>CM046004.1:24753358-34753358 GCA_025175895.1 Wurfbainia villosa
GTAGTTATAATCGTCATGGCTCACAATAATGGAACTCGTCTACCAAAAGATGCAATCATGCAAGATGGTGCATGATACTAAAGCATGTCAATCCTACTCAAAATACCTATCCGAATAATATGTACAATTAATATGTACATATCCATAATCCAAGTAACTATGATCCAAATAAAAACAGGAAAGGTATAATCATAACATATCATATGCATGTATCATGTAGGCACCAAAAATATACTAGGCATATAAACATGAAAATTATTTCAAGCTATCCTAACTAGCATATCAACTTGACTATATCTAAAAGATAAGTCAAAGTACCCGCCTGCTAAAATGTCCGCAAAAGAACCAAATCGTCACGACCGTGAACTTGCCTCGTGACCGAAACCTGCATACAATATAACTATTATTAAGCACTAAAATACAATCCACTGTCAAATCAAATCCTAAGCCGATTTTCGGACTTGAACCTATTAACCCAAATGCTAAATAAGAATCCCGGTCAACTAGATTGATCTAGTTATCCCATTTAACCTAATTCATCACCTACAACAATCCTCAAAATTCAACCAATAGCAATTTAACAAAATCAACAACCGAGATATACCTGCGCTAGGAAACACCTTCATGCTACTACCCCTAATCCTCTCGATCAGCCCTCTCACCGCCAGCTTTCCTTTCCCTCTGCCTGAAATTAGAAGTTTCCTTAGCGATTTGATGCGTCGATCCTATGGAGGCGGGTCGAGGATGGCGCAGAGAAGGGCACACCGTGTGTGCAGTGAGAGGTTGATCGTGGCGAACAGCGGCTTAGACGATCACGCGAAAAAGTGGCACCCACGGCGGTTGTTGGTCGTGCAAAGATACCGCGTGTCTCGCCGTCGCGTAGGGCTCGACGGCTATGGCGGCGCTGCGGAGGAGAAACGCGGCCGCAAAGTAGCGCCGTTTGCGAACAGCGACGACGGCACACCCTCGGCGTCGGACGGCGCTGTGGGTGGCCGCGGCCTTCTCGTCGGCGGTGAAGAGCTCGTAGGAGCCTATCGACGACGGAGAGAGCACGCGCGAGAGGAGAGAGCGTCGGGCGGCGAAGGAAAAAGGGCTCGCCGGCGAAGACGAAACCACCGTGGAGAAGAGGCTGGCGTCGGGCGCGGCGGTGCTCGCGAAAGGAGATGAGGGCGCCGACGGAAGAAGGGAAGGCTCGGAAGAACTCTCGCGAGAAGGAACTAGAAGGGGAAGGAGTTCGGGAAGAAAAACGAAACCTAAAATAGATTTAGGTTTCCTGTCGCATATTAATCCCCTTTAAATAGACTCTTCCAAAGCCTATTTGTTTTATCCCCGTAAAAATCTCGTACGGAGTCCGTTTAAATCCAAAAAAATTCCGGAAAAATTCCTAAAATTTCCAAAAAATTTCCAGGATTATTTCCTTAATTATTTGGCCATTAAATTTACATGTTAAATTTTCCAGTATTTAACATTCTCCCCCACTAATAAAAATTTGGTCCCCAAATTTCCTACTCAGATGTATAACGAGTAAGAAATACCACAAGTACTGATAATATACCTCCCACCTTAAGTAAACAAGTGGGGGTATTGAGCTCTGATCGTTTCCTCGAGCTCCCAAGTAGCCTCCTCATCGGGGTGGTGACTCCACCCGACCTTGACAAGTCGCACAATCTTATTCCACAACCGTCGTTCTTTGTGATCCAGAATCCGTACCGGAACCTTTTCGTAAGTAGCATCAGGTTGAATTGAACCTGACACATCTGACAGAATACGTGGTGTCTGACACATACTTCCTCAGCATGGACACATGAAACACATCATGGATACCAGCCAAAAACGGTGGTAGCCCTAGACGGTAAGCCACTGCTCTGATCCTCTCCAAAATCTCGAAAGACCCAATGTACCTTGGAGCTAACTTACCACGGAGGTCAAATCTCTTCACTCCTTTCGTGGGTGAGACTTGCAGGAATACCTGGTCACCAATAGAGAACTCCCGAGGTCTCCGTCTCCGATCTGCATAACTCTTCTGATGATCCTGCATCTCAGTCATCCTTTGTCTGATAGTACAGACCAACCCTGCCTCATGCTGAGCTCTATGGGTCCTAACAACTAGTCCTCCCAGTTGCCCCCGAAATCCATAACACAGGATCTCAGAAAGTCCTCTAGTGTCTAAATGACCCGCTCAGACTGTCCATCTATCTGCGGATGGAATGCAATACTAAAACGAAGCTGCGTGCCTAAGACCTGCTGCAGATTCTGTCAGAACCGGGACGTGAATCGGGAATCTCTATTTGATATAATGCTCAAAGGACACCATGCAATCTGATGATATCCCGACAATATAACTCGCAAACAATCCAAAGAGCGCCCTCGAATCGCTAAGAAGTGCGCGGATTTGGTTAGTCGGTCAACGACTACCCAAATCGCATCATGGCCTTGACGTGTACTAGGCAAACTCACCACAACATCTATAATAATATGCTTCCACTTCCATTCCAGAATCGGAATTTCCTGAAGCATTTGTTCCTTAAACTAATGCAACTTCAGAAACCATTATCCTCCTCGGTGTCAGAGACAGTAGTCCATCTACCATCCAACATCCACTCCACCACACACTCTGTAAGTGCATGGGAGGCTATCGCGACCAAACTTTCTTGTTACAACCGTTTGTGTTCCAGCTACTCTATAGTAGCTGTCCAGTAGCTAGCCAAAACCCCATGAGCATTCCTGCTCTTCACCTCTACAATACAACCTAATCACTGCTAAGTCCACGTCATATATATGACTTAGGATACGTCCTATTCTATAGCATCGGAATTGCTCCGATCCCCGAAAGGTTACATCCATATACACTACCCTTCCATCCACACCAGAATACTTAATTAACACTAGCGTAAAAGTCAACCATCGTCTTAGCCCTGAAACTAATTTCACAAGCTGCAGACCAAGTAAATTTCATCACCTTCCTTGTCCAACCAATCAGCGATGTAGTACCGCTAGAGCATCCTATCCATATCCATGGTAATGATCAAACTACCACTATCATCGTGGCTAAGTTACGCAACTCCACGACCACAACTGATCCAATCGTGTCCAAAATAAACGACTTCCCAATCCACTGGGCGACTAAGTCCAATAAGTCTAATAAGATAATCAGCTCATACAATTCATACCAAGTATGAAATTGTCTTCGCTACACACTTGTATTCTCTTTACTCTAGGTTGATGATATAACGATCAACACAACTTCAATGATAATTGTATGACACCATGTCACTACAATATCAACCCACCAGTCATAGATCAAACCTAGAGTATATACAGGTGTCCTATAGCTGATCTAAATAGATCCTCTACCCACAATGAAGGATATTCATTTCCTTCCACAACTATGATTCTATCATCGATAATCGATGCATAATCTCAAAGGTCCATCTCTTTAACAAAGAGTTCGATCTTCTCTCGAAGAAATTCGGGATGATAAATATCCCATCCAACACCTCTATAATAAGGTAAAACGATCTTTCATCGTCTTGACCGGTAGGCATACACGCCTTATCCATAACCAAATCACTAATAGTAGGTGATATCTCGAGGGTTTACTCCTTGACCTTCAAATTGATGGCTAGCAGGCCAAATCCTAGCTTCCTAATTCGACATCGATCCGGCACCTCTAAAGAGTCCGTACTTCAAATCATCATTAGATTCCTCAAGGTCAATACGCTCGACTTCGTCACGACCATGAGTAGGGGTAATTTCACTAAGTCAATAGTTTTCCTAACCACTAAAGTACAAGAACCACTAAAGACAATACTTTTCTTATAGCTCGAGATATCCTTCACTTGCTTGGTCTCAAAACACTAGAACTCCCAAAAATCCAAGGAAAATAAAATCCTCAAACACAAAACCCGCAAACCAAAACCGCAAACCAATAAATTGTCACGTCCCGGGGCATATCCAGTCATCCAAATGACAAGGAGCCCTTAGTGACAATATCCAATCCATGGACCAAATTTGGTAAAACTCAAATAATTATAGAAATATAAGTATTTCAATAATCGCATGCATGCACGACTAAACATATATCAAACAAAGTAAAATAGTTTTGTGACACCAAATCAATCATGATAAAATCCAAAGTGCATAATCAAAAGTAAACAAAGCGGCATCCCGACGATGCAAGGAGACAAGCACGACAAGGAACTCTCTGAGCGACACCAAGGTAGGTCAACAGAACACGCCCTCCATCAGTTAACCTAGAGTATAAGTGAGGAGGGGTGAGTACAACCACTGTGGATGATAGACAATAGTGCATAATCATAATGCACATAATGGAAGTCACAGGAACAAGCTAGAGTAACCCAACCCTCAGAGTACCAATATTAGTCTGCAACCATCCTGATCAACAGTATAACAAATATACTCGCAACATACACAACCACTGCAACAAGCAGTGCACATCCAGATACCACGACAAAGCCTCGTGGCTCTCGACACAAAGGAACTATCTATGAGCTAGCTATCGAACGTAACCCATGGGTCGACAATCAATAGCACGCCACGTGCAACTATATGCTACCACGAATGAGACTCGTGGATAGACAAATATATAAATATCTAGTTATCGACGCACGCATTAGCATACTACCACCAATAGGTCGTGTGCAATCGATTATCCTAGGCCGGGTTATCCAATACATCGCATCCAGAGCTTATCCAATACATCAACCCATTGAGGCGGTCAGCGAGGGTTTCAACACCTCTAATACCAAATGGTTACCAAAGCCGGTAAAGATCATTGACTTATAGATAAATAAGTCGAGATGGTTAAGTCTAGATTCCAACCCTTCTAACATGATCGGTATCAAGGTCGATCAAAATCATAAGTCCACTAATAATCCGCCGAGACGATTAATCATAAGGTTTCGTCCCAACTAACAAGAAACGCCTATCAAGGCAAATAAGGACCACAAATCTACTATCAAGCCCTTCAAGAGGGTTAAGCCTAAATTATATCATCTTACCATTCAATCATGCATGCTAACATGCAACCACTAATGATCTCGTAGGTACTTAAGATGTAAAGTAGCTATCTAGCTACGATGTCATACAAATCCGATTATCACCAACTCCGAACGAATAACGCAAGAATATATCTTGCGAGGTCATATCAATCCATACATGGGAGACCTATTCGACCTCAAATACACAAAAGCCCCTTTAAGGAAACTCCCCATCAGAACTTTCTCAACCACGAATGGGTGATATTGTTATGATAATTATGAAAAACGTTATATACCCTCTAAGGATTAATCGCATCCTAATCATATGACCTCTACTAATCCGATCACCATATCAAATTTGAAATAGTAAATGTATAAACTTATACCAATATGCACGTCCGTTATTACACCTAGGGTTTCCACACCTAGGGTTCTACTAATATTGTTTCATTCTCGAATCCGCTCCTACGTAATAACCTCATCTAAGTTATTCTATCTCTACTAGTCTTAATCATGGTATCCACCGCAATATCACATAACCATATAAACATATAACAAGTTGTCTAATAAACGACAAAGATAGTCCTACCAATGGGAATCAATGGATGAAATTAATTAGGTATAACTAAAGGGTCATGCGGATCAAAATCAAGGCAATACTAAATACAACATCAGATGCTTATATACTCTAAACTACATAAGCTGTAATCATGTCATCATGCCTTCTACGAATTTATCCATCTTAGTCATATTATTCAACTAGTCTAATAATCCTAATGCTAGTCAAATCCTAAGAGGTAAACATCTACCAATAATATCTTATCATTTATATCACAATGATAACTAGCTACGTATAGCAGTAATAGCAATTAATAACCAAATGCTATCTATAAACCAGCAACCTAAAAATCTAATTGTCCAACAGATATTCAGGTTAAAACAATACTAGATAAATTATGATATCACCGCATAACCAAATATAAATATGTACTAAATCTAGAAAATTTTCTAGAATGTATTTACCTGTTAGCTGTCTGGAGATGTCCTGTCGCCGCCAAATCTCCCATATTGACCACGTCAATAATACCTTGAATTTCCGAAACATAAAAATCGTCGGAAATCCGTACAACTCCGAAAATACCTAGTTAACCTGCCAAACTTGGCGAACTCCAAAAACCCAAAGACCCTAAAGAACTCGGAAACCTACGCTCTGATACCAAATAAATTTTCACGCACCAAGGGAGTCCCCGCCAGACGAAAATCCGACAGCATCTCCCCTGTACGGGTGACAAAACCAATTTTTATACAAGGCCTACACGGCCACTATACATCAGTCAACACGACCGGAATCATACCACAACACACACAATAATAATAAGGCCTCAGGCCAACAAATCTAGGTAAACAAAGTCTACACTAACTAGACTTACCCCTTCTGCCATCTGGGCAGGAATACCCAACCAAACCAATCAAAATAAAATCCGACCAATGGTCCACAAGGACCCCAAAAATCCACGAGTACATAAATCCAATTCCATAACTCAGACAACTAATAAACTGTCACTACGAGGGGGGGGGGGAATATGGCAACTGGACTCTCCTGACAGCTTCATCCTGAAATAAAAATAAAACCACGGGGTAAGTTCAACGAACTTAGCGGATACTAGTCGATATGAATAGTAAGAAATAGCTAACAATACTAATCATGTCAGTACAGTCTCATATATATGGTAAGCAAGAAATAAATGCAAAAATACTGTACTCACCTGAGTCTCCTACCCTGATATAGGAGCATGTTCCCTACTATAAGAGATAAAGTCATCACCATATAAGAATATGAATCCTGTATGCATGTCAATCATATGCAACATCCAAGGCATCAATACAATAATGCAAAGAAACACAATACAAATGTAATCCGCAAAATGCATGCCGTACAATGACATGGTCACCTCGACGCTACCGCCTCACACGCAAATGGTGAAGCCGAGTGGTAGGGCTATGACAATCGTGCACTCGCCATCATCGCTTCCCGAGTGACCGAGTGGACAGGATGCTATCGGAGTACACCTATCCTCCTGCCCCAAACATAGTGGGGGAGCTAAGCTCTCATCTCCCGGTGTCATAGACCAGAGGAGGGATCCGCCCGCTACCACGCCTCGTCGCTACCCATGAGCGGTCGAGACGACAGAGCAATCGCACACCCTCCTGATGTACCACTAACCCATGAGTGGCAGTGTGTGCAGGCCATGTAACTGGATGCGGGCTCAACAATAATGGAACCCCGTCCAGCCAGCATGCAATCATGCAAGATGGTGCATGATACTAAAGCATGTCAATCCTACTCAAAATACCTATCCGAATAATATGTACAATCAATATGTACATATCCATAATCCAAGTAACTATGATCCAAATAAAAACAGGGAAGGTATAATCATAACATATCATATGCATGTATCATGTAGGCACCAAAAATATACTAGGCATATAAACATGAAAATTATTGCAAGCTATCCTAACTAGCATATCAACTTGACTATATCTAAAAGATAAGTCAAAGTACCCGCCTGCTAAAATGTCCGCAAAAGAACCAAATCGTCACGACCGTGAACTTGCCTCGTGATAAAACCTACATACAATATAACTATTATTAAGCACTAAAATACAATCCATCACAAATCAAATCCTAAGCCGATTTTCTGGACTTGAACCTATTAACCCAAATGCTAAATAAGAATCTGGTCCAACTAGATTGATCTAGTTATCCCATTTAACCTAATTCATCACCTACAACAATCCTCAAAATTCAACCAATAGCAATTTAACAAAATCAACAACCGAGATATACTAGAAACACCTTCCCGATCGCTACCACCCTAATCCTCTGTCGATCGACCCCTCTCGGCCACGCTTCCTTTCCCGCGAAATTAGAAGTTTCCCCTTAGCGATTTTCCTCGATGCTCGATCCTGTGGAGGTCGGCCGAGGATGGGGCTACTGGTAGAGAAGGGCACGTGCGGTGTGCAGTGAGAGGTTGATCCGTGGCGAACACTGCGTGCTCAGACGATCAGACGAAAAAAGTGGCACCCACGGCGTTGTCGCAGAAGACCGTGTCCGCCGTCGCGCCTAGGGCCTGACGGCTATGGCGGCGCGTGAGGAGAAACGGCGACCGCAGAGCGTATTGTCGGTGAACAACGACGACCAGACACCCTCGCGTCGGACGGCGGCAGGTGGTGCGCGCCTTCGTCGCTTCGGTGAAGAGCTCGTAGGAGCCTATCGACGACGGAGAGAGCACGCACGAGAGGAGAGAGCGTCGGGCGGCGAAGGAAAAAGGGCTCGCCAGCGAAGACGAAACCACCGTGGAGAAGAGGCTGGCGTCGGGCGCGGCGGTGCTCGCGAAAGGAGATGAGGGCGCCGACGGAAGAAGGGAAGGCTCGGAAGAACTCTCGCGAGAAGGAACTGCCGAAGGGGAAGGAGTTGCGGCGGGGAAAAAGAAAAACGAAACCTAAAATAGATTTAGGTTTCCTGTCGCATATTAATCCCCTTTAAATAGACTCTTCTAAAGCCTATTTATTTTATCCCGTAAAAATCTCAGACGAGTCCGTTTAAATCCAAAAAATTCAAAAATTCCTAAAATTTCCAAAAATTTTCGGTGATTATTTCCTTAATTATTTGGCCATTAAATTTACATGTTAAATTTTCCAGTATTTAACATTCTCCCCCACTAATAAAAATTTGGTCCCCAAATTTCCTACTCAGATGTATAACGAGTAAGAAATACCACAAGTACTGATAATATACCTCCCACCTTAAGTAAACAAGTGGGGGTATTGAGCTCTGATCGTTTCCTCGAGCTCCCAAGTAGCCTCCTCATCGGGGTGGTGACTCCACCTGACCTGACAAGTCGCACAATCTTATTCCACAACCGCCGCTCTTGTGATCCGTAATCCGCACTCGAACCTTTCGTAAGTAGCATCAGGTTGAATTGAACCTGACACATCTGACAGAATACGTGGTGTCTGACACATACTTCCTCAGCATGGACACATGAAACACATCATGGATACCAGCCAAAAACGGTGGTAGCCCTAGACGGTAAGCCACTGCTCTGATCCTCTCCAAAATCTCGAAAGACCCAATGTACCTTGGAGCTAACTTACCACGGAGGTCAAATCTCTTCACTCCTTTCGTGGGTGAGACTTGCAGGAATACCTGGTCACCAATAGAGAACTCCCGAGGTCTCCGTCTCCGATCTGCATAACTCTTCTGATGATCCCGCATCTCGCCATCCTTTGTCGATAAGACAGGACCAACCCTGCCTCATGCTGAGCTCTATGGGTCCTAACAACTAGTCCTCCCAGTTGCCCCCGAAATCCATAACACAGGATCTCAGAAAGTCCTCTAGTGTCTAAATGACCCGCTCAGACTGTCCATCTATCTGCGGATGGAATGCAATACTAAAACGAAGCTGCGTGCCTAAGACCTGCTGCAGATTCTGTCAGAACCGGGACGTGAACCGGGAATCTCTATTTGATATAATGCTCAAAGGACACCATGCAATCTGATGATATCCCGACAATATAACTCTGTCAAACAATCCAAAGAGTCAGTCTTCCGAATCGCTAAGAAGTGCGCGGATTTGGTTAGTCGGTCAACGACTACCCAAATCGCATCATGGCCTTGACGTGTACTAGGCAAACTCACCACAACATCTATAATAATATGCTTCCACTTCCATTCCGGAATCGGAATTTCCTGAAGCATCTGTTCCTTAAACTAATGCAACTTCAGAAACCATTATCCTCCTGTCGAGAGATGAGTCCATCTACCATCCAACATCCACTCCACCACACACTCTGTAAGTGCATGGGAGGCTATCGCGACCAAACTTTCTTGTTACAACCGTTTGTGTTCCAGCTACTCTATAGTAGCTGTCCAGTAGCTAGCCAAAACCCCATGAGCATTCCTGCTCTTCACCTCTACAATACAACCTAATCACTGCTAAGTCCACGTCATATATATGACTTAGGATACGTCCTATTCTATAGCATCGAATTGCTCCGATCCCTAAAGGTTACATCCATATACACTACCCTTCCATCCACAGAATACTTAATTAACACTAGCGTAAAAGTCAACCATCGCCTTAGCCTCAAACTAATTTCACAAGCCGCATCAAGTAAATTTCATCACCTTCCTTGTCCAACCAATCAGATGTAGTACCGCTAGAGCATCCTATCCATATCCATGGTAATGATCAAATCAATACCAAGAAAACCACCATCTACGGTGGTCGAGTGTGCAACTCCAACTACCACTATCATCAGTGGCCAAGTTACGCAACTCCCACGACCACAACTGACCCAATCGTGTCCAAAATACACGACTTCCCAATCCCTGGACGACTAAGTCATCAGTAAGTCTAATAAGAAAATCAAACGCTCATACAATTCATACCAAGTATGAAATTGTCTTCGCTACACACTTGTATTCTCTTTACTCTAGGTTGATGATATAACGATCAACACAACTTCAATGATAATTGTATGACACCATGTCACTACAATATCAACCCACCAGTCATAGATCAAACCTAGAGTATATACAGTGTCCTATAGTGATCTAAATAGATACTCTATCCACAATGAAGGATATTCATTTCCTTCCACAAATACCGCATTCTATCATCGATAATCGATGCATAATCTAAAAGGTCCATCTTTTAACAAAGAGTTCCGGATCTTCTCTGGAAGAAATTCTGGGACAGATAAATATCCCATCCAACACCTCCTATAATAAGGTAAAACGATCTTTCATCGTCTTGACCAGTGTAGGCATACACGCCTTATCCATAACCAAATCACTAATAGTAGGGACTGATACCCTCTGAGGGTTTACTCCTTGACCTTCAAATTGATGGCCAGCAGGCCAAATCCCTAGCTTCCTAATTCGACATCTGTCGGCACCTCTAAAGAGTCCGTACTTCTGAAATCATCATTAGATTCCTCAAGGTCAATACGTCCTCGACCTCGTCCACGACCATGAGTAGGGGTAATTTCCCTAAGTCAATACTTTCACTAACCACTAAAGTACAGTAACCACTAAAGACAATACTTTTCTTATAGCTCAGAGATATCCTTCAGCTTGCTTGGTCTCAAAACACTAGAACTCCCAAAAATCCAAGGAAAATAAAATCCTCGAAACACAAAACCCGCAAACCAAAACCGCAAACCAATAAATTGTCACGTCCTGGGGGCATATCCGTCATCCAAATGACAAGGGAGCCCCTTAGTGACAATATCCAGAATCCATGGACCAAATCTGGTAAAAAACCTCGAAATAATTATAGAAATATAAGTATTTCAATAACTGCATGCATGCACGACTAAACATATATCAAACAAAGTAAAATAGTTTTGTGACACCAAATCAAACTGCGACAAAATCCAAAGTGCATAATCAAAATGCAACACCGATAAAGTAAACAAAGCGGCATCCCGACGATGCAAGGAGACAAGCACGACAAGGAACTCTCTGAGCGACACCAAGGTAGGTCAACAGAACACGCCCTCCATCAGTTAACCTAGAGTATAAGTGAGGAGGGGTGAGTACAACCACTCTGTGGATGTATAGACAATAGTGCATAATCATAATGCACAATGGAAGTCACAGGGAACAAGCTAGAGTAACCCAACCCTCAGAGTACCAATATTAGTCTGCAACCATCCTGATCAACAGTATAACAAATATACTCGCAACATACACAACCACTGCAACAAGCAGTGCACATCCAGATACCACGACAAAGCCTCGTGGCTCTCGAGGTAATACAAAGGGAACTATCTATAAGCTACCGCGAACGTAACTCGTGGGTCGACAATCAATAGCACTGCCTACGTGCAACTACATGCTACCACGAATGGGACTCGTGGATAGACAGGCAGTATATAAATATCTAGTTATCGACTGCACGCATTAGCATACTACCACTAATAGGTCGCGGCAATGATTATCCTAGGTCTAAGCCTAGGCTTATCCAATACATCAACCCATCGAGGCGGCGCGAGGTTTCAACACCTCTAATACCAAATGGTTACCAAAGCCAGAATGATCATCGACTTATAGATAAATAAATCGAGATGGTTAAGTCTAGCTGCTCCAACCCTTCTAACATGATTGGTTATCAAGATCGATCAAAACCATAAGTCCACTAATAATCCCGTCGAGACGATTAATCATAAGGTTTCGTCCCAACTAACAAGAAACGCCTATCAAGGCAAATAAGGACCACAAATCTACTATCAAGCCCTTCAAGAGGGTTAAGCCTAAATTATATCATCTTACCAGTTCAATCATGTATGTCAGAACATGCAACCTACGAGCAGATCTCGAGGTACTTAAGATGTAAAGTAGCTATCTAGCTACGATGTCATACAATCCGATTATCACCAACTCCGAACGAATAACGCAAGAATATATCTTGCAGTAGGTCATATCAATCATACATGGGAGACCTATTCGACCTCAAATACATAAAAGCCCCTTTAGGGAAACTCTACTGTAACTTTCCTCAACCACGAATGGGTGATATTGTTGGCAGCCGATAATTATGAACAACGTTATATACCCTCTAAGGATTAATCGCATCCTAATCATATGACCTCTCTACTAATCCGATCACCATATCAGCTGAAATAGTAAATGTATAAACTTATACCAATATGCACGTCCGGGTTATTACACCTAGGGTTCTACTAATATTGTTTCATTCCTGAAATCCGCTCCTACAGAATAACCTCATCTAAGTTATTCTATCTCTACTAGTCTCAATCATGGTATCTCCGCAATATCACATAACCATATAAACATATAACAAGCTGTCTAATACACGACAGCATAGTCCTACCAATGGGAATCAATGGATGAAATTAATTAGGGTATAACTAAAGGGTCATGCCAGATCAAAATCAAGGCAATACTAAATACAACATCAGATGCTTATATACTCTAAACTACATAAGCTGTAATCATGTCATCATGCCTTCTACGAATTTATCCATCTTAGTCATATTATTCAACTAGTCTAATAATCCTAATGCTAGTCAAATCCTAAGAGGTAAACATCTACCAATAATATCTTATCATTTATATCACAATGATAACTAGCTACGTATAGCAGTAATAGCAATTAATAACCAAATGCTATCTATAAACCAGCAACCTAAAAATCTAATTGTCCAACAGATATTCAGGTTAAAACAATACTAGATAAATTATGATATCACCGCATAACCAAATATAAATATGTACTAAATCTAGAAAATTTTCTAGAATGTATTTACCTGTTAGCTGTCTGGAGATGTCCTGTCGCCGTCAAATCTCCCATATTGACCACGTCAATAATACCTCGAATTTCGAAACATAAAAATCGTGAATCTGCAGTACAACTCCGAAAATACCTAGTTAACCTGCCAAACTTGGCGAACTCCAAAAACCCAAAGACCCTAAAGAACTCGGAAACCTACGCTCTGATACCAAATAAATTTTCACGCACCAAGGGAGTCCCCGCCAGACGAAAATCCGACAGCATCTCCCCTGTACGGGTGACAAAACCAATTTTTATACAAGGCCTACACGGCCACTATACATCAGTCAACACGACCGGAATCATACCACAACACACGCAGATAATAATAAGGCCTCAGGCCAACAAATCTAGGTAAACAAAGTCTACACTAACTAGACTTACCCCTTCTGCCATCTGGGCAGGAATACCCAACCAAACCAATCAAAATAAAATCCGACCAATGGTCCACAAGGACCCCAAAAATCCACGAGTACATAAATCCAATTCCATAACTCAGACAACTAATAAACTGTCACTACGAGGGGGGGATATGGCTAGACTCTCTGACGACATCCTGAAATAAAAATAAAACCACGGGGTAAGTTCAACGAACTTAGCGGATACTAGTCGATATGAATAGTAAGAAATAGCTAACAATACTAATCATGCCAGTACAGTCTCATATATATGGTAAGCAAGAAATAAATGCAAAAAGACTGTACTCACCTGAGTCTCCTACCCTGATATAGGAGCATGTGCCCTACTATAAGAGATAAAGTCATCACCATATAAGAATATGAATCCTGTATGCATGTCAATCATATGCAACATCCAAGGCATCAATACAATAATGCAGCAAACACAATACAAATGTAATCCGTGCAAAATGCATGCCGTGCCAATGACATGGTCACCCCTGACGCCAGTCAGCCGCCTCACACGCAATGGTGAAGCCGAGTGGGTTACTCTGCCATCACTGCTCCTGAGTGACCGAGTGGACAGGATGCTGTCGGAGTACACCTATCCTCCTGCCCCAAACATAGTGGGGGAGCTAAGCTCTCATCTCCCGGTGTCATAGACCAGAGGAGGGATCCCTGCCCGCTACCACGCTGCCTCATCGCTACCCATGAGCGGTCCAATGAGCTCGACAGAGCAATCGCTGCACACACCTCCTAATGTACCACTAACCGTGCGCATGTAACTGGCTGCGGGCTTAACAATAATGGAACCCCGTCCAGCCAGCATGCAATCATGCAAGATGGTGCATGATACTAAAGCATGTAAATCCTACTCAAAATACCTATCCGAATAATATGTACAATCAATATGTACATATCCAAAATCCAAGTAATTATGATCCAAATAAAACAGAGAAGATATAATCATAACCTATCACATGCATATATCATGTAGGCACCAAAATATACTAGGCATATAAACATGAAAATTATTTCAAGCTATCCTAACTAGCATATCAACTTGACTATATCTAAAAGATAAGTCAAAGTACCGCTAAAATGTCAAAAAGAACCAAATCGTACAGTGAACTTGCCTCGTAGAAACACGCATACAATATAACTATTATTAAGCACTAAAATACAATCCATCACAAATCAAATCCTGGATTTTCGGACTTGAACCTATTAACCCAAATGCTAAATAAGAATCCCGGTCAACTAGATTGATCTAGTTATCCCATTTAACCTAATTCATCACCTACAACAATCCTCAAAATTCAACCAATAGCAATTTAACAAAATCAACAACCGAGATATACCTGCGCTAGGAAACACCTTCCCGACTGCTTACCACCCCTAATCCTCTGTCAATCAGCCCCTCTCAGCTGGCCACAGTTTCCTTTCCTACTGCCTGGAAATTAGAAGTTTCCCCTTTAGCAGTATTTCCTCGATGCGGGTCGATCCCGGCTGTGGAGGCTGGCCGGAGGATGGTCGGCGCCGTGTAGAGAAGGGCACTGTGTGTGCAGGTGAGGTTGATCTACGCGGGCGAACATCGTGGCTCGACGATCAGCGACGAAAAGTGGCACCCACGGCGGTTGTTGGTCGCAAAGACCGCGTGTCCCGGCCGTCGCTGCCTAGGGCTCGGACGGCTATGGCGGCGTGCGTGAGGAGAAACGCGGCGACTGCGGTGTCGGTGAACAACGACGACGGTGACACCCTCGGCGTTGACGGCAGGTGGTCACGCGCCTTCGTCGGCGGTGAAGAGCTCGTAGGAGCCTATCGACGACGGAGAGAGCACGCGCGAGAGGAGAGAGCGTCGGGCGGCGAAGGAAAAAGGGCTCGCCGGCGAAGACGAAACCACCGTGGAGAAGAGGCTGGCGTCGGGCGCGGCGGTGCTCGCGAAAGGAGATGAGGGCGCCGACGGAAGAAGGGAAGGCTCGGAAGAACTCTCGCGAGAAGGAACTGCCGAAGGGGAAGGAGTTGCGGCGGGGAAAAAGAAAAACTAAACCTAAAATAGATTTAGGTTTCCTGTCGCATATTAATCCCCTTTAAATAGACTCTTCCAAAGCCTATTTGTTTTATCCCCGTTAAAATCTCATACGGAGTCCGTTTAAACTAAAATTAGGAAAAATTCCTAAAATTTCCGAAAAATTTCCAGGATTATTTCCTTAATTATTTGGCCATTAAATTTACATGTTAAATTTTCCAGTATTTAACATTATGAGTACCAAACTTTGGTAGGCATATTCATTTGACTTAATTTTAAGATAACAGATTATCTAGCATGCATCACATACACACAAAATATATCACATATACGCTAAACGTGACATGGTTATGACCCTTATTCTACAATTTCTCAAGCCAATGAGAAAATCGATTGGTTACCCTAGGGATAGCATCTTCTCCAAGCGCTTCCTTTGGTCAGCATGTGTTGTCAGCATCGTCCTTGTAACATCCACCTTCAATGGACTTTCATTGCTTATTTATTTTGTACATTACAAAATGAGTATACTCGAGTTACATTCGAGTCTAAATCTATTTTACAACTAGAAAATAGAAGTGAAGGCACGACACGCAGGCCGTGTAAAAAATTACAACACCCACATACATATGACGGCACGCAGGCCGTATTATGAATTACAACACATAACCACAATCATATTGGGTCCTAGGCCATAACCATGCACCATATACAAATCATTCACAATGATTTAATAAATTATTTTATTTATCAGTTTTATTATGTGCAATTTTTAAGCCGCTATGCCGATTAGCAAAGAAACAGCGGTCCCGCTGTTAGCGGCGGGTCAAGGCGGCGCCTTCAAGAAAATTTTTTGCTAATTCATCTTATGAGTCGCTGCCCATTTTGTCCATCTCTATGAACCCGAGACCTCAAGATGGGCAGGTGTGTTCGGCACCGTCCGACTTGAACCAGCCCACTTGCGGACCATCCGCTATGAATCAACTCGACACAAAGTGAGTCGACACCATCCGACTTGATTCAGCCCACTCGGCAGATTATCTGCTTGGCTAAATCAACTCGGACATAGACCGAGTTGGCACCATCCTGATGAAACTCGGCTTCGTATTAACTTCAAAGCTTGTTGTAAGAAGTAGGAGAATGGTGAAACTTAGCTTTGGTATGAACTTCAAAGCTTGTTAAGAGGGAAGGAGGAGAATACATGAATGTTTTTCCTTTTGGAATGAAGGCAAGCATACAAAGGGGGTTTTATAGGGTTACATGCTCTTAATGAGCTTTGCATGAAAAAAAACCACCGTTGGAAGAATAAGACCGTTGCCTACTTTTGAGCATCAAAACCTTTTTGCATGTTGCATTTAATGAGCCTCCATGCATTGATTAGTTTTGTCTTCTTGCATGGTGACTTGCATGTTGCATTTAATGAGCCTCCTTGCATTGATTTGTTTTGTCTTCTTGCATGATGGCTTGTCTTGATTATTGATTAACTTTCAACACTCCCCCTCAAGTTAGGTGCGTACATGTCAATGGCACCTAACTTGTCAAGGATGTTCTTCATATGTTGAGTAGTGGTAACCTTAGTAAAGATATCTGCTGGTTGTTCTTGTCCGTTGATATGATGAGCGGTGATGATCTTTTCATCAATCTTCTCCCTAATGAAGTGGCAATCCACTTCAATGTGCTTGGTTCTTTCATGAAATACTGGATTTGTTGCAATGTGAATGACTGACTGATTGTCACAGTATAATCTGATTGGGGAACTGACGGGGAACCCCAACTCTTCAACTAAGGCTTTTAGCCATATGAGTTCACTTGTGGCTGTCGCCATTGCTCTGTATTCTGCTTCAGCACTGGATCTTGACACGACAGATTGTTTCTTACTTTTCCAAGACACCAAATTTCCTCCAACAAACATACAATATCCTGTTGTTGATCTTCTATCTTTGTGATCTCCTGCCCAATCTGCATCACAATATCCCACGATTTATGTATTATGGTTATTCCTCATCCAGATTCCTTTTCCTGGTGTCCCTTTCAAATAGTGAAGGATTCTCTCTGCTGCCTTCCAATGACTCTCCTTTGGTGCATGCATGTTTTGGCTAATTTGATTTACTGCATATAAAATATCCGGACGAGTAATGGTTAGGTAAATCAATTTACCTACTAACCTTTGGTATTGTTGAATGTCCTCCCATGGATTTCCATCATCATTTCCTTTCTTAGATGTGAAGTAGGGGCTACTAGCTGGTTTTGCTCCAAGTTTTCCAGTTTCCTGTAAGAGATCAAGTGTATACTTCCGTTGGGATAGAACTAGTCCATTAGGAGAGTAGGCTAGTTCTATACCTAGAAAGTACTTTAGTTTTCCTAAATCCTTTATTTCGAATTTAGAATTGAGAAAGCACTTAACTTGTTGTATTAGATTTATATCATTTCCTGTAATAATGAGATCATCTACATATATAAGAATGATGATAGTTTTATCATTTTCTACTTTAACAAATAATGAGGAATCACTACTGTATTTTTTGAATTTATAACTTAAGAGAGCTGAGCTGAGTTTGGCATACCATGCCCTTGGAGATTGTTTGAGACCATATATGGCCTTGTTCAGTTTGCATACCTTCCCCTCATATCTATTTTGAATTCCTTCTGGAATATCCAAGCTCTCCCTGTAGAAAAGCATTGGCAACATCCATTTGATAAAGTGGCCAATCCATATTTATTGCGAGGGCAAGTAAGACTCGGATGGTGTTCATCTTGGCCACGGGTGCAAATGTCTCCTTATAATCAATTCCATAGGTTTGAGTGTATCCTTTGGCGACTAGTCTGGCTTTGTGTCGTTCAATGGTACCATCACTTCTATGCTTGATCTTGTATACCCATTTACACCCGACGGGTTTCTTTCCTTTAGGCAAATTTGTGATCTCCCAAGTGCCATTTTTGTCCAAGGCATTGATTTCCTCTTCCATTGCCTTTTGCCAAGATTGTTGTACTTTTGCTTCCTCATATGTTCTAGGTTCCTGTGCTTTATCTATGCCACTCAAGAATGCTTGGTGACTTGGTGAGATATTATTAGTGGTATAATAATCAGAGATAGGATGATATAACATGCCATAATGAAAGTATGTTCTACGATTAATCCATTCAGATGAAGGATACCTTATTCTTGTCGACCTCCTTAGTGGTGGAGGAGAGGAGGGTAGATGTGCGCTATTGTCCCTCTATTGTTGCTTAATTGAGACGGAATTTCGCTCTCCCTTGGTCTAGGCTTTCTCGCTTTCTTCAGTATCTAGATTAGTTCCTTCTTGCGAGCTTTCTGGAACCTCTAAGTTGCTATTTTGAGGTGGATCCTGCCTTTCTTCAGGAAATAGAGGATAACTACTAATTGAGTTTCTTTCCTTTGTTACCTCTTCGTCCTTTGTTTCTGAATAAAAAAACTCATTTTCGACAAATATCACATCCTTTGATGTGTACATCTTGTTAGTAGCAGGATCAAAGCATTTATATCCTTTTTCTGAGGTGGCATATCCAAGGAAAACACATTTCCTTCCTTTATCATCTAATTTAGTTCTAAGTTGTAATGGAATGAAAACATAGCATATACACCCAAAAATTTTTAAATGAGAGATGTTAGGCCTTCTATCATATAGGAGTTCTAATGGAGATTTCCTCCTAAGTTTTCTATTGGCATTAGATTTATTAGATGAGTCAGTGCTAATGGCTTCACACAGAATATTTTGGGAATATTAGCATGATTTAGGAGAGTTCTTGCTGTTTCTAATAGATATCTATTTTTCCTTTCGGCTACCCCATTTTGTTGAGGCGATAAGGACAAGAGGTTTGATGAATAATTCCCTTTCTTTTAAGTAGTCTCTCATTTTATTGCTTGTGTATTCTCCACCATTATCGGATCTAAGGATCTTAATATTGCCATTGTATTGCCTTGAGATATAATTGTTATAGGTTTTAAAAGCCTCAAACACTTGAGATTTGTTAGTGATCATGTAAACCCAAGTGTATCTAGTTTTATGATCAATGAATGTAACAAAGTATTTATAACCTTGTTTAGACAAAATTGGAGAGGTCCATACATCAGAGTGAACTAGATCAAAGGATTTTTCATATATAGTGATAGAACAAGGATAGTTTGCTTTTGTCTCCTTCCCGAGAATACATGGTTCACAAATACTATTATCTAAACTAATTGTAGGGAAGAAATATTTTAGGACATGATTGCTAGGGTGACCTAGTCGGGCATGCCAAAGTAGGGAGTCCTCCTGGCTTGCTTTAAAGACTTGATAGTCATGATCCAAGACATAAAGGTTATTCCTTTTATATCCCTTGCCAATCAAAAGATTTGTCTTGATGTCCTGAAATGACACATTGTTAGGATCAAAAATAACCTTGCAACCATGTTCCTTAGTTACTTTACTAATAATAGACATTAGATTGGAAGTAAAATTTGGAACATATAGGGCATCACTTGGCTTTCCTAGTAGTTCTATTTCTCCTATTTGATTTACTGTTATGTTTTGACCATTAGCCACCTTAACTGTCTTACATTTTTCTAAGGTTCTAAACTTTAGGACTTTATTTTTATCTTTTACCATATGATAATCACATCCAGAATCAATAATCCAATGTTTAGTATCTAGAGTGGAGTTTAAGCATATACCTGTTGTAGAGTTTTCTTGATGTTCTTCCACAGAAGTTTGTACTTTTAATGTTTGCACGGGTTCCTTCTTTCGAAATGACTTTGGTCTTAAATGAGGATGAAGAAACCAACATTTGTCCTTTGTATGCCCTTTCTTCTTGCAATTAGGACATACCTCTTCTTTTGGATGAACTTCGTTAATCTTGAACCCATGAACTTCCATTTTTTGTTTGAAGTTTCTTCAATATTAAAGCTTGACTCAGTTCTTTGGATGATTTGCAAAACTTCATGATACGCAGGAGATTTTACATTCAGAGAATTTCTGTCTCATAGTTGAGAATGAGTCACCGAGAGTCATAAGAAGACTAAATACCTTGTCTTCATTTTGTCGCTTTATTATTGTTGGATCAGTAGTTGATGGTCGGAGAACCTCAAGCTCACTCCATAAGGCACCAAATTCTCCAAAGAGTTGTGGGAGAGTCTTTTTCTCTTTCCTCATATCCGCTATATGTCTTCTTATTTCAAAGATCCTTCCAATGTTGTTGGTCTGCCCGTATATCGCCGAGAGATGATCCCATAAGGCTTTAGCACTAGGAGAGCAAGCAACCATACTTTTGTGAGCTTCATCTAAGGAAAGAAGGAGATGAACAAAGACTTGATTATCCTTCTTTTTCCATTCTTTGAAGACGGGATCAACCTCGTTAGGAGGATCCTGAAGAATTTGATCTTCAAGGTTATATGTACTTAGGATCCTCTTAATAAATCCGGACCATTGAATATAGTTGGAGGAATTAAGAAGAAGAGAGGAAAAGAGTTGTGGGGGAAGTGAGCTTAGCTGCGGAAAGGCTAGACTTTGTTGCTCTGATACCATGATGAAACTCCTGGCAGATTAACTTCAAAGCTTGTAAGAAGTAGGAGAATGGTGAAAACTTAGCTTTGGTATAAACTTCAAAGAGGGAAGGAGGAGAATACATGAATGTTTTTCCTTTTGGAATGAAGGCAAGCATACAAAGAGAATACATGCTCTTAATGAGCTTTGCATGAAAAAAAACCACCATTGGAAGAATAAGACCGTTGCCTACTTTTGAGCATCAAAACCTTTTTGCATGTTGCATTTAATGAGCCTCCTTGCATTGATTAGTTTTGTCTTCTTGCATGGTGACTTGCATGTTGCATTTAATGAGCCTCCTTGCATTGATTTGTTTTGTCTTCTTGCATGATGGCTTGTCTTGATTATTGATTAACTTTCAACACATCCGACTTGATTCACTCCTGATTATACGCTTGGCTAAATCAACTCGGACATATACCGAGTCGGCAAAAAAACATAATAAATCTATTCTCATGTTTATATCACATAAAAAATCTAAAAAAAAATGTGTAAGATTTTTTTCACAAGTGGCTCTGATACCACTGTAGGGATCCTGAGCGATAAACAAAAAACTCGCAGCGGAAAACTTAGGATCCCTCCAGAGATCCAAGCAAAAAAAATATACTCGTTTCAATTATCGATTCTATCCTATAAGAATTGAGATTACCTTCGAAGCGTGCCCTTCGAATTCCAGTCAGCAACACTTGCGGATCTCAGCGTGGTCAGAATGTCCACGCCTCTACGGTGCACAAACACACGATCTTGGAGAGAAGAGGTAAGGCCTTTGTGCTAGCAACCACTCCAAGGTCTCACTTTTCCACTCTATACTTGGCCCTCTTGTGTTGTCAACGAAAAAAAATAAAATCAGATTCTATTTTTCATTGTCCACGTTGAAGAAGAAGAAGCAACCATAATACACCTTAATGAGACATTAAATGCACTTCCTTATTCTCCATAGTAAAAGAAAGGAAGTCAATTAATGCTCATTAAATGCACATTAATGAGTTTTAAATCTCATTTAAAACCCCATTTATTAATTCGTGTATTATATTATTAATTCGTGTATTATATTATTAATTCATGTATTATTCATTTTAGCCTTCTTCTCTTTGTTTGACTTGAGTCCAACTCAAATTTAGCCAAGTAATGAGTCTTACTCATTCTAGTTAATCCAATTAACTAATAATTCATTTTAGTCAAACCAAAATGATTTCCTCTCCAAAATAATATGTTCTTTGTGTGTGACCCTATAGACTCTCATAACGTTGGCAATGTATCCAAAACCATTTTAGATACATAAGCAATGAGCGGCATCTAGCAATACATTATTGCTACCCAAGTGATGAGAATGTCGAGATCCGACAACCTCTTCCGTGACTATTATCATATGACAGTGTCCTTCTATCCTTGATATCTCAAATCGATCAATGAGGCATAGACCGTGTCACCCTCTTATCAATCTTTATGTTTCTTGATCCCCAAGTAGACTCACTAAAACAAATGAGCTCAATATCTCATATTGACTCATTTGAGCATGGCCATGCATTTCGTGGTCCTACTCTATCAAGAGGCCAAAGATATCACTCCCGTCATATGGGAGGGATAGATCTCATCTACATCACTCACATCCCTCCGCATAATTCGTTACATACTCAGTGATCGCCGTTATAGTCACCCAATTACGGTGTGACGTTAGACGATACCAAAGTACATAACTCCTTATGTAGGGAACCGTAGTGACTTCAAGTCTAAGGACTATTCATACCAATAGTCACATGAGAAAGTATATGACACTCATATAACGATCCATGATACTTTCTCATGGTGGGTCAATTCAGTATATATAGTCTCCAATATATATACTCATGTATCAATGTGATATCGTATATCCATGACTTGTGAAATCAAGTCATCCATTGACCTACATGCTAGTCTCAATGTATCAATATAGCCCTTGTCTATTAATACAATACTCGACTAGGAATATTTAAGAATAATATTCTCTACAGCTTCTCATAATCAATTCTACCAATTGATATACTGTAGATAACAACCTACTATTCATGGGCATTATTATATTTATTTAGCTGGCACACGCATAAAGAAATATAATAATCAATCTTTGCCTTTATTAATGCAAGAATATAATACAAAAGTCTCCCTCACCAATCATCTCATAATTGGCACTAAGGGCTCATACTAACAGGTAACGCCCTACCCCCTCTACTTTTTCGCAATAATGAACATAGAGATAGGTACAATATGCTCTCTACTCGTAAACTTACTGCTACTAGGTACTTAGATGAGGATTTGCTAGAATCTTTAGGTTTGTTGGGTGATATGCCAAAAATGGGGTGGGAAGAGATTATGGGAATAAAACACCCATCTCTATGTTTTGGAATTGTTTTGGAATTTTTGAGTTCTTTAGAAGCGAAAGTTTTAACGGGTAGAGAGAGCGAGGAGGGTAGGATAACTTTTAGACTTTTTAATATTGAGCATGAGTGGACTCTTCACCAATGGAACTCATGCTTTGGCTTGCCAAGTGGGGGAGAGAGAAGAACCCCTAATGGGTACAACTCTCATTTGAGTTGGACTGAGTTGACAGGGGAGCACGTTTATGACCCTTCTAGGGCAAAAGCGTCGTGCCTCTAAACCCCCATCTTTCGATACCTTCACTGCATCATGACCAGTACTATATTTGATCGTGGGGAGAGTGACGGTGTAGTAAGAGCCAGCGAACTGCTTTGTTTATGGGATATGCTACAAGAAAGGAGTAGCATCGATGTAGGGTCCCACTTCATCAGACACTTAGTGAAGATGGGCAAAGCAGCACGCGGAGAGATCAATGTGGGAGGCCTACTTACCCACATTTGCTATAGGATGGGGTACGATTACACAACATTGAGAGTATAGAGGGAGCCTTGGATAAACCTAGGAGTATGCATGACCATGAAGATGATTGTAAGAGAAGGAGACTCTTATGCTTTTAAGGAAAAATCTTACGACCCTTAGGCTCCCCGACCCGGATCGTACCACCATCGATATACACGCCAATTGGCACTTAGACATGATAGTGGAGTCCCCTCTACATGTAACACCCCAAAATTTTTCTCCAAAATATTTTTGTATAGAATTTAATTTCATGTCTAGTAGATTATATATGGAATCCTGGAAAATGATGATAAAATAATAAAAGTGGAGAGGTGAGGTTTGAACCTTAAACCTCTTGGTGAGAATTAACTCTTACCATGCATGTGATGACCAAGTGCTCAGCCGTAGCTTACTGTTGGAGAAAGAGGAGAAATTTTAGATGAGTGTGAGGAGGGTAAATGAAGAGGCATGAAAAGAGAAGAGACACTTATCTTCCTCCCTTTATAAATAAGAGTGAAGGTTTCATTTGACAACTTCTTCTTCCTTCTTCCTCCTTCCACCGAAACCCTAGGGTTCCTTCTTTGAGTTAGGCCAAAGCAAACTAGGGTTCCACCCTAGTGAGTTAAGCAAAGAGAAGGGTTCATCTAAGGGGCTAATCTGTTAGTGAAAGCCCTAGAGCCAATCATATGATGATTGTTGTATGGACTTTATTGTATCATATTCCTATTTATAAAGGCATGGTTATTATATTTACTTGTATTGGTGCCAAATAACTAAATATAATAATGTCCTTGAGTAGTAGGTTCTTATCTATATCAATCGATTGGTTGAATCGATAATGAGATGATATAGAGAACACTACTCTTAATCATTCCTAGTCGAGTATTAACATTCAGGGACAATGTTAATGCGTAGAGACTAGCATGTAGGTCAACAAGATGACTTGATCTCACAAGTCATGGATATGAGATATCAAGTTGACACATGGGTATGCATTGGAGAATGTATACTGAATGACCCGCCATGAGAAAGTATCATGGATCGTTATATGAGTGTCATATACTTTCTCATGTGGCTATTAGTATGACTATTAGTCCTTAGACCTGAAGTCACCATGGTTCCCTACATAAGGAGTTGCATACTTTGGCTTCGTCAAACGTCACCCGTAAATGGGTGGACTATAAAGGCGATTACTGGGTATGTAACGAATTATGCGGAGGGATGTGAGTGAGGTAGATGGGATCTATCCCTCCTATATGACGGGGGTGACATCGATATTCTTGATAGAGTGAGACCACGAAGTGCATGGCCATGCCCAAATGAGTCAATATGAGATATTGAGCTCATTTGATTAGAGTGAGTCTACTTGGAGTTCAAGATTTAGATTGTACCGAGGATGACACGGTCTATGCCTCGATTGGTCTATCTAGATGTCAAGGATAGAGGGACATTGTCACATATTGTGAGAGTCACAATTAGTAGTCACAAAGGTGATGTTGGAGCTCAACATTCTTGTAACTTAGGTAGCAATGATGTGTTGCTAGATACCGCTCATTGCTTATGTTCCTAAATCGGTTTAGGGACATTGCCAACGTTATAAGAACCTATAGGGTCACACACATAAGAGCAATTAGATGGAGATTAGGTTCATATGATGAACCATGAGGATTAGGTTCATGGGATGAACCAAATTGGATTAAGAGTAATCCAAATTAGACTAATTGAGTTAGACTCAAGTTGATTCAAGTGTTGAATGAGTCTAATTGAGATTTGATTCATCAAATCAATTTAAATTAATGAATAGAGATTCATTATATTAAATTGACTTGAGTCAAGTGGTTAGATTTGATCAACCATGGGAGATTAGAGGTCAAGTTTGACTTGACTTGAGAGGGAAGATGAAAGGTCAAGTTTGACTTGACCAAATGCCATGTCATGATGATGACTAGGCATGGCCGGCTAATGATGGTGCTCCACATCATCATTGACTTGGTCAATTGGTGCCACATCATGAGGGAGACCAAGGGTCATGGGAGTTACATGCATGCATGTAACCCCCCTTCCATGAAGTGGCCGGCCACTTTGGTATTAGGGGTTTCATGAGGTGAATTCATTTGGTGTAACTCTCCATTACTTCATCTTCTTCCTTGGGAATTTTCCTCTCAAGCTCTCCCCCTCTCCTTCCTCATCTTGCCGAACCACCCTAGGAGTGCTAGCACACTCAAGTGTGTTTTCTTCCACCTATTGCTTGTGTGGATACCATAGAGGAGTGTGCACTTGACACTCTCGAGTTCCGGCGGACTTTTGGACGAGCGGGATTTGCGAAGGGCATCGCATCGAGGGTAATGATCTTATCTCTTAGATCTAAGGTAGATCTAGGGTTTTTATACAAGCACATACATGTTTTGTTTCTTCGACGGATCCGTCGGGGCTTCCGAGGTTTCAACGCAAAAAGCGGTTTTGCGCTCGGAAAAACCCAACAAAGGGTATCGGAGCCACGTCACGAAGCATGTATGTGTTTCGTTTTGTAGTTTTGATATTAGATATAAAAATTACAGATTTATATGTTTCTGTAAATTTTCTTATTTTATAGAATTTTGGGTATTTTTCTCGTAGAGTCGAAGCAACGAGTGTTGGGACACTCGTAGGCTTCAACCATCGAGAAAAACTCTCCGAATCGGCGAGTTCTCGCTTTAGGTTTTTGGGACAGCGACTTAAGTCGGTGTAGGATCGTTGTAGGGACTCTCTCGAAGTTTATTTTGCGAGTAGTATGCCCTATCCCGAAAGGGGCCATGTCCCGCGATCGCGCGGAAGCGGACGTTCACGGAGAGTTGACTCATAAATTCGAAATAAATTAGGAAAAATTATAGAAATTTCTGTAAAAATACATAATTTAGAATTATGTATAATTCTGTGATTGTCATGGCCCAATAACCCAATTGGATTGGATTAAGTGTGTTGTATGCTTTTGTGGTTGCGTGTTGTAAAGTGTTTGCGAGTCGCACCTATTCTTTTAATATTCTAGTTGTAAATAGTTTTAGACTCGAATGTAACTCGAGTTTCTTATTTGTAATGTACAAAAATGGAGCGGTGGAAAGTCCACTTGAAGACGAGCTTACGAGAAGGGTGACGACGACACATGGCGATCAAAGGAAGCGCTTTGAGAAGCCGCTAGCCTTAGGTTGACCGTCCGATCTTCTCATTGGCTTGAGAAGATCGTAGTAGGGCCATGACTATATCACATTTAATTATATATATATATATGTTGATATATATATATATATATATATATATATATATATATATATTTAATTGATTTTTTGCTTGTATGTATGTGATGCATGCTAGTAGAATAATTAATGTATGTATATGATGCATGCTAGGTTAATTTTCTTGTATGTATATGATGCATGCTAGAATAATTAATGTATGTATATTATGCATGCTAATATAGGATAATAAAGGCCTAAATGCGTACAAGATACACATTACGATTAGATTAGATCATAATCGAATCAACTCGAAAATGCCTACCGAGCCTTGATACCCATCACTACCTCGATCATTTGTTGTTGTTGAATCTGCCAAAGCAGAGCAACGCATATTATCTTGGTAGGGTGCGGAGGGACAATCTTGGTCCCGCCTATCACGACTCGGGTTAGAGTAAGCTCAATTAGATTGAGCAAAACTAGTTAACTCAATTGGATCGAGTAGAACTATAGGCATATTCCAATCGTTGGAAAGATAGGTTAAGATCGCATTTACACTAAATCTTGGGCGATTTAGCCAAAGCTAACTCAAGGTCTTTTGTAAATGTGGGTCTTAATCCTATAAACAAGAGTTGCATAGAGATGTAATCGGTAATGTGTTACCCACCGATCGTACTAAGTCTTGGGCGATTTAGCCAAAGCTAACTCAAGGCTTAGTATGATGTGGATCTTGTCCCGCAAGAATTATAGCTAGTTTGTATGAATCTAGTAAAAGTGGTTTGACCACATCCATAACTCGATTCTACAAAATTCCTATAATTTAGTGGGAGCATCATTTGATTAAAGGCCTAATTAAATGATAAAAGGAATATGATATTAATCAGTATTGTATGTTGTAGATTACTATGTCAACAAACACGAACACTCTCTCTCTGCGATCTGTCCTTGAGAAGGACAAGCTCAATGGAGCAAATTTCCTGGACTGGTACAGGAACCTGAGAATTGTTCTCACCCAAGAAAGGAAGTTGTACGTCCTGGAGCAGCCCATTCCGGAGGCACCTCCTGCCAATGCCTCGCGAGCTGACAAAGATGCTTACAAGAAGCATCAAGATGATGCATTAGATGTGTCATGTCTAATGCTTGCGACCATGAACTCTGAGCTTCAGAAGCAACACGAGTTCATGAATGCTTATGATATGGTTGGACATCTTCGTCAACTATATCAAGGACAAGCTAGGCATGAGAGATATGAAGTCTCTAAGGCATTATTTGGGTCCAAAATGCAAGAAGGGACTCCCGTAGGTACATATGTACTCAAGATGATTGGGTACGTAGAAAACCTACAAAGGCTGGGATTCCCACTTGGCCAAGAGCTGGCCACTGACCTAATCTTGCAATCTTTGCCACAAGCCTTCAATCAATTTGTCATGAATTATAACATGAATGAAATTGATAAGCCATTGCCTGAAATGCTCAGCATGTTGAGAATCACGAGCTTAACCTTAAGAAGGGTAAATCTGACACCATTTTGATGGTGCAGAAGAAGAAAGGCAAGGGCAAGCCTAAAGGTAAGGGAAAGTCCCAAGCCAAGGGCAAAGGCAAAGAACTTAAACCCAAAGGAGGGGTAGCCAAGGAAGGGGCTTGCTTCCACTGTAAGGAAGCAGGACACTGGAAGCGTAACTGCAAGGCATACCTGGAAGATCTTAAGAAGAAGAGAAGTGAGACTTCTACTTCAGGTATAAATGTTATAGAAGTCAATCTATCTATTTCTTCATCATGGGTATTAGATATTGGATGTGCATCTCACATTTGTACCAATGGAGAAATAGCAAGGCATTGACAAAGGGGCAGGTGGACCTACGAGTAGGCAATGGAGCAAGGGTTCTACGTCAGAGGAACTTATGATCTATCTCTCGCCTCCGGGCTTGTACTAGAATTAGAAGAATGTTGTTATGTGCCCGCTTTAACTAAGAACATCATTTCTTGTTTGGACAAGAAAGGGTTTTCATTTATAATAAAGAACAACTGTTGTTCAATTTATTTAAATGATATGTTCTATTGTAGTGCACCTCTAATGAACGGACTCTACTTTCTAGACTTAGAGAGCCCTATCTATAACATAAGTACCAAGAGGTTCAAATCAAATGAGTTGAACCAAACCTATCTCTGGCATTGTCGCTTAGGTCACATAAATGAGAGTCGCTTATCTCAGCTCCATAAGGATGGGTTGCTAGACTCATTTGATTTTGAATCATATGAGACATGCGAGTCTTGCCTTTTTGGCAAGATGTCCCAGACTCCTTTAGTGGACATAGCGAAAGAGCAGATTTGTTAGGACTTATACATAGTGATGTATGTGGTCCTTTCAATGTTCTTTGCTAGAGGTGGTTCTGGTACTTCATTACATTCTTGATGACTTGAGATATGGTTATGTGTATCTTATGATACATAAATCTGAATCCTTTGAAAAGTTCAAAGAATTCAAGAATGAAGTACAAAACCAGCTTGGCAAGAGTATTAAGATACTTCGATCAGATCGAGGTGGTGAATACCTTAGCCATGAGTTTCGTGACTATCTAGCTGAGTGTGGGATTCTATCCCAACTCACTCCTCCGGAACACCACAGTGGAATGGTGTATCCGAAAGGAGGAATCGTACCCTATTGGATATGGTACGATCTATGATGAGTCACACAGATCTTCCTATATCCTTTTGGGGATATGCTCTGGACACAGCAGCCTTTACCCTTAACCGTGTACCATCCAAGGCTGTGGTAAAGACACCATATACGATATGGACAGGGAAAAATCCCAAGATGTCTTTTATGAGGATTTGGGGTTGTGAGGCTTACGTTCGACGTCAAGTCTCAGACAAACTGGGACCCAAATCCGATAGGTGCTATTTTGTTGGATATCCCAAGGATACAAAGGGATATTACTTCTACATTCCCAGTCAGCACAAAGTGTTTGTGGCAAAGACTGGGGTTTTTCTAGAAAGGGATTTTGTTTCTAGAAAAACTAGTGGGAGTACCTTCGATCTTGAAGAAATTCAAGATAAGGACCATAGCACTGAGGCCTTGATGGAGGTTGAACAGGAACCACAAAGTGTTGTGGGTGATGAGGTTGTTGCACAAAGAGTTGTGGAACAACCACCTGTTCAAGTAGACCTACCTCTTCGCAGGTCTGATAGGGTACGTCGTCAGCCTGAGAGATACTCATTTCTCTTGTCTGACCATGATGACATTATGCTCATTGAGAATGAGCCTACCTCCTATCAGGAAGCTGTGATGAGCCCAGATTCTGAGAAATGGCTAGACGCCATGAGATCCGAGATGGAATCCATGTACACTAACCAAGTATGGACTTTGGTTGATCCACCTGAAGGGTCAAATCCATTGGGTGTAAGTGGGTCTTTAGGAGAAAGACTGACATGGATGGACTTACGATACCTATAAGGGCGATTGGTGGCTAAAGGTTTCAAGCAAATTCATGGTATTGACTATGATGAAACCTTTTCTCGAAAGGGCGATGTTTAAGTCCATTCGGATCTTGCTTGCTATTGCGATACCACGATTATGAGATGGCGGATGGATGTCAAAACCGCATTTACGAATGGAAACTTACTCGAGGATGTGTACATGACACAACCCGAGGGTTTTGTAGATCCACGACATCTTTGGGAAGGTATGCAAGCGCAAAGGTCCATTTATGGGCTAAAGCAAGCTTCGAGTTGGAATCTTCGATTCGATGATGCGATCAAACAGTTTGGTTTCATCAAGAATGAAGATGAACCTCAGATCTACAAGAGGGTTAATGGGAACACAGTTGTGTTCCTTGTATTGTATGTGGATGACATACTACTCATTGGGAATGACATCCCTTCGCCACTGAAGACTTGGTGGGACTGCTTCTCAATGAAGGACTTAGGTGAAGCACTGTATTCTAGGCATCAAGATCTATAGAGATAGATCTAAGAGATTGCTTGGCCTAAGTCGAGTACATACATTGACACGGTATTACTTGGTTTCCATGCGAGAATTCCAAGAAAGGACTTCACGATGTCACATGGTGTGAGTCTTTCGAAGACTCAAAGTCCCACTTCTAGAGAGGAGAGAGACCGCATGGATAAGATCCCTTACGCATCTGCTATAGGATCTATCATGTACGCCATGCTGTGTACTCGTCCTGATGTCTCGTATGCTTTGAGCATAACGAGTAGATACCAGTCAGATCCAGGTGAGCGTCACTGGATAGCAGTCAAGAATATTCTTAAGTACTTGAGAAGGACTAAAGAATATTTCTTGATATTTGGAGGCGATGAGGAGCTAGTCAGAAGGGTTACAGCGATGCCACTTCCAAACCGACTGTGAGGATGATTACAGATCGCAATGTGGTTCGTGTTTTGCTTGAATGGTGGCGCTGAGTCGGAAGAGTTCAAGCGGTGACACGCTTCTTGATTCTACAACAGAGGTCGAGTATATCGCTGCATCTGAGGCAGCAAAGGAGGCAGTTTGGATCCGCAAGTTCATTACTGAGCTTGGGGTGGTTCCTAGCATTGCAGATCCTATAGAGCTCTATTGTGACAACAATGGAGCGATTGTGCTAAGGAACCTCGCTCACACCGGACCAAACACATACTACTGGCGCTTCCATCTCATTCGAGAGATCATCGATAGAGGAGATGTGAAGATTTGCAGTACCCACAGAGGCTAACATCGCAGATCCCTTGACCAAGGCTTTGGCACGAAAAAGCATGATGGTCACACTAGGTCATTGGGTATTAGATACTACGGTGATTGGCACTAGTGCTAGTGGGAGATTGTTAGTGAAAGCCCTAGAGCCAATCATATGATGATTGTTGTATGGACTTTATTGTATCATATTCCTATTTATAAAGGCATGGTTATTATATTTACTTGTATTGGTGCCAAATAACTAAATATAATAATGTCCTTGAGTAGTAGGTTCTTATCTATATCAATCGATTGGTTGAATCGATAATGAGATGATATAGAGAACACTACTCTTAATCATTCCTAGTGAGTATTAACATTCGGGGACAATGTTAATGCGTAGAGACTAGCATGTAGGTCAACAAGATGACTTGATCTCACAAGTCATGGATATGAGATATCAAGTTGACACATGGGTATGCATTGGAGAATGTATACTGAATGACCCACCATAAGAAAGTATCATGGATCGTTATATGAGTGTCATATACTTTCTCATGTTGCTATTAGTATGACTATTAGTCCTTAGACCTGAAGTCACCATGGTTCCCTACATAAGGAGTTGCATATTTTGCCGTTTCACAAACGTCCACCCGTAAATGGGTGGACTATAAAGGCGATTCTTGGGTATGTAACTAATTATGCGGAGGGATGTGAGTGATGTAGATGGGATCTATCCCTCCTATATGACGGGGTGACATCGATATTCTTGATAGAGTGAGACCACGAAGTGCATGGCCATGCCCAAATGAGTCAATATGAGATATTGAGCTCATTTGATTAGAGTGAGTCTACTTGGAGTTCAAGATTTAGATTGTACCGAGGATGACACGGTCTATGCCTCGATTGGTCAATCTAGATGTCAAGGATAGAGGACATTGTCACATATTGTGAGAGTCACAATTAGTAGTCACAAAGGTGATGTTGGAGCTCAACATTCTTGTAACTTGGGTAGCAATGATGTGTTGCTAGATACCGCTCATTGCTTATGTTCCTAAATCGGTTTAGGGACATTGCCAACGTTACAAGAACCTATAGGCTCACACACATAAGAGCAATTAGATGGAGATTAGGTTCATATGATGAACCATGAGGATTAGGTTCATGGGATGAACCAAATTGGATTAAGAGTAATCCAAATTAGACTAATTGAGTTAGACTCAAGTTGATTCAAGTGTTGAATGAGTCTAATTGAGATTTGATTCATCAAATCAATTTAAATTAATGAATAGAGATTCATTATATTAAATTGACTTGAGTCAAGTGGTTAGATTTGATCAACCATGGGAGATTAGAGGTCAAGTTTGACTTGACTTGAGAGGGAAGATGAAAGGTCAAGTTTGACTTGACCAAATGCCATGTCATGATGATGACTAGGCATGGCCAGCCAATGATGGTGCTCCACATCATCATTGACTTGGTCAATTGGTGCCACATCATGAGGGAGACCAAGGGTCATGGGAGTTACATGCATGCATGTAACCCCCCTTCCATGAAGTGGCCGGCCACTTTGGTATTAGGGGTTTCATTAGGTGAATTTTTTTGGTGTGTAACTCTCCATTACTTCATCTTCAACCTTGGAACCTTTCCTCTCAAGCTCTCCCTCTCCTTCCTCATCTTGCCGAGACACCCTAGGAGTGCTAGCACACTCAAGTGTGTTTTTCTTCCACCTATTGCTTGTGTGGATACCATAGAGGAGTGTGCACTTGACACTCTCGAGTTCCGGCGGACTTTTGGACGAGCGGGATTTGCGAAGGGCATCGCATCGAGGGTAATGATCTTATCTCTTAGATCTAAGGTAGATCTAGGGTTTTTATACAAGCACATACATGTTTTGTTTTAATACTTCTTCGCACGGATCCGTGGCCGGGGGCTTCCGAGGTTTCCGCAACGCAAAAAGCGGTTTTTGCGGCTCGGAAAAACCCAACATAATCTTCATCTAAGGGTCAAGAGCACCAAGAAGGGTTCTAGGGCAAGATTATTTTTTTAGTCTCCTCTCCAATCAAGGTCTCTCTTATTAAGGGGTAACCAAATTATAAGTGGTAAGATTCCCTCACCTGCAGTATATTTGCTCTTGTAGGACATGATATATGAAAGAAATGTGATGTACAAGTTTCGGCCAACTAGGGTTTTAGGGCTAGGGTTGCATGAAAACACTCCTTATGAAATTATGATATGTTGTATGTCTTCATGTATAAATTTTATGTGACAAAAATAATTTTTTTGTGCCCCTAATGTTTAGGCCAACTAGGGTTTTAGGGCTAGGGTGACATGAAAACACTCCTTATGAAATTATGATAAGTTGTATGTCTTCATGTATAAATTTTATGTGACAAAAATAAATTTTTTGGTGCCCCTAATGTTTCGGCCAACTAGGGTTTTAGGGCTAGGGTGGCATGAAAACACTCCTTATGAAATTATGATATGTTGTATGTCTTCATGTATAAATTTTATGTGACAAAAATAAATTTTTTGGTGCCCCTAATGTTTCGGCCAACTAGGGTTCTAGGGCTAGGGTTGCATGAAAACACTCCTTATGAAATTATGATATGTTGTATGTCTTCATGTATAAATTTTATGTGACAAAAATAAGCTTTCTTGTGCCCTAATGTTTCGGCCAACTAGGGTGTTAGGCCTAGGGTGGGGTCTAAGTACCCAACTTCATGTGCAAATACTCCCCCTAAGTTTATAATATGTTATGTGACACTTATGTAAGCTTCATGCAAAAAAAATGTATGAACCCCTCCCTAGGGATTTCGGCCACTTAGGGTACCTAAGCTAGGGTTAAGATTATGTGCTTAAATTGGTGTACAAGAATTCCCTTAGAATTCATGATATGTTGCATGATTGTATGTATGCCTATGTGATGAACATTTTTATGATTTAATATGCCATGAAATATGCCTATGTGATGAACATGTTTATGATTTAATATGCCATTATGCCTATGTGATGAACATTTTTATGATTTAATATGCCATGAAATATGCCTATGTGATGAGCATGTTTATGCTTGATATGTCATGAAATATGCCTATGTGATGAACATGTTTATGATTTAATATACCATGAAATATGCCTATGTGATGAGCATGTTTATGCTTGATATGCCATGAAATATGCTTATGTGATGAACATGTTTATGCTTTAAGACCCCCCTTTAGGGTATTCTTAGGTTATGAATGCATATATGCTATGAAATGTCTAAGAAGATGCTTCCCCTTTTTATGTTGGGATTAAGAGCTCTCTTTATGATAAGATAAGACGGAGATGCTTCCCTTTTTATGTTGGGGATTAAGAGCATTCTTTATGATATGATAAGAAACAAAAGAAAGAAAATTAAATATTTTACTTTGTAAGAGGTTAAGTACCCGACCCGTTAGATGGTCGTTAATCAAATCCAAGGGACATAAGAAGACGTAAGAGGTCTTGCCCTGGTAAGACGTAAGAGGTCTTGCTCTAGTAGGTCAGGTGGCTAGCTACCCCAGCCTATTAGGGAACGCGCTTTATGTGGTACTTAGCCTGGGCCCCCCTTCATGTTATGATTATGTTGAAGTATCTATATGCATATGTTTTGAAAAGAAAGGACTTGTATGAAATTGTGCATGCTTATGGTTAAGTTTAAGAATGCTTATGATTATGTCCTTTATGCATGTTTAGGATTGATGATGTCATGAATGCTTATATTTAATTTATGCCATGCTTATATTTAATTATGTTTAGCATGCTTATGTAAATTTTATGCCATGCTTATGTTTCATTACGTTAGTATGCTGATGTTTAGTGTTGTTATGCAATACTTATGTTATTTATGCTAGTATGCTCATGTTTTCTAATTATTTGATGTAATTTGTGGCTTTTGTGAGTAGGCAAGAATCTTACTAAGCTAAATGCTTATAGTTTATGTTATCCATATACTTCAGAAAAAGGAAACAAGAACAAGAGGAAGTAGCTGGAGGGGCAAAGTGTGTGTGATAGTGGCATGGTGGAAAAAGACCCTATTACTCTGCTTTTATTTATATGCTCAATGAACAACTTAAGACATTTGCTTCCGCTTTTATGACTTGTGATTTATTAGTACCATGCTGGATGTTGCTTAGTTTATGTTATTGTTCACCTTACTAATGAAAGTTTGATATGTTAGAACTCATGAATGGATCGTGTTAATAATAGTTACATTCTCTAATCTTTATGTTATGCATGTTATAAAATGAGATATGATGTGGTAACATGCTAATTATAATTATGATATGTGATGCACGTTATAAGGAAGATATGATATGTTAACATGCTAATTAGGTCTATGATATGTGATGCATGTTATAAAGAAGATTTATGTCATGATAACATGTTTGATTATGTAGATTGTGAAATGATCCATATAAGTTATGTAAAAAAAAAAAAAGTAGCACTGCGAGAGCAGATAAGGCGGCGTTACACTACATGAGGACCATCCACATCGGCCCATCTCTCCACCTTTGTATCACTCTCTCTCCAGTCCACACATGCATAGGAGCCCACCTAGTCCACGCCGATATGAGTCTACACCTGCTCCACCCTCTTTTTCTACTTTTGAGCAGGATGCAGGTACATCGGCATATGATTTCTCGGAGTTCCGATCGTGCCTCGATGACATTTACACTGAGCAGGAGACGTAGAGGCAGCGATGGGAGGAGCAGAGTGCCTACCAGCAAGCGGAGTTCCAGTGATTCCGGGAGCATTTCCAGCGGGTAGAGGAGTTCTACGATGAGGCCCGCATATACTTCCAGGAGGAGGCTGTTCGTCGCCAGGATGAGGCAGCTTACTGTAGGGAGATACAACAACATATGCATGCCCAGCAGGCACAGTGGGCTAGGGAGGAGGAGCACCGAGCAGCCGTTGCATCCACCAGCTCTCAGATCGACCACATGTATATGTGGCATCAGCGGCTCAACAGCAGGTTCTCCCAAGATCCAGAGATACCCAGGCTCCCAGACTTTCCACCTTGTCCACCATATTAGAGGTATATTTTTGTTTAAGTCTAGGGGGACCCCAAAATCTATTTTGTTTTGTTTCCTAGCAGTAGTTTCTTTTCTGGTATTTTAATTCATTTGTTCATGCATGCATGAGTTGTTTTAGTTCCTTTCAGTACTTAATTTTTGGTGTCTGTAAAGTTACCTCAGTAGTACTTTTGAAAGTTGCTTGCATGAGTTGTTCCCATAGGTAGCTTAACTCTATTTATCTTATGGTATTTTATTCTATGTGCTTTATTGAATGTTCTAGACTTGCACTGGTTAGCTCTGTTTTTGCACTCACACATGTTGAACATTCTGAAAGGGAGAATTTAGTACATACCTAGTTATGATTCACTTCAATAGTCTAGTACTTTGGAATCCATAGGTGACTCTAGGTTTAGCATTTTAGTTACTGGAGATGCTCGGATTGTGTAAGCCCATTCGGAAAAATCTAAATCCCTATGAGATGAAAAAAAAAAGAGAGAGAGATTATGAGGGATAATAATAGTTGTCGTGGGTGGAAATGGCTAGGTGCCCCTTTGAGACCGAGTTAGGTTACTGGGGAAACACCTCCCAATTTCTCTCAATACCGAGCATGCCTTTGAGACTTTATGCTAGATCTAGGGAACGACCCTCACTTTGGGTAGGTAAGTGCCTAAGAGCCGGAGACCTTAGGAAAGCTATGGGGTGACGACTTAACTCACCATGGAACGGGCATCTCTTAAGAATGATTCGCCTAGCATGAGCACGAGGAGCTAACTAAGTGAATTTTTAGAACATATTTTTGCTTTGATTGCAAATACCACCTGATAAATTTAGTTAGCATGCTAATTATGGAACAATATCTTTTTTTAAAAAAATTTATGGCACTGAGGTTTGCTTGAGGACAAGCAAAGATTTAAGTCTGAGAGAAGTGAGGTGAGCAAAACATATAGGGTTTTAGGAGTAGTTTTCGCTCACATCTTGTTACATTTTGCGTTAGTTTCATGCATATGTTAATTTATTCTTGCACACATCGCCTATTTTTTGGTTCGGAGGTCTGCTCGTTGTACTTTTGTGTGCAGGTTAGCTTTTTTGGTGATAAAGATACGTTTTCGGAGCAAAAGAAGGACAGCTAGACGCAGAGTGGGACACGGCTAGGGCATGTGGATTCACACGATCGTGTCCAATGGGCGAAGAACAGCACCCCAGAGCCGCACACGGCTTGGCCGTGTGGAAACACATGGCTGTGTGGCGACCCGATGGATTTGCGCGACTAGGGCTTTTTCCGGATTTTACAGCGGTCCGAGGCGATGTCTATATAAGGATGGCTCCGCCCAAACCCTAGGAGGGGAGGTACAACGGCTAGGACGGCACGCTGAAGCCCTAAAAAGCCAGAACTCATAGCGGGGAGGAGGAACGTCGCCGGAGGTCCACTACTTGCAATACAACGCCGGAGAGAAGATCACGAAGCATTGTATATCTCTATTTCTGTGCTTTATCTCTATTGTATTCGAACTTAAACATGTTTTGTGATTCTTCCTTCGTGTTTATGGAGTAGAACTTTCGATTCTAGGATTAGGGAGTAGTTTGTGTACATAGACAATGTTGGTTCATATTAAATTCTTGCCATAAGTTTAATTTGGCAATTGGTAGTTGCTCTTTATTATATCTACGTGTATTTTGCTTTCTTTCTGCTGTGCTTAGGCAATACGAGGTGGTGACAGCCCTCGCAATCTAGATTTAGGAGGTTTTATCAAGGAACCTGAGGGTAAACCTGACCTCCCATAACTGGGGGAGAAGGGAGCGGTGGAATCAGAAACGGTCCACCGCAAGGATTGTTTTGGCATCCTCGTACCCTCTATCCCGTCCTTTTGGGTGAGGATAGCTCCCGGTGAATGCGGCGGCTCTGCGGGAGAGTGTATGATGTCCCTTCCCCAAAATCGTACGTAGACATTTAGACGACGCCAATTGACAACATTGTTCGGTAGTACACAAGTGAAACCGAAGTCATAGGATCGCATTTTAACACCCCGACACACTCTTTTCCTCCTCTGTGTGACACCGCAACGAGTAGTGTCCACCGATAGTCCTCACCAACCGACTCTCTCTCATAGATCACGTCTGAACAATCGCAACCACTTAGTGTATTGGTACTCGAATCTCAGTCCCTGTGGGATCGATAATCTTTATTACTTGACGACATCCGTGCACTTGCGGGCGTTGAGCGCGAGCGCGCACTTTGAGTCCACGACGATATCCGTGTTAAAAGTCAAGGCATCAACTAATCAACAATCAAGCCAAAGCTAATCATCATGCAAGAAGACAAAAATAATCAATGCAAGAAGACAAGAGTAATCAATGCAAGGAGGCTCATTAAATGCACCATGCAACAAGCCTTGAACCTCACAAAAGCCTCCAACGTTCACATGGTCCCCAACGGTCATTAAAATGGTGTAGCACTATAAAACTCCTATGGATGGTTATTTTCATGCTTAAGAAAAATGTTCATGTATTCCCCTTCCTCTTAAACAAGCTTTGAAGTTCATACCAAAGCTAAGTTTCATCATTCTTCTCCTTCTTGTAAGAAGCTTTGAAGTTAATATCAAAGTCAAGTTTCAACCAAAGTTAAGTTTCAAGTTTCATCATGGTATCAAAGCAGCATGGTCTAGCTCTTCCGCAGCTAAGTTCACTTCCTCCTCAACTATTTTCCACTCTTCTTCTTAATTCCTCCAACTATGTTCAATGGTCCGGATTTATTAAGAGGATCCTCAGTAGCTATAACCTTGAAGATCAGATTCTCCAAGATCCTCCTAACGATTCAGATCCCATCTTCAAAGAATGGAAGAAGAAATATAATCAAGTCTTTGTTCATCTCCTACTTTCTTTAGATGAAGCTCACAAAAGTATGGGCTCTCCAAGTGCAAAAGCCTTATGGGATCATCTCTCAGCAGTGTATGGGCAAACCAACAACATTGGAAGAATCTTCGAAATAAGAAGACAGATAGCAGATATGAGGAAAGAGAACAAGACTCTCCCGCAACTCTTTGGATAATTTGGTAACTTGTGGAGTGAGCTTGAGGTTCTCCGACCACCAACCTCTGATTTAACCGTAATAATAAAGCGGCAAAACGAAGACAAGGTCTTTAGTCTTCTTATGACTCTCGGAGACTCATTCTCAACTATGAGACAAGAAATCCTACGAATGCAAAATCTCCCAGCATATCATGAAGTTTTACAAATTATCCAAGTCAAGCTTGAATATTGAAGAAACTTCAAGCAAAAAAATGGAAGTTCATGGGTTCAAAATTAATGAAGTTCATCCAAAAGAAGAGGTATGTCCCAATTGCAAGAAGAAAGGGCATACAAAAGACAAATGTTGGTTTCTTCATCCTCATTTAAGACCAAAGGCATTTCGAAAGAAGGACCCATGCAAACATTAAAAGCACAAACTTCTGTGGAAGAACATCAACAAACCTCTACAACAGGTATTTGCTTAAACTCTACTCTAGATACTAAACATTGGATTATTGATTCAGGATGTGATCATCATATGGTAAAAGATAAAAATAAAGTTCTAAAGTTTAGAAACTTGGAAAAATGTAAGACAGTCAAGGTAGCTAACGGTCAAAACATAATAGTAAATCAAATAGGAGAAATTGATCTATTAGGAAAAGCAACCGATGCTCTCTATGTTCCAAATTTTACTTCCAATCTAATGTCTATTAGTCAAGTTACTAAGGAACATGATTGTAAGGTTATTTTTTATTCTAATAATGTGTCATTTCAGGACGTCAAGACAAATCTTTTGATTGGCAAGGGATCTAAAAGGAATAACCTTTATGTCTTGGATCATGACTATCAAGTCTTTAAAGCAAACCAGAGGACTCTCAACTTTGGCATGCCCGACTAGGTCACCCTAGTAGTCATGTCCTAAAATATTTCTTCCTACAATTTAGATAATGGTATTTGTGAACCATGTATTCTTGGAAAAGAAACTATCCATGTTCTACCACTATATATGAAAAACCCTTTGATCTAGTTCACTCGGATGTATGGACCTCTCCAATTTTATCTAAAAAAGGTTATAAATACTTTGTTACATTCATTGATCATAAAACTAGGTACACTTGGGTCTACATGATCACAAACAAATCTCAAGTGTTTGAGGCTTTTGAAACCTATAACAATTACATCTCAAGGCAATACAATGGCAATATTAAGATCCTTAGATAATGGTGGAGAATACACAAGTAATAAAATGAGGAAATACTTAAAAGAAAGGGGAATTATTCATCAAAACTCTTGTCCTTATACCCCTCAACAAAATGGGGTAGCCGAAAGGAAAAATAGACAGCTATAAGAAACAGCAAGAACACTCCTAAATCATGCTAATATTCCCAAAATATTTTGGTGTGAAGCTATTAGTACGGCGGCTCATCTCATAAATCTAATGCCAACAGAAAACTTAGGAGGAAAGTCTCCGATAGAACTCCTATACAATACGAGGCCTAATATCTCTCATTTAAAAATTTTTGGGTGTACTTGCTATGTATTTATTCCATTACAACTTAGAACTAAATTAGATGATAAAGGAAGAAAATGTGTTTTTCTTGGTTATGCCACCTCAGAAAAGGGATATACTAGAAATCTGCTCGACAATGAAAATGAACGGAGTCCCTATCGACGCTGATCCGCTCGAGCCTATTCCGTTCTCATTATGGATAAGGCTAAGGCATGGCTTCACTCCCTACCTTGGGAGCATCACTATATGGGAGCAATGCGGCGAGTAGTTTCGAACAAATACTTCCCACCAAGCAAGACTACTCACATGCGCCATCTCATCACGAAGCCCGCCAGAAGGAGGGGGAGTCCTTATTCGAAGCTTGGGATCGCTACAAGGGGCTACTCTACCAATGCTCCCACCACGGACTGGAGAGGTGGCTGGTGATCCACATCTTGTACAATGGGATCGCGTACACCACGAAGATGTCCCTGGATTCTGCTGCAGGAGGAGCACTGATGAACATAGAGGAAGCTGAGGAGCTGATAGAAGAGGTGGCATAGTGTCACGCCGAGAGCATACTGAGCGAAAATCAAACTGACAAAGACCTCTCAGACGTGGCAAAATTTCGTGTTAATAAAAGGCCCGTAGGCCCATAATAACAACACATATAAAAATATACCAAACCACCACAATATATATATATCAACATAACAACTACACACAGTGGAAACGATACAACAACAATACATCCTACACATGCATACTAGTATGACTAATACCATAACATAAAGAAAACCTCGACAAAACCCGCACCAACATGTGCATACATCACATAATACATAACATCACGAAAACTCCGAATGCAAAACAAGACATACGGAAAATCCAAAAACAGACACGGGAGCAACGGAGGTGAGATGAGACGATGTCAGCCGGAGGTACTCCAATGCCATCACGAAGTCTTCTACCTGTTACCTGGGCGACAGAAAACCCCAGGGTTCGCGGGGGTGTAAGTAAAACTCAACAGGTAATAGAAAAACATGTATATATGTCATATCACATGTATTTTCAACAACATACTCTAGAGGTACAACAGGTATATCAGCATAGTATATAAATACAAGCATATACCGCCTAACCAAATAAACAACATAAAAAAATGTAGACATACATGAAGTCTGCTACGCTACTCTGATCCAACTTGAACATATATCCAACATATATATATATATATATATATATATATATAACAGGAAGAGTAGAACAACTCACAATATACTCTAGCTACAGGTCAAGGTAGCTTGCTCTGTCAGTGATCGGGAAGTACGACACCTGATCAACTCACCACCGACCCGAATTCCCGGCCACGTGTGTCGACGCCCGTCGGCCTCTTCGCCTACAGCCGGATCTCCCACCGGCAATGGCTGATCAGAGGCGGCGATGAGCAAGAAGGGCGAGATTCGGCGGCGACGAGTGGAGAAGAGGCAGATCGGGCATTGGCGACGAGTGTGCGAAGTGGGGGCTGCCGTCCGACGCGTAAGGGCGGCGGCACATTAGCGATGGCTGCAGCAGAGGCAATCGACGGGGGGCGTTGTTGGGCGCGCGAGGGAGAGAGGGGAAGGAGAAGAATCGCGAGGAAGAAAGGATCGGGAGGAAGAGGAACGGTGCGATGGGAAATAAGGGAAACGGAAAGAATATAAAGGGTTTAATTAAACCCATTAATTCCTTGCAGATAGTCTAAACAGGCTTTACAAAATCCTATCCGCTTTATCCCCATAAAATGTCTATAAGACCTCCGTTTAATTCCAGAAAAATTTCTGAAAAAATTCCACAAGATAGTTTATCAATTAATGAGGAATAATATTTTATATTTTATTTATTTATTTATTATTTTATTTTATTTTTTTCCGATATTTTACATTCTCCCCCACTAATAAAAATTTGGTCCCCAAATTTCGTACTAGCATACGAGAACCAACCCAAAAGATTTCTTGCACTACTACATGCCTCAAGTGAACAAATGAGGATATCGAGCTCGGATAGTATCTTCCAGCTCCCAAGTAGCCTCCTCATCGATATGATGTTGTCATCTAACCTTTACGAGTCGGATGGTTTTCGTCCCACTACTGTCGCTCCATGCGACCCAGGCTCCATCCTGGAATCACCTCGTAAGTCACATTAGGTGGAATTGCTATCTCCTTCAGAACATGATCTGAACGTGGAACGTATTCCCTTAGCATATAAACATGAAATACGTTATGAACACCCGCAAGTGTCAGAGGTAAAGCCAACTGGCAATTCCACTAAATGAATGTGATCCTTCCAACTGCATCCCAAATCCATGACACAGGATCTCAATAGATCCTCAAATATCTGAATGATATGCTCGCATACCATCACCCGCAGATGAAACGTGGTACTGAATTGAAGCTCTGTGCCCATAGTCTGGTGCAGACTCTATCAAAATCGCGAGGTAAATCGCGAATCTCTATCCGATTTGGTACTTAAAAGTACCCCACGCAATCTGATAATCTTTCGGTAATACAACTCTACCGAATGATCCAGCAAGTACGACTCACGAATAGAAAGGAAATGAGCTGATTTGGTTAGTTGATCCACGATCACCCAAATCGCATAATGTCCTTTACGGGTCCTAGGCAATCCCGTAACGCAATCAATAGTGATATGCTCCCACTTCCATTTCGATATTGGAATTTTCTGGAGCAATCTAACGGGTTTCTGATGTTCAGCCTTCGCCTACTGGCATACTATGTAGGGATTTCTTATGCAAAATAGCATAGATATAAGAAAAAAATAGGATCCTTCGGTGATCCTTATGCGAAAGAAAACCTCGCATACAAAATTAATTTCTCAAAACCTATCTTATAGGAGAATATTACCTTTGTTGCGTGCCCTTTTTAATCCCGCTTCTCCTTGGTTTGTTGGATCTTTTAGCACGTTCAAATATCCGTGCCTCTATATGTATCCACACGAGCAAGCTCTTATCTCACAAGAGAAACTAGAAGAGCTCTCCTTTACTTCTTGCTAGAGAAGTCCCTAAAGGAGAGGAAGCTAGGGAAAAAGAGAAAGGAATAAGAAGACCACTCTTCTTGCTACACTCACAAAAGCCACACAACCAAAGCCTCTCACCACAAAGCTCTCTCCAAGCCTCAAGCTTCCCTCTACTTGGCCGACCACCCCATGGAGTGTTTTATAAGATTGGAAAAACCTTTCACCTCCTATCACATTCAATACAATCAATTGCATTGAAAAACAATCAACTCCTTGTTTGGCCGGCCACATGTGGAGGAAATACAAAGGTCAAATGTTAAATACGGGGATTTAAAACACTAAATTAAATGGCCCAATAATTAAGGAAATCCAGGGCGTCGACCAATAGTCGCCGAACAGGCGTTATGGCCGTCGACCAAGGGGTCGCGAATTCGCCAACAGGGGCGGCCGTTACAATAAAAAGGCGCCTTTTATTGTAACGACGGCCCCCGCTGGCGGAATTCGGTGACTTATCGTCAACGGCATCGTCGCCTGCTGGCGAATTCGGTGATTGTCAACGACGCTCGCTGTTGGCCGTCGTTACTCACCGACTTCCACCGAAGTGGGTTTTGCCTTCCCAGATTCAACTCTAGACCTCCGTGCTAAGTACTAAAGTTTATGAATCACGGTAATCACCGGATCACTTGGTTACCGTGATTCATAAACTTTAGTACTTAGCCCGGAGGTCTAGAGTTCAATCTGGGAAGGCAAAACCCACTTCGTGAAGTTCAGCAGTAACGACGGCCAACAGGCGACGGTCATTGACCAATAGGGGTCACCGAATTCCGCCAACAGGGGCCCGGTCGGTACAATAAAGGAGCCTTTTTGATTAATGGCCGGGCATGGCGAGGTCGACGCATCGCGCCTGATGGCTGACGACTATTGGTCGACGACGATCGTCGCCTGTTGGCCGTCGTTACTCACTGGACTTCCACCTGGAAGTGGGTTTTTGCCTTCCCCAGGATTCGAACTCTAGACCTCCAGGCTAAGTACTAAAGTTTATGAATCCTGGTAACCAAGTGATCTGGTGATTACCAGGATTCATAAACTTTAGTACTTAGCCTGGAGGTCTAGAGTTCGAATCCTGGGGAAGGCAAAAACCCACTTCCAGGGGTGGGAAGTCCAGGTGAGTAACGACGGGCCAACAGGGGCGACGGTCGTCGACCAATAGGGGTCGTTGAATTTCGCCAATAGGGGCGACGGTCGTCGACCAATAGGGGTCGCCGAATTCCGCCAATAGGGGCCCGGTCGTTACATCAAAACCCTTTGTCTCCTTCCACCTCATCAAGCTTAGGTGGCATGCTTATGTGGCATGCTTATGTGGCATTCATGCATGTTGAATTAATCTTATTAATTCAATAAGCTTATGTTATCATATTGAATTAATCTCATTAAATCAATAAGGTAACATATTGAATTAATCTTATTAAATCAATTAAGCTTAGGCTATCATGATAACATATTTATTTAATCTTATTAAATTAATAAGCTTAGCATATTAAATTAATCTCATTAAATCAATAAGCTAAAATTCTCTTTAAGCTTAAAGTCCAAAAACCATTTTGTACTTAAGCTTATTCCCAAATTATTCTAGTCAAACTAGAATGCACTAATTCTTCTAATCATCATGCTCTTTGTGTGTGACCCTATAGGCTCTCATAACGTTGGCGGATCTAAACTCTTTTAGATACACAAGCAATGAGCGACATCTAGCAATACATCATTGTTACCCAAGTTACGAAATAAGTCAAGATCCGACTAACCTTTCCGTGACTACTATAATGTATGACCGTGTCCTTCTATCCTTGATATCAGATTGACTAATGAGGCATATGTTGGGATTTTCCGAGCCGCAAAAACCGCTTTTTGCGTTGCGGAAACCTCGGAAGCCCCCGGCCACGGATCCGTGCGAAGAAGTATTAAAACAAAACATGTATGTGCTTGTATAAAAACCCTAGATCTACCTTAGATCTAAGAGATAAGATCATTACCCTCGATGCGATGCCCGCTTCATAAATCCCGCTCGTCAAAGTCCGGAACTCGAGAGTGTCAAGTGCACACTCCTCTATGGTATCCACACAAGCAATAGGTGGAAGAAAAACACACTTGAGTGTGCTAGCACTCCTAGGGTGTCTCGGCAAGATGAGGAAGGAGAGGGAGAGAGCTTGAGAGGAAAAGTTCCAAGGTTGAAGATGAAGTCAATTAGCCAAAAAATCAATACTCCATCTAATGGAGTGGCCGACCACTTCATGGAGGGGGTTACATGCATGCATGTAACTCCCATGACCCTTGATCTCCTCATGATGTGGCATCAATTGACAAAGTCAATGATGATGTGGAGCATCATCATTGCCCATGCCAAGTCATCACCATGACATGGCATTTGGTCAAGTCAAACTTGACCTTTCATCTTCCCTCTCAAGTCAAGTCAAACTTGACCTCTAATCTCCCATGGTTGATCAAATCTAACCACTTGACTCAAGTCAATTTAATTTAATGAATCTTTATTCATTAATTTAAATTGATTTGATGAATCAAATCTCAATTAGACTCATTCAACACTTGAATCAACTTGAGTCTAACTCAATTAGTCTAATTTGGATTACTCTTAATCCAATTTGGTTCATCCCATGAACCTAATCCTCATGGTTCATCATATGAACCTAATCTCCATCTAATTGCTCTTATGTGTGTGACCCTATAGGTTCTTGTAACGTTGGCAATGTCCCTAAACCGATTTAGGAACATAAGTAATGAGCGGTATCTAGCAACACATCATTGCTACCCAAGTTACAAGAATGTTGAGCTCCAACATCACCTTTGTGACTACTAATTGTGACTCTCATAATATGTGACAATGTCCTCTATCCTTGACATCTAGATTGACCAATCGAGGCATAGACCGTGTCATCCTACAATCTAAATCTTGAACTCCAAGTAGACTCACTCTAATCAAATGAGCTCAATATCTCATATTGACTCATTTGGGCATGGCCATGCACTTCGTGGTCTCACTCTATCAAGAATATCGATGTCACCTCACATATAGGAGGGATAGATCCCATCTACATCACTCACATTCCTCCGCATAATTCGTTACATACCCAGTAATCGCCTTTATAGTCCACCCATTTACGGGTGACGTTTGACGAAGCCAAAGTATGCAACTCCTTATGTAGGGAACCATGGTGACTTCAGGTCTAAGGACTAATAGTCATACTAATAGCCACATGAGAAAGTATATGACACTCATATAACGATCCATGATACTTTCTCATGGCGGGTCATTCAGCATACATTCTCCAATGCATACCCATGTGTCAACTTGATATCTCATATCCATGACTTGTGAGATCAAGTCATCTTGTTGACCTACATGCTAGTCTCTACGCATTAACATTGTCCCTGAATGTTAATACTCGACTAGGAATGATTAAGAGTAGTGTTCTCTATATCATCTCATTATCGATTCAACCAATCGATTGATATAGATAAGAACCTACTACTCAAGGACATTATTATATTTAGTTATTTGGCACCAATACAAGTAAATATAATAACCATGCCTTTATAAATAGGAATATGATACAATAAAGTCCATACAACAATCATCATATGATTGACTCTAGGGCTTTCACTAACAATCTCCCACTAGCACTAGTGCCAATCACCGCAGTATCTAATACCCAATGACCTAGTGTGACCATCATGCTTTTTCTGTGCCAAAGCCTTGGTCAAGGGATCTGCGATGTTAGCCTCTGTGGGTACTCTGCAAATCTTCACATCTCCTCGATCGACAATCTCACGAATGAGATGGAAGCACCGATATATTCGACCTCTGTTGTAGAATCAATAACTGTGTCCTGCTTGGAACTCTTCCAGCTCACAGCGCCACTATTAAAACAAAACACGAACCCTGACTGCGATCTATAATCATCCTGGTCAGTTTGGAAGCTGGCATCGCTGTAACCCTTTACAGCTAGCTCCTCATCGCCTTCAAATATCAAGAAATATTCTTTAGTCCTTCTCAAGTACTTAAGAATATTCTTGACTGCTATCCAGTGACGCTCACCTGGATCTGACTGGTATCTACTCGTCATGCTCAAAGCATACGAGACATCAAGATGGCGTACATGATAGATCCTATAGCAGATGCGTAAGGGATCTTATCCATGCGGTCTCTCTCCTCTCTAGAAGAGGGACTTTGAGTCTTCGAAAGACTCACACCATGTGACATCGGCAGAAGTCCTTTCTTGGAATTCTGCATGGCAAACCGAAGTAATACCGTGTCAATGTATGTACTCTGACTTAGGCCAAGCAATCTCTTAGATCTATCTCTATAGATCTTGATGCCTAGAATACAGGCTGCTTCACCTAAGTCCTTCATTGAGAAGCACGTCCCCAGCCAAGTCTTCACAGACTGTAGCGAAGGGATGTCATTCCCAATGAGTAGTATGTCATCCACATACAGTACAAGGAACACAAATGTGTTCCCATTAACCCTCTTGTAGACACAGGGTTCATCTTCATTCTTGATGAAACCAAACTGTTTGATCGCATCATCGAATCGAAGATTCCAGCTCCGAGAAGCTTGCTTTAGCCCATAAATGGACCTTTGCAGCTTGCATACCTTCCCAAAGATGTGGATCTACAAAACCTCGGTTGTGTCATGTACACATCCTCGAGTAAGTTTCCATTCAGAAACGCGGTTTTGACATCCATCTGCCAGATCTCATAATCGTGGTATGCTGCAATAGCAAGCAAGATCCGAATGGACTTAAACATCGCCACTGGAGAAAAGGTTTCATCATAGTCAATACCATGAATTTGCTTGAAACCTTTAGCCACCAATCGGCCCTTATAGGTATGCGTAAGTCCATCCATGTCAGTCTTTCTCCTAAAGACCCACTTACACCCAATGGGTTTGACCCCTTCAGGTGGATCAACCAAAGTCCATACTTGGTTAGTGTACATGGATTCCATCTCGGATCTCATAGCTCTAGCCATTTCTCGTAACTGGGCTCATCACGCCTTCGATAGGAGGTAGGCTCATTCTCAATGAGCATAATGTCATCATGGTCGACAAGAGAAATGAGTATCTCTCGGTCGACGACGTACCCTATCGGACCTACGAAGAGGTAGGTCTATTTAAGCAGTGGTTGTTCCACAACTCTTTGTGCAACAACCTCATCACCCACAACACTTTGTGGTTCTGCTCAACCTCCATCAAGGCCTCGCTATGGTCCTTATCTTGAATTTCTTCAAGATCGAAGGTATTCCCACTAGTTTTTCTAGAAACAAAATCCCTTTCTAGAAAAACCCGATCTTGCCACAAACACTTTGTCCGATCGAATGTAGAAGTAATATCCCTTTGTATCCTTGGGATATCCAACAAAATAGCACCTATCGGATTTGGGTCCCAGTTTATCTGAGACTTGACGTCGAACGTAAGCCTCACAACCCCAAATCCTCATAAAAGACATCTTGGGATTTCTCCCTGTCCATATCGTATATGGTGTCTTTATGACAGCCTTGGATGGTACACGGTTAAGGGTAAAGGCTGCTGTGTCCAGAGCATATCCCCAAAAGGATATAGGAAGATCTGTGTGACTCATCATAGATCGTACCATATCCAATAGGGTACGATTCCTCCTTTCGGATACACCATTCCACTGTGGTGTTCTAGGAGGAGTGAGTTGGGATAGAATCCCACACTCAGCTAGATAGTCACGAAACTCATGGCTAAGGTATTCACCACCTCGATCTGATCGAAGTATCTTAATACTCTTGCCAAGTTGGTTTTGTACTTCATTCTTGAATTCTTTGAACTTTTCAAAGGATTCAGATTTATGTGTCATAAGATACACATAACCATATCTACTGAAGTCATCAGTAAATGTAATGAAGTACCTGTAACCACCTCTAGCAGCAACATTGAAAGGACCATATACATCACTATGTATAAGTCCTAACAAATCTGTTGCTCTTTCGCTATGTCCACTAAAGGGAGTCTTGGTCATCTTGCCTAAAAGGCAAGACTCGCATGTCTCATATGATTCAAAATCAAATGAGTCTAGCAGCCCATCCTTATGGAGCTGAGATAAGCGACTCTCATTTATGTGACCTAAGCGACAATGCCAGAGATAGGTTTGGTTCAACTCATTTGATTTGAACCTCTTGGTACTTATGTTATAGATAGGGCTCTCTAAGTCTAGAAAGTAGAGTCCGTTCATTAGAGGTGCACTACAATAGAACATATCATTTAAATAAATTAAACAACATTTGTTCTTTATTATAAATGAAAACCCTTTCTTGTCCAAACAAGAAACTGAAATGATGTTCTTAGTTAAAGCAGGCACATAACAACATTCTTCTAATCCTAGTACAAGCCCAGAGGGCAGAGATAGATCATAAGTTCCTACAAAGAATAAAGAAAGAACCCTTGCTCCATTGCCTACTGTAGGTCCACCTCGCCTTTGTCAATGCCTTGCTATTTCTCACCTGCACATTGGTACAAATGTGAGATGCACATCCGTATCTAATACCCATGATGAAGAAATAGATAGATTGACTTCTATAACATTTATACCAAATAGAAGTCTCACTTCTCTTCTTAAGATCTTCCGGTATGCCTTGCGATTTACGCTTCCAAAGGTCCCGCTTCCTTGCAAAGGAAGCAAGCCCCTTCCTTGGCTACCCCTCCTTTGGGTTTAAGTTCTTTGCCTTTGCCCTTGGCTTGGGACTTTCCCTTACCTTTAGGCTTGCCCTTGCCTTTCTTCTTCTGCACCATCAAAATGGTGTCAGATTTTCCCTTCTTAAGGTTAAGCTCAGCAGTTCTCAACATGCTGAGCATTTCAGGCAATGACTTATCAATTTCATTCATGTTATAATTCATGACAAATTGAAATTGATCGAAGGCTCTTAGCAAAGATTGCAAGATCAGGTCAGTGGCCAGCTCTTGGCCAAGTGGGAATCCCAGCCTTTGTAGGTTTTCTACGTACCCAATCATCTTGAGTACATATGTACCTACGGGAGTCCCTTCTTGCATTTTGGACCCAAATAATGCCTTAGAGACTTCATATCTCTCATGCCTAGCTTGTCCTTGATATAGTTGACGAAGATGTCCAACCATATCATAAGCATTCATGAACTCATGTTGCTTCTGAAGCTCAGAGTTCATGGTCGCGAGCATTAGACATGACACATCTAATGCATCATCTTGATGCTTCTTGTAAGCATCTTTGTCACCGTGAGGCATCGCGTGAGGTGTCCCGAATGGGCCGCCCAGACATACTTTCCTTTCTTGGGTGAGAACAATTCTCGTGTTCCTGTATCACCAGAAATTTGCTCCATTGAGCTTGTCCTTCTCAAGACAGATCGCAGAGAGAGAGTGTTCGTGTTTGTTGACATAGTAATCTACAACATACAATGCAGAATTAATATCATATTCCTTTTATCATTTAATTAGGCCTTTAATCAAATGATGCTCCCACTAAATTATAGGAATTTTGTAGAATCGAGTTATGGATGTGGTCAAACCACTTTTACTAGATTCATACAAACTAGCTATAATTATTGTGGGACAAGATCCACATCATACTAAGCCTTGAGTTAGCTTCTGCTAAACGCCAAGACTTAAATACGATCGGTGGGTAACACATTACCGATTACATCTCTATGCAACTCTTGTTTATAGGATTAAGACCCACATTTACAAAAGACCTTGAGTTAGCTTTGGCTAAATCGCCCAAGATTTAGTGTAAATGCGATCTTAACCTATCTTTCCAACGATTGGAATATGCCTATAGTTCTACTCGATCCAATTGAGTTAACTAGTTTTGCTCAATCTAATTGAGCTTACTCTAACCCGAGTCGTGATAGGCAGGACCAAGATTGTCCCTCCGCACCCTACCAAGATAATATGCGTTGCTCTGCTTTGGCAGATTCAACAACAACAAATGATCGAGGTAGTGATGGGTATCAAGGCTCGGTAGGCATTTTCGAGTTGATTCGATTATGATCTAATCTAATCGTAATGTGTATCTTATACGCATTTAGGCCTTTATTATCCTATATTAGCATGCATCATATACATACATTAATTATTCTAGCATGCATCATATACATACAAGAAAATTAACCTAGCATGCATCATATACATACAAACATGTTTCTACTAGCATGCATCACATACATACAAGCAAAATCAATTAAATATACATATATATATATCAACATATATATATATATCATTAAATGTGATATAGTCATGGCCCTACAACGATCTTCTCAAGCCAATGAGAAGATCGGACGGTCAACCTAAGGCTAGCGGCTTGCGCTTCCTTTGGCGCATGTCGTCGTCACTCTTCTCGTAAGCTCGTCTTCAAGTGGACTTTCCACCGCTCCATTTTTGTACATTACAAATACGAAACTCGAGTTACATTCGAGTCTAAAACTATTTACAACTAGAATATTAAAAGAATAGGTGCGACGCAGGTCGCAAACACTTTACAACACGCACAACCACAAAACTAAGACGCAGGCCGTATTATGAATTACAACACACTTAATCTAATCCAATTGGGTTATTGGGCCATGACAATCACAGAATTATACATAATTCTAAATTATGTATTTTTACAGAAATTTCTATAATTTTTCCTAATTTATTTCGAATTTATGAGGCGGTTTAAGGCGCGATCGCATGGACATGGCCCCTTTCGGGATAGGCGACCCCTACTCGCAAAATAAACTTCGCGAGTGTCCCTACAATGATCTTACAATGACTTAAGTCGCTGTCCCAAAACCTAAAGCGAGAACTCGATGGAGAGTTTTCTCGACGGTTGAAGCCTTCACGAGTGTCCCAACACTCGTTGCGACTCTACGAGAAAAATACCCAAAAATTCTATAAAATAAGAAAATTTACAGAAACATATAAATCTGTAATTTTTATATCTAATATAAAAACTACAAAAACGAAACACATACATGCTTCGCACGTGGCTCTGATACCACTGTTGGGATTTTCCGAGCCGCAAAAACCGCTATGCGTGAAACCTCAAGCCCCTACCACGGATCCGTGCGAAGAAGTATAGCTTGGATTGAAGGCAAGCAAAAAAATAGCGACGATATAACCCAGGGCATCGCCTTGTCAAGTCGGAATAATCTTTTACTCGCCGCTCTTCATCGGCATCTACCTTGAACCCAACTCCTCCGTTCGCCTGGTTAAGTCAAAATAATTTTTTACGTTGCCACTCTTCATCAATACATCTACCTTGAACCCGACTCATCCGTTCTGCCACCACATGGGGATGATAGCTTGGCTTGACATCCAGCTGAAAAATAGTGACGACTTAACCAAGGGCTTTGCCTGGTAAAGTCGGAATAATTTTTTACTCCGTCGCTCTTGATCAGTGCATCTACCTTGATCCCAACTCCTCTGTTCCGCCACCACACGGGAAATATAGCTTGGCTTGACAAGCAGCTGAAAAATAGAGGACTTAACCTAGGGCTTCACCTGGTCAAGTCGGAATAATTTTTTACTCTGTCGCTCTTCATCAGTGCATCTACCTTGAATCCAACCCCTCCGTTCTGCCACCACACGGGGATAATAGCTTGGCTTGACACCCAGTTGAAAAATAGTGACGATTTAACTGAGGGCGGTCAAGTCGGAATAATTTTTTACTCCACCGCTTTTCATCAGTCCATATACCGTAAACCCTACTCCTCCGTTCCTTAATCGCATGAGGAAAGATGGCTTCAGTTAACACCGAGCCGTAAAAAGTGTGACGACTTGATCTAGAGCATTGCCCCATCAGGTCGGAATGAATTTTTTACTCTGCCGTTCTTCACAGGTGTATTTACCTTAAACACTACTCCTCTGTTCTGTAATCACGTGGGGATAATGACTTCGGTTAACACCGAACCGTAAAAAGTGTGATGACCAGATCTAGAGCATTGCCCTATAAGGTCAGAATGAATTTTTTATTCTGTCGTTCTTCACAGGTGTATACCCCATCAGGTTGAGCTATAAAAGTGTGACTGATCTAGAGCGTTACCCCATCAGGTTGGAATGATTTTTTTTACTTCGCCATTCTTCACAGGTGTATTTACCTTAAACCCTACTCCGTTCCGCAACTGTATGGGGATAATGGTTCGGTTAACACCGAGCCATAAAAAGTGTGACGACCTGATCTAGAGCGTTGCCCCATTAGGTCGGAATGAATTTTTTTACTCCTCCGTTCTTCACAGGTATATTTACCTTAAACCCTATTACTCCATTCCACAACCGCATGGGGATAATGGCTTCGGTTAACACCGAGCCATAAAAAGTGTGACGACCTGATCTTGAGCGGTCCCCATCAGGTCGAAATGAATTTTTTACTTCGCTGTTCTTCATAGGTGTATTTACCTTAAACCCTACTCCTCCGTTCCACAACTGCACGATGATAATGGCTTCGGTTAACATTGAACCGTAAAAAGTGTGATGACTTGATCTAGAGCATTCCCCCATCAGGTCGGAATGAATTTTTTGCTCCGCCGTTCTTCACAGGTGTATTTACCTTAAACCCTACTCCTCTGTTCCGCAACCGCACAAGGATAATGACTTCGGTTAACACTGAGCCGTAAAAAGTGCGGCGACTTGATCTAGAGCATTGCCCCATCAGGTCGAAATGAATTTTTTACTCCGCCATTTTTCACAGGTGTATTTATCTTAAATATGACTCCTCCGTTCCGCAACCGCATGGGGATAATGGCTTATGTTAACACCGAGCCATAAAAGTGTGACAACCTGATCTAGAGCATTGCCCCATCATGTTAGAATGAATTTTTTACTTCGCAGATCTTCATAGGTGTATTTACCTTAAATCCTCTGTTCCGCAATCGCATGAGGATAATGTCTTCGATTAACACCGAGCCATAAAAAGTGTGACGACCTGATCTAGAGCGTTGCCCCATCAGGTAGAAATGAATTTTTTACTTCGCCGTTATTCACAGCTGTATTTACCTTAAACCCTACTCCTTCGTTCCACAACCGCACAGGGATAATGGCTTCGGTTAACAATGAGCCGTAAAAATTGTGACGACCTGATCTAGAGTGTTGCCCCATCAGGTCGAAATGAATTTTTTACTCCGTCGTTCTTCATAAGTGTATTTACCTTAAACCCTACTTTTTTGTTCCGCAACTGCATAGGGATAATGACTTCGGTTAACACCGAGCCATAAAAAGTGCGATGACCTAATCTAGAGCATTGCCCCATCAGGTTATATAATGAATTTTTTACTCCGTCGTTCTTCACAAGTGTATTTACCTTAAACTCTACTCCTTTGTTCCGTAATCGCACGAGGATAATGGATTTGGTTAACACTAATCCGTAAAAAGTGTGACAACCTGATCTAGAGCGCTGTCCCATCAGGTCAGAATGAATTTTTGATGTGACCAAAACATATAGGGTTTTAGGAGTAATTTTCGCTCACATCTTGTTACATTTTGCGTTAGTTTCATGCATATGTTACTCTATTCTTGCACGCATCGCCTATTTTCTGGTTCGGAGGTCTGCTCGTTGTACTTTTGTGTGCAGGTTAGCTTTTCTAGTGATGAAGACGCATTTTCGGAGCAAAAGAAGGACTTTCGCAGCAAGACAAAAAGTGGGACACGGCCAGGGCATGTGGATTCACACGACCGTGTTCAATGGGCGAAGAACAGCACCCCTGGGCCGCACACGGCCTGGCTGTGTGGAAACACACGACTGTGTGGTGGCCCGACGGATTTGCGCGACTAGGGCTTTTTTCGGATTTTGCAGCGGTCCGAGGCGATGTCTATATATGGATGGCTCCGCCCAAACCCTAGGAGGGGAGGCACGACGGCTAGGACGGTGCGCCGAAGCCCTAAAAAGCTTCGATAACTCACAGCGGGGAGGAGGAACGCCACTGGAGGTCCACAACTTGCAATACAACGCCAGAGAGAAGATCACGAAACATTGTATATCTCTATTTTTGCGCTTTATCTCTATTGTATTCGAATTTAAACATGTTTTGTGATTCTTCCTTCGTGTTTATGGAGTAGAACTTTCAATTCTAGGATTAGGGAGTAGCTTGTGTACATAGACAATGTTGGTTCATATTAAATTCTGGCCATAAGTTTAATTTGACAATTGGTAGTTGCTCTTTATTATATCTACGTGTATTTGGCTTTCTTTCCGCTGTGCTTAGGCGATACAAGGTGGTGACAACCCTCTCTGATGAAACTCGGCTTCGTATTAACTTCAAAGCTTGTTGTAAGAAGTAGGAGAATGGTGAAACTTAGCTTTGGTATGAACTTCAAAGCTTGTTAAGAGGGAAGGAGGAGAATACATGAATGTTTTTCCTTTTGAATGAAAGCAAGCATACAAAGGGGGTTTTATAGGGTTACATGCTCTTAATGAGCTTTGCATGAAAAAAAAACCACCGTTGGAAGAATAAGACCGTTGCCTACTTTTGAGCATCAAAACCTTTTTGCATGTTGCATTTAATGAGCCTCCTTGCATTGATTAGTTTTGTCTTCTTGCATGGTGACTTGCATGTTGCATTTAATGAGCCTCCTTGCATTGATTTGTTTTGTCTTCTTGCATGATGGCTTGTCTTGATTATTGATTAACTTTCAACACTCCCCCTCAAGTTAGGTGCGTACATGTCAATGACACCTAACTTGTCAAGGATGTTCTTCATATGTTGAGTAGTGGTAACCTTAGTAAAGATATCTGCTGGTTGATCTTGTCCATTGATATGATGAGCGGTGATGATCTTTTCATCAATCTTCTCCTAATGAAGTGGCAATCCACTTCAATGTGCTTGGTTCTTTCATGAAATAATCTTTGGATTTGTTGCAATGTGAATGGTCGATGATTGTCACAAGATAACTGATTGGGGAACCGACGGGAACCCCAACTCTTCAACTAAGGCTTTTAGCCATATGAGTTCACTTGTATCGCCGCCATTGCTCGTGATTCTCGCTTGACTGGATCTTGACACGACAGATTGTTTCTTACTTTTCCAAGACACCAAATTTCCTCCAACAAACATACAATATCTGTTGTTGATCTTCTATCTTTGTGATCTCCTGCCCAATCTGCATCACAATATCCCACGATTTCTGTATTATGGTTATTCCTCATCCAGATTCCTTTTCAGGTGTCCCTTTCAAATAGTGAAGGATTCTCTCTGCTGCCTTCCAATGACTCTCCTTTGGTGCATGCATGTTTTGGCTAATTTGATTTACTGCATATGAAATATCCGGACGAGTAATGGTTAGGTAAATCAATTTACCTACTAACCTTTGGTATTGTTGAATGTCCTCCCATGGATTTCCATCATCATTTCCTTTCTTAGATGTGAAGTAGGGGCTACTAGCTGGTTTTGCTCCAAGTTTTCCAGTTTCCTGTAAGAGATCAAGTGTATACTTTCGTTGGGATAGAACTAGTCCATTAGGAGAGTAGGCTAGTTCTATACCTAGAAAGTACTTTAGTTTTCCTAAATCCTTTATTTCGAATTTAGAATTGAGAAAGCACTTAACTTGTTGTATTAGATTTATATCATTTCCTGTAATAATGAGATCATCTACATATATAAGAATGATGATAGTTTTATCATTTTCTACTTTAACAAATAATGAGGAATCACTACTGCATTTTTTGAATTTATAACTTAAGAGAGCTGAGCTGAGTTTGGCATACCATGCCCTTGGAGATTGTTTGAGACCATATATGGCCTTGTTCAGTTTGCATACCTTCCCCTCATATCTATTTTGAATTCCTTCTGGAATATCCATATAGATCTCTTCTTCAAGCTCTCCGTAGAAAAGCATTGGCAACATCCATTTGATAAAGTGGCCAATCCATATTTATTGCGAGGGCAAGTAAGACTCGGATGGTGTTCATCTTGGCCACGGGTGCAAATGTCTCCTTATAATCAATTCCATAGGTTTGAGTGTATCCTTTGGCGACTAGTCTGGCTTTGTGTCGTTCAATGGTACCATCACTTCTATGCTTGATCTTGTATACCCATTTACACCCGACGGGTTTCTTTCCTTTAGGCAAATTTGTGATCTCCCAAGTGCTATTTTTGTCCAAGGCATTGATTTCTTCTTCCATTGCCTTTTGCCAAGATTGTTGTCCTTTTGCTTCCTCATATGTTCTAGGTTCCTGTGCTTTATCTATGCCACTCAAGAATGCTTGGTGACTTGGTGAGATATTATTAGTGGTATAATAATCAGAGATAGGATGATATAACATGCCAGAATGAAAGTATGTTCTACGATTAATCCACTCAGTCTCTCCCCCTTGGTCTAGGCTTTCCTCAGTTTCTTCAGTATCTAGATTAGTTCCTTCTTGCGAGCTTTCTGGAACCTCTAAGTTGCTATTTTGAGGTGGATCCTTCCTTTCTTCCGGAAATAGAGGATAACTACTAATTGAGTTTCTTTCCTTTGTTACCTCTTCCTCCTTTGTTTCTGAATAAAAAAACTCATTTTCGACAAATATCACATCCTTTGATGTGTACATCTTGTTAGTAGAAGGATCAAAGCATTTATATCCTTTTTCTGAGGTGGCATATCCAAGGAAAACACATTTCCTTCCTTTATCATCTAATTTAGTTCTAAGTTGTAATGGAATGAAAACATAGCATATACACCCAAAAATTTTTAAATGAGAGATGTTAGGCCTTCTATCATATAGGAGTTCTATTGGAGATTTCCCTCCTAAGTTTTCTGTTGGCATTAGATTTATTAGATGAGCTGCTGTGCTAATGGCTTCACACCAGAATATTTTGGGAATATTAGCATGATTTAGGAGAGTTCTTACTGTTTCTAATAGATGTCTATTTTTCCTTTCGGCTACCCCATTTTGTTGAGGCGTATAAGGACAAGAGGTTTGATGAATAATTCCCCTTTCTTTTAAGTAGTCTCTCATTTTATTGCTTGTGTATTCTCCACCATTATCGGATCTAAGGATCTTAATATTGCCATTGTATTGCCTTGAGATATAATTGTTATAGGTTTTAAAAGCCTCAAACACTTGAGATTTGTTAGTGATCATGTAAACCCAAGTGTATCTAGTTTTATGATCAATGAATGTAACAAAGTATTTATAACCTTGTTTAGACAAAATTGGAGAGGTCCATACATCAGAGTGAACTAGATCAAAGGATTTTTCATATATAGTGATAGAACAAGGATAGTTTGCTTTTGTCTCCTTCCCGAGAATACATGGTTCACAAATACTATTATCTAAACTAATTGTAGGGAAGAAATATTTTAGGACATGATTGCTAGGGTGACCTAGTCGGGCATGCCAAAGTTGGGAGTCCTCCTGGCTTGCTTTAAAGACTTGATAGTCATGATCCAAGACATAAAGGTTATTCCTTTTATATCCCTTGCCAATCAAAAGATTTGTCTTGATGTCCTGAAATGACACATTGTTAGGATCAAAAATAACCTTGCAACCATGTTCCTTAGTTACTTTACTAATAGACATTAGATTGGAAGTAAAATTTGGAACATATAGGGCATCACTTGGCTTTCCTAGTAGTTCTATTTCTCCTATTTGATTTACTGTTATGTTTTGACCATTAGCCACCTTAACTGTCTTACATTTTTCTAAGGTTCTAAACTTTAGGACTTTATTTTTATCTTTTACCATATGATAATCACATCCAGAATCAATAATCCAATGTTTAGTATCTAGAGTGGAGTTTAAGCATATACCTGTTGTAGAGTTTTCTTGATGTTCTTTCACAGAAGTTTGTACTTTTAATGTTTGCACGGGTTCCTTCTTTCGAAATGACTTTGGTCTTAAATGAGGATGAAGAAACCAACATTTGTCCTTTGCCCTTCTTGCAATTAGGACATACCTCTTCTTTTGGATGAACTTCGTTAATCTTGAACCCATGAACTTCCATTTTTTTGTTTGAAGTTTCTTCAATATTAAAGCTTGACTCAGTTCTTTGGATGATTTGCAAAACTTCATGATACGCAGGGTTGAGAATGAGTCACCGAGAGTCATAAGAAGACTAAATACCTTGTCTTCATTTTGTCGCTTTATTATTATTGTTGGATCAGTGGTTGATGGTCGGAGAACCTCAAGCTCACTCCATAAGGCACCAAATTCTCCAAAGAGTTGTGGGAGAGTCTTTTTCTCTTTCCTCATATCCGCTATCTGTCTTCTTATTTCAAAGATCCTTCCAATGTTGTTGGTCTGCCCGTATATCGCCGAGAGATGATCCCATAAGGCTTTAGCACTAGGAGAGCAAGCAACCATACTTTTGTGAGCTTCATCTAAGGAAAGAAGGAGATGAACAAAGACTTGATTATCCTTCTTTTTCCATTCTTTGAAGACGGGATCAACCTCGTTAGGAGGATCCTGAAGAATTTGATCTTCAAGGTTATATGTACTTAGGATCCTCTTAATAAATCCGGACCATTGAATATAGTTGGAGGAATTAAGAAGAAGAGAGGAAAAGAGTTGTGGGGGAAGTGAGCTTAGCTGCGGAAAGGCTAGACTTTGCTGCTCTGATACCATGATGAAACTCGGCTTCGTATTAACTTCAAAGCTTGTTGTAAGAAGTAGGAGAATGGTGAAACTTAGCTTTGGTATGAACTTCAAAGCTTGTTAAGAGGGAAGGAGGAATACATGAATGTTTTTCCTTTTGAATGAAAGCAAGCATACAAAGGGGGTTTTATAGGGTTACATGCTCTTAATGAGCTTTGCATGAAAAAAAAACCACCGTTGGAAGAATAAGACCGTTGCCTACTTTTGAGCATCAAAACCTTTTTGCATGTTGCATTTAATGAGCCTCCTTGCATTGATTAGTTTTGTCTTCTTGCATGGTGACTTGCATGTTGCATTTAATGAGCCTCCTTGCATTGATTTGTTTTGTCTTCTTGCATGATGGCTTGTCTTGATTATTGATTAACTTTCAACACTCTCAATCTATATTTAGGAGGTTTGATCAAGGAGCCTGGGGGTAAACCTGACCTCCCGTAACTGCGGGGAGAAGGGAGGATTGATTTGGCATCCTTTTGGGCGAGGATAGCTCCCGGTGAATGCGGCGGCTCTGCGGGAGACATTTAGACGACGCCAATTGACAACATTGTTCTGTAGTACACAAGTGAAACCGAAGTTCTAGGATCGCCTTTTAAGACCCTGACAAACTCTTTTCCTCCTCCGTGTGACACCGCACAGAGTAGTGTCCACCGATAGTCCTCACTAACCGACTCTCTCTCAGAGATCATGTTCGAACAATCGCAACCACTTAGTGTATCAATCCCAGTCCCTGTGGGATCGATAATCTTTATTACTTGACGACATCCATGCACTTGCGGGCATTGAGTACGAGCGCACACTTTGAGTCCGCGATGGTATCCGTCGCAAGATTTGAGAACGCGTCCGTGCACATCAAGTTTTTGGCACCGTTGTCGGGGACTATCGATTCGATATCAAATCGAACGGTGGTAGATTGGATCAGACATAGGATTAGATTAATTTCTCGCTTTATTTTTCTTTTAGTATTCTTATCTGCTTAGTTCTATTTTCCATATTTAGATTTAGTTTTTATTTTCAGAAGTAGTTTCCTGTTTACTTATTGCATCTTAGGTCTTTATTTGCTAGATTTATTTATTTTCTGCTTTTAGCATTAGGTTAGCACTCTTAACTTGGTGGTTTGGTTCTACACCTTGAGATGTTAATACAGGCCGCTCGACCCTTGAAAGATTATATAGCGCCTAAACGAAAGGCCTGGAACTCCTGCATTGTTATTCCTCGAATTCAGGCAGCAAGCTGGGAAATAAACCCTGCATTAATTTCTCTCATTCAAGGAAAACAGTTTGGAGGGACTCAGATTGAGGAACCCTATCTACACCTTGAGGAATTCCTTGCATACTGTGGGACTGTGCAATATGAAGGAGTCCCAGCAGAGTCCATCAAGCTTATTATGTTTCCATTCTCACTGAAAGGAGGGGTTAAGCAATGGATACGCGCGCTACCCGAAGGAAGCATAACGACGTGGGAACAAATGGAAAACACTTTCCTAGGCAAATTCTTTCCCCCCCACAAAATAGCTTACCTTAGGGATAAAATCCTTTCATTTGAGCAAGGACAAGAAGAGACTCTGGTCGAAGCATGGAAGAGGCTACAAGGGCTGGTGATTCACTGCCCGCACCATGGATTACAAGAGTGGTTACTGCTCCATGTTTTTTATGCCGGAAGAACTAACGCGTCGAAAGAACTCTTGGACACAGCCACAGGGGGCGTATTGATGAAAAAGAGCACAAAGGACGCATATAGCATTATAGAGACTGTGGTAGGTGTAGGGAATTCTTTATGCCTAATGGCATATGCGCAACGGAAAAATTAGGATCCCTTCCAAGTGATCCATGCGAAAGCAAACTCGTATAAAATAAATTTCTCTAAACCAAACCTATCTTATAGGAGAGGATTACCTTTGTTGCGTGCCCTTGTTAATCCCGCTTCTCCCTTTTGTTTGTTGGATCTTTAGCACGTTCAAGTGTCCGTGCCTCTATATGTATCCACACGAGCAAGCTCTTGTCTCACAAAAGAAAACTAGAGGAGCTCTCCTTTACTTCTTGCTAGAGAAGTCCCTAAAGGAGAGGAAGCTAGGGAAAAAGAGAAGGGAAGAAGAAGACTACTCTTCTTGCTACACTCACAAAAGCCACACAACAATAAGCTCTCAAGCTTTCTCCAAGCCTCAAGCTCCCAACAACCACACTCCACCAAAAACTCTACTTTGGCCGGCCACTCCATGGAGCCTTTTATAGGGTTGGAAAAACCCTTCCACCTCCTTCACATTCAATGCAATCCATTGCATTGAGACACACTCAAAAAGGATTTGGCTTCCTTGTTTGGCTGGCCACTTAAGGAGACAAAACCATTTTGTTTCCTTCCACCTTATCTAGCTTAGGTGGATGCTTAGGTGGCATGCTTATGTGGCATGCTTATGTGGCATTCTTATGTGGCATTCATGCATGTTGAATTAATCTTATTAATTCAATTAAGCTTATGTTATCATATTGAATTAATCTTATTAATTCAATTAAGCTTATGTTATCATATTGAATTAATCTTATTAAATCAATAAGGTAACATATTGAATTAATCTCATTAAATCAATTAGCTAAAATTCTCATTAAGCTTAAAGTCCAAAAACCATTTTGTACTTAAGCTTATTCCCAAATTATTCTAGTCAAACTAGAATACTCTAATTCCTCTAATTATCATGCTCTTTGTGTGTGACCCTATAGGCTCTCATAACGTTGGCAGTGGATCTAAACTCTTTTAGATACACAAGCAATGAGCGATCTAGCAATACATCATTGCTACCTAAGTTACGAGATAAGTCAAGATCCGACTAACCTTTCCGTGACTACTATAATATATGACCGTGTCCTTCTATCCTGATATCGATTGATCAATGAGGCATAGACATCGGTGTCATCCTCGATCAATCTATGTGTTTCTTGATCCCTGAGTAAACTAACTCAAACAAATGAGCTCAATATCTCATATTGACTCATTCGAGCATGGCCATGCGTTTTAGTAGTTCTACTCAATCAAGGGGCCCACCGATATCTCTCTCGCTATATGAGAGGGATAGATCCCATCTACATCACTCACATCCCTCCGCATAATTTGTTATATACCCGAATCGCTTTATGGTCCACCTGCTACGTGACGCTTGACGATACCAAAGTACATAACTCCTTATGTAGGAACCGTAGTGATTTCGTGTCCGAGGACTATTCATACCAATAGTCACATGAGAAAGTTTATGACACTCATATAACGATCCATGAAACTTTCTCATGATGGGTCGGGCCAAGATATATTCTCTAATATATACCCATGTGTCAACTTGATATCATATATCCATGACTTGTGAGATCAAGTCATCAATTGACCTACATGCTAGTCTTTATGTATTAATATTGCCCTTGCATATTAATACTTGACTAGGAACATTTAGAAAGTGTTCTCTACCTCTCATAATCAATTCCTCGCCAATTGATGTGTCAGAGATAAGAACCTACTTTTCTAGGGCATTACTATATTTAATTTAGCACAAGCAAGACTTAAATATAATAACCAATCCTTTGCCTTTATAGAATATGATACAAAATGTTCCCTATTCAACCATCACATGATTGGTTCTTAGGGCTATAACTAACAATCTCCCACTAGCACTAGTACCAATCACTATGATATCTAATACCTAGTGACCTAGTGTGACCATCATGCTTCCTCTGTGCCAAAGCCTTGGTCAATGGATCTGCGATGTTAGCTTCTGTCGGTACTCTGCATATCCTCACATCTCCTCTATCGTTGATCTCTCGAATGAGATGGAAGCGCCGCAGTATGTGTTTGGTCCGCTGATGTGATCGAGGTTCCTTAGCCTGTGCAATAGCCCCATTGTTGTCACAATAGAGGTCTATTGGATCTGCAATGCTAGGAACTAGCCCAAGTTCACGATGAACTTCATGAGCCAAAAGCCTCCTCGTGATCGACGCAAAGAATATACTCGGCTTATGTTGTAGAATCAACAATTGTGTCCTGCTTTGAACTCTTCCAGCTCACAGCTCCACCATTCAGGCAAAACACGCACTCGATTGCGATCTATAGTCATCCTTGTCTGCTTGGAAGCTTGCATCATCAGAACCCTTTACAGCTAGCTCTCATTGCCTCCAAATATCGTGAAATATTCTTTCGCTCTTCGTAAGTATTTAAGAATATTTTTGATCGCTATCCGGACTTTTCACCGATCCGATCGGTATCTACTCGCCATGCTCAAAGCATACGAGACGCCGTGACGAGTACAAAGCATGGCGACATGATAGACCCTATGGCAGATGCATAAGGGATCTTATCCATGTCTCTCTCCTCCTTAGAAGAGGGACATTGAGTCTTCGAAAGACTCACACCATGTGATAAAGGCGTAAATCCTTTCTTGGAATTTTGCATAGCAAAACGATCTAGCACTTTATCAATGTAATGTACTCGACTTAGGCCAAGTAATCTTTAGATCTATCTCTATAGATCTTGATGCCTAGAATATAGGCAATACCTAAGTCTTTCATCGAGAAACAATTCCCTAACCACATCTTCACAGCATCGGAGTGAGGGAATATCATTTCCGATGAGAAGTATGTCATCTACATACAAGACAAGAAATACAATCGGTTCTACTATTTCTCTTGTAGACACAAGGTTCATCTTCATTCTTGATGAAACCAAACTCCTTGATTGCATCATCGAATCAAGATTCCAAGATTCTCGAGAGGTTTGCTTTAGTCCATAAATGGACCTTTGCGCTTGCATACCTTTCCAGATGCTTGATCTTCAAAACCTCGCCGTGTCATGTACACATCCTCGAGTAGCTTTCCATTCGTAAAAGCTGCTTTTGACATCCATCCGCCAGATCTCATAATCGTGGTAGGTCAGAATAGCAAGTACGATCCGAATGGATTTTAAGCATCGCATCGGTGAAAAGGTTTCATCATAGTCAATACCATGAATTTGTTTGAATCCTTTAGCCACCAATCTACCTTTATAGGTATGCTTATTACCATCCATGTCGCTTTACTTTAAAGACCCACTTACACCCAATGGGTTTTACCCTTCGTGGATCAACCAAGGTCCATACTTGGTTAGTGTACATGGATTCCATTTGGATCTCATGGCCTCTAGCCATTTCTAACTGGCTCATCATAGCTTCTTGATAGGATGTAGGCTCGCCAAGATCGATAAGCAATACATCACCATTGTCAAAGAGAAAAGAATATCTCTCGGGTTGACGACGGATCCTAGATCTACGAAGAGGTTGGTCTACTTGAAGTGTTTGTTCCACAACTCTTTGGGCAACAATTTCCTCATCCACAACACTTTGTGGTTCCTGCTCATTTTCCATCGAAGCCTTAGTGTTATCATCATCTTGAACTTCTTCAAGATGAATTTTACTCCCACTAGTTTTTCTAGAAATAAATTCTCTTTCTAGAAAGAGATTTCGCAACAAACACCTTGCCAAGTGTGGGATTGTAAAAGTAATATCCCTTAGTTTCCTTGGGATATCCTACAAAATAACACTTATCCGATTTGGGTCCTAGTTTATCCGAGACTTGACGCGTCTTACATAAGCTTCACAACCCCAAATCTTTATAAAAGACATTTTGGGACTCTTCCACCCATATCGATATGGTGTCTTTTCTACGGCTTTGATGGGACGCGATTAAGTGTGAAAGCTACTCTCTAGAGCTAGTCCCCAAAAGGAAGTAGGTAGATCATCGCTCATCATTGATCGTACCATATCTAATAGAGTACGATTTCTCCTCTCGATACACCATTCCATTGTGGTGTTCCAGGAGTGAGTTGGGATATTATCCCACACTCACCAGTGATCACGAAACTCTTGACTAAGGTATTCACCACCTCGATCCGATCAAGTAGCTTAACACGCTTACCAAGTTGGTTTTGTACTTCATTCTTGAATGCTTTGAACTTTTCAAAGGATTCTGACTTATGTCTCATCAAATATAAGTAGCCAAATCTACTCATATCATCAGTGAAAGTAATAAAGTACTTATAGCCTCCTCTGGCTTCGACATTGAAAGGCCCACATACATCAGTATGTATGAGTCCTAACAAGTCTGTCGCTCTCTCTCCATGTCCACTAAATGGAGTTTTAGTCATCTTTCCTAAAAGGCAAGATTCGCATACCTCATATGATTCAAAATCAAATGAGTCCAATAATCCATCTTTATGGAGTCGATATGCTTTTCATTTATGTGACCTAGGCGATAAAGTGCGAGATATGTTTGGTTCGAATCATTCGATTTGAACCGCTTGGTATTTACGTTATAAATTGGATTTTCTAAATCTAGAACATAGAGACCATTCATAAGTGGTGCATTACAATAGAACATTTCATTCAAATAAATGGAACAACATTTGTCCTTTATTATAAAAGAAAAGTTTTTCTTGTCTAAACAAGATAAATTATGTTCTTTGTCAATGCGGTACATATAAGCACTCTCTAGTTCTAAGATAAGCCCAAAGTGGGCAAAGACAAAGAATATGTTCCTACATAAGAAAGAACTTTGCGCCATTGCCTACTGTAGGTCCACTTCCCTTTTGCCATTTGTCTACTATTTCTCTCCCTCGCACATTATTACAAATGTGAGATGCACATCCGATCTAATACCCATGTAGAAGAAATAGATAGATTAACTTCTATAACGTGTATACCCGAGGCGTAAGTCCCACTTCTTTATTCTTTACTTCCTCAAGGTAGACTTTGCATAGCTTCGGTGTCGATCTCACCGCAATGGAAGCAAATCCCCTTCCTTAGGTACTTTACCTTTACCCTTTGAAGTGGATGATTGGCCTTGCCTTTGGCTTGGTCTTACCCTTGCCTTTGCGCTTACCTTTGCCCTTCTTGACCATTAGTACATTAACTTTCTTTTGAGATCTTCATAGCTTTTAACATGCCGAGAATCTCAGTAAAGGTTTATCAATTTCATTCATGTTATAATTCATGACGAATTGATTATATGCTTCCGCAACGATTGCAGGATAACATCGTTGCCAATTCTGCCTTGGAAAACCTAGTCTTTCAAGGTTCTCAACGCATCTAATCATTTTGAGTACGTGAGTTCCTACAGTGTTCCTTCTTGCATCTTGCATGCAAAAGAGCCTTAGACACTTCAAAACGCTCGTGCCTAGCTTGTCCTTGATATAGTTGTTTCAAATGCTCAACCATATCATAGGCATCCATGTTCTCATGTTGCTTCTGAAGCTCAGAGTTCATGGTGGCAAGCATAAGACATGACACATCTAATGCGTCATCTTGATGCTTCTTATAAGCATCCTTTTCAAAGACGAGTGCATGGCGGTGTTTCAGGGGTAGATCGCTCTAGGACATATAGTTATGCGTTCTTGCTTGAGGATAATCCTCAAGTTCCTATACTACCAAGAAAGTTCGCTTCCATTGCTTGTCCTTCTCAAGGACAGATCGCAAGTTGAGGGGGTGTGTCGTGTTAGATGTCATGGTGATCTACAACATTAAAATGCAAAGTTAAGTATCATACCTAAATCATTTAATTAGGCCTTTAATTAAATGAGGCTCCCACTAAATTCTCATAGCTACTATTTAGCTATAAATTTATATGGGATAAAGATCCACATCATAATTCGTCTTGAGTTAGCTTTGGCTAATCGCCCAAGACGTAGTATAATTAGGTAGGCAATCTTTTGCCAATTACATCTGATGTAACTCTTTAATAGCTTTGGTTAAGTTTTAGATTAGTTTATTGTTTATTCATAAACAAGATACCAGGATGTGGCGAGGCACAGGGGCCTTCTTGGATATCGGAGCAACGACCACTTCTAAGACAAAGCTGATGTTCGGAAATCACATAAAACTAATTTTAAAACTTATGTTCAAAGCTAATATATGCCTCTACTTTCTTAACTAATTAAGAAAACTTAATTAAGTCTTAACTAAGTTTGATAGCGGGACATCACGATTGTCCACTCGCACTCTTCCAAGATAAAATGCATTGCTTTGCTTTGGCAAACCCAATAACAAATGATCGAGGAAGTAGTGAGTACCAAGCTTTGGTAGGCATATCGTTTTTGACTTATTAAGAAATAAACATGTATCATATACATATTAGCATACATCACATATAAGCTAAACTAATCATGCATCACATACAAGCTAAACTAACATGCATCACATACATATTAAACTAAGCGTGTCATGGTTATGGCTTATTCTACAATCTTCTCAAGCCAATGAAAAGATTGATTGGTCAACCTAGGGATAGCATCTTCTCCTAAGTGCTTCCTTTTGGTTGTCTTGTGTGTTGACTTCCTCCTTGTAACCTCATCTTCCAATGGACCCTCCATCTTTGTTTTGTACATTACAAAAGGAGAAATACTGAGTTACATCTTAGTCTAAAACTAATTTTACAATAAGAATTTTAGGAGAAAGGCACGACACGCAGCCGTATTAAGAATTACAACACACACATTCACAAACCTTTGGGACTAGGCCATAACCATGCACCATGTCATTTTAACTTTTAAAAGACATTGGATATTTTATTATGTTTGACAATTGCTAATGCAATTATCAACTCATAATAAAATTTATCCTACTTCTATATCACATATAAAATAGAGAAAACCTATTTTATACGATCTTCATAAGTGGCCTGATACCACTGTAGGGAAATTCTTTATGCCAAATGGCATATGCTAACGGAAAATTAGGATCCTTCCAAGTGATCCATGCAAAGCAAACTCGATAAAATAAATTTCTAAACCAAACCTATCTTATAGGAGAGGATTACCTTTGTTATGCGTGCCCTTGTTAATCCCGCTTCTCCTTTTGTTTGTTGGATCTTTAGCACGCTCAAGTGTCCGTGTCTATATGTATCCACACGAGCAAGCTCTTGTCTCACAAAAGAAAACTAGAGGAGCTCTCCTTTACTTCTTGCTAGAGAAGTCCCTAAAGGAGAGGAAGCTAGGGAAAAGAGAAAGGGAAGAAGAAGACTACTTCTTGCTACACTCACAAAAGCCACACAACAATAAGCTCTCAAGCTTTCTCCAAGCCTCAAGCTCCCAACAACCACACTCCACCAAAACTCTACTTGGTCAGCCACTCCATGGAGCCTTTTATAGGGTTGGAAAACCCTTCACCTCCTTCACATTCAATGCAATCCATTGTCAAAAAGGATTTGGCTTCCTTGTTTGGCCGCCACTTAAGGAGACAAAACCATTTGTTTCCTTCCACCTTATCTAGCTTAGGTGGATGCTTAGGTGGCATGCTTATGTGGCATGCTTATGTGGCATTCTTATGTGGCATTCATGCATGTTGAATTAATCTTATTAATTCAATTAAGCTTATGTTATCATATCAATTAATCTTATTAATTCAATTAAGCTTATGTTATCATATTGAATTAATCTTATTAAATCAATAAGGTAACATATTGAATTAATCTCATTAAATCAATTAGCTAAAATTCTCATTAAGCTTAAAGTCCAAAAACCATTTTGTACTTAAGCTTATTCCCAAATTATTCTAGTCAAACTAGAATACTCTAATTCCTCTAATTATCATGCTCTTTGTGTGTGACCCTATAGGCTCTCATAACGGTGGCAGTGGATCTAAACTCTTTTAGATACACAAGCAATGAGCGGCATCTAGCAATACATCATTGCTACCTAAGTTACGAGATAAGTCAAGATCCGACTAACCTTTCCGTGACTACTATAATATATGACCGTGTCCTTCTATCCTTGATATCAGATTGACCAATGAGGCATAGACCGTGTCATCCTCGATCAATCTATGTGTTTCTTGATCCCTGAGTAAACTAACTCAAACAAATGAGCTCAATATCTCATATTGACTCATTCGAGCATGGCCATGCCTTTTAGTAGTTCTACTCAATCAAGGGGCCCACCGATATCTCTCTCGTCATATGAGAGGGATAGATCCCATCTACATCACTCACATCCCTCCGCACAATTTGCTATATACCCAGTAATCGCCTTTATGGTCCACCCTGTTACGGGTGACGTTTGACGATACCAAAGTACATAACTCCTTATGTAGGGAACCGTAGTGATTTCAGGTCTGAGGACTATTCATACCAATAGTCACATGAGAAAGTTTATGACACTCATATAACGATCCATGAAACTTTCTCATGGCGGGTCAGTTCAGTATATATTCTCTAATATATACCCATGTGTCAACTTGATATCATATATCCATGACTTGTGAGATCAAGTCATCAATTGACCTACATGCTAGTCTTTATGTATTAATATTGCCCTTGCATATTAATACTTGACTAGGAACATTTAGCAAGTGTTCTCTACAGCCTCTCATAATCAATTCTGCCAATTGATGTGCTGTAGATAAGAACCTACTTTTCTAGGGCATTACTATATTTAATTTAGCTGGCACAAGCAAGACTTAAATATAATAACCAATCCTTTGCCTTTATAGAATATGATACAAAATGTTCCCTATTCAACCATCACATGATTGGTTCTTAGGGCTATAACTAACAATAGGGACTCTCGAAATATGGGCTAACAGCGAGCAACACTTTCAAGGGGACCTTCCAATCAAGGAGATAGATACTACTGAAGGGGTCTACCAAGTGCAGGAAGAGGAGGGAGAGAAAGAGTATTTGACGGGAGAAGACTCCGTATCCTCCGAATCAGAAGAAGAGAGAGAATCGAGGCAGGTTGCAGAAGAAAAACACACAGGGCTTGAGATGAAGCCACTTCCCCCCAGTCTGAAGTACGAATTTTTAGGCCCACTTACAACCCATCCGGTGATCATAAATGCCAATTTGAGTAAAGAGGAGACAAGGAAATTGCTGGAGCTGCTCTGGACATATAAAAAAGTGTTGGGGTATACCATCGATGACATAAAAGGGGTAAGCCCGTCTCTGTGCATGCATAGGATAGTACTTGAGGACGGGTGTAAGTCAACCTTTGAGCACCAAAGGTGACTTAACCCTCATTTGCAGGAGGTGGTGAAAAAGGAAGTGCTTAAACTCTTGGACGCCGGAATAATATACCCAATTTTAGATAGTGAGTGGGTGAGTCCAGTACACGTAGTCCCAAAGAAAGGCGGTACTACGATAGTCAAGAACGAGGAGAATGAATTAATTCCTGTTCGAATGGTATTAGGGTGGAGAATGTGCATAGATTATCGAAAATTAAACAAAGAAACAAAAAAGGATCATTTTCCACTTCCGTTTATCGACCAGATGCTGGAACGCAAACATTCATATTTTTGCTACTTTGATGGGTACTCAGGATTTTTCCAAATCCCAATCCACCCTAAAGACCAAGAGAAGACCACTTTCACTTGTCTGTACGGGACCTTTGCATACAGACGGATGCCCTTTAGCCTATGTAATGCTCCAGCCACCTTCCAACGTTGTATGACAGCCATCTTTTCAGATATGATCGAACAAATTATGGAAGTTTTCATGGATGATTTTTTGGTTTATGGAACAAGTTTCGATGCATGTCTAAGGAATTTGGAAAGGGTTTTGCAAAGGTGTGAGGAGAATAGCTTGGTGCTGAATTGGGAAAAATGTCACTTTATGGTGACTAAAGGGATAGTTCTAGGGTGATATCAGGGAATGGTATCGAAGTAGACAAGGCAAAGGTCGAAATAATAGGGAAATTGCCGCCACCTAGGGATGTAAAGGGGGTTCGAAGTTTTCTTGGGCATGAGGGTTTCTATCGAAGGTTTATAAAGGATTTTTCCCAAATAACTAGACCACTGACAAATCTACTAGCTAAAGACACGGACTTTATTTTTTATCAGAAATGCTTAGTGGCATTTGAGGAAATAAAGAAAGCCCTAGTAACATCTCTGATAATTTAGCCGCCTGACTGGAGACTACCATTTGAGATCATGTGTGATGCTAGCGATTATGCCGTGGGGGCAGTCTTAGGGCAACGGAAGGAGAGAAATGCTTCACTACGCTAGTAAGACCTTGAACGAGGCACAAATTAACTATGCCACGACTGAGAAGGAATTGCTAGCAGTTGTGTTCGCATTTGACAAATTCAGACAATACTTGGTAGGTTCAAAATTAGTGGTATACACTGACCATGCTGCAGTTCTTTACTTGCTAAACAAGAAGGATACCAAACCCTGCATTATTCGCTGGATTTTATTACTTCAAGAATTTGATGTAGAAATCAGGGATAAAAAGGGGACGGACAATGTCGTAGTAGACCACCTATCGTGCATGCCCATAGATCGTATGATAGAGGAAGGAGACAGTGTCCAAATAGACGATGCTCTGTGGGATGATACCCTAATGGCTATTAAGGTCACCACCCTTTGGTATGCAGATTTGGTGAATTTTCTCGTGGGAAGAGTGATACCACCAGAATTCACGACCCAACAAAGGAAAAGATTCTTTTTGGAAGTTCGACAATATGTATGGAATGACCCTTTCCTATTCAGGAAGTGCGCAGACAGCGTCTATTGGAGGTGCATGCCAGAAGAGGAAGTTGAAAGCATCCTTTTTCACTGCCATTCTTCTGCATATGGGGGCCATGCCGGAATTGCAAAAATGACCGTGAAAGTACTTCAGTTAGGATTCTACTGGCCTAGTTTGTTTAGGGATACGCGCAACTATGTAGCTTCCTGTGATCGGTGTCAGAGAACAGACAATATAGGAAGGAGACATGAGATGCCGACAAGCACCATATTAGAAGTAGAACTTTTCGACATATGGGGAGTGGATTTCATGGGGCCCTTTCCTGTTTCTGATGGAAACAAATACATCTTGGTCGTGGTAGACTACGTCTCCAAATGGGTGGAAGCCGTTGCATCACCCCATTGCGATGCTAAAACCGTAATAAAGATGTTCAAAAGAAACATATTCCCTAGGTTCGGAGTCCCTCGAGTAGTAATCAGTGATGGAGGATCCCACTTCATTGGAAAAGAGGTTGAAAGATTGCTACATAAGTACGGGGTGATCCATAGAGTCTCAACAGCGTACCACCCGCAAACTAGCGGGCAGATGAAAATTTTGAATCGGGAAATCATCCTAGAAAAAATGGTAGTGGCATCACGGAAAGATTGGGCACCGAGACTGGACGATGCTCTTTGGGCTTACCGCACAACTTACAAGACTCCAATAGGCATGATCCCGTTCCGCTTAGTCTACAGGAAGCCTTGCCATCTTCCCGTTGAATTAGAACAAAAGGCCTTCTGGGCAATTAAGAAACTCAACTTAGACTACGACACGACAGGAGAAAAAAGGAAACTACAGATGAGCGAATTGGACGAAATTCGAAGAGATGCGTACGAGCATGCTAAGGCATACAAGGAAAGAACAAAGAAATGACATGACCAACACATCTTGAGAAAGGAGTTCGAGGAAGGAGACTTAGTTCTCTTGTATAACTCCAGGTTGAAACTTTTTCCAGGAAAACTAAAGTCAAGATGGTCGGGACCGTTTCGGGTAAAAAGGGTATACCCATACGGGGCAGTGGACATATGGAGTAGAGAATCGGGGGAGATCAAGGTAAATGGACAACGATTGAAGAAGTATCTAGGGGAGTCCTCGGATCCTGAGACGGATGAATGGAGGTTCACTGAACCACCAGAGCCGAGTTGATAGAAGAGTGTGGTCGAGCTAAACGACCTTAAACAAAGCGCTTCTTGGGAGGCAACCCAAGTTTAGTTGTAGATTTTCCTTTTTCTATTGCATTGCATACATGTGTTTGATTTTAGTTTTGATTTCCATCACATTTAGAGGAGTAGAAAAGAACTTTTGCTAGGCAAAAATGAAACCCATATTAGTCTACACGGCGAAGTGTATGAACAAATTCGGGCCATGGTGCATAAAAGGGGCGAAAAATGGGGGCACACGGCCTGTCCGTGTGTTTTCCCATGGCCGTGCCCGATTGACCAGAGGCGCACATGGCCTGGCCGTGTGTTTTCACCTCATTTGCACCGTGTGCTTCAAAAGTTCTTGCCCTAGCTGTGATTTCGCTTTCCCTTCCTCTAGAAGCATTTTCAACCTCTTTAGAAGCTAGAAGCATCCAAGACCAGTCCTCGGGCGAGCGATGAACAAGAAGAGCCGATGCTCCTCAAGCTTCAGAAGAGGGTAATGTAGGGATCCCAAGCGATAAACAAAAAAACTCGCAGCGGAAAACTTAGGATCCCTCCAGAGATCCAAGCAAAAAAAATATACTCGTTTCAATTATCGATTCTATCCTATAGGAATCGAGATTACCTTCGAAGCGTGCCCATTGAATTTCAGTCAGCAACACTTGCAGATCTCAGCATGGTCAGAATGTCCACGCCTCTACGGTGCACACACACACGATCTTGGAGAGAAGAGGTAAGGCCTTTCGGTTGTGCTAGCAACCACTCCAAGGTCTCACTTTTCCACTCTATACTTGGGCCTCTTGTGTTGTCAACGAAAACAAATAAAATCAGATTCTATTTTTCATTGTCCACGTTGAAGAAGAAGAAGCAACCATAATACACCTTAATGAGACATTAAATGCACTTCCTTATTTTCCATGGTAAAAGAAAGGAAGTCAATTAATGCTCATTAAATGCACATTAATGAGTTTTAAATCTCATTTATTAATTCGTATATTATATTATTAATTCGTGTATTATTCATTTTAGCCTTCTTCTCTTGGTTTGACTTGAGTCTAACTCAACATAAACCAATTTGAGTCCAACTCAAATTTAGCCAAGTAATGAGTCTTACTCATTCTAGTTAATCCAATTAACTAATAATTCATTTTAGTCAAACCAAAATGATTTCCTCTCCAAAATAATATGTTCTTTGTGTGTGACCCTATAGACTCTCATAACGTTGGCAATGTATCCAAAACCATTTTAGATACATAATAAGCAATGAGCGGCATCTAGCAATACATTATTGCTACCCAAGTGATGAGAATGTCGAGATCCGACAACCTCTTCCGTGACTATTATCATATGACAGTGTCCTTCTATCCTTGATATCTCAAATCGATTAATGAGGCATAGACCGTTGTCACTCTCTTATCAATCTTTATGTTTCTTGATCCCCAAGTAGACTCACTCAAACAAATGAGCTCAATATCTCATATTGACTCATTTGAGCATGGCCATGCATTTTGTGGTCCTACTCTATCAAGAGGCCAAAAATATCACTCCCGTCATATGGGAGGGATAGATCCCATCTACATCACTCACATCCCTCCGCATAATTCGTTACATACTCAGTGATCGCCGTTATAGTCACCCAATTACGGTGTGACGTTAGACGATACCAAAGTACATAACTCCTTATGTAGGGAACCGTAGTGACTTCAGGTCTAAGGACTATTCATACCAATAGTCACATGAGAAAAAGTATATGACACTCATATAACGATCCATGATACTTTCTCATGGTGGGTCAATTCAGTATATATAGTCTCCAATATATACCCATGTATCAATGTGATATCATATATCCATGACTTGTGAGATCAAGTCATCCATTGACCTACATGCTAGTCTCAATGTATCAATATAGCCCTTGTCTATTAATACAATACTCGACTAGGAATATTTAAGAATAGTATTCTCTACAGCTTCTCATAATCAATTCTACCAATTGATATACTGTAGATAACAACCTACTATTCATGAGCATTATTATATTTATTTAGCTGGCACACGCATAAAGAAATATAATAATCAATCTTTGCCTTTATTAATGCAAGAATATAATACAAAAGTCTCCCTCACCAATCATCTCATAATTGGCACTAAGGGCTCATACTAACAATCTCCCACTAGCACTAGTGTCAATCATCAGAATCTCTAAGACCCAAGTGACCTAGTATGATCATCATGGTTCCTCTGTACAAAGTCTTGGTCAAGGGATCCGCAATGTTAGCATCGTGTCTACTCTGCATATCTGAACATCTCCTCTATTGATGATCTCTCGAATGAGGTGATACCGCCGCAGTATGTGTTTGGTCCTCTGATGAGAGCGAGGTTCCTTAGCCTGAGCAATAGCCCTATTGTTGTCACAATAGAGGTCTATTGGGTCTGCTATGATAGGAACCACCTCAAGTTTAGTGATGAACTTTCGGATTCAAACAACCTCCTTTGCTGCAGAAGACGCAGCAATATACTCGGCTTCTGTTGTAGAATCTGCAACTGTGTCCTGCTTCGAACTCTTCTAGCTCACAGCACCACCATTCAAGCAAAATACATACCCTGACTGCGATCTGGAGTTATCCTTGTCAGTTTGGAAGCTCGCATCACTGTAACCCTTTACAGCTAGCTCCTCATTGCCTCCAAATATCAAGAAATATTATTTTGTCCTTCGCAAGTACTTAAGAATATTCTTGACAGCTGTCCAGTGACATTCATCGGGATCTGACTGATACCTGCTCGTCATGCTTAAAGCATACGAGACATCGAGGCGAGTACAAATCATGGCGTACATGATAGATCCTATAGCTGATGCATAAGGGATTTGATTCATGCGATCTCTCTCCTCCTTAGAAGAGGGAGATTGAGTCTTCAAAAGACTCATACCATGTGACATTGGCAAAAATCCCTTCTTGGAATTCTGCATAGCAAAACGCTTAAGCACCTTGTCACATACTCTGACTCAAGCCAAGCAATCTCTTAGATCTATCTCTATAGATCTTGATGCCTAGAATATAGGCTGCTTCACCTAAGTCTTTCATTGAAAAACAATTCCCATGTCAAGTCTTCACAGATTGCAGCATAGGGATATCATTTCCAATGAACAGTATGTCATCTACATACAATATGAGGAAAACAATTGAGCTCCCACTAACCTTCTTGTAGACACAAGGTTCATCTTCGTTCTTAATGAAACCAAACATTTTGATCGCATTATCGAAACGAAGATTCCAGCTTCTAGAAGCTTGCTTTAAACCATAAATGGACCTATGCAACTTACAAACCTTTCCAGCATCTTTTGGATCGACAAAACCCTCAGGTTGTGTCATATACACATCCTCGAGTAGATTTTCGTTAAGAAATGCTGTTTTGACATCCATCTGCCAGATCTCATAGTCATAGTAAGCTGCAATAGCAAGCATGATCCGAATGGATTTGAGTATCGCAACTGGAGAAAAGGTTTCATCATAGTCAATACCATGAATCTGCTTGAATCCTTTTGCTACCAATCACCCTTTATAGGTATGCACATTACCTTCCATGTCAGTCTTTCTCCTAAAGACCCACTTACACCCAATGGGTTTGACCCCTTCAGGTGGATCAACCAAAGTCCAGACTTAGTTAGTGTACATGGATTCTATTTCGGATCTCATGGCCTCGAGCCATTTCTCAGAATCTGGGCTCATTACAGCTTCCTGATAGGATGTTGGCTCATCAAGCATGATACCATCGTTATCATCCAAGAGAAAAGAATATCTCTCAGGTTGATGACGTATCCTATCAAACCTGCGCAGAGCTTGGTCTACCTGAAGAGGTTGTATCACAACTCCTTGTGATGACTGTTCTTGTTCCATTAAGGTATCAGTGCTATTTTGTGTATCTTGAACTTCTTCAAGATCAATTTTACTCCCACTTATTTTGTAGGGATTTATTATGCAAAATAGCAAATGCGCAACAGAAAAATAGGATCCCTTCCAAGTGATCCTTGCGAAAGAAAACCTCGTACAAAAATAAATTTCTCAAAACCTATCTTATAGGAGAATATTACCTTTGTTGCCCTTTTTAATCCCGCTTCTCCTTGGGTTTGTTGGATCTTTTAGCACGTTCAAATGTCCGCAGGTTCTATATGTATCCACACGAGCAAGCTCTTGTCTCACAAAAGAAACTAGAAGAGCTCTCCTTTACTTCTTGCTAAAGAAGTCCCTAAAGGAGAGGAAGGTAGGGAAAAAGAGAAAGGAAGAAGAAGACCACTCTTCTTGCTAGCCTACACTCACAAAAGCCACACAACCAAAGCCTCTCACCACCAAGCTCTCTCCAAGCCTCAAGCTTCACCAAGTTTGGCTGGCCACCCCATGGAGTGTTTTATAGAATTGAAAAACCTTTCACCTCCTATCACATTCAATGCAATCAATTGCATTGAAAAATGTGGAGAAATTCCAAAGGTCAAAACCCTTTGTCTCCTTCCACCTCATCAAGCTTAGGTGGCATGCTTATGTGGCATGCTTAGGTGGCATGCTTAGGTGGCATTCATGCATGTTGAATTAATCTTATTAATTCAATAAGCTTATGTTATCATATTGAATTAATCTCATTAAATCAATAAGGTAACATATTGAATTAATCTTATTAAATCATTTAAGCTTAGGCTATCATGATAACATATTTATTTAATCTTATTAAATTAATAAGCTTAGCATATTGAATTAATCTCATTAAATCAATAAGCTAAAATTCTCATTAAGCTTAAAGTCCAAAAACCATTTTGTACTTAAGCTTATTCCCAAATTATTCTAGTCAAACTAGAATGCACTAATTCTTCTAATCATCATGCTCTTTGTGTGTGACCCTATAGGCTCTCATAACGCTGGATCTAAACTCTTTTAGATACACAAGCAATGAGCGCATCTAGCAATACATCATTGCTACCCAAGTTACGAAATAAGTCAAGATCCGACTAACCTTTCCGTGACTACTATAATATATGACCGTGTCCTTCTATCCTTGATATCTGATTGACCAATGAGGCATAGACCGTGTCATCCTCGATCAATCTATGTGTTTCTTGATCCCTGAGTAAACTAACTCAAACAAATGAGCTCAATATCTCATATTGACTCATTCGAGCATGGCCATGCGTTTTAGTAGTTCTACTCAATCAAGGGGCCCACAGATATCACTCCCGTCATATGGGAGGGATAGATCCCATCTACATCACTCACATCCCTCCGCATAATTTGTTATATACCCAGTAATCGCTTTTATGGTCCACCTCACATGTGACGCTGACGATACCAAAGTACATAACTCCTTATGTAGGGAACCGTAGTGACTTCAGGTTTGAGGACTATTCATACCAATAGTCACATGAGAAAGTTTATGACACTCATATGACGATCCATGAAACTTTCTCATGGCGGGTCAGTTCAATATATATTCTCTAATATATACCCATGTGTCAACTTGATATCATATATATCCATGACTTGTGAGATCAAGTCATCAATTGACCTACATGCTAGTCTTTATGTATTAATATTGCCCTTGCATATTAATACTTGACTAGGAACATTTAGGAAAGTGTTCTCTACAGCCTCTCATAATCAATTCTGCCAATTGATGTGCTGTAGATAAGAACCTACTTTTCTAGGGCATTATTATATTTAATTTAGCTGGCACAAGCAAGACGTAAATATAATAACCAATCCTTTGCCTTTATAGAATATGATACAAAATGCTCCCTATTCAACCATCACATGATTGGTTCTAGGGCTATAACATATTTTTCTAGAAATAAATTCCCTTTCTAGAAAAACACCATTTCTGGCAACAAACACTTGCCTTGTGTGGGGTTGTAAAAGTAATATCCCTTAGTTTCCTTGGGATATCCAACGAAATAGCATCTATCTGATTTGGGACCTAGTTTATATGATACTTGATGTCGTACGTAAGCCTCACAACCCCAAATCTTCATAAAAGATATCTTGGGACTCTTCCCAGTCCGTATCTCATATGGTGTCTTTACGACTGCCTTAGAAGGAACATGGTTAAGTGTGAAAGCGGCGGTCTCTAGAGCATATCCCCAGAAGGAAGGAGGAAGTTCTCAGATGACTTATCATTGATCGTACCATATCTAATAGAGTACGATTTCTCCTCTCAGATATACCATTCAACTGTGGTGTTCCAGGTGGAGTGAACTGAGAACTTATCCCACACTCAACTAGATAGTCACTAAACTCTTGGCTTAGGTATTTCCCACCTCGATCTGATCGAAGCATCTTAATACTCTTACCAAGTTGGTTCTGTACTTCATTCTTGAATTCTTTGAACTTTTCAAAGGATTCTGATTTGTGTCTCATAAATGTATCTATATCTACTGAAATCATCAGTAAATGTGATGAAGTACTGATAACCTCCTCTGGCTGCGACTTTGAAAGGACCGCATACATCACTATGTATGAGGCCTAACAAATCTCGCCGCTCGCCTTGTCCACTAAATGGAGTCTTGGTCATCTTGCCTAAAAGACAAGATTCACATACCTCATATGATTCAAAATCAAATGAGTCCAGTAATCCATCCTTATGGAGTTGGGCTATGCGACTCTCATTTATGTGACCCAAGCGACAATGCCAAAGATATGTTTGATTCAAATGATTAGATTTGAATCGTTTGGTATTTATGTTATAGACTGGGTTTTCAAGGTCTAGAACATAGAGTCCATTCATCAAGTGTGCACTACAATAGAACATTTCATTTAAATATACAGAACAACACTTGTCCTTATTATAAATGAAAAACATTTCTTGTCCAAACAAGATATAGACATAATGTTCTTAGTTATTGCAGGTACGAAATAACACTCTTCAAGTTCTAGAATTAAACCACTGGGTAATGATAAGGAATATGTTCCTACAGCTATAGCAGCAACTCTTGCGCCATTGCCAACACGTAGGTCCACTTCTCCTTTTGTCAAAGATCTACTTCTTCTCAAGCCCTGTACATTGGTACAAATGTGAGAAGCACAACCGGTATCCAATACCCATGAGGAAGAAATAGATAGATTGACTTCTATAACATGTATACATGAAGTGGAAGTCTCACTTCCTTTCTTCTTCTGAACTTCCTAGAGGTACTTTTTGCAGTTCCTCTTCCAATGTCCAGCTTCCTTGCAGTGGAAGCAAGTCCCTTCCTTGGCCACCCCACCTTTAGGTTTCAATGCTTTGTCCTTATCTTTATTCTGGGTCTTGCCTTTAGACTTTTTCTTACCCTTGCCCTTTTTAACCATAAGTACATCATTAGTACCAGGTTGCATCTTCTTAAGATTGCTCTCAGCAGTTCTCAACATGCTTAAGAGCTCAGGCAATGGTTTGTCAATTTCGCTCATGTAATAATTCATGACAAATTGACTAAAGCCTCTAGGCAGTGAATATAGAATAAGGTCAGTGGCCAACTCTTGGCCTAAAGAAAACCCCAATCTTTCAAGGTTCTCAACATACCCAATCATCTTGAGTACATGAGTTCCTACGGGTGTTCTCTTCTTGCATTTTGCATGAAAATAATGTCTTAGATACCTCAGATCTCTCGTGCCTCGCCTGCCCTAGATATAGTTGCTTCAAGTGTGTAATCATATCGAAGGCATCCATGTTCTCATGTTGCTTCTGAAGCTCAGAGTTCATGGTTGCAAGCATAAGGCATGATGCATCTAATGCATCATCTTGATGCTTCTTGTATGCATCCTTATCTGCATGAGTAGCATTATTGGCGGGTGGTTCAGAAATGGGTTGCTCTAGGACATAGAGTTTTCGCTCCTATTTGAGAACTATTCTCAAATTTCTGAACCAGTCAATGAAGTTTGCTCCATTGAGCTTGTTCTTCTCAAGGACTGATCGCAAAGAGAGGGTATTTGACGTATTTGAAGACATAGAATGATGCAGAAATGAGTATTATATCTGAAATCATTTAATTAGGCCTTTAATTAAATGAGACTCCCACTGACTCCCACTGATACCAGTTCTATTGAGCTTCAAGTTCATGTGGGACAAGATCCACATCATACCTCACCTTGAGTTAGCTTTGGCTAATCGCCCAAGATTTAGTATCACTAGGTAGGTAACATTTTACCAATTGCATCGTATGCAACTCTTGGAATAAAGGATCAAGATTCACATTATACATCATCTTGAGTTAGCTTTGGCAAATCGCCCAAGACTTAGTATAAATGTTCTCTTATCCGTGTCTCCTAACTATTAGGAAATGCCTCTAAATATTTCTCAATCTAATTGAGACACTTAGTGAAGTCTCATCCAAAGTTTGATAGCGGGACATCACAATTGTCCTCTCGCACTCTACCAAGATAAAATGCACTGCTTTGCTTTGGCAAACTCAACACAAATGATCAAGGTAGTTTATGTGTCACCGAGGAGTCCCCACTGCATTTAAAAATCCGACAAAGATCTCCAGACGGTGACAAAACCAATTTTTATACAAGGCCTACACGACCACTATACATCGGTCAACACGACCGGAATCATACCACAACACACGCAGATAATAATAAGGCCTCAGGCCAACAAATCTAGGTAAACAAAGTCTACACTAACTAGACTTACCCCTTCTGCCATCTGGGCAGGAATACCCAACCAAACCAATCAAAATAAAATCCGACCAATGGTCCACAAGGACCCCAAAAATCCACGAGTACATAAATCCAATTCCATAACTCAGACAACTAATAAACTGTCACTACGAGGGGGGGGGGGAATATGGCAACTGGACTCTCCTGACAGCTTCATCCTGAAATAAAAATAAAACCACGGGGTAAGTTCAACGAACTTAGCGGATACTAGTCGATATGAATAGTAAGAAATAGCTAACAATACTAATCATGCCAGTACAGTCTCATATATATGGTAAGCAAGAAATAAATGCAAAAAGACTGTACTCACCTGAGTCTCCTACCCTGATATAGGAGCATGTGCCCTACTATAAGAGATAAAGTCATCACCATATAAGAATATGAATCCTGTATGCATGTCAATCATATGCAACATCCAAGGCATCAATACAATATTGCAGCAAACACAATACAAATGCAATCCGTGCAAAATGCATGCCGTGCCAATGACATGGTCACCCCTGACGCCAGTCAGCCGCCTCACACGCAATGGTGAAGCCGAGTGGGTAGGGCTATGACAACTGTGCACTCTGCCATCACTGCTCCTGAGTGACCGAGTGGACAGGATGCTGTCGGAGTACACCTATCCTCCTGCCCCAAACATAGTGGGGGAGCTAAGCTCTCATCTCCCGGTGTCATAGACCAGAGGAGGGATCCCTGCCCGTTACCACGCTGCCTCGTCGCTACCCATGAGCGGTCCAGCAGAGCCTGACAGAGCAACTGCACACACCCTCCTAATGTACCACTAACCCATGAGTGGTAGTGTGTGCAGGCCATGTAACTGGCTGCGGGCTCAACAATAATGGAACCCTGTCCAGCCAGCATGCAATCATGCAAGATGGTGCATGATAATAAAGCATGTCAATCCTACTCAAAATACCTATCCGAATAATATGTACATTAATATGTACATATCCATAATCCAAGTAACTATGATCCAAATAAAAACAGGGAAGGTATAATCATAACATATCATATGCATGTATCATGTAGGCACCAAAAATATACTAGGCATATAAACATGAAAATTATTGCAAGCTATCCTAACTAGCATATCAACTTGACTATATCTAAAAGATAAGTCAAAGTACCCGCCTGCTAAAATGTCCGCAAAAGAACCAAATCGTCACGACCGTGAACTTGCCTCGTGACCGAAACCTGCATACAATATAACTATTATTAAGCACTAAAATACAATCCACTGTCAAATCAAATCCTAAGCCGATTTTCGGACTTGAACCTATTAACCCAAATGCTAAATAAGAATCCCGGTCAACTAGATTGATCTAGTTATCCCATTTAACCTAATTCATCACCTACAACAATCCTCAAAATTCAACCAATAGCAATTTAACAAAATCAACAACCGAGATATACCTGCGCTAGGAAACACCTTCCCGACTGCTTACCACCCCTAATCCTCTGTCGATCAGCCCCTCTCAGCCGGCCACAGTTTCCTTTCCTACTGCCCGGAAATTAGAAGTTTCCCCCTTAGCAGTATTTCCTCGATGCGGGTCGATCCCGGCTGTGGAGGCTGGCCGGAGGATGGTCGGCGCTGGCAGAGAAGGGCACACTGTGTGTGCAGGTGAGAGGTTGATCGGCTGTGGCGAACACTGTGGCTCAGACGATCAGCGACGAAAAGTGGCACCCACGGCGGTTGTTGGCTGCAGCACAGCCCGTGTCCTGGCCGTCGCGTCTAGGGCTCAGACGGCTATGGCGGCGCGTGAGGAGAAACGAAGGCGACCGCAGGCGAGCGCTGTCGGTGAACAACGACGACGGCACACCCTCGGCGTCGGACGGCGCTGTGGGTGGCCGCGGCCTTCTCGTCGGCGGTGAAGAGCTCGTAGGAGCCTATCGACGACGGAGAGAGCACGCGCGAGAGGAGAGAGCGTCGGGCGGCGAAGGAAAAAGGGCTCGCCGAAGACGAAACCACCGTGGAGAAGAGGTTTGGCGTCGCGGCGGTGCTCGAAAGGAGATGAGGGCGCCGGCGGAAGAAGGAAGGCTCGGAAGAACTCGCGAGAAGGAACGAAGGGGAAGGAGTTGCGGGGAAAAAGAAAAACGAAACCTAAAATAGATTTAGGTTTCCTGTCGCATATCCTTTAAATAGACTCTTCCAAAGCCTATTTGTTTTATCCCCGTAAAAATCTCGTACGGAGTCCGTTTAAATCCAAAAAAATTCCGGAAAAATTCCTAAAATTTCCAAAAAATTTCCAGGATTATTTCCTTAATTATTTGGCCATTAAATTTACATGTTAAATTTTCCAGTATTTAACATTCTCCCCCACTAATAAAAATTTGGTCCCCAAATTTCCTACTCAGATGTATAACGAGTAAGAAATACCACAAGTACTGATAATATACCTCCCACCTTAAGTAAACAAGTGGGGGTATTGAGCTCTGATCGTTTCCTCGAGCTCCCAAGTAGCCTCCTCATCGGGGTGGTGACTCCACCCGACCTTGACAAGTCGCACAATCTTATTCCACAACCGTCGTTTTGTGATCCGAATCCGCATCGAACCTTTCGTAAGTAGCATCAAAGTTGAATTGAACTCGACACATCCGATGTAATACGCGTGGTGTCCGACACATACTTCCTCAAAGATGGACACATGAAACACATCATGGATACCGGCCAAAGCGGTGGTAGCCCTAGACGGTAAGCCACTGCTCTGATCCTCTCCAAAATCTCGAAAGACCCAATGTACCTTGGAGCTAACTTACCACGGAGGTCAAATCTCTTCACTCCTTTCGTGGGTGAGACTTGCAGGAATACCTGGTCACCAATAGAGAACTCCCGAGGTCTCCATCTCTGATCTGCATAACTCTTCTGATGATCCTGCATCTCAGTCATCCTTTGTCTGATAGTACAGACCAACCCTGCCTCATGCTGAGCTCTATGGGTCCTAACAACTAGTCCTCCCAGTTGCCCCCGAAATCCATAACACAGATCTCGTAAAGTCCTCTAGTGTCTAAATGACCCGCTGCATCGGCCCATCTATCTGCGGATGGAATGCAATACTAAAACGAAGCTGCATGCCTAAGACCTGCTGCAGATTCTGTCAGAACTGGGACGTGAATCGGGAATCTCTATTTGATATAATGCTCAAAGGACACCATGCAATCTGATGATATCCCGACAATATAACTCTGTCAAACAATCCAAAGAGTCAGTCTTCCGAATCGCTAAGAAGTGCGCGGATTTGGTTAGTCGGTCAACGACTACCCAAATCTCATCATGGCCTTGACGTGTACTAGGCAAACTCACCACAACATCTATATATGCTTCCACTTCCATTCCGGAATCGGAATTTCCTGAAGCATCTGTTCCTTAAACTAATGCAACTTCAGAAACCATTATCCTCCCTGTCGAGAGAGTCCATCTACCATCCAACATCCACTCCACCACACACTCAGTAAGTGCATGGGAGGCTATCGCGACCAAACTTTCGTGTTCCAAATCTACTCTATAGTAGCTGTCCAGTAGCTAGCCAAAACCCCATGAGCATTCCTGCTCTTCACCTCTACAATACAACCTAATCACTGCTAAGTCCACGTCATATATATGACTTAGGATACGTCCTATTCTATAGCATCGGAATTGCTCCGATCCCCGAATGGTTACATCCATATACACTACCCTTCCATCCACACCAGAATACTTAATTAACACTAGCGTAAAAGTCAACCATCGTCTTAGCCCTGAAACTAATTTCACAAGCTGCAGACCAAGTAAATTTCATCACCTTCCTTGTCCAACCAATCAGCGATGTAGTACCGCTAGAGCATCCTATCCATATCCATGGTAATGATCAAATCAATACCAAGAAAACCACCATCTACGGTGGTCGAGTGCGCAACTCCAACTACCACTATCATCAGTGGCCAAGTTACGCAACTCCCACGACCAACTCGACCAATCGCGTGTCCAAAATACACGACTTCCCAATCCCTGGACGACTAAGTCATCAGTAAGTCTAATAAGAAAATCAAACGCTCATACAATTCATACCAAGTATGAAATTGTCTTCGCTACACACTTGTATTCTCTTTACTCTAGGTTGATGATATAACGATCAACACAACTTCAATGATAATTGTATGACACCATGTCACTACAATATCAACCCACCAGTCATAGATCAAACCTAGAGTATATACAGGTGTCCTATAGCTGATCTAAATAGATCCTCTACCCACAATGAAGGATATTCATTTCCTTCCACAACTATCAGATTCTATCATCGATAATCGATGCATAATCTCAAAGGTCCATCTCTCTTTTAACAAAGAGTTCCGGATCTTCTCTGGAAGAAATTCTGGGACAGATAAATATCCCATCCAACACCTCCTATAATAAGGTAAAACGATCTTTCATCGTCTTGACCAGTGTAGGCATACACGCCTTATCCATAACCAAATCACTAATAGTAGGGACTGATACCCTCTGAGGGTTTACTCCTTGACCTTCAAATTGATGGTGGCGGTGCCAAATCCCTAGCTTCCTAATTCGACATCGCCACCTCTAAAGAGTCCGTCAAATCATCATTAGATTTCTCAAGGTCAATACGTCCTCGACCTCGTCCACGACCATGAGTAGGGGTAATTTCCCTAAGTCAATACTTTCACTAACCACTAAAGTACAGTAACCACTAAAGACAATACTTTTCTTATAGCTCAGAGATATCCTTCAGCTTGCTTGGTCTCAAAACACTAGAACTCCCAAAAATCCAAGGAAAATAAAATCCTCGAAACACAAAAACCCAGCAAACCAAAACCGCAAGAACCAATAAATTGTCACGTCCTGGGGGCATATCCGTCATCCAAATGACAAGGGAGCCCCTTAGTGACAATATCCAGAATCCATGGACCAAATTTGGTAAAAAACCTCGAAATAATTATAGAAATATAAGTATTTCAATAACTGCATGCATGCACGACTAAACATATATCAAACAAAGTAAAATAGTTTTGTGACACCAAATCAAACTGCGACAAAATCCAAAGTGCATAATCAAAATGCAACACCGATAAAGTAAACAAAGCGGCATCCCGACGATGCAAGGAGACAAGCACGACAAGGAACTCTCTGAGCGACACCAAGGTAGGTCAACAGAACACGCCCTCCATCAGTTAACCTAGAGTATAAGTGAGGAGGGGTGAGTACAACCACTCTGTGGATGTATAGACAATAGTGCATAATCATAATGCACAATGGAAGTCACAGGGAACAAGCTAGAGTAACCCAACCCTCAGAGTACCAATATTAGTCTGCAACCATCCTGATCAACAGTATAACAAATATACTCGCAACATACACAACCACTGCAACAAGCAGTGCACATCCAGATACCACGACAAAGCCTCGTGGCTCTCGAGGTAATACAAAGGGAACTATCTATAAGCTACCGCGAACGTAACTCGTGGGTCGACAATCAATAGCACTGCCTACGTGCAACTACATGCTACCACGAATGGGACTCGTGGATAGACAGGCAGTATATAAATATCTAGTTATCGACTGCACGCATTAGCATACTACCACTAATAGGTCGCGTGGGCAGTCGATTATCCTAGGCTGTTAAGCCTAGGCTTATCCAATACATCAACCCATTGAGGCGGTCAAGCGAGGGTTTCAACACCTCTAATACCAAATGGTTACCAAAGCCGGTAATGATCATCGACTTATAGATAAATAAATCGAGATGGTTAAGTCTAGCGTTCCAACCCTTCTAACATGATCGGTTATCAAGATCGATCAAAACCATAAGTCCACTAATAATTCCGTCGAGACGATTAATCATAAGGTTTCGTCCCAACTAACAAGAAACGCCTATCAAGGCCAATAAGGACCACAAATCTACTATCAAGCCCTTCAAGAGGGTTAAGCCTAAATTATATCATCCTACCAGTTCAATCATGTATGCTGTAACATGCAACCACGAACAGATCTCGTAGGTACTTAAGATGTAAAGTAGCTATCTAGCTACAGATGTCATACAAATCCGATTATCACCAACTCCGAACGAATAACGCAAGAATATATCTTGCAGTAGGTCATATCAATCATACATGGGAGACCTATTCGACCTCAAATACACAAAAGCCCCTTTAGGGAAACTCTCATCAGAACTTTCCTCAACCACGAATGGGTGATATTGTTGGCAGCCGATAATTATGAACAACGTTATATACCCTCTAAGGATTAATCGCATCCTAATCATATGACCTCTCTACTAATCCGATCACCATATCAGCTGAAATAGTAAATGTATAAACTTATACCAATATGCACGTCCGGGTTATTACACCTAGGGTTTCCACACCTAGGGTTCTACTAATATTGTTTCATTCCTGAAATCCGCTCCTACAGAATAACCTCATCTAAGTTATTCTATCTCTACTAGTCTCAATCATGGTATCTCCAATATCACATAACCATATAAACATATAACAAGTAATCTAATACAAGACATAGTCCTACCAATGGGAATCAATGGATGAAATTAATTAGGGTATAACTAAAGGGTCATGCCAGATCAAAATCAAGGCAATACTAAATACAACATCAGATGCTTATATACTCTAAACTACATAAGCTGTAATCATGTCATCATGCCTTCTACGAATTTATCCATCTTAGTCATATTATTCAACTAGTCTAATAATCCTAATGCTAGTCAAATCCTAAGAGGTAAACATCTACCAATAATATCTTATCATTTATATCACAATGATAGCAATTAATAACCAAATGCTATCTATAAACCAAAGAACCTAAAAATCTAATTGTCCAACAGATATTTAGGTTAAAACAATACTAGATAAATTATGATATCACCGCATAACCAAATATAAATATGTACTAAATCTAGAAAATTTTCTAGAATGTATTTACCTGTTAGCTGTCTGGAGATGTCCTGTCGCCGTCAAATCTCCCATATTGACCACGTCAATAATACCTCGAATTTCCGAAACATAAAAATCGTCGGAAATCCGTACAACTCCGAAAATACCTAGTTAACCTGCCAAACTTGGCGAACTCCAAAAACCCAAAGACCCTAAAGAACTCGGAAACTTACGCTCTGATACCAAATAAATTTTCACGCACCAAGGGAGTCCCCGCCAAACGAAAATCCGACAGCATCTCCCCTGTACGGGTGACAAAACCAATTTTTATACAAGGCCTACACGACCACTATACATCAGTCAACACGACCGGAATCATACCACAACACACGCAGATAATAATAAGGCCTCAGGCCAACAAATCTAGGTAAACAAAGTCTACACTAACTAGACTTACCCCTTCTGCCATCTGGGCAGGAATACCCAACCAAACCAATCAAAATAAAATCCGACCAATGGTCCACAAGGACCCCAAAAATCCACGAGTACATAAATCCAATTCCATAACTCAGACAACTAATAAACTGTCACTACGAGGGGGGGGGGAATATGGCAACTGGACTCTCCTGACAGCTTCATCCTGAAATAAAAATAAAACCACGGGGTAAGTTCAACGAACTTAGCGGATACTAGTCGATATGAATAGTAAGAAATAGCTAACAATACTAATCATGCCAGTACAGTCTCATATATATGGTAAGCAAGAAATAAATGCAAAAAAACTGTACTCACCTGAGTCTCCTACCCTGATATAGGAGCATGTGCCCTACTATAAGAGATAAAGTCATCACCATATAAGAATATGAATCCTGTATGCATGTCAATCATATGCAACATCCAAGGCATCAATACAATAATGCAGCAAACACAATACAAATGTAATCCGTGCAAAATGCATGCCGTGCCAATGACATGGTCACCCCTGACGCCAGTCAGCCGCCTCACACGCAATGGTGAAGCCGAGTGGGTTACTCTGCCATCATTGCTCCTGAGTGACCGAGTGGACAGGATGCTGTCGGAGTACACCTATCCTCCTGCCCCAAACATAGTGGAGGAGCTAAGCTCTCATCTCCCGGTGTCATAGACCAGAGGAGGGATCCCTGCCCGCTACCACGCTGCCTCGTCGCTACCCATGAGCGGTCCAGCGGAGCCTGACAGAGCAACTGCACACACCCTCCTAATGTACCACTAACCCATGAGTGGCAGTGTGTGCAGGCCATGTAACTGGCTGCGGGCTCAACAATAATGGAACCCCGTCCAGCCAGCATGCAATCATGCAAGATGGTGCATGATACTAAAGCATGTCAATCCTACTCAAAATACCTATCCGAATAATATGTACAATTAATATGTACATATCCATAATCCAAGTAACTATGATCCAAATAAAAACAGGAAAGGTATAATCATAACATATCATATGCATGTATCATGTAGGCACCAAAAATATACTAGGCATATAAACATGAAAATTATTTCAAGCTATCCTAACTAGCATATCAACTTGACTATATCTAAAAGATAAGTCAAAGTACCCGCCTGCTAAAATGTCCGCAAAAGAACCAAATCGTCACGACCGTGAACTTGCCTCGTGACCGAAACCTGCATACAATATAACTATTATTAAGCACTAAAATACAATCCACTGTCAAATCAAATCCTAAGCCGATTTTCGGACTTGAACCTATTAACCCAAATGCTAAATAAGAATCCCGGTCAACTAGATTGATCTAGTTATCCCATTTAACCTAATTCATCACCTACAACAATCCTCAAAATTCAACCAATAGCAATTTAACAAAATCAACAACCGAGATATACCTGCGCTAGGAAACACCTTCCCGACTGCTTACCACCCCTAATCCTCTGTCGATCAGCCCCTCTCAGCCGGCCACAGTTTCCTTTCCTACTGCCCGGAAATTAGAAGTTTCCCCCTTAGCAGTATTTCCTCGATGCGGGTCGATCCGTGGAGGGGCCGGAGGATGGTGGCTTGGTAGAGAAGGGCACACTGCGTGTGCGTGTGAGAGGTTGATCGGTACCGTGGCTAACAGCTCGAGACGATCGCGGCGAAAAAGTGGCACCACGGCGGTTGTTGGTCGCGATGCTCGGCCGTGTCTGGCCGTCGCGTCTAGGGCTCGACGGCTATGGCGCGCTGCGTGAGGAGAAACGAGGCGACGCATAGCGCTTTGTCGGTGAACAACGACGACGGCACACCCTCGGCGTCGGACGGCGCTGTGGGTGGCCGCGGCCTTCTCGTCGGCGGTGAAGAGCTCGTAGGAGCCTATCGACGACGGAGAGAGCACGCGCGAGAGGAGAGAGCGTCGGGCGGCGAAGGAAAAAGGGCTCGCCGGCGAAGACGAAACCACCGTGGAGAAGAGGCTGGCGTCGGGCGCGGCGGTGCTCGCGAAAGGAGATGAGGGCGCCGACGGAAGAAGGGAAGGCTCGGAAGAACTCTCGCGAGAAGGAACTCAGAAGGGAAGGAGTTGCGGGGAAAAAGAAAAACTAAACCTAAAATAGATTTAGGTTTCCTGTCGCATATTAATCCCCTTTAAATAGACTCTTCCAAAGCCTATTTGTTTTATCCCCGTTAAAATCTCATACGGAGTCCGTTTAAATCCAAAAAAATTCCGGAAAAATTCCTAAAATTTCCGAAAAATTTCCAGGATTATTTCCTTAATTATTTGGCCATTAAATTTACATGTTAAATTTTCCAGTATTTAACATTATGAGTACCAAACTTTGGTAGGCATATTCATTTGACTTAATTTTAAGATAACAGATTATCTAGCATGCATCACATACACACAAAATATATCACATATACGCTAAACGTGACATGGTTATGACCCTTATTCTACAATTTCTCAAGCCAATGAGAAAATCGATTGGTTACCCTAGGGATAGCATCTTCTCCAAGCGCTTCCTTTGGTCAGCATGTGTTGTCAGCATCGTCCTTGTAACATCCACCTTCAATGGACTTTCATTGCTTATTTATTTTGTACATTACAAAATGAGTATACTCGAGTTACATTCGAGTCTAAATCTATTTTACAACTAGAAAATAGAAGTGAAGGCACGACACGCAGGCAGTGTAAAAAAAATACAACACCCACATACATATGACGGCACGCAGGCCGTATTATGAATTACAACACATAACCACAATCATATTGGGTCCTAGGCCATAACCATGCACCATATACAAATCATTCACAATGATTTAATAAATTATTTTATTTATCAGTTTTATTATGTGCAATTTTTAAGCCGCTATGCCGATTAGCAGCAACACCACGGCGGTCCCGCTAGCCGGTTAGCGGGCGGGGTCAAGGGGCAGCGCCCCCCGGCAAAATTTTTTTTTTGCTAATTCATCTTATGAGTCGCTGCCCATTTTGTCCATCTCTATGAACCCGAGACCTCAAGATGGGCAGGTGTGTTCGGCACCGTCCGACTTGAACCAGCCCACTTGGCAGACCATCTGCTTGGCTGAATCAACTCAGACACAGGCGGAGTCGACACCATCCGACTTGATTCAGCCCACTCGGCAGATTATCTGCTTGGCTAAATCAACTCGGACATAGACCGAGTTGGCACCATCCTGATGAAACTCGGCTTCGTATTAACTTCAAAGCTTGTTGTAAGAAGTAGGAGAATGGTGAAACTTAGCTTTGGTATGAACTTCAAAGCTTGTTAAGAGGGAAGGAGGAGAATACATGAATGTTTTTCCTTTTGGAATGAAGGCAAGCATACAAAGGGGGTTTTATAGGGTTACATGCTCTTAATGAGCTTTGCATGAAAAAAAACCACCGTTGGAAGAATAAGACCGTTGCCTACTTTTGAGCATCAAAACCTTTTTGCATGTTGCATTTAATGAGCCTCCATGCATTGATTAGTTTTGTCTTCTTGCATGGTGACTTGCATGTTGCATTTAATGAGCCTCCTTGCATTGATTTGTTTTGTCTTCTTGCATGATGGCTTGTCTTGAACACTCCCCCTCAAGTTAGGTGCGTACATGTCAATGGCACCTAACTTGTCAAGGATGTTCTTCATATGTTGAGTAGTGGTAACCTTAGTAAAGATATCTGCTGGTTGATCTTGTCCGTTGATATGATGAGCGGTGATGATCTTTTCATCAATCTTCTCCCTAATGAAGTGGCAATCCACTTCAATGTGCTTGGTTCTTTCATGAAATACTGGATTTGTTGCAATGTGAATGACTGACTGATTGTCACAGTATAATCTGATTGGGGAACTGACGGGGAACCCCAACTCTTCAACTAAGGCTTTTAGCCATATGAGTTCACTTGTGGCTGTCGCCATTGCTCTGTATTCTGCTTCAGCACTGGATCTTGACACGACAGATTGTTTCTTACTTTTCCAAGACACCAAATTTCCTCCAACAAACATACAATATCCTGTTGTTGATCTTCTATCTTTGTGATCTCCTGCCTAACTGCATCACAATATCCTACGATTTCAGATTATGGTTATTCCTCATCCAGATTCCTTTTCCTGGTGTCCCTTTCAAATAGTGAAGGATTCTCTCTGCTGCCTTCCAATGACTCTCCTTTGGTGCATGCATGTTTTGGCTAATTTGATTTACTGCATATGAAATATCCGGACGAGTAATGGTTAGGTAAATCAATTTACCTACTAACCTTTGGTATTGTTGAATGTCCTCCCATGGATTTCCATCATCATTTCCTTTCTTAGATGTGAAGTAGGGGCTACTAGCTGGTTTTGCTCCAAGTTTTCCAGTTTCCTGTAAGAGATCAAGTGTATACTTAGCTTGGGATAGAACTAGTCCATTATGAGTGTAGGCTAGTTCTATACCTAGAAAGTACTTTAGTTTTCCTAAATCCTTTATTTCGAATTTAGAATTGAGAAAGCACTTAACTTGTTGTATTAGATTTATATCATTTCCTGTAATAATGAGATCATCTACATATATAAGAATGATGATAGTTTTATCATTTTCTACTTTAACAAATAATGAGGAATCACTACTGTATTTTTTGAATTTATAACTTAAGAGAGCTGAGCTGAGTTTGGCATACCATGCCCTTGGAGATTGTTTGAGACCATATATGGCCTTGTTCAGTTTGCATACCTTCCCCTCATATCTATTTTGAATTCCTTCTGGAATATCCAAGCTCTCCCTGTAGAAAAGCATTGGCAACATCCATTTGATAAAGTGGCCAATCCATATTTATTGCGAGGGCAAGTAAGACTCGGATGGTGTTCATCTTGGCCACGGGTGCAAATGTCTCCTTATAATCAATTCCATAGGTTTGAGTGTATCCTTTGGCGACTAGTCTGGCTTTGTGTCGTTCAATGGTACCATCACTTCTATGCTTGATCTTGTATACCCATTTACACCCGACGGGTTTCTTTCCTTTAGGCAAATTTGTGATCTCCCAAGTGCCATTTTTGTCCAAGGCATTGATTTCCTCTTCCATTGCCTTTTGCCAAGATTGTTGTACTTTTGCTTCCTCATATGTTCTAGGTTCCTGTGCTTTATCTATGCCACTCAAGAATGCTTGGTGACTTGGTGAGATATTATTAGTGGTATAATAATCAGAGATAGGATGATATAACATGCCAGAATGAAAGTATGTTCTACGATTAATCCATTCAGATGAAGGATACCTTATTCTTGTCGACCTCCTTAGTGGTGGAGGAGAGGAGGGTAGATGTGCAGTTTCTATTGTCCCTCTATTGTTGCTTAATTGAGACGGAATTTCGCCTCCCCTTGGTCTAGGCTTTCTCGCTTTCTTGATTCTAGATTAGTTCCTTCTTGCGAGCTTTCTGGAACCTCTAAGTTGCTATTTTGAGGTGGATCCTGCCTTTCTTCAGGAAATAGAGGATAACTACTAATTGAGTTTCTTTCCTTTGTTACCTCTTCGTCCTTTGTTTCTGAATAAAAAAACTCATTTTCGACAAATATCACATCCTTTGATGTGTACATCTTGTTAGTAGCAGGATCAAAGCATTTATATCCTTTTTCTGAGGTGGCATATCCAAGGAAAACACATTTCCTTCCTTTATCATCTAATTTAGTTCTAAGTTGTAATGGAATGAAAACATAGCATATACACCCAAAAATTTTTAAATGAGAGATGTTAGGCCTTCTATCATATAGGAGTTCTAATGGAGATTTCCCTCCTAAGTTTTCTGTTGGCATTAGATTTATTAGATGAGCTGCTGTGCTAATGGCTTCACACCAGAATATTTTGGGAATATTAGCATGATTTAGGAGAGTTCTTGCTGTTTCTAATAGATATCTATTTTTCCTTTCGGCTACCCCATTTTGTTGAGGCGTATAAGGACAAGAGGTTTGATGAATAATTCCCCTTTCTTTTAAGTAGTCTCTCATTTTATTGCTTGTGTATTCTCCACCATTATCGGATCTAAGGATCTTAATATTGCCATTGTATTGCCTTGAGATATAATTGTTATAGGTTTTAAAAGCCTCAAACACTTGAGATTTGTTAGTGATCATGTAAACCCAAGTGTATCTAGTTTTATGATCAATGAATGTAACAAAGTATTTATAACCTTGTTTAGACAAAATTGGAGAGGTCCATACATCAGAGTGAACTAGATCAAAGGATTTTTCATATATAGTGATAGAACAAGGATAGTTTGCTTTGTCTCCCTTCCGAGAATACATGGTTCACAAATACTATTATCTAAACTAATTGTAGGGAAGAAATATTTTAGGACATGATTGCTAGGGTGACCTAGTCGGGCATGCCAAAGTAGGGAGTCCTCCTGGCTTGCTTTAAAGACTTGATAGTCATGATCCAAGACATAAAGGTTATTCCTTTTATATCCCTTGCCAATCAAAAGATTTGTCTTGATGTCCTGAAATGACACATTGTTAGGATCAAAAATAACCTTGCAACCATGTTCCTTAGTTACTTTACTAATAATAGACATTAGATTGGAAGTAAAATTTGGAACATATAGGGCATCACTTGGCTTTCCTAGTAGTTCTATTTCTCCTATTTGATTTACTGTTATGTTTTGACCATTAGCCACCTTAACTGTCTTACATTTTTCTAAGGTTCTAAACTTTAGGACTTTATTTTTATCTTTTACCATATGATAATCACATCCAGAATCAATAATCCAATGTTTAGTATCTAGAGTGGAGTTTAAGCATATACCTGTTGTAGAGTTTTCTTGATGTTCTTCCACAGAAGTTTGTACTTTTAATGTTTGCAGGGTTCCTTCTTTCAAATGACTTTGGTCTTAAATGAGGATGAAGAAACCAACATTTGTCCTTTGTATGCCCTTTCTTCTTGCAATTAGGACAAACCTCTTCTTTTGGATGAACTTCGTTAATCTTGAACCCATGAACTTCCATTTTTTTGTTTGAAGTTTCTTCAATATTAAAGCTTGACTCAGTTCTTTGGATGATTTGCAAAACTTCATGATACGCAGGGAGATTTTGCATTCGTAGAATTTCCTGTCTCATAGTTGAGAATGAGTCACCGAGAGTCATAAGAAGACTAAATACCTTGTCTTCATTTTGTCGCTTTATTATTATTGTTGGATCATAGTTGATGGTCGAGAACCTCAAGCTCACTCCATAAGGCACCAAATTCTCCAAAGAGTTGTGGGAGAGTCTTTTTCTCTTTCCTCATATCCACTATATGTCTTCTTATTTCAAAGATCCTTCCAATGTTGTTGGTCTGCCCGTATATCGCCGAGAGATGATCCCATAAGGCTTTAGCACTAGGAGAGCAAGCAACCATACTTTTGTGAGCTTCATCTAAGGAAAGAAGGAGATGAACAAAGACTTGATTATCCTTCTTTTTCCATTCTTTGAAGACGGGATCAACCTCGTTAGGAGGATCCTGAAGAATTTGATCTTCAAGGTTATATGTACTTAGGATCCTCTTAATAAATCCGGACCATTGAATATAGTTGGAGGAATTAAGAAGAAGAGAGGAAAAGAGTTGTGGGGGAAGTGAGCTTAGCTGCGGAAAGGCTAGACTTTGTTGCTCTGATACCATGATGAAACTCGGCTTCGTATTAACTTCAAAGCTTGTTGTAAGAAGTAGGAGAATGGTGAAAACTTAGCTTTGGTATAAACTTCAAAGCTTGTTAAGAGGGAAGGAGGAGAATACATGAATGTTTTTCCTTTTGGAATGAAGGCAAGCATACAAAGGGGGTTTTATAGGGTTACATGCTCTTAATGAGCTTTGCATGAAAAAAAACAACCATTGGAAGAATAAGACCGTTGCCTACTTTTGAGCATCAAAACCTTTTTGCATGTTGCATTTAATGAGCCTCCTTGCATTGATTAGTTTTGTCTTCTTGCATGGTGACTTGCATGTTGCATTTAATGAGCCTCCTTGCATTGATTTGTTTTGTCTTCTTGCATGATGGTTTGTCTTGATTATTGATTAACTTTCAACACATCCAACTTGATTCACTCGGCAGATTATCTGCTTGGCTAAATCAACTCGGACATATACCGAGTCGGCAAAAAAAACATAATAAAACTAATCTCATGTTTATATCACATAAAACACCAAAAAAAAACATGTATATTTTTTTTACAAGTGGCTCTGATACCACTGTAGGGATCCTGAGCGATAAACAAAAAACTCGCAGCGGAAAACTTAGGATCCCTCCAGAGATCCAAGCAAAAAAAATATACTCGTTTCAATTATCGATTCTATCCTATAAGAATTGAGATTACCTTCGAAGCGTGCCCTTCGAATTCCAGTCAGCAACACTTGCGGATCTCAGCGTGGTCAGAATGTCCACGCCTCTACGGTGCACAAACACACGATATTGGAGAGAAGAGGTAAGGCCTTTCGGTTGTGCTAGCAACCACTCCAAGGTCTCACTTTTCCACTCTATACTTGGCCCTCTTGTGTTGTCAACGAAAAAAAATAAAATCAGATTCTATTTTTCATTGTCCACGTTGAAGAAGAAGAAGCAACCATAATACACCTTAATGAGACATTAAATGCACTTCCTTATTCTCCATAGTAAAAGAAAGGAAGTCAATTAATGCTCATTAAATGCACATTAATGAGTTTTAAATCTCATTTAAAACCCCATTTATTAATTCGTGTATTATATTATTAATTCGTGTATTATATTATTAATTCATGTATTATTCATTTTAGCCTTCTTCTCTTTGTTTGACTTGAGTCCAACTCAAATTTAGCCAAGTAATGAGTCTTACTCATTCTAGTTAATCCAATTAACTAATAATTCATTTTAGTCAAACCAAAATGATTTCCTCTCCAAAATAATATGTTCTTTGTGTGTGACCCTATAGACTCTCATAACGTTGGCAATGTATCCAAAACCATTTTAGATACATAAGCAATGAGCGGCATCTAGCAATACATTATTGCTACCCAAGTGATGAGAATGTCGAGATCCGACAACCTCTTCCGTGACTATTATCATATGATGATGTCCTTCTATCCTTGATATCTCAAATCGATCAATGAGGCATAGACCGTGTCACCCTCTTATCAATCTTTATGTTTCTTGATCCCCAAGTAGACTCACTCAAACAAATGAGCTCAATATCTCATATTGACTCATTTGAGCATGGCCATGCATTTCGTGGTCCTACTCTATCAAGAGGCCAAAGATATCACCCTCTCATATGGGAGGGATAGATCTCATCTACATCACTCACATCCTCCTCCATAATTCGTTACATACTCGGTGATCGCCGTTATAGTCACCCAATTACGTGTGGACGTTAGACGATACCAAAGTACATAACTCCTTATGTAGGGAACCGTAGTGACTTCAAGTCTAAGGACTATTCATACCAATAGTCACATGAGAAAGTATATGACACTCATATAACGATCCATGATACTTTCTCATGGTGGGTCAATTCAGTATATATAGTCTCCAATATATATACTCATGTATCAATGTGATATCGTATATCCATGACTTGTGAAATCAAGTCATCCATTGACCTACATGCTAGTCTCAATGTATCAATATAGCCCTTGTCTATTAATACAATACTCGACTAGGAATATTTAAGAATAATATTCTCTACAGCTTCTCATAATCAATTCTACCAATTGATATACTGTAGATAACAACCTACTATTCATGGGCATTATTATATTTATTTAGCTGGCACACGCATAAAGAAATATAATAATCAATCTTTGCCTTTATTAATGCAAGAATATAATACAAAAGTCTCCCTCACCAATCATCTCATAATTGGCACTAACGGCTCATACTAACAGGTAACGCCCTACCCCCTCTACTTTTTCGCAATAATGAACATAGAGATAGGTACAATATGCTCTCTGCTGTAAACTTCGCTACTAGGTACTTAGATGAGGATTTGCTAGAATCTTTAGGTTTGTTGGGTGATATGCCAAAAATGGGGTGGGAAGAGATTATGGGAATAAAACACCCATCTCTATGTTTTGGAATTGTTTTGGAATTTTTGAGTTCTTTAGAAGCGAGGAGGGTAGAGAGAGCGAGGAGGGTAGGATAACTTTTAGACTTTTTAATATTGAGCATGAGTGGACTCTTCACCAATGGAACTCATGCTTTGGCTTGCCAAGTGGGGGAGAGAGAAGAACCCCTAATGGATACAACTCTCATTTGAGTTGGACTGAGTTGACAGGAGCACGCTTATGACCCTTCTAGGGCAAAGCGTCGTGCCTCTAAACCCCCATCTTTCGATACCTTCACCGCGATCATGACCAAGATTTATATTTGATCGTGGGGAGAGTGACGGTGTAGTAAGAGCCGAATCGCTTGTTTATGGGATATGCTACAAGAAAGGAGTAGCATCGATGTAGGGTCCCACTTCATCAGACACTTAGTGAAGATGGGCAAAGCAGCACGCGGAGAGATCAATGTGGGAGGCCTACTTACCCACATTTGCTATAGGATGGGGTACGATTACACAACATTGGAGAGTATAGAGGGGAGCCCTTGGATAAACCTAGGAGTATGCATGACCATGAAGATGATTGTAAGAGAAGGAGACTCCTTATGCTTTTTAAGGAAAAATCTTACGACCCTTAGGCTCCCCGACCCGGATCGTACCACCATCGATATACACGCCAATTGGCACTTAGACATGATAGTGGAGTCCCCTCTACATGTAACACCCCAAAATTTTTCTCCAAAATATTTTTGTATAGAATTTAATTTCATGTCTAGTAGATTATATATGGAATCCTGGAAAATGATGATAAAATAATAAAAGTGGAGAGGTGAGGTTTGAACCTTAAACCTCTTGGTGAGAATTAACTCTTACCATGCATGTGATGACCAAGTGCTCAGCCGTAGCTTACTGTTGGAGAAAGAGGAGAAATTTTAGATGAGTGTGAGGAGGGTAAATGAAGAGGCATGAAAAGAGAAGAGACACTTCTCTTCCTCCCTTTATAAATAAGAGTGAAGGTTTCATTTGACAACTTCTTCTTCCTTCTTCCTCCTTCCACCGAAACCCTAGGGTTCCTTCTTTGAGTTAGGCCAAAGCAAACTAGGGTTCCACCCTAGTGAGTTAAGCAAAGAGAAGGGTTCATCTAAGGGGCTAATCTGTTAGTGAAAGCCCTAGAGCCAATCATATGATGATTGTTGTATGGACTTTATTGTATCATATTCCTATTTATAAAGGCATGGTTATTATATTTACTTGTATTGGTGCCAAATAACTAAATATAATAATGTCCTTGAGTAGTAGGTTCTTATCTATATCAATCGATTGGTTGAATCGATAATGAGATGATATAGAGAACACTACTCTTAATCATTCCTAGTCGAGTATTAACATTCAGGGACAATGTTAATGCGTAGAGACTAGCATGTAGGTCAACAAGATGACTTGATCTCACAAGTCATGGATATGAGATATCAAGTTGACACATGGGTATGCATTGGAGAATGTATACTGAATGATCCGCCATGAGAAAGTATCATGGATCGTTATATGAGTGTCATATACTTTCTCATGTGGCTATTAGTATGACTATTAGTCCTTAGACCTGAAGTCACCATGGTTCCCTACATAAGGAGTTGCATACTTTGGTCACAAACGTCACCCGTAAATGGGTGGACTATAAAGGCGATTCTTGGGTATGTAACTAATTATGCGGAGGGATGTGAGTGATGTAGATGGGATCTATCCCTCCTATATGACGGGGTGACATCGATATTCTTGATAGAGTGAGACCACGAAGTGCATGGCCATGCCCAAATGAGTCAATATGAGATATTGAGCTCATTTGATTAGAGTGAGTCTACTTGGAGTTCAAGATTTAGATTGTACCGAGGATGACACGGTCTATGCCTCGATTGGTCAATCTAGATGTCAAGGATAGAGGGACATTGTCACATATTGTGAGAGTCACAATTAGTAGTCACAAAGGTGATGTTGGAGCTCAACATTCTTGTAACTTGGGTAGCAATGATGTGTTGCTAGATACGCTCATTGCTTATGTTCCTAAATCGGTTTAGGGACATTGCCAACGCGTTACAAGAACCTATAGGTCACACACATAAGAGCAATTAGATGGAGATTAGGTTCATATGATGAACCATGAGGATTAGGTTCATGGGATGAACCAAATTGGATTAAGAGTAATCCAAATTAGACTAATTGAGTTAGACTCAAGTTGATTCAAGTGTTGAATGAGTCTAATTGAGATTTGATTCATCAAATCAATTTAAATTAATGAATAGAGATTCATTATATTAAATTGACTTGAGTCAAGTGGTTAGATTTGATCAACCATGGGAGATTAGAGGTCAAGTTTGACTTGACTTGAGAGGGAAGATGAAAGGTCAAGTTTGACTTGACCAAATGCCATGTCATGATGATGACTAGGCATGGCCGGCTAATGATGGTGCTCCACATCATCATTGACTTGGTCAATTGGTGCCACATCATGAGGGAGACCAAGGGTCATGGGAGTTACATGCATGCATGTAACCCCCCTTCCATGAAGTGGCCGGCCACTTTGGTATTAGGGGTTTCATGAGGTGAATTCATTTGGTGTAACTCTCCATTACTTCATCTTCAACCTTGGAACCCTTCCTCTCAAGCTCTCTCCCTCTCCTTCCTCATCTTGCCGAGACACCCTAGGAGTGCTAGCACACTCAAGTGTGTTTTTCTTCCACCTATTGCTTGTGTGGATACCATAGAGGAGTGTGCACTTGACACTCTCGAGTTCCTAGACTTTTGACGAGCGGGATTTGCGAAGGGCATCGCATCGAGGGTAATGATCTTATCTCTTAGATCTAAGGTAGATCTAGGGTTTTATACAAGCACATACATGTTTTGTTTTAATACTTCTTCAGCGGATCCGTGGGGGGCTTCCGAGGTTTCCAACGCAAAAAGCGGTTTTGCGGCTCGGAAAAACCCAACAAAGGGTATCGAGCCATGAAGCATGTATGTGTTTCGTTTTGTAGTTTTTATATTAGATATAAAAATTACAGATTTATATGTTTCTGTAAATTTTCTTATTTTATAGAATTTTGGGTATTTTCTCGTAGAGTCGAAGCAACGAGTGTTGGGACACTCGTAGGCTTCAAACCATCGAGAAAAACTCTCTCAATCGGCGAGTTCTCGCTTTAGGTTTTGGGACAGCGACTTAAGTCATAAGATCATTGTAGGGACACTCGCGAAGTTTATTTTGCGGTAGTAGCTGCCCTATCCCGAAAGGGGCCATGTCCCGCGATCGCGCAAACCGCTTAAGGGAGAGAGTTGACTCATAAATTCGAAATAAATTAGGAAAAATTATAGAAATTTCTGTAAAATACATAATTTAGAATTATGTATAATTCTGTGATTGTCATGGCCCAATAATCCCAATTGGATTGGATTAAGTGTGTTGTAATTCATAATACGGCTGCGTCTTAGTTTTGTGGTTCGCGTGTTGTTGTAAAGTGTTTTGCGACTCGCGTCGTACCTATTCTTTAATATTCTAGTTGTAAATAGTTTTAGACTCGAATGTAACTCGAGTTTCGTATTTGTAATGTACAAAAATGGAGCGGTGGAAAGTCCACTTGAAGACGAGCTTACGAGAAGGGTGACGACGACACATGGCGGTCAAAGGAAGCGCTTGGAGAAGCCGCTAGCCTTAGGTTGACCGTCCGATCTTCTCATTGGCTTGAGAAGATCGTAGTAGGGCCATGACTATATCACATTTAATTATATATATATATATGTTGATATATATATATATATATATATATATTTAATTGATTTTTGCTTGTATGTATGTGATGCATGCTAGTAGAATAATTAATGTATGTATATGATGCATGCTAGGTTAATTTTCTTGTATGTATATGATGCATGCTAGAATAATTAATGTATGTATATGATGCATGCTAATATAGGATAATAAAGGCCTAAATGCGTATAAGATACACATTACGATTAGATTAGATCATAATCGAATCAACTCGAAAATGCCTACCGAGCCTTGATACCCATCACTACCTCGATCATTTGTTGTTGTTGAATCTGCCAAAGCAGAGCAACACATATTATCTTGGTAGGGTGCGGAGGGACAATCTTGGTCCCGCCTATCACGACTCGGGTTAGAGTAAGCTCAATTAGATTGAGCAAAACTAGTTAACTCAATTGGATCGAGTAGAACTATAGGCATATTCCAATCGTTGGAAAGATAGGTTAAGATCGCATTTACACTAAATCTTGGGCGATTTAGCCAAAGCTAACTCAAGGTCTTTTGTAAATGTGGGTCTTAATCCTATAAACAAGAGTTGCATAGAGATGTAATCGGTAATGTGTTACCCACCAATCGTACTAAGTCTTGGGCGATTTAGCCAAAGCTAACTCAAGGCTTAGTATGATGTGGATCTTGTCCCAAGAATTATAGCTAGTTTGTATGAATCTAGTAAAAGTGGTTTGACCACATCCATAACTCGATTCTACAAAATTCCTATAATTTAGTGGGAGCATCATTTGATTAAAGGCCTAATTAAATGATAAAGGAATATGATATTAATCCTCATTGTATGTTGTAGATTACTATGTCAAACACGAACACTCTCTCTCTCTGCGATCGTCCTTGAGAAGGACAAGCTCGATGGAGCAAATTTCTGGATGATACAGGAACGAGTATTCTCACCCAAGAAAGGAAGTTATGCGTCTGGGGCGGCCCATTCAGGAGGCACCTCCACGCGATGCCTTGCGGTGGCAAAGATGCTTCTAAAGCATGATGCATTAGATGTGTCATGTCTAATGCTCATGCGACCATGAACTCGAGCCAAGCAACACGAAGTTCATGAATGCTTATGATATGGTTGGACATCTTCGTCAACTATATCAAGGACAAGCTAGGCATGAGAGATATGAAGTCTCTAAGGCATTATTTGGGTCCAAAATGCAAGAAGGGACTCCCGTAGGTACATATGTACTCAAGATGATTGGGTACGTAGAAAACCTACAAAGGCTGGGATTCCCACTTGGCCAAGAGTCGACCATCGACCTAATCTTGCAATCTTTGCCACAAGCCTTCAATCAATTTGTCATGAATTATAACATGAATGAAATTGATAAGCCATTACTGAAATGCTCAAAGATGTTGAGAATCACGAGCTTAACCTTAAGAAGGGTAAATCGACACCATTTTGATGGTGCGTAAAAGAAAGGCAAGGGCAAGCCTAAAGGTAAGGGAAAGTCCCAAGCCAAGGGCAAAGGCAAAGAACTTAAACCCAAAGGAGGGGTAGCTAAGGAAGGGGCTTGCTTCCACCGCAAGGAAGCGAGGACAAGGAAGCGTGAATCGCAAAGATCTTAAGAAGAAGAGAAGTGAGACTTCTACTTGGTATAAATGTTATAGAAGTCAATCTATCTATTTCTTCATCATGGGTATTAGATACGGATGTGCATCTCACATTTGTACCAATGTGCGGTGAGAAATAGCAAGGCATTGACAAAGGCGAGGTGGACCTACGAGTAGGCAATGGAGCAAGGGTTGTCTGTAGGAACTTATGATCTATCTCTCGCCTCCGGGCTTGTACTAGAATTAGAAGAATGTTGTTATGTGCCCGCTTAACTAAGAACATCATTTCGCTTTCTTGTTTGGACAAGAAAGGGTTTTCATTTATAATAAAGAACAAATGTTGTTCAGTTTATTTAAATGATATGTTCTATTGTAGTGCACCTCTAATGAACGGACTCTACTTTCTAGACTTAGAGAGCCCTATCTATAACATAAGTACCAAGAGGTTCAAATCAAATGAGTTGAACCAAACCTATCTCTGCATTGTCGCTTAGGTCACATAAATGAGAGTCGCTTATCTCACTCCATAAGGATGGGCTAGACTCATTTGATTTTGAATCATATGAGACATGCGAGTCTTGCCTTTTAGGCAAGATGACCAAGACTCCTTTAGTGGACATAGCGAAGAGCAACAGATTTGTTAGGACTTATACATAGTGATGTATGTGGTCCTTTCAATGTTGTCGCTAGAGGTGGTTACAGTACTTCATTACATTTCTTGATGACTTCGAGATATGGTTATGTGTATCTTATGACACATAAATCAATCCTTTGAAAAGTTCAAAGAATTCAAGAATGAAGTACAAAAACTGCAAGAGTATTAAGATACTTGATCGGATCGAGGTGGTGAATACCTTAGCCATGAGTTTCGTGACTATCTAGCCGAGTGTGGGATTCTATCCCAACTCACTCCTCTGGAACACCACAAAGTGGAATGGTGTATCCGAAGGAGGAATCGTACCCTATTGGATATGGTACGATCTATGATGAGTCACATAGATCTTCCTATATCCTTTGGGGATATGCTCCGACACAAAGCAGCCTTTACCCTTAACCGTGTACCATCCAAGGCTGTGATAAAGACACCATGTACGATATGGACAGGGAAAAATCCCAAGATGTCTTTTATGAGGATTTGGGGTTGTGAGGCTTACGTTCGACGTCAAGTCTTAGACAAACTGGGACCCAAATCCGATAGGTGCTATTTTGTTGGATATCCTAAGGATACAAAGGGATATTACTTCTACATTCCCAGTCAGCACAAAGTGTTTGTGGCAAAGACTGGGGTTTTTCTAGAAAGGGATTTTGTTTCTAGAAAAACTAGTGGGAGTACCTTCGATCTTGAAGAAATTCAAGATAAGGACCATAGCACTGAGGCCTTGATGGAGGTTGAACAGGAACCACAAAGTGTTGTGGGTGATGAGGTTGTTGCACAAAGAGTTGTGGAACAACCACCTGTTCAAGTAGACCTACCTCTTCGCAGGTCTGATAGGGTACGTCGTCAGCCTGAGAGATACTCATTTCTCTTGTCTGACCATGATGACATTATGCTCATTGAGAATGAGCCTACCTCCTATCAGGAAGCTGTGATGAGCCCAGATTCTGAGAAATGGCTAGACGCCATGAGATCCAAGATGGAATCCATGTACACTAACCAAGTATGGACTTTGGTTGATCCACCTGAAGGGGTCAAACCCATTGGGTGTAAGTGGGTCTTTAGGAGAAAGACTGACATGGATGGACTTACGCATACCTATAAGGGCCGATTGGTGGCTAAAGGTTTCAAGCAAATTCATGGTATTGACTATGATGAAACCTTTTCTCCAGTGGCGATGTTTAAGTCCATTCGGATCTTGCTTGCTATTGCAAAGATACCACGATTATGAGATCTCGCAGATGGATGTCAAAACCGCTTTCAATGGAAACTTACTCGAGGATGTGTACATGACACAACCTGAGGGTTTTGTAGATCCACAGCATACTGGGAAGGTATGCAAGCTGCAAAGGTCCATTTATGGGCTAAAGCAAGCTTCTCGGAGCTGGAATCTTCGATTCGATGATGCGATCAAACAGTTTGGTTTCATCAAGAATGAAGATGAACCTTGTGTCTACAAGAGGGTTAATGGGAACACAGTTGTGTTCCTTGTATTGTATGTGGATGACATACTACTCATTGGGAATGACATCCCTTCGCTACAGTCTGTGAAGACTTGGCTGGGGACGTGCTTCTCAATGAAGGACTTAGGTGAAGCAGCCTGTATTCTAGGCATCAAGATCTATAGAGATAGATCTAAGAGATTGCTTGGCCTAAGTCAGAGTACATACATTGACACGGTATTACTTCGGTTTTCCATGCAGAATTCCAAGAAAGGACTTCTGCCGATGTCACATGGTGTGAGTCTTTCGAAGACTCAAAGTCCCACTTCTAGAGAGGAGAGAGACCGCATGGATAAGATCCCTTACGCATCTGCTATAGGATCTATCATGTACGCCATGCTGTGTACTCGTCCTGATGTCTCGTATGCTTTGAGCATAACGAGTAGATACCAGTCAGATCCAGGTGAGCGTCACTGGATAGCAGTCAAGAATATTCTTAAGTACTTGAGAAGGACTAAAGAATATTTCTTGATATTTGGAGGCGATGAGGAGCTAGCTGTAAAGGGTTACAGCGATGCCAGCTTCCAAACTGACCAGGATGATTACAGATCGCAGTCAGGGTTCGTGTTTTGCTTGAATGGTGGCGCTGTGAGCTGGAAGAGTTCGAAGCAGGACACAGTTGCTGATTCTACAACAGAGGCCGAGTATATCGCTGCATCTGAGGCAGCAAAGGAGGCAGTTTGGATCCGCAAGTTCATTACTGAGCTTGGGGTGGTTCCTAGCATTGCAGATCCTATAGAGCTCTATTGTGACAACAATGGAGCGATTGCACGCTAAGGAACCTCGCCACACCAAATGACCAAACACATACTACGGCGCTTCCATCTCATTCGAGAGATCATCGATAGAGGAGATGTGAAGATTTGCAGAGTACCCACAGAGGCTAACATCGCAGATCCCTTGACCAAGGCTTTGGTACAGAAAAAGCATGATGGTCACACTAGGTCATTGGGTATTAGATACTACGGTGATTGGCACTAGTGCTAGTGGGAGATTGTTAGTGAAAGCCCTAGAGCCAATCATATGATGATTGTTGTATGGACTTTATTGTATCATATTCCTATTTATAAAGGCATGGTTATTATATTTACTTGTATTGGTGCCAAATAACTAAATATAATAATGTCCTTGAGTAGTAGGTTCTTATCTATATCAATCGATTGGTTGAATCGATAATGAGATGATATAGAGAACACTACTCTTAATCATTCCTAGTCGAGTATTAACATTCAGGGACAATGTTAATGCGTAGAGACTAGCATGTAGGTCAACAAGATGACTTGATCTCACAAGTCATGGATATGAGATATCAAGTTGACACATGGGTATGCATTGGAGAATGTATACTGAATGACCCGCCATAAGAAAGTATCATGGATCGTTATATGAGTGTCATATACTTTCTCATGTGGCTATTAGTATGACTATTAGTCCTTAGACCTGAAGTCACCATGGTTCCCTACATAAGGAGTTGCATACTTTGGCCGTCACAAACGTCACCCGTAAATGGGTGGACTATAAAGGCGATTCTTGGGTATGTAACGAATTATGACGGAGGGATGTGAGTGATGTAGATGGGATCTATCCCTCCTATATGTGTGACATCGATATTCTTGATAGAGTGAGACCACGAAGTGCATGGCCATGCCCAAATGAGTCAATATGAGATATTGAGCTCATTTGATTAGAGTGAGTCTACTTGAGTTCAAGATTTAGATTGTACCGAGGATGACACGGTCTATGCCTCGATTGGTCAATCTAGATGTCAAGGATAGAGGGACATTGTCACATATTGTGAGAGTCACAATTAGTAGTCACAAAGGTGATGTTGGAGCTCAACATTCTTGTAACTTGGGTAGCAATGATGTGTTGCTAGATACCGCTCATTGCTTATGTTCCTAAATCGGTTTAGGGACATTGCCAGCGTTACAAGAACCTATAGTCACACACATAAGAGCAATTAGATGGAGATTAGGTTCATATGATGAACCATGAGGATTAGGTTCATGGGATGAACCAAATTGGATTAAGAGTAATCCAAATTAGACTAATTGAGTTAGACTCAAGTTGATTCAAGTGTTGAATGAGTCTAATTGAGATTTGATTCATCAAATCAATTTAAATTAATGAATAGAGATTCATTATATTAAATTGACTTGAGTCAAGTGGTTAGATTTGATCAACCATGGGAGATTAGAGGTCAAGTTTGACTTGACTTGAGAGGGAAGATGAAAGGTCAAGTTTGACTTGACCAAATGCCATGTCATGATGATGACTAGGCATGGCCGGCTAATGATGGTGCTCCACATCATCATTGACTTGGTCAATTGGTGCCACATCATGAGGGAGACCAAGGGTCATGGGAGTTACATGCATGCATGTAACCCCCCTTCCATGAAGTGGCCGGCCACTTTGGTATTAGGGGTTTCATGAGGTGAATTCATTTGGTGTAACTCTCCATTACTTCATCTTCAACCTTGGAACCCTTCCTCTCAAGCTCTCTCCCTCTCCTTCCTCATCTTGCCGAGACACCCTAGGAGTGCTAGCACACTCAAGTGTGTTTTTCTTCCACCTATTGCTTGTGTGGATACCATAGAGGAGTGTGCACTTGACACTCTCGAGTTCCGGCGGACTTTTGGACGAGCGGGATTTGCGAAGGGCATCGCATCGAGGGTAATGATCTTATCTCTTAGATCTAAGGTAGATCTAGGGTTTTTATACAAGCACATACATGTTTTGTTTTAATACTTCTTCGCACGGATCCGTGGCCGGGGGCTTCCGAGGTTTCCGCAACGCAAAAAGCGGTTTTTGGCTCTAAAACCCAACATAATCTTCATCTAAGGGTCAAGAGCACCAAGAAGGGTTCTAGGGCAAGATTATTTTTTTAGTCTCCTCTCCAATCAAGGTCTCTCTTATTAAGGGGTAACCAAATTATAAGTGGTAAGATTCCCTCACCTGCAGTATATTTGCTCTTGTAGGACATGATATATGAAAGAAATGTGATGTACAAGTTTCGGCCAACTAGGGTTTTAGGGCTAGGGTTGCATGAAAACACTCCTTATGAAATTATGATATGTTGTATGTCTTCATGTATAAATTTTATGTGACAAAAATAATTTTTTTGTGCCCCTAATGTTTAGGCCAACTAGGGTTTTAGGGCTAGGGTGACATGAAAACACTCCTTATGAAATTATGATAAGTTGTATGTCTTCATGTATAAATTTTATGTGACAAAAATAAATTTTTTGGTGCCCCTAATGTTTCGGCCAACTAGGGTTTTAGGGCTAGGGTGGCATGAAAACACTCCTTATGAAATTATGATATGTTGTATGTCTTCATGTATAAATTTTATGTGACAAAAATAAATTTTTTGGTGCCCCTAATGTTTCGGCCAACTAGGGTTCTAGGGCTAGGGTTGCATGAAAATACTCTTTATGAAATTATGATATGTTGTATGTCTTCATGTATAAATTTTATGTGACAAAAATAAGCTTTCTTGTGCCCTAATGTTTCGGCCAACTAGGGTGTTAGGCCTAGGGTGGGGTCTAAGTACCCAACTTCATGTGCAAATACTCCCCCTAAGTTTATAATATGTTATGTGACACTTATGTAAGCTTCATGTGCAAAAAAAAAAAATGTATGAACCCCTCCCTAGGGATTTCGGCCACTTAGGGTACCTAAGCTAGGGTTAAGATTATGTGCTTAAATTGGTGTACAAGAATTCCCTTAGAATTCATGATATGTTGCATGATTGTATGTATGCCTATGTGATGAACATTTTTATGATTTAATATGCCATGAAATATGCCTATGTGATGAACATGTTTATGATTTAATATGCCATTATGCCTATGTGATGAACATTTTTATGATTTAATATGCCATGAAATATGCCTATGTGATGAGCATGTTTATGCTTGATATGTCATGAAATATGCCTATGTGATGAACATGTTTATGATTTAATATACCATGAAATATGCCTATGTGATGAGCATGTTTATGCTTGATATGCCATGAAATATGCTTATGTGATGAACATGTTTATGCTTTAAGACCCCCCTTTAGGGTATTCTTAGGTTATGAATGCATATATGCTATGAAATGTCTAAGAAGATGCTTCCCCTTTTTATGTTGGGATTAAGAGCTCTCTTTATGATAAGATAAGACGGAGATGCTTCCTTTTTTATGTTGGGGATTAAGAGCATTCTTTATGATATGATAAGAAACAAAAGAAAGAAAATTAAATATTTTACTTTGTAAGAGGTTAAGTACCCGACCCGTTAGATGGTCGTTAATCAAATCCAAGGGACATAAGAAGACGTAAGAGGTCTTGCCCTGGTAAGACGTAAGAGGTCTTGCTCTAGTAGGTCAGGTGGCTAGCTACCCCAGCCTATTAGGGAACGCGCTTTATGTGGTACTTAGCCTGGGCCCCCCTTCATGTTATGATTATGTTGAAGTATCTATATGCATATGTTTTGAAAAGAAAGGACTTGTATGAAATTGTGCATGCTTATGGTTAAGTTTAAGAATGCTTATGATTATGTCCTTTATGCATGTTTAGGATTGATGATGTCATGAATGCTTATATTTAATTTATGCCATGCTTATATTTAATTATGTTTAGCATGCTTATGTAAATTTTATGCCATGCTTATGTTTCATTACGTTAGTATGCTGATGTTTAGTGTTGTTATGCAATACTTATGTTATTTATGCTAGTATGCTCATGTTTTCTAATTATTTGATGTAATTTGTGGCTTTTGTGAGTAGGCAAGAATCTTACTAAGCTAAATGCTTATAGTTTATGTTATCCATATACTACAGATAAAGGAAACATGAACTAGAGGAAGTAGCAGGAGGGGCAAAGTGTGTGTGATAGTGGCATGGTGGAAAAAGACCCTATTACTCTCTGCTTTTATTTATATGCTCAATGAACAACTTAAGACATTTGCTTCCGCTTTTATGACTTGTGATTTATTAGTACCATGCTGGATGTTGCTTAGTTTATGTTATTGTTCACCTTACTAATGAAAGTTTGATATGTTAGAACTCATGAATGGATCGTGTTAATAATAGTTACATTCTCTAATCTTTATGTTATGCATGTTATAAAATGAGATATGATGTGGTAACATGCTAATTATAATTATGATATGTGATGCACGTTATAAGGAAGATATGATATGTTAACATGCTAATTAGGTCTATGATATGTGATGCATGTTATAAAAGAAGATTTATGTCATGATAACATGTTTGATTATGTAGATTGTGAAATGATCCATATAAGTTATGTTATAAAAAAAAAAAAAGTAGCACCGCCCTGAGAGCAGATAAGGGCGAGCGTTACACTACATGAGGGACCATCCACATCAGCGCCCATCTCTCCACCTTTGTATCACTCTCTCTCCAGTCCACACATGCATAGGAGCCCACCTAGTCCACGCCGATATGAGTCTACACCTGCTCCACCCTCTTTTTCTACTTTTGAGCAGGATGCAGGTACATCGGCATATGATTTCTCGGAGTTCCGATCGTGCCTCGATGACATTTACACTGAGCAGGAGACGTAGAGGCAGCGATGGGAGGAGCAGAGTGCCTACCAGCAAGCGGAGTTCCAGTGATTCCGGGAGCATTTCCAGCGGGTAGAGGAGTTCTACGATGAGGCCCGCATATACTTCCAGGAGGAGGCTGTTCGTCGCCAGGATGAGGCAGCTTACTGTAGGGAGATACAACAACATATGCATGCCCAGCAGGCACAGTGGGCTAGGGAGGAGGAGCACCGAAGCTGCATCCACCATGTATATGTGGCATCAGCGGCTCAACAGCAGGTTCTCCCAAGATCCAGAGATACCCAGGCTCCCAGACTTTCCACCTTGTCCACCATATTAGAGGTATATTTTTGTTTAAGTCTAGGGGGGACCCCAAAATCTATTTTGTTTTGTTTCCTAGCAGTAGTTTCTTTTCTGGTATTTTAATTCATTTGTTCATGCATGCATGAGTTGTTTTAGTTCCTTTCAGTACTTAATTTTTGGTGTCTGTAAAGTTACCTCAGTAGTACTTTTGAAAGTTGCTTGCATGAGTTGTTCCCATAGGTAGCTTTTCTATGTGCTTTATTGAATGTTCTAGACTTGCACTGGTTAGCTCTGTTTTTGCACTCACACATGTTGAACATTCTGAAAGGGAGAATTTAGTACATACCTAGTTATGATTCACTTCAATAGTCTAGTACTTTGGAATCCATAGGTGACTCTAGGTTTAGCATTTTAGTTACTGGAGATGCTCGGATTGTGTAAGCCCATTCGGAAAAATCTAAATCCCTATGAGATGAAAAAAAAAAGAGAGAGAGATTATGAGGGATAATAATAGTTGTCGTGGGTGGAAATGGCTAGGTGCCCCTTTGAGACCGAGTTAGGTTACTGGGGAAACACCTCCCAATTTCTCTCAATACCGAGCATGCCTTTGAGACTTTATGCTAGATCTAGGGAACGACCCTCACTTTGGGTAGGTAAGTGCTAAGAGCCGGAGACCTTAGGAAAGCTATGGGGTGACGACTTAACTCACCATGGAACGGGCATCTCTTAAGAATGATTCGCCTAGCATGAGCACGAGGAGCTAACTAAGTGAATTTTTAGAACATATTTTTGCTTTGATTGCAAATACCACCTGATAAATTTAGTTAGCATGCTAATTATGGAACAATATCTTTTTTTAAAAAAATTTATGGCACTGAGGTTTGCTTGAGGACAAGCAAAGATTTAAGTCTGAGAGAAGTGAGGTGAGCAAAACATATAGGGTTTTAGGAGTAGTTTTCGCTCACATCTTGTTACATTTTGCGTTAGTTTCATGCATATGTTAATCTATTCTTGCACACATCGCCTATTTTCTGGTTCGGAGGTCTGCTCGTTGTACTTTTGTGTGCAGGTTAGCTTTTTTGGTGATAAAGATACGTTTTCGGAGCAAAAGAAGGACTTTTGCAGCTAGACGCAGAGTGGGACACGGCTAGGGCATGTGGATTCACACGATCGTGTCCAATGGGCGAAGAACAGCACCCCAGAGCCGCACACGGCTTGGCCGTGTGGAAACACATGGCTGTGTGGCGACCCGATGGATTTGCGCGACTAGGGCTTTTTCCGGATTTTACAGCGGTCCGAGGCGATGTCTATATAAGGATGGCTCCGCCCAAACCCTAGGAGGGGAGGTACAACGGCTAGGACGGCACGCTGAAGCCCTAAAAAGCTTCGGTAACTCATAGCGGGGAGGAGGAACGTCGCCGGAGGTCCACTACTTGCAATACAACGCCGGAGAGAAGATCACGAAGCATTGTATATCTCTATTTCTGTGCTTTATCTCTATTGTATTCGAACTTAAACATGTTTTGTGATTCTTCCTTCGTGTTTATGGAGTAGAACTTTCGATTCTAGGATTAGGGAGTAGCTTGTGTACATAGACAATGTTGGTTCATATTAAATTCTTGCCATAAGTTTAATTTGGCAATTGGTAGTTGCTCTTTATTATATCTACGTGTATTTTGCTTTCTTTCTGCTGTGCTTAGGCAATACGAGGTGGTGACAGCCCTCGCAATCTAGATTTAGGAGGTTTTATCAAGGAACCTGAGGGTAAACCTGACCTCCCATAACTGGGGGGAGAAGGGAGCGGTGGAATCAGAAACGGTCCACCGCAAGGATTGTTTTGGCATCCTCGTACCCTCTATCCCGTCCTTTTGGGTGAGGATAGCTCCCGGTGAATGCGGCGGCTCTGCGGGAGAGTGTATGATGTCCCTTCCCCAAAATCGTACGTAGACATTTAGACGACGCCAATTGACAACATTGTTCGGTAGTACACAAGTGAAACCGAAGTCCTAGGATCGCATTTTAACACCCCGACACACTCTTTTCCTCCTCTGTGTGACACCGCAACGAGTAGTGTCCACCGATAGTCCTCACCAACCGACTCTCTCTCATAGATCACGTCTGAACAATCGCAACCACTTAGTGTATTGGTACTCGAATCTCAGTCCCTGTGGGATCGATAATCTTTATTACTTGACGACATCCGTGCACTTGCGGACGTTGAGCGCGAGCGCGCACTTTGAGTCCACGATGATATCCGTGTTAAAAGTCAAGGCATCAACTAATCAACAATCAAGACAAAGCTAATCATCATGCAAGAAGACAAAAATAATCAATGCAAGAAGACAAGAGTAATCAATGCAAGGAGGCTCATTAAATGCACCATGCAACAAGCCTTGAACCTCACAAAAGCCTCCAACGTTCACATGGTCCCCAACGGTCATTAAAATGGTGTAGCACTATAAAACTCCTATGGATGGTTATTTTCATGCTTAAGAAAAATGTTCATGTATTCCCCTTCCTCTTAAACAAGCTTTGAAGTTCATACCAAAGCTAAGTTTCATCATTCTTCTCCTTCTTGTAAGAAGCTTTGAAGTTAATATCAAAGTCAAGTTTCAACCAAAGTTAAGTTTCAAGTTTCATCATGGTATCAAAGCAGCATGGTCTAGCTCTTCCGCAGCTAAGTTCACTTCCTCCTCAACTATTTTCCACTCTTCTTCTTAATTCCTCCAACTATGTTCAATGGTCCAGATTTATTAAGAGGATCCTCAGTAGCTATAACCTTGAAGATCAGATTCTCCAAGATCCTCCTAACGATTCAGATCCCATCTTCAAAGAATGGAAGAAGAAATATAATCAAGTCTTTGTTCATCTCCTACTTTCTTTAGATGAAGCTCACAAAAGTATGGGCTCTCCAAGTGCAAAAGCCTTATGGGATCATCTCTCAGCAGTGTATGGGCAAACCAACAACATTGGAAGAATCTTCGAAATAAGAAGACAGATAGCAGATATGAGGAAAGAGAACAAGACTCTCCCGCAACTCTTTGGATAATTTGGTAACTTGTGGAGTGAGCTTGAGGTTCTCCGACCACCAACCTCTGATTTAACCGTAATAATAAAGCGGCAAAACGAAGACAAGGTCTTTAGTCTTCTTATGACTCTCGGAGACTCATTCTCAACTATGAGACAAGAAATCCTACGAATGCAAAATCTCCCAGCATATCATGAAGTTTTACAAATTATCCAAGTCAAGCTTGAATATTGAAGAAACTTCAAGCAAAAAAATGGAAGTTCATGGGTTCAAAATTAATGAAGTTCATCCAAAAGAAGAGGTATGTCCCAATTGCAAGAAGAAAGGGCATACAAAAGACAAATGTTGGTTTCTTCATCCTCATTTAAGACCAAAGGCATTTCGAAAGAAGGACCCATGCAAACATTAAAAGCACAAACTTCTGTGGAAGAACATCAACAAACCTCTACAACAGGTATTTGCTTAAACTCTACTCTAGATACTAAACATTGGATTATTGATTCAGGATGTGATCATCATATGGTAAAAGATAAAAATAAAGTTCTAAAGTTTAGAAACTTGGAAAAATGTAAGACAGTCAAGGTAGCTAACGGTCAAAACATAATAGTAAATCAAATAGGAGAAATTGATCTATTAGGAAAAGCAACCGATGCTCTCTATGTTCCAAATTTTACTTCCAATCTAATGTCTATTAGTCAAGTTACTAAGGAACATGATTGTAAGGTTATTTTTTATTCTAATAATGTGTCATTTCAGGACGTCAAGACAAATCTTTTGATTGGCAAGGGATCTAAAAGGAATAACCTTTATGTCTTGGATCATGACTATCAAGTCTTTAAAGCAAACCAGGAGGACTCTCAACTTTGGCATGCCCGACTAGGTCACCCTAGTAGTCATGTCCTAAAATATTTCTTCCCTACAGTCAATTTAGATAATGGTATTTGTGAACCATGTATTCTTGGAAAAGAAACTATCCATGTTCTACCACTATATATGAAAAACCCTTTGATCTAGTTCACTCGGATGTATGGACCTCTCCAATTTTATCTAAAAAAAGGTTATAAATACTTTGTTACATTCATTGATCATAAAACTAGGTACACTTGGGTCTACATGATCACAAACAAATCTCAAGTGTTTGAGGCTTTTGAAACCTATAACAATTACATCTCAAGGCAATACAATGGCAATATTAAGATCCTTAGATAATGGTGGAGAATACACAAGTAATAAAATGAGGAAATACTTAAAAGAAAGGGGAATTATTCATCAAAACTCTTGTCCTTATACCCCTCAACAAAATGGGGTAGCCGAAAGGAAAAATAGACAGCTATAAGAAACAGAAAGAACACTCCTAAATCATGCTAATATTCCCAAAATATTTTGGTGTGAAGCTATTAGTACGGCGGCTCATCTCATAAATCTAATGCCAACAGAAAACTTAGGAGGAAAGTCTCCGATAGAACTCCTATACAATACGAGGCCTAATATCTCTCATTTAAAAATTTTTGGGTGTACTTGCTATGTATTTATTCCATTACAACTTAGAACTAAATTAGATGATAAAGGAAGAAAATGTGTTTTTCTTGGTTATGCCACCTCAGAAAAGGGATATACTAGAAATCTGCTCGACAATGAAAATGAACGGAGTCCCTACTGACGCGATCTGCCTGAGCCTATTCCCGTTCTCATTGCGGGATAAGGCTAAGGCATGGCTTCACTCCCTACCTTGGGGAGCATCACTATATGGGAGCAATGCGAGCAGTAGTTTCTGAACAAATACTTCCCACCAAGCAAGACTACTCACATGCGCCATCTCATCACGAGCTTCCGCCAGAAGGAGGGGGAGTCCTTATTCGAAGCTTGGGATCGCTACAAGGGGCTACTCTACCAATGCTCCCACCACGGACTGGAGAGGTGGCTGGTGATCCACATCTTGTACAATGGGATCGCGTACACCACGAAGATGTCCCTGGATTCTGCTGCAGGAGGAGCACTGATGAACATAGAGGAAGCTGAGGAGCTGATAGAAGAGGTGGCATAGTGTCACGCCCCGAGAGCATACCGAGCCGAAAATCAAACGGACAGCACCTCCCCTGTACGTGGCAAAATTTCGGGTTAATAAAAGGCCCGTAGGCCCATAATAACAACACATATAAAAATATACCAAACCACCACAATATATATATATCAACATAACAACTACACACAGTGGAAACGATACAACAACAATACATCCTACACATGCATACCAGTATGACTAATACCATAACATAAAGAAAACCTCGACAAAACCCGCACCAACATGTGCATACATCACATAATACATAACATCACGAAAACTCCGAATGCAAAACAAGACATACGGAAAATCCAAAAACAGACACAGGAGCAACGGAGGTGAGATGAGACGATGTCAGCCGGAGGTACTCCAATGCCATCACGAAGTCTTCTACCTGTTACCTGGGCGACAGAAAACCCCAGGGTTCGCGGGGGTGTAAGTAAAACTCAACAGGTAATAGAAAAACATGTATATATGTCATATCACATGTATTTTCAACAACATACTCTAGAGGTACAACAGGTATATCAGCATAGTATATAAATACAAGCATATACCGCCTAACCAAATAAACAACATAAAAAAATGTAGACATACATGAAGTCTGCTACGCTACTCTGATCCAACTTGAACATATATATATATATATATATATATATATATATATATAACAGGAAGAGTAGAACAACTCACAATATACTCTAGCTACAGGTCAAGGTAGCTTGCTCTGTCAGTGATCGGGAAGTACGACACCTGATCAACTCACCACCGACCCGAATTCCCGGCCACGTGTGTCGACTCCGTCGCTTCTTCGCCTTACAAATGATCTCCCACCGGCAACGGTTGATCAGAGGCGGCGACGAGCAAGAAGGGCCAGATTTGGCGACGACGAGTGGAGAAGAGGCAGATCGGGCATCGGCGGCGAGTGTGCGAAGGTGGGGGCTACCGGCCGACGTGCAAGGGCGGCGGCGCATTAGCGATGGCTGCAGCAGAGGCAATCGACGGGCGCGGTTGGAGGGAAGGAGAAGAATCGCGAGGAAGAAAGGATCGGGAGGAAGAGGAACGGTGCGATGGGAAATAAGGGAAACGGAAAGAATATAAAGGGTTTAATTAAACCCATTAATTCCTTGCAGATAGTCTAAACAGGCTTTACAAAATCCTATCTGCTTTATCCCCATAAAATGTCTATAAGACCTTCGTTTAATTCCAGAAAAATTTCTGAAAAAATTCCACAAGATAGTTTATCAATTAATGAGGAATAATATTTTATTATTTATTTATTTATTTATTATTTTATTTTATTTTTTTCCGATATTTTACATTCTCCCCCACTAATAAAAATTTGGTCCCCAAATTTCGTACTAGCATACGAGAACCAACCCAAAAGATTTCTTGCACTACTACATGCCTCAAGTGAACAAATGAGGATATCGAGCTCGGATAGTATCTTCCAGCTCCCAAGTAGCCTCCTCATCGATATGATGTTGTCATCTAACCTTTACGAGTCGGATGGTTTTCGTCCCACTACTGTCGCTCCATGCGACCCAGGCTCCATCCTGGAATCACCTCGTAAGTCACATTAGGTGGAATTGCTATCTCCTTCAGAACATGATCTGAACGTGGAACGTATTCCCTTAGCATATAAACATGAAATACGTTATGAACACCCGCAAGTGTCAGAGGTAAAGCCAACTGGCAATTCCACTAAATGAATGTGATCCTTCCAACTGCATCCCAAATCCATGACACAGGATCTCAATAGATCCTCAAATATCTGAATGATATGCTCAGACAGTCCATCAGTCCGCAGATGAAACGTGGTACTGAATTGAAGCTCTGTGCCCATAGTCTGGTGCAGACTCTATCAAAATCGCGAGGTAAATCGCGAATCTCTATCCGATTTGGTACTTAAAAGTACCCCACGCAATCTGATAATCTTTCGGTAATACAACTCTACCGAATGATCCAGCAAGTACGACTCACGAATAGAAAGGAAATGAGCTGATTTGGTTAGTTGATCCACGATCACCCAAATCGCATAATGTCCTTTACGGGTCCTAGGCAATCCCGTAACGCAATCAATAGTGATATGCTCCCACTTCCATTTCGATATTGGAATTTTCTGGAGCAATCTAACGGGTTTCTGATGTTCAGCCTTCGCCTACTGGCATACTATGTAGGGATTTCTTATGCAAAATAGCATATGCGCAACGGAAAAAATAGGATCCCTTCCAGGTGATCCTTGCGAAAGAAAACCTCGTACAAAAATTAATTTCTCAAAACCTATCTTATAGGAGAATATTACCTTTGTTGCGTGCCCTTTTTAATCCCGCTTCTCCTTGGTTTGTTGGATCTTTTAGCACGTTCAAATATCCGTGCCTCTATATGTATCCACACGAGCAAGCTCTTATCTCACAAGAGAAACTAGAAGAGCTCTCCTTTACTTCTTGCTAGAGAAGTCCCTAAAGGAGAGGAAGCTAGGGAAAAAGAGAAAGGAATAAGAAGACCACTCTTCTTGCTACACTCACAAAAGCCACACAACCAAAGCCTCTCACCACAAAGCTCTCTCCAAGCCTCAAGCTTCCCTCTACTTGGCCGACCACCCCATGGAGTGTTTTATAGGATTGGAAAAACCTTTCACCTCCTATCACATTCAATACAATCAATTGCATTGAAAAACAATCAACTCCTTGTTTGGCCGGCCACATGTGGAGGAAATCCAAAGGTCAAATGTTAAATACGGGGATTTAAAACACTAAATTAAATGGCCCAATAATTAAGGAAATCCAGGTGAGTAACGACGGGCCAACAGGGGCGACGGTCGTCGACCAATAGGGGTCGTCGAATTCCGCCAACAGGGGCGACGGTCGTCGACCAATAGGGGTCGCCGAATTCCGCCAACAGGGGCCCGGTCGTTACAATAAAAAAGGCGCCTTTTTATTGTAACGACCCCTGCTGATTCGGACTTTAGTCAACGCCGTCGCCTGGCGGAATCGTGATTGTCAGCGGCGTCGCCGCTTGGCCGTCGTTACTCACTGACTTCCACCTCGAAGTGGGTTTTTGCCTTCCCCAGGATTCGAACTCTAGACCTCCAGGCTAAGTACTAAAGTTTATGAAGTCTGGTAACCAAGTGATCCTGGATCACTTGGTTACCAGGATTCATAAACTTTAGTACTTAGCCTGGAGGTCTAGAGTTCAATCTGGGAAGGCAAAACCCACTTCAGTGGAAGTTCAGTAACGACGGGCCAACAGGGGCGACGGTCGTTGACCCATAGGGGTCACCGAATTCCGCCAACAGGCCCTATCGTTACAATAAAAGGAGCCTTTTTGTATAGATCGGGTGATTGGCGAACCGATTATTGGTCGACGATCGTCGCCGCTGGCGCTGACGACCCCTATTGGTCGACGACCGTCGCCTGTGGGCCCGTCGTTACTCACCTGGACTTCCCACCCCTGGAAGTGGGTTTTTGCCTTCCCCAGGATTCGAACTCTAGACCTCCAGGCTAAGTACTAAAGTTTATGAATCCTGGTAACCAAGTGATCTGGTGATTACCAGGATTCATAAACTTTAGTACTTAGCCTGGAGGTCTAAAGTTCGAATCCTGGGGAAGGCAAAATCCCACTTCCAGGTGGTGAAAGTCCAGTGAGTAACGACGCCAGCAGGCGACGATGCCGTCGACCAATAGGGGTCGTTGAATTTCGCCAATAGGGGCGACGGTCGTCGACCAATAGGGGTCGCCGAATTCCGCCAATAGGGGCCCGGTCGTTACATCAAAACCCTTTGTCTCCTTCCACCTCATGAAGCTTAGGTGGCATGCTTATGTGGCATGCTTATGTGGCATGCTTATGTGGCATTCATGCATGTTGAATTAATCTTATTAATTCAATAAGCTTATGTTATCATATTGAATTAATCTCATTAAATCAATAAGGTAACATATTGAATTAATCTTATTAAATCAATTAAGCTTAGGCTATCATGATAACATATTTATTTAATCTTATTAAATTAATAAGCTTAGCATATTAAATTAATCTCATTAAATCAATAAGCTAAAATTCTCTTTAAGCTTAAAGTCCAAAAACCATTTTGTACTTAAGCTTATTCCCAAATTATTCTAGTCAAACTAGAATGCACTAATTCTTCTAATCATCATGCTCTTTGTGTGTGACCCTATAGGCTCTCATAACGTTGGCGGATCTAAACTCTTTTAGATACACAAGCAATGAGCGGCATCTAGCAATACATCATTGCTACCCAAGTTACGAAATAAGTCAAGATCCGACTAACCTTTCCGTGACTACTATAATGTATGACCGTGTCCTTCTATCCTTGATATCAGATTGACTAATGAGGCATATGTTGGGATTTTCCGAGCCGCAAAAACCGCTTTTTGCGTTGCGGAAACCTCGGAAGCCCCCGGCCACGGATCCGTGCGAAGAAGTATTAAAACAAAACATGTATGTGCTTGTATAAAAACCCTAGATCTACCTTAGATCTAAGAGATAAGATCATTACCCTCGATGCGATGCCCTTCGCAAATCCCGCTCGTCCAAAAGTCCGCCGGAACTCGAGAGTGTCAAGTGCACACTCCTCTATGGTATCCACACAAGCAATAGGTGGAAGAAAAACACACTTGAGTGTGCTAGCACTCCTAGGGTGTCTCGGCAAGATGAGGAAGGAGAGGGAGAGAGCTTGAGAGGAAAAGTTCCAAGGTTGAAGATGAAGTCAATTAGCCACCAAAAATCAATACTCCATCTAATGGAGTGGCCGACCACTTCATGGAGGGGGGTTACATGCATGCATGTAACTCCCATGACCCTTGATCTCCCTCATGATGTGGCATCAATTGACAAAGTCAATGATGATGTGGAGCATCATCATTGGCCGCCCATGCCAAGTCATCACCATGACATGGCATTTGGTCAAGTCAAACTTGACCTTTCATCTTCCCTCTCAAGTCAAGTCAAACTTGACCTCTAATCTCCCATGGTTGATCAAATCTAACCACTTGACTCAAGTCAATTTAATTTAATGAATCTTTATTCATTAATTTAAATTGATTTGATGAATCAAATCTCAATTAGACTCATTCAACACTTGAATCAACTTGAGTCTAACTCAATTAGTCTAATTTGGATTACTCTTAATCCAATTTGGTTCATCCCATGAACCTAATCCTCATGGTTCATCATATGAACCTAATCTCCATCTAATTGCTCTTATGTGTGTGACCCTATAGGTTCTTGTAACGTTGGCAATGTCCCTAAACCGATTTAGGAACATAAGTAATGAGCGGTATCTAGCAACACATCATTGCTACCCAAGTTACAAGAATGTTGAGCTCCAACATCACCTTTGTGACTACTAATTGTGACTCTCACAATATGTGACAATGTCCCTCTATCCTTGACATCTAGATTGACCAATCGAGGCATAGACCGTGTCATCCTCGGTACAATCTAAATCTTGAACTCCAAGTAGACTCACTCTAATCAAATGAACTCAATATCTCATATTGACTCATTTGGGCATGGCCATGCACTTCGTGGTCTCACTCTATCAAGAATATCGATGTCACCCCCGTCATATAGGAGGGATAGATCCCATCTACATCACTCACATCCCTCCGCATAATTCGTTACATACCCGATGTCGCCTTTATAGTCCACCCATTTACGGGTGGCGTTTGTGACGGCCAAAGTATGCAACTCCTTATGTAGGGAACCATGGTGACTTCAGGTCTAAGGACTAATAGTCATACTAATAGCCACATGAGAAAGTATATGACACTCATATAACGATCCATGATACTTTCTCATGGCGGGTCATTCAGTATACATTCTCCAATGCATACCCATGTGTCAACTTGGTATCTCATATCCATGACTTGTGAGATCAAGTCATCTTGTTGACCTACATGCTAGTCTCTACGCATTAACATTGTCCCTGAATGTTAATACTCGACTAGGAATGATTAAGAGTACTGTTCTCTATATCATCTCATTATCGATTCAACCAATCGATTGATATAGATAAGAACCTACTACTCAAGGACATTATTATATTTAGTTATTTGGCACCAATACAAGTAAATATAATAACCATGCCTTTATAAATAGGAATATGATACAATAAAGTCCATACAACAATCATCATATGATTGACTCTAGGGCTTTCACTAACAATCTCCCACTAGCACTAGTGCCAATCACCGCAGTATCTAATACCCAATGACCTAGTGTGACCATCATGCTTTTTCTGTGCCAAAGCCTTGGTCAAGGGATCTGCGATGTTAGCCTCTGTGGGTACTCTGCAAATCTTCACATCTCCTCGATCGACAATCTCACGAATGAGATGGAAGCACCGATATATTCGACCTCTGTTGTAGAATCAATAACTGTGTCCTGCTTGGAACTCTTCCAGCTCACAGCGCCACTATTAAAACAAAACACGAACCCTGACTGCGATCTATAATCATCCCGCCGGGCTTGGAAGCATCATCGCTGTAACCCTTCTGACTAGCTCTCATCGCTTTTCAAATATCAAGAAATATTCTTTAGTCCTTCTCAAGTACTTAAGAATATTCTTGACTGCTATCCAGTGACGCTCACCTGGATCTGACTGGTATCTACTCGTCATGCTCAAAGCATACGAGACATCAGGACGAGTACACAGCATGGCGTACATGATAGATCCTATAGCAGATGCGTAAGGGATCTTATCCATGCGGTCTCTCTCCTCTCTAGAAGAGGGACTTTGAGTCTTGAAGACTCACACCATGTGACATCGCGGAAGTCCTTTCTTGGAATTACGCATGGCAAACCGTAATACTAGTGTCAATGTATGTACTCGACTTAGGCCAAGCAATCTCTTAGATCTATCTCTATAGATCTTGATGCCTAGAATACATTTGCTTCACCTAAGTCCTTCATTGAGAAGCACGTCCCGATAAGTCTTCACAGAGCTGTATGTAAGGGATGTCATTCCCAATGAGTAGTATGTCATCCACATAGACAAGGAACACAAATGTGTTCCCATTAACCCTCTTGTAGACACAGGTTCATCTTCATTCTTGATGAAACCAAAGCTTGATCGCATCATCGAATCGAAGATTCCTCGAAGCTTGCTTTAGCCCATAAATGGACCTTTGCAGCATACCTTCCCGATGTATCTACAAAACCCTCGGTTGTGTCATGTACACATCCTCGAGTAAGTTTCCATTCGTAAACGCCGGTTTTGACATCCATCCGCCAGATCTCATAATCGTGGTATCGCAATAGCAAGCAAGATCCGAATGGACTTAAACATCGCCACTGGAGAAAAGGTTTCATCATAGTCAATACCATGAATTTGCTTGAAACCTTTAGCCACCAATCGGCCCTTATAGGTATGCGTAAGTCCATCCATGTCAGTCTTTCTCCTAAAGACCCACTTACACCCAATGGGTTTGACCCCTTCAGGTGGATCAACCAAAGTCCATACTTGGTTAGTGTACATGGATTCCATCTCGGATCTCATGGCGTCTAGCCATTTCTCAGAATCTGGGCTCATCACAGCTTCCTGATAGGAGGTAGGCTCATTCTCAATGAGCATAATGTCATCATGGTCAGACAAGAGAAATGAGTATCTCTCAGGCTGACGACGTACCCTATCAGACCTACGAAGAGGTAGGTCTACTTAAACAGGTGGTTGTTCCACAACTCTTTGTGCAACAACCTCATCACCCACAACACTTTGTGGTTCCTGTTCAACCTCCATCAAGGCCTCAGTGCTATGGTCCTTATCTTGAATTTCTTCAAGATCGAAGGTACTCCCACTAATTTTTCTAGAAACAAAATCCCTTTCTAGAAAAACCCCAGTCTTTGCCACAAACACTTTGTGCTGACTGGGAATGTAGAAGTAATATCCCTTTGTATCCTTGGGATATCCAACAAAATAGCACCTATCGGATTTGGGTCCCAGTTTGTCTGAGACTTGACGTCGAACGTAAGCCTCACAACCCCAAATCCTCATAAAAGACATCTTGGGATTTTTCTCTGTCCATATCGTATATGGTGTCTTTACCACAGCCTTGGATGGTACACGGTTAAGGGTAAAGGCTGCTGTGTCCAGAGCATATCCCCAAAAGGATATAGGAAGATCTGTGTGACTCATCATAGATCGTACCATATCCAATAGGGTACGATTCCTCCTTTCGGATACACCATTCCACTGTGGTGTTCTAGGAGGAGTGAGTTGGGATAGAATCCCACACTCAGCTAGATAGTCACGAAACTCATGGCTAAGGTATTCACCACCTCGATCTGATCGAAGTATCTTAATACTCTTGCCAAGCTGGTTTTGTACTTCATTCTTGAATTCTTTGAACTTTTCAAAGGATTCAGATTTATGTGTCATAAGATACACATAACCATATCTACTGAAGTCATCAGTAAATGTAATGAAGTACCTGTAACCACCTCTAGCAAGAATATGAAAGGACCACATACATCACTATGTATAAGTCCTAACAAATCTGTTGCTCTTTCGCTATGTCCACTAAAGGGAGTCTTGGTCATCTTGCCTAAAAGGCAAGACTCGCATGTCTCATATGATTCAAAATCAAATGAGTCTAGCAGCCCATCCTTATGGAGCTGAGATAAGCGACTCTCATTTATGTGACCTAAGCGACAATGCCAGAGATAGGTTTGGTTCAACTCATTTGATTTGAACCTCTTTGTGCTTATGTTATAGATAGGGCTCTCTAAGTCTAGAAAGTAGAGTCCGTTCATTAGAGGTGCACTACAATAGAACATATCATTTAAATAAACTGAACAACATTTGTTCTTTATTATAAATGAAAACCCTTTCTTGTCCAAACAAAAAACTGAAATGATGTTCTTAGTTAAAGCAGACACATAACAACATTCTTCTAATTCTAGTACAAGCCCAGAGGGCAGAGATAGATCATAAGTTCCTACAGCAACAGCAGCAACCCTTGCTCCATTGCCTACTCGTAGGTCCACCTCGCCCTTTGTCAATGCCTTGCTATTTCTCAGCCCCTGCACATTGGTACAAATGTGAGATGCACATCCGGTATCTAATACCCATGATGAAGAAATAGATAGATTGACTTCTATAACATTTATACCTGAAGTAGAAGTCTCACTTCTCTTCTTCTTAAGATCTTCCAGGTATGCCTTGCAGTTACGCTTCCAGTGTCCTGCTTCCTTGCAGTGGAAGCAAGCCCCTTCCTTGGCTACCCCTCCTTTGGGTTTAAGTTCTTTGCCTTTGCCCTTGGCTTGGGACTTTCCCTTACCTTTAGGCTTGCCCTTGCCTTTCTTTTTCTGCACCATCAAAATGGTGTCAGATTTACCCTTCTTAAGGTTAAGCTCTGCAGTTCTCAACATGCTGAGCATTTCAGGCAATGACTTATCAATTTCATTCATGTTATAATTCATGACAAATTGATCGAAGGCTCTTGGCAAAGATTGCAAGATTAGGTCAGTGGCCAGCTCTTGGCCAAGTGGGAATCCCAGCCTTTGTAGGTTTTCTACGTACCCAATCATCTTGAGTACATATGTACCTACGGGAGTCCCGTCTTGCATTTTGGACCCAAATAATGCCTTAGAGACTTCATATCTCTCATGCCTAGCTTGTCCTTGATATAGTTGACGAAGATGTCCAACCATATCATAAGCATTCATGAACTCGTGTTGCTTCTGAAGCTCAGAGTTCATGGTCGCGAGCATTAGACATGACACATTTAATGCATCATCTTGATGCTTCTTGTAAGCATCTTTGTCAGCTCGTGAGGCATTGGCAGGAGGTGTCTCCGGAATGGGCTCGCCCAGACGTCTTGGGTGAGAACAATTCTCAGGTTCCTGTACCAGTCCAGGAAATTTGCTCCATTGAGCTTGTCCTTCTCAAGGACAGATCGCAGAGAGAGAGTGTTCGTGTTTGTTGACATAGTAATCTACAACATACAATGCAGAGGATTAATATCATATTCCTTTTATCATTTAATTAGGCCTTTAATAAAATGATGCTCCCACTAAATTATAGGAATTTTGTAGAATCGAGTTATGGATGTGGTCAAACCACTTTTACTAGATTCATACAAACTAGCTATAATTCTTGCGGGACAAGATCCACATCATACTAAGCCTTGAGTTAGCTTTGGCTAAATCGCCCAAGACTTAGTACGATCGGTGGGTAACACATTACCGATTACATCTCTATGCAACTCTTGTTTATAGGATTAAGACCCACATTTACAAAAGACCTTGAGTTAGCTTTGGCTAAATCGCCCAAGATTTAGTGTAAATGCGATCTTAACCTATCTTTCCAACGATTGGAATATGCCTATAGTTCTACTCGATCCAATTGAGTTAACTAGTTTTGCTCAATCTAATTGAGCTTACTCTAACCCGAGTCGTGATAGGCGGGACCAAGATTGTCCCTCCGCACCCTACCAAGATAATATGCGTTGCTCTGCTTTGGCAGATTCAACAACAACAAATGATCGAGGTAGTGATGGGTATCAAGGCTCGGTAGGCATTTTCGAGTTGATTCGATTATGATCTAATCTAATCGTAATGTGTATCTTATACGCATTTAGGCCTTTATTATCCTATATTAGCATGCATCATATACATACATTAATTATTCTAGCATGCATCATATACATACAAGAAAATTAACCTAGCATGCATCATATACATACAAACATGTTTCTACTAGCATGCATCACATACATACAAGCAAAATCAATTAAATATACATATATATATATCAACATATATATATATCATTAAATGTGATATAGTCATGGCCCTACAACGATCTTCTCAAGCCAATGAGAAGATCGGACGGTCAACCTAAGGCTAGCGGCTTCTCCAAGCGCTTCCTTTGGCCGCCATGTGTCGTCGTCACCCTTCTCGTAAGCTCGTCTTCAAGTGGACTTTCCACCGCTCCATTTTTGTACATTACAAATATGAAACTCGAGTTACATTCGAGTCTAAAACTATTTACAACTAGAATATTAAAAGAATAGGTGCGACGCGCAGGTCGCAAACACTTTACAACACGCACAACCACAAAACGGCACGCAGGCCGTATTATGAATTACAACACACTTAATCCAATCCAATTGGGTTATTGGGCCATGACAATCACAGAATTATACATAATTCTAAATTATGTATTTTTTACAGAAATTTCTATAATTTTTCCTAATTTATTTCGAATTTATGAGTCAACTCTCCGTAACGGTCCCGCTAAGCGGTTTCCGGGCGCGATCGCGGGACATGGCCCCTTTCGGGGATAGGGGCAGCGCCCCTACTCGCAAAATAAACTTCGCGAGTGTCCCTACAATGATCTTACAGCAACTTAAGTCACTGTCCCAAAAACCTAAAGCGAGAACTCGCCGATTCGGAGAGTTTTTCTCGACGGTTGAAGCCTACGAGTGTCCCAACACTCGTTGCTTCGACTCTACGAGAAAAATACCCAAAAATTCTATAAAATAAGAAAATTTACAGAAACATATAAATCTGTAATTTTTATATCTAATATAAAAACTACAAAAACGAAACACATACATGCATGCTTGCACGTGGCTCGATACCCTTTGTTGGGATTTTCCGAGCCGCAAAAACCGCTTTTTGCGTTGCGGAAACCTCGGAAGCCCCCGGCCACGGATCCGTGCGAAGAAGTATTAAAACAAAACATGTATGTGCTTGTATAAAAACCCTAGATCTACCTTAGATCTAAGAGATAAGATCATTACCCTCGATGCGATGCCCTTCGCAAATCCCGCTCGTCCAAAAGTCCGTCGGAACTCGAGAGTGTCAAGTGCACACTCCTCTATGGTATCCACACAAGCAATAGGTGGAAGAAAAACACACTTGAGTGTGCTAGCACTCCTAGGGTGTCTCGGCAAGATGAGGAAGGAGAGGGAGAGAGCTTGAGAGGAAAAGTTCCAAGGTTGAAGATGAAGTCAATTAGCCACCAAAAATCAATACTCCATCTAATGGAATGGCCACTTCATGGAGGGGGGTTACATGCATGCATGTAACTCCCATGACCCTTGATCTCCCTCATGATGTGGCATCAATTGACAAAGTCAATGATGATGTGGAGCATCATCATTGGCCGCCCATGCCAAGTCATCACCATGACATGGCATTTGGTCAAGTCAAACTTGACCTTTCATCTTCCCTCTCAAGTCAAGTCAAACTTGACCTCTAATCTCCCATGGTTGATCAAATCTAACCACTTGACTCAAGTCAATTTAATTTAATGAATCTCTATTCATTAATTTAAATTGATTTGATGAATCAAATCTCAATTAGACTCATTCAACACTTGAATCAACTTGAGTCTAACTCAATTAGTCTAATTTGGATTACTCTTAATCCAATTTGGTTCATCCCATGAACCTAATCCTCATGGTTCATCATATGAACCTAATCTCCATCTAACTGCTCTTATGTGTGTGACCCTATAGGTTCTTGTAACGTTGGCAATGTCCCTAAACCGATTTAGGAACATAAGCAATGAGCGGTATCTAGCAACACATCATTGCTACCCAAGTTACAAGAATGTTGAGCTCCAACATCACCTTTGTGACTACTAATTGTGACTCTCACAATATGTGACAATGTCCTCTATCCTTGACATCTAGATTGACCAATCGAGGCATAGACGTGTCATCCTCGGTACAATCTATATCTTGAACTCCAAGTAGACTCACTCTAATCAAATGAGCTCAATATCTCATATTGACTCATTTGGGCATGGCCGTGGTCTCACTCTATCAAGAATAACGATGTCACTCCCGTCATATAGGAGGGATAGATCCCATCTACATCACTCACATCCCTCCGCATAATTCGTTACATACCCGATCGCCTTTATAGTCCACCCATTTACGGGTGACGTTTGTAAACCAAAGTATGCAACTCCTTATGTAGGGAACCATGGTGACTTCAGGTCTAAGGACTAATAGTCATACTAATAGCCACATGAGAAAGTATATGACACTCATATAACGATCCATGATACTTTCTCATGGCGGGTCATTCAGTATACATTCTCCAATGCATACCCATGTGTCAACTTGATATCTCATATCCATGACTTGTGAGATCAAGTCATCTTGTTGACCTACATGCTAGTCTCTACGCATTAACATTGTCCCTGAATGTTAATACTCGACTAGGAATGATTAAGAGTAGTGTTCTCTATATCATCTCATTATCGATTCAACCAATCGATTGATATAGATAAGAACCTACTACTCAAGGACATTATTATATTTAGTTATTTGGCACCAATACAAGTAAATATAATAACCATGCTTTTATAAATAGGAATATGATACAATAAAGTCCATACAACAATCATCATATGATTGGCTCTAGGACTTTCACTAACAGCATAGACCGTGTCATCCTCGATCAATCTATGTGTTTCTTGATCCCTGAGTAAACTAACTCAAACAAATAATTTCAATATCTCATATTGACTCATTCGAGCATGGCCATGCATTTTAGTAGTTCTACTTAATCAAGGGGCCCACAGATATCACTCCCGTCATATGGGAGGGATAGATCTCATCTACATCACTCACATCCCTCCGCATAATTTGTTATATACCCAGTAATCGCCTTTATGGTCCACCCTATTACGGGTGACGTTTGACGATACCAAAGTACATAACTCCTTATGTAGGGAACCGTAGTGACTTCAGGTTTGAGGACTATTCATACCAATAGTCACATGAGAAAGTTTATGACACTCATATGACGATCCATGAAACTTTCTCATGGCGGGTCAGTTCAGTATATATTCTCTAATATATACCCATGTGTCAACTTGATATCATATATCCATGACTTGTGAGCTCAAATCATCAATTGACCTACATGCTAGTCTTTATGTATTAATATTGCCCTTGCATATTAATACTTGACTAGGAACATTTAGGAAAGTGTTCTCTACAGCCTCTTATAATCAATTCTGCCAATTGATGTGCTGTAGATAAGAACCTACTTTTCTAGGGCATTATTATATTTAATTTAGCTGGCACAAGCAAGACGTAAATATAATAACCAATCCTTTGCCTTTATAGAATATGATACAAAATGTTCCCTATTCAACCATCACATGATTGGTTCTAGGGCTATAACTAACATACTAAACATCGAGCAGCAAAATCTGCTATAACTCTTTTTATACAATTCCACCAGTATAAACGTTTTAACTCTCGGTACATCTGAGTACCACCAAGGTATATAGCCCATCTCGAATGATGTACTTTCTGTAGCAACTCTTCCTTAAACACTGTAACTCCGGAACCCACTATCCTTATCAGAGACGGGGAATTATTTTCTCAAAAGAGGAGTTTATCAGCCATCCAAGATTCACTCTACCACACACACTCTGTAAATGAATGGAACATTATAGCGATCAATCTCTCAAGTTGCAACTGTTCGCGTTCCAACAACTCTATAGTAGCTACCCGGTAGCTAGTCAAAATCCCATGAGCATTCCTGCTCCATACAACTACAAATCCAGATAATAACTACTAAAGTCACGTCATGTATATGACAGACTATCTTGTAGTTTCTTAACTGACGTAGGTATAAGATACGCCTCATTCAACTGCATCGGAATCGTTCCGATCACTGAAACGACGCATTGCGTACATCATCCTTTTATCCACTCCAGAAGGATTAACTAATACTTGTGTAAAAGTTAACCGTTGTCTAGGTCTTGTAACTGGTTTCACCAGCTTACGACTAAACGATTTCCAACATCACCATTATCAAACAAGTATGTGGTATAGTAATGCTAAGACATTCTATCCTCATCTACAGTATTAACCAAACCATACAAGGCAAACCACCATCTACGGTGGTCGAGTGCGCAACTCCAACTACCACAATCAACAGTGGCCAGGTTACGCAACTCCAACAACTACCAACTGATCCAATCGTGTCCAGGATACACGATTCTCAAATCCAGTGGCGACTAAATCGTTAATTAATCTAACAACTTACATCAAAATTCATACAATTCATACCAAGTATGAAATTATCGTCTTCACACACCTGCATCCCCTTTACTCTACGCTGATGATATATATTAATCATCACAACGACAATGATAATTTTATGACACCATGTCACTACAATATCAACCGTCCAGTCGTAAACCAACCTTAGAGTATACACAGGTGTCTTTAGCTGATCTAAGTAGATCATCTATCCACAACGAAGGATATCACAATGATTACTGTCTACTATCATCGATAATCGATGCATAATCTCAAAGGTCCATCTCTCTTTCAAAAAAGAGTTCCGGATCTTCTCAAGGAGGAATACTGGGATAGATAAATATCCCCTCCAACTTCTCCTATAATCGCAACTTATGTTCTTCCCATTTTCATAGTGTTTAGTAACACTTATACCAGTCAAATTATCACTCGGTATAGGATATTCGATATCGGAACTATTTCCGCAATCATTTCGATCGCCTACTCCACTTGCCTATGCAACAGCAAGGCTAGGAGTTCATCTGAATACTCTCAGATTATTCGCACCTCTTAGATACATCATCATACCATACTCTCAACAATTTGACCATCCGTAAGGATATGTCTACAGTAAAGGTATGTCTATCCAAGTCTAAGGGCATCCCTTAACTTCTTAATTGTTGGTCCATATCTCACCTGATGGTAGAGATACCACCGACCCACAAGTCGATGTATAGGAACCCTTCTAATCAAAACAAAGAATATTCTAGACAAAGATACCTGTAAATACAAGCATCTCTCAATATTATAACCTTGAGGGTAAAACTAGAGTAATACCCTAAAACTAGAGTAAAACTAGACAAAGGCTCCCCGTAGGTCTCGGCCTTTCTCCGAAGAGAACCAGATCATATCCAACAGTTCACGACAAAGCGGTCGCATTTCTGCGATGAATGATCCTAGGATTTTTTCCTAGATCATCCGATCCCATCACTTAATCCTACGAGCTGCAACTGTAGAATACCGAATAGATACGACCTTCGTCGTATACTCTCTCTTCTGTACTAAGCAAAACACATCTGGAGGTAACTGCTTGTTGTTGTCTGCTGAGTCTTCTACAATGTCTTCTGCTGATGCTGCTTCTGTGCTGATCTCTGCTGAAGGGGAGTATCAAGGAACTCCAACCACTCCTGAGGTAGTAGGTTGATGCTGATAAGGTAACCCACATCTTCTGTGCTGATCTCTGTTGTCGAGACGATGCATCTTCCTCCCGGAACACCATCGATAGTCTTCAACTGAATCTTCAAGGTACACCTCCTCCACTGTACTGGTTGCTCAACAATAGCAATAGCTGAACTACTCCAACGGATAATCTGGCTTCACGCGTCTTTGTGATCCGCACTGCACGCACACAATCCCTTCGGAGTCTTTGTTCTGATTTTGCTGATATCCACAAGAACATCCTAATGATCTGCAGTTGGTCTTCTATAATCGGAAAGTAGCCCAAGGCCTCTGACCCCGATCTTGCTCCTTTTTATCCAACAGTCGGAGACTTCTGACTCTATTAAGTTGGCCTGCAATATATGCTTATCGGTCTCCAACTCTTAAACACTTGTACGGAGTCATTTCTAAACTCCTGTCTCAATCCCACATCTTCTGGCAGGATCTGATAGAAGATCCCGGCATCCAAATCCAACTATAAGCCAATAACTCTAGGTGGCTTAAATCATCCACTCATCTTCTTGAGCTATTAGGTGATAGTAACCTCTGCAAGTCTCACGACTCTGCACAGTACAATATTACTAACCGAGCACCCTTTTATTTTTCTTGAAGATCAAGAATTCCTTACAATGTGTCACTAAAAGTGACACGGGGAAATATTCTCTTTCAACATCACTAAACCATGATCAAGTGATATATTATTTTCCGAAGATTATTTTCTGCATCTATCACCAAATACCGGCTTGATCCCGATAATGGTATGCAAACAACTCTTCTTTCTCGGTATAACATGAGTTAAGTACTCAAAAGTACTCTCAAAGTTATACATCTCAGTATGAACAACTTAGGGATAAAATCCCTATAAAACACCGTAACCTAGCCTTCCGCTATCTGCATCACAAATAGTCTACAAGTTTGTTCATTACCCACAGGTAATGATCTGACTAGCACAGTTAGTGGAAATCTCTAAGACTGTCTCTGATTTCCATAATAAATGTGATGACTTGACCCCTGTTTTTTGACTCGGTATCAGTCGGCTCTCAAAGATAAATTACCTTCTCGACACAGGTTCAAGACTCACAGACTCAACAGGTCGTTTCCGTGGTCAACTCATACCACGGTTATGAATAATAACCAACACACTACAGGTTATTCCCTGGTATAAACATCTAAATGCATAGCCAACATAACCGGGAGTATAAACCCTAAAGGTCACTCCGGTTGGTCGCCTTGGTGGACGACCCCACTACAAGTCTGTACAGGTGTCATAACTCTATTGTATATACCTACTGATTAAGTTTAGATAAATATCTACTAAACCATAAGTTATCAGAAACTCTTACCTCATGCTGCTTGGAGCTTAGGCCACTGTCCATCTCATCTCAGAAAACCAAAACCGAATAAATCGACTCCCGAGAATGCAAGACTCGAAACAAAAACAACATTGTATGGCATCGCAGAACCATGGGCTCTGATACCACTAAAGTTGTCATGCCCCGAGAGCATACCGAGCCGAAAATCAAACGAACAACACCTCCCCTGTACGTGGCAACATTTCGGGTTAATACAAGACCCGTAGGCCCATAATAACAACACATAAAAATATACCAAACCACCACAATATATATATATCAACATAACAACTACACACAACGGAAACAATACAACAACAATACATCTTACACATGCATACCGGTATGACTAACACCATAACATAAAGAAAACCTCGACAAAACCCGCACCAACATGTGCGTACATAACATAATATATAACATCACGAAAACTCCGAATGCAAAACAAGACATACGGAAAATCCAAAATCAGACACGGGAGCCACGGAGGTGAGATGAGACGATGTCAGCCGGCGGTGCTCCAATGCCATCACGAAGTCTTATACAGCACAGGCGATGAAAACCGAGTCCATGAGGTGGTGAGTAAAACTCAGCAGGTAATAGAAAAACATGTATATATGCCATATCACATGTATTTTGAACAACATACTCTAGAGGTACAACAGGTATATCAGCATAGTATATAAATACAAGCATATACCGTCTAACCAAATATACAACATAAAAAAATGCAGACATACCTGAAGTCTGCTACGCTACTCTGATCCAACCTGAACATATATCCAACATATATATATATATAACAGGAAGAGTAGATCAACTCACAATATACTCTAGCTACAGGTCAAGGTATCTAATGGTTTGTCCAACACATATACCAGTACCTGACACAACCGTATAACATATGCAGGAAGCATGCATGAATATGATGTACAATCAAATGCAACAAGCATAATACAATCAAGTGCAACATCACAATAAGCATATATATATAGACTGTATCTATATATATATATTAATCTCAACCATCCATATATATATATATATACATACATATATGTATCTATATATGGTAATATGCAAAGTGCCATAAGATACGGCAATACAGCATGCATGATCATGCCTGCTCACCCCTACTCGCTACCACGACCCCAGTGTGGCCTAGGTGGCACGACATGACAACTGTCCCAACTCACACCAACCACTGCTATAGAGTGGCCGAGTGGGCAGTATGATCAAGTAGCATATGAGCGTGAAGAGCTCGCTACACAACGGGGGTCCCTGCTGCTGGCCACTCCGACTAACACTACCAATGAGTGGTCGAGTATCACGTACTCAGGACAACTGCACGCAACTCCAACTATCACCGTCTATAGTGGTAGAGTGTAGCACAATAGATGCTCTGCCCTCACACCAGTTACTCCTCGGGGAGTGCTCTGAGAGGCAAGATGACTGACGACTCTCTCAACCCCAAGGGAGACTATGTCGTCAGAATGCATGCATATGACATGAGTATGTTGTCACTCATACATCTATCTACCACAGACTCTCTGTTCAACAAAGAGTCATACCCATCTAATCAATACTCTTTATCCTGTAGAGAGTCATACTCCACTGATCGACGGACTCTCTATCCTGTAGAGAGTCATACTCAACTGATCGACGGACTCTTTATCCTGTAGAGAGTCGTACTCGACTGATCCTGACTCTCTCTCCAATAGAGAGTCGTACTCAACTGATCGACGCACTCTCTATCCAATAGAGAGTCGTACTCGACTAATCATACCAAGCTGGGACCACCGGTCCGCAGTGACACACTAATCACCCTTCACTTAACCATTACACAACTCATGGTTGGTAACAGTATGCAACATACAAGTATTGGAAGTAAATCCTACATTTAGGGCATTACCTACCCATGGATGACCTTTTTGCCAATTTATAAATTGGTTCATCCTCCGTACTAACATTTACACCCTGCTAAACACCTAGGCCAATTTACATCACATCTATAACTCCTAAATCATGATAGGGTATATGTGTGATATCAACAATTGAGCATAAATACATCAAACGATAAGTTCAAGCATACGATAATAAGAGCAGGGTCAAGGTAATATGAACATCTAACATGCTCATATCTATGACTAAATCTGAATGCAATACATCTACCCGGACCAGGTAGGAAATTACCCACCTGATACGAAGCTCGTGACAATAGAATCTTCATGGCCGCGGTCCTGTCTTGTATCAACGTCCTGCACATATCAAACATTATGATTAAGTTCAATGATACGATCCACCGTCAAATGGAATTCTAAACTGATCCCTTACACAAATCAATTAATCAAATGCTCGATAAAATCTAGATTACATATCCTACATATGTATAGACTGTCTTTTGAAAATTCTACTAAGTTTTCCACCAATCGTATAGATCATAATCCAATCAGCTATCTAACCACTTCATAGGTCACCCCGGCTTCGACTACCGATTGCCAAAATAGTGAGTCTAATCTCTCAAGCTTATCGTCCAACCATACAACCTAGCCATCGCCATTGACATGGCTCTCTACAACTTCACAGCCGCACAGTCGACTATTCCTTGCTCACAACCGCACAACCGTTCACAACTCACTCACACAGTCGGCACAGCTTCACAACCCACCAACAACCCCTAAACAAACCTTATTCACAGCAATAGCTTGATCATCACAGCTACTGCACGACTCCCCCAAACTCTCAGCCGGCAACTCCCAGAACTTCACATCCCCTTCATCGAAAGGAACACCACCCAACAACACACTCACAGCCCCAAAACCTAGCAATTACAGCTAAAAGAAAGAAGATAGATCAACTTACCAGCCCTAGACTCCATCGGCAGTTAATCCTCACCGGCATCAACTCCACAGAATCGGCAACCATGTTCACCGGCTGCAACCGACACTCGCGATCCCTGCCCATACACCCAAAATCCCGTTCAACCAAGGAAATCAAAGCAAGGGATTCGACAAGGAGAAATCGGCGCCCTTACCTAGCACCCACAACGATCGCTGACACTGATCGGCAGAGGAGATCAACAACTCGCGACGGAAAGACCCGAAGGTAGCTTGCTCTATCAGTGATCTGGAAGTACGACACCTGATCGACTCACCACCGAATTCGACCCACGTCGTCGGCCGACGTCGGCCTCTTCGCCAGGATCTCCCCACCGAATGGTGATCGTGAGGCGGCGACGAGCAAGAAGGGCCAGATTCGGCGACGATGAGTGGAGAAGAGGCAGATCGGCGTCGGCGATGAGTGTGCGAAGGTGGGGGCTACCTGCCGGCCTGACGCGACTGAGGTGCATGGCGATAGGCTGCGGCGAGGCAATCCGGCAGGGCATTGTCTCGGTCTTGGCGAGTATCACTCCCAGTAGTCAACTGCTTTTATTTGTAGGGTCGAAGAGAAACCAACTATTAATTTTATTTGTCAAAAAGTTAGGTAGACAAGATAGTAAAATTAATGGGTAAAACCTCCTCTTACAAATGTAGAATTCATATACGTCCACACGATCGTAGCATGCAATATTCTCGGTGTTTTGAGGTGTTGGTTGATTTTAAAATTTTATTGTTTGAGGAATCAATAATTTTTTGAAATCTAAAGTAATGATCTATGTGATTCTTAGGATTTTCAAAAATGACTTTCAGTCCACTTGTTGTCATACTAAAGGAAAATAAACTTACTGTACATAATTATGTTGATTGGAAAAAGGAATCTTGATATTGTCTCAACTACTGAGGAGTACAAGTATGTACTCTTCGAAGAGTGTCCTCCTAAGCCTGCGAATGAGCTGGAAGTCCCTGGAGCTGAGATCGATAGGAAAACCCAGGTCGATATCATTATCCAGACGACAGAATGGCTTGCTCAGGCTCAAGTCATGGTTGCTCAGAAGGATTCTACTTGTGGGAGTAACTCAGGGACAAGTGAAGAAGCCGAAAGGCAAGTGCTTCACTTGCAAGCAGGATGGACATTGGAAGAAGGACTGTCCCAATCGGAAACAGAACAAAGGTATATCCTTTGGTTTAGTCGTTAAAACATGGTTAGCGGTGTTATCTACCGACACCTGGTGTGTAGATACGGGAGCCTCTGATCATGTCTGCAATACTTTGCAGGGGTTCCAGGAAACCTGACGACGAGCTGAGGGAGAGATTACCGTTTACTTAGGCAATGCCATGAAGGTAGCGGTTATTACAGTGGGAGATGTTTTATTTATCTTTTGAGAAAAATAAAGTTTTGGTTCTTAAGAATTGTCTTTATGTACCTTTATTTAGAAAGAATTTGATTTCAGTTTCTAAATTATTTATGGATGGATAATCTATTTCTTTTAATGACAGAGTCGTTATAAAAAGGAATAGGGAGATTATCTGTTCTGGTACATTGATAGGAAATTTGTATATACTTGAACCAAAAGCTCCCACAATGCAAATAAAAGTTAATAACTCATCTTCTAATTCCAATGAGAGAAAAGAACCTTCGAAGATGAACCAAACATATCTTTGGCATCCTAGGCTTGGTCATATTAACCTGAGCAGAATTCAAAGGTTGATAGTTGATGGACCTCTGGGTGCATTAGTGGTGGAAGATTTCCCAACCTGCGAATCTTGCTTGGAGGGTAAAATGGCCAAGAGGCCTTTTAGGCCAAGGGGTATAAGATCCAAAGATGTGTTGGAATTGGTTCATTCTGATTTGTATGGTCCTATGTCTATCCAGGCAAGAGGTGGTTTTGAATATTTCGTCTCTTTCATAGACGATTATTCAAGATATGGATGACACTACGATCTGATCATGGTGGTGAGTACCTCTTGGAAGAGTTTAGAAATTATTTATCAGAGGCTGGGATTCAATCCCAATTGTCTGCACCTATCACACCCCACCAGAATGGTGAAGCAGAGCGAAGGAATAGGACTGTTATGGAGATGGTTAGATTGATGATGAGTTATTCTGAGTTGCCAGATTCGTTCTGGGGATATGCTCTAGATACGGAGGTGTACATTCTGAACTTGGTTCCATCTAAATCAGTGCCTTCTACTCACAGCACATGTGCTGAAGGCGGATGCTGGTAGGTTGGAACCTCGTATAGAAGTACGCATGTTCGTTGACTATCCTAGAAGAATGAAAGGTGGTTTGTTTTATGGTCTTCGAGATCAGAGGATGATCGTTAGTACGAACGTCAGATTTCTAGAGGAAGACTATGTGATGAACCACAAGCCCATGAGTAAGATTGTTTTGGAGGAAATAAAAGGAAAAGTCACTTCTTCAGTACCATCGGTACAAGAGGATATACCACAAGTCACTGCACCGCGTGTCACAGAGGATACACAGGTGATACCTCGTCGTAGTGGGAGGGTTGTGAGACAACCTGATAGATTCATGTTCTTGGGAGAATCTTCTGATTTGGTCCCTAGCGAACATGAACCTGATCCCTGGACATATGACGAGGTAATCAAAGATAAAGATGCAGTATCTTGGCAAAGGGCAATGAATACTGAGATTGAATCATAGATTCAAATCAGGTCTGGGAGCTAGTGGAACTACCAGATGGTGTAAAAACCATTGGATGCAAGTGGATTCACAAAAGAAAGAGTGGAATAGACGGGAAGGTTGAGACCTTTAAAGAGAGACTTGTTGTGAATGGGTATACTCAGAAAGAGGGTATCGATTATGAGGAGACCTTTTCGCCGGTAGCCATGCTTAAGTCTATCTGGATTCTCTTATGCATTGCAGCTCATATGGATTATATGAGGTGTGGCAGATGGATGTCAAGACAGCTTTCCTTAATGGAAGTCTTGAGGAAAACATCTATATGAAGCAACCAAAGGGATTCATTACGAAGGGTAAAGAGCATCTTGTATGTAAGCTTAATCGGTCCATTTATGGATTGAAGCAAGCTTCGAGGTCTTGGAACATCCGATTTGATGAAGTAATCCAGTCTTATGGATTTATTCAAAGTCCGGATGAGTCTTGTGTATACAAGAGATGTGACGGAAACGTAGTGGTATTTCTTGTACTATACGTAGATGATATTTTTTTGATTGGCAACAATATCAACGTGTTATCGGATGTAAGGGTATGGTTGTCCAAACAGTTTGATACGAAGGACTTGGAAGAAGTGGGACACATCCTTTCAATCAAGGTTATAAGGGATCGCAGGAAAAGGATGTTGTGCTTATCCCAAGCTTCATACATAAACACAATTATGGATTGTTTTAGCATGCAAAACTCCAAGAAAGGTTTTCTACCTTTCAGGCATGGAGTTCCTTTATCTAAGGAGATGTGTCCTAGAACATATGAGGAGATAGAGGAGATGAAGGCGGTTCCTTATGCTTCGGCGGTGGGAAGCCTCATGTATGCGATGCTATGTACGAGACCAGATATCTACTTTGCCGTGGACATGGTCAGCAGATATCAGAGTAATCCAGGACAAGGACATTAGACTGCGGTAAAGCATATATTGAAGTACCTGAGAAGGACTAAATTATATGCTAGTTTTCCAGGCAGACCAATTACTCCCTGTGGGTTACACGGATTCCGACTTCCAATCAGACAGGGATAACAGTAAGTCTACCTCAGGTTTTGTGTTTACTTTGGGAGGTGGAGCCATTGTATGGAGGAGTGTCAAGCAGAAATGCATGGCGAACTCCACCATGGAAGCTGAGTATGTGGCAGCCTCTTAGGTGGCCAAAGAAGCTGTGTGGCTCAGGAACTTCCTGATGGACTTGGATGTGATTCTTGGTTTGCCCAGAACTATCACAATTTATTGTGATAATAATGGTGCAGTTGCAAACTCGAAGGAACCACGAGCCCATAAGGCAAGTAAACACATAGAGCGCAAGTACCATTGGTATGGTTGGAGGATAACCTGGTAGATCCTTTCACTAAGGCCCTTCCGGCAAGAGCTTTTCATAGGCATGTGGAGGGAATGGGAATCAGATGTATGGCAGTTTGAGGACAGCATAGTCTTTTACTATAAGTGGGAGATTGTTGGGATGTATATTGAAAAGTCAGTTCCTAAGCTAGTATTAGGGATTAGTGGTTGCATTAGTGGAAAATAAATGCCATGAATTAATGCATGCATGATAATGGTGCATAATTAGTGCTTAGTGGGAAGTGTAGTAGGTTTTTGTTTCAACTTCCACTAAGTCTATATATAGGAAACTCTTGTATGGTTAAAAGTAGTTTTTGGTGGAATGAAATCTGAGTTTTCTCTATTGTGAGAGCTTCCTTTGAGTTCTTAGGCAAAGAACTAAATCTGATCTTATCAAGGCAACTTGTGGCGATCAAAACACCCATGACTTATCACTCACCTTCTGATCTTTCTTGAGTGTGGCGTCAATATCCTTCCCCAAATTGAATTTCAAGGCGAACCGATTCAAGGCGTGCTTATCATTTGGTATCAGAGCCTAGTTCCTTGATTTTTCAGGTTTGTGTTTGTTTGTCAATTCAAAACAAAAAAAAAATCTTTTTTTTTCTTGTTCATCTTCGTTGATCTCTCATCCATAGTCTTCCATTGGTATCTTTTCATTTTCCATCTCTATTTATCACAAATTTCAGTTCTCTATTTGGGTCCTAAACTAAAAAAAAAAAAAAAAAAAAAAGAAGTGCTACTAGAGTCATTGTGTTTCTAGTTGAAAAAAAAATTTCGGGAAAAAAAATTCTGGGCAAAACCATAGAAAAAAAAAACAAAAAAAAAGAAGGATTTGTGAATTAAAAGGACTCAATATTCCTCTCATTGCTCTTGATCGTTGTTGAATTTCTTGTTCTATTCGTTTATTTCTCTTGTTCTATTCATATTGTCTTGTTGGTTTCTTGCTCACTTGATCGTCTACTTGCTGTCTTGGGCAAAAAAAAAAAATCATTGATAAGGTTCTTTTCTTAAGAGCTTATAAAGGAAGCCGAGTGGCTAAATTTGAGTGCAGCCCCGTGAGTAGAGTGGTGAGGTACTTCTAACATTTCTTTTGTAATTATCCTTGTCATCGTCTTTTTGTTGCAAGCATGAGTGGGGAAAGAACACCTAATTCCCCTAGGCGAGATCCTAATAGGTTTCAAATGGAGGCACTCAACACTTTGAGAGGATGCTTCAAAGACAACTTGAAGGAATACACGAAAGGATTGACCGACTTGAAGGAGGAAGAGTTTCCAACCATGGGGGCAATTCTAATCATGAAGAATCTCATCAAGCAAGTGACATGTTCTACGGTTCTCCAAGAGAAGGAAGGAGGTGTGAAGGGGGAAGAAGACGTGAAAGAGGAGGTAGAGACCATAGACGTGAAAGTCAAGGTACCTTCCTTCCAAGGGAGGAATAACCCCGAAACATATCTTGAGTGGGAGATGAAAATAGAACAAATCTTCTCATGTCACAATTACAATGATGCAAAGAAAGTGAAGGTGGCTTCCCTTGAGTTCACTGATTATGCCTTAATTTGGTGGGATCAAGTGCAAAAAGATAGAAGAAGGTATGAAGAGCATCCTATAGACACTTGGGATGAAATGAAGACTTTGATGAGAAGGAGATTTGTGCCTTCCCACTACCACAGGGATTTGCACAACAAATTGCAAAGACTCACCCAAGGGAGTAGGAGTGTGGATGAGTATTACAAGGAGATGGAGGTGGCTTTGATTAGGGCCAATATTATGGAGGATAGGGAAGCAACCATGGCCCGATTTCTCCATGGCCTAAACCGAGATATTGGAGACATTGTGGAGTTACAACATTACGTGGAGCTTGAAGACTTAGTTCATCAAGCAATGAAAGTGGAGCAACAATTAAAGAGAAAGGGCATTATGAAGAAATCATCTTCTTCAAACTACTCTTCAAGTTGGAAGGACAAGCCAAAGGAGGGTTCTTCTTCTAATTCTAAGGAGGTAACAAGCACTAAGAAGCCTATTCCTACTAATTCTTCATCTACTTCTAAGAGTAGGGATATCAAGTGCTTTAGGTGTTTGGGAAAAGGACATATTGCATCCGAATGCCCGAATAAGAAGACTATGATGGTGAGGGATAATGGGAGTATCTCTAGTGAAGAAATTTCTTCTCATTCCTCTTCCTCAAGTGATGGGGAAAAATGATGGAGCAGCCTATGCACAAGATGGAGATCTCTTGGTGGTTAGGAGGTTATTGGGGAGTCAAGCCAAGGAGCATGAGGAGGACCAAAGAGAAAATATTTTTCATACCCGTTGCCTTATTCAAGGTAAAACATGCTCTATGATCATTGATGGTGGGAGTTGCACCAATGTGGCAAGCACTAGGTTGGTCACCAAACTCAACCTAAAGACTACACCACATGCAAGGCCATATAAACTCCAATGGCTGAGTAATAATGGTGAATTGGTAGTGAATCAGCAAGTGTTGATTACTTTCTCCATTGACAAATATGAAGACCAAGTTCTATGTGATATTGTACCTATAGAGGCAAGCCGCATTCTTCTTGGAAGACCTTGGCAGTTTGATAGGCGAGTTCACCATGATGGATTCTCCAACAAGTTCTCTCTCGTTCACAATTCTCACAAAGACACACTTGTACCATTATCACCTAGGGAGGTTTGTGAGGATCAAATAAAAATGAGAGAGAAAAGAGAAAAAGAAGAGCGAGAGCTTAAGAAAGAGAAAGAGAGTGTGAAAAAGAAAATAATTGTTTTTGAGGACAAAATTCAAAAGAAAAGAGAGAATGAGGAAAAGAGAAGAGAGAATGAGGAAAAGAAAGAGAGAAAATTAGAAAATTTGTTTACAAGAGGAAGTGAGGTGAAGAGAGCTTATTTGACAAGGCAGCCTATATTTCTTCTTTTGTGCAAGGAAACTTGCTTGGAATCTAACACTAACTCCTTGCCTAGTGATGTTGTTGTCATTTTGCAGGATTTTGAGGATGTGTTCAAGGAAGTACCTCATGGTTTGCCACCAATGAGACGGATAGAACACCAAATAGACCTTATTGCTGGCGCTTCTCTATCCAATAGGCCAGCTTATAGGAGCAACCCTCAAGATACAAAATCAAGTGGATGAGTTGTTGCAAAAAGGATGGGTTAGGGAGAGCTTAAGTCCTTGTTCTGTACCTGTAATTTTGGTACCTAAAAAGGATGGATCATGGAGGATGTGCACTGACTGTAGAGCAATCAACAACATCACAATTCGGTATAGACATCCTATCCCTAGACTTGATGATTTGCTTGATGAATTGCATGGTGCTTGCTTCTTTTCTAAAATTGATTTGAAAAGTGGGTACCATCAAATTAGGATAAGGGAAGGGGATGAATGGAAAACTGCTTTCAAAACTAAATATGGATTGTATGAATGGTTGGTAATGCCTTTTGGGTTAACTAATGCACCAATCACTTTTATGAGGCTTATGAACCATGTTTTACGAGAATTTCTTGGAAAATTTGTGGTAGTATACTTTGATGATATTTTAGTATATTCCAAGAGTTTTGTTGATCATATTGCACATCTCCAATCGGTCTTGCATGTCCTTAGAAAGGAGAAACTATATGCTAACTTAGAAAGGAGAAACTTAAATGGACCGATTAAGCTAAGATACTATATTTTTATCTTGGATTGCCTTGTTATATGTCAAGGGATCAGTTTCATGTTCGCAAGGGACCAAATCAGAAGACTCTCCAAAGAACATGAATATATCAGGCTATCTAACAACCCTCCCACTACGACGAGGTGTCACCTATGTATCCTCTGCGACATGCGGTGCAGTGGCTTGTGGTATATCCTCTTGTACCGGTGGTAGTGAAGAAGTGGCTTTCCCTTTTAATTCCTCCAGAATAATTTTACTCTTGGGCTTATGGCTCATCACATAGTCTTCATCTAGAAATCTACCGTTCGTCCTAACGATCACCCTTTGATCTCTAGGACTCTAAAATAAACCACCCTTTGTTCCTCTAGGATAGCCAACGAACATGCATACTTCTGTACGAGATTCCAACTTACCAGCATCTGCCTTTAACACATGTGCTGGACTCCCCATATCCGAATATGTCTTAGACTAGGCTTTTGCCCAGTCCACAATTCTGTGGGAGTAGTAGGCACTGATGGAACCAAGTTCAAAATGTATACCGCCGTATCTTGAGCAAATCCCCAGAATGAATTCGGAAACTCAGAATAACTCATCATCGATCTAACCATCTCCATAAATTATGGGTGTGCAGGTCGATCAATTGGGATTGAATCCCAGCCTCTGATAAGTAATTCCTAAACTATCCCAAGAGTTACTCACTACCACAATCAGATCATAGTGTCATCCATATCTTGAATAATCATCTATGAAAAAGACGAAATATTCAAGACTACCTCTTGCCTGGATAGACATAGGACCATACGAATCAGTATGAACCAATTCTAACACATCTTTGGCTCTATACCCCTTGGCCTTAAAAGGCCTCTTGGTCATCTTACCCTCCAAGTAAGATTCATAGGTTGGGAAATCTTCCACCACTAATGAACCTAAAGGTCCATCAGCTATCAACCTTTGAATTCTGCTTAGGTTAATATGACCAAGCCTAAGATGCCAAAGATATGTTTGGTTCATCTTCGAAGGTTCTTTTCTCTTATTGGAATTAGAAGATGAGTTATTAACTTCTATTGGCATCGTGGGAGCATTTGGTTCTAGTGTATACAAATTTCCTATCAATATACCTGAACAGATATTCTCCCTATTCCTTTTTATAACAACTCTGTTATTAAAAAAAATAGAATATCCATCCATTAAACAATTTAGAAACTGAAAATAAATTCTTTCTAAATAAAGGCACATAAAGGGAATTTTCCAGAACCAACGTTTTATTCTTCTCAAAAGATAAATAAAACATCTCCCACTACATTAGCCGCCACCTTAGTGGCATTGCCCAAGTAAACGGTAATCTCTCCATCAGCTTGTCGTCGGGTTTCCTGGAACCCCTGCAAAGTATTGCAGACATGAACAGAGGCTCCCGCATCTACACACCAGGTGCTGGTAGATAACACTGCTAACCTTGTTTCAACTACTAGACCAAAGGATATACCTTTGTTCTGTTTTGGATTGGGACGGTCCTTCTTCCAATGTCCATCTTGCTTACAAGTGAAGCACTTGCCTTTCGGCTTCTTAACTCCTCCCTGAGATCCACCCACCACCTTTGCTCCACCTTATTTCTTCTTCTTCTTGCCTTTCAGCTTAGAAGTAGAAACCTTTCTGGCAACCATGGCATGAGCCTGAGCAAGCCTTTCTGTCGACTAGAGAATAAAATCGACCTGGGTTTCCCCATCGATCTCAGCTCCAAGGACTTCCAGCTCATTCGCAGGCTTAGGAGGATACTCTTCGAAAAGTACATATTTGTACTCCTCAGCAGTTAAGACAATATCTAGATTCTTTTCCAATCAACATAATTTGGGTACAGTAAACTTATTTTCCTTTAGTATCACAACAAGTGGACTGAAAGTTATTTATGGAAATCCAAAGAATCACATAGATCATTACTTTGGATTTCAAAAAATTATTGATTCCTCAAACAATAAAATTTTAAAATCAACCAACACCTCAAAACACCGAGAAAATCGTATGCCACGATAGTGTGGATGTATACGAATTCTAAATTTGCAAGAGGAGGTTTTACCCATTAATTATACTATCTTTTCAACCTAACTTTATGACAAGTAAAATTAATAGTTGGTTTCTCTTTGGCCCTACAAATAAAAGCAGTGACTCCGATGGGGAGGATACTTATATTTGTATCTAAGTGTTCACCATTACTTGGTACCAAGATAATTATCTCGGGTTATGTGCCTTATGATGGGGAAGTACACACGCTCCTTAATAATTTCCTATAACCATATTCAACCTTGTGATCCGCAAACAAACCCATCCGATGTGGAGGAAGGCACTCAGAGCCGACGCGCAAGTTTGTTTGCATCACTTGTCAAATCGTAATGGAGGCCGTGGGAATTTTTAAAAATTTCCCTCTCCCACTTAGTAATTTGAAATTGAGGAATTTTCCTAGCCTACGACATGCATATCAAACAAAAAGCAATAAATATGAAAAATAAATTATTTTCCAACTATTATGGCTTTTGTCTTCAATATTTCTCCCGTCGCAATGACTTCTCGTCTTCTCCTCCTACGCCATGTACGAGCCATCCGGAGATCCGAGCCGAGACTAAAACCTATTTTAATTTACATCCATCGATCCTATACTCCACGAGGGAGTGTACATGAAATCTAGATCGAAAATAAAATAAAATAAAGAGTGGCTAAACAATGTCGTATCTAATTTACAAAAAATAAAATACTAGCCTCGTCAACCTCGAGGATTCAACAAAATAAACATTTACACACATACAATCACATACACACATATGGCCATAATAGTCAGATCTTATGCCTGCAACCAAAGAGTTAAATTACGCATATCCTTCTATTATCCGGCACATATAATATATGAAAAGTGCATAAAAATTAACCGAATCCTAAACACACAAAACCGAAAACCTTGGCTCTGATACCAATTGAAGGTTTTGCCCGGAAGCTCTGATACCAATTGTAGGGTTTAGCTTATCGAGTCCGTGAGAGAAAACTTTGCTTCCTACTTCATCTTGGTCGTTTGTTCATGGCGATCCCCTCGATGTCGCCGGATTAAAAAAAAAATTAATCCTTGACTAAAGGGATTGCCCAAACAACCAAGTCATCGTCGTGCTATTCGTTTAGAGAGGTCACTTGAACAAACTCATTGTTCAAGCGACCATCCTTTATTCTATGAGTAGTCGCGGAATAGACGATGTCCGGATCGCCGGTTTTTTTATTTATGATTGAGATCCAAGTATTATTTAGCTATATACAGATTTATATCATGCTCATAATTGAAAAACAAATACAAACATGTAACAAGCTAGATCGCAAATCTTCCTTCCTTGCTCTTCCAAAGCAAGAGGAAGAATAGAAACAAGGCTCATCTCCTTCCTATAGCCAACCAACAAGCAACAAGGAGAATGCTTGCCGCCGACCAACAAGGAGAAGGAGATAATGGTGGAAACCGGCCAAGACACCAAGGGAAACACCTAAGTCGTGTTTCCACCACTCAAGGAGAAGGAGAATAGGGTCTTTGGAAGCCGGCCAAGGGCTGGAAAGAGGGTTGTGGGCGCCGGCCACCAAGGGAAAGGAAGAAGAAAGAAAACTACTTCCTTATTTGGTGCCACCCAAGCCTTCTAAAACTTTAAGCTTCCAAACCCTAATCCTAGCTCTCCTAATGGCCGGCCACGGAAGTGGGGAAGAAGATTAGGATGAGCACCGGCCAAGGTAGAGGGAAGAAGGGAGGAACTGGCCAAACCTTAGGAAGAAGAAGTAAAAACTTATCCACTTGTTGCCGCCCACCTTTAGCTCCCAAAACCCTAATCCGCCCAAACCTAATCCTAAACAAACTAGGATTCCTAGCCTCCAAAGGAAGCAAACCCTAATCCCCTTATGCCATCATCAGCCATAGATGAAAGGGAGAATGTTAGACGCCGGCCAAGCCAAGGAGAGATGAGGGAAGAAGGGTGCCGGCCACTAAAGGAAGAAGAAGAAAAAAAACTTTCCTTAATTATGGCCACCCAAAACCCTAACCTCCCTTGCTCTTGCCGCCCAAAACCCTAGCCCCCTTTCCTCTCAATCATCTTGCCACCCACCCCTAGTCCACCCTTTTATAGAGTTAGGGATAAGCCTTGGTTTAATCTCCACCATTGGTTCTAGGGATTTAATCTCAACCGTCGGATCTAGAGATTTAATCTCAACCGTCAGATCTTAGAGATTTAATCTCTACCTTTGGATCTAGAGTTTTGTTTCTATCCATTGGATCTAAGCTTCATGAGGTGTTAATAGGCTACATTAGGGACCATGAGGAGGAGTTGGATCTTGGCCACCCATGGATCAAGTCCACATAAAGTCTGATCCATAAATGATAATCCAATCCACTAAAGGATTATCACTGATCTACCTCACCAACCCCCATATGTTAATATGGGCTCCATATATTATTTGTACATTTTCTCCCCGTGTTTAAGATCTCGATTGTCCGTCGATTAATTAATTTACTAACCATTAATTAATCAACATCTAACTCCATGAGTACTACCACTCAACCTTTTCTTCATGCCGGACCAAGTCCACCTAAAGGGTTTACATGATGAATCTTATGAGCTCCTCAATGGGACATCATCATCCTAATATATATGACACAGTTTCCTCCTATAATCAACGACACACCATATAAATAATATCATCTCCCAACTTACCGAGCCTATCGATTTAATCTATAAATCTCTCCCATTGGTAAATCAAAGAGATGAATACTAAGTATATGTGCCCGTTATTATATCGGGATTAAGAGCATGTACTAAATAATATCTGAGGTCCGATTCGATTATGTGGTCAGCAATAAATCGAATCAACTCTAAGTCGGTCCTGCTCAATACACACAAAGTGCACAAGTGTGATTCTATGGTCAAGACAAACCAATACCAAATCACACTACAACCATTCCGATTGTTTGTCCAAAGTCATCTCGGTTGTGAGCTTTTACTTATAGTTTACAAGGAGCCGATAACATGATCTCCCATGTGACTCTACACACCATGTTATCTACAATGTAATGTATTAGACAATATACATAACCATAAAAATGCAAACAATGATCATGTGATTCTTATTTCAAAATAAAGATGTTCATACAAAAGATAGACTTTTCAGTATACATCCTTACAATCTACCACTTATATTAAAAGACTATGCTATCCTTATTCTGCCATACATCTGATTCCCCTTCTCTCTACATGCCTATCAAAGCTCTCGCTAAAAGGGCCTTAGTGAAAAGGGTCTACCAGGTCATCCTCTGATTAAATCTAGGCGATAGCAACTTCTACCTCCTTTACGATTTCTCGTATCAGGTAGTACTTGCGCTCTATGTGTTTACTTGCCTTATGAGCTTGTGTTTCCTTCGAGTTTGCAACTGCACAATTATTATCACAATAAATTGTGATAGTTCTAGGCAAACCAGGAATCACATCCAAGTCCATCAGGAAGTTCCTGAGCCACACTGCTTCTTTGGCCGCCTCAGAGGCTGCCACAGACTCAACTTCCAAGGTGGAGTCCGCCACGCATTTCTGCTTGACACTCCTCCATACAATGACTCCACCTCCCAAAGTAAACACAAAACCTGAGGTAGACTTACTATTATCCCTATATGATTGGAAGTTGTAATCCATGTAACCCATAGGGAGTAATTGGTCTGCCCAGTAAACTAGCATATAATCCCTAGTCCGTTTCAGGCACTTCAATATATGCTTTACCTTAGTCCAATGTCCCTGTCCTGAATTACTCTGATATCTGCTGACCATGACCACGACATTGCAGATATCTGGTCTCGTACATAGCATTGCATACATGAGGCTTCCTACCGCCGAAGCATAAGGAACCGCCTTCATTTCCTCTATCTCCTCAGATGTTCTACGACACATCTCCTTAGATAAAGGAACTCCATGCCTGAAAGGTAAAAAAAAACTTTCTTGGAGTTCTGCATGCAAAAACGATCCATAATCATGTATATGTATGAAGCTTGGGATAAGCACAACATCCTTTTCTTGCGATCCCTTATAACCTTGATCCCAAGGATGTGTCCCACTTCTCCCAAGTCCTTCATATCAAATTATTTGGACAACCATACCCTTACGTCCGTTAACACCTTGTTATTGTTGCTAATCAACAAAATGTCACCTACGTATAGTACAAGAAATACCACTACATTTCTGTCACATCTCTTGTATACACAAGACTCATCCGGACTTTTAATAAATCCATAAGACTGGATTACCTCATCAAAGCAGATGTTCCAAGAACTCGAAGCTTGCTTCAATCCATAAATGGACTGATTAAGCTAAGAAACTATATCTTTATATTGGATTGCCTCGTTATATGTCAAGGGATCAGTTTCATCTTCGCCAGCGACCAAATCAGAAGACTCTCCCAAGAACATGAATCTATCAGGCTGTCCAACAACCCTCCCACTACGACGAGGTGTCTCCTGTGTATTCTCTGCGACACGCAGTGCAAAGGCTTGTGGTATATCCTCTTGTACCGGTGGTACTGAAGAAGTGGCTTCACTTTTTAATTCCTCCAAAACAATTTTACTCTTGGGCTTGTGGCTCATCACATAGTCTTCCTCTAGAAATCTGTCGTTCGTGCTAATGATCACCCTCTGATCTCTAGGACTCTAAAATAAACCACCCTTTGTTACTCTAGGATAGCCAACGAACATGCGTACTTTTGTACGAGGTTCGAACTTACCATCATCTGCCTTCAGCACATGTGCTGGACTCCCCATATCCGAATGTGTCTTAGACTAGGCTTTCGCCCAGTCCACAATTCTGTGGGAGTAGTAGGCACTGATGGAACCAAGTTTAGAATGTATACCGCCGTATCTTGAGCATATCCCTAGAATGAATTTGGCAACTCAGAATAACCCATCATCGATCTAACCATCTCCATAAGAGTCCTATTCCTTCGCTCTGCTACACCGTTCTGCTGGGGTATGCCAGGTGCAGTCAATTGGGATTGAATCCCAGTCTCTGATAAGTAATTCCTAAACTATCCCAAGAGTTACTCACTACCACGATCAGATCGTAGTGTCATCCATATCTTGAATAATCATCTATGAAAAAGACGAAATATTCAAGACTACCTCTTGCCTGGATAGACATAGGACCATACGAATCAGTATGAACAATTCTAACACATCTTTGGCTCTATACCCCTTGGCCTTAAAAGGCCTCTTGGTCATCTTACCCTCCAAGCAAGATTCACAGGTTGGGAAATCTTCCACCACAAATGAACCTAAAGGTCCATCAGCTATCAACCATTAAATTCTGCTTAGGTTAATATGACCAAGCCTAAGATGCCAAAGATATGTTTGGTTCATCTTCGAAGGTTTTTTTCTCTTATTGGAATTAGAAGATGAGCTATTAACTTATATTTGCATCGTGGGAGCATTTGGTTCGAGTGTATAAAAATTTCCTATCAATGTACCTGTACAGATATTCTCCTTATTCCTTTTTATAACAACTCTGTTATTAAAACAAATAGAATATCCGTCCATTAAACAATTTAGAAACTGAAAATAAATTCTTTCTAAATAAAGGTACATAAAGGGAATTTTCCAGAACCAATGTTTTATTTTTCTCAAAAGATAAATAAAACATCTCCCACTGTATTAGCCGTCACCTTAGTGGCATTGCCCAAGTAAACGGTAATCTCTCTATCATCTTGTAGTCGGGTTTCCTAGAACCCCTACAAAGTATTGCAGACATGATCAGAGGCTCCCCCATCTACACACAAGGTGCTGGTAGATAACACCGCTAACCATGTTTCAACGACTAGACCAAAGGATACACCTTTGTTCTGTTTTGGAATGGGACAATCCTTCTTCCAATGTCCATCCTGTTTACAAGTGAAGCACTTGCCTTTCGGCTTCATCACTCCTCCCTGAGATCCTCCCACCACCTTTTCTCTGTCACGCTCGCCCTTTTCGGACCCAGAACCCGAAGGGGCGGCGCGTGACGCGACCGTACATAAATACATTACTTACAGCGGAAGACTTTATACATATTTCGTACTTCTTACAGCGGAAGACTTTAGACATATTTTTTTTTCTTTTAAAACATAAACATACATTGACATATATATATACTTCTTCTTCTTAACATAGAGCATGCATCATAACATATATAGATACTTCTTCTTACTTCTTCTTTACTTCTTCTTATTAACATAGAGCATGCATCATAACATATATAGATACTTAGTGCTTAGTTCAAGTTCTTAAACATCATCATCATAAGGAGACATAAGTAAGGACATCCATAAACATCATCATCATAGGTAAACATATATATATAGACCTAACGAATCTTCTCCACCATGCCACTACCACACACATTTGACCCCTCCTGCTGCTCCCTTTAGTTTATCCATCCCTTACCCTTATCTGCAGTACGAGGGAAAGATAAACTATAAGCACATAGGCTTAGTAAGATCCTGTCCTACTCACAAAAACCATACATCGACATTAATCATGGCATGTAACATTCATAACATATAAGCAATATAACATGTAACATACATGGCGTAATCAACATAACATGTAGCATAAGTAACGTGAGTAAACATAACATGTATCATCCATAACATGGCAGCATAACATGTATCATCTATAACATAGCAGCATATCATGTAAATATATGACTTAATCAAACATAACATATAACATACGTAACATAGCAAATCAACATAACATACAACATATATGTATGACATATCAAACATAACATACATCATATGTAACATAGTGGCATAAACATGGCATATCAAACATAACCTACATCATATGTAACATAGTGGCATAAACATGGCATATCAAACATAACCTACATCATATGTAACATAGTGGCATAAACATGACATATCAAACATAACCTACATCATATGTAACATATCAACATAGTATGTGAACATAACAATCTAATCATGTAACATATGCAGGATGCTTTTGAAAACATATATTATAGGTACGTAAACATAATTCTCAACATATTTGGGCCCGGCATTGTACCACTTCTTCATTATCATAGTGCGCATCCCTAAATAGACCCGAGATAGCAAATCTCGAACCTACTAGGTTATTAGGCCCGATCTTATTCCGTCGACCTAGGGCAATCGTCATAGCGTAGAAGCCCATCCTAGGCCCGAGTCTTACTCCATCGACCTAAGGCATCTTGGAGCCCATCCCGTACTAGGCCCGAGTCTTATTCCATCGACCTAGGGGCAATCATACATAGAAGCCCATCCTAGGCCCGAGTCTTATTCCATCGACCTAGGGCATCTTAGGAGCCCATCCCTTCTTGGACCTTGTTAGGGTCTTGGTACAAGCCATGCAGAAGGTAAAATACTTATATGCTTATTTTATAACATAGCTTATTTCATTTTGCAAACATAGCATACTTCATTTCATAACACATCATGCTTCCCTTCATGAACATATCATCTTTCATTTCGTAAACATACCATTCTTCATTTCATAACATATCATTCTTCATTTCATCATCATGTCCTATTCATGTCGTGAACATATCGTTTTGTTTCATTTCATAATCTTATCTTTTTCCATTTCATAACATATTTTAAATATCGCATACACATAGACATGGCATAAGGCATGACATCAAAAGTAAGTAAACACTAACCTAAGGCATGTTATCTTCATCTAGCGTTATTTAATATCACAAGTCAACATGAATTCACCCAACATAAAACACATGTTAAACTATTCATTTAACTTAACAACAACTTCATATGCATATAAGACTTGAATTAAAACTTCATTTAATCCCCAAAAATACATGATGGCCGAATGGTCCATAGGGTTTTCTAGGGTTATCTTTTAACCTAATTCATTTAGCATAACAACAACTTCATTTGCATATAAAACATGAGCATATAAAACATGAATTAGACTTCATTTAATCACCCTAAAATTCATGGTGGCCGAATGATCCATAGGGGTTACTAGGGTTATCTTTTAACCTAATTCATTTAACATAACAACAACTTCATATGCATATAAAACTTGAATTAAAACTTCATTTAATCATCAAAAACATATGTTGGCCGAATGGTTCATAGAGGTTTTTAGGGCTAGTCTTTTGACAAAATCCATCTTAAATCCTAACATCATCATATAGTTACAAAAACATAGCATAGAACTTCATTGAAACCCTAAAACATGGCTTGGCCGAATGGATCTTGGTGGCTATTAGGGTTAGCTTTTGTCCTAATCCCTTTTTCCATCTTAACATCATCATATACTTACTAAACATAGCATATAACTTCATTGATAAACCAAAAACATAGCTTGGCCGAATATAACATATAGATCTCTTTTACAACCATAAATCGAAGCTACTCGTATGCAGGTGAGGGATACTTACATCCTTCGCTTTGCTTGTAGTGTGAAGATAACCTAAGGAACCAAGCCTAGCCTTTGCTTTCTTGCTTGCTTGGATGAGGTTCGGCCAAGGGGTGGAAATGGAGAGGGAGAGTCTCTAGAATTCGGTGAGAAGAAGAAGAGAAGAGGAGAAAGTGAAATTGCTAACTCATGCCTCCTCATCCCCCCCCCCCCCCCTATTTATTCACCTAAAGAGTCCCTTAATCTCCCTTACACTTAACCATAATTTCCCCTTATTCCTCTAATGATATAATCCTATTGGGCTTCTGGTTAGTGGGTGCATCTATAGGGCTTGGCTATCTCTAGAGGTTTAGGGTTCAATTCCTATGCCTTGCACCCCTTTTTGGCTTATTTTCTTTTATTTTTGAAAATGCCCACATAAAGCCCATTATCATCAAGCCAAAAATTCTTGTAAAATTGCTAGGAATTTTACGGGTGTTACATTCTCCACCTTATTTCTTCTTCTTCTTGCCTTTCAGCTTAGAAGTAGAAACCTTTTGGGTAACCATGGCATGAGCCTGAGCAATCCTTTCTGTCGACTAGAGAATGATATCGACCTGGGTTTCCCCATCAATCTCAGCTCCAAGGACATCCAGCTCATTCGCAGGCTTAGGAGGATACTCTTCGAAAAGTACATATTTGTACTCCTCAGCAGTTAAGACAATATCTAGATTCTTTTCCAATCAACATAATTTGGGTACAGTAAACTTATTTTCCTTTAGTATCACAACAAGTGGACTGAAAGTTATTTATGGAAATCCTAAGAATCACATAGATCATTACTTTGGATTTCAAAAAATTATTGATTCCTCAAACAATAAAATTTTAAAATCAACCAACACCTCAAAACACCGAGAAAATCATATGCCACGATATTGTGGTCGTATACGAATTCTACATTTGTAAGAGGAGGTTTTTACCCATTAATTTTACTATCTTGTCAACCTAACTTTATGACAAGTAAAATTAATAGTTGGTTTCTCTTCGGCCCTACAAATAAAAGCAGTGACTCCGATGGGGAGGATACTTATATTTGTATCTAAGTGTTCACCATTACTTGGTACCAAGGTAATTATCTTGGGTTATGTGCCTTATGATGGGGAAGTACACACGCTCCTTAATAATTTCCTATAACCATATTCGACCTTGTGATCCGTAAACAAACTCATCCAATGGGGAGGAAGGCACTAAGAGCCGACACGCAAGTTTGTTTGCATCACTTGTCAAATCGTAATGGAGGTCGTGGGAATTTTTAAAAATTTTCCTCTCCCACTTAGTAATTTGAAATTGAGGAATTTTCCAAGCCTACGATATGCATATCAAACAAAAACCAATAAATATGAAAAATAAATTATTTTCCAACTATTATGGCTTTTGTCTTCAATATGTCTCCCATCGCAACGTCTTCTCGTCCGCTCCTCCTACGCCATGTACGAGCCATCTGGATATCTGAGCCGAGACTAAAACCTATTTTAATTTACATCCATCGATCCTATACTCCACGAGGGAGTGTACATGAAATCTAGATCGAAAGTAAAATAAAATAAAGAGTGGCTAAACAATGTCGTATCTAATTTACAAAAAATCAAATACTAGCCTCGTCAACCACTAGGATTCAAAAAAATAAACATTTACACACATACAATCACATACACACATATGGCATAATAGTCGGATCTTATGCCTGCAACCAAAGAGTTAAACTACGCATATCCTACTATTATCCGGCACATATAATATATGAAAAGTGCATAAAAATTAACTGAATCCTAAACACACAAAACTGAAAACCTTGGCTCTGATACCAATTAAAGGTTTTGCCCGGAAGCTCTGATACCAATTGTAGGGTTTTGCTTATCGAGTCCATGAGAGAAAACTTCGCTTCCTACTTCACCTTGGTCGTTTGTTCATGGCGATCCCCTTGATGTCCCTGGATTAAAAAAATTTTAATCCTAGACAAAAGAGATTGCCCAAACAACCAAGTGATCGTCGTGCTATTCGTTTAGAGAGGTCACTTGAACAAACTCATTGTTCAAGCGACCATCCTCTATTCTATGAGTAGCCGCGGAATAGACGATGTTAGGATCGCTGATTTTTGTATTTATGATCGGGATCCAAGTATTATTTAGCCATATACAGATTTATATCATGCTCATAATTGAAAAACAAATACAAACATGTAACATATAAAAATTAGAGAATCGATATACCTCTCAATCTTCTAATGTATGACCTTCCTCTTTTCGGACGTCGTGTGAGCGACGATCTACAAAAAGTTGAAGCTCCTAGATTGCAAATATTCCTTCCTTGCTCTTCTAAAGCAAGAGGAAGAATAGAAACAAGGCTCTTCTCCTTCCTATAGCCAACCATCTTGACCCTTTATAGAGTTAGAGATAAGCCTTGGTTTAATCTCCACCATTGGTTCTAGGGATTTAATCTCAACCATCGGATCTAGAGATTTATTCTCAACCGTCGGATCTTAGAGATTTAATCTCTACCTTTGGATCTAGAGTTTTGTTTCTATCCATTGGATCTAAGCTTCATGAGGTGTTAATAGGCTACATTAGGGACCATGAGGAGGAGTTGGATCTTGGCCACCCATGGATCAAGCCCACATAAAGTCCGATCCATAAATGATAATCCAATCCACTAAAGGATTATCATTGATCTACCTCACCAACCCACATATGTTAATATGGGCTCGATATATTATTTGTACATTTTCTCCCTGTGTTCAAGATATTGAATGTCCATCGATTAATTAATTTACTAACCATTAATTAATCAACATCTAACTCCATGAGTACTACCACTCAACCTTTTCATCATTCCGATAGAAGTCCATGACGTGGTTTACATGATGAACCTTTTATAGTCCTCAAGGGACATCATCATCCTAATATATATGAAGACTTATAATCCCTAAGATCACCATATAAATAATATCATCTCCCAACTTATCGAGCCTATCGATTTAATCTATAAATCTCGCCCATTGGTAAATCAAAAAGATGAATACTAAGTATATGTGCCCGTTATTATATCAGGATTAAGAGCATGTACTAAATAATATCTGAGGTCCGATTCGATTATGTAGTCAGCAATAAATCGAATCACCTCTAAGTCGGTCCTGCTCAATACACACAAAGTGCACTAGTGTGATTCTATGCTCAAGACAAACCAATACCAAATCACACTACAACCATTCCGATGGTTTGTCCAAAGCCATCTCGGTTGTGAGATTTTACTTATACTTTACAAGGAGCCGATAACATGATCTCCCGTGTGACACCACACACCATGTTATCTACAATGTAATGTATTAGACAATATGCATAACCATAAAAATGCAAACAATGATCATGTGATTCTTATTTCAAAATAAAGATGTTCATACAAATGATAGACTTTTCAGTATACATCCCTACAAGGCCATGGTTGCCCAAAAGGTTTTTGCTTCTAAGCCGAAAGGCAAGAAGAAGAAGAAACAAACTGGGGCAAAGGTGGCTGGAAGAATTTAGGGAGGTCTGAAGAAGCCGAAAGGTAAGTGCTTCACTTGTAAGCAGACTGGACACTCGAAGAAGGACTGTCCCAACCGAAAGTAGAACAAAGGTATATCTTTTGGATTTATTCAAAGTCCATGAGTCTTGTGTATCTCTACTCACGGGTGTGGTAGATACGGAGATCGATCATGTCTGCAATACTTTGCAGAGGTTCTAGAAAACTAGACGACTGGGTGAGGGGGAGATTATCGTATACTTGGGCGATGCCACAAAGGTGGCGGCTGTTGCAGTGGGAGATGTTTATTTGTCTTTTGAGAGGAATAAAATTTTGGTTCTTAAAAATTGCCTTTATGTACCTTTATTTAGAAAGAATTTGATTTCGATTTCTAAATTGTTTATGGATGGATACTATATTTCTTTTAATGACAGAATTGTTATAAAAAGGAATAGGGAGAGTATCTGTTCTGGTGCATTGATAGAAAATTTGTATAGACTCGAACCAAAATCTCCCACGATGCAAATAGAAGTGAATAACTCATCTTCTAATTCAAATAAGAGAAAAGAACCTTTGAAGATGAACGAAACATATCTTTGGCATCTAAGGCTAGGTCATATTAACCTAAGCAGAATTCAAAGGTTGATAGTTGATGGACCTCTGGGTTCAATAGTGGTGGAAGATTTCCCAACCTGCAAATCTTGATTGGAACATAAAATGACCAAGAGGCCTTTCAAGGCCAAGGGGTATAGAGCCAAAGATGTGTTGGAATTGGTTCATTCTAATTTGTGTGGTCCTATGTCAATCCAGGATAGAAGTGGTTTTGAGTATTTCGTCTCTTTCGTAGATGATTATTCAAGATATGGATACATTTACTTGATGCGCCATAAGTCTGAATGCTTCGAAGAGTTCAAAGAATTCAAGGCTAATGTGGAGAAACGTCAAGGTAAAAGTATCAAGACACTATGATCTGATCGTGGTGGTGAGTACCTCTTGGGAGAGTTTAGGGATTACTTATCAGAGGCTGGGATTCAATCCCAATTATCTGCACCTGACACACCCTAGCAGAATGGTGTAGCAGAGAGAAGGAATAGAACTCATATAGATATGGTTAGATCAATGATGAGTTATAATGAGTTGCCAGATTCGTTCTGAGGATATGCTCTAGATACGACAGTGTATATTCTGAACTTGGTACTATCTAAATCAGTGCCTTCTACTCCCATAGAATTGTGGACTGGGCAAAAGCCTAGTCTAAGACATTCGAATTTGGGGGAGTCCAGCACATGTGCTGAAGGCAGATGCTGGTAAGTTGGAACCTCGTATAGAAGTACTCATGTTCGTTGGCTATCCTAGAGGAACGAAAGGAAATTTGTTTTATAGTCCTAGAGATCAGAGGGTGATCATTAGCATGAATACCAGATTTCTAGAGGAAGACTATGTGATGAACCACAAGCCCATGAGTAAGATTGTTCTGGAGGAATTGAAAGGGGAAGTCACTATTGACCAGCTCTAATCCCGAAGGATATACCATCACATATACTTAATGCGCGTCACGGATACAAAGGTGATACCTCGTCGGAGTGGGAGGGTTGTGAGACAGCCTGATAGATTCATGTTCTTGGGAGAATCTTTTGATTTGGTCCTTGGCAAACATGAACTTGATCCCTGGACATATGACGAGGAAATCCAAGATAAAGATGTGATATCTTTGCAAAGTGCAATGATGCTGAGATTGAATCTATGGATTTAAATTAGGTCTGGGAGCTAGTAGAATCACCCAATGGTTTAAAAGTCATTGGATCCAAGTGGATCTACAAAAGAAAGAGAGGAATAGACGGGTAGGTTGAGACCTTCAAAGCAAGGCTTGTTGCAAAAGGGTATACTCAGAAAGAGAGTATCGATTAAGAGGAGACCTTTTCGCCAGTAGCCATACTAAAGTCTATCCGGATTCTCTTATGTATTGTTGCTCATATAGATTATGAGGTATAGTAGATGGATGTTAAGACAACTTTCCTTCATGGAAGTCTTGAGGAAAACATCTATATGAAGCAACCAGAGGGATTCATTGTAAAGGGCAAAGAGCATCTTGAGAGTGTCAAGCACACTCATGATCCATGGACAAGCAAGGAGAGAAATGCTTAGATGAGGTAAAGCACTCTTATGGATTTATTCAAAGTCCGGATGAGTCTTGTGTATACAATAGGTTCCAAGTTGAAGATGGTATTTCTTGTACTATCACCAAATGACATTTTGTTATAACAATGTCAAGTGTTATCGGACGTAAGGGGTGGTTGTCAAACGTTGATATGAAGGACTCATGGGAGAAGTGGCACATCGATCAAGTCAATGGGATCGATGTGGATGTTGTGTCATCTCACACATCATTCATAGACACATTGATCGTTTAGCATGGTCAAGAAAGACCATTTTCACCTTTTAGGCATGGAGTTCCTTTATCTAAGAGATGTGTCCTAGAACATCCGAGGAGATCAAATCTAACCACTGAAGCTCATGTCAATGTACGAGATAATGATATCTCTGCCATCGGCATGGTTTAGATGAATCGAGTAATTAGACATTACATTGATCAGCAAAACATATATTCAGTAGAAGGCCTAGGGATTATATGCTGGTTTCATCCAATTACTCATTACATTCTAACTCAATCATATAGATAACCTAATCTCCACCTCTAATTTTATGTTTACTATGGGAGGTGGAGCCATTGTTTGGAGGAGTGTCAAGTAGAAATGCATGGCGGACTCAACCATGAAAGCTGAGTATGTGGCAGCCTCTGAGGCAGGCAAAGAAGTTGTATGACTCAGGAACTTCTTGAAGGACTTGGATGTGATTCCTGGTTTACCCTGAACTATCACAATTTAATGTGATAATAGTGGTGCAGTTGCAAACTTGAAGGAACCATAAACCCATAAGGCAAGTAGATTGACCAATCGTACCACCGATAGAGAAAAGAGGAGAATTCTGGCACAAGATGCATCGGAGGATAACTTGGCAGATCCTTTCACTAAGGCCCTTCCAGTGAGAGCTTTTAATAGGCATGTGGAGGGAATGGAAATCAGATGTATGACAGTTTGAGGACAGCATAGTCTTTTAGTATAAGTGGGAGATTGTTGGGGCGTATACTGAAAAGTCTATCTTTTGTATGAACATCTTTATTTTGAAATAAGAATCACGTGATCATTGTTTGCATATTTATGGTTATGCATTTTGTCTAATACATTACATTGTAGATAACATGGTGTGTAGTGTCACACGGGAGATCATGTTATCAGTTCCTTGTAAAGTATAAGTAAAGGCTCACAACCGAGATGGTTTTGGACAAACCATTGGAATGGTTTAGTGTGATTTGGTATTGGTTTGTCTTGACCATAGAATCACACTAGTACACTTTGTGTGTATTGAGTAAGACCGACTTAGAGGTGATTCGATTTATTGCTGATTACATAATTGAATCAGACCTCAGATATTATATTGTACAAGCTCTTAATCCCGATATAATAATGGGCACATATACTTAATATTCATTTCTTTGATTTACCAATGGGTGAGATTTATAGAGTAAATCGATAGGCTCGGTAAGTTGGGAAATGGTATTATTTATATGTTGTGTCGTTGATTATAGGAGAAAATCGATTGATATAGATATTAGAACCTACTACTTGAGGAGCAGGTTCATTATATTTAGTTACTTGGCACCAATATGATAAGGTTGAGTGGTACTACCATGGAGTTAGATGTATGATTAATTAAAGTCCAAATTAATTAATGATTGGCTCTAGGGTCTTAAACACGGGGAGATAAATATACAAATAATATATGGAGCTCATATTAACTTTTGGGGGTTGCTGAGGTACATCAATGATAATCCTCTAGTGGAATGGATTATCATTAATGGATCGGACTTAATGTGGGCTTGATCCATTGGGTGGACAAGATCCAACTCCTTCTCATGGTCCCTATTGTAGCCTATTGAAACCCTTTTGAAACTTTAGATCCGACAGTGGAGATTAAATCTCTAGATCCGACGGTTGATATTAAATCTCTAGATCTGACGGTTGAGATTAAATCCCTAGAATTGACGTTGGAGATTCAAAGGAGGCTTGAGCCCAACTCTATAAATAAGGCTCCTAGGGTGGGCAGCATGGATAATAGAAGGGGAATTAGGGTTTGGGTGGCTAGGGCTTGGAGGGCATTGTGCAGCTAGGGTTTGGAGAATCCTTGGGCGGCAAGGCTTCTTCATCTTCTCTTTGGCCGACGCCCTTCTTGTTCTTCTCAACCTTGGCCAGTGCACATCCTCTTCTTCTCTCCATCCTTGGCCAACAGTGACTAGGGTTAGGGTTCGTCCCTTGGAGCTCTTGGTTGGTGCCCACTCCATTCATCTACTCCTTGTTCTCTCCTTGGCCGGCGACAATCACCAAGCAAGGTGGCTTGGTGGTCGGTTCTAGAAAGAGTAGAGTTTTGTTTTATAATCTTCTTTTGTTTGGGGTGAACAAAGAAAGGAAGATTGGTGATCTAAGAGCTTCGACTTTTGGAAGATCTTCACCCACACGACGTCCAAAAGGAGGAAGGACATACAATAGATGATTGAGAGGTATAATGCTTGTTTATATTCTTTTGTATTATGTCTATAATTGTTATTAATTATATGCTTGTTGTATATTTTGTTATGTGGCTAAATTTACTTGGACCCCGAATACAAATGCAAAAACCGGTGATCCGTACATCGTCTATTCCGCGGCTATTCGAATAATAGAAGTTGGTTGCTTGAACAACAAGTTTGTTCAAGTGAATACTCTAATTGAATAGTACAATGATGGAACGGTTGCTTGGGTAATCCCTCCCTCTATGTCAAGGATTAATTTTTAATCCGGAAACATAGACGGGATCGCCATGAACAAGCGACCGAGTCGAAGTGGGAACCGAAGTTTCCTAGCTTCATTTTAATAGGCTAAAATAGGGACCATGAGGAGGAGTTAGATCTTGGCCACCTAATGGATCCGACCCACAAAAATATGATCAATTAATGATAATCCATTCCACTAGAGGATTATCATTGATCTACCTCACCAACCCCCATAATTAAATATGGGCTCTATATATTATTTATACAAATATCTCCCCGTGTTTAAGATATCAAATGTCCCTTAATTAATTAATGTTTTGACAATTAATTAATTAACATCTAACTCCATGAGTAGTACCATTCAACCTTATCATCATGCTGGACCAAGTCCACCTGTAGGATTTACATGATGATCCTTATGAACTCTTAAAGGGGACATCATCATCCTAATACATAGGACACGGTTTCCTCATATAATCAATGTCACACCATGTAAATAATATCATTTCCCAACTTACCGGGCCTATTGATTTAACCCATAAATCTCACCAATTAGTAAATCAAAGAAATAAACATTAAGTACATGTGCCCGTTATTATATTGGGATTAAGACCATGTACATCATAACATCCGAGGTCCGATTCAATTATGTAGTCAACAATAAATTGAATCACTAAGTCTGTCCTACTCAATACACACAAAGTGTACTAGTGTAATTCTATGGTCAAGATAAACCAATAGAAAATTACACTACAACCATGCCAATGGTTTGTCCAAAACCATCTTGGTTGTGAGCCTCTACTTATACTCTACAAGGAACTGATGACATGATCTTCTGTGCGACACCGCACACCATGTTATCTACAATGTAAAGTATTAGACAATATGCATAACTATAAATATGCAAACAATGATCATGTGATTCTTATTTCAAAATGAAGATCTACATACAAAGGCTAGGCTTTCAGTATACATCCTAACAATCTCCCACTTATACTAAAAGACTATGCAGTCATCAAACTGCCATACATCTGATTCCCATTCCCTCCACATGCCTATCAAAAGCTCTCGCTGGAAGGGCCTTAGTGAAAGGATCTACTAGGTTATCCTCTGATGCAATCTTGGTGACAGTAACTTCTCCTCGCTTTACAATCTCTTTTATCAGGTGGTAGTTACGCTCTATGTGTTTACTTGCTTTATGGGATCGTGGTTCCTTCGAGTTTGCTACTGCACCACTATTATCACAATAAATTGTGACAATTCTGGGCAAACCAGGAATCACATTCTAGTCCATCAAGAAGTTCCTGAGCCATACAGCTTCTTTGGTTGCCTCAGAGGATGCCACATACTCAGCTTCTAAGGTGGAGTCCGCCACATATTTCTACTTGACACTTCTCCATATAATGGCTCCACCTTCCAAAGTAAATGTAAAACCCAAGGTAGACTTACTGATATCCCTATCTGATTGAAAGTCAGAATCTGTGTAACCCACAGGGAGTAATTGATCTGCCTGGTATACCAGCATATAATTCCTAGCCCTTCACAGGTACATCAATATATGCTTTATCGCAGTCCAATGTCCCTGTCCTTGATTACTCTGATATCTACTAACCATGCCCACGACAAAGCAGATATTCAACCTTGTACATAACATAGCATACATGAGGCTTCCTACCGTCGAAGCGTAAGGAACCGCCTTCATCTGCTCTATCTCCTTTGATGTTCTAGGACACATCTCTTTAGATAAAGGTACTACATACCTAAAAGGTAAAAAACCTTTCTTGGAGTTCTACATGCTAAAACGAGACAAAATAGTGTCTACATATGAAACTTGAGATAACCACAACATCCTTTTCTTGCGATCCCTTATAACCTTCCCAAGGATGTGTCCCACTTCTCCTAAGTCCTTCATATCAAATTGTTTAAAGAACCATACCCTTGCGTCTGACAACACTTTGACATTGTTGCCAATGAGCAAAATGTCATCTACGTATAGTACAAGAAATACCACTATATTTTCGTCACATCTCTTGTATACACAAGACTCATCCGGACTTTGAATAAATCCATATGACTGGATTACCTCATCAAAGCGGATGTTCCAAGATATCAAAACTTATTTCAATCCATAAATGGACCGATTAATCATGCACACAAGATGCTCTTTTCCCTTCGTAATGAATCCCTCTTGATGCTCCATATAAATGTTTTCTTCAAGACTTCCATTAAGGAAAGCTGTCTTGACATCCATCTGCCAAACCTCATAATTCATATGAGCAGCAATAGATAAGAGAATCTAGATAGACATAAGCATGGCTACCGGCGAAAAGGTCTCCTAATAATCGATGCCCTCTTTCTGAGTATACCCTTTCACAACAAGCCTTGCTTTGAAGGTCTCAACCTTCCTGTCTGTTCCTCTCTTTCTTTTGTAGATCCATTTGCATCCAATGACTTTTACACCATTATGTGGTTCTACTAACTTCCATACCTGATTTGAATCCATAGATTCTATCTCAGAATTCATCGCCCTTTGCCAAGATACCGCATCTTTATCTTGGATTGCCTCGTCATATGTCGAGGGATCAGATTCATGTTCGCCAAGGACCAAATCAGAAGATTCTCCCAAGAACATAATATCTGAGGTCCGATTCAATTATGTAGTCAGCAATAAATTGAATCACCTCTATGTCGGTCATGCTCAATACACCTAAGTGTACTAGTGTAACTCTATGTTCAAGACAAAACAATACCAAGCTATACTACAACCATGCCAATGGTTTGTCCAAAACCATCTTGGTTGTGAGCCTCTAATTATATTCTACAAGGAACTGATAACATGATCTTATGTGCCACACCAAGCACCATGTTATCTACAATGTAAAATATTAGACAATATGCACACATATAATAAATATAAAGTGCAAACAATGATCATGTGATTCTTATTTCAAAATAAAAATGTTCATACAAAAGAGCTAGGCTTTCAGTATACATCCCAACAATCTCCCACTTATACTAAAAGACTATGCTGTCGTCATACTGTCATACATCTGATTCCCCTTCCCTCCTCATGCCTATCAAAGCTCTCGCCAGAAGGGCCTTGTGAAAGGGTCTACTTGGTCATCCTCTGATGCAATCTAGGCGACAACAACTTCTACCTCCTTTACGATTTCTCGTATCAGGTGGTACTTGCGCTCTATGTGTTTACTAGCCTTATGGGCTCGTGGTTCCTTCGAGTGTGCAACTGCACCATTATTATCACAATAAATTGTGATAGTTCTGGGCAAACCAGGAATCACATCCAAGTCCATCAGAAAGTTCCTGAGCCACACAACTTCTTTGGCCGCCTAAGAGGCTGCCACATACTCAGCTTCTATGGTGGAGTCCGCCACGCATTTCTGCTGGACACTTCTCCATACAATGGCTCCACCTCCCAAAGTAAACACAAAACCTAAGGTAGACTTACTGTTATCCCTATCAGATTGGAAATCAGAATCCGTGTAACCCACAGGGAGTAATTTGTCTACCCGGTAAACTAGCATATAATCCCTAGTCCTTCTCAGCTTCTCAGGCACTACAATATATGCTTTACCGCAGTCCAATGTACCTGTCCTGGATTACTCTGATATCTGCTGACCATGCCCACGGCGCAGATATCGGGTCTCGTACATAGCATCGTATGAGGCTTCCTACTACCGAAGCATAAGGAACCGCCTTCATCTCCTCTATCTCCTCAGATGATCTAGGACACATCTCCTTAGATAAAGGAACTCCATGCCTGAAAGGTTGAAAACCATTCTTGGAGTTTTGCATGCTAAAACGATCCATTCTCGTGTCTATGTATGAAGCTTGGGATTAGCACACTAACCTTGATCCCAAGGATGTGTCCCACTTCTCCCAAGTCCTTCAAAACTGTTTGGACAACCATACCCTTACGTCTGATAACACTCTGATATTGTTGCCAACTACAAAAATATTATCTACGTATAGTACAAGAAATACCACTACGTTTCCGTCACATCTCTTATATACACAAGACTCATCCGGACTTTGAATAAATCCATAAGTCTGGATTTACCTCATCAAAGCGGATGTTCCAAGACCTCGAAGCTTGTTTCAATCCATAAATGGACCGAATAAGCTTACATACAAGATGCTCTTTTCCCTTAGCAATGAATCCTCCTGTTGTTTCATATATAGATGTTTCTCCTCAAGACTTCCATTAAGGAATCTTGACATCCATCATCCTCATAATCCATATGAGCGCATAGAGTTTGAATCCATTAATCTCAGTATTCATTGCACTTTGCAAGATGCCATCTTTATCTTGGATTCGTATGTCGAGGATCGGGTTCATGTTAGCGAGGACCATCGGAAGATTCTCCCAAGAACATGAATCTATCGGGCTATCTCACAACCCTCCACTCTGACGAGGTATCACTGTATCCTCTGTGATGACATGTGGTATATCCTCTTATCTGGTGGTACTAGTCGGGACTTCCCTGAACTCCTCGAACAATCCTACTCGTGGGCTTGTGGTTCATCACGTAGTCCTCCTCTAGAAATCATCTAAACCCTCATCGATCTAACCATCTCCATAAGAGTTCTATTCCTTCGCTATGCTACACCATTCTGCTGGGGTGTGCCAGGTGCAGACAATTGGGATTGAATCCCAACCTCTGATAAGTAGTTCCTAAACTCTCCCAAGAGGTACTTACCACCACGATTAGATCGTGGTGTCATCCATATCTTGAATAATCATCTATGAAAGAGACGAAATATTCGAGACTACCTCTTGCCTAGATAGTCATAGGATCACACAAATCAGAATAAACCATTCCTAACACATCTTTGGCTCTATACCCCTTGGCCTAAAAAGGCCTCTCAATCATTTCACCTTCCAAGCAAGATTCGTAGGTTGGGAGATCCTCCACCACTAATGAACCAAAATGTTCATCAGCTATCAACATTTGAATTCTACTCAGGTTAATATGACCAAGCCTTAGATGCCAAAGATATGTTTGGTTCATCTTCGAAGGTTTTTTTCTCTTATTAGAATTAGAAGATGAGTTATAAACTTCAATTTGTATCGTGGGAGCTTGTGGTTCAAGTTATAAATTTCCTATCTATGTACCTGAATAGATAATGTCCCTATTCCTTTTATAACAAATCTGTCATTAAAAGGAATAGATTATCCATCCATAATTTAGAAACCGAAAGCAATTCTTTCTAAATAAAGGTACATAAAGAAAATTCTTAAGAACCAAAAACTTTATTTTTCTCAAAAGATAAATAAAACATCTCCCACTGCAATAGCCGCCATCTTCTTGGCATTGCCCAAGTAAATGGTAATATCCCCTTTAGCTAGTCGTCGGGTTTCCTAGAACCCCTGCAAAGTGTTGCAGACATGATTAGTGACTCTCGTATCTACACACCAGGTGCCGGTAGATAATGCCTCTAACCATGTTTCAATGACTGGACCAAAGGATATACATTTGTTCTTGCTTCGAATTGGAATAATCCTTCTTCTTATGTCCAGTCTGCTTGCAAGTGAAGTACTTGCCTTTCGGCTTCTTCACTCCTCCCTGAGATCCTCCCACCACCTTTGCTCCACCTTGTTTCTCCTTCTTCTTGCCTTTCGGCTTAGAAGTAGAAACCTTTTTGAGCAACCATGGCTTGAGGACACTCTTTGAAGAGTGTATACTTGTACTTCTTAGCAGATGATTCTTTTTCAATCAACATTATTTGGGTACAGTAAGTTTATTTCCTTTAGTATCATAGTAAGTGGACTGGAATTCATTTTTGAAAATCCTAAGAATCACAATGATCAAAATATTAGATTTCAAATATATTTGATTCCTCAAAACAATAAAATTCCGAAATCAACCAACACCTCAAAACACCGAGAATATCACATGCCACGATAGTGTGGACGTATACGAATTCTACATTTGTAAGATGAGGTTTTACCCATTAATTTTATTATCTTGTCAACCTTACTTTTTGACAAAAAAAAATTAATAGTTGGTTCCTCTTTGGCCCTACAAATAAAAGCAGTGACTCCGATGGGGAGGATACTTTTTATTTGCATCTAAGTGTGCACCATTACACGATACTAAGAGAATTACCTCCGATTATGTGCCTTACCGATGTGGAAGTACACACGCTCCTAAATAATTTCCTATAACCATTATTTGACCTAGTGATCCGCAAACAAACTCATCCGATGGGGAGGAAGGCACTCAGAGCCGACGCGTAAGTTTGTTGCATCACACGTCAAATTGTAATGGAGGCCGTGGGAATTAATTAAAATATCCCTCTCCCACTTAGTAAATTGAAAATGAGGAATTTTCAAGCACACACAACATGCATATAAAACAAATCAGCAATAAATATGGAAAAAACAGAATTTTTCCAACTATTATGGTTTTGTTCTCCAATATACGTCCCGCCATGTCGCCACCTCGTCCGCTCCACCTTTTCCGTGCGCAAGCCACATAAAGAGATCCGAGCCGAGATATATTATTTTAATTTACATCCATCGATCCTATACTCCACGAAGGAGTGTACAAATACTCTAGATCGAAAGTAAACTAAAATGAGCGGCTAAACAATGTCGTATTTAATTACAAAAATTAAATACTAATCTAGCCTCGTCATCCCCGAGGATTCAAATAATATACAATCACACACACACATATAGCCATAATAATCGGATCTTATGCCTGTAATCAAAGAGTTAGCCTACGCACATCCTACTATTATCCGGCATACTCAATATATGATATGTGCATGAAAGTAACCGAATCCAAAACACACAAAATCGGAAACCGTGGCTCTGATACCAATTGAAGGTAATTGCTTCGGAGGCTCATTGGCTCCCATGTCCCCGGATTAAAATTTTCACTAATGAAAAGTAATCCGGATGGGATGAGTTTCCTAAGCTCAACCAATTCGTCTTCGTGCTATCGACTTGAGCGATCGCTTGAACAAACTAGTTGTTCAAGCAACACAACTCTTCTAGTCGGTTAGCCGCGGAAGAGACGACGGACGGATCGCCGGTTTTTGTGTTTATCTTCGGGGTCCATGATTATACAAATACATACACATGCAAACTAGTATAATCAACACATACTAATCAAAATAATAAGAACATGCAAAGATCAATAATAAAAGTTATAAAACTTTTATACCTCTTGATCTTCTATCGTATGTCCTAACCTCCTTGTAGACTTCGTGTGGGCGAAGATCCTCCACAAGTTGAAGCTTACTAGATCTTCTTCAATCCAAAGAAAGAAGAACTCTCCTTCCCTTCTTGCTTGAGCCAACCACCAATCCACAAAGGATTGATGCCGCCGGCCCCAAGAATAGAGAGAACTAAATGGAAACCACCAAGGAACCAAACTAGGGACAAACCCTAGCTTCTAGTGCCGCCGGCCAATAGGGAGTGAAGAGGATAAAAGGAATAAATTGGGCTGTCACGCCCGCCCTTTTCGGACCCAGAATCCGGGAGGGGCGGCGCGTGACGCGACCGTACATACATACATTACATACAGCGGAAGACTTTAGACATACTTCTTTATTTCTTACAGCGGAAGACTTTAGACTTATTTTTTTTTCTTTTAAACATGTGCATTGACATATACATATATATATACTTCTTCTTCTTAACATATGGCATGCATCATAGCATATGTAGATACTTCTTCTTACTTCTTCTTTACTTCTTCTTATTAACATGGAGCATGCATCATAACGTATATAGATACCTAGTGCTTAGTTCAGGTTCATAACCATCGTTGTCATACGGAGACATAAGTAAGGACATCCATGAACATCATCATCATAGGTAAACATATATATATATATAAACCTAACGGATCTTCTCCACCATGCCACTGCCACACACATTTGGCCCCTCCTGCTGCTCCCTTTAGTTTATCCATCCCTTACCCTTATCTGCAGTACGAGGGAAAGATAAACTATAAGCACATAGGCTTAGTAAGATCCAGTCCTACTCACAAAACCATATATCGACATTAATCATAGCATGTACCATTCATAACATATAAGCATGTAACATTCATAACATATAAGCCACATAACATGCAACATACATGGCGTAATCAACTTAACATGTAGCATAAATAACGTGAGTAAACATAACATATCTCATCCATAGCATGGCAGCATAACATGTATCATCTATAACATAGCATCATGTCATGTACATCTAGGACTTACTTAAACATAACATATAACATATGTAACGTAGCAAATAAACATAACATAAAACATATAGGTATGACCTATCAAACATAACCTACATCATATGTAGCATAGTGACATAACATGGCATATCAAACGTAACATGCATCATATGTAGCATAGTGACATAAATATGGCATATCAACATAACATACTTCATGTGTAACATAGGGGCATAAACATGGCATATCAAACATAACATACTTCATGTGTAACATAGGGGCATAAACATGGCATATCAAACATAGCATGCATCATATGTAGCATAGTGACATAAACATGGCATATCAACATAACATACTTCATGTGTAACATAGGGGCATAAACATGGCATATCAAACATAACATACTTCATGTGTAACATAGGGGCATAAACATGGCATATCAAACATAGCATGTAACATAATCAATCTAATCAGGTAACATATGCAGGATGCTTTTGAAAACATATAATATAGGTACGTAAATATAAATCTCAACATATTTGGGCCCGACATTGTACCACTTCTTCATTATCATAGCGCGCATCCTTAAATAGGCCCGAGGTAGCAAGTCTCGAACCTAATAGGTTACTAGGCCCGATCTTAGTCCGTCGACCTAGGGCAATCGTCATAGCGTAGAAGCCCATCCTAGGCCCGAGTCTTACTCCATCGACCTAAGGCATCTTGGAGCCCATCCCGTACTAGGCCCGAGTCTTATTCCATCGACCTAGGGGCAATTATACATAGAAGCCCATCCTAGGCCCGAGTCTTATTCCATCGACCTAGGGCATCTTAGAGCCCATCCTTCTTGGACCTGTAGGGTCTTGGTACAAGCCATGCGTATGTAAAATACTTATATGCTTATTTTATAACATAGCTTATTTCATTTTGCAAACATAGCATACTTCATTTCATAACACGTCATGCTTCCCTTCATGGACATATCATCTTTCATTTCGTAAACATGCCATTCTTCATTTCATAATATATCATTCTTCATTTCATCATCATGTCATATTATGTCGTGAACATATCGTTTTGTTTCATTTCATAATCTTATCTTCTTCCATTTCATAACATATTTTAAATATCGCATACACATAGACATGGGAAAAAGGCATGGCATCAAAAGTAAGTAAACACTAACCTAAGGCATGTTATCTTCATCTAGCATTATTTAATATCACAAGTCAACATGAATTCACCCAACATAAAACACATGTTAACCTATTCATTTAACTTAACAACAACTTCATATGCACATAAGACTTATATTAAAACTTCATCTAATCCCCAAAATGCCTGATGGCCGAATGGTCCACAGGGTCTTCTAGGGTTATCTTTTAACCTAATTCATTTCATACAACAACAACTTCATTTGCATATAACATATGGATTAAAACTTCATTTGTTCACCCAAAACCTAGGTTGGCCGAACGGTCCAAGTAGGGTTTTTAGGGTTAACCTTTAACCTAATTCACTTCATATAACAACAACCTAATTCATTTCATATAACAACAACTTCATTTGTTCACCCAAAACCTAGGTTGGCCGAATGGTCCAAGTAGGGTTTTTAGGGTTAACCTTTAACCTAATTCATTTCATATGACAACAACCTAATTCATTTTAAATCCTAACATCATCATATAGTTACTAAAACATAGCATATAACTTCATGGAAACCCTAAATCATAGCTCTTCCTAACAACATCTTCTTCTTACAAACATGACATAGAATTTCAATAAAACACCCAAAACCTCATCTTGGCCGAATATATCATATGAGTTTCTTTTACAAAATAGCAATCGAAGCTACCCGTACTGCAGGTGAGGGATACTTACATCCTTCGCTTTGCTTTGGGTGGGGAAGATAACCTAAAGAACCAACCTAGCCTTTGCTTTCTTGCTTGGATGAGGTTCGGCCAAAAGAGGGAAATGGAGAGGGAGAGGCTCTAGGTTTCGGTGAGAAGGAGAAGAAGAGAGGAAGTGGTCAATTAGAACCTTCCCTCTTCTTTATAAAGGGAGGAAGAGAAGTTTCTCTTCTCTTCTTCCATGCCTCTTCATTTACCTTTATCACAATTATCTATAATACCCCCCCCTTCCAATAATGATAATATACTAATGGGCTTCTGTTTAGTGGGTGCATCTATAGGGTTTGGCTATCTCTAGAGGTTTGGAGTTCAATTCCTAGGTATTGCATCCATTTTTGGCTTATTTTCTTTTATTTGGAAAAAGGCCCACATAAAGCCCATGATCATCAAGCCAAAAATTCTTGTAAAATTGCTAGGAATTTTACGGGAGTTACAATCCTTCATACCTTTTAAAAGTTTCGTCCTCGAAACTTAGAACAATTAGGTACTTCGCTTCATGTCCTCCTCGCTCCTGTAGCTTCCTCGCATCTGCTGATTCTCGCCACAAGACCTTTACTAAGGGCACCTCTTTGTTCCTTAGCCTCTTGATTTCTGGTCTAGTATCCGGATAGGCCGACTTTCAATACTGTGTCCTCTTGAACTTGTGCTTGTTTGTGGCTCGATCACTTGGTCCGTACTGGAAATGCATTTCTTGAGCGCAGAGACATGGAACACGTTGTGAATAGCCGACATCTCTTGAGGCAGCTCTAGCTTGTAAGCTACCTTGCCAATCCTCTGCAATATCGGATACGGTCCCACGAGCGTGACTCGTTTACCCTTCCTTCCGAATCTCATCACTCCTTTCATAGGAGCTACTTTGAGGAATACTAGGTCCCCAACTTCAATTCTAACGGTCACGCCGCATATCCGCATATCCGCTCTCTTTGTCGGCTCCGGGCGCTTCAATTCTCGATGGATGTTACGATAGCTCGGGTGGTGTTGTCGATGAAGTCCGTCTCGAGTCCCATCCTCTTCGTTTCACCACCTCGTATCAAAGATATGGGAGATCTACATTTCCTCCCGTATAGAGCCTCGTAGGGTGCCATTCCAATAGTAGCCTGGTAGCTATTATTGTAGGCGAATTCTGCCAAACATAAGTATTGGCACCAACTACCTTTGAAATCCAGGGCGCAGGCTCGTAACATATCCTTCAGTAATTGATTTACTCTTTCGGTCTGTCCGTCCGTCTGGGGATGGAAGGCAGTACTGAACAATAGCTTCGTGCCTAGGGCCTTCTGAACACATTCCCAGAAATGGGAAATAAAGCGACCATCTCTGTCAGAAATGATGGTCTTAGGAATTCATGTAGCCCGATGATAATTTCCCTAGCATATAATCGAGCAGCTTGCTCCGTCGAATAGGTCATCTTGATTGCTAAGAAATGGGCGAACTTCGCCAACTGGCCCACAATTACCCATATAGCATCATAACCGCTTGTCGCCTTGGGCAATCCCGAGATGAAATCCATAGAAATGTCCTCCCATTTCCATTCGAATCTAGATCTACCGCAGTGTTCCTCCAGTCTCGTGTTCTCGCCTTAACCCTCGGGCAGTCGCAAGTCGACATCATACTGAGTCACATCTCTTTTCATTTCGAACCACCAGAACTTTCATTTTAGGTCTTGGTACATCTTGGTGGTTCCAGGATGCATCGCATAAGGAGTTTCGTGAGCTTCCTCAAATATCTCCTTCCGTAATCCTGGATCGTCGGGAATACACAAGCGATCCCTGAGGTAGAGTACTCCACTATCAGAGATCCGAAACCCGTCGTCCTTTCCTTCTAAGACCTCTTGCTTGATCCTCTGAAGGCTTGGGTCACGGGCTTGCTTTTCCAGTATATCATCGAACAGCGTCGGTGTTATCGTCATGGTCGAGAGCTGTCCGGAGATGATTTCAACCCCGTAACGCATAATCTCTCTTTCTAAGGGCCGAGATAACACTGATAGAGACATCAAGGTGGCGCAGGACTTCCTGCTGAGTGTATCAGCCACCTTGTTAGTTTTCCCCGGATGGTAGAGAATCTCGCAGTCATAATCCTTGACGAGCTCGAGCCATCTGCTTGCCTCACGCTGTAATGCTCGTAATCGTGGCACTATCAACAGCCTCCTCGCGGCTCATGGCTCTATGAGCTCGCCGCCACATTCCGAGTTATTTCTGGTCGGAGCATCTTCAGCATGAGTCTGCCCCTTTCTCTTTCCGTGCTGACCAACTCTGGGTATAGGCATGCGAGTCGGCTGAATCTCTTCACGGCTTCGCTGACCGATAGGTCACATGCAGTCTCTGATTGACTCAATGTCAAATTGAATTGGGTTACAACATCAAGCGGCAACCGCTTTCCACTCATCATTCGTATGTCCCCAATCAAATCAACTATACCACATACATCTTATGTAATAAACTAATCACTAATTTCAAAGGAAACGAGCTCATCACTTCTTATTCATACGTTCAGAAAAGAAAAATGTTAATATATAACATTCCTTATTTCTAATCGGAACAAAACTACTTGAGAAGATAGTTTATTACGACTCCCACTAGGACAAACCCTAGTGTAGTTGTAATTATGTTTAGTCCTATCTTCCTTGGCCTCATTAGGGTAGTCTCAGGATGGCCAATAAGTTGACTGTTTGTGGAACTCTCTTCATTCTTTTCGAGGCCAGCTACCACAGGATTCTCTTGAACCTTGTGCTCCAAAGAGTTCCCAAAGACAACTCAAAGATATGTTATCCGCCCTTCATAGCGGCCCCATACGTGATGCGCAACTACCATGAAATCATTTGGAAGAGAGCGTACCAAGGCCCATATCCGATAATTGTCTAGTAACGGAAACTCCTGCTGCTCGAGTCTCCTAAAAAGACCATCGAGCCTTTTTATGTGTCCGATGACCCCACCATTAGGTTTATAAACTATCTCTTCAATAGCTTCCCTCAATTTGTTTCGTAACACATCACGACGGGTCATTGTAGTCATCGTCCGTGCCATCTGAAATTGAAATAAATGAAGTCAGTACGAAACCGACTAACCAGTGCGAGACCGGCTTAATTCAAATTATATGAGCATAGACCTCACACAATTGATTACGAAAATCAACTCTTCGTAATTTTAGGAGTTTTTTTTTTTGATCAATGTTGATTTACCTAACTCGTCTACCTTTGACCACGAGTATTTCTTGTGAAGCTAGGTTTTTTTTTTTTTTTTAAGTTTTCGTTCGTTGACCTACGCATAATTAAACTGAAGCTAGCATAAAGTTATTTTAAGCTTAAGGCATCATTCATGTTCTCATGCATAGTTTAAGCTTAAGGTATTTTATATCATACAAGAACAAGTATAAGGGTATCATACATATTTTCATGCATATTTAAACTAGAAGCATTTCCTATCATACATGGAAAACAAATTCACAAAATTAGAGGAGACATAGAATTCTTACTTGGAGCGACAGGATTTGGAGCTTGATGTGTGTGTAGTGGAAAGGCAGATCCGCTCTGATACCAACCTGTCACGCCCGCCCTTTTCGGACCCAGAATCCGGGAGGGGCGGCGCGTGATGCGACCGTACATACATACATTACATACAGCGGAAGACTTTAGACATACTTCTTTATTTCTTACAGCGGAAGACTTTAGACTTATTTTTTTTTCTTTTAAACATGTGCATTGACATATACATATATATATACTTCTTCTTCTTAACATAGGGCATGCATCATAGCATATGTAGATACTTCTTCTTACTTCTTCTTTACTTCTTCTTATTAACATGGAGCATGCATCATAACGTATATAGATACCTAGTGCTTAGTTCAGGTTCATAACCATCGTTGTCATACGGAGACATAAGTAAGGACATCCATGAACATCATCATCATAGGTAAACATATATATATATAAACCTAAAGGATCTTCTCCACCATGCCACTGCCACACACATTTGGCCCCTCCTGCTACTCCCTTTAGTTTATCCATCCCTTACCCTTATCTCATAGATTTAGGAAAGATAAACTATAAGCACATAGGCTTAGTAAGATCCAGTCCTACTCACAAAACCATATATCGACATTAATCATAGCATGTACCATTCATAACATATAAGCATGTAACATTCATAACATATAAGCCACATAACATGCAACATACATGGCGTAATCAACTTAACATGTAGCATAAATAACGTGAGTAAACATAACATATCCCATCCATAGCATGGCAGCATAACATGTATCATCTATAACATAGCATCATGTCATGTACATCTAGGACTTACTTAAACATAACATATAACATATGTAACGTAGCAAATAAACATAACATAAAACATATAGGTATGACCTATCAAACATAACCTACATCATATGTAGCATAGTGACATAACATGGCATATCAAACGTAACATGCATCATATGTAGCATAGTGACATAAACATGGCATATCAACATAACATACTTCATGTGTAACATAGGGGCATAAACATGGCATATCAAACATAACATACTTCATGTGTAACATAGGGGCATAAACATGGCATATCAAACATAGCATGCATCATATGTAGCATAGTGACATAAACATGGCATATCAACATAACATACTTCATGTGTAACATAGGGGCATAAACATGGCATATCAAACATAACATACTTCATGTGTAACATAGGGGCATAAACATGGCATATCAAACATAACATACTTCATGTGTAACATAGGGGCATAAACATGGCATATCAAACATAGCATGTAACATAATCAATCTAATCAGGTAACATATGCAGGATGCTTTTGAAAACATATAATATAGGTACGTAAATATAAATCTCAACATATTTGGGCCCGACATTGTACCACTTCTTCATTATCATAGCGCGCATCCCTAAATAGGCCCGAGGTAGCAAGTCTCGTACCTAATAGGTTACTAGGCTCGATCTTAGTCCGTCGACCTAGGGCAATCGTCATAGCGTAGAAGCCCATCCTAGGCCCGAGTCTTACTCCTTCGACCTAAGGCATCTTGGAGCCCATCCCGTACTAGGCCCGAGTCTTATTCCATCGACCTAGGGGCAATTATACATAGAAGCCCATCCTAGGCTCGAGTCTTATTTCATCAACCTAGGGCATCTTAGGAGCCCATCCCTTCTTGGACCCTGTTAGGGTCTTGGTACAAGCCATGCAGAAGGTAAAATACTTATATGCTTATTTTATAACATAGCTTCTTTCATTTTGCAAACATAGCATACTTCATTTCATAACACGTCATGCTTCCCTTCATGGACATATCATCTTTCATTTCGTAAACATGACATTCTTCATTTCATAATATATCATTCTTCATTTCATCATCATGTCATATTATGTCGTGAACATATCGTTTTGTTTCATTTCATAATCTTATCTTCTTCCATTTCATAACATATTTTAAATATCACATACACATAGACATGGGAAAAAGGCATGGCATCAAAAGTAAGTAAACACTAACCTAAGGCATGTTATCTTCATCTAGCATTATTTAATATCACAAGTCAACGTGAATTCACCCAACATAAAACACATGTTAACCTATTCATTTAACTTAACAACAACTTCATATGCACATAAGACTTATATTAAAACTTCATCTAATCCCCAAAATGCATGATGGCCGAATGGTCCATAGGGTCTTCTAGGGTTATCTTTTAACCTAATTCATTTCATACGACAACAACTTCATTTGCATATAACATATGGATTAAAACTTCATTTGTTCACCCAAAACCTAGGTTGGCCGAACGGTCCAAGTAGGGTTTTTAGGGTTAACCTTTAACCTAATTCACTTCATATAACAACAACCTAATTCATTTCATATAACAACAACTTCATTTGCATATAACATATGGATTAAAACTTCATTTGTTCACCCAAAACCTAGGTTGGCCGAATGGTCCAAGTAGGGTTTTTAGGGTTAACCTTTAACCTAATTCATTTCATATGACAAGAACCTAATTCATTTTAAATCCTAACATCATCATATAGTTACTAAAACATAGCATACTTCCTAACATCATCATTTACTTCCTAACAACATCTTCTTCTTACAAACATGACATAGAATTTCAATAAAACACCCAAAACCTCATCTTGGCCGAATATAACATATGAGTTTCTTTTACAAAATAGCAATCGAAGCTACCCGTACTGCAGGTGAGGGATACTTACATCCTTCGCTTTGCTTTGGGTGGGGAAGATAACCTAAAGAACCAACCTAGCCTTTGCTTTCTTGCTTGGATGAGGTTCGGCCAAAAGAGGGAAATGGAGAGGGAGAGGCTCTAGGTTTCAGTGAGAAGGAGAAGAAGAGAGGAAGTGGTCAATTAGAACCTTCCCTCTTCTTTATAAAGGGAGGAAGAGAAGTTTCTCTTCTCTTCTTCCATGCCTCTTCATTTACCTTTATCACACTTATCTATAATCCCCCCCCCTTCCTCTAATGATAATATCCTATAGGGCTTCTGGTTAGTGGGTGCATCTATAGGGTTTGGCTATCTCTAGAGGTTTGGAGTTCAATTCCTAGGTATTGCATCCATTTTTGGCTTATTTTCTTTTATTTGAAAAAAGGCCCACATAAAGCCCATGATCATCAAGCCAAAAATTCTTGTAAAATTGCTAGGAATTTTACGGGCGTTACATGGGCGCCGGCCAAGGTATAGGGAAAAGAGAAGGAGCCGGCAACACCCTAGGAATAAGAAGAGCATTTCCCCTATAGTTGTCGCCCAACCTTTCTTTCTTTGGATTTCTTGTCGCCCAAGCAATGAGAGGCTAAACCCTAATTTCCAAAAACCAAATCCCTCTTGCCGCCCAACCCATTCTCCCATATATATAGAGTTAGGTTTAGGCCTAGGTTTAATCTCCTCCATTGGTTCTAGAGATTTAATCTCAACCGTCGGATCTTAGAGATTTAATCTCCACCTAGGGATTTAATCTCAACCGTCGGGTCAAGAGATTTAATCTCAACTGTCAGATCTAGAGATTTAATCTCAACCGTCGGATCTAGAGATTTAATCTCAACCGTCGGATCAAGAGATTTAATCTCAACCGTCGGATCTATAGATTTAATCTCAACCGTCGGTTCTAGAGATTTAATCTCCACTGTCGGTTCTAGAGATTTAATCTCAACCGTCGGTTCTAGGGATTTAATCTCCACCATCGGTTCTAGAGATTTAATCTCAACCGTCGGTTCTAGGGATTTAATTCCAACCGTCGGATCTAGAGATTTAATCTCAACCGTCGGTTCTAGAGATTTAATCCCAACCGTCGGATCTAGAGATTTAATCTCAACCGTCGGTTCTAGAGTTTTGTTTTCCATCATTGGATCTAGAGTTCATGAGGTTTATATTAGGCTACGATAGGGACCATGAGGAGGAGTTCGATCTTGGCCACCCGATGGATCGGAACCACACAAACTTGATCCATTAATGATGTTCCATTCTACTAGAGGATCATCATTGAACTACCTCACCAACCCCCATAAATTAATATGGGCTCCATATATTATTTGTACATCCATCTGCCCGTGTTTAAGATATCCAATGTCCGTCAATTAATTGATTTACTGACCATCAATTAATTAACATCTAACTCCTCGAGTAGTACCACTCAACCTTATCATCATGTTGACTAAGTCTACCTGCAGGGTTTACATTATGAACCTTATGAGCTCCTCAAGGGGACATCATCAACCTAATATATAGGACATGGTTTTCTCCTATAATCAACGGCACACCATGTAAATAATATCATTTCCTAACTTACCAGGATTGATTTAATCCATCTAAATCTCACCCTTTGGTAAATCAAAGAAATAAATACTAAGTACATGTGCCCGTTATTATATCGGGATTAAGAGCATGTACAACATAATATCCGAGGTCCGATTCAATTATGTAGTCAGCAATAAATTGAATCACCTCTATGTCGGTCCTGCTCAATACACCTAAGTGTACTAGTGTAACTCTATGTTCAAGACAAAACAATACCAAGCTACACTACAACCATGACAATGGTTTGTCCAAAACCATCTTGGTTATGAGCCTCTACTTATATTCTACAAGGGACTGATAACATGATCTTCTGTGCCTCACCAAACACCATGTTATCTACAATGTAAAATATTAGACAATATGCACACATATAATAAATATAAAGTGCAAACAAAGATCATGTGATTCTTATTTCAAAATAAAAATGTTCATAGAAAAGAGCTAGGCTTTCAGTATACATCCCAACACGAGCAACAAGCGTGCTCGAAAAGATAATCAATTAGACTCCTACATGTGGCATTGTCATCTTGGCCATGTAAGCAAGAAACGTATGTCCGAATTACACCGACGTGGAATTCTGGAATCATTTGAATTAGATTCATACGATACATGTGAATCATGCTTAAAAGGCAAGATGACTAAGTTACCTTTTACAGGAAAAGGTGAATGAGTGGGAGAGTTGCTAGGTTTAATACATACTGATGTATGTGGACCTATGTCAACTCAAGCTTTAGGAGGCTATAGCTACTTCATTACCTTCACCGATGATCACTCACGGTTAGGGTATGTGTTCTTGATCAAACACAAGTCTGAAGCCTTTGAAAGGTTCAAAGAATTCAGAAATGAAGTAGAGAAACAACATGAAAAGAGTATTAAAATACTTCGATCGGATCGAGGTAGTGAATACTTAAGTCAAGAGTTTCTAAATTATCTAAGAGACAATGGTATGTTGTCTCAATGGACTCCGCCATATACACCACAGCATAATGGTGTATCTGAGAGGCGTAACCGGACCTTGTTGGACATGGTCAGGTCAATGATGAATCATGTGAATCTTCCCAAGTCCTTTTGGGGCTATGCACTTCAGACAGTTGTTTACTTGTTAAATAGAATGCCAACCAAGGTAGTCTCTACTACTCCATATAAGATATGGAATAGTATTAAACCTCATGTATCTTACTTGAAGATATGGGGTTGTCCTGCTTATGTGAAGCGGACTGTATCAGACAAATTGGATGCTAAGTCTGATAAATGTCTATTTATTGGATACCCTAAGGAAACAAGGGGTTACAAATTCTTTCATCCTGTGGAACAAAAGGTGTTTGTTTCAAGGCATGTTGTGTTTCTAGAGAAAGAGTTTCTCTTGCAAGAAAACAGTGGGAGTGTCGTCGAGCTTGAGGAGGCTCGAGAGTGTCAAATAGACATTGATGAGATACCTGGTGAAGCATAACAGCCAATAACTCATAGTGATGAGCAATCGGTTGGACCTATTGAGACACCACATCTTCATAGATCTGGTAGAACATGCAATATTCCTGAGAGATATGGATTTCTTGTAAGTGAATCGAATGACGTATTACTCATTGATGATGATGAGCCTACCAGTTATGAAGAAGTTCTGATAAGTTCAGAAAGGGATAAGTGGCTTGAAGCCATGAAGTCGGAAATGGATTCCATGTATGAAAACCAAGTTTGGAACTTGGTTGACCCACCTGAAGGCATAAAGCCTATAGGGTGCAAGTGGGTTTTCAAGAAGAAAACCGACATTGATGGTAATGTGATTACTTATAAGGCTAGATTGGTGGTGAAAGGATATCGTCAAAAATAAGGTGTTGATTATGACGAAACTTATTCACCTGTTGCTATGCTTAAATCCATTCGTATGCTCCTTGCCATAGTGGCTCATTATGATTATGAGATATGACAGATGGATGTGAAAATAGCTTTCCTTAAGGGAAACCTGCTCGAGGATGTATATATGATACAACCTGAGGGTTTCACATCGATTGATAAAACCAAAGTATGCAAATTGCAACGGTCCATATATGGATTGAAGCAAGCATCCAGGAGCTGGAATATCCGTTTTGATGAGACAATAAAAAAGTTTGATTTCTCATAAAATCCAGACGAACCTTGTGTGTACAAGAAGGTTAGTGGGAGTGCAGTCATGTTCCTAGCATTGTATGTCGATGACATATTACTTACAGGAAATGATGTTTCAGTCTTACAGCCAGTTGAGATTTGGTTGTTCAAGACATTCTCCATAAAAGACCTGGGAGAAGCAACCTAGATTCTCGGGATTAAGATCTATAGAGATAGATCGAAACGGTTGCTTGGTCTTTCACAGTCTACATATATAGACCGAGTGCTAAAGTGGTTTATCATGTCGGAATCCAAGAAAGGTTTCCTACCCATCAGGCATGGGATTCACCTTTCGAAGTCTATGTGTCTACACACAGAAGACGAGAGGATTTGCATGAGTAAGACTCCCTATGAATCCGCAATAGGGTCTATCATGTATGCTATGTTATGTATGAGGCTCGATGTATCATATGCTCTAAGTGTCATGAGTAGATACCAGTCTGACCCAGGAATGGATAATTGGGTAGCTGTTAAGATAATCCTTAAGTACTTGAGAAGAACTAAGGATGTGTTCCTAATATATGGAGAAGGGGACATGGTGATACGCGGGTATACGGATGCTATCTTCCAGACGGACAAGGATGATTCCAGGTCTCAGTCTGGATACGTGTTCACCTTGAATGGGGGCACAGTGAGTTGCAAAAGTTCCAAACAAGACACTGTAGCGGATTCTACCACTGAGGCAGAATACATTGCAGCTTCGGAAGCAACAAAGGAAGCGGTTTGGATCAAGAAGTTCATTTATGAACTTGGTGTGATTCCAGCCATTGTTGAAGCCAACTGTGACAACAATGGAGCAATTGCACAGGAGAAAGAGCCAAGGTCTCATCAACGATCCAAACATGTGCTTCGTCGCTATCATCTGATCAGAGAGATCATTAGTAGGAAGAAAATAGAAATCGAGAAAATCCCCACTGAAAGGAACTTAGCGGATCCTTTGACTAAGGCATTACCTTAAAGTAAGTTTGAGGGTCATGTTAGAGCCTATGGTATTGGATACCATAGCGATTGACATTAGGCCAAGTGGGAGTTTGTTAGTAATATATGAAAGATGTCCTAAGGGAATCGCCTTATGTTTGAACCATTTATATGATAAATAAGGATTCACTATTTGAGTATACATGTCCACATGTATTTGATTAGATCTTAAACTCATTTACTGAATGTCCACGATACGATTCACAGCATGAGAGAATTTATGATTGGATCACAACTAGTGAGTATCTCTACATGTGTAATTGTGATGTATCAAAATTATCCATGGTCGATGAATTGATGGATTTGGACACCATCAAATCCTTGGTGTATCCAAGAAATTAATTCTCACTGACTGGAGACATTGTGATGTCCGGAGTTAATCGTGGATGCTAGTTATGGTAACTAGTTCATTGGAGTGAGCAGCCGTAAGACTTCATATGGTTTTCTGCATATATAGATATGTCAATGAAGTTCTTACTGCAGCTTAAGTGCGATGTTCCTTTGACTTGAGGTATTCAAGTCATCTTGATCATGAAACCTATGCTTTGACATCTTAAGAAAGCATCTTTGAGGAGATGTGGACCCGGGATGATTGTCATAAGTCAAAGCGATCGAAGGTGTTTGAATAGCCTATAAAGGATTCACCACTACTTGCGAGGAGATGTATACCCATGGTCTCTCGTCGGATTGTTACTAAATTCTTTGGCCAAAGCATTATATGTTTAGAGTAAGGTACTCTTGGATACATGTGTAATAACTAGAATCCGTAGGACAAGGAAATGATACTTGGGCTAGGTGTGATGCTGTCAACCTAGTAGGGACTGAAACTATAGACCATGTCCAGAACCAAGTGGGTATAAGATGAGTGAAAGGAATGGGGCACGATTCATTGTAGCTACTGAAGGGTTTCAGAAATAGTTCTAGATCAACCGTTGATCTTTTCGGTTAATTGGGGATCATGATGTACTACTAGGTGCCACTCATGATTGTTCTATAATTAATGGTTAATTATAGACGACCAACATAAACTGAGAACCTATTTGGTCACACGCACAACGAGCGTAATCCGAAGGATTTAAAATGAGCATGACAATGAGATTCTCAGACCGAGAGAAACTAGGTTTGGTTGGACCAAACAAGGAGCTGGCATGAACTCATTTCAGTCTTAATAGAAGCATGGATGGGCGGTGTCTTATGAAGACATGATGGATGAACCAAATTGGTTTTGTTATAATCCAATGGTGGAGAATAAACCAAAGGGATTTGGTTTGTATTAAACGAATGAACCGAAAGTTGGTTCAGTTCGTTTTAACTTAAAATAGACCAAATCGGTTTGGTTTATTTTAACTTAAATTAATGGAGCGGGTTAACGGGTTTTGGTTATGAACCAATAACCATTAGGAGAATTTGTTCTCTATAAAATAGGGCTCAAGGGTTTAATGAGAGCCCTAATCCAAAGTTGCCGCCCCTCTCCCTCCTCTCCTCTTGTGGTTGGCGCCCAAACCCTAGCTGCCGCCCACCTCTTGTGCCACCGTCCAAGTTGTTGCTGGCGTCCAAGCTTCAGCCGACGATCCTCTAGCGACCCTCCGGTGATCTTCCTTGGCTCCGGTGACAAGGTGAGCATCTAGCTTCCTTATTTGGCCGGTGCTAATCCTCCACCAAAGCTGTCCAGTTTTCTGGATAGCTTGTTTACTTCGTGTCGGAGCATCATTTGGATGGAATTTGGAGCTCCAACAGCGGCTTCCGTGACGGGGATTCAATCTCCAGTAATCCTCATAGGTGGAGGATGAAGGATTCGTCAAACGGTGGACGAATACCTCTCCGTAGAAGAGAGTTTTTGAGGACTCGTTTTGAATCCGAATTTTGATTCGTATTGTGATCTTCTCTCGATCACATCATCTTCGACACGAGGCTAGTGACTCGTACGAAGATGAGACTCGTAAATTTGTGAAGTCATCCCGAAGATACTCAGCGTGTGAAAAGACCTAATCCAGTATGCATATACTTAATCCCAAATCACATATCAATATTACCCATTATACACAAGATCGGAACACCCGGCACCAAGTTTATTTTATTCCATTCAGTTTAGCAGTCTCAACTACACACACTATACCCTATCAAACTGAAGAAAAATAGAACATCAAAATCAACTCCCCTCAAACTGGAAACCCTGTATCATAGATGTCCCGGACAATGTGTGTCATGCTCATCATCATCTCCTTAGTTACACCACCTCCGCTTCTTGCATCTCAATCTGGGATTCCTGTTCCCTACCTGAAAATATTATGTGAAATCATGAGTTCACAGCCCAGTAAGTAGATCAATGATAGGGATACAACACAGGGAGGAAAATTCAACAGGAAACCTATATCTCTTTAACTGTAAATGTAATCTACTGTAGCTCAACATACATTTTTTTATTGCACTTTCTGTAAGTCAGTATGTAACATAACCAATACTTTTAGCAACATTCCATTATAACAAGTACTGCGATCCCAATCATGCCTTTCTGTTATGCTAACTGTACCTAAACATAAACCCTCGTGGTACCTCGCATTATGCATTTAACATGCTGAGCCAGTCAAACACCTTATTTTCTTGTACAATCCTGAGGTACCTCTAGAAAGAAATTAAGGGAATCAGTCATCAGTCAATCTGTCAATTTGGGTGGGCCCTCCCCGGCTCGGCAATGCTCATGTACATACAGTTAGCTAAATAAAGAATTTCTGTCATTTTCTATCATACTCAGTCACAGAAGGATAACATAGAACATCATGGGTGAACGTTTATAACTAAATATATATATAGCATCTAACCTCATACACAGGTAGATGGTAATTACGCCCATATACATATAGCATCTAACCTCATACGCAGGTAGATGATAATTACACACATATACATATAGCATCTAACCTCACACACAGGTAGATGATAGTATAACTTATTTACATAACATCAGGGCACAAGAAAGATTTGGATGAACAATTAACTAAAAATAATAACAGTAACATCATGGGTGAACAATTATATATATATATATATCTATATATATATATATATATATATATATATATATATATATATCTATATATAGCATCTAACCTCATACACAGGTAGATGGTAAGTACACACATATACATATAGCATCCAACCTTATACACAGGTAGATGATAACTAAACCACTTATATATATATATATATATATATATATATATATATATATATATATATATATATATTTAGCATCTGACCTCATACACAGGTAGATGATATTTATCACATATTACTTATCATTTACAACATTAAGAAAAACTTATGAAGGATTAACTAAACATGCTGACCGATAACAAATATAGCAAGAATCATCTACGGACATAATGCTCATGTACATACACATTTATATCCACCCCAGCATGCTGATTTCTTTCAAACAAACTACTCATTACATCTATTAAACATTTATCTGGCTATTATCTGAATATTTAACCCTCCTATACCTCCCTTGACGTACTCAATTCATAATGACCCCAACATGTATAATATCAGTTATTAAAACCCAACCGAATGAAATCCACCCTACAAATCCACACATCAATTCAACAACAGCGATCCTAAGATCATAATCCAATCCCCTTCCCTCTTAATAACCAAAAATCTGTTTTACCCATTCCATTTCCCTGCCCCTCACTTGCCAAGCACCCTAATCCACCGGATCCGATCACCTACCATCCAGAATTCCCATTACAGCCCAAAGATTTAAATCCCTAACCACCTCCTGGGATCTCTCTGCTCCTCACCTTTTTCACGCCGACTGGAAACCAAGCTCCACCGGTTTCCATAGATCAGTCCATTCCAATACTACCGAAAATCCTCCCATAAACCCTGCTAGAACTCAATTTGGAAACCCAATGCTCAGACCCGATTAAATCCCGACATCCCGACACCATCCCGCCGCTAAAGCCCCAAACAAAAACCTACTAAACACTCCGCCCTCGCCAGCCCTAGCCAGAGATTACTTACCATGAAGATGAGGGAGGAGGGTCGGTGTAGCTCCGGCGGCTTGGCGTCGTCTCCGGCGGAAGGGTTTCGTCGATCGCCCCTTTCGATGTCTGCGGCGGCTTGCGAACAGAAGACGGGCGCACGATAGAAAAAGAAGGGAAAAAGAAAAAGAAAAGAAAAGGGTTCGGCCGGTTATATGGGTTTAGGATTTTTTTCCCCTTTATGCCCCTCAACTGCGCTTATTTAGGGTATAAATAGACCCCAACATTTATCCTCCTTTTCCGATGACATACGCCCATGTATTTTTATCATTTTATTATTGTTATTATTGTTATTATTATTTTATTATTATTATTATTATTTTATCATTTTCGATGACTGCGTTTTTTTTTTCAAGACTTGACAACTCTCCCCCCCTTAAAAAAAATTGCGTCCTCGAAATTTGACTTACCAAATAGTTCAGGGTAACGGTCATGCATATCCCGCTCGGTCTCCCAGGTAGCTTCCTCTATCTGCTGATTTCCCCATAAAACTTTCACCATTCTGATTTCTTTATTTCTCAGCTTCCGCACTTGACGATCCAATATTTGTTCTGGTATTACCTCGTAGGATAGATCTGGTGTCTACTGTATGGCTTCATACCTAATCACATGTGCAGGGTTGGAAAGGTACCTCCTGAGCATGGATAAGTGAAACACATTATGAACTCTTGCCATGTTTGATGGTAGAGCAACTCGGTATGCTCATGTTCCAATCCGGTCGAGAATCTCAAAAGGCCCAATATACCTCGGACTGAGTTTGCCCTTCCTTCCGAACCTCAGTACTCCCTTCATGGGTGACACTTTGAGAAATACATGGTCTCCCACTGTGAACTCCAGATCCCTCCTTCGACAATCAGCATAACTCTTTTGGCGACTTTGTGCCGACTGCATTCTGTCTCGGATCTTTGCTACTAGTTCCACAGTTTGTGTCACAATCTCTGGACCCAGAACTGCTCTTTCTCCTACCTCTTCCCAATGTAATGGGGTTCTACACCTTCTTCCGTATAGCGCTTCATAGAGAGCCATACCGATGGTGGATTGATAACTATTATTATAGGTGAACTCTACCAAGGGCAGTTTGGACTCCCAACTCCCTTTGAAATCTATAATGCAAGCTCATAGCATATCTTCTAAAATCTGAATTACTCGCTCAGATTGACCGTCGGTCTGGGGATGGAAAGCGGTGCTGAAAGCAAGTTTTGTACCCAATCCCCGATGCAAACTCTTCCAGAACCCGGATGTAAATTTTGGATCTCTATCTGACACAATCTGATCCGGAATTCCATGTAACCTTACTATTTCCCGTATATACAACTCTGCATATTGTATCATAGTGAAAGTGGTTTTCACTGGCAGGAAGTGTGCTGACTTCGTCAATCGATCCACAATAACCCACACTGCATTTGATCCCTTAGTCGAGATCGGTAATCCTACCACAAAATCCATGGCAAAATTTTCCCACTTCCAAACAGGTATCGGAAGCGGTTCGAGCAATCCCGCGGGCCTTTGGTGCTCATCTTTCACCTATTGACAGGTAAGGCACTCATGGACCATCTTGCTTATGTCTCTCTTCATGCTCGACCACCAATATAATAACCGCATATCCTTATACATCTTTGAGCTGCCGGGGTGAATAGAGTACGGGGTAGTGTGAGCTTCCCTCATGAGATTCTCCCTCAGGGATCCACCCTTAGGCACCCAGATGCGGCCCTTGTATCGCACCATCCCATCAACCACTGAGTAGATGGTGCTACCCTTTAATTCATCTTTGCATTTTCATTCCATTAACTGTTGATCCGAGGCTTGTTCTGCCCGAATCTGATCCTGTAAATTTGATTTAACCGTCAATGCCGCCAACCTAACCTGCTCACCTGGTGCTATCACCTCCACTCTTATATGTTGAAATTCTGATATCAATCTTTGCTGGGTGCTCAACTGTAATAGCGTCGCTGTCTTGCGACTCAGTGCATCCGCCACCACATTTGCCTTACCCGGGTGATAGTTAATATTGCAGTCATAATCTTTTACCAACTCCAACCATTGTCTCTACCGCATATTCAGTTCCTTTTGAGTAAAGAAATATTTCAAACTTTTATGATCTGTGTAGATCTCGCAACGTTCTCCGTAAAGATAGTGTCGCCAAATCTTCAAAGCGAAGACGACCGCTGCTAGTTCCAGGTCATGTGTAGGATAATTCTGCTCATGCACCTTCAACTGACGTGATGCATAGGCAATGACCCTCCCCTTCTGCATCAATACAGCCCCTAGACCAGTTTTGGAGGCATCAGTGTACACCACAAACTGCCCAGAAGTGTCTGGAACTGCAAGCACAGGTGCTATCATCAGCCTTTCCTTTAACTCCATAAAACTCTTCTCGCACTGAGTAGTCCATTCATACCTCACCCCCTTCTTGGTCAACGAAGTCAGGGGTAGCGCAATTCGTGAAAAATTCTGAATGAATCTGCGATAATACCCCGCTAGTCCCAGGAAACTTCGAATTTCTGTAACATTTCTCGGAGTAGCCCAACTCTAGATTGCCTCTACTTTGACTGGATCCACCTCTATTCCCTTCTCCGAGACTATATGTCCTAAAAATGCTATTTGTCTCAACCAAAAATCGCATTTGCTGAACTTAGTGTATAACCGCTTATATTTCAAAGTCTGCAGCACCAACGTCAGATGTTGTCGGTGCTCTTCGCGACTCTGAGAATAAATTAGTATAACATCGATAAAGACAATCACAAACTGATCCAAGTATGGCGTGAAGATCCGGTTCATCAAATCCATAAAGGTTGTGGGGGCATTAGTAAGCCCAAACGACATAACTAGAAACTCATAATGACCATACCAGGTTCCGAACGCAGTTTTATGAACATCTTCTCCTTTCACCCTCAATTGGTGGTACCCCGACCTCAAGTCAATCTTTGAGAACACCGTTGCTCCTTGTAGTTGATCAAACAGATCATCGATTCTAGGCAACGGGTACTTGTTCTTGACTGTAACCCGGTTTAACTCCAGGTAGTCAATGCACAACCACATTGAACCGTCCTTCTTACGGACTAACAACACGGGCGCTCCCCAGGGTGACACACTGGGTCGGATGAAACCCTTATCCAATAGTTCTTGTAGTTGCTCCTTCATTTCGGTGGGTGCCAGGCGGTACGGTGCTTTAGACACAGGGGTGATTCCCGATATTAATTCTATTCCAAACTCAACCTCTCTGACAGGGGGTAATCCTGCAATATCCTATGGAAATACATCAGGAAAATCCCAGACTACCTCTACTTCCTCCAGACTTGGTCTAAAAGTCTCAGAACTACCCATTATGTTGACTAGAAATCCGTTACACCCCTTGCTTAACATTTTTTGAGCTTTACATGCTGATATAATAGGTGGATGACTCAACAGGGAGGTTGCATTGAAAATGACAAATTCATCATTTTGTAGTTTCAGTTTAACCGTCCTTTGTTTACAGTCAATAATGGCCACGTACCGGGTCAACCAATCCATACCCAGAATTACATCAAAATCCACCATCTCTAATACAATAAGTTCGGCGTACACTGTATAGTTCTGCATCTTTATCGGACAGTTCCTCACTATTCTATTGCTGGTCAGTTCTTCCCCCGAAGGCAAGGACATGTTATAGCCGGTTGCCATCCAATCACATGAAATACCTAGTTTTGTAACGTAGGCCACCGATATGAAAGAGTGTGTAGCTCCCGAATCAATTAAGGCATGAGCAGGTAGGTTGACAATAGAAATTCTACCTGTGATGATGGTCGAATCCGGATCCACCTGCTCCTGTGTCATAGCATACACCCTTCCTCTAGTTGGCTCTTTGAGCTGAGGGCAGTTAATAGCAAAGTGTCCAGACTTCTTGCACTTGTAGCACACCAAACACTGACCTGCATGAGTCTTATCACACTTGGGACACTGAGTTTTGCTTTCGCCCTTGAAGACAGTATGGTCGACTGGTCGGGGTTCCTGGGGTCGCTGTCGTGGCTGCGTCTGAAACTGTGGCTGCTTGCCTCGAAACTGGCTCGATGCAAACTTCTTCTGACTCAACGCAGGAGGTTCCCTTCCCTGGTAATTAGACCTCTTAGTCTGTACTTCCTTTATCATGTCATTCCTATCCCTCTCTTCCATCAGAGCCTGATCCACAGCCTCTCTGAAGGTGGTAACTCGGCTCACCCTGACATCATGGCGAATGGCTGCCCTCAATCCCTTAGTAAAATGTTTCAGCTCCTCTACTAGTTGACTGGCAATCATAGGTACAAAAATACTGCCCCTTCTCGAATTCCTTGACATACTCAGCCACTGTCCGGTCCCCTTGGCGAAGCTTTAGGAATTCCCTAGCCATTCGGGTTTTGGTGTCAGCAGTAAAGTATTTACCATAACATACCTCCTTGAATTCAACCCAAGTAACTGTAGCTAAATCCACCGCTGAGCGTGCACCCTCCCACCATATTCGAGCATCGCCCCGCAACATGAATATGGCGCAGCTCACCTTGTCAGCATCCGTAAGCTGCTAGAAGTATCGTCTCCAATGATCGAATCCATCCTTCTGCAACAATCGGGTCTGTACTTCCCTTAAACTCTGTCGGTCCAAGATCCTTGAACTGCTTGTAAACTGGGTTCACACTGGCTGTGGGACCACTATGGGTGTTTCCATGCTCCCTGGCTCTCAATAGTTGTTGGATCTGTTCTCCCTGAATCCTACTCTGTTCCTGCATAATTGCGGCAAGCTCGGCGAGAAACTGACTACTCTGCCCCACTTCACCATTGTTTCTTCGGCCCACCATTCTCCTATAAAACCCGATACCTGCATCGTTATCTCCAGTTTATACATAAACCTAAACATGATTACATTAAGACTACTACTTGAAAAGTAAATTTAAAGCTTACAAACGCGGGGATGGATGTATCTGAGTCCTTGATGAGATTGCATGCACACACTGTCCTTTAGGATCGTTCGCTCTGATACCAACTGAAAAGACCTAACCCAGTATGCATATACTTAATCCCAAATTACACATCAATATTACCCATTATACACAAGATCGGAACACCCGACACCAAGTTTATTTTATTCCATTCAGTTTAGCAGTCTCAACTACACACACTATACCCTCTCAAACTGAAGAAAAATAGAACATCAAAATCAACTCCCCTCAAACTGGAAACCCTGTATCATAGATGTCCCGGACAATGTGTGCCATGCTCATCATCATCTCCTCAGTTACACCACCTCCGCTTCTTGCATCTCAATCTGGGATTCATGTTCCCTACCTGAAAATATTATGTGAAATCATGAGTTCACAGCCCAGTAAGTAGATCAATGATAGGGATACAACACAGGGAGGAAAATTCAATAGGAAACCTATATCTCTTCAACTGTAAATGTAATCTACTGTAGCTCAACATACATTTTATTATTACACTTTCTGTAAGTCAGTATGTAACATAACCAATACTTTTAGCAACATGCCATTATAACAAGTACTACGAACCCAATCATGTCTTTCTGTTATGCTAACTGTACCTAAACATAAACCCTCGTGGTACCTCGCATTATGCATTTAACATGCTGAGCCAGTCAAACACCTTATTTTCTTGTGCAATCCTGAGGAACCTCTAGAAAGAAATTAATGGAATCAGTCATCAGTCATCAGTCAATCTGTCAATTTGGGTGGGCCCTCCCCGGACCTTAACCCGGGGAGCCCAACCCATCCAGGCCCCACTAATGCTCATGTACATACAGTTAGCTAAATAAAGAATTTCTGTCATTTTCTATCATACTCAGTCACAGAAGGATAACATAGAACATCATGGGTGAACATTTATAACTAAATATATATATAGCATCTAACCTCATACACAGGTAGATGATAATTACACACATATGCATATAGCATCTAACCTCACACACAGGTAGATGATAGTATAACTTATTTACATAACATCAGGGCACAAGAAAGATTTGGATGAACAATTAACTAAAAATAATAACAGTAACATCATGGGTGAACAATTATATATATATATATATCTATATATAGCATCTAACCTCATACACAGGTAGATGGTAAGTACACACATATACATATAGCATCCAACCTCATACACAGGTAGATGATAACTAAACCACTTATATATATATATATATATATTTAGCATCTGACCTCATACACAGGTAGATGATATTTATCACATATTACATATCATTTACAGCATTAAGAAAAACTTATGAAGGATTAACTAAACATGCTGACCGATAACAAATATAGCAACAATCATCTACGGACATAATGCTCATGTACATACACATTTATATCCACCCCAGCATGCTGATTTCTTTCAAACAAACTACTCATTATATCTATTAAACATTTATCTGGCTATTATCTGAATATTTAACCCTCCTATACCTCCCTTGACGTACTCAATTCATAATGACCCCAACATGTATAATATCAGTTATTAAAACCCAACCGAATGAAATCCACCCTACAAATCCACGCATCAATTCAACAACAGCGATCCTAAGATTATAATCCGATCCCCTTCCCTCCTAATAACCAAAAATCTATTTTACCCATTCCATTTCCCTGCCCCTCACCTGCCAAGCACCCTAATCCACCGGATCCGATCACCTCCCATCCAGAATTCCCATTACAGCCCAAAGATTTAAATCCCTAACCACCTCCCGGGATCTCTCTGCTCCTCACCTCCTTCACGATAAGAAACCAAGCTCCACCGGTTTCCATAGCTCAGTCCATTCCAATACTACAAAAAATCCTCCCATAAACCCTACTAGAACTCAATCTGGAAACCCAATGCTCAGACCCGATTAAATCCCGACATCTCGACACCATCCCGCCGCTAAAGCCCCAAACGAAAACCTACTAAACTCTCCGCCCTAGCCAGCCCTAGCCAGAAATTACTTACCGTGAAGATGAGGGAGGAGGGTCAGTGTTGTTAAATACTGAAATTTAAAATACCAAAATTTAAAGGTCAAATATTTTGAGAAATAATCTTGGAAATTTTTCGGGATTTTTAGGGAATTTTAGGAATTTTTTTCAGAATTTTTCTAGATTTAAACGGATTCCGTACGAGACTTGTACGGGAATAAAATAAATAGGTTTTTGGAGGACCTATTTGAAATATCTAAACCTAAGTTTTTATTCTCTTATTTCCCCCATTCCATCCTCGACCGCCAAATTCGGGATTCTCTCTTTCTTTTTTCAAGGAGTAGCCTGGGTGTTTCCCTGATCAAGGGGATCACGCATCGCTCTTCGCTTTATAGTAATACGTAACTGTCTATACCTTCGTAGCCTCGAGAAGCTTCAATCTCCCAAATACTCGATCATTGTGGATGGAGGAGTACGACTCTTGGATCCACTTGTTTGCGTACAGGAGTAGAATCTGGATAACGTTGGGGAGTCTCTGGTGAAACTGCTGGAGTTTGCTAAGGTTACAGTACCACGAGAAGTGTGGGAAGATACCTAAATAAGGCTGATGGCGATGGCAGGATGATTGGGCATCTGTGATCTCAGGACTTTGGTTGGGTGTCTTTTGGATGTGGAGAGGTTAGCATGCATCGCACATATGGTGAGGTATTATATTTGTTTATTTTAGGAGATTCAAGGTATGAATTTAAGTTCAATTTATTACCCTCGTTGGACTTATCATAGAACTTGGTAATAATTATATTTTTACCTGTAGGCCTTTGATGGAGGTAGATTCTATGATGCGAAGACAATTGATATTCTTCATAAAAGGCGGGTACTTTGACTTATCTTTTAGATATAGTCAAGTTGATATGTTAGTTAGGATAGCATGCAATACTTTTCATGTTTATATGCCTAGTATGTTTTTGTGCCTACTAGATACATGCATTTGATCAGTATGTTTATATCTTCCTGTTTTACTTGGATCATAGTATTTGGATTATGGATATGTACATATTGATTGTACATATTATTCGGATAGGTATTTTGAGTAGGATTTACATGCTTTAGTATCATGCACCATCTTGCATGATTGCATGCTGGCTGGACGGGGTTCCATTATTGTTGAGCTCGCAGCTAGTTACATGGCCTGCACACACTGCCACTCATGGGTTAGTGGTACATCAGGAGGGTGTGTGCAGTTTGCTCTGTCAGGCTCCGCTGGACCGCTCATGGGTAGCGTAGCGGCAGGCGTGGTAGCGGCAGGCGAGGATCCCTCCTGCATCATGACAGGGAGATGAGAGCTTAGCTCCCCACTATGTTTGGGGCGGGAGGATAGGTGTACTCAGACATCCCATCCCACTCGGCCACTCAGAGCGATGATGGCGAGAGTGCACAGTTGTCATAGCTACCCACTCGGCTTCACCATCGCGTGTGAGGCGGCTGACTGGCGTCAGGGTTGACCATGTCATTTGCACGTCATGCATTTTGCACGGATTGCATTTGTATTGTGTTTTGCGCATTATTGTATTGATGCCTTGGATGTTGCATATGATTGACATGCATACGGATTCATATTCTTATATGGTGATGACTTTATCTCTTATAGTAGGGCACATGCTCCTATATCGGAGTAGGAGACTCGTGAGTCTGATCCTTTTGCATTTATTTCTTGCTTACCATATATATGAGACTGTACTGGCATGATTAGTATTGTTAGCTATTTCTTGCTATTCATATCTACTATACCCGCAGAGTTCTTTGAACTCACCCCGTTGATTCATTTTTATTTCAGGATGAAGCTGTCAGGAGAGTCCAGTTGCCAATCCCCCTCGTCGAAGTGGATAGGTTTTTATTGGTCTTATGGTTTTGGATCTTGTATAGAAGAGATGTTTAGGTTATGTACTCGTGGATTTGTGGTGTCCTTGTAGACCTTTATTGGATTTTTATTATTGGTTTTGGTTGAGTATTCCTGCCCAGACGGCAGAAGGGGTAAGTCTAGTTAGAGTAGACTTTTGTTTACCTAGATTTGTTGGCCTGAGGCCTTATTATTATCTGCGTGTGATGTGGTATGATTCCGGTCGTGTTGACCGATGTATAGTGGCCGTGTAGGCCTTGTATAAAAATTGGTATTGTCACCCGTACAGGGGAGATGCTGCCGGATTTTCGTCTGGACTCCTCGGCGTGACAATTTATTTGGTATCAGAGCGTAGGTTTCCGAGTTCCTTAGGATCTTTGGGTTTTTGGAGTTTGCCACGTTTGGCAGGTTAACTGGGTATTTTCAGAGTTGTACGGATTTCCGACGATTTTTATGTTTCGGAAATTTGAGGTATTATTGACGAGGTCAATATGGGGGATTTGGCGTGACAGACATCTCGCATACGCTAATGGTAAATACATTCTAGAAAATTTTCTAGATTTAGTATATATTTATATTGGTTATGCGGTGATATCATGTTTTATCTAGTATTGTTTTAACATGATATCTGTTGAACTGTTAGATTTTTAGGTTGCTGGTTTATAGATAGCATTTGGTTATAAATTGCTATTACTGCTATACGTAGCTTGTTATCATTGTGATATAAATGATAAGATATTATTGGTAGATGTTTACCTCTTAGGATTTGACTAGTATTAGGATTATTAGACTAGTTGAATGATATGACTAAGATGGATAAATTCGTAGAAGACATGATGACATGATTACAACTTACGTAGTTTAGAGTATATATAAGCATCTGATGCTTTATTTTAGTATTGCCTTGACTTTGTTCTGGCATGATCCTTTAGTTATACCCTAATTAATTTCAGTCATTGATTGTCATTAGTAGGACTATGCTGTCGTTTATTAGACAGCGTATTATGTGTTATTGTGGTGGATACTATGATTGAGACTAGTAGAGATAGAATAACTTAGATGAGGTTATTCTATAGGAGCGGATTTCAGGAATGAAACAACGTTAGTAGAACCCTAGGTGTTGGAACCTTAGGCGTAATAACCCGGATGTGCTTATTAGTATATGTTTATACATTTACTATTTCAGCTGATATAGTGATCGGATTAGTAGAGGTCATATGATTAGGATGCGATTAATCCTTACTATATCTCCCATTCTTGGTTGAGAGAGAGAGTCTGGAGTAGAGTCTCTCTATAGGCAGGTGCTTTGTATATTTGAGGTCGAATAGGTCTCCCATGTATGGTTGAGATAATCTACTGTAAGGTTATACTTTTGCGTTATTCGTTCAGAGTTGGTGATAATTGGATTCGTATGATGTCTGTAGCAAGATAGCTACTTTACATCTTAAGTACTCACGAGATCTGTTCGTGGTAGCATGTTACAGCATGCATGATTGAACTGGTAGGATGGTATAATTTAGGCTTAACCCTCTTGCTGTGCTTGTTAGTAGAGGGGTTGCTCTTATTGGCTTTGATAGACGTTATTAGTTGGGACGAAACCCTATGATTACTCGTCTCGACGAGTTTATTAGTGGACATATGACTTTTATCGACCTTGATAACCGTTTATATTAGAAGGGTTGGAATCTTAGACTAACCATCTGGAGGAATTTATTTATTAGTCGATGATCTTTACCGACTTTGGTAAACACTTCGTTTTAGAGGTGTTGAAACCCTCGCTTGACCGTCTCAGTGGGTTTAATTGTAGATCGGTGATCCTTATCGATTTTGATAGACGTTCTATGCTAGATGTATTGGATAACCCTAGGCTTAACAACCTAGGATAATCGACTGCTCACGCGACCATATTGGTGGTAGTACGCTAGTGCGTGCAGTCAATAACTGGATATTTATATATTGGCTGTCTATCCACGAGTTTCATTCGTGGTAGCATATAGTTGCGCGTAGACCGAGTTTATTGATTGTCGACCCATGAGTACCGTTCGCGGTAGCTCATAGACAGTTCCCTTTTTGTGCGAGAGCCACGAGACTTTGTCGTGGTATCCCGATGTGCACTGCTTGTTGCAGTGGTTGGGTTTTACGGGTATATTTGTTATACCGCTGACCAGGATGGTAGTAGACTGATATTGATACTCTGAGGGTTGGGTTACACTAGTTTGTTCCCTGTGACTTCCATTGTGTGCATTATGATTATGCACTATTGTCTACACATCCACAGAGTGGTTGTACTCACTCCCTCCTCACTTATCCTCTAGGTTAACTGATGGAGGACACGTTCTGTTGACCTACCTTGGTGTCGCTCAGAGAGTTCCTTGCCGTGCTTGTCTCCTTGCATCGTCGGGATGCCACTTTGTTTACTTGATCGGTGTTGCATTTTGATTGTGCACTTTGGATTTTGTCGCAATTGGATTTGGGGTCATAAAACTATTTTACTTTGATTGATATATGTTTAGTCGTGCATGCATGCAGTTATTGAAATACTTGTATTTCTATAATTATTTCGAGGTTTTTACCAGATCTGGTCCAGGTATTTCTGGATATTGTCACTAAGGGGCTCCTCCATCATTTGGATGACGGATATGCCCCCAGGACGTGACAATTTTATTGGTTTGCGGTTTTTGGATTGTGGGTTTTGTGTTTCGAGGATTTTCTTTTCCTTGGATTTTTGGGAGTTCTCGTGTTTTGGGATCAGGCAAGCTGAAGGATATCTCTGAGCTATAGGAAAGGTATTGTCTTTAGTGGTTATTGTACTTTAGTGGTTAGGAAAAGTATTGACTTAGGGAAATTACCCCTACTCATGGTCGTGGACGAGGTCGAGGACATATTGACCTTGAGGAATCTAATGATGATTTGATAGTAACTCTTTAGAGGTGCGATCGATGTCGAATTAGGAATCTAGGAATATGGCCTGCTAGACACCCATTTGAAGGTCAAGGAGTAAACCCTCAGAAAATATCAGTCCATACTATTAGTGATTTGGTTATGGATAAGGAGTGTATACCTACACTGGTCAAGACGATGAAAGATCGTTTTACCTTATTATAGGAGGTGTTGGATGGGATGTTTATCTGTCCCAGTATTCTTCCAGAGAAGATCCGAAACTCTTTGTTAAAAGAGAGATGGACCTTTGAGGTTATGCATCGATTATCGATGATAGAATGCGATAGTTGCAGAAGGAAATGAATATCCTTCATTGTGGATAGAGGATTTATTTAGCTCAGCTATAGGACACCGGTATATACTCTAGGATTGATTTGTGACTGGTGTGATGATATTGTAGTGACACGGTGTCATACAATTATCATTGTCGTTGTGATGATTGTTATATCATCAGCTTAGAGTAAAGAGGATGCAGTTGTATAGCGATGACAATTTCATACTTGGTATGAATTGTATGAACCTTTGATTATCTTATTATACTTATTGACGACTTAGTCGTCCATGGATTTGGGAAATCGTGTATTCTGGACACGATTGGATCATTTGTGATGGTGGTAGTTGGAGTTGAGCACTCGGCCACCGTAGATGATGATTTTTTTGGTATTGATTTGATTATTACCATAGATATGGATAGGATGTTCTAGTGGTACTATACCGCTGACTGGTGATGGAATTTATTTGGTCTAAAGCTTGTGAAATTAGTTTCACGTGCATAATGATTGACTTTACACGTGTTGTTTGATCATTCTCGGGTGGAAGGAAGGGTATTGTATGCGGATGCAATGTTTCAGAGAATGGAGCGTTTCTGATTTAGTTGATCGAGACGTATCCCGTGTTTACGTCAAATGAGGAACTACGAGATGGGTTGTCATATATTTATGACGTGGACTTCGCAGTTATTATATTGTTTAGAAGAGGTGAGGAGCAGAAATGCTCATGGAGTTTTGGCTAGCTACTGGATAGCTACTATAGAGTAGCTGGAACACGAACGGTTGTAACAAGGAAGTTTGGTCGCGATAGCCTCCCATGCACTTACAGAGTGTGTGGTGGAGTGGATTTTGGACGGTAGATGGACTACCATCTCTGACTCCGAGGAGGATAATGGTTTTCGGAATTGTATTAGTTTAAGGAATAGATGCTTCAGGAAATTCCGATTCCGGAATGGAAGTGGAAGCGTATTATTATAGATGTTGTGATGGGTTTGCCTAGGACACATCAAGGTCATGACGCGATTTGGATAGTCGTTGACCGACTAACCAAATCCGTGCACTTCTTAGTGATTCGGAAGACCGACTCTTTGGGTTGTTTGGCAGAGTTATATCGTCAGATCATCAGATTGCATGGTGTTCCTTTGAGCATTATATCATATAGAGATCCCCGGTTCACATCCCAGTTCTGGCAGAGTCTGCAGCAAGCCTTAGGCATGCAGCTTCGTTTTAGTACTGCATTCCATCCGTAGATAGATGGACAGTCTGAGCGGGCCATTTAGACACTAGAGGACTTGCTGAGATCCTGTGTTATGGATTTCAGGGGCAACTGGGAGGACCAGTTACTAGGACCCATAGAGCTCAAAGATGAGAGGGTTGGTCCGTACTATCCGACGTAGGATGGCAGAGGCACAGCATCGCCAGAAGAGTTATGCAGATCGGAGACGGAGACCCTGGAGTTCTCTATTGGTAATCGTGTATTCTTGAGTCTCACCCATGAAAGGGGTGAAGAGATTTGACTCCGTGGTAAGCTAGCTCCTAGGTACATTGATCCGTTTGAGGTTTTGGAGAGGATCGGAGCAGTTGCTTACCGTCTAGGGCTACCACCGTTTTTAGCTGGTATCCAGGATGTGTTTCATGTGTCTATGCTGCGGAAGTATATGTCAGACTACACATTCTATCGATGTGTCGGGTTCCATTCAACTCGATGCTACTTACGCAGAGGTTCCGATTTAATTTTGGATCACAAGGAACGACAGCTGCGAATCAAGATAGTGCGGCTTGTCAAGGTCGGGTGGAGTCACCTCACAGATGAGGAGGCTATTTGGGAGCTTGAGGAAAAGATTCAAGCTCAGTACCCCACTTAGTACTTGATGTGTGGTTTTCCCCAAGTACTTGAGTTGAGCAGTCTCTATCTGGTTAGTATTGAGTAGAAAATTTGGGGACCAAATTTTTATTAGTGGGGGAGAATGTTAAATACTGAAATTTAAAATACCAAAATTTAATGGTCAAATATTTTGAGAAATAATCTTGGAAATTTTTCGGGATTTTTAGGGAATTTTAGGAATTTTTCCAGAATTTTTCTAGATTTAAACGGATTCCGTACGAGACTTGTACGGGAATAAAATAAATAGGTTTTTGGAGGACCTATTTGAAATATCTAAACCTAAGTTTTTATTCTCTTATTTCCCCCATTCCATCCGATTTTTAAATTCCGATTCTCCTCTTCTTGCCTCCTTTTTTCCTCCGTGATCTATCACCCTCGATCGCGAGCATTGACATCGCCGCCACCGCGATGGACCTCCTGATTCCGATTCGCCGCGGCGCCGACTCTCGCTCGCCGTCATTGCTCTCGCGACGCCCTTTGCGCGCGCTCGCCGTCCACGATCGCCACCTGGCCTCCTGTGCCCGAGGCGAGCGCGTGCTCTCTTTACCAGGCCGCATTTGTTCTCCGACGATCTCGCCCTACCGGTAGCGCCACATGCCTTCTCGTAGCCTCGAGAAGCTTCTCCCAAATACTCGATCATTGTGGATGGAGAGCAACTCTCTGGATCCACTTGTTTGCGGGGTAGAATCGGATAACGTTGGGGAGTCTCACGGTGAAGCTGCGAGTTTGCTAAGGTTCTGATTACCACGAGAAGTGTGGGAAGATACCTAAATAAGGCTGATGGCGATGGCAGGATGATTGGGCATCTGTGATCTCAGGACTTTGGTTCAGGACTGTCTTTTGGATGTGGAGAGGGTTAGCACAGACTGCACATACAGGAGGTATTATATTTGTTTATTTTAGGAGATTCAAGGTATGAATTTAAGTTCAATTTATTACCCTCGTTGGACTTATCATAGAACTTGGTAATAATTATATTTTTACCTGTAGGCCTTTGATGGAGGTAGATTCTATGATGCGAAGACAATTGATATTCTTCATAAAAGGCGGGTACTTTGACTTATCTTTTAGATATAGTCAAGTTGATATGTTAGTTAGGATAGCATGCAATACTTTTCATGTTTATATGCCTAGTATGTTTTTGTGCCTACTAGATACATGCATTTGATCAGTATGTTTATATCTTCCTGTTTTACTTGGATCATAGTATTTGGATTATGGATATGTACATATTGATTGTACATATTATTCGGATAGGTATTTTGAGTAGGATTTACATGCTTTAGTATCATGCACCATCTTGCATGATTGCATGCTGGCTGGACGGGGTTCCATTATTGTTGAGCTCATGACTAGTTACATGGCTCGCACACACCGCCACTCATGGGTTAGTGGTACATCGGGAGGGTGTGTGCGGTTTGCTCTGTCAGCTCATTGGACCGCTCATGGGTAGCGGCAGGCGCGTGGTAGCGGCAGGATCCCTCCTCCGGTCTATGACAGGGAGATGAGAGCTTAGCTCCCACTATGTTTGGGGCGGGAGGATAGGTGTACTCCGACAAGATCCCCGTCCACTCGGCCACTCAGAGCGATGATGGCGAGAGTGCACAGGTTGTCATAGCCCTACCCACTCGGCTTCACCATTGCGTGTGAGGCGGTGGTCAAGGCGTCGGGGTGACCATGTCATTAGCGGGCATGCATTTTGCGGATTGCATTTGTATTGTGTTTGCTGCATTATTGTATTGATGCCTTGGATGTTGCATATGATTGACATGCATACAGGATTCATATTCTTATATGGTGATGACTTTATCTCTTATAGTAGGGCACATGCTCCTATATCAGGGTAGGAGACTCAGGTGAGTACAGTCCTTTTGCATTTATTTCTTGCTTACCATATATATGAGACTGTACTGGCATGATTAGTATTGTTAGCTATTTCTTGCTATTCATATCTACTATACCCGCAGAGTTCTTTGAACTCACCCCGTTGATTCATTTTTATTTCAGGATGAAGCTGTCAGGAGAGTCCAGTTGCCAATCCCCCTCGTCGAAGTGGATAGGTTTTTATTGGTCTTATGGTTTTGGATCTTGTATAGAAGAGATGTTTAGGTCCTGATGTTTTGGTTATGTACTCGTGGATTTGTGGTGTCCTTGTAGACCTTTATTCGGATTTTATTCCGGTTGGTTTTGGTTGAGTATTCCTGCCCAGACGGCAGAAGGGGTAAGTCTAGTTAGAGTAGACTTTTGTTTACCTAGATTTGTTGGCCTGAGGCCTTATTATTATCTGCGTGTGATGTGGTATGATTCCGGTCGTGTTGACCGATGTATAGTGGCCGTGTAGGCCTTGTATAAAAATTGGTATTGTCACCCGAGATATTTTCGGGGGACTCCTGGCGTGACAAGTGTAGCTCCTGGCCAAGGCGTCGTCTTCGAAAGGTTTAAATCGATCGCCCCTTTCGACGTCTGCGATGGCTCGCGAACAGAAGACGGGCGTGCGATAGTAAAAGAAGGGAAAAAGGAAAAGATAAGAAAATGGTTTTGTCGGTTATATGGGTTTAGGATTTTTCCCCTTTATGCCTCTCAACTGCGCTTATTTAGGGTATAAATAGACCTTGAAATTTATCCTCCTTTTCTGATGACATACGCCCGTGTATTTTTATCATTTTATTATTGTTATTATTTTTATTATTATTATTATTATTTTATCATCTTCGATGACTGCATTTTTTTTTCGAGACTTGACAGCGTGGATACAAATAGAGGAGGGTTGGTCGCTCCGGTTGATGCCTTTTCCGCTACATGTGATACGTCAGGTATACATAGAATAAATTTTCTTTTATTGAAAAATTTGAAACTACGATTATGTCTACACATATTGTACTATACATGCGTGTAGTGTGTGTGTTGTAATAAATTAGATTTATTATTTTTATTTGTTCCACTGTGCACATGTTTATGAAACATGTTCGAACACACACTCGCCGCGGTGCCGGAAACCCAACAAGATAATAGTCACAGACAGGTTATGTCAGATCTCAACATTCTTGTCACTTGGACTATAATGATGCATTGAGATATGCCACTCATTACTTATGTTTCTAAAAGATAAATCAGGAGGATCGGACACCAAGCAGGAAGTCCAGATAGATCGTGTGGACCAGATATTTGGTAGAAGACTAGTTGGGTCTAGAAATCGGACAACTGGCAGGAAGCCCAGCTGGGTCAGGAAGACTGGACAGCTGGCAGGAAGCCCGGGTGGGATAAATCGGATGTCAAGCACGGTAAGTCTAGCAGGACAGTCAGCAGGTAATCCTCAAGTGAAGAGGTGAGGTCGAGTCCTCTGTAGGGGGACAAGGTAGGCGTCAATCCGACAGATAGTCTCCATGGGACTAAGAAATTGAGATCGAGCAGTATCACTACCACACATTCATATTATATTGTGTATTATGCTAATCTAGTTTTGCAGGTTTTAAGTCGACTGGAAAGAATCTAGTCAACTAGAAGCCAGTTGACTAGAATACTCAGTTGGAAGTTTTGAGCTAGCTAACGCTGGAGATGTTGCGGCCAAGATGGCAGGTACTCTAGGTGACTGGACGAGGTCCAGTTGATTGGAAATGCAAAATTCTAGAAATTCAGAGGGGTGGGACCCAGCTGACATGGAGTCGATTAGACCAGATCCAGTCGACACAAAAGCCTGAAATACCAAATCGACGGGCTAATTTGGAGTCAACTGGAGGGTGTTCCAATCGATTGGAATAGGCTTATAAAAGAAATGGAGGACCAACAATGAAGTGTTGTCACATTCATTATCCATCTGCAAAAGTTCTAAAATGTTGACATTCCAACACTCCGAGCTTCGACTCCATCTTCCAACTGTTGGTGTACTTGTGTATTTACATTTTGCTTACTTGTACTTAAATTTAAGAGAGAAGGTAGTGTGTTACCTCTCTTTCTAATCCTTATAAAAAGTGAACCCCTCCAAAGTCAAGAGTTCTTAAGTCAGAAGGTCTTTTAGTGAATTGCCCATGGAGATGACTCTCGGAGAGTCGTGGGCCTTGGACATTTTTACTTTACTTAATTTTCATTTCCACTGTAAACTTTGATTTAGTTTTAATAATACCAAAAGTTTTAAAAGATAAAGAAAATTTATATTCTCCTAGATTCACCCCCCTCTCTCGAGAACTCCCAATCCTACAATTGGTATCATAGCAAGGGTTCTCCGATTTTGGTGAAACCATCAAAGTGAGCTTTAAAAAAAATCTTTATATTTTTCTCAAATTTTCATTCTTGCATTAGATTAATTTTTTTATTTGTTCATCTTGTTTTAGTATAGGTTCGATTTTTGCACTAGTGTAATCTTACTCTATTCATGTAACTCTAGGAATTTTTTTAATAATAAAAAATCTGAATTTTTTTTAAAAATAAAAAATTACTCGAGTGGTGGTATGATATGTTCTAAGAACCATATATATTTCCCGAGCACCATATGGGTTTTTCGAGCACGGTAAGGTCGAACAGTGTCGTTTAGTCAAAGCTAAGTGTTGTAATGTATGTTCTGAGCACCATGTATATTTCTTGAGCACCATATGGGTTTCCCGAGCATAGTAAAGCTAATTGTATAGTTTGGTTAGAGTTTAGTCTTGTAGTGATTGTTCTGCGCACCATATATATATCCCGAGCACCATATGGATTTCCTGAGCACGGTAAGATCAAAGTGTAGTTCAGTCAGAGATCAGTGTTGTAGTGCCTGTTCTCAGCACCATGTATATTTCTCAAGCACCATATGGGTTTCCAGAGTAGGGTAAGGTCGAACAGTGTAGTTTAGTCAGAGCTCAGTGTTGTAATGCCTATTATGAGCATCATGTATATTTCCTGAGCAAAGTAGAGGCAATACCTGTTAGTGAAAGCCCTAGAGTCAATCATGTGATGATTGTTGTATAGACTTTACTGTATCATATTCCTATTTATAAAGGCATGGTTATTATATTTACTTGTATTGGTGCCAAATAAACTAAGTATAATAATGTCCTTGAGTAGAAGGACAATGTTAATGCGTAGAGACTAGCTTGTAAGTCAACACGATGACTTGATCTCACAAGTAATAGATATGAGATATCAAGTTGACACATGGGTATGCATTAGAGAATGTATACTGAATGACCTTCCATGAGAAAGTATCATGGATCATTATATGAGTGTCATATACTTTCTCATGTGACTATTAGTATGACTATTAGTCCTTGGACTTGAAGTCACCATGGTTTCCTACAAAAGGAGTTGCATACTTTGGCTTCATCAAACGTCACCCGTAAATGGGTGGACTATAAAGGTGATTACTGGGTATGTAAGAAATTATGCGGAAAGATGTGAGTGATGTAGATGGGATATATCCCTCCTATATGATGGGAGTGACAATGTTATTCTTGATATAGTGAGACTACGAAGTGCATGGTCATGCCCAAATGAGTCAATATGAGATATTGAGCTCATTTGATTAGAGTGAGTCTACTTGGAGTTCAAGATATAGATTGTAACGAGGATGACATGGTCTATGCCTTAATTGGTCAATCTAGATGTCAAGGATAGAGTCACAAAGGTGATGTTGGATCTCAACATTCTTGTAACTTGGGTAGCAATGATGTGTTGCTAGATACCGCTCATTGCTTATTTTCCTAAATCGGTTTAGGATCATTGCCAATGTTACAAGAACCTATAGGGTCACACACAAAGGGTAATTAGATGGAGATTAGGTTCATATTGATGGGAATCGCTTCGGAGGCTCATTGGCTCCCATGTCCCCGGATTAAAATTTTCACTAATGAAGGATTAATCCGGATGGGATGAGCTTCCTTGGCAACACCATTTCGTCGTCGTGCTAACAACTTGAGTGGTCGCTCGAACAAACTAGTTGTTCAAGCAACTCTACTCTTCTAGTTGGTTAGCCGCGGAAGAGACGACAGACGGATCGCCGGTTTTTGTGTTTGTCTTCGGGGTCTATGATTATACAACATATATTCATATACGAACATGCATAATCAAAACAAATAAGAACATGCTCAGATCTGTACATAAAGTTAAAATAACTTTATACCTTACGATCTTCTACCGTATGTCCTATCCTTCTCGTGGACGACGTGTGGACGAAGATCCTCCACGAGTAGAAGCCTTCTAGATCGAGTTTTCCTCTACCTTGTCCGCTGCGAACAAAGAGAAAAACCACAAATACCTTTCCTATCTAGAACCGGCCACCAAGCTAGGAAGTTTGATGCAACCGCCGGCCAAGGAATGGATGAAGATGCGCCGGCCACCAATGGAATGATGCCGCCGGCCCACCTAGAGGAATTGGATGAAGATGATCTTGCCGGCCACCAACGAGGAGAACCGCCAAGAAGGAAGAAGAGAATGGCTAAGGTGAAGGGCGGCCAAGGAAAGCTTGAGTGAATTGGGCGCCGGCAACAAAGATGGAAGAAGATGGTTGCCGCCCAACCTAGCTCCAAACCCTAGCCGCCCAACTCTTTCCCAAACCCTAATCCCTATTCGAAAATCTATATCTTTCCTGCCGCCCAACCCTAAGCCATATATTTATAGAATTTAGGAGAAAGTTGGTTAGCCTAAAATATAGGAACTAACTCCTATATTCTTGCCGCCCAACCAACCTTATCCCCTTTAAGATTTGTTGCCGCCCAACCAAGGATGAGCCAAACCCTAATTCTATAATTTAGGCTTAAGCTTCCTCTAATCTCCACCGTCGGATCTAGGATTTAATCTCCACCGTCGGTTCTAGGATTTCATCCCAACCGTCGGATCTAGGATTTCATCCCAACCATCGGATCTATGGATTTAATCCAACCGTTGGTTCTAGGGTTTCATCCTAACCATCGGATCTATGGATTTAATCCAACCGTTGGTTCTAGGTTTTGTTTTACATTCTTGGATCTAGACTTTACAAGGATTATATTAGGCTACGATAGGGACCATAAGGAGGAGTTGGGTCTTGGCCACCCGATGGATCGGAACCACACAAACTTGATCCATCAATGATGTTCCATTCCACTAGAGGATCATCATTGAACTACCTCACCAACCCCCATAAATCAATATGGGCTCCATATATTATTTGTACATTAATCTCCCCGTGTTTAAGATATCGAATGTCCGTCAATTAATTGATTTACAGACCATCAATTAATTAACATCTAATTCCTCGAGTAGTGCCACTCAACCTTATCATCATGTTGACTAAGTCAACCAACTGGGTTTACATGATGAACCTTATGAGCTCCTCAAGGGGACATCATCAACCTAATATATAGGACACGGTTTCCTCCTATAATCAACGGCACACCATGTAAATAATATTATTTCCCAACTTACTGGGCTTATTGATTTAATCCATTTAAATCTCACCCACTGGTAAATCAAAGAAATAAATACTAAGTACATGTGCCCGTTATTATATCGGGATTAAGAGTATGTACAACATAATATCCGAGGTCCGATTCAATTATGTAGTCAAGACTAAATCAATCACCTCTATGCGGTCCGCGCTCAATACACATAAGTGTACTAGTGTAACTCTATGTTCAAGATAAAATAATACCAAGCTACACTACAACCATGCCAATGGTTTGTCCAAAACCATCTTGGTTGTGAGCCTCTACTTATATTTTACAAGGGACTGATAACATGATCTTCTGTGCCACACCAAGCACCATGTTATCTACAATGTAAAATATTAGACAATATGCACACACATATAACAAATATATAAAGTGCAAACAATGATCATGTGATTCTTATTTCAAAATAAAATGTTCATACAAAAAGAGCTAGGCTTTCAAGAAAGACCTGACATCGGACTATATCCAGTTCTTTGAACTTACCCCGTAAGGTTTTATATTTATTTCGTGGGCTAAAGGTCATTAGCAATACGTAACTGGAACGAAGTACACTAATGGATCCGCCAGGTTATCCTCTGATGCAATCTTGGCGACAGCAACTTCTCCTCGCTTTACGATCTCTCGTATAAGGTGGTACTTGCACTCTATGTGTTTACTCGCCTTATGGGCTCGTGGTTCCTTCGAGTTTGCAACTGCACCACTATTGTCACAATAAATTGTGATAGTTCTGGGCAAACCAGGAATCACTTCCAAGTCCATCAAGAAGTTTCTGAGCCATACAGCTTCCTTGGCTGCCTCAGAGGCTGCCACATACTCAGCTTCCATGGTAGAGTCCGCCACGCATTTCTGCTTGACACTCCTCCATACTATGGCTCCACCTCCAAAAGTAAACACAAACCCCGAGGTAGACTTACTCTTGTCCCTATCTGATTGGAAATCCAAATCCGTGTAACCCACAGGGACTAATTGATCTGCCCGGTAAACCAGCATATAATCCCTAGTCCTTCTCAGGTACTTCAATCAATGTCCTCTGTCAGATTACTCGATATTCGCTAACCATGCCCACGCAGCGCAGATATCCGGTCCTGACATAGCATAGCATACATAAGGCTTCCTACCGCCAAGCATAAGGAACCGCCTTCATGTCCTCTATCTCCTTTGATGTTTTGGGACACATCTCTTTAGATAAAGGAACTCCATGCCTAAAAGGTAGAAAACCTTTCTTGAGTTCTCGCATGCTAAAACGAGCAAGGATAGTGTCAATATATGAAGCTTGAGACAAGCACAACATCCTTTTCGATCCCTTATAACTTTGATCCCAAGGATGTGTCCCACTTCCCCAAGTCCTTCATGTCAAACTGTTTTGACAACCATATCTTACGTCCGATAACACTTTGATATTGTTGCCAACTAACAAAATGTCATCTACGATAGTACAAGAAACACCACTACGCTCACACATCTCTTGTATACACAAGGCTCATCCGGACTTTGAATAAATCCATATGATTTGATTACCTCATCAAATCGGATGTTCCAAGATCTAGAAGCTTGCTTCAATCCATAAATGGACCGATTAAGCTTACATACAAGATGCTCTTTGCCTTTAGCAATGAATCCCTGTTGCCGATATAGATGTTCTCCTCAAGACTTCCGTGAGGAAAGTGTCTTGACATCCATCCGCCATATCTCATAATTATAGATAAGAGAATCGGATAGACTTAAGCATAGCTACGCTTAAAAGGTCTCCTCATAATCGATGCCCTCTTCTCGAGTATACCTTCGCAACAAGCCTAGCTTTGAAGGTCTCAACCTTCCCGTCCTACTCCTCTCTTTCTCTTGTAGATCCACTTGCATCCAATGGTTTTTACACCATCGGGTGGGTCTACTAGCTCCTGTGACTGATTAGAATCCATAGATTCTATCTCCAATTCATCGCACTTTGCCAAGATACTGCATCTCTATCTTGGAGTGCCTCTTCATATGTCCAGGGATCAGGTTCATGTTCACCAGGGACTAAGTTCGAAGACTCTCCCAAAAACATGAATCTCTCGGGTTGTCTAACAACCCTCCCACTACGACGAGGTGCCTCGTGTATGCTCGGACACGCGTGCGCTGACTTGTGGTGTCTCCTCTTGTACCGGCAGTAATCAAGTGACTTCCCCGTCAACTCTCAAGAACAATCCTACTCGGGCTTGTGGTTCATTACATAATCCTCCTCTAGAAATCAAGGCTCTCAGCTAACGATCACCTCTCGATCTCTAGGATTATAAAATAAACCACCTTCGCTCCCTTAGGGTAGCCAACAAACATGCACACTGCATTTAGATTCCAACTTACCAAAGATCTCCCTTCAAAGACATGTGGCCGACTACCCCATATCCGAATATGTCTTAGACTAGGCTTTCGCCACCCACAACTCATGGAGTAGAGGGTACGACTTAGATGGAACCAAGTTCAAAATATGTAATGTGTCTTGTTCAGAGCAAACCCCCGTAACGAATCAGTAACTCGTAATAACTCATCATCGATCTCACCATCTCCATAAGAGTCCTATTCCTTCGCTCCGCTACACCATTCACTGGGTGTGCCAAAGTGCATAATTGGGATTGAATCCCACCTCGATAAGTAACTCCTAAACTCTCCCAAGAGGTACTCACCACCACGATCGATCGTAATGTCTTGATACTTTTACCTTGACGGTTCTCCACATCAGCCTTGAATTCTTTGAACCTGTCAAAGCATTCAGACTTGCGGCACATCAAGTAAATGTATCCATATCTTGAATAATCATCTATAAAAGAGACGAAATATTCAAAACCACCTCTTACTGGATAGACATAGGACCGCACAAATCGAATGAACCAGTTCTAACACATCTTTGGCTCTATACCCTTGGCCTTAAAGGCCTCTTGGTCATTTACCTTCCAAGCAAGATTCGCAGTTGGGAGATCCTCCACCACTAATGAACCCAAAGGTCCATCACTATCAACCTTTGAATTCGCTTAGGTTAATATGACCAAGTCTTAGATGCCAAAGATATGTTTGGTTCATCTAAGGTTCTTTTCTCTTTTAGACTTAGAAGATGAGCTATTTATTTCTATTTGCATCGTGGGAGTTTTTGGTTCAAGAGTATATAAATTGCCAACCAATGTACTAGATAATCTCCTATTCCTTTTATAACAACTCTGTCATTAAAAGAAACAGAATACCCATCCAAAAACAATTTAGAAACAAATTAAATTCTTTCTAAAAGTAGGTACATAAAGACAATTTCTTAAAACCAAAACTTTATTCCTATCAAAAGATAAATAAACGCCTCCCACCGCAATAGCCGCCACCTTTGAAGCATTGCCCATGTAGACTGTAACCTCTCCTCATAGTCGTCGGTTTCGGAACCCCGCAAAGTATTGCAGATATGATCAGTGGCTCTGTATTCACACACCAGTAATCGTAGATAACACCGCTAAACATGTTTCAACAACTAAACAAGAAGATATACCTTTGTTCTTTCGGCGAGGATATCCGCCTTCCAATGTCCAGATCTTGCAAGTGAAGCACTTGCCTTCGCTTCTTCACTCCTGCTCGGGTCCCATCGCCACTTTCTTCGCTCTACCTTGCTTCTTCTTCTTCTTACCTGGTTTAGAGGAAGAAACCTTCCGAGCGACCATGGCTTGAGAACTCGAAAAAGCCCTCTGCCTGGAGTTTCACAAGCTCCGCCAACGAATACAACCTCTTGTTCATGTTGTAGTTGAGGCGAATCGCCAAAACTCCTAGGAAGAGATCGGAGAATGATATCGACTGGGTTTCCCCATCGATCTCGGCTCCGAGGACTTCCATCTCATTAAGATGAGCCATCATCTTGAGAACATGATCCTAACTGGTGTTCCTCGATCATGGAGGTCGCCATCAAGTTTCTCATTGCCTCTCCTCGCTTAGCCCTACTCGATGTCCAAAAGTTCCTTGAGATTGAACATCATGTCATAAGCGGAAGCCATGGCCTGATGCTGATGCTGCAGCACATTTGACATAGATGCCAAAATGTAACACCGCGCCATCTCATCTGCCTTGACCCATTTCTTATAACGTTCTTTCTCCTTTTCATCGAGTCATCGGTGGGCTTAGGAGGAAGACCTCGAAGAGTACAAATTTGTACTCCTAGCTTAAGACAATATCCAGTTTCTTTTCCAATCAATGTAGTTTGGACCAAGAAGTTTGTTTTCTTTTAAAATCACAAAGAAGTGGGTTGAAAGCCATTTGAAAATTCTAAAAATCACAATGATCAAAAAATATCAGATTTCAAATAATATTGATTCCTCAAAACAATAAAATCCCAAATCAACCAACACCTCAAAACACCGAGAATATCGCATGCCACGATAGTGTGGACGATACGAATTCTACAGTTGTAAGAGGAGGTTTTACCCATTAATTTTATTATCTTGTCAACCTTACCATTTGACAAATAAAATTAATAGTTGGTTCCTCTTTAGCCCTACAAATAAAAGCAGTGACTCCGATGGGGAGGATACTTTTATTTGCATCTAAGTGTGCACCATTACACGATACTAAGGGAATTATTTTGATTATGTGCCTTACCGGTATGGGGAAGTACACACGCTCCTAAATAATTTCCTATAACCATTATTTGACCTAGTGATCCGCAAACAAACCCATCCGATGGGGAGGAAGGCACTCGAGCCAACACACAAGTTTGTTTGCATCACACGTCAAATTGTAATGGAGGTCATGGAATTAATTAAAATGTCCCTCTCCCACTTAGTAAATTGCAATCGAGGAATTTTCAAGCACACACAACATGCATATAAAACAAATCAGCAATAAATATGGAAAAATCAGAATTTTTCCAACTATTATGGCATTGTTCTTCAATATGCATCCCGTCGTGTCGCCACCTCGTCCGCTCCATCTTTTCCCGCGCAAGTCACCAAAGAGTTCGAGCCGAGATAAATCATATTAATTTACATCCATCGATCCTATACTCCACGAAGGAGTGTACAAATAATCTAGATCGAAAGTAAACTAAAACGAGCGGCTAAACAATGCCGTATTTAATTACAAAATTAAATACTAATCTAGCCTCACAACCCCGAGGATTCAAATAATAAATTTTACACACATCCATTCACATACACACATGGCCATAATAGTCGGATCTTATGCCCGCAACCAAAGAGTTAAACTACGATATCCTACTATTATCCACATATAATATATGAAAATGCATAAAAATTAATCAATCCATAACACAAAACCGGAAACCGTGGCTCGATACCATTTGATGGGAATCGCCGAGGCTCATTGGCTCCCATGTCCCCGGATTAAAATTTTCACTAATGAAGGATTAATCCGGATGGGATGAGCTTCCTTCAACAACCATTTCGTCGTCGTGCTAATAACTTGAGTGGTCGCCGAACAAACTAGTTGTTCAAGCAACTCTACTCTTCTAGTTGGTTAGCCATGCGGAAAGACGACTGGATCGCCGGTTTTTGTGTTTGTCTTCGGGTCCATGATTATACAACATATATTCATATCGAACATGCATAATCAAAACAAATAAGAACATGCTCAGATCTGTACATAAAGTTAAAATAACTTTATACCTTACGATCTTCTACCGTATGTCCTATCCTTCTCGTGGACGACGTGTGACGAAGATCCTCCACGAGTAGAAGCCTTCTAGATCGAAGTTTTCCTCTACCTTGTCCGCTGCAAGTAACAAAGAGAAAAACCACAAATACCTTTCCTATCTAGAACCGCCACCAAGCTAGGAAGTTTGATGCAACCGCCGGCCAAGGAATGGATGAAGATGCGCCGGCCACCAATGGACTGATGCCGCCGGCCCACCTAGAGGAATTGGATGAAGATGATCTTGCCGGCCACCAACGAGAGGAGAACCGCCGCAAAGGAAGAAGAGAATGGCTAAGGTGAAGGGCGCTGCCAAGGAAAGCTTGAGTGAATTGGGCGCCGCAACAATGATGGAAGAAGATGGTTGCCGCCCAACCTAGCTCCAAACCCTAGCCGCCAACTCTTTCCAAACCCTAATCCCTATTCAAAATCTATATCTTTCGCCACCCAACCCTAAGCCATATATTTATAGAATTTAGGAGAAAGTTGGTTAGCCTAAAATATAGGAACTAACTCCTATATTCTTGCCGCCCAACCAACCTTATCCCCTTTAAGATTTGTTGCCGCCCAACCAAGGATGAGCCAAACCCTAATTCTATAATTTAGGCTTAAGCTTCCTCTAATCTCCACCGTCGGATCTAGGATTTAATCTCCACCGTCGGTTCTAGGATTTCATCCCAACCGTCGGATCTAGGATTTCATCCCAACCATCGGATCTATGGATTTAATCCAACCGTTGGTTCTAGGGTTTCACATCGGATCTATGGATTTAATCCAACCGTTGGTTCTAGGTTTTGTTTTACATTCTTGGATCTAGACTTCACAAGGATTATATTAGGCTACGATAGGGACCATAAGGAGGAGTTGGGTCTTGGCCACCCGATGGATCGGAACCACACAAACTTGATCCATCAATGATGTTCCATTCCACTAGAGGATCATCATTGAACTACCTCACCAACCCCCATAAATTAATATGGGCTCCATATATTATTTGTACATTAATCTCCCCGTGTTTAAGATATCGAATGTCCGTCAATTAATTGATTTACTGACCATCAATTAATTAACATCTAACTCCTCGAGTAGTACCACTCAACCTTATCATCATGTTGACTAAGTCAACCAGCTGGGTTTACATGATGAACCTTATGAGCTCCTCAAGGGGACATCATCAACCTAATATATAGGACACGGTTTCCTCCTATAATCAACGGCACACCATGTAAATAATATTATTTCCCAACTTACCGGGCTTATTGATTTAATCCATTTAAATCTCACCCACTGGTAAATCAAAGAAATAAATACTAAGTACATGTGCCCGTTATTATATCGGGATTAAGAGTATGTACAACATAATATCCGAGGTCCGATTCAATTATGTAGTCAGCACTAAATAGAATCACCTCTATTTCGGTCCTGCTCAATACACCTAAGTGTACTAGTGTAACTCTATGTTCAAGATAAAATAATACCAAGCTATACTACAACCATGCCAATGGTTTGTCCAAAACCATCTTGGTTGTGAGCCTCTACTTATATTTTACAAGGGACTGATAACATGATCTTCTGTGCCACACCAAGCACCATGTTATCTACAATGTAAAATATTAGACAATATGCACACACATATAACAAATATATAAAGTGCAAACAATGATCATGTGATTCTTATTTCAAAATAAAATGTTCATACAAAAAGAGCTAGGCTTTCAGTATATATTCTAACACATATGATGAACCATGAGGATTAGGTGCATGGGATGAACCAAATTTGATTAAGAGTAATCCAAATTAGACTAATTGAGTTAGACTCAATTTGATTCAAGTGTTGAATGAGTCTAATTTAGATTTGATTTATTGAGTCAATTTAAAATAATGAATAGAGATTCATTAAATCAAATTGACTTGAATCAAGTGGTTAGATTTGATCAACCATGGGAGATAAGAGGTCAAGTTTGACTTGACTTGAGAGGGAAGATTAATGGTCAATTTTGACTTGATCAATTGCCATGTCATGATGACTTGGCATGGGGGCCGCCGAATGATGATGTTCCACATCATCATGGACTTATCATTGGGTACCACCTCATGAGGGAGACCAAGAGTCATTGGCTCTTGGAGTTACATGCATGCATGTAAACCCTACCCAAATAAGTGGCCGACCACTTTTCTTGATGGGGTGAAGTTATTTTTTGGTGTGAAACTCCATCTTCTTCTTGCTTGGTTCTTCTTTCTTTCTTGCTCTCAAAATCCTCATCTTTCCACAGACATCAAGGGTGCTAGCACACTCTATGGTGTCTTCTCCACCATTTGTTTGTATGGATACTTGTAGAGGAGTGTACACTTGACACTCTTCGAGATCCGACAAAGCTTTTGGACGAGCAGGATAAGCGAAGGGTGTCGCTACGAGGGTAACGCTCTCATCTTGTAGATCTAAGGTTTTAAACACATACATGAATTTAGTTTTTGTTATACTTCGCACGGATCCATGGCCGGGCTTCCGAGGTTTCTGCAACGCAAAAAGCAGTTTTTGTGGCTCGGAAAGTCCAACAGTTGTATCAGAGTCACGTGCGAAGCATGTATGTGTTTTAAATTTGTAGTTTTTGTATTAGATATAAAAATTATAGATTTTTTAAATTTCCTATTTGTAGAGATTTTTTGGGTATTTTTCTTGAAGAGTCGAAGCAACAAGTGTTGGGACACTTGTAGTCTCAACCACTGAGAAAAACTCTCCGAAACGGTGAGTTCTTGCTTTAGGTGTTTGGGACATTGACTTAAGTCACTGTAAGATCTAGTAGGGACACTCATAAAGTTTATTTTTGCGAGTAGGGGTGCTGCCCCTATTCCCGAAAGGGGCCTTGTCCCGTGATCGCACCCGGAAACCGCTTAGCGGGACCGTTATGGAGATGTGACTCATAAAATTAAAAAAAATAGGAAAAATTATAGAAATTTTCTATAAATACATAATTTAGAATTATGTATAATTCTGTGATGGTCATGGCCCAAGAATCCCAATATGATTGGATGATAATGTGTTGTAATTCATTATACTGTCTGCGTGCCATTTTTGTGATTGTGCATATTGTATAGGGTATGCGATCTGCGTGTCGTGCCTCTTCTTTTAATATTCTAGTTGTAAATAGTTTTAGACTCGAATGTAACTCGAGTTTCATGTTTGGAATGTACAAAAATGGAGCGGTGGAAGGTCCACTTGTAGACGGAGTTACGAGGAGGGAGCCGACAACACATGGTGGTCAAAGGAGGCACATGGAAAAGCCGCTAACCCTAGGTTGACTGTCCGATCTTTTCATTGGCTTGAGAATATTGTAGTAGGTCCATGACCTAATCACAATTAATTTATATATATATATATATATATATTTGTTTTTCTTGTATGTATGTGATGCATGCTAGTAAATTTTGTTTGTATGTATATGATGCATGCTAGGATATTTTACTTGTATGTATATGATGCATGCTAGTATAATGCTTGTATGTATGTGATGCATGCTAGTATAGGATAATAATAGCCTTGATGTGTATATGATACACATTCACGATTAGATTAGATTATAATCGAATCAACTCGAAAAATGCCTACCAAGTCTTGATACCAATCACTACCTCGATCATTTATAGTTGTTGAATCTGCCAAAGTAGAGCAACGCATATTATCTTGGTAGGGTGCGGAGGGACAATCTTGGTCCCGCCTATCACGGCTTGGGTTAGAGTAAACTCAATTAGATTGTGTAAAACTAGTTAACTCAATTGGATCGAGTAGAACTATAGGCATATTCCAACCGTTGGAAAGATAGGATAAGATCGCATTTACACTAAATCTTGGGTGATTTAGCCAAAGCTAACTCAAGGTCTTTTGTAAATGTGGGTCTTGATCCTATAAACAAGAGTTGCATAGAGATGTAATCGGTAATGTGTTACCTACCGATCATACTAAGTCTTGGGCGATTTAGCCAAAGCTAACTCAAGGCATAGTATGATGTGGATCTTGTCCCGCAAGAATTATAGTTAGTTTGTATGAATCAAGTAATGTGGTTTGACCACATCCATAACTCGATTCTACAAAAGTCCTATAATTCAATGGGAGCATCATTTGATTAAAGGCCTAATTAAATGATAAAAGGAATATGATATTAATTTTCTGCATTGTGTATGCTGTAGATTACTATGTCGACAAACACGAACACTCTCTCCCAGCATTTTGTCCTTGAGAAGGACAAGCTCAATGGAGCAAATTTCTTGGACTGGTACAAAAACTTGAGAATTATTCTCACCCAATAAAGGAAACTGTACGTCCTGAAGCAACCCATTCCGGAGGCACCTCCTGCCACTGCCTCACGAACTGACAAAGATGCTTACAAGAAGCATCAAGATGATGCATTAGATGTGTCATGTCTCATGCTCGCGACCATGAACTCTGAGCTTCAGAAGCAACACGAGTTCATCAATGCTTATGATATGTTTGAACATCTTCGTCAATTATATCAAGGACAAGCAAGGCAAGAGAGATATGAGGTCTCTAAGGCATTGTTTCTATCCAAGATGCAAGATGGGACTCCCGTAGGTCCATATGTACTCAAGATGATTGGGTACATAGAAAACCTACAGAGATTGGGATTCCCACTTGGCCAAGAGCTGGCCACTGACTTGATCTTGCAGTCTTTGCCACAAAGCTACAATCAATTTGTCATGAATTACAATATGAATGAAATTAATAAGTCACTGCTTGAGATGCTCAACATGTTGAGAACTGCTGAGCTCAACCTTAAGAAGGGAAAATCTGACTCCATTTTAATGGTGCAAAAGAAAAAAGGCAAGGGCAAGGCTAAAGGTAAGGAAAAGTCCCAAGCCAAAGGAAAAGGTAAAGAACTGAAACCCAAAGGAGTGGTGGCCAAAGAAGGGGCTTGCTTCCACTCTAAGGAAGCTGGCTACTAGAAGTGTAACTGCAAAGCTTACCTGGAAGATCTTAAGAAGAAGAGAAGTGAGACTTCTACTTCAGGTATAATTGTTATAGAAGTCAATCTATCTATTTCTTCATCATGGGTATTAGATACCAGATGTGCATCTCACATTTGTACCAATGTACAAGTGCTGAGAAATAGCAGGGCATTGATAAAGGGCGAGGTGGACCTACGAGTAGGCAATGGAGCAAGAGTTGATGTTGTTGTTGTAGGAACTTATGATCTATCTCTACCCACTGGGCTTGTACTAGAACTAGAGGAATGTTGTTATGTACCTGCTTTAACTAAGAACATAATTTTGGTTTCTTGTTTGGACAAGAAAGGATTTACATTTATAATAGAGAACAAATATTGTTCAGTTTATTTAAATGATATGTTCTATTGTAGTGCACCTCTAATGAACGTACTTTACTTTCTAGACTTAGACAGCCCCATCTATAACATAAGTACCAAAAGGTTCAAGTCAAATGAGTTGAACCAAACCTATCTCTAGCATTGTCGCTTAGGTCACATAAAAGAGAGTCGCTTATCTCAGCTCCATAAGGATGGGCTGCTAGACTCATTTGATTTTGAATCATATGAGACATATGAGTCTTTCCTTTTAGGCAAGATGACCAAGAATCCCTTTAGTGGACACAGCGAAAGAGCAACAGACTTATTAGGACTTATAAATAGTGATGTATGTGGCCCTTTCAATGTTACTGCTAGAGAGGGTTACAGGTACTTCATTACATTTACTGATGACTTCAGTAGATTTGGTTGTGTATCTCATGACACATAAATCAGAATCCTTTGAAAAGTTCAAAGAATTCAAGAATGAAGTACAAAACCAGCTTGGCAAGAGTATTAAAATACTTCGATCAGATCGAGGTGGTGAATACCTTAGCCATGAGTTTCGTGACTATCTAGCTGAGTGTGAGATTCTATCACAACTCACTCCTCCTAGAACACCACAGTGGAATGGTGTATCCGAAAGGATGAATCGTACCCTATTAGATATGGTACGATCTATGATGAGTCACACAGATCTTTCTATATCCTTTTGGAGATATGCTCTAGACACAACAGCCTTGATACTTAATCATGTACCATCTAAGGCTGTGATAAAGACACCATATACGATATGGACGGGGAGAAATCCCAAGATGTCTTTCATGAGGATTTGGGGTTGTGAGGCTTACGTTCGACGTCAAGTCTCAGACAAGCTAGGACCCAAATCCGATAAGTGCTATTTTATTGGATATCCCAAGGAGACGAAGGGATATTACTTCTACATTCCCAGTCAGGACAAAGTGTTTGTGGCAAAGACTGGGGTTTTTCTAGAAAGGGATTTTGTTTCTAGAAAAAATAGTGGGAGTACATTCGATCTTGATGAAATTCAAGATAAGGACCATATCACTGAGGCCTTGATGGAGGTTGAACAGGAACCATGTTGTGGGTGATGAGATTGTTGCACAAAGAGTTGTGGAACAACCACCTGTTCAGGTAGACCTACCTCTTCGCAGGTCTGATAGGGTACGTCGTCAGCCTGAGAGATACTCATTTCTCTTGTCTGAACATGATGACGTTATGCTCATTGAGAATGAGCCTACCTCCTATCAGGAAGCTGTGATGAGCCGATACTCTGAGAAATGGCTAGAGACCAAGAGATCCGAGATGGAATCCATGTACACCAACCAAGTATGAACTTTGGTTTATCCATCTGAAGGGGTCAAACCCATTGGGTGTAAGTGGGTCTTTAAGAGAAAGACTGACATGGATGGACTTATGCATACCTATAAGGGTCGATTGGTGGCAAAAGGTTTCAAGCAAATTCATTGTATTGACTATGATGAAACCTTTTCTCCAGTGGCGATGTTTATGTCCATTCGGATAATGCTTGCTTTTGTAGCATACCACGATTATGAGATCTTGCAGATGGATGTCAAAACTGTATTTCTGAATGGAAATTTACTCGAGGATGTATACATGACACAACCTGAGGGTTTTGTAGATCCACAGCATACTGGGAAAGTATGCAAGCTCCAAAGGTCCATTTATGGGCTAAAGCAAGCTTCTCAAAGTTGGAATCTTCGATTCGATGATGCGATCAAACAGTTTGGTTTCATCAAGAATGAAGATGAACCCTGTGTCTATAAGAGGGTTAATGGGAACACAGTTGTCTTCCTTGTATTGTATGTGGATGACATACTACTCATTGGGAATGACATCCCTTCGCTACAATCCGTGAAGACTTGGCTGGGGATGTGCTTCTCAATGAAGGACTTAGGTGAAGCAACCTGTATTCTAGGCATCAAGATCTATAGAGATAGATCTAAGAGATTACTTGGCCTAAGTCAGAGTATATATATTGACAGAGTATTACTACTATTTGCCATGCAGAATTCCAAGAAGGGACTTCTACCGATGTCACATGGTGTGAGTCTTTCGAAGACTCAAAGTCCCTCTTCTAGAGAGGAGAGAGACCACATGGATAAGATCCCTTATGCATCTGCTATATGATCTATCATGTACGCCATGTTGTGTACTCGTCCTGATGTCTCGTATGCTTTGAGCATGACGAGTATATACCAGTCAGATCCAGGTGAGCATCACTGGATAGCAGTCAAGAATATTCTTAAGTACTTGAGAAGGACTAAAGAATATTTCTTGATATTTGGAGGCGATGAGGAGCTAGCTGTAAATGGTTACAGCGATGCCAGCTTCCAAACTGACCAGGATGATTATAGATCATAGTCAGGGTTCGAGTTTTGCTTGAATGGTGGCACTGTGAGCTGGAAGAGTTCGAAGCAGGACATAGTTGCTAATTCTACAACAAAAGCCATGTATATCACTGCATCAGAGGTAGCAAAAAAGGCAGTTTGGATCCGCAAGTTCATTACTGAGCTTGGGGTGGTTCCTAGCATAACAGATCCTATAGAGCTCTATTGTGACAACAATGGAGCGATTGCACAGGCTAATGAACCTCGCTCACACCAACGGACCAAACACATACTACGGTGCTTTCATCTCATTCGAGAGATTATCGATAGAGGAGATGTGAAGATTTGTAGAGTACCCATAGAGGCAAACATCGTAGATCCCTTGACTAAGGCTTTGGCACAGAGAGCCTTAGTTACAAGAACCTATAGGGTTCATCTCATTGCCAACGTTACAAGAACCTATAGGGTCACACACATAAGAGCAATTAGATGGAGATTAGGTTCATATGATGAACCATGAGGATTAGGTTCATGGGATGAACCAAATTGGATTAAGAGTAATCCAAATTAGACTAATTGAGTTAGACTCAAGTTGATTCAAGTGTTGAATGAGTCTAATTTATATTTAATTCATCAAATCAATTTAAATTAAATGAATAGAGATTCATTAAATTAAATTGACTTGAGTCAAGTGGTTAGATTTGATCAACCATGGGAGATTAGAGGTCAAGTTTGACTTGACTTGAGAGGGAAGATGAAAGGTCAAGTTTGACTTGACCAAATGCCATGTCATGATGATGACTTGGCATGGCCGGCCAATGATGATGCTCCACATCATCATTGACTTGGTCAATTGGTGCCACATCATGAGGGAGACCAAGGGTCATGGGAGTTACATGCATGCATGTAACCCCCCTTCCATGAAGTGGTCGGCTACTTTGGGGTTATGGGTGGTGAAATCATTTGGTGAGTTACACTCTTAACTTCATCTTCTTCCTTGGAACTTTTTCTCTCAAGCTCTCCCTCTCCCATCCCTCTCTTTGGCCGAACCAACCAAGGAGTGCTAGCACACTCAAGGTTGAGTTTTCTCCACCTATTGCTTGTGTGGATACCATAGAGGAGTGTGCACTTGACACTCTCGAGTTCCGGCGAACTTTTGGACGAGCGGGATAAGCGAAGGGCGTCGCTACGAGGGTAACGTTCTAACCTCTTAGATCTAAGGTAGATCTAGGATTTCTGTAAGCACATACATGTAATTATAATTTTTTATACTTCGCACGGATGCGTGGCCGGGGCCTCCGAGGTTTCCGCAACGCAAAAAGCGGTTTTTGTGGCTCGGGAAAAACCCAACAGGTATCAGAGCCACGTGCGAAGCATGCATGTGTTTCATTTTTGTAGTTTTTATATTAGATATAAAAATTACAGATTTATATGTTTCTATAAATTTCCTAATTTTATAGAATTTTTGGGTATTTTTCTCGTAGAGTCGAAGCAACGAGTGTTGGGACACTCGTAGGCTTCAACCGTCGAGAAAAACTCTCCGAATCGGCGAGTTCTCGCTTTAGGTTTTTGGGACAGTGACTTAAGTCGCTGTAAGATCATTGTAGGGACACTCGCGAAGTTTGTTTTGCGAGTAGGGGCGCTGCCCCTATCCCCGCTAGGGGCCTTGTCCCGCGATCGCGCCCGGAAATCGCTTAGCGGGACCGTTACGGAGAGGTGACTCATAAATTTGAAATAAATTAGGAAAAATTATAGAAATTTTCTGTAAAAATACATAATTTAGAATTATGTACAGTTCTGTGATTGTCATGGCCCAATGACCCCAATTTGATTGGATTATGTGTGTTGTAATTCATAATATGGCCTGCGTGCCGTTTTGTGGTTGTGCGTGTTGTAAAGTGTATGCGACCTGCGCGTCATACCTCTTCTTTTGATATTCTAGTTGTAAATAGTTTTAGACTCGAATGTAACTCGAGTTTCATATTTGTAATGTACAAAAATGGAGCGGTGGAAAGTCCACTTGAAGACGAGCTTACGGGAAGGGTGACGACGACACATAGCGGTCAAAGGAAGCGCTTGGAGAAGCCGCTAGCCTTAGGTTGACCGTCCGATCTTCTCATTGGCTTGAGAATATCGTAGTAGGGCCATGAATATATCACATTTAATTATATATATATATGTTGATATATATATATATATATATTTAATTGATTTTGCTTGTATGTATATGATGCATGCTAGTAGAATAATGCATGTATGTATATGATGCATGCTAGGATAATTTTCTTGTATGTATATGATGAATGCTAGAATAATGAATGTATGTATATGATGCATGCTAGGATAATAAAGGCCTAAATGCGTATAAGATACACATTACGATTAGATTAGATCATAATCGAATCAACTCGAAAATGCCTACCGAGCCTTGATAACCATCACTACCTCGATCATTTGTTGTTGTTGAATCTGCCAAAGCAGAGCAACGCATATTATCTTGGTAGGGTGCGGAGAGACAATCTTGGTCCCGCCTATCACGCTTGGGTTAGAGTAAGCTCAATTAGATTGAGCAAAACTAGTTAAACTCAATTGGATCGAGTAGAACTATAGGCATATTCCAATCGTTGGAACGATATGTCAAGATCGCATTTACACTAAATCTTGGGCGATTTAGCCAAAGCTAACTCAAGGTCTTTTGTAAATGTGGGTCTTGATCCTATAAACAAGAGTTGCAGAGAGATGTAATCGGTAATGTGTTACCCACCGATCATACTAAGTCTTGGGCGATTTAGCCAAAGCTAACTCAAGGCTTAGTATGATGTGGATCTTGTCCCGCAAGAATTATAGCTAGTTTGTATGAATCTAGTAATGTGGTTTGACCACATCCATAACTCGATTCTACAAAAAATTCCTATAATTCAGTGGGAGCATCATTTGATTAAAGGCCTAATTAAATGATAAAAGGAATATGATATTAATTCTCTGCATTGTATGTTGTAGATAACTATGTCGACAAACACGAACACTCTCTCTACGATCCGCCTTGAGAAGGACAAGCTCAATGGAGCAAATTTCTGGATCGCATAGAACTTGAGAATTGTTCTCACCCAAGAAAGGAAGTTGTACGCCCCGAGCAGCCCATTCCGAGGCACCTCCCGCCAATGCCTCATGGTGACAAAGATGCTTACAAGAAGCATCAAGATGATGCATTAGATGTGTCATGTCTAATGCTCGCGACTATGAACTCTGAGCTTCAGAAGCAACACGAGTTCATGAATGCTTATGATATGGTTGGACATCTTCGTCAACTATATCAAGGACAAGCTAGGCATGAGAGATATGAAGTCTCTAAGACATTATTTGGGTCCAAGATGCAAGAAGGGACTCCCGTAGGTATATGTACTCAAGATGATTGGGTACGTAGAAAACCTACAAAGGCTGGGATTCCCACTTGGCCAAGAGCTGGCCACTGACCTGATCTTGCAATCTTTGCCACAAGCCTTCAATCAATTTGTCATGAATTATAACATGAATGAAATTGATAAGTCATTACAAATGCTCAAAGATGTTGAGAATCACGAGCTTAACCTTAAGAAGGGTAAATCTGACACCATTTTGATGGTGCAGAAGAAGAAAGGCAAGAGCAAGCCTAAAGGTAAGGGAAAGTCCCAATCCAAGGGCAAAGGCAAAGAACTTAAACCCAAAGGAGGGGTAGCCAAGGAAGGGCTTGCTTCCATCGCAAGGAAGCTGACATCGAAGCGTGAATCGCAAAGCATACCGGAAGATCTTAAGAAGAAGAGAAGTGAGACTTCTACTGGTATAAATGTTATAGAAGTCAATCTATCTATTTCTTCATCATGGGTATTAGATATGGATGTGCATCTCACATTTGTAATGTGCAGTAAAAAAATAGCAGGCATCGATAAAGGGCGCAGGTGGACCTACGTAGGCAATGGAGCAAGGGTTGCCTGTCGTAGGGAACTTATGATCTATCTCTGCCCTCTGGGCTTGTATTAGAATTAGATGAATGTTGTTATGTGCCTGCCTTAACTAAGAACATCATTTCAGTTTCTTGTTTGGACAAGAAAGGTTTTTCATTTATAATAAAGAACAAATGTTGTTCAGTTTATTTAAATGATATGTTCTATTGTAGAGCACCTCTAATGAACGGACTCTACTTTCTAGACTTAGAGAGCCCTATCTATAACATACCAAGAGGTTCAAGTCAAATGAGTTGAACCAAACATATCTCTGGCATTGTCGCTTAGGTCACATAAATGAGAGTCGCTTATCTCAGCTCCATAAGGATGGGCTGCTAGACTCATTTGATTTTGAATCATATGAGACATGCGAGTCTTTCCTTTTAGGCAAGATGACCAAGACTCCCTTTAGTGGACATAGCGAAAGAGCAACAGATTTGTTAGAACTTATACATAGTGATGTATGTGGTCCTTTCAATGTTGCTGCTAGAGGTGGTTACAGGTACTTCATTACATTTACTGATGACTTCAGTAGATATGGTTATGTGTATCTCATGACACACAAATTAGAATCCTTTGAAAAGTTCAAAGAATTCAAGAATGAAGTACAAAACCAGCTTGGCAAGAGTATTAAGATACTTCGATCAGATCGAGGTGGAGAATACCTTAGTCATGAGTTTCGTGACTATCTAGCTGAGTGTGGGATTCTATCCCAACTCACTCTTCCTGGAACACCACAGTGGAATGGTGTATCCGAAAGGAGGAATCGTACCCTATTAGATATGGTACGATCTATGATGAGTCACACAGATCTTCCTATATCCTTTTGGGGATATGCTCTAGACACAGCAGCCTTTACCCTTAACCCTGTACCATCTAAGGCTATCATAAAGACACCATATACGAATGGATAGGGAGAAATCCCATGATGTCTTTTATGAGGATTTGGGGTTGTGAGGCTTACGTTCGACGGCAAGTCTCAGACAAACTGGGACCCAAATCCGATAGGTGCTATTTTGTTGGATATCCCAAGGATACAAAGGGATATTACTTCTACATTCCCAGTCAGCACAAAGTGTTTGTGGCAAAGACTGGAGTTTTTCTAGAAAGGGATTTTGTTTCTAGAAAATCTAGTGGGAGTACCTTCGATCTTGAAGAAATTCAAGATAAGGACCATAGCACTGAGGCCTTGATGGAGGTTGAACAGGAACCACAAAGTGTTGTGGGTGATGAGGTTATTGCACAAAGAGTTGTGGAACAACCACCTGTTCATGTAGACCTACCTCTTCGCAGATCTGATAGGGTACGTCGTCAGCCTAAGAGATATTCATTTCTCTTGTCTGACCATGATGACGTAATGCTCATTGAGAATGAGCCTACCTCCTATCAGAAAGCTGTGATGAGCCCAGATTCTGAGAAATGGCTAGAGGCCATGAGATCCGAGATGGAATCCATGTATGGACTTTGGTTGATCCACCTGAAGGGGTCAAACCCATTGGGTGTAAGTGGGTCTTTAGAAGAAAGACTGACATGGATGGACTTATGCATACCTATAAGGGCCGATTGGTGGCTAAAGGTTTCAAGCAAATTCATGGTATTGACTATGATGAAACCTTTTCTCCAGTGGCGATGTTTAAGTCCATTCGGATCTTGCTTGCTATTGCAGCATACCACGATTATGAGATCTGGCAGATGGATGTCAAAACCGCATTTCTGAATGGAAACTTGCTCGAGGATGTGTACATGACACAACCTGAGGGTTTTGTAGATCCACAGCATACTGGGAAGGTATGCAAGCTGCAAAGGTCCATTTATGGGCTAAAGCAAGCTTCTCGGAGCTGGAATCTTCGATTCGATGATGCGATCAAACAGTTTGGTTTCATCAAGAATGAAGATAAACCCTGTATCTACAAGAGGGTTGATGGGAATACAGTTGTCTTCCTTGTATTGTATGTGGATGACATACTGCTCATTGAGAATGACATACCTTCGCTATAGTCTGTGAAGACTTGGCTCGGGACGTGCTTCTCAATGAAAGACTTAGGACTGTATTCTAGGCATCAAGATCTATAGAGATAGATCTAAGAGATTGCTTGGCCTAAGTCGAGTACATAAATCGACAGGTATTACTTTTGCCATGCAAATTCCAAGAAAGGACTTCGCGATGTCACATGGTGTGAGTCTTTCAAGACTCAAAGTCCTCTTCTAGAGAGGAGAGAGACCGCATGGATAAGATCCCCACGATCCGCTATAGGATCTATCATGCACGCCATGCCGTACGTCCGATGTCTCGTATGCTTTGAGCATGACGAGTAGATACCAGTCAGATCCAGGTGAGCGTCACTGGATAGCAGTCAAGAATATTCTTAAGTACTTAAGAAGGACTAAAGAATATTTCTTGATATTTGGAGGCGATGAGGAGCTAGCTGTAAAGGGTTACATGATGATTTCCAAACCCAAAGATGATTACGATCGCAATGGGGTTCGTGTTTTGCTTGAATGATGGCGCTGTGAGCCGGAAGAGTTCAAGCGTGAGACAGCTTGCCGATTCTACAATAGAGGGAGTATATCGCCGATCCGAGGCAAAGAAGGAGGCAGTTTGGATCCGCAAGTTCATTACTGAGCTTGGGGTGGTTCCTAGCATTGCAGATCCTATAGAGCTCTATTGTGACAACAATGGAGCGATTGCACAGGCTAAGGAATCTCGCTCACACCAGCGGACCAAACACATACTACGGCGCTTCCATCTCATTCGAGAGATCATCGATAGAGGAGATGTGAAGATTTGCAGAGTACCCACAGAGGCTAACATCGCAGATCCCTTGACCAAAGGCTCAGTACGTAAAAAGCATGATGGTCACACTAGGTCATTGGGTATTAGATACTACGGTGATTGGCACTAGTGCTAGTGGGAGATTGTTAGTGAAAGCCCTAGAGCCAATCATATGATGATTGTTGTATGGACTTTATTGTATCATATTCCTATTTATAAAGGCATGGTTATTATATTTACTTGTATTGGTGCCAAATAACTAAATATAATGTCCTTGAGTAGTAGGTTCTTATCTATATCAATCGATTGGTTGAATCGATAATGAGATGATATAGAGAACACTACTCTTAATCATTCCTAGTCGAGTATTAACATTCAGGGACAATGTTAATGCGTAGAGACTAGCATGTAGGTCAACAAGATGACTTGATCTCACAAGTCATGGATATGACATATCAAGTTGACACATGGGTATGCATTGGAGAATGTATACTGAATGACCCGCCATGAGAAAGTATCATGGATCGTTATATGAGTGTCATATACTTTCTCATGTGGCTATTAGTATGACTATTAGTCCTTAGACCTGAAGTCACCATGGTTCCCTACATAATGAGTTGCATACTTTGGCTTCGTCAAACGTCACCCGTAAATGGGTGGACTATAAAGGCGATTACTGGGTATGTAACGAATTATGCGGAGGGATGTGAGTGATGTAGATGGGATCTATCCCTCCTATATGACAGGAGTGACATCAATATTCTTGATAGAGTGAGACCACGAAGTGCATGGCCATGCCCAAATGAGTCAATATGAGATATTGAGCTCATTTGATTAGAGTGAGTCTACTTGGAGATCAAGATTTAGATTGTACCGAGGATGACACGGTCTATGCCTCGATTGGTCAATCTAGATGTCAAGGATAGAGGGACATTGTCACATATTGTGAGAGTCACAATTAGTAGTCACAAAGGTGATGTTGGAGCTCAACATTCTTGTAACTTGGGTAGCAATGATGTGTTGCTAGATACCGCTCATTACTTATGTTCCTAAATCGGTTTAGGGACATTGCCAACGTTACAAGAACCTATAGGGTCACACACATAAGAGCAATTAGATGGAGATTAGGTTCATATGATGAACCATGAGGATTAGGTTCATGGGATGAACCAAATTGGATTAAGAGTAATCCAAATTAGACTAATTGAGTTAGACTCAAGTTGATTCAAGTGTTGAATGAGTCTAATTTATATTTGATTCATCAAATCAATTTAAATTAAATGAATAGAGATTCATTAAATTAAATTGACTTGAGTCAAGTGGTTAGATTTGATCAACCATGGGAGATTAGAGGTCAAGTTTGACTTGACATGAGAGGGAAGATGAAAGGTCAAGTTTGACTTGACCAAATGCCATGTCATGATGATGCCTTGTCTTGGCTGGCCAATGATGATGCTCCACATCATCATTGACTTGGTCAATTGGTGCCACATCATGAGGGAGACCAAGGGTCATTGAAGTTACATGCATGCATGTAACCCCCCTTCCATGAAGTGGCCGGCCACTTTGGGGTTATGGGTGGTGAATTCATTTGGTGAGTTACACTCTTAACTTCATCTTCTTCCTTTGAACTTTTTCTCTCAAGCTCTCCCTCTCCCATCCCTCTCTTTGGCCGAACCAACCAAGGAGTGCTAGCACACTCAAGGTTGAGTTTTCTCCACCTATTACTTGTGTGGATACCATAGAGGAGTGTGCACTTGACACTCTCGAGTTCCGGCGAACTTTTGGACGAGCGGGATAAGCGAAGGGCGTCGCTACGAGGGTAACGTTCTAACCTCTTAGATCTAAGGTAGATCTAGGATTTCTGTAAGCACATACATGTAATTATAATTTTTTATACTTCGCACGGATGCGTGGCCGGGGCTTCCGAGGTTTCCGCAACACAAAAAGTGGTTTTTGTGGCTCGGGAAAAACCTAACATAAAGAACATTGCTCTTAATCAGTCCTAGTCAAGTATTAACATTCAATGACAATGATAATGCGTAGAGACTAGCATGTAGGTCAACTCGATGACTTGATCTCACAAGTCATTGATATGAGATATCAAGTTGACACATGGGTATGCATTAGAGAATGTATACTCAATGACCTGCCATGAGAAAGTATCATGGATCGTTATATGAGTGTCATATACTTTCTCATGTGACTATTAGTATGACTATTAGTCCTTGGACTTGAAGTCACCATGGTTCCCTACATAAGGAGTTGCATACTTTGGCTTTGTCAAACGTCACCCGTAAATGGGTGGACTATAAAGGTGATTACTGGGTATGTAACAATTTATGCGGAGGGAAGTGAGTGATGTAGATGGGATCTATCCTTCCTATATGATGGGAGCGACAATGTTATTCTTGATATAGTGAGACCACGAAGTGTATGGTCATGCCCAAATGAGTCAATATGAGATTTTGAGCTCATTTGATTAGAGTGAGTCTACTTGGAGTTCAAGATATAGATTGTACCAAGGATGACACGGTCTATGCCTCAATTGGTCAATCTAGATGTCAAGGATAGAGGGACATTGTCACATATTGTGAGAGTCACAATTAGTAGTCACAAAGGTGATGTTGGATCTCAACATTCTTGTAACTTGGGTAGCAATGATGTGTTTCTAGATACCGCTCATTGCTTATGTTCCTAAATCGGTTTAGGAGCATTACCAACCTTACAAGAACCTATAGGGTCACACACAAAGGGCAATTAGATGGAGATTAGGTTCATATGATGAACCATGAGGATTAGATTCATGGGATGAACCAAATTGGATTAATAGTAATCTAAATTAGACTAATTGAGTTATCCTCAATTTGATTCAAGTGTTGAATGAGTCTAATTTAGATTTGATTCGTTGAGTCAATTTAAATTAATGAATAGAGATTCATTAAATCAAATTGACTTGAATCAAGTGGTTAGATTTGATCAACCATGGGAGATAAGTGATCAAGTTTGACTTGACTTGAGAGGGATGATTAATGGTTAATTTTGAGTTGACCAATTACCATGTCATGATGACTTGGCATGGGGGCCGGCCAATGATGATGTTCCACATCATCATGGACTTATCATGGGGTGTCACCTCATACGAGAGACCAAGAGCCATTGGCTCTTGGAGTTACATGCATGCATGTAAACTCCACCCAAATAAGTGGCCGACCACTTTTCTTGATGGGGTGAAGTTATTTTTTTGTGTGCAACTCCATCTTCTTCTTCCTTGGTTCTTCTTCCTTTCTTGCTCTCAAAATCCTCATCTTGCCGTGGACATGAAGGGTGCTAGCACACTCTAAGGTCTCTTGTCCACCATTTGTCTGTGTGGATACTTGTAGAGGAGTGTACACTTGACACTCTTCAAGATCTGGCAAAGCTTTTGAACGAGCGGGATAAGCGAAGGGCGTCGCTACGATGGTAATGCTCTCATCTTGTAGATCTAAGGTAGATCTAAGGTTTTAAACACATACATGAATTTAGTTTTTGTTATACTTCGCACGGATCCATGGCCGGGCTTTCGAGGGTTCCGCAACGCAAAAAGCAATTGTTGCGGCTCGGAAAAGTCCAGCAATAGCATAGTTTCGTTAGAGTTTAGTGTTGTAGTGACTGTTCTGAGCACCATGTACATATCATAAGCACCATATGGGTTTCCCGAGCATGGTAAGGTCAAATAGTGTAGTTCAGTCAGAACTCAATGTTGTAGTGTCTATTATGAGCACCATGTATATTTCCCGACCACCATATGGGTTTCCCGAGCATAGTAGGGTCGAATAGTCTAGTTTAATAAGAGCTCAGGGTTTTAATGTATCTTCTGAGCACCGTGTATATTTTTCGAGCACCATGAATATTTTCTGAGCACCCTGTGTATTTCCTGAGCATAGTAGGATTGAATAGTGTAGTTGATTCAGAGCTCAGTCTTATAGTATTTAGACTGAGCACTTATATATTTCCCAAGCACTATGTGTATTTCCTGAGCACAGTAGGATCAAACAGTGTAGTTAAGTCGGAGATCAGTATTGCAATATTTGTGTTGAGTACTATGTGTGTTTCCCGAGCACTATGTGTATTTCTTGAGTACAATAGGGCCAGACAGTATAGTTGATCCAGAACTCAGTTTTGTGAAGTATCAGTGCTGAGCGCCTTATATGTTTCTTGAGCACCATGTGTATTTCCCGAACACATGTATTTCTTGGGCACGATAGACCCAAATAGTACAGTTGATCCAAAAACCAATTTTACGAAGTATCAGTGCTGAGCACCTTATATGTTTGCCGAGCACGATGTATATTTTATGAGCACCATAAGTCTTTCCTGAACTCAATAGGGTCGAGTGTCATGATTATTTCTGAGTTGGATAGGAATGAAGGATATGGGTGGGTATTGTTGGGTACAGTAAGATGAGATATCAAAGAATCTTTTGAAAAGGGAATATTGGGGAAGGGGAATATTTTATTATTATTATTTATTTATTTAAAATGTGTGTATGATTGTTTTTTAGGTAAAAAAAAAGAGAAGGGACACTTGGAGGATATGGAGTGAGACATTTTAAAAGGAAGTGGAAAAAAGCAATTACATCTCAACGGGCTGATAAGGGTATTAAAGTAAATTCATCTTAGAGTAAGGTGGTGTAGATCTCCTATAAAAGGGATAGAGATGGAAGGAACAGGGGATGATTTTTCTCTTCTCTATTCGGCACACAGAAACTCTCTTCTCCTTTCTTCTTGTCATTTCGTTATCTCATTCTTCCGATTCAAACTTGAGCATAGGAGGGGTCATGCCGACAAAGCCAACCCACCTTTAACATTCCTTTTTGTGACAAATCTAACATCCAAGAAAGAGATCTAAAGTCTCCACGATGGTTTCTAACAAGGAGGAAAGGGAATTGATGCATGCAAGCATGACACCAAATCTCCAGCCAAGACTGCAAAAGCGCGTGCTCGCGCTCAATGCCTGCAAGTGCATGGTTGTCGTCAAGTAATAAAATATCGATCCCACAGGGACTAGTAATCGAATATTGGTTTACTAAGCGAATATTTATTGTTTATACCAAATCAGTTGGTTGATATGCAAAAAGGGTTGAAAGGAAAATGATAGGACTGGGAGATTTCTTTTACAGGGACACCACTGTCACTAGGTTCAAGTTATGATCAACGAAATGATTCTATATTTTTTATTTCACCTAAATGATTGTAAATATATGTATTACTCCTAATTCTCAATGGTTATTCATGTAAGTAGGATATCTATTTTATCCGACGTGATCTTTTGGAACTACACCGGATTACTTTATTCCTAGCCAAGTTTCCCTTTTGGATCATTAGAGCTCAGGGGGTAGCTATCTTTGGGAAGCCCCCTGTCATTGGATCCCACAACCCTTCTAGAGTTTATTTTCACCACTTTGGGCCTTCTGCTGAAATAGGTTCATTACATTCTAGGATACCTATGGATCCTCATGGTAAGTCAATCTACTTGTAGGGTGACCTTAATCGCACATGGAACCTGTCACTAGAAGCCCAACGGATTAACTTTTCACTCAGAGTGATTTCCCCACATCTCGATTCTCTATGGTTTGGAGGATTGGGTTCTCCTTTCGGTCTTCCCCATACCCCAAAAATATGACCTAGTTCCTATGGCATCTAAATTGGATTAACACAATAAAGTCAGACCATGAATAATCATATCATAGAATAAAAAGAAAGTGTATATAATGAAAGTGATCTAAGATAACATGAATTCATTCCATACGTATGTTTACAAATCAAGATAGGATACTCCCTAATCAAAGAATCATAGAAACTACTCCATAGATAGAAATACAACCATAAGATGTCGACAAAAAAGATTCAACCCACAGGAATTGCAAATAAGGAGAGAGAAGGGCTTAGTCTTGATCGAAGAGAGTCTTTGGCTCCAACTTGTTGATGCAGTAAGCATCACTCCTTAGTTTTGATATATGAACCATAGTTATAAGATAGGATTTACCTGTGTTCTAATATCAGTGTTAAGTATGTCGGCTTAGCAGGAAGTCCTAAGAGATCGTGTTGACCGAATACTAGGCAAGTATCTTGACAGATCAGGTGGACTGGACACCAGGCACGAAGTCCATATGGGTCGCGTGGATCGGACATCTGGCATGAAGACAGGTTGGGTCAGGAGACCGGACAATTTGCAAAAAGTCCAGCTGGGTCAGGTAGACCAGACAGTTGGTGGAAACCCTGGTGGGTCAGATCGGATGTCAAGAGTGGTAAGTTCGGCAGGTAGTCGACAAGTAAGCCTCGAGGGATGAGGTGAGGCCGAGTCCTCTTTACGGGGACAAAGTTAGGCGTCGATCTGACAAAAAGTCCGCGTGGGACTTAATAGTTGAGATCAAGCAGTTTTACTATTGCTATCACATTTTATATTATGTATTTGGGATAATTTTCTTTTGTAGGGATCAATCGACTGAATGGATTCAAGTCGACTGAAGTTCAGTCGATAGGATATGTATCAGTCGACTGGATACCTACTTGGAAGGATCAGTTGGCGATTGATCGAAGATCTAGCGATGCAGATGGAAAGGGCTTCAGTCGACTGAAGGGTTTGAGTCGACTGAAGAGGCAAAATTCCTAATGCGGAGTTGGATGATCTGGAGTCGACTAGAGAAGTTTCAGACGACTGGAAGACCAGAAGTTCCTAATCGACAGGCTGATGTGGAGTCGACTGGAAGGTATTCCAGTCGACTGAAAAAGGTTTATAAAATAAGTGCCTGAATGGATCCGAGTAATCAATAAGAACTACGTCAAAGTGCTGTCGAAATTCTTGCTCATCCACAAAAGCTTACTTTCCACATCAAGGCGATCGTCCGACCCTCCGAGCCTACTTCAACAATTCTTTTAGTGTCGGTATAAAGTGCTTGTACTTTAATTCATTTCATTTTTTGTTTGTGTACTTAAATTCAAGAGGGAGTAGTGTGTATCTTTATATTTGTAAAAAGCAAAACCCTCCGAAGTCGAGAGTTCTTGAGTCGAAGGGCATTTAGTGATTGTCCATCGAAGTAACTCTAAGAAGAGCTAGGGGCCTTGGACTAGCAACCCAGTTAGAGTTGTGAATCAAGTAAAATAAAGTGTTAGTATTTTTCATTTCCTCTTCATACTCACAATAGTTTTAAAAAATATTGTAATAGTTTTAAATAATTAAATTAATTTTTTTAACCTTCGAGATTCACCCTCCTCTCTCGGTCAAACACGATCCTACAATTGGTATAATTTAGAATATTTTTTCTTGCTTTAGATTAATTTAGAATATTTTTTCTTGCTTTAGATTAATTTAGAATATTTTTTCTTGCTTTTGATTAATTTAGAATATTTTTTCTTACTTTAGATTAAATTAGAATATTTTTTCTTGATTTATATTAATTTAGAATATTATTTTTTTTGCTTTAGATTAATTTAGAATATTTTTCTACACTTAGAAATTTGCTAGAATATTTTTTTTTGTATTTAAAATATATATTTAGCATTTAAAAAATTGCCTTCATATTTTTTAGCATTTAAAATATTGCCTTAATATTTTTAAGGATTAGATTATTTTTTTGCAATTAGCTTACTTTTTATATTCTTTACTTAGAGTAAATTTCATTAATATTTGTAATTTAAATAATTCTTAATAGTTGTAATTAGAAATAACACTTAACTTTAGTTAAATTAAATAAAAATTTATTAATATAGAAATGTCTCATTTAGAAGGATACAACACTGTTCACCCTCCTCTCTTCAACGGAGAGGACTTTTCCAACTTGAAAAGACGAATGGAATGCTACTTGAAGATCGACTTAGAGGTCTGGTTCTCAATTAGAAAAGGGTTCGTAGCTCCGGTGGACGACTCAAGTGAGTTGTTAGAACCAGAGAAATGGACTGTAGACATTAGGAAAAGAGCTCAAGTCGATTACAAGACACTTAACACCTTGCAATGCTGACTTACCAAAGAAGAGCTCAATATGGTAGGTCCATTTTAAAACTCTAAGGAATTATGGAAAAAATTAATTGAACTACATGAGGCACAAATGACACTAGGATAGCTAAATGGGACATGTTACTAAATAAACTATTTAATTGTAAAATGGATTAAAATGAAATTGCTAGTCAACTTCATACTAGAATTAAAGATATATTAAATGGACTACACTTAATAGGACACCAAATAAAAAATAGGGACTTAATTAGGTATACACTTAAAGCATTCCCGAGGAATGTCTTATGAACATCTATTGTCGATGCCTATAAGGTTTCCAGGGACCTTTCCACAATTTAGACTAGACAAACAATTTTGTGAACTTCAACTATATGAACAGGCTAACTCGGGTCAAACCAAGAATGGTATAGCTTTGGTGGCAGGTTCGACTAAAAAGGAAAGAAAAGTGAAGAGTGAGTCAGAAGACGAGTCTGAGTCGAAAACAAATGGAGAAGAGGAGATCGTAAATATGGTACGGAAGATGTTCAACCGAAGGAAAAGATTTACGAAGAAAGATGCTAAAAAGGTCGTCGACAATAAGCCGAGACCCTGATCGGATGTGACGTGCTACGAATGCAACGGAAAAGGACACTACAAGTCGGAGTGTGCAAACCTAAAAATGGAAGAAAAACTAAAAACGGAAAGAAGAAGAACCGTTGAAGGTAACTTGGGATGAGTCATCATCGGAAGAGTCGGATGCAGAAGAGACGAAGAGAAGTTACGTGGCATTTATGGCAGAATCAAGCTTTGGAGCCGAGTCAAGTTCCGAGTACGAGTCAGATTCCGAGTCCGAAAGAAGCCACGGATGCGCACCCATTTCTGAAGGACTAGACTAGATAACTTCTCCCTTAGAAGATAAGTTGTACATTATAATTGCATGCCTAGGTAGGAAGTTAGCTAAGTCCAAGAATCGAGTCGACTCGCTACTTAAGAAAGTTCAAGTACTTAAAGAGCAAGTCAACTCGAAGACTTCGACTTGCCAAATTAAGGATAGAGACTCAACTCAAGTTACAAAGCTTAAGGAAGAGAACTCGGTCCTAAAAAGGCAAGTAGAAGATCTAACTGGATCTTTGGAAAGGTTCACTTCATGTTCCAAGTATCTCAACATGATGCTTGGATATCAACGAGCCGTGTACAACAAGTCTGGACTCTGATACAAAGCTAATTCCTCCTATAAATCATACATGTCATTACTTAGCTGAAACGCTAAGAATCGAGTCCAAGCATGGGTTCCTAAGTCTAGCTAAATTAACCAAGTTGGACCAAATCAATTTTGGGTTCCCAAGAGTCAAGTTCACTTAGTGAACAAAACTCAATCTAGCTACCATTTAGGGGGAACTAACACTTTGCTTGTTTCCTTGTTTAGTTAAACACTTGCATGCTTCAGTTTACTTTACTTGCTAAATTTAGAACGGACTAGATAAGAAACAAAGTAGTTTAAACTTGAACAACCTAGTACTAAGAAGAAGTGAACTGATAGTAAGTTAGGAAAACTCTTCGAAGTACATGTCTAGGAAGTGGTCGTTGCTCCGATACTCAAGAAGGTCATGTGACTCGCCACGACCTAGTGCACTAAGTCGAGTGGAACTGACCAAAGCTAACTCACTAAGTCTTTAACTTGTTAGACCAAGGCTTAGTCTAAAGTGAATTAAGTACTTGATTCTTTATTAACTAATCCGCAGAACCCCTTAAACTCGAAGTATAAGTAGAGCTCATAACCCAAGGTTTACAATTCCTCACCATTAGCAAATACGTAACACTTGACTAGCTCAAACCAAGCTTGAATCTAAACTACTCATTAAATTTAATTAATATAAAAAGAAATCTTCATCTCACAAAACCCATAGGAATAAGTGTATTGAAAACCTAGATTGGGTGTGATGATTTAGAACTGAATTGAGAATAATTAGTTTAATTTAAGATAACTCAAACTGATAGAATTAAATCAAAATTAATAAATTTACCTTAACAACTTACCTTAATTAAACTTAACTTAATTCAACTCAACTTAATTTACTATACTTAAATTTAATTTATTAAAATAAACAAACATACCTAAATAAACAGATTCACTTAACCTAACAAATTACCTAATAACTTTACTTAAACTTAATTAAACTAAACCTAATTTAACTAAATTAAAACAAACATAATTAACCCACTAAACTAAACTTAATTAACCTACTAAATTAAACTTAAATCGTCTATTCAATAAAATCCAAATAACTTAATCAACTCAAAACAATTAAGTAAATCAAAAAAATTAACCAATAAATTTATTAAATCAAATTAAACATAAAAATCAACCAAAATTAATCATACTCGAATTCAGTCGACTGAATTATTTTTAGTCGACTCAAATAAGAGTCGACGGAATTAACTTCAGTTGCCTCTGAGTATCGGGAAGGTAAAATGCGACTTCATTCGATTGAAAATCGATTCAGTAGACTGAAATAAAATTGTAGATAAAATTTAGATGGCGAAGTAAATGGTAAAATTAATTACAGTCACCTAAAATAGGTTCAGTCGACTCAAGGTCTGTCGATTGGACTAGTTTCAGTTGACTGTATCCTGTCTATAAGAAAACTGCTGAGCCTTGCCAATAAGACTCACAACCACCACAAATCCACCACGAAAACCCTATTTCCAGACTTCCAAAGCTTTTAGGTCGTAATATTTCTTTAATATCAGCCAAAATGCTAAGGTAATAAGCCTAAAACTTTAGTTTCAATTACTTTCAATAAATATTGAATAGTTGTAATATAAATAGGGGCAAAAGAAGAGTTGTTGAGATTGAGTCATCGTCTCCATGTTTGGATATTAGGTTCCCTATTGAGAAGCATACGATTAGATTTGAAAACACACTCTATGCTCCTATGCCTACTCGATACATTAGTAAATCATTTTTTAGTAGTTCATGTAGCTTAGCATAGATGTCATAATGCATTATGGGTTAGAAAAACTGGTCTATTGCATAAACTCTATCAACATAGACTTATGTATAGAGTTTTTCAATAATTTTAGTAAAATTGATGATCTTGCATACTCGACTAGAGTGCAAGGTAAGGACTTTGTTTTTACCCCCTCTATGTTGAGAGAGTATTTATGACTCATGCATTCTACTTGTCCGGTTGCATGCTTTCCATCCACAGAGTTACCATACCATGACCCCTACTCTCATATTACATTAGATAGGATACATATGCATCTGAGTATATTTAGTTCCACAAGACTCAGAGTACACGACTATGCCCTATATCGAGTTATAGTGAATTGCATTTTGCCACTCTCCACTAGGGGCATTGCTATAATGCACCCTTATCACTCATTTTACTTTATGCATTTAGTCATAGGTTAGATATAGACATTAGTTTACAGATGTTAGACTATCCGAGCCGTAAAAACCGCTTTTTGCATTATGAAAACCTCGGAAGCCTACCACAGATCCATGCGAAGATAAATAAAAATTCATGTACATGTTTATCTACACTAGATCTACCTTAGATCTACATGAGAAGAACGTTACCCTTGTGGCGATGCCCTTCGCTTATCCTGCTCGTCCAAAGGTTGTCGGATCTCATAGAGTATCAAGTGTACACTCCTCTACACATATCAACAGGGACAAAAGGTGGAAAGAACCACTTAGAGTGTGCTAGTGTAGGGATTTTTTATGCAAAATAGCATATGCGCAATGGAAAAATAGGATCCCTTCCAAGTGATCCTTGCGAAAGAAAACCTCATACAAAAATAAATTTCTCAAAACCTATCTTATAGGAGAATATTACCTTTGTTGCGTGCCCTTTTTAATCCCGCTTCTCCTTGGGTTTGTTGGATCTTTTAGCACGTTCAAATGTCCGTGCCTCTATATGTATCCACACGAGCAAGCTCTTGTCTCACAAAAGAAACTAGAAGAGCTCTCCTTTACTGTTGGTGCAGTAGGCACCTAAGTTGAACCTGAGTTTTGATTATAGCAAACGATACAAAGTTAAGCTCATGTTGTTATCTCACGAGCTGAATCGAATGTATAGAAGATTGTTATAGCTGGAGCTGAAGGCTAGCGACACCCGGAGGAAGCCGCGGTCGTCGGGCGACACTCGAGTGACTTCGGAGGGAGCCGAAGGAATCGAGTGGAAGGACGGAAGAAAAAGCAACATGTAAGTATCGAGGTAAGCTCATGTGTGCGAGCATAAGTGAGGTCGTATCCTCATTACGGGGATGATCTTAAGCGTAGATCCGACCAAAGACATCCTATAGATGGTCTAGGTCGAGATCGGACGGTCGACGACCGTCGAAATTATGTTTTTGTTGAGCTAACTTTGACTTGCAGCAAGCATCAGTCGACTGCCAGCTTGGAGGACTCGACTGTCGTCAATCAGTTGACTGCCGGAGGTCAGCACTCGACTGATGCTTCCATCCGTCAACTGATGATGGCCATCAGTCGACTGATGGTCAAAGGATCAGCCTCTAGGAGTCAAGGTTTATCACCAAATTTCAAGGGGAGTGGTGCTCAATTGTGATTGGCTAGGGTTCCTCTCGAAAAGGGACTCAAAGGCTATAAAAGGAGGGCCAAACCTAGGGTTTCATCATAAATTCTAAGTGCTCAAAAGCCTCCGCAATGCTGTGACTCTCCGACAACTCTACGACAACGAAGTGCTGCCAACAACCCTTGTTTAAGTCCTATCTTCAAGTTGTTGGTATAATCGTGTCTTGTCATTTCTTTTAATCTTGCAATTAGTTTGTTAATCGAGGCTTTCTATCGTTGCATTTTCATTTTAATAGAAGAGAGGGTTTGTCTCTCTATCTTGTGCTTCGAAAGTTTTTTTTGTAATCGTAAACTCCTACCTCCAACGAGGAGAAGTGATTTAGTGAAATTGCCCTCCGTACACGGTCTAGGACCGTTAGGGCCTTGGAGTAGTAGCCGAAGGCTACGAACCAAGTAAAAAACTATTTGTCTCTTTTAGTTTTTATTTACATTTCCGCTGCGTATATTTGTCTTGAAATGAATTCGAAAGAAAAAGTTTTTTTTCGCTATTCACCCCTCCCTCTAGCGAACCGCATCGATCCAACAATTGGTATCAAAGTCGGGGGTTGCTAAGATTTGGTGAAACCACCAATCTAGCCATTTTTATAGATTTATTTTTCTTTTAATTCTGTTTTTTTATATTTTATTTCGCTTTGTTAAGTTTTTCTCCCGCACTACTAATCCAAGACGCGAGTCTTGGTACTTGTTTTTGTGTTTTTGTCGTTGCTAGTTTCTTCGTCTTTGTCTCTTTGTGTCTTTCGTGTTAATGGCCCATCTCGAGGGTTTTAGCACCGTCCGACCACCGTTTTACAACGGTGACGATTTCCATTACTGGAAAGGTCGGATGGAGTGCTTCCTAAAAACCCAAATAGAGATGTGGATTGTGATCCAAACCGGGTTCACCCTTCCTACTATTGAAGAAGGTGAATCCTTGGATTACAATCAGTGGTCCATTGCCACTAAATGACAAGTCGAGGCAGATGCAAAGGCGACTCAAATCCTACAGTGCGGGCTATCCAAGGAGGAGCTGAACCGAGTCGGACCCTTCATCGCAAAGAGATCTGGACGAGCCGGTGATCGAGTTACACGAAGGATCGATCAAGCTAAGGTTTGTAAACGTGATTTGTTGTTCAATAAATTGTACACACTAAAAATGCAAGGAACATGAGTCCGCAACACAATTGCACGCCTGTCGGACATCGTCAACAACCTACATGCAATCGGGCAAAAGGTCGAAAACTGCGACCTTATAAGGTATGTTCTAAACTCTTTTCCGAGGACTACCTTGTGGGCATCCATTCGACTACAAGGTCTCCAAGGACCTTTCTAAAGTTAGAATAGAATTATTCTCGATTTTGAATTACATGAGCAAATTCAACTTCGGAACCCGAGAGGGGTATAGCCTTGTTTGTAGGTTCAAAGAAGAAGAAAATCGCAAGCAAGCCACCACCAACCGAGGAGGAAGACGAGTCCGAAGAAGAAGTTGACCCGGAGTTGACTGCCGAACTAATGAACCTAGCTCGAAGGATAGCCAAGGGACGAAAGCAAACCACGACTCGACCCAACCAAGGAAAGCCTAAAAGTTCTAATATTAGGTGTTATGAGTGTAACAGGTTTGGACATATCAAGTCCGAGTGCCCCAAGCTCAACCACCAAGCACCTAAGCACAAGAAGGCCCTCAACGCGACATGGGATGAAGCGTCATCCGAAGAAGACGAAGACCACGTCTTCATGACGAAATCGATTGAGTCAGACACGGAGACCGAACCTGAACTTGAGTCAGAACCTGAGGATGACTCGGACTACGAAGCTACCTTCAAGTCAAGCCACGGATACGCATTCGGTTCAAAAGATACCCTTAAAGTGAGTCGAACTTTATTTAATACTTTACATAATACGGTTAGGTTTTTGTCTAGGAAATTAGTTAAGTCCGAGTCCAAGGTCGAGACCCTGGTTGAGGAGGTCAAACTCCTCAAACACAAGGTCTCCCTAACCTCTTCGACTAGTCAAGTTCGAGAAGAGGACCCAACTCGAGCTGAAAAGCTCGAAGTTGAGAACTCTCTCTTGAAAAGTCAAGTTGAAGATCTTAGGAACACGTTGGAAAGGTTCACTTCAGGATCCAAAGGACTTGACCTCCTACTTGGATCTCAAAGGGCCGTGTACAACAAGGTTGGACTAGGGTTTAACTCAAACACGACTAATAGGTCGTATATGTCGATTGTAAGTCGACATAGGAAACATGTCCAAGCATGGGTCCCTAAGAACTTTTTGATTTCAACCCTAGGATCCAACCCGTACTGGGTTCCCAAGGACCAAATCCACTATGTGGATAGACCGAACCGATTCAACGGTCTAGGGGGAGTCAGTACAAAATATGTTTGTGCTTTAACTTAGAAATTGCATGCTTAGAATTTTTTTTTGTTTGGTTTTTTTTTTACTTGTGAACTCACTTAGAACACATACATAACCAACTAAAATCCTTCGAAAAGATTGAGCCTCGGGGAGCCTCTTTTCAAAAATAACCAGTTAGACCAGGAAATAGTCTTAGGTGAGTCAAGTCATCATTTTCTTGAAAATGGCTTTGTCTAAGGAAGTGGTCGATGATCCGATAAAAGAAGGCCCCTGTGCCTCGCCACGACCTGGAAGCCATGATCTTGAAAAGGTAAACTTGACAAGCCTAGGGTCAAATCCAAATCTAACATAAAATTACTTGAACCTAAATGCACTTAATCAACTTAATTGGAAGTCATCTCACAAAAAACACATAAGTATAACATGCTTGACCATATAGACACAGGTGAGATGACCTAGTTTTAAAAACTTACAACCAATTAAAAAAAAATATAAAAAATCTAACATCCAATCCAACCACCTTGTGTGTAGGATCAATGGATGTTGGACAGCGGTTGCTCCCGACACATGACCGGGGATCAACTCAAATTCACGAAGCTTCGATTCAAACGACAAGGATCGGTAGCCTTTGGGAATAACGGCAAGCTCAAAATCATCGGATCAGGTGATATCGAGTTTAACTCGAATTTTGTTATTAAAAATGTATTACTTGTAGAGAATTTTGAATATAACCTGCTTAGCGTAAGCCAATTATGTGACAATAACTATAAGGTCGTATTTTTAGAAAATGAATGTATAATTAAAACAAATAAAACAGCTAAAACAATACTCAAAGGAACTAGGACAAATAACATTTATATAATTAACTTAATCAAATCCTCAGCCAAATGTCTTATGACACAGGAAGAGGAATCATGGTTGTGGCACCGACGACTCGGTCACTCACACCCAAGACTCGTCCACAAGATGAGTCAGAGTGGCTTAGTCAGAGGATTACCACCTCAACAAATTTGGTTAATAAAATCTGTAATGCTTGTCAACAAGGAAAACAACCTAGGACACAACACAAGTTAACTAACCAAGAACGAACCTCAAGTGTACTTGAGCTCCTGCATATGGATCTATTCGATTCACATGGAGCCAAGTCACTCAATAGAAGTAATATTGCTTAGTCATAATTGACGACTACTCCAGGTTTACCTGGGTTAGGTTCATCAAACATAAAAATGATACCCTAGATCAATTAATCAATCTATTCAAATTAATCGAGAATCAAAAAAACCTTAAGGTTAAAAGACTTAGAAGCGATCATGGTGCTTAATTCAAAAATCAAAGGCTCACCGACTTCTGTAACCTAAACGGATACCACCATGAATTCTCTTGCCCTAGGACCCCTCAACAAAATGGCCTAGTGGAGCGGAAAAACCAAACTCTACAAGAAGCCGCTAGGACCATGTTGAACGAATACGACCTACCTGATAGGTTTTGGGCGTAAGTAGCACGCACATGCTATGTCATAGGATCCTTATGGTAAAGAGGCACCTTAAGACCTCCTACGAGATTTATCACAATAAAGTACCCAACATCAAGTACTTTAGGGTATTTGGATGTAAAGTACATATCTTAAACACTAAGAACCACCTAGGGAAATTCAAATCCAAAACCTCCACCGGAATCTTCTTAGGATACTCAACCACGAGTAGGGCCTATAGGGTATATAACCACGATACCCTTAAAGTCGAAGAGACTATTAATGTAGTGTTCGATGAAGTACCCGAACCTATAAAACCCTTAATGACCCCAAGTGTTGAGTCCACTGATACCAAACTTGTCTCTGACCCTGAGATCGAGTCTAATCCACATCAACCAACTTCTCTTGTCGACCAAGTGACAAGTGATCCGAGTCAAACTAGTGTTCAACCAAGTCACCCCATTGATCAAGCATTAGGTGACACAAACCCAACCCAATCTAGGATTCAGACTAACCACCCTATCGATCAAGTGATAGGAGATCCTAATCTAGGAGTTCGAACTAGAGCATCCTATAGGAACCTTAGTCAAATTTCCTTAATTTCAAAGATAGAACCCAAATCAATTGAACAAGCTCTTCTTGATCCCGATTGGATTATTGCAATGCAAAAAGAGCTAGCTCAATTTACTAGGAATGAAGTGTGGGAATTAGTACCACCACCTAAAGACAAAATGATGATTGGAACAAGGTGGGTGTTTCGAAATAAACTTGATGATAAAGGTGAAGTAGTTAGAAACAAGGCTAGGTTAGTCGCCAAAGGGTTTAGTCAAGTCGAAGGCTTAGATTACGATGAAACCTATGCCCCAGTAGCTAGACTCGAATCCATTCGAATGTTGCTAGCTTATGCCGCACATCGAGGATTTAAGATGTTTCAAATGGATGTTAAGTCGACATTCCTAAATGGATACATTAAAGAAGAAGTTTATGTTAGCCAACCCCCCCGGATTCGAAAATCTAGATAAACCCGACCATGTTCTAAAACTTAAGAAAGCTCTATGGACTTAAACAAGCTCCTCGAGCTTGGTACGAGAGACTTTCAATCCATCTTAAGTCAAAAGGGTTTAACCAAGGCTTAGTTGACCCAACTCTCTTCGTAAAAACCTTAGGTAAAGAAATATTCATAGCTCAAATTTACGTAGACGATATAATTTTTGGAACCTCTAACTCAAATTTTTACAAGTAAGTTCTTAGATTTCATCTATGGAAAGTGAGTCAACGAAATAAAAGCAATACGTAACTGGAACGAAGTATACTGGCAAAACCACACTTCCAGGTGGGAAGTCCAGTGAGTAACGACGGTCATCAGGGCGACGGTCGTCGACCAATAGGGTCGCCGAATTCCGCCAACAGGGGCGACGTCGCTGACCAATAGGGTCACCGACCTCGCCAACAGGGGCGACGGCCGTCGATCAATCAGGGTCGCCGCCATCAGGTTCGCTCATAATAAAAAGGCGCCTTTTATTGTAACGACCGGGCCCTGTTCGCCGAACCGACGCGCACTATCACCGCCCAAAATCACCGATCAAGCTCAAATAGGAAATCCACGGCTAGGGACTTTCAATCCCGTCAAGGAACAAGGAATCGACTCTACCTTGCTCCGGCGACCACACCGGCAGGGATCGCAGCCTCCGCCCCCAAATCGGCACGTAACAGCGACTAGGCCAGCAGCAGGCGCGGGCAGGGAGAAAGGAAGAGGAGCGGCGACGGCGCTCTTTGGCAGAGGAGGCCGGCGCGGACGGCGACGCTGGTGGCCGAGGGATAGGCGACGGCGGAAGGACGCTGCGGCGACCGTCGCTCACGCTCGCGAGGAGGCGCTACGGCGAACGCCGCCGCTGCGGGCTGGCTCGTTGCCGACGCGCGCGGCTCAGCGAGCAAAGAGGAGAGGGCTTCGCGCCGCCGTCCGCCGCGAGGAGCAAACCGAGAGGAAGAGGGCAGCGGTGCTCGCGGGAGCGCGACGAGGGCTGCGGCTGTGGACGACGCGAATAAGGCCCCCTCGGCGGTTGCTGCAAACCCTCGGCGGCCGGAGCACCGGGAAGGCGATGATGTCCGCCGGCGCTTGCGGAGGAACGGTCGACGCAAGGACTCGGGCTCGGGGAAGAAGGGATCGTCGCGGAGAAGAGGAACTGCCGAGGAAAAGGTCGCGGCGGGGAAAAAATAGAAAAAGGAAATAGAAAATAGAAAATTAGGATTTTCCATCGCGTATTTATCCCCTTTAAATAGACCCCTCTAAAGCCCGTTTACTTTATCCCCGTAAAAATCTCGTACGACCTCCATTTAAATCCAGAAAAATTCCTAAAATTCCCTAAAAATCCCGAAATATTTCCAGGATTATTTCCTTAATTATTTGGGTCATTTAATTTAGGGTTTTAAATCCCCGTATTTAACATTCTCCCCCACTAATAAAAATTTGGTCCCCAAATTTCCTACTCGTATATTAGTACGAGATGTCCCAACAACCATCTCAAGCATCTGGAGACAAGTCACACCTCAAGTGACTAAGTGGGGTTACTGATATCCCTTAACATCAAATCACACTTGCTTCTAGCAGCCCTTCCAAAGCATGAATAGTATTTTCATATCGACCACTTATCATAAGTATCTATCTGTACCCGAGTGGAGCTCTATATCCGTGACCTGTTAAAGACTTTACCATAATCCTAAGGTAAATCCTGAATCGCTATCACATACGATACTCAAAGATCCTCCATGAACTGGAAATCGCCATAATATAACCTATCCAGCGATCCAACAAACTCATCGTATGGATCGAATGAAAATGAGCGGACTTAGCTAATCATACTAAGTCCTTTCCGAATTCCACATAATCTCCCAACACTGTCCATCATACTATGCTTTCACGTCCATCTCGGTACAGAACCTTGCTGATTATTTATATACCACCTTTACCAGACTTCCAAATCAACTATATTCCGCATGTTGTTCCTCCACGGAGAACGTTTCAATACTTACTATTTTCCGAATACAATCCTATACATCTGCAACATATAAAACCTACCGCAATCTACTAGCAGTACTTATCAAAATATCCTGATAAAGCCTCGTGGCTCTCGGGGTAATGCAAAAGGCACTACTTACGGGCAACGACATGCTACCACGATTGGGACTCATAGCCAGTCAAGATGCCAGGTAGCTAGCTAAAATTACAATAAATTCCAATATCACTAATTCTGAACCGGTAGAGCAAAAGTACAACTCTATGGTAGATGCTCTCTATCATCACAACAGGAATCTATCTGTTGTTCCCGAATCAATAGTAACTCTTCCTAAATTCAAATGCAACTACACAGTAGCTAGCTAAAACCTCATAAGCATATCTGCTCCTCACCTCTACAAAACAACATAACAACTCTTACTAGGTCCACGTCATATATATATATGACAACCCATCTCGTAGTTCCTCATTTGACGTAACCATGGGATACGTCTCAATCAACTAAAACAGAAACACTCCATTCTCTGAAACATCGCATCCGCATATAAATTAACTTTCCTTTCACCCGAGAATGATCACACAACTCTGGTGTAAAAGTCAACCATCGTCTGAGCCCTGAAACTAGGTTCACAAGCTTCAGACCAAATAAATTCCATCACCCATCACGTGTAGTACCACTAGAGCATCCTATCCATACCTATGATAATAATAGAAAATCACCATCTACGTGGCAGTACTAAACTCCAACTGCCACCATCACAAATGATCCAATCGTGTCCAGAATACACGATTTCCCAAATCTCTGGACGACTAAGTCGTCATAAGTCAAACAAGATAAACAAACCTCGTACAATTCATACCAAGTATGAAATTGTCACCACTATACACCTGCATCCTCTTTACTCTAGGTTGATGATATATCAATCATCCCTATAACTTTGATAATGGTATGACTCAACTACAATATCAACACATCAATCATAAATCAATCCTAGAGTATACACAGGTGTCCTATAGTTGATCTAAATAGATCCTCGATCCACCATGAAGGATATTCTTTTCCTTCTACCACTACCGCATTCCATCATCAATAATTGATGTATAACCTCAAAGGTTCATATCTCTTTGAACAACAAGTTCCAGAGCTTCTCAAGAAATAAAATACTGGGACAACAAATATCCCATCCACCAACTCCTATAATTGGAATTTAGATTCTTCAAATTCCCATAGTGTTAAGCAACACTGATACCAACTAAATTATCCCCTGAAAAATCATCTTTCCAACAAATACCTCTCAGCATCATCAACCTTGCCAACTTTGAAAGACCGATCGATGACGGTATCTAAGCAACTCGATTGGCTTACAGCCAATTGAATGACATTGCCTTGAGTACATCACGAGCTTTAACAACCTTGTGCGCTTTACACTAGCCCTCAGCCAACGCACCATAAGTAAAAATATTAGCTCGTAAAAATAACATTACCTCAGTACCAAATAAATTATCTCACAGTAGGGGATCTTCGATATCGAAACTATTTTCGAAATCACTCCGATCGCCCACTCTACTTGCCTATGCTGCGGCAAGCCTAGAAGTTCCTCCAACACTACATCTGATTGCTCTCGAATTATACAGGCATCCGAGAGATATTCTTATACCATCATGTCACAAGCATAACCTCCAAGTTAATATCCAGATATTCACATCATATCAACCAAGTCAACTATAAAACAATTAAGTCAACTCTCTCACTATAATATAATATTTCCATCAATCAACCTATAAACATCCAAAATCATTTTCATCATACCTGTGATAATCATCACAGTAATCATCTCAACATCTCACCTATCAGTGGAAACACTATTAATCCACATGATCCAAATATGAAAATCCTTTTAATCCTATCAGTGCATGTTTTAACCATAGATATCTGTAAACACCTGTATCTCTCAATATATCATCAAGTATAGTAAACTATAGTATTACCTCTATGATCAATCCTCAATCATCCGATACCAACCTCAATGATCAATCCTTCAACCATCTACAACTCCTTTCGAGTAAAGATGTAAACTTATCCAACTTCTGCTCTTAATAGATTCCCTATTTCACAGTGATCTAGAAAAAGAATTCGATAACTGTATGAATCAAGGTGTATACATCTTCCTATCTTGTTCTCCAAGAACCACACAACCAACTTATATTTACTCAAATTCTGCACATTGACATGTTGGCTGCATTTGATAGAAATAAAGCTAACCAATTCATTCTTAATGTTTATTACTCCTGCTATACTCTATATTATCATATATCACCAGTATACCCCTCTTGAAATTTCTGAGAGCACAAAATAATCTCCCACTTCTCACCAAGTATTTGTTAAAACATATATTCCTTCTAGTTATGTCCAATCAGTCATATTTTCATTCAAATATGGTAAACTTCTTTAGCATTACTAGTAAACTGTTAACCTTCCTTGCTCTATATTCACCTGTAGCTCACCTAACTGTCACCACTTTCCACTTTATCAAGTGGACATTTCTCTTCTTAGCGTCATCTAATGCTTAACATAAAATCTTGTATTTTACGGAGACACCTTTACTACTTGTCATTGGCCCATTTGACCATTTAGTAAAAAACATTGAAAGTCATAACCAAAATGATCAAAATAACCCTTCCCGTTGTGACCATATTTTAGTATGATGAAAGTAAAACAAAGTTGATTAAGTAAAAAAAAGTTTGTTTGTGGATTTTCAACCTCAAATGCCACCCTTTCCACTAAGGGAAGGAACCCTCCAAGGAGAAGTATAAGCCTAGATACTTGAAACTATGAGTGCTCTCCTTACATCCTAAAGAATTAGAATCCTCATTCTAGTTATTTTGCTGCATTTGGTATAGAAAGCATCATGTCACACATTTGCCCACGTTAACTTTAGGAAGACTGCCAAAACAATCCAAAGATCGCCTTGGTATTTCTTGCAAGTCATCTTATCAGCTTTAAAATTAATCGATAATCATTACCAAAACATCATATCAGATATTCCTGGGAATTTTTTTTTTTTTTTTTTTTTTATATACAATAACTAAGGGATTTGCACTCTGCAATTTCCATAAAGAACACATCATTTCACTAACCATAGGAAAGTTATCATGTATACTCTTTCCTAGATGAGAAGCTCCCTGATTAGGTTTCATTCATCAACAAATCGTCATAACCATATAATTTATATTATAAGGTGAGATAGACCTAACGTTCTTGATGTCTACTTATCGATCTATAACTGCACTTACTACGGAGTCATTTCTATACACGTAACTTGTCTAATACCTTCCTGTAGGATCCTATAAAAGATCCATCATCTTAATCCGTAAGCTAATAAACCATGGGTGACTTAAGACATCCATTCACCTTCTTGAGCTGTTAGGTGGGTGTAAACTCTGCAAGTCAAACGACTCTGCATGGTACCTTCATTACCAAACAATCACCCTAAGTAGGTCTTTCTGACAACTCCATAACCAGAGATCTCACTGTCCTCTTGCGTGGTTACCCTGCACCACGTCTCGGTGCAGGTGCACGTCCACCTCGTCTCATATCTGTTAAATTATTACAGATGCTACTAGAACAGATGTTACTAGAAGTAAAAATATATAAAATTTTTCATCATACCTATTTTGCCGCAGGAGAGGTTCTGTCGCTGCCAAATCCCCATATTGACCTCGTCATAAATCCTCGAATTCCGAAATATAAAAATCATCGGAAATCCATACCAATCCAAAATTTTCCAAATTACCTCGTAAAACCTGCCAAACGTGGCGAACTCCGAAAAATCCAAAAACCCCTAGGAACTCGAAAACCTAGGCGCTCTGATACCAAATAAATTGTCACGCCCCGAAGGAGACCCACTGCATTTAAAAAATCCGGCAAAGATCTCCCAGCACGGGTGACAATCCAAATTTTACATACAAGGCCTACACGGCCACTATACATCGGGCCAACACGAGGAATCCATACTCACGCGATTATATAGATTGGCCTCGGCCATCAACCAAAATAAAGGATAAGCCTACCATAAATCGACTTACCCTTCGCTTAATCGGCAGAATAACCAACAAAATCCAATCAAACTAAAAATCCGAATAAGATCCACAAGGACACCAAAATCCAAATACAAATCAATCTCCAAAACCTATACATGGCTTCTAACCAAAATATCCAAACCATAAAGTAATTATCCAAAAATAAAACATCTACGACGAGTGGGGTCCGCAATTGCACTCTCTGACCCATCTCAAATAGATATAAACCAACTGGGTGAGTTCAAAGAACTCTGCGTGTATAGTAGATATGCAAAAATCAGGTATAGCTAACAATAAAAATATCATGCCAGTACAGTCTCACATAAATAGGGTATGCAAGCAAAAAAATACAAAATGATCAGACATCGAATCTCCTACGATATAGGAGCATGTGCTCGACTAGAAGTAATAAAGTCTGATCATATATAAGCATGTATCTCAGATGCATGACAATCATATGCACATCCAAGGCATCAATACAAATGCAGCAAACACAGTACAAATGCAATCTATGCAAAGTGCATGCCGTGCCAATGACATGGTCACCCCTGACGCCAGTCAGCCGCCTCACACGCAATGGTGAAGCCGAGTGGGTAGGGCTATGACAACGTGTGCACTCGCCATCATCGCTCCCGAGTGGCCGAGTGGACAGGATCTGAGTACACCTATCCTCCCGCCCCAAACATAGTGGGGAGCTAAGCTCTCATCTCCACAGTGTCATAGGCCGAGGAGGGATCCTCGCCTCGCTACCACGCCGCCTCATCGCTACCCATGAGCGGACCGGCGAGCTCGACAGAGCAATCGCACACACCTCCCGATGTACCACTAACCCATGAGTGGCGCAGGTGTGTTATGTAACTAGTCTGCGGGCTCAACAATAATGGAACCGTCTGTAGCATGCAATCATGCGAAAATGGTGCATGATACTACAGCATGTAAAACCTACTCAAAATATCTATCCAAATGATATGTACAACCAATATATATATACATATCCCTAATCCATGTACTATGATCCATATCAAACAGGTAAATATAATCATATCCTAACACATGCATGTATCTAGTAGGCACCAAAAGCATACTAGGCATATAAACATGAAAAATTATTGTAAGCTATCCTAACTAGCATATCAATTTGACTTAATCTAAACGTTAAGTCAAAATACCCGCCTGTATATATATCCGCAAGAATAACCAAATCGTCACGACTGGGAACCTGCCTCGTGACCGAAACCTGCATATAGCATAACTATAGTCAAGCACAAAAATACAATTCACCGACAAATCGAATAAATAAATCGATTTCCTTTATATCCCAATTAAACCCAAATCTCATATCCTCCAAATATCATACAAATCAACCGATCAACACCCGAATCAATCCAAACCGACCAATCAAACTCACAGCCACACTAACTGTATTTACAGCCACATCGACACCCAATAAAACCTCACAATCCATTTATAGCGTTATAACCATACCTCCTAAACGAAACCTCATAGCTTCAATTCTCCACACCGCCACAACCCCGTAATTCACATAATCAAAATGGACCGAAAGAAAACAATGAAGTCAAGACATATAGAGAATCTGATGTTTATCGGCCTTCGCCACTAATGTCGCGGTAAACGCCAGTCAGCGGCGAGTTCAACTCGACCCCACTGAAAAAGTCACCGGACGGATGATTCGACAATAAGTCGCCGCGAAGGAACAGGGCGTCGACGATAATAGGTCGGATCGTTCAGTTACAATAAAAAAGGCGCCTTTATTGTAACGATCGCCCCCTCGCTCAAAGAACCGACGCACACTATCACTGTCCAAAATCACTGATCAAGCTCAAATAGGAAATCCACGGCTAGGACTTTCAATCCCGTCCAAGGAACAAGGAATCTGACTCCTACCTTGCTCCGGCGACCACCGGCAGGGATCGCGACCTCCCAAATCGTCGGCACATAATACGACTAGGCCGCGGCGCGCGGGAGAAAGGAAGAGGAGCGGCGACGGCGCTCTTTAGCGAGGAGGCCGCGGGCGACGGTGGCCGAGGATAAGCGGCAGCGGAAGGGCCGCGGCGGCGACGTCGCTCACGCCACGCAGAGGCGCTTCAGCGAACGCCTTTCGGCTGCCGCTGGCGATGCTGCCGACGCGCGGCTCAAAGTAGCAGAGAGAGAGGGCTTCCGTCGCCGCCGTCGCGCGAGAGCAAACCGAGAGGAAGAGGGCTGGGCTGAGCGAGCGGGCCGCGACAGGCTGACGCGTGGACGAATAAGGCCCCCTCGGTTCTTTGCAAACCCTCGTGGAGAGCACCGGGAAGGCGATGATGTCCGGCGCTTGCGGAGGAATCTGGCCGAGGACTCGGGCTCGGGGAAGAAGGGATCGTCATGAGAAGAGGCTAGGAGGAAAAGGTCGCGGCGGGGAAAAAAATAGAAAAAGGAAATAGAAAATAGAAAATTAGGATTTTCCATCGCGTATTTATCCCCTTTAAATAGACCCCTCTAAAGCCCGTTTACTTTATCCCCGTAAAAATCTCGTACGACCTCCATTTAAATCCAGAAAAATTCCTAAAATTCCCTAAAAATCCCGAAATATTTCCAGGATTATTTCCTTAATTATTTGGGTCATTTAATTTAGGGTTTTAAATCCCCGTATTTAACAGCCTTACTAAACGAGTTCATTTCACTCATGGAAAGTGAGTTTGAAATGAACTTGGTAGGCGAGTTAAGTTTCTTTTTGGGTCTACAAATTAAACAAACTAAGGATGGTATATACCTATATCAACAAAAATACACTAAGGAGTTAATTAAAAGATTTGGAATGCAAGACGCTAAGGTAATAAACAACCCAATGACGATTAATGTTAACATAGGAGAAGACCTAGAAAGTAAGTCCATTGACTTAAAGTACTATAGGAGCGCGATAGGAAGTCTCCTATACTTAACTGCGAGTCGACCCGACATCCTATTCGCAGTATGTGCGCCAGGTTTCAAACCTGTGCCAAGGAGTCTCACCTAACCCTAGTTAAGCGTATTCTTAGATATCTAAAGGGTACACTTAATGTCGGTATTTGGTATCCTAGATCTATTGAGTTCGAACTAACCGGCTACTCCGATTCGGACTATGCCGGTACTAAGCTCGATAGAAAGAGCACGAGTGGTTGTTGTCAACTTCTCGGCTCGAGTCTAGTGAGTTGGTGCAGTAGGAAGCAACACTGTGTTGCTTTATCCACTACCGAAGCCGAATACATCACGATGGGTGAGTGTGTCACGCAGCTTCTTTGGATGAAGCACACTCTCCGTGACTTTAAGTTAGACTTTACGAATACTAAACTTCACGTAGATAACATTAGTTCAATTAATCTTACAAAGAATCCGATATGTCACTCTAGAACCAAACATATAGAGGTCAAACACCATTTCATTCGAGAACATGTGGCCAACGGAGCCATACAACTCGAATACGTCGAATCAAAGTCTAACTTGGCAGACCTATTTACTAAACCCCTACCCGAAGCCGAATTTAGTCTATTAAGACGAAAATTGGGCATGTGCGTAATAGAATAGGTACTTGCAAATTATATGTTCTTACTACTATTTCTTTAATTTCATTTTTATGGAACTAGCATAGGACATACCTTAGATATCATGCACCTATAGATTTAAGGAGCCAGTACATCTCACAACACATAGGACTAATGTGTTTATGTACTTAGCCACGTAGATGGGCATGAGATGTTAGGACCTTACTCCTGGTTCCAGATATAGAGCTAGTGCATCGCTATGAACCACGGAGTATAATCATACATACTAATCGACTCTGACCAGGACTGGTTGATCCTTCATATCAATCAAGCTAAATATGAGTCGAACATTTTATAGATGAACTTATTTTCAGTATATTATTTTCAAAATAATGTGGAACATGCTTGGACTTTAAAATTAAAACTTATTTTTTATTCCACTTAGGTGCCTCACCTTTTTCGATATATGGAAAAAGGGGGAGAAAAAGGCCAAAGTTAAGGGATCAATTTTTTTTTATGGCCAAGACTTACTTAACTTTAAGTTAACAAAACAAGTTAAGGGAGTTCTTAACTTAAACACATTTAGTTAACTTGTTTTCGTTAACAATACAAAAAAATAATTTACTTAACTTTAAGTTAAATTGTTAACAAATGGAAGTAAAGGCCAAGGTTAAGAAATCAATTTTTTGATTTCTTAACTTAAAACTTATTTTAAACACTATGGCCAATGTTAAGTAATTTCGGTCACTTAACTTTTTTTAGTAGCAAATATCAAGGGAGAGAGTTAAAACTCCTTCTCAAGTACTCACCCTCGGTCAAGGGGGAGGATTCCTCAAGGGGGAGCACTTGAAAAAGAGTTTTTATATATTCCTACACATTCATGCATATCTCTTGCTCATTTTACTTAATGCACTTAATTTGTTTTTCTTAACTTTGTATGTGGGTTTGCCATAAATCAAAAAGGGAGAGATTGTTGGTGCAGTAGGCACCTAAGTTGAACCTGAGTTTTGATTATAGCAAACGATACAAAGTTAAGCTCATGTTGTTATCTCACGAGCTGAATCGAGTGTGCAGAAGATTTCTATAGCTGGAGCTGAAGACTAGCGACACCCAGAGGAAGCCGCGGTCGTCGGGCAACACTCGAGTGACTTCGGAGGGAGCCGAAGGAATCGAGTGGAAGGCCGGAAGCAAAAGCAACATGTAAGTATCGAGGTAAGCTCGTGTGTGCGAGCGTAAGTGAGGTCGTATCCTCGTTACGGGGATGATCTTAAGCGTAGATCCGACCAAAGACATCCTATAGATGGTCTAGGTCGAGATCAGACGGTCGACGACCGTCGAAATTATGTTTTTGTTGAGCTAACTTTGACTTGCAGCAAGCATCACGATCGCCCTGGAGGACTCATCCGCCAATCGATCGACCGCCGAGGTCGAAGATCGATCGATGCTTCCATCAGTCGACTGATGATGGCCATCAGTCGACTGATGGTCAAAGGATCAGCCTCGAGGAGTCAAGGTTTATCACCAAATTTCAAGGGGAGTGGTGCTCAATTGTGATTGGCTAGGGTTCCTCTCGAAAAGGGGCTCAAAGGCTATAAAAGGAGAGTCAAACCTAGGGTTTCATCATAAATTCTAAGTGCTCAAAAGCCTCCGCAACACTGCGACACTCCGACAACTCTATGACAACGAAGTGCTGCCAACAACCCTAGTTTAAGTCCTATCTTCGAGTTGTTGGTATAATCTTGTCTTGTCATTTCTTTTAATCTTGCAATTAGTTTGTTAATCGAGGCTTTCTATCGTTGAATTTTCATTTTAATAGAAGAGAGGGTTTTGTTAGTAAAAGCCCTAGAGCCAATCATATGATGATTGTTGTATGGACTTTATTGTATCATATTCCTATTTATAAAGGCATGGTTATTATATTTACTTGTATTGGTGCCAAATAACTAAATATAATAATGTCCTTGAGTAGTAGGTTCTTATCTATATCAATCGATTGGTTGAATCGATAATGAGATGATATAGAGAACACTACTCTTAATCATTCCTAGTCGAGTATTAACATTCAGTGGACAATGTTAATGCGTAGAGACTAGCATGTAGGTCAACAAGATGACTTGATCTCACAAGTCATGGATATGAGATATCAAGTTGACACATGGGTATGCATTGGAGAATGTATACTGAATGACCCGCCATGAGAAAGTAACATGGAGCGTTATATGAGTGTCATATACTTTCTCATGTGGCTATTAGTATGACTATTAGTCCTTAGACCTGAAGTCACCATGGTTCCCTACATAAGGAGTTGCATACTTTGGCTTCGTCAAACGTCACCCGTAAATGGGTGGACTATAAAGGCGATTACTGGGTATGTAACGAATTATGCGGAGGGATGTGAGTGATGTAGATGGGATCTATCCCTCCTATATGACGGGGGTGACATCGATATTTTTGATAGAGTGAGACCACGAAGTGCATGGCCATGCCCAAATGAGTCAATATGAGATATTGAGCTCATTTGATTAGAGTGAGTCTACTTGGAGTTCAAGATTTAGATTGTAGATGAGGATGACACGGTCTATGCCTCGATTGGTCAATCTAGATGTCAAGGATAGAGGGACATTGTCACATATTGTGAGAGTCACAATTAGTAGTCACAAAGGTGATGTTGGAGCTCAACATTCTTGTAACTTGGGTAGCAATGATGTGTTGCTAGATACCGCTCATTGCTTATGTTCCTAAATCGGTTTAGGGACATTGCCAACGTTACAAGAACCTATAAGGTCACACACATAAGAGCAATTAGATGGAGATTAGGTTCATATGATGAACCATGAGGATTAGGTTCATGGAATGAACCAAATTGGATTAAGAGTAATCCAAATTAGACTAATTGAGTTAGACTCAAGTTGATTCAAGTGTTGAATGAGTCTAATTGAGATTTGATTCATCAAATCAATTTAAATTAATGAATAAAGATTCATTAAATTAAATTGACTTGAGTCAAGTGGTTAGATTTGATCAACCATGGAGATTAGAGGTCAAGTTTGACTTGACTTGAGAGGGAAGATGAAAGGTCAAGTTTGATTGACCAAATGCCATGTCATGGTGATGACTTGGCATGGCAGCCAATGATGATGCTCCACATCATCATTGACTTTGTCAATTGATGCCACATCATGAGGGAGATCAAGGGTCATGGGAGTTACATGCATGCATGTAACCCCTCCATGAAGTGGCGCCACTCCATTAGATGGAGTATTGATTTTTGGTGGCTAATTGACTTCATCTTCAACCTTGGAACTTTTCCTCTCAAGCTCTCTCCCTCTCCTTCCTCATCTTGCCGAGACACCCTAGGAGTGCTAGCACACTCAAGTGTGTTTTTCTTCCACCTATTGCTTGTGTGGATACCATAGAGGAGTGTGCACTTGACACTCTCGAGTTCCGGCGGACTTTTGGACGAGCGGGATTTGCGAAGGGCATCGCATCGAGGGTAATGATCTTATCTCTTAGATCTAAGGTAGATCTAGGGTTTTTATACAAGCACATACATGTTTTTGTTTTAATACTTCTTCGCACGGATCCGTGGCCGGGGGCTTCCGAGGTTTCCGCAACGCAAAAAGCGGTTTTTGCGGCTCGGAAAATCCCAACAGTGGTATCAGAGCCACGTGCGAAGCATGTATGTGTTTCGTTTTTGTTGTTTTTATATTAGATATAAAAATTACAGATTTATATGTTTCTGTAAATTTTCTTATTTTATAGAATTTTTGGGTATTTTTCTCAGAGTCAAGCAACGAGTGTTGGGACACTGTAGGCTTCAATCCGAGAAAAACTCTCCAATCGCGAGTTCTCGCTTAGGTTTGGGACAGCGACTTAAGTCGCTGTAAGATCATTGTAGGGACACTCGCAAGTTTATTTTGCAGTAGGGCGCTGCCCCTATCCCTAAAGGGCCATGTCCCGCGATCGCGCTTAAAACCGCTAAGGGACTGCTACGGAGAGTTGACTCATAAATTCGAAATAAATTAGGAAAAATTATAGAAATTTCTGTAAAAAATACATAATTTAGAATTATGTATAATTCTGTGATTGTCATGGCCCAATAACCCAATTGGATTGGATTAAGTGTGTTGTAATTCATAATACGGCTGCGCTGCTTTTTGTGGTTGTGCGTTGTAAAGTGTTTTGCGACGCCGCACACCTATTCTTTTAATATTCTAGTTGTAAATAGTTTTAGACTCGAATGTAACTCGAGTTTCGTATTTGTAATGTACAAAAATGGAGCGGTGGAAAGTCCACTTGAAGACGAGCTTACGAGAAGGGTGACGACGACATATGGCGGTCAAAGGAAGCGCTTGGAGAAGCCGCTAGCCTTAGGTTGACCGTCCGATCTTGTCATTGGCTTGAGAAGATTGTAGTAGGGCCATGACTATATCATATTTAATGATATATATATATGTTGATATATATATATGTATATTTAATTGATTTTGCTTGTATGTATGTGATGCATGCTAGTAGAAACATGTTTGTATGTATATGATGCATGCTAGGTTAATTTTCTTGTATGTATATGATGCATGCTAGAATAATTAATGTATGTATATGATGCATGCTAATATAGGATAATAAAGGCCTAAATGCGTATAAGATACACATTACGATTAGATTAGATCATAATCGAATCAACTCGAAAATGCCTACCGAGCCTTGATACCCATCACTACCTCGATCATTTGTTGTTGTTGAATCTGCCAAAGCAGAGCAACGCATATTATCTTGGTAGGGTGCGGAGGGACAATCTTGGTCCCGCCTATCACGACTTGGGTTAGAGTAAGCTCAATTAGATTGAGCAAAACTAGTTAACTCAATTGGATCGAGTAGAACTATAGGCATATTCCAATCGTTGGAAAGATAGGTTAAGATCGCATTTACACTAAATCTTGGGCGATTTAGCCAAAGCTAACTCAAGGTCTTTTGTAAATGTGGGTCTTAATCCTATAAACAAGAGTTGCATAGAGATGTAATCGGTAATGTGTTACCCACCGATCGTACTAAGTCTTGGGCGATTTAGCCAAAGCTAACTCAAGGCTTAGTATGATGTGGATCTTGTCCCGCAAGAATTATAGCTAGTTTATATGAATCTAGTAAAAGTGGTTTGACCACATCCATAACTCGATTCTACAAAATTCCTATAATTTAGTGGGAGCATCATTTTATTAAAGGCCTAATTAAATGATAAAAGGAATATGATATTAATCCTCTGCATTGTATGTTGTAGATTACTATGTCAACAAACACGAACACTATCTCTCTGCGATCTGTCCTTGAGAAGGACAAGCTCAATGGAGCAAATTTCCTGGACTGGTACAGGAACCTGAGAATTGTTCTCACCCAAGAAAGGAAGTTGTACGTCCTGGAGCAGCCCATTCCGGAGGCACCTCCCGCCAATGCCTCACGAAATGACAAAGATGCTACAAGAAGCATCAAGATGATGCATTAGATGTGTCATGTCTAATGCGCGACCATGAACTCGAGCTTCGTATAACACGAAGTTCATGAATGCTTATGATATGGTTGGACATCTTCGCCAACTATATCAAGGACAAGCTAAGGCATGAGAGATATGAAGTCTCTAAGGCATTATTTGGGTCCAAAATGCAAGACGGACTCGTGAGGTACATATGTACTCAAGATGATTGGGTACGTAGAAAACCTACAAAGGTCGGGATTCCCACTTGGCCAAGAGCCGCCATCGACCTAATCTTGCAATCTTTGCCAAGAGCCTTCGATCAATTTGTCATGAATTATAACATGAATGAAATTGATAAGCCACTGCCTGAAATGCTCAGCATGGTGAGAACTGCAGAGCTTAACCTTAGGAAGGGTAAATCTGACACCATTTTGATGGTGCAGTAAAAGAAAGGCAAGGGCAAGCCTAAAGGTAAGGGAAAGTCCCAAGCCAAGGGCAAAGGCAAAGAACTTAAACCCAAAGGAGGGGTAGCCAAGGAAGGGGCTTGCTTCCACTGCAAGGAAGCAGACACCGAAGCGAATCGCAAGGCATACCGAAGATCTTAAGAAGAAAAGAAGTGAGACTTCTACTTCAGGTATAAATGTTATAGAAGTCAATCTATCTATTTCTTCATCATGGGTATTAGATACCGGATGTGCATCTCACATTTGTACTAATGTGCAGGCGCTGAGAAATAGCAGGGCATTGACAAAGGGCGAGGTGGACCTACGAGTAGGCAATGGAGCAAGGGTTGCTTCTGTTGCTGTAGGAACTTATGATCTATCTCTGCCCTCTGGGCTTGTACTAGAATTAGATGAATGTTGTTATGTGCCTGCCTTAACTAAGAACATCATTTCAGTTTCTTGTTTGGACAAGAAAGGTTTTCATTTATAATAAAGAACAAATGTTGTTCAGTTTATTTAAATGATATGTTCTATTGTAGTGCACCTCTAATGAACGGACTCTACTTTCTAGACTTAGAGAGCCCTATCTATAACATAAGTACCAAGAGGTTCAAATCAAATGAGTTTAACCAAACCTATTCTCCTGCATTGTCGCTAGGTCACATAAATGAGAGTCGCTTATCTCCTCCATAAGGATGGGCTAGACTCATTTGATTTTGAATCATATGAGACATGCTAGTCTTGCCTTTTAGGCAATATGACCAAGACTCCCTTTAGTGGACATAGCGAAAGAGCAACAGATTTGTTAGGACTTATACATAGTGATGTATGTGGTCCTTTCAATGTTGCTAGAGGTGGTTACAGTACTTCATTACATTTAGATGACTTCAAGAGATATGGTTATGTGTATCTTATGACACATAAATCAATCCTTTGAAAAGTTCAAAGAATTCAAGAATGAAGTACAAAACCAAGCTTGGCAAGAGTATTAAGATACTTGATCAGATCGAGGTGGTGAATACCTTAGCCATGAGTTTCGTGACTATCTAGCCGAGTGTGGGATTCTATCCCAACTCACTCCTCCCGAACACCACAAAGGGAATGATGTATCCGAAGGAGGAATCGTACCCTTATTAGATATGGTACGATCTATGATGAGTCACACAGATCTTCCTATATCCTTTGGGGATATGCTCTAGACACAACAGCCTTTTACCCTTAACCGTACCATCCAAGGTCATGGTAAATACACCATATACGATATGGACAGGGAAAAATCCCAAGATGTCTTTTATGAGGATTTGGGGTTGTGAGGCTTACGTTCGATGTCAAGTCTCAGACAAACTGGGACCCAAATCCGATAGGTGCTATTTTGTTGGATATCCCAAGGATACAAAGGGATATTACTTCTACATTCCCAGTCAGCACAAAGTGTTTGTGGCAAAGACTGGGGTTTTTCTAGAAAGGGATTTTATTTCTAGAAAAACTAGTGGGAGTACCTTCGATCTTGAAGAAATTCAAGATAAGGACCATAGCACTGAGGCCTTGATGGAGGTTGAACAGGAACCACAAAGTGTTGTGGGTGATGAGGTTGTTGCACAAAGAGTTGTGGAACAACCACTGCTCAAGTAGACCTACCTCTTCGCAGGTCCGATAGGTACGCGTCACCGAGAGATACTCATTTCTCTTGTCTGACCATGATGACGTTATGCTCATTGAGAATGAGCCTACCTCCTATCAGGAAGCTGTGATGAGCCCAGATTCTGAGAAATGGCTAGACGCCATGAGATCCGAAATGGAATCCATGTACACTAACCAAGTATGGACTTTGGTTGATCCACCTGAAGGGGTCAAACCCATTGGGTGTAAGTGGGTCTTTAGGAGAAAGACTGACATGGATGGACTTACGATACCTATAAGGGCCGATTGGTGGCTAAAGGTTTCAAGCAAATTCATGGTATTGACTATGATGAAACCTTTTCTCCAAAGGGCAATGTTTAAGTCCATTCGGATCTTGCTTGCTATTGCAAAGATACCACGATTATGAGATCCGGCAGATGGATGTCAAAACCGCTTTCGAATGGAAACTTACTCGAGGATGTGTACATGACACAACCTCGAGGGTTTTGTAGATCCACAAAGATAATCGGGAAGGTATGCAAGCCGCAAAGGTCCATTTATGGGCTAAAGCAAGCTTCTGAGCCGGAATCTTCGATTCGATGATGCGATCAAACAGTTTGGTTTCATCAAGAATGAAGATGAACCCCGTGGTCTACAAGAGGGTTAATGGGAACACATTTGTGTTCCTTTGTATTGTATGTGGATGACATACTACTCATTGGGAATGACATCCTTCGCCACACCCAGGAAGACTTGGTCGGGACGTGCTTTCTCAATGAAGGACTTAGTGAAGCAAATTGTATTCTAGGCATCAAGATCTATAGAGATAGATCTAAGAGATTGCTTCGCCTAAGTCGAGTACATACATTGACACTCAGATTACTACTTTTGCCATGCAGAATTCCAAGAAGGACTTCGCCGATGTCACATGGTGTGAGTCTTTCAAGACTCAAAGTCCCTCTTCTAGAGAGGAGAGACCGCATGGATAAGATCCCTTACGATCCGCTTATAGGATCTATCATGACGCCATGTTGTGTACTGCCTCGATGTCTCGTATGCTTTGAGCATGACGAGTGAGCGCCATCGATAGTAAGAAAGAATATTCTTAAGTACTTGAGAAGGACTAAAGAATATTTCTTGATATTCGAGGCGATGAGGAGCTAGTCAGAAAGGGTTACAAATGATGCCAGCTTCCAAACTGACCAGGATGATTACAGATCGCAGTCAGGGTTCGTGTTTTGCTTGAATGGTGGCGCTGTGAGCTGGAAGAGTTCGAAGCAGGACACAGTTGCTGATTCTACAACAGAGGCCGAGTATATCGCTGCATCTGAGGCAGCAAAGGAGGCAGTTTGGATCCGCAAGTTCATTACTGAGCTTGGGGTGGTTCCTAGCATTGCAGATCCTATAGAGCTCTATTGTGACAACAATGGAGCGATTGCACAGGCTAAGGAACCTCGCTCACACCAGCGGACCAAACACATACTACGGCACTTCCATCTCATTCGAGAGATTATCGATAGAGGAGATGTGAAGATTTGTAGAGTACCCACAGAGGCTAACATCGCAGATCCCTTGACCAAGGCTTTGGCACAGAAAAAGCATGATGGTCACACTAGGTCATTGGGTATTAGATACTACGGTGATTGGCACTAGTGCTAGTGGGAGATTGTTAGTAAAAGCCCTAGAGCCAATCATATGATGATTGTTGTATGGACTTTATTGTATCATATTCCTATTTATAAAGGCATGGTTATTATATTTACTTGTATTGGTGCCAAATAACTAAATATAATAATGTCCTTGAGTAGGTTCTTATCTATATCAATCGATTGGTTGAATCGATAATGAGATGATATAGAGAACACTACTCTTAATCATTCCTAGTCAAGTATTAACATTCAGGGACAATGTTAATGCGTAGAGACTAGCATGTAGGTCAACAAGATGACTTGATCTCACAAGTCATGGATATGAGATATCAAGTTGACACATGGGTATGCATTGGAGAATGTATACTGAATGTCCCGCCATGAGAAAGTATCATGGAGCGTTATATGAGTGTCATATACTTTCTCATGTGGCTATTAGTATGACTATTAGTCCTTAGACCTGAAGTCACCATGGTTCCCTACATAAGGAGTTGCATACTTTGGCTTCGTCAAACGTCACCCGTAAATGGGTGGACTATAAAGGCGATTACTGGGTATGTAACAAATTATGCTGAGGGATGTGAGTGATGTAGATGGGATCTATCCCTCCTATATGACGGGGGTGACATCGATATTCTTGATAGAGTGAGACCACGAAGTGCATGGCCATGCCCAAATGAGTCAATATGAGATATTGAGCTCATTTGATTAGAGTGAGTCTACTTGGAGTTCAAGATTTAGATTGTACCGAGGATGACACGGTCTATGCCTCGATTGGTCAATCTAGATGTCAAGGATAGAGGGACATTGTCACATATTGTGAGAGTCACAATTAGTAGTCACAAAGGTGATGTTGGAGCTCAACATTCTTGTAACTTGGGTAGCAATGATGTGTTGCTAGATACCGCTCATTGCTTATGTTCCTAAATCGGTTTAGGGACATTGCCAACGTTACAAGAACCTATAGGGTCACACACATAAGAGCAATTAGATGGAGATTAGGTTCATATGATGAACCATGAGGATTAGGTTCATGGGATGAACCAAATTGGATTAAGAGTAATCCAAATTAGACTAATTGAGTTAGACTCAAGTTGATTCAAGTGTTGAATGAGTCTAATTGAGATTTGATTCATCAAATCAATTTAAATTAATGAATAAAGATTCATTAAATTAAATTGACTTGAGTCAAGTGGTTAGATTTGATCAACCATGGGAGATTAGAGGTCAAGTTTGACTTGACTTGAGAGGGAAGATGAAAGGTCAAGTTTGACTTGACCAAATGCCATGTCATGGTGATGACTTGGCATGGGCGGCCAATGATGATGCTCCACATCATCATTGACTTTGTCAATTGATGCCACATCATGAGGGAGATCAAGGGTCATGGGAGTTACATGCATGCATGTAACCCCCCTCCATGAAGTGGCCGGCCACTCCATTAGATGGAGTATTGATTTTTGGTGGCTAATTGACTTCATCTTCAACCTTGGAACTTTTCCTCTCAAGCTCTCTCCCTCTCCTTCCTCATCTTGCCGAGACACCCTAGGAGTGCTAGAACACTCAAGTGTGTTTTTCTTCCACCTATTGCTTGTGTGGATACCATAGAGGAGTGTGCACTTGACACTCTTGAGTTCCGGCGGACTTTTGGACGAGCGGGATTTGCGAAGGGCATCGCATCGAGGGTAATGATCTTATCTCTTAGATCTAAGGTAGATCTAGGGTTTTTATACAAGCACATACATGTTTTTGTTTTAATACTTCTTCGCACGGATCCGTGGCCGGGGGCTTCCGAGGTTTCCGCAACGCAAAAAGCGGTTTTTGCGGTTCGGAAAATCCTAACAGGTTTGTCTCTCTATCTTGTGCTTCGAAAGTTTTTTTTGTAATCGTAAACTCCTACCTCCAACGAGGAGGAGTGTTTTAGTGAATTGCCCTCCGTACACGGTCTAAGACCGTTAGGGCCTTGGAGTAGTAGCCGAAGGCTACGAACCAAGTAAAAAACTATTTGTCTCTTTTAATTTTTATTTACATTTCCGCTGCGTATATTTGTCTTGAAACGAATTCGAAAGAAAAAGTTTTTTTTCGCTATTCACCACCCCCCCTCTAGCGAACCGCATCGATCCAACAATTACTTCTTGCTAGAGAAGTCCCTAAAGGAGAGGAAGGTAGGGAAAAAGAGAAAGGAAGAAGAAGACCACTCTTCTTGCTAGCCTACACTCACAAAAGCCACACAACCAAAGTCTCTCACCACCAAGCTCTCTCCAAGCCTCAAGATTCACCAAGTTTGGTCGGCCACCCCATGGAGTGTTTTATAGGATTGAAAAAACCTTTCACCTCCTATCACATTCAATGCAATCAATTGCATTGAAACACTCCTTGTTTGGCCGGCCACATGTGGAGAAATTCCAAAGGTCAAAACCCTTTGTCTCCTTCCACCTCATCAAGCTTAGGTGGCATGCTTATGTGGCATGCTTAGGTGGCATGCTTATGTGGCATTCATGCATGTTGAATTAATCTTATTAATTCAATAAGCTTATGTTATCATATTGAATTAATCTCATTAAATCAATAAGGTAACATATTGAATTAATCTTATTAAATCAATTAAGCTTAGGCTATCATGATAACATATTTATTTAATCTTATTAAATTAATAAACTTAGCATATTGAATTAATCTCATTAAATCAATAAGCTAAAATTCTCATTAAGCTTAAAGTCCAAAAACCATTTTGTACTTAAGCTCATTCCCAAATTATTCTAGTCAAACTAGAATGCACTAATTCTTCTAATCATCATGCTCTTTGTTTGTGACCCTATAGGCTCTCATTGTAACGCCCGTAAAAAGTCTCCAGCAATTTTACGAGAATTTTTGGCTTTACGATAATGGGCTTTATGTGGGTTTTCCGAAAATAAAAGGAAATAGCTAAAAAGAGATGCAAGGCCTAGGAATTGAACCCCAAACCTCTAGAGATAGCCAAGCCCTATAGATGCACCCACTAACCATAAGCCCAATAGGATTATATCATTAAGAGAAGAGGGGAATTATAGATAAGGGTGATGAGGGTAAATGAAGGGGCATGGAAAAGAAAAGAGAAACTTCTCTTCCTCCCTTTATAAAGAAGAAGGAAGTTCCCATTTGGCCACTTCTTCCTCTCCTCTTCATCCTCACCGAAACCATCTTGCTCCCCCTCTCCATTTGCACCTTTGGCCGAACTTCATCCAAGCAAGAAGAAGTTAGTTCTTGGCTTCCATAAGGTCAACTACCCACCAAAAGCAAGCGAAGGATGTAAGATTTCCTCACCTGCAGTATATTAGTTTTGTAGGATAAATTACATGAAAGAAATATGAAGTTTGGAGCTTTATATGTTTCGGCCAACTAAGTTTTGGGCTAGGATTCATGAAAATGCTATTAGGGAAACCTTTTATAGGTTGTATGCTCCAAGTAGGGATCTTTAGGTAACAAAAGTCCAAAGGTTTTAACCCTATATGTTTCGGCCACCAAGGGTTTAGGGTTAGGGTTTCATGAAGAGCTCCCCCTTATGAAGTTAGGTTATGATATATGCCTACATGAATAGATTTAGGTGACAAAAGTCCAAAGATCTTAACCTTACAAGTTTCGGCCAACCCATGAAATTAGGGTTAGGGTTGCATGAAAAATATTTCTAATGATACTATGATAGGTTATAAGGCTTCATGAATGAATTTTAGGGGACAAACCCAAGCTTGAGCCTCTCACAAGTTTTGGCCAACCCATGAAATTAGGGTTAGGGCTGCATGAAAAATATTTCTAATGATACTATGATAAGTTATAAGACTTCATGAATGAATTGTAGGGGACAAACCCAAGCTTGAGCCCCTCACAAGTTTCAGCCAACCAATGAAACTAGGGTTAGGGTTGCAAGAAAAAGGTTTCTAAGGGAACTAGGGGATGTTGTATGCCTCATGTAGGAGTTTTAGGTGACTAAACACTGCCATATTGGAATACCTTATAGGTTTCGGCCAATATTGGTTTTGGGGTTAGGGCTTCATGAAAACACCCCCCCCCCTTATGTAGTTAGGCTATGTGATGAACAAGTTTTATGATTTAATATGCCATGAATATGCCTAAGAAATATGCTTCATGTTTATGATGTAATGTGCCATGAAATATGCTTAGGTGATGAACAAGTTTTATGATTTAATATGCCATGAATATGCCTAGGAAATATGCTTCATGTTTATGATGTAATGTGCCATGAAATATGCTTAGGTGATGAACATGCTTTGTGATTTAATATGCCATGAATATGCCAAAGAAATAGGCTTTATGTTTATGATGTAATGTGCCATGAAATATGCTTAGGTGATGAACATGTTTATACTTTAGGACCCCTTTAAGGTACTCTTATGTTATGAATGCATGTGTCCTTGAGATAAGATGGAGATGCTTCCCTTTCAAGTAGGGATCAAGAGCTCTCCTTATGATAAGATGGAGATGCTTCCCTTTCAAGTAGGGATCAAGAGCTCTCCTTAAGATAAGATAAAATGGAGATGCTTCCCTTTCAAGTAGGGATCAAGAGCTCTCCTTATGATAAGATAAGATTAAGATGCTTCCCTTTTTATGTTGGGGATCAAGAGCATTCTTTATAATATGACAAGAAAAGAAAGGAATTAAGTATTTTACTTTGTAAGAGGTTAAGTACCCGATCCGTCAGGTGGTCGTTAATCAAATCCATAGGGACATAAGAAGACGTAAGAGGTCTTGCCCTGGTAAGACGTAAGAGGTCTTGCTCTAGTAGGTCTGGTGGCTCGCTACCCCAGCCTATTAGGGAACGCGCATTATGTGGTACTTAACACTGGGCCCCCAAACAAGTTATGATGATGTTGAAGTATCTATATGTATATGTTTTGAAAAGAAAAGACTTTTATGAAATTGTGTATGCTTATGTTAAAGATTATGAATGCTTACGAACTCGTCCTTTATGCATTTTAGATGTTATCAAGTTATGATGTTTAGAGTTAAGTTTAAGAATGTGGTGACTATGTACTTTATGCATGTTTCGAATTTATGATGTCGTGAATGCTTATGGTTAAGTTTAAGAATACTTGTGATTATGTACCTTATGCATGTTTAGGATTGTTGTTATTATAAATGTTTATGCTCAAGTTAAAAATGCTTATGATTATGTCCTTTATGCATGTTAGACTCTATGAAGTTATGATGCTTACAGTAGTTTAAGAATACTTGTGATTATGTACCTTATGCATGTTCTTTACAGTAGGATTTATGCCATTATAAATATTTATGCTCAAGTTAAAAATGCTTATGATTATGTCCTTTATGCATGTTAGACTCTATGAAGTTATGATGCTTACAGTAGTATAAGAATACTTGTGATTATGTACCTTATGTATGTTTAGGATTTATGTCATTACAAATGTTTATGCTCAAGTTAAAAATGCTTATGATTATGTCCTTTAAGCATGTTAGATTTTACTAAGTTATGATGCTTATAGTAAGTTAAGAATATTTGGGTTTATGTACCTCCTGCATGTCTAAGATTTATATCATGAATGCTTATGTTTAGATTATGCCCTGCTTGGTTTTAATTATGCTTAGCATGCTGATGTAAACTCTATGCCATGCTTAGGTTTCATTACGTGGTATGTTGTTGATTAGTGTTACTATGGAATACTTAGGCCATTTATGCTAGCATGCTTATGTTTCTAATTGCTTGATGAAGTTCGTGGTTTTTTTGTGAGTAGGCAAGAATCTTACTAAGCTATATGCTTATAGTTTATGTTGTCCATATACTACAGATCAAGGAAACCTGAACTAGAGGAAGTAGCAGGAAGGGCCCAGTGTGTGTGATAGTGGCATGGTGGAGAAAGACCCTATTACTATCTGCTTATATTTATATGCTCAATTAACAACTTAATACATTGCTTCTGCTTATAAGACTTGTGAATTATTAGCACCATGTTGGATGTTGCTTAGTATGTTATTGTTCAATTACTTAAGAAAGTTGATATGATAGAAACTCACGAATGGATCCTTATGATGGGCATGTTATGAAATGAGATAAGATATGGTAACATGCTAACTATGAATAAGATAGGTGATGCATGTAGAAAAGAAGGTTTATGCCATGATAACATGCTTAAGTATGATGGTGGAAGGATCCATGTGTATTATGTTTTAAAAGAAAAAAAAAGAAAGGGGTAAAAGTAGCGCCGCCCTGAGAGCAGATAAGGGCGGGCGTTACACTCATAACGTTGGCAGTGGATCTAAACTCTTTTAGATACACAAGCAATGAGCGGCATCTAGCAATACATCATTGCTACCCCAGTTACGAAATAAGTCAAGATCCGACTAACCTTTCCGTGACTACTATAATGTATGACCGTGTCCTTCTATCCTTGATATCAGATTGACCAATGAGGCATAGACCGTGTCATCCCCGATGATCCCTGAGTAAACTAACTCAAACAAATGAGCTCAATATCTCATATTGACTCATTCGAGCATGGTCATGCGTTTTAGTAGTTCTACTCAATCAAGGGGCCCACAGATATCACTCCCGTCAAATGGGAGGGATAGATCTCATCTACATCACTCACATCCCTCCGCATAATTTGTTATATACCCAGTAATCGCCTTTATGGTCCACCCTGTTATGGGTGACGTTTGACGATACCAAAGTACATAACTCCTTATGTAGGGAACCGTAGTGACTTCAGGTTTGAGGACTATTCATACCAATAGTCACATGAGAAAGTTTATGACACTCATATGACGATCCATAAAACTTTCTCATGGTGGGTCAGTTCAGTATATATTCTCTAATATATACCCATGTGTCAACTTTATATCATATATCCATGACTTGTGAGATCAAGTCATCAATTGACCTACATGCTAGTCTTTATGTATTAATATTGCCCTTGCATATTAATACTTGACTAGGAACATTTAGGAAAGTGTTCTCTACAGCCTCTCATAATCAATTCTGCCAATTGATGTGCTGTAGATAAGAACCTACTTTTCTAGGGCATTATTATATTTAAGTTAGCTGGCACAAGCAAGACGTAAATATAATAACCAATCCTTTGCCTTTATAGAATATGATACAAAATGTTCCCTATTCAACCATCACATGATTGGTTCTAGGGCTATAACTAACAATCTCCCACTAGCACTAGTACCAATCACTATAATATCTGATACCTAATGACCTAGTGTGACCATCATGCTTCCTCTGTGCCAAAGCCTTGGTCAATGGATCTGCGATGTTAGCTTATGTCGGTACTCTGCATATCCTCACATCTCCTCTATCGATGATCTCTCGAATGAGATGGAAGCGCCGCAGTATTTGTTTGGTCTGCTGATGTGATCGAGGTTCCTTAGCCTATGCAATAGCCCCATTGTTGTCACAATAGAGGTCTATTGGATCTGCAATGCTAGGAACTACCCCAAGTTCACTGATGAACTTGCGGAGCCAAACAACCTCCTTTCTCGCATCGACGAGCAATATACTCGGCATTGTAGAATCGACAAGCGTGTCACCTTGAACTCTTCCGACTCACGGCTCCACCATTCGGGCAAAACACTACCCGATTGCGATCTATAGTCATCCTTATGCATTTGGAAGCTTGCATCACTGTAACCCTTCTGATTAGCTCCTCATTGCCTCGAATATCGAAATATTCTTTCGTTCGTAAGTATTTAAGAATATTTTTGGTGCTATCCGATGACTTTCACTGGATCCAATCAGTATCTACTCATCATGCTCAAAGCATACGAGACGTCAGGACGAGTACAAAGCATGGCGTACATGATAGACCCTATAGCAGATGCATAAGGGATCTTATCCATGCGATCTCTCTCCTCCTTAGAAGAGGGGCATTGAGTCTTTGAAAGACTCATACCATGTGATAAAGGCAGAAATCCTTTCTTGGAATTTTGCATAGCAAAACGATCTAGCACTTTATCAATGTATGTACTCTTACTTAGGCCAAGTAATCTTTTAGATCTATCTCTATAGATCTTGATGCCTAGAATATAGGCAGCTTCACCTAAGTCTTTCATCGAGAAATAATTCCCTAACCACATCTTCACAGACTGGAGTGAGGGAATATCATTTCCGATGAGAAGTATGTCATCTACATACAAGATAAGAAATACAACTGTGCTCCCACTATTTCTCTTGTAGACACAAGGTTCATCTTCATTCTTGATGAAACCAAACTCCTTGATTGCATCATCGAATCGAAGATTCCAGCTTCGAGAGGCTTGCTTTAGTCCATAAATGGACCTTTGCAGTTTGCATACCTTTCCAGGATGCTTTGGATCTTCAAAACCCTCAGGTTGTGTCATGTACACATCCTCGAGTAGCTTTCCATTCAGAAAAGCAATTTTGACATCCATCTGCCAAATCTCATAATCGTGGTAGGCTGCAATAGCAAGTATGATCCAAATGGATTTAAGCATCGCAACTGGTGAAAAGGTTTCATCATAGTCAATACCATGAATTTGTTTTAATCCTTTAGCCACCAATCTACCTTTATAGGTATGCTTATTACCATCCATGTCAGTCTTTACTTTAAAGACCCACTTACACCCAATGGGTTTTACCCCTTCAGGTGGATCAACCAAAGTCCATACTTGGTTAGTGTACATGGATTCCATTTCGGATCTCATGGCCTCTAGCCATTTCTCGAAATCTGGGCTCATCATAGCTTCTTGATAGGATGTAGGCTCGTCAAGATCGACAAGCAATACATCACCGTTGTCAGTCAAGAGAAAAGAATATCTCTCGGGTTGACGACGGATCCTATCAGATCTATGAAGAGGTTGGTCTACTTGAACAGGTGTTTGCTCCACAACTCTTTGGGCAACAATTTCCTCATCCACAACACTTTGTGGTGCCTATTCATTTTCCATCGAAGCCTTAGTGTTATCTTCATCTTGAATTTCTTCAAGATGAATTTTACTCCCACTAGTTTTTCTAGAAATAAATTCTCTTTCTAGAAAGACAGCATTTCTGGCAACAAACACCTTGCCAAGTGTGGGATTGTAAAAGTAATATCCCTTAGTTTCCTTGGGATATCCTACAAAATAACACTTATCGATTTGGGTCCTAGTTTATACGAGACTTGGCGTCTAACATAAGCTTCACAACCCCAAATCTTTATAAAGACATTTTGGGACTCTTCGATCCATATCGTATATGGTGTCTTTTCTCTGCTTTTGATGGGGCGATTAAGTGTAAGCGGTGTCTCTAGAGCTAAACCCAAAGGAAGTAGGTAGATCGGTCTGGCTCATCATTGATCGTACCATATCTAATAAGTCGATTTCTCCTCTCGGATACACCATTCCATTGTGGTGTTCAGAGTGAGTTGGGATATTATCCCACACTCACCAGTGATCACGAAACTCTTGACTAAGGTATTCACCACCTCGATCTGATCGAAGTAGCTTTATACGCTTACCAAGTTGGTTTTGTACTTCATTCTTGAATTCTTTGAACTTTTCAAAGGATTCTGACTTATGTCTCATCAAATATAAGTAGCCAAATCTACTCATATCATCAGTGAAAGTAATAAAGTACTTATAGCCTCCTCTGGCTTCGACATTGAAAGGGCCACATACATCAGTATGTATGAGTCCTAACAAGTCCGTCGCTCTCTCGCCATGTCCACTAAATGGAGTTTTAGTCATCTTTTCTAAAAGACAAGATTCGCATACCTCATATGATTCAAAATCAAATGAGTCCAATAATCCATCTTTATGGAGTTGGGATATGCGTTTTTCATTTATGTGACCTAGGCGACAATGCCAGAGATATGTTTGATTCAAATTATTCGATTTGAACCGTTTGGTATTTATGTTATAAATTGGGTTTTCTAAATCTAGAACACAGAGACCATTCATAAGTGGTGCATTACAATAGAACATTTCATTCAAATAAATGGAACAACATTTGTCCTTTATTATAAAAGAAAAGTTTTTCTTGTCTAAACAAGATACAGAAATTATGGTCTTCGTTAATGCAGGTACATAAAAGCATTCCTCTAGTTCTAAGATAAGCCCAGTGGGCAAAGACAGAATATGTTCCTACAGCTACAGCAGCAACTTTTGCGCCATTGCCTACTCGTAGGTCCACTTCGCCTTTTGCCATTAGTCTACTATTTCTCAGTCCCTGCACATTAGTACAAATGTGAGATGCACATCCGGTATCTAATACCCATGTAGAAGAAATAGATAGATTAACTTCTATAATGTGTATACCTGAGGCAGAAGTCCCACTTCTTTTCTTCTTTACTTCCTCAAGGTAGACTTTGCATTTTCGCTTCCAGTGTCCAGTCTCATCGCAATGGAAACAATCCCCTTCCTTAGGTACTTTACCTTTACCCTTTGAAGTGGATGAATTGGCCTTGCCTTTGGCTTGGGTCTTACCCTTGCCTTTGTGCTTATCTTTGCCCTTCTTGACCATTAGTACGTTACTAACTTTCTTCTTGAGATTCGGTTCAGCAGTTCTTAACATGCTGAGAATCTCGGGCAAAGGCTTATCAATTTCATGCATGTTATTATTCATGACGAATTGATTATATGCTTCCGGCAATGATTGCAGGATAACATCGGTTGCCAATTCTTGGCTCAGTGGAAAACCTAGTCTTTCAAGATTCTCAACGTACCCTATCATTTTAAGTACGTGAGTTCCTACAGGTGTTCCTTCTTGTATCTTGCATGCAAAAAGAGCCTTAGACACTTCAAAACGCTCGTGCCTAGCTTGTCCTTGATATAGTTGTTTCAAATGCTCAACCATACCATAGGCATCCATGTTCTCATGTTGCTTCTGAAGCTCAGAGTTCATGGTGGCAAGCATAAGATATGACACATCTAATGCGTCATCTTGATGCTTCTTATAAGCATTCTTTTCAGCACGAGTGGCCACAGGGGTGGGTGTTTCAGGGATAGACTGCTCTAGGACATACAGTTTACATTCTTGCTTGAGGATAATCCTCAAGTTCCTATACCAGTCTAGAAAGTTAGCTCCATTGAGCTTGTCTTTCTCAAGGACAGATCGCAAGTTGAGGGGGTGTGTCGTGTTAGATGACATGGTGATCTACAACATTAAAATGCAAAATTAAGTATCATACCTAAGTCATTTAATTAGGCCTTTAATTAAATGAGGCTCCCACTAAATTCTCATAGCTTTGATATGAGCTAATCATTGATGTAGGCAAACACATTTTGCTTACATCATTAGCTTCTATTTAGCTATAAATTTATATGGGATAAAGATCCACATCATACTTCGTTTTGAGTTAGCTTTGGCTAATCGCCCAAGACGTAGTATGATTAGGTAGGCAATCTTTTGCCAATTACATCTGATGTAACTCTTTAATAGCTTTGGTTAAGTTTAGATTAGTTTAGTGCTTATTCCTAAACCAGCTTCCAGGCCGTGGCGAGGCACAGAGGCCTTCTTTGATATCGCAGCAACGACCACTTTCTAAGACAAAGCTGATGTTCAAAAATCACACAAAACTAATTTTTAAAACTTATGTTCAAAGCTAATATATGCCTCTACTTTTTTAATTAAATAAGAAAAACTTAATTAAGTCTTAACCAAGTTTGATAGCGAGACATCACGATTGTCCACTCGCACTCTTCCAAGATAAAATGCATTGCTTTTCTTTGACAAACCCAACAACAAATGATCGAGGAAGTAGTGAGTACCAAACTTTGGTAGGCATATCGTTTTTGACTTATTAAGAAATAAACATGCATCACATACATATTAGCATACATCACATATAAGCTAAATTAACATGCATCACATACATATTAAACTAAGTGTGTCATGGTTATGACCCTTATTCTACAATCTTCTCAAGCCAATGAAAAGATTCATTGGTCAACCTAGGGATAGCATCTTCTCCCAAGTGCTTCCTTTTGGTTGTCTTGTGTTGTTGACTTCCTCCTTGTAACGTCATCTTCCAATGGACCCTCCATCTTTATTTTGTATATTACAAAAGGAGAAATACTCGAGTTACATTCGAGTCTAAAACTAATTTTACAACAAGAATTTTAGGAGAAAGGCACGACACGCAGGCCGTATTAAGAATTACAACACACACATTCACAAACTTTTTGGGACTAGGCCATAACCATGCACCATGTCAATTTTAACTTTTAAAAGACATCGGATATTTTATTATGTTTGAAAAATTGTTAATGCAATTATCAACTCATAATACAATTTATCCTACTTCTATATCATATATAAAATAGAGAAAACCTATTTTTTTATACGATCTTTCGGAAGTGGCTCTGATACCACTGTAGGGATTTTTTATGCAAAATAGTATATGCGCAATGAAAAAATAGGACCCCTTCCAAGTGATCCTTGCGAAAGAAAACCTCGTACAAAAATAAATTTCTCAAAACCTATCTTATAGGAGAATATTACCTTTGTTGCGTGCCCTTTTTAATCCCACTTCTCCTTGGGTTTGTTGGATCTTTTAGCACGTTCAAATGTCCGTGCCTCTATATGTATCCACACGAGCAAGCTCTTGTCTCACAAAAGAAACCAGAAGAGCTCTCCTTTACTTCTTGCTAGAGAAGTCCCTAAAGGAGAGGAAGGTAGGGAAAAAGAGAAAGGAAGAAGAAGACCACTCTTCTTGCTAGCCTACACTCACAAAAGGCACACAACCAAAGCCTCTCACCACCAAGCTCTCTCCAAGCCTCAAGATTCACCAAGTTTGGCCTGCCACCCCATGGAGTGTTTTATAGGATTGAAAAAACCTTTCACCTCCTATCACATTCAATGCAATCAATTGCATTGAAACACTCCTTGTTTGGCCGGCCACATGTGGAGAAATTCCAAAGGTCAAAACCCTTTGTCTCCTTCCACCTCATCAAGCTTAGGTGGCATGCTTATGTGGCATTCATGCATGTTGAATTAATCTTATTAATTCAATAAGCTTATGTTATCATATTGAATTAATCTCATTAAATCAATAAGGTAACATATTGAATTAATCTTATTAAATCAATTAAGCTTAGGCTATCATGATAACATATTTATTTAATCTTATTAAATTAATAAGCTTAGCATATTGAATTAATCTCATTAAATCAATAAGCTAAAATTCTCATTAAGCTTAAAGTCCAAAAACCATTTTGTACTTAAGCTCATTCCCAAATTATTCTAGTCAAACTAGAATGCACTAATTCTTCTAATCATCATTCTCTTTGTGTGTGACCCTATAGGCTCTCATAACGTTGGCAGTGGATCTAAACTCTTTTAGATACACAAGTAATGAGCGGCATCTAGCAATACATCATTGCTACCCAAGTTACGAAATAAGTCAAGATCCGACTAACATTTTCGTGACTATTATAATGTATGACCGTGTCCTTCTATCCTTGATATCAGATTGACCAATGAGGCATAGAACGTGTCATCCTCGATCAATCTATGTGTTTCTTGATCCCTAAGTAAACTAACTCAAACAAATGAGCTCAATATCTCATATTGACTTATTCGAGCATGGCCATGCATTTTGGTAGTTCTACTCAATCAAGGGGCCCACAGATATCACTCCCGTCATATGAGAGGGATAGATCCCATCTACATCACTCACATCCCTCCGCATAATTTGTTATATACCCAGTAATCGCCTTTATGGTCCACCTATTACAGTGGACGTTTTGATACCAAAGTACATAACTCCTTATGTAGGGAACCGTAGTGACTTCAGGTTTGAGGACTATTCATACCAATAGTCACATGAGAAAGTTTATGACACTCATATGACGATCCATGAAACTTTCTCATGGCGGGTCAGTTCAGTTATATTCTCTAATATAAACCCATGTGTCAACTTGATATCATATATCCATGACTTGTTAGATCAAGTCATCAATTGACCTACATGCTAGTCTTTATGTATTAATATTGCCCTTGCATATTAATACTTGACTAGGAACATTTAGGAAAGTGTTCTCTACAGCCTCTCATAATCAATTCTGCCAATTGATGTGTTGTAGATAAGAACCTACTTTTCTAGGGCATTATTATATTTAAGTTAGCTGGCATAAGCAAGACGTAAATATAATAACCAATCCTTTGCCTTTATAGAATATGATACAAAATGTTTCCTATTCAACCATCACATGATTGGTTCTAGGGCTATAACTAACAGCTAGCACTCTTGGGAGGTTTCGGCCATGGAGGAGAGAGAGAGAAGAAGATAGGAGAAGGAAGAAGAAGCAATCAAATAACCTTACTCATCCATTGGCCGACCACTTAAGGAGGGGGTTATAAACATCCATGTAATACCAAGAGCCATGGCTCTTGCTCTTCCTCTTGAGGTGGCACACAATGGTGTGTCCATGATGATGTGGAACATCATCATTGGCCGCGTTATCCCAAGTCACCATGAAGTGGCATTTGGTCAAGTCAAACTTGACGATTCATCTTCCCTCTCAAGTCAAGTCAAACTTGACCTCTTTATCTCCGATGGTTGATCAAATCTAACCTTTGATTCACGTCAATTTAATTTAATGAATCTCTATTCATTAGTTTAAATTGACTCAATGAATCAAATCTAAATTAGACTCATTCAACACTTGAATCAAATTGAGTCCAACTCAATTAGTCTAATTTGGATTACTCTTAATCCAATTTGATTCATCACATGACCCTAATCCTCTTGGTCCATCATATGAACCTAATCTCCATCTAATTGCCCTTTGTGTGTGACCCTATAGGTTCTTGTAATATTGGTAATGCTCCTAAACTGATTTATAAACATAAGCAATGAGCGGTATCTAGCAACACATCATTGCTACCCAAGTTACAAGAATGTTGAGATCCAAGATCACCATTGTGTCTACTAATTGTGACTCTCACAATATGTGACAATGTCCCTCTATCCTTGACATCTAGATCTAACAATTGAGGCATAGACTGTGTCATCCTCTGTACAATCTATATCTTGAACTCCAAATAGACTCACTCTAATAAAATGAGCTCAATATCTCATATTGACTCATTTGGGCATGGTCATGCTCTTAGTGGTCTCACTCTATCAAGAATCATGATATCACTCCCATCATATAGGAGGGATATATCCCATCTACATCACTCACATCCCTCCTCATAATTTGTTACATACTCAGTAATCACTTTTATAGTCCACCCATTTACGGGTGACGTTTGATGAAGCCAAAGTATGCAACTCCTTATGTAGGGAACCATGGTGACTTCAGGTCCAAGGACTAATAGTAATACAAATAGTCACATGAGAAAGTATATGAAACTCATATAACGATCCATGTTACTTTCTCATGGCAGGTCATTTAGTATACATTATCCAATGCATACCCATGTGTCAACTTGATATCTCATATCCATGACTTGTGAGATCAAGTCATCGAGTAGACATACATGCTAGTCTCTTCGCATTAATATTATCCTTGAATATTAATACTTGACTAGGAATGATTAAGAGTAGTATTCTCTTTATCATCTCATTATCTATTCTACCAATCAATTGATATAGATAAGAACCTTCTACTCAAGGACGCTATTATACTTAGTTATTTGGCACCATTACAAGTAAGTATAATAACCATAAAGAAATGCCTTTATTAATATATATAGGAATATGATACAATAAGTCTATACAACAATCATCACATGATCGACTCTAGGACTTTCACTAACAATCTCCCAATAGCACTAGTGCCAATCACTGTAGTATCTAATACCCAATGACCTAGTGTGACCATCATGCTTTTCCTGTGCCAAAGCCTTGGTCAAGGGATCTGCGACATTAGCCTCTATGGGTACTCTGCAAATATACACATCTCCTCTATCAATAATCTCTCAAATGAGATGGGAGTACTGTAGTATGTGTTTGGTCCGCTGGTGTGAGCGAGGTTCCTTAGCCTACGCAATCGCTCCGTTGTTGTCACAACAGAGCTATAAAGGATCTGCTATGCCAGGAACAACCCCAAGCTCAGTAATGAACTTGCGGATCCAAACTGCCTCTTTTGCTGCCTCTGATACCGCAATATACTCGGCCTTTGTTGTAGAATCAACAACTGTATCCTGCTTCGAACTCTTCCAGCTCACAGCACCACCATTCAAGAAAAATAGGAACCCTGACTGTGATCTATAAACATCCTAGTCAGTTTGGAAGCTAGCATCATTGTAACCCTTTACAACTAGTTCCCTATCACCTCCAAATATCAAGAAATATTCTTTAGTTCGTCTTAAGTACTTAAGAATATTCTTGATCGCTATCCAGTGATGCTCACCTGAATCTGACTAGTATCTGCTCTTCATGCTCAAAGCATACGAGACATTAGGATGAGTACATAGCATAGCGTACATGATAGATCCTATGACAGATATATAAGGGATCTTATCCATGTGGTCTCTCTCCTCTCTAGAAGAGGAACTTTGAGTCTTCGAAAGACTCACACAATGTGAGATCAACAAAATCCCTTCTTGGAATTCTGCATGGCAAACTATAGTAATATCGTGTCAATATATGTACTTTGACTTAGGCCAAGAAATCTCTTAGATCTATCTCTATAGATCTTGATTCCTAGAATATAGGCTGCTTCACCTAAGTCCTTCATTGAGAAACAATTCACTAGCCAAGTCTTCACAGATTGTAGCAAAGGAATGTCATTCCCAATGAGTAGTATATCATCCACATACAATACAAGGAAAATAACTGTGTTCCCATTAACTCTCTTGTAGACACAGGGTTCATCTTTATTCTTGATAAAACTAAAATGTTTGATCGCATCATCGAATCGAAGATTCAAGCTCCGAGAAGCTTGTTTTATCCCATAAATGGACTTTTGCTGCTTACATACTTTGCCAGTATGCTGTGGATCTACAAAACCCTCAATTTCTATTCAGAAATGTGATTTTGACATCCATTTGTCAGATCTCAAAATCGTGGTACGCTGCAATAGCAAGCATGATTCGAATGGACTTAAAAATCGCAACTGGAGGAAAGGTTTCATCATAGTCAATACCATGAATTTGCTTGAAACCTTTAGCTACCAATCGACCCTTATAGGTATGCATAAGTCCATCCATGTCATTCTTTCTCTTAAAGACCCACTTACACCCAATGGGTTTGACGCCTTCAGGTAAATCAACAAAAGTCCATACTTGGTTGATGTACTTGGATTCCATCTCGAATCTCATGGTCTCTAGCCATTTCTATGAATCTGGGCACATCACAGCTCCCTGATAGGAGGTAGGCTCATTCTCAATGAGCATAATATCATTATGGTCAGACAAGAGAAATGAGTATTTCTCAGGTTGACGACGTACACTATTAGACCTGCAAAGAGGTATGTCTACCTGAACAGATTATTGTTCCACAACTCTTTGTGCAACAATCTCATCATCCACAACACTTTGTAGTTCATGTTCAACCTCCATCAAGGCCTTATTTCTATGGTCCATATCTTGAATTTCTTTAAGATCAAACTTACTCCCACTAGTTTTTCTATAAACAAAGTCCCTTTCTAGAAATACCCCAGTCTTTACCACAAACACTTTGTGCTGACTGGGAATGTAGAAGTAATATCCCTACATTTCCTTGGAATATCCAACAAAATAGCACTTATTGGATTTGGATCCTAGTTTGTCTGAGACTTGATGTCGAACGTAAGCCACACAACCCCAAATCCTCATGAAAGACATCTTGGGATTTTCCCCTATCCATATCGTATTTGGTGTCTTTATCACAGCTTTGGATGGAACACGGTTAAGTGTGAAGGCTACTGTGTCTAGAGCATATCCCCAAAAGGATATAGGAATATCTGTGTGACTAATCATAGATCGTACCATATCTAATAGGGTTCGATTCCTCCTTTCGGATATACCATTCCATTGTGATGTTCCATGAGGAGTGAGTTGGGATAGAATCCCACACTTAACTAGATAGTCACGAAACTAATGGCTAAGGTATTCACCACCTCGATCTGATCGAAGTATCTTAATACTCTTGTCAAGCTGGTTTTGTACTTCATTCTTGAATTCTTTGAACTTTTCAAAGGATTCTGACTTATGTGTCATCAGATACACATAACCATATCTAGTGAAGTCATTAGTAAATGTAATGAAGCACCTATAACCACCTCTAGCAATGACATTGAAAGGGCCACACACAGCCCCCAGGGCAAACCCAGATGGCTAGCACAGCCGTGTTATGGCTTGAAAGGGCAAGGGGTCGATTCTTGGAGGTGACAACCAGACTACCGATGACTCTGTATTTCTGCACTAGCCACCTGAGACCTGATTTACCCCCTCCACATGTAGGGGTAGCGGTGGGGGGCCTCTAATGTAGCGGTTCCACATTTTATTGAAAGGACCACACACATCACTATGTATAAGTCCTAACAAGTCTGTTGCTCTTTCGCTGTGTCCACTAAAGGGAGTATTGGTCATCTTGCTTATAAGGCAAGACTCGCATGTCTCATATGATTCAAAATCAAATGAGTCCAGCAACCCATTCTTATGGAGCTGGGATAAGCGACTCTCATTTATGTGACCTAAGCGACAATGCCAGAGATAGGTTTGGTTCAACTCATTTGACTTGAATCTTTTGGTACTTATGTTATAGATGGGCTTCTGTAAGTCTAGAATGTAGAGTCCGTTCATCAGAGGTGTACTACAATAAAACATATCATTTAAATAAATGGAACAATATTTGTTCTTTATTATAAATGAAAAGCCTTTCTTGTCCAAACAAGAAACTGAAATTATGTTCTTTGTGAGATCATGACATTCATCTAATTCTACTACAAGCCCAGAGGGCAGAGATAGAAAATAAGTTCCTACAGCGACAGCAGCAACCCTTGCTTCATTGCCTACTCGTAGGTCTACCTTGTCCTTCGTCAATGCCCTGCTATTTCTCAGCGCCTGTACATTAGTAGAAATTTGAGAAGCACATCCGATATCTAATACCCACGATGAAGAAATAGATAGATTGACTTCTATAACATATATACCTGAAGTAGAAGTCTCACTTCTCTTCTTCTAAAGATCTTCTAGGTATCCTTTGTAGTTCTGCTTCCAGTAACCGATCTGACCACAGTGGTAGCATTCACCTTCCTTAACAACCCCTCCTTTAGGTTTCAGTGCCTTGCCTTTGCCCTTTGCTTGGGACTTTCCCTTACTTTTAGACTTGCCCTTGCCTTTCTTCTTTTGCAACATCAAAATGGAGTTGGGCTTTGCCTTCTTAATGTTGAGCTCAGTAGTTCTCAACATGCTAAGCATCTCAGGCAATGACTTATCAATTTTATTCATATTTTAATTCATGACAAATTGATTGTAACTTTCTGGCAAGGATTGCAAGATCAAGTCAGTGGCCAGTTCTTGGCCATGTGGGAATCCCAACCTCTATAGGTTTTCTATGTACCCAATCATCTTGAGTACATATGGACCTACAGGAGTCCCATCTTGCATCTAGCACAAAAATAGTGCCTTAGAGATCTCGAATCTCTTGTGCCTTGCTTGTCCTTGATAGAGTTGACGAAGATGTTCAACCATATCAAAAGCATTCATCAACTCGTGTTGCTTCTGAAGATCAAAGTTCATGGTCGCGAGCATGAGGCATGACACATCTAATGCATCATCTTGATGCTTCTTGTAAGCATCTCGATCAGCTCGTGTTGCAATGGCAGGAGGTTCTTCCGGAATGGGCTGCTCCAGGATGTACAGTTTTCTTTCTTGTTTGAGAACAATTCTCATATTCGTGTACCAGTCTAGGAAATTAGCTCCATTGAGCCTGTCCTTCTCAAGGACACAACGCAAGGAGAGAGTGTTCGTGTTTGACGACATGGCAATCTACAACATAAATAATGCAGAAAGTAAATATCATATTCTATTTATCATTTAATTAGGCCTTTAATTAAATGATGCTCCTAGTAAATTATAGGATTTTTGTAGAATCGAGTCATGAATATGGTCAAACCACAATACTAGATTCATACCAACTAGCTATAATTCTTGCGGGACAAGATCCACATCATACTATGCCTTGAGTTAGCTTTGACTAAATTTCCCAAGACTTAGTATGATCGGTAGATAACAAATTACCAATTATATCTCTATGCAACTCTTGTTTATAGGATCAAGATGCGCATTTACAAAAAAAATTGAGTTAGCTTTGGCTAAATCGCCCAAGATTTAGTGTAAATGTGATCTTATCCTATCTTTTCAACCGTTGGAATATTCCTATAGTTTTACCCGATCCAATTGAGTTAACTAGTTTAACTCAATCTAATTGAGCTTATTCTCACCCAAGCATTGATAGGTGGGGCCAAGATTGTCCCTCTGCACCCTACCAAGATAATATGCATTGCTTTGCTTTAGCAGATTCAACAACAAATGATGGAGGTAGTGATGAGTATCAAAACTTGGTAGGCATATCGAGTTGACTTGATTAAGATTTAATCTAATAGTAAATGTGTATCATATACGCATTAAATCATTAATTACCCTATACTAGCATGCATCACATACATACAAGCAAAAACAATATATATATATATATATATATATATATATATATATATATATATATATATATATATATATATATATATATATATATATATATATATATATATATATATATATATATATATATATATATATATATATATATATATATATATATATACTAATTAATTAATTTGTGTTGAGGTCATGACCCTACTACGATCTTCTCAAGCTAATGAGAAGATCGGACAGTCAACCTAGGGTTAGCGGCTTCTCCAAGCGTCTCCTTTGACCGCCATGTGTCGTCGGCACCCTCCTCATAACTCTGTCAATGAGTGGACCTTTCACCACTTAATTTTGTACATTACAAACATGAAACTCAAGTTACATTCGAGTCTAAAATCTATTTACAATAGGAATATAATAAGGGAGGCACGACGCGCAGGTCGCATATCATATACAACATGAACAATACTAAAAATGGCTCGCAAGCCGTATTATGAATTACAACACATATTTATCCAATCACATTGGGGTTTTTGGGCCATGACCATCACAATATCATACATAATTCTAAATTATGCATTTTACATAAATTTCTATAATTTTCCTACCTTTTTTCTCTCAATTTTATGAGTCACAACTCCTCAACGGTCCCGCTAAGTGATTTTCGAGCGCGATCGCGGGACAATGCCCCTTGCGGGATTAGGGGCAGCACCCCTTCTCGCAAAATGAATCTCAGGAGTGTCCCATAGTCGTCTTACACCACCTTAAGTCACTATCCCAAAAAACAAAAATGAGTCCTTGCTGTTTCGGAGAGTTTTTCTTGGTGGTTGAAGCCTACAAGTGTCCAAACACTTGTTGCTTCGACTATATGTGAAAAATACTCACAAATCTATAAATTTAGGAAAATTATAGAAACTTACAGATCTTTAACTTTTCGTATCTAATACAAAAATTACAAATATAAACATGTACATGCTTCGCACGTGGCTTTGATACCACTTTTAGACTATCCGAGCAGTAAAAATCTCTTTTTGCATTGCGGAAACCTCGGAAGCTGGCCACGGACGCGTACAAAGATAAATCAAAATTAATGTACATGTTTATCTACACTAGATCTACCTTAGTCTACATGAGAAGAACGTTACCCTTGTAGCGATGCCCTTCGCTTATCTCGCTCGTCCAAAGGTTGCTGGATCTCATAGAGTGTCAATTGTACACTCCTTTACACATATCCACACGGACAAAAGGTGGAGAGTGTTGGTGCAATCATCCCAGGTTGACTCGAGTTTGACTCGAGCAATATTTTGATGATAGACAAAACTTATGACATGGGATTATCACATGGAAAATCCAAGCATGGGGCTTGGTGTGGAAAGTCCAACATGGAGTTGGCATGGAAAATCCAAGCATGGAGCTTGGTGTGGAAAAGTCCAAAGCATTGCGAAGTCGTGCGCTTGGTGCTTGGTGTGAAATGCATTGCGAAGCCGTGTGCTTAGTGCATGTGGGAAGTCTTGAGGACTTGGTAAGTTCACTAGGCTCGGGGTCCTTGAGTCGGTGAAGGATGGCATTTTGAAGCCATGCGCTTGGTGCATTCGAGGGACCACTAGATGGGGAGCGAATGGAGTGAGCCCAAAGGGAAGCATACTTCGAGGGCATGAGATGCGATGGATGGCGTTGCGTAGTCGTGCGCTTGATGCATCCGAGGGACGTAGGCCGAGAGAAGAGAGCTTCGATGGGGAACTCTATAAGGGATGAGGTGGGGACTTGACCAAGTGGCTAAGACTGAGTGTCGGATGCTCAAACAGCTTGATGTTTGAGGTTTTACCCGACATCAGTCGACTGGCATATGTTCCAGTCGACTGCTCTAGGTCGTATGTGTTCGACCAGTGTTCGACTTACCAGATTCTAGCTGACCAGTTGACTACCGAGGAAGGGCAGTCGACTGATAACGCCATTCATCGACTGACACTGTAGGTTAGTCGACTGATCGGGGCGATTTCAGCCACAAAATGGTTTCCAGTCAAGTGCTCGCGCCGGCACTCAACTGATGGGATTATCAGTCGACTGATGATGGGAATCAGTCGACTGATGTGTGATCCGTTGGAACTTGACTAATGTGAATCTGGTCGTTATGAGATATTGGCTACAGGACCAGTCGACTGATGGTCACGATGAGTTGACTGATGGGCGCGAAATCATCTTGATGCACGTTATAAATGGAGCTCAAGAGGGAGGATTTCACCAAGACTTTTGTGAAGCTATTGGAGGTGAATTGTTGTTGCATTCCAGACCTTCAAGAGTCATCTAAAGCAAGCAACAAGAAAGTGATCAAAGCAACTGTGTAAAAGTTCTCTTTTGTATTATCTTTGTATTTCTTCTTGTATTTCATATTACTTGTTGTAATAGCTTGTACCAGGTTTCTCCACCTCTGACGTGTTGTCGAGAAGGAGAGGTTTAGTTAGTGTCGTGCGCATAACTAGAGCTCGTGAGCTCGCCCGTGGAGTAGGAACCATTCGGTTCTGAACCATGTATATCTTGTGTATTGCGTGTGATTGGTATTGTTGTAATTTCAATTGTTATTCCGCTGCATATATTAACGACAATTGTAGACAAACACGTAAGAACGATCGTATTCCACCGTACGATAAAAGAGGGCTATTCACCCCACTCTAGCCGGCCACCGATCGACCCTACAAGTGGTATTAGAGGCAAGTCGCATGTCGAGGACTAACCGCCAACACAAGCACTACAAAATGGCCGACATCATCCATCCACCGAAATTCGATGGAGACTTTTCTTGGTGGAAGAAAAGGATGGAGGTATATCTCGAAACTGACTTTGATTTTATGATTATTGTAGAAAACGGTTTTGAGAAGCCTAGGGACCAAGACAACAAGCCAACAGAAAAATCAAGATGGACCAAGGACCAAATGAAGGACTTCGAGACAAATCTCATTGTAATCGAATTACTTAGTGATTTGATTCCTAACAACATTTGGTCTAGGTTGGGTAATTTTAGGGATGCAAAGGAATTATAGGATAAAGTAATGAAATTCCAAGAAAATTCCCAACAGGCACAAGTAGAGGAGAATGTATACTATTCTTAATCATTCCTAGTCGAGTATTAACATTCAGGGACAATGTTAATGCGTAGAGACTAGCATGTAGGTCAACAAGATGACTTGATCTCACAAGTCATGGATATGAGATATCAAGTTGACACATGGGTATGCATTGGAGAATGTATACTGAATGACCCGCCATGAGAAAGTATCATGGATCGTTATATGAGTGTCATATACTTTCTCATGTGACTATTAGTATGACTATTAGTCCTTAGACCTGAAGTCACCATGGTTCCCTACATAAGGAGTTTCATACTTTGGCTTCGTCAAACGTCACCCGTAAATGGGTGGACTATAAAGGCGATTACTGGGTATGTAACGAATTATATGGAGGGATGTGAGTGATGTAGATGGGATCTATCCCTCCTATATGACGGGGGTGACATCGATATTCTTGATAGAGTGAGACCACGAAGTGCATGGCCATGCCCAAATGAGTCAATATGAGATATTGAGCTCATTTGATTAGAGTGAGTCTACTTGGAGTTCAAGATTTAGATTGTACCGAGGATGACACGGTCTATGCCTCGATTGGTCAATCTAGATGTCAAGGATAGAGGGACATTGTCACATATTGTGAGAGTCACAATTAGTAGTCACAAAGGTGATGTTGGAGCTCAACATTCTTGTAACTTGGGTAACAATGATGTGGTGCTAGATACCGCTCATTACTTATGTTCCTAAATCGGTTTAGGGACATTGCCAACGTTACAAGAACCTATAGGGTCACACACATAAGAGCAATTAGATGGAGATTAGGTTCATATGATGAACCATGAGGATTAGGTTCATGGGATGAACTAAATTGGATTAAGAGTAATCCAAATTAGACTAATTGAGTTAGACTCAAGTTGATTCAAGTGTTGAATGAGTCTAATTGAGATTTGATTCATCAAATCAATTTAAATTAATGAATAGAGATTCATTATATTAAATTGACTTGAGTCAAGTGGTTAGATTTGATCAACCATGGGAGATTAGAGGTCAAGTTTGACTTGACTTGAGAGGGAAGATGAAAGGTCAAGTTTGACTTGACCAAATGCCATGTCATGATGATGACTAGGCATGGCCGGCCAATGATGGTGCTCCACATCATCATTGACTTGGTCATTGGTGCCACATCATGAGGAGACCAAGGGTCATGGGAGTTACATGCATGCATGTAACCCCCCCTCCATGAAGTGGCCGGCCACTTAGGGGTTATGGGTGGTGAATTCATTTGGTGAGTTATTCCAATTACTTCATCTTCAACCTTGGTGCTCTTCCTCTCAAGCTCTACCTCTCCAAACCTAATCTTGCCAAAATTCCTAAGGGAGTGCTAGCACACTCTAAGGCATTTCTCTCCACCTATTGCTTGTGTGGATACCATAGAGGAGTGTGCACTTGACACTCTCGAGTTCCGGTGAACTTTTGGACGAGCGGGATAAGCGAAGGGCGTCGCTACGAGGGTAACGTTCTAACCTCTTAGATCTAAGGTAGATCTAGGATTTTTGTAAGCACATACATGTAATTATAATTTTTATACTTCGTACGGATCCGTGGCCGGGGCTTCCGAGGTTTCCGCAACGCAAAAAGCGGTTTTTGTGGCTCGGAAAAACCCAACAGTGGTATCAGAGCCACGTGCGAAGCATGTATGTGTTTCGTCTTTGTAGTTTTTATATTAGACATAAAAATTACAGATTTATATGTTTCTGTAAATTTTCTTATTTTATAGAATTTTTGGGTATTTTTCTCGTAGAGTCGAAGCAACGAGTGTTGGGACACTCGTAGGCTTCAACCGTCGAGAAAAACTCTCCGAATCGGCGAGTTCTCGCTTTAGGTTTTTGGGAAAGTGACTTAAGTCGCTGTAAGATCATTGTAGGGACACTCGCGAAGTTTATTTTGCGAGTAGGGGCGCTGCCCCTATCCCCGAAAGGGGCCATGTCCCCGATCGCGCCCGGAAACCGCTTAGCGGGACCGTTTCGGAGGGGTGACTTATAAATTCAAAATAAATTAGGAAAAATTATAGAAATTTTCTGTAAAAAAATACATAATTTAGAATTATGTATAATTCTGTGATTGTCATGGCCCAATAACCCAATTGGATTGGATTATGTATGTTGTAATTCATAATACGGCCTGTGTGCCGTTTTGTGGTTGTGCGTGTTGTAAAGTGTTTGCGACCTGCGCGTCGCACCTCTTCTTTTAATATTCTAGTTGTAAATAGTTTTAGACTCGAATGTAACTAGAGTTTCGTATTTGTAATGTACAAAAAATGGAGCGGTGGAAAGTCCACTTGAAGACGAGCTTACGAGAAGGGTGACGACGACACATGGCGGTCAAAGGAAGCGCTTGGAGAAGCTGCTAGCCTTAGGTAGACCGTCCGATCTTCTCATTGGCTTGAGAAGATCGTAGTAGGGCCATGACTATATCACATTTAATTATATATATATATATGTTGATATATATATATATATATATATATATTTAATTGATTTTTTGCTTGTATGTATGTGATGCATGCTAGTAGAAAAATGTTTGTATGTATATGATGCATTCTAGGTTAATTTTCTTGTATGTATATGATGCATGCTAGAATAATTAATGTATGTATATGATGCATGCTAATATAGGATAATAAAGGCCTAAATGCGTATAAGATACACATTACGATTAGATTAGATCATAATCGAATCAACTCAAAAATGCCTACCGAGCCTTGATACCCATCACTACCTCGATCATTTGTCGTTGTTGAATCTGCCAAAGCAGAGCAACACATATTATCTTGGTAGGGTGCGGAGGGACAATCTTGGTCCCGCCTATCACGACTCGGGTTAGAGTAAGCTCAATTAGATTGAGCAAAACTAGTTAACTCAATTGGATCGAGTAAAACTATAGGCATATTCCAATCATTGGAAAGATAGGTTAAGATCGCATTTACACTAAATCTTGGGCGATTTAGCCAAAGCTAACTCAAGGTCTTTTGTAAATGTGGGTCTTAATCCTATAAACAAGAGTTGCATAGAGATGTAATCGGTAATGTGTTACCCACCGATCGTACTAAGTCTTGGGCGATTTAGCCAAAGCTAACTCAAGGCTTAGTATGATGTGGATCTTGTCCCGCAAGAATTATAGCTAGTTTGTTTGAATCTAATAATGTGGTTTGACCACATCCATAACTCGATTCTACAAAATTCCTATAATTCAGTGGGAGCATCATTTGATTAAAGGCCTAATTAAATGATAAAAAGAATATGATATTAATTCTCTGCATTGTATGTTGTAGATAACTATGTCGATAACCACGAACACTCTCTCTCTGTGATCCGTCCTTGAGAAGGACAAGCTCAATGGAGCAAATTTCCTGGACTGGTACAGGAACTTGAGAATTGTTCTCACCCAAGAAAGGAAGCTGTACGTCCTGGAGCAGCCCATTCCGGAGGCACCTCCTGCCACTGCCTCGCGAGCTGACAAAGATGCTTACAAGAAGCATCAAGATGATGCATTAGATGTGTCATGTCTATTGCTCGCGACCATGAACTCTGAGCTTCAGAAGCAACACGAGTTCATGAATGCTTATGATATGGTTGGACATCTTCGTCAACTGTATCAAGGACAAGCTAGGCATGAGAGATATGAAGTCTCTAAGGCATACCTGGAAGATCTTAAGAAGAAGAGAAGTGAGACTTCTACTTCAGGTATAAATATTATAGAAGTCAATCTATCTATTTCTTCATCATGGGTATTAGATACCGGATGTGCATCTCACATTTGTACCAATGTGCAGGCGCTGAGAAATAGCAGGGCATTGACAAAGGGCGAGGTGGACCTACGAGTAGGCAATGGAGCAAGAGTTGCTGCTGTTGCTGTAGGAACTTATGATCTATCTCTTCCCTCTGGGCTTGTATTAGAATTAGATGAATGTTGTTATGTGCCTGCCTTAACCAAGAACATCATTTCAGTTTCTTGTTTGGACAAGAAAGGTTTTTCATTTATAATAAAGAACAAATGTTGTTCAGTTTATTTAAATGATATGTTCTATTGTAGTGCACCTCTAATGAACGGACTCTACTTTCTAGACTTAGAGAGCCCTATCTATAACATAAGTACCAAGAGGTTCAAGTCAAATGAGTTGAACCAAACCTATCTCTGGCATTGTCGCTTAGGTCACATAAATGAGAGTAAACTTATCTCGGCTCCATAAGGATGGGCTGCTAGACTCATTTGATTTTGAATCATATGAGACATGCGAGTCTTGCCTTTTAGGCAAGATGACCAAGACTCCCTTTAGTGGACATAGCGAAAGAGCAACAGATTTGTTAGGACTTATACATAGTGATGTATGTGGTCCTTTCAATGTTGCTGCTAGAGGTGGTTACAGGTACTTCATTACATTTACTGATGACTTCAGTAGATATGGTTATGTGTATCTTATGACACATAAATCTAAATCCTTTGAAAAGTTCAAAGAATTCAAGAATGAAGTACAAAACCAGCTTGGCAAGAGTATTAAGATACTTCGATCAGATCGAGGTGGTGAATACCTTAGCCATGAGTTTCGTGACTATCTAGCTGAGTGTGGGATTCTATCCCAACTCACTCCTCCTGGAACACCATAGTGGAATGGTGTATCCGAAAGGAGGAATCGTACCCTATTGGATATGGTACGATCTATGATGAGTCACACAGATCTTCCTATATCCTTTTGGGGATATGCTCTGGACACAGCAGCCTTTACCCTTAACCGTGTACCATCCAAGGCTGTGGTAAAGACACCATATACGATATGGACAGGGAAAAATCCCAAGATGTCTTTTATGAGGATTTGGGGTTGTGAGGCTTATGTTCGACGTCAAGTCTCAGACAAACTGGGACCCAAATCCGATAGGTGCTATTTTGTTGGATATCCCAAGGATACAAAGGGATATTACTTCTACATTCCCAGTCAGCACAAAGTGTTTGTGGCAAAGACTGGGGTTTTTCTAGAAAGGGATTTTGTTTCTAGAAAAACTAGTGGGAGTACCTTCGATCTTGAAGAAATTCAAGATAAGGACCATAGCACTGAGGCCTTGATGGAGGTTGAACAGGAACCACAAAGTGTTGTGGGTGATGAGGTTGTTGCACAAAGAGTTATGGAACAACCACCTGTTCAAGTAGACATACCTCTTCGCAGGTCTGATAGGGTACGTCGTCAGCCTGAGAGATACTCATTTCTCTTGTCTGACCATGATGACGTTATGCTCATTGAGAATGAGCCTACCTCCTATCAGGAAGCTGTGATGAGCCCAGATTCTGAGAAATGGCTAGACGCCACGAGATCCGAGATGGAATCCATGTACACTAACCAAGTATGGACTTTGGTTGATCCACCTGAAGGGGTCAAACCCATTGGGTGTAAGTGGGTCTTTAGGAGAAAGACTGACATGGATGGACTTACGCATACCTATAAGGGCCGATTGGTGGCTAAAGGTTTCAAGCAAATTCATGGTATTGACTATGATGAAACCTTTTCTCCAGTAGTGATGTTTAAGTCCATTCGGATCTTGCTTGCTATTGCAGCATACCACGATTATGAGATCTGGCAGATGGATGTCAAAACCGCGTTTCTGAATGGAAATTTACTCGAGGATGTGTACATGACACAACCTGAGGGTTTTGTAGATCCACAGCATACTGGGAAGGTATGCAAGCTGCAAAGGTCCATTTATGGGCTAAAGCAAGCTTCTCGGAGCTGGAATCTTCGATTCGATGATGCGATCAAACAGTTTGGTTTCATCAAGAATGAAGATGAACCCTGTGTCTACAAGAGGGTTAATGGGAACATAGTTGTGTTCCTTGTATTATATGTGGATGACATACTACTCATTGGGAATGACATCCCTTAGCTCTGATCTGTGAAGACTTGGTGAGGGCGTGCTTCTCAATGAAGGACTTGATGAAAGCATGTATTCTATGCATAAAGATCTATAGAGATAGATCTAAGAGATTGCTTGGCCTAAGTCAGAGTACATACATTGACACAGTATTACTTCGGTTTGCCATGCAGAATTCCAAGAAAGGACTTCTGCCGATGTCACATGGTGTGAGTCTTTCGAAGACTCAAAGTCCCTCTTCTAGAGAGGAGAGAGACCGCATGGATAAGATCCCTTACGCATCTGCTATAGGATCTATCATGTACGTCATGCTGTGTACTCGTCCTGATGTCTCGTATGCTTTGAGCATGACGAGTAGATACCAGTCAGATCCAGGTGAGCGTCACTGGATAGCAGTCAAGAATATTCTTAAGTACTTGAGAAGGACTAAAGAATATTTCTTGATATTTAGGCGATGAGGAGCTAGGTGTAAGGGTTCTGTGATGCCGGCTTCAAGCCCGGAGAGATGATTACGGTCGCGGGGGTTCGTGTTTTGCTTGAATGGTGGCGCTGTGAGCTGGAAGAGTTCGAAGCAGGACACAGTTGCTGATTCTACAACAGAAGCCGAGTATATCGCTGCATCTGAGGCAGCAAAGGAGGCAGTTTGGATCCGCAAGTTCATTACTGAGCTTGGGGTGGTTCCTAGCATTGCAGATCCTATAGAGCTCTATTGTGACAACAATGGAGCGATTGCACAGGCTAAGGAACCTCGCTCACACCAGCGGACCAAACACATACTACGGCGCTTCCATCTCATTCGAGAGATCATCGATAGAGGAGATGTGAAGATTTGCAGAGTACCCACAGAGGCTAACATCGCAGATCCCTTGACTAAGGCTTTGACACAGAAAAAGCATGATGGTCACACTAGGTCATTGGGTATTAGATACTACGGTGATTGGCACTAGTGCTAGTGGGAGATTGTTAGTGAAAGCCCTAGAGTCAATCAAATGATGATTGTTGTATGGACTTTATTGTATCATATTCCTATTTATAAAGGCATGGTTATTATATTTACTTGTATTGGTGCCAAATAACTAAATATAATAATGTCCTTGAGTAGTAGGTTCTTATCTATATCAATCGATTGGTTGAATCGATAATGAGATGATAAAGAGAATACTACTCTTAATCATTCCTAGTCGAGTATTAACATTCAGGGACAATGTTAATGCGTAGAGACTAGCATGTAGGTCAACATGATGACTTGATCTCACAAGTCATGGATATGAGATATCAAGTTGACACATGGGTATGCATTGGAGAATGTATCTTGAATGACCGCCATGAGAAAGTATCATGGATCGTATATGAGTGTCATATACTTTCTCATGTGGCTATTAGTATGACTATTAGTCCTTAGACCTGAAGTCACCATGGTTCCCTACATAAGGAGTTGCATACTTTGGCCGTCAAAGCGTCACCCGTAAATGGGTGGACTATAAAAGCGATTACTTGGGTATGTAAGCAGAATTATGCGGAGGATGTGAGTGATGTAGATGGGATCTATCCCTCCTATATGACGGGGTGACATCGATATTCTTGATAGAGTGAGACCACGAAGTGCATGGCCATGCCCAAATGAGTCAATATGAGATATTGAGCTCATTTGATTAGAGTGAGTCTACTTGGAGTTCAAGATTTAGATTGTACCGAGGATGACACGGTCTATGCCTCGATTGGTCAATCTAGATGTCAAGGATAGAGGGACATTGTCACATATTGTGAGAGTCACAATTAGTAGTCACAAAGGTGATGTTGGAGCTCAACATTCTTGTAACTTGGGTAACAATGATGTGTTGCTAGATACCGCTCATTGCTTATGTTTCTAAATCGGTTTAGGGACATTGCCAACGTTACAAGAACCTATAGGGTCACACACATAAGAGCAATTAGATGGAGATTAGGTTCATATGATGAACCATGAGGATTAGGTTCATGGGATGAACCAAATTGGATTAAGAGTAATCCAAATTAGACTAATTGAGTTAGACTCAAGTTGATTCAAGTGTTGAATGAGTATAATTGAGATTTGATTCATCAAATCAATTTAAATTAATGAATAGAGATTCATTATATTAAATTGACTTGAGTCAAGTGGTTAGATTTGATCAACCATGGGAGATTAGAGGTCAAGTTTGACTTGACTTGAGAGGGAAGATGAAAGGTCAAGTTTGACTTGACCAAATGCCATGTCATGATGATGACTAGGCATGGCCGGCCAATGATGGTGCTCCACATCATCATTGACTTGGTCAATTGGTGCCACATCATGGGGCTCCATGATGTGGCCGGCCACTTAGGGGTTATGGGTGGTGAATTCATTTGGTGAGTTATTCCAATTACTTCATCTTCAACCTTGGTGCTCTTCCTCTCAAGCTCTACCTCTCCAAACCTAATCTTGCCGAAATTCCTAAGGGAGTGCTAGCACACTGTAAGGCATTTCTCTCCACCTATTGCTTGTGTGGATACCATAGAGGAGTGTGCACTTGACACTCTCGAGTTCCGGCGAACTTTTGGACGAGCGGGATAAGCGAAGGGCGTCGCTACGAGGGTAACGTTCTAACCTCTTAGATCTAAGGTAGATCTAGGATTTCTGTAAGCACATACATGTAATTATAATTTTTATACTTCGCACGGATCCGTGGCCGGGGCTTCCGGGGTTTCCGCAACGCAAAAAGCGGTTTTTGCGGCTCGGAAAAACCCAACAGGGTTAGGGTGTGTAAACCCTAAATTGATGAGTAGTTAACCTAGTCATGGTGAGTTGACATATTAGGATGTGCCAAAGAAGTTGAAAAATAATTAAATTGGCACAAATAAGTCTTAGAGGTATGGGTGTGCCATTTTGGGTTTATGGCACACTTGGGAGATATTGGTATTAAGGCAAAATGGAGTTAATTCCTAGAAATGACATTTTGGATTCAACACTTAGGTATTCTATACCTTAGCATGTTTTACTTGCCATGATTTAATTGTCTTGTCATGTCATGACATCATTTTCATTTTTATCTCTAAAATATCATGATAATGTTTAGACTTATTTTTATATGTCATGTATGCTAACATTTCATTCACATGCCATGACATCATGATTTTGGCATATGCTTAGTTATATCATATATATGTCATAATCATATCATGCATAAAATAAAATTGATTTAAGGACTATTGGAATGACGTGAAGTCCCATGCATAAGGGAATTAAGTAGAGTTGCCTTAGAATATGCATGAGACCATTAAAGAACAAAAACCCACATCTCACTAGAATACTTGCCTTGAATGTGTTTTGCACATTTAGATACAAGTGAGATGTTTAGGAAAAAGAAATTAAAGGTTTTAAAAATATTTTGAAAACCTTTTGAAAAACCTTGGTGAAGTCTATCTTTTGATAGCTATCACCATTGAATGGGACGATACAAAGAGGGTTCGATAATGAAGCTTTTCTTAACTTTTGGACTTTGTATCAATCTCACTATTTTTTATGTAAAATAATTTTCTAATATTTTTCACCCATAATGATTGTGATAAGTAATATACATACTAAATTTCAAGATTTTTCAACATATGTATATTTACTTACGAATTTCGGAAATTCATTTCTGAAATTGAAATAGCTATAATCTGATTATCGATCGACTAGCATGGATATCGATCATTTAGGAGTCGGCGCACGAGCGATTTTGGGTAAACCTTGGTGGTTAAGCCCATGTTCATCTGTGTTTTGGTCCCCTAACTACTCCTAACTCTAGGACATGCTTAGGAGAGCATTAGAAAGGGTTGAAATCCATTGGACATGGATTAGGATAAGTGTTTATGGAGAGTATCAATTTTAAGGTGGATGAGAGTTTATTTTTGAACTTTGCCTTAATTTTGATTTGGTTAGTGTTCCTATTGGCTTAGGGACTCTCCAAGGACATTGTTGGTGCAATGGTCAAGGGGGAGCAAGCCTCTAGGGGGAGGTATCCATCATGGGAAGATGGATGTGTATTTCCTCATAGGAGGAAAATTGGGTTGCCTCTCTTTTAAGTGATATAGTACTTATCACTAGAAAGATTGTAGGCATGTGTTTCCTCCAAGGGAGATATTGTAAGATCTTATTGGGATATGAGTCATTCATACCCTTAGGGAGGACCTTTTTGTTGTAATGTCAAAAAGGCGGAGAAGTTACCAAGTTACCAATTAGGGTTCGTTGAAATTCTTATTGGGATGTGAGAATTGCCAATATGGGAGAATTGGTAGACTTGAGATGATAGTTTTGTTAATCATCAAAAAGGGGGAGATTATTGGTGCAATCGGCCCAGGTTGACTCGAGTTTGACTCGAGCAGTATTTTGATGATAGACAAATCTACCATCTCAAGTCTACCAATTCTCCCATATTGGCAATTCTCACATCCCAATGAGAATTCCAATGAACCCTAATTTGTAACTTGGTAACTTTGGTATCACAAAACATATGACATGGGATTGTCACATGGAAATCCAAGCATGGGGCTTGGTGTGGAAAGTCCAACATGGAGTTGGCATGGAAAATCCAAGCATGGAGCTTGGTGTGGAAAAGTCTAAAGCATTGTGAAGTTGTGCGCTTGGTGCTTGGTGAGAAATGCATTGCGAAGCCGTGTGCTTAGTGCATGTGGGAAGTTTTGAGGACTTGGTAAGTTCACTAGGCTCGGGGTCCTTGAGTCGGTGAAGGATGGCATTGTGAAGCCATACACTTGGTGCATCCGAGAGACCGCCGGACGGGGAGCGAATGAAGTGAGCCCAAAGGGAAGCATACTTCGAGGGCATTAGACGTGAAGGATGGCATTGCCAAGCCATGCGCTTGCCGCATCCGAGGGGCGTACGCCGAGGGAAGAGAGCTTCGGTGGGGAACTCCATAAGGGATGAGGTGGACTTGGCCAAGTGGCTAAGACTGAGTGTCGGATGCTCAAACAGCTTGATGTTTGAGTTGTTACCCGACATCAATCGACTGACATATGTTTCAGTCGATTGCTCTTGGTCGTATGGGTTGACCAGTGTTCGACTGACTAGATTCTGCCTGACCAGTCGACTACCGAGGAAGGGCAGTCGACTGATAATGCCATCAGTTGATTGACATTGTATATCAGTCGACTGATCGGGACGATTTCACCCATAGAATGGTTTCCAGTTGAGTGCTCGCGCCGGCACTCGACTGATGGGATTATGAGTCGGTTCAAGAGGGAGGATTTTGCCAAGACTTTTGTGAAGCTATTGGAGGGAAATTATTGTTGCATTCTAGACCTTCAAGAGCCATCTAAAGCAAGCAACACGAAAGTGATCAAAGCAATTGTGTAAAAGTTCTCTTTTGTATTGTCTTTGTATTTCTTCTTGTATTTCATATTACTTGTTGTAATAGCTTGTGCGAGGTTTCTCCACCTCTGACGTGTTATCGAGAAGGAGTGGTTTAAGTAGTTTCATGAGCATAACTAGAACTCGGTGAGCTTGCCCGTGGAGTAGGAACCATTCAGTTCCGAACCACATATATCTTGTGTATTGCGTGTGATTGTATTGTTGATATTTCTATTGTTATTCCGCTGCATATTTTAACGACAATTATAGACAAGCATGCAAGAATGATCGTATTCCACCATACGTCGAAAGAGGGCTATTACCCCCCTCTAGCTGGCCACCGATCGACCCTACAGAGAGAACCACTTAGAGTGTGTTAGCACTCATGGGAGGTTTCATCCATGGAGGAGAGATAGAGAAGAAGATAGGAGAAGGATGAAGAAGCAATCAAATAACCTTACCTATCCATTGGCCGGCCACTTAAGGAGGGGGTCATAAACATCCATGTAATACCAAGTGCCATGACTCTTGGTGTTACGCATGAGGTGGCACACCATGATGTGTCCATGATGATGTGGAACATCATCATTGGCCGGCCCTATGCCAAGTCACCATGAAGTGACATTTGGTCAAGTCAAACTTGACCATTCATCTTCCCTCTCAAGTCAAGTCAAACTTAATCTCTTATCTCCCATGGTTGTTCAAATCTAACCTTTGATTCAAGTCAATTTAATTTAATGAATCTCTTTTCATTAGTTTAAATTGACTCAATGAATGAAATCTAAATTAGACTCATTCAACACTTGAATCAAATTGAATTCAACTCAATTAGTCTAATTTTGATTACTCTTAATCCAATTTGGTTAATCACATGAACCTAATCCTTTTGGTCCATCATATTAACCTAATCTCCATCTAATTTCCCTTTGTGTGTGACCCTAAAGGTTCTTGTAACATTGGAAATGCTCCTAAACTGATTTAGAAACATAAGCAATGAGCGGTATCTAGCAACACATCATTGCTACCCAAGTTACACGAATGTTGAGATCCAACATGACCATTGTGACTACTAATTGTGACTCTCACAATATGTGACAATGTCTCTCTATCCTTGACATCTAGATTGAACAATTGAGACATAGACCGTGTCATCCTCTATACAATCTATATCTTGAACTCCAAGTAGACTCACTCTAATAAAATGAGGTGAATATCTCATATTAACTCATTTTGGCATGGCCATGCACTTAGTGGTCCAACTCTATCAAAAATCATGATATCACACCCATCATATAGGAGGGATAAATGTCATTTACATCACTCACATCACTCCGCATAATTTGTTACATACCCAGTAATCGCCTTTATAGTCCATCCATTTACGGGTCACATTTCACAAAGCCAAAGTATGCAACTCTTTATGTAGGGAACCATGCTGATTTTGTAGGGATGTATACTGAAAAGTCTATCTTTTCTATGAACATCTTTATTTTTGAAATAAGAATCACATGATCATTGTTTGCATATTTTTATGGTTATGCAATATTGTCTAATATTTTACATTGTAGATAACATGGTGTGTGGTGTCACACGGGAGATCATGTTATCGGCTCCTTGTAAAGTATAAGTAAAGGCTCACAACCGAGATGACTTTGGACAAACCATCGGAATGGTTGTAGTGTGATTTGGTGTTGGTTTGTCTTGACCATAGAATCACACTAGTGCACTTTGTGTGTATTGAGCAGGACCGACTTAGATGTGATTCGATTTATTACTGACTACATAATCGAATCGGACCTCAGATATTATTTAGTACATGCTCTTAATCCCGATATAATAACGGGCACATATACTCAGTACTCATCTCTTTGATTTACTAATGGGTGAGATTTATAGATTAAATCGATAGGCTCGGTAAGTTGGGAGATGATATTATTTATATGGTGTGCCGTTGATTATAGGAGAAAACCGTGTCCTATATATTAGAATGATGATGTCCCCTTGAGGAGCTTATAAGGTTCGTCATGTAAACCTTGCAGGTGGACTTGGTCCGGCATGATGAAAAGGTTGAGTGGTACTACTCAAGGAGTTAGATGTTGATTAATTAATGGTCAGTAAATTAATTAATCGACGGACATTCGAGATCTTAAACACGGGGAGAAAATGTACAAATAATATATGGAACTCATATTATCATATGGGGGTTGGTGATGTAGATCAATGATGATCCTTTAGTGGATTGGATCATCATTAGTGAATCGGACTTTATGTGGGTTTGATCCATGGGTGGCAAAGATCTAACTCCTCATCATGGTCCCTAATGTAGCCTATTAACACCTCATGAAGCTTAGATCCAAAGGATAAAACAAAACTGTAGATCCAAAGGTGGAGATTAAATCTCTAGATCCGACGGTTGAGATTAAATCTCTAGATCCGACGGTTGAGATTAAATCCCTAGAACCAATGGAGGAGATTAATCCAAGGCATAAACCCAACTCTATAAATAAGGCTTATTGGCTTGGACAACATCTTAATGATAAGGGGATTAGGGCTTGCTTCCTTTGGAGGCTAGGAATCCTTGTTGGTTTAGGATTAGGTTTGGGTGGCTAGGGTTTTGGGAGCTAAGGGTGGGCAGCCACAAGTGGATGAGGGTTTCGTTCTTCTTCCTAAGGTTGGCCAGCCACTCTTCTTCTCCTCTCTACCTTGGCATGAGCTCATCCTATTCTTCTTCCCCTTTTCCATGGTCGAACAAAAAGGAGAGCTAGGATTAGGGTTTGGAGGCTTAGGATTTAGGAGTCTTGGGTGGCACCAAATAAGGAAGGTTTCTTTCTTTTTCATCCCTTGGTGGCCAGCGCCCACAGCCCTATCCCAGCCCTTGGGTGGCATCCAAAGACCCCCTCCTTCTCCTTATGTGGTGGAAACAAGATATAGGGCTTTCCCTTGGTGTCTTGGCCGGTTTCCACCATTATCTCCTTCTCCTTGTTGGCCGGCGGCAAACATTTCTTTTGTTGCTTGTTGGTTGGCTATAGGAAGGAGATGAGCCTTGTTTCTATTCTTCCTCTTGCTTTGGATGAGCAAGGAAGGAAGATTTGCGATCTAGGAGCTTCGACTTTTGGTAGAGCGTCGCCCACACGACGTCCGAAAGGAGGAAGGACATACATTAGAAGATCGAGAGGAGAGGTATATCGATTCTCTAATTTTTATATGTTACATGTTTTATTTGTTTTTCATTTATGAGCATGATATAAATCTGTATATGGCTAAATAATACTTGGATCCCGAGTATAAACATAAAAACCGGCGATCCGGACATCGTCTATTCCGTGACTACTTGTAGAATAGAGGATGGTCGCTTGAACAACTACTTTGTTCAAGTGACCTCTCTAAATGAATAGCACGACGATGACTTGGTGGTTTGGGCAATCTCTTTTTTCTAGGAATAACTTTTTTTTAATTCGGGGACATCGAAGGGATCGCCATGGACAAGCTACCGCAGTGAAGTGGGAAGCGAAGTTTCCCCTCACAGACTCGATATGCAAAACCCTTCAATTGGTATCAGAGCAAAGGTTTTCGGTTTTGTGTGTTTAGTATTCGGTTAATTTTTATACACTTTTTCATATATTATATGTGCCGGATAATAGTAGGATATGCGTAGTTTAACTCTTTGGTTGTAGGCATAAGATTCGACTATTATGGCCATATGTGTATATGTGATTGTATGTGTGTAAATATTTATTTTGTTGAATCCTCGGGGTTGACGAGGCTAGTATTTAGTTTTTGGTAAATTAAATATGGCATTGTTTAGCCGCTCTTTATTTTATTTTACTTTCGATCTAGATTTCATGTACACTCCCTCGTGGAGTATAGGATCGACGGATGTAAAATAAAATAGGTTTTAGTCTCGGCTCGGATCTCCGGATGGCTCGTACATGGCAAAGGAGGAGTGGACGAGGAGTCATATTGAAGACAAAAGCCATAATAGTTGGAAAATAATTTATTTTTTATATTTATTGCTTTTTGTTTGATATGCATGTCGTAGGCTAGGAAAATTCCTCAATTTCAAATTACTAAGTGGGAGAGGGAATTTTTAAAATTCCCATGGCCTCCATTACGATTTGACAAGTGATGCAAACAAACTTGCGCGTCGGCTCTGAGTGCCTTCCTCCCCATCGGATGGGTTTGTTTGCGGATCACAAGGTCGAATATGGTTATAGGAAATTATTAAAGAGCGTGTGTACTTGTCCATCGTAAGGCACATAACCCGAGATAATTACCTTGGTACCAAGTAATGGTGAACACTTAGATACAAATATAAGTATCCTCCCCATCGGAGTCACTGCTTTTATTTGTAGGGCCAAAGAGGAACCAACTATTAATTTTACTTGTCAAAAAGTTAGGTTGACAAGATAGTAAAATTAATGGGTAAAACCTCCTCTTACAAATGTAGAATTCGTATACGTCCACACTATCGTGCCATACGATATTCTCGGTGTTTTGAGGTGTTGGTTGATTTTAAAATTTTATTGTTTGAGGAATCAATAATTTTTTCAAATCTAATGTTTTGATTTATGTGATTCTTAGGATTTTCAAAATGACTTACAGTCCACTTGTTATGATACTAAAGGAAAATAAAAATATTGTACCCAAATGATGTTGATTGGAAAAGAATGCACTCTTTGAAGAGTGTCCTCAAGCCATGGTTGCTCAAAAAAAAAGTTTCTACTTTTAAGCCGAAAGGCAAGAAGAAGGAGAAACAAGGTGAAGCAAAGGTGGTGGGAGGATCTCAGGGAGGAGTGAAGAAGTCGAAAGGCAAGTACTTCACTTACAAGCAGGATGGACATTGGAAGAAGGACTGTCCCAATCCAAAGCAGAACAAAGATATATCCTTTGGATTAGTCGTTGAAACATGATTAGTGGTGTTATCTACGTGCACTTGGTGTGTAGATACGGGAGCCACTAATCATGTGTGCTATTACTTTACAGGGGTTCCAGGAAACCCGACGACTAGCTAAAGGGGAGATTACCATTTACTTGGGCAATGCCATGAAGGTGCCGGCTATTGCAGTGGGAGAAGTTTTATTTATCTCTTGAGAAAAATAAAATTTAGGTTCTGGAAAATTCCCTTTATGTACCTTTATTTAGAAAGAACATAGTTTCAGTTTCTAAATTGTTTATGGATGGATATTCTATTTCTTTTAATGACAGAGCTGTTATAAGAAGGAATAGGGAGAATATCTGTTCAGATACATTGATAGGAAATTTGTATACACTTGAACCAAAACCTCCCACGATGCAAATTGAAGTTTATAACTCATCTTCTAATTCCAATAAGAGAAAAGAACCTTCGAAGATGAACCAAACATATCTTTGGCATCTTAGGCTTGGTCACATTAACCTAAGCAGAATTCAAAGGTTGATAACTGATGGACCTTTGGGTTCATTAGAGGTGGAGGATCTCCCAACCTGCGAATCTTGCTTGGAGGATAAAATGACCAAGAGGCCTTTTAAGGCCAAGGGGTATAGAGCCAAAGATGTGTTAGAAATGGTTCATTCTGATTTGTGTGGTCCTATGACTATCCAGGCAAGAGGTGGTCTTGAATATTTCATCTCTTTTATAGACGATTATTCAAGATATGGATGACACTACGATTTGATCGTGGTGGTGAGTACCTCTTGGGAGAATTTAGGAACTACTTATCAGAGGATGGGAATCAATCCCAATTGTCTGCACCTGACACACCCCAGTAGAATGGTGTAGTAGAGTGAAGGAATAGGACTCTTATGGAGATGGTTAGATCGATGATGAGTTATTCTGACTTGCCAGATTTGTTCTGGGGATATGCTCTAGATACGACGGTGTACATTCTGAACTTGGTTCCATTTAAATCAGTTCCTTCTACTCCCACAGAGTTGTGGACTGGGCGAAAGCCTAGTCTAAGACATATTCAGATATGGGGGAGTCCAGCACATGTGCTGAAGGCAGATACTGGTAAGTTGGAACCTCGTACAGAAGTATGCATGTTCGTTGGCTATCCTAGAGGAACGAAGGGTGGATTGTTTTATAGTCCTAGAGATCAGAGGGTGATCGTTAGCATGAACGCCATATTTCTAGAGGAAGACTATGTGATGAGCCACAAGCCCGAGAGTAAAATTGTTCTGGAGGAGTTAAAAAGGGAAGTCACTTCTTTAGTACCACCGGTATAAGACGATATACCACATGTCACTGCACTGCGTGTCACAGAGGATACACAGGTGATACCTCATCATAGTGGGAGGGTTGTGAGATAGTCTGATAGATATATGTTCTTGGGTGAATCTTCTGATTTGGTCCCTGGCGAACATGAACATGATATCTGGACATATGACGAGGAAATCCAAGATAAAGATGCAGTATCTTGGCAAAGTGCAATGAATGTTGAGATTGAATCTATGGATTCAAATCAGATCTGGGAGCTAGTAGAACCACCCGATGGTGTAAAAATCATTGGATGCAAGTGGATCTACACGAGAAAGAGAGGAATAGATGGGAAGGTTGAGACCTTCAAAGCGAGGCTTGTTGCGAAGGGGTATACTCAGAAAGAGGGTATCGATTATGAGGAGACCTTTTCGCCGGTAGCCATGCTTAAGTCTATCCGGATTCTCTTATGCATAGTAGCTCATATGGATTATGAGGTGTGGCAGATGGATGTCAAGACAGCTTTCCTTAATGGAAGTCTTGAGGAAAACATCTATATGAAGAAACCAGAGGGATTCATTGCTAAAGGAAAGGAGCATCTTATATAAGCTTAATCGGTCCATTTATGGATTGAAGCAAGCTTCGAGGTCTTGGAACATCCGCTTTGATGAGTTGATCCAGTCTTATGGATTTATTCAAAGTTCGGATGAGTCTTGTGTATACGAGAGATGTGACGGAAACGTAGTGGTATTTCTTGTACTATACGTAGATGACATTTTATTGATTGGCAACAATATCAAGGTGTTGTCGGACGTAAGGGTATAGTTGTCCAAACAGTTTGATAAGAAGGACTTGGGAGAGGTGGGACACATCCTTGGGATCAAGGTTATAAGGGATCGCAGAAAAAGGATGTTGTGCTTATCCCAAGCTTCATACATAGACACGATTATGGAGCATTTTAGCATGCAGAACTCCAAGAAGGGTTTTCTACCTTTCAGGCATCGAGTTCCTTTATCTAAGGAGATGTGTCCTAGATCATCTGAGGAGATAGAGGAGATGAAGGCGGTTCCTTATGCTTCGGCACTAGGAAGCCTCATGTATGCGATGCTCTATACAAGACCAGATATTTGCTTTGCCGTGGGCATTATCAGCAGATATCAGAGTAATCTAGGAGAGGGACATTGGACTGCGGTAAAGCATATATTGAAGTACCTGAGAAGGACTAGGGATTATATACTGGTTTACCGGGCAGACCAATTTCTCCCTGTGGGTTACACGGATTTTGACTTCCAATCTGATAGGGATAACAGTAAGTCTACCTCAGGTTTTTTTGTTTACTTTGGGTGGTGGAGCCATTGTATGGAGGAGTTTCAAGCAGAAGTGCGTGGCGGATTCCACCATGGAAGCTGAGTATGTGGCGGCCTCTGAGGCGGCCAAAGAAGTTGTATGGCTTAGGAACTTCCTAATGGACTTGGATGTGATTCTTGGTTTACCCAGAACTATCACAATTTATTGTGATAATAATGGTGCAGTTGCAAACTCGAAGGAACCACGAGCCCAAAAGGCTAGTAAACACATAGAGCACAAGTACCATCTGATACGAGAAATCGTAAAGGAGGTAGATGTTGCTGTCCCCTTGATTGCATCAGAGGATGACCTGGTAGACCCTTTCACTAAGGCCCTTCTAGCGAGAGCTTTGATAGGCATGTGGAGGGAAGGAGAATCAGATGTATGGCAGTATGAGGACAACATAGTCTTTTAGTATAAGTGGGAGATTGTAGGATGTATACTGAAAAGTCTATCTTTTCTATGAACATCTTTATTTTTGAAATAAGAATCACATGATCATTGTTTGTATATTTTTATGGTTATGTAATATTGTCTAATACTTTACATTGTAGATAACATGGTGTGTGGTGTCACACGGGAGATCATGTTATCGGCTCCTTATAAAGTATAAGTAAAGGCTCACAACTGAGATGACATTGGACAAACCATCGGAATGGTTGTAGTGTGATTTGGTGTTGGTTTGTCTTGACCATAGAATCACACTAGTGCACTTTGTGTGTATAAAGCAGGACCGACTTAGAGGTGATTCGATTTATTGCTGACTACATAATCGAATTGGACCTCAGATATTATTTAGTATATGCTCTTAATCCCGATATAATAATTGACACATATACTTAGTACTCATCTCTTTGATTAACCAATGGGCGAGATTTATAGATTAAATCGATAGGCTCGGTAAGTTCGGAGATGATATTATTGATATGGTGTGTCGTTGATTATAGGAGGAAACCGTGTCCTATATATTAAGATGATGATGTTGCCTTGAGGAGCTCATAAGGTTCATCATGTAAACCCTGCAAGTGGACTTGGTCTGGCATGATGAAAAGGTTGAGTGGTACTACTCAAGGAGTTAGATGTTGATTAATTAATGGTCAGTAAATTAATTAATCAACGGACATTCAAGATCTTAAACACGGGGAGAAAATGTACAAATAATATAAGGAGCCCATATTATCATATGGGGGTTGGTGAGGTAGATCAATGATGATCCTTTAGTGGATTAGATCATCATTAGTGGATTGGACTTTATGTGGGCTTGATCCATGGGTGGCCAAGATCCAACTCCTCCTCATGGTCCCTAATGTAGCCTATTAACACCTCATGAAGCTTAGATCCAAAGGGTAAAACAAAACTCTAGATCCAAAGGTGGAGATTAAATCTCTAGATCCGACGGTTGAGATTAAATATCTAGATCCGACGGTTGAGATTAAATCACTAGATCCGACGGTTGAGATTAAATCCCTAGAACCAATGGAGGAGATTAATCCAAGGCATAAACCCAACTCTATAAATAAGGCTTATTGGCTTGGACGACAACTTAATGATAAGGGGATTAGGGTTTGCTTCCTTTGGAGGCTAGGAATCCTTGTTGGTTTAGGATTAGGTTTGGGTGGCTAGGGTTTTGGGAGCTAAGGGTGGGCGGCCACAAGTGGATGAGGGTTTCCTTCTTCTTCCTAAGGTTGGCTGGCCACTATTCTTCTCCTCTCTACCTTGGCATGAGATCATCCTATTCTTCTTCCCCTCTTCCATGGTCGACCAAAAAGGAGAGATAGGATTAGGGTTTGGAGGCTTAGGGTTTAGGAGGCTTGGGTGGCACCAAATAAGGAAGGTTTCTTTCTTTTTCATCCCTTGGTAGCCGGCGCCCACAGCCCTATCCCAGCCCTTGGGTGGCATCCAAAGACCCCTTCTCCTTCTCCTTAGGTGGTGGAAACAAGATATAGGGCTTTCCCTTGGTGTCTTGGCCGATTTCCACCATTATCTCCTTCTCTTTATTGGCCAGCGGCAAGCATTTCTTTTGTTGCTTGTTGGTTGGCTATAGGAATGAGATGAGCCTTGTTTCTATTCTTCCACTTACTTTGGATGAGCAAGGAAGGAAGATTTACGATCTAGGAGCTTCGACTTTTGGTAGAGCGTCGCCCACACGACGTCCGAAAGGAGGAAGGACATACATTAAAAGATCGAGAGGTATATCGATTCTCTAATTTTTATATGTTACATGTTTGTATTTGTTTTTCATTTATGAGCATGATATAAATCTGTATATGGCAAAATAATACTTGGATCCCAAGCATAAACATAAAAACCAGCGATCCGGACATCGTCTATTCTGCGGCTACTTGTAGAATAGAGGATGGTCGCTTGAACAACTAGTTTGTTCAAATGACCTCTCTAAATGAATAGCACAACGATAACTTGGTGGTTTGGGCAATCTTTTTTTATCTAGGATTAATTTTTTTTAATCCGGGGACATCGAAGGGATCGCCATGGACAAGCTACTGAGGTAAAGTGGGAAGCGAAATTTCCCCTCACGGACTCGATAAGCAAAACCCTTCAAGCTTCAGGTCTAATGACTAATAGTCATACTAATACTCACATGAGAAAGTATATGACACTCATATAACGATCCATGATATTTTCTCATGGCGGGTCATTCAGTATACATTTTCCAATGCATACCCATGTGTCAACTTGATATCTCATATCCATGACTTGTGAGATCAAGTCATCAAGTTGACCTACATGCTAGTCTCTTCGCATTAATATTATCCCTGAATATTAATACTTGTCTAGGAATGATTAAGAGTAGTATTCTTTATATTATCTCATTATCGATTTTACCAATCGATTGATATAGATAAGAACCTTCTACTCAAGAATGCTATTTTACTTAGTTATTTGGCACCAATACAAGTAAGTAGATTAACCATAAAGAAATGTCTTTATAAAAATATATAGGAATATGATACAACAAGTCCATACAAAAATCATCACATGATCGACTCTAGGGCTTTCACTAACAATCTCCCACTAGCACAAGTGTCAATCACTATAGTATCTAATACCCAATGACCTAGTGTGACCATCATGCTTTTTCTATGACAAAGCCTTGGTCAAGGGATCTGCGACGTTAGCCTCTGTGGGTACTCTCTAAATCTTCACATCTCCTCTATTGATAATCTCTCAAATGAGATGGAAGCGCTGTAGTATATGTTTAGTCTGCTGGTGTGAGCGATGTTCCTTAGCCTACGCAATCACTCTGTTGTTGTCACAATAGAGCTCTATAGGATCTGCTATACTATGAACCACCCCAAGCTCAGTAATGAACTTGCGGATCCAAACTGCCTCCTTTGCTGCTTCTGATGTAGCAATATACTCGGCCTCTATTGTAGAAACAACAACTGGGTCCTGCTTCGAACTCTTCCAGCTCACAGCGCCACCATTCAACCAAAATATGAACCCCGACTACAATCCATAAATATCCTGGAAAGTTTGGAAGCTGGCATCACTGTAACCCTTTACAGCTAGTTCCCTATCACCTCCAAATATCAAGAAATATTCTTTAGTCCTTCTTAAGTACTTAAGAATATTCTTGACCACTATCCAGTGATGCTCACCTAGATCTGATTGGTATCTGCTCATCATGCTCAAAGCATACGAGACATCAGGATGAGTACATATCATGGCGTACATGATAGATCCTATGGCAGATGCATACGAGATCTTATCCATGAAGTCTCTCTCCTCTCTAGAAGAGGGACTTTGAGTCTACGAATGAATCTCACCATGTGACATCGACAGAAATCCCTTCTTGGAATTCTGTATGGCAAACCGTAGTAATACTGTGTCAATATATGACCTCTGACTTAGGCCAAGCAATCTCTTAGATTTATCTTTATAACTCCTGATGCCTAGAATATAAGCTGCTTCACCTAAGTCCTTCATTGAGAAACAATTCCCCAGCCAAGTCTTCATAGACTGTAGCAAAGGAATGTCATTCCCAATGAGTAGTATGTCATCCACATACAATACAAGGAAGACAACTGTGTTCCCATTAACCCTCTTGTAGACACAAGATTCATCTTCGTTCTTGATGAAACTAAACTATATGATCGCATCATCGAATCAAAGATTCCAGCTCTAAAAAGCTTGTTTTAGCCCATAAATGGACTTTTGCAGCTTGCATACTTTGCCAGTAAGCTGTGGATGTACAAAACCCTCAGATTCTGTCTTGTACACATCCTCGAGCAAGTTTTCATTCAGAAATGTGGTTTTGGCATCCATATGCCAAATATCATAATCGTGGTACGTTGCAATAACAAGCATGATCCGAATGGACTTAAACATCGCAACTGGAGAAATGATTTCATCATTGTCAATACCATGAATTTTCTTGAAACTTTTAGCTACCAATCGACCCTTATAGGTATGCGTAAGTCCATCAATGTCAGTCTTTATCTTAAAGATTCACTTACACCCAATGGGTATGACACCTTCAGGTGGATCAACCAAAGTCCATACTTGGTTGATGTAGATGGATTCCATCTCGGATCTCATGGCCTCTAGCCATTTCTCAGAATCTGGGCTCATCACAGCTTCCAGATAGGAGGTAGACTCATTCTCAACGTGCATAATCATTATGGTTAGACAAGAGAAATGAGTATCTCTCAGGTTGACGACATACCCTATCAGACCTGTGAAGAGGTAGGTCTACCTGAATAGGTTGTTCTTCCACAACTCTTTGTGCAACAATCTCATCTTCCACAACACTTTGTGGTTCCTGTTGAACCTCTATCAAGGCCTCAGTGCTATGGTTCATATCTTGAATTTCTTCAAGATCTAACTTACTCCCACTAGTTTTTCTAGAAACAAAGTCCCTTTCTAGAAATACCCCAGTCTTTGCCACAAACACTTTATGCTGATTGGGAATGTAGAAGTAATATCCCTTCGTTTCCTTGGGAAATCCAACAAAAAAGAACTTATCGGATTTGGGTTCCAGTTTGTTTAAGACTTGACATCGAACGTAAGCCTCACAACCCCAAATCCTCATGAAAGGCATCTTAGAATTTTTCTCTATCCATATCGTATATGGTGTCTTTAACACAGCTTTGGATGGAACACAGTTAAGTGTGAAGGCTGTTGTGTCTAGAGCATATCCCCAAAAGGATATAGGAATATCTATGTGACTCATCAAAGATCGTACCATATCTAATAGGCTACGATTCCTCCTTTCGGATATACTATTCCACTGTGGTGTTTCAGGAATAGTGAGTTGGGATAGAATCTCACACTCAGCTAGATAGTCATGAAACTCATGGCTAAGGTATTCACCACCTCGATCTGATCGAAGTATCTTAATACTCTTGCCAAACTGGTTTTGTAGTTCATTCTTGAATTCTTTGAACTTTTTAAAGGATTCCGACTTATGTGTAATCAGATACACATAACCATATCTACTAAAGTCATCAGTAAATGTAATGAAGTACCTATAACCACCTATAGCAGTGACATTGAAAGGGCCACACACATCACTATGTATAAGTTCTAACAAGTCTGTTGCTCTTTCGTTGTGTCTACTAAAGGGAGTCTTGGTCATCTTGCCTAGAAGGCAAGACTCGCATGTCTCATATGATTCAAAATCAAGTGAGTCCAGCAACCCATCCTTATGGAGCTAGGATAACTGACTCTCATTTATGTGACTCTCATTTAACTTGATCCTTTTGGTACTTATGTTATAGATGAGGTTCTCTAAGTCTAGAATGTAGAGTTCGTTCATCAGAGGTGCACTACAATAGAACATATCATTTAAATAAACGGAACAACATTTGTTCTTTATTATAAATGAAAAGCATTTCTTGTCTAAACAAGAAACTGAAATGATGTTCTTTGTGAGAGCAGGCACATAACAACATTCATCTAATTCTAGTACAAGCCTAGTGGGCAGAGATAGAAAATAAGTTCCTCCAACAATAGCAGCAACCCTTGCTCCATTGCCTACTCGTAGGTCTACCTCGCCCTTCGTCAATGCACTGCTATTTGTCAGCGCCTATACATTAGTACAAATGTGAGAAGTGATGGACTATCCGAGCTGCAAAAGCCGCTTTTTGCATTGCAAAAACCCCAGAAGTCAGCCACGGATCCGTGCGAAGATAAACTAAATTACATGTACATGTTTAAACACCTTAGATTTACTCTAGATCTACATGTTTAGAGTTTTACCCATGATGCGACGCCCTTCGCTTATCCCGCTCATCCAAACGGCTTGTCGGAACTCGAGAGTGTCATGTGTACACTCTTCTATCGGTATCCACATGAGCAATAGGTGTAGAAAAGACAATTTAGAGTGTGCTAGCACTCCTCGAAGTCCATGGCAAAGTACGGGGAGAGAGCTTGAGGGAAGAGAGGAAGAAGAAGATGAAGTTACACAACTTAACTTCACACACTTAACCCACTAAAAAGGGGGTTACATGCATGCATTTAATTCCAACAGCCATGGCTCTTGGTATCCCTCATGAGGTTGCACCCCATGATGTGTCCATGATGATGTGGAACATCATCATTGGCCAGCTCCATGCCAAGTCACCATGACATGCCAAATGGTCAAGTCAAAATTTACCATTCATCTTCTCTCTCAAGTCAAATCAAACTTGACCTCTTATCTCCCATGGTTGATCAAATCCAACCATTTGATTCAAGTCAAATTGATTTAATGAATCTCAATTCATTAGTTTAAATTGACTCGATGAGTCAAATCTAAATTAGACTCATTCAACACTTGAATCAACTTGAATCCAACGCAATTAGTCTAATTTGGATAACTCTTAATCCAATTTTGTTCGTCCCATGAACCTAATACTCATGGTTAATCATATGAACCTAATCTCCATCTAATTGCCCTTTGAGTGTGACCCTATAGGTTCTTATAATGTTGACAATGCTCCTAAACTGATTTAGGAAGATAAGCAATAAGCGGTATCTAGCAACACATCATTGCTACCCAAGATACAAGAATGTTGAGATCCAACATTACCTTTGTGAAGACTATTTGTGACTCTCACAATATGTGACAATGTCCCATATCCTTGACATCTAGATTGACAAATTGAGGCATAGACCGTGTCATCCTTGGTACAATCTATATCTTGAACTCCAAGTAGACTCACTCTAACCAAATGAGCTCAATATCTCATATTGACTCATTTGGGCATGGTCATGCACTTAGTGGTCTCACTCTATTAAGAATAATGATGTCACTCACATCATATAAGAGGGATAGATCCCATCTATATCACTCAGATCCCTCCACATAATTTGTTACATACCCAGTAATCGTCTTTATAGTCCACCCATTTACAGGTGACGTTTGATGAAGCCTAAGTAAGCAACTCCTTATATAGGGAACCATGGTGACTTCAGGTCTAAGGACTAATAGTCATACTAATAGTCACATGAGAAAGTATATGATACTCTTATAATGATCCAAGATACTTTCTCATGGCAGGTCATTCAATATACATTCTCTAATGCATACCCATGTGTCAACATGATATCTCATATCCTTGACTTGTGAGATCAAGTCATCGAGTTGACCTACATGCTAGTCTCTTCGTATTATCATTGTCCCTGAATGTTAATACTTGGCTAGGAATGATTAAGAGTAGTGTTCTCTATATCATCTCATTATCGATTCAACCAATCGATTGATATAGATAAGAACCATCTACTCAAGGACGTTATTATACTTAGTTATTTGGCACCAATACAAGTAAGTATAATAACCATAAATAAATGCCTTTATAAATAGGAATATGAAACAACAAAGTCCATACAACAATCATCACATGATTGGCTCTAGGGCTTTCACTAACAATCTCCCACTAGCATTAGTGCCAATCACTATAGTATCTAATACCCAATGACCTAGTGTGACCATCATGCTTTTTTGTGCCAAAGCCTTGGTCAAGGGATCTGCGATGTTAGCCTCTGTGGGTACTCTGCAAATCTTCATATCTCCTCTATCGATAATCTCTCGAATGAGGTGGAAGCGCCGTACTATGTGTTTGGTGCACTGGTGTGAGTGAGGTTCCTTAGCCTGCGCAATCCCTCCATTGTTTTTACAATAGAGCTCAATAGGATCTGCTATGTTAGGAACCACTCCAAGCTCGAATGAACTTCATGGATCCAAATCGCCTCCTTTCACGCCTTTGATGCAAAGAATATACTGCCTCTATTGTAGAATCGCCATCGTGGTCTCGCTCAACTCTTCCATCTTACAATGCCACCATTCGAGCCAAACACGAACCCTGACTGTGATCTATAATCATCCTGGTCATTTTGAAAGCTGGCATCGCTTTAACCCATTACAGCTAGCTCCTCATCGCCTCCAAGTATCAAGAAATATTCTTTAGTCCTTCTCAAGTACTTAAGAATATTCTTGACTACTATCCAGTGATGCTCACCTGGATATGACTAGTATCTACTCGTCATGCTCAAACCATATGAGACATCAGGATGAGTACATAGCATGACGTACATGATAGATTCTATAGCAGATGCATAAGGAATCTTATCCATGTGCTCTCTCTCCTCTCTAGAAGAGGGACTTTGAGTCTTCGAAAGACTCACAACATTTGACATTGGCAGATGTCCCTTCTTGGAATTCTGCATGGCAAATCATAGTAATACTGTGTCAATATATGTAATCTGACTTAGGCCATGCAATCTCTTAGATCTATCTTTATAGATCTTGATGCCTAGAATACAGGTTGCTTCACCTAAGTCCTTCATTGAGAAACACTTCCCCAACCAAGTCTTCACAGACTTTAGTGAAGGGTTGTCATTCCCAATGAGTAGTATGTCATCCACATACAATTCAAGGAAGACAACTGTGTTCCCATTAACCCTCTTATAGACACAGGATTCATCTTCATTCTTGATCAAACCAAACTGTTTGATCGAATCATCGAATTGAAGATTCCAACTCCAAGAAGCTTGCTTTAGCCCATAAAAGGGACTTTGTAGCTTGCATACTTTGCTAGTATGTTGTGGATATACAAAACCCTAAGGTTGTGTCATGTACACATCCTCGAGAAAGTTTCCATTCAGAAATGCGATTTTGACATCCATCTGTCAGATCTCATAATCGTGTTATGCTACAATAGCAAGCATGATCCGAATGGACTTAAACATCGGCACTAGAGAAAAGGTTTCATCATAGTCAACACCATGAATTTGCTCGAACCCTTTAGCCACGAATTGACCCTTATAGGTATGCGTAAGTCCATCCATGTCAGTCTTTCTCTTAAAGACTCACTTACACCCAATGGGTTTGACGCCTTCAGGTGGATCAACCAAAGTCCATACTTGGTTGGTGAATATGGATTCCATCTCGGATCTCATGGCCTCTAGCCATTTCTCAGAATATGGGCTCATCATAGGTTTCTGATAGGAGGTAGGCTCATTCTCAGTGAGCATAACATCATCATGGTCAGACAAGAGAAATGAGTATCTCTCAGGCTAACGACGTACCCTATCAGATCTGCGAAGAGATAGGTTTACCTGAACAGGTTGTTGTTCCACAATTCTTTGTGCAACAATCTCATCACTCACAACACTTTGTGGTTCCTGTTCAACCTCCACCAAGGCCTCAGTGCTCTTGGTGTTAATGATCGAACGTACTTCTACTAATTTTTCTAGAAACAAAATCTCTTTCTAGAAATACACCAGTCTGTGTAACAAATACATTGTGTTGACTAGGAATGGTGAAGTAATATCCCTTTGTTTCCTTAGGATATCCAACAAAATAGCACTTATCATATTTGGGTCCCACTTTGTATGAGACTTAATGTTGAACGTAAGCCTCATAACCCCAAATCCTCATGAAAGACATCTTGGGATTTTTCCCTGTTCATATCATATATGGTGTCTTTATCACAACCTTGGATGGTACACGGTTAAGTATGAAGGCTGCTGTGTCTAGAGCATATCCCCAAAAGGATATAAAAAGATTTGTGTGACTCATCATAGATCGTACCATACCTAATAGGGTATGATTCCTCCTTTTTGATACACCATTCCATTGTGGTGTTCCAAGAAGAGTGATTTTGCATAGAATCCCACACTCAGCTAGATAGTCACGAAACTCATGGCTAAGGTATTCACCACCTCGATCTGATCGAAGTATCTTAATACTCTTGCTAAGCTGGTTTTGTACTTCATTCTTGAATTCTTTAAACTTTTCTAAGGATTCCGACTTATGTGTCATCAGATACACATAACCATATCTACTGAAGTCATCAGTAAATGTAGTGAAGTACCTATAACCACCTCTAGCAGCAACATTGATAGGGCCACATACATCACTATGTATAAGTCCTAACAAGTCTGTTGCTCTCTCGCTGTGTCCACTAAAGGGAGTCTTGGTCATCTTGCCTAGAAGGCAAGACTTGCATGTCTCATATGATTCAAAATCATATGAGTCCAACAGCTCATCCTTATGGAGCTGGGATAAGCGACTCTCATTTATGTGACCTAAGTGACAATGCCAGAGATAGGTTTGGTTCAACTCATTTAACTTGAACCTTTTGGTACTTATGTTATAGATGGGGTTCTCTAAGTCTAGAATGTAGAGTCTGTTCATTAGAGGTGCACTACAATAGAACATATCATTTAAATAAACTGAACAATATTTGTTCTTTATTATAAATGAAAAGCCTTTCTTGTCTAAACAAAAAACTGAAATTATGTTCTTAGTCAAAGCAGACATATAACAACATTCATCTAGTTCTAGTACAAGCCCAGAGAGCAGAGATAGAAAATATGTTCCTACAGCAACAGTAGCAACCCTTGCTCTATTGCCTACTCGTAGGTTCACTTCGCCTTTCGTCAATGCCTTGCTATTTCTCAGCGCCTGTACATTGGTACAATTGTGAGATGCACAATCGGTATCTAATAGTCATGATGAAGAAATAGATAGATTGACTTCTATAACATTTATACCTGAAGTAGAAGTCTCACTTCTCTACTTCTTAAGATCTTCCAGGTATGCTTTGCAGTTACGCTTCCAATGTCTAGCTTCCTTATAATGGAAGCAAGTCCCTTCCTTGGCCACCCCTCCTTTCGGTTTCAGTGCCTTGCCTTTTCCCTTTGCTTGGGACATTCCCTTATTTTTAGACTTGCCCTTGCCTTTCTTCTTTTTCACCATCAAAATGGAGTTGGGCTTTCCCTTCTTAATGTTGTGCTCAGTAGTTCTCAACATGCTAAGCACCTCAGGCAGTGGCGTATCAATTTCATTCATATTGTAATTCATGACAAATTGATTGTAACTTTCTGGCAAGGATTGCAAGATCAAGTCAGTGGTCAGTTCTTGGCCAAGTGGGAATCCCAACCTCTATAGGTTTTCTATGTACCCAATCATCTTGAGTACATATGGACCTACGGGAGTCCCATCTTGCATCTTACACTGAAACAATGCCTTAGAGATCTCGTATCTCTCGTGTCTTGCTTGTCCTTGATAGAGTTGACAAAGATGTTCAATCATATCAAAAGCATTCATCAACTCATGTTGCTTTAGAAGATCAGAGTTCATGGTCGCGAGCATGAGGCATGACAATGCCCCTTACGGGGTTAGGGGCAGCGCCCCTTCTCACAATATGAATCTCGCGAGTGTCCCATACTCGTCTTACACCACCTTAAGTCACTGTCCCAAAAAACAAAAATGAGTCCTTGTCGTTTCAGAGAGTTTTTCTCGGTGGTGGAAGCCTACAAGTGTCCAAACACTTGTTGCTTCGACTATACGAGAAAAATACTCACAAAATCTATAAAATTAGGAAAATTATAAAAACTTACAGATCTGTAACTTTTTCTTATCTAATACAAAAATTACAAATATAAACATGTACATGCTTCGCCCGTGGCTCTAATACCACTTTTAGACTATCCGAGCCGCAAAAATCTCTTTTTGCATTGCGGAAACCTCGGAAGCCGGCCATGGACCCATGCGAAAATAAATCAAAATTCATGTACATGTTTATCTACACTAGATCTACCTTAGATCTACATGAGAAGAACATTACCCTTATAGTGATACCCTTCGCTTATCCCGCTCTCCAAAGGTTGCCGGATCTTGTAGAGTGTCAAGTGTACACTCCTTTACACATATCCACATGGACAAAAGGTGGAGAGTGTTGGCGCAATCAGCCCAGGTTGACTCGAGTTTAACTCGAGCAGGATTTTGATGATAGACAAAACTTAAGACATGGGATTGTCACATGGAAAATCTAAGCATGGGGCTTGGTGTGGAAAGTCCAACATGGAGTTGGCATGGAAAATCCAAGCATGGAGCTTTGTGTGGAAATTTCCAAAGCATTGCGAAGCCATGCGCTTGGTGAGAAATGCATTGCGAAGCCATATGCTTGGTGCATGTGGGAAGTCTTGAGGATTTGGTAAGTTCACTAGGCTCGGGGTCCTTGAGTCGGTGAAGGATGGCATTGCGAAGCCGTGTGCTTGGTGCATCCGAGGGACCACTGGATGGGGAGCGAATGGAGTGAGCCCAAAGGGAAGCATACTTCGAGGGCATGGGACGCGAAGGATGACATTGCGAAGCCATGCGCTTGATGCATCCGAGGGACGTAAGCCGAGAGAAGAGAGCTTCGGTGGGGAACTCCATAAGGGATGAGGTGGACTTGACCAAGTGGCTAAGACAGAGTGTCGGATGCTCAAACAGCTTGATGTTTGAGGTTTTATTAGTCGACTGATGATGGGAATCAGTCGACTGATGTGTGATCATTGCGAAGGACTGGCATATGTTCCAGTCGACTGCTCTAGGTCATATGGGTTCGACCAGTGTTCGGTTTACCAGATTCTTGATGACTAGTCGACTGTCGAGGAAGGGCAATCGAATGATAACACCATCAGTCGACTGACACTGTAGGTCTGTCGACTGATCGGGGCGATTTCAGCCACAAAATGGTTTCAAGTCGAGTGCTCATGCTGGCACTCGACTGATGGGATTATTAGTCGACTGATGATGGGAATCAGTCGACTGATGTGTGATCCGTTGGAACTTAACCAATGTGGATCTTGCCGTTGTGAGATAATGGCTACAGGACCAGTCGACTGATGGGTGCAAAATCATCTTGATGCACGTTATAAATGGAGCTCAAGAGGGAGGATTTCGCCAAGACTTTTGTGAAGCTATTGGAGGGGAATTGCTGTTGCATTCCAGACCTTCAAGAGCCATCTAAAGCAAGCAACAAGAAAGTGATCAAAGTAATTGTGTAAAAGTTCTCTTTTGTATTGTCTTTGTATTTCTTCTTGTATTTCATATTACTTGTTGTAATAGCTTGTACGAGGTTTCTCCACTTCCGATGTGTTGTCGAGAAGGAGTGGTTTAGTTAATATCGTGCGCAAACTAGAGCTCGGTGAGCTCGCCCGTGGAGTAGGAACCATTCGGTTTCGAACCACATATATCTTGTGTATTGTGTGTGATCGATATTGTTGTTATTTCTATTGTTATTTCGCTGCATATATTAACGACAATTGTAGACAAGCACGCAAGAACGATCGTATTCCACCGTACGATGAATTAGGGCTATTCACCCCCCTCTAGCTGGCTAATGATCGACCCTACAAGTGGTATCAGAGCTAAGTCGCTTGTCGAGGACTAATCGCCAACACAAGCACTACAAAATGGCCAGCATCATCCATCCACCAAAATTCTATGGAGACTTTTCTTGGTGGAAGAAAATGATGGAGGTATATCTCGAAACCGATTTTGATTTTATGATTATTGTAGAAAACGGTTTTGAGATGCCTAAGGACCAAGACAACAAGCCAATAGAAAAATCAAGATGGACCAAGGACCAAATGAAGGACTTTGAGACAAATCTCAAGGTAATCGAATTACTTAGTGATTTGATTCCTAACAATATTTGGTCTAGGTTGGGTAATTTTAGGTATGCAAAGGAATTATAGGATAAAGTAATGAAATTCCAAGAAAATTCCCAACCGGCACAAGTAGAGGAGAATGCCGAGGTAGAATCGCCATCCACATTTGATGATGTTGATGATTTGGTGGAGACCTCCACCTCTAGCATTGAGTGGGAGGAGAGACAATCTTCCACTTTGGAGCAAGATCAAAATGAGGCATCTACCTCCGGAAGAAGTGAACAAGAGTCCTCCACTTCCCTAGGTAACTTAAGCATAATGATTTTAAATAAAGATCACATAATATGCATTGAGTGTAGGGAGAAAGGGCATTACAAGAGTAAATGCCCAAAATTTGCTAAGGAAAAGTCATCGACACCAAATATCAACCAAAAGTCAAAGGATACCGGAGTCCCCACAACTAGAAGCAAAGAGCACATTGTGTGATTCAAATGCAACCAACGAGGGGCACTACTGAAGCCATAAGGTAAATTTAATTAATGCACTTTCAATTTCTAAGGTTAAAAAGCATGCTAAAAATTATTTTAGCTCTCTTGCATAGGACCAACATAGGACCAATATGTTTGTCTAGTAGGAAGCAATATATTTGTCTAGGTGGCAAGAATGTTCATATATCTAAAGACAAACATAGGACCAATAATACTAGAACTATTTTACCTAGGGAGTCAATTAGGAGAATTGAAGAAAACTTGGGCATTAACCCCATGAAATCTAGGCATATGCCTAAGAAGAAAACTAATCCCCAACAGATTAACTCAAAATCAAAATTGGAAAAATTAGAGTTAGAGAACCAAGTCTTGAGGTCAAGACTTGAGAAAATGGAGAAAACCCTTAGGATTATAGAAAATTCTATTCAAGGATCAAATTCCCAAAAGTCAAGACCTAGGGTTCAAGAACGGTCTAAGGGCAAGGAAGGTTTGGGTCACAAACCTAAGCCCAAGAGGACTTATCATAATGTTCCATTTGATTATGAAACAACATCTAGGTCTAGGAAAACCAAGGCTAATAGGGAAGCTATCCCTAAGACTAGCCATAGTGTTTGCTTAGTGGGTAAGGACTTAAGGAAAACCAAGAAAGTCACTGAGAAGGTCAAAGGGGGAATTACCCCTAGATTTGACTTAGGAAAGACCCAAAAGATTATGGCTTTAAAGTCTAAAAGGGTCATTAGGAAGGTATCTAGGGAAGTTATCCCTAGTGAATACCAGTAGGGATGTATACTGAAAAGTCTATCTTTTGTATGAACATCTTTATTTTGAAATAAGAATCACATGATCATTGTTTGCATATTTTTATGGTTATGCATATTGTCTAATACTTTACATTGTAGATAACATGGTGTGTGGTGTCACATGGGAGATCATGTTATCGGTTCCTTGTAAAGTATAAGTAAAGGCTCACAACCGAGATGGCTTTGGAGAAACCATCGGAAGGGTTGTAGTGTTATTTGGTATTGGTTTGTCTTGACCATAGAATCACACTAGTGCACTTTGTGTGTATTGAGCAGGACCGACTTAGAGGTGATTCAATTTATTGCTGACTACATAATCGAATCGGATCTCAGATATTATTTAGTACATGCTCTTAATCCCGATATAATAACGGGCACATATACTTAGTATTCATCTCTTTGATTTACCAATGGGCGAGATTTATAGATTAAGTTGAGAGATGATATTATTTATATGTTGTGCCGTTGATTATAGGAGGAAATCGTGTCCTATATATTAGGATGATGATGTCTCCTTGAGGAGCTCATAAGGTTCATCATGTAAACCCTGCAGGTGGACTTGGTCCGGCATGATGAAATGGTTGAGTGGTACTACTCATGGAGTTAGATGTTGATTAATTAATGGTCAGTAAATTAATTAATCGATGGACATTCGAGATCTTAAACACGGGGAGAAAATGTACAAATAATATATGGAGCCCATATTAACTTATGGGGGTTGGTGAGGTATATCAATGATAATCCTTTAGTGGATTGGATTATCATTAATGGATCGGACTTTATGTGGGCTTGATCCATGGGTGGCCAAGATCCAACTCCTCCTCATGGTCCCTAATGTAGCCTATTAACACATCATGAAGCTTAGATCCAATGGATAGAAACAAAACTCTAGATCCAAAGGTAGAGATTAAATCTCTAGATCTGACGGTTGAGATTAAATCTCTAGATCCGACGATTGAGATTAAATCCCTAGAACCAATGGTGGAGATTAAAAGGAGGCTTATCCCTAACTCTATAAAAGGAGGACAAGGGGTTGGTATGGAGATTAATTCAAGAGAAGCTAGGGTTTTGGAAGTTGGCGGCAAGGCATAGGAGCTTGGGTTTGGGCTTGGGAATCACCTAATAAGGAAATATTTTCCTTGTGTTGTTCTTCTTCCCCAAGCTGCCATCGCTCTTGTAGTTCCTTCCAGCCCTTGGCCGGCATCGAAAACAGGTCCCCTCCTTCTCCTTGGCCGGTGGAAGAAAGGTTTAGGGTCCTCCCTTGAAGCTTTTGGCCGGCCACTCTCAATCTCATCTTCCTTCTTGGCCGGCGGCAAGCTTCCTCCTTGGAAGTTAATGGTTGGTTGAAAGAAGGAATAGAGCTTTGTTTCTATTCTTCCTCTTGCTTTGGAAGATCAAGGAAGGAAGATTTGTGATCTAGGAGCTTTAACTTTTGGTAGATCGTCACCCACACGACGTCCGAAAGGAGATAGGTCATACATTAGAAGATCGAGAGGTATATCGATTCTCTAATTTTTATATGTTACATGTTTGTATTTGTTTTTCAATTATGAGCATGATATAAATCTGTTTGTGGCTAAATAATACTTGGATCCCGAACATAAATACAAAAACCGGCGATCCGAACATCGTCTATTCCGCGGCTACTCGTAGAATAGAGGATGGTCACTTGAACAATGGGTTTGTTCAAGTGACCTATCTAAACGAATAGCATGACAATGACTTGATTGTTTGAGCAATTCCTTTTGTCTAGGATTAAATTTTTTAATCCAGGGACATCGATGGGATCGCCATGAACAAGCAACCGAGGTGAAGTGGGAAGCAAAGTTTCCCCTCACGGACTCGATAAGCAAAACCCTCCAATACCTTGTTAACCCAAGGAGCTCCAATAGGTATTGCATTCCTAGGAGCGTGATCGATTCACGCTAGATGGGTTAGGGTGTGTAAACCCTAAATGGATGGGTAGTTAACCTAGCCATGGTGAGTTGATACATTAGGATGTGCCAATATGCTTTGAGAAGTTGAAAAATAATTAAATTGGCACAAATAAGTCTTAGAGGTATGGGTGTGCCATTTTGGGTTTATGGCACACTTGGGAGATAATGGTTTTAAGGCAAAATGGAGTTAATTCCTAGAAATGACATTTTGGATTCAACACATAGGTATTCTATACCTTAGCATATTTTCCTTGCCATGATTTATTTGCCTTGCCATGTCATGACATCATTTTCATTTTTATCTCTAAAATGTCATGATCATGTTTAGACTTATTTGTATATGTCATATATGCTAACATTTCATTCACATGCCATGCTATCATGATTTTGGCACATGCTTATTTATATCATATATATGTCGTAATCATATCATGCATAAAATAAAATTGATTTAAGGACCATTGGCATGACTTGAAGTCCCATGCATAAGGAAATCAAGTAGAGTTGCCTTAGAATATGTATGTGACCATTAAAGAACAAAACCCACATCTCACTAGAATACTTGCCTTGAATGTGTTTTGCACATTTAGATACAAGTGAGATGTTTAGGAAAAAGAAATTAAAGGTTTTAAAAATATTTTGAAAACATTTTGAAAAATCATGGTGAAGTTTATCTTTTGATAGCTATCAACATTGAATGGGACGATACAAAGAGGGCTCAATATTGAAGCTTTTCTTAACTTTTGGACTTTGTATCAATCTCGGTATTTTGTGGGTAAAATAATTTTATAATATTTTTCACCCATAATGATTGTGATAAGTAATTTACATACCAAATTTCAAGATTTTTCAACATATGTATATTTGCTTATGAATTTCAAAAATTCTTTCTGAAATTCAGCAAACTTCAAATGCAATTATCAGTCGACTGACATGGATACCAATGATCGACTAAGTCCAATGATCATTGGTAGTGAGAGAGTCGATCATTCACAGTCGATTTTGGTTAGGCCAATGTTCAGTTGTGTTTTGGTCCCCTAACTACTCCTAACTCTAGGAATTGCTTGGGAGAGCATTAGAAAGGGTTGAAATCCATTGGACATGGATTAGTAGAAGTGTTTAGGGAGAGTATCAATTTTAAGGTGGATGAGAGTTCATTTTTGAACTTTGCCTTAATTTTGATTTGGTTAATGTTCCTATTGGCTTAGGGACTCTTCAAGGACATTGTTGGTACAATGGTCAAGGGGGAGCAAGCCTCTAGGGGGAGGTATCCATCATGGGAAGATGGATGTATATTTCCTCATTTAAATTGGGTTGCCTCTCTTTTAAATGATATGGGACTTATCACTAGAAAGATTGTAGGCATGTGTTTCCTCCAAGGGAGAGATTGTAAGATCTCATTGGGATATGAGTCATTCATACCCTTGGAGAGGACCTTTTTGATGTAATGTCAAAAAATGGGAGAAGTTACCAAGTTACCAATTAGGGTTCGTTGGAATTCTCATTGGGATGTGAGAATTGCCAATATGGGAGAATTGGTAGACCTGAGATGGTAGTTTTGTTAATCATCAAAAAGGGGGAGATTATTGGTGCAATCGGCCTAGGTTGACTCGAGTTTGACTCGAGCAGTATTTTGATGATAGACAAAACTACCATCTCAAGTCTACCAATTCTTCCATATTGACAATTCTCACATCCCAATGAGAATTCCAATGAACCCTCTCACATTGGCAATTCTTACATCCCAATGAGAATTCCAACGAACCCTAATTGGTAACTTGGTAACTTTGGTATCACAAAACATATGACTTGGGATTGTCACATGGAAAATCCAAGCATGGGGCTTGGTGTGGAAAGTCCAACATGGAGTTGGAATGGAAAATCAAAGCATGGAGCTTGGTGTGGAAAAGTCCAAAGCATTGTGAAGTCGTGTGCTTGGGTGCTTGGTGAGAAATGCATTGCAAAGTCATATGCTTGGTGCATGTGGGAAGTCTTGAGGACTTGGTAAGTTCACTAGTCTCGGGGTCCTTGAGTGGGTGAAGGATGACATTGCGAAGTCATGCGCTTGGTGCATCCAAGGGACCGCCGGACAGGGAGCTAATGGAGTGAGCCCAATGGGAAGCATACTTCGAGGGCATGAGACGTGAAGGATGGTGTTGCGAAGTCGTACGCTTGACGCATCCGAGGAACGTAGGCCGAGGGAAGAGAGCTTCGGTGGGGAACTCCATAAGGGATGAAGTGGACTGGGCTATGTTGCTAAGACTGAGTGTCGGATGCTCAAACAGCTTGATGTTTGAGGTTTTACCTGACATCAGTCGACTGGCATAGGTTCTAGTCGACTGCTCTAGGTTGTATGGGTTCGACCAGTGTTCGACTGACCAGATTCTGTAGGGGATCGATTGGATGCTAGAGGGGGGGTGAATTGCATCGTGCGATGTGTCGATGGAATTCGTTTGTGATCGCGTCTACAAATTTCATTAGTGCAGCGGAAACAAAGATAATAAAGCAATAACGAAAAACACAATCACAAACACAATTGTTTAACGTGGTTCGGAACCTCAAGGTTCCTACTCCATGATTGAGCTCAATGAGCTCTAGTGATGCACACGCGAGCACTAATCACAAATAACTCCTTCTCAGAACAATCCGGTGGTAGAGAAACCTCGTACAATGATTACAAAAGCAATGCATGAAAATACAAGCAAAATACAAAGAAATGTAAAGTACACTTTACAAAACTAGGGTTCGAGCGCTTTGCTTGTTGGTTGCTTGGATTAGGTTGAAGGGCCCTAAAATGCACCTGCAAATCACCCCAAGAAAGCTCCCAAAGAACCAATGCCGAAATCCTCCTCGAGCTCCTCTTTATAACCTGCATCGGGCTGGATTTCCATCGATCAGTCGACTGCCATAAGTCATCAGTCGTCTGATGCCACTGTTACTATGAGACAATGGCTCAATCCATGCTGGAAAAGTTCCAACGGGACTCACACTAGTCGACTGCCAACATTGGTAGTCGACTGCCAGCCCCACAGTCGATTTCCCAGTCGACTAAGGAGCATTCTGTGCTCGTGACTAAACCAGCAGTCGATTGCCATACATGGCAGTCGCCTGCCATCAGTCGACTGCTCCAATGAGCAGTCGACTGCCAGAGCCTTATCAGCCCCTAATCGGCAGTCGAACTCAAGTCGACTCATGACAGTCGAACCGACCATAATACCAATCGACTGCCAACCTCAAACATGAGGTTTTAACCCAAGTATGGTGCCCCCATACTTGCTAGACCACGCTTAGCCTAGACCTAAGCCTTCTAGCCACCTCCATCAGTCTCCGCCTCTCGGATCCCTCCAAGTCATCCATGACTTGTTCATCCATTGCGCTAGCCTTCAGGTGCTTCCATCGGCTATGTCATGCTAATGGTGTCTACACCGCCAAGGCACATTGGACTTACGCTGCCAAGACTCCGCTTGGACTTTACGCCGCCAACCATTGGACTTATGCTGCCAAGACTCCACCCTTGGACTTTACGCTGCCAATATCAAACCCCTTGGACTTCTCAAATGCCAAGACTCAAACTTGGACTTTCCCTTGCTAACCCATGTTGGACTTTCCATGGCAAGACCCATGCTTGGACTTCCCTTGTGCCAAGTACTCCAGACTTGGACTTTCCCAAATGCCAAGTGTCCCACTTGGACTTTCAATGCCAAGTACCCATGACTTGGACTTTACCTTGCCAAGACCAATGCTTGGACTTTCCTATAATCACATGGTCAACCCTAGTCAACCATCAAAGTTTTCCTCAAGTCAAACTCGAGTCTGGTCAATTATAAGATGGGTCGATTGTATAAACAATCTCCCCAAAATATTAACTGACATCAATGTCAAACATACTATGTCAAACATCAAAACATCACTCGAGTCAAACTTGAGTCTGGTCAATCATGACCTGGACCGATTGCACTAACAATCTCTCCCTTTTTGATGTTTGACAAAACAAACCTTGAGTTAGACCCCTAACTCAAACTCCCTTACCAATTTCCCAAATTGGTAATTTTACTCTCCCCCTTTTTGACATACATCAAAAAGGTTCTCTCCAAGGAGGTCAATGTCTCATGTTCCAATGAGATCTTACAATCTCTCTCTTAGACCAAGAATACCTAGGATGCCTACCATCTTCCTAGTGATAAGTCTCATATCACTCAAGAAAGGCAATCCTATACACTCTCTCAATTTCTAAATTGGGTCTCTCAAAATCCCATCAATTTTCTCAATTGATGACATTCTCCCCATAACTTCTCCCCTTCAAGAAGAAAAACACATCCATCATCCCAAGATGGATACCTCCCCCTAAAGGCTTGCTCCCCCTTGACCATTGCACCAATAATGTCCTTGGAAAGTCCCTAAGCCAATAGGAATTCTAAACCATTAAAAATAAGGTTAAAAGTTTAAATGAGAACACTACCCACCATAAATTTGATACATTATCCTAACACCTCTCATAATCGATATTCAATGGATTTTCACCCTTTATAATGCTTCCCAAAGCATATCCTAGGGTTAGGAGTGGTTAGGAAACCTTACCATAACTAAAATCAGGCTAAACAAACCTTATTAACCCAAAATCAGACCTGACAGTCGACTCCTAACAGTAATCAGTCGAACTGCCCTTCATCAGTCGACTGCCATAAGTCGGCAGTCGACTGATAACTGCAAAATGCAGTTTTCAGATTCAGAAAATGAACTTTGATAATACATAAATAATTATACGTATTTTGAAAAATCATGAAACTTCGTACGTATAATACTTATAAGCAATATAATGGGTGAAAAATATTTGAAAATTATTTTACCCATAAATGAGTGAGTTTGATACAAAACTCAAAACCATTGAAATTTTCAATGTTTTGGCCCTATTTTGTATCAACTCTATCAATGGTGATTGTTATCAAAAGATAGACTTCACCAAGGTTTTTCAAAATGATTTTGAAATGTTTTTGAAACTTTATTTTGGATCATATTCCTTGGGCTCTATGTACATGACTTGTACACATGCTTTCCCAATGATCCACAAATGAAATTAGATAAGTTATAGTCCATCTAGATGCAAAAACTATGCACCTTGAACTCAACTCATATCCTAGCATCTCAAATGTATCTAGGGTGTATAAATACACATACATGTCAATGTAATGTGAGATGTGGGTTTTGTTCTCCCTAATCTAGAGTTTCATGCATTTTTCTAAAGCAACTCTACTTGATTCCCTTATAAATGGGACTCCAAGTCATGCCAAAGTCCTTAACTCAATTTTAATCAAATGCATGAATGATTATGACATTAATGATGATATAAATAAGCATATGCTCATAATCATGATGTCATGGCATAAAATTGAATTTAAAAACACATGACATTTAAAAACTCTAATCCTAAACATGATCATGACATATGAAAGATTAAAGATAAGTATGATGTCATGACATGTTATATAGCAAACAAGACATGACAAATAAAATACATAGGTATAAGAATACCTAAATTTTAATATTAGTTGTCATTTGTTGAGATTAAATTCATTTTGACATATTCCTAAATTATCCCCCAAGCGCGCCAAAAACCCAAAATGACACACAATGACTCTAAACCCTATGTTGTGCCAATTCAAATGATTTTTCATAATCTTCAAGGTATATTGGCACATCCTAAAATCTTTTAGGATTAAAAACAAAATATATTTCCAACGTATCCATAACCTTGAAAATAATCCTAAAGTGTCACCTTTGCCATGGTTGAGTTAACTATTCATCCAATCAAGGTTGACACACCCTAAACTCATCTAGCGTGAATCAATCACGCTCTTAGGAACCCAAAACCTATTTGAGCTCCTAGGGTTAATTAGGTATTCCTTAGGGATAACCTCCCTAGATACCCTCCTAATGACCTACCTAGGCTTGTTAGCCTTGGTCATTGTGGTCTTACCATGGTTAACCTTAGGGATTGCCTCCCTAGTAACCTTCTTAGTGGCCACCCTAGGTTTCTTTGAAACCCTAGCCACTAGGCACAAACCTTGGTCAATTCTAGGGATGACTTCCCTATTGACCTTGGTCTTCCTAGACGTAGTTTGTGTTCCATAATCAAATGGAACACTATTATAATCCACCTTAGGCTTAGGTTTGTGCCCCAAACCATTCTTGCCCTTGGTTGACTTTTGTTTCTTGGGTCCTAGATGTTGACTTTGAGATATTGACCCATGACTTTGACCATTAGACCCTTGAAATTGATTTTCCATCTTATTGAGGGTCATTTCTAATTTCTCAAGCTTTGACCTCAAGGCTTGGTTTTCCAATTCTAATTTCCCAATTTTAGAATTTTGATTTGGTTTTTGGGCATGGGATTTCCTAGGCATATGCTTAGTCCATTTAGGGTTGAGACCTAGATGCTCATGTACCTTTCTAATGGTCTCCCTAGGTAGGATTTGTCTAGAATTGTTTGACCTAGGAAGGACGTCTAGGGACATTAGTCCCAAATTTCTCCTTCTTTGAAAGGTAGACATTTTTTGCTCCTAAACAAAATTCCCTATGTCTAGCATGATCTTTGTGATAAATAGCAAGATTGCTAAAATTATTTCTAGCATGCTTTTTACTATAATTTAAGGAACAAGCATTGTTTAAATATACCTTAGGGTTTGCCCTAGAGGCTCCCCCTACTTGTGATGCTCCATCTTGTCCCTTCTTCTTCCCCCTTGGGCATTGACTCTGGTAATGCCCTTTTGAATTTCACTTCAAACATATTACATGCTCCTTGCTCTTTTGACTTTGGGCACCGACATCTTTGACCTTTGTGTTGACTTTTGGTGTCAGAGGAGTTTTCCTAATCCATTTTGGACACTTGCTTTTGGTGTACAGTTTCCCTACACTCAAAACATATTATATGAATTTTATTATTAACACATGTTTGAGTTACCTAGGGTGGTTGTGGTGGTCGGAGTGGATTCTTGAGCTTGCTCTTCCTCTCTACCGGATGTAGATGATTCTTCTTGTTGCTCCGGTATTAAGGATGCCCTAATCTCCTCCTCCTCAATCCTAGAGGTGGAGGTCTCCTCTTCTTCTACCGATTCGGAGGTTGATTCCCTATCAACTTCCGAATCCTCAAGCTCTTTGGATGACGTTGTACTTGCTTCCTTTTGAGCTTGAGAGGGTGAGCACTCCTCTTCTTCTTCTTCTCCTTGGACCGATGATGAGTTTTCATGTAGCTTTGCCACTTGGCTCTATAACTCCTTAGCATCCATATAATCCCCTAACATACACACAATATCATTAGGGATCAAATTAAAAATAAATTTTACTACCTTCATGTTTTTCTCGAAGACTTGAATTTGATCTTCACTCCATCTCTTCTTTTTGAGGAATCCACCTTTTGGTCCTCTTGGACACTCAAATCCTTCTATTAATAGAGACCATTCCTCAAGGTCTCTCATCATCAAAAAATCTTCAATTCTTTTCTTCCAAGAATTGAAGTCTTCTCGTCCATATAGGGTGTAGGGCACCGGTGTGTTGATGTCCCATTCTAATTGTTCTTGGACTTCCATCTTCACCCTCTAGCATGCTCCCTTAGTTGCTAAACTTCAAGAGAGGCCTCGCTCTGATACCACTTGTAGGGGATCGATTGGACGCTAGAGGGGGATGAATAGGGTCGTGCTATGCGTCGATGGAATTCGTTTGTGATCGCATCTACAAATTTCATTAGCTCAGCGAAAACAAAGATAATAAAGCAATAATGAAAAACACAATCACAAACACAATTATTTAATGTGGAGTAGGAACCTTAAGGTTCCTACTCCACGGTTGAGCTCAACGAGCTCTAGTGATGCACACGCAACCACTAATCACAAATAACTCCTTCTCGGAACAATCCGGAGGTGGAGAAACCTCGTACAATGATTACAAAAGCAATACACAAAAATACAAGCAAAATACAATGAAATGTAAAGAACACTTTACAAAACTAGGGTTTGAGTGCTTTGCTTGTTGGTTGCTTGGATGAGGTTGAAGGGCCCTGAAATGGACCTGCAAATCGCCTTCAAATCTCGCCAAGAAAGCTCCCAAAGAACCAATGCCGAAATCCTCCTCGAGCTCCTCTTTAGAACCTGCATCGGGCTGGATTTCCGCCGATCAATCGACTGTCATAAGTCACCAGTCGACTGATGCCACTGTTGCTGTGAGACAACAACTCAATCCATGCTGGAAAAGTTCCAACGAGACTCTCACCGATCATTGCCAACATTGATCGCACTATAGTCGATACCGCCCATCACGGATCATTCTATGCTCGCGATTAAACTAGCAGCGATCGTACATGGCCATGATCGCCATCTGAGTGCTCCAATGAGCGATGATGCGAGCTTTTTCATCTCCTAACCGGTAGTCGAACTCAAGTCGACTCACGGCAATCGAACCGGCCATAATGCCAATCGACTACCAACCTCAAAAATGAGGTTTTAACCCAAGTATGGTGCCCCCATACTTGCTAGACCACCCTTAGCATAGACCTAAGCATTCTAACCACCTCCATCAGCCTCGCGCCTCTCGGATCCCTCCAAGTCATCCATGACTTGTTCATCCATGCGCTAGCCTTCGGGTGCTTCCATCGGCTATGTCATGCTAACGGTGTCTACACCGCCAAGGCACATTGGAATTACGTCACCAAGACTCCCTTGGATTTTACGCCGCCAACCATTAGACTTATGCTGCCAAGACTCCACCCTTGAACTTTACGACGCCAATATCAAACCCCTTGGACTTCTCAAATGCCAAGACTCAAGCTTGGACTTTCCCTTGCCAACCCATGTTGGACTTTCCATGGCAAGACCCATGCTTGGACTTCCCTTGTGCCAAGTATTCAAGAATTGGACTTTCCCAAATGCTAAGTGTCCCACTTGGATGTTTCATGCCAAGTACCCATGACTTAGACTTTACCTTGCCAAGACCCTTGCTTAGACTTTCCCATAATCACATGGTCAACCCTAGTCAACCATCAAAGTCTCCCTCGAGTCAAACTCGAGTCTGGTCAATTATAACCTAAGTTGATTGTATAAACAATCTCCTCAAAACATTAACCGACATCAATCTCAAACATACTATGTCAAACATCAAAACATCACTCGAGTCAAACTCGAGTCTGGTCAATCGTGACCTGGGCCGATTGCACCAACAAATTCTGCCTGACCAGTCGACTGTCGAGGAAGGGCAGTCGACTGATAACGCCATCAGTTGATTGACACTGTATATCAGTCGATTGATCGGGGCGATTTCAGCCACAGAATGGTTTCAAGTCTAGTGCTCGCGCCAGCACTCGACTGATGGGATTATCAGTCGACTCAAGAGGGAGGATTTCGCCAAGACTTTTGTGAAGCTATTGGAGGGGAATTACTGTTGCATTCCAGACCTTCAAGAGCCATCTAAAGCAAGCAACAAGAAAGTGATCAAAGCAATTGTGTAAAAGTTCTCTTTTGTATTGTCTTTGTATTTCTTCTTGTATTTCATATTACTTGTTGTAATAGCTTGTACGAGATTTCTCCACCTCCGACGTGTTGTCGAGGAGTGGTTTAGTTAGTGTTGTGCGCATAACTAGAGCTCGGTGAGCTCGCCCGTGGAGTAGGAACCATTCGGTTTCGAACCACGTATATCTTGTGTATTGCGTGTGATTGGTATTGTTGTTATTTCTATTGTTATTCCATTCCATATATTAACGACAATTGTAGACAAGCATTCAAGAACGATCATATTCCACCATACGACGAAAAAGGGATATTCACCCCCCTCTAGCCGGCCACCGATCATCCCTACAGAGAGAACCACTAAGAGTGTGCTAGCACTCTTGGGAGGTTTCGGCCATGGAGGAGAGGGAGAGAAGAAGATAGGAGAAGGATGAAGAAGCAATCAAATAACCTTACCCATCCATTGGCCGGCCACTTAAGGTGGGGGTCATAAACATCCATGTAATACCAAGAGCCATGGCTCTTGGTCTTCCGCATTAGGTGGCACACCATGATGTGTCCATGATGATGTGGAAGATCATCATTGTTCGGCCCTATGCCAAGTCACCATGAAGTGGCATTTGGTCAAGTCAAACTTGACCATGCATCTTCCCTCTCAAGTGAAGTCAAACTTGACCTCTTATCTCCCATGGTTGTTCAAATCTAACCTTTGATTCAAGTCAATTTAATTTAATGAATCTTTATTCATTAGTTTAAATTGACTCAATGAATCAAATCTATATTAAACTCATTCAACACTTGAATCAAATTGAGCCCAACTCAATTAGTCTAATTTGGATTACTCTTAATCCAATTTGGTTAATCACATGAACCTAATCCTCTTAATCCATAATATGAACCTAATCTCCATCTAATTGCCATTTGTGTGTGACCCTATAGGTTCTTGTAACGTTGGCAATGCTCCTCAATTGATTTAGAAACATAAGCAATGAGTGGTATCTAGCAACACATCATTGCTACCCAAGTTACAAGAATGTTGAGATCCAACATCACCATTGTGACTCTCACAATATGTGATAATGTCCCTCTATCCTTGACATCTAGATTGAACAATTGAGACATAGACCGTGTCATCCTCTATACAATCTATATCATGAACTCCATGTAGACTCACTCTAATCAAATGAGGTCAATATCTCATATTGACTCATTTTGGCATGGACATGCACTTAGTGGTCTCACTCTATCAAGAATCATGATATCACTCCCATCATATAGGAGGGATAGATGTCATTTACATCACTCACATCCCTCTGCATAATTTGTTACATACCCAGTAATCGCCTTTATAGTCCACCCATTTATGGGTGACGTTTGACGAAGCCAAAGTATGCAACACTTTATGTAGGGAACCATGCTGACTTCAGGTTTAAGGACTAATAGTCACATGAGAAAGTATATGACACTCATATAACGATCCATGAGACTTTCTCATGGCGGGTCATTCAGTATACATTCTCCAATGCATACCCATGTGTCAACTTGATATCTCATATCCATGACTTATGAGATCAAGTCATTGGGTTGACCTACATGCTAGTCTCTTCGCTTTAATATTGTCCCTGAATATTAATACTTGTCTAGGAATGATTAAGAGTAGTATTCTTTATATCATCTTATTATCGATTCTACCAATCGATTGATATAGATAAGAACCTTCTACTCAAGGATGCTATTATACTTAGTTATTTGGCACCAATACAAGTAAGTAGATTAACCATAAAGAAATGCCTTTATAAATATATATACGAATATGATACAACAAGTCCATACAATAATCATCACATGATCGACTCTAGGGCTTTCACTAACAATCTCCAACTAGCACAATTGTCAATCACTATAGTATCTAATACCCAATGACCTAGTGTGACGATAATATTTTTTCTGTGCCAAAGCATTGGTTAAGGGATCTGTGACGTTAGCCTCTATGGGTACTCTCTAAATTTTCACATCTCCTCTATTGATAATCTCTCAAATGAGATGGAAGCGTCGTAGTATGTGTTTGGTCCGCTGGTGTGAGCAATGTTCCTTAGCCTATGCAATCGCTCTGTTGTTGTCACAATAGAGCTCTATAGGATCTGCTATGCTAGGAACCACCCCAAGCTTAGTAATGAACTTGCAGATCCAAACTGCCTCTTTTGCTGCTTCTGATGTAGCAATATACTCGGCCTCTATTGTAGAAATAGCAACTGTGTCCTGCTTTGAACTCTTCCAGCTCACAGCACCACCATTCAAGCAAAACAAGAACCCCGACTGCGATCCATAATTATCTTGCTCAGTTTGGAAGCTGGCATCACTGTAACCCTTTACAACTAGTTCTCTATCACCTCCAAATATCAAAAAATATTCTTTAGTCCTTCTTAAGTACTTAAGAATATTCTTGACTGCTATCTAGTGACACTCACCTGGATCTGATTGGTATCTGCTCATCATGCTCAAAGCATATGAGACATCAGGACAAGTACATAGCATGTCGTACATTATAGATCCTATCACAGATGTATAAGGGATCTTATCCATGAAGTCTCTCTTCTCTCTAGAAGATGGACTTTGAGTCTACGAATGACTCACACCATGTGACATCGGCAGAAATCCCTTCTTGGAATTCTACATGGCAAACCGTAGTAATACTGTGTCAATATATGTACTTTGACTTAGGCCAAGCAATCTCTTAGATCTATCTCTATATCTCTTGATGCCTAGAATATAAGATGCTTCACCTAAGTCCTTCATTGAGAAACAATTCTCCAGCCAAGTCTTCATAGACTGTAGCAAAGGAATGTCATTCCCAATGTGTAGTATATCATCCACATACAATACAAGGAAGACAACTGTGTTCCCATTAACCCTCTTGTAGACACAAGGTTCATCTTCATTCTTGATGAAACTAAACTATATGATCGCATCATCGAATCGAAGATTCCAGCTCTGAAAAGCTTAGTTTAGCCCATAAATGGACTTTTGCATCTTGCATACTTTGCCAGTAAGTTGTGGATCTACAAAACCCTCAGATTGTGTCTTGTACACATCCTCGAGCAAGTTTCCATTCAGAAATGCGATTTTGACATCCATATGCCAAATCTCATAATCGTGGTACACTGCAATAGCAAGAATGATCCGAATGGACTTAAACATCGCAACTGGAGAAAAGGTTTCATCATAGTAAATACCATGAATTTTCTTGAAACTTTAGCTACCAATCGACCCTTATAGGTATGCGTAAATCCATCCATGTCAGTCTTTATCTTAAAGACCCATTTACACCCAATGGGTTTGACACATTCAGTTGGATCAACCAAAGTCCATACTTGGTTGATGTAGATGGATTCCATCACAGATCTCATGGCCTCTAGCCATTTCTCAGAATCTGGGCTCATCACAGCTTCCTGATTTGAGGTAGGCTCATTCTCAACGTGCATAATGTCATTATGGTTAGACAAGAGATATGAGTATCTCTCAGGCTAACGACATACCCTATCAGACCTGTGAAGAGGTAGGTATACCTGAATAGGTTGTTGTTCCACAACTCTTTGTCCATCAATCTCATCATCCACACCACTTTGTGGTTTTTGTTGAACCTCTATCAAGGCCTCAGTGCTATGGTCCATATCTTGAATTTCTTCAAGATCTAACTTACTCTCACTAATTATTCTAGAAACAAAGTCCCTTTCTAGAAATACCCTAGTCTTTGCCACAAACACTTTGTGCTGACTGGAAATGTAGAAGTAATATCCCTTAGTTTTCTTGGGATATCAGACAAAAAAGCACTTATTGGATTTGGGTTCCAGTTTGTCTGAGACTTGACGTCGAACGTAAGCCTCACAACCCACCCCAAATCCTCATGAAAGACGTCTTAGAATTTTTCTCTATCCATATCGTATATGGTGTCTTTATCACTGCTTTGGATGGAACACGGTTAAGTATGAAGGTTGTTGTATCTAGAGCATATCCCCGAAAGGATATAGGAATATCTTTGTGACTCATCAAAGATCGTACCATATCTAATAGGCTACGATTCCTCCTTTCAGATATACTATTCCACTGTGGTGTTCCAGGAAGAGTGAGTTGGGATAGAATCCCACGCTCAGCTAAATATTCACGAAACTCATGGCTAAGGTATTCACCACCTAAATCTGATTGAAGTACCTTAATACTCTTGTCAAACTGGTTTTGTAGTTCATTCTTGAATTCTTTGAACTTTTTAAAGGATTTTGACTTATGTGTCATCAAATACACATAACCATATCTACTAAAGTCATCAGTAAATGTAATTAAGTACCTATAACCACCTATAGTAGTGACATTGAAAGGGACACACACATCACTATGTATAAGTCCTAACAAGTTTGTTGCTCTTTCGCAGTGTCTACTAAAGGGAGTCTTGGTCATCTTGCCTAGAAGGCAAGACTCGCATGTCTCATATGATTCAAAATCAAATGAGTCCTGCAACCCATCCTTATGGAGCTAGGATAAGCGACTCTCATTTATATGACTTAAGTGACAATGCCAGAGATAGGTTTTGTTCAACTCATTTGTCTTGATCCTTTTGGTACTTATATGTTATAGATGAGGTTCTCTAAGTCTAGAATGTAGAGTCCGTTCATCAGAGGAGCACTACAATAGAACATATCATTTAAATAAACGGAACAACAATTATTCTTTATTATAAATGAAAAGCCTTTCTTGTCTAAACAAGAAACTGAAATGATGTTCTTTGTGAGAGCAGACACATAACAACATTCATCTAATTCTAATACAAGCCTAGAGGGCAGAGATAGAAAATAAGTTCCTACAGCAACAGCTGCAACCCTAGCTCCATTGCCTACTCGTAGGTCTACCTCGCCCTTCATCAATGCCCTGCTATTTGTCAGCGCCTGTACATTAGTACAAATGTGAGAAGTGATGGACTATCCGAGCTGCAAAAACCACTTTTTGCATTGCGAAAACTCCGGAAGTCGGCCACGGATCCATGCAACGATAAACTATATTACAAGTACACGTTTAAAAACCATAGATTTACTCTAGATCTACATGTTTAGAGTTTTACCCTTGATGTGACGCCTTTCGCTTATCCCTCTCATCCAAACGGCTTGCCGAAACTCGAGAGTGTCATGTGTACACTCTTCTATCGGTATCCACATGAGCAATAGGTGGAGAAAAGACAACTTAAAGTGTGCTAGCACTCCTCGAAGTCCACGACAATGGAGGGGTAGAGAGCTTGAGGGAAGAGAGGAGGAAGAAGATGAAGTTATACAACTTAACTTCACACACTTAACCCACTAAAAAGGGGGTTACATGCATGCATTTAATTCTAACAGCCATGGCTCTTGTCTCCCTCTTGAGGTTGCACCCCATGATGTGTCCATGATGATGTGGAACATCATCATTGGCCAGCTCCATGCCAAGTCACCATGAAATGGCAATTGGTCATGTCAAAATTGACCATTCATCTTCCCTCTCAAGTAAAGTCAAACTTGACCTCTTATCTCCCATGGTTGATCAAATCAAGCCATTTGATTCAAGTAAAATTGATTTAATGAATCTCAATTCATTAGTTTAAATTGACTCAATGAATCAAATCTAAATTAGACTCTTTCAACACTTGAATCAACTTGAGTCCAACTCAATTAGTCAAATTTGGATTACTCTTAATCCAATTTAGTTCGTCCCATGAACCTAATCCTTAAGGTTAATCATATGAACCTAATCTCCATCTAATTTCCCTTTGTGTGTGACCCTATAGGTTCTTGTAATGTTTGCAATGCTCCTAAACCGATTTAGGAAGATAAGCAATGAGCGGTATCTAGCAACATATCATTGCTACCCAAGTTATAAGAATGTTGAGATCCAACATTACCTTTGTGACTATTAATTGTGACACTCACAATATGTGATAATGTCCCATATCCTTGACATCTAGATTGACCAATTGAGGCATAGACCGTGTCATCCTCGGTACAATCTATATCTTGAACTCCAAGTAGACTCACTCTAACCAAATGAGCTCAATATCTCATATTGACTCATTTAGGCATGACCATGCACTTAGTGGTCTCACTCTATTAAGAATAATGATGTCACTCACGTCATATAGGAGGGATAGATCCCATCTACATCACTCAGATCCTTCCGCATAATTTGTTACATACCCAGTAATCACCTTTATAGTCCACCTATTTACGGGTGACGTTTGATGAAGCCTAAGTATGCAACTCCTTATGTAGGGAACCATGGTGACTTCAAGTCCAAGGACTAATAGTCACATGAGAAAGTATATGACACTCATATAATGATCCATGATACTTTCTCATGGTGGGTCATTCAATATACATTCTCTAATGGATACTCATATGTAAACTTGATATCTCATATCCTTGACTTGTGAGATCAAGTCATCGAGTTGACCTACATGCAAGTCTCTTCACATTATCATTGTCCCTGAATGTTAATACTTGACTAGGAATGATTAAGAGTAGTGTTCTCTATATCATCTCATTATCGATTCAACCAATCGATTGATATATATAAGAACCTTCTACTCAAGGACGTTATTATACTTAGTTATTTGGCACCAATACAAGTAAGTATAATGACCATAAATAAATACCTTTATAAATAGGAATATGATACAACAAAGTCCATACAACAATCATCACATGATTGACTCTAGGGCTTTCATTAATAATCTCCCACTAGCACTAGTGTCAATCACTATAGTATCTTATACCAATGACCTAGTGTGACCTTTTGTGCCAAAGCCTTGGTCAAGGGATCTGCGATGTTAGCCTCTCTGGGTACTCTGCAAATCTTCATATCTCCTCTATCGATAATCTCTCGAATGAGATGGAAGCATCGTAGTATGTGTTTAGTCCGCTGGTGTGAGCGAGGTTCCTTAGCCTACACAATCGCTCCATTGTTGTCATAATAGAGCTCAATAGGATCTGCTATGCTAGGAACCACTCCAAGCTCAGTAATGAACTTGTGGATCCAAACTGCCTCCTTTGCTGCCTCTGATGCAGCAATATACTCAGCCTCTGATGTAGAATCAGCAACTGTGTTGTGCTCCGAACTCTTTCAGCTCACAACGCCACCATTCAAGAAAAACACGAACCCTCACTGTGATCTATAATCATCCTGGTCAGTTTGGAAGTTGGCATCGCTGTAACCCTTTACAGTTTGCTCCTCATCGCCTCCAAATATCAAGAAATATTCTTTAGTCCTTCTCAAGTACTTAAGAATATTCTTGACTGCTATCCAGTGATGCTCACCTAGATATGACTAGTATCTACTCGTCATGCTTAAACCATATGAGACATCAGGACGAGTACATAGCATGGCGTACATGATAGATTCGATAGAAGATGGATAAGGGATCTTATCCATGCGGTCTCTCTCTTCTCTAGAACAGGGACTTTGAGTCTTCGAAAGACTCACACCATGTGACATTGACAGATGTCCCTTCTTGGAATTCTTCATGGAAAATCGTAGTAATACTCTGTCAATATATGTACTCTGACTTAGGCTAAGCAATCTCTTAGATCTATCTCTATAGATCTTGATGCCTAGAATACAGGCTACTTCACCTAAGTCCTTCATTGAGAAACACTTCACCAGCCAAGTCTTCACAGACTCTAGTGAAGGGTTGTCATTTCCAATGAGTAGTATGTCATCCACGTACAATTCAAGGAAGATAACTGTGTTCCCATTAAACCTCTTGTAGACACAGGGTTCATCTTCATTCTTGATCAAACCAAACTTTTGATCTCATCATCGAATTGAAGATTCCAACTCCGAGAAGCTTGCTTTAGCCCATAAAAGGACCTTTGTAGATTGCATACTTTGCCAGTATGCTGTGGATCTACAAAACCCTAAGGTTGTGTAATGTAAACATCCTCGACCAAGTTTCCATTCAGAAACGTGATTTTGACATCCATCTGTCAGATCTTCTAATCGTGGTATGCTGCAATAGTAAGCATGATCCAAATGGACTTAAACATCGGAACAAGAGAAAAGGTTTCATCATAGTCAATACCACGAATTTGCTTGAAACCTTTAGCCATGAATCGACCCTTATAGGTATGCGTAAGTCCATCCATGTCAGTCTTTCTCTTAAAGACCCACTTACACCTAATGGGTTTGATGCCTTCAGGTGGATCAACCAAAGTCCATACTTGGTTGGTGAACATGGTTTCCATCTCGGATCTCATGACCTCTAGCCATTTCTTAGAATCTGGGCTCATCATAGTTTTCTGATAGGAGGTAGGCTCATTCTCAGTGAGCATAACGCCATCATGGTCAGACAAGAGAAATGAGTATCTCTAAGGCTGACGACGTATCCTATCAGACCTGCGAAGAGATAGGTCTACCTGAACAGGTTGTTGTTCCACAACTCTTTGTGCAACAATCTCATCACTCATAACATTTTGTGGTTTCTGTTCAACTTCCATCAAGGCCTCAGTGCTCTTGGTGTTCAAGATCGAACGTACTTCTACTAGTTTTTCTAGAAACAAAATCTTTTTCTAGAAATACCCCAATCTGTGCAATAAATACTTTGTGTTGACTGGGAATGTAGAAGTAATATCCCTTCGTTTCCTTGGGATATCCAAGAAAATTACACTTATTGGATTTGGGTCCCAGTTTGTCTGAGACTTAATGTCGAATGTAAGCCTCACAACCCCAAATTCTCATGAAAGACATCTTGGGATTTTTCCCTGTCAATAATATGGTGTCTTTATCACAACCTTGGATGGTACACAGTTAAGTGTGAAGGCTGTTGTGTCTAGAGCATATCCCCAAAAGAATATAGGAAGATTCGTGTGACTCATCATAGATCCTACCATATCTAATAGGGTACGATTCCTCTTTTTTGATACACCATTCTATTGTGGTGTTCCAGGAAGAGTGAGTTAGGATAGAATCTCACACTCAGCTAGATAGTCACGAAACTCATGGCTAAGGTATTCACCACCTCGATCTGATCGAAGTATCTTAATACTCTTGCTAAGCTAGTTTTGTACTTCATTCTTGAATTCTTTGAACTTTTCTAAGGATTCCGACTTATGTGTCATCAGATACACATAACCATATCTACTGAAGTCATCAGTAAATGTAATGAAGTACCTATAACCACCTCTAGAAGCAACATTGAAAGGGCCACACACATCACTATGTATAAGTCCTAACAAGTCTGTTGCTCTCTCGCTGTGTCCACTAAAGGGAGTCTTGGTCATCTTGCCTAGAAGGCAAGACTCGCATGTCTCATATGATTCAAAATAAAATGAGTCTAGCAGCTCATCCTTATGGAGTTGGGATAAGAGACTCTCATTTATGTTACCTAAGCGACAATGGAGAGATAGGTTTGGTTCAACTCATTTGACTTGAACCTTTTTGTACTTATGTTATAGATGGGGTTCTCTAAGTCTAGAATGTAGAGTCCGTTCATCAGAGGTGCACTACAATAGAACATATCATTTAAATAAACTGAACAACATTTATTCTTTATTATAAATGAAAAGCCTTTCTTTGTTGGGATGTATACTGAAAAGTCTATCTTTTGTATGAACATCTTTATTTTTGAAATAAGAATCACATGATCATTGTTTGCATATTAATGGCTATGAATATTGTCTTATACATTACATTATAGATAACATGGTGTGTGGTGTCACACGGGAGATCATGTTATTGACTCCTTGTGAAGTATAAGTAAAGGCTCACAACCGAGATGACTTTGGACAAACCATTGGTATGGTTGTAGTGTGATTTGGTATTGGTTTGTCTTGACCATAGAATCACACTAGTATACTTTGTGTGTATTGAGAATGACCGACTTAGAGGTGATTCGATTTATTGCTGACTACATAATCGAATCGGACCTCAGATATTATATTGTACATACTCTTAATCTCGATATAATAACGGACACATATACTTAGTATTCATTTCTTTGATTTACCAATGGGCGAGATTTATAGATTAAATCGATAGGCTCGGTAAGTTAGGAAATGATATTATTTATATGGTGTGCCGTTGATTATAGGAGGAAACTGTATCCTATATATTAGCATGATGATGCCCCCTTGAGGAGATCATAAGGTTCATCATGTAAACCCTGCAGGTGGACTTGGTCCGGCATGATGAAAAGGTTGAGTGGTACTACTCATGGAGTTAGATGTTGATTAATTAATGGTCAGTAAATTAATTAATTGACGGACATTCGAGATCTTAAACACGGGGAGAAAATGTACAAATAATATATGGAGCCCATATTGACTTATGGGGGTTGGTGAGGTAGATCAATGATAATCCTCTAGTGGAATGGATAATCATTAATGGATCGGACTTTATGTGGGCTTGATCCACTGGGTGGCCAAGATCCAACTCCTCCTCATGGTCCCTATTGTAGCCTATTAAAACCTCATGAAGCTTAGATCAAATGGATGGAAACTAAACTCTATATCTAAAGATAGAGATTAAATCTCTAGATCCGATGGTTGAGATTAAATCTCTAGATCCGACGGTTGAGATTTAGTCCCTAGAACCAATGGTGGAGATTAAAAGGAGGGATGAACCCAACTCTATAAATATGGGATGTTCCCTTGGGCAACAAGATGATGGATGGCGTTAGGGTTTGCTTCCCTTGGGCGGCATACAATCCCATTAGGGTTAGGATTAGGAGTGGGCGGCTAGGGTTTTGGGTGTTGGTTGTGGGCGGCAACAAGAGGAGAAGGCCTTTTCTTCTTCTTCCAAGGTTTGGCCGGCAACCCATCCTTATTCCATATACTTTGGCCGGTGCTCATCCTATCCTTCTTCCCCTCTTCCTTGGCCAGCAATTTAGAGAGCTAGGGTTAGGGTTTTGGGCACCTACAAGGTGAATATTGGTTTTCTTTTTCTTCTCCAAGTGTTGGCCGACGCCCATGCTCTCATTGTTTCTCCTTTAGCCGGTTTCCATACTCCATGTTCTCTTCCTTGACCGGCGGCAACAACAAGTCTATTGACTTGGTGGCCGGTTCTAGATAGAAAGATGAGTTTTGTTTTATAATCTTCGTTTGTTCGGAGTGAACAAGGAAAGAAAGATTGGTGATCTAGGAGGCTTCGACTTTTGGAAGATCGTCGCCCATACGACGTCCAAAAGGAGGAAGGACATACAATAGAAGATCAAGAGGTATAACAAGAGGTATAATCTTGTTTATTTTGATTAGTGTTCTTTTGTATTATGTCTATAATTGTTTTTCAATTATATGCATGTTGTATGTGGTTGTTTACTTTATGTATGTGGCTAATATAACTTGGACCCAGAACATAAACACAAAAGCCTGCGATCCGTACATCGTTTATTCTGTGACTATTCATGGAATAGAGGTTGGTCGCTTGAACAACAAGTTTGTTCAAGTGACAACTCTAAACAAATAGCACGACGATGACAAGGTTGCTTGGGCAATCCCTCTTGTCCAGGATAATTTTTTTTTATCCGGGGACGTAGAAGGGATCACCTTGAACAAACGACTAAGTTGAGAGGGGAAGCGAAGTTTCCCCTCACAGACTCAATCCAACATTCTTGTCTAAACAAGAAACGGAAATTATGTTCTTAGTCAAAGCAGACACATAACAACATTCATCTAGTTCTAGTACAAGCCCAGAGGGAAGAGATAGAAAATAAGTTCCTACAGCAACCCTTGCTCCATTGCCTACTCATAGGTTCACTTCGCCCTTCATCTATGCCTTGCTATTTCTCAACGCCTGTACATTGGTACAAATGTGAGATGCACAATCGGTATCTAACATTTATACCTGAAGTAGAAGTCTCACATCTCTACTTCTTAAGATCTTCTAGGTATGCTTTGCAGTTACGCTTCCAATGTCCAGGTTCCTTACAGTGGAAGCAAGTACCTTCCTTGGCTACCCCTCCTTTCGGTTTCAGTGCCTTGTCTTTGCCCTTGGATTGGGACTTTCCTTTAGCTTTAGGCTTGCCCTTGCCTTTCTTCTTTTGCACCATCAAAACAGAGACAAGTTTTCCCTTCTTAAGGTTAAGCTCAGTAGTTCTCAACATGCTAAGCATCTCAGGCAGTGGCTTATTAATTTCATTCATGTTGTAATTCATGACAAATTGATTGAGCTTTGTGGCAAAGATTGCAAGATCAAGTCAGTGGCCAACTCTTGGCCAAGTGGGAATCCCAACCTCTATAGGTTCTCTATGTACCAAATCATCTTGAGTACATATGCACCTACGGGAGTCCCATCTTGCATCTTAGACTGAAATAGTGCCTTAGAGATCTCGTATCTCTCGTGCCTCGCTTGTCCTTGATACAATTGATGAAGATGTTCAACCATATCAAAAGCATTCATGAACTCGTGTTGCTTCTGAAGCTCAAAGTTCATGGTGGCGAGCATGAGGCATGACACATCTAATGCATCATCTTGATGATTCTTGTAAGCATCTCAGTAAGTTCGCGAGGCAGTGGCAGGAGGTGCCTCCAGAATGGGCTGCTCCAGGACGTACGATTTTCTTTCTTGAGTGAGAACGATTCTCAGATTCTTGTACTAGTCAAGGAAATTATCTCCATTGAGCTTGTCCTTCTCAAGGGCATAATGCAGGGAGAGAGTGTTCGTGTTTGTCGACATGGTAATCTACAAAATACACAATGTAGAAAATTAATATCATATTACATTTATCATTTAATTAGGCCTTTAATCAAATGATGCTCCCACTGAATTATAGGACTTTTGTAGAATTGCATCATGGATGTGGTCAAACCACATTACAAGATTCATACAAACTAGCTATAATTCTCGCGGGACAAGATCCACATCATACTACGCCTTGAGTTAGCTTTGGCTAAATCGCCCAAGACTTAGTATGATCGGTAGGTAACAAATTACCGATTACATCTTTATGCCACTCTTGTTTATAGGATCAAGATCCACATTTACATAAGACCTTGAGTTAGCTTTGGCTAAATTGCCCAAGATGTCGTGTAAATGTAACTTTATCCTACCTTTCCAATGGTTGGAATATGCCTATAGTTTTACATGATCCAATTGAGTTAACTAGTTTTACTCAATCTAATTGAGCTTATTCTAACCCAAGCTATGATAGGCAGAACCAAGATTGTCCCTCCACACCCTACCAAGATAATATGCGTTGCTCTGCTTTGGCAAATTCAACAACAACAAATGATCGAGGTAGTGATGGGTATCAAAACTTGGTAGGCATTTTCGAGTTGATTCGATTAAGATATAATCTAATCGTGAATATGTATCATATACGCATTAAGGCCTTTATACCCTACACTAGCATGCATCACATACATACAAGCAATATACTAGCATGCATCATATACATACAAGCAAAATATCCTAGCATGCATCATATACATACAAGCTAAATATCCAAGCATGCATCATATACATACAAGCAAAATTTATTAGCATGCATCACATACATACAAGCAAAAATAAATATATATATCAACATATATATATATATATATATATATATATATATATATATATATATATATATATATATATATAAATTGTGATGAAGTTATAGCCCTACTACTATCTTCTCAAGCCAATGAGAAGATCGGACGGTCAACCTAGGGTTAGCGGCTTCTCCAAGTGCCTCCTTTGACCACCATGTGTCATCGGCACCCTCCTCGTAACTCCGTCTACTAGTGGACCTTCCAATGCTCTATTTTTGTACATTAAAAACATGAAACTTGAGTTACAATCGAGTCTAAAACTATTTACAACTGGAATATTAAAAAAGAGAGGCACGACGCGCAGGTCGCATAGATTATACAACATGCACAACACAAAAACGACGTGCAAGTCGTATTATGAATTACAACATATTTAGTCCATCTCATTGGGTTTCTTGGGCCATGACTATCACAGTATTATACATAATTCTAAATTATGTATTTTACAGAAATTTCTATAATTTTTTCTTTTTTTTAAATTTTATGAGTCACATATTCGTAACGGTCCTGCTAAGCCATTTCCGGGCGCGATCGCGGGACAATGCCCTTTTCGGGGTTAGGGACAGCACCCCTACTCGCAAAATTAACCTTGTGAGTGTCCCATCTTGATCTTACAGTGACTTAAGTCGCTGTCCTAAAAACCTAATGCGAGAATTCGCTGTTCCGTAGAGTTTTTCTCGGTGGTTGAAGCCTACAAGTGTCCCAACACATGTTGCTTCAACTCTTCGAGAAAAATACCCAAAAAATCTATAAAAATAGGAAATTTATAGAAACTTACAGATCTGTAATTTTTATATCTAATACAAAAACTACAAAACTAAAACACATACATACTTCGCACGTGGCTCTGATACCACTGTTGGACTATCCGAGCCGCAAAAACCGCTTTTTGCGTTGCGAAAACCCCAGAAGTTTGCCACAGATCCGTGCGAAGGTAAACTAAATTACATGTATGTGTTTAAATGTTAGTGAAAGCCCTAGAGCCAATCATGTGATGATTGTTGTATGGACTTTTATTGTATCATATTCCTATTTATAAAGGCATGGTTATTATATTTACTTGTATTGGTGCCAAATAACTAAATATAATAATGTCCTTGAGTAGTAGGTTCTTATATATATCAATCGATTGGTTGAATCGATAATGAGATGATATAGAGAACACTACTCTTAATCATTCCTAGTCGAGTATTAACATTCAGGGACAATGTTAATGCGTAGAGACTGGCATGTAGGTCAACAAGATGACTTGATCTCACAAGTCATGGATATGAGATATCAAGTTGACACATGGGTATGCATTGGAGAATGTATACTGAATGACCCGCCATGAGAAAGTATCATGGATCATTATATGAGTGTCATATACTTTCTCATGTGGCTATTAGTATGACTATTAGTCCTTAGACCTGAAGTCACCATGGTTCCCTACATAAGGAGTTGAATACTTTGGCTTCGTCAAACGTCACCCGTAAATGGGTGGACTATAAAGGCGATTACTGGGTATGTAACAAATTATGCGGAGGGATGTGAGTGATGTAGATGGGATCTATCCCTCCTATATGAGGGGGTGACATCGATATTCTTGATAGAGTAAGACCACGAAGTGCATGGCCATGCCCAAATGAGTCAATATGAGATATTGAGCTCATTTGATTAGAGTGAGTCTACTTAGAGTTCAAGATTTAGATTGTACTGAGGATGACATGGTTTATGCCTCGATTGGTCAATCTAGATGTCAAGGATAGAGGGACATTGTCACATATTTTGAGAGTCACAATTAGTAGTCACAAAGGTGATGTTGGAGCTCAACATTCTTGTAACTTGGGTAGCAATGATGTGTTGCTAGATATCGCTCATTGCTTATGTTCCTAAATCGGTTTTAGGGACATTGCCAACGTTACAAGAACCTATAGGGTCACACACATAAGAGCAATTAGATGGAGATTAGGTTCATATGATGAACCATGAGGATTAGGTTCATGGGATGAACCAAATTGGATTAAGAGTAATCCAAATTAGACTAATTGAGTTAGACTCAAGTTGATTCAAGTATTGAATGAGTCTAATTTTGATTTGATTCATCAAATCAATTTAAATTAATGAATAAAGATTCATTAAATTAAATTGACTTGAGTCAAGTGGTTAGATTTAATCAACCATGGGAGATTAGAGGTCAAGTTTGACTTGACTTGAGAGGGAAGATGAAAGGTCAAGTTTGACTTGACCAAATGCCATGCAATGATGATGACTTGGCATGGCCGGCCAATGATGATGCTCCACATGATCATTGACTTTGTCAATAGGTGCCACATCATGAGGGAGACCAAGGGTCAGGGAGTTACATGCATGCATGTAACCTCCTCTCCATGAAGTGGCTGGCCACTCCATTAGATGGGGTAATTGATTTTTGGTGGCTTAATAACTTCATCTTCAACCTTGGTACTCTTCTCTCTCAAGCTCTACCTCTCCCAACCTCTCCTTGGCCGAAATTCCTAAAGGAGTGCTAGCACACTCTAAGGCATTTTTTTCCATCTATTGCTTGTGTGGATGCCAATAGAGGAGTGTGCACTTGACACTCTCGAGTTCCGGCGAACTTTTGGACGAGCGGGATAAGCGAAGGGCATCGCTAACCTCTTAGATCTAAGGTAGATCTAGGGTTTTTGTAAGCACATACATGTTCTTATATTTTTTATACTTCGCACGAATCCGTGGCCGGGGCTTCCGAGGTTTTCGCAACGCAAAAAGCGGTTTTTACGGCTTGGAAAAACCCAACAGTGGTATCAGAGCCACGTGCGAAGCATGTATGTGTTTTGTTTTTGTAATTTTTGTATTAGATATAAAAATTACAGATTTATATGTTTCTGTAAATTTCCTAATTTTATAGAATTTTTGGGTATTTTTCTCAAAGAGTCGAAGCAACAAGTGTTGGGACACTTGTAGGCTTCAACCGTCGAGAAAAACTCTCCGAAACGGTGAGTTCTCGCTTTAGGTTTTTGGGACAGTGACTTAAGTCACTGTAGGATCATAGTAGGGACACTCGCAAAGTTAATTTTGCGAGTATGGGCGCTGCCCTATCCCCGAAAGGGGCTTTGTCCCGCGATCGCGCCCGGAAACCGCTTAGCGGGACCGTTACGGAGAGGTGACTCATTAATTTGAAAAAAAAAAATTAGGAAAAATTATAGAAATTTCTGTAAAAATACATAATTTAGAATTATGTATTATTCTGTGAATGTCATGGCCCAATGACCCCAATTTGATTGGATTATGTGTGTTGTAATTCATAATACGGCCTGCGTGCCGTTTTGTGGTTGTGCGTGTTGTATAGTGTATGCGACCTGTGCGTCGTACCTCTTCTTTTGATATTCTTGTTGTAATTAGTTTTTAGACTCGAATGTAACTCGAGTTTCATATTTGTAATGTACAAAATGGAGCGGTGGAAAGTCCACTCGAAGACGAGATTACGAGAAGGGTGACGACGACACATGGCGGTCAAAGGAAGCACTTGGAGAAGCCGCTAGCCTTAGGTTGACCGTCCGATCTTCTCATTGGCTTGAGAAGATCGTAGTAGGGCCATGACTATATCACATTTATTTATATATATTTAATTGATTTTGCTTGTATGTATGTGATGCATGCTAGTAGAATAATGCTTGTATGTATATGATGCATGCTAGGATAATTTTCTTGTATGTATATGATGCATGCTAGAATAATGAATGTATGTATATGATGCATGTTAATATAGGATAATAAAGGCCTAAATGCGTATAAGATACACATTACGATTAGATTAGATCATAATCAAATCAACTCGAAAATGCCTACCGAGCCTTGATACCCATCACTACCTCGATCATTTGTTGTTGTTGAATCACTCGAGCAACGCATATTATCTTGGTAGGGTGCGGAGGGACAATCTTGGTCCCGCCTATCACGCTTGGGTTAGAGTAAGCTCAATTAGATTGAGCAAAACTAGTTAAACTCAATTGGATCGAGTAGAACTATAGGCATATTCCAATCGTTGGAACGATAGGTCAAGATCGCATTTACACTAAATCTTGGGCAATTTAGCCAAAGCTAACTCAAGGTCTTTTGTAAATGTGCGTTTTGATCCTATAAACAAGAGTTTCATAGAGATGTAATCGGTAATGTGTTACCCACCGATCGTACTAAGTCTTGGGCGATTTAGCCAAAGCTAACTCAAGGCTTAGTATGATGTGGATCTTGTCCCGCAAGAATTATAGCTAGTTTGTATGAATCTAGTAAATGTGGTTTGACCACATCCATAACTCGATTCTACAAAATTCCTATAATTCAGTGGGAGCATCATTTGATTAAAGGCCTAATTAAATGATAAAAGGAATATGATATTAATTCTCTGCATTGTATGTTGTAGATAACTATGTCGACAACCACGAACACTCTCTCTCTGCGATCTGTCCTTGAGAAGGACAAGCTCAATGGAGCAAATTTCCTGGACTGGTACAGGAACTTGAGAATTGTTCTCACCCAAGAAAGGAAGTTGTACGTCCTGGGCGGCCCATTCGGAGGCACCTCACGCGCCTCGCGGTGACAAAGATGCTTACAAGAAGCATCAAGATGATGCATTAGATGTGTCATGTCTTATGCTCGCGACCATGAACTCTGAGCTTCAGAAGCAACACGAGTTCATGAATGCTTATGATATGGTTGGACATCTTCGTCAACTATATCAAGGACAAGCTAGGCATGAGAGATATGAAGTCTCTAAGGCATTATTTGGGTCCAAAATGCAAGAAGGGACTCCCGTAGGTACATATGTACTCAAGATGATTGGGTACGTAGAAAACCTACAAAGGCTAGGATTCCCACTTGGCCAAGAGCTGGCCACTGACCTGATCTTGCAATCTTTGCCATAAGCCTTCAATCAATTTGTCATGAATTATAACGTGAATGAAATTGATAAGCCACTGCCTGAAATGCTCAACATGTTGAGAACTGCTGAGCTTAACCTTAAGAAGGGTAAATCTGACACCATTTTGATGGTGTAGAAGAAGAAAGGCAAGGGCAAGCCTAAAGGTAAAGGAAAGTCCCAAGCCAAGGGCAAAGGCAAAGAACTTAAACCCAAAGGAGGGGTAGCCAATGAAGGGGCTTGCTTCCACTGCAAGGAAGCTAGACACTAGAAGCGTAACTGCAAAGCTTACCTGGAAGATCTTAAGAAGAAAAGAAGTGAGACTTCTACTTCAGGTATAAATGTTATAGAAGTCAATCTATCTATTTCTTCATCATGGGTATTAGATACCGGATGTGCATCTCACATTTGTACCAATGTCTGGGTGAGAAATAGCAGGCCATTGACAAAGGCGAGGTGGACCTCTGAGTAGGCAATGGAGCAAGAGTTCTTCTTTATTCTTTGTAGGAACTTATGATCTATCTTTGCCCTCGGCTTGTATTAGAATTAGATGAATGTTGTTATGTGCCTACCTTAACCTAAGAACATCATTTTGATTTCTTGTTTGGACAAGAAAGGTATTTTCATTTATAATAAAGAACAAATGTTGTTGTTTATTTAAATGATATGTTCTATGTAGTGCACCTCTAATGAGCGGACTCTACTTTCTAGACTTAGAGCCCTATCTATAACATAAGTACCAAGAGGTTCAAGTCAAATGAGTTGAACCAAACTTATCTCTGGCATTGTCGCTTAGGTCACATAAATGAGTAAACTTATCTCGGCTCCATAAGGATGGGTGCTAGACTCATTTGATTTTGAATCATATGAGACATGTGAATCTTGCCTTTTAGTAAAGATGACCAAGAATCACATTAGTGGACACAGCGAAAGAGCAACAGATTTGTTAGGACTTATACATAGTGATGTATGTTGTCCTTTCAATGTTGCTGCTAGAGTTGGTTACAGGTACTTCATTACATTTCTTGATAACCCTTGGTAGATATGGTTATGTGTATCTCATGACACATAAATCAGAATCCTTTGAAAAGTTCAAAGAATTCAAGAATGAAGTACAAAACCTTGGCAAGAGTATTAAGATACTTGATCGGATCGAGGTGGTGAATACCTTAGCCATGAGTTTACGTGACTATCTAGCTGAGTGTGGGATTCTATCCCAACTCACTCCTCCTGGAACACCACAGTGGAATGGTGTATCCGAAAGGAGGAATCGTACCCTATTAGATATGGTGCGATCTATGATGAGTCACACAGATCTTCCTATATCCTTTTGGGGATATGCTCTGAACACGCAAGCCTTTACCCTTAAGTGTACCATCCAAGGTGTGATAAAGACACCATAACGATATGGACGCGGGGAGAAATCCCGATGTCTTTTATGAGGATTTGGGGTTGTGAGGCTTCGTTCGACGTCAAGTCTCGGACAAAGGGACCCAAATCCGATAGGTGCTATTTTGTTGGATATCCCAAGGATACAAAGGATATTACTTCTACATTCGGTCGGCAAAGTGTTTGTGGCAAGATTGGAGTTTTTCTAGAAAGGATTTTGTTTCTAGAAAAACTAGTGGGAATACCTTCGATCTTGAAGAAATTCAAGATAAGGACCATAGAGGCCTTGATGGAGGTTGAGCAGGGAACCACAAAGTGTTGTGGGTGATGAGGTTATTGCCTGAGAGTTGTGGAACAACCACATTCATGTAGACCTACCTCTTTAGCGGTCGATAGTGCGTCGTTAGCTGAGAGATATTCATCTCTCTTGTCGACCATGATGACGTAATGCTCATTGAGAATGAGCCTACCTCCTATCGAAGTGTGATGAGCCAGATTGAGAAATGGCTAGAGGCCATGAGATCGAGATGGAATCCATGTACACCAACCAAGTATGGACTTTGGTTGATCCACGAAGGGTCAAACCCATTGGGTGTAAGTGGGTCTTTAGGAGAAAGACATGGATGGACTTACGCATACCTATAAGTCGATTGGTGGCTAAAGGTTTCAAGCAAATTCATGGTATTGACTATGATGAAACCTTTTCTCGATGGCGATGTTTAAGTCCATTCGGATCTTGCTTGCTATTGCGGCATACCACGATTATGAGATCTGGCGGATGGATGTCAAAACCGCGTTTACGAATGGAAACTTGCTCGAGGATGTGTACATGACACAACGAGGTTTTGTAGATCCACAAAGATATCTTGGGAAGGTATACTGCAAGGTCCATTTATGGGCTAAAGCAAGCTTCTCGGTGGAATCTTGATTGATGATGCGATCAAGCAGTTTGGTTTCATCAAGAATGAAGATGAACCTGTGTCTACAAGAGGGTTAATGGGAACACGGTTGTCTTCCTTGTATTGTATGTGGATGACATACTACTCATTGGGAATGACATCCCTTGCTCTGATCTGTGAAGACTTGGCTCGGGACGTGCTTCTCAATGAAAGACTTAGGTGAAGCAGCCTGTATTCTAGGAATCAAGATCTATAGAGATAGATCTAAGAGATTGCTTGGCCTAAGTCAGAGTACATACATTGACACAGTATTACTTCGGTTTACCATACAGAATTCCAAGAAAGGACTTCTGCCGATGTCACATGGTGTGAGTCTTTCGAAGACTCAAAGTTCCTCTTCTAGAGAGGAGAGAGACCGCATGGATAAGATCCCTTACGCATCTGCTATAGGATCTATCATGTACGCCATGCTGTGTACTCGTCCTGATGTCTCGTATGCTTTGAGCATGACGAGTAGATACCAGTCAGATCCAGGTGAGCGTCACTGGATAGCAGTCAAGAATATTCTTAAGTACTTGAGAAGAACTAAAGAATATTTCTTGATATTTGGAGGCGATGATGAGCTAGCTGTAAAGGGTTACAGCGATGCCATCTTCCAAACTGACCAGGATGATTATAGATCGCAGTCAGGGTTCGTGTTTTGCTTAAATGGTGGCGCTGTGAGCTGGAAGAGTTTGAGCGAGGACACGATTCTTGATTCTACAGCGGCCGAGTATATCGCATCTGAGGCGTAAAGGCAATTTGGATCCGCAAGTTCATTACTGAGCTTGGGGTGGTTCCTAGCATTGCATATCCCATAGAGCTCTATTGTGACAACAATGGAGCGATTGCACAGGCTAAGGAACCTCGCTCACACCAGCGGACCAAACACATACTACGACGCTTCCATCTCATTCGAGAGATTATCGATAGAGGAGATGTGAAGATTTGCAGAGTACCCATAGAGGCTAACATCGCAGATCCCTTGACCAAGGCTTTGGCACAGAAAAAGCATGATGGTCACACTAGGTCATTGGGTATTAGATACTATGGTGATTGGCACTAGTGCTAGTGGGAGATTGTTAGTGAAAGCCCTAGAGCCAATCATGTGATGATTGTTGTATGGACTTTATTGTATCATATTCCTATTTATAAAGGCATGGTTATTATATTTACTTGTATTGGTGCCAAATAACTAAATATAATAATGTCCTTAAGTAGTAGGTTCTTATCTATATCAATCGATTAGTTGAATCGATAATGAGATGATATAGAGAACACTACTCTTAATCATTCCTAGTCGAGTATTAACATTCAGGGACAATGTTAATGCGTAGAGACTAGCATGTAGGTCAACAAGATGACTTGATCTCACAAGTCATGGATATGAGATATCAAGTTGACACATGGGTATGCATTGGAGAATGTATACTGAATGACACGCCATGAGAAAGTATCATGGATCGTTATATGAGTGTCATATACTTTCTCATGTGGCTATTAGTATGACTATTAGTCCTTAGACCTGAAGTCGCCATGGTTCCCTACATAAGGAGTTGCATACTTTGGCTTCGTCAAACGTCACCCGTAAATGGGTGGACTATAAAGGCGATTACTGGGTATGTAACAAATTATGCGGAGGGATGTGAGTGATGTAGATGAGATCTATCCCTCCTATATGACGGGGGTGACATCGATATTCTTGATAGTGTAAGACCACGAAGTGCATGGCCATGCCCAAATGAGTCAATATGAGATATTGAGCTCATTTGATTAGAGTGAGTCTACTTGGAGTTCAAGATTTAGATTGTACCGAGGATGACACGGTCTATGCCTCGATTGGTCAATCTAGATGTCAAGGATAGAGGGACATTGTCACATATTGTGAGAGTCACAAAGGTGATGTTGGAGCTCAACATTCTTGTAACTTGGGTAGCAATGATGTGTTGCTAGATACCGCTCATTGCTTATGTTCCTAAATCGGTTTTAGGGACATTGCCAATGTTACAAGAACCTATAGGGTCACACACATAAGAGCAATTAGATGGAGATTAGGTTCATATGATGAACCATGAGGATTAGGTTCATGGGTTGAACCAAATTGGATTAAGAGTAATCCAAATTAGACTAATTGAGTTAGACTCAAGTTGATTCAAGTATTGAATGAGTCTAATTTTGATTTGATTCATCAAATCAATTTAAATTAATGAATAAAGATTCATTAAATTAAATTGACTTGAGTCAAGTGGTTAGATTTAATCAACCATGGAAGATTAGAGGTCAAGTTTGACTTGACTTGAGAGGGAAGATGAAAGGTCAAGTTTTACTTGACCAAATGCCATGTCATGATGATGACTTGGCATGGCCAGCCATTGATGATGCTCCACATCATCATTGACTTTGTCAATAGGTGCCACATCATGAGGGAGACCAAGGGTCATGGGAGTTACATGCATGCATGTAACCTCCTCTCCATGAAGTGGCCGGCCACTCCATTAGATGGGGTAATTGATTTTTGGTGGCTTAATAACTTCATCTTCAACCTTGGTGCTCCTCTCTCTCAAGCTCTACCTCTCCCAACCTCTCCTTGGCCAAAATTCCTAAAGGAGTGCTAGCACACTCTAAGGCATTTTTTTCCACCTATTGCTTGTGTGGATACCAATAGAGGAGTGTGCACTTGACACTCTCGAGTTCCGGCGAACTTTTGGACGAGCGGGATAAGCGAAGGGCATCGCTACGAGGGTAATGTTCTAACCTCTTAGATCTAAGGTAGATCTAGGGTTTTTGTAAGCACATACATGTTCTTATATTTTTTATACTTCGCACGAATCCGTGGCCGGAGCTTCCGAGGTTTCCGCAACGCAAAAAGCGGTTTTTGCGGCTCGGAAAAACCCAACATTAAAAACCTTAGATCTAGTCTAGATCTACATGTTTAGAGTTTTAATCTTGATGCAAAGCTCTTCACTTATCCCGCTCGTCCAAATGGCTTGTCGGAACTCGAGAGTGTCAAGTGTACACTCCTCTATCGGTATCCACATGAGGAATAGGTGGAGAAAAGACAACTTAGAGTGTGATAGCACTCCTTGAAGTCCACGGAAAAGGAGGGGGAGAGAGCTTGAGGGAAGAGAGGAGGAAGAAGACGAAGTTACACAAATTAACTTCACACACTTACACACCATCAATCTTGGCTGGCCACTAAAAAGGGGGTTACATGCATGCATGTAATTCCAAGAGCCATGGCTCTTGGTCTCCCTCATGACCCCATGATGTGTCCATGATGATGTGGAACATCATCATTGGCCATCCCCATGCCAAGTCACCATGACATGGCAATTGGTCAAGTTAAAAATGACCATTCATCTTCCCTCTCAAGTCAAGTCAAACTTGACCTCTTATCTCCCATAGTTCATCAAATCCAATCATTTGATTCAAGTAAATTTGATTTAATGAATCTCAATTCATTAGTTTAAATTGACTCGATGAATCAAATCTAAATTAGACTCATTCAACACTTGAATTAACTTGAGGTCAACTCAATTAGTCTAATTTGGATTACTCTTAATCTAATTTGGTTCATCCCATGAGCATAATCCTCATGGTTCATCATATGAACCTAATATCCATCTAATTGCCTTTTGTGTGTGACCCTATAGATTCTTGTAATGTTGGAAATGCTCCTAAACCGATTTAGGAACATAAGCAATGAGCGGTATCTAGCAACACATCATTGGTACCCAAGTTACAAGAATGTTGAGATCCAACATCACCTTTGTGACTACTAATTGTGACTCTCAAAATATGTGACAATGTTTCTCTCTCCTTGACATATAGATTGACTAATTGAGGCATAGACCGTGGCATCCTCGGTACAAACTATATCTTGAACTCCAAGTAGACTCACTCTAATCAAATGAGCTCAATATCTCATATTGACTCATTTGGGCATGCCCATGCACTTAGTGATCTCACTCTATCAAGAATAACAATGTCACTCCCGTCATATAGGAGGGATAGATCCCATCTACATCACTCAGATCCCTCTGCATAATTTGTTACATACCCAGTAATCGCCTTTATAGTTTACCCATTTACGGGTGATGTTTGACGAAGCCAAAGTATGCAACTCCTTATGTAAGGAACCATGGTGACTTTAGGTCCAAGGACTAATAGTCATACTAATAGTCACATGAGAAAGTATATGACACTCATATAAGGATCCATGATACTTTCTCATGACGGGTCATTCAGTATACATTCTCCAATGCATACCCATGTGTCAACTTAATATCTCATATCCATGACTTGTGAGATCAAGTCATTGAGTTCACCTAAATGCTAGTGTTTTCACATTAACATTGTCCCTGAATGTTAATACTTGACTAGGAATGATTAAGAGTAGTGTTCTTTATATCATCTCATTATCGATTCAACCAATCAATTGATATAGATAAGAACCTTCTTCTCAGGGATGTTATTACACTTAGTTATTTGGCACAAATACAAGTGAGTATAATAACCATAAATAAATGCCTCTATAAATAAGAATATGATACAACAAAGTCCATACAACAATCATCGCATGATTGATTCTAGGGCTTTCACTAACAAGAAGCACATCCGGTATCATATACCCATGATGATGAAATAGATAGATTGACTTCTATAACATATATACCTGAAGTAGAAGTCTCACTTCTCTTCTTCTTAAGATCTTCCAAGTATGCTTTGCAGTTCCACTTCTAGTGATCGGTCTGACCGCAGTGGTAGCACTCACCTTCCTTGGCAACCCCTCCTTTAGGTTTCAGTGCCTTGCCTTTGCCCTTGTCTTGGGACTTTTCCTTACTTTTAGGCTTGCCCTTGCCTTCGCCCTTGTCTTGGGACTTTCCCTTACTTTTAAGCATGCCCTTGCCTTTCTTGTTTTGCACCATCAAAATGGAGTTGGGCTTTGCCTTCTTAAGGTTGAGCTCATCAGTTCTCAACATGCTAAGCATCTCAGGTAGTGGCTTATAAATTTCATTAATGTTGTAATTCATGAAAAATTGATTGTAACTTTCTGGCAAGGATTGCAAGATCAAGTCAGTGGCCAATTCTTATCCATGTGGGAATCCCAACCTCTATAGGTTTTTTATGTACCCAATCATCTTGAGTACATATGGATCTACGGGAGTCCCATCTTGAATCTTGCACTGAAATAGTGCCTTAGAGATCTCAAATCTCTCGTGCCTTGCTTGTCATTGATACAGTCGACGAAGATGCTCAACCATATCAAAAGCATTCATCAACTCGTGTTGCTTCTGAAGCTCAGTGTTCATGGTCGTGAGCATGAGTCATGACACATCTATTGCATCATCTTGATGCTTCTTTTAAGCATCTCGGTCAGCTCATGTGGCAGTGGCCGGAGGTGCTTCCGGAATGGGCTGCTCTAGAATGTACAGTTTTCTTTCTTGTTTGAGAACAATTCTCATATTCCTGTACAAGTCTAGGAAATTAGCTCCATTGAGCTTGTCCTTCTCAAGGACACAACGCAGGGAGAGAGTGTTCATGTTTGACGACATGACAATCTACAACATAAATAATGCAGAAAGTAAATATCATATTCCATTTATCATTTAATTATGCCTTTAATTAAATGATGCTCCCACTGAATTATAGAACTTTTATAGAATCGAGTCATGGATGTGGTCAAACCACACTACTAGATTCATACCAACAAGCTATAATTCTCGCGGGACAAGATTCACATCACACTACGTGTAAGATACCGGAAAAAAAATCCCTTGCTAAGTAGGAATTATCTTATAGAATTTTCAGGAATTTAAAAAAAAAATTTGGATTTAAATGGAGGTTCTGTGGATATTTTATGGGGATAAAATGAACAGCCTTTTGTAAAGCATGTTTAGACTATCTTGTATTAAATGGTTTAATTAAACTAAATTTGCCATTTCCCGTCGGTTTCAGTGTTCGCGACTCCTCTTTTCTTCTTCGCGATCCTGACCTTTCCTTCTCCTCCTTCCCCCGTGCGACTTCCTCCTCCAAATCGCTTGTCGCTCCACTCGCTGTCGCCGCCCTTCGCCGCCTGTTGGAGCAGCTCACCGTCCATAGTTGCCGCTGTCGCCAAGCTGCGCGAGCACCACAGCTGCCTTTCTTTCTTCCGATCGAGCGCCGTCACAACTCCTGATCGCCGTCGATCGGACCTTCTACCGTCTGAGACCTCTACCGGAGCAGACGATGACTGGGATGGAAGTCGGTGTCCCTGTCTTCTCCGTGATCCCGTGACAGCTGATGGCTCCTTTCGATGGGAGATCCGGCTATAGACGAAGAGGCCGATGGGCATCAACGCGCGTGGCTGGGAATTAGGGTCGATGGCGAGTCGATCAGGTGTCATACTTCCCGAGCGCTGACGGAGCAAGCCACCTTCGGGACTTTCCGTCGTGAGTTGTTGATCTCCTCTGCCGATCAGTGCCGACGATCGCTGTGGGTGCTAGGTAAGGGGTGATTCCTTACATTGGACCAGATTTAGGGCTACGGTGTATCTTCCTTGCGTTAAGCTCGATCTGTGTTGGAGAGGTGTTGTTGTCAGCAAATAGGGGATAAGTGAAGGTGTGGCTACCGGTTCTATGGAGTTGATGCCGGTGAGGATTACCTGTCGGTGAAGCTTCAAGTGTTGGCAAGCAAGGTCAGTTCTCCCTTTGTATTGTGAATTCAATTTTGATTCGTTGGATGGATAGTGAGTTGTGAGCTTAGTGAATTCCATTCCGTTGAAGTGGTTGTGGATGGAATATGTTGTAGAAATTATGGTCAGTTGTGGGCGGATATGTTATTGTATTGGCTGTGAGTCGAAATTCTGGTCTTGGCTGTGAAATTGGAAGGGATGGACAGACCAGATTTGTTGGTATTGTTCTTGCTATGAGTATCTTTTGTCGATTGTTGCAAGTGTAGCTCGGATCGTTGTAGGAAAAAGGGGAGCTGTGATAGGAGTGGTATTTGTTGTTTCGGGTGTTGATTATGTTCGGTTATTACTAGTTTGATGTATGATATATTTTGATTTGGAGATCTTAGTGTATTGGATTATGTTGGTAACACTTCTTATATGGGAGGTGCGCGCTAAAGCCCAGCGTTAAGAGCAAAGAGACGCCAGAGTGCTATCGAGCAGAGTCGCCAAGTGATGTCGGGGAGTAGAGGAACACCAAGGTTTACCATTTAGCAATACGCAACATGTATTCAGGAAAAGAATGAGAATATAGAACGATTTAGTGGTTTGTACGTACAATTATCGGAGACTTGTACTTAACCATAATTTGTTATGATTGTGCAGGTTTCGGATACGAAGTGTGTTCACAGCTGTGAGGACTATTTCGAGCTTCGTATCAGGTGGGTAATTTCCTACCTGGTCCGGTAGATGTAATTACATTCAGATTTAGACATAGATATGAGCATGTTATATGTTCATATTACCTTGACCCTGCTCTTATTATCTTATGCTTGAACTTATCGTTGGATGTATTTATGCTTAATTGTTGATATCACATATTCCCTATCTTGATTTAGGAGTTATAGATGTGATGTAAATTGGCCTAGATGTTTAGTAGGGTGTAAATGTTAGTACGGGTGATGACCCAATTTATAATTTGGCAAAAAGGTCATCTATGGGTAGGTAATGCCCTAAATGTAGGATTTATTTCCAATACCCATATGTTGCATACTGTTACCAACCATGAGTTGTATAATGGCTAAGTGAAGGGTGATTAATGTGTCGCTGCGGACCGGTGGTCCTAGCTTGATATGATTAATCGTGTACGACTCTCTATCGGATAGAGAGTGCGTCGATCAGTTGAGTACGACTCTCTATTGGAGAGAGAGTTATGATCAGTTGAATACGACTCTCTATTGGATAGAGAGTGCGTCGATCAGTTGAGTACGACTCTCTATTGGATAGAGAGTTATGATCAGTTGAGTACGACTCTCTACAGGATAGAGAGTCCGTCGATCAGTTGAGTACGACTCTCTATAGGATAGAGAGTGTATTGATCAGATGGGTATGACTCTTTGTTGAACAGAGAGTCTGTGGTAGATGGTTGTACGAGTGACAGCATACTCATGTCATATGAATTCATTCTGACGACATAGTCTCCCTTGTGGTTGAGAGAGTCGTCAGTCATTTTGCCTCCCAGAGCACTCCCCGAGGAGTAACTGGTGTGAGGGCAGAGCATCTGTTGTGCCACACTCTACCACTTTAGACGGTGGTAGATGGAGTTGCGTGCAGTTGTCCCCGGTGCGTGGTACTCGACCACTCATTGGTAGTGTTAGTCAGAGTGGCCAGCAGCAGGGACCCCCATTGTGTAGCAAGCTCTTTATGCTCATATGCTACTTGATAATACTTCCCACTCGGCCACTCTATAGTAGTAGTTGGTGTGAGTTGGGATAGTTGTCATGTCGTCCCACCTAGGCAACACTGGGGTCGTGGTAGCGAGTAGAGGTGAGCAGGCATGACCTTGCATGTTGCATTGTCGTATCTTATGGCGCTTTGCATATTACCATATATATATATACATATATGCATGTATATATATGTATATGGATGGTTGAGATTAATATATATATATATAGATGTAGTCTATATATATATACTTATTGTGATGTTGCATTTGATTGTATTATGCTTGCTGCATTTGATTGTACATCATATTCATGCATGCTTCTTGCATATGTTACGGTTGTGTCGGGTACTGGTATGTGTTGGACAGCCCATTAGATACCTTGATCTGTATCACGAGTAGATTATGAGATAGTATTACTCTTCCTGTTATATATATATATATATATGTTGGATATATGTTCAGGTTGGAGTAGAGTAGCGAAGCAGACTTCAGGTATGTCTGCATTTTATGTTGTTCATTTGGTTAGACAGTATATGCTTGTATTTATATACTATGCTAATATACCTGTTGTACCTCTAGATTATGTTGTTGAAAATACATGTAATATGACATATATACATGTTTTCTATTACCTGCTGAGTTTTACTCACCACCCCAACAGACCCTGGGTTTTTCTATCGCCCAAGTAACAGGTAGCCAACTTCGTGATGGACTTGGAGCACCGCTGGCTGACATCTCATCTCACCTCTAAGGCTTCCGTGTTTGTGTTGGATTTTTCGTATGTCTTGTTATGTATTCGGAGTTTTCGTGATGTTATGTATTATGTGATGTATGCACATGTTGGTGCTAGTTTTGACGAGGTTTTCTTTATGTTCTAGTGTTAGTCATACCGGTATGCATGTGTGTAGATTGGGATGTTATTGTATCATGTTTCCGCTGTGTTTTGTGTAGTTGTTGTTTTCATATATGTATATATTGTTGTTATTGTGTGCCTACAAGCCTTGTATTAACCCGAAATGTTGCCACGTACAGGGGAGATGCTGTCCATTTGATTTTCGGCTCGGCATGCTCTCGGGGCGTGATAACTTTAGTGGTATCAGAGCCCTAGGTTCTGCGATACCATACAATGTTATTTTTGTGTCGAGTCTTGGATTCTCGAGAGTCAATTTATTCGATTTTTGTTTCTGAGATGAGATGGATACCAGCCTGAGCTCCTAGCAGCACGAGGTAAGAATTCCTGATAACTTATGGTTTAGTAGATATTTATCTAAACTTGATCAGTAGGTGTATACAATATAGTTATGACACCTGTGCAGACTTGTAGTAGGGGTCATCCACCGAGGCGACCAATCGGAGTGACCTTTAGGGTTTATACTCCCGATTTTGTTGGCTATGCATTTAGATGCTTATACTAGGGAATAACCTATAGTGTGTTGGTTATTATTCGTAACCGTGGTATGAGTTGACCACGGGAACGACCTGTTGAGTCTGTGAGTCTTGAACCTGTGTCAAGGAGGTGATTTACCTTTGAGAGCCGACTAATACCGAGTCGGAAAACAGGGGCCAAGTTGTCACATTTATTATGGAAATCAGAAACTACAGTCTTAGAGATTTCCACTAACTGTGCTAGTCTGATCATTACCTGTTGGGTAATGGACAAGAAAAATAGACTATTGTTGATGCAGATAGCGGAAGGCTAGGTTACAGTGTTTCATAGAGATTTTATCCCTGAGTTATTCGTACTGAGTTGTATAACTTTGAGAGTACTTTTGAGTACTTAACTCATGTTATACCGAGAAAGGTAGAGTTATTTGCATACCATTATCGGGATCAAGTCGGTATTTGGTAGTAAATGTAGAAAAAAAAATCTTCGGGGAAATAATATATCACTTGATCATGGTTTAGTGATGTTGAAAGAGAGTATTTCCCTGTGTCACTTTTAGTGACACCTTGTAAGGAATGTTTGAGCTTCAAGAAAGGGTGATCGGTTAGCGATAGTGTACTGAGCAGAGTCGTGAGACTTGCGGAGGTTACGACCACCTAATAGCTCAAGAAGATGAATGGATGATTTAAGCCACCCAGAGTTATTGGCTTATAGTTAGATTAGGATGCCGGGATCTTCTACCATATCCTGCTGGAAGACGTTGGATTGAGACAGAAGTTTAAAAATGACTCCGTACAAGAGTTTAAGAGTTGGAGACCGGTAAGCAAATATTGCAGGTCAACCTAATAGAGTCATAAGTCTCTAATTATTGGATAAAGAAGCAAGATCGAAGTTATAGACTTTGAGCTATTTTCTGATTTTAGAAGACCAACTGCAGATCATCAGGATGTTCTCGTGGATATCAGCAAAATCAGAACAAGGACTTCGAAGGGATTTTGTGCGTGCAGTGCAGATCACGAAGACATGCAAAGACAGATTATTCGTTGGATCCGTTCATCTGTTGCTATTGTAGGCAACCAGTACATTTGAGGAGCTATACTATGAAGACTCAGTTGAAGACTATCCGAGAGATTTCGGGAAGGTGATGCACCGTCTCGACAGCAGAGATCAGCATTGAAGATTGGGTTATTTCGTCAGCAGCGATCTACCACCTCAGGCGTGGTTGGAGTTCCGTGATACTTTCCTTCAAGGGAAGTGACTTATACAGCAGTATCAGTAGAAGACATCGTGGAAGACTCATGCAGACAACAGTTACCCCCAGATGTGATTTGATTTGTACAGATGAGAGAGTATACGACGATGGTCGTATCCATTTTGTATTCTACAGTTGCAGCTCGTAGGATTAAGTGATGGAGATCAGATGATCTTGGAAAATCCCCAGATTATTCGTCGTAGAAATGCGACCGCTTTATCGCAAACAATTGGATCTGATTTTTCTTTTTCGGAGAAAGGCTGAGACCTACGAGGAGCCTTTGGATCGGATCGACGGATAATGGATTTTTTTAGGGTATGACTTTAGTTTACCCTCAAGGTTAATATATTGAGAGATACTTGTAGTTTACGAGTATCTTTGTCTGGAACATTCCTAGTTCAGATTAGAAGGGTTCCTATACATCGACTTGTGGGTCGGTGGTATCTCTACCGTCAGGAGAGATGTGGACCAACAATTAAGAAGTTAAGGGATGTCCTTAGACTTTGATAGACATACTTTTACTGTGGGCATATCCTTATGGATGGTCAAATTGTTGGAAGTATGGTATGATATGCTCTCGGATGTGCGTATAATCTGAGAGTATTCGGATGTAGTTTCGGATGAACTCCAAGGTTTGCCGTTGCATAGGCAAGTGGAGTAGGCGATCAAAATGATTGTGGAAAGAGTTCTGGTATCCAAGATCACATATCGAGTGATAGTTTTGTTGGTATCAGTGTTTTTAAACACTATAAAAGAATTGGAATAACGTGAGTTGCGATTATAGGAGATGTTGAAGGGGATATTTATCTATCCCAGTATTCCTCCTTGAGAAGATCCGGAACTCTTTGTTGAAAGAGAGATGGACCTTTGAAAGCATGCATCGATTATCGATGATGGAATACAGTAGTTGTTGTGATAAATATCCTTGTTGTGGATAGATGATCTATTTAGATCAGCCAAAGACACCTGTGTAGTGACATGATGTCATACGATTATCATTGTCGTTGTGATGATTAATATATATCATCAGCTTAGAGTAAAGGGGATGCAGGTGTGTGGAGACGATAATTTCATACTTGGTATGAATTGTATGAATTTTGATTAAGTTGTTAGAGTTGCGTAACTTGACCACTGTTGACTGTGGTAGTTGGAGTTGCGCACTCGGCCACCGTATATGGTGGTTTTCCTTGTATGGTTTGGTTAGTTCTGTAGATGTGGATAGAATGTTTGGCATTACTATACCACGGACTTGTTTGACAAAGGTGATGATGGAAATCATTTAGTCGGAAGCTGGTGAAACCAGTTACAAGACCTAGACGGCGGTTAACTTTTACACGAGTATTAGCTAATCCTTCCAGAGTGGATAAAAGAATGATGTATGCAGATGCGTCGTTTCAAGGATCGGAATGATTCCGATGCAGTTGAATGAGGCATACCTTATGCTTATGACAATTAAGAAACTACGAGATAGACTGTCATATACATAACATGACTTTAGTAGTTATTATTTGGATTTGTAGTGATATTGAGCAGAAGTGCTCATGGAGTTTTGACTAGCTACTGGGTAGCTACTATAGAGTTGCGGGTACGTAAATAGTTGCAACAAGGGAGATTGATTGCTATAGTCTTCCATGCACTTACAGCGTGTGTGGAGTGTATCTTGGATGGTTGATGGATTTCTCTTTTGAGAAAATAATTCCCAGTCTCTGATAAGGATAGTGGGTTTCGGAATTGCAGTGTTTAAGGAAACGTTGCTACAGAAAGCACATCATTCGGGATGGGCTATATACCTTGGTGGTACTCAGATGTACCGAGATTTGAAATGTTTATACTGGTGGAATGGTATAAAGTGTTAGGAATATTGGAACGGCTAGAGGGGGGTGAATAGCGTAGATGAAATTCGATCTCGTTCGTGTCTAAAATTTCGTTAGTACGCAGCGGAAATAGAAATAATACAATAACGAAATAGACAATTACACACGAACACGAGTATGTAACGTGGTTCGGAACCGCACAGTTCCTACTCCACGGATCGGGCTCAAACGAGCCCTAGCGATGCCAATCACATACCACTATAAAATAACTCCTTCTCGGAACAATCCGGAGGTGAAGAAACCTCGTACAATGTATACAACAGTAATACAAGATGAATACAAGCAATATAATGAAATACAAAGCAATACAAGTAAAGAAAACACTTTACAAATGCTCTTTGAATGCTTGATCACTTGGTTGCTTGATATCAACTTGGAGACCCTGATTTGCAACAGCAAATTGCCCCAAATCGCCTAAAAAAAACCTGTTTGTTTTCCTCCATCACGAGCTCCATATATAGCTTCAACCTGTGCTGGAAAAAGTCGATCAGTCGACTGATCGGGACCATCAGTCGACTGATGCCACTGTTGTCGTGAGACAACGGCTAGATCCACGTTGGATAAGTCCAATGGATCCATCATCAGTCGACTGATTGTGACCATCAGTCGACTGATGGAGTCCTCACTGACCCCGAGTCTCGACTCCGATTCATACGCGGGTCGATTTTCGAGCAAGCAATGATCGATTACGCGATCGCTATCGCTCGAGCCATCGATCGTACCTATGACAGATCATCAAACCCTAGTTGACTCGGTCTGAGGTTTTAACCCAAGTATGGTTCCCTCATACTTGCTAGACCACCCTTAGCCTAGACCTAAGCCTTCTAGCCACCTCCATCAGCCTCACGCCTCTCGGATCCCTCCAAGTCATCCATGACTTATTCATCCATCGCGCTAGCCTTCAGGTGCTTCCATCGGCTATGTCATGCTAACGGTGTCTACACCGCCAAGGCACATTGGACTTACGCCGCCAAGACTCCACTTGGACTTTACGCCGCCAACCATTGGACTTATGTTGCCAAGACTCCAGCTTGGATTTTATGCCGCCAATATCAAACCCTTGGACTTCTCAAGTGTCAAGACTCAAGCTTGGACTTTCCCTTGCCAACCCATGTTGGACTTTCCATGCCAAGACTCAAGCTTGGACTTTCCCTTGCCAACCCATGTTGGACTTTCCATGCCAAGACCATGCTTGGACTTTCCTTGCCAACCCATGTTGGACTTTACATTTCCAAGACCCATGCTTGGACTTTTCATGTGCCAAGTGTCCCACTTGGACTTTCCATGCCAAGTACTCAAGACTTGGACTTTACCAGGTGACAATTACATTGTCATATGTTTTTGTCGAAACATCAAAACATCACTCGAGTCAAACTCGAGTCCTGGTCAATCGTGACCCGGGCTGATTGCACCAACAATCTCCCCCTTTTTGATGTTTGACAAAACCAAACAAATTATTGAGTTAGAACACTAACTCAAATCCCTTACCAATTATCCCAAATTGGTAAATACTCTCCAAATGTTCTCCCCCAAACATTCTCCCCCTTTTTAACTAACATCAAAAAGGTTTTCTCTCCAAGGAGGTCAATGTCTCATGTCCCAATGAGATTTTACAATCTCCCCCTTGATCCAACAATACTTAGGATGCCTACCATCTTCCTAATGATAAGTCCAATATCACTCAAGAGAGACAATCCCATTTACTCTCCCAATTTCCAAATTGGATCTCTCAAAAGTCCCATCAATTTCGCAATTGATGTCATATTCTCCCAATAACTTCTCCTTTTCAAGGAGAAAAATACATCCATCATTCCAAGATGGATACCTCCCCCTAAAGGCTTGCTCCCCCTTGACCATTGCACCAACAATGTCCTTGGACAGTCCCTAAGTCAATAGGAACTCTAAACCATCAAAATTAAGGTTAGAAATTCAACATTGAACTTTCCAACACCTTAAAATTGATACAAACCCTAAATACTTCTCCTAATCCATATCCAATGGATTTTCACCCTTTATAATGCTTCCCAAAGCATATCCTAGGGTTAGGAGTGATTAGGGACCATAACCGTAGTAGCTGAAATCGGGTTAAACAACTTTGGTAACCCCGAAATCAGGCTATCAGTCGACTCTGTCAGATATCAGTCGACTGATGTGTGCATCGATCGGCCGCACGAGGCAACAATCAGTGATACAACATTAGATTGAGTCTCCCGATCAGCCCATCGATCGAAGCGTAGCGATCGGAAAAACCTGATTTTCAGAAATCAGACTCAACTTTTGGAAATTCATAAGTAATTCTACGTAAATCAAAAAATCACGAAACTTGATACGTATATTACTTATCACACATACAATCAGTGAAAAATTTTGGAAAAATATTTTTACCATTGAAATAGGAGATTGGTACAAAGTTAAAAACTATTAAAAACTTTAAAGTTTTTGATCCACTTTGTATCAACTTCTACAATGATGATGACTATCAAAAGATAGATTTCACCAAGGTTTTCTAAATTGATTTTAAGATGTTTTTGAAAGCCTATTTTGAACCATAATTTATTGGCTAAATATACATAGCTTGTATATTAGCTTTCCTTATGATTCTTGGTGATAATTAAAATAAGTTTGAGTTCATCTAGATGCACTACCTATGCACCTTGAACCTAACTTATTATCCTAGCATCTCGCTGTAGGGGATCGAATGGCCGGCTAGAGGGGGGGTGAATAGCCCTCTTACGATGGACGTCGTATTTTACTCGTCTACAAGAACGTTAGCGCAAGCGGAAGCAATAAACTAAGACAAACAATAAATGAAAATACAAACGCTAACAAAGAATATAACGTGGTTCAAGGCTACGCCACTAATCCACGATCCCGATTCGTCCGAGGTGAATCACTCCTTCAAAGCCAATCCAATATTGGTCTCTCCTTTGCACCAAGCTAGGTGGAGGTAACCTTTACAAATCAAGCACACTCCCTCTTTTACAATAGATGTGAAAGAAAGCTAAAAGAAGGAGTTTGAATCTTGTGGAGTACTTGGATGGTCGTTTAGAACTTGAGCATTCACCTCCCAAAGCTCCATACCTTCTCTTTTTATAGAGAAGGCTGATTTCTTCCGTTGGCGCCATCGATCATTCACGCCCTTGGCAGCGCATTGCCGCCCTCAACGGCCTCCGAACACGTCGGATCCCGACTGTTGTAGTCCAACGGCACACTTGGCGATCATTCTGGACCTCACTGATCGATGATGACATCGTCGATCGCCGCGATCGCTACGGTGGCCGACGCGATATCTCGCGATCATTGTCATTCCATGGCGGTCGATTCATAAACCCATCGATCGGATACCCCACTCGACTGCCATTCCATGGCACTTAACATAAGTTTGAGCTTCCGGCGGCCGGGTAAACCTTAACCCTTGCGGTCAAGTCTCCGACTCTTAGCCATTCGGCCAAGTTCACCTAATGAGCTACTTACATTTCACTCATTCTCTCATCTCACTCGAAGTCCCTCGCCGAAGCTCTCTTCGTTCGCGGCCACGTCCCTCGGCAGCATCAGGCGCACGGCTCTGCAATGCTCCTTCGCGTCTCTTGCCTCGAAGTCTACTTCCTCCGGCTTCACTCCAAGCTTCTCGTCCGGCGGTCCCTCGGATGCTCCAAGCGCACAGCTTCCGCAAAGCTATCCTTCACCGTCTCAAGGCATGAGTCATGAGATGTGAAACTCGCCACGGCTCCATGTGCGAATTACTAAGTCCTGCACGACTTCAACGCACATATCAAATCAACATAACACACTAACGTAAACCCTTTGCCACACCATCAAAACCATATTACGGCAAGAGATTGCCCTAACAATCTCCCCCTTTTTGATGTGTGGCAATTCGTTTAAGTTAGGTAAAAATATTTGATATAAATTCTAAGGTAAGAAAGCATGTAAAGATAAACATGATATAACACCATGCAACTCCCCCTTAATCCATGAAACTCTCTATACAAATTTTCTCCCCCTATCATATATTTCTCCCCCTAAAATAATTAACTTAAACATAATTATTTCTCCCCCTTTGACACCATAAAAAAAAACTAACACGAAGTTATAAACTCATGGCATCAAGTATAATGGAGGGAAAAATACCAAAAACATGAATAAAATCTGAAATCAGAAAATTGCAGGCTGATTTTCAGGTGAGCAATGATCACTATCATCGATGGCAATGATCGGCACAATCGATTCCAAAATTCTGATTTTCTGGGCGAATTTCAGAAATGCATTAAAAATTCCAAAAAATTCAAAAAATCATGAAATTTGAGGAGCATATTTCTATTAAGTATATCTATCAAGTAAAAATAGTTTTTCATGAAAAATCATTATATTTTCCGAGATTTTCCAAAAATCCAAACACTTGAAAAACCACTAGTTTTTGAGCATAAGAGTATCCATTTTAACACCTAGTCTTGCTTTGAATTGTTTCAAAACATGAATACATAGATTTTAGATTAAGAAATTGTTTTGAAAACATATGAAATATCCAACCATGATCTTTGGGCAATATGTCTATGAATTAAACATAAGCCTTCCCCATGATTGGTCTAATATTGCTATTTTGACACTTTAAATGACCATCTAAATGCCATAGGCATTAGTGGACATTTGTATCATCCTAATATCTCACCCATGCTAAGTTTGCAATCAAGTTAGCCTATAGTGAGTGTGAGATGCATCCTAGGGGGTATTTGTATATACTTAACCAATATATTCATTCAATTCTATCATGGTTAAGTATCAACCTAACAACCTACATGATCATAATGACATATATGATTTAATTTCACATTATGATCATGAAATGCATGTTTTCATGAATTTATAACCATGCATTAGGTATTATGTGATGATAATAAACAAATTATCACCTAAAGCATGATTTAAACCTATTTCTCATGATGATGTGCCCAATATCATAAATCATGATTACACATATACATAGCAATTACATTAATCAACATGATTTAAGCATTATTACCTATTTATGGGCACGTTATCATCACCCAACACTATCTAAAAAATATTGTCCCGTCATCCTAAGTCAACCAAAATATGATATAGGTCAAGTTCATATGGTTGACTACCCTAGGGGTTTTCTAACCCTTAAGGATGGATTTTGGAACCCAAAATAAATTCTTTCCTATTGGGTTCACTAAATACTCCTTGGGGATCCATTTCCTAGCAATTACTTTCTTTTTATCTTGTCCCCTAGCTATTAGGCATTTATAGGCCTTTTCATTTTTCTTTTCTTTGTATCCTAGGCCTTTCTTGTTGAAACTAGCTCTTTGGCTCCCTAAGATCATATTTAAGGTGTTGGAGCCAATTGTGAATTTCTCTAGGGCTTTGGTTAAATAATCTACCTTTTCCCTTAATACCCTATTTTCCTCTATGCATGCATCATTAACATCCAAAGGCATATAATCATGTGAGCATGCATCATCATGGCAAGAAGAGGTATCATTATTATTTAAACATGCATTTTCTAGCTTATATTCCAAAGCCTTAATTTGATTAAGCATGCTTTTATTTTTCTTTTTCATTCCAAATAAGTCCTTAGTTAAACTAGAAATTATGGAAACTATTTTCTTAGGAGAAGCTTTCGTTACCATAGTTTCCATATCTTCTTCTTCTTCGGATGAGGAGGATGTAGAAGCTCCTCCTTCACTTGAGCTCTCTCCTCTTGAGCTTGATCCTTCATTTTCGGAGGAAGAGCAATCCAAGTCATCAAAGGCCATCAAGGCCAAATTGGTGACAAAGGCATTCTCCTCATCCGATGATGATGAAGAGGATGAGGATGGGTCATCCCAAGTCCTTGCCTTTAGGGCTTTGACCTTTCCCTTTTCCTTTGTCTTCTTCTCCTCTTCCTTTTTCTTCTTCTTTTCTTCCTTCTTTTTCTTTTCTTCTTTGCTTTTGTTTAGGAGGGACAATTATCCCTTATGTGCCCTTCTCCTTGGCAATTGTAGCATATGACATTCCCCCTTGGTCTTCTATTACTATCATGAGATTTATCAAATCTAAAATTCTTAAATGCACGTCTTACCTTCCTTACCATTTAGGCTTCTTCCGTGCTATCCATGGAGGAGGAGGAAGACGCTTCGTCTTCGGAGGAGGAGGGGATTTCCATCTTCTTCTTCCCCTTATTTGCCAACAATGCTACTACTCTTGAGGGTTTAATTCTAGGCTCCTCTTGTATTCCTTCAAGCCTAGTTTAGTGGAGCTCCATTGTTGAGAAAAATTCCTCCAAGGTACTTACTTCCAAGTTCTTGGAGATGTAGAACGAATCCACCAAGGAGCTCCACTAGGAGGACCGGGAAAGGCATCTATAGCCTTCATGAGCATGTCCGGTTTGATAGCTTCTCACCTACACTTGTTAGCCCAATTAAAATTTCTTTAAACCTAGAGTGTAGTGAGGTTACCTTTTCTCCCTTTTCTAGTTTTATATTGGATAGTTGGGAGCGGAGGAGGTCTCTCCTTGCTAGCTTGGCCTCGGATGTGCCTTCATGGAGTTCTATAAGCTTCTCCCACATCTCTTTGGCGCTAGCACATTCTCCGATCCGGTTGATCTCTTGTTGGGGGAGCACATTGAAAAGATGATGTTTTGCCTTTGAGTTCGCAAGGTGCTCCTCTCTTTGCTTCTTAGTCCATCGTGATTTTTCGATTGGTTCACCCTTTTCATCCCTAGGCAACTCGAACCCATTTTCCATTATTAGCATAATATCAAAATCGGTCTCGAAGAATACCTCCATTCTCTTTTTCCACCAAGAGAATTCGCCGTCGAACTTCAGTGGGTGGATGTTTGAGCCAACCATCTTTAGATGAAGTGTTTGTTGCGGCGGTTAGTCCTCGACAAACGACTTGGCTCTGATACCACTTGTAGGGGATTGAATGGCCGGCTAGAGGGGGGGTGAATAGCCCTCTTACGATGGACGTTGTATTTTGCTCGTCTACAAGAACGTTAGCGCAAGCGGAAGCAATAAACTAAGACAAGCAATAAATGAAAATACAAACGCTAACAAAGAATATAACGTGGTTCACGGCTACGCCGCTAATCCACGATCCCGATTCGTTCGAGGTGAATCACTCCTTCAAAGCCAATCCAATATTGGTCTCTCCTTTGCACCAAGCTAGGTGGAGGTAACCTTTACAAATCAAGCACACTCCCTCTTTTACAATAGATGTGAAAGAAAGCTAAAAGAAGGAGTTTGAATCTTGTGGAGCACTTGGATGGTCGTTTAGAACTTGAGCATTCACCTCCCAAAGCTCCATACCTTCTCTTTTTATAGAGAAGGCTGATTTCTTCCCGTTGGCCACCATCAGTCGACTTATGCCCTTGGCAGTCGACTGCCGCCACTCCAACGGCCTCCGAACACGTCGGATCCCAACCGTTGTAGTCCAACGGCACACTTAGCGATGATCGGCTACTGGCCGTACGTCGTGCTCGCCGATCGGCTCACGGGTCTGTCGCAATATCCTCTGCAGCGGGTCATTTGCCATTCCATGGCGATCGATTCTCAGCATAAACCCATCAACTTAACATAAGTTTGAGCTTCCGGCGGCCGGGTAAACCTTAACCCTTGCGGTCAAGTCTCCGACACTTAGCCATTCGGCCAAGTTCACCTAATGAGCTACTTACATTTCACTCATTCTCTCATCTCACTTGAAGTCCCTCGCTGAAGCTCTCTTCGTTCGCGGCCACGTCCCTCGGCAGCATCAGGCACACGACTCTGCAATGCTCCTTCGCGTCTCTTGCCTCGAAGTCTACTTCCTCCGGCTTCACTCCAAGCTTCTCGTCCGGCGGTCCCTCGGATGCTCCAAGCGCACGGCTTCCGCAAAGCTATCCTTCACCGTCTCAAGGCACGAGTCATGAGATGTGAAACTCGCCACGGCTCCATGTGCGAATTACTAAGTCCTGCACGACTTCAACGCACATATCAAATCAACATAACACACTAACGTAAACCCTTTGACACACCATCAAAACTATATTACGGCAAGAGATTGCCCTAACACTCACATGTATCTAGGATGTATAAATACACATACATGTCAATGTGATGTGAGATGTGGGTTTGAGTTCACTTTATCTATGGTTTCATGCATTTCCTAGGCAACCCTACTTGATTCCCTTATAAATGGGACTTCAAGTCATGCCATAGTCCTTAAATCAATTTCAACCAATTGCCTTAAATGCATGAATGATTATGGCATTAGAAATGTTATAAATAAGCATATGCTCATAATCATGATGTCATGGCATAATATGAAATCTAAAACACATGACATTTAAATCCTTAAACCTAAGCATACTCATGACATATAAAATCATAGAAATAGACATGATGTCATGACATGGCATATGACAATCAAGGCATGGCATATAAAATATATAGGTATAGTAATACCTAAATTTTAATATTAATTGCCATTTGATACAATTAGATATATTTTGTCATATTAACCTTAATCTCCCTAGTGTGGCAAAAAACCAAAAATGACACACTAACCTCTAAACCTAAATTATGCCAATTTAATTGATTTTTCTTAAATTCAAAAAGTGCATTGGCACATCCTAAAACCTTTTAGGATATTGATTCAAATCTATTTCCAAGGTAACCATAAACTTGAAAACATACTAAAGTGTCACCTTTACCATGATTGAGTTAACTACCCATCCAATCAAGGTTGACACACCCTAAACCCATCTAGCGTGAATCAATCACGCTCTTAGGAACCCAAAACCGATTTGAGCTCCTAGGGTTAATTAGGTATTCCTTAGGGATAACCTCCCTAGATACCTTCCTAATGACCCTCCTAGGCTTGTTAGCCTTGGTCATTTTGGTCTTACCTAGGTTGACTCTAGGGTTAACTCCCCTTGCAACCTTCTTAGTGGCCACCCTAGGTTTCCTTGAAACCCTAGCCACTAGGCACACCCTTTGGTCAATTCTAGGGATGACTTCCCTATTGACCTTGGTCTTCCTAGACCTAGTTTGTGTTCCATAATCTAATGGAACACTATGGTAAGTCACCTTGGGCTTAGGTTTGTGACCCAAACCTTGCTTGCCCTTAGTTGACTTTTGACTCTTAGGTCCTTGGTGTTGACTTTGACTTTTGGACCTTGACTTTTGATTATTTGACCCTTTAAATTGATTTTGTATAATTTTAAGGGTCTTCTCAAGTTTTTCTAGTCTTGACCTCAAGACTTGATTTTCCTTTTCTAATTGCCCAATTTTAGAGTTTTGATTTAAATCTTGGGCATTGGATTTCCTAGGCATATGTCTAGTCCATTTGGGGTTAAGACCTAGGTGTTTTCCTATTTTCTTGATTGATTTCCTAGGTAGAATATTTTTAGGGACATTAGTCCCAAATTTCTCCATATTCTTAAGGTGAACATACTTAGCTCCTAAACAAATATGTTTGTTATTTCTAGCATGCTCTTTAACAGTTAAATTAGACAGAGCATTATTTAAATATACCTTAGGGTTTGCCTTAGTGGCTTCAACTACTTGTGATGCTCCCCTTTGCCCGTTCTTCTTCTTCTTTGGGCATTGACTCTGGTAATGACCCGGTAGTCGGCATTTGAAGCAAATGACATGCTCCTTGCTCTTTTGACTTGGAGAACCGGTGTCCGTTGACTTTTAGGCGCCGGAGGAGCTTTCTTGATCCTCTTTGGGCATTTGCTCTTGTAATGCCCATACTCCCTACACTCAAAACACATAATATGATTTTTATTTGAAAGTAAAGTGTTTGAGTTACCTAAGGTGGTGGTAGGTGCCGGAGTTGAATTTTGAGCTTCCTCATCTTGATCGGATGTTGAAGACTCTTCTTGAGGTTGCTCCGGTGTAGAGAATGGTCTCTCCTCCTCAATCCTAGAAGTAGATGCTTCTTCCACCTCTTCTACTTCTTCTTTCTCCGATTCGGAAGTTGACTCCATCTCAACTTCCGATTCCTCACTTTCACTTGAGGATGAACTCTCCTCATGGAATCTTGCCAATTTTCTCCATAGCTCCTTGGCATACATGTAATCCCCTAGCTTGCACAAAACATCATTAGGGATTAAATCTTCCAAAAGTTTCGTTACCTTAACTTCGGTCTTGAGCTTTTGGCGTTGCTCTTGGGTCCACTTTTTCAATTTTAGGACATTCCCCTTCTTATCCCTAGGGGGTTCAAGGCCTTCAACGAGGATGAACCAATCCTCTATGTTCATCATCAAGAATGTTTCCATTCTTGCTCTCCATGCTGGAAAATCTTCTGGATCATATGGAGGTGGAGTGTTGATATCCCATCCAAGCTTGTCTTGGAATCCCATCTTCACCCTCTAGCCTTTTGTCTTACCTCCCGACGGTTAGTCCGTAGAAGAGCCCCGGGCTCTGATACCACTTGTTAGGAATATTGGAACGGCTAGAGGGGGGGTGAATAGTGTAGATGAAATTCGATCTCGTTCGTGTCTATAATTTTGTTAGTGCGCAGTGAAAATAGAAATAATACAATAACGAAATAGACAATTACACACGAACACAAGTATGTAACGTGGTTAGGAACCGCACAGTTCCTACTCCACGGATCGGGCTCAAACGAGCCCTAGCGATGTCAATCACACACCACTATAAAATAACTCCTTCTTGGAACAATCCGGAGGTGGAGAAACCTCGTACAATGTATACAACAGTAATACAAGATGAATACAAGCAATATAATGAAATACAAAGCAATACAAGTAAAGAAAACACTTTACAAATGCTCTTTGAATGCTTGATCACTTGGTTGCTTGATATCAACTTGGAGACCCTGATTTGCAACAGCAAATCGCCCCAAATCGCCTCAAAAAAACCTGTTTGTTTTCCTCCATCACGAGCTCCATATATAGCTTCAACCTGTGCTGGAAAAAGTCGATCAGTTGACTGATCGGGACCATCAGTCGACTGATGCCACTGTTGTCGTGAGACAACGGCTAGATCCACGTTGGATAAGTCCAATGGATCCATCATCAGTCGACTGATTGTGACCATCAATCGACTGATGGAGTCCTCACTCAACCAGTCGAGTCTCGACTCCATTCTGTGGCCGATTTCTCGAGCAATAGTCGACTGATTACACTATCACGATCGCTGAGCTCATCGATCAGCCAACCTATGACAATGACTTCTAGGCCATTACCCGCAATAAACCCTAGTTGATCGGTCCAAGATCGCCACATGGCACCGAAAACATGAGGTTTTAACCCAAGTATGGTTCCCTCATACTTGCTAGACCACCCTTAGCCTAGACCTAAGCCTTCTAGCCACCTCCATCAGCCTCACGCCTCTCGGATCCCTCCAAGTCATCCATGACTTGTTCATCCATCGCGCTAGCCTTCAGGTGCTTCCATCGGCTATGTCATGCTAACGGTGTCTACACCGCCAAGGCACATTGGACTTACGCCGCCAAGACTCCGCTTGGACTTTACACCGCCAACCATTGGACTTATGCTGCCAAGACTCCAGCTTGGACTTTACGCCACCAATATCAAACCCTTGGACTTCTCAAGTGCCAAGACTCAAACTTGGACTTTCCATGCCAAGACTCAAGCTTGGACTTTCCCTTGCCAACCAATGTTGGACTTTCCATGCCAAGACCATGCTTGGACTTTCCTTGCCAACCCATGTTGGACTTTACATTGCCAAGACCCATGCTTGGACTTTTCATGTGCCAAGTGTCCCACTTGGACTTTCCATGCCAAGTACTCAAGACTTGGACTTTACCAGGTGACAATTACATTGTCATATGTTTTTGTCGAAACATCAAAACATCACTCGAGTCAAACTTGAGTCCTGGTCAATCGTGACCCGGGCCGATTGCACCAACATAAAGAGAGTTATAGCAGATTTTGCTTCTCGATGTTTAATATGTCAGTAGGTGAAGGCTGAACATCAAAAACTCGCTAGATTGCTCTAGAAAAATTCCGATTCCGTAATGGAAGTGGGAGCATATCACGATTGATTGCGTTACGGGATTGCCTACAACCCGTAAAGGACATGATGCGATTTGGGTGATTGTGGATCAACTGACCAAATCATCTCATTTCCTTCCTACTCGTGGGTCATACTCGTTGGACCATACGACAGTGTTGTATTATCGAAAGATTATCAGATTGCGTGGGGTACTTTTAAGTACCATATCGGATGGAGACCCGCTATTTACCTCGTGATTTTTGACAGAGTTTGCATCAGACTATGGGCATAAAGCTTCAGCTAAGTGCAACATTTCATCCGCGGACTGATGGACTGTCTGAGCATCACATTCAAACTTTGGAGGATCTATTCAGATCTTGTGTCATGGATTATGGAGGTGTAGCTTATCGGTTGGCTTTACCTCCGACACTTGCGGGTGCTCACAACGTATTTTCTGTTGTTATGCTGGGGAAATACACGCCGCGATCTGACCAAGTTCTGAAAGAGGTTTCGATTATACCTCAGTCTAATGTAACTTACGAGGAGATTTCAGTGCGTATTCCTGGTCGCAATGAATGTCAGTTGCAGAACAAAACCATCCGACTCATAAAGGTTGGATGACAGCACCATATTGATGAGGAGGCTATGTGGGAGATGGAAGATACTATCCGAGCTCGATAGTCTCATCTGGTCACTTGAGGAAGGTATGTGGTCCTTTCGAAAACTTACTTGAAGTAAATTTTTACATGTTAGTATGAAATTTGAGGACCAAATTTTATTAAGTGGGGGAGAATGTAAGATACCGGAAAAAAATCCCTTGCTAAGTAGGAATTATCTTATAGAATTTTCAGGATTTTTTAAAAAAAATTCTGGATTTAAATGGAGGTTCTATGGATATTTTATGGGAATAAAACGAACAGGCTTTTGTAAAGCATGTTTAGACTATCTTGTATTAAATGGTTTAATTAAACTAAATCCGTCGTTTCCCATCGGTTTCAATGTTCGTGACTCCTCTTTTATTCTTCGCGATCCTGACCTTTCCTTCTCCTCCTTCCCCCGTGTGACTTCCTCCTCCAAATCGCTCCACTTCGCCGCCTTTCCGCGTAAGCTACGCGAGCACCACAACCGCCTTTCTTTCTTCCGATCGAGCGCCGTCGCAACTCCTGATCCCCGTCGATCGGACCTTCTGCCGTCTGAGACCTCTACCGGAGTAGACGATGATTGGGAAGGAAGTCGGTGCCCCTTGCTTCTCCGTGATCCCGCGACAGCCGATGGCTCCTTCAGGTGGGAGATCCGGCTATAGGCGAAGAGGCCGACGGGCGTCGACGCGCGTGGCCGGGAATTAGGGTCGGTGGCGAGTCGATCAGGTGTCATACTTCCCGAGCGCTGACGGAGCAAGCCACCTTCGGGTCTTTCCGTCGCGAGTTGTTGATCTCCTCTGCCGATCAGTGCCGATGATCAATGTGGGTGCTAGGTAAGGGGTGATTCCTTACATTGGACCAGATTTAGGGCTACGGTGCATCTTCCTTGCGTTGAGCTCGATCTGTGTTGGACAGGTGTTGGTGTCAGCAAATAGGGGAAAAGTAAAGGTGTGGCTGCCGATTCTGTGGAGTTGATGGCGGTGAGGATTAACTATCGGTGAAGCTTCAAGTGTTGGTAAGCAAGGTCAGTTCTCCCTTAGTACTGTGAATTCAATTTTGATTCGTTGGATGGACAGTGAGTTGTGAGCTTAGTGAATTCCATTCGGATGAAGTGGTTGTGGATGGAATATGCTATAGAAATTATGGTCAGTTGTGGGCGGATATGTTATTGTTAGTGAAAACCCTAGAGCCAATCATATGATGATTGTTGTATGGACTTTATTGTATCATATTCCTATTTATAAAGGCATGGTTATTATATTTACTTGTATTGGTGCCAAATAACTAAATATAATAATGTGCTTGAGTAGTAGGTTCTTATCTATATCAATCGATTGGTTGAATCGATAATGAGATGATATAGAGAACACTACTCTTAATCATTCCTAGTCGAGTATTAACATTCAGGGACAATGTTAATGCATAGAGACTAGCATGTAGGTCAACAAGATGACTTGATCTCACAAGTCATGGATATGAGATATCAAGTTGACACATGGGTATGCATTGGAGAATGTATAATGAATGACCCGCCATGAGAAAGTATCATGGATCGTTATATGAGTGTCATATACTTTCTCATGTGGCTATTAGTATGACTATTAGTCCTTAGACCTGAAGTCACCATGGTTCCCTACATAAGGAGTTGCATACTTTGGCTTCGTCAAACGTCACCCGTAAATGGGTGTACTATAAAGTCTATTAATGGGTATGTAACGAATTTTGAGGAGGGAATTGAGTGATGTATATGGTATCTATCCCTCCTATATGACGGGGGTGACATCGATATTCTTGATAGAGTGAGACCACGAAGTGCATGGCCATGCCCAAATGAGTCAATATGAGATATTGAGCTCATTTGATTAGAGTGAGTCTACTTGGAGTTCAAGATTTAGATTGTACCGAGGATGACACGGTCTATGTCTCGATTGGTCAATCTAGATGTCAAGGATAGAGGGACATTGTCACATATTGTGAGAGTCACAATTAGTAGTCACAAAGGTGATGTTGGAGCTCAACATTCTTGTAACTTGGGTAGCAATGATGTGTTGCTAGATACCGCTCATTTCTTATGTTCCTAAATCGGTTTAGGGACATTGCCAACGTTACAAGAACCTATAGGGTCACACACATAAGAGCAATTAGATGGAGATTAGGTTCATATGATGAACCATGAGGATTAGGTTCATGGGATGAACCAAATTGGATTAAGAGTAATCCAAATTAGACTAATTGAGTTAGACTCAAGTTGATTCAAGTGTTGAATGAGTCTAATTTATATTTGATTCATCAAATCAATTTAAATTAATGAATAGAGATTCATTAAATTAAATTGACTTGAGTCAAGTGGTTAGATTTGATCAACCATGGGAGATTATAGGTCAAGTTTGACTTGACTTGAGAGGGAAGATGAAAGGTCAAGTTTGACTTGACCAAATGTCATGTCATGATGATGACTTGGCATGGCCGACCAATGATGATGCTCCACATCATCATTGACTTTGTCAATTGGTGCCACATCATGAGGGAGACCAAGGGTCATGGGAGTTACATGCATGCATGTAACCTCCTCTCCATGAAGTGGCCAACCACTTATTCCATTAGATGGAATTGATTTTGTGAGTTACACAACTTCATCTTCTTCCTTGGAACACCCTCTCAACCTCTCCCAACCTCCTTGGCCGAAATTCCTAAAGGGTGCTAGCACACTCTAAGGTATTTTTCTCCACCTATTGCTTGTGTGGATACCAATAGAGGAGTGTGCACTTGACACTCTCGAGTTCCGGCGAACCTTTTGGACGAGCGGGATTTGCGAAGGGCATCGCATCGAGGGTAACTTCTTATCATGTAGATCTAGAGTAGATCTAAAGGTATTAAACACATACATGTTAGTTTTATATTTTATACTTCGCACGGATCCGTGGCCGGGGCTTCCGAGGTTTCCGCAACGCAAAAAGCGGTTTTTGTGGCTCGGAAAAACCCAACAGTGGTATCAGAGCCACGTGCGAAGCATGTATGTGTTTCGTTTTTGTAGTTTTTATATTAGATATAAAAATTACAGATTTATATGTTTCTATAAATTTTCTTATTTTATAGAATTTTTGGGTATTTTTCTCATAGAGTCGAAGCAACGAGTGTTGGGACACTCGTAGGCTTCAACCGTCGAGAAAAACTCTCCGAATCGGCGAGTTCTCGCTTTAGGTTTTTGGGACAGCGACTTAAGTCACTGTAAGATCATTGTAGGGACACTCGCGAAGTTTATTTTATGCAGTAGGGCGCTGCCCCTATCCCCGAAAGGGGCATGTCCCGCGATCGCTCGGAAACCGCTTAGCGGACCACATGAGAGAGTTGACTCATAAAATTCGAAATAAATTAGGAAAATTATAGAAATTTCTGTAAAATACATAATTTAGAATTATGTATAATTCTGTGATTGTCATGGCCCAATAACCCAATTGGATTGGATTAAGTGTGTTGTAATTCATAATGCGTGCCGTTTTGTGGTTGTGCGTGTTGTAAAGTGTTTGCGACCTGTGCGTCGCACCTATTCTTTTAATATTCTAGTTGTAAATAGTTTTAGACTCGAATGTAACTCGAGTTTCGTATTTGTAATGTACAAAAATGGAGCGGTGGAAAGTCCACTTGAAGACGAGCTTACGAGAAGGGTGACGACGACACATGGCGGTCAAAGGAAGCGCTTGGAGAAGCCGCTAGCCTTAGGTTGACCGTCCGATCTTCTCATTGGCTTGAGAAGATCGTAGTAGGGCCATGACTATATCACATTTAATGATATATATATATGTTGATATATATATATGTATATTTAATTGATTTTGCTTGTATGTATGTGATGCATGCTAGTAGAAACATGTTTGTATGTATATGATGCATGCTAGGTTAATTTTCTTGTATGTATATGATGCATGCTAGAATAATTAATGTATGTATATGATGCATGCTAATATAGGATAATAAAGGCCTAAATGCGTATAAGATACACATTACGATTAGATTAGATCATAATCGAATCAACTCGAAAATGCCTACCGAGCCTTGATACCCATCACTACCTCGATCATTTGTTGTTGTTGAATCTGCCAAAGCAGAGCAACGCATATTATCTTGGTAGGGTGCGGAGGGACAATCTTGGTCCCGCCTATCATGACTCGGGTTAGAGTAAGCTCAATTAGATTGAGCAAAACTAGTTAACTCAATTGGATCGAGTAGAACTATAGGCATATTCCAATCGTTGGAAAGATAGGTTAAGATCGCATTTACACTAAATCTTGGGCGATTTAGCCAAAGCTAACTCAAGGTCTTTTGTAAATGTGGGTCTTAATCCTATAAACAAGAGTTGCATAGAGATGTAATGTAAATGTGTTACCCAGTGATCGTACTAAGTCTTGGGCGATTTAGCCAAAGCTAACTCAAGGCTTAGTATGATGTGGATCTTGTCCCGCAAGAATTATAGCTAGTTTGTATGAATCTAGTAAAAGTGGTTTGACCACATCCATAACTCGATTCTACAAAATTCCTATAATTTAGTGGGAGCATCATTTGATTAAAGGCCTAATTAAATGATAAAAGGAATATGATATTAATTCTCGGCATTGTATGTTGTAGATAACTATGTCGACAAACACGAACACTCTCTCTCTGCGTTCTGTCCTTGAGAAGGACAAGCTCAATGGAGCAAATTTCCTGGACTGGTACAGGAAGCTGAGAATTGTTCTCACCTAAGAAAGGAAGTTGTACGTCCTGGAGCAGCCCATTCCGGAGGGACCTCCTACCACTGCCTCGCGAGCTGACAAAGATGCTTACAAGAAGCATCAAGATGATGCATTAGATGTGTCATGTCTAATGCTCGCGACCATGAACTCTGAGCTCGCAACATGAGTTCATGAATGCTTATGATATGGTTGGACATCTTCGTCAACTATATCAAGGACAAGCAGGCATGAGAGATATGAAGTCTCTAAGGCATTATTTGGGTCCAAAATGCAAGAAGGGACTCCGTAGGTACATATGTACTCAAGATGATTGGGTACGAAAAACCTACAAAGGTCGGGATTCCCACTTGGCCAAGAGTCGCCACGACCTAATCTTGCAATCTTTGCCAAGAGCCTTCAATCAATTTGTCATGAATTATAACATGAATGAAATTGATAAGCCATTTCAAATGCTCAAAGATGTTGAGAATCGCAGAGCTTAACCTTAAGAAGGGTAACTGACACCATTTTGATGGTGCGTAAAAGAAAGGCAAGGGCAAGCCTAAAGGTAAGGGAAAGTCCTGCCAAGGGCAAAGGCAAAGAACTTAAACCCAAAGGAGGGGTAGCCAAGGAAGGGGCTTGCTTCCATCGCAAGAAGCGACATCGAAGCGAATCGCAAGGCATACCGAAGATCTTAAGAAGAAGAGAAGTGAGACTTCTACTTCAGGTATAAATGTTATAGAAGTCAATCTATCTATTTCTTCATCATGGGTATTAGATACCGGATGTGCATCTCACATTTGTACCAATGTGCAGGGGCTGAGAAATAGCAAGGCATTGACAAAGGGCGAGGTGGACCTACGAGTAGGCAATGGAGCAAGGGTTGCTGCTGTCGCTGTAGGAACTTATGATCTATCTCGCCTCCGGGCTTGTACTAGAATTAGATGAATGTTGTTATGTGCCCGCTTAACTAAGAACATCATTTCGATTTCTTGTTTGGACAAGAAAGGGTTTTCATTTATAATAAAGAACAAATGTTGTTCAGTTTATTTAAATGATATGTTCTATTGTAGTGAACCTCTAATGAACGGACTCTACTTTCTAGACTTAGAGAGCCCTATCTATAACATAAGTACCAAGAGGTTCAAGTCAAATGAGTTGAACCAAACCTATCTCTGGCATTGTCGCTTAGGTCACATAAATGAGAGTCGCTTATCTCATCCATAAGGATGGGTCGCTAGACTCATTTGATTTTGAATCATATGAGACATGCGAGTCTTGCCTTTTAGGCAAGATGACCAAGACTCCTTTAGTGGACATAGCAAAGAGCAACAGATTTGTTAGGACTTATACATAGTGATGTATGTGGTCCTTTCAATGTTGTCGCTAGAGGTGGTTAAGGTGTACTTCATTACATTTACCGATGACTTCAAGAGATATGGTTATGTGTATCTTATGACACATAAATCAATCCTTTGAAAAGTTCAAAGAATTCAAGAATGAAGTACAAAACCACTTGGCAAGAGTATTAAGATACTTCGATCGGATCGAGGTGGTGAATACCTTAGCCATGAGTTTTGTGGACTATCTAGCCGAGTGTGGGATTCTATCCCAACTCACTCCTCGAACACCACAAAGGGAATGGTGTATCCGAAAGGAGGAATCGCACTTATTAGATATGGTACGATCTATGATGAGTCACACAGATCTTCCTATATCCTTTGGGGATATGCTCGACACAAAGCAGCCTTTACTCCTTAACTGTACCATCCAAGGTCAGGATAAAGACACCATATACGATATGGACAGGAGAAAATCCCAAGATGTCTTTTATGAGGATTTGGGGTTGTGAGGCTTACGCTGACGCCAAGTCTCGCATAAACCGGGACCCAACCGATAGGTGCTATTTTGTTGGATATCCCAAGGATACAAAGGGATATTATTTTCTACATTCCCACAAGACAAAGTGTTTGTGGCAAAGATCGGGTTTTTCTAGAAAGGGATTTTGTTTCTAGAAAACTAGTGGGAGTACCTTTCGATCTTGAAGAAATTCAAGATAAGGACCATAGCATCGAGGCCTTGATGGAGGTTGAACAGAACCACAAAGTGTTGTGGGTGATGAGGTTGTTGCACAAAGAGTTGTGGAACAACCACTGCTCAAGTAGACCTACCTCTTCGCAGTGTCCGATAGGGTACGCCGCCACCGAGAGATACTCATTTCTCTTGTCTCGACCATGATGACGTTATGCTCATTGAGAATGAGCCTACCTCCTATCGAAGCCGCGTGATGAGCCCAGATTCTGAGAAATGGCTAGAGGCCATGAGATCCGAGATGGAATCCATGTACACTAACCAAGTATGGACTTTGGTTGATCCACCTGAAGGGGTCAAACCCATTGGGTGTAAGTGGGTCTTTAGGAGAAAGACTGACATGGATGGACTTACGCATACCTATAAGGGCCGATTGGTGGCTAAAGGTTTCAAGCAAATTCATGGTATTGACTATGATGAAACCTTTTCTCCAGTGGCGATGTTTAAGTCCATTCAGATCTTGCTTGCTATTGCAGCATACCACGATTATGAGATCTGGCAGATGGATGTCAAAACCGCATTTCTGAATGGAAACTTACTCGAGGATGTGTACATGACACAACCTGAGGGTTTTGTAGATCCACAACATACTGGGAAGGTATGCAAGCTGCAAAGGTCCATTTATGGGCTAAAGCAAGCTTCTCGGAGTTGGAATCTTCGATTCGATGATGCGATCAAACAGTTTGGTTTCATCAAGAATGAAGATGAACCCTGTGTCTACAAGAGGGTTAATGGGAACACAGTTGTGTTCCTTGTATTGTATGACATACTACTCATTGGGAATGACATCCCTTCGCTACAGTCTGTGAAGACTTGGCTGGGGACGTGCTTCTCAATGAAGGACTTAGGTGAAGCAGCCTGTATTCTAGGCATCAAGATCTATAGAGATAGATCTAAGAGATTGCTTGGCCTAAGTCAGAGTACATACATTGACACGGTATTACTTCGGTTTGCCATGCAGAATTCCAAGAAAGGACTTCTGCCGATGTCACATGGTGTGAGTCTTTCGAAGACTCAAAGTCCCTCTTCTAGAGAGGAGAGAGACCGCATGGATAAGATCCCTTATGCATCTGCTATAGGATCTATCATGTACGCCATGCTGTGTACTCGTCCTGATGTCTCGTATGCCTTGAGCATGACGAGTAGATACCAGTCAGATCCAGGTGAGCGTCACTGGATAGCAGTCAAGAATATTCTTAAGTACTTGAGAAGGACTAAAGAATATTTCTTGATATTTGGAGGCAATGAGGAGCTAGCTGTAAAGGGTTACAGCGATGCCAGCTTCCAAACTGACCAGGATGATTATAGATCGCAGTCAGGGTTCGTGTTTTGCTTGAATAGGTAGCACTGTGAGCTGGAAGAGTTCCAAGCAGAACACAGTTATTGATTCTACAACAGAGGCCGAATATATCGGTGCTTCCATCTCATTCGTGAGATTGTCGATCGAGGAGATGTGAAGATTTGCAGAGTACCCACAGAGGCTAACATCGCAGATCCCTTGACCAAGGCTTTGGCACAGAAAAAGCATGATGGTCACACTAGGTCATTGGGTATTAGATACTACGGTGATTGGCACTAGTGCTAGTGGGAGATTGTTAGTGAAAACCCTAGAGCCAATCATAAGATGATTGTTGTATGGACTTTATTGTATCATATTCCTATTTATAAAGGCATGGTTATTATATTTACTTGTATTGGTGCCAAATAACTAAATATAATAATGTGCTTGAGTAGTAGGTTCTTATCTATATCAATCGATTGGTTGAATCGATAATGAGATGATATAGAGAACACTACTCTTAATCATTCCTAGTCGAGTATTAACATTCAGGGACAATGTTAATGCATAGAGACTAGCATGTAGGTCAACAAGATGACTTGATCTCACAAGTCATGGATATGAGATATCAAGTTGACACATGGGTATGCATTGGAGAATGTATACTGAATGACCCGCCATGAGAAAGTATCATGGATCGTTATATGAGTGTCATATACTTTCTCATGTGGCTATTAGTATGACTATTAGTCCTTAGACCTGAAGTCACCATGGTTCCCTACATAAGGAGTTGCATACTTTGGCTTCGTCAAACGTCACCCGTAAATGGGTGGACTATAAAGGCGATTACTGGGTATGTAACGAATTATGCGGAGGGATGTGAGTGATGTAGATGGGATCTATCCCTCCTATATGACGGGGGTGACATCGATATTCTTGATAGAGTGAGACCACGGCGTATGGTTATGCCCAAATGAGTCAATATGAGATATTGAGCTCATTTGATTAGAGTGAGTCTACTTGGAGTTCAAGATTTAGATTGTACCGAGGATGACACGGTCTATGCCTCGATTGGTCAATCTAGATGTCAAGGATAGAGGGACATTGTCACATATTGTGAGAGTCACAATTAGTAGTCACAAAGGTGATGTTGGAGCTCAATATTCTTGTAACTTGGGTAGCAATGATGTGTTGCTAGATACCGCTCATTTCTTATGTTCCTAAATTGGTTTAGGGACATTGCCAACGTTACAAGAACCTATAGGGTCACACACATAAGAGCAATTAGATGGAGATTAGGTTCATATGATGAACCATGAGGATTAGGTTCATGGGATGAACCAAATTGGATTAAGAGTAATCCAAATTAGACTAATTGAGTTAGACTCAAGTTGATTCAAGTGTTGAATGAGTCTAATTTATATTTGATTCATCAAATCAATTTAAATTAATGAATAGAGATTCATTAAATTAAATTGACTTGAGTCAAGTGGTTATATTTGATCAACCATGGGAGATTATAGGTCAAGTTTGACTTGACTTGAGAGGGAAGATGAAAGGTCAAGTTTGACTTGACCAAATGTCATGTCATGATGATGACTTGGCATGGCCGACCAATGATGATGCTCCACATCATCATTGACTTTGTCAATTGGTGCCACATCATGAGGGAGATCAAGGGTCATGGGAGTTACATGCATGCATGTAACCTCCTCTCCATGAAGTGGCCAACCACTTATTCCATTAGATGGAATTGATTTTGTGAGTTACACAACTTCATCTTCTTCCTTGGAACACCCTCTCAACCTCTCCCAACCTCCTTGGCCGAAATTCCTAAAGGGTGCTAGCACACTCTAAGGTATTTTTCTCCACCTATTGCTTGTGTGGATACCAATAGAGGAGTGTGCACTTGACACTCTCGAGTTCCGGCGAACCTTTTGGACGAGCGGGATTTGCGAAGGGCATCGCATCGAGGGTAACTTCTTATCATGTAGATCTAGAGTAGATCTAAAGGTATTAAACACATACATGTTAGTTTTATATTTTATACTTCGCACGGATCCGTGGCCGGGGCTTCCGAGGTTTCCGCAACGCAAAAAGCAGTTTTTGTGGCTCGGAAAAACCCAACAGTTATTGTATTGGCTGTGAGTCGAAATTTTGGTCTTGGCTGTGAAATTGAAGGGATGGACAGACCGGATTTCTTGGTATCATTCTTTCTATGAGTATCTTTTGTCAATTGTTGCAAGTGTAGCTCGGATCATTGTAGGAAAAAGGGGAGCTGTGATAGGAGTGGTATTGGTTGTTTCTAGTGTTGATTATGTTCGGTTATTACTAGTTTGATGTCTGATATATTTTGATTTGGAGATCTTAGTGTATTGGATTATGTTGGTTATACTCTGTTAGGGAGTTGTGATGGGTGAAGTAAGTGTGGTTAGATCTATTCACCGTAATTGATCTTGAGGATGTCGATGATTCATTATGAGTTGGTTATTGTGAATCGGTTGGATATGATTAGTGTGGTTAAAATGTATTCGGGAAAAGAATGAGAATATAGAACGATTTAGTAGTTTGTACGTACAATTATTGGAGACTTGTACTTAACCATAATTTGTTATGATTGTGCAGGTTTGGGATACGAAGCGTGTTCACAGCTGTGAGGACTATTTCGAGCTTCGTATCAGGTGGGTAATTTCCTACCTGGTCCGGTAGATGTAATTACATTCAGATTTAGACATAGATATGAGCATGATATATGTTCATATTACCTTGACCCTGCTCTTATTATCTTATGCTTGAACTTATCGTTGGATGTATTTATGCTCAATTGTTGATATCACATATTCCCTATCATGATTTAGGAGTTATAGATGTGATGTAAATTGGCCTAGATGTTTAGTAGGTTGTAAATGTTAGTATGGGTGATGACCCAATTTATAATTTGGCAAAAAGGTCATCTATGGGTAGGTAATGCCCTAAATGTAGGATTTATTTCTAATACCCGTATGTTGCATACTGTTACCAACCATGAGTTGTGTAATTGTTAAGTGAAGGGTGATTAGTGTGTCGCTGCGGACCGGTGGTCCCAGTTTGATATGATTAATTGAGTACGACTCTATATCGGATAGAGAGTGCATCGATCAGTTGAGTATGACTCTCTATTGGATAGAGAGTTATGATCAGTCGAGTACGACTCTTTATTGGATAGAGAGTGCGTCAATCAATTGAGTACGACTCTCTATTGGATAGAGAGTTATGATCAGTTGAGTACGACTCTCTACAGGATAGAGAGTCCGTCGATCAGTTGAATACGACTCTCTACAGGATAGAGAGTATATTGATCGATACGACTCTTCTTTGTTGAGCAGAGTGCTGTGGTAGATGGTTGTACAGTGATAGCATACTCATGTCATATGCATGCATTCGACATAGTCTCTCCTTGGGTTGAGAGAGTCGTCATCATCCTCCCGCAGCACTCCCGAGGAGTAGCGGTGAGGCAGCATCTGTTGTGTCGCAGTCTACCACTATAGACGGTGGTAGTTGGAGTTGTGTGCAGTTGTCCTGGGTGCGTGGTACTCGACCACTCATTGATAGTGTTAGTCGGAGTGGCCAGCAGCAGGGACCCCCGTTGTGTAGCGATCTCTTTACGCTCATATGCTACTTGATAATACTGCCCACTCGACCACTCTATAGTAGTGGTTGGTGTGAGTTGGGACAGTTGTCATGTCGTGCCACCTAGGCCACACTGGGGTCGTGGTAGCGAGTAGGGGTGAGCAGGCATGACCATGCATGCTTCATTGCCGTATCTGATGGTGATTTGCATATTACCATATATATATACATATATGCATGTATATATATGTATATGGATGGTTGAGATTAATATATATATATATATATATATATATACTTATTGTGATGTTGCATTTGATTGTATTATGCTTGCTGCATTTGATTGTACATCATATTCATGCATGCTTCTTGCATATGTTACGGTTGTGTCGGGTACTGGTATGTGTTGGACAGCCCATTAGATACCTTGACTTGTAGCATGACTAGATTATGAGTTGGTATTACTCTTCCTGTTATATATATATATATATATATATATATATATATATATATATATATATATATATATATATATATATATATATGTTGGATATATGTTCAGGTTGGAGTAGAGTAGCGAAGCAGACTTCAGGTATGTCTGCATTTTACGTTGTTCATTTGTTTAGACGGTATATGCTTGTATTTATATACTATGCTGATATACCTGTTGTACCTATAGATTATGTTGTTGAAAATACATGGGATATGACATATATACATGTTTTCTATTTCCTGCTGAGTTTTACTCACCACCACAATGGACCCTGGGTTTTTCTGTCGCCCAGGTAACAGGTAACCGACTTTGTGATGGACTTGGAGCACCGCTGGCTGACATCTCATCTCACCTCTGAGGCTTCCGTGTTTGTGTTGGATTTTCCGTATGTCTTGTTATGTATTCGGAGTTTTCGTGATATTATGTATTATGTGATGTACGCACATGTTGGTGCGGGTTTTGACGAGGTTTTCTTTATGTTCTGGTGTTAGTCATACCGGTATGCATGTGTGTAGGTTGGGATGTTATTGTATCATGTTTTCGCTATGTTTTGTGTAGTTTTAGTTTTCATATATGTATATATTGTTGTTATTGTGGGCCTACAAGTCTTGTATTAACCCGAAATGATGCCACGTACAGGGGAGATGCTGTCCGTTTGATTTTCGGCTCGGCATGCTCTCGGAGTGTGACACTACGCCTTGAGTTGGCTTTTTCTAAATCACCCAAGACATAGTATGATCGGTAGGTAACAAATTACCAATTATATCTCTATGCAACTCTTGTTTATAGGATCAAGATCCACATTTACAAAAAAACTTGAGTTAGCTTTGGCTAAATCACCCAAGATTTAGTGTAAATGTGATCTTATTTTATCTTTCCAACTGTTGGAATATGCATATAGTTTTACCTGATCCAATTGAGTTAACTAGTTTCACTCAATCTAATTGAGCTTATTCTCACCCAAGCATTGATAGACGGGACCAAGATTGTCCCTCCGCACCCTACCAAGATAATATGCATTGCTCTGCTTTGGCAGATTCAACAATAACAAATGATCGCGGTAGTGATGGGTATCAAAACTTGATAGGCATTTCGAGTTGACTTGATTAAGATCTAATCTAATCGTGAATGCGTATCATATACGCATTAAGGCATTAATTACCCTATACTAGCAGGCATCACATACATACAAGAAAAAACAAAAATATATATATATATATACTAATTAATTAATTTGTGATGAGGTCATGGCCCTACTACGATCTTCTCAAGCCAATGAGAAGATCGGACGGTCAACCTAGGGTTAGCCGCTTCTCCAAGTGCCTCCTTTAACCGCCATGTGTTGTCGGCAACCTCCTCGTAACTCCGTCTACTAGTGGACCTCCCACTGCTCTATTTTTGTACATTACACACATGAAACTCGAGTTACATTTGAGTCTAAAACTATTTACAACTGGAATATTAAAAAAGAGAGGCACGACGCGCATGTCGCATACATTATACAACATGCACAACACAAAAACGGTGTGCAAGCTGTATTATGATTTACAATACATTTATCCAATCACATTGGGTTTCTTGAGCCATGACCATCATAGTATTATACATAATTCTAAATTATGTATTTTGCAGAAATTTCTATAATTTTCCTACCTTTTTTTTCTATCAATTTTATAAGTCACAACTCCGCAGCGGTTCCGCTAAGCGATTTTCGGGAGTGATCGCAAGACAATGCCCCTTATGGGGTTAGGGGCAGCGCCCCTTCTCACAAAATGAATCTCATGAGTGTCTGATACTCGTCTTATAGTGCCTTAAGTCACTGTCCCAAAAAACAAAAATGAGTCCCTGCCGTTTCGGAGAGTTTTTCTTGGTGGTTGAAGCCTACAAGTGTCCAAACATTTGTTACTTTGACTCTAAGAAAAAAATAATCACAAAATCTATAAAATAAGGAAAATTACGGAAACTTACAGATCTGATTCTTTTCGTATCTAATATAAAAATTACAAATATAAACATGTACATGCTTCGCACGTGGCTCTGATACCATTGTTAGACTATCCGAGCCGCAAAAACAACTTTTTGCATTGCGGAAACCTCGGAAGCCGGCCACGGATGCATGTGAAGATATATAAAAATTCATGTATATGTTTATCTACACTAGATCTACCTTATATTTACATGAGAAGAACATTACCCTTGTAGCGATGCCCTTCGCTTATTCCGCTCGTCCAAAGGTTGTCGGATCTCGTAGAGTGTCAAGTGTACACTCCTCTACACATATCCACACGGACAAAAGGTGGAGAGAACCACTTAGAGTGTGCTAGCACTCTTGGGAGGTTTCGGCCATGGAGGAGAGGAAGAGAAGACGATAGGAGAAGGAAGAAGAAGAAATCAATTAACCTTACTCATCCATTGGCCGGCCACTTAAAGAGGGGGTTATAAACATCCATGTAACACCAAGAGCCATGGCTCTTGGTCTTCCTCATGAGGTGGCACACCATGATGTGTCCATGATGATGTGGAACATCATCATTGGCCGGCCCTATGCCAAGTCACCATGAAGTGGCATTTGGTCCAGTCAAACTTGACCATTCATCTTCCCTCTCAAGTCAAGTCAAACTTGACCTCTTATCTTCCATGGTTGATCAAATCTAACCTTTGATTCAAGTCAATTTAATTTAATGAATCTCAATTCATTATTTTAAATTGACTTAATGAATCAAATCTAAATTAGACACATTCAACACTTGAATCAAATTGAGTCCAACTCAATTAGTCTAATTTGGATTATTCTTATTCAAATTTGGTTCATCACATGAACCTAATCCTCTTAGTCCATCATATGAACCTAATCTCCATTTAATTTCCCTTTGTGTGTGACCCTATAGGTTCTTGTAACATTAGCAATGCTCCTAAACTAATTTAGAATCATAAGCAATGAGCGGTATTTAGCAACACATCATTGCTACCCAAGTTACGAGAATGTTGAGATCCAACTGTTGGATCGAGAAGCGTCGCTAGAGGGGGAGGTGAATAGCGATCGTAAATCTTTTCGATGTTTCGTTCGAGTAGATAATTAAATGAGTAAGAGTAGCGGAAAATAAAGAGACACGTTTATTTTTGCTAGGTTCACAATGTTAGTGAAAGCCCTAGAGCCAATCATATGATGATTGTTGTATGGACTTTATTGTATCATATTCCTATTTATAAAGGCATGGTTATTATATTTACTTGTATTGGTGCCAAATAACTAAATATAATAATGTCCTTGAGTAGTAGGTTCTTATCTATATCAATCGATTGGTTGAATCGATAATGAGATGATATAGAGAACACTACTCTTAATCATTCCTAGTCGAGTATTAACATTCAGGGACAATGTTAATGCATAGAGACTAGCATGTAGGTCAACAAGATGACTTGATCTCACAAGTCATGGATATGAGATATCAAGTTGACACATGGGTATGCATTGGAGAATGTATACTGAATGACCCGCCATGAGAAAGTATCATGGATCGTTATATGAGTGTCATATACTTTCTCATGTGGCTATTAGTATGACTATTAGTCCTTAGACCTGAAGTCACCATGGTTCCCTACATAAGGAGTTGCATACTTTGGCCGTCAAACGCCACCCGTAAATGGGTGGACTATAAAGGCGACATCGGGTATGTAACTAATTATGCGAGGGATGTGAGTGATGTAGAGATCTATCCCTCCCATATGACGGGGGTGACATCGATATTCTTGATAGAGTGAGACCACGAAGTGCATGGCCATGCCCAAATGAGTCAATATGAGATATTGAGCTCATTTGATTAGAGTGAGTCTACTTGGAGTTCAAGATTTAGATTGTACCGAGGATGACACCGTCTATGCCTCGATTGGTCAATCTAGATGTCAAGGATAGAGGGACATTGTCACATATTGTGAGAGTCACAATTAGTAGTCACAAAGGTGATGTTGGAGCTCAACATTCTTGTAACTTGGGTAGCAATGATGTGTTGCTAGATACCGCTCATTGCTTATGTTCCTAAATCGGGTTAGGGACATTGCCAACGTTACAAGAACCTATAGGGTCACACACATAAGAGCAATTAGATGGAGATTAGGTTCATATGATGAACCAGGAGGATTAGGTTCATGGGATGAACCAAATTGGATTAAGAGTAATCCAAATTAGACTAATTGAGTTAGACTCAAGTTGATTCAAGTGTTGAATGAGTCTAATTGAGATTTGATTCATCAAATCAATTTAAATTAATGAATAGAGATTCATTATATTAAATTGACTTGAGTCAAGTGGTTAGATTTGATCAACCATGGGAGATTAGAGGTCAAGTTTGACTTGACTTGAGAGGGAAGTTGAAAGGTCAAGTTTGACTTGACCAAATGCCATGTCATGATGATGACTAGGCATGGCCGGCCAATGATGGTGCTCCACATCATCAGTGACTTGGTCAATTGGTGCCACATCATGAGGGAGACCAAGGGTCATGGGAGTTACATGCATGCATGTAACTCCCCCTCCATGAAGTGGCCGGCCACCATTTGGGGGTTATGTGAGTGAAAATTCATTTGGTGAGTAATCACTCATTACTTCATCTTCTTCCTTGGGAATTTTCCTCTCAAGCTCTCCCTCTCCTTCCTCTCTTTGGCCGAACCAACCAAGGAGTGCTAGCACACTCAAGGTTGAGTTTTCTTCCACCTATTGCTTGTGTGGATACCATAGAGGAGTGTGCACTTGACACTGGACTTTGGATTTAGGGATTTGCGAAGGGTATCGCATCAAGGGTAACATCCTTATCTCTTAGTTCTAAGGTAGATCTAGGGGATTTTTTAAGCACATACATGTAATTAGTTTTAATACTTCTTCGCATGGATCCGTGGCCGGGACTTCCGGTTTCCAACGCAAAGCTGCCATGCTTCGGAAAAACCCAACAGTGGTATCAGAGCCACGTGCGAAGCATGTATGTGTTTCATTTTTGTATTTTTATATTAGATATAAAAATTACAGATTTTTATGTTTCTGTAAATTTCCTAATTTTATAGAATTTTTGGGTATTTTTCTCGTAGAGTCGAAGCAACGAGTGTTGGGACACTCGTAGGCTTCAACCGTCGAGAAAAACTCTCCGAATCGGCGAGTTCTCGCTTTAGGTTTTTGGGACAGCGACTTAAGTCGCTGTAGGATCGTTGTAGGGACACTCGCAAAGTTTATTTTGCGAGTAGGGGCGCTGCCCCTATCCCCGAAAGGGGCCATGTCCCGCGATCGCGCCCAGAAACCGCTTAGCGGGACCGTTTCGGAGAGATAACTCATAAATTCGAAATAAATTAGGAAAAATTATAGAAATTTTCTGTAAAAATACATAATTTTGAATTATGTATGATTCTGTGATTGTCATGGCCCAATAACCCAATTGGATTGGATTATGTGTGTTGTAACATTTTTTGTGGTTGTGCGTGTTGTTTAGTGTTTGCGACCGCTGCCGACCTCTTCTTTTAATATTCTAGTTGTAAATAGTTTTAGACTCGAATGTAACTCGAGTTTCGTATTTGTAATGTACAAAAATGGAGCGGTGGAAAGTCCACTTGAAGACGAGCTTACGAGAAGGGTGACGACGACACATGGCGGTCAAAGGAAGCGCTTGGAGAAGCCGCTAGCCTTAGGTTGACCGTCCGATCTTCTCATTGGCTTGAGAAGATCGTAGTAGGGCCATGACTATATCACATTTAATTATATATATATATATGTTGATATATATATATTTAATTGATTTATGCTTGTATGTATGTGATGCATGCTAGTGAAAAATAAATAAATAAATAAATGAATGTATGTATATGATGCATGCTAATATAGGATAATAAAGGCCTAAATGCGTATAAGATACACATTACGATTAGATTAGATCATAATCGAATCAACTCGAAAATGCCTACCGAGCCTTGATACCCATCACTACCTCGATCATTTGTTGTTGTTGAATCTGCCAAAGCAGAGCAACGCATATTATCTTGGTAGGGTGCGGAGGGACAATCTTGGTCCCGCCTATCACGACTCGGGTTAGAGTAAGCTCAATTAGATTGAGCAAAACTAGTTAACTCAATTGGATCGAGTAGAACTATAGGCATATTCCAATCGTTGGAAAGATAGGTTAAGATCGCATTTACACTAAATCTTGGGCGATTTAGCCAAAGCTAACTCAAGGTCTTTTGTAAATGTGGGTCTTAATCCTATAAACAAGAGTTGCATAGAGATGTAATCGGTAATGTGTTACCCACCGATCGTACTAAGTCTTGGGCGATTTAGCCAAAGCTAACTCAAGGCTTAGTATGATGTGGATCTTGTCCCACAAGAATTATAGCTAGTTTGTATGAATCAAGTAAATGTGGTTTGACCACATCCATAACTCGATTCTACAAAATTCCTATAATTCAGTGGGAGCATCATTTGATTAAAGGCCTAATTAAATGATAAAAGGAATATGATATTAATTCTCTTCATTGTATGTTGTAGATTACTATGTCAAACAACACGAACACTCTCTCTCTGCGATCTGTCCTTGAGAAGGACAAGCTCAATGGAGCAAATTTCCTGGACTGGTACAGGAACCTGAGAATTGTTCTCACCCAAGAAAGGAAGTCAGACGTCCCGGAGCGCCCATTCCGAGGCACCTCCCGCCATCGCCTGTGTCGACAAAGATGCTTACAAGAAGCATCAAGATGATGCATTAGATGTGTCATGTCTAATGCTCGCGACCATGAACTCTGAGCTTCAGAAGCAACATGAGTTCATGAATGCTTATGATATGGTTGGACATCTTCGTCAACTATATCAAGGACAAGCTAGGCATGAGAGATATGAAGTCTCTAAAGCACTATTTGTGTCTAAAATGCAAGAAGGGTCTCCTGTATGTTCATATGTACTCAAGATGATTGGGTACGTAGAAAACCTACAAAGGCTGGGATTCCCACTTGGCCAAGAGCTGGCCACTGACCTAATCTTGCAATCTTTGCCAAGAGCCTTCGATCAATTTGTCATGAATTATAACATGAATGAAATTGATAAGCCATCGTTAAATGCTCAAAGATGTTGAGAATCACGAGCTTAACCTTAAGAAGGGTAAATCTGACACCATTTTGATGGTGCAGAAGAAGAAAGGCAAGGGCAAGCCTAAAGGTAAGGGAAAGTCCCAAGCCAAGGGCAAAGGCAAAGAACTTAAACCCAAAGGAGGGGTAGCCAATGAAGGGGCTTGCTTCTTCTGCAATGAAGCAGGACATTGGAATAGTAACTGCAAGGCATACCTGGAAGATATTAAGAAGAAGAGAAGTGAGACTTCTACTTCAGGTATAAATGTTATAGAAGTCAATCTATCTATTTCTTCATCATGGGTATTAGATACCGGATGTGCATCTCACATTTGTACCAATGTGCAGGGGCTGAGAAATAGCAAGGCATTGACAAAGGGCGAGGTGGACCTACGAGTAGGCAATGGAGCAAGGGTTGTCATCTCAGAGGGAACTTATGATCTATCTCGCCTCCGGGCTTGTACTAGAATTAGATGAATGTTGTTATGTGCCCGCTTTAACTAAGAACATCATTTCAGCTTTCTTGTTTGGACAAGAAAGGTTTTTCATTTATAATAAAGAACAAATGTTGTTCTTTTATTTAAATGATATGTTCTATTGTAGTGCACCTCTAATGAACGGACTCTACTTTCTAGACTTAGAGAGCCCTATCTATAACATAAGTACCAAGAGGTTCAAGTCAAATGAGTTGAACCAAACCTATCTCCTGCATTGTCGCTAGGTCACATAAATGAGAGTCGCTTATCTCAAATCCATAAGGATGGGTCGTTAGACTCATTTGATTTTGAATCAAATGAGAAATGCGAGTCTTTACTTTTAGGCAAGATGACCAAGAATCCCGTTAGTGGACAAAGCGAAAGAGCAACAGATTTGTTAGGACTTATACATAGTGATGTATGTGGTCCTTTCAATGTTGTTAGAGGTGGTTAAGTGTACTTCATTACATTTACTGATGACTTCAGAGATATGGTTATGTGTATCTTATGACATATAAATCAATCCTTTGAAAAGTTCAAAGAATTCAAGAATGAAGTACAAAACCACTGGCAAGAGTATTAAGATACTGATCGATCGAGGTGGTGAATACCTTAGCCATGAGTTTCGTGGACTATCTAGCCGAGTGTGGGATTCTATCCCAACTCACTCCTCTGGAACACCACGGTGGAATGGTGTATCCGAAAGGAGGAATCGTACCTATTGGATATGGTACGATCTATGATGAGTCACACAGATCTTCCTATATCCTTTGGGGATATGCTCGACACAGCCTTTACCCTTAACCGTACCATCCAAGGTGTGGTAAAGACACCATATACGATATGGACAGGAAAAATCCCAAGATGTCTTTATGAGGATTTGGGGTTGTGAGGCTTACGCTCGACGCCAAGTCTCGCATAAACCGGGACCCAAATCCGATAGGTGCTATTTTGTTGGATATCCCAAGGATACAAAGGGATATTATTTACATTCCCAACAAGACAAAATGTTTGTGGCTAAGACTGGGGTTTTTCTAGAAAGGGATTTTGTTTCTAGAAAAACTAGTGGGAGTACCTTCGATCTTGAAGAAATTCAAGATAAGGACCATAGCACTGAGGCCTTGATGGAGGTTGAACAGGAACCACAAAGTGTTGTGGGTGATGAGGTTGTTGCACAAAGAGTTGTGGAACAACCACCTGTTCAAGTAGACCTACCTCTTCGCAGGTCTGATAGGGTATGTCGTCAGCCTGAGAGATACTCATTTCTCTTGTCTGACCATGATGACGTTATGCTCATTGAGAATGAGCCTACCTCATATCAGGAAGCCGATGAGCCCAGATTCTGAGAAATGGCTAGACGCCATGAGATCCGAAATGGAATCCATGTACACTAACCAAGTATGGACTTTGGTTGATCCACCTGAAGGGGTCAAACCCATTGGGTGTAAGTGGGTCTTTAGGAGAAAGACTGACATGGATGGACTTACGCATACCTATAAGGGCCGATTGGTGGCTAAAGGTTTCAAGCAAATTCATGGTATTGACTATGATGAAACCTTTTCTCCAAAGCGATGTTTAAGTCCATTCGGATCTTGCTTGCTATTGCAAAGATACCACGATTATGAGATCTGGCAGATGGATGTCAAAACCGCGTTTCTGAATGGAAACTTACTCGAGGATGTGTACATGACACAACCTGAGGGTTTTGTAGATCCACAGCATACTGGGAAAGTATGCAAGCTGCAAAGGTCCATTTATGGGCTAAAGCAAGCTTCTCGGAGCTGGAATCTTCGATTCGATGATGCGATCAAACAGTTTGGTTTCATCAAGAATGAAGATGAACCCTGTGTCTACAAGAGGGTTAATGGGAACACATTTGTGTTCCTTGTATTGTATGTGGATGACATACTACTCATTGGGACTGACATCCTTCGCCATACCGGAAGACTTGGTCGGGACGTGCTTCTCAATGAAGGACTTAGGTGAAGCACCATTGTATTCTAGGCATCAAGATCTATAGAGATAGATCTAAGAGATTGCTTGGCCTAAGTCGAGTACATACATCGACACGTATTACCGGTTTGCCATGCGAATTCCAAGAAAGGACTTCACCGATGTCACATGGTGTGAGTCTTCAAGACTCAAAGTCCTCTTCTAGAGAGGAGAGAGACTGCATGGATAAGATCCCTTACGCATCTGCTATAGGATCTATCATGTACGCCATGTTGTGTACTCGTCCTGATGTCTCGTATGCTTTGAGCATGACGAGTAGATACCAGTCAGATCCAGGTGAGCGTCACTGGATAGCAGTCAAGAATATTCTTAAGTACTTGAGAAGGACTAAAGAATATTTCTTGATATTTAGAGGCGATGAGGAGCTAGTCAGAAGGGTTACAAATGATGCCACTTCCAAACCTCACCAGTGATGATTACAGATCGCAATGTGGTTCGTGTTTTGCTTGAATAGGTAGCACTGTGAGCTGGAAGAGTTCCAAGCAGGACACAGTTATTGATTCTACAACAGAGGCCGAATATATCGGTGCTTCCATCTCATTCGTGAGATTGTCGATCGAGGAGATGTGAAGATTTGCAGAGTACCCACAGAGGCTAACATCGCAGATCCCTTGACCAAGGCTTCGTACGTAAAAAGCATGATGGTCACACTAGGTCATTGGGTATTAGATACTACGGTGATTGGCACTAGTGCTAGTGGGAGATTGTTAGTGAAAGCCCTAGAGCCAATCATATGATGATTGTTGTATGGACTTTATTGTATCATATTCCTATTTATAAAGGCATGGTTATTATATTTACTTGTATTGGTGCCAAATAACTAAATATAATAATGTCCTTGAGTAGTAGGTTCTTATCTATATCAATCGATTGGTTGAATCGATAATGAGATGATATAGAGAACACTACTCTTAATCAGTCCTAGTCGAGTATTAACATTCAGGGACAATGTTAATGCGTAGAGACTAGCATGTAGGTCAACAAGATGACTTGATCTCACAAGTCATGGATATGAGATATCAAGTTGACACATGGGTATGCATTGGAGAATGTATACCAATGACCCGCCATGAGAAAGTATCATGGATCGTTATATGAGTGTCATATACTTTCTCATGTGGCTATTAGTATGACTATTAGTCCTTAGACCTCAAGTCACCATGGTTCCCTACATAAGGAGTTGCATACTTTGTTTTCACAAACGCCACCCGTAAATGGGTGGACTATAAAGGCGACATCGGGTATGTAACAATTATGGAGGGATGTGAGTGATGTAGATGGGATCTATCCCTCCCATATGACGGGGTGACATCGATATTCTTGATAGAGTGAGACCACGGTGCGTATGGTTATGCCCAAATGAGTCAATATGAGATATTGAGCTCATTTGATTAGAGTGAGTCTACTTGGAGTTCAAGATTTAGATTGTACCGAGGATGACACGTCTATGCCTCGATTGGTCAATCTAGATGTCAAGGATAGAGGACATTGTCACATATTGTGAGAGTCACAATTAGTAGTCACAAAGGTGATGTTGGAGCTCAACATTCTTGTAACTTGGGTAGCAATGATGTGTTGCTAGATACCGCTCATTGCTTATGTTCCTAAATCGGTTTAGGACATTGCCAACGCTACAAGAACCTATAGGGTCACACACATAAGAGCAATTAGATGGAGATTAGGTTCATATGATGAACCATGAGGATTAGGTTCATGGGATGAACCAAATTGGATTAAGAGTAATCCAAATTAGACTAATTGAGTTAGACTCAAGTTGATTCAAGTGTTGAATGAGTCTAATTGAGATTTGATTCATCAAATCAATTTAAATTAATGAATAGAGATTCATTATATTAAATTGACTTGAGTCAAGTGGTTAGATTTGATCAACCATGGGAGATTAGAGGTCAAGTTTGACTTGACTTGAGAGGAAGTTGAAAGGTCAAGTTTGACTTGACCAAATGCCATGTCATGATGATGACTAGGCATGGCCGCCAATGATGATGCTCCACATCATCATTGACTTGTCAATTAGTGCCACATCATGAGGGAGACCAAGGGTCATGGGAGTTACATGCATGCATGTAACTCCCCCTCCATGAAGTGGCCGGCCACCATTTGGGGGTTATGTGAGTGAAAATTCATTTGGTGAGTAATCACTCATTACTTCATCTTCTTCCTTGGGAATTTTCCTCTCAAGCTCTCCCTCTCCTTCCTCTCTTTGGCCGAACCAACCAAGGAGTGCTAGCACACTCAAGGTTGAGTTTTCTTCCACCTATTGCTTGTGTGGATACCATAGAGGAGTGTGCACTTGACACTCTCGAGTTCCGGCGGACTTTGGACGAGCGGGATTTGCGAAGGGCATCGCATCAAGGGTAACATCCTTATCTCTTAGTTCTAAGGTAGATCTAGAGGATTTTGTAAGCACATACATGTAATTAGTTTTAATACTTCTTCGCACGGATCCGTGGCCGGGACTTCCGGGGTTTCCGCAACGCAAAAAGCGGTTTTTGCGGCCCGGAAAAGCCCAACACACAACCCAGCGGTTGCTACTCCAAGGCCCTGTCGGTCCTAGACCACGTACGGAGGGCAAAGCACTATAACGTCTCCTCCTCGTTGGAGGTAGGAGACAACAATCACAAAACCGAAAGTACGAGGATGAGGCAACAAGCCTACCTCACCTCGTTATGATTAAAACAAAGAATACAATAAACAATTACTTGCTACTGCTGCCGACGAAGGAGATTTGAACTTGTCGTCGCGTCGGCGTTATGATGGCGTTGGAGCGTTGGCATTGTAGGAGCACTTGAGAATAAACTTGATGTCATTTGGGGTTGGAATCCTCCCCTCCTTTTATAGATTTTGGCCTCTGAATATGTCTCCTCTTTTTTTCGAATAGATCAAGAAGTCGTATAATTTTTATCGCGAAGTGGCCGCGTCAAACCTTATATGTTTTGACCTAGCGCAAAGGTCGATTCGGCCGACATCACGATCGATGATTCCCATCACCACCGATGAGCATCACGATCGCCTAATGGCCGAATGATCACCGCCACTTCCCTACAGTAAGAGATTAGCTTAGAAAATGATAAATGCGACAGTTTCTAACCGTCCAATCTCGACCTAAACCTTCCATAGAAAGTCTTAGTCGAATCGCCGCCTACGGTCATCCCCGTAAAGAGGACATGACCTTACAATCTCTCACTCACACAAGCTTTCCTCGATACTTACCTTGTAGCTCTCTCTTTCGGCCTTCCACTCGATTCCTTCGGCTCCCTCCGAAGTCACTCGAGTGTCGCTCGACCCCCACGGCTTCCTCCGGGTGTCGCTACCCTTCAGCTCTAGCTTTAGTACTTTTGTGCATACTCGATTTAGCTCGTGAGATAACGAAGTAAACTTAACTTTGTGTCTTTGCCATAATCAAAACACAGGTTCGATTATCTAGTGCCCCTACACCAACACCAACATCACCATTGTGACTACTAATTGTGACTCTCACAATATGTGACAATGCCCCTCTATCCTTGACATCTAGATTGAACAATTGAGGCATAGACCGTGTCATCCTCTGTACAATCTATATCTTGAAGTCCAAGTAGACTCACTCTAATCAAATGAGCTCAATATCTCATATTGACTCATTTGGGTATGGCCATGCACTTAGTGGTCTCACTCTATCAAGAATCATGATATCACTCCCATCATGTAGGAGGGATAGATCCCATCTACATCACTCACATCCCTCTGCATAATTTGTTACATACCCAGTAATCGCCTTTATAGTCCACCCATTTATGGGTGACGTTTGACGAAGCCAAAGTATGCAACTCCTTATTTAGGGAACCATGGTGACTTCAGGTCCAAGGACTAATAGTTACATGAGAAAGTATATGACACTCATATAACGATCCATGATACTTTCTCATGGCGGGTCATTTAGTATACATTCTCCAAAGCATACCCATGTGTCAACTTGATATCTCATATCCATGACTTGTGAGATCAAGTCATCGAGTTGACCTACATGCTAGTCTCTTCGCATTAATATTGTCCTTGAATATTAATACTTGACTAGGAATGATTAAGAGTAGTATTCTCTATATCATCTCATTATCGATTCTACCAATCGATTGATAAGAACCTTCTTCTACTCAAGGACGCTATTATACTTAGTTATTTGGCTCCAATACAAGCAAGTATAATAACCATAAAGAAATGACTTTATAAATATATATAGGAATATGATACAACAAGTCCATACAACAATCATCACATGATCGACTCTAGGGCTTTCACTAACAGATGTTTCATTCCATAATTTATCATTCTAGGTCAGTTACTAGGAGGAAGGCACATTTGCCTTACTGCCATGTCATCACATCCCTCTTAGCTGCATTAGGGGTTGATGTTACCACAGGTAACGTCAAACAGCTTATTGAGTACGACATGATAGGGTCTAAGAAGTTTGGTTTAGCAAAAATAGGGTTAGATGAAAATAATATCCTTGCATGGAAGAGAGATGGTCCTCAGCCCCAGCCCCAGCCAGAGTCGGAGTAGGAGCGTGAGCCAGAGATTGACCCCGACCACCACTCCGAGTTTGAGCATCAGGAAGCCCTAGGATTTGACACTCTATCACCATTTCTTGGGATTCCAACACCTCCTACTGTAGCAGAGAGATTATCCAGGTTGGGGGATGCGATGCAGCTCCAGGAGCAGCAAAATCTTGAGAAGATGCAGATATTGCAAGCGTAGAGAGAGGATCATCGAGAGATGATGGAGCTTCTTAGGTCTTGGGGCATGGGTCCTCCTCCTCCTCCACCTTCTTCCACTAACTATGAGTGTTATGTCACTTTAGTTGAACTTAATAAATTTATTTTTTAAATCATGTGTGTGAATTGGTTTATGCTTGGTAGATTAGAATGTTGTCATACTCATTACTTAAATTTATTTTGAAAAATAATATTATTTTAATTTTTAAAAGAAAAGTTAAATTAATATAGGTCAATCTAGATTTAATAATCCTATAGATTTAAGTAAGCCTTCGCATCTCACAAACACCTAGGATTACCTTTTTGTATATTGAGCAACGCAGATGGAATGAGATGTTAGGACTGCACCCCTGTTTCTAGATGTAGATCAAGTGCATCGACATGAACCAATACGGGGTTTAAAAGAGCAAATCAATAGCTACGGTGACTAACTCTAGTTTAAAGCTTGATGATTAATTCTATTTCTTTTGAGCTAGTAAAGATTTGGATATTTGCTTTAAGGACGATTTTTAGATGTTTATTTTTAAAATATAAATATAATATTTTGGAACTCATGCTTGGACACATTCCCTATCATTTTTGCATCATATTAAAAATTTTGATTTTTTTTTAAATTTTGGGGAGAAAAGATTTGAAATTTTTGTAAATTTTGGAAGATGATACTATTCAAGGCGAGAAATTTAAAAAAAAAATTGAAAATTTTAAGGGGGAGTTAGAAATATTGTCTGAAATTTTGAAAAGTCTTGAATTTTTAAATTTTTAAATAATAAGGGGGATTTAGAAAAATTGTTTGAAAATTTTGAAAAGTTTTTTAAAATTTAAGGAGAAGTTGAAATTTTTTGAAAAGTTTATATAAAGTTTTTGAAATCAGATTAATTTCGAGGGTGAAATATTTTTAAACTTAATTTTTGAGATTGATAATTTCTCATTTTTGAAACTTTGACTCTTCACTATATATTTTTGGAATTTTAAAATTTATCTTTATTTTGATGTTTGCCAAACGGAGAGAGAAGAGATATAAAGTTAGAAAAAGAAGAGATTTATTGAAAGGAAAGATGCAAAAATTTGATAAGACTTTATGCATCTCATACATGGTAAATTTTATTCATCTATTGTAAATGTCAAAACATGATAGTTCATCTCTTATACATGTCAATATTTGGATATTGATATTTGATACTCCTAACTTTAACAGATGTGTTCTCATACATAAAGAAAGGGGAGATTATTGATGCAGTGAGCATCACTCCTTAGTTATGATGGTTGAACCATAGTTATAAGTTAAGATTTACTTGTGTTCTAATATCAGTGTTAAGTGTGCAGGCTTAACAGGAAGTCCTAGTAGGTCATGTTGACCGGATATAGATCAGGAGGATCGGACACAAGACATGAAGTCCAGATGGGTTGCGTGGATCGAACATCTGGCATGAAGACTAGTTGGGTCAGAAGACCGGACAATCGGTAAAATATTGAGCTGGGTCAGATAGACCGGACAACTGGTGGAAGCCCTGGTGGGACAGATCGGATGTCATGAGTGGTAAGTGCGACAGATAGCCGGTAGGTAAGCCTCGAGTGAAAAGGTGAGGCCGAGTTCTCTTTAGGGGGACAAAGCTAGGCGTCGATCTAGATAAAAAGTCCACATGGGACTTAGTAGTTAAAATCGAGCAGTATTACTACTGCTATCACATTTTATATAATGTATTTGGGCTAATCTTGTTTTGCAGGGATCAATCGACTAAATGGATTAAAGTCAACTAAAGTTTAGTCGACTAGATATGTATTAGTCAACTTGATACCTACTTGGTAGGATCAGCTAGCGATTGATCAGAGATTCGACGATACAGATGGAAAGGGCTTCAGTCGACTAAAGGGTTTGAGTCGACTGAAGAGGCAAATTTCTCGATGCGGATCTGGGCGATCTAGAGTCGACTGGAGAGGTTTCAGTCGACTGGAAGACCAGAAGTTCCTAATTGACAGGCTGATGTGGAGTCGACTAGAAGGTATTCCAGTCGACTGGAAAAGGTTTATAAAACAAGTGCTCGAAAAGATCTGAGTAATCAATAAGAGCTACATTGATGTGCTATCGAAATTCTTGCTTGTCCACAAAAGCTTACATTCCACATCAAGGCAATCGTCCGACACTCTGAGCCTACTTCAACAATTCTTTTAGGCTACGTTTGGTACGGGGTAATCAGGCTTGTAATGTAATCGGATTACATTACAAGATGATTTACTTTGTTTGTTAACATTTCAAAGATGTAATGTAATGTAATCGCATTACAAAATAAGAGCCAAGATCCGTAATCTCGATTACGAAGGAAAAACAATGTAATCCGATTACATTACGGACTCAATATTTGTCTTTACAAATATGTCATTCTTTTATTTTTTCTAATTGCTTCTCGAGGCGTACGGCCGGCCGTCGCGATCGGGCCGGACCGCCGGCTGACCGCATGCGGACGGCCGTGGCGGCGGCCGACCGGCGGCCGGGCGGCCGCCAGCGGCGGCCGGCGACCGGCGGCCGTCGGCGGCGGCCGATCGGCCGCCCGTCGGCGACCGGCGATCATTATAAGGCTATTTTTGTCATTTTATAATAATATGAATTACATTCCTTATAACAAATATGGATACCAAACAAACGAATGTAATCACTTTTGTAATCAAAGATTACACACCAATCGCTAACCAAACACAGTAATGTAATACACATTACATTACATTACATTACAAACTTGATTACATTACAAGGTTGATTACATTACCCCGTACCAAACGTAGCCTTAGTGTCAGTATAATGTGCTTGTACTTTAATTCATTTCATTTTTCGCTTGTGTACATAAATTCAAGAGTGGGTAGTGTGTTACCCATCTCTATATTTGTAAAAAGCAAAATCCTCCGAAGTCGAGAGTTCTCGAGTCGGAGGGTATTTAGTGATTGTCCATCGAGGTAACTCTCAGAAGAGCTAGGGGTCTTGGATTAGCAAACCAGTTAGGGTTGTGAACCAAATAAAATAAAGTGTTAGTATTTTTCATTTCCGCTGCATACTCACAATAGTTTTAAAAAATATTCTAATTGTTTAAAATAATTAAATTAAAATTTTTAACCTCCGAGATTCACCGGCCTCTCTCATACAAACACGATCCTACAATTGGTATCAGAGCGGGGGCGCTCCGAATTGGTGCAACCACCATCGTGAGCTTTAGAATATTTTTTTCTTGCTTTATATTAATTTAGAATATTTTTTCTAGCTTCATTTTTGGTTTAGATTAATTTATAATATTTTTTCTTGCTTTAGATTAATTTAGAATAATTTTCTACACTTAGAAAATTTCTAGAATATTTTTTATGTATTTAAAATAATTTTTTTTGCTTTTAAAAATTTTCCTTAATATTTTTTAGCATTTAAAAAATTGCCTTAATATTTTTTAGCATTTAAAAAATTGCCTTAATATATTTTATCATTTTAAAAATTGCTCTAATATTTTTTAACATTTAAATACTTGCCTTAATATGTTTTAGCATTTAAAAAATTGCCTTAATATTTTGAATCATTTATAAAATTGCCTTAATATTTTTTATCATTTAAAACATTCCCCTAATATTTTTAAGCATTTAAAAAATTAACTTAATATTTTTCTGCATTAGATTATTTATTTGTAATTAGCTAAAATTTTATATTCTTTGCTTAGAGTAAATTTCATTAATATTTGTAATTTACATAATTCTTTGTAGTTGTAATTAGAAATAACACTTAACTTTAGTTAATTTAAATACAAATTTATTAATATAGAAATGTCTCATTTAGAAGGATATAACACTGTTTGCCCTCCTCTCTTCATCGAAGAGGACTTTTCCTACTAGAAAAGACGAATAGAATGCTACTTGAAGAAAGAGGTCTTCAAATTAGAAGAGTTCATTGGGACATTAGTTAGCAATACGTAACTGAAACGAAGCACAATTAGAATCGGAGAAATGGATCGCATACATTCAGAAAAGAACTCAAGTGGATTACAAGGCACTTAATACCTTGCAATACGGACTTACCAAAGAAGAGCTCAATAGGGTAGGTCCATTTGAAAACTCTAAGGAATTATAGAAAAAATTTATTGAACTACATGAGGGCACAAATGACACTAGGATAGCTAAACGGGACATATTACTAAATAAACTATTTAATTGTAAAATGAATGAAAATAAAAATATAGTCATCTTCATACTAGAATTTAAGATATATTAAATGGACTACACTTAATAGGATACGAAATAGAAAATAGGGACTTAATTAGGTATACACTTAAGGCATTTCCTAGGAATGCCTTATGGACATCTATTGTCGATGCCTATAAGGTTTCCATGGACCTTTCCACAATTAGACTAGACAAACTATTTTGTGAACTTGAACTACACGAACAAGTTAACTCGGGTCAAACCGAGAATGGTATAGCTTTGGTGGCAGGTTTGACTAAAAAGGAAAGAAAAGTGAAGAGTGAGTCAGAAGATGAGTCAGAGTCGGAAACAAATGAAGAAGAGGAGATCGTAAATATTGTCTGGAAGATATTCAACCGGAGGAAAAGATTTACGAAGAAAGATGCTAAAAAGGTAGTTGACAACAAGCTAAGACCCCGATCAGAAGTGACATGCTATGAATGCAACGGAAAGGGACACTACAAGTCGGAGTGCGCAAACCTAAAAAAGGAAGAAAAACTAAAAACGGAAGAAAAACTAAAACAAGGAAAAGAAGAACAAAACACTCAAGGCAACTTGGGACGAGTCGTCATCGGAAGAGTCGGACGCAGAAGAGACGAAGAGAAGTTTCATGCCATTTATTGAAAAATCAAGCTTCGGAGCCGAGTCTAGTTCCGAGTACGAGTCAGATTCCGAGTCCGAAAGGAGCCAAGGATCCTCATCCGTCTCTGAAGGACTAGACGAGGTAACTTCTCCCTTAGAAGATAAGTTGTACAATATAATTTCATGCCTAGGTAGGAAGTTAGCTAAGTCCGAGAATCAAGTCGAATCGCTACTTAAGGAAGTCCAAGTACTTAAGGAGCAAGTCAACTCGAAGACTTCGACTTGCCAAATTAAGGATAGAGACTCAACTCAAGTTGCAAATCTTGAAGAAGAGAATTCGGTCCTAAAAAGGCAAGTAGAAGATCTAACCGGAACTTTGGAAAGGTTCACTTCGGGTTCCAAGTATCTCAACATAATGCTTGGATCTCAACGAGCCTGTACAACAAGCCCGGACTTGGATACAAAGCTAAATCTTCCTATAAATCATACATGTCATTACTTAGCCGAAATGCTAAGAATCGAGTCCTAGCTTGGGTTCCTAAGTCTAGCTTAGTTAACCAAGTTGGACCAAATCAATTTTGGGTTCCCAAGAGTAAAGTTCACTTATTGAACAAAACTCAATCTAGCTACCATTTAGGGGGAGTTAACACTTTGCTTGTTTCCTTGTTTAGTTAAACACTTGCATGCTTCAGTTTACTTTACTTGCTTAATTTACAACGGAATAGATTGGAAACAAAGTAGTTTAAACTTGAACAATCTAGTACTAAGATGAAGTGAACTGATAGTAAGTTAGGGAAACTCTTCGAAGTGCATGTCTAGGAAGTGGTCGTTGCTCCGATACTCAAGAAGGCCATGTGCCTTGCCATGATCTGGTGCACTAAGTCGAGTGGAACTGACCGAAGCTAACTCACTGAGTCTTTAACTAGTTAGACTAAGGCTTAGTCTAAAGTGAATCAAGTACTTGATTCCTTCATTGACTTTGTCTAGGAAGTGGTCGTTGCTCCGATAACCAAGAAGGCTATGTGCCTCGCCACGACTTGGAAGTTAATGCTGGAAAACCTACTTGACTAGCTCAAACCAAGCTTGAATCTAATACAAGTTTAAGCACTTTGAAACTATTCATTAAATTTAATTAAGATAAAAAAAATCCTCATCTTACAAAATCCAAAGGAATAAGTGTATTGAAAACAAAGATTGTGTGTGATGATTTAGAACAGAATTGAGAATAATTAGTTTAATTTAGCATAACTCAACCTAATAGAAATAAATCAAAATTAATAAATTTACCTTAACAACTTACCTTAATTAAACTTAACTTAATTCAACTCAACTTAAATTACTATACTTAAATTTAATTTATTAAACTAAACAAACATACCTAAATAAAAAGATTCACTTAACTTAACAAATTACCTAATAACTTTACTTAAACTTAATTAAACTAAACCTAATTTAACTAAATTAAAACAAACTTAATTGAACCACTAAACTAAACTTAATTAACCTACTAAATTAAACTTAAATTGTCTAATCAATAAAATCCAACTAACTTAATCAACTCAAAACAATTAAGTAAATCAAGGAAATTAACCAATAAATTTATTAAATCGAATTAAACATAAAAATTGTAGGGAATTCTTTATGCCAAATAGCATATGCGCAACGGAAAAATTAGGATCCCTTCCTAGTGATCCTTGCGAAAGAAAACCTCGTACAAAATAAATTTCTCTAAAACCAAACCTATCTTATAGGAGAGGATTACCTTTGTTGCGTGCCCTTGTTAATCCCGCTTTTCCTTTTGGTTTGTTGGATCTTTAGCACGTTCAAATGTCCGTGCCTCTATATGTATCCACACGAGCAAGCTCTTGTCTCACAAAAGAAACTAGAAGAGCTCTCCTTTCCTTCTTGCTAGAGAAGTCCCTAAAGGAGAGGAAGCTAGGGAAAAAGAGAAAGGAAGAAGAAGACTATTCTTCTTGCTAGCCTACACTCACAAAACCACACAACAAAGCTTCCACCAAGCTCTCAAGCTTCACACAACAACCAAAAATCTTGCTTTGGCCGGCCACTCCATGGAGTCTTTTATAGGGTTGGAAAAACCCTTTCACCTCCTAACATTCAATGCAATCCATTGCATTGAGACACAATCAAACAAGGAGTTGGCTTCCTTGTTTGGCCGACCACTTAAGGAGACATAAACCACTTTGTCTCCTTCCACCTCATCTAGCTTAGGTGGCATGCTTATGTGGCATGCTTGTGTGGCATTCATGCATGTTGAATTAATCTTATTAATTCAATAAGCTTATGTTATCATATTGAATTAATCTCATTAAATCAATAAGGTAACATATTGAATTAATCTCATTAAATCAATAAGCTAAAATTCTCATTAAGCTTAAAGTCCAAAAACCATTTTGTACTTAAGCTTATTCCCAAATTATTCTAGTCAAACTAGAATGCACTAATTCTTCTAATCATCATGCTCTTTGTGTGACCCTATAGGCTCTCATAACGTTGGCAGTGGATCTAAACTCTTTTAGATACACAAGCAATGAGCGGCATCTAGCAATACATCATTGCTACCCAAGTTACGAAATAAGTCAAGATCCGACTAACCTTTCCGTGACTACTATAATGTATGACCGTGTCCTTCTATCCTTGATATCAGATTGACCAATGAGGCATAGACCGTGTCATCCTCGATCAATCTATGTGTTTCTTGATCCCTGAGTAAACTAACTCAAACAAATGAGCTCAATATCTCATATTGACTCATTCGAGCATGGTCATGCGTTTTAGTAGTTCTACTCAATCAAGGGGCCCACAGATATCACTCCCGTCATATGGGAGGGATAGATCCCATCTACATCACTCACATCCCTCCGCATAATTTGTTATATACCCAGTAATCGCCTTTTATGGTCCACCCTGTTAGACGTTTGACGATACCAAAGTACATAATTCCTTATGTAGGGAACCGTAGTGACTTCAGGTTCGAGGACTATTCATACCAATAGTCACATGAGAAAGTTTATGACACTCATATAACGATCCATGAAACTTTCTCATGGCGGGTCGGGCCTCAAGATATATTCTCTAATATATACCCATGTGTCAACTTGATATCATATATCCATGACTTGTGAGATCAAGTCATCAATCGACCTACATGCTAGTCTTTATGTATTAATATTGCCCTTGCATATTAATACTTGACTAGGAACATTTAGAAAGTGTTCTCTCTGACCTCTCATAATCAATTACGCCAATTGATGTGTCAGAGATAAGAACCTACTTTTCTAGGGCATTATTATATTTAATTTAGCGCACAAGCAAGATGTAAATATAATAACCAATCCTTTGCCTTTATAGAATATGATACAAAATGTTCCCTATTCAACCATCACATGATTGGTTCTAGGGCTATAACTAACAATCTCCCACTAGCACTAGTACCAATCACTATGATATCTAATACCTAGTGACCTAGTGTGACCATCATGCTTCCTCGTACAAAGCCTTGGTCAATGGATCCGCGATGTTAGCTTCGCTTCAGACTGCATATCCTCACATCTCCTCTATCGATGATCTCTCGAATGAGATGGAAGCGCAGCAAGATGTGTTTGGTCCACGATGTGATCGAGGTTCCTTAGCTCGCGCAATAGCCCCATTGTTGTCACAATAGAGGTCTATTGGATCTGCAATGCTAGGAACTACCCCAAGTTCATGATGAACTTGAGCCAAACCTCCTTTCACGCATCGATGCGCAATATACTCGCTGTGTAGAATCAAGAATCGTGTCTGCTTTGAACTCTTCCACTTCCACCTCCACCATTCGTGCAAAACACGCACTCGATTGCGATCTATAGTCATCCTTGTCTGTTTGGAAGCTTGCATCACTGTAACCCTTTATAGCTAGCTCCTCATTGCCTCCAAATATCAGGAAATATTCTTTCGTTCTTCGTAAGTATTTAAGAATATTTTTGACTGCTATCCAGTGACTTTCACCTGGATCCGACTGGTATCTACTCGTCATGCTCAAAGCATACGAGACGTCAGGACGAGTACAAAGCATGACGTACATGATAGACCCTATGGCAGATGCATAAGGGATCTTATCCATGCGATCTCTCCTCCTTAGAAGAGGGACATTGAGTCTTCGAAAGACTCACACCATGTGATAAAGGCAGAAATCCTTTCTTGGAATTTTGCATAGCAAAACGATCTAGCACTTTATCAATGTATGTACTCTGACTTAGGCCAAGTAATCTTTTAGATCTATCTCTATAGATCTTGATGCCTAGAATATAGGCAGCTTCACCTAAGTCTTTCATCGAGAAATAATTCCCTAACCACATCTTCACAGACTGGAGTGAGGGAATATCATTTCCGATGAGAAGTATGTCATCTACATACAAGACAAGAAATACAACTGTGCTCCCACTATTTCTCTTGTAGACACAAGGTTCATCTTCATTCTTGATGAAACCAAACTCCTTGATTGCATCATCGAATCGAAGATTCCAGCTTCGAGAGGCTTGCTTTAGTCCATAAATGGACCTTTGCAGTTTGCATACCTTTCCAGGATGCTTTGGATCTTCAAAATCCTCAGGTTGTGTCATGTACACATCCTCGAGTAGCTTTCCATTCAGAAAAGCGGTTTTGACATCCATCTGCCAGATCTCATAATCGTGGTAGGCTGCAATAGCAAGTATGATCCGAATGGATTTAAGCATCGCAACTGGTGAAAAGGTTTCATCATAGTCAATACCATGAATTTGTTTGAATCTTTTAGCCACCAATTTACCTTTATAGGTATGCTCATTACCATCCATGTCCTTTACTTTAAAGACCCACTTACACCCAATGGGTTTTACCCTTCGTGGATCAACCAAAGTCCATACTTGGTTAGTGTACATGGATTCCATTTCGGATCTCATGGCCTCTAGCCATTTCTCGAACTGGGCTCATCATAGCTTCTTGATAGGATGTAGGCTCGCCAAGATCGATAAGCAATACGTCACCGTTGTCACCAAGAGAAAAGAATATCTCTGGTTGATTTTGATCCTATCGATCTACGAAGAGGTTGGTCTACTTGAATGTGTTTGCTCCACAACTCTTTGGGCAACAATTTCTCATCCACAACACTTTGTGGTTCCTGTTCTTTTTCCATCAAAGACTTAGTGTTATCGTCATCTTGAATTTCTTCAAGATGAATTTTACTCCCACTAGTTTTTCTAGAAATAAATTCTCTTTCTAGAAAGACAGCATTTCTGGCAACAAACACCTTGCCAAGTGTGGGATTGTAAAAGTAATATCCCTTAGTTTCCTTGGGATATCCTACAAAATAACACTTATCTGATTTGGGTCCTAGTTTATCTGAGACTTGACGTCTAACATAAGATTCACAACCCCAAATCTTTATAAAAGACGTTTTGGGACTCTTCCCAGTCCATATCGATATGGTGTCTTTTCTACGGCTTTTGATGGACGCGATTAAGTGTGAAAGCTGTTTCTAGAGCTAGTCCCCAAAAGGAAGTAGGTAGATCAGTCTGGCTCATCATTGATCGTACCATAGCTCATAGAGTACGATTTCTCCTCTCAGATACACCATTCCATTGTGGTGTTCCAGGTGGAGTGAGTTGGGATATTATCCCACACTCACCAGTGATCACGAAACTCTTGACTAAGGTATTCACCACCTCGATCCGATCAAGTAGCTTAATACGCTACCAAGTTGGTTTTGTACTTCATTCTTGAATTCTTTGAACTTTTCAAAGGACTCTGACTTATGTCTCATCAAATATAAGTAGCCAAATCTACTCATATCATCAGTGAAAGTAATAAAGTACTTATAGCCTCCTCTGGCTTCGACATTGAAAGGGCCACATACATCAGTATGTATGAGTCCTAACAAGTCCGTCGCTCTCTCGCCATGTCCACTAAATGGAGTTTTAGTCATCTTTCCTAAAAGACAAGATTCGCATACCTCATATGATTCAAAATCAAATGAGTCCAATAATCCATCTTTATGGAGTTGGGATATGCGTTTTTCATTTATGTGACCTAGGCGACAGTGCCAGAGATATGTTTGGTTCAAATCATTCGATTTGAACCGTTTGGTATTTACGTTATAAATTGGGTTTTCTAAATCTAGAACATAGAGACCATTCATAAGTGGTGCATTACAATAGAACATTTCATTCAAATAAATGGAACAACATTTGTCCTTTATTATAAAAGAAAAGTTTTTCTTGTCTAAACAAGATACGTAAATTATGTTCTTTGTTAATGCAGTACATAAAAGCACTCCTCTAGTTCTAAGATAAGCCCAAAGGCAAAGACAAAGAATATGTTCCTACAAATACAACAAAGAACTTTTGCGCCATTGCCTACTCAGAGGTCCACTTCGCCTTTTTGCCATTAGTCTACTATTTCTCATCCTCGCACATTAGTACAAATGTGAGATGCACATCCGATATCTAATACCCATGTAGAAGAAATAGATAGATTAACTTCTATAACGTATACCGAGGCGTAAGTCCCACTTCTTTCTTCTTTACTTCCTCAAGGTAGACTTTCAGCCCGCTTCTGTCCACTCACCGCAATGGAAACAGTCCCCTTCCTTAGGTACTTTACCTTTACCCTTTGAAGTGGATGAATTGGCCTTGCCTTTGGCTTGGGTCTTACCCTTGCCTTTGCGCTTACCTTTGCCCTTCTTGACCATTAGTACGTTACTAACTTTCTTTTTGAGATTCGGTTCAGCAGTTCTTAACATGCTGAGAATCTCAGGCAAAGGTTTATCAATTTCATTCATGTTATAATTCATGACGAATTGATTATATGCTTCCGGCAACGATTGCAGGATAACATCGGTTGCCAATTCTTGGCTCAGTGGAAAACCTAGTCTTTCAAGGTTCTCAACGTACCCAATCATTTTAAGTACGTGAGTTCCTACAGGTGTTCCTTCTTGCATCTTGCATGCAAAAAGAGCCTTAGACACTTCAAAACGCTCGTGCCTGGCTTGTCCTTGATATAGTTGTTTCAAATGCTCAACCATATCATAGGCATCCATGTTCTCATGTTGCTTCTGAAGCTCAGAGTTCATGGTTGCAAGCATAAGGCATGACACATCTAATGCGTCATCTTGATGCTTCTTATAAGCATCTTTTTCAGCACGAGTGGCTGCAGGGGCAGGTATTTCAGGGGTAGATTGCTCTAGGACATACAGTTTGCATTCTTGCTTGAGGATAATCCTCAAGTTCCTATACCAGTCAAGAAAGTTCGCTCCATTGAGCTTGTCCTTCTCAAGGACAGATCGCAAGTTGAGGGGGTGTGTCGTGTTAGATGACATGGTGATCTACAACAATAAAATGCAAAATTAAGTATCATACCTAAGTCATTTAATTAGGCCTTTAATTAAATGAGGCTCCCACTAAATTCTCATAGCTTTGATATGAGCTAATCATTGATGTAGGCAAACACTTTTCGCTTACATCATTAGCTACTATTTAGCTATAAATTTATATGGGATAAAGATCCACATCATAATTCGTCTTGAGTTAGCTTTGGCTAATCGCCCAAGACGTAGTATGATTAGGTAGGCAATCTTTTGCCAATTACATCTGATGTAACTCTTTAATAGCTTTGGTTAAGTTTAGATTAGTTTAGTGCTTATTCCTAAACCAGCTTCCAGGCTGTGGCGAGGCACAGGGGCCTTCTTGGATATCGAAGCAACGACCACTTCTAAGACAAAGCTGATGTTCCGAAATCACATAAAACTAATGTTAAAACTTATGTTCAAAGCTAATATATGCCTCTACTTTCTTAACTAATTAAGAAAACTTAATTAAGTCTTAACCAAGTTTGATAGCGGGACATCACGATTGTCCACTCGCACTCTTCCAAGATAAAATGCATTGCTTTGCTTTGGCAAACCCAATAACAAATGATCGAGGAAGTAGTGAGTACCAAACTTTGGTAGGCATATCGTATTTGACTTATTAAGATATAAACTTAAACATGCATCACATACATATTAGCATACATCACATATAAGCTAAATTAACATGCATCACATACAATTAAACTAAGTGTGTCATGGTTATGGCTCTTATTCTACAATCTTCTCAAGCCAATGAGAAGATTGATTGGTCAACCTAGGATAGCATCTTCTCCCAAGTGCTTCCTTTTGGTTGTCTTGTGTTGTTGACTTCCTCCTTGTAACATTATCTTCCAATGGACCTCCATCTTTGTTGTATATTACAAAGGAGAAATACTGAGTTACATTCGAGTCTAAAGCTAATTTTACAACAAGAATTTTAGGAGAAAGGCACGACACGCAGCCGTATTAAGAATTACAACACACAATCACAAACTTTTTGGGACTAGGCCATAACCATGCACCATGTCAATTTTAACTTTTAAAGACATCGGATATTTTATTATGTTTGAAAATTTGCTAATGCAATTATCAACTCATAATAAAATTCATCCTACTTCTATATCATATATAAAATAGAGAAAACTATTTTTATACGATCTTTCGCAAGTGGCCTCGATACCATCAGTAGGGAATTCTATATGCCAAATGGCATATGCGCAACGGAAAATAGGATCCCTTCCAAGTGATCCATGCGAAAGCAAACTCGTATAAAATAAATTTCTCTAAACCAAACCTATCTGATAGGAGAGGATTACCTTTGTTGCGTGCCCTGGTTAATCCCGCTTTTCCTTTCGGTTTGTTGGATCTTTAGCACGTTCAAATGTCCGTGCCTCTATATGTATCCACACGAGCAAGCTCTTGTCTCACAAAAGAAACTAGAAGAGCTCTCCTTTCCTTCTTGCTAGAGAAGTCCCTAAAGGAGAGGAAGCTAGGGAAAAAGAGAAAGGAAGAAGAAGACTATTCTTCTTGCTAGCCTACACTCACAAATCCACACAACAAAGCTTCCACCAAGCTCTCAAGCTTCACACAACAACCAAAATCGTGCTTTGGCCTGCCACTCCATGGAGTCTTTTATAGGGTTGGAAAAACCCTTTCACCTCCTAACATTCAATGCAATCCATTGCATTGAGACACAATCAAACAAGGAGTTGGCTTCCTTGTTTGGCGACCATAAGGAGACATAAACCACTTTGTCTCCTTCCACCTCATCTAGCTTAGGTGGCATGCTTATGTGGCATGCTTGTGTGGCATTCATGCATGTTGAATTAATCTTATTAATTCAATAAGCTTATGTTATCATATTGAATTAATCTCATTAAATCAATAAGGTAACATATTGAATTAATCTCATTAAATCAATTAGCTAAAATTCTCATTAAGCTTAAAGTCCAAAAACCATTTTGTACTTAAGCTTATTCCCAAATTATTCTAGTCAAACTAGAATACACTAATTCTAATTATCATGCTCTTTGTGTGTGACCCTATAGGCTCTCATAACGCTGGCAAGTGGATCTAAACTCTTTTAGATACACAAGCAATGAGCGGCATCTAGCAATACATCATTGCTACCCAAGTTCTGAAATAAGTCAAGATCCGACTAACCTTCGTGACTACTATAATGTATGACCGTGTCCTTCTATCCTTGATATCGATTGACCAATGAGGCATAGACCGTGTCATCCTCGATCAATCTATGTGTTTCTTGATCCCTGAGTAAACTAACTCAAACAAATGAGCTCAATATCTCATATTGACTCATTCGATCATGGCCATGCGTTTTAGTAGTTCTACTCAATCAAGGGGCCCACCGATATCACTCCCGTCATATGGAAGGGATAGATCCCATCTACATCACTCACATCCCTCCGCATAATTTGTTACATACCCAGTAATCGCCTTTATGGTCCACCCTGTTACGGGTGACGTTTGACGATACCAAAGTACATAACTCCTTATGTAGGGAACCGTAGTGACTTGTGTCGAGGACTATTCATACCAATAGTCACATGAGAAAGTTTATGACACTCATATAACGATCCATGAAACTTTCTCATGGCGGGTCAGTTCAGTATATATTCTCTAATATATACCCATGTGTCAACTTGATATCAGATATCCATGACTGGTGAGATCAAGTCATCAATTGACCTACATGCTAGTCTTTATGTATTAATATTGCCCTTGCATATTAATACTTGACTAGGAACATTTAGGAAAGTGTTCTCTCTGACCTCTCATAATCAATTCACGCCAATTGATGTCTGTCAGAGATAAGAACCTACTTTTCTAGGGCATTATTATATTTAATTTAGCCGCACAAGCAAGATGTAAATATAATAACCAACTTTTGCCTTTATTGAATATGATACAAAATGTTCCCTTTTCAACCATCACATGATTGGCTCTAGGGCTATAACTAACAATCTCCCACTAGCACTAGTACCAATCACTATGATATCTAATACCTAGTGACCTAGTGTGACCATCGCTTCCTCTGTGCCAAAGCCTTGGTCAATGGATCTGCGATGATGTTTCTTCGCTTACTCTGCATATCCTCACATCTCCTCTATCGATGATCTCTCGAATGAGATGGAAGCGCCGCAGATGTGTTTGGTCCGTGATGTGATCGAGGTTCCTTAGCTCGCAATAGCCCCATTGTTGTCATAATAGAGGTCTATTGGATCTGCATAATGCTAGGAACTACCCCAAGTTCATCGATGAACTTGCGAGCCAAACGACCTCCTTTGTCGCATCGGACCGCAATATACTCTACATTGTAGAATCAAGAATCGGCTGTCTGCTTTGAACTCTTCCGACTCACGGCTCCACCATTCGCAAAACACGCACCGATTGCGATCTATAGTCATCCTTATGCATTTGGAAGCTTGCATCATCTGTAACCCTTTACGACTAGCTCCTCATTGCCTCCAAATATCGGGAAATATTCTTTCGTTCTTCGTAAGTATTTAAGAATATTTTTGATCGCTATCCGATGACTTTCACTGGATCCGATCGTATCTACTCGCATGCTCAAAGCATACGAGGCGTGACGAGTACAAAGCATGGCGCATGATGATAGACCCTATGGCGATGCATAAGGGATCTTATCCATGCGATCTCTCTCCTCCTTAGAAGAGGGACATTGAGTCTTCAAAGACTCACACCATGTAATAAAGCGTAAATCCTTTCTTGGAATTTTGCATAGCAAAAGCGATCTAGCACTTTATCAATGTATGTACTGACTTAGGCCAAGTAATCTTTTAGATCTATCTCTATAGATCTTGATGCCTAGAATATAGGCTTCACCTAAGTCTTCATCGAGAAATAATTCCTAACCACATCTTCACAGATGGAGTGAGGGAATATCATTTCGATGAGAAGTATGTCATCTACATACAAGACAAGAAATACAAATGTACTCCCACTATTTCTCTTGTAGACACAAGGTTCATCTTCATTCTTGATGAAACCAAACTCCTTGATTGCATCATCGAATCGAAGATTCCAGCTTCGAGAGGCTTGCTTTAGTCCATAAATGGACCTTTGCGGTTTGCATATCTTTCCAGATGCTTTGGATCTTCAAAATCCTCGCCGTGTCATGTACACATCCTCGAGTAGCTTTCCATTCGTAAAAGCGGTTTTGACATCCATCCGCCGATCTCATAATCGTGGTAGGTCATAATAGCAAGTATGATCCGAATGGATTTAAGCATCGCAATCGTGAAAAGGTTTCATCATAGTCAATACCATGAATTTGTTTGAATCCTTTAGCCACCAATCTACCTTTATAGGTATGCTTATTACCATCCATGTCGTCTTTACTTTAAAGACCCACTTACACCCAATGGGTTTTACCCCTTCAGGTGGATCAACCAAAGTCCATACTTGGTTAGTGTACATGGATTCCATTTCGGATCTCATGGCCTCTAGCCATTTCTCGGAATCTGGGCTCTTCATAGCTTCTTGATAGGATGTAGGCTCGTCAAGATCGACAAGCAATACGTCACCGTTGTCAGTCAAGAGAAAAGAATATCTCTCGGGTTGACGACGGATCCTATCAGATCTACGAAGAGGTTGGTCTACTTGAACAGGTGTTTGCTCCACAACTCTTTGGGCAACAATTTCCTCATCCACAACACTTTGTGGTTCCTGTTCATTTTCCATCGAAGCCTTAGTGTTATCGTCATCTTGAACTTCTTCAAGATGAATTTTACTCCCACTAATTTTTCTAGAAATAAATTCTCTTTCTAGAAAGACAGCGTTTCTGGCAACAAACACCTTGCCAAGTGTGGGATTGTAAAAGTAATATCCCTTAGTTTCCTTGGGATATCCTACAAAATAACACTTATCTGATTTGGGTCCTAGTTTATCTGAGACTTGACGTCTAACATAAGATTCACAACCCCAAATCTTTATAAAAGACATTTTGGGACTCTTCCCAGTCCATATCGTATATGGTGTCTTTTCTACGGCTTTTGATGGGACGCGATTAAGTGTGAAATTGACTGTTTCTAGAGCTAGTCCCCAAAAGGAAGTAGGTAGATCAGTCTGACTCATCATTGATCGTACCATATCTAATAGAGTACGATTTCTCCTTTCAGATACACCATTCCATTGTGGTGTTCCAGGTGGAGTGAGTTGGGATATTATCCCACACTCAGCCAGGTGATCACGAAACTCTTGACTAAGGTATTCACCACCTCGATCTGATCGAAGTAGCTTAATACGCTTACCAAGTTGGTTTTGTACTTCATTCTTGAATTCTTTGAACTTTTCAAAGGATTCAGACTTATGTCTCATCAAATATAAGTAGCCAAATCTACTCATATCATCAGTGAAAGTAATAAAGTACTTATAGCCTCCTCTGGCTTCGACATTGAAAGGGCCACATACATCAGTATGTATGAGTCCTAACAAGTCCGTCGCTCTCTCGCCATGTCCACTAAATGGAGTTTTAGTCATCTTTCCTAAAAGACAAGATTCGCATACCTCATATGATTCAAAATCAAATGAGTCCAATAATCCATCTTTATGGAGTTGGGATATGCGTTTTTCATTTATGTGACCTAGGCGACAGTGCCAGAGATATGTTTGGTTCAAATCATTCGATTTGAACCGTTTGGTATTTACGTTATAAATTGGGTTTTCTAAATCTAGAACATAGAGACCATTCATAAGTGGTGCATTACAATAGAACATTTCATTCAAATAAATGGAACAACATTTGTCCTTTATTATAAAAGAAAAGTTTTTCTTGTCTAAACAAGATACAGAAATTATGTTCTTTGTCAATGCAGGTACATATAAGCACTCCTCTAGTTCTAAGATAAGCCCAGTGGGCAAAGACAAAGAATATGTTCCTACAACTACAACAGCAACTTTTGCGCCATTGCCTACTCGTAGGTCCACTTCGCCCTTTGCCATTAGTCTACTATTTCTCAGTCCCTGCACATTAGTACAAATGTGAGATGCACATCCGGTATCTAATACCCATGTAGAAGAAATAGATAGATTAACTTCTATAACGTGTATACCTGAGGCAGAAGTCCCACTTCTTTTCTTCTTTACTTCCTCAAGGTAGACTTTGCAGTTCCGCTTCCAGTGTCCAGTCTCACCGCAATGGAAACAATCCCCTTCCTTAGGTACTTTACCTTTACCCTTTGAAGTGGATGAATTGGCCTTGCCTTTGGCTTGGGTCTTACCCTTGCCTTTGCGCTTACCTTTGCCCTTCTTGACCATTAGTACATTACTAACTTTCTTTTTGAGATTCGATTCAGCAGTTCTTAACATGCTGAGAATCTTAGGCAAAGGTTTATCAATTTCATTCATGTTATAATTCATGACGAATTGATTATATGCTTCGCGATTGCAGGATAACATCGGTTTGCCAATTCTTGGCTCTGGAAAACCTAGTCTTTCAAGGTTCTCAACGCGTACCCAATCATTTTAAGTGCGTGAGTTCCTACAGTGTTCCTTCTTGCATCTTGCATGCAAAAAGAGCCTTAGACACTTCAAAACGCTTCGTGCAGCTTGTCCTTGATATAGTTGTTTCAAATGCTCAACCATATCATAGGCATCCATGTTCTCATGTTGCTTCAAGCTCGTGAGTTCATGGTTGGCAAGCATAAGGCATGACACATCTAATCGTCATCTTGATGCTTCTTATAAGCATCTTTTCAAAGACGAGTGGCAGGGCAAGTATTTCAGGTAGACTGCTCTAGGACATATAGTTTGCGTTCTTGCTTGAGGATAATCCTCAAGTTCCTATACCAGTCAAGAAAGTTTGCTCCATTGAGCTTGTCCTTCTCAAGGACATATCGCAAGTTGAGGGGGTGTGTCGTGTTAGATGACATGGTGAGCTACAACAAAATGCAAAATTAAGTATCATACCTAAGTCATTTAATTAGGCCTTTAATTAAATGAGGCTCACTAAATTCTCATAGCTTTGATATGAGCTAATCATTGATGTAGGCAAACACTTTTCTACATCATTAGCTACTATTTAGCTATAAATTTATATGGGATAAAGATCCACATCATAATTCGTCTTGAGTTAGCTTTGGCTAATTGCCCAAGACGTAGTATGATTAGGTAGGCAATCTTTTGCCAATTACATCTGATGTAACTCTTTAATAGCTTTGGTTAAGTTTAGATTAGTTTAGTGTTTATTGTGGCGAGGACGAGGGCCTTCTTGGATATCGAGCAACGACCACTTCTAAGACAAAGTCGATGTTCGGAAATCACATAAAACTAATTTTAAAACTTATGCTCAAAGCTAATATATGCCTCTACTTTCTTAACTAATTAAGAAAAACTTAATTAAGTCTTAACCAAGTTTGATAGCGGGACATCACGATTGTCCACTCGCACTCTTCCAAGATAAAATGCATTGCTTTGCTTTGGCAAACCCAATAAAAAATGATCGAGGAAGTAGTGAGTACCAAACTTTGGTAGGCATATCGTATTTGACTTATTAAGATATAAACTTAAACATGCATCACATACATATTAGCATACATCACATATAAGCTAAATTAACATGCATCACATACATATTAAACTAAGCGTGTCATGGTTATGGCCCTTATTCTACAATCTTCTCAAGCCAATGAGAAGATTGATTGGTCAACCTAGGGATAGCATCTTCTCCCAAGTGCTTCCTTTTGGTTGTCTTGTGTTGTTGACTTCCTCCTTGTAACATTATCTTCCAATGGACCCTCCATCTTTGTTGTATATTACAAAAGGAGAAATACTCGAGTTACATCGAGTCTAAAGCTAATTTTACAACAAGAATTTTAGGAGAAAGGCACGACCACAGCCGTAGTATTAAGAATTACAACACACAATCACAAACTTTTTGGGACTAGGCCATAACCATGCACCATGTCAATTTTAACTTTTAAAAGACATCGGATATTTTATTATGTTTGAAAATTTGCTAATGAAATTATCAACTCATAATAAAATTCATCCTACTTCTATATCATATATAAAATAGAGAAAAACTATTTTAATACGATCTTTCACAAGTGGCTCTGATACCACTGTAGGGAATTCTTTATGCCAAATAGCATATGCGCAATGGAAAAATTAGGATCCCTTCCTAGTGATCCTTGCGAAAGAAAACCTCGTACAAAATAAATTTCTCTAAAACCAAACCTATCTTATAGGAGAGGATTACCTTTGTTGCGTGCCCTTGTTAATCCCGCTTTTCCTTTTGGTTTGTTGGATCTTTAGCACGTTCAAATGTCCGTGCCTCTATATGTATCCACACGAGCAAGCTCTTGTCTCACAAAAGAAACTAGAAGAGCTCTCCTTTCCTTCTTGCTAGAGAAGTCCCTAAAGGAGAGGAAGCTAGGGAAAAAGAGAAAGGAAGAAGAAGATGTTGGGTTTTTCCGAGCCGCAAAAACCGCTTTTTGCGTTGCGGAAACCTCGGAAGCCCCCGGCCACGGATCCGTGCGAAGTATAAAAATTATAATTACATGTATGTGCTTACAAAAATCCTAGATCTACCTTAGATCTAAGAGGTTAGAACGTTACCCTCGTAGCGACGCCCTTCGCTTATCCCGCTCGTCCAAAAGTCCGCCGGAACTCGAGAGTGTCAAGTGCACACTCCTCTATGGTATCCACACAAGCAATAGGTGGAGAAAAAGACACTTGAGTGTGCTAGCACTCCTCTATGGTGTCTCGGCAAGATGAGGTTGGAGAGGGAGAGCTTGAGAGAAAAATTCCCAAGGAAGAAGATGAAGTTATGGAGAGTTACACACAAAATGAATTTCACCCATGAAACCCCTAAAGTGTTGGCCGGCCACATTATGGAGAGGGAGTTACATGCATGCATGTAACTCCCATGTCCCTTGGTCTCCCTCATGAGGTGGCACCAATTGACAAAGTCAATGATGATGTGGAGCATCATCATTGGCCGGCCATGCCTAGTCATCATCATGACATGGCATTTGGTCAAGTCAAACTTGACCTTTCATCTTCCCTCTCAAGTCAAGTCAAACTTGACCTCTAATCTCCCATGGTTGATCAAATCTAACCACTTGACTCAAGTCAATTTAATATAATGAATCTCTATTCATTAATTTAAATTGATTTGATGAATCATATCTCAATTAGACTCATTCAACACTTGAATCAACTTGAGTCTAACTCAATTAGTCTAATTTGGATTACTCTTAATCCAATTTGGTTCATCCCATGAACCTAATCCTCATGGTTCATCATATGAACCTAATCTCCATCTAATTTCTCTTATGTGTGTGACCCTATAGGTTCTTGTAACGTTGGCAATGTCCCTAAACCGATTTAGGAACATAAGCAATGAGCGGTATCTAGCAACACATCATTGCTACCCAAGTTACAAGAATGTTGAGCTCCAACATCACCTTTGTGACTACTAATTGTGACTCTCACAATATGTGACAATGTCCCTCTATCCTTGACATCTAGATTGACCAATCGAGGCATAGACCGTGTCATCCTCGGTACAATCTAAATCTTGAACTCCAAGTAGACTCACTCTAATCAAATGAGCTCAATATCTCATATTGACTCATTAACCATGGCCATGCGCCGTGGTCTCACTCTATCAAGAATATCGATGTCACCCCGTCATATAGGAGGGATAGATCCCATCTACATCACTCACATCCCTCCGCATAATTCGTTACATACCCAAGAATCGCCTTTATAGTCCACCCATTTACGGGTGACGTTTGACGAAGCCAAAGTATGCAACTCCTTATGTAGGGAACCATGGTGACTTCAGGTCTAAGGACTAATAGTCATACTAATAGCCACATGAGAAAGTATATGACACTAATATAACGATCCATTATACTTTCTCATGGCGGGTCATTCAGTATACATTCTCCAATGCATACCCATGTGTCAACTTGATATCTCATATCCATGACTTGTGAGATCAAGTCATCTTGTTGACCTACATGCTAGTCTCATGCATTAACATTGTCCACTGAATGTTAATACTGACTAGGAATGATTAAGAGTAGTGTTCTCTATATCATCTCATTATCGATTCAACCAATCGATTGATATAGATAAGAACCTACTACTCAAGGACATTATTATATTTAGTTATTTGGCACCAATACAAGTAAATATAATAACCATGCCTTTATAAATAGGAATATGATACAATAAAGTCCATACAACAATCATCACATGATTGGCTCTAGGGCTTTCACTAACAATCTCCCACTAGCACTAGTGCCAATCACCGTAGTATCTAATACCCAATGACCTAGTGTGACCATCATGCTTTTACGTACAAAGCCTTGGTCAAGAGGATCTGCGATGGTAGCCTCTGTGGGTACTCTGCAAATCTTCACATCTCCTCGATCGACAATCTCACGAATGAGATGGAAGCACGGATATATTCGGCCTTTTTGTAGAATCAATAACTGTGTCCTGCTTGGAACACTTCCTCACGTGCTACCTATTCAAGCAAAACACGAACCACATTGCGATCTATAATCATCTAGTGGTTTGGAAGCATCAGTAACCCTTCTGACTAGCTCCTCATCGCCTCAAATATCAAGAAATATTCTTTAGTCCTTCTCAAGTACTTAAGAATATTCTTATCGCTATCGATGACGCTCACCTGGATCGATCAGTATCTACTGTCATGCTCAAAGCATACGAGACATCGGAGACGAGTACAGATGGCGTACATATGATAGATCCTATAGCGGATCGTAAGGGATCTTATCCATGCAGTCTCTCTCCTCTCTAGAAGAGGGACTTTGAGTCTTGAAAGACTCACACCATGTGACATCAGAAGTCCTTTCTTGGAATTCGCATGGCAAACCGAAGTAATAGTGTCATGTATGTACTCGACTTAGGCAAGCAGCAATCTCTTAGATCTATCTCTATAGATCTTGATGCCTAGAATACAGGTGCTTCACCTAAGTCCTTCATTAGAAGCACGTCCCGACCAAGTCTTCTGCATCAGAGCGAAAGGATGTCATTCCCAATGAGTAGTATGTCATCCACATACAATACAAGGAACACAATGTGTTCCCATTAACCCTCTTGTAGACACGGGTTCATCTTCATTCTTGATGAAACCAAACTGCTTGATCGCATCATCGAATCGAAGATTCCAACTCCGAGAAGCTTGCTTTAGCCCATAAATGGACCTTTGCGCTTGCATACCTTCCCAGATATCTTGGGATCTACAAAACCTCGTTGTGTCATGTACACATCCTCGAGTAAGTTTCATTCGTAAAGCGGTTTTGACATCCATCCGCCAGATCTCATAATCGTGGTATGTGCAATAGCAAGCAAGATCCGAATGGACTTAAACATCGCTCGAGAGAAAAGGTTTCATCATAGTCAATACCATGAATTTGCTTGAAACCTTTAGCCACCAATCGCCCTTATAGGTATGCGTAAGTCCATCCTTGTCGCCTTTCTCCTAAAGACCCACTTACACCCAATGGGTTTGACCCCTTGGTGGATCAACCAAAGTCCATACTTGGTTAGTGTACATGGATTCCATCTCGGATCTCATGGCATCTAGCCATTTCTCAGAATCTGGGCTCATCACAGCTTCCTGATAGGAGGTAGGCTCATTCTCAATGAGCATAACGTCATCATGGTCAGACAAGAGAAATGAGTATCTCTCAGGCTGACGACGTACCTATCGAGACTGCGAAGAGGTAGGTCTACTTGAACAGGTGGTTGTTCCACAACTCTTTGTGCAACAACCTCATCACCCACAACACTTTGTGGTTCCTGCTCAACCTCCATCAAGGCCTCAGTGCTATGGTCCTTATCTTGAATTTCTTCAAGATCGAAGGTACTCCCACTAGTTTTTCTAGAAACAAAATCCTTTCTAGAAAAACCCGATCTTGCCACAAACACTTTGTTGGTGGGAATGTAGAAGTAATATCCTTTGTATCCTTGGGATATCCAACAAAATAGCACCTATCGGATTTGGGTCCCAGTTTATCCGAGACTTGACGTAACGTAAGCCTCACAACCCCAAATCCTCATAAAAGACATCTTGGGATTTTTCCCCGTCCATATCAGATATGGTGTCTTTACCACGACCTTGGATGGTACACTTAAGGGTAAAGGGTTGTGTGTCAGAGCATATCCCCAAAAGGATATAGGAAGATCTTGACTCATCATAGATCGTACCATATCCAATAGTACGATTCCTCCTTTCGGATACACCATTCCACTGTGGTGTTCCAGGAGGAGTGAGTTGGGATAGAATCCCACACTCAGCTAGATAGTCACGAAACTCATGGCTAAGGTATTCACCACCTCGATCTGATCGAAGTCTCTTAATACTCTTGCCAAGCTGGGTTTGTACTTCATTCTTGAATTCTTTGAACTTGTCAAAGGAGTCCGATTTATGTGTCATAAGATACACATAACCATATCTACTGAAGTCATCAGTAAATGTAATGAAGTACCTGTAACCACCTCTAGCAGCAACATTGAAAGGACCACATACATCACTATGTATAACTCCTAACAAATCTGTTGCTCTTTCGCTATGTCCACTAAAGGGAGTCTTGGTCATCTTGCCTAAAAGGCAAGACTCGCATGTCTCATATGATTCAAAATCAAATGAGTCTAGCAGCCCATCCTTATGGAGCTGAGATAAGCGACTCTCATTTATGTGACCTAAGCGACAATGCCAGAGATAGGTTTGGTTCAACTCATTTGACTTGAACCTCTTGGTACTTATGTTATAGATAGGGCTCTCTAAGTCTAGAAAGTAGAGTCCATTCATTAGAGGTGCACTACAATAGAACATATCATTTAAATAAACTGAACAACATTTGTTCTTTATTATAAATGAAAAACCTTTCTTGTCCAAACAAGAAACTGAAATGATGTTCTTAGTTAAAGCAGGCACATAACAACATTCATCTAATTCTAGTACAAGCCCAGAGGGCAGAGATAGATCATAAGTTCCTACAGCAACAGCAGCAACCCTTGCTCCATTGCCTACTCGTAGGTCCACCTCGCCCTTTGTCAATGCCCTGCTATTTCTCAGCGCCTGCACATTGGTACAAATGTGAGATGCACATCCGGTATCTAATACCCATGATGAAGAAATAGATAGATTGACTTCTATAATATTTATACCTGAAGTAGAAGTCTCACTTCTCTTCTTATTAAGATCTTCCAGGTATGCCTTGCAGTTACGCTTCCAGTGTCCTGCTTCCTTGTAGAAGAAGCAAGCCCCTTCCTTGGCTACCCCTCCTTTGGGTTTAAGTTCTTTGCCTTTGCCCTTGGCTTGGGACTTTCCCTTACCTTTAGGCTTGCCCTTGCCTTTCTTCTTCTGCACCATCAAAATGGTGTCAGATTTACCCTTCTTAAGGTTAAGCTCTGCAGTTCTCAACATGCTGAGCATTTCAGGCAATGACTTATCAATTTCATTCATGTTATAATTCATGACAAATTGATTGAAGGCTTGTGGCAAAGATTGCAAGATTAGGTCAGTGGCCAGCTCTTGGCCAAGTGGGAATCCCAGCCTTTGTAGGTTTTCTACGTACCCAATCATCTTGAGTACATATGTACCTACGGGAGTCCCTTCTTGCATTTTGGACCCAAATAATGCCTTAGAGACTTCATATCTCTCATGCCTAGCTTGTCCTTGATATAGTTGACGAAGATGTCCAACCATATCATAAGCATTCATGAACTCGTGTTACTTCTGAAGCTCAGAGTTCATGGTCGCGAGCATTAGACATGACACATCTAATGCATCATCATGATGCTTCTTGTAAGCATCTTTGTCAGCTCGCGAGGCATTGGCAGGAGGTGCCTCCGGAATGGGCTGCTCCAGGACGTACAGCTTCCTTTCTTGGGTGAGAACAATTCTCAGGTTCCTGTACCAGTCCAGGAAATTTGCTCCATTGAGCTTGTCCTTCTCAAGGACAGATCGCAGAGAGAGAGTGTTCGTGTTTGTTGACATAGTAATCTACAACATACAATGCAGAGGATTAATATCATATTCCTTTTATCATTTAATTAGGCCTTTAATCAAATGATGCTCCCACTAAATTATAGGAATTTTGTAGAATCGAGTTATGGATGTGGTCAAACCACTTTTACTAGATTCATACAAACTAGTTATAATTCTTGCGGGACAAGATCCACATCATACTAAGCCTTGAGTTAGCTTTGGCTAAATCGCCCAAGACTTAGTACGATCGGTGGGTAACACATTACCGATTACATCTCTATGCAACTCTTGTTTATAGGATTAAGACCCACATTTACAAAAGACCTTGAGTTAGCTTTGGCTAAATCGCCCAAGATTTAGTGTAAATGCGATCTTAACCTATCTTTCCAACGATTGGAATATGCCTATAGTTCTACTCGATCCAATTGAGTTAACTAGTTTTGCTCAATCTAATTGAGCTTACTCTAACCCGAGTCGTGATAGGCGGGACCAAGATTGTCCCTCCGCACCCTACCAAGATAATATGCGTTGCTCTGCTTTGGCAGATTCAACAACAACAAATGATCGAGGTAGTGATGGGTATCAAGGCTCGGTAGGCATTTTCGAGTTGATTCGATTATGATCTAATCTAATCGTAATGTGTATCTTATACGCATTTAGGCCTTTATTATCCTATATTAGCATGCATCATATACATACATTAATTATTCTAGCATGCATCATATACATACAAGAAAATTAACCTAGCATGCATCATATACATACAAACACATACATACAAGCAAAATCAATTAAATATACATATATATATATCAACATATATATATATCATTAAATGTGATATAGTCATGGCCCTACTACGATCTTCTCAAGCCAATGAGAAGATCGGACGGTCAACCTAAGGCTAGCGGCTTCTCCAAGCGCTTCCTTTGACCGCCATGTGTCGTCGTCACCCTTCTCGTAAGCTCGTCTTCAAGTGGACTTTCCACCGCTCCATTTTTGTACATTACAAATACGAAACTCGAGTTACATTCGAGTCTAAAACTATTTACAACTAGAATATTAAAAGAATAGGTGCGACGCGCAGGTCGCAAACACTTTACAACACGCACAACCACAAAACAGCACGCAGGCCGTATTATGAATTACAACACACATAATCCAATCCAATTGGGTTATTGGGCCATGACAATCACAGAATTATACATAATTCTAAATTATGTATTTTTACAGAAAATTTCTATAATTTTTCCTAATTTATTTTGAATTTATGAGTCACCCCTCAAACGGTCCCGCTAAGCGATTTCGCGCCGATCGCGGGACATGGCCCCTTTCGGGGATAGGGGCAGAGCCCCTACTCGCAAAATAAACTTCGCGAGTGTCCCTACAATGATCTTACAGCGACTTAAGTCACTGTCCCAAAAACCTAAAGCGAGAACTCACCGATTCGGAGAGTTTTTCTCGACGGTTGAAGCCTACGAGTGTCCCAACACTCGTTGCTTCGACTCTACGAGAAAAATACCCAAAAATTCTATAAAATAAGAAAATTTACAGAAACATATAAATCTGTAATTTTTATATCTAATATAAAAACTACAAAACGAAACACATACATGCCGACGTGGCTCGATACCATGGGTTTTTCCGAGCCGCAAAACCGCTTTGCGTATGAAACCTCGGAAGCCCCGCCACGGATCCGTGGCATAAAAATTATAATTACATGTATGTGCTTACAAAAATCCTAGATCTACCTTAGATCTAAGAGGTTAGAACGTTACCCTCGTAGCGACGCCTTCGCTTATCCCGCTGGCCCAAAAGTCCGGAACTCGAGAGTGTCAAGTGCACACTCCTCTATGGTATCCACACAAGCAATAGGTGGAGAAAAAGACACTTGAGTGTGCTAGCACTCCTCTATGGTGTCTCGGCAAGATGAGGTTGGAGAGGGAGAGCTTGAGAGAAAAAATTCCCAAGGAAGAAGATGAAGTTATGGAGAGTTACACACAAAATGAATTTCACCCATTGAAACCCTAAAGTGTTGGTGGCCATTATTATGGAGAGGGAGTTACATGCATGCATGTAACTCCCATGTCCCTTGGTCTCCTCATGAGGTGGCACCACTGACAAAGTCAATGATGATGTGGAGCATCATCATTGGCCAGCCATGCCTAGTCATCATCATGACATGGCATTTGGTCAAGTCAAACTTGACCTTTCATCTTCCCTCTCAAGTCAAGTCAAACTTGACCTCTAATCTCCCATGGTTGATCAAATCTAACCACTTGACTCAAGTCAATTTAATATAATGAATCTCTATTCATTAATTTAAATTGATTTGATGAATCATATCTCAATTAGACTCATTTAACACTTGAATCAACTTGAGTCTAACTCAATTAGTCTAATTTGGATTACTCTTAATCCAATTTGGTTCATCCCATGAACCTAATCCTCATGGTTCATCATATGAACCTAATCTCCATCTAATTGCTCTTATGTGTGTGACTTATAGGTTCTTGTAACGCTGGCAATGTCCCTAAACCGATTTAGGAACATAAGCAATGAGCGGTATCTAGCAACACATCATTGCTACCCAAGTTACAAGAATGTTGAGCTCCAACATCACCTTTGTGACTACTAATTGTGACTCTCACAATATGTGACAATGTCCTCTATCCTTGACATCTAGATTGACCAATCGAGGCATAGACCGTGTCATCCTCGTACAATCTAAATCTTGAACTCCAAGTAGACTCACTCTAATCAAATGAGCTCAATATCTCATATTGACTCATTTGGGCATGGCCATGCACTTCGTGGTCTCACTCTATCAAGAATATCGATGTCACCCCGTCCATATAGGAGGGATAGATCCCATCTACATCACTCACATCCTCCGCATAATTCGTTACATACCCAAGAATCGCTTTATAGTCCACCCATTTACGGGTGACGTTGACTGAAGCCAAAGTATGCAACTCCTTATGTAGGGAACCATGGTGACTTCAGGTCTAAGGACTAATAGTCATACTAATAGCCACATGAGAAAGTATATGACACTCATATAACGATCCATGATACTTTCTCATGGCGGGTCATTCAGTATACATTCTCCAATGCATACCCATGTGTCAACTTGATATCTCATATCCATGACTTGTGAGATCAAGTCATCTTGTTGACCTACATGCTAGTCTCTATGCATTAACATTGTCCCTGAATGTTAATACTCGACTAGGAATGATTAAGAGTAGTGTTCTCTATATCATCTCATTATCGATTCAACCAATCGATTGATATAGATAAGAACCTACTACTCAAGGACATTATTATATTTAGTTATTTGACACCAATACAAGTAAATATAATAACCATGCCTTTATAAATAGGAATATGATACAATAAAGTCCATACAACAATCATCACATGATTGGCTCTAGGGCTTTCACTAACAGAAGACTATTCTTCTTGCTAGCCTACACTCACAAAACCACACAACAAAGCTTCCACCAAGCTCTCAAGCTTCACACAACAACCAAAAATCTTGCTTTGGCCGGCCACTCCATGGAGTCTTTTATAGGGTTGGAAAAACCCTTTCACCTCCTAACATTCAATGCAATCCATTGCATTGAGACACAATCAAACAAGGAGTTGGCTTCCTTGTTTGGCCGGCCACTTAAGGAGACATAAACCACTTTGTCTCCTTCCACCTCATCTAGCTTAGGTGGCATGCTTATGTGGCATGCTTGTGTGGCATTCATGCATGTTGAATTAATCTTATTAATTCAATAAGCTTATGTTATCATATTGAATTAATCTCATTAAATCAATAAGGTAACATATTGAATTAATCTCATTAAATTAATAAGCTAAAATTCTCATTAAGCTTAAAGTCCAAAAACTATTTTGTACTTAAGCTTATTCCCAAATTATTCTAGTCAAACTAGAATGCACTAATTCTTCTAATCATCATGCTCTTTGTGTGTGACCCTATAGGCTCTCATAACGTTGGCAATGGATCTAAACTCTTTTAGATACACAAGCAATGAGCGGCATCTAGCAATACATCATTGCTACCCAAGTTACGAAATAAGTCAAGATCCGACTAACCTTTCTGTGACTACTATAATGTATGACCGTGTCCTTCTATCCTTGATATCAGATTGACCAATGAGGCATAGACCGTGTCATCCTCGATCAATCTATGTGTTTCTTGATCCCTGAGTAAACTAACTCAAACAAATGAGCTCAATATCTCATATTGACTCATTCGAGCATGGCCATGTGTTTTAGTAGTTCTACTCAATCAAGGGGCCCATAGATATCACTCCCGTCATATGGGAGGGATAGATCCCATCTACATCACTCATATCCCTCCGCATAATTTGTTATATACCCAGTAATCGCCTTTATGGTCCACCCTGTTACGGGTGACGTTTGACGATACCAAAGTACATAATTCCTTATGTAGGGAACCGTAGTGACTTCAGGTTCGAGGACTATTCATACCAATAGTCACATGAGAAAGTTTATGACACTCATATAACGATCCATGAAACTTTCTCATGGCGGGTCAGTTCAGTATATATTCTCTAATATATACCCATGTGTCAACTTGATATCATATATCCATGACTTGTGAGATCAAGTCATCAATCGACCTACATGCTAGTCTTTATGTATTAATATTGCCCTTGCATATTAATACTTGACTAGGAACATTTAGGAAAGTGTTCTCTATAGCCTCTCATAATCAATTCTGCCAATTGATGTGCTGTAGATAAGAACCTACTTTTCTAGGGCATTATTATATTTAATTTAGCTAGCACAAGCAAGATGTAAATATAATAACCAATCCTTTGCCTTTATTGAATATGATACAAAATGTTCCCTTTTCAATCATCACATGATTGGCTCTAGGGCTATAACTAACAAAAATAAACCAAAATTAAACATACTCGAATTAAGTCAACTAAAACAAGAGTCGACTAAATCAGCTTCAGTTGCCTCATAGTATCAGAAAGGTAAAATGCAACTTCGTTCGACTGAAATCGATTTAGTCGACTAAAATGAAACGGTAGATAAAATTTAGGTGGTGAAGTAAATGGTAAAATAAATTACAATCAATTGAAATAGGTTTAGTTGACTGGACTAGTTTCAGTCGACTGTATCCCGTCTATAAGAACACCACCGAGCCTCACCAAAAAGACTCACAACCACCACAAATCCATCATGAAAACCTTATTTCCAGAATCCCAAAGCGTTTAGGTCATCATATTTCTTTAATAACATCCAAAATGCCAAGGTAATAAGTATAAAACTTTAGTTTCAATTACTTTCAATAAATATTGAATAGTTGTAATATAAATAGGGGCAAAAGAAGAGATGTTAAGATTGAGTCATCAACTCTATGCTTGGATATTAGGTTCCCTACTGAGGGGCATAGGATTTGATTTGAAAACACACTCTATACTCCTATGCCTACTCGATACATTAGTAAATCATTTTTTAGTAGTTCATGCATGCTTAGCATAGATGTCATAATGCATTATGGGTTAGAAAAGCTAGTCTATTGCAAAAACTCTATGAACATTGAATTATGTGCAGAGTTTTTCAATAATTTTAGTAAAATTGATGATCTTGGATACTCGACTAGAGTGCAGGGTAAGGACTTTGTTTTTACCCCCTCTATGTTGAGAGAGCATTTAGGACTCATTCATTCTACTTGTCCGGTTGCATGCTTTCCATCCACGGAGTTACCGTACCGTGACCCCTACTCTCATATTACATTAGATAGGATACATATGAATCCTTTTGGTGAAGAAAGAACTCCATCTATGAGTATATTTAGTTCCACTAGACTTAGAGTATAGGACTATGCTCTGTCTCGAGTAATAGTGAGCTGCATTCTGACACTCACCACTAGGGACATTGCTATGATACACCCTTATCACTCATTTTTACTTTATGCATTTAGTCATAGGTTAGATATAGACATTATCTTACAGATGTTTCATTCCATTATTTACCATTCTAGGTCAGTTACCACCAGGAAGGCACATTTGTCTTACTGTCATGTCATCACATCCCTCTTAGCTGCATTACGGTTTGATGTTACCATAGGTAACATCAAACAGCTTACTGAGTACGACATGATAGGGTCTAGGAAGTTTGGTTTAGCAAAAATGGGTTAGATGAAAATAATATCCTTGCATGGAAGAGAGATGATCCTCAGCCCCTGCCCCAGTAAGAGTCGGAGCAGGAGTGTGAGCCAAAGATTGACCCCGACCACCACTCTGAGTCTGAGTATCAGGAAGCCCCAGGATTTGATAGTCTATCACCATTTCTTGGGATTCAAGCACCTCTTACCATAGCAGAGAGATTATCTAGGTTGGAGGATGCGATGCAGCGCCAAGAACAGCAACATCTTGAGATGATGCAAATATTGCAGGCACAGAGAGAGGATCATCGAGAGATGATGGAGCTTCTTAGGTCTTGGGGCATGGGCCCTCCTCCTCCTTCACCTTTTTCCACTGACTAGGAGTGTTATGTCACTTTAGATGAACTTAATAAATTTAATTTTTAAATCTTATATGTGAATTGGTTAATGCTTGGTAGATTAGAATTTTGTCATACTCATTACTTAAATTTATTTTGAAAAATCATATTATATTAATTTTTAAAAGAAAAGTTAAAAAATTAATATAGGTCAATCTAGATTTCATGATCCTATAGATTTAAGTAAGCGCTCCCATCTCACAAACACCTAGGATTACCTGTTTGTGTATTGAGCCACGAAGATGGGCGTGAGATGTTAGGATTGTACCCCTGGTTCCAAATGTAGATCAAGTGCATCGACATGAACCAATACTGGATTTAAAAGAGCAAATCAATCACTTCAGTGACTAACTCTAGTTCAAAGCTTGATGATTAATTCCATTTCATTTGAGCTAGTAAAGAGTTGGATATTTGCTTTAAGGATAATTTTTGGATGTTTATTTTTAAAATATAAATATAATATTTTGGAACTCATGCTTGGACACATTCCCTTTCATGTTTGCATCATATTAATATTTTTGAAATTTTTTTAAAGTTTTTTGGGAGAAAATTTTTAAAAATTTTGAAAATTTTGGAAGATGATAATATTCAGGGGAAGAAATTTAAAAAAAATTGAAAATTTCGGAAAGTCTCGAATTTTGAAAATTTTAAGGGGGAATTAGAAAAATTGTTTGAAATTTTGAAAAGTCTTGAATTTTGAAATTTTTAAATAATAAGGGGGAGTTAGAAAAATTGTTTGAAATTTTTGAAATTTTTTTAAAAAATTAAGGAGAAGTTGAAATTTTTTGAAAAACTTAAATTAAGTTTTTGAAATCAGATTAATTTCGAGGGTGAAATATTTTTAAACATAATTTTTGAGATTGATAATTTCTCATTTTTGAAACTTTGACTCTCCACTATATAATTTTAGCATTTTAAAATTTATCTTTATTTTAATGTATGCCAAACGGGGAGAGAAGAGATATAAAGTTAGAAAAAGAAGTGATTTATTGAAAGGAAGATGCAAAAATTTGATAAGGCTTTATGCATCTCATACATGGTAAATTTTATTCATCTATTGTACACGTCAAAACATGATAGCTCATCTCTTATACATGTCAATATTTGGATATTGGTATTTGATACTCCTAACTTTAATTGAAATGTTGTCATACATCAAAAAGGGGGAGATTGTTGATGTAGTGAGCATCACTCCTTAGTTTTGATATATGAACCATAGTTATAAGTTAGGATTTACTTGTATTCTAATATCAGTGTTAAGTGTGCAGGCTTAACAGGAAGTCCTAGTAGGTCATGTTGACTGAATACTAGGCATGTATCTTGACAGATCAGGAGGATCAGACACTAGGCATGAAGTCCAAATGGGTCGCGTGGATCGGACACTAGGCATGAAGTCCAGCTGGGCCAGGAAGACCGCACAACTGGTGGAAGCCCTGGTGGGTTAGATCGGATGTCAAGATCGGTAAGTCCCGCAAGTAGCCGACAGGTAAGCCTCGAGTGAAGAGATGAGGCCGAGTCCTCTTTAGGGGGACAAAGCTATGCGTCGATCCGACGAAAAGTTCGCGTGGGACTTAGTAGTTGAGATCGAGCAGTATTACTACTACTATCACATTTTATATTTTGTATTTGGGCTAATCTTGTTTTGCATGGATCAGTCGACTGAATGGATTCAAGTCGACTGAAGTTCAGTCGACTGGATACCTACTTGGCAGGATCAGCTGGCGATTGATCGGAGATCTGGCGACACAGTTGGAAAGGGCTTCAGTCGACTGAAGGGTTTGAGTCAACTGAAGAGGTAAATTTCCCGATGCGGAGCTGGGTGATCTAGAGTTGATTGGAGAGGTTTTAGTCAACTAGAAGACCAGAAGTTCTTAATTGATAGGTTAATTTGGAGTCAACTAGAAGGCATTCCATTTGATTGGAAAAGGTTTATAAAACAAGTGCCTGACTGGATCCGAGTAATCAATATAAACTAGGTCGAAGTGTTGTCGAATTTCTTGCTCGTCCACAAAAACTTACTTTCCACATAAAGGAGATCTTCCAACACTCCAAGCCTACTTCAACAATTCTTTTATTGTCAGTATAAAGTGCTTGTACTTTAATTCATTTTGTTTTTCGCTTGTGTACTGAAATTCAAGAGTGGGTAGTGTGTTACCCTCTCTATATTTGTAAAAAGTGAAACCCTCTGAAATCGAGAGTTCTCGAGTCGGAGGGCATTTAGTGATTGTCCATCAAGGTAGCTCTCAAAAGAGCTATGGGCCTTGGACTAGCAACCCAGTTAGGGTTGTGAACAAAGTAAAATAAAGTGTTAGTATTTTTCATTTCCGCTACATACTCACAATAGTTTTAAAAAAATATTCTAATTGTTTTAAATAATTAAATTAAAATTTGTAACCTCTGAGATTCACCCCCCCCTCTCTTGGGCAAACACGATCCTACACAACTTGCATTTGGATATGGAGTAGCGGAGTCGATATCTCTTCCTCTGCGCAGTTAGGGGGGCCCTTAGATGACCCCCTTTCGGGGCTTTGGAGCCCTAGGGCGGCTCCCCATGTGATCCTCATGATCTTTGGCCTCTTGGACGAGTTTCCTATATATAGAGGTAGCTTTGGCTTTCTATAAATGCTTAAAAAACCCTATTTCCTCAAATTTATGGTGTCACCACACGATCGTGTGAATTTCGCATGGTCGGCCGTGTGCAAGGTTGGAAATTGCTGAAATCTCGGCTGAAAATGGGATTAAAAAAAACACACGATCATGTGAAATTCTCATGGTCGGTTGTGTGTCACTCTAGAGCCTCCATTTTGATCCGTTTCGCTTATGGCCATCTTGGGACACAACAAGAGTGTGTTCCCTAATGTCCGTGCTCCATAAAATGCTTTATTTTTTGCTCCAAAAATGTCGTGCTACATATAAAATTAACAAAAGTAGATCTTCGAACGAAGATAATAGAAAAGTGGAGTAAACATAGATAATATGCAATGAATACCCTAAAAACAAGGTAACATGTGCGCTGAAATGATAGCTAAAACCCTATATAAAATGCTAACATCAGGAATCTGAGTGTACTGAAAAAGAGGATACCATCAACGTTATATGATACCTATGGGTCCTCACAGTAAATCAATCTACTTTCAGGATATTCGTGCATAGATGACCTTAGTCACATTAGAAACCTATCATAAGAACCCTAGTCGATCAATTCTAGACTTAAATCATTACTTGTAGTCGATTCCCCCATGTCTCAGTTTTCTATGGGTTGGAGGATTGTGTTCTCCTTTCGATCCTTCCCCACTCCTCTAAAATATGACCTAGTTCTTTTGACATCTAAATCGGATAAACACAATAGACCTGGACTACGAACAAAGATATCATAGAATAAAGAGCAAGCATAAATTTTAGACAATGAAAACGATGTAAAATAACATAGATTCATTGCATATATAATAATGTTTACATATCAAAGAGGCTATTCCCTAATCATAAAATCACAAAAATCTACTCCATAAAGATGGAGATACAACCACTACACATCAATCTAAACAAGATCAAACCCAAAGAAATTCGCAAAGAAGAAAATAGTGCTTAGTCATGATATGAGGTAAGTCTCCAGCTGTAACTCATGTTAAGATCCGGAGCGGTGGCAAAGAAAGTTTTTCCGATTCATTTATAGAGTGGAGAAGTCGTCGGATGGTCGCCTACGGTGGTTTGGGGGCCCTTGGATGACACCTTTTGGAGCTTGGGAGCCCTAGGGTGACTCTCCTCACCCTCCTTAACCTCTTGGGTGGGGGCTCCTTTATATAGAGGCGACCCCGACTTTCCATAAATGTGTGAAATACCTAATTCCTTGAAATTGTGGCACCGCCACACAACTGTGTGAATTCCACATGGATGGGTCATGTGTCACTCTTGAAACTCATCTAGAAAAGGCACGGTCATGTGTAAAACACACGGTTGATCGTGTGTCCCTCAGGAGAAAAAGGGCTTGTCGTGTTGAGAACCCAATGTCGGTTATCTTCACGGTAAAATAGGGCACGACCATGTTCCTCTTTGGAAATTCTTGGAACTCTATTTCTTTCATCCAGGAACATGCTCGTGTCTTGGGACACGACCAGAGAATCCCCTACTGTCTGTGCTCTATATAATGCTTCATTTCACTTCAAATCTTCCCCCTATTAAGACAAATACATATAAGCAGAGATCAAAACAAAGATAATAGCAAAAATGAAGTAAACAAAGATAATATAAAATTAATTTCATAAGAAAGAGGTAAGATGTGCACCAAAATGATAACTAAACCGTATATAAAATGCACGCATCAAAATCCCCAGACTTAAACTTTCCTTGTCCTCAAGCAAACTTTAATGTTCAGCTCAATGCATATAAATGAATGCTTCATTATATATTATGTTCATTTAATCCTATCAAGTGGTACTGCTATCAAATCAAATAAATATGTTTACCAAAGTTTACAAAGAAAATTTTTCGTGTAAGTGTAGAATTCGATCGTAGAGTTTTCACATTCCAACTTAAGTCAAGTCGTCATCTCATTATGTTTCCATGGTTTCCAACTTTATGCACTTACCTGCCCTGAACGAGGGCCATCCTCCCAAACTAACACAAAGTCTCAAAGGCATGCTGATATTGAGAGAAATTAGTTGGTGTTTTCCCAGTAAACTAACTCGGTCTCAAAGGGGCACCAAATCATTTTCACCCATGATAACTATTTTTTGGCTCTCTTTTTTTTTTTCATTTTTTTTATCTTCTCCTTAATAAGAAAGTTTCTTTTCTTCTCATCCTCACTAGCATCTTGATTTTTCAAAATGAATCCGCACAATCTGAGCATCTCTAGTAGCTAAAATACTTATTGAAAGTTCCCTATGAATTCCAAAGTACTAGTCCAATGAGATGAATCATGACTAATTATGTACTAAATCGACTCTTTAGATTTCAATCTAAGTGTAAGTGAAAAAAAATGGACTAGTAGAACTTGGTAAACACTCATATAGATTTTATAAAATTGCACCACAAGATAGAAGAATATGAATTACTAAAAACAATGAAGCATATCAACATGGTACCATCAAAATAGTACACATTGAAGCCTACTAAAAGGACAAGTAGATGTGTGAACTAAAAATAGAAATGGCACTGCATGAATATCACAAGAAAACAAGTAACCATAATGCATGTTTAAAAACAATAAAACTAGTGCTACACATTATAAAAGCAAACAACTAAACTACTCAAGTAAGATGACTAAATGAGCACACGAGCAGTTATATCAAAATCAAATTTCTATCACCATACTTACATTGAAACATGCTTCTGCAAGTGAAGCAATTGAACAAGTCGTGTGAGGAAAATAAGGCAATTAATGCATATGTCAATTCGTGTGGACCATTAGTCACCTAAAAAAGGAATAACATAAAGCAGTACAATAGAAAAGAAAAATGCAGTAATAAAAAATATAAACAAAAAGAGAATGGACCATAATAGAAAAATGAAAACAATGAAAAACTAAAAACGAAGTGGTCTAATCCAATCAATTCACTTTTCAACCAATACCGACTTAAACCAGTCCCCGATAACGACGCCAAAAACTTGATGCACACAAACTGAGTCTTCAACTATGAGGCTAAAGATCAAATTTATGCTCAACTCCCGCCAAGTGCACTGTTGTCGTCAGATAATAAAATATCGATCCCACAAGGACTGGTAAGTGAGTACTGGTTTATAAGTGAATGTAGATTATCTAGACTGATTTAGATGGCTAAGAAAATAAAGACTTGAAAGAGAGAAGGGAGAGCAAGAGAGCTGAGAGATCACTTTCACAGGGACACCCCTGTCACTGGGTCCTTGTCATGATCAAAGGGATGATTCTACGATTTCGTTTTCACCTAAATGATTGCAAACATATGTCTTGCCCCTAATTCTCAATGATTGTTCATGTAGGTAGGATATCATATTTTATCCGATGTGAACTTTTGGGACTACACCGGATTACTCTATTCCAAGCCAGAGTTTCCCTTTCGTATCAATAGAGCTCAAGGGGTTGCTATCAATATGTTGCCTCTATCACAACCCTTCCGGAGTTGTTTTCTCCTACTTCCTGACCTTGTGCTAGAATAGGTTCATTACGTTATATGATACCTATGGGTCCTCACGGTAAATCGATATACTTTGGGATATTGGTGCGTAGATGACCTTTGTCACAATGGGAACCTATCACGAGAACCCTAGCAGATCAATTCTTGACTTAAATCATTACTTGTAGTTGATTCCCCCACATCTCGATTTTCTATGGGTCGGAGGATTGGGTTCTCATTTCGGTCTTTCCCCACTCCTCTAAAATATGACATAGTTCTTTTGGCATCTAAATCGGATAAATACAATACACCCCGACCATGAACAACCATAACATAGAATAAAGAGCAAGCATAAATATTAAGACAATGAAAACGGTGTAAAATAACATGGATTCATTGCGTAATAATGTTTTCATATCAAAGAGGCTACTCCCTAATCATAAAATCATTGAAATCTACTCGATAAAGATAGAGATACAACCACAAGATATCAATCTAAATAAGATCAAACCCAAAGAAATTTGCAAAGAAGAAAGGAGGGCTTAGTCTTGATGTGAGGTGAGTCTCCGACTGTAACTCGCGTTAAGATCCAGAGCAGTGGCAAAAAAAGTCCTTCTGATGCATCTATAGAGGTGGAGAAGTTGTCGGATGGCTGCCTCCAACGATTTGGGGGCCCTTGGATGACCCCCTTTCGGGGCTTGGGAGCCCAACGACGACTCTCCTGCCCTCCTTAGCCTCTTGGATGAGTTTCCTTTATATTGAGGCGGCTCCGACTTTCCATAAATGTAAGAAATATCTAAATCCTCGAAATTACAATGCCACCACATGGTCGTGTGAATTTCACAGCACCATGTGACATGATCGGTCGTATGCCTTTCAAGAGAAAAAGGGCCCGTCGTGCTGAGAACCCATGGTCGGTTGTCTTTACGACAGAATGGGATAGGACCGTGTGAATTTCATATGACCTGCTGTGTTTCTCTTTGGAAATTCCTAGAACTCTATTTATTTCATTTGGGAACATGCCCATGTCTTGGGACACGACCAGAGCATGCCCCCTACAGTCCGTGCTCCGCATAATGCTTCATTTCACTTGAAATCTTCACCCTATCAAGACATATACACAAAAGCAGATATATGAACAAAGATAATAGTAAAAAATGAAGTAAATAAAAATAATATGCAATGAATATCATAAAAATGGGGTATGATGTACACTAAAATGATAACTAAAATCCTATATAAAACGTGCACATCAATCTTTTTCTTCGTATTGAGGGTCCACTTTTCCAAATCTAATAATTTTCCGAAGTTGTCTATTGGAGAAGTATACTTGTTCTTGATACAAAACCACATCTCTATGTCCATCTTGAGAAAACACTCCATCCACCATTTTCAATAATGCAAATCCTCTTGATGGGACATAGACATATTCAAAAAAATAATCTTGCAAGACAAAATAGACTAAAAAGTTTCCAAGGCTAAGTCTTGGATAAGTAGTGCTGGAAGAAAATTTTACCTAAAAATTTAAGAAATTAAATAAGTTAAAAATATTTAAAAATAAAGAAAATTTTTATCTTGCTAAATTTGGTGGCGACACTAAATTTTGAGCGCATCTACTCTGATACCAATTGTACGATCGATTGTGTCCAAGAGAGGGGGTGAATCTCATAATTAAATTTTCATTTAATTTATTTAAAAAGTATTTTTTTTTTAACTTTTGAAATCAAAGTTAATTGCACAATGAAAATATAAATGAGACAAATTATTTTTACTTGGTTCACAATCCGACCGGATTGCTACTCCAAGGCCCATAACCCTCCTAGGGCTACCTCATCGGGCAACCTACTAAAAATCCCTTTGACTCAAAAACTCTCAACATTGAAGGATGTACTCTTTACAAAGATTTTAGGGTAAGGTAACACCCTGCCTTCCCTCTTAAATATAAGTACAAAGAGAATAAAAGAAAATGTCTATGCATACATGATAGATGGAAGTTGAAGTTCGGAGTGTCGACAAAGTGATGGAATGCACATCGAAGCTCTTACTGACTGTGAATGAAGGTGAATCACTTGAGGAATGAATAGATGATATTATAATTCATTTTCTTTGGAGTTTCATCAACCCTTCTCTTATAGGCCTTTTCCAAACGCTTAGACCACCTCCCAATTGCCTCCACATCGGCCTGTCGAATTGGTAACTCATCCTTCCCAGGCGTTTGGACCTGGTCTAGTTGACTCTAAGTCAGCCTTATCTACTCTGGTGTTGTTCGAGAATTTTTCGATTCCAGACACCTATACCCGATACAGTCACCTGCAACACCTGCCATCCAAGTCATGTGACTTCTAGCTAGCCTTGCCAACTCGACATCTTAGGCGCCTAGACTCAATCAAGTCACCTTGACTGTCGAGGCACCTGGAACCTGTCCAATCACTTGGAAATTTGTAAAATAGCAATAACATAGGCAAATATTAAATTGGCAGTAGTAATACTACCCGATCTCGACTTCGGAGTCCAAGTCTGACCCTTTATTGGATCGATAGCTACCTTTGTTATCAATAGAGAACTCAGTCTCATCTCTCCACTCGAATGCATACTTGCCAAACACCTGATCTACCAAACCTATTTGCACTTTCCTTGCTTGATGTCTGATCTTGATCCACCAGGGCTTCATGCCAACTATCTAATCTTCTTGACCTAGCTAGCCTTTCTGCAAGTTATCCGATCCTCCTGACCCAACTGGACTTCTGCCAAATGTTCGGTCCTCCTAACCCATCTGGACTTTTTGCCTGGTGTCCAATCCTCTTGATCAATCAAAACTTCTGCATAGTATATGATCCACTAACGTAATAAGACTTTCAACGCTTTGCCTAATATATATTCAACCTGACCTACTAAGAATTTCCTATTAAGGCTGCACACTTAACAATAACATCATATCATAAGTACTTCCTAACTTTAAGCCCTAACTCATATATCAAAATATAGGAGTAGTGATCCCTGCACCATCAATGACAATGACCCTGAGCAATGGCTATAATGGGTGTTTCAACCCTAGATTGAGATAGCGTGGAGAAAGGTAAGTCAGGCAAGTAAGAAGGAGTAGTGGAATGACTTGCCCCTCGCAAGCTTTTCTTCTTGGACTTTAAAAGTAGGTTGTGCATGTCCTCTTGCTTGATGTCGCATGTAGGGAGAAGCCCCCTTTTATCTGATAGGGGTAATTATGGAAAAGGAAGAAGAAGTTGAAATGAAAAATAGGGATATGTACCCGAATAGAAGATGATAAGGAAGGTGAAGCATGAACGAAGCGAGGCGATGTAGGAGAAATGACTTCGAAGAAACCAAGGTCGCAACTAAGATGTTCAAAAAACTTGGAGTGGTAGCAATTAAAGGAGAAAAACTATCGAAGGGGTGAAAGGTAGGGGCACGAACTCCCAAATTGATACAGGGAAGATTGTGTGACATTAATAAAAATTAGACATAGAGGATATGAAACCCTAAGGTGAGGGTGGCGTATAATTAACCAAAATAAATCATATAATGTCAGACATATTGATACCATCTTGTCTAACTACTCAAGGGGGGGGGGACCCAAAAGGGAGTTGGGACACCATGAAGAGTAGGGATGTTCGAAGAAGTTAAGAGCAAAATGACTCAGGAAGTTAAAAGTGGGTCAAGTGAGGAGTGGGATGACTTGTGTGTTGGGCTAGTCCAGGAATTTTACGTAGCAGAAGTAATGAATAAAAAAAAATTATTTCATCCCAGACATCCCCTGGGGGCCAGGATCCCATTCTTTAACATAAACATATGAAAGAGGAAGAGAAAAGCGATCATACCTATTGGAGAATTGATCGTCGCTAGAGGGGGGGGTGAATAGCGTTTCTTCGTGCTTGATGGATTTCGACCGTTCGTCTCTACAATTCGATTAGCGCAATGGAAATACAAAATAGAATATAAATATATAGACAAATACACAATCACAACACAAAGCTATAACGTGGTTCGAAACCTCAAGGTTCCTACTCCACAGGTTGGGCTCGAACGAGCCCTAGCGATGCAAATGACACCACTAAACAATAACACTCCTTCTCAACAATACGTCGGAGGTGGAGAAACCTCGTACAAGAGATTACACTAAGTAATACAATGAATACAAGCAAATAAAAATATGAAATACTCTAGAAGTAAAGAAAAATACTTTACAAGAGATCTTTGAATGCTTGCTTGTTGATCGCCTTGGACTATCCTTAAATGACTAGAAAGCACCAACTATTCCCCTTCAAATTGCCTAAGAAAATCTTGCAAAAATCTCTATCCACGAGCTGCTTTTATAACCTTCATTCGAGCTGGATTCCACCTAGCAGTTGACTTATCGTGACCATCAGTCGACTGGTCCTGTAGCCGTTGTCTCACAACGACTCGATCCACGCTGGATAAGATCCAACTAATAGACCATCAGTCGACTGATCACACCCATCAATCGACTAATTCACAAGCAATTGAGTCGCTGGTCGAGCCTGCCTCATGTCTATAGCATTTCCTCAATATTAGTCGATTGCCCATAATTGGCAGTCGACTGCTGGGTCAGTCGAGGCACCGATTGAGGCACCATGCCTCTGTGGCCGTCGCAGTCGAGTCCAATCGAGGAACCACCTCGACTGGGACTCTAGTCAAGGTGCCTTGCATCTTTGGCCACAACTCGATCATAGTCTATCATCAGTCAACTCCCATCAATCCACTGATAATAATCCTAGTTGATTGATACAAGTAGACTCGCCTGGCAAGTGTCATAATACTTGACCAGTCGACTGGTCCAAAGTCTCAGTCGATGGATAACCTCAACCATGAGGTTTAACACCAAGTATAATGCCCTTATACTTGCTAGACCACACTTAGCCTAGACCTAAACCTTCTAGCCACCTCCGTCAGCCTCACGCCTATCGGATCCCTCCAAGTCATTCATGACTTGTTCATCCATACGCTAGCCTTCAGGTGCTTCCATCGGCTATTGTCATTCTTAGTTAGTCTATACCGCCAAGGCACATTTGGCTTACGATGCCAATACTACCACTTGGACTTTATGCCATCAACCATTGGACTTATGCTGCCAAGACTCCACCCTTGGACTTTACGCTGCCAATATCACCCCATGGACTTCCCTTGCCAACCCATGTTGGACTTTCCATTTTCCAAGAATCAAGCTTGGACTTTCCCTTGCCAAGACCCATGCTTGGACTTTCCATGCCAGGTACACAAGACTTGGACTTCTCCATCATATGGTCAACCCCATGTTAACCATAAAGTCAAACAATGGTCAAACCATCGTCAAACATCAAAATACCACTCGAGTCAAACTCGAGTTAGGTCAATCGTGACCCGAGTCGATTGCACCAACAATCTCCCCAAAACATTGTTAAACATCAAAACACTACTCGAGTCTAACTCGAGTCTTGACAATCATGATCTGAGCCAATTGCACGAACAATCTCCCCCTTTTTGATGTTTGACAAAAACCAAAAATCCATTGAGTTAGGCTACCTAACTCAAATATCCTTACCAATTCTCCCAAATTGGTAATCCCATAAATTCTCTCCCTTTTTGACATACATTAAAAAGGTTCCCTCCCCAAGGGTGTCAATGTCTCATATCCCAATAAGATTTTACAATCTCCTCCTTGGTCCAAAAACATATAGGATGTCTTCACTCTTCCTAGTGAAAAGTCCCATATCACTTAAGAAAGGCTTCCTATAAGCTCTCCCAATTTCCAAATTGGGCATCTCACATTCTCCCATTTTCTAATTATTTATGAGAAAGAACACATCCACCACCCCATGATGGATAAGCTCCCCCTAAAGGCTTGCTCTCCCTTGACCATTACACTAACAATGTCCTTGGAGAGTCCCTAGGCCTATAGGAACACTAAACCATCAAAATTAAGGTTAAAAGTTCAAACTTGAACTTTCATACTCCTTGAAATTGATACATCACCCAAACAACTCTCCTAATCCATATTCAATGGATTTTCACCTTTTATAATGCTTTCCAAAGCATATCCTAGGGTTATGAGCAATTAGGGTAGCCTAACATTGTTGAAATCAAGCTAAACAGACATTGTTTACCCGAAATCAGGCTTGCCAGTCAACTGGGTCAGTTACAGTCGACTGACCTATGCATCAGTCAACTGAGAAGGCTTCCAGTCGAGTGAAAATATCTCCAGTTGAGGTGCCACCTCGACTTGTTTCTGATTTTGCCGAAATTGCAATTTCAAACCATATTTAGAAATGCATAAGTAATTCTAGAAAATTTAAAAAATCATGAAATTTTGACCACACATTACTTATGCCAAAGAATATAGGAAAAAAAATTTGAAAAATAATATACCCACAAAATAGTGAGATTGATATAAAGTTTAAAACCACGAAAAAGTTCAATGTTTTGGCCCTACTTTGTATCAACTTCATCAATGGTGACTTCTATAAAAAGATAGACTACACTAAGGTTTTTCAAAATGATTTTGAATTTTTTTTTTAAAACCTATATTGGATCATGATCAATGGGCTCAATACACATGACTTGCACATTAGCTTTCCCCATGATCCACCATGGTATAAGATGAGTTTGAGTTCATCTAGATGCACAAACTATACACCTTGAACTTAACTCATTTCCTAGCATCTCATATGTCTCTAGGGTGTTTGAAAACACACATATGTCAATTTGATGTAAGATGTGGGTTTTGTTCATCCTAAACTAGGGTATTATGCATTTTCTAAGGCAACACTACTTGATTCCCTTATACATGGGACTTCAAGTCATGCCAATTGTCCTTAAATCAATTTTAATTAATGCATGAATAATCATGGCATGAATGATAACAAAAATAAGCATGGACAATGATCATGATGTCATGACATATGATTAAATCTAAATACACATGACATTAACCTAACCTAAGCATAATCATGACATTTTATATGATAAAAATAAATATGATGACATGAAATGGCAAATGACAAATCAATCATGGAAAATAAAATATAAAGGTATATAATACCTAAATTTTGTTAGGGCAATCAACTCATGTATGATGTGGTTTTGATGTGTGTGGCAAAGAGTTTAAGTTAGATTGTTATGTTGATTTGATATGTGTGTTGAAGTCATGCAAGACTTAGTAATTCACACATGGGATTGGCTTGATGAAAGCATTGGTGGGTTCACCATCTCATGGCTCGAGTCTTTGATTCAGTGAAGGATGACATTGCGAAGCCGTGCACTTGGTGCATCCAAGGGACCACCGGACTAGCAGCATTAGAGTTAAGCCAAAGAAGTAGACTTCAGGGTGAGACGCGAAGGATTACATAGCGAAGTCATGCACTTGGTGCATCCGAGGGACGTGCCTGGAGGAAGAGAAATTCGGCCGAATGACTGAAGTGTAACGTAGCTCATAGCTGAACTTGGCCGAATGACTAAGTCAAGAGTTGGATGCTCAACCAAGTAGGTTGAGGTTTTACTCGACCGTTGGATGCTCAAACATTTGCGTTTGAGGTTTTATCCTACACCAGTCGACTGATATAGATATCAGTCGACTGCTCTGGAATGATGACACTTGACTGGTGCTCGATCGATGTTCGAGTGAAGATTTCTAGCTCAACAGTCGACTGCTCGACCATCAGTCGACTGCCAAGGGAGGTCAGTCGACTAATCGAGGTGAATTCGGGCACATAAGGTTTTGGAGTTGACTGATCATTTCAGTCACTCGACTAATGGCTCAATCAGTCAATTGATGGGGATGGTTAGTCGACTGATGTGGGAGTCGTTGGCTGGAAGCCAACGTGGATGAAGTCGTTTTGAGGCAACGACTACAGTAGCAGTCGACTGATGATTCCATCTGTCGACTGCTCAGTGCCCAACGGAAAGAATGACCTCTTCCCTATAAGAAGAGGACTTGGGTCTCTTTGGGAGGTTAATGCTTCTACTCTAAAGTTCTCCCAAAGTGCCTAAATGATTTTTACTCCTCTTCCTTGTGTTTATTTACATCTTATTGTAAGAGGGAGTAATTCTTGTAAGAAAGGTTTACCTCCACCTTGAAGGAGAGACTAGTGAAGGTTTAGGGGTGATTCACCTGGAACGAATTGTTTGTGGACTAGCAGCAAGGGTCGTGAACCACGTTACATCATTTGTTAGTATTGTTCTTTCTTTTACTTCTTTGTATTTGTCTTAATTATTTGTTTACCTTTGTTTTTGCTGTGCTAACCTTAATCATAGACAAACAAGAAGCGATTGAGTTCCATCGTATACGAAGAAGGCTATTCACCCCCCTCTAATCGGCCACCAATCTTCCAACAAATGCTATCAGAGCGAGGAGTTTTTGCGGAATCATTGCCAACACAAGCACAACAAGATGGATGCCTTCTACATTCATCCACCCAAGTTCGAGGGAGAATTCGCTTGGTGGAAAAAAGCGAATGGAAGTATTCATTGAAACCGATTTCAATATAATGCTTATAATGGAAAACAGTTCTGAGATGCCTAGGGATAAAGAGGGGAGACTACTAGAGAAGTCAAGGTGGACCAAGAAACAAATAGAGGAGCACCTTGCGAATTCAAAGGCCAAGCACCATCTATACAATGTGCTCCCTCAACAAGAGATCAACTGAATAGGAGAATGTGCAAGCGCCAAGGAGACGTGGGAAAAATTGGTAGAACTTCATGAAGACACTTCGGAGGCAAAACTTGCAAAAAGAGACCTCCCCCTATCACAATTGAGTAACATTAAGTTATAAAAGGGAGAGAAGGTATTATCTTTACATTCACGCTTTAAAGAAATAATAACCAGTTTATCAACTGTAGGAGAGAAACCATCAAACCGGGACATGATAATGAAGGCGATAGATGCATTCCCCCAGTCTTCCAAATGGAGCTCCATGGTGGACTTCTTTTATATTTCAAAGAATCTAGAGGTAAATACTCTAGAAAAATTCTTTTCAACTATATAGTTGTTGGAGGATCGGTGGACGGCTAGGTGGGGTGAATAGCCCAAATTGTGTACGATAGAGATCACTTGCATCTTAATTGTCTACAAAGAAAGTTAGCACAGCGGAATAATAAAACTAAAGACAATTAAATGCAAAACAAAAAGTAAAGAGAAATTCGCAAACTCAAGGATGTTAAGTGGTTCACGACCCTTGCCGCTAATCCACGGATGATTCGTTCGGCGAATCGCTCAAACCCAAATCCATTAGTCTCTCCTTCAAGGTGGAGGTAAACCTTTGTTACAAGAATCACTTCCTCTTACAATATGATTGAAATAAACACAAGGAAGAGGAATAGAAATCATGTGGAGAACATGGGAGAACATTAGGAGTTACGCATTAATCTCCCAAAGTGACCCAAGGCCTCTTCTTATAGGGAAGAAGTCATTCTTCCCGTTGGGCACCAAACAGTCGACTGATGCAGTCATCAGTCGACTGCTGCTGTAGTCGTTGCTTTGTAATTACCTTATCTACATTGCCTTCCAGCCAAAGGCTCCCACATCAGCTGATTGACCATCCCCATTAGTCGACTGATGGAGCCATCAGTCGAGTGACCGAAGCGATCAGTCGACTCCAAAACCTTTTGTGCCCGACTTCACCTCGATCAGTTGATTGTCATCCCTTGACAGTCGACTACCAAACCCTAGCAGTTGACTGTTGGGCCAGAAAAGCTTTGGTCGAACACCGGTCGAGCACTAGTCGAGTGCCATCGACTCAAAGTAGTCAACTAGTATCGGGTAAAACCTCAAAGGCCAATCTTTGAGCATCCGACGGTTGGGTAAATCCTCAACCTACTCAGTTGAGCATCCGACACTTGACTTAGCCATTCGGCCAAGTTCACCTATGAGTTACGTTACACTTCGCTCATTCTCTCATCTCCCTTGAAGTCCCTTGCCGAAGTTCTCTTCGTCCAACCATGTCCCTCGGATGCACAAAGCGCATGGCTTCACAATGCCATCCTTCGCGTCTCGCCGTGAAGTCTACTTCCGTGGCTTCACTCTAATGCTCCTCATCCGACGGTCCCTCGAATGCACCATGCGCACGACTTTGCATTGTCGTCCTTCACCGACTCAAGTACTCGATCCATGAGATGGTAAACCAACCAATGCTTTCGTCAAGTCAATCTCATGTATGAATTACTAAGTCCTCCATGACTTCAACACACATATCAAATCACATATCAATACTAACTTAAACCCTTTGCCACACACATCAAAATCACATCATACATGAGTTGATTGCCCTAACAATCTACCCCTTTTTGATCCGTGACAATCCATTTAAGTTAGGTAAAACATTAACAAATACATAAGGCAAGAAAGCATGTAAATCATATTGTGTATCAAACAACTCCCCTTAATACATGGAACTCCCCCTTAACACATGCTAAACTCTCCCTAGCATGATTAACTTAAACCCACATCTTTCTCCCCCTTTGACACCATCAAAAACATTAACATATGTTATACAAGAATGACAACAAGTCTAGGGAATGAAATATTCCAAAAATTGACTTAAAACATGATAAAATAGGTTTCTGTGCTCGTGCATAGTACATCAGTCGACTGGTTCAGACTACCAACTTTTTCTAATTTCGGAAACCGATTTTAGAAATGCATTAAAGATTCTAGAAAAATTTAAAAATCATGAAATTTGGGGAACATATGTTTGATAAGTCCCTTTATCAAAGAAATATGATTTTTCATGAAAATGCAGTCAATTTTTGAATGTTTGGTAAAAACTCAAAGATGTTGAAAATCATAAAAGTTTTTATCAACTTGAAAGTCTAGTTTTGCCTTGAAATGACTTAAAACATGAACTCTCAATTTATAAAACATGAAATGGTTTTAAAACAATTAAAATATCCAACCATAACCTTTGGGCAATATGTCTATGAATTAAACATATGATTTCCCCATGATTGGTCTATGATTACTATGACATGTTACATGTAAATGACAATCTAAATGGCATAAACATTAGTGAACCATTTGTATCAACCTAACATCTCTCCCATGCTATGTTTTCAATAAAGTTAGCCTTATGGTGAGTGTGAGATGTGCTTAGAGGTATTTATACTTAACCAAAAATTTCATGCAATTCTATCAAGGTTAAGTATCTATTCTAAAACTCATCATGATCATAACAAAAACATTATCATGAGTCAAATATTTTGATCAAATACAAGTATAATATCATGATTTGAGTATTATCAATGATTGCACATCATGATAAAACAAGTACATCATTTAATTTCTAGGTCACAAATTATCATCACCCAATACTATAAATAAAAAAATTTCACCCACATCTTCCTAAGTCAACCATTTATCATGATATAAATTAATCCCATTTATGGTTGACTCTCCTAGGTTTTCCTAACCCTTGAGGATTGACTTGAGAACCCAATACAAATTCTTTCCAATGGGGTTCACTAAGTACTCTTGTGGGATCCATTTCCTAGCTACCATTGTAGTTGTTTTGGCTTGACCTCTAGCAATCAAACAATGGTAAGCCTTCTCATTCTTGGTTCCCTTATAGGCTAGGCCTTTCTTGTTAAAGCTTGCCCTTTGGCTCCCAATGATGATATTTAGGGTGTTGGAGCCAATGGTAAATTTTTCTAAAGCCTTAGTTAAATTATCTACCTTTTCCTTCAACACCATATTTTCTTCTAAGCATGCATCATTAACACTAGAAGAAATACAATCATCATGTGAACATGCATTTTTTAATTTTTCTTCTAGTTTTTGAATTTGATCAAGAATGCATTTGTTTTTCTTTTTAGCCTTAAATAAATCCCTAGTTAGGCTAGAAATCATAGAAATTACATCATTGGAGGGTAATTTAGTTACCTTGCTTACCCAATCTCCTTCCGATGATGATGATGAAGATGAGGAGGTTCCCCTTTTACTCGAGTTCTCCTCCTCGCTAGTGCTTGCATTTTCTCTTTCGGAGGAGGTGGACTCTACATCATCAATCCTCATTAGTGCAAGGCCCATGAAGACTTCTTCTTCCTCTGATGATGATGATGGATCATCCCATGTGGCCTTCAAGTTGTGGGGCTTTGACTTCTTCTTTTCCTTGGCCTTCTTCACTTCTTTCTTTTTTCCCTTCTTCTTGCTATCCTTTTTCTTCTCTTCTTCTTTGCTATTGTTCAATAAGGGACACTGATCCCTCACATGTCCCCCTCTTTGGCAATTATAGAAAATGAATCTCCTCCTTCTCCTATCATTAGACTTGTTAAATCTACAACTTTTAAGTGCACATATTACCTTCCTTACCATGTAGGCTTCCTCATTTCTATTCATTGATGATGAGGATTTTTCATCCAATGAGGATGGTAGAGTCTCCTTCTTCTTCTTTCCTTTTTCCGCAACTAACGCTACTACCCTTGCCTTTATGCTTGGTTCTTCAATTATGCCTTCAAGCCTAGTATCATGAAGTTCCATAGTTGAAAAGAATTCTTCTTGAGTACTTACCTCTAAATTCTTGGAGATGTAGAATGAATCTACAATGGAACCCCATTTTTAAGATCGGGGGAAGGCATCTATGGCTTTCATGATCATATACCGGTTTGAAAGCTTCTCCCCAACACTTGTCGAACCATTAATTATCTCTTTAAAATGAGAATGAAGAGATATCACCTTCTCCCCTTTATCGAGTTTAGTGTTGTTCAATTGAGAGCGGAGGAGATCTCTTCTTGCTAATTTGGCATCCGAGGTGCTTTCATGAAGCTCCACTAGCTTCTCCCACATCTCCTTGGCACTAAGGCACTCTCCAATCCTATTGATTTTTGTTGAGGGAGAACGTTGTAGAGATGATGCTTGGCTCTTGAATTTGCAAGGTGCTTCTCTCTTTTCTTCTTGGTCCACCTTGATTTTTCTATTGGCTTTCCCTCTTCATCCCTAGGCATATCGAAACTGGTTTCCATCGTAATCACAATATCAAAATCCATTTCAAAAAATACCTCCATTCTCTTCTTCCGCCAAGAGAAATCTCCTTCAAACTTGGGTGGATGGATGTTGGAGATGACCATCTTGTTGTGCTTGTGTTGCTATGAGTCCATGAGAAGCTCCTCACTCTGATACCACTTGTTGGAAGATCAGTGGCGGGGTAGAGGGTGGTGAATAGCCCAAATAACATAGGATAGAGATCGCTTGCATCTTAATCGTCTATAAAGAACGTTACCAGAGCAGAATAATAAAACTAAAGACAATTAATTGCAAAACACAAAGTAAAGAGAAATTTGCAAACTCAAGGATGTAACGTAGTTCACGACCCTTTCCACTAATCCATGGATGATTTTTTCGGCGAATCACTCAAACCCAAATCCACTAGTCTCTCCTTTAAGGTGGAGGTAAACCTTTCTTACAAGAATCACTCCCTTTTACAATATGAGTGAAATTAACACAAGGAAGAGGAGTAGAAATTGTGTGGAGCACTTGGGATAACATTAGGAGTTAAGCATTAATCTCCCAAAGTGACCCAAGGCCTCTTCTTATAGGGAAGAGGTCATTCTTCCCGTTGGGTACCGAGCAGTTGACAGATGCAATCATCAATCGACTGTTGGTTTAGTTGTTGCCTTGCAATAGCCTTATGCACGTTGGCTTCCAGTCAATGACTCCCACCTCAATCGAGTGACCATCCCCATCAGTCGACTGATGGAGCCATCAGTCGAGTGAACGAAGCGATCAGTCGGCTCCAAAACCTTCTATGCCCTACTTCACCTCGATCAGTCGACTGTCATCCCTTGGCAATCAACTAATGGTTGAGCAGTCGACTGTTAAATCCTAGTAGTCGACTGTTGGGCTAGAAAAGCTTTGATCGAACTCCATTTGAGCACTAGTTAAGTGTCATCGACCCAGAGCAGTTGACTAATATCTATATCAGTCGGTCGGTGTCGGGTAAAACCTCAAATGTCAATCTTTGAGCATCCGACGGTCGGGTAAAACCTCAACCTACTCGGTTGAGCATCCAACACGACTTAGCCATTCGATCAAGTTCACCTATGAGCTACGTTACACTTCGCTCATTCTCTCTTCTCCCTTGAAGTCCCTCGCCGAAGTTCTCTTTGTCTAGCCATGTCTCTCGGATGCACCAAGCACATGATTTCGCAATGTCATCCTTCGCATCTAGCCCTGAAGTCTACTTCCTTAGCTTCACTCTAATGCTCCTCGTCCGACGGTCCCTCGGATGCACCAAGTGCACGACTTTGCAATGTCGTCATAAAATGACTCATGGACCCAAGCTATGAGATGGTGAACCCACCAATGCTTTCATCAAGCCAATCTCATGTGTGAATTACTAAGTTCTGCATGACTTCAATACACATATCAAATCACATAACAATCCTAACTTAAACCCTTTGCCACACATGTCAAAACCACATCATACATGGGTTGATTTGCTTAACAATCTCTCCCTTTTTGATGTGTGGCAATCCGTTTAAGTTAAATAAAACATTAACAAATACATAAGGCAAGAAAGCATGTAAATCATAATGAGTATCAAACAACTCTCCCTTAATACATGCAACTCCCCCTTAACACATGCTAATCTCTCTCTAGCATGATTAACTTAAACCCACATGTTTCTCCTCCTTTGACACCATCAAAAACATTAACATATGTTATACAAGAATGACATCAAGTCTAGGGAACGAAATATATCAAAAACTGACTTAAAATCTGATAAAAAAGGTTACTGTGCTCGTGCAAAGTACATCAGTCGACTAGTTCAGACTACTAGTTGATTGGCACAAATTTTCCAACTTTTTCTTATTTCGGAAGCCGATTTTAGAAATGCATTAAAAATTCCAGAAAACATCTAAAAATCATGAAATTTGGGAAACATATTTCTAATAAGTCCCTTTATCAATGAAAAATGATTTTTCATTAAAATGCAATCAACTTTTGAATGTTTAGCAAAAACTCAAAGATGTTGAAAATCACTAAAGTTTTTATCAACTTGAAAGCCTAGTTTTGCCTTGAAATGACTTTAAATATGAACTCTCAGTTTATAAAACATGAAATGGTTTTAAAACATTTAAAATATCCAACCAAGATCTTTGGGCAATATGTCTATGAATTAAACATATGCTTTCCACATGATTGGTCTATGATTACTTTGACATGATACATGTAAATGACCATCTAAATGTCATAAACATTAGTGGACCATTTGTATCAACCTAACATCTAACTCATGCTATGTTTTCAATCAAGTTAGCCTTATGGTGAGTGTGAGATGTGCCTAGAGGTATACTAAACCAAAAATTTCATGCAATTATATCAAGGTTAAGTATCTATACTAAAACTTATCAAGATCATAACATAAACATTTTCATAAGTCACATATTATGATCAAAATACAAGTATAATATCATGATTTGAGTATTATCAATGATTGCACATCATGATAAAACAAGTACATCATTTAATTTCTAGGTCACACATTATCATCACCCAACACTATAAATCAAAAATTATCACCCATATCTTTCTAAGTCAACCATTTATCATGATATAAATTAATCCCATTTATGGTTGACTCTCCTAGGTTTTCCTAACCCTTGAGGATTGACTTGGAAACCAAATACAGATTCTCTCAAATTGTGTTCACCAAGTACTCATTTGGGATCCATTTCCTAGCTACCATTGTAGTTGTTTTGGCTTGACCTCTAGCAATCAAACAATGGTAGGCCTTCACATTCTTGGTTCCCTTATAGCCTAGGCCTTTCTTGTTAAATCTTGCCTTTTGGATCCCAATGATTATATTTAGGGTGTTGGAGCCAGTGGTAAATTTTTCTAGGGCCTTAGTTTAATTATCTACCTTTTCCTCAACACACTATTTTCTTCAAAGCATGCATCATTAACACTAGAAGAAATATAATCATCTTGTGAACATGCATTTTTCAATTTTTCTTCTAGTTTTTGAATTTGATCAAGCATGCATTTGTTTTTATTTTTAGCCTTAAATAAATCCTTAGTTAGGCTAGTAATCATAGAAACTACATCATTGGAGGGTAAGTTAGTTACCTTGCTTACCCAATCTCTTTCCGATGACGATGATGAATATGAGGACGCTCCCCCTTCACTCGAGCTATCCTCCTCGCTAGTGCTTGCATTTTATCTTTCGGAGGAGGTGGACTCTACATCGTCAATCCCCATTTGTGCAAGGCCCATGAAGACTTCTTCTCCCTTTGATGATGATGATGGATCATCCCATGTGGCCTTCAAGTCGTGGGGCTTTGACTTCTTCTTTTCCTTGGGCTTCTTCTCTTCTTTCCTTTTGGCCTTCTTCTTGCTATCCTTTTTCTTCTCTTCTTCTTTGCTTTTGTTCAATAAGGGACACTCATCCCTCATATGTCCCTCTCCTTGGCAGTTATAGCAAATGACTCTCCTCCTTCTCCAATTATTAGACTTGTTAAATCTAAAACTTTTAAGTGCACGTCTTACCTTCCTTACCATGTAGGCTTCCTCATTTCTATTGATTGATGAGGAGAATTCTTCATCCGATGAGGAAGGTGGAATCTCCTTCTTCTTCTTCTTTCCTTTTTCCGCCACTAACGCTACTCTCCTAGGCTTTATGCTTGGTTCTTCAATTATGCTTTCAAGCCTAGTCTCATGAAGTTCCATAGTTGAAAAGAATTCTTCTTGAGTACTTACCTCTAGATTCTTGGAGATGTAGAATGAATCTACCATAGATCTCCATTTTGAAGATTGAGGGAAGGCGTCTATGGCTTTCATGATCATATCCCGGTTTGAAAGCTTTTCCCCTACACATGTCAAACCATTAATTATCTCTTTAAAATGAGAATGAAGAGATATTACCTTCTCCCCTTTATCGATTTTGATGTTGTTCAATTGAGAGTGGAGGAGATCTCTTTTTGCTAATTTGGCTTCCGAGGTGCCTTCATCAAGCTCCACTAGCTTCTCTCGCATCTCCTTGACACTAAGGCACTCTCCAATCCTATTGATTTCTTATTGAGGGAGCACATTGTAGAGATGTTGCTTGGCTCTTGAATTTGCAAGGTGCTCCTCTCTTTGCTTGTTGGTCCACCTTGATTTTCAATTGGCTTCCCCTCTTTATCCCTAGGCATATCGAAACTGGTTTAGATCGATATCATAATATAATAATCTGTTTCGAAAAATACCTCCATTCTCTTCTTCCACCAAGAGAAATCTCCTTCAAACTTGGGTGGATGAATGTTGGAGTCGGCCATCTTGTCATGCTTGTGTTGGAGATGAGTCCGCGATAAGCTCCTCGCTCTGATACCACTTGTTGGAGGATCGATGGCCGGCTAGAGGGGAGTGAATAGCCCAAATCGCGTACGATGTAGATCACTTGTGTCTTAATCGTCTACAAAGAAAGTTAGCGTAGCGGAATAATAAAATTAAAGACAATTAAGTACAAAACACAAAGTAAAGAGCAATTCGCAAAGTCAAGGATGTAATGTTGTTCACAACCTTTGTCGCTAATCCACAGACGATTCGTTCGGCGAATCACCCCAACCCAAATCCACTAGTCTCTCCTTCAAAGTGGAGGTAAATCATTCTTACAAGAATCACTCCCTCTTACAATATGATTGAAATAAACATAAGGAAGAGGAGTAGAAATCATGTGGAGGACTTGGGAGAACTTTAGGAGTTAAGAATTAACCTCCCAAAGTGACCCAAGGCATCTTCTTATAGGGAAGAGGCCATTCTTCCCTTTGGGCACCGAGCAGTCGACTGATGCAGTCATCAGTCGACTGCTGTTGTAACCGTTGCCTTGCAACGACCTTATCCACGTTGGCTTCCAGCCATCGTCTCCCACATCAGTTGACTGACCATCTCCATCAATCGACTGATGGAGCCATCAGTCGAGTGACCAAAGTGATCAGTCGACTCTAAAATCTTCTATGCTTGACTTCACCTCGATCAGTCGACTGTCGTCCCTTGGCAGTCAACTAATGGTCGAGTAGGCGACTGCCAAACCCTAGAAGTCGACTGTTGGGCCAAAAAAGCTTTGGCCAACATCGGTCGAGCACCAGTTGTGTGCCATCGACCCAAAGCAGTCCACTGATATCTATATCAGTCGACTGGTGGCGGGTAAAACCTCAAATGTCAATGTTTGAGCATCTGACGATTGGGTAAAATCTCAACCTACTCGGTTGAGCATCTGATACTTGACTTTGCCATTCGGCCAAGTTCACCTATGAGCTACGTTACACTTCACTCATACTCTCATCTCCCTTGAAGTCCCTCGCCGAAGTTCTCTTCGTCCGGCCACGTCCCTCGGATGCACCAAGTGTACGACTTCACAATGTCATCCTTCTTGTCTCGCCCTAAAGTCTACTTCCTTGGCTTCACTCCAATGCTCCTCGTCTGACGGTCCCTCAAATGCACCAAGTGCACGGCTTTGTAATTTCGTCCTTCACCGACTCATGGACCCAAGCCATGTGATGGTGAACCCACCAATGCTTTTGTCAAGCCAATCCCATGTGTGAATTACTAAGTCCTGCACGACTTCAACATACATATCAAATCACATAACAATTATAACTTAAATTCTTTGCAACACACATCAAAACCACATCATACATGTGTTGATTTCCCTTACAGGAATTACATGAGACTAGGCTTGAAGGAATAGTAGAAGAGCAAATCAAGCCATCAAGGGGATTAGCACTCATAGCTGACAAAGGGAAGAAGAAGAAGAAGATTCCACTTTCCTCATTCGATGAATAATCCTCCTCATCCTCAATGAATAGCAATGAGGAAGCATATATGGTAAGGAAGGTGAGACATGCTTTAAAAAATTTTAAATTTAACAAGTCTCATGATAGGAGAAGGCCAAGAAGAAAAATCATTTACTACAATTTCCAAGGAGAGGTACACATGAGGGATGATTGTCCCCTCTTGAACAAAAACAATGAAGAAAGAAGAAAGAAAGAAGACAAGAAGAAGGGGAGCAAGAAGAAGGAAGAAGAAAGAAAATCAAAAGAAAAAGGGAAGGCTAAAGCCCATAGCCTTAAAGGGGTGACGTGGGATGATCCATCATCCTCATCGGAGGAAGAACAAGCATTTACAAGCCTTGCACTTATGACGATAGAAGACTTGGACTCAACCTCCTCCAAAAAAGAAGAAACAAGCTCAAGTGAGGAGAGCTCAAGTGTAGGGGGAGCATCCTCATCAGAATCGGAGGAAGAAGATATGGAAAGTATGGTAAGAAATCTTCCTACTCAAGAAATTATTTCTATGATTTCTAGTCTTACTAGAGATTTATTTAGGAGTAAGAAGAAAAACAAATGCTTGCTTGATGATATTAGGAAATTAGAAGAAAAGCTAAAAAATGCATGTTTAAATGTTAATGATAATGCTTCTTCTTCTATAACTAGTGATGCATGTTTAGTAGAAGAAAAGAAGGTTTTACAGGAAAGGGTAGATTCTCTAACTAAGGCCCTAGAAAAATTTACCATTGGCTCCAACACATTGAACATGATTACTGGGAGCCAAAGGGCTAGCTTTAACAAGAAGGGCTTAAGATACAAGGGATCCAAAAATGAAAAAACATCTCATTGTTTAATTGCAAGGGGTCAATCTAAAACAACTACAATGGTAGCTAGAAAATGGATCCGAAAGAAATACTTGGTGAACCCCATTTGAAAGAATTTATATTGGGTTCCCAAATCAATCCTCAAGGGTTAGGAAAATCTAGGAAAGTCAACCATAAGTGGACTTAATTTATATCATGATAAATGGTTGACTTAGAATGATGTGGGTAGTGATATTTATGAGCATGGTGGATGATGTGAGTATTGTTGGTGCAACAATGCCTCAAGCATTTATAAGTTTTGATGTTTGGATAATCATCTAAGTTAGACAACAAATTGTGATCTAATGGTGAACATGATTAAGTGATAGTTAAAGGCAAAGTCCAAGTATGATCTTGGCAAAAGAAGTCCAAGGTAAAGGTTTGGCGGCATAAGACCAAGCATGTTGTCTTGGCGGCATTAAGTCCAAACGGATCTTTGCAAAGGAAGTCCAAAGGCAAGTCTTGGCAGCGTAAGTCCAAGCATGTAGACTTGGCGGCGTAAAGTCCAAGCACGCCTTGGCAAAGGAAACCCAAGACATGACAAAACCAAAGGAAGCTCTTGGAAGCAAAGCGCAAAGGATGAACAAGTCGCGGACTCAGAGGGATCCTGGAGGCACAAGGCTTAAGGAAGAGCTAGAAGGTTGAGTCTAGGTCTAAGGGGTCGAATCAAGTATGAATTACTCATACTTGATGAGTATCAGTCGACTGATACGATGTATCAGTCGACTGGTCAGGTGCTCGACTGAGTCAGGATGAAACCCTGACCATCAGTTGACTGCTTTGGTCGTGGCAGTCGACTGATGTTGCGATCAGTCGACTGCCAACAGTGGCAGTTGACTGATCAAGTTAAATACGGGCACAGAATGGAGTCACACTCGACTGTAGCCTGTAATCACTCGACTGATCACTGCATCAGCCGACTGATGGATGGATCAGTCGACTGATGAGAATGCCGTTGGACAAAATGACTCGGAATCCTGTGAATCCGACTGTTCAGAAGCCATTAATCATGCCGACAGTCGACTGATGCTGTGCATCAGTCGACTGATCGTGCTCCAACGAGAAAATCAGCCCTCTCTCTATAAAAATAGGGCTAGTGGAGATTTTTGGGGTTAATGCTCATTCTCTGATTCTTCTCCAAAGCCTCCATGAGTTTTCAAGCTTTCCAAGTGATCTTAAATCCTCTCCTCCTTCCTCTAAGCTTAAGTTTCATTCTTTGTAAAGAAGAGGAGATTTTGTTGTAAATGAAAGCTTCTTAGTGGAATTGCTTGGGTTGATCCACCTTAAGGATCACCATGGAGTAGGAGCGTTATCTCCGAACCACGTAAAAGCTTTGTTAGCATTGTTCTTTCATTTTTACTTATATTATTTTTGTTTGCTTCCACTAATCATTCTTGTAGAAATGAAAACGCGCTATTCACCCCCCCTCTAGCTTCCAAATGATCCCTAACAAGTGGTATCAGAGCCCGGTTCGCATCGGAAGATCTAGCAATCAACCGGAGCAAAGATGGCATTTCAAGAGGGGTATATCATGGCGAGGCCTCCGTTCTTCGACGGCAACGACTTCGGCTATTGGAAAGGTAGGATGGAGTATTACTTAATGAATGACATTGATAATTGGTTTAGTGTTGTAGATGGTTTCGAGAAGCCAGTGGACGAATTCGGAGCACCACTACCGACAAAAGATTGGACAAGAGAGATGGCCAAGAAAGCACAAGCAAATGCAAAAGCAACGACCACACTTCAATGTGGTCTATCCAAGGAACAACTTTCCAAAGTCGGGCCTTTCACCATGAATTGAAAAGCTCATTGGGAGAAGCTCATTGAATTGAATGAAGGTTCAAAGGAGACTAGAAGAGCCAAAAGAGACCTATTAATAGGTCAACTCCAAAGCTTAACCATGAAGACCAACGAGACCGTGAGCCAAATGCACGGTCGCTTCAAAGAAGTGGTCAACGGACTACATGTTATAGGTGAGAAGGTCGACAACTGAGACCTTGTAAGGTATGTATTACAAGCTTTCCCTATAACAACCTTATGGGCCTCAATGGTAGATGCCTATAAGGTCTCTAGGGATCTTTCATTAGTTAAGTTAGATGAGCTATTTTGTGAATTTCAATTACATGAACAAGCTAACACTTCATCCAAAGAGAAGGGTATAGCTCTTTTTGTAGGAAAGAAGGACAAAAAGAAGAAGGAGAAGAAAGAAGTGTTCTCCTCATCCGAATCCGAGAAAGACTCATCAAGTAGTGAAGATGAGTTATCGGCAAGTGAGGTGGCACACTACGTCAAAAAGTTTGGTGGGAAATCAAGGAAACTCACCAAGAAAGATGTGAAGAGGATGTTCCAATCCTCAAGAGGTAAGTCTTCAAATAGTTTAAATTCTACCTCTAACGTGACTTGTTTTGGTTGCAACAAGAAGGGGCATATAAAGCCAAATTGCCCGAAACTAAAAAAGGAGGAGAAGGAAAAGAAAAAGAAAGAAAAGAAGGAGAAGAAAAAGAAGGAGGCAATGGTGGCTCAAACATGGGTCACCCTAAGCATAGAGGACTCTTCCGACGATGAAGAAGTATGTCATGCCACCCGGAATCTAGCCCTCATGGCATTAGAGGAAGAAGCTGGGAGCTCAAGCGAGGAGTCCTCTTCCTCTTCAAGTGACGAATCATCATCAAATGATGATGATGAGGTAAACAACTCACCTAAAGTAGATTTACTTTACAAGACTATTCCATGTCTACAAAATGCTTTGAATAGATCGAAAACTAGGATTAAGGATTTAAAAATAGAGATTAAATCACTTAAGAGTATAGAATCATCTTGTGGTAAGTTATCTAGTGATGAATGTACCCTTAGGGATGAAAATGATGAATTAAGAAAAGAAATAGGTAATTTAAGAGCATGCTTAGAAAAATTTACTACTGCCTCTAAATACCTAGACATGATTATTAAGGATCAAAGGGCTATCTACAACAAGGCCGGACTAGGATATAGACCTAAGTAAAAGGAGGTAGCATTTACATCCCTTGTTAGTAGAAATTCCATAATTAAAAGCAAGGGTAGAAAGGCTTGGGTACCTAAGAAATATATAATTGATGCTAGTGGTCCTACGATTTGGGTACCTAAGGATTGTGTTTTTCATGTGATATAGGTAGAAGAACCAAGCTTGTGGATAGTTGATAGTGGGTGCTCAAAGCATATGACCGGGGATGAAAGAAAATTTTCTACTATCAACCACACAAGCAAAGGAAAGGTCTCATTTGGTAATAGCGGTAAACTTAAGATTCTAGGAAAGGGCACAATTGAGGTATCCCCCAATCTTGCCATTCACAAAGTGCTATTAGTTAAAAATATGAAATTTAATTTACTTAGTGTATGCCAACTATGTGATGCAAACTTTGATGTTAAATTTGATTCCTCAAAATGTTTTATAAGAAACAAAACTCTAAATGATTGCATGTTAGTAGGTTTTAGGAAATCAACTATATATTATGTTGATTTATCCTATGCTACTAATGCTTCCACTAAGTGTCTTATTGCAAAAGAGGAAGAAAGTTGGCTTTGGCATAGGAGGCTAGGACACATAAACATGAAGAATATAGCCAAAATAGTAAAATTGAAGTTAGTTAAAGGATTGCCTAAAGTCAAATTTCTCAAGGACAAAATGTGTGATGCATGCCAAGAAGGAAAACAATCAAAAACATCACACAAATGTAAAAATTTACTTAGTACTGCTTTACCGTTAGAACTCTTACATATGGATTTATTTGATTGCCATAGTACCCCCTCTATAATTGGTAGTAAATATTGCTTGGTAATAGTAGATGATTTCTCTAGGTTTACTTGGGTATTTTTCTTGAAAAATAAAGATGAAACCTTAGTAATAATCATAGGATTTAGCAAAAGAGTAGAAAATGAAAGAAAACTTAAAATCAACCGGATCCGTAGTGATCATGGTGGAGAATTTGAGAATTCTAACTTTTTAACTTTTTGCTTAGAACAAGGGTACAAGCATGAGTTTTTTTGTCCTAGAACACCCCAACAAAATGGGGTTGTGGAAAGGAAAAATCGTGCCCTACAAGAAGAGGCTAGGACAATGCTTAATGCATACTCCTTACCTAGCTACTTGTGGGCGGAAGCGGTAAATACCGCTTGCTATATCCAAAATAGGGTATTGATTCATAGGTTTTTAGGAAAAACTCCATTTGAATTGTGGAATGGTATAATTCCAACAATTCATTATTTTAAGGTCTTTTGATGTAAAGTCTATATTTTAAATACCAAAGACAACCTAGGTAAGTTTGAGTCCAAAGCGGATGAGGGAATCCTAGTTGGATACTCATCCACTAGTGTAGGATATAGAGTTTACAATAAAAGGACTCAAAAGATTGAAGAATCTTCAAATGTCCAATTTGATGAAACTTCCAATACATACCCTAGGAAATCCCCTATTGATGATGATATTAATAATGAAAATCAAGAAATTACCCAACAATTTCAAAATTTAACCTTAGGGGGTAATAATCAAGGGGGAGGATTGAATCAAGGGGGAGGATTGAATCAAGGGGGGAGTAAGAGGTGATTCCGATGATGAGCAAAGGATTGAGGTTAATCATGATCAAAGTCAAATTAATACACCTCCTAAAACTATAAGAGTTCATCAAAATCACCCCTTAGATCAAATTGTGGGTGAATTATCTCAAGGTGTTAGGACTAGGTCATTTCATAGGGATCCCACTAGTCATATTGCTCTAATTTCTCAAATTGAGCCCAAAACAATCAAAGATGCATTACTTGATCCGGATTGGATCTTAGCAATGCAAGATGAATTGGCTCAATTTGAAAGGAGTCAAGTATGAGAGTTAGTTCCTAGACCTAATGAAAACACCATCATTACTACAAGATGGGTCTTTAGGAATAAACTAGATGACCAAGGAAATATCACTAGAAATAAAGCAAGATTAGTTGCAAGGGGTTTTAATCAAGTTGAAGGACTTGACTATGATGAAACATATGCACCGGTTGCTAGATTAGAGTCTATTAGAATACTATTAGGGTATGCCTCCTATATGGGTTTCAAAATCCATCAAATGGATGTCAAATCGGCGTTCTTAAATGGGTTTATTAAGGAAGAGGTATATGTAGAACAACCTCCCGGGTTTGAGAATATGGACTATCCAAACCATGTATACAAGCTTAGGAAAGCTTTGTATGATTTGAAACAAGCTCCCCGGGCTTGGTATGAAAGATTATCATCTTTCTTAATCTCTAAGGACATTAAGAGGGGTAGTGTAGATCAAACTCTATTTATAAAGTCAACATCAATGGACATCTTTGTAGCCCAAGTCTATGTTGATGATATTATTTTTAGGTCAACAAATGATGAACTTCTCCAAGACTTTATTAAAAATATGGAAAAAGAGTTTGAAATGAGTCTAGTTGGGGAATTAAATTTCTTCCTAGGATTGCAAGTCAAACAAACTAGTGAAGGTATTTATATTTATCAAACCAAATATGCTAAGGAAATGATTAAGAAATTTGGTTTAGAAAATGCTAAGGTAGTTTCAACTCCAATAGCAACCAATACTAAAATAGATAGTGATAATGAAGAAAAACAAATTGATCTTACACTTGATAGGAGCATGATTGGTAGTCTTTTGTACTTAACCGCTAGTAGACCCGACATATTATTTGCGGTTGATATGTGTGCTAGATATCAGTCATGTGCTAAAGAATCTCATTTAGTTGTCGTTAAGAGAATCTTAAGATATGTTAAAGGCACACTAAATATAGGATTATGGTACCCTAGGACTAGATCTTTTGATTTGATTGGGTACACCGATTCCGATTATGCCGATTGCAAATTGGATCGGAAGAGCACTAGTGGTGGATGCCAATTCCTTGGGTCCTCCCTAGTTAGTTGGAGTAGTAGGAAGCAACCTTGTGTTGCCCTATCTACCACCGAAGTCGAGTATGTGGCTATGGGTGGTTGCGTAGCTCAATTACTATGGATGAAACATACCTTAGAAGATTATGAGCTATCTTACTCCAACATGAAAGTATTTTGTGATAATGTGAGCACCATTAACTTGACCAAAAATCCGGTGCATCACTCTAGGACCAAGCACATTGAAGTGAAACATCACTTCATTAGAGATCATGTGGCTAAGGGGGACATTGAGCCTAATTATATTGAATCCAAGTCCAACCTAGCCGACATTTTCACCAAGGCTCTCCCCGAGGTAGAATTTTCATCACTTAGGAGAGAACTTGGAATGTGCTTGGTTGAGTAAAGGTATAGGCTTGCATGATCCTATAGAAATACTAGGATTTATACCTTTAAGCATCTCACAAAATACCTAAGAAACCATGATTTTTGTATTGAGCCACTTAGACAACATGTGAGATGTTAGGAAGATGCACTTGGTTCATTATGCTTGTTATGTTGCATTACTAAAAGTGTCATCTAGAGACATTAATCCTTAATTGGACCAATCATTGGGAAGGCTTATACACAATTGATGTGCATATAGCTCCAAGAACATGATTGGAAATGTCAAATAAAACATATTTTAAACTATGTTTATCATATTTTGAAAAATAGTTTTCCAGTGAAACACAAAAGTGATACAAAGTTTGCAAAAACATTAGAACTTTTGTTAGTTTCAAGTTTGTATCAATCTCGAAATCTGGAAAATATATATTTTTTGAAATATTTTTCCTTGATAAAGTATGATCTCAGATATATGTACGCAAAATTTCGTGATTTTTCGAGGTTTCTGGAATTTCTGATGCATTTCTGAATTTGGGCTAAAAAGACTGAAATTTGGATTTCAGGCTTAGCAGTCGACTGGTTCAGAAACCAGTCGACTGATACACTGTGTTTTCTGATAAATAGATCCATTTTTTGATATTTAGTATATCTTTGATCTCCTAAAACTTTAGCATGATAATACTGGGTATGAAAGCTTTTAGGACTATTTAAAACGGTGTTTTAGGGGGAGTTTCATAAGATGTATCTTTTTCATTCCCAAATTTACATTGTTGGTGCAAAGTTAGGATTTAAACCTTCAAATTGTTGATAGACTTTTTCTCCACATGTATTTTACTCATCATGAACTATATCTTGAATTAAGGGGGAGCTAAATCTCAATTCTATACCTTAGTTCAAGATTACAATGCATTCAATTCTTCTATTAAATATATGATTTCTTCTCTTTTTGATGTATGTCAAAGGGGGAGAAGAAATGTTTAAGTTAGAATTGGATACATGATTATGTGTATCTTTAAAAAGACCTAACTTAAATGATTGCCAAACATCAAAAAGGGGGAGATTGTTGGTGCAACAATGCCCCAAACATTTATATGTTTTGATGTTTGGATAATCATCTAAGTTAGGCAACAAATTGTGATCTAATGGTGAACATGATTAAGTGACAGGTAAAGGTTTGGAGGCATAAGACCAAGTATGTTGTCTAGGCGGCATTAAGTCCAAACGGACCTTGGCAAAGGAAGTCCAAAGGAAAGTCTTGGCAGCGTAAGTCCAAGCATATAAACTTGGCGGCATAAAGTCCAAGCACACCTTGGCAAAGGAAATCCAAGACATGACAAAACCAAAGGAAGCTCTTGGAAGTAAAGCGCAAAGGATGAACAAGTCGCGGACTCGGAGGGATCCTGGAGGCACAAGGCTTAAGGAAGAGCTAGAAGGTTGAGTCTAGGTCTAAGGGGTCGAATCAAGTACGAATTACTCATACTTGATGAGTATCAGTCGACTGATACGATGTATCGCGATCGTCAGTGCTCGGACCGAGTCGGGATGAAACCACGACCATCGATCATCGCCGATCGTGGCGGTCGGTGATGTTGTGATCGATCCGCCAATGCGCGGTGATCAAGTTAGATCTGAGCATAGAATGGAGTCACACTCGACTGCAGTCTGTGATCACTCGACTGATCACTGCATCAGTCGATTGATGGATGGATCAGTCGACTGATGAGAATGTCGTTGGACGAAATGACTCGGAATCCCACGAATCCGACTGTTTAGAAGCCGTTAATCATGCCGGCAGTCGACTGATGCTGTGCATCAGTCGACTGATCGTGCTCCAATGGGAAAATCAGCCCTCTCTCTATAAAAAGAGGGTTGGTGGAGGTTTTTGGGGTTAATGCTCATTCTCTGATTCTTCTCCAAAGCCTCCACGAGTTTTCAAGCTTTCCAAGTGATCTTAAATCCCCTCCTCCTCTCTCTAAGCTTAAGTTTCATTCTTTGTAAAGAAGAGGAGGTTTTGTTGTAAAGGAAAGCTTCTTAGTGGAATTGCTTGAGTTGATCCACCTTAAGGATCGCAGTGGAGTAGGAGCGTTATCTCCGAACCACGTAAAGGCTTTGTTAGCATTGTTCTTTCGTTTTTACTTATATTATTTTTGTTTGCTTCCGCTAATCATTCTTGTAGAAACGAAAACGCGCTATTCACCCCCCTCTAGCTTCCAAACGATCCCTAACAAGTATAATGTTTAAATCATGATACTTGATATACTTGATATATATGTTTATAATCATGATTCATGATTTGGATGATAGTGTTGGGTGATGATAATGTGTGACCTATGAATTGAATGATATACTTGATTTATCATGATGGGTAGTTAAGGATAATACTTGAATTCATGGTCATGCTTGTTGATACTTGACCTTGATAGAAATTGCATGAAATTGTATGGTTAAGTATAAATACCTTTAGTTACATCTCACACTCACTATAGGCTAACTTGATTGAAAATATAGCATGGGTGAGATGTTAGGTTGATACAAATGGTCCACTAATGCTTATGACATTTAGATGGTCATTTACAAGTATCATGATAGCAATAATAGACCAATCATGGGAAAAACATATGTTTAATTCATAGACATATTGCCCAAAGGTCATGGTTGGATATTTCAAATGTTTTCAAAACCATTTCTTGTCTTATAATCTGTGTATTCTTGTTTAAATCATTTCAAGGCAAAAGTAGTTCTTAAAGTTGATACACGATTGAAGGTTTTTGCAACTTTTGAGTTTTTGCCAAATGTTGGAAAATTGAATGATTTTTTATGAAAAACTATTTTTAATTGATAAAGGGCCTTACAAGAAATGTGATTTCAAATTTTCATGATTTTTTGAATTTTTTATAATTTTTAATGCATTTCTGAAATCGGGTTCCGAAATTAGAAAAGGCTAAAAAATTGGTGCCAATCGACTGGTAGTCTGAACAAGTCGACTGATGAAACTGTGCACGAGTACAACAACCTAATTTCTGTGTTTTCAAGCATGTTTTGGTATTTTCCTTCCTTTGGACTTGATGTCATGCTTGTATAACATATGTTCGATGTTTTTGATGGTGTCAAAGGGGGAGAAATGTTAGTGTTTAAGTAAATCATGCTAAGGGGGGGAATTAGCATGTGTTAAGGGGGAGTTGCTTGTATTTAAGGGGAGTGTTTGATACTCATATTGTTTTACATGCTTTCTTGCCTTATGTATTTTTGTTAATGTTTTACCTAACTTAAATGGATTGCCACATATCAAAAAGGAAAAGATTGTTATGGCAATCAACCTATGTATGATGTGGTTTTGATGTGTGTGGCAAAGGGTTTAAGTTAGGTTGTTATGTTGATTTGATATGTGTGTTAAAGTCATGCAGGACTTAGTAATTCACACATGGGATTGGCTTGACGAAAGCATTGGTGGGTTCACCATCTAATGGCTCGAGTCTTTGAGTCGGTGAAGGACAACATTGCAAAGTCGTGTGCTTAGTGCATCCGAGGGACCGCCGGACGAGCAACATTGGAGTGAAGCCAAGGAGGTAGACTTCAGGGCAAGACACGAAGGATGACATTGTGAAGTCGTGCGCTTGGTGCATCCGAGGGACGTAGCTGGACGAAGAGAACTTCCGCGAGGGACTTCAAGGGAGATGAGAGAATGACTGAAGTGTAACGTAGCTCAGAGGTGAACTTGTCCAAATGGCTAAGTCATGAGTTGGATGCTCAACTGAGTAGGTTGAGGTTTTACCTGACCATCGGATGCTCAAACATTGGCGTTTGAGGTTTTACCTAACACCAGCCGACTGATATAGATTTCAGTCGACTACTCTGGGTCGATGGCACTCGACTGGTGCTTGACCGGTGCTTGACTAAAACTTTCTGGCTCAACAATCAACTGCTAGGGTTTGACAGTCGACTTCTTGACCATTAGTCGACTGCCAAGGGATGTCCGTGTTGGTTCTTCTCTTTGTTCGCAGTGGACAAGGAAGGGAAGAACGCGATCTAGAAGGCTTCTACTCGTGGAGGATCTTCGTCTACACATCGTCCACGAGGAGGAAAGGACATACGGTAGAAGATCGTAAGGTATAAAGTTTTACAACTTTATTTTCAGATCTGAGCATGTTCTTTTATGTGTTGATTATACATGTGTGCGTATGTATATATTTTGTATAATCATGGACCCCGAAGACAAACACAAAAACCGTCGGATCTAGGGTTTTATCCCAACCGTTTGTTCTAAGGTTTTGTTTTACATCCTTGGATCTAGACTTCACGAGGATTATATTAGGCTACGATAGAGACCATAAGGAGGAGTTGGATCTTGGCCACCCGATGGATCGGAACAACACAAACTTGATCCATCAATGATGTTCCATTCCACTAGAGGATCATCATTGAACTACCTCACCAACTGCCATAAATTAATATGGGCTCCATATATTATTTGTACATTCATCTCCCCGTGTTTAAGATATCGAATGTCCGTCAATTAATTGATTTACTGACCATCAATTAATTAACATCTAATTCCTCGAGTAGTACCACTCAACCTTATCATCATGTTGACTAAGTCAACCAGCTGGGTTTACATGATGAACCATATGAGCTCATCAAGGGGACATCATCAACCTAGTATCTAGGACACGGTTTCCTCCTATAATCAATGACACACCATGCAAATAATATTATTTCCCAACTTACCGTGCATATTGATTTAAGCCATCTAAATCTCACCCTCTGGTAAATCAAAGAAATAAATACTAAGTACCTGTGCCCATTATTATATCGGGATTAAGAGCATGTACAACATAATATCCGAGGTCTGATTCAATTATGTAGTCAGCAATTAATTGAATCACCTCTATGTCAGTCCTGCTCAATACACCTAAGTGTACTAGTGTAACTCTATGTTCAAGACAAAACAATACCAAGCTACACTATAACCATGCCAATGGTTTGTCCAAAACCATCTTGGTTGTGAGCCTCTACTTATATTTTACAAGGGACTGATAACATGATCTTCTGTGCCACACCAAGCACCATGTTATTTACAATGTAAAATATTAGACAATATGCACACACATATAATAAATATATAAAGTGTAAACAATGATCATGTGATTCTTATTCCAAAATAAAATGTTCATACAAAAAGAGCTAGGCTTTCAGTATACATTCCAACAGTCAGTCGACTGATCGAGGTGAATTCAGGCACAGAAGGTTTTGGAGTCGACTGATCATTTCAGTCACTCGACTGATGGCTCCATTAGTCAACTAATGGGGATGGTCAGTCGACTGATGTGGGAACCGTTGGCTGGAGGCCGACGTGGATAAGCCATTGCGAGGAAACGACTACAACAACAGTCGACTGATGACTACATCAGTCGACTGCTCGGTGCCCAACGGGAAGAAGGACCTCTTTCTTATAAGAAGAGGCCTTGGATCACTTTGGGAAGTTAATGCTTCTAATCTAAAGTTCTCCCAAAGTGCCTAAATGATTTTTACTCCTCTTCCTTGTGTTTATTTACATCTTATTGTAAGAGGGAGTAATTCTTGTAAGAAAGGTTTACCTCCACCTTGAACGATAGACTAGTGAAGGTTTAGGGGAGATTCACCTGGAATGAATCGTCCGTGGACTAGCAGCAAGGGTCATGAACCACGTTACATCGTTTGTTAGCATTGTTCTTTCTTTTACTTCTTTGTATTTGTCTTAATTATTTGTTTAGATTTGTTTCTGCTGCGCTAACCTTAATCATAGACAATCAAGAAGGGATTGAGTTCCATCGTATATGAAGAAGGCTATTCACCCTCCTCTAGCCGGCCTTCGATCCTCCAATAAATTTTAGTATTAATTGCCATTTGTTAGAATTAATCCCATTTTGCCATATTATCACTAATCCACCAAGTGTGCCAAAAACCCAAAATGACACACTATGACCTCTAAACCTAGTTTGTGCCAATTTGATTGACTTTTCATAATTCTCAAATGATATTGGCACATCCTAAAATCCTTTAGGATATAAGATCAAACTTATTTCCAAGGTACCCATATCCTTGAAAATGATTTAAAGTGCCACCTTTACCATGGTTAGATTAACTACCCATCTATTTAAAGTTGCCACACCCTAACCCATTTAGCGTGAATCGATCACGCTCCTAGGAACCCAAAACCTATTGGAGCTCCTTGGGTTTACTAGGTATTCCTTAGGGATGACCTCCCTAGATACCCTCCTAATATCCCTCTTAGGTTTGGTAGCCTTAGTCATTTGTGTCTTGCCTAGGTTAACTCTAGGGGTGACTCCCCTTGTAACATTCTTAGTGGCTTCCCTAGGTTTCTTCGAAACCCTAGCCACTAGGCATCTACCATGATCAACTCTAGGGATAACTTTCCTTGTGACCTTGGTTTTCCTAGACATAGTACTAGTTCTATAATCAAATGGAACATTGTGGTAAATAGGCATTACCTTCTTGGACATAGGCTTGTGATCCAAACCTTGCCTCCTAGATGGTTCTTGCCTCTTACACCCTAGATTTTGACTATTTAACCCTTGTATTTGATTTTGTATTTTCTTAAGGGTCTTCTCAAGTTTTACAAGCCTTGACCTCAAGACTTGGTTTTCTAACTCTAATTTCTCTAATTTGGTGGGCACATTGTTTCTTTGATCATTATTTCTCTTCCTAGGCATGCATCTAGATTTCTTTGGATTAAAACCTAGATGGTCTTCGATCTTTCTAATACTTTCCTTAGGTAGAGTTTTTCTAGGGACATTAGTCCCAAATTTCTCCTTAGTTATAATATTGACATGTTTGTTGGTGCAATCGGCCCAGGTCATGATTGACCAGGACTCGAGTTTGACTCGAATGATGTTTTGATGTTTGACAAAAATATATGACAAATGAAATTGTCAAGGTAAAGTCCAAGTCATGGGTACTTGGCATGGAAAGTCCAAGTTGAACACTTGGCATTTGGTAAAGTCCAAGTCTTGAGTACTTGGCACATGAAAAGTCCAAGCATGGGTCTTGGCAAGAAAAGTTAAACATGGGTTGGCAAGGGAAAGTCCAAGCATGGGTCTTGGCATGGAAAGTCCAACATGTGTTGGCAAGGGAAAGTCCAAGCTTGAGTCTTGGCATTTGAGAAGTCCAAGGGGTTTGATATTGGCGGCATAAAGTTCAAGTGGAGTCTTGGCGGCGTAAGTCCAATGTGCCTTGGCGGTGTAGACACCGTTAGCATGACATAGCCAATGGAAGCACCTGAAGGCTAGCGCGATGGATGAACAAGTCATGGATGACTTGGAAGGATCCGAGAGGCGTGAGGCTGATTGAGGTAGCTAGAAGGCTTAGGTCTTGGCTAAGGGTGGTCTAGCAAGTATGGGGACACCATACTTGGGTTAAAACCTCATGTTTGAGGTGTGCCAGTCGACTGGTGCCATATGACAGTCGATTGGCCTGAGTCAACTAGGGTTTGACTGCGGGAAGTGGCCTAGCAGTCGATTGCCACTATTAGGCGATCGGTGATGAGCAGCGATCGGCCCGATCATGTGATCGATCGGTGATGCTCAATTACAGCCAGAATGGAGTCTCACTTTCACGAGATGAGCAGTCGAGTGATGGCTCATCAGTCGACTGATGGTCATGATCAGTCGATTGATGTCCTAGCCGTTGGATTTTTCCAGCGTGGATTACACCGTTGTCTCACAGCAACAGTGTGATCAGTCGACTGATGGTCCCGAGTAGTCGACTGATCGACCTTTTCCAGCACCGGTTGAAGCTATATAAGGAGCTCGTGATGGAGGAAAAGATAGCAATTTTCTTGAGTGAAATTAAAGGGGGAAGTTGGTGCTTTCCAGTCCTTCAAAGCTAGTTCAAGGCAATCAAAGATCAAGCAATCCAAAGCTCTTGTAAAGTGTTTTTCCTTTACTTGCATTTGTATTTCATTGTATTTGCTTGTATTCATTTGATTATTGTTGTAATCATTATTGTACGAGGTTTCTCCGCCTCCGGATTGTTCCGAGAAGGAGTGTTTATTAGTGGTTGTGTGTGCATCACTAGAGCTCGTAGAGCTCGATCCATGGAGTAGGAACCGTGCGGTTCCAAACCACGTTATCTCCTTGTGTTCGTGTGTAATTGTCTATTTCATTATTGTTATCATTATCTATATTCCGCTGCGCTAACGAAATTATAGACACGAACGAGATCGAATTCCATCCACGTACGGGCAAACGCTATTCACCCCCCCCTCTAGTCGTTACAAAGATCCTAACAAGTGGTATCAGAGCCCGGGGCTCTTCTACGGATTAACAACCCGAAGTCAAGAAGCTAGAGGGAAGAATATGGATTTCCAAGAAAAATTGGGTGACGACATCAACATTCCACCTTCCTTCAACCGCGAACATTTCGCGTATTGTAAAAGTAGGATGGAATATTTTTTAATGACAAATATCGAAAATTGGTTTGTCGTGACTATAGGTTTTGATGCTCCGAGAGGAAAGAACGGCGAAATCCTCAAAATGAAGTGATGGACCGAGGAGCAACGGGAAAAATTCAAGACAACCGTTAAGGTAACAAAAATGTTGACTAATTTGATACCTAACGACATTTTGTCTAGATTAGGAAGCTATACGGATGCCAAGGAATTGTGGAACAAGTTGATCAAGTTCCACGACAATCCCGAATCGGTCCAAGAAGACTTGGAAGATGAGGAGACCGAAGAAGAATTATCATCATCCTCACAAGAAAGTGAGGAGTCAACCTCCGGATCGGAGAAAGAAGAGGTGGAAGAAGTATCCACTTCTAGGATTGAGGAGATTAGAGCATCCTCAACACCGGAGCAATAAGAAGTAACATCTACATCCGGTCAAGAGGAAGAACAAGCTCAAGAGATCCTCACCACCGAACTAGGTAACTCAAACACTCAAATTTCAAATAAAATCCATATATTGTGTTTTGAGTGTAGGGAGTATGGGCACTACAAGAGCAAGTGCCCAAAGAAGGTTAAGAAAGCTCCTCTGGTGCCCAAAAGTCAACAAAAGTCAAAGGATGCTGGTTCCCCAAGTCAAAAGAGCAAGGAGCATATTATATGCTTCAAGTGCAATTCAAAGGGGCATTACCAGAGTCATTGCCCAAGGGGAAAGAAGAAAGGGCAAGAAGGAGCAACACAAGTAGGGAGAGCCTCCAAGGCAAACCCTAAGGTAAAATTTATTAATGCACCTTCAATTTCTAGGGATAAGAAGCATGCTAAGAATAATTTTAATAGTCTTGTTATTGTACATGAAAAGCATGCTAGAAATAATAGACATATTTGTTTAGGTGCTAAGAGTGTCCACTTAGGAAATAAGAAGAAATTTGGGACTAATGTCCCTAAAAATATTTTACCTAGGGAATCTATCAAGAAAATAGGAGAACACCTAGGGTTTAACCCTAAATGGACTAGGCATATGCTTAGAAAGGACAATGCCCATGGTTTAAACCAAAACTCAAAAATTGAGCAATTAGAATTGGAGAACCAAGCCTTGAGGTCAAGGCTTGAGAAATTAGAAAAGACCCTTAGGAATATACAAACTCAATTTAAAGGGTCTAATGATCAAAAGTCTAAGTCTAGATCTCAAAGTCAACATCTAGGACCTCAAAGTCAAAAGTCAACCAAGGGCAAGCAAGGTTTGGGTCACAAACCTAAGCCTAAGGTGGCTTACCATAGTGTTTCATTTGATTATGGAACACAAACTAAGTCTAAGAAGACCAAAGTTACTAGGGAAGCTATCCCTAAGAGTAACCATAGTTTGTGCCTAGTGGCTAAGGTTTCTAGGAAACCTAGGGTGGCCACTAAGAAGGTTGCAAGGGGAGTTACCCCTAGAGTCAACCTAGGTAAGACCAAAATGATCAAGGCTAATAAGCCTAGGAGGGTCATTAGGAAGGTATCTAGGGAGGTTATCCCTAAGGAATACTTAATTAACCCTAGGAGCTCAAATAAGTTTTGGGATCCTAAGAGCGTGATTGATTCACGCTAGATGGGGTTAGGGTGTGCCAACCTTGATTGGATGGGTAGTTAACTCAACCATGATTAAGGTGGCACTTTAGGATATTTTCAAGGTTATGGTTACCTTGGAAATACATTTGAGCCTTAATCCTAAAGGATTTTAGGATGTGTCAATATATTTCTTGAAAACATGAAAATCAATAAAATTGGCACAATCTAGATTTAGAGGTCATAGTGTGTAACTTTGATTGTTGGCACACTTTAGAAGTTCATGTATCAAGAAAAGTGTGTTTAAGATGTAAACGTAACATCAAGAGTGATACTCAAGTGCCACACAACTTGATGTCTTGTACTCACCATGCTTCATGTGTTTTACCATATGTTTGCATGGAAGGAATGTCTAGGATGGATTGCATCTCACAAAACAAGTCTTTTACCTTGATTGTGTATTTCAACACTTAGAAAGGGTGAGATGTTAGGATTTGGAAATCATTGAATGTTAATGTTTGCAAAAATGAAATAAAACATTTAAATACATTAACGAATACATGAATATAAGTATAACATCAATGTGTTCGATATACAAGAATAAACATGATAAAATGGAATAAATTAGATGAAGAAATCGAGATTTAACATCGATCGATGGTACATTCGAGGCCGAGGGGCATCGATCGAGTGCTCTCTCATCGATCAGTGGTGACAACACCGCGATCGTGATGAGCCACATCGATCCGATTGTCATGTAGCACGTCACGAAGGTTCAAGATCGATTGCCGAAGGCGGATCGATCGGCATCAGCGACTCGGTAAACCCGGTAATAAACCACAATCAATCGACTGATGCTGCACATCAGTCGACTGCATCGCAATTTTATAACGCCGAACCGCTAGGGTTCGACGTCTTCACGCGATGCTCCTTCGTGTTCCGCTCCTCTCCGATCGCCGTCCCTTTCTCTGACCAATCCTTCTAGCCGTGCCAGCCTCCCAAGGTTTTAGGTTTGATAGATAAGCCCCTCTTCTTGCGTTTTTCACTTATTTCAAGCCTTGGTTCACGTGTTTTAGGGTTTGTTTCCCTGTTTCCGACTAGGGTTCCGGCGTCTGAGTTCTCCGACGAACTTTTCGGCGACTCCCTCAGCGATATCTGAGCATCCCATTGTCACACCTCCAAATGGCACCTAAGTAAGACTTTTCTTACCCAAAACCCTAATTCTTCTTCCTATTGTAATTTAGTTCTATCTAATCATGTATTATTGTCCTTGCATGTCATATCATTACATTGCATTCATAATAGGAGAGCCCGTAGGAATGATCCACCCGAGAGTGAATCTCGATTGTACCAACCTATGTTGGTTAGGTACATCGATAGGGACTTTTTTAATCGTCATTGTAGTGATGTCATGGAATTAGTTGCATACTATAATCTCATGAAAATTGTCTTATGCATTCATCCCATTAACGATGACCTCCTTAAGGAGTTTTATCATAATCTAAAAAAGGTAGATGACGACCCTACCTACACTACTCGCATTGCAAAATGCGAGTTAGAGTTCACTCCTGCGATACTGCAGGAGTTACTCGAGTGTAAGCCGTCGGATATCACCTTTATTTTTTACCCTACCATGGATTTCCCTTTACCCGAGCCCTTTGACCATATCTCTATGGAGTCCATGCATCAGCATATCTTTGGTCATCCTCGTCCACCGGCCCAGAATTTATTCCCTATTAGTGAGTTATCTGCACCTGACAATGTACTTTACAAGGTCATTGTTGGGTGTTTTCTTCCTATCGTCACTCGGGGTCTGGCCAAGATCCGGCCTCCCCATCTCTTTCTACTATACGCCATGCGTCATAGGTTAGACATCAACTTTGCACTAAACATGTTTCACTGCATTATGCATTTCACTTCCATTGTACAAGGGAAAGTGCATATGCCATATGGTCACCTCATCACAGCATGGCTAGAGTCCGTAGGCATTAACATTCACAGGGGTTCTCTAAGAGCGCTCTCTGAGGTGTATGACTGCATATCGATTCGCAACTTCTCGTTGGCGAAGCTGCGGATGTGGCCTGGACAGATGGAGTTGGCACCTCGACCACCACCCAGGGCACGCAGAGAGCCTCCTCCGGTACCCAGAGATGCGACAGAGGACTATGAGGATGTAGACGCTGCTGATGAGGAGGATCGGATCACGCCACGGATGCATCGTGGCAGTCCATCGGATCGTCGTGGCGGTTGGAGTCGGTTACAGGACTATCGATAGGCGATTGACTCTAGGTATCGAGAGATCTTAGCGAGCCAAGCATCCTTCTACGCCGCGTCTTGATCGGATGGAGAGAGTCCCGAGCCGCATCGAGCTCGCGTCTCGATATGTTTGAGATGATGCGGGCCTGGACGTTGAGTCAGCAGCCTCCTCCACCGCCACCTCCTGCAGACCACTAGATATAGAGGCTGTTAGATTTTCTTTGGTTTTCAGTTTTTGTAGTGAGATTGAGCATATCTAATCTCCATTTTGAATGTAAAAGACTGAAATCTTTTAAATTAAATGAAATTTTTGTTTGAGAAAATCTTGTGTGTTTGAATGAGTGTTTGTATTATTGTATTAGCTTATGAAAGTTGTTATATCATGACGTGAAATTGCATCTTATCGTATACCATGTCATATCATTGTTTAGGATTGTTTTAGATGTCATGTTATCTTAGATTATATCACATGCCATGACATCATGATCATTGGTCCTGCTTATTTCTTTTGCTATCTTCATGCCATGATCATTTCATGCATTTAATTGATTAAAATTGAACTAAGGACAATGACATGACTTGGAGTCCCATTCATAAGGGAATCAAGTAGGGTTGCCTTAGAAAATGCATGAAATCCTAGATTAAATGAACCAAAATCCACATCTCACATCAAATTGACATGTATGTGTACTTCTACACCCTAGATACATGTGAGATGCTAGGATATGAGTTACGTTCAAGGTGCATAGTTTTTGCATCTAGTTGAATCCAAACTCATATTAATTCAACATGTGGATCATTAGGAAAGCTTGGGTACAAGCCATGTGCATAGAGCCCAAGGAAAATGATCCAAAATAGGTTTTTAAAAACATTTTAAAATCATTTTGAAAAACCTTAGTGAAGTCTATCTTTTGATAGCAATCACCATTGATAAGATTGATACAAAGTGAGCTTAAACTTTAAAGTTTTTAGTCACTTTTGGATTTTGTATAAATTTCCTATTTCGATGGTAAAAATATTTTTCCAAAATTTTTCACTGATTGTATGTGTGGTAAGTAATATACGTATCAAGTTTCGTGATTTTTTTCTTTACGTAGAATTACAAATGAATTTCCAAAAGTCGAGTCTGATTTTTGAAAATCAGGTTTTCAGTTATCGATCATTGCATCTGATCTGATCGGTGATGATGGCGTTGGACTCGATTGCGGGCGATATCACTCATTGTTGCCCGTGGTGCGGTCGTGATGGACACATCGATCGTAGTAGTAACAGTCGATTGATAGCCTGATTTCAGGGTAACCAAAGTTGTTTAACCCAATTTGAGCTGCGGTTAAGGTCCCTAACCACTCCTGACCCTAGGATATGCTTTGGGTAGAATTATAAAGGGTGAAAATCCATTGGATATGGATTTGGAGAGGTGCTTAGGGTTTGTATCAATTTTAAGGTGATGGAAAGTTCAATATTGAATTTCTAACCTTAATTTTGATGGTTTAGAGTTCCTATTGGCTTAGGGACTTCCCAAGGACATTGTTGGTGCAATGGTCAAGGGGGAGTAAGCCTTTAGGGGGAGGTATCCATCTTGGAATGATGGATGTGTTTTTCTCCTTGAAGAGGAGAAGTTATTGGGAGATTATCATCAATTGGGAAAATTGATGGGTTTTTGATACTCATTTTGGAAATTGGGAGAGTAAATAGGATTGCCTCTCTTGAGTGATATGTGACTTATCACTAGAAAGATGGTAGGCATCCTAGGTATTTTTGGACAAAGGGGGAGATTGTAAGATCTCATTGGGCCATGAGACATTGACCTCCTTGGAGAGATAACCTTTTGATGTATGTCAAAAAGGGGGAGAATATGTTTGGGAAAATATTTGGGATCACCAATTTGGAATAATTGGTAAGAGACTTGAGTTAGCGGTCTAACTCAAATGTTTTGGTTTTTTGTCAAACATCAAAAAGGGGGAGATTGTTGGTGCAATCGGCCCAGGTCACGATTGACCAGGACTCGAGTTTGACTCGAATGATGTTTTGATGTTCGACAAAAATATATGACAAATGAAATTGTCAAGGTAAAGTCCAAGTCATGGGTACTTGAGATGGAAAGTCCAAGTTGAACACTTGGCATTTGGTAAAGTCCAAGTCTTGAGTACTTGGCACATGAAAAGTCCAAGCATGGGTCTTGGCTTGAAAAGTCCAACATGGGTTGGCAAGGGAAAGTCCAAGCATGGGTCTTGGCATGAAAAGTCCAACATGTGTTGGCAAGGGAAAGTCCAAGCTTGAGTCTTGGCATTTGAGAAGTCCAAGGGGTTTGATATTGGCGGCATAAAGTCCAAGCGGAGTATTCGCGGCGTAAGTCCAATGTGCCTTGGCGGTGTAGACACCGTTAGCATGACATAGCCGATGGAAGCACCTGAAGGCTAGCGCGATGGATGAACAAGTCATGGATGACTTGGAAGGATCCGAGAGGCGTGAGGCTGATGGAGGTAGCTAAAAGGCTTAGGTCTAGGCTAAGGGTGGTCTAGCAAGTATGGGGACACCATACTTGGGTTAAAACCTCATGTTTGAGGTGTGTCAGTCGACTGGTGTCATATGGCAGTCGACTAGCCTGAGTCAACTAGGGTTTGACTGCGGGAAGTGGCCTAGCAATCGACTGCCACTATTAGGCGATCGGTGATAAAGCGGTCGACTTATCATGTGATCGGTCGTGATGCTCGGATACAGCCACGAGAATGGAGTCTCACTCATTCTGAGGGGCGATCGGTGATGGCTCATCAGTCGACTGATGTCCTAGCCGTTGGATTTTTCTAACGTGGATTACACCGTTGTCTCACAGTAACAGTGTGATCAGTCGACTGATGGTCCCGAGCATTCGACTGATCGACCTTTTCCAGCACAGGTTGAAGCTATATAAGGAGCTCGTGATGGAGGAAAAGATAGCGATTTTCTTGAGCGAAATTGAAGGGGGAAGTTGGTGCTTTCAAGTCCTTCAAAGCTAGTTTAAGGCAATCAAAGATCAAGCAATCCAAAGCTCTTGTAAAGTGGTTTTCATTTACTTGCATTTGTATTTCATTGTATTTGCTTGTATTCATTTGATTATTGTTGTAATCATTATTGTACGAGGTTTCTCCGCCTCCGGATTATTCCGAGAAGGAGTGTTTATTAGTGGTTGCATGTGCATCACTAGAGCTCGTAGAGCTCAATCCGTGGAGTAGGAACCATGCGGTTCCGAACCACGTTATCTCCTTGTGTTCGTGTGTAATTGTCTATTTCGTTATTGTTATCATTATCTATATTCCGCTGCGCTAACGAAATTGTAGACACGAACGAGATCGAATTCCATCCATGTACGGGCAAAAGCTATTCACCCCCCCCTCTAGCCGTTACAAAGTTCCTAACAATGTTTAGCACCTAGGCAATCAAATCTATTTCTATCATGCTTTTGTTCATGAGTAATAGCAATAAAATTCCTAGGATGTTTTTGCCTATTAATTAAAGAAGATGCATTACTAAAATATACCTTAGGGTTTGTCTTAGAGGCTCCCCCTACATATGATGCTCCCTCTTGCCCTATCTTCTCCCCCCTAGGGAATTGACTCCTATAATGCCCTCTTTGGTGGCACTTGAAGCACCCCACGTGCTCCTTTCTCTTAATGGTTGAGGCACCGGGTTCCATGGTCTTTGGCACCGGTGGAGCCTTCTTGACTTTCTTAGGACACTTGCTCTTGTAGTGTCCTACTTCCCTACACTCAAAGCATATGATATTGATTTTATTATTAAAAGTAATTCTTGAGTTACCTAGGTCGATGGTGGTGGAGTTTTGGACTTCTTCATCTTCCCAACCGGAGGTAGATGGTTCCTCTTGAGTTGGCTCTGGTATTGAAGATAGCCTAGTCTCCTCCCCCTTAATCCTAGAGGTGGAGGCTTCTTCCACTTCTTCCACCTCTTCAATCCGGATGTTGATTCCCTATTAACCTCCGAATCCTCAAGCTCTTGTGAGGAAGAGCTTACTTCTTCGGCCTCTTCCTCTTCTTGAGCCAATGATGGATTTTCATGATACTTTTGTTGGTGCAATCGACCAAGGACTCGAGTTTGACTCGAACTGTATTTTGATATTAGACAAAACGCATGACATGGGATTGTCATGGAAAGTCCGACATAGGGTTGGCCACGTAAATCCAAGTGTGTAGCCTTGGTGGTGAAAAGTCCAATCATGGGGCTTGACATGGAAAATCCAAGCATGAGGCTTGGTGTGGGAAGTCTTGAGGACTTGGCAAGTTCACTAGGCTCGGGTCTTTCAGTCGGTGAAGGATGATATTGTGAAGCCGTGTGCTTGCTGCATTCGAGGGACCGCCAGATGGGAACCGAATGGAGTGAGGCCCAAGGGAAACATACTTCGAGGGCAAGAGACGCAAAGGATGGCATTGCGAAGTCATGCACTTGGTGCATCCAAGGGACGTAGGCCGAGGGAAGAGAGCTTCGGTGGGGAACTCCATGAGGGGATGAGGTGGACTTGGCCAAGTGGCTAAGACTGAGTGTCGGAGGCTCAAACGTGGTGTTTGAGGGGTTACCCGATGGTCGGATGCTCAAATGACTTGGTGTTTGAGGTTTTACCCGACATCAGTCGACTGGTATAGGTGCCAGTCGACTGCTCTAGGTCGATTGGACTCAATCGATGTTCGACTGACCAAGTTCTGGCTGAATAGTCAATTGTCGAGGGAGGGCAGTCGACTGTCGACGCCATCAGTCGACTGATGATGGAGATCAGTCGACTGATTTGGGTGAATTCAGGCACAGAACACTTTCTAGTCTAGTGATGCACTGAGCACTCGATTGATGGGGTTACCAGTCGATTGATGGGTAGGATCAGTCGACTGATGGTTATCCATTGGATTTTTGCCAATGTGGATTCGGTCATTGTGAGACAATGACTACAGGATCAGTCGACTGGAGGCCAGGAGCAGTCGACTGATCGACGCGAAATCAGCCTCAGGCAAGCATAAAAGGAGGAGCTTGGGGGAGAATTTCAACAAGACTTTTGGGGAGATTTTGGAGGTGAATTGTAACGCCCGTAAAATTCTAAACTATGCCAAGTAATTATATAGGTTTTAAGTCCATAAAAGGTTTAGAATAAAATAAAATAAACGATGGTTATAGGTAGGATTTTAACCATGAACCTCCTAATAGGGAGGTAGCCTTGACACCATTAGACCCTAGGATAATTTATGGATAAGATATATAAAGAATGTACAAGACCATAGGAGGATTCATGGATAAGATATATAAAGAATATACAAAGAATATAGATGGGAAGATGAGGAGTTGGTTCATCCCCTCCCATGAAAGGATGGAGAGTGTTCATTCCCTAGGTATTAAAGAGGAGAATTAAGAAAAGAGAGGAAGTAAAACCCCACTTTCCTTCTTCATTCTCCTTCTTCCTCATCCTTGGCCGAATTCCCCATTTCCCTTTCCTCCCTTTTCATCCCAAGCTCTAGAAATTTTATAATAATTTTTGTATGATTATAATGGGCTTTATGTGGGCTCTTTCAAAAATAAAAAAAAATGAGCCAAAAAGGATACAAGGCCTAGGAATTGAACCCTAAACCTCTAGAGATAGCCAAGCCCTATAGATGCATCCACTAACCAGAAGCCCAATGAGATGTTATTAGTAGAGGAATAGGGGAAATGATAGTTAAGGGTAAGAGAGGCTAAGGGACACTTCAAGAGGATAAATAGGGAATGAAGGGACAAGAGAAAGGCCACTTCTCCCTCTTCTCTTCTTCCTCCTCACCGAAACCTATCTTCTCCCTTTCCATTTTCCGAAATTCATCCAAGCAAGAAGAAGGCTTGGTTTGACTTCCATTAGGTCATCTTCCAACTAAAAGTAAAGCGAAGGATGTAAGATTTCCTCACCTGCAGTATATTTGCTCTTGTAGGACATGATACATGAAAGAAATATGATGCTTGATACCCTACAAGTTTCGGCCAATATGGGTTTTAGGGCTAGGGTTGCATGAAAACACCCCTTATGTAATTATGATATGTTGTATGCTTCATGTATGAATTTTATGTGAACAAAATAAAGATTTGGTGCCCTTACAAGTTTCGGCCAACTAAGGTTTTTGGGCTAGGGTTGCATGAAAATACTCCTTATGAAATTATGATATGTTGTATGCTTCATGTATGAATTTTAGGTGACAAAAATACAAGTTTTGTGCCCTTACAAGTTTCGGCCAACTAAGGTTTTTGGGCTAGGGTTGCATGAAAACACCCCTTATGAAATTATGATATGTGGTATGCCTTCATGTATGAATTCTATGTGACAAAAAAATAAAATGTTGGTGCCCCTAATGTTTCGGCCACCTAGGGTTTTAGGGCTAGGTTTGCATGAAAACACTCCTTATGAAATTATGATATGTTGTATGCCTTCATGTATGAATTTTATGTGACAAAAATAAAATGTTGGTGCCCCTAATGTTTCGGCCAACTAGGGTTTTAGGGCTAGGGTTGCATGATTGTATGTATGCCTAGGTGATGAACATGTTTATGATTTAATATGCCATGAAATATGTCTATGTGATGAACATGTTTATGTGTTAATATGCTATGAATTATACCTATGTGATGAACATGTTTATGATTTAACATGCCATGAAATATGTCTATGTGATGAACATGTTTATGATTTAACATGCCATGATATATGCCTATGTGATGAACATGTTTATGATTTAATATGCCATGAAATATGCCTATGTGATGAACATGTTTATGAGTTAATATGCCATGAATTATGCCTATGTGATGAACATGCTTATGATTTAATATGCCATGAAATATGCCTATGTGATGAACATGTTTATTCTTTAAGACCCCTTTAGGGTATTCTTATGTTATGAATGCATATATGCTATGAAATGTCTAAGAAGATGCTTCCCCTTTTTATGTTGGGATTAAGAGCTCTCCTTATGATAAGATAAGACGGAGAAGCTTCCCTTTTTATGTTGGGATTAAGAGCTCTCCTTATGATAAGATAAGACGGAGATGCTTCCCTTTTTATGTTGGGGATTAAGAGCATTCTTTATGATATGACAAGAAAGAAAAGAAAGAAAATTAAGTAATTTACTTTGTAAGAGGTTAAGTACCCGACCCGTTAGGTGGTCGTTAATCAAATCCAAGGGACATAAGAAGACGTAAGAGGTCTTGCCCTTGTAAGACGTAAGAGATCTTGCTCTAGTAGGTCTGGTGGCTCGCTACCCCAGCCTATTAGGGAACGCGCTTTATGTGGTACTTAGCCTGGGGCCCCCCTTCATGTTATGATTATGTTGAAGTATCTATATGTCTATGTTTTGAAAAGAAAGGACTTGTATGAAGTTATGAATGCTTATGTTCAAGTTTAAGAATGCTTATGATTATGTCCTTTATGCATGTTTAGGATTTATGATGTTATGAAAGCTTATGTTTAAGTTTAAGAATGCTTATGATTATGTCCTTTATGCATGTTTAGGATTGACGATGTCATGAATGCTTATGTTCATGTTTAAGAATGCTTATGATTATGTCATTTATGCATGTTTAGGATTGATGATGTTATGAATGCTTATGTTCAAGTTTAAGAATGCTTATGATTATGTCCTTTATGAATGTTTAGGAATGATGATGTTATGAATGCTTATGTTCAAGTTTAAGAATGCTTATGATTATGTCCTTTATGCATGTTTAGGATTTATGATATTATGAATGCTTATGTTCAAGTTTAAGAATGCTTATGATTATGTCCTTTATGCATGTTTAGGATTGACGATGTCATGAATGCTTATGTTCAAGTTTAAGAATGCTTATTATTATGTCCTTTATGCATGTTTAGGATTTATGATATTATGAATGCTTATGTTCAAGTTTAGGAATGCTTATGATTATGTCCTTTATGCATGTTTAGGATTGATGATGTCATGAATGCTTATGTTTAATTTATGCCATGCTTAGATTTAATTATGTTTAGCATGCTTATGTAAATTTTATGCCATGCTTATGTTTCATTACGTTGGTATGTTGATGTTTAGTGTTGTTATGAAATACTTATGTTATTTATGCTAGTATGCTCATGTTTTCTAATTGTTTGATGTAATTTGTGGCTTTTGTGAGTAGGCAAGAATCTTACTAAGCTATATGCTTATAGTTTATGTTGTCCATATACTGCAGATAAAGGAAACATGAACTAGAGGAAGTAGCAGGAGGGGCTGAGTGTGTGTGATAGTGGCATGGTGGAAAAAGACCCTATTACTCTCTGCTTTTATTTATATGCTCAATGAACAACTTAAGACAATTGCTTCCGCTTTTATGACTTGTGATTTATTAGTACCATGTTGGATGTTGCTTAGTTTATGTTATCGTTCACCTTACTTATGAAAGTTGATATGTTAGAACTCATGAATGAATCGTGTTAATAATAGTTACCTTCTCTAATCTTTATGTTATGCATGTTATAAAATGAGATACGATATGGTAACATGCTAATTAAGATTATGATATGTGATGCATGTTATAAAAGAAGTTATGATATGTTAACATGCTAATTAGGTCTATGATATGTGATGCATGTTATAAAAGAAGATCTATGTCATGATAACATGTTTGATTATGTAGATTGTGAAATGATCCATATATGTTATGTTATAAAAAAAAAAAGTAGCGCCGCCCTGAGGGCAGATAAGGGCGGGCGTTACATGAATTGCTGCTGCATTCCAGACCTTCAAGAGCCAAACCAAAGCAAGCAATAAGCAAGTGATCAAAACAATTGTGTAAAAGTTCTCTTTTGTATTATCTTTGTATTTTTGCTTGTATTTTAGTATTACTATTATAATTGCTTGTACGAGGTTTCTTCACCTCCGACTTATAGTCGTGAAGGAGTTGTTGTTATTGTCGTGCGCATAACACGAGCTCGTTGAGCACACATGTGGAGTAGGAACCCTAAGGTTCCGAACCACGTATATCTTGGTGTATTGTGTGTTGTTTGTATTTGTCTCGTATATTTGTACTTGTTATTTGTATTTCCACTGCGCTAACGAATTGTAGAGATGAGCACGTAATGAACGCGATCGAATTCCACCGTACACGCGATTTGGACTATTTACCTCCCTCTAGCCGGCCACTGACGTTCCAACAAGTGGTATCGGAGCCAAGTTTCTTGTCATCGGACTAATCACCGCAATAAGCACGACAATTACAATGGTCGGCTACAACATCCATCCACCGAAATTCGATGGAGACTTTTCTTGGTGGAAGAAAAGGATGGAGGTATATATCGAAACCAATTTTGATTTCATGTTAATAAAAAATGGTTTCGAAATGCCTAGGGATGAAGGCAATAGGCAAATTGAAAAGGCAAGATGGACCAAGGACTAAATCAAGGACTTCAAGACAAATCTCAAGGCAATCAAATTGGTAAGTGATTTGATTCCTAACCATATTTGGTCTATATTAGGTAATTATAGGGATGCTAAGGACCTATGGGACAAGGTTATCAAATTTCATGAAGAGCCCACATTGGTCCATGCTGAGAAAGAATCGCCATCTACATTTGACGATGTGGATGACTTGGTGGAGACCTCCACCTCTAGTATTGAGGGGGAGGAGAGGCCTTCCATCCCGAAACAAGATCAAGAAGAAGCTTCAACATCCGACAGAAGTGAAAATTTGCTAGGTAACTCAAGTATTGTGATTATAAATAAAAAACACATAATATGCTTTGAGTGTAGGGAAATCGGGCATTACAAAAGCAAATGCCCAAAATTGGCTAAGAAGAAGGTATCAGCATCAAAAGTCAACCAAAAGTCAAAAGATGCTGGAGTCCTCGCTAAGAAGAGTAAAGAGCACATTGTGTGCTTCAAATGCAACCAAAGGGGGCATTATAGAAGCCAATGCCCTAGGGGGAAGAAGAAAGGGCAAGAAGAAGCATCTCATGTAGGGGTGATGAACCGGTAAATTATGCGTCGCGTGTGATACCATTTCCCAAATTATTTACCGAATCCCCTAACTACACTAATGTAGTATAGGACTGACTCGGATCGTCTCCCAACAAACCTAATGGCTGGACGTTTGTTTTTAAATAGAAGTAAACACTGGGGGTTTTCTGAATCTATTAAAATGCAAAATCAAAAATCAAAAATGAAAAGTCCAAAAAACCCGACCAAGCATCACACTGTCACTATGCGATACAATGATCAAGTGTCGACCAAAAGCCAAACTAACAAATACAAGCAATTCAACCATGCACCGCACTGTCACTATACAATACAATGATCAAACCTTTTGGAAACTAACCTAAGGTGCATAATTAAAAGATCATGCACCGCACTTGTTGGACTATCTGAGCCGCAAAAACCACTTTTTGCATTGTGGAAACCCCGAAAGTCGGCCACGGATCTATGCAAAGATAAACAAAACTACATGTACACGTTTAAAACCTTAGATCTACGCTAGATCTACATGTTAAGAGTTTCACCCTTGATGCGATGCCCTTCGCTTATCCCGCTCGTCCAAATGGCTTGCCGAAACTCGAGAGTGTCAAGTGTACACTCCTCTATCGGTATCCACACAAGCAATAGGTGGAGAAAAGCAACCTAGAGTGTTCTAGAACCCCTTGGAGGCTCACGGCAAGATGAGGAAGAGAGAGCTTGAGGGAAGAGAGGAGGATGAAGATGAAGTTACTCCAATTAACTTCACACTCTCATAACCCACTATAAGGGGGTTACATGCATGCATGTAACTCCAAGAGCCAATGGCTCTTGGTCTCCCTCATGAGGTGGCACCCCATGATGTGTCCATGATGATGTGGAGTATCATCATTGGCTGGCCCCATGCCAAGTCACCATGACATGGCAATTGATCAAGTTAAAATTGACCATTCATCTTCCCTCTCAAGTCAAGCTTATCTCCAATGGTTGATCAAATCCAACCATTTGATTCAAGTCAATTTGATTTAATAAATCTCAATTCATTAGTTTAAATTGACTCGATGAATCAAATCTAAATTTGACTTAATCAACACTTGAATCAACTTGAGTCCAACTCAATTAGTCTAATTTGGATTACTCTTAATCCAATTTGGTTCATCCCATGAACCTAATCCTCATGGTTCATCATATGAACCTAATCTCTATCTAATTTCCCTTTGTGTGTGACCCTATAGGTTCTTGTAACGTTGGCAATGCTCCTAAACTGATTTAAGAACATAAGCAATGAGCGGTATCTAGCAACACATCATTGCTACCCAAGTTACAAGAATGAAGAGATCCAACATCACCTTTGTGACTACTAATTGTGACTCTCATAATATGTGACAATGTCTCTCTATCCTTGACATCTATATTGACCAATTGAGGCATAGACCGTGTCATCCTCAGTACAATCTATATCTGGAACTCCAAGTAGACTCACTCTAATCAAATGAGCTCAATATCTCATATTGACTCATTTGGGCATGACCATGCACTTAGTGATCTCACTCTATCAAGAATAACGATGTCACTCCTGTCATATAGGTGAGATAGATCTCATCTACATCACTCACATCCCTCCGCATAATTTGTTACATACCCAGTAATCTCCTTTATAGTCCACCGATTTACGGGTGACATTTGACGAAGCCAATGTATGCAACTCTTTATGTAGGGAACCATGGTGACTTCAGGTCCAAGGACTAATAGTCATACTAATAGTCACATGAGAAAGTATATGACACACATATAAAGATCCATGATACTTTCTCATGGCGGGTCATTCAGTATACATTCTCCAATGCATACCTATGTGTCAACTTGATATCACATATCCATGACTTGTGAGATAAAGTTATCAAGTTGACCTACATGCTAGTCTCTTTGCATTAACATTGTCCCTGAATGTTAATACTTGATCAGGAATGGTTAAGAGTAGTGTTCTCTATATCATCTAATTATTGATTCAACCAATCGATTGATATAGATAAGAACCTTCTACTCAAAGACATTATTATACTTAGTTATTTGGCACCAATACAAGTAAATATAATAACCATGCCTTTATAAGTAGCAATGTGATACAACAAAGTCTATACAATAATCATCACATGATTGACTCTATGGATTTCACTAACAATCTCCCACTAGCACTAGTGCCAATCACTATAGTATCTAATATCCAATGACCTAGTGTGACCATCATGCTTTTTCTATGCCAAAGCCTTGGTCAAGGGATCTACGATTTTAGCCTCTATGGGTACTATGCAAATCTTCACATCTCCTCTATCGATAATCTCTCAAATGAGATAGAAGCACCATAGTATGTGTTTGGTCTGCTGGTGTGAGCGAGGTTCCTTAGCCTGTACAATCACTCCATTATTGTCACAATAGAGCTCTATAGGATCTGCTATGCTAGGAACCACCCCAAGCTCAGTAATGAACTTGCTGATCCAAACTGCCTACTTTGCTGCCTCTGATGCAGCGATATACTCGGCCTCTGTTGTAGAATCAGCAACTGTTTCCTGCTTCGAACTCTTCCAGCTCACAACGCCACCATTCAAGTAAAACACAAACCCTGACTATGATCTATAATCATCCTGGTTAGTTTGGAAGCTGGCATTGTTGTATCCCTTTACAACTAGCTCCTCATCACCTCCAAATATCAAGAAATAATCTTTAGTCCTTCTCAAGTACTTAAGAATATTCTTGACTGCTATCCAGTGACGCTCACATGGATCTGACTGGTATCTACTCGTCATGCTCAAAGCATACGAGACATCATGACGAGTACATAGTATAGCATACATGATAGATCCTATGGCCGATGCATAAGGGATCTTTTCCATGCGGTCTCTCTCCTCTCTAGAAGAGGGACTTTGAGTCTTCGAAAGACTCACACCATGTGACATCGGCAGAAGTCCCTTCTTGGAATTCTGCATGGCAAACTGCAGTAATACCGTGTCAATATATATACTCTGACTTAGGCCAAGAAATCTCTTAGATCTATCTCTATAGATCTTGATGCCTAGAATATAGGTTGCTTCACCTAAGTCCTTAATTGAGAAACACTTCCCTCACCAAGTATTCATAGACTGTAGCAAAGGAATGTCATTCCCAATGAGTAGTATGTCATCCACATACAATACAAGGAAGACAACTGTGTTCCCATTAACCCTCTTGTAGACACAGGGTTCATCTTCATCCTTCCTGAAACCAAACTGTTTGATCGCATCATCGAATCAAAGATTCTAGCTCCGAGAAGCTTGCTTTAGCCCATAAATGGACCTTTGCAGCTTGCATACTTTCCCAGTATGTTGTAGATCTACAAAACCCTCAGGCTATGTCATGTACACATCCTCAAGCAAGTTTTCATTCAGAAATGCGGTTTTGACGTCCATCTGCCAGATCTCATAATCGTGGTATGCTGCAATAGCAAGCATGATCCGAATGGACTTAAACATTGCCATTGGAGAAAAGGTTTCATCATAGTCAATACCATGAATTTACTTGAAACCTTTAGCCACCAATCGTCCCTTATAGGTATGCGTAAGTCCATCCATGTTAGTCTTTCTCTTAAAGACCCACTTACACCCAATGGGTTTGACGCGTTCAGGTGGATCAACCAAAGTCCATACTTGGTTGGTGTACATGGATTCCATCTTGGATCTCATGGCCTCTAGCCATTTCTCAGAATCTGGGCTCATCACAGCTTCCTGATAGGAGGTAGGCTCATTCTCAATGAGCATAACGTCATCATGGTCAGGCAAGAGAAATGAATATCTCTAAGGCTGACGACAAACCCTATTAGACCTGTGAAGAGGTAAGTCTACCTAAACAAGTGGTTGTTCCACAACTCTTTGTGCAACAATCTTATCACCCACAACACTTTGTGGTTCATGTTCAACCTCCATCAAGGTCTCAATACTATGGTCCATATCTTAAATTTCTTCAAGATCGAATGTATTCTCACTAGTTTTTCTAGAAACAGAGTCCCTTTCTAGAAATACCCCAGTCTTTGCCACAAACACTTTGTGCTGATTGGGAATGTAAAAGTAATATCCCTGTGTTTCCTTGGGATATCCAACAAAATATAACTTATCAGATTTGGGTCCCAGTTTGTCTGAGACTTGACGTCGAACGTAAGCCTCATAACCCCAAATCCTCATGAAAGATATCTTGGGATTTCTCCGTGTCCATATCGTATATGGTGACTTTATCACAACCTTGGATGGAACACGGTTAAGTGTGAAGGCTGCTGTGTCTAGAGCATATCCCCAAAAGGATATAGGAAGATGTGTGTGACTCATCATAGATCATACCATATCTAATAGGGTATGATTCCTCCTTTCAAATACACTATTCCACTGTGGTGTTACAGGAGGAGTGAGTTGGGATAGAATCCCACACTCAACTAGATAGTCACGAAACTCATGGCTAAGGTATTCACCACCTCGATCTGATCGAAGTATCTTAATACTTTTTCCAACCTGGTTTTGTACTTCATTCATGAATTCTTTGAACTTTTCAAAGGATTCCAACTTATGTGTCATCAGATACACATAATCGTATCTACTAAAGTCAACAGAAAATGTAATGAAGTACTTGTAACAACCTCTGGTAGCAACATTGAAAGGGTTGCATACATCACTATGTATAAGTCCTAATAAGTCTGTTGCTCTCTCACTATGTCCACTAAAGGGAGTCTTGGTCATATTGCCTAGAAGGCAAGACTCGCATGTCTCATATGATTCAAAATCAAATGAGTCCAGCAGCCCATTCTTATGGAGATGGGATAAGCGACTCTCATTTATGTGACCTAAGCGACAATGCCAGAGATAGGTTTGGTTCAACTCATTTGACCTAAACCTTTTGGTACATATGTTATAGATGGGGCTCTCTAAGTCTAGAATGCAGAGTCCGTACATTAGAGGTGCACTACAATAGAACATATCATTTAAATAAACTGAACAACTATTTTTCTTTATTATAAATGAAAAGCCTTTTTTGTCCAAACAAGAAACTGAAATTATGTTCTTAGTCAAAGTAGACAAATAACAACATTCATCTAGTTCTAGTACAAGCCTAGTGGACAAAGATAGATCATAAGTTCCTACAACAACAGCAGCAACCCTTGCTCCATTGCCTACTCATAGGTCCACCTCGCCCTTTGTCAATGCCCTGCTATTTCTCAGTGCCTGCACATTAGTACAAATGTGAGATGCACATCCGATATCTAATACCCATGATGAAGAAATAGATAGATTAACTTCTATGACATATATACCTGAAGTAGAAGTCTCACTTCTCTTCTTCTTATGATCTTCCAGATATGCTTTGCAGTTACGCTTCCAGTGTCCAACTTCCTTACAGTGGAAGCCAGTCCCTTTTTTTGCCACCCCTCCTTTCGGTTTCAGTTCCTTGCCTTTTCCCTTTGCTTGGGACTTTCCCTTACCTTTAGGCTTGCCCTTGCCTTTCTTCTTTTACACCATCAAAATTGAGTCAGGTTTTTCCTTCTTAAGGTTGAGCTCAGCAGTTCTCAACATGCTCAGCATCTCAGGCAGTGGCTTATCAATTTCATTCATGTTGTAATTCATGACAAATTGATTGTAGCTTTGTGGCAAAGATTGCAAGATCAAGTCAATGACCAACTCTTAGCCAAGTGGGAATCCCAACCTCTGTAGGTTCTCTATGTACCCAATCATCTTGAGTACATATGGACCTACGGGAGTCCCATCTTGCATCTTGGACTGAAATAGTGTCTTAGAGATCTCGTATCTCTCGTGCCTTGCTTGTCCTTGACACAGTTGATGAAGATGTTCAACCATATCAAAAGCATTCATGAACTCGTGTTGCTTCTGAAGCTCAAAGTTCATGGTCGCGAGCATGAGGCATGACACATCTAATGCATCATCTTGATGCTTCTTGTAAGCATCTCGGTCAGTTCACGAGGCAGTGGTAGGAGGAACGATTCTCAGATTCCTGTATCAGTCCAGGAAATTAGCTCCATTGAGCTTGTCCTTCTCAAGGACAGAACGCAGTGAGAGAGTGTTCGTGTTTGTCGACATGGTAATCTACAACATACATAATGCAGAAAATTAAAATCATATTCCATTTATCATTTAATTAGGCTTTTAATCAAATGATGCTCCCACTGAATTATAAGAATTTTGTAGAATCGAGTCATGGATGTGGTCAAACCACATTACTAGATTCATACAAACTAGCTATAATTCTCGTGGGACAAGATCCACATCATACTACGTCTTGAGTTAGCTTTGGCTAAATCGCCTAAGACTAGTATGATCAGTAGGTAATAAATTACCAATTACATCTCTATGCAACTCTTGTTTATAGGATCAAGATCCACATTTACAAAAGACCTTGAGTTAGCTTTAGCTAAATCGCCCAAGATTTAGTGTAAATGCGATCTTATCCTATCTTTCCAACGGTTGGAATATGCCTATAGTTTTACTCGATCTAATTGAGTTAACTAGTTTTACTCAATCTAATTGAGCTTATTCTCACCCAATCTATGATAGACGGGACCAAGATTGTCCCTTCGCACTCTACCATGATAATATGCATTGCTCTGCTTTGGCAGATTCAACAACAACAAATGATCGAGGTAGTGATGGGTATCAAAACTTGGTAGGTATTTTCGAGTTGATTAGATTAAGATATGATCTAATCTTGAATGTGTATCATATACGCAATAAGACCTTTATTACCCTACACTAGCATGCATCATATACATACAAGTAAAATTTACTAGCATGCATCACATACATACAAGCAAAACAAATATATATATATATATATATATATATATAAATTAATTGTGATGAGGTCATGGCTCTACTTCGATCTTCTCAAGCCAATGAGAAGTTCGTACGGTCAACCTAGGGTTAGCGGCTTCTCCAAGCACCTCCTTTGACCGCCATGTGTCGTCGGCTCCCTCCTCGTAACTCCATCTACTAGTGGACCTTCCACTGCTCGATTTTGTACATTACAAACATGAAACTCAAGTTACATTCGAGTTTAAAACTATTTACAACTGGAATTTTAAAAGAAGAGGCACGACGCGCTGGTCGCATACCCTATACAACATGCACAATCACAAAAATGGTACACAAGCCGTATTATGAATTGTAACATGTTTATCCAATCACATTGGGGTTCTTGGGCCATGACCATCACAAAATTATACATAATTCTAAATTATTTATTTTACAGAAATTTCTATAATTTTTCCTATTTGTTTCAATTTTTATGAGTCACATCTCCGTAACGGTCCCGCTAAGCGATTTCCGGGCGCGTTCGCAGAAAAATGCCCCTTTCGGGGTTAGGGGTAGCGCCCCTACTCATAAAATAAACTTTGTGAGTGTCTCATCTTGATCTTACATTGATTTAAGTCACTGTCCCAAAAACCTAAAGCAAGAATTCGCCATTCCGGAGAGTTTTTCTTGGTGGTCGAAGTCTACAAGTGTCCCAACACTTGTTGCTTTGACTATTCAAGAAATATACCCAAAAAAATCTATAAAAATAGGAAATTTATAGAAACTTACAGATCTATAATTTTTATATCTAATACAAAAACTGTTAGTGAAAGCCCTAGAGCCAATCATATGATGATTGTTGTATGGACTTTATTGTATCATATTCCTATTTATAAAGGCATGGTTATTATATTTACTTGTATTGGTGCCAAATAACTAAATATAATAATGTCCTTGAGTAGTAGGTTCTTATCTATATCAATCGATTGGTTGAATCGATAATGAGATGATATAGAGAACACTACTCTTAATCATTCCTAGTCAGTATTAACATTCGGGGACAATGTTAATGCGTAGAGACTAACATGTAGGTCAACAAGATGACTTGATCTCACAAGTCATGGATATGAGATATCAAGTTGACACATGGGTATGCATTGGAGAATGTATCTTGAATGACGCCATGAGAAAGTATCATGGATCGTTATATGAGTGTCATATACTTTCTCATGTGGCTATTAGTATGACTATTAGTCCTTAGACCTGAAGTCACCATGGTTCCCTACATAAGGAGTTGCATACTTTGGCCGTCAAGCGTCACCCGTAAATGGGTGGACTATAAAGCGATTCTTGGGTATGTAAGCGAATTATGCGGAGGATGTGAGTGATGTAGATGGGATCTATCCCTCCTATATGGGGGGTGACATCGATATTCTTGATAGAGTGAGACCACGAAGTGCATGGCCATGCCCAAATGAGTCAATATGAGATATTGAGCTCATTTGATTAAGTGAGTCTACTTGGAGTTCAAGATTTAGATTATGCAGGGGATGACACGGTCTATGCCTCGATTGGTCAATCTAGATGTCAAGGATAGAGGGACATTGTCACATATTGTGAGAGTAACAATTAGTAGTCACAAAGGTGATGTTGGAGCTCAACATTCTTGTAACTTGGGTAGCAATGATGTGTTGCTAGATACCGCTCATTGCTTATGTTCCTAAATCGGTTTAGGGACATTGCCAACGTTACAAGAACCTATAGGGTCACACACATAAGAGCAATTAGATGGAGATTAGGTTCATATGATGAACCATGAGGATTAGGTTCATGGGATGAACCAAATTGGATTAAAAGTAATCCAAATTAGACTAATTGAGTTAGACTCAAGTTGATTCAAGTGTTGAATGAGTCTAATTGAGATTTGATTCATCAAATCAATTTAAATTAATGAATAAAGATTCATTAAATTAAATTGACTTGAGTCAAGTGGTTAGATTTGATCAACCATGGGAGATTAGAGGTCAAGTTTGACTTGACTTGAGAGGGAAGATGAAAGGTCAAGTTTGACTTGACCAAATGCCATGTCATGGTGATGACTTGGCATGGGCCAATGATGATGCTCCACATCATCATTGACTTTGTCAGTGATGCCACATCATGAGGAGATCAAGGGTCATGGGAGTTACATGCATGCATGTAACCCCCCTCCATGAAGTGGCCGGCCACTCCATTAGATGGAGTATTGATTTTTGGTGGCTAATTGACTTCATCTTCAACCTTGGAACTTTTCCTCTCAAGCTCTCTCCCTCTCCTTCCTCATCTTGCCGAGACACCCTAGGAGTGCTAGCACACTCAAGTGTGTTTTTCTTCCACCTATTGCTTGTGTGGATACCATAGAGGAGTGTGCACTTGACACTCTCGAGTTCGGCGGACTTTTGGGCCAGGCGGGATTTGCGAAGAGCATCGCATCGAGGTAATGATCTTATCTCTTAGATCTAAGGTAGATCTAGGGGTTTTATACAAGCACATACATGTTTTTGTTTTAATACTTCTTGCGCGGATCCGTGGCGGGGCTTCAGAGGTTTTTATAGCAAAGCGGTTTTGCGGCTCGGAAAATCCCAGCGATGTATCGAGCCACGTCACGAAGCATGTATGTGTTTCATTTTTTGTTTTATATTAGATATAAAAATTACAGATTTATATGTTTCTGTAAATTTTCTTATTTTATAGAATTTTTGGGTATTTTTCTCGTAGAGTCGAAGCAGCAGTGTTGGGACACTCGTGAAGCTTCGTCGAGAAAAACTCTCGAATCGTGAGTTCTCGCTTTAGGTTTTGGGACAGCGACTTAAGTCGCTGTAAGATCATTGTAGGGACACTCGCGAAGTTTATTTTGCGGTAGAGGTGCCCCTATCGAAGGGCCATGTCCTTGATCGCGCCGCGAAACCGCTTAAGCGGGACCGTTACACTCATAAATTCGAAATAAATTAGGAAAAATTATAGAAATTTCTGTAAAATACATAATTTAGAATTATGTATAATTCTGTGATTGTCATGGCCCAATAACCCAATTGGATTGGATTAAGTGTGTTGTAATTCGTAATACGGCTGCGTCTTAGTTTGTAGTTGTGCGTGTTGTAAAGTGTTTTGCGACTGCGCGTCGCACCTATTCTTTAATATTCTAGTTGTAAATAGTTTTAGACTCGAATGTAACTCGAGTTTCGTATTTGTAATGTACAAAAATGGAGCGGTGGAAAGTCCACTTGAAGGCGAGCTTACGAGAAGGGTGGCGACGACACATGGCGGTCAAAGGAAAGCGCTTGGAGAAAGCGCTAGCCTTAGGTTGACCGTCCGATCTTCTCATTGGCTTGAGAAGATCGTAGTAGACCATGACTATATCACATTTAAAGATATATATAAAACTTTATAAATATAAATGTATATTTAATTTATTTTTCTTTTATGTATGTGATGCTAGTAGAAACATGTTTGTATGTATATGATGCATGCTAGGTTAATTTTCTTGTATGTATATGATGCATGCTAGAATAATTAATGTATGTATATGATGCATGCTAATATAGGATAATAAAGGCCTAAATGCATATAAGATACACATTACGATTAGATTAGATCATAATCGAATCAACTCGAAAATGCCTACGAGCCTTGATACCCATCACTACCTCGATCATTTGTTGTTGTTGAATCTGCCAAAGCAGAGCAACGCATATTATCTTGGTAGGGTGCGGAGGGTCAATCTTGGTCCCGCCTATCACGACTCGGGTTAGAGTAAGCTCAATTAGATTGAGCAAAACTAGTTAGCTCAATTGGATCGAGTAGAACTATAGGCATATTCCAATCGTTGGAAAGATAGGTTAAGATCGCATTTACACTAAATCTTGGGCGATTTAGCCAAAGCTAACTCAAGGTCTTTTGTAAATGTGGGTCTTAATCCTATAAACAAGAGTTGCATAGAGATGTAATCGGTAATGTGTTACCCACCGATCGTACTAAGTCTTGGGCGATTTAGCCAAAGCTAACTCAAGGCTTAGTATGATGTGGATCTTGTCCCGCAAGAATTATAGCTAGTTTGTATGAATCTAGTAAAAGTGGTTTGACCACATCTATAACTCGATTCTACAAAATTCCTATAATTTAGTGGGAGCATCATTTTATTAAAGGCCTAATTAAATGATAAAAGGAATATGATATTAATCCTCTGCATTGTATGTTGTAGATTACTATGTCAACAAACACGAACACTCTCTCTCTGCGATCTGTCCTTGAGAAGGACAAGCTCAATGGAGCAAATTTCCTGGGTGATGCAGAACACGAGTGTTCTCACCCAAGAAAGGAAGTTATGCGTCTGGGGCGGCCCATTAGGAGGCACCTCACGCCCAATGCCTCACGGTGACAAAGATGCTTACAAGAAGCATCAAGATGATGCATTAGATGTGTCATGTCTAATGCTGCGACCATGAACTCTGAGCTTCAGAAGCAACACGAGTTCATGAATGCTTATGATATGGTTGGACATCTTCGTCAACTATATCAAGGACAAGCTAGGCATGAGAGATATGAAGTCTCTAAGGCATTATTTGGGTCCAAAATGCAAGAAGGGACTCCCGTAGGTACATATGTACTCAAGATGATTGGAGTGCGTAGAAAACCTACAAAGGTGGGATTCCCACTTGGCCAGAGGCGGCCTTGACCTAATCTTGCAATCTTTGCCAAGAGCCTTGATCAATTTGTCATGAATTATAACATGAATGAAATTGATAAGCCATTACTGAAATGCTCGGCATGTTGAGAAGCTATGAGCTTAACCTTAAGAAGGGTAAATCGACACCATTTTGATGGTGCGAGAAAAGAAAGGCAGGGCAAGCCTAAAGGTAAGGGAAAGTCCCAAGCCAAGGGCAAAGGCAAAGAACTTAAACCCAAAGGAGGGTAGCGAGGAAGGGCTTGCTTCCCTTATGCAAGCGAGGACCTTTGGAGCGTAGCTATAGCATACGGAAGATCTTAAGAAGAAGAAGTGAGACTTCTACTTGGTATAAATGTTATAGAAGTCAATCTATCTATTTCTTCATCATGGGTATTAGATCGGATGTGCATCTCACATTTGTACCAATGTGCGGTGAGAAATAGCGAGGCATTGACAAAGGCGAGGTGGACCTACGAGTAGGCAATGGAGCAAGGAGTTCTTCTTTGTCTTTGTAGGAACTTATGATCTATCTACGCCCTCTGGGCTTGTACTAGAATTAGAATGAATGTTGTTATGTACTGCTTTAACTAAGAACATCATTTGATTTCTTGTTTGGACAAGAAAGGTTTTCATTTATAATAAAGAACAAATGTTGTTGATTTATTTAAATGAAGTACAAAACCCGACTTGGCAGAGTATTAAGATAACCGATCGGAGGTGGTGAATACCTTAGCCATGAGTTTCGTGACTATCTAGCTGAGTGTGGGATTCTATCCCAACTCACTCCTCATGGAACACCACGAGTGGAATGGTGTATCAGAAAGGAGAATCGTATCCCTATTGGATATGTGCGATCTATGATGAGTCACAAGATCTTCCTATATCCTTTTGGGGATATGCTCTATGTGACGGCTGACCTTTGATTTTGAATAAGTATTGTACCGAGGTTGAGTACTTAAAGACACCTACGATATGCAAGATGAAAAATCCCAAGATGTCTTTTATGACAGGATTTGGGGTTGTGAGGCTTCGGTTAGACGTCAAGTCTCGGACAAGCTGGGACCCAAATCCGATAGGTGCTATTTTGTTGGATATCCCAAGGATACGATATTACTTCTACTCGGCCAAAGTGTTTTGTATCAAGGCGGGGTTTTCCTAGAAAGGGATTTTGTTTCTAGAAAAACTACGATCTTGAAGAAATGGAGGTTGAGCAGGAACCACAAAGTGTTGTGGGTGATGAGGTTGTTGGGAGTTGTGGAAGCGACCACTGTTGGTAGACCTACCTCTTGGCGGTCGATGATGCGTCGTCGGCTGAGAGATACTCATTTCTCTTGTCGACCATGATGACGTTATGCTCATTGAGAATGAGCCTACCTCCTATCAAGCGTGATGAGCCAGGTCTGAGAAATGGCTAGAGGCCATGAGATCTGAGATGGAATCCATGTACACCAACCAAGTATGGACTTTGGTTGATCCACACGAAGGTGTTAAACTTCTTGGGTGTAAGTGGGTCTTTAGGAGAAAAGGACATGGATGGACTTACGCATACCTATAAGGGCCGATTGGTGGCTAAAGATTTCAAGCAAATTCATGGTATTGACTATGATGAAACCTTTTCTCCAGTGACGATGTTTAAGTCCATTCGGATCTTGCTTGCTATTGCAGCATACCACGATTATGAGATCTGGCAGATGGATGTAACTGCGTTTACGAATGGAAACTTACTCGAGGATGTGTACATGACACAACCTTAGGGTTTTGTAGATCCACAGCATACTGGGAAGGTATGCAAGCTGCAAAGGTCCATTTATGGGCTAAAGCAAGCTTCTCGGAGTTGGAATCTTCGATTCGATGATGCGATCAAACAGTTTGGTTTCATCAAGAATGAAGATGAACCCTGTGTCTACAAGAGGGTTAATGGGAACACAGTTGTCTTCCTTGTATTGTATGTGGATGACATACTGCTCATTGGGAATGACATCCCTTCGCTCTGATGCTGTGAAGACTTGGCTCGGGGCGTGCTTCTCAATGAAGGACTTAGGTGAAGCGACTGTATTCTAGGAATCAAGATCTATAGAGATAGATCTAAGAGATTGCTTAGCCTACGTCAGTACATACATTGACAGTATTACTTGGTTTGCCATGCGGAATTCCAGAAAGGACTTCGATGTCACATGGTGTGAGTCTTTGAAGACTCAAAGTCCCTCTTCTAGAGAGGAGAGAGACCGCATGGATAAGATCCCTTACGCATCGCTATAGGATCTATCATATGCGCCATCTTTGTATATCGTCACGATGTCTCGTATGCTTTGAGCATGGCGAGTAGATACCGATCGGATCGGTGGCGTCAGCTGGATAGCGATCGAGAATATTCTTAAGTACTTGAGAAGGACTAAAGAATATTTCTTGATATTTGGAAGCGATGAGAGCTAGGCGTAAAGGGTTCTGATGATGCGGCTTCAAGCGGACGAGGATGATTACGGATCGCGATCGGGGTTCGTGTTTTGCTTGAATGGTGGCGCTGGTGGAAGAGTTGAGCGAGACATAGATTCTTGATTCTACAGAGAGTATCTCGCATATGGCGTGAAAGGAAGCGATTTGGATCCATGAGTTCATTCTTGAGCTTGGGGTGGTTCCTAGCATTGCGGATCCTATAGAGCTCTATTGTGACAACAATGGATGGGCGATTACCTGAAACTAAGGAACCTCGCTCGCACCGGACCAAACACATACTACGGCGCTTCCATCTCATTCGAGAGATCATCGATAGAGTAGATGTGAATATTTGCAGAGTAACCACAGAGTCTAAAATCGCAGATCCCTAGACCAAGGCTTTGTCAAAGAAACAGCATGATGGTCACACTAGGTCATTGGGTATTGGATACTACGGTGATTGGCACTAGTGCTAGTGGGAGATTGTTAGTGAAAGCCCTAGAGCCAATCATATGATGATTGTTGTATGGACTTTATTGTATCATATTCCTATTTATAAAGGCATGGTTATTATATTTACTTGTATTGGTGCCAAATAACTAAATATAATAATGTCCTTGAGTAGTAGGTTCTTATCTATATCAATCGATTGGTTGAATCGATAATGAGATGATATAGAGAACACTACTCTTAATCATTCCTAGTCAGTATTAACATTCGGGGACAATGTTAATGCGTAGAGACTAACATGTAGGTCAACAAGATGACTTGATCTCACAAGTCATGGATATGAGATATCAAGTTGACACATGGGTATGCATTGGAGAATGTATCTTGAATGACGCCATGAGAAAGTATCATGGATCGTATATGAGTGTCATATACTTTCTCATGTGGCTATTAGTATGACTATTAGTCCTTAGACACGAAGTCACCATGGTTCCCTACATAAGGAGTTGCATACTTTGGCCGTCAAGCGTCACCCGTAAATGGGTGGACTATAAAAGCGATTCTTGGGTATGTAGCGAATTATGCGGAGGATGTGAGTGATGTAGATGGGATCTATCCCTCCTATATGGCGGGGTGACATCGATATTCTTGATAGAGTGAGACCACGAAGTGCATGGCCATGCCCAAATGAGTCAATATGAGATATTGAGCTCATTTGATTAGAGTGAGTCTACTTGGAGTTCAAGATTTAGATTGTACCGAGGATGACACGGTCTATGCCTCGATTGGTCAATCTAGATGTCAAGGATAGAGGGACATTGTCACATATTGTGAGAGTAACAATTAGTAGTCACAAAGGTGATGTTGGAGCTCAACATTCTTGTAACTTGGGTAGCAATGATGTGTTGCTAGATACCGCTCATTGCTTATGTTCCTAAATCGGTTTAGGGACATTGCCAATGTTACAAGAACCTATAGGGTCACACACATAAGAGCAATTAGATGGAGATTAGGTTCATATGATGAACCATGAGGATTAGGTTCATGGGATGAACCAAATTGGATTAAAAGTAATCCAAATTAGACTAATTGAGTTAGACTCAAGTTGATTCAAGTGTTGAATGAGTCTAATTGAGATTTGATTCATCAAATCAATTTAAATTAATGAATAAAGATTCATTAAATTAAATTGACTTGAGTCAAGTGGTTAGATTTGATCAACCATGGGAGATTAGAGGTCAAGTTTGACTTGACTTGAGAGGGAAGATGAAAGGTCAAGTTTGACTTGACCAAATGCCATGTCATGGTGATGACTTGGCATGGGCGGCCAATGATGATGCTCCACATCATCATTGACTTTGTCAGTGATGCCACATCATGAGGAGATCAAGGGTCATGGGAGTTACATGCATGCATGTAACCCCCTCCATGAAGTGGCCCTCCATTAGATGGTGTATTGATTTTGGTGGCTAATTGGCTTCATCTTGACCTTGGGAACTTTTCCTCTCAAGCTCTCTCCCTCTCCTTCCTCATCTTGCCGAGACACCCTAGGAGTGCTAGCACACTCAAGTGTGTTTTTCTTCCACCTATTGCTTGTGTGGATACCATAGAGGAGTGTGCACTTGACACTCTCGAGTTCCGGCGGACTTTTGGACGAGCGGGATTTGCGAAGGGCATCGCATCGAGGGTAATGATCTTATCTCTTAGATCTAAGGTAGATCTAGGGTTTTTATACAAGCACATACATGTTTTTGTTTTAATACTTCTTCGCACGGATCCATGGCCGGGGGCTTCCGAGGTTTCCGCAACGCAAAAAGCGGTTTTTGCGGCTCGGAAAATCCCAACAAAAACTACAAAACTAAAATACATACATGCTTCGCACGTGGCTTTGATAACACTATTGGACTATCCGAGCCGCAAAAACCACTTTTTGCGTTGCGAAAAATCAGGAAGTCAGCCACGGATCCGTTCGAAGATAAACAAAACTACATGTATGTATTTAAAACTTTAGATCTACTCTAGATCTACATGTTAAGAGTTTTACCCTTGATGCGATACCCTTTGCTTATCTCGCTCGTCCAAATGGCTTGCCAGAACTCGAGAGTGTCAAGTGTACACTCCTCTATCGGTATCCACACAAGCAATAGGTGGAGAAAAGAAACCTAGAGTGTGCTAGCACCCCTTGGAGGCTCACGGAAAGATGAGGAAGAGAGAGCTTGAGGGAATAGAGGAGGAAGAAGATGAAGTTACTCCAATTAACTTCACACTCTCATAACCCACAATAAGGGGGTTACATGCATGCATGTAACTCCAAGAGCCAATGGCTCTTGGTCTCCCTCATGCGGTAGCACCCCATGATGTATCCATGATGATGTGGAGCATCATCATTGGCCGGCCCCATGCCAAGTCACCATGACATGGCAATTGGTCAAGATAAAATTGACCATTCATCTTCCCTCTAAAGTCAAGTCAAACTTGACCTTTTATCTCCCATGGTTGATCAAATCCAACCATTTGATTCAAGTCAATTTGATTTAATGAATCTCAATTCATTAGTTTAAATTGACTCGATGAATCAAATCTAAATTAGACTCATTCAACACTTGAATCAACTTGAGTCCAACTCAATTAGTCTAATTTGGATTACTCTTAATCCAATTTGGTTCATCGCATGAACCTAATCCTCATGGTTCATCATATGAACCTAATCTCCATCTAATTGCCCTTTGTGTGTGACCCTATAGGTTCTTGTAACGTTGGCAATGCTTCTAAACCAATTTAGGAAGATAAACAATGAGCGGTATCTAGCAACACATCTTTCCTACCCAAGTTAAAAGAATGTTGAGATCCAACATCACCTTTGTGACTACTAATTGTGACTCTTACAATATGTGACAATATCTCTATATCCTTGACATCTAGATAGACCAATTGAGACACAGACCATGTCATCCTCAGTACAATTTATATCTTGAACTCCAAGTAGACTCACTCTAATCAAATGAGCTCAATATCTTATATTGACTCATTTGGGCATGGGCATGCACTTAGTGATCTCACTCTATCAATAATAACGATGTCACTCCCGTCATATAGGAGCGATAGATCCCATCTACATCACTCACATCCCTCCGCATAATTTGTTACATACCCAGTAATCGCCTTTATAGTCCACCCATTTACGGGTGACGTTTGACGAAGCCAAAGTATGCAACTCCTTATGTAGGGAACCATGGTGACTTCAGGTCCAAAGACTCATTGTCATACTAATAGTCACATGAGAAAGTATATGACACTCCTATAATGATCCATGATATTTTCTCTTGGCGGGTCATTCAATATACATTCTCCAATGCATACCCATGTGTCAACTTGATATCACATATCCATGACTTGTGAGACCAAATCATCGAGTTGACCTACATGCTAGTCTCTTTTCATTAACATTGTCCTTGAATGTTAATACTTTACTATGAATGATTAAGAGTAGTGTTCTCTATATCATCTCATTATCGATTCAACCAATCGATTGATATAGATAAGAACCTTCTACTCAAAGACGTTATTATACTTAGTTATTTGGCACCAATACAAGTAAATATAATAACCATGCCTTTATAAATACGAATATGATATAACAAAGTCCATACAACAATCATCACATGATTAACTCTAGGGATTTCCCTAACAGCACTGTCACTATACGGTACAACAATCAAAGAAACAAATGTGAACAATTCAACCAAGCACCACACTGTCACTATATGACATAGGGGTCAAACAGTCACTAAAAACTAAACTAACAAACATAAAACAATTCAACCAAGCACCGCACTGTCACTATACAGTACAGTGGTCGAAGACTAACTACAAACCAAATACAAGGAAAGTAAGCGATTCAACCAAGCACCGCACTGCCACTATACGGTACACTGGCCAAATGTAAATGAAAACTAAACTAATAACTAAAGCAATTCAACCAAGCACCACACTGTCACTATACGATACACTGGTCGAAGATTAACTAAAAACTGGGAAGAACAATTACACTAAAGGAAATAAATCTAACCACTAGGTAAACACTATAAATGACTAATAAGACTCACTAAACTATCAACTAAATTACCACATGCACAATATACCACACAAATCAAATACGAATGAAACATCGTTGAAACACAACTGAACACTAGGAAATCAATACTGAAACAATACTAAAAAAAATATAGTGAATGGTAGTCAGCCAACAATGTAAAAATACTGAAACAATCAAAGTAAAATAATGAAACAATAGTATAAAAATTAACTGACAGAACTCCACAAACACAAGAAAGGTACCACCCTCTCCGGTGACCCATGATGGTATCTGACCTCCGGATCTAGTTGGATCGATGGTTGTAGTTCAAAGCTCCGATGGTGGCTTCGGGACTGTCGTGACCACAATAGTCAATGGGTGGCTCTGCGGAGATGAAGTGGTGCGAATCACGACCACTAATGTGGAAGGAATCGAAGCTGGGAACAAGTACTGATCATCACCAGAAATGGAGGAATTGAAATCGATCTTTGCCATGACCACAACAATAGCAGTCACCGCATGACCACGTGGTGGTGAGGATCGAGAATCGCCGATCGATGGTGCTCCACGGACCAAGGGAGAGTATAATGGGATTGAAGACCTCTAGAATCGCCAGAATCATCACCGAAAGTGCTTCGTGGATTCTTTCTCACTGCGCTGGCGTGGAAGAAGAAGATGTCATTTGATAGAAAATGTTGGCTTTAACAATTTTTCTCCATTTCCAATCTCAGCCACCCATTTAGATCTAGGGTTAAATAACATCAATTAATCTCCTATGTGGTGGTTCTTTTCATAGTATTTAACAATTAATCACAAATAGATCTAATATGTAAAAACATCCTGGATAATCGTAATTACCCCATTAAAGAGTCTAAAATATCCTAATCTAAATAAAAATAACACGATAAAAATGCGACTATCAAATTTTCCCACACTTAATTTTGCGCGTCCCGAGCAATACTAGAAACAAAGAAATACTCACTCCCTAACTAATTCTCCTAACAATACCTAGATCAATAATTCAGAGACAGAAAAAATAAGTTATTTAGGATCACCAAATTGATCCGAATCAAGGGTATTCAAAAGATCCGACTCCTACAATAGTCAAGATGTATGATGAGTTTCAATCCGATCAAATAAACCAAGCCTGATACAAAAACTCCCAAAATGGATAATTGCACTAATGCTCACATAATGATCGTAGGAGTGGGGTACCCTCAAAACAACATGTAATCCTGCACTACCATATGCTTGCTTATCATCTACTTCTCTATTGCTATCAATACATTCCATACATGAATCAAAAGGATTTATCCAAAATCAAACAAGGTTAGAAATGGACTGCAACAGAACATACAAAGAAGATGAAAATGGATTGAACATGACAACAACGGAATAATTGGAAGAATAAACCTGATAAATCACATGTAGAAGTGTGGAGGGAGATATTCCAATACCATCCAAACAAATAACACTCAACCATATCCAGAAAACCATTCAGAAGAAAGAATTTTTCTAAAAACTTGGCACAAAGTTGGGACTTAGCTCTATTTCCTACCAGCTATTGGTGATCTACAAATCTGCAATTAAATTTCCAGGCAGCAGCTCCAGCTGGAGAACTTCAAGAGTTTTGATCGGCAGCCAGGAATATCCTCTCAAAGTTTACCTATCCTAGCTATTCTGCCAATTTAATGAAGTGAACACACAATTGATTCCAGCTCTAGATGAAATGGCACATGCAACTTCTAAAGGCAGGTAAAAAAGAACACTGAAAGTCTATTTTCAATCTCAATCAGTTTCCTTCGAAGTTTCAGCATGCACATTCTGTTCACTGGATATTTCTACGTGGTTGATGTAGACCTATCCTTTACTTTCTTTAGCCTCTTTTAAAGTCCTTCATTGAATCCTAGAATTGTTTGGGTAGCCGGATTCATAGCTCAGCTGCTTAAGATGTGATGGAACAAAACATCAGGGATAGATTTTAGAAATTTCAAAGCAGCAGCTTGCAAAGTATAATTAGAGACCAACGTGTCTGTCTCTATCTCTTCGTTGCCTATATTTCACTTAGTCATTTCTATTACTTTCTTCAGCATTGGAACGCCAAAGGAATCCCATAAGAGACAACCATAGCATCTTCAAGAAATGCATTTGACAAAGGATCTGAAACAAATTTCTGAGAAACGATTCATTAATAAGGTTGGATTAAGTTTCATAGACACTATCAGGATAATTTCACATGGCACCATCTTCGGTAGATAAGTCTTCTATTAATTGGCTAGCTGATTTTTGTTGATAACTCTGTGGTAAAACATGTCCAGCTGCAGCAACCAATTTTCAACCGAGCACAACAACACCCAGAATTCCATGGCTTAGAGTGAAACTTGCTCTAAACATGTGTTCTAAAGCTCCCATACTTATACCCATGAAACTCTCGAACCGATCTCTGAAATGCAACAAATTTAATCTATGAATTTGAATTTCCATCCGTTCTCTGTAGTTATTCTTCATATTGTCATCAGAAAATGCTGCTATTGTTGCTGCTGATAAACTGTCGAGCAGTTGTGGAGTTTCAGTAGCTTCAACAAGTCAAGAACAACAGGAATTCCACCAACAGGAGACAGTGAGTAGCCAAGACTTCCTGCACATATCAGTTTTCGATAAATGTTCCTTGTTTGCTTATGCTGTCGGCTGCATGAATGACAACATAAGCTGCTGAATCTAATAATTTTTCAAAAAGTTCCAATAATCTACCATTGATCTTCATTTAGTTTGATGGCTTTGGCAGAAGTTCTTCTTGCCATCTTTGTTCAATAGATCAAACCTCAGTCTTTCATTCTCCTCCAATTCGAAAATTCCATTAGATGCTTTCAAAATTTTCAATTCCATTTCTGCCGAATAACTTTGATAATGATACTGATTTTTTTTTCTTTTCAATCGTGCAGAACTGAAAACATCTTCTTCTTCCAATCTGAAATTGATCAACATCTTGCTATAGAATTTGTTTCACCAATTGTCCTGAATTTCTCTTCACAAACTGTAACTTTAAACATGTAGCAACACACTAGCTTGGAAGAGTCCAGCTAATGCTTTAGGTTTGCTGTGAACAATCGCAAGGTGATACTACTTTCCTTCTTCCATTTCTATTCCTTTGGCATCTTCATTCCTACTTCACTTTGAGTATCTTCCACCTGTGCACATTTGTTGTACAACTACCATTGCATGCACATCCAAATAAATAACCATTGTTTTTCCAGGAAATTGACTTTGGGAGTGGAAAGTCTGATATAGTTTTTTTTTCAAGGCTAGGAAAATTTACCAATTTCTTATGGTATTTCATTTGTTTTATAGAAATTGCTTCAAGGTGTTTGAATGGCATTGATCAATGCATCTTTTCCATGTCGTCTTGCATGTGTATATACTCCACACATACTTCTGCATTTGCTGGAGAAGTTTCATTATTTGATCACCAAGAGATCTGCCTTCAAAAAAATCTGGTGTTGAAACTCTGGCCTGTTTTAATCTAGCTCAACTTCAGTCAAACTACACTTCCCAAGAGTCCTGTCCTAAATCTGCAAGTTCAGAATCCAGCAATTTCCTCGAGCTCCTGAAAGTTCCAAACTGTTCGGCTCTTGGAAAAATTTTCAATGCCCATTAATGAATTTCTAGTTCCTGCACATCTATCTGATTGACTCAGCTGCAGTCCTTACAAATAGCGCCCTCAAAACTTGTATTCTGCTGAATGAACTGAGGAAGTGTGCTGAAAAAAATCAATTCAAGGTTGCTGTTTCTTTCCTTCCATGTCAATTCCAATACAACAATATCTCCTACCCCACACTTAAGAATTTTGTCCGTCTCGGACAAAGCAACTTATCATGTTAATCCTTCAATATGGGAACAAAAGATATGGGTAAACGTAAACCACAAAGATACAAAGACAATGGAAAATAAATGAAGAGATATGACAAGTAAGACAACATGGAAGTATCAAGTGGATTAAACAAACAATTCAAGTAAGGAAAAGAATGAAGAGTGAAATCCTTCATCATATTCATGCAAGTAAATGTTATTGCAGTTTTGAAAAGACTCAAAACAAGTTCTAGAGCAACAAGTATCACATGTGTTATCACACAAAAGTGGGTAAATCATGAAAATGACTTACAACCTCACTAGGTGAATAAAAATCAAGCTTGGTCAATTGACAAAAATTCACCATCCTAACAAGTGACTGCATGCAAGTGAAGTCTCTTAACATACACCAAAAATCCAGAACATAATGATCAAACTTAACTCATTTTTATCACCTCTGAAATGATACTAAGGCATGTATAGGAAAAATTATTCTACTCAACAACATACCAACAACAAACAAACCTAAGTCAATAGGTAAATAAACAACCAACACATAGTTTATTCCAAATATGAAAGGAAGGAAGAAAATATAGTAAGTAAAAGAACACACTCCCCTTTCATGTCGGAGAAGAAGCATCATCAAAGTGCACTTCATCTACCAAAGCATCGCTCGACCCCTCGTGAAATATCTTGAGACGGTGTCCATCCACTCTGTAAGTGTTCCCTGAAGAAGGTTCTTGCACCTTTACAACACCATTAGGAAAGAAATTTGTAACAAGGAAAGGACCAACCCACCTGGATCTCAACTTACCTCTAATCAACAAGAGACGAGACTGGTGTTGGTGTAGTAGGCACCTAAGTCGAACCTGAGTTTTGATTATAGCAAACGATACAAAGTTAAGCTCATATCGTTATCTCACAAGCTAAATCAAGTGTGCAAAAAAGTGCCAATGCAGGAGCTGAAGGCCAGCGACACCCGGAGGAAGCCGCGGTGGTCGGGTGACACTCAAGTGATTTCGGAAGAAGCCGAAGGAATCGAGTGGAAGGTCGGAAGCGAAAGCGACACAGTAAGTATCGAGGTAAGCTCATGTGTGCGAGTGTAAGTGAGGTCATATCCTTCTTACGGGGATAGTCTTAAGCATAGATCCGACTCAAGACATCCCATCGGTGGTCTAGGTCGAGATCGGACGGTCGGAGGCTGTCTAAATAATATTTTTGTTTAGCTAAATTTTGATTTCAGCTAGCATCAGTCGACTGCCAGCTTGGAGGACTCGATTTTTGTCCATCAGTCGACTATCTGTGGTCAACATTCGACTACTGCTGCCATCAGTCGACTGAAGATGGCCATCAGTCGATTGATGGTCAAGGATTAGCCTCGAGGAGCCAAGCTCCTTCACCATTTTTTAAGGAGTCTTGTACCCAATTTCTACTGGTTGTAGATCCTATCAAAAAGGGGCTCAAGGGCTAAAGGAGGGCCTCTCCTAGGGTGTTTCATCAATTCTAAGTGCTGAAAACCTCTGCAACGCTGCGACTCTCCGACGACTCTGCAACGACGAAGTGCTGTCAACAACCCTAGCTTAATTTCTATTCTCTAGTTGTTGGTATAACTTTAATTTGTCATCTCTTTAATATTGAAATTCTTTTTGTTAATCGACGTTTTCTATCATTGCATTTTACCTTAATAGAAGAGAGGGTTTGTCTCTCTATCTCTTGCTTTCGAAGGTTTTGTAATTGTCAAACTCCTACCTCCAACGAGGAGTGTTTTAGTGAATTGTCCTCTGTACACGGTCTACGACCGTTAGAGCCTTGGAGTAGTAGTCGAAGGCTACGAACTAGGTAAAAATCCATTTCTCTCTCTTTATTTGTCATTTATCTTTACACTGCAATTAATTGTCTACTCAGTTTTTAACAAACGAAACGAAAGAAAAGTTTTTATCGCTATTCACCCCCCCTCTAGCGATCCACTCAATCCAACAATTGGTATCAGTGCCGGGGGTGCTAAGATTTGGTGAAACCACCAATCTAGCTTTTTAGAGATTTTTTTCTTCTGTTTATTTCAAATTTATTTCATTCGCTTAGTTTTTCTCCCACACTACTAATCTAAGACGCAAGTCTTGGTACATTTCAATTGTTTGTGTTATTGTTAGATTTTTCGTCTTCATTCTCTTGTTTATTTTTGTATCAATGGCCCACCTCAAGGGTTTTAGCACCGTTTGACCTCCGTTTTATAATGAAGATGACTTCCATTATTGGAAGGGTCGGATGGAGTGCTTTCTTAAGACCCAAATCGAGATGTGGATCATAATCCAAACGCGATTCACACTTCCGACTAGCGAAGTGGGTGAATCTTTGGATTATGACCAATTGAACAATGCTACAAAAAGACAAGTCGAAGCTGATGCCAGGGCAACTCAAATCCTCCAATGCGGCATGTCCAAGGAGGAGCTTAATCACATTGACCCCTTCATCAGTGCAAAGGATCTTTGGACAAAATTAGTGGAGCTACACGAAGGGACCGATGAAGCCAAGGTATGTAAGCGTGATCTTTTGTTTAATAAATTATATAATGTAACAATGCAGGAACATGAAACGGCGATGCAAATTCATGTTCGCATTCAAGACATAGTCAATAACCTGCACACGATCGGGCAAAAGGTCAAAAACATCGATCTTATTTGGTATGTTCTTAACTTTTTTCCTAGGACTACCTTGTGGGCATCCATGGTTGATGCCTACAAGGTCTCCAAGGATCTTTCAAAACATAAGTTAGATGAGTTATTTTCCGATTTCAAAGTTCATGAGCAGTCTAACTCAGAAACCGAGAAGGGTATAACACTTTTTGCAGGTTCAAGGAAGAAAACCACGAGCAAGCCACCCCCGAAGGAAGAAGAAGATGAGTCCGATTCGGAGGTCGACCTGGAAATGAAGGTCGAACTAGTCAACCTAGTTCGGAGGATAGTCAAGGGCCGAAAATGAACCATCACTCGACCCAACAAAGGTAAGCCTAAAAGTTCTAATATTAGGTGTTACGAATGCAACAGGTTTGGAAACATCAAGTTCGAATGCCAAAAACTCAAGAGCAAAGCTCCAAAACACAAAAAGGCACTCAACGCTACATGGGAAGAAACGTCCGAGGAAGAAGATGATGATCGCGTCCGCATGGCTAAACTAGTTGAATCGAAGATGGAGTCAAAACTGGAACACGAATCTGAAACCGAAGACGAGTCGGACTGCGAAGCGCTATTCAAGAAAAGCCACAGATATGAATCTAGTTCAAAAGATACACTCAAGGTAAGTCGATCCCTTATTAGTATGCTTTATAGTGCAATTAAGTTCTTAACTAGGAAATTAGCTAAGTCCGAGTCCAAGGTCGGACCCTAGTTGAGAAAGTTAAACTCCTCAAACACAAGGTCTCCCTAACCTCTTCGACTAGTCGAGTTCGAGAGGAGGACTCAACTTGGGTTGAAAAGCTCGAAGTTGAAAACTCACACTTGAAGAGTCAAGTCGAAGATCTTAGGAACACATTGGAAAGGTTTACTTTGGGATCCAAAGGACTTGACCTCCTACTTGGATTGCAAAGGGCCGTGTACAACAAGGCCGGACTAGGGTTTAGCTCAAATACGACCAACAAGTCGTATATGTCGATTGTAAGTCGACATAAAAAACGTGTCCAAGCATGGGTCCCTAAGACTACCTTGATTTCACACTTAGGATCGAACTAGTACTGGGTTCCCAAGGACCAAATCCACTATGTAGAGAGACCGAATCGATTCAACGGTCCAGGGGGAGCTAGTACAAAACTTGTTTGTATTTTAACTTAGAAATTGCATGCTTAGGTTCTTTATTTAGTTTGATTTATCTTTTTAGAATGATTAGATAGGACTATAACTCGTCAATACTTGATATCATAGTACCAGGATGCGGCGAGATGATAGTACGCTAGGAAAGTGGAGTCTTGTATATTCGGGCTAGATAAGGCGTATCTAGTTCGGTGCACTTGACCGAGTGGAACTAGCTGAAGCTACCTCGCCGTATCCTAGACTAGTTAGACCAGGAAGTGGTCTTAGGTAAGTCAAGTCTCTATTTTCTTAAAAATGACTTTGTCTAAGGAAGAGGTCGTTGTTCCGATCAAAGAAGGCCTCTGTGCCTCGCCACGACCTGGAAGCCATGATCTTGAAAAGGTGACTTGATGAGCCTAAGGTCAAATCCAAATCTAACACAAGGTTGACAAGTGTTCAAATCATTAAATTTAAATCAAGTAAAATTGGAAGTCATCTCACAAGAACATATAGGGTTAACATGTTTTATCATGTAGACATGGGTGAGATGATTTAGATTAATAATCTTCAACCAATCTTTAATAAATCCAATATATGATCCAACTACCTTGCGTGTAGGATCAATGGATGTTGGACAGTGGTTGCTCCCAACACATGACCGGGGATCAACTCAAGTTTTCGAAGCTTCGATTTAAACGACAAGGATCGATAGCCTTCGGAAATAACGACAAGCTCAAAAACATCGGATCAGGTGATATTGTGCTCAACTCTAACTTTATTATTCAAAATGTCTTATTGGTAGAAAATTTTCAATATAATTTACTTAGTGTAAGCCAATTGTGTGATAATAAATATAAGGTCATATTTCTAGAAAATGAATGCATAATTAATACAAATGAAACTTCTAAAACAATCCTTAAAGGAACCAGAAACAACAATATTTACACTATTAATCTAACTAACTCGTCAACCAAGTGTCTTATGACACAGCAAGAGGAATCATGGTTGTGGCAGCGATGACTCGGTCACTCACACCCAAGACTGATCCACAAGATGAGTCAGAGTGATTTAGTCAGACGTTTGCCTAACCTCAATAACTTGAACAATAAAATATGTAATGCTTGTCAACAAGGTAAACAATCTAGGACACAACATCAACTAACTAATAAAGAACAAACCAAAAGTGTTCTTGAGCTCCTACACATGGATCTATTTGATTCACACGGAGTTAAGTCACTTAATGGGAGTAAATTTGTCTTAGTTATAATTGATCACTATTCTAAATTTACTTGGGTTAGGTTCATCAAACACAAAAGTGATACCCTAGATCAATTAATCAACCTATTTAAACTAATAGAAAATCAACAAAACCTTAAAATCAAAAGACTTAGAACTGATCATGGTGGTGAATTCGAGAACCACAGATTTACAGAATTCTGTAACCTAAATGGATACCACCATGAGTTCTCTTGCCCTAGAACCCCACAACAAAATGGCCTAGTAGAACGTAAAAATAGAACCCTAAAAGAAGCCGCTAGGACAATCTTAAATGAGTACAACCTACACGATAGGTTTTGGGCGGAAGCCGTGAGTACGACATGCTATGTCCAAAATAGGGTCCTTATAGTAAAGAGGCACCTTAAGACCTCATACGAGATTTATCATGATAAAATACCTAACATCAAGTACTTTAGGGTATTTGGGTGTAAGGTACATATCCTAAACACTAAGGATTACCTAGGGAAATTTACATACAAAACCTCGACCAGAATATTTCTGGGATACTCGACTACAAGTAGAGCTTATAGAGTATATAACCATGACACCCTTAGAGTCGAGGAGACTATCAATGTAGTATTTGATGAAGGACACAAACCTACAAAACCCCCGACAACCCCAATTAGCGAGCCGATTCATACCAGACCTAACTCTGATCCGGAGATCAAGTCTAGTATTAATCCTAACCTAAGTCAACCAAGTCATTCTATCGACTAAGTGGTAGAAGACTCTAGTCAAACTAGGACTCAAACGAGTCATCCTATTGACCAAGTGGTAGATGACCCAAACCCATATCAAACTACGAATCAAACCAATCATCCTATCGACCAAGTGATAGGTGATCCAAGTCTAGGAGTTCGAACTAGAGCCTCATACAGAAACCTTAGTCAAATCTCCCTGATTTCAAAATTGAACCCAAAACTACTGACCAAGCTCTTCTTGATCCCGATTGGATTATTGTAATGCAAGAAGAGCTAGCTCAATTCACTAGGAACGAAGTATGGGAATTAGTACCACCACCTAAAGATAAAACAATCATTGGAAGAAGGTGGGTGTTTAGAAATAAACTTGATGATTAAGGTGAAGTAGTTAGAAATAAAGTTAGACTAGTCACTAAAGGGTTTAGTCAAGTCGAAGGTTTATATTACGACGGGACCTATGCTCCAGTAGCTAGGTTAGAGTCAATTCGAATGTTATTAGCATATGCTTCTCATCGAGGATTTAAGTTGTTTCAAATGGATGTAAAGTCAAAATTCTTGAATGAATACATTAAAGAAGAGGTTTATGTTAGTCAACCCCACGCTTTCGAAAGTCTAGATAAACCTGACTATGTTCTTAGGTTAAAGAAAGATCTCTATGGACTTAAACAAGCTCCTCGAGCTTGGTACGAGAGGCTTTCAGTTTATCTTAAGTCCAAAGGATTTAATCAAGGTGTAGTTGACCCAACTCTTTTCGTAAAAACCGTAGGTAAAGACATATTCATAGCCCAAATCTACGTAGATGATATTATTTTCGGAACCACCAACTCGATCCTACTGAATAAATTCATTTCACTTATGCAAAGTGAATTTGAAATGAATTTAGTAGGTGAGTTAAGTTTTTTCTTAGGTCTACAAATTAAACAAACTAAAAATGGAATATACTTACATCAACGCAAATATACTAGGGAATTAATTAAATGCTTTGGAATGCAAGATGCTAAAATTATTAATGCCCCAATGGCAACTAATGTGAATATAGAAGAAGATGTAATCAGAAATTCAATTGATTTAAAATACTATAAGAGCATAATAGGGAGTCTCCTTTACTTAACTGCGAGTCGACCTGATATCCTATTTGCAGTAATTATGTGCGCAAGGTTCCAAACCTATGCCAAAGAGTCTCACCTAACTCTATTCAAGCGTATCCTTAGATATCTAAAGGGTACACTTAATGTCGGTATTTGGTACCCTAGATCTACCAAGTTCGAACTAACTGGCTACTCCGATTCAGACTATGCTGGTAGTAAGCTCGATAGAAAGAGTATGAGTGGTTGTTGTCAACTTCTCCGCTCGAGTCTAGTAAGTTGGTGCAGTAGGAAGCAACACTATGTTGCCTTATCTACCACCGAAGTCGAATACATCACGATGGGTGAGTGTGTTACTCAACATCTTTGGATGAAGCACACTCTCCGAGACTTTAAGTTAGATTTTACAAACACTAAACTTCACATAGATAACATTAGCTCAATTAACCTAACTAAGAATCCAATATGTCATTCTAGGACCAAACATATAGAGGTCAAACATCATTTCATTCGAGAACATGTGGCCAACGGAGCCATACAACTAAAATACGTCGAATCGAAGTCCAACTTGGCAGACCTATTTACTAAACCCCTACCCGAAGCTGAATTCAGTCTATTAAGACAAAAATTCGGCATGTGTGTAGTAGAATAGGAACTTACAAATTATATTTTCTTACTACTATTTCTTACTTTTCATTTTCATGGAACTAGCATAAGACATACATCAGATATTATGCACCTATAGATTTAAGGAGCCAATACATCTCACAATACATAGGACTAATGTGTTTGTGTACTTAGCCACGTAGATGAGTGTGAGATGTTAGGACCTTACTCCTGGTTCCAGATGTAGAGCTAGTACATCGCCATGAACCACGGAGTATAATCATACATATTAACCGACTCTGACCAGGACTGGTTGATCTTTCATATCAATCAAGTCAAATATGAGTCAAACATTTTATAGATGAGATTATTTTCAGTATATTATTTTCAAAATAATATGGAACATGCTTTGACTTTAAAATTAATATCTATATTTATTTTTCACACACCCCTACTCTTTTCGATATATGAAAAAAGGGGGAGAAAAAGGCCAAAGTTAAGGGATCAAAATTTTTGATAACTTAAATGATCAAAAGTTTTCATAACTTAACTTACTTCAAATGGCCAAAAGTTAAGTAAATGTTTACTTAACTTTAAGTTTTGAAAATTTACTTAACTTGTTTTTGTTAACAAAAAGGAAGTAAAGGCCAAGTTAAGAGAATTCTTAACTTAAACTTATTTTTAAACACTATGGCCAAATGTTAATGCTTTACTTAAGAAAGGGGGAGAAAGGGCCAAGTTAAGAAGTCTTTTTACCTTAAACATTGCACTAAGGCTAAAAGAATTCTTAAGTTAAACTTATTTTTAAACACTATGGCCAAACGTTAATGCTTTACTTAAGAAAGGGGGAGAAATGGCCAAGTTAAGAAGTCTTCTTAACTTAAATGTTTCACTAAGGCCAATCTTAAGTAATGTTAATTACTTAAACTCTTCCTAAATTGCAACCCTCAAGGGAGAGGATTAAGGTTTTCTTTCAAGACTCACCCTCGGTCAAGGGAGAGGTTTCCCTAAGGGGGAGTACTTGAAGAAAATCCTAACTACTCCTACTTAATCCTTTTATTATTGTTTCTCATGCACATTATTATTCTTCATGCATGCTATTTTCTTAACTTTGTATGTGAGTTTGCCATAGATCAAAAAGGGGAAGATTATTGGTGCAATAGGCACCTAAGTCGAACCTGAGTTTTGATTATAGCAAAGGATACAAAGTTATGCTCATATCGTTATCTCACGAGCTAAATCAAGTGTGAAGAAAAGTACCAACGCTGGAGTTGAAGGCCAGTGACACCCGGACGAAGCCGTAGTGGTCGGGCGACACTCGAGTGATTTTAGAGGAAGACGCAGGAATCGAGTGGAAGGCCGAAAGTGAAAGCGACATAGTAAGTATCGAGGTAAGCTTATGTGTGCGAGCGTAAGTGAGGTCGTATCCTCCTTACGGGGATAGTCTTAAGCGTACAACCAACCCAAGACATCCCATCGGTGGTCTAGGTCAAGATCGGACAGTCGAAGGCCATCGAAATAATGTTTTTGTTTAGCTAACTTTTGATTTCAGCTAGCATCAGTCGACTGCCAACTTGGAGGACTCATTGCGCATCCATCGATTGACTATCTGCGTCGCCGACTCGGTGATCTTGCCATCGATCGGTGATGAAGGCCATCAGTCAACTGATGGTCAAGGATCAGCCTCAAGGAGTCAAGCTCTATCACCATTTTTCAAGGTGTCTTGTGCCCAATTTCTATTGGTTAAAGGTCCTCTCGAAAAGGGGCTCAAGGGCTATAAAAGGAGGGCCTCTCCTAGGGTTTTACATCAATTCTAAGTGCTCAAAAGCCTCTGCAATGCTGCGACTCTCCGACGACTTTACAACGACGAAGTGCTATCAACAACCCTAGCTTAATTTCTATTCTCTAGTTGTTGGTATAACTTTAATTTGTCGTCTCTTTAATATTGTAATTCTTTTTGTTAATCAAGGTTTTCTATCGTTGCATTTTACCTTAATAGAAGAGAGGATTTGTCTCTCTATCTTTTTCTTTCGATGTTTTTGTAATCGTCAAAATCCTACCTCCAACGAGGAGTGTTTTAGTGAATTGTCCTCCGTACACGGTCTAGGACCGTTAGGGCCATGGAGTGGTAGCTGAAGGCTACGAACCAAGTAAAAATCCATTTGTCTCTCTTTATTTGTCATTTATCTTTCCACTGCAATTAATTGTCTACTCAGGTTTTAACAAATGAAACAAAAGAAAAGTTTTTATCGCTATTCACCCCCCTCTAGCGATCCGCTCGATCCAACAACTGGTACACTAAAACTTTGTCGCCGATTTGGAACTCCTTCACAAGCCTCTTATCATTAAAATTTTTAGTCTTCTCCTTGTAAATGCGGGAGTTCTCATATGCTTCAAACCTTGTCTCCTCAAGTTCCTGAAGTTGGAGTTTTCTCTCTCTCCCAGCTTTGTAAGCATCCATGTTGCAAGCTTTCACTGCCCAATAAGCTCTGTGCTCAATCTCCACCAGCAAGTGACATGCTTTGCCATAAACCAATCTGTAAGGGGACATGCCTATGGGAGTCTTATAGGCAGTCCTGTAAGCCCACAGAGTATCCTCCAACATTTTGCTCCAATCTTTCCTGTATGGTCCCACTGTCTTCTCCAGTATAGATTTGATCTCTCTATTTTACACTTCAGCCTGCCCATTTGTCTAAGGGTGATAAGGAGTAGAAATTTTATGAAACACCCCATACTTGCTTATCATGGCTTTCATGCGTCTATTGCAAAAATAAGACCCTTGATCGCCCTGGGTACCCCAAATCTGCAAAATATATGAGACCTGACAAAATTCACAACAACTGGAGAATCATCAGTCCTGGTGGGGATGGCCTCCACCCATTTGGAAACATAATCAACAACCAAAAGAATATATGAAAATCCAAAAGATATAGGAAAATTACCCATAAAATCAATACCCGAAACATCGAAAATCTAACAGAATAACAAAGCTTGTTGAGGCATTTCATTCCTACGTCCTATGTTCCCTATTCGTTGACATCTCTCACAAGCTTTATAGAATTCATAGGCATCATGAAATAAGGTGGGACAATACAAACCAAACTCTAAAACTTTCCTAGCATTCCTTTGGGGTCCAAATACCCCCTACAAGCCAGAGAATGACAAAAAGTAAGTACAGAATGAAACACATAGTCAGGAACACATCGCCTAATAATCTAATTACTACAAAACATCCAAAGGTAAGGATCATCACATACATAATGCTTGGCATCACTTTTCAATTTCTGGACTTGTGCATGAGAAAAAAATGAAGGTACAACACGGGAAACTAAATAGTTAGCAAGATCTGCATACCATGGTGTCTTAGCATGCAGGTGAAAAAGCTACTAATCTGGAAAAGAATCCTCTATGGGGGTGGGCTTGATCTCCCTCACTATCCGGCTCAGATGGTCTGCTACTAGGTGTTAGTGAAAGCCCTAGAGCCAATCATGTGATGATTGTTGTATGGACTTTATTGTATCATATTCCTATTTATACAGGCATGGTTATTATATTTACTTGTATTGGTGCCAAATAACTAAATATAATAATGTCCTTGAGTAGTAGGTTCTTATCTATATCAATAGATTGGTTGAATCGATAATGAGATGATATAGAGAACACTACTCTTAATCATTCCTAGTCAAGTATTAACATTCAGGGACAATGTTAATGCATAGAGACTAGCATGTAGGTCAATACAATGACTTGATCTCACAAGTCATGGATATGAGATATCAAGTTGACACATGGGTATGCATTGGAGAATGTATACTGAATGACCCGCCATGAGAAAGTATCATGGATCGTTATATGAGTGTTATATACGTTCTCATGTGGCTATTAGTATGACTATTAGTGCTTAGACCTGAAGTCACCATGGTTCCCTACATAAGGAGTTGCATACTTTGGCTTCGTCAAACGTCACCTGTAAATGGGTGGACTATAAAGGCGATTACTGGGTATGTAACAAATTATGCGGATGGGATGTGAGTGATGTAGATGGGATCTATCCCTCCTATATGACGGGGGTGACATCGATATTCTTGATAGAGTGAGACCACGAAGTGCATGGCTATGCCAAAATGAGTCAATATGAGATATTGAGCTCATTTGATTAGAGTGAGTCTACTTAGAGTTCAAGATATAGATTGTACCAAGGATGACACGGTCTATGCCTCAATTGGTCAATGTAGAAGTCAAGGATAGAGGGACATTGTCACATATTGTGAGAGTCATAATTAGTAGTCACAAAGGTGATGTTGGAGCTCAACATTCTTGTAACTTAGGTAGTAATGATGTGTTGCTAGATACTGCTCATTGCTTATGTTTCTAAATTGGTTTAGGGACATTCCCAACATTACAAGAACCTATAGGGTCACACACGAAGGGCAATTAGATAGAGATTAGGTTCATATGATGAACCATGAGGATTAGGATCATGTGATGAACTAATTGGATTAAGAGTAATCCAAATTAGACTAATTAAGATAGACTCAAGTTGATTCAAGTGTTGAATGAGTCTAATTTAGATTTGATTCATTTAGTCAATTTAAATTAATGAATAGAGAGAGATTCATTAAATCAAATTGACTTGAATCAAGTGGTTGGATTTGATCAACCATGGAAGATAAGAGATCAAGTTTGACTTGACTTGAGAGGAAAGATAAAAGGTCAAGTTTGACTTGACCAAATGTCATGTCATGATGATGACTTGGCATGGCCGGCCAATGATGATGCTCCACATCATCATTGACTTATCATGTGGTGCCACCTCATAAGGGAGACCAAGAGCCATTGGCTCTTGGAGTTACATGCATGCATGTAACCCCCCCCCCCCCTCCCATGAAGTGGCCGGCCACTTATTCCATTAGATGGAATTGGTTTTGTGAGTTACTTCAACTTCATCTTCCTCCTTGGATCATCCTCTCAAGCTCCCCTCTCCTCCTTGGCCGAACCATCCATAGGTTGCTAGCACATTCAAGGGTGTGTTTTCTCCACCTATTGCTTGTGTGGATACCAATAGAAGAGTGTACACTTGACACTCTAGAGTTCCGGCAAGCTATTTGGACGAGCGGGATTTGCGAAGGGTGTCGTATCGAGGGTAATACTCTCAACTTCTAGATCTAAGGTAGATCTAGGTTTACTTAGCACATACATGTTTTTATTTTAATATATCTTCGCACGGATCCGTGGCCAGACTTTCGGGGTTTCCGCAATGCAAAAAGCAGTTTTTATGGCTCTGGAAGTTCAATAGTGGTATCAGAGCCACGTGCGAAGCATGTATGTATTTCATTTTTGTAGTTTTTGTATTAGATATAAAAATTACAGATTTTTATGTTTCTGTAAATTTCCTATTTTTATAGAATTTTTGGTTATTTTTCACGAAGAGTCGAAGCAACGAGTGTTGGTACACTTGTAGGCTTCAACCATCAAGAAAAACTCTCCGAAACAGCGAGTTCTCGCTTTAGGTTTTTGGGACAGTGACTTATGTCACTGTAAGATCATAGTAGGGACACTCGTAAAGTTTATTTTGCGAGTAGGGGCGTTTCCCCTATCCCCGAAAGGGGCCTTGTCCCGCGATCGTACCCGGAAACCGCTTAGCGGGACCATTACGGAGAGGTGACTCATAAAATTGAAAAAAATAGGAAAAATTATAGAAATTTTCTGTAAAAATACATAATTTAGAATTATATATAATTATGTGATTGTCATGACCCAAGAACCCCAATTTGATTGGACGTTAAAGTGTTGTAATTCATAATACGACCTGCGTGTCAATTTTGTAGTTGTACGTGTTGTAAAGTGTATGCGACCTACGCGTCGTGCCTCTTCTTTTGAAATTCTAGTTGTAAATAGTTTTAGACTTGAATGTAACTCAAGTTTCATATTTGTAATGTACAAAATGGAGCGGTGGAAAGTCCACTTGTAGACGAAGTTACGAGAAGGGTGCCGACGACACATGACGATCAAAGGAAGCGCTTGGAGAAGCCACTAGCCCTAGGTTGACCGTCCGATCTTCTCATTGGCTTGAGAAGATCATAGTAGGGCCATGACCACATCACAGTTAATTACATATATATATATATATATATATATATATATATATATATATATATATATATTTGATTTTGCTTGTATGTATGTGATGCATGCTAGTAGAATAATGCTTGTATGTATATGATGCATGCTAGGATATTTTTCTTGTATTTATATGATGCATGCTAGAATAATGCTTGTATGTATGTGATGCATGCTAATATAGGATAATAAATCCCTTAATGCGTATATGATACACATTATGATTAGATTAGATCTTAATCGAATCAACTCGTAAATGTCTACCAAGTCCTTGATACCCATCACTACCTCGATCATTTGTTGCTGTTGAATTTTCCAAAGTAGAGCAACGGATATTATCTTGGTAGGGTGCAGAGGGACAATCTTGGTCCCACCTATCATGGTTTGGGTTAGAGTAAGCTCAATTAGATTGAGTAAAACTAGTTAACTCAATTGGATCGAGTAGAACTATAGGCATATTCCAACCGTTGGAAAGATAGGATAAGATCACATTTACACTAAATCATGGGCGATTTAGCCAAAGCTAACTCAAGGTCTTTTGTAAATGTGGGTCTTGATCCTATAAACTGTTAGTGAAAGGCCTAGAGCCAATCATGTGATGATTGTTGTGTGGACTTTATTGTATCATATTTCTATTTATAAAGGCATGGTTATTATATTTACTTGTATTGGTGCCAAATAACTAAATATAATAATGTCCTTGAGTAGTAGGTTCTTATCTATATCAATCGATTGGTTGAATCGATAATGAGATGATATAGAGAACACTACTCTTAATCATTCCTAGTCGAGTATTAACATTCAGGGACAATGTTAATGCGTAGAGACTAGCATGTAGTTCAACAAGATGACTTGATCTCACAAGTCATGGATATAAGATATCAAGTTGACACATGGGTATGCATTGGAGAATGTATACTGAATGACCCGCCATGAGAAAGTATCATAGATCGTTATATGAGTGTCATATACTTTCTCATGTGGCTATTAGTATGACTATTAGTCCTTAGACCTGAAGTCACCATGGTTCCCTACATAAGGAGTTGCATACTTTGGCTTCGTCAAACATCACCCGTAAATGGGTGGACTATAAAGGCGATTACTGGGTATGTAACAAATTATGCGGAGGGATGTGAGTGATGTAGATGTGATCTATCCCTCCTATATGACGGGAGTGACATCGATATTCTTGATAGAGTGAGACCACGAAGTGCATGGCCATGCCCAAATGAGTCAATATGAGATATTGAGCTCATTTGATATGAGTGAGTCTACCTGGAGTTCAAGATTTAGATTGTACCAAGGATGACATGGTCTATGCCTCGATTGGTCAATCTAGATGTCAAGGATAGAGGGACATTATCACATATTGTGAGAGTCACAATTAGTAGTCACAAAGGTGATGTTGGAGCTCAACATTCTTGTAACTTGGGTAGCAATGATGTGTTGCTAGATACCGCTCATTGCTTATATTCCTAAATCGGTTTAGGGACATTGCCAACGTTAGAAGAACCTATAGGGTCACACACATAAGAGCAATTAGATGGAGATTAGGTTCATATGATGAACTATGAGGATTAGGTTCATGGGATGATCCAAATTGGATTAAGAGTAATCCAAATTAGACTAATTGAGTTAGACTCAAGTTGATTCAAGTGTTGAATGAGTCTAATTTAGATTTGATTCATCAAATAAATTTAAATTAATGAATAGAGATTCATTAAATTAAATTGACTTGAGTCAAGTGGTTAGATTTGATCAACCATGGGAGATTAGAGGTCAAGTTTGACTTGACTTGAGAGGGAAGATGAAAGGTCAAGTTTGACTTGACCAAATGCCATGTCATGATGATGACTTGGCATGGCCGGCCAATGATGATGCTCCACATCATCATTGACTTGGTCAATTGGTGCCACATTATGAAGGAGACCAAGGGTCATGGGAGTTACATGCATGCATGTAACCCCCCTTCCATGAAGTGGCCGGCCACCATTCCATTAGTGAAAAATTCATTTTGGTGTGTTACTCATTCCATCATCTTCTTCCTTGGTGCTCTTCCTCTCAAGCTCTCCCTCTCCTTCCTCATCTTGCCGAGATCTTCTAGGAGTGCTAGCACACTCAAGTTTGTCTCTTTCTCCACCTATTGCTTGTGTGGATACCAATAGAGGAGTGTGCACTTGACACTCTCGAGTTCCGGCGAACTTTTGGACGAGCGGGATAAGCGAAGGGCGTCGCTACGAGGGTAATGATCTCACCTCTTAGATCTAAGGTAGACCTAGGGTTTTTAGTAAGCACATACATGTTTTATTTTAATATATCTTCGCACGGATCCGTGGCCGGGGATTCCGAGGTTTCCACAACGCAAAAAGCAGTTTTGCGGCTCGGAAAAACCCAATAGTGGTATCAAAGCCACGTGCGAAGCATTTATATGTTTCGTCTTTGTAATTTTTGTATTAGATATAAAAATTACAGATTTATATGTTTCTGTAAATTTCCTAATTTTATAGAATTTTTGGGTATTTTTCTCAAAGAGTCGAAGCAACAAGTGTTGGGACACTTGTAGGCTTCAACCGTCGAGAAAAACTCTCCGAAACGGCGAGTTCTCGCTTTAGGTTTTTGGGACAGTGACTTAAGTCACTGTAGGATCGTAGTAGCAACACTCGTAAAGTTAATTTTGCGAGTATGGGCGCTGCCCTATCCCCGAAAGGGGCTTTGTACCGCGATCGCGCCCGGAAACCGCTTAGCGGGACCGTTACGGAGAGGTGACTCATTAATTTGAAAAAAAAAAATTAGGAAAAATTATAGAAATTTCTGTAAAAATACATAATTTAGAATTATGTATAATTCTGTGATTGTCATGGCCCAATGACCCCAATTTGATTGGATTATGTGTGTTGTAATTCAGAATACGGCCTGCGTGCCGTTTTGTGGTTGTTCGTGTTGTATAGTGTATGTGACCTGCGCGTCGTACCTCTTCTTTTGATATTCTAGTTGTAATTAGTTTTTAGACTCGAATGTAACTCGAGTTTCATATTTGTAATGTACAAAATGAAGCGGTGGAAAGTCCACTCGAAGACGAGATTACGAGAAGGGTGACGACGACACACAGCGGTCAAAGGAAGCGCTTGGAGAAGCCGCTAGCCTTAGGTTGACCGTCCGATCTTCTCATTGGCTTGAGAAGATCGTAGTAGGGCCATGACTATATCACATTTAATTATATATATATATGTTGATATATATATATATATATATATTTAATTGATTTTTCTTGTATGTATGTGATGCATGCTAGTAGAATAATGCATGTATGTATATGATGCATGCTAGGATAATTTTCTTGTATGTATATGATGCATGCTAGAATAATGAATCTATGTATATGATGCATGCTAATATAGGATAATAAAGGCCTAAATGCGTATAAGATACACATTACGATTAGATTAGATCATAATCGAATCAACTCGAAAATGCCTATCGAGGCTTGATACCCATCACTACCTCGATCATTTGTTGTTGTTGAATCTGCCAAAGCAGAGCAACGCATATTATCTTGGTAGGGTGCGGAGGGACAATCTTGGTCCCGCCTGTCATGCTTGGGTTAGAGTAAGCTCAATTAGATTGAGCAAAACTAGTTAAACTCAATTGGATCGAGTAGAACTATAGGCATATTCCAATCGTTGGAACGATAGGTCAAGATCGCATTTACACTAAATCTTGGGCGATTTAGCCAAAGCTAACTCAAGGTCTTTTGTAAATGTGGGTCTTGATCCTATAAACAAGAGTTGCATAGAGATGTAATCGGTAATGCCCACCGATCATACTAAGTCTTGGGCGATTTAGCAAAAGCTAACTCAAGGCTTAGTATGATGTGGATCTTGTCCCGCAAGAATTATAGCTAGTTTGTATGAATCTAGTAATGTGGTTTGACCACATCCATAACTCAATTCTATAAAAATTCCTATAATTCAGTGGGAGCATCATTTGATTAAAGGCCTAATTAAATGATAAAAGGAATATGATATTAATTCTCTGCATTGTATGTTGTAGATAACTATGTCGACAAACACGAACACTCTCTCTCTGCGTTCTTTCCTTGAGAAGGACAAGCTCAATGGAGCAAATTTCCTGGACTGGTACAGGAACCTGAGAATTGTTCTCACCCAAGAAAGGAAGTCAGATGTCCCGAGCAGCCCATTCTGGAGGCACCTCCTGCCAGTGCCTCGCGAGCTGACAAAGATGCTTACAAGAAGCATCAAGATGATGCATTAGATGTGTCATGTCTAATGCTCGTGACCATGAACTCTGAGCTTCAGAAGCAACATGAGTTCATGAATGCTTATGATATGGTTGGACATCTTCGTCAACTATATCAAGGACAAGCTAGGCATGAGAGATATGAAGTCTCTAAGGCATTATTTGGGTCCAAAATGCAAGAAGGGACTCCCGTAGGTACATATGTACTCAAGATGATTGAGTACGTAGAAAACCTACAAAGGCTGGGATTCCCACTTGGCCAAGAGCTGGCCACTGACCTGATCTTGCAATCTTTGCCACAAGCCTTCAATCAATTTGTCATGAATTATAACATGAATGAAATTGATAAGCCACTGCCTGAAATGCTCAGCATGTTGAGAACTGCTGAGCTTAACCTTAAGAAGGGAAAATCTGACACCATTTTGATGGTACAAAAGAAGAAAGGCAAGGGCAAGCTTAAAGGTAAGGGAAAGTCCCAAGCCAAGGGCAAAGGAAAAGAACTTAAACCCAAAGGAGGGGTAGCCAAGGAAGGGGCTTGCTTCCCTTTGCAAGGAATTTGGACCTTTGGAAGCGTAGGCTTAAGAAAAGAAGTGAGACTTCTACTTCAGGTATAAATGTTATAGAAGTCAATCTATCTATTTCTTCATCATGGGTATTAGATACCGGATGTGTATCTCACATTTGTACCAATGTGCAGGCACTGAGAAATAGTAGGGCATTGACAAAGGGCGAGGTGGACCTACGAGTAGGCAATGGAGCAAGAGTTCTTTGTTATTCTTTGTAGGAACTTATGATCTATCTTTGCCCTCTGGGCTTGTATTAGAATTAGATGAATGTTATTATGTGCTGCCTTAACCAAGAACATCATTTCAGTTTCTTGTTTGGACAAAAAAGGATTTTCATTTATAATAAAGAACAAATGTTGTTCAGTTTATTTAAATGATATGTTCTATTGTAGTGCACCTCTAATGAACGGACTCTACTTTCTAGACTTAGAGAGCCCTATCTATAACATAAGTACCAAGAGGTTCAAGTCAAATGAGTTGAACCAAACTTATCTCTGGCACTGTCGCTTAGGTCACATAAATGAGAGACGCTTATCTCAGCTCCATGAGGATGGGCTGCTAGACTCATTTGATTTTGAATCATATGAGACATGCGAATCTTGCCTTTTAGGCAAGATGACCAAGACTCCCTTTAGTGGACACAGCGAAAGAGCAACAGATTTGTTAGGACTTATACATAGTGATGTATGTGGTCCTTTCAATGTTGCTGCTAGAGGTGGTTACAGGTACTTCATTACATTTACTGATGACTTCAGTAGATATAGTTATGTGTATCTCATGACACACAAATCAGAATCCTTTGAAAAGTTCAAAGAATTCAAGAATGAAGTACAAAACCAGCTTGGCAAGAGTATTAAGATACTTCGATCAGATCGAGGGGTGAATACCTTAGCCATGAGTTTCGTGACTATCTAGCTGAGTGTGGGATTCTATCCCAACTCACTCCTCCTGGAACACCACAGTGGAATGGTGTATCCAAAAGGAGGAATCGTACCCTATTGGATATGGTATGATCTATGATGAGTCACACAGATCTTCCTATATCCTTTTGGGGATATGCTCTAGACACAGCAGCCTTTACCCTTAACCGTGTACCATCCAAGGCTATGATAAAGACACCATATACGATATGGACAGGGAGAAATCCCATGATGTCTTTCATGAAGATTTGGAGTTGTGAGGCTTACGTTCGACGTCAAGTCTTAGACAAACTGGGACCCAAATCCGATAGATGCTATTTTGTTGGATATCCCAAGGATACAAAGGGATATTACTTCAACATTCCCAGTCAGTACAAAGTGTTTGTGGCAAAGACTGGAGTTTTTCTAGAAAGGGATTTTGTTTCTAGAAAAACTAGTGGGAGTACCTTCGATCTTGAAGAAATTCAAGATAAGGACAATAGCACTGAGGCCTTGATGGAGGTTGAACAGGAACCACAAAGTGTTGTGGGTGATGAGGTTATTGCACAAAGAGTTGTGGAACAATCACCTGTTCATGTAGACCTACCTCTTCGCAGATCTGATAGGGTACGTCGTTAGCCTGAGAGATATTCATTTCTCTTGTCTGACCATGATGACGTAATGCTCACTGAAAATGAGCCTACCTCCTATCAAGAAGCTGTGATGAGCCCAGATTCTGAGAAATGGCTAGAGGCCATGAGATCTGAGATGGAATCCATGTACACCAACCAAGTATGGACTTTGGTTGATCCACCTGAAGGGGTCAAACCTATTGGGTGTAAGTGGGTCTTTAGGAGAAAGACTGACTTGGATGGACTTACGGATACCTATAAGGGCCGATTGGTGGCTAAAGGTTTCAAGCAAATTCATGGTATTGACTATGATGAAACCTTTTCTCCAGTGGCGATGTTTACGTCCATTTGGATCTTGCTTGCTATTGCAGCATATCACGATTATGAGATCTGGCAGATGGATGTCAAAACTGCATTTCTGAATGGAAACTTGCTCGAGGATGTGTACATGACACAACCTGAGGGTTTTGTAGATCCACAGCATACTGGGAAGGTATGCAAGCTGCAAAGGTCCATTTATGGCCTAAAGCAAGCTTCTCAGAGCTGGAATCTTCGATTCGATGATGCGATCAAATAGTTTGGTTTCATTAAGAATGAAGATGAACCCTGTGTCTACAAGAGGGTTAATGGGAACACAGTTGTCTTCCTTGTATTGTATGTGGATGACATACTGCTCATTGGGAATGACATCCCTTCGCTACAGTCTGTGAAGACTTGGCTCGGGACGTGCTTCTCAATGAAAGACTTAGGTGAAGCAGCCTGTATTCTAGGCATCAAGATCTATAGAGATAGATCTAAGAGATTGCTTGGCCTAAGTCAGAGTACATACATTGACACGGTAATACTTCGGTTTGCCATGCAGAATTCCAAGAAAGGACTTCTGCCGATGTCACATGGTGTGAGTCTTTTGAAGACTCAAAGTCTCTCTTCTAGAGAGGAGAGAGACTGCATGGATAAGATCCCTTACGCATCTGCTATAGGATCTATCATGTACCCCATGCTATGTACTCATCCTGATGTCTCGTATGCTTTGAGCATGACGAGTAGATACCAGTCAGATCCAGGTGAGCGTCACTGGATAGTAGTCAAGAATATTCTTAAGTACTTGAGAAGGACTAATGAATATTTCTTGATATTTGGAGGCGATGAGGAGCTAGCTGTAAAGGGTTACAACAATGCCAGCTTCCAAATTAACCAGGATGATTATAGATCGCAGTCAGGGTTCGTGTTTTGCTTTAATAGTGGCGCTGTGAGCTGGAATAGTTCCAAGCAGGACACAGTTGCTGATTCTACAACAGAGGCCGAATATATCGGTGCTTCCATCTCATTCGAGAGATTATCGATAGAGGAGATGTGAATATTTGCAGAGTACCCACAGAGGCTAACATCGCAGATCCCTTGACCAAGGCTTTGGCACAGAAAAAGCATGATGGTCACACTAGGTCATTGGGTATTAGATACTACGGTGATTGACACTAGTGCTAGTGGGAGATTGTTAGTGAAAGCCCTAGAGCCAATCATGTGATGATTGTTGTATGGACTTTATTGTATCATATTTCTATTTATAAAGGCATGGTTATTATATTTACTTGTATTGGTGCCAAATAACTAAATATAATAATGTCCTTGAGTAGTAGGTTCTTATCTATATCAATCGATTGGTTGAATCGATAATGAGATGATATAGAGAACACTACTCTTAATCATTCCTAGTCGAGTATTAACATTCAGGGACAATGTTAATGCGTAGAGACTAGAATGTAGGTCGACAAGATGACTTGATCTCACAAGTCATGCATATAAGATATCAAGTTGACACATGGGTATGCATTGGAGAATGTATACTGAATGACCCGCCATGAGAAAGTATCATGGATCGTTATATGAGTGTCATATACTTTCTCATGTGGCTATTAGTATGACTATTAGTCCTTAGACCTGAAGTCACCATGGTTCCCTACATAAGGAGTTGCATACTTTGGCTTCGTCAAACGTCACCCGTAAATGGGTGGACTATAAAGGCGATTACTGGGTATGTAACAAATTATGCGGAGGGATGTGAGTGATGTAGATGGGATCTATCCCTCCTATATGACGAGAGTGACATCGATATTCTTGATAGAGTGAGACCACGAAGTGCATGGCCATGCCCAAATGAGTCAATATGAGATATTGAGCTCATTTGATATGAGTGAGTCTACTTGGAGTTCAAGATTTAGATTGTATCGAGGATGACACGGTCTATGCCTCGATTGGTCAATCTAGATGTCAAGGATAGAGGGACATTGTCATATATTGTGAGAGTCACAATTAGTAGTCACAAAGGTGATGTTGGAGCTCAACATTCTTGTAACTTGGGTAGCAATGATGTGTTGCTAGATACCGCTCATTGCTTATGTTCCTAAATCGGTTTAGGGACATTGCCAACATTACAAGAACCTATAGGGTCACGCACATAAGAGCAATTAGATGGAGATTAGGTTCATATGATGAACCATGAGGATTAGGTTCATGGGATGAACCAAATTGGATTAAGAGTAATCCAAATTAGACTAATTGAGTTAGACTCAAGTTGATTCAAGTGTTGAATGAGTCTAATTTAGATTTGATTCATCAAATCAATTTAAATTAATGAATAGAGATTCATTAAATTAAATTGACTTGAGTCAAGTGGTTAGATTTGATCAACCATGGGAGATTAGAGGTCAAGTTTGACTTGACTTGAGAGGGAAGATGAAAGGTCAAGTTTGACTTGACCAAATGCCATGTCATGATGATGAGTTGGCATGGCCGGCCAATGATGATGCTCCACATCATCATTGACTTGGTCAATTGGTGCCACATTATGAAGGAGACCAAGGGTCATGGGAGTTACATGCATGCATGTAACCCCCCTTCCATGAAGTGGCCGACCACCATTCCATTAGTGAAAAATTCATTTTAGCGAGTTACTCATTCCATCATCTTCTTCCTTGGTGCTCTTCCTCTCAAGCTCTCCCTCTCCTTCCTCATCTTGCCGAGATCTTCTAGGAGTGCTAGCACACTCAAGTTTATCTCTTTCTCCACCTATTGCTTGTGTGGATACCAATAGAGGAGTGTGCACTTGACACTCTCGAGTTCCGGCAAACTTTTGGATGAGCGGGATAAGCGAAGGGCGTCGCTACGAGGGTAATGATCTCACCTCTTAGATCTAAGGTAGATCTAGGGTTTTTAGTAAGCACATACATGTTTTATTTTAATATATCTTCTCACGGATCCGTGGCCGGGGATTCCGAGGTTTCCGCAACGCAAAAAGCGGTTTTTGCGGCTCAGAAAAACCCAACATAAACAAGAGTTGCATAGAGATGTAATTGGTAATGTATTACCCACCGATCTTACTATGTCTTGGGTGATTTAGCCAAAGCTAACTCAAGGCATAGTATGATGTGTAACGCCCGAAAAATCTTAGGAGTTTTATTGATAATGAGGCATGATAATAAAGGGGCCCTTATGTGGGTTAAAGAAAATAAAGATAATTATGCATGATGATAATAGGCTTACGTGGGATTTAAAGGAAATAAAAGAAAAGATAAAAGAAAAGAAAACCCGACAAGAAAGGGTGAGTCTCCAAAAATCCAATAAAAATTTTATATGATTAGGGAGAAGTCACGAATTTAATTGAAGAAGGAATTAATTCTGTTAAAGAGAGAAATTTAAGGAAATTTATAAGGGAAAAGGTTAAGCCTTGATGGTTATAAAATTAACCTCCCTAATACCCTAGAGGACACCTCTCTACTCTCTTGATCCCTCCACCGCCGAACCACACATCAAGGAGAATTCTCTCCTAGGGTTGTCTTCTCCGTCGAATCAAAGGAAAGGTGCGATTCAAGGGACCTTGGAGGGCAGCTGCTAGGGCAGGACAGAAGGTTGCATCTCATTAGGTTTTACAAATATAAGTTAAAGCAATCGAAGGTAAGTAATCCCCTCACCTGCCATACAAGTTGCTTCGATCGTTTTATATAGCTTATTTTCTTATGTTCTGATAGATTATATGTTTGGATCAAATGATATATGTGTGTGTTCAGATTTATAGTTAAGGTATATATGTTTTTAAGCAAGATCTAAGATCACAAAGATGCTATCTCTCACCAATAGCATAAGTAACTCTTTGATATGCCCATTTAACTTCTATCACCATGTTTTATTCGAATTTATATATTCTGTCCAGATTATGTTTGTTTAGATTTTTAGGTATTTTAAGTATCTTTCATGTTGAAGCAAGACATAAGATCGCAAAGATGCTTCCCCTATAAGTTTTGGGGACAAAGAGCATGATTGCATGTCTTGAAAGGCTTCCTATATGAGTTTTGGGAGTATGATCATGTTAAATGTTTGATAAATAATAAAGAATATGTTTTGACCAAATTATATAGGTGTATTTAGATTTATAAGTAAGAATTTCCTCACCTGCAGTACATGGGTTTCTCTCGAATGGCTTTCATGTTCCTAATGTTGTGCTATGCAATAAAGAGTTTTTCATGTTCTTCTTTTCCCTGTATTGCATATGATTAACCTTAGTCGAGGTTCCATGGTTGATATTGCTTAAGACCCTAGGACGAGGTTCGTATAAATTTTGTTAAGCAGAACACGTATAGAGGCTAACATGCCGCTCTTTCACCTGACACAGGTGTGTCGGGGTGAGCAGCGTGGGACACGCCTGTGCCGCCACAAGACACGTGTCGGGCCAAATAGCTCAGCGCGCAAAGCGTCAGCTCAAGAATCATGCCGCCGGGCGCCAGTGTGTCGCCGATCACAAGGTGCCGCCGCAGCATACCTCTCGGCTAGCAAAGGACAAGAAAATAAATAAATAAATAAATAAATAAATAAATATATATATATATATATATATATATATATATATATATATATATATATATATATATATATATATATATATATATTTCAATATGATTAGAATGATTTTCCATGTTATGCTAGGTATATATATGGTATTGATATGATGCTAGTTAGGCGATATATTTGCATGATTTCATACCTTATGTCCATGTTAACTAGATGTAGGACCATTGTATCATAATGTATATGTTAAGTTTTTCTCATTTTATCATGATGTACCTGTTTATGTTCATGAACGATAGGCACCCCTATGCTATGGTTACGTAAGGCTTATGAATATGAATTGGTTAAGAAATGTTTCCCTAAGAGTGGGGACAAGAACACTCTTTATGTTATGTCAAAGAACATGTATGCTATTTTACTTTACGCATGGCTTGTATCTAAAGTTGCCCCTAGGTCGAAGTACGGGCCTAGTGGTAATGACACGGTCGACGTACCGACGGTCGACGACCACAAGGGGTCGCCAAATGGGCCGTCGAATGGACCACCAAATGGGCTGGGCTGAGTCATGGATACAATGTCGGGCCCTAATATTGAGATTATGTTTAAGTACTTATGAAAGTATATGTTTTCAAAGAGAATTCTGCATATAACTATTCCATGCCTATGTTATTACGAGATGTTATGTTATTGTGATAAAAATGCCATGGGAATACTTATCCTAGATGATCATGTCACAGATTGCTTTACTCATGAATTTTGAATGCTAAGTCTATATGCCTCTTGATGATCATGTTCATAGTTACATCCATGTTATGCCTATATGTTAGTTAAATGAACATGTCACTATCTTATGTGTAATTTATGTCGTATGACTTTTGTGAGTAGGAAAGGATCTTACTCAGCATATGTGCTGATAGTCATTTTTCCCTTGTACTGCAGAGCAAGGCAAGGAATGGAATAATTGAAGGGAGCAGCAGGAGGCAAGGATGTGTGTGGCAGTGGCATGGTGGATAAGATTTAGTTTATGGTTCGGGGAGATTATGCATGTTTTACCGTTCAATGTTAAGACTTAAATGATGTTTTTGCCTTGGTTGTCACTCCCGTTTATTATATAAATCTTGAATTTCTTTAGTACATGTTTAGTTAAGAAAATTGCTAAGACCGTTACATCATAATTAATCTGTTAGGTGGATTAGGTTAATATAGTTAGCTTAAGAAAGGGATTTTATTGTTTTAAATGCTTTCGTTGTATGTATATGCATGTATGTATGATCGCGTAGCGCCGCCCTTCGCTCCCCTCTGAGATACGGGAAGGGTGGGCGTTACAGGTGGTATCAGAGCCCAGTTCTGCCTTTCCACTACACACACATCAAACTCCAAATCCTGCCGCTCCAAGTAAGAAATTCTATGCCTAGATAAGAAAAGCTTTTAGCTTAAATATGCATGAATATATGTATGATAACCTTATGCTAGCCTTTAGTTTAAATATGCATAAATAAATATGAATGATAACCTTATGCTAGCCTATTATAATATATGAAGATAAGCATGGCTAGAAGACGTAGTCATAGAGTCGATGAGACAAGTATTATATGGAAGACGTAGTAATAGAGTCGATGAGATGAATATATGCATAATAATCTTATGCTAGCCTTATTATAATATATGAAGATAAGCATGGTTGGAAGACGTAGTAATAGAGTCAATGAGACAGTAATATATGGAAGACGTGGTAATAGAGTCGATGAGACAGTAATATATGTAAGACGTAGTAATAGAGTTGATGAGAGTATTTTGCTCTCCATAGGGAGCTCCAGTGCTGTTGGTAAAGAAGAAAGATGGGTCTATGCGAATGTGCATAGACTACCGAGCGCTAAATAATATGATGATCAAGAATAGGTACCCTTTACCACGGATTGATGACCTGTTCGACTAGTTAAAGGGTGCCACCGTCTTCTCTAAGATTGACCTAAGGTCTAGCTATCATCAAGTGAAAGTGAAACTAGATGATATACCAAAGATGACTTTCTGAACAAGATACAGACATTATGAGTTCGTAGTTATGCCCTTCGGAGTGACGAATGCACCTGCTATGTTATGATAAATTGAGTATTCTCGGCATTCCTCGACAAATTTGTAATCGTTTTCATCGAAGATATACTGATATATTCGAGAACCCAAGAAGAGGACGCAGAACACCTGAATATGGTATTACAGATTCTTCAGGAAAAGCAGCTGTATGCAAAGTTCTCCAAATGCGAATTCTGGCTCGATCAAGTATCATTTTTGGGTCACATTATATCCAAGCACGGAGTGATGGTAGAGCCAATAAAGATTGAAGCTATGAGTAACTGGAACAGGCCAAAGAATGCTAGCGAAGTGAGGAGTTTTCTCGGATTAGCGGGCTATTATCGGAAATTCGTAGAAGACTTCGCCAGAATAGCAACACCTATGACAGTTCTCACTCGGAAGAACAAGAACTATGTATGGACGGAGGAATGTGAGAAGAATTTCTTGGAGTTGAAAAGGAGACTTACAAGTGCTCCAATCCTTACTCTCCCAGAGAACAACAACAGCTTCGACATGTACAGCGATGTCTCCGGATTGGGACTCGTGTATGCTTAGAATTGCCTACGCCTCTAGGAAACTCAAGGAACATGAAAAGAACTATCCCACTCACTATTTAGAGCTGGCAGTTGTGGTCTTCGCTCTCAAGGTATGGAGGCACTATCTGTATGGAGCACAGTGCAAGATTTATACGGATCACCGGAGTCTAAGGTATTTCTTCACTCAGAAGGACCTCAATATGAGACAACGCAGATGGCTGGAGCTCGTGAAGGACTATGACTGCGAGATCTTTTACCATCCTGGCAAGGCAAACAAAGTGGCCGATGCACTCAGCAGGAAGTCCAGTGCCACCCTGATGTCCTTATCGGTATTGTCTCGACCGCTGGAGAAGGAAATTATGCGCTATGGAATCGAGGTTATTTTCGGGCAGCTTTCGACCATGGCAATAATACCAGCACTATTCGATGACATATTAGCAAAACAAAGTGATGATCCAAGTCTCCAGAGGATCAAGCAGGAGATCCTAGAAGGAAAAGGCGAGGGTTTCCGTATCGCCAATAGCGGAGTATTATACCTTAGGGATCGGTTATGTATCCCTAACGATCCGGAACTATGCGAAAAGATATTAGAGGAGGCTCACGGAACCCCCTATTCTATGCATCCGGGATCCACCAAAATGTATCAAGACCTGAAAGAGAAGTTCTGGTGGTCCGGTATGAAGAGTGACGTGGCTTCGGCTGCGTCGATGCACACGACCGTGAGTTAAAGCGAGAACACCGCGAGGAGTTCTGCAACCGATCCAAATTTCGGAGTGGAAATGGAAGACATCTCTATGGATTTCATTTCAGGTCTTCCCAGGACTATGAACGGATATGACACTATATGGGTTATCGTTGACAAATTGACAAAGTCAGTTCATTTCCTAGCGATCATGATGACATATTCGATTGAGCAACTGACTCAATTATATGCTAAGGAAATCATCAGACTGCATGGTATTCCCAAGACCATCATTTCAGATAGGGATGGACACTTCACTTCACAGTTTTGGGAATGTGTTCATAAGACACTTGACACGAAGCTGCATTTTAGTACCGCCTTTCATCCTCAGACAGATGGGCAAACAGAACGGGTGAACCAAGTACTGGAAGACATGTTACAGGCTTGTACCTTGGATTTCAAAGGGAGTTAGTGCCACTACTTATGTTTAGCGGAATTCGCTTACAATAATAGCTACCAAGCTACCATCGGAATGACACCTTATGAAGCATTATATGGGAGGAGATGTAGGTCTCCGATCTGTTGGTATGAAGGTGGTGAGAAGAGAGAGATGGGACTTCAGACGAAGTTCATCGACGACACCACCCGAGCGATACAGAATATCCGCCAAAGAATAGAGACTGCTCAGAGCCGATAGAAGAACTATGCGGATCAGCGACGTAGACCTTTGGAATTCAATGTCAGAGATTTGGTATTTCTCCGGGTAGCTCCTATGAAAGGAATAATGAGATTCGGGAAGAAAGAAAAGCTAAGTCCGCGATACATAGGACCGTACAAGATCCTGAAAAGAGTTGGCAAGGTAGCTTACGAGCTAGGACTACCTCAGGAGATGTCTGCTATTCACAACGTGTTCCATGTGTCGATGCTCAAGAAGTGCATTTCCAGTAGAGACCAGATGGTTGAGCCACAGAAAGTGCAAATTCAGGAGGACCTGAGTTACGAAAGTCGACCGATCCGAGTGCTGGACCGAGAAGTCAAAAGACTAAGAAATAAAGAAGTACCCTTAGTAAAAGTTTTGTGGCAAAGTCAACAATACGAAGAAGCCACCTGGGAACGCGAGGACGATATGAAACGAAGATACCCAGAACTATTCTAAGTTCGAGGACGAACTTTTTATAAAGTATGGTGGATTGTAACGACCGAAAAATCTTAGGAGTTTTATAGATAATGAGGCATGATAATAAAGGGGCCCTTATGTGGGTTAAAGAAAATAAAGATAATTATGCATGATGATAATAGGTTTACGTGGGATTTAAAGGAAATAAAAGAAAAGATAAAAGAAAATAAAACCGGACAAGAAGGGGTGAGTCACCAAAAATCGAATAAAAATTTTATATGATTAGGGAGAAGTTACAAATTTAATTGAAGAAGGAATTAATTATGTTAAAGAGAGAAATTTAAGGAAATTTATAAGGGAATAGGTTAAGCCTTGATGGTTATAAATTTAACCTCCCTAATACCCTAGAGGACACCTCTCTACTCTCTTGATCGCTCCACCGCCGAACCACACATCAAGGAGAATTCTCTCCTAGGGTTGTCTTCTCCGCCGAATCCAAGGAAAGGTGGGATTCAAGAGACCTTGGAGGGCAGCTGGTAGGGCAGGACAGAAGGTTGCATCTCATTAGGTTTTACAAATATAAGTTAAAGCAATCGAAGGTAAGTAATCCCCTCACCTGCCATACAAGTTGCTTCGATCGTTTTATATAGCTTATTTTCTTATGTTTTGATAGATTATATGTTTGGATCAAATGATATATGTGTGTGTTTAGATTTATAGTTAAGGTATATATGTTTTTAAGCAAGATCTAAGATCACAAAGATGCTATCTCTCACCAATAGCATAAATTACTCTTTGATATGCCCATTTAAATTCTATCACCATGTTTTATTCGAATTTATATATTCTGTCCAGATTATGTTTGTTTAAATTTTTAGGTATTTTAAGTATCTTTCATGTTGAAGCAAGACATAAGATCGCAAAGATGCTTCCCCTATAAGTTTTGGGGATAAAGAGCATGATTGCATGTCTTGAAAGGCTTCCTATATGAGTTTTGGGAGTATGATCATGTTAAATGTTTGATAAAAGATAAAGAATATGTTTTGACCAAATTATATAGGTGTATTTAGATTTATAATTAAGAATTCCCTCACCTGCAGTACATGGGTTTCTCTCGAATGGCTTTCATGTTCCTAATATTGTGCTATGCAATATAGAGTTTTTCATGTTCTTCTTTTCCCTGTATTGCATATGATTAACCTTAGTCGAGGTTCCATGGTTGATATTGCTTAAGACCCTAGGATGAGGTTCGTATAAATTTTGTTAAGCAGAACACGTACAGAGGCCAACACGCCGCTCTTTCACCCGACATAGGCATGTCGGGGTGAGCAGCGCGGGACACGCCTATGCCGCCTCGACACAGGCCTATCAGGGCCAAATAGCTCGGGCACAAAGCGTGCTGCCCGGGCGCAAAGCATGCCACTCAGGCGCCAGGCGTGTCGCTCAACCGCTGGAGGTGCTGCTCGGCTAGCAGGTGTACCTCTCGGCTAGCAGGCGTGTCGCTCGGCCACGACACGGGTGTGTCGTCCAACGCAGGCCGGTTGTGCTGGGCTCGGGAAGATTAAAAAGGACAAGAAAATAAATAAATAAATATATATATATATATATATATATATATATATATATATATATATATATATATATATATATATATATATATATATTTCAGAACATGATTCCGAATGATTTTCCATGTTATGCTAGGTATATATATGGTATTGATATGATGCTAGTTAGACAATATATTTGCATTATTGCATACCTTATGTCCATGTCAACGGCTGATGTAGGACCATTGTATCATAATGTATATGTTAAGTTTTGCTCATTTTATCATGATGTACCTGTTTATGTTCATGAACGATAGGTACCCCTATGCTATGGTTACGTAAGGCTTATGAATATTAATTGGTTAAGAAATGTTTCCCTAAGAGTGGGGACAAGAACACTCTTTATGTTATGTCAAAGAACATGTATGCTATTTTACTTTACGCATGACTTGTATCCAAAGTTGCCCCTAGGTCGAAGTACGAGCCTAGTGGTAATGACACGGTCGATGTGCCGATGGTCGACGGTCGACGACCACAAGTGGTCGCCAAATGGGCCACCGAATGGACCGCCAAATTGGCTGGGCCGAGTCATGGATACAATGTCGGGCCCTAATGTTGAGATTATGTTTAAGTACTTATGAAAGTATATGTTTTCAAAGATCATTATGCATATAACTATTCCATGCCTATGTTATTACGAGATGTTATGTTATTGTGATAAAAATGCCATGGGGATACTTGTCCTAGATGATCATGTCACGGATTGCTTTACTCATGAATTTTGAATGATAAGTCTATATGCCTCTTGATGATCATGTTAATATTTACATCCATGCTATGACTATATGTTAGTTAAATGAACATGTCACTATCTTATGTGTAATTTATGTCGTATGGCTTTTGTGAGTAGGAAAGGATCTTACTCAGCATATGTGCTGATAGTGTCGTTTTTCCCTTGTACTGCAGAGCAAGGCAAGGAATGGAATAATTGAAGGGAGCAGCAGGAGGCAAAGATGTGTGTGGCAGTGGCATGGTGGATAAGATTTAGTTTATGGTTCAGGGAGATTATGCATGTTTTACTGTTCAGTGTTAAGACTTAAATGATGTTTTTACCTTGGTTGTCACTCCCGTTTATTATATAAATCTTGAATTTCTTTAGTACATGTTTAGTTAAGAAAATTGCTAAGACCGTTACATCATAATTAATCTGTTAGGTGGATTAGTTTAATATAGTTAGCTTAAGAAAGGGCTTTTATTGTTTTAAATGCTTCCGCTGTATGTATATGCATGTATGTATGATCGCGTAGCACCACCCTTGGCTCCCCTCTGAGGTACAGGAAGGGCGTGTATTATATGATGTGGATCTTGTCCCACAAGAATTATAGCTAGTTTGTATGAATCTAGTAATGTGGTTTGACTACATCCATAACTCGATTCTACAAAATTCCTATAATTCAGTGGGAGCATCATTTGATTAAAGGCCTAATTAAATGATAAAAGGAATATGATATTAATTCTTTGCATTGTATGTTGTAGATTACTATGTCGACAAACACGAACACTCTCTCTCTGCGTTCTGTCCTTGAGAAGGACAAGCTCAATGGAGCAAATTTCTTGGACTGGTACAGGAAACTGAGAATCGTTCTCACCCAAGAAAAAAAATTGTATGTCTTGGAGCATCCCATTCCGGAGGCACCTCCTGCCACTGCCTCGCGAGCTGACAAAAATGCTTACAAGAAGCATCAAGATGATGCATTAGATGTGTCATGTCTAATGCTCGCGACCATGAACTCTGAGCTTCAGAAGCAACACGAGTTCTTGAATGCTTATAATATGGTTGAACATCTTCGTCAACTATATCAAGGACAAGTAAGGCACGAGAGATATGAAGTCTCTAAGGCATTGTTTGGTTCCAAAATGCAAGATGGGACTCCTGTAGGTCCATATGTACTCAAGATGATTGGGTACGTAGAAAACCTATAGAGATTGAGATTCCCCCTTGGCCAAGAGCTGGCCACTGACTTGATCTTGCAGTCTTTGCTGCAAAGCTACAATCAATTTGTCATGAATTACAACATGAATGAAATTGATAAGCCACTGCCTGAGATGCTCAGCATGTTGAGAACTGCTAAGCTCAACCTTAAGAAGGGACAATCTGACGCCATTTTGATGGTGCAAAAGAAGAAAGGCAAGGGCAAGCCTAAAGGTATGAAAAAGTCCCAAGCCAAGGGCAAATGCAAGGAACTGAAACCCAAAGGAGGGGTGGCCAAGGAAGGGGCTTGCTTCCACTGCAAGGAAGCTGGACACTGGAAGCGTAACTGCAAGGCTTACCTGGAAGATCTTAAGAAGAAGAGAAGTGAGACTTCTACTTCAGGTATAAATGTTATAGAAGTCAATCTATCTATTTCTTCATCATGGGTATTAGATACCGGATGTGCATCTCACATTTGTACCAATGTGCAGGCGCTGATAAATAGCAGGGCATTGACAAAGGGCAAGGTGGACCTACGAGTAGGCAATGGAGCAAGGGTTGCTATTGTTGCTGTAGGAACTCCATCTCTATCTCTTCCCTCTGGGCTTGTACTAGAATTAGATGAATGTTGTTATGTGTCTGCCTTAATTAAGAAAATCATTTCGGTTTCTTGTTTGGACAAGAAAGGATTTACATTTATAATAAAGAACAAATGATGTTCAGTTTATTTAAATGATATGTTCAATTGTAGTGCACCTCTAATGAACGAACTCTACTTTCTAGACTTCAAGAGCCCTATCTATAACATAAGTACCAAAAGGTTCAAGTCAAATGAGCAAACCTATCTCTAACATTTTCGCTTAGGTCACATAAATGAGAGTCGCTTATCTCAGCTCCATAAGGATGGGATTCTAGACTCATTTGATTTTGAATCATATGAGACATGTGAGTCTTGCCTTTTAGGTAAGATGACCAAGACTCCCTTTAGTGGACATAGTGAAAGAGCAACAGACTTGTTAGGACTTATACATAGTGATGTATGTGGCCCTTTCAATGTTGCTACTAGAGGTGGTTACATGTACTTCATTACATTTACTGATGCCTTCAGTAGATATGGTTATATGTATCTTATGACACATAAATTAGAATCCTTTGAAAAGTTCAAAGAATTCAAGAATGAAGTACAAAACCAGGTTGGCAAGAGTATTAAGATACTTCGATCAGATCGAGGTGGTGAATACCTTAGCCATGAGTTTCATGACTATCTAGCTGAGTGTGGGATTCTATCCCAACTCACTCCTCCTGGAACACCACAGTGGAATGGTGTATCCGAAAGGAGGAATCATACCCTATTAGATATGGTACGATCTGTGATGAGTCACACAGATCTTCCTATATATCCTTTTGGGGATATGCTCTAGACACATCAACCTTTACCCTTAACCGTGTACCATCCAAGGCTGTGATAAAGACACCATATACGATATGGACAGGGAGAAATCCCAAGATGTCTTTCATGAAGATTTGGGGTGGTGAGGTTTACATTCGACGTCAAGTCTTAGAAAAACTGGGACCCAAATCCGATAGGTGCTATTTTGTTGGATATCCCAAGCATACGAAGGGATATTACTTCTGCATTCCCAGTCAGCACAAAGTGTTTGTGGCAAAGAATGGGGTTTTTCTAGAAAGGGATTTTGTTTCTAGAAAAACTAGTCGGAGTAAATTCGATCTTGAAGAAATTCAAGATAAGGACCATAGCACTGAGGCCTTGATGGAGGTTGAACAGGAACCACAAAGTGTTGTGGGTGATGAGATTATTGCACAAAGAGTTGTGGAACAACAACCTGTTCACGTAGACCTACCTCTTCATAGATCTAATAGGGTACGTCGTCAGCCTGAGAGATACTCATTTCTCTTGTCTGACTATGATGACGTTATGCTCATTGAGAATGAGCCTACCTCCTATCAGGAAGCTATGATGAGCCCAAATTCTGAGAAATGGCTAGAGGCCATGAGATCCGAGATGGAATCCTTGTACACCAACCAAGTATGGACTTTGGTTGATCCACATGAAGGGGTCAAACCCATTGGGTGTAAGTGGGTCTTTAGGAGAAAGACTGACATGGATGGACTTACGCATACCTATAAGGGTCTATTGGTGGCTAAAGGTTTCAAGCAAATTCATGGTATTGACTATGATGAAACCTTTTCTCCAGTGGCGATGTTTAAGTCCATTCGGATCTTGCTTGCTTTTGAAGCATACCACGATTATGAAATCTAGCAAATGGATGTCAAAACCGTGTTTCTGAATGGAAACTTACTCAAGGATGTGTACATGACACAACCTGAGGGTTTTTGAAGATCCACAACATACTGGGAAAGTATGCAAGCTACAAAGGTCCATTTATGGGCTAAAGCAAGCCTCTCGGAGCTAGAATCTTTGATTCGATGATGCGATCAAACAGTTTGGTTTCATCAAGAATGAAGATGAACCCTGTGTCTACAAGAGGGTTAATGGGAACACAGTTGTCTTCCTTGTATTGTATGTGGATGACATACTACTCATTGGGAATGAAATCCCTTCGCTACAGTCTGTGAAGACTTGGCTAGGGACGTGCTTCTCAATGAAGGACTTAGGTCTATAGAGATAGATCTAAGAGATTGCTTGGCCTAAGTCAGAGTACATACTTTGACACGGTATTACAACGGTTTGCCATGCAGAATTCCAAGAAGGGACTTTTGCCGATATGACATGGTGTGAGTCTTTTGAAGACTCAAAGTCCCTCTTCTAGCGAGGAGAGAGACTGCATGGATAAGATCCCTTATGCATCTGCTATAGGATCTATCATGTACGTCATGCTGTGTACTCGTCCTGATGTCTCGTATGCTTTGAGCATGACGAGTAGATACCAGTCAGATCCAGGTGAGCGTCACTGGATAGTAGTCAAGAATATTCTTAAGTACTTGAGAAGGACTAAAGAATATTTCTTGATATTTGGAGGCGATGAGGAGCTAGCTGTAAAGGATTACAACGATGCCAGCTTCCAAACTGACCAGGATGATTATAGATCACAGTCAGGATTCGTGTTTTGCTTGAATGGTGGTGCTGTGAGCAAGAAGAGTTCGAAGCAGGACATAGTTGCTGATTCTACAACAGAAGCCAAGTATATTGTTGCATCTGAGGCAGCAAAGGAGGCAGTTTGGATGTGCAAGTTCATTACTGAGATTGGGGTGGTTCCTAGCATAGCAGATCCCATAGAGCTATATTGTGACAACAATGGAGCGATTGCACAGGCTAAGGAACCTCGCTCACACCAGCGGACCAAACACATACTACGACGCTTCCATCTCATTCGAGAGATTATCGATAGAGGAGATGTGAAGATTTGCAGAGTACCCACAGAGGCTAACATCGCAAATCCCTTGACCAAGGCTTTAGCACAGAAAATACATGATGGTCACACTAGGTCATTGGGTATTAGATACTACGGTGATTGACACTAGTGCTTGTGGGAGATTGTTAGTGAAAGTCCTAGAGCCAATCATGTGATGATTGTTGTATGGACTTTATTGTATCTTATTCCTATTTATAAAGGCATGGTTATTATATTTACTTGTATTGGTGCCAAATAACTAAATATAATAATGTCCTTGAGTAGTAGGTTCTTATCTATATCAATCTATTAGTAGAATCGATAATGAGATGATATAGAGAACACTACTCTTAATCATTCCTAGTCAAGTATTAACATTCAGGGACAATGTTAATGCGTAGAGACTAGCATGTAGGTCAACACGATGACTTGATCTCACAAGTCATGGATATGAGATATCAAGTTGACACATGGGTATGCATTGGAGAATGTATACTGAATGACCCGCCATGAGAAAGTATCATGGATCGTTATATGAGTGTCATATACTTTCTCATGTGGCTATTAGTATGACTATTAGTCCTTAGACCTGAAGTCACCATGGTTCCCTACATAAGGAGTTGTATACTTTGGCTTCGTTAAACGTCACCCGTAAATGGGTGGACTATAAAGGCGATTACTGAGTATGTAACAAATTATACAGAGGGATGTGAGTGATGTTGATGAGATCTATCCCTCCTATATAACGGGGGTGACATCGATATTCTTGATAGAGTGAGACCACGAAGTGCATGGCCATGCCCAAATGAGTCAATATGAGATATTGAGCTCATTTGATTAGAGTGAGTCTACTTGGAGTTCAAGATATAGATTGTACCGAGGATGACACGGTCAATACCTCAATTGGTCAATCTAGATGTCAAGGATAGAGGGACATTGTCACATATTGTGAGAGTCACAATTAGTAGTCACAAATGTGATGTTGGAGCTCATCATTTTTGTAACTTGGGTAGCAATAATGTGTTGCTAGATACCACTCATTGCTTATGTTCCTAAATCGGTTTAGGGACATTGTCAACATTACAAGAACCTATAGGGTCACACACAAAGGGAAATTAGATGGAGATTAGGTTCATATGATGAACCATGAGGATTAGGTTCATGTGATGAACCAAATTGGATTAAGAGTAATCCAAATTAGACTAATTGAGTTAGACTCAAGTTGATTCAAGTGTTAAATGAGTCTAATTTAGATTTGATTCATTTAGTCAATTTAAATTAATGAATAGAGATTCATTAAATCAAATTGACTTGAATCAAGTGGTTGGATTTGATCAACCATGGGAGATAAGAGGTCAAGTTTGACTTGACTTGAGAGGGAAGATCAAAGTGTTGAGTTTCTTGCACCGCGGCGAGTGTGTGTTCGAACATGTTTGGTAAACATGTGCACAGCGGAAGGAATAAAATAATAATTCTAATTTATTACAACACACACATCACACGCATGCATAGTACAACATGTGTAGACATAACTGTAAATTCATATTTTTGCAATAAAAGGAAATTTACACTACGTATACCTGATATATCACGTGTAGCGGGAAAGACATCAACTGGAACGATTCTCGCTAGAATCGTCTCTATCCGTATCCAGACTGAGTATCTTCGAGATGACTTCACTAAGTCATGAGCCTCTTCGCACCTTAGCCTATGTTGAAGACGCATGTGACGAGAGAAGATCACAACCAATCAAGCAATACGCAACTGGAACGAAGTCCTCAAAAACTCGCTTCTCCGGAGAGGTATTCGTCAACCGTTTGACGAATACTTCGTCCTCCACCTATGAGGATTACCGGAGATCGAATCCCCGACAAGCCTACCGCTTTCGGAGCTCCAAACGTCGTCCAAACAACGCTCCAACGAGAAGGAAACAAGCTGTCCAGAAAACTGGACAGCTTTGGTTGAGGAATAAGGGCTGGCCAAAAGGGAAGGTTGAAGCTCACCTTATTGCCGAACCCAAGGGAGATCACCGGAGCTCCTCCGGCAGCAGCTCGACGCCGGCAAGAGGGAAGGTCAGCACCTTCTGGACGCCGGCAATGGAGCTAGGTGGTGGGCGGCGGCAAGGGGGGCTGTTGGCACCGACTTCATCAAGGAGAGGAGGGGGTGGCAACTTTAGGTTAAGGGAATTTGGATTAGGGCTTAACAAAACCTTAAGCCCTATTTTATAGAGAACAAATTCTCTTAATGGTTATCAGATCATAACCAAAGGCTCATTAACCCGCTCCATTAATTTAGTTAAAATAAATCAAACCATGATAGTTTATTTTAAGTTAAAACGAACCGAACCAACTTTGGTTCATTCGTTTAAAACAAACCAAACCCTTAGGTTTATTCTCCTCCATTGGATTAGAACCAAACCAATTTGGTTCATCCACCATGTCTTCATAAGACACGACCCATCCATGCTTCCATTGCGACTGAAATGATTTCATGCTCGCTCTATGTTTGGTCCAACCAAACCTAGTTTCTCTCGGTCAGAGAATCTCATTCTCAAGCTCGTTTTAAATCCTTCGGATTATGCTCGTTGTGTGTGTGACCAAATAGGTTCTCAGTTTATGTTGGCCGTCTATAATTAACCATTAATTATAGAACGATCATGAGTGACACCTAGTAGTACATCATGATCCCTAATTAACCGAAAAGATAAATGGTTGATCCAGAACTATTTTTGAAACCCTTCAGTAGCTCGAATGAATCGTGTCACATTCCCTTCACTCATCTTATACCCACTTGATTCAGGATATGGTCTATAGTGTCAGTCCCCACTAGGCTGACTATATCACACCTAGCCCAAGTATCATTTCCTCATCCTGCGGATTTTAGTTACTGCACATGTATCGAAGAGTACCTTACTCTAAACATGTAATGCTTTGGCCAAAGAGTTTAGTAACAATCCGACGAGAGGCCATGGGTATACATCTCCTCGCAAGGAGTGGTGAATCCTTATAGGCTATTCAAACACCTTCGATCACTTCGACTTATACCCAATCATCCTGGGTCCACATCTCCTCAGAGATGCTTGCTTAAGATGTCAAAGCATAAGTCCTCATGATCAAGATGACTTGAATACCGCAAGTCAAAGGAACATCACACTTATGCTATAGTAAGAACTTCATTGACATATCTATATATGCAGAGAACCATATGAAGTCTTACGGCTGGTCACTCCAATGAACTAGTTACCATAACTAGCATCCACGATTAACTCCTGACATCACAATGTCTCCAGCCAGTGAGAATCAGCTGCTTGGATACACCAAGGAGTATACCTCGTGCTAGTCTCGATAGAATCAATGGTGTCCAAATCCATCAATTCATCGACTAGGGATAATTCTGATACAACACAATTACACATGTAGAGATACTCACTAGTTGTGATCCAATCACAAATTCTCTCATGCTGTGAATCGTATCGTGGAAATTCAGTAAATGAGTTTAAGATCTAATCAAATACATAAAAACATGTATACTCAAATAGTGAATCTTCATTTATCATATAAATGGTTCAAACATAAGGTGATTGCCTTAGGACATCTCTCATATATCACTAACAAACTCCCACTTGGCCTAATGCCAATCGCTACGGTATCCAATACCATAAGCTCTAACATGGCCCTCAAACATACTTTGAGGTAATGCCTTAGTCAAAGGATCAACTAAGTTCCTTTCAGTGGAGATTTTCTCGATTTGTATTTCCTTCCTACTGATGATCTCTCTGATAAGATGATAGCGGCGAAGCACATGTTTGGATCGTTGATGAGACCTTGGCTCTTTCGCCTGTGCAATTGCTCCATTGTTGTCGCAGTAGACTGGTATTGCTTCAACAATGGCTGGAATCACACCAAGTTCATAAATGAACTTCTTGATCCAAACCGCTTCCTTTGCTGCTTCCGAAGCTGCAATGTATTCTGCCTCAGTGGTAAAATCCGCTATAGTGTCTTGTTTGGAACTTTTCCAACTCACAGCGCCCCCATTCAAGGTGAACACGTATCCAGACTGAGACCTGGAATCATCCTTGTCTGTCTGGAAGCTGGCATCCGTATACCCGCGTATCACCGTGTCCCCTTCTCCATATATTAGGAACACATCCTTAGTTCTTCTTAAGTACTTAAGGATGGTCTTAACAGCCACCCAATGATCCATTCCTGGATCAGACTGGTATCTACTCGTGACACTCAGAGTATACGATACATCGGGCCTCGTACATAACATAGCATACATGATAGATCCTATTGCAGATGCATAGGGAATCTTACTCATGCAAATCCTCTCATCTTCTGTGCACGGACACATAGACTTTGAAGGGTGTACCCCATGCCTGATGGGTAGGAAACCTTTCTTGGATTCCAACATACTAAACCTCTTTAGCACTCGGTCTATATATGTAGACTGCGAAAGACAAAGCAACCGTTTCGATCTATCTCTATAGATCTTAATCCCGAGGATGTAGGTTGCTTCTCCCAGGTCTTTCATGGAGAATGTCTTGGATAATCAAATCTTCACTAACTGTAAGATTGAAACATCATCTCCTATAAGTAATATGTCATCGACATACAATACTAGGAACACGACTGCACTCCCACTAACCTTCTTGTACACACAAGGTTCGTCTGGATTTTGTGAGAAATCAAACTTTTTGATTGTCTCATCAAAACGGATATTCCAGCTCCTGGATGCTTGCTTCAATCCATATATGGACCGTCGCAATTTGAATACCTTGGTTTTATCAACCGATGTGAAACCCTCAGGTTGTATCATATACACGTCCTCGAGCAGGTTTCCATTAAGGAAAGCTGTTTTCACATCCATCTGCCATATCTCATAATCATAATGAGCCGCTATGGCCAGGAGCATCCGAATGGATTTAAGCATAGCTACAGGCGAATAGGTTTCATCATAATCAACACCTTGTTTTTGACGATATCCTTTCGCCACTAATCTAGCCTTATAGGTAATCACATTACCATCCATGTCGGTTTTCTTCTTGAAAACCCACTTGCACCCTATAGGCTTGATGCCTTCAGGTGGGTCAACTAAGTTCCAAACTTGGTTTTCATACATGGAATCCATTTCTGACTTCATGACATCAAGCCACTTATCCCTTTCTGAACTTGTCAGCACTTCTTCATAACTGGTAGGCTCTTCATCATCAATGAGTAACGCGTCGTTCAATTCACTTATGAGAAATTCATATCTCTCAGGAATGTTGCGTGTTCTACCAGATCTAAGAAGATGTGGTGTTACAATAGGTCCAGCCGATTGCTCATCACTATGAGTTGTCGACTGATGTGCTTCACCAGGTATCTCATCAATGTCTATTTGAGTCTCTCGAGCCTCCTCAAGCTCGACGACACTCCCACTGTTTTCTTGCAAGAGAAACTCTTTCTCTAGAAACACAAAGATGCCTTGAAACAAACACCTTTGTTCCACAGATGATAGAATTGGTAACCCCTTGTTTCCTTAGGGTATCCAATAAATAGACATTTATCGACTTAGCATCCAATTTGTCCGACATACACCCGCTTTACATAAGCAGTGACAACCCCATATCTTCAAGTAGATATATCCCGCATTACTTCCATATTTAGGAGTCATTTCATTAAAGCAATACGTAACTGGAAACGAAGTATTTTAACAAGTAAACAACTGTCTGAAGTGCATAGCCCCAAAAGGACTTGGGAAGATTCGCATGATTCATCATTGACCTGACCATGTCCAACAAGGTCTGGTTACGCCTCTCAGATACACCATTATGCTGTGGTGTATATGGCAGAGTCCATTGAGACAATATACCATTGTCTCTTAGATAATCAAGAAACTCTTGACTTAAGTATTCACCACCCCGATCCGATCGAAGTATTTTAATACTCTGTCATGTTGTTTCTCTACTTCATTTCTGAATTCTTTGAACCTTTTAAAGGCTTCAGACTTGTGTTTCATCAAGAACACATACCCAAACCGTGAGTGATCATCGGTGAAGGTAATGAAGTAGCTATAGCCTCCTAAAGCTTGAGTTGACATAGGTCCACATACATCAGTATGTATTAGACCTAGTAACTCTCCCACTCGTTCACCTTTTCCTGTAAAAGGTAACTTAGTCATCTTGCCTTTTAAGCATGATTCACATGTATCGTATGAATCTAATTCAAATGATTCCAGAATTCCACATCGGTGTAATTCGGACATGCGTTTCTTGCTTAGATGGCCAAGACGACAATGCCACATGTAAGAGTCTATTTGATTATCCTTTCGAGCATGCTTGTTGCTCGCTTCGATATTGAAAATGTCACTAGATACGTCCAACGTATAAATGTCATTGCTCAAAGTTCCAGTTCCATAAAGTACGCCATTCAAAGTTATATAACAAGAATTGTTACTAAACGTCAAATGGTACCCATTTCTATTTAAAAAAGAAATAGAAATGATGTTTTTTATCAACGAAGGAACATAAAAGCAACTGTCCAGTTCTAAGACAAGTCCTACAGGGAGTTTCAACAAATACGTTCCGATGGCGAGTGCAGCAACCTTTGCTCCATTCCCAACACGTAAATTTGACTCTCCCTTGACGAGTCTTCTTCTATTCCTTAGCCCATGTATGTCATTACATATATGTGAGTCACACCCAGTATCCAATACCCAAGTGTCTGAGGAAATAGAATGACAATCAATAACGAAGATATATGAAAAATATGGAGCATCTTATGCCTTATTCTTCTTCACGGACTCAAGATAAATCTTGCAATTTCTTCGCCAATGACCCTACTTGTCATAATGATGGCAAGTGCCCTTTTGAGCTGGTTCTGCCTTTTTAGCCTTTTTCTTCTTCCCCTTCTGTTGTTCCTTTGACTCCCTCTTAGAACCTTTCTTCGAGGAATCAACTAACAACACCGTCCCCTGCTCATGCTTCTTAGAAGGCTCCACAATCTTCAACATGTTGAGCAGTACCACAGATGAACCTTCTTGCATCTCAGAGGTGAAGAGGAGCTTGGAGACTTTGAACCTTTCGAATCTCACTTGCTTATCAAACAACTCATAAAGATGAAGGACTATGATATGAGCATCCATATGCTCATGCTGCTTCCGTAGCTTGGGTTCCATCATGGCTAGCATGATGCAACTCATTTGTTCAGAATCACTCACATGTTTTTGATAGACCAACAATTGGTCCAGAGATGCATTGTCACTAGGATGGGCGGGAAGAGACGCTTCGAGGATATTTGCAAGCTTTTCAGCCTTGAGAACAATTCTCAGGTTTCTAAGCCAGTCTAGGAAGTTAGGCCCAGTCAATTTGTTTGAATCCAAAATAGTGCACAAATTCAAAGACGTCATGATCAATCGATTAACCTAGAAATACAAAACGAGCATATATGAGAAAATGAGTTTAAAATGCATTAATATACATTCATAAATCTCATTCATTTTTCGAATTTCAAAAACTCCAAAATCACTTTGGGAGATCGTAGGTCCATCTCCGAATGGGCTGATATCCATCATAGATATAAACAACCTTGGAGAGAGTCCAACAAGCCATTCATAACTACGATGGTAGGTATCAACTATACCGATTGCATATCACGTATATGCAACTATCACAATGTGCTATCAACTAATTGAATGTTCACACATACATTGGGTTGTTAACACATTAACAAGTATGCATCATATGCATAGCACCCAACTTCACCTCCCTTTACATCGACCTTAGAGAGAGTCCAACAAGCCAATGCTCTAGGTTAAAGCCAACCCATTAATCGAGAAATAGTTTTAATATGGTTAGAGTGCATTCAACCAATTAGCCTGGCTTGGAGAAAGTCCAACAACTAAAGCTAACGATTGACCTCTGACTCTTACCATATTAGTATTAAACTATTCCATGGTTTGAATATGTTCGGGTTCGAGCCGGGCTTGGAGAGACTCCAACAACCCGAACAAGAAACGAAACTCTAGTTCTAACCATATTAATGGAAGGTGTAGGCTTTAATATTGAGTTAGGGTTTTTATGTCTCATCATCTTTTCTTGCAAATAACTATTATCTACATGACATGACATACATGGCATACATCTACATGTCACGACATGCATGGCATAATGATATGCATCTAATGCAATTACATGACATACAATTATGTCATGTACAATATTTTCTTATATGTCATAATTATTTATGTAAATAAAATATGTTTAAGATTTGATTCTCCAAATCAAATCATGATTAAATTAGGAAACAAATTTCCAAATCTAATCACATATTTTATTTGTGGAAATAGTTGATTAAGGAAAGTCAATTTAGGAAACCAATTTCCTAAATCATCAAAACTACTTATGGAAATAAAATATTTTAAGATTTGATTTCCCAAATCAAATCATGATTAAATTAGGAAAGAAATTTCCAAAATCTAATCAAATATTTTATTTATGGAAAATATCAATTTCCATAAATACTTCTAACTTTCCAAAAGTAGAAGATTTCTATAAATACTTCTAGACTTTCCAAAATTGAAAAATTTCTATAAATACTTCAAACTTTCCAAAAGTAGAAAATTTCCAGAAATATCATTATGACTATCGCAAAACAATTTTATGATTATGTCGAAACACAACCTAGGCTCTGATACCACTGTTGGGTTTCCGGCACCGCGGCGAGTGTGTGTTCGAACATGTTTCGTAAACATGTGCACAGCGGAAGGAATAAAATAATAAATCTAATTTATTACAATACACACATCACACACATGCATAGTACAACAGGTGTAGACATAACTGTAAATTCAAATATTTGCAATAAAAGGAAATTTACACTACGTATACCTGACGTATCACGTGTAGCGGGAAAGACATCAACCGGAACGATTTTCTCTAGAATCATCTCTATCCGTATCCACGCCGAGTATCTTCGGAATGACTTTACTAAGTCACGAGCCTCATCTTCGTACATGTTACTAGCCTCGTGTTGAAGACGATGTGATCAAGAGAAGATCACGATCCGAATCAAAATTCGGATCCAAAAATGAGTCCTCAAAAACTCACTTCTCCGGAGAGGTATTCGTCAACCGTTTGACGAATACTTCGTCCTCCACCTATGAGGATTACCGGAGATCGAATCCCCGACAAGTCTACTGCTGTCGGAGCTCCAAACGTCGTCCAAACGATGCTCCGACGAGAAGGAAACAAGCTGTCCAGAAAACTGGACAGCTTTGGTGGAGGAATAAGGGTCGGCCAAAAGGGAAGGTTGAAGCTCACCTTATTGCCGAACCCAAGGGAGATCACCGGAGCTTCTCTGGCAGTAGCTCGACGACGGAAAGAGGGAAGGTCAGCACCTTCTGGACATCGGCAAGGGAGCTAGGTGGTGGCCGGCGGCAAGGGGGGCTGTTGGCGCCGACTTCACCAAGGAGAGGAGGGGGCGGCAACTTTAGGTTAAGGGAATTTGGATTAGGGATTAACAAAACCCTTAAGACTTATTTTATATAGAAAAAAATTCCCTTAATGGTTATCGGATCATAACAAAAGGTCCGTTAACCCGCTCCATTAATTTAAGTTAAAATAAACCAAACCATGATAGTTTATTTTAAGTTAAAACGAACCGAACCAACTTTGGTTCATTCGTTTAAAACAAACCAAACCCTTTGGTGTACACTTGACACTCTAGAGTTCCGGCAAGCTATTTGGACGAGTGGGATTTGCGAAGGGCGTCGCATCGAGGGTAACACTCTCAACTTCTAGATCTAAGGTAGATCTAGGTTTACTTAGCACATACATGTTTTTATTTTAATATATCTTCACACGGATCTATGGCCGGACTTTTGGGGTTTCCGCAACGCAAAAAGCGGTTTTTGCGACTCGGAAAGTCTAACACTAGGTTCTCCCTCCCACTCCTATCGCGTATCTCTACTGAAGGTTTTGCCCGGAAGCTCTGATACCAATTGAAGGGTTTTGATTATCGAGTCCGTGAGGGGAAACTTTGCTTCCCACTTCTCCTCGGTAGATTGTCCATGGCGATCCCTTCGATGTCCCGAGATTAAAAAATTTAATCCTAGACAAAAGGGATTGCCCAAACCACCAAGTCATCGTCGTGCTATTCGTTTAGAGAGGTCACTTGAACAAACTAGTTGTTCAAGCGACCATCCTCTATTCTACGAGTAGCCGCGGAATAGACGATGTTCGGATCGTCGGTTTTCGTGTTTATACTCGGGATCCAAGTATTATTTAGCCATTTACATATTTGTAACATGCTTATAATTGAAAAACAAATACAAGAAATAAACAAAAGAAGAAAGTAGAATAGGTATACCTCTCAATCTTCTAATGTATGACCTTCCTCCTTTTGGACGTCGTGTGGGCGACGATCTACCAAAAGTCGAAGCTCCTAGATCACAAATCTTCCTTCCTTGCTCTTCCAAAGCAAGAGGAAGAATAGAAACAAGGTTTTTCTCCTCTTTAGAAACAACCAACAAGGAACTAAAACTATCCTTGTCGCCGGCCAACTAGGTGAAGGAGAAGATGGTGGAAAACAACCAAGACACCAAGGGAAACCCTATATCTTGTTTCCACCACCTAAGGAGAAGGAGAAGGGAGGTTTGGATGCCATCCAAGGGCTGGGATAGGGCTCTGGGTGCCGGCCACCAAAAGATAGGAAGAAGAAACCAAACTACTTCCTTATTTGGTGCCACCCAAGCCTCCTAAACCCTAGGCTTCCAAACCCTAATCCTAGCTTTCCTTATTGCCGGCCATGGAAGAGGGGAAGAAGAATAGGATGAGATCATGCCTAGGTAGAGAGGAGAAGAATAGTGCCCGGCCAACCTTAGGAAGAAGAAGGAAACCCTCATCCACTTGTGGCCGCCCACCCTTAGCTCCCAAAACCCTAGCCACCCAAACCTAATCCTAAACCAACTAGGATTCCTAGCCTCCAAAGGAAGAAACCCTAATCCCCTTATCATTGTCCTCCACGGCAACTCCCCATTCCCTCCTTTTATAGAGTTAGGGATAAGTCATGAATTTATCTCCTCCATTGGTTCTAGGGATTTAATCTCAACCGTCGGATCTAGAGATTTAATCTCAACCGTCGGATCTTAGAGATTTAATCTCTACCAATGGATCTTAGATTTTAATTTCTATCCATTGGATCTAATCATCATAAGGTGTTAATAGGCTACATTAGGGACCATGAGGAAGAGTTGGCCACCCATGGATCAAGCCCACATAAAGTTCGATCCACTAATGATGATCCAATCCACAAAAGGTTCATCATTGATCTACCTCACCAACCCCAATATGATAATATGGGCTCCATATATTATTTGTACATTTTCTCCCCGTGTTTAAGATCTCGAATGTCCATCAATTAATTAATTTACTGACCATTAATTAATCAACATCTAACTCCTTGAGTAGTACCACTCAACCTTTTCATCATGCCGGACCAAGTCCACCTATAGGGTTTACATGATGAACCTTATGAGCTCCTCAAGGGGACATCATCATCATAATATATAGGACACGGTTTCCTCCTATTATCAACTGAACACCATATAAATAATATCATCTCCTAACTTACCGAGTCTGTCGATTTAATCTATAAATCTCGCCCATTGGTAAATCAAAGAGATGAGTACTAAATATATGTGCCCGTTATTATATCGGGATTAAGAGCATGTACTAAATAATATCTGAGGTCCGATTCGATTATGTAGTCAGCAATATATCGAATCACCTCTAAGTCGGTTCTGCTCAATACACATAAAGTGCACTAGTGTAATTCTATGGTCAAGACAAACCAACACCAAATCACACTACAACCGTTCCGATGGTTTGCCCAAAGTCATCTCGGTCGTGAGCCTTTACTTATACTTTTCAAGGGGCCGATAACATGATCTCCTGTGTGACACCACACACCATGTTATCTACAATGTAAATTATTAGACAAGATTGCATAACCATAAAAATATGCAAACAATGATCATGTGATTCTTATTTCAAAATAAAGATGTTCATACAAAAGATAGACTTTTCAGTATACATCCCTACAATCTCCCACTTATACTAAAAGACTATGCTGTCCTCAAAGTGCCATACATCTGATCCTCATTCCCTCCACATGCTTATCAAAAGCTCTCGCCGGAAGGGTCTTAGTGAAAGGATCTGCCAGGTTATCCTCTGATGCAATCTTGGCCACAGCAACTTCTCCTCTCTTTATGATTTCTCGTATCAGGTGGTACTTGCACTCTGTGTGTTCACTAGCCTTATGGGCTCGTGGTTCCTTCGAGTTTCCAACTACACAACTATTATCACAATAAATTGTGATAGTTCTAGGCAAACCAGGAATCACATCCAAGTCCATCAGGAACTTCCTGAGCCATACAACTTCTTTGGCCGCCTAAGACACCGCCACATACTCAACTTCCATGGTGGAGTCCACCACGTATTTCTGCTTGACACTGCTCCATACAATGACTGTAACGCCCGTAAAATTTATAGCAATTTTACGAGAGTTTTTGGATTTACAATAATGGGCTTGATGTGGGATTTTTTCGAAAAATAAAAGAAAATAGCCAAAAAGAGATGCAAGGCCTAAGAATTGAACCCCAAACCTCTAGAGATAGCCAAACCCTATAGATGCACCCACTAACCAGAAGCCCAATAGGATTATATCATTAGAAGAAGAGGGGAAAATTGTAGATAAGTGTGATGAGAGTAAATGAAGGGGCATGGAAAAGAGAAGAGAAACTTCTCTTCCTCCCTTTATAAAGAAGAAGGAAGTTTCCACTTGGCCACTTCTTCTTCCCTTCTTCTTCCTCACCGAAAACCATATCTCCCCCTCTCCATTTTCACCTTTGGCCGAACCCCATCCAAGCAAGGAGAAGCTAGTTCTTGGCTTCCATAAGGTCAACTACCCACTAAAAGCAAGCGAAGGATGTAAGATTCCCTCACCTGCAGTATATTAGTTTTGTAGGATAGGTTACATGAAAGAAATATGAAGTTTGTAGCCCTATATGTTTCGGCCAACTAAGTTTATGGGCTAGGATTCATGAAAATGCTACTAGGGAAATTTTTATAGGTTGTATGCTTCAAGTAGGAATCTTTAGGTGTCAAAAGTCCAAAGATTATAGCCCTACATGTTTCGGCCAACCCAAGCTTTTGGGGTTAGGGTTGCATGAACTTGATTCTAAGGTTATGTTCATAGATGGTATGCTTCAAGTAGGATTTTTAGGTGTCAACAATCCAAGATAATGGCCCTATATGTTTCGGCCACCAATGGTATTAGGGTTAGGGTTTCATGAAAATACCCCTTATGAAGTTATGTTATGATATATGCCTACATGAATGAATTTAGGTGACAAAAATCCAAGCTTTGTGCCCCTATAAGTTTCGGCCACCAATAGTTTTAGGGTTAGTGTTTCATGAAAATACCCCTTATGAAGTTATGCTATGATATATGCCTACATGAATAAATTTAGGTGACAAAAATCCAAGCCTTGTTCCCCTATATGTTTCGGCCCCCAATGGTTTTAGGGTTAGGGTTTCATGAAATATCCCTTATGAAGTTATGTTATGACATATGCCTACATGAATAAATTTAGGTGACAAAATCCAAGCTTTGTGCCCCTATATGTTTCGGCCAACCTTGGGTTTAGGGTTAGGGTTTCATGAAAATACCCCCTTATGAAGTTATGTTAGGTGGATGACTTTAATAAGCCTATGTGATGAACATGTTTTATGATTTAATATGCCAAGAAATATATTTATGAAATATGCCTATGTGATGAACATGTTTATGATGTAATATGCCATGAAATATGCCTATGTGATGAACATGTTTTATGATTTAATATGCCAAGAAATATGTTTATGAAATATGCCTATGTGATGAACATGTTTATGATGTAACATGCCATGAAATATGCCTATATGATGAACATGTTTTATGATTTAATATGCCATGAATATGTCTATGAATTATTCTTATGTGATAAACATGTTTATGCTTTAGGACCCCTTTAGGGTACTCTTATGTTATGAATGCATGTATGCTATGAAATGTCTAAGATGGAGATGCTTCCCTTTCAAGTAGGGATTAAGAGCTCTCCTTATGATAAGATAAGATGGAGATGCTTCCCTTTCAAGTAGGGATTAAGAGCTCTCCTCATGATAAGATAAGATGGAGATGCTTCCCTTTCAAGTAGGGATTAAGAGCTCTCCTTATGATAAGACAAGAAAGAAAGGAATTAAGTATTTTACTTTGTAAGAGTTTAAGTACTCGACCCGTCAGGTGGTCATTAATCAAATCCATTGGGACATAAGAAGACGTAAGAGGTCTTGCCCTGGAAAGACGTAAGAGGTCTTGCTCTAGTAGGTCTGGTGGCTCGCTACCCCAGCCAATTAGGGAATGCGCATTATGTGGTACTTAACCTGGGGGCCCCCATGCAAGTTATGATTATGTTGAAGTATCTATATATATATGTTTTGAAAAGAAAATACCTTTAAGAAATTATGAATGTTAGGTTCAAGTTTAAGAATGCTTATGATTATGTCTATATGCTTATTGTTTATGTTGTCCATATACTGCAGATAAAGGAAACCTGAACTAAGAGGAAGTAGCAGGAGGGGCCAAGTGTGTGTGATAGTGGCATGGTGGAAAGAGACCCTATTACTATCTGCTTATAGTTATATGCTCAGTGAACACCTTAAGACATGTGCTTCCGCTTATAAGACCTATGATTTATTAGTACCATGATTGAATGTTGCTTAGTTATGTTACTATTCAATTACTTATGAAAGATTGGTATGTTAGAACTCATGGATGAATCTTGATGTTATGCATGTTATAAAATGAGATAAGATGAGATAACATGCTAATTATGAATATGATATGTGATGCATGTATAAAAGAAGGTTTAAGCCATGATAACATGTTTAAGTATGTAGAAGGAGAAATGATCCATATATGTTGTGTTATAAGGAAAAAGAAAAAAAGTAGCGCCGCCCTGAGAGCAGATAAGGGCGGGCGTTACAGGTTGGTATCAGAGTGGGTTCACCTTTCCACTATCACACATCAAGCCTCCTTCCTGCTGTTTCCAAGTAAGTAACTTTATGCATACCTAAGTTTCTTTTATAATGAAGAGTGTCTTCTATCTAGTTAGAATTAATACCTCATCATGTTTTAGTAGAATAGAATCACACTCGTGATTTAGATAGAAATAATACCTCGTCATGTTTTAGTAGAATGGGACCGTACTTGTGACCTAGATAGTAAGGATACCTTACCATGCCTTATAGGATGGAAACATGTCTCTCACCTAGAATTTCAACTAAGAAGGATACCTTACCATGCCTTATAGGATGGAAACATGTCTCTAACCTAGAAATATCACTAGAAAGGATACCTTAACTTGTTTATGATATGGGATGTTAGATGCCTGTATATGAGTAGAAATTATAATAATACCTTAATTAATTATTTATTTATCACTTAGATAACATGAGCAGGCGTAGTGCTAGAGATGACACGGTTGATGCATGTAGTTCTGCAGAGCTCGTCGGTCAGAACAACGTAGTTATCAATGCTCTCACGAATCAATAAGGAACCCTAGCACCACCAGGACACATAGTACTCCTAACAATCATGTTCTGAAACCATGATAATCTTAGAAGAATTATGATTGATGGTAAGTGAAACGGAACAAATTTCTCTCGTGCCACGAACCATGGGATGCCCAAGCACGGTTCAAAATAGTGGAGCATCGTGGAGTCTTTGGATTGGCCCGAGCACGAAAAGATAAAATGTGCCTCGTTCTGTCTTTCCAGAGATGCAAGGATGTGGTGGGAGAGAGTCAAAGCAAAGTGACAAGTAAATCAAATGAGGTGGACAGACTTTGAATCGGAGTTCTTCGAGGAGTTCTTTCAGAGGCGGATCACAAATAAGCACTACGATGAGTTCCTCGAGTTCCGACAAGGCGATCTATCAGTTAGTGAAGCTATGAAAAGGTTCAACCGACCGCACGCCTCTGCCGCAGAGTTAGTCATCGAAGGGAGAGGATCAGACTCCTGATGAAAATGTTGCGACCGGAGATAGCCCTGAATGTGCCCAATGGAGTCAATCGACCCCAGACCGCTGAAGAGCTATTCAGTAGTGCCCTGGTCACCGAGCACTACCTGAACAACATCAGTCAGCAGAGTAAGGCACGAACCGGAGATTCGAAATCTCAGGATACTAGCTGGAAGAGGGACCGCAGTGGCAAGAAGAAACAGTGGAATGGCCCAAAAGGGGGCCCAGGAACAAATGCAAATTGGGTATCTGATCCCTACATGTGGGAAGAAGCATCCGGGAATGTCGCTGGCACGAGGAAGTGTTACAATCAGTGGATCGAGGGGCATATAGCTCGAATCGCCTTACCCGAGTTCGTGCACCTCCTCAAGAAGATGTCCAGACTGCAGGAGCTCCTCCACAGCCTTCACCAGATGAGCTATGATAGAGGGTCCTCGAGATAAGCCAAGGAGACTGAAGCCCCACCGCTGGGACAAATGCTAGGTGTTCTCCTCACCGTAGAAGATGTGGCGAGTGCCTCGGACGGTTGTCACAGTCGATATTTATTTTCAACAAGATGCTATCAGTTATTTGACATTGGGGCAACCCATTCGTTCGTCTCTACGCCTTTCACAAGAAAGATAGATAGGCATCCCCAAGTCTTGGACTATAAATTCTTAACAACGTTACCTTCGGGAGAAGTGATTCCATCCACCCATATTCTGCGCGCCGCACCAATTAGACTCGCAGACAGGGAGCTCTATTGTGACCTGATAGTCCTAGATATGTGGGACTATGATGTTATATTGGGCATGGATTTTTTGCACAAGTACGGTGCTTCAATTGAGTGCCGTAAACGGAGGGTGACCTTCCGACCCGAAGCAGAGGTTTCATTTGAGTTTATCGGGGAGTCAAAGAAAGGAACGAGGAAATTTTTATCGGCGCTAAAAACCCAAAAAATGTTAGAAAATGGATGCACCGGATTTCTAGCACATGTGGTGGATACCACATCAGCAAAGAATCAGAAGATAGAAGATGTCAGAGTGGTATGTGACCATCCGGAGGTATTCCCTGATGACCTACCTGGATTACCACCTGATAGAGAAATTGAGTTCGAGATCGAATTGATTCCCGGAACTAATCCGATCTCCAAGGCACCTTACCGTATGGCGCCGATTGAGTTGAAAGAACTTCGTACAGAGTTACTTGACCAGGGATTTATCCACCCCAGTCACTCACCATGGGGAGCTCCAGTGCTGTTCATAAAGAAAAAAGATGGGTCTATGCAAATGTGTATAGACTACCGGGCACTGAACAACGTGACAATCAAGAATAGGTACCCCCTTCCCAGGATCGACGACCTGTTCGACCAACTGAAGGGAGCTACTATCTTTTCCAAGATCGATCTCAGGTCTGGCTATCATCAAGTAAAAGTAAAGCCAGGCGATATTCCGAAGATGGCCTTCCGGACGAGATACGGACATTATGAGTTCGTAGTTATGCCCTTCGGAGTAACCAATGCTCCTGCGATGTTCATGGTCCTGATGAATCGAGTATTCTCGGCCTTCCTCGACAAATTTGTAATCATTTTCATTGACGATATTCTTATCTACTCGAGAGACCGAGAAGAGCTTGTTGAACATCTGAAGACCGTACTACAGATTCTTCAGAAAGAGCAACTATATGCGAAATTCTCCAAATGTGAGTTCTGGCTCAATCAAGTGTCATTCTTGGGTCATGTCATCTCTAAAAAAGGAATCATGGTAGACCCAATAAAGATTGAAGCTGTGAGGAACTGGAATAGGCCAAGGAATGCGAGTGAAATCAGAAGTTTTCTCGGGCTAGCAGGCTATTACAGAAAATTTGTAGAGGACTACTCTAGAATTGCAGCCCCTATGACAGCCCTCACCCGAAAGGACCAGCAATACAAATGGACTGAGGACTATGAGAGGAGTTTTACTGGGCGACGAGAGACTAACCAGTTCTCCCATTCTCGACTCTCTCCTCAAGATAATGAAAGCCGATATGTATAGTGACGCTTCTAAACCGGTGCTCTGAGTCATTATGCAAATGGCAAGGTTATCGCTTACGCCTAGACGCTCAAGGAGCACGAAAGAAATTATCCTACCCATGACTTAGAACTAGCAAAGTGGTGTTCGCTCTCAAAATATGGAGGCACTACTTATACGAGCTCGGTGCAGATTTATACAGACCACAGTCCGAGATATTTCTTCACTCGAAGACCTAAATATGAGGCAACGCCAATGGCTCCAAATAGTCAAAGATTATGATTGTGAGATATTCTATCATCCCAAAGGCCAACAAAGTGGCGGATGCATGGCGAAAGTCCTGCCGCTTTGATGTCCTTATCAATGCTATCGCAGCCCCTGAAAAGGGAAATAATGAATTACGGAATAGAGATTATTTCTGGACAACTTTCCACCATGGCTATAGCGCCGACGTTGTTCAACGATATATTGGGAAAGCAAGATGGTGATTCAGACATCCAAAAAATCAAACAGGAAGTCCGGGAAGGAAGGGATAATGGATTCCGCATCGCCGACGGCGGATTATTATACTTCCGGGACCGCCTATGTATTTTGAATGATCCGGAATTACGGAAGAAGATACTCGAGGAATCCCATGGAACACCTTATACCATGCATCCTGGATCTACAAAAATGTATCAGGACTTACGAGATAAATTTTGGTGGTCCGGCATGAAAAGGGATGTGACTCAGTACGTCAGCACCTGTCTGACCTGCCAGAGGGTTAAGGCAGAACACCAGAAACCTGGGGGACTACTGCAGCCGATACAAATTCCAGAGTGGAAATGGGAAGAAATTTCTATGGATTCCATCACGGGATTACCCAGAACAACAAATGGTTATGATACTATATGGGTAATCATAGACCGGTTGACAAAATCTTCCCATTTCCTGGCAATTAAGATGACCTATCCGGTTAAGCAGCTAGCTCAATTATATGTCAAGGAAATTATCAGATTACATGGAGTGCCTAAGGCTATTATTTCTGATCGTGATGGTCGTTTTACCTCCCATTTCTGGGAATGTGTTCAGAAGGCTCTTGGCACTAAGTTGAGATTCAGCACTGCGTTTCATCTTCAGACTGACGGTCAGACAAAAAGAGTGAACCAGGTGCTGGAAGATATGTTGTGGGCCTGTGCTCTAGACTTTAAGGGGAGCTGGTGTCGATATTTGTGCTTGGCAGAATTTGCTTACAACAACAGTTACCAGGCTACTATTGGAATGGCACCCTATGAAGCTCTATACGGGAGAAGATGCAGGTCTCCTATCTGTTGGTACGAGGGTTGTGAAAGGAGGGAAATGGGGCTTCAGGCCGATATTATTGACGATACCACCCGAGCTATACAGAGACATCCACAAAGAATCGAAACTGCTCCGAGCCGACAAAAGAGCTATGCGGATATGCGGCGTAGACCGTTAGAATTCGAAGTCGGGAACCTGGTATTCCTCAAAGTGGCCCCTATGAAGGGAGTGATGAGATTTGGAAGGAAGGGTAAACGGAGTCCACGCTACATGGGACCGTATCCGATATTGCAGAGGGTTGGCAAGGTAGCTTACAAGCTGGAGCTGCCTCAAGAGATGTCAGCTATACACAACGTGTTCCATGTCTCTGTGCTCAAGAAATGCATATCCAGTGCGAACCAAGTGATTGAGCCACAGACTGTACAAGTTCAAGAGGACCTGAGTATGGAAAGTCGGCCTATCCAGATACTGGACCGAGAGGTCAAGAGGCTAAGGAACAAAGAGGTGCCCTTAGTAAAGGTCCTATGGCAGAATCAACGATACAAGGAAGCTACCTGGGAACGAGAGGAGGACATGAAGCAGAAATACCCAGAATTGTTTTAAGTTTCGAAGATGAAACTTTTACAAGGTATGAGGGATTGTAACGCCCATAAAATTTCTAGCAATTTTATGAGAGTTTTTGGCTTTACAATAATGGGCTTGATGTGGGCTTTTTTCGAAAAATAAAAGAAAATAGCCAAAAAGAGATGCAAGGCCTAGGAATTGAACCCCAAACCTCTAGAGATAGCCAAGCCCTATAGATGCACCCACTAACTAGAAGCCCAATAGGATTATATCATTAGAAGAAGAGGGGAAAATTTTAGATAAGTGTGATGAGGGTAAATGAAGGGGCATGGAAAAGAGAAGAGAAACTTCTCTTCCTCCCTTTATAAAGAAGAAGGAAGTTTCCACTTGGCCACTTCTTCTTCCCTTCTTCTTCCTCACCGAAAACCATCTCTCCCCCTCTCCATTTTCACCTTTGGCCGAACCCCATCCAAGCAAGGAGAAGCTAGTTCTTAGCTTCCATAAGGTCAACTACCCACTAAAAGCAAGCGAAGGATGTAAGATTCCCTCACCTGCAGTATATTAGTTTTGTAGGATAGGTTACATGAAAGAAATATGAAGTTTGTAGCCCTATATGTTTCGGCCAACTAAGTTTATGGGCTAGGATTCATGAAAATGCTACTAGGGAAATTTTTATAGGTTGTATGCTTCAAGTAGGAATCTTTAGGTGTCAAAAGTCCAAAGATTATAGCCCTACATGTTTCGGCCAACCCAAGCTTTTGGGGTTAGGGTTGCATGAACTTGATTCTAAGGTTATGTTCATAGATGGTATGCTTCAAGTAGGATTTTTAGGTGTCAACAATCCAAGATAATGGCCCTATATGTTTCGGCCACCAATGGTATTAGGGTTAGGGTTTCATGAAAATACCCCTTATGAAGTTATGTTATGATATATGCCTATATGAATGAATTTAGGTGACAAAAATCCAAGCTTTGTGCCCCTATAAGTTTCGGCCACCAATGGTTTTAGGGTTAGGGTTTCATGAAAATACCCCTTATGAAGTTATGCTATGATATATGCCTACATGAATAAATTTAGGTGACAAAAATCCAAGCCTTGTGCCCCTATATGTTTCGGCCCCCAATGGTTTTAGGGTTAGGGTTTCATGAAATACCCCTTATGAAGTTATGTTATGACATATGCCTACATGAATAAATTTAGGTGACAAAATCCAAGCTTTGTGTCCCTATATGTTTCGGCCAACCTTGGGTTTAGGGTTAGGGTTTCATGAAAACACCCCCTTATGAAGTTATGTTAGGTGGATGACTTTAATAAGCCTATGTGATGAACATGTTTTATGATTTAATATGCCAAGAAATATGTTTATGAAATATGCCTATGTGATGAACATGTTTATGATGTAATATGCCATGAAATATGCCTATGTGATGAACATGTTTTATGATTTAATATGCCAAGAAATATGTTTATGAAATATGCCTATGTGATGAACATGTTTATGATGTAACATGCCATGAAATATGCCTATATGATGAACATGTTTTATGATTTCATATGCCATGAATATGTCTATGAATTATGCTTATGTGATAAACATGTTTATGCTTTAGGACCCCTTTAGGGTACTCTTATGTTATGAATGCATGTATGCTATGAAATGTCTAAGATGGAGATGCTTCCCTTTCAAGTAGGGATTAAGAGCTCTCCTTATGATAAGATAAGATGGAGATGCTTCCCTTTCAAGTAGGGATTAAGAGCTCTCCTTATGATAAGATAAGATGGAGATGCTTCCCTTTCAAGTAGGGATTAAGAGCTCTCCTTATGATATGACAAGAAAGAAAGGAATTAAGTATTTTACTTTGTAAGAGGTTAAGTACCCGACCCGTCAGGTGGTCGTTAATCAAATCCATTGGGACATAAGAAGACGTAAGAGGTCTTGCCCTGGTAAGACGTAAGAGGTCTTGCTCTAGTAGGTCTGGTGGATCGCTACCCCAGCCTATTAGGGAACGCGCATTATGTGGTACTTAACCTGGGGCCCCCCATGCAAGTTATGATTATGTTGAAGTATCTATATGTATATGTTTTGAAAAGAAAAGACCTTTAAGAAATTATGAATGTTAGGTTCAAGTTTAAGAAAGCTTATGATTATGTCTTTGATGCATGTTTAGGATTTAAGAAATCATGAATGCTTATATTCAAGTTTAAGAATGCTTATGATTATGTCTTTGATGTTGGATTGAGAAGCGTCGCTAGAGGGGTGAATAGCGATCGAAAAACTTTTCGGCGTTTCATTCGAGTAGACAATTAAATGAGTAAACACAGCGGAAAATAAAGCGACATGTTTATTTTACTTGGTTCATAACCCAGCGGTTGCTACTCCAAGGCCCTATCGGTCCTAGACCGCGTACGGAGGGCAAATCACTATAACGTCTCCTCTTCGTTGGAGGTAGGAGACAACGATCACAAAACCGAAATTACGAGGATGAGGCAACAAGCCTACCTCACCTCGTTACGAATAAAAATAAAGAATACAATATCAAAATATGTTACTTGCTACTGCTGCCGACGAAGAAGATCGGAACTTGTCGTCGCGTCGGCGTTATAACGGTGTTGGAGCGTTGGTGTTGTAGGAGCACTTGATGAATAAACTTGATGTCCTTTGGAGTTGGAATCCTCCTCCTTTTATAGACTTTGGGCTCTGAATATGTCTCCCTTTTTTTGAGAGCTTCGATTTGGTATGTAGATCGTTATGTGAGTCCACTTGTGCGAAAAGTTATGGCCGTTTTACCGTCGGCTACTCCAAGAGAGAAAACTTGCAAGCACACAACCAAAAGAAACGTACCAAGACTTCGTCTTGGATTAGTAGTGCGGGAGGAAAAAGACAAAAAAAAAATACGAATCGAAAAATACGAATAGAAAACCAAAACGTGCTAGATTGGTGGTTTCACCAAATTTTAGCGCCCCCGATCTGATACCAATTGTTGGATCGAGAAGCGTCGCTAGAGGGGGGGGGTGAATAGCGATCGTAAAATTTTTTGGCGTTTCGTTCGAGTAGACAATTAAATGAGTAAACACAGCAGAAAATAAAGTGACACGTTTATTTTACTTAGTTCACAACCCAGCGGTTGCTACTCCAAGGCCCTATCAGTCCTAGACCGCGTACGGAGGGCAAATCACTATAACGTCTCCTCCTCGTTGGAGGTAGGAGACAACGATCACAAAACCGAAATTACGAGGATGAGGCAACAAGCCTACCTCACCTCGTTACGAATAAAAATAAAGAATACAATATCAAAATATGTTACTTGCTACTGCTGCCGACGAAGAAGATCGGAACTTGTCGTCGCGTCGGCGTTATGACGGTGTTGGAGCGTTGGCGTTGTAGGAGCACTTGATGAATAAACTTGATGTCCTTTGGAGTTGGAATCCTCCTCCTTTTATAGACTTTGGGCTCTGAATATGTCTCCCTTTTTTTTGGAATGGATCACGAAGTTTTCCAAATTTTATCGCGAAGTGGCCGCGTCAAACGTTATCCGTTTTGACCTAGCGCAAAGGCTGAGTCGTCGCCATCAGTCGACTGATGCCTCCCATCAGTCGACTGATGGGCATCAGTCGACTGCTCCATGTCCAGGATGACCGCCGGCTGGCCACTTCCTGCGGGAGAGGTTAGCTCGAAAATGATAAATATGACAGCTCTAACCGTCCGATCTCGACCTTCCACAAGAAGTTTTAGTCGGATCGCCGCCTACGGTCGTCCCCGTATAGAGGACACGACCTTACCATCTCTCACTCACACGAGCTTACCTCGATTCTTACTGTGACGCTTTCGCTTCCGGCCTTCCACTCGATTCCTTCAGCTCCCTCCGAAGTCACTCGAGCGTCGCCCGACCACCGCAGCTTCCTCCGGGTGTCGCTAGCCTTCAGCTCTAGCTTTAGTACTTTTCTGCACACTCGATTTAGCTCGTGAGATAACGATGTAAACTTAACTTTGTGTCTTTGACATAATCAAAACACAGGTTCGATTATCTAGTGCCTCTGCACCAACATTTGATGCATGTTTAGGATTTATGAAATTATGAATGCTTATATTCAAGTTTAAGAATGCTTATGATTATGTCTTTGATGCATGTTTAGGATTTAATAAATTATGAATGCTTTATATTCAAGTTTAAGAATGCTTATGATTATGTCTTTGATGCATGTTTAGGATTTAAGAAATTATGAATGCTTATATATACGTTTAAGAATGCTTATGATTATGTCTTTGATGCATGTTTAGGATTTAAGAAATTATGAATGCTTATATTCAAGTTTAAGAATGCTTATGATTATGTCTTTGATGCATGTTTAGGATTTATGTAATTATGAATGCTTATGTTCAAGTTTAAGAATGCTTATGATTATGTCTTTGATGCATGTTTAGGATTTAAGAAATTATGAATGCTTATGTTCAAGTTTAAGAATGCTTATGATTATGTCTTTGATGCATGTTTAGGATTTATGCAATTAAGAATGCTTATGTTTAATTTATGCCTGTCGCTAGAGGGGTGAATAGCGATCGAAAAACTTTTCGGCGTTTCATTCGAGTAGACAATTAAATGAGTAAACACAGCGGAAAATAAAGCGACATGTTTATTTTACTTGGTTCATAACCCAGCAGTTGCTACTCCAAGGCCCTATCGGTCCTAGACCGCGTACGGAGGGCAAATCACTATAACGTCTCCTCTTCGTTGGAGGTAGGAGACAACGATCACAAAACCGAAATTACGAGGATGAGGCAACAAGCCTACCTCACCTCGTTACGAATAAAAATAAAGAATACAATATCAAAATATGTTACTTGCTACTGCTGCCGACGAAGAAGATCGGAACTTGTCGTCGCGTCGGTGTTATGACGGTGTTGGAGCGTTGGAGTTGTAGGAGCACTTGATGAATAAACTTGATGTCCTTTGGAGTTGGAATCCTCCTCCTTTTATAGACTTTGGGCTCTGAATATGTCTCCCTTTTTTTTTGGAACGGATCATGAAGTTTTCCAAATTTTATCGCGAAAGCGCGTCAGCGTTATCACGTTATTTGACCTAAGCGCAAAGGTGAGTCGTCGCCATCATCGATCGATTGCCTCCCATCGATCGTGATGGGAATCGATCAGCTCCATGTCCAACGATCATTGCCCTGGCCACTTCCATGCAGTGAGAGGTTAGCTCAGAAAATGATAAATACGACGGTTTCTAACCGTCCGATCTCGACCTAGACCTTCCACAAGAAGTTTTAGTCGGATCGCCGCCTACGGTCGTCCCCGTATAGAGGACACAACCTTACCATCTCTCACTCACACGAGCTTACCTCGATTCTTACTGTGACGCTTTTGCTTCCGGCCTTCCACTCGATTCCTTCGGCTCCCTCCGAAGTCACTCGAGCGTCGCCCGACCACCGCAGCTTCCTCCGGGTGTCGCTAGCCTTCAGCTCTAGCTTTAGTACTTTTCTGCACACTCGATTTAGCTCGTGAGATAACGATGTAAACTTAACTTTGTGTCTTTGCCATAATCAAAACACAGGTTCGATTATCTTGTGCCCCTGCACCAACAATCTCCTCCTTTTTGATCTATGGCAAACCAACACAAAGTTAAGGGAAATTAAAGCATAAAACAAGTATAGTAAATGATGAATGTCATTTTCAAAAACTCCCCCTTAACCAAAACTCCTCCTTAACCCTAGGTGAGTTTTGAAAGAGATACTTTAGTTCAAAATCAAATAAATTTTGTGTTACTCCCCCTTAACTTTCGCTCTTCTCCCCCTTTTGCCATAAATCAAAACAAACGTTGGGGTTTGTTATGTAAAAATGAAGTTTGTTATATAAAATAGGGGTTTAAAGACAATATGGTATATGCATGCATCAAGATAAATCAGCTATGAGTCCAAGCATGCGTCTAGCAGTAATTAGATAGATTGGTTCGAGGTGTATCCCTCTGCACCAATAATCTAAAGGTTTGTAATATAACCCTTTAGGGTTAGTTTGCTCTCCCCCTTAGTCAAATATATGAAGTATAAGAGATGTAGGGGGCGCTAAACTTTGGCCTAAGAGTTGTTAGTATTTTGAAGAGGTTGTTTTAACTATATTTCAATTATCCTTAACATCTCACCTGTGTCTATATGATCAAGCATGTTATACTTATGTATTTTTGTGAGATGACTTCCAATTAAGTTGATTAAGTGCTTTTAGGTTCAAGTAATTTTATGTTAGATTTGGATTTGACCCTATGCTTGTCAAGTTTACCTTTTCAAGATCATGGCTTCCAGGTCGTGGCGAGACACAGGGGCCTTCTTTTATCGGATCATCGACCACTTCCTTAGACAAAGCTATTTTCAAGAAAATGATGACTTGACTCACCTAAGACTATTTCCTAGTCTAACTGGTTATTTTTTTTTAAAAGAGGCTCCCCGAGGCTCAATCTTTTCCTAGGATTTTAGTTGGTTATGTACGTGTTCTAAGTGAGCTCACACGTTTTAAAGCACAAACTTTCTAAGTTAAAGCATGCAATTTCTAAGTTAAAGCACAAACATGTTTTGTACTGGCTCCCCCTAGACCGTTGAATCGGTTCGGTCTATCCACATAGTGGATTTGGTCCTTGGGAACCCAGTACGGGTTGGATCTTAGAGTTGAAATCAAAAAGTTCTTAGGGACCCATTCTTGGACTCTTTGATGACTACGATTTACGATAGACATATAAGACCTATTCGTAGTCTTTGACTTAAATCCGAGTTCGACTTTATTGTACACGGCTCTTTGGGTTCCAAGTAGTCGATTAAGGTTCTTAGATCCCAACGTGAACCTTTCCAACCTAGCCTCAACCTCTTGAACTTGGTCTTTCAAGAGAGAATTCTCCTCCTCAAGTTTTTCAATTTGAGTTGAGTTTCCCTCTTGAACTTGACTAGTTGAAGGGGTTAGAGTAGCCTCTTGCTTGAGGGTTTCAACCTCCTCAAGTAACGACTCAACCCTAGACTCGGACTTAGTTAATTTCCTATTAAGCATTTTAATTGTAATGTAAAGCGTACTAATTAAAGAGCGATTAACCTTGACTTTCCCTTTTGGTCCGGCTTTGAGTTTTCTCTCGATTCTCTCGCAATAATCTTGAGTCGGAGTCGGAGTTGTAGTTGGACTCTTGGATTCTGACTCGGACTCCTCCGTTCTTGCCATGTAAGCTATGTCTTCTCTGTTGTCCCAAGTTGCATGGAAGGCTTTCCTTGCTCCCTTTTTCTTTTGGTTCTCATTCTTCAATTTCCTTTTTTCTTGTCGAACTATTCTCCGCACAATGTTGACTATTATGGCCTCCTCTTCGGATTCGGATTCGTCTTTGGGTTCGAGTTCATCTACTTGCTTAGTAGGTGGCTTCCTTCTTTGTCCTGCAAGTAGAGCAATACCTCTCTCGGCCCGGACCATGTTAGTTTTCTCATGAAGTTCAAACTCGAAAAATAATTCATCTAACCTAAGCTTCGAAAGGTCCTTAGAGACCTTGTAGACATTGACCATGGATGCCCATAAGGTAGTCCTAGGGAAAGCATTTAAAGCGTACCTTATAAGGTCCCGGTTCTCTATGGCTTGCCCGATCGAATGAAGACCGTTGACGATATCTTGGATCCGTGCATGTAGTTGGGTGGCGGTCTCATGATCCTGCATCTTTAGATTGTACAATTTATTTAAAAGTAAATCTCTTTTACATACCTTAGCATCAGCCGTCCCTTCGTGTAAATCAATCAATTTGTTCCAGAGGTCTTTGGCGCTAATGAATGGTCCGATGCGGTTGAGTTCCTCCTTGGACAAGCCGCATTGCAATATTTGGGTTGCTCTTGCATCGGCTTCGATTTGCCTCTTGGTTGCATTTGTCCATTTGTTGAAATCCAAGGCCTCTCCTTGATCATTGGTGGGTAGAGCAAAGCCGGTTTGGATTATTATCCAAGTCTCGACTTGTGTTTTTAGAAAACACTCCATCCGACCTTTCCAATAACGGAAATCATTTCCGTTAAAGAACGGAGGTCGGGTGGTGCTATACCCCTCAATGTGAGGCATTAAATATCTTGCAAAATACGAATAAAAACCAAAGAGAATTCCAAGACTTGGTCTTGGATTAGTAGTGCAGGAAATAATAGGAAATAAATAGAAATAAATAAGGAAAATAAGAAACTAATAAAAACTCGAAACTTACGACCTTTGATGTCCCCGAAAGGGTACTAAACGTTGGATTTTGGGGCTGGAAACAGTTTGTTACGAGGGTAAACCCTAGTAAGAAATGTAGATCTTTTTGAGAGCTTCGATTTGGTATGTAGATCGTTATGTGAGTCCACTTGTGCGAAAAGTTATGGCCGTTTTACCGTCGGCTACTCCAAGAGAGAAAACTTGCAAGCACACAACCAAAAGAAACGTACCAAGACTTCGTCTTGGATTAGTAGTGTGGGAGGAAAAAGACAAAAAAAAAATACGAATCGAAAAATACGAATAGAAAACCAAAACGTGCTAGATTGGTGGTTTCACCAAATCTTAGCGCCCCCGCTCTGATACCAATTGTTGGATCGAGAAGCGTCGCTAGAGGGGGGGGGGTGAATAGCGATCGTAAAATTTTTTGGCGTTTCGTTTGAGTAGACAATTAAATGAGTAAACACAGCAGAAAATAAAGTGACACGTTTATTTTACTTAGTTCACAACCCAGCGGTTGCTACTCCAAGGCCCTATCGGTCCTAGACCGCGTACGGAGGGCAAATCACTATAACGTCTCCTCCTCGTTGGAGGTAGGAGACAACGATCACAAAACCGAAATTACGAGGATGAGGCAACAAGCCTACCTCACCTCGTTACGAATAAAAATAAAGAATACAATATCAAAATATGTTACTTACTCCTGAAGCGAAGAGGATCGGAACTTGTCGTCGGTGTTATATGTTGGAGCGTTGGTGTTGTAGGAGCACTTGATGAATAAACTTGATGTCCTTTGGAGTTGGAATCCTCCTCCTTTTATAGACTTTGGGCTCTGAATATGTCTCCCTTTTTTTTTGGAATGGATCACGAAGTTTTCCAAATTTTATCGTGAAGTGGCCGCGTCAAACGTTATCCGTTTTGACCTAGCGCAAAGGCTGAGTCGTCGCCATCAATCGACTGATGCCTCCCATCACCGGTCGATGGGCATCACGATCGCTCCATGTCCTGATCACGGCTGGCCACTTCCCTACAGTGAGAGGTTAGCTCGGAAAATGATAAATATGACAGTTTCTAACCGTCCGATCTCGACCTCGACCTTCCACAAGAAGTTTTAGTCGGATCGCCGCCTACGGTCGTCCCCGTATAGAGGACACGACCTTACCATCTCTCACTCACACGAGCTTACCTCGATTCTTACTGTGACGCTTTCGCTTCCGGCCTTCCACTCGATTCCTTCAGCTCCCTCCGAAGTCACTCGAGCGTCGCCCGACCACCGCAGCTTCCTCCGGGTGTCGCTAGCCTTCAGCTATAGCTTTAGTACTTTTCTGCACACTCGATTTAGCTCGTGAGATAACGATGTAAACTTAACTTTGTGTCTTTGACATAATCAAAACACAGGTTCGATTATCTAGTGCCTCTGCACCAACATTTGATGCATGTTTAGGATTTAAGAAATTATGAATGCTTATATTCAAGTTTAAGAATGCTTATGATTATGTCTTTGATGCATGTTTAGGATTTAAGAAATTATGAATGCTTTATATTCAAGTTTAAGAATGCTTATGATTATGTCTTTGATGCATGTTTAGGATTTAAGAAATTATGAATGCTTATATATACGTTTAAGAATGCTTATGATTATGTCTTTGATGCATGTTTAGGATTTAAGAAATTATGAATGCTTATATTCAAGTTTAAGAATGCTTATGATTATGTCTTTGATGCATGTTTAGGATTTATGTAATTATGAATGCTTATGTTCAAGTTTAAGAATGCTTATGATTATGTCTTTGATGCATGTTTAGGATTTAAGAAATTATGAATGCTTATATTCAAGTTTAAGAATGCTTATGATTATGTCTTTGATGCATGTTTAGGATTTATGCAATTAAGAATGCTTATGTTTAATTTATGCCTTGCTTAGAGTTAATTATGTTTAGCATGCTTATGTAAATTGTATGTCATGCTTATGTTTTCATTACGTTGGTATGTTGATGAATAGTGTTGCTATGAAATACTTATGCTATTTTTGCTAGTATGCTCCTGTTTTCTAATTGTTTGATGAAGTTTGTGGCTTTTGTGAGTAGGCAAGAATCTTACTAAGCTATATGCTTATAGTTTATGTTGTCCATATACTGCAGATAAAGGAAACCTGAACTAAGAGGAAGTAGCAGGAGGGGCCAAGTGTGTGTGATAGTGGCATGGTGGAAAGAGACCCTATTACTATCTGCTTATAGTTATATGCTCAGTAAACACCTTAAGACATGTGCTTCCGCTTATAAGACCGATGATTTATTAGTACCATGATTGAATGTTGCTTAGTTATGTTACTGTTCAATTACTTATGAAAGTTTGGTATGTTAGAACTCATGGATGAATCTAGATGTTATGCATGTTATAAAATGAGATAAGATGAGATAACATGCTAATTATGAATATGATATGTGATGCATGTATAAAAGAAGGTTTAAGCCATGATAACATGTTTAAGTATGTAGAAGGAGAAATGATCCATATATGTTGTGTTATAAGGAAAAAGAAAAAAAGTAGCGCCGCCCTGAGAGCAAATAAGGGCGGGCGTTACAATGACTCCACCTCCCAAAGTAAACACAAAACCTGAGGTAGACTTACTGTTATCCCTATTAGATTGGAAGTCGAAATCCATGTAACCCACAGGGAGTAATTGGTCAGCCCGGTAAACCATCATATAATCCCTAGTCCTTCTCAGGTACTTCAATATATGCTTTACCACAGTCCAATGTCACTGTCTTGGATTACTCTGATATTTGCTGACCATGCCTATGGCAATGCAGATATCTAGTCTCGTATAGAGCATCGCATACATGAGGCTTCCTACTGCCGAAGCATAAGGAACCGCCTTCATCTCCTCTATTTCCTCAGATGATCTAGGACACATCTCCTTAGATAAAGGAACTCCATGCCTGAAAGGTAGAAAATCTTTCTTGGAGTTTTGCATGCTAAAACGCTCCATAATCGTGTCTATGTATGAAGCTTGGGATAAGTACAACATCCTTTTTCTGTGATCCCTTATAACCTTGATCCCAAGGATGTGTCCCACCTCTCCCAAGTCCTTTATATCAAACTGTTTGGACAACTATACCCTTACATCCGATAACACCTTGATATTGTTGCCAATCAATAAAATGTCATCTACGTATAATACAAGAAATACCACTACATTTCCGTCACATCTCTTGTATACACAAGACTCATCCGGATTTTGAATAAATCCATAAGACTGATTTACCTCATCAAATCGGATGTTCCAAGACCTTGAAGCTTGCTTCAATCCATAAATGGACCGATTAAGCTTACATACAAGATGCTCTTTGCCCTTAGCAATGAATCCCTCTGGTTGCTTCATATAGATATTTTCCTCAAGGCTTCCATTAAGGAAAGCTATCTTGACATCCATCTGCCACACCTCAAAATCCATATGAGCTGCTATGCATAAGAGAATCCGGATAGACTTAAGCATGGCTACCGGCAAAAAGGTCTCCTCATAATCGATACCCTCTTTCTGAGTACACCCCTTCGCAACAAGCCTCGCTTTGAAGGTCTCAACCTTCCAATCTATTCCTCTCTTTCTCTTGTAGATCCACTTGCATCCAATGGTTTTTACACCATCGGGTGGTTCTACTAACTCCCAGACCTGATTTGAATCCATAGATTCAATCTCAGCATTCATTGCACTTTGCCAAGATACTGCATCTTTATCTTGGATTGCCTCGTCATATGTCCAGGGATCAAGTTCATGTTCGCCAGGGACCAAATCAAAAGATTCTCCCAAGAACATGAATCTATCAGGATGTCTCACAACCCTCCCACTACGACGAGGTATCACCTGGCTTGTGACTCATCACATAGTCTTCCTCTAGAAATTTGGCGTTCGTGCTAACGATCACCCTCTGATCTCTCGGACTATAAAACAATCTACCCTTCGTTCCCTTGAAATAGCCAACGAACATGCGTACTTCTATACAAGGTTCCAACTTACCAGCATCTGCCTTCAGCACATGTGCTGGACTCCTCCATATTCGAATGTGTCTTAGACTAGGCTTTCGCCCAGTCCACAACTCTGTGGGAGTAGAAGGCACTGATTTAGATGGTACCAAGTTCAGAATGTACAACGTCGTATCTAGAGCATATCCCCAGAATGAATCTGGCAAGTCAGAATAACTCATCATCGATCTAACCATCTCCATAAGAGTCCTATTCCTTCGCTTTGCTACACCGTTTTGCTGGGGTGTGCTAGGTGCAATCAATTGGGATTAAATTCTAGCCTCTGATAAGTAGTTCCTAAACTCTCCCAAGAGGTACTCACCACAACGATCAGATCGTAGTGTCTTGATACTTTTACCTTGACGTTTCTCCACATCAGCCTTGAATTCTTTGAATTTGTCAAAGCATTCAGACTTGCGGCGCATCAGGTAAATGTATCCATATCTTGAGTAATCGTCTATAAAAGAGACAAAATACTCAAAACCACCTCTAGCCTGGATAGACATATGACCACACAAATCAGAATGAACCAATTCTAACACATATTTGGCTCTATACCCCTTGGCCTTAAAAGGCCTCTTGGTCATCTTACCCTCCAAGCAAGATTCATAGGTTGGGAGATCCTCGACCACTATTGAACTCAAAGGTCCATTAGCTATCAACCTTTGAATTCTGCTTAGGTTAATGTGACCAACCCTAAGATGCCAAAGATATGTTTGGTTCATTTTCGAAGGTTCTTTTCTCTTATTGGAATTAGAAGATGAGTTATTAATTTCAATTTGCATCGTGGGAGGTTATGGTTCAAGTGTATACAAATTTCCTATCAATGTACCTGAACAGATATTCTCCCTATTCCATTTTATAACAGCTCTTGTCATTAAAAGAAATAGAATATCCATCCATAAACAATTTAGAAACTGAAACTAAGTTCTTTCTAAATAAAGGTACATAAAGGGAATTTTACAGAACCTAAGTTTTATTTTTTTCTCAAGAGATAAATAAAACTTCTCCCACTGCAATAGCCGCCTACTTCATGGCATTGCCCAAGTAAATGATAATCTCCCCTTTAGCTAGTTGTCGGGTTTCCTGGAACCCCTGCAAAGTGTTGCAGACATGATTAGTGGCTCTCATATCTACACACTAGGTGCCGGTAGATAACACCACTAATCATGTTTCAAAGACTAGTCCAAAGGATATGTTTTGTTCCGGACTGGGACAGTCCTTCTTCCAATGTCCATCCTGCTTATAAGTGAAGTACTTGCCTTTCTGCTTCTTCACTCCTCCCTGAGATCCTCCCACCACCTTTGCTCCACCTTGTTTCTCCTTCTTCTTGCCTTTCGGCTTAGAAGTAGAAACCTTTTTGAGCAACCATGGCTTGAAGACACTCTTCAGAGAGTGCATACTTGTACTCCTTAGCAGATAAGACAATATCTGGATTCTTTTCCAATCAACATTATTTGGGTACAGTAAGTTTATTTCCTTTAGTATCATAGTAAGTGGACTGAAAGTCATTTTTGAAAATCCTAAGAATCACATAGATCATTACTATAGATTTCAAAAATTATTGATTCTTCAAACAATAAAATTTAAAATCAACCAACACCTCAAACACCGAGAATATCATATGCCACGATAGTGTGGACATATACGAATTCTATATTTGTAAGAGGAGGTTTTACCCATTAATTTTACTATCTTGTCAACCTAACTTTATGACAAGTAAAATTAATAGTTGGTTTCTCTTCGGCCCTACAAATAAAAGCAGTGACTCCGATGGGGAGGATACTTATATTTGTATCTAAGTGTTCACCATTACTCGGTACCAAGGTAATTATCTCGAGTTATGTGCCTTACGATGGGCAAGTACACATGCTCCTTAATAATTTCCGATAACCATATTTGACCTAGTGATCCGCAAACAAACCCATCCGATATGGAGGAAGGCACTCAGAGCCGACGCGCAATTTTGTTTGCATCACTTGTCAAATCGTAATGGAGGCCGCGAGAATTTATAAAAATATCCCTCTCCCACTTAGTAATTTGAAATTGAGGAATTTTCCTAGCCTACGACATGCATATCAAACAAAAAGCAATAAATATGAAAAATAAATTATTTTCCAACTATTATGGCTTTTGTCTTCAATATGACTCCCGTCGCATCGCCATCTCGTCCGCTCCTCCTACGCCATGTACGAGCCATCCCGAGATCCGAGCAGAGACTAAAACCTATTTTATTTTACATCCATCGATCCTATACTCCACGAGAGAGTGTACATGAAATCTAGATCGAAAGTAAAATAAAATAAAGAGCGGCTAAACAATGCCGTATTTAATTTACCAAAAACTAAATACTAGCCTCGTCAACCCCGAGGATTTAACAAAATAAATATTTATATACATACAATCACATACACACATATGGCCATAATAGTCGGATCTCATGCCTGCAACCAAAGAGTTAAACTACGCATATCCTACTGTTATCCGACACATATAATATATGAAAAAGTGCATAAAAATTAACCGAATCCTAAACACACAAAACCGAAAACCTTGGCTCTGATACCAATTGAAGGTTTTGCCCGGAAGCTCTGATACCAATTGAAGGGTTTTGCTTATCGAGTCCGTGAGGGGAAACTTCGCTTCCCACTTCACCTCGGTAGCTTGTCCATGGCGATCCCTTCGATGTCCCCAAATTAAAAAAATTTAATCCTAGACAAAAGGGATTGACCAAACCACCAAGTCATCATCGTGCTATTCATTTAGAGAGGTCACTTGAACAAACTAGTTGTTCAAGTGACTATCCTCTATTCTACGAGTAGCCACGGAATAGACGATGTCCGGATCATCGGGTTTCATGTTTATACTCGGGATCCAAGTATTATTTATCCATTTACAGATTTATAACATGCTTATAATTGAAAAACAAATACAAGCAATAAACAAAAGAAGAAAGTAGAATAGGTATACCTCTCGATCTTCTAATGTATGACCTTCCTCCTTTTGGACGTCATGTGGGCGACGATCTACCAAAAGTCGAAGCTCCTAGATCGCAAATCTTCCTTCCTTGCTCTTCCAAAGCAAGAGGAAGAATAGAAACAAGGTTTTTCTCCTCTCTAGAAACAACCAACAAGGAACAAAAACTATCCTTGCCGCCGGCAAACTAGGTGAAGGAGAAGATGGTGGAAAACAACCAAGACACCAAGGGAAACCCTATATCTTATTTCCACAACCTAAGGAGAAGGAGAAGGGAGCTTTGGATGCCATCCAAGGGCTGGGATAGGGCTGTGGGTGCTGGCCACCAAAAGATAGGAAGAAGAAACCAAACTACTTCCTTATTTGGTGCCACCCAAGCCTCCTAAACCCTAAGTTTCCAAACCCTAATCCTAGGTTTCCTTATTGCCGACCATGGAAGAGGGGAAGAAGAATAGGATGAGCTCATGCCTCGGTAGAGAGGAGAAGAATAGTGGCTGACCAACCTTAGTAAGAAGAAGGAAACCCTCATCCACTTTGTGGCCGCCCACCCTTAGCTCCCAAAACCCTAGCCACCCAAACCTAATCCTAAACCAACTAGGATTCCAAGCCTCTAAAGGAAGCAAACCCTAATCCCCTTATCATTGTCCTCCACGCCAACTCCCCATGCCCTCCTTTTATAGAGTTAGGGATAAGTCATGAATTAATCTCCTCCATTTGTTCTAGGGATTTAATCTCATTCGTCGGATCTAGAGATTTAATCTCAACCATCGGATCTTAGATATTTAATCTCTATCAATGGATCTTAGATTTTTTTTCTATCCATTGGATCTAAGCATCATGAGGTGTTAATAGGCTACATTCGGGACCATGAGGAGGAGTTGGGTCTTGGCCACCCATGGATCAAGACCACATAAAGTCCGATCCACTAATGATGATCCAATCCACTAAAGGTTCATCATTGATCTACCTCACCAACCCTCATATGATAATATGGGCTCCATATATTATTTGTACATTTTCTCCCCATGTTTAAGATCTCGAATGTCAGTCGATTAATTAATTTATTGACCATTAATTAATCCACATCTAACTCCTTGAGTAGTACCACTCAACCTTTTCATCATGTCGGACCAAGTCCACCTGTAGGGTTTACATGATGAACCTTATGAGCTCCTCAAGGGGACATCATCATCCTAATATATAGGACACGATTTACTCCTATAATCAATGACACACCATATAAATAATATCATCTCCCAACTTACCGAGTCTATCGATTTAATCTATAAATCTCGCCCATTGGTAAATCAAAGAGATGAGTACTAAGTATATGTGCCCGTTATTATATCGGGATTAAGAGCATGTACTAAATAATATCTGAGGTCCGATTCGATTATGTAGTCAGCAATAAATCGAATCACCTCTAAGTCGGTCCTGCTCAATACACACAAAGTGCAATAGTGTGATTCTATGGTCAAGACAAACCAACACCAAATCACACTACAACCATTCCGATGGTTTGTCCAAAGCCATCTCGGTTGTGAGCCTTTACTTATACTTTTCAAGGGGCCGATAACATGATCTCTTATGTGACACCACACACCATGTTATCTACAATGTAAAGTATTAGACAAGATTGCACAACCATAAAAATATGCAAACAATGATCATGTGATTCTTATTTTAAAATAAAGATGTTCATACAAAAGATAGACTTTTCAGTATACATCCCTACATTTACGTTGAATTCTTGAAGCAGAAGCATCCATCTAATCAGTCTCGATTTTGCATCAGGCTTCTTTAGGAAAAATTTCAAAGCTGTATGATCAGAAAAAATAACCACATGAGAACATAGCAAATAAGATCTGAATTTATCCAAAGCAAAAAACAATAGCTAAAAGCTCTTTTTATGTGGTGGTGTAGTTGGATTGTGCAGCATCCAATATCCTTGAGGCGTAGTAGATCACATGAGATGCTCTGTCCACTCTCTGTGCCAAGACAGCTCCCACTGCATAGTTCGAGGCATCACACATTAACTCGAACGGTAGAGTCCAATCTGGTTGTCTTAAGATCGGTGCTGATATCAATGCCTTCTTAAGCTGGTTAAATGACTCCTTGCACCTCTGATCAAACTGAAATACCACCTCCTTTTGCAATAAGTTGGTCAAGGGTAGGGCAATCTTGCTGAAATCTCTAATGAAACATCTGTAGAAACCTGCATGTGAAGAAAAGCACGAACTTCCTGCACAGAAGCGGGGTAAGATAGAGAAGAAATAACATGAATTTTAATAGGATCTACTTCAATACCATGCACAGAGATAATATGACCTAAGACTATCCCATGCCCTACTATGAAATGACATTTCTCGAAATTCAAAACCAAATCCATATTAATGCATCTCCAAAAAACTCTCGATAAATTTTCTAGACATGAATCAAAAGAAGAACCGTACACAGAAAAATCATCCATAAAAACCTCCATGAAATGCTCTAATAAATCTCCAAAAATACTCACCATGCATCGTCGAAATGTCCCAGAAGCGTTGCAAAGTCCAAAAGGCATGCGCCGATATGCATACGTCCCGAAAGGGCAAGTCAAAGTGGTCTTCTCCTGATCCTCTGGAGAAATACAAATATGGAAATAACCGGTGTAACCATCCAAGAAGCAATAATGCGACTTGCCCGCCAACCTCTCTAGCATCTAACAATAAAAGGCAGGGGTAGTGGTCTTTCCTGCTGGCCTGATTAAGCTTCCTGTAGCTCACACAGACTCTCCAAGAATTTTGAACTCTGGTGGGAATCAACTCATTCTCTGTGTTGAAAACAACTATAATACTAGATTTTTTCGGAACCACCTTAATAGGACTTACCCATTTACTATCTGAAATAGGATAGATGATGCTAGCTTGTAAAAGCCTCGTCACCTCTTTCCTTACCACCTCGAGAATCAGGGGGTTAAGTCTTCTCTGTGGCTGTCTAACTGGTTTCACATCCTCTTCCAAGTGAATCCTGTGCATACAAATTGAAGGACTGATACCTGGGATATCTGCAAGCGTCCACACATTCGCTTTCCTATGCTACCTTAGAAGATCTACTAATCTATGTTGGAGCATCGGTGGCTGGCTAGAGGGGGTTGAATAGCCCTCATTCGTTGTATGGTGGAAGTCATTCTTAATCGTCTACAATTATCGTTAGCGCAAGTGGAAATATAAAGCTAAGACAATTATGAACAACACAAAATAAAGAACAATGCTAACAAAAGATATAACGTGGTTCACGGCCTCGCTGCTAATTCACGGTCCGATTCGTCTCCGGTGAATCACTCCGAAACAAATCCAATATGGTCTCTCCCTTTAGCCAAAGCATGGTGGAGGTAAACCTTCCTACAACACAACACTCCTTCTTACAATAAGATTGAAGTAAGAAAAGAAGGATTTTAACACTTGTGGAGCACTTGGATGATCAATTGGAGCATAAGCATTACCCATCCAAAAGCCCACACCTTCTCTATAAATAGAGAAGGTTGCTTTCTTCCCGTTGGCCAATAATAGTCGACTGATGCACCGATCAGTCGACTGCTCCTGTAGTCGTTGCCCAATAACAGCTTCTTCCATGTTGGATTTCATCCAACGACTCCCACATCAGTCGACTAATCATCCCATCAGTCGACTGATTGAGCTATCAGTCGAGTGCTGGAAGTGAGCACTCGACTGATCACCCTTCTGTGCCCAAAAACCTCGCAACCATCAACTGATGTCATCATCAGTCGACTGATGGTCTTGGCAGTCAACTGCCAACCCGTGGTAGTCAACTTATGGCACAGAAACCAGACTCGAACACTAGTCGAGTCATAGTCAACATGACATGGCAGTCGACTAATGCCGGGTAAAACTCAAACTTTACATCCGTTTGAGTGTCCGACGGTCGAGTAAACCTCAACCCTTGTTGTCGAGCCTCCGACAATTAGCCATTCGGCCAAGTTCACCTAATGAGCTACTTACATTTCACTCATTCTCTCATCTCACTTGAAGTCCCTCACCGAAGCTCTCTTTGTTCGTAGCCACGTCCCTCGGCAGCACTAAGCGCACGGCTTTGCAATGCTCCTTCGTGTCTCTTGCCCTCGAAGTCTGCTTCCATGGCTTCGCTTCAAGTCATCTCGTCCGGCGGTCCCTTGGATACATCAAGAGCATGGCTTCGCAATGCTCTTTCACTGACACAAGCATGAGGTTGTGAGTTGGTGAAACTTGCCAAAGATCCATTTGCGAATTACTAAGTCCTGCAAGACTCCAACGCACATATCAAAACAATAATAACCTAACTTAAACCCTTTGCCACACACATCAAAATCATATCACATGGGTTGATTGCCCTAACAATATGTACTCCTGATCTGGATCTAGATCTCGGGGGATAATAACGGGTCGCTGCTCTTCCTTATCCAAATACACATACTTCAAATGTTCGGGAAGAGGTTTCAATTCAATCTTTTGTGGTAGCACATCTTATGGAAGTGATTCTATTGGGATGTATACTGAAAAGTCTATGTTTGTATGAACATCTTTATTTTTGAAATAAGAATCACATGATCATTGTTTGCATATTTATGGTTGTGCATATTGTCGAATACATTACATTGTAGATAATATGGTGTGTAGTGTCACACAGGAGATCATGTTATCAGTTCCTTGTTGAGTATAAATAAGTAGAGACTCACAATCAAGATGGTTTTGGAAAAACCATTGGTATGGTTATAGTGTGATTTGGTATTGGTTTGTCTTGACCATAGAATTACACTAGTACACTTTGTGTGTATTGAGCAGGATCGACTTAGAGGTGATTTGATTTATTGCTGACTAGATAATTGAATCAGACCTCGGATATTATGGTGTACATGCTCTTAATCCCGATATAATAACGGGCACATGTACTTAGTATTTATTTCTTTGATTTACCAATGGGCGATATTTATAGATTAAATTGATAGGCTCGGTAAGTTAAGAAATGATATTATTTACATAGTGTGTCGTTGATTATAGGAGGAAACCATGTCCTATATATTAGGATGATGATGTCTCCTTGAGGAGCTCATAAGGTTCATCATGTCAACCCTGTAGGTGGACTTGGTCCGACATGATGATAAGGTTGAGTGGTACTACTCATGGAGTTAGATGTTGATTAATTAATTGACAGTAAATTAATTAATTGCCGGACATTCGAGATCTTAAACACGGAGAGATATTTGTACAATTAATATATGGAGCCCATATTTATGTATGGGGTTGGTGACGTAGATCAATGATAATCCTCTAATGGAATGGATTATCATTAATGGATCGGACTTTCTGTGGGCTATATCCATTGGGTGGCCAAGATCCAACTCCTCCTCATGGTCCCTTTTGTAGCCTATTAAAACCCTCATGAAGCATAGATCCGATGGTGGAAAATGGAAGTCTAAATCCGACGGTGGAGGTTAAATCTCTAGATCCGATGGTGGAGATTAAATCTCTAGATTCGACGGTTGAGATTAAATCTCTAGTTCCAACGGTGGAGGTTAAAAGGAGGCTTAGGCATAGCTCTATAAAAGGAGGGCTAAGGGCTTGGGCGTGCATGATCTTTGGGAGATTAGGGTTTTGCTTCGTTGGCTTGGGCGGGAAGAGATTAGGGTTTTGTGTCTTTATTGCTTTGGGCTACGCCAATTGTCCAAGAGCTAGGGCCGACAGCAAGGAAGTTGGGGATTAGCCTCTCTTCTTCCTCTCTTGGCCAGAGCACCCTCTTCTCCTCTCCTTTGGCCGGCGTCAAGATAACAATCTTCGCCGGCAATTCCATCTCCCTCTCCTTGGTTGCCGGTGGCAACAACAAAGAGGAGAAGGTGGCTTGATCTTTCTCGAAAGGGATTGTGTCTGGAACTAGAAAGGAGAAGAATGGAGCTTATTGTCTTCCTTTGTTCGGAGTGAACAAGGAAAGGAAGATACGTGATCTAGGAGGCTTTGGCTTTTGGAAGATCATCGCTCACACGACGTCCAAAAGGAGGAAGGACATAAAATAGAAGACCAAGAGGTAAACAAGAGGTATAATTCTTGTTTAAGTATGTTTTCTTATTCTATGCAAATTGTATGTATTGTATGTGGCTAATTTACTTGGACCCCAAAGACAAACACAAAAACCGACGATCCGTACATCATCTATTCCGCGGGTAATCGAAGAAAAGAGGTAGGTTACTTGAACAACAAATTTGTTCAAGTGACCACTCTATTCGAATAACACGACAATGGATCAGTTGCTTGGGTAATCTCTCTTTTTCTACGATTATATTTTTAATTCAGAGATGTAGATGGGATTGCCATGCAATAGTGACCGAGGTGGGAAGCAAAGCTTCGGATCCACCCTTCAAGTGGTATAAGAGCAAGGTTTCCGGTTTTGTGTGTTTAGGATTCGGTTAATTTTATGCACTTATCATATATAGTATGTGCCGGATGATAGTAGGATATGCGTAGGCTAACTTTTTGGTTGCATGCATAAGATCCAACAATTATGGCCATATGTGTGTGTGTGTGATTGCATGTATGTAATATTATTTGAATCTTCGAGGTTGACGAGGCTAATATTTAATTTTTGCAATTAAGTACGACATTATTTAGCCACTCTTTTATTTTAGTTTACTTTTGATCTAGATTTCATGTACACTCCTTCGTGGAGTATTGGATCGATGGATGTAAATTAAAATAATTTTTCTCAGTTCGGATCTCCGTATTGCTTGTACATGGCGTAGGGAGGAGCGGACGAGATGACGATACGATGGGAGGCATATTGGAGAACAAAAGCCATAATAGTCGGAAAATATTTTTTTTCATATTTATTGCTTCTTGTTTGATATGCATGTTGTGCGCTAGGAAAATTCCTCAATTTTAAATTACTAAGTGGGAGAGGGATATTTTTTATAAATTCCCACGACCTCTATTATGATTTGACATGTGATGCAAACAAACTTGCGCATCCGCTCTGAGTGCATTCCTCCCCATCAGATAAGTTTGTTTTGTGGATCACAGGGTCGAATATGATTATAGGAAATTATTTAGGAGTGTGTGTACTTCCCCATCGGAAGGCACATAATCCGAGATAATTGTCTTGGTATCGAGTAATGGTGAACACTTAGATGCAAATAGGAGTATCCTCCCCATCGGAGTCACTGCTTTTATTTGTAGGGCCGAAGAGGAACCAACTATAAATTTTATTTGTCAAAAAGTTAGGTTGACAAGATAGTAAAATTAACGGGTAAAACCTCCTCATACAAATGTAGAATTCGTATACGTCCACACGATCGTGGCATACGATATTCTCGATGTTTTGAGGTGTTGGTTGATTTTAAAATTTTATTGTTTGAGGAATCAATAATTTTTTGAAATCTAATGTTTTGATCTATGTGATTCTTAGGTTTTTCAAAAATGACTTTCAACCCGCTTGCGGTAATACTAAAAGAGAATAAACTTACTGGACCCAATTATGTTGATTGGAAAAGGAATCTTGATATTGTCTTAACTGCTGAGGAGTACAAGTATGTACTCTATGAAGAGTGTCCTCCTAAGCCTGCGGATGATTCTAGGGAAAAGGAGAAAGAGAGTTATAAAAAGTGGATTAAGGTTGATGAGATGGTGTTGAGTTACATTTTGGCTTCTATGTCAAATATATTGGAACATCAACATTAAGCCATGCCCACTGCTTATGACATGATGCTCAATCTCAAGGAGCTTTTTCGATACCAGAATCGGGCTGCTAGGCAGAAAGCCATGAGGAACTTGATGACGAACACCATGATCGAGGGAACACCCGTGAGGGATCATGTTCTCAAGATGATGGCTCATTTGAATGACCTAGATGTCCTTGGAGCTGAGATTGATGGGGAAACCCAGGTCGATATCATACTCCAGTCTCTACCTAGGAGTTTTGAGCAGTTTCGCTTGAACTACAACATGAACAAGAGGTTGTATTCGTTGGCGGAGCTTCTGACAGAACTCCAGGCGGCAGAGGGACTTTTTCGTCAGAGTGCTCAGGCTCAGGCCATGGTTGCCCAAAAGGTTTCTACTTCTAAGCCGAAAGGCAAGAAGAAGAAGAAACAAGGTGGGACAAAGGTGGTGGGAAGATCTCAGGGAGAAGTGAAGAAGCCGAAAGGCAAGTGCTTCACTTGCAAGCAGACTGGACATTGGAAGAAGGACTGCCCCAACCGGAAGTAGAACAAAGGTATATCTTTTGGTCTAGTCGTTGAAACATGTTTAGCGGTGTTATCTATCAGTACCTGGTGTGTAGATATGGGAGCCACTGATCATGTCTACAATACTTTGCAGGGGTTCTAGGAAACCAGACGACTGGCTGAGGGGGAGATTACCGTTTACTTAGGCAATGCTACTAAAGTGGCGGCTATTGTTGTGGGAAATGTTTGTCTTTTGATAGAAATAAAACTTTGGTTCTGAGAAATTGCCTTTATGTACCTTTATTTAGAAAGAATTTGATTTCGGTTTCTAAATTGTTTTTGATGGATATTTTATTTCTTTTAATGACAGAGTTGTTATAAAAAGGACTAGGGAGATTATCTGTTCTGGTGCATTGATAGGAAATTTATATACCCTTGAACCAAAAGCTCCCACGATGCAAATAGAAATAAATAACTCATCTTCTAAATTGAATAAGAGAAAAGAACCTTCAAAAATGAACCGAACATAACTTTAGCATCTAAGGTTAGGTCATATTAACCTAAGTAGAATTCAAAGGTTGATAGCTGATGGACTTCTAGGTTCGTTAGTGGTGGAAGATTTCCCAACCTGCGAATCTTGCTTGGAAGGTAAAATGACTAAGAGGCCTTTTAAGGCCAAGGAGTATAGAGCCAAAGATGTGTTGGAAATGGTTCATTCTGATTTGTGTGATCCTATGTCTATCCAAGCAAGAGGTGGTTTTGAATATTTAGTCTCTTTTATAGTCGATTATTCAAGATATGGATACATTTACATGATGCGCCGCAAGTCTAAATGCTTTGACAGGTTCAAAAAATTCAAGGCTGATGTGGAGAAACGTCAAGGTAAAAGTATCAAGACACTACGATCTGATCGTGGTGGTGAGTACCTCTTGAGAGAGTTTAGGAATTACTTATCAGAGGCTGGGATTATATCCCAATTGTCTACACTTGGTACACCCCAGCAGAATGGTGTAGTTGAGCGAAGGAATATGACTCTTATGGAGATGGTTAGATCGATGATGAGTTATTCTGAGTTGCCAGATTCGTTCTGGGGGAATGCTCTGGATACGACAGTGTATATTCTGAACTTGGTACCATCTAAATCAGTGCCCTTCTACTCCCATAAAATTGTGGACTGGGTGAAAACCTAGTCTGAGACATATTTGGATTTGGGAGAGTCCAACACATGTGCTGAACGCAGATGTTGGTAAGTTGGAACCTCGTACAGAAGTGCGCATATTCGTAGGCTATCCTAGAGGAACGAAAGATGGTTTGTTCTATAGTCCTAGAGATCAGAGGGTGATCGTTAGCATGAATGCCAGATTTCTAGAATAAGACTATGTGATGAACCACAAGCCCATAAGCAAAATTGTTCTAGAGGAATTGAGAGGGGAAGTCACTACTTCAGTACCACCGATATAAGAGGATATACCACAAGTGACTGCACCGTGTGTCATAGAGGATACATAGGTGATACCTCATCATAGTGGGAGGGTTGTTAGACTGCCTGATAGATTTATGTTCTTGGGAGAATCTTTTGATTTGGTCCCTGACGAACATGAACCTGATCCCTGGACATATGACGAGAAAATCCAAGATAAAGATGTGGTATCTTGGCAAAGTGCGATGAATTCTGAGATAGAATCCATGGATTCAAATTAGGTCTGGGAGCTGGTAGAACAACCCAATGGTGTAAAAACCTTTGGATGCAAGTGGATCTACAAAAGAAAGAGAGGAATAGACGGGAAGGTTGAGACCTTCAAAGCGAGACTTGTTGCGAAAGGGTATACTCAGAAAGAGGGCATCGATTATGAGGAGACCTTTTTGCCGGTAGCCATGCTTAAGTCTATTCGGATTCTCTTATGTATTACTGTTCATATAGATTATGAGGTGTGGCAAATGGATGTCAAGACAACTTTCCTTAATGGAAGTCTTGAGGAAAACATCTATATGAAGCAACTAGAGGGATTCATTGCAAAGGGAAAAGAGCATCTTGTGTACAAGCTTAATCGGTCCATTTATGGATTGAAGCAACCTTCTAGATCTTGGAACATCCGCTTTGATGAGGTAATCCAGTCTTATGGATTTATTCAAAGTCTAGATGAGTCTTGTGTATACAAGAGATGTGACGGAAACGTAGTGGTATTTCTTGTACTCTACGTAGATGACATTTTGTTAATTGGCAACAATGCCAAGGTGTTATCGGATGTAAGGGTATGTTGTCCAAATAGTTTGATATGAAGGACTTGGGAGAAGTGGGACACATCCTTGCGATCAAGGTTATAAGGGATCGCAGGAAAATGATGTTGTGCTTATCTCAAGCTTCATACATAGACACCATTTTGGCTCATTTTAGCATGCAAAACTCCAAGAAAAGTTTTCTATCTTTTAGGCATGGAGTACCTTTATCTAAAGAGATGTGCCCTAGAACATCAAAGGAGATAGAGGAGATGATGGCGGTTCCATATGCTTCGGCAGTAGGAAGCCTCATGTATGCTATGCTATGTACGAGACCAGATATCTGTTTGCCGTGGGCATGGTTCGCAAATATCAAAGTAATCCAGGACAGGGACATTGGATTGTGGTAAAGCATATATTGAAGTACCTGAGAAGAACTAGCGATTATATGCTGGTATACTAGGCAGATCAATTACTCCCTGTGGGTTACACAGATTTTGACTTCCAATCACATAGGGATAACAGTAAGTCTACCTTAGGTTTTGTGTTTACTTTTGGAAGTAGAGCCATTGTATGGAGGAGTGTCAAGTAGAAATGCGTGGCAGACTCTACCATGGAAGCTGAGTATGTAGCCGCCTTTGAGGCAGCCAAAGAAGTTGTTTGGCTCAAGAACTTCTTGATTGAATTGGATGTGATTCCTGGTTTGCCCAGAACAATCATGATTTATTGTCATAACGGTGGTGCAGTTGCAAACTCGAAGGAACCACGAGCCCTTAAGGCAAGTAAACACATAGAGTGCAAGTACCACCTGATACGAAAAATCATAAAACGAGGAGAAGTTGCTGTAGCCATGATTACATCAGAGGATAACCTGGCAGATCCTTTCACTAAGGCCCTTCTAGCGAGAGCTTTTGATAGGCATATGGAGGGAATGAGAATCAGATGTATGGCAGTATGAGGATGACATAGTCTTTTAGTATAAGTGGGAGATTGTTGGGATGTATACTGAAAAGTCTATCTTTTGTATGAACATCTTTATTTTTAAAATAAGAATCACATGTTCATTGTTTGCATATTTATGGTTATGCATATTGTGTGATACATTACATTATAGATAACATGGTGTGTAGTGTCACATGAGAGATCATGTTATCAGTTCCTTGTAGAGTATAACTAGAGGCTCACAACCGAGATGGTTTTGGACAAACCATTGGTATGGTTGTAGTGTGATTTGATATTGGTTTGTGTTGACCATAGAATTACACTAGTACACTTTGTGTGTATTGAGCAGGACCGACTTAGAGGTGATTCGATTTATTGCTGACTACATAATTGAATCGGACCTCAGATATTATGGTGTACATGCTCTTAATCCCAATATAATAATGGGCACATGTACTTAGTATTTATTTCTTTGATTTACCAATGGGCGAGATTTATAGATTAAATCGATAAGCTCGGTAAGTTGGAAAATAATATTATTTACATGGTGTGCCGTTGATTATAGGAGGAAACCGTGTCCTATATATTAGGATGATGATGTCCCCTTGAGGAGCTCATAAGGTTCATAATGTAAACCCTGCAGGTTGATTTGGTCCGGCATGATGATAAGGTTGAGTGGTATTACTCATGGAGTTAGATGTTGATTAATTAATTATCAGTAAATTAATTAATTGATGGACATTCGAGATCTTAAATACGGGGAGATATTTGTACAATTAATATATGGAGCCCATATTTATGTATGGGGTTGGTTAGGTAGATCAATGATAATCCTCTAGTGGAATGGATTATCATTAATGGATCTGACTTTATGTGGGCTAGATCCATTATGTGGCCAAGATCCAACTCCTCATCATGGTCCCTATTGTAGCCTATTAAAACTCTCATGAAGCCAAGATCCGATGGTGGAAAATGGAAGTCTAGATCTGACGGTGGAGGTTAAATCTCTAGATCCGAGGTGGAGATTAAATCTCTAGATCCGACGGTTGAGATTAAATCTCTAGATCTGACAGTGGAGGTTAAAAGGAGGCTTAAGCCTAGCTCTATTAAAGGAGGGATAAGGGCTTGGGCGTGCTTGATCTTTGGGAGATTAGGGTTTTGCTTCCTTAGCTTGGGCAGCAAGGCATTAGGGTTTTGTTTCCTTATTACTTTGGGCGGCGCCTATTGTCCAAGAGCTAGGGCCGGGGGCAAGGAGGCTAGGGATTAGCCTCTTTTCTTCCTCTCTTGGCCGGAGCAACCTCTTCTTCTCTCCTTTTTCCGGCAGCAAGATATCAATCTTGGTTGCCAATTCCATCTCCTTCTCCTTGGTGGCCGGCGGCAACAAAAAAGAGGAGAAGGTGGCTTGATCTTTCTCCAAAGGGATTGTGTCCGGAACTAGAAAGGAGAAGAAGAGAGCTTATTATCTTCCTTTTTTTTTGAGCGAACAAGGAAACGAAGATAGGTGATCTAGGAGGCTTTTACTTTTGGAAGATCGTCGCCCACACGACGTCCAAAAAGAGGAAGGACATACAATAGAAGACCAAGAGGTAAACAAGAGGTATAATTGTTGTTTAGTTATGTTTTCTTATTCTATGCAAATTGTTTGTATTGTATGTGGCTAATTTACTTGGACCCCGATGACAAACACAAAATCCAGTGATCTGTACATCGTCTATTCCATGACTAATCGAATAAAAGAGGTAGGTTACTTGAAAAACAAGTTTGTTCAAGTGTCCACTCTATTCGAATAGCACGATGATGAATCGGTTTCTTGGGTAATCTATCTTTGTATAGGATTATTTTTTTAATTTGGAGACATAGATGGGATTGTTATTCACTAGCGAAAGAGGTGGGAAGCGAAGCTTTGGATCCACCCTTCAGATTCCTGGGGCATTGCCTGAAGATTGCAATTCCCTACACATTCCTTGTCCCTGTCAAAGGGCCCACAAATGGGTCCTAACAAATCATCAATATCAAAATTATCAGAATCATCAGAATCAATGATGTCACTACAAAAAGTAGAAGGTAAAGAGATATTGATGTCAGCAAAACATATAGAGTTTTAGGAATAGTTTTCGCTCACATCTCATTGCATTTTGTGTTAGTTTCATGCATATATTACTCTATTATTGCACGCATTTCCTATTTTATAGTCCGGAGGTCTGCTTGTTGTACTTTTGTGTGCAGGTTAGCTTTTCGGGTGAAAGAGATGAGTTTTCAGAGCAAAAGAAGGACATTTCGCAGCTAGACATAGAGTGGGACACGGCTAGGGCGTGTGGATTCACACGACCGTGTCCAATGGGCGAGATCAACACCCTAGGGCTGCACACGGCCTGGCCATGTGGAAACACACGGGCGTGTGGCGGCCCGACAGATTTGCACGACTAGGGCTTTTATTAGATTTTGCAGCGGTCCAAGGCGATGTCTATATAAGGATGGCTCCGCCCAAACCCTAGGGGGGAGGCACTATGGCTAGGACAACACACTGAAGCCCTAAAAAGCTTCAGTAATTCGCAACGGGGAGGAGGAATGTCATTGGAGGTCCACACCTTGTAATTCAACGCCGGAGAGAAGATCACGAAAGCATTGTATATCTTTATTTATGCGTTTTATTCCTTATGTATTCAAACTTAGACATGCTTTGTGATTCTTCCTTCGTATACATGGAGTAGTACTTTCGATTCTAGGATTAGGGAGTGGCTTGTGTATATAAATAATGTTGGTTCATGTTAAATTCTGCCCATGAGTTTGATTTGACAATTGGTAGTCGCTCTTTACTATATCTATGTGTGTTTGGATTTCTTTTCGCTGTGCTTAAGCGATACGAGGGGTGACAGCCCTCGCAATCTAAAATTTAGGGCATTTGATTAAGGAACCTAGGAGTAAACCTCATCTCTTACAACTGCGGGGAGAAGGGTGTGGTGGAATCGGAAACGGTGCACCGTAGGGATTGATTTGGCATCCTCGTACCGTCTATCCCATCCTTTTAGGTAGAGATAGCTCCCGGTAGATGTGATGGCTCTGCGGAAGAGTGTATGATGTCCCTTCCACAAAATCGTAGGTAAATGTCTAGACAACGCCAATTTACAACATTGGTCTGTGATACACAAGCGAATCTGAAGTCCTAGAATCACCTTTGAAGACCTCGGCACACTCCTTTCCTCCTCCGTGTGACACCATACAGAGTAGAGTCTACCGACAGCCCTCACCAACCGAAAACTATTAGAGATCACGTCCAAACAATTACCACCACTGAGTATATTGGTATTCGAATCCCAGTCCCTATGGGATCGAGAATCTTTATTGCTTGATGACATCCGTGCACTTGCAGGCGTTGAGCGTGAGCGCGCACTTTGAGTCCTCAACGGTATCCATCGCGAGATTTAAGGTCGTGTCCGTGCGCATCAAGTTTTTGGCACTGTTACGGGGACTGATCGATTCGATATCAAATCGAATAGTGGTAAATTGGATCGGACTTAGGATTAGATTATTTGCTTGCTTTATTTTCTTTCTAGTTTATCTTATTTGCTTTAGTTCTATATTTTCCATATTTAGATTTAGTTTTTATTTTTAGCAGTAGTTTCCTATTTACTTATTGCATCTTAGATTCTTTATTTGCTAGATTGATTTATTTTCTTCTTTTAGAATTAGATTAGCACTCTTAACTTTGTAGTTTGGTTCATCGTATGCTTAGACGATTAGGGTCGGAAGGTCTAATTCCGATCGACATAGAAATTGAGCGAACCTTTCACCGTCGGAGAGGAGAACAGTGAAAGATGGAAGATCAAGTTGCATCCGAGGTGAACAGAGGTAGCCGACCTCTGCGGGACTATACAGCTCCTAGCACTAGAGGATTCAGGCCGAGTATAGCTGGACCGTCTATTTTGGAAAATAACTTTGAGTTGAAGCTGACACTTATACATATGGTCCAACAGAGCCAATTCGGGAGTCACGATCAAGACCAATCGGCACCATGAGGCATTTCTTGAAATATGCTCAATGATGAAAATGGACTGAGTCCCTTCGACTCAATCCACCGAGCTGTTCCCGTTTCACTGCGGGATAAGGCTAAGACATGGCTTCACTCCCAACCTTCTGCCAGCATCACCACATTGGAGAGATGTGAGCAGCAGTTTCTGAATAAATACTTCCCACCAAGTAAGACTGCTCACATGCGCCATCTTATCACGAGCTTTCGCCAGAAGGAGGGGGAGTCCCTATTCGAGGCTTGGGATCGCTACAAGGGGCTACTCTACCAATGACCCCACCACGGATTGGAGAGGTGGATGGTGATCCATATTTTCTCTAATGGGATTGCTTACGCCACGAAGATGTCCCTAGATTCTGCTGCAGGAGGAGCACTGATGAATAAGACCATAGAGGAAGCGGAAGATCTTATCGAAGAGGTGGCCCAAAACCACCATCAATGGCCTTCTGAACGTGGTCAACCTACACCTGCAGCTGGATGATACACTGTCAACTCCATGGATCACCTTTCAGCAAGGATGGACACACTCAGCAGACAGTTTGAATATTTGAATCCTTCATCTGCATGTGCGGCCATTAATTTTGGAGAGGGGCGGCAATGTATCGAGAGGACCACTACGGAGGGTCAGGGACCATAGACGAGCAGATTAAGCACTGTGACGCGGTTGGGGACTATGACCAAAGGCCCCACAATCCATACTCCAATACTTATAATCCCGGATGGAGAAATCACCCAAATTTCTCTTATAAGAATAACTCAGGAAACACACAACCATCAGGGGGGTATGGGTAGCAACAGTAGGGCAATGGGCAGCGACCACAAAAGTCCATACTGAAACTGATGATGGAGGACTTCATCGCTACCCAAACTAAGGGCAATGAGGAATTTCATCGCCAACATTAGAAGTCTGAAGAATCACTCAGATACTTGAAGGCCACCATTGATGCCTTGCAAGTCATACAAGGATGTTGGAGACGCAAGTGGCTCAAATAGCCCAATCTGTGTCGCAACCTTTGAAGAGCTCTCCGGCGAGTCAAGGAAAAGAGGAAGGAGTGGGGTAAAGTAGCCAATTCGCCAAGGGGTGTGCAGCCATGGTTTCCACCCTTCCTGACCAAGCAGAGTTTGAAGAGAAGATTCCAATACAGCGTGAGGACCCTGGTAAATTTGTTATTCCCTGCTCAATTTATGGGGAGAGCTTCGACGAAGCGTTATACGACTTGGGGTCATCAGTCAGTGTGATGCCCTACGCATACTATTTGAAGATGGGACTGAGCAGGCTCCAACTAGCAAATCTTGGTATTCGTATAGGAGATGATTCAGTCAAGGAGCCCATTGGCCTACTACCACACATGCCTATGATGATTGAGGATTTCATGATACCCACGGACTTCATTATACTGGACACAGGACAAATCCCCAGAATCCCATCATTATGGGAAGGCCTTTTCTAGCGACTACAGGGGCGTGCATAGATGTGAAGGCACACCAGATCTCCCTAGAGGTAGATGGGGAGATCATCCTTTTCAACCTTTCGGAGCATAGAGCTCCCTACCTTGACGTCTTCACATTTAGCAGAATGAAGCTAAAACCTCCAGATGAAGATCCCAAGATGGATGAATGGAGGTTCACTGAACCACCAGAGCCGAGTTGATAGTAGAGTGTGGTCGAGCTAAACGACCTTAAATAAAGCTCTTCTTGGGAGGCAACCCATGTTTAGTTTTAGATTTCTCTTTTTTATTGCATTACATACATTTGTTTGATTTTAGTTTTGATTTCCATCACATTTAGAGTTAGGACTAGAAAAGAACTTTTCTAGGCAAAAATAAAATCCATATTAGCCTACATGGTGAAGTGTATGAGAAAATTTGGACCGTGGTGCATAAATGGGAGAAAAATGGGGACACACGGCCTGGCCATGTGTTTTCCCATGGTCGTGCCTGACCAACCCAAGGCGCACACGGCCTGGTCGTGTGTTTTCACACGGCCGTGGCGCCGAGGTTAAAAGGGGCGAGTTGTGTGTTTTCACCCCATTTGCGCCATGTGCTTCGAAAGTTCTTGCTCTAGCCGTGTGATTTTGTCTTCTCCACCATCTAGAAGCATTTTTTAACCTCTAAAGAAGCCAAAAGAAGCAAAGATGAGGAGACCAAGCCTGTAGCACCTAGATCCGGTGCCTCAGAGCGACGAACAAGGAGAGTCGACGCCCCTCAAGCTCAGGAGGAGGGTAACACCCTACCCACTCTTCTTTTTCACAATAATGAACATAGAGATAGATACAATATGCTCCCTACTCATAAACTTACTACTACTAGGTACTTAAATGAGGATTTGCTAGAATCTTTAGGGTTGTTGGGTGATTTGTAAAAATGGGGTGGGAAGAGATTATGGGAATAAGGCACCTAACCTACCTTAGGATAGTTTTGGAGTTTTTGAGTTCCTTAGAGGCGGAAGTTTTAACGGGTAGAGAGAGCAAGGAAGGTAGGATAACTTTTAGGCTTTTTAACATTGAGCATGAGTGGACCCTTCACCAATGGAACTCATGCTTTGGCATACCAAGTGGGGGAGAGAGAAGGACCCCTAATGGGTACAACTCTTGGATAGTTTGGACTGAGTTGACAAGGGAGCACGCTTATGACCCATATAGGGCCAAAGCGTCGTGCCTCCAAAACCCCATCTTTCGATTCCTTCACCGCATCATGGGCAGTACTATATTTTGTCGTGGGGAGAGTGATGGTGTAGTTAGAGCTAGCAAGCTGCTTTTCCTATGGGATATGCTACAAGAAAGGAGTAGCATCGATGTAGGGTCCCACTTCATTAGATACTTAGTGAAGATGGGCAATGCAGCACGAGGAGAGATCAATATGGGAGGCCTACTTACCCACATTTGCCATAGAATGGAGTACGATTACACAACATTAGAGAGTATAGAGGGGAGCCATAGGATCGACCTAGGAGTATGCATGGCCATGAAAATGATTGTGAGAGAAGGAGACTCCTTATACTTTGTAAGGGAAAATCTTATGACCCTTAGGCTCCCCGACACGGATCATAACACCATCGCTATACGCGCCAACTGGCGCTTGGACCTGATAGTGGAGTCCCCTCCACATGAGGGACCATCCACATCAGCGCCTATCTCTCCACCTTTGTATCACTCTCCCTCCAGTCCACACATGCATAGGAGCCCACCTAGTCCACGTCGACATGAGCCTACACCTTCACCACCACCTTTTTCTACTTTTGAGTAGGATGCAGGTACGTCGGCCTATGATTTGTCAGAGTTTTGATCGCGCCTCGACGACATTTACACTTAGCAGCAGACAGAGAGGCAGCGATGGGAGGAGCAAAGCGCCTACCAACAGGCGGAGTTCCAGGGATTCCGGGAGCATTTCCAGTGGGCTGAGGAGTTTTACGACGAGGCCCGCATATACTTCCAGGAGGAGCTGTTCGTCCCCAGGATGAGGCCGCCTACCGTAGAGAGATGCGACAACACATGCATGCCCAGCAGGAGCAGTGGGCTAGGGAGGAGGAGCACCGAGCAGCCGCTGCATCCACCAGCTCCTAGATTGACCACATGTAAATGTGACATTAGCGGCTCAGCAGCAGGTTCTCCTAGGATCTAGAGATGCCCAGGCTCCCAGAATTTCCACCTTGTCAACCATATTAGAGGTATATTTTCGTTTATGTTTGGGGGGAGAACCCAAGATTTATTTTGTTTTGTTTCCTAGCAGTAGTTTCTTTTCTGGTATTTTCATTTATTCATGCTTGAGTTGTTGAGTTTCTTTCAGTACTTAATTTTTATTTTCTTTAAAGCTACCTCAGTAGTATTTTTGAAAGTTGGTAGCATGAGTTGTTCCCATAGGTAGCTTAACTCCATTTATCTTGTGGTATTTTATTTTATTCGCTCTATTGAATGTTCTAGACTTACACTGGTTAGCTTTATTTTTTCACATACACATGTCGAACATTCTGAAAGGACGAATCTAGTACATACCTAGTTATGATTCACTTCAGTAGTTTAGTACTTTGGAATTCATAGGTGACTCTAGGTTTAGCATTTTAGTTACTGGAGATGCTCGGATTGTGTAAGCACATACGAAAAAATCAAAATCTCTGTGAGCCGAAAAATAAAAGAGAGAAAAGAAAAAGATAAATAAAAGAAAAAGAGAAAAAGAAATGAGAAAAAAAAGAGAAGAGAAAAAAAAGATTTGGAGGGATAAAAAACAGTTGTCGTGGGTGGAAATGGCTAGGTGCCCCTTTGAGACCGAGTTAGGTTACTGAGGAAACACCTACAAAGATTTGGAGGGATAAAAAACAGTTGTCGTGGGTGAGCCTTTGAGACTTTATGCTAGATCTAGGGAACGACCCTCACTTTGGGCAGGTAAGTGCCTAAGAGACGGAAACCTTAGGAAAGCTATGGAGTGATGACATAACTCAAAATGGAACGGGCATCCCCTAAGAATGGTTCGCTTAGCACGAGCACGAGGAGCTAATTTAGTGAACTTCTAGAACATATTTGTTTTTCTTTGATTGCAAATACCACATGATAAATTTAGTTAACATGCTAATTATGGAATAATATCTTTTTAAAATTTCATGGCACTGAGGTTTTCTTGAGGACAAGCAAAGATTTAAGTCTGAGGGAAGTGATGTGAGCAAAACATATAGGGTTTTAGGAGTAGTTTTCGCTCACATCTCATTGCATTTTGTCTTAGTTTCATGCATATGTTACCCTATTTTTGCACGCATTCCCTATTTTCTATTTCGGAGGTTTGCTCGTTGTACTTTTGTGTGCAAGTTAGCTTTTTGGGTGAAAAAGATGTGTTTTCGGAGCAAAAGAAGGACATTTTGCATCTAGACGCAAAGTGGGACACGACCAGGGCATGTGGATTTACACGGTCATGTCCAATAGGCGAGATCAGCACCATAGGGCCGCACATGGCCTGGCCATGTGGAAACACACGGTTGTGTGGCGGCTTGATAGATTTGTCGACTAGGGCTTTTTCAAGATTTTACAGCGGTTTGAGGCGATGTCTATATAAGGATGGCTCTTCCCAAACCCAAGGGGGGAGGCACGATGGCTAGGATGGCACGCCGAAGCCCTAAAAAGCTTCGGTAACTCGTAATGGGGAGGAGGAACGCCACTGGAGGTCCACACCTTGCAATTCAATGTCGGAGAGATGATCACGAAATCATTGTATATCTTTATTTCTGCATTTTATTCCTTATGTATTCAAACTTAGACATGCTTTGTGATTCTTCTTTTGTATACATGGAGTAGTACTTTCGATTCTAGGATTAGGGAGTAGCTTGTGTACATAAACAATGTTGGTTCATGATAAATTCTGCCCATGAGTTTGATTTGACAATTGGTAGTTGCTCTTTACTATATCTATGCGTGTTTGGCTTTCTTTCCACTGTGCTTAGGCGAAACGAGGGGTGACTAAAATTTAGGGATTTGATTAAGAAACCTAGGTAAACCGATCTCTTGCAATCAAGGAGAAGGGTTCGTGGAATCGAAATGGTCCATCGTAGGGATTGATTTGGCATCCTCGTACCTTTTATCCCGTCCTTTTAGGCGGAGATAGCTCCCGGTAGATGCGACGACTCTGCGAGAGAGTGTATGATGTCCCTTCTATAAAACCGTAGGTAAATATCTAGACAACACCAATTGACAACATTGTTCTGTGATACACAAGCGAAACCGAAGACCTAGAATTACCTTTGAAGTCCTCGGCACACTCCTTTCCTCCTCCGTGTGACACCATACAGAGTAGAGCCCACCGACAGCCCTCACCAACCGAAAACTCTTAGAGATCACGTCTGAAAAATTACCACTATTGAGTATATTGGTATTCGAATCCTAGTCCTCGTGGGATCGATAATCTTTATTACTTGATGACATCTGTGCACTTGCAGCCGTTGAGCACGAGCGCGTGCTTTGAGTCCTCGACGGTATTCGTCGCGAGATTTGAGGTCGCGTCCGTGCGCATCAGATATCCAACTGAAAAATGGTCTCAGAAATGAAATCCATGCAATCTAACTCATCCTCTATGTCCATGATGAGAATAGAATGATCTTCCATCGGGTGTTTCATCGTGTCCAAAATCCTGAACTGAACTACCATTTCTCCTACCTCCATAGAAAGAGTACCTGCATGTACGTCAATCTTGGTCTTGGCAGTCTTGTGGAAAGGCCTTCCCAAAATAAGCGGAGCTCTGCTGCTCTGTGAATCACTCTTCATGTCAAGAATATAAAAGTTTGCATGAAATATCAGCTCTCTCACCTTAACCAACACATCCTCTATCACCCCAGCTGGGTGAGTCTGACTGCGGTTGGCTAATTGAATCACTACATCTGTCGGCTTCAAGGGTCCAATACTCAGTGAATGGAAAACTGACCTTGGCATCACATTAATGGAAGCTCCTAGATCTGGCATAGCATCATCGAACACATGGCTCCCAATCACACAAGGTACCGTAAAAACTCCTGGGTCCTCGCACTTCTGGGGAAAAGGCTAAATGAGTGCTGACACGTTCTTTCCAACATTGATCAACTTATTTCCTTTCAGCTTCTTCTTATGAACACACAATTCTTTCAGAAACTTGGCATACTTGGGAATATGCTCCATCATTGTCAATAAAGGAACATTAACTTCCACCTTACTAAACAACTCCACAAGCTCCTGAAATTCCCTAGCCTTTTTTTCACTAACCCTCTTCCTTGGCTGTGACCTATGAGGGAAGGGCAATGGAACTGGCGACTCAGATCATCGCGGCTGTGGATCCTGCTCTACTATGCACTTCTAGAATCAGCAACTGGATCTGCTACTAAAGATACTGGGTTTGAAGTAACTCTACCACTCCGCAATTTAATTGAACTGATGTTTTCTTTAGGATTTGGAATAGTCTAAGATGGTAGCTGACAAGAGCCCTGTGACTGCAGCTGATTTATGTTAGATGCAAGCTGGCTAATCTATCTCTCTATATTCTAAATAGATGCATCTATTTTATGCTGATATTGCTGCTGCTGTACCAAAAACTGCTGCATAAGATCCTCCATCTTTGAATTTGAACTCGAACTGGGAGACTCAGCTCTAACTGGATGCACAGGAGGTCTGATCTATACTGGGTTATTCTAAATGGCTGGGGGTCTTTGAAACACTGGTCCAGGCTGAAACGACTGTTGATAAAATAAATTCCCATACCTCAGATTTTGATGATCTTTCCATCCTGGGTTATAAGTAGCAGACATCGGATCATATCTAGAATGTTGTTGCCGAGCATCGAGGTCGAGCATCGATGGTACCGATGTTTATACATCGAGGTTTGGAAGGAAACTAATTTGCCGCCACTACTGCTTCATCCTATTGGAGTGAAGGACATGAATCAGAAGGATGCTCTGAACTCGAACAAATACCACAAACCCTCATAAGCACTGTAGAAGATTGGCTTATCTAATTCAGAGCCAATTTTCCTAACTAATGATGTGAGCTCCTATAAAGAATTCTTCATCTCTACCTAATGAGTAAAAGCCAGGTGAGCCTCACTCACCCCTCTAGTCTCTATGGCTCTGCTCCCAAACTGCCATGAGTTCTCTGCTATATTTGCAATAAATTCTCAGGCCTCACTCAGAGTCTTGTTAATTAATGCCCCTCCACTAGCTGCATCTATCATACTCCTATCCATGGGAAGCAGCCCCTCATAGAAGTACTGAATGAGCAACTGGTCACTGATCTGATAATGGGGGCAATTGGAACATAATTTCTTAAATCTCTCCCAGTACTTATACAATGTCTCTCACGTAGACTGCTAAATACTGCAGATGCTTTTCCTGATGGTAGCAGTTCAGGATGATGGGAAGAATTTCTCTAGGAATGCTTTCTTCAATTCAAGCCAACTATTGATGCATCCAAGTGGAAGATAGTACAACCAATCCTTAGCTGCTCCAGCCTGTGAAAATGGAAAAGCTCAAAATTTGATATCCTCCTTTGAAATGCCCTGTGGCTTCATAGTAGAACATACCACATGGAACTCATGCAAATGTCTGTTGGGATCTTCACCAGATAAACCATGGAACTTAGGAAGCAAATGAACTATACCTGATCTAAGCTCAAAATTCTCCTCTAAAGTTGGAAAGCTAATGCAACAATACTGGTATGTCACATCAGGGGGTGCAAGCTCCTTCAGAGTCCTTTTGTTATCTGCCATGACTATCTGCAACTCTGATGGACTACAATCAGAAGTCTCAGTTGATCTGCCATGTGCTCTCTGTAGTGCGTGAAAAGTCCTATCAATCTCAGGATCTAGCTCAAGTAGTTTATCACCTAAAGACCTGGTCATTATCAAAAACAACAATGAGTAACAGATAAAAATGATAGAAATGATAGGAAAGACACCAATAACAAAAGAAAAAAAATACAAAACAAACTAACTACAGATTAAAGACAAATGAATGCCATTATAAAAAGTTCCCTGGCAACGGTGCCAAAATTTTGATGAACTGGTAAATTATGTGTCACACGTGATACCATTTTCGAAATTATTTACTCAACCCCCAAACTATACTAATGCAGTATAGGACTGACTCGGATCGTCTCCCAACGAACCTAATGGCTGAACGTTTGTTTTTAAATAGAATTAAACACTGGGGGTTTTCTAAAATTATTAAAATGCAGAATCTATTAAAATGCAAAAGCAAAAAGCAAACATGAGAAGTCCAAACAATCCGACCAAGCATCGCACTGTCACTATGCAATACAATGATCAAGTATTGGCTAAAAGCAAATAACAAACCCAAGCAATTCAACCATGCACACTCTCACTATACGATACAATGATCAAACCTTTTGAAACTAACCTAAGGTTCAAAAGTAAAAGATCATGCATCACACTGTCACTATACGGTACAATGATTAAAGAAACAAATGTGAACAATTCAACTAAGCACCACACTGTCACTATACGTCACACTAGTCAAATAGTCACTAAAAACTAAACTAACAAATATAAAACAATTCAACCAAGCATTACACTTTGTCACTACTATACGACACTAACTACAAACTAAATGCAAGAAAAGTAAGCAATTAAACTAAGCACCACACTGTCACTATATGGTACACTGGCCAAATGTAAATGAAAACTAAACTAAGAACTAAAACAATTCAACCAAGCACCGCACTGTCACTATACGATACACTAGTCGAAGATTAACTAAAAATTGGGAAGAACAATTACACTAAAGGAAATAAATCTAACCACTAGGTAAACACTGTAAATGACTAACAAGACTCACTAAACTATCAAACCAAATTACCACATGCACAATATACCACACAAATAAAATACGATAGAAACATTATTGAAACACAAATGAACACTAGGAAATCAATACTGAAAAAAATATAGTGAACAGTAGTGAGCCAACAATGTAAAAATACTGAAACAATCAAAATAAAACAATGAAACAATAGTATAAAAATTAACCGATAGATCTCCACAAAATTGAAAAGGTACCTCCCTCTCCAGTGACCCACAACGATACCGAACAGCTCCTACGACCTCAGTGTACGGATCTCCCGTCAGAATTCGACGAGAGTTGGATCGATGGTGGTAGTTCACAACTCCAATGGTAGCTTCGGGACTGTCGTGACCATAGCAGTCAATGGGTGGCTTTGTAGAGATGAAGCGGCATGAATCACGGTCGCTAATGTGGAAGGAATCAGAGCTGGGAACAAGTACTGATCATCACCAACAGTTGGAAATGGAGAACGTCACCTGAATCAGAAGAATTACTACCGTAGGAAGCTAGAAATTGATGTTGTTGTGAGCACATCGATGTGTCACCGCTAGCTTTGTGTGACCATGTCCCGCTAGGGTAGCTCAAAGGTGGTGAGGGATTTGAGAATCGTCCGTGATGATGGACGAACCCACGCTGCTCGGTCGATGGACTGCCGCTGCCCAACTTCAGTCGCCAGCTCCACTTGACCAAGGGGAGGAGAGTACACCAGAAGGAATGGGATTGGGGGAAGACCTCTGGAATCGCCAGAATCGTCGCCGAAAGTGCTGCGTGGATTCTCTCTCGCTGCGCTCGCATGGAAGAAGAAGACGTCACTGTACTATTCTCTGTGCTTTGTGCGCGATAGCAAATGTTGCCTTTTAACTTGATTTTCCTCAACCACTCGATCGTGCCGTTTCCAATCTCAGCCACCCATTTAGATCTAGGGTTAAATAACTTCAATTAATCTCCCTAAGTGGATGATCAATCAATCCAACGACTGTGATTGATTTGATCTGGATCGACGGCTATGATTGCTCTGATTAGGCTCTTTTAATGTTCCCTATAAAATCACATTCAACCCATGAAAAATAATACTAAAATTATAGGGATTAAACAATTAATCACAAATAGATCCAATATGTAAAAACATCCTGAATAATAGTAATTACCCCATCAAACAGCCTAAAATATCTAAATGTAAATAAAAATAACACGATAAAAATGCGACTGTCATGGGGGAGCTTCCAAAGCTAACCCTATGGTAAATTTAGTTAATGCACCTTAAATTTCTAAGGTTAATAAGCATGCTAGGAATTATTTTAGCTCTCTTGCAATTATTAATGAAAAGCATGCTAGTAGGAAAAAATATGTTTGTTTAGGTGCCAAGCATGTTGACTTACCTAAGGACAAACCTAGACATCATAACTCTAGACCAATCCTACCTAGGGAGTCTATAAGGAGAATAGAAGAAAACTTGGGCATTAACCCCAAGAAATCTAGGCATATGCCTAAAAGGAAAAACAATTCACAAATATCTTATGATGAATCAAAATTGGAAAAGTTAGAGTTAGAGAACCGAGCCTTGAGGTCAAGACTTGAGAAACTTGAAATGACCCTAGCAATAATTACAAATTCAGTTAAGGGGTCAAAGGATCAAAATTTAAGACCTAGGAGACAAGAATCGGTAAAGGGCAAGAGAGGTTTACGTCACAAACCTATGTCCTATCACAATGTTCCATTAAATTATGGAACACTTTCTAGGTCTAGGAAAACCAAGGCTAATAGGGAAGATATCCCTAAGACTAGCCATGGTGTGTGTTTAGTGGCTAAGGATTCAAGAAAAACTAAAGTAGCCACTAAGAAGGTTAAAGGGGGAGTTAGCTCTAGAGTTGACCGAAGGAAGACCCAATTGACTAAGGCTTCAAATCCAAAAAGTATCATTAGGAAGGTATCTAGGGAAGTTATCCCTAGTGAATACCTAGTTAATCCAAGGAACTCCAATAGGTATTGGGTTCTTAGGAGCGTGATCGATTTACGCTAGATGGGTTAGGCTGTGTCAACCCTAAGTGGATGGGTAGTTAACCTAGCTATGGTGAGTTGACACATTAGGATGTGCCAATGTGGTTTGAGAAGATGAAAAATGATTAAATTGACACAATTAGGTCTTAGGAGTAATGGTGTGCCATTTTGGGTTTTTGGCACACTAGGGGGATAAATGGCATTAAGGCAAAATGAATTTAATTCTAAGAAATGACAATTTGAATTTAACACATAGGTATTCTATACCTTAATATTTTATAATTGCCATGCTTTATTTGCCTTGCCATGACATGACATCATATTTAGTTTTATCATATAAAATATAATGATCATTTTTAGGGTTATTTCTATACGTCACGTATGCTTAGATTTCATTCACATGCCATGACATCATGATTTTGGCACATGCTTTTATCTTTGTATCATTTATGCCAAAATCATCATTCATGCATAAATAAAATGGATTTAAGGACAAAGGCAAGATTTGAAGGGAATCAAATATTGTTGCCTATGCATGAAACCCTAAATAACAAATCCCACATCTCACTAATATTTGACTTGTATGTGTTTTACACATCTAGACACAAGTGAGATGTTTAGGAAAATGGAATTAAAAGGTTTTAAAAATTAAAATCATTTTGAAAAATCTTGGTGAAGCCTATCTTTTGATAGCAATCACCATTGAATGGGATGATACAAAGAGGGCTCAATATTGAAGTTTTTCTTAACTTTTGAACTTTGTATCAATCTCACTATTTTTGGGTAAAATAATTTTCAAATATTTTTTTCCCATAATGATTGTGATAAGTAATGTACGTACAAATTTTCATGATTTTACAATTTATGTATATTTACATATGAATTTTGAAACTTAGGTTCTGAAAATCTAATTTCTGCATTTGCAGTTATCAGTCGACGGCCATGGATGGCAATCTACTAATGTGGGAAGGAGTCAACTGATCTTTGAGAGAGTTGACTGATAATTTTGATTTCAAGTAAACCATGGTTGTTAGGCCCATGTTCAGCTATATTTTGGTCCCTTAACCACTTCTAACCCTAGGACATGCTATGAAGAGCATTAGAAAGGGTAAAAATCCATTGGATATGGATTAGGAGAAGTGTTTAGGGTGAGCATCATTTTAAGGTGCATGGAGGTTCAATGTTGAACTTGTGCCTTAATTTTGATTGTTTAGCATTCCTATTGGCTTAGGGACTCTCCAAGGACATTATTGGTGCAATGGTCAAGGGGGAGCAAGCCTTTAGGGGGAGGCATCCATCATGGGAAGATGGATGTGTACTTTCTCATGGGAGGAAAATTGGGTTGCCTCTCTTAAGTGATATGGAACTTATCACTAGAAAAATTATAGGCATGTGTTCCTCCAAGAGAGAGATTGTAAGATCTCATTGGGATATGAGACATTCATACCCTTGGGGAGGACCTTTTTGATGTATATCAAAAAGGGGGAGAAGTTACCAATTGGGATAGATGGAATTCTCATTGGGATGTGAGAATTGCCAATTGGGGATAATTGGTAGACTTGAGTTTGAGGTTTTGTCAAACATCAAAAAGGGGGAGATTGTTTGTGTAATTTGCCCAGGACTCGAGTTAGACTCGAACTGTATTATGATGTTAGAAAAAATGCATGACATGGGATTGTCATGGGAAGTCCGACATAGGGTAGGCCACGTAAATCCAAGTGTCTAGCCTTGGTGGTGAAAAGTCCAAGCATGGGGCTTGGGATGGAAAATCCAAGCATGAGGCTTGGTGTGGGAAGTCTTGAGGACTTGGTAAGTTCACTAGGCTCGGGGTCCTTGAGTCGGTGAAGGATGACATTGTGAAGCCATGCGGTTGGTGCATCCGAGGGACCGCCGGACGGGTAGCGAATGGTGTGAGGCCCAAGGGAAGCATACTTTAAGGGCAAGAGATGTGAAGGATGGCATTGCGAAGTCATGCGCATAGTGCATCCGAGGGACGTAGTCCAAGGGAAGAGAGCTTCGGTGGGGAACTCCATGAGAGGATGAGGTGGACTTGGCCAAGTGGCTAAGATTGAGTGTCTGAGGCTCAAATGTGGTTTTTGAGGGGTTACCTGATGATCAGATGCTCAAAAGACTTGGTGTTTGAGGTTTTACCCGACATCAGTCGACTGACATAGGTGCCAGCGACTACTCTAGGTCGATTGGACTCAACCTATGTTCGACTGACCAAGTTTTGGCGAAATCAAGCGCCAAGGAGGGTAGTCGATTGTCGATGCCATCAGTCGACTAATAATGAAGATCAGTCGACTGATTGGGGCGAATTTGGGCACAGAACACTTTCCAATCATGTGATACGCCGAGCACTCGACTGATGGGGTTACCAGTCAACTGATGGGTAGAATCAGTTGACTGATGGTTATCCATTGGGTTTTTGCCAATGTGGATTCGGCCGTTGTTGAGACAACGGCTACAGGATCAGTCGACTTGAGGCCATGAGAAGTCGATTGATCAGCACGAAATCAACCCGAGGCAAGCATAAAAGGAGAAATCTTGGGGGAGGATTTCAACAAGACTTTTGGGGAGATTTTGGAGGGGAATTGCTACTGCATTCTAGACCTTCAAGAGACAAACCAAAGCAAGCAACAAGCAAGTGATCAAAACAATTGTGTTAAAGTTCTCTTTTGTATTGTCTTTGTATTTTGGCTTATATTTTTGTATTACTATTATAATTTCTTATATGAGGTTTCTCCACCTCCGACTTGTAGTAGAGAAGGAGTTGTTGTTAGTGTCGTGCGCATAACACGAGCTCGTTGAGCTCACCCGTGGAGTAGGAACCCTAAGGTTCTGAACCACGTATATCTTGGTGTATTATGTGTGCTTTGTATTTCTCTCATATATTCGTACTTGTTATTTGTATTTCCACTATGCTAACGAATTATAGAGACAAGCATGCAACGAACGCGTTCGAATTCCACCGTACATGCGATTTGGGCTATTCACCCCCTCTAGCCGGCCACCAACGTTCCAACAACTTTGCCAATTTGCTCCAAAGCTCTTTAGCATCCTTGGACTCACCTAACTTGGACAAGACATTATTAGGAATTAAATCACTTAGCATTTTGATTACCTTAATATTTGTCTTGAACTCCTTGAGTTGTTCCTTGGTCCATTTTTCAGCCTTGAGGATTCCACCCTTTTTGCCTCTTGGGAATTCGCAACCTTCTATCAAGGTAGACTAAAGCTTGATATCCACCATCATTAGGAAGATATCAATCCCTATTTTCCATGAGTTGAAGCCTTCAAATCTATAGTCCTCATAGGATGGTGGTGTGTTGATGTCCCGGCCTAGTCTTTCTTCAAATTCCATCTTCTTCTTCACCCTCTAGTGGTGCTCCCGAGGCGGTTAGCCCAATGAAGAGTGGCTTCACTCTGATACCAATTGTTAGTGTATATAAGATCCACATATCTCCACAATGGTATGATATTGTCCACTTTGGGACTTAAGCCCTCATGGTTTTATTTTTGGGCTTCACCCAAAAGACCTCATTCCAATGGAGATATCTTTTCATCTTATAAGCACATGATCTTTTCTATGTCATACCAATGTGGGACTTTGATTGTATTTCCAATACTCTAACAATCCCCCCCCCCTCGAATGAAGGATCACATTGATGCCCCCCTCAAGCCTATCCATCCTCGAAGAACATCCTCTACTTGATGTTCGATCCTCAAGCCATTAGGACTTCCTGCCAACTGCCTGGTCCTCCTGACCTAGCTAGACTTCCTACCAATTTTCTAGCTCTTCTGGCCCAACTGGACTTCCTGTCAATTGTTTGGTCCTTTCGACCCAACTAGACTTCCTGCCTGGTGTTTTGTTCTCTTGATCCGAACATGGGAGCTCAACTTCCTTCATTCAAGGTTCATGACTTGACATGGACAATGGCTCTGATACTAATTGTTAGTGCATATAAGATCCACATATATCCACAATGGTATGATATTGTCCACTTTGGGCCTTAATCCTTCATGGTTTAATTTTTGGGCTTCACCCAAAAGGTCTCATTCCAATGGAGATATCTTTTCATCTTATAAGCACATGATCTTCTCCATGTCTTACCAATGAGAGACTTTGATTGTATTTCCAATACTCCAACAATACCTTCAAGATTCTTTTCGAATCTGTAGAAACCAAGAGCAAGACCAACGAGCCTTGCCTCTATTAGTATCCACATTGGATCTTCATGAAACAACCTTCCAAAGTCCAACAAGCCTTCCTCTTTGATTAGTGCTAGCCAAGCATGGAAGGGAAAAATAGAGAAGAGGAAGAGGAGTCGAATGACCCAAGGAAACAAAAAGTCACTCATCATCCATAGGAATCATGAAGAGATCTATTTATATCTCTTCTATTTAGGGTATTATAGGAGGGTTTAGATGAGTTAATCTTACCTTAATTTTCCAATAAATATGGTAATAAAACCCAGGAAAAAACCTAACATGCAAAACCTAGAAATGGTGGCCCGAAACATGATAGTGGAGTGCTCCACGGCCTGGTCATAGAGCTGGTCCACGGTCATGGAGTGTTTCACGGCCAAGCTGTGGAACCCTCTGTCGTTGCCAATTCATGGTCATGTTGACCACGACCATGGAGGATTCCATGCTAGGTAGTGGAACCCTTTGTCGCGACCATTTTGGCAAAAGTAAACTTGGCACGATTGTGTTGGGCCCTTTATACTTTATTTCAACTCGATATTGTGTGGCACGACTGTGCTAAGTCCTGGCACGGTAATAGGAGGTTTTGTAGCCTCTGTTTCATTACCTTTTGTCCTGGTCTAACCAAGTATAATCTCTCTCTTTGAGAATCTCATTCTCATACTTGTTTTACGTCTCTTGAGACACTGTTGTACATGTGACCTAATAGATTCCAGGCTATGTTGGTCATTTATAATCAACCATTGATAATGAATAGATCATGAATGGCACCTAGCAACACATCATTGTTAGTAATATATAAGTGGTGTCCTAAGGCAATTGCCTTAAGGTTGTACCATTTATTTGATAAATGAAGATTCACTATTTGAGTATACATGTTTTCATGTATTTGATTGGATCTTAAACTCATTTACTGAATGTCCGTAATACGAATCATAGCATGAGAGAATTTGTGATTGGATCGCAATTAGTGAGTATCTCTACATGTGTAATTGTGATGTATTTGAATTATTCCTAACCGATAAATTGATGGATTTGGACGCCATCGATTCTGTTGAGATTAGCATGAGGTATACTTTTTGGTTTATCCAAGCAACTGTTCTTCACTGGCTAGAAACATTGGGATGTGCGAAGTTAATCGTGGATGCTAATTATTGTAACTAGTTCATTGGAGTGACCAGCTATAAGACTTCATATGGTTCTCTACATATATGGATATGTTAATGAAGTTCGTACAGCAGCTTAAATGCGATGTTCCTTTGACTTGCGGTATTCAAGTCATCTTTGTCATGAAGACTTATGCTTTGACATCTTAAGCAAACATCTCCGAGGAGATGTGGACCCGAAATGATTGGGTATAAGTTGAAGTGGATGAAGGTTTTTGAATTGTCTAGAGAGGATTCACTGCTTCTTGCGACGAGATGTATACCCTATGGCCTCTCGTCGGATTGTTACTAAAGTCTTTCGTCAAAGCATTACTTGTTTAGAGTATTGTACTCTTTTTTTTTTGGATAAGTAAAAGATGTATATCCAATGTCAAAATGTACAAGATAAGTCCCTAAAGCCACTCATGTCTGATAAAGTATCAAATCAGAGTAGACTCCCATGGACCAGTATACATGCACTTGTACACTTCTTAGTATCCTCCAAATATCTATCTGTTCCTCCCAAAAAAAGCTACAATTTCTAGCTCTCCATACATAGTGAATCATGGAAGACAAAGCAAGATGCCTGACCTTCGTCAAAACTTGACTCCCATGGTAATGCTGTATGAACACTCAGATTTCCCTCCGATAGGAGGACATCTCTGGGTGCATGTGGAGCCATCCACCAATCTGTCTCCATAACTCCATAATAGGTGGACACCGAAAGAACAAATGCTCCTAGGTCTCCCTAGTCTGCCCTTAAAATGTGCACATATCATCCTCCAAATAATCCTGCCGGTCTCTAGTAGGGAGACGCTGCCTGTGCAAGCATACAAAAGGTGACAGCATGGCTCAATTGTACGTAGTTCTTCCACACTGTATTCGCCCACAACTTCTTAGGACTAGGTTGTCTGAAGAAGTCATAGGCTTTGGCCACCCCTCCACCCTGTGTATACGAAGTCTCCACCATGTGTCCAGCCTCTATCGGTGACCCCATAGCAGCTAGTGTAAGGTCATGAATCTGTAACAGTCGCTTAATTAGTGGAGAGTCTGATTGAACCACCAGCCATGTCCATATGCCATCTCGTCTCAAGTAGGTGTGATGAATCCATTTAATCAATAGAGTATGGAACTCTTGGATACATGTACAGTAATTAGAATCCCCAGGATGAGGAAGTAAATACTTGGGCTAGGTGTGACGTAGTCAGCCTAGTGGGGACTGACAAAATAGAACATGTCCTGAACCAAGTGGGTATAAGATGAGTGAAGGGAATGGAGTACGATTCATTGTCACTACTGAAGGGTTTAAGAAAAGGTTCTGGGATCAACTATTGATTTTCCAGTTAATTGGGGATCATGATGTACTACTAGGTATCACTCATGATTGTTCTATAATTAATGGATAATTATAGATGACCAATATAAATCGAGAACTTATTTGGTCACACGCACAATGAGTGTAATTTGAAGGATTTAAAACGAGTTTGAGAATAGGATTCTTAGATCGAGAGAGACTAGGTTTGGTTGGACCAAACAAAGAGCGAGTATGAAATGGTTTTAGTCTCATCGGAAGCATGGATGGGGCGAGTATTATGAAGACATGATGGATGAACCAAATTGGTTTGGTTCTAATCCAATGGTGGAAAATAAACCAAAGTGGTTTGGTTTGTTTTAAACGAATGAACCAAAGTTGGTTCGGTTTGTTATAACTTAAAATAGACCAACGCGGTTTGGTTTATTTAAACTTAACTTATTGGAGCAGGTTAATGGATTTTGGTTATGAACCAATAACCATTAGGAGAATGTGTTCTCTATAAAAATGCAGCTTAAGGGTTTTTCATGGATAAGTTAAGAAGTTTGAACCCTAGCTGGCCAACCCCTCTCTTCTCCTCCACCTTGCTCTTGCCGCCCAAGCCAAGGAGCCACCCAACCTTGTTGCTGCCGCCTCCTTGCTGCTGGCCACCCACCAGCCATCGGTAACTCCTTCGACCATCCTCTCTTGGCCGCTGGCAACCAAGGAGCAGCCGACCATCTCTTCCACTGCAAACAAGCTATCCAGTTTCTGGACAGCTTGTTGTTCTCCTCGTGGAGAGGTCGTTTGGTCAACATTTTTTGCTCCGACAGTGACTTACTTGTCGGGGATTGGATCTCTAGCAATCCTCATAGGTGGAGGACCAAGATTTCGTCAATTGGTTGACGAAAATTGCTTCTGAGAAGCCAGTTCGTGGAGCTCATTTTTAGATCCGAATTTGATTGGGAATGTGATCGTCTCTCGGATCACATCGTCCTCGACTCGAGGCTAGTGACTTTTGTGAAGACGGGGCTCATGGCTTTGTGAAGCTATCCTGAAGATACTCGGTGTGGATATCGATAGAGGCGATTCTAGTGAGTGTCGCTACGGTTGATGACATTCCCGCTACACGTGATACGTTAGGTATAACTAGAATAAATTTCCTTTTATTGCAAAATTTAAAATAGCAATTTTGTCTACGCTTGTTGTATAATCCATGCGTGTGGTGTGTGTGTTGTAATAAAATCAATGTATTGCTTCTTTTTGCTTCCGCTGTGTGCATGTTTATGAAATATGTTCAAACGCATACCCACGTTGGTGCTGGGGTAACCCAACAGTGGTATCAGAGCCAGGTTGTATTTCGACATAATCGTAAAATTGTTTCACGATAGTCATAATTGTATTTATCGAAATATTATACTTTAAGAAAATTTAGAAGTATTTATGGAAATTTTAATTTGTAAAGAAATTCAAATTTGAAGTTTCCTAATATGTTTAGGAAATTACAATTTAGGAAATTTGTTTCCTAAATTAGATTTGACTTTCCTTAATTAACACTTTCCATAAATAAAATATGTGATTAGATTTGGAAATTTGTTTCCTAATTTAATCATAATTTGATTTGAGAAATTAAATCTAAAACATATTTTATTTCCAAAGTAGTTATGACAAATAAGGAAACTATTTGTACATGTCATAATTGTATGCTATGTAATTGCATTAGATGCATATCATTATGTCATGCGTGTCGTGACATGTAGATGTATACCATGGGTGTCATGCCTTGTAGATAATAGTTATTTGCATGCAAAGAGGATGAGACATTAAAACCCTTACACAATATTAAAGCCTACACCTTCCATTAATATGGTTAGAACTGGAGTTTTGTTTCTTGTTTGGGTTGTTGGACTCACTCCAAGCCCGGCTCGAACCTGAACATATTCAAATCATTGGAATAGTTTAACACTAATATGGTAAGAGTCAGAGGTCAATCGTTAGTTTGGATTGTTGGACTTACTCCAAGCCTAACTAATTGGTTGAATGTGCTCTAACCATATTAAAATTATTTCGCGATTAATAGGTCGCCTCAAACTTGGAGCATCGATTTGTTGGACTCACTCCAAGGTCAATATGAAGAGAGGTGAAGTTGGGTGCTATGGATATGATGCATACTTGTTAATGTGTTAACAACCCAATGTATGTGTGAACATTCAATTAGTTGATAGCACATTGTGATAGTTACATATACGTGATATGTAATCAATATACTTGATACCAACCATCATAGCTAAGAATGGATTTTTGGACTCACTCCAAGGTTGTTCATATCTATGTTGGATATCAACCCATTCGGAGATGGACCAATGATCTCCCGAATTAATTTTGAGGATTTTTAATTTCGAAAAATGAATGGGATTTTGTAAATGTATGTGGATGCATTTTAAATCATCTTTCTCATATATGCTCGATTTGTATTTCTAGGTTAATCGCTTGATCATGATGTCTTTGAATTTGCAATGTATTTTGGATTCGAATAAATTGACTAGGGTGAACTTCTTAGACTGGATTAGAAACTTGAGAATTGTTCTCAAGGATGAAAAGCTTGTGTATGTCCTCGAAGCACCTCTTCCCACCTGTCCTAGTGATGATGCAACTCCGGATCAATTGTTGGCCCATCAGAAACATGTGAGTGATTCTGAACTAGTGAGTTGCATCATGCTAGCCGTGATGGTACCCGTGCTGCGGAAGTAGCATGAGCATATAGATGCTCATACCATAGTCTTTCATCTTTATGAGTTATTTGATGAGAACGTGAGATCCGAAAGGTTTGAAGTCTCCAAGCTCCTCTTCTCCTTTGAGATGCAAGAAGGATCATCTATGGTACTTCTCAACATGCTGAAGACTGTGGAACCTTCTATGAAGCAGGAGCAGGGGACGGTGTTGTTAGTTGATTCCTCAAAGAAAGGTTCTAGGAGGAAATCAAAGAAACAACACAAGGGGAAGAAGAAGGCAGAACCAACTCAAAAGGGCACTTGCCATCATTGATGCAAGGAGGGTTATTGGCAAAGAAACTGTAAGATTTATCTTGAGTTTGTGAAGAAGAATAAGACATCTGATGTCCCATCTTCTTCAGATATTTTCGTTATTGATTGTCATTCTATTTCCTCAGACACTTGGGTATTGGATACTGGCTATGGCTCACATATATATAATGACATACATGGGCTAAGGAATAGAAGAAGACTCATCAAGGGAGAGTCAAATTTAAGTGTTGGGAATGAAGCAAAGGTTGCTGCACTCACCATCGGAACATATTTGTTGAAACTCCCTACAAGACTTGTCTTAAAATTGGACAATTGCATTTATGTTCCTTCGTTGATAAAGAACATTATTTCTATTTTATATTTGAATAGAAATGGGTACCATTTAACTTTTAGTAACAATTGGTATTATATAAATTCGAATGACATTCTTTATTGGACTGGAACTTTAAGCAATGACTGGACGTATCCAGTGACATTTTCAATATCGAAGCGAGCAATAAGCATGCTCGAAAACATAATCAATTAGACTCCTACATGTGGCATTGTCGTCTTGTCTATGTGAGCAAGAAACACATGTCCGAATTACACTTATGTGGAATTCTAGAATCATTTGAATTAGATTCATATGATATATGCGAATCATGCTTAAAGGAAAAGATGACCAAGTTACCTTTTACTGGAAAAGGTGAACCGGTGGGTGAGTTACTTGGTCTAATACATACTGATGTATGCAGACCTATCTCAACTAAAGCTCTAGGAGGTTATAGCTACTTCATAACCTTCACCGATGATCACTCATAGTTTGGGTATGTGTTATTGATGAAACACAAGTTTGAAGCCTTTGAAAGGTTCAAAGAATTCAGAAAAGAAGTAGAGAAACAACTTGACAACAGTATTAATATACTTCGATCTGATCGAGGTGGTGAATACTTGAGTCAAGAGTTTCTAGATTATCTAGGGGCAATGGTATATTGTCCCAATGGACTCCGCCGTATACACTATAGCATAATAGTGTATCTGAGAGGAGAACCCAAACCTTGTTGGACATGGTTAGGTCAATGATGAATCATGCGAATCTTTCCAAGTCCTTTTGGGGCTATGCACTTCAGACTGTTGTTTACTTGCTAAACAGAGTTCCGACCAAGGTAGTCTCTACTACTTCATATGAGATATGGAAAAGTAAGAAACCTCATTTATCTTACTTGAATATATGAGGTTGTCCTGCTTATGTGAAGTGGACTTTGTCAGACAAATTTTATGATAAGTCTGACAAGTGTCTATTTATTCGATATTCTAAGGAAACGAGGGGTTACCAATTCTATCATCCTGTGGAACAAAAGGTGTTTGTTTCAAGGCACACTGTGTTTTTAGAGAAAGAGATTCTCTTGCAAGAAAAACAGTGGGAGTGCTGTTGAACTTGAGGAGGTTTAAGAGACTACAATAGACATTGAAGAGATACCCAGTCAAACACCTCAATCGATAACTCATAGTGATGAGACATCGATTGAACCTATTGTGACACCACATCTTCGAATATCTCGTAGAACATGCAATATTCCCGAGAGATATGGATTTCTTGTAAGTGAATCGAACGACGTGTTACTCATTGATGATGAGGAGCCTACCAGTTATGAAGAAGTTCTAAAATTCAGAAAGGGACAAATGGCTCGATGCCATGAAGTCAGAAATGAATTCCATGTATGAAAATAAAGTTTGGAACTTGGTTCACCCACCTGAAGGCATTAACCCTATAGGGTGCAAGTGGGTTTTCAAGAAGAAAACGAACATGGATGGTAATGTGATTACCTATAAGGCTAGATTAGTGGCTAAAAGCTATCGTCAAAAGCAAGATTTTGATTATGACGAAACCTATTCACCAGTTGCTATGCTTAAATCCATTCGGATGCTCCTGGCTATAGTGACTCGTTATAATTATGAGATATGGCAAATGGATGTGAAAAAGGCTTTCCTTAATGGAAACCTACTCGAGGGCGTGTATATGATAAATCCTGAGGGTTTCACATTGGTTGATAAAACCAAGATATGCAAACTTCGACGGTCCATATATGGATTGAAGCAAGCATCCAGGAGTTGTAATATCCGTTTTGATGAGGCAATCAAAAGGTTTGATTTCTCACAAAATTCGGACGAACCTTGTGTGTACAAGAAGGTTAGTGGGAGTGGAGTCATGTTCATAGTATTGTATGTCGATGACACCTTTCGAAGTCTATGTGTCCGCGCATAGAATACGAGAGGATTTGCATGAATAAGATTCTCTATGCATCCGCAATAAGATCTATCATGTATGTTATATTATGTACGAGGCCCGATGTATCATATGCTTTGAGTGTCATCAGCAGATATTAGTCTGATCCAGGAATGGATCATTGGGCGGCTGTTAAGATAATCCTTAAGTACTTGAGAAGAACTAAGGATGTGTTCCTAATATATGGAGAGGGTGATATGGTAATATATGGGTATACAGATACCAGCTTTTGGACAAACAGTGATGATTCCAGGTCTCAGTTTAGGTACCTATTCACCTTGAATGGAGCCACAATAAGTTGGAAAGGTTCCAAGCAAGACACTATAGTGGATTCTTCCACTGAGGCAGAATATATTGCAGCTTCAGAAGCAGCAAAGAAAGCGGATTGGATCAAGAAGTTCATCTCTGAACTTGATGTGGTCTCATCAACGATCCAAACATGTGCTTCACCGCTATCATCTGATCAGAGAGATCATAAGTAGGAAGGAAATACAAATCGAGAAGATTCCCATTGAAAGGAATATAGCAGACCCTTTGACTAAGGCCTTACCTCAGAGTAAGTTTGAGGGTCATGTTAGAGCTTATGGTATTGGATACCATGGCGATTGACATTACGCCAAGTGGGAGTTTGTTAGTAATATATGAGAGGTGTCATAAGGCAATCACCATAAGGTTGTACCATTTATTTGATAAATGAAGATTCACTATTTGAGTATACATGTTTTCATGTATTTGATTGGATCTTAAACTCATTTACTGAATGTCTGCAATACAATTCACAACATGAGAGAATTTGTGATTGGATCACAACTAGTATCTCTACATGTGTAATAGTGATGTATTGGAATTATCCCTAGACGAAGAATTGATGGATTTGGACGCCATCGATTCTGTTGAGAATAGCACGAGGTATAGTCTTTGGTTTATCCAAACAGCTGTTCCTCATTGGCTAGAGACATTGGGATGTCAGGAGTTAATCGTGGATGCAAGTTATGGTAACTAGTTCATTGGAGTGACTAGCTGTAAGACTTCATATGGTTCTCTGCATATATATGGATATGTCAATTAAGTTCCTACAGCAGCTTAAGTGCGATGTTCCTTCGACTTGTGGTATTCAAGTCATCTTGGTCATGAATACTTATGCTTTGACATCTTAAGCAAGCATCTCCAAGGAGATGCGGACCCGAGATGATTAGGTATAAGTCGAAGTTGCCGAAGGTGTTTGAATAGCCTAAAGATGATTCACCGCTCCTTGCGAGGAAATGTCTACCCTATGGCCTCTCGTCAGATTGTTACTAAAGACATTGGAAAAAGCATTACATATTAAGAGTATGGTACTCTTGGATACATGTGCAGTAAATAGAATTCGTAGGACGAGGAAGTAAATACTTTAGCTAGGTGTGACATAGTCAGCCAAGTGGGGACAGACATAATAGGCCATGTCCAGAACTAAGTTGGTATAACATGAGTGAAGGGAATGGTGCACGATTCATTGTAGCTATTGAAGGGTTTCAGAAAAGGTTCTGGGATCAACTGTTGATTTTTCGATTAATTGGGGATCATGATGTACTACTAGGTGCCACTCATGATATTTTTATAATTAATGGATAATTATATATGGCCAACATAAATCGAGATCCTATTTGGTCACAAGCACAATGAGCGTAATCCGAAGGATTTAAAACGAATTTGAGAATAGGATTCTCAGATCGAGAGAGACTAGGTTTGGTTAGACCAAACAAAGAGCGAGTATAAAATGGTTTCAGTCGCATCAGAAGCATGGATGGGCCGAGTCTTATGAAGACATGATGGATGAGCCAAATTGGTTTGGTTCTAATCCAATGGTGGAAAATAAACCCAAGTGGTTTGGTTAGTTTTAAACGAATGAACTAAAGTTTGTTCGGTTCGTTTTCACTTAAAATAGACCAACGTGGTTTGGTTTATTTTAACTTAAGTTATTGGAGCGGGTTAACGGATTTTGATAATGAACCAATAACAATTAGGAGAATGTGTTCTCTATAAAAACACGACTTCAGGGTTTTTCGTTGATAACTTAAGAAGTTTGAACCCTAGGCGCCCAACCCCTCTCTTCTCCTCCTCCTTGCTCTTGCCACCCAAGCCAAGGAGTTGCCCAAGTTGGTTGCTGCCCAACCTTGTTGCTACCGCCTCCTTGCCATCGGCCACCCATCAGCCGCCGGCAACTCCTCCGGCCATCCTCTCTTGGCCGCCGGCAACCAAAGAGCAATCAACCATTGATTGCCCAACCATCTCTTCCACCACAAACAAGCTATCCAGTTTATGGACAGCTTGTTGTTCTCCTCAAGGAGAGGTCGTTTCGTCGGCATTTTGTTCTCTGACAGCGACTTACTTGCCGGAGATTGGATCTCAAACAATCCTCAAAGATGGAGGACCAGGGTTTCGTTAATTGGTTGACAAAAACCGCTTCCGAGAAGCGAGTTCGTGGAGCTCATATTTAGATCCGAATTTGATTCGGAATGTGATCTTCTCTTGGATCACATCGTCTTCGACTCGAGGCTAGTGACTTTTGTGAAGACGGGGCTCGTGACTTTGTGAATCTATCCTGAAGATACTCGGCGTGGATACGAATAGAGGCAATTTTAGTGAGGGTTTCTATGGTTGATGTCATTCCTGCTACACATAATACGTCAGGTATAATTAAAATAAATTTCCTTTTATTGCAAAATTTAAAATAGCGATTATGTCTACAATTGGTGTATCCTCCATGTGTGAGGTGTGTGTGTTGTAATAAAATTAGTTTATTGCTTCTTTATGCCTCCTCTCTGTGCATGTTTTCGAAACATGTTCGAACGCACACCCACGTCGGTGCCGGAGAAACCCAACAATCATGACCTCCAATTGACCGAAAAGTCAACATTGACTTTATAACAATTCTTACTTCAACAGATACAATTTCTCGTGTCTTGTTCTTTTCACTCATCCTATTCCCACTTGGTCAGTACATGGTCTATGTGCTCGTCCCTACTTGACTGACTACATCACACCTAGCCTAAGTAAGTTCCTTGCCCTATGGATTCAAGTTACTCCCTATATGTGTCAAAGAAGGACATTCTTCTTGACATGTATGCTTTGGCCAAATACTTCTAAATAACAATCCTGACAAGAAGTCTAGGATATACATATCCTTTAATAGGAGTGGTGAATCCTCTGTTGGCTTTTTAAACATCTTCGATCACTTTGACTTATACTCAATCAACCCGAAGTGACACCTCCTATAGAGATGGCTACAAAGAAGCATAAGTTGTTATGATCAAGATGACTTGAATACCTCAAGTCTAAGGAAGCTCTCACTCGAATTGCAATGAGATATTCTTTGATAAGAATAACCATATGAAGATTCATAACAGATCACTTCAATGAACTAGTTATCCTAACTAGCATCCACATGCTCACTCTCATCATCCCTATGCTTATGTTCAGTGATTACCAAATGCTTGGATAAACCAAGGAAATTGATGATGTTCAATCTCATCAATTCATTAACTAGGGATAGTTTCAATACTTACCTAATTATTCATGATGAGATATTCACTAATAGTGATCCAATCACAATTTCTCTCATGTTATGTATAATATTGTGGAGATCAATAAATGAGTTTAAGATCCAATTAAATTCATATAGAATGTACACTCAAATAGTGAATTTAATTAATAAAATCTAAGGTGATTGTTGTTAGTGCAATTGGCCTAGGTCACGATAGACCAAACTCGAGTGGAACTCAAGTAATATTTTGATGTTTGACAATGTGCTTGAGTGTGGATAATAATATGACTATGGGATGGTATGGGATATCCATGGTCATATTGAGATGACCATGAAGTCAAGGAGGTCAATGTTGACTAGATATTTGACAAAGGAAAATCCAAGTGGCATTTGGTGATGGAAAGTCCAATAGTGGAGTCTTGATCATGTAAGTCCAAGTGTGTAGTCTTAGCAACGAAAGTCCAAGTATAGATACTTGGCACGGGAAGTGGAAAAGTCCTACTAGGCCAAGAGTAACTGGATGACTAGGCAAGAGAAGACTCGGCAGGTGAGGGAGATCGTACTTAGCAAGGGAAGTTCCGATAGGTCACGGGGTGACTATGCTTGGCAAGTGAAAACCCAGCTGATCAGGAAGATCGTGTTGGTGCAATCGACCCAGGTCAAGATTGAGTAGACTCGAGTTGGACTCGAGTAGTGTTTTGATGTTTGACAATGTTTTAGGGAGAATATTGGTAGAATCGATCCGATCATGATTGACCATACTCGAGTTTGACTCGAGTGGTATTTTGATGTCTGCCAATGGTTTGACCATTATTTGACTATATAGTTGACATGAGGTTGATCATATGATGGAGAAGTTCAAGTCTTGTGTACTTCACATGGAAAGTCCAAGCATAGGTCTTGGCAAGGGAAAGTCCAATCTTGAGTCTTAGAAATTGGAAAGCCCAACATGGGTTGGCAAGGGAAGTCCAAGGGGTGATATTGGCGGCGTAAGGTCCAAGGTGGAGTCTTGGCAGCATAAGTCCAATGGTTGATGGCATAAAGTCCAAGTGGAGTCTTGGCAGTGTAAGCCCAATGTGCCTTGGCGGTATAGACCACGTTAGCATCACAATAGTTGATGGAAAAACCTGAAGGCTAGCGTATGGATGAACAAGTCATGGATGACTTGGAGGGATCTGATAGGCATAAGGCTGACAGAGGTGGCTAGAAGGCTTAGGTCTAGGCTATGGGTGGTCTAGCAAGTATGAGGGCATCATACTTGGTGTTAAAACCTTATGGATGAGGTTATTAGTCGACTGATATTATTGTCAGTTGACTGATGTGAGTCGGCTAGTGTTCGACTGTAAGGAAATGACCAAGCAGTCGACTGTCAGAATTCGGCAGTTGACTGTTGGCCTGAGCAATCGACTGATATGGTGATCAGTCGACTGTTGGTCGAGTTTCAGGGACAGAAAGTTTTCGAGTTGACTGTTAGGGTTTGACAGTCGAGTGATGACTCGATCAGTCGACTGATGCCTTATCCATTGGAATTTATCTAATGTGGCTCGGGCTATTGTGAGACAATGGCTATAGGAGCAGACGACTGATAGTCTCGATCAGTCGATCGCTAGGCAAAAATTAGCCCAAGTTGTAGGTTTAAAAGGTGCACGAAGGGAGGAATTTTACCAGTGGTTACTAGAGCAATTTAGGGTGATTTGCTGGTGCAATTCAGGGTCTCCAAGTGTAGCTCAAGCAATCAAACAAGCAACCATCCAAATGTGCATTTGTAAAGTTTTTTTTATGTATTTTTGTGTATTGTATTTGTATTTGCTTATTGTACTTTCATTTATTGTTGTAAACTCTTGTACGAGGTTTCTCCGCCTCCGACTTATTGTCAAGAAGGAGTATATGTTATTATAGTGGTGTTTGCCATCGCTAGAGCTCATTTGAGTTCAATCCGTGGAGTAGGAACCTTGAGGTTCTGAACCACATTATATCTCGTGTACTTGTGCTTGTGTTGTGTATTTGGTGTATCTTTATTTTTTCCGCTGCGTATATTAATCAAATTGTAGCAAGTACATGAATGAATTCCATCGACGTCGAATCGCTATTCACCCCCCTCTAGCGATGATCAATTCTCCTACAATTGGTATCAGAGTGAGGCCGCTCTTCAAGGTTTAACAACTAAGGGAGCACCGCTAGAGGAAGAAGATGGAATTTGAACAAAAAGTTGGATGGGACATCAACACTTCGGTCCCATATGCATTCTATGGACGAGAAGACTTAAACCAATGGAAGGCAAGGATTGAAGACTTCGTGATAATGATGGATGTCGAGGATTGGGCCACCTTGATGGAAGGATTCAAATTTCGAAGAGGGACAAAGGGAGGATTCGTCAAAATGAAAAAGTGGACCGAGTAACAACTCCAAGAATTCGAGAGAGGTAATAAGGTAATTAAATTCTTGGTTGATTTCATTCCTAACGATATCTTGTATAGCATAGGTGAATACAAGGATGCCAAGGAGCTTTCGAGCGAATTGGCAAAGTATCATGAAAGTCCATCACTGCTCCAAGAAAAAGAGGAAGAAAAGGAGTGCTCTTCCTCTCACGCTCAAGATGAAGCAAGCACATCTTCATCCCAAGAGCTTGAGGTTTCAGAGATTGATAGGGAATCAACATTCGGATCGAAAGAGGAAGAAGAAATGGAAGAAGCCTCCACTTCAAGGTTTGAGGGGGAGGAGAGACCACCTACTCCGGAACAAGGGCAAGAGCAAGGAGAGCCATCTACTTCAGGGAGAAGTGATGAACAAGCTCAAGAGGCCCTTTCTACCACCATTGACCTAGGTAACTCAAGAACATTTATTCAAATTAAAAATCATATTATGTGTTTTGAGTGTAGGGAATATGGGTACTATAAGAGCAAGTGCCCTAAGATGGTTAAGAAGGCTCCACCGGTGCCAAAGGTTAAGGAGACCGGAGCCTCAACCATCAAGAGTAAGGAGCACGTAGTTTGCTTCAAGTGCCATCAAAAGGGGCACTATAGAAGCCAATGCCCTAGCATAAAAGAGGGAGGATCACATGTAGGGGGAGCCTCTAAGGCAAACCCTAAGGTAAAATTCATTAATGCACCTTCAAATTTTAATAGTCAAAAGCATGCAAGGAACAATTTTAATGCTCTTGCTATTACTCATGAAAAGCATGCTAGTGAAAATAAGCTTTATTGCTTAGGAGCTAAACATTAGGAATAAGGAGAAATTTGGGACTAATGTCCCTAAAACAATTTTACCTAAGGAAAGTATTTGGAAGATAGAGAACCATCTAGGCTTTAACTCCAAGAATTCTAGACATATGCCTAGGAAGGGCGAGAATACTCAAGGAAACAATGGGTCCATCAAATTAGAAAAATTAAAATTTGAAAATCAAGTTTTGAGGTCAAAACTTGAGAAGATGGAGAAGACCCTTAGGAATATACAAAATCAAATTAAAGGGTCAAATGGTCAAAGTATGGGATTTAGGAGTAAAAGTCAAGAGCCTAGGAGACCAGAGTCATCCAAAGGCAAGAAAGGTTTGGGTCACAAACCTAAGCCTAAGGAGACCTACATAGTGTTTCATTTGATTATGAAACACAACCTAGGTCTAGGAAGGCCATGGTTACTAGGGAGGCCATCCCTAAGGCTAACCTGTTTCAATGCAATTGATTGCATTGAATGTGATAGGAGGTGAAAGGTTTTTCCAATCCTATAAAACACTCCATGGGGTGTCCGACCAAGGTGTTGGAGCTTGAGGCTTGGAGAGAGCTTGGTGGTGAGAGGATTTGGTTGTGTGGCTTTTGTGAGTGTAGCAAGAAGAGTAGTCTTCTTCTTCCTTTCTCTTTTTCCCTACCTTCCTCTCCTTTAGGGACTTCTCTAGCAAGAAGTAAAGGAGAGCTCTTCTAGTTTCTTTTGTGAGACAAGAGCTTGCTCGTGTGGATACATATAGAGGCACAGACATTTGAACGTGCTAAAAGATCCAACAAACCCAAGGAGAAGCAGGATTTAAAAAGGGCACGCAACAAAGGTAATATTCTCCTATAAGATAGGTTTTGAGAAATTTATTTTTGTACGAGGTTTTCTTTCGCAAGGATCACTTGGAAGGGATCCTATTTTTCCGTTGCACATATGCTATTTTGCATAAAAAATCCCTACAGTGGTATCAGAGCCACTTGCGAAAGATCGTATAAAAATAGGTTTTCTCTATTTTATATATGATATAGAAGTAGGATAAATTTTATTATGAGTTGATAATTGCATTAGCAATTTTTCAAACATAATAAAATATCCGATGTCTTTTAAAAGTTAAAATTGACATGGTGCATGGTTATGGCCTAGTCCCAAAAAGTTTGTGAATGTGTGTGTTGTAATTCTTAATACGGCCTGCGTGTCGTGCCTTTCTCCTAAAATTCTTGTTGTAAAATTAGTTTTAGACTCAAATGTAACTCGAGTATTTCTCCTTTTGTAATATACAAAATAAAGATGGAGGGTCCATTCGAAGATGACGTTACAAGGAGGAAGTCAACAACACAAGACAACCAAAAGGAAGCACTTGGGAGAAGATGCTATCCCTAGGTTGACCAATCAATCTTTTCATTGGCTTGAGAAGATTGTAGAATAAGGGTCATAACCATGACACGCTTAGTTTAATATGTATGTGATGCATGTTAATTTAGCTTATATGTGATGTATGCTAATATGTATGTGATGCATGTTTAAGTTTATTTCTTAATAAGTCAAAAACGATATGCCTACCAAAGTTTGGTACTCACTACTTCCTCGATCATTTGTTGTTGGGTTTGCCAAAGCAAAGCAATGCATTTTATCTTGGAAGAGTGCGAGTGGACAATCGTGATGTCCCGCTATGAAACTTGGTTATGACTTAATTAAGTTTTTCTTAATTAATTAAGAAAGTAGAGGCATATATTAGCTTTGAACATAAGTTTTAAAAATTAGTTTTGTGTGATTTCCGAACATCAGCTTTGTCTTGGAAAGTGATCGTTGCTCCGATATCAAAGAAGGCCTCTGCTCGCCACGGCCTTGAAGTCGGGTTTAGGAATAAGCACTAAACTAATCTAAACTTAACCAAAGCTATTAAAGAGTTACATCAGATGTAATTGGCAAAAGATTGCCTACCTAATCATACTACGTCTTGGGCGATTAGCCAAAGCTAACTCAAGACGAAGTATGATGTGGATCTTTATCCCATATAAATTTATAGCTAAATAGAAGCTAATGATGTAAGCAAAATGTGTTTGCCTACATCAATGATTAGATCATATCAAAGCTATGAGAATTTAGTGGGAGCCTCATTTAATTAAAGGCCTAATTAAATGACTTAGGTATGATACTTAATTTTGCATTTTAATGTTGTAGATCACCATTTTATCTAACACGACACACCCCCTCAACTTGCGATCTGTCCTTGAGAAAGACAAGCTCAATGGAGCTAACTTTCTAGACTGGTATAGGAACTTGAGGATTATCCTCAAGCAAGAACGTAAACTGTATGTCCTAGAGCAGTCTATCCCTGAAACACCCGCTGCCACTAGTACTAGTGCTGAAAAGGATGCTTATAAGAAGCATCAAGATGACGCATTAGATGTGTCATGTCTTATGCTTGCCACCATGAACTCTGAGCTTCAGAAGCAACATGAGAACATGGATGCCTATGATATGGTTGAGCATTTGAAACAACTATATCAAGGACAAGCTAGGCACGAGCATTTTGAAGTGTCTAAGGCTCTTTTTGCATGCAAGATGCAAGAAGGAACACCTGTAGAAACTCACGTACTTAAAATGATAGGGTATGTTGAGAACCTTGAAAGACTAGGTTTTCCACTGAGCCAAGAATTGGCAACCGATGTTATCCTGCAATCGTTGCCGGAAGCATATAATCAATTCATCATGAATTATAACATGAATGAAATTGATAAACCTTTGCCTGAGATTCTCAAAGATGTTGAGAATCACGAACCAATCTCAAGAAGAAAGTTAGTAACGTACTAATGGTCAAGAAGGCCAAAGGTAAGCGCAAAGGCAAGGGTAAGACCCAAGCCAAAGGCAAGGCCAATTCATCCACTTCAAAGGGTAAAGGTAAAGAACCTAAGGAAGGAGACTGTTTCCATTGCGGTGAGACTGGACACTGGAAGCGGAACTGCAAAGTCTACCTTGAGGAAGTAAAGAAGAAAAGAAGTGGGACTTCTGCCTCAGGTATACACGTTATAGAAGTTAATCTAACTATTTATTCTACATGGTTATTAGATACCGGATGTGCATCTCACATTTGTACTAATGTGCAGGGACTGAGAAATAGTAGACTAATGGCAAAGGGCGAAGTGGACCTACGATTAGGCAATGGCGCAAAAGTTGCTGCTGTAGCTGTAGGAATATATTCTTTGTCTTTGCCCACTGGGCTTATCTTAGAACTAGAGGAGTGCTTTTATGTACCTGCATTAACGAAGAACATAATTTCTATATCTTGTTTATACAAAAAAAACTTTTCTTTTATAATAAAGGACAAATGTTGTTCCATTTATTTGAATGAAATGTTCTATTGTAATGCACCACTTATGAATGGACTCTATGTTCTAGATTTAGAAAACCCAATTTATAACGTAAATACCAAACAATTCAAATCGAATAATTTGAACCAAACATATCTCTGGCACTGTCGCCTAGGTCACATAAATGAAAAATGCATATCCCAACTCCATAAAGATAGATTATTGGACTCATTTGATTTTGAATCATATGAGGTATGCGAATCTTGTCTTTTAGGAAAGATGACTAAAACTCCATTTAGTGGACATGGCGAGAGAGCGACGGACTTGTTAGGACTCATACATACTGATGTATGTGGCCTTTTCAATGTCGAAGCCAGAGGAGGCTATAAGTACTTTATTACTTTCACTGATGATATGAGTAGATTTGGCTACTTATATTTGATGAGACAAAAGTCAGAATCCTTTGAAAAGTTCAAAGAATTCAAGAATGAAGTACAAAACCAACTTGGTAAGCGTATTAAGCTACTTCGATCAGATCGAGGTGGTGAATACCTTAGTCAAGAGTTTCGTGATCACCTGGCTGAGTGTGGGATAATATACCAACTCATTCCACCTGGAACACCACAATGGAATGGTATATATGAGAGGAGAAATCGTACTCTATTAGATATGGTACGATCAATGATGAGCCAGACTGATCTACCTACTTCCTTTTGGGGTTTAGCTCTAGAGACAGCCGCTTTCACACTTAATCGCGTCCCATCAAAAGCCATAGAAAAGACACCATATACGTTATGGACTGGGAAGAGTCCCAAAATGTCTTTTATAAAGATTTGGGGTTGTGAAGCTTATGTTAGACGTCAAGTCTCAGATAAACTAGGACCCAAATCAGATAAGTGTTATTTTGTAGGATATCCCAAGGAAATTAAGGGATATTACTTTTACAATCCCACACTTGGCAAGGTGTTTGTTGCCAGAAATGCTGTCTTTCTAGAAAGAGAATTTATTTCTAGAAAAACTAGTGGGAGTAAAATTCATCTTGAAGAAATTCAAGATGAAGATAACACTAAGGCTTCGATGGAAAATGAACAGGCACCACAAAGTGTTGTGGATGAGGAAATTGTTGCCCAAAGAGTTGTGGAGCAAACACCTGTTCAAGTAGACCAACCTCTTCGTAGATCTGATAGGATCCGTCGTCAACCCGAGAGATATTCTTTTCTCTTGACTGACAACGGTGAGGTATTGCTTGTTGATCATGACGAGCTTACATCCTATCAAGAAGCTATGATGAGCCCAGATTCTGAGAAATGGCTTGAGGCCATGAGATCCGAAATGGAATCCATGTACACTAACCAAGTATGGACTTTGGTTGATCCACCTGAAGGGGTAAAACCCATTGGGTGTAAGTGGGTCTTTAAAGTAAAGACTGACATGGATGGTAATAAGCATACCTATAAAGGTAGATTGGTGGCTAAAGGATTCAAACAAATTCATGGTATTGACTATGATGAAACCTTTTCACCAGTTGCGATGCTTAAATCCATTCGGATCATACTTGCTATTGCAGCCTACCACAATTATGAGATCTGGCAGATGGATGTCAAAACCGCTTTTCTGAATGGAAAACTACTCGAGGATGTGTACATGACACAGCCTGAGGGTTTTGAAGATCCAAAGCATCATGGAAAGGTATGCAAACTGCAAAGGTCCATTTATGGACTAAAGCAAGCCTCTCGAAGCTGGAATCTTCGATTCGATAATGCAATCAAGGAGTTTGGTTTCATCAAGAATGAAGATGAACCTTGTGTCTACAAGAGAAATAGTGGGAGCATAGTTGTATTTCTTATCTTGTATGTAGATGACATACTTCTCATCGGAAATGATATTCCCTCACTCCAGTCTGTGAAGATGTGGTTAGGGAATTGTTTCTCGATGAAAGACTTAGGTGAAGCTGCCTATATTCTAGGCATCAAGATCTATAGAGATAGATCTAAAAGATTACTTGTCCTAAGTCAGAGTACATACATTGATAAAGTGCTAGATCGTTTTGCTATGCAAAATTCCAAGAAAGGATTTCTGCCTTTATCACATGGTGTGAGTCTTTCGAAGACTCAATTGTTGGGGATTAGACGCCCGCTAGAGGGGGGGTGAATATCATGTGACCCGTACGTAGATGGAAATCGTTCGCGTGCTTGTCTACAATTCGTGTTAGCGCAGCGGAATAATAATAATAAAAGCAATACACAAAATACAATCACACACGAACACGATGATATAACGTGGTTCGGAACCGTAATGGTTCCTACTCCATAGATCGGGCTCAAACGAGCCCTAGCGATGCCAAACACACACCACTATCAAATAACTCCTTCTCGACACAAGTCGGAGGTGGAGAAACCTCTTACAATAAGATTACAACAATAATCTAAATACAACAAGAAAATATAATAGGAAATACAACAAGAGAAGTAAAGAACACTTTACAAAAACTCTTTAGATCGCTTGCTTGTTGATCGCTTGAATCGTGGTTGAAGACCCTGATTTGCAACAGAAAATCACCTCAAAAACGTCCAAGAAATCGCTGTTCAAACCCTCATTCCGAGCTGCCTTTATAACCTATGTCGGGCTGGATTTTCGCCTATCAGTCGACTGCCATAAGTCACCAGTCGACTGATGCCACTGTTGTCGTGAGACAACGGATCGATCCACGTTGGAAAAACTCCAACGGATCTCTTGGCGATCGCCAACATTGGCGCCGATCGCTAACGCTCAGAGTCGATCGCCTACCACGAGAGGAGAGTTCGTGCTCGACACTGACATCGACAATGATCCATCCTTGGCGCCGATCGCTGCAGAGCCATCAATGATCGCTCCCATGAGCAATGATCGCAGAGCAATCGGCTCTAACCTGGTAGTCGAACCGGCCATAATGCTAGTCGACTGCCAACCTCAAGAATGAGGTTTTAACCCAAGTATGGTGCCCCCATACTTGCTAGACCACCCTTAGCCTAGACCTAAGCCTTCTAGCCACCTCCATCAGCCTCACGCCTCTCAGATCCCTCCAAGTCATCCATGACTTGTTCATCCATCGCGCTAGCTTCCAGGTGCTTCCATCGGCTATGTCATGCTAACGGTGTCTACACCGCCAAGGCACATTGGACTTACGCCGCCAAGACTCCGCTTGGACTTTACGCCGCCAACCATTGGACTTATGCTGCCAAGACTCCCGCTTGGACTTTACGCTGCCAATATTAAACCCTTGGACTTCTCAAATGCCAAGACTCAAGCTTGGACTTTCCCTTGCCAACCCATGTTGGACTTTTCATGCCAAGACCATGCTTGGACTTTCCTTGCCAACACATGTTGGACTTTACATTGCCAAGACCCATGCTTGGACTTTTACATTGCCACGACCCATGCTTGGACTTTTCCTTGCCAACCCATGTTGGACTTTTCCTTTGCCAACCCATGTTGGACTTTCCATTTGCCAAGACCCATGCTTGGACTTTCCCATAATCACATGGTCAACCCTAGTCAACCATCAAAGTCAATTATAACCTGGGTCGATTGTATAAACAATCTCTCCAACATATTAACCGACATCAATGTCTAACATCAATGTCAATTCATTTTGTCAAATCCCTTTGTCAAACATCAAAACATCACTCGAGTCAAACTCGAGTCTGGTCAATCGTGACATGGGCCGATTGCACCAACAATCTCCCCCTTTTTGATGTTTGACAAAAACCAAATCAAATCATGAGTTAGAACACTAACTCAAATCCCTTACCAATTATCCCAAATTGGTAAATACTCACCAAATGTTCTCCCCCAAACATTCAAGTGAAAATGTAAACCAAATGTTCTCCCAAACATTCTCCCCCTTTTTGACTAACATCAAAAAGGTTATCTCTCCAAGGAGGTCAATGTCTCATGTCCCAATGAGATCTTACAATCTCCCCCTTGATTTAAAAATATCTAGGATGCCTACCATCTTCCTAGTGATAAGTCCCATATCACTCAAGAGAGGCAATCCTATTCACTCTCCCAATTTCCAAATTGGGTATCAAAAATCATCAATTTTCCCAATTGATGATACTTTCCCAATAACTTCTTTTCAAGGAGAAAAACACATCCATCATCCCAAGATGGATACCTCCCCCTAAAGGCTTGCTCCCCCTTGACCATTGCACCAACAATGTCCTTGGGGAGTTCCTAAGCCAATAGGAACTCTAAACCATCAAAATTAAGGTTGGAAATTCAACATTGAACTTTCCACCACCTCAAATTGATACTTTGACCTAACACCTCTCCAAATCCATATCCAATGAATTTTCACCCTTCATAATGCTTCCCAAAGCATATCCTAGGGTTAGGAGTGGTTAGAGACCTTTACCATGGCTGAAAATGGGCTAAACAACCTTGTTAACCCAAAATCAGACACTGGCAATGACTCACGATGTCGATTGATTTCACATACATCATCGATCGCCACCAATGGCGATCGGTCGTAGTCAATTTTCCAAATTCAATTATCGAATCCAATTCAAAATCATAACTAATTATACGTATATCGAAAAATCATGAAATTTGATACGTATAATACTTATGACCAAAACAATGGGTGAAAAATGTTTGAAAAATATTTTACCCATAAAATAGTGAGTTTGATACAAAACTCAAAACCATTGAAATTTTCAATGTTTTGGCCCTATTTTGTATCAACTTCATCAATGGTGATTGTTATCAAAAGATAGACTTCACCAAGGTTTTCTAAATTGATTTTAAAATGATTTCAAAACCTTATTTTGGATCATATTCCTTGGGCTCTAAGTACATGACTTGTACACAAGCTTTCCCAATGATCCACCAATAAAATTAGATGAGTTTTGGTTCAACTAGATGCAAAAACTATGCACCTTGAACTCAACTCATATCCTAGCATCTCACATGTATCTAGGGTGTATAAATACACATACATGTCAATTGGATGTGAGATGTGGGTTTTGTTCTCCCTAAACTAGGGTTTCATGCATTTTTCTAAGGCAACTCTATTTGATTCCCTTATAAATGGGACTCCAAGTCATGCCATAGTCCTTAAATCAATTTTAATCAAATTAGATGCATAAAAATGATCATGGCATAATGATAGCAAAATAAATCATGGCCAATGATCATGATGTCATGACATATGATAAAATCTAAAAACACATGACATTTAAAACTTAATTCTAAGCATGATCATGACATTTAAATGATAAAAGTAAACATGATGTCATGTCATGGCATATGGCAAACAAATCATGGCATATAAAATATATAGGTATAATAATACCTAAATTTTAATATTAATTGCCATTTGATATAATTAAATATATTTTGCCATATTATCACTAATCTCCCTAGTGTGCCAAAAACCCAAAATGACACACTAAAAAACCTCTAATCCTAAATTGTGCCAATTCGATCATTTTATCAATACTCATAATTAATACTGGCACATCCTAAAAACCTTTAGGATTCAAATCAAACCACATTCCCAAGGTAGCCATAACCTTGAAAATGACCTAAAATGCCACCATTGCCATGGTTGAGTTAACTACCCATCCAATCAAGGTTGTCACACCCTAAACCCATCTAGCGTGAATCAATCACGCTCATAGGAACCCAAAATCTATTTGAGCTCCTAGGGTTAATTAGGTATTCCCTAGGGATAACCTCCCTAGATACCTTTCTAATGACCCTCCTAGGCTTGTCAGCCTTGGTCATTTGGGTCTTAACTAGGTTCACTCTAGGGGTGACTCCCCTTGCAACCTTCTTAGTGGCCACCCTAGGTTTCCTAGAAACCCTAGCCACTAGACACACCCTTTGGTCAACTCTAGGGATGACTTCCCTATTGACCTTGGTCTTCCTAGACCTAGTTAGTGTTCCATAATCTAATGGAACACTATGATAAGCTACCTTAGGCTTAGGTTTATGACCCAAACCTTGCTTGCCCTTGGTTGACTTTTGACTCTTAGGTCCTTGGTGTTGACTTTGACTTTTGGACCTTGACTTTTGATCATTTGACCCTTTAAATTGATTTTGTATAATTTTAAGGGTCTTCTCATCTCAAGCCTTGACCTCAAGGCTTGGTTCTCTAATTCTAATTGCCCGATTTTAGAATTTTGATTTAGACCATGGGCATGGGACTTTCTAGGCATATGCCTAGTCCATTTAGGGTTAATACCTAGGTGCTCTTGCACCTTTCTAATGGTCTCCCTAGGTAAAATTAGTCTAGTGTTATTTGACCTAGGTTTATCCTTAGATGAATTATTTTTAGGGACATTAGTCCCAAATTTCTTCCTATTATCTAAGTGAATATTTTTAGCTCCTAAGCAATATTCATTCCTATTAGCATGCTTTTCATAAATTTCAAGAGAATTAAAATTATTTCTAGCATGCTTTTGCCTATTAAATCTAGAAGGTGCATTATTGATATATACCTTAGGGTTTGCCTTGGAGGCTCCCCCTACATATAATGCTCCTTCTTGCCCCTTCTTCTTCCCCCTAGGGCATTGACTCCGATAATGCCCCTTCGAATTGCACTTGAAGCATATGATGTGTTCCTTGCCTTTAGGTGTTGGGAACCGACATCCTTGACTTTTTGGTGCCGGTGGAGCCTTCTTAACCCGTTTAGGACACTTACTCTTGTAGTGTCCTTGCTCCTACACTCAAAGCATATAATATGAATTTTATTATTATTTGAAATGCTCGAGTTACCTAGGTCCGTGGTAGGTGCGGAGTTGAATTTTGAGCTTCCTCATCTTGACCAGGATGTTGAAGGCACTTCTTGAGGTTGCCCCGGTGTAGATGGTCTCTCCCCCTCAATCACGGAGGTGGATGCTTCTCCCACCTCTTCTATTTTCTCTTCCGATCCGGAAGTTGACTCCTCACTTTCTTTCGATTCCTCACTTTCACTCGAGGATGAGCTCTCTTCTTCATCCTCCTTGTCTTCTTGGATTGAATGAGGTTCTTCATGGAATTTCGCCAAAATGTTCCATACCTCTTTGGCGTCTTTACAATCCGCATAGTCACCTAGGCTACACAAGATGTCATTAGGTACTAAATCAAATATAAATTTGATTACCTTCTTATTTTTCTCGAATTGCCGGAGTTGCTCCTCACTCCATTTCTTCTTCTTGAGAAACCCTCCCTTTGGTCCCTTAGGATACTCAAATCCTTCCATCAAGGCGGACCATTCCTCAAGGTCTCTCATCATCAAAAACTCTTGATTCTACGCCTTCCAAAATTGAAACCTTCTAAATCCATAGAATGAATAAGGGACCGGTGTGTTGATGTCCCATCCTAATTGATCTTGGACTTCCATCTTTTACCCTCTAGCGTCTTGCTCCCGGTTGTTAATCCGTTGAAGAGCCACAAGGCTCTGATACCACTTGTTGGGGATTAGACGCCCGCTAGAGGGGGGGTGAATAGCATGTGACCCGTACGTAGATGGAAATCGTTCACGTGCTTGTCTACAATTCGTGTTAGCGCAGTGGAATAATAATAATAAAAGCAATACACGAAATACAATCACACACGAACATGATGATATAACGTGGTTCGGAACCGTAACGGTTCCTACTCCACGGATCGGGCTCAAACGAGCCCTAGCGATGCCAAACACACACCACTATCAAATAACTCCTTCTCGATACAAGTCGGAGGTGGAGAAACCTCTTACAATAAGATTACAACAATAATCTAAATACAACAAGCAAATATAATAGGAAATACAACAAGAGAAGTAAAGAACACTTTACAAAAACTCTTTAGATCGCTTGCTTGTTGATCGCTTGAATCGTGGTTGAAGACCCTGATTTGCAACAGCAAATCGCCTCAAAACGCCCAAGAAATCGCCGCTCAAACCTCATTCCGAGCTGCCTTTATAACCTACGCCGGCCGATTTCCGCCTATCACGATTGCCATAAGTCACCAATGATCGATGCCATCTTGTGTCGTGAGACAACGGATCGATCCACGCGAAAAACTCTAACGGATCTCTTGGCAATGATCGCCAACATTGGCGGCGATCGCTAACGCCTCGTAGTCGCCCGGTCGGCTACGGAGCGCTGCTCGACACTGACCGGGCGATCATCGCCATCCTTGGCGATGATCGCCAGAGCTATCACCGATCGCCCATGAGCAATGACCGCAGAGCAATCCCGGCTCTAACTCGGCAAATAGAACTCGTTGACTTACGACAGTCGAACCGACCATAATGCCAGTCGACTGCCAACCTCAAGAATGAGGTTTTAACCCAAGTATGGTGCCCCCATACTTGCTAGACCACCCTTAGCCTAGACCTAAGCCTTCTAGCCACCTCCATCAGCCTCACGCCTCTCGGATCCCTCCAAGTCATCCATGACTTGTTCATCCATCGCGCTAGCTTCCAGGTGCTTCCATCGGCTATGTCATTCTAACGGTGTCTACACCGCCAAGGCACATTGGACTTACGCCGCCAAGACTCCGCTTGGACTTTACGCCGCCAACCATTGGACTTATGCTGCCAAGACTCCCGCTTGGACTTTACGCTGCCAATATCAAACCCTTGGACTTCTCAAATGCCAAGACTCAAGCTTGGACTTTCCCTTGCTCTTCATCTCAAGCTCATGAAGACTCGAAAGTTGAGGGTGTAGGATCGAAATGCTTCGAGAGAGGGGGGTGAATCTTGGAGATTATATTTTTTTTAAGATTTTAAAAACTTATTTTGAAACACGAGTATGCAGTGGAATAAAGAAAATGGAGAAACAAGCATTTTTACTTGGTTCACAACCCTAGCTGGGTTGCTACTCCAAGGCCCATAGCTCTTCTGAGAGCTACCTCCATGGGCAATCTCTATAAGACCCTTCAACTCGAGAACTCTATAAGACCCTTCAACTCGAGAACTCTACCTTCTCTTTTGAAATTAAGTACACAAAGAAAAAAAAATGAATACAAGCAAGTAAGAACTAAATATACAGACACTTTTAGGACTATCGAAGTAGGCTCAGAGTGTCGAAATTTCATCTTTGTGAAGGTATGGAGATCTTGTGGACGATGACAAATAGTAGCAACACTTGGATGTAGATGATGAGTTATATTCAGAGCCGGTGATGTATTTCTTTTATAAAGCTTTTCCAATTGACTAGAATGCCCTCCAGTCAACTCCACATCAGCCCATCGATATGGTACTTTGGGTCTTCTAGTCGACTGAACACACCCTAGTTGACTCTAGGTCACTCAGCTCCGCATCGAGATGTTTGCCTCTCCAGTCGACTGAAACTCCCCAGTCGAATGAAAATATTTTCATCTGTGATGTTAGATCTTCAATCGATTTCTAGCTAATTCTACTAACTAGGCATCCAGTCGACTGACTCGTACCCAGTCGACTTGACTTTAGTCGACTGGAATTCACTTAGTCGACTGATCTCTGTAAAATGAGATTAGCACAAGCAAACAATATGAAACATGATAGCAATAGTAATATTGCTTGATCTTGACTTCTAAGTCCCACGCGAATGTTCCGTCGGATCGACGCCTAGCTTTGTCCCCCTACAGAGGACTCAACCTCACCTCTCCACTCGATACTTACCTACCGGCTGCCCTATCGGACTAACCATTCTTAACATTCAATCTGACACACCAAGGCTTCCACTAGCTGTCCAGTCTTTCTGACCTAGCTGGATATTTTGCTGATTGTCTGGTCTCCTGGCCCAACCGGTCTTCATGCCAAATGTCCGATCCACTCGACCCATCTAGACTTCATGCCTGGTGCCTTGTCCTCCTGATCTGTCAAAATATCTACCTAGTATTTGGTCAACACGACCTGCTAGAACTTTTTGTTAATCCTGCACACTTAAAACTCATATTAGAACACAAGTAAATCCTAACTTTAACTATGGTTCATACATCAAAACTAAGGAGTGGTGCTCTCTGCATCAACAATCTCCCCCTTTTTGATGTATGATAACACATCAGTTTAAGTTAAGAGAATTAATTTGTAATATTCAAATTTAGCATATCAGTAATGCATTTGAGCTAAAAATGTATATGTATGGGATGCTCATATGCAAGAAAAATTTTACTTTATATTTTTCTAGTTTTAACCCCTTTTTCTCTCAATCTAACTTTAACACTTTTCTCTCTCTCTCTCTCTCTCTCTCTCTCTCTCTCTCTCCCCCTTTAGCATAATTCAAAATTATTATTTAACAAAGGCCACAAATTAAATATGAGGATTAAAGTTTTTCAACCATAACTAAAGATTATAAACTTGCTTGACAATCTTCACCAAAAATGCCTAAGATTTATGAAAAATTGAAAATAATTTATCAATGCCCCCACTAAATCAATGCAATAAGATTTTATTTTAAAAATGGGATCTCCCCCTTAATCTTTGGGTTTCAAAATTTTCAAAAGTGTTTGACCTTTATATATCTAAAATTTTAAAAATTTGAGCAAATTTAATAAAATATCCAAAAGTCAAAGTTTTCAAAACTCTTAATATTTTAATTTTCAAAACTCCCAGATAAAATATATTTTTGAAATTCTTAAAATATTCAAAACCTTTGAAACTGCCCCTTAATATTTTTGAATTTTTCCAAATTATCTTATCTTTTAAAAACTTTTAAAATTTTCAAAGCTTTTCAAGACTCCCCCTCAATTTTTGAAATTCTTAAAATTTTAAAAACCTTTGAAACACCCTCTTAATATTTTTTAATTTTTCCAAATTATCTTATATTTTAAAAACTTTTAAAAAATCATCATTAAAAAATATTTTTGAAATTTTCACATGATCTTAATTTTCAAAACTTTTAAATTTTCAAAGCTTTTCAAGACCCCCTCAATAAAAATATTTTTAAAATTTTTAAAATTCTAAATTTTAAAAATTTTCAACATTTGTTCTAATATTAAATTAAGATGATGCAAATGAGATAGAAAAATATCCAAGCATGAATTCCTAAATATTATTTTTATACTTAAAAATACACATCTAAAACTCATCCTTAAAGTAAATATCCAACTCTTTATTAGCTCAAGTGATATAGATTTACCATCAAGCTTTGAATTAGAGTTAGTCACTGAAGTGACTGATTTTCTCTTGTAAACTCCGTGTTGGTTCATGTCAATGCACTGAATCTACATCTAGAACCTGGGGTACAGTCCTAACATCTCACGCCCATCTTCGTGGCTCAATACACAAACAGGTAATCCTAGGTGTTTGTGAGATGCGAAGGCTTACCTAAATCTATAGGATCATGAAATCTAAATTGACCTAGGCTAAATTCATTTTTAATTTTCCTTTAAGAAAATAATATAATATTACTTAACAAAATACATTTTGAGTAATGAACATGAAAGTATCCTAGTCTACTAAGCATAATCCAAATCACAACAAACATTTAAAAGTTATCAAATCCATTATTTAAGTTCAAATATTAACAACTAAAACAGTTCTAGTCAGAAGAGGGAGGTGGAGGAGGAGGAGGTGGATAACCCATGCTCCAAGACCTAAAGAACTCCATCATCTCTCGATGGTCCTTTCTATGCCCCTAGAACATCTACATCATCTCAAGATGACGAGCCTGATGCTGCTGCTCCTAGCGTTGCATCACATCCTCCAATCTGGATAATCACTCTACCACAGTAGGAGGTGATGGAATCCCAAGAAAAGGTGATAGACTATTGAATATTGGTGCATCCTGATGCTCGGACTCGGAGTGATGCTCTGGGTCAACCTCAGGCTTAGGCCCAGGATGATGTTGGGGCTGAGGACCATCTCTCTTCTATGCTAGAACATTATTTTCTAAACCTATTTTGGCTAAACCAAACTCTCTAGAACGTATCATGTCATACTCAAAAAGTTGTTTGATGTTAGCTGTGGTAACATCAAACCATAATGTGGCTAGTAAAGATGCGATGATATGGTAGTAAGGCAAATGTGCCTTCCTTCTAGTAACTATCCTAGAATGATGGATGATGGAATGAAACATCTGTAAACTGATGTCTAAATCTAATTTATGACTAAGTACATAGAGTAGAAATGAATGATAGGGGTGTATCATAGCGATGTCCCTAGTGGTGAGTGGCAAAATATAGTTCACTATGACTCGGTATAGGGCATAGTTCTGTACTCTAAGTATAGTGGAACTGAAGATACTCACAGATGGAGTCCTCTCATCACCAAATAGATGCAAATGTATCCTATCTAATGTTATGTGCGAGTAGGGGTCACCGTACGGTAACTCCATAGATGGAAAACATGCAACTGGACATGATAAATACATGAGTCCTAGATGCTCTCTCAACATAGAGGGGGTAAAAATAAAATCCTTACCCTGCACTCTAGTGGAGTATGCAAGATCATCAATTTTAGTAAAATTATTGAAAAACTCTCCACATAAATCTATGTTAATAGAGTTTTTACAATAAACTTATTTTTCTAACCCATAATATTCTATGACTTCCATACTAGGTATGCATGATCTACTAAAAAATGATCTACTAATATATCTAGTAGGCATGGGAGTATAAAGAGTGTTTTCAAACCTAATCCTATGCCCCTCAGTAGGGAACCTAATATCCATACACGGAGTTGTAAATTACTCAGCCTCAATGACTCTTCTTTTACCCCTAATTAAATTACAATTATTTAGTATCTATTGACAAAATAATTGAAATTAGTGTTTAGATTCGTTACCTCAGCATTATAGATGATGTTATGAAAAAAATATGATGACCTAGATGCTTTGAAGGGTTGAAAAGGAGGTTTTCACGGTTCGTTGAGATGGTTGTGAGTCGACTTGGTGCTGCCCTAGTGCTAGTCTTATAGACAAAATCCATTCGACTAGAAATAGTTCAGTCGACTGAATTAGAGTCGACTTTACTTGGATCCGTTGACTGTAATAAATTTACCATTTACTGCCTCCACCTAACCATTACATTCCAGTCGACTGAAATAGTTTCAGTCGACTGAAGTCGTGTTTTATGTTTTCGAGGATTGAAGGAAATTTAAGTTGATTCAGTCGACTCTTTTTGAGTCGACTGGAAATATTCCAGTCGATTAAAAATATTCTAGTTGACTGGAATCAATTTTGGTTATTTTTTATTGTGAATTTGATCTAGTTGATTTGTTAATTACGTTTGATTGATTTAATTTTATTAAATTCATTAGGATGGTTATGTTTTATTAGGTTATAACTTAAATTGTGTAAATTTGTTAAGTTTAGTTAATTTAAGTAAATTAGTTGAGTTTGGTTAAGTTGAGTAAATTTATGTTTAGTAAAATTTTTAAGTTTAGTTAAGTTGAGTAAATTAGTTGAGTTAAGTTGAGTAAATTTGTTAAGTTTAATTGTGGGAAGCTTATTTAAACTATTTAAACTTGATTAAGTTCTAATTCATCTCACCCAAGCTAGGTTTTCAATACACGTTAATCCTATGGGTTTTTGTGAGATGAAGATTTCTTTTTATCTTAATTAATTTTAATGAGAAATTTCAAAGTTTTTAAACTTGTGTTAGATTCAAGATTAGCTTGAGCTAATCAAGTAGGTTTTTCTAACATTGACTTCCAGGTTGTGGAGAGGCATACGACCTTTTTGGATATCAGATGGACCACTTCCTAGACAAAGTCAATGAAACAATCAAGTACTTGACTAACATTGGACTAAGCCTTGGTCTAACTAGTTAAAGACTTAGTGTGTTAGCTTTGGTTAGTTCCACTCGACTTAGTGCACCAGGTCGTGGTGAGGCATATGACCTTCTTGGATATCGGATGGACCACTTCCTAGACATGCACTTCGAAGAGCTTCCCCAACTTATTATCAGTTCACTTCGTCTTAGTACTAGGTTGTTCAAGTTTATCTAGTCCATTCTAAATTAAGCAAGTAAAGTAAACTAATACATGCAAGATTTTAACTAAACAAGGAAACAAGCAAAGTGTTAGCTCTCCCTAAGTGATAACTTGGTTGAGTTTTATTCACTAAATGAACTTGACTCTTGGAAACCCAAAATTGATTTGGTCAAACTTGGTTGACTAAGATAGACTTAGGAACCCATGCTTGGACTCGATTCTTAGCGTTTCAGCTAAGTAGTGACATGTATGATTTGTATGTGGATTTAGCTTTGTGTCCGAGTCCAGACTTATTGTACACGGCTCGCTGAGATCCAAGCATCATGTTGAGATACTTGGAGCCCGAAGTGAACCTTTCCAATGATCCAGTTAGATCTTATACTTGCCTTTTTAGGACCGAGTTCTCTTCCTCAAGCTTCGCAACTTGAGTTGAGTCTCTATCCTTCATTTGGCAAGTCAAAGTGTTCGAGTTGACTTGCTCCTTAAGTACTTGGACTTCCTTAAGAAGCTAGTCAACTCGATTCTCAGACTTAGCTAAGCATGCAATTATATTGTAAAGTGTATCTTCTAAAGGAGATGTTACCTCGTATAGTCCTTCAGAAATGGATGAGGATCTGTAGCTTCTCTCGGACTCAGACTCGGACTCGTACTCGTACTTGGACTCAGAAGACTTAGCTAAGCATGCAATTATATTGTAAAGTTTATCTTCTAAAGGAGATGTTACCTCGTATAGTCCTTCAGAAATGGATGAGGATATGTAGCTTCTCTCGGGCTCAGACTCGGACTCGTACTCGTACTCGGACTCAGAACTTGACTCGGCTCCGGAGCTTGATTCGGCCATGAATGCTATGAAACTTCTCTTTGTCTCTTCTGCATCTAATTCTTCCGATGATGATTCATCCCATGTTGCCTTAAGTGCTTTCTTCTTCTTTTCCTTCTTGGGTTTTTCTTCCTTTTTTTAGATTTGCACATTCCAACTTGTAGTTTCCTTTTCTGTTGCACTCATACCATGTTACTTCCGATCGGGGTCTCGTCTTGTTGTCAACGACCTTCCTAGCATCCTTCTTCATAAACTTCTTTCTCCATTTGAACATTTTCTAGACCATACTTACGATTTCCTCTTCTCTGTTTAGGTCCGACTCTGACTCATCTTCGGACTTACTTTCATTTTTCATTCCTTTTTGGTCGAACCTTCCACTAAATCAATACCATTCTCGGTTTGAGCCAAGATAGCTTGTTCGTGTAGTTTAAGTTCGCAAAAAAATTCGTCTTGTCTAATTGTGGAAAGATCCCTAGAGATCTTATGAGCATCGACGATGGATGCCCATAAGGCATTCCTCGGGAATGCCTTAAGTATATACCTAATTACGTCCCTATTTTCTATTTGATGTCCGATTAAATGCAATTCATTTAAAATATCTTTTATTCTTGTGTGAAGTTTACTAGCATTTTCATTTTCGTCTATTTTACAATTAAAAATTTTATTAAGTAACATGTCCCGTTTAGCTATTCTAGTGTCATTAGTGCCTTCATGCAATTCAATTAATTTGTCCCATAATTCCTTAGAGTTTTCAAAGGGGCCGACTATATTGAGTTCTTCTTTGGTAAGTCTGCATTGCAAGGTGTTAAGGGTCTTGTAATCGACTTGAGCTCATTTCCTAACATATGTGGTCCATTTCTCCAGTTCTAACATGTCACACCCCGAGAGTATGCCGTGCCAAAAAGCAAACGGACGGCATCTTCCCTGTACGTGGCAACATATCGGGTTAATACAAGGCCCGTAGGCCCATAACAACAATATGATATAAAGATATCAACATACCAATTATACTAAACACAGCGGAAACAATACAAACAGATAAACAAGATACAAAGACCAACTGTGCACTCCGGAGTGACATGACACGACAAGAATCATAACAGAAATCAAATCGAAGACCAAATATATACAACACATTCGTATATCGCAAATACGAAAACAATACAAGCTAAAACCCAAAACAACAATATGGAATACATCAATCCACAAGAATACAACAAAGCGTAAATACACCTTCATCCGTTCGTCCGGTGTGAGATGGGATCAGCTGGCGGAGCTCCGAATCTTCCAAGGAATCTTCTATCTGTTATCTGGGCGACAGGAAGCCCAGGGTCTCGGGGTGGTGAGTATAAACTCAGGAGTAATATGTAGAGAGTGCATGAACATCATATAAGGATATAGAGATCTATAAGTATACATGTAAAGATCTACAGGTATACAGCATGAGTCCAATAGACATACAGTCCTATCCAACTCTAATAACAACTACAGTAAAGTCATACTCAATGTATATACTAAACTGATCAACTGAACATGAAGTAATGTACCAACGTATCTGACGGTCTGTAACACCATATGCTAGATCATTCTGAACAGATTTACAATAACATAACTCATATAACGTACCAAGTTAATCTCATACCTGACCAATACACCAACATATGAACAGTATATGATCACCTGTAATAACAACCCGGTCCGTAACACACAATGACATGATGCTAATCAAATGCATATAACAGTTTGAATCAACGCATGTATCATGCTCAACACATAGCAGTATATAAAATGCAGATGACATGTATCATGATGAACAACCATATGCAGCAGTCATAACTCAATCAAATACAGCATCTCAAAGGCATATGTAAAACATATATCAAATACATGCATACATATATATCAGCAATCCATATGCATGGTCATGCCTGCATACCCAACTCTCTACGATGACCCCAGTGTGGCCTAGGTGGCACGACATGACAACTATCCTGACTCTAGCCGGCACCACTCTCGAGTGACCGAGTTGGGTAGTATGAAACAGTAGCTAGCCGCCATAGAGCTATATGCTACTCCCACGGGGGTCCCTGCTGCTAGCTCCTCCGTCCCTACCCATGAGTAGACGAGCACCACACCCAGGACAACTACACATCACACAACCACCGTCTATTGTGGGTGAGTGCGCTAACTACCACTCCGCACAGTGGCCAAGTGCGCATCTCCAGCTACCACCATCCATAGTGGCCGAGAACGGCACGCACAACAATGCTCTGCCCTCAACCCTACAACCACTACCCCGAGTGGCCGGGGAGGCAGGATGACTGATGACTCGTCTCAACCACAAGGGAGACCCAATCAACATCATGCATGCAAATGTAATGATGCATAGATCCACACAAGTATCCTCGCAACACTCCCTATCTCACGGGGAGTCCTGGTCAACCAAAAGTCAACTATGCAAGGACTACAATCCACAAGACTCTCTCTATCATACAAAGAGTCATACTCATCTGACAGTCAACCACGCTAAGACCTCTAGTCAGTAGCGAGATACTATCGACCCTCCATATAACCATACACAGATATACGATCTATAATGGATATACAATCATGGTAGGACCTTTAGTCCGTAACCACATACTTACAACCACACACATTTATCTATACACAGACAACTAAATCCACCATAGATGCACAACTAATATGTGTACGATACAACAATCGACTCCATAACCCAATTCATCACCTAACCCTAGTGATGTAACACAGTAACCCAATCTGAGGTCACAAAGATAACTCTAACCACCTGTACTTACTGAACATCCATCAGCTAATACATAATAGGGTTTATAGTTCCTATCCGAGCTAGATAATCAATAAAGTACCAGAGTATATATCTCAAAGGTCAAGGCAATACAAGCATATGATTAAATAAGAGTGGATTTAAGGTAAACAGGTATAAACATAAATCCAAGATCATGCACTAGAATTTGATCAAAACTACCGGACCAGGTAGATATTACCCACATGATACGAAGCTCGAATAATCCTCACGGTCGTGGACCTGCTTCGTATCCCAAACCTGCACATAATAGCAACAATGATTAAGTACAAGCACAAGACAAGTATACGAACTAAACACTACTTCGTTTCTAGGTTCGCATCCTTTCCTCGTCTTCGAGTTAGAAACTCCCATTAACCCAATTTGATACACCAAAACCAAACTCGCTCCCAAATCAACAAGATCACTATATAGATCTAAACAACACTCTAAACAGGGTTGTAATAGAAGCTCACCACAAACTCAATCCACCACAGCTAATCAATTTAATACATCCACCGAATAGATCAATCGGACACATTTACAACACCTAACTCATCTACAGATCAACCGTAACATACATGAAAGTCTAAACATCCAGATCAACCTGCATATTCACATATCATCAACACTTAACACACCCCCTTAACTTCATCAACAACAACGATCAACTGTCGACGACACTGCCCAATCACATCCATCGAATTCAAACAGATTTGTATGACATAATTAACTCTAAATCAAATCCAGTAAATCCACTGCATAAACCAACAATAATCCAAAATCCTTGTTACCAAGCTCAGCCTCAATGTTGATTCACTCATAGCTGAACTCTCTCTCTAGCACACAATTCATCCACGACAAAACAATATCCAATTAGCTATCAACAGTTCACGTAAAAAAAAATAGAAATCTGATAGCATTTATAGGTCGATACAGAACTTACCCCAACTGCTAGGCTGCCAAAAAATCAACCCAATCTGCACTCTGGAGCTCACGACCTCTATAGGGATAAAGGTAGATGAGGATGAGCCTAGCGACGATCTGAGCTATGGCAGCCGACGCTGCTACACAGGTGCAGAGTCAATCGAAGGTGCCCCTCGTCTAGATCGGCTCACCGAACTCCGGAAAACTCCCGATTGTAATCGGTCGCAAGGATACTCAACTGTGACATCATTGGCGTCGATCCGAGCTCCCCTTGCTATCGGTAGAGAGAGACCAACAGCAGCTCCTACCGCAGTCACAGCTTCCCTCCCCAGCTGCCCTGTTCACTGGAACAAATCGAGCCCCAATCACTGACCAAACACAGATTGAAGCTAAAACGAAAACTACAACAAGATCCAAAGGAAAACAACGATTTAACCCTAACCTGAACAACCAGAATACCCGGATTAGCAGCTCACTGCCGCGGCGATATCACCTCCGATCCGCCGGGGTAGAGGGGTCAATAAGATCTCCAAGGCCTGAAATCAACGGACCTATTGCCGGAGATCTGCTAGGCCGGCGACGTTGTCGAACTTCCCTACTGGAACCGTCGACGAGCACCCGATCTGACGACGGAAGAAGCAGCGGCGCGAGGAAAAGAAGAGAAGAGATGAGGCGATCGCGACGAATGGCCCGCTCCGTTTGTTCGATTCCTTTAAAAGTCGTTCGTCCCATTCGGTTAACCCAGCCCAATCCAAACCCAATCTGATTTGGTTTAGTTTAGCCGATTCAGCCCAAACCCAATTGTAATCCAAACAGATTTAACCCGTTTCCAGCCCAGGCCCATTACAGCCCGATCCCAATTTCAGCCCAACTAGATCAGCCTAATGGACTCAACCCCACTAGATAATTAACCCCATTAGCCCACTAATTAAGCCCAATTAATCTACTCATTAACTCAATTAATTAAAGGGTTAACTCATAATAATTTTTTTTTCGTATTTTGCATTCTCCCCCACTAATAAAAATTTGGTCTCCAAATTTCCGACTCATGTACGAGTATGAGATGTCACAACAACCATCTCAGATATTTGGAGAAAAGTCACACACATCAAATACTAGGTGGGGTACTGAGCTTGAATATTATATTTCAGCTCTTATATACGCTCTCAATCAACCTATTAATAGGTCAATAACTATACCAAAGTGGAGCTCTATATCCCTGACCTGTTGGAGACTTGCTAGAATCGTAAGGTAAATCGTGAATCACTATCAGAAATGATACTCAAGGTTACTCTATGGATATAATTCCATCAAGCGATCCAACGGAGTCCATCTTACGGCTCGGAAGAAAATGAGCGGACCTAGCTAATCGACCATCGACTACCCAAATCCGATCAAGTCCTTTCTGAATTCTAGATAATCCCCCAACACAGTCCATCGTACTAGGCTACCACTTCCATCACGGTACGTAACCCTACCGATCACAATATTCCACCTTTACTTGTTGGCATACCAATAAAGGAACCGTGTCCCATATATCGTTCCACCAACATGAACATCTCAATATTCACTATTTTCGGATACACTCTGAATAAATTATTACTCTCGAATGAAGAGTCTCCTGAAACAACTCTTCCTAAAATGAATGCAACTCTGGAAACCACTATCCTTCTCAGAGACGGAGAATTATTCTAATAAGAGAAATTAATCTAATGTTCCAAAATTCACTCTGTTACACAGAACTGAAAGTAACTGAAAGACTATAATGACTAATCTCGCTAGTTTCTCAACTAGCATACACATAATATACGTCTCATTCAACTGCATCGGGATCACTCCTAATCCCTGAAATGATGCATCTACGTACAATACCCTTCCATCCATATCGGACGGATTAACTAACACTGACACAAAAGTCAGCCACCTTCTAGGCCTTGAAAGCTAGCTTCCCCAACTTCCGACTAAGTGATTCCCATCACTTCCTTAGTCCAATAAGTCGGCGATATAGTATCGCTAAAACATCCTATCCGCATCTCTGGTAAATACCAAATCAATCTAGGGACACCATAATTTCCCCTAAGATTTTGAATATATCCCAAAAATATATCATCCACAGATATGATGACAATCGATCTCAAATACTCCCAGAGTACTTGATTCCTCTAATCCATGAACAACTAAATCGTCGATAGGTCTAACAACATTATCAACATCTCCTCAAATTCATACCAAGTATGAAATGTCATCTTCTACACCCTGCATCCTTTTTACTCCAAGCTAATGATATATCAATCATCACACCGACAATGATAATTGTATGACACTAAGTCACTACAATATCAAACCTCCAGTCGTAGACCAACCCTAGGATATACACAGGTGTCATTTAGCTGATCTAAACAGATCATCTATCCCTAACGAAGGATATTCATTCTTAGCAATTATTGCATTCCAATCATCGATAATCGATGTATAAACTAAAGGTCTGACTCTCTTCTAACAAAGAGTTACAAGTCTTCTCAAGAAGAAACACTGAGGCAGATAAATCTCCCATAGTGTTTAGCAATAGTGATACCCATAAAATCATCTCCCGGTATGAGGTCCCCAATATCAGGACTATTCCTGAAATCACCTCAATCACATATTCTACTTGTCCATGCAGTGACCAGCCCGAGAGTTCATCCGTAACTACATCCGAATACTCTCAGATTATACGTACATCCGAGAGTCCTAGTATACCAACGCTCCAACAATCCAACTATCCGTAAGGATATGTCTATAGTGGAGGTATGTCTAGCAAAGGCTAAGGGTATCCCTTGACTTCTTGATTGTTGATCCACATCTCACCTGACGGTAGAGAAAATCACCAACCCACAAGTCGATAGGAACCCTTCGAACCCTATCCAAGAATGTTCTAGACAAAGATACCTGTAAACTACCAGTATCTCTCGATATATCCGTAAATAGGATAATCTAAAGTAATACCCCGAAGGACCGATCCTTCGGTCTTCTATACTTCTTCTCGAGTAATCATGTAAACTTGTCCAACATCTGTTCTGGACGGCTGAGCTCATGTAGATGCAAAGACTATCATGGAGGAACTGAAATCAACTGCTGGAACTGAGGTACAACTGAAACAACTGCAATGGAGATGGTAAACACTGTTGTACTGGCAAAGGATACACATCCGGTTGTATAATACTGAAGAACTGTCAACATCATAGCACGTTCCATCTCTGTGAAAGGTATAGCTGCAACTGGAGAATACTGCGTAGATACGACCATCATCGTAAAATCTCTCCTCTGTATAAAGCATAACCACGTCTGGGAAAGTAACAGTTGTCGTCGTCTGGAAAGGTAACAGTTGTTGTCTGAAGGTCTGAGTCTTCTGAGATGTCTTTGGCTGATACTGCTGGGTAACTTACTTCTTCCGGATGAAAGTATCAAAGAGCTCCAACTATATATGGGGTAGTAGATCGCTGCTGATATGATAACCCAATCTTCTGTAATGATCTCGGCTTTCGAGGTTGTGGATCGTCCACTCGAAAGCATCATCCATAGTCTTCAACTGATTCTTCAAAATACATACCCTCCTCGTAGATACCGGCAGCTTATAGTAGAAACAGATACAATGGTCAATCAGATAATCTGGCTCTGTGTCTCGTCGTAACCCGCACTGCACACACATAATCCCTTCGGAGTCTTTCTTCTCAGTTCACTGATAAACATAAGAAAATACTGACGATATGCAATCGGTCTTCTATAATCGAACAACTCTCCAATAGTCGCTCGTGACTCATGACTTAATTCTTGCTCCTTTTATCCAACATTTGGAGACTTCGAGTTCCAATAATTTGACTTGCAATATCTGCTTATCAAATCTCCAACTCTTAAAACACTTGCTACGGAGTCATTTCTATACACATGACTCGGTCTCAGGACTTTCGGTAGGATCTGGTAGGAGATCCAAACATCCTGATCAAGATGTCAGCCAATATCCTGTGGGTGGCCAAAACCAACCCAATCCCATTCTTGGGCTATTAAATGGTCGTAATCTTCGCAAGTCTAACGACTCTGCATGGTACCTCTGTTACCAAACAATCACCCAACTTAATGCCCAAGAATTCTCTGACGATAAGTCAAAGAAGATGACGTGGGGAAATACTATCTCACAACATCACTGAACTGTGACCAAGTGATATATTATTTTCCGTAGGTTATTTCCTATCTCTTCCACCAAGTATCGGATTGATTCCGATAATGGTATGTAACCAACTCCACTATCTTTGTATAACACGAGTTAAGTACTCAAAAGTACCCTCAAAGTTATATAACCTAGCATGACTAATTTAGGGATCAAAATCCCTATGAATATCTCTAAACTAATCCTCTACTATCTGCATCAGCAATAGTATACTCGCTTGTCCATTACCCCATAGGTAATGATCTAACAAGCGTAATTAGTGAAAATCCTTAAGACTATAATCTTTGATTTCCACATGAAATGTGACTACCTAATCCCTACTTTCCGACTCGGTATCAGTCGGCTCTCAAAGGTAATTACCTTTTCGATAGCAGGTACATGTCTAATAACCTCAACATGTCGTTCCTGTGGTCAACTCAAACCACGATTACGAATACTAACCAACACCCTACAAGTTATCCATGTTATAAGCAACTAAATGCATAGCCAACAGAAGGATATGTAATATCAGTTAACATACCTTAAACCTTGTAGCTCGGAGATGTCCGCAATAAATGCATCCTTAACTCACAAAACCAAAATCGAGTAAAGCAAAACTCGATGTCCGAACGGAATAAAATCTGAAAGTAGACTTCGCAACCTAGGGCTCTGATACCAATAAAATTGTCACGCACCGAGAGTATGCCGTGCCGAAAAGCAAACGGACGACATCTCCCCTGTATGTGGCAACATATCGGGCTAATACAAGGCCCGTAGGCCCACAACAACAATATGATATAAAGATATCAACATACCAATTATACTAAACACAGAGGAAACAATACAAACAGATAAACAAGATACAAAGACCAACTATGCACTCCGGAGTGACTTGACACGACAAGAATCATAACAGAAATCAAATCGAAGACCAAATATATACAACACATTTGTATATCACAAATACGGAAACAATACAAGCTAAAACCCAAAACAACAATATGGAATACATCAATCCACAAGAATACAACAAAGCGCAAATACACCTTCATCCGTTTGTCCGGTGTGAGATGGGATCAGCTGGCGGAGCTCCGAACGTCCAAGGAATCTTCTACCTGTTATCTGGGCGACAGGAAGCCCAGGGTCTCGGGGTGGTGAGTATAAACTCAGGGGTAATTGTTAGGGTTAGCCCGGAAGCTCTGATACCAATTGAAGGGATTTCCCTTGTCGAGTCCGTGAGAGGAAACTTCACTTCCCCTTCACCTCGGTTGCTTAACCATGGTGATCCCTTCGATGTCCCCGGATTAAAAATGTAATCCTAGACAAAAGGGATTCCCAAGACAACCAAGTCATCGTCGTGCTATTCGTTTAGAGAGGTCACTTGAACAAACTAGTTGTTCAAGCGACCATCCTCTATTCTACGAGTAGCCGCGGAATAGACGATGTCTGGATCGCCGGTTTTTGTGTTTATACTCGGGATCTCAATATTATTTAGCCTATTTACAGAAATATAACATGCTTATATTTGTAAAACAAAAACAAGCAATGAATAAAAGAGAAAGAAGAATAGGTATACCTCTTGGTCTTCTAATGTATGACCTTCCTCCTTTTGGATGTTGTGTGGGCAACGATCCACCAAAAGTCGAAGCTCCTAGATCGCAAAACTTCCTTCCTTGCTTTTCCCAAGCAAGAGGAAGAAGAGAAACAATGTTTTTCTCCTTCTAAAACTCAACCAACAAGGAGCTATGAAAGTCCTTGCCGCCTGCCAACTAGAAGGAGAAGGAGATGGTGGAAAACTACCAAGACACCAAGGGAAACCCTATATTTTGTTTCCACCACCTAAGGAGAAGAAGAAGGGGACTTTGGGCGCCGGCTAAGGCTGGAAAAGAGATGGAAAAGGCTGCTGGACGTTGGCCCAAAGAGGAAGAAGAAGAGAGAAAGAACCTTCCTTATTTGGTGCCACCCTAGCCTCAAAACCCTAATCCCAATCCTATCTCAAATAGGATTGCTCCTTGCCACCCAAACCCTAGCTCTCCTCCTATTCATCATGTCATCCACAACCACTCCCCATGCCCTCCATTTATAGATTTAGGGATAAGTCATGAATTAATCTCCTCCATTGGTTCTAGGGATTTAATCTCAACCGTCGGATCTAGAGATTTAATCTCAACCGTCGGATCTTAGAGATTTGATCTCTACCAATGGATCTTAGAGTTTTGTTTCTATCCATTGGATCTAAACTTCATGAGGTGTTAATAGGCTACATTAGGGACCATGAGGAGGAGTTGGGTCTTGGCCACCCATGGATCAAGCCCACATAAAGTCCGATCCACTAATGATGGTCCAATCCCAACCCCCATATGATAATATGGGCTCCATATATTATTTGTACATTTTCTCCCCGTGTTTAAGATCTCGAATGTCCATCGATTAATTAATTTACTGACCATTAATTAATCAACATCTAACTCCTTGAGTAGTACCACTCAACCTTTTCTTCATGCCGGACCTAGTCCACCTGCAGGGTTTACATGATGAACCTTATGAGCTCCTCAAGGGGACATCATCATCCTAATATATAGGACACGGTTTCCTCCTATAATCAACGGCACACCATATAAATAATATCATCTCCCAACTTACCGAGTCTATCGATTTAATCTATAAATCTCGCCCATTGGTAAATCAAAGAGATGAGTACCAAGTATATGTGCCCGTTATTATATCGGGATTAAGAGCATGTACTAAATAATATCTGAGGTCCGATTTGATTATGTAGTCAGCAATAAATCGAATCACCTCTGTGTCGGTCCTGCTCAATACACACAAAGTGCACTAGTGTGATTCTATGGTCAAGACAAACCAATACCAAATCACACTACAACCATTCCGATGGTTTGTCCAAAACCATCTCGGTTATGAGCCTTTACTTATACTTTACAAGGAGCTGATAACATCATCTCCCATGTGACACCACACACCATGTTATCTACAATGTAACGTATTAGACAATATGCATAAATATATGCAAACAATGATCATGTGATTCTTATTTCAAAAATAAAGATGTTTATAGAAAAGATAGACTTTTCAGTATACATCCCTACAATCTCCCACTTATACTAAAAGACTATGCTGTGCTCTTACTGTCATACATCTGATTTCCCTTCCCTCCACATGCCTATCAAAGCTCTCGCTAGAAGGGCCTTAGTGAAAGGGTCTACCAGGTCATCCTCTAATGCAATCTAGGCGACAGCAACTTCTACCTCCTTTACGATTTCTCGTATCAGGTGGTACTTGCACTTTATGTGTTTACTAGCCTTATGGACTCGTGGTTCCTTCGAGTTTGCAACTGCACCATTGTTATCACAATAAATTGTGATAGTTCTGGGTAAACCAGGAATCACATCTAAGTCCATCAAGAAGTTCCTGAGCCATACAGCTTCTTTGGCCGCCACAGGGGCTGCCAGATACTCACCTTCCATGGTGGAGTCCGCCACGCATTTCTGCTGGGCACTCCTCCGTACAATGGCTCCACCTCCTAAAGTAAACACAAAACCTGAGGTAGACTTATTGTTATCCCTATCTGATTGGAAATTGCAATCCATGCAATCCACAGGGAGTAATTGGTATGCACGGTAAACTAGCATATAATCCCTAGTCCTTCTCAGACACTACAATATATGCTTTTACCGCAGTCCAATGTCCCTGTCCTCGATTACTCTGATATCTGCTGCCCACGGCAAAGTAGATATCTTGTCTCGTACATAACATACATGAGGCTTCCTACTGCCGAAGCATAAGGAACCGCCTCCAGCTCCTTTATCACCTCAGATGATCTAGGACACATCTCCTTAGGTAAAGTAACTCCATACCTGAAAGGTAGAAAACCCTTCTTGGAGTTTTGTATGCTAAAACGATCCAAAACCATGTCTATGTATGAAGCTTGGGATAAGCACAACAACTTTGATCCCAAGGTTGTGATCCACTTCTCCCAAGTCCTTCATATCATACTGTTTGGACGACCATACCCTTACGTCTGATAACATTTCGATGTTGTCGCCAACCACCAAAATGTCATCTACGTATAGTACAAAAATACCACTACGTTTCCGTCACATCTCTGATATACACAAGACCCATCCGAACTTTGAATAAATCCATAAGACTGGATTTACTTCCTCAAAGCGGATGTCCCAAGACTTCAAAGCTTGCTTCAGTCCATTAACGGACTGATTAAGCTTATATACAATACGCTCTTTGCCCTTAGCAATGAATTCCTCTGGTTGCTTCATATAGATGTTTTCCTCAAGACTTCCATTAAGGAAAGCCGTCTTGACATCCATCTGCAACAACTCATAATCCATATGAGCTGCAGTGCATAAGAGCTCCCAGACCTGACTTGAATCCATAGATTCAATCTCAGTATTCATTGCACTTTGCCAAGATGTTGTATTTATATCATGGATTGCCTCGTCGTATGTCTAGGGATCAGGTTCATGTTTGCTAGGGACCAAATCCGAAGATTCATCTAAAAACATGAATCTAAGAGGCTGTCTAACAACTCTCCCACTACGACGAGGTATCATCTGTGTATCCTTTGTGACACGCGGTGTAGTGACATGTGGTATATCCTCTTGTACCGGTGGTACTAAAGAAGTGACTTCCCTTTTAACTCCTCCAGAACAATTTTACTCTTGGGCTTGTGGCTTATCACATAGTCTTCCTCTAGAAATCTGGCATTCGTGTTAACGATCACTCTCTGATCTCTAGGACTATAAAACAAGTCAGAATAACTCATCATCGATCTAATCATCTCCATAAGAGTCCTATTCCTTCGCTCTGCTACACCATTCTGCTGGGGTGTGCCAGGTGCAGACAATTGGGATTGAATCCCAGCCTCTGATAAGTAATTCCTAAACTCTCCTAAGAGGTATTCACCACTACGATCAGATCGTAGTGTCATCTTGAATAATTGTCTATGAAAAAGACAAAATATTCAAAACTACCTCTTGCCTGGATAGACATAGGACCATACGAATCAGAATGAACCATTTCTAACACATCTTTGGCTCTATACCCCTTGGCCTTAAAAAGGCCTCTTGGTCATCTTACCTTCCAAGCAAGATTCGTAGGTTGGGAGATCCTCCACCACTAATGAACCCAAAGGTCCATCATCTATCAACCTTTGAATTCTGCTTACGTTAATGTGACCAAGCCTAAGAAGCCAAAGATATGTTTGGTTCATCTTCGAAGGTTCTTTTCTCTTATTGGAATTAGAAGATGAGTTATTAACTTCAATTTGCATCGTGGGAGGTTTTGGTTCAAATTTCCTTTCAATGTACCTGAATAGATATTCTCCCTATTCCTTTTTATAACAACTCTGTCATTAAAAGAAATAGAATATCCATCCATAATAATTTAGAAACTGAAACTAAATTCTTTCTAAATAAAGGTACATAAAGGGAATTTTCCAGAACCAAAGTTTTATTATTTTCAAGATATAAATAAAACTTATCAAACTGCAATAGCCGACATCATCATGGACTTGCCAAAGAAAATGGTAATCTCCTTCAACTAGTCATCGGGTTTCTGGAACCCCGCAAATTATTGCAGACATGATTAGTGGCTCTGTATCTACTCACCAGTGCGGTAGATATCACCGCTAATCATGTTTTAATGGCTAGTCCAAAAGATATACCTATGTTACATTTTGGATTGGGACAGGTCCTTCTTCCAATGTCCATCCCGCTTGCAAGTGAAGTACTTGCCTTTGGCTTCTTCACTCTTCCTGAGATCCTCCCACCATCTTTGCTTCACCTTGTTTCTTCTTCTTCTTGCCTTAGGCTTAGAAGTAGAAACTCTTTTGAGCAATGATGGCTTGAGGACACTCTCTTGAAGAGTGCATACTAGCAGATAAGACAATATTTGGATTCATTTCCAATCAATATAATTTGGGTACAATAAGTTTATTTCCTTTAGTATCAAAATAAGTGGATCAAAAGTCAATTTTGAAAATCCTAAGAATCACATAGATCATTACTTTAGATTTCAAAAAATTATTGATTCCTCAAACAATAAAATTTTGAAATCAACCAACACCTCAAAACACCGAGAATATCGCATGCCACGATAGTGTGGACGTATACGAATTCTACATGTGTAAGAGGAGGTTTTACCCATTAATTTTATTATCTTGTCAACCTTACTTTTTGACAAATAAAATTAATAGTTGGTTCCTCTTTGGCCCTACAAATAAAAGCAGTGACTCCGATGGGGAGGATACTTTTTATTTGCATCTAAGTGCACCATTACACGGTACTTAAGGAATTATTTCCGGATTATGTGCCTTACCGATGGGGAAGTACACACGCTCCTAAATAATTTCCTATAACCATTATTTGACCTAGTGATCCACAAACAAACTCATCCGATGGGGAGGAAGGCACTCAGAGCCGACGCGCAAGTTTGTTGCATCACATGTCAAATTGTAATGGAGGCTGTGGGAATTAATTAAAATATCCCTCTCCCACTTAGTAAATTGAAAATGAGGAATTTTCAAGCACACACAACATGCTTATTATTACTGTAGATTTCAATAAAAATTATTGATTCCTCAAACAATAAAATTTTGAAATCAACCAACACCTCAAACACCGAGAATATTGCATGCCACGATAGTGTGGACGTATACGAATTCTACATTTGTAAGAGGAGGTTTAACCCATTAATTTTATTATCTTGTCAACCTTACTTTTTGACAAATAAAATTAATAGTTGGTTCCTCTTTGGCCCTACAAATAAAACTACTTTTTATTTGCATCTAAGTGTGCACCATTACACGGTACTAAGGGAATTATTTCGGATTATGTGTCTTACCGCTGTGGAAGTACACACGCTCCTAGATAATTTCCTATAACCATTATTTGACCTAGTGATCCGCAAACAAACCCATCCGATGGGGAGGAAGGCACTTAGAGCCGACGCGCAAGTTTGTTTGCATCACTTGTCAAATTGTAATGGAGGCCGCGGGAATTTATAAAATTATCCCTCTCCCACTTAGTAATTTAAAATTGAGGAATTTTCCTAGCCTACGACATGCATATTAAACAAAAAGCAATAAATATGAAAAATAAATTATTTTCCAACTATTATGGCTTTTGTCTTCAATATGACTCCCATCGCATCGCCATCTCGTCCGCTCCTCCTACGCCATGTATGAGCCATCCGGAGATCCGAGCCGAGACTAAATCCTATTTTAATTTACATCCATCGATCCTATACTACACGAGGGAGTGTACATGAAATCTAGATCGAAAGTAAAATAAAATAAAGAGCGGCTAAACAATGCCGTATTTAATTTACAAAAACTAAATACTAGCCTCGTCAACCCCGAGGATTCAACAAAATAAACATTTACACACATACAATCACATACACACACATGCCATAATAGTGGAATCTTATGCCTGCAACCAAAGAGTTAAGCTACGCATATCCTACTATTATCCGACACATTTAATATATGAAAAAGTGCATAAAAATTAACCAAATCCTAAACACACAAAATCAGAAACCTTGGCTCTGATACCATTTGTTAGGGTTAGCCCGGAAGCTCTGATACCAATTGAAGGGATTTCCCTTGTCGAGTCCGTGAGAGGAAACTTCGCTTCCCCTTCACCTCGGTTGCTTAACCATGGTGATCCCTTCGATGTCCCCGGATTAAAAATGTAATCCTAGACAAAAGGGATTCCCAAGACAACCAAGTCATCGTCGTGCTATTCGTTTAGAGAGGTCACTTGAACAAACTAGTTGTTCAAGCGACCATCCTCTATTCTACGAGTAGCCGCGGAATAGACGATGTCCGGATCACCGGTTTTTGTGTTTATACTCGGGATCTCAGTATTATTTAGCCTATTTACAGAAATATAACATGCTTATATTTGTAAAACAAAAACAAGCAATGAATAAAAGAGAAAGAAGAATAGGTATACCTCTTGGTCTTCTAATGTATGACCTTCCTCCTTTTGGACGTCGTGTGGGCGACGATCCACCAAAAGTCGAAGCTCCTAGATCGCAAAACTTCCTTCCTTGCTTTTCCCAAGCAAGAGGAAGAAGAGAAACAATGTTTTTCTCCTTCCAAAACTCAACCAACAAGGAGCTATGAAAGTCCTTGCCGCCGGCCAACTAGAAGGAGAAGGAGATGGTGGAAAACTACCAAGACACCAAGGGAAACCCTATATCTTGTTTCCACCACCTAAGGAGAAGAAGAAGGGGACTTTGGGCGCCGGCTAAGGCTGGAAAAGAGATGAAAAAGGCTGCTGGACGTTGGCCCAAAGAGGAAGAAGAAGAGAGAAAGAACCTTCCTTATTTGGTGCCACCCTAGCCTCAAAACCCTAATCCCAATCCTATCTCAAATAGGATTTCTCCTTGCCACCCAAACCCTATCTCTCCTCCTATTCATCATGTCATCCACAACCACTCCCCATGCCCTCCTTTTATAGATTTAGGGATAAGTCATGAATTAATCTCCTCCATTGGTTCTAGGGATTTAATCTCAACCGTCGGATCTAGAGATTTAATCTCAACCGTCGGATCTTAGAGATTTGATCTCTACCAATGGATCTTAGAGTTTTGTTTCTATCCATTGGATCTAAACTTCATGAGGTGTTAATAGGCTACATTAGGGACCATGAGGAGGAGTTGGGTCTTGGCCACCCATGGATCAAGCCCACATAAAGTCCGATCCACTAATGATGGTCCAATCCACTAAAGGTCCATCATTGATCTACCTCACCAACCCCCATATGATAATATGGGTTCCATATATTATTTGTATATTTTCTCCCCGTGTTTAAGATCTCGAATGTCCGTCGATTAATTAATTTACTGACCATTAATTAATCAACATCTAACTCCTTGAGTAGTACCACTCAACCTTTTCTTCATGCCGGACCTAGTCCACCTGCAGGGTTTACATGATGAACCTTATGAGCTCCTCAAGGGGACATCATCATCCTAATATATAGGACACGGTTTCCTCCTATAATCAACGGCACACCATATAAATAATATCATCTCCCAACTTACCGAGTCTATCGATTTAATCTATAAATCTCACCCATTGGTAAATCAAAGAGATGAGTACCAAGTATATGTGCCCGTTATTATATCGGGATTAAGAGCATGTACTAAATAATATCTGAGGTCCGATTCGATTATGTAGTCAGCAATAAATCGAATCACCTCTGTGTCGGTCCTGCTCAATACACACAAAATGCACTAGTGTGATTCTATGGTCAAGACAAACCAATACTAAATCACACTACAACCATTCCGATGGTTTGTCCAAAGCCATCTCGGTTGTGAGCCTTTACTTATACTTTACAAGGAGCTGATAACATCATCTCCCGTGTGACACCACACACCATGTTATCTACAATGTAACGTATTAGACAATATGCATAAATATATGCAAACAATGATCATGTGATTCTTATTTCAAAAATAAAGATGTTTATAGAAAAGATAGACTTTTCAGTATACATCCTTACAGTAATATGTAGAGAGTGCATGAACATCATATAAGGATATAGAGATCTATAAGTATACATGTAAAGATCTACAGGTATACAATATGAGTCGAATAGACATACAGTCCTATCCAACTCTAATAAAAACTACAGTAAAGTCATACCCAATGTATATACTAAACCGATCAACTGAACATGAAGTAATGTACCAACTTATCTTACGGTCTGTAACACCATATGCTAGATCATCCTGAACAGATTTACAATAACATAACTCATATAACGTACCAAGTCAATCTCATACCTGACCAATACTCCAACATATGAACAGTATATGATCACCTGTAATAACAACCCGGTCCGTACCACACAATGACATGATGCTAATCAAATGCATATAACAGTCTGAATCAACGCATGTATCATGCTCAACACATAGCAGTATATAAAATGCAGATGACATGTATCATGATGAACAACCATATGCAGCAGTCATAGCTCAATCAAATGCATCATCTCACAGGCATATGTAAAACATATATCAAATACATGCATACATATATATCAGCAATGCATATGCATGGTCATGCCTGCGTACCCATCTCGCTACCATGACCCTAGTGTGGTCTAGGTGGCACGACATGACAACTATCCCGACTCCAGCCGCCACCACTCTCGAGTGAACGAGTTGGGTAGTATGAAATAGTAGCTAGCCGCCATAGAGCTATATGCTACTCACACGGGGGTCCCTACTGCTAGCTGCTCCGTCCCTACTGCTAGCTGCTCCGTCCCTACCCATGAGTAGATGAGCACCGCACCCAGGACAACTGCACATCACACAACCACCATCTATAGTGGGTGAGTGCGCTAACTACCACTCCGTACAGTGCCCAAGTGTGCATCTCCAGCTACCACCATCCATAGTGGCCGAGAACGGTACGCACAACAATGCTCTGCCCTCAACCCTACAACCACTACCCCGAGTGGCTGGGGAGGCAGGATGACTGACGACTCATCTCAACCACAAGTGAGACCCAGTCAACAGCATGCATGCAAATGTAATGATTCATAGATCCACACAAGTATCCTCGCAACACTCCCTATCTCACGGGGAGTCCTGGTCAACCAAAAGTCAACTATGCAAGGACTACAATCCACAAGACTCTCTCTATCATACAAAGAGTCATACACATCTGACAGTCAACCACGCTAAGACCTCTAGTCAGTAGCGAGATACTATCGACCCTCTATATAACCATACACAGATATATGATCCATAATGGATATACAATCATGCTAGGACCTCTAGTCCGTAACCACATACTGACAACCACACACATTTATCTATGCACAGACAACTAAATCCACCATAGATGCACAACTAATATGTGTACGATACAACAATCGACTCCATAACCCAATTTATCACCTAACCCTAGTGGTATAACATAATAACCCAATCTGAGGTCACAAAGATAACCCTAACCACCTGTACTTACTGAACATCCATCAGCTAATACATAATAGGGTTTATAGTTCCTATCCGAGCTAGATAACAATAAAGTACCAGAGTATATATCTCAAAGGTCAAGGCAGTACAAGCATATGATTAAATAAGAGTGGATTTAAGGTAAACAGGTATAAACATAAATCCAAGATCATGCACTAGAATTTGATCAAAACTATTGGACCAGGTAGATATTCCCACATGATACGAAGCTCGAATAATCCTCACGGTTGTGGATCTGCTTCGTATCCCAAACCTACACATAATAGCAACAATGATTAAGTACAAGCACAAGACAATTATACGAACTAAACACTACTTCGTTTCTAGGTTCGCATCCTTTCCTCGTCTTCGAGTTAGAAACTCCCATTAACCCAATTTGATACACCAAAACCAAACTCGCTCCCAAATCAATAAGATCACTATATAGATCTAAACAACACTCTAAACAGGGTTGTAATAGAAGCTCACCACAAACTCAATCCACCGTAGCTAATCAATTCAATACATCCACCGAATAGATCAATCAGACACATTTACAACACCTAACTCATCTACAGATCAACTGTAACATACATGAAAGTCTAAACATCCAGATCAACCTGCATATTCACATATCATCAACACTTAGCACACCCCCTTAACTTCATCAACAACAACGATCAACTGTCGACGGCACTACCCAGTCACATCCATCGAATTCAAACAGATTTGTATGACACAATTAACTCTAAATCGAATCCAGTAAATCCACTGCATAAACCAACAATAATCCAAAATCCTTGTTACCAAGCTCAGCCTCAATGTTGATTCACTCATAGCTGAACTCTCTCTCTAGCACACAATTCATCCATGACAAAACAATATCCAATTAGCTATCAACAGTTCACGTAAAAAAAAATAGAAATCTGATAGCATTTATAGGTCGATACAGAACTTACCCCAACTGCTAGGCTGCCAAAAAATCAACCCAATCTGCACTCTGGAGCTCACGACCTCTATAGGGATGAAGGTAGCCGAGGATGAGCCTAGTGACGATCTGAGCTATGGCAGCCGATGCTGCTACACATGGTACAGAGTCAATCGAAGGTGCCCCTCGTCTAGATCGGCTCACCGAACTCCAAAAAACTCCCGATTGTAATCGGTCGCAAGGATACTCAACTGTGACATCATTGGCGTCGATCCGAGCTCCTTGTCCGACGAGAGAGACCAACAGCTCCTACCACCACACTTCCTCCCACCGCCTGTTCACTGGAACAAATCGAGCCCCAATCACTGACCAAACACCGATTGAAGCTAAAACGAAAACCACAACAAGATCCAAAGGAAAACAGCGATTTAACCCTAACCTAAACAACCGGAATACCCGAATTTGCAGCTCACTGCCGCGGCGATATCACCTCCGATCTGTCGGGGTAGAGGGGTCAATAAGATCTCCAAGGCCTGAAATCAACGGACCTGCTGCCAGAGATCTGCTAGGGCAGCGGCGTTGTCAAACTTCCCTACTGGAACCGTCGACGAGCACCCGATCAGACGACGGAAGAAGCAGCGGCGCAAGGAAAAGAAGAGAAGAGAAGAGGCGATCGCGACGAATGACCCGCTCCGTTCGTTCGATTCCTTTAAAAGTCGTTCGTCCCATTCGGTTAATCCAGCCCAATCCAAACCCAATCTGATTTGGTTCAGCTCAGCCGATTCAGCCCAAACCAAATTCTAATCCAAACAGATTTAACCCGTTTCCAGCCCAGGCCCATTATAGCCCGAGCCCAATTTCAGCCCAACTAGATCAGTCTAATAGACTCAACCCCACTAGATAATTAACCCCATTAGCCCACTAATTAAGCCCAATTAATCTACTCATTAACTCAATTAATTAAAGGGTTAATTCATAATATATTTTTTTTTCATATTTTACATAACAACTCGCCGGAGTAGTCTACCGCAGAGACGAAACCTTTCCTAATCGAAAACCACAACTTTAGGTTAGTTTTCAGGTAGCACTCCATTAGCCACTTCCAATAGGAAAAGTCCTTTCCGTTGAAGAGAGGAGGACGAACGGTGATATACCCTTCTAAGTGTTACATTACTAAATAAAATTTTTAAAATTTTATTTTAAATTAATTAAATTTCATAATTATTCCTAGAGTTATTTAAATTAAACAATTTTGTGCAAAAATTAAATTTATACTAAGGCATTATTAAAAAATTTATTCTAATGCAAATGCAAATATTATTCTAAGAAAAAATTAAATATTAATGCAAAATTATTCTAAGAAAAAAATAAATATTAATGCAAAATTATTCTAAGACAAAAATGCAAAAATTAATGAAAAATTATTCTAACACAAAAATGCAACAATTAATGAAAAACTATTCTAATGCAAAAATTAACGAAAAATTATTCTAATGCACAAATAATTAAAAATTATTCTAAGACAAAAATGCAAAAACTAAAGAAAATCCTAAAGCTCTCGATGGTGGTTGCACCAAATTTGGAGCCCCCCCCACTCTGATACCAATTGTAGGATTGAAATGCTGCGAGAGAGGGGGGTGAAACTCGGAGGTTATAAATTTTCTTTAGATTTTAAAAACTTATTTTGAAACACAAGTATTCAGTGGAATAAATAAGATAGAGAGAAAAATATTTTTGCTTGGTTCAAAACCCTAGCCGGGTTGCTACTCTAAGGCACGTAGCTATTTCGAGATCTACCTCGATAGGCAATCACTATAAGACCCTCCGAATTGAGAACTCTCGACTTCGGAGGGGTTTGCTTTTTACAAAAATGAGAGATAGGTAACACTCTACCTTCTCTTTTGAAATTAAGTACACAAAGAGAAAATGAATACAAGCAAGTAAGAACTAAAGTATACCGATACTTTTAGGACTATCGAAGTAGGCTCAGAGTGTCAGAATTTCGTCTTCGTGAAGGTATGGAGCTCTTGTGGATGACGATGAATAGTAGCAGCAGTTGGATGTAGTAGATGAGTTATATTCAGAGCTGGTCATGAATTTCTTTTATAAAGCTTTTCCAGTAGACTAGAATGCCCTCAAGTTGATTCCACATCAACCCGTCGATATGGTACTTCGAGTCTTCCAGTCGACTAAACATGCTCCAGTCGACTCCAGGTCACTCGGCTAAGCATCGGGAAGTTTGCCACTTCAGTCAACTGAAACTCCCCAGTCGACTAAATATCTTTCCATCTGTGCTGCCAGATCTTCGATCGATCACCAGCTAATCCTACCAACTAGGATCTAGTCGACTAACTTGTACCCAGTCGACTGGACTTCAGTCGATCGGAATCCGTTCAGTCGATTGATCCCTGCAAAATGAGATTAGCACAAGCAAACAATATGAAACATGATAGCAGTAGTAATACTACTCGATCTCGACTTCTAAGTCCCATGCGGACTATCCGTCAGATCGACGGCTAGCTTTGTCCCCCTATAGAGGACTTGGCCTCACATCTCCACTCGAGGCTTACCTGTCGGCTGCCCTATCGGACTTACCATTCTTGATATCTGATCTGACCCACCAGAGCTTCCACCAGCTGTCTAGTCTTTTTGACCCAGCTAGACTTTTTGTCGATTGTTTGGTCTCCTAACCCAATCGATCTTCATGCCAAATGTCCGGTCCACTTGACCTATCTGGACTTCTTGCCTGGTGTTCGGTCCTCTTGATCTGTCAAGACATCTGTCTAGTATCCGATCAACACGACCTACTAGGACTTCCTATTAAGCCTGCACTCTTAACACTCATATAAGAACATAAGTAAATCCTAACTTTAACTAAGTTTCATACATCAAAACTAAGGAGTGGTGCTCTCTGCACCAACAGAGAGATGCTCAACATACGAAGAGGAAGAATGCACATCCTTTCAAGATCTTGAAGAATTGAAATTTGAGAGGTGCTCAACGTCCGAAGTAGAAAAAGTCTCGGAAGCCTCCACTTCAAGAATTGAGGGGGAGTATAGGCAACCGACACTGGAGCTAGATCAAGAAGAGCCATCTACATGTTGTGCCAATGAGGAACAAGCTTAAGGTTCCTCTATAGGTAACTCAAACACAATTCATAAAAATAAAGATTATATAATGTGATTTGAGTGTAGAGAAAGGGGACACTATAAGAGCAAGTGTCCTAATTTGACCAAGAAGAAAGCTCATGTGGCACCTAAGGCCAAGAAAAAGCCAAAAGAGGCTGGATCCCAGACACGTAAGATCAATAAAGACATCATGTGCTTCTGATGCAACCAAAAGTGGAACTTTCGAACTCAGTGCCCAAAGGGAAAGTGTAGGGATCAATTTGTTCACTAGAGGGGGGAATAGCGACACTTCGATTTCGTTTGTGTTGATCTACAAAACTTGTTATACGCAGCGGAAATAATAATGCAAAAACTAAAAACAAAGACAAGCACTCATGACACAAGATTTAACATTGTTCGGACATAAAGCTCCGACTCCATGATGATCCTTAAGGTGGATCACTCCTCTTCCAATCTTCCACTAGCTTCGTCCTTTAGGTAAGCACCAAGGTAGAGTAAACCTATTTACAACTTGAGCTTTACAACAAATATACAATGTAATAAACAAAATACAAGTAAAGAAAACTTTACACAACAACACTTTGATTGAGCACATTTTGGTTGCTTTGAAAGGCTTTTGTAGACCTGAAATGCAGCAGAGATTCCTCTCCAAAAGCTTCCAATAATGGCTACCGAAATCCTCCATCTAGAGCTCTATTTAAAGCCTCCGTACGACTTGGATTTTGGCCTAGCAGTCGACTATCAAAAGGCCTTAGTCGACTGCCCACAGTACCATTGTCTTACAATAGACTAATCCATGTTGGATTCTGCTCAATGTATACCTGAGCAGTTGACTACCCTTACCATTAGTTGAATGCCAAGACAGTTGTCGATTTCCCAATCGACTACAAGACATTCTGTGCCCTAGCCACTTATGACTAATCAACTGTCCATCCATGGCAGTCGACTGCTCGAGGCCAATTGACTAGCCATACATGGCATTCGACTGCTAGTGACCACAGCAGCAGTCGAGCTACAGTCGACTACAACTAGTCGACTGGGTCATAACCCCATTTGACTGCTTGAGTCAAACTAGGCTCCTAAGTGTCATGCACTTGGCTAGTCGGCTTGTCCATAATCTCAGTCGACCGTTAGACTTCAAACATTATGTTTAACCCAAGTGTGATCCCCTTATACTTGATTAACCACCCTTGGCCTAGACATAAGCCTTATAACCACCTCCATCAGCCTCACGCCCTCAGGGTCCATCCAAGTCATCCACGACTCGTTCACCCTTCACTCTAGTCATCATATGCTTCCGTCAGATATGTCACATCATCAGGTCTTATGCCACTAAGATTACACACTTGGAATTAAATGTACGCGCCAAGACTACCCCCTTGGTCTTTTCCTTTGTCAAATATCCATATTTGGACTTTCACTTCCAAGACTACACCCTTCGACTTACATGGAGAAGACTCGAAACATGGACTTCTCCATTGCCAAGTATCCATACTTGGACTTTCCATGCCAAGTTATCTAAACTTGGACATTCCATTACAAGTATCCAAACTTGGACTTCCCCTTGAGTCTCACTTGAGTCTCGTCAACCTTGACCCGAGGTTGATTGCTCCAACAATCTCCTCCTTAAACAAACTCTCCCATTTGACCTTTGATATTGCAAACATCCACTTATCATATGGTCAACATATGGTCAAACCCATATAGTCAATCGTATTGGCAAACATCAAAACACTACTCGGGTCCCACTTAAGTCTAGTCAATCGTGGCCTAGCTTGATTACACAAAAATAAAGTGGTTGATGAAGAACAAAGAGAGCTCAAGTGTAGGGGAAGCTCTTAAGGCTAAGCCTAAGGTAACATTTAGTAATGCAATTTCAATTATAAATGATGAAAAGCATGTTAATAATTTACTTGCAATCGTTTATCATAGAAAGCATGCTAATAGTAAGACTTTTTGTTTAGGTGCAAAATCACACAATGTTAGGCCTAATGATAATTCTAAACCAACCTTACATAAGTACAGGAGTGTTAATGCCTATAAGATTAACATATATCCACAATAGCATGATATTGTCCACTTTGGGCCTAAGCCCTAATGGTTTTGTTTTTTGGCTTTACCCAAAAGACCTCATACCAATGAAGATATCTTTTATCTTATAAGCACATGATCTTTTCAATGTCTTGCCAATGTGGCACTTTGATTGTATTCTCCAAACTCCCAAATTGAACCCTCCTTAAGGCTATCCATCCTCGAAGGACTTCCTTTGCTTGATGTCTGATCCTCAACCCACCAGTACTTCCTGCCAACTTCTGGTCCTCCCGACCCAGTTAAACTTTCTGCCAGTTGTTTAGTCCTCCCGACCCAACTGGTCTTCCTGCTTGTTGTATGGTTCTCTTGATCTGGACATGGGAGCTCAACTTTCTTCGTTCGAGATTCATGGCTCAACATGGACCATGACTCTGATACCAATTGTTAATGCCTATAAGATTCACATATCTCCACAATAGTATGATATTGTCCACTTTGGGCCTAAGCCCTCATGGTTTTGTTTTTGGGCTTTACCCAAAAGGCCTCATACTAATGAAGATATCTTTTATCTTATAAGCACATGATCTATTTCATGTCTTACCAATGTGGGACTTTGATTGTATTCTCCATACTCTCAACAAGCAAGGTAGATAACCTAGGCATTAACCCTAAGAAGGGAAGGCATATGCCTAGAACAAAGAAGAATGTCCAAAAAAATAATGGACAATCAAAAATTAGGAAATTAAAATAGAAAATCAAGCTTTGTGGTCAAAGATTGATAAATTAGAAAAGACCCTAAAATCAATGGAAAACATGATCAAAGGGTCATATGGTCAAAACCAAAGTTATAGGAGACAAGAACCACCTAAGGACAAGAAAGGCTTGGGTCACAAGCCTAAGTCTAAGGAGGTAATGTCAACCTACCATAATGTTCCATTTAACTATGGAACAAACTCTAGGTCTAGGTATACCAAGGTCACAAGGAAGGTCATCCCTAGAGTTGACCATGGTAGGTGTCTAATGGCCAAGGTTTCAAAGAAACCTAGGAAAGCCACTAATAAAGTCACAAGGGAAGCCATCCCTAGAGTTAAACTAGAGAAGACCAAAATGACCAAGGCTTCCAAGCCTAGGAGGATCATTAGGAAAGTACTAAGGGAGGTTATCCCTAGTGAGTACCTTGTGAACCCAAGGAGCTCAAATAGGTTTTGGATTCCTAGGAGTGTGATTCCTTCACACTAGATGGGTTTAGGGTGTAGCAACTTAAATGGATAGGTAGTTAACCTAACCATGGTAGAGTTTACATTTTAGAGCATTTTCAAAATTATATGATACATTGGAAATGAGATTGAAATTTAATCCTAAAATATATTAGAATGTGCCAATTGAAATAATTGAGGTTAAAAAATTGTACAAAATTGACACAAATAGGTTAGATTAAAAAATGTCTCATTTTGGGTCTTTGACACACTTGAGGGATAAGGTATTATGGCAAATTGTGTATAGTTTTAGCAAAGGACAATTCAGTTTAAAAACTTAGGTATTCTTGTACCTTTGTATCTCAAACATATGTCATGCTTTGCTTGCCATATGTCATGTCATGATATCATCATACTTCATATGATCATTTTATAATGTCATGATAATACTTAGATAAATTTATAGTATGCTATGAAATCATGCATCATTGGAACATGGTTTAAATTATGCAATCTACTATGCCATGATCATCATTCATATATTAAAATTAATCAAAATGAATTTAAGGACAAATGACATGATTTGAAGTCCCAAGATAGGGGAATCAAATTGGATATGTCTAGATAGCAATGCATGAACCCTTAGTTTAGGGAAAAATAAAACCCACATCTCACTAAAACTTAGGAAGACATGTGTGTATATTGAAACACCTAGACAGATGTGAGATGTTAGGATCATGAGTCAAGTTCATGTACTTGCATTGGTACGTCAATATGAACTAGAACTCATTAAATCATAGGTATGAATCATGAGGAGTGGTAATGTACAAGTCATGTGCATTGAGCCCATTGACCATGATTCAATATAAGGTTTGAAAACATTTTATAAATTATTTTGAAAAACCATAGTGATGTCTATCTTTTGATAGCAACCACAATTGAGAAGATTAGCACAAAGTTAGACAAAATATTAAAGTTTTCAATGCTTTTGAATTTTGTATCATTCTTTGACTTTAAAAGTTATTTTCATAGAAAACTTGTTTTCCCCTATAGTGTTTAACACAGGTAATTTGTGCATGAAATCCCAAGATTTTTTGAAAACCATAGAATTAATTATGCATTTCCAAAATTCAGTCTGAAAAATTACAAAATCTGAAAATTTTGGAAATCAGATTTCAGTGACTGTGAGGCCTTCCAGTCGCTTGTCCAATCTATTTTTGGCTAATTTAGTTCAAAATAGCGATTAAATTTCAACCCTATGTTAGTTAACTTCTCCTAACCCTATGATATGCTTAGACAGACATTAAAAGGGTGCACTTCGAACTTTTAAGGGATATAAGCTCATGATTGAACTTATATCCTCATTTTTGAAAATTTAGTTTTCCTATAGGCTTAGGAACCCTCCAAGGACATTGTTGGTGAAATGGTAAAGGGGGAGCAAGCCTTTAGGGAGAGTTTGTCAATCAAAGGATAATGGATGAAAGTTAGTGTCACACCCTGAGGTAGACTCTGTCCGGCCAACGGATGGCACCCCCTTATGACAATTCCAATACGGTACAATAGTCGCAACCAGTATAACACATATCGAAAATGTATAACATCACAACGGAAGCCAACACAATGGAAATACAAACTCAACAACATACGTATATCGGTATATCCGTCCATACTAAAACAAAATCTCATACAGAATACCATAAAAGAAAAATACAGCACGATCTCCAATAACAGTAGAAGTCCATATGAAGATACATGCGATAGGAAACAAAACCCTCGGAAAAACGACGGGGTGGGATCAAGTGGCGATGCTCCAAGTCCAAGCTGAAGTCTTCTATCTACTACCTGGGCGACAGGAAACTCAGGGTCCAGGGTGGTGAGTATAAAACTCAGGGGTAATATATAGAAGTGCATGAACAACATACAGGGTATAAAGATCTACAAGTATACATGTGAAGATCTACAGGTATGCATCATGAGTCCAACAGACATACAATACTAAACATAGTAACCAGTAATCACAGATATGTTATACTCACAGCATAAACTAAACTGGTCAACTGACATACAGTAATGTACGTACCTGACGGTTTGCCCTCCATATGACCTATAATATCCTGAACAGGTATACCATAGCGTAAACCAAATAGCATGCAATAGTCTAAACCAATACACACTCATGCTCAACACATACACAACATTATATAAAATATGCAAAAGGCATGTAGCATGATATACAATCATATGCAGCAAACAAATGCAGCATCTCACAGGCATATGTAAAACATATATCGAATACATGCATACATATATATCATCAATGCATATGCATGGTCATCGTCTGCGGACCCGTCCAACCACAACCCCAGAGTGGCCAGGGTGGCACGACAATGACAACTAGCCCGACTTCAGCTACCACTGCTCTCGAGTGGTCGAGTTGGGTAGTATGACTGGTAGCTAGCCGCCATAGAGCTATATGCTACCCTAGGAGCCCCTACTGCAAGTGACTCTAGCTACCACTACCCATGAGTGGCCGAGTGCAGCACGACAGGACAAACTGCACGCCACTCTAGCTACCACCGTCTATAGTGGCCTAGCGCGGCAAATCTAATGCTCTACCCACAACCCTGCTACCACTACCCCGAGTGGTCAGGGAGGCAGGATGACTGACGACCCGCCTCAACCACAAGGGAGACCCAGTCAACAGCATGCATGCAAATGTAATGATGCATAGCTCCATAAAGGTACCCTCGCAACACTCCCTATTCCACGGGGAGTTCTGGTCAACCAAAAGTCAACTATGCAAGGACTACACTCCACAAGACTCTCTCTATCGCGCAAGGAGTCATATACATCTGACAGTCAATCACGCTAAGACCTCTAGTCAGCAGCGAGATACTATCGATTGTCCATATAACCATACACAGACACACAATCCATAAGGAATATACCATCATGCTAGGACCTCTAGTCCATTGTCACATACTGACAACCACACATTTATCTAAGCACAGACAACTAAATCCATCATAGATGAACAACTAATATGTGTACGATACAACAATCGACTCCATAACCCAAACTATCACCTAACCCTAGTGATGTAACACAGTAACCCAATATGCGAGCCCAAAGATAACCCTAACTACATGTACTTACTGAACATCTATCAGCTAACACATAATAGGGTTAATAGTTTCTATCCATGCTAGATAATCAATAAAGTAACAGAGTATATATCTCAAAGGTCAAAGGCAGTACAAGCATATGATTAAATAAGAGTGGATTTAAGGTAAACAGGTATAAACATATATCCAAACTCATGCACTAGAATTTGATCAAAACTATCGGACCAGGTAGATATTACCCACCTGATACGAAGCTCGAATAATCCTCACGGCTGCGGACCTGCTTCGTATCCTAAACCTGCACAATAGTGACAAATTACGGTTAAGTGCAAATTGCCGATACTTATACGAACAAAATACTAGTTCATTTTATATTCGTATTCTTTTCCCGAAGGCATTTTAACCACTCCGACTATCCCACTCCGATAAACTACATAGATCAATTAAAATTTATATATATCTAAACAATACTCCCAACAATATAGACTAACCTAAATCCCCACATCTCCACATTGAATCAATTCACCCACACCTTCGATCACCGCCATGGTAGCTCCGTTATCCACAGCAACTCATAGCTATACACAACTGCAATCCATCACAACAAAAACAATACCTAAAAAGGTATCTGATCAACTAAGCCAACTGCTGATACAAACACCATAATCTACCGATTTCCTGCACAAAACAATCAAAGGAAACAGAGATTACACCCAACCTTTCACTGTTCAATCCATACACCCAAACCCATCGGCAGAACATAGATCTACACCAAATCAGTAGAAATAATATAACCCACTCAAATCACAGATTAATTTCCACATCCTAGCTGAAAATCCTAACCATCTGAACACCACAGTTCCGATTCTCAACCTCATCGCTTCAATCGACAAACCACAAATTCACATCGATTACCGACATCACAAACACATCTGAATCAACCAAATACCAACATCACAATAACAAAACGTAAATCAACACCAAATCACCAGATACCACAACTTCCAATCGAAGAACATCCTCCCAGTTCCTCAATAGCCAAACACCCAAACTGAAACAATCACGACATAATTAAAGACATCCAACTTACCGATCTCGACACTCTCGAAGATAGTCGGCTGAAGGAAACCTCAGCAAGCACAGATCGATAGAAGAACCTAAATCTGCCACGACCATCGAGTTTCTCAGCCACAAATCCGATCAACATAGCAAGATCTAAGAAATCCACGATGGAATCTAACCCTAGATAGACTGATTACCTCGATTGGAAGCTCACTGCCGCGACAACGACGCCGCCTGTCCGCGGGAAGTGTCGCCGCAATTTTCCCAGGTGAGAACCCCTTGATCCCTGGTCGGAGATCAACCCAGTGGTGACATCGTCGAGCTTCTTGCACCGGATGTCGACGAGCGGAGATCAGCGACGCGAACGTGCGGAGTGAAGAAACGAGGCGGAGAAGAGAAAGAAGCGATGAAATGGTGCGTTCTGTTCGTTGGGTAGCCCTTATAAATGTTGTTCGACCAAATCTGGTTAACCCAACCCAACCCAATCCAAACCCAATCCGATTGGATTCAGCTCAGTCGGTTCAACCACTTAACCCAAGTCAAATCCAATCCGATTTAGCCCATTTATAGCCCAATCCCAATACCAGCCCAAGCCTAATACCAGCCCAAGCCCAACAGATTCTAACCCAATTAATCCACTTATTGAGCCCAATTTAATCCACTAATTAAACCCAATTAATTAAAGGATTAATCCATTTTTTTTGTATACTACATTCTCCCCCACTTAATAAAAAGTTGGTCCCCAAATTTCCGTACTTATATTCAGTAATCAACATAAGAAATTTCTTGAATTACTACATACCTCATGTGAACAGGTGAGGGTATCAAGCTCGGATGATATCCTCCAGCTCCCATGTAGCCTCCTCATCAGTGTGATGCTGCCATCCAACCATTACCAGTCGGATGGTCTTGTTCCGTAGCTGACGCTCTTTGCGACCCAGAATCTGTACTGGAATCTCCTCATATGTCGCATTAGGCTGGAGTTGAATCGGCACCTCCATCAGAACATGATCCGGATATGGTATGTATTTCCTTAGCATATACACATGGAATACGTTATGGACGCTCGCAAGCGTCGGAGGTAGAGCCAACCGGTATGCTACACCTCCAATCCGCTCCAATATCTCGAATGGTCCAATGTAGCGTGGTGCTAACTTTCCTTTAATTCCGAATCTCTTAACTCCTTTTGTAGGTGATACACGCAAAAATACATGATCTCCTATGGCAAACTCCAGAGGTCTTCGTCTCCGATCTGCATAACTTTTCTATCTATCCTGAGCCTCTAACAATCGTCGTCTGATAACATGAACCATCTCTGCATCGTGCTGAATACTCTGGGGGCCCAATAACTATCGCTCCCCAACATCCTCCCACAATACTGGCGATCTGCAGGGTCGGCCGTACAAAGCCTCAAAGGGAGCCATCTAAATGGATGAGTGATAACTATTATTATATGCAAACTCCACTAAGTGGACATGATCCTCCCAGCTGCCTCCGAAATCCATGATGCAAGATCTCAATAAGTCCTCCAGAGTCTAAATAGTACGCTAAGACTGTCCATCCATCTGCAGGTGAAATGCTTTACTGAGACGAAGCTCGGTGCCCATAGCATGCTGAAGACTCTACCATAATCGTGAAGTAAAACGCGGATCTCTATCAGATATGATACTCAGGGGCACTCCATACAGCCTGACAATCTCTCTACAGTATAGCTCTGCCAATCGATCCAATGGATGTGTCTCACGAATCAGAAGGAAATGAGCAGATTTGGTTAATCTGTCAACAATCACCTAAATCGCATCATGTCCTTTACGGGTTCTGGGCAACCCCGTAACGAAATCCATCGTGATATGTTCCCACTTCCATTCCAGAATTGGGATTCTCTGTAGTAATCCGGTGGGTTTCTGATGCTCAGCCTTTACCTGCTGGCAGACCAAACATCGAGCGGCGAAATCCGCAATATCCCTCTTCATACCGTCCCACCAATATGAGCGCCTCAAATCCTGATACATCCGAGTATCGCCCGGATGTATAGCAAATCTCGAATGATGTGCCTCTCATAATAACTCCTCCTTAATCGGATGTGTGTCCGAAACACATAATCTCCCTCAAAATCGGAGGACTCCAGTCTCGTCACACAAGAAATCTGTCTGTCATCCTGAATCCACAGTGCTGCATAAGAACTACAGATGTTGATCGCTAGCCTGTGCCTCCTTGATCCTCTCAATAATAGCAGATTGGGCAACCATGGATACCAATATTCCCCAGGATGTTTGACCCTGTTCAGACAACCCCAACTCTGAGAACTGTCGAACTAGATCAGTCACTGCAGTCAAATGACTGGCCAGAATCCCACGGGACTTCCTGCTCATTGCGTCCACTACGACATTAGCTTTACCCGAATGATACTGAATGGTGCAATCATAATCCTTTAGGTATTCCATCCCTCGTCTCTGTCTAAGATTCAATTCCTTCTGAGTGAAAAGATATTTCAAGCTCTTATGGTCCATATAGATCTCAAAAGTAATCCCATACAGATAATGTCTACATATCTTTAGCGCAAAAATAATGGCTGCTAACTCCAGATCGTGTACCGGATAATTCCTCTCATGATTCTTTAGCTGACGGGAGGCATAAGATACTACACGATCGAACTGCATCAGAACTGCTCCCAATCCTTGGAAAGAAGTATCAGTATACAATACCATCCCATCGCAAGAAGAAGGAATCACTAATACAGGTGCAGAAACTAGTCGCTGCTTAAGTTCTTGAAAACTGGACTCACAAGCCTCTGACCAAGTAAACTTGATCCCTTTCCGGGTCAAGCGAGTGAGTGGTGTGGCTATGCGGGAAAATCCCTCCACAAATCTACGGTAATAACCGGCCAATCCAAGGAAACTACGGACTTCCTAAACTGACTTAGGTTGCTCCCAACTGGTAATCGCTTCGATTTTCTGGGGATCAACTGAAATACCCCTGCTGGATACCACATGTCCAAGAAATCCCACAGAAGATAGCCAGAAAGCACACTTACTGAATTTGACATATAAATGTTCTCGTCGCAATGTCTCCAACACAATCCGAAGATGGTGCTCATGCTCCTCCTCGTAACGAGAATATTTCAAGATATCATCTATGAATACGATGACAAACTGATCCAAGTACCTCAAGAATACCTGGTTCATCAAATCCATAAATGCTGCTAGATCATTAGTAAGACCAAATGGCATCACTAGAAACTCGTAATGTCCATAATGCATGCGGAACGCTGTCTTCTGAACATCCTCGTCTCTTACTCTCAGCTGATGATAACCTGATCGCAGATCAATCTTGGAATACACACATGTATCCTTGAGCTGATCAAACAAATCCTCTATCCTCGGCAGTGGATATTTGTTCTTAACGGTCACTGCATTTAGTTGTCGGTAATCAATACATAACCGCAAAGATCCATCTTTCTTTTTAATGAACAACACCGGAGCTCCCCAGGGTGAAACACTAGGATGAACAAATCCCTTATTCAATAACTCTTGTAGTTGTATCTTAAGCTCACTCAGCTCTTTCGGTGCCTTCCAGTAAGGAGCCTTCGATAACGGTGCGATTTCTGGGATTACCTCTATCGCGAATTCCACTTGCCTAGGAGGTGGCAAGCCCGGAAGTTCCTCTGGAAATACATCCGGACACTCACGAACTACTTGCACACTGAAGAGGGGTGGTATCTCCTCACTCTCCACTTTGACCAAGGACAATAAGTACCAATGACAGCCATGAGTCAATAATCTCCAAGCCTGAAGTGCAGATATAATGGACACTCCATCATCTCGGGTACCCAGGAACTCCCATGCAGGCTGATCTGGTGGTCGGAAGGTCACTACTCTCGCCTTACAATCCATCAGAGTACAAGATGTTGCCAACCACCCATTAAGTATAATATCAAATTCCACCATCTCTAGCACCTGAAGGTCCACCGTAAGTATATGTCCCTCGAAATCCAACGGACAACCTTTGATTACTTGATGACTGGTCAAAACCTCGCCCGATGGTAATGATACCGCTAATCCACAAGAACGAAAAATAGGGATTCTCCCAATTTTTCTCAGAAATATACTAGATATAAAGGAATGCGAGCTACCAGTATCAATCAAAGTATCTGCAGGTATAGAATAAACCAAAATCATACCCTGAATGACCGATCCTCTACTACCGAAAGGCCCTCTCGTAATGGCATAAACTCGATCTCCACATACGCGTAAGCGCTCCCGATATAATAGTAGAATGCCTCCACTCAGGATGAGTCTGGCTCTGTGATGCTACTGCTGGAGGCTGACTCTGCTGCGTAGGTATAATATATCCCTGAGAGCTGGCTGGTAGGTATCGCTGAGTAGGTGGCCCGGAATAATAACCCTCTGGAGCTGGAGTATAATGAATCACCACTGGCATCCCGGAAGAGTCACTCCCATGTATATGATATATCTGTGCTGTGGGAGGTAGTGTCTGTCTCTGACCATGTATCTGCGTCCTAGGTGCTAACCTCTGCTGCTGATGCTGATCATATCTCTTTCCCTTGCTAGAATTGCCTGAACCCTCCAGCTGTGCCTTCAGAGTACATTCTCGACTAGTATGCCCTGGATGCTTGCAGTAATAACAAACATCTCGATCTAGGGGACACTCGGGAAAACTATGGTTTCTAGACCCACATCTACGACATCTAGCCATGTGTCCGCTCTTACGGTTCTTTTGAGAACCTCCAGACTATCAAGAAGCTGGTTGCTTCCCTTTATGTGTCCTAGATGATCCCTCTGTAGTACCCCGAGAAGCCGCACTCTGATCTTGCTTCTTCTGAGTCTCAGTAGTCGAATCAGATTTCCGCTGTTTTCCCTGGTTCATCTGTTTTTCCAACTCCCTCTCCTTTGCGATTTGCTGAGAAGTAACCTCAATAGATATCGCCCGATCTAGTGCCTCTCGGTAGGAGCTGATAGAAGATCCCGAGAGTTTGGCCCGAATATACGGAGCCAAACCCTACATAAATTGGAAGATACGGTCCCCATCCTGTGCTACCAAATGCGAACTAAACTCCGCGAGTCGAGTAAACTCCGCATTATAATCCATAACTGACCAGTTGCCCTGCTTAAGAGTCAAGAATTCCTGACGACGAGCCGTGGCAAATGCAGAAGGGAAATACTGCTTCCAGAAGACATCTCAAAAATCAGACCATGTGATCTCACGCTCTCCGATTAACGTCTTCTGCATCTTCCACCATGTAGTCGCCTGATCTCGAAGATGATATGCCACCAGACCCACCTTTTCCTCATCCATGCAACTCATGAACTCAAAAGTATCCTCAAGATTATCCAACCAGGTCCAGGCAATCCAGGGATCAGACTCGCCTCAGAACAATGTAAATCGGTCCTTGGCTGAACGTGCTAACACAGGTATACGTGCCTTGACTCTGACCCAACTAGAATCTGTAGAAGTCGGCATAGTTACGGGTACATCTGGCTCTTGAGGTTCCGAACCTCTGATAGGAGTCTGTTATGGCTCTTCCTGATCAACAGGTCCACCAGTAGTAGGTTGCTTAGATGGACGACCTCTCTTACAAGTCCGAACAGGTGCCATAATATCGTCTGTCCACACCTGAGTAACGACTTATATAAATATCTTGCTAGAAAATATTAAGTGTCAAGATTTCTTACTTCGTACAACTTGGAGTTCACGCCTCTGTCAATCCCATCTCACCAAAATCGAAATCAGATCAAATCAAAATGATTTCCGAGGTCCAAAATCCGATGAAAATCATTATTGCATGGCATCGCAACCTAGAGCTCTGATACCAATAAAATTGTCACGCCCCGAGGTAGACTCTGTACGGCCAACGGACAGCACCCCCTTATGATAATTCCAATACGGTACAATAGTCGCAGCTAGTATAACACATATCGAAAATGTATAACATCACAGCGGAAGCTAACACAATCGAAATACAAACTCAACAATATACATATATCGGTATATCCGTCCATACTAAAACAAAATCTCATACTGAATACCATAAAAGAAAAATATAGCACGATCTCCAATAACAGTAGAAGTCCATATGAAGATACATGTGATAGGAAACAAAACCCTCGGAAAAACGGCGGGATGGGATCAAGTGGCGATGCTCCAAGTCCAAGCCGAAGTCTTCTATCTACTCCCTGGGCGACAGGAAACCCAGGGTCCAGGGTGGTGAGTATAAAACTCAGGGGTAATATATAGAAGTGCATGAACAACATATAGGATATAAAGATCTACAAGTATACATGTGAAGATCTACAGGTATGCATCATGAGTCCAGCAGACATACAGTACTAAACATAGTAACCAGTAATCACAGATATGTCATACTCACAACATAAACTAAACTGGTCAACAGACATACAGTAATGTACATACCTCACGGTCTACCCTCCATATGACCTATAATATCCTGAACAGGTATACCATAGCATAAACCAAATAGCATGCAATAGTCTAAACTAATACACACTCATGCTCAACACATACACAACAGTATATAAAATATGCAAAAGGCATGTAGCATGATATACAATCATATGAAGCAAACAAATGCAGCATCTCACAGGCATATGTAAAACATATATCGAATACATGCATACATATATATCATCAATGCATATGCATGGTCATCGTCTGCGGACCCGTCCAACCACGACCCCAGAGTGGCCAGGGTGGCACGACAATGACAACTAGCCCGACTCCAGCTACCACTACTCTCGAGTGGCCGAGTTGGGTAGTATGACTGGTAGCTAGCCACCATAGAGCTATATGCTACCCTAGGAGCCCCTGCTGCAAGCGACTCAAGCTACCACTACCCATGAGTGGTCGAGTGCTGCACGACAGGACAAACTGCACCCCACTCTAGCTACCACCGACTATAGTGGTCGAGCGTGGCACATCTAATGCTCTGCCCTCAACCCTGCTACCACTACCCCGAGTGGCCGGGGAGGCAGGATGACTAACGACCTGTCTCAACCACAAGGGAGACCCAGTCAACAGCATGCATGCAAATGTAATGATGCATAGCTCCATAAAGGTATCCTCGCAACACTCCCTATCGCACGGGGAGTTCTGGTCAACAAAAAATCATCTATGCAAGGAATACACTCCACAAGACTCTCTCTATCGCGCAAAGAGTCATACACATCTGACAGTCAATCACGCTAAGACCTCTAGTCAGCAGCGAGATACTATCGACCGTCTATATAACCATACACAGTCACACAATCCATAAGGAATATAACATCACGTTAGGACCTCTAGTCCATGGTCACATACTGACAACCACACATTTATCTAAGAACATACAACTAAATCCATCATAGATGCACAACTAATATGTGTAAGATACAACAATCGACTCCATAACCCAAACCATCACCTAACCCTAGTGATGTAACACAGTAACCCAATCTGCAGTCCCAAAGATAACTCTAACCACATGTACTTACTGAACATCTATCAGCTAACATATAATAGGGTTTATAGTTCCTATCTGTGCTAGATAATCAATGAAGTAACAGAGTATATATCTCAAAGGTCAAAGGCAGTACAAGGATATGATTAAATAAGAGTGGATTTAAGGTAAACAGGTATAAACATATATCCAAACTCATGCACTAGAATTTGATCAAAACTATCGGACTAGGTAGATATTACCCACCTGATACGAAGCTCGAATAATCCTCACTTGCACGGACCTACTTCGTATCCTAAACCTGCACAATAGTGACAAATTACGGTTAAGTGCAAATTGCCAATACTTATACGAACAAAATACTAGTTCATTTTATATTCGTATTCTTTTCCTGGAAGCATTTTAACCACTCCGACTATCCCACTCCGATACACTACATAGATCAATTAAAATTTATATAGATCTAAACAATACTCACAACAATATAGACTAACCTAAATCCCCACATCTCCGCATCCAATCAATTCACCCACACCTTCGATCACCTCCATGGTAGCTCCGTTATCCACAGCAACTCATAGCTATACACAACTGCAATCTATCACAACAGAAACAACACCTAAAAAGGTATCTGACCAACTAAGACAACTGATGATACAAACACCATAATCTACCGATTTCCTACACAAAACAATCAAAGGAAACAAAAATTACACCCAACCTTTCACCGTTCAATCCATACACCCAAACCCATCGGCAGAACATAGATCTACACCAAATCAGTAGAAATAATATAACCCACTCAAATCACAGATTAATTTCAACATCCTAGCTGAAATTCCTAACCATCCGAACACCACAATTCCGATTCTCAACCTCATCGCTTCAATCGACAAACCACAAATTCACATCGATTACCGACATCACAAACACATCCGAATCAACAAAATACCAACATCACAATAACATAACGTAAATCAACACCAAATAACCGGATACCACAACTTCCAATCGAAGAACATCCTCCCAGTTCCTCAATCGCCAAACACCCAAACTGAAACATTCACGACATAATTAAAGATATCTAACTTACCGATCTTGGCACTCTCGAAGACAGCCGACTGAAGGAAACCTCAGCAAGCACAGATCGACAGAAGAACCTAAATCTGCCATGACCATCGAGTTTCTCAGCCACTAATCCGATCAACATAGCAAGATCTAAGAAATCCACGGTGGAATCTAACCCTAGATAGACTGATTACCTCGATTGGCATCTCACTACCGTGATAACGACGCTGCCTGTCCGCCGAAAGTGTCATCGCGATTTTCCCAGGCGAGAACCCCTTGATCCCTGGCCGGATATCAACCCAGTGGTGGTGCCGTCGAGCTGCTCGCACCGGATGCCGACGAACGGAGATCGGGGACGCGAACATGCGGAGTGAAGAAACGAGGCAGAGAAGAGAAAGAAGTGATGAAATGGTGCATTCTGTTTGTTCGGCAGCCCTTATAAATGTCGTTCGACCAAATCTGGTTAACCTAACCCAATCCGATTGGGTTCAGCTCAGTCGGTCCAGCCACTTAACCCAAGTCAAATCCAATCCGATTTAGCCCATTTCTAGCCCAAGCCCAATACCAGCCAAAGCCTAATACCACCCCAAGCTCAACAGATTCTAACCCAATTAATCCACTTATTGAGCTCAACAATTAATCCACTAATTATACCCAATTAATTAAAGGATTAATCCAAATTTTGTTTGTCGTATACTACAATTAGAAAGGGGGATAAATGAAGAATTACCTTCATTTAGTGATAAGGGTTGTATCACTAGGGAGAATGAAGGCATATAGAATGAATTTTGACACAAGGAAGAGAATGAAGGGTCTCCTTGAAAGATGATAAACTTTTTAATATGTGTCTAAGGGGGTGAAATGGAGGGGTTTAAGTTAAGCTCAAGATGATTAGTGCATAGAGATGCCCTATAAACCCAAATATATATAAACCCCCAAATATTTCAAAATTTAAAATTCTGAAGTTAGGGATTCTTCATTATGCTTTGGCATAAGAAGAAAAAAGTGTTAGGATATACTAAAAGCCTAGCTTTTGTATGAACATCTTCATTTTGAAATAATAATCACATGATCATTGTTTGCATTTTATATTTATGCATATTATCTAATACTTTACATTGTAGATAACATGGTGTGTGGTGTCACACTAAAGATAATATTATCAGTTCCTTGTAGAGTATAAGTAGAGGCTCATAACCAAGATAGTTTTGGACAAACCATTGGCATGGTTGTAGTGTGATTTGGTATTGGTTTATCTTGACTATAGAATTATACTAGTACACTTTGTGTGTATTGAGCAGGACTGATTTAGAGGTGATTCAATTTATACTGACTATATAATTGAATCAGACCTCAGATATTATGATGTACATGCTCTTAATCTTGATATAATAACGGGCACATGTACTTAGTATTTATTTCTTTGATTTACCAATGGGTGAGATTTATTTGTTAAATCGATAGGCTTGGTAATTTGGGAAATAATATTATTTACATAGTGTGTCGTTGATTATAGGAGGAAATCGTGTCCTATTATACTAGGATGATGATGTCTTCTTGAGGAGCTCATAAGGTTCATCATGTAGATCCTGCAGGTGGACTTGGTCCAACATGATGATAAGGATGAGTGGTACTACTCATGGAGTTAGATATTAATTAATTAAAATTTCAGTAATTTAATTAATTAAAGGACATTCGATATCATAAACACGGGGAGATATTTTGTACAAATAATATGTGAAGACCATATTTATTTATGGGGGTTGGTGAGGTAGAAAAATGATGATCCTCTAGTGGAATGGATCATCATTAATGCATCAGGTTTTATGTGGTTCGGATCCATTGGGTGGCCAAGATCCAACTCCTCCTCATGGTCCCTATTGTAGCCTATTATAAATACCTCATGATGCCTAGATCTATATAAGGGAGGGAAGAGGCTTGGGCGAGAGATAAGAACCTAGGGTTTGGAGTTGGCATGGAGTTTTTAGGCGGAAAGAAAAAGGAGTGGTGCTAGGGTTTGCTTCCCTAAGGGCCGATGGCAAGAGTAAGAGGGATTAAGGTTTTTCCTTTTTTTCCTCAAGCTTTGGTTGACGCCCCTCTCCTTCTCTTGATCCGGCGTCTCCTTCTCCTTCTCAAGGTCGGCGCCTCTCCTCTTCCTAACCTAGGGTCGGCGGCAACAAGAAGTCTCTCTTGGCCGGCGTCTCCTTTATTTCCTTAGGGCTGCTGACAACTAATCTTGGTGGGTTGGTGGTCGACACAAGCAAGGAGAAGAAGGGAGTTTGTTCTTCCCTTGTTCGGAGCGAGCAAGAAAGGGAAGACACGTGGTCTAGGATGCTTCGATTCTTGGAAGATCGTCGCCCACACAACGTCTAAGAAGAGTATAGGAATACAATAGAAGATCAAGAGGTAAAACAAGAAGTATAATCTTGTTTAATTTTGATTAGTGTTCTTTTGTATTTTGAATGTTGTTAATTGACATGGACCCTGATGATAAACACAAAAATCGGTGATACGTACATCATCTATTCCGCGGCTAATATTAGAAAAGAGTTAGGTTGCTTGAACAATAAGTTTGTTCAAACGACCACTCAAATCAAATAGCACGATGATGAATTGGTTGCTTGGGCAATCCATCTTCGTCCGGATTATTTTTTTTTAATCCGGGGACGTGTGATAGGATCGCCATGCACAAGAGACCAAAGCGGGAAGCAATTCCCTTACAAAAGTTGGCTTATTGGCTAGCCTAACATAAAGTATTGCCAAACATCAAAAAGAGGGAGATTGTTGGTGCAATCAACCCAGGTCACGATTGACCAAACTCTGTTGGGGATCGAACGGCCGGCTAGAGGGGGGTGAATAGCCTTCTTACGATGGATGTCGTAATTTGCTCGTCTACAAAACGTTAGCGCAAGCGGAATATGCAAATATAAATAAAGACAAAGCAAAAGATAAACAAACAATACAAACACCGAGATGTAACGTGGTTCACGGCTACGCCGCTAATCCACGGTCCGATTCGTCCACGGTGAATCACTCCGCCAAAGCCAATCACTATTGGTCCCTCCTTTGCACCAAGCTAGGTGGAGGTAACCTTTACAATCAAGATCACTCTTCTTACAATAAGATTGAAGTAAAAGCAAGTGAGAAGAGTAGGTAATCGTGTATGACACTTTGGGAGAAATTTAAAGCTCAAGCATTGGCCCTCCAAAGCTCCACACCCTCTCTTTTTATAGAGAGGCGGTCGTACGCCACCACTACAATACCTCTCCGAACACGTCGGATCCCGACCGTTGTAGTTCAATGGAACACTTGGCAGTCGACTGATGGACCTCATCACCGATCACGCTCCATAGTCGACGCCTCGGCTACATGGTGTGGCCAAAACCTTTCAACTGACCGATCAGCTTCAGCAATGATCGTATGGTCTTGGCAATGATCGCCCACATATGGCAAATGATTGGCCTCAAAACAACCAATAAATGCCCGGTCGAACCACGCTCGACTCGGGCCGATCGCCATTCCATGGCAATGACCGTGTCGGGAAATCTCATCCGACACTTAGCCAAATGGCCAAGTTTCACCTTAGAGCTACTGCCCCTTCCCGAGTTACATTCGCTCCCTCTCATCTCTCGGAGTCCCTCGCCTTTGAAGTTCTCTTCGTTCGCGGCCATGTCCCTCGGCAGTATCAGGTGCACGACTCTGTAATGCTCCTTCACGTCTCTTGCCTCGAAGTCTACTTCCTCCAGCTTCACTCCAAGCTCCTCGTCTGGCGGTCCCTCGGATTCTCCAAGCGCACGGCTTCCGAAAAGCTATCCTTCACCGACTCAAGGACTGAGTCATGAGATGTGAAACTCGCCACGGCTCCATGTGCGAATTACTAAGCCCTGTAAGACTCCAACGCACATATCAACCACACTTAAACCCTTTGCCACACACATCAAAAGCTTATCATGGCAAGAGATTGCCCTAACAATCTCCCCATTTTTGATGTGTGACAATCCGTTTAAGTTAGGTAAAAACATTTGATAGAAATTTTAAAGGTAAGAAAGCCTGTAAACATAAACATGATATAGCAACATGCAACTCCCCCTTAATCCATGAAACTCCCCATACATATTTCTCCCCCTATCATAATTTACTTAAACACAATTATTTCTCCCCCTTTGACACCATCAAAAAGATTAATACTAAGTTATAAACCCATGGCATCAAGTCTAATAGAAGGAAAATACCAAAAACATATTTAAAATCTGAAATTAGAAAATATTAGACTGTTTTTCAGGATTGTAGTCAATGATCGCTATCAAGATGGCAAATGATCGACACAATGGTTTCCAAATTCGATTTTCAAGAATTTGAAATGCATTAAAAATTCTAAAAAATTCAAAAAATAGTGAAATTTGGGGAACACATTTCTTGTAAGGTTCTTTATCAGTGAAAAATAATTTTTTATGAAAGATCATTATATTTTCACGTATTTGCCAAAAATCCAATAGTTTTAAAAACCACTAGGTATTTGACCATTCTAGTATCAAGTTTAACACCTAGTTTTGCATCCAATTGTTTCAAAACATGAATACATAGATTTTAAAGTAAGAAATTGTTTTGAAAACATATGAAATATTCAACCATGATCTTTGAGCAATATGTCTATGAATTAAACATAAGCCTTCCCCATGATTGGTCTATTATTGCTATTATGATACCTTAAATGACCATCTATATGCCATAGGCATTAGTGGACATTTGTATCATCCTAACATCTCACTCATGCTATCTTTTCAATCATGGTAGCCTATGGTGAGTGTGAGATGTATCCTAGAGGGTATTTGTATATACTTAACCATTATATTCATGCAATTCTATCAAGGTTAAGTATCATCCTAACAATCCTCATGATCATAAAGACATATATGTGTGAATTTCACATTATGATCATGAAATACATGTATTCATCAATTTTTAATCTTGCATTAGGTATTATATCATGATAATAAGTAAAATATCACCAAAGGCATGATTTAACACTATATCTCATGATGATTTGCCAAATTTCAAAATCATAAATCATGATTGCACATATACATAGCAATTACATTAATTATCATGATTTAAACATTATTATCTATTTTTGGGCACATTATCATCACCCAACACTATTTCAAAAATGTTGTCCGGCCATCCTAAGTCAACCAAAAATATGATATTGGTCAAGTCCATATGGTTGACTATCCTAGGGTTTTTCTAACCCTTAAGGATGGATTTTAGAACCCAAAATAAGTTCTTGCCTGTGGGGTTCACTAGATACTCCTTAGGAATCCATTTCCTAGCTATTACTTTCTTCTTATCTTGTCCCCTAGCAATTAGGCATTTATAGGCCTTTTCATCTTTCTTTTCTTTGTATCCTAGGCCTTTCTTATTGAAGCTAGCTCTTTGGCTCCCTATAATCATGTTCAAGGTGTTTGAGCCAATTGTAAACTTTTCTAGGGCTTTGGTTAAATAATCTACTTTCTCTCTTAAAGCCCTATTTTCCTCTATGCATGCATCATTAACATCAAAAGGCATATAGTTATCATGTGAGCATGCATCATTTAAGCTAGAAGAGATATTATCATTTAAGCTAGAAGAGATATTATCATTTAAGCATGCTTTTTCTAGCTTATTTTCTAAATCCTTAATTTGATCCAACATGCTCTTATTTTTCTTCTTTGCTCTAAATAAATCCTTAGATAAGCTAGAAATCATAGAAACTATTTTACTAGGTGAAAGATTGGTTACCATAGTTTCCATGTCCTCTTCTTCATCGGATGAGGAGGTAGAGGAGGCTCCCCCTTCACTTGAGCTCTCTCCTCTTGTGCTTGATTCTTCATTTTCGGTGGAGGAGCAATCCAAGTCGTCAAATGCCATCAATGGTAGGTTGGTGACAAATGCATTTTCTTCCTCAGATGATGATGAAGATGAGGAGGAAGGGTCATCCCAAGTCTTTGCTTTGAATGCCTTGGCCTTTCGCTTTTCCTTTGCTTTCTTCTCCTCTTCCTTTTTTCTTCTTGCTCCCTTTTTTCTTCTTCTTTTCTTCCTTTTTGTTCTTTTCTTCCTTGCTCTTGTTTAGGAGGGGACAATTATCCCTTATGTGTCCCTCTCTTTGGCAATTGTAGCAAATGATTTTCCCCCTTTGTCTTCTATTCCTATCATTAGATTTATTAAATCTAAAATCTTTTAAAGCGCGTCTTACTCTCCTTACGATATAAGCTTCTTCCGTGCTATCCATGGAGGAGGAGGAGGATGCTTCATCATCATCGGAGGAGGAGAGGATCTCTATCTTCTTCTTCCCCTTGTTTGCCAAGAATGCTACTCCTCTTGAAGGTTGGATTTTTGGCTCTTCTTGTATTCCTTCAAGCCTCGTTTCATGGAGCTCCATTGTTGAGAAGAATTCCTCCAAGGTACTTACTTCCAAGTTCTTGGAGATGTAGAACGAATTCACCATAGAGCTCCATCTTGAGGACCGGGGAAAGGCATCTATGGCCTTCATTACCATATCCCGGTTGGAGAGCTTTTCACCTACACTTGTTAAACCGGTTAGTATTTCTTTAAATCTAGAGTGTAGGGATTTTACCTTCTCTCCCTTTTCAAGTTTGATATTGGACAATTGGGAGCGAAGAACATCTCTCCTTGCTAGCTTTGCCTCGGATGTGCCTTCATGGATTTCTATTAGTTTCTTCTACATTTCCTTGGCACTACCACACTCTCCTATCCTATTGACTTCTTGTTGAGGGAGGACATTGTAGAGGTGGTGCTTGGCCTTTGAATTTGCCAAGTATTCTTCTCTTTTCCTCTTGCTCCACCTTGATTTCTCCAATGGCTCCCCATTTTCGTTCCTAGGCAACTCAAAACCGTTTTCCATTATTAATAGAATTTCAAAGTCGATTTCGAAGAATACCTCCATTCGCTTCTTCCACCAAGCGAATTAGCCGTCGAACTTCGGTGGGTGGATGTTGGAGCCGGCCATTTTGAATGTTGCTTGTTGTGGCGGTTAGTCCTCGACAAGCTTTCCTTGGCTCTGATACCACTTGTTGGGGATCGAACGGCCAGCTAGAGGGGGGTGAATATCCCTCTTACGATGGATGTCATAACTTGCTCGTCTACAAAATATTAGTGCAAGCGGAATATGCAAATATAAATAAAGACAAAGCAATAGATAAACAAACAATACAAACACCGAGATGTAACGTAGTTCACGGCTACGCCGCTAATCCACGGTCCGATTCGTCCACGGTGAATCACTCCGCCAAAGCCAATCACTATTGGTCTCTCCTTTCCACCAAGCTAGGTGGAGGTAACCTTTACAATCAAGATCACTCTTCTTACAATAAGATTGAAGTAAAAGCAAGTAAGAAGAGTAGGGAATCGTGTATGACACTTTGGGAGAAGTTTAGAGCTCAAGCATTGGCCCTCCAAAGCTCCACACCCTCTCTTTTTATAGAGAGGAGGCTTTTCTTCCCGTTTGTGGCCACCAGTCGACTGCTGCCCTTGGCAGTCGACTGCCGCCACTACAACGGTCTTCGAACACGTCGGATCCCGACCGTTGTAGTCCAACGGAACACTAGGCAGTCGATTGATGGACCTCATCAGTCAACTATTGCCTCCATAGTCAAAAAACCTTTCGACTACCGATCACGCCTTCAAAGAATGACGACTTATGAGTCTTGTGATCATTTGCCCACATATGGCAGTCGACTGGTGGCCTCAAAACAACCAGTCAAATACCAGTCGAACCACGTTCGACTCAGAGCAGCCGACTGCCATTCCATGGCAGTCGACTGGTGTCGGGAAATCTCATCCGACACTCAGCCAAATGGACAAGTTTCACCTTAGAGCTACTACCCCTTCCCGGGTTACATTCGCTCCCTCTCATCTCTCGGAGTCCCTCGCCTTCGAAGTTCTCTTCTTTCGCGGCCACGTCCCTCGGCAGCATCAGACGCACGGCTCTACAATGCTCCTTCACGTCTCTTGCCTTGAAGTCTACTTCTTTCGGCTTCACTCCAAGCTCCTCGTCCGGCGGTCCCTCGGATGCTCCAAGCGCACGGCTTCCGCAAAGCTATCCTTCACCGACTCAAGGACTGAGTCATGAGATGTGAAACTCGCCACGACTCCATGTGCGAATTACTAAGCCCTGCAAGACTACAACGCACATATCAAACCAACATATCAACCTAACTTAAACCCTTTGCCACACACATCAAAACCTTATCATGGCAAGAGATTGCCCTAACAATCTCCCCCTTTTTGATGTGTGACAATCCGTTTAAGTTAGGTGAAAACATTTGATAGAAATTTCTAAGGTAAGAAAGCATGTAAACATAAACATGATATAGCAACATGCAACTCCCCCTTAATCCATGAAACTCCCCATACATATTTCTCCCCCTATCATAATTTACTTAAACACAATTATTTCTCCCCCTTTGACACCATCAAAAAGATTAATATTAAGTTATAAACCCATGGCATCAAGTTTAATAGAAGGAAAATACCAAAAACATGTTTAAAATATAAAATCAGAAAATATTGGACTGTTTTTCAGGTGAGCAATGATCGCTATCGTGATGGCGATCATTGGCATAATAATTTCAAATTCGATTTTCAAGTAATTTCAGAAATGCATTAAAAATTCTAGAAAATTTAAAAAATAGTGAAATTTGGGGAACACATTTCTTGTAAGGTTCTTTATCAGTGAAAAATAATTTTTTATGAAAGATCATTATATTTTCACGTATTTTCCAAAAATCCAAAAGTTTTAAAAACCATTAGGTTTTTGACCATTCTAGTATCAAGTTTAACTCCTAGTTTTGCATCCAATTGTTTCAAAACATGAATACACAGATTTTAAAGTAAGAAATTGTTTTGAAAACATATGAAATATCCAACCATGATCTTTGAGCAATATGTCTATGAATTAAACATAAGCCTTCCCCATGATTGGTCTATTATTGCTATTTTGATACCTTGAATGACCATCTATATGCCATAGGCATTAGTGGACATTTGTATCATCCTAACATCTCACTCATGCTAAGTTTTCAATCATGGTAGCCTATGGTGAGTGTGAGATCTATCCTAGAGGGTATTTGTATATACTTAACCATTATATTCATGCAATTCTATCAAGGTTAAGTATCATCCTAACAATCCTCATGATCATAAAGACATATATGTGTGAATTTCACATTATGATCATGAAATACATGTATTCATCAATTTTTAATCATGCATTAGGTATTATATCATGATAATAAGTAAAATATCACCTAAGGCATGATTTAACACTATATCTCATGATGATTTGCCAAATTTCAAAATCATAAATCATGATTGCACATATACATAGCAATTACATTAATTATCATGATTTAAACATTATTATCTATATTTGGGCACATTATTATCACCCAACACTATTTCAAAAATGTTGTCCCGCCATCCTAATTCAACCAAAAATATGATATAGGTCAAGTCCATATGGTTGACTATCCTAGGGTTTTTCTAACCCTTAAGGATGGATTTTGGAACCCAAAATAAGTTCTTGTCTATGGGGTTCACTAGATACTCCTTAGAAATCCATTTCCTAGCCATTACTTTCTTCTTATCTTGTCCCCTAGCAATTAGGCATTTATAGGCCTTTTCAATTTTCTTTTCTTTGTATCCTAGGCCTTTCTTATTGAAGCTAGCTCTTTGGCTCCCTATAATCATGTTCAAGGTGTTTGAGCCAATTGTAAACTTTTCTAGGGCTTTGGTTAAATAATCTACTTTCTCTCTTAAAGCCCTATTTTCCTCTATGCTTGCATCATTAACATCAAAAGGCATATAGTTATCATGTGAGCATGCATCATTTAAGCTAGAAGAGATATTATCATTTAAGCATGCTTTTTCTAGCTTATTTTCTAAATCCTTAATTTGATCTAACATGCTCTTATTTTTCTTCTTTGCTCTAAATAAATCCTTAGTTAAGCTAGAAATCATAGAAACTATTTTACTAGGTGAAAGATTAGTTACCATAGTTTCCATGTCCTCTTCTTCTTCGGATGAGGAGGTAGAGGAGGCTCCCCCTTCACTTGAGCTCTCTCCACTTGTGCTTGATTCTTCATTTTCGGTGGAGGAGCAATCCAAGTCGTCAAATGCCATCAATGGTAGGTTGGTGACAAATGCATTTTCTTCCTCGGATGATGATGAAGATGAGGAGGAAGGGTCATCCCAAGTCTTTGCTTTGAATGCCTTGGCCTTTTCCTTTTCCTTTGCTTTCTTCTCCTCTTCCTTTTTCTTCTTCTTTTCTTCCTTCTTTTTCTTTTCTTCCTTGCTCTTGTTTAGGAGGGGATAATTATCCCTTATGTGGCCCTCTCCTTGGCAATTGTAGCAAATGATTTTCCCCCTTTGTCTTCTATTCCTATCATTAGATTTATTAAATCTAAAACCTTTTAAAGCATGTATTACCCTCCTTACCATATAAGCTTCTTCCGTGCTATCCATGGAGGAGGAGGAGGATGCTTCATCATCATCGGAGGAGGAGGGGATCTCTATCTTCTTCTTCCCCTTGTTTGCCAAGAATGCTACTCCTCTTGAAGGTTGGATTTTTGGCTCTTCTTGTATTCCTTCAAGCCTCGTTTCATGGAGCTCCATTGTTGAGAAGAACTCCTCTAAGGTACTTACTTCCAAGTTCTTGGTGATGTAGAATGAATCCACCATAGAGCTCCATCTTGAGGACCGGGGAAAGGCATCTATGGCCTTCATTACCATATCCCGGTTGGAGAGCTTTTCACCTACACTTGTTAAACCGGTTAGTATTTCCTTAAATCTAGAGTGTAGGGATTTTACCTTCTCTCCCTTTTCAAGTTTGATATTGGACAATTGGGAGCGAAGAACATCTCTCCTTGCTAGCTTTGCCTCGGATGTGCCTTCATGGATTTCTATTACTTTTTCCCACATTTCCTTGGCGCTAGCACACTCTCCTATCCTATTGACTTCTTGTTGAGGGAGGACATTGTATAGGTGGTGCTTGGCCTTTGAATTTGCCAAGTATTCTTCTCTTTGCCTCTTGATCCACCCTGATTTCTCCAATGGCTCCCCATTTTCGTTCCTAGGCAACTCGAAACTGTTTTCCATTATTAATAGAATTTCAAAGTCGGTTTCGAAGAATACCTCCATTCGCTTCTTCCACCAAGCGAATTCGCCGTCGAACTTCGATGGGTGGATGTTGGAGCCGACCATTTTGAATGTTGCTTGTTGTGGCGGTTAGTCCTCAACAAGCTTTCCTTGGCTCTGATACCACTTGTTGGGGATCGAACGGCCGGCTAGAAGGGGTGAATAGCCCTCTTACGATGGATGTCGTAATTTGCTCGTCTACAAAATGTTAGCACAAGCGGAATATGCAAATATAAATAAAGACAATGCAAAAGATAAACAAACAATACAAGCACCGAGATGTAACGTGGTTCATCGCTATGCCGCTAATCCATGTTTCGATTCGTCCACGGTGAATCACTCCGCCAAAGCCAATCACTATTGGTCTCTCCTTTGCACCAAGCTAGGTGGAGGTAACCTTTACAATCAAGATCACTCTTCTTACAATAAGATTGAAGTAAAAGCAAGTAAGAAGAGTAGGGAATCGTGTATGGCACTTTGGGAGAAGTTTAGAGCTCAAGCATTGGCCCTCCAAAGCTCCACACCCTCTCTTTTTATAGAGAGGAGGGTTTTCTTCCCGTTGGCCGCCACCAGTCGACTGCTGCCCGTGGCAGTCGACTACCGCCACTACAGTAGTCTCCGAACACGTCGGATCTCGACCATTGTAGTCCAACGGAACACTTGGCAGTCGACTGATGGACCTTATCGCCGATCACGCCCTCGTAGTCGATGCGCGATCGGCTACGAGCGGTTCTGGCAAAAACCTTTCGACCACCGCGCTTTCAGAATGATCGATGGTCTTGGTAGTCAACTGCCCACATATGGCAGTCGACTGGTGGCCTCAAAACAACCAGTCGAATACTAGTCGAACCACGTTCGAGGGAATGATCGCCATTCCATGGCAATGATCGGCGGTGTCGAAATCTCATCCGACACTTAGCCAAATGGCCAAGTTTCACCTTAGAGCTACTACCCTTTCCCGGGTTACATTCGTTCCCTCTCATCTCTCGGAGTCCCTCGCCTTCGAAGTTCTCTTCGTTCGTGGCCACGTCCCTCGGCAGCATCAGGCGCACGGCTCTACAATGCTCCTTCGTGTCTCTTGCCTCGAAGTCTACTTCCTCCGGCTTCACTCCAAGCTCCTCGTCCGACGGTCCCTCGGATGCTCCAAGCGCACGGCTTCCGCAAAGCTATCCTTCACCGACTCAAGGACCGAGTCATGAGATGTGAAACTCGCCACGGCTCCATGTGCGAATTACTAAGCCCTGCAAGACTCCAACGCACATATCAAACCAACATATCAACCTAACTTAAAACCTTTGCCACACACATCAAAACCTTATCATGGCAAGAGATTGCCCTAACAAACTCGAGTGGAACTCTAGTAGTATTTTGATGTTTGACAATGTGCTTGAGTTTGGATAATAATATGACTATGGGATGGTATGGGATATCCGTGGTCATATGGAGATGAGCATGTAGTCAAGGAGGTCAAGGTTGACCAAATACTTGACAAGGGAAAATCCAAGTGGGACTTGGTGATGGAAAGTCCAAGAGTAGAGTCTTGGTCATGTAAGTCCAAGTATGTAGTCTTGGCAGTGAAAGTCCAAGTATAGATACTTGGCACGGGAAGAGGAAAAGTTCTGGTAGGTCATGAGTGGTCGGATGACTAGGCAAGGGAAGACCCAGCAGGTTAGGGAGACCTTGCTTGGCAAGGGAAGTCCTGGCTGATCACGGGGTTACTGTGCATGGTAAGTGAAGACCCAACTGATCAGGAAGATCGAGCTTGGCAAGAGAAGTCTTGGAAGGTCACAATTGTTTAGATGTTAGGCAAGCGAGGAAAGTCTAAACTATGGATACTTGGTAAAGCGAAAGTGAAGGACCGAAAATACACTAGAGGGGGGGAGAATAGCGTATCAAAAACTTTCTTTTCTTTTTAAAATTTTACAGTAGAAAACAAAACAAGGATAAGGGCACACAATAACACAAAGAGCTTTTACTTGGTTCACAACCAAATGGTTGCTATTCCAAGGCCCGTGTGATCTCCGACAACTTTCGTAAAGGCAATTCACTAAGTACTCTCTTCCTCGTTGGAGGTAAGAGATGCAGTGATTACAATTAAAATGAAAAGAATCAGTAACAACCTTATCGAATCCAATATAAATTAAGTACGAAGAAGAAACAAAAGAAGCAACAAAAATTATCGACACAAGTAAAGTAAAGATTAACCTTCGTCGGGTGCATGGGAATGGTTGCTTGAGAATTTGAGAGAGATTGAGAGTTGGAAAAGCAAGAGCACCTAGAAGAATTAGCTTTTAGGGGTTGCTATAGAGCCTTCTTTTATAAACTTGAGCCTTGTAATAAGTCCAGATCTATATCCCAATTTCGTGGATCTTATCATGAGGTGGAAGCTTTGACCGATAACTCTTTGACTATGTGCTTTCGAATGATTCAGAGACATCAGTCGACTGCAACTTACCTATACTGGCTGGACTAGTCGACTGTGTTGACAATGTAATTTAGCATCAGTCGACTGATATTCCATTCAGTTGACTACTGCAAGGTACTTGGCAAATATCCTTGGTTCTTCTTCAGTCTTTCACTTGCATTACAAGATTAGCACAGTATCTTCAAGTATATTAATAGCGACAACCCTTTTTAACCATCATATCTCGACTTCGACCTTCCTCTGGAAGCCTTAGTCATATCGACGCATAAAGTTGTCCCCTTACCGAGGTTGCATCCTTACCATCGCTCCTCACCCGGAGCTTACCTTGCTTTACCTTTTGGCTCTTTGTCCTGTTGCTTAGCATCTGATCTTTGACCACCATTCCTCCTGGTGTCTTTGATCTCAACTAAGACTAACTCAAGTTTTGCATACTTAACAAAGCATTTTAGATAACAATATAGCTTAACTTTGAACTTTTGTCATTATCAAAACTCATGTTCAATTATCTGGTGCCCCTGTACCAACAATCTCCCTCTTTTTGATCTATGGCAACACAATTTCAAAGTTAAATAAATAGTAAGCATTAATTAGACACTTTTCAAAACCCCCCCCCCCCCTTAACACTTGGTGAGTTTTGAAAAACAAGTTAAAGTTAATTTAAACCTACTTGTATCTCTCCCCATTTGACATATATCAAAAAGAATATTATGAGGAGTGCATTTTCAAGGTTAATGTTAACCATATACTTAAAGTTGAAGTTGTGAAATTTCAAACCATCTTTAACTTTTCAAAAATTCAATATAAGTTCTTTTACTAGTTCAAATGATAAAAGAAATTATGTAACTAAATACCTTTATGAATCCAAGCATGTGTCCTTTTTGTAAAATAATATTTTCAATATAAACCATCTAATAAATTGTCCTTAAGAAAATGTCCAACTCCATTTTTTTAATTTAATTTAAACTCAAGATTCTAATGGTTGTATGTCAATCTAGAGGTAGTCAAGTCTTTCTCTCCCCTTTGATATTTATGACCTATGGTTTCTAGGTTTTGCACCAATAATGTTTAACTAACTTTATTTTTGTGAAAGAGTTTATTGTAACTTTTGCAAAGTAATTTTTGAAAATGTTATAAACATAATCCAAATATTAAAAGCTCATGTATTTCATTTTATAAAAGTTATATTGTAAATGCATGCTCTCAATTAAACATTGTGTTTAATTTTATTCCTTTGAAATCAAAAGGATTTAATAAATATATTTTCAAAATACTTTGAAGCCTTATCAATTAATTTTTTTTAAAGAGTTGCAAGAATAATTTTCAAATAATTTTTAACAAATTTTAAAATTTAAATTCAGTATCTCCCCCTTAACTTTCCATACTTTTTAGGACATTTCTAGTTAACCACAAGGAAATTTACTTAAGTCTGGAGGGTTTAGGAGTCTAAAGTTGACCTAAGAATTAAATGCCTAGTATTGGTCAACCAATCAAGTAACTAAAGATTTTCAAAAATTAAATATAAATACACGCAACAATCATGAAAATAAATATTTTTATATATTTTGAAAACATTTAAAAAATTATGTTATTTTTAATTGTCCTTAATATCTCACTCATTCTATGTGTCTTTATACAAACAACACATGTTAACCTTATTAATATTGTGAGATGGATTCAATTTTACTTAGTTAATTTTAATGACAATTAAAAGAATTTAAACTTGTGTTAGATTCAAGTTTAGCTTGGGCTAGTCAAGTAAATTTTTCCAAAATCAACTTCCAAGTAGTGGCGAGGCATATAACCTTCTTGGATATTAGGTGGACCACTTCCTTAGACAAAGTTGATTAGGGAATATAAGTACTAGACTTGCTTTAGACTAAACTTTGGTCTAACTAGTTAAAGACTAGGTGAGTTAGCTTCGATTAGTTTCACTCAACTTAGTGCACCATGTAGGACGTATCTAGCCTAAACATGCATTTCGAAGAGATTCCCTAACTTACTATCAGTTCACTTTGTCTTAGTACTAGTTTGTTCAAGTTTAACTAACTTTGTTTCCTATCTAGTCAATTCTAAGTTAAGTAATTAAATTAAACTAAGAAAGCAAGACTAAATTAATCAAGTAATTAAGCAAACAAGTTTAGTATTGGCTCCCCTTGTATCATTGAATCGATACGGTCTATCCACATAGTGGATTTGATCCTTGGGAAACCAATACTTAGTTGAACTAGTTGTGATTTTAGACTTAACTTAGGGACCCATTCTTGGATTCATCTATAATCATAATTTACGAGTGAAATAAATGATCTATTTGTTGATCTAAATCCCAGTCCAATCTTGTTGTACATGACTTTTTGAGTTCCAAGGATTAGGTCAAGACCCTTGGAACCCAATGTGAACCTTTCCAACGATGGCATAAGGTCTTGAACTTCCCTTTCAAGAGAGAATTCTCTTCCTCGAGTTTTTTTTACTTGAGTTGAGTTTCCCTCATGAACTTGACTAGTTGAAGAGGTTAGACTAGTCTTTTTCTTAAAGATTTTAACCTCCTTAAATAAAGACTCGACTTACTTAGACAATTTTTTATTCAAAATTTAATAGTGTCATTCAAGGTTTTAATTAAAGAGTAACTCACATTTATTGACAATTTAATAGTATCTGCTCGTGACACTCAGAGCATACGATACATCGGGCCTCGTACATAACATAGCATACATGATAGATCCTATTGCGGATGCATAGGGAATCTTACTCATGCAAATCCTCTCGTCTTCTGTGCGCGGACACATAGACTTCGAAAGGTGTACCCCATGCCTGATGGGTAGGAAACCTTTCTTGGATTCCGACATGCTAAACCTCTTTAGCACTCGGTCTATATATGTAGACTGCGAAAGACCAAGCAACCGTTTCGATCTATCTCTATAGATCTTAATCTCGAGGATGTAGGTTGCTTCTCCCAGGTCTTTCATGGAGAATGTCTTGGATAACCAAACCTTCACTGACTGTAAGATTGAGACATCATTTCCTATAAGTAATATGTCATCGACATACAATACTAGGAACACGACTGCACTCCCACTAACCTTCTTGTACACACAAGGTTCGTCTAGATTTTGTGAGAAATCAAACTTTTTGATTGTCTCATCAAAATGGATATTCCAGCTCCTTGATGCTTGCTTCAATCCATAAATGGACCGCCGCAATTTGCATACCTTGGTTTTATCAACCGATGTGAAACCCTCAGGCTGTATCATATACACGTCCTCGAGCAGGTTTCCATTAAGGAAAGTTGCTTTCACATCCATCTGCCATATCTCATAATCATAATGACCTGCTATGCCCAGGAGCATCCGAATGGATTTAAGCATAGCTACAGGCGAATAGGTTTTGTCATAATCAACACCTTGCTTTTGACGATATCCTTTCGCCACCAATCTAGCCTTATAGGTAATCACATTACCATCCATGTCGGTTTTCTTCTTGAAAACCCACTTGCACCCTATAGGCTTTATGCCTTCAGGTGGGTCAACCAAGTTCCAAACTTGGTTTTCATACATGGAATCCATTTCCGACTTCATGGCATCAAGCCACTTATCTCTTTCTGAACTTGTCAGCACTTCTTGATAACTAGTAGGCTCCTCATCATCAATGAGTAACACGTCGTTCGATTCACTTACGAGAAATCCATATCTCTCGGGAATATTGCGTGCTCTACTAGATCTACGAAGATGTGGTGCCTCAATAGGTCCAGCCGATGGCTCATCACTATGAGTCATCGGTCGAAGTGCTTGACCAGGTATCTCTTCAATGTCTACTGAAGTCTCTTGAACCTCCTCAAGTTCAACGACACTCCCACTGTTTTCTTGTAAGAGAAACTCTTTCTCTAGAAACACAACATTCCTTGAAACAAACACCTTTTGTTCCAAGGGATGATAGAATTGGTAACCCCTCGTTTCCTTAGGGTATCCAATAAATAGACATTTATCAGACTTAGCATCCAATTTGTCTGACACAGTCCGCTTCACATAAGCAGGACAACCCCATATCTTCAAGTAAGATAAATGAGGTTTCTTACTAGCCCATATCTCATATGGAGTAGTAGAGACTACCTTGGTCGGGACTCTATTTAACAAGGAAACAGCTGTGTGAAGTGCATAGCCCCAAAAGGACTTGGGAAGATTCGCGTGATTCATCATTGACTTAACCATGTCCAACAAGGTCCGATTTTGCCTCTCAGATACACCATTAAGTTGTGGTGTATACGGCGGAGTCCATTGAGACAATATACCATTGTCCCTCAGATAATCTAGAAACTCTTGACTCAAGTATTCACCACCTCGATCCGATCGAAGTATTTTAATACTCTTGCCAAGTTGTTTCTCTACTTCATTTCTGAATTCTTTGAACCTTTCAAAGGCTTCAGACTTGTGTTTCATCAAGAACACATACCCAAACCATGAGTGATCATCGGTGAAGGTAATGAAGTAGCTATAGCCTCCTAAAGCTTGAGTTGACATGGGTCCACATACATCAGTATGTATTAGACCTAGCAACTCTTCCACTCGTTCACCTTTTCCAGTAAAAGGTAACTTAGTCATCTTGCCTTTTAAGCATGATTCACATGTATCGTATGAATCCAATTCAAACGATTCCAGAATTCCACATCGGTGTAATTCGGACATGCATTTCTTACTTGCATGGCCAAGACGACAATGCCACATATAGGAGTCTAATTGATTATCTTTTTGAGCACGCTTGTTGCTCGCTTCGATATTGAAAATGTCACTGGATATGTCCAACGTATTAATACCATTGCTTAAAGTTCCAGTCCCATAAAGAACTCCATTCAAAGTTATATAACAACAATTGTTACTAAAAGTCAAATGGTACCCATTTCTATTTAAACAAGAAATAGAAATGATGTTCTTTATCAACGAAGGAACATAAAAGCAATTGTCCAGTTCTAAGACAAGTCCTGTAGGGAGTCTCAACAAATACGTTCCGATGGCGAGTGCAGCAACCTTTGCTCCATTCCCAACACGTAAATTTGACTCTCCCTTGACGAGTCTTCTTCTATTTCTTAGCCCATGTATGTCTTTACATATATATGAGCCACACCCAATATCCAATACCCAAGTGTCTGAGGAAATAGAATGACAATCAATAACGAAGATATCTGAGGAAGATGGGGTATCCGATGCCTTATTCTTCTTCACAGACTCAAGATAAATCTTGCACTTTCTTCGCCAATGGCTCTCCTTGCCATAATGATGGCAAGTTTCCTTTTGTGCTAGTTCTACCTTCTTAGCCCGTCTCTTCTTTCCCTTCTGCTGTTCCTTTGACTTCCTCTTAGAACCTTTCTTCGAGGAATCAACTAACAACACCGTCCCCTGCTCATGCTTCTCAGAAGGCTCCACAGTCTTCAGCATGTTGAGCAGTACCACAGATGAACCTTCTTGCATCTCAGAGGTGAAGAGGAGCTTGGAGACTTCGAACCTTTCGAATCTCACTTGCTCATCAAACAACTCATAAAGATGAAGGACTATGGTATGAGCATCCATATGCTCATGCTACTCGCATGGGTACCATCGCCCCTAGCATGATGTAACTCACTTGCTCAGAATCACTCACATGTTTCTGATGGGCCAACAATTTGTCCGGTGTTGCATCATCTCTAGGACGAGCGGGAAGAGACGCTTCGAGGAGATACTCAAGCTTTTCTGCCTTGAGAACAATTCTCAAGTTTCTAAGCCAGTCCAAGAAGTTCGGCCCAGTCAATTTATTCGAATTCAAAATAAAGTGCAAATTCAAAGACATCATGATCAAGCGATTAACCTAGAAATACAAAACGAGCATATATGAGAAAGATGATTTTAAAATGCATCCACATACATTTACAAAATCCCATTCATTTTTTTCGAATTCAAAAACCCTTGAAATCAATTCGGGAGATCGTAGGTCAATCTCCGAATGGGCTGATATCCAATATAGATAAGAACAACCTTGGAGTGAGTCTAACAAGTCATTCTTAGCTATGATGGTGGGTATCAAGTATACCGATTACATATCATGTATATGTAACTATCACAATGTGCTATCAACTAATTGAATGTTTACACATACATTGGGTTGTTAACACATTAACAAGTATGCATCATATGCATAGCACCCAACTTCACCTCTCTTCACATCGACCTTGGAGTGAGTCCAACAAATCGATGCTCCAAGTTAGAGCCGACCCATTAATCGCGAAATAGTTTTAATATGGTTAGAGCGCATTCAACCAATTAGCCAGGCTTGGAGTGAGTCCAACAACCCAAACTAACGATTGACCTCTGACTCTTACCATATTAGAGTTAAACTATTCCAATGATTTGAACATTTTCAGGTTCAAGCCGGGCTTGGAGTGAGTCCAACAACCCAAACAAGAAACAGAACTCTGGTTATAACCATATTAATGGAAGGTGTAGGCTTTAATATTGAGTTAGGGTTTTATGTCTCATCCTCTTTGCATGCAAATAACTATTATCTATATGGCATGACATACATGACATACATCTACATGTCACGACACGCATGGCATAATGTTATGCATCTAATGCAATTACATGGCATACAATTATGTCATGTACATAATTTCCTTATTTGTCATAACTATTTATGGAAATAAAATATGTTTAAGATTTGATTCTCCAAATCAAATCATGATTGAATTAGGAAACAAATTTCCAAATCTAATCACATATTTTATTTATGAAAATAATTGATTAAGGAAAATCAATTTAGAAAACCAATTTCCTAAATCATCAAAACTACTTATGGAAATAAAATATTTTAAGATTTGATTCTCCAAATCAAATCATGATTAAATTAGGAAACAAATTTCCAGAATCTAATCAAATATTTTATTTATGGAAAATATCAATTTCCATAAATACTTCCAACTTTCCAAAAGTGGAAGATTTCCATAAATACATCTAGACTTTCCAAAATTGAAAAATTTCCATAAATACTTCTAAATTTCCAAAATTAGAAAATTTCTAGAAATAACATTATGACTATCGCAAAACCATTTTACGATTATGTCAAAACACAACCTGGGCTCTGATACCACTGTTGGGTTTCCGGCACCGCGGCGTGTGTGTGTTCGATCATGTTTCGTAAACATGAGCACAGCCGAAGCAATAAAATTAATAAATCTACATTTATTACAACACACACATCACACGCATGCATAGTACAACATGTGTAGACATAACCATAAATTTAAATTTGCAATAAAAGGAAATTTAACTACGTTATACCTTTCGTATGACGTGTAGCGGGAACGACATCAACCGGAACGATCCTCGCTAGAATCGTCTCTATCCGTATCCACGCCAAGTATCCTCTGGATGACTTCACTAAGCCACGAGCTTCGTCTTCGTACGGGTTACTAGCCTCGTGTTGAAGACGACGTGATCGAGAGATGATCACGATCCGAATCGAAATTCGGATCCAAAAATGAGTCCTCAAAACTCGCTTCTCCGGAGAGGTATTCATTAACCGATTGACGAATCCTTCGTCCTCCACCTCAGAGGATTACCGGAGATCGAATCCCCGGTAAGTTAGCCGCTGTCGGAGCTCTAACCGTCGTCCAAACGACGCTCCGACGAGAGGAGAACAAGCTGTCCAGAAAACTGGACAGCTTTGGTGGTGGAGATAGGCGCCGGCCAACCAAGGGAAGATAAAGCTCACCTTGATGCCAAACCTAAAGGAGATCACCGGAGGGTCGCCGGAGGATCACCGGCCGAAGCTTGGATGCCGGCAACAACTTGGACGGCGGCACAAGAGGTTGGGCGACAATGGAGGTTGGCGCCAACTCTTAGAGGGGATGAGGTGGGCGGCAACTTGAGCTAGGGTTTTTGGATTAGGGCTCAATTATCCCTTAAGCCCTCTTTTATAGAGAACTAATTCTCTTAATGGTTATTGGATCATAACCATTAGGCCCGTTAACCCGCCCCATTAAGATAAGTTAAAATAAACCAAACCATGATGGTTTATTTTAAGTTAAAACGAACCGAACCAACTTTTGATTCATTCGTTTAAAATAAACCAAACCCTTTGGTTTATTCTCCTACATTGGATTAGAACCAAACCATTCTGGTTCATCCATTATGTCTTCATAAGACACGGCCCATCCACGCTTCCATTGTGACTGAAACGATTTCTTGCTCGCTTCATGTTTGGTCCAACCAAACCTAGTTTCTCTCGGTCTGAGAATCCCATTCTCAAGCTCGTTTTAAATCCTTTGGATTACGCTCGTTGTGCGTGTGACCAAATAGGTTCTCGGTTTATGTTGGCCGTCTATAATTAACCATTAATTATAGAACGATCATGAGTGGCACCTAGTAGTACATCATGATCCCCAATTAACCAAAAGATCAACCCGCTGATCCGTAACTATTTCTCAAACCCTTCAAAGAGCTCGAATGAATCGTGGCCCCATTCCTTCACTCATCTTATACCCACTTGGTCTGTGACATGGTCTATAGTGTCACCCTCACTAGGTCGACTACGCCACACCTAGCCCAAGTATCATTTCCTCGTCCCTACGATTCTAGTTACTCCACATGTATCAAGAGTACCTTACTCTAAACATGTAATGCTTTGGCCAAAGACTTTAGTAACAATCCGACGAGAGGCCATGGGTATACATCTCCTCGCAAGGAGTGGTGAATCCTTTATAGGCTATTCAAACACCTTCGATCACATTGACTTATACCCAATCATCCCGGGTCCACATCTCCTTGGAGATGTTTGCTTAAGATGTCAAAGCATAAGTCTCCATGATCAAGATGACTTGAATACCGCAAGTTAAAGAAACATCGCACTTAAGCTATAGTAAGAACTTCATTGACATATCTATATATGCAGAGAACCATATGAAGTCTTACGGCTGGTCACTCCAATGAACTAGTTACCATAACTAGCATCCACAATCAACTCTGGACATCACTATGTCTCCAGCTAGTGAGAATCAGCTGCTTGGATACACCAAGGAGTATACCTCGTGCTAGTCTCGACAGAATTGATGGTGTCTAAATCCATCAATTCATCGACTAGGGATAATTCCGATACATCACAATTACACATGTAGAGATACTCACTAGTTGTGATCCAATCACAAATTCTCTCATGCTGTGAATCGTATCGTGGACATTCAGTAAATGAGTTTAAGATCCAATCAAATACATGAAACATGTATACTCAAATAGTGAATCTTCATTTATCATATAAATGGTTCATACATAAGGCGATTGCCTTAGGACATCTCTCATATATTACTAACAATTTATGACCTAAGGTTTCTAGGTTCTGCACCAATAATGTTTAACTAACTTTATTTTTGTGAAAGAGTTTATTGTAACTTTTGCAAAGTAATTTTTGAAAATGTTATAAACATAATCCAAATATTAAAAGCTCATGTATTTCATTTTATAAAAGTTATATTGTAAATGCATGCTCTCAATTAAACATTGTGTTTAATTTTATTCCTTTGAAATCAAAAGGATTTAATAAATATGTTTTCAAAATACTTTGAAGCCTTATCAATTAATTTTTTTTAAAGAGTTGCAAGAATAATTTTCAAATAATTTTTAACAAATTTTAAAATTTAAAATCAGTATCTCCCCCTTAACTTTCCATACTTTTTAAAACATTTCTAGTTAACCACAAGGAAAATTACTTAAGTCTGGAGGGTTTAGGAGTCTAAAGTTGACCTAAGAATTAAATGCCTAGTATTGGTCAACCAATCAAGTAACTAAAGATTTTCAAAAATTAAATATAAATACATGCAACAATCATGAAAATAAATATTTTTATATATTTTGAAAACATTTAAAAAATTATGTTATTTTTAATTGTCCTTAATATCTCACTCATTCTATGTGTCTTTATACAAACAACACATGTTAACCTTATTAATATTGTGAGATGGATTCAATTTTAATTAATTAATTTTAATGACAATTAAAATAATTTAAACTTGTGTTAGATTCAAGTTTAGCTTGGGCTAGTCAAGTAAATTTTTCCAAAATCAACTTCCAAGTAGTGGCGAGGCATATGACCTTCTTGGATATTAGGTGGACCACTTCCTTAGACAAAGTTGATTAGGGAATTAAGTACTAGACTTGCTTTAGACTAAACTTTGGTCTAACTAGTTAAAGACTAGGTGAGTTAGCTTCGATTAGTTTCACTCAACTTAGTGCACCAGGTAGGACGTATCTAGCCTAAACATGCATTTCGAAGAGATTCCCTAACTTACTATCAGTTCACTTTGTCTTAGTACTAGTTTGTTCAAGTTTAACTAACTTTGTTTCCTATCTAGTCAATTCTAAGTTAAGTAATTAAATTAAACTAAGAAAGCAAGACTAAATTAATCAAGTAATTAAGCAAACAAGTTTAGTATTGGCTCCCCTTGGATCATTGAATCGATACGGTCTATCCACATAGTGGATTTGATCCTTGGGAAACCAATACTTGGTTGAACTAGTTGTGATTTTAGACTTAACTTAGGGACCAATTCTTGGATTCATCTATAATCATAATTTACGAGTGAAATAAATGATCTATTTGTTGATCTAAATCCCAGTCCAATCTTGTTGTACATGACTTTTTGAGTTCCAAGGATTAGGTCAAGACCCTTGGAACCCAATGTGAACCTTTCCAACGATGGCATAAGGTCTTGAACTTCCCTTTCAAGAGAGAATTCTCTTCCTCGAGTTTTTTTTTACTTGAGTTGAGTTTCCCTCATGAACTTGACTAGTTGAAGAGGTTAGACTAGTCTTTTTCTTAAAGATTTTAACCTCCTTAAATAAAGACTCGACTTACTTAGACAATTTTTTATTCAAAATTTAATAGTGTCATTCAAGGTTTTAATTAAATAGTAACTCACATTTATTGACTCTTTTTTATATAAGTGAGAGGTGTCCTAAGGCAATCACCTTAGATGTTATTAATAAAGTTCACTATTTGAGTATACATTATTTATGTATTTGATTGGATCTTAAACTTATGTACTGAAGTCCACAATATAATGCATGGCATGAAAGAAATTGTGAATGGATCATAATTAGTGGGTATCTTATCATGTGTAATTATGTAAGTATTGAAAGTATCTCTAGTCGATGAATTGATCAGATTGGACATCATCGATTCTGTGAGACTAGCATATGTTAAGCTCTTTGGTTTATCCAACATTCAGTACTCACTGAATGGAAGCATATGGATGTCGAGAATGAACATGTGGATGCTAGTTATGGTAACTAGTTTATTGGAGTGATCTGCTATAAGACTTCATATGATTCTATATGTCATTGAAGATCTCGTTATATCTCGAGTGCGAGCTTCCTTAGGCTTGAGGTATACAAGTCATCTTAGTCATGGCACCTTATACTTTGACTTCTTCACAACAATCTCCATAGGATGTGTAACTCCGAGATGATTGGGTATAAGCCAAAGTGATAGAACATGTTTGAATAGACCATAAAGGATTCACCACTCTTGATAAAGAAGATGTTGGACTTTCCGAGCTGCAAAAACTGTTTTTTACGTTGCGAAAACCTCAGATGCCCAGCCACGGATCTGTGTGAAGTATAATAAAAATTACATATACATGTTTAAAACCTTAGATTTACATGAGAAGAGCATTACCTTGATGCGACGCCCTTCGTTTATACCGCTCGTCCAAATGGCTTGCCGGAACTCGAGAGTGTTAAGTTACACTCCTCTATTGGTATCCACACAAGCAATAGGTGAAGAAAATCAACCTAGAGTGTGTTAGCACTCATGGAAGTTTCAGACAAGGAGGATTGGGAGAGAGCAAGAAGGAGAGGAGGAAGAAGATGATGAAGTTACACAACTTAACCTCACACACTAATGCACACCCTCATAGTGGTCGGCCACATTAGGGGGTTACATGCATGCATGTAACTCCAAGAGCCAATGGCTCTTGGTCTCCCTCATGAGGTGGCACCCCATGATGTGTCCATGATGATGTGGAACATCATCATTGGGTGGACCCCATGCCAAGTCACCATGACATGGCAATTGGTCAAGTCAAAATTAACCATTCATCTTCCCTCTCAAGTCAAGTCAAACTTGACCTCTTATCTCCCATGGTTGATCAAATCTAACCACTTGATTCAAGTCAATTTGTTTAATGAATCTCTATTCATTATTTTAAATTGACTCAATGAATCAAATCTAAATTAGACTCATTCAACACTTCAATCAAATTGAGTCTAACTCAATTAGTCTAATTTGGATTACTCTTAATCCAATTTGGTTCATCCCATTAACCTAATCCTCATGGTCCATCATATGAACCTAATCTCCATCAATTGTGTGTGACCCGTATAGGTTCTTGTAATGTTGCCAATGCTCCTAAACTGATTTAACAACATAAGCAATGAGCGGTATCTAGCAACACATCATTGCTACCCAAGTTACAAGAATGTTGAGATCCAACATCACCTTTGTGACTACTAATTGTGACTCTCACAATATGTGACAATGTCCCTCTATCCTTGACATCTAGATTGACCAATTGAGGCATAGACCGTGTCATCCTCGGTACAATCTATATCTTGAACTCCAAGTAGACTCACTCTAATCAAATGAGCTAAATATCTCATATTGACTCATTTGGGCATGCCATGCACTTTGTGGTCTCACTCTATCAAGAATAATGATGTCACTCCCGTAATATAGGAGGGATAGATCCCATCTACATCACTCACATCCCTCCGCATAATTTGTTACATACCCAGTAATCACCTTTATAGTCCACCTATTTACGGGTGACGTTTGACGAAGCCAAAGTATGCAACTCCTTATGTAGGGAACCATGGTGACTTCAGGTTCAAGGACTAATAGTCATACTAATAGTCACATGAGAAAGTATATGACACTCATATAACGATCCATGATACTTTCTCATGGCGGGTCATTCAGTATACATTCTCCAATGCATACCCATGTGTCATCTTGATATCTCATATCCATGACTTGTGAGATCAAGTCTTCGAGTTGACCTACTTGCTAGTCTCTACACATTAACATTGTCCCTGAATGTTAATACTTGACTAGGAATGATTAAGAGTTGTGTTCTCTATATCATCTCATTATCGATTCAACCAATCGATTGATATAGATAAGAACCTTCTACTCAAGGATATTATTATACTTAGTTATTTGACACCAATAGTAGTAAATATAATAACCATGCCTTTATAAATAGGAATATAATACACTAAAGTCCATACAACAATCATCACATGATTGACTCTAGGGCTTTCACTAACAATCTTCCACTAGCACTAGTGACAATCACTGTAGTATCTATACCCAATGTAACACCACAAAATTTTTCTCCAAAATTTTTGGTATAGAATTTTTTTTTTTTATGTCTAGTAGATTATATATGAGATCCTAGAAAATGATGATAAAAGAATAAAAAAAGGGTGGAGAGGTGAGGTTTGAACCTTATACCTCTTGGTGATAGCTAACTCTTACCATGCATGTGATGACCAAGTGCTCAGCAGTAGCTTACTGTTGGAGAAAGAGGAGAAATTGTAGATGAGTGTGAGGAGGGTGAATGAAGAGGCATGAAAAGAGAAGAGACACTTCTCTTCCTCCCTTTATAAATAGGAGTGAAAGTTCCATTTGGCCACTTCTTCTTCCCTCTTCTCTTCTTCTTCCTCACCGAAACCTACCTTCTCCCTTTCCATTTTCCGAAATTCATCCAAGCAAGAAGAAGGCTAGGTTTGGCTTCCATTAGGTCATCTTCCAACTAAAAGCAAAGCGAAGGATGTAAGATTCCCTCACCTGCAGTATATTTGTTCTTGTAGGACATAATACATGAAAGAAATATGATGCTTGATACCTTACAAGTTTCGGCCAACCAAGGTTGTTGGGCTAGGGTTACATGAAAATGCTTCTAAATAAATTATGATATGTTGTATGCTTCATGTAGGAATTTTATGTGACAAAATTACAAGTCTTGGTGCCCTTACAAGTTTCGGCCAACCAAGGTTTTTGGGCTAGGGTTGCATGAAAATGCTTCTAAGGAAATTATGATATGTTGTATGCTTCATGTAGGAATTTTAGGTGACAAAAATCCAAGCTTTGTGCCCCCTACATGTTTCGGCCAACTAGGGTTTTAGGGCTAGGGTTTCATGAAAACACCCCTTATGAAGTTATATTATGTTGTATGCCTTCATGTATGAACCGTATGTGACAAAAATAAAAAGTTTGGTGCCCTACAAGTTTCGGCCAACTAGGGTTTTAGGGCTAGGGTTGCATGAAAACACCCTTAGGAAATTATGATATGTTGTATGCCTTCATGTATAAATTCTATGTGACAAAAATGAAGTTTTGTGCCCCTACATGTTTCGGCCAACAATGGTTTTAGGGCTAGGGTTGCATGAAAACACCCCTTAGGAAATTATGATATGTTGTATGCCTTCATGTATAAATTCTATGTGACAAAAATGAACTTTTTGTGCCCCTAATGTTTCGGCCAACAATGGTTTTAGGGCTAGGGTTTGCATGAAAACACTCCTTAGGAAATTATGATATGAATTATGCCTATGTGATGAACATGTTTATGATTTTAATATGCCATGAAATATGCCTATGTGATGAACATGTTTATGATTTTAATATGTCATGAAATACGCCTATGTGATGAATATGTTTATGATTTTAATATGCCATGAAATATGCCTATGTGAGGAACATGTTTATGATTTTAATATGCCACAAAATATGCCTATGTGATGAACATGTTTATGATTTTAATATGCCATGAAATATGCCTATGTGATGAATATGTTTATGATTTAATATGCCATGAAATATGCCTATGTGATGAACAAGTTGATGGTTTTTTTTATATGCCATGAAATATGCTTATGTGATGAACATGATTATGCTTTAAGACCCCTTTAGGGTATTCTTAAGTTATGAATGCATATATGCTATGACATGTCTAAGAAGATGCTTTCCCTTTTTATGTTGGGATTAAGAGCTCTCCTTATGATAAGATAAGATGGAGATGCTTCCCTTTTCAAGTATGGATTAAGAGCTCTCCTTATGATAAGATAAGACGGAGATGATTCCCTTTTTATGTTGGGGATTAAGAGCATTCTTTATGATATGATAAGAAAGAAAAGAATGAAAATTAAGTATTTTACTTTGTAAGAGGTTAAGTACCCGACCCGTTAGGTGGCCATTAATCAAATCCAAGGGACATAAGAAGACGTAAGAGGTCTTGCCCTGGTAAGACGTAAGAGGTCTTGCTCTAGTAGGTCTGGTGGCTAGCTACCCCAGCCTATTAGGGAACGCGCTTTATGTGGTACTTAGCCTGGGCCCCCCCTTCATGTTATGATTATGTTGAAGTATTTATATGTATATGTTTTGAAAAGAAAGGACTTATATGAAATTATGCATGCTTATGTTCAAGTTTAAGAGTGCTTATGATTATGTCCTTTATGCATGTTTAGGATTTTATGATATTATGAATGCTTATGTTCAAGTTTAAGAATGCTCATGATTATGTCCTTTATTCATGTTTAGGATTTTATGATATTTTGAATGCTTATGTTCAAGTTTAAGAATGCTTATGATTATGTCCTTTATGCATGTTTAGGATTTATGAAATTATGAATGCTTATGTTCAAGTTTAAGAATGCTTATGATTATGTCCTTTATGCATGTTTAGGATTGATGATGTCATGAATGCTTATGTTTAATTTATGCCATGCTTAGATTTAATTATGTTTAGCATGCTTATGTAAATTTTATGCCATGCTTATGTTTCATTACGTAGGTATGTTGTTGATTAGTGTGGTTATGAAATACTTATGCTATTTATGCTAGTATTCTCATGTTTTCTAATTGTTTGATGAAGTTTGTAGTTTTTGTGAGTAGGAAAGAATCTTACTAAGCTATATGCTTATAATTTATGTTATCCATATACTTCAGATAAAGGAAACATGAACTAGAGGAAGTAGCAGGAGGGGCTGAGTGTGTGTGATAGTGGCATGGTGGAAAAAGACCCTATGACTCTCTGCTTTTATTTATATGCTCTATGAACAACTTAAGACATTTTCTTCCACTTTTATGAATTGTGATTTATTAGTACCATGTTGGATGTTGCTTAGTTATGTTACTATTCAATTACTTATGAAAGTTTGATATGATAGGACTCATGAATGGATCTTTATGTTATGCATGTTATAAAAGAAGTTATGATATGTTAACGTGCTAATTATGATTATGATATGTGATGCACGTTATAAAGAAGATATGACATGTTAACATGCTAATTAGGTCTATGATATGTGATGCATGTTATAAAAGAGGATTATGTCATGTTAACATGCTTGATTAGGTAGATTGTGAAATGATCCATATATGTTATGTTAAAAAAAAAAAAAAAGTAGCGCTGCCCTGAGAGCTGATATGGGCGGGCGTTATAGGTTGGTATCAGAGCGGGTTCACCTTTCCACTATCACACATCAAGCCTCCATTCTGCTATTTCCAAGTAAGTAACTTTATGCATACCTAAGTTTCTTTTATAATGAAGAATGTCTTCTATCTAGATAGAAATAATACCTCATCCTGTTTTAGTAGAATGGAACCATACTTGTGACTTAGATAGTAATGATACCTTTCCACGCTTTATATGATGGAAACATGTTTCTAGCCTAGAAATACCACTAGAAAGGATACCTTACCTTGGTTATGATAAGGAATGTTTAGATGCATGTGTATGAGTAGAAATTATAATAATACCTTAATTATTTATTTCCATCATGAAAGGAGTAATGTCGTCCTGTAACGCCCTTAAATTATGATGAAACCTATGCCTCCGTAGCTAGACTAGAATCCAACTGAATGTTGTTAGCCTACGCTGCACATCGAGGATTTAAGTTATGTCAAATGGATGTCAAGTCAGCATTTTTAAATGGACTTATTAAAGAAGAGGTGTACGCTAGCCAACCCCCAGGATTAGAAAGCCTAGATAAACCTGACCGAAGATGGCTTTCCGAACAAGATACGGACATTATGAGTTCATAGTTACGCCTTTCGGAGTGACGAATGCACCTGCGAGGTTTATGGATCTGATGAATCGGGTCTTCTCGGCATCTCTCGACAAATTTGTGATCGTCTTCATCGACGATATACTGATATAATCGAGAACCCAAGAAGAGCACACCGAACACCTGAATACGGTGTTGCAGATTCTTCAGAAAAAGCCGCTGTATGTAAAATTCTCCAAATGTGAATTCTGGCAATCAAGTATCGTACTCAATGGAACAACTAGCTCAGTTGTATGTTGAGGAGGTGATCAGATTGCATAGAGTCCGTAAGACCATGTGATCGAGCCATAAATGGTACAAGTTCAAGAAGATTTAAGTTATGAAAGTCGATCTATTCAGATAATACATCGAGAAATAAAGAAATAGAGAACCAAAGAAGTACCCTTAGTGAAAGTCATATGGCAAAATCAAAAGTTTGAAGAAGCAACTTAGGAACGCGAGGATGACATGAAATAAAAGTATCAAGAGTTGTTCTAAGTTTCGAGGACGAAACTTTTATAGGTATGAAGGATTGTAACGCCCGTAAAATTCTAAACTATGCCAAGTAATTATATAGGTTTTAAGGCCATAAAAGGTTTAGAATAAAATAAAATAAACGATGGTTATAGGTAGGATTTGAACCATGAACCTCCTAATAGGGAGGTAGCCTTGACACCACTAGACCCTAGGATAATTTATGGATAAGATATATAAAGAATGTACAAGACCATAGGATGATTCATGGATAAGATATATAAAGAATATACAAAGAATATAGATGGGAAGATGAGGAGTTGGTTCATCCCCTCCCATGAAAGGATGGAGAGTGTTCATTCCCTAGGTATTAAAGAGGAGAATTAAGAAAAGAGAGGAAGTAAAACCCCACTTTCCTTCTTCATTCTCCTTCTTCCTCATCCTTGGCCGAATTCCCCATTTCCCTTTCCTCCCTTTTCATCCCAAGCTCTAGAAATTTTATAATAATTTTTGTATGATTATAATGGGCTTTATGTGGGCTCTTTCAAAAATAAAAGAAAATGAGCCAAAAAGGATGCAAAGCCTAGGAATTGAACCCCAAACCTCTAGAGATAGCCAATCCCTATAGATGCATCCAGTAACAAGAAGCCCAATGAGATGTTATTAGTAGAGGAATAGGGGAAATAATAGTTAAGGGTAAGGGAGGCTAAGGGACACTTCAAGAGAATAAATAGGGAATGAAGGGACAAGAGAAAGGCCACTTCTCCACTTCTCCCTCTTCTCTTCTTCCTCCTCACCGACACCTACCTTCTCCCTTTCCATTTTCCGAAATTCATCCAAGAAAGAAGAAGGCTAGGTTTGGCTTCCATTAGGTCATCTTCCAACTAAAAGCAAAGCGAAGGATGTAAGATTCCCTCACCTGCAGTATATTTGTTCTTGTAGGACATGATACATGAAAGAAATATGATGCTTGATACCTTACAAGTTTCGGCCAACAAAGGTTATTGGGCTAGGGTTGCATGAAAATGCTTCTAAGGAAATTATGATATGTTGAATGCTTCATGTAGGAATTTTAGGTGACAAAAATACAAGTCTTGGTGCCCTTACAAGTTTCGGCCAACCATGGTTTTTGGGCTAGGGTTGCATGAAAATGCTTCTAAGGAAATTATGATATGTTGTAGGCTTCATGTAGGAATTTTAGGTTACAAAAATACAAGTCTTGGTGCCCTTACAAGTTTCGGCCAACCAAGGTTTTTGGGCTAGGGTTGCATGAAAATGCTTCTAAGGAAATTATGATATGTTGTATGCTTCATGTAGGAATTTTAGATGACAAAAATCCAAGCTTTGTGCCCCTACATGTTTCGGCCAACTAGGGTTTTAGGGCTAGGGTTTCATGAAAACACCCCTTATGAAGTTATATTATGTTGTATGCCTTCATGTATGAACCTTATGTGACAAAAATAAAATTTTGGTGCCCTACAAGTTTCGGCCAACTAGGGTTTTAGGGCTAGGGTTGCATGAAAACACCCTTAGGAAATTATGATATGTTGTATGCCTTCATGTATAAATTCTATGTGACAAAAAATGAATTTTTATGCCGCTACAAGTTTCGGCCAACAATGGTTTTAGGGCTAGGGTTGCATGAAAACACCCCTTAGGAAATTATGATATGTTGTATGCCACAATGTATAAATTCTATGTGACAAAAATGAACTTTTGTGCCCCTACAAGTTTCGGACAACAATGGTTTTAGGGCTAGGGTTGCATGAAAACACCCCTTAGGAAATTATGATATGTTGTATGCCTTCATGTTTAAATTCTATGTGACAAAAATGAACTTTTGTGTCCCTACAAGTTTCGGCCAACTATGGTTTTAGGGCTTGGGTTGCATGAAAACACCCCTTAGGAAATTATGATATGTTGTATGCCTTCATATATAAATTCTATGTGACAAAAATGAACTTTTTGTGTCCCTAATGTTTCGGCCAACAATGGTTTTAGGGCTAGGGTTTGCATGAAAACACTCCTTAGGAAATTATGAAAACATATCATAATTCTAGCCCAAAAACCATTGTTGGTCGAAACATTAGGGGCACAAAAAGTTGATTTTTGTCACATAGAATTTATACATGAAGGCATACAACATATCATAATTTCCTAAGGGGTGTTTTAATGCAACCCTAGCCCTAAAACTATTGTTGGCTGAAACTTGTAAGGGCACAAAAGTTCATTTTTGTCACATAGAATTTATACATGAAGGCATAAAACATATCATAATTTTCTAAGGGTGTTTTCAGGCAACCCTAGCCCTAAAACCCTAGTTGGCCGAAACTTGTAGGGCACCAAAATTTTTATTTTTGTCACATAAGGTTCATACATGAAGGCATACAACATAATATAACTTCATAAGGGGTGTTTTCATGAAACCCTAGCCCAATAACACTAGTTGGCCGAAACATGTAGGGGCACAAAGCTTGGATTTTTGTCACCTAAAATTCCTACATGAAGCATACAACATATCATAATTTCCGTAGAAGCATTTTCATGCAACCCTAGCCCAAAAACCTTGGTTGGCCGAAACTTGTAAGGGCACCAAGACTTGTATTTTTGTCACCTAAAATTCCTACATGAAACATACAACAAATCATAATTTCCTTAGAAGCATTTTCATGAAATCCTAGCCCAAAAACCTTGGTTGGTCGAAACTTGTAAGGGCACCAAGACTTGTATTTTTGTCACCTAAAATTCCTACATGAAGGGCACCATGTATTTTTGTCACCGAAACTTGTAAGGGCACCATGCCACTATCACACACACTCAGCCCCTCCTGCTACTTCCACTAGTTCATGTTTCCTTTATCTGCAGTATATGTACAACATAAACTATAAGCATATAGCTTAGTAAGATTCTTGCCTACTCACAAAATCCACAAACTTCATCAAACAATTAGAAAACATGAGCATACTAGCATAAATAGCATAAGTATTTCATAACCACACTAATCATCAACATACCTACGTAATGAAACATAAGCATGGCATAAAATTTACATAAGCATGCTATACATAATTAAATCTAAGCATGACATAAATTAACCATAAGCATTCATGACATCATCAATCCTAAACATGCATAAAGGACATAATCATAAGCATTCTTAAACTTGAACATAAGCATTCATAATTTCATAAATCCTAAACATGCATAAAGGACATAATCATAAGCATTCTTTAACTTGAACATAAGCATTCATAATATCATAAAATCCTAAACATGCATAAAGGACATAATCATGAGCATTCTTAAACTTGAAAAGAATTCATAATATCATAAAATCCTAAACATGCATAAAGGACATAATCATAAGCACTCTTAAACTTGAACATAAGCATGCATAATTTCATACAAGTCCTTTCTTTTCATAACATATACATATAGATACTTCAACATAATCATAACATGAAGGGGGGCCCCCAGGCTAAGTACCACATAAAGCGCGTTCCCTTATAGGCTGGGGTAGCTAGCCACCAGACCTACTAGAGCAAGACCTCTTCCATCTTACTAGGGCAAGACCTCTTACGTCTTCTTTTGTCTCTTGGATTTGATTAACGACCACCTAACGGGTCGGGTACTTAACCTCTTACAAAGTAAAATACTTAATTTTCATTCTTTTCTTTCTTATCATATCATAAAGAATGCTCTTAATCCCCAACAAAAAAAGGGAAGCATCTCCGTCTTATCTTATCATAAAGAGAGCTCTTAATCCCTACTTGAAAAGGGAAGCATCTCCATCTTATCTTATCATAAGGAGAGCTCTTAATCCCAACATAAAAAGGGGAAGCATCTTCTTAGACATGTCATAGCATATATGCATTCATAACTTAAGAATACCCTAAAGGGGTCTTAAAGCATAATCATGTTCATCACATAAGCATATTTCATGGCATATAAAAAAAAAACCATCAACTTGTTCATCACATAGGCATATTTCATGGCATATTAAAATCATAAACATGTTCATCCCATAGGCATAATTCATATCATAATTTCCTAAGGAGTGTTTTCATGCAAACCCTAGCCCTAAAACCATTGTTGGCCGAAATATTAGCGGCACAAAAAGTTCATTTTTGTCACATAGAATTTATACATGAAGGCATACAACATATCATAATTTCCTAAGGGGTGTTTTCATGAAACCCTATCCCTAAAACAATTATTGGCTGAAACTTGTAGGGGCACAAAAGTTCATTTTTGTCACATAGAATTTATACATGAAGGCATACAACATATCATAATTTCCTAAGGGTATTTTCATGCAACCCTAGCCCTAAAACCCTAGTTGGCCGAAACTTGTAGGGCACCAAAATTATTATTTTGTTCACATAAGGTTCATACATGAAGGCATACAATATAATATAACTTCATAAGGGGTGTTTTCATGAAACCCCAGCCCTAAAACCCTAGTTGGCCGAAACATGTAGGGGCACAATGCTTGGATTTTTGTCACCTAAAATTCCTACATGAAGCATACAACATATCATAATTTCCTTAGAAGCATTTTCATGCAACCCTAGCCCAAAACCCTTGGTTGGTCGAAACTTGTAAGGTATCAAGCATCATATTTCTTTCATGTATCATGTCCTACAAGAACAAATATACTGCAGGTGAGGGAATCTTACTTCCTTCGCTTTGCTTTTAGTTGGAAGATGACCTAATGGAAGCCAAACCTAGCCTTCTTCTTGCTTGGTTGAATTTCGGAAAATGGAAAGGGAGAAGGTAGGTTTCGGTGAGGAAGAAAAAGAGAAGAGAGAAGAAGAAGTGGCCAAATGGAACTTTCACTCCTATTTATAAAGGGAGGAAGAGAAGTGTCTCTTCTCTTTTCATGCCTCTTCATTCACCCTCCTCACACTCATCTACAATTTCTCCTCTTTCTCCAACAGTAAGCTACTGTTGAGCACTTGGTCATCACATGCAAGTTAAGAGTTAACTCTCACCAAGGGTTTAAGGTTCAAACCTCACCTCTCTACCTTTTTTATTCTTTTATCATCATTTTCCAGGATCCTATATATAATCTACTAGACATAAAAAATTATATTCTATACAAAAAATTTTGGAGAAAAATTTTGGGGTGTTACAATCCCCCGTACCTTATGAAAAGTTCATCCCGAACTTAAAACAGTTTCGGATACATTTGTCGCATGTCGTCTTCTCGTTCCCACGTGAACTCTTCGAACCCTTGACTTCGCCATAGGACCTTCACTAAGGGTACCTCTTTGCTCCTTAGCTTCTTGACCTCTCGATCTGTTATCTGAACAGGTCAGCTTTCATAACTTAGGTCCCCTTGAATTTATACTGCCATGGGTTCGATCACCTGGTCTGCATTGGGAACGCATCTCTTGAGCATTGATACATGAAAGACATTGTGGATAGCCGACATCTCCTGAGGTAGCTCCAGCTCATAGGCCACCTTGCCGATTCTTTTCAGGATCTGATACGGTCCTACATAACGCGGACTCAGCTTTCCCTTTCTTCCAAATCTCATTACTCCTTTCATAGGGGTGACCTTGAGGAACACAAAATCCTCAACTTCGAATTCCAATGGTCGGTGTCTCTTTTCCGCATAACTCTTTTGCCGGCTCTGAGCAGTATCTATCCTCTGATGGATAGTCTGTATCGCTCGGGTGGTATCATCAATAATATCGGCCTGAAGACCCATTTCCCTCCTTTCACCACCCTCGTACCAACAGATAGGAGACCTGTATCTTCTCCCGTATAGAGCTTCATATGGTGCCATTCCAATAGTAGCCTGGTAACTGTTATTGTAAACAAATTCTACCAAGCACAAATATCAACACCAACTCCCCTTAAAGTCTAGGGCACAAGCCCGCAACATATCTTCCATCACCTGGTTCACTCTTTCTGTCTGACCGTCGGTCTGAGGATGAAACGCAGTGCTGAATCTCAACTTAGTTGCAAGAGCCTTCTGAACACATTCCCAAAAATGGGAGGTAAAACTGTCATCACGATCAGAAATAATAGGCTTAGGCACTCCATGTAATCTGATAATTTCATTGGCATATAATTGAGCTAGCTGCTCAACCGGATAGGTCAACTTAATTGCCAAGAAATGGGCAGACTTTGTCAACCGGTCTATGATTACCCATATAGCATCATAACCATTTGTTGTTCTGGGTAATCCCGAGATGAAATCCATAGAAATTTCTTTCCATTTCCACTCTGGAATCTATATCGGCTACAGTAATCCTCCAGGTTTCTGGTGTTCTGCCTTAACCCTCTGGAAGGTCAGATAGGTGCTGACGTACTGAGCCACATCCCTTTTCATGCCGGACCACCAAAATTTATCTCTTAAGTCCTGATACATTTTTGTAGATCCAGGATGCATGGTATAAGGTGTTCCATGGGATTCCTCGAGTATCTTCTTCCGTAATTCTGGATCGTCCGGAATACATATTGGATCCCGGAGGTATAATAATCCGCTGTCGGAAATGCGGAATCCATTATCCCTTCCTTCCCGGACTTCCTGTTTGATCTTATGGATGACTGAATCACCATCTTGCTTTCCCAATATATCATCGAACAACGTCGGCGCTATCGTCATGGTGGAAAGTTGTCCAGAAATAATCTCTATTCCGTAATTCATTATTTCCCTTTTCAGGGGCTGAGATAGCATCGATAAGGACATCAGAGCGGCACAGGACTTTTTGCTAAGTGCATCTGCCACTTTGTTTGCCTTTCTGGGATAATAGAATATCTCACAATCATAATCTTTGACTAGCTCGAGCCATCAGCGTTTTCTCATGTTTAGGTATTTCTGAGTGAAGAAATATCTCAGACTCTGGTGGTCTGTATAAATCCTGCACTGAGCTCCGTATAAGTAGTGTCTCCATATTTTCAGAGCGAATACCACGGCTGCCAGTTCTAAGTCATGGGTACGATAATTTCTTTCGTGCTCCTTGAGCTGTCTAGAGGCGTAAGCGATAACCTTGCCATTTTGCATAAGTACAGCTCCGAGCCCCAATTTAGAAGCGTCACTATACATATCGAAGCTTTCATTATCTTCAGGGAGAGTCAGAATGGGAGTGTGGGTCTCCTCTTGACCTGTAAAACTCTCTCACACCCTCACCCATTTGTATTGCTTGTCCTTTCGGTGAGGGTCATGCCATAGGTTCAGAATTCTAGAGAAGTCCTCTACAAACTTTCTGTAATAGCCTGCTAGCCCGAGAAAACTCCTAATTTCACTCGCATTCCTTGGCCTATTCCAGTTCCTCACAGCTTCAATCTTTATTGGGTCTACCATGATTCCTTCTTTAGAGATGACATGACCCAAGAATGACACTTGATCGAGCCAGAACTCACATTTGGAGAACTTCGCATATAGTTGCTTTTTCTGAAGAATCTGTATTACTGTCTTCAGATGTTCAGCATGCTCTTCTTGGTCTCTCGAGTAGAAAAGAATATCGTCGATGAAAACGATTATAAATTTGTCGAGGAAGGCCGAGAATACTCGATTCATCAGGTCCATGAACATCGCAGGAGCATTGGTTACTCTGAAGGGCATAACTACGAACTTATAATGTCCGTATCTCGTCCGGAAGGCCGTCTTCGGAATATCGCCTGGCTTTACTTTTACTTGATGATAGCCAGACCTGAGATCGATCTTTGAAAAGACAATAGCTACCTTCAGTTGGTCGAACAGGTCATCGATCCTGGGAAGGGGGTACCGATTCTTGATGGTCACGTTGTTCAGTGCCCGGTAGTCTATACACATTCGCATAGACCCATCCTTTTTCTTTATGAACAGCACGGGAGCTCCCCATGGTGAGTGACTTGGGCGGATAAATCCCTGGTCGAGTAACTCTTGTAGCTGTTTCTGAAGTTCTTTCAACTCAGTCGGCACCATAAGGTAAGGTACATTGGAGATCGAGTTAGTTCCGGGAATCAATTCGATCTCGAACTCAATTTCTCTATCAGGTGGGAATCCAGGTAGGTCATCAGGGAATACCTCTGGATGGTCGCATACCACTCTGACATCTTCTAGCTCCTTGTTCTTTGCTGATACGGTATCAACCACGTGTGCTAGAAATCCGGTGCATCCATTTTCTAACATTTTTCGGGCTTTCAACGCTGATAAGAATTTCCTTGTTCCTTTCTTTGGCTCCCCGATAAACTTAAATGAGACCTCTGCTTCAGGTCGGAAGATCACCTTCCGTTTACGACACTCAATTGAAGTGCCGTACTTATGTAGAAAATCCATGCCTAATATAACATCATAGTCCCGCATATCCAGAACTATCAAGTCACAATAGAGCTCCTTGTCTGCGAGTCTAATTGGTGCGGCGCGCAGAATATGGGTGGATGACATCACTTCTCCTGAAGGTAACGTTGTTAAGAATTTATAGTCCAAAACTTGGGGATGCCTATCTATCTTTCTTGTGATAGGCGTAGAGATGAACGAATGGGTTGCCCCAGTGTCAAACAATTCAGTAGCATACTGACTGAAAATAAATATCTGACCTGTGACAACTGTCGAGGCACTCACTATGTCTTCTCTGGTGAGGGAGAACACCCTGGCATTTGTCCCAACAGGTGGGGCTTCCAGTCTCCCTTGGCTTATCTGAGGACCCTCTATCATAGCCTGCATCTAGTGAAGCTGTGGAGGAGCTCCTGGGTACTGGACATACTGCTGAAGAGGTGCGAGTGAAATCAGGAGTTTTCTCAGGCTAGCAGGCTATTACAGAAAGTTTGTAGAGGACTTCTCTAGAATTGCAGCCCCTATGACAGCCCTCACCAGAAAGGATAAGCAATACAAATGGACTGAGGACTGTGAGAGGATTTTTACGGAACTGAAGAGGAGACTGACCAGCACTCCCATTCTGACTCTCCCTGAAGATAATGAAAGCTTCGATATGTATAGTGATGCTTCTAAACTGGGGCTCGGAGCTGTACTTATGCAAAATGGCAAGGTTATCGCTTACGCCTCTAGACAGCTCAAGGAGCATGAAAGAAATTATCCTACCCATGACTTAGAACTGGCAGCCATGGTATTCGCTCTGAAAATATGGAGACACTACTTATACGGAGCTCGGTGCAGGATTTATACAAACCACCAGAGTCTAAGATATTTCTTCACTCAGAAAGACCTAAACATGAGACAATGCAGATGGCTCGAGCTAGTCAAAGATTATGATTGTGGGATATTCTATCATCCCGGAAAGGCCAACAAAGTGGCAGATGCACTTAGCAGAAAGTCCTGTGCCGCTCTGATGTCCTTATTGATGCTATCTCAGCCCCTAAAAAGGGAAATAATGAATTACGGAATAGAGATTATTTTTGGACAACTTTCCACCATGACGATAGCGCCGACGTTGTTCGACGATATATTGGGAAAGCAAGATGGTGATTCAGACATCCAGAAGATCAAACAGGAAGTCTGGGAAGGAGGGGATAATGGATTCCGCATTTTCGACAGCGGATTATTATACCTCCGGGACCGACTATGTATTCCGGATGATCCGGAATTACGGAAGTAGATACTCGAGGAATCCCATGGAACACCTTATACCATGCATCTTGGATCTACAAAAATGTATCAGGACTTAAGAGATAAATTTTGGTTGTCCGGCATGAAAAGGGATGTGGCTCAAGATCGTCGGACTGTCGACCACTGCGGAGGGTTAAGGCAGAACACAAGAAACCTGGAGGATTACTGCAGCCGATACAGATTCCAGAGTGGAAATGGGAAGAAATTTCTATGGATTTCATCTCGGGATTACCCAGAACAACAAATGGTTATGATGCAATATAGGTAATCATAGACCGGATGACAAAGTCTGCCCATTTGTTGGCAATTAAGATGACCTATCCGGTTGAGCAGCTAGCTCAATTATATGCCAAGGAAATTATCAGATTACATGGAGTGCCTAAGGCTATTATTTCTGATCGTGATGGCCGTTATACCTCCCATTTCTGGGAATGTGTTCAGAAGGCTCTTGGCACTAAGTTGAGATTCAGCACTACGTTTCATCCTCAGACCGACGGTCAGACAGAAAGAGTGAACCAGGTGCTGGAAGATATGTTGTGGGCTTGTGCCCTAGACTTTAAGGGGAGTTGGTGTCGATATTTTTTCTTGGCAGAATTTGCTTACAACAACAGTTACCAGGCTACTATTGGAATGGCACCATATGAAGCTCTATATGGGAGAAGATGCAGGTCTTCTATCTGTTGGTATGAGGGTGGTGAAAGGAGGGAAATAGGTCTTCAGGCCGATATTATTGACGATACCACCCGAGAGATACAGACTATCCATCAAAGGATAGAGACTCCTCAAAGATGGCAAAAGAGTTATGCGGATAAGAGACGCCGACCATTGGAATTCAAAGTTGGGGATTTTGTGTTCCTCAAGGTCGCCCCTATGAAAGGAGTAATGAGATTTGGAAGAAAGGGAAAGCTGAGTCCGCGTTATATAGGACCGTATCAGATCCTGAAAAGAATCGGCAAGGTGGCCTATGAGCTGGAGCTACCTCAGGAGATCTCGGCTATCCACAATGTCTTTCATGTATCAATGCTCAAGAGATGCATTCCCAATGCAGACCAGGTGATCGAACCCATGGCAGTACAAATTCAAGGGGACCTAAGTTATGAAAGTCGACCTGTTCAAATAACAGATCGAGAGGTCAAGAAGCTAAGGAGCAAAGAGGTACCCTTAGTGAAGGTCCTATGGCGAAGTCAAGGGTTCGAAGAGTTCACGGGGGAACGAGAAGACGAGATGCGACAAAAGTATCCTGAAATGTTTTAAGTTCGGGACGAACTTTTCATAAGGTACGGGGGATTGTAACACCCCAAAATTTTTCTCCAAAATTTTTGGTATAGAATTTAATTTTTTATGTCTAGTAGATTATATATGGGATCCTGGAAAATGATGATAAAAGAATAAAAAAAGGTGGAGAGGTGAGGTTTGAACCTTAAACCTCTTGGTGAGAGTTAACTCTTACCATGCATGTGATGACCAAGTGCTCAGCAGTAGCTTACTGTTGGAGAAAGAGGAGAAATTGTAGATGAGTGTGAGGAGGGTGAATGAAGAGGCATGAAAAGAGAAGAGGCACTTCTCTTCTTCCCTTTATAAATAGGAGTGAAAGTTCCATTTGGCCACTTCTTCTTCCCTCTTCTCTTCTTCTTCCTCACCGAAACCTACCTTCTCCCTTTCCATTTTCCGAAATTCATCCAAGCAAGAAGAAGGCTAGGTTTGGCTTCCATTAGGTCATCTTCCAACTAAAAGCAAAGCGAAGGATGTAAGATTCCCTCACCTGTAGTATATTTGTTCTTGTAGAACAAGATACATGAAAGAAATATGATGATTGATACCTTACAAGTTTCGTCCAACCAAGGTTTTTGGGCTAGGGTTGCCTGAAAACGTTTCTAAGGAAATTATGATATGTTGTATGCTTCATGTAGGAATTTTAGGTGACAAAAATACAAGTCTTGGTGCCCTTACAAGTTTCGGCCAACCAAGGTTTTTGGGCTAGGGTTGCATGAAAATGCTTCTAAGGAAATTATGATATGTTGTATGCTTCATGTAGGAATTTTAGGTGACAAAAATACAAGTCTTGGTGCCCTTACAAGTTTAGGCCAACCAAGGTTTTAGGGCTAGGGTTGCATGAAAATGCTTCTAAGGAAATTATGATATATTGTATGCTTCATGTAGCTATTTTAGGTGACAAAAATACAAGTAATGGTGCCCTTACAAGTTTCGGCCAACCTTGGTTTTTGGGCTAGGGTTGCATGAGAATGCTTCTTAGGAAATTATGATATGTTGTATGCCTTCATGTATAAATTCTATGTGACAAAAATGAACTTTTGTGCCCCTACAAGTTTCGGCCAACAATGGTTTTAGGGCTAGGGTTGCATGAAAACACCCCTTAGGAAATTATGATATGTTGTATGCCTTCATGTATAAATTCTATGTGACAAAAATGAACTTTTTGTGCCCCTAATGTTTCGGACAACTATGGTTTTAGGGCTAGGGTTTGCATGAAAACACTCCTTAGGAAATTATGATATGAATTATGCCTATGTGATGAACATGTTTATGATTTTAATATGTCATGAATTATGCCTATTTGATGAACATGTTTATGATTTTAATATGCCATGAAATATGCCTATGTGAGAAACATGTTTATGATTTTAATATGCCACTAAATATGCCTATGTGATGAACATGTTTATGATTTTAATATGCCATGAAATATGCCTATGTGATAATATGTTTATGATTTAATATGCCATGAAATATGCCTATCTGATGAACAAGTTGATGGTTTTTTTTATATGCCATGAAATATGCTTATGTGATGAACATGATTATGCTTTAAGACCCCTTTAGGGTATTCTTAAGTTATGAATGCATATATGCTATGACATGTCTAAGAAGATGCTTCCCCTTTTTATGTTGGGATTAAGAGCTCTCCTTATGATAAGATAAGATGGATATGCTTCCCTTTTCAAGTAGGGATTAAGAGCTCTCCTTATGATAAGATAAGACGGAGATGCTTCCCTTTTTATGATGGGGATTAAGAGCATTCTTTATGATTTGATAAGAAAGAAAAGAATGAAAATTAAGTATTTTACTTTGTAAGAGGTTAAGTACCCGACCCGTTAGGTCGTCGTTTATCAAATCCAAGGGACATAAGAAGACGTAAGAGGTCTTGCCCTGGTAAGACGTAAGAGGTCTTTCTCTAGTAGGTCTGGTGGCTAGCTACCCCAGCCTATTAGGGAACGCGCTTTTTGTGGTACTTAGCCAGGGGCCCCCCTTCATGTTATGATTATGTTGAAGTATCTATATGTATATGTTTTGAAAAGAAAGGACTTGTATGAAATTATGCATGCTTATGTTCAAGTTTAAGAGTGCTTATGATTATGTCCTTTATGCATGTTTAGGATTTTATGATATTATGAATGCTTATGTTCAAGTTTAAGAATGCTCATGATTATGTCCTTTATGCATGTTTAGGATTTATGAAATTATGAATGCTTATGTTCAAGTTTAAGAATGCTTATGATTATGTCTTTTATGCATGTTTAAGATTGATGATGTCATGAATGCTTATGTTTAATTTATTCCATGCTTAGATTTAATTATGTTTAGCATGCTTATGTAAATTTTATGCCATGCTTATGTTTCATTACGTAGGTATGTTGATGATTAGTTTGGTAATGAAATACTTATGCTATTTATGCTATTATGCTCATGTTTTCTAATTGTTTGATGAAGTTTGTGGCTTTTGTGAGTAGGCAAGAATCTTACTAATCTATATGCTTATAGTTTATGTTGTCCATATACTGCAAATAAAAGAAACATGAACTAGAGGAAGTAGCAGGAGGGGCTTAGTGTGTGTGATGGTGGCATGGTGGAAAAAGACCCTATGACTCTCTGCTTTTATTTATATGCTCTATGAACAACTTAAGACATTTGCTTCCTCTTTTATGAATTGTGATTTATTAGTACCATGTTGGATGTTGCTTAGTTATGTTACTGTTCAATTACTTATGAAAGTTTGATATGATAGGACTCATGAATGGATCTTTATGTTATGAATGTTATAAAAGAAGTTATGATATGTTAACGTGCTAATTATGATTATGATATGTGATGCACGTTATAAAGAAGATATGACATGTTAACATGCTAATTAGGTCTATGATATGTGATGCATGTTATAAAAGAGGATTATGTCATGTTAACATGCTTGATTAGGTAGATTGTGAAATGATCTATATATGTTATGTTAAAAAAAAAAAAAAGTAGAGCCGCCCTGAGAGCAGATAAGGGCGGGCATTACAGGTTGGTATCAGAGCAGATAAGCATCATTTGGTGGTAACACTTTTATAACTTAAGACATTAGAGAAGATATGTCTTACATCTCCTGAAACGTAGCGAGTGCCTCGACGGTTGTCACAGGTCAGATATTTATTTTCAGTCAGTATGCGACACTGGGGCAACCCATTCATTCATCTCTACGTCTTCTCTGGTGAGGGAGAACACCCTGGCATTTGTCCCAACGGGTGGGGCTTCCAGTCTCCCTTGGCTTATCTGAGGACCCTCTATCGTAGCCTGCATCTGGTGAAGCTGTGGAGGAGCTCCCGGGTACTCGACATACTGCTGAGGAGGTGCCTGAACTCGGGTAGGGCAGTTCCAGGCTATGTGCCCCTTCAGTCCATAGTGGTAACACTTCCTCTTTCCCTGACGACATTCCCCCGGATGCTTCTTCCCACATGTAGGACAGTCAGGATACCAAGTTTGGCTGTTTCCTGGGCCCCCTTTTGGGCCATTCCACTGTTTCTTCTTGCCACTGCGGTTCCTCTTCCAACTAGTATTCTGAGATTTCTGATCTCCGATCCGTGCCTTATTCTGCTGACCAATTTTGTTCAGGTAGTGCTCGGTGATCAGGGCACTACTGAATAGCTCTTCAGCGGTCTGGGGTCGATTTACTCCGCCGGCCACATTCAGGGCTATCTCTGGTCGCAACATTTTCAACATGAGTATGATCCTCTCCCTTTCTGTTCTGACTAATTATGGGCAGAGATGTGCCAGTCGGTTGAACCTTTTCATAGCTTCACTGACTGATAGATCGCCTTGTCAGAACTCGAGGAACTAGTCGTAGTGCTTATTTGTGATCTGTCTCTGAAAGAACTCCTCGAAGAACTCAGATTCAAAGTCGGTCCACCTCATTTGATTTACTTGTCTCTTTGCTTTGACTCTCTCCCACCACATCCTTGCATCTCCAGAAAGACAGAATGAGGCACATTTTATCTTTTCGTGCTCGGGCCAATCCAGTAGCTCCACGATGCTCTCAACTGTTTTGAACCAGGCTTGGGCATCCCATGGTTCGCCGGCACCTGAGAAATTTTCTGGTTTCAGCCTCTGCCACTGAATCAGATAAGCTTCGGGTCGGACCCCGGTGGCAGCATTGATTAGTGGTGCTTGCACCATAGTGGACGTGTTTGGAGTCACGTTCTGCGTCTCTGGTGTGGTGCTAGGGTTCCCTTGTTGATTCATGAGAGCATTGATAACCAACTGTTGTTCTGCGACCTGACGCTGTAGCTCAGTAACCACATGCATCAAATCTGGTGGGGGTGCTGAGTCATTCCCTCTAGTACTACGTCTCCCAGCCATATTATCTAAGTGATAAATAAATAATTAAGGTATTATTATAATTTCTACTCATACACATGCATCTAAACATTCCTTATCATAACCAAGGTAAGGTATCCTTTCTAGTGGTATTTCTAGGTTAGAAACATGTTTCCATCATATAAAGCATGGTAAGGTATCATTACTATCTAAGTCACAAGTATGGTTCCATTCTACTAAAACAGGATGAGGTATTATTTCTATCAAGATAGAAGACATTCTTCATTATAAAAGAAACTTAGGTATGCATAAAGTTACTTACTTGGAAATAGCAGGATGGAGGCTTGATGTGTGATAGTGGAAAGGTGAACCCGCTCTGATACCAACCTGTAACGCCCGCCCTTATCTGCTCTCAGGGCGGCGCTACTTTTTTTTTTTTTTTAACATAACGTATATGGATCATTTCACAATCTACCTAATCAAGCATGTTAACATGACATAATCCTCTTTTATAACATGCATCACATATCATAGACCTAATTAGCATGTTAACATGTCATATCTTCTTTATAACGTGCATCACATATCATAATCATAATTAGCACGTTAACATATCATAACTTCTTTTATAACATGCATAACATAAAGATCCATTCATGAGTCCTATCATATCAAACTTTCATAAGTAATTGAACAGTAACATAACTAAGCAACATCCAACATGGTACTAATAAATCACAATTCATAAAAGCGGAAGCAAATGTCTTAAGTTGTTCATAGAGCATATAAATAAAAGCAGAGAGTCATAGGGTCTTTTTCCACCATGCCACTATCACACACACTCAGCCCCTCCTGCTACTTCCTCTAGTTCATGTTTCCTTTATCTACAGTATATGGACAACATAAACTATAAGCATATAGCTTAGTAAGATTCTTGCCTACTCACAAAAGCCACAAACTTCATCAAACAATTAGAAAACATGAGCATACTAGCATAAATAGCATAAGTATTTCATAACCACACTAATCATCAACATACCTACGTAATGAAACATAAGCATGGCATAAAATTTACATAAGCATGCTATACATAATTAAATCTAAGCATGGCATAAATTAAACATAAGCATTCATGACATCATCAATCCTAAACATGCATAAAAGACATAATCATAAGCATTCTTAAAAATTAACATAAGCATTCATAATTTCATAAATCTTAAACATGCATAAAGGGCAGAATCATAAGCACTCTTAAACTTGAACATAAGCATGCATAATTTCATACAAGTCCTTTCTTTTCAAAACATATACATATAGATACTTCAACATAATCATAACATGAAGGGGGGCCCCAGGCTAAGTACCACATAAAGCGCGTTCCCTAATAGGCTGGGGTAGCTAGCCACCAGACCTACTAGAGCAAGACCTCTTACGTCTTACCAGGGCAAGACCTCTTACGTCTTCTTATGTCCCTTGGATTTGATTAACGACCACCTAACGGGTCGGGTACTTAGCCTCTTATAAAGTAAAATACTTAATTTTCATTCTTTTCTTTCTTATCATATCATAAAGAATGCTCTTAATCCCCAACATAAAAAGGGAAGCATCTCCGTCTTATCTTATCATAAGGAGAGCGCTTAATCCCTACTTGAAAAGGGAAGCATCTCCATCTTATCTTATCATAAGGAGAGCTCTTAATCCCAACATAAAAAGGGGAAGCATCTTCTTAGATATGTCATAGCATATATGCATTCATAACTTAAGAATACCCTAATGGGGTATTAAAGCATAATCATGTTCATCACATAAGTATATTTCATGGCATATAAAAAAAACCATCAACTTGTTCATCACATAGGCATATTTCATGGCATATTAAATCATAAACATATTCATCACATAGGCATATTTCATGGCATATTAAAATCATAAACATGTTAATCACATAGGCATATTTCGTGGCATATTAAAATCATAAACATGTTCCTCACATAGGCATATTTCATGGCATATAAAAATCATAAACATGTTCATCACATAGGCGTAATTCAAGACATATTAAAATCATACACATGTTCATCACGTCGGCATATTTCATGGCCTATTAAAATCATAAACATGTTCATCACATAGGCATAATTCATATCATAATTTCCTATGGAGTGTTTTCATGCAAACCCTAGCCCTAAAACCATTGTTGGCCGAAACATTAGGGGCACAAAAAGTTCATTTTTATCACATAGAATTTATACATGAAGGCATACAACATATCGTAATTTCCTAAGGGTGTTTTCATGCAACCCTAGCCCTAAAACCCTAGTTGGCCGAAACTTGTAGGGCACCAAAATTTTTATTTTTGTCACATAAGGTTCATACATGAAGGCATACAACATAATATAACTTCATAAGGGGTGTTTTCATGAAACCCTAGCCCTAAAACCCTAGTTGGCTGAACATGTAGGGGCACAAAGCTTGGATTTTTGTCACCTAAAATTCCTACATGAAGCATACAACATATCATAATTTCCTTAGAAGCATTTTCATGCAACCCTAGCCCAACAACCTTGGTTGGCCGAAACTTGTAAGGTATCAAGCATCATATTTTATTCATGTATCATGTCATACAAGAACAAATATACTGTAGGTGAGGGAATCTTACATCCTTCGCTTTGCTTTTAGTTGGAAGATGACCTAATGGAAGCCAAACCTAGCCTTCTTCTTGCTTGGATGAATTTCGGAAAATGGAAAGGGAGAAGGTAGGTTTCGGTGAGGAAGAAGAAGAGAAGAGGGAAGAAGAAGTGGCCAAATGGAACTTTCACTCCTATTTATAAAGGGAGGAAGAGAAGTGCCTCTTCTCTTTTCATGCCTCTTCATTCACCCTCCTCACACTCATCTACAATTTCTCCTCTTTCTCCAAAAGTAACCTACTGCTGAGCACTTGGTCATCACATGCATGGTAAGAGTTAACTCTCACCAAGAGGTTTAAGGTTCAAACCTCACCTCTCCACCCTTTTTTTATTCTTTTATCATCATTTCCAGGATCCCATATATAATCTACTAGACATAAAAAAAATTAAATTCTATACCAAAAATTTTGGAGAAAAATTTTAGGGTGTTACAATCCCCCGTACCTTATGATAAGTTCGTCCCGAACTTAAAATAGTTTCGGATACTTTTGTCGCATCTCGTCTTCTCGTTCCCACGTGAACTCTTCGAACCCTTGACTTCGCCATAGGACCTTCACTAAGGGTACCTCTTTGCTCCTTAGCTTCTTGACCTCTCGATCTGTTATCTGAACAGGTCGGTTTTCATAACTTAGGTCCCCTTGAATTTGTACTGCCATGGGTTCGATCACCTGGTCTGCATTGGGAACGCATCTCTTGAGCATACATGAAAGACATTGTGGATAGCCGACATCTCCTGAGGTAGGTCCAACTCATAGGTCACCTTGCCGATTCTTTTCAGGATCTGATACGGTCCTACATAATGCGGAATCAGCTTTCCCTTTCTTCCAAATCTCATTACTCCTTTCATAGGGGCGACCTTGAGGAAAACAAAATCCCCAACTTTGAATTCCAATGGTCGGCGTCTCTTATCCGCATAACTCTTTTGCCGGCTCTGAGCAGTCTCTATCCTCTGACGGATAGTCTGTATCGCTCGGGTGGTATCGTCAATAATATCGGCCTGAAGACCCATTTCCCTCCTTTCACCACCCTCGTACCAACAGATAGGAGACCTGCATCTTCTCCCGTATAGAGCTTCATATGGTGCCATTCCAATAGTAGCCTGGTAACTGTTGTTGTAAGCAAATTCTGCTAAGCACAAATATCAACACCAACTCCCCTAAAAGTCTAGGGCACAAGCCCGCAACATATCTTCCAGCACCTGGTTCACTCTTTCTATCTAACCATCGGTCTGAGGATGAAACGCAGTGCTCTCAGGTTGGCCAAGCACAAAGAGGATTATGTCATGTTATACTAGCCCAAAAACCTTGGTATGTGACCTGACTGAAAAAAAAAGAATCAAATGTCTTAAGTTGTTCATAGAGCATATAAATAAAAGTAGAGAGTCATAGGGTCTTTTTCCACCCTGCCACTATCACACACACTCAGCCCCTCCTGCTACTTCCTCTAGTTCATGTTTCCTTTATCTGCAGTATATGGACAACATAAACTATAAGCATATAGCTTAGTAAGATTCATGCCTACTCACAAAAGCCACAAACTTCATCAAACAATTAGAAAACATGAGCATACTAGCATAAATAGCATAAGTATTTCATAACCACACTAATCATCAACTTACCTACGTAATGAAACATAAGTATGGCATAAAATTTACATAAGCATGCTAAACATAATTAAATATAAGCATGGCATAAATTAAACATAAGAATTCATGACATCATCAATCCTAAACATGCATAAAGGACATAATCATAAGCATTCTTAAACTTGAACATAAGCATTCATAATTTCATAAAACCTAAACATGCATAAAGGACATAATCATAAGCATTCTTAAACTTGAACATAAGCATTCATAATATCATAAAATCCTAAACATGCATAAAGGACATAATCATAAGCATTCTTAAACTTGAACATAAGCATTCATAATTTTATAAATCCTAAACATGCATAAAGGACATAATGATAAGCATTCTTAAACTTGAACATAAGCATTCATAATATCATAAAATCCTAAACATGCATAAAGGACCTAATCATAAGCACTCTTAAACTTGAACATAAGCATGCATAATTTCATACAAGTCCTTTCTTTTCAAAACATATACATATAGATACTTCAACATAATCATAACATGAAGGGGGGGCCCAGGCTAAGTACCACATAAAGCGCGTTCTCTAATAGGCTGGGGTAGCTAGCCACCAGACCTACTAGAGCAAGACCTCTTACGTCTTACCAGGGCAAGATCTCTTACGTCTTCTTATGTCCCTTGGATTTGATTAACGACCACCTAACGGGTCAGGTACTTAACCTCTTACAAAGTAAAATACTTAATTTTCATTCTTTTCTTTCTTATCATATCATAAAGAATGCTCTTAATCCCCAACATAAAAAGGGAAGCATCGCCGTCTTATCTTATCATAAGGAGAGCTCTAAATCCCTACTTGAAAAGGGAAGCATCTCCATCTTATCTTATCATAAGGAGAGCTCTTAATCCCAACATAAAAAAGGGAAGCATCTTCATAGACATGTCATAGCATATATGCATTCATAACTTAAGAATACCCTAAAGGGGTCTTAAAGCATAATCATGTTCATCACATAAACATATTTCATGGCATATAAAAAAAAACCATCAACTTTTTCATCACATAGGCATATTTCATGGCTTATTAAATCATAAACATATTCATCACATAGGCATATTTCATGGCATATTAAAATCATAAACATGTTCATCACATAGGCATATTTCGTGGCATATTAAAATCATAAACATGTTCATCACATAGGCATAATTCATATCATAATTTCCTAAGGAGTGTTTTCATGCAAACCCTAGCCCTAAAACCATTGTTGGCCGAAACATTAGGGGCACAAAAAGTTCATTTTTGTCACATCGAATTTATACATGAAGGCATACAACATATCATAATTTCCTAAGGGGTATTTTCATGCAACCCTAGCCCTAAAACCATTGTTGGCCGAAACTTGTAGGGGCACAAAAGTTCATTTTTGTCACATAGAATTTATACATGAAGGCATACAACATATCATAATTTCCTAAGGGTGTTTTCATGCAACCCTAGCCCTAAAACCCTAGTTGGCCGAAACTTGTAGGACACCAAAATTTTTATTTTTTTCACATAAGGTTCATACATGAAGGCATACAACATAATATAACTTCATAAGGGGTGGTTTTATGAAACCCTAGCCCTAAAACCCTAGTTGGCCGAAACATGTAGGGGCAAAAAGCTTGGATTTTTGTCACCTAAAATTCCTACATGAAGCATACAACATATCATAATTTCCTTAGAAGCATTTTCATGCAACCCTAGCCCAAAAACCTTGGTTGGCCAAAACTTGTAAGGTATCAAGCATCATATTTCTTTCATGTATCATGTCTTACAAGAACAAATATACTGCAAGTGAGGGAATCTTACATCCTTCGCTTTGCTTTTAGTTGGAAGATGACCTAATGGAAGCCAAACCCAGCCTTCTTCTTGCTTGGATGAATTTCGGAAAATGGAAAGGGAGAAGGTAGGTTTCGGTGAGGAGGAAGAAGAGAAGAGGGAGAAGTGGCCTTTCTCTTGTCCCTTCATTCCCTATTTATTCTCTTGAAGTGTCCCTTAGCCTCCCTTACCCTTAACTATCATTTCCCCTATTCCTCTACTAATAACATCTCATTGGGCTTCTGGTTAGTGGATGCATCTATAGGGCTTGGCTATCTCTAGAGGTTTGGGGTTCAATTCTTAGGCCTTGTATCCTTTTTGGCTCATTTTCTTTTATTTTTGAAAGAGCCCACATAAAGCCCATTATAATCATACAAAAATTATTATAAAATTTCTAGAGCTTGGGATGAAAAGGGAGGAAAAGGAAATGGGGAATTCGGCCAAGGATGAGGAAGAAGGAGAATGAAGAAGGAAAGTGGGGTTTTACTTCCTCTCTTTTCTTAATTCTCCTCTTTAATACCTAGGGAATGAACACTCTCCATCCTTTCATGGGAGGGGATGAACCAACTCCTCATCTTCCCATCTATATTCTTTGTATATTCTTTATATATCTTATCCATGAATCATCCTATGGTCTTGTACATTCTTTATATATCTTATCCATAAATTATCCTAGGGTCTAGTGGTGTCAAGGCTACCTCCCTATTAGGAGGTTCATGGTTCAAATCCTACATATAACCATCGTTTATTTTTTTTTATTCTAAACCTTTTATACAGTGAACTCCCCTTATCAGCTCTACATGTGGGAAGAAGAATCCGCGGGAATGTCGTCAGGGCACGAGGAAGTGTTACCACTGTGGACTGGAGGGGCACATAGCCTGGAACTGCCCTACCCGAGTTCAGGCACCTCCTTAGCAATATGTCCAGTACCCGGGAGCTCCTCCACAGCTTCACCAGATGCAGGCTACGATAGAGGGTCCTCAGATAAGCCAAGGGAGACTGGAAGCCCCACCCGTTGGGACAAATGCCAGGGTGTTCTCCTTCACCAGAGAAGACGTAGCGAGTGCCTCGACAGTTGTAACAGGTCAGATATTTATTTTCAGTCAGTATGCTACTGTATTGTTTGACACTGGGATAACCCATTTGATCATCTCTACGCCTTTCACAAGAAAGATAGATAGGCATCCCCAAGTTTTGGACTATAAATTCTTAACAACGTTACCTTCGGGAGAAGTGATGTCATCCACCCATATTCTGCGCGCCGCACCAATTAGACTCGCAGACAAGGAGCTCTATTGTGACCTGATAGTTCTGGATATGCGAGACTATGATGTTATATTGGACATGGATTTTCTGCACAAGTACGACGCTTCAATTGAGTGCCGTAAAAGGAAGGTGATCTTTCGACCCGAAGCAGAGGTCTCATTTGAGTTTATCGGGGAGCCAAAGAAAGGAACAAGGAAATTCTTATCAGCGCTGAAAGCCCGAAAAATGTTAGAAAATGGATGCACTGGATTTCTAGCACACGTGGTTGATACCGTATCAGCAAAGAACCAGGAGCTAGAAGATGTCAGAGTGGTATGCGACCATCCAGAGGTATTCCCTGATGACCTACCTAGATTACCACTTGATAGAGAAATTGAGTTCGAGATCGAATTGATTCCCGAAACTAACCCGATCTCCAAGGACCTTACCGTATGGCGCCGACTGAGTTGAAAGATCAATTACTCCCTGTGGGTTACACAGATATTGAAGTACCTGAGAAGAACTAGCGATTATATGCTGGTATACTAGGCAGATCAATTACTCCCTGTGGGTTACATAGATTTTGACTTCCAATCACATAGGGATAACAGTAAGTCTACCTTAGGTTTTGTGTTTACTTTTGGAAGTAGAGCCATTGTATGGAGGAGTGTCAAGTAGAAATGCGTGGCGGACTCTACCATGGAAGCTGAGTATGTGGCCGCCTTTGAGGCAGCCAAAGAAGTTGTTTGGCTCAAGAACTTCTTGATTGAATTGGATGTGATTCCTGGTTTGCCCAGAACAATCATGATTTATTGTGATAACGGTGGTGCAGTTGCAAACTCGAAGGAACCACGAGCCCTTAAGGCAAGTAAACACATAGAGTGCAAGTACCACCTGATACGAAAAATCATAAAACGAGGAGAAGTTGCTGTAGCCATGATTACATCAGAGGATAACCTGACAGATCCTTTCACTAAGGCCCTTCTAGCGAGAGCTTTTGATAGGCATATGGAGGGAATGAGAATCAGATGTATGGCAGTATGAGGATGACATAGTCTTTTAGTATAAGTGGGAGATTGTTGGGATGTATACTGAAAAGTCTATCTTTTGTATGAACATCTTTATTTTTGAAATAAGAATCACATGTTCATTGTTTGAATATTTATGGTTATGCATATTGTGTGATACATTACATTATAGATAACATGGTGTGTAGTGTCACATGAGAGATCATGTTATCAGTTCCTTGTAGAGTATAACTAGAGGCTCACAACCGAGATGGTTTTGGACAAACCATTGGTATGGTTGTAGTGTGATTTGATATTGGTTTGTGTTGACCATAGAATTACACTAGTACACTTTGTGTGTATTGAGCAGGACCGACTTAGAGGTGATTCGATTTATTGCTGACTACATAATTGAATCGGACCTCAGATATTATGGTGTACATGCTCTTAATCCCAATATAATAATGGGCACATGTACTTAGTATTTATTTCTTTGATTTACCAATGGGCGAGATTTATAGATTAAATCGATAAGCTCGGTAAGTTGGAAAATAATATTATTTACATGGTGTGCCGTTGATTATAGGAGGAAACCGTGTCCTATATATTAGGATGATGATGTCCCCTTGAGGAGCTCATAAGGTTCATAATGTAAACCCTGCAGGTTGATTTGGTCCGGCATGATGATAAGGTTGAGTGGTATTACTCATGGAGTTAGATGTTGATTAATTAATTATCAGTAAATTAATTAATTGATGGACATTCGAGATCTTAAATACGGGGAGATATTTGTACAATTAATATATGGAGCCCATATTTATGTATGGGGTTGGTTAGGTAGATCAATGATAATCCTCTAGTGGAATGGATTATCATTAATGGATCTGACTTTATGTGGGCTAGATCCATTATGTGGCCAAGATCCAACTCCTCATCATGGTCCCTATTGTAGCCTATTAAAACTCTCATGAAGCCAAGATCCGATGGTGGAAAATGGAAGTCTAGATCTGACGGTGGAGGTTAAATCTCTAGATCCGAGGTGGAGATTAAATCTCTAGATCCGACGGTTGAGATTAAATCTCTAGATCTGACAGTGGAGGTTAAAAGGAGGCTTAAGCCTAGCTCTATTAAAGGAGGGATAAGGGCTTGGGCGTGCTTGATCTTTGGGAGATTAGGGTTTTGCTTCCTTAGCTTGGGCAGCAAGGCATTAGGGTTTTGTTTCCTTATTACTTTGGGCGGCGCCTATTGTCCAAGAGCTAGGGCCGGGGGCAAGGAGGCTAGGGATTAGCCTCTTTTCTTCCTCTCTTGGCCGGAGCAACCTCTTCTTCTCTCCTTTTTCCGGCAGCAAGATATCAATCTTGGTTGCCAATTCCATCTCCTTCTCCTTGGTGGCCGGCGGCAACAAAAAAGAGGAGAAGGTGGCTTGATCTTTCTCCAAAGGGATTGTGTCCGGAACTAGAAAGGAGAAGAAGAGAGCTTATTATCTTCCTTTTTTTTTGAGCGAACAAGGAAACGAAGATAGGTGATCTAGGAGGCTTTTACTTTTGGAAGATCGTCGCCCACACGACGTCCAAAAAGAGGAAGGACATACAATAGAAGACCAAGAGGTAAACAAGAGGTATAATTGTTGTTTAGTTATGTTTTCTTATTCTATGCAAATTGTTTGTATTGTATGTGGCTAATTTACTTGGACCCCGATGACAAACACAAAATCCAGTGATCTGTACATCGTCTATTCCATGACTAATCGAATAAAAGAGGTAGGTTACTTGAAAAACAAGTTTGTTCAAGTGTCCACTCTATTCGAATAGCACGATGATGAATCGGTTTCTTGGGTAATCTATCTTTGTATAGGATTATTTTTTTAATTTGGAGACATAGATGGGATTGTTATTCACTAGCGAAAGAGGTGGGAAGCGAAGCTTTGGATCCACCCTTCAGATTCCTGGGGCATTGCCTGAAGATTGCAATTCCCTACACATTCCTTGTCCCTGTCAAAAAGCCCACAAATGGGTCCTAACAAATCATCAATATCAAAATTATCAGAATCATCAGAATCAATGATGTCACTACAAAAAGTAGAAGGTAAAGAGATATTGATGTCAGCAAAACATATAGAGTTTTAGGAATAGTTTTCGCTCACATCTCATTGCATTTTGTGTTAGTTTCATGCATATATTACTCTATTATTGCACGCATTTCCTATTTTATAGTCCGGAGGTCTGCTTGTTGTACTTTTGTGTGCAGGATAGCTTTTCGGGTGAAAAAGATGCATTTTCGGAGCAAAAGAAGGATATTTCGCAGCTAGACGCAGAGTGGGACATGGCCAAGGCGTGTGGATTCACACAGTTGTGTCCAATGGGTGAGATCAGCACCCCAAGGCTGCACACAGCCTGGCCATGTGGTAACACACGACCGTGTGGCGGCCCGACAGATTGGCACGACTAGGGATTTTTTCGGATTTTGCAGCGGTCCGAGGCGACGCCTATATAAGGATGGCTCCGCCCAAACCCTAGGGGGAGGCACGATGACTAGGACAGAACGTCGGAGCCCTAAAAAGCTTCGGTAACTCACAACGGGGAGGAGGAAAACCGCCGGAGGTCCACTCCTTGCACTTCAACGCCGAAGAGAAGACCACGAAAGCATTGCATATCTTTATTTTTGTGTTTTATTCCTTATGTATTCAAACTTAGACATGCTTTGTGATTCTTCCTTCCTATACATGGAGTAATACTTTCGATTCTAGGATTAGGGAGTGGCTTGTGTATATAAATAATGTTGGTTCATGTTAAATTCTGCCCATGAGTTTGATTTGACAATTGGTAGTCGCTCTTTACTATATCTATGTGTGTTTGGATTTCTTTTATTGTGCTTAGCGTCTGAGGGGTGACAGCCCTCGCAATCTAAAATTTAGGGCATTTGATTAAGGAACCTAGGAGTAAACCTCATCTCTTACAACTGCGGGGAGAAGGGTGCGGTGGAATCGGAAACGGTGCACCGTAGGGATTGATTTGGCATCCTCGTACCGTCTATCCCATCCTTTTAGGTAGAGATAGCTCCCGGTAGATGTGATGGCTCTGCGGAAGAGTGTATGATGTCCCTTCCACAAAATCGTAGGTAAATGTCTAGACAACGCAAATTTACAACATTGGTCTGTGATACACAAGCGAATCTGAAGTCCTAGAATCACCTTTGAAGACCTCGGCACACTCCTTTCCTCCTCCGTGTGACACCGTACAGAGTAGAGTCTACCGACAGCCCTCACCAACCGAAAACTATTAGAGATCACGTCCAAACAATTACCACCACTGAGTATATTGGTATTCGAATCCCAGTCCCTATGGGATCGAGAATCTTTATTGCTTGATGACATCCGTGCACTTGCAGGCGTTGAGCGTGAGCGCGCACTTTGAGTCCTCAACGGTATCCATCGCGAGATTTAAGGTCGTGTCCGTGCGCATCAAGTTTTTGGCACTGTTACGGGGACTGATCGATTCGATATCAAATCGAATAGTGGTAAATTGGATCGGACTTAGGATTAGATTATTTGCTTGCTTTATTTTCTTTCTAGTTTATCTTATTTGCTTTAGTTCTATATTTTCCATATTTAGATTTAGTTTTTATTTTTAGCAGTAGTTTCCTATTTACTTATTGCATCTTAGATTCTTTATTTGCTAGATTGATTTATTTTCTTCTTTTAGAATTAGATTAGCACTCTTAACTTTGTAGTTTGGTTCGTCGTATGCTTAGACGATTAGGGTCGGAAGGTCTAATTCCGATCGACATAGAAATTGAGCGAACCTTTCACCGTCGGAGAGGAGAACAGTGAAAGATGGAAGATCAAGTTGCATCCGAGGTGAACAGAGGTAGCCGACCTCTGCGGGACTATACAGCTCCTAGCACTAGAGGATTCAGGCCGAGTATAGCTGGACCGTCTATTTTGGAAAATAACTTTGAGTTGAAGCTGACACTTATACATATGGTCCAGCGAGCCAATTCGGGGGAGCTGCGACTGAAGACCCGAATCGGCACCATGAGGCATTTCTTGAAATATGCTCAATGATGAAAATGGACGGAGTCCCTTCTGACTCAATCCGCCTGAGCCTGTTCCCGTTTTCACTGCGGGATAAGGCTAAGACATGGCTTCACTCCCAACCTTCTGCCAGCATCACCACATTGGAGAGATGTGAGCAGCAGTTTCTGAATAAATACTTCCCACCAAGTAAGACTGCTCACATGCGCCATCTTATCACGAGCTTTCGCCAGAAGGAGGGGGAGTCCCTATTCGAGGCTTGGGATCGCTACAAGGGGCTACTCTACCAATGACCCCACCACGGATTGGAGAGGTGGATGGTGATCCATATTTTCTCTAATGGGATTGCTTACGCCACGAAGATGTCCCTAGATTCTGCTGCAGGAGGAGCACTGATGAATAAGACCATAGAGGAAGCGGAAGATCTTATCGAAGAGGTGGCCCAAAACCACCATCAATGGCCTTCTGAACGTGGTCAACCTACACCTGCAGCTGGATGATACACTGTTAACTCCATGGATCACCTTTCAGCAAGGATGGACACACTCAGCAGACAGTTTGAATATTTGAATCCTTCATCTGCATGTGCGGCCATTAATTTTGGAGAGGGGCGGCAATGTATCGAGAGGACCACTACGGAGGGTCAGGGACCATAGACGAGCAGATTAAGCACTGTGACGCGGTTGGGGACTATGACCAAAGGCCCCACAATCCATACTCCAATACTTATAATCCCGGATGGAGAAATCACCCAAATTTCTCTTATAAGAATAACTCAGGAAACACACAACCATCAGGGGGGTATGGGTAGCAACAGTAGGGCAATGGGCAGCGACCACAAAAGTCCATACTGAAACTGATGATGGAGGACTTCATCGCTACCCAAACTAAGGGCAATGAGGAATTTCATCGCCAACATTAGAAGTCTGAAGAATCACTCAGATACTTGAAGGCCACCATTGACAGCCTTGCAAGTCATACAAGGATGTTGGAGACGCAAGTGGCTCAAATAGCCCAATCTGTGTCGCAACCTTTGAAGAGCTCTCCGGCGAGTCAAGGAAAAGAGGAAGGAGTGGGGTAAAGTAGCCAATTCGCCAAGGGGTGTGCAGCCATGGTTTCCACCCTTCCTGACCAAGCAGAGTTTGAAGAGAAGATTCCAATACAGCGTGAGGACCCTGGTAAATTTGTTATTCCCTGCTCAATTTATGGGGAGAGCTTCGACGAAGCGTTATACGACTTGGGGTCATCAGTCAGTGTGATGCCCTACGCATACTATTTGAAGATGGGACTGAGCAGGCTCCAACTAGCAAATCTTGGTATTCGTATAGGAGATGATTCAGTCAAGGAGCCCATTGGCCTACTACCACACATGCCTATGATGATTGAGGATTTCATGATACCCACGGACTTCATTATACTGGACACAGGACAAATCCCCAGAATCCCATCATTATGGGAAGGCCTTTTCTAGCGACTACAGGGGCGTGCATAGATGTGAAGGCACACCAGATCTCCCTAGAGGTAGATGGGGAGATCATCCTTTTCAACCTTTCGGAGCATAGAGCTCCCTACCTTGACGTCTTCACATTTAGCAGAATGAAGCTAAAACCTCCAGATGAAGATCCCAAGATGGATGAATGGAGGTTCACTGAACCACCAGAGCCGAGTTGATAGTAGAGTGTGGTCGAGCTAAACGACCTTAAATAAAGCTCTTCTTGGGAGGCAACCCATGTTTAGTTTTAGATTTCTCTTTTTTATTGCATTACATACATTTGTTTGATTTTAGTTTTGATTTCCATCACATTTAGAGTTAGGACTAGAAAAGAACTTTTCTAGGCAAAAATAAAATCCATATTAGCCTACATGGTGAAGTGTATGAGAAAATTTGGACCGTGGTGCATAAATGGGAGAAAAATGGGGACACACGGCCTGGCCATGTGTTTTCCCATGGTCGTGCCTGACCAACCCAAGGCGCACACGGCGGCACGGTCGTGTGTTTTCACCAGTGTGGCGCTTTCACCCCATTTGCGCCATGTGCTTCGAAAGTTCTTGCTCTAGCCGTGTGATTTTGTCTTCTCCACCATCTAGAAGCATTTTTTAACCTCTAAAGAAGCCAAAAGAAGCAAAGATGAGGAGACCAAGCCTGTAGCACCTAGATCCGGTGCCTCAGAGCGACGAACAAGGAGAGTCGACGCCCCTCAAGCTCAGGAGGAGGGTAACACCCTACCCACTCTTCTTTTTCACAATAATGAACATAGAGATAGATACAATATGCTCCCTACTCATAAACTTACTACTACTAGGTACTTAAATGAGGATTTGCTAGAATCTTTAGGGTTGTTGGGTGATTTGTAAAAATGGGGTGGGAAGAGATTATGGGAATAAGGCACCTAACCTACCTTAGGATAGTTTTGGAGTTTTTGAGTTCCTTAGAGGCGGAAGTTTTAACGGGTAGAGAGAGCAAGGAAGGTAGGATAACTTTTAGGCTTTTTAACATTGAGCATGAGTGGACCCTTCACCAATGGAACTCATGCTTTGGCACCAAGTGGGGAGAGAGAAGGACCCTAATGGGTACAACTCTTGGATAGTTTGGGTGAGTTGACAAGAGCAACATGACCCACCCATATAGGGCCAAGCGTCGTGCCTCCAAAACCCCATCTTTCGATTCCTTCACCGCATCATGGGCAGTACTATATTTTGTCGTGGGGAGAGTGATGGTGTAGTTAGAGCTAGCAAGCTGCTTTTCCTATGGGATATGCTACAAGAAAGGAGTAGCATCGATGTAGGGTCCCACTTCATTAGATACTTAGTGAAGATGGGCAATGCAGCACGAGGAGAGATCAATATGGGAGGCCTACTTACCCACATTTGCCATAGAATGGAGTACGATTACACAACATTAGAGAGTATAGAGGGGAGCCATAGGATCGACCTAGGAGTATGCATGGCCATGAAAATGATTGTGAGAGAAGGAGACTCCTTATACTTTGTAAGGGAAAATCTTATGACCCTTAGGCTCCCCGACACGGATCATAACACCATCGCTATACGCGCCAACTGGCGCTTGGACCTGATAGTGGAGTCCCCTCCACATGAGGGACCATCCACATCAGCGCCTATCTCTCCACCTTTGTATCACTCTCCCTCCAGTCCACACATGCATAGGAGCCCACCTAGTCCACGTCGACATGAGCCTACACCTTCACCACCACCTTTTTCTACTTTTGAGTAGGATGCAGGTACGTCGGCCTATGATTTGTCAGAGTTTTGATCGCGCCTCGACGACATTTACACTTAGCAGCAGACAGAGAGGCAGCGATGGGAGGAGCAAAGCGCCTAGCGGAGTTCGAGATTAGGAGCATTTCCAGTGGGCTGAGGAGTTTTACGACGAGGCCCGCATATACTTCCAGGAGGAGCTGTTCGTCCCCAGGATGAGGCCGCCTACCGTAGAGAGATGCGACAACACATGCATGCCCAGCAGGAGCAGTGGGCTAGGGAGGAGGAGCACCGAGCAGCCGCTGCATCCACCAGCTCCTAGATTGACCACATGTAAATGTGACATTAGCGGCTCAGCAGCAGGTTCTCCTAGGATCTAGAGATGCCCAGGCTCCCAGAATTTCCACCTTGTCAACCATATTAGAGGTATATTTTCGTTTATGTTTGGGGGGAGAACCCAAGATTTATTTTGTTTTGTTTCCTAGCAGTAGTTTCTTTTCTGGTATTTTCATTTATTCATGCTTGAGTTGTTGAGTTTCTTTCAGTACTTAATTTTTATTTTCTTTAAAGCTACCTCAGTAGTATTTTTGAAAGTTGGTAGCATGAGTTGTTCCCATAGGTAGCTTAACTCCATTTATCTTGTGGTATTTTATTTTATTCGCTCTATTGAATGTTCTAGACTTACACTGGTTAGCTTTATTTTTTCACATACACATGTCGAACATTCTGAAAGGACGAATCTAGTACATACCTAGTTATGATTCACTTCAGTAGTTTAGTACTTTGGAATTCATAGGTGACTCTAGGTTTAGCATTTTAGTTACTGGAGATGCTCGGATTGTGTAAGCACATACGAAAAAATCAAAATCTCTGTGAGCCGAAAAATAAAAGAGAGAAAAGAAAAAGATAAATAAAAGAAAAAGAGAAAAAGAAATGAGAAAAAAAAGAGAAGAGAAAAAAAAGATTTGGAGGGATAAAAAACAGTTGTCGTGGGTGGAAATGGCTAGGTGCCCCTTTGAGACCGAGTTAGGTTACTGAGGAAACACCTACAAAGATTTGGAGGGATAAAAAACAGTTGTCGTGGGTGAGCCTTTGAGACTTTATGCTAGATCTAGGGAACGACCCTCACTTTGGGCAGGTAAGTGCCTAAGAGACGGAAACCTTAGGAAAGCTATGGAGTGATGACATAACTCAAAATGGAGCAGGCATCCCTAAGAATGGTTAAGCTTAGCACGAGGCGCTAATTTAGTGAACTTCTAGAACATATTTGTTTTTCTTTGATTGCAAATACCACATGATAAATTTAGTTAACATGCTAATTATGGAATAATATCTTTTTAAAATTTCATGGCACTGAGGTTTTCTTGAGGACAAGCAAAGATTTAAGTCTGAGGGAAGTGATGTGAGCAAAACATATAGGGTTTTAGGAGTAGTTTTCTCACATCTCATTGCATTTTGTCTTAGTTTCATGCATATGTTACCCTATTTTTGCGCATTCCCTATTTTCTATTTGGAGGTTTGCTCGTTGTACTTTTGTGTGCAAGTTAGCTTTTTGGGTGAAAAGATGTGTTTTGAGCAAAAGAAGGACATTTTGCATCTAGGCGCCAAAGTGGGACACGACCAGGGCATGTGGATTTACACGGTCATGTCCAATAGGCGAGATCAGCACCATAGGGCCGCACATGGCCTGGCCATGTGGAAACACACGGTTGTGTGGCGGCTTGATAGATTTGTCGACTAGGGCTTTTTCAAGATTTTACAGCGGTTTGAGGCGATGTCTATATAAGGATGGCTCTTCCCAAACCCAAGGGGGGAGGCACGATGGCTAGGATGGCACGCCGAAGCCCTAAAAAGCTTCGGTAACTCGTAATGGGGAGGAGGAACGCCACTGGAGGTCCACACCTTGCAATTCAATGTCGGAGAGATGATCACGAAATCATTGTATATCTTTATTTCTGCATTTTATTCCTTATGTATTCAAACTTAGACATGCTTTGTGATTCTTCTTTTGTATACATGGAGTAGTACTTTCGATTCTAGGATTAGGGAGTAGCTTGTGTACATAAACAATGTTGGTTCATGATAAATTCTGCCCATGAGTTTGATTTGACAATTGGTAGTTGCTCTTTACTATATCTATGCGTGTTTGGCTTTCTTTCCACTGTGCTTAGGCGAAACGAGGGGTGACAGCCCTCACAATCTAAAATTTAGGGGATTTGATTAAGAAACCTAGGGGTAAACCTGATCTCTTGCAACTGCGGGGAGAAGGGTTCGGTGGAATCGGAAATGGTCCATCGTAGGGATTGATTTGGCATCCTCGTACCTTTTATCCCGTCCTTTTAGGCGGAGATAGCTCCCGGTAGATGCGACGACTCTGCGAGAGAGTGTATGATGTCCCTTCTATAAAACCGTAGGTAAATATCTAGACAACACCAATTGACAACATTGTTCTGTGATACACAAGCGAAACCGAAGACCTAGAATTACCTTTGAAGTCCTCGGCACACTCCTTTCCTCCTCCGTGTGACACCATACAGAGTAGAGCCCACCGACAGCCCTCACCAACCGAAAACTCTTAGAGATCACGTCTGAAAAATTACCACTATTGAGTATATTGGTATTCGAATCCTAGTCCTCGTGGGATCGATAATCTTTATTACTTGATGACATCTGTGCACTTGCAGCCGTTGAGCACGAGCGCGTGCTTTGAGTCCTCGACGGTATTCGTCGCGAGATTTGAGGTCGCGTCCGTGCGCATCAGATATCCAACTGAAAAATGGTCTCAGAAATGAAATCCATGCAATCTAACTCATCCTCTATGTCCATGATGAGAATAGAATGATCTTCCATCGGGTGTTTCATCGTGTCCAAAATCCTGAACTGAACTACCATTTCTCCTACCTCCATAGAAAGAGTACCTGCATGTACGTCAATCTTGGTCTTGGCAGTCTTGTGGAAAGGCCTTCCCAAAATAAGCGGAGCTCTGCTGCTCTGTGAATCACTCTTCATGTCAAGAATATAAAAGTTTGCATGAAATATCAGCTCTCTCACCTTAACCAACACATCCTCTATCACCCCAGCTGGGTGAGTCTGACTGCGGTTGGCTAATTGAATCACTACATCTGTCGGCTTCAAGGGTCCAATACTCAGTGAATGGAAAACTGACCTTGGCATCACATTAATGGAAGCTCCTAGATCTGGCATAGCATCATCGAACACATGGCTCCCAATCACACAAGGTACCGTAAAAACTCCTGGGTCCTCGCACTTCTGGGGAAAAGGCTAAATGAGTGCTGACACGTTCTTTCCAACATTGATCAACTTATTTCCTTTCAGCTTCTTCTTATGAACACACAATTCTTTCAGAAACTTGGCATACTTGGGAATATGCTCCATCATTGTCAATAAAGGAACATTAACTTCCACCTTACTAAACAACTCCACAAGCTCCTGAAATTCCCTAGCCTTTTTTTCACTAACCCTCTTCCTTGGCTGTGACCTATGAGGGAAGGGCAATGGAACTGGCGACTCAGATCATCGCGGCTGTGGATCCTGCTCTACTATGCACTTCTAGAATCAGCAACTGGATCTGCTACTAAAGATACTGGGTTTGAAGTAACTCTACCACTCCGCAATTTAATTGAACTGATGTTTTCTTTAGGATTTGGAATAGTCTAAGATGGTAGCTGACAAGAGCCCTGTGACTGCAGCTGATTTATGTTAGATGCAAGCTGGCTAATCTATCTCTCTATATTCTAAATAGATGCATCTATTTTATGCTGATATTGCTGCTGCTGTACCAAAAACTGCTGCATAAGATCCTCCATCTTTGAATTTGAACTCATGGAGACTCTTTAGCGGATGCCAGGAGGTCTCGATCTATCTTGGGTTATTCTAAATGGTGAGTCTTTGAAACAACGGTCGGTGAAACATTGATAAAATAAATTCCCATACCTCAGATTTTGATGATCTTTCCATCCTGGGTTATAAGTAGCAGACATCGGATCATATCTAGAATGTTGTTGCTGATACTGAGGCTGATACTGATGGTACTGATGTTTATACGGAGGCTGATACTGAGGTTTGGAAGGAAACTAATTTGCCGCCACTACTGCTTCATCCTATTGGAGTGAAGGACATGAATCAGAAGGATGCTCTGAACTCGAACAAATACCACAAACCCTCATAAGCACTGTAGAAGATTGGCTTATCTAATTCAGAGCCAATTTTCCTAACTAATGATGTGAGCTCCTATAAAGAATTCTTCATCTCTACCTAATGAGTAAAAGCCAGGTGAGCCTCACTCACCCCTCTAGTCTCTATGGCTCTGCTCCCAAACTGCCATGAGTTCTCTGCTATATTTGCAATAAATTCTCAGGCCTCACTCAGAGTCTTGTTAATTAATGCCCCTCCACTAGCTGCATCTATCATACTCCTATCCATGGGAAGCAGCCCCTCATAGAAGTACTGAATGAGCAACTGGTCACTGATCTGATAATGGGGGCAATTGGAACATAATTTCTTAAATCTCTCCCAGTACTTATACAATGTCTCTCACGTAGACTGCTAAATACTGCAGATGCTTTTCCTGATGGTAGCAGTTCAGGATGATGGGAAGAATTTCTCTAGGAATGCTTTCTTCAATTCAAGCCAACTATTGATGCATCCAAGTGGAAGATAGTACAACCAATCCTTAGCTGCTCCAGCCTGTGAAAATGGAAAAGCTCAAAATTTGATATCCTCCTTTGAAATGCCCTGTGGCTTCATAGTAGAACATACCACATGGAACTCATGCAAATGTCTGTTGGGATCTTCACCAGATAAACCATGGAACTTAGGAAGCAAATGAACTATACCTGATCTAAGCTCAAAATTCTCCTCTAAAGTTGGAAAGCTAATGCAACAATACTGGTATGTCACATCAGGGGGTGCAAGCTCCTTCAGAGTCCTTTTGTTATCTGCCATGACTATCTGCAACTCTGATGGACTACAATCAGAAGTCTCAGTTGATCTGCCATGTGCTCTCTGTAGTGCGTGAAAAGTCCTATCAATCTCAGGATCTAGCTCAAGTAGTTTATCACCTAAAGACCTGGTCATTATCAAAAACAACAATGAGTAACAGATAAAAATGATAGAAATGATAGGAAAGACACCAATAACAAAAGAAAAAAAATACAAAACAAACTAACTACAGATTAAAGACAAATGAATGCCATTATAAAAAGTTCCCTGGCAACGGTGCCAAAATTTTGATGAACTGGTAAATTATGTGTCACACGTGATACCATTTTCGAAATTATTTACTCAACCCCCAAACTACACTAATGCAGTATAGGACTGACTCGGATCGTCTCCCAACGAACCTAATGGCTGAACGTTTGTTTTTAAATAGAATTAAACACTGGGGGTTTTCTAAAATTATTAAAATGCAGAATCTATTAAAATGCAAAAGCAAAAAGCAAACATGAGAAGTCCAAACAATCCGACCAAGCATCGCACTGTCACTATGCAATACAATGATCAAGTATTGGCTAAAAGCAAATAACAAACCCAAGCAATTCAACCATGCACCACACTCTCACTATACGATACAATGATCAAACCTTTTGGAAACTAACCTAAGGTGCAAAAGTAAAAGATCATGCATCGCACTGTCACTATACGGTACAATGATTAAAGAAACAAATGTGAACAATTCAACTAAGCACCACACTGTCACTATACGTCACACTAGTCAAATAGTCACTAAAAACTAAACTAACAAATATAAAACAATTCAACCAAGCATTACACTGTCACTATACGGCACAGTGGTCGTAGACTAACTACAAACTAAATGCAAGAAAAGTAAGCAATTAAACTAAGCACCGCACTGTCACTATATGGTACACTGGCCAAATGTAAATGAAAACTAAACTAAGAACTAAAACAATTCAACCAAGCACCGCACTGTCACTATACGATACACTAGTCGAAGATTAACTAAAAATTGGGAAGAACAATTACACTAAAGGAAATAAATCTAACCACTAGGTAAACACTGTAAATGACTAACAAGACTCACTAAACTATCAAACCAAATTACCACATGCACAATATACCACACAAATAAAATACGATAGAAACATTATTGAAACACAAATGAACACTAGGAAATCAATACTGAAAAAAATATAGTGAACAGTAGTGAGCCAACAATGTAAAAATACTGAAACAATCAAAATAAAACAATGAAACAATAGTATAAAAATTAACCGATAGATCTCCACAAAATTGAAAAGGTACCTCCCTCTCCAGTGACCCACAACGATACCGAACAGCTCCTACGACCTCAGTGTACGGATCTCCCGTCAGAATCCGACGAGAGTTGGATCGATGGTGGTAGTTCACAACTCCAATGGTAGCTTCGGGACTGTCGTGACCATAGCAGTCAATGGGTGGCTTTGTAGAGATGAAGCGGCATGAATCACGGTCGCTAATGTGGAAGGAATCAGAGCTGGGAACAAGTACTGATCATCACCAACAGTTGGAAATGGAGAACGTCACCTGAATCAGAAGAATTACTACCGTAGGAAGCTAGAAATTGATGTTGTTGTGAGCACATCAGTAGCAGGTCACCGCTAGCTTTGTGTGACCATGTCCCGCTAGGGTAGCTCAGCTCCGGTGGTGAGGGATTTGAGAATCGTCCGTGATGATGGACGAACCCACGCTGCTCGGTCGATGGACTGCCGCTGCCCAACTTCAGTCGCCAGCTCCACTTGACCAAGGGGAGGAGAGTACACCAGAAGGAATGGGATTGGGGGAAGACCTCTGGAATCGCCAGAATCGTCGCCGAAAGTGCTGCGTGGATTCTCTCTCGCTGCGCTCGCATGGAAGAAGAAGACGTCACTGTACTATTCTCTGTGCTTTGTGCGCGATAGCAAATGTTGCCTTTTAACTTGATTTTCCTCAACCACTCGATCGTGCCGTTTCCAATCTCAGCCACCCATTTAGATCTAGGGTTAAATAACTTCAATTAATCTCCCTAAGTGGATGATCAATCAATCCAACGACTGTGATTGATTTGATCTGGATCGACGGCTATGATTGCTCTGATTAGGCTCTTTTAATGTTCCCTATAAAATCACATTCAACCCATGAAAAATAATACTAAAATTATAGGGATTAAACAATTAATCACAAATAGATCCAATATGTAAAAACATCCTGAATAATAGTAATTACCCCATCAAACAGCCTAAAATATCTAAATGTAAATAAAAATAACACGATAAAAATGCGACTGTCATGGGGGAGCTTCCAAAGCTAACCCTATGGTAAATTTAGTTAATGCACCTTAAATTTCTAAGGTTAATAAGCATGCTAGGAATTATTTTAGCTCTCTTGCAATTATTAATGAAAAGCATGCTAGTAGGAAAAAATATGTTTGTTTAGGTGCCAAGCATGTTGACTTACCTAAGGACAAACCTAGACATCATAACTCTAGACCAATCCTACCTAGGGAGTCTATAAGGAGAATAGAAGAAAACTTGGGCATTAACCCCAAGAAATCTAGGCATATGCCTAAAAGGAAAAACAATTCACAAATATCTTATGATGAATCAAAATTGGAAAAGTTAGAGTTAGAGAACCGAGCCTTGAGGTCAAGACTTGAGAAACTTGAAATGACCCTAGCAATAATTACAAATTCAGTTAAGGGGTCAAAGGATCAAAATTTAAGACCTAGGAGACAAGAATCGGTAAAGGGCAAGAGAGGTTTACGTCACAAACCTATGTCCTATCACAATGTTCCATTAAATTATGGAACACTTTCTAGGTCTAGGAAAACCAAGGCTAATAGGGAAGATATCCCTAAGACTAGCCATGGTGTGTGTTTAGTGGCTAAGGATTCAAGAAAAACTAAAGTAGCCACTAAGAAGGTTAAAGGGGGAGTTAGCTCTAGAGTTGACCGAAGGAAGACCCAATTGACTAAGGCTTCAAATCCAAAAAGTATCATTAGGAAGGTATCTAGGGAAGTTATCCCTAGTGAATACCTAGTTAATCCAAGGAACTCCAATAGGTATTGGGTTCTTAGGAGCGTGATCGATTTACGCTAGATGGGTTAGGCTGTGTCAACCCTAAGTGGATGGGTAGTTAACCTAGCTATGGTGAGTTGACACATTAGGATGTGCCAATGTGGTTTGAGAAGATGAAAAATGATTAAATTGACACAATTAGGTCTTAGGAGTAATGGTGTGCCATTTTGGGTTTTTGGCACACTAGGGGGATAAATGGCATTAAGGCAAAATGAATTTAATTCTAAGAAATGACAATTTGAATTTAACACATAGGTATTCTATACCTTAATATTTTATAATTGCCATGCTTTATTTGCCTTGCCATGACATGACATCATATTTAGTTTTATCATATAAAATATAATGATCATTTTTAGGGTTATTTCTATACGTCACGTATGCTTAGATTTCATTCACATGCCATGACATCATGATTTTGGCACATGCTTTTATCTTTGTATCATTTATGCCAAAATCATCATTCATGCATAAATAAAATGGATTTAAGGACAAAGGCAAGATTTGAAGGGAATCAAATATTGTTGCCTATGCATGAAACCCTAAATAACAAATCCCACATCTCACTAATATTTGACTTGTATGTGTTTTACACATCTAGACACAAGTGAGATGTTTAGGAAAATGGAATTAAAGGTTTTAAAAAAATTTCAAAATCATTTTGAAAAATCTTGGTGAAGCCTATCTTTTGATAGCAATCACCATTGAATGGGATGATACAAAGAGGGCTCAATATTGAAGTTTTTCTTAACTTTTGAACTTTGTATCAATCTCACTATTTTTGGGTAAAATAATTTTCAAATATTTTTTTCCCATAATGATTGTGATAAGTAATGTACGTACAAATTTTCATGATTTTACAATTTATGTATATTTACATATGAATTTTGAAACTTAGGTTCTGAAAATCTGATTTCTGCATTTGCAGTTATCAGTCGACGGCCATGGATGGCAATCTACTAATGTGGGAAGGAGTCAACTGATCTTTGAGAGAGTTGACTGATAATTTTGATTTCAAGTAAACCATGGTTGTTAGGCCCATGTTCAGCTATATTTTGGTCCCTTAACCACTTCTAACCCTAGGACATGCTATGAAGAGCATTAGAAAGGGTAAAAATCCATTGGATATGGATTAGGAGAAGTGTTTAGGGTGAGCATCAATTTAAGGTGCATGGAGGTTCAATGTTGAACTTGTGCCTTAATTTTGATTGTTTAGCATTCCTATTGGCTTAGGGACTCTCCAAGGACATTATTGGTGCAATGGTCAAGGGGGAGCAAGCCTTTAGGGGGAGGCATCCATCATGGGAAGATGGATGTGTACTTTCTCATGGGAGGAAAATTGGGTTGCCTCTCTTAAGTGATATGGAACTTATCACTAGAAAAATTATAGGCATGTGTTCCTCCAAGAGAGAGATTGTAAGATCTCATTGGGATATGAGACATTCATACCCTTGGGGAGGACCTTTTTGATGTATATCAAAAAGGGGGAGAAGTTACCAATTGGGATAGATGGAATTCTCATTGGGATGTGAGAATTGCCAATTGGGGATAATTGGTAGACTTGAGTTTGAGGTTTTGTCAAACATCAAAAAGGGGGAGATTGTTTGTGTAATTTGCCCAGGACTCGAGTTAGACTCGAACTGTATTATGATGTTAGAAAAAATGCATGACATGGGATTGTCATGGGAAGTCCGACATAGGGTAGGCCACGTAAATCCAAGTGTCTAGCCTTGGTGGTGAAAAGTCCAAGCATGGGGCTTGGGATGGAAAATCCAAGCATGAGGCTTGGTGTGGGAAGTCTTGAGGACTTGGTAAGTTCACTAGGCTCGGGGTCCTTGAGTCGGTGAAGGATGACATTGTGAAGCCATGCGGTTGGTGCATCCGAGGGACCGCCGGACGGGTAGCGAATGGTGTGAGGCCCAAGGGAAGCATACTTTAAGGGCAAGAGATGTGAAGGATGGCATTGCGAAGTCATGCGCATAGTGCATCCGAGGGACGTAGTCCAAGGGAAGAGAGCTTCGGTGGGGAACTCCATGAGAGGATGAGGTGGACTTGGCCAAGTGGCTAAGATTGAGTGTCTGAGGCTCAAATGTGGTTTTTGAGGGGTTACCTGATGATCAGATGCTCAAAAGACTTGGTGTTTGAGGTTTTACCCGACATCAGTCGACTGACATAGGTGCCAGCGACTACTCTAGGTCGATTGGACTCAACCTATGTTCGACTGACCAAGTTTTGGCCGAACAGTCAACTGCCAAGGGAGGGTAGTCGATTGTCGATGCCATCAGTCGACTAATAATGAAGATCAGTCGACTGATTGGGGCGAATTTGGGCACAGAACACTTTCCAATCATGTGATACGCCGAGCACTCGACTGATGGGGTTACCAGTCAACTGATGGGTAGAATCAGTTGACTGATGGTTATCCATTGGGTTTTTGCCAATGTGGATTCGGCCGTTGTTGAGACAACGGCTACAGGATCAGTCGACTTGAGGCCATGAGAAGTCGATTGATCAGCACGAAATCAACCCGAGGCAAGCATAAAAGGAGAAATCTTGGGGGAGGATTTCAACAAGACTTTTGGGGAGATTTTGGAGGGGAATTGCTACTGCATTCTAGACCTTCAAGAGACAAACCAAAGCAAGCAACAAGCAAGTGATCAAAACAATTGTGTTAAAGTTCTCTTTTGTATTGTCTTTGTATTTTGGCTTATATTTTTGTATTACTATTATAATTTCTTATATGAGGTTTCTCCACCTCCGACTTGTAGTAGAGAAGGAGTTGTTGTTAGTGTCGTGCGCATAACACGAGCTCGTTGAGCTCACCCGTGGAGTAGGAACCCTAAGGTTCTGAACCACGTATATCTTGGTGTATTATGTGTGCTTTGTATTTGTCTCATATATTCGTACTTGTTATTTGTATTTCCACTATGCTAACGAATTATAGAGACAAGCATGCAACGAACGCGTTCGAATTCCACCGTACATGCGATTTGGGCTATTCACCCCCTCTAGCCGGCCACCAACGTTCCAACAACTTTGCCAATTTGCTCCAAAGCTCTTTAGCATCCTTGGACTCACCTAACTTGGACAAGACATTATTAGGAATTAAATCACTTAGCATTTTGATTACCTTAATATTTGTCTTGAACTCCTTGAGTTGTTCCTTGGTCCATTTTTCAGCCTTGAGGATTCCACCCTTTTTGCCTCTTGGGAATTCGCAACCTTCTATCAAGGTAGACTAAAGCTTGATATCCACCATCATTAGGAAGATATCAATCCCTATTTTCCATGAGTTGAAGCCTTCAAATCTATAGTCCTCATAGGATGGTGGTGTGTTGATGTCCCGGCCTAGTCTTTCTTCAAATTCCATCTTCTTCTTCACCCTCTAGTGGTGCTCCCGAGGCGGTTAGCCCAATGAAGAGTGGCTTCACTCTGATACCAATTGTTAGTGTATATAAGATCCACATATCTCCACAATGGTATGATATTGTCCACTTTGGGACTTAAGCCCTCATGGTTTTATTTTTGGGCTTCACCCAAAAGACCTCATTCCAATGGAGATATCTTTTCATCTTATAAGCACATGATCTTTTCTATGTCATACCAATGTGGGACTTTGATTGTATTTCCAATACTCTAACAATGGCCCCCGAATGAAGTATCACATTGATGCCCCCCTCAAGCCTATCCATCCTCGAAGAACATCCTCTACTTGATGTTCGATCCTCAAGCCATTAGGACTTCCTGCCAACTGCCTGGTCCTCCTGACCTAGCTAGACTTCCTACCAATTTTCTAGCTCTTCTGGCCCAACTGGACTTCCTGTCAATTGTTTGGTCCTTTCGACCCAACTAGACTTCCTGCCTGGTGTTTTGTTCTCTTGATCCGAACATGGGAGCTCAACTTCCTTCATTCAAGGTTCATGACTTGACATGGACAATGGCTCTGATACTAATTGTTAGTGCATATAAGATCCACATATATCCACAATGGTATGATATTGTCCACTTTGGGCCTTAATCCTTCATGGTTTAATTTTTGGGCTTCACCCAAAAGGTCTCATTCCAATGGAGATATCTTTTCATCTTATAAGCACATGATCTTCTCCATGTCTTACCAATGAGAGACTTTGATTGTATTTCCAATACTCCAACAATACCTTCAAGATTCTTTTGAATCAGAGAAACCAAGAGCAAGACCAACGAGCCTTGCCTCTATTAGTATCCACATTGGATCTTCATGAAACAACCTTCCAAAGTCCAACAAGCCTTCCTCTTTGATTAGTGCTAGCCAAGCATGGAAGGGAAAAATAGAGAAGAGGAAGAGGAGTCCCAAGGAAACAAAAAGTCACTCATCATCCATAGGAATCATGAAGAGATCTATTTATATCTCTTCTATTTAGGGTATTATAGGAGGGTTTAGATGAGTTAATCTTACCTTAATTTTCCAATAAATATGGTAATAAAACCCAGGAAAAAACCTAACATGCAAAACCTAGAAATGGTGGCCCGAAACATGATAGTGGAGTGCTCCACGGCCTGGTCATAGAGCTGGTCCACGGTCATGGAGTGTTTCACGGCCAAGCTGTGGAACCCTCTGTCGTTGCCAATTCATGGTCATGTTGACCACGACCATGGAGGATTCCATGCTAGGTAGTGGAACCCTTTGTCGCGACCATTTTGGCAAAAGTAAACTTGGCACGATTGTGTTGGGCCCTTTATACTTTATTTCAACTCGATATTGTGTGGCACGACTGTGCTAAGTCCTGGCACGGTAATAGGAGGTTTTGTAGCCTCTGTTTCATTACCTTTTGTCCTGGTCTAACCAAGTATAATCTCTCTCTTTGAGAATCTCATTCTCATACTTGTTTTACGTCTCTTGAGACACTGTTGTACATGTGACCTAATAGATTCCAGGCTATGTTGGTCATTTATAATCAACCATTGATAATGAATAGATCATGAATGGCACCTAGCAACACATCATTGTTAGTAATATATAAGTGGTGTCCTAAGGCAATTGCCTTAAGGTTGTACCATTTATTTGATAAATGAAGATTCACTATTTGAGTATACATGTTTTCATGTATTTGATTGGATCTTAAACTCATTTACTGAATGTCCGTAATACGAATCATAGCATGAGAGAATTTGTGATTGGATCGCAATTAGTGAGTATCTCTACATGTGTAATTGTGATGTATTTGAATTATTCCTAACCGATAAATTGATGGATTTGGACGCCATCGATTCTGTTGAGATTAGCATGAGGTATACTTTTTGGTTTATCCAAGCAACTGTTCTTCACTGGCTAGAAACATTGGGATGTGCGAAGTTAATCGTGGATGCTAATTATTGTAACTAGTTCATTGGAGTGACCAGCTATAAGACTTCATATGGTTCTCTACATATATGGATATGTTAATGAAGTTCGTACAGCAGCTTAAATGCGATGTTCCTTTGACTTGCGGTATTCAAGTCATCTTTGTCATGAAGACTTATGCTTTGACATCTTAAGCAAACATCTCCGAGGAGATGTGGACCCGAAATGATTGGGTATAAGTTGAAGTGGATGAAGGTATTTGAATTGTCTAGAGAGGATTCACTGCTTCTTGTGACGAGATGTATACCCTATGGCCTCTCGTCGGATTGTTACTAAAGTCTTTCGTCAAAGCATTACTTGTTTAGAGTATTGTACTCTTTTTTTTTTGGATAAGTAAAAGATGTATATCCAATGTCAAAATGTACAAGATAAGTCCCTAAAGCCACTCATGTCTGATAAAGTATCAAATCAGAGTAGACTCCCATGGACCAGTATACATGCACTTGTACACTTCTTAGTATCCTCCAAATATCTATCTGTTCCTCCCAAAAAAAGCTACAATTTCTAGCTCTCCATACATAGTGAATCATGGAAGACAAAGCAAGATGCCTGACCTTCGTCAAAACTCGACTCCCATGGTAATGCTGTATGAACACTCAGATTTCCCTCCGATAGGAGGACATCTCTGGGTGCATGTGGAGCCATCCACCAATCTGTCTCCATAACTCCATAATAGGTGGACACCGAAAGAACAAATGCTCCTAGGTCTCCCTAGTCTGCCCTTAAAATGTGCACATATCATCCTCCAAATAATCCTGCCGGTCTCTAGTAGGGAGACGCTGCCTGTGCAAGCATACAAAAGGTGACAGCATGGCTCAATTGTACGTAGTTCTTCCACACTGTATTCGCCCACAACTTCTTAGGACTAGGTTGTCTGAAGAAGTCATAGGCTTTGGCCACCCCTCCACCCTGTGTATACGAAGTCTCCACCATGTGTCCGACCTCTATCGGTGACCCCATAGCAGCTAGTGTAAGGTCATGAATCTGTAACAGTCGCTTAATTAGTGGAGAGTCTGATTGAACCACCAGCCATGTCCATATGCCATCTCGTCTCAAGTAGGTGTGATGAATCCATTTAATCAATAGAGTATGGAACTCTTGGATACATGTACAGTAATTAGAATCCCCAGGATGAGGAAGTAAATACTTGGGCTAGGTGTGACGTAGTCAGCCTAGTGGGGACTGACAAAATAGAACATGTCCTGAACCAAGTGGGTATAAGATGAGTGAAGGGAATGGAGTACGATTCATTGTCACTACTGAAGGGTTTAAGAAAAGGTTCTGGGATCAACTATTGATTTTCCAGTTAATTGGGGATCATGATGTACTACTAGGTATCACTCATGATTGTTCTATAATTAATGGATAATTATAGATGACCAATATAAATCGAGAACTTATTTGGTCACACGCACAATGAGTGTAATTTGAAGGATTTAAAACGAGTTTGAGAATAGGATTCTTAGATCGAGAGAGACTAGGTTTGGTTGGACCAAACAAAGAGCAGTATGAAATGGTTTTAGTCTCCTCCTATGGCCTTGTTGGATTTAGGATGGCCATAACGGACCTAAACAAAGCTAAACGGACCATACAAAGCATCACACCGTCGTGCCTAACTAGGCACGAGCCGTGCCTAGCTTTGGTTGAAAATGGCCAAAATCTGGTCTGTACCCAAAAGGACACATGGCTAGCATTGTCTCCTGGCATTATCGTGCCTTTTATCACGGTTGGTTGTGTGTATGACACATGGGTGTGTCACGACTCCGCCATTTTTGGAGATTTCTCTTATGGAAATTTCTTGGTTTGTTCTTACCTTAATTATTGGATAATTATGGTAAGATAGGTTCAGTTTAAGCCTCCTAAGATGCCATAATCAATCTCTTGATAATCTTTGGAGGATAGATTCTAATCTTAGGTTTTCTTCCTTGGTAGCCATCTTTCCTCTCTCTCTTTCACTCTCTTGTCTTCGTCGCTTGGCTAGAACCAATCGGAGACAAAGACTTGTTGCTCGAGGAGCTATCTCAAGTGATCATGGCCTGGATACTGATAGTGGCAAGGCTCGTTGGTCTTGCTCTTGGTTTCGATAGATTCGATAAGAATCTCGAAGGTATAGCCTTTCTCCTTGGTTTTACATGTGATTATGTCATAGCAAGTATTCTTGGCCCCTAGGAGATGTCTGGGATGAATTTTTTTTTTTATTCTCTTTATTTTGCTGCGCATTATCCCGGAATCTCCAACAAATGGTATCATAGCCACCTTGTTTGTTTAGCATAGATCACATGTTGTAGGAGAATTTTAAAGCATGTTTGTTGTTTTAATATACCTGTGTGATATTTTTCTATATGATAGATTAGAGTATGCATGATTCATCATATAGGATATGTTTGTAACCGAAAAAGGAAATATCGGGGATGCGCTTGGAAACACCGAAGGTGTTGGCGGCATCATTAGAACCTAAAGCATAGACTAGCCATGCGTTGGGAAATATGTTGCGCGGTTCACATATATAATTCATAAAATGGCATCTGTGTCAATTTTTCGGCTCACATTCACATCAAAAAATTTATTTCTTTATGTGACCTTGGGTTTTCCATATTTAGGTTTATTTCCTATTATAGATGAGATACTTAATAACCTGAAATCCCTGGTGCAAATATTAGGGCTAACACCTTCCATTAATATGGTAGAATCAAAGTTTTTTTTCATGTTTCGGTTGTAGGTGTAATGCCCGTAAAATTTCTAGCAATTTTACGAGAGTTTTTGGCTTTACAATAATGGGCTTGATGTGGGCTTTTTTCGAAAAATAAAAGAAAATAGCCAAAAGTAGCGATTCATGAAAATGCTACTAGGGAAATTTTTATAGGTTGTATGCTTCAAGTAGGAATCTTTAGGTGTCAAAAGTCCAAAGATTATAGCCCTACATGTTTCGGCCAACCCAAGCTTTTGGGGTTAGGGTTGCATGAACTTGATTCTAAGGTTATGTTCATAGATGGTATGCTTCAAGTAGGATTTTTAGGTGACAACAATCCAAGATAATGGCCCTATATGTTTCGGCCACCAATGGTTTTAGGGTTAGGGTTTCATGAAAATACCCCTTATGAAGTTATGTTATGATATATGCCTACATGAATGAATTTAGGTGACAAAAATCCAAGCTTTGTGCCCCTATAAGTTTCGGCCACCAATGGTTTTAGGGTTAGGGTTTCATGAAAATACCCCTTATGAAGTTATGCTATGATATATGCCTACATGAATAAATTTAGGTGACAAAAATCCAAGCCTTGTGCCCCTATATGTTTCGGCCCCCAATGGTTTTAGGGTTAGGGTTTCATGAAATACCCCTTATGAAGTTATGTTATGACATATGCCTACATGAATAAATTTAGGTGACAAAATCCAAGCTTTGTGCCCCTATATGTTTCTGCCAACCTTTGGTTTAGGGTTAGGGTTTCATGAAAACACCCCCTTATGAAGTTATGTTAGGTGGATGACTTTAATATGCCTACGTGATGAACATGTTTTATGATTTAATATGCCAAGAAATATGTTTATGAAATATGCCTATGTGATGAACATGTTTATGATGTAATATGCCATGAAATATGCCTATGTGATGAACATGTTTTATGATTTAATATGCCAAGAAATATGTTTATGAAATATGCCTATGTGATGAACATGTTTATGATGTAATATGCCATGAAATATACCTATATGATGAACATGTTTTATGATTTAATATGCCATGAATATGTCTATGAATTATGGTTATGTGATAAACATGTTTATGCTTTAGGACCCCTTTAGGGTACTCTTATGTTATGAATGCATGTATGCTATGAAATGTCTAAGATGGAGATGCTTCCCTTTCAAGTAGGGATTAAGAGCTCTCCTTATGATAAGATAAGATGGAGATGCTTCCCTTTCAAGTAGGGATTAAGAGCTCTCCTTATGATAAGACAAGAAAGAAAGGAATTAAGTATTTTACTTTGTAAGAGGTTAAGTGCGACCATCGGGTGGTCGTTAATCAAATCCATAGGGACATAAGAAGGCGTAAGAGGTCTTGGTAAGGCGTAAGGCGTCTTGCTCTAGTAGTCGGTGGCTCGCTACTTCAGCCTATTAGGGAACGCATTATGTGGTACTTAACCCGGGGCCCCCCATGCAAGTTATGATTATGTTGAAGTATCTATATGTATATGTTTTGAAAAGAAAAGACCTTTAAGAAATTATGAATGTTAGGTTCAAGTTTAAGAATGCTTATGATTATGTCTTTGATGCATGTTTAGGATTTAAGAAATTATGAATGCTTAAATTCAAGTTTAAGAATGCTTATGATTATGTCTTTGATGCATGTTTAGGATTTAAGAAATTATGAATGCTTATATTCAAGTTTAAGAATGCTTATGATTATGTCTTTGATGCATGTTTAGGATTTAAGGAATTATGAATGCTTTTATTCAAGTTTAAGAATGCTTATGATTATGTCTTTGATGCATGTTTAGGATTTAAGAAATTATGAATGCTTATATTCAAGTTTAAGAATGCTTATGATTATGTCTTTGATGCATGTTTAGGATTTAAGAAATTATGAATGCTTATATTCAAGTTTAAGAATGCTTATGATTATGTCTTTGATGCATGTTTAGGATTTATGTAATTATGAATGCTTATGTTCAAGTTTAAGAATGCTTATTATTATGTCTTTGATGCATGTTTAGGATTTAAGAAATTATGAATGCTTATATTCAAGTTTAAGAATGCTTATGATTATGTCTTTGATGCATGTTTAGGATTTAAGAAATTATGAATGCTTATATTCAAGTTTAAGAATGCTTATGATTATGTCTTTGATGCATGTTTAGGATTTATGTAATTATGAATGCTTATGTTCAAGTTTAAGAATGCTTATGATTAAGTCTTTGATGCATGTTTAGGATTTAAGAAATTATGCATACTTATGTTCAAATTTAAGAATGCTTATGATTATGTCTTTGATGCATGTTTAAGATTTATGCAATTAAGAATTCTTATGTTTAATTTATGCCTTGCTTAGAGTTAATTATGTTTAGCATGCTTATGTAAATTGTATGCCATGCTTATGTTTTCATTACGTTGGTATGTTGATGAATAGTGTTGCTATGAAATACTTATGCTATTTTTGCTAGTATGCTCCTGTTTTCTAATTGTTTGATGAAGTTTGTGGCGTTTGTGAGTAGGCAAGAATCTTACTAAGCTATATGCTTATAGTTTATGTTGTCCATATACTGCAGATAAAGGAAACCTGAACTAAGAGGAAGTAGCAGGAGGGGCCAAGTGTGTGTGATAGTGGCATGGTGGAAAGAGACCCTATTACTATCTGCTTATATTTATATGCTCAGTGAACACCTTAAGACATGTGCTTCCGCTTATAAGACCTATGATTTATTAGTACCATGATTGAATGTTGCTTAATTATGTTACTGTTCAATTACTTATGAAAGTTTGGTATGTTAGAACTCATGGATGAATCTTGATGTTATGCATGTTATAAAATGAGATAAGATGAGATAACATGCTAATTATGAATATGATATGTGATGCATGTATAAAAGAAGGTTTAAGCCATGATAACATGTTTAAGTATGTAGAAGGAGAAATGATCCATATATGTTATGTTATAAGGAAAAAGAAAAAAAAAGTAGCGCCGCCCTGAGAGCAGATAAGGGCGGGCGTTACAGGTTGGTATTAGAGCGGGTTCACCTTTCCACTATCACACATCAAGCCTCCTTCCTGCTGTTTCCAAGTAAGTAACTTTGTGCATACCTAAGTTTCTTTTATAATGAAGAGTGTCTAATATCTAGTTAGAATTAATACCTCATCATGTTTTAGTAGAATAGAATCACACTCGTGATTTAGATAGAAATAATACCTCATCATGTTTTAGTAGAATGGGACCGTACTTGTGACCTAGATAGTAAGGATACCTTATCATGCCTTATAGGATGGAAACAAGTCTCTCACCTAGAATTTCAACTAAGAAGGATTCCTTACCAAGCATTATATGATGGAAACATGTCTCTAACCCAGAAATACCCCTAGAAAAAAAAACTCTTAAAATTACGAAGATTTGATTTTTGTAATTATTTGTGTAAGGTCTATGCTCATATGAATTGAATTAAGTCGGTTTCGTACGGGTTAGTCGGTTTTGTACTGACTTCATTTTCAATTTCAGATGGCACGGACGATGACCACCATGACCCGTCATGATGTGTTACGAAACCGACTAAGGGAAGCTATTGAAGAGATAGTTTATAAACCTGATGGTGAGGTCAGCGGACACATGATAAGGCTCGATGGTCTTTTTAGGAGACTCGAGCAGCAGGAGTTTCCGTTACTGGACAATTATAGGATATGGGCCTTGGTACGCTCTCTGCCAAATGACCTCATGGTCGTTGCACATCACGTATGGGGCCGCTATGAAGGGCGGATAACATATGCGGAGTTGTGTTGGGAACTACTGGAGCACAAGGTTCATGAGAAGCCCGTGGTAGAGAATCTGGTGGTAGCTGGCCTCAAGAAGAATGAAGAGAGTTCTATAAAAAGTCAACTTATTGGCCAGCCTGAGACTACCCTAGTGAGGCCAAGGAAGATAGGACTAAAAATAATTACAACTGCACTAGGGTTTGTCCTAGTGGGAGTCGTAATGAACTATCTTCTCAAGTAGTTTTTGTTTAGATTACAAATAAGAAATGTTATATGTTAACATTTTTCCTTCTGGTATGAAGGTATGAAAGTATGAATAGATGATAAGTTCGGTTCAATCGAAATTACTTATGAGTTCGTAGTTATGCCCTTCAGGGTAACCAATGCTCCTGCGATGTTCATGGACCTGATGAATCGAGTATTCTCGGCCTTCCTCGACAAATTTGTAATCGTTTTCATCGACGATATTCTTATCTACTCGAGAGACCGAGAAGAGCATGTTGAACATCTGAAGACCGTACTACAGATTCTTCAGAAAGAGCAACTATATGCGAAATTCTCCAAATGTGAGTTCTGGCTCAATCAAGTGTCGTTCTTGGGTCATGTCATCTCTAAAGAAGGAATCATGGTAGACCCAATAAAGATTGAAGCTGTGAGGAACTGGAATAGGCCAAGGAATGCGAGTGAAATCAGAAGTTTTCTCGGGCTAGCAGGCTATTACAGAAAATTTGTAGAGGACTTCTCTAGAATTGCAGCCCCTATGACAGCCCTCACCCGAAAGGACCAGCAATACAAATGGACTGAGGACTGTGAGAGGAGTTTTATGGAACTGAAGAGGAGACTAACTAGCGCTGCCATTCTGACTCTCCCTGAAGATAATGAAAGCTTCGATATGTATAGTGACGCTTCTAAACTGGGGCTCGGAGCTGTACTTATGCAAAATGGCAAGGTTATCGCTTACGCCTCTAGACAGCTCAAGGAGCACGAAAGAAATTATCCTACCCATGACTTAGAACTAGCAGCCGCGGTGTTCGCTCTTAAAATATGGAGGAACTACTTATACGGAGCTCGGTCCAGGATTTATACAGACCACCAGAGTCTGAGATATTTATTCACTCACAAAGTCCTAAATATGAGGCAACGCCGATGGCTCGAGCTAGTCAAAGATTATGATTGTGAGATATTCTATCATCCCAAGAAAGGCCAACAAAGTGGCAGATGCACTGAGCAGAAAGTCCGGTGTCGCATTGATGTCCTTATCAATGCTATCGCAGCCCCTGAAAAGGGAAATAATGAATTACGGAATAGAGATTATTTCTGGATAACTTTCCACCATGGCTATAGCGCCGACGTTGTTCGACGATATATTGGGAAAGCAAGATGGTGATTCAGACATCCAGAAAATCAAACAGTAAGTCCGGGAAGGAAGGGATAATGGATTCCGCATCGCCGACGGTGGATTATTATACTTCCGGGACCGCCTATGTATTCCGAATGATCCGGAATTACGGAAGAAGATACTCGAGGAATCCCATGGAACACCTTATACCATGCATCCTGGATCTACAAAAATGTATCAGGACTTACGAGATAAATTTTGATGGTCCGGCATGAAAAGGGATGTGGCTCAGTACGTCAAAGACTGGACCTGCCAGAGGGTTAAGGCGAACACCGAAACTCCGGGGACTATCAGGCGTCTGATTCCAGAGTGGAAATGGGAAGAAATTTCTATGGATTTCATCACGGGATTACCCAGAACAACAAATGGTTATGATACTACATGGGTAATCATAGACCGGTTGACAAAGTCTGCCCATTTCCTGGCAATTAAGATGACCTATCCGGTTGAGCAGCTAGCTCAATTATATGTCAAGGAAATTATCAGATTACATGGAGTGCCTAAGGCTATTTTTTCTGATTGTGATGGCCGTTTTACCTCCCATTTCTGGGAATGTGTTCAGAATGCTCTTGGCACTAAGTTGAGATTCAGCACTACGTTTCATCCTCAGACCGACGGTCAGACAGAAAGAGTGAACTAGGTGCTGGAAGATATGTTGCGGTCCTGTGCTCTAGACTTTAAGGGGAGCTGGTGTCGATATTTGTGCTTGGCAGAATTTGCTTACAACAACAGTTACCAGGCTACTATTGGAATGACACCCTATGAAGCTCTATACGGGAGAAGATGCAGGTCTCCTATCTGTTGGTACGAGGGTTGTGAAAGGAGAGAAATATCCGTCGAGAGAATCGAGCCGAGAAAAGAGCTATGCGGATATGCGGCGTGAGACCGTTAGAATTGAAGTCGGAACAGTATTCCTCAAAGTGGCCCCTATGAAGGGAGTGATGAGATTCGGAAGGAAGGGTAAACGGAGTCCACGCTACATGGGACCGTATCCGATATTGCAGAGGGTTGGCAAGGTAGCTTACAAGTGAGTGCCTCAAGAGATGTCGACTATACAACGTGTTCCATGTCTCTGTGCTTAAGAAATGCATATCCAGTGCGGACCAAGTGATTGAGCCACAGACTGTACAAGTTCAAGAGGACCTGAGTATGGAAAGTCGGCCTATCTAGATACTGGACTGAGAGGTCAAGAGGATAAGGAACAAAGAGGTTCCCTTAGTAAAGGTCCTGTGGCAGAATCAACGATACGAGGAAGCTACCTGGGAACGAGAGGAGGACATAAGGCGAAATACCCAGAATTGTTTTAAGTTTCGAGGATGAAACTTTTACAAGGTATGAGGGATTGTAACGCCCGTAAAATTTCTAGCAATTTTACGAGAGTTTTTGGCTTTACAATAATGGGCTTGATGTGGGTTTTTTTCGAAAAATAAAAGAAAATAGCCAAAAAGAGATGCAAGGCCTAGGAATTGAACCCCAAACCTCTAGAGATAGCCAAACCCTATAGATGCACCCACTAACCAGAAGCCCAATAGGATTATATCATTAGAAGAAGAGGGGAAAATTGTAGATAAGTGTGATGAGGGTAAATGAAGGGGCATGGAAAAGAGAAGAGAAACTTCTCTTCCTCCCTTTATAAAGAAGAAGGAAGTTTCCACTTGGCCACTTCTTCTTCCCTTCTTCTTCCTCACCGAAAACCATCTCTCCCCCTCTCCATTTTCACCTTTGGCTGAACCCCATCCAAGCAAGGAGAAGCTAGTTCTTGGCTTCCATAAGGTCAACTACCCACTAAAAGCAAGGATGTAAGATTCCTCACTGCAGATATTAGTTTTGTAGGATAGGTTACATGAAAGAAATATGAAGTTTCTAGCCCTATATGTTTCGGCCAACTAAGTTTATGGGCTAGGATTCATGAAAATGCTACTAGGGAAATTTTTATAGGTTGTATGCTTCAAGTAGGAATCTTTAGGTGTCAAAAGTCCAAAGATTATAGCCGTACATGTTTCGGCCAACCCAAGCTTTTGGGGTTAGGGTTGCATGAACTTGATTCTAAGGTTATGTTCATAGATGGTATGCTTCAAGTAGGATTTTTAGGTGTCAACAATCCAAGATAATGGCCCTATATGTTTCGGCCACCAATGGTTTTAGGGTTAGGGTTTCATGAAAATACCCCTTATGAAGTTATGTTAGGATATATGCCTACATGAATGAATTTAGGTGACAAAAATCCAAGCTTTGTGCCCCTATAAGTTTCGGCCACCAATGGTTTTAGGGTTAGGGTTTCATGAAAATACCCCTTATGAAGTTATGCTATGATATATGCCTACATGAATAAATTTAGGTGACAAAAATCCAAGCCTTGTGCCCCTATATGTTTCGGCCCCCAATGGTTTTAGGGTTAGGGTTTCATGAAATACCCCTTATGAAGTTATGTTATGACATATGCCTACATGAATAAATTTAGGTGACAAAATCCAAGCTTTGTGCCGCTATATGTTTCGGCCAACCTTGGGTTTAGGGTTAGGGTTTAATGGAAACACCCCCTTATGAAGTTATGTTAGGTGGATGACTTTAATATGCCTATGGGATGAACATGTTTTATGATTTAATATGCCAAGAAATATGTTTATGAAATATGCCTATGTGATGAACATGTTTATGATATAATATGCCATGAAATATGCCTATGTGATGAACATGTTTTATGATTTAATATGCCAAGAAATATGTTTATGAAATATGCCTATGTGATGAACATGTTTATGATGTAATATGCCATGAAATATGCCTATATGATGAACATGTTTTATGATTTAATATGCCATGAATATGTCTATGAATTATGCTTATGTGATAAACATGTTTATGCTTTAGGACCCCTTTAGGGTACTCTTATGTTATGAATGCATGTATGCTATGAAATGTCTAAGATGGAGATGCTTCCCTTTCAAGTAGGGATTAAGAGCTCTCCTTATGATAAGATAAGATGGAGATGCTTCCCTTTCAAGTAGGGATTAAGAGCTCTCCTTATGATATGACAAGAAAGAAAGGAATTAAGTATTTTACTTTGTAAGAGGTTAAGTACCCGACCCGTCAGGTGGTCGTTAATCAAATCCATAGGGACATAAGAAGACGTAAAAGGTCTTGCCCTGGAAAGACGTAAGAGGTCTTGCTCTAGTAGGTCTGGTGGCTCGCTACCCCAGCCTATTAGGGAACGCGCATTATGTGGTACTTAACCTGGGGCCCCCCATGCAAGTTATGATTATGTTGAAGTATCTATATGTATATGTTTTGAAAAGAAAAGACCTTTAAGAAATTATGAATGTTAGGTTCAAATTTAAGAATGCTTATGATTATGTCTTTGATGCATGTTTAGGATTTAAGAAATTATGAATGCTTAAATTCAAGTTTAAGAATGCTTATGATTATGTCTTTGATGCATGTTTAGGATTTAAGAAATTATGAATGCTTATATTCAAGTTTAAGAATGCTTATGATTATGTCTTTGATGCATGTTTAGGATTTAAGGAATTATGAATGCTTATATTCAAGTTTAAGAATGCTTATGATTATGTCTTTGATGCATGTTTAGGATTTAAGAAATTATGAATGCTTATATTCAAGTTTAAGAATGCTTATGATTATGTCTTTGATGCAAGTTTAGGATTTAAGAAATTATGAATGCTTATATTCAAGTTTAAGAATGCTTATGATTATGTCTTTGATGCATGTTTAGGATTTATGTAATTATGAATGCTTATGTTCAAGTTTAAGAATGCTTATGATTATGTCTTTGATGCATGTTTAGGATTTAAGAAATTATGAATGCTTATATTCAAGTTTAAGAATGCTTATGATTATGTCTTTGATGCATGTTTAGGATTTAAGAAATTATGAATGCTTATATTCAAGTTTAAGAATGCTTATGATTATGTCTTTGATGCATGTTTAGGATTTATGTAATTATGAATGCTTATGTTCAAGTTTAAGAATGCTTATGATTAAGTCTTTGATGCATGTTTAGGATTTAAGAAATTATGAATGCTTATGTTCAAATTTAAGAATGCTTATGATTATGTCTTTGATGCATGTTTAGGATTTATGCAATTAAGAATTCTTATGTTTAATTTATGCCTTGCTTAGAGTTAATTATGTTTAGCATGCTTATGTAAATTGTATGCCATGCTTATGTTTTCATTACGTTGGTATGTTGTTGAATAGTGTTGCTATGAAATACTTATGCTATTTTTGCTAGTATGCTCCTGTTTTCTAATTGTTTGATGAAGTTTGTGGCGTTTGTGAGTAGGCAAGAATCTTACTAAGCTATATGCTTATAGTTTATGTTGTCCATATACTGCAGATAAAGGAAACCTGAACTAAGAGGAAGTAGCAGGAGGGGCCAAGTGTGTGTGATAGTGGCATGGTGGAAAGAGACCCTATTACTATCTGCTTATATTTATATGCTCAGTGAACACCTTAAGACATGTGCTTCCGCTTATAAGACCTATGATTTATTAGTACCATGATTGAATGTTGCTTAATTATGTTACTGTTCAATTACTTATGAAAGTTTGGTATGTTAGAACTCATGGATGAATCTTGATGTTATGCATGTTATAAAATGAGATAAGATGAGATAACATGCTAATTATGAATATGATATGTGATGCATGTATAAAAGAAGGTTTAAGCCATGATAACATGTTTAAGTATGTAGAAGGAGAAATGATCCATATATGTTATGTTATAAGGAAAAAGAAAAAAAAAGTAGCGCCGCCCTGAGAGCAGATAAGGGCGGCGGGCGTTACAGTAGGACTCTCTCCAAGCCTAGCATGACATCGAGCATGTTCAATTCATATGAGATTCGATGTTTATTTTAAATGGTAAGGACTAGAGGTCAATTTCAAGTATAGGTTGTTGGACTCTCTCTAAGCCTGACTTGTAAATTAGATGTGTTCAAACCATTTTATATTCGATCTCATGATTAATGGGTTGGCCCTAACTGAAAACATTGATTTGTTGGACTCTCTCCAAGGTCAATGTGGACAGAGGTGAAATTAGACGATACACATTGGATGTATATATGTTAATGAGTTAACAACCTAATGTATATGTGAACATTCAATTAGTTGATAGCATAGAGTGATAGTTATATATTTGATATATAATGGGTATTGTTGATACCTAACATTATGACTATGAAAGGTTTGTTGGACTCTCTCCAAGGTTGTTCTTAGTCATAATGAATATCAACCCACTAGGAGATAACCTACCATCTCTCGAATTTAAAGTGAGGGCTATTGAATTTGATAAAAAATAGTGGGAGTTTCTTGTTAATATAAATTATTTTCATTACTATAAATTCATCTCTCTTATACACCTCTTTTTGTATGTCTAAGTACTAATAAAGAAGAGAATGTCGACCTCTACAAACTTATGCTCTATTTTGAACAACAACAAATCGACTGGGCCAAACTTCTTGGACTGGCTTTGCAACCTGAGAATTATTCTCAAGGCTGAAAACCTAGCTTATATCCTTGAAGAGGTTCTTCCCCAACTTCCTGCAGACTATGCTTCTAGTGACCAAAAGTTGCCTTACCAGAAACATGTTGCTGACTTTGAGATGGCGAGTTGCATTATGCTAGCGTTAATGTCTCCTAAGTTGCAGAAGCAACATGAGCAAATGGATGATAATACATTGTCTTCCATCTTCGAGAGTTGTTCGATGAGAAGGCATGATCTAAAAGGTTCAAGGTCACCCAGCTCCTCTTTTGATCAAAGATACAAGAGGGTTCATCTACAGTGCAGTTTACACTGAGGATGAATGGCTATATTGAACGATTGGTATCATTAGGGTTTTTCATGGACCATGAATTAAGTATTGACTTAATTCTTCATAATTTGACTGGTTAAGGGAGAAGTAGATCTAAGGGTTGGCAATGGAGAAAAAGTTGATGCTATATCCAAGGGAATTTATATGTGGTGACTTCCTACAGGACTAGTTTTAGAGTTCGATGATTGTTTTTATATTCCTGCATTAATAAAGAACAATGTTTCTATTTCATGTTTGAATAAGAAATGTTGTCATTTAACATTTAGTAATAATTGTTATTACATTATGTTAAATGGTGTTTTTTATGCTACTGGAATGTTAAATAATGGAATCTACACATTTGATACATCCAACGAGATATTCAATATCAAATGAAATAGCAAACGCGCTAAGTTAGATAATCAGTTAACCTCGCAATTATGGCATTGTCGTCTTAGCCATATAAGAAATGAACGCATATCCAAACTACATAAGCTTGGCATTTTGGAGTCTTATGAATCAGATTCATTAGAAACATGTGTTTCATGCTTAAAAAGAAAGATGACTAAGTTACCTTTTAGTGGAAAAAGTGAATGAGCAGTTGAGGTATTGGGCCTTATACATACTGATGTATGTCGACCAATGTCAACTCGTGTCATAGGAGGTTATAGCTACTTCGTTACTTTTATCGATGATTATTCATGATACAGGTATTTGTATCTGTTAAGATACAAATATGAAGTCTTTGAAAGGTTTAAAGATTTTAGAAAAGAAGTAGAGAAACAACTTAGGAAAGGTATTAAAGTATATCCATCGGATCAAGGTGGTGAATACTTAAGCCAAGAGTTTCAATATTATCTAATGGAACATGACATCTTGTCCCAAATGACTCCACCTTACACGCCACGACATAATGTTGTGGCTAAAAGACAAAACCGAACATTGTTTGACATGGTTAGGTCAATGATGCACCATGCAAGTTTTCCAAAAACCTTTTGGAGTTACGCACTTGAGAGCACTGTTTTCTTGTTAAATAGAGTCTCGACTAAGGCAATCTCTACTACTCCATATGAGATGTGGAATAGTAGAAAACCTCATTTATCTTATTTGAATATATGGGGTTGTCCTGCTTATGTTAAGAGGACATTATCAGACAAGCTAGAGGCTAAGTCTGATAAGTATCTATTTATTGATTACCCTAAGGAAACAAGGGGTTACCAATTCTATCATCCCTTGGAATAAAAGGTGTTTGTTTCAAGCCATGTTGTATTCCTAGAGAAGAAGTTTCTCTTACAGGAAAATAGTGAGAGTGAGATTGAACTAAGCGTAGTTCAAGAGACTCCGGTAGACATAGAAGAGATGCCTAGTCAAGAACAACATTTGATTACTCTTTCAAATGAGGTAATAGTTGAACCTGATGATACACCACCTCCTCGTAGATCTAGTAAGACACGTAGGATTCCTAAGAGATATGGATTTCTCATAATTGAATATAATTATGTGTTGCTCATAGAGGAAGAGGAACCCACTAGTTACAAAGAGGTATTCAATAGTTCAGACAGGGATAGGTGGCTAATAGCCATGAAATCATAAATGGATTCCATGTATGAAAACTAAGTTTAAAACTTGGTAGACCCACGCGAAGGCATAATGGCTATAGGGTTCAAGTGGGTTTTCAAGAAGAAAACTGACATGGATGGTAATTTTATTACCTATAAAGCTAGATGAGTGGCAAAAGGCTATTAACAAAGATAAGATGTTGACTATGATGAAATCTTTTCACTAGTAGCTATGCTTAAGTCCATTTGGATACTCCTAGCCATAATGACTCATTTTGATTATGAGATATGGAAGATGGATGTGAAAATGACTTTCCTTAATGGAAACCTTTCTAAGGATGTATATATGATACAACCTGAGGGTTTCATATCCATTGACAAGAACAATTTATGGAAGCTTCAACGATCCATTTATGGATTGAAGCAAGCATCCAAGAGTTGGAATATCTATTTTGATGAGGCAATCAGATAGTTTGATTTCTCAAAAAATCTTAAGGAGCTCTGTGTGTATAAAATGGTTAATAGGAGTGCGATCGTGTTCCTAGTATTGTATGTCGATGACATATTAATCATAGGAAATGATATTCTTGTTTTGCAAACAGTCAAGGTCTGGTTGCCTAAAATGTTCTCCATGAAAGACATGGGAGAAGCAACCTATATTTTGGGGATTTAGATATATAGAGATAGATCGAATCGATTGCTTGGTCTTTCGCAGTCTACATACATAGACAAAGTGCTAGAATGGTTTAGCATGGAAGAATCCAAGAAAGATTTTATTCCCATGAAGCATGGGATTAGCCTTTCGAAGTCTATATCCCCACCCACTGAAGATGAGAGGATTTGTATGAGTCAGATCCCATATGCATCAGCTATAGGATTGATCAGGTAAAATACTGCAAATAGATGGCTAAAGGGGTAATTTTATTTGTGGGTTAATTAAAATTTTTGAGGGATGGTTAGGGATTTAATTTAAACCTAACCTAGCTCAAGATTTTATTGGTTTAATAGGATTTGGGTTTAATTGAACCAAGGATTAATGACTTATAGGGTCTGAAACCTGACCCGTTATCCCTAAAAAAAAACCTCTCTATTTCTCTCATTAACGCCAAGCCGCAATTCCCTTCCATTAACTGCAATTTCTCATCGCGGATTAAAGGCCCGTCTTTTCTTCTCACCGCATGACTCATCTTCCTCCTCATGGCGCAATTCTTCTCTTCTCTTCCGAAACCCATGGCTAGCGAGTTCTTTCCTTTCTCCTCTGACGGACGACACCTCCCTGCCCTCTATCTGCCTCTCGCTGCACTCTCGGTGTCTACCTCTCCGCAAACGGTGGCGACCGGACCACCCTCGATGTTCCCACAGAGCCAGTGACAAGCTTGTGTCGGCAGTGTCCTCTCTTCGTTCAATTTTGGGAGCGAACGGGGGAGTGATAGTGAGTTGCCTTGGTCGACTATCGCCGGAGCTTATGGTGTTTGAGCGTTGGGCGTCCGGTGAATAGGGGATAAGGAGAGGGAATCACTGTCGGTGGTCATCGGAGTTAGGTAAGAGCTTGCTTTTGTCTTACCTTGGATGAGACCTAGGTATGTTGTGGATCTTCCTTTGTTGAGCTCGATTTGTGTTGTTGGCAGTGGGTTTTTCGACGAGCATAACAGGGGATAAGAAGATAATTTTTGATGGTGGAGTCCTAGGGCTGGTAAGATTGATCTATCCTCTTCATATTATTGGTAGATTGCTGAATGGTTATTGTGTATCAATGTAATGTGATTTAGGAAGGGGATTCATCTCGGTGGAGATGGCTGGGGTTGGAGTTTTGGTCAGTTGAGATGGCTTTGAGGTTCTGTTTGGGAATTTCAGGTAGTACAGTTGTAATTGGGGGAGTTTGCTCTACTGTGGCGGAGTGAAAAGGGACTGTGAACAGTTGCGCTGGCTGTACACAGCTATGAGTTAGAGTTTTGGTTGGTTATGGGCTATTCCGGTGAGTAAAGCAGGATGTGTTGGTTGTTCATGAGCTATAGATCGCTGTGAATGGTTGTAAATGGGCTGTAAATAGCTGTGGATGGTAAGGTAAGTTTAATTGAGGTTGAATTGAGGGATTTGAGTTGTGGGTTGAATCTTGGGTGGTGTTATACGGTTGAACCCTTGTTAAGGTTGTATTACTCTTTAGATTCATTTTGTTTGCTGTTTTTTCTTGTGCTGCAATGTTCGGATCTGAGTTGGAACGGGGTGGTCTATGAATAGGAAAGTTGTAAATCTGGAATTTGAGTTGGTATGAAAATTCTATTGGAATTATATTTTGATACGATTGTGAGTGATTGGTTAAGTGGATAGCTTAATCCATAGGTTTTGATCTTGATACTAGAGTTGGCAATATAATCTGATTATATTTGCAATATTTGTAGGATGTGGATAAGAGGCAGGTCCGTGGGCTTGAAGACATTTATTATGAGTTTTATAGCAGGTGGGCAATATTTTCTACCCTGGTCAGGTAGTAGGTAAACCCTGAAGTATATATAACTTCATATTGTTGTCACATCGACCTTGACTCGACTCCAGTTTTTCTGATGCTTGATACTTTTGCCTTTGCACTTAAATACTCTAGCATTGTTGTTATCTATTTATTCATCTTTTTTATGAATTATAGATGTTATGATAAGTAGACCTTTACTGGCTTACCCATGTGTACGTAGCTAAATTCAGTTGTAAAATTGAATTGTGCAATTTAGATAAATCATCTGGGGGTGGGTGATGTTCTAGAAGTAGAGTTGAGTTTTCATGTAAAATTCTGATGTTATATATATATCTACTATGGATCATGTAGTTATGTATGGATGCGTGATTTGTCGATACAGCGTCGCTACGGATTGGAGGTCGTAGCTCGGTTGTTGTTAGCTGTATATGCCTCTCTATAGAATAGAGAGTGTGTTGTGGACATGTGTATGTACTGTCGTGCATTCATTTCATTTACATGCATGCTGATGACTTGGTCTCCCTTGTGATTGAGAGGGTCGTCACACATCCTGCCTCCCAGGTTACACGTGGAGGAGTAACTGGTTGAGGCAAGTGCATTTGTTGTGCCGCACTCGCCCCACTATTGACAATTGTTGTTGGAGTTGCGTGCAGTTGTCCTGGGTGCATGGCACTCGACCACTCATGGGTAGTGTTAGTTTGAGTGGCCAGCAGAATGGATCCCCGTTGTGTAACTAGCTCTTTACGCTTATATGCTACTTCATACTGCCCATCGACCATTCGAGAGGAGTGGTTGTTGTTGAGTTAGGACAGTTGTCATGTCGTGTCACCTAGGCCACACTTGGGTCATTGTAGCAGTAGGGTGCACAGGCATGACCATGCATTTGCATTGTCGTGGTAGATGGCTTTTGCATATACATATATATATATATATATATATATATATATATATATATATATCTATATATATATATATATATATATATATATATATATATATATATATATATATATATATATATATATATATATATATATATATATATATATATATATACATATATATATATATATATATATATATATATATATAGGTATACATGTATATATATATATACTTGAGTATGATGAGAATATATATAGCTAGAGTCTATATATATGATCGTTGGATGTTGTATTTGTTTGAACTATGCTTGCTACATTTGATTGTACATCATCTTGCATTCCACTTGCATATTCTTGTATGGTCGTGTGTGGATTACCAGAGTTGAGTTGGTTAAATTATTGTATACCTTTGACCAGTACCTTGATGTGATATGGGATGAACCCAGTTCATGGTTGTATTAGCCATAGAATGTTAGTATGGTGGTTTTGATTATTATAGAATTAGTATTTACTCTACCATGTTGTAGGTGTTGTATTATGGTACTTATAGTCAAGTTTTATAAGTTACATCGTTGCCGATCTCAGGTATGTCAGTACCTTATGTAATTATTGTTGATCAATTTAGTTATACAGTTGTTATATCATGATGGTGTATACCTGTTAAACCTTTAGACATCATATTGTTGACTCCCATGTGATATATATATGTATATATTATGCATGTACTTTTATTCTTATTACCACTGAGTTTTATACTCACTACCAAAGACCCTAGGTTTTCTATCGCCCAGGTAACAGGTACTCGACTCCGTGATGGGCTTGGTGCAATGCTGGCTGACAAACTCTCATCTCACTTCAGAGGGTCCCGACTTGGATTTATGTTTCCTTTTGTTTTTGGATGTTTCGTATATCGATCCAGATTTATATGGTGGATGTTGTGTTTGACTTTGTTGATGTACGCACTTGTTGATTAGGATTTTGACGATGCTTTCTTTATGTTGTGTTAGTCATACCGGTATGCATTGTGTGCAGGTTGTTATGTCATTGTGTTAGTTTCCGTTGTGCTTTGTTATATTTACATTTGTATATGTTATTGTGGTTGTGGCCGAAAGGCTTGTATAAACACGATATGTTGCCATGTACAAGGGAGATGTTGTCCTTTTTTTTTCGACTCGGCATGCTCTCGGGGCATGACAACTTTATTGGTATCAGAGCCCTAGGTTCTACGATGACATACAATGATGTTTTTGTTGAGTCTTGGATTCTCGGGAGTCGATTTGTTTCGGTTTTGGTTTTTGAGAGATGAGGTTGACCGCGACATGAGCTCTAAGCAGAACAAAGTAAGAATTCCTGATAACTTATATTCTAGTTAGATACTTATATAAACCTTGTTCAACAGGTGTATACAGACAGAGTGATGGCTGTTAGTGCAATCAATCCTTGATATGGTTTTAATGTGTGTGGCAAAGGGTTTAAGTTAGGTTGTTATTGTGATTTGATATGTGCGTTGGAGTCTTGCAGAACTTAGTAATTCGCACATGGAGCCTTGGAGGGTTCACCACTCACAACCTCGTGCTTGAGTCGGAGAAGGAGCATTGCAGAGCCATGCGCCTGATGCTGCCGAGGGACCGTTGGATGAGATGACTTGAAGCGAAGGCAAGGAAGCAGACTTCGAAGGCAAGAGATGCAAAGGAGCATTGCAGAGTCGTGCACATGATGCTGCCGAGGGACGTGGCCGCGAACGAAGAGAGCTTCGGCGAAGGACTACGAGTGAAATGAGAGAATAAGTGAATTGTAAGTAGCTCATTAGGTGAACTTGGCCGAATGGCTGAGTGTCGGAGACTCGACCACAAGGGTTGAGGTTTACCCGATCGTCGGAAGCTCAAACGAATGTTAAGTTTGAGTTTCACACGGCACCAGTCGACTGCCATGAAATGGCAGTTGACTGCTCTGAGTTGAACAGGGTTCGATTGGTATCCGACTGATGAGTTTATGCCCAGCAATGATCGCGAGGAAGTCATGGGCACTATCTCGTGGCCGATCGCGTCGGCTAGAGCGAAATGATCGTGATGGATACATCACCGATCGCTAAGGATCCGTTGGACTACAACGGTCGGGATTCAACATGTTTGGAGGTCGTTGTAGTGGTGGCAGTCGACTGCCAAGGGCAGCAGTCGACTGGTGGCGGCCAACGGGAAGAAATCAACCCTCTCTATAAAAAGAGAGGGTGTGGGCTTTTGGATGGCTAATGCTTATATTCCAAACCATCATCCAAGTGCTCTACAAGTGATAAACTCCTTCTTCTAGTTTATTTCACATCAATTGTAAAATAAGGAGTGTTCTTGAGTTGTAAGGGTTACCTCCACCTAGCTTGGTGCAAAGGAGAGACCAATAGTGGATTAGTTGCGGAGTGATTCACCAAGGACGAATCGGGGAGGGTGGATTAGTGGCGTAGTCGTGAACCACATTACATATTGTGTTAGCATTGTTTATCTTTGCATTTGTTGTTTTGTTTGCTTGTCTTGTTGTTTCCGTTGCGCTAATATTATTTGTTAACAAGCGAATTCCACCATCGAGCGAAAGAGGGCTATTCACCCCCCTCTAGCCAGCCAATACACACCGATTGATCCCCTACAATGGCACCTATACAGACTTGTAGTAGCGGTCGTCTTTTAGTAATATATGAGAGGTGTCCTAAGACAATCGCCTTATGGTTGTTCCATTTATTTGATAAATGAAGATTCACTATTTGAGTATACTTATTTTCATGTATTTGATTGGATCTTAAACTCATTTACTGGATGTCCGCAATACGATTTAGAGCATGAGAGAATTTGTGATTGGATAACAACTAATGAGTTTCTCTACATGTGTAATTGTGATGTATTGGAATTATCCCTAGTCGATGAATTAATGGATTAGGACACCATCAATTCTGTTGAGACTAGCACGAGGTCTACTCTTTGGTTTATCCAAGTAGCTGTTTCTCACTGGCTGGAGACATTGGGATGTCTAAAGTTAATCGTGGATGTTAGTTATGGTAACTAGTTCATCGTAGTGACCAGCTGTAAGACTTCATATGGTTCTCTGCATATAAGGATATGCCAATAAAGTTCTTACAGTAGCTTATGTGCGATGTTCCTTCGACTTGCGGCATTCAAGTCATCTTGGTCATGAAGACTTATGCTTTGACATCTTAAGCAAGCATCTCCGAGGAGATGTGGACCCAGGATGATTGGGTATAAGTCGAAGTGGCCGAAGGTGTTTGAATAGCCTACAAAGGATTCACCGTCCCTTGCGAGGAGATATATACCCTATGGTCTCTCGTCGGATTGTTACTAATGTCTTTGGCCAAAACATTACATGTTTAGAGTATGATATTCTTGGATGCATGTGCAGTAATTAGAATTCGGAGGACAAGGAAGTAATACTTGGGCTAGGTGTGACGTAGTCAGCCTAGTGGGGACTGACACAATAGATCATCTCCTGAACCAAGTGGGTATAAGATGAGTGAAAGGAATGAGACACGATTCATTGTAGCTGCTGAAGGGTTTCAGAAATGGTTCTGGGATCAACTTTTGATTTTTCGATTAATTGAGGATCATGATGTACTACTAGGTGTCACTCATGATCATTCTATAATTAATGGTTAATTATAGATGACCAACATAAACCGGGAACCTATTTGGTCACACGTACAATGAGTGTTATCCGAAGGATTTAAAACAAGTTTGAGAAGAGGATTCTCATATCGGGAGAGACTAGGTTTAGTTGGACTAAACAAAGAGCAAGAATGAAATGGTTTCTGTCGCATCGGAAGCATGGATGGCCCGAGTCTTATGAAGACATAATGGATGAACCAAATCGGTTTGGTTCTAATCCAATGGTGGAAAATAAACCAAAGTGGTTTGGTTTGTTTTAAACAAATGAATCAAAGTTGGTTCAGCTCGTTTTAACTTAAAATAGACCAACACGGTTTAGTTTCTTTTAACTTAAGTTTTTTGAGTGGGTTAATGGATTTTGGTTATGAACCAATAACCGGTAGGAGAATGTGTTCTCTATAAAATCACGGCTTAAGGGTTTTTCGTGGAGAATTAATTGGTTCAAGGGTTTTGGAAACCCTAGCCTCCTCTCCTCTTCCTCTTCTCCTTGCCGCCGCCCAAGGTGTTGCTGCCGCCCACCTTTGTGTCGTCCCCACCCAAAGTAGCTACTGCCTCTTCTCGCCGCCGACCATCAATTAGCTGCCAGCATCCCTTGGGCCAGCCTCAGCCACCGGCCAACCTCCCTTGGTCGTCGGCGACCAAGGAGTAACCGGCCAAGCCTTTGTCCCGCCCCTTCTTCCTCCACAACAAGATGTCCAGTTTTGGATAGCTTGATCTCCTTCGCATGGAGAGGTCGTTTAGTCGGTGTTTTGTGCTCCTACTGCAGTCTACTTGTCGAGGATTGGATCTCCAGCAATCCTCATAGGTGGAGGGTTAAGTTTTCATCAAACGGTTGACGAAAACCGCTTCTGACAAGCGAGTTTGTGAAACTCGTTTTTGAGATCCGAATTTATTTCTGATTGTGACCGTCTCTCGGATCACATCGTCTTCGACTCGAGGCAAGTGACTTTTGCAAAGAAGAAGCTCATGGCTTTGTGAAGCTATCCCGACGATACTCGGTGTGGATACGGATAGAGGCGATTCTAGCGAAGGTCGCTACGGTTGATGTCATTCCCGCTACACGTACTATGTCAGGTATACCAAGTATAAGTTTTCTTTTATTGCAAAATTTTAAATAGCGATTATGTCCACACATGTTGTATCATGTATGCGTGTGATGTGTGTTTTGTAATAAATTAGATTTATTGCTTCTGTTGTGTGCATGTTTACAAAACGTGTTCGAACACAAACTCGCTGCGGTGCCGGGTAAACCCAACAGTGGTATCAGAGCCCCATTGTGTTTCGACATAATCGTAAAATTGTTTTGCGATAGTCATAATTGTATTTATGATAATTTTCTACTTTTGGAAAGTTTAGAAGTATTTGTGAAAATTTTCTACCTTTGGAAAGTTTCGAAGTATTTATGAAATATTCGACTTTTTGAAAGTTTAGAAGTATTTATTGAAATTAACACTTTCCATAAATAAAATATGTGATTAGATTTGGAAATTTATTTCCTAATTTAATAATGATTTGATTTGGAAAATTAAATCTGAAACATATTTTATTTCCATAAATTTTTGTGACAAATAAGGAAATTCAAATTGGAAATTTCCTAATATGATTAGGAAATTTATTCCCTAAATTAAATTTGACTTTCCTTAATAAGCACTTTCCATAAATAAAATATCTTATTAGATTTGGAAATTTATTACCTAATTTAATCATGATTTGATTTGGGAAATCAAATCTTAAACATATTTTATTTCCAAAAAAATTATGACAAATAAGGAAACTATTTGTACACGTCATAATTGTATGCCATGAAATTGCATCAGATGTATATCATTATGTCATGCATGTCGTGACATGTAGATATATGTCATGCCATGTAGATAATAGTTATTTGCATGCAAAGAGGATGAGACATTAAATCCCTTACACAACATTAAAGCCTACACCTTCCATTAATATGGTTAGAACCAGAGTTCTATTTCTTGTTTGGATTGTTGGATTCTTTCCAAGCCCGGCTTGAACTTGAACATGTTCAAACCATTGGAATAGTTATTACTAGTATGGTAAGAGTCAGAGATCAATCGTTAGTTTGTGTTGTTGGACTCTCTTCAAGCCTGGCTAATTGGTTGAATGTGCTCTAACCATATTAAAACTATTTCTCGATTAATGGGTTGTCTTTAACCTAGAGCATCGGCTTGTTGGACTCTCTCCAAGGTCGATGTGAAGTGAGGTGAATTTGGGTGTTATTCATATGATGCATACTTGTTAATGAGTTAACAACCCGATGTATATGTGAACATTCAATTAATTGATAGCATATTGTGATAGTTGCATATATGTGATATGCAATTGGTATACTTGATGTTGGAGGATCAGTGGCCGGCTAGAGGGGGGTGAATAGCCTCTTTTCGTATACGATGGAGATCGTTCACTTAATCATCTACAATCAAAGGTTAGCGCAACGAAAATACTAACAATTAAGACAATTTAAAACAAATACAAGAAGGAAAGAAAGAACAATCGCTAACGCAAGTGTGTAACGTGGTTCACGACCCTTGTCGCTAATCCACGATAGATTCGTATGATGAATCACTCCCTAAATCAACTTCACTAATCTCTCCTTCAAGGTGGAGGTAAACCTTTCTTACAAAATCACTCCTCTTACAATAAGATTGAATTAAACAAAAGGAAGAGGAGTAGAGAATGTTTAGGCACTTGGGAGTATGTTTAGAGATGAAGCATTAACCTCCCCAAGTGACCCAAGACCTCTTCTTATAGGGAAGACGCCATTCTTCCCGTTGGGCACCGAGCAATCGACTGATGCTGTAGTTGTTGCCTCGCAACGACCTTATCCATGTTGGCTTCCAGCAAACATCTCCCACATCAGTCGACTTATCATCGCCATTGGTCGACTGATGGAGCCATCAGTGGAGTGACCGAAGTGATCAGTCGACTGGAAAACCTTCTATGCTCGAATTAACCTTGATCAGTCGACTGTCATCCCTTGGCAGTCGACTGATGGTCGAGTAGTCGACTACCAAACCCTAGCAGTCGGCTGTTGCGTCAGAAAAGGTCCAGTCGAACACCAGTCAAGCACCAGTCGAGTGCCATCGACCTAGAGCAGTCGACTAATATCTATATCAGTCGACTGGTGTGGGGTAAAACCTCAAACAAACTATTGTTTGAGCATCCGATACATGACTTAGCCAATCGACCAAGTTCACCTATGAGCTACGTTACATTTCGCTCATTGTCTCATCTCGCTTGAAGTCCCTTGCCGAAGTTCTCTTCATCTGGCCAAGTCCCTCTGATGCACCAAGCGCACGACATCGCAATAACATCCTTCGCGTCTCGCCATTAAGTCTACTTCATTGGCTTCACTCCAATGATGCTCATCCAACAATCCCTCGGATGCACCAAGTGCATGGCTTCACAATGTCATCCTTCACCGACTCAAAGATCTGAGCCATGAGATGGTGAACTCACCAATGCTCTCGTCAAGCAATCCCATGTGTGAATTACTAAGACCTACACGACTTCAACACACATATCAAATAAACATTCCAACCTAACTTAAACCCTTTGCCACACACATCAAAACCACATCATACATGGGTTGATTGCCCTAACACTTGATACCTACTATCGTAGCTAAGAATGGCTTGTTGTACCCTTCCAAGATTGTTCTTATCTATGTTAGATATCAACCCATTCGGAGATCAACCTACGATCACCAGAATTAATTTTGAGGGTTTTTGAAATTGAATGCGATTTTGTAAATGTATGTTGATGCATTTTAAAACCATTTTCTCATATATGCTTGATTTGTATTTCTAGGTTAATTGCTTGATCATGATGTCTTTGAATTTGTGCTCTATTTTGAATTCAAATAAATTGACTCGGCTGAACTTCTTGGACTGGCTTAGAAACTTGAGAATTGCTCTCAAGGCGAAAAAGCTTGTGTATGTCTTGTTGGAATGTCGGTGGCCGGCTAGAGGGGGGTGAATAGTCCTTAATCATCGTACGGTGGAAGTCGATCATTCTTGCATGCTTGTCTACAATGATCATTAATATGCGCAGCAGAAACAATAGAAATACACAACGAATACAATACAACACACAAGACATAATCGATATACGTGGTTCGGAACCTTAGGATTCCTACTTCACGGGGCGAGTTCAACGAGCTCTAGAGATGCACACAACAATACTCAAACTCCTTCTCGACAACACATCGGAGGTGGAGAAACCTCGTACAAGCAATTACACTAAGTAATACAAGGAAATACAAATACACGAAGAAATACAAGTAAAGAACACTTTACAAACTTCGCTTTAAACACTTGCTTGTTGCTTGCTTTGGATTGCTCTTGAAGGTCTGGAATGCAGCAGCAATTCCTCTCCAAAATCACCCCAAAAGTCTTGTTGAAATCCTCCCCCAAGCTTCTTCTTTTTATGCTTGCCTTGGGCTGATTTTGCGACGATCAGTCGACTACTCGTGACCTCTTGTCGACTGATCCTGTAGTCGTTGTCTCATAACGGTCGAATGCACGTTGGCAAAAACCCAACGGATAACCATCAGTCGACTGATCATACCCATCAGTCGACTAGTAACCCCATAAGTCGAGTGCTCGGTGCATCACTCAAATGGAAAGTGTTTTGTGCCCAAATTCGCCACAATCAGTCGACAAATCTCCATCATCAGTCAACTGATGGCATCGACAGTCGACTGCCCTCCCTCGACAGTCGACTATTCGGCCAGAACTTGGTCAGTTGAACACTGGTCGAGTCCAATCGACCTAGAGCAGTCGACTAGCACCTATGCCAGTCGACTGATATCGGGTAAAACCTTAAACACCAAGTTGTTTGAGCATCCGATTATCGGGTAAACCTTCAAACACCACGTTTGAGCCTCCGACACTCAGTCTTAGCCAATTGGCCAAGTCCACTTCATCCTCTCATGGAGTTCCCCACCGAAGCTCTCTTCCCTCGGCCTACGTCCCTCGGATGCACCTAGCGCACGGCTTCGCAATGTCATCCTTGCGTCTCTTGCCCTCGAAGTATGCTTCCCTTGGGCCTCACTCCATTTTCTCCCCATTCAGCGGTCCCTCGAATGCACCAAGCGCACGACTTCTCAATGATATCCTTCACCGACTCAAGGACCCCGAGTCTAATGATCTAGCCAAGTCCTCAAGACTTCCCACACCAAGCCTTATGCTTGGATTTTCCATGCCAAGCCCCATGCTTGGACTTTTCACCACCAAGGCTACACACTTGAATTTACGTGGCCAACCCTATGTCGGACTTCCCATGACAATCTCATGTCATGCATTTTGTCTAACATCAAAATACAGTTTGAGTAAACTCGAGTCCTAGGCCGATTGCACCAATAATCTCCACCTATTTAATGTTTGACAAAACCTCAAACTCAAGTCTACCAATTATCCCCAATTGGCAATTCCCACATCCCAATGAGAATCCCAACTATCCCAATTCATAACTTCTCCCCCTTTTTGACATACATCAAAAAGGTCCTCCCTAAGGGTATGAATGTCTCATATCCCAATGAGATCTTACAATCTCTTCCTTGGAGGAACACATGCCTTCAATCTTTCTAGTGATAAGTCCCATATCACATAAGAGAGGCAATCTCCCAATATTCCTCCCATGAGGAAAAATACACTTCCATCTTCCCATGATGGATACCTCCCCCTAAAGGCTTGCTCCCCCTTGACCATTGCACCAACAATGTCCTTGGAGAGACCCTAAGCCAATAGGAATGCTAAACAATCAAAATTAAGGCAAAGTTCAACAATGAACTCTGATCCACCTTAAAATTGATACTCACCCAAAACACTTCTCCTAATCCATATCCAATAGATTTCCTCCCTTTCTAATGCTCTCCATAGCATGTCCTAGGGTTAGGAGTGGTTAGGGGACCAAAACATTGGTGAACATGGGCCTAACAATAAATGTTTACCCGAAATCAGCATTATCAGTCGACTCTCTCAAATATCAATCGACTGCCATCCATGGCAGTCGACTAATAACTGCAAAAGCATAAATCATATTTTTAGAACCTATGTTCCGAAATTCATAAGTAAATATGCATACATTGAAAAATCATGAAAATTTATACGTACATTACTTATCACAATCATTATGGGTGAAAAATATTTGAAAAATATTTTACCCACAAAATAGTGAGATTGATACAAAGTTCAAAAGTTAAGAAAAGCTTCAATATTGAGCCCTCTTTGTATCACCTCATTCAATGGTGATTGCTATCAAAAGATAGACTTCACCAAGGTTTTTCAAAATGTTTTTGAAATGTTTTTAAAACCTTTCATTTAATTTTCCTAAACATCTCACTTGTATCTAGATGTGTAAAACACATACAAGTCAAGTATTAGTGAGATATTGAGTCTTTGTTATTTAGAGTTTCATGCATATCTCTAGGCAAAAATATTTGATTCCCTTCAAATCATGTCTTAGTCCTTAAATTCATTTTATTTATGCATGAATGATGATTATGGCATAAATGATACAAAGATAAGAGCATGTGGCAAAATCATGATGTCATGGCATGTGAATGAAATCTAAGCATACATGACATATAGAAATAACCCTAAAAATGATCATGATATTTTATATGATAAAACTAAATATTATGTCATGACATGACATAATAGTAAGGCAAACAAAGCTTGGAAATTATAAAATACTAAGGTATAGAATACCTAAGTGTTAAGCCCAAATTGTCATTTCTAGGATTAAGTCCATTTTTGCCTTAAAGCCAATTATCCACCTAGTGTGCCAAAAGTCTAAAATGGCACACCATTACTCCTAAGACCTACTTGTGGCAATTTAATCATTTTTCATCTTCTCAAACCACATTGGCACAATCTAATGTGTCAACTCAACCATGGATAGGTTAACTACCCATCCACTTAGGGTTGACACACCCTAACCCATCTAGCGTGAATCGATCACGCTCCTAGAAATCCAATACCTATTGGAGCTCCTTGGGCTAACAAGGTATTCACTAGGGATAACTTCCCTAGATACCTTCCTAATGACTCTTTTTGGCTTTGAAGCCTTAGTCAATTGGGTCTTTCCTAGGTCAACTCAAGAGGTGACTCCTCCTTTGACCTTCTTAGTGGCTTTCTTAGTTTTTCTTAAGTCCTTGGCCACTAAACACACACCATGGCTAATCATAGGGATAACTTCCTTATTAGCCTTGGTTTTCCTAGACCTAGAAATAGTTCCATAATTGAATGGAACATTATGATAGGACATAGGTTTGTGACCCAAACCATTCTTGCCCTTAGACATTTCTTGTTTCCTAGGTATTAGATTTTGACCGTTTGACCCCTTAAATGACTTTGTCATAATTGCTAGGGTCTTCTTTAATTTTTCAAGCCTTGACCTCAGGACTTGATTTTCTAATTCTAACTTTCCCAAATTTGATTTATCATATGATTTTTGGGATTTTTTTTTCCTTTTAGGCATATGCCTAGATTTCTTGGGGTTAATACCCAAATTTTCTTCTATTCTCCTTATGGACTCCCTAGGTAGGATTGGTCTAGAATTGTTGTTCCTATATTTGTCCTTAGGTAAACTTACATGCTTAGCACCTAAACAAAATTATTTAGTCCTACTAGCACACCTTTCATTGATGATAGCAAGTGAACTAAAGTAATTAGCATGCTTCTTTGTCCTAGAAATTGAAGGTGCATTAACTAAATTTACCTTAGGGTTAGCTTTGGAAGCTCCCCCTACATGTGATACACCTTCTTCCCTTTCTTCCTTCCCTTAGGTCATTGGCTATGGTAGTGTCCTCTTTGGTTGCATTTTAAGCACGCAATGTGCTCTTTGCTTCTCTTCATGAGGACTTCGACATCTTTTGAATTTTTGATCCGGTGCTTTCTACTTAGCCAATTTTAGGCATTTGCTCTTGTAATGCCCGATTTCCCTACACTCAAAGCATATTATGTGTTTTTTTTATTTATAATCACAATACTTGAGATAACTAGGGAATTTTCACTTCTCTCTGATGTTGAAGTTTCTTCTTGATCATGTTCCGGGATGGAAGGCCTCTCCTCCCTCTCAATGCTAGAGGTGGAGGTCTCCACCAAGTCATCCACATCGTCGAAGGTTGATGGACGTTCTTCCTCGGCCTCCTCTTCTACTTGTGTCGGTTCAAAATTTTCATGGAATTTTATTACCTTATTCCATAATTCCTTTGCGTCCCTATAATTACCTAATCTAGACCAAATATGGTTAGGAATCAAATCACTTAGCAATTTGATTACCTCAAGATTTGTCTTGAATTCCTTGATATGGTCCTTGGTCCATCTTCACTTCTCTATTGGCTTATTTTCTTCATCCCTAGGCATTTCGAACCCATTTTCTATAATAAGCATAATATTGAAATCGGTTTCAAAATATACCTCCATCCTTTGCTTCCACCAAGAAAAGTTTCCATCGAATTTCAGTAGATGGATGTTGTTGCCGGCCATCTTGTCATGCTTGTGTTGGCCGTTAGTCCTTGACAAGCAACCCGCTCTGATACCACATGTTGGAACGTCGGTGGCCGGCTAGAGGGAGGTGAATAGCCCTTAATCGTCATACGGTGGAAGTCGATCATTCTTGCATGCTTGCCTACAATGATCGTTAATATGTGTAGTGGAAATAATAGAAATACACAACGAATATAATACAACACACAAGACACAATCGATATACGTGGTACAGAACCTTAGCGTTCTTACTCCACGGGGCGAGCTCAACGAGCTATAGAGATGCACACGACAATACTCAAAATCCTTCTCGACAACACATCGGAGGTGGAGAAACCTCATACAAGCAATTACACTAAGTAATACAAGCAAATACAAATACAAGAAGAAATACAAGTAAAGAACACTTTACAAACATCGCTTTGAACACTTTCTTGTTGCTTGCTTTGGATTGCTCTTGAAGGTCTGAAATGTAGCAGCAATTCCCCTCAAAAATCGCCCCAAAAGTCTTGTTGAAATCCTCCCCCAAGCTCCTCCTTTTATGCTTGTCTCAGGCTGATTTCGTGATGATCAGTCGACTACTCATGACCTCCAGTCGACTGCTCCTGTAGCCATTGTGTCACAATGGCCGAATCCACATTGGCAAAAACCCAATGGATAACCATCAGTCGATTGATCATACCCATCAGTCGACTGGTAACCCCATCAGTCGAGTGCTCGGTGCATCACTCGACTGGAAAGTGTTCTGTGCCTGAATTCGCCCTAATCAGTCGACTGATCTCCATCATCAGTTGACTGATGGCGTTGGCAGTCGATTGCCCTCCCTCGGTAGTCGACTGTTCAGCTAGAACTTGGTCAGGCAAACACTGGTCGAGTCCAATCGACCTAGAGCAGTCGACTATCACCAATGCCAATCGATTGATTTCGGGTAAAACCTCAAACACCAAGTTGTTTGAGCATTCGACTGTCGAGTAAACCTTCTAACACCGTGTTTGAGCCTCCGACACCCAGTCTTAGCCAATTGACCAAGTCCACTTCATCATCTCATGGAGTTCCCCACCGAAGCTCTCTTCCCTAGGCCTACGTCCCTCGGATGCACCAAGCGCACGACTTCACAATGTCATCCTTCACATCTCTTGACCTCAAAGTATGCTTCCCTTGGGCCTCACTCCATTCGCTCCTCGTCCGGCGGTCCATCGGATGCACCAAGCGCACGACTTCGCAATGCCTTCCTTCACCGACTTAAGGACCCCGAGCCTAGTGAACTTGCCAAGTCCTCAAGACTTCCCACACCAAGCCTCATGCTTGAATTTTCCATGCCAAGCCCCATGCTTGGACTTTTCACCACCAAGGCTACTCACTTGGATTTATGTGGTCAACCCTATGTCGGACTTCCCATGAAAATCCCATGTCATGCATTTTGTCTAACATCAAAATACAGTTTGAGTCAAACTTGAGTCTTGGGTCAATTGCACCAACATGTCCTCGAAGAGCCTCTTCCCGCCCATCCTAGTGATGATGCAACTCTAGACCAATTGTTGGCCTATCAGAAACATGTGAGTGATTCTGAACTAGTGAGTTACATCATGCTAGTCGCGATGGTACCTGAGCTGCGGAAGCAGCATGAGCATATGGATGCTCATACCATAGTCTTTCATCTTTATGAGTTGTTTGATGAGCAAGTGAGATCCGAAAGGTTTGAAGTCTCCAAGCTCCTCTTCACCTCTGAGATGCAAGATGGTTTATCTATGGTACTGCTCAACATGCTGAATATTATGGAGCCTTCTGTGAAGCATGAGCAGGGGATGGTGATGTTACTTGATTCCTCGAAGAAAGGTTCTAAGAGGAAGTCAATGGAACAACAAAAGGGGAAGAAAAAATGGCAGAACCAACTCAATAGGGCACTTGCCATCATTGTGGCAAGGAGGGTCACTAGCAAAGAAATTGCAAGATTTATCTTGAGTCCATGAAGAAGATGGCATCTGATCCCCCATCCTCTTATGATATCTTCGTTATTGATTGTCATTCTATTTCCTTAGACACTTGGGTATTGGATACCGGGTGTGGTTCACATATATGTAATAGCATACATGGTTTATGGAATAGAAGAAGACTCATTAAGGGAGTGCCAAATTTATGTGTTGGGAATAGAGCAAAGCTTGCTGCACTCGCCATCGGAACGTATTTATTGAAACTCCCTACAGGACTTGTCTTAGAACTAGACAATTGCTTTTATTTTTCTTCATTGATAAAGAACATCATTTCTATTTCCTATTTAAATAGAAATAGGTAGCATTTAACTTTTAGTAACAACTGTTGTTACAAAACTTTAAATGGCGTTTTTATGGGACTGGAACTTTAAGCAATGGTATTTATACGTTGGACGTATCCAGTGTCATTTTCAATATCGAAGTGAGCAACAAGCGTGCTCGAAAAGATAATCAATTATACTCCTACATGTGACATTGTTGTCTAGGCCATGTGAGCAACAAACGCATGTCCGAATTACACCGATGTGAAATTCTGGAATCATTTGAATTAGATTCATACGATACATGCGAATCATGCTTAAAAGGCAAGATGACTAAGTCACCTTTTATGGGAAAAGGTGAAATGGTGGGAGAGTTGCTTGGTCTAATATATACTGATGTATGCGAACTGTCAACTCAAGCTCTAGGAGGCTATAGCTACTTCATTACCTTCACCGATGATCACTCACAGTTTGGGTATGTGTTCTTGATGACGCACAAGTCTAAAGCCTTTGAAAGGTTCAAAGAATTCAGAAATGAAGTAGAGAAACAACTTGACAAAAGTATTAAAATACTTCGATCGGATCGAGGTGGTGAATACTTGAGTCAAGAGTTTCTTGATTAGCTAAGGGACAATGGTATATTGTCTCAATGGACTCTGCTGTATACACCACAACATAATGGTGTATCTGAGAGGCGAAACTGAATCTTGTTGGACATGGTTAGGTCAATGATGAATCACGCGAATCCTCCCAAGTCCTTTTGGGGCTATGCACTTCGGATTGTTGTTTACTTGTTAAACAGAGTCCCGACCAAGGTAGTCTCTACTACTCTATATGAGATATAGAATAGTAAGAAACCTTATTTATCTTACTTGAAGATATGGGGTTGTCCTGCTTATGTGAAGCAGACTGTATCAGACAAACTGGATGTTAAGTCTGATAAATGTCTATTTATTGGATACCCTAAGGAAACGAGGGGTTACTAATTCTATCATCCTGTGAAACAAAAGGTGTTTGTTTCAAGGCATGCTGTATTTCTAGAGAAAGAGTTTCTCTTGCAAGAAAACAGTGGGAGTGTTGTTGAACTTGAGGAGGTTTAAGACTCTCCAATAGACAATGATAAGATACCAGTCAAGCACCTCAACCGATAACTCATAGTGATGAGACATCGGCTGAACCTATTGTGACATCACATCTTCGTAGATCTAGTAGGACATGCAATATTTCTGAGAGATATGGATTTTTCGTAAGTGAATCGAACAACGTATTACTCATTGACGATGAGGAACCTGTTGGGTTTCTGGCACAACGATGAATGTGTGTTCGAACATGTTTCATAAACATGTGCACAGCGGAAGACATAAAAGACAATAAATATAATTTATTACAAGACACACATCACACGCATGCATAGTACAACATGTGTAGACATAATTGCAGTTTCAAATTTTTCAATAAAAGGAAATTATAATAGTTATACCTGACGTAACACGTGCAGTAGGAATGACATTAACCGGAGCAACTCTCGCTAGAATTGCCTCTATCCATATCCACGTCGAGTACCGTCAGGATAGATTCGCCAAGCTACAAGCTTCATCTTCATAGGAGTCACTAGCCTCATGTCAAAGATGATGTGATCGAGAGAAGATCACAATCCGAATCAAAATTCGGATTCAAATCGAGTCACCAAAACTCGCTTCTTCGGAGAGGTATTCGTCAACCGATTGACGAATCCTTGGTCCTCCACCTATGAGGATTACCAGAGATCCAATCCCAAGCAAAGGAGTCATTGTCGAAACTCCAAACATCATCCAAATGATTCTCCGACAAGAAGAAAATAAGCTGTCCAAAAACTGGACAGCTTGGTGGAGGACTTGGCGCCAGCCAAAGGGAGAGGGTCGACTGGTCCTTGGTCACCGGAGCCAAGGAGGGTCGCCGGAGGATGGATGGCAATAGCAGGAGGCCAACGGCAGCAGGTGGCGGCGTCCAGCCAAGGAGGGCGGCAGCATGGTTGGGTGACAACCTTGTTCGGCGGCAAGGAGAGGAGAAGGGCTTGGGTGGCAAGGGTTTCCAACACACAAGTTATCCACGAAAAACCCTTAAGCCATGTTTTTATAGAGAACACATTCCTAACAGTTATTGGTTCATAACCAAAACCTATTAACCCGCTCCAATATCTTAAGTTAAAATAATCCAAATAGCGTTGGTCTATTTTAATTTAAAACGAATCGAACCAACTTTGGTTCATTCGTTTAAAACAAACCAAACCACTTTGGTTTATTTTCCACCATTGGATTAGAATCAAACCAATTTGGTTCATCCATCATGTCTTAATAAGACTCGACCCATCCATGCTTCTATTGCGACTGAAACGATTTCATGCTCGCTCCTTATTTGGTTCAACCAAACCTAGTTTCCCTCGATCTAAGAATCTCATTCTCAAGCTCGTTTTAAATCCTTCGGATCCCACTCATTGTGTGTGTGACCAAATAGGTTCCCGATTTGTGTTGGTCGTCTATAGTAACCATTAATTATAGATCGATCATGAGTGTCACTTAGTACATCATGATCCCCAATTAACTAGAAAATCAATGGTTGATTCCAGAACCATTTCTGAAATCCTTCAGCAGCTACAATGAATCGTGCCCCGTTCCCTACACTCATCTTATACCCACATGGTTTAGGACATGGTCTATAGTGTCAGTCCCCACTAGGCTGACTATGTCACACCTATCCCAAGTATCATTTCCTCATCCTACAGATTCTAGTTACTACACATGTATCCAAGAGTACCTTACTCTAAACATATAATGCTTTGGCCAAAGACTTTAGTTACAATTCGACGAGAGGCCATGGGTATACATCTCCTCGCAAGGATTAGTGAATCATTTATAGGATATTCAAACACCTTCGGCCACTTTGACTTATACCCAATCATCCCGGGTCCACATCTCCTCAGAGATGCTTGCTTAAGATGTCAAAGCATAAGTCTTAATGACCAAGATGACTTGAATACTTCAAGTCAAAGGATCATCACACTTAGGCTGCAGTAAGAACTTTATTGACATATCCATATATGCAGAGAACCATATGAAGCCTTACAACTGGTCACTCCAATGAACTAGTTATCATAACTAGCATCCACGTTTAGCTCCGGACATCACAATGTCTCCAGCTAGTGAGAATCAGCTGCTTGGATACACCAAGGAGTATACCTCGTGCTTGTCTCGACAGAATTGATACTGTCCAAATTCATCAATTCATCGACTAGGGATAATTCCAATACATCACAATTACACATGCAAAGATACTCACTAGTTGTGATCCAATCACAAATTCTTTCATGCTGTTAATCGTATTGTGGACATTCAGTAAATGAGTTTAAGATCTAATCAAATACATGAAAACATCTATACTCAAATAGTGAATCTTCATTTAACATATAAATGGTTTAAACATAAGGTGATTGCCTTAGGACACCTCTTATATATATAACTAACAAACTCGCACTTGGCCTAATGCCAATCACCACGATATCCAATACCATAAGCTCTAACATGACCCACAAATTTATTTTGAGGTAAGGCCTTAGTTAAAGAATCCACTAAGTTCTTTTCAGTGGTAATCTTCTCGATTTGTATTTCCTTCCTATTAATGATCTCTTTGAACAGATGATAGCGGCAAAGTACATGTTTGGATCATTGATGAGACCTTGGCTCTTATGACTATGCAATTGCTCCATTATTATCGTAGTAAACCGATATTGCTTTAACAATGGTTGGAACCACACCAAGTTCATAAATGAACTTCTTGATCCAAACCTCTTCCTTTGTTGCTTATTAAGCTGCAATGTATTTTGCCTCTGTGGTAGAATCCACTACAAAATCTTGTTTGGAACTTTTCCAACTCACTGCGCCCCCATTCAAGGTGAAAACATACCTAGACTGAGACCTGGAATCATCCATGTCTATCTGGAAGCTGGCATTCGTATACCCGCGTATCACCATGTCCTCTTCTCCATATATTAGGAACACATCCTTAGTTCTTCTTAAGTACTTAAGGATCATCTTAACAACCACCCAATGATCCATTCCTAGATCAGACTAGTATCTTCTCGTGACACTTAGAGCATACGATATATCGGGCCTTGTACATAACATAGCATATATGATAGATCCTATTGCGGATGCATAGGGAATCTTACTCATGCAAATCCTCTCGTCTTCTGTGCTCGGACACATAGACTTTGAAAGGTGTATCCCATGCCTGATAGGTAGGAAACCTTTCTTGGATTGCGACATGCTAAACCTCTTTAGCACTCGGTCTATATATGTAGACTGCGAAAGACCAAATAACCATTCCGATCTACCCCTATAGATCTTAATCCGAGGATGTAGGTTACTTATCCCAGATCTTTCATAGAGAATGTCTTGGACAACCAACTTTTAACTGACTGTAAGACAAAAACATCGTTTCCTATAAGTAATATGTCATCGACATACAATACTAGGAACACGACTGCACTCCCACTAACCTTCTTGTACACACAAGGTTCGTCCAGATTTTGTGAGAAATCAAACTTTTTGATTGTCTCATCAAAATGGATATTCTAGCTCCTGGATTCTTGCTTCAGTCCATATATAGACCATCGCAGTTTGCAGACCTTGGATTTATCAACCGATGTGAAACCCTCATGCTGTATCATATAGACATCCTCGAGTAGGTTTCCATTAAGGAAAGTTATTTTCACATCCTTCTACCATATCTCATAATCATAATGAGCCGCTATGGCCAGGAGCATCCGAATGGATTTAAGCATAGCTACAGGTGAATAGGGCTCGTTATAATCAACACCTTGCTTTTGACGATACCCTTTTGCCACCAATCTAGCCTTATAGGTATGCACATTACCATCCATATCGATTTTCTTCTTGAAAACCCATTTGCACCCTATAGGCTTAATGCCTTCAGGTGGGTCCACCAAGTTCCAAACTTGATTTTCATAAATGGAATCCATTTCCAACTTCATGGCTTCAAGCCATTTGTCCCTTTATGAACTTTTCATAACTTCTTCATAATTGGTAGACTCCTCATCATCAATTAGTAACACGTCGTTCAATTCACTTACGAGAAATCCATATCTCTCAGGAATGTTACGTGTTTTACCAGATCTAAGAAGATGTGGTGTTTCAATAGGTACAGTCGATGGCTCATCACTATGAGTTATCAGTTGTGGTGCTTCACCAGGTATCTCATCAATATCTATTTGAGTGTCTCAAGCCTCCTCAAGCTCAACGACACTCCCACTGTTTACTTGCAAGAGAAACTTTTTATCTATAAACACAACATGCCTTGAAACAAACACCTTTTGTCCACATGATGATAGAATTGGTAACCCCTTGTTTCCTTAGGGTATCCAATAAATAGACATTTATCAGACTTAGCATCCAATTGTCTGATACAATCTGCTTCACATAAGCAGGACAACCCCATATCTTCAAGTAAGATACATGAGGTTAATTACTATTTCATATCTCATATGGAGTAGTAGAGACTACCTTGGTTGGCATTCTATTTAGCAAGTAAACAGCTGTCTGAAGTGCATAGCCCCAAAAGGACTTGGGAAGATTCGCATGATTCATCATTGACCTGACCATGTCCAAAGAGTCCGGTTACGCCTCTCAAATACACCATTATGCTGCGGTGTAGACACCGTTAGCATGACAATAGCTGATGGAAGCACATGAAGGCTAGTATATGGATGAACAAGTCATGGATGACTTGGAGGGATCCGATAGGCATGAGGCTGACGGAGGTGGCTAGAAGGCTTAGGTCTAGGCTAAGGGTGGTCTAGAAAGTATGGGGGCACCATACATGGGTTAAAACCTCATGTTTGAGGTGTATCAGTCGACTGGGACCATGGGTCAGTCGACTTGTGTGAGTCAACTAGGGTTTGACTATGGGAAGTGCCCTGGCAGTCGACTGATCAAGGTGATCCGTCGACTGATGGCCGGGATCTCGGGCACAGAAGGTTCTCCAGTCAAGTGATTGCGTTGACCACTCGACTGATTTACACATCAGTCGACTGATGTGTAAGGTCAGTCGACTGATGGTGTATCCGTTGGATTTTTCTAGCATGGATCGAGTCATAGCATCACGACAACAGTGGCATCAGTTGACTGATGGTCCCAAGCAGTCGACTGATAGGCAAAATTCAGCCCAGGTAGCAGCTTTAAATGGAGCTCGTGTAGGAGAGATTGAACAATGATTTCTTGGATGTTCTTGAAGCGATTTGCTAGTGCAAATCAAGGTCATCAACTATGGTTAAGCAATCAACATACAAGCATCCAAAAGCTCTTTGTAAAGTTTTCTTTACTTGCATTTTAGTGTATTTGCTTGTATTTCATTCTTATTGTTGTGAGAACTATTTTACGAGGTTTCTCCACCTCCAGATTATTTCGAGAAGGTGTTATTGTCATAGTCGTGTGTGATTAGCATTGCTAGAGCTCGTTTGAGCTAGATCCGTGGAGTAGGAATCATTCGATTCCGAACCACATTATATTCTCGTGTTGTGGATTGTGCTTATGTTTTTGTATTGTATATTTCGTATTTCCGCTTTATATTAACATCTTGTAGCAAGCACGATCGATATCCATCAATGAGCGATGACAACGCTATTCACCGCTCCCTCTAGCGGGCGCAACGTTCCTAACAATTGGTATCAGAGTGAGGCCGCTCTTTATTTGGATTAACAGCCAAGAGAGCACCGCTAGAAGGTGAAGAGATGGATTTTCAAGAACAACAAGGATGGGATATCAACATGCCGGTCCCATATGTGCTATATGGATGAGATCATGGAAGAGAAGAATTGAAGACTTCATCATGATGAGGGACTTTGACGAATGGTTCATTTTGATGGAAGGATTCGAATATCCAAGAGGACCAAAGGGAGAATTCCTCAAGAGGAAGAGATGGAGTGAGGAACAACTCCAAATATTTGAGAAAAACAAAAAGGTAATAAAATTCTTGGTTGATTTAGTTCCTAACGACATTGTGTGTATGTTAGGTAATTACATAGATGCCAAGGAACTTTGGAGCGCGATTTGGCCAAGCTTCTCGAAAATCCATCACGGGTCCAAGAGCTCGAAGAAGAAGAACCTTCATCCTCACAAGAGAGTGAGGATTCGGAAGTTGATAGGGAATCAACATCCGGATCCCGATCAGAAGAGGAAGAAGACGTGGAATTGGAAGAAGCCTCCACCTCAAGGATTGAGGGGAAGGAGATTAGACCTTCCACTCCGGAGCATCAAGAAGAGCCTTCCACATCCGGTCAAGATGAAGAAGCTCAAACTCCGGCACCTAACACCACCCTTGGTAACTCAAACATAACAAGTCGTAATAAAAATCATATCATATGTTTTGAGTGTAGGAAATCCAGGCACTACAAGAGTAACTGTCCGAAAAGAGTAAAGAAAGCTTCTTAGGCACCAAAAGTCAACAAAAAAGTCAAGGATGTCGGTGTCCCCACCAAGAAGAGCAAGGAGCACGTGGTGTGCTTCAAATGCCGACAGCCAGAACACTATAAGAGCCAATGCCCTAGGAGAAGGGAAGGAGAATTACAAGTAGGGGGAGCTAAGGCTAACCCTAAGGTATATTTCAGTAATGCACCTCTAGTTTAAAAGTCAAAAAGAATTCTTTTAATTCTCTTGCTATCACTCATCAAAAGCATGTTAGTAAAAATAGATTTTATTGTCTAGGTGCAAAAAGTGTCCATTTTAACAATAAGAAGAAATTTGCGACTAATGTCCCTAGAAAAACCTTACCTAGGGAATCTATTAGAAAAATTGAAGACCACTTAGGTTTTAATCCTAAATGGACTAGACACATGCCTAGGAAGAACAATGCCTAAAGATTAGATCAAAATTCAAAAATTGGGAAATTAGAAAAGGAAAATCAAGCCTTGAGGTCAAGGCTTGAAAAATTAGAGAAGACCCTTAGGATTATGCAAAACCAAATAAAAGGGTCAAATGGTCAAAGTCAAGGGTCTAGATCTAAGAGTCAACACTTAGAGTCTAGGAGGCAAGGTGTCACGCCCGCCCCTTTTTCTAGGGGTTGGAGGGCGGTGCGACGCGATCGTACATACATGCATTACAGCGGAAGACTACATATACTTCTTACAGCGGAAGACTTTAAACTTTTTCTTTCTTTCTTTCTTTTAAACATAAGCATGCATCATCATTTCATAAATACTTAGTTCCAGTTCATGACATTCAACTTAAAAAAAGCGTGCATAAGTACGGAAAGCATAAACAGATCTCCTCCACCATGCCACTACCACACACACTTTGCCCCTCCTACTGCTCCCTTTAGTTTAGCCATTCTTTACCCTTATCTGCAGTACAAGGGAACATAAAATTATAAGCACATAGGCTTAGTAAGATCTTGTCCTACTCACAAAAACCATACGTCAAGTATTAAGCATGGAGTATGGACATGATCATAGAAGCTCATATAAGCATAACATTCATATAAACGTACACGAACATCTAAACAAGCATAGCATGCGTATAAAACATACCAGAACATGAACATAGCATTCGTATAATATTCAATAACATAAGCAAACATATCATGCATATAAACATACCAGAACATAAGCATAGCATTCATATAAACATCCAAGAACATAAGCAAACATAAGATACATATAACATACCAGAACATAAGTATATCATTCATATAAACATCCAAGAACATAACCAAACATAACATGCATATAACATACCAGAACATAAGCATAACATTCATATAAACATCTAAGAACATAAGTAAACAAAACATCCATATAACATCATATGATCTAGACATAAAATAAAGGTATATGCAGGATGCTCTTTGAAAACATATATATTATAGGTATGTAAACATAATCTCAACATATTGGGCCCAACATTGTACCACATACATCATCATCATAGCACACATCCCTAATAGACCCGAGGTAGCTAATCCCGAACCCACTAGAGTACTAGGCCCATACTATGTCCGTCGGCCTAGGGGCAACATAACATAGAAGCCCATCCTAAGCCCGTACTTATGACCGTAGGCCTAGGGCATCTGGGAGCCCATCTCGTACTGAGTCCGTACTACGATCATCAACCTAGGGGCACGTAGGATCCCATCCCTTAGACCTTGTTAGGGTCCTAGTACAAGCCATGCAGAAAGTAAAATAGCATATCATGTTCCTTATCATAACATATCATATTTCTTTTCATAAACATATCATGTTGCTTATCGTGGCATATCATGTTTCTTCTTCATAACATATCATATTGCTTTTCAGAACATATCATGTTCCTTCTTCATAACATATCATATTTCTTTTCATACATATCATGTTCCTTCTTATTCATACAATTTACATAGTAATGAGCATAACATGATCATACATTTAACATGGTAATGAGCAGAACATAATCATGCATTCCTACAATTAACATGGACATATGGTAGTGCCATAAACCAATCATGCTAAACAACTTGAGCAAGAACTACTTAACATCATGCTAACAACACACACATATAGGGCATGACATAAACATCATGAACAAGCATAACATGGTGTGATCTAAACTTCATGGAGTTCTACCAAAATTTTAAACCCTAAACAACTTGTACATGATCTAACTATCCACCTATTAATTCTATCACATATAAATCATGGCATGGAAGGCACTTAGGAGTTTAAATGAGTCTTGGCCGAGAGCTTCAAGGAATCCTAAGATCCATTTCTTAAATCTAGCTTAGCTATCAACATGTTACCTTCATCTACATTCAAAACATAGCATGACAACTTATAGATCATAGCATGATAGACCTAAATGGGTCTTGGCCGAATGTTTCAAGGAACTTTAAGGATCAACCACTTAAATTTAGGTTAGCTAACAACATTTTATCTTCATCTACAATCAAAACATAGCATGGCAACTTATAGGTCCTAGCATGATAGACCATTAGGGGCCGAAATGGGTCTTGGCCGAATGTCTCAAGGAGCTTTAAAGTTCAACCACTTAAATTTAATTTAGCTAACAACATGTTATCTTCATCTAACATCAAAACATAGCATGAACTCATCTAGAACATAGCATAGAACATGTTATCTTCATCTAACATCAAAACATGGTATGAACTCATCTAGAGCATAGCATAGAACTGTCACGCCCGCCCTCCCGGGACCCTAAATGTCCGGAGAGGCGGCGCATGACGCGACCGTACATACATTTCATACAGCGGAAGACTTTATATATATATACTTCTTATTTCTTACAGCGGAAGACTTGAGACCTAAATACTTTTTTTTTTCTTTTTAAACATAAATATGCATTAACACTTCTTCTTAACATAGAGCATGTTTCATAGCATAGCATGCATAGATACTTCTTCTTACTTCTTCTTTACTTCTTCTTATCAACATAACGCATTCTTCTTTACTTCTTCTTATCAACATAAAGCATGCATCATATATATATATAGATACTTAGGGCTTAGTAGGTTCATAACATCATTGTCATCGGGGGACATAAGTAAAGACATCCATAGGCATCATCATCATAGGTAATACATGTATAAGTAGACTTAACGGATCTTCTCCACCATGCCACTACCACACACACTGACCCCTCCTGCTGCTCCCTTTAGTTTATCCATCCCTTACCCTTATCTGCAGTACGAGGGAAAATAAACTATAAGCACATAGGCTTAGTAAGATCCTGTCCTACTCACAAAAACCATACATCATCATTAATCATGACTTGTAGCATTTATAACATATAATCAATATATCATGTAACATACCTGGCATCATCAACTTAACTTGTAGCTTAAGTAACATAAACATAACATACATGGCATCATATGTAACTTAGTAACCTAACATCATAGCGTGCCATCAGACATAACATGTAACTTATACATCATGACATATCATCTATCATAACAGTACTTAAACATTATGGCATATCATCTAACATAACATGTAACTTAACAATCATGGCATATCATCTAACATAGGTAATGTAAATATAGATCTCAAACATATTTGGGCCCGCATTGTACCACTTCTTCATTATCATAGCGCATCCCTAAATAGGCCCGAGGTAGCAAGTCTCGAACCTAATAGGTTCCTAGGCCCGAGTCTTATTCCATCGACCTAGGGGCAATCGTCATAGCGTAGAAGCCCATCCTAGGCCCGAGTCTTACTCCATCGACCTAAGGCATCTTGGAGCCCATCCCGTACTAGGCCCGAATCTTATTCCATCGACCTAGGGGCAATCATACATAGAAGCCCATCCTAGGCCCGAGTCTTATTCCATCGACCTAGGGCATCTTAGGAGCCCATCCCTTCTTTGGACCTTGTTAAGGTCTTGGTACAAGCCATGCAGAAAGTAAAGTACTTATATTCTTATTTATAACATAGCTTATTTCGTTAACATAGCATAGCATACTTCATTTCATACACATCATGCTTCATTTCATTAACATAGCATAGCATACTTCATTTCATAACAACATAGCTTATTTCATTAACATAGCATAGCATACTTCACTTCATAACACATCATGCTTCATTTCATTAACATAGCATAGCATACTTCATTTCATAACAACATAGCTTATTTCGTTAACATAGCATAGCATACTTCATTTCATACACATCATGCTTCATTTCTTTAACATAGCATAGCATACTTCATTTCATAACAACATAGCTTATTTCATTAACATAGCATAGCATACTTCATGGTATGAACTTCATTGTAACCTAAAACTCAAAGGTGGCCGAATGGCCCTTATAGGCTTTTAGGGTTTAGATCTTCATCCTCAACCCCCTACATGTTAACATCATTTCTTACAAGTAAAACAAGCTATAAAACTTCAATAAAACACCAAGATCCATATTGGCCGAATGGTTCTTAGGGTTCATTAGGGTTAGCTTTTGTCCTAATCCACCTTAACCCCTAACATCATCATCTAGTTATAGAACATAGCATAAACATAACATGGAGCTTCATTTAGACCCTAGTCCATGACTTGGCCGAATGGTTCTTAGGGTTCATTAGGGTTAGCTTTTGTCCTAATCCACTTTAACCCCTAACATCATCATCTAGTTATAGAACATAGCATAAACATAACATGGAGCTTCATTTAGACCCTAGTCCATGACTTGGCCGAATGGTTCTTAGGGTTTCCTAGGGTTAACTTTTGACCTAATCCCTTTTAAACCCTAACTACATCATATAGCAATTTAAAACATGGCATTCATGAAACCCTAACCCTAATTTCCTAGGGTGGCCGAAACACATAAGGGCTCAACTAGGGTTAGCATTTAAAACAACCCTCTTATCCCATCTTAGCATCATCATATCCTTCCTAAACATAGATTTCAACTTCATTGGTAAACTAAAACATGCTTGGCCGAATATAATATACAAGTTGTTCAAACATTCAATCGCAACTACTCGTATGCAGGTGAGGGATACTTACTTCCTTCACTTTGTTTTGGGTGGAGAAGATGACCTAAAGAAGTCACCTAGCTTTCTCCTAGCTTGAATGGGGCTCTCGGCCAAAGGAAGAAGAAGGAGAGGAGACAAGAAATAATCTTGCCATAGTACCCTTCTTGGTGCTCTTGACCCTTAGATGGTTATTAGCCCCTTAGATGAACCCTTCCCTTTGCCTAACTCTCTAGGGTGACACCCTATTTTGTTTTGGCCGAAACTTCAAGGAAGAAGGCTTAGGGTTTCGGTGGAGGATGAAGAGGAGAGGAAGAAGGAAGAAAGAAGTGGCCAAGTGGAACTTCTCTCTTCTTTATAAAGGGAGGAAGAGAAGTTTCTCTTCTCTTTGTCATGCCTCTTCATTTACTCTTATCACACTTATCTATAATTCCCCCTCTTCCTCTAATAGTAAGCTATTGCTAAGCACTTGGTCATCACATGCATGGTAAGAGTTAACTCTCACCAAGAGGTTTAAGGTTCAAACCTCACCTCTCCACTTTTATTCTTTTATCATCATTTTTTTTTCCAAGATTCCATATATAATCTCCTAGACATGAAATTAAATTCTATACAAAAATTATTATAAAATTTCTAGAGCTTGGGATGAAAAGGGAGGAAAGGGAAATGGGGAATTCGGCCAAGGATGAGGAAGAAGGAGGATGAAGAAGGAAAGTGGGGTTTTACTTCCACTCTTCTCTTAATTCTCCTCTTTAATACCTAGGGAATGAACACCCATCTATATTCTTTGTATATTCTTTATATATCTTATCCATAAATTATCCTAGGGTCTAGTGGTGTCAAGGCTACCTCCCTATTAGGAGGTTCATGGTTCAAATCATACCTATAACCATCTTTTATTTATTTTATTTTTTAACCATTTTATGGTCTTAAAACCTATATAATTACTTTGCCTAGTTTAGAATTTTGCGGGCGTTACAATCCTTCATACCTATAAAAGTTTGTCTCGAAACTTAGAACAACTCGGATACTTTTATTTCATGTCATCCTCGCTCCTAAGTTGCTTCTTCAAACTTTTGATTTTTTTGTCATGTGACTTTAACTAAAGGTACTCCTTTGGTTCTCTATTTCTTAATTTCTCGATTTATTATCTGAATAGGTCGACTTTCATAACTTAAATCTTCTTGAACTTGTACCGTTTGTGGCTCGATCACATGGTCTTATTAACTCTATGCAATCTGATCTCCTTCTCAACATACAACTGAGCTAGTTGTTCCATTGAGTACGATACTTGATTGCTAGAAAATAGGGAGATTTTTGTTAATCTTTCAACAATCACCTAAATAGCTTTATATCCATTAGTTGTTTTGGGTAGTCCTACTATGAAGTCCATAGCTCTATCTTCCTACTTCCATTCTGGGTACTATGAAGTCCATAGCTATATCTTCCCACTTCCATTCTGGGATTTGAATAGGCTACAGAACTCCTGTAGCTGTCCCTGGAGTTCCGTAACCACATGCATAAGATCAGGTGGGGGTACTATCTCATCTACTCTATTACTATGTCTCCTAGTCATGTTTATCTTCACATATTAGAGTAAGGCTAGTATAAGATTATCGTTCATTTATCTATGCATAGTTAAACTAAAAGTTAGCATAAGGGGTATCACACATATTTTCATGCGTATTTAAGCTAAAGGCATTTTATATCATACATGAAAAAAAGTAAGCTAAAGGCATTTTATATCGTATGTGAACGAAATAAGCTAAAGGCATTTTATATCATACATGAACAAAATAAGCTAAAGGCATTTTTTTTTTATATATATCATACATGAACAAAATAAGCTAAAGGCATTTTATGTCATACATGAACAAAATAAGCTAGAGGCATTTTATATCATACATGAGCAAGCATAAGGGTATCATACATACTTTCATGCATATTTTGACTAAAAGCATTCCTTATCATACATAAGCATAAGACTATCATACCTATATTCATGCATATTTAACTAAAAACATTCTTTATCATACACTTATCTTCATATATTATAATAAGGCTAGCATAAGTTTTTCGTTCGTTGATCTATGCATAATTAAACTAAAGCTAGCATAAAGTTATCATTTGTATATTCATGCATTACTTAAACTAAAGCTAGGCTAGCATAAGATTATCCTACATGAATTCATGCATATTTAAGCTAAACAAAAAAAACATCTCTTATCATTCATGAACAAAATAAGCTAATGGCATTTCATATCATACATGAACAAAATAAGCTAAATTAGAGTAGACATAGAATTCTTACTTGGAGCAGCAGGATTTGGAGCTTGATGTGTGTGTAGTGGAAAGGCAGATCCGCTCTGATACCAACCTGTCACGCCCGCCCTCCCGGGACCCTAAATGTCCGGAGAGGCGGCGCGTGACGCGACCGTACATACATTTCATACAGCGGAAGACTTTATATATATATACTTCTTATTTCTTACAGCGGAAGACTTGAGACCTAAATACTTTTTTTTTTCTTTTTAAACATAAATATGCATTAACACTTCTTCTTAACATAGAGCATGTTTCATAGCATAGCATGCATAGATACTTCTTCTTACTTCTTCTTTACTTCTTCTTATCAACATAACGCATTCTTCTTTACTTCTTCTTATCAACATAAAGCATGCATCATATATATATATAGATACTTAGGGCTTAGTAGGTTCATAACATCATTGTCATCGGGGGACATAAGTAAAGACATCCATAGGCATCATCATCATAGGTAATACATGTATAAGTAGACTTAACGGATCTTCTCCACCATGCCACTACCACACACACTGACCCCTCCTGCTGCTCCCTTTAGTTTATCCATCCCTTACCCTTATCTGCAGTACGAGGGAAAATAAACTATAAGCACATAGGCTTAGTAAGATCCTGTCCTACTCACAAAAACCATACATCATCATTAATCATGACTTGTAGCATTTATAACATATAATCAATATATCATGTAACATACCTGGCATCATCAACTTAACTTGTAGCTTAAGTAACATAAACATAACATACATGGCATCATATGTAACTTAGTAACCTAACATCATAGCGTGCCATCGAACATAACATGTAACTTATACATCATGACATATCATCTATCATAACAGGTAACTTAAACATTATGGCATATCATCTAACATAACATGTAACTTAACAATCATGGCATATCATCTAACATAACATGTGACGTAAACAATCATGGCATAGCATCTAACATAACATGTAACTTAACAATCATGGCATATCATCTAACATAACATGTGACGTAAACAATCATGGCATAGCATCTAACATAACATGTAACTTAACAATCATGGCATATCATCTAACATAACATGTGACGTAAACAATCATGGCATAGCATCTAACATAACATGTAACTTAACAATCATGGCATACATATGCAAGATGCTTTTGAAAACATACATGTTAGGTACGTAAATATAGATCTCAACATATTTGGGCCCGGCATTGTACCACTTCTTCATTATCATAGCGCGCATCCCTAAATAGGCCCGAGGTAGCAAGTCTCGAACCTAATAGGTTCCAAGGCCCGAGTCTTATTCCATCGACCTAGGGGCAATCGTCATAGCGTAGAAGCCCATCCTAGGCCCGAGTCTTACTCCATCGACCTAAGGCATCTTGGAGCCCATCCCGTACTAGGCCCGAATCTTATTCCATCGACCTAGGGGCAATCATACATAGAAGCCCATCCTAGGCCCGAGTCTTATTCCATCGACCTAGGGCATCTTAGGAGCCCATCCCTTCTTTGGACCTTGTTAAGGTCTTGGTACAAGCCATGCAGAAAGTAAAGTACTTATATGCTTATTTATAACATAGCTTATTTCGTTAACATAGCATAGCATACTTCATTTCATACACATCATGCTTCATTTCATTAACATAGCATAGCATACTTCATTTCATAACAACATAGCTTATTTCATTAACATAGCATAGCATACTTCACTTCATAACACATCATGCTTCATTTCATTAACATAGCATAGCATACTTCATTTCATAACAACATAGCTTATTTCGTTAACATAGCATAGCATACTTCATTTCATACACATCATGCTTCATTTCTTTAACATAGCATAGCATACTTCATTTCATAACAACATAGCTTATTTCATTAACATAGCATAGCATACTTCATGGTATGAACTTCATTGTAACCTAAAACTCAAAGGTGGCCGAATGGCCCTTATAGGCTTTTAGGGTTTAGATCTTCATCCTCAACCCCCTACATGTTAACATCATTTCTTACAAGTAAAACAAGCTATAAAACTTCAATAAAACACCAAGATCCATATTGGCCGAATGGTTCTTAGGGTTCATTAGGGTTAGCTTTTGTCCTAATCCACCTTAACCCCTAACATCATCATCTAGTTATAGAACATAGCATAAACATAACATGGAGCTTCATTTAGACCCTAGTCCATGACTTGGCCGAATGGTTCTTAGGGTTCATTAGGGTTAGCTTTTGTCCTAATCCACTTTAACCCCTAACATCATCATCTAGTTATAGAACATAGCATAAACATAACATGGAGCTTCATTTAGACCCTAGTCCATGACTTGGCCGAATGGTTCTTAGGGTTTCCTAGGGTTAACTTTTGACCTAATCCCTTTTAAACCCTAACTACATCATATAGCAATTTAAAACATGGCATTCATGAAACCCTAACCCTAATTTCCTAGGGTGGCCGAAACACATAAGGGCTCAACTAGGGTTAGCCTTTAACCAACCCTCTTTTCCCATCTTAGCATCATCATATCCTTCCTAAACATAGATTTCAACTTCATTGGTAAACTAAAACATGCTTGAATATAACATACAAGTTGTTCAAACATTCAATCGCAACTACTCGTATGCGGTGAGGGATACTTACTTCCTTCGCTTGTTTTGGGTGGAGAAGATGACCTAAAGAAGTCACCTAGCTTTCTCCTAGCTTGAATGGGGCTCGCCAAAGGAAGAAGAAGGAGAGGAGACAAGAAATAATCTTGCCATAGTACCCTTCTTGGTGCTCTTGACCCTTAGATGGTTATTAGCCCCTTAGATGAACCCTTCCTTTGCCTAACTCTCTAGGGTGACACCCTATTTTGTTTTGGCGAAACTTCAAGGAAGAAGGCTTAGGGTTTCGTGGAGGATGAAGAGGAGAGGAAGAAGGAAGAAAGAAGTGGCCAAGTGGAACTTCTCTCTTCTTTATAAAGGGAGGAAGAGAAGTTTCTCTTCTCTTTGTCATGCCTCTTCATTTACTCTTATCACACTTATCTATAATTCCCCCTCTTCCTCTAATAGTAAGCTATTGCTAAGCACTTGGTCATCACATGCATGGTAAGAGTTAACTCTCACCAAGAGGTTTAAGGTTCAAACCTCACCTCTCAACTTTTATTCTTTTATCATCATTTTTTTTTCCAAGATTCCATATATAATCTCCTAGACATGAAATTAAATTCTATACAAAAATTATTATAAAATTTCTAGAGCTTGGGATGAAAAGGGAGGAAAGGGAAATGGGGAATTCGGCCAAGGATGAGGAAGAAGGAGGATGAAGAAGGAAAGTGGGGTTTTACTTCCACTCTTCTCTTAATTCTCCTCTTTAATACCTAGGGAATGAACACCCATCTATATTCTTTGTATATTCTTTATATATCTTATCCATAAATTATCCTAGGGTCTAGTGGTGTCAAGGCTACCTCCCTATTAGGAGGTTCATGGTTCAAATCATACCTATAACCATCTTTTATTTATTTTATTTTTTAACCATTTTATGGTCTTAAAACCTATATAATTACTTTGCCTAGTTTAGAATTTTGCGGGCGTTACAAGAACATTGTTATCTTCATCTAACATCAAAACATGGCATGAACTCATCTAAAGCATAGCATAGAACATGTTATCTTCATCTAACATCAAAACATAGCATGAACTCATCTAGAGCATAGCATAGAACATTTTATCTTCATCTAACATCAAAACATGGCATGAACTCATCTAGAGCATAGCATAGAACATGTTATCTTCATCTGACATCAAAACATGACATGAACTCATCTAGAGCATAGCATAGAAAAAGCATTAGGGGTCCAAAGAGGCTTGGCCGAGAGTTCTATGAGGGTTTGAAGATCAACCACTTCACCAAACCTATCTAGAAACCTATCATCTTCATATTCATACAAAGTATAGCATGGACCATCATGGAAAGCACAAGGAATGGTCTTGGCCGAAAGTTTCTTGAAGTTTTTGAGATCTAACACTTAACCAAACATATCTAGCAACCTATCATCATCATATTCATACAAGGTATAGCATGGATCATCATGGAAAGCTCAAGGAATGATCTTGGCCAAAAGTTTCTTGGAGTTTTTAAGATCAAACACCTAACCAAACCTATCTAGCATCCTATCATCATCATATTCATACAAGGTATGGCATGGATCATCTATGAAAGCATAAGGAAGGGTCTTGGCTGAAAGTTCATGAAGGGTTTTACTTATTAACATCAATCGAAACAACTTGTATGCATGTGAGGGGATACTTACATCCTTCGCTTTGTTAATAGTTGGAAAATACCCTAGGTTGTGCCAAGATTAGAGCCTTCTCCTTACTTGGTTAGCTTTCGGAAAATGGAAGAGGGAAGCCTAGGGTTTCGGTGAGGAAGAAGAAGATTAGTGGAGAATGAAAATTGGGGTTTCTCTTGTCTCCTCATTCCCCTATTTATTCACTTGAAGGTGTCCCTTAGCCTCCCTTACCCTTATCTATCATTTCCCATTTCCCTCTAATAGCACAACCCTATTGGGCTTCTGGTTATTGGATGCATCTTAGGGTTTAGCTATCTACTAGAGGTTTGGGGTTCAATTCCTGGGCCATGCATCCTTTTTGCCTCTATTTCTTTTATTTTTGGAAGAGCCCAAATAAAAGCCCATATGATCATACAAAAATTCTCATAAAATTTCTAGAAATTTTATAGCCATTACAGTCCTTCATAACTTTTAAAAGTTTTGTCATCGAAACTTAGAACAACTCTGGGTACTTCTGTTTCATGTCCTCCTCACATTCCCAGGTCGCTTCTTCGTACCATTGATTTTGCCACAACACCTTCACCAAGGGCACCTCTTTATTCCTTAGCCTTTTGACTTCTCGGTCTAGTATTTGGATAGGCCGACTTTCATAACTTAGGTCGTCTTGAACTTGCACTGTTTGTGGCTCGATCACTTGGTCCGTACTGAAAATGCACTTCTTGAGCATCGAAACGTGGAACATGTTGTGAATAGCCGACATCTCTTGAGGCATCTTTAGCTCGTAAGCTACCTTGCCAACTCTCTTCAATATCATATACAGTCCCACATAGCACGGACTCAGCTTACCCTTCCTTCTGAATCTCATCACTCCCTTCATAGGGGCCACTTTGAGGAATACCAGATCCTCGACGTCGAATTTCAACAGTCTACGCCGCATATCTGCATAGCTCTTTTGTCGGCTTTGAGCAGTTTCAATTCTTTGGCGGATGTTCTGTATAGCTCGGGTGGTGTCATCAATGAAATCTATTTGAAGTCCCATCCCCTTCTTTTCACCACCCTCGTACCAGCATATAGGAGATCTATATTTCCTCCCGTATAGAGCCTCGTAGGGTGCCATTCCAATAGTAGCTTGGTAGCTATTATTGTAAGCGAATTTTGCCAAGCATAAGTATCGGCACCAGCTCCCTTTGAAATCCAAGTCTCACGCTTGTAACATATCCTCCAATACTTGATTCACCCTTTCGGTCTGTCCGTTAGTCTTGAGGATGAAAGGCAGTACTGAATAATAGCTTCGTGCCAAGGGCCTTCTGAACACATTCCCAAAAATGAGAAATGATGCGACCATCTCTGTTAGAAATGATGGTCTTAGGAATCCCGTGTAATCTGATAATTTCCTTAGCATATAATTGAGCCAATTGCTCTGTCAAATAGGTCATCTTGATTGCTAAGAAGTGGCCAGACTTCGTCAATCTGTCCACAATTACCCATATAACGTCATATCCATTCGTCGTCTTGGGCAGTTCTGAGATGAAATCCATAGAAATATCTTCCCACTTCCATTCTAGAATTTGGATCGACTGCAGTGTTACTCCAGGTCTCTGGTGTTCTGCTTTAACCCTCTGGCATGTCAGGCAGATACTGACATACTCAGCCACATCTCTTTTCATACCGAACCACCAAAATTTTCTTTTCATATCTTGGTACATCTTGGTGGTTCTAGGATGCATCGCATAAGGGGTTCCATGAGCTTCCTCAAATATCTTCTTCCGTAATTCTGGATCATCGGGAATACACAAGCGATCCCTGAGGTAGAGTATTCCACTATCAGAGATACGAAACCCATCATCCTTTCATTCTAGGACCTCTTGCTTGATCCTTTGAATGCTCGGGTCACGGGTTTGCTTTTCCAATATATCGTCGAACAACGTCAGTGCTATCGTCATGGTCGAGAGATGTCCGAAAATGATTTCAACCCCGTAATGCATAATTTCCTTTTCTAAGGGCCGAGATAGTACTGATAGAGACATCAAGGTGGCGCAGGACTTCCTGCTGAGTGCATCAGCCACTTTGTTCATTTTTCCTGGATGGTAGAAGATCTCACAGTCATAATCCTTGACGAGCTCGAGCCATCTGCATTGTCTCATGTTCAGGTCCTTCTGTGTGAAGAAATATTTCAGACTCTGGTGGTCTGTATAAATCCTACACTGAGCTCCATATAGATAATGCCTCTATGTTTTTAGAGCAAAGACCACGACCGCTAGCTCTAGATCATGAGTGGGATAATTCCTTTCATGTTCTTTGAGTTTCCTAGAGGCGTAGGCAATGACCTTGCCGTTATGCATGACTACAACTTCGAGTCCCAACTTGTAAGTGTCGTTGTACATGTCGAAGCCTTCGTTACTGTCCGGAAGAGCAAGGATTGGAGCGCTGGTCAGTCTCTTTTTCAATTCTGTGAAACTCTTCTCGCAGGCGTTCGTCCATTAATACTTTTTGTTCTTTCTGGTGAGGACTGTCATAGGGGCTCCAATTCTAGAGAAGTTCTCTACAAACTTCATGTAGTAGCTTGCTAGCCCAAGAAAGCTTCTGATCTCGCTGACATTCTTTGGTTGGTTCCAGTTACTCACAACTTCAATCTTTATTGGGTCTGCCATCACTCCGTGCTTGGATATAAGGTGACCCAAAAATGATACTTGATCGAGCCAGAATTCGCATTTGGAGAACTTTGCATACAACTACTTTTCCCGAAGAATCTGTAATACCATATTCAGGTGTTCTGCATGCTCTTCTGGGGTTCTCGAATATATCATTATATCGTCGATGAAAATGATTACAAATTTATCGAGGAATACCGAGAATACCTGATTCAATAGATCCATGAACATAGCAGGTGCATTCATCACTCCGAAGGGCATAACTACGAACTCGTAATGTCCGTATCTTGTTCGGAAAGTCATCTTTGGTATATCATCTGGTTTCACTTTCACTTGATGATAAACAGACCTCAGGTCAATCTTAGAGAAGACGGTGGCACCCTTTAGCTGGTCGAACAGGTCGTCAATCTGTGATAAAGGGTACCTGTTCTTGATCGTCACATTATTTAGTGCTCGGTAGTCTATGCACATTCGAATAGACCCATCTTTCTTCTTCACCAACAGTACTGGAGCTCCCCATGGAGAGCGACTTGGGCGTATGAGTCCCTTGTCGAGTAACTCCTGTAGCTGTCCTTGAAGTTCCTTCAATTTAGTTGATGCCATACGGTAAGGTGCTTTAGAGATCGGGTTAGTACCAGGAATCAATTCAATCTCAAATTCAATTTCTCTATCTGGGGCTAACCCTGGTAGTTCACCTGGGAATACCTCTGGGTAGTTGCATACAACTCTGACATCTTCTAGCTTCTGATGCTCGGCTTGACATGTATCAACCACATGTGCTAGAAACCCAGTGCATCCACTGTCTAACATCTTGCGCACCTGTAGAGCTGATAGAAATTTATCGATTCTTCTCGTTGGCTCTCCAATAAATTCAAACATAGGTTCTTCCTCCGGCTGGAAGACCACTTTTCTTTTACGGCACTCGATCGAAGCATTGTACTTGCTTAAGAAATCCATGCCCAATATGACATCATAATCCTGCATGTCGAGCACTATCAGACCACAGTAGAGTTCTCTGTCTACGATTTTGATGGGTGCAGCTCGCAACATATGAGTGGATGGCATTACTTCTCCCGAGGGCAGAGTGGTTAAGAACTTACGATCCAAAGCTTGTGGTGGTATGTCTATCTTTTCTGTGAAGGGTGTAGAAACAAACGAATGTGTTGCCCCAGTATCAAATAATGCAGTAGCATGTTGACAGAAAATAAATATCTGACCTGTGACAACCGTAGAAGCATTCGCCACATCTTCTTGGGTGAGAGAGAATACCCTGACATCTGTCCTAACTGGTGGGGCTTCCAATCTCCCTTGACTGATCGGGTACTTCGATTCGACATAACCCGTGCATCTGTAGATGTGGAGGAGCACTAGATCGGGCATATCACGAGGTGGTGCCTGAACCCGAATAGGGTAGTCCTTGACTCTATGCCCTTCCCATTCACAGTTGTAGCATCTATTTGTGCCCCGGTAGCATACTCCAGGATGTATCTTCCCGCATGTAGCACACAGAGGGATCTTGGGTTGCTTGTTCGCTGGACCACCTTTAGAGTCATCCCATTACTTTCTCTTGCCAGTGTGGTTCCCTTTCCAACTACTCTGGTTTCTCTGACCTCCTGACTGGGCTTGACTCCTGCCTTCACTCAGTGCCTTCTTTTACTGGTTAATGTTGTTCATGTAATGTTCGGTAATCAAGGCACTACTGAACAGCTCCTCTGCGGTCTGTGGTCTAAGAACTCCGTCGGCCACGTTCAGAGCTATCTCGGGTCGGAGCATCTTCAACATGATTCTGACCCTTTCTCTTTCTGTACTGACCAACTCTGGGCATAGGCATGCGAGTTGGTTGAATCTCTTCACAGCTTCACTAACTGATAGATCACCTTGTCGGAACCCAGTGAACTCATCGTAATGCTTGTTTGTCACTCGCATGAGGAAGAATTCTTCGAAAAATTTATATTCAAAGTCCGTCTATCTCATCTGATTCACTTGCCTCTTTTCTTTAACCCTTTCCCACCACATTCGGGCATCTCCCGAAAGGCAAAAGACGCACACTTAATCTTCTCGCATTCGGGCCAGTCCAGTAGCTCTACGATGCTTTCCACAGTCTTGAACCATGCCTGGGCATCCCATGGTTCAATAGTGTTGGATTGAGAAGCGTCGCTAGAGGGGGGTGAATAGCGATCGTAAATCTTTCGTTCGAATTCGTTCATTGAGACACAAGTAAACGAGTAAGCACAGCGGAAAATAAAGTGGCACGTTTATTTTACTTGGTTCACAACGCAACAGTTGCTACTCCAAGGCACTATCGGTCCTAGACCGCATACGGAGGGCAAAGCACTATAACATCTCCTCCTCGTTGAAGGTAGGAGACAACGATCACAAAATCCGGAAGTACGAGGATGAGGCAACAAGCCTACCTCACCTCGTTATGAATAAAAACAATGAATACAATTTAAAATATATTACTAGATGCTGCTGCCGATGAAGAAGATCTGAGCTTGTTGTCGCGTCGGCGTTATGACGGTGTTCGAGCATTCGCGTTGTAGGAGCACTTGATGAATAAACTTGATGATAATTGGAGTTGGAATCCACCCCTCCTTTTATAGATTTTGGCCTCTGAATTTGTCTCATTTTTTTTTAGAACAAATCATGAAGTTGTCCAAATTTTATCGCGAAGTGGCCGCGTCAAACATTATCCATTTTGACCTAGCGCAAAGGTTGATTCATCGCCATCAGTCGACTGATGCCTCCCATCAGTTGACTGATGAGCATCAGTCGACTGCCCAACGTCCAGCAGTCGACTGCCAGCTTGGCCACTTCCCTGCAGTAAGAGGTTAGCTCGGAAAATGATAAATATTATGATTTCTAACCGTCCGATCTCGACCTAGACCTTCCACAAGAAGTCTTAGTCGGATCGCCACCTACGATCATCCCCATAAAGAGGACACGACCTTACAATCTCTCACTCACATGAGCTTTCCTCGATACTTACCTTGTAGCTCTCGCTTCCGGCCTTCCACTCGATTCCTTCGACTCCCTCCGAAGTCACTCGAGTGTCGCCCGACCACCGCGGCTTCCTCTGAGTGTCACTAGCCTTCAGCTCCAGCTTTAGTACTTTTTTACACACTCGATTTAGCTCGTGAGATAATGATGTAAACTTAACTTTGTGTCTTTGCCATAATCAAAACACAGGTTCGATTATCTAGTGCCCCTGCACCAACAAACAGTACCAGAGAAATTTTCCGGCTTCAGTCTCTGCCACTGGATCAGGTAAGCTTCCTATCGAACCATCGGGCCAGGGCCCGCTGGTGGGGCGGTAAGGTTTCCTCGCTAATTCATTAAGGCATTTATCACTTGTTGTTGCTCTGTGACTTGATGCTGGAGTACAGTAACCACATGCGTAAGGTCAGCTGGGGGTGCTATCTCATCGACCCTACTACTGTGTCTCCCAGCCATGTTTATCTTCATATATTAGAGTAAGGCTAGTATAAGATTATCATTCATTTATCTATGCATAGTTAAACTAAAAGCTAGAATAAGGGTATCATACATATTTTCAGGCATATTTAAGCTTAAAGCATTTCTTATCGTACATGAAGAGAAAAAGAGTAGGCATAGAATTTCTTACTTGGAGCGGCAGAATTTGGAGCTTGATGTGTGTGTAGTGGAAAGGCAGATCTACTCTGATACCAAACTGTCACACCCGCCCCTTTTTCCAGGGGTTGGAGGACGGCGCGACGTGATCGTACATACAAGCATTACAACGGAAGACTACATATACTTCTTATAGCGGAAGACTTTAAACTTTTTTTTTCTTTCTTTCTTTTAAACATAAGCATGCATCATCATTCATAAATACTTAGTTCCAGTTCATAACATTAAACTTAAAGAAAGTGTGCATAAGTACGGATAGCATAAACAGATCTCCTCCACCATGCCACTGCCACATACACTTTGCCCCTCCTGCTGCTCCCTTTAGTTTAGCCATTCTTTACCCTTTCTGCATTACAAGGGAACATAAAACAATAAGCACATAGGCTTAGTAAGATCCTGTCCTACTCACAAAAACCATACGTCAAGCATTAAGCATAGAGTAGGGACATGATCATAGAAGCTCATATAAGCATAACATTCATATAAACGTACACGAACATATAAACAAGCATAGCATGCGTATAAACATACCAGAACATGAACATAGCATTCGTATAACATTCAATAACATAAGTAAACATATCATACATATAAACATACCAGAACATAAACATAGCATTCATATAAACATCCAAGAACATAAGCAAACATAAGATGCATATAACATACCAGAACATAAGCATAGCATTCATATAAACATCCAAGAACATAAGCAAACATAACATGCATATAACATACCAGAACATAAGCATAACATTCATATAAACATCTAAGAACATAAGTAAACATAACATGCATAAAATATCATATGATCTAGACATGAAATAAAGGTATATGAAGGATGCTCTTTGAAAACATATATATTATAGGTATGTAAACATAATCTCAATATATTGGGCCCGACATTGTACCACATACATCATCATCATAGCACGCATCCCTAATAGACCCGAGGTAGCTAATCCCGAACCCACTAGAGTACTAGGCCCATACTGTTAGTAATATATGAGAGATGTCCTAAGGCAATCGCCTTATGTATGAACCATTTATATGATAAATGAAGATTCACTATTTGAGTATACATGTTTTATGTATTTGATTGGATCTTAAACTCATTTACTGAATGTCCACGATACGATTCACAGCATGAGAGAATTTGTGATTGGATCACAACTAGTGAGTATCTCTACATGTGTAATTGTGATGTATCGGAATTATCCCTAGTCGATGAATTGATGAATCTGAACACCATCAATTCGCTGAGACTAGCACGAGGTATACTCCTTGGTGTATCCAAGCACCGATTCTCACCGGGCCGAGACATAGTGATGTCCGGAGTTAATCGTGGATGCTAGTTATGGTAACTAGTTCATTGGAGTGACCAGCCGTAAGACTTCATATGGTTCTCTGCATATATAGATATGTCAATGAAGTTCTTACTGTGGCTTAAGTGCGATGTTCCTTTGACTTCATGTAGATTCAAGTCATCTTGATCATGGAGACTTATGCTTTGACATCTTAAGCAAACATCTCTAAGGAGATGTGGACCCGGATGATTGGGTATAAGTCGAAGTGATCGAAGGTGTTTGAATAGCCTATAAAGGATTCACCACTCCTTGCAGGAGATGTATACCCATGGCCTCTCGTCGGATTGTTACTAAAGTCTTTACAAAGCATTACATGTTTAGAGTAAGGTACTCTTCGATACATGTGGAGTAACTAGAATCCGTAGGACGAGGAAATGATACTTGGGCTAGGTGTGACGTAGTCAGCCTAGTGGGGACTGGCACAATAGACCATGTCCTGAACCAAGTGGGTATAAGATGAGTGAAGGGAATGGGGCACGATTCATTCGAGCTACTGAAGGGTTTCAGAAATAGTTCTGGATCAACCGTTGATCTTTTTGGTTAATTGGGGATCATGATGTACTACTAGGTGCCACTCATGATCGTTCTATAATTAATGGTTAATTATAGACGGCCAACATAAACCGAGAACCTATTTGGTCACACGCACAACGAGTGTAATCCAAAGGATTTAAAACGAGCTTGAGAATTGGATTCTCAGACCGAGAGAAACTAGGTTTGGTTGGACCAAACATAAAGCGAGCATGAAATCGTTTCAGTCGCAATGGAAGCGTGGATGGGCTGCGTCTTATGAAGACGTAATGGATGGACCAAAATGGTTTGGTTCTAATCCAATGGATAAGAATAAACCAAAGGGTTTGGTTTATTTTAAACGAATGAACCAAAAGTTGGTTCGGTTCGTTTTAACTTAAAATAAACCATCATGGTTTGGTTTATTTTAACTTATCTTTATGGAGCGGGTTAACGGGCTTTATGGATATGATCCATTAACCATTAAGAGAATTAGTTCTCTATAAAATAGGGATTAAACCCTAACCCTAAATCTAATCAACTAGTTGCCGCCCAACACATTGTGGCCGCCCAACATCTTGTTGCCGCCCAGCTTGTGGTGCAGCCTTCCAACTTGTTGCCGGCGACCAAGCTTCAGCCGGTGAACCTCCGGCGACCCTCCGGTGATCCCCTAAAAGGTTCGGCATCAAGGTGAGCTTTAGTCTCCTTGTTTTGGCCGGCGCCTATCTCCTCCACCAAGCTGTCCAGTTTTCTGGACAGCTTCTTCTCCTCTTGTCGGAGCGTCGTTTGGACGACGGTTAGTGCTCCGACAGCGGCTAACATACCGGGGATTTGATCTCCGGTAATCCTCTGAGGTGGAGGACGAAGGATTCGTCAATCGGTTGACGAATACCTCTCCGGAGAAGCAAGTCTTGAGGACTTGTTTTTAGGTCCGAATTTGGATTCGGATCGTGATCATCTCTCGATCACGTCGTCTTCAACACGAGGCTAGTAACCCGTACGAAGACGAAGCTCGTGGCTTGGCGAAGTCATCCCGAGGAGCTCGGCGTGGATACGGATAGAGACGATTCTTACGAGGATCGTTCCGGTTGATGCCGTTCTCGCTACACGTCATACGGAAGGTATAACGTAGTTTAATTTCCTTTTATTGCAATTTTAATTTACGGTTATGTCTACACTTGTTGTAATAGCATGCGTGTGTTGTGTGTGTTGTAATAAATAGGAGTATTTATTATTTTTAATTGCTTCCGCTGTGCTCATGTTTACGAAACATGATCGAACACACACACGCCATGTGCGTAAAACCCAACAAAGGGTATCGAGCCCAGGTTGTGTTTCACATAATCGTAAAATGGTTTTGCGATAGTCATAATGTATTTCTGAAATTTTCTAATTTTGGAAATTTAGAAGTATTTATGGAAATTTTTCAATTTTGGAAAGTCTAGAAGTATTTATGGAAATCTTCCACTTTTGGAAAGTTGGAAGTATTTATGGAAATTGATATTTTCCATAAATAAAATATTTGATTAGATTCTGGAAATTTTTTTCCTAATTTAATCATGATTTGATTTGGGAAATCAAATCTTAAAATATTTTATTTCCATAAGTAGTTTTAATGATTTAGGAAATTGGTTTCCTAAATAGATTTTCCTTAATCAAATAATTCCATGAATAAAATATGTGATTAGATTTGGAAATTTGTTTCCTAATTTAATTATGATTTGATTTGGAGAATCAAATCTTAAACATATTTTATTTCCATAAATAGTTATGACATATAAGGAAATATATACATGACATAATTGTATGCCATGTAATGCATTAGATGAATAACATTATGCCATGCGTGTCGTGACATGTAGATGTATGCCATGTATGCCATGCCATGTAGATAATAGTTATTTGCATGCAAAGAGGATGAGACATAAAAACCCTAACTCAATATTAAAGCCTACACCTTCCATTAATATGGTTAGAACCAGAGTTCTGTTTCTTGTTTGGGTTGTTGGACTCACTCCAAGCCCGGCTCGAACTCAACATGTTCAAATCATTGGAATAGTTTAACTCTAATATGGTAAGAGTCGAGGTCAATCGTTAGTTTGGGTTGTTGGACTCACTCCAAGCACAGCTAATTGGTTGAATGCGCCTAACCATATTAAAACTATTTCGTGATTAATGGGTCGGCTTTAACTTGGAGCATCGATTTGTTGGACTCACTCCAAGGTCGATGTGAAGAGAGGTGAAGTTGGGTGCTATGCATATGATGCATACTTGTTAATGTGTTAACAACCCAATGTATGTGTAAACATTCAATTAGTTGATAGCACATTGTGATAGTTACATATACATGATATGTAATCGGTATACTTGATACCCACCATCATAGCTAAGAATGGCTTGTTGGACTCACTCCAAGGTTGTTCTTATCTATGATGGATATCATCCCATTCGGAGATGGACCTACGATCTCCCGAAGTGATTTTGGGGTTTTTGAATTCGAAAAATGAATGGGATTTATAAATGTATATTGATGCATTTTAAAATCATTTTCTCATATATGCTCGTTTTGTATTTCTAGGTCAATAAATTGATCATGACGTCTTTAAATTTGCGACTATTTTGATTCGAACAAACCGACCGGGCCTAACTTCTCGGATCGCTTAGAAACTCGAGAATTGTTCTCAAGGTGAAAAGCTTGCATATGTCCTCAAGAGCCTCTTCCCATCTAAGGACGATGCAACCTGCATCAAATGTTGGTCTATCAAGCACGTGGTGATTCTCGAAATGGGCGAGTTGCATCATGCTAGCGGCGATGGTACGAGCCGCAAAGCGCGATGAGCATATGGATGCTAACACTATGGTCTTCCATCTTCATGAGTTGTTCGATGAGCAAGTGAGATCCGAAAGGTTCGAGGTCTCTAGGCTCCTCTTCACCACGAAGATGCAAGAAGGTTCGTCAGAGTAGCTTTGTGCTAAAGATGAACGGGTACATCGAGCGCTAGCTACCCTCGGTTTTGTGATGGATCATGAGTTAAGTATTGACTTAATTCGCATTGTTTGCCCAAGAGTTTCTCGCAATTTGTGATGAACTATCGGATGAACAAATTGGAATCCACCATTCCCGAGCCCTCAATATGTCAAGACTGTGGAGCCTTCGTGAAGCATGAGGAGAAGGCGGTTCATAGTTGCTGATTCTCAAAGAAAGGTTCTAAGAGGAAGAAAAGAATGAAGAAAGGAAAGAAAAAGGCAAAGAAGGCGGAACCAGCGCAAAAGGGCACTTGCCATCACTGTGGCAAGGAAGGCCACTGGCGAAGAAACTGCAAGATTTATCTTGAGTCCATGAAGAAGAAGAAGCCATCCGATGCCCCATCCTCTTCAGGTATCTTCGTTATTGATTGTCATTCTATTTCCTTAGACACTTGGGTATTGGATACTGGGTGTAGCTCACATATATGTAATGACATACAGGGGCTAAGGAATAGAAGAAGACTTGTCGAGGGGAGTCAAATTTCATGAGTTGGCAATGGAGCAAAGGTTGCCGCTGGCCGCCATCGTGAACTTATTTGTCAAGCTCCCTAGTGGACTAGTCTTGGAATCGGACAATTGTTATTATGTTCCTTCTCTAATAAAGAACATTGTTTCTATTTCCTTAAATAGAAATGGTTTCCATTTAACGCTTAGTAACAATTGTTGTTATATAACTTTGAATGGCGTACTTTATGGAACTGGAACTTTGAGTAATGGCATTTATACGTTGGACGTATCCAGTGACATTTTCAATATCGAAGCGAGCAACACGCGTGCTCGAAAGGATAATCACATAGACTCCTATATGTGGCATTGTCGTCTTGGCCATATAAGCATGAAACGCATGTCCGAATTACACCGATGTGGAATTCTGGAATCGTTTGAATTGGATTCATACGATACATGCGAATCATGCTTAAAAGGCAAGATGACTAAGTTACCTTTACCGAAAAGGTGAATGAGTGGGAGAGTTACTAGGTCTAGTACATACCGATGTATGTGGACCTATGTCAACTCAAGCATTAGGAGGCTATAGCTACTTCATTACCTTCACCGATGATCACTCACGGTTTGGGTATGTGTTCTGGATGAAACACAAGTCTGAAGCCTTTGAAAGGTTCAAAGAGTTCAGAAATGAAGTAGAGAAACAACATGACAAAAGTATTAAAATACTTCGACGGATCGAGGTGGTGAATACTTAAGTCAAGAGTTTCTTGATTATCTAAGAGACAATGGCATATTGTCTTAATGGACTCCGCCTCTATACACCACAAAGATAATGGTGTATCCGAGAGGCGAATCGACCTTGTTGGACATGGTCGTCAATGATGAATCATGCGACTCTTCCCAAGTCCTTTGGGGTTATGCACTGCATACCAAGCACTTGTTAAATGTAATGCCTACCAAGGTAGTCTCTACTACTCCATATGAGATATGGGCTAGTAAGAAACCTCATGTATCTTACTTGAAGATATGGGGTTGTCTCGCTTATGTGAAGTGGATCAGACGCATAAATCGATGCTAAGTCCGATAAATGTCTATTTATTGATACCCTAAGGAAACAAGGGGTTACCAATTCTATCATCCTGTGGAACAAAAGGTGTTTGTTTCAAGGCATGCCGTGTTTCTAGAGAAAGAGTTTCTCTTGCAAGAAAACAAGGGGAGTGTCGCTGAGCTTGAGGAGGCTCGAGAGACTCAAATAGACATTGATGAGATACCGGTGAAGCACAACAATGACAACTCATAGTGATGAGCAATCTACCGACCTAATGTAACACCACATCTTCAGATCCGTAGAACACGCAATATTCCCGAGAGATATGGATTTCGTAAGTGAATCGAACGACGTGTTACTCATTGATGATGAGGAGCCTACCGCTTATGAAGAAGTGCCGATAAGTTCAGAAGGGATAAGTGGCTTGGTGCCATGAAGTCGGAAATGGATTCCATGTAATAAAACCAAGTTTGGAACTTGGTTGACCCACCTGAAGGCATAAAGCCTATAGGGTGCAAGTGGGTTTTCAAGAAGAAAACCGACATGGATGGTAATGTGATTACCTATAAGGTTAGATTGGTGGCGAAAGGATATCGCCAAAAACAAGGTGTTGATTATGACGAAACCTATTCGCTCGTAGCTATGCTTAAATCCATTCGATGCTCCCGCCATAGCCATTATGATTATGAGATATGGCGATGGATGTGAAAACAAATTTTCCTTAATGGAAACTCGCTCGAGGACGTGTATATGATACATCGAGGGTTTCACATCGATTGATAAAACCAAGGTATGCAAGTTGCGACGATCCATTTATGGATTGAAGCAAGCATCCAGAGTCGGAATATCCGCTTTGATGAGACGATCAAAAAGTTTGATTTCTCACAAAATCCGCATTTAACCTTGTGTACAAGAAGGTTAGTGGGAGGCAATGATTCCTAGTATTGTATGTCGATGACATATTACTTATAGGAAACGATGTGTCAATCTTACCGCTAAGGTTTGGTTATCCAAGACATTCTCCATGAAAGACTCGGGAGAAGCAACCTACATCCTGGGATTAAGATCTATAGAGATAGATCAAACGGTTGCTTGGTCTTTCGCAGCCTACATATATAGACCGAAAAGCAAAGAGGTTTAGCATGTCAATCCAAGAAAGGTTATCCCATCGTGCATGGGGTACACCTTTCAAGTCTATGTGTCCGCGCACGTAAGACGAGAGGATTTGCATGAGTAAGATTCCCTATGCATCCGCAATAGGATCTATCATGTATGCTATGTTATGTACGAGGCCCGATGTATCGTGATGCTCGAGTGTCACGAGCAGATACTCACCGATCCAGAATGGATCATTGGGCGGTCGTTAAGACGATCCTAAGTACTTGAGAAGAACTAAGGATGTGTTCCTAATATATGGAGAAGGGGACATGGTGATACGCGGTATACAGATGCTGCCTAGCAGACAAGGATGATTCCGTGTCTCACCGATAATGTGTTCACCTTGAATGGGGCGCAGTGAGTTGGAAAAGTTCCAAACAAGAGATCAGAGCGATTCTACCATCGAGGTAATATATTGCAGCTTCTAAGCAAAGAAAAGGAAGCGGTTTGATCAAGAAGTTCGTTCATGAACTTGGTGTGATTCCGGCCATTGTTGAAGCAATACCGGTTTACTGCGACAACAATGGAGCAATTGCACAGGCGAAAGAGCCAAGGTCTCATCAACGATCCAAACATGTGCTTCGCCGCTATCATCTTATCAGAGAGATCATCAATAGGAACGAAATACAAATCGAGAAAATTCCCACTGAAAGGAACTTAGCGGATCCTTTGACTAAAGTATTACCTCAAAGTAAGTTTGAGGGTCATGTTAGAGCCATATGGTATCGATACCGAGCGATTGGCATTAGGCCAAGTGAGTCCGTTAGTAATATATGAGAGATGTCCAAGGCCAATGCCTTATGTATGAACCATTTATATGATAAATGAAGATTCACTATTTGAGTATACATGTTTTATGTATTTGATTGGATCTTAAACTCATTTACTGAATGTCCACGATACGATTCACAGCATGAGAGAATTTGTGATTGGATCACAACTAGTGAGTATCTCTACATGTGTAATTGTGATGTATCGGAATTATCCCTAGTCGATGAATTGATGGATCTGGACACCATCAATTCTGTTGAGACTAGCACGAGGTATACTCCTTGGTGTATCCAAGCAGCTGATTCTCACTGGCTGGAGACATAGTGATGTCCGGAGTTAATCGTGGATGCTAGTTATGGTAACTAGTTCATTGGAGTGACCACGGTAGTAAGACTTCATATGGTTCTCTGCATATATAGATATGTCAATGAAGTTCTTCGTGGCTTAAGTGCGATGTTCCTTTGACTTGTGTATTCAAGTCATCTTGATCATGGAGACTTATGCTTTGACATCTTAAGCAAACATCTCTAAGGAGATGTGGACCCGGGATGATTGGGTATAAGTCGAAGTGATCGAAGGTGTTTGAATAGCCTATAAAGGATTCACCACTCCTTGCGAGGAGATGTATACACATGGCCTCTCGTCGGATTGTTACTAAAGTCTTTGGCCAAAGCATTACATGTTTAGAGTAAGGTACTCTTCGATACATGTGGAGTAACTAGAATCCGTAGGACGAGGAAATGATACTTGGGCTAGGTGTGACGTAGTCAGCCTAGTGGGGACTGACACAATAGACCATGTCCTGAACCAAGTGGGTATAAGATGAGTGAAGGGAATGGGGCACGATTCATTCGAGCTACTGAAGGGTTTCAGAAATAGTTCTGGATCAACCGTTGATCTTTTCGGTTAATTGGGGATCATGATGTACTACTAGGTGCCACTCATGATCGTTCTATAATTAATGGTTAATTATAGACGGCCAACATAAACCGAGAACCTATTTGGTCACACGCACAACGAGTGTAATCCAAAGGATTTAAAACAAGCTTGAGAATTGGATTCTCAGACCGAGAGAAACTAGGTTTGGTTGGACCAAACATAAAGCGAGCATGAAATTGTTTCAGTCGCAATGGAAGCGTGGATGGGCTGCTTCTTATGAAGACGTAATGGATGGACCAAAATGGTTTGGTTCTAATCCAATGGATAAGAATAAACCAAAGGGTTTGGTTTATTTTAAACGAATGAACCAAAAGTTGGTTCGGTTCGTTTTAACTTAAAATAAACCATCATGGTTTGGTTTATTTTAACTTATCTTTATGGAGCGGGTTAACGGGCTTTATGGATATGATCCATTAACCATTAAGAGAATTAGTTCTCTATAAAATAGGGATTAAACCCTAACCCTAAATCTAATCAACTAGTTGCCGCCCAACACATTGTGGCCGCCCAACATCTTGTTGCCGCCCAGCTTGTGGTGCAGCCTTCCAACTTGTTGCCGGCGACCAAGCTTCAGCCGGTGAACCTCCGGCGACCCTCCGGTGATCCCCTAAAAGGTTCGGCATCAAGGTGAGCTTTAGTCTCCTTGTTTTGGCCGGTGCCTATCTCCTCCACCAAGCTGTCCAGTTTTCTGGACAGCTTCTTCTCCTCTCGTCGGAGCGTCGTTTGGACGACGGTTAGTGCTCCGACAGCGGCTAACATACCGGGGATTTGATCTCCGGTAATCCTCTGAGGTGGAGGACGAAGGATTCGTCAATCGGTTGACGAATACCTCTCCGGAGAAGCAAGTCTTGAGGACTTGTTTTTAGGTCCGAATTTGGATTCGGATCGTGATCATCTCTCGATCACGTCGTCTTCAACACGAGGCTAGTAACCCGTACGAAGACGAAGCTCGTGGCTTGGCGAAGTCATCCCGAGGAGCTCGGCGTGGATACGGATAGAGACGATTCTTACGAGGATCGTTCCGGTTGATGCCGTTCCCGCTACACGTCATACGGAAGGTATAACGTAGTTTAATTTCCTTTTATTGCAATTTTAATTTACGGTTATGTCTACACTTGTTGTAATAGCATGCGTGTGTTGTGTGTGTTGTAATAAATAGGAGTATTTATTATTTTTAATTGCTTCCGCTGTGCTCATGTTTACGAAACATGATCGAACACACACACGCCGCGGTGCCGGAAACCCAACACATACTATGTCCATCGGCCTAGGGGCAACATAAAATCGAAGCCCATCCTAAGTCCGTACTTATGACCGTAGACCTAGGGCATCTGGGAGCCCATCTCGTACTGAGTCGTACTACGACCGTCGACCCAGGGGCACATAGGAGCCTATCCCTTGGACCTTGTTAGGGTCCTGGTACTAGCCATGCAGAAAATAAATAACATATTATGTTTCTTATCATAACATATCATATTTCTTTTCATAAACATATCATGTTCCTTATTGTGGCATATCATGTTTCTTCTTCATAGCATAAAATGTTTCTTCTTCATAACATATCATATTGCTTTTCAGAACATATCATGTTCCTTCTTCATAACATATCATATTTCTTTTCATACATATCATGTTCCTTCTTTATAACATATCATACATTCATACAATTTACATGGCAATGAGCATAACATGATCATATATTTAACATGGTAATGAGCAGAACATAATCATGAATTCCTACAATTAACATGTATATATGGTAGTGCCATAAACCAATCATGCTAAACAACTTGATCAAGGACTACTTAACATCATGCTAACAGCACACACATATAGGGCATGGCATAAACATCATGAACAAGCATAACATGGTGTGATCTAAACTTCATGGAGTTCTACCAAAATTTTAAACAAAAAACAACTTGTACATGATCTTACTAACCACCTATTAATTCTATCACATATAAATCATGGCATGGAAGGCACTTAGGAGTTTAAATGAGTCTTGGCCGAGAGCTTCAAGGAATCCTAAGATCCATTTCTTAAATCTAGCTTAGCTATCAACATGTTACCTTCATCTACATTCAAAACATAGCATGACAACTTATAGATCATAGCATGATAGACCTAAATGGGTCTTGGCTGAATGTTTCAAGGAACTTTAAGGATCAACCACTTAAATTTAGGTTAGCTAACAACATGTTATCTTCATCTACAATCAAAACATAGCATGACAACTTATAGGTCCTAGCATGATAAACCATTAGGGGCCTAAATGGGTCTTGGCCGAATGTCTCAAGGAGCTTTAAAGTTCAACCACTTAAATTTAGTTTAGCTAACAACATGTTATCTTCATCTAACATCAAAACATAGCATGAACTCATCTAGAAAATAGCATAGAACATGTTATCTTCATCTAACATCAAAACATGGCATGAACTCATCTAGAGCATAGCATAGAACATGTTATCTTCATCTAACATCAAAACATGGCATGAACTCATATAGAGCATAGCATAGAACATGTTATCTTCATCTAACATCAAAACATAGCATGAACTCATCTAGAGAATAACATAGAACATGTTATCTACATCTAACATCAAAACATGGCATGAACTCATCTAGAGCATAGCATAGAACATGTTATCTTCTTCTGGCATCAAAACATGACATGAACTCATCTAGAGCATAGCATAAAAAAACCATTAGGGGTCCAAAGGGGCTTGGCCGAGAGTTCTATGAGGGTTTGAAGATCAACCACTTAACCAAACCTATCTAGAAACCTATCATCTTCATATTCATACAAAGTATAGCATGGACCATCATGGAAAGCACAAGGAATGGTCTTGGCCGAAAGTTTCTTGAAGTTTTTGAGATCTAACACTTAACCAAACCTATCTAGCAACCTATCATCATCATATTCATACAAGGTATATCATGGATTATCATGGAAAGCACAAAGAATGGTCTTGGCCGAAAGGTTCTTGGAGTTTTTAAGATCAAACACCTAACCAAACCTATCTAGCAACCTATCATCATCATATTCATACAAGGTATGACATGGATCATCATTGAAAGCATAAGGAAAGGTCTTGGCTGAAAGTTCATGATGGGTTTTACTTATTAACTTCAATCGAAAAAACTTGTATGCAGGTGAGGGGATACTTACATCCTTCGCTTTGTTAATAGTTGAAAAATACCCTAGCTTGTGGCAAGATTAGAGCCTTCTCCTAGCTTGGTTAGCTTTCAGAAAATACAAGAGGGAGCCTAGGGTTTCGATGAGGAAGAAGAAGAGAAGTGGAGAATGAAAATAGGGTTTCTCTTGTCTCCTCATTCCCCTATTTATTCACTTGAAGGTGTCCCTTAGCCTCCCTTACCCTTATCTATCATTTCCCATATACCTCTAATAGCACAACCCTGTTGGGCTTTTTGTTATTGGATGCATCTTAGGATTTAGCTATCTACTAGAGGTTTGAGGTTCAATTCCTGGGCCATGCATCTTTTTTGGCTCTATATCTTTTATTTTTTGAAGAGCCCACATAAATGCCCATATGATCATGCAAAAATTCTCATAAAATTTCTAGAAATTTTACAGGCGTTACACAAGGCTCATCTCTGGGCAAGAAAGGCTTGAGCCACAAGCCTATGTCCAAGGTAGATAAGCCTACCTACCATAGTGTTCCATGTGACTATGGAACTAAACTTAGGTCTAGAAAGACCAAGGTCAATAAGGAAGTCATCCCTATGGTTGACCAAAGTAGGTGCTTAGTGGCAATGGTTTCCATGAAACCTAGGAAGACCACTAAGAAGGTTACTAGGGAGGCAATCCCCAAGGTTAACTTAGTCAAGACCCAAACGACCAAGGTTTCTAACCTAGGAAGATCATTAAGAGGGTATCTAGGGAGGTTATCCCTAAGTAATTTCTAATTAACCCAAGGAGCTCAAATAGGTTTTGTGTTCCTAAGAGTGTGATCGATTCACACTACATGGGTTTAGGTGTGTCAACCTTGATTAAGGGTAGCTAACCTAACCATAGTAAAGGTGGCACTTTAGGTTATTTTCAAGGTTATGGATACCTTGGAAATAGGTTTGATCTTATTATCCTAAAAGATTTTAGGATGTGGCAATATATTTTTTGAATTATGAAAAATCAATCAAATTGGCAAAATTTTGGTTTAGAGGTCTTAGTGTGCCATTTTGGGTTTTTGGCACACTTTGGGAATAATTAATAATATGGCAAAATGGGTTTAATAATAACAAATGGCAATTAACTTTAAATTTTAGGTATTATTATACCTATACATTTGATTTTCCATACTTTGTTTGTTATAGAACATGTCATGACATCATATTTATCTTTATCATATAAAATGTCATGAGTATGTTTAGGATTAGGGATTAATGTCATGTATATTTAGATTATATCATTTGTCATGACATCATGATCATTGGCAATGATTTATTTATATCATCATTTATGCCATGATCATTCATGCATTTAAGTTAATCAAAATTGATTTAAGGACTATGGCATGACTTGAAGTCCCATGTATAGAGAATCAAGTAGTGTTTCCCTAGAAAATGCATGAAAACCCTAGTTTAGATGAACAAAATCCACATCTCACATTACATTGACATGTATGTGTATTTATACACCCTAGATACATGTGAGATGCTAGGATATGAGTTAAGTTCAAGGTGAATAGCTTTTGCATCTAGATGAACTCAAACTCATCTTATATTAGTTGGTGGATCATTGGGAAAGCTTATGTTCAAGCCATGTACATTAAGCCCAAAAAATATGATCCAATATAGGTTTTCAAAAACATTTTAAAATCATTTTAGAAAACCTTGGTGAAGTCTATTTTTTGATAGCAATCACCATTAATGAAGTTGATACAAAGTGAGCTAAAACATTGAAGTTTTTCTTCACTTTTGAACTTTGTGTCAATTTCATTATTTTATGGGTAAAATATTTTTCAAACATTTTTCACCATTGTATTAGTCATAAGTATTATACGTATGAATTTTCATGATTATTCTAATTACATATAATTATTTATGAATTTCTGAAATTCAATTTTGATAATTGAAATTCAGAAATTTCAGTTACCAGTTGAATATCCTTGTTGGCAAATGACTAATGAGCATGACAGTCGACTGATGCCTGATAAAGTTGACTGTCAATGCTGATTTTGGGAAAACAAGGTATGTTTATCGCATTTTCAATTATGGTAAGGTTTCTTAACCACTCCTAACCCTAGGATATGCTTTGGGAAGGATTAGAAAGGGTGAAAATGTAGGGATGTATATTGAAAAGTCTATCTTTTATATGAACATCTTTATTTTGAAATAAGAATCACATGATCATTGTTTGTATTTTTATGGTTATGCAATATTGTCTAATACATTACATTGTAGATAACATGGTATGTGGTATCACATGGGAGATCATGTTATCGGCTCCTTGTAAAGTATAAGTAAAGGCTGACAACCGAGATGGCTTTGGACAAACCATCGGTATGGTTGTAGTGTGATTTGGTATTGGTTTGTCTTGACCATAGAATCGCACTAGTGCACTTTGTGTGTATTGAGCAGGACCGACTTAGAGGTGATTCGATTTATTGCTGACTACATAATCGAATCGGACCTCAGATATTATTTTGTACATGCTCGTAATCCCGATATAATAACGGGCACGTATACTTAGTATTCATCTATTTGATTTACCAATGGGCGAGATTTATAGATTAAATCGATAGGCTCGGTAAGTTGGGAGATGATATTATTTATATGGTGTGTCGTTGATTATAGGAGGAAACCGTGTCCTATATATTAGGATAATGATGTCCTCTTGAGGAGCTCATAAGGTTCATCATGTAAACCCTGTAGGTGGACTTGGTCCGGCATGATGAAAAGGTTGAGTGGTACTACTCATGGAGTTAGATGTTGATTAATTAATTGTCAGTAAATTAATTAATCGATGGACATTCGAGATCATAAACATGGGGAGAAAATGTACAAATAATTTATGGAGCTCATATTAACTTATGGGGGTTGGTGAGGTAGATCAATGATAATCCTTTAGTGGATTGGATTATCATTAATGGATTGGACTTTATGTGAGCTTGATCCATGGGTGGCTAAGATCCAACTCCTCCTCATGGTACCTAATGTAGCCTATTAACACCTCATGAAGCTTAGATCCAATGGATAGAAACAAAACTCTAGATCCAATGGTAGAGATTAAATCTCTAGATCCGACGGTTGAGATTAAATCCCTAGAACCTATGGTGGAGATTAAATAATGGATTATCCGTAACTCTATAAAAGGATGTGATAGGGGTGGACGACAACTAGATGGATGGCTTAGGGGATTAGGGTTTGCTTCCTTTGGAGGCTAGGAATCCTAGTTTGTTTAGGATTAGGTTTGTGCGGCTAGGGTTTGAGAGATAGGGGTGGGCGGCATCATGATGAAGAGCTCTTTTCTTCTTCTTCCCAAGTTGTTGCCGGCACAAAAACCTCTCCCCTCTACATTGGCTGGTGCTCATCCTATTCTTCTTCCCCTCTTCCATGGCCGGTCATTAGGAGAGATAGGATTAAGGTTTGGAGGCTTAGGGTTTTGGAGGCTTGGGCCTCACCAAATAAGGAAGTATTTTCCTTTCTTCTTCATCTTCTTTGGTGGCCGGTGCCCGCAACCTTCTTTCCAGCCCATGGCCGGTGTCCAAACTCCCTCTTCCCCTTCTCCTTGGTTGGTGGAAACAAGATTTAGGGCTCTCCCTTGGTGTCTTGGCCGTTTTCCACCTTGATCTCTTCTTCCTTCTTAGCCGACGGCAAGCTCCTTCCTTGGAGGTTGTTGGTTGGTTGAAAGAAGGAATAGAGCTTTGTTTCTATTCTTCCTCTTGCTTTGGAAGAGCAAGGAAGGAAGATTTGCAATCTAGGAGCTTCAACTTTTGGTAGATCGTCGCCCACACGACATTCGAAAGGAGGAAGGTTATACATTAGAAGATCGAGAGGTATATCTATTCTCTATTCTCTTTTGTTACTTGCTTGTATTTGTTTTTCCAATTATGAGCATGATATAAATCTGTTTGTGGCTAAATAATACTTGGATCCTGAACATGAACACAAAAACCGGCGATCTGGACATCGTCTATTCCGTGGCTACTCGATGAATAGAGGATGGTCGCTTGAACAACGAGTTTGTTCAAGTGACCTCTCTAAACGAATAGCACGACGATGACTTTATTGTTTGGGAAATTCCTTTTGTCTAGGATTAAATTTTTTAATCTGGGGACATCGATGGGATCGCCATGAACAAGCAACCAAGGTGAAGTGGGAAGCGAAGTTTCCCCTCACGGACTCGTTAAGCAAAACCCTACAATTGGTATCAGAGTCAAGGTTTCCGATTTTGTGTGTTTAGGATTCGGTTAATTTTTATACACTTTTCATATATTATATGTGTCGGATAATAGTAGGATATGCGTAGTTTAACTCTTTGGTTGCAGGCATAAGATCCGACTATTATGGCCATATGTGTGTATGTGATTGTATGTGTGTAAATATTTATTTTGTTGAATCCTCGGGGTTGACGAGGCTAGTATTTAATTTTTGTAAATTAGATACGACATTGTTTAGCCACTCTTTTTATTTTAGTTTACTTTTGATCTAGATTTCATGTACACTTCCTCGTGGAGTATAGGATCGATGGATGTAAATTAAAATATATTTTAGTCTCGGCTCGGATCTCCGGATGACTCGTACATGGCGTAGGAGGAGCGGACGAGAAGGCAATGTGACGGAGACATATTGAAGACAAAAACCATAATAGTTGGAAAATAATTTATTTTTCATATTTATTGCTTTTTGTTTGATATGCATGTCGTAGGCTAAGAAAATTCCTTAATTTCAAATTACTAAGTGGGAGAGGGATATTTTTATAAATTCCCATGGCCTCCATTACGATTTGACAAGTGATGCAAACAAACTTGCGCGTCGGCTCTGAGTGCCTTCCTCCCCATCGGATGGGTTTGTTTGCGGATCACAAGGTCAAATATGGTTGTAGCAAATTATTAAGGAGCGTGTGTACTTCCCCATCGTAAGGCACATAACCCGAGACAATTATCTTGGTTCCAAGTAATGGTGAACACTTAGATAAAAATATAAGTATCCTTCCCATCGGAGTCACTGGTTTTATTTGTAGGGCCGAAGAGAAACCAACTATTAATATTACTTGTCAAAAAGTTAGGTTGACAAGATAGTAAAATTAATGGGTAAAACCTCCTCTTATAAATGTAGAATTCGTATACGTCCACACTATCGTGGCATACGATATTCTCGATGTTTTGAGGTGTTGGTTGATTTTAAAATTTTATTGTTTGATGAATCAATAATTTTTTGAAATCTAAAGTAATGATCTATGTGATTCTTAGGATTTTCAAAGATGACTTTCAGTCCACTTGCTATGATACTAAAGGAAAATAAACTTACTGTACCCAAATAATGTTGATTGGAAAAAAATCTAGATATTGTCTTAACTGCTAAGGAGTACAAGTATGTACTCTTCGAAGAGTGTCCTCCTAAGCCCGCGAATGAGCTGGAAGTCCTTGGAGCTGAAATCGATGGAGAAACCCAGGTCGATATCATTCTCCAGCCGACAAAAAGGCTTGCTCAGGCTCATGCCATGGTTGCTCATAAGGTTTCTACTTCTAAGCCGAAAGGCAAGAAGAAAAAGAAACAAGGTGGAGCAAAGGTGGTGGGAGGATCTCAAGGAGGAGTGAAGAAGCCGAAGGCCAAGTACTTCACTTGCAAGCAAGATGGACATTGGAAGAAGGACTGTCCCAATCCAAAATAGAACAAAGGTATATCCTTTGGTCTTGTCGTTGAAACATGATTAGCGGTGTTATCTATGTAGGGATCCCAAGCGATAAACAAAATTCGCAGTGGAAAACTTAGGATCCCTCCAAAGATCCAAGCAAAAAAAAAATATACTCGTTACAATTATCGATTCTATCCTATAGGAATCGAGATTACCTTCGAAGCGTTCCCTTTGAATTCCAGTCAGCAACACTTGCGGATCTCAGCGTGGTCAGAATGTCCACGCCTCTACGGTGCACACACACACGATCTTGGAGAGAAGAGGTAAGCCCTTTCGGTTGTGCTAGCAACCACTCCAAGGTCTCACTTTTCCACTCTATACTTGGCCCTCTTGTGTTGTGAATGAAAAAAAACAAAATCTGATTTCTTTTTCATTGTCCACGTTGAAGAAGAAGAAGCCACAATAATACACCTTAATGAGACATTAAATGCACTTCCTTATTCTTCATGGTAAAAGAAAGGAAGTCAATTAATGCTCATTAAATGCACATTAATGAGTTTTAAATCCCATTTAAAACCCCATTTATTAATTCATGTATTATATTATTAATTTGTGTATTATTCATTTTAGACTTCTTCTCTTGGTTTGACTTGAGTCTAACTCAACATAAACCAATTTGAGTCCAACTCAAATTTAGCCAAGTAATGAGTCTTACTCATTCTAGTTAATCCAATTAACTAATAATTCATTTTAGTCAAACCAAAATGATTTCCTCTCCAAAATAATATGTTCTTTGTGTGTGACCCTATAAGCTCTCATAACGTTGTCAATGTATCCAAAACCATTTTAGATACATAAGCAATGAGCGGCATCTAGCAATACATCATTGCTACCCAAGTGATGAGAATGTCGATATCCGACAACCTCTTCCGTGACTATTATCATATGACAGTATCCTTCTATCCTTGATATCTCAGATCGATCAATGAGGCATAGACCGTGTCACCCTCTTATCAATCTTTATGTTTCTTGATCCCCAAGTAGACTCACTAAAACAAATGAGCTCAATATCTCATATTGACTTATTTGAGCATGACCATGCATTTCGTGGTCCTACTCTATCAAGAGGCCAAAGATATCACTCCCGTCATATGGGAGGGATAGATCCCATCTACATCACTCACATCACTCCGCATAATTCGTTACATACTCAGTGATCGCCGTTATAGCCACCCAATTACGGTGTGACGTTAGACGATACCAAAGTACATAACTCCTTATGTAGAGAACCGTAGTGACTTCAGGTCTAAGGACTATTCATACCAATAGTCACATGAGAAAGTAGCGATCCATGATACTTTCTCATGGTGGGTCAATTCAGTATATATAGTCTCCATTATATATACCCATGTATCAATGTGATATCACATATCCATGACTTATGAGATCAAGTCATCCATTGACCTACATGCTAGTCTCAATGTATCAATATAGCCCTTGTCTATTAATACAATACTCGACTAGGAATATTTAAGAATAGTGTTCTCTACAGCTTCTCATAATCAATTCTACCAATTGATATACTGTAGATAACAACCTACTATTCATGGGCATTATTATATTTATTTAGCTGGCACACGCATAAAGAAATATAATAATCAATCTTTGTCTTTAATAATGCAAGAATATAATACAAAAGTCTCCCTCACCAATCATCTCATAATTGGCACTAAGGGCTCATACTAACAATCTCCCACTAGCACTAGTGCCAATCACTGTAATCTCTTGTTGGGATGTATACTGAAAGCCTAGCTCTTTTGTATGTACATCTTTATTTTGAAATAAGAATCACATGATCATTGTTTGCACGTTATATTTATATGTGTGCATATTGTCTAATATTTTACATTGTAGATAACATGGTGCCTGGGTGCGGCACAAAAGATCATGTTATCAGTCCCTTGTAGAATATAAGTAAAGGCTCACAACCAAGATGGTTTTGGACAAACCATTGGCATGGTTGTAGTGTAGCTTGGTATTGTTTTGTCTTGAACATAGAGTTACATTAGTACACTTAGGTGTATTGAGCAGGACCGACATAGAGGTGATTCAATTTGTTGCTGACTACATAATTGAATTGGACCTCGGATATTATGTTGTACATGCTCTTAATCCCGATATAATAACGGACACATGTACTTAGTATTTATTTCTTTTATTTACCAGAGGGTGAGATTTCTATGGATTAAATCAATATGCCCGGTAAGTTGGGAAATGATATTATTTACATAGTGTGTCATTGATTATAGGAGGAATCTGTGTCCTATGTATTAGGTTGATGATGTCCCCTTGAGGAGCACATAAGGTTCATCATGTAAACCCTGTAGGTTTGACTTAGTCAATATGATGATAAGGTTGAGTGGTACTACTCGAGGAGTTAGATGTTAATTAATTGATGGTCAGTAAATCAATTAATTGACGGACATTCGATGTCTTAAACACGGGGAGATGGATGTACAAATAATATATGGAGCCCATATTAATTTATGGGGTTGGTGAGGTAGTTCGATGATGATCCTCTAGTGGAATGGAACATCATTGATGGATCAAGTTTGTGTGGTTCCGATCCATCGGGTGGCCAAGACCCAACTCCTCCTCATGGTCCCTATCGTAGCCTAATATAAACCTCATGAAGTCTAGATCAAATGACGGTTGAGATTAAATCTCTAGATCCGACGGTTAGGATTAAATCCCTAGAACCGACGGTTGAGATTAAATCTCTGGATCTGACGGTTGGGATTAAAACCCTAGAACCAACTGTTGAGATTAAATCTCTAAATCCGACGGTTGAGATTAAAACCCTAGAACCGACGGTGGAGATCAAACTAAGGCCTAAACCTAACTCTATATAAAAGGGAGAGGAAAGGTTGGATAAGTTGGGCGGCAAGATTATAGGAAGAAAAAGTTTACTAATTCCTTGCTACCCTTGGGCGGCAAGAAAATTGGGAATTAGTTCCTATATTTTTGGCTACCTCATCAATAACCAACTTTCTCCTAAGTTCTATAAATAGGGGCTTAGGCTTGGTTGGCTAAAGAGATAGATGAAAAACCTAATTGAGACAAGGTTGCTTGGGCGGCAAGAAAAGGAGATTACGGTTAGGGTTTGGTTGATAATGTTGGGCGGCAAGGCCTCCTTCTTCCAATTGTTGGCCGGCAACCCATCCTCCCTATTCCTCCTTGATTTGGCCGGCGCCCAAGTTTTACCTTTCCTTCTATGGCTTAGGTTGGATGGAATTAGGATGGCTTCCCTTGGGTGGCAACCAAAACCTTGATGGGATAGGATTGGGGTTGGGCGGCTAGGGTTAGGGTTTTGGGAGTAGGTTGGGTGGCAACATGGAGATGAAGATCTTCTTCTTCTTCCTTCTAAGTGTTGGCCGGCCACTATCCATGTTCCCTATACCTTGGACGGAGCTCAACCTATTCTCCTTCCCTTCATCCTTGGCTGGAAATTAGGAAAGCTTTGTCTAGGGTTTGGGCGGCAACAAGGAGGAGGATTGTTTTCCTTTCCTTTCTCCAAGTGTTGGCCGGCGCCCATACCCTTGGTGTTTCTCTTTCGGTTGGCTTCCATACTCCATTCCATCTTCTCTTTGGACCGGCGGCAAACATCATTCTTGGAGCTTGATGGTTGGTCCTAGATAAGAGATGAGTTTTGTTTCCATTTTGTTCTCTCTATTCTTGGGGCCGGCGGCATCAATCCTTTGTGGATTGGTGGTTGGCTCAAGCAAGAAGGGAAAGAGAGTTCTTCTTTCTTTGGATTGAAGAAGATCTAGGATGCTTCAACTTGTGGAGGATCTTCGTCCACACGAAGTCTACAAGGAGGTTAGGACATACGATAGAAGATCAAGAGGTATAAAAGTTTCACAACTTTTATTATTGTTCTTTTCATGTTCTTATTTGATATGCTAGCTTATGTTCTTTATGTTAGTATATGTTGATTATACTAGTTTGCATTTGCATGTATTTGTATAATCATGGACCCCGAATAAGAAACACAAAAACCGGCGATCCGTCCGTCGTCTCTTCCGCGGCTAATCGACTAGAAGAGTTTGGTTGCTTGAACAACTAGTTTGTTCAAGCGATCGCTCGAGTCGTTGGCACGACGACGAATTGGTTGTGCTTAGGAAACTCATCCCATCCGGATTAGTTTTCATTAGTGAAAATTTTAATCCGGGGACATGGGAGCCTATGAGCATTCCGAGAAATAGCACGGTTGCCAACAATTGGTATCAGAGCCACGGTTTCCGGTTTTGTGTGTTTTGGATTCGGTTACTTTCATGCACATATCATATATTGAGAATGCCGGATAATAGTAGGATGTGCGTAGGCTAACTTTTTGGTTGCAGGCATAAGATCCGACCATTATGGCTATATGTGTGTATGTGGTTGTTTGTGTGTGATTGTATGTATATTATTTGAATCCTCGGGGTTGACGAGGCTAGATTAGTATTTAATTTTTGTAATTAAATACGGCATTATTTAGCCGCTCATTTTAGTTTACTTTCGATCTAGATTATTTGTACACTCCTTCGTGGAGTATAGGATCGATGGATGTAAATTAAAATGTTTTATCTCGGCTCGGAACTCTTTGGTGACTTGCGCACGGGAAAAGATGGAGCGGACGAGCTAGCGACACGACGGGATGCATATTGGAGAACAATGCCATAATAGTTGGAAAATTCTGATTTTTCCATATTTATTGCTGATTTGTTTTATATGCATGTTGTGTGTGCTTGAAAATTCCTCATTTTCAATTTATTAAGTGGGAGAGGGATATTTTAATTAATTCCCGCGGCCTCCATTACAATTTGACATGTGATGCAACAAACTTGTGTGTCGGCTCTGAGTGCCTTCCTCCCTGCGGATGAGTTTGTTTGCGGATCACTAGGTCAAATAATGGTTATAGGAAATTATCTAGGAGCGTGTGTACTTCCACAGCGGTAAGGCACATAATCCGAAATAATTCCCTTAGTATCGTGTAATGGTGCACACTTAGATGCAAATAAAAAGTATCCTCCCCATCGGAGTCACTGCTTTTATTTGTAGGGCCAAAGAGGAACCAACTATTAATTTATTTGTCAAAAAGTAAGGTTGACAAGATAATAAAATTAATGGGTAAAACCTCCTCTTACAAATGTAGAATTCGTATACGTCCACACTGCGTGGCATGCGATATTCTCGATGTTTTGAGGTGTTGGTTGATTTCGAAATTTTATTGTTTGAGGAATCAATACTTTTTGGAAATCTAAAGTAATGATCTATGTGATTCTTAGGATTTTCAAAATTGACTTTCAGTCCACTTACTGTGATACTAAAGGAAAAAAACTTACTGTACCTAAATAATGTTGATTGGAAAAGATTCAAGATATTGTCTTATCTGCTAAGGAGTACAAGTATGCACTCTTCAAAGAGTGTCCTCAAGCCATCATTGCTCAAAAGGGTTTCTACTTCTAAGCCGAAAGGCAAGAAGAAGGAGAAACAAGGTGGAGCAAATGTGGTAGGAGGATCTCAGGGAGGAGTGAAGAAGCCGAAAGGCAAGTACTTCACTTATAAGCAGGATGGACATTGGAAGGAGGACTGTCCCAATCCAAAACAGATCAAAAGTATATCTTTTGGTCTAGTCGTTGTAACATAGTTAGCGGTGTTATCTACCGGCACCTGGTGTGTAGATACGAGAGCCACTAATCATGTCTGCAATACTTTGCAGGGGTTCCAGGAAACCCGATGACTAGCTAAAGGGGATATTACCATTTACTTGGGCAATGCCATGAAGATGGCGGCTATTGCAGTGGGAGATGTTTTATTTCTTTTGAGAAAAATAAAGGTTTTTGGTTCTTAAGAATTTCCTTTATGTACCCTTATTTAGAAAGAATTGATTTCGGTTTCTAAATAGTTTTTGGATGGATAATCTATTTCTTTTCATGACAGATTTGTTATAAAAGGAATAGGGACATTATCTATTCAGGTACATAGATAGGAAATTTATAACTTGAACCACAAGCTCCCACGATGCAAATAGAAGTTAATAACTCATCTTCTAATTCCAATAAGAGAAAAGAACCTTCGAAGATGAACCAAACATATCTTTGGCTTCTTAGGCTTGGTCACATTAACCTAAGCAGAATTCAAAGGTTGATAGCTGATGGACCTTTGGGTTCATTAGTGGTGGAGGATCTCCCAACCTACGAATCTTGCTTGGAGGGTAAGATGACCAAGAGGCCTTTTTAAGGCCAAGGGGTATAGATCCAAAGATGTGTTGGAATTGGTTCATTCTGATTCGTATGGTCCTATGTCTATCCAGGCAAGAGGTAGTTTTGAATATTTTGTCTTTTTCATAGACAATTATTCAAGATGACACTACGATCTGATTGTGGTGGTGAGTACCTCTTGGGAGAGTTTAGGAACTACTTATCAGAGGTTGGGATTCAATCCCAATCGACTGCACCTGGCACACCCCAGCAGAACAGTGTACCAGTACGAAGGAATAGGACTCTTATGGAGATGGTTAGATCGATGATGAGTTATTCTGACTTGTTTTGTAGTCCTAGAGATCAGAGGGTGATAGTTAACACGAATGCCAGATTTCTAGAGGAAGACTATGTGATAAGCCACAAGCCCAAGAGTAAAATTATTCTGGAGGAGTTAAAAGGGAAGTCACTTCTTTAGTACCACCAGTACAAGAGGATATACCACATGTCACTGCACCGCGTGTCACAGAGGATACACAGATGATACCTCGTCATAGTGGGAGGGTTGTGAGACAACCTCTCAGATTCATGTTTTGGACAAATCTTCTGATTTGGTCCCTAGCAAACATGAACCTGATCCCTAGACATACGACGAGGCAATCCAAGATATAAATACAGCATCTTGGCGAAGTGCAATGAATACTGAGATTGAATCTATGGATTCAAGTCAGGTCTGGGAGCTCTTTTGCATAGCAACTCATATGGATTATGAGGCGTGACAGATGGATGTCAAGACAGCATTCCTTAGTGGAAGTCTTGAGGAATCCATCTACATGAAGCGACCAGAGGGATTCATTGCTAAGGGCAAAGAGCGTATTGTATATAAGCTTAATCAGTCCGTTAATGGACTGAAGCAAGCTTTGAACTCTTGGGACATCCGCTTTGAGGAAGTAAATCCAATCTTATGGATTTATTCAAAGTTCGGATGGGTCTTGTGTATATCAGAGATGTGACGGAAACGTAGTGGTATTTTTATACTATACGTAGATGACATTTTGGTGGTTGGCGACAACATCGAAGTGTTATCAGACGTAAGGGTATGGTTGTCCAAACAGTTTGATATGAAGGACTTGGGAGAAGTGGGTCACAACCTTGGGGATCAAGGTTGTTGTGCTTATCCTAAGCTTCATACATAGACATGGTTTTGGATCGTTTTAGCATACAAAACTCCAAGAAGGGTTTTCTACCCTTCAGGCATGGAGTTCCTTTATCTAAGGAGATGTGTCCTAGATCATCTGAGGTGATAAAGGAGCTGAAGGCGGTTCCTTATGCTTCGGCAGTAGGAAGCCTCATGTATGCTATGTACGAGACAAGATATCTACTTTGCCGTGGGCATGGTTAGCAGATATCAGAGTAATCCAGGACAGGGACATTGGACTGCGGTAAAAGCATATATTGTAGTGCCTGAGAAGGACTATGGATTATTTGCTAGTTTACCGGGCAGACCAATTACTCCCTGTGGGTTGCATGGATTGCAATTTCCAATCAGATAGGGATAACAGTAAGTCTACCTTAGGTTTTGTGTTTACTTTAGGAGGTGGAGCCATTGTAAGGAGGAGTGCCCAGCAAAAATGTGTGGCGGACTCCACCATGGAAGCTGTGTGGCTCAGGAACTTCCTGATGGACTTGGATGTGATTCCTGGTTTGCCCAGAACTATCACAATTTATTGTGATAATAATGGTGCAGTTGCAAACTCGAAGGAACCACAAGCCTATAAGGCTAGTAAACACATAGAGTGCAAGTACCACCTGATACGAGAAATCGTAAAGGAGGTAGAAGTTGCTGTCGCCTAGATTGCATCAAAGGATGACCTGGTAGACCTTTTCACTAAGGCCTTTCTGGCGAGAGCTTTGAAAGCCATGTGGAGGGAAGGGGAATCAGATGTATGGCAGTATGATGACAGCATAGTCTTTTAGTATAAGTGGGAAATTGTTGGGATGTATACTGAAAGCCTAGCTCTTTTGTATGAACATCTTTATTTTGAAATAAGAATCACATGATCATTGTTTGCACGTTATATTTATATGTGTGCATATTGTCTAATATTTTACATTGTAGATAACATGGTGCCTGGGTGCGGCACAGAAGATCATGTTATCAGTCCCTTGTAGAATATAAGTAAAGGCTCACAACCAAGATGGTTTTGGACAAACCATTGGCATGGTTGTAGTGTAGCTTGGTATTATTTTGTCTTGAACATAGAGTTACACTAGTACACTTAGGTGTATTGAGCAGGACCGACATAGAGGTGATTCAATTTGTTGCTGACTACATAATTGAATCGGACCTCGGATATTATGTTGTACATGCTCTTAATCCCGATATAATAACGGACACATGTACTTAGTATTTATTTCTTTGATTTACCAGAGGGTGAGATTTCTATGGATTAAATAAATATGCCCGGTAAGTTGGGAAATGATATTATTTACATAGTGTGTCATTGATTATAGGAGGAATCCGTGTCCTATGTATTAGGTTGATGATGTCCCCTTGAGGAGCTCATAAGGTTCATCATGTAAACCCTGCAGGTTGACTTAGTCAACATGATGATAAGGTTGAGTGGTACTACTCGAGGAGTTAGATGTTAATTAATTGATGGTCAGTAAATCAATTAATTGACGGACATTCAATGTCTTAAACACGGGGAGATGGATGTACAAATAATATATGGAGCCCATATTAATTTATGGGGTTGGTGAGGTAGTTCGATGATGATCCTCTAGTGGAATGGAACATCATTGATGGATCAAGTTTGTGTGGTTCCGATCCATCGGGTGGCCAAGACCCAACTCCTCTTCATGGTCCCTATCGTAGCCTAATATAAACCTCATGAAGTCTAGATCAAATGATGGTTGAGATTAAATCTCTAGATCCGACGGTTAGGATTAAATCCCTAGAACCGACGGTTGAGATTAAATCTCTGGATCCGACGGTTGGGATTAAAACCCTAGAACCAACGGTTGAGATTAAATCTCTAAATCCGACGGTTGAGATTAAAACCCTAGAACCGACGGTGGAGATCAAACCAAGGCCTAAACCTAACTCTATATAAAAGGGAGAGGAAAGGTTGCATAAGTCACAAGGCAAGATTATAGGAAGAAAAAGTTTACTAATTCCTTGCTACCCTTGGGCGGCAAGAAAATTGGGAATTAGTTCCTATATTTTTGGCTACCTCATCAATAACCAACTTTCTCCTAAGTTCTATAAATAGGGGCTTAGGCTTGGTTGGCTAAAGAGATAGATGAAAAACCTAATTGAGACAAGGTTGCTTGGGCGGCAAGAAAAGGAGATTAGGGTTAGGGTTTGGTTGATAATGTTGGGCGGCAAGGCTTCTCCTTCTTCCAATTGTTGGCCGGCGACCCATCCTCCCTATTCCTCCTTGATTTGGCCGGCGCCCAAGTTTTACCTTTCCTTCTATGGCTTAGGTTGGATGGAATTAGGATGGCTTCCCTTGGGCGGCAACCAAAACCTTGATGGGATAGGATTGGGGTTGGGCGGCTAGGGTTAGGGTTTTGGGATTAGGTTGGGCGGCAACATGGAGATGAAGATCTTCTTCTTCTTCCTTCTAAGTGTTGGCCGGCCACTATCCATGTTCCCTATACCTTGGACGGAGCTCAACCTATTCTCCTTCCCTTCATCCTTGGCCGAAAATTAGGAAAGCTTTGTCTAGGGTTTGGGCGGCAACAAGGAGGAGGATTGTTTTCCTTTCCTTTCTCCAAGTGTTGGCCGGCGCCCATACCCTTGGTGTTTCTCTTTCGGTTGGCTTCCATACTCCATTCCATCTTCTCTTTGGACCGGCGGCAAACATCATGCTTGGAGCTTGATGGTTGGTCCTAGATAAGAGATGAGTTTTGTTTCCATTTTGTTCTCTCTATTCTTGGGGCCGGCGGCATCAATCCTTTGTGGATTGGTGGTTGGCTCAAGCAAGAAGGGAAAGAGAGTTCTTCTTTCTTTGGATTGAAGAAGATCTAGGATGCTTCAACTTGTGGAGGATCTTCATCCACACGAAGTCTACAAGGAGGTTAGGACATACGATAGAAGATCAAGAGGTATAAAAGTTTCACAACTTTTATTATTGTTCTTTTCATGTTCTTATTTGATATGCTAGCTTATGTTCTTTATGTTAGTATATGTTGATTATACTTGTTTGCATTTGCATGTATTTGTATAATCATGGACCCCGAATAAGAAACACAAAAACCGGTGATCCGTCCATCGTCTCTTCCGCGGCTAATCGACTAGAAGAGTTTGGTTGCTTGAACAACTAGTTTGTTCAAGCGATCGCTCGAGTCGTTGGAACGACGACGAATTGGTTGTGCTTAGGAAACTCATCCCATCCGGATTAGTTTTCATTAGTGAAAATTTTAATCCGGGGACATGGGAGACTATGAGCATTCCGAGAAATAGCACGGTTGCCAACAATTGGTATCAGAGCCACGGTTTCCGGTTTTGTGTGTTTTGGATTCGGTTACTTTCATGCACATATCATATATTGAGTATGCCGGATAATAGTACGATGTGCGTAGGCTAACTTTTTGGTTGCAGGCATAAGATCCGACTATTATGGCTATATGTGTGTATGTGGTTGTTTGTGTGTGATTGTATGTATATTATTTGAATCCTCGGGGTTGACGAGGCTAGATTAGTATTTAATTTTTGTAATTAAATACGGCATTATTTAGCCGCTCATTTTAGTTTACTTTCGATCTAGATTATTTGTACACTCCTTCGTGGAGTATAGGATCGATGGATGTAAATTAAAATGTTTTATCTCGGCTCGGAACTCTTTGGTGACTTGCGCACGGGAAAAGATGGAGCGGACGAGGTGGCGACACGACGGGACGCATATTGGAGAACAATGCCATAATAGTTGGAAAAATTCTGATTTTTCCATATTTATTGCTGATTTGTTTTATATGCATGTTGTGTGTGCTTGAAAATTCCTCATTTTCAATTTACTAAGTGGGAGAGGGATATTTTAATTAATTCCCGCGGCCTCCATTACAATTTGACGTGTGATGCAACAAACTTGCGTGTCGGCTCTGAGTGCCTTCCTCCCTGCGGATGAGTTTGTTTGCGGATCACTAGGTCAAATAATGGTTATAGGAAATTATCTAGGAGCGTGTGTACTTCCACAGCGGTAAGGCACATAATCCGAAATAATTCCCTTAGTATCGTGTAATGGTGCACACTTAGATGCAAATAAAAAGTATCCTCCCCATCGGAGTCACTGCTTTACACCTAGCTCCTCATTGCCTCCAAATATCAAGAAATATTCTTTTGTCCTTCGCAAGTACTTAAGAATATTCTTGACAACTGTCCAGTGACATTCACCGGGATCTGACTGATACCTGCTCGTCATGCTTAAAGCATACGAGACATCGGGGTGAGTACAAATCATGGCGTACATGATAGATCCTATAGCTGATGCATAAGGGATCTGATCCATGCGATCTCTCTCCTCCTTAGAAGAGGGAGATTGAGTCTTCGAAAGACTCATACCATGTGACATTGGTAAAAATCCCTTCTTGGAATTCTGCATGGCAAAACGCTTAAGCACCTTGTCCACATATGTACTCTGACTCAAGCAAAGCAATCTCTTAGATCTATCTCTATAGATCTTGATGCCTAGAATATAGGCTGCTTCACCTAAGTCTTTCATTGAAAAATAATTCCCAAGCCAAGTCTTCACAGACTGCAGCATAGGGATATCATTTCCAATGAGCAGTGTGTCATCTACATACAATATGAGGAAGACAATTGAGCTCCCACTAACCTTCTTGTAGACACAAGGTTCATCTTCGTTCTTCATGAAACCAAACTTTTTGATCGCATTATCGAAACGAAGATTCCAGCTTCTAGAAGCTTGCTTTAAACCATAAATGGACCTATGCAACTTACAAACCTTTCCAGCATCCTTTGGATCGACAAAAACCCTCAGGTTGTGTCATATACACATCCTCGAGTAGATTTCTCTTAAGAAATGCTGTTTTGACAACCATCTGCCAGATCTCATAGTCATAGTAAGCTGCAATAGCAAGCATGATCCGAATGGATTTGAGCATTGCAACTGGAGAAAAGGTTTCATCATAGTCAATATCATGAATCTGCTTGAATCCTTTTGCTACCAATCGTCGTTTATAGGTATGCACATTACCTTCCATGTCAGTCTTTCTCCTAAAGACCCACTTACACCCAATTGGTTTGACCCCTTCAGGTGGATCAACCAAAGTCCAAACTTGGTTAGTGTACATGGATTCTATTTCGAATCTCATGGCCTCGAGCCATTTCTTAGAATCTGGGCTCATTACAGCTTCCTGATAGGATGTTGGCTCATCAAGCATGATACCATCGTTATCATCCAAGAGAAAATAATATCTCTCAGGTTGATGACGTATCCTATCAGACCTGTGCAGAGCTTGGTCTACCTGAACAGGTTGTATCACAACTCCTTGTGATGACTGTTCTTGTTCCATTAAGGTATCAGTGCTATTTTGTGTATCTTGAACTTCTTCAAGATCAATTTTACTCCCACTTATTTTTCTAGAAATAAATTCCCTTTCTAGAAAAACACCATTTCTAGCAACAAACACTTTTCCTTGTGTGGGGTTGTAAAAGTAATATCCCTTAGTTTCTTTGGGATATCCAACGAAATAGCATGTATCTGATTTGAGGCCTAGTTTATCTGATACTTGACATCGTACGTAAGCCTCACAACCCCAAATCTTCATAAAAGTCATCTTGGGACTCTTCCCAGTCCATATCTCATATGGTGTCTTTACGACTGCCTTAGAAGGAACACGGTTAAGTGTGAAAGCGGCGGTCTCTAGAGTATATCCCCAGAAGGAAGGAGGAAGTTCTGTATGACTTATCATTGATCGTACCATATCTAATAGAGTACAATTTCTCCTCTCATATACACCATTCAACTGTGGTGTTCCAGGTGGAGTGAGCTGAGATCTTATCCCACACTCAACTAGATAGTCACTAAACTCTTGGCTTAGGTATTCCCCACCTCGATCTGATCAAAGCATCTTAATACTCTTACCAAGTTGGTTCTGTACTTCATTCTTGAATTCTTTGAACTTTTCAAAGGATTCTGATTTGTGTCTCATAAGATACACATATCCATATCTACTGAAATCATCAGTAAATGTGATGAAGTACTGATAACCTCCTCTGGCTGCGACTTTGAAAGGACCACATACATCACTATGTATGAGGCCTAACTAATCTGTCGCTCGTTTGCCTTGTCCACTAAATGGAGTCTTGGTCATCTTGCCTAAAAGATAAGATTCACATACCTCATATGATTCAAAATCAAATGAGTCCAGTAATCCATCCTTATGGAACTAGGCTATGCGACTCTCATTTATGTGACCCAAGCGACAATGCCAAAGATATGTTTGATTCAAATGATTAGATTTGAATCGTTTGGTATTTATGTTATAGACTGGGTTTTCGAGGTCTAGAACATAGAGTCCATTCATCAAGTGTGCACTGCAATAGAACATTTCATTTAAATATACAGAACAACACTTGTCCTTAATTATAAATGAAAAACCTTTCTTGTCCAAACAAGATATAGACATAATGTTCTTAGTTATTGTAGGTACGAAATAACACTCTTCAAGTTCTAGAATTAAACCACTGGGTAATGATAAGGAATATGTTCCTACAGCTATAGCAGCAACTCTTGTGCCATTGCCAACACATAGGTCCACTTCTCCTTTTGTCAAAGATCTACTTCTTCTCAAGCTTTGCACATTGGTACAAATGTGAGAAGCACAACCGGTATCCAATACCCATAAGGAAGAAATAGATAGATTGACTTCTATAACATGTATACCTGAAGTGGAAGTCTCACTTCCTTTCTTCTTCTGAACTTCCTCGAGGTACTTTTTGCAGTTCCTCTTCCAATGTCCAGCTTCCTTGCAGTGGAAGCAAGTCCCTTCCTTGGCCACCCCACCTTTAGGCTTCAATGCTTTGTCCTTATTTTTATTCTGGGTCTTACCCTTGCCTTTAGACTTTTTCTTACCCTTGCCCTTTTTAACCATAAGTACATCATTAGTACCTGGTTGCATCTTCTTAAGATTGCTCTCGTGATTCTCAACATGCTTAAGAGCTCAGGCAATGGTTTGTCAATTTCGCTCATGTAATAATTCATGACAAATTGACTAAAGCCTCTAGGCAGCGAATATAGAATATGGTCAGTGGCCAACTCTTTGCCTAAAGGAAACCCCAATCTTTCAAGGTTCTCAACATACCCAATCATCTTGAGTACATGAGTTCCTACGGGTGTTCCTTCTTGCATTTTGCATGAAAATAATGCCTTAGATACCTCAGATCTCTCGTGCCTCGCCTGCCCTTGATATAGTTGCTTCAAGTGTGCAACCATATCGAAGGTATCCATGTTCTCATGTTGCTTCTGAAGCTCAGAGTTCATGGTTGCAAGCATAAGGCATGATGCATCTAATGCATCATCTTGATGCTTCTTGTATGCATCCTTATCTGCACGAGTAGCATTATTGTCGGGTGGTTCAGAAATGGGTTGCTCTAGGACATAGAGTTTCCGCTCCTATTTGAAAACTATTCTCAAATTTTTGAACCAGTCAATGAAGTTTACTCCATTGAGCTTGTCCTTCTCAAGGACTGATCGCAGAGAGAGGGTATTTGTCGTATTTGAAGACATAGTAATCACCAACAGAAATGATATGCAGAAATGAGTATTATATCTGAAATTATTTAATTAGGCCTTTAATTAAATGAGACTCCCACTGATTCCCTTACCTTCAATAGGAGCTAGTCATACCAGTTCTATTGAGCTTCAAGTTCATGTGGGACAAGATCCACATCATACCTCACCTTGAGTTAGCTTTGGCTAATTGCCCAAGATTTAGTATCACTAGGTAGGTAACATTTTACCAATTGCATCGTATGCAACTCTTGGAATAAAGGATCAAGATTCACATTATACATCATCTTGAGTTAGCTTTGGCTAATCGCCCAAGACTTAGCATAAATGTTCTCTTATCCGTGTCTCCTAACTATTAGGAAATGCCTCTAAGTATTTCTCAATCTAATTGAGACACTTAGTTAAGTCTCATCCAAAGTTTGATAGCTGGACATCACAATTGTCCTCTCGCACTCTACCAAGATAAAATGCGCTGCTTTGCTTTGGCAAACCCAACACAAATGATCGAGGTAGTTTATGAGTACCAAACTTTGGTAGGCATATTCATTTGACTTAATTTTAAGATAACAAATTATCTAGCATGCATCACCTACACACAAAATATATCACATATACGCTAAACGTGACATGGTTATCGCCCTTATTCTATGATTTCTCAAGCCAATGAGAAAATTGATTGGTTACCCTAGGGATAGCATCTTCTCCAAGCGCTTCCTTTGTTTAGCATGTGTTGTCAGCATCGTCCTTGTAACATCCACCTTCAATGGACTTTCATTGCTTATTTATTTTGTACATTACAAAATGAGAATACTCAAGTTACATTCGAGTCTAAATCTATTTTACAACTAGAAAATAGAAGTGAAGGCACAACACGTAGGTCGTGTAAACAAAATACAACACCCACATACATATGACGACATGTAGGCCGTATTATGAATTACAACACATAACCACAATCATATTGGGTCCTAGGCCATAACCATGCACCATATACAAATCATTCACAATGATTTAATAAATTATTTTATTTATCAGTTTTATTATGTGCAATTTTTAAGCTGCTATGCCGATTAGCCGCAACACCACGACGGTCCCGCTAGTCGGACAGCAAAATTTTTTTTTTTGTTAATTCATCTTATGAGTCGCTGCCCATTTTGTCCATCTCTATGAACCCGAGACCTCCAGATGGCCAGGTGTGTTCGACACTGTCCGACTTGAACCAACCCACTGGCAGACCATCTGCTTGGCTGAATCAACTCGGACACAGGCGGAGTCGGCACCATCCGACTTGATTCAACCCACTCGGTAGACTATCTGCTTGGCTAAATCAACTCTGATATATACCGAGTCAGCAAAAAAAAACATAATAAAACTAATCTCATGTTTATATCACATAAAACATCTAAAAAAAACGTGTACATTTTTTTTTACAAGTGGTTCTGATACCACTGTAGGGATCCCGAGCGATAAATAAAATTCGCAGCGGAAAACTTAGGATCCCTCCAGAGATCCAAGCAAAAAAAAAATATACTCGTTTCAATTATCGATTCTATCCTATAGGAATCGAGATTATCTTCGAAGCGTGCCCTTCGAATTCCAGTCAGCAACACTTGCGGATCTTAGCGTGGTCAGAATATCCATGCCTCTACGGTACAAAATATCAAGAAATATTCTTTTGTCCTTCGCAAGTACTTAAGAATATTCTTGACAGCTGTCCAGTGACATTCACCGGAGATCCAAGCAAAAAAAAATATATACTCATTTCAATTATCGATTCTATCCTATAGGAATCGAGATTACCTTCGAAGTGTGCCCTTCGAATTCCAGTCAGCAACACTTGCGGATCTCAGCGTGGTCAGAATGTCCACGCCTCTACGGTGCAAACACACACGATCTTGGAGAGAAGAGGTAAGCCCTTTCGATTGTGCTAGCAACCACTCCAAGGTCTCACTTTTCCACTCTATACTTGGCCCTCTTGTGTTGTGAATGAAAAAAAATAAAATTTGATTTCTTTTTCATTGTCCACTTTGAAGAAGAAGAAGCCACAATAATACACCTTAATGAGACATTAAATGCACTTCCTTATTCTTCATGGTAAAAGAAAGGAAGTCAATTAATGCTCATTAAATGCACATTAATGAGTTTTAAATCCCATTTAAAACCCCATTTATTAATTCATGTATTATATTATTAATTCATGTATTATTCATTTTAGCCTTCTTCTCTTGGTTTGACTTGAGTCTAACTCAACATAAACCAATTTGAGTCCAACTCAAATTTAGCCAAGTAATGAGTCTTACTCATTCTAGTTAATCTAATTAACTAATAATTCATTTTAGTCAAACCAAAATGATTTCCTCTCCAAAATAATATGTTCTTTGTGTGTGACCCTATAGGCTCTCATAACGTTTGCAATGTATCCAAAACCATTTTAGATACATAAGCAATGAGCGGCATCTAACAATACATCATTGCTACCCAAGTGATGAGAATGTCGAGATCCGACAACCTCTTCCATGACTATTATCATATGACAGTGTCCTTATATCCTTGATATCTCAGATCGATCAATGAGGCATAGACCATGTCACCCTCTTATCAATCTTTATGTTTCTTGATCCCCAAGTAGACTCACTTAAACAAATGAGCTCAATATCTCATATTGACTCATTTGAGCATGACCATGCATTTCGTGGTCCTACTCTATCAAGAGGCCAAAGATATCACTCCCGTCATATGGGAGGGATAGATCCCATCTACATCACTCACATCCCTCCGAATAATTCATTACATACTCAATGATCGCCGTTATAGTCACCCAATTACGGTGTGACATTAGACGATACCAAAGTACATAACTCCTTATGTAGGGAATCGTAGTTACTTCAGGTCTAAAGACTATTCATACCAATAGTCACATGAGAAAGTATATGACACTCATATAACGATCCATGATACTTTCTCATGGATGGTCAATTCAGTATATATAGTCTCCAATATATATACCCATGTATCAATGTGATATCACAAATCCATGACTTGTGAGATCAAGTCATCCATTGACCTACATGCTAGTCTCAATGTATCAATATAGCCCTTGTCTATTAATACAATACTCGACTAGGAATATTTAAGAATAGTGTTCTCTACAGCTTCTCATAATCAATTCTACCAATTGATATATTGTAGATAACAACCTACTATTCATGGGCATTATTATATTTATTTAGCTGGCACACGCATAAAGAAATATAATAATCAATCTTTTCCTTTATTAATGCAAGAATATAATACAAAAGTCTCCCTCACCAATCATCTCATAATTGACACTAAGGGCTCATACTAACAATCTACCAGCACCTGGTGTGTAGATACGGGAGCCTCTGATCATGTCTGCAATACTTTGCAGGGGTTCTAGGAAACCCGACGACGAACTGAGGAAGAGATTACCGTTTACTTGGGCAATGTCACTAAGGTGGCGACTATTGCAGTGGGAGATATTTTATTTAAAAACTTTGGTTCTAGAAAATTCCCTTTATGTACCTTTATTTAGAAAGAATTTATTTTCAATTTCTAAATTGTTTATGGATGCATATTCTATTTCTTTTAATGACAGAGTTGTTATAAAAAGGAATTGGGAGAATATCTGTTTAGGTACATTGATAGGAAATTTGTACGCACTTGAACCACAATCTCCCATGATGTAAATAGAAGTTAATAACTCATCTTCTAATTCCAATAAGAGAAAAGAACCTTCGAAGATGAACCAATCATATCTTTGGTATCTTAGGCTTGGTCACATTAACCTAAGCAGAATTCAAAGGTTGATAGTTGATGGACCTTTGGGTTCATTAGTGGTGGAGGATTTCTCAACCTGCGAATCTTGCTTGGAGGGTAAGATGACCAAGAGGCCTTTTAAGGCCAAGGGGTATAGAGCCAAAGATGTGTTAGAATTGGTTCATTCTAATTTGTGTGGTCCTATATCTATCCAAGCTAGAGGTGATTTTGAGTATTTCATCTCTTTTATAGACGATTACTCAAGATATGGATACATTTACCTAATGCGCCACAAGTCTGAATGCTTTGACAAGTTCAAAGAATTCGAGATTTATGTGGAGAAACGACAAGGTAAAAGTATCAAGACACTACGATCTGATCGTGGTGGTGAGTACCTCTTGGGAGAGTTTAGGAACTACTTATCAGAGGCTGGGATTCAATCCCAATTGACTACACCTGGCACACCCCAGTAGAACGGTGTTGCAGAGTGAAGGAATAGGACTATTATGGAGATGGTTAGATCGATGATGAGTTATTCTGAGTTGCCAGATTCGTTCTGGGATATGCTCTAGAAACAGCGGTGTACATTCTGAACTTGGTTCCATCTAAATCAGTGCCTTCTACTCCCACAGAGTTGTGGACTGGGCGAAAGCCTAGTCTAAGACATATTCGGATATGGGGGAGTCCAGCACATGTGCTGAAGGCAGGTGCTGATAAGTTGGAACCTCGTACAGAAGTACGCATGTTCGTTGGGTATCCTAGAGGAACGAAGGGTGGTTTGTTTTATAGTCCTAGAGATCATAAGGTGATCGTTAGCATGAATGCCAGATTTCTAGAGGAAGACTATGTGATGAGCCACAAGCCTAAGAGTAAAATTGTTCTGGAGGAATTAAAAGGGGAAGTCACTTCTTCAGTACCACTAGTACAAGAGGATATACCATAAGTCACTGCACCGCGTGTCACAGAGGATACACAGGAGATACCTTGTCGTAGTGGGAGGGTTGTTAGATAGCCTGATAGATTTATGTTATTGGGAGAATCTTCTGATTTGGTCCCTGGCGAACATGAACCTGATCCCTGGACATATGACAAGGCAATCCAAGATAAAGATGATGTATCTTGGCAAAGTGCAATGAATACTGAGATTGAATCTATGGATTTAAATCAGGTCTGGGAGCTAGTAGAGCCACCCGATGGTGTAAAAACCATTGGATGCAAGTGGATCTACAAGAGAAAGAGAGGAATATATGAGAAAATTGAGAGCTTCAAAGCAAGGCTTGTTGCGAAGGGGTATACTCAGAAAGAGGGTATCGATTATGAGGAGACCTTTTTGCCGGTACCCATGCTTAAGTCTATCCACATTCTCTTATGCATAGCAACTCATATGGATTATGAGGTGTGGTAGATGGATGTCAAGACAGCTTTCCTTAAAGGAAGTCTTGAGGAAAACATCTATATGAAGCATCTTGTGTGCAAGCTTAATTGGTCCATTTATGGATTGAAGTAAGCTTCGAGGTCTTGGAACATCCGCTTTGATGAGGTAATCCAGTCTTATGGATTTATTCAAAGTCCGGATGAGTCTTGTGTATACAAGAGATGTAACAGAAACGTAGTGGTATTTCTTGTACTATACGTAGATGACATTTTGGTGATTGGCAACAATATCAAGGTGTTATCGGACGTAAGGGTAAGGTTGTCCAAACAGTTTGATATGAAGGACTTGGGAGAGGTGGGACATCCTTGGGATCAAAGTTATAAGGGATCGCACGAAAAGGATGTTGTGCTTATCCCAAGCTTCATACATAGACACAATTATGGATCATTTTAGCATGCAGAACTCCAAGAAGGGTTTTCTACCTTTCAAGCATGGAGTTCCTTTATCTAAGGAGATGTGTCCTAGATCATCTGAGGAGATAGAGGAGATGAAGGCGGTTCCTTATGCATCGATAGTAGGAAGCCTCATGTATGTGATGCTATGTACGAGACCAGATATCTGCTTTGTCGTGGGCATGGTCAGCAGATATCAGAGTAATCCAGGATAGGGACATTAGACTATGTTAAAGCATATATTGAAGTACCCGAGAAGGACTAGGGATTATATGCTAGTTTACCGGGCAGACCAATTACTCCCTGTGGGTTACACGGATTCCGACTTCCAATCTGATAGGGATAACAGTAAGTCTACCTCAGGTTTTTTGTTTACTTTGGGAGGTGGAGACATTGTATGGAGGAGTGTCAAGCAGAAATGCGTGGTGGACTCAACCATAGAAGCTGAGTATGTGACAGCCTCTGAGGCAGCCAAAGAAGCTGTGTGGCTCAGGAACTTCTTGATGGACTTGGATGTGATTCCTGGTTTGCCCAGAACTATCACAATTTATTGTGATAATAATGGTGCAGTTGCAAACTCGAAGGAACCACAAGCTCATAAGGCAAGTAAACAAATAGAGCCCAAGTACTACCTGATACGAGAAATCATAAACGAGGTAGAAGTTGCTGTCGCCTAGATTGCATCAGAGGATGACCTGGTAGACCCTTTTCACTAAGGCCCTTCTAGCGAGAGCTTTGATAGGCATGTGGAGGGAAGGGGAATCAGATGTATGGCAGTATGAGTGTTGGTTTTGCCCGGAAGCTCTGATACCAATTGTAGGGTTTTGCATATCGAGTCCGTGAGGGGAAAATTTTCTCCCCACTTCACCTTTGTTGTTTGTTCATGGCGATCCCATCGATGTCCCCGGATTAAAAAAAAATTTAATCCTAGACAAAAGGGATTGCTCAAACAATCAAGTCATCGTCGTGCTATTCGTTTAGAGATGTTACTTGAACAAACTTGTTGTTCAAGCGACCAACCTCTATTCTATGAGTAGCCGCAGAATAGACGATGTACGGATCGCCGACTTTTGTATTTATGTTCGGGATCCAAGTATTATTTAGCCGCAAACAGAATATATCATGCTCATAATTGGAAAAACAAATACAAGCAAGTAACAAAAGAGAATAGAGAATAGATATACCTCTCGATCTTCTAATGTATGAACTTCCTCCTTTCGAATGTTGTGTGGGCGACGATCTTCCAAAAGTTGAAGTTCCTAGATCGCCAATCTTCATTCTTTTCTCGTTTCGAGCAAGAGGAAGAATAGAAACAAAGCTCCTTTCCTTCTTTCAACCAACCACCAACATCCAATGTTGGAGCTTGCCGCCGGCCAAGAAGGAAGAAGAGATAAAGGTGGAAACCGGCCATGACACCAAGGGAGAGCCCTAAATCTTGTTTCCACCAGCCAAGGAGAAGGGGAAGAGGGAGTTTGGACGCCGGTCAAGGGCTGGAAAGAAGGTTGTGGGTGTCGGCCACCAAAAGAGACGAAGAAGAAAGGAAAATACTTTCTTATTTGCTGCCGCCCAAGACTCCAAAACCCTAAGCCTGAATAGGATGAGCACCGACCAAGGTAGAGGGGAGAAGTATATGTGCCGGCAACAACTTGGGAAGAAGAAGAAAAGAGCTCTTCCTCAAGTTGCCGCCCACCCCTATCTCCCAAACCCTAGCTGCCCAAACCTAATCCTAAACAAACTTGGATTCCTAGCCTCCAAAGGAAGCAAACCCTAAGCCATCAAGTTGCCGCCCACCCCTATCACCTCCTTTTATAGAGTTAGGGATAAGCCATGATTTAATCTCCACCACAGGTTCTAGGGATTTAATCTCAACTGTCGGATCTAGAGATTTAATCTCTTCCTTTGGCTCTAGTATTGTTTCTATCCATTGGATCTAAACTTCATGAGGTGTTAATAGGCTACATTAGTGACCATGAGGAGGAGTTGGATCTTGGGCACCCATGGATCAAGCCCACATAAAGTCCGATCCATTAATGATAATCCAATCCACTAAAGGATTATCATTGATCTACCTCACCAACCCCCATATGATAATATGGGCTCCATATCTTATTTGTACATTTTCTCCCCGTGTTTAAGATCTTGAAAGTCTGTTGATTAATTAATTTACTGACCATTAATTAATAAACATCTAACTCCTTGAGTAGTACCACTCAACCATTTCATCATGCCGGACCAAGTCCACTAGAAGGGTTTACATGATGAACCTTATGAGCTCTTCAAGGGGACATCATCATCCTAATATATAGGACACGGTTTCCTCCTATAATCAACGGCACACCATATAAATAATATCATCTCCCAACTTACCGAGCCTATCGATTTAATCTATAAATCTCGCCCATTGGTAAATCAAAGAGATGACTACTAAGTATATGTGCCCGTTATTATATCGGGATTAAGAGCATGTACAAAATAATATCTGAGGTCCGATTCGATTATTTAGTCAGCAATAAATCGAATCACCTCTAAGTCGGTCCTGCTCAATACACACAAAGTGCACTAGTGTGATTCTATGGTCAAGACAAACCAATACCAAATCACAATACAACCAATCCGATGGTTTGTCCAAAGCCATCTCGGTTGTGAGCCTTTACTTATACTTTACAAGGAGCTGATTACATGATCTACCATGTGCCACCACACACCATGTTATCTACAATGTATTGTATTAGACAATATTGCATAACCATATAAATATACAAATAATGATCATGTGATTCTTATTTCAAAATAAAGATGTTCATACAAAAGATAGACTTTTTAGTATACATCCCTATAATCTCCCACTTATACTAAAAGACTATGCTGTCGTCATACTGCCATACATCTGATTCCCCTTCCCTCCACATGCCTATCAAAGCTCTCGCTAGAAAGGCCTTAGTGAAGGGTCTACCAGGTCATCCTCTAATGTAATCTACGCGACAACAACTTCTACCTCCTTTACGATTTCTCGTATCAGGTGGTACTTGTGCTCTATGTGTTTACTTGCCTTATGAGGTCGTGTTTCCTTCGAGTTTGCAACTGCACCATTATTATCACAATAAATTGTGATAGTACTGGGAAAACCAGGAATCATATCCAAGTCCATCAGAAAATTCCTGAGTCACACAGCTTCTTTGGCCGCCTCAGAGGCCACTACATATTCAGCTTCAATGGTAGAGTCAGCCACGCATTTCTGCTTGACACTCCTCCATACAATGGCTCCACCTCCCAAAGTAAACACAAAACCTGAGGTAGACTTACTGTTATCCCTATCAGATTGGAAGTCCGAATCCATGTAACCCACAGGGAGTAATTGCTCTGCCCAGAAAACCAGTATATAATCCCTAGTCCTTCTCAGGTACTTCAATATATGCTTTACCGCAGTCCAATGCCCCTATCTTGAATTACTCTGATATCTGCTAACCATGCCCACGGCATAGCAGATATCTGATCTCGTACATAGCATTGCATACATGAGGCTTCCTACCGCCGAAGTATAAGAAACCGCCTTCATCTCCTCTATCTCCTCAGATGTTCTAGGACACATCTTCTTAGATAAAGGAACTCCATGCCTGAAAAGGTAGAAAACTCTTCCTGGAGTTCTGCATGCTAAAACGATCCATAATCGTGTCTATGTATGAAGCTTGCGATAAGCACAACATCCTTTTCCTATGATCCCTTATAACCTTGATCCCAAGGATGTGTCCCACCTCTCCCAAGTCCTTCATATCAAACTGTTTGGACAACCATACCCTTACATCCGATAACACCTTGATATTGTTGCCAATCACCAAAATGTTATCTACGTATAGTACAAGAAATACCACTACGTTCCCGTCACATATCTTGTATACACAAGACTCATCCGTACTTTGAATAAATCAATAAGACTGGATTACCTCATCAAAGCGGATGTTCCAAGACCTTGAAGCTTGCTTCAATCCATAAATGGACCGATTAAGCTTACATACAAGATGCTCTTTGCCCTTCGCAATGAATCCCTCTGGTTGCTTCATATAGATGTCTTCCTCAAGACTTCCATTCAGGAAAGCTGTCTTGACATCCATCTGCCACACCTCATAATCCATATAAGCTACTATCCATAAGAGAATTCGGATAGACTTAAGAATGGCTACCAGCGAAAAAGTCTCCTCATAATCGATACCCTCTTTCTGAGTATACTCTTTCGCAACAAGCCTAGCTTTGAAGGTCTCAACCTTCCCATCTATTCCTCTCTTTCTCTTGTTGATCCACTTGTATCCAATGGTTTTTACACCATCAGGTGGTTCTACTAGCTCCCAAACCTGATTTGATTCCATAGATTCAATCTCAGTATTCATTGCACTTTGCCAAGATACTGCATCTTTATCTTGGATTGCCTTGTCATATGTCCAGGGATCATGTTCATGTTCGCCAGGGACCAAATCAAAAGATTCTCCCAAGAACATGAATCTATCAGGCTGTCTAACAACCCTCCCACTACAACGAGGTATCTCCTGTGTATCCTCTGTGACATGCGGTGCAGTGACTTGTGGTATATCCTCTTGTACCGATGGTACTGAAGAAGTGACTTCCCCTTTTAATTCCTCCAGAATAATTTTACTCTTGGGCTTGTGCCTCATCACATTGTCTTTCTCTAGAAATATGGCGTTCGTGCTAACGATCACCCTCTGATCTCTAGGACTATAAAACAAACCACCCTTCGTTCCTCTAGGATAGCCAACGAACATACGTACTTCTATACGAGGTTCCAACTTACCAGCATCTGCTTTCAGCACATGTGCTGGACTCCCCCACATCCGAATATGGCTTAGACTAGGCTTTCACCCAGTCCACAACTCTATGGGAGTAGAAGGTACTGATTTAGATGGAACCAAGTTCAGAATGTACACCGCCATATCTAGAGCATATCCCCAGAACGAATCTTGCAATCTTAGAATAACTCATCATCGATCTAACCATCTCCATAAGAGTCCTATTCCTTCGCTCTGCTACACCGTTTTGCTGGGGTGTGCCAGGTGCAGACAATTGGGATTGAATCTCAGCCTCTGATAAGTAATTCCTAAACTCTCCCAAGAGGTACTCACCACCATGATCAGATCGTAGTGTCATCCATATCTTTAATAATAGTCTATGAAAAAGATGAAATATTCAAAACCACCTCTTGCCTGGATAGACATAGGACCACACAAATCAGAATGAACCAATTCTAACACATCTTTGGCTTTATACCCCTTGGCCTTAAAAGGCCTCTTGGTCATTTTACCCTCCAAGCAAGATTCGTAGGTTGGAAAATCTTCCACCACTAAAGAACCCAAAGGTCCATCAGCTATCAACCTTTGAATTCTGCTTAGGTTAATATGACTAAGCCTAAGATGCCAAAGATATGTTTGGTTCATCTTCAAAGGTTCTTTTATTTGTATCGTGGGAGCTTTTGGTTCTAGTGTATACAAATTTCCTATCAACGTACCTGAACAGACATTCTCTCTATTTCTTTTTATAACAACTCTATCATTAAAAGGAATAGAATATCCATCCATAAATAATTTAGAAATCGAAATTAAATTCTTTCTAAATAAAAGTACATAAAGGAAATTCTCTAAAACCAAAGTTTTATTTTTCTCAAAAAATAAAACATCTCTCACTGTAATAGTCGCCATCTTCATGGCATTGCCGAAGTAAATGGTAATCTCCCCATTGGCTAGTCATCGGGTTTCTTGGAACCCATGCAAAGTATTGCAGACATGATTAGTGGCTCCCGTATCTACACACCAGGTGCTGGTAGATAACACCGCTAATCATGTTTCAACGACTAGACAAAAGGATATACCTTTATTCTGCTTCGGATTGGGACAGTCCTTCTTCCAATGTTCATCCTGCTTGCAAGTGAAGTACTCGCCTTTCGGCTTCTTCACTCCTCCCTGAGATCCTCCTACCACCTTTGCTCCACCTTGTTTCTTCTTCTTCTTGCCTTTCTGCTTAGAAGTAGAAACCTTCTGAGCAACTATGGCCTTAGCCTGAGCAAACCTTTCTATCGACTGGAGAATGATATTGACCTGGGTTTTCCCATCGATCTCAGCTCCAAGGACTTCTAGCTCATTCGCGGGCTTAGGAGGATACTCTTCGAAAAGTGCATATTTGTACTTCTCAGCAGTTAAGACACTATCTAGATTCTTTTCCAATCAACATTATTTGGGTACAGTAAGTTTATTTTCCTTTAGTATCATAACAAGTGGACTGAAAGTCATTTTGAAAATCCTAAGAATCACATAGATCATTACTTTGGATTTCAAAAAAATTATTGATTCCTCAAACAATAAAATTTTAAAATCAACCAACACCTCAAAACACCGAGAATATCGTATGCCACGATAGTGTGGACGTATACGAATTCTACATTTGTAAGAGGAGGTTTTACCCATTAATTTTACTATCTTATTAACCTAACTTGTTGACAAGTAAATATAATAGTTGGTTTCTCTTCGGCCCTACAAATAAAAGCAGTGACTCCGATGGGGAGGATACTTATATTTGTATCTAAGTGTTCACCATTACTTGGTACCAAGGTAATTATCTCGGGTTATGTGCCTTACGATGGGGAAGTACACACGCTCCTTGATAATTCCCTATAACCATAATTGACCTTGTGATCCGCAAACAAACTCATCCGATGGGGAGGAAGGCACTCAGAGCCGACCCGCATATTTGTTTGCATCACTTGTCAAATCGTAATGGAGGCGTGGGAATTTATAAAAATATCCCTCTCCGACTTAGTAATTTGAAAATGAGGAATATTCCTAGCCTACGACATGCATATCAAACAATAAGCAATAAATATGAAAAATAAATTATTTTCCAACTATTATGGCTTTTGTCTTCAATATGTCTCCCGTCGCGTTGCCATCTCGTCCGCTCCTCCTACGCCATGTACAAGTCATCCGGAGATCCGAGCCGAGACTAAAACCTATTTTAATTTACATCCATCGATCCTATACTCCACGAGAGAGTGTACATGAAATCTAGATCGAAAGTAAACTAAAATAAAAGTGGCTAAACAATGTCGTATCTAATTTACAAAAAATTAAATACTAGCCTCGTCAACACCGAGGATTCAACAAAATACACACATACAATCACATACACACATATGGCCATAATAGTTGGATCTTATGCCTACGACCAAAGGGTTAAACTATGCATATCCTACTATTATCCGGCACATATAATATATGAAAAGAGCATAAAAAATTAACCGAATCCTAAACACACAAAACCAGAAACCTTGGCTCTGATACCAATTGTTGGTTTTGCCCGGAAGCTCTGATACCAATTGTAGGGTTTTGCTTATCGAGTCCGTGAGGGGAAACTTTACTTCCCACTTCACCTTGGTTATTTGTTCATGGCGATCCCTTCGATGTCCCCAGATTAAAAAAAAATTAATCCTAGACAAAAGTGATTGCCCAAACAATCAAGTCATCGTCGTGTTATTCGTTTAGAGAGGTCACTTGAACAAACTCGTTGTTCAAGCGACCAACCTCTATTCTACGAGTAGCCACGGAATAGACGATGTACGAATCGTCGGCTTTGGAATTTATATTCGGGATCCAAGTATTATTTAGCCGCAAATAGAATATATCATGCTCATAATTGGAAAAACAAATACAAGCAAGTAACAAAAGATAATAGAGAATAGATATACCTCTCGATCTTCTAATGTATGACCTTCCTCCTTTTGGACGTCGTGTGGGCGATGATCTGCCAAAAGTTGAAGCTCTTAGATCTCTAATCTTCCTTCCTTGCTCATTTTGAGTAAGAGGAAGAATATAAACAAAGCTCCTTTCCTTCTTTCAATCAACTACCAACATCCAATGTTGGAGCTTGCCGCTGGCCAAGAAGGAAGAAGAGATTAAGGTGGAAACTGGCCAAGACACCAAGGGAGAGCTCTAAATCTTGTTTCCACCATCCAAGCAGAAGGGGAAGAGGGAGTTTGGACGCCGGGCAAGGGCTGGAAAGAAGGTTGTGGGCACTTGCTGTTGGGTTTCCGGCACCGCGGCGTGTGTGTGTTCGATCATGTTTCGTAAACATGAGCACAGCGGAAGCAATTAAAAATAATAAATCTATATTTATTACAACACACACAACACACGCATGCATATTACAACAAGTGTAGACATAACCGTAAATTAAAATTTGCAATAAAAGAAAATTATCTACGTTAAACCTTTCGTATGACGTGTAGCGGGAACGGCATCAACCGGAACGATCCTCGTATGAATCGTCTCTATCCGTATCCACGCCGAGCTCCTCGGGATGACTTCGCTAAGTCACGAGCTTCGTCTTCGTACGGGTTACTAGCCTCGTGTTGAAGACGACGTGATCGAGAGATGATCACGATCCGAATCCAAATTCGGATCCTAAAACGAGTTCTCAAAACTCGCTTCTCCGGAGAGGTATTCGTCAACCGTTTGACGAATCCTTCGTCCCCCACCTCAGAGGATTACCGGAGATCAAATCCCCGGTAAGTTAGCCGCTGTCGGAGCACTAACCGTCATCCAAACGATGCTCCGACAACAAAGAAACAAGCTGTCCAGAAAAACTGGACAGCTTTTGGTGGAGGAATAGAGGCCGGCTAAGGAAAGATGGAAGCTCACCTTATCACCGAACTCAAAGGAGATCGCCGGAGGGTCGCCGGAGGTTCTCCGGCTGAAGCTTGGACGCCGGCAAAGACTTGGACGGCTGCACACAAGCTGGGCGGCGGCAGCTTTAGGGTTGGCGCCGAAAAGGAGAGGGAGGGGGTTTGGGCGGCCAAAACTTGATTAGCCTTTTTTGGGTTAGGGTTTAACTCCTATTTTATAGAGAACTAATTCTCTTAATGGTTAATGGATCATATCCATAAAGCCCGTTAACCCGCTCCATTAAGATAAGTTAAAATAAACCAAACCATGATGGTTTATTTTAAGTTAAAACGAACCGAACCAACTTTGGGTTCATTCGTTTAAAATAAACCAAACCCTTTGGTTTATTCCTATCCATTGGATTAGAACCAAACCATTTTGGTTCATCCATTACGTCTTCATAAGACGCGGCCCATCCACGCTTCCATTGTGACTGAAACGATTTCATGCTCGCTTTATGTTTGGTCCAACCAAACATAGTTTCTCTCGGTCTGAGAATCCCATTCTCAAGCTCGTTTTAAATCCTTTGGATTACACTCGTTGTGCGTGTGACCAAATAGGTTCTCGGTTTATGTTGGTCATCTATAATTAACCATTAATTATAGAATGATCATGAGTGGCACCTAGTAGTACATCATGATCCCCAATTAACCGAAAAGATCAACGGTTGATCCAGAACTATTTCTGAAACCCTTGATGCTCGAATGAATCGTGCCCCATTCCCTTCACTCATCTTATACCCACTTGGTTCAGGACATGGTCTATTGTGTCAGTCCCCACTAGGCTGACTACGTCACACCTAGCCCAAGTATCATTTCCTCGTCCTACGGATTCTAGTTACTCCACATGTATCGAAGAGTACTTTACTCTAAACATGTAATGCTTTGGCCAAAGACTTTAGTAACAATCCGACGAGAGGCCATGGGTATACATCTCCTCGCAAGGAGTGGTGAATCCTTTATAGGCTATTCAAACACCTTCGATCACTTGACTTATACCCAATCATCCCGGGTCCACATCTCCTTAGAGATGTTTGCTTAAGATGTCAAAGCATAAGTCTCCATGATCAAGATGACTTGAATACCGCAAGTCAAAGGAACATCGCACTTAAGCCACAGTAAGAACTTCGTTGACATATCTATATATGCAGAGAACCATATGAAGTCTTACGGCTGGTCACTCCAATAAACTAGTTAGCACAACTAGCATCCACGATTAACTCCGGACATCACAATGTCTCCAGCCAGTGAGAATCAGCTGCTTGGATATACCAAGGAGTATACCTCGTGCTAGTCTCGAAAGAATTGATGGTGTCCAAATCCATCAATTCATCGACTAGGGATAATTCCGATACATCACAATTACACATGTAGAGATACTCACTAGTTGTGATCCAATCACAAATTCTCTCATGCTGTGAATCGTATCGTGGACATTCAGTAAATGTGTTTAAGATCCAATCAAATACATTAAACATGTACACTCAAATAGTGAATCTTCATTTATCATATAAATGGTTCATCCATAAGGCAATTGCCTTAGGACATCTCTCATATATTACTAACAGACTCCCATTTGGCCTAATGCCAATCGCTACGGTATCCAATACCATAAGCACTAACATGACCCTCAAACTTATTTTGAGGTAATGCCTTAGTCAAGGGATCCGCTAAGTTCCTTTCAGTGGGAATTTTCTCGATTTGTATTTCGTTCCTACTGATGATCTCTCTGATAAGATGATAGCGGCGAAGCACATGTTTAGATCATTGATGAGACTACATCAAGTTCATAGATGAACTACTTGATCCAAACCGCCTCTTTGCGCCTAAAGTCGCAACGATTTCGCCTTGCGGCGTAATCCGCTATAGTGTCAAGCTTGGAACCTTTCCAACTTATTGCGCCTCCATTCCAGGTGAATACATACCCAGACAAAGACATGGAATCATCCTTGTCTGTCTGGAGCTGACATCCGTATACCCACGTATCACCATGTACCCTTCTCCATATATTAGGAACGTATCCTTAGTTCTTCTTAAGTACTTAAGGATCGTCTTTACAGTCACCCAATGATCCATTCCTGGATCAGACTGGTATCTGCTCGTGACACTCAGAGCATACGATACATCGGGCCTCGTACATAACATAGCATACATGATAGATCCTATTGTGGATGCATAGGGAATCTTACTCATGCAAATGCGCGGACACACATAGACTTCGAAAGGTGTACCCCATGCCTGATGGGTAAGAAACCTTTCTTGGATTCCGACATGCTAAACCTCTTTAGCACTCGGTCTATATATGTAGACTACGAAAGACCAAGCAACCGTTTCGATCTATCTCTATAGATCTTAATCCCGAGGATGTAGGTTGCTTCTCCCAGGTCTTTCATGGAGAATGTCTTGGATAACCAAACCTTCACTGACTGTAAGATTGAGACATCGTTTCCTATAAGTAATATGTCATCGACATACAATACTAGGAACACGACTGCACTCTCACTAACCTTCTTGTACACACAAGGTTCGTCTGGATTTTATGAGAAATCAAACTTTTTGATCGTCTCATCAAAACGGATATTCCAGCTCCTGGATGCTTGCTTCAATCCATAAATGGACCGTCGCAATTTGCATACCTTGGTTTTATTAACCGATGTGAAACCCTCAGGCTGTATCATATACACGTCCTCGAGAAGGTTTCCATTAAGGAAAGCTGTTTTCACATCCATCTGCCATATCTTATAATCATAATGAGCCGCTATGGCCAGGAGCATCCGAATGGATTTAAGCATAGCTACAGGCGAATAGGTTTCGTCATAATCAACACCTTGCTTTTGACGATATCCTTTCGCCACCAATCTAGCCTTATAGGTAATCACATTACCATCCATGTCGGTTTTCTTCTTGAAAACCCACTTGCACCCTATAGGCTTTATGCCTTCAGGTGGGTCAATCAAGTTCCAAACTTGGTTTTCGTACATGGAATCCATTTCCGACTTCATGGCACCAAGCCACTTATCCCTTTCTGAACTTGTCAGCACATCTTCATAACTGGTAGGCTCCTCATCATCAATGAGTAACACGTCGTTCGATTCGCTTACGAGAAATCCATATCTCTCAGGAATATTGCGTGTTCTACCAGATCTACGAAGATGTGGTGTTACAATAGGTCCAAATTGATTTCTCATCACTACATTTACTTCACCGTGTATCTCATCAATGTCTATTTGAGTCTCTCGAGCCTCCTCAAGCTCGACGACACTCCCACTGTTTTCTTGCAAGAGAAACTCTTTCTCAACATGCCTTGAAACAAACACCTTTTGTTCCACAGGATGATAGAATTGGTAACCCCTTGTTTCCTTAGGGTATCCAATAAATAGATATTTATCAGACTTAGCATCCAATTTGTCTGATACAGTCCGCTTCACATAAGCAGGACAACCCCATATCTTCAAGTAAGATACATGAGATTTCTTACTATTCCATATCTTATATGGAGTAGTTGAGACTACCTTGGTAGGCATTCTGTTTAACAAGTAAACAGCTGTCTGAAGTGCATAGCCCCAAAAGGACTTGGGAAGAGTTGCATGATTCATCATTGACCTGACCATGTCCAACAAGGTCCGGTTACGCCTCTCAGATACACCATTATGCTGTGGTGTATAGGGCGGAGTCCATTGAGACAATATACCATTGTCTCTTAGATAATCAAGAAACTCTTGACTTAAGTATTCACCACCTCGATCCGATCAAAGTATTTTAATACTCTTGTCATGTTGTTTCTCTACTTCATTTCTGAATTCTTTGAACATTTCAAAGGCTTCAGACTTGTGTTTCATCAAGAACACATACCCAAACCATGAGTGATCATCGGTGAAGGTAATGAAGTAGCTATAGCCTCCTAATGCTTGAGTTGACATAGGTCCACATACATCAGTATGTATTAGACCTAGTAACTCTCCCACTCGTTCACCTTTTCCAGTAAAAGGTAACTTAGTCATCTTGCCTTTTAAGCATGATTCGCATGTATCGTATGAATCCAATTCAAACGATTCCAGAATTCCACATCGGTGTAATTCGGACATGCATTTCTTGCTTATATGGCCAAGACGACAATGCCACATATAGGAGTCTATTTAATTATCCTTTCGAGCACGCTTGTTGCTCGCTTCGATATTGAAAATATCACTGGATACGTCCAACGTATAAACACCATTGCTTAAAGTTCCAGTCCCATAAAGAACTCCATTCAAAGTTATGTAACAACAATTGTTACTAAAAGTCAAATGGTACTCATTTCTATTTAAACAAGAAATAGAAATGATGTTCTTTATCAACGAAGGAATATAAAAGCAATTGTCCAGTTCTAAGACAAGTCCTGCAGGGAGTTTCAACAAATACGATCCGATGGCGAGTGCAGCAACCTTTGCTCCATTCCCAACACGTAAATTTGACTTTCCCTTGACGAGTCTTCTTCTATTCCTTAGCCCATGTATGTCATTACATATATGTGAGCCACACCCAGTATCCAATACCCAAGTGTCTAAGGAAATAGAATGACAATCAATAAAGAAGATTTCTGAAGAAGATGGGGCATCCGATGCCTTATCCTTCTTCACGGACTCAAGATAAATCTTGAACTTTCTTCGCAAATAGCTCTCCTTGCCATAATGATGGCAAGTTTCCTTTTGTGCTAGTTCTACCTTCTTAGCCTTTCTCTTCTTTCCCTTCTGCTGTTCCTTTGACTTCCTCTTAGAACCTTTCTTCGAGGAATCAACTAATAGCATCGTCCCCTGCTCATGCTTCTCAGAAGACTCCACAGTCTTCAGCATACTGAGCAGTACCACAGATGAACCTCCTAGCATCTCAGAGGTGAAGAGGAGCTTTGAGACTTCAAACCGTTCGAATCTCACTTGCTCATCAATCAACTCACAAAGATGAAGGACTACGATATGAGCATCCATATGCTCATGCTGCTTTCGTAGCTTGGGTTCCATCGTGGCTAGCATGATGCAACTCATTTGTTCAGAATCACTCACATGTTTCTGATAGGCCAACAATTGGTCCAGAGTTGCATCGTCACTAGGACGGGCGGGAAGAGGCGCTTCGAGGATATACACAAGCTTTTCACCTTGAGAACAATTCTCAAGTTTCTAAGCCAGTCCAAGAAGTTCGGCCCAGTCAATTTATTTGAATCCAAAATGGAACGCAAATTCAAAGACATCAGGATCAATCTTAGAAATACAAAACGAGCATATATGAGAAAATAATTTTTAAAATGCATCAATATACATTTATAAATCCCATTCATTTTTCGAATTTCAAAAAACCCCAAAATCACTTCGGGAGATCGTAGGTCCATCTCCGAATGGGCTGATATCCATCATAGTTATGAACAACCTTGGAGAGAGTCCAAAAAGCCATTCATAACTACGACGGTAGGTATCATCTATACCGATTGCATATCACGTATATGCAACTATCACAATGTGCTATCAACTAATTGAATGTTCACACATACATCGGGTTGTTAACACATTAACAAGTATGCATCATATGCATAGCACCCAACTTCACCTCCCTTTACATCGACCTTGGAGAGAGTCCAACAAGCCGATGCTCCAGGTTAAAGCCAACCCATTAATCAGGACATAGTTTTAATATGGTTAGAGCGCATTCAACCAATTAGCCCAGCTTGGAGAGAGTCCAACAACCAAAGCTAACGATTGACCTCTGACTCTTACTATATTAGTATTAAACTATTCCATGGTTTGAACATATTCAGGTTCGAGCCAGGCTTGGAGAGAGTCCAACAACCCAAACAAGAAACAGAACTCTGGTTCTAACCATATTAATGGAAGGTGTAGGCTTTAATATTGATTAAGGGTTTTATGTCTCATCCTCTTTGCATGCAAATAACTATTATCTACATGGCATCATACATGGCATACATCTACATGTCACGACACGCATGGCATAATGTTATGCATCTAATGCAATTACATGGCATACAATTATGTCATGTATATAATTTCCTTATATGTCATAACTATTTATGGAAATAAAATATGTTTAAGATTTGATTCTCCAAATCAAATCATAATTAAATTAGGAAACAAATTTCCAAATCTAATCACATATTTTATTCATGGAATTATTTGATGAAGGAAAATCTATTTAGGAAACCAATTTCCTAAATCATTAAAACTACTTATGGAAATAAAATATTTTAAGATTTGATTTCCCAAATCAAATCATGATTAAATTAGAAAACAAATTTCCAGAATCTAATCAAATATTTTATTTATGGAAAATATCAATTTCCATAAATACTTCCAACTTTCCAAAAGTGGAAGATTTCCATAAATACTTCTAGACTTTCCAAAATTGAAAAATTTCCGTAAATACTTCTAAATTTCCAAAATTAGAAAATTTCCAGAAATACATTATGACTATCGCAAAACCATTTTACGATTATGTCGAAACACAACCTGGGCTCTGATACCACTGTTGGGTTTCCGGCACCGCGGCGTGTGTGTGTTCGATCATGTTTCGTAAACATGAGCACAGCGGAAGCAATTAAAAATAATAAATCTATATTTATTACAACACACACAACACACGCATACATATTACAACAAGTGTAGACATAACCGTAAATTAAAATTTGCAATAAAAGAAAATTATCTACGTTATACCTTTCGTATGACTTGTAGCGGGAACGGCATCAACCGGAACGATCCTCGTAAGAATCGTCTCTATCCATATCCACGCCGAGCTCCTCGGGATGACTTCGCTAAGTCACAAGCTTCATCTTCGTACGGGTTACTAGCCTCGTGTTGAAGACGACGTGATCGAGAGATGATCACGATCCGAATCCAAATTCGGATCCTAAAACGAGTTCTCAAAACTCGCTTCTCCGGAGAGGTATTCGTCAACCGTTTGACGAATCCTTCGTCCCCCACCTCAGAGGATTACTGGAGATCAAATCCCCGGTAAGTTAGCCGCTGTCGGAGCACTAACCGTCGTCCAAACGACGCTCCGACAACAAAGAAACAAGCTGTCCAGAAAAACTGGACAGCTTTTGGTGGAGGAATAGAGGCCGGCTAAGGAAAGATGGAAGCTCACCTTATCACCGAACCCAAAGGAGATCGCCGGAGGGTCGCCGGAGGTTCTCCGGCTGAAGCTTGGACGCCGGCAAAGACTTGGACGGCTGCACACAAGCTGGGCGGCGGCAGCTTTAGGGTTGGCGCCGAATAGGAGAGGGAGGGGGTTTGGGCGGCCAAAACTTGATTAGCCTTTTTTGGGTTAGGGTTTAACCCCTATTTTATAGAGAACTAATTCTCTTAATGGTTAATGGATCATATCCATAAAGCCCGTTAACCCACTCCATTAAGATAAGTTAAAATAAACCAAACCATGATGGTTTATTTTAAGTTAAAACGAACCGAACCAACTTTTGGTTCATTCGTTTAAAATAAACCAAACCCTTTGGTTTATTCTTATCCATTGGATTAGAACCAAACCATTTTGGTTCATCCATTACGTCTTCATAAGACGCGGCCCATCCACACTTCCATTGCGACTGAAACGATTTCATGCTCGCTTTATGTTTGGTCCAACCAAACATAGTTTCTCTCGGTCTGAGAATCCCATTCTCAAGCTCGTTTTAAATCCTTTGGATTACACTCGTTGTGCGTGTGACCAAATAGGTTCTCGGTTTATGTTGGCCGTCTATAATTAACCATTAATTATAGAACGATCATGAGTGGCACCTAGTAGTACATCATGATCCACAATTAACCGAAAAGATCAACGGTTGATCCAGAACTATTTCTGAAACCCTTCAGTAGCTCGAATGAATCGTGCCCCATTCCCTTCACTCATCTTATACTCACTTGGTTCAGGACATGGTCTATTGTGTCAGTCCCCACTAGGCTGACTACGTCACACCTAGCCCAAGTATCATTTCCTCGTCCTACGGATTCTAGTTACTCCACATGTATCGAAGAGTACTTTACTTTAAACATGTAATGCTTTGGCCAAAGAATTTAGTAACAATTCGACGAGAGGCCATGGGTATACATCTCCTCGCAAGGAGTGGTGAATCCTTTATAGGCTATTCAAACACCTTCGATCACTTCGACTTATACTCAATCATCCCGGGTCCACATCTCCTTAGAGATGTTTGCTTAAGATGTCAAAGCATAAGTCTCCATGATCAAGATGACTTGAATACCACAAGTCAAAGGAACATCGCACTTAAGCCACAGTAAGAACTTCATTGACATATCTATATATGCAGAGAACCATATGAAGTCTTACGGCTGGTCACTCCAATGAACTAGTTACCATAACTAGCATCCACGATTAACTCCTGACATCACTATGTCTCCAGCCAGTGAGAATCAGCTGCTTGGATACACCAAGGAGTATACCTCGTGCTAGTCTCGACAGAATTGATGGTGTCCAAATCCATCAATTCATCGACTAGGGATAATTCCGATACATCACAATTACACATGTAGAGATACTCACTAGTTGTGATCTAATCACAAATTCTCTCATGCTGTGAATCGTATCGTGGACATTCAGTAAATGAGTTTAAGATCCAATCAAATACATTAAACATGTACACTCAAATAATGAATCTTCATTTATCATATAAATGGTTCATACATAAGGCGATTGCCTTAGGACATCTCTCATATATTACTAACACTTGCCACCAAAAGAGACGAAGAAGAAAGGAAAATACTTCCTTATTTGGTGCCACCCAAGCCTCCACAACCCTAAGCCTCCAAACCCTAACCCTATCTCTCCTAATGGCCGACCATGGAAGAGGGGAAGAATAATAGGATGAGCACCGGCCAAGGTAGAGGGGAGAAGTATATGTGCTGGTAACAACTTGGGATGAAGAAGAAAAGAGCTCTTCCTCATGTTGTCGGCCACCCGTATCTCACAAACCCTAGCCGCCCAAACCTAATCCTAAACAAACTAGGATTCCTAGCCTCCAAAGGAAGCAAACCCTAATCCCCTAAGCCATCAAGTTGCCGCCCACCCCTATGACTTCCTTTTTTAGAGTTAGGGATATGCCATGATTTAATCTCCACCATAGGTTCTAGGGATTTAATCTCAACCGTCGGATCTAGAGATTTAATCTCAACCGTCGGATCTAGAGATTTAATCTCTACCTTTGGATCTAGTTTTGTTTCTATCCATTGGATCTAAGTTTCATGAGGTGTTAATAGGCTACATTAGGGACCATGAGGAGGAGTTGGATCTTGGCCACCCATGGATCAAGCCCACATAAAGTCCGATCCATTAATGATAATCCAATCCACTAAAGGATTATCATTGATCTACCTCACCAACCCCCATATGATAATATGGGCTCCATATATTATTTGTACATTTTCTCCCCATGTTTAAGATCTCGAATGTCCGTCGATTAATTAATTTACTGACCATTAATTAATCAACATCTAACTCCTTGAATAGTACCACTCAACCTTTTCATCATGTCGGACCAAGTCCACCTGTAGGGTTTACATGATGAACCTTATGAGCTCCTCAAGGGGACATCATCATCCTAATATATAGGACACGGTTTCCTCCTATAATCAACGGCACACCATATAAATAATATCATCTCCCAACTTACCGAGCCTATCGATTTAATCTATAAATCTCGCCCATTAGTAAATCAAAGAGATGAGTACTAAGTATATGTGCCCGTTATTATATCGGGATTAAGAGCATGTACAAAATAATATCTGAGGTCCGATTCAATGAAGGGTTTAGCTTATCGAGTCCGTGAGGGGAAACTTCGCTTCCCACTTCACCTTAGTCCTTTGTTCATGGCGATCCCCTCGATGAACCTGGATTAAAAATTTTAATCCTAGACAAAAAGGATTGCCCAAACAACCAAGTCATCATCATGCTATTCGTTTAGAGAGGTCACTTGAACAAACTAGTTGTTCAAGCGACCATCCTCTATTCTATGAGTAGCCGCGGAATAGACGATATCCGGATCGTCGGTTTTTGTGTTTATGCTCGAAATCCAAGTATTATTTAGCCATATACAAATTTATATCATGCTCATAATTGAAAAACAAATATAAACATGTAACATATAAAAATTAGAGAATCGATATACCTCTCGATCATCTAATGTATCACCTTCCTCCTTTCGAACGTCGTGTGGGCGACGATCTACCGTAAGTCAAAGCTCCTAGATCGCAAATATTCCTTCCTTGCACTTCCAAAGAAAAAGGAAGAATAGAAACAAGGTTCTTCTCCTCCCTAAAACCAACCAACAAGGAAAAAAAGAGATCATTGCCGCCGGCCAACTAGGAGGAGGAGTTTGTGGTGGAATCTGGCCAAGACACCAAGGGAAGTGTTAGTTATAGCCCTAGAACCAATCATGTGATGGTTGAATAGGGAACATTTTGTATCATATTCTATAAAGGCAAAGGATTGGTTATTATATTTACGTCTTGCTTGTGCCAGCTAAATTAAATATAATAATGCCCTAGAAAAGTAGGTTCTTATCTACAGCACATCAATTGGCAGAAATGATTATGAGAGGCTATAGAGAACACTTTCCTAAATATTTCTAGTCAAGTATTAATATGCAAGGGCAATATTAATACATAAAGACTAGCATGTAGGTCAATGATGACTTGATCTCACAAGTCATGGATATATGATATCAAGTTGACACATGGGTATATATTAGAGAATATATACTGAACTGACCCGCCATGAGAAAGTTTCATGGATCGTCATATGAGTGTCATAAACTTTCTCATGTGACTATTGGTATGAATAGTCCTCAAACCTGAAGTCACTACGGTTCCCTACATAAGGAGTTATGTACTTTGGTATCGTCAAACGTCACCCGTAACAGGGTGGACCATAAAGGCGACATCGGGTATAGAACAAATTATGCGGAGGGATGTGAGTGATGTCGATGGGATCTATCCCTCCCATATGACGGAGTGATATCTATGGGGCCTTGATTGAGTAGAACTACTAAAATGCATGGCCATGCTCGAATGAGTCAATATGAGATATTGAGCTCATTTGTTTGAGTTAGTTTACTCAGGGATCAAGAAACACATAGATTGATCGAGGATGACACGGTCTATGGCTCATTGGTCAATCTAATATCAAGGATAGAAGGACACGGTCATACATTATAGTAGTCACGGAAAGGTTAGTCGGATCTTGACTTATTTCGTAACTTGGGTAGCAATGATGTATTGCTAGATGCCGCTCATTGCTTGTGTATCTAAAAGAGTTTAGATCCACTGCCAACGTTATGAGAGCCTATAGGGTCACACACAAAGAGCATGATGATTAGAAGAATTAGTGCATTCTAGTTTGACTAGAATAACTTGGGAATAAGCTTAAGTACAAAATGGTTTTTGGACTTTAAGCTTAATGAGAATTTTAGCTTATTGATTTAATGAGATTAATTCAATATGCTAAGCTTATTAATTTAATAAGATTAAATAAATATGTTATCATGATAGCCTAAGCTTAATTCATTTAATAAGATTAATTCAATATGTTACCTTATTGATTTAATGAGATTAATTCAATATGATAACATAAGCTTATTGAATTAATAAGATTAATTCAACATGCATGAATGCCACATAAGCATGCCACATAAGCTTGATGAGGTGGAAGGAGACAAAGGGTTTTGAACTTTAGAATTTCTCTACATGTGGCAAGCCAAACATGGTTTGATTATTTTTCAATGCAATTGAATGCATTGAATGTGATAGGAGGTGAAAGATTTTTTCAATCCTATAAAACACTCCATGGGGTGGCTGGCCAAACATGGATGTGGAAGCTTGAGGCTTGGAGAGAGCTTGGTGGTGGAAGATTGAGGCTTGGAGAGAGCTTGGTGGTGAGAGGCTTTGGTTGTGTGGCTTTTGTGAGTGTAGGCTAGCAAGAAGAGTGGTCTTCTTCTTCCTTTCTCTTTTTCCCTACCTTCCTCTCCTTTAGGGACTTCTCTAGAAAGAAGCAAAGGAGAGCTCTTCTAGTTTCTTTTGTGAGACAAGAGCTTGCTCGTGTGGATACATATAGAGGCACGTACATTTGAACGTGCTAAAAGATCCAACAAACCCAAGGAGAAGCGGGATTAAAAAGGGCACGCAACAAAGGTAATATTCTTTTATAAGGTAGGTTTTTCTTTTAGAGAAATTTCTTTTTGTACGAGGTTTTCTTTCGCAAGGATCACTTGGAAGGGATCCTATTTTCTCGTTGCGCATATGCTATTTTGCATAAAAAATCCCTACAGTGGTATCAGAGCCACTTGCGAAAGATCGTATAAAAAAAATAGGTTTTCTCTATTTTTATATATGATATAGAAGTAGGATAAATTTTATTATGAGTTGATAATTGCATTAGCAATTTTTCAAACATAATTAAATATCCAATGTCTTTTAAAAGTTAAAATTGACATGGTGCATGGTTATGGCCTAGTCCCAAAATGTTTGTGAATGTGTGTGTTGTAATTCTTAATACGGCTTGCGTGTCGTGCCTTTCTCCTAAAATTCTTGTTGTAAAATTAGCTTTAGACTCGAATGTAACTCGAGTATTTCTCCTTTTGTAATATACAAAATAAAGATGGAGGGTCCATTGGAAGTTGACGTTACAAGGAGGAAGTCAACAACACAAGACAACCAAAAGGAAGCACTTGGGAGAAGATGCTATCCCTAGGTTGACCAATCAATCTTTTCATTGGCTTGAGAAGATTGTAGAATAAGGGTCATAACCATGACACGCTTAGTTTAATATGTATGTGATGCATGTTAATTTAGCTTATATGTGATGTATGCTAATATGTATGTTATGCATGTTTAAGTTTATTTCTTAATAAGTCAAAAACGATATGCCTACCAAAGTTTGGTACTCACTACTTCCTCGATCATTTGTTGTTGGGTTTGCCAAAGCAAAGCAATGCATTTTATCTTGGAAGAGTGCGAGTGGACAATCATGATGTCCCGCTATCAAACTTGGTTAAGACTTAATTAAGTTTTTCTTAATTAATTACGAAAGTAGAGGCATATATTAGCTTTGAACATAAGTTTTAAAAATTAGTTTTGTGTGATTTCCGAACATCATCTTTGTCTTAGAAAGTGGTCGTTGCTCCGATATCAAAGAAGGCCTCTGTGCCTTGCCACAGCCTGGAAGCTGGTTTAGGAATAAGCACTAAACTAATCTAAACTTAACCAAAGCTATTAAAGAGTTACATCAGATGTAATTGGCAAAAGATTGCCTACCTAATCATACTACGTCTTGGGCGATTAGCCAAAGCTAACTCAAGACGAAGTATGATGTGGATCTTTATCCCATATAAATTTATAGCTAAATAGAAGCTAATGATGTAAGCAAAATGTGTTTGCCTACATCAATGATTAGCTCATATCAAAGCTATGAGAATTTAGTGGGAGCCTCATTTAATTAAAGGCCTAATTAAATGACTTAGGTATGATACTTAATTTTGCATTTTAATGTTGTAGATCACCATGTCATCTAACACGACACACCCCCTTAACTTGCGATCTGTCCTTGAGAAAGACAAGCTCAATGGAGCTAACTTTCTAGACTGGTATAGAAACTTGAGGATTATCCTCAAGCAAGAACGTAAATTGTATGTCCTAGAGCAGTCTATCCCTGAAACACCCGCCCCTGCGGCCACTCGGGCCGAAAAGGATGCTTATAAGAAGCATCAAGATGACGCATTAGATGTGTCATGTCTTATGCTTGCCACCATGAACTCTGAGCTTCAGAAGCAACATGAGAACATGGATGCCTATGGTATGGTTGAGCATTTTAAACAACTATATCAAGGACAAGCTAGGCACGAACGTTTTGAAGTGTCTAAGGCTCTTTTTGCATGCAAGATGCAAGAAGGAACACCTGTAGGAACTCACGTACTTAAAATGATAGGGTACGTTGAGAACCTTGAAAGACTAGGTTTTCCACTGAGCCAAGAATTGGCAACCGATGTTATTTTGCAATCATTGCCAGAAGCATATAATCAATTCGTCATGAATTATAACATGAATGAAATTGATAAGTCTTTGCCTGAGATTCTCAGCATGTTAAGAACTGCTGAACCAAATCTCAAGAAGAAAGTTAGTAATGTACTAATGGTCAAGAAGGGCAAAGGTAAGCGCAAAGGCAAGGGTAAGACCCAATCCAAAGGCAAGGCCAATTCATCCACTTCAAAGGGTAAAGGTAAAGTACCTAAGGAAGGGGACTGTTTCCATTGCGGTGAGACTGGACACTGGAAGCGGAACTGCAAAGTCTACCTTGAGGAAGTAAAGAAGAAAAGAAGTGGGACTTCTGCCTCAGGTATACACGTTATAGAAGTTAATCTATCTATTTCTTCTACATGGGTATTAGATACCAGATGTGCATCTCACATTTGTACTAATGTGCAGGGACTGAGAAATAGTAGCCTAATGGCAAAGGGCGAAGTGGACCTACGAGTAGGCAATGGCGCAAAAGTTGCTGCTGTAGCTGTAGGAACATATTCTTTGTCTTTGCCCACTGGGCTTATCTTAGAACTAGAGGAGTGCTTTTATGTACCTGCATTAACGAAGAACATAATTTCTGTATCTTGTTTAGACAAGAAAAACTTTTCTTTTATAATAAAGGACAAATGTTGTTCCATTTATTTGAATAAAATGTTCTATTGTAATGCACCACTTATGAATGGTCTCTATATTATAGATTTAGAAAAACCAATTTATAACGTAAATACCAAACGGTTCAAATCGAATAATTTGAACCAAACATATCTCTAGCACTGTCGCCTAGGTCACATAAATGAAAAACGCATATTACAACTCCATAAAGATGGATTATTGGACTCATTTGATTTTGAATCTTATGAGGTATGTGAATCTTGTCTTTTAGGAAAGATGACTAAAACTCCATTTAGTGGACATGGCGAGAGAGCGACAGACTTGTTAGGACTCATACATACTGATGTATGTGGCCCTTTCAATGTCGAAGCCAGAGGAGGCTATAAGTACTTTATTACTTTCACTGATGATATGAGTAGATTTGGCTACTTATATTTGATGAGACATAAGTCAGAATCCTTTGAAAAGTTCAAAGAATTCAAGAATGAAGTACAAAACCAACTTGGTAAGCGTATTAAGCTACTTTGATCAGATCGAGGTGGTGAATACCTTAGTCAAGAGTTTCGTGATCACCTGGCTGAGTGTGGGATAATATCCCAACTCACTCCACCTGGAACACCACAATGGAATGGTGTATCTGAGAGGAGAAATCGTACTCTATTAGATATGGTACGATCAATGATGAGCCAGACTGATCTACCTACTTCCTTTTGGGGTTTAGCTCTAGAGACAGCCACTTTCACACTTAATCGCGTCCCATCAAAAGCCGTAGAAAAGACACCATATACGTTATGGACTGGGAAGAGTCCCAAAATGTATTTTATAAAGATTTGGGGTTGTGAAGCTTATGTTAGACAACAATTCTCAGATAAACTAGGACCCAAATCAGATAAGTGTTATTTTGTAGGATATCACAAGGAAACTAAGGGATATTACTTTTACAATCCCACACTTGGCAAGGTGTTTGTTGCCAGAAATGCTGTCTTTCTAGAAAGAGAATTTATTTATAGAAAAACTAGTGGGAGTAAAATTCATCTTGAAGAAATTCAAGATGAAGATAACACTAAGGCTTCGATGGAAAATGAATAGGCACCACAAAGTATTGTGGATGAGAAAATTGTTGCCCAAAGAGTCGTGGAGCAAACACCTGTTCAAGTAGACCAACCTCTTCGTAGATCTGATAGGATCCGTCGTCAACCCGAGAGATATTCTTTTCTCTTGACTGACAACGGTGATGTATTGCTTATCAATCTTGATGAGCCTACATCCTATCAAGAAGCTATGATGAGCCCAGATTCCGAGAAATGGCTAGAGGCCATGAGATCCGAAATGGAATCCATGTACACTAACCAAGTATGGACTTTGGTTGATCCACTCAAGGTAAAACCATTGTGTAAGTGGGTCTTTAAAGTATAGTCTGACATTGTTGGTAATTAGCATACCTATATAGGTAGATTGGTTGATAAAGGATTCAAAGAATTTCATGGTATTTACTATGATGTAACCTTTTCACCCCATGATGCTTAAATCCATTCGGATCATACTTGCTATCGCACCTACCACGATTATGAGATCTGGCAGATGGATGTCAAAACCGCTTTTCGAATGGAAAGCTACCGAGGATGTGTACATGACACAACCTCGAGGGTTTTGAAGATCCAAAGCATCTCGGAAAGGTATGCAAACTGCAAAGGTACATTTATGGACTAAAGCAAGCCTCTCGAAGCTGGAATCTTCGATTTGATGATGCAATCAAGGAGTTTGGTTTCATCAAGAATGAAGATGAACCTTGTGTCTACAAGAGAAATATATGAGAGATGTCCTAAGGCAATCGCCTTATGTATGAACCATTTATATGATAAACAAAGATTAGCCATTACATATTTTATGGTTTGATTGATCTTGAAGATCATTTATCGAATTTAGTACACATTGAGCAATACGTAACTGAAACGCTTTGTGATTGGATCACAACTAGTGAGTATCTCTACATGTGTAATTGTGATGTATCGGAATTATCCCTAGTCGATGAATTGATGAATCTGGACACCATCAATTCTGTTGAGACTAGCACGAGGTATACTCCTTGGTGTATCCAAGCAGCTGATTCTCACTGGCTGGAGACATAGTGATGTCCGGAGTTAATCGTGGATGCTAGTTATGGTAACTAGTTCATTGAGTGACCACCGTAAGACTTCATATGGTTCTCTGCATATAGATATGTCAATGAAGTTCTTATCGGGCTTAAGTGCGATGTTCCTTCGACTTGCGGTATTCAAGTCATCTTGATCATGGAGACTTATGCTTTGACATCTTAAGCAAACATCTCTAAGGAGATGTGGACCCGGATGATTGGGTATAAGTCAAGTGATCAAGGTGTTTGAATAGCCTATAAAGGATTCACCACTCCTTGAGGAGATGTATACCCATGGCCTCTCGTCGGATTGTTACTAAAGTCTTTGCCAAAGCAATACATGTTTAGAGTAAGGTACTCTTCGATACATGTGGAGTAACTAGAATCAGAGGACGAGGAAATGATACTTGGGCTAGGTGTGACGTAGTCACTTAGTGGGGATCGGATACACAATAGACCATGTCTGAACCAAGTGGGTATAAGATGAGTGAAGGGAATGGGGCACGATTCATTCGAGCCATCAAGGGTTTCGTAAATAGTTCGATCAACTGCTGATCTTTTCGGTTAATTGGGGATCATGATGTACTACTAGGTGCCACTCATGATCGCTCTATAATTAATGGTTAATTATAGACGGCCAACATAAACCGAGAACCTATTTGGTCACACGACAACGAGTGTAATCCAAAGGATTTAAAACGAGCTTGAGAATGGGATTCTCGATCGAGAGAAACTATGTTTGGTTGGACCAAACATAAAGCGAGCATGAAATTGTTTCAGTCGCAATGGAAGCGTGGATGGGCCGTGTCTTATGAAGACATAATGGATGGACCAAAATGGTTTGGTCCTAATCCAATGGATGAGAATAAACCAAAGGGTTTGGTTTATATTAAACGAATGAACCAAAGGTTGGTTCGGTTCGTTTTAACTTAAAATAAACCATCATGGTTTGGTTTATTTTAACTTATCTTAATGGAGCGGGTTAACGGGCTTTATGGATATGATCCATTAACCACTAAGAGAATTAGTTCTCTATAAAATAGGGATTAAACCCTAACCCTAAACAAAATTAAACTTCCCCTCCCTCTCTCCTATTCGGCGCCTAACTCCAGCCGCCCAGCCCAAAGGTCCTCCAACCGGCGTCCAGAAGGTTGCTTCCTTCCTCCTCGCCGGCGTCGAGCTGCTGCCGGAAGAGTTCCGGTCATCCTCCTTAGGTTTGGCATCAAGGTGAGCACTTTGCTTCCTTGGTTTTGGCCGGCGCCTACTCCTCCACCAAGCTGTCCAGTTTTCTGGACAGCTTCTTCTCCTCTCGTCGGAGCGTCGTTTGGACGACGGTTAGTGCTCCGACAGCGGCTAACATACCGGGGATTTGATCTCCGGTAATCCTCTGAGGTGGAGGACGCAGGATTCGTCAATCGGTTGACGAATACCTCTCCGGAGAAGCAAGTCTTGAGGACTTGTTTTTAGGTCCGAATTTGGATTCGGACCGTGATCATCTCTCGATCACGTCGTCTTCAACACGAGGCTAGTAACCCGTACGAAGACGAAGCTCGTGGCTTGGCGGTCATCCCGAGGAGCTCGGCGTGATACGGATAGAGACGATTCTTACGAGAATCGCTCCGCTGATGCCGTTTCGCTACACGCCATACTAAAGGTATAACGTAGTTTAATTTCCTTTATTGCAATTTTAATTTACGGTTATGTCTACACTTGTTGTAATAGCATGCGTGTGTTGTGTGTGTTGTAATAAATAGGAGTATTTATTATTTTATTGCTTCAGTGCTCATGTTTACGAAACATGATCGAACACACACACGCCATGCAAGGAAACCCAACAGTGGTATCAGAGCCCAGGTTGTGTTTCGACATAATCGTAAAAATGGTTTTGCGATAGTCATAATGTATTTCTGGAAGTTTTCTAAATTTTGGAACTTTAGAAGTATTTATGGAAATTTTTCAATTTTGGAAAGTCTAGAAGTATTTATGGAAATCTTCCACTTTTGGAAGGTTGGAAGTATTTATGGAAATTTATATTTTCCATAAATAAAATATTTGATTAGATTCTGGAAATTTGTTTCCTAATTTAATCATGATTTGATTTGGGAAATCAAATCTTAAAATATTTATATTTCCATAAGTAGTTTTAAAGATTTAGGAAATTGGTTTCCTAAATAGATTTTCCTTAATCAAATAATTCCATGAATAAAATATGTGATTAGATTTGGAAATTTGTTTCCTAATTTAATTATGATTTGATTTGGAGAATCAAATCTTAAACATATTTTATTTCCATAAATAGTTATGACATATAAGGAAATTATAAACATGACATAATTGTATGCCATGTAATTGCATTAGATGCATAACATTATGCCATGCGTGTCGTGACATGTAGATGTATGCCATGTATGTCATGTCATGTAGATAATAGTTATTTGCATGCAAAGAGGATGAGACATAAAAACCCTTAATCAATATTAAAGCCTACACCTTCCATTAATATGGTTAGAACCAGAGTTCTGTTTCTTGTTTGGGTTGTTGGACTCTCTCCAAGCCCTGGCTCAACTCGAATATGTTCAAACCATGGAATAGTTTAATACTAATATGGTAAGAGTCGAGGTCAATCGTTAGCTTTGGTTGTTGGACTCTCTCCAAGCTGGGCTAATTGGTTGAATGCGCCTAACCATATTAAAACTATGTCCCGATTAATGGGTTGGCTTTAACCCGGAGCACGGGCTTGTTGGACTCTCTCCAAGGTCGATGTAAAGGAGGTGAAGTTGGGTGCTATGCATATGATGCATACTTGTTAATGTGTTAACAACCCGATGTATGTGTGAACATTCAATTAGTTGATAGCACATTGTGATAGTTGCATATACGGGATATGCAATCGGTATAGATGATACCTACCGTCGTAGTTATGAATGGCTTGTTGGACTCTCTCCAAGGTTGTTCATAACTATGATGGATATCAGCCCATTCGGAGATGGACCTACAATCTCCCGAAGTGATTTTGGGGTTTTTGAAATTCGAAAAATGAATGGGATTTATAAATGTATATTGATGCATTTTAAAATCATCTTTCTCATATATGCTCATTTTGTATTTCTAAGTTAATATATTGATCATGATGTGTTTGAATTTGCGTTCCATTTTGGATTCAAATAAATTGACTGGGCCGAACTTCTTGGACTAGCTTAGAAACTTGAGAATTGTTCTAAAGGTGGAAAAACTTGCAAATGTCCTCGAAGCGCCTTTTCCCGCCCGTCCTAGTGACGATGCAACTCTGGACCAATTGTTGGCCTATCAGAAACATGTGAGTGATTCTGAACAAATGAGTTGCATCATGCTAGCCACGATAGAACCCAAGCTACGAAAGCAGCATGAGCATATGGATGCTCATATCGTAGTCCTTCATCTTTGTGAGTTGGTTGATGAGCAAGTGAGATTCGAAAGGTTCAAAGTCTCCAAGCTCCTCTTCACCTCTGAGATGCTAGGAGGTTCATCTGTGGTACTGCTCAATATGCTGAAGATTGTGGAATCTTCTGAGAAGCATGAGCAGGGGACGGTGCTGTTAGTTGATTCCTCGAAGAAAGGTTCTAAGAGGAAGTCAAAGGAACAGCAGAAGAGAAAGAAGAGAAGGGCTAAGAAGGTAGAACTAGCACAAAAGGAAACTTGCCATCATTATGGCAAGGAGAGCCATTTGCGAAGAAAGTGCAAGATTCATCTTGAGTCTGTGAAGAAGGATAAGGCATCGGATGCCCCATCTTCTTCAGAAATCTTCTTTATTGATTGTCAATCTATTTCCTTAGACACTTGGGTATTGGATACTGGGTGTGGCTCACATATATGTAATGACATACATGGGCTAAGGAATAGAAGAAGACTCGTCAAGGGAGAGTCAAATTTACGTGTTGGGAATGAAGCAAAGGTTGCTGCACTCGCCATCGGAACGTATTTGTTGAAACTCCCTGCAGGACTTGTCTTAGAACTGGACAATTGCTTTTATATTCCTTTGTTGATAAAGAACATCATTTTTATTTCTTGTTTAAATAGAAATGGTTTCCATTTGACGTTTAGTAACAATTGTTGTTACATAACTTTGAATGGGGTTCTTTATGGGACTGGAACTTTAAGCAATGGTGTTTATACGTTGGACGTATCCAGTGACATTTTCAATATCGAAGCGAGCAACACGCGTGCTCGAAAGGATAATCAAATAGACTCCTAAATGTGGCATTGTCGTCTTGGCCATATAAGCAAGAAACGCATGTCCGAATAACACCGATGTGGAATTCTGGAATCGTTTGAATTGGATTCATACGATACATGCGAATCATGCTTAAAAGGCAAGATGACTAAGTTACCTTTTACTGGAAAAGGTGAACGAGTGGGAGAGTTACTAGGTCTAATACATCGATGTATGTGGACCTATGTCAACTCAAGCATTAGGAGGCTATAGCTACTTCATTACCTTCACCGATGATCACTCACGGTTGGGTATGTGTTCTTGATGAAACACAAGTCTGAAGCCTTTGAAAGGTTCAAAGAATTCAGAAATGAAGTAGAGAAACAACATGACAAGAGTATTAAAATACTTCGATCGGATCGAGGTGGTGAATACTTAAGTCAAGAGTTTCTTGATTATCTAAGAAACAATGGCATATTGTCTCAATGGACTCCGCCATATACACCACAGCATAATGGTGTATCTGAGAGGCGTAACCGGACCTTGTTGGACATGGTCAGGTCAATGATGAATCATGCAACTCTTCCCAAGTCCTTTGGCATGACCGCTTACTTGTTAAATGTAATGCCTACTAAGGTAGTCTCTACTACTCCATATGAGATATGGGCTAGTAAGAAACCTCATGTATCTTACTTGAAGATATGAGGTTGTCAAGCGGATCAGATCGCATAAACCGGATGCTAAGTCTGATAAATGTCTATTTATTGGATACCCTAAGGAAACAAGGGGTTACCAATTCTATCAACCAATGGAACAAAAGGTGTTTGTTTCAAGGCATGCTGTGTTTCTAGAGAAAGAGTTTCTCTTGCAAGAAAACAGTGGGAGTGTCGTCGAGCTTGAGGAGGCTCGAGAGACTCAAATAGACATTGATGAGATACCTGGTGAAGCACAACAGCCGACAACTCATAGTGATGAGCAATCAGCTGGACCTATTGTAACACCACATCTTCGTAGATCTGGTAGAACACGCAATATTCCTGAGAGATATGGATTTCTCGTAAGTGAATCGAACGACGTGTTACTCATTGATGATGAGGAGTCTACCAGTTATGAAGAAGTGCTGACAAGTTCAAAAAGGGATAAGTGGCTTGGTGCCATGAAGTCGGAAATGGATTCCATGTACGAAAACCAAGTTTGGAACTTGGTTGACCCACCTGAAGGCATAAAGCCTATAGGGTGCAAGTGGGTTTTCAAGAAGAAAACCGACATGGATGGTAATGTGATTACCTATAATGCTAGATTGGTGGCGAAAGGATATCGTCAAAAACAAGGTGTTGATTATGACGAAACCTATTCGCCTGTAGCTATGCTTAAATCCATTCGGATGCTCCTGGCCATAGCGGCTCATTATGATTATGAGATATGGCAGATGGATGTGAAAATAGCTTTCCTTAATGGAAACCTGCTCGAGGACGTGTATATGATACAGCCTGAGGGTTTCACATCGGTTGATAAAACCAAGGTATGCAAATTGCGACGATCCATTTATGGATCAAGCAAGCATCCAGAGTCGGAATATCCGCTTTGATGAGACGATCAAAAGTTTGATTTCTCACAAAATCCAGACGAACCTTGTGTGTACAAGAAGGTTAGTGGGAGTGCAGTCGTGTTCCTAGTATTGTATGTCGATGACATATTACTTATAGGAAATGATTTGTCAATCTTACAGTCAGTTAAGGTTTGGTTATCCAAGACATTCTCCATGAAAGACCTGGGAGAAGCAACCTACATCCTTGGGATTAAGATCTATAGAGATAGATCGAAACGGTTGCTTGGTCTTTCGCAGTCTACATATATAGACCGAAAAGCAAAGAGGTTTAGCATGTCGGAATCCAAGAAAGGTTATCCGCCCATCGTGCATGGGGTACACCTTTCAAGTCTATGTGTCCGCGCACGTACGAGAGGATTTGCATGAGTAAGATTCCCTATGCATCCGCAATAGGATCTATCATGTATGCTATGTTATGTACGAGGCCCGATGTATCGTGACGCCCGAGTGTCACGAGCAGATACCAATCCGATCCAGAATGGATCATTGGCGTTAAGACGATCCTTAAGTACTTGAGAAGAACTAAGGATGTGTTCTAATATATGGAGAAGGGGACATGGTGATACGCGGGTATACGGATGCCAGCTTCCAGACAGACAAGGATGATTCCATGTCTTAGTCTGGGTATGTATTCACCTAGAATGGAGGCGCAATAAGTTGGAAAGGTTCCAAGCTTGACACTATAGCGGATTCTGCCACTAAGGCAGAATACGTTGCAGCTTTGGAAGCAGCAAAGGAAGCGGTTTGGATCAAGTAGTTCATCTATGAACTTGATGTGGTCTCATCAATGATCCAAACATGTGCTTCGCCGCTATCATCTTATCAGAGAGATCATCAGTAGGAACGAAATACAAATCGAGAAAATACCCACTGAAAGGAACTTAGCGGATCCTTTGACTAAAGCATTACCTCAAAGTAAGTTTGAGGGTCATGTTCGTGCTTATGGTATTGGATACCGTAGCGATTGGCATTAGGCCAAGTGGGAGTCTGTTAGTAATATATGAGAGATGTCCTAAGGCAATCGCCTTATGTATGAACCATTTATATGATAAATGAAGATTCACTATTTGAGTATACATGTTTTTATGTATTTGATTGGATCTTAAACTCATTTACTGAATGTCCACGATACGATTCACAGCATGAGAGAATTTGTGATTGGATCACAACTAGTGAGTATCTCTACATGTGTAATTGTGATGTATCGGAATTATCCCTAGTCGATGAATTGATGGATTTGGACACCATCAATTCTGTTGAGACTAGCACGAGGTATACTCCTTGGTGTATCCAAGCAGCTGATTCTCACTGGCTGGAGACATAGTGATGTCCGGAGTTAATCGTGGATGCTAGTTATGGTAACTAGTTCATTGAGTGACCACCGTAAGACTTCATATGGTTCTCTGCATATATAGATATGTCAATGAAGTTCTTACTGTGGCTTAAGTGCGATGTTCCTTCGACTTGCGGTATTCAAGTCATCTTGATCATGGAGACTTATGCTTTGACATCTTAAGCAAACATCTCTAAGAAGATGTGGACCCGGGATGATTGGGTATAAGTCGTGATCAAGGTGTTTGAATAGCCTATAAAGGATTCACCACTCATGAGGAGATGTATACCCATGGCCTCTCGTCGGATTGTTACTAAAGTCTCGCCAAAGCAATACATGTTTAGAGTAAGGTACTCTTCGATACATGTGGAGTAACTAGAATCTGAGGACGAGGAAATGATACTTGGGCTAGGTGTGACGAGTCCTTAGTGGGGATCGGCACAATAGACCATGTCCCGAACCAAGTGGGTATAAGATGAGTGAAGGGAATGGGGCACGATTCATTCGAGCCATCAAGGGTTTCGTAAATAGTTCGATCAACCGCTGATCTTTTCGGTTAATTGGGGATCATGATGTACTACTAGGTGCCACTCATGATCGCTCTATAATTAATGGTTAATTATAGACCAACATAAACCGAGAACCTATTTGGTCACACGACAACGAGTGTAATCCAAAGGATTTAAACGAGCTTGAGAATGGGATTCTCGCATCGAGAGAAACTATGTTTGGTTGACCAAACATAAAGCGAGCATGAAATTGTTTCAGTCGCAATGGAAGCGTGGATGGGCCGTGTCTTATGAAGACATAATGGATGGACCAAAATGGTTTGGTCCTAATCCAATGGATGAGAATAAACCAAAGGGTTTGGTTTATATTAAACGAATGAACCAAAGGTTGGTTCGGTTCGTTTTAACTTAAAATAAACCATCATGGTTTGGTTTATTTTAACTTATCTTAATGGAGCGGGTTAACGGGCTTTATGGATATGATCCATTAACCACTAAGAGAATTAGTTCTCTATAAAATAGGGATTAAACCCTAACCCTAAACAAAATTAAACTTGGCCGCCCAACCCCTCCCTCTCCTATTCGGCGCCCAACTCCTGCCGCCAGCCCAAAGGTCCTCCAACCGGCGCCCGTAAGGTTGCTTCCTTCCTCCTCGCGTCGAGCTGCTGCCGGAAGAGTTCCGGTCATCCTCCTTAGGTTTGGCATCAAGGTGAGCACTTTGCTTCCTTGGTTTTGGCCGGCGCCTACTCCTCCACCAAGCTGTCCAGTTTTCTGGACAGCTTCTTCTCCTCTCGTCGGAGCGTCGTTTAGACGACGGTTAGTGCTCCGACAGCGGCTAACATACCGGGGATTTGATCTCCAGTAATCCTCTGAGGTGGAGGACGAAGGATTCATCAATCGGTTGACGAATACCTCTCCGGAGAAGCAAGTCTTGAGGACTTGTTTTTAGGTCCGAATTTGGATTCGGACCGTGATCATCTCTCGATCACGTCGTCTTCAACACGAGGCTAGTAACCCGTACGAAGACGAAGCTCGTGGCTTGGCGAAGTCATCCCGAGGAGCTCGGCGTGGATACGGATAGAGACGATTCTTACGAGAATCGTTCCGGTTGATGTCGTTCCCGCTACACGTCATACGAAAGGTATAACGCAGTTTAATTTCCTTTTATTGCAATTTTAATTTACGATTATGTCTACACTTGTTGTAATAGCATGCGTGTGTTGTGTGTGTTGTAATAAATAGGAGTATTTATTATTTTTATTGCTTCCGCTGTGCTCATGTTTACGAAACATGATCGAACACACACACGCCGCGGTGCCGGAAACCCAACATAGATGACATACTTCTCATCGAAAATGATATTCCCTCACTCCAGTCTGTGAAGATGTGGTTAGGGAATTTTTTCTCGATGAAAGACTTAGGTGAAGCTGTAACGCCCCTAAAATTTCTAGCAATTTTACGAGAGTTTTTGGCTTTACAATAATGGGCTTGATGTGGGCTTTTTTCGAAAAATAAAAGAAAATAGCTAAAAAGAGATGCAAGGCCTAGGAATTGAACCCCAAACCTCTAGACATAGCCAAGCCCTATAAATGCACCCACTAACCAGAAGCCCAATAGGATTATATCATTAGAAGAAAAGGGGAAAATTGTAGATAAGTGTGATGAGGGTAAATGAAGGGGCATGGAAAAGAGAAGAGAAACTTCTCTTCCTCCCTTTATAAAGAAGAAGGAAGTTTCCACTTGACCACTTCTTCTTCCCTTCTTCTTCCTCACTGAAAACCATCTCTCCCCCTCTCCATTTTCACCTTTGGTCGAACCCCATCCAAGCAAGGAGATGCTAGTTCTTGGCTTCCGTAAGGTCAACTACCCACTAAAAGCAAGCGAAGGATGTAAGAATCCCTCACCTGCAGTATATTAGTTTTGTAGGATAGGTTACATGAAAGAAATATGAAGTTTGTAGCCCTATATGTTTCGGCCAACTAAGTTTATGGGCTAGGATTCATGAAAATGCTACTAGGGAAATTTTTATAGGTTGTATGCTTCAAGTAGGAATCTTTAGGTGTCAAAAGTCCAAAGATTATAGCCCTACATGTTTCGGCCAACCCAAGCTTTTGGGGTTAGGGTTGCATGAACTTGATTCTAAGGTTATGTTAATAGATGGTATGCTTCAAGTAGGATTTTTAGGTGCCAACAATCCAAGATAATGGCCCTATAAGTTTCGGCCACCAATGGTTTTAGGGTTAGGGTTTCATGAAAATACCCCTTATGAAGTTATGCTATGATATATGCCTACCTGAATAAATTTAGGTGACAAAAATCCAAGCCTTGTGCCCCTATATGTTTCGGCCCCCAATGGTTTTAGGGTTATGGTTTCATGAGAATACCCCTTATGAAGTTATGTTATGATATATGCCTACATGAATAAATTTAGGTGACAAAATTCAAGCTTTGTGCCCCTATATGTTTCGGCCAACCTTGGGTTTAGGGTTAGGGTTTCATGAAAACACCCCCTTATGAAGTTATGTTAGGTGGACGACTTTAATATGCCTATGTGATGAACATGTTTTATGATTTAATATGCCAAGAAATATGTTTATGAAATATGCCTATGTGATGAACATGTTTATGATGTAATATGCCACGAAATATGCCTATGTGATGAACATGTTTTATGATTTAATATGCCAAGAAATATGTTTATGAAATATGCCTATGTGATGAACATGTTTATGATGTAATATGCAATGAAATATGCCTATATGATGAACATGTTTTATGATTTAATATGACATGAATATGTCTATGAATTATGCTTATGTGATAAACATGTTTATGCTTTAGGACCCCTTTAGGGTACTCTTATGTTATGAATGCATGTATGCTATGAAATGTCTAAGATGGAGATGCTTCCCTTTCAAGTAGGGATTAAGAGCTCTCCTTATGATAAGATAAGATGGAGATGCTTCCCTTTCAAGTAGTGATTAAGAGCTCTCCTTATGATAAGATAAGATGGAGATGTTTCCCTTTCAAGTAGGGATTAAGAGCTCTCCTTATGATAAGACAAGAAAGAAAGGAATTAAGTATTTTACTTTGTAAGTGGTTAAGTACCCGACCCGTCAGGTGGTCGTTAATCAAATCCATAGGGACATAAGAAGACGTAAGAGGTCTTGCCCTGGTAAGAAGTAAGAGGTCTTGCTCTAGTAGGTCTGGTGGCTCGCTACCCCAGCCTATTAGGGAACGCGCATTATGTGGTACTTAACCTGGGGCCCCCCATGCAAGTTATGATTATGTTGAAGTATCTATATGTATATGTTTTGAAAAGAAAAGACCTTTAAGAAATTATGAATGTTAGGTTCAAGTTTAAGAATGCTTATGATTATGTCTTTGATGCATGTTTAGGATTTAAGGAATTATGAATGCTTATATTCAAGTTTAAGAATACTTATGATTATGTCTTTGATGCATGTTTAGGATTTATGTAATTATGAATGCTTATGTTCAAGTTGAAGAATGCTTATGATTATGTCTTTGATGCATGTTTAGGATTTATGTAATTATGAATGCTTATGTTCAAGTTTAAGAATGCTTATGATTATGTCTTTGATGCATGTTTAGGATTTAAGAAATTATGAATGCTTATATTCAAGTTTAAGAATGCTTATGATTATGTCTTTGATGCATGTTTAGGATTTAAGAAATTATGAATGCTTATATTCAAGTTTAAGAATGCTTATGATTATGTCTTTGATGCATGTTTAGGATTTAAGAAATTATGAATGCTTATATTCATGTTTAAGAATGCTTATGATTATGTCTTTGATGCATGTTTAGGATTTAAGAAATTATGAATGCTTATATTCAATTTTAAGAATGCTTATGATTATGTCTTTGATGCATGTTTAGGATTTATGTAATTATGAATGCTTATGTTCAAGTTTAAGAATGCTTATGATTATGTCTTTAATGCTTGTTTAGGATTTAAGAAATTATGAATGCTTGTGTTCAAGTTTAAGAATGCTTATGATTATGTCTTTGATGCATGTTTAGGATTTATGCAATTAAGAATGCTTATGTTTAATTTATGCCTTGCTTAGAGTTAATTATGTTTAGCATGCTTATGTAAATTGTATGCCATGCTTATGTTTTCATTACGTTGGTATGTTGATGAATAGTGGTGCTATGAAATACTTATGCTATTTTTGCTAGTATGCTCCTGTTTTCTAATTGTTTGATGAAGTTTGTTGCTTTTGTGAGTAGGCAAGAATCTTACTAAGCTATATGCTTATAGTTTATGTTGTCCATATACTGCAGATAAAGGAAACCTGAACTAAGAGGAAGTAGCAGGAGGGGCCAAGTGTGTGTGATAGTGGCATGGTGGAAAGAGACTCTATTACTATCTGCTTATAGTTATATGCTCAGTGAACACCTTAAGACATGTGCTTCCGCTTATAAGACCTATGATTTATTAGTACCATGATTGAATGTTGCTTAGTTATGTTACTGTTCAATTACTTATGAAAGTTTGGTATGTTAGAACTCATGGATGACTCTTGATGTTATGCATGTTATAAAATGAGATAAGATGAGATAATATACTAATTATGAATATGATATGTGATGCATGTATAAAAGAAGGTTTAAGCCATGATAACATGTTTAAGTATGTAGAAGGAGAAATGATCCATATATGTTATGTTATAAGGAAAAAGAAAAAAGTATCGCCGCTCTGAGAGCAGATAAGGGCGGGCGTTACAGGTTGGTATCAGAGCGGGTTCACCTTTCCACTATCACACATCAAGCCTCCTTCCTGCTGTTTCCAAGTAAGTAACTTTATGCATACCTAAGTTTCTGTTATAATTAAGAGTCTTCTATCTAGTTAGAATTAATACCTTATCATGGTTTAGTAGAATAGAATCACACTCGTGATTTAGATAGAAATAATACCTCGTCATGTTTTAGTAGAATGGGACCGTACTTGTGACCTAGATAGTAAGGATACCTTACCATGCCTTATAGGATGGAAACATGTCTCTAACCTAGAAATATCACTAGAAAGGATACCTTGCCTTGTTTATGATATGGGATTTTAGATGCCGGTATATGAGTAGAAATTATAATAATACCTTAATTATTTATTTATTTATCACTTAGATAACATGAACGGGAGACGTAGTGCTAGAGGGAATGACTCAGCACCCCCACCAGATTTGATGCATGTGGTTACTGAGCTACAGCGTCAGGTCGCAAAACAACAGCTGGTTATCAATGCTCTCACGAATCAACAAGGGAACCCTAGCACCACACCAGGGATGCAGAACGTAACTCCTAACACGACCACTATGGTGCAAGCACCGCTAATCAATGCTCCCACCGGGGTCCGGCCCGAAGCCTATTTGATTCAGTGGCGGGTCAAACCGAAAATTTCTTGCGGCCGAACCATGGGATGCCCAAGCCCGGTTCAAAACAGTGGAGAGCATCGTGGAGCTGCTGGATTGGCCCGAGCACAAAAAGATAAAATGTGCCTCGTTCTGTCTTTCCGGAGATGCCAGGATGTGGTGGGAGAGAGTCAAAGCAAAGAGACAAGTAAATCAAATGAGGTGTACCGACTTTGAATCGGAGTTCTTCGAGGAGTTCTTTCAGAGGCGGATCACAAATAAGCACTACGATGAGTTCCTCGAGTTCCGACAAGGCGATCTATCAGTTAGTGAAGCTATGAAAAGGTTCAACTGACTGGCACGTCTCTGCCCAGAGTTAGTCGGCACTGAAAGGGAGAGGATCAGACTCCTACTGAAAATGTTGCGACCGGAGATAGCCCTGAATGTGGCCGGCGGAGTCAATCGACCCCAGACCGCCGAAGAGCTATTCAGTAGTGCCCTAGTCACCGAGCACTACCTGAACAACATCAGTCTGCAGAGTAAGGCACGGACCGGAGATCCGAAATCTCAGAATACTAGCTGGAAGAGGGACCGCAGTGGCAAGAAGAAACAGTGGAATGACCCAAAAGGGGGCCCAGGGAATAGCCAAACTGGGTATCCTGATTGTCCTACATGTGGGAAGAAGCATCCGGGGGAATGTCATCAGGGCACGAGGAAGTGTTACAATTGTGGACTGGAGGGGCACATAGCCTGAAACTGCCCTACCCGAGTTCAGGCACCTCCTCAACAGTATGTCCAGTACCCGGGAGCTCCTCCACAGCTTCACCAGATGCAGGCTACGATAGAGGGTCCTCAGATAAGACAAGGGAGACTGGAAGTCCCACCCGTTGGGACAAATGCCAGGGTGTTCTCCCTCACCAGAGAAGATGTGGCGAGTGCCTCGACGGTTGTCACAGGTCAGATATTTATTTTCAGTCAGTATGCTACTGTGTTATTTGACACTGGGGCAACCCATCTGCTCGTTACACAAGAAAGATAGATAGGCATCCCCAAGTCTTGGACTATAAATTCTTAACAACGTTACCTTCGGGAGAAGTGATGCCATCCACCCATATTCTGCGCGCCGCACCAATTAGACTCACAGACAGGGAGCTCTATTGTGACCTGATAGTCCAAGATATGTGGGACTATGATGTTATATTGGGCGTGGATTTTTTGCACAAGTACGGTGCTTCAATTGAGTGTCGTAAACGGAGGGTGACCTTCCAACCTGAAGCAGAGGTTTCATTTGTGTTTATCGGGGAGTCAAAGAAAGAAACGAGGAAATTTTTATCGGCGCTAAAAGCCCGAAAAATGTTAGAAAATGGATGCACCGGATTTCTAGCACATGTGGTGGATACCACATCAGCAAAGAACCAAAAGATAGAAGATGTCAGAGTGGTATGTGACCATCCGGAGGTATTCCCTGATGACCTACCTGGATTATCACCTGATAGAGAAATTGAGTTCGAGATCGAATTGATTCCCGGAACTAATCCGATCTCCAAGGCACCTTACCGTATGGCCTCGGCGAGTTGAAAGAACTTGAAAGCGACTACAGAGTTTCTTGACCAGGGATTTATCCGCCTGATCACACACCATGGGGAGCTCGGTCTTTGTTCATAAAGAAAAAAGATGGGTCTATGCGAATGTGTATAGACTACCGGGCACTGAACAACGTGACCATCAAGAATAGGTACCCCCTTCCCAGGATCGACGACCTATTCGACCAACTGAAGGTAGCTACTATCTTTTCCAAGATCGATCTTAGGTTTGGCTATCATCAAGTAAAAGTAAAGCCAGGCGATATTCTGAAGACCGCCTTCCGGACGAGATACGGACATTATGAGTTCGTAGTTATGCCCTTCGGAGTAACCAATGCTCCTGTGATGTTCATGGACCTGATGAATCGAGTATTCTCGGCCTTCCTCGACAAATTTGTAATCATTTTCATCGACGATATTCTTATCTACTCGAGAGACCGAGAAGAGCATGTTGAACATCTGAAGACCGTACTACAGATTCTTCAGAAAGAGCAACTATATGCGAAATTCTCCAAATGTGAGTTCTTGCTCAATCAAGTGTCGTTCTTGGGTCATGTCATCTCTAAAGAAGGAATCATGGTAGACCCAATAAAGATTGAAGCTGTGAGGAACTGGAATAGGCCAAGGAATGCGAGTGAAATCAGAAGTTTTCTCAGGCTAGCAGGCTATTACAGAAAATTTGTAGAGGACTTCTCTAGAATTGCAGCCCCTATGACAACCCTCACCCGAAAGGACCAGCAATACAAATGGACTGAGGACTATGAGAGGAGTTTTACGGAACTGAAGAGGAGACTAACCAGCGCTCCCATTCTGACTCTCCCTGAAGATAATGAAAGCTTCGATATGTATAGTGACGCTTCTAAACTGGGGCTCGGAGCTGTACTTATACAAAATGGCAAGGTTATCGCTTACGCCTCTAGACAGCTCAAGGAGCACGAAAGAAATTATCCAACCCATGACTTAGAACTAGCAGCCGCGGTGTTCGCTCTGAAAATATGGAGGCACTACTTATACGGAGCTCGGTGCAGGATTTATACAGACCACCAGAGTCTGAGATATTTCTTCACTGAGAAAGACCTAAATATGAGGCAACGTCGATGGCTCGAGCTAGTAAAAGATTATGATTGTGAGATATTCTATCATCCCGGAAAGGCCAACAAAGTGGAAGATGCACTGAGCAGAAAGTTCGGTCCCGCTTTGATGTCCTTATCAATGCTATCGCAGCCCCTGAAAAGGGAAATAATGAATTACGGAATAGAGATTATTTCTGGACAACTTTCCACCATGGCTATAGCGCCGATGTTGTTCGACGATATATTGGGAAAGCAAGATGGTGATTCAGACATCCAGAAAATCAAACAGGAAGTCCGAGAAGGAAGGGATAATGGATTCCGCATCGCCGACGATGGATTATTATACTTCCGGGACCGCCTATGTATTCCGAACGATCTGGAATTACGGAAGAAGATACTCGAGGAATCCCATGGAACACCTTATACCATGCATCCTGGATCTACAAAAATGTATCAGGACTTACGAGATAAATTTTGGTGGTCCGGCATGAAAAGGGATGTGGCTCGATGTGCAAGACCTGTCGACTGCCCGGAGGGTTAAGGCGAAAACCGAGAAACACAGGGGACTATCTGCGATCTGATTCCAGAGTGGAAATGGAAAGAAATTTCTATGGATTTCATCATGGGATTACCCAGAACAACAAATGGTTATGATACTATATGGGTAATCATAGACCGGTTGACAAAGTCTGCCCATTTCCTGGCAATTAAGATGACCTATCCGGTTGAGCAGCTAGCTCAATTATATGTCAAGGAAATTATTAGATTACATGGAGTGCCTAAGGCTATTATTTCTGATCGTGATGGCCATTTTACCTCCAATTTATGGGAATGTGTTCAGAAGGCTCTTGGCACTAAGTTGAGATTCAACACTACGTTTCATCCTCAGACCAACGGTCAGACAGAAAGAGTGAACCAGGTGTTGGAAGATATGTTGCGGGCCTGTTCTCTAGACTTTAAGGGGAGTTGGTGTCGATATTTGTGCTTGGCAGAATTTACTTACAACAACAGTTACCAGGCTACTATTGGAATGGCACCCTATGAAGCTCTATACGGGAGAAGATGCAGGTCTCCTATCTGTTGGTATGAGGGTTGTGAAAGGAGGGAAATGGGGCTTCAGGCCGATATTATTGATGATACCACCCGAGCTATATAGAATATCCGTCAGAGAATCGAAACTACTCAGAGCTGACAAAAGAGCTATGCGGATATGCGGCGTAGACCGTTAGAATTCGAAGTCGGGAACCTGGTATTCCTCAAAGTGGCCCCTATGAAGGGAGTGATGAGATTCGGAAGGAATGGTAAACGGAGTCCACGCTACATGAGACCGTATCCGATATTGCAGAGGGTTGGCAAGGTAGCTTACAAGATGGAGCTACCTCAAGAGATGTCAGCTATACACAACGTGTTCCATGTCTCTGTGCTCAAGAAATGCATATCCAGTGCGGACCAAGTGATTGAGCCACAGACTGTACAAGTTCAAGAGGACCTGAGTATGGAAAGTCGGCCTATCCAGATACTGGACCGAGAGGTCAAGAGGCTAAGGAACAAAGAGGTGCCCTTAGTAAAGGTCCTGTGGCAGAATCAACGATACGAGGAAGCTACCTGGGAACGAGAGGAGGACATGAAGCAGAAATACCCAGAATTGTTTTAAGTTTCGAGGACGAAACTTTTACAAGGTATGAGGGATTGTAACGCCCATAAAATTTCTAGCAATTTTACGAGAGTTTTTGGCTTTACAATAATGGGCTTGATGTGGGTTTTTTTCGAAAAATAAAAGAAAATAGCCAAAAAGAGATGCAAGGCCTAGGAATTGAACCCCAAACCTCTAGAGATAGCCAAGCCCTATAGATGCACCCACTAACCAGAAGCCCAATAAGATTATATCATTAGAAGAAGTGGGGAAAATTGTAGATAAGTGTGATGAGGGTAAATGAAGGGGCATGGAAAAGAGAAGAGAAACTTCTCTTCCTCCCTTTATAAAGAAGAAGGAAGTTTCCACATGGCCACTTCTTCTTCCCTTCTTCTTCCTCACCGAAAACCATCTCTCCCCCTCTCCATTTTTACCTTTGGCCGAACCCCATCCAAGCAAGGAGAAGCTAGTTCTTGGCTTCCATAAGGTCAACTACCCACTAAAAGCAAGCAAAGGATGTAAGATTTCTTCACCTGTAGTATATTAGTGTTGTAGGATAGGTTACATGAAAGAAATATGAAGTTTGTAGCCCTATATGTTTCGGCCAACTAAGTTTATGGGCTAGGATTCATGAAAATGCTACTAGGGAAATTTTTATAGGTTGTATGCTTCAAGTAGGAATCTTTAGGTGTCAAAAGTCCAAAGATTATAGCCCTACATGTTTCGGCCAACCCAAGCTTTTGGGGTTAGGGTTGCATGAACTTGATTCTAAGGTTATGTTCATAGATGGTATGCTTCAAGTAGGATTTTTAGGTGCCAACAATCCAAGATAATGGCCCTATAAGTTTCGGCCACCAATGGTTTTAGGGTTAGGGTTTCATGAAAATACCCCTTATGAAGTTATGCTATGATATATGCCTACCTGAATAAATTTAGGTGACAAAAATCCAAGCCTTGTGCCCCTGTATGTTTCGGCCCCCAATGGTTTTAGGGTTAGGGTTTCATGAAAATACCCCTTATGAAGTTATGTTATGATATATTCCTACATGAATAAATTTAGGTGACAAAATCCAAGCTTTGTGCCACTATATGTTTCGGCCAACCTTGGGTTTAGGGTTAGGGTTTCATGAAAACACCCACTTATGAAGTTATGTTAGGTGGATGACTTTAATATGCCTATGTGATGAACATGTTTTATGATTTAATATGCCAAGAAATATGTTTATGAAATATTCCTATGTGATGAACATGTTTATGATGTAATATGCCATGAAATATGCCTATGTGATGAACATGTTTTATGATTTAATATGCCAAGAAATATGTTTATGAAATATGCCTATGTGATGAACATGTTTATGATGTAATATGCCATGAAATATGCCTATATGATGAACATGTTTTATGATTTAATTTGCCATGAATATGTCTATGAATTATGCTTATGTGATAAACATGTTTATGCTTTAGGACCCCTTTAGGGTACTCTTTTGTTATGAATGCATGTATGCTATGAAATGTCTAAGATGGGGATGCTTCCCTTTCAAGTAGGGATTAAGAGCTCTCCTTATGATAAGATAAGATGGAGATGCTTCCCTTTCAAGTAGGGATTAACAGCTCTCCTTTTGATAAGATAAGATGGAGATGCTTCCCTTTCAAGTAGGGATTAAGAGCTCTCCTTATGATAAGACAAGAAAGAAAGGAATTAAGTATTTTACTTTGTAAGAGGTTAAGTACCCGACCCGTCAGGTGGTCGTTAATCAAATCCATAGGGACATAAGAAGACGTAAGAGGTCTTGCCCTGGTAAGACGTAAGAGGTCTTGCTCTAGTAGGTCTGGTGGCTCGCTACCCCAGCCTATTAGGGAATGCACATTATGTGGTACTTAACCTGGGGCCCCCCATGCTAGTTATGATTATGTTGAAGTATCTATATGTATATGTTTTGAAAAGAAAATACCTTTAAGAAATTATGAATGTTAGGTTCAAGTTTAAGAATGCTTATGATTATGTCTTTGGTGCATGTTTAGGATTTAAGGAATTATGAATGCTTATATTCAAGTTTAAGAATGCTTATGATTATGTCTTTGATGCATGTTTAGGATTTATGTAATTATGAATGCTTATGTTCAAGTTGAAGAATGCTTATGATTATGTCTTTGATGCATGTTTATGATTTATGTAATTATGAATGCTTATCTTCAAGTTTAAGAATGCTTATGATTATGTCTTTGATGCATGTTTAGGATTTAAGAAATTATGAATGCTTATATTCAAGTTTAAGAATGCTTATGATTATGTCTTTGATGCATGTTTAGGATTTAAGAAATTATGAATGCTTATATTCAAGTTTAAGAATGCTTATGATTATGTCTTTGATGCATGTTTAGGATTTAAGAAATTATGAATGCTTATATTCAAGTTTAAGAATGCTTATGATTATGTCTTTGATGCATGTTTAGGATTTATGAAATTATGAATGCTTATGTTCAAGTTTAAGAATGCTTATGATTATGTCTTTGATGCATGTTTAGGATTTAAGAAATTATGAATGCTTATGATTATGTCTTTGATGCATGTTTAGGATTTATGCAATTAAGAATGCTTATGTTTAATTTATGCCTTGCTTAGAGTTAATTATGTTTAGCATGCTTATGTAAATTGTATGTCATGCTTATGTTTTCATTATGTTGGTATGTTGATGAATAGTGTTGCTATGAAATACTTATGCTATTTTTGCTAGTATGCTCCTGTTTTCTATTTGTTTGATGAAGTTTGTGGCTTTTGTGAGTAGGCAAGAATCTTACTAAGCTATATGCTTATAGTTTATGTTGTCCATATACTGCAGATAAAGGAAACCTGAACTAAGAGGAAGTAGCAGGAGGGGCCAAGTGTGTGTGATAGTGGCATGGTGGAAAGAGACCCTATTTTTATCTGCTTATAGTTATATGCTCAGTGAACACCTTGAGACTTGTGCTTCCGCTTATAAGACCTATGATTTATTAGTACCATGATTGAATGTTGCTTAGTTATGTTACTGTTCAATTACTTATGAAAGTTTGGTATGTTAGAACTCATGGATGAATCTTGATGTTATGCATGTTATAAAATGAGATAAGATGATATAACATGCTAATTATGAATATGATATGTGATGCATGTATAAAAGAAGGTTTAAGCCATGATAACATGTTTAAGTATGTAGAAGGAGAAATGATCCATATATGTTATGTTATAAGGAAAAAGAAAAAAGTAGCGCCGCCCTCAGAGCAGATAAGGGCGGGCGTTACAGAAGCTGCCTATATTCTAGGCATCAAGATCTATAGAGATAAATCTAAAAGATTACTTGGCCTAAGTCAGAGTACATACATTGATAAAGTGCTAGATCGTTTTGCTATGCAAAATTCCAAGAAAGGATTTCTGCCTTTATCACATGGTGTGAGTCTTTCGAAGACTCAATGTTCCTCTTCTAAGGAGGTGAGAGATCACATGGATAAGATCCCTTATGCATCTGCTATAGGGTCTATCATGTACGCCATGCTTTGTACTCGTCCTGACGTCTCGTATGCTTTGAGCATGACGAGTAGATACCAGTCGGATCCACGTGAAAGTCACTGGATAGCAGTCAAAAATATTTTTAAATACTTACGAAGAACGAAAGAATATTTCCTGATATTTGGAGGCAATGAGGAGCTAACTGTAAAGGGTTACTGTGATGCAAGCTTCCAAACAGACAAGGATGACTATAGATCGCAATCGGGGTACGTGTTTTGCCTGAATGATGGAGCTGTGAGCTGGAAGAGTTCGGCAGACACGATTCGATTCTACACAAGTATATTCATATTGCGTCGTCCGATGCAAAGGAGGTTGTTTGGCTCCGTAAGTTCATCAGTGAACTTGGGGTAGTTCCTAGCATTGCAGATCTAATATACCTCTATTGTGACAACATTGGGGCTATTGCACAGGCTAAGGAACCTCGATCACATCAGCGGACCAAACACATACTGCGGCGCTTCCATCTCATTCGAGAGATCATCGATAGAGGAGATGTGAGGATATGCAGAGAACCGACAGAAGCTAACATCGCAGATCCATTGACCAAGGCTTTGGCACAGAGGAAGCATGATGGTCACACTAGGTCACTAGGTATCAGATATTATAGTGATTGGTACTAGTGCTAGTGGGAGATTGTTAGTTAGAGCCCTAGAACCAATCATGTGATGGTTGAATAGGGAACATTTTGTATCATATTCTATAAAGGAAAAGGATTGGTTATTATATTTACGTCTTGCTTGTGCTAGCTAAATTAAATATAATAATGCCCTAGAAAAGTAGGTTCTTATCTACAGCACATCAATTGGCAGAATTGATTATGAGAGGCTGTAGAGAACACTTTCCTAAATGTTCCTAGTCAAGTATTAATATGCAAGGGCAATATTAATACATAAAGACTAGCATGTAGGTCAATTGATGACTTGATCTCACAAGTCATGGATATATGATATCAAGTTGACACATAGGTATATATTAGAGAATATATACTGAACTGACCCGCCTTGAGAAAGTTTCATGGATTGTCATATGAGTGTCATAAACTTTCTCATGTGACTATTGGTATGAATAGTCCTCAAACCTGAAGTCACTACGGTTCCCTACATAAGGAGTTATGTACTTTGGTATCGTCAAACGTCACCCGTAACAGGGTGGACCATAAAGGTGATTACTGGGTATATAATAATTTATGCGGAAGGATGTGAGTGATGTAGATGGGATCTATCCCTCCCATATGACGGGAGTGATATCTGTGGGCCCCTTGATTGAGTAGAACTACTAAAACGCATGGTCATGCTCGAATGAGTCAATATGAGATATTGAGCTCATTTGTTTGAGTTAGTTTACTCAGGGATCAAGAAACACATAGATTGATCGAGGATGACACGGTCTATGCCTCATTGGTCAATCTGATATCAAGGATAGAAGGACACGGTCATACATTATAGTAGTCACGGAAAGGTTAGTCGGATCTTGACTTATTTCGTAACTTGGGTAGCAATGATGTATTGCTAGATGCCGCTCATTGCTTGTGTATCTAAAAGAGTTTAGATCCACTGCCAACGTTATGAGAGCCTATAGGGTCACACACAAAGAGCATGATGATTAGAAGAATTAGTGCATTCTAGTTTGACTAGAATAACTTGGGAATAAGCTTAAGTACAAAATGGTTTTTGGATTTTAAGCTTAATGAGAATTTTAGCTTATTGATTTAATGAGATTAATTAAATATGCTAAGCTTATTAATTTAATAAGAGAAAATAAATATGTTATCATGATAGCCTAAGCTTAATTGATTTAATAAAATTAATTCAATATGTTACCTTATTGATTTAATGAGATTAATTCAATATGATAACATAAGCTTATTGAATTAATAAGATTAATTCAACATGCATGAATGCCACATAAGCATGCCACCTAAGCTTGATGAGGTGGAAGGAGACAAAGGGTTTTGACCTTTGGAATTTCTCCACATGTTGATTATTTTTCAATGCAATTGATTGCATTGAATGTGATAGGAGGTGAAAGGTTTTTTCAATCCTATAAAACACTCCATGGGGTGGCCGGCCAAACTTGGTGGTGGAAGCTGAGGCTTGGAGAGAGCTTGGTGGTGGAAGCTTGAGGCTTGGAGAGAGCTTGGTGGTGAGAGGCTTTGGTTGTGTGGCTTTTGTGAGTGTAGGCTACCAAGAAGAGTGGTCTTCTTCATCCTTTCTCTTTTTCCCTACCTTCCTCTCCTTTAGGGACATCTCTAGCAAGAAGAAAAGGAGAGCTCTTCTATTTTATTTTGTGAGACAAGAGCTTGCTCGTGGGGATACATATAGAGGCACGGACATTTGAACGTGCTAAAAGATCCAACAAACCCAAGGAGAAGCGGGATTAAAAAGGGCACGCAACAAAGGTAATATTCTCCTATAAGATAGGTTTTTCTTTTAGAGAAATTTATTTTTGTACGAGGTTTTCTTTCGCAAGGATCACTTGGAAGGGATCCTATTTTTCCATTGCGCATATGCTATTTTGCATAAAAAATCCCTAGAGGAAGCCCTATATCTTATTTCCACCACCTAAGGAGAAGGGAATAGCGCCTTTTGGGTGCAGACCAAGAGCTAGAAAGGGGCAGGAAAGATGCTGGACACCGACTAATGAAGGAAGAAGAAGCAATGAAAACCTTCCTTATTTGGTGCCGCGCTAGCCTCCAAACCCTAACCCTAATCCTATCTCAACTAGGATTCCTTCTCTTGCCGGCCAAAAACCCTAGCTCTCTTGGATGTTGTTCATGCCAACTCCCTTACCCTCCTTTTATAGAGTTAGGGATAAGTCATGATTTAATCTCCTTCATTGGTTGTAGGGATTCAATCTCATCCGTCAGATCTAGAGATTTAATCTCAACTGTCATATCTTAGAGATTTAATCTCTACCTATGGATCTTAGAATTTTGTTTTTATCCATTCGATCTAAGCTTCATGAGGTGTTAATAGGCTACATTAGAGACCACGAGGAGGAGTTAGATCTTGGCCACCCATGGAACAAGCCCACATAAAGTCCGATCCACTAATGATTATCCAATCCACTAAAGGATCATCATTGATCTACCTCACCAACCCCCATATGATAATATGAGCTCCATATATTATTTGTACATTTTTTCCCAGTGTTTAAGATCTCGAATGTCCGTCGATTAATTAATTTACTGACCATTAATTAATCAACATCTAACTCCATGTGTAGTACCACTAAACCTTTTCATCATGCCGGACCAAGTCCACCTGCAGGGTTTACATGATGAACCTTATGATCTCCAGAAGGGGACATCATCATCCTAATATATAGGACATGGTTTCCTCCTATAATCAACGACACACCATATAAATAATATCATCTCCCAACTTACCGAGCCTATCGATTTAATCTATAAATCTCGCCCATTTGTAAATCAAATAGATGAGTACTAAGTATATGTGCCCGTTATTATATCGGGATTAAGGGCATGTACAATATAATATCTAAGGTCCGATTCGATTATGTAGTCAGCAATAAATCGAATCACCTCTAAGTCGGTCCTGCTCAATACACACAAAGTGCACTAGTGTGATTCTATGGTCAAGACAAACCAAAACCAAATCACACTACAACCATTCCGATGATTTATCCAAAGTCATCTCAGTTGTGAGCCTTTACTTATACTTTTCAAGGGGTCGATAACATGATCTCCTGTGAGACACCACACACCATGTTATCTACAATGTAAAGTATTATACAATATTGCATAACCATAAAAATATGCAAACAATAATCATGTGATTCTTATTTCAAAATCAAGATGTTCATACAAAAGATAGACTTTTCAGTATACATCCCAACAATCTCCCACTTATACTAAAATACTATGCTGTCCTCAAACTGCCATACATCTGATCCCCATTCTCTCCACATGCCAATCAAAAGCTCTCGCCGGAAGAGCCTTAGTGAAAGGATCTACCACGTTATCCTCTGATGCAATCTTGGCCACAACAACTTCTCCACTATTTACAATTTCTCGTATCAGGTTGTACTTGCGCTCTATGATTTTACTAGCCTTATGGGCTCATGGTTCCTTCGAGTTTGCAACTACACCACTCTTATCACAATAAATTGTGATAGTTCTGGGCAAACCAGGAATCACATCCAAATCCATCAGGAAGTTCATAAGCCACACAGCTTCATTAGCCGCCTTAGAGGCTGCCACATACTCAGCTTCCACAGTGGAGTCTGCCACGCATTTCGTCTTTACACTCCTCCATACAATGGCTCCACCTCCCAAAGTAAACAGAAAACCTGAGGTAGACTTACTGTTATCCCTATTAGATTAAAAGTCAGAATCCGTGTAACTCACAGGGAGTAATTGGTCTGCCCGGTAAACCAGCATATAATCCCTAGTCCTTCTTAGGTACTTCAATATATGCTTTACCGCAGTCAAATGTCCCTGTCCTGGATTACTTTGATATCTACTGACCATGCCCACGAAAAAGAAGATATCTGGTCTCGTACAGAGCATCGCATACATGAGGCTTCCTATTGTCGAAGCATAAGGAACAACCTTCATCTCCTCTATCTCCTCAGATGATCTAAGACACATCTCCTTAGATAAAGGAACTCCATGTCTGAAAGGTAGAAAACCCTTTTTGGAGTTCTGCATGCTAAAACGCTCCATAATCGTGTCTATGTATTAAGCTTGGGATAAGCACAACATCCTTTTCCTGCGATCCCTTATAACCTTGATCCCAAGGAAGTGTCCCATGTAACGCCCGTAAAATTTCTAGCAATTTTACAAGAATTTTAGCTTGATGATAATGCGATTTATGTGGGCTTTTTCAAAAATAAAAGAAAATAAGCCAAAAGGGATGCAAGGCCTAGGAATTGAACCCCAAACCTCTAGATAGCCAAGCCCTATAGATGCATCCACTAACCAGAAGCCCAATAAGATTTTATCATTAGAGGAATAGGGGAAATTATAGTTAAGTGTAAGGGAGATTAAGGGACTCTTCAAGTGATTAAATAGGGGGAATGAGGGGGCATGAGTTACCAAACTTGTTTTCTCCTCCTCTTCTTCTTCCTCACCGAACCCTAGAGCTCCCCCTCTCCATCTTTGGCCGAATCTCATCCAAGCAAGAAGCAAGGCTAGGTTGCTTCCCTTAGGTTATTTTCCAACCAAAAAGAAACACGAAGGATCTAAGTATCCCTCACCTGCATACGAGTAGCTTTCGGTTGATGCTTTGTGTAAAAATCCCTATGATACATTCGGCCAAGTTTAGTTTTGATGTTCCAAGGAAGTTCTATATCATGTTTTGTAAGAATAAGATGATGATAGGATGTAAAATGAATTAGGTTAAAAGTTAACCCTAAAAACCTCTATGAACTATTCGGCCAACATGTGTTCTTGGTGTTTCATTGAAGTTATATACCATGTTTTTCATGCATATGATGATGTTAGGATGTAAATTGAACTAGGTTAAAAGTCTAACCCTAAAAGCTTCCATGGATCATTTGGCCACCCCCTTGTTTTGAAGTTTCAATGAAGTTTTATTCCATGTTTTGTATGCATATGATGGTGTTAGTATGTTAGAGGGATTAGGTTAAAAGTCTAACCCTAAAAGCTTCCATGGATCATTCGGCCACCCCCTTGTTTTGAAGTTTCAATGAAGTTTTATTCCATGTTTTTGTATGCATATGATGGTGTTAGTATGTTAGAGGGATTAAGTTAAAAGTCTAACCCTAAAAGCTTCCATGGATCATTCGGCCACCGCCTTGTTTTGAAGTTTCAATGAAGTTTTATTCCATGTTTTTGTATGCATACGATTGTGTTAGTATGTTAGAGGAATTAGGTTAAAAGTCTAACCCTAAGAGCTTCATTGGATCATTCGGCCACCCCCTTGTTTTGAAGTTTCAATGAAGTTTTATTCCATGTTTTTGTATGCATATGATGGTGTTAGTATGTTAGAGGGATTAGGTTAAAAGTCTAACCCTAAAAGCTTCCATGGATCATTCGGCCACCCCCTTTGTTTTGATGTTTCAATGAAGTTGTATTCCATGTTTTGTATGCATATGATGATGTTAGTATGTTAGAGGGATTAGGTTAAAAGTCTAACCCTAAAAGCCCCTTGAACCATTCGGCCACCCCTTTATTTTGATGATTCAATGAAGTTTTATACCATGTTTTGCATGCATATGATGATGTTAGCATGTTAGATGGATTAGGTTAAAGGTTTAACCCTAAAAGCCCCATGAACCTTTCGGCCAACCATTGTTCTTTAACATGCTCTAGGTTAGGTTAACATGTGTTTTATGTTTAGGTGAATTCATGTTGACTTGTGATATTAAATGAGACTAGATGAAGATAACATGCTCTAGGTTAGTGGTTACTTACTCTTGATGTTTATGCCTTATGTCATGCCCTATATGTATGTGATATTTAAGATATGTTATGAAATGAAATACGATATGATTATGAAATGAAAAACGTTATGTTCATGAAATGAATATGATATGATTATGAAATAAAGTATGATATGTTTATGAAATGAAAAATGATATGTTCATGAAGTGAAGTATGATATGTTAGGAAATGAAGTATGCTATGTTTGTAAAATGAAATAAGATATGTTAAAATAAAAGCATATAAGTATTTTACCTTCTGCATGGCTTGTACCAGGACCCTAACAAGGTCCAAAGGGATAGACTCCTAAGATGCCCTAGGCCGACGGACTAAGATCGGGCCTAGGATGGGCTTCTATGTATGATTGCCCCTAGGTCGACGGACTAAGATCGGGCTAGTACGGGATGGGCTCCAAGATGCCCTAGGTCAATGGACTAAGATCAGGCCTAGGATGGGCTTTTACGCTATGATGATTGCCCTAGGTGGATGGACTAAGATCGGGCCTAGTAACCTAGTAGGTTCGAGACTTGCTACCTCAGGTCTATTTAGGGATGCGCGCTATGATGATGAAGAAGTGGTACAATGTCATGCCCAAATATGTTGAGATTATGTTTACGTACCTATAATATATGTTTTCAAAGAGCATCCTGCATATGTTCACATGTTATGATTGTTATGTTCACATGCTATGTTGATATGTCATATATATGTTGCATGTTATGTTTGATATGTCATGTTTATTCTGCTAGGTTACATATGTTGTATGTTATGTTTGATATGTCATATATATGTTGTATGTTATGTTGATATGTCATGTATATGTTGCTATGTTACATATGTTGTATGTTATGTTGATTAAGTCTTATATCTACATGATATGCTGCTATGTTATATATGATACATGTTATGTTTACTTATGTTACTTATGTTACATGTTAAGTTGCTTACGTCATGTATGTTACATGTTATGTTGCTTATATGTTATGAATGTTACATGCCATGATTAAAGTCGATGTATGGTTTTTGTGAGTAGGACAGGATCTTACTAAGCCTATGTGCTTATAGTTTATCTTTCCCTCGTACTCCAGACAAGGGTAAGGGGTGGATAAACTAAAGGGAGCAGCAGGAGGGGCCAAATGTGTGTGGTAGTGGCATGGTGGAGAAGATCCGTTATGTCCTTATACATATGTTTCCCTATGATGATGATGTTTATGGATGTCCTTATTTATGTCTCCTTATGATGATGATGTTATGGACTTGAACTAAGCACTAAGTACCTATGAAATAATGATGCATGCTCTATGTTAAGAAGAAGTATCTATATATGTTATGATGCATGCTCTATGTTAAGAAGAAGTATCTATATATGTCAATGCATGTTTATGTTTAAAAGAAAAAAAAAATATCTAAAGTCTTCCGCTGTAAGTAGTAAAAAGTGTATGTATGTATGGTCGCATCACGCGCCGCCCCGTCGGACCCTTGGAAAAAGGGCGGGCGTGACATCCCACCTCCCCCAAGTCCTTCATATCAAACTATTTGGACAACCATACCCTTACGTCTGATAACACCTTGATATTGTTGCCAAACAACAAAATGTCGTCTACATATAATATAAGAAATACCACTACGTTTCCGTCACATCTCTTGTATATACAAGACTCATCCGGACATTGAATAAATCCATAAGATTGGATGACCTCATCAAAGCAGATGTTCCAAGACCTCGAAGCTTGCTTCAATCCATAAATGGACCAATTAAGCTTACACACAAGATGCTCTTTGCCTTTAGCAATGAATCCCTCTGGTTGCTTCATGTAGATGTTTTCCTCAAGACTTACATTAAGGATAGCTGTCTTGACATTCATCTGCCACACCTCATAATCCATATGAGCTGTTATGCATAAGAGAATCCAGATAGACTTAAGCATGGCAACCGGTGAAAAGGTCTCCTCATAATCGATACCCTCTTTTTGAGTATACACCTTCGCAACAAGCCTCGCTTTGAAGGTCTCAACCTTCCCATCTATTCCTCTTTTTTTCTTGTAGATCCACTTGCATCCAATGGTTTTTACACCATCGGGTGGTTCTACTAGCTCCCAGACCTGATTTAAATCCATAGATTCAATCTCAGGATTCATTGCACTTAGCCAAGATACTGCATCTTTATCTTGGATTGCCTCGTCATATGTCTAGGGATCAGGTTCATGTTCGCCAGTGACCAAATCAGAAGATTCTCCCAAGAACATGAATCTATCAGGCTGTCTCACAACCCTCCCACTACGACGAGGTATCACATGTGTATTCTCTGTGACACGCGGTGCAGTGACATGTGGTATATCCTCTTGTACTAGCAGTAATAAAGAAGTGACTTCCCCTTTTAACTCCTCCAGAACAATTTTACTCTTGGGCTTGTGGCTCATCACATAGTGTTCCTCTGGAAATCTGGCATTCGTGCTAACGATCACCCTATGATCTCTAGGACTATAAAACAAGCCACCCTTCGTTCCTCTAAGATAGCCAACAAACAAACGTACTTCTGTACGAGGTTCCAACTTACCAGCATCTGCCTTCAGCACATGTACTGGACTCCCCCATATCCAAATATGTCTTAGACTAGGCTTTCATCTAGTCCACAACTCTGTGGGAGTAGAAGGCACTGATTTAGATGGAACCAAGTTCAGAATGTACACCGCCGTATCTAGAGCATATCCCCATAACGAATCTGGCAAGTCAGAATAACTCATCATCGATCTAACCATCTCCATAAGAGTCCTATTCCTTCGTTCTTCTACACCATTCTGCTGGAGTGTGCCAGGTACAGTCAATTGGGATTGAATCCCAGCATCTGATAAGTAGTTCCTAAACTATCCCAAGAGGTACTCACCACCACTATCAGATCGTAGTGTCTTGATACTTTTACCTTGACGTTTCTCCACATCAGCCTTTAATTCTTTGAACTTGTCAAAGCATTCAGATTTGCGGCGCATCAGGTAAATGTATCCATATCTCGAGTAATCATCTATAAAAGAGACAAAATACTCGAAACCACCTCTAGCTTGGATAGACATAGGACCACATAAATCAGAATGAACCAATTCTTAAACATCTTTGGCTCTATACCCCTTGGCCTTAAAAGGCCTCTTGGTCATCTTACCCTCCAAGCAAGATTCACAGGTTGGGAGATCCTCCACCACTAATGAACCCAAAGGTCCATCAGCTATCAATCTTTGAATTCTGCTTAGGTTGATGTGACCAAGCCTAAGATGCCAAAGATATGTTTGGTTCATCTTCGAAGGTTCTTTTCTCTTATTGGAATTAGAAGATGAGTTATTAACTTCAATTTGCATCGTGGGAGGTTTTGGTTCATGTGTGTACAAATTTCCTATCAATGCACCCGAACAGATAATATCCATATTCCTTCTTATAACAACTCTGTCATTAAAAGAAATATAATATCCATCCATAAATAATTTAGAAACTGAAATTAAATTCTTTCTAAACAAGGGTACATAAAGGCAATTCTTAAGAACCAAAAGTTTATTTTTCTTAAAAGATAAATGAACGTCTCCCACTATAACAGCCGCCACCTTCGTGGCATCGCCCAAGTACACAGTAATCTCCCCCTCAACCAGTCGTCTGGTTTCCTGGAACCCTTGCAAAGTATTACAGACATGATCATTGGCTCTTGTATCTACACACCAGGTGCCGGTAGATAACACCGCTAAACATGTTTCAACGACAAGACCAAAAGATATACCTTTGTTCTTGCAGTTGGGGCAGTCCTTCTTCTAGTGTCCAGTCTGCTTACAAGTGAAGCACTTGCCTTTCGGCTTCTTCACTCCTCCTTGAGTACCTCCCACCACCTTCGCCCCAGTTTATTTCTTCTTCTTCTTGCCTTTCGGCTTAGAAGTAGAAACCTTTTGGGTCACCACGGCATGCGCCTGAGCACTCTGACGAAATAGTCCCTCTGCCGCCTGGAGTTCTATCAGAAGTTCCTCCAACGAATACAACCTCTTGTTCATCTTGTAGTTCAGGCGAAACTGCTCAAAACTCCTAGGTAGAGACTGGAGTATGATATCGACCTGGGTTTCCCCATCGATCTCAGCTCCTAGGACCTCCGGCTCACTCAAATGAGCCATCATCTTGAGAACATGATCCCTCACGGGTGTTCCCTCGATCATGGTGGTCGTCATCAAGTTTCTCATGGCCTCTTGCCTCGCAGCCCGATTCTGGTGTCCAAAAAGATCCTTGAGATTGAGCATCATATCATAAGCAGTGGACATGGCTTGATGCTGATGTTGAAGTACATTTGACACACGCTCCTTGATAATTCCGTATAACCATATTTGATCATGTGATCCGCAAACAAACCCATCCGATATTGAGGAAGGCACTCAGAGCCGACGCACAAGTTTGTTTGCATCACTTGTCAAATCGTAATGGAGGCCGTGGGAATTTTAAAAATTCCCTCTCCCACTTAGTAATTTGAAATTGATGAATTTTCCTAGCCTATGACATGAATATCAAACAAAAACAATAAATATGAAAAATAAATTATTTTCCAACTATTATGGCTTTTGTCTTCAATATGACTCCCGTCACATAGCCATCTCGTCCGCTCCTACGCCATGTACGAGCCATCCGGAGATCCGAGCCGAGACTAAAACCTATTTTAATTTACATCCATCGATCATATACTTCACGAGGGAGTGTACATGAAATCTAGATCAAAAGTAAAATAAAATAAAGAGTGGCTAAACAATGCCGTATTTAATTTACAAAAACTAAATACTAGCCTCGTCAACCTCGAGGATTCAACAAAATAAATATTTACACACATACAATCACATACACACATATGGCCATAATAGTCGGATCTTATGCCTGCAACCAAAAAGTTAAACTACGCATATCCTACTATTATCCAACACATATAATATATGAAAAAGTGCATAAAAATTAACCGAATCCTAAACACACAAAACCGGAAACCTTGGCTCTGATACCAATTGAAGGGTTTAGCTTATCGAGTCCGTGAGGGGAAACTTCGCTTCCCACTTAACCTTGGTCGTTTGTTCATGGTGATCCCCTCGATGTCCCCGGATTAAAAATTTTAATCCTAGAGAAAAAAGATTGCCCAAACAACCAAGTCATCGTCGTGCTATTCGTTTAGAGAGGTCACTTGAGCAAACTAGTTGTTCAAGCGACCATCCTCTATTCTATGAGTAGCCGCGGAATAGACGATGTCCGGATCACTGGTTTTTGTATTTATGCTCGGGATCCAAGTATTATTTAGCCATATACAGATTTATATCATGCTCATAATTGAAAAACAAATAAAAACATGTAACATATAAAAAATAGAGAATCGATATACCTCTCGATCTTCTAATGTATGACCTTCCTCCTTTCGGACATCGTGTGGGCGACAATCTACCATAAGTCAAAGCTCCTAGATCGCAAATCTTCCTTCCTTGCTCTTCCAAAGGAAAAGGAAGAATAGAAAAAAGGTTCTTCTCCTACCTAAAACCAACCAACAAGGAACAAAAGAGATCCTTGCCGCCAGCTAACTAGGAGGAGGAGTTTGTGGTGGAATCCGGCCAAGACACCAAGGGAAGCCCTATATCTTGTTTCCACCACCTAAGGAGAAGAGAATAGAGCCTTTTGGGCACCGGCCAAGAGCTTGAAAGGGGCTGGAAAGATGCTGGAAACCGACCAATGAAGGACGAAGAAGCAATGAAAACCTTCCTTATTTGGTGCCGCCCTGGCCTCCAAACCCTAACCCTAATCCTATCTCAACTAGGATTCCTTCTCTTGCCGCCCAAAAACCCTAGCTCTCTTGGATGTTGTTCACGCCAACTCCCATGCCCTCCTTTTATAGAGTTAGGGATAAGTCATGATTTAATCTCCTCCATTGGTTCTAGGGATTTAATCTCAACCGTCGGATTTTAGAGATTTAATCTCTACCAGTGGATCCTAGAATTTTGTTTCTATCCATTGGATCTAAGCTTCATGAGGTGTTAATAGGCTACATTAGGGAACATGAGGAGGAGTTGGATCTTGGCCACCCATGAATTAAGCTCACATAAAGTCCGATCCACTAATGATGATCCAATCCACTAAATGATGATCATTGATCTACCTCACCAACCCCCATATGATAATATGGGCTGCATATATTATTTGTACATTTTCTCCCCGTGTTTAAGATCTCGAATATCCATCGATTAATTAATTTACTGACCACTAATTAATCAACATCTAACTCCATGAGTAGTACCACTCAACCTTTTCATCATGTCGGACTAAGTCCACCTGCAGGGTTTACATGATGAACCATATGAGCTCCTCAAGGGGACATCATCATCCTAATATATAGGACATGATTTCTTCCTATAATCAATGACACACCATATAAATAATATCATCTCCCAACTTACCGAGCATATCGATTTAATCTATAAATCTCGCCCATTGGTAAATCAAATGAATGAGTACTAAGTATATGTGCCCGTTATTATATCGGGATTAAGATTCTGTACAATATAATATCTGAGGTCCGATTCGATTATGTAGTCAGCAAAAAATCAAATCACCTATAAGTCGGTCCTGCTCAATACACACAAAGTGCATTAGTGTGATTCTATGGTCAAGACAAACCAATACCAAATCACACTACAACCATTCCGATGGTTTATCCAAAGTCATCTCAGTTGTGAGCCTTTACTTATACTTTTCAAGGGGCCGATAACATGATCTCCTGTGTGACACCACACACCATGTTATCTACAATGTAAAGTATTAGACAATATTGCATAACCATAAAAATATGCAAACAATGATCGTGTCATTCTTATTTCAAAATAAAGATGTTCATACAAAAGATATACTTTTTAGTATACATCCCTACATTCGATTATGTAGTCAGTAATAAATCGAATCACCTCTAAGTCGGTCCTGCTCAATACACATAAAGTGCACTCGTGTAATTCTATGGTCAAGAAAAACCAATACCAAATCACACTACAACCATTCAGATGGTTTGTCCAAAGCCATATCGGTTGTGAGTCTTTACTTATACTTTACAAGGAGCCGATAAAATGATCTCCTGTGTGACACCACACACCATGTTATCTACAATGTAATGTATTAGACAATATTGCATAACCATATAAATATGTAAACAATGATCATGTGATTCTTATTTCAAAATAAAGATGTTCATAAAAAAGATAGACTTTTCAGTATACATCCCTAGAATGAGGACAGCATAGTCTTTTAGTATAAGTGGGAGATTGTAGGGATGTATACTGAAAAGTCTATCTTTTGTATGAACATCTTTATTTTGAAATAAGAATCACATGATCATTGTTTGCATTTTTATGGTTATGCAATATTGTCTAATACATTACATTGTAGACAACATGGTGTGTGGTGTCACACGGGAGATCATGTTATCGGCTCCTTGTAAAGTATAAGTAAAGTCTCACAACCGAGATGGCTTTGGACAAACCATCGGTATGGTTGTAGTGTGATTTGGTATTGGTTTGTCTTGACCATAGAATCGCACTATTGCACTTTGTGTGTATTGAGCAGGACCGACTTAGAGGTGATTCGATTTATTGCTGACTACATAATCGAATCAGACTTCAGATATTATTTTGTACATGCTCTTAATCCTGATATAATAACGGGCACATACACTTAGTATTTATCTCTTTGATTTGCCAATGGGCGAGATTTATAGATTAAATCGATAGGCTCGGTATGTTGGGAGATGATATTAATTATATGGTGTGTCATTGATTATAGGAGGAAACCGTGTCCTATATATTAAGATAATGATGTCCCCTTGAGGAGCTCATAAGGTTCATCGTGTAAACCCTACAGGTGGACTTAGTCCGACATCATGAAAAGGTTGGGTGGTACTACTCAAGGAGTTAGAAGTTGATTAATTAATGGTCAATAAATTAATTAATCGACGAACATTCAAGATCTTAAAAATGGGGAGAAAAAGTACAAATAATATATGGAGCCCATAATAACTTATGGGGGTTGGTGAGGTAGATCAATGATAATCCTTTAGTGGAATGGATTATCATTATTGGATTGGACTTTATGTAGGCTTGATCCATGGGTGGCAAAGATCCAACTCTTCATGGTTCCTAATGTAGCCTATTAACACCTCATGAAGCTTAGATCCAATGGATAGAAACAAAACTCTAGATCCAATGGTCGAGATTAAATCTCTAGATCTGACGGTTGAGATTAAATCCCAAGAACCTAGTGTGGAGATTAAATCATGGCTTATCCCTATCTCTATAAAAGGATGTGATTGGGGTGGGAGGCAACTAGATGGATGGCTTAGGGGATTAGGGTTTGCTTCCTTTGGAGGCTAGGAATCCTAGTTTGTTTATGATTTAGTTTGGGCGGCTGTTGGAATGGCTTCGGAGGCTCGTCGGCTCCCATGTCCCAGGATTAAAATTTTCACTAATGAAAATTAATCTAGATGGGATGAGTTTCCTAAGCACAACCAATTCGTCGTCGTGCTAACGACTTGAGCGATCGCTTGAACAAACTAGTTGTTCAAGCAACAATACTCTTCTAGTCGGTTAGCCGCCGAAGAGACGACGGACGGATCGCCGGTTTTTGTGTTTATCTTCGGGGAATATGATTATACAACTATATATGGATGTAGACGTGTATAATCAACACATACAAACATATTAATAAGAACATGCACAGATTAATAATAAAAGTTGTAAAACTTTTATACCTCTCGATCTTCTATCGTATGTCCTAACCTCCTTGTAGACTTCGTGTGGGCGAAGATCCTCCACAAGTTGAAGCTTCCTAGATCACGTTCTTCCCTTCCTTGCTCTCTCCGAACAAAGAGAAGAACCAAACAAAACTCCTTCTCCTATCTAGAACTGACCACCAAGCCAAGGAGCTTGATATAGCCGCTGGCCAAGGAGAAGAGGAGGAATAGGTTGAGCGCCGGCCAAGTTAGAGGGGAAGATGGAGTGGGCGCCGGCTACACCTTAGGAAGAGAAAGGAAGCAAACCCTAATCTCCCACCTTGTTGCCGCCCAAGCCAAAACCCTAACCTTAATCCTTTGGGCACCGGCCAAAGCAAGGAGGAAGATGGAGTGGGTACCAGCTACACCTTAGGAAGAGAAAGGAAGAAAACCCTAATCTCCCACCTTGTTGCCGCCCAAGCCACAAGCCAAACCCTAGCGGCCCAAGGGACAAACCCTAATCCCTCCTTGGATTTCTTGCCGCCCAAACTCTTGAGAGGCAAAACCCTAATCTTCCAAGCATTAGTTTGCCGCCCAAGCCTTAGCCCTCTATTTATAGAGTTGGGCTTAACCCTCCTTTAATCTCCACCGTCGGATCTAGGGATTTAATCTCCACTGTCGGATCTATGGTTTCATCCCAACCGTCGGATCTAGGGTTTCATCCCAACCGTCGGATCTAGGGTTTCATCCCATACGTCGGATCTAGAGATTTAATCTCAACCGTCAGATCTAGAGATTTAATCTCAACCGTCGGATCTAGAGTTTTATGTTCCATCATTGGATCTAGGCTCCATGAGGTTTATGTTAGGCTACAATAGGGACCATGAGGAGGAGTTGGATCTTGGCCACCCGATGGATCGGAACCACAAAAACTTGATCCATCAATGATGTTCCATTCCACTAGAGGATCATCATTGAATTACCTCACCAACCCCCATAAATTAATATGGGATCCATATATTATTTGTACATCCATCTTCCCGTGTTTAAGATATCGAATGTCCGTCAATTAATTGATTTACTGACCATCAATCAATTAACATCTAACTCCTTGAGTAGTACCACTCAACCTTATCATCATGTGCACTAAGTCAACCTGCAGGGTTTACATGATGAACCTTATGAGCTCCTCAAGGGGACATCATCAACCTAATATATAGGACACAGTTTCCTCCTATAACTAACGGCACACCATGTAAATAATATCATTTCCTAACTTACCGGGCATATTGATTTAATCCATAGAAATCTCACCCTTTGGTAAATCAAAGAAATAAATACTAAGTACATGTGCCCGTTATTATATCGAGATTAAGAGCATGTACAACATAATATCCGAGGTCCGATTCAATTATGTAGTCAGCAATAAATTGAATCACCTCTATGTCGGTCCTGCTCAATACACCTAAGTGTACTAGTGTAACTCTATGGTCAAGATAAACCAATACCAAGCTACACTACAACCATGCCAATGGTTTGTCCAAAACCATCTTGGTTGTGAGCCTCTACTTATATTCTACAAGGGACTGATAACATGATCTTCTGTGCCACACCAAGCACCATGTTATCTACAATGTAGAGTATTAGACAATATGCACACATATAATAAATATAAAGTGCAAACAATGATCATGTGATTCTTATTTTAAAATAAAATGTTCATACAAAAAGAGCTAGGCTTTCAGTATACATTCCAACAATCTCCCACTTATACTAAATGACTATGTTGTCCTCATACTGCCATACATCTGATTCCCTTTCCCTCCACATGCCTATCAAAGCTCTCGCTAGAAGGGCCTTAATGAAAGGGTCTACCAGGTCATCCTCTGATGCAATCTAGGCGACAACAACTTCTACCTCCTTTAAGATTTCTCGTATCAGGTGGTACTTGCGCTCTATGAATTTACTTACCTTATGGGCTCGTGGTTCCTTCGAGTTTGCAACTGAACCATTATTATCACAATAAATTGTGATATTTCTGGGCAAACCAGGAATCACATCCAAGTCCATCAGGAAGTTCCTGAGCCACACAACTTCTTTGGCCGCCTAAGAGGCTGCCACATACTCAGCTTCCATGGTGGAGTCCATCACGCATTTCTGCTGGACACTCCTCCATACAATGGCTCCACCTCCCAAAGTAAATACAAAACCCGAGGTAGACTTACTGTTATCCCTATCGGATTGGAAATCGGAATCCGTGTAACCCACAGGGAGTAATTGGTCTGCTCGGTAAACTAGCATATAATCCCTAGTCCTTCTCAGGCACTACAATATATGCTTTACCGCAGTCCAATGTCCCTGTCCTGGATTACTCTGATATCTGCTGACCATGCCCACGGCATAGCAGATATCGGGTCTCGTACATAGCATCGTATACATGAGGCTTCCTACTGCCGAAGCATATGGAACCGGCTTCATCTCCTCTATCTCCTCAGTTGATCTAGGATACATCTTCTTAGATAAAGGAACTCCATGCCTAAAAGGTAGAAAACCTTTCTTGGAGTTTTGCATGCTAAAACGATCCATTATCGTGTCTATGTATGAATCTTGGGATTAGCACACTAACCTTGATCCCAAGGATGTGTCCCACTTCTCCCAAGTCCTTCATATCAAACTGTTTGGACAACCATACCCTTACGTCTGATAACACTCTGAAATTGTTGCCAACTACCAAAATATTATCTACGTATAGTATAAGAAATACCACTACGTTTCCGTCACATCTCTTGTATACACAAGACTCATCCGGACTTTGAATAAATCCATAAGTCTGGATTTACCTCATCAAAGCGGATGTTCCAAGACCTCGAAGCTTGTTTCAATCCATAAATGGACCGATTAAGCTTACATACAAGATGCTCTTTGCCCTTAGCAATGAATCCCTCTGGTTACTTCATATAGATGTTCTCCTCAAGACTTCCATTAAGAAAAGTTGTCTTGACATCCACCTGCCACACCTCATAATCCACATGAGCTGCTATGTATAAGAGCTCCCAGACCTGATTTGAATCCATAGATTCAATCTCAGTATTCATTGCACTTTGCAAAGATGCTACATCTATATCTTGGATTGCCTTGTCATATGTCCAGGGATCAGGTTCATGTTCGCCAGGGACCAAATCGAAAGATTCTCCCAAGAACATGAATCTATCAGGCTGTCTCACAACCCTCCCACTACGACGAGGTATCACCTGTGTATCCTCTGTGACACGCGGTGCAGTGACATGTGGTATATCCTCTTGTACCGGTGGTATCAAGTCGACTTCGCCAACTCCTCAAGAACAATCCTACTCGTGGGCTTGTGGTTCATCACATAGTCCTCCTCTAGAAATCTGGCATTCGTACTAATGATCACCCTCTGATCTCTAGGACTATAAAACAAACCTCCCTTCGTTCCCCTAGGATAGCCAACAAACAAGTGCACTTCTGTGCGAGGTTCCAACTTACCAGCATCAGCCTTCAGCACATGTGCTGGACTCCTCATATCCGAATATGTCTTAGACTAGGCTTTCGCCCAGTCCACAACTCTATGGAAGTAGAAGGCACTGATTTAGATGGAACCAAGTTCATAATGTACACCGTCGCATCTAGAGCATATCCCCAAAACGAATCTGGCAAGTCAAAATAACTCATCATCGATCTAACTATCTCCATAAGAGTCATATTCCTTCGCTCTGCTACACCGTTCTGCTGGGGTGTGCCAGGTGCAGATAATTGGGATTGAATCCCAACCTCTGATAAGTAGTTCCTAAACTCTTTCAAGAGGTACTTACCACCACGATCAGATTGTGGTGTCATCCATATCTTGAATAATCATCTATGAAAGAGACGAAATATTTGAGACTACCTCTTACCTAGATAGTCATAGGACCACACAAATCAGAATGAACCATTCCTAACACATCTTTGGCTCTTTATTCCTTGGCCTAAAAAGGCCTCTCGGTCATTTTACCTTCCAAGCAAGATTCGCAGGTTGGGAGATCCTCCACCACTAATGAACTCAAAGGTCCATCAACTATCAACCTTTGAATTCTACTCAGGTTAATATAACCAAGCCTTAGATGCCAAAGATATATTTAGTTCATCTTCGAAGGTTCTTTTCTCTTATTAGAATTAGAAGATGAGTTATAAACTTCATTTTACATTGTGGGAGGTTTTTGGTTCAAGTGTTTACAAATTTCCTATCAATGTACCTGAACAGATATTTTCCCTATTCCTTTTTATAACAACTCTATCATTAAAAGAAATAGAATATCCATCCATAAACAATTTAGAAACCGAAATTAAATTCTTTCTAAATAAAGGTACATAAAGGGAATTTTCCAGAACCAAAATTTTATTTTTCTTAAGAGATAAATAAAACTTCTCCCACTACAATAGCCGCCACCTTTATGGCATTGCCCAAGTAAATGGTAATCTCCCCTTTAGTTAGTCGTCGGGTTTCCTGGAACCCCTGCAAAATGTTGCAGACATGATTAGTGGCTCTCGTATCTACACACCAAGTGCCGATAGATAATGCCTCTAACCATATTTCAACGACTGGACCAAAGGATATACATTTGTTCTTGCTTCGGATTGGGATAATCCTTCTTCTTATGTCCAGTCTACTTGCAAGTGAAGTACTTGCCTTTCGTCTTCTTCACTCCTCCCTGAGATCCTCCCACCACCTTTGCTCCACCTTGTTTCTCCTTCTTCTTGCCTTTCGGCTTAGAAGTAGAAACCTTTTTGAGCAACCATTGCTTGAGGACACTCTTTGAAGAGTGCATACTTGTACTTCATAGCAGATAAGATAATATGTAGATTCTTTTCCAATCAACATTATTTGGGTACAGTAAGTTTATTTCCTTTAGTATCATAGTAAGTGGACTGAAAGTCATTTTTGAAAATCCTAAGAATCACAATGATCAAAATATTAGATTTTAAATATTATTGATTCCTTAAAACAATGAAATTCCGAAATCAACCAACACCTCAAAACACCGAGAATATCGCATGCCACGATAGTGTGGACGTATACGAATTCTACATTTGTAAGAGAAGGTTTTACCCATTAATTTTACTATCTTGTCAACCTTACTTTTTGACAAATAAAATTAATAGTTGATTCCTCTTTGGCCCTACAAATAAAAGCAGTGACTCCGATGGGGAGGATACTTTTTATTTGCATCTAAGTGTGCACCATTATACGATACTAAGGGAACTATCTCGGATTATGTGCCTTACCGATGTGGAAGTACACACGATCCAAAATAATTTCCAATAACCATTATTTGACCTAGTGATCCACAAACAAACTCATCCGATGGGGAGGAAGGCACTCAGAGCCGACACGCAAGTTTGTTGCATCACACATCAAATTGTAATGGAGGCCGCGGGAATTAATTAAAATATCCCTCTCCCACTTAGTAAATTGAAAATGAGGAATTTTCAAGCACACACAACATGCATATAAAACAAATCAGCAATAAATATGGAAAAAATCAGAATTTTCCCAACTATTATGACATTGTTCTAAATCAACCAACACCTCAAAACACCGAGAATATCGCATGCCACGATAGTGTGGACGTATACGAATTCTACATTTGTAAGAGGAGGTTTTACCCATTAATTTTATTATCTTGTCAACCTTACTTTTTGACAAATAAAATTAATAGTTGGTTTCTCTTTGTCCCTACAAATAAACGGAGTGACTCCGATGGGGAGGACACTTTTTATTTGCATCTAAGGGTGAACCATTATTACACGATACTCAGGGAATTATCTTGGATTATGTGCCTTACCGATGTGGAAGTACACACGCTCCTAAATAATTTCCTATAACCATTATTTGACCTAGTGATCCGCAAACAAACCCATCCGTTGGGGAGGAAGGCACTTAGAGCCGACACGCAAGTTTGTTGCATCACATGTCAAATTGTAATGTAGGCCACGATAATTAATTAAAATATCCCTCTCCCACTTAGTAAATTGAAAATGAGGAATTTTCAAGCACACACAACATGCATATAAAACAAATCAGCAATAAATATGGAAAAAATCAGAATTTTTCCAACTATTATGGCATTGTTCTTTAATATGCGTCCCGTCGTGTCACCACCTCGTCCGCTCCACCTTTTCCGTGCGCAAGCCACAAAAGAGATCCGAGCCGAGATATATCATTTTAATTTACATCCATCAATCCTATACTCCACGAAGGAGTGTACAAACTATCTAGATCAAAAGTAAACTAAAATGATCGGCTAAACAATGTCGTATTTAATTTCAAAAATTAAATATTAATCAAGTCTCGTCAACCCCGAGGATTTAAATTATATATATACAATCACACACAAACAATCACATACACACATATAGCCATAATAGTCGGATCTTATGCCTGCAACCAAAAAAGTTAGCCTACACACATCCTACTATTATCCGGCATACTCAATATATGATATGTGCATGAAAGTAACCGAATCCAAAACACACAAAATCGGAAACCGTGGCTCTGATACCATTTGTTGGAATGGCTTCGGAGGCTCATCGGCTCCCATGTCCCCGGATTAAAATTTTCACTAATGAAAATTAATCCGGATGGGATGAGTTTCCTAAGAACAACCAATTCATCGTCGTGCTAACAACTTGAGCGATCGCTTGAACAAACTAGTTGTTCAAGCAACAAAACTCTTCTAGTCGGTTAGCCGCGGAAGAGACGACGGATGGATCGACGATTTTTGTGTTTATCTTCAGGGTCCATGATTATACAAATACATATGGATGTAGACATGTATAATCAACACATACAAACATATTAATAAGAACATGCAAAGATCAATAATAAAAGTTGTAAAACTTTTATACCTCTCGATCTTCTATCGTATGTCCTAACCTCCTTGTAGACTTCGTGTGGGCGAAGATCCTCCACAAGTTGAAGCTTCCTAGATCACGTTCTTCCCTTCCTTGCTCGCTCCGAACAAAGAGAAGAACCAAACAAAACTCCTTCTCCTATCTAGAACCGACCACCAAGCCAAGGAGCTTGATATAGCCGCCGGCCAAGGAGAAGAGTAGGAATAGGTTGAGCGCTGGCCAAGGTAGAGGGGAAGATGGAGTGGGCGCCGGCTACACCTTAGGAAGAGAAAGGAAGCAAACCCTAATCTCCCACCTTGTTACTGCCCAAGACAAAACCCTAACCTTAATCCTTTGAGCGCCGGCCAAAGCAAGGAGGAAGATGGAGTGGGCGCCGGCCACACCTTAGGAAGAGAAAGGAAGCAAACCCTAATCTCCCACCTTGTTGCCGCACAAGCCACAAGCCAAACCCTAGCGGCCCAAGGGACAAACCCTAATCCCTCCTTGGATTTCTTGCCGCCCAAACTCTTGAGAGGCAAAACCCTAATCTTCCAAGCATTAGATTTCTTGCCGCCCAAGCCTTAGCCCTATATTTATAGAGTTGGGCTTAAGCCTCCTTTAATCTCCACCGTCGGATCTAGGGATTTAATCTCCACCGTTGGATCTAGGGTTTCATCCCAACCGTCGAATCTAGGGTTTCATCCCAACCGTCAGATCTAGGGTTTCATCCCTTCCGTCGGATCTAGAGATTTAATCTCAACCGTCAGATCTAGAGATTTAATCTCAACCGTCGGATCTAGAGTTTTATGTTCCATCATTGGATGTAGACTGCATGAGGTTTATGTTAGGCTACGATAGGGACCATGAGGAGGAGTTGGATCTTGGCCACCCGATGGATCAGAACCACACAAACTTGATCCATCAATGATGTTCCATTCCACTAGAGGTTCATCATTGAATTACCTTACCAACCCCCATAAATTAATATGGGCTCCATATATTATTTGTACATCCATCTTCCCGTGTTTGAGATATCGAATGTTCATCAATTAATTGATTTACTGACCATTAATCAATTAACATCTAACTCCTCGAGTAGTACCACTCAACCTTATCATCATGTTGACTAAGTCAACCTGTAGGGTTTACATGATGAACCTTATGAGCTCCTCAAGGGGACATCATCAACCTAATATATAGGACACGGTTTCCTCCTATAACTAACGGCACACCATGTAAATAATATCATTTCCCAACTTACCGAGCATATTGATTTAATCCATAGAAATCTCACCCTTTGGTAAATCAAAGAAATAAATACTAAGTACATGTGCCCATTATTATATCGGGATTAAGAGCATGTACAACATAATATCCGAGGTCCGATTCAATTATGTAGTCAGCAATAAATTGAATCACCTCTATGTCAGTCCTGCTCAATACACCTAAGTGTACTAGAGTAACTCTATGGTCAAGACAAACCAATACCAAGCTACACTACAACCATGCCAATGGTTTGTCCAAAACCATCTTGGTTGTGAGCCTCTACTTATATTCTACAAGGGACTGATAACATGATCTTCTGTGCCACACCAAGCACCATGTTATCTACAATGTAGAGTATTAGACAATATGCACACATATAATAAATATAAAGTGAAAACAATGATCATGTGATTCTTATTTCAAAATAAAATGTTCATACAAAAAGAGCTAGGCTTTCAGTATACATTCCAACAGCGGCAACATGTGGAAGAGCTCTTTTCTTCTTCTTCCCAAGTTGTTGCCGGCGCAAAAACCTCTCCCCTCTTCCTTAGCTAGTGCTCATCCTATTCTTCTTCGTCTCTTCCATGGCCGGCCATTAGGAGAGATAGGATTAGGGTTTGGAGGCTTGGGCGGCACCAAATAAGGAACTATTTTCCTTTCTTCTTCCTCTCCTTTGGTGGCCGGTGCCCACAACCTTCTTGGCCGGTGTCCAAACTCCATCTTCCCCTTCTCCTTGGTTGGTGGAAACAAGATTTAGGTCTCTCCATTGGTGTCTTGGCCGGTTTCCACCTTGATCTCTTCTTCCTTCTTGGCCGGCGGCAAGCTCCTTCCTTGGAGGTTGTTGGTTGATTGAAAGAAGGAATAGAGCTTTGTTTCTATTCTTCCTCTTGCTTTGGAAGAGCAAGGAAGGAAGATTTGTGATCTAGGAGCTTCAACTTTTGGTAGATCGTCGCCCACACGACGTCCGAAAGGAGGAAGGTCATACATTAGAAGATCGAGAGGTATATCTATTCTCTATTCTCTTTTGTTACTTGCTTGTATTTGTTTTTCCAATTATGAGCATGATATTAATCTGTTTGTGGATAAATAATACTTGGATCCCGAACATAAACACAAAAACTGGTGATCCGGACTTCGTCTATTCCGCGGCTACTCGTAGAATAGAGGATTGTCTCTTGAACAACGAGTTTGTTCAAGTGACCTGTCTAAACGAATAGCACGACGATGACTTGATTGTTTGGGCAATCCCTTTTGTCTAGGATTAAATTTTTTAATCTGGGGACATCTATGGGATCGCCATGAACAAGCAACCAAGGTGAAGTGGGAAGCGAAGTTTTCCCTCACGGACTCGATAAGCAAAACCCTACAGAAAATCCATTGGATATGAATTAGGAGAGTTGTTATGGTGATGTATCAATTTTTAAGGTATGGTAAGTTCAATGTTGAACTTTGGACCTTAATTTTTGATGGTATAGAGTTCCTATTGGCTTAGGGACTTTTCAAGGACATTGTTGGTGCAATGGTCAAGGGGGAGCAAGCCTTTAGGGGGAGGTATCCATCATGGAATGATGGATGGTATTTTTCCTCACGAGGGGGTAAAATGGGATTTTGAGATACCCAATTTGGAAATTGGGGTAGTTTGTAGGATTTCCTCTATTGAGTGAAATGAGACATATCACTAGGAAGATTGTAGGCATCCTAGGTCTTTTTGGACCAAGGGGGATATTGTAAGATCTCATTGGATATGAGACATTGACCTCCTTGGGGTGTGATGCGCACGGACGCAACCTTAAATCCTCCGATAGAGACCGTCGAAGACTCAAAGTACACGCTCGCGCTCAACGCCCGCAAGTGCACGGATGTCGTCAAGTAATAAATAGATTATCGATCCCACAGGTGCTAGGATTCGAATACCAATCCTCTAAGTCGTTGCGGTTATTCAGACGAAATCTCAGTGAGAGTCAGTTGGTGAGGACTATCGGAGGACCCTACTCAGTGCGGTGTCACATGGAGGAGGAAAAGAGGGTGTCGGGGTCTTGAAAAGGCGATTCTAGGACTTCAGTTTCGCTTGTGTACCACAGAACAACGTTGTCAATTGGTGTCGTCTAAACTTCTACTTATGACTTTGGGGAAGGGACATCATACACTCTCCCGCAGAGCCGCCGCATTCACCGGGAGCTATCCTTGTCCAAAAGGATGGGATAGAGGGTACGATGATGCCAAATCAATCCTTGCGGTGGACCGTTTTCGATTCCACCGCTGCATTCTCCCCGCAGTTATGGGAGGTCAAGTTTACCCCTAGGTTCCTTGATCAAAACTCCTAAATCTAGAATGTGAGGGCTTTCACCACCTGGTATCGTCTAAGCACAGTGGAAAGAAAGCTAAATACACATTGGTATAATAAAGACCAACATCTAATTGTCAAATCAAACTTTTGGCCAGAATTTAATATGAACCAACATTGTCTATGAACACAAGCTACTCTCTAATCCTAGAATCTAAAGTTCTACTCCATAAACGCGAAGGAAGAATCACAACATATGTTTAAGTTCAATTACAATAGAAAGAGAATGCAAAATTAGAGATTACAATGCGTTGTGACCTTCTCTCCAGTGTTATATTGCAAGTGGATGACCACCGGCGGCGTTCCTCCTCTCCGCTGCGAGTTACCGAAGCTTTTTAGGGCTTCGACATGCCATCCTAGCCATTGTGCCTCCTCCCTAGGGTTTGGGAGCCCTAGGGCGGCTCCTTCGTGATCCCTCGCCTCTTGGATGAGTTTCCTATATATAGAGGCAGCTTCGGTGTTCTATAAATGCTTGAAAAACCCTATTTCTTTGAATTCGCAGTGCCGCCACATGGTCATGTGAATTTCACATGGCCTGGCCATGTGCAAGGCTGGAAAACAGGTGAAATCTCAGATGGAAATTGAGCTGGAAAAAAGGCACGACCGTGTGTTTTCACACGGCCTGGCCGTGAGTTTTTCTGGAGCCTCCATTTCGATCCGTTTCACTTCAGAAACATGGCCAAGTCTTGGGACATAGCCAGTGCATGTTTCCTAAGGTCCGCGCTCCACAAATTACTCCATTTTTGGTCCAAAAATGCACCATTTTCCCATGAAATGCTATCCTGTACACAAAAGTACAAATAGTAGACCTTCGAACCAGAAAATAGGAAATACATGCAAAATAGAGTGATATATGCATGAAACTAATATAAAATGTAATGAGATGTGAGTGAAAATTACTCCTAAAACCCTATATGTTTTGCTCACATCACTTCCCCCAGACTTAAATCTTTGCTTGTCCTCAACAAACCTCAGTGCCATGAAATTTTAAAAAGATATTGTTCCATAATTAGCATGTTAACTAAATTTATCAAGTGGTATTTACAATCAAAGCAAAATAAATATGTTATAGAAATTCACTAGGTTAGCTCCTCGTGCTCGTGCTAAGCGAATCATTCTTAGAGGATGCCTATTCCATGGTGAGTTAAGTCGTCACCCCATAGTTTTCCTAAGGTTTCTGGCTCTTAGGCACTTACCTACCCAAAGTGAGGGTCGTTCCCTCGATCTAGCATAAAGTCTTAAAGGCGTGCTCGGTATTGAGAGAAATTGGTAAGTGTTTCCCCAGTAACCTAACTCGGTCTCAAAGGGGCACCTAGCCATTTCTACACACGACAACTGTTTTTTATCCCTCATAATTTTTTTTTTCATTTTTTTTTCTTTTTGTCATTTCTTTTTATTTTTGTTTTCACAAGGATTTTGATTTTTTTCGAATGGTCTTACACAATCTGAGCATCTCCAGTAACTAAAATGCAAAACCTAGAGTCACCTATGGATTCCAAAGTACTAGTCTATTGAAGTGAATCATAACTAGGTATGTACTAGATCCTCCCTTTCAAAATGTTCGACATGTGTGAGTGAAAAAACAGAGCTAATCAGTGAAAGTCTAGAATATTCAATAGAGCATATAGAATAAAATACCACAAGATAAATAGAGTTAAGCTACTTATGGGAACAACTCTTGCAAGCAATTTTCAAAAGAAATACTGCTGAGGTAGCTTTTAAGACACCAAAAATTAAGTACCGAAAGGAACTAAACAACTCATGCATGCATGAAAAAATAAAAATACTAGAAACAAAACTACTACTAAGAACACAAAACAAAATAGATTTCTGGGTCCCCCCCCCAGACTTAAACAAAAGTATACCTCTAATATGGTGGACAAGGTAGAAAATATGGGAGCCTGGGCATCTCTGGGTCCTGGGAGAACCTGCTGCTGAACTGCTGATGCAACATATACAAGTGGTCAATCTGAGAGCTGGTGGATGCAGCGGCTACTCGATGCTCCTCCTCCCTAGCCCACTATGCCTGCTAGGCATGCATATGCTGTCGCATCTCCTCGCGGTAAGCTACCTCATCCTGGCAACGAGCAGCCTCCTCTTGGAAGTATATGCGGGTCCCATTGTAGAACTCCTATGCCAGCTGGAAATGCTCCCAAAATCTCTGGAACTTCATTCTACTCAAGGACGTTATTATACTTAGTTATTTGACATCAATACAAGTAAATATAATAGTCATGCCTTTATAAATAGGAATATGATACAATAAAGTCCATACAACACTCATCACATGATTGTCTCGGGCTTTCACTAACAATCTCCCACTAGCACTAGTGTCAATCACCGTAGTATATAATACCCAATGACCTAGTGTGACCATCATGCTTTTTCTGTGCCAAAGCCTTGGTCAAGGGATCCGCCATGTTAGCCTCTATGGGTACTCTGCAAATCTTCAAATCTTCTCTATTGATAATCACTCGAATGAGATGGAAGCGCCATAGTATGTGTTTGGTCCATTGGTGTGAGCGATGTTCCTTAGCTTTCGCAATAGCTCCATTGTTGTCACAATAGAGCTCTATAGAATCTGCTATGCTAGGAACTACCCCAAGCTCAGTAATGAACTTGTGGATCAAAACTGTCTCGTTTGCTGCCTCTGATGCAGCGATATACTCACCTTCTGTTGTATAATCAACAACTGTATCCTACTTCGAACTCTTCCAGCTCACAGCGCCACCATTCAATCAAAACATGAACCCTAATCAGTTTCGAAGCTGGCATCACTGTAACCCTTTACAGCTAGCTCCTCATCGCCTCCAAATATCAAGAAATATTCTTTAGTCCTTCTCAAGTACTTAAGAATATTCTTGACTGCTATCCAATGACGCTCATCAGGATCTGACTGGTATCTACTAGTCATGCTCAAAGCATACGAGACATCAGGACGAGTACACAACATGGTGTACATGATAGATCCTATAGCAGATGCGTAAGGGATTTTATCCATGCGGTCTCTCTCCTCTCTAGAAGAGGGACTTTGAGTCTTCGAAAGACTCACACCATGTGACATCGGTAGAAGTCCCTTCTTGGAATTCTGTATGGTAAATCGTAGTAATATCGTGTCAATATATGTACTCTGACTTAGGCCAAGCAATCTCTTAGATCTATCTCTATAGATCTTGATGCCTAGAATACAGGCTGCTTCACCTAAGTCCTTCATTGAGAAGCACATCCCCAGCCAAGTCTTCACAGACTGGAGCGAAGGGATGTCATTCCCAATGAGTAGTATGTCATCCACATACAATACAAAGAAGATAATTGTGTTCCCATTATCCCTCTTGTAGACACAGGGTTCATCTTCATTCTTGTTGAAACCAAACTGTTTGATCGCATCATCGAATCGAAGATTCCAGCTCTGAGAAGCTTGCTTTAGCCCATAAATGGACCTTTGCAGCTTGCATACTTTCCCAGTATGCTGTGGATCTACAAAACCCTCAAGTTGCGTCATGTACACATCCTCGAGTAAGTCTCCATTCAGAAATACATTTTTGACATCCATCTGCCAGATCTCATAATTGTGGTATGCTGCAATACCAAGCATGATCCGAATGCACTTAAACATCGCCACTGGAGAAAAGGTTTCATCATAGTCAATACCATGAATTTACTTGAAACCTTTAGCCACCAATCGACCCTTATAGGTATGCATAAGTCCATCCATGTCATTCTTTCTCTTAAAGACCAACTTACACCCAATGGGTTTGGCCCCTTCAGGTGGATCAACCAAAGTCCATACTTTGTTGGTGTACATGGATTCCATCTCTGATCTCATGGCCTCTAGCCATTTCTCAGAATCTGGGTTCATCACAACTTCCTGATAGGAGGTAGGCTCATTCTCAATGAGCATAATGTCATCTTGGTCAGACAAGATAAATGAGTATCTCTCAGGCTGACGATGTACCCTATCAGACCTGTGAAGAGGTAGGTCTACCTGAAAAGGTGGTTGTTCCACAACTCTTTGTGCAACAATCTCATCACCCAACTACACTTTGTGGTTCCTTTTTAACCTCCATCAAGGCCTCAGTGCTATAGTCCTTATCTTAAATTTTTCAAGATCGAACGTACTCCCTCTAGTTTTTCTAGAAACTGTTAGTAATATATGAGAGATGTCTTAAGGCAATCGCCTTATGTTTGAACCATTTATATGATAAATGAAGATTCACTATTTGAGTATACACGTTCTCATGTACTTTATTAGATCTTAAACTCATTTACTGAATGCCTACGATATGATTCACAGCATGAGAGAATTTGTGATTGGATCACAACTAGTGAGTATCTCTACATGTGTAATTGTGATGTTCAGAATTATCCCAAGTCGATGAATTCATGGATTTGGACACCATCAATTCTGTCGAGACTAGCACGAGGTATACTCCTTGGTGTATCCAAGCAGCTGATTCTCACTGGCTAGAGACATTGTGATATCCGGAGTTAATCGTGGATGCTAGTTATGGTAACTAGCTCATTGGAGTGACCAGTCGTAAGACTTCATATGGTTCCCTATATATATAGATATATCAATGAAGGTCTTACTGCAGCTTAAGTGCGATGTTCCTTTTGTTAGTTAAAGCCCTAGAACCAATCATGTGATGGTTGAATAGGGAACATTTTGTATCATATTCTATAAAGGCAAAGGATTGGTTATTATATTTACATCTTGCTTGTGCCAGCTAATTTAAATATAATAATGCCCTAGAAAAGTAGGTTCTTATCTACAGCACATCAATTGGCAGAATTGATTATGAGAGGCTGTAGAGAACACTTTCCTAAATGTTCCTAGTCAAGTATTAATATGCAAGGGCAATATTAATACATAAAGACTAGCATGTAGGTCAATTGATGACTTGATCTCACAAGTCATGGATATATGATATCAAGTTGACACATGGGTATATATTGGAGAATATATACTGAACTGACCCGCCATGAGAAAGTTTCATGGATCGTTATATGAGTGTCATAAACTTTCTCATGTGACTATTGGTATGAATAGTCCTTAGACCTGAAGTCACTACGGTTCCCTACATAAGGAGTTATGTACTTTGGTATCGTCAAACGTCACCCGTAACAGGGTGGACCATAAAGGCGATTACTGGGTATGTAACAAATTATGCGGAGGGATGTGAGTGATGTAGATGGGATCTATCCCTTCCATATGACGGGAGTGATATCGGTGGGCCCTTGATTGAGTAGAACTACTAAAACGCATGGCCATGCTCGAATGAGTCAATATGAGATATTGAGCTCATTTGTTTGAGTTAGTTTACTCAGGGATCAAGAAACACATAGATTGATCGAGGATGACACGGTCTATGCCTCATTGATCAATCTGATATCAAGGATAGAAGGACACGGTCATATATTATAGTAGTCACGGAAAGGTTAGTCGGATCTTAACTTATCTCGTAACTTGGGTAGCAATGATGTATTGCTAGATGCCGCTCATTGCTTGTGTATCTAAAAGAGTTTAGGTCCACTGCCAACGTTATGAGAGCCTATAGGGTCACACACAAAGAGCATGATAATTAGAGGAATTAGAGTATTCTAGTTTGACTAGAATAATTTGGGAATAAGCTTAAGTACAAAATGGTTTTTGGACTTTAAGCTTAATGAGAATTTTAGCTAATTGATTTAATGAGATTAATTCAATATGTTACCTTATTGATTTAATAAGATTAATTCAATATGATAACACAAGCTTAATTGAATTAATAAGATTAATTCAATATGATAACATAAGCTTAATTGAATTAATAAGATTAATTCAATATGATAACATAAGCTTAATTGAATTAATAAGATTAATTCAACATGCATGAAAGCCACATAAGAATGCCACATAAGCATGCCACCTAAGCATCCACCTAAGCATCCACCTAAGCTAGTTAAGGTGGAAGGAAACAAAATGGTTTTGTCTCCTTAAGTGGCCGGCCAAACAAGGATATGTCTCAATGCAATGGATTGCATTGAATGTGTGGAGGTGAAAGGGTTTTTCCAACCCTATAAAAGACACCCTAAGTGGCCGGCCAAAGAGAGGATTGGCTTTTGTTGTTGGTGGAAGCTTTGGTTGTGTTAGTGGTGAGAAAGCTTGGTGGAAGCTTTAGTTGTGTGGGTTTGTGAGTGTAGGCTAGCAAGAAGAGGAGTCTTCTTCTTCCTTTCTCCTTTTCCCTCTCTTCCTCTCCTTTAGGGACTTCTCTAGCAAGAAGTAAAGGAGAGCTCTTCTAGTTTTCCTTTTGTGAGACAAGAGCGTGCTCGTGTGGATATGTATAGAGGCACGGACACTTAAACGTGCTAAAGATCCAACAAACCGAAAGGAAAAGCGGGATTAACAAGGGCACGCAACAAAGGTAATCCTCTCCTATAAGATAGGTTTGGTTTAGAGAAATTTATTTTATACGAGTTTGCTTTCGCATGGATCACTTGGAAGGGATCCTATTTTCCGTTGCGCATATGCCATTTGGCATACGAGATTTCCCTACACCTTTGACTTGCAGTATTCAATTCATCTTGATCATGAAAACTTATGCTTTGACATCTTAACCAAGCATCGCTCAGGAGATGTGGACCCGGGATGATTGGGTATAAGTCGAAGTGATCGAAGGTGTTTGAATAGTCTATAAAGGATTCACCACTCCTTGCGAGGAGATGTATAAGCATAGCCTCTCATCGGATTGTTACTAAAGTCTTTGGCCAAAGCATTATATGTTTAGAATAAGGTACTCTTGGATACATATGCAGTAACTAGAATCCATAGGTTGAGGAAATGATACTTGGGCTAGGTGTGACGTAGTCAACCTATGGGGATTGACACTATAGACCATGTCCTGAACCAAGTGGGTATAAGATGAGTGAAGGAAATGGGGCACGAATAAGTATAGCTGCTGAAGGGTTTCAGAAATAGTTTTGGATCAACCGTTGACCTTTTTGATTAATTGGGGATCATTATGTACTACTAGGTGTCACACATGATCATTCTATAATTAATGGTTAATTATAGACGGTCAACATAAATCGAGAACCTATTTGGTCACACGCACAATGAGCGTAATCCGAAGGATTTAAAACGAGCTTGAGAATGAGATTCTCAAACCGAGAGAAACTAAGTTTGGCTGGACCAAACAAGGAGCGATCATGAAATTGTTTCAGTCGCAATGGAAGGGTGGATGGGCTATGTTTTATGAAAACATGATGGATTAACCAAATTGGTTTGGTTCTAATCCAATGGTGGAGAATAAACCAAAGGGTTTTGGTTTGTTTTAAAAGAATGAACCAAAGTTGGTTCGGTTCGTTTTAACTTAAAATAGACCAAATCGGTTTTGTTTATTTTAACTTAAATTAATGGAGCGGGTTAACAGATTTTGATTATGAACCAATAACTATTAGGAGAATTTGATCTCTATAAAATAGGGCTTAAGGGTTTTGTGAAAAAAAATCCAAGCAACCCCAAAGTTGCCGCCCACCCTCTCCTTCTCCTCTTGTGGTCGACACCCAAACCCTAGCCGCCGCCCACCCTTGTGCCGCCTTCCAAGCTTGTTTCCGGCGTCCAAGCTTCAACCGGCGATCCTCCGGCGACCTTCTGGTGATCCTCCTTGGCTCTGGTGGCCAAGGACTTGCTGGCCCTCTCCTCTTTGGTCGGTGCAAACTCCTCGACCAAGCTGTCCAGTTTTCTGGACAGCTTGTTTCCTTCGTGTCGGAGCGTCATTTGGATGAAGTTTGGGGCTCCGACTGCGGCTTCTTTGATGGGAATTCGATCTCCGGTAATCCTTATAGGTGGAGAACGAAGAATTCGTCAAACGGTTGACGAATACCTCTCTGGAGAAGCGAGTTTTGGAGGACTCATTTTGAATCCGAATTTTGATTCGGATTGTGATCTTCTCTCGATCACATCGTCTTCGACATGAGGCTAGTGACTCGTACGAAGACGAGGCTTGTGACTTTGTGAAGTCATCCCGAAGATACTCGACGTGGATACGGATAAAGGCGATTCTAGCGAGGATCGCTCCGGTTGATGCCTTTCCCGCTACACGTGATACGCAAGGTATACGTAGAATAGATTTCCTTTTATTGCAAAATTTGAAACTACGGTTATGTCTACACAGGTTGTACTATGCATGCGTGTGGTGTGTGTATTGTAAAAAATTAAATTTATTATTTTTATATCTTCCCCTGTGCACATGTTTACGAAACATGTTTGAACACACACTCGCCGTGGTGCTGGAAACCCAACAGTGGTATCAGAGCCCAAGTTGTGTTTCGACATAATCGTAATATTGTTTTGCGATAGTCATAATGGTATTTATGGAAATTTTTTACTTTTGGAAAGTTAGAAGTATTTATGAAAATTTTTAATTTTGGAAAGTCAAGAAGGATTTATGGAAATCTTCTACTTTTGAAAAGTTCGAAGTATTTATGGAAATTGATATTTTCCATAAATAAAATATTTGATTAGATTTGGAAATTTGTTTCCTAATTTAATCATGATTTGATTTGGGAAATAAAATCTTAAAAATATTTTATTTCCATAAGTAGTTTTGATGATTTAGGAAATTTGTTTCATAAATTGACTTTTCTTAATCAACACTTTTCACAAATAAAGTGATTAGATATGGAAATTTATTTCCTAATTTAATCATGATTTGATTTGAAGAATCAAATCTCAAACATATTTTATTTCCATAAATAGTTATGACATATAAGGAAATTTTGTACATGTCATAATTGTATGTCATGTAATTGCATTAGATGCATATCATTATGTCATGCGTGTCATGACATGTAGATGTATGCTATGTATGTTATGCCATGTAGATAATAGTTATTTGCATGCAAAGAGGATGGGACATAAAAACTCTTACTCAATATTAAAGCCTACACCTTCCATTAATATTGTTAGAACTAGAGTTCCATTTCTTGTTTGGGTTGTTGGACTCTCTCCAAGCCCGGCTCGAACACGAACATGTTCAAACCATGGAATAGTTTAATACTAATATGGTAAGAGACAGAGGTCAATCTGTTGGTGCAATCGGCCCAGGTCACGATTGACCTGACTCGAGTTTAACTCGAGTGATGTTTTGATGTTTGCAAAGGGATTTGACAAAGTGGTTTGGCATTGATGTTTGACATCAATGTCGGTTAATATGTTGGGGAGATTGTTGGAGCAATCGACCTGGGTCATGTTTGATCGGACTCGAGTTTGACTCGAGGAAGACCTTGATGGTTGACTGGGGTTGACCATGTGATTATGGGAAAGTCCAAGCATGTGTCTTGGCAAGGTAAAGTCCAAGTCATGGGTACTTGGCATGGAAAGTCCAAGTGGGACACTTGGCATTTGGGAAAGTCCAAGTCTTGAGTACTTGGCATGAGAAGTCCAAGCATGGGTCTTGGCAAATGGAAAGTCCAAGCATGGGTCTTGGCATGGAAAGTCTAACATGGGTTGACAAGGGAAAGTCCAAACTTGAGTTTTGGCATTTGGGAAGTCCAAGGGGATTGATATTGGCAGCGTAAAGTCCAAGCGGAGTCTTGGCAGCATAAGTCCAATGTGCCTTGGCGGTGTAGACACCGTTAGCATGACATAGCCGAGGGAAGCACCTGGAGGCTAGCGCGATGGATGAACAAGTCATGGATGACTTGGAGGGATCCGAGAGGCATGAGGCTGATGGAGGTGGCTAGAAGGCTTAGGTCTAGGCTAAGGGTGGTCTAGCAAGTATGGGGGCAGCATACTTGGGTTAAAACCTCATGTTTGAGGTTAGCGGTCGTGACATTATGGCGGTTCAAGCTATGCCTAGTCGACTTGAGTTCATTGCCGAGTTGGAGCTAAAAGCGCTCTGGCGATGATCGCTCATTGAAGCGCCGATCAGGTCGGCACAGCAATGATCGCAGAAGGGATGGCAATGATCGCTAGTTCACCATGAGCACGTATCGCCCAGAGCCGATCGGCCGATTACGCTGCGGGCGATCGATCCAATGTTGCCAGTCGACTGCCAAGAGATCCGTTGGAGTTTTTCCAGCGTGGATCGAGCCATTGTCTCACGACAACAGTGGCATCAGTCGACTGGTGACTTATGGCAATTGACTGATGGGCGGAAATCTAGGTCACGCGCAAGGATAAAAGGAGCTCGACGGGAGGACTTTTGATGATGGTTTTTTGAGCATCTTAGGGGTGATTTGTTGCTGCAAATCAGAGTCTCCAAGGACACTCTTCAAGCAACCAAAAGCAAGCAATCCAAAGCATTTGTAAAGTGTTTTCTTTACTTGTATTGCATTATTCTTCATTGTATTTGCTTGTTGCTTTTAGATTATTGTTGTAATCTATTGTAAGTGGTTTCTCCACCTCCGACTTGTGTCGAGAAGGAGTATTATTGATTAGTGAGCGCATGTGCATCACTAGGGCTCTTTAGAGCTCGATCCGTGGAGTAGGAACCGTTCGGTTCCGAACCACATTATATACTTGTGTTCGTGATTGTTGTATTTCGTTATTACTTTCATTTCTATATTTCCCTGCGCTAACGAAATTGTAGACACGATCACGATTGAATTCCATCTTTGTACGGTCAACGCTATTCACCCCCTCTAGCGCCGTCAAATCTCCAACAAGTGGTATCAGAGCCCGGGGCTCTTCTACGGACTAATCGCCGGGAGCTAGGACAAAGAAGCTAGAGGGTGAAGATGGAAGTCCTAGGGCAATTAGGATGGGACATCAACACACCGATCCCTTATTCATTCTATGGACGAGAAGGATTCAATTCTTGGAAGAGAAGGATTGAAGATTTTTTGATGATGAAGGACCTTGAGGAGTGGTCCATATTAATGGAAGGATTTAGCTATCCAATAGGACCAAAGGGAGGATTCCTCAAGAAGAAGAGATGGAGTGAGGATCAACTCCAAGCCTTCGAGAAAAACACCAAGGTAATAAAGTTTTTGGTTGATTTAATACCTAACAATATCTTGTGTATGTTAGGTAATTATATAGATGCTAAGGAGCTTTGGAGCCAAGTGACAAAGCTCCATGAAGAGCTTCCCTCAACTCAAGAAGAAAAGGAAAAGGAGGAAGAGAGCTCATCCTCACAAGCAAGTGAGGATTCGGAAGTTGATAGGGAGTCAACCTCCGAATTGGTAGAAGAAGTGGAAGAAGTAGAAAAAGCATCCACCTCTAGGATTGAGGGGGAGGAAGTTAGACCATCCACTTCAGAGCAAGAGCAAAGACAAGAAGAAGCTTCTACTTCTGGTCAAGAAGAAGAGCAAGTTCAAGCTTCCACCACCGAACTAGGTAACTCAAGCAATTTGGTTTTAAATAAAAAACATATAATTTGCTTTGAGTGTAGGGAAATTGGGCATTACAAGAGCAAATTCCCAAAGAGAGTAAGGAAAGCTCCACCGGCGCCAAAGATCAAGGATGTCGGTTCCCCAAATATCAAGAGCAAGGAGCATATCATATGCTTCAAGTGCAACTCAAAGGGGCATTATCGGAGTCAATGCCCTAGGGGGAGGAAGAAGGAGCAAGAAGGAGCATCACATGTAGGGGGAGCTAATGCTAACCCTAAGGTATATTTTAGTAATGCTCTTTCTAATTCTTATAGTCAAAAGCATGCTAGGAATAATTTCAATAGTCTTGCTATTTATCATAAAGAGCATGCTAGAAGTAAGGAATTTTGCTTAGGAGCCAAGAGGATAAAGTTTTCAAGAAAGGAGAAATTTGGGACTAATGTCCCTAGAAAAACTCTTCCTAAGGAAAGCATTAGGAAAATAGAAAACCACTTAGGCATTAACCCTAAGAAGGGTAGGCATATGCCTAGAGAAAATGGTAATGCCCAAAAACTTAATCAAAACTCTAAAATTGGGCAATTAGAATTAGAGGACCAAGCTTTGAGGTCAAGGCTTGAAAAACTTGAAAAGACCCTAAGTAAGATACAAAATCAATTTAAAGGGTCTAATGGTCAAAGTCAAAGGTCCAAAAGTCAAAGTCAACACCTAGGACCTAAAAGACAAAAGTCAACCAAAGGCAAGAAGGGTTTGGGTCAAAAACCTAAGCCTAAGGTGGCTTACCATAGTGTTCCATTTGACTATGGAACACTAACTAGGTCTAGGAAGACCAAGGTCAATGGGGAAGTCATCCCTAGAGTTGACCAAGGTTTGTGCCTAGTGGCCAAGGTTTCGAAGAAACCTAGGGTGGCCACTAAGAAGGTTGTTAGGGAGGCAATCCCTAAGGTTAACCTAGGCAAGACCAAAATGACCAAGGCTAATAAGCCTAGGAAGGTCATTAGGAAGGTATCTAGGGAGGTTATCCCTAAGGAATACCTAATTAACCCTAGGAGCTCCAATAGGTTTTGGGTTCCTAAGAGCGTGATTGATTCACGCTAGATGGGTTTAGGGTGTGCCAACCATGTTTGGATGGGTAGTTAACTCAACCATAATAAAGGTGACACTTTAGGTTATTTTCAAGGTTATGGTTGCCTTGGAAATACATTTAAGTCTTAATCCTAAAAGTTTTTAGGATGTGCCAATATTACTTGAGAAGTTTGATAAAATGATCAAAATTGGCACAATTTAAGTTTAGTGGTTAGTGTGTCATTTTGGGTTTTTGGCACACTTGGGAGAAAACTAGAAATATGGCAAAATGCAATTAATTATATGAAATGACAATTAATATTAAAATTTAGGTATTATTATACCTATATATTTTATATGCCATGCTTTGATTGCTATATGTCATGTCATGACATCATGCCTATTTCTATGATTTTATATGTCATGAGTATGTTTAGGTTTTAGGTTAATGTCATGTATGCTTAGTTTTATATCATATGCCATGACATCATGATTATGAGCATGTGTTTATTTATATCATCATTAATGCCATAATCATTCATGCATTTAAGAAAATCTTGATTGAAATTGATTTAAGGACTATGGCATGACTTGGAGTCCCATTTATAAGGGAATCAAGTAGAGTTGCCTTAGAAAAATGCATGAAACCTTAGATTAGGGAGAACAAAACCCACATCTCACATTCTAATTGACATGTATGTGTATTTATACACCATAGATACATGTGAGATGCTAGGATATGAGTTAAGTTCAAGGTGCATAGTTTTTGCATCTAGATGAACTAAAACTCATCTAATTCTAGTTGTGCATCATTGGGAGAGCATGTGTACAAGTCATGTACATAGAGCCCAAGAAATATGATCCAAAATAAGGTTTTTAAAACATTTTAAAATCATTTTGAAAAACCTTGGTGAAGTCTATCTTTTGATAGCAATCACTATTGATGAGATTGATACAAAGTGAGCCAAAAGCTTAGAAGTTTTCTTCACTTTTGAATTTTGTATCAATTTCAATATTTTATGGGTAAAATAATTTTCAAATATTTTTCACCCATTGTGTGTGTCATAATTTTCAAATAATTATACGTATGAATTTTCATGATTTTTCAAATTACGTATAATTATTTATGAATTTTCAAGATAATTTGAAAATCGAGATTTTTTATCGATCGCCGCTTCTGCATTTGATCGATGAGTGGCTGATCGACATCCTGTCGAGTCATGCCAGTCCGATTCGGGTTAACAAGGTTTGTTTTAGCCCGTGTTCAGCTATGGAAAAGGTCCCTAACCACTTCTAACCCTAGGATATGCTTTGGGAAGCATTATAAAGGGTGAAAATCCATTGGATATGGATTAGGAGCTGTGTTAGGTCAAAGTATCAAATTTCGGGTGAGTGAAAGTTCTATGTTGAACTTAGAACCTTAATTTTGATGGTTTAGAGTTCCTATTGGCTTAGGGGCTTCCCAAGCACATTGTTGGTGCAATGGTCAAGGGGGAGCAAGCCTTTAGGGGGAGGTATCCATCTTGGGATGATGGATGTGTTTTTTCTCCTTGAAGAGGAGAAGTTATTGGGAGAGTATCATCAATTGGGAAAATTGATGGGTTTTTGATACCCAATTTGGAAATTGGGAGAGAGTATAGGATTGTCTCTCTTGAGTGATATGTGAATTATCACTAGGAAGATGGTAGGCATCCTAGGTATTTATCTTTGGATCAAGGGGGAGATTGTAAGATCTCATTGGGATATGAGACATTGACCTCCTTGGAGAGAAAACCTTTTTGATGTTAGTCAAAAAGGGGGAGAATGATTGGGGGAGAACATTTTGAGAGTGTTTACCAATTTGGGATAATTGGTAAGGGATTTGAGTTAATGGTCAAACTCAGATGATTTGTTTGTTTTTTTGTCAAACATCAAAAAGGGTGAGATTGTTGGTGCAATCGGCCCAGGTCACGATTGACCAGACTCGAGTTTGACTCGAGTGATGTTTTGATGTTTGACAAAGGGATTTGACAAAGTGGTTTGACATTGATGTTTGACATCAATGTCGGTTAATATGTTGGGGAGATTGTTGGAGCAATCGACCCGGGTCATGTTTGACCGGACTTGAGTTTGACTCGAGGAAGACCTTGATGGTTGACTGGGGTTGACCATGTGATTATGGGAAAGTCCAAGCATGGGTCTTGGCAAGGTAAAGTCCAAGTCATGGGTACTTGGAATGGAAAGTCCAAGTGGGACACTTGGCATTTGGGAAAGTCCAAGTCTTGAGTACTTGGGATGAGAAGTCCAAGCATGGGTCTTGGCAAATGGAAAGTCCAAGCATGGGTCTTGGCATGGAAAGTCCAACATGGGTTGGCAAGGGAAAGTCCAAACTTGAGTATTGGCATTTGGGAAGTCCAAGGGGATTGATATTGGCAGCGTAAAGTCCAAGCGGAGTCTTGGCGGCATAAATCCAATGTGCCTTGGCGGTGTAGACACCATTAGCATGACATAGCCGAGGGAAGCACCTGGAGGCTAGCTCGATGGATGAACAAGTCATGGATGACTTGGAGGGATCCGAGAGGCGTGAGGCTGATGGAGGTGGCTAGAAGGCTTAGGTCTAGGCTAAGGGTGGTCTAGCAAGTATGGGGGCACCATACTTGGGTTAAAACCTCATGTTTGAGGTTGGCAGTCGACTGGCATTATGGCCGGTTTGACTGCCGTGAGTCGACTTGAGTTCGACTGCCAGTTTAGCCGAATCGCCTCGCAATGATCATTATTGAGCAATGATCGTGTCGAGCGAGCCGATTGCCAAGGGATGGCGGCCGATCGCTAGTTCACCCGTGAGCACAGACGCTCGTGAGCCGATCGGGCCGATTACGCTACCGGGCGATCGCCAATGTTGGCGATCCGCCAAGAGATCCGCTGGAGTTTTTCCACAGGATTGCCGTTGTCCGACGACAGCGGGCATCGCTTGATCGGTGACTTACGGCGCCGATCGATGGGCGAAATCCGTGTCGCGCAAGGATAAAAGGAGCTCGACGGGAGGATTTTTTATGATGGTTTTTTGAGCATCTTTGGGGTGATTTGTTGCTGCAAATCAGAGTCTCCAAGGCCACTCTTCAAGCAACCAAAAGCAAGCAATCCAAAGCATTTGTAAAGTGTTTTCATTACTTGTATTGCATTATTCTTCATTGTATTTGCTTGTTGCTTTTAGATTATTGTTGTAATCTATTGTAAGAGGTTTCTCCACCTCCGACTTGTGTCGAGAAGGAGTATTATTGATTAGTGAGTGCGTGTGCATCAATAGGGCTCTTTAGAGCTCGATCCGTGGAGTAGGAACCGTTCGGTTCCGAACCACATTATATACTTGTGTTCGTGATTGTTGTATTTCGTTATTGCTTTCATTTCTATATTCCTCTGCGCTAACGAAATTGTAGACACGATCACGATTGAATTCCATCTTCGTACGGTCAACGCTATTCACCCCCCCTCTAGCGCCGTCAAATCTCCAACACAATCGTTAGCTTTGGTTGTTGGAATCTCTCCAAGCTGGGCTAATTAGTTGAATATGCTCTAACCATATTAAAACTATTTCTCGATTAATGGGTTGGCTTTAACCTGGGGTATCGGCTTGTTGGACTCTCTCCAAGGTCGATGTGAAGGGAGGTGAAGTTGGGTGCTATGCATATGATGCATACTTGTTAATGAGTTAACAACCCGATGTATGTGTGAATATTCAATTAGTTGATAGCACATTGTGATAGTTGCATATATGTGATATGCAATCGGTATATTTGATACCTACAATCGTAGCTATGAATGACTTGTTGGACTATCTCCAAGCTTGTTCATATCTATGTTGGATATCAGCCCATTTGGAGATGGACCTATGATCTCCCGAAGTGATTTTGGGGTTTTTAAAATTCGAAAAATGAATGACATTTATAAATGTATATTGATGCATTTTTAAACCATCTTTCTCAAATATGCTCGATTTGTATTTCTAGATTAATCGCTTGATCATGATGTCTTTGAATTTGCGCTCTATTTTGAATTCAAATAAATTGACTGGGTCAAACTTCTTGGATTGGCTTAGAAACATGAGAATTGTTCTCAAGGCGGAAAATCTTGCGTATGTCCTCGAAGAGCCTCTTTCCACCCGTCCTAGTGAAGATGCAACACCGGACCAATTGTTGGCCCATCAGAAACTTATGAGTGATTCTTAGCAAGTGAGTTGCCTCATGCTAGCTGCGATGGTACCCAAGCTGCGGAAGTAGCAAGAGCATATATATGCTCATACCATAGTCCTTCATCTTTTTGAGTTGGTTGATGAGCAAGTGAGATTCGAAAGGTTCGAAGTCTCCAAGCTCCTCTTCACCTCTGAGATGCAAAAAGGTTCATCTGTGGTACTACTCAACATGTTGAAGACTATGGAGCCTTCTGTGAAGCATGAGCAGGGGACGGTGCTGTAAGTTGATTCCTCAAAGAAAGGTTCTAAGAGAAAGTCAAAGGAACAGCAGAAGGGGAAGAAAAAAAGGCTAAGAAGGCAGAACCAACACAAAAGGACATTTGCCATCATTGTGGCAAGGAGGGCCATTGGCGAAGAAATTGCAAGATTTATCTTGAGTCCGTGAAGAAGAATAGGACATCGGATGCCCCATCTTCTTCAGATATTTTCGTTATTGATTGTCAATCTATTTCCTCAGACACTTGGGTATTGGATACTGGGTATGACTCACATATATGTAATGACATACATGGGCTAAGGAATAGAAGAAGACTCATCAAAGGAGAGTCAAATTTACGTGTTGGGAATGGAGCAAAGGTTGCTGCACTCGCCATCGGAACGTATTTATTGAAACTCCCTACAGAACTTGTCTTAGAATTGGACAATTACTATTGTGTTCCTTCTCTAATAAAGAACATTGTTTCTATTTACTGCTTAAATAGAAATGGTTACCATTTGACATTTAGTAACAATTGTTGTTATATAAATTTGAATGGCATAATTTATGGGACTGGAACCTTGAGCAATGGTATTTATACGTTGGACATATCCAGTGACATTTTCAATATCGAAGCGAGCAACAAGTGTGCTCGAAAGGATAATCAATTAGACTACTACATGTGGCATTGTCGTCTTGGCCATGCAAGCAAGAAACACATGTCTGAATTACACCGATGTGGAATTCTGGAATCGTTTGAATTGGATTCATACGATACATGCGAATCATGCTTAAAAGGCAAGATGACTAAGTTACCTTTTATAGGAAAAGGTGAACGAGTGGGAGAGTTGCTAGGTCTAATACATACAGATGTATGTGGACCTATGTCGACTCAAGCTTTAGGAGGCTATAGCTACTTCATTACCTTCACCGATGATCACTCACAGTTTGGGTATGTGTTCTTGATGAAACACAAGTCTGAAGCCTTTGAAAGGTTCAAAGAATTCAGAAATGAAGTAGAGAAACAACATAACAATAGTATTAAAATACTTCGATCGGATCGAGGTGGCAAATAATTAAGTCAAGAGATTCTAGATTATCTAAGAGACAATGGTATATTGATTCAATGGACTCCGCCATATACACCACAGCATAATGGTGTATCTGAGAGGCGTAATCGGACCTTGTTGGACATGGTCAGGTCAATGATGAATCACGCGAATCTTCCCAAGTCCTTTTGGGGCTATGCACTTCAGACAAATGTTTACTTGCTAAATAGAATGCCAACCAAGGTAGTCTCCACTACTCCATATGAGATATGAAATAGTATGAAACCTCATGTATCTTACATGAAGATATGGGGTTGTCCTGCTTATGTGAAGCGAACTGTATCAGACAAATTGGATGCTAAGTCTGATAAATGTCTATTTATTGGATACCCTAAGGAAACAAGGGGTTACCAATTCTATCATCCTGTGGAACAAAAGGTGTTTGTTTCATGGCATGTTGTGTTTCTAGAGAAAGAGTTTCTCTTGCAAGAAAACAGTGGGAGTGTCATCGAGCTTGAGGAGGCTCGAGAGACTCAAATAGACATTGATGAGATACCTGATGAAGCACAACAGGCAATAACTCATAGTGATGAGCAATCGGCTGGACCTATTGAAACACCACATCTTCGTAGATCTGGTAGAACACGCAATATTCCTGAGACATATGGATTTTTCGTAAGTGAATCGAATGACGTGTTACTCATTGATGATGAGGAGCCTACCAGTTATGAATAAGTTCTGACATGTTCAGAAAGGTATAAGTGGCTTGAAGCCATGAAGTCGGAAATGAATTCCATGTATGAAAACCAAGTTTGGAACTTGGTTGACCCACCTAAAGGCATAAAGCCTATAGAGTGCAAGTGGGTTTTCAAGAAGAAAACCGACAAGGATGGTAATGTGATTACCTATAAGGCTAGATTGGTGGCGAAAGGATATCGTCAAAAACAAGGTGTTGATTATGACGAAACCTATTCGCCTGTTGCTATGCTTAAATCCATTCGGATGCTCCTGGCCATAGCGGCTCATTATGATTATGAGATATGACAGATGGATGTGAAAATAGCTTTCCTTAATGGAAACCTGCTCGAGGATGTGTATATGATACAGCCTGAGGGTTTCACATTGGTTGATAAAACCAAGGTATGCTAATTGTGACGGTCCATATATGGATTCAAGCAAGCATCTAGGAGCTGCAATATTCATTTTAATTAGACAATCAAAAGGTTTGATTTCTCACAAAATCCAGACAAACCTTGTGTGTACAAAATGGTTAGTGGGAGTGCAGTAGTGTTCCTAGTATTGTATGTCGATGATATATTACTTATAGGAAATGATGTTTCAGTCTTACAGGCAGTTAAGATTTGGTTGTCCAAGACATTCTCCATGAAAGACCTGGGAGAAGCAACCTACATCCTAGGATTAAGATTTATAGAGATAGATCGAAACAGTTGCTTGGTCTTTCGCAGTCTTCATATATAGACCGAGTGCTAAAGAGGTTTAGCATGTCAGAATCCAAGAAAAGTTTCCTTCCCATCAGGTATGGGAAACACCTTTCAAAGTCTATGTGTTCGTGCAGAGAAGATGAGAGGATTTGCATGAGTAAGATTCCCTATGCATCCGCAATAGGATCTATCTTGTTTGCTATGTTATGTATGAGGCCCGATGTATCGTATGCTCTGAGTGTCACGAGTAGATACCAGTCTGATCTAGGAATGGATCATTGGGTGGCTGTTAAGATGATCCTTAAGTACTTGAGAAGAACTAAGGATGCATTCCTAATATATGGAGAAGGGGACATGGTGATACATGGGTATACGGATGCCAACTTCCAGATAGGCAAGGATGATTCCAAGTCTCAGTCTGGGTATGTATTCACCTGGATAGGAGCTGCAATAAGTTGGAAAGGTTCCAAGCTTGACACTATAGCAGATTTTGCCACTAAGGCAGAATACATTGCACCTTTGGAAGCAGCAAAGGAAGCGGTTTGGATCAAGAAGTTCATCTTTGAATTTGATGTGGTCTCATCAATGATCCAAACATGTGCTTCGCCGCTATAATCTGATAAGAGAGATCATTAGTAGGAAGGAAATACAAATCGAGAAAATCCCCACTGAAAGGAACTTAGCAGATCCTTTGACTAAGGCATCACCTCAAAGTAAGTTTGAGGGTCATGTTAGAGCCTATGGTATTGGATACCGTAGCGATTGGCATTAAGCCAAGTGGGAGTTTGTTAGTAATATATGAGAGTGTCCTAAGGCAATCGTCTTATGTTTGAACCATTTATATGATAAATAAAGAATCACTATTTGAGTATACATGTTCTCATGTATTTGATTAGATCTTAAACTCATTTACTGAATGTCCACGATACGATTCACAACATGAGAGAATTTGTGATTGGATCACAACTAGTGAGTATCTCTACATGTGTAATTGTTATGTATCGGAAATATCCCTAGTCGATGAATTGATGGATTTTGACACCATCAATTCTGTCGAGACTAGCACAAGGTATACTCCTTGGTGTATCCAAGTAGCTGATTCTCACTGGCTGGAGACATTGTGATGTCCCAAGTAAATTGTGGATGCTAGTTATGGTAACTAGTTCATTGGAGTGACCAGCCGTAAGACTTCATATGGTTCTCTGCATATATAGATATGTCAATGAAGCTCTTACTGTAGCTTAAGTGCGATGTTCCTTTGACTTATGGTATTCATGTCATCTTAATCATGAAAACTTATGCTTTGACATCTTAAGCAAGCATCTCTGAGGAGATGTGGAACCAGGATGATTGGGTATAAGTCGAAGTGATCGAAGGTATTTGAATAGTCTATAATGGATTCACCATTCCTTATGAGGAGATGTATACCCATGGCCTCTCGTTGGATTGTTACTAAAGTCTTTGGCCAAAGCATTACATGTTTAGAGTAAGGTACTCCTGGATACATGTGCAGTAACTAAAATCCGTAGGACGAGGAAATGATACTTGGGCTAGGTGTGACGTAGTCAACCTAGTGGGGATTGACACTATAGACCATGTCCTGAACCAAGTGGGTATAAGATGAGTGAAGGGAATGGTGCATGAATCAGTATAGCTGCTGAAGGGTTTTAGAAATAGTTCTGGATCAACCGTTGATCTCTTCGGTTAATTGGGGATCATGATATACTACTAGGTGCCACTCATGATCGTTCTATAATTAATGGTTAAATATAAATGGCCAACATAAATCGAGAACCTATTTGGTCACACGCACAACGAGCATAATCCGAATGATTTAAAATGAGCTTGAGAATGAGATTCTCATACCAAGAGAAACTAGGTTTAGTTGGACCAAACAAGGAGCGAGCATGAAATCGTTTCAGCCGCAATGAAAGCGTAGATGGGCCGTGTCTTATGAAGACATGATGGATAAACCAAATTGGTTTGGTTCTAATCCAATGGTGGAGAATAAACCAAAGGGGTTTGGTTTGTTTTAAACGAATGAACTAAAGTTGGTTTGGTTCGTTTTAACTTAAAATAGACCAAATCGGTTTGGTTTATTTTAACTTAAATTAATGGAGTGGGTTAACGGATTTTGGTTATGAACCAATAACCATTAGGGGAATTTGTTCTCTATAAAATAGGGCTTAAGGGTTTTGTGAAAAAAAATCCAAGCAACCCCAAAGTTGACGCCCACCCTCTCCTTCTCCTCTTGTGGTCAGCGCCCAAACCCTAGCCGCCGCCCACCCTTGTGTCGTCGTCCAAGCTTGTTGTCGGCGTCCAAGCTTCAGCCGGCGATCCTCCGGCGACCCTCTGGTGATCCTCCTTGGCTCTGGTGACCAAGGACTTGCTGGCCCTCTTCTCTTTGGCCGGTGCAAACTCCTCCACCAAGCTGTCCAGTTTTCTGGACAGCTTGTTTCCTTCGTGTTGGAGCGTTGTTTGGATGACGTTTGGAGCTCCGACAGCGGCTTCTTTTCCGGGGATTCGATCTCCGGTAATCCTCATAGGTGGAGGACAAAGGATTCGTCAAACGGTTGACGAATAGCTCTCCGGAGAAGCGAGTTTTTGAGGACTCGTTTTGAATCCGAATTTTGATTCGGATTGTGATCTTCTCTCGATCACATCGTCTTCGACATGAGGCTAGTGACTCATACGAAGACGAGACTCGTGACTTTGTGAAGTCATCCCGAAGATACTCGGCCTTGATACGGATAGAGGCGATTCTAGCGAGGATCGCTTCGGTTGATGTCTTTCCCACTACACGTGATACGTAAGGTATACGTAGAATAAATTTCCTTTTATTGCAAAATTTGAAACAACGGTTATGTCTACACATGTTGTACTATACATGCGTGCGGTGTGTATGTTGTAATAAATTAGATTTATTGTTTTTATTTCTTCCGATGTGCACATGTTTACGAAACATGTTCGAACACACACTCGTCATGGTGTCGGAAACCCAACAGAAACAAAATCCCTTTCTATAAAAACCCCAGTGTTTTCCACAAACACTTTGTGCTGACTGAGAATGTAGAAGTAATATCCCTTCGTGTCCCTGGGATATCCAACAAAATAGCACTTTACTCAATTTAAACCGCAGACTTCGAATAGCAATACGCAACTGAGTAAGCCTGATAACCCCAAATCCTCATAAAAGACATCTTGGGATTTCTCCCTGTCCATATCGTATATGGTGTCTTTATCACAGCCTTAGATGGTACACAGTTAAGTGTGAAGGCTGCTATATCTAGAGCATATCCCCAAAAGGATATAGGAAGATTTGTGTGACTCATCATAGATCGTACCATATCTAATAGGGTACGATTCATCCTTTCGGATACACCATTCCACTGTGGTGTTCTAGGAGGAGTGAGTTGGGATAGAATCCCACACTCAGCTAGGTAGTCACGAAACTCATGGCTAAGGAATTCACCACCTAGATCTGATAAAAGTATCTTAATACTCTTGCCAAGTTGGTTTTGTACTTCATTCTTGAATTCGTTGAACTTTTCAAAGGATTCAGATTTATGTGTCATCAGATATACATAACAATATCTACTGAAGTCATCAGTAAATATAATGAAGTACCTATAACCACCTCTAGCAGCAACATTGAAAGGACCGCATACATCACTATGTATAAGTCCTAACAAGTCTATTGCTCTTTCGCTGTGTCCACTAAAGGGAGTCTTGGTCATCTTGCCTAAAAGGCAAGACTCGCATATCTCATATGATTCAAAATCAAATTAGTCCAGCAGCCCATCCTTATGGAGCTGAGATAAGCGACTCTCATTTATGTGACCTAAGCGACAATGCCAGAGATAGGTTTGGTTCAACTCATATGACTTGAACCTTTTGGTACTTATGTTATAGATGGGGCTCTCTAAGTCTAGAAAGTAGAGTCCGTTCATTAGAGGTGCACTACAATAGAATATATCATTTAAATAAACTGAACAACATATATTCTTTATTATAAATAAAAATCTTTTCTTGTCCAAACAAGAACAAAAATTTTGTTCTTAGTCAAAGCAGGCACATAACAACATTCATCTAATTATAGTACAAGCCCAGAGGGTAGAGATAGATCATATATTCCTACAGCAACAACAGCAACTCTTGCTCCATTGCTTACTCGTAGGTCCACCTCACCTTTTGTCAATGTTGTGCTATTTCTCAGCACTTGCACATTGGCATAAATGTGAGAAGCACATCAGGTATCTAATACCCATGATGATGAAATAGATAGATTGACTTCTATAACATTTATACCTGAAGTAGAAGTCTCACTTCTTTTCTTCTTAAGATCTTCCAGGTATGATTTTCAGTAACGCTTCCAGTGTCCAGCTTCCTTACAGTGGAAGCAAGCCCCTTCTTTGTCCACCTCTCCTTTGGGTTTCAGTTCTTTGCCTTTGCCCTTGGCTTGGGACTTTCCCTTACCTTTAGGCTTGCCCTTGCCTTTCTTCTTTTGCACCATCAAAATGGAGTCAAATTTTCCCTTCTTAAGATTGAGCTCAGCAGTTCTCAACATGCTGAGTATCTCAGGCAGTGGCTTATCAATTTCATTCATGTTGTAATTCATGACAAATTGATTGTAGCCTTGTGGCAAAGACGACAAGATCAAGTCAGTGGCCAGCTCTTGGCCAAGTGGGAATCCCAGCCTCTGTAGGTTCTCGATGTACCCAATCATCTTGAGTACATATGGACCTATGGGAGTCCCTTCTTGCATCTTGGACTGAAATAGTGCCTTAGAAATCTCATATCTCTCGTGCCTTGCTTGTTCTTGATATAGTTGACGAAGATGTTCAACCATATCATGAGCATTCATGAACTCGTGTTGCTTATAAAGCTCAGAGTTCATGGTCGCGAGCATGAGACATGACACATCTAATGCATCATCTTGATGCTTCTTGTATCCATCTTTGTCAGTTCATGAGGCAGTGGCAGGAGGTGCCTCCAGAATGGGCTGCTCCAGGACGTACAGTTTTCTTTCTTGGGTGAGAACAATACTCAGGTTCCTATACCAGTCTAGGAGATTTTCTCCATTGAGCTTGTCCTTCTCAAGGACAGAACACAGGGAGAGAGTGTTCATGTTTGTCGGCATAGTAATCTACAACATACACAATGCAGAAAATTAATATCATATTCCTTTTATCATTTAATTAATCCTTTAATCAAATGATGCTCCCACTGAATTATAGGAATTTTGTAGAATCGAGTTATGGATGTGGTCAAACCACATTACTAGATTCATACAAACATGCTATAATTCTTGTGGGACAAGATCCACATCATACTAGGTCTTGAGTTAGCTTTGGCTAAATCGCCCAAGACTTTGTATGATCGGTAGGTAACACATTACCGATTACATCTCTATGAAACTCTTGTTTATAGGATCAAGGCCCACATTTACAAAATACCTTGAGTTAGCTTTGGCTAAATCGCCGAAGATTTAGTGTAAATGTGATCTTATCCTATCTTTCCAACGGTTGGAATATGCCTATAGTTCTACTCGATCCAATTGAGTTAACTAGTTTTACTCAATCTAATTGAGCTTACTCTAACCCAAGCCATGATAGGCAGGACCAAGATTGTCCCACCGCACCCTACCAAGATAATATGCATTGGTCTGCTTTGGAAGATTCAATAACTACAAATGATCAAGGTAGCGATGGGTATCAAGACTTGGTAGGCATTTTTGAGTTGATTCGATTAGGATCTAATCTAATCGTGAATGTGTATCATATACGCATCAAGGCATTTATTATCCCACACTAGCATGGATCACATACATACAAGCATTATTCTAGCATGCATCATATACATACAAGAAAAATATCCTAGCATGCATCATATACATACAAGCAAAATTTACTAGCATGCATCACAAAAATACAATCAAAAACAAATATATATATATATATATATATATATATATATATATATATATATCAAAATAAATAAATATATATATATATATATACATATTAATTAATTGTGATGTGGTCATGGCCCTACTATGATCTTCTCAAGCCAATGAGAAGATCGGACGGTCAACCTAGGGTTAGCGGCTTCTCCAAGCGCCTCCTTTGACCGCCATGTGTCGTAGGCACCCTTCTCGTAACTCCTTCTACTAGTGGACCTTACACCACTCCATTTTGTACATTACAAACATGAAACTCGAGTTACATTCGAGTCTAAAACTATTTACATCTAGAATTTTAAAAGAAGAGGCACGATGCGCAGGTCGCATACCCTATACAACATCCATAACAACAAAAATGACACGTTGGCCGTATTATGAATTACAATACCTTTATCATCCAATCATATTGGGGATCTTGGGCCATGACCATCACAGAATTATACATAATTCTAAATTATGTATATTACAAAAATTTCTATAAATTTTCCTTTTTTTTTTCAATTTTATGAGTCACCTCTCCGTAAGCGTCCCGCTAAGCGGTTTCCGGGCGCGATAGCGGGACAAGGCCCCTTTCGGGGATAGGAGGAGCGCCCCTACTCGCAAAATAAACTTTGCACGTGTCACTACTTGATCTTACAGAGACTTAAGTCGCTGTCCCAAAAACCTAAATCGAGAACTCGCCATTTTGGAGAGTTTTTCTCGGTCGTTGAAGCCTACAAGTGTCCCAACACTTGTTGCTTCGACTCTTCGAGAAAAATACCCAAAAAATCTATAAAAATAGGAAATTTAAAGAAACTTAAAAATATTTAATTTTTATATCTTATACAAAAACTACAAATTTAAAACACATACATGCTTCGCACGTGGCTCTAATACTACTGTTGGACTTTCCGAGCTGCAAAAATTGTTTTTTGTGTTGTGGAAACCTCGGAAGCCCGGCCACGGATCCGTGCAAAGTATAACAAAAATAAATTCATGTATGTGTTATGGAAACCTAGATCTACCTTAGATCTACATGATGAGAGCATTACCCTCGTAGCGACGCCGTTCGCTTATCCCGCTCGTCCAAAGGCTTTGTCGGAACTCAAGAGTGTCAAGTGTACACTCCTCTATTGGTATCCACACACACAAATGGTGGAGAAAATCAACCTAGAGTGTGATAGCACTCAAGGAAGTTTTAGCCAAGGAGAATTGGGAGAGCTTGAGAAGAAGAACCAAGGAAGAAGATGAAGTTAATCAGAAAATAACTTCACACAATGAATAAAAGTGGTCGGCCACTTCAAGTTGGGAGGTTACATGCATGCATGTAACTCCTGTTGGGTTTCTGGTACCGCGGCGTGTGTGTGTTCGATCATGTTTCGTCAACATGAACACAGCGGAAGCAATAAAAATAATAAATACTTCTATTTATTATAACACACACAACACATGCATGCATATTACAACAAGTGTAGACATAACCGTAAATTTAAATTTGCAATAAAAGGAAATTTATCTACGTTATACCTTTCGTATGACGTGTAGCGGGAACGACATCAACCGGAACGATCCTCGCTAGAATCGTCTCTATCCGTATCCACACCGAGTTCCTCGGGATGACTTCGCTAAGCCATGAGCTTCATCTTCGTACGGGTTACTAGCCTCGTGTTGAAGACGACGTGATCGAGAGATGATCACGATCCGAATCCAAATTCGGATCCTAATACGAATTCTCAAAACTCGTTTCTCCGGAGAGGTATTCGTCAACCAATTGATGAATCCTTCGTCCTCCACCTCAGAGGATTACCGGAGATCGAATCCCCGGTAGTTTAGCCACTGTCGGAGCTCAAACCGTCGTCCAAACGACGCTCCGATGAGAGGAGAAGAAGCTGTCCAGAAAACTGGACAGCTTGGTGGAGGAGTAGGCGCCGGCCAAAACAAGGAAGCCAAGTGCTCACCTTTTCACCGAGGCCTAGGAAGATCACCGGAGGGTCACCGGAGGGTTCACCGGCTGAAGCTTTGACGCCGGCAAGGAGCTGGACGGCGGCACAAGGAGCTGGGCGGCAAGCTTAGGGTTGGCGTCGAAAAACTCCTTCAATGGGGTGGGCGACAACTTTTGCTAGGGCTTGGATTAGAGCTTAATTATTCCTTAAGCCCTCTTTTATAGAGAACTAATTCTCTTAATGGTTATTGGATCATAACCATTAGGCCCGTTAACCCGCTCCATTAAGATAAGTTAAAATAAATCGAACCATGATGGTTTATTTTAAGTTAAAACGAACCGAACCAACTTTTGGTTCATTCGTTTAAAATAAACCAAACCCTTTGGTTTATTCTCCTTCATTGGATTAGAACCAAACCAATTTGGTTCATCCATTATGTCTTCATAAGACACGGCCCATCCACGCTTCCATTACGACTGAAATGATTTCATGCTCGCTTCATGTTCGGTCCAACCAAACCTTGTTTCTCTCGGTCTGAGAATCCCATTCTCAAGCTCGTTTTAAATCCTTCGGATTACGCTCGTTGTGCGTGTGACCAAATAGGTTCTCGGTTTATGTTGCCCGTCTATAATTAACCATTAATTATAGAACGATCATGAGTGGCACCTAGTAGTACATCATGATCCCCAATTAACCGAAAAGATCAACGGTTGATCCAGAACTATTTCTGAAACCCTTCAGCAGCTCGAATGATTCGTGCCCCATTCCCTTCACTCATCTTATACCCACTTGGTTCAGGACATGGTCTATAGTGTCAGTCCCCACTAGGCTGACTACGTCACACCTAGCCCAAGTATCATTTCCTCGTCCTACGGATTCTAGTTACTGCACATGTATCGAAGAGTACCTTACTCTAAACATGTAATGCTTTGGCCAAAGACTTTAGTAACAATCCGACGAGAGGCCATGGGTATACATCTCCTCGCAAGGAGTGGTGAATCCTTTATAGGCTATTCAAACACCTTCGATCACTTCGACTTATACCCAATCATCCCGGGTCCACATCTCCTTAGAGATGTTTGCTTAAGGTGTCAAAGCATAAGTCTCCATGATCAAGATGACTTGAATACCGCAAGTCTAAGGAACATCGCACTTAAGCCACAGTAAGAACTTCATTGACATATCTATATATGCAGAGAACCATATGAAGTCTTACGGCTGGTCACTCCAATGAACTAGTTACCATAACTAGCATCCACGATTAACTCCGGACATCACTATGTCTCGGCCCGGTGAGAATCGGTGCTTGGATACACTAAGAGTATACCTCGTGCTAGTCTCGACAGAATTGATGGTGTCCAAATCCATCAATTCATCGACTAGGGATAATTCTGATACATCACAATTACACATGTAGAGATACTCACTAGTTGTGATCCAATCACAAATTCTCTCATGCTGTGAATCATATCGTGGACATTCAGTAAATGAGTTTAAGATCCAGTCAAATACATAAAACATGTATACTCAAATAGTGAATCTTTATTTATCATATAAATGGTTCATACATAAGGCGATTGCCTTAGGACATCTCTCATATATTACTAACAGACTCCCACTTGGCCTAATGTCAATCGCTACGGTATCCAATACCATAAGCTCGAACATGATCCTCAAACTTATTTTGAGGTAATGCCTTAGTCGGGATCCGATAAGTTCCTTTCAGTGGGAATTTTCTCGATTTGTATTTCGTTCCTACTGATGATCTCTTTGATAAGATGATAGCGGCGAAGCACATGTTTGGATCATTGATGAGACCACATCAAGTTCAGAGATGAACTTCTTGATCCAAACCGCTTCCTTTGCTGCTTCCAAAGCTGCAATGTATTCTACCTTAGTGGCAGAATCCGCTATAGTGTCAAGCTTGGAACCTTTCCAACTTATTGCGCCTCTATTCAAGGTGAATACATACCCAGACTTAGACATGAAATCATCCTTGTCTATCTGGAGTTGGCATCCGTATACCCACGTATCACCATGTACCCTTCTCCATATATTAGGAACACATCCTTAGTTCTTCTCAAGTACTTAAGGATCGTCTTAACAACCGCCCAATGATCCATTCCTGGATCGGACTGGTATCTGCTCGTGACACTCAGAGCGTACGATACATCAGGCCTTGTAAATAACATAGTATACATGATAGATCCTATTGCGGATGCATAGGGAATCTTACTCATGCAAATCCTCTCGTCTTCTGTGCGCGGACACATAGACTTCGAAAGGTGTACCCCATGCCTGATGGGTAAGAAACCTTTCTTGGATTCCGACATATTAAACCTCTTTAGCACTCGGTCTATATATGTAGACTGCGAAAGACTAAGCAACCGTTTCGATCTATCTCTATAGATCTTAATCCCGAGGATGTAGGTTGCTTCTCCCAGGTCTTTCATGGAGAATGTCTTGGATAACCAAACCTTCACTGATTGTAAGATTGAAACATCGTTTCCTATAAGTAGTATGTCATCGACATACAATACTAGGAACACGACTGCACTCCCACTAACCTTCTTGTACACACAAGGTTCGTCTGGATTTTGTGAGAAATCAAACTTTTGATTGTCTCATCAAAACGGATATTCCAGCTCCTGGATGCTTGCTTCAATCCATAAATGGACCGTCGCAATTTGCATACCTTGGTTTTATCAACCGATGTGAAACCCTCAGGCTGTATCATATACACGTCCTTGAGCAGGTTTCCATTAAGGAAAGCTGTTTTCACATCCATCTGCCATATCTCATAATCATAATGAGCCGCTATGGCCAGGAGCATCCGAATGGATTTAAGCATATCTACAGGCGAATAGGTTTCGTCATAATCAACACCTTGCTTTTGACAATATCCTTTCGCCACCAATATAGCCTTATAGGTAATCACATTACCATCCATGTCGGTTTTCTTCTTGAAAACCCACTTGCACCCTATAGGCTTTATGCCTTCAAGTGGGTCAACCAAGTTCCAAACTTGGTTTTCATACATGGAATCCATTTCCGACTTCATGGCACCAAGCCACTTATCCCTTTCTGAACTTGTCAGCACTTCTTCATAACTGGTAGGCTCCTCATCATCAATGAGTAACACGTTGTTCGATTCACTTACGAGAAATCCATATCTCTCAAGAATATTGCGTGTTCTACCAGATCTACGAAGATGTGGTGTTACAATAGGTCTAGCCGATTGCTCATCACTATGAGTTGTCGGCTGTTGTGCTTCACCAGGTATCTCGTCAATGTCTATTTGAGTCTCTCGAGCCTCCTCAAGCTCGACGACACTCCCACTATTTTCTTGCAAGAGAAACTCTTTCTCTAGAAACTCAGCATGCCTTGAAACAAGTTATGAAGTGCATAGCCTCAAAAGGACTTGGGAAGAGTCGCATGATTCATCATTGACCTGACCATGTCCAACAAGGTCCGGTTACACCTCTCAGATACACCATTATGCTGTGGTGTATATGGCGGAGTCCATTGAGATAATATGCCATTGTCTCTTAGATAATCAAGAAACTCTTGACTTAAGTATTCACTACCTCGATCCGATCGAAGTATTTTAATACTCTTGTCATGTTGTTTCTCTACTTCATTTCTGAATTCTTTGAACCTTTCAAAGGCTTCAGACTTGTGTTTCATCAAGAACACATACCCAAACCGTGAGTGATCATCGGTGAAGGTAATGAAGTAGCTATAGCCTCCTAAAGCTTGAGTTGACATAGGTCCACATACATCAGTATGTATTAGACCTAGTAACTCTCCCACTCGTTCACCTTTTCCAGTAAAAGGTAACTTGGTCATCTTGCCTTTTAAGCATGATTCGCATGTATCGTATGAATCCTATTTAAACGATTCCAGAATTCCACATCGGTGTAATTCGGACATGCGTTTCTTGCTTATATGGCCAAGACGGCAATGCCACATATAGGAGTCTATTTGATTATCCTTTCGAGCACGCGTGTTGCTCGCTTCGATATTGAAAATGTCACTGGATACGTCCAACGTATAAACACCATTGCTTAAAGTTCCAGACCCATAAAGAACTCTATTCAAATTTATGTAACAAAAATTGTTACTAAAAGTCAAATGGTACCCATTTCTATTTAAACATGAAATAGAAATGATGTTCTTTATCAACGAAGGAACATAAAAGCAACTGTCCAGTTCTAAGACAAGTCCTGCAGGGAGTTTCAACAAATACGTTCCGATGGCGAGTGCAGCAACCTTTGCTCCATTCCCAACATGTAAATTTGGCTCTCCCTCGACGAGTCTTCTTCTATTCCTTAGCCCATGTATGTCATTACATATATGTGAGCCACACCCAGTATCCAATACCCAAGTGTTTGAGGAAATAGAATGATAATCAATAACGAAGATATCTGAAGAAGATGGGGCATCCGATGCCTTATTCTTCTTCACAGACTCAAGATAAATCTTGTACTTTCTTCCCAAATGGCTCTCCTTGCCATAATGATGGCAAGTTTCCTTTTGTGCTAGTTCTACCTTCTTAGCTCTTCTCTTCTTTCCCTTCTGCTGTTCCTTTGACTTCCTCTTAGAACCTTTCTTCGAGGAATCAACTAACAGCACTATACCCTGCTCATGCTTTCCAGAAGACTCCATAGTCTTCAGCATGTTGAGCAGTACCACAGATGAACCTTCTTGCATCTCAGAGGTGAAGAGGAGCTTGGAGACTTTGAACCTTTCGAATCTCACTTGCTCATCAACCAACTCATAAAGATGAAGAACTACGATATGAGCATCCATATGCTCATGTTGCTTTCGTAGCTTGGGTTTCATCGTGGCGAGCATGATGCAACTTGTCAGTTCAGAATTAGTCACATGTTTCTGATAGACCAACAATTGGTCCGGAGTTGCATCGTCACTAGGATGGGCGGGAAGAGGCACTTCGAGGACATACGCTAACTTTTCACCTTGAGAACAATTCTCAAGTTCCTCAGCCAGTCCAAGAAGTTTGGCCCAGTCAATTTATTTGAATCCAAAATGGAACGCAAATTCAAAGACATCATGATCAATCTTAGAAATACAAAACGAGCATATATGAGAAAGATGATTTTAAAATGCATCAATATACATTTATAAATCTCATTCATTTTTCGAATTTCAAAAACCCCAAAATCACTTCGGGAGATCGTAGGTCCATCTCCGAATGGGCTGATATCCATCATAGTTATGAACAACCTTGGAGAGAGTCCAACAAGTCATTCATAACTACGACGGTAGGTATCAACTATACCAATTGCATATCACGTATATGCAACTATCACAATGTGCTATCAACAAATTGAATGTTCACACATACATCGGGTTGTTAACACATTAACAAGTATGCATCATATGCATAGCACCCAACTTCACCTCCCTTTACATCGACCTTGGAGAGAGTCCAACAAGCCGATGCTCCAGGTTAAAGCCAACCCATTAATCGGGAAATAGTTTTAATATGGTTAGAGCGCATTCAACCAATTAGCCCATCTTGGAGAGAGTCCAACAACCAAAGCTAACGATTGACCTCTGACTCTTACCATATTAGTATTAAACTATTCCATGGTTTGAACATGTTGAGTTGTAGGGCTTGGAGAGAGTCCAACAACCCAAACAAGAAACGGAACTCTGGTTCTAACCATATTAATGGAAGGTGTAGGCTTTAATATTGTTTAAGGGTTTTTATGTCTCATCCTCTTTGCATGCAAATAACTATTATCTACATGGCATGGCATACATGGAATACATCTACATGTCACGATACGCATGGCATAATGTTATGCATCTAATGCAACATGGCATACAATTATGTCATGTATATAATTTCCTTATATGTCATAACTATTTATGGAAATAAAATATGTTTAAGATTTGATTCTCCAAATCAAATCATAATTAAATTAGGAAACAAATTTCCAAATCTAATCACATATTTTATTCATGGAATTATTTGATTAAGGAAAATCTATTTAGGAAACCAATTTCCTAAATCATTAAAACTACTTATGGAAATAAAATATTTTAAGATTTGATTTCCCAAATCAAATCATGATTAAATTAGGAAACAAAATTCCAGAATCTAATCAAATATTTTATTTATGGAAAATATCAATTTCCATAAATACTTCCAACTTTCCAAAAGTGGAAGATTTCCATAAATACTTCTAGACTTTCCAAAATTGAAAAATTTCCATAAATACTTCTAAATTTCAAAAATTAGAAAATTTCCAGAAATACATTATGACTATCGCAAAACCATTTTACGATTATGTCGAAACACAACTTGGGCTCTGATACCACTGTTGGGTTTCCGGCACCGCGGCGTGTGTGTGTTCGATCACGTTTCGTAAACATGAACACAGCGGAAGCAATAAAAATAATAAATACTTCTATTTATTACAACACACACAACACACGCATGCATATTACAACAAGTGTAGACATAACCGTAAATTTAAATTTGCAATAAAAGGAAATTTATCTACGTTATACCTTTCGTATGACGTGTAGCGGGAACGACATCAACCGGAACGATCCTCGCTAGAATAGTCTCTATCCGTATCCACGCCGAGTTCCTCGGGATGACTTCGCTAAGCCACGAGCTTCGTCTTCGTATGGGTTACTAGCCTCGTGATGAAGACGACGTGATCGAGAGATGATCACGATCCGAATCCAAATTCGGATCCTAATACGAGTTCTCAAAACTCGTTTCTCCGGAGAGGTATTCGTCAACCAATTGACGAATCCTTCGTCCTCCACCTCAGAGGATTACCGGAGATCAAATCCCCGGTAGTTTAGCCGCTGTCGGAGCTCAAACCGTCGTCCAAACAACGCTCCGACGAGAGGAGAAGAAGCTGTCCAGAAAACTGGACAGCTTGGTGGAGGAGTAGGTGTCGGCCAAAACAAGGAAGCCAAGTGCTCACCTTTTCACCGAGGCCTAGGAAGATCACCGGAGGGTCATCGGAGGGTTCACCGGCTGAAGCTTGGATGCTGGCAAGGAGCTGGACGGCGGCACAAGGAGCTGGGCGGCAAGCTTAGGGTTGGCGCCGAAAAACTCCTTCAATGGGGTGGGCGGCAACTTTTGCTAGGGCTTGGATTAGAGCTTAATTATTCTTTAAGCCCTCTTTTATAGAGAACTAATTCTCTTAATGGTTATTGGATCATAACCATTAGGCCCGTTAACCCGCTCCATTAAGATAAGTTAAAATAAACCGAACCATGATGCTTTATTTTAAGTTAAAACGAACCGAACCAACTTTTGGTTCATTCGTTTAAAATAAACCAAACCCTTTGGTTTATTCTCCTCCATTGGATTAGAACCAAACCATTTTGGTTCATCCATTATGTCTTCATAAGACACGGCCCATCCATGCTTCCATTGCGACTGAAACGATTTCATGCTCGCTTCATGTTTGGTCTAACCAAACCTTGTTTCTCTCGGTCTGAGAATCCCATTCTCAAGCTCGTTTTAAATCCTTCGGATTACGCTCGTTGTGCGTGTGACCAAATAGGTTCTCGGTTTATGTTGGTCGTCTATAATTAACCATTAATTATAGAACGATCATGAGTGGCACCTAGTAGTACATCATGATCCCCAATTAATCGAAAAGATCAACGGTTGATGCAGAACTATTTCTGAAACCCTTCAGCAGCTCGAATGATTCGTGCCCCATTCCCTTCACTCATCTTATACCCACTTGGTTCAGGACATGGTCTATTGTGTCAGTCCCCACTAGGCTGACTACGTTACACCTAGCCCAAGTATCATTTCCTCGTCCTACGGATTCTAGTTACTGCACATGTATCGAAGAGTACCTTACTCTAAACATGTAATGCTTTGGCCAAAGACTTTAGTAACAATCCGACGAAAGGCCATGGGTATACATCTCCTCGCAAGGAGTGGTGAATCCGTTATAGGCTATTCAACACCTTCGATCACTTCGACTTATACCCAATCATCCCGGGTCCACATCTTCTTAGAGATGTTTGCTTAAGATGTCAAAGTATAAGTCTCCATGATCAAGATGACTTGAATACCGCAAGTCTAAGGAACATCGCACTTAAGCCACAGTAAGAACTTCATTGACATATCTATATATGCAGAGAACCATATGAAGTCTTACGCCTGGTCACTCCAATGAACTAGTTACCATAACTAGCATCCACGATTAACTCCGGACATCACTATGTCTCCAGCCAGTGAGAATCAGCTGCTTGGATACACCAAGGAGTATACCTCATGCTAGTCTCGACAGAATTGATGGTGTCCAAATCCATCAATTCATCGACTAGGGATAATTCCGATACATCACAATTACACATGTAGAGATACTCACTAGTTGTGATCCAATCACAAATTCTCTCATGCTGTGAATCATATCGTGGACATTCAGTAAATGAGTTTAAGATACAGTCAAATACATAAAACATGTATACTCAAATAGTGAATCTTCATTTATCATATAAATGGTTCATACATAAGGCGATTGCCTTAGGACATCTCTCATATATTACTAACAACTCCAAGAGCCACCCTTATGAGGTGGCACTACATGATAAGTCCATGATGATGTGGAACATCATCATTGGCCGGCCCCCATGCCAAGTCACCATGACATGGCAATTGGTCATGTCAAAATTGACCATTCATCTCCCCTCTCAAGTCAAATCAAACTTGACCTATTATCTCCCATGGTTGATCAAATCTAACCACTTGATTCAAGTCAATTTGATTTAATGAATCTCTATTCATTAATTTAAATTGACTCAATGAATCAAATCTAAATTAGACTCATTCAACACTTGAATCAAATTGAGTCTAACTCAATTAGTCTAATTTGGATTACTCTTAATCCAATTTGGTTCATCCCATGAACCAAATCCTCATGGTTCATCATATGAACCCAATATCCATCTAATTGCCCTTTATGTGTGACCCTATAGGTTCTTGTAAAGTTGGTAATGCTCCAAAACCGATTTAGGAACAAAAGCAATGAGCGGTATCTAGCAACACATCATTGCTACCCAAGTTACAAGAATGTTGAGATCCAACATCACCTTGTGACTCTCACAATATGTGACAATGTCCCTCTATCCTTGACATCTAGATTGACCAATTGAGGCATAGACCGTGTCATCCTCAGTATAATCTATATCTTGAACTCCAAGTAGACTCACTCTAATCAAATGAGCTCAATATCTCATATTGACTCATTTGGGCATGGTCATGCAGTTCGTGGTCTCACTCTATCAAGAATAACGTTGTCACTCCCATCATATAGAAGGGATAGATCCCATCTACACTACTCACATCCCTCCGCATAATTTGTTACATACCCAGTAATCGCCTTTATAGTCCACCCATTTACGGGTGATGTTTGACAAAGTCAAAGTATGCAACTCTTTATGTAGGGAAACATGGTGACTTCAAGTCCAAGGACTAATAGTCACATGAGAATGTATATGACACTCATATAATGATCCACGATACTTTCTCAGGGCGGGTCATTCAGTATACATTTTCCAATGCATACCCATGTGTCAACTTGATATCTCATATCCATGACTTGTGAGATCAAGTCATTGAGTTGACCTACAAGCTAGTCTCTACGCATTAACATTGTCCCTAAATGTTAATACTTGACTAGGAATGATTAAGAGTAGTGTTTTCTATATCATCTCATTATCAATTCAACCAATCGATTGATATTGATAAGAACCTTCTACTCAAGGATGTTATTATACTAAGTTATTTGGCACCAATATAAGTAAATATAATAACCATGCCTTTATAAATAGGAATATGATACAATAAAGTCTATACAACAATCATCACATGATTGGCTCTAGGGCTTTCAATAACACTCCGCCTGCTGGTAGGCGCTCTGCTCCTCCCATCACTGCCTCTTCGTCTGCTCCTCAGTGCAGATGTCGTCGAGGCGCAATCGGAACTCTGAGAAATCATATGCCGATGTACCTACATCCTGCTCAAAAGTAGAAAAAGATGGTGGCACGGGTGTAGGCTCATGTCGGCATGGACTAGGTGGGATCCTATGTATGTGTGGATTGGAGGGAGAGTGGTACAATGGTGGAGAGACGGGCGCTGATGTGGATGGTCCCTTATGTGGAGGGGACTCCACTATCAGGTCTAAGTGCCAATTATCACGTATAGCGATGGTGGTATGATTCGGGTCGGGGAGCCTGAGGATCGTAAGATTTTTCCTTACAAAGCATAAGGAGTCTCCTTCTCTTACGATCATCATCATGGCCATGCAGACTCTTAGGTCGATCCTAGGACTCCCCTCTATACTCTCCAATGCTGTGTTGTCGTACCTCATCCTATAACAAATGTGGGTAAGTAGGCCTCCCACATGGATCTCTCCGCGTGCTGCTTTGCCCATCTTCACTAAGTGTCTGATGAAGTGGGATCCTACATCGATGCTACTCCTCTCGTGTAGCATGTCCCATAGGCAAAGCAGCTCATTGGCTCTCACTACACCATCACTCTCCCCATGACCAAATATAGTACTGGCCATGACACGCTGAAGGTATCAAAAGATGGGGTTTTGGAGGCGCGACGCTTTGGCCCTAGAAGGGTCATAAACGTGCTCCCCTATCAACTCAGTCCAAATCAAACGAGAGTTGTACCCATTAGGGAGTCTTCTCTCTCCCCCACTTGGCAGGCCAAAGCATGAGTTCCATTGGTGAAGGGTCCACTCATGCTCAATATTAAAAAGTCTAAAAGTTATCCTACCCTCCTCACTCTCTCTACCCGTTAAAATTTCCGCCTCTAAAGAACTCAAAAATTCCAAAACAATCCTAGGGTAGGTTAGGTGTCTTATTCCCATAATCTCATCCCACACCATTTTTGCAAAAGGTTTGCATGTCACCCAACAAACCTAAAGATCCTAGCAAATCGTCATCTAAGTACCTAGTAGCAGTAAGTTTATGAGTAGAGAGCATATTAAACCTATCTTTATGCTCATTATTGCGAAAAAGTAGAGGGCGTAGGGCGTTACCCTCTTCTGGAGCTTGAGGATCGTTAGATCTTCATGCTTGTCGCTCTGAGGCACCGGATCGGGATGGTACGGTCTTGGCCCTCCTAATCCTTGCTCCTTTTGGCTTCTAAAGAGGTTAAAAATGCTTCTAGAGGAAGGGGAAAACAAACTCACACGTCTTGGGAAAGAACTTTTGAAGCACACGGCGCAAATGAGGTGAAAACACACGGCTCGCCCCTTTTAATCTCGCGCACAATGACCGTGTGAAAATGCATGGCCAGGCTGTGTACACCTCTGGTCAAGCAGGAACGACCGTGGGAAAACACACGGCCAGGCCGTGTGCCCCCATTTTTTGCCCCTTTCATACACCATGGCCCGAATTTGTTCATACACTTCGCCACGTAGACTAATATGGGTTTCATTTTTGCCTAGCAAAGTTCCTTTCTACTCCTAACTCTAAATGTGATGTAAATCAAAACTAAAATCTAACACATGTATGCAATGCAATAGAAAAAAGAAAAATCTACAACTAAACTTGGGTTGCCTCCCAAGAAGCGATTTGTTTAAGGTCGTTTAACTCGACCAGACTCTTCTATCAACTCGGCTCTGGTGGTTCAATGAACCTCCATTTATCCGTCTCGGGATCCCCATCTGGAGGTTCCGGCTTCAATCTGCTAATCGTGAAGACGTCAAAATAGGAAGCTCTTTTCTTCGAGAGACTAAAAAGGATGATCTCCCCGTCTACCTCCAGGGAGATCCGGTGTTCCTTCACATCTATGCACGCCCCTGAGGTTGCTAGAAAAGGCCTTCCCAGAATAATAGGATTCTAGGGATTCAGTCCTGTGTCCAGTATGATGAAGTTCGTGGGCCAACGTGTGGTAGCAGGCCAACGGGCTCCTTCACTGAGTCATCTCGCATACGAATACCAAGATTCGTTGGTTGGAGCCCACTCAGTCCCATCTTCAGAAAATATGCTTAGGGCTTCACACTGACTGATGACTCCAAGTCGCACAACACTTCGTCAAAACTCTCCCCATAAATCAAGCAGGGAATAATGAATTCACCAGGGTCCTCAAGCTATATTGGGATTTTCTCTTCAAACTCATCTTGGTCAGGTAGGGTAATCATGGCTGCACACCCCTTGGCGAATTGGCTACTTTGCCCTACTCCTTTTTCTTTTCCTTGGCTTGGCAGAGAGTTCTTCATAGGTTGTGACACGGATTGGGCTATTTGAGCCACTTGTGTCTCCAACATCCTGATATGACTTGCAAGGCCGTCAACGGTGGCCTTCAAGTCCCTTAGTGCTTCTTCAAACTTTTGATGATGGTGATGGAATTCTTCATTGGCCTTAGTTTGGGTAGCGATGAAATCCTCCATGTTGGGGGATCGGTTAGCCGGCTAGAGGGGGGTGAATAGCCCTCTTACGTTAGATGTAGTAATTCGTTCGTTCTCGTTTCGTGTTCGTCTACAATTCTTGTTAGCGCAGCAGAATAACGATAATAATACTAACAAGATGCACACATACACACAAGCACATGCACTACAAAAGCGATATACGTGGTTCGGAACCGAATGGTTCCTACTCCACGGGCGAGCTCCTCGAGCTCTAGAGATGCACACGGCAATACTCAAACTCCTTCTCGACTACACATCGGAGGTGGAGAAACCTCTCACAAGCAATTACAACAGTAATATAGAAATACAAGCAAATACACAAATACAATACACAAGAAAACTTTCACCGATTGCTTTGATCACTTTGCTTGTTGCTTGCTTTAGATGGCTCTTAAAGGACTGGAATGCAGCAGCAATTCCCCTCCAATAGCTCCACGAAAGGCTTGGTGAAATCCTCCAACTCGAGCTCCCTATCAAGCCGATTGATCGCGACCATCACCGACCGTCCCGTGAGCCATTGTCTCACAACGGCCGAGATCCACGCTGGTTAAGTTCCAACGGATCACACATCACCGATCGATGGCACCGATCACCGATCGATCATCCATCACCGAGGCCGGCGAGCTCGACTCCATTCTCGCGCAGACAGGTCATCACGATCCCATCCCTCGATGACCGATCCTCCCAACTGGCCAATCGCTCCCTCGGCAAATGATCGATCACCAGACTTGGTTCAGTCGAACACTGGTCGAACCCATTCAACTTAGAGCAGTCGACTGGCACCTATGCCAGTCGACTGATGTCGGATAAAACCTCAAACATAACGATGTTTGAGCCTCCGACACTCAGTCTTAGCCACTTCGCCAAGTCCACCTTATCCCTCATGGAGTTCCCCACCGAAGCTCTCTTCCCTCGGCCTACGTCCCTCGGATGCGCCAAGCGCACGGCTTCGCAACGCCATCCTTCGCGTCTCATACCCTAGAGGTATGCTTCCCTTTAGGCTCACTCTATTCGCTCCCCGTCCGATGGTCCCTCGGATGCACCAAGCGCATGGCTTCGCAATGTCATCCTTCACCGACTCAAGGACCCGAGCCTAGTGAACTTGCCAAGTTCTCAAGACTTCCCAAATGCACCAAGCGCACGGCTTCGCAATGCATTTCTCACCAAGCACCAAGCGCACGGCTTCGCAATGCTTTGGATTTCCCATGCCAAGCACCAAGCGCATGACTTCGCAATGCTTTGGACTTTCCCATGCCAAGGCTTCCCCCTTGGACTTCCACACCAAGCTCCATGCTTGGATTTTCCATGCCAACCCCATGTTGGACTTTCCCATGACAATCCCATGTCATGAGTTTTGTCTATCATCAAAATATTATCAAGGTACTGCTCGAGTCAAACTCGAGTCAACCTGGGCCGATTGCACCAACAATCTCCCCCTTTTTGATGATTGACAAAACTACCATCTCAAGTCTACCAATTCTCCCATATTGGCAATTCTCATATCCCAATGAGAATTTCAACGAACCCTAATTGGTAACTTGGTAACTTCTCCCCCTTTTTGACATTACATCAAAAAGGTCCTCCCCAAGGGTATGAATGTCTCATATCCCAATGAGATCTTACAATCTCTCCCTTGGAGGAACACATGCCTACAATCTTTCTAGTGATCCCATATCACTTAAAGAGAGGCAACCCAATTTTCCTCCCATGAAAAAATACACATCCATCTTCCCATTATGGATACCTCCCCCTAGAGGCTTGCTCCCCCTTGACCATTGCACCAACAATGTCCTTGGAGAGTCCCTAAGCCAATAGGAACATTAACCAAATCAAAATTAAGGCAAAGTTCAACAATGAACTCTCATCCACCTTAAAATTGATACTCACCCTCAACCCAACTCCTAATCCATATCCAATGGATTTCCACCCTCTCTAATGCTCTCCCAAGCATATCCTAGGTTAGGAGTGATTAGGGACCAAACATGGCTAAACATGGGCCTAACTATCAAGTTTACCCGAAATCACTGGCTACCGACCACGATACAATGATCGATAGACTTACATCACGATCGCCATTACAGTAAATAATCGATAATCGTGATTTCATAGCTTTTTCGCTAAAATGGATTTTCGAAATCCATAAGTAAATATATGTAATTCTAAAAATCTTGAAAATGAATACGTATAATACTTATCCTAAACACTATGGGTGAAAAATATTGGAAAATTATTTTACCCACTAAATTAGGAGATTGATACAAAGTTCAAAAGTTTAGAAAAGCTTCAATAAAGAGCCCTCTTTGTATCATCTCATTCAATGGTGATAGCTATCAAAAGATAGGCTTCACCAAGATTTTTCAAAATGTTTTCAAAATGTTTTTCAAACCTTTATTTTCTTTTTCCTAAACATCTCACCAATATCTATATGTGTAAAACACATACAAGTCAAGTTTTTAGTGAGATGTGGGTTTTGTTTTCTTTATGTTCTCATGCATATTTCTAAGGCAACATAATTTGATTCCCTTCAAATTGTGCCATAGTTCTTAATTTCATTTTATTTAATGCATGATATGATTATGGCATAAATATGATTTAGATAAAAACATATGCCAATATCATGATGTCATGACATGTGAATGAGAACTAAGCATACATGACATCTAAAAATAATTCTAAACATGATCATGACATTTTATAGATAAAAATGAAAATGATGTCATGACATGACAAGACAAACAAAACATGGCAAGTAAAATATACTAAGGTATAGAATACCTAAGTGTGAAAATCAATTTGCCATTTTTAGGGGTTAAATACATTTTGCCTTAATGTCATTATTTCCTTAGTGTGCCAAAAACCCAAAATAGCACACCACGACCTCTATGACCTAATTGTGCCAATTTAAATCATTTTTAACTTCTCAAACCATATTGGCACACCCTAATGTGTCAACTCACAATGGCTAGGTTAACCACCCATCCACTTAGGGTTGACACACCCTAACCCATTTAGTGTGAATCAATCACGCTCTTAGGAACCCAATATCTATTGGAGCTCCTTGAGTTAACAAGGTATTCCCTAGGGATAACTTCCCTAGATACCTTCCTAATGACCCTTTTAGGCTTTGAAGCCATAGTATTTTGGGTCTTTCCTAGGTCAACTCTAGAGGTGACTCCTCCATTGACCTTCTTAGTGGCTACATTTGATTTCATTGAGGTGTTAGCCACTAAACACATACCATGGCTAGACTTAGGGATGACTTCCCTATTAGCCTTGGTTTGTCTAGACCTAGATGATGTTCCATAATTAAATGGAACATTATGGTAGGACATAGGTTTGTGACTCAAACCCTTCTTGCCCTTGGATGTTTCTTGTTTCCTAGGTCTTGACTTTTGTGCATTAGACCCCTTAACTGAGTTTGATATTATTGCTAGGGTCTTCTCCAATTTTTCAAGCCTTGACCTCAAGGCTTGGTTCTCCACCTCTAATTTCCTCAATTTTGAATTTTCATTAGGTTTAGGGGAAATGTTCTTCTTCTTAGGCATGTGTCTACCCTTTTTAAGGTTAATGCCTAGATGGTTTTCAACTCTCCCAATGGACTCTTTAGGTAAAATAGGTCTAGAATTATGAGTCCTAGGTTTGTCCTTAGTTATATGAACATGCTTGGCACCTAAGCAATAAACCTTATTATTTTTCCTAGCATGCTTTTCATTGATAATAGCAAGAGAGCTAAAATAATTCTTAGCATGCTTTTTAACTCTAGGAATTAAAGGTGCATTAAGTAAATTTACCTTAGGGTTAGCTTGGGAAGCTCCCCCTACATGAGTTGCACCTTCTTGCCCTTTCTTCCTCCCCCTAAGGCATTGGCTTCGGTAGTGTCCCTTTTGATTGCATTTGAAGCACACAATGTGCTCTTTGCTCTTGATTTTGGGAACACCAGCATCGTTTGACTTTGGGTTGACTTTTGGTGTTGATGCCTTCTTCTTAGCCAATTTAGGGCATTTGCTCTTATAATGCCCTTTCTCCCTACACTCAAAGAATATTATGTGTTTTTTATTTAAAATAATAACACTTGAGTTACCTAGGGAGGTGGTGGAGGCCTCTTCCCGATCTTCACTTCTCCCGGATGTGGATGCTTCTTGTTCTTGCTCCGGGATGGAAGATTGCCTCTCCTCCCCCTCAATGCTAGAGGTGGAGGTCTCCACCAAGTCATCAACATCTTCAACTGTTGTGGGTGCTTCTTCTTCGGCATTCTCCTCTACTTGTGCCGATTGGGAATTTTCTTGGAATTTCATTATTTTCTCCCATAATTCCTTCGCATCCCTATAGTCACCCAATCTAGACCAAATAGTGTTAGGTAATAAATCACTAAGTAATTTTATTACCTCAAGATTTGTCTTGATGTCCTTAATTTGGTCTTGGGTCCACCTTGCCTTCTCAATTTGCTTGTTGTTTTTATCCCTAGGCATTTCAAAACCGTTTTCTATAATAATCATAAAATCAAAATCGGTTTCTAGGTATACCTCCATCTGTTTCCTCCACCAAGCAAAATCTCCATTGTATTTCGGTGGATGGATGAAGCCGACCATTTGTAGTGCTCTCGCGGTGGTTAGTCCTCGAAGAGCAACCTCAGCTCTTATACCACTTGTTGGGGGATCGGTTGGCCGGCTAGAGGGGGGTGAATAGCCCTCTTATGTTGGATGTCGTAATTCGTTCGTTCTCGTTTCGTGCTCGTCTACAATTCTTGTTAGCGCAGCGGAATAACAATAATAATACTAACAAGATGCACACATACACACAAGCACATGCACTACACAAGCGATATACGTGGTTCGGAACCGAATGATTTCTACTCCACGGGCGAGCTCCTCGAGCTCTAGAGATGCACACGGCAATACTCAAACTCCTTCTCGACTACACATCGGAGGTGGAGAAACCTCTCACAAGCAATTACAACAGTAATATAGAAATACAAGCAAATACAAAAATACAATACACAAGAAAACTTTCACCGATTGCTTTGATCACTTTGCTTGTTGCTTGCTTTAGATGGCTCTTGAAGGACTGTAATGCAGTAGCAATTCCCCTCCAATAGCTCCACGAAAGGCTTGGCAAAATCCTCCAACTCGAGCTCCATTTATAACCTGCATCAAGCTGTTTTCGCGCCCATCAGTCGACTGATCGTGACCATCAGTCGACTGGTCCCGTAGCCATTGTCTCACAACGGTCAGATCCACGTTGGTTAAGTTCCAACGGATCACACATCAGTCGACTGATGGCACCCATCAGTCGACTAATCATCCATCAGGCGAGTGTTGGCGAGCTCGACTCCATTCTCGCGTTCGCAGATTATGTCATCACGACTTCCATCCCTCGGCAATCGGATCGATCCTCCCAACAATGATCGGCCCTCCTCGGCATGCGATCACCGACTTGGTTTAGTCGAACACTGGTCGAACCCATACGACCTAGAGCAGTCGACTGGCACCTATGCCAGTCCACTGATGTCAACTAAAAGCTCAAACATAACGATGTTTGAGCCTCCGACACTCAGTCTTAGCCACTTGGCCAAGTCCACCTTATCCCTCATGGAGTTCCCCACCGAAGCTCTCTTCCCTCGGCCTACGTCCCTCGGATGCGCCAAGCGCACGGCTTCGCAACGCCATCCTTCGCGTCTCATGCCCTAAAGGTATGCTTCCCTTTGGGCTCACTCCATTCGCTCCCCGTCTGGCGGTCCCTCGGATGCACCAAGCGCATGGCTTCGCAATGCCATCCTTCACCAACTCATGGACCCGAGCCTAGTGAACTTGCCAAGTTCTCAAGACTTCCCAAATGCACCAAGCGCACGGTTTCGCAATGCATTTCTCACCAAGCACCAAGCGCACAGCTTCGCAATGCTTTGGATTTCCCATGCCAAGCACCAAGCGCACGGCTTCGCAATGCTTTGGACTTTCCCATGCCAAGGCTTGCCCCTTGGACTTCCACACCAAGCTCCATGCTTGGATTTTCTATGCCAACCCCATGTTGGACTTTCCCATGATAATCCCATGTCATGTGTTTTGTCTATCATCAAAATACTATCAAGGTACTGCTCGAGTCAAACTCGAGTCAACCTGAGCCGATTGCAGCAACACTCCATCTTCTGTTCCAGTCTGGAATTCTGTGGTCGCTACCCATTGCCCTGTTCCTGCCCGTATCCTCCAGATGGTTGGGGCTTTCCTGAGTTATTTTTGTAGGAGAAATTTGGGTGACTCCTCCATCCGGGATTATAGGTATTAGAGTACGAGTTATGGGACCTTTGATCATAGTCCCCAATCGCGTCATAATGCTCGATCTGCTCACCTGAGGTCCCCTGCCCTACAAAATGGTCCTCATGATACGCTGTCGCCCCCTCTCCAAAGTCAATGGATGCGCATGCAGATGAAAGATTCAAAGATTCAAACAATCTGCTTAGCGTGTCCATCCTCACTGAAAGGTGGTCCATGGAGTTGACAGTGTATCGTCCTGCCGTAGGCATGGGTTGACCACGTTCGGAGGCACAATGATGGTAGTTTTGTGCCACCTCTTCAATAAGATCCTCTTCCTCCTCGATGGTCTTATTCATTAAGGCTCCTCTTGTGGTAGAATCTAAGGACATCTTCGTGGTGTAGGCGATCCCATTATAGAAAATGTGGATCACTAGCCACCTCTCCAGTCTGTGGTGTGGGCATTGATAAAGTAGCCCCTTGTAGCGATCCCATGCTTCAAATAAGGACTCCCCCTCCTTTTGGAGAAAGCTAGTGATAAGGTGGCGCATGTGAGCAGTCTTACTTGGTGGGAAGTATTTATTCAGAAACTGCTGCTCACACTGCTCCCACGTGGTAATGCTGCCAGAGGGTAAGGAGTGAAGCCATGCCTTAGCCTTATACCATAGTAAAAATGGGAACAGGCTTAGGCGGATCGCGTCAGAAGGGACTCCGTTCAGTTTCATGGTTGAGCAGATTTCTAGAAAAGCCACAAGATGCTGGTTCGGGTCTTCGGTCGCAGCTCCCCCGAATTGGCTCTGCTGGACCATATGTATGAGTGTCGGCTTAAGCTCAAAGTTATTCACCGATATGGACTGTCCAGCTATTCTCGGCCTGAATCCTCTAGTGCTAGGAGTTGCGTAGTCCCGCAGAGGTCGGCTGCCTACGTTCACCTCGGATGCAGCTTGATCTTTCATCTTTCGCTGCGCTGCTCTCCGTCGGTGAAAGGTTCGCTCTATCTCTAAATCGATCGGAATTAGACCTTCCGATCCTAGTCTTCTAAGCATACAATGAACCAACACTCAAAAGTAAGAGTGCTAACCTAATGCTAAAAACAGGAAATAACTAAATCTAGTAAATAAAAACCTAAGATGCAATAAGTAAATAGGAAACTACTATTGAAAATAAAAATTGAATATAAATATGGTAAATAAAACTAAAGCAAATAAAGAAAGCTAATAAGAAAAAAAAGCAAGAAAATAATCTAATCCTAAGTCCGATCCAATCTACCATCGTTTGATTGATATCGAATAGACAGCCCCCAAAAACGACGCCAAAAACTTGATGCGCATGGTCGAAACCATAAATCCCGCGATGGAGATCGTTGAAGACTGAAAGTACGCACTCGCGCTCAACGCCCACAAGTGAATGGATGTCGTCAAGTAATAAATAGATTATCGATCCCACAAGGACTGGGATTCGAGTATCAATCCTCTAAGGGGTTGCGATTGTTTAGACGAAATTGTAGGTGCAACAATGCCCACAACATTTATATGTTTTGATGTTTGGATAATCATCTAAGTTAGGCAACAAATTGTGATCTAATGGTGAACATGATTAAGTGACAGGTAAAGGCAAAGTCCAAGTATGATCTTGGCAAGAGAAGTCCAAGGTAAAGGTTTGGCGACATAAGACCAAGCATGTTGTCTTGGCGGCATTAAGTCCAAACGGACCTTTGCAAAGGAAGTCCAAAGGCAAGTCTTGACAGCGTAAGTCCAAGCATGTAGACTTGACGGCATAAAGTCCAAGCACGCTTTGGCAAAGGAAACCCAAGACATGACAAAACCAAAGGAAGCTCTTGGAACCAAAGCGCAAAGGATGAACAAGTCGCGGACTCGGAGGGATCCTGGAGGTGCAAGGCTTAAGGAAGAGCTAGAAGGTTGAGTCTAGGTCTATGGGGTAAAATCATGTATGAATTACTCATACTTGATGAGTATCAGTCGACTGATACGATGTATCAGTTGACTTGTCAGGTGCTCGACTGAGTCAGGATGAAACCACGACCCCGATCGCTTGCTCGTCGTGGCATCGGCCGATGTTGCGATCGATCGATTGCCACAAGCGGGCGATCGATCAAGTTAAATCCGGGCACAGAGTGGAGTCACACTTGACTGCGGCCTGTGATCACTCGACTGATCACTCCATCAGTCGACTGATGGATGGATCAATCGACTGATGAAAATGTCGTTGGAGGAAACGACTCTGAATCCCACGAATCCGGCTGTTCAAAAGCCGTTAATCGATTCGACAGTCGACTGATCGTGCTCCAATCGGAAAATCAGCCTTCTCTTTATAAAAAGAGGGATGGTGGAGGGTTTTGGGGTTAATGCTCATTCTCTGATTATTCTCTCAAGCCTCCACGAGTTTTCAAGCTTTCTAGTGTTTTTAAATCTCCTCCTCCTCTCTCTAAGCTCAAGTTTCATTCTTTGTAAGAAGAGGAGGATTGTTGTAAAGGAAAGCTTCATAGTGATTTGATTAGGGTTGATCCACCTCAAGGATCACCATGGAGTAGGAGCGCCATCTCCGAACCACATAAAAGAATCGTGTTAGCGTGTTTTTCATTTGTGTTATTGTTATTTTTGTTAATTTTTTGGGACTGTTAGTGTGCTAGAGAGGAGGGGTGAATAGTGTCGATCGCTATCTTTATTGATTGCGTTCATTGTGTTTGTCTACAAGATGATTATGCGTGGCAAAACTAAAAGCATATAAAGAAATAAACAAAAACACAACTCACAACACCGTTGTTTAACGTGCTTTGGAGATAAAGCACCTACTCCATGACGATCCTTAAGGAAGATCACTCCTCTTTAATGGTTCTACTAGCTTTCTCCTTCAGGTAAGCACCAAGGTTAAGTAAACCTCTTTACAACCTGAGCTTTTACAACAAGATACAACAAGTATACAATGATAAGCAAACACAAGTAAAGAAAAACTTTACATAATAAATCTTTATTTAAGCGCTCTTTTGGTTGCTTTGTATTGCTTTTGAAGGTATGGAATGCAACAACACTTCCTCTTCAAAATCTCCTAAGGAACCACTACAAAATCCTCCTCGAGCTCCCCTTCTAATAGGCTTCACATCGAGCTAATTTCTGACTGTTACCACTCAACAGTAACTTCGTCAATCAAGGTTTTGCCTCAACTGAACCTTAGTTGATGTACTAGTCGAGTGTGCCTTGCTTCTGACCTGCTGCTATCAAGCATTCAGTTGACTGCTTGTTGGAGCTACTACTTCTCACATCGCCCGACCACCCTTCAAACTTCCCGAGCATAGGCCAGTCGATTGCTCTTCCATTGCAGTTGACTGCTGACTACCACTTGGGTTTATTGAGTACCGTAGTGTCCAACACTGCATTGGACATCCCAAGCACACATCGACCAATTGACTCCTCTCTAATTGAAGTCAACTGCTAAGTACCTTGGCTATTTCCCGAGTCACACAATGTCAAGCACTTAGTCTGAAATCCGAGCCCCACAGTGGGAGTCAGCTACACTGGATCACTTTACTGAGCAAATCCTTTAGTTGACTGTTAAACTTCAGAAATGAGGTTTAACACATCAAGTATGATTCCTTCATACTTGGTACTCACCCTTAACCTAGATCTAAATCTTCCAACTACTTCCATCAAACTCACGCCCTCAGGGTCCATTCGAGTCCTCCTCGACTCCTTCACCCTTCACGCTAGCCTTCAAGTGCTTCCATTGATTTAGTCATGCTATTGAGTACCCTTAGCCTAGACCAAAGCCTTCAAGCCACTTCCATCAGCCTCATGCCTCTATGATCCAATCGAGTCATCCACTACTCGTTCACCCTTACGCTAGCCTTCAAATGCTTCTATCAGCTTCGTCATGCTAACGGGTCTACCTTTGCCAAGAGGCTGCGCCTCCAAGATTTCTCCATTGCCAAGAAGTCGTGCCTCCGGGATGTTCATTGCCAAGGCTCCATCCATGGTCTTTTTGTTGGTGCAGGGGCACCAGATAATTGAACATGAGTTTCGATAATGACAAAGGTTCAAAGTTAAGTTATATTTTTATCTAAAATGCTATGTTATGTGTGCAGAACTTGAGTAATCTTGTTGAGCTTAAAGACACCAAGAGTAATGGTGGTAAAAGATTAGATGCTAAGCAATAGGACAAAATGCAAAAAGGTAAAGCAAGGTAAGCTCTAGGTGAGGAGCAATGGTAGGGATGTGTCCTCGGTAAGGGGACAACTCTAGGCATCGATCCGACTAAGGCTTTCGGATGAAAGTCGAAGTCGAGATCGGATGGTCAAAAGGATCGTTGCTATTAATATACTTGAAGAAACTATGCTAATCTTGTAATGCAGGTGAAAAACTAAAGAATCACCAAGCATATTTGCCAAGTACCTTGCAATAGTCGACTGAAAGGAATTATCAGTCGACTGGTGCCAAGTTACATGGTCCAGTCAAGTCAGCTTCTCAACACAATGGTTTGGTCCAGTCGACTGCGTGTAAGTGACAGACGACTGATGTCTACGAATCAGTCCAAATCACATAGTCAAAGAGTTATCGATCCAAGCTTCCACCACATGATAAGATCCATGAAATTGGGATCAAGATCTGGACTAATTCCAAGGCTCAAGTCTGTAAAAGAAGGCTCTATGGCAAACCCTAAAAGCTAATTCTTCAAAGTACTCTTGTTTTTACAACTTTCAAGCTCTCACAAGTTCTCAAGCAACCATTCCCAAACACCTGACGAAGCTTCATCTTTACTTTACTTATGTCGGTAATTTTTGTTGATTGTTTTGTTTCTTCTTCGTACTTAATTTGTATTGGGACTGGTAAAGTTGTTACCGACCCATTTCATTTTATTTGTAATCACCATATCTCTTACCTCCAATGAGGAAGAGAGTACTTAGTGTATTGCCCTTACAAAAGTGATCGAAGATTGCACGGGCCTTGGACTAGCAATCATTTGGTTGTGAACCAAGTAAAAGCTCTTTGTGTTCTTGTGTGTCCTTACCCTTGTTTTGTTTTCCGCTGCAAAGTTTTTTTTTAAAAAAGAAAGTTTTTAATACGCTACACCCCCCCCCCTCTAGAGTGTTTTCGATCCTTCAATTCGTATTAGAGCGGGGGCGCTCAAACTCGGTGCAACCACCGGTTGAGCATTGTTTTCTTTCTTTCTTTTAGTTTGATTTTTATTATCTTTCCTACACTACTAATTGATGTGAGCAAAACATATAGGATTTTAGGAGTAGTTTTCGCTCACATCCCATTGAATTTTAGACTTGTTTCATGCATATTTCACTTTGTTTTGCATGCATTTCCTATTTTCTTGATTGGAGATCTGCTCTTTGTACTTTTGTGTGCAGGATATCATTTCATGGGGAAAATGATGCACTTTCAGAGCGAAAGAAGGGCATTTTCTTGTTGGACATAGAAGGGGACATGGCCAGGGCGTGTGCCTATGCACGACCATATCCAAGGCTTGAGATCAGCCACCACAGTGCCACACACGGCCTGGCCATGTGGAAACACACGATCGTGTGGCATCAAGTCATTTTGATGTGACTAGGGTTTTTTTCTGAATTTTACGGAAAGCCAACCTCATGTCTATATAAAGAAAGCTATGCCAAAACCCTAGGGGGAGATCCGACGGGCGGGACAACACATCGGTACCCTAAATAGCACCGAAAACTCACAACGAGGAGGAAGGAAGTCACTCGAGGATCAAGTTCTACATTTCAACGTCATAGAAAAGAGCCACATTACATTGTAATTCACGTTCTTTGCGCAATTTACATTATTCATATGAATTCGATTATGCTTTGTGTTTCTCTTCTCATATTTATGTTAGTAATATATGAGAGATGTCCTAAGGCAATCGCCTTATGTATGAACCATTTATGTGATAAATGAAGATTCACTATTTTAGTATACATGATTCATGTATTTGATTAGATCTTAAACTCATTTACTGAATGTCCACGATACGATTCACAGCATGAGAGAATTTGTGATTGGAACACAACTAGTGAGTATCTCTACATGTGTAATTGTGATGTATCGGAATTATCCCTAGTCGATGAATTGATGGATTTGGACACCATCAATTCTGTCGAGACTAGCACGAGGTATACTCCTTGGTGTATCCAAGAAGCTGATTCTCACTGGCTGGAGACATTGTGATGTCCGGAGTTGATCGTGGATGCTAGTTATGGTAACTAGTTCATCGGAGTGACCAGCCGTAAGACTTCATATGGTTCTCTGCATATATAGATATGTCAATGAAGTTCTTACTGTAGCTTAAGTGCGATCTTCCTTTGACTTGCGGTATTCAAGTCATCTTGATCATGGAGACTTATGCTTTAACATCTTAAGCAAACATCTCTAAGGAGATGTGGACCCGGGATGATTGGGTATAAGTCGAAGTGATCGAAGGTGTTTGAATAGCCTATAAAGGATTCACCACTCCTTGCGAGGAGAAGTATACCCATGACCTCTCGTCGGATTGTTACTAAAGTCTTTGGCCAAAGCATTACATGTTTAGAGTAAGGTACTCTTGGATACATGTGCAGTAACTAGAATCCGTAGGACGAGGAAATGATACTTGGGCTAGGTGTGACGTAGTCAGCCTAGTGGGGACTTACACTATAGACCATGTCCTGAACCAAGTGGGTATAAGATGAGTGAAGGGAATGGGGCACGATTCATTCGAGCTGCTGAAGGGTTTTAGAAATAGTTCTGGATCAACCGTTGATCTTTTCGGTTAATTGGGGATCATGATGTACTACTAGGTGTCACTCATGATCATTCTATAATTAATGGTTAATTATAGACGGCCAACATAAACCGAGAACCTATTTGGTCACAAGCACAACGAGCGTAATCCGAAGGATTTAAAACGAGCTTGAGAATGAGATTCTCAGACCGAGAGAAACTAGGTTTGGTTGGACCAAACAAGAAGCGAGCATGAAATCGTTTCAGTCACAATGGAAGCGTGGATGGGCCGTGTCTTATAAAGACATAATGGATGAACCAAAATGGTTTGGTTCTAATCCAATGGAAGAGAATAAACCTAACAGTTTGGTTTATTTTAAACGAATGAACCAAAAGTTGGTTCGGTTCGTTTTAACTTAAAATAAACCATCATGGTTTGGATTATTTTAACTTATATTAATGGAGCGGGTTAACGGGCCTTATGGTTATGATCCAATAATCATTAAGAGAATTAGTTCTCTATAAAAGATGGCTTAAACCCTAATCCAAAACCCTAACCTAAGAGTTGCCGCCCACCTCCTCTTGGTGATTTTCGGCGCAAACACCACCATTGCCGCCGCCCAGCCCCTTGTGCCGCCGTCCAAATTGTTGCCGGCATCCATGCTTTGGCCGGTGATCCTCCGGCAACTCTTTGGTGATCTCCTTTGGGTTCGGCATCAAGGTGAGCTTCATCTTACCCTTTTTGGCCGACACCTTCTCCTCCACTAGAGCTGTCCAGTTTTCTGGACAGCTTGTTTCCCTCTCGTCGGAGCATCGTTTGGACGACGTTTTGAGCTACGACAGCGGTAGCCTTGCCGGGGATTTGATCTCCGGTAATCCTCTGAGGTGGAGGACGAAGGATTCGTCAAACGGTTGACGAATACCTCTCCGGAGAAGGGAGTTTTGAGGACTTGTTTTTGGATCCGAATTTGGATTCGGATCGTGATCATCTCTCGATCACATCATCTTCAACACAAGGCTAGTAACCCGTACGAAGACGAGGCTCGTGACTTAGCGAAGTCATCCCGAGGATACTCGGCGTGGATATGGATAGAGACGATTCTAGCGAGGATCGTTCCGGTTGATGCAGTTCCCGCTACACGTGATACGAAAGGTATACGTAGTTAAATTTCCTTTTATTGCAAATTTAAATTTACGGGTATGTCTACACATGTTATACTATGCATGCGTGTGATGTGTGTGTTGTAATAAATGTAGATTTATTATTTTTATTTCTTCCGCTGTGCACATGATTGCGAAACATGTTCGAACACATACTCGCCGTGGTGCCGGAAACCCAACAGTGGTATCAGCGCCCAGGTTGTGTTTCGACATAATCGTAAAATGGTTTTGCGATAGTCATAATGATATTTCTGGAAATTTTCTACTTTTGGAAAGTTAGAAGTATTTATGGAAATTTTTCAATTTTGGAAAGTCTAGAAGTATTTATGAAAATCCTCCATATTTGGAAAGTTGGAAGTATTTATGGAAATTGATATTTTCCATAAATAAAATCTTTGATTAGATTTTGGAAATTTGTTTCCTAATTTAATCATGATTTGATTTGGGAAATCAAATCTTAAAATATTTAATTTCCATAAGTAGTTTTGATGATTTTGGAAATTGGTTTCCTAAATTGACTTTCCTTAATCAACTATTTCCATAAATAAAATATGTGATTAGATTTGGAAATTTGTTTCCTAATTTAATCATGATTTGATTTGGAGAATCAAATCTTAAACATATTTTATTTCCATAAATAGTTATGACAAATATGGAAATTATGTACATGACATAATTGTATGCCATGTAATTGCATTAGATGCATATTATTATGCCTTGCGTGTCGTGACATGTAGATGTATGTCATGTATGCCATGCCATATAGATAATAGTTATTTGCATGCAAAGAGGATGAGACATAAAAACCCTTACTAAATATTAAAGCCTACACCTTCCATTAATATGGTTAGAACCAGAGTTCCGTTTCTTGTTTGGGTTGTTGGACTCTCTCCAAGCCCGGCTCGAACCTGAACATGTTCAAATCATGGAATAGTTTAATACTAATATGGTAAGGGTCAGAGGTCAATCGTTAGCTTTGGTTGTTGGACTCTTTCCAAGCTGGGCTAATTGGTTGAATGCGCTCTAACCATATTAAAACTATTTCTCGATTAACAGGTTGACTTTAACCTAGAGCATCGGCTTGTTGGACTCTCTCCAAGGTCGATGTAAAGGGAGGTGAAGTTGGGTGCTATGCATATGATGCATACTTGTTAATGTGTTAACAACCCGATGTATGTGTGAACATTCAATTAGTTGATAGCACATTGTGATAGTTGCATATACGTGATATGCAATCGGTATAGTTGATACCTACCGTCGTAGTTATGAATGGCTTGTTGGACTCTCTCCAAGGTTGTTCATATCTATTATGAATATCATCCCATTCGGAGATGAACCTACGATCTCCCGAAGTGATTTTAGGGTTTTTGAAATTCGAAAAATGAATGGGATTTATGAATGTATAATGATGCATTTTAAAATCATCTTTCTCATATATGCTCATTTTGTATTTCTAAGATTGATCATGATGTCTTTGAATTTGTGTTCCATTTTGGATTCAAATAAATTGACTGGGCCGAACTTCTTGGACTGACTTAGAAACTTGAGAATTGTTCTCAAGGTTGAAAAGCTTGCAAATGTCCTCGAAGCGCCTCTTCCCACTCGTCCTAGTGACAATGCAACTCTGGACCAATTGTTGGCCTATCAGAAACATGTGAGTGATTCTGAACAAATGAGTTCCATCATGCTAGCCATGATGGAACCCAAGCTACGGAAGCAGCATGAGCATATGGATGCTCATATCATAGTCCTTCATCTTTATGAGTTGTTTGATAAGCAAGTGAGATTCGAAAGGTTCGAAGTCTCCAAGCTCCTCTTCACCTCTGAGATGCAAGAAGGTTCATCAGTGGTACTGCTGAACATGTTGAAGACTGTGGAGCCTTCTGAGAAGCATGAGCAGGGGACGGTGTTGTTAGTGGATTCCTCGAAGAAAGGTTCTAAGAGAGTGTCAAAGGAACAACAGAAGGGGAAGAATAAAAAGGCTAAAAAGGCAGAACCAGCTCAAAAGGGCACTTGCCATCATTATGGCAAGGAGGGCCATTGGCGAAGAAATTGCAAGATTTATCTTGAGTCCGTGAAGAAGAATAAGGCATCGGATGCCCCATCTTCTTCAGATATCTTCGTTATTGATTGTCATTCTATTTCCTTAAACACTTGGGTATTGGATACTGGGTGTGACTTACATATATGTAATGACATACATGGGCTAAGGAATAGAAGAAGACTCGTCAAGGGAGAGTCAAATTTACGTGTTGGGAATGGAGCAAAGGTTGATGCACTCGCCATCGGAACATATTTATTGAAACTCCCTGCAGGACTTGTCTTAGAACTGGACAATTGCTTTTATGTTCCTTCGTTTATAAAGAACATCATTTCTATTTCTTGTTTAAATAGAAATAGGTACCATTTGACTTTTAGTAACAATTGTTGTTACATAACTTTGAATAGAGTTCTTTATGGGACCGGAACTTTGAGCAATAGTATTTATACGTTGGACGTATCCAGTGACATTTTCAATATCGAAGCGAGCAATAAGCTTGCTCGAAAGGATAATCAATTAGACTCCTACATGTGGCATTGTCGTCTTGGCCATGTAAGCAAGAAACGCATGTCTGAATTACACTGATGTGGAATTCTGGAATCGTTTGAATTGGATTCATACGATACATGCAAATCATGCTTAAAAGGCAAGATGACTAAGTTACCTTTTACTGGAAAAGGTGAACGAGTGGGAGAGTTACTAGGTCTAATACATACTGATGTATGTGGACCTATGTCAACTCAAGCTTTAGGAGGCTATAGCTACTTCATTACCTTCACCGATGTTCACTCACGGTTTAGGTATGTGTTCTTGATGAAACACAAGTCTGAAGCCTTTGAAAGGTTCAAAGAATTCAGAAATGAAGTAGAGAAACAACATGACAAGAGTATTAAAATACTTCGATCGGATCGAGGTGGTGAATACTTGAGTCAGGAGTTTCTTGATTATCTAAGAGACAATGGTATATTGTCTCAATGGACTCCGCCATATACACCACAGCATAATGGTGTATCTGAGAGGCGTAACCGGACCTTGTTGGACATGGTCAGGTCAATGATGAATCATGCACATCTTCCCAAGTCCTTTTGGGGTTATGCACTTCAGACAACTCTTTACTTGTTAAACAGAATGCCTACCAAGGTAGTCTCTACTACTCCATATGAGATATGGAATAGTAAGAAACCTCATGTATCTTACTTGAAGATATGGGGTTGTCCTGCTTATGTGAAGCGGACAGTATCAGACAAATTGGATGCTAAGTCTGATAAATGTCTATTTATTGGATATCCTAAGGAAACAAGGGGTTACCAATTCTATCATCCTGTGGAACAAAAGGTGTTTGTTTCAAGGCATGCTGTGTTTCTAGAGAAAGAGTTTCTCTTGCAAGAAAACAGTGGGAGTGTCGTCGAGCTTGAGGAGGCTCGAGAGACTCAAATAGATATTGATGAGATACTTGGTGAAGCACAACAGCCGACAACTCATAGTGATGAGCAATCGGCTGGACCTATTGTAACACCACATCTTCGTAGATCTGGTAGAACACGCAATATTCCTGAGATATATGGATTTCTCGTAAGTGAATCGAACGACGTGTTACTCATTGATGATGAGGAGCCTACCAGTTATGAAGAAGTGCTGACAAGTTCAGAAAGGGATAAGTGGCTTGGTGCCATGAAGTTGGAAATGGATTCCATGTATGAAAACCAAGTTTGGAACTTGGTTAAACACTTGAAGACATAAAGCGTATAGGGTGCAAGTGGGTTTTCAAGAAGAAAACCGACATGGATGGTAATGTTATTACCTATAAGGCTAGATTGGTGGCGAAAGGATATCGTCAAAAGCAAGGTGTTGATTATGACGAAACCTATTCTCCTGTAGCTATGCTTAAATCCATTCGGATGCTCCTGGCCATAGCGGCTCATTATGATTACACTACAACAAATTTGCGCAATGTGCGCTTAAGGTGCATTCGCAGCCGCACGCGATCGTAAGCGCGGCGAAGCATTATCTACAGCCAAGGATCGATCGCAATGCGACTTATAGAGTCATTCTGTAGGCCGGCGATTGCATACCGTAGTTATGCATTCGCGAAGGCGCGATCGCGACGTAGAGTTAGGTGCATTCGCGACGCGCGTTAAGTGCGATTGTAATATAAAAACTCAAATAATTATAATCCAACCCACAAAGACCACACAATTATAATATCACATACAAATATTATACTCATTTTTAACATCACATACACACGATTATAAAATCAAAACTAAAAAAATTATGATACTATAAATAATCATCACCACCACACTTAAATAGCTAGTGTACTAATTATTCACTTAGTCACAGAAAAAAAATTCAAACTAATAACATAAATTCACTTACATAATTTCTTTCCTACAAAATAAATACTCACTTAGTCGCATTAACAATTCAACCAACAACATAATCTATATCACCACACACAAAACTATATACTTAGAGAACCAAGCTTAATCGCTTCCTATTGCATCCTCAAGAAAATACATTTCATCATTGGGTAATTAGATCCACCTTCTCCATCAAAACTCTATCAATCCAAACTTTCCAACAAGATCCACCAAGAGGAACGTGATGCACTTTTGCTTTTGATCCGTGGGATGCAATTCGACCTTCCGCAACCAACTCCATCACTGGACACTAATGAAGCGACTTACATTTAGTATTACTGACATCTCCACAATTCACATTCTTCAAATTTCCCTGTATAATAATAAAAAATTATTAATGTTCCCAAATATATTTTTATAACAAAACAAGTTATTAGTAATAAGAGAGAGATTCTATCATGTAAAAGAAAAAACAATATTCCTCATATCAATATGGTTACCTGAGTTGCAATATTGTCATTCTTTTTTGCTCCATTGACATCACTATCGCCACTAACATAATTCCTAATATCGTCATCAATGTCACCACTAGCAACCTAATTTTTTTAATAAATATTGTCAAATAATATTATCATAATTGCACATTCACTAATAAGAACAAAAAAAGATAGATAGAGACATAATAAAATGCTAGATGGTGATTGCACATTAACTAACAAGAACAAAAAAAATTTTAATCTAGTAAAATCATATAGTTGAACCCATAATTAGCGGCCATCCTTCATGGGACATCTCACCTTGCTTTTAACGTGATATATTGCATCGCATTAAATACTGCACTGGATGAAGATGGAAGAACACCCTTTCTTATACATGAACGAATGAGCTAACCATGCTAATTGTCTGAAATGGGAGCTCCGAGATCATATGGTTGAATCTGTATATATATAGTTTGATAAATTGCCAGAGGAAAGTAATATCTCGAAACCTTGCTATTGCCAACTCAGACCAACTTGAATGTCAAGATACATTCATCGAGTAACCACTTAACATTGGTTTTGTAAATTAGGGTTCATCTAGATTGCAGCCCCTTGGACTTAACCCTTTTGGCAAGAGATTCAGATTGCCCATTTGAACTATCTTCTCATTTGATCATTGAAGCCTACAGATTCGGTAGAATTAGTTCATATTGAAATGGTTCAATGATGAGAGTGAATTCTGATAATCGTATGGAATCAATGGTTGCAAGGGTTTAACTTTCAGATGGAGAGTTTGTTCAAGAAAAGACCAACAAATACATCTATTCAGTATCAAACATGTAAGACCATGTCAACCGACAAAATTCAAAAAGTATTCAAGCATTTCATCCATATGGCAGTGGTTCATCTATTCAGTTCAAAGTATTCAAGCACAATATATATTTGTAAAGAAGAATCTAATTACTTATTTAAAATCAGTCAATATGATTACCTGAGTTCCAATATTGTCATTCTTTTTTGCACCATTGACATCACTACCAACACTAAGATTATTCAAAATATTGTCACCAATGCCACCACTAGCAACCTAATTATTCAAACAAATTTTGTCAAATAATATTATCATAATATAATTTCACTAACAAAGACATAAAAAACCAAATTAATTAAGACAAAATGCATTTTTGAAAATTACTAACCTGGCCTTGTTCATTTTGTTGTCTCATATTTTTCAAAAACATGAGTCTCATTTCTTGCATTTCTTGTTGAAAATTATTCACTATACTTTCAAGGCATTTGATGGTACTATTTTGTTGCACAGAAGCTCCAACCTTTGATGGTATAACTCCAAAGCCCATTCCTCGTACTCTACCTTGAGATTCCTTGCCAAATACAAGGCTCATTGCATCATCAGCAATATTAGTTGTGTTTAAAGATTCAGATGGGCATTCTTCTATTCCTTTCTACAAATACCAAGATAGAACTTTTGTAAAATAACACTTTTAGATTACAAGTGATGTAATTGGTATGAACACTTTTATAAATAATAACAGGAAATAATCTTATTACTATTTTATCTCCAACGACTTGACTAATAGGTTGTCCATTTTTCTTCGTGTGACCTTCAATCCAAACTTTTGATCTTGTAATTGGTGTATCTGCAGGACTTGCTTTTTCCTTAAATATGAAACATATATAAATATATAAAAAAATAGATAGGGACAAATAATAAAATTAATAAGTGTATTTGCAGAATTTTTCAAAATGTTTTATAAATAATAATGCTTACCATCATGCTAGCTAAACGGGCATAACCTCTTCGGCTCATAGTGTGAATGTGGTCTTGATTTTCCCTCAGTGTTCTAAATTTTTCACTCTTTTCCTAAAAATAAAAAATAACAAATTTAGATGTTACAAATTTGAGCATTACCCATATGACTACAAATTTGACATTCAAGGGAAAACAATTTCACACAAAAATATCAACCTTGGGACATTCAATACCAAGATAAGTAACCTAGAACACCCCACATTTTGTCAAAACCCAGATATAACTCTAGAGTGACTACTTCATCAATTAGATGTCAAAAACACTTTTCTCAATAAAACTAGACAAAAGAAATTTACAAGTGTACATTTCAGTCTTAATCTGTAACATAAAAATTAACTTGTAATTAATACTTACTTGAAATTCAGGCGATAATGTCCTCTTTACAAACAATTCCCATTGATGTTGATCCATAAATTCAGGCCTCAAAAGATTAAGTTTTCGTGAAGCTGCTTGACCAACATTAGCTTCTCGTACAAGTATTTGCAACTTGGATTTTCTATCACGCCACAACTTTCCTAATTTTTGAAAGATCATTTTTTTTTCATACTCCTCAACATTATAGTTCACCTGTATATAAAGAAGCATAAAATTATGTCTACTTTTTGTACTGCATCTATAGACTTGATAAATTCAGTGACTCAAGCCATTACCTGAAGACAACTCCACATCCTATTCTTCATTTCTTCGCTTACATCATTCCATCCATCTAATGTGTATGGCACAAATTCCTTTACCATGCAACCTAGAAAAGAAGCATACTTCACAGAATTGTCCCCAATCGGCTGTCCAAACTCATTGCGTTCTAGTTCTTTGGGCTTTAGTTGACCACTAGCTAAATTAAACTTTGATGGACCCCGTCCCTTTTTCTTATAAATTTTGTCGTCATCAATTGCCTCTTTACCATGCAACTCTTGTGATGAAGCAGGTGAAGTATTAGAGTCCACTCTCGATAGCCTCTTCTCTATATTTTCCTGCAAATTACCATAAAGAGATTGAATTGTACGAGTAAACTTTATTAAATTAAACCAAGATTTAAAAAAAATACAATATCACCTGAATTTCTTCTACGGATGCTTTGTTGCGTTTTTTCCCCATTTTCCTTTTCTTTCGAATGTTGTATAATTGCCTGCTTATAAACAATATGACATGATACATCAGTCAAAAATAAAAAATGATCCAAAATATAGAAATAGTGAAATCTATAATGAAACTTGAGAAGAACATTTATTATTGGCATCCTTTTAGAATGAAAAGAATATTAGTGGAACTGATCTAGTCCCCAGAGACCTAGTTTCAAATGAAAGTTCAATGCATATTTCAGACCTCACCTATGGATTTTGAATGGTTACACAACTCGAACAACAACTACACTGATTTTTCAATCCTGAAGATGGAACAATCAAGATATATTTCAAGACTAAGCAAAAATAAATAGCACAAATTTCATGAAGGCCTTTACGAGAAATCTAATCACTATCTTCTTCCTTACCAAATAAAAAAATTAAAAAACAAAGTACCATAAAAAATAGACTTTTCATCAACATCATAGGTCACAAACAGAAGCTAGTGAATATTGAACAAACATTGAGGAACTTGACTTTACAATGAAAAAATACGAAAGTAACTTATAACAAGGAGAAGAAATAATCTCCATGCTTATTGGATGAAATCTATAATGAAACTTGAGAAGAACATTTATTATTGAAATAAGATAACTATAAAATTTTCATTGATAAAGTTAAGTCATGGATCAAGCACATCAATTCCATCACACTCATTCCTTGCATATGGCTCTTTCTCAGTAATGTTAATATCAAGTGTAGACACATCAAGAGGTGTTGATGACGTATAGGCTTCCTCTTCAATCAAGTTCATGTCATGAATACCCCGAGGGGGTGCTTTTAGCAAGACATACCAATTTGATTCATCACTGTCCCTAGAATAAAATACTTGCTTTGCTTGTGATGCTAAAATGAAAGGATCACTTTCAAAAGTTCTTAGTCCTTGGTGTAGGTTGACCAGTGTAAAACCATCTTCCATTTTAATACCGGTTCTAGTATCATCCCAATCACATCTAAAAATAGGTACTTTGAAAGAATAGTAGTATAGTAAAATAATATCTCGTATAACCCCGTAGTATGATAGTCTTCCTCTTGTATGTGAAAAATCATTAGCACTAGATTGACAAATAGTATCAGCTTCAATTGAAACACCACTATCTTGTGTTGACCTTCCAACATCAATTGTGTGAAACCGATGTCCATTTATAATATAACCCATATAAGATATAACATTCTTTCTTGGACCATGTGCTAGCCATTGAATTCGGCCTGAGGAGTTGTTAAGATCATGTTTTGATAACCATTTTGCAAATGTTTCCATATGCCACTTTTGTAGTAATGTTTCATTAGTTATGAAACGACGATCAACTTGTTTCAGCTCCTCAATGTGCATCCTATTTAAAATCATTGAAAGGTGATTGTCAGAATATACAATTTATATAAGAGACCATGATTATCTAATATGGTTTGCAATTAACTATACTCACTGTAAGTACGGTTCAACTTCGCAGATTGAATAATACATATCGATACTTGCAACACACTGGTGTCGTCTAAAATTTTTTCTTGTCCTTTAGAAATTGGGCGACCTTCCACTAATCCATTTTCCAAATCATCATTCCGATTATAACAGACACCAATACTAGTAGCTTTTTGAAAATATGCACTACAAAATTGCATTCTTTCATCTGCGAGGTAACACTCAGCTATGCAACCCTCTGGCCTTGCTCGGTTCTTCACATACCCTTTAAGTACTTTCATAAATCTAAAAAAACAAAATTTGCAATCAAAAGTTATTGATAGCAAAATATAATTTATCGCATAATATTTATTACCTTTCAAATGGATACATCCAGCGGAAATGGACTGGCCCACACAAGCGAGCCTCCCTTGCTAAATGAATTGTCAAATGAACCGAAATGGTAAAGAAAGATGGTGGAAAATACCTTTCTAACATGCATAGCGTTTTAGCAATATTCTCCTCGAGTTGTTCTAAGCGATTCCTGTCTAACACTCTTTGACATAATTCATTGTAAAATGCACACAGTAGAAATAAAGCATTCCGTGGACCTTTTGGTAAAAGACTTCTTAATGCAACTGATAGCAATTGTTGCATTAGAATATGACAATCATGAGATTTCAGCCCAATAAGCTTACGCTCTTCTAAAGAAACACAATTAGCAATATTTGAGCTATATCCATCTGGTAACTTTAATTTCTTCAACCTACTACAAAATACATCCATTTCTTTTTTAGACAATGTGTAAGGTGCAGCAGGCAAGTGATACATGTTTTCTCCTTTTTTTTAGGATGTAATTCTTCTCTAATTTTTAAGTGCATCAAATCTTTGCGGGCATTAACACCATCTTTGGTTTTTATCTTCACATTTAACAATGTGCCTAAGACATTTTCGCAGATATTCTTTTCAACATGCATCACATCTAAGTTATGACCTAACAATAGCCCCTACAAGTAACATCAACATATTTCATAGTATTAGTTCATTAATATAACAAATTAATTAAAAATTAATGACTAGAGAGCCAAATAACTTACACTCCAGTATGGCAAATTGAACAAAATTGACTTTTTCTTCCACATTTGAACTGGTTGTCGTACTTTTTTTGAATTATCATGTTTCTTCCTCTTTTTCTTTATAGTATTGATAGTCACACCCTTTTGTTTTTTACCCCAGACATTTTCAATGTCTTTCACTACATTGAGAATTTCTAACCCAGTCTTTGGTCTGGGTTTCCCTTTTCTCTCTTTTTTCCCATTAAACCACTTCTTTTTCTCACGAAATGGATGATCATAAGCAAGGAATCTCCTATGGCCCATGTATGCAAACTTTCTACTGTATTTAAGCCACATAGAACATATGTCTTCACCACAAATCGGACAACCAAATTTTCCTTTTGTGGTACACCCAGATAGGTTTCCATAAGCTGGAAAATCATTGATTGTCCACATCAAAATAGCCTTCAGATTGAACATTGACTTACTAAATGCATCATACGCCTCCACACCTGTGTCCCACAACTCCATCAATTCCTCCACAAGGGGTTCCAAGTATACATCTATATCATTTCCTGGTTGCTTTGGGCCTGGAATCAATAATGTCAGCATAAGATTTTCCTTCGCCATGCACATCAATGGAGGAAGGTTGTAATTAACCAAAATAATCGCCAACAACTATATCTAGAACTAAGATCACCAAAAGGATTGAATCCATCCGCTTGCTGTACTGCCGCATTTCTAGGATCCGATGCAAAAGCCGCCACTTATTATTTATTGTATCCCAAGCAATCAATCAACCGGATGACGCATCATATGATCTTGACTTTTGTAGTTGGAGTGCCAAATCAAGTCTTCAGCCTTTTCTTTAGTTTAAACATCCTTTTCAATCTAGGTATCACGGAAAATACCAAGCACCTTTTTGGAACTCCTTTACAAACTTTATTAGTGATTTTGTCCACCTTCCATCTTGAGAAACCACACCTTGTGCATGAATCCAAATCTTTAAGCTCCTTTCTAAATAGACAACAATCATTTGGGCAAGCATGAATCTTCTCATATCCTAAATCAAATGGTTTCAATAGTTTTCGTATTGAGTAAACATTTGTTGGAAGTGTATTTTTTCCGAAGCATGGCACCTAAGATCTTCAAAAGCTCATTGAAACTATTATCACCCATTAGTAGACTTATAATTGTATAATGTGACGATTGTGACATCTTTGTGTAAGTTGTACAACCAGGAAAAGAGGAGTTTCGTGATCTTCTAATAAATCAATATACTCATAGTCTATTGTCTATATAGTGTGTTCATCCTCATTTCCACACAAATACATCTCTATATAAACGATATGCCTCTCTATTTTCATCCTCCTCTTCAGACTCCTCTTGAACTACTTTCACTTTGAAATTGTGATGTATAAGTTTCACCATGGAAGACCCAGATAGTGTAAGAAGGATCGATCCCCTTTATAATTAAATGCTCGTACACTTGGTCAAATTTCATATACTTCTTGTTTTTACAATGCTTGCAAGGACATAAGATTACTTCACGTGTTTTAGCATAGTTCTTAGCTTGTGCAAGAAATTTTTGAACCCCTTCCTCATACTCCGGTACAAGTCTTGAAGGCAAATGCATCCATTCCTTATCCATTTTGTAAATGAGGAAAACCCTAAAATATAATGATGACTCAATTTTTTCAAAGAGAACATTTCTTCACATTGTGCATATATATATATATATATATATATATATATATATATATATATATATATATATATATATATAATATTAACAGCGGTGGCATGTTCAACAAGCTACAAGAATTAAACGATATAGATGTAATGAACATTGTAAATCAGAATTTATATCCTAGCAAATCAGAATTAAATGAACATTGTAAATCAGAATTTATATCCTAGAAAATCAGAATTAAATGCTTGCAAAGAGTGTGAATGCTATCCATAAACGTGGTGGCACAGTCCTAGGTACATCACGAGGAGGTCATGATACCTCAAAGATAGTTGATAACATTCAGGATCGTGGTATAAATCAGGTAAAATTTAACCTTTACATTTGTTTTTGTTTTTTTTTTTTTATGCAGGATTATGAAATGACAGATATTAAGACTGATTTATTGACAAACATTATTATCAAGGTTTATATCATAGGAGGAGATGGAACCCAAAAGGGAGCAGCTGCTATTTTTGAGGTAATCGATTAAACAAACTGGAATACCTAGCCTCTTCTACTGTAATTCAAAGTGACTTATTGATATGCTGTACTATCAAAATAAAATTGAAAGAAAAAGCATCTACCATGATGGACAGTGTTAGTGGAAGCTTATTATGAAGAATTTATTCAACATTAGGCCTCAAATTTTAGGTTTCTTCTTAATCATATCCTAGGGGATAATAAATTTTCTATTTCAGTAACATTTTGCAGGAAATTGAGAGACGACATCTCAAAGTTCTTTGTTGTTGGAATCCCCAAGACAATAGATAATGACATAGCATACACAATAAAACCAATAGATCAGAAAGACACCGCCTAACTAACCTGAAGGATGGAGACGGAAGGCGGCGAGCGTGAGAAGAGCGTGCAGTGAGGAAGGTGAAGAAAATCGCCGGAGAAAGCTACGGCGGTAAGCGTGTGAGAAATTGTTGCGTGAGAAACCTACGACGACGAGCATGCAGAAAGCGATGACGAAGGTGAAGAAAGTCGCCGAAGAAAGCTACGCGACGATCGTGAGAAATCGCCTGAAAGAAAAGGCTGGCGGTGAGTGAGCGCAATTGGCGTGAGAAAGCCGATTTTGGGAAACTTTTAACCTAAAACAAAAGTATAATTAATTAATAATATACTTAATAAAAATGGCAATGAATAGATAAGTTTATTCGTGAATAATTATTCTGCGCGTTTTTTTTTTAGTTATAATATAAATGTTTTGTTAATATTTTTAAAAAAAAACATATTTTCAGATTAAAAAATAATTTAATTTTATAATGATATTTTTAACTGCATACAAAATATACACTGCGGATAATATTCCTAGATTTACAGTGCACTTGATTGGCGCGCTGTGAAAAATTTAATTTTCTATTGGGGGACTTTTAACAACGTGCAAAATGTACGCTGTCAATATTATCTGCAACAAACATGATTGGCGCTCTGTGAAAAATTTAATTTTTCATAATAAAATTTTTAACATCACGTAAAATGCATGCTGTTATTATTTATAATGATACTTTATTATAAAAACTTTATTAGTGATTTTGTCCACCTTCATTATTAAAATTTAAGTTTTTATAATGATATTTTTAACGGCGTGCAAATTGTACGCCGTTATTATTTCATATTAACAAACATTGTATCCAATAAGATTAATTGGCACGCTGCAAAAAATTTAGTTTTTTATAGTGAGACTATGAACAGCGTGCAAATTGCACGCTGTTAAAAGTCTCATATTAATAAATCTAATATTATCCGCAACGCACATCATTGGTGAGCTGTGAAATGTTTAATTTTTTATAATAAAATTTTTAACAGCGCGCAGAATGCACGCTGTTATTATTTAATATTAATAGTGTGCACTGCATGCTGTTAAAATGAGAATTGACAGCGTATTATTTTTGCATGCTGTTGTTTGTAAAAATATAATATTATCAGTACAAAATTGGTTACAAAAACTATTATTAACTAGTGCTAAAATTTTCTTATTTGTTGATAGCATCGCATGGAAAGTCAAATTTGTTGTAGTGTTATGAGATATGGCAGATGGATGTGAAAACAACTTTCCTTAATGGAAACCTACTCGAGGACGTGTATATGATACAACCTGAGGGTTTCACATCGGTTGATAAAACCAAGGTATGCAAATTGCGACGGTCCATTTATGGATTGAAGCAAGCATCCAGGAGCTGGAATATCCGTTTTGATCAGACAATCAAAAATTTTATTTCTCACAAAATCTAGACGAACCTTGTGTGTACAAGAAGGTTAGTGGGAGTGCAGTCGTGTTCCTAGTATTGTATGTCGATGACATATTACTTATAGGAAACGATGTTTCAATCTTACAGTCAGTTAAGGTTTGGTTATCCAAGACATTCTCCATGAAAGACCTGGGAGAAGCAACCTACATCCTCGAGATTAAGATCTATAGAGATAGATCAAAATGGTTGTTTGGTCTTTCGCAGTCTACATATATAGACCGAGTGCTAAAGAGGTTTAGCATGTCAGAATCCAAGAAAGGTTACTTACGCATCAGGCATGGGGTACACCTTTCGAAGTCTATGTGTCCGCACACAGAAGACGAGAGGATTTGCATGAGTAAATTCCCTATGCATCCGCAATTGGTTCTATCATGTATGCTATGTTATGTACGAGGCCCGATGTATCGTATGCTCTGAGTGTCACGAGCAGATACCAGTCTGATCCATGAATGGTTCATTGGGTGGCTGTCAAGACGATCCTTAAGTACTTAAGAAGAACTAAGGATGTGTTCCTAATATATGGAGAAGGGGACATGGTGATACGCGGGTATACGGATGCCAGCTTCCAGACAGACAAGGATGATTCCAGGTCTCAGTCTAGATACGTGTTCACCCTGAATGGGGGCGCAGTGAGTTGGAAAAGTTCCAAACAAGACACTATAGCGGATTCTACCACTGAGGCAGAATACATTGCAGCTTCGGAAGCAGTAAAGGAAGTGGTTTGGATCAAGAAGTTCATTTATGAACTTGGTGTGATTCCTGCCATTGTTGAAGCAATACCAGTCTACTACGACAACAATGGAGCAATTGCACAGGCGAAAGAGCCGAGGTCTCATCAACGATCCAAACATGTGCTTCGCCGCTATCATCTTATCAGAGAGATCATCAGTAGGAACGAAATACAAATCGAGAAAATTACCACTGAAAGGAACTTAGCGGATCCTTTGACTAAAGCATTACCTCAAAGTAAGTTTGAGGGTCATGTTAGTGCTTATGGTATTGGATACCGTAGCGATTGGCATTAGGCCAAGTGGGAGTCTGTTAGTAATATATGAGAGATGTCCTAAGGTAATCGCCTTATGTATGAACCATTTATATGATAAATGAAGATTCACTATTTGAGTATACATGTTTCATGTATTTGATTGGATCTTAAACTCATTTACTGAATGTCCACGATACGATTCACAACATGAGAGAATTTGTGATTGGATCACAACTATTGAGTATCTCTACATGTGTAATTGTGATGTATCGGAATTATCCCTAGTCGATGAATTGATGGATTTGGACACCATCAATTCTGTCGAGACTAGCATGAGGTATACTCTTTGGTGTATCCAAGCAGCTGATTCTCACTGGCTGGAGACATTGTGATGTTCGGAGTTGATCGTGGATGCTAGTTATTGTAACTAGTTCATCGGAGTGACCTGCCGTAAGACTTCATATGGTTCTCTGCATATATAGATATGTCAATGAAGTTCTTACTGTAGCTTAAGTGCGATGTTCCTTTGACTTGCGGTATTCAAGTTATCTTGATCATGGAGACTTATGCTTTGACATCGTAAGCAAACATCTCTAAGGAGATGTGGACCTGGGATGATTGGGTATAAGTCGAAGTGATCGAAGGTATTTGAATAGCCTATAAAGGATTCACCACTCCTTGCGAGGAGAAGTATACCCATGGCCTCTCGTCGGATTGTTATTAAAGTCTTTGGCCAAAGCATTACATGTTTAGAGTAAGGTACTCTTCGATACATGTGCAGTAACTAGAATCCGTAGGACGAGGAAATGATACTTGTGCTAGGTGTGACGTAGTCAGCCTAGTGGGGACTGACACTATAGACAATGTCCTGAACCAAGTGGGTATAAGATGAGTGAAGGGAATGGGGCACGATTCATTTGAGCTGCTGAAGGGTTTCAGAAATAGTTCTGGATCAACCGTTGATCTTTTCGGTTAATTGGGGATCATGATGTACTACTAGGTGCCACTCATGATCATTCTATAATTAATGGATAATTATAGACGGCCAACATAAACCGCGAACCAATTTGGTCACACGCACAACGAGCGTAATCCGAAGGATTTAAAACAAGCTTGAGAATGAGATTCTTAGACCGAGAGAAACTAGGTTTGGTTGGACCAAATAAGAAGCGAGCATGAAATCGTTTCAGTCGCAATGGAAGCGTGGATGGGCCGTGTCTTATGAAGACATAATGGATGAACCAAAATGGTTTGGTTCTAATGCAATGGAGGAGAATAAATCAAAGGGTTTGGTTTATTTTAAACGAATGAACCAAAAGTTGGTTCGGTTCGTTTTAACTTAAAATTAACCATCATGGTTAGGTTTATTTTAACTTATATTAATGGACCGGGTTAACGGGCCTTATGGTTATGATCCAATTACCATTAAGAGAATTAGTTCTCTATAAAAGATGGCTTAAACCCTAATCCAAAACCCTAACCTAAGAGTTGCCGCCCACCTCCTCTTGGTGATTTTCGGTGCCAACACCTCCATTGCCGCCGCCCAGCCCCTTGTGCCGCCGTCCAAATTGTTGCCGGCATCCAAGCTTCGGCCAGTGATCCTCCGGCAACTCTCCGGTGATCTCCTTTGGGTTCAGCATCAAGATGAGCTTCATCTTACCCTTTTTGGACAACGCCTACTCCTCCACCAAAGCTGTCCAGTTTTCTGGACAGCTTGTTTCCCTCTCGTCGGAGCATCGTTTGGACGATGTTTAGAGCTCCGACAGTGGTAGCCTTGCCGGGGATTTGATCTCCTGTAATCCTCTGAGGTGGAGGACGAAGGATTCGTCAAACGGTTGACGAATACCTCTCCGGAGAAGCGAGTTTTGAGGACTTGTTTTTCGATCCGAATTTGGATTCGGATCGTGATCATCTCTCGATCACATCGTCTTCAACATGAGGCTAGTAACCCGTAAGAAGACGAGGCTCATGACTTAGCGAAGTCATCCCGAGGATACTCGGCGTGGATACGGATAGAGACGATTCTAGCGAGGATCGTTCTGGTTGATGCCGTTCCCGCTACACGTGATACGAAAGGTATACGTAGTTAAATTTCCTTTTATTGCAAATTTAAATTTACGGTTATGTCTACACATGTTGTACTATGCATGCGTGTGATGTGTGTGTTGTAATAAATGTAGATTTATTATTTTTATTTCTTCCGCTGTGCACATGTTTGCGAAACATGTTCGAACACACACTCGCGCGCGGTGCTGGAAACCCAATAATTTATGGAGTAGATTCTCCAATTCTAGGATTAGGGAGTAATTTGTGTGCATAGAACATGCTATTTCAAATATAATTATGTTCTTTAATTCATATTTGCAATTGATGTTTGTTTAGATCAATAGTTATTCATTTCGTCTTTCTATCTACTATGCATAGCCGATATGAGGGGTGACAACCCTCGTATCAAAGTTTTTGGAGAACTAAGGAGGAGAATAGGGTTTTACCTCTCTCCGGTAACCGCAGATAGAAGGGTGTGATAGAGTCGAAAACGAGACACATTCCAATTCATCTTTGGTATTGATTTAGTATCCTCGTACTGCCTACCCCATCCTAAAGCTAGGGGTCGACTTTGTATGGAAGAGGTAGTTCCCGATAGATACGAAAGCTCATCGGGGAAGTGTATGATGTCCCTTCCACAAAATCGTAGTTAGAAATCTAGACGACATTCAATTGATAGCGTGTTCTACGACACACAAGCGAAATCGAAGTCCTAGAATCCCATTCATAGACTCGTAGAAAACCTTCTCTTCCTCCATGTGACACCATACTTGAGTAAAGTCCACCATCAACCTCTCATTCGTGAACCTTAGGATTCCCAATCCGAACAACAATACGTCCACTAGACAAACCGATACTCGAAATCTTAGTCCCTGTGGGATCGATATTCTTTATTACTTGATGACACCCATGCACTTGCAGGCATTGACTATGAGCACGCACTTCGGGTCCTCGACGGTTCTCGTCGCGAGATTTGAGGTCACATTCACGTGCATCAAGTTTTTGGCGACGTTGCCGGGGACAATTGATTCGATATCGAATCGAAAGTAGACAGTTGGATCGGACATAGGGTAGATTTGTTTTCTTATTATTTTAATTATTTTAGTTTTAAACTTTTAATTATTTAAATTTATTTTAGATTAATTTTACTAGACATCTTGCTTTATTTCAATTTTTTTTTAGTTTTTCTTCATTTGGCTTAGTGCTCCAGTTTAATTTAGTACTAATTTAGATCTTAGTTTTCTTCTACCTTTAGTTATTTTCTAACAGTTTTTCTTTTAGTTATTTTCTTAGCATTTTTTTAAGACTCTTGCCAAGGCACTTTTGTTCCTTTCCTTGTCTATATTTTCCTGTATATAAAGATGCATGCTTTTACTCATGATTATGGTCAATTTAATGATGTGAGTTTCGGTAACATTTATTGTGAGAATTATGGTGAAACGTGGCATACCATTAATGATTGTCCGGATATATTTGATCCTTCAAAATTTGAACAAGAAGATGTCACCTATGATTACAACCAGTGGCCACGAAATGAATCCTATTTATATAGTTATGACCCTAGCTACTTGAACCCTCAATATTATTTTCTAAGTGAGCACGAAGCTATGAATCACCATGTAAATTTTATCCAGAACCAAGTCCCCACTTAGAAGCCATGCTAGCTTATATTACTAGGAAATGCGATGAGCATAGCCAATAATTTGCAGAGATTATGCAATGAGATCTAGCAAGAGAAGAAACAAAACGACGAAAAGGTGGCTTTGATGATTGGATTACACCTAATATGGCAGAGACTCACTTTGAGCGAATGGATGAGGAAGACATAGATGACATAGGAAGTAAAGAAGGGCAATCCATGCAATCACCACTTGAAGAAGAACTTGAGGATTATATAATTGATAGTTTAATCGAGGAGTGCATTACTTCAATCAAAACACCTCCTAACCTCAAGGATAGAGAAGAGCCTACCTTAACCCTTATCGAAACTTTAGTTACTAATAAGGAAGCTCATATAGTGATTTGTGATGATAAAATTTCATTCGACCTAATAAAGTCTACTAATCAATCTTTTGGTGAGGATGTCTGTCGTGAGTTACATTATTCACAGCACATGGAGGAAACAGAATATTATGATCAAACACCTGATGATTCTTTAAAGATAAGCATGTTCACTCTCGAACTAAGGAAGGGAGCTAATAAATATCTTGCCCCAGCACCAACAAGATTTAAGAGATGTGGTGATGATGGACAACAAGGGAGGAGGCGTAAAGTGAGCAAATATCTTGCTCCCCCACGAGCAAGATTCAAACGCATCAAGAAGGGGAGGAAGAAAAATCTCCTTGGGCCACTAGAGCCAAGATGAAACATAGAAGTACGGTCGAGATAAAGACCTTAAACAAGGACTTCTTGGGAGGCAACCCAAGTTGAATTTTACATGTTTTTAATCTTTCTGCATTCATGTGTATAGTTTTGTCACGCCCGCCCTTTTCGGACCCAGAATCCGGGAGGGGCGGCGCGTGACGCGACCGTACATACATACATTACATACAGCGGAAGACTTTAGACATACTTCTTTATTTCTTACAGCGGAAGACTTTAGACTTATTTTTTTTTCTTTTAAACATGTGCATTGACATATACATATATATATACTTCTTCTTCTTAACATAGGGCATGCATCATAGCATATGTAGATACTTCTTCTTACTTCTTCTTTACTTCTTCTTATTAACATGGAGCATGCATCATAACGTATATAGATACCTAGTGCTTAGTTCAGGTTCATAACCATCGTTGTCATACGGAGACATAAGTAAGGACATCCATGAACATCATCATCATAGGTAAACATATATATATATAAACCTAACGGATCTTCTCCACCATGCCACTGCCACACACATTTGGCCCCTCCTGCTGCTCCCTTTAGTTTATCCATCCCTTACCCTTATCTGCAAAGATGCGAGGAAAGATAAACTATAAGCACATAGGCTTAGTAAGATCCAGTCCTACTCACAAAACCATATATCGACATTAATCATAGCATGTACCATTCATAACATATAAGCATGTAACATTCATAACATATAAGCCACATAACATGCAACATACATGGCGTAATCAACTTAACATGTAGCATAAATAACGTGAGTAAACATAACATATCTCATCCATAGCATGGCAGCATAACATGTATCATCTATAACATAGCATCATGTCATGTACATCTAGGACTTACTTAAACATAACATATAACATATGTAACGTAGCAAATAAACATAACATAAAACATATAGGTATGACCTATCAAACATAACCTACATCATATGTAGCATAGTGACATAACATGGCATATCAAATGTAACATGTATCATATGTAGCATAGTGACATAAACATGGCATATCAACATAACATACTTCATGTGTAACATAGGGGCATAAACATGGCATATCAAACATAACATACTTCATGTGTAACATAGGGGCATAAACATGACATATCAAACATAGCATGCATCATATGTAGCATAGTGACATAAACATGGCATATCAACATAACATACTTCATGTGTAACATAGGGGCATAAACATGGCATATCAAACATAACATACTTCATGTGTAACATAGGGGCATAAACATGGCATATCAAACATAGGGGCATAAACATGGCATATCAAACATATCATGTAACATAATCAATCTAATCAGGTAACATATGCAGGATGCTTTTGAAAACATATAATATAGGTACGTAAATATAAATCTCAACATATTTGTACCACTTCTTCATTATCATAGCGATCCTAAATAGGCCCGAGGTAGCAAGTCTCGAACCTAATAGGTTACTAGGCCCGATCTTAGTCCGTCGACCTAGGGCAATCGTCATAGCGTAGAAGCCCATCCTAGGCCCGAGTCTTACTCCATCGACCTAAGGCATCTTGGAGCCCATCCCATACTAGGCCCGAGTCTTATTCCATCGACCTAGGGGCAATTATACATAGAAGCTCATCCTAGGCCCGAGTCTTATTCCATCGACCTAGGGCATCTTAGGAGCCCATCCCTTCTTGGACCCTGTTAGGGTCTTGGTACAAGCCATGCAGAAGGTAAAATACTTATATGCTTATTTTATAACATAGCTTATTTCATTTTGCAAACATAGCATACTTCATTTCATAACACGTCATGCTTCCCTTCATGGACATATCATCTTTCATTTCGTAAACATGCCATTCTTCATTTCATAATATATCATTCTTCATTTCATCATCATGTCATATTCATGTCGTGAACATATCGTTTTGTTTCATTTCATAATCTTATCTTCTTCCATTTCATAACATATTTTAAATATCGCATACACATAGACATGGAAAAAAGGCATGGCATCAAAAGTAAGTAAACACTAACCTAAGGCATGTTATCTTCATCTAGCATTATTTAATATCACAAGTCAACATGAATTCACCCAACATAAAACACATGTTAACCTATTCATTTAACATAACAACAACTTCATATGCACATAAGACTTATATTAAAACTTCATCTAATCCCCAAAATGCATGATGGCCGAATGGTCCATAGGGTTTTCTAGGGTTATCTTTTAACCTAATTCATTTCATACAACAACAACTTCATTTGCATATAACATATGGATTAAAACTTCATTTGTTCAGCCAAAACCTAGGTTGGCCGAATGGTCCAAGTAGGGTTTTTAGGGTTAACCTTTAACCTAATTCACTTCATATAACAACAACCTAATTCATTTCATATAACAACAACTTCATTTGCATATAACATATGGATTAAAACTTCATTTGTTCACCCAAAACCTAGGTTGGCCGAATGAACCTTAGTAGCTAATAGGGTTAGCTTTTGTCCTAATTCATTTTAAATCCTAACATCATCATATAGTTACTAAAACATAGCATATAACTTCATGGAAACCCTAAATCATAGCTTGGCAAAATTCACCTTAGTGGTTATTAGGGTTAGCTTTTAACCTAAACCCTTTTTCCACCCTAACATCATCATTTACTTCCTAACAACATCTTCTTCTTACAATCATGACATAGAATTTCAATAAAACACCCAAAACCTCATCTTGGCCGAATATATCATATGAGTTTCTTTTACAAAATAGCAATCGAAGCTACCCGTACTGCAGGTGAGGGATACTTACATCCTTCGCTTTGCTTTGGGTGGGGAAGATAACCTAAAGAACCAACCTAGCCTTTGCTTTCTTGCTTGGATGAGGTTCGGCCAAAAGAGGGAAATGGAGAGGGAGAGGCTCTAGGTTTCGGTGAGAAGGAGAAGAAGAGAGGAAGTGGTCAATTAGAACCTTCCCTCTTCTTTATAAAGGGAGGAAGAGAAGTTTCTCTTCTCTTCTTCCATGCCTCTTCATTTACCTTTATCACACTTATCTATAATCCCCCCTTCCTCTAATGATAATATCCTATTGGGCTTCTGGTTAGTGGGTGCATCTATAGGGTTTGGCTATCTCTAGAGGTTTGGAGTTCAATTCCTAGGTATTGCATCCATTTTTGGCTTATTTTCTTTTATTTGGAAAAAGGCCCACATAAAGCCCATGATCATCAAGCCAAAAATTCTTGTAAAATTGCTAGGAATTTTACGGGTGTTACAAGTTTAGACTTTAATTTTTGTCCATTAGCATCTTTGCAAGTAGTTTATGGTCAGAAAGAACTTGCTAGGTAGAAACAAAAATCATTTTTGAGCCTACGCGCCGGGGGCGTCTGGGAGAATTTGGACCGTAGTACACTTCCGGAGAGAAACATGGGGGCACATGGGCAAGTTGTGCGGTTTCACACGGTCATGCCCCAAGCCAATTCATCTCCTAGTGGTGCACAAGGTCAGGCCATTTGTTTACACATAGTTGTGACACGCAAGGGATAAAAGGGTCGCACTGTGTGTTTATTTTTTATTTTTATAGGTATAGGAGCCCACCTAGCCCACGCAGAGAGCCTACACCTGGACCACCTTTTTTTTCTACTTTTGCACAGGATGCAGGCACATCCGCCTATGACTTCTTAGAGTTTCGATCGCACATCGATGACATATACGCTGAGTAGCAGACACTGAGGCATCGATGGGAGAAGCAGAGTGCCTATTTGCAGGTGAAATTTTATGGTTTACGGGAGCATTTCTAGCAGGCCAAGGTGTTCTACGACAAGGCCCATATCTACTTCTTGGAGGAGGCTACCCGTCACCAGGAGAAGGCCATACATCGCCAAGAGGTTCAACAGCACATGAGTGCCCAGCAGGCACAGTGGACCTGGGAGGAGTAGCACCGAGCAGCCGTTGCATCCGCTAACTCTCATATTGACCACATGTAGATGTGGCATTAGTGGCTAAGCACCAGATTTACGCAGGAGCCCGACATGCCGAGGCTACCAGACTTTCCACCTCAGCCACCATATTAGAGGTATAGCTTCATACAAGTCTCGGGGGGACCCTAAGTTTTGATTTATTTTGTTTCTAGAAGTAGTTTCTTTCCTGATATTTGTATTTTAGTTAGCATTCATTTGTTCATGCATAGCTTGTTTAGTTTCTTTCAGTACTTAATTTTTGCTATCAATAAGGTGGCTCAGTAATTTTTTTAAAGTTTTCTTCATGAGTTGTTTCCATGGGTAGCTTAACTTCATTTACCTCGTGGTATTTTATTATATTTTATTTGCTCTAATGAATGTTCTAGACTTACACTGATTAGTTTTTATTTTTATACCTACACATGACTAACATTTTGAAAGAGAAAATCTTGTACGTACCTAGTTATGATTCATATCAGTAGTCTAGTACTTTGGAATCCATAGGTGACTCTAGATTTAGCATTTTAGTTATTGGAGACGCTCGGATTGTGAAAGGTCATTCGAAAAAATCAAAATCCCAAGAGATAGAGAAAAGAAAAGAAAAAAAGAGAAAAAAAATAAAGAAAAAAAAAAGAGAGTAAGAAAAATTAAAAAAGATTATGAGGGATAAAAAAATAGTTGTCATGGGTGGAAATGGTTAGGTGCCCCTTTAAGATCGAGTTAGGTTACTAAGAAAACACCTGCCAATTTCTCTCAATACCGAGCACGCCTTTGAGACTTTGTGCTAGATCTAGGGAATGACCCACGCTTTGAGCAGGAAAGTGCCTAAGAGCCGGAGACCTTAAAAAAGCTATAGGATGACGTCTTAACTTACCATGGAACGAGTATCCCCTAAGAAAATTCGCTTAGCACGTGCACAAGGAGCTAATTTAGTGAATTTCTAGAACATATCTATTTTGCTTTGATTGAAAATACCACTTGATAAATCTAATTAACATGCTAAGCACGAAACAATTGCTTTTTAAAATTTCATGGCACTGAGGTTTGCTTGAGGACAAGAAAATATTTAAGTCGGGGAGGATTGATGTGAGCAAAATATATAGACTTTTAGGAGTTGTTTTCACTCACATCCTAGTGCATTTTAGACTTGTTTAATGCATATTTCACTTTTTTTTGCATGCATTTCCTATTTTCTGGTTCAGAGATTTACTCTTTGTACTTTTGTGTGCAGGATAGCATTTCATGGGGGAAACGAAGCACTTTCGGAGCGAAAGAAGGGAATTTGGCAGTTGGACACAAAAGGGGATATGGCCAGGGCATATGGCTACACACGACCATGTCCGAGGCTCGAGATCGGCACCCACAGTGCTACATATGGCCTGGTCATATGGAAACACAAGGTCGTGTGGCAGCAAGTCATTTTGACATGAGTAGGGTTTTTTCCAGATTTTGCGGAAAGCCAACCTCAAGTTTATATAAAGAAAGCTACGCCCAAACCCTAGGGGGAGGCCCGACGGCCAGGACGGCTTACCGGTGCCCTAAAAAACATCGAAAACTCGCAACGAGGAGGAAGAAAGTCGCTCAAAGATCAAGTTCTGCACTTCAACGCCAGAGAGAAGAGCCACATTGCATTGTAATTTACGTTCCTTGCATAATTTACATTATTCCTATGAATTTGATTATGCTTTGTGTTTCTCTTCTCGTATTCATGGAGTAGATTCTCTAATTCTAGGATTAGGGAGTAGTTTGGGTGCATAGAACATGCTACTTTAAATATATTTTTGTTCTTGAATTCATATTTGCAATTTATGTTTCTTTAGATCGATAGTTATTCGTTTTGGCTTTCTATCTACTGTGCGTAGCCGATACGAGGGGTGACAGGCCTCGTATCAAAGATTTACGAGAACTAAGGAGGAACCTAGGGGTTGACCTCTCTCCGATAACTACGGATAGAAGGGTGTGATAGAGTCGAAAATGAGACACATTCTAATTCATCACAGGGATTGATTCGACATCCTCGTACCGCCTACCCCATCCTAAAGCCAGGAGTCAACCTAGTATGGCAGAGGTAGTTCCCGATAGATACGAAAGCTCATCAGGAAAGTGCATGATGTCCTTTCCACAAAATGGAAGTTAGAAATCTAGACGACATTCAATTGATAGCTTGTTTTGCGATACACAGGCAAAACCAAAGTCCTAGAATCCCATTCAAAGACTCGTAGAAAACCTTCTCTTCCACTGTGTGACACCATACTTGAGTTAAGTCCACCATCAACCTCTCATTCGTGAACCTTAGGATTCCCAATCCAAACAACAACACAACTACTGGACAAATCGATACTCGAAATATCAGTCCCTGTTGGATCGATATTCTTTATTACTTGATGACACCCGTGCACTTGCGGGCATTGAGCGCGACCACGCACTTTGAGTCCTCGATGGTTCCTGTCGTGAGATTTGAGTTCGCATTCGCGTGCATCACTAATCCAAGATAAAGTCTTGGAATTTTCTTTTTTTTCGTGTTTTTTTCGAGGTACTTCAATGGCGCATCTTGAGGGATACAACACCGTCTGACCTACATTCTTTAACGGAGATGACTTCCGTTATTGGAAGGGTTTGATGGAATCTTACCTCTTGACGTAAGTTGATATGTGGATCATTATCCAAATAGGTTTCTATCTACCGACTAATGATCAAGGAGAGTTCTTGGATTGCAACAAGTGGACTAATGCAATTAAACAACAAGTTGAAGTCGATGCAAAAGCCACTCAAATCTTGCAATGTGGCCTATCCAAGGAGGAGCTCAATCGCATTGGTGCATTCATCAACCCTAAGGATCTATGGAATAAGCTCATTGAACTCCACGAAGGGACGTCCAATGCGAAGGTATGTAAGATAGATTTATTGGTCAATAAATTGTATATTTTGAAAATGCAGGATAATAAGACCATGAGCAAACTTCTTGCCCACATACAATATATCCTAAACTACCTTCATGCCATCAGATAGAAGGTAGATAAATGCCACATCATAAGGTACGCGCTAAGAGCTTTTCCTAGGACTACCTTGTGGGTATCCATGGTTGATGCCTATAAGGTATCTAGAGATTTTTCTAAAATTAGGTTATATGAATTGTTTTTTAAATTTGAATTACATTAACAATCTAATTTGGCCCTAGTCGATAAGAGTATTACTTTATATGTAGGTCAAAAAAAGGGAAAAAACAAGTCTCTTCTTGAAAAAGACGAGTCCGAATCGGAGTTAGACGAAGAGATGGAGATTGAAATAGTTAATCTAGTTTGAAGATTGATCAAGCGTACAAGGAAACCTGTAGGAACATTGATGACTGCTAGAGAGGGGGGGGGTGAATAGCACATTCGTTGCTTGATGGATTTCGATCGTGCTTGCTACAAAACTATTACACACAACAGAATATATATAATAACAAAAACAAATACACAACACAAGCACAACACGTAAGATATAACGTAGATTAGAACCTCAAGGTTCTACTCTACGGGTTGGGCTCGAATGATCCCTAGCGATGCCAAACACCACTAATAATCACAAACACTCCTTCTCAACAATAAGTCGGAGGCAGAGAAACCTCTTACAATAATTACAAAAGTAATACACATAATAAACAAGAAAATACAAATGAAATACACAAAACAACGTAAAAAAAACTTTACAACTATTGCTTTGGATGTTTACTTGTTGATTTCTTGAACTGTGCTTGAAGACCCTGATTTGCACCAATAAATCGCCTAAAAAATGCCCAATAAATTGCTGCAAAAATCCCTCACATCGAGCTCCTTTTAAGCCTAATCGCGACCCAAATTTCAACCTGGCAGTCGACTTCCGTAAGGCACCAGTCGACTGCCAATGGTACCGTTATCTAACAACGGACTTAATCCATGTCATCATTCAAGCCAACGGATATACAGGTAGTCGACTGCCAATGTCGTAGCCGACTGACAAGTCGGCTACCGAACCTTCTGCTCCTGCAACCCCGACCAGCAATCGACTACCCTCCATCACAGTCGACTGCCATCAGTCGACTACCCAATTCTGGCAGAGTACTGCCAAGGCATTTTTCCACATTCGAACCCTAGTCAACTCATGACAGTCGACTGCTCATAACCCGAATCGACTGTCAAGAGTCTACTCGGCTGCCAAGTGTCAAAACACTTGAACAATCGACTGGTCCAAAGCCCCAGTCGACGGATAACCTCAAACATGAGGTTTAACCCCAAGTATGATGCCCTCATACCTGCTAGACCACCCTTAGCCTAGACCTAAGTCTTCTAGCCACCTCTGTCAGCCTCACGCCTATAGAATCCCTCCAAGTCATCCATGACTTGTGTTGGGTTTCCGACACTGCGGCGAGTATGTGTTCGAACATATTTCGTAAACATGTGCACAGCGGAAGAAATAAAAATAATAAATCTAATTTATTACAACACACACACCACACGGATGCATAGTACAACATGTGTAGACATAACCGTAGTTTCAAATTTTGCAATAAAAGGAAATTTATTCTATATATACCTGACATATCACGTGTAGCGGGAAATGCATCAACCGGAGCGATCCTAGCTAGAATGCCTCTATCTGCATCCATGCCGAGTATCTTCAGGATGAATTCACAAAGTCACGTGCCTCGTCTTCGTATGAGTCACTAGCCTCGTGTCGAAGACGATGAGAGAAGATCACAATCTGAATCAAAATTCAGATTCAAAATGAGTCCTCAAAAACTCGCTTCTCCGGAGAGGTATTCGTCAACCGTTTAACGAATCCTTCATCCTCCACCTATGAGGATTACCGGAGATCGAATCCCCGCCAAAGTAGTCACTGTTGGAGCTCCAAACATTGTCCAAAACATGCTTCGACACGAAGGAAACAAGCTGTCCAGAAAACTGGCCAGCTTGGTGGAGGAGTTTGCGCCAGCCAAAGAGAAGAGGGCCAGCAAGTTCTTGGTCACCAGAGCCAAGGAGGATCACTGGAGGGTCGCCGGAGGATCGCCGGCTGAAGCTTGGACGCCGACAACAAGCTTAGACGGCGGTACAAGGGTGGGCGACGGCTAGGGTTTGGCCGCAAAACCACAAGAGGAGAAGGAGAGGGTGCAAGGCAACTTTGGGGTTGCTTGGATTAGGTTTTCACAAAACCCTTAATCCCTATTTTATAGAGAAAAAATTCTCCTAATGATTATCAGATCATAACTAAAAGCCCGATAACCCGCTCCATTAATTTAAGTTAAAATAAACCAAACTGATTTGGTCTATTTTAAGTTAAAACGAACCGAACCAACTTTGGTTCATTCGTTTAAAACAAACTAAAGTCCTTTGGTTTATTCTGCACCATTAGATTAGAACCAAACCAATTTGGTTCATCCATTATGTCTTCATAAGACATGGCCCATCCACTCTTCCATTGTGACTGAAATGATTTCATGCTCGCTCCTTGTTTGGTCCAACCAAACCTAGTTTCTCTCAGTCTGAGAATCTTATTCTCAAACTCATTTTAATTCCTTCGGATTACGCTCATTGTGCATGTGACAAAAGAGGTTCTCGATTTATGTTGGTAGTCTATAATTAACCATTAACTATAGAATGATCATGAGTGGCACCTAGTAGTAGATCATGATCCCCAATTAACCGAAAAGATCAACGGTTGATCCAGAACTATTTCTGAAAACCCTTCAGCAGCTACAATGAATTGTGCGCCATTCCCTTCACTCATCTTATACCCACTTGGTTCAGGACATGGTCTATAGTGTCAGTCCCCACAAGGTTGACTACGTCACACCTAGCCCAAGTATCAATTCCTCATCCTACGAATTATAGTTATTGCACATGTATCCAGGAGTACCTTACTCTAAACATCTAATTCTTTGGTCAAAGACTTTATTAACAATCCGACTAGAGGCCATGGATATACATCTCCTCGCAAGAAGTGGTGAATCCTTTATAGGCTATTCAAACACCTTCGATCACTTCGGCTTATACCCAATCATCCCGGGTCCACATCTCCCCAGAGATACTTGCTTAAGATGTCAAAGCATAAGTCTTTATGATCAAGATGACTTGAATACAACAAGTTAAAGGAACATCGCACTTATGTTGCAGTAAGAACTTCATTGACATATTTATATATGCAAAGAACCATATGAAGTCTTACGGCTAGTCACTCCAATGAACTAGTTACCATAACTAGCATCCACGATTAACTCCGGACATCACAATGTCTCCAGCCAGTGAGAATCAGCTGCTTGGATACACCAAGGAGTATACCTCGTGGTAGTCTTGACAGAATCGATGGTGTCCAAATCCATCAATTCATCGACTAGGGATAATTCCGATACATCACAATTACACATGTAGAGATACTCACTAGGTGTGATCCAATCACAAATTCTCTCATGTTGTGAATCGTATCATGGACATTCAGTAAATGAGTTTAAGATCTAATCAAATACATAAAAACATGTATACTCAAATAGTGAATCTTAATTTATCATATAAATGGTTCAAACATAAGGTGATTACCTTCGGACATCTCTCATATATTACTAACAAACTCCCACATGGCCTAATGTCAATCGCTACGGTATCCAATACCATAAGCTATAACATGACCCTCAAACTTACTTTTAGGTAATGCCTTAGTCAAAGGATCCGCTAAGTTCCTTTTAGTGGCGATTTTCTCGATTTGTATTTCCTTTCTATTAATGATCTCTCTGATCAGATGATAGCGTCGAAGCACATGTTTGGATCTTGATGAGACCTTGTCTCTTTCGCCTATGCAATTGCTCCATTGTTGTCGTAGTAGACCGGTATTGCTTCAACAATGACTAGAACCACACCATGTTCATAAATCAACTTCTTCATCCAAACCGCTTCCTTTGCTGCTTCCGAAGCTGCAATGTATTCTGCCTCAGTGGTAGAATCCGCTACAGTGTCTTGTTTGAAACTTTTCCAACTCACTGCGCCCCCATTCAAGGTGAACACATACCCAGACTGAGACTTGGAATCATCCTTGTCCGTCTGGAAGTTGGCATCCATATACCCGCGTATCTCCATGTCCCCTTCTCCATATATTAGGTGTTGATGCAGTAGGCACCTAAGTCGAACCTGTGTTTTGAATATAGCAAATGATACAAAGTTAAGCTCATGTCGTTATCTCATGAGCTGAATCGAGTGTACATAAGATTTCTATAGCTGGACCTGAAGGCTAGCGACACCCGGAGGAAGCCGCGGTGGTCGGGCGATACTCGAGTGACTTCGGAGGGAGCCGAAGGAATCGAGTGGAAGGCCGGAAGCAAAAGCAACACAGTAAGTATCGAGGTATGCTCGTGTGTACGAGCGTAAGTCAGGTTATATCCTCTTTACGGGGATGATCTTAAGTGTAGATCTGACCAAAGACATCCTATAGGTGGTCTAGGTCGAGATCGGACGGTCGGAGGCCATCAAAATAATATTTTTGTTAAGCTAACTTTTCCATGCAGCTAGTGTAGGATATTTGACGCCGCTAGAGGGGGGGTGAATAGCGGAGAATTCGTTCGTAGATGGAATTTGTTCGCGTTTGTTTCTACAATTTCGTTAGCGCAGCAGAAATAGAAAAGTAATAACGATAAGGAAATGCACAACACGCTAACACAATGATAAAACGTGGTTTGGAACCGCACGGTTCCTACTCCACGGATCGAGCTCTACGAGCTCTAGTGATGCACATGCAACCACTAATAAACACTCCTTCTCGGAAAAATCCGGAGGTGGAGAAACCTAGTACAATAATGATTACAACAATAATCAATTAGATAAAAGCAAATACAATATGAAATACAAATGCAAGTAAAGGAAAAACACTTTACAAGAGCTTTGGATTGCTTGATCTTTGATTGCCTTGAACTAGCTTTGAAGGACTGGAAAACACCAACTTCCCCCTTCAATTTTGCCCAAGAAAATCGCTATCTTTTCTTCCATCACGAGCTCCTTATATAGCTTCAACCTGTGCTGGAAAAGGTCGATCAGTCGACTGATCGGGACCATCAGTCGACTGATGCCACTGTTGTCGTGAGACAACGGCTAGATCCACGTTGGATAAGTCCAACGGATGGGTATGATCAGTCGACTGATGGAGTCCTCACTCGACCAGTCGAGTCTTGACTCCGATGCGTGGTCGATTTCGAGCACCGCCGATCGATCACACGATCGTCGATCGCCGAGCCATCGATCGATCCGCCGAGCCATCGATCATTGCTAGGCCATAACCCGCAGTAAAACCCTAGTTGACTCGGTCCAGTCGACTGCCACATGGCACCAGTCGACTGACACACCTTAAATATGAGGTTTTATCCCAAGTATGGTTCCCCCATACTTGCTAGACCACCCTTAGCCTAGACCTAAGCCTTATAGCCACCTCCATCAGCCTCACGCCTCTCGGATCCCTCCAAGTCATCCATGACTTGTTCATCCATCGCGCTAGCCTTCAGGTGCTTCCATCGGCTATGTCATGCTAACGGTGTCTACACCGCTAAGGCACATTGGACTTACGCCGCCAAGACTCCACTTGGACTTTACGCCGCCAACCATTGGACTTATGCTGCCAAGACTCCCGCTTGGACTTTACTCTGCCAATATCAAACCCCTTGGACTTCTCATGCAAATGCCAAGTGTTCAACTTGGATTTCCCTATGACAATTACATTGTCATATGTTTTTGTCGAACACCAAAACATCACTCGAGTCAAACTCGAGTCCTGGTCAATCGTGACCTGGGCCGATTGCACCAATAATCTCCCCCTTTTTGATGTTTGACAAAAACCAAACAAATTATTGAGTTAGAACACTAACTTAAATCCCTTACCAATTATCCCAAATTGGTAAATACTCTCCAAATGTTCTCCCCCAAACATTCTCCCCCTTTTTGACTAACATCAAAAAGGTTTCCTCTCCAAGGAGGTCAATGTCTCATGTCCCAATGAGATCTTACAATCTCCCCCTTGGTCCAAAAATACTTAGGATGTCTACCATCTTCCTAGTGATAAGTCCAATATCACTCAAGAGAGGCAATCCCATTTACTCTCCCAATTTCCAAATTGGGTCTCTCAAAAGTCCCATCAATTTCCCAATTGATGTCATATTTTCCCAATAACTTCTCCTCTTCAAGGAGAAAAACACATCCATCATCCCAAGATGGATACCTCCCCCTAAAGGCTTGCTCCCCCTTGACCATTGCACCAACAATGTCCTTGGAAAGTCCCTAAGCCAATGAGAACTCTAAACCATCAAAATTAAGTTTAGAAATTCAATATTGAACTTTCAAACACCTTAAAATTGATACAAACCCTAAACACTTCTCCTAATCCATATCCAATGGATTTTCACCCTTTATAATGCTACCCAAAGTATATCCTAGGGTTAGGAGTGATTAGGGACCATAACCATAGCTGAAATCGGGTTAAACAACCTTGTTTACCCCGAAATCAACTACCAATGAGTGATTCGATCACGATCATCCATCGATCCGATTGCCACCAATGGCGCATGATCGATAATCAAATTTCGAATTTGATTATCGAGTTGAATTTCAGAAAATCATAAATAATTATACGTATATCGAAAAATCACAAAATTTGGTACGTATAATACTTATGACCAATACAATAGGTGAAAAATTTTGGAAAAATATTTTTATCATTGAAATAGGAGATTGGTACAAAGTTTAAAACTATTAAAAACTTTAAAGTTTTTGATCCACTTTGTATCAACTTCTACAATAATGATGGCTATCAAAAGATAGATTTCACCAAGGTTTTCCAAATTGATTTTAAAATGTTTTTGAAAGCCTATTTTGAACCATAATTTATTAGCTAAATATACATAGCTTGTATATTAGCTTTCCTTATGATTCTTGGTGATAATTAAAATAAGTTTGAGTTCATCTAGATGCACTACCTATGCATTTTGAACCTAACTTATTATCCTAGCATCTCACATGTATCTAGGCTGTATAAATACACAAACATGTCAATGTGATGTGAGATGTGGGTTTTGATTCATTTTATCTAGGGTTTCATGCATTTCCTAGGCAACCTTACTTGATTCCCTTATAAGTGAGACTTCAAGTCATGCCATTTTCCTTAAATCAATGTTCAATCAAATTAATGCATGAAATGATCATGGCATAGTGATGGCAAAATAAAAACATGACCAGTGATCATGATGTCATGACATATGATGAACTTTAAGAACACATGACATCTAAAATAATCCTAAACAATGACATGACATGGTATATGATAGGATGAAATTTCATGTCATGATATATCAACTTTCATAAGCAATACAATAATACAAATACTCATCCAAACACACAAGATTTTCACAAACAAAAATTTCATTTAACTTTAAAAAAAAATTAGTCTTTTACATTCAAAATGGAGATTGGCAATGCTCAATCTCACTACAAAAACTGACAACCACAGAAAATCTAACATCCTCAATATCTAATCGTCTGCAGGAGGTGGCGGTGGAGGAGGCTGCTGACTCAAGGTCCAGGCCCGCATCATCTCTAACATATCGAGCTGACACTGCTCGATGTAGCTCTGGGACTCCTCCATCCGATCAAGACGTGCGCCGAAGGATGCTTGGCCTGCCAATATCTCTGACAGCCTAGAGTCAATCGACTGATGATAGTCCTGAAATCTGGACTCCAGCTGGCCATGACGATCTGATGGACCCGCCGCTGATGCATCTGCCGGCATCTGATCATCCTCATCAGCGGCGTCTGCATCCTCGTAGTCCTCTATCGCCTCTCTGGGTACCGAAGGAGGCTCTTTGCGTGCCCTGGGTGGTGGTCGAGGCTCCAACTCCATCTGTCCAGGCCCCATCCGTAGCTTTGCTAACGAGAAGTTACGAACTGATATACAGTCGTACACCTCAGATAGCGCTCTCAGAGAACCCCTGTGAATGTTAACGCCTACGGACTATAGCCATGCTGTGATGATATGACCATATGGCATATGCACTTTCCCTTGTACAGGGGAAATAAAATCCACAATGCAGTGAAACATGTTTAATGCAAAGTTTAAGTCTAACTTATGACGCATGGCGTATAGAAGAAAAAGATGGGGAGGCCGAATCTTGGCCAGACCCCGAGTGACGATGGGAAGAAAACACCCAACAATGACCTTGTAAAGTACATTGTCATGTGCAGATAACTCAGTGATAGGGAATAAATTCTGGGCCGGTGGACGAGGATAACAAAAGATATGCTCATGCATGGACTCCATAGAGATATGGTCAAAGGGCTCGGGTAAAGGGAAATCCATGGTAGGGTAAAAAATAAAGGTGTCATCCGAGGGCTTACACTCGAGCAACTCCTTCAGTATCGCAGGAGTGAACTCTAACTAGTATTTTGCAATGCGAGTAGTGTAGGTAGGGCCGTCGTCTACCTTTTTCAGGTTCTGTTAAAACTCCTTAAGGAAGTCATCATTAATGGGATGCGTGCATAAGACAATTTTCATGAGATTATAGTATGCAAATAATTCTATGACATCACTACAATGGCGATTGAAAAAGTCCCTATCGATGTACCTAACCAACATAGGTTGGTACAATCGAGATTCACCCTCGGGTGGATCATTCCTACGAGCTCTCCTATTATGAATGCAATGTAATGATATGACATGCAAGGACAATAATACATGATTAGATAAAACTAAATTATAATTGAAAGGCAAATTAGGGCTTGGGTAAGAAGAATGTTACTTAGGTGCCATTTGGAGGTGTGGCGAGGGGTCGAAAAGTTCGCCGGAGGACTCAAACGCCGGAACCCTAATCGGAAACAAGGAACCAAACCCTAGAACGAGTGAACTAAGGCTTGAAATAAGTGAAAAACGCAAGAAAAAGGGATTATCTATCAAACCTAAAAGCTTGGGCGGCTGGCATGTCCGAAAGGGTAGGTCGGAGAAGGAGATGGCGATCGGAGAGGAGAGAAAAAACCGAAGGCGTGTCGCGTGAAGACGCCGAACCCTAGTGGTTCGGCGTTATAAAATCGCGATGCAGTCGACTGATGTGCAACATCAGTCGACTGATAGCGGTTTATTACCGGGTTTACCGAGCTGACAATGATCGATCCGGCTGCAATCAATCGGAACCTTCGTGACGTGCTAAAGAATATCACGATCGATGTTGCTTATCACGATCGATGCGCGATCACTGATCGCTGCCGAGCACTCGATCGATGACCTCACTGGTGAATAAGAGCATCACGCCGATCGATGTTCTAGCAGTCGAGTCATGAAGCTAGCACTCGAATGATGACCGTGATCGATCTGTTGTTATCGTTATCGATCGATAATCGTATCACCGATCGATATCTGATTTCAGCTTCAAATTCTAAAAATCTCGATTTCTTCATTTAATTTATTCCATTTTATCATGTTTATTCTTGTATATCGAACATATTGATGTTATACTTACATTCATGTATTCGTTAATGTATTTTAATGTTTTATTTCATTTTTGCAAACATTAACATTCAATGATTTCCAAATCCTAACATCTCACCCTTTCTAAGTGTTGAAATACACAATCAAGGTAAAAGACTTGTTTTGTGAGATGTAATCCATCCTAGACATTCCTTCCAAGTAAACATATGGTAAAACATATGAAGCATGGTGAGTACAAGACATCAAGTTGTGTGACACTTGAGTATCACTCTTGATGTTACTTTTACATGAACTTTTAAAGTGTGCCAACAATCAAAGTTACACACTATGACCTCTAAATCTAGATTGTGCCAATTTTATTGATTTTCATGTTTTTCAAAAACTATATTGGCACATACTAAAATCCTTTAGGATTAAAGCTCAATTGTTTTTCCAAGGCACCCATAACCTTGAAAATGACCTAAAATGCCACCTTTACCATGGTTGAGTTAACTACTCATCCAATCATGGTTGGCAAATTCTAATCCATTTAACGTGAATCAATCACGCTCTTTGGAACCCAAAATCTATTTGAGCTCATTGAATTAATTAAGTATTCCTTAGGGATAACCTCCCTAGATACCTTCCTAATGACCCTCCTAGGCTTGTTAGCCTTGGTCATTGCGGTCTTACCTAGGTTGACTCTAGAGGTAACTCCCCTTGCAACCTTGGTCTTCCTAGACCTAGTTTGTGTTCCATAGTCAAATGGAACACAATGATAAGTCACCTTAGGCTTGGGTTTGTGACCCAAACCTTTCTTTCCCTCGGTTGACTTTTGTCTTTTGGGTCCTAAATGTTGACTTTGAGACCTTGACCCTTGACTTTGACCATTAGACCCTTGAAGTTGATTTCGTAGCTTATTTAGGGTCCTTTATAGTTTTTCAAGCCTTGACCTTAAAGCTTGGTTCTCTAATTCTAATTGCCCAAATGATTTTTGATTAGGTTTTTGGGAACTATCATTTGCCTTAGACATATGTTTACTCTTATTGGAATTGATACCTAAATGATTTTCGATTTTCTTAATTGCTTTCTTAGGAATGATATTTCTAGGGACATTAGTCCCAAATTTCTCTTTCTTTGAAATAGGCCTAGAGTTATCATTCCTAGCATGCTTCGATTCATGAGTAATAGCAATATTATTTGAATTAACTCTAGCATGCTTTTGCTTAGAATTTAAGGAATGAGCATTATGAAAATATACCTTAGGGTTTGCCTTAGTAGCTCCCCCTACTTGTGATACTCCTTCTTGGATCTTCTTGCTCCCCCTAGGACATTGATTTCGGTAATGTCCCGGTTGCCGACATTTGAAGCAAATGGTATGCTCCTTGTTTTTAGATGATGGGGAACCGGCATCCTTTGACTTTTGTTGACTTTTAGGTGCCGGAGGAGTCTTCTTAACCTTCTTTGGGCACTTGCTCTTGTAGTGCCCATACTCCCTACACTCAAAACACAATATATGGATTTTGTTTGAAATTTGAGTGTTTGAGTTACCTAGTTCGGTGGTGAGGATCTCTTGAGCTTGTTCTTCCTCTTGACCGGATGTAGATGTTACTTCTTGTTGCTCCGGTGTTGAGGATGCTCTAATCTCCTCAATCCTAGAAGTGGATACTTCTTCCACTTCTTCCACCTCTTCTTTCTCCGATCCAGAGATTGACTCCTCACTTCCTTGTGAGAATGATGAATTAGCCTCTTCGGTCTCTTCCTCTTGGACCAATTGTGAGCCTTCATGATATTTTGCCACTTGACTCCAAAGCTCTTTGGCATCCTTGTACTCACCTAGCTCACACATTATTTTATTAGGAATCAAATCAACCAAGAATTTAATTACCTTTGTATTCTTTTCGAACTCTTGGATTTGTTCCTCGGTCCACTTCTTCATCTTGAGAATTCCTCCCTTGGGCCTTTTGGATATTGAAATCCCTCCATCAAAATGCCCCATTCTTCAAAGTCCTTCATCATCAAGAATTCTTCAATCCTCACCTTCCATTGATTGAATCCTTCTTGTCCATAGAAGGTATAAGGGATAGGTGTGTTGATATCCCATCCAAGCTTGTCTTGGAATTCCATCTTCACCCTCTAGCGTCTTGCTCCCGGTTGTTAATCCGTTGAAGAGCCAACAAGCTCCGATACCAATTGTAGGATATTTGACGCCGCTAGAGGGGGGGGTGAATAGCGGAGAATTCGTTCGTAGATGGAATTTGTTCACGTTTGTTTCTACAATTTCGTTAGCGCAGCGGAAATAGAAAAGTAATAACGATAACGAAATGCACAACACACTAACACAATGATATAACATGGTTTGAAACCGCACAGTTCCTACACCACGGATCGAGCTCTAGTGATGCACATGCAACCACTAATAAACACTCCTCGGAAAAATCCAGAGGCGGAGAAACCTCGTACAATAATGATTACAACAATAATGAATTAGATACAAGCAAATACAATATGAAATACAAATGCAAGTAAAGGAAAAATACTATACAAGAGCTTTGGATTGCTTGATCTTTGATTGCCTTGAACTAGCTTTGAAGGAATGGATAGCACCAACTTCCCCCTTCAATTTCGCCCAAGAAAATCACTATCTTTTCTTCCATCACGAGCTCCTTATATAGCTTCAACCTGTGCTAGAAAAGGTCAATCAGTCGACTGATCGGGACCATCAGTCGACTGATGCCACTGTTGTCGTGAGACAATGGCTAGATCCACGTTGGATAAGTCCAACGGATCTACCATCAGTCGAATGATCATACCCATCAGTCGACTGATGGAGTCCTCACTCGACCAGTCGAGTCTCAACTCCATTCTGTGGCTGATTTCTCGAGCACCAGTCGACTGATCACATGATCAGTCGACTGCTCGAGCCATTAGTCGACTACCCACCTCTGGCAGTCGACTGCTAGGCCATAACCCGCAGTCAAACCCTAGTTGACTCGGTCCAGTCGACTGCCACATGACACCAGTCGACTGGCACACCTTAAACATGAGGTTTTAACCCAAGTATGGTTCCCCCATACTTGCTAGACCACCCTTAGCCTAGACCTAAGCCTTCTAGCCACCTCCATCAGCCTCACGCCTCTTGGATCCCTCCAAGTCATCCATGACTTGTTTATCCATCGCGCTAGCCTTCAGGTGCTTCCATCGGCTATGTCTTGCTAACGGTGTCTACACCGCCAAGGCACATTGGACTTACGCCGCCAAGACTCCGCTTGGACTTTACGCCGCCAACCATTGGACTTATGTTGCCAAGACTCCCGCTTGGACTTTACGCCGCCAATATCAAACCCCTTGGACTTCTCATGCAAATGCCAAGTGTTCAACTTGGATTTCCGTATGACAATTATATTGTCATATGTTTTTGTCGAACATCAAACATCACTCGAGTCAAACTCGAGTCCTAGTCAATTGTGACCTGGGCCGATTGCACCAACATGATCATCGCGCCATCTTAGAGGACTCGATTTTGTTCATCGATCGTCATGGCCGATTCGATCGATCGCCATCAGTCGACTGGTGATGGCCACCAATCGACTGATGGTCAAGGATCAGCCTCGAGGAGTCAAGTATTATCATTATTTTTCAAGGAGACATGTGCCCAATTCCTATTGGTTGAAGTTCCTCTCGAAAAGGGGCTCAAAGGCTATAAAAGGAGGGCCAATCTTAGGGTTTCTTCATCAATTCTAAGCTTCCAAAAGCCTCTGCCAAGCTACAACCTTTCGACAAAGAAGTGCTTCTTCTCCGACATCTAGGTTTATTTGTTTTCATTTTATTACGTCGGTTAAAGTTTTTATTTCAGTTTAGTACTTTCAATTCTCGGAGCCTTTATCGTAATGAGGAGAGGGGGAGTGTCCCTCTACCTCATGCTTTTTGCTTCACTTGTATTGATTAAACTCCTACCTCTAATGAGGAGTTCTTTAGTGTTTTTGCCCTCCGTACGTGGTCAAGGACCGCTTGGGCCTTGGAGTAGTAGCCGAAGGCTATGAACCAAGTAAAATTCCCTTGTCTCTTTTTACTTTACATTTACATTTCCGCTGCGTATAAGTGTTTTTGAATCGTCTACCCAAAGAAAAGAATAAAAAAGGTTTATCGCTATTCACCCCCCCCCCCTCTAGCAATCCGCTTCGATCCAACATTAGGAACACATCCTTAGTTCTTCTCAAGTACTTAAGGGTCATCTTAACAGCCGCCCAATGATCTATTCCTGGATCAGACTGGTATCTACTCGTGACACTGAGAGCATAGGATACATCGGGCCTCGTATATAACATAGCATACATGATAGATCCTATTCCGGATGCATAGGGAATCTTACTCATGCAAATCCTCTCGTCTTTTGTGTGCCAACACATAGACTTCGAAAGGTGTATCCCATGCCTGATGGGTAGGAAACCTTTCTTGGATTCCGACATGCTAAACCTCTTTAGCACTTGGTCATATATGTAGACTGCGAAAGACCAAGCAACCATTTCGATCTATCTCTATAGATCTTAATCCCGAGGATGTAGGTTTCTTCTCTCAGGTCTTTCATGAAAAATGTCTTGGACAACCAAATCTTAACTGACTTTAAGACTGAAACATCATTTCCTATAAGTAATATGTCATCGACATACAATAATAGGAACACGACTGCACTCCCACTAACCTTCTTGTACACACAAGGTTCGTCTGGATTTTGTGAGAAATAAAACCTTTTGATTGTCTCATCAAAACGGATATTCCAGCTCCTGGATGCTTGCTTCAATCCAAATATGGACAGTTGCAATTTGCATACCTTGGTTTTATCAACCAATGTGAAACCCTCAGGTTGTATCATATACACGTTCTCGAGCAGGTTTTCATTAAGGAAAGCTATTTTCACATCCATCTGCCATATCTCATAATCATAATGAGCCGTTATGGCCAGGAGCATCCGAATGGATTTAAGCATAGCTACAGGCGAATAGGTTTCGTCATAATCAACACCTTGCTTTTGACGATATCCTTTCGCCACTAATCTAGCCTTATAGGTAATCACATTACCATCCATGTCGGTTTTCTTCTTGAAAACCCACTTGCACCCTATAGACATTATGCCTTCAGGTGGGTCAACTAAGTTCTAAACTTGGTTTTCAAACATGGAATCCATTTCCGACTTCATGGCTTCAAGCCACTTATCCCTTTCTGAACTTGTCAAAACTTCTTCATAACTGGTAGGCTCCTCATTATCAATGAGTAACACGCCGTTCGATTCACTTACGAGAAATCCATATCTCTCTGGAATATTGTATGTTCTACCAGATCTACGAAGATGTGGTGTCACAATAGGTCCAACTGATGGCTCATCACTGAGTTATTGGCTGTTGTGCTTCACCAGTATCTCATCAATGTCTATTTGAGTCTCTTGAGCCTCCTCAAGATCGATGACACTCCCACTGTTTTCTTGAAAGAGAAACTCTTTCTCTAGAAACACAGCATGCCTTGAAACAAACACCTTTTGTTCCACAGGATGATAGAATTAGTAACCCCTTGTTTCCATAGCGTATCCAATAAATAGACATTTATCAGGCTTAGCATCCAATTTGTCTGATACAGTTCGCTTCACATAAGCAGGACAACCCCATATTTTCAAGTAAGATACATGAGGTTTCTTACTATTCCATATCTCATATGGAGTAGTAGAGACTACCTTGGTTGGCATTCTGTTTAACAAGTAAATAGTTGTCTGAAGTGCATAGCCCCAAAAGGACATGAGAAGATTCGCATGATTCATCATTGACCTGAACATGTCCAACAAGGTTCAGTTACGCCTCTCAGATACACCATTATGCTGTGGTGTATATGGCGTAGTCCATTGAGACAATATACCATTGTCTCTTAGATAATCAAGAAACTCTTGACTTAAGTATTCACCACCTCGATCCGATCGAAGTATTTTAATACTCTTGTCATGATGTTTCTCTACTTCATTTCTGAATTCTTTGAACCTTTCAAAGTCTTCAGACTTGTGTTTCATCAAGAACACATACCCAGACCGTGAGTGATCATCAGTGAAGGTAATGAAGTAGCTATAGCCTCCTAAAGCTTGAGTTGACATAGGTCCACATACATCAGTATGTATTAGACCTAGCAACTCTCCCACTCATTCACCTTTTCCTGTAAAAGGTAACTTAGTCATTTTGCCTTTTAAGCATGATTCGCATGTATCGTATTAATCCAATTCAAACGATTCCAGAATTCCACATCGGTGTAATTCGGACATGCATTTCTTGCTTGCATGGCCAAGATGACAATGTCATATATAAGAGTCTAATTGATTATCCTTTCGAGCACGCTTGTTGCTTGCTTCGATATTGAAAATGTCACTGGATACGTCCAACGTATAAATACCATTGCTCAAAGCTCCAGTTCAATAAAGTACGCCATTCAAAGTTATATAACAACAATTGTTACTAAACGTCAAATGGTAACCATTTCTATTTAAGCAGGAAATAGAAACAATGTTCTTTATTAGAGAAGGAACATAATAGCAATTGTCCAGTTCCAAGACTAGTCCACTAGGGAGCTTCAACAAATATGTTTCTATGGCGACCTCAGCAACCTTTGCTCCATTGCCTACTCACAAATTTAACTCCCCTTTGACGAGTCTTCTTCTATTCCTTAGGCATTGTATGTCATTACATATATGTGATCCACACCCAGTATCCAATACCCAAGTGTCTAAGGAAATAGAATGACAATCAATAACGAAGATACCTAAAGAGGATGGGGCATCAGATGCCTTCTTCTTCTTCCCATACTCAAGATAAATCTTGCAGTTTCTTCGCCAATGGCATTCCTTGCCACAATGATGGCAAGTGCCCTTTTGTGTTGGTTCTGCCTTCTTAGCATTCTTGTTCTTCCCTTTCTTCTGTTCCTTTGCCTTCCTCTTAGAACCTTTCTTTGAGGAATCAACTAACAGAACCGCCTTCTCCTCATGCTTCATAGAAGGCTCCAGAGTCTTCAGCATATTGAGGAGCTCAAGAATAGTGGATTATAATTTGTTCATCCGATAGTTTATCACAATTTGTGAGAAACTCTTGGGCAAACAATGTAGAATTAAGTCAATACTTAATTCATTATCCATCACAAACCCGAGGGTGGCCCAGCCGCTCGATGTACCCATTCATCTTTAGCACAAACTGCACTACAGACGTACCTTCTTGCAACTTAGAGGTGAAGAGAAGCCTGGAGACTTCGAACCTTTCGGATCTCGCTTTCTCATCAAACAACTCATGAAGAAGGAAGACTATGCTATTAGCATCCATATGCTCATGCTGCTTTTGCAGCTCAGGTACCATTGCAGCTAGCATGATGCAACTCGCCAGTTCAGAATCTGCCACATGTTTCTGATAGGCCAACAATTGGTCTGGAGTTGCATCGTCCCTAGGACGGTTGGGAAGAGGCTCTTCAAGGACATACGCTAGCTTTTCCGCTTTGAGAACAATTCTCATGTTTCTAAGCCAGTCTAGGAAGTTAGACCCAGTCAATTTGTTTGAATCCAAAATAGTGCGCAAATTCAAAGACGTCATGATCAATCGATTAACCTAGAAATACAAAATAAGCATATATGAGAAAATAATTTTAAAAATGCATCAACATACATTTATAAATCTCATTCATTTTTCGAATTTCAAAAACCCCAAAATCACTTCGGGAGATCGTAGGTCCATCTCCGAATGGGCTGATATCCAACATAGATATGAACAACCTTAGAGAGAGTCCAACAAGCCATTCATAGCTACGATGGTAGGTATCAAATATACCGATTGCATATCACATATATGCAACTATCAAAATGTGCTATCAACTAATTGAATGTTCACACATACATTGGGTTGTTAACTCATTAACAAGTATGCATCATATGCATAGCACCCATCTTCACCTCCCTTCACATCGACCTTGGAGAGAGTCCAACAAGCCGATGCTCCAGGTTAAAGCCAACCCATTAATCAAGACATAGTTTTAATATGGTTAGACCGCATTCAACCAATTAGCCCGGCTTGGAGAGAGTCCAACAACCAAAGCTAACGATTGAATTCTGACTCTTACCATACTAGTATTAAACTATTCCATGGTTTGAACATGTTCGGGTTCGAGCCGGGCTTGGAGAGAGTCCAACAACCCAAACAAGAAACGAAACTCTGGTTCTAACTATATTAATGGAAGGTGTAGGTTTTAATATTGAGTAAGGGTTTTTATGTCTCATCCTCTTTGCATGCAAATAACTATTATCTACATGACATGACATACATGACATACATCTACAAGTCACGACACACATGGCATAATGATGTGCATCTAAGCAATTACATGACATACAATTATGACATGTACAAAATTTCCTTATAGGTCATAACTATTTATGGAAATAAAATATGTTTGAGATTTGATTCTCCAAATCAAATCATGATTAAATTAAGAAACAAATTTCTAAATCTAATCACATATTTTATTTGTGGAAAGTGTTGATTAAGGAAAGTCAATTTAGGAAACAAATTTCCTAAATCATCAAAACTAATTATGGAAATAAAATATTTTAAGATTTGATTTCCAAAATCAAATCATGATTAAATTAAGAAACAAATTTCCAAATCTAATTAAATACTTTATTTATGGAAAATATGAATTTCCATAAATACTTCCATCTTTCCAAAAGTAGAAGATTTCCATAAATACTTCTAGACTTTCCAAAATTTAAAATTTCCATAAATAATTCTAACTTTTCAAAAATAGAAAATTTCCATAAATACCATTATGACTATCTCAAAACAATTTTACGATTTTGTCGAAACACAACCTGGGCTCTGATACCACTGTTGGGTTTTCGGCACCGCTGCGAGTGTGTGTTCGAACATGTTTCGTAAACATGTGCACAGTGGGAAAAATAAATATAATAAATCTAATTTATTAAAACACACACACCACATGCATGCACAGTACAACATGTGTAGACATAACCGTAGTTTCAAATTTTGTAACAAAAGAAAATTTATTCTACGTATACCTGGCGTATTACGTGTAGCGGGAAAGACATCAATCGGAACGATCCTAGCTAGAATCGCCTCTATTCGTATCCACGCCGAGTATCTTCGGGATGACTTCACAAAGTCATGAGTCTCATCTTCATACGAGTCACTAGTCTCGTGTCGAAGACGATGTGATCGAGGGAAAATCACAATCCGAATCAAAATTCGGATTCAAAACTAGTCCTCAAAAACTCGCTTCTCCGGAGAGGTATTCATCAACCGTTTGACGAATCCTTCGTCCTCCACCTATGAGGATTACCGGAGATCGAATCCCCGGCAAAGTAGCCGCTGTTGGAGCTCCAAACGTTGTCCAAACAACACTCCGACACGAAGGAAACAAGCTGTCCAGAAAACTGGACAGCTTGGTGGAGGAGTTTGCGCCAGCCAAAGAGAAGAGGGCCAGCAAGTTCTTGGTCACCGGAGCCAAGGAGGATCACTGGAGGGTGGCCGGAGGATCGCCGACTAAAGCTTGGATGCCGGCAACAAGCTTGGATGGCGGCACAAGGGTGGGCGGCGGCTAGGGTTTGGCCGCAAACCACAAGAGGAGAAGGAGATGGTGCATGACAACATTGGGGTTACTTGGATTAGGTTTTCACAAAACCCTTAATCCCTATTTTATAGAGAACAAATTCTCCTAATGGTTATGAGATCATAACCAAAAGGTCGTTAACCTGCTCCATTAATTTAAGTTAAAATAAACCAAACTGATTTGGTCTATTTTAAGTTAAAACAAACTGAACCAACTTTGGTTCATTCGTTTAAAACAAACCAAACTCCTTTGGTTTATTCTCCACCATTGGATTAGAAAGAAACCAATTTTGTTCATCCATTATGTCTTCATAAGATATGGCCTATCCAGCCTTCCATTGTGAGTGCAATGATTTCATGCTCGCTCCTTATTTGGTCCAACCAAACCTAGTTTCTCTCAGTATTAGAATCTCATTCTCAAGCACATTTTAAATCATTCGGATTACGCTCGTTGTGCATGTGACCAAATAGGTTCTCGATTTATATTAGTCGTCTATAATTAACCATTAACTATAGAACGATCATGAGTGACACCTAATAGTACATCATGATCCCCAATTAAACGAAAAGATCAACGGTTGATCCAGAACTATTTCTGATAATCCTTCAGCAGCTACAATGAATCGTACCCCATTCCCTTCACTCATCTTATACCCACTTGGTTCAGGACATGGTCTATAGTGTTAGTCCCCACTAGGTTGACTACGTCACACCTAGCCCAAGTATCAATTCCTCATCCTACGAACTCTAGTTACTGCACATGTATCTAAGAGTACTTTACTCTAAAAATGTAATTCTTTGGTCAAAGACTTTATTAACAATCCGACGAGAGACCATGGGTATACATCTCCTCGCAAGGAGTGGTGAATCCTTTATAGGCTATTCAATCACCTTCGATCACTTCGACTTATACCCAATCATCCCGGGTCCACATCTCCTCAGAGATGCTTGCTTAAGATATCAAAGCATAAGTCTTTATGATAAGATGACTTGAATACAGCAAGTCAAAGAAACATCGCACTTAAGCTACAGCAAGTCATTGGCATATCTATATATGCAGAGAACCATATGAAGTCTTACGGTTGGTTACTCCAATGAACTAGTTACCATAACTAGCATCCACGATTAACTCCGGACATCACAATGTCTTCAGCCAGTGAGAATCAGCTGCTTGGATACACCAAGGAGTATACCTCGTGCTAGTCTCGACAGAATCGATGGTGTCCAAATCCATTAATTCATCGACTAGGGATAATTCTGATACATCACAATTACACATGTAGATATACTCACTAGTTGTGATCCAATCACAAATTCTCTCATGCTGTGAATTGTATCGTGGACATTCAGTAAATGAGTTTAAGATCTAATCAAATACATGAAAATATGTATACTCAAATAGTGAATCTTCATTTATCATATAAATGGTTCAAATATAAGGCGATTGCCTTAGGACATCTCTCATATATTACTAACAACTTGTTCATTCATACGCTAGCCGTCAGGTGCTTCCATTGGCTATTGTCATGCTAAGTTAGTCTATACCGCCAAGGCACATTGGGATTACACTGCCAAGATTACCGCTTCGACTTTACGCCACCAACCATTGGTCTTATGCTGCCAAGACTCCCACTTGGACTTTAGGCCACCAATATCAACCCTTGGAATTTCCTTGCCAACCCATGTTAGACTTTCCATTTGCAAGACTCAAGCTTGATCTTTCCCTTGCTAAGACCCATGCTTGGACTTTCCATGCCAACCCATGTTGGACTTTCCAATTTCTAAGACTCAAGCTTTGACTTTCTCTTGCCAAGACCCATGCTTGGACATTCCATGTCAAGTACCCATGACTTGGGCATTCCCATTGCCAAGTGTCTCACTTGGACTTTCCAAGACAAGTACTCAAGACTTGGACTTTCCCATGATAATCACATTGTCATATATTTTGTCGAATATCAAAATGCCACACGAGTCAAACTCGAGTCTGGTCAATCGTGACCTGGGGTGATTGCACCAACAATCTCCCCCCTTTTTGATGTTTGAAAAAAATCACAAACACTTTTGAGTTAGGCCACCTAACTCAAATCTCCTTACCATTTATCCCAAATTGGTAAATCCAAATTCTCACATTAATTCTCCCATAACTTCTCCCGTTAATTCTCTCCCTTTTTGACATACATAAAAAAGATTCTCCGTAAGGGTGTCAATGTCTCATATCCCAATGAGATCTTACAATCTCTCCCTTGGTCCAAAAACACCTAGTGATAAGTCCCATATCACTCAAGAGAGGCAATCCTACAAACTCTCCCAATTTTCAAATTGGGCATCTCACATTCCCATTTCTCTAAAAGTCTCCCTCTCATGAGGAAGAATACAACCATCATCCCATGATGGATAACCTCCCCCTAAAGGCTTGCTCCCCCTTGACCATTGCACCAACAATGTCCTTGGAAAGTCCTAAGCCTATACGAACACTAAACCATCAAAATTAAGGTTAAAAGTTCAATCTTGAACTTTCACACATCTTAAAATTTGATACACACCCAAATAACTCTCCTAATCTATATCCAATGAATTTTCATGCTTTCCAATGCTTTCCAAAGTATATTCTAGGGTTAGGAGCAGTTAGGGTAGCCTAACATAGCTGAAATTAGGCTAAACAAACATTGTTTATCCAAAATTAGGCCTGGCAATCGACTCTGATAGTCAGCAGTCGACTGCCATAAGCGATAGTCGATTGATTTCTGCAAATGTAGAATTTCAATAATTAAAAATGGAATTCAAAAAATCATAAGTAATTATACATAAATCAAAAAATCATAAAAATTCATATGTATAATACTTATGTCAAACATTATGGGTGAAAAATATTTGAAAAAAAATACCCATAAAATAATGATATTGACACAAAGTACAAAGCCATTGAAAAGTTCAATGTTTTGGCCCTACTTTGTATCAACTTCATCAATGGTGATTGCTATCAAAAGATAGACTTCACCAAGGTTTTCTAAACTATTTTTAAAATGATTTTGAAAACCTATATTGGATCATGATCAATTGGCTCAATGCACATGACTTGCACATTAGCTTTCTCCATGATCCACCAATGGTATAAGATGAGTTTGAGTTCATCTAGATACAAAAACTATGCACCTTTAACATAACTCATTTCGTAGCATCTCACATGTGTATAGGGTGTATGATAACACACACTTGTCAATTTGATGTGAGATGTGAGTTTTGATTTTCTTAAACTAAGGTCTCATGCATTTTCTAAGACAACACTACTTGATTCCCTTATATATGGTACTTTAAGTCATGTCATAGTCCTTAAATCAATTTTCATTAAACCTAAGTGCATGAAATATGGTCATGGCATATAATAATAGCATAAGTGAAATATGTGCCAATAATATGTTAGGGCAATCTCTTGCCATGATTAGGTTTTGATGTGTGTGGAAAAGGGTTTAAGTTAGTTTGTTATGTTGATTTGATATGTGCATTGAAGTCGTGCAAGACTTAGTAATTCGCAGATGGAGTCATGGCGAGTTTCATAACTCATGACTCGGTCCTTGAGTCGGTGAAGGATAGCTTTGCGGAAGTCGTGCGCTTGGAGCATCCGAGGGACTGCCGGACGAGGAGCTTGGAGTGAAGCCGGAGGAAGTAGACTTCGAGGCAAGAGACGCGAAGGAGCATTACAAAGCCATGTGCCTGATGCTGCCGAGGGAAGAGGCCACGAACGAATAGAAATTCGAAGGCGAGGGACTGCGAGAGATGAGAGTGAGCGAATGTAACCCGGGAAGGGGTAGCTCTTAGGTGAAACTTGGCCATTTGACTAAGTGTCGGATGGGATTTCCCGACACCAGTCGACTGCCATGGAATGGCGATCGCTCGAGTGGAACGTGGTTCGACCGTATTCGATCGAGTGTTTGAGGCCGTGATAATCGCCATATGTGGGCAAATCAATCGCTAAGACCATCACGATCGGCCAAGGCGTGATAATCGTCGAAAGGGTTTGGCCACAGAACCGCTCGTAGCCGATTGGGCAGTCGACTACGGAGGCAGCAGTCGACTGATGAGGTCCATCAGTCGACTGCCAAGTGTTCCGTTGGACTACAACGGTCGGGATCCGACATGTTCGGAGGTTGTTGGAGTGGCGACAGTCGACTGCCAAGGGCAGCAGTCGACTGGTGGCGGTCAACGGGAAGAAAAGCTTCCTCTCTATAAAAAGAGAGGGTGTTGGCTTTTGGATGGCTAATGCTTATGCTCTAAGTGATCTTCCAAGTGCCCCACAAGCTTTAAACTCTTTTTACTTTCTTTTACTCCATTCTTATTGTAACAAGAGTGATCTTGATTGTAAAGGTTACCTCCACCTAGCTTGGCACAAAGGAGAGACCAATAGTGATTGGCTTTGGAGGAGTGATTCACCTCGGATGAATTGGGATCATGGATTAGCGGCGTAGCCGTGAACCACGTTACGACATTGTGTTAGTATTGTCTTTTTCCTTTGCTTTGTCTTTATTTGTTTAATTTTCTTGTATTGTTGTTTCCACTTGCGTTAATCTAATTGTAGATGAGAAAATTACGACATCCATCGTAAGAGGGCTATTCACCCCCCTCTAGCCGGCCATTTCGATCCTCCAACAAGTGGTATTAGAGCCAAGTCGCTTGTCGAGGACTAACCGCCGCAACAAGCACTTCATCAAAAGATGGTCGGCTCCAACATTCACCCACCAAAGTTTAAAGGGGAATTCGCTTGGTGGAAGAAGCGAATGGAGGGATTTTTTGAAACAAATTTTGATATCATGATTACAATGGAATCCGGTTTCATTTTGCCTAGGGATGAAGAAGGGAAGCCAATAGAGAAATCTAGGTGGACCAAAAAGCAAAGGGAAGAGCACCTTGCAAACTCAAAAGCCAAGCATCATCTCTTGAATGTGCTCCCCCAACAAGAGATCAACCGAATAGGAGAATGCCTAAGTGCCAAGGAGATGTGGGAGAAGCTAATTGAGCTTCATGAAGGCACATCTGAGGCGAAGCTAGCAAGGAGAGATCTCCTCCGCTCCCAACTCAACAACATTAAACTAGAAAAGGGAGAAAAGGTAATTTCCTTACATTCTCATTTCAAGGAAATTATAACCGGTTTGTCAAGTGTAGGTGAGAAGCTATCAAACCGTGATATGGTTATGAAGGCTATAGATGCCTTTCTGCGATCCTCAAAGTGGAGCTATATGGTGGACTCCTTCTATATTTCGAAGAACATAGAAGTGAGCACCTTGGAGGAGTTCTTCTCAACAATGGAGCTCCACGAAACAAGGCTTGAAGGAATACAAGAAGAGCCTAGAATCCAACCTTCAAGGGGAGTAGCATTGATGGCAAATAAGGGGAAGAAGAAGATGGAGATCCCCTCCTCCGATGATGATGAAGCATCCTCCTCCTCGTCCATGGACATCACGGAAGGAGCTTATATGGTAAGGAGGGTAAGACGTGCTTTAAAAGGTTTTAGATTTAATAAATCTAATGATAGGAATAGAAGACAAAGGGGGAAATCATTTGCTACAATTGCCAAGGAGAGGGACACATAAGGGATAATTATCCCCTCCTAAACAAGAGCAAGGAAGAAAGGAAAAAGAAGGAAGAAAAGAAGAAGAAAAAGGGGAGCAAGAAGAAAAAGGAAGAGGAGAAGAAAGCAAAGGAAAAGGGAAAGGCTAAGGCATTCAAAGCAAAGACTTGGGATGACCCTTCCTCCTCATCTTCATCATCATCCGAGGAAGAAAATGCATTTGTCACCAACTTAGCATTGATGGCATTTGACAACTTGGATTGCTCCTCCACCGAAAATGAAGAATCAAGCACAAGTGGAGAGAGCTCAAGTGAAGGGGGAGCCTCCTCTACCTCTACATCCGAAGAAGAAGAGGACATGGAAACTATGGTAACCAATCTTTCATCTAGTAAAATAGTTTCTATGATTTCTAGCTTAACTAATGATTTATTTAGTGAAAAGAAGAAAAATAAGAGCATGTTAGATCAAATTAAGGATTTAGAAAATAAGCTAGAAAAAGCATGCTTAAATGATAATATTTCTTCTAGCTTAAATGATGCATGCTCACATGATATCTATATGCCTTTTGATGTTAATGATGCATGCATAGAGGAAAATAGGGCTTTAAGAGAGAAAGTAGATTATTTAACCAAAGCCCTAGAAAAGTTTACAATTGGCTCAAACACCTTGAACATGATTATAGGGAGCCAAAGAGCTAGCTTCAATAAGAAAGGCCTAGGATACAAAGAAAAGAAAAATGAAAAGGCCTATAAATGTCTAATTGCTAGGGGACAAGATAAGAAGAAGGTAATAGCTAGAAAATGGATCCCCAAGGAGTATTTAGTGAACCCAATAGGAAAGAACTTATTTTGGGTTCCTAAATCCATTCTTAAGGGTTAGGAAAACCCTAAGATAGTCAACCATATGCATTTCACCTATATCATATGTTGGTTGACTTAGGATGGTGGGACCTCACTTTTAGAAGTAGTGTTGGGTGATGATAATGTGCCCATAAATAGATAATAATGCTTAAATCATGATAGTTGATGTAATTGTTACACATGTTTGCAATCATGATTTATGATTTTGATATTTGGCACATAATCATGAGAAATAGGATTTAAATCATGCCTTAGGTGATATTTGCTAATTATCATCATGTAATACCTAATGCATGATTATTACTTGATGAATACATGTATTTAATGATCATAATGTGTAATTCATTCATATATGTCATTATGATCATGTGGATTGTTAGGGTGATACTTAACCTTGATAGAATTGCATGAATATAATGGTTAAGTATATACAAATACCTCTAGGATACATCTCACACTCACTATAGGCTACCATGATTGAAAACTTAGCATGAATAAGATGTTAGAATGATACAAATGTCCACTAATGCCTATGACATTTAGATGGTCATTTAAAGTATCAAAATAGTAATAATAGATCAATCATGGGGAAGGCTTATGTTTAATTCATAGACATATTGCCCAAAGATCATGGTTGGATATTTCATATGTTTTCAAAACAATTTCTTAATCTAAAATCTATGTATTCATGTTTTGAAACAATTAGAACCAAAACTTGGTGGTAAACTTGATACTAGAATGATCAAAAACCTAGTGGTTTTTAAATATTTTGGATTTTTGGCAAATCTCAGAAAATATAATGATTTTTAATTAAAAAAACTATTTTTCATTGATAGATATACTTAAAAGAAATGTGTTCCCCAAATTTCATGATTTTTTGAATTTTCTAGAATTTTTAATGCATTTCTGAATTTCGTCCCGAAAAATCAGAATTTTTGAAAATAGTGTGCCAGTCGACTGGTGGCCTGATATTCCGAACAGTAAAGGCTGATTTCAGTTATTAAACCAATTTTTGGTATTTTCCTTCTATTAGACTTGATGTCATGTGTTTATAACTTAGTATTAATTTTTTTAATGGTGTCAAAGGGGGAGAAAATATTATGTTTAAGTTAATTATGATAGGGGGAGAAATATGTATGGGGAGTTTCATGGATTAAGGGGGAGTTGCATGTTGCTATATCATGTTTATGTTTACATGCTTTCTTACCTTAGAAATTTTTATCAAATGTTTTTACCTAACTTAAACGGATTGCCACACATCAAAAAGGGGGAGATTGTTAGGGCAATCTCTTGCCATGATTAGGTTTTGATGTGTGTGGCAAAGGGTTTAAGTTAGTTTGTTATGTTGATTTGATATGTGCGATGAAGTCATGCAGGACTTAGTAATTCGTACATGGAGTCGTGGCGAGTTTCACAACTCATGACACGGTCCTTGAGTCGGTGAAGGATGGCTTTGCGGAAGCTGTGCGCTTGGAGCATCCGAGGGACCGCCAGACGAGGAGCTTGGAGTGAAGCCGGAGGAAGTAGACTTCGAGGCAAGAGGCGCGAAGGAGCATTGCAGAGCTGTGCACCTGATGATGCTAAGGGACGTGGCTGCGAACGAAGAGAACTTCGAAGGCGAGGGACTCCGAGAGATGAGAGTGAGCGAATGTAACCCGGGAAGGGGTAGCTCTTAGGAGAAACTTGGCCATTTGGCTAAGTGTCAGATGGGATTTCCCGACACCAGTCGACTACCATGGAATGATAGTCGATTGCTCTGAGTCAAACGTGGTTCGACTGGTATTCGACTGAGTGTTTTGAGGCTAGCAGTCAACTGCCATATGTGGGCATCATTGCCAAGAATCATCGATCGGCGAATGATCGGAGTTGAAAGGGTTTAGCCATAAACCGCCGTGGCCTCGATCGGCAATTGACGAGCGGATCGTGATGAGGTCCATCAGTCGACTGCCAAGTGTTCCATTGGACTACAACGGTCGAGATCTGACTTGTTCGGAGGCCATTAGAGTGGCAGCAGTCGACTGCCAAGGGCAGTAGTCGACTGGTGGCGGCCAACAGGAAGAAAAGCTTTCTCTCTATAAAAAGAGAGGGTGTGGGCTTTTGGATGGCTAATGCTTATGCTCTAAGTGATCTTCCAAGTGCCCCACAAGCTTTAAACTCTTCTTACTTGCTTTTACTCCATTCTTATTGTAAGAAGAGTGATCTTGATTATAAAGGTTACCTCCACCTAGCTTGGTGCAAAGGAGAGACCAATAGTGATTGGCTTTGGAGGAGTGATTTACCTCGGACGAATCGGGATCGTGGATTAGCGGCGTAGTCGTGAACCACGTTACGACATTGTGTTAGCATTGTCTTTTTCCTTTGCTTTGTCTTTATTTGTTTAATTTGCTTGTATTGTTGTTTCCGCTTGCACTAATCTAATTGTAGACGAGCAAATTACGACATCCATCGTAAGAGGGCTATTCACCCCCTCTAGCCGGCCGTTTCGATCCTCCAACATAATCATGATGTCATGGCATAAATATGAACATAAGTATACATGACATAAAACCTTAAACCTAAGCATTATCATGTCATATAAAATGATGAAAATAAATATGATGTCATGACATGACATATGAAAAATCAATCATGACAAATAAAATATAAAAGTCTAACAATACCTAAATTTTAGTGTTGATTGCCATTTGTTATTATTAAATCCATTTTACCATATAATCACTTATCTCTCAAGTGTGACAAAATCCCAAAGTGGCACACCATGACTCTAAGACCTAACTTGTGCCAATTTGATTAGTTTTTCAAATTTCTTAGATGATATTGGCACATCCTAAAATCTTTTAGGATATAAGATCAAACTTATTTCCAAGGTACCCATAACATTGAAAATGACCTAAAGTGCCACCTTTACCATGGTTAGGTTAACTACCCATCCATTTAAAGATGGCACAACCTAACCCATTTAGCGTGAATCGATCACGCTCCTAGGAACCCAATACCTATTGGAGCTCCATGGGTTTACTTGGTATTCCTTAGGGATAACCTCCCTAGATACCCTCCTAATGAACCTTTTAGGCTCAGTTGCCTTGGTCATTTGGGTCTTACCTAGGTTAACTCTAGGGGTGACTCCACTTGTAACATTCTTAGTGGCTTCCCTAGGTTTCTTCGAATCCTTAGCCACTAGCACTTGCCATGGTAAACCTTAGGGATGACTTCCCTAGTGACCTTGGCCTTCCTAGGCCTAGGTTTAGTTCCATAGTCAAATGGAACATTATGATAAGTAGGTATTACCTTCTTGGACATAGGCTTGTGACCCAAACCTTGCCTCCTAGATGGTTCTTTCCTCTTACACCCTTGGTTTTGACTCCTAGACACTTGAGTTTGATTTTGCATATTTCTAAGGGTCTTTTCAAGTTTCTAAAGCCTTGAAATCAAGGCTTGGTTTTCTAACTCCAATTTTCTTATTTTGGTGGGTCCATTATTTCTTTGAGTAGAGCCGTTCTTTCTAGGCATATGTCGATCTTTCTTAGCATTAAAGCCTAAATGACTCTCTATCTTCTTAATTGTTTCCCTAGGTAGAATTTTTTTAGGGACATTAGTTCCAAATTTCTCCTTAGTTGAAATAAGTCTAGAGTCATTATTTCTAAACTTGTCCTTAGACCTAAAATCAACATGCTTAGCCCCTAAGCAATAAAACCTATTATTCCTACCATGCTTTTGTTCATGAGTAATAGCAATATCATTAAAATTGTTCCTAGCATGCTTTTGACTAATAATTGAAGAGGGAGCATACTTAAAGGTTACCTTGGGGTTTGCCTTAGCTCCCCCTACATTTGATGCTCCTTCTTTTCTCTTAGGGCATTGGCTCCTATAATGCCCCGGTTGTTAGCACTTGAAGCACACAATGTGCTTCTTTCTCTTCTTAATTGGGGCACTGACATCCTTGACCTTTGGTGCCAGTTGAGTCTTCTTTACCTTCTTTGGACACTTGCTCTTGTAGTATTCGGCTTCCCTACACTCAAAACATATTATATGAATTTTATTATTAACACATGTGTTTGATTTACCTAGGTCAATGGTGGTCGGCACCGGAGTTGATTCTTCACTTCTTCCGAAGGTTGAAGCTACTTCTTGCTCTTGCTCCAACTCCAGTGATCTAGTCTCCTCCCCCTCAATCCTAGAGGTGGAGACTTCCTCCGATTCTTCCTCTTCCACCTCTTTCGATCCGGATGGTGATTCCCTATCAACCTCCGAATCCTCAATTTCTTGTGAGAAAGATGAACTTACTTCTTCGGCCCCCTCCTCTTCTTGAGTCGATGATGGATATTCATGAAGCTTGGCCAATTTATCCCATAGCTCCTTGGCATTTTGAAATTCACCTAATCTAGATAATAAATCATTAGGTATTGAATAGACTAAGATATCGATTACCTTATCATTAATTTTGGATTTTTGGAGTTGATCTTGGGTCTATGTATAAGAAATTCTCCATCCACATCCTCCATTGGTCAAATTCCTTAGCTCCAAAAATTTCGTATGAAGGAGGTGGGTTGATGTCATAGCCCAATTTAAGACATGACTCATCCATCTTCTTCTTCACCCTCTAGCGGTGCTCCCTTGGCGATTAGTATAAATGAAGAGCAGCCTCACTTTGATACCAATTGTAGGAATGTTGATGAGCGCTAGAGGGGGGGATGAATAGCACATTCGTTGCTTGATTGATTTTGATCGTGCTAGTTACCAAACATGTTATACACAGTGGAATATATATAATAAATAAAACAAATACACAACCCAAGACCAATATGAAAGATATAACGTGGTTCGAAACCTCAAGGTTCTTACTCCACGGGTGAGGCTCGAATGAGCCCTAGCGATGCCAAACACCACTAATAATCACAAACACTCCTTCTCAACAACATGTCGGAGGCGGAGAAACCTCTTACAATGATTACAAAAGTAATAAATATAATAAACAAGAAAATACAAATGAAATACACAAAACAACATAAAGAAAACTTTACAAGTATTACTTTGGATGCTTGCTTGTTGATTGCTTGAACAGTGCTTGAACAGTGCTTGAAGACCCTGATTTGCACCAGCATATCGTCTCAAAAACGCCCAAGAGACCATTGCTGAAATCCCTCCCGTCGAGCTCCTTTTAAGCCTCCTCGCAACTTGGAATTCTGCCTAGAAGTCGACTTTCATAAGACCCCAATCGACTTCCAAGAGTACCATTGTCTCACAACGGACTCAATTCACGTCAGCATTCAAGCCAACAGATACACTGACAGTCGAATGCCATTACCCAGCAGTCGATTGTAAGGGTCGTAGCTGATTGACCAGTCAGCCACCGAGCATTCTTCTCCCACAACCCCGACCAGCAGTCGACATCCCTCCATGGCAGTTGAATGCCCAATTTTGGCAATCGACTGCCAAGGCATTTTGCTACAGTCGAACCCTAGTCGACTCATGACTGTCAACTACTCATAATCCCAGTTGACTGTAAAGAGTCAACTCGGCTGGCAAGTGTCAAAACACTTTCCCAATCGACTGGTCCAAAGGCCCAGTCGATTGATAACCAAAACATGAGATTTAACCCCAAGTATGATGCCCTCATACTTTCTAGACCACCCTTAGCCTAGACCTAAGCCTTCTAGCCACCTCCATCAACCTCACGCCTATCGGATCCCTCCAAGTCAACCTTGACTTGTTCCTCCATACGCTAACCTTCAGATGGTTCAATCAGCTATTGTCATGCTAAGCTGGTGTATATCGCCAAGACACATTGGGCTTATGCTGCTAAGACTACCGCTTGGACTTTACACCACCAACTATTGGACTTATGCTACCAAGACTCCTGCTGGGACTTTACGGTGCCAATATCAACCCTTGGACTTCCCTTGCCAACCCATGTTGGACTCTCCATTTTCCAAGACTCAAGCTTGGACTTTCCCTTGCAAAGACCTATGTTTGGACTTTCCCTTGCCAAGACCCATGCTTGGGCTTTCCATTCCAAGTACCCATGACTTGGACATTCCCATTGCCAAGTGTTCCACTTGGACTTTCCATGCCAAATACTCAAGACTTGGACTTTCCCATGACAATCACATTGTCATAGATTTTTATGAACATCAAAATACCGCTCGAGGCAATCTGGAGTCTAGTTAATCATGACCTGGGCCTATTGCACCAACAAAACCAACCAAGCCAACAAAGGAGAAGAGATCTGGCACATGTCAAAACAACAAGTGCTACAAGTGCAACAAGAAGGGACACTTCATGTCCGAGTGTTGAGAGCTAATGAATAAGCGGCCACAAACAAAGAAAACACTTAATGCAACATGGTAGGAATCGTCGAAAGAAGAAGAAGACCAAGTTAACAACTTGGTTCTCATGGCAAGACTGTCCCAGTCTGAGTCCGAGTTCGAAGTGACACTAAGTCTGAATTCAAATCCGACACCGTGCCCAAGTTCGAGTCAAGCCACGAATCTCTATCCGGTTTAAAAGTGTTGGAGATTCCGGGATAATGTGCAACAGATTAAAGCGAATAAAAATAATTTTTATTTCATTCCAAACATCCCCTGGGGTCTAAGCATACTTGCTTTGACATAATCACATGTAAAATCAAGAAGGAGAAAGGCTATACCTTAGAGATTCTTATCGAATCTATCGAAATCGAGAGCAAGACCAACAGGCTTTGCCTCTATCAGTATCCACGCTAGGAGCACATGAGACAACTCCTCGAGCAACATGTTTGCTTTGGCAAAAGACTTCTTAGTTGTTGAGAGTATTTGGAATACAATCAAAGTCCCACATTGGTAAGACATGGAAAAGATTATGTGCTTGTAAGATGAAAAAATATCTCTATTGGTATGAGGCCTTTTGGTAAAGGCCAAAAATAAAACCATGAGAGCTTAGGTCCAAAGTGGACAATATCATGCCATTGTGGAGATATATGAATCTTATAGGCACTAAAAATTTGTATCAGAGCCATGGTCTATGTCAAGCCATGAACCTCGAACGAAGGAAGCGGAGCTCCAATGTTCGGGTCAAGATAACTAGACACCAAGCAGGAAGTCCAGTTGGGTCGGGAGGACCGAATAATTGGAAGGAAGTCTAGTTGCACCAGAAGGGTGTATCATCCCTAAAATTCTAAACTATTCAGAGTAATTATATGGGTTTTAATGCCCATAAAAGGTTTAAAATAAAATAAAATAAAAGATGGTTATAGGTAGGATTTGAACCATGAACCTCCTAATAGGGAGGTAGCCTTGACACCACTAGACCATAAGATGATTCATGGATAAGATATATAAAGAATATACAAAGAATATAGATGGGAAGATGAGGATTTGGTTCATCCCCCCATGAAAGGATGAAGATTGTTCATTCCCTAGGTATTAAAGAGGAGAATTAAGAGAAGAGAGGAAGAAAAATCTCACTTTCCTTCTTTATTCTCCTTCTTCCTCATCATTGGCTGAAATTCCTCATTCTCCTTCCTCCCTTTTTCATCCCAAGCTCTAGGGCTTCTTGTGTAGGGATTCTCAAGAGGGGTTTTCCAAGAGGAGTTCCTCACAAGTCTTAGTAAAGCTAGAAGATCCAACTCCACCGAACTTTTTCCTCCTCCTTCCTCCAACTCCATCCGAAAACCTAAAGCCTTGTTTGGTGTTCTTGAGAGGGTTTCAAGGGGATACAAAGGCTTAGTATATGCTAGAGGATCACTCCTAAGGCTAAGGAACAAGGGAAGGCCTTCATCTCATAAAAACCCTAGCGGTATACTAGTACGATAGCGAGAGGATGTAAGTAATCTCCTCACCTGCAGTACAAGTTGTTCAAGTGTTTGATTTCTTAAAACCTTTCTTGGAAGATTCGGCCATGTACATGTTTAGGTTTACTAATGATCTTCCATGCCATGCTATATATATATGATGTTGAAATGATGATAGTTAGACTTTGTGTTAGTATGGTTGAGTGTTTGATTTCTTAAAAACCTCCCTTGGAAGTTTCGGTCATGTCCATGTTTAGGTTTACTAATGATCTTCCATGCCATGCTATATATATATATATATGATGTTGACATGATGATAGTTAGACTTTGTGTTAGTATGGTTGAGTGTTTGATTTCCTAAAAACCTCCCTTGGAAGTTTCAGCCATGTCCATTTTTAGGTTTACTAATGATCTTCCATGTTTACTAATGATCTTCCATGCCATGATATATATATATATGATGTTGACATGATGATAGTTAGACTTTGTGTTAGTATGTTTGAGTGTTTGAATCCTTAAAACCTCCCTTAGAGGTTTCGGCCAAGACCAAGAATTAGGGTTAGGAAGAAATTCCAAGCCCCTCTATGGTTACTAAGAATCCCCCATGTTAGGTAGTATGTGATGGTATTGGTTATCATCCTTAAAACATGCTTATGCTTACTAATGATCTTCCATGCCATGATATATATATATTTGATGTTGACGTTATGATAGTTAGACTTTGTGTTAGTATGTTTGAGTGTTTAAATCCTTAAAACCTCCCTTAGAGGTTTTGGCCATGACCAAGAACTAGGGTTAGGAAGAAAATCTAAGCCCCTCTATGGTTGCTAAGAATCCCCCATGTTAGGTAGTATGTGATGGTATTGGTTATCATCCTTAAAACATGCTTATGCTTACTAATGATCTTCCATGCTATGATATATATATATATATATATATATATGATGTTGACATGATGATAGTTAGACTTTATGATAGCATGATTTGTTTATGCCACTACCTTATGTCCATGTTAATTGTACTAATGTATGCTTATGTTATGCTCATTGTGTCATGATGTACACGCTTATGGCTCATGTCCACTAGGGCACACCGACATTATGCATGGCTTAAGTATGTATGATGAAATGCCTAAGAGATGCTTCCCTATGAATGGGGACTAAAAGCACTCTTTATGTTATGATAAGGAACATGATATGCTATTTTACTTTTGTATGGCTTGTACCGGACCCTAGCATGGTCCATGGGATGGGCTCCTACGTGCCTCTAGTTCGACGGTCATAGTACGGACCTAGTACGGGATGGGCTCCTACATTGCCCCTAAGTCGACGGTCGTAGTACGAGCCTAGTATCCTAGTAGGTTCGGGATTAACTACCTTGGATCTATTTAGGGATGCACGCAAAATGATGTATGTGGTACATTGTCGGGCCCTCATGTTGAGATTTATGTTTAAGTACCTATAAAATATATGTTTTCAAAGAACATCTTGGATATACCCATTTCATGTCTATGTGATTATCATATTTTTATGAATTCTAGTCCTATGTTCCTAAATGACCATGTCATGACTTTTATATGAATGCTATGCCTATATGTTGTCTAGATGAACATGTCACTATTTTTATGAATTCTAGTCCTATGTTCCTAAATGACCATGTCACGACTTTTATATGAATGCTATTCCTATATGTTGTCTAGATGAACATGTCACTACTCTATGTCTAAACCATGATGTATGGCTTTTGTGAGTAGGAAAGGATCTTACTAAGCCTATGTGCTTATAGTTTCATGTTTCCCTTGTACTGCTGAAAAGGGTAAAAAAATGGCTAAACTAAAGGGAGAAGAACGAGGGGCAAAGTGTGTGTGGAAGTGGCATGGTGGAAGAGATCTGTTTTACGTTCCAAGACTTATGCATGTTCTAAAGTTTTGCATGTTAATTGATAAGAGTTGATCACTACTTGATGTTTTGATGGTTGCTACTTGGTGTTAACTTAGACTTGTTTTGAGGGTTTATACTTGATGTGAAACTATACTCGTATTGTCTTATGAAACCTTGGCATGTTAAGCACTTGATTTAGTTAAAGAATTGTTAAGAACCTTCTTATCCTGATTGAATTGTTAGGTGATAGAGAACTATGTACCTAGATCATACTTTGAATTCCTCATTGATGTCCATGTACTCTATACTTGTATTTAGGCTCCTATAACTCCATTATGTTGATTATCATGGACTTGAACCAAGTAGTGTCCTTTATGAAATGATTATGCATGCTTAGTAGTCTACCTCCTACTCATAGTATACTATAAGTTGCAGTTAAAAGAACATGTAAAGTATGGCAGAAAGAAAAGCTTTAACCAATTATACCCATGCATGTAAAGCATACTTCCCTGAGGTAAATGTCCACCTGTTACATAGTTAAGAATGTAGAGATATTTGCATGGTTGAAGGTAAATGCATGTTCCATTTTTTTAAGTTTAAATTCTTCCGTTGTTTATGCACGCATGTATGTTCGTGTCGCGCCGGCCATCCTCCCCCTCTAGATTACAAGAAGGGTGGGCGTGACAAAGGGATGGACAACTGACAAGAAGTCCAGCTAGGTTAAAAGAACCAAATAGTTGATAGGAAGTCCTTGTGGGTTGAGGATCAGACATAAAGTAGAGGAAGTCATTTGAGGACGGATAGGCTTGAAGGGGGCTCAGTGTGGTCCTTCGTTTGAGGGAGGGGTTTGTTGAGAGTATTGGGAATACAATCGAAGTCCCACATTAGTAAGAAATGGCAATGATTATGTCCTTATAAGATGAAAAAATATCTATATTGGTATGAAGCCTTTTGAGTAAAGGCCAAAAATAAAACCATGAGAGCTTTGGCCCAAAGTGGACAATATCATGCTATTATGGAGATATATGAATCTTATAAGCACTAACATTAGTAACATTCTTGACAAGAGGCCTAATGCACACGAACGCGACCTCAAATCTCATGACGGGAGCCGTCAATGACTCGAAGCATGTGCTCATGCTCAATGCCCGCAAGTCCACGGATGTAATCAAGTAATAAATAGATTATCAATCCCACAGAGACTGAGATTCGAGTACCGATGGTTCAGTGGACATTATTGTTTGGAGTTTAGTTCTAAGGGTTGTGATTGTGAGGATTGTCAGCGGTCCTAACTCTAGTACGGTGTCACACGGAGGAAGGGAAGGTTGGTTCGAGGTTCAAAAAGAGATCCTTGGACTTAGGTTTCACTTGTGCAACATGGAACATACTAATCAATTAAATGTAGTTTGTTTCTCTAATTAGGGATTTGTGGAAGGGACATCATACACTTTCCCGATGAGCTTTCGCATCTATTGGAAACTACCTATCCTTAACCGGGCCAACCCTTTCATTAAGACAGGATAGACGGTACGAGGATGCAAAATCAATCCTTACAAGGAGTCAGAACGTGTCGCGTTCCCTACTCCATCGTACCCTTCTTCCTACAGTTACCGAAGATGAGGACAACCCCTTGGTTCCTCTTTAATTCCCCTAAATCTTTGATACAAGGGCTATCACCCCTTGTATCGGCTATGAATAATAGATAGAAAACCAAAATACAATTTTCATCGAATCAAACATAAATGAACTGCGAATAGGAATCCTAAACAGAATTTAAATTCAATCTAGCATCTTCTACATTCACAAGTTACTCCCTAATCCTAGAATTGAAAATTCTACTCCATAGATGGAAGAGAACGAATGCAATTCATATTCGAATAGATCATTACAATTCAGGAGATGAATAGAAAGTGAATTTCAGTACTCTTGGTTCTTCTCTTCGATGTCGGAGCACAGGATATGATCCTCTAGCTGACTTCTTGCTCCCCGTTGCGAGTTTTCGAAGTTTTTTAGGGCGTCGGTGTGCTGTCCCGGCCGTCGTGCCTCCCCCTTAGGGTCTGGGCATGGCCTTCCTTATATAGACTTAAGGTTGGCGCTTCCCGAATCCATGAGAAAAAACCTAGCCGTGTCAAAAAATGCCAGCACCACACAACGGTGTGGATCCACACGGCCATGCCGTGTGTGGCACTAGGCTGGTGGGGCACAACCATGTGATTTCACACAGCGGGGTTGTGCCTCCCTTCGTTCCGCTTTCCGAATGCCTTCCTTTTGCACAAAAAGGTGCCATTTTTCCTGTAAAATGTTGTCCTGCACACAAAAGCACAAAGAGCATATCTCCGAACTAGAAAATAGGAAATGCATGCAAAACAAAGTACGATATGCATGAAACAAATATAAAATGCAACGAGATATGAGCGAAAACTACTCCTAAAATCCTATATGTTTTTCTCACATCAATTCTCCCATACTTAAATCTTTGTTTGTCCTCAAGCAAACCTCAGTGCCATGAAATTCTAAAAAGAATTGTTTCATACTTAGCATGTCAACTAGATTTATCAAGTGGTATTTTCAATAAAAGCAAAATATATATGTTCTAAAAATTCACTAAGTTAGCTTTTTGTGCATGTGGTAAGCGAATTTCTTAAGGGATACTCGTTCCACAGATAGTTAAGTCATCATCTTATAACTTTCCTAAGGTCTCTGGCTCTTAGGCACTTACCTACTCAAAGCGAGGGTCGTTCTCTAGATCTAGCACAAAGTCTCAAAGGCATGCTCGATATTGAGAGAAATTAGTAGGTATTTCCCCAGTAACCTAACTTGATCTCAAAGGGGCACCTAGCCATTTCCACCCACGACAACTATTTTTTATCCCTCATAATAATAATAATAATAATTATTATTATTTTAACTTTTGTTCTTCTCCTGCTTATAGAGATTTTGATTTTTCCGAATGGCTTACACAATCCAAGCATCTCCAGTAACTAAAGTGTTAAACCTAGAGTCAAGTATGGATTCCAAAGTACAAGACTACTAGGATGAATCATAACTATGTATGTACTAGATTCTTCCTTTTAGAATATTTGTCAAGTGTAAGTCTAGAACATTAATTAGAGCATATAAAAAAAATACCATGAGATAAATAAAGTTAAGCTACCTATGGAGACAATTCACAAAGAGATCTAAAAAAAATACTACTGAGGCAGCTTAATGATAGCAAAAACTAAGTGCTGAAAGAAACTAAACACTCTATGCATTAATAGATGAATGCAAACTAACACTAAAGATGCAAGTATCAAGAAAGAAACTACTTTTAGAAAGAAAATAAATCAAAACTTGGGGTCTTCCCCAAGACTTGTATGAAGCTATACCTCTTATATAGCGGCCGAAGTGGGAAGTTTAGTAGTCTCGGCATGTCCAGCTATTGGGAAAACCTAGTGCTCAATCACTGATGCCACATATACATGTGGTCGATCTGAGAGCTAGTGGATGCAGCGGCTACTCTATGCTCCTCCTCCCAGGGCCACTGTGCCTATTGGGCACTCATGTGCTACCGAACCTCCTGGCGATATATGGCCTCCTCCTAGCGATGGGTAGCCTCCTCCCAGATGTAGATATGGGCCTCGTCGTAGAACTCTTCAGCCTGCTGGAACTGCTCTCGTCAACCTTGAAACTCTGCCTGTGTATAGGCACTCTGCTCCTCCCATTGCTACCTCTGCGTCTGTTGCTCGGCGTGTATGTCGTCGAGGCGTGATCAGAACTCAGAGAAATCATATGTAGATGTACCTGCATCCTGCTGAAAAGTAGAAAAAGATTATGGTGCATGTGTAGGCTCTCTGTGTGGACTTGGTGGGCTCTTATAAACACGTGGACTTGAGGGAGAGTGATGTATAGGGGGAGAGATGGGTGCTGATGTGGAGGGACCCTCAAATGGTGGGGACTCTACTATTAGGTCCAAACGCCAGTTGGCGCTCTTGGTGATGGTGTTACTATTAGGGTTGGAAAGCCTAAGGGATAAGTGTTTCCTCATAAAGTACAAGGAGTGTCCCTCTCTCACGATGATTTTCATTGTCATACACACTCCTAGGTCGATCCTAGGGCTCCCCTCTATGCTATCTAATGTTGTGTAGTCGTACCCCATCCTATGGAAAATATGGGTAAATAGGCCCCCCAAAATAATTTCTCCTCTCGTCATTTTGCCCATTTTCACTAGGTTTCTAATAAAATGGGACCCTACATCAATGCTACACCTTTCTTGTAGCATGTCCCAAAAGCAAAGCAGCTCACTCGCTCTCACTAACCCTCACTCTCTCCTATCCCAAAAATTGTACTCGCCATAACCCATTGTAGGTATTGAAAGAGAGGGTTTTGGAGGCATGAGGCTTTGGTCCTAGAATGGTCATAAACACTCTCCCCCATCAATTCGGACCAAAAGGTCTGGGCATTAAACCCAATAGGGGTTCTCCTCTCTCCCCCACTAGGCAAGCCAAAACAGTTATTCAATTGGTGTAATGCCATTCATGCTCAACGTTAAACAACCTAAAGGTAATCCTATCATCTTCGCTCTCTCTCTCCGTCAAGATCTTTGCTTCTAAAGAACTCAAAAATTCTAAAACTATCCTTGGGTAGGTTGGGTGTCTTACCCCCATGATCTCTCCCTAGCCCATTTTTGCAAATAGGTCTTGAATATCACCAAACAAACTCAGGGTCTCTAAGAAATCTTCATCTAGATACCAAGTAGCGGTGATTCTTCGATTAGAAAGCATGTGGAATCTTTCCCTATGCTCGTTATTATGAAATGCAAGGGAGGGAAGCGCGTAACCTTCCTTCAGAGCTTGTGGAGCGTGTTGGGTTTCCGGCACCGCGGCGAGAGTGTGTTCGAAAATGTTTCGTAAACATGTGCATGGCGGAAGGAATAAAATAATAAATCTAATTTATTACAACACACACATCACACGCATGCATAGTACAACATGTGTAGACATAACTATAAATTCAAATTTTGCAATAAAAGGAAACTTAAACTACGTATACCTGACGTATCACGTGTAGCGGGAAAGGCATCAACCAGAACGATTCTTGCTAGAATCATCTCTATCTGTATCCACGCCGAGTATCTTCGGGATGACTTCACTAAGTAACCTTCGTACGGGTTACTAGCCTCATGTTGAAGACGACGTGATCGAGAGAAGATCACGATCCGAATCAAAATTCGGATCCAAAACGAGTCCTCAAAAACTCGCTTCTCCGGATTGGTATTCATCAACCGTTTGACGAATCCTTCGTCCTCCACCTATGAGGATTACCGGAGATCGAATCCCCGATAAGGAAGGCGCTGTCGGAGCTCCAAACGTCGTCCAAACGATGCTCCGACAAGAAGGAATCAAGCTGTCCAGAAATCTGGACAGCTTTGGTGGACACCTTGCGCCGGGCAAATAAGGAAAGCAATGTGCTCACCTTGTCGCTGGAGCCAAGGATGATCACCGAAGCTCTTCCGGCAGCAGCTCAATGCCGGCAAGTGGAGAAGACGGCAGCAGCTGGCCGCCGGTTGGAGGAGCTGGGCGGCGGCAATAAGATTGGCACCGACTAGATGGAGAGGAGGGAGAGGTTGGGCGGCCACAATTAGGTTAGGGCTTTTGATTAGGATTTAACAAAAATCCTTAAGACCTATTTTATAGAGAACAAAATCTCTTAATGGTTATTGGATCATAACCAAAGGCCCGTTATCCCGATCCATTAATTTAAGTTAAAATAAACCAAACCATGATGGTTTATTTTAAGTTAAAACGAACCGAACCAACTTTGGTTCATTCATTTAAAACAAACCATACCCCTTTGGTTTATTCTCCTCCGTTGTATTAGAACCAAACCATTTTGGTTCGTCTATCAGGTCTTCATGAGACACGGCCCATCCATGCTTCCATTGTGACTGAAACGATTTCATACTCGCTTCTTGTTTGGTCTAACCAAACCTAGTTTCTCTCGGTCTGAGAATCTCATTCTCAAGCTCATTTTAAATCCTTCGGATTACACTCATTGTGCGTGTGACCAAATAGGTTCTCGGTTTATGTTGGCCGTCTATAATTAACCATTAATTATAGAAAGATCATGAGTGACACCTAGTAGTACATCATGATCCCCAATTAATCGAAAAGAGTAACGGTTGATCCAGAACTATTTTTGAAACCCTTCAGCAGCACGAATTAATCGTGCCCCATTCCCTTCACTCATCTTATAACCACTTGGTTCAGGACATGGTCTAGAGTGTCAGTCCCCACTAGGCTGACTACGTCACACCTAGCCCAAGTATCATTTCCTCGTCCTACGGATTCTAGTTACTGCACATGTATCGAAGAGTACCATACTCTAAACATGTAATGCTTTGGCCAAAGACTTTAGTAACAATCCGATGAGAGGCCATAGGTATACATCTCCTCGCAAGGAGTGGTGAATCCTTTATAGGGTATTCAAACACCTTCGATCACTTCGACTTATACCCAATCATCCCGGGTCCACATCTCCTCAGAGATGCTTTCTTAAGATGTCAAAGCATAAGTCTTCATCATCAAGATGACTTGAATACCGCAAGTCAAAGGAACATCGCACTTAAGCTATAGTAAGAACTTCATTGACATATCTATATATGCAGAGAACCATATGACGTCTTACGGCTGGTCACTCCAATGAACTAGTTACCATAACTAGCATCCACGATTAACTCCGGACATCACTATGTCTCCAGCCAGTGAGAATCAGCTGCTTGGATACACTAAGGAGTATACCTCGTGCTAGTCTCGACAGAATCAATGGTGTCAAAATCCATCAATTCATCGACTAGGGATAATTCTGATACATCACAATTACACATGTAGATATACTCACTAGTTGTGATCCAATCATAAATTCTCTCATGCTGTGAATCGTATCGTGGACATTCAGTAAATGAGTTTAAGATCTAATCAAATACATGAAAACATGTATACTGAAATAGTGAATCTTCATTTATCATATAAATGGTGCAGACATAAGGCGATTGCCTTAGGACATCTCTCATATATCACTAACAAACTCCCACTTGGCCTAATGCCAATCGCTACGGTATCCAATACCATATGCTCTAATATGACCCTCAAACTTACTTTGAGGTAATGCCTTAGTTAAAGGATTCTCTAAGTTCCTTTCAGTGGAGGTTTTCTCGATTTATATTTCATTCCTACTGATGATCTCTCTGATAAGATGATAGCGGCGAAGCACATGTTTGGATCGTTGATGAGACCTTGGCTCTTTCGCCTGTGCAATTGCTCCATTATTGTCGCAGTAGACCGGTATTGCTTCAACAATGGCTAGAATCACACCAAGTTCATAAATGAACTTCTTGATCCAAACCGCTTCCTTTGCTGCTTCCGAAGCTACAATGTATTCTGCCTCAGTGGTAGAATCCAATACAGTGTCTTGTTTGGAACTTTGCCAACTCACTGTGCCCCCATTCAAGGTGAACACGTATCCAGACTGAGACCTAGAATCATCCTTGTTTGTCTGGAAGCTGGCATCCGTATACCCGTGTATCACCATGTCCCCTTCTCCATATATTAGGAACACATCCTTAGTTCTTCTTAAGAACTTAAGGATTGTCTTAATAGACACCCAATGATCCATTCCTGGAACAGACTCGTATCTACTCGTGACACTCAGAGCATAGGATACATCGGGCCTCGTACATAACATAGCATACATGATATATCCTATTGCGGATGCATAGGGAATCTTACTCATGTAAATCCTCTCGTCTTCTGTGCGCGGACACATAGACTTTGAAAGGTGTACCCCATGCTTGATGGGTAGGAAACCTTTCTTGGATTCCGACATGCTAAACCTCTTTAGCACTCGGTCTATATATGTAGACTGCGAAAGACCAAGCAACCGTTTCGATCTATCTCTATAGATCTTAATTTCGAGGATGTAGGTTGCTTCTCCCAGGTCTTTCATGGAGAATGTCTTGGATAACCAAATCTTAACTGACTTTAAGACTGAAACATCGTCTCCTATAAGTAATATGTCATCGACATACAATACTAGGAATACGACTGCACTCCCACTAACCTTCTTGTACACACAAGGTTCGTCTGGATTTTGTGAGAAATCAAACTTTTTGATTGTCTCATCAAAACGGATATTCCAGCTCCTAGATGCTTGCTTCAATCCATATATGGACCGTCGCAATTTGCATACCTTGGTTTTATAGACCGATGTGAAACCCTCAGGTTGTATCATATACACGTCCTCGAGTAGGTTTCCATTAAGGAAAGCTGTTTTCACATCCATCTGCCATATCTCATAATCATAATGAGTCGCTATGGTCAGGAGCATCCGAATGGATTTAAGCATAGTTATAGGTGAATAGGTTTCGTCATAATCAACACCTTGTTTTTGACGATATCCTTTCACCACTAATCTAGCCTTATATGTAATCACATTACCATACATGTCGGTTTTCTTCTTGAAAACCCACATGCACCCTATAGGCTTGATGCCTACAGGTGGGTCAACCAAGTTCCAAACTTGGTTTTCATACATGGAATCCATTTCCGACTTCATGGCTTCAAGCCACTTATCCCTTTCTGACCTTGTCAGCACTTCTTCATAACTGGTAGGCTCCTCATCATCAATGAGTAACACGTCGTTCAATTCACTTACGAGAAATCTATATCTCTCAGGAATGTTGCGTGTTCTACCAGATCTACGAAGATGTGGTGTTACAGTAGGTCCAGCCGATTGCTCAACACTATGAGTTATCGGCTGTTGTGCTTCACCAGGTATCTCATCAATGTCTATTTGAGTCTCTCGAGCCTCCTCAAGCTCGACGACACTCCCACTGTTTTCTTGCAAGAGAAACTCTTTCTCTAGAAACACAACATGCCTTGAAACAAACACCTTTTGTTCCACATGATGATAGAATTGGTAACCCCTTGTTTCCTTAGGGTATCCAATAAATAGACATTTATCAGACTTAGCATCTAGTTTGTCTGATACTGTCCACTTCACATAAGCAGGACAACCCCATATCTTCAAGTAAGATACCTGAGGTTTCTTACTATTCCATATCTCATATGGAGTAGTAGAGACTACCTTAGTTGGCATTCTGTTTAATAAGTAAACAACTGTCTGAAGTGCATAGCCCCAAAAGGACTTGGGAAGATTCGCATGATTCATCATTGACCTGACCATGTCCAACAAGGTCCGGTTACGCCTCTCAAATACACCATTATGTTGTGGTGTATATGGCGGAGTCCATTGAGACAATATACCATTGTCTCTTAGATAATCAAGGAACTCTTGACTTAAGTATTCACCACCTCGATCCGATCGAAGTATTTTAATACTCTTGTCATGTTGTTTCTCTACTTCATTTTTGAATTCTTTGAACCTTTCAAAGGCTTCAGACTTGTGTTTCATCAAGAACACATACCCAAACCGTGAGTGATCATCGGTGAAGGTAATGAAGTAGCTATAGCCTCCTAAAGCTTGAGTTGACATACGTCTACATACATCAGTATGTATCAGACCTAGTAACTCTCCCACTCGTTCACCTTTTCCTAAAAAAGGTAACTTAGTCATCTTGTCTTTTAAGCATGATTCGCATGTATCGTATGAATCCAATTCAAACGATTCCAGAATTCCACATCGGTGTAATTCGGACATACGTTTCTTGCTTACATGGGCAAGACGACAATGCCACATGTAGGAGTCTAATTGATTATCCTTTCGAGCACGCTTGTTGCTCGCTTCGATATTGAAAATGTCACTGGATACGTCCAACGTATAAATGCCATTGCTCAAAGTTCCAGTTCCATAAAGTACGCCATTCAAAGTTATATAACAATAATTGTTATTAAAGGTCAAATGGTAACCATTTCTATTTAAGCAGGAAATAGAAACAATGTTCTTTATTAGAGAAGGAACACAATACCAATTGTCCAGTTCCAAGACTAGTCCACTAGGGAGCTTCAGCAAATAAGTTCCGATGGCAACCGCAACAACCTTTGCTCCATTGCCAACTTGCAAATTTGACTCCCCTATGATGAGTCTTCTTCTATTCCTTAGCCTCTGTATGTCATTACATATATGTGAGCCACACCTAGTATCCAATACCCAAGTGTCTAAGGAAATAGAATGACAATCAATAACGAAGATACGTAAAGAGGATGGGGCATCGGATGCCTTCTTCTTCTTCATGGACTCAAGATAAATCTTGCAGTTTCTTCGCCAGTGGCCTTCCTTGCCACAATGATGGCAAGTGCCCTTTTGTGCTGGTTCTGCCTTCTTTTCCTTCTTGTTCTTCCCTTTCTTCTATTCCTTTGCCTTCCTTTTAGAACCTTTCTTTGAGAAATCAACTAACAGAACCGCCTTCTCCTCATGCTTCACAGAAGGCTCCACAGTCTTCAGCATATTGTGGAGCTCAGGAATAGTGTATTCTAATTTGTTCATCCGGTAGTTCATCATAAATTCTGAGAAACTCTTGGGCAAATAATGCAGAATTAAGTCAATACTTAATTCATGATCCATCACAAACCCGAGGGTGGCTAGTCGCTCGATGTACCCATTCATCTTTAGCGCAAACTGCACTACAGATGAACTTTCTTGCATCTTCGTGGTGAAGAGGAGCCTGGAGACTTCGAACCTTTCGGATCTCGCTTGCTCATCAAACAACTCATGAAGATGGAAGACCATAGTATTAGCATCCATATGCTCATGCTGCTTTTGCAGCTTAGGTACCATTGCAACTAGCATGATGCAACTCGCCAGCTCAGAATCTGCCACATGCTTCTGATAGACCAACATTTGGTCTGGAGTTGAATCGTCCTTAGGACGGTTGGGAAGAGGCTCTTCAAGGACATATGCTAGCTTTTCTGCCTTGAGAACAATTCTCAGGTTTCTAAGCAAGTCTAGGAAGTTAGGCCCAGTCAATTTGTTTGAATCCAAAATAGTGCGCAAATTCAAAGACGTCATGATCAATCGATTAACCTAGAAATAGAAAATGAGCATATATGAGAAAATGATTTTAAAATGCATCAATATACATTTATAAATCCCAAAATCACTTCGGGAGATCGTAGGTCCATCTCCGAATGGGTTGATATCCATTATAGGTATGAACAACCTTGGAGAGAGTCCAAAAAGTCATTCATAACTACAATGGTAGGTATCAAATATACCAATTGCATATCACGTATATGCAACTATCACAATGTGCTATCAACTAATTGAATGTTCACACATACATTGGGTTGTTAACACATTAACATGTATGCATCATATGCATAGCACCTAACTTCACCTCCCTTTACATCGACCTTGGAGAGAGTCCAACAAGCTGATGCTCCAGGTTAAAGCCAACCCATTAATCGAGAAATAGTCTTAATATGGTTAGAGTGCATTCAACCAATTAGCCTGGCTTGGAGAGAGTCCAACAACCAAATCTAATGATTGACCTCTGACTCTTACCATATTAGTATTAAACTATTCCATGGTTTAAACATGTTCGGGTTCGAGCCGGGCTTGGAGAGAGTCCAACAACCCGAACAAGAAACGGAACTCTGGTTCTAACCATATTAATGAAAGGTGTAGAATTTAATATTGAGTTAGGGTTTTTATGTCTCATCCTCTTTGCATGCAAATAACTATTATCTACATGGCATGACATACATGGCATACATCTACATGTCACGACATGCATGGCATAATGATATGCATCTAATGCAATTATATGACATACAATTATGCCATGTACAATATTTCCTTATATGTCATAACTATTTATGGAAATAAAATATGTTTAAGATTTGATTCTCCAAATCAAATCATGATTAAATTAGGAAATAAATTTATAAATCTAATCACATATTTTATTTGTGGAAATAGTTGATTAAGGAAAGTCAATTTAGGAAATCAATTTCCTAAATCATCAAAACTACTTATGGAAATAAAATATTTTAAGATTTGAATTCCCAAATAAAATCATGATTAAATGAGGAAACAAATTTCCAAAATCTAATCAAATATTTTTTTTATGGAAAATATCAATTTCCATAAATACTTCTAACTTTCCAAAAGTTGAAGATTTCCATAAATACTTCTAGATTTTCCAAAATTGAAAAATTTCCATAAATACTTCTAACTTTCCAAAAGAATAAAATTTTCAGAAATATCATTATGACTATCGTAAAACAATATTTATGATTATGTCAAAACACAACTTGGGCTCTGATACCAGTGTTGGGTTTCCGACACCGCGGTGAGTGTGTATTCGAACATGTTTCTTAAACATGTGCACAGCGGAAGGAATAAAATAATAAATCTAATTTATTACAACACACACATCACACGCATGCATAGTACAACATGTGTAGACATAACTGTAAATTCAAATTTTTCAATAAAAGGAAACTTAAACTACGTATACCTGACATATCACGTGTAGCGGGAAAGACATCAACCGGAACGATTCTCGCTAGAATCATCTCTATCCGTATCCACGATGAGTATCTTCGGGATGACTTCACTAAGTCACGAGCCTCGTCTTCATATGGGTTACTAACCTCGTGTTGACGACGACGTGATCGAGAGAAGATCACGATCCGAATCAAAATTCGGATAAAAAATGAGTCCTCAAAAACTCGCTTCTCCGGAGATGTATTCGTCAACCATTTGACGAATCCTTCGTGCTCCACCTATGAGGATTACCGGAGATCGAATCCCCAGTAAGTAAGGCACTGTCCGAGCTCCAAACGTCATCCAAATGACGCTCCGACAAGAAGGAAACAAGCTGTCCAGAAATCTTGACAGCTTTGATGGACACCTTGCTCCGACCAAATAAAGAAAGCAATGTGCTCACCTTGTCGCTGGAGCCAAGGATGATCACCGGAGCTCCTCCGGCAGCAGCTCGATGTCGGCAAGTGAAGAAGACGGCGGCAGCTGGTCGCCGGCTAGAGGAGGTGGGCGGCGGCAATAAGATTGGCGCCAAATAGATGGAGAGGAGGGAGAGGTTGGGTGTCCACAATTAGGTTAGGGCTTTTGATTAGGGTTTAACAAAAACCCTTAAGCCCTATTTTATAGAGAATAAATTCTCTTAATGGTTATTGGATCATAACCAAAGGCCCGTTAACCCCCTCCATTAATTTAAGTTAAAATAAACTAAACCATAATGGTTTATTTTATGTTAAAACGAACCGAACCAACTTTAGTTCATTCGTTTAAAACAAACCAAACTCCTTTGGTTTATTCTCCTCCGTTTGATTAGAACCAAACCATTTTGGTTCGTCCATCATGTCTTCATGAGACACGGCCCATCCACGCTTCCATTGCGACTGAAACCATTTTATGCTCGCTTCTTGTTTGGTCCAACCAAACCTAGTTTCTCTCGGTCTGAGAATCTCATTTTCAAGCTCGTTTTAAATCCTTCAGATTACGCTCGTTGTGCTTGTGACCAAATAGGTTCTCGGTTTATGTTGGCCATCTATAATTAACCATTAATTATAGAACGATCATGAGTGGCACCTAGTTGTACATCGTGATCCCCAATTAACCGAAAATATCAACTGTTGATCCAGAACTATTTCTGAAACCCTTTAGCAGCTCGAATGAATCGTGCCTCATTCCCTTCACTCATCTTATACCCACTTGGTTCAGGACATGGTCTATAGTGTCAGTCCCCACTAGGCTGACTACGTCACACCTAGCCCAATTATCATTTCCTCGTCCTACGGATTCTAGTTACTGCACATGTATCGAAGAGTACCTTACTCTAAACATGTAATGCTTTGGCCAAAGACTTTAGTAATAATCTGACGAGAGGCCATGGGTATACATCTCCTCGCAAGGAGTGGTGAATCCTTTATAGGCTATTCAAACACCTTCGATCACTTCGACTTATACCCAATCATCCCGGGTCCACATCTCCTCAGAGATGCTTGCTTAAGATGTCAAAGCATAAGTCTTCATGATCAAGATGACTTGAATACCGCAAGTCAAAGGAACATCGCACCTAAGCTACAGTAAGAACTTCATTGACATATCTATATATGCAGAGAACCATATGAAGTCATATGGCTGGTCACTTCAATGAACTAGTTACCATAACTAGCATCCACGATTAACTCCGGACATCAAAATGTCTCCAGCCAGTGAGAATCAGCTGCTTGGATACACCAAGGAGTATACCTCGTGCTAGTCTCGACAGAATCAATGGTGTCCAAATCCATCAATTCATCGACTAGGGATAATTCCGATACATCACAATTACAGATGTAGAGATACTCACTAGTTGTGATCCAATCACAAATTATCTCAAGCTGTGAATCGTATCGTGGACATTCAGTAAATGAGTTTAAGATCTAATCAAATACATGAAAACATGTATACTCAAATAGTGAATCTTCATTTATCATATAAATGGTTCAGACATAAGGCGATTGCTTAGGACATCTCTCATATATCACTAACAGAGCGTCCCTTCTCCTAGTTCTTCACTCCGAGGCAGGAGATCGGGGGTGCCACTTGCCTTATCCTCCTCATCTTTGCTTCTTTTGGGCTTCCTTGATGGTTAGAGAGGCTCCTAGGAGGTTGCGAAGATGATTTCACATGGCTAGGGCAAGAAAACATGAAACACACGGTGGCATTGCGGCGAAACATACAGTAACATTGGGGTAAAACACACGGTGCAGAGCCCCTTATACCTCACACACCACGGCCGTGTAAATCCACACGATCAGGCCATGTGCATCGCTGGAAGTTGGGGCATGACCATGTGATTCCACATGACCAGGCCATGTGCCCTTGTTTTTCTACCGTGTGGGATTTTCCTCATGGGGGTATGGACGTATGAAACCACACGACCACCCGTGCCTCTCAAAAATGGGTTTTTGTTCCTATCTAGCAAGTTCTTTCTAATCCGATTTAATTTGCACAAATGCTAAATGGTAGGAATCAAAATCTAAACTATGAAATAAAGTAAAAAACAAGTAGAAACTAAACTTAGGTTGCCTCCCAAGATGCCCTTTGTTTAAAGTCTTTTAGCTGGACCACACTCCATTATCTCAACTCGGATCTGGAGGTTATGTAAACCTCCCTTCATCGATCTCGAAAACATTATATACACTTTCCTCTTTAGCTATGGCTAGAATAACATACTTTCCTAACGCGGTTCCTTGACTTGCCGCGCTAGCAGGCTCAAATTTCATCTTATTGTCTCCTACTGCTAGGGTTAGCTTGTGATTCTTTGACGTCAATGACCATTCCGATAGTTGCTAAAAATGGTCGCCCGAGGATGATGGGAAACTATGGATCTTCTTCCATTTCCATGACCACAAAGTCGGCCGAAAGTATAAAATTTCTCATCTTTATGGGCACATCTTCTAGAATCCCAGTGGGTATCAGTATGAATGGTCGACCAGCTGTAATGTCATAGTGGTGAACTTTGAATTCCCTAACCCTAGCTTTTTACTAGGGTATAGGGCATCAAGCTCACACTAGCGCCCAAGTCACAGAAGGATCTGCTAATCAAGGTCGTCCCTATATAACATGGGATATAGAAACTCCCCGGATCTTTTAGTTTCCGAGTGGTCTCATTCTAGAGGTAAGCACTTGATTCCTCCATGAGAACCACTGTCTCAGATTTCTCGACCTTCCTACGATGTGCCAGAATATCTTTCATGAATCTTGCAAATTGGGGCATTTGGTGCAGTGCTTCAAGTATCAGCACCTCTACTGAGATCGACTTTATCATGTTCAGAAATTTACCGAACTTAACATCTTTCTTTGCATTGGTTAGTTTCTGGGGGACCATTACCGTCAAGGGTCATTGAGTTTTCATGATAGGCTCCCGATCTATGTTTTCGAATTCTTCCTTCTCGGTCTCCCTCGAAGTTTCCCTTATTTCGGTTCCTGGTTCTGGTCCGGCAACCTTCCGGCTCGGCATCTCTTTCAAAATCCTTCCATTGCGCAACGTCACCGCCTTGCACTGCTCCACCGGATTCACCTCTGACTTTCCTAGTACTCTGGAGATCTGGTTGGCAATCTAAGTTACTTGAATTTCTATGATATTTTGCCTGTTGACGATATCCTTTACAGACTATCTTAACTCTTCAATCATTGTTTCCGTTTGCGAATGTCACTGTTGAAATTCAGTGTTCACTTCCTGTTGCATCCGAATGAAGTTTTCTATGATATTCTCCAGAATGGTGCCAGATGGTTATGACTACCCATTTCCTCCCAATTGTTGAAAATTCCTCGAATTATTCTTATAGGAAAAACTCTGGTGGTTCCTCCATCAAGGATTGTAAGTGCTTGATTATGGGTGGTTGGTCCCTTGGTTGTGGTCGCCAACCGCATCGACATGCGCAATTCATTCTTCTGAACTGCCCTGCCCTCCATAATAGTCCTCTTGGTATGCTGCTGCTCTCTCTCCAAAGGTATTGACTGCACGTGCAGAAGCAGGGTATAGAGAGTCGAACCATCTACTAAGTGCATCCATTCTTGTCGCTAGGTGCTCAACGGAGTTGACAACATATCGACCAGTTGTAGGCGCTGGGTGACTACGCTCAGAAGCCCATTGATGGTGGTTATGGGCCACCTCTTCGATCACCTCGTCTACTTCCTCGATAGTCTTATTCATCAAAGTACCTCCTGCAACAGAATCGAGGGACACCTTAGTGGCGTACGTGATCCCATTATAGAATATGTGGATCACCGACCACCTCTCTAGACCATGATGGGGGCATTCGTAGAGAAACCCTTTGTAGCGATCCCAAGATTTAAACAAGGATTCTCCCTCCTTCTGGTGGAAGCTCGTGATCAAGTGGGGCATGTGTGCAGTCTTACTTGGTGGAAAAAATTTATTTAAGAACTATTGCTCACATTTCTCCCACGTGGTGATGCTTCCTAAAAGAAGGGAGTGAAGGCATGACACCGCCTTATCCTCCACTGAGAACGGGAATTGGCTAAGACATATCGCATCAACAGGAACTCTATTGAATTTCATCGTCGAGCATTTTTCCAAATATGTCTCCAAGTGCCAGTTTGGACCTTCAAGTGCAGCTCCTCCGAATTAGCTCTACTGGACCATGTGTATGAGCGCAGGTTTCATTTTAAAGTTGTTGGCCGAAATTGATGGTCTAGATATGCTCGACTTATATCATCTAGCAATAGGGGCTGCCTAGTCTCGTAGGCGTCGGCCACCTATGTTTACCACAAATGCATCTAGGTTTTCCATTCTTCTTTGCTCAGCTCTTCTACGATGTTAGGTTCTTTTGATTTTTAGGCCTATCGAAAATAGATTTTCTATTCCTAAACATCTATGCAAACGAAGAACTGAGCCACTAAATTGGGAGTATACCTAATGCTTAAAAATAGGAAATAAACTAGTCTAAATACTAAATCAAATGCAGAAAATTTAAACTAAAGGTTGATGAATGCAACTACTGAAATTAATCTAAACTTAATCTAGATATCTAAAACTGAAGTAAATAAAATAAAAATAATAATAAAGGAAATAAATAAAACTAACCTAAGTCCGATCCAACTATCCACCTCTTGATTCGATATCGAATCAATCAGTCCCCGGCAATGGTGCCAAAAACTTGATGCACACAAATGTGACCTTAAATCTCACGACGGGATCCATTGAGGACTCAAAGCATGTGCTCGCGCTCAATGCCCACAAGTGCATGGATGTCGTCGAGTAATAAATATATTATCGATCCCACAGAGACTGAGATTCGGACACTGATTGTTCAGTGGACATTATTGTTCGAAGTTTAGTTCTAAGGGTTGTGATTGCAAGGATTGTCGTTGGTCCTAACTCTAGTATGGTGTCACACGGAGGAAGGGAAGGTTGGTTCGAGGTTCAAAAAGAGATCCTAGGACTTTGGTTTCACTTGTGCAACATGGAACATGCTAATCAATTAAATGTAGTTTGGTTCTATAATTAGGGCCTTGTGGGAGGGACATCATACACTTTCCCGATGAGCTTTCACGTCTCTTGGGAACTACCTATCCTTAACCAGGCCAACCCTTTCATTAAGATAGGATAGACGGTACGAGGATTCCAAATCAATCCCTACGAGGAGTCAAAACGTGTCTTGTTCCCTACTCCATCGTACATAGATAGTTTCCATGATATCCGACATTGCAGCAAAACCAAAGTCCTAAGATTTTCCCTTAAACTAGTTCTCTACTTGTATCTCAAGCTGTCTACTTTATCTTTTTTACTATTTCTCAACTATTTAATCTTCTAGATAATCTTTCCTTACAAAACAACTAGTACTTGACAAAGTTTTTGTGGGGTCGATATTTTATTACTTGACAATGATTGTGCACTTACAGAATCGACACATCAAGTTTTTGGTGTCGTTGTCGAGAACTGTGTCAATATTAGTTAATTTGCAATCAGGTTAATCTAGATTTTTATTTATTTTATTTTCTTATTATCTTTTCTTAGCTTTATTTTCCTCTGCAAAATCATTACTCACTTCCTATGGAGTGCATTTCTTATTTTATGCAATGATTAACTAGACAAGGGGAATTAATAGAAGAAAATCCTGAGATAGAAAGACTCCAGAGATGACTTAAGGAAGCATAATCTGCTGATATGGCAGCACAGGAGGAAAGCAAACCTTTGAAGGACTATGCAACTCCAACTACAAGAGGGCTATGGTCAAGCATATGAAGACCCCCTATTGAAGCAAACAACTTTGAATTAAAGCCAACATTACTATCCATGATACAACAACATCAATTCGGATGAGGAGCTATAGAATACCCTAATTTGCACGTGGAGGTATTCCTAGAATTTTGTGAAAAGTTAAATTTTAATGGGACTTCTTCAACGCTCAATAAATACTTTTCTCTAAGTATGATTGTAAACCACCATCATCAGATCACAAACTTCTCACAAAATGACGGAGAGTCACTTTTTGAAGCTTGGAACAAATTTAAAGCATTATTACAATAATGGCCCGACCATGGACTTGAAAGATGGCTAATTGTCCACACATTCTACAATGGTATATCTTATTCTGCAAAAACTTCTCTAGATTCTACTGCAGGTGGAGCCCTAATAAACAAAATGTTGGACGAAGCATTTGATATCATCAAAACATCACACTCAACCATCAATAATGGGCTACAGAGCGAGGAAACAGTACTCGTACTGCATGTAAGTATGAGGTGAGCACTATAGATTTACTAGCTGGGAAATTAGATGCATTATCTCACAAATTTGAACAATTTAATATGAATGCAGTCAATTTTACTAATATTACTTGTGTGATATGTAGAATTTCAGGTCATGCAACTCAAAATTTCTAAGTAGGACTTATCCCATATTCCATCGAACAAGTCAACGCTCTAAACAATTTCAACCAGCGACCTATATGTTGGAGGAATGGTGGCCGGCTAGAGGGGGGTGAATAACCTCTTGATCATTGACAATGGAATTTGTTCGTTTAATTGTCTAGAAATACTATTAGGGCAGCGGAAAACAAACACTAAAAAAAGTAATTAGGACAAAATGAGATAAGCAAAGAAAGCAAACGCTAACAACTTAATGTAACGAGGTTCACGACCCTTGCCGTAAATCCACGACCCGATCCGTTCCAGGTGAATCACTCCTAACCGAATCCATTAGATCTCTTTTTTTGCCAAGAAAAATGGAGGTAAACCTTCTTACAACAATACACTCCTTCTTACAATAGAATTGAAAGAAATGCAAGGAGAAGGAGTTGTGCACGTGTGGAGGACTCAGGGAGCACTTAAGAGCATGAAGATTAACCTCCCCAAAGCCCACACCCTCTCTTTTTATAGAGAGGGACAAAATCTTCCTGTTGGGGTTTCGTCAATCGACTATAGCATTCCAGCAGTCGACTGTCTCCTTTGCAATGGCTTCTGATGATGTCTAATCCGCGATCATCACCGTCCAATGAAAACCTTGGCAGTCGACTGATTTCTTTATCAGTCGACTGATGACCTCGAAGTCGACTGATCAATCTGCTACGAGTGCTTCTGTGCCCGTGCGAACTTCAGTAGTTAACTGCCATCCATTGCAATCGACTGTCAGCAGTCAACTTCTAATGTAGCTGTCTGATTGTTGATCGGGCAGCTCCGCCGCACACCAGTCGAACTCATTCGACTTGGATCAGTTCGACTGCCCATTCATGGCAATCGACTAGTGCCGGGTAAACCTCAAACAAGAGACTTGTTTGAGCATCCAACGGTCGAGTAAAACCTCAACCCACTCAGTTAAGCATTTGACACTTGACTTAGTCATTCGGCCAAGTTCACCTATGAGCTATGTTACATTTCGATCATTCTCTCATCTCCCTTGAAGTCCCTCGCCGAAGTTCTCTTCATCCGGCCACGCCCCTCGGATGCACCAAGCGCACGGCTTCGCAATGTCATCCTTCACATCTCGCCCTAAAGTCTACTTCCTTTGGATTCACTCCAAAGCTCCTCATCTGGCGGTCCCTCGGATGCACCTAGCACATGGCTTTTGCAATGTCATCCTTCACCGATTCAAGACCGAGTCATGAGATGGTGAACCCACCAATGCTATCATCAAGCTAACTCCTGTGTGAATTACTATGTCCTGTATGACTTCAACAAACATATCAAATCCATAAACAACCTAACTTAAACCATTGCCACACACATCAAAACCACATCATACATGGGTTGATTGCCCTAACAATCTCCCCCTTTTTGATATGTGGCAACCATGTTAAGTTAGGTAAAACATTAACATAAAAACATAAGACAAGAAAACATGTAAAACATGGATATCAAATATACATGTAACTCCCCCTTAACACATGCTAATTTTCTCCCCCTAGCATGATTAACTTAAACCCATATTTTCTCCCCCTTTGACACCATCAAAAACATTAACATATGTTATATAAGCATGACATCAAGTCTAAAGGAAGAAAGATAACAAAAACAACCTGAAAACCTATCAAAATGATCGCATCAGATGACAAATGATCATTGGCACAAGTAAATATGGATTTTCTAATTTTTTAGACGAAATTCAAAAATGCACTAAAAATTCCACAAAATTCAAAAAATTATGAAAATTTGAAAAAACATTTCTCATAAGTCTCTTTATCAATGAAAAATATTTTTTCATTAAAATTCATTTAATTTTCTAACATTTGGCAAAAACTCAAAAGTCTTAAAAACTTTCAAGGTTTTATCAATTTTAAAACCGAGTTTTGCCTTGAATTGATTTAAAACATGAATACACAAAATGTAACACAATAAATGGTTTTAAAATCATTTGAAATATCCAACCTTGATCTTTGGGCAATATGTCTATGAATTAAACATATTCTTTCCCCATGGTTAGTCTATTATTGCTATCATGATACTTCTAATGACCATGTAAATGTCATAAGCATTAGTGGACCATTTGTATCAACCTAACATCTCATCCATGCTATGTTTTCAATCAAGTTAGACTATAGTGAGTGTGAGATGTACCTAAAGGTATTTATACTTAACCCACAATTTCATGCAATTTATACCAAGGTTAAGTATTATCTAAAATGATCATGAGCCATATAATATGAATTATTGTACATCATGATTATAAGGATGTATCTTAAATCACAAATCAAGTATATGATTTAAGCATTGTAATCACAACATCCACCATGCTCATAATACATAAGTCAAATACTATTACTCACATCATCCTAAGTCAACCATTTAGCATGATATAAATAAAGTCCAACTATGGTTGACTATTCTAGGTCTCCTAACCCTTGAGGATTGACTTGGGAACCAAAAATAAATTCTTTCCAATAGGATTCACCAAGTATTCCTTTAGGATCCATTTTCTAGCTACCATTGTAATTTTAGCTTGACCCCTTGCAATTAAACAATGGTAGGCCTTCTCATTCTTGGTTCCCTTATAACCTAGGCCTTTCTTATTGAAACTAGCCCTTTGGCTCCCAATGATCATATTTAGGATGTTGGAGCCAATAGTAAACTTTTCTAAGGCCTTAGTTAAATAATCTACCTTTTTCCTTAAGGCCTTATTTTCTTCTACTAAGCATGCATCACTAATCATAGAAGAAGAAGCATTATCATTAACATTTAAACATGCATTTTCTAGATTTTCTTTTAATTTTTGAATTTGAATAAGCATGCATTTTTTTTCTTCATAGCTTTAAATAAATCCCTTGTTAGGCTAGTAATCATAGAAACTACATCATTGGAAGGGAGTTTTGTTACCTTGCTTACACAATCCCCTTCTAATGATGATGATGATGATGAGGCTCCCCCTTCACTCGAGCTCTCCTCACTTGAGCTTGTTTCTTCTTTTTCGGAGGAGGTGGAGTCCAAGTCATCTATCCCCATTAGTGCAAGGGTTGTGAAGGCTTGTTCTTCCTCCGATGAGGATGATGGATCTTCCCATGTCACCGCTTTAAGGTTGTGGGCTTTAGCCTTCCCTTTTTCTTTTGATTTTCTTTCTTCTTCCTTCTTCTTGCTCCCCTTTTTCTTGTCTTCTTTCTTTCTTTTTTCTTTCTTGCTTTTGTTCAAGAGGGGACAATCATCCCTCATGTGTCCCTCTCCTTGGAAATTATAGCAAATGATCTTTCTCCTTGGCCTTCTTCCCCTATCATGAGATTTATTAAATCTAAAATTCTTTAAAGCACACCTTACCTTCGTTACCATATATGCGTCTTCATTGCTATTCATGGAGGAAGAGGATGAATCTTCATCGGAAGAGGATGGTAGAGTCTCCTTCTTCTTTTTTCCCTTGTCGACTATGAGTGCTAATCCCTTTGGTGGCTTGATTGGCTCTTCAATTATTCCTTCAAGCCTAGTTTCATGTAACTCCATAGTTGAAAAGAATTCTTCTAGAGTACTTACCTCAAGATTCTTTGATCTATAAAATGAGTCCACCATGGAGCTCCACTTAGATGATCAGGGGAATGGATCTATAGCCTTCATGATCATGTCTCTATTGGAGATATTTTCTCCTACACTTGACAAACCCGTGATTATCTCTTTAAAATGAGAATGCAAAGAAAGTACCTTCTCCCCTTTGTCGAGTTTGATATTGCTCAATTGTGATCGGAGGAGGTCCCTTCTTGCAAGCTTTGCCTCGGAGGTGCCTTCATGAAGTTCTATTAGTTTTCCCCACATATCCTTGGTGCTTGCGCATTCTCCGATCTGGTTGATCTCTTATTGAGGTAGCACATTGTATAGATGGTGCTTGGCCTTTGAATTCGCCAAGTGCTCCTCTCTTTGCTTCTTGGTCCATCTCGATTTTTCGATTGGTTCACCCTCTTCGTCCCTAGGTACTTCAAAATCGCTTTCCATTATTATCATGATATCGAAGTCGGTCTCGAAAAATACCTCCATTATTATCTTCCACCATGTGAAGTCACCCTCAAACTTGGGTGGATGAATGTTGGAGTCGGCCATCTTGTCGTGCTTGTTTTGGCGATGAGTCCGGGATAAGCTCCTCTCTCTGATACCACTTGTTGGAGGATCAGTGGCCGGCTAGAGGGGGGTGAATAGCCTCTTGATCGTAGATGATGGAATTTGTTCACTTAATTGTCTACAAATACTATTAGCGCAGCAGAAAACAAACACTAAACAAAGTAATTAAGACAAAATGAGATAAGCAAAGAGAAGGCAAGAAAGCAAACACTAACAACTTGATGTAACGTGGTTCATGGCCCTTGCCGCTAATCTGTTGGTGCAATCGGCCAAGGTCACGATTGACCGGACTCGAGTTTGACTCGAGTAAGTGTTTTAATGTTTGACATGGATGTCTGACATTGATGTTTGACATTTGTTAGGGAGATTGCTGATGCAATTGACCCAAGTTAGTATTTGATGTTTGACGATGGTTTGACCATTATCATGGGAAAAGTCCAAGTCTTGAGTAATTGGCATGTAAAGTCCAAGCATGGGTCTTTGCAAGGGAAAGTCCAATATGGGTTGGCAAAGGAAAGTCCAAGCTTGAGTCTTGGCATTTAGAAAGTCCAAGGGGTTTGATATTGGCAGTGTAAAGTCCAAGCAGGAGTCTTGGCAGCATAAGTCCAATTGTTGGCGGCGTAAAGTCCAAGCAGAGTCTTGGCAGCGTAAGTCCAATGTGTCTTGGCGGTGTAGACACCATTAGCATAACAATAGCCATTGTAAGCACCTGAAGGCTAGCGTATGGATGAACAAGTCATGGATGACTTGGAGGGATCCGATAGGCGCGAGGCTGATGGAGGTGGCTAGAAGGCTTAGGTCTAGGATATAGGTGGTCTAGCAAGTATGGGAGCACCATACTTGAAGTAAAACCTCATGTTTGAGGTGTATCAATCGACTGAGACTTATGGGCAATCGACTAGTGTGAGTCAACTAGGGTTTGACTGCAGGAATTAGCCTAGCAGTCGACTGCCAGCCTTTGGCAGTCAACTGCTTGCTTGATCAGTCGACTGATATGTCGATCAGTCAACTGATGCTCGAGAATTCGGGCACAGAATGGAGTCGAACTCGACTGTTGGGGTTAACAGTAGAGTGAAGGCTCTATCAGTCGATTGATGATGGATCCGTTGGATTTTTCCAGTGTGGATCTAGTCGTTGTCTCACGATAATAGTGGCACCAGTCGACTGATGGTACTAAGTAGTCGACTGATAGGCAAAATCCAGTCTAGGTAGCAGCTTTAAATAGAGCTTGTGGAGGAGGGATTGAGCACCGATTCTTGGGAGCTTTAAGGGCGATTTATTACTGCAAATCAGGGTCTCCAAGTGCAATTCAAGCAACCACAAAGCAAGCATCCAAAAGCGCATTCGTAAAGTGTTCTTTACATGTTCTTGTGTATTTAAATTGTATCTTGCTTGTATTTCATTTTTATTGTTGTAAGAATTATTGTAAGAGGTTTCTTCGCCTCCGACTTGTTCTCGAGAAGGTGTTTATTTGATTACTATTGTTGTATGCATCGCTAGAGCTCGTTTGAGCACGATCCATGGAGTAGGAACCATTCGGTTCCAAACCACACTATATTTTGTGTTGTGAATTGTGTTTGTCTTATTTTGTTATTGCTATATATTCCACTATGCTAACACGACTTGTAGAGATGAACACGATCGTAATCCATCAAGCATCGATGACGCTAATCACCCCCCCTCTAGCGGGCTCATCGTTCCTAATATAATCCACGACTCGATTCATTCCAGGTGAATCACTCCCAACCAAATCCACTAGATCTCTCCTTTTGCCCAAGCAAGGTGGAGGTAACCCTTCTTACAATAATACACTCCTTCCTACAATAGAATTGAAAGAAATGCAAGGAGAAGGAGTTGTGAATGTGTGGAGAACTTAGGGAGCATGAAGATTAACCTCCCTAAAGCCTACACCCTCTCTTTCTATAGAGAGGGATGAAATCTTCCCGTTGTGGTTTCGTCAATCGACTGCTTCATTCCAGTAGTTGACTGCTGCCTTTGCAATAGCTTATGACGACGTCTAATTCGTGATCATCACCGTCCAATGAAAACCTTGGCAGTCGACTAATGACCTCGTAGCCGACTAATCAATCGGCTACGAGTACTTCTGTGCCCGCGTGAACTCCAACAATCGACTACCATCCATGGCAGTTGACTGCCATCCATGGCAGTTGACTGCCAGTAATCTACTACTAATGTAGCAGTTTGACTGCTGATTGGAGTAGCTCCGTTGCACACCAGTCGAACTCATTCGACTTGGATCAGTTCGATTGCCCATTCATTGCAGTCGACTAGTATCTCGTAAACCTCAAACAAGAGACTTGTTTGAGCATCTGACGGTCGGGTAAAACCTCAACCCACTCGGTTGAGCATCCGACACTTGACTTAGCCATTTGGTCAAGTTCACCTATGATCTACGCTACTTTTCACTCATTCTCTCATCTCCCTTGAAGTCCCTCGCCGAAGTTCTCTTCGTCCGGCCACGCCCCTCGGATGCACCAAGTGCATGGCTTCACAATGTCATCCTTCACATCTCGCCCTGAAGTCTACTTCCTTTGTCTTCACTCTAAAGCTCCTCGTTCGGCGGTCCCTCGGATGCACCAAGCGCATGACTTCTGCAATACCATCATTCACCGATTCAAGGACCGAGTCATGAGATGGTGAACCCACCAATGCTATCATCAAGCTAACTTCTATGTCAATTACTAAGTCATGCATGACTTCAACACACATATCAAATCCATAAACAACGTAACTTAAACCTTTGCCACACACATCAAAACCACATCATACATGGGATGATTTCCCTAACACTATAAAGAATCCGTACTCCAATACTTACAATCAAGGCTTGAGGAACCATCCAAATTTTTCGTACCGAAACAATTAAACCCAATTTTGACAGAACATTCTAGAACAATCTTTAGGTCCTCTGCACAAGTAAAAGATTGCACAAGCAGAAGATTTTAAGCCAATTTGCATATTTCATACACCTAGGTCCTCTGCACAAGCATATTTCGTTCGCCTATAGATTTTAAGCCAATTTGCATATTTCGTTCTCCTATAGATTTTTGCACCTAGGCATGCCTATAGATTTTCTTTTCAAGCAATAAATGGCGAACGAAATATGCAAATTGGCTTAAAATCTTCTCTACATCATTCAACACACCCTAGGTGTGCTATTTGCCATGCCTAGGTGCAAAAAAAAAGGCTGAGAAGTGCTTGACATGCCTTATCCATGCCAATTGGCACAGGCATGTCGCATGGCCGACAACCGTGATTAAATGGCTTGGCACGATCGTGCCAAGCCAAAGCTTCCCTATTCTGAGCTAAAAACTTTTCTTCTCATCCATCCTTCTTCGATTTCCAGCAATTTTCAAGCCTTTCCAAGCCAAGATCAAGCTTCCTCAAGGACCGACGATGACATAGCGGCCATTCGAGATGAAGATTCGATGATTTGGCACTCTTTCTTGCAAGTGTAGCCATATCCTTCGATTTCTAGTTGGATCCTTCTTCCCAATTGAAGATCGAGCCTTCTCCAAGGTCGATCTAGCTTCTCTAAGAAATTCTATGTTCGAGGAAGCCGATCCAAGAAGTTTTAATTTCTAAGTGAAGAAATTCTCCATCACCATGTTCAAAAGACTAAGAAGGAACAATACCGCCACAACCGCTTCTACATCCACTGTTGAAACTCTAAATACCAAGATGTAGGGCACGCGACAAGGGTAACGAAAATCTTTGCGGTATTATTTTTCATAATGATAATCATTTGGCTCGATTTGATACTTTGGTTAAAAGAAAATTGATTAGCACCCGATATATTGATGATTATACCATTTACACCTTAGGATTAAGGGATGATATTAATTGGATGATTAGTAGGGTGGGAAGAAATGGACTTATGAATATTGATTACCCTACTTATCCAAAAATAAACCTAGGATTCCTATGTTCTATTGTGGCTGAAATCTTGAATGATCCTAATTGTGAAGAGGGGAAGATAACCTTTAGTATGTTTAATAATGAATACACATGGACACTTGAGGAATTTAATAATGTTTATGAATTACCATGTGGAGGAGAGAGGAGATTACCTAGGGGATTTTAAGACTTTGTATTTTGGGGAGAAATTTCAAAAGGTATTGACACTTATGATCCTTCTAGATCTAAATCTTCAAACCTCCCTAACCCAATTTTTAGGTACCTCGATAGGGTAATGGCTAATACAATCTTTGGTCGAGGAGGTAGTGAAGGTGTAGTTAGGCAAAGTGAATTGATTATTTTATGGGTCATGATAAACAATGTAACTATCGATACTGGCTCATATTTTATTAGACATTTGGTAAAAATAGGAAAACGTTTGACAAGATCAATCTTGGTTCGAGGTATAATAACTTAGATAGCATTTCCCTTGGGGTGTAATTTTGATGGATTATAGTTGATTCCACTTAGCCCCAAGATTGATCTTGATGCATGTATGGCCATGAGAATGATCACTAGAAATGAAGTTAGATATTGTTTAGTTTTACAGGATTATTTTCCCCTCACACTTTCAAATCCTGAGAAAACAACAGTGAGGAATTGAGCCAACTGGCTCATGGACAATGTAGTACCTGTTCCTGACCCCTTAGAGTCCAATATAGTACCACCTATTAGGGTCCTAGACATTCTTTTGCTTTTAGTGGTACATCTTATGTAGGTACTAGTACTTCTGATGATGCATATATTGGGATTCAACCCTCCCTTGATGCACTGCACATAGACTTAAGGAAGTAGTGGGCTAAACTCAAGGAGAAGAGGCAAATGATAGATGCCATGTATCAGTGGCACATTTCACAAGGTCATTTCTTTCCACCACCTCCTCCTGAGTAGTTTACTTTTGTGTTACCCTTCTATACATTGAGGTCAATGCATATTTTAAGTTTGGGTGGTAGCTTTGCAAATTTTTCATGCTTTGAATAAATTCCTACTGATAGCTTTTGCAAATTTTTCATGTTTAGCATAAATTTTTTTAGTACTTCCTCCGCATATTTCCTTGCATTGTTAGAATATTTCCTTAGATTGATAACATGTTGTTCCTCTATCCAAAGTAGTATAACTGAACTTAGTTAGATCGGTGAAGGTCCTTTTGGCCTACTTGATAAGAACCTTTTTCACTTTTTACACGATCTCTAGGGTAGAGGTATCCAAGAAAAGCTAAGTTCACTACACTGGACTAGTACTCAAATTTCCATGGGGACTTTTGCAATACTTGGTTACTGGAGAAACATTCATCTCAGGATTTTAAAAAGAAAAAGAAAAAAAGAGAGAAAAATATTCTTAATATAAAAAAAAGGAAGAGAGAAAAAGAAAAGAGAAATTGTTGGATCGATGTGGTTCGCTAGAGGGGGGGGGGCGAATAGCGATAAAAACTTTTTCTCGTTTCTTTCGTTAAAACTCGAGAGAAAATTAATTGCAGCGGAAATGTAAAGTAAATAGAGACAAATAGGTTTTACTTGGTTCGTAGCCTTCGGCTACTACTCCAAGGCCCTAATGGTCCTTGACCACGCACGGAGGGCAAATACTAAACGAACTCCTTCTCGATGGAGATAGGAGTTAAACGAATACAAAAGCTCAAGAAAGACTCAAGGTAGAGGGACACTCCCCCTCTCCTTGATATGATTTAAAGCTCTAAATAAAAACAACTTATACAAATTTAAAGATTATACCGACGACTTCAAAGATTGGAGGTTGAAGCTCTAGTCGTCGTCTCGGCAGTGCTTCATCGTAGGGATGTCGGAGAGTCGGAGCGTATCAGAAGCACTTGGAAGCTTTGGAAAATGATGAAAACCCCTAGGTTTGACCCTCCTTTTATAGCCTTTAAGCCCCTCATCGAATGGGTCTTTAGCCAATCACAAATGGGCACAAAACCCCTTGAAAAATGGTGATAACTCTTGACTACTCGAGGCTGATCCTTTGACCGAATGATCCGATGGCCATCACCCGATCGATGGCAAGATCCCGACATCCGACCTTCTAGCCGATCGTTTGATGGCAGTCGAGTCCTCCAAGTTGGCAGTCGACTGATGCTAGCTGCAAGGCAAGGTTAGCTCAACAAAAACATAATTTCGATGGTCGTCGACCATCCGATCTCGACCTAGATCATCTATAAGAAGCCTTTGGTCAGATCTATGCTTAAGATCATCCCCGTAAGGAGGATACGACCTTACTTACGCTCGCACACACGACCTTACCTCAGTACTTACGTGTTGCTTTTGCTTCCGGCCTTCCACTCAATTCCGATCACCGTGGCTTCCTCCGGGTGTCGCTTGTTGGGATGTATACTGAAAGCCTAGCTCTTTAGTATGAACATATTTATTTTGAAATAAGAATCGCATGATCATTGTTTGCACTTTTATATTTATTATATGTTGTGCATATTGTCTAATACTTTACATTGTAGATAACATGGTGCTTGGGTGATGGCACAGAAGATCATGTTATCAGTCCCTTGTAGAGTATAAGTAGAGGCTCACAACCAAGATGGTCTTGGACAAACCATTGGCATGGTTGTAGTGTAGCTTGGTATTGTTTTATCTTGAACATAGAGTTACACTAGTACACTTAGGTGTATTGAGCAGGACCGACATAGAGGTGATTCAATTTATTGCTCACTACATAATTAAATCGGACCTCGGATATTATGTTGTACATGCTCTTAATCCCGATATAATAACGGGCACATGTACTTAGTATTTATTTCTTTGATTTACCAGAGGGTGAGATTTCTATGGATTAAATCAATATGCCCGGTAAGTTGGGAAATGATATTATTTACATGGTGTGCCGTTGATTATAGGAGGAATCCGTGTCCTATATATTAGGTTGATGATGTCCCCTTGAGGAGCTCATAAGGTTTATCATGTAAACCCCGCGGGTTGACTTAGTCAACATGATGATAAGGTTGAGTGGTACTACTCGAGGAGTTAGATGTTAATTGATTGATGGTCAGTAAATCAATCGATTGACGGACATTCGATATCTTAAACACGGGGAGATAAATGTACAAATAATATATGGAGCCCATATTAATTTATGGGGGTTGGTGAGGTAGTTCGATGATGATCCTCTAGTGGAATGGAACATCATTGATGGATCAAGTTTGTGTGGTTCCGATCCATCGGGTGGCCAAGACCCAACTCCTCCTCATGGTCCCTATCGTAGCCTTATATAAACCTCATGAAGTCTAGATCAAATGATGGAAAACAAATCTCTAGATCCAACGGTTGGGATTAAATTCCTAGAACCGACGGTTGAGATTAAATCTCTAGATCCGACGGTTGGGATTAAATTCCTAAAACCGACGATTGAGATTAAATCTCTAGATCCGACGGTTGGGATTAAATTCCTAGAACCGACGGTTGAGATTAAATCTCTAGATCCGAGGGTTGGTATTAAATCCCTAGAACCGAGGGTAGAGATTAAATCTCTAGATCCGACGGTTGGGATTAATTTCCTAGAACCGACGGTAGAGATTAAATCTCTAGATCCGACGGAGATTAAAACCCTAACCCTAACTCTATAAAAGGATGGCTATGGGTTGGGCGGCAAAAAGGGTTAATGGTTCATGATGGATGCTAAGGAAATTAGGGTTTTGCCTAGTATGCTTGGGCGGCAAGCAACCTCATGGAGGAAACCCTAATTAGGGTTTTGGCTCCTTAAGTTGGGCGGCCAAGGTGATGAAGGAGGGTGGACGGCAACCTATGGAGGAGCTTGTCTTCTTCATTGAAGGTGGCTAGCTCCTAGATCTCTCCTCTCCACCATGCTTAGGCGGCAAGAAACCTATGGAGGAAACCCTAATTAGATTAGGGTTTGGCTCTTTGGATTGGGCGGCTAGGTTGGAAGTTAGGTTGGGCGGCAACTATAGGGGAAGGGCTCATCTTCTTCCTTCTAAGGTTTGGCCGGCCACTACCTTCTCTTCCTCTACCTTGGGCGGCAAGAAATCCAAAGGAAGCTTGGTTGGGCGGCTAGGGTTTGGAAGGTAAGGTAGGTGGCAACTATAGGGGAAGTGTTCTTCTTCTTCCTAGGGTGTTGGCCGGTTCCTATCCTTTTTCCTATACCTTTGGTGGTGCCCAACCTATTCCTCTTTTCCTCTTGTTTTCCTCTTGGCCGGCGGCACAAGGATCTAGGGTTTGTCCCTAGTTGGTTGTAGTTGTTTCCATTATGTTCTCTCTATTCTTGGGGCCGGCGGCATCAATCCTTTGTGGATTGGTGGTTGGCTCAAGCAAGAAGGGAAAGAGAGTTCTTCTTTCTTTGGATTGAAGAAGATCTAAGAAGCTTCGACTTGTGGAGGATCTTCGCCCACACGAAGTCTACAAGGAGGTTAGGACATACGATAGAAGATCAAGAGGTATAAAAGTTTTATTAACTTTTATTTATGATCTTTGCATGTTCTTATTTGATATGCTAGCTTATGTTCTTTATGTTAGTATATGTTGATTATACTAGTTTACATTTGCATGTATTTGTATAATCATGGACCCCGATAAGAAACACAAAAACCGGCGATCCGTCCGTCGTCTCTTCCGCGGCTAATCGACTAGGAGAGTTGGTTGCTTGAACAACTAGTTTGTTCAAGCGATCACTCGAGTCGTTAGCACGACGACGAATTGGTTGTGCTTAGGAAACTCATCCCATCCGGATTAGTTTTCATTAGTGAAAATTTTAATCCGGGGACATGGGAGCCAATGAGCATTCCGAGGACTAGCACATTGCCAACAACTAGTATCAGAGCCATGGTTTCCGGTTTTGTGTGTTTTTGGATTCGGTTACTTTCATGCACATATCATATATTTTGTATGCCGGATAATAGTAGGATGTGCGTAGGCTAACTTTTTGGTTGCAGGCATAAGATCCGACTATTATGGCTATATGTGTGTATGTGATTGTTTGTGTATGATTGTATATTATTTGAATCCTCGGGGTTGACGAGGCTAGATTAGTATTTAATTTTTGTAATTAAATACGGCATTGTTTAGCCACTCTTTATTTTATTTTACTTTCGATCTAGATTTCATGTACACTCCCTCGTAGGTATAGGATCGATGGATGTAAAATAAAATAGGTTTTACTCTTTTCGGATCTCGGATGGCTCGTACATGGCGTAGGAGGGAGGCGGGCCGAGGTGGCAACACGACGGGATGCGTATTGGAGAACAAAGCCATAATAGTTGGAAAAATTCTATTTTTCCATATTTATTGCTTATTTGTTTTATATGCATGTTGTGTGTGCTTGAAAATTCCTCATTTTCAATTTACTAAGTGGGAGAGGGATATTTTAATTAATTCCCGCGGCCTCCATTACAATTTGACATGTGATGCAACAAACTTGCGCGTCGGCTCTGAGTGCCTTCCTCCCCATCGGATAAGTTTGTTTGCGGATCACTAGGTCAAATAATGGTTATAGGAAATTATTTAGGAGCGTGTGTACTTCCCCATCGGTAAGACACATAATCCGAGATAATTCCCTTAGTATCGTGTAATGGTGCACACTTAGATGCAAATAAAAAGTATCCTTCCCATCGGAGTCACTGCTTTTATTTGTAGGGCCAAAGAGGAACCAACTATTAATTTTATTTGTCAAAAAGTAAGGTTGACAAGATAATAAAATTAATGGGTAAAACCTCCTCTTACAAATGTAGAATTCGTATACGTCCACACTATCGTGGCATGCGAAATTCTTGGTGTTTTGAGGTGTTGGTTGATTTCGGGATTTTATTGTTTTGAGGAATCAATAATATTTGAAATCTAAAGCAATGATCTATGTGATTCTTAGGATTTTCAAAATTGATTTTCAGTCCACTTGTTGTAATACTAAAGGAAGAGAATACCTCTTGGGAGAGTTTAGGAATTACTTATCAAAGGCTGGGATTCAATCCCAATTGTCTGCACCTGGCACACCCCAGCAGAATGGTGTAGCGTAGCGAAGGAAGAGGACTCTTATGGAGATGGTTAGATCGATGATGAGTTATTCTGACTTGCCAGATTCGTTCTGGGGATATGCCCTAGATACGACGGTATACATTCTGAACCTTGTTCCATCTAAATCAGTGCCTTCTACTCCCACAGAATTGTGGACTAGGCGGAAGCCTAGTCTAAGACATATTCGGATATGGGGAGTCCAGCACATGTGCTGAAGGCTGATAAGTTGGAACCTCGTACAGAAGTATGCATGTTCGTTGGCTATCCTAGGGGAACGAAGGGTGGTTTGTTTTATAGTCCTAGAGATCAGAGGGTGATCGTTAGTACGAATGCCAGATTTCTAGAGGAGGACTATGTGATGAACCACAAGCCCACGAGTAGGATTGTTCTTGAGGAGTTGATAGGGGAAGTCCCGACTTCAGTACCACTGGTACAAGAGGATATACCACATGTCACTGCACCGCGTGTCACAGAGGATATACAGGTGATACCTCGTCGTAGTGGGAGGGTTGTGAGACAGCCTGATAGATTCATGTTCTTGGGAGAATCTTCCGATTTGGTCCCTGGCGAACATGAACCTGATCCCTGGACATATGACGAGGTAATCCAAGATATAGATGCAACATCTTTGCAAAGTGCAATAAATACTGAGATTGAATCTATGGATTCAAATCAGGTCTGGGAGCTCCTATGTATAGCAGCTCATATGAATTTATGAGGTGTGACAGATGGATGTCAAGACAGATTTCCTTAGTGGAAGTCTTGAGGAATCCATTTATATAAAGCGACCAGAGGGATTCATTGCTAAGGGCAAAAAGTATCTTGTATGTAAGCTTAATCGGTCCATTTGTGGATTGAAGCAAGCTTCGAGGTCTTGGAACATCCGCTTTGAGGAGGTAAATCCAGTCTTATGGATTTATTCAAAGTTCGGATGAGTCTTGTGTATATCAGAGATGTGACGGAAATGTAGTGGTATTTTTGTACTATACGTAGATGACATTTTGGTGGTTGGCGACAACATCGAAATGTTATCAGACGTAAGGGTATGGTTGTCCAAACAGTATGGTATGAAGGACTTGGGAGAAGTGGGTCACAACCTTGGGATCAAGGTTGTTGTGCTTATCCCAAGCTTCATACATAGACATGATTTTGGATCATTTTAGCATGCAAAACTCCAAGAAGGGTTTTCTACCTTTCAGGCATGGAGTTCCTTTATCTAAGGAGATGTGTCCAAGATCATCTGAGGAGATAGAGGAGATGAAGGCGGTTCCTTATGCTTCGGCAGTAGGAAGCCTCAGTTATGCGATGCTCTGTACGAGACCAGATATCTGCTTTGCCGTGGGCATGGTCAGCAGATATCAGAGTAATCCAGGTCAGGGATATTGGACTGCGGTAAAGCATATATTGTGGTGCCTGAGAAAGACTAGGGATTATATGCTAGTTTACCGGGCAGACAAATTACTCCCTGTGGGTTACATAGATTCTGATTTCCAATCTGATAGGGATAACAGTAAGTCTACCTCAGGTTTTGTGTTTACTTTTGGAGGTGGAGCCATAGTATGGAAGAGTGTCAAGAAGAAATGCATGGTGGACTCTACCATGGAAGCTGACTGTATGGCAGCCTCTTAGGCGGCCAAAGAAGTTGGGTGGCTCAGGAACTTCCTGATGGACTTGGATGTGATTCCTAGTTTGCCCAGAACTATCACAATTTATTGTGATAATAATGGTGCAGTTGGAAACTCGAAGGAACCACGAGCCCATAAGGCTAGTAAACACATAGAGTGCAAGTACCACCTGATACGAGAAATCGTTAAGGAGGTAGAAGTTGCTGTCGCCTGGATTGCATCAGAGGATGACCTGGTATACCCTTTTCACTAAGGCCCTTCTAGCGAGAGCTTTGATAGGCATGTGGAGGGAAGGGGAGTTAGATGTTAATTGATTGATGGTCAGTAAATCAATCGATTGACGGACATTCGATATCTTAAACACGGGGAGATAAATGTACAAATAATATATGGAGCCCATATTAATTTATGGGGGTTGGTGAGGTAGTTCGATGATGATCCTCTAGTGGAATGGAACATCATTGATGGATCAAGTTTGTGTGGTTCCGATCCATCGGGTGGCCAAGACCCAACTCCTCCTCATGGTCCCTATCGTAGCCTTATATAAACCTCATGAAGTCTAGATCAAATGATGGAAAACAAATCTCTAGATCCGACGGTTAGGATTAAATTCCTAGAACCGACGATTGAGATTAAATCTCTAGATCCGACGGTTGGGATTAAATTCCTAGAACCGACGATTGAGATTAAATCTCTAAATCCGACGGTTGGGATTAAATTCCTAGAACCGACGATTTAGATTAAATCTCTAGATCCGACGGTTGGGATTAAATTCCTAGAACCGACGGTTGAGATTAAATTTCTAGATCCGACGGTTGGGATTAATTCCTATAACCGATGGTTGAGATTAAATCTCTAAATCCGACGGTTGAGATTAAAACCCTAGAACCGACGGTGGAGATTAAACCAAGGCCTAACCCTAACTCTATAAAAGGATGGCTATGGGTTGGGCGGCAAAAAGGGTTAATGGTTCATGATGGATGCTAAGGAAATTAGGGTTTTGCCTAGTATGCTTGGGCGGCAAGCAACCTCATGGAGGAAACCCTAATTAGGGTTTTGGCTCCTTAGGTTGGGCGGCCAAGGTGATGAAGGAGGGTGGGCGGCAACCTATGGAGGAGCTTGTCTTCTTCATTGAAGGTGGCTAGCTCCTAGATCTCTCCTCTCCACCATGCTTAGGCGGCAAGAAACCTATGGAGGAAACCCTAATTAGATTAGGGTTTGGCTCTTTGGATTGGGCGGCTAGGTTGGAAGTTAGGTTGGGCGGCAACTATAGGGGAAGGGCTCATCTTCTTCCTTCTAAGGGTTGGCCGGCCACTACCTTCTCTTCCTCTACCTTGGGCGGCAAGAAATCCAAAGGAAGCTTGGTTGGGCGGCTAGGGTTTGGAAGGTAAGGTAGGTGGCAACTATAGGGGAAGTGTTCTTCTTCTTCCTAGGGTGTTGGCCGGTTCCTATCCTTTTTCCTATACCTTTGGTGGTGCCCAACCTATTCCTCTTTTCCTCTTGTTTTCCTCTTGGCCGGCGGCACAAGGAGCTAGGGTTTGTCCCTAGTTGGTTTGTAGTTGTTTCCATTATGTTCTCTCTATTCTTGGGGTCATGCGGCATCAATCCTTTGTGGATTGGTGGTTGGCTCAAGCAAGAAGGGAAAGAGAGTTATTCTTTCTTTGGATTGAAGAAGATCTAAGAAGCTTCGACTTGTGGAGGATCTTCGCCCACACGAAGTCTACAAGGAGGTTAGGACATACGATAGAAGATCAAGAGGTATAAAAGTTTTATTAACTTTTATTTATGATCTTGCATGTTCTTATTTGATATGCTAGCTTATGTTCTTTATGTTAGTATATGTTGATTATACTAGTTTACATTTGCATGTATTTGTATAATCATGGACCCCGATAAGAAACACAAAAACCGGCGATCCGTCCATCGTCTCTTCCGCGGCTAATCGACTAGGAGAGTTGGTCGCTTGAACAACTAGTTTGTTCAAGCGATCACTCGAGTCGTTAGCACGACGACGAATTGGTTGTGCTTAGGAAACTCATCCCATCCGGATTAGTTTTCATTAGTGAAAATTTTAATCCGGGGACATGAGAGCCAATGAGCATTCCGAGGACTAGCACATTGCCAACATCGCTAGCCTTCAGCTCCAGCGTTGAGACTTTTCTTCACACTTGATTTAGCTCATGAGATAACAATATATGCTTAACTTTGTATCGTTTACTATAATCAAAACTTAGGTTCGACTTAGGTGCCTACTGCACCAACAATCTCCCCCTTTTTGATTTATGGCAAACCCACATACAAAGTTAAGTAAATAGCAAGCATGAAGAGTAATAATGTGCATGAGAAACAAAAAATATGAAGATTAAGTTGGAGTAGTAAGGATTTTCTTCAAGTACTCCCCCTTTAAAAAACCTCCCCCTTGACCGAGGGTGAGTCTTGAAGAAAGACCTTAATCCTCCCCCTTGAGGGTTGCTTTAAGTAATTAACATTACTTAAAGTTGGCCTTAGTAAAACATTTTAGTTAAGCCCTTTCTCCCCCTTAAGTAAAACATTAACGACATAAAGTTTAAAAAATAAGTTTAAGTAAAACGTAGAGGCACAAATAAGTTTATGTTAAGAATTCTTTGGCCTAAAAGTAAACTAAGTTTTAACTTTTGGTTTAAATATGAAGTAAGAGTTAAGTTATCAAAAAAAATTTTGACCCCTTAACTTTGGCCTTTTTCTCCCCCTTTTGCCGTATATCGAAAAGAGTAAGGGGTGTGTGGAAAACAAAATAGGTGTTAAATTTAAAGTCCAAGCATGTTCCCCATTATATATATATATATATAATATACTGAAAATAAGCTCATTTATAAAATGTTCGACTCATATTTGGCTTGATTGATATGTAAGATCAACCAGTCCTGGTCAGAGTCGGTTAGTATGTATGATTATACTCCGTGGTTCATAGTGATGCACTAGCTCTACATCTGGAACCAGGAGTAAGGTCCTAACATCTCACGCCCATCTACGTGGCTAAGTACACATACACATTAGTCCTATGTGTTGTGAGATGTACTGGCTCCTTAAATCTATAGGTGCATGATATCTAAGGTATGTCCTATGCTAGTTCCATAAAAATGAAATTAAAGAAATAGTAGTAAGAACATATAATTTGCATGTACCTATTCTATTATGCACATGCCCAATTTTCATCTTAATAGACTAAATTCGACTTCGGGTAGGGGTTTAGTAAATAGATCTGCCAAGTTAGACTTTGATTCGACGTATTCGAGGTGTATGGCTCCGTTGGCCACATGTTCTCGAATGAAATGGTGTTTGACCTCTATATGTTTGGTCCTAGAGTGACATATCGGATTCTTTGTAAGATTAATTGAACTAATGTTATCTACGTGAAGTTTAGTATTCGTAAAGTCTAACTTAAAGTCGCGGAGAGTGTGCTTCATCCAAAGAAGTTGTGTGACACACTCACCCATCGCGATGTATTCGGCTTCGGTGGTAGATAAAGCAACACAGTGTTGTTTCCTACTACACCAACTCACTAGACTCGAGCCGAGAAGTTGACAACAACCACTCGTGCTCTTTCTATCGAGCTTACTACCGGCATAGTCCGAATCGGAGTAGCCGATTAGTTCGAACTCCGTAGATCTAGGGTACCAAATACCAACGTTAAGTGTACCCTTAAGATATCTAAGGATACGCTTAACTAGGGTTAGGTGAGACTCCTTAGCATAGGTTTGAAACTCGCGCATACTCATCGCGAATAGGATGTTGGGTCGACTCACGCTAAGTATAGGAGACTCTATTACGCTCCTATAGTATTTTAAGTCAATGGACTTACTTTCTAGGTCTTCTCCTATGTTAACATTTATCGCCATTGGGGTGTTTATTACCTTAGCGTCTTGCATTCCAAATCTTTTAATTAACTCCTTAGTGTATTTTTGTTGATATAGGTATATACCATCCTTAGTTTGTTTAATTTGTAGACCTAAAAAGAAACTTAACTCGCCTACCAAGTTCATTTCGAACTCACTTTCCATGAGTGAAATGAACTCGTTTAGTAAGGCTGAGTTAGAGGTTCCAAAAATTATATTGTCTATGTAAATTTGAGCTATGAATATTTCTTTACCTAAGGTTTTTACGAAGAGAGTTGGGTCAACTAAGCCTTGGTTAAACCCTTTTGACTTAAGATGGATTGAAAGTCTCTCGTACCAAGCTCGAGGAGCTTGTTTAAGTCCATAGAGAGCTTTCTTAAGTTTTAGAACATGGTCGGGTTTATCTAGATTTTCGAATCCGGGGGGTTGGCTGACATAAACTTCTTCTTTAATGTATCCATTTAGGAATGCCGACTTAACATCCATTTGAAATAAATTTAAATCCTCGATGCAAAGATAAGCTAGCAACATTCGAATGGATTCGAGTCTAGCTACTGGGGCATAGGTTTCATCGTAATCTAAGCCTTTGACTTGGCTAAACCCTTTGGCGACTAACCTAGCCTTGTTTCTAACTACTTCACCTTAATCATCAGGCTTATTTCGAAACACCCACCTTGTTCCAATTATCGTTTTGTCTTTAGGTGGTGGTACTAATTCCCACACTTCATTCCTAGTAAATTGAGCTAGCTCTTCTTGCATTGCAATAATCCAATCGGGATCAAGAAGAGCTTGTTCAATTGATTTGGGTTCTATCTTTGAAATTAAGGAAATTTGACTAAGGTTCCTATAGGATGCTCTAGTTCGAACTCCTAGATTAGGATCTCCTATCACTTGATCGATAGGGTGGTTAGTTTGAATCCTAGATTGGGTTGGGTTTGTGTCACCTAATGCTTGATCAATGGGGTGACTTGGTTGAACACTAGTTTGGTTGGAGTCATCTATCACTTGATCAATAGAGTGACTTGGTTGACTTAGGTTAGATTAACACTAGACCTCGATCTCCGGATCGAGTTAGGTCTAGTATGAATCGCCTGCTAATTGGGGTTGCTGGGGGTTTTGTAGGTTCATGTCCTTCATCAAATACTACATTGATAGTCTCCTCGACTCTAAGGGTGTCGTGGTTATATACTCTATAAGCTCGACTTGTAGTCGAGTATCCTAGAAAGATTCAGGTCGTGGTTTTGGATGTAAATTTCCCTAGGTAATCCTTAGTGTTTAGGATATGTAACTTACACCCAAATACCCTAAAGTACTTGATGTTGGGTATTTTATCGTGATAAATCTCGTATGAGGTCTTAAGGTGCCTTTTTACCATAACGATCCTATTTTGGACATAGAATGTTGTACTCATGGCTTCTGCCCAAAACCTATCGGGTAGGTCGTATTCGTTCAACATGGTCCTAGAAGCTTCTTGTAGAGTTCGGTTTTTCCGCTCCACTAGGCCATTTTATTGAGGGGTCCTAGGGCAAGAGAATTCATGGTGGTATCCGTTTAGGTTACAGAAGTCGGTGAACCTTTGATTTTCGAATTAACCACCATGATCGCTTCTAAGTCTTTTAACCTTAAGGTCTTTTTGATTCTCGATTAATTTAAATAGATTAATTAATTGATCTAGGGTATCATTTTTATGTTTGATGAACCTAACCCAGGTAAACCTGGAGTAGTCATCAATTATGACTAAGCAATATTGACTTCTATTGAGTGACTTGGCTCCATGTGAATCGAATAGATCCATATGCAGGAGCTCAAGTACACTTGAGGTTCGTTCTTGGTTAGTTAACTTGTGTTGTGTCCTAGGTTGTTTTCCTTGTTGACAAGCATTACAGATTTTATTAACCAAGTTGTTGAGGTTGGGTAAGCCTCTGACTAAGCCACTCTGACTCATCTTGTGGACGAGTCTTGGCTGCGAGTGACCGAGTCGTCGGTGCCACAACCATGATTCTTCTTCCTGTGTCATAAGACACTTAGTTGAGGAGTTAGTTAAGTTTATCGTATAAATGTTGTTATTTCTAGTTCCTTTAAGAATTGTTTTAGCGGTTTCGTTGGTATTAATTATGCATTCATTTTCTAGAAATATGACCTTATAGTTATTATCACACAATTGGCTTACACTAAGTAAATTATATTGAAAATTTTCTACTAGTAAAACATTTTGAATAACAAAATTTGAATTGAGCTCAATAGCAACATTCGAATGGATTCGAGTCTAGCTACTGGGGCATAGGTTTCATCGTAATCTAAGCCTTTGACTTGGCTAAACCCTTTGGCGACTAACCTAGCCTTGTTTCTAACTACTTCACCTTAATCATCAGGCTTATTTCGAAACACCCACCTTGTTCCAATTATCGTTTTGTCTTTAGGTGGTGGTACTAATTCCCACACTTCATTCCTAGTAAATTGAGCTAGCTCTTCTTGCATTGCAATAATCCAATCGGGATCAAGAAGAGCTTGTTCAATTGATTTGGGTTCTATCTTTGAAATTAAGGAAATTTGACTAAGGTTCCTATAGGATGCTCTAGTTCGAACTCCTAGATTAGGATCTCCTATCACTTGATCGATAGGGTGGTTAGTTTGAATCCTAGATTGGGTTGGGTTTGTGTCACCTAATGCTTGATCAATGGGGTGACTTGGTTGAACACTAGTTTGGTTGGAGTCATCTATCACTTGATCAATAGAGTGACTTGGTTGACTTAGGTTAGGATTAACACTAGACCTGATCTCCGGATCAGAGTTAGGTCTAGTATGAATCGGCTCGCTAATTGGGGTTGCTGGGGGTTTTGTAGGTTCATGTCCTTCATCAAATACTACATTGATAGTCTCCTCGACTCTAAGGGTGTCGTGGTTATATACTCTATAAGCTCGACTTGTAGTCGAGTATCCTAGAAAGATTCAGGTCGTGGTTTTGGATGTAAATTTCCCTAGGTAATCCTTAGTGTTTAGGATATGTACCTTACACCCAAATACCCTAAAGTACTTGATGTTGGGTATTTTATCGTGATAAATCTCGTATGAGGTCTTAAGGTGCCTTTTTACCATAAGGATCTTATTTTGGACATAGCATGCTGTACTCATGGCTTCTGCCCAAAACCTATCGGGTAGGTCGTATTCGTTCAACATGGTCCTAGAAGCTTCTTGTAGAGTTCGGTTTTTCCGCTCCACTAGGCCATTTTATTGAGGGGTCCTAGGGCAAGAGAATTTATGGTGGTATCCGTTTAGGTTACAGAAGTCGGTGAACCTTTGATTTTCGAATTCACCACCATGATCGCTTCTAAGTCTTTTAACCTTAAGGTCTTTTTGATTCTCGATTAATTTAAATAGATTAATTAATTGATCTAGGGTATCATTTTTATGTTTGATGAACCTAACCCAGGTAAACCTGGAGTAGTCGTCAATTATGACTAAGCAATATTGACTTCTATTGAGTGACTTGGCTCCATGTGAATCGAATAGATCCATATGCAGGAGCTCAAGTACACTTGAGGTTCGTTCTTGGTTAGTTAACTTGTGTTGTGTCCTAGGTTGTTTTCCTTGTTGATAAGCATTACAGATTTTATTAACCAAGTTGTTGAGGTTGGGTAAGCCTCTGACTAAGCCACTCTGACTCATCTTGTGGACGAGTCTAGGGTGCGAGTGACCGAGTCGTCGGTGCCACAACCATGATTCTTCTTCCTGTGTCATAAGACACTTAGTTGAGGAGTTAGTTAAGTTGATCGTATAAATGTTGTTATTTCTAGTTCCTTTAAGAATTGTTTTAGCGGTTTCGTTGGTATTAATTATGCATTCATTTTCTAGAAATATGACCTTATAGTTATTATCACACAATTGGCTTACACTAAGTAAATTATATTGAAAATTTTCTACTAGTAAAACATTTTGAATAACAAAATTTGAATTGAGCTCAATATCACCTGATCTGATGATTTTGAGCTTGCCGTTATTTCCGAAGGCTACCGATCCTTGTCGTTTGAATCGAGGCTTTGAAAACTTGAGTTGATCCCCGGTCATGTGTCGGGAGCAACAACTGTCCAACATCCATTGATCCTACACACAAGGTGGTTGGATTGGATGTTAGATTTTTTAAATTGGTTGTAAGTTGTTAAACCTAGGTCATCTTACCTGTTTCTATATAATCAAGCATGTTATACTTGTGTGTTTTTTGTGAGATGATTTCCAATTAAGTTGATTAAGTGCATTTAGGTTCAAGTAATTTTATGTTAGATTTGGATTTGACCCTAGGCTTGTCAAGTTTACCTTTTCAAGATCATGGCTTCCAGGTCGTGGCGAGGCACAGGGGCCTTCTCTTATCGGATCATCGACCACTTCCTTAGACAAAGCCATGTTCAAGAAAATGATGACTTGACTCACCTAAGATTATTTCCTAGTCTAACTGGTTATTTTTGAAAAGAGGCTCCCCGAGGCTCAATCTTTTCGAAGAATTTTAGTTGGTTATGTTTTTGAAAAGAGGCTCCCCGAGGCTCAATCTTTTCGAAGAATTTTAGTTGGTTATGTTTTTGAAAAGAGGCTCCCCGAGGCTCAATCTTTTCGAAGTTGATTATGTTCATGTTCTAAGTGAGTTCACAAGTTTTAAAGTACAAACTTTCTAAGTTAAAGCATGCAATTTCTAAGTTAAAGCACAAACATTCTAAGTTAAAACATGCAATTTCTAAGTTAAAGCACAAACATTCTAAGTTAAAACATGCAATTTCTAAGTTAAAGCACAAACATGTTTTGTACTGGCTCCTCCTAGACCATTGAATCGGTTCGGTCTATCCACATAGTGGATTTGGTCCTTGGGAATCCAGTACGGGTTGGATCCTAGAGTTGAAATCAAAAAGTTCTTAAGGACCCATGCTTGGAGATGTTTCCTATGTCGACTTACAATCGACATATACGACCTATTAGTCGTGTTTGAGTTAAACCCTAGTCCAGCCTTGTTGTACATGGCCCTTTGAGATCCAAGTAGGAGGTCAAGTCCTTTGGATCCCGAAGTGAACCTTTCCAACGTGTTCCTAAGATCTTCGACTTGACTTTTCAAGAGAGAGTTCTCAACTTCGAGCATTTCAACTCGAGTTGAGTCCTTCTCTTGAACTCGACAAGTCGAAGAGGTTAGGGAGACCTCGTGTTTGAGGAGTTTAACCTCCTCAACAAGGGTCTCGACCTTGGACTCGGACTTAGCTAACTTCCTAGACAAAAACCTAACCGTATTATGTAAAGTATTAAATAAAGTTCGACTTACTTTAAGGGTATCTTTTGAACCGGATGCGTATCCGTGGCTTGACTTGAAGGTAGCTTCGTAGTCCGAGTCATTCTCGTGTTCCGACTCAAGTTCAGCTCTTTTGCCATGAAGACGTGATCTTCATCTTCTTCGGATGACGCTTCTTCCCATGTCGCGTTGAGGGCCTTCTTGTGCTTAGGTGCTTGGTGGTTGAGCTTGGGGCACTCGGACTTGATATGTCCAAACCTGTTGCACCCATAACACCTAATATTAGAACTTTTAGGCTTACCTTGGTTGGGTCGAGTCGTGGTTCGCTTTCGTCCCTTGGCTATCCTTCGAGCTAGGTTCATTAGTTCGGCAGTCAACTCCGGGTCAACTTCTTCTTCGGACTCGTCTTCCTCCTCGGTTGGTGGTGGCTTGCTTGCGATTTTCTTCTTCTTTGAACCTGCAAACAAGGCTATACCCCTCTCGGGCTCCGAGTTAGACTGCTCATGAAGTTCAAAATCTGAAAATAGTTCATCTAACCTAATTTTAGAAAGGTCCTAGGAGACCTTATAGGCATCGACCATGGATGCCCATAAGGTAGTCCTCGGAAAAGAGTTTAGGACATACCTTATAAGGTCACGGTTTTCGACCTTTTGCCCGATTGCGTGTAGGTTGTTGACGATGTCCTGGACTCGGGCGTGAAGTTGTGTCGCGGACTCGTGTTCCTGCATTTTTAGGTTATATAGTTTATTGAAAAGAAGATCACACTTACATACCTTGGCTTCGTCGGTCCCTTCGTGTAGCTCCACTAGTTTTGTCCAAAGATCTTTTGCGCTTATGAAGGGGCCGACGCGATTTAGCTCCTCCTTGGATAGGCCGCATTGAAGGATTTGCGTTGCCTTAGCGTCGGCTTCGACTTGTCATTTTGTTGCAATGGTCCATTGATCATAATCCAAGGAGTCACCCACTTCATTAGTCGGAAGTGTGAAACCCGTTTGGATTATGATCCACATCTCGATTTGGGTTTTGAGAAAGCATTCCATCCGACCCTTCTAATAACGGAAGTCATCTCCGTTGTAAAATGGAGGTCGGACGGTGCTAAACCCTTCGAGATGTGCCATTAGAACAAAAAACACAAGGAGACGAAGGAAAAAAACTAGCAACGACAAAAACACACAAAAAGTACCAAGACTTGCGTCTTGGATTAGTAGTGCGGGAGTAAATTTAACAAAGCGAAATAAATCTGAAATAAACAGAAATAAAAGAAAAATAAATCTGTAAAAAGACTATATTGGTGGTTTCACCAAATCTTAGCAATCCCCGGCTCTGATACCAATTGTTGGATCGATGTGGTTCGCTAGAGGGGGGGGGTGAATAGCGATAAAAACTTTTTCTCATTTCTTTCGTTAAAACTCGAGAGAAAACTAATTGCAGCTGAAATGTAAAGTAAATAGAGACAAATAGATTTCACTTGGTTCGTAGCCTTCGGCTACTACTCCAAGGCCCTAATGGTCCTTGACCACGCACGAAGGACAAATACTAAACGAACTCCTTCTCGATGGAGATAGGAGTTAAACGAATACAAAAGCTCAAGACAGACTCAAGGTAGAGGGACACTCCCCCTCTCCTTGATATGATTTAAAGCTCTAAATAAAAACAACTTATACAAATTTAAAGATTATACTGACGACTTCAAAGATTGGAGGTTGAAGCTCTAGTCGTCGTCTCAGCAGCGCTTCGTCGTAGGGATGTCGGAGAGTCGGAGCGTATCGGAAGCACTTGGAAGCTTTTGAAAATGATGAAAAACCCTAGGTTTGGCCCTCCTTTTATAGCCTTTAAGCCCCTCATCGAATGGGTCTTTAGCCAATCACAAATGGGCACAAAACCCCTTGAAAAATGGTGATAACTCTTGACTACTCGAGGTTGATCCTTTGACCGATCGATGGCCATCACCGATCGATGGCAAGATCGCCGATTGTCGACCTTCGAATGATCGCTTGATGGCAAATGAGTCCTCCAAGCTGGCAGTTGACTGATGCTAGCTGCAAGGCAAGGTTAGCTCAACAAAAACATAATTTCGATGGTTGTCGACCATCCGATCTCGACCTAGACCATGTATAAGAAGTCTTTGGTCGGATCTACGCTTAAGATCATCCCCGTAAGGAGGATACGACCTTACTTACGCTCGCACACATGAGCTTACCTCAGTACTTACATGTTGCTTTTGCTTCCGGCCTTCCACTCAATTCCTTCGGCTCCCTCCGAAGTCTCTTGAGTGTCGCCCGATCACCGTGGCTTCCTCCGGGTGTCGCTAGCCTTCAGCTCCAGCGTTGAGACTTTTCTGCACACTTGATTTAGCTCGTGAGATAACAATATATGCTTAACTTTGTATCGTTTGCTATAATCAAAACTTAGGTTCGACTTAGGTGCCTACTGCACCAACAAAAATATCATTGAAGCACCCTTTTGAGACCAAGTAGCTACTGGGGAAACACCCATATCGGTGCCCCTTTGAGGCTAACTAGTTACTAGGGAAATACTTGATTTTTATTTCCTACTTTTCTTCTCCTTGACTATTGAATGATCCTTTGAGACTAAGTATGCTAGTGAAAAGATGATCCAAACACATTGGCAAGCAAGTGTCTTTTGTTGGATTGGAAAAAGATGCTAGTGGGGGGTGAATAGCGTATTTTAAAAACTTTATTTTCATTCTAAAACACTTCGCAGCAAAAACACAAAAAATTAAACAAAGGAAAAAAAACTTTTTTACTTTGTTCACATACAAACGATTACTAATCCAAGACCCTGCGATCCTTGATCGCTTCCGAAGAGCAAACACTAAAAATCTCTTCCTCGTTGGGGGTAAGAGTCAAACGATTAAGAAAGATATAAAGGAAAAGGTAACAAACCTACCTCTCCTCTAAGCAAATAATAAGTAAGAGAATAAAACTAAACAATATACCAACACAAGAATATGAAGGAGAAGAGCTTTTGCCGACGTTACGACATTGTTGTGAGAACTTGGATTGATGGAGCACTAGAGAGCTTTTCGTTAATCAATAACGGGTGCCTCACCCCTTCTTTTTTAGCTTTTCCAAAGCCTTGCACGTGAAGATCTAGATAACATCATATCTGTAAATCTTATCCTTGAGGTGGAACTTGGTCTTTCCCACACACATCAGTCGATTGATCTCATTGGCAGTCGACTAATGAAACTGTTGGGTTTTCCGAGCCGCAAAAACCGCTTTTTGTATTGCGGAAACCTCGGAAGCCCCGGCAACGGATCCGTGCGAAGTATAAAATATAAAACTAACATGTATGTGTTTAATACCTTTAGATCTACTCTAGATCTACATGAAAAGAAGTTACCCTCGATGCGACACCCTTCGCAAATCCCACTCGTCCAAAAGGTTTGCCGGAACTCGAGAGTGTCAAGTGCACACTCCTCTATTGGTATCCACACAAGCAATAGGTGGAGAAAAATACCTTAGAGTGTGCTAGCACCCTTTAGGAATTTCGGCCAAGGAGGTTGGGAGAGCTTGAGAGGGTGATCAAAGGAAGAAGATGAAGTTGTGTAACTCCCAAAATGAATTCACCATCTAATAGTAATAGTGGTCGGCCACTTTTCTTAGGGAGGGGGGGGGGTTACATGAATGCATGTAACTCCTCCAAGAGCCAATGGCTCTTGGTCTCCCTCATGAGGTGGCACCACATGCTAAGTCAATGATGATGTGGAGCATCATCGTTGGCCGGCCATGCCAAGTCATCATCATGACATGGCATTTGGTCAAGTCAAACTTGACCTTTCATTTTCTCTCTCAAGTCAAGTAAAACTTGACCTCTTATCACCCATGGTTGATCAAATCCAACCATTTGATTCAGGTCAATTTAATTTAATGAATCTCTATTCATTAATTTAAATTGATTTGATCAATCAAATCTAAATTAGACTCATTCAACACTTGAATCAAATTGAGTCCAACTCAATTAGTCTAATTAGGATTACTCTTAATCCAATTTGGTTCATCCCATGAACCTAATCCTCATGGTTCATCATATGAACCTAATCTCCATCTAATTGCCCTTAGTGTGTGACCCTATAGGTTCTTGTAACGTTGGTAATGTCCCTAAACCGATTTAGGAACATAAGCAATGAGCGGTATCTAGCAACACATCATTGCTACTCAAGTTACAAGAATGTTGAGCTCCAGCATCACCTTTGTGACTACTAATTGTGACTCTCATAATATATGACAATGTCCCTATATCCTTGACATCTAGATTGACCAATTGAGGCATAGACCGTGTCAACCTCGGTACAATCTATATCTTGAACTCCAAGTAGACTCACTCTAATCAAATGAGCTCAATATCTCATATTGACTCATTTTGGCATGGTCATGCACTTTGTGGTCTCACTCTATCAAGAATATCGATGTCACCCCCGTCATATAGGAGGGATATATCCCATCTACATCACTCACATCGCTCCGCATAATTTGTTATATACCCAGTAATCTCCTTTATAGTCCACCCATTTACGGGTGAATTTTGACGAAGCCAAAGTATGCAACTCCTTATGTAGAGAACCATAGTGACTTCAGGTCTAAGGACTAATAGTCATACTAATAGCCACATGAGAAGGTATATGACACTCATATAACGATCCATGATACTCCCTCATGGCGGGTCATTCAGTATACATTCTCCAATGCATACCCATGTGTCAACTTGATATCTCATATCCATGACTTATGAGATCAAGTCATCGTGTTGACCTACATGCTAGTCTCTACGCATTAACATTGTCCCTGAATGTTAATACTCGACTAGGAATGATTAAGAGTAGTGTTCTCTATATCATCTCATTATCGATTCAACCAATCGATTGATATAGATAAGAACCTACTACTCAAGGACATTATTATATTTAGTTATTTGGCACCAATACATGTAAATATAATGACCATGCCTTTATAAATAGGAATATGATACAATAAAATCCATACAACAATCATCACATGATTGACTCTAGGGCTTTCACTAATAATCTCCCACTAGCACTGGTGTCAATCACCGTAGTATCTAATACCCAATGACCTAGTGTGACCATCATGCTTTTTCTGTGCCAAAGCCTTGGTCAAGGGATCTACGATGTTAGCCTCTGTGGGTACTCTGCAAATCTTCACATCTCCTCTATTGGTAATCTCTCGAATGAGATAGAAGTGCCGTAGTATGTGTTTGGTCCGCTGATGTGAGCGAGGTTCCTTAGCCTGTGCAATCGCTCCATTGTTGTCACAATAGAGCTCTATAGGATCTGCATGCTAGGAACCACCCCAAGCTCAGTAATGAACTTGCGGATCCAAATCGCTCCTTTCGCCTCGATGCGAGATATCGGCTTGTAGAATCAACAAGCGTCTCGCTTCAACTCTTCCAGCTCACAACGCCACCATTCAAGCAAAACATGAACCCTGACTGCGATCTATAATCATCCTGGTCAGTTTGGAAGTTGGCATCGCTGTAACCCTTTACATCTAGCTCCTCATCGCCTCCAAATATCAAGAAATATTCTTTAGTCCTTCTCAAGTACTTAAGAATATTCTTGACTGCTATCCAGTGACGCTCACCTGGATTTGACTGGTATCTACTCGTCATGCTCAAGGCATACGAGACATCAGGACGAGTACACAGCATGGCGTACATGATAGATCCTATAGCAGATGCATAAGGGATCTTATCCATGCGGTCTCTCTCCTCTCTAGAAGAGGGACTTTGAGTCTTCGAAAGACTCACACCATGTGACATCGACAGAAGTCCCTTCTTGGAATTCTGTATGGCAAATTGTAGTAATACTGTGTCAATGTATATACTCTGACTTAGGTCAAGTAATCTCTTAGATCTATCTCTATAGATCTAAGAGATTACAATACAGGCTGCTTCACCTAAGTCCTTCATTGAGAAGCACGTCCCCAGCCAAGTCTTCACAGACTGTAGCGAAGGGATGTCATTACCAATGAGCAATATGTCATCCACATACAATACAAGGAAGATAACTGTATTCCCATTAACCCTTTTGTAGACACAGGGTTCATCTTCATTATTGATGAAACCAAACTGTTTGATCGCATCATCGAATTGAAGATTCCAGCTCCGAGAGGCTTGCTTTAGCCCATAAATGGACCTTTGCAGCTTGCATACTTTCCCAGTATGCTGTGGATCTTCAAAACCCTCAGGTTGTGTCATGTACACATCCTCGAGTAAGTTTCCATACAGAAACGCAGTTTTGACATCCATTTGCCAGATCTCATAATCGTGGTATGCTGCAATAGCAAGCAAGATCCGAATGGACTTAAACATCGTCACTGGAGAAAAGGTTTCATCATAGTCAATACCATGAATATGCTTGAAACCTTTAGCCACCAATTGGCCCTTATAGGTATGCGTAAGTTCATCAATGTCAGTCTTTCTCATAAAGACCCATTACACCCAATGGGTTTGACCCCTTCAGGTGGATCAACCAAAGTCCATACTTGGTTGGTGTACATGGATTCCATCTCGGATCTCATGGCCTCTAGCCATTTCTCAGAATCTGGGCTCATCATAGCTTCTTGATAGGAGGTAGGCTCATTCTCAATGATCATAACGTCATCATGGTCAGACAAGAGAAATGAGTATCTCTCAGGCTGACGACGTACCCTATCAGACCTGCGAAGAGGTAGGTCTACCTGAACAAGTGGTTGTTCCACAACTCCTTGTGCAACAACCTCATCACCCACAACACTTTGTGGTTCCTGTTCAACCTCCATCAAGGCCTCAGTGCTATGGTCCTTATCTTGAATTTCTTAAAGATCGAACGTACTCCCACTAGTTTTTCTAGAAACAAAATCCCTTTCTAGAAAAACCCCAGTCTTTACTACAAACACTTTGTGCTGACTGGGAATATAGAAGTAATAACCCTTTGTATCCTTGGGATATCCAACAAAATAGCACCTATCGGATTTGGGTCCCAGTTTGTCTGAGACTTGACGTCGAGCGTAAGCCTCACAACCCCAAATCCTCATGAAAGATATCTTGGGGTTTCTCCCTGTCCATATCGTATATGGTGTCTTTACGACAGCCTTGGATGGTACACTGTTAAGGGTAAACGCTGCTGTGTCTAGAGCATATCCCTAAAAGGATATAGAAAGATCTGTGTGACTAATCATATATCATACCATATCTAATAGGGTACGATTCCTTCTTTCGGATACACAATTCCACTGTGGGGTTCCAGGAGGAGTGAGTTGGGATAGAATTCCACACTCAGCTAGATAGTCACAAAACTCATGGCTAAGCTATTCACCACTTCGATCTGATCGAAGTATCTTAATACTCTTGTCAAGCTGGTTTTGTACTTCATTCTTGAATTCTTTGAACTTTTTAAAGGATTCGGATTTATGTGTCATAAGATACACATAATCATATCTACTGTAGTCATCAGTAAATGTAATGAAGTACTTGTAACCACCTCTAGCAGCAATATTGAAAGGACAACATACATCACTATTTATAAGTCCTAACAAATTTGTTGCTCTTTCGCTGTGTCCACTAAAGGGAGTCTTGGTAATCTTGCTTAAAAGGCAAGACTAGCATGTCTCATATTATTCAAAATCAAATGAGTCTAGCATCCCATCCTTATGGAGCTGAGATAAGCGACTCTCATTTATGTGACCTAAGCGACAATGCCAGAGAAAGGTTTGGTTCAACTCATTTGACTTGAACCTCTTGGTACTTAAGTTATAGATAGGGCTCTCTAAGTCTAGAAAGTAGAGTCCGTTCATTAGAGGTGCACTACAATAGAACATATCATTTAAATAAACTGAACAATATTTGTTCTTTATTATAAATGTAAATCCTTTCTTGTCCAAACAAGAAACCGAAATTATGTTCTTAGTCAAAGCAGGCACATAACAACATTCATCTAATTCTAGTACAAGCCCAGAGGGCAGAGAAAGATCATTAGTTCCTACAGCAATAGTAGCAACCCTTGCTCCATTGCCTACTCATAGGTCCACCTCGCCCTTTCTCAATGCCCTACTATTTCTCAGCGCCTGCACATTGGTACAAATGTGAGATGCACATCTGGTATCTAATACCCATGATGAAGAAATAGATAGATTGACTTCTATAACATTTATACCTGAAGTAGAAGTCTCACTTCTTTTCTTCTTAAGATCTTCCAAGTAAGCATTGCAGTTACGCTTCCAGTGTCCAGCTTCCTTGCAATGGAAGCAAGCCCCTTCCTTGGCTACCCCTCCTTTGGGTTTAAGTTCTTTACCTTTGCCCTTGGCTTGGGACTTTCCCTTACCATTAGGCTTGCCCTTGACTTTCTTTTTGTGCACCATCAAAATGGTGTCAGATGTTCCCTTCTTAAGGTTAAGCTCAGCAGTTCTCCACATGTTGAGCATCTCAGGTAGTGGCTTATCAATTTCATTCATGTTGTAATTCATGACAAATTGATTGTAGGCTTGTTGCAAAGATTGCAATATAAGGTCAGTGGCCAGCTCTTGGCCAAGTGGGAATCTCAGCCTTTGTAGGTTTTCTACGTACTCAATCATCTTGAGTACATATGGACCTACAGGAGTCCCATCTTGCATTTTGGACACAAACAATGCCTTAGAGACTTCATATCTCTCATGCCTTGCTTGTCCTTGATATAGTTGATGAAGATGTCCAACCATATCATAAGCATTCATGAACTCGTGTTACTTCTGAAGCTCAGAGTTCATGGTCGCGAGCATTAGACATGACACATCTAATGCATCATCTTGATGCTTCTTGTAAGCATCTTTGTCAGCTCGCGAGGCAGTGGCAGGAGGTGCCTCCGGAATGGGATGCTCCAGGACGTACAACTTCCTTTCTTGGGTGAGAACAATTCTCAGGTTCCTGTACCAGTCCAGGAAATTTGCTCCATTGAGCTTGTCCTTCTCAAGGACAAAACGCAGAGAGAGAGTGTTCGTGTTTGTGGACTTAGTAATCTATAACATACAATGCAGAGAATTAATATCATATTCCTTTTATCATTTAATTAGGCCTTTAATCAAATGATGCTCCCACTGAATTATAGGAATTTTGTAGAATCGAGTTATGGATGTGGTAAAACTACATTACTAGATTCATACAAACTAGCTATAATTCTTGCGGGACAAGATCCACATCATACTAAGCCTTGAGTTAGCTTTGGCTAAATCGTCCAAGACTTAGTACGATTGGTGGGTAACACATTACCGATTACATCTCTATGTAACTCTTGGTTCTAGGATCAAGACCCACATTTACAAAAGACCTTGAGTTAGCTTTGGCTAAATCGCCCAAGATTTAGTGTAAATGTGATCTTATCCTATCTTTACAACGATTGGAATATGCCTATAGTTCTACTCGATCCAATTGAGTTAACTAGTTTTACTCAATCTAATTGAGCTTACTCTAACCCAAGCCGTGATAGGCGGGACCAAGATTGTCCCTCCGCACCCTACCAAGATAATATGCGTTGCTCTGCTTTGGCAGATTCAACAACTACAAATGATCGAGGTAGTGATGGGTATCAAGGACCTGGTAGGAATTTACGAGTTGATTCGATTAAGATCTAATCTAATCGTAATGTGTATCATATACGCATTAAGACCTTTATTATCCTATATTAGCATGCATCACATACATACATACATTATTCTAGCATGCATCTTATACATACAAGAAAATTATCCTAGCATGCATCATATACATACAAGCATTATTCTACTAGCATGCATCACATACATACAAGCACAATCAAATATATATATATATATATATATATATATCAACATATATATATATAAAATTAACTGTGATGTAGTCATGGCCCTACTATGATCTTCTCAAGCCAATGAGAAGATCGGATGGTCAACCTAAGGCTAGCGGCTTCTCCAAGCACTTCCTTTCACCGTCATGTGTCGTCGGCACCCTTCTTGTAACTTCGTCTACAAGTGGATTTTCCACCGCTCCATTTTGTACATTACAAATATGAAACTCGAGTTACATTAGAGTCTAAAATTATTTATAACTAGAATTTCAAAAGAAGTGGTACGACGCACAGGTCGCATACACTATACAACACGCACAACCACAAAAATAGCACGCAGGCCGTATTATGAATTACAACACATCATAATCCAATCAAATTTGGGTCATTGGGCCATAAAAATCACAGAATTATACATAATTCTAAATTATGTATTTTTACCGAAAATTTCTATATTTTTTCCTATTTTTTTCAATTTTATGAGTCACCTCTCCGTAACGGTCCCGCTAAGCTGTTTCTGGGCGCGATCACGGGACAAGGCCCCTTTCGGGGATAGGGGCAGCGCCCCTACTCGAAAAATAAACTTTGCGAGTGTCCCTACTATGATCTTACAGTGACTTAAGTCGCTGTCCCAAAAACCTAAAGCAAGAACTCGCCGTTTCGGAGAGTTTTTCTCGGTGGTTGAAGCCGACAAGTGTCCCAACACTCGTTGCTTCGTCTCATCGAGAAAAATACCCAAACATTCTAAAAAAATAGGAAATTTAGAGAAACATAAAATTATGTAATTTTTATATCTAATATAAAAATCACAAAAATGAATCACATACATGCTTCGCACGTGGCTATGATACCACTATTGGGTTTTCCGAGCCGCACAAACAGCTTTTTGCATTGCGGAAACCTCAGAAGCCCCGGCCACGGATCCGTGCGAAGTATAAAATATAAAACTAACATGTATGTGTTTAATACCTTTAAATCTACTCTAGATATACATGATAAGAAGTTACCCTCGATGCGACGCCCTTCGCAAATCCTGCTCGTCCAAAAGGTTCGCCGGAACTCGAGAGTGTCAAGTGCACACTCCTCTATTTGTATCCACACAAGCAATAGGTGGAGAAAAATACCTTAGAGCGTGCTAGCACCCTTTAGGAATTTCAGCCAAGGAGGTTGGGAGAGCTTGAGAGGGTGATCCAAGGAAGAAACTCCCAAAATGGATTCACCATCTAATGGTAATAGTGGCCGACCACTTTTCTTGGGCGGGGGGGAGGGGGGGGGGGGGTTACATGCATGCATGTTAGTCCTCCAAGAGCCAATGGCTCTTGGTCTCCCTCATGAGGTGGCACCACATGCTAAGTCAATGATGATGTGGAGCATCATCATTGGACGGCCATGCCAAGTCATCATCATGACATGGCATTTGGTCAAGTCAAACTTGACCTTTCATCTTCCCTCTCAAGTCAAGTCAAACTTGACCTCTTATCTCCCATGGTTGATCAAATCCAACCATTTGATTCAAGTCAATTAAATTTAATGAATCTCTATTCATTAATTTAAATTGATTTGATGAATCAAATCTAAATTAGACTCATTCAACACTTGAATCAAATTGAGTCCAACTCAATTAGTCTAATTAGGATTACTTTTAATCCAATTTGGTAAATCCTATAAACCTAATCCTCATGGTTCATCATATGAACCTAATCTCCATCTAATTGCCCTTAGTATGTGACCCTATAGGTTCTTGTAACGTTGGCAATGTCCCTGAACCGATTTAGGAACATAAGCAATGAGCGGTATTTAGCAACACATCATTGCTACCCAAGTTACAAGAATGTTGAGCTCCAACATCACCTTTGTGACTACTAATTGTGACTCTCATAATATGTGACAATGTCCCTCTATCCTTGACATCTAGATTGACCAATTGAGGCATAGACCGTGTCATCCTCGGTACAATCTATATCTAGAACTCCAAGTAGACTCACTCTAATCAAATTAGCTCAATATCTCATATTGACTCATTTGGGCATGGTCATGCATTTCGTGGTCTCACTCTATCAAGAATATCGATGTCATCCCCATCATATAGGAGGGATAGATCCCATCTACATCACTCACATCCTTCCGCATAATTTGTTACATACCCAGTAATCGCCTTTATAGTCCACCCATTTACGGGTGACGTTTGACGAAGCCAAAGTATGCAACTCCTTATGTAGGGAACCATAGTGACTTCAGGTCTAAGGACTAATAGTATACTAATAGCCACATGAGAAAGTATATGACACTCATATAACGATCCATGATACTTTCTCATGGAGGGTCATTCAGTATACATTCTCCAATGCATACCCATGTGTCAACATGATATCTCATATCCATGACTTGTGAGGTCAAGTCATCGTGTTGACCTATATGCTAGTCTCTACGTATTAACAATGTCCCTGAATGTTAATACTCAACTAGGAATGATTAAGAGTAGTTTTATCTATATCATCTCATTATCGATTCAACCAATCGATTGATATAGATAAGAACCAACTACTCAAGGACATTATTATATTTAGTTATTTGGCACCAATACAAGTAAATATAAAAACCATGCCTTTATAAATAAAAATATGATACAATAAAGGCCATACAACAATCATCACATGATTGTCTCTAGGGTTTTCACTAACATAAACCTCCAGTCGACTGCTACACTTGAGAATCCAACCTGACACCTGCAACACAAGGTTAGCATAGAAAATGCATAATAACATGTAGTGTACCAGTCCTAGATAGTCCAATCTCGACTTCGGCCTTCTTTCGGAAGCCTTAGTCGAATCGTCACCTATGGTTGTCCCCGTATTGAGAACGTGGCATGTCCTCTCCACACACGGTTCTTATATTGCTTACCTTTGGTCCTTCTGACCTGTCGCTTAGCCTTTGATCACTTGATCATTGAGGTTTCTCCTTCTGAGATTCTCCTGTGATCACTCGACCACCAAGGTTTCTCATCCCGAGGTTCTCCTGGTGTCGTTGACCTTAGCAAAGTCTAATACATTACCTGCACACTTAACATAGCATTTGAGATAACAAACTAACTTTGAATCTTTGCTATTATCAAAACCCTAGGTTCGATTATCTGGTGCCCCTGCACTAACAATCTCCCCCTTCTTGATCTACGGCAAACAAATTCAATGTTAAGAGAATAGTAAGCATTAATATTTTCCAAACCCTCCCCCTTAAGGTTACCTCCCCCTTAACCCTTCGTGAGTTTTGAAAAACAAATACTAAGTTCTTAACTTGAAAAAAAATAGTTAACCTTATTTCTCTCCCCCTTTTGCCATATATCAAAAATAATTTAATGAGGAGTAAATTTTTACCATAAAATTTTATGATTTTTTTTAAGTTCATTTTCCTTTGTTCACATGATAAAAATAACAATCTACCTTTATGAATCCAAGCATGTGTCCTTTTTGTAAAGTAATATTTTCAAAATAACTCATCTAATAAATTGTCCTTAAGAGCATGTTCAACTCTGTCCTAACTTAATTGATATTAGATAATCAATAAGCCTTGGTTAGAGTTGTTTACTTTGAAAAATTATACTCCATGATTCATGTCGATGCACTTGTTCTATATCTAAAATCAGGATTAAGGTCCTAACATCTCATGCCCATCTACTTGACTCAGTACACAATCATATTAAACCTATGTGTTGTGAGATGTGTTGGCTCCTTAAAACTATCGGCTCGTGCTTTCTAAGGTAAGTCCTATGCTAGTTCCATGTAGCATAAAAGAAAATGATAAATAGTAAGTAAAAATAATTCCTACTCTACTACGCACATACCTAGTTTTCATCTAAGCAAACTAAACTGTGCTTCAAATAATGGTTTAGTAAAAATATCTGCTAGGTTCAATTTTGATTCAACGTATTCATGTTTTACGCCTCTATTAGCTATATTGTTCTCTTATAAAATGGTGGTTTACTTCTGTGTGTTTAGTTCTAGAATGATATTTTGGTTTTTTAGTTAGATTAATTGAACTAATATTATCAATCATGACTTTAGTATTACTAAAGTTTAGTTGGAAATCTTTTGGAGTGTGATTCATCTAAAGAAGTTCTGCTACACACTCACACATGGCTACGTATTCTGCTTCAGTAGTAGACTATTGGTGCAGGGGCACCAGATAATCAAACCTAGGTTTTGATAATGGCAAAGGTTCAAAGATAAGTTATTATGGTTATCTCACATGCTATATTGAGTGTGTAGGAAATTAATTAAGCTATGCCAAGGTCAACGACACCCAGAGAATCTCGAGACGAGAAATTGTTGTGGTGGGGTGACACCAAGAGAACCTCATTGGAGCCAAGGAACCTCGGTGGTGACCAGAAGCTAAGCGACAGGTCAGGAGGACTAGAGGTAAGCACCGAGTGTGGAGTGATGGTAAGATCATGTCCTCCGTACGTGGACGATCGTAGGCGGCGATCTGACTATGACTTCCAGAGGAAGGTCTAGGTTGAGGATGGATGGTAAGGAAACATCATAATTACCATTCCTCGACATTTTTGTGCTAATTTTATGTTGCAAGTAAGTGATCAAGCTGACAGTCAACAGAAGGCTAATGGAAGTCGACTAATTCTACCATCAGTCCACTGCTGAGGGGCATCAGTCGACTACTGGTCAAGGTGATCACTTCGAAGATAGTCAAGATAAGAACCAAAAAATGAGGGGTGATGTGGAGCTTTGACCAAGATCTGGATCTCAACGAACTAGGGCTCAAAGGGCAATAAAAGAAGAAGGGTTTCACCCCTTTCCATCATCTAAGTGTGCTCCCAAAGTGCTCCAACAACGTCAAGCCTTCAACGACAATGCTACGCCGCCGTAACGTCGACGTAATGCTGAGCTTCCAAATCCTTCGTCGATAGTTTAAATTTGAGTTGATCTTTTACTTTACTTGTACTTGGGCTTTTTATTGCAAAGAGGAGAGGTAGGATTGTTGCCTCTTCCTCTATCTTGTGTTTTTTTAATCGTTGTCTCTTACCTCCAAATAGGAAGAGACTTTTAGTGGATTTCCCCCATCCAATGCGACCTAGGATCACGGCCTTGGATTAGCAACCTTTTGGTTGTGAACCAAGTAAAAAAAAAAGGTGTTATTTTCTTTTATTGTTTTTACTTCAACTATGCTACTCGGGTTTTTAATGGATGAAAAAGAAAGTTTCTACGTACGCTATTCACCCCCCCTCTAACGTCTCTTCGATCTAACAATTGGTATCAGAGCGGAGGCGCTAAGATTTGGCGCAACCACCGGTTTAGCAAACTTGTTTTCTTTTTGTGTTTTTCATTTTCATAATTTAATTTAAATCTTTTATCCTGCACTACTAATCAAAGACCAAGTCTTGACAAATCTCATGTTTTTCGTGTTTTTGTTTGCAAGGTTTTATTGAATGACCCACCTCGAGGGGTTTAGCACCGCCCGACCTCTATTCTTCAATGGAAATGACTTCCGTTATTGGAAGGGTCCGATGGAATGCTACCTCAAGACCCAAGTCGAGATGTGGATAGTCATCAAGATGGATTTTACTCTACCAACTAATGAAGATGGTGAGTTCATGGATTGTGATAAGTGGACGAATTCCATGAAGCAGCAAGTAAAGGCCAATGCAAAAGTCACGCAAATCCTACAATGTGGGCTCTCCAAGGAAGAACTCAACTGCATTGGCCCCTTCATCAGCGCAAAGGAATTGTGTGACAAACTCATCGAACTACATGAAGGGACGACTGACACAAAGGTATGCAAACGAGATCTCTTATTAAATAAATTATTTAATATAAAGATGCAGAACCATGAGATGGCAATGTAACTCCACGCAAGGATCCAAGACATAATGAATGGTCTCCATTCAATTGGACAAAAGATGGAGAACCGTGATGTAATAAGGTATACGTTAAATGCATTTCCTTGGACCACTTTGTGGGCATCCATGGTTGATGGCTACAAAGTATCTAGAGACCTCTCAAAGATTAGGTTAGATGAGTTATTCTCATAATTCGAATTACATGAACAATCTAACTCAGCCCTGGTCGATAAAAGTATTGCCTTAGTTGCAAGTCAAAGAAGGGGAAAACCAAGCCACCTCTCGAAGAAGAAGAAGAGTGCGAATTGAAGGTGGACGATGAACGGAGATCGTGCTAGTGAATCTAGTTAAGAAGATGATCAAGAGTAGAAGGCAACCTATAAAGAAATCCAAGGAGAAGAGACCCGAGCAAAGCTCAAATTACAAGTGCTACGAATGCAACAAAAGGGGTCACATCAAGTCCAAGTGTCCAAGGCTAAAGAACAAACAATCACAAACCAAGAAAGCTCTCAACGCAACTTGGGAAGAGACCTTGAAGGAAGAAGATGAACTCAAAAACTTAGCATTCATGGCCAAATCAATTGAATCCGAGGCCGAATGCTAACCCGAGACAAACTATGAGTCCAGATCGAGTCCGACTCCAGATCCGACACCGAGCTTCAATTCACGACAAGCCAAGGATCCGCATCCAGTTCAAAAGATTCGATCAAGTTAAGTTGATCCCTAATCGATACTTTATATAGTGAAATTAAATACTTAACTAAGAAACTAGCTAAGTTCGAGTCCAAAGTCGAGTCCTTGGTTAAGGAGGTTAAACTCCTTAAGCATGAGACCACCCTAACCTCTTCGACTAGTCAAGTTCGAGAGGTAAACTCAAGTCAAGTTGAAAAACTTGAGGAGGAGAATTCTCTCTTGAAAGGACAAGTTCAAGAGCTTAGGAAGTCATTGGAAAGGATTACTTTGGGTCCAAGGGTCTTGACTAACTGCTTGGATCACAAAGGGTTGTGTACAACAAGGTCGGACTCGAGTTTAAGCTGACAACTACGAATAAATCGTATATGTCAATTGATAATCAAAACAAACAAAAAGTCCAAGCATGGGTCTCTAATACCTTTTTGATTTTACAAATAGGATCAACCAAGTATTGGATTCCCAAGGATCGAATCCACTATGTGGAGAGACCGCATCCGTTTAATGATCCAAGGAGAGCTAATAATAAACTTAAATGTTCTACTTTCTAACTTTGCATGTTGAGTTTCTTTTTGTTTTAATTTTTAGAATAGATAGATAGGACCAATAGTTAGTCAACCTTGACAACATAGTATAAGGACATGGCGAGATGATAGTACATTAGGGAAACGAGGTCTTGTGTATCTGAGCTAGATAAGGCATATCTAGCTTGATGCACTCTACTAAGTTTAACTAGATGAAGCTACCTCGCCACATCCTAAACTAGTTAGACCATGAAATAACCCTAAGTGAATTAAGTGAGCATTTTCTTAAAATTAACTTTGTCTAAGGAAGTGGTCATTGTTTCCATCAAAGAAGGACTTCATGCCTCGCCATGACCTGGAAGCTATTTTATCGACAAATTCACTTAACGATCTTAAGGTTAAATCCGAATCTAACCCAAGGTTGATTAATCTTCAAATCACTATTTTTAATCAAGTAAAATTGAAGTCATCTCACAAAACATATAAGTTTAACATGTTTTATCATGTAGAAAGGGTGAGATGATTCCTAGGTAAAAATTTTCAAACAAATTTAAAATTCCTATATCCAATCCAACTACTATATGTGTAGGATCAATGGATGTTGGACATTGGGTGCTCCCTGACATATGAATGGAGACCGACTTAAGTTTACAAAGCTCAAATTAAAAAACTAGGGATCGGTAGCATTCGGAAACAACGGGAAGCTAAAAATCATCGAATCAGGTTATATTGAGCTAAACTCGAATTTCATAATCCGTCAAGTACTTTTAGTTAAAAACTTTTAATTTAATCTCCAAAGTGTTAGTCAATTGTGTGATAATGATTATGTAGGGATGTATACTGAAAAGTCTATCTTTTGTATGAACATCTTTATTTTGAAATAAGAATCACATGATCATTGTTTGCATATTTTTATGGTTATGCAATATTGTCTAATACTTTACATTGTAGATAACATGGTGTGTGGTGTCACACAGGAGATCATGTTATCGGCCCTTTGAAAAGTATAAGTAAAGGCTCACAACCGAGATGGTTTTGGACAAACCATCGGAATGGTTGTAGTGTGATTTGGTATTGGTTTGTCTTGACAATAGAATAACACTAGTGCATTTTTATAAAGCTACCTAATAGACGACTAGGCACGTAACTGGAACGGACTACATAATCGAATCGGACCTAAGATATTATATTGTACATACTCTTAATCCCGATATAATAACAGGCACATATACTTAGTTGTCATCTTTTTGATTTACCAATGGGCGAGATTTATAGATAAAATCGATAGGCTCGGTAAGTTGGGCGATGATATTATTTATATGGTGTGTCGTTGATTATAGGAGAAAATCGTGTCCTATATATTAAGAGAGACAACAACTCCATGGAAAATTTCATCACATGTTTACTAGATAAAAAGATATCTTTTGACAAAGGTATGAGACAAACTGCATCTATATGTAAAGTCCAAAATAAACTATGAGGTTTAGCTCAAAGCTGTTTGCAACAGTATACAGCAATACGTAACTGGAACGAAGTACAAATGTACAAATAATATATGGAGCCCATATTATCATATGGGGGTTGGTGAGGTAGATCAATGATGAACCTTTAGTGGATTGGATCGTCATTAGTGGATTGGACTTTATGTGGGCTTGATCCATGGGTGGCCAAGATCCAACTCCTCCTCATGGTGCCTAATGTTGCCTATTAACACCTCATGAAGCTTAGATCCAATGGATGAAAACAAAACTCTAGATCTAAAGGTAGAGATTAAATCTCTAGATCCGTCGGTTGAGATTAAATCTCTAGATCCGACGGTTGAGATTAAATCCCTAGAACCAATGGAGGAGATTAAATCATGGCTTGAGACCAACTCTATAAATAGAGATCATGTAGTGGGCAGCAAGAGGGGTATGGCTTAAGGGGATTAGGGTTTGCTTCCTTTGGAGGCTAGGAATCCTAGTTGGTTTAGGATTAGGTTTGGGTGGGTAGGGTTTTGGGAGCTATGGGTGGGCGGCAACTCAAGGAGGAGTTTTTCTTCTTCTTCCTATGGTGTGGCCAGTTCCATCCATCTTCCCTCTACCTTGGCCTGTGCTCATTCTAATCTTCTTCCCCACTTCCATGGCCGGCCATTAGGAGAGCTAGGATTAGGGTTTGGAGGCTTAGGGTTTAGGAGGTTTGGGTGGCACCAAATAAGGAAGTAGTTTGTTTTCTTCTTCCTATCCTTTGGTGGTCGGCGCCCACAGCCCTATCCCAGCCCTTGGCCAGCATCCAAAGACCCCTTCTCCTTCTCCTTAGGTGGTCGAAACAAGATATAGGGCTTTCCCTTGGTGTCTTGGCCGGTTTCCACCATTATCTCCTTCTCCTTGTTGGCCGGCGGCAAGCATTTTCCTTGTTGCTTGTTGGTTGGCCATAGGAAGGAGAAGAGCTTTGTTTCTATTCTTCCTCTTGCTTTGGAAGAGTAAGGAAGGATGATTTGCGATCTAGGAGCTTCAACTTTTGGTAGAGTGTTGCCCACACAACGTCCGAAAAGAGGAAGGACATACATTTGAAGATCGAGAGATATATCGATTCTCTAATCTTTATATGTTACATGTGTGTATTTGTTTTTCAATTATGAGCATGATATAAATCTGTATATGGCTAAATAATACTTGGATCCCGAGCATAAACACAAAAACCGGCGATCCGGACATCGTCTATTTCGTGGCTACTCGTAGAATAGAGGTTGGTCGCTTGAACAACTTGTTTGTTCAAGTGACCTCTCTAAACGAATAGCACGATGATGGCTTGGTTGGTTGGGAAATCCCTTATGTCTAGGATTAATTTTTTTTTAATCCGGGGACATCGATGGGATCGCCATGATCAAACGACCGAGGTGAAGTGGGAAGCGAAGTTTCCCCTCACAGACTCGATAAGCTAAACCCATTAAATTAGTATGAGAGCTTACAGGGCAAAAACCCCTTCAATTGGTATCAGAGCCATGGTTTCCGATTTTGTGTGTTTTGGATTTCGTTAATTTTATGCACTTTTTCATTTATTATATGTGCCGAATAATAGTAGGATATCCATAGTTTAACTCTTTGGTTGCAGGCATAAGATCCGACTATTATGGCCAGATGTGTGTATGTGATTGTATGTGTGTAAATATTTATTTTGTTCAATCCTCGGGGTTGACGAGGCTAGTATTTAATTTTTGTAAATTAGATACGGCATTGTTTAGCCACTCTTTTTTTAGTTTACTTTCGATCTAGATTTCATGTAACTCCCTCGTGGAGTATAGGATCGATGGATGTAAATTAAAATAGGTTTTAGTCTCGGCTCGGATCTCCGGATGGCTTGTACATGGCGTAGGAGGAGCGGACGAGATGGAGTTGCGACGGGAGACATATTGAAGACAAAAGCCATAATAGTTGGAAAATAATTTATTTTTTATATTTATTGCTTATTATTTGATATGCATATCGTATCCTAGAAAATTCCTCATTTTCAAATTACTAAGTGGGAGAGGGATATTTTTATAAATTCCATTGGCCTCCATTACGATTTGACATGTGATGCAAACAAACTTGCTCTGAGTGCCTTCCTCCCTATTGGATGAGTTTATTTGCGGATCACAAGGTCGAATATGGTTATAGAAAATTATTAAGGAGCATGTGTACTTGCCCATCGTAAGGCACATAACCCGAGATAATTATCTTGGTACCAAGTAATGGTGAACACTTAGATACAAATATAAGTATCCTCCCCGTCGGAGTCACTGCTTTTATTTGTAGGGCCGAAGAGAAACCAACTATTAATTTTACTTGTCAAAAAGTTAGGTTGACAAGATAGTAAAATTAATGAGTAAAACCTCTTCTTACAAATGTAGAATTTGTATACGTCCACACTATCGTGGCATACGATATTCTCGGTGTTTTGAAGTGTTGGTTGATTTTGAAATTTTATTGTTTGAGGAATCAATAATTTTTTCAAATCTACAGTAATGATCTATGTGATTCTTAGGATTTTCAAAATGACTTTCAGTCCACTTGTTATGATACTAAAGGAAATAAACTTACTGCACCCAAATAATGTTGATTGGAAAATAATCTAGATATTGTCTTATCTGCTAAGGAGTTCAAGTATGCACTCTTCGAAGAGTATCCTCAAGCCATGGTTGCTCAAAAATGTTTCTACTTTTAAGCCGAAAGGCAAGAAGAAGAAGAAATAAGGTGAAGCAAAGGTAGTGGGAGGATCTCAGGGAGGAGTGAAGAAGCCGAAAGGGAAGTACTTCACTAATAAGCAGGATGGACATTAGAAGAAGGATTGTCCCAATCCAAAGTAGAACAAAGATATATCCTTTGGACTAGTCGTTGAAACATGATTAGAGGTGTTATCTACCGGCACCTGGTGTGTAGATACGGGAGCCACTAATCATGTCTGCAATACTTTGCAGGGGTTCCAGGAAACCCAACGACTAGCTAAAGGGGAGATTACCATTTACTTGGGAAATGCCATGAAGGTGGCGACTATTGCAGTGGGAGAAGTTTGATTTATCTCTTAAGAAAAATAAAACATAGGTTCTCGAAAATTCCGTTTATGTACCTTTATTTAGAAAGAACTTAGTTTCAGTTTCTAAATTGTTTATGGATGGATATTCTATTTCTTTTAATGACAGAGTTGTTATAAGAAGGAATAGGGACATTATCTATTCGGGTGCATTGATAGGAAATTTGTACACACTTGAACTAAAACCTCCCACAATGCAAATTGAAGTTAATAAATCATCTTCTAATTCCAATAAGAGAAAAGAAACTTCGAAGATGAACCAAACATATCTTTGGCAACTTAGGCTTGGTCACATTAACCTAAGTAGAATTCAAAGGTTGATAGCTGATGGACCTTTGGGTTCATTAGTGGTGGAGGATCTCCCTGTTAGGACCCTTGGATTGGCTAGAGGGGGGGTGATTAGCCTTTCTTCTTTTCTACAAAAATGTTAGCGGAAGCAATACAAAATATAAACACAAATCAAAGCAAGAACAAAGCTAACACCCGATGTACGTGGTTCGGAGATGACGCTCCTACTCCACGGCAATCCGTAAGGTGGATTAGCCCTAATCAACCTTCACTAGAACCTCCTTTGGATGAACCAAGGTGGATAAACCTTTCTTACAATGCTCTCCTCTTCTTTACAATGATGGATGATCAAGAACAAGAGAAGAGGAGGATTTAAATCACTAAAAACACTTGGAAGGCTTGGTGAGCACGAGAGTATAGTTAGGAGCAAGAGCACTAGCTTCACCAAGCTCCCCATGACCCCTTTTTATAGAAGAGGGGCTGTTTTCCCATTAGCCGATCTGACCGATGCATACCATCATCGCTGCCAACGGCTTCAACGCGAATCGCGTGAGATTCGTAGCCGCAATCTCCAACGGCCAGGTGATCAGTCGACTGATCCCTCCATCAGTCGACTGATGGGGTGATCAGTCGAGTGATCAAGGTAGCGATGAGTGAGATCGTGATTCGTGGGCGATATTTCCCTTGATCATGGATCGATGCCCTTGGCAATGATCGATCGCGATCACGATCGCTCCGACCAAGGAAGTCGATCGATAGTCGTGGTTTCACGACTCGGCCGAACGCGCTGACGGTCATCGATACATCGACGTATCGATCGATACTCATCAAGTATGAGTAATTCATACTTGATTTTATACCCTGACCTAGACTCAACCTTCTAGGCTCCTCAATAAGCCTTGCACCTTCAGATCCCTCCGAGTCCGCGACTTGTTCATCCTTTGCGCTTTGCTTCCAAGAGCTTCCTTGATTGGCCATGTCTTGGGTTGCCAAATGCTTGGACTTTACGCCGCCAAGACTACAAGCTTGGACTTATGCTGCCAAGACTTTACTTTGGACTTCCTTTGTCAAGGTTCACTTGGACTTTACGCTGCCAAGACTACAAGCTTGGTCTTATGCCGCCAAGTCCATCCCTTGGACTTCCTTTGCCAAGATCATACTTGGACTTCCTTTTACCAAGTCTTCATCCTTTGATTTCCTTGTCACTTAAACACATTCGTAATTAGATCACAAGATATTGCCTAACTTAGATGATTAGCCAAACATCAAAACATATAAATGCTTGGAGCATTGTTGCACCAACAATCTCCCCCTTTTTGATGTTTGACAATCATTTAAGTTAGGTCTTTATCTCCGACGGCCAGGTGATCAGTCGACTGATCCCTCCATCAGTCAACTGATGGGGTGATCAGTCGAGTGATCAAGGCAGCAGTCGAGTGAGACTGCATTCTTTGGCGATATTTCCCTTGATCAGTCGACTGATGCCCTTGGCACGATCGATCGCAAAGATCACGATCGCTCGACTAAGGCCGATCGATAGTGGTTTCACCGACCCGATCGTCGACGCCGACCGATACATCATATCGATCGATACTCATCAAGTATGAGTAATTCATACTTGATTTTATACCCTTGACCTAGACTCAACCTTCTAGCTCCTCAATAAGCCTTGCGCCTTCAGGATCCCTCCGAGTCCGCGACTTGTTCAACCTTTGCGCTTTGCTTCCAAGAGCTTCCTTCGGTTTCGTCATGTCTTGGGTTGCCAAATGCTTAGACTTTACGCTGCCAAGACTACAAGCTTGGACTTATGCTGCCAAGACTTTACTTTAGACTTCCTTTGTCAAGGTTCACTTGGACTTTACGCTGCCAAGACTACAAGCTTGGTCTTATGCCGCCAAATCCATCCCTTAGACTTCCTTTGCCAAGATCATACTTGGACTTCCTTTTACCAAGTCTTCATCCTTGGATTTCCCTGTCACTTAAACACATTCGTAATTAGATCACAAGATATTGCCTAACTTAGATGGTTAGCCAAATATCAAAACATATAAATGCTTGGATCATTGTTGCACCAACAATCTCCCCCTTTTTGATGTTTGACAATCATTTAAGTTAGGTCTTTAAAGATACGCACATAATTATCTAACTTAAGCATTCCTTCTCCTTCTTTGACATACATCAAAAAGAGAAGGATGAAAGAATTAGGAGTGTTGGATCTTGGACTAAGGTATGAGATTGAAATTAAGCTTCCCCTTAATCCAAGATAGGATGTAAATTACATTTGAAGCAAAGCATAATCTAAAATTCAAAAGTTACATCCTAACTTTGCACCAACAAAGGTTTTGGGGATAAAAGGATAGAATTTACTGAAACTCCCCCTAAACTACTGTATTAAGCAGTCCTAAAACTCGTTTATACGCAATATTATCATACTAGAGTGTTAGGACCTCAAAAATACACCAAATATCAGAAAATGGAGCTTATTAACAGAACGATCAAGCTGCTATCAAAATCGAAATTTCAGCCTTTTCAGCCCATTTTCAGAAATGCGGTAGAAATTCCAAAAATCTCAAAAAATCACGAAATTTTGCGTACACATTTCTGAAATCATACTTTATTAAGGAAAAATAATTTGAAAAATATATGTTTTCCAGATTTCAAGATTGATACAAATTTGGAAACTTACAAAAGTTCTAAAGAATTTTCAAACTTTGTATCACTTTTGTGATTCATTTGAAAACTGTTTTCCAAAATATAATGAACATAGTTTAAAATATATATGATTTGGAATTTCCAACCATGTTTTAGAGCTATGTACTCATTACTTGAATACAAGCCTTCCCAATGGTTGGTCCATAAGGTATTTATGTCTCTAGGTGTGTCATTGGCTCATAGTAATGCATCATAATAAGCATGATGAGCCAAGTACACCTTTCCCTATCATCTCACATGGTTCTAAGTGTCTCAATACAAAAATCAAGGTTTCTTAAGGCTTTTTGTGAGATGTATCAAGGTATAAAGATAATATATAAACATGGGATCATGCAAACCTAGAATTTTACTCTACAAAGCACATACCAAGCTCTCTCCTTAAAGATGAAAATTCATTTTCGGGAAGAGCTTTGGTGAAGATATCGGCAAGGTTGGACTTAGATTCTACATAATTAAGTTCAATGTCCCCTCTTGCCACATGATCTCTTATGATGTGATGTTTCACTTCAATGTGCTTGGTCCTAGAGTGATGTACCGGATTTTTAGTCAAGTTGATGGTACTCACATTATCACAATAAACTTTAATGTTAGAGTAGTGTAGCTCATAGTCCACAAGAGTATGCCTCATCCAAAGTAATTGAGCTACACAACCACCCATAGCCACATATTCGGCTTCGGTGGTTGATAAAGCAACACAATGTTGCTTCCTACTGCTCCAACTAACTAGGGAGGACCCAAGAAATTGACATCAACCACTAGTACTTTTCCTATCCAATTTGCACCCGGCATAATCGGAATCGGTATAACCAAGTAATTCAAATGACTTAGTCCTAGGATACCAAAGTCCTACATTTAGGGTGTCTTTAATATATCTTAATATTCTTTTGACGGCTACCAATGTGATTCTTTGGCACAAGATTGGTATCTTGCACACATACCTACCGCAAATAAAATGTCGGGTCTACTAGCAGTTAGGTATAGTAAGCTACCAATCATACTCCTATATAGTTTAAGATCAATAGATTTACCTTCATGATCACTATCTATTCTAGTGCTAGTAGCCATAGGAGTGGTTACAATTTTGGCATTTTCCAAACCAAATTTCTTGATCATTTCATTTGCATATTTGGTTTGATAAATATGAATACCCTCATTGGTTTGTTTGACTTGTAAACCTAGGAAAAAGGTAAGCTCTCCAACCAAACTCATTTCAAATTCATTTTCCATATTTTTTATAAAGTCTTGAAGAAGATCATCATTTGTTGACCCAAAAATGATATCATCAACATATACTTGGGCTATGAATATATCTTTTAGCGTTGACTTTATAAACAAAGTTTGATCTACTTGGCCTCTTCTAAAATCCTTAGAAATTAAGAAGGATGACAATCTTTCATACCATGCCCGGGGAGCTTGTTTTAACCCATATAATGCTTTCCTAAGCTTACATACATGATTTGGATAATCTATGTTCTCAAATCCGGGTGGTTGCTCTACATATACTTCCTCCTTAATAAAACCATTTATGAATGCCGATTTAACATCCATTTGGTAAAGTATAAATCCCATGTAGGAAGCATACCCTAAGAGAATCCTAATAGATTCTAACCTTGCAACCAGGGCATAAGTCTCATCATAGTCAAGCCCCTCAACTTGATTGAATCCCCTAGCAACCAACCTAGCTTTATTTCTAGTGATATTTCCTTGATCATCTAGCTTATTCCTAAAGACCCATCTTGTAGTAATTATGGTGCTATCATTGGGTCTAGGTACTAATTCCCATACTTGACTTCTCTCAAATTGAGCCAATTCATCTTGCATTGCCAAAATCCAATCCGGATCATGTAATGCATCATTGATCGATTTGGGCTCAATTTGTGAGATAAGAGCAACTTGACTAGTAGGAGGTCTATGAAATGACCTAGTTCTTACTCCTTGAGATAGATCTCCTACTACTTGGTCAAGTGGATGATCTTGATGAATTCTTAGGTTTCTAGAAGAGGTTTCAATTTGATCATTGTTATCTTCCACCCTTCTTTCATCATCGGAGTCTCCTCTTCCTCCCCCTTGATCATTACCCCTAATGGTCAAATTTTGAAGTTTTTGGGTAATGTCTTGATTATTGTCATTAATATCCTTATCAATGGAGGACTTTCTAGGGTAGGTACTAGTAGTTTCATCAAATTGAACATTTGAAGACTCCTCAATCCCTTTGGTTCTCTTATTGTAGACTCTATACCCTCTACTTGTGGATGAGTATCCAACTAGGATTCCCTCATCCGCTTTTGATTCAAATTTTCCTAAGTTATCTTTGGTGTTTAGAATATAAACTTTACATCCAAAGACTTTGAAATAATGAATTGTGGGTATGGTCCCATTCCATAATTCAAATGGTGTTTTTCCTAAAAACCTATGGATTTGAACCCTATTTTGGATATAGCAAGCGGTATTAACCGCTTCCTCCCACAAGTAGCTAGGTAGAGAATATTCATTAAGCATAGTCCTAGCCGCCTCTTGTAGGGCACGATTTCTCCTTTCCACCACCCCATTTTATTGGGGTATTCTAGGACAAGAGAACTCATGCTTGTACCCTGGCTCTAAACAAAATTGGGAAAATTTTAGATTTTCAAATTCACCACCATGATCACTACGGATCCGATTGATTTTGAGACTCTTTTCATTTTCAACCCTTTTACTAAATCCTATGATTATTTCTAAGGTATCATCCTTATGTTTCATAAAATAGACCCAAGTATACCTAGAAAAATCATCTACTATAACCAAATAATATTTGTTACCATTTAAAGATGGAGTACTATGACAATCAAATAAGTCAAGATGCAATAATTCTAATGGTAAAGAGGTATTGGTTAGGGTTTTACCTTTGTGTGATGCCTTTGTTTGTTTTCCTTCTTGGCATGCATCACACAATTTGTTCTTGACATACTTGATCTTTGGTAGCCCTTTGACCAACTCCATCTTGGCTACCTTGGCTATGTTTTTCATGTTGATATGCCCCAATCTTCTATGCCATAGCCAACTTTCCTCTTCTTTTGCAACAAAACACTTAGTAGAAATGTTAGAAGCATATGAAAGATCAACATAATAGATGTTTGATTTCCTATATCCAACTAACATACAATCGTTTAATTTCTTGTGTCTAATCATGCATTTAGAGGATTCAAAAAAGACATGATAGTTTGCATCACAAAGTTGACTAACACTTAATAAATAAAATTTCATATTTTCAACTAGCAATACTTTGTGAATAACAATTTTAGGGGATACCTCAATTGTACCTCTACCTAATATCTTGAGTTTTCCACTATTCCCAAAAGACACCGCCCCTTCTTCATATATATTTAATTGTGGAGAACTTGCTCACATCCCCGGTCATATGTGTTGAGCAACCGCTATCCACAATCCACATACCTCGCTCTCCTACCTAAATCACATGAAAAACACAAGCTTTTGGTACCCAAACATTTGGACCGGTAACATTAAGTAAAAACTTCTTAGGTACCCAAGCTTTCTTAACCTTACCCTTAATGGTTGCTTTCCTATTAATTAATGAAATATAAGCAAATTCTTTTTCTTTTGGCTTATATCCTAACCCGACCTTGTTATAAACCTCTCTTTGTCTACTAAGAATCATATCAAGACACTTTGAGCCATTTGAAAATTTTTCTAAACATGCTTTCAATTCACTAACCTCATCCTTAAGTTTGTCATTTTCTTCCCTAAGCATGCAAGAGTCAATATGTGAAGGCTTTTCATTCCTAATGGCCTTTAGTTCTACCTTCATGCTCTTAACCTTAGATTTTGACTTATCTAGAGCTTCTTTAAGATAAGCAATTGATTTATAGAGAAGCATAACCTTGGGAGAATTCATTACCTCATCGTCACTAGATGACGATTCATCACTTGAAGAATCTTCTTGACTTGATGTGCCGGAATCATCTTCTAATGCCATGAGTGCCACATGGCGTGTGATGTGGCAAAGCTCATCATCGGATGAAGAGTCTTCAACACTTGGTGTGTCCCATGTGGTTTGAGCCACCATGGCCTCCTTCTTCTTCTTTTCCTTCTTGTCCTTCTTTTTCTTTTCCTTTTCCTCCTTCTTAAGCTCCGGGCAATTCGGCTTTATATGCCCCTTCTTATTGCAAGCATGGCAAATCACATTATTGCTAAAATTTGAATTACCATTAAATTTACCTTTTGAGGAATGAGACCCCTTCCTTGCTTCTCTATTCTTGAACTCTCTTGACTTTCTATAAAGCTTCTTGACGAAATTTTCCATTTCACTAGATGAGTCCCCATCGCTACTTGACTCATCCTCCAACTCGGATGATGATGATGCTTCTTTTCTTTCTTGTCCTTCTTTTCAACAAATAGAGCTAAACCCTTTTCCTTAGAGGACATGTTAGTTTGCTCATGTAATTCAAACTCACAAAATAATTCATCAATTTTAATTTGAGATAAGTCCCTAGTTACCTTAATGGCATCAACTATAGAAGTCCATAAAGAATTTCTAGGAAATGCTTGTAAAATATACCTTACCAAATCCCGGTTGTCAACTCGCTCACCTATGATATGGAGTCCGTTCACAATTTCCTTGAACCTTCCATGCATTTGACTTACGGTTTCATGCATCTTCATTTGGAAGGCTTGAAGTTGTCCAACTAATAGGTCCTTCTTGGCCCTCTTTGATTCCTTGGAACCTTCATTTAGCTCAATGAGCTTTTCCCATAGCTCCTTGCGGATTCAAAAGGCCCCACCTTGTTGAGTTGCTCCATTGTGACGCCGCATTGGATGGTGAGGACGGCCTTTGCATTTGATTCAAATTTCTTGTTTATTTCTCTTGTCCAATCCTTGCTTGGAATAGGATGTCCATGTTCATCCACCGGTTCCTCGAAGCCATCTACAACACTATGACAAATTTCAATATTACTCATAAGATAGTACTTCATCCTACCTTTCCAATACGCAAAATGACTCCCATCGAAGAGCGGTGGCTTGGCGATGCTATATCCCTCTTGAAGAGCCATTGATGTCTTGGTTGATGGTGAGATCTTCCAAGCTATCCGGGCTCTGATACCACTTGTTAGGACCCTTGGATTGGCTAGAGGGGGGGGGGTGATTAGCCTTTCTTCTTTTCTACAAAAATGTTAGCGGAAGCAATACAAAATATAAACACAAATCAAAGCAAGAACAAAGCTAACACCCGATGTATGTGGTTCGGAGATGATGCTCCTATTCCACGGCAATCCATAAGGTGGATTAGCCCTAATCAACCTTCACTAGAACCTCCTTTGGATGAACCAAGGTGGAGAAACCTTTCTTACAATGCTCTCCTCTTCTTTACAATGATGGATGATCAAGAACAAGAGAAGAGGAGGATTTAAATCACTAAAAACACTTGGAAGGCTTGGTGAGCACGAGAGTATAGTTAGGAGCAAGAGCACTAGCTTCACCAAGCTCCCTATGACCCCTTTTTATAGAAGAGGGGTTATTTTTCCGTTAGTCGTCGATCGATCGGTGATGCATACCATCGATCACGCCGGGCCAACCCGGCAACGCGATCTCGCGGAGATTCGTAGTCCGTAATCTCCAATGGCGGTGATCGATCGATGGGGTGATCGGTCCGAGTGATCAAGCGTGAGTCGAGTGAGGCGCGTGCGAAATATTTCCCTTGATCGATCGGTGATGCCCTTGGCGATCGATCGCAGCATCGATCGCTGACGGCCAAGCGATCGGATAGTCGGTTTCACCGACTCATCACGCTGACGATCGACTGATACATCGTATCAGTCGACTGATACTCATCAAGTATGAGTAATTCATACTTGATTTTATACCCTAGACCTAGACTCAACCTTCTAGCTCCTCAATAAGCCTTGCGCCTTCAGGATCCCTCCGAGTCCGCGACTTGTTCATCCTTTGCGCTTTGCTTCCAAGAGCTTCCTTCGGTTTCATCATGTCTTGGGTTGCAAAATGCTTGGACTTTACGCCGCCAAGACTACAAGCTTGGACTTATGCTGCCAAGACTTTACTTTGGACTTCCTTTGTCAAGGTTCACTTGGACTTTACGCTGCCAAGACTACAAGCTTGGTCTTATGCCGCCAAGTCCATCCCTTGGACTTCCTTTGCCAAGATCATACTTGGACTTCCTTTTACCAAGTCTTCATCCTTGGATTTCCCTGTCACTTAAACACATTCGTAATTAGATCACAAGATATTGCCTAACTTAGATGATTAGCCAAACATCAAAACATATAAATGCTTGGAGCATTGTTGCACCAACACTCCCAACCTGTTAATCTTGCTTGGAGGGTAAGATGACCAAGAGGCCTTTTAAGGCCAAGGGGTATAGAGCCAAAGATGTGTTAGAATTGGTTCATTCTGATTTGTGTGATCCTATGTCTATCCAGGCTAGAGGTGGTTTTGAGTATTTCGTCTCTTTTATAGATGATTACTCAAGATATGGATACATTTACCTGATGCGCCGCAAGTCATAATACTTTGACAAGTTCAAAGAATTCAAGGCTGATGTGGAGAAACGTCAATGTAAAAGTATCAAGACACTACGATCTGATCGTGGTGGTGAGTACCTCTTGGGAGAGTTTAGGAACTACTTATCAGAGGCTGGGATTCAATCCTAATTGACTGTACCTGGCACACCCCAGTAGAACGGTGTAGCAGAGCGAAGGAATAGGACTCTTATGGAGATGGTTAGATCGATGATGAGTTATTCTGACTTGCCAGATTCGTTCTGGGGATATGCTCTAGATACGGCGGTGTACATTCTGAACTTGGTACCATCTAAATCAGTGCCTTCTACTCCCACAGAGTTGTGGACTGGGCGAAAGCCGAGTCTAAGATATATTCGGATATGGGGGAGTCCAGCACATGTGATGAAGGCAGATGCTGGTAAGTTGGAACCTTGTATATAAGTACACTTGTTCGTTGCCTATCCCAGGGGAACGAAGGGTGGATTTTTTTATTGTCCTAGAGATCAGAGGGTGATCGTTAGCACGAATGCCAGATTTCTAGAGGAAGACTATGTGATGAGCCACAAGCCCAAGAGTAAAATTGTTCTGGAGGAGTTAAAAGGGGAAGTCACTTCTTTAGTACCACCGGTACAAGAGGATATACCACATGTCACTGCACCGCGTGTCACAGAGGATACACAAGTGATACCTCGTCGTAGTGGGAGGGTTGTGAGACAGCTTGATAGATTCATGTTCTTGGGAGAATCTTCTGATTTGGTCCCTGGCGAACATGAACTTGATCCCAGGACATGTTGGAATGTATACTGAAAGCCTAGCTCTTTTTGTATGAACATTTTTATTTTGAAATAAGAATCACATGATCATTGTTTGCACTTTATATATTTATTATATGTGTGCATATTGTCTAATATTTTACATTGTAGATAACATGGTTCTTGGTGTAACACAGAAGATCATGTTATCAGTCCCTTGCCGAATATAAGTAGAGGCTCACAACCAAGATGGTTTTGGACAAACCATTGGCATGGTTGTAGTGTAGCTTGGTATTGTTTTGTCTTGAACATAGAGTTACACTAGTACACTTAGGTGTATTGAGCAGGACCGACATAGAGGTGATTCAATTTATTGCTGACTACATAATTGAATCGGACCTCGGATATTATGTTGTACATGCTCTTCATCCCGATATAATAACGGGCACATGTACTTAGTATTTATTTCTTTGATTTACCAAAGGGTGAGATTTAGATGGATTAAATCAATATGCCCGGTAAGTTGGGAAATAATATTATTTATATGGTGTGTCGTTGATTATAGGAGGAAACTGTGTCCTATATACTAGGTTGATGATGTCCCCTTGAGGAGCTCATAAGGTTCATCATGTAAACCCAGCTGGTTGACTTAGTCAACATGATGATAAGGTTGAGTGGTACTACTCGAGGAGTTAGATGTTAATTAATTAATGGTCAGTAAATCAATTAATTGACAGACATTCGATATCTTAAACACGGGGAGATGAATGTACAAATAATATATGGAGCCCATATTAATTTATGGAGGTTGGTGAGGTAGTTCAATGATGATCCTCTAGTGGAATGGAACATCATTGATGGATCAAGTTTGTGTGGTTCCGATCCATCGGGTGGCCAAGATCCAACTCCTCCTTATGGTCCCTATTGTAGCCTAATATAATCCTCATGAAGTCTAGATCCAAGAATATAAAACTAAACTCTAGAACCAACGGTTGGGATTAAATCCCTAGATCCGATGGTTAGGATGAAACCCTAGAACCAACGGTTGGGATTAAATCCCTAGATCCGATGGTTAGGATGAAACCCTAGAACCAATGGTTGGGATCAAATCCCTAGATCCAATGGTTGGGATGAAATCCTTGATCCGACGGTTGGGATGAAACCCTAGATCCGACGATTGGGATGAAACCCTAGATCCGACGGTTGGGATGAAATCCTAGATCCGACGGTTGGGATGAAAACCTAGATCCGACGGTTGGGATAAATCCCTAGATCCAACGGTGGAGATTAAAGGAGGCTTAAGCCCAATTTTATAAATAGAGGGCTTAGGTTGGGCGGCTAGGGTTTGGAAGCTTTGGCTTGGGCGGCAACTCTTGGACAAGTGGCCGGCGCCCATCTTCTTCCATCAAGACTTGGCCGGCGCCCATCCTCTTGGTCCCTCTCTTATCCCTTGGCCGGCGGCAACCTCTCTTCAAGATTGGCCGGCGTTCACTCCTCCATTCTCTCCAAGGTGGCCGGCGGTTCTCCATACATTGGTGGCCGGTGCTTCATCCATTCATTCCTTGGCCGGCGATTACATCAAACTTCCTTGCTTGGTGGCCAGTTCTAGAAAGGAAAAGTTTTGTTGGTTCTTCTCTTTGTTCGCAGCGAACAAGGAAGGGAAGAACGCGATCTAGAAGGCTTCTACTCGTGGAGGATCTTCGCCCACACGTTGTCCACGAGGAGGATAGGACATACGGTAGAAGATCGTGAGGTATAAAAGTTTTACAACTTTATTTTCTGATCTTAGCATGTTCTTTTATGTGTTGATTATACAAGTGTGCATTTGTATATATATTGTATAATCATGGACCCCAAAGACAAACACAAAAATCGGCGATCCGTCCGTCGTCTCTTCCGCGGCTAACCAACTAGAAGAGTTGTATTGCTTGAACAACTAGTTTGTTCAAGCGATCACTCAAGTTGTTAGCACGACGACGAATGGTTGTGCTAAGGAAACTCATCCCATCCGGATTAGTTCTTTCATTAGTGAAAATTTTAATCCGGGGATATGAGAGCCAATGAGCCTCCGAAGCAACTCCCTACAAGTGGTATCAGAGACCAGGTTTCCGGTTTTGTGTGTTTTGGATTCGGTTATTTTCATGCACATATCATATATTGAGTATGCCGGATAATAGTAGGATGTGCGTCGGCTAACTTTTTTGTTGCAGGCATAAGATCCGACTATTATGGCTATTTGTGTGTATGTGATTGTTTTGTGTGTGATTGTATGTATATTATTTGAATCCTCGGGGTTGACGAGGCTAGATTAGTATTTAATTTTTTTAATTAAATACATCATTGTTTAGCCACACATTTTAGTTTACTTTCGATTTAGATTATTTGTACACTCCTTCATGGAATATAGGATTGATGGATGTAGATTAAAATAGTTTATCTCGGCTTGGATCACTTTGGTGACTTGCGCACGGGAAAAGATGGAGCGGACGAGGTGGCGACATGACGGGATGCGTATTGGAGAACAATGCCATAATAGTTAAAAAATTCTATTTTTTTCCATATTTATTGCTTATTTGTTTTATATGCATGTTGTGTATGCTTAAAAATTCCTCATTTTCAATTTACTAAGTGGGAGAGGGATATTTTAATTAATTCCCGCGGCCTCCATTACAATTTGACGTGTGATGCAACAAACTTGCGTGTTGGCTCTGAGTGCCTTCCTCCCTGCGGACGGGTTTGTTTGTGGATCACTAGGTAAAATAATGGTTATCGGAAATTATCTAGGAGCGTGTGTACTTCCACAGCGGTAAGGCACACAATCCGAAATAATTCCCTTAGTATCGTGTAATGGTGCACACTTAGATGCAAATAAAAGTATCCTCCCCATCGGACTCACTGCTTTTTTTTGTAGGGCCAAAGAGGAACCAACTATTAATTTTATTTGTCAAAAAGTAAGGTTGACAAGATAATAAAATTAATGGGTAAAACCTCCTCTTACAAATGTAGAATTCGTATACGTCCACACAGCGTGACATGTGATATTCTCGGTGTTTTGAGGTGTTGGTTGATTTCGGAATTTTATTGTTTTGAGGAATCAATAATATTTGAAATATAATATTTTGATCATTGTGATTCTTAGGATTTTCAAATGGCTTTCAACCCACTTGTTGTGATATTAAAAGAAAATAAACTTACTGGAACAAACTACATTGATTGGAAAAGAAATATGGATATTGTCTTAACTACGGAGGAGTACAAATTTGTACTCTTCGAGGTCTGTCCTCCTAAGCCCACCGATAACTCTGATGAAAAGGAGAAAGAAAGTTATAAGAAATGGATCAAGGCAGATGAGATGGCGCGGTGTTACATTTTGGCATCTATGTCAAATGTGCTGCAACATCAGCATCAGGCCATGGCCACAGCTTATGACATTATGTTCAATCTCACGGATCTTTTCGGACATCAGAGTAGGGCGGCTAGATAGGAGGCGATGAGAAACTTGATGACGACCAACATGATCGAGGGAACACCCGTTAGAGATCATGTTTTCAAGATGATGGCTCATCTTAATGAGATGGAAATCCTCGGAGCTAAGATCGATGAGGAAACCTAGGTTGATATCATTCTCCAGTCTCTACCTAGGAGTTTTGAGCAGTTCCGTCTCAACTACATCATGAACAAGAGGTTGTATTCGTTGGCGGAGCTTCTAACAGAACTCCAGGCGACAGAGGGGCTTTTTCATCAAAGCGCTCAAGCCTTGGTTGCTCAGAAAGTTTCTTCTTCTAAACCGAAAGGAAAGAAGAAGAAGAAGCAAGGTGGAGCAAAGAAAGTGGCAGTGGGACCTCAGGCAGGAGTGAAGAAGTCGAAAGGCAAGTGCTTCACTTGCAAGCAGACTGGACATTGGAAGGCGGACTGTCCTCGTCGAAAGAACAAAGGTATATCTTCTTGTTTAGTTGTTGAAACATGTTTAGCGGTGCTATCTACCAGTGCCTGGTGTGTAGATACAGGAGCCACTGATCATGTCTGCAATACTTTGCAGGGGTTTCAGGAAACCCAATGACTAGCTGAGGGAGAGATTACCGTCTTCATGGGCAATGCTTCAAAGGTAGCGACTATTACAGTGGGAGACGTTTATTTATCTTTTGATAGGAATAAAGTTTTGGTTTTGAGAAATTGTCTTTATGTACATACTTTTAGAAAGAATTTAATTTCAATTTCTAAATTATTTATGGATGGATATTCTGTTCCTTTTAATGACAAAGTGGTTATAAAAAGGAATAGGGAGATTATCTATTCTGGTACATTGGTTGGCAATTTGTATACTCTTGAACCGAAAACTCCCACGATGCATATAGAAGTAAATAACTCATCTTCTAAGTCTAATAAGAGAAAAGAACCTTCAAAAATGAACCAGATATATCTTTGGCATCTAAGGCTTGTTCATATTAACCTAAGCAGAATTCAAAGGTTGATAGCTGATGGACCTTTTGGTTCATTAGTGGTGGAGGATCTCCCAACCTGCGAATCTTGCTTCGAAGGTAAAATGACCAAGAGGCCTTTCAAGGCCAAGGGGTATAGAGCCAAAGATGTGTTAGAATTGGTTCATTCTGATTTGTTCGGTCCTATGTCTATCCAGGCAAGAGGTGGTTTTGAATATTTTGTCTCTTTTATAGACGAGTATTCAAGATATGGATACATTTACTTGATGCGCCGCAAGTCTGAATGCTTTGACAGGTTCAAAGAATTCAAGGCTGATGTGGAGAACCGTCAAGGTAAAAGTATCAAGACATTACGATCTGATCGTGGTGGCGAGTACCTCTTGGGAGAGTTTAGGAATTACTTATCAGAGGCTGGGATTCAATCCCAATTGTCTGCACCTAGCACACCCCAGCATAATGGTGTAGCGGAGTGAAGGAATAGGACTCTTATGGAGATGGTTAGATCGATGATGAGTTATTCTGAGTTACCTGTTTCGTTCTGGGGGTATGCGCTGGATACGACAATGTATACTCTGAACTTGGTTCCATCCAAATCAGTACCTTCTACCCCTGTAGAATTGTGGACTGGGCGAAAGCCTAGTCTGAGACATATTCGGATATGGGGGAGTCCAGCACATGTGCTGAAGGCTGATGCTGGTAAGTTGGAACCTCGTACAGAAGTGTGCATGTTTGTTGGCTACCCTAAGGGAACGAAAGGTGGTTTGTTTTATAATCCTAGAGATCAGAGAGTGATCGTTAGCACGAACGCCAGATTTCTAGAGGAGGATTATGTAATGAACCACAAGCCCAAGAGTAGGATTGTTCTAAGTCTACGACCACATACAGAGGAGATACCACAAGTCACTGCACCGCGTGTCACAGAGCATACACAGGAGGCACTTCGTCGTAGTGGGAGGGTTGTTAGACAACCCGAGAGATTCATGTTTTTGGGAGAGTCTTCGGACTTAGTCCCTGGTGAACATGAACCTGATCCCTGGACATATGACGAGGCACTCCAAGATAGAGATGCGGTATCTTGGTAAAGAGCGATGAATTAAGAGATAGAATCTATGGATTCTAATCAAGTCTGGGAGCTAGTAGAACCACCCGATGGTGTAAAAACTATTGGATGCAAGTGGATCTACAAGAGAAAGAGAGGGGTAGACGGGAAGGTTGAGTCCTTCAAAGCTAGGCTTGTTGTGAAAGGGTATACTCAAAAAGAGGGTATCAATTATGAGGAGACCTTTACGCTGGTAGCTATGCTTAAGTCTATCCGGATTCTCTTATCTTTAGCTGCTCATATGGATTATGAGATTTGGCAGATGGATGTCAAGACAGCTTTCCTTAACAGAAGTCTTGAGGAGAACATCTATATGCGGCAACCAGAGGGATTCATTGCTAAAGGCAAAGAGCATCTTGTATGTAAGCTTAATCGGTCCATTTATGGATTGAAGCAAGCTTCTAGATCTTGGAACATCCGCTTTGATGAGGTAATCTAGTCATATGGATTTATTCAAAGTCCGGATGAGCCTTGTGTATACAAGAGATGTGACGGAAACGTAGTGGTGTTTCTTGTACTATATATGGATGACATTTTGTTAGTTGGCAACAATATCAAAGTGTTATCAGACGTAAGGGTATGGTTGTCCAAACAGTTTGACATGAAGAACTTGGGAGAAGTGGGACACATCCTTGGGATCAAAGTTATAAGGGATCGCAAGAAGAGGATGTTGTGCTTATCTCAAGCTTCATACATTGACACTATCCTTGCTCGTTTTAGCATGCAGAACTCTAAGAAAGGTTTTCTACCTTTTAGGCATGGAGTTCCTTTATCTAAAGAGATGTGTCCCAAAACGTCAAAGGAGATAAAGGACATGAAGGCGGTTCCTTATGCTTCGGCAGTAGGAAGCCTTATGTATGCTATGCTATGTACGAGATCGAATATCTGCTTTGCCGTGGGCATGGTAAGCAGATATCAGAGTAATCCTGGACAGGGACATTGGACTGCGGTAAAGCATATATTGAAGTACCTGAGAAGGACTAGGGATTATATGCTGGTTTACCGGGCAGATCAATTAGTCCCTGTGGGTTACACGGATTTAGATTTCCAATCAGATAGGGACAAGAGTAAGTCTACCTCGGGGTTTGTGTTTACTTTTGGAGGTGGAGCCATAGTATGGAGGAGTGTCAAGCAGAAATGCGTGGCAGACTCTACCATGGAAGCTGAGTATGTGGCAGCCTCTGAGGCAGCGAAGGAAGCTGTATGGCTCAGGAACTTCTTGATGGACTTGGATGTGATTCCTGGTTTGCCCATAACTATCACAATTTATTGTGATAACAGTGGTGCAGTTGCAAACTCGAAGGAACCACGAGCCCATAAGGCGAGTAAACACATAGAGCGCAAGTACCACCTTATACGAAAGATCGTAAAGCGAGGAGAAGTTGCTGTTGCCAAGATAGCATCAGAGGATAACCTGTCGGATCCATTCACTAAGGCCCTTCCAGCGAAAGCGTATGATAGGCATGTGGAGGACATGGGGATCAGATGTATGGCAGTGTGATGACAACATAGTCTTTTAGTATAAGTGGGAGATTGTTGGAATGTATACTGAAAGCCTAGCACTTTTTGTATGAACATTTTTATTTTGAAATAATAAATCACATGATCATTGTTTGCACTTTATATATTTATTATATGTGTGCATATTGTCTAATATTTTACATTGTAGATAACATGGTACTTGGTGTGGCACAGAAGATCATGTTATCAGTCCCTTGTAAAATATAAGTAGAGGCTCACAACCAAGATGATTTTGGACAAACCATTGGCATGGTTGTAGTGTAGCTTGGTATTGTTTTGTCTTGAATATAGAGTTATACTAGTACACTTAGGTGTATTGAGCAGGACCGACATAGAGGTGATTCAATTTATTGCTGACTACAAATTGAATCGGACCTCGGATATTATGTTGTACATGCTCTTAATCCCGATATAATAACGGGCACATGTACTTAGTATTTATTTCTTTGATTTACCAGAGGGTGAGATTTAGATGGATTAAATCAATATGCCCGGTAAGTTGGGAAATAATATTATTTACATGGTGTGTCGTTGATTATAGGAGGAAACCGTGTCCTATATACTAGGTTGATGATGTCCCCTTGAGGAGCTCATAAGGTTCATCATGTAAACCCAGCTGATTGACTTAGTCAACATGATGATAAGGTTGAGTGGTACTACTCGAGGAGTTAGATGTTAATTAATTGATGGTCAGTAAATCAATTAATTGACGGACATTCGATATCTTAAACACGGGGAGATGAATGTACAAATAATATATGGAGCCCATATTAATTTATGGAGGTTGGTGAGGTAGTTCAATGATGATCCTCTAGTGGAATGGAACATCATTGATGGATCAAGTTTGTGTGGTTCCGATCCATCGGGTGGCCAAGATCCAACTCCTCCTTATGGTCCCTATCGTAGCCTAATATAATCCTCATGAAGTCTAGATCCAAGAATATAAAATAAAACTCTAGAACCAACGGTTGGGATTAAATCCCTAGATCCGATGGTTAGGATGAAACCCTTGAACCAACGGTTGGGATTAAATCCCTAGATCCGATGGTTAGGATGAAACCCTAGAACCAACGGTTGGGATTAAATCTCTAGATCCGATGGTTGGGATTAAATCCTAGATCTGACGGTTGGGATGAAACCCTAGATCCGACGGTTGGGATGAAACCCTAGATCCGACGGTTGGGATGAAATCCTAGATCCGACTGTTGGGATGAAACCATATATCCGACGGTTGGGATAAATCCCTAGATCCGACGGTGGAGATTAAAGGAGGCTTAAGCCCAATTCTATAAATAGAGGGCTTAGGTTGGGCAGCAAGGATGGTTCAATTGGAGTTAGGGTTTTAGGTTGGGCGGCTATGGTTTGGAAGCCTTGGCTTGGGCGGCAACTCTTGGACAAGTGGCCGGCGCCCATCTTCTTCCATCAAGATTTGGCCGGCGCCCATCCTCTTGGTCCCTCTCTTATTCCTTGGCCGGCGACAACCTCTCTTCACGGTTGGCCGGCGTTCACTCCTCCATTCTCTCCAAGTTGGCTGGCAGTTCTCCATACATTGGTGGCCGGCGCTTCATCCATTCATTCATTGGCCAGCGGTTACATCAAACTCCCTTGCTTGGTGACCGGTTCTAGAAAGGAAAAGTTTTGTTGGTTCTTCTCTTTTTTCGCAGCGAACAAGGAACGAAAGAACGCGATCTAGATGGCTTCTACTCGTGGAGGATCTTCGCCCACACGTCGTCCACGAGGAGGATAGGACATACGGTAGAAGATCGTGAGGTATAAAAGTTTTACAACTTTATTTTCTGATCATAGCATGTTCTTTTATGTGTTTATTATACAAGTGTGCATTTGTATATATATTGTATAATCATGGACCCCAAAGACAAATACAAAAACCGGCGATCCGTCCGTCGTCTCTTCCACGGCTAACCAACTAGAAGAGTTGTGTTGCATGAACAACTAGTTTGTTCAAGCGATCACTCAAGTTGTTAGCACGACGATGAATGGTTGTGCTAAGGAAACTCATCCCATCCGAATTAGTTCTTTCATTAGTGAAAATTTTAATCCGGGGATATGGGAGCCAATGAGCCTCCGAAGCAACTCCCTACAGGACATATGATGAGGCAATCCAAGATAAAGATGCAGTATCTTGGCAAAGTGCAATGAATGCTGAGATTGAATCTATGGATTCAAATCAGGTGTGGGAGCTAGTAGAACCACCCGATGGTGAAAAAACCATTGGATGCTAGTGGATCTACAAGAGAAAGATAGGAATAGATGGGAAGGTTGAGACCTTCAAAGCGTGGCTTGTTGCGAAGGGGTATACTCAGAAAGAGGGTATCAATTATGAGGAGACTTTTTCGCCGGTAGCCATGCTTAAGTCTATCCAGATTCTCTTATGCATAGCAGCTCATATGGATTATGAGGTGTGGCAGATGGATGTCAAGACAGCTTTCCTTAATGGAAGTCTTGAGGAAAACATCTATATAAAGCAACCAGAGGGATTCATTGCTAAGGGCAAAGAGCATCTTGTATGTAAGCTTAATCGGTCCATTTATGGATTGAAGCAAGCTTCAAGGTCTTGGAACATCTGATTTGATGAAGTAAATCAGTCTTATGGATTTATTCAAAATCCGGAAGAGTCTTGTGTATACAAGAGATGTGACGAAAACGTAGTGGTATTTCTTGTACTATACGTAGATGACATTTTGGTGATTGGCAACAATATCAAGGTGTTATCTGGCATAAGGGTATGGTTATCCAAACATTTTGATATGAAGGACTTGGGAGAAGTGGGACACATCCTTGGGATCAAGGTTATAAGGGATCGCAGGAAAAGGATGTTGTGCTTATCCCAAGCTTCATACATAGACACAATTATGGATTATTTTTTCATTCAGAACTCCAAGAAGGGTTTTCTACCTTTCAGGCATGGAGTTCCTTTATTTAAGGAGATGTGTCCTAGATCATCTGAGGAGATAGAGGAGATGAAGGCGGTTCCTTATGCTTCGGCAGTAGGAAGCCTCATGTATGCGATGCTTTGTACGAGTCCAGATATCTGCTTTGCCGTGGGCATGGTCAGTAGATATCAGAGTAATCTAGGACAGGGACATTGGACTGCGGTAAAGCATATATTGAAGTACCTGAGAAGGACTAGGGATTATATGTTGGTTTACCGGGCAAACCAATTACTCCTTGTGGGTTTCACAGATTCCGACTTTCAATTTGATAGGGATAACAGTAAGTCTACCTCAGGTTTTGTGTTAACTTTGGGAGGTGGAGCCATCATATGGAGGGGTGTCCAATAGAAATGCGTGGCAGACTCCACCATGGAAGCTGAGAGTGTGGCAGCCTCTGAGGCGGCCAAAGAAGTTGTGTGGCTCAGGAACTTCCTGATGGACTTGGATGTGATTCCTGGTTTGCCCAGAACTATCACAATTTATTGTGATAATAATGGTGCAGTTGCAAACTCGAAGGAACCACGAGCCCATAAGGAGAGTAAACACATAGAGCGCAAGTACCACCTGATACGAGAAATCTTAAAGGAGGTAGAAGTTGCTGTCGCCTAGATTGCATCAGAGGATGACTTGGTAGACCCTTTCACTAAGGCCCTTCTAGCGAGAGCTTTGATAGGCATGTGGAGGGAAGGGGAATCAGATGTATGGCAGTATGAAGACAACATAGTCTTTTAGTATAAGTGGGAGATTGTCGGGATGTATACTGAAAAGTCTATCTTTTGTATGAACATATTTATTTTGAAATAAGAATCACATGATCATTGTTTGCATATTTTTATGGTTTTGCAATATTGTCTAATACTTTACATTGTAGATAACATAGTGTGTGGTGTCAAACAGGAGATCATGTTATCGGCCCCTTGAAAAGTATAAGTAAAGGCTCATAACCGAGATGCCTTTGGACAAACCATCGGAATTGTTGTAGTGTGATTTGGTATTGGTTTGTCTTGACCATAGAATCACACTAGTACACTTTGTGTCTATTGAGCAGGATCGACTTAGAGGTGATTGAATTTATTGCTGACTACATAATCGAATCGGACCTCAGATATTATATTGTACATACTCTTAATCCCGATATAATAATGGGCACATATACTTAGTATTTATCTTTTTGATTTACCAATGGGCGAGATTTATAGATTAAATCGATAGGCTCGGTAAGTTGGGAGATGATATTCTTTATATGGTGTATCGTTGATTATAGGAGGAAACTGTCCTATATATTAGGATGATGATGTCCCCTTGAGGAGCTCATAAGGTTTATCATGTAAACCCTGCAGGTAGACTTGGTCCAGCATGATGAAAAGGTTGAGTGGTACTCATGGAGTTAGATGTTGATTAATTAATTGTTAGTAAATTAATTAATCGACGGACATTCGAGATCATAAACACGGGTAGAAAATGTACAAATAATATATGGAGCCCATATTATCATATGGGGGTTGGTGAGGTAGATCAATGATGAACCTTTAGTAGATTGGATCATCATTAGTGGATCGGACTTTATGTGGGCTTGATCCATGGGTGGCCAAGATCCAACTCTTCCTCATGGTCCCTAATGTAGCCTATTAACACCTCATGAAGCTTAGATCCAATGGATGAAAACAAAACTCTAGATCCAAAGGTAGAGATTAAATCTCTAGATCCGACGGTTGAGATTAAATCCCTAGAACCAATGGAGGAGATTAAATCATGGCTTGAGCCCAACTCTATAAATAGAAATCATGAAGTGGGCGGCAAGAGGGGTATGGCTTAAGGGGATTAGGGTTTGCTTCCTTTGGAGGCTAGGAATCCTAGTTGGTTTAGGATTAGGTTTGGGTGGCTAGGGTTTTGGGAGCTATGGGTGGGCAGAAACTCAAGAAAGAGTTTTTCTTCTTCTTCCTATGGTGTGGACGGTTCCTTCCATCTTCCCTCTACCTTGGCTTGTGCTAATCCTAATCTTCTTCCCCACCTCCATGGCCGGCCATTAGGAGAGCTAGGATTAGGGTTTGGAGGCTTAGGGTTTAGGAGGTTTGGGTGGCACCAAATAAGGAAGTAGTTTGCTTTCTTCTTCCTATCCTTTGGTGGTCGGTGCCCACAGCCCTATCCCATCCCTTGGCTGGCATCCAAAGACCCCTTCTCCTTCTCCTTAGGTGGTGGAAACAAGATATAGGGCTTTCCCTTGGTGTCTTGGCCGGTTTCCACCATTATCTCCTTCTCCTTGTTGGCCGGCGGCAAGCATTTTCCTTGTTGCTTGTTGGTTGGCCATAGGAAGGAGAAGAGCTTTGTTTCTATTCATCCTCTTGCTTTGGAAGGGCAAGGAACGAAGATTTGCGATCTAAGAGCTTCGAATTTTGGTAGAGCGTCACCCTCACGACGTCCGAAAGGAGGAAGGACATACATTAGAAGATCGAGAGGTATATCGATTCTCTAATCTTTATATGTTACATGTTTGTATTTGTTTTTCAATTATGAGCATGATATAAATCTGTATATGGCTAAATAATACTTGGATCTTGAGCATAAACACAAAAATCCGCGATCCGGACATCGTTTATTCCGCGTCTACTCGTAGAATAGAGGTTGGTCGCTTGAACAACTTGTTTGTTCAAGTGACCTCTTTAAACGAATAGCACCACGATGACTTGGTTGGTTGGCCAATTCCTTATGTCTAGGATAATTTTTTTTTAATCCGGGGACATCGATGGGATCGCCATGATCAAACGACCGAGGTGATGTGTGAAGCGAAGTTTCCCCTCATGGACTCGATAAGCTAAAACCATTAAATTAGTATTAGAGCTTACGGGGAAAAACCCCTTCAGATTATAAGGTCATTTTCTTACAAAATGAATGCTTAAATTGAAATAGTGATTGTTCAAAAACTATACTTAAGGGAACTAGGAATAGCAACATTTATACAATAAATTTACCTAACTCCTCAACCAAGTGTCTAATGACACATCAAGAGGAATCTTGGTTGTTGTACCGACAACTCGGCCACTCTCATCCAAGACTCATACACAAAATGAGTCAGAGTGGTTTAGTTAGAGGTCTACCCGACCTAAAAAACCTAGAAGATAAAATATGTAATGCTTTTCAACAAGAAACTAGTACTTCACATCAACTAACTAATCAAGAAAGAACTAAATGTGTACTTGAGCTCCTACACTTAGACCTCTTTGACTCTTACTGAGCCAAGTCACTAAACGGAAGCCAATACTGCCTAGTTATAATTGATGACTACTCTAGGTTCACATGGATTAGGTTTTTGAAACATAAGAGTGAAACCTTAGATCAACTCACTAATTTATGTAACTAATAGAAAATGAAAAGAACCTAAGTATTAAAATAATTTGAAGTGATCATGGTGGTGAATTTGAAAACCATAAGTTCATCGAATTTTGTAACCAAAACGGATACCACCATGAGTTCTTCTATCCTAGGACCCCTCAATAAAATAGACTAGTTGAACATAAAAATAGAACCCTACAAGAAGATGCTAGAACCATGTTAAATGAATTCAATCAACCTATTAGATTTTGGGCAAAAGTGGTCAATACAGCCTGCTATGTCCAAAATATAATTTTACTAGTTAGAGGACTTCAAAAAACATCGTATGAAATCTATTACGAAAAACTATCAAACATTAAGTAATTTAGGATTTTTGGATGTAGGGTACACATATTAAACACAAAAGATTACTTAGGGAAATTCACCTCTAAAACTAGTACCGGAATTTTTCTAGGATACTCAACTACTAGTAAAGTCTATATGGTGTGTAACAATGAAACCCTAAAAATAGAACAACAATCAATGTAGTATTTGATGAAGAAAAAAAAACTACAAAATCCGAAGTAGAATTAAACAATGAACAAATTAACGATGATGTTAGACCTGAACCAAACTTACAAAACGAATCTAGTGTAGATCCTAACCCAAATCAATCTAGGATACAAGCAAACCATCCTATTGACCAAGTGATAGGTAATCCAAATTTAGGGGTTCAAACTAGAGCATCCTATAGGAACAGTCAAATCTCACTAATTTCTAAAATCGACCCAAAAACAATTGAACAAGCTCTTCTTGACCCCGATTGGATTATTGCTATACAAGAAGAGTTAGCTCAATTTACTAGAAGTTATGTTTGGGAATTTGTACCCCCACCTAAAGGAAAAACAATCATTGGAACAAGGTGGGTATTTCGAAATAAACTTGATGATAAAGGAGAAGTAATAAGGAATAAAGCTAGGTTAGTTGTTAAAGGATTTAGTCAAGTAGAGAGGTTAGATTATGATGAGACATATGCACCCGTAGCTAGACTCAAATCAATTAGAATGTTATAAACTTATGATGCACATCGAGGTTTCAAACTATTTCAAATGGATGTCAAGTCAGCAATTTTAAATGGATTTATTAAGGAAGAAGTTTATGTTAGCCAACCACCTAGATTTGAAAGTCTAGACAAACCTAACCATGTACTCAAACTTAGAAAATCTTTATATGGATTAAAACATGCTCCAAGAGCTTGGTATGAAAGGCTTTCAATTTACTTTAAGTCTAAGGGATTTAATCAAGGTTTAGTTCATCCAACCCTTTTTTTAAAAACTATAGGAAAAGAAATTTTTATTGCACAAATTTATGTAGATGACATAATCTTTAGAACAACCAATACAATGTTATTAAATGAGTTCATTTCACTAATGGAAAGTGAATTTGAAATGAACTTAGTAGGAGAACTTACCTTCTTCTTAGGGTTACAAATAAAACAAACTAGAGAAAGAATTTATTTACATCAACGTAAAAATGCTAAGGAACTAATTAGTAAATTTGTAATGCAAAACGCTAAGGAAATTAATATACCAATGGCTACAAACGTAAACATAGGAGAAGACTTAGAGGGAAAATCGATAGGTTTAAAGTACTATAGGAGCATGATAGGTAGACTTCTATACTTAACTGCGAGTCGACCTGATATACTCTTCGTAGTAAGTATGTGTGTGATATTTCAGTCTTGCGCTAAAGAATCGCACCTAACACTAGTTAAACAAATTTTTAGATACCTTAACATAGGAATTTGGTACCCTAGGTCAAGCGAATTAGAACTAATCGGCTACTCCGACTCAGATTATGCCGATAGTAAACTTGATAGGAAGAGCCTTAGTGGATGTTGCCAACTCCTAGGCTCAAGTCTAGTCAGCTGCTGTAGTAGAAAGTAACATTATGTTTCCTTGTCGACCACCGAAGCCGAATACGTTGCAAAGGGTGAGTGTGTAGATAAACTTCTTTGGATGAAGCACACTCTCCAAGACTTTATATTAAACTTTAGTAACACTAAAATTTTAATTGATAACATTAGCTCTATTAATCTAACTAAGAACCCAATTTGTCACTCTAGAACTAAACCCATAGAAGTTAAACATCATTTATACGAGAACATGTAGCTAATAGAAGTATAAAACATGAGTATGTTGAGTCAAAATCGAACCTAGCGGACCTATTCACAAAACCCTTCACCGAAGAAGAATTTAGTCTGCTTAGATGAAGGTTAGGAATGTGCATAATAGAGTTGGATTTAACTCTTTCTTATGATCTATTCTTATTTCTTTTATGCTACATGGTACTAGCTTAGGGCTTACCTTAGAAAGCATGCACCTATAGATTTAAGGAGCCAACACATCTCACAACACATAGGTTCAATGTGTTTCTATACTGAGCCATGTAGATGGGCATGAGATGTTAGGACCTTACTCCTGATTCCAGATTTAGATCTAGTGCATCAATATGAATCATGGAGTATAAATTATTCAAAATAACCAATTCTAATCAGGACTTATTGATCATCTTATATCAAGTAAGTCAAAAAGAGTTGAACATATTTATTAGATGATTTATGTTGAAATTATTATTTTTCAAAATAAAAAGGGGACATGCTTTGGACCTACAAACACATATTAGATACACATTATATACCCCCAAAGTGTTTTCGATATATGGCAAAAAGGGGATAAGAGAGGCAAAGTTAAGGGGGAGAAAGAAAAAACTTTTTTTTGATAAGTGGCTAAACATTAAGGGGGAGAAATAAGTTTCTTTTTCAAAAGTTACGTAAGGTCAAGGGGGAGGCAACCTTGAGGGGGAGGGTTTGAAAAAGAACTTACTCATTCTAACTTACTCATGCTTATTACTACACGCTTACTACTTAATCATACTTTGAAAAGGGACTTACTCATTCTAACTTACTCATGCTTATTACTACACGCTTACTACATGTTTACTACATGCTTACTAAATGTTTACTACATGTTTACTGCATGCTTACTACATGCTTACTACATGTTTACTACATGCTTGGTACTACATGCTTTCTCATGCTTATTTCATTCTTATTTTTCCTTAACTTTGAATAGATTTGCCATCACTAACTCACTAGACTCGAGCCGAGGATTTGACAACAACCACTCGTGCTCTTTCTATCGAGTTTACTACCGGCATAGTCGGAGTCGGAGTAGCCGATTAGATTAAACTCGGTAGATCTAGGGTACCAAATACCTACGTTTAGCGTGCCCTTTAGATATCTAAGGATACGCATGACTAGGGTTAGGTGAGACTCCTTGGCACAGGTTTGTAACCTTGCGCACATACTTACCGCGAATAAAATGTCGGGTCGGCTCGCGGTTAAGTATAGGAGACTTCCTATTGCGCTCCTATAGTATTTTAGGTCAACGGGTGTATTGATTATTTTAGCATCTTGCATTCCAAATCGATTTATTAAGTCCTTAGTATATTTTTGTTGATGTAAATATATTCCATCTTTAGTTTGTTTAATTTGTAAACCTAAGAAGAAACTTAACTCTCCCACTAAATTCATTTCAAATTCACTTTCCATAAGTGAGATGAATTCGTTTAGCAGGATCGAGTTGGTAGTTCCAAAAATTATATCATCTACATAGATTTGGGCTATAAAGATTTCTTTTCCTACGGTTTTAACGAATAAGGTTGGGTCGACTAAACCTTGGTTGAATCCTTTGGACTTAAGATAGATCGAAAGCCTTTCGTACCAAGCTCTTGGGGCTTGTTTGATTCCATATAGGGCTTTCTTAAGTCTAAGGACATGGTCAGGTTTATCTAGATTTTCGAATCCGGGAGGTTGGTAGCGTAAACTTCTTCCTTAATGTATCCATTCAAAAATGCTGACTTGACATCCATTTGAAACAATTTAAAACCTCGATGTGCAGCATATGCTAACAACATTCGGATGGACTCTAGTCTGGCTACGGGGGCGTAGGTCTCATCGTAATCTAAACCTTCGACTTGACTAAACCCTTTTGCGACTAACCTAGCTTTATTTCTAACTACTTCACCTTTATCATCAAGTTTATTTCGAAATACCCACCTTGTTCCAATAATTGATTTTTCTTTAGGTGGTGGTACTAATTCCCAGTCTTCATTTCTAGTGAATTGAGCTAGCTCTTCTTGCATAGCAATAATCCAGTCGGGATCAAGAAGTGCTTGTTCAATAGTTTTGGGTTCGATTTTGGAAATTAACGAGATTTGACTAAGGTTTCGATATGAAGCTCTAGTTCGAACCCCTAAATTTGGATCACCTATAACTTGATTGATAGGATGACTTGGGTTAGAGTCATCTATCACTTGGTCGATAGGATGACTTGGGTTAGGACGAGATTCAAGTTCAAGATCAGTCGGGTTAAGCTATAAGTTGATTTGCTAGTTGGTTTTGTTAAAGGATTGAGCGGGTTCGTAATGGTTTCTTCGACTCTTATGTGTAGGATCAATGGAATTACTAAAGGGTTGTTTGTAAGTTTTAAACCTAAATCATCTCACCAATATCTACATGATCAAAACATGTTATTCCTATGTGTTCTTGTGAGATGACTTTCAATTTTACTTGATTAATTTTAATGAATTTAAATTAACCAACATTAGGTTAGATTCGGATTTAGTCTAAGCTCATCAAGTAATCTTTTCAAGAGATTAGCTTCAGTCGTGGCGAGGCCACAGAGGCCTTCTTTGATCGGAACAACGACCACTTCCTTAGACAAAGCTAATTTCAAGAAATTGATAACTCGACTTACTTGAGACTACATCTTGGTCTAACTAGTTATTTTTGAAAAGAGGCTCCCAGAGGCTCAATCTTTTAAATAGGATTTTAGTTGGTTTATTTTTGAAAAGAGGCTCCCGAGGCTCAATCTTTTATGCAGATTTTAGTTGGTTATGAGTCCTATCTAACCATTCTAAAAATAAAGGAAAAACTAAGCATGCAATTTCTAAGACTTAACAAAAATACATTTTGTATTGGCTCCCCTGGACCATTGAATCAGTGGGTCTATTCACATAGTGAATTTGGTCCTGGGAACCCAATACATGTTAGATCTTAAAGTTGAAATCAAAGTGGTCTTAGGGACCCATGCTTGGACATTTTTCTTATGTTGGTTTACTATAGACATATATGACTTATTGGTTGTATTTGAGTTAAACCCGAGTCCGCCTTGTTGTACACGGCCCTTTGTGATCCAAGTAAGAGGTCAAGTCCCTTGGATCCCAAAGTGAACCTTTCCAACGTCGTGTTCCTAAGGTCTTCGACTTGTGTTTTCAAAGCGAGTTCTCAACTTCAAGCTTTTCAACTTGAGTTGAGTCCTCCTCTTGAATACGAGTAGTCGAAGAGGTTAGGGAGACCTCATGTTTGAGAAGGTTAACCTCCTCAATTAGGGTCTCGACCTTGGACTCGGACTTAGCTAGTTTCTTATTTAAAAATTTAATTGCACCATACAAAGTATTAAGTAACGACCGACTTACCCTTAATGATTCTTTTGAACCGGATACGGATCCGTGGCTTGTCTTGAATGGAAGCTCATCATCGGATTCGGACTCGGACTCTTCTTGATTTCGAGTCGTGCTCGGTCGGCTTGGCCATTAGAGCTTGGATATCGCCTTCTTCCTCCGAGGGTGGCTTGCTTGGGGCTTCTTCTTCTTGGAACCTGCAACTAACGCAATACTCTTCTCGGCCTGGACCACGTTAGTTTGCTCATGTAATTCAAGTTACGAAAACAATTCGTCTAACCTAATCTTAGAAAGGTCCTTGGAGACCTTGTAGGCATCGACCATGGATGCCCACAAGGTGGTCCTAGGAAACGAGTTAAGAGAATACCTGATAAGGTCGCGATTCTCGACCTTTTGTCCGATGGCATGGAGTTGGTTGACGACGTCTTGGATACGAGCATGTAGTTGAGTTGCGGTCTCGTTTTCCTGCATTTTCAAGTTATACAATTTATTTAAAAGTAAATCTCTTTTACATACCTTCGTGTCGTCGGTGCCTTCGTGTAGTTCCACTAGCTTGGTCCATAAGTCCTTTGCACTAATGAAGGGGCCGACGCGGTTGAGCTCTTCCTTGGACAACCCACATTGCAAGATTTGAGTTGCCTTGGCATCGGCTTCTACTTGTTTGTTCATGGACTTTGACCATTGATCGTAACCCAAAGATTCACCATCTTCATTAATAGGAAGTGTGAAACCGGTTTGGATTACGATCCACATCTCGATTTGGGTTTTAAGAAAGCATTCCATCCGACCCTTCCAATAACGAAAGTCATTACCGTTGTAAAACGGGGGTCGGGCGGTGCTAAACCCTTCGAGATGGGCCATTTAAAAACAAGAAGAAGAGCGACGAAAAGAATCTTGCAAAACACACACGGAAAGAATATTCCAAGACTTTCGTCTTGGATTAGTAGTGCGGGAAGTAAAAAAAGATATATAAAATGTAACTTGCAAAAAGAAATAAACAATCAAATGCGAATGTCGTTGAAGTTCCGGAGGACAACCTTACTCGGGATCTAACCCGAAGGACAACCTTATCCGGATCCTAAAGCCTCTAATGCAATTCTATATGTAGGAGAAGATAAGCAAGTGAAATAATTATACGAAAACAGAAATAAATAAATAAAAAATCTGTAAAAAAAAGAAAAACAAAGCTAGATTGGTGGTTTCACCGAATCTTAGCGCCCCCGGCTCTGATACCAATTGTTGGATCGAAAGTGTCGCTAGAGGGGGGGGTGAATAGCGATACGATGTCGTTAAAAAACTTTTGCAATAAGTAAAAAGCAAGTAGAGAGTGCACAGCAGAAATATAAAGTAGACAAGATATTTTTACGTGGTTCACAATCTTTCGATTGCTAATCCACGGCCCTAGTGATCCTTGATCACGTACGGAGGGCAATTCACTAAAACCACTCCTCCTCGTTGGAGGTAGGAGCAACGATTACAAAAAGAAATCAAGGCAAAGGGACACTCCCCCTTTCCTTGTTACGATTAAAGCACAAAGACAATTTAAAGAAGTAGAACTTAAATAAATATACCGACAACTCTTATAAGTAGAAGATGTAGCTTTCGTTGTCGGCGGCACTTCGTCGTAGCAAATGTGAGTAGTAGTAGCGGCGTTACGACGGCGTGTTGAGAGCTCTTGAATTCTTGTAATTTGCTTGGCTTGAACATGTCTATTTATGGATATTGATCTATGAATTTAGACATAGGTAGTGTCCAAGGTGAGGTTCTTATCCCCCAAGACTTGTTCATCCACATCCTTTGCGCCAACTCAAGGATGAGGTGTTTCATCCAACCACCTTGTGCCACCTCCAACCTCCTTGTGCGCCAACTCAAGGATGAGGTGTTTCATCCAACCACCTTGTGCAACCTCCAACCTCCTTGGGCGCCAACTTGAGGATGAGGTGTTTCATCCAACCACCTTGTGCCACCTCCAACCTCCTTGGGCGCCAACTTGTTGGAGCCATTCAACTTGTGCCACATCATGGGAGCCAACCATCTTGTGCCAACTCACCTTATTTTGGGCGTCCACCACAAGGAAGGTTGGTGATGGTTTGGATGTCCACCTTGATGCCACATCACCCTTTGTACCAAAACACGAGTCAAGTCCAAATTCACCCCCTTGAAATTCGAGCTCTTCTCGAGGCTGGAACTTGACTAGCAGTTGACTGTAGTCAAAGGGTTTTGGACTGAAGTACAAGTTAGCTTAAAATATAAAGTACGATGGTTCTAACCATCTGATCTCGACCTAGACCTTCCATTGGAGGTATTGGGTCGGATCTACGCTTAATGACCTTGCTTCGCTTTCACACGAGCTTACCTTGTAGCCTCGCTTCCGGTCTTCACCCGAGTACCTCGGCTTCCTCCGAAGTCCCTCTAGTGTTGCCCGACCACCTCGGTTCCCACCGGGTGTCGCAGACCTTCCGCTCAACTTTAGCATTTCTGCACACTTAATTGAGCTCGTAAGATAACAAATATACCCTTAACTATTGAGCCTTTTGCCATAATCAAAATACCGGTTCGACTTTGGTGCCCACTGCACCAACACAAAGGGCTATTTAAAACAAGGCCGGATTAGGATATAGGCCTAAGGAAAAGGCGGTAGCATTTACATCCCTTGTTAGTAGAAAATCGATAATTAAAAGCAAGGGTAGAAAGGCTTGGGTACCTAAGAAATTTATAATTGATGCTAGTGGTCCTAAGATTTGGGTACCTAAGGACTGTATTTTTTATGTGATATAGGTAGAAGAACCAAGCTTGTGGATAGTTGATAGTGGGTGCTCAAAGCATATGACCGGTGATGAGAGGAAGTTCTCTACTATCAATCACACTAGCAAGGGAAAGGTGTCATTTGGTAATAGCGGCAAACTTAAGATTCTAGGAAAGGGCACAATTGAGGTATCCCCCAACCTTGCCATTCATAAAGTGCTATTAGTTAAAAATATGAAATTTAATTTACTTAGTGTGAGTCAACTATGTGATGCGAACTTTGATGTTAGATTTGATTCCTCAAAATGTTTTATAATACACAAAACTCAAAATGATTGCATGTTAGTAGGTTTTAGGAAATCAAATATATATTATGTTGATTTATCCTATGCTACTAATGCTTCCACTAAGTGTCTTATTGCAAAAGAGGAAGAAAGTTGGCTTTGGCATAGGAGGCTAGGACACATAAACATGAAGAACATAGCCAAAATAGCAAAAATGAAGTTAGTCAAAGGGTTGCCCAAAGTCAAATTTCTCAAGGACAAGATGTGTGATGCATGCCAAGAAGGGAAACAATCAAAAACATCACACAAAGGTAAAAATTTACTTTGTACCACTTTACCCTTAGAACTTTTACATATGGATTTATTTGATTGACATAGTACCCCCTCTATGATTGGTAGTAAATATTGCTTGGTAATAGTAGATGATTTCTCTAGGTTTACTTGGGTATTTTTCTTGAAAAATAAAGATGAAACCTTAGGAATAATCATAGGATTTAGTAAAAGAGTAGAAAATGAAAGAAAACTCAAAATCAACCGGATTCGTAGTGATCATGGTGGAGAATTTGAGAATTCTAATTTTTCAACTTTTTGCTTAGAACAAGGGTACAAGCATGAGTTTTCTTGTCCTAGAACACCCCAACAAAATGGGGTTGTGGAAAGGAAAAATAGTGCCCTACAAGAAGCAGCTAGGACAATGCTTAATGCATACTCCTTACCTAGCTACTTGTGGGCGGAAGCGGTTAATACCGCTTGCTATATCCAAAATAGGGTATTGATTCATAGGTTTTTAGGAAAAAATCCACTTGAATTGTGGAATGGTACAATTCCAACAATTCATTATTTTAAGGTCTTTGGATGTAAAGTTTATATCTTAAATACCAAAGACAACCTAGGTAAGTTTGAGTCCAAAGCGGATGAGGGAATCCTAGTTGGATACTCATCCACTAGTGTAGGATATAAAGTTTACAATAAAAGGACTCAAAAGATTGAAGAATCTTCAAATGTTCAATTTGATGAAACTTCCAATACATACCCTAGGAAATTCCCTATTGATGATGATATTAATAATGAAAATCAAGAAATTACCCAACAATTTCAAGATTTAACCTTAGGGGGTAATGATCAAGGGGGAGGATTGAATCAAGGGGGAGTAAGGGATGATACTGATGATGAGCTAGGATTGAGGTTGATCATAATTAAAATCAACTTAATACACCTCCTAGAGCCATAAGAGTTCATCAAAGTCACCCCTTAGATAAAATTGTGGGTGAATTATCTCAAGGAGTTAGGACTAGGTCATTTCATAGGTGATACTGCTGGTACCTTTTCTATATAGTTCCCGATAGAAGGGTTAGCGGGTGACCCATGATCCGATCCAAAATATTTGGCTCAGTGAAGGGAGAAAAGGAAGAATGGTTCGGGCGCGAATATCAGAGGTTATTGGTCCGGGCGCGAATATCAGAAGCTATTGGTTCGGGCACGAATATCAGAGGCTATTGGTCCGGGCGCGAATATCAGAAGCTATTGGTTCGGGCGTGAATATTAGAAGCCATCGGTACGGGAGAATATCTAAAGCAATTGGCATGGGAGAGTTAGCAGAAGCAATTGATATGCCAAAGAAGAGACGGAAGGCACTTCGCTAAGAGTGGAACAACAATTGGTTCATCTAGATAATTCCAGAAGCCGATGGAATAGATAGAGGGTTGGCTTAACCTGATCAATATGAAGGAAGTTTGGCACGGGAAAAAGAGGAATTGGTTCGGGTCGATGAGGAACCCTAGGGCTAGGGCGCCCGTGGGCTATAGATCTAAGCTAGCTTCACTTAAAGCAGATGGTTGAGGGAGATAGTCTAACCTAGTTATCCGAAAAGTAGAGGAGGATGTGTTAGGCAATGACTTGGGAGGCCCCACGCAATATTCCAAGGAGTCTTCATTCCTCATATCTGTAACAGAATTATTCTCCAGGTGGAGGTGGTGGCCACGTGTACGATGGAGATAGCCCACGACGTTACGATGAAGGAAAAGGGAAGATAAAAGGGAGGAAGCAAGGAGAAAAAGGGGATCCACAATTATTCCCACCCAGCAAGAGAGAAGGAGACGTAGGAGAAGAAGGGGAGCGACAACTGCCTCGCCGGAGAAGGACGGAGATCTGTCGATTGTTACATCTCTTGTATTTTTCTCGTTTTGTGATATCACTGTAAGAGGTTTTTCTCCTCCACCTTCGGGAACTTTCTTTCTGTAAAGGAGGACCTTCATAGTGAAGGTGCTTAGGCACTGCATCTGGTGAGAAAAGCTCACCTCCGTGGAGTAGGAAACCTTATTCCGAACCACGTTACATCTTGTGTCTGAGTCTCGAGTGCTGACGTGGGTTTCTTGCATTTCATCTGCTTCATCTTCTTATTCTCTACTGACTGTGGCCTATGAAAACTCTCTGAGATCTGCCTCAGTGCTTCACTGCATTAAAAAAGGAGTGAACAGATTTTCACCCCGTCCCGCATCAGTTGGCGCCGTCTGTGGGAACATTTGAGCTGGATGTCGAGATGCAACCTGAAGAAGTACAACAACCTGCTACCTCGCGTGGAAGCGCCCCATCACCCTTCTACCATCGCAGCTGAAGGCCCTGGTGGATGACGCTATTACAGAAGCCCTCGCTAGGGAAAGGAGAAGGACCGGACATCTGCATCCACATTCCGTTGAACCTTCTTCCAGAGGCCCACCCCCAGAAATGCCTCCTCCATCTCGTACAACCGTCAATGTGGAAATATTACCTGGAGGCGGACATGGGGGAAGAATGCCTCAGAATACTATGCCCTTCACCCAAACGCATAGGGAAGAAGAGGGCGAGAGTCAATCAACCCGACCTTTGGAAATATACGAGCCCAGTCCCTTTACAATAGACATTCTCTCTGAGCTCCCCCCTTCTTACTTCCGAAATCCTCAGATCAATAAGTATGACGGTTCGACGGATCCCGAAGAGCACATATCTCAATTTGATGGAGCGGCCTCGCTCCACTGTTATACTGACGCTCTCAAGTGCCGAGTCTTTCGAACCACCCTAATTGGCTCGGCACAAAAGTGGTTCAATACTCTGCCCCCAGGATCTGTCACTTGTTTCGCTGATTTCCAGAGAATGTTCAGCCAAGAATTTGTCAGCTGCAAGGCATATAAACAAGACGCCTCTATGTTAATGCATATCACCCAGGGACCCTCAGAATCCCTTAGGGGGTATATTCACCGATTCACTTCTACAGCTAGGGGAATCCCCTTCGCCCGATCTGAATCTTTCAGAGGCGCTATTCAGCATGGGCTGAAGGAGGGCCCCTTCCTCAGTTCCTTGTTAAGGCAACCTGCGGATAGTTATGAGGAGCTACTAAGTCGTGCGGAGCAGTTTATCCACGAAGAAGAAGGATTAAAGGTACGGAGAGCTGAACGGACTGCCGCAGCAGTCCCAACGGAAAGAGCTCGTTCCACTGCTCCTCAAGCGCTCCCTCGACGGGAGTATACAAGACCTTTTCGACAGGAGGTTCCGAGGCCTCGTCCCAATCTTGCCAGTGCGCCTGCTCCGCCCTTACAAATCATCGCCGCTGAAGCGCTTCCTCCTGTGAGGATTTGGAAAGAACGAGAAATGGAATTCTATGACCAACAGGGTCTGCTGCAACGACCCTTAGTATAAAGGGGGATCCCACGTAACCCCCTGCCCCATTCTTCTGCCAATATCATACGGAATACGGCCACAGTAGTGGCCGATGTTTCAAGTTACAAGAGGAATTTTATCGCCTCCATACTGCATATCCACAAGTAAGGCTCCAGGCAGGAGGACCGGCACAGCGAGGCTCCCGACCCAATGTAACTCGGGTAGGGTCCTATAATCAACAACCTCAAGTCACTTTCCCTCAAACGCCATCCCAAGAGGTTGTTTCCCAAGGAGGACCATTAGGTGAGGGCCCTTCATCCAATTTAGATAACGCTCCCACACGAGGAGTTATTCATGTTATAGCTGGAGGACCTACCGATGGGGACTCCAACCGAGCGCGGAAGTCGTATGCCCGTCTCTTGGAGAGTTTGGCCATCGCCACTGACCAGACTATTCAAGCTGCACCGCCCGTCTCATTCGGGCCAGAAGATTTACAGGGTGTCCTACTGCACCATACGGACGCCTTGGTTATTCGCATATCCTTGGCTAATTATGAAGTGGCCCGGGTGTTGGTCGATTCAGGAAGTTCCATCAACATCCTCTTTCAGAAAGCCTTCGGACAGATGCAGCTGGGGAATGCCCTGTTAGAAGATGTGGCCACCCCCCTCTTCGGATTCGCAGGACATGTAATACACCCTACAGGGCAGATTTCATTGCCTCTGACTCTGGGCGTAAATCCCAGCCAAAAAACCTGTATAATCCCTTTCCTCATTGTGGACGCTCCATCCACTTATAACGCTATTCTTGGGCGTCCTTTCCTCACCCTTTTTCAGGTCGTGGCTTCCCCGTACCACCAGAAGCTGAAATTTCTAGTGGGCCCATCGGTGGGAGAAGTCCGTGGAGAATAGAAGGCCTCCAGGAGCTGCTACGTGCAAATGGTTCGGGACGATCAGAAGAAAGCCCGAACCAATGACCTCAAAGGCAAAGCCATCATCATCACTGATGTCTGCGTCCTGGAGGAATCCCCCCCCAAGGCTGGCAAAATAGAGGAAGGTGAACTGGTGGAAATCGCTCCAGGAAAGGCCACACGGGTGGCACAACAGCTGGAAACTAAAGAAGAGCTGGTGGCTTGCCTGAAGGAAAATGAAGACATCTTCACAAAAGACGTGCATGATCTCACGGGGATCAACCCTCGAATGGCTGAACACCAGCTCAATATCACTAAAGGAGTCCGACCCGTCCAACAGAAGAGGTGACATTTTGGACATGAAAAGGACAAGGTCATAGCTGAAGAAGTGGACAAATTGCTAAAAGCTGGTCATGTAAAGGAGATCCAGTTTCCCGAATGGGTTTCCAATGTAGTCCTGGTCCCCAAGCCTTCGGGGCAATGGAGGATGTGTATCGATTTTTGTGATTTAAATAAAGCGTGCCCTAAAGACTGCTACCCCATGCCTCGTATTGATCAATTGGTGGATTCTACTGTGGGATACGAAGTGGTGTCCCTAATGGATGCATATCAAGGATATCATCAAATACCTTTGGCCGAAGAAGATCAAAAGAGGGTTAGCTTTGTGACTGCAGGAGGGTTATACGCTTATGTGGTAATGCCGTTCGGATTAAAGAACGTAGGGGCCACCTATCAGCGCCTTATGGATAAAATCTTTACATAACAGAAAGGAAAAAATGTGGAAGTCTACGTGGATGATATATTAGTCAAATCAAAGACCACTCGGGATTTAGTCAAGGATTTAAATAAAACCTTCGCTACATTAAGGTGGTTTAATATGAAGCTAAACCCTAACAAATGCATGTTCGGAGTAAAGAGCGGCAAGTTCCTGGGGTACATCGTGACTGAGAAAGGGTTACAAGCCAACCCTGAGAAGGTGCAAGCACTATGTAACATGAAGTCACCTTCTAATCTGCGGGAAACCCAAAAGCTGGTGGGCAGGATCATTTCTTTATCACGATTCATAGCCAGATCAGCGGACAAAGGATTGCCTTTCTTCAAGATCCTGTGCAAGGCTACTAAATTTCAGTGGGATGACCAATGTGAAGAGGCTTTCCAGGAGTTGAAGAAATATTTAGCTGGACTCCCACTGCTAGCCAAACCAATAGCCGGAGAACTGTTATGGATGTATCTGGCCGTCTCAGAGGGAGCCGTTAGTTCGGTATTATTGAAACAAGAAGGCTCTCACCAGCAGCCTATTTATTATACCAGCCATATCCTGAAGGGGGCGGAATTCCGTTATACAGAGCTGGAGAAGTTGGCGTATATCCTAGTCCTAACCGCCCACAAATTAAGGTCGTACTTTTTGGCTCATCCCATCACCGTTCTAACACACAGCGAATTGGGCAAGGTCGTCACTAAGCCCAATTTCTTGGGAAGATTGGCCAAATGGGTGGTAGAACTAAGCGAGTATGATATTCACTACCAACCTCGATCAGTTATGAAGGCCCAAGCGCTTGCTGATTTTCTGGCAGAGGTACCCTGCGGCTTGAAAAAGGGTTCGACAGCCAAAGAGGAGGGATCAGAGGTATGGAATATATTCGTAGACGGTTCTTCAGGATCTACGGGCAGCGGCGTCGGTGTTCTATTAATTTCCCCTGATGGTGAAGAAACTCGACTAGCCGTTTGCCTGGAATATCAGGCATCTAATAATGAGGCGGGATATGAAGCCATTCTAGCGGGATTGCAGGCTGCAAAAGCGGTGGGGGCTTCTTCCATTGTAATCCATTCGGATTCTCAGTTGGTGATATCACAACTTCAAGGTTCTTTTGCGGTTCGAGAGGAAAGGCTGCATAAGTACTTGAAGGCTTTTGAGAAAGAAAAGGCTCAATTCCGTCAGGTCCTCTTAAAGTAAATTCCGCGGGATAATAACGGGAAGGCAGATGAATTGGCTCGGATGGCTAGTGCTATGGAAGGAATGTAGTCCTTGAAAACGGTCCATACGAAAATTCATACTTCCCTAGCAATATGCAGCATGGAGGAAGATGCACCCGAATCAAGACTAATTTTTGATTGGAGGACTGACATCATAGCTTATTTACGGCACGGGAAGGTCCCTGAAGAAAAAAGAGCGGCATCCGCTTTAATAAGCCGAGCCACACGGTTCACCCTCTTAAATGGAGATTTGTACAAGACTTCTTTCGGACGACCCTTATTGAAATGCTTGGGAAAGGAGGATGTAGAATGGGTGCTCCGAGAGATTCATGAAGGTTGCTGCAGCAATCATTTAGGAGGGAGAGCTTTAGCAAGAAAGGCCCTATTAGCAGGATATTTTTGGCCTACTCTCCAGCAAGATGCTGCTCGTATGGTGCAAGCTTGTCCCACTTGTCAGAAGCATAGCAACTGTTCCGAACGGTCGGCTGAGTTGATGAAAGCCGTAGTCTCTTGCTGTCCTTTCGATCAATGGGGGATGGATATAGTAGGTCTGATGCCAGCGGCACCCTTACAGAAGAAGTTTTTATTGGTGGCTGTGGATTATTTTTCCAAATGGGTGGAGGCAGACCCCTTAGCCAAAATTACTGAGAATGTCGTAATATAGTTCTTATGGAGAAACATTGTTCGTCGATACGATATTCCTCGGAAAATAGTCAGTGACAATGGACGACAGTTCCAAGGAAAAAAGATCCAAGAATGGTGCCAGAGTCTCTACATTCAGCAGGCTTTCACTTCGGTCGCTCACCCTCAGCTTAATGCGGCAAGTGGAGGTGACTAACAGGATCCTCATTCAAGGATTAAAGACCAAATTGGGGGCTCAGAGGGGGAACTGGGTAGAAGAGTTACCAGGCGTCCTGTGGGCCTATCGAACTACACCCAAGACAGCAACAGAAGAAACTCCCTTTAGTTTGGTGTATGGGACGGAAGCTGTTATTCCGGTCAAAGTTTTGTTAAATAGCGCTCGGATAAAGGCGTACAAACCCAATCAGAACCAACTTATCCGAAGCACTGAATTGGACTTGGTGGAAGAAAAGCGGGAAATGGCACGAAGGCGAGCGGAAGTCTATAAGCAAAGTGTGCAGCGAGCCTTTAATAAGAAAGTAATGCCTCGAAGATTTCAAGAAGGGGATTGGGTTTTGCATAAAGTTAATCCCGCTGGAGACCCCGGAAAGCTAGCTCCAAACTGGGAAGGACCCTATGAAATAACGCGCTGCGTAGCAAGGTTAGCATATTATCTGAAAAATGACCAAGGCAAGGAGCTTCCATGACCTTGGAATGTCATTCATTTAAAACTTTTTCACACTGTATGAGGAATAGAAAATAGAAGAAAAGAAATGATGATACTCTTAAGGAGTGTACTCCTTAACGTGATCGCGTCAATTAGATATTAAGTACTCTCCAAATTTCCTTAATGAGAAGCAATACGGTACTGATTATCAATCATGAAGAAGAGAAAGAAAATGGAAAGGAAACTCCCGCTTCAAAACAAGATATCGAATTACAGTTTAAATCAGTCGGAAGGATAACGTAGAAAATCGGCCTCCCAATTTAAAGAAAATGAAGGATAAGTTGGAGGAGGTAATCCTTGGTTAGCATACTTCCGATCCGCTTCATTAAATCTGTCCTGATAAGTGGCGCGCAGCAAAATGATGAGTCTCTCCTGGCGGTTCGGACGGTCAGGGCTTCACTCTCAATGCAGCCTCTCGCATTTTTCTTGTTGCTCTTGAAGTTGTCGATGCACGTCCACATAGCGTCGTGACACCTCCATAATAACATCGGCTAGGATGGAAACATCATCGGCTCGGGAACTTTGGTCCTGCTGCACAAGGTGCGTCATCTCCACCATGTTTTGACGCATAGAAGCTGAAATCCCCTCTACTGCTTCAGAATAAGATCTGGTCCGGGCGAGTTCAGTGCCCAGCCTCTGGAGAGAAGTCTCTTGCCTGTGTAGACGGGCGTGAGCATGTCCCTGGGAATTTATGAGGGAGGAGTTTTCTTGTACCTCCTTGCACAAGCAGGTGTGGAGGTCCCCTATCTTATCCTGTGCTCGCTGGTATTGAACCTGAAGGCGAGCAAGGGTGTCAAAATCCTATTGCTTCCCCTTGAGGAGCTCTGCTACCTGCCCTTGGAGACGTATTAATTCTTGAGCCGAGGAAGACTCCTTGTCAAGAGGAGTCAGTTGGACTTCCCGCTGGGGGACGGGTAGCTGCACACCTGGACGTTGTTGTGCCCTCAACGCTGCAATGGTATCAGCATCCTTCTGAATTTGTTGGCGAGCCTCGGATAATTGCTCCTGGCACAGATGCAATTGTTGCAACAGGAGCCGTTCTCGATTTTGAGTATTGGCTAAATCTTCCCGTTGTTGTCGCTCCCATTCTTGAGCTTGAGCTTGATATTGATGGAGGGAGCAATCCAACTCTTGATGGTTGGTCAAGGCCTGCATGCCAGTTGTGAAAAAGAAATCGGTTAGTAAGACAAAGCTAAGAGAGCTAATCGAGAAAACATACCAAATCCAGAGCATGGCGTAGGCTTTCCATGCGAGGAACCACTTCCTCTAAGTTCAGGATCCGAAGACTCCTGGGAGAAAAGGAAGAAGATGGGATAGATGATACTGAGGTGGGAAGTTCACTGGTGAGGGGGAGAAGGGGGATGATGTTTGTGGGAGGAGAAGGGCTCTTCATGCGATGAGTGGAGGGGGAAGTTTGCGGTAAGGGGATATCAACCGCCATGGGTTCGGAGGAAGAACGGTACTCAGGTGAGATAGAAGGTAGGGGTGAGCCAGCCTCTGTCGTCGGCTGACATGGAAGTCCATCCTCCCCGGGTTCATCCACAGGTTGCAGTGAAGGAGAAGGCGACTTCTGAATATTAGTGGCAGAGGGAGAAAAAGCATAAGAGCTAGGGTTTGTAAGTGCCGGAGAAATCGAGGAGGGACTAATTGTCTCGATTTCCTCCGGGGCGGAAGTAAAAAGGGATGCAGGGGGAGGAGAAGAAGACGGACGAGATGAAGCAGATGTGGTGGTGATCGGGGAAAGTGAAGAAGAAGACAAATCCGACGGCTGATCGATTTTCTTCTTGCGATGTGGATAACGACCTGCTATTTCCTGGAAGAAGGTAGAATGCATTTTGAAGGTCTGAGAATAAAGATAAAGGGCTGAAAAAAGGGATTAAGGCAACAGAGTATGGCGGTGGACGAACGAATAGACGGAGAAGAAGGAGATGAAAAGGCAAGGGGAGGAAGATAGAAAAAGAAACGAAGACAAAAAGATCCCCTATAAAAGGGAGGAGAGTGGGCTTGTAATCATTATTGGGCTCCTCGTCTGTGGTAAAGGAGGCCCCAAGTGAAAAGGAAAAAAGGGTTATTCTTTCTAAATAGCCTAGTATGTACTAAAGCCTTCATTCAGATAAGAAGGGGCGTGTAACGCCCGTAAAATTCTAAACTATACCAAGTGATTATATAAGTTTTAAGGCCATAAAAGGTTTAGAATAAAATAAAATAAACGATGGTTATAGGTAGGATTTGAACCATGAACCTCCTAATAGGGAGGTAGCCTTGACACCACTAGACCCTAGGATAATTTATGGATAAGATATATAAAGAATGTACAAGACCATAGGATGATTCATGGATAAAATATATAAAGAATATACAAAGAATATAGATGGGAAGATGAGGAGTTGGTTCATCCCCTCCCATGAAAGGATGGAGAGTGTTCATTCCCTAGGTATTAAAAAGGAGAATTAAGAAAAGAGAGGAAGTAAAACCCCACTTTACTTCTTCATTCTCCTTCTTCCTAATCCTTGGCCAAATTCCCCATTTCCCTTTCCTCCCTTTTCATCTCAAGCTCTAGAAATTTTATAGAATTTAATTTCATGTCTAGGAGATTATATATGGAATCTTGGAAAAAAAATGATGATAAAAGAATAAAAAGTGGAGAGGTGAGGTTTGAACCTTAAACCTCTTGGTGAGAGTTAACTCTTACCATGCATGTGATGACCAAGTGCTCAGCAGTAGCTTACTGTTTGAGAAAGAGGAGAAATTGTAGATGAGTATGAGGAGGGTAAAATGAAGAGGCATGAAAAGAGAAGAGGCACTTCTCTTCCTCCCTTTATAAATAGGAGTGAAAATCCCATTTGGCCACTTCTTCTTCCCTCTTCTCTTCTTCTTCCTCACCGAAACCCATCTTCTCCCTTTCCATTTTCTGAAATTCATCCAAGCAAGAAGAAGGCTAGGTTTGGCTTCCATTAGGTAATCTTCCAACTAAAAGCAAAGAGAAGGATGTAAGATTTCCTCACCTGCAGTATATTAGTTTTGTAGGACATGTTACATGAAAGAAATATGAAGTTTTGTGCCCTACATGTTTCGGCCAACCATGTCTTTGGGGCTAGGGTTTCATGAAAGTGATGCTAAGGATCTTTTACAAGTTGTATGCTTCATGTAGGAATTTTTAGGTGACAAAAATCCAAGTTTATAGCCCCTACAAGTTTCGGCCAACCATGTATTTGGGGCTAGGGTTTCATGAAAGTGATGCTAAGGATCTTTTACAAGTTGTATGCTTCATGTAGGAATTTTTAGGTGACAAAAATCCAAGTTTATAGCCCCTACAAGTTTCGGCCAACCATGTATTTGGGGCTAGGGTTTCATGAAAGTGATGCTAAGGATCTTTTACAAGTTGTATGCTTCATGTAGGAATTTTTAGGTGACAAAAATCCAAGTTTATAGCCCCTACAAGTTTCGGCCAACCTTGGGTTTAGGGTTAGGGTTTCATGAAAACACCCCTTGTGAAGTTATATCATGTTGTATGCCTTCATATAGGAGTTTATGTAACAAAAAAAAAAGAAATTGGTACCCTAAAAGTTTCGGCCAACCTTGGGTTTAGGGTTAGGGTTTCATGAAAACACCCCTTGTGAAGTTATATCATGTTGTATGCCTTCGTGAAGGAGTTTGTGTAAAAAAATAAATAAAGAAATTGGCACCCTACAAGTTTCGGCCAACAATGGTTGTAGGGCTAGGGTTGCATGAAAACACCCCTTAGGAAATCATGACATGTGGTATGCTTATGTGATGAACATGATTATGATTTTTATATTCCATGAAATATGCTTAAGTGATGAACATGATTATGATTTTAATATGCCATGAAATATGCTTATGTGATGAACATGATTATGATTTTTATATGCCATGAAATATGCTTATGTGATGAACCTGATTATGATTTTTATATGCCATGAAATATGCTTATGTGATGAACATGATTATGATTTTTATATGCCATGAAATATGCTTATGTGATGAACATGATTATGATTTTTATATGCCATGAAATATGCTTATGTGATGAACCTGATTATGATTTTTTTATGCCATGAAATATGCTTATGTGATGAACATGATTATGATTTTTTTATATGCCATGAAATATGCTTATGTGATGAACATGATTATGATTTTTATATGCCATGAAATATGCTTATGTGATGAACATGATTATGATTTTTATATGCCATGAAATATGCTTATGTGATGAACATGATTATGACTTTTATATGCCATGAAATATGCTTATGTGATGAACATGATTATGATTTTAATATGCCATGAAATATGCTTATGTGATGAACATGATTATGATTTTAATGTTATGACATGTCTAAGAGATGCTTCCCTTTCAAGTAGGGATTATGAGCTCTCCTTATGATAAGATAAGATGGAGATGCTTCCCTTTCAAGTAGGGATTAAGAGCTCTCCTTATGATAAGATAAGATGGAGATGCTTCCCTTTCAAGTAGGAATTAAGAGCTCTCCTTATGATAAGATAAGACAGAGATGCTCCCCTTTTTATTTGGGGGATTAAGAGCATCCTTTATGATATGACAAGAAAGAAAGGAATTAAGTATTTTACTTTGCAAGAGGTTAAGTACCCGACCCGTCAGGTGGTCGTTAATCAAATCCAAAGAGACATAAGAAGACGTAAGAGGTCTTGCCCTGGTAAGACGTAAGAGGTCTTGCTCAAGTAGGTCTGGTGGCTCGCTACCCCAGCCTATTAGGGAACGCGCATTATGTGGTACTTAACCTGGGGCCCCCCATTCAAGTTATGATTATGTTGAAGTACCTATATGTATATGTTTTGAAAAGAAAGGACTTGTATGAAACTATGAATGCTTAAGTCAAGTTTAAGAATGCTTATGATTATGTCTTTGATGCTTGTCTATGATTTATGAAATTATGAATGCTTATGTCAAGTTTAAGAATGCTTATGATTATGTCCTTGATGCTTGTCTAGGATTTATGATATTATGAATGCTTATGTTCAAGTTTAAGAATGCTTATGATTATGTTCTTGATGCATGTTTAGGATTTACGATATTATGATTGCTTATGTTCAAGTTTAAGAATGCTTATGATTATGTCCTTTATGTATGTTTAGGATTTTATGATATGATGAATGCTTATGTTCAAGTTTAAGAATGCTTATGATTATGTCCTTGATGCATGTTTAGGATTTGATGATGTCCTGAATGCTTATGTTTAAATTATGCCCTGCTTAGATTTAATTATGCTTAGCATGCTTATGTAAATTTTATGCCATGCTTATGTTTTATTACGTTGGTATGTTGATGATTAGTGTTGTTACGAAATACTCATGCTGTTTATGCTGGTATGCTCATGTTGCTAATTGTTTGATGAAGTTTGTGGCTTTTGTGAGTAGGCAAGAATCTTACTAAGCTATATGCTTATAGTTTATGTTGTCCATATACTGCAGATAAAGGAAACATGAACTAGAGGAAGTAGCAGGAGGGGCCAAGTGTGTGTGATAGTAGCATGGTGGAAAAAGACCCTATTACTATCTGCTCATATTTATATGCTCAATGAACAACTTAAGACATTCCTTCCGCTTATAAGACTTGTGATTTATTAGTACCATGTTGGATGTTGCTTAGTATGTTACTGTCAATTACTTAAGAAAGTTTGATATGTTAGAACCCATGAATGGATCTTAATGTTATGCATGTTATGAAATGAGATAAGATATGTTAACATGCTAATTATGAATATGATATGTGATGCATGTATAAAAGAAGGTTTATGCCATGATAACATGTTTAAGTATGTAGATTGTGAAATGATTCCTATATGTTATGTTAAGAAAAAAAAGTAGCGCCGCCCTGAGAGCAGATAAGGGCGGGCATTATAGGGCGGATATAGGCGTTCCCCTTCGGAAGACGAACACAAAAGAGGGATGATATGAAAACGCTGCCTCATTTACGTTGAGAGCTTCTGAGCCATATATTATGTATACAAAATTTCTATCCCGGTGAAGCAGAAGATATCCCCGTGTGGTGGCGGAACGGAAGAACCGAAATCCCTCGGTTATATATTATATATACAAAATTTCTATCCCCGCGAAGCGGAAGATATCCCCGTGTGGTGGCGGAATGGAAGAATCGAAATCCCTCAGTTATATATTATCTATACAAAATTTCTATCCTCGCGAAGCGGAAGATATCCCGGTGTGGTGGCGGAACGGAAGAACCGAAATCCCTCGGTTATATATATTATGTATACAAAATTTCTATCCCCGCGAAGCGGATGATATCCCCGTGTGGTGGCGGAACGGAAGAACCGAAATCCCTCGGTTATATATTATATATACAAAATTTCTATCCCCGCGAAGTAGAAGATATCCCCGTATGGTGGCGGAACGGAAGAACCAAAATCCCTCGGTTATATATTATATATACAAAACTTCTATCCCCGCGAAGCGGAAGATATCCCCGTGTGGTGGCGGAACGGAAGAACCAAAATCCCTCGGTTTTATATATTATGTATACAAAATTTCTATCCCAGCGAAGCGGAAGATATCCCCGTGTGGTGGCGGAACGGAAGAACCGAAATCCCTCGGTTATATATTATATATACAAAATTTCTATCCCCGCGTAGCGAAAGATATCCCCGTGTGGTGGCGGAATGGAAGAACCGAAATCCCTCGGTTATATATATTATATATACAAAATTTCTATCCCCGCGAAGCGGAAGATATCCCCGTGTGGTGGCGGAACGGAAGAACCGAAATCCCTCGGTTATATATTATATATACAAAATTTCTATCCCCGCGAAGCGGAAGATATCCTCGTTTGGTGACGGAACAGAAGAACCGAAATTCCTCGGTTATATATTATGTATATAAAATTTCTATCCCCGCGAAGCGGAAGACATCCCCATGTGGTGACGGAACTGAGGAGCTGAGATTTCTTCAGTTATATATTACCTTTAGTCCCCGTAAAGGGGGAGAAGTTAAAGTTCTTGTTTAACTTTATATTGTTTTATTCTGGCAAAATAGCAGAGTCCGTTCATTTAATGGATCTATATACCAAGCAGAGTAAAAAGGTGGAAGAGCCGAAATATGCCTCAGTTATATGTAAGTCTATGTGAATACGAAAGAAGTAAAGCGTGACACAATTCAGAAGATACTGGAGAAAGAAGATAAACTGGGAAAGTTCATTGATGCGAAAGAATTACATATTTTGAGTCATTTACAAGGGAAAATAACAAACAGAAACCCTTATACATCTTGAGTATTATAGTTCTTTGTTGGGAGGAATGGAGGGAGCTCCCATGTATGGTTGAGGTTGGCACAATAGTTCTTGCCAGCAAGGCTAAGACGAGGAAGATCTGTTGGCCAATTCCTTTTGGGACCCACCAGTTGTTGGCGTGAGGAGCAATTCTTGAAAGTTTCCTTCACCAAGTAGATTCGTAAGTACTTCACTTGCTCCTCCTGGCTAGCTATGTATCGGCGATCATTTATCTGTTCTTCAGAAGGAGAGGAAATGCTGCCCTGTTCAGATATTCTGTCCATGGCAAATAAAGAGAAAAGGAAAGAATGGAAGCTATCAGATAAGGGTTGGGGACTTTTATAGTGGCGAAGGGGAAAAGTGCATTTATTGGTAGAAGAAATAGGGACCATAAATGCTAGTAAAGAAGAGGAAACGTGGGGGAAGTAGTGGGAAGGTCGACGGGACTATGACTGTAATTAAGAGGGTGCGAATCCCCGGGCGATGGCAGAAGAAGGCATGTTCGGACCAGATTACCGTCCTTTTGAAGACAGAAACCTTCTACGAGAAAAAGACAAAAGAAAAATATCAAGTTCCCTCCCTCGTTTTTATTGATATATTTGAAATGATTACATTAATTTGATCTATACATATTTCCTCTGATTACTCCTAACAGACGAGGCGGGAGAGGTCTCTTTGGGGGGAGAAGGCGCCAAGACGACCTTGAAGCGCTCGCCGTGGGACGGAAGAGGAACTGATGGACCTTCATCGAACGGAGAAGGATGAGCTTCCGCCGGGGGGACTAGGATGAAAGCCAGCGCTGGTGGAAGTGGAGGGAGTTCATCAGCGGCACGGGGGTCTCCCACTGTATACTCCCAGGTGAAGGGAGGATTCCACACTCTATTGCGGAAGGAAGGGAAGGGAGCACGAAAGGACCTCCCTGTAGGAGGGATTAGAGTTGGAGTGTGAGGTGGAAAAGGAAGAGGACGAAAAGCGGAAGTGGCAGTTGAGCGGGTCTCTGAATCTTCAGTGTCTTCAGAAACCCAGTCCTGCAGTTCGAAAGATTCTGAAGTTGAAGAAATTTCGATGGGGTGCCCCTCTAAAGCCATGATAGTGTGATATGAGAAGGGAGACATGGAGGGCAATGATTTATAATGGAAGAAAAGCGACGGCAGAAGTTCTTGGGAAGGTGAAGAAGACGAAGAGATTGATGCAGTCTCCGAAGCGGCAAAAGGAATGGGGAAAACCAATAGGCAAGAGTCACTTAAAGCAAGTCTCTGAATCGAAATGGGGACGGATATGAATAATATCAAGCAAAATACTTCAGGTGGACCTCCGAACCGAAATCGGGACGAATGTGAATAATATCAAGTAAAATACTTCAGGCGGACCTCCGAACCGAAACTGGGACGGATGTGAATAGTATCAGGCAAGATCCTTCAAACGGATTCCCGAATCGAAATTGGGGAAGAGGTGAATAATGTTATTCAAGATTTTTTCGATAAGCCCGAATCAACGAGGTGATTGCACCAGATGATACGGGAAAAGAGATAGCGGTATAAAAAGGGAGGAGTTTAAAATTGGTTCAGAATTCCCGATCCGTCAAGAAACATGACAAGACAATGATAATTAAACATATGGACAAATTCCTCATTCAGAAGCAAAAGAAAGGCTAGTGACAAAATTACCAAAAAGGAGAATAGTAGAAATTACAACTCAAAAAGTTCGGGTGGACACTTAGCTAGCGCCTCCGTAGGATCTAAATAGCTGGTGTCCGTGCCAGGAGGCGGGTATCCTTGTTCGGCGTTTTGAGCCGAGGACCCCTCAAAGCCTAGTATAAATAAGTCTACCCCCTTCTTGACATAGCGTCCCTTGAGGTCGGCTTCTTGCTCCTTCAGTTGGTCCTGATATCGAACCACCTGAGCTTGACTTTCTGCCAATTCAGCCGCCAAAGCATCTCTTTCGGTGGCTGCCTTTATAGCTTGCTGCCCCAAGGTTGAAAGAGCTTCTAGGTACTCCTGGTGGAGGGTAGACTGTTGCTGAGCCACCGGCGATAAGGTGTGAGAAACAGCTGCCACCATGGAGGAAAGCTCTTGGCATTTCTTTGTACAGGATTCCTTGGTTGTTTCCCATGCTCGACGTTCCAATTCAAGCCGGTGTCGCTCTTGCTGAAGCTGCATAATAGTGGTCGAGGAGTCAGCAGCCTTGGTCATGGCATCCCAAAGAGATCCCTTGTACTCCCCCAGTTCACGGGTTAGGACGTCTACCCGTTGCAGTTTGCTGGACTGCTAAAAGAGGCGCTGCTCAAGTTCTTCATTTTTTCATTGCATCTCCTCTTTCTCGCTTCGGACAAGGGCTAGTTGCATCATGGCATCTTCGCACTGTCCCCTAAAGTCCGCTTCCTTGGCCTCTTGCTCGCTCAACCGCCGAACGAGCTCTTTTTGTTGTGATACGGCGGCAAAGTGGCGAGTTTCCACGCTAGATTGGAATTGGGCCAGCCAAACCACCATGTTGTCATGCTGGGTGGAGGCCTGAATGGAAGGAAAAGTTATCAGTATATATCGGCATATAGAGATACCCATAATGAAGAGGAGGAAAAGAAAGAGTAGATACCTCTGCCAACAGTTTGCTCACTTGTTCACATGGGCCTTATATGCCCGAATGATTGAAGAATTTCACCTCCGAGGGGTGTCGAATCTTCAGCAGGGATCCCAACGTGGCCCTCGGAGGAACAGGAAGGGAAGGATCCTCCCCTTCAGAGGAGGATGGGGGTCTGATGCGACGAAGGGGAGTAGGAGCAGCTCTTGAGTCGGAAGGTATAGGGGCTGGGAGGGATTCTGTATGAGAAGGTAGGGGTGAATTTTGTGCAGATGGGGAGGAATGAAGAAATTGGGAGGGAGAATCCCCTCCTTGGGGAGATGAGGAAGGGACAAGGGAGGTACTGCCTCCCCTTCTTGGCTCATAAATGGTTGGGGGTTGAGACCCCGACTGGTCGGAAGATAAGGGAAGAAGAGCCGATGAACTTGAGGCTCCTTTCTTGATGAGCCACAGCTTTTTCTGGGGGGATGACGGAGCTGCTACCGGCTTGCCTCTTTTAGTCGATGTTTTCTTCTTCTTGGCCGCCTCAATCGCCTCCCCTTCCACCAAAGCCTTCTGCATTAGATTATCTGCAAGGTATACTGATAAGAAAAATGAATAACCTAGAAAAGAAGTCATATTGCAGGGTAAGTATCACCCTACCTACAGCAATCGAAGTCGTCAAAGGTAGGGGAGACAATCCAAAGTGGCTTAAAAGAGGAGTTTCTATTAGATGGTTTGAGCAGTAATGTAACTCTCCTAATACTCTATACACTTCCGGGAAGCGGCATTTGGTCCTCATTTCCCGGAAGGGAGGCAATTCAGGAAGGGCTACCTTCCATGTATTAGAATAGGGCAGAGACTCGGGAAGCTGTACAAAGAAATACAATTCTTCCCAGCCCTTGTGGGAAGTGGGTAGGTTCACCAAGATTTTGCAGTCTGAATGACTAGATAGATAGAAGAGACCTGCCTTAGAAGATTTTAGTTGGAAGAAGCAATGGAATATTTCAGGGGTTAGAGAAAGGTTCAAGTGTTGGAAAACTATGTGAGCTCCCGATAAAATTCGAAAGGAGTTGGGGGTGAATTGGTTCAGGGGTAGCCCAGAGAAGTTTAGAAGGTCCAAATAGACCGACGGTACCGGCAAGGATAGGCCGTTAAGAAATTGTTCGGAGAAAAAGCATGTCAAGCCGGAGGGGGGATTATGAAGCCGATGCAGTATAGTCGTGAAACAGCATTTTATAGAGGGGTCTATGTAGTTGTCCTTAATATTAAAGAAATAATGGTTACAATCTAACTGGGTTATGGTATGTTCATACCAGGCGGGTGAGGAGATGGTCCTAGGAGCCATGGGTGCGAACAAAGCAGAGCACTTACTCGGAGGTTAAGGAAGAATCGTGTGGGAAAAGGAAGGGTAGTCGCCAGAACGCTTCGGTGAAAATCATGGAAGGAGAAGAACAAGCTGGATTGTTAAGCACACTAAACGATACCTAAAAGGAGAAGGCAGGGGTTTATATAGGGTTTTTCGTGACGATTCAACTGCACAAAAGGAGAAGAAGAAGCGAAGCCCATAAGCCCATCGGGCCTCCTTAAGTATACCTAATGAAGGTATAAGGGAACGGATGGATCTAAGTTGAGAAATGAAGAGTAGGTCAGAAACTTCATGTACATTTGGAAAGTCAAGCTTATAATATCGCTTGACTATTTTTCGGGGTTGACTAATGATACTGCTGGTACCTTTTCTATATAGTTCCCGATAGAAGGGTTAGCGGGTGACCCATGATCCGATCCAAAATATTCGGCTCAGCGAAGGGAGAAAAGGAAGAATGGTTCGGGCGTGAATATCAGAGGCTATTGGTCCGGGCGCGAATATCAGAAGCTATTGGTTCGGGTGCGAATATCAGAGGCTATTAGTCCGGGCGCGAATATCAGAAGCTATTGGTTCGGGTGCGAATATCAGAAGCCATTGGTATGGGAGAATATCTAAAGCAATTGGCATGGGAGAGTTAGCAGAAGCAATTGATACGGCAAAGAAGAGACGGAAGGCACTTCGCTAAGAGTGGAACAAGAATTGGTTCAGCTAGATAATTCCAGAAGCCGATGGAATACGAAGGAAGTTTGGCACGGGAAAAAGAGGAATTGGTTCGGGTCGATGAGGAACCCTAGGGCTAGGGCACCCGTGGACTATAGATCTAAGCTAGCTTCACTTAAAGCGGATGGTTGAGGGAGATAGTCTAACCTAGTTATCTGAAAAGTAGAGGAGGAGGTGTTAGGCAACGACTTGGGAGGCCCCACGCAATATTCCAAGGAGTCTTCATTCCTCATATTTGTAACAGAATTATTCTCCAAGTGGAGGTGGTGGCCACGTGTACGATGGAGATAGCCCATGACGTTACGATGAAGGAAAAGGGAAGATAAAATGGAGGAAGCATGGAGAAAAAGGGGATCCGCAATTATTCCCATCCAGCAAGAGAGAAGGAGACGCAGGAGAAGAAGGGGAGCGACAACCGCCTCGTCGGAGAAGAAGGACGGAGATCTGTCGATTGTTACATCTCTTGTATTTTTCTCATTTTGTGATATCACTGTAAGAGGTTTTTCTCCTCCGACTTCGGGAACTTTCTTTCCGTAAAGGAGGACCTTCATAGTGAAGGTGCTTAGGCACTGCATCCGGTGAGAAAAGCTCACCTCCGTGGAGTAGGAATCCTTATTCCGAACCACGTTACATCTTGTGTCTGAGTCTCGAGTGCTGACGTGGGTTTCTTGCGTTTCATCTGCTTCATCTTCTTATTCTCTACTGACTGCGGCCTACGAAAACTCTCTGAGATCTCCCTCAGTGCTTCACTGCATTGAAAAAGGAGTGAACAGATTTTCACCCCGTCCCGCATCAATAGGGATTCCACTAGTCATGTAGCTCTAATTTCTCAAATTGAGCCCAAAACAATTAAAGATGCATTACTTGATCCGGATTGGATCTTAGCAATGCAAGATGAATTGGCTCAATTTGAAAGGAGCCAAGTATGGGAGTTAGTTCCTAGACCAAGTGAAAACACCATTATTACTACAAGATGGGTTTTTAAGAACAAACTATATGACCAAGGAAATATCACTAGAAACAAAGCAAGATTAGTTGCAAGGGGGTTTAATCAAGTTTAAGGACTTGACTATGATGAAACATATGCCCCGGTTGCTAGGTTAGAGTCCATTAGAATACTCTTAGGGTATGCCTCCTATATGGGTTTCAAACTCCATCAAATGGATGTTAAATCGACATTCCTAAATGGGTTTATTAAGGAAGAGGTATATTTAGAACAACCTCCCGGGTTTGAAAATATGGACTACCCAAACCATGTATACAAGCTTAGGAAAGCTTTATATGGGTTGAAATAAGCTCCCCGGGCATGGTATGAAAGATTATCATCTTTCTTAATTTCTAAGAATTTTAAAAGGGGTAGTATAGATCAAACTCTCTTTACAAAGTCAACATCTAAGGACATCTTTGTAGCCCAAGTATATGTTAATGACATTATCTTTGGGTCAACAAATGATGAACTCCTTCAAGACTTTATTAAAAACATGGAAAAAGAGTTTGAAATGAGTCTAGTTGGGGAATTGAATTTCTTCCTAGGTTTGCAAGTTAAACAAACAAGTGAAGGAATTTACATTTATCAAACCAAATATGGTAAGGAAATGATCAAGAAATTTTGTTTGGAAAATGCTAAGGTAGTTTCAACCCCAATGGCAACCAATACTAAAATAGATAATGATAATGAAGGAAAACAAATAGATCTTACACTTTATAGGAGCATGATTGGTAGCCTTTTGTACTTAACCGTTAGTAGACCTGATATATTATTTGCGGTTGGTATGTGTGCTAGGTATCAATCATGTGCTAAAGAATCTCATTTAGTTGCCATTAAGAGAATCTTAAGATATGTTAAAGGCACACTAAATGTAGGATTATGGTACCCTAGGACTAGGTCGTTTGATTTGATTGGGTACACCGATTTCGATTATGCCAGTTGCAAATTGGATCGGAAGAGTACTAGTGGTGGATGCCAATTTCTTGGGTCCTCCCTAGTTAGTTGGAGTAGTAGGAAGCAATCTTGTGTTGCCTTATCTACCACCGAGGCCGAATATGTGGCTATGGGTGGTTGTGTAGCTCAACTACTATGGATGAAACATACCCTAGAGGATTATGAGCTATCTTACTCCAACATGAAAGTATTTTGTGATAATGTGAGCACCATTAACTTGACCAAAAATCTGGTGCATCACTCTAGGACCAAGCACATTGAAGTGAAACATCACTTCATTAGAGATCATGTGGCTAAGGGGGACATTGAGCTTAATTACATTGAATCAAAGTCCAACCTAGCCGACATATTTACCAAGGCTCTCCCCGAGATAGAATTTTCATCACTTAGGAGAGAACTTGGAATGTGCTTGGTTGAGTAAAGGTATAGGTTTGCATGATTCTATAGAAATACTAAGATTTATACCTTTATGCATCTCACAAAATACCTAAGAAACCATGATTTTTGTATTGAACATTTCAAAAGAGGGCACAAATTTAGTATTCTCACAAAATACTTTAGTTTGTTAAGTGAACATTTCAAAAGAGGGCATCCAAATCGTGGCGGGGCACAGAGGTCTTCTTTGAACGGAACAACGACCACTTCCTTAGACAAAGCCAACTTGAGAAATTATACAGTTAATTTACTTTAGGGTTAAATCCTGGTCTAAATAGTTTAGGATGTGGTGAGGTAGCTTCAGTCAGTTCCACTTAGCCAAGTGCATCAACCTACATACTCCTTATCTAACTCGGATACACGAGACTTCATTTCCCTAACGTACTATCATCTTACCGCATCCTAATACTATGTTGTCAAGATTAATTAACCATTAGTCCTATCTAACCGTACTAGATTAAGCAAGTAGTAACTAACTTGGCAAGCAAAACTATGTTAATCAAGTGATTGAGCACACAAATTTAGTATTTTCTCCCCCCAGATCATTGAATCGATACGGTCTATCCACAGAGTGGATTTGATCTTTGGGAACTCAATACATAGTGGAACCTAGTTGCGATGTTAAAATGGTCTTAGGGACCCATGCTTGGATTCTTCTACTGTCACGATTTACAATTGACATATATAATTGTTTGTTATCTTAAACCGAGCCCGACCTTGTTGTACATGCCTCTTTGCGATCCAAGAAGTAGGTCAAGACCCTTAGATCCCAACGTGAACCTTTGTAACGACTTCCTAAGCCCTTGAACTTGCTCTTTCAAAAGAGAATTATCTTCCTCAAGATTTTTAACTTGAGTTGAGCTTCCCTCTTGAACTTGACTAGTTAAAGAGGTTTGGGTAGCCTCCTGATTGAGGAGTTTAACCTTCTTAAGCAATGACTTGACTTTAGACTTAGATTTAGCTAATTTATTATCCAAAAATTTAATGGCATCTTATAAATTGTTAATTAATGACCGACTCACCTTGATTGAATCTTTTGAACCAGATACAGATCCATGGCTTGTCTTGAATTCAGGCTTAGTGTTGAATCCAGAATCGGACTCGGACTCTATCGTTCTTTCCATGAAGGCCAAGATTTTGACTTGGTCTTCTTCTTCCTCCGATGATTCCTCCCACGTTGCATTGAGTGCTTTCTTGATTTGTGGTTTATTGTTCTTTAGCTTCGAAAAATCAAACTTGAAGTGCCCCTTCTTATTGCATTCGTAACACTTGTAGCTTTGACTCGGGTTGTGTTTCTTCTCCATCGTTGGTTTGGTTGGTCACCTCCTTCACTTGATCATCTTTCGAACTAGATTGACTAGTTCGGTCTCCGCCTCTTCGTCAAACTCCGAGTCGGATTCATCTTCTTCGGATGGAGGCTTGCTTTTCCGTTTTCTTTGACCTGCAATCAATGTTATACTTTTCTCAACCAGGACCGAGTTAGACTATTCATGCAATTCAAATTCTGAAAATAATTCATCTAACCTAATTTTAGAAAGATCTCTAGAAACTTTGTAAGCATCAACCATGGATGCCTACAAAGTAGTCCTAGGGAAAGTCTTAAGAGCATACCTTATAACGTCCTAGTTTTCTACCTTTTGTTCAATAGAGTGGAAGTCATTCATGATGTCTTGTATCTGAGCATGAAGTTCTGTGGTCATCTCGTTGTCTTACATTTTTATGTTAAACAATTTATTGAGAAGCAAGTTCTATTTACATACATTAGTGTCGGCGATTCCTTTGTGTAATTCGGTGAGTCTGTCCCAAAGGTCCTTGGCGCTAATGAAGGGGCCAATGCAATTGAGTACCTCCTTGGCCAATCCGCATTGTAAGATCTGAGTTGCATTTGCATCGGCTTCGATTTAACGCTTCATTGTGTTGGTCCAATTGTCATAATCCAATGGTTCCCCTTGTTCATTGGTAGGTAAAACAAAGCCAGTTTGGATGACAATCCACATCTTTACTTGTGTTTTTAAAAATCACTCCATCCGACTCTTCCAATAGCGGAAGTCATCTCCATTAAAGAATGGAGGTCGGGCGGTGTTATACCTCTCAAGGTGAGCCATTTAAAAACCTCGCAAAAACTCAAACAATAAAAAATTCCAAGATTTGGTCTTGGATTAGTAGTGCGGGAAATAAATTTAAATGATAAAAACATGAAAAGAAAAAGTGCACGACCGGTGGTTACACCGAATCTGAGCGCCTTCGCTCTTATACCAAATGTTGGATAAAAAAAAGATGCTAGAGTGGGGTGAATAGAGTATTTTAAAAACTTTCTTTTTGGTCTAAAAGACTTCACAACAGAAACACTAAAATATAAACAAAGAAAAACACAAAGCCTTTTTTACTTGGTTCATAGCCAACCGGCTACTATTCCAAGGCCCTACAATCCTTGATCGCTTCTGAAGGGAAAACACTAAAAATATCTTTTTCGTTGGAGGTAAGAGACAAACAATTACAAAAGATGTAGAGGAAGAGGTAACAAACCTACCTGTCCTCTTAGTAAGTAATAAGTAAGAAAATAAAACTAAACAATATACCAACACAAGAATAAGAAGGAGAAGAGCTTTTGCCTGTGTTACGATGTTGTTGCGAGAACTTGGATTGATGGAGAACTTGAGAGCTTTTAGTTAAATAATGAGGAGTGCCTCACCCCTTCTTTAATAGCTTTCCAAACCCAAGCATGTTCAGATCTAGATCTAGATCCATATCAAGATAAAATCTTATCCGTAAATCTAATCATTGAGGTGGCACTTTGTCCTCGTGCACATCAATTGACTGATCCCATTTGCAGTCAACTGCCCTAGTCGACTGCTACACTTGAGAATCCAACTTGATGAAGGGGTTTTTGCTTATCGAGTCCGTGAGGGTAAACTTCGCTTCCCCTTCACCTCGGTTGCTTGACCATGGCGATCCCTTTGATGTCCCCGGATTAAAAAAATTTATTCCTAGACAAAAGGGATTGCCCAAACCACCAAGTCATCGTCGTGTTATTCGTTTAGAGAGGTCGATTGAACAAACTAGTTGTTCAAGCGACCATCCTCTATTCTACGAGTAGCCACGGAATAGACGATGACCGGATCGTCGGTTTTAATGTTTATGCTCAGGATCCAAGTATTATTTAGCCATTTACAGATTTATAACATGCTTATAATTGAAAAACAAAAACAAGCAACAAACAAAAGAAGAATGTAGAATAGGTATACCTCTCGATCTTCTAATGTATGACCTTCCTCCTTTTGGACATTGTGTGGGCGACGATCTACCAAAAGTCGAAGCTCCTAAATCGCAAACCTTCCTTCCTTGCTCTTCCAAAACAAGAGGAAGAGTAGAAACAAGCTTTTTCTCCTCCCTAAAACCAACCAACAAGGAGCACACAATCTCCTTGCCGCCGGCCAACTAGAAGGTGGAGAAGATGATGGAAAACAATCAAGACACCAAGGGAAACCCTATATCTTGTTTCCACCACCTAAAGAGAGGAAGAAGAGAGCTTTTGGGTGCCAGCCAAGGGCTGGAAGGGGCTGGAAACCAATCTGGATGCCGTCCACAAGAGGAGGAAGAAGAAACAATCACCTTCCTTATTTGGTGCCGCCCTAGCCTCCAAACCCTAACCCTAATCCTATCTCAACTAGGATTCCTTCTTGCCGCCCAAACCCTAGCTCTCCTTTCATATAGTTCACGCCAACTCCCATGCCCTCCTTTTATAGAGTTACGGATAAGTCATGAATTAATCTCATCCATTGGTTATAAGGATTTAATCTCAACCGTCAGATCTAGAGATTTAATTTCAACCGTTGGATCTTAGAGATTTAATCTCTACCTATGGATCTTAGAGTTTTGTTTCTATCCATTAGATCTAAGCATCATGAGGTGTTAATAGGCTACATTAAGGACCATGAGGAGGAGTTGGATCTTGGCCACCCATGGATCAAGCCCACATAAAGTCCAATCCACTAATGATTATCCAATCCACTAAAGGATCATCATTGATCTACCTCACCAACCCCCATATGATAATATGGGCTTCATATATTATTTGTACATTTTCTCCCAGTGTTTAAGATCTCGAATGTCCGTCGATTAATTAATTTACTGACCATTAATTAATTAACATCTAACTCCTTGAGTAGTACCACTCAACCTTTTCATCATGCCGGACCAAGTCCACCTGTACGGTTTACATGATGAACCTTATGAGCTCCTCAAGGGGACATCATCACCCTAATATATAGGACACGATTTCCTCCTATAATCAACGACACACCATATAAATAATATCATCTCCCAACTTACCGAGCCTATCGATTTAATCTATAAATCTCGTCCATTGGTAAATCAAAGAGATAAGTACTAAGTATATGTGCCCGTTATTATATCGGGATTAAGAGCATGTACTAAATAATATCTGAGGTCCGATTTAATTATATAGTGAGGAATAAATCGAATCACCTCTAAGTCGGTCCTGCTCAATACACACAAAGTGCACTAGTGTGATTCTTTGGTCAAGACAAACCAATACCAAATCACACTACAACAATTCTGATGGTTTGTCCAAAGTCATCTCGGTTGTGAGCCTTTACTTATACTTTTCAAGGGGCCGATAACATGATCTCCTATGTGACACCACGCACCATGTTATCTACAATGTAAAGTATTAGACAATATTGCATAACAATAAAAATATGCAAACAATGATCATGTAATTCTTATTCACAAATAAAGATGTTCATACAAAAGATAGACTTTTTAGTATACATCCCCATAATCTCCCACTTATACTAAAAGACTATGCTGTCCTCAAAGTGCCATACATTTGATCCCCATTCCCTCCACATGCCTATCAAAAGCTCTAGCCGGAAGGGCCTTAGTGAAAAGATCTGCCGGGTTATCCTTCGATGCAATCTTGGCCACAGCAACTTCTCCTCTCTTTACGATTTTCTCGTATCAGGTGCTACTTACGCTCTATGTGTTTACTAGCCTTATGGGCTCGTAGTTCCTTTGAGTTTACAACTTCACCACTATTATCACAATAAATTGTGATAGTTCTGGGCAAACCAGGAATCACATCCAAGTCCATCAGGAAGTTCCTAAGCCATACAGCTTCTTTGGCCGCCTCAGAGGCCCCACATACTCATCTTCCATGGTGGAGTCCGCCACGCATTTCTGCTTGACACTCCTCCATACAATGGCTCCACCTCCCAAAGTAAACACAAAACCTGAGGTAGACTTACTATTATCCCTATCAGATTGGAAGTCGGAATTCGTGTAACCCACAGGGAGTAATTTGTATGCCCGGTAAACCAGCATATAATCCCTAGTCCTTCTCAGGTACTTCAATATATGCTTTACTGCAGTCCAATGTCCCTGTCCTGGATTACTCTGATATCTGCTGACCATGCCCATGGCAAAGCAGATATCTGATCTCGTACAGAGCATCACATACATGAGGCTTCCTACTGCCGAAGCATAAGGAACCGCCTTCATCTCCTCTATCTCCTCAGATGATCTAGGACACATCTCCTTAGATAAAGGAACTCCATGCCTGAAAGGTATAAAACCCTTCTTGGAGTTCTGCATGCTAAAATGGTCCATAATCGTGTCTATGTATGAAGCTTGAGATAAGCACAACATCCTTTTCCTGCGATCCCTTATAACCTTGATCCCAAGGATGTGTCCCACCTCTCCCAAGTCCTTCATATCAAACTGTTTGGACAACCATACCCTTATGTCCGATAACACCATGATATTGTTGCCAATCAACAAAATGTTATCTACTTATAGTAAAAGAAATACCACTACGTTTCTGTCACATCTCTTGTATACACAAGACTCATCCGAACTTTGATTAAATCCATAAGACTGGATCACCTCATCAATCCGGATGTTCCAAGACCTCGAAGCTTATTTCAATCCATAAATGGACCGATTAAGCTTACATACAAGATGCTCTTTGCCCTTAGCAATGAATCCCTCTGGTTGCTTCATGTAGATGTTTTCCTCAAGACTTCCATTAAGGAAAGTTGTCTTGACATCCATCTGCCACACCTCATAATCCATATGAGCTGCTATGCATAAGAGAATTCGGATAGACTTAAGCATGGCTACCGGTGAAAAGGTCTCCTCATAATCGATACCCTCATTCTGAGTATACCCCTTCGCAACAAGCCTCGCTTTGAATGTCTCAACCTTCCCAACTATTCCTCTCTTTCTCTTGTAGCTCCACTTGCATCCAATGGTTTTTACACCATCGGGTGGTTCTACTAGCTCCCAGACCTGATTTGAATCCATAGATTCAATCTCAGCATTCATTGCACATTGCCAAGCTACTACATCTTTATCTTGGATTGTCTCGTCATATGTTCAGGGATCAGGTTATTGTTCACCAGGGACCAAATCAGAAGATTCTCCCAAGAACATGAATCTATCAGGCTTTCTCACAACCCTCCCACTACGATGAGGTATCACCTGTGTATCCTCTGTGACACGTGTTGCAGTGACATATGGTATATCCTTTTGTACTGGCGGTACTAAAGAAGTGACTTCCCCTTTTAACTCCTCCAGAACAATTTTACTCTTGGGCTTGTGGCTCATCATATAGTCTTCCTCTAAAAATTTGGCGTTCGTGCTAACGATCACCCTCTGATCTCTAGGACTATAAAACAATCCACCCTTCGTTCCCCTGGGATAGCCAACGAACATGCATACTTCTGTACGAGGTTCCAACTTACCAGCATCTGCCTTCAGTACATGTGCTGGACTCCCCCATATCCGAATATGTCTGAGACTAGGCTTTCGCCCAGTCCACAACTCTATGGGAGTAGAAGGCACTGATTTAGATGGTACCAAGTTCAAAATGTGTACTGTCGTATCTAGGGCATATCCCCAGAACGAATCTGGCAAGTCAGAATAACTCATCATCGATCTAACCATCTCCATAAGAGTCCTATTCCTTCGCTCTTCTACACCGTTCTGCTGGTGTGTGCCAGGTGCAGTCAATTGGGATTGAATCCCAACCTCTGATAAGTAGTTCCTAAACTCTCCCAAGAGGTACTCACCGCCACGATCAGATCATAGTGTCTTGATACTTTTACCTTGACATTTCTCCACATCAGCCTTGAATTCTTTGAACTTGTCAAAGCATTCAGACTTGTGGCGCATTAGGTAAATGTATCCATTTCTTGAGTAATTGTCTATAAAAGAGACGAAATACTCAAAACCACCTCTAGCCTGGATAGACATAGGACCACACAAATCAGAATAAACCAATTCTAACACATCTTTGGCTCTATACCCCTTGGACTTAAAAGGCCTCTTGGTCATCTTACTCTCCAAGCAAGATTCACAGGTTGGGAGATCCTCCACCACTAATGAACCCAAAGGTCCATCAGCTACAAACCATTGAATTCTGCTTAGGTTAATGTGACCAAGCCTAAGATGCCAAAGATATGTTTGGTTCATCTTCGAAGGTTCTTTTCTCTTATTGGAATTAGAAGATGAGTTACTAACTTCAATTTGCATCGTGGGAGGTTTTGGTTCAAGTGTGTACAAATTTTCTATCAATGCACCCGAACAGATAATGTCCCTATTCCTTCTTATAAAAACTCTGTCATTAAAAGAAATAGAATATCCATCCATAAACAATTTAGAAACCGAAATTAAATTCTTTCTAAATAAGGGTACATAAAGGCAATTCTTAAGAACCAAAAGTTTATTTTTCTCAAAAGATAAATGAACATCTCCCACTGTAACAGCCGCCACCTCCGTGGCATCGCCCAAGTACACGGTAATCTCTCCCTCAGCTAGTCGTCTGGTATTCTTGAACCCCTACAAAGTATTGCCGACATGATTAGTGGCTCCCGTATCTACACACCAGGTGCCGGTAGATAACACCGCTAAACATGTTTCAACGACTAGACCAAAAGATATACCTTTGTTCTTGCGGTTGGGGCATTCCTTCTTCCAGTGTCCAATCTGCTTACAAGTGAAGCAATTGCCTTTTGGCTTCTTCACTCCTCCCTGAGTACCTCCTACCGCCTTCGCCCCAGTTTGTTTCTTCTTCTTCTTGCCTTTTGGCTTAGAAGTAGAATCCTTCTGGGTCACCACGGTATGCGCCTGAGCACTCTGACGAAATAGTTGTTGGATCAAGAAGCGTCGCTAGAGGGGGGGTGAATAGAGATCGTAAATCTTTTCGACATTTCGTTCGAGTAGATAATCAAATGAGTAAGAGCAGCAGAAAATAAAGAGACACGTTTATTTTTACTTGGTTCATAACCCAGCGGTTGCTACTCCAAAGCCCTAACGGTCCTAGACCGCGTACGGAGGGTAAAGCACTATAACATCTCCTCCTTGTTGGAGGTAGGAGACAACGATCACAAAACCGAAAGTACGAGGATGAGGCAACAAGCCTACCTCACCTCGTTACGATTAAAACAAAGAATATAATAAAAACAATTACTTGCTACTGCTGTCGAAGAACGGGATTTGAACTTGTCGTCACGTCGGCGTTATGACGGCGTTGAAGCATTGGCGTTGTAGGAGCACTTGATGATATTTGGAGTTGGAATCCTCCCCTCCTTTTATAGATTTTAGCCTCGGAATATGTCTCCTCTTTTTTTGGAACAGATCACGAAGTTGTATAATTTTTATCGCGAAGTGGCCGCGTCAAACCTTATCCGTTTTGACCTAGCGCAAAGGTCGATTCGCCGATTCACCGATCGATGACTCATCACCGATCGATGAGCATCACGATCGCTTAATGTCTAGCAATGATCGCCACCGCCACTTCGCAGAGAAGAGGATAGCTCGGAAAATGATAAATACGACGGTTTCTGACCGTTCGATCTCGACCTAGACCTTCCACAGGAAGTCTTAGTCGGATCGCCGCCTACAGTCATCCCCATAAAGAGGACACAACCTTACAATCTCTCACTCACACGAGCTTTCCTCGATACATACCTTGTAGCTCTCGCTTCTGGCCTTCCACTCGATTTCTTCGGCTCCCTCCGAAGTCACTCGAGTGTCGCCCGACCACCACGGCTTCCTCCGGGTGTCGCTAGACTACAACTCCAGCTTTAGTACTTTTCTGCACACTCAATTTAGCTCGTGAGATAATGATGTAAACTTAACTTTGTGCCTTTACCATAATTAAAATAAAGGTTCGATTATCTAGTGCCCCTGCACCAACAATAGTCCCTCTGCCGCCTGGAGTTCTGTCAGAAGTTCCGCCAACAAATACAACCTCTTGTTCATGTTATAGTTCAGGCAAAACTACTCAAAACTCCTAGGTAGAGACTGGAGTATGATATCGACCTAGGTTTCCTCATCGATCTCAGCTCGTAGGACCTCCATCTCATTCAAATGAGTCATCATCTTGAGAACATGATCCCTCATGGGTGTTCCCTCGATCATGGTGGTCGTCATCAAGTTTCTCATGGCCTCTTGCCTCGCACCCCGATTCTGGTATCCAAAAAGCTCCTTGAGATTGAGCATCATATCATAAGTAGTGGACATGGCTTGATGCTGATGTTGCAGTACATTTGATATAGACGTCAAAATGTAACACCGCGCCATCTCATCGGCCTTGATCAACTTCTTATAGCTCTCTCTCTCCTTTTCCCCAGAATCATCTACAGGCTTGGGAGGGCACTCTTCGAGGAGTACATATTTGTATTCCTCAGCAGTCAAGACAATGTCTAGATTCCTCTTCCAATCTACATAGTTGGGTCCAGTAAGTTTGTTCTCTTTCAGTATCACAGCAAGTGGGTTGAAAGTCATTTTGAAAGAAAACCTAAGAATCACATAAATCAAAACATTAGATTTCAAAAAATTATTGATTCCTCAAACAATAAAATTTTAAAATCAACCAACACATCAAAACACCGAGAATATCGTATGGCACGATAGTGTGGACGTATACGAATTCTACATTTGTAAGAGGAGGTTTTACCCATTAATTTTACTATCTTGTCGACCTAACCTTTTGATAAGTAAAATTAATAGTTGGTTCCTCTTTGGACCTACAAATAAAAGCAGTGACTCCGATGGGGAGGATACTTATATTTGTATCTAAGTGTTCGCCATTACTCGGTACCAAGGTAATTATCTCGGGTCATGTGCCTTACAATGGGCAAGTACACACACTCCTTAATAATTTCCTATAACCATATTCGACCTTATGATCCGCAAGCAAACCCATCCAATATGGAGGAAGGTACTTAGAGCCGACGCGCAAGTTTGTTTGCATTACTTGTCAAATCGTAATGGAGGCCGTGGGAAATAATAAAATTTCCCTCTCCCACTTAGTAATTTGAAAATGAGGTATTTTCCTAGTCTACCACATGCATATCAAACAAAAATCAATAAATATGAAAAATAAATTATTTTCCAACTATTATGGCTTTTGTCTTCAATAAGACTCCCGTCGCGTCGCCATCTCGTCCGCTCCTATGCCATGTATGAGGCATCCGGAGATCCGAGCCGAGACTAAAACCTATTTTAATTTACATCGATCGATCCTATACTCCACGAGGGAGTGTACATGAAATCTAGATCTAAAGTAAAATAAAATAAAGAGTGGCTAAACAATGGTGTATTAAATTTACAAAAAACTAAATACTAGCCTCATCAACCCCGAGGATTCAACAAAACAAATATTTACACACATACAATCACATACACACATACGGTCATAATAGTCAGATCTTATGCCTGCAACCAAAGGGTTAAACTACGCATATCCTACTATTATCCGGCACATATAATATATGAAAAAGTGCATAAAAATTAACCGAATCCTAAACACACAAAACCGGAAACCTTGGCTCTGATACCAATTGAAGGGGCTTTTGCTTATCGAGTCCGTGAGGGGAAACTTCGCTTCCCCTTCACCTCGGTTGCTTGACCATGGCGATCCCTTCGATGTCCCCGGATTAAAAAAATTTAATTCTAGATAAAAGGGATTGCCCAAACCACCAAGTCATCATCGTGATATTCGTTAATAGAGGTCACTTGAACAAACTAGTTGTTCAAGCGACCATCCTCTATTCTACGAGTAGCCGCGGAATAGGCGATGCCCGGATCACCGGTTTTAATGTTTATGCTCGGGATCCAAGTATTATTTAGCCATTTACAGATTTATAACATGCGTATAATTGAAAAACAAAAACAAGCAACAAATAAAAGAAGAAAGTAGAATAGGTATACGTCTCGATCTTCTAATGTATGACCTTCTTCCTTTTGGATGTCATGTGGGCGACGATCTACCAAAAGTCGAAGCTCCTAGATCGCAAATCTTCCTTTCTTGCTCTTCCAAAACAAGAGGAAGAGTATAAACAAGCTTTTTCTCCTCCCTAAAACCAACCAACAAGGAGCACACAATCTTCTTGCCACCGGCCAACTAGAAGGTGGAGAAGATGATGGAAAACAATCAAGACACCAAGGGAAACCCTATATCTTGTTTCCACCACCTAAGGAGAGGGAGAAGGGAGCTTTTGGTTGCCAGCCAAGGGCTGGAAGGGGCTGGAAACCAATCTGGACGCTGGCCACAAGAGGAGGATGAAGAAACAATCACCTTCCTTATTTGGTGCCGCCCTAGCCTCCATACCCTAACCCTATTCCTATCTTAACTAGGATTCCTTCTTGCCGCTCAAACCCTAGCTCTTCTTTCATGTAGTTCACGCCAACTCCCATGCCCTCCTTTTATAGGGTTAGGGATAAGTCATGATTTATCTCATCCATTGGTTCTAGGGATTTAATCTCAACCGTCGGATCTAGAGATTTAATCTCAACCGTTGGATCTTAGAGATTTAATCTCAACCTATGGATCTTAGATTTTTGTTTCTATCCATTGGATCTAAGCTTCATGAGGTGTTAATAGGCTACATTAGGGACCATGAGGAGGGGTTGGATCTTGGCCACCCATGGATCAAGCTCACATAAAGTCCGATCCACTAATGATGATCCAATCCACTAAAGGATCATCATTGATCTACCTCACCAACCCCCATATGATAATATGGGCACCATATATTATTTGTATATTTTCTCCCCGTGTTTAAGATCTCGAATGTCCGTCGATTAATTAATTTACTGACCATTAATTAATCAACATCTAACTCCTTCAGTAGTACCACTCAACATTTTCATCATGCCAGACCAAGTCCACCTGCAGGGTTTACATGATGAACCTTATGAGCTCCTAAAGGGGACATCATCATCCTAATATATAGGACACGGTTTCCTCCTATAATCAATGGCATACCAAATAAATAATATCATCTCCCAACTTACCGAGCCTATCGATTTAATCTATAAATTTCGCCCATTGGTAAATCAAAGAGATGAGTACTAAGTATATATGCCCGTTATTATACCGGGATTAAGATCATGTAATAAATAATATCTGAGGTCCGATTCGATTATGTAGTCAGCAATAAATCGAATCACCTCTATGTCGGTCCTGCTCAATACACACATAGTGCACTAGTGTGATTCTATGGTCAAGACAAACCAATACCAAATCACACTACAACCATTCCGATGGTTTGTCCAAAGTATTCTCGGTTGTGAGCCTTTACTTATATTTTTCAAGGGGCCGATAACATGATCTCCTGTGTGACACCACACACCATTATATCTACAATGTAAAGTATTAGACAATATTGCATAACCATAAAAATATGCAAACAATGATCATGTGATTCTTATTCCAAAATAAAGATGTTCATACAAAAGATAGAATTTTCAGTATACATCCCTACACTTGACACTTGCAGCACAAGTTTAGCACGGAAAATGCATAATGACATGTAGTGTGATAGTCCTAGACTATCCGATCTCGACTTCAACCTTACTTCGGAAGCCTTAGTCGAATTGTCACCTATGGTTCTTCCCATATCGAGAACGCGACCTATCCTCTCTACACAAGGTTCTTACCTTCCTTACCTTTGGTCTTTCTGACTTGTCTCTTAACTTTCCATCACTTGACCACCGAGGTTTCTCCTTCCGAGATTCTCTTGTGGTCACCCGACCATCGAGGTTTCTCGTCTCGAGATTCTCCTGGTGTCGTTGACCATGGGAAAGTCTAATACATTACCTACACACTTAGCATAGCATATGAGATATCAAAATACCTTAACTTTGAATCTTTGCCATTATCAAAACCCTAGGTTCAATTATCTAGTGCCCCTGGACCAACATCTTTATGTCGGGTATGAGAGGAACACAGTAGAGGAAATGTAAACTGTTGGATCGAGAAGCATCACTAGAGGGGGGGTGAATAGAGAGTTTAAAACTTATCGACTTTTCGTTCGTTCAATTAAAACTATGAGTAATGTTGTGGATAAATAAATAAGATAAATTAATTTTACTTGATTCACAACCTAGCTATTGCAACTCCAAGGCCCCGCGATCCTTGATAGCATATGAAGGAACAATCCACTATAGAGTCTCCTCCTCGTTAGAGGTACGAGACAATGATCACAAACATGAAAGATCGAGGATGAGGCAACAAACCTATCTCACTTCGTTATGATTAAAATCACAAATACAATAAATAAAACAAACATGCTATTGTCGATGAAGAAGTTGTAAGCTTAGCGTTGCGTTGACATTATGACGACATTACGACCTTAGAGCATTAGCATTACAGGAGCACTTTGAGAGCAAGATAGGATGATCTAGGGTTTGAGGACTCCCCTCCTTTTATAGACTTGTGCCTTGTAATAAGTCAAGATCCAGATCCTCAATATGTGGTTCTTATCACAAGATGGCACCTTATCTTATCGCGAAGTGGCAGCATCAAACATATCCTATTTTACCTTGCATATTTGGCTGATTCTTCGCCATCAATTGACTGATGCACTTCATCAGTCGACTGACATCAATCAATTGTCAATATCCAACAGTCGACTGCTAGCCTGGCCACCTCCCCTACAATAAGAGGTTAGCACAGAATATGGTAAATATGGTGGTTCCTTATCCTTCGATCTCGACCTAGACCTTCCACTAGAAGCCTTAGTCGGATCACCCCCTATGGTCATCCCCGTACAGAGGACACGACCTTACCATCTCTCTTCACATTCGTGCTTACCTCTGGACCTTTATGACCTATCACTTTGATTCCGGTCTCCACCTGGGTTCTTTGACTCCCACGAAGTTCTCCCGATGTCGCCCGACCACCATAGTTTCTCGACTCGAGATTCTCCGGGTGTCGCTGACCTTCGGCTTAGCTTAACCATTTCCTACACACTTAATTTAGCTCATGAGATAACAATATGACCTTAACTTTGGATCTTTGCCATAATCAAAACCTAGGTTCGATTATCTGGTGCCCCTGCACCAACAATCTCCCCCTTTTTTATGTATGGCAAACCGACACAAAGTTAAGGGAAAATTAGAGCATAAAATAGTCTAATAAATAATAAACACCTTTTCAAAAACTCCCCCTTAACCCTAGGTGAGTTTTGATAAAGATACTTTAATTTTTAAAATTAAATTTTGTGTTACTCCCCCTTAACATTCGCTCTTCTTCCCCTTTTTCCATAAATAAAAAAAAATGTCGGGGCGTTTATATAAAATAGGGGTTTAAAAACAACATTGTATAAGCATGCATCTAGATAAATTAACTATGACTCCAAGCATGTGTCTCTACTTAGTTAAGTAGTTTGGTTCAAGGTATATCCCTCTGCACCAACAATTTAATAAGTACTATCATCTCGCCGCGTCCTGATACTATGTTGTCAAAGTTGACTAACTATTTATCCATCCTAGCCGTTATAAAAAGTAAAACAAAATAACTAATCATGCAATGATTTTACTAAGGAAGCGGGTATACTATTTTAGTGTTGGCTCCCCCTAGACCATTGAAGAAATATGGTCTATCCACAAAGTGGACTTGATCCTGGGGATCGAATACTTACTGGTCCTTATATGTGAATTCAATAAAACCTTTGGGACCCATGCTTGGACTCATTGATGACTACGATTTACGATAAACATATAATATCTATTCATAGTCCTTGAACTAACCCGAGTCCGACTTTGTTGTACACGACTCTTTGGGTTCCAAAAAGTTGGTTAAGATTCTTAGATCCCAACGTGAATCTTTCCAACCTAGCCTCGAGCTCTTGAACTCATCCTTTCAAGAGAGAATTCTCATCCTCAAACTTTTCAACTTGAGTTGAGTTTCCCTCTTGAACTTGACTAGTTGAAGAGGTTAAATTAGCCTCTTGCTTGAGGATTTCAACCTCCTCAAGCAACGTCTCGACTCTAGACTCGGACTTAGTTAATTTTCTATTTAACAACTTAATTGCATGATATAAGTTGGCTATTAATGAACGACTTACCTTGATTTTTTCTTTTAACTCGACTTTGAGTCTCTTCTCGAAGTCGTCCTCGGAGTTGGAGTCGGAGTTGGATTCATATTCGACTTCAGATTCTGACAGGGACCCTATCAGTCTTGCCATGAATGCTACACCGATGCCTTCTTCTTCATCATCCCAAGTTGCTTGAAAGGCCTTCTTTGATCCCTTTTGCTTTGGCTTCATTTTTTATTTGAAGTGGCCCTTCTTCTTGTTTTTCGACTGCTCCCTTTCTTTTTGAATTATCCTCCACACCATGTTTACTATCTCGGCCTCTTCTTTCGATTCGAACTCAGATTTTCCCTCGGGTTCAGATACTTCTTCTTGATCAGGAGGTGGCTTGCTCTTCTCCTTTCTTCTCTGACCTACAAGCAAAGAAATACCTCTCTCGGTCCAAACTGCATTAGTGTTGGTGAGTCCGTGAGGGGAAACTTCACTTCCCCTTTCGACTTAGTCGCTTGTTCATGGCGATCCCTTCTACGTCCCCGGATAAAAAATTTTATCCTTGACAAGAGGGATTGCCCAAGCAACCTTGTCATCGTCGTGCTATTCGTTTAGTGTAGTCACTTGAACAAACTTATTGTTCAAGCAACAAACCTCTATTCCACGAATAGCTACGGAATAGACGATGTACGGATCGCCGACTTTTGTGTTTATGTTCGGGGTCCAAGTATATTTAGCCACAAAACAGAATATATATCATGCATATAATTGAAAAACAAATATAAACATGCAACAAATGAAAATAGAGAATCGATATACCTCTCGATCTTCTATTGTATGACCTTCCTCCTTTCGGACGTCGTGTGGGCGATGATCTACCAAAAGTTGAAGCTCCTAGATCATCAATCTTCCTTCCTTGCTCGTTCCGAGCAAGAGGAAGAATAGAAAATAGATCCTTCTCCTTCCTTTAGCCAACCAACAAGCAATAAGCACCTTGATTGTTGCCGGTCAACAAGGAGAAGGGAAACAATGGTTGCTGGCCAAAAGTTCCAAGGGAGGACCCTAATGTTGGACTTTCCGAGCCGCAAAAACCATTTTTTGCATTGCAGAAACCCCAGAAGTCCGGCCACGGATCCGTGCGAAGATGTATTAAAATAAAAACATGTATGTGTTTGTATAAAACACTAGATCTACCTTAGATCTATATGATAAGGATGTTACCCTCGATGCGATGCCCTTCGCAAATCCTGCTTGTCCAAAAGGTTCGCCGGAACTCGAGAGTGTCAAGTGCACACTCCTCTATTGGTATCCACACAAGAAATAGGTGGAGAAAACACACCCTTGAGTGTGCTAGCACTCTATGGATGGTTCGGCCAAGGAGGTTGGGAGAGAGGGAAAGCTTGAGGAAAGTTGATCCAAGGAAGAAGATGAAGTTGTGTAACTCACACCACATGAATTCTACCATTTAATGGTAATCAAGTGGTCGGCCACTTCATGGAGGGGGGGTTACATGCATGCATGTAACTCCCATGACCCTTGGTCTCCCTCATGAGGTGGTACCACATGACAAAGTCAATGATGATGTGGAGCATCATCATTGGCCGGCCATGCAAAGTCATCATCATGACATGACATTTAGTCAAGTCAAACTTGACCTTTCATCTTCCCTCTCAAGTCAAGTCAAACATGACCTCTTATCTCCCATGGTTGATCAAATCCAACTATTTGATTCAAGTCAATTTAATTTAATGAATCTATATTCATTAATTTAAATTGATTTGATGAATCAAATCTAAATTAGACTCATTCAACACTTGAATCAACTTGAGTCTAACTCAATTAGTCTAATTTGGATTACTCTTAATCCAATTTGGTTCATCCCATGAACCTAATCCTCATGGTTCATCATATGAACCTAATCTCCATCTAATTGCTCTTATGTGTGTGACCCTATAGGTTATTGTAACGTTTGCAATGTCCCTAAACCAATTTAGGAACATAAGAAATGAGAGGTATCTAACAACACATCATTGCTACCCAAGTTACAAGAATATTGAGCTCCAACACCACCTTTGTGACTACTAATTGTGACTCTCACAATATGTGACAATGTCCCTCTATCCTTGACATCTAGATTGACCAATCGAGGCATAGACCGTGTCATCCTCAGAACAATCCATATCTTGAACTCCAAGTAGACTCACTCTAATCAAATGAGCTCAATATCTCATATTGACTCATTTGGGCATGGCCATGCACTTCGTGGTCTCACTCTATCAAGAATAACGATTCTCTCCCGTCATATAGGAGGGATAGATCCCATCTATATCACTCACATCCCTCCGCATAATTTGTTACATACCCAGTAATCGCCTTTATAGTCTACCCATTTACGGGTGACGTTTGACGAAGCCAAAGTATGCAACTCCTTATGTAGGGAACCATGGTGACTTCAGGTCTAAGGTCTAATAGTCATACTAATAGCCACATGAGAAAGTATATGACACTCATATAACGATCCGTGATACTTTCTCATGGCGGGTCATTTAGTATACATTCTCCAATGCATATCCATGACTTGTGAGATCAAGTCATCATGTTGACCTACATGCTAGTCTCTACGCATTAACATTGTCCCTGAATGTTAATACTCGACTAGGAATGATTAAGAGTAGTGTTCTCTATATCATCTCATTATCGATTCAACCAATCGATTGATATAGATAAGAACCTACTACTCATGGACATTATTATATTTAGTTATTTGGCACCAATACAAGTAAATATAATAACCATGCCTTTATAAATAGGAATATGATACAATAAAGTCCATACAACAATCATCACATGATTGGCTCTAGGGCTTTCACTAACACCTAAGCCTTGGTTCCACCAGCCAAGGAGAAGGAGAGGAGGGAGTTTGGACACTGACCAAAGTGAGGAAGGGGCTGTATGGGCACCAGCAAGCTTGAGGAAGAAGAAGATAAGGAAATGGTTTCCTTATTTTGTGCCGCCAATCTCCAAACCCTAGCCCCTTGCTTCTTGCCGCCAACTCCAAAGACCCTTGCTTCTCTAATAATCTCCATCACAACCCTAAAGGCTCTTTTTATAGAGAGTTTAGGGATAAGCCTTATTTTAATCTCCACCATTGGTTCTAGGGATTTAATCTCAACCGTCAGATCTAGAGATTTAATCTCAACAATCGGATCTAGAGATTTAATCTCTATCTTTGGATCTAGAGTTTTGTTTATATCCATTGGATCAAAGCTTTATGAAGCTTTAATAGGCTACAATAGGGACCATGAGGAGGAGTTGGATCTTGGCCACCCAATGGATCAAGCTCACATAAAGTCCGATCCATTAATGATAATCCTATCCACTAAAGGTTAATCATTGATCTACCTCACCAACCCCCATAAGTTATAATGGGCTCCATATATTATATGTACATTTTCTACCCATGTTTAAGATCTCGAATATCAGTCGATTAATTAATTTACTGACCATTAATTAATCAACATTAACTCCATGAGTAGTACCACTCAACCTTTTCATCATGCTGGACCAAGTCCACCTGTAGGGTTTACATGATGAACCTTATGAGCTCCTCAAGGGGACATCATCATCCTAATATATAGGACACGATTTCCTCCTATAATCAACGACACACCATATAAATAATATCATTTCCAACTTACCGAGCCTATCGATTTAATCTATAAATCTCGCCCATTGGTAAATCAACGAAATGACTACTAAGTATTTCTGCCCGTTATTAAATCGGGATTAAGAGTTTGTACAATATAATATCTGAGGTCTGATTCGATTATATAGTTAGTAATAAATCGAATTACCTCTAAGTCAGTCCTGCTCAATACACACAAAGTGTACTAGTGTGATTTTATGGTCAAGACAAACCAATACCAATGGTTTGTCCAAAGCCATCTCAGTTGTGAGCCTATACTTATACTCTACAAGGAGCCGATAACATGATCTCCCGTGTGACACCACACACCATGTTATCTACAATGTAATGTATTATACAATTTTTATAACCATAAAAATATGAAATCAATGATCATGTCATTCTTATTTCAAAATAAAGATGTTCATACAAAAGATAGACTTTTCAGTATACATCCCAACAATCTCCCACTTATACTAAAAGACTATGTTATCCTCAAACTGCCATACATCTGATCCCCATTCCCTCCATATGTCTATCGAAAGATCTCGTCGGAAGGGCCTTAGTGAAAGGATCTGCCAGGTTATCCTCGGTTGCAATCTTGGCCAGAATAACTTCTCCTCTCTTTACGATTTCTCGTATCAGGTGGTACTTGTGCTATATGTGTTTACTAGCCTTATGGGCTCATCGTTCCTTCGAGTTTGCAACTGCACCACTATTATCACAATAAACTGCGATAGTTATGGGCAAACCACGAATCACATCCAAGTCCATCAGGAAGTTCCTGAGCCATATAACTTCTTTGGTCGCCTCAGAGGCTGCCACATACTCAGCTTCCATGGTAGAGTCTGCCACACATTTTTGCTTGACACTCCTCCATACAATGGCTCCACCTCCCAAAGTAAACACAAAACCTAAGGTAGACTTATTGTTATCCCTATCAGATTGGAAGTCAGAATCCGTGTAACCCACACGGAGTAATTGGTCTGCCTAGTAAACCAACATATAATCCCTAGTCCTTCTTAGGTACTTCAATATATGCTTTACCACAGTCCAATGTCCATATCCTGGATTACTCTGATATCTACTGATCATGCCCACGGCAAAGCAGATATCTGGTCTAGTACATAGCATCGCATACATGAATCTTCCTACCGTCGAAGCATAAGGAACCTCCTTCATCTCCTCTATCTCCTCAGATGTTCTAGGACACATCTCCTTAGATAAAGGAACTCCATGCCTCAAAGGTAGAAAAACCTTCTTTAGAGTTCTGCATGCTAAAACGATCCATAATCTGGTCTATGTATGAAGCTTGGGATAAGCACAACATCCTTTTCTTGCGATCCCTTATAACCTTGATCCCAAGGATGTGTCCCACTTATACCAAGTCCTTCATATCAAACTGTTTGGACAACCATACCCTTACGTCCGATAACACCTTGATATTGTTGCCAATAAAAAAAATATCATCTAAGTATAGTACAAGAAATACCGCTACGTTTCCGTCACAACTCTTGTATACACAAGACTCATCCGGACTTTTCCATAAGACTGGATTACTTCATCAAATCGGATGTTCCAAGACCTCGAAGCTTGCTTCAATCCATAAATGGATTGATTAAGCTTACATAAAAGATGCTCTTTGCCCTTCACAATGAATCCCTCTGGTTTCTTCATATAGATGTTTTCCTCAAGACTTCCATTAAGGAAAGATATCTTGACATCCATCAACCACACCTCATAATCCATATGAGCTATAATGCATAAGAGAATCTAGATAGACTTAATCATGGCCACCGGCGAAAAGGTCTCCTCATAATCGATACCCTCTTTCTGAGTATACCCCTTCGCAACAAGCCTCACTTTGAAGGTCTCAACCTTCCCCTCTATTCCTCTCTTTCTTTTGTAGATCCACTTGCATCCAATGGTTTTTACACCATCGGGTGGTTCTACTAGCTCCCAGACTTGATTTGAATCCATAGATAAAATCTCAGCATTCATTGCACTTTGCTAAGATACTGTATCTTTATCTTGGATTACCTCGTGATACGTCCAAGGATCAGGTTGATGTTCACATGGGACCAAATTAGAAGATTCTCCCAAGAACATGAATCTATCAGGCTATCTAGCAACCCTCCCACTATGACAAGGTATCACCTCTCTATCCTCTAAGACATGCGATGTAGTGACTTGTGGTATATCCTCCTATACCGGTGGTACTGAAGAAGTGACTTCCCCTTTTAATTCCTCCAGAACAATTTTACTCTTGGGCTTGTGGCTCATCACATAGTCTTGCTCTAGAAATCTGGTGTTCGTGCTAACGATCACCCTCTGATCTCTAGGACTATAAAACAAACCACCCTTCGTTCCTCTAGGATAGCCAACGAACATGCATACTACTTTACGAGCTTCTAACTTACCATCATATGCCTTTAGCACATGTGATGGACTCCCCCAAATCTGAATATGTCTTAGACTAGGCTTTCGCCCAGTCCACAATTCTATGGGCATAGAAGGCACTGATTTAGATGGAACCAAGTTCAGAATGTACACTGTCGTATCTAAGGCATATCCCCAGAACGAATCTGGCAACTCAGAATAACTCATCATCGATCTAACCATCTCCATAAGAGTCCTATTCCTTCGCTCTGCTACACCATTCTGCTGGTGTATGCCAGGTGCAGACAATTGGGATTGAATCCCAGCCTCTGATAAGTAATTCCTAAACTCTCTCAAGAGGTACTCGCCACCACGATCAGATCATAGTGTCTTGATACTTTTACCTTGACGTTTCTCCACATCAACCTTGAATTATTTGAACTTGTCAAAGCATTCAGACTTGCGGTGCATCAAGTAAATGTATCCATATCTCGAATAATCGTCTATAAAAGAGATGAAATACTCAAAACCACCTCTAGCCTGGAAAGTCATAGGACCACACAAATCAGAATGAACCAATTCTAACACATCTTTGGCTCTATACCCCTTGGCCTTAAAAGGCCTCTTGGTCATTTTACCCTCCAAGCAAGATTCGCAGGTTGGGAAATCTTCCACCACTAATGAACCCAGAGGTCCATCAACTATCAACCTTTGAATTCTGCTTAGGTTAATATGACCAAGCCTAAGATGCCAAAGATATGTCTGGTTCATCTTCGAAGGTTCTTTTCTCTTATTTGAATTAGAAGATGAGTTATTAACTTCAATTTGCATCGTGGGAGCTTTTGGTTCAATGGTGTATAGATTTCCTATCAATGCACCCGAACAGATAATGTCCCTATTCCTTTTTATAACAACTCTGTCATTAAAAGAAATAGAATATCCATCCATAAACAATTTAGAAATTAAAATTAAATTCTTTCTAAATAAAGGGTACATAAAGGCAATTCTTAAGAACCAAAACTTTATTTTTCTCAAAAGATAAATGAACATCTCTCACTGCAATAGTTGCCACCTTCGTGGCATCGCACAAGTACACGGTAATCTCCCCCTCAACCAGTCGTCTGGTTTCCTGGAACCCCTGCAAAAGTATTGCAGACATGATCAGTGGCTCCCGTATCTACACACCAGGTGCCGGTAGATAACACCGTTAAACATGTTTCAATGACTAGACCAAAAGATATACCTTTGATCTGCTTGTGATTGAGGCAGTCCTTCTTCCAGTGCCCAGTCTGCTTTCAAGTGAAGCACTTGCCTTTTGGCTTCTTTACTCCTCCCTGAGTTCCTCCCATCGTCTTTGCTCCATTTTGTTTCTTCTTCTTCTTGCCTTTTGGCTTAGTAGTAGAAACGTTTTGGGTCACCATGGCATGCGCCTGAGCACTCTGACGAAATAACCCCTCTACCGCCTGTAGTTCTGTTAGAAGCTCCGCCAACAAATACAACCTCTTGTTCATGTTGAAGTTTAGGCAAAAATGCTCAAAACTCCTAGGTAGAGACTGGAGAATGATATCGACCTGGGTTTCCCCATCGATCTCAGCTTTGAGGACTTCCAATTCATTCAAATGAGCCATCATCTTGAGAACATGATCCCTCACGGGTGTTCCCTCGATCATGGTGGTCGTCATCAAGTTCCTCATGGCTTCCTGCCTAGCAACCCGATTCTGGTGACCAAAAAGTTCTTTGAGATTGAGCACCATGTCTTAAGTAGTGGGCATGGCTTGATGCTGATGTTGTAGTACATTTGACATGGATGCCAAAATGTAACACCGCGCCATCCCATCTACCTTTATCCACTTCTTATAACTCTCTTTCTCCTTTTCCCCATAATCATCTGCAGGCTTAGGAGAGCACTCTTCGAGGAGTATAAATTAGTATTCCTCAGCAGTCAAGACAATGTCTAGATTCCTCTTCCAATCAACATAGTTGGGTCCAGTAAGTTTATTCTCTTTCATATCACAGCAAAGCGAGTTGAAAGTCATTTTGAAAGAAAACCTAAGAATCACATTGAACAAAACATTAGATTTTAAAAAATTATTGATTCCTCAAACAATAAATTTTTAAAATCAACCAACACCTCAAACATCGAGAATATCATATGCCACGATAGTGTGGACGTATACGAATTCTACATTTGTAAGAGGAGGTTTTACCCATTAATTTTACTATCTTGTCAACTAAACTTTTTACCAAGTAAAATTAATAGTTGGTTCCTCTTTGGCCCGACAAATAAAAGCAGTGACTCCGATGGGGAGGATACTTATATTTGTATCTAAGTGTTCACCATTACTCGGTACCATTGTAATTATCTCGGGTTATGTGCCTTCCGATGGGTTACACACGGTCCTTAATAATTCACTATAACCATATTTGACCTTGTGATCCACAAACAAACTCATCCGAAGGGGAGGAAGGCACTCAGAGCCGACGCGCAAGTTTGTTTGCATCACTTGTCAAATCGTAATGGAGGCCGTGCGAATTTATAAAATTATCCCTCTCCCACTTAGTAATTTGAAATTGAGGAATTTTCTAGCCTACGACATGCATATCAAACAATAAGTAATAAATATGAAAAATAAATTATTTTTCAACTATTATGGCTTTTGCCTTCAATATGTCTCCCGTCGCATCGCCATCTCGTCCGCTCCTCCTACGCCATGTACGAGCCATCCGGAGATTCGAGCCGAGACTAAAACCTATTTTAATTTACATCCATCGATCCTATACTCCATGAGGGAGTGTACATGAAATCTAGATCAAAAGTAAACAAAAATAAAAAGAGTGAAAAAACAATGTCGTATCTAATTTACAAAAAATTAAATACTAGCCTCGTCAACCCCGAGGATTCAACAAAATATACTATTACACACACATAATCACATACACACATATGGTCATAATAATCGGATCTTATGCATGCAACCAAAGAGTTAACCTACGCATATCCTACTATTATCCGGCACATATAATATATGAAAAAATACATAAGTGTAATCAAATCCTAAACACACAAAATCGGAAACCGTGGCTCTGATACCAATTGTTGGTGAGTCCGTGAGGGGAAACTTCGCTTCCCCTCTCGACTTAGTAGCTTGTTCATGGAAATCCCTTCTACGTCCCCGGATAAAAAATTTTATCCTTGAAAAGAGGGATTTCCAAGAAACCTTGTCATCGTCGTGCTATTCGTTTAGAGTAGTCACTTGAATAAACTTGTTGTTCAAGCGACCAACCTCTATTCCACGAATTGCCATGGAAAAGACCATGTACGGATCGCCGGCTTTTGTGTTTATGTTCGGGGTCCAAGTATATTTAGCCACAAAATAGAATATATATCATGCATATAATTGATAAAAAAATATAAACATGCAACAAATGAAAATAGAGAATCGATATACCTCTCGATCTTCTATTGTATGACCTTCCTCCTTTCAGACGTCGTGTGAGCGACGATCTACCAAATGTTTAAGCTCCTAGATCACCAATCTTCCTTCCTTGCTCGTTCCGAGCAAGAGGAAGAATAGAAACAAGATCCTTCTCCTTCCTTTAGCCAACCAACAAGCAACAAGCACCTTGCTTGCCGCCGGCCAACAAGGAGAAGGGAAACAATGGTTGACGTCCAAAAGCTCCAAGGGAGGACCCTAAGACTTGGTTCCACTGGCCAAGGAGAAGGAGAGGAGGGAGTTTGGACACCGGCCAAAGTGAGAAAGGGGATGTATGGGCACTGGCAAGCTTGAGGAAGAAGAAGATAAGAAAATTGTTTCCTTATTTGGTGCCGCCAAGCTCCAAACCCTAGCCCCTTTCTTCTTGCCGCCAACTCCAAAGACCCTTGCTTCTCTAATAATCTCCACGCCATCCCTAAATGCTCCTTTTATAGAGTTCAGGGATAAGCCTTGTTTTAATCTCCACCATTGGTTTTAGGGATTTAATCTCAATCGTCGGATCTAGAGATTTAATCTCAACTGTCGGATCTAGAGATTTAATCTCTACCTTTGGATCTAGAGTTTTGTTTCTATCCATTGGATCTAAGCTTCATAAGGTTTTAATAGGCTACAATAGGGACCATGAGGAGGAGTTGGATCTTGGCCACCCAATGGATCAAGCCCACAAAAAGTCTGATCCATTAATGATAATCCAATCGACTAAAGGTTTATCATTGATCAACCTCACCAACACCCATAAGTTAATATGGGCTTCATATATTATATGTACATTTTCTCCCCGTGTTTAAGATCTTGAATGTCCATTGATTAATTAATTTACTGACCATTAATTAATCAACATCTAACTCCATGAGTAGTACCACTCAACCTTTTCATCATGCCGGACCAAGTCCACCTGTAGGGTTTAAATGATGAACCTTATGAGCTCCTCAAGGAGACATCATCATCCTAATATATAGGACACGGTTTCGTCCTATAATCAATGGCACACCATATAAATAATATCATTTCGCAACTTACCTAGCCTATCGATTTAATCTATAAATCTAGCCCATTGGTAAATCAAAGAAATGACTACTAAGTATATGTGCCCGTTATTATATCGGGATTAAGAGTATGTACATTATAATATCTGAGGTCTGATTCGATTATGTAGTCAGTAATAAATCGAATCACCTATAAATCAGTCCTGCTCAATACACACAGTGTACTAGTGTGATTTTATGGTCATGACAATCCAATACCAAATCACACTACAACCATACCAATGGTTTATCCAAAGCCATCTCGGTTGTGATCCTATACTTATACTCTACAAGCAGTCGATAACATGGTCTCCCGTGTGACACCACATACCATGTTATCTACAATGTAATGTATTAGACAATATCCATAACCATAAAAATATGCAATCAATGATCATTTGATTCTTATTTCAAAATAAACATATTCATACAAAAGATAGACTTTTCAATATACATCCCAATAGTTAGTTTGTTCGTGAAGTTCAAATTCAGAGAAATACTTGTCTAACCTAATTTTTGATAGATCCTTAGAAACCTTGTAGGCATCGACCATGAATGCCCACAAGGTGGTCCTCAGGAAGGCGTTGAGTGCCTACCTTATTAGGTCCTGATTGTCGACAACTTGCCCTATCAATTAGAGACCATTGATGATGTCTTGGCTCCGTGCATGTAGTTGGGTGGCGGTCTCATGAACCTGCATTTTTATATTATACAATTTATTTAACAATAAATCTTTTTTACATATCTTAGCATCATAGGTTCCTTCATAAAGCTTTGAGCTTGTTCTAAAGATCATTCGCACTGATAAAGGGGCCGACGCGGTTGAGCTCCTCCAGGACAAGTCGCACTACAACATTTGAGTCACTTTTGCATCGGCTTCGATTTGTCATTTAGTTGCATTGGTCCACTTATCAAAGTCCAGGGGCTCACCTCGATCATTGGTGGGTAGAGCAAAGACGATTTGGATGATTATCCAAGTCTCGACTTGTGTTTTTAGAAAATACTCCATCCGACCTTTCTAGTAATGGAAATAATCTCCGTTAAAGAATGGAGGTCGGGTGGTGCTATACCCCTCAATGTGGGCAATTAATTATCCTGAAAAATACACAACCAAAAGAAGAGTACCAAGACTTTGTCTTGGATTAGTAGTGTGGGAGACGAAAGCCTAAAAAAATCACTAATCGAAAAATACGAAAAGGAAGCCAAAAAAATGCTAGATTGGTGGTTTCACCAAATCTTAGCGCCCTCGCTCTGATACCAATTGTTGGATCGAGAAGCATTACTAGAGGGGGAGGGGAGTGAATAGCGAGCATAAAAAATTTTAACTTTTTGTTCGTTCGATTAAAACTATGAGTAATGCAATGGAAAAATAAATAAGACAAATTTATTTTTACTTGGTTCACTACCCAACAGTTTCTAATCCAAGGCCCCGTGATCCTTGACCGCGTACGAAGGGGCAATCCACTATATAGTCTCCTCTTCGTTGGAGGTAGGAGACTACGATCACAAAAATGAAAGCTTGAGGATGAGGCAACAAACCTTCCTCACCTCGTTACGATTAAAATAACAAATAAAATAAATAAAACAAACTTGCTACTGTCGATGAAGAAGTTGTAAGCTTGGTGTTGCGTCGGTGTTATGACGGCGTTACAACGTTAGAGCTTTGGCATTGCGGGAGCACTATGAGAGCAAGACGAGATGATCTAGGGTTCGAGTCCTCCCATCCTTTTATACACTTGTGCCTTGGAATAAGTCCAGATCCAGATCCTCAAATTGTGGTTCTTATCACGAGGTGGCACCTTATATTATCGTGAATTGGTGGTGTCAAACATTATCCTTTTTGACCTTGCGTATTTAGGCCTACTAATCGATGTAACTTCATCACCAATCACAATATCCACAAATCATCATTTAGTCACCTCTCTGCAATAAGAGGTTAGCATGAAATATGGTAAATATGACAATTCGTTACCATCCAATCTCGATCTCGACCTTCCACTGGATTGTTGGGTTTCTGGCACCGCGGCGTGTGTGTGTTCGATCATGTTTCGTAAACATGAGCACAGCGGAAGCAATTAAAATAATAAATACTCCTATTTATTACAACACACACAACACACGCATGCTATTACAACAAGTGTAGACATAACCATAAATTAAAATTGCAATAAAAGGAAATTAAACTACGTTATACCTTCCGTATGACGTGTAGCGGGAACGGCATCAACCGGAACGATCCTTGTAAGAATCGTCTCTATCCGTATCCACGCTGAGCTCCTCGGGATGACTTCGCTAAGTCACGAGCTTCGTCTTCGTACGGGTTACTAGCCTCGTGTTGAAGACGACGTGATCGAGAGATGATCACGATCCGAATCCAAATTCGGATCCAAAACGAGTTCTCAAAACTCGCTTCTCCGGAGAGGTATTCACAACCGCTTGACGAATCCTTCGCCCTCCACCTCAGAGGATTACCGGAGATCAAATCCCCGTAGTTAGCCGCTGTCGGAGCACAACCGCCGCCCAAACGACGCCCGACGAGAGGAGAAGCTGTCCAGAAAACTGACAGCTTTGGTGGAGGAGTAGGCGCCGCCAAAACAAGGAGAGAAAAGCTCACCTTGATGCCAAACCTATAGGAGATCACCGGAGGGTCGCCGGACAGCATGTTGGGCGCGGCACAACAAACAAGGAGGTGGGCGGCAACTATGTTGGGCGGCCAAGGTTTAGGGTTTTGGATGATTAGGTTTAACAATCCCTTAAGCCCTCTTTATAGAGAACTAATTCTCTTAATGGTTAATGGATCATATCCATAAAGCCCGTTAACCCGCTCCATTAAGATAAGTTAAAATAAACCAAACCATGATGGTTTATTTTAAGTTAAAACGAATAACCAACCTTTGGTTCATTCGCTTAATATAAACCAAACCCTTTGGTTTATTCTCATCCATTGATTAGAACCAAACCATTTTGGTCCATCCATTATGTCTTCATAAGACACCCCCATCCACGCTCCATTGCGATCAAACGATTTCATGCTCGCTTATGTTCGGTCCAACCAAACCTAGTTTCTCTCTGGCCCGAGAATCCCATTCTCAAGCTCGCTTTTAAATCCTTTGGATTACACTCAGCAGCGCGGTGACCAAATAGGTTCTCTTTATGTTGGCCGCCTATAATTAACCATTAATTATAGAATGATCATGAGTGGCACCTAGTAGTACATCATGATCCCCAATTAACCAAAAGATCAATTGATCCGTAACTATTTCAAACCCTTCAAGAGCTCGAATGAATCGTGCCCCATTCCTTCACTCATCTTATACCCACTTGGTTCAGACATGGTCTATTGTGTCACCCCCACTAGGTCGACTACGCCACACCTAGCCCAAGTATCATTTCCTCATCCTACTGATTCTAGTTACTCCACATGTATCAAGAGTACTTTACTCTAAACATGTAATGCTTTGGCCAAAGACTTTAGTAACAATCCGACGAGAGGCCATGGGTATACATCTCCTCGCAAGGAGTGGTGAACTTTTATAGGCTATTCAAACACCTTCGATCACTTCGACTTATACCCAATCATCCCGGGTCCACATCTCCTTAGAGATGTTTGCTTAAGATGTCAAAGCATAAGTCTCCATGATCAAGATGACTTGAATACCGCAAGTCAAAGGAACATCGACTTAAGCCACACAAGAAGAACTTCATTGACATATCTATATATGCAGAGAACCATATGAAGTCTTACTACCGGTCACTCCAATGAACTAGTTACCATAACTAGCATCCACGATTAACTCCGACATCACTATGTCTCCAAACAAAGGAGAATCACCGCTTGATACACCAAGGAGTATACGTGCTAGTCTCAGCAGTAATTGATGGTGTCCAAATCCATCAATTCATCGACTAGGATAATTCCGATACATCACAATTACACATGTAGAGATACTCACTAGTTGTGATCCAATCACAAATTCTCTCATGCCGTGAATCGTATCGTGACATTCAAGAAATGAGTTTAAGATCCAATCAAATACATAAAACATGTATACTCAAATAGTGAATCTTCATTTATCATATAAATGGTTCATACATAAGGCATTGCCTTAGGACATCTCTCATATATTACTAACAGACTTCCCACTTGGCCTAATGCCAATCGCTACGATCCAATACCATAAGCTCAACATGACCTCAAACTTACTTTGAGGTAATGCTTAGTCAAAGGATCCGCTAAGTTCCTTTCAAAGGGGGAATTTTCTCGATTTGTATTTCTCCTCATCGATGATCTCTCTGATAAGATGATAGCGGCGGCTACATGTTTGATCATCGATGAGACCACATCAAGTTCAGATGAACTCCATTGTTGTCGCAAACCGCTTGCTTCAACAATGCTCACACCAAGTTCAACGAACTTCTGATCCAAACCGCCTTTAGTGCCGCAATAATCCGCTATAGTGTCAAGTTTGGAACCTTTTCCAACTTATCATCGCGCCCATTCAAGGTGAATACATACCTGCATCGAGACATGGAATCATCCTTGTCTATCCGAAGTCGCATCCGTATACCCACGATCACCATGTCCCTTCTCCATATATTAGGAACACATCCTTAGTTCTTCTCAAGTACTTAAGGATCGCCTTAATAGCCACCCAATGATCCATTCCTCGATCGGGACCGCATCCGCCGTGACACTCGTGAGCATACGATACATCGGGCCTCGACATAACATAGCATACATGATAGATCCTATTATGATGCATAGGAATCTTACTCATGCAAATCCTCTCGCCTTCTCGCTACGCTGACATAGACTTCAAAGGTGTACCTATGCCCGATGGGCAGATAACCTTTCTTGATTCCGACATGCTAAACCTCTTTAGCACTTGGCCTATATATGTAGACCGCAAAGACCAAGCAAAACTGCTTCGATCTATCTCTATAGATCTTAATCCCGAGGATGTAGGTTGCTTCTCCTGTGTCTTTCATGGAGAATGTCTTGGATAACCAAACCTTAATCGATCAGTAAGATTGACACATCGCTTCCTATAAGTAATATGTCATCGACATACAATACTAGGAACACGATCGCACTCACTAACCTTCTTGTACACACAAGGTTCATCCGATTTTGTGAGAAATCAAACTTTTGATTGTCTCATCAAAACGGATATTCCACTCTCGATGCTTGCTTCAATCCATAAATGGATCGCCGCACTTGCATACCTTGGTTTTATCAACCGATGTGAAACCTCAGTCAGATCATATACACGCCCTCGAGCAAGTTTCCATTAAGGAAAGCCGCTTTCACATCCATCCGCCATATCTCATAATCATAATGAGCCGCTATGGCCAGAGCATCCGAATGGATTTAAGATAGCTACAAAGTAATAGGTTTCACATAATCAACACCTTGCTTTTGACGATATCCTTTCGCCACCAATCTAGCCTTATAGGTAATCACATTACCATCCATGTCGGTTTTCTTCTTGAAAACCCACTTGCACCCTATAGGCTTTATGCCTTCAGTGGGTCAACCAAGTTCCAAACTTGGTTTTCATACATGGAATCCATTTCCACTTCATGGCACCAAGCCACTTATCCCTTTCTCAACTTGTCAAGACTTCTTCATAACTGTAGGCTCTCATCATCAATGAGTAACACGCTCGCTCGATTCGCTTACGAAATCCATATCTCTCAGAATATTGCATGGTTCTACCAGATCTACGAAGATGTGGTGTTACAATAGGTCCAAATGATTGCTCATCACTATGAGTTGCCTACCGTTGTGCTTCACTGTATCTCATTAATGTCTATTTGAGTCTCTCGAGCCTCCTCAAGCTCGACGACACTCCCACTGCTTTCTTGCAAGAGAAACTCTTTCTCTAGAAACACAAAGATGCCTTGAAACAAACACCTTTGTTCCACAGATGATAGAATTGGTAACCCTTGTTTCCTTAGGGTATCCAATAAATAGACATTTATCGACTTAGCATCCAATTTGTCCGACATACCGCTTACACATAAGCAGACAACCCCATATCTTCAAGTAAGATACATGAGGTTTCTTACTATTCCATATCTCATATGGAGTAGTTGAGACTACCTGTAGGCATTCTGCTTAACAAGTAAACAAATGTCAAGTGCATAGCCCCAAAAGGACTTGGGAAGAGTTGCATGATTCATCATTGACCTGACCATGTCCAACAAGGTCCGGTTACGCCTCTCAGATACACCATTATGCTGTGGTGTATAGGGCGGAGTCCATTGAGACAATATGCCATTGTCTCTTAGATAATCAAGAAACTCGACTTAAGTATTCACCACCTCGATCCGATCAAGTATTTTAATACTTTGTCATGTTGTTTCTCTACTTCATTTCTGAATTCTTGAACCTTTCAAAGGCTTCAGACTTGTGTTTCATCAAGAACACATACCCAAACCGTGAGTGATCATCTGAAGGTAATGAAGTAGCTATAGCCTCCTAAAGCTTGAGTTGACATAGGTCCACATCAAGATGTATTAGACCTAGTAACTCTCCCACTGCTCACCTTTTCCCGTAAAAGGTAACTTAGTCATCTTGCCTTTTAAGCATGATTCGCATGTATCGTATGAATCCAATTCAAACGATTCCAGAATTCCACATTGGTGTAATTCGGACATGCGTTTCTTGCTTACATGGCCAAGATGACAATGCCACATGTAGGAGTCTATTTGATTATCCTTTCGAGCACGCTTGTTGCTCGCTTCGATATTGCAAATGTTACTGGATACGTCCAACGTATAAACACCATTGCTTAAAGTTCCAATCCCATAAAGAACACCATTCAATGTTATGTAACAACAATTGTTACTAAACGTCAAATGGAAACCATTTCTATTTAAACAAGAAATAGAAATGATGTTCTTTATCAACGAAGGAATATAAAAGCAATTGTCCAGTTCTAAGACAAGTCCTGCAGGGAGTTTCAACAAATGCGTTCCGATGGCGAGTGCAGCAACCTTTGCTCCATTCCCAACATGCAAATTTGACTCTCCCTTGACGAGTCTTCTTTTATTCCTTAGCCCATGTATGTCATTACATATATGTGAGTCACACCCAGTATCGAATACCCAAGTGTCTGAGGAAATAGAATGACAATCAATAAAGAAGATTTCTGAAGAAGATGGGGCATCCGATGCCTTATCCTTCTTCATGGACTCAAGATAAATCTTGTACTTTCTTCACAAATGGCTCTCCTTGCCATAATGATGGCAACTTTCCTTTTGTGCTAGTTCTACCTTCTTAGCCCTTCTCTTCTTTCCCTTCTGCTGTTCCTTTGACTTCCTCTTAGAACCTTTCTTCGAGGAATCAACTAATAAACACTGCCCTCGCTCATGCTTCTCAAGACTCCACGTCTTCAGATATCGAGCAAAGACTACGATGAACCTCCTAGCATCTCAGAGGTGAAGAGGAGCTTTGAGACTTCAACCTTTCAATCTCACTTGCTCATCAACCAACTCACAAAGATGAAGGACTACGATATGAGCATCCATATGCTCATGCCGCTTGTAGCTTGGGTTCCATCGTGGCTAGCATGATGCAACTCATTTGTTCGTAATCACTCACATGTTTCGATAGGCCAACAATTGGTCCACGAGTTGCATCACACTAGGACGGGAAGAAGAGGCGCTCGAGGACATACACAAGCTTTTCACCTTGAGAACAATTCTCAAGTTTCTAAGCCACCCAAGAAGTTCGCTACACCAATTTATTTGAATCCAAAATGGAACGCAAATTCAAACACATCATGATCAATATATTAACTTAGAAATACAAAACGAGCATATATGAGAAAATGATTTTAAAATGCATCAATATACATTTATAAATCCCATTCATTTTTCGAATTTCAAAAAACCCAAAATCACTTCGGGAGATCGTAGGTCCATCTCCGAATGGGCTGATATCCATCATAGTTATGAACAACCTTGGAGAGAGTCCAACAAGCCATTCATAACTACGACTGTAGTTATCATCTATACCGATTGAATATCCCGTATATGCAACTATCACAATGTGATATCAACTAATTGAAACTTCAAACATACATCGGGTTGTTAACACATTAACAAGTATGCATCATATGCATAGCACCCAACTTCACCTCCCTTTACATCGACCTTGGAGAGAGTCCAACAAGCCGATGCTCCAGGTTAAAGCCAACCCATTAATCAGGACATAGTTTTAATATGGTTAGAGCGCATTCAACCAATTAGCCCAGCTTGGAGAGAGTCCAACAACCAAAGCTAACGATTGACCTCTGACTCTTACCATATTAGTATTAAACTATTACATGGTTTGAACATATTCAGGTTCGAGCCGGGCTTGGAGAGAGTCCAACAACCCAAACAAGAAACAGAACTCTGATTCTAACCATATTAATGGAAGGTGTAGGCTTTAATATTGATTAAGGGTTTTTATGTCTCATCCTCTTTGCATGCAAATAACTATTATCTATATGACATGACATACATGGCATACATCTACATGTCACGACACGCATGACATAATGTTATGCATCTAATGCAATTACATGGCATACAATTATGTCATGTATATAATTTCCTTATATGTCATAACTATTTATGGAAATAAAATATGTTTAAGATTTGATTCTCCAAATCAAATCATAATTAAATTAGGAAACAAATTTCTAAATCTAATCACATATTTTATTCATGGAATTATTTGATTAAGGAAAATCTATTTAGGAAACCAATTTCCTAAATCATTAAAACTACTTATGGAAATAAAATATTTTAAGATTTGATTTTCCAAATCAAATCATGATTAAATTAGGAAACAAATTTCCAGAATCTAATCAAATATTTTATTTATGGAAAATATCAATTTCCATAAATACTTCCAACTTTCCAAAAGTGGAAGATTTCCATAAATACTTCTAGACTTTCCAAAATTCAAAAATTTCCATAAATACTTCTAAATTTCCAAAATTTAGAAAATTTCCAGAAATACATTATAACTATCACAAAACCAATTTTACGATTATGTCGAAACACAACCTGGGCTCTGATACCACTGTTGGGTTTCCGGCACCGCGGCGTGTGTGTGTTCGATCATGTTTCGTAAACATGAGCACAGCGGAAGCAATTAAAATAATAAATACTCCTATTTATTACAACACACACAACACACGCATGCAATTACAACAAGTGTAGACATAACCGTAAATTAAAATTGCAATAAAAGGAAATTAAACTACGTTATACCTTCCGTATGACGTGTAGCGGGAACGGCATCAACCGGAACGATCCTCGTAAGAATCGTCTCTATCCGTATCCACGCCGAGCTCCTCGGGATGACTTCGCTAAGTCACGAGCTTCGTCTTCGTACGGGTTACTAGCCTCGTGTTGAAGACGACGTGATCGAGAGATGATCACGATCCGAATCCAAATTCGGATCCAAAACGAGTTCTCAAAACTCGCTTCTCCGGAGAGGTATTCGTCAACCGTTTGACGAATCCTTCGTCCTCCACCTCAGAGGATTAGCGGAGATCAAATCCCCGGTATGTTAGCCGCTGTTGGAGCACTAACCGTCGTCCAAATGACGCTCCGACGAGAGGAGGAGAAGCAGTCCAGAAAACTGGACAGCTTGGTGGAGTTGTAGGCGCCGGCCAAAACAAGGAGAGAAAAGCCTCACCTTGATGCCAAACCTATAGGAGATCACCGGAGGGTCGCCGGAGGTTCACCGGCTGGAGCTTGGACACCGGCAAGGGTCTTGGACGGCGGCACAAAGCTGGGCGCCGAAATCACCAAGGAGGTGGGCGGCAACTATGTTGGGCGGCCAAGGTTTAGGGTTTTGGATGATTAGGGTTTAACAATCCCTTAAGCCCTCTTTTATAGAGAACTAATTCTCTTAATGGTTAATGGATCATATCCATAAAGCCCGTTAACCCGCTCCATTAGGATAAGTTAAAATAAACCAAACCATGATGGTTTATTTTAAGTTAAAACGAACCGAACCAACCTTTGGTTCATTCGTTTAATATAAACCAAACCCTTTGGTTTATTCTCATCCATTGGATTAGAACCAAACCATTTTGGTCCATCCATTATGTCTTCATAAGACACTGCCCATCCACGCTTCCATTGCGACTGAAACGATTTCATGCTCGCTTTATGTTTGGTCCAACAAAACCTAGTTTCTCTCGGTCTGAGAATCCAATTCTCAAGCTCGTTTTAAATCCTTTGGATTACACTCGTTGTGCGTGTGACCAAATAGGTTCTCGATTTATGTTGGCCGTCTATAATTAACCATTAATTATAGAACGATCATGAGTGGCACCTAGTAGTACATCATGATCCCCAATTAACCGAAAAGATCAACGGTTGATCCAGAACTATTTCTGAAACCCTTCAGTAGCTCGAATGAATCGTGCCCCATTCCCTTCACTCATCTTATACCCACTTGGTTCAGGACATGGTCTATTGTGTCAGTCCCCACTAGACTGACTACGTCACACCTAGCCCAAGTATCATTTCCTCGTCCTACGGATTCTAGTTACTCCACATGTATTGAAGAGTACTTTACTCTAAACATGTAATGCTTTGGCCAAAGACTTTAGTAACAATCCGACGAGAGGCCATGGGTATACATCTCCTCGCAAGGAGTGGTGAATCCTTTATAGGCTATTCAAACACCTTCGACTTATACCCAATCATCCCGGGTCCACATCTCCTTAGAGATGTTTGCTTAAGATGTCAAAGCATAAGTCTCCATGATCAAGATGACTTGAATACCGCAAGTCAAAGGAACATCGCACTTAAGCCATAGTAAGAACTTCATTGACATATCTATATATGCAGAGAACCATATGAAGTCTTACGGCTGGTCACTCCAATGAACTAGTTACAATAACTAGCATTCACGATTAACTCCGGACATCACTATGTCTCCAGCCAGTGAGAATCAGCTGCTTGGATACACCAAGGAGTATACCTCGTGCTAGTCTCAACAGAATTGATGGTGTCCAGATCCATCAATTCATCGACTAGGGATAATTCCGATACATCACAATTACACATGTAGAGATACTCACTAGTTGTGATCCAATCACAAATTCTCTCATGCTGTGAATCGTATCGTGGACATTCAGTAAATGAGTTTAAGATCCAATCAAATACATAAAACATGTATACTCAAATAGTGAATCTTCATTTATCATATAAATGGTTCATACATAAGGCGATTGCCTTAGGACATCTCTCATATATTACTAACATGGATGTCTTAGTCAAATCGTCACCTACAGTCGTCCCCGTATAGAGGACACAACCTTACCATCTCTCTTCTCACTCATGCTTACCTCTGGTCCTTTATGACCTGTCGCTTTTCTTTCGGTCTCCACCTGGGTTCTTGGACTCCCACAAAGTTCTCCCAGTGTCGCCCGACCACCAAGATTTCTCGACTCAAGATATTCCGAGTGTCACTGACCTTCGGCTTAGCTTAACCATTTCATGCACACTTAATTCAACTCATTAGATAACAATATGACCTTAACTTTGGATCTTTACTATAATCAAAACCTAAGTTCGATTATCTAGTACCCCTGCACCAACATAAACTTGGATTAGTGAACAAAACATTACAGATCAAAACTCAGATGCACAACACAAGGATCTTAATTTCAAGCTAATCCACCTAGAACAAATCAATAAGACTAAGTATTTTAGACCTTAGGATGGGTTTCTAACAAGTTATCATAATTCCCACTCAAAGTTTCTTTCTTTTTCATTGCTTGAGGACAAGCAAAAACTTAGATTAGGGAGTGTGATGAGTGTGAATCACATGCATATTTTAGGGTTTGTTTAGCATGTTTTTCTAGAATTTCATTCACATAGCATGCATAAAACATAGCATTTACTTTCATATTTCATTTTTAGTTTAGATGATTGTGATTTTAGTGTTTTTACTGTCAAGAGGGACAAAAGAAGGCATAATAGAGCCATGGAGGGAAGCCACTACAAAACAGAGAGCAAATAGAGCCGCCACACATATTTTGAGAGTTTCCAGCATCCGACATGCCCAGGGCATGCAAGGGGTCACACTCATGCCAAAATAGCCAACACACTCGATTTTGGGCCATGCCATGGTTTCACAGTGCCTGGCACGGCCAGGACATGCCAAATGGTACAGTCGTGGCAAATTCCTCCTCTTTCCTAATGGAATTCACGAATTCTTCTCTAGAAAAAGCTATAAAATGACCCCAGGACCTAAGAGAAAGGGTGCCAGTTCATTTCGATTCATTGGAGGTTTTGAGGTTCATTCAAGAATCCCAGGGATCATTTGGATCACTCTGATCCTTGGGATTACTCGAAAGTCGATCAAAGTTTAGAAGACATGGACAAGACAAGCGGAGCATAGGACGCCGGGTGAATTCTTTCTTTTCTATCTCCTATGTTTTGTAACTTTTCAATGGAGTAGTCTTGTACCTTAGGATGAGGGAGTAGCTCTTTGTCGATTTGTCTTGGATTGTATGACTCATTTATTTATTTCATTGCGAATTTCTTGAATTGGTTTTACGGCTCATATCGTTTGCCTTGCGAGTTTGTTGATTGTCTCTTCGCATGCTTTAGAGTTTTTATATCTTGGATTTGTATAACCAATTGTGAGAACCTATTATAAATTAGGGCTTTCATTAACTGTAGTGATCTACCTAGGTATGTGATAGGTGCCCACCGTTGTAACAAGTTCATCAACCTATGAATGTTCTAAAAAGCAATTAGACTCTCTCAAGGCTTTCATGATCTATCTCTAGGGTTTTCATTAACTGTAGTGAGTTGCCTGGGTAGGTCACAAATACTCTGCGTTACAACAAGTTCATCGACCTATGGATACTTCGAAAAGATATTTCATAACCTGTCCTAGAATCTAAGTATATCTCTTGGATCATTCGTTAATTGTAGTGATCTGCTTGTGTTCGTGACAGGTGCCCGTCGTTGCAACAAGTTCATCAACCTATGAATGATCCGAAAGATATTTTATACATAGATAGGTTTCCTTCAAGAATACATTAACCAATAGTTTCCAAGATATCCAAGATTGTAGCGAAACCAAATTCCTAAGATTTCCCCAAAAACTTGTTCTCTACTCGGATCTCAAACCATGTATTTTATGTCTTTTACTATTTCTCAACAATTTAATCGTCTAGATAATCTTTCCTTGGAAAAAAACTAGTACTTGAAAAAGTCTCTGTGGGATTGATATTTTATTACTTGATGATGACCCTGCGCTTGTGGAATCGACACATCAGGAGGTTGAAGAAGTGTTCACCTCTAGGATTGAGGGGGAGGAGATTAGACCTTCAATACCGAAGCAAGAGGAGGAACCCTCTACATCAGGATATAATGAAGAAAAAATTAAAGACTCTTCTCTAGGTAACTCAAATGAAATTTCTAAAAAAAGAAATCATATAACATGCTTTGAGTGTAGGTAACAACGACACTACAAGAGTAAATATCCAAAAAGAGTCAAGAAGGGTCAATCGGCAGCAAAGACGATGGAGAATGCCAAAAAAGTCGTTGCCCCAATTCGAAAAAGTAAGGAGCACATTGTGTGCTTCAAGTGCCAACAATGGGGTGATTATAGAGTCAATGCCCTAGGGGGAGGAACTCTAGCAAGGACAAAGGAGGAGCTTCACATGTAGAGGGAGTTAAGGCAAACCCCAAGGTATCATTTAATAATGCTCTTTCTTTATGTAACAATAAAAGGAATGCTAGGAATAATTTTAATGCACTTGCTATTGTTCATGATAAAAAGCATGCTAGTAGTAAGCCTAAGGATCAATTTAGAAATAAATATTTTTGTTTAGGCACAAAATCTTATAATATTAGGACTATGGATAATTCTAGGTCAATCTCACAAAAGGATATGAAGATAGAGAACCCAGGCATTAACCCTAAGAAGGGTAGACATATGCCTAGGAAGAGAAATTACCAAAAGAATGATGAAAAATAAAAAATTGAGAAATTAGAAATTGAAAATCAAGCATTGAAGTTGATGGGGTCAGAATTTCCAGGGCAGTATAAGCAGTTCCAGAGCAGTATTCGTGTGCCCATGGCGGTATAATTATTTCCAGGGCAGTATAAGCATTTCCAAGGAAGTATAAGATGTTCTAGAGCAGTATATGTGTGCCCAGGGCGACATAAGCATTTCCAAGAGAGTATAAGTAGTTCTAGAGCGATGTGTGTGACGGTAGTATAAGCGGTTCGGATAGTATAAGGTTGGTATCATGTATAAGTACAGGATAGTGTAAAGTTGTTCTTGGACAGTATGTAGATTTCCAGGACTATGTGAATAGTTCAAAGGTGGTATGGGTAGTTCCAGAGCAGTGAGATTAATGCCAGGGCAGTATGTGTAGTTCCAGAGCAGTGTCATTATTTCAAGGATAGTATGTGCAGTTCCAGGGCAATATATATTTCCAGGATAGTGTGAATAGTACTAGGGCAGTATGTATAGTTCCAGGGCAGTATGTGCAGTTCCAGGGAAGTATTTATATTTCCTAGATAGTGTGAATAGTTCCAGGGCAGTATGTATATTTCCAGAACTATGTGAACAATTCCAGGGTGGTATGAGTAGTTCCAGAGCAGTGTGATTAATGCTAGGGTAGTATGTGTAGTTCTAGAGCAGTGTCATTATTTCCATGGCAGTATGTGCAGTTCCAAAGCAGTATGTGTATTTCCAGAACTGTGTGAATAGTTCTAGGGTGGTATTTGTTGTCCCAGGACAATGTCATTAGTTCCAAAGTAGTGTGCATTTCCAGAGAAGTATGTGTATCTCCAAAACAGTATATATATTTCAAGGGCAGGGTGAATTTCCATAGCAGTATGTGTATCTCCTTGATCGTGTGATGTTCCAGGGAAGTGGGTGCAGTTCAAGAGCCCATATTTCCAGGGCAGTATGGTCAATTCCAGAGTAGTATGTATAGTTGCAGAGCAGGTTATGTACTTCTAGGATAGTCTATATACTTCCAAGGCGGTTAGTACATCTACCAAACATGGGGTGAAATGAGAAGAGGGGTGTGTCGAGGGATAGGAGGTAACAATGAAAGGTTAAAGATGTTTAGTTTAATATAATCACATGTATCCTTATATTTTATTTAAAATTAACACGTGGCAGAAGATATTTTGAATTAGGAGCGGGAAAGACGGTTAGGAGGACAGCTTGGCCAAGGGCATTTATGTAAATGAACTACAAGGAGAAGGCGGGTTGGCTCATCTATAAAAGGGGAAGAGGATGACAGGATCAGGGATGGTTGTTTCTTCTCCATTTGGTATATCTGAGATCTCTCTTCTTTCCAGTTCATTAATTTGTTCACATACTCATACTAACTTGATCGTCGGAGTGGTCGCGCCAGGAAGCCGGCCAACCCTTAGCACTCATCTTTGGCATGCCAAACTCAGCTCATGTCCTAAATATTAAAGGTGATTCTTACCGCTCATCTTTTCCCCTCCAAGTCTCTCTCTCATGGTGTTCGATCCAACCAGTCATAAGGAGAGGAAGGGGGATCTCGGTGATCAAAAGAAGTAAGCACCATCAAATTGGTGTTGTCTGTGGGAAATTGAATAAAAAGTCATGATGGTCAATACTAGAAGGACGTTGAAGGAGCCAACAGAAGGAGTGAAGTCCGTCTCCGGTACTTCCCAAGGGGTACCAATAAAAGGCATCGAGAACCCCTATATAAGGAAGATCTTATGCAGATTATGGCGGAGATGATGGACCAAATGTCACAAAGTGCCACCCCGAAGAAGGTTAAAGAAGATATCTTTGATGGTGATTCTGAGGAAGAAGGGGGTAAGATTTCTCAATTAAAGAAAGGTTCTGGTGCTTGCCAAAAATGGAAGGGCAAGGAAAAATGAGTGGCTCCTTGAGAGTGTGTACCACAAAAGGGGAAGTCCCTGCTATAGGCACTATTGTGCAAATAGATGAGGAAACTCCTTTTGTTGAAAGTATCTTGAATGATGAATTACCTCGACGTTTGAGGCTTCCTTAAATACCTAAATATTTTGTCTCTTTCGATCCTAAAGATCATTTAAGGAAATTTGAAAATGTTGCTCTGTTATATCGTTATACTGATGGGTTTAAATGTCGGTTATTCCTTACTACCTTGACGGGACCGACAAAATAATGGTTTAGTGATTTGAAACCAAAGAGCATTACATCCTTTAAGGATTTCTCCACATTATTTGTAAGGCATTTTTCTAGTTCTAAGAAATATTTGCCTCAGCCCTTAATTCTTTTTTATCTTAAACAAAAAGAGCCAGAAAGTTTACGGCAATATGTCCATAGATTTATACAAATTGCTCGTGAAATTCCTGCCTTTGAGCCAGGTGTGATCAATGGAGCTTTTACCTAGGGGCTCAGGGAGGGGGATTTCTTTAAATCTTTGGCTAAGAGGCCTCACACAAGCTTCGAAGATCTGTTGTCCTAGACTGAGAAATTTATTAATTTGGAGGATGATCAAAAAACTTGGCGAACTTCACAAGATTTCAGGGTAATGGAAAGACCAGAAGAGAGGATTGAATGGGTGAGGCTTGTGCTCCCTGTAGAGGACAGAACTTTGTATGCTTCTCGGCTCCGATTTTCCAAGGAGAGGACTATGAATATTTGTATAGAGCAGAGGTTATTGCGGAGACCCTTTGGAGATGACAGAGGGCCTAGAAGATTGTCATCTCCTTCTTTCTGTGCTTTTCATCAAGAATATGGACATAATACTCAGAATTGCCAGTAGTTGGACTTGGAATTAAACAGAATAATGGGAGCTCATCCCCATATTCGAAATTTGGTTATGAATCCAACTCCTTATCAGCAGGGGTTTAGAGGAAGAAATTATGGAAGAAGAAATCCCAGGCATCTTGTAAATCGACCTGTGCAACATGTACAGATACGGGAAATAGTGCCCGATTGAGTTGAGTCTGCTAATCAACCCCCTATGAAAGGATCCATCAACATGATATCTGGTGGCTCCACTCACAGGGATTCTTATAGGGCATGAAAAATGCACAGTAGGGAGGAGTGTGCAATTGTTGTTGTTCTTCCCATGACCAAAGGACTCGTAATAGGCTTTGACGATAATGATTTTGGGGGAGTGATAACTCCTCACACTAATGCTCTGGTCATTCGAGCTCTCATTGCCAATTTCGATGTAGGAAGAGTTTTTGGTGATCCTGTAGTGGATATTTTGTATTGGACAACTCTGGAACAAATGGGAGTTGCCATCACTGATCTACAACCAGTAAGAACTTCATTGTTTGTGTTCTCTAGGCATGAGGTGCAGCTAATGAGCCAAATTAAATTACCTTTGTCATTGGTGTAGGGATGTATATTGAAAAGTCTACCTTTTGTATGAACATCTTTATTTTGAAATAAGAATCACATGATCACTGTTTGCATTTATATGGTATGCAATATTGTCTAATACATTACATTGTAGATAACATGATGTGTGGTGTCACACGAGAGATCATGTTATTGGCTCCTTGTAAAGTATAAGTAAAGGCTCACAACCGAGATGGCTTTGGACAAACCATCAGAATAGTTATAGTGTGATTTGGTATTGGTTTGTCTTGACCATAGAATCGCACTAGTGCACTTTGTGTGTATTGAGCAGGACCGACTTAGAGGTGATTCGATTTATTGCTGACTACATAATCGAATCGGACCTCAGATATTATTTTGTACATGCTCTTAATCTCGATATAATAACGGGCACACATACTTAGTATTCATCTCTTTGATTTACCAATTGGCGAGATTTATAGATTAAATCGATAGGCTCGGTAAGTTGGTAGATGATATTATTTATATGGTGTGTCATTGATTATAGGAGGAAACCGTATTCTATATATTACGATGATGATGTCCCCTTGAGGAGCTCATAAGGTTCATCATGTAAACCCTACAGGTGGACTTGGTCCGGCATGATGAAAAGATTGAGTGGTACTACTCATGGAGTTAGATGTTGATTAATCAATGGTCAGTAAACTAAATTAATCGACGGACATTCGAGATCTTAAACACGGGGAGAAAATGTACAAATAATATATGGAGCCCATATTATCATATGGGGGTTGGTGAGGTAGATCAATGATAATCCTTTAGTTGATTGGATCATCATTAGTGGATCGGACTTTATGTGGGCTTGATCCATGGGTGGTTAAGATCCAACTCCTCCTCATGGTCCATAATGTAGCCTATTAACACCTCATGAAGCTTAGATCCATAGGTAGAGATTAAATCTCTAAGATCCGATGGTTGAGATTAAATCTCTAGATCCGACGGTTGAGATTAAATCCCTAGAACCAATGGAGGAGATTAATTCATGACTTATCCCTAACTCTATAAAAGGAGGGCAAGGGAGATGGCGTGAAGAGAATCCAATGAGAGCTAGGGTTTTGGGCGGCAAGAGAGCAATCCTAGTTGAGATAGGATTAGGCTTAGGGTTTGGAGGCTTGGGCGGCACCTAATAAGGAAGATTTTTCTTTCTTCTTCTTCCTTCATTGGCCGGCATCCAGCACCTTTCTAGCCCTTGGCCGGTGCCCAAAAGGCTCTATTCTCTTCTCCTTAGGTGGTGGAAACAAGATATAGGGCTTTCCCTTGGTGTCTTGGTCGGATTCCACCACAAAGTCCTCCTCCTAATTGTTGGATCGAGAAGTGTCGCTAGAGCGGGGGTGAATAGCGATCGTAAATCTTTTCGACGTTTCGTTCGAGTAGATAATTAAATGAGTAAGAGCAGCAGAAAATAAAGATACACGTTTATTTTTACTTGGTTCACAACCTAGCGGTTGCTACTCAAAGGCCCTATCGGTCCTAGACCGCGTACGGAGGGCAAAGCACTATAACGTCTCCTCCTGGTTGGAGGTAGGAGACAACGATCACAAAACCGAATGTACGAGGATGAGGCAACAAGCCTACCTCACCTCGTAACAAATAAAATAATAATACAATATATATTACTAGATGGAAGAAGATCCGAACTTTGGCTATGACGGTGTTGGAGTGTTGGCATTGTAGGAGCAATTGATGATGTTTGGAGTTGGAATCCACCCCTCCTTTTATAGATTTTTCCCTCTGAATATGTCTCCTCTTTTTTTGGAACAAATCACGAAGTTGTATAATTTTTATCACGAACCTTATCCGTTTTGACCTAGCACAAAGGCTGATTCGTCGCCATTAGTCAACTGATGACTCCCATCAATCAACTGATGAGCATCAGTCAACTACCCAATGGCCAACAGTCGACTGCCATCCTGGCCACTTCCCTGCAGTAAGACGTTAGCTCGAAAAATGATAAATTCGACGGTTTCTAACCGTTCGATCTCAATCTAGACCTTCCACAGGAAGTATTAGTCGGATCGCCGCCTATGGTCATCCCCGTAAAGAGGATACGACCTTACAATCTCTCACTCACACGAGCTTTCCTCGATACTTACCTTGTAGCTCTCGCTTCTGGCCTTCCACTCAATTCCTTCGGATCCCTCCGAAGTCACTCGAGTCTCGCTCGACGACCGCGGCTTGCTCCGGGTGTCGCTAGCCATCAGCTCCCGCTTTAGTACTTTTCTACAGACTCGATTTAGCTCGTGAGATAATGATGTAAACTTAACTTTGTGTCTTTGCGATAATCAAATCACAGGTTCGATTATCTAGTGCCCCTGCACCAACACTAGTTGGCCGGCGGAAAGGTTTCTAATTGTTCCTTGTTGGTTGGTTTTTAGGAGGAGAAGAACTTTGTTTCTACTCTTCCTCTTGCTTTGGAAGAGCAATGAAGGAAGATTTGCGATCTAGGAGCTTCGACTTTTGGTAGATCATCGCCCACACGACGTCAAAAAGGACGAAGGTCATACATTAGAAGATGGAGAGGTATATCGATTCTCTAATTTTTATATGATACATGTTTGTATTTGTTTTTCAATTATGAGCATGATATAAATCTTTATATGGCTAAATAATACTTGGATTCCGAGTATAAACACAAAAACTGTCGATCCGGACATCATTTAATCCGCGGCTACTCGCAGAATAGAGGATGGTCGCTTGAACAACGAGTTTGTTCAAGTGATCTCTCTAAACGAATAGCACGACGATGACTTTATTGTTTGGGGAATCCCTTTTGTCTAAGATTAAATTTTTTTAATCCGGGGACATCGAAGGGATCGCCATGTTCAAGCAACCGAGGCGAAGTGGGAAGCGAAGTTTCCCCTCACAGACTCGATAAGCAAAACCCTTCAATTAGTATCAGAGCCAAGGTTTCCGATTTTGTGTGTTTAGGATTCGGTTAATTTTTTATGTACTTTTCATATATTATATGTGCTGGATAATAGTAGGATATGCGTAGTTTAACACTTTGGTTGCAGGCATAAGATCCGACTATTATGGCTATATGTCTGTATGTGATTGTATGTGTCTAAATATTTATTTTGTTGAATCCTCGGGGTTGACGAGGCTAGTATTTGATTTTTTGAAAATTAGATACGACATTGTTTAGCCACTCTTTATTTTATTTTACTTTCGATCTAGATTTCATGTACACTCCCTCGTGGAGTATAGGATCGATGAATGTAAATTAAAATAGGTTTTAGTCTTGGCTCGGATCTCCGGATGGCTCATACATGGCGTAGGAGGAGCGGACGAGAAGGCGTTGCGACGAAAGACATATTGAAGACAAAAGCCATAATAGTTGGAAAATAATTTATTTTTTATATTTTTTGCTTTTTGTTTGATATGCATGTCGTAGGCTAGGAAAATTCCTCAATTTCAAATTACTAAGTGGGAGAGGGAATTTTTAAAATTCCCACGGCCTCCATTACGATTTGACAAGTGATGCAAACAAACTTGCGCGTCGTCTCTGAGTGCCTTCCTCCATATCGGATGGGTTTGTTTGCGGATCACAAGGTCAAATATGGTTATAGGGAATTATCAAGGAGCGTGTATACTTCACCATCGGAAGGCACATAACCCGAGATAATTACCTTGGTACCGAGTAATGGGGAACACTTAGATACAAATATAAGTTTCCTCCCCATTGAAGTCACTGCTTTTATTTGTAGGGCCAAAGAGGAACCAACTATTAATTTTACTTGTCAAAAAGTTAGGTTGACAAGATAGTAAAATTAATAGGTAAAACCTCCTCTTACAAATATAGAATTCGTATACGTCCACACTATCGTGGCATACGATATTCTCGGTGTTTTGAGGTGTTGGTTGATTTTAAAATTTTATTGTTTGAGGAATCAATAATTTTTTGAAATCTAATGTTTTGATTTATGTGATTCTTAGGTTTTCTTTCAAAATGACTTTCAACCCACTTGTTGTGATACTGAAAGAGAACAAACTTACTGGACCCAACTATGTTGATTGGAAGAGGAATCTAGACATTCTCTTGACTGCTGAGGAATATAAATATGTACTCCTCGAAGAGTGCCCTCCCAACCCTGCAGTTGATTCTGGGGAAAAGGAGAGAGAGAGCTATAAGAAGTGGATCAAGGCCGATGAGATGGCGCGGTGTTACATTTTGGCATTTATGTCAAATGTACTTCAACATCAGCATCAAGTCATGTCCACTGCTTATGATATGATGCTCAATCTCAAGGAGCTTTTCGGACACCAGAATCGGGCTGCGAGGCAAGAGGCCATGAGAAAGTTGATGATGACCACCATGATCGAGGGAGCACCCATAAGAGATCATGTTCTCAAGATGATGGCTCATTTGAATGAGCTGGAGGTCCTAGGAGTTGAGATCGATGGGGAAACCCAGGTCGATATCATACTCCAGTCTCTGCCTAGGAGTTTTGAACAGTTTTGCCTGAACTACAACATGAACAAGAGGTTGTTTTCATTGGTGGAACATCTGACAGAACTCCAGGCGGCAGAGGGACTATTTCGTCAGAGTGCTCAGGCGAATGTCGTGGTGACCCAAAAGGTTTCTACTTCTAAGCCAAAAGGCAAGAAGAAGAAGAAACAAATTGGGGCGAAGGTGGTGGGAGGTTCTCAGGGACGAGTGAAGAAGCCGAAAGGCAAGTGCTTCACTTGTAAGCAGACTAGACACTGGAAGAAGGACTGCCCCAACTGCAAGCAGAACAAAGGTATATCTTTTGGTCTAGTCATTAAAACATGTTTAGTGGTGTTATCTACCGGTACCTGGTGTGTAGATACGGGAGCCACTGATCATTTCTACAATACTTTGCAGGGGTTCCAGGAAACCCGACGACAAGCTAAGGGAGAGATTACCATTTACTTGGGCAATGTCACTAAGGTGGCGACTATTGCAGTGGGAGAAGTTTTATTTATCTTTTGAGAAAAATTAAACTTTGGTTCTGAAAAAAATTCCCTTTATGTACCTTTATTTAGAAAGAATTTAATTTCAGTTTCTAAATTATTTATGGATGGATATTCTATTTCCTTTAATGATAGAATTGTTATAAAAAGGAATAGGGAGAATATCTTTTCAAGTACATTGATAGGAAATTTGCACACACTTGAACCAAAACCTCCCATGATGTAAATTGAAGTTTATAACTCATCTTCTAATTCAAATAAGAGAAAATAACCTTCGAAGATGAACCAAACATATCTTTGGCATCTTAGGCTTAGTCATATTAACCTAAGCAGAATTCAAAGGTTGATAGCTGATGGACCTCTGGGTTCATTAGTGGTGGAAGATTTCCCAACCTGCGAATCTTGCTTGGAGGATAAAATGACCAAGAGGCCTTTTAAGGCCAAGGGGTATAGAGCCAAAGATGTGTTAGAAATAGTTCATTCTGATTTGTGTGGTCCTGTGACTATCTAGGCAAGAGGTGGTCTTGAATATTTCATCTTTTTATAGACGATTATTCAAGATAAGGATGACACTACGATCTGATCGTGGTGGTGAGTACCTCTTGGGAGAGTTTAGGAATTACTTATCAGAGGCTGGGATTTAATCCCAATTGAATGCACCTGGCACACCCCAGCAGAATGGTGTAGCAGAGTGAATGAATAGGACTCTTATGGAGATGGTTAGATCGATGATGAGTTATACTGAGTTGCAAGATTCATTCTGGGGATATCCTCTAGACACGGCGGTGTACATTCTGAACTTGGTTCCATCTAAATAAGTGTCTTCCACTCCCACAGAGTTATGGATTGGCGAAAGCCTAGTCTAAGACATATTCGGGTATGGGGAGTCCAGCACATGTGCTGAAGATAGATGCTGGTAAGTTGGAACCTCGTACAGAAGTAGACATGTTCGTTGGCTATCCTAGAGGAACGAAGGGTGGTTTATTTTATAGTCCTAGAGATTAGAGGGTGATCATTAGCACGAACGCCAGATTTCTAGAGGAAGACTGTGTGATAAGCCACAAGCCTAAGAGTAAAATTGTTCTGGAGGAATTAAAAGAGGAAGTCACTTCTTCAGTACCATCGGTACAAGAGGATATACCACAAGTCACTGCACCGCGTGTCACAGAGGATACACAGGTGATACCTCGTCATAGTGGGAGGGTTGTGAGACAGCCTAATAGATTCATGTTCTTGGGTGAATCCTCTGATTTGGTCCATGTGTTAGTATGAGCCCTTAGTGCCAATTATGAGATGATTGGTGAGGGAGACTTTTGTATTATATTCTTGCATTAATAAAGGCAAAGATTGATTATTATATTTATTTATGCGTGTGCCAGCTAAATAAATATAATAATGCCCATGAATAGTAGGTTGTTATCTACAGTATATCAATTGGTAGAATTGATTATGAGAAGCTGTAGAGAATACTATTCTTAAATATTCCTAGTCGAGTATTGTATTAATAGACAAGGGCTATATTGATACATTGAGACTAGCATGTAGGTCAATGGATGACTTGATCTCACAAGTCATGGATATGTGATATCACATTGATACATGGGTATATATATTGGAGACTATATATACTGAATTGACCCACCATGAGAAAGTATCATGGATCGTTATATGAGTGTCATATACTTTCTCATGTGACTATTGGTATGAATAGTCCATAGACCTGAAGTCACTACGGTTCCCTACACAAGGAGTTATGTACTTTGGTATCGTCTAACGTCACACCGTAATTGGGTGACTATAACGGCGATCACTGAGTATGTAACGAATTATGCGGAGGGATGTGAGTGATGTAGATGGGATCTATCCCTCCTATATGATGGGAGTGATATCTTTGGCCTCTTGATAGAGTAGGACCACGAAATGCATGACCATGCTCAAATGAGTCAATATGAGATATTGAGCTCATTTGTTTGAGTGAGTCTACTTGGGGATCAAGAAACATAAAGATTGATAAGAGGGTGACACGGTCTATGACTCATTGATCGATCTGAGATATCAAGGATAAAAGGACACTGTCATATGATAATAGTCACGGAAGAGGTTGTCGGATCTCGACATTCTCATCACTTGGGTAGCAATGATGTATTGCTAGATGCCGCTCATTGCTTATGTATCTAAAATGGTTTTGGATACATTGCCAATGTTATGAGAGCCTATAGGATCACACACAAAGAACATATTATTTTGAAGAGGAAATCATTTTGGTTTGACTAAAATGAATTATTAGTTAATTGGATTAACTAGAATGAGTAAGACTCATTACTTGACTAAATTTGAGTTGGACTCAAATTGGTTTATGTTGAGTTAGACTCAAGTCAAACCAAGAGAAGAAGGCTAAAATGAATTAATAATATAACCAAAATAAATGGGGTTTTAACTCATTAAATAATGAGCATTAATTGACTTCCTTTCTTTTACCATGAAGAATAAGGAAGTGCATTTAATGTCTCATTAAGGTGTATTATGGTTGCTTCTTCTTCTTCAACGTGGACAATAATAAAGAAAATTAGATTTTATTTTTTCGTTCACAACACAAGAGGGCCAAGTATAGAGTGGAAAAGTGAGACCTTGGAGTGGTTGCTAGCACAACCGAAAGGGCTTACCTCTTCTCGCTAAGATCGTGTGTGTGTGCACCGTAGAGGCGTGGACATTCTGACCATGCTGAGATCCACAAGTTTTGCTGACTGGAATTTGAAGGGCACGCTTCGAAGGTAATATCGATTCCTATAGGATAGAATCGATAATTGAAACTGTTGGATCGAAGCGGATCGCTAGAGGGGGGGTGAATAGCGATAAAAACTTTTTTCTCTTCGTTCGTTAAAAAACCGAGTAGATAATTAATTTGCAGCGGAAAAGATAAGCAATATAAAGAGAAGACAAATGTTTTACTTGGTTCGTAGCCTTCGGCTACTACTCCAAGGCCCTAGTGGTCCTTGACCACGTACGGAGGGCAAAAGCACTAAAGGAACTCCTCCTCGTTAGAGGTAGGAGTTAATCGATACAAGAAGGAACAAAAACTTGAGGTAGAGGGACACTCCCCCTCTCCTCGTATACGATAAAAGCTCCGGAAAAGTAGATGAACAACTGATAAAAACTAATATCGACGTACAAAAATAATAAAGAAAGTTAAACCTAGACGTCGGAAAGGAAGGACTTCGTTGTCGGAGAGTTGTAGCTTTGCGAAGGCTTTTTGGAAGCTTAGAATGTTGTGAAAACCCTAGGTTAGGACCTCCTTTTATAGCCTTTGAGCCCCTTTTCGAGAGGAACCCTAGCCAATCATATTTGAGCACCACTCCCCTTGAAATTTGGTGATAAACCTTGACTCCTCGAGGCTGATCCTTTGACCAGAAATCTGATGGCCATCATCGATCGGCAAGATCATCGAGTGCTAGCCGTAGTCACCCAACTGATGGACGGCAGTCGAGTCCTTCAGGTTGGCAGTCGACTGATGGTGGTTGTAAGGCAATGTTAGCTTAAAGAAAACATTATTTCGACGGTCGTCAACCGTCCGATCTCGACCTAGACCACCTATGAGATGTCTTGGGTCGGATCTACGCTTAAGTCTTTCCCCGTAACGAGGATACGACCTTACTTACACTCGCACACACGAGCTTACCTCGATACTTACGTGTTGCTTTTGCTTCTGGCCTTCCACTCAATTCCTTCGGCTCCCTCCGAAGTCACTTGAGTGTCGCCGACCATCGCGCTTCCGGTGTCGCTAGCCTTCACTCTATAGCAACGCTCGCACACTCGATTCACCTGTGAGATAACAATAAGCTTAACTTTGTATCGCTTTACTATAATCAAAACTCAAATCGGGTTAGACTTAGGTGCCTCACAACAATCTCCCCTTTTTGATTTATGGCAAACCCACATACAAAGTTAAGTGCATTAAGAAAAATATGCATGAATGAGCGAGTGTTAAAAGCATGAATGAGGGAGTATAAAACTCTTTTCAAGTGCTCTAGAGGAATCCTCCCCCTTGACCGAGGGTGAGTACTTGAGAAAGAGTTTTAATTCTCCCCCTTGATGTTTGCTACTAAAAAAGAATTAAGTAACTTAATATTGGCCATAGTATTTTAAGTTAAGAATTCTTTGGCCTTTGAATAAGAGTTAAGTTATCAAAAAAAACTTTGGCCTTTTCTCCCCCTTTTGCCGTATATCGAAAAGAGTAAGGGGTGTGTGGAAAACAAAATAAGTGTTAAATTTAAAGTCCAAGCATGTTCCCCATTTTTTATTTTTAAAAAAATATACTGAAAATAAGCTCATCTATAAAATGTTCGACTCATATTTGGCTTGATTGATATGAAAGATCAACCCTCTGTCGAGTCAGTGTGTGTATGATTATACTCCATGGTTCATGGCGATGCACTAGATCTACATCCGAACTGTGAGTAAGGTCCTAACATCTCACGCCCATCTATGTGGCTAAGTACACAAACACATTAGTCCTATGTGTTGTGAGATGTATTGGCTCCTTAAATGTATAGGTGCATGATATCTAAGGTATGTCCTATGGTAGTTCCATAAAAATGAAAATTTAAGAAATAGTAGTAAGAAAATATAATTTGCAAGTTCCTATTCTACTACTCACATGCCCAATTTTCGTCTTAATAGACTAAATTCGGCTTCGGGTAGGGGTTTAGTAAATAGGTCTGCTAAGTTAGACTTCAATTCGACGTATTCGAGTTGTATTGCTCCGTCGGCCACATGTTCTTGAATGAAATGGTGTTTGACCTCTATATGTTTGGTCCTAGAGTGACATATCGTATTCTTATTAAGATTAATTGAACTAATGTTGTCTACGTGAAGTTTAGTATTCGTAAAGTCTAACTTAAAGTCGCGGAGAGTGTGCTTCATCCAAAGAAGTTGAGTGACACACTCACCTATCGTGATGTATTCAGCTTCGGTGGTAGATAAAGTGACACAGTGTTGTTTCCTACTGCACCAACTTACTAGACTCGAGCCGAGAAGTTGACAACAACCACTCGTGCTCTTTCTATCGAGCTTACTACCGGCATAGTCCGAATCGGAGTAGCCGATTAGTTCGAACTCCGTAGATCTAGGGTACCAAATACAAACGTTAAGTGTACCCTTAAGATATCTAAGGATACGCTTAACTAGGGTTAGGTGAGACTCCTTAGCACAAGTTTGAAACCTGGCGCACATACTTACTGCGAATAGGATGTCGGGTTGGCTCGTAGTTAAGTATAGGAGAGTTCCTATCGCGCTCCTATAGTACTTTAAGTCAATGGACTTACTTTCTAGGTCTTCTCCTATGTTAACATTAATCGCCATTGGGGTGTTTATTATCTTAGCGTCTTGCATTCCAAATCTTTTAATTAACTCCTTAGTGTATTTTTGTTGATATAGGTATATACCATCCTTAGTTTGTTTAATTTGTAGACCTAAAAAGAAACTTAACTCGCCTACCAAGTTCATTTCGAACTCACTTTCCATGAGTGAAACGAACTCGTTTAGTAAGGCTGAGTTAGAGGTTTCAAAAATTATATCGTCTACGTAAATTTGAGCTATGAATATTTCTTTACCTAAGGTTTTTACGAAAAGAGTTGGGTCAACTAAGCCTTGGTTAAACCCTTTTGACTTAAGATGGATTGAAAGTCTCTCGTACCAAGCTCAAGGAGCTTATTTAAGTCCAAAGAGAGCTTTCTTAAGTTTTAGAACATGGTCGGGTTTATCTAGATTTTCGAATCCGGGGGTTGGCTAACATAAACTTCTTCTTTAATGTATCCATTTAGGAATGCCGACTTAACATCCATTTGAAACAGCTTAAATCCTCGATGTGCGGCATAAGCTAGCAACATTCGAATGGATTCAAGTCTAGCTACTGGGGCATAGGTTTCGTCGTAATCTAAGCTTTCGACTTGACTAAACCCTTTGGCGACTAACCTAGCCTTGTTTCTAACTACTTCACCTTTATCATCAAGCTTATTTCGAAACACCCACCTTGTTCCAATTATCGTTTTTTCTTTAGGTGGTGGTACTAATTCCCACACTTCATTCCTAGTAAATTGAGCTAGCTCTTCTTGCATTGCAATAATCCAATCGGGATCAAGAAGAGCTTGTTCAATTGATTTGGGTTCTATCTTTGAAATTAAGGAAATTTGACTAAGGTTCCTACAGGATGCTCTAGTTTGAACTCCTAGATTAGGATCTCCTATCACTTGATCGATAGGGTGGTTAGTCTGAATCCTAGATTGGGTTGGGTTTGTGTCACCTAATGCTTGATCAATGGGGTGACTTGGTTGAACACTAGTTTGGTTGGAGTCATCTATCACTTGTCACTTGGTCGACAAGAGAGTGACTTGGTTGACTTAGGTTAGATTAACAGACCGATCTCGTGATCAGAGTTAGGTCTAGTATGAATCGGCTCACAATTGGGGTCTTGGGTTTTGTAGGTTCATGTCCTTCATCAAATACTACATTGATAGTCTCCTCGACTCTAAGGGTGTCGTGGTTATATACTCTATAAGCTCGACTTGTAGTCGAGTATCCTAAGAAGATTCGTGGAGGTTTTGGATGTAATTTCCTAGGTGGTTCTTAGTGTTTAAGATATGTACTTTACATCCAAATACCCTAAAGTACTTGATGTTGGGTACTTTATTGTGATAAATCTCGAGGAGGTCTTAAGGTGCCTCTTACCATAAGGATCCTATTCTCGACATAGCAAGTCGCTTTCTCGCCAAAACCTATCAGGTAGGTCGTATTCGTTCAACATGGTCCTAGCGGCTTCTTGTAGAGTTCGGTTTTTCTGCTCCACTAGGCCATTTTGTTGAGGGGTCCTAGGGCAAGAGAATTCATGTTGGTATCCGTTTAGGTTACAGAAGTTGGTGAACCTTTGATTTTCGAATTCACCACCATGATCGCTTCTAAGTCTTTTAACCTTAAGGTTTTTTTGATTCTTGATTTATTTAAATAGATTGATTAATTGAACTAGAGTATCATTTTTATGTTTGATGAACCTAAGCCAGGTAAACCTGGAGTAGTCGTCAATTATGACTAAGCAATATTGACTTCTATTGAGTGACTTGGCTCCATGTGAATCAAATAGATCCATATGCAGGAGCTCAAGTACACTTGAGGTTCGTTCTTGGTTAGTTAACTTGTGTTGTGTCCTAGGTTGTTTTCCTTGTTGACAAGCATTACAGATTTTATTAACCAAGTTGTTGAGGTTGGGTAAGCCTCTGACTAAGCCACTCTGACTCATCTTGTGGACGAGTCTTGGGTGCGAGTGACCGAGTCGTCGGTGCCACAACCATGATTCCTCTTCTTGTGTCATAAGACATTTGGCTGAGGATTTGATTAAGTTAATTGTATAAATGTTATTTGTCCTAGTTCCTTTGAGTATTGTTTTAGCTGTTTTATTTGTTTTAATTACACATTCATTTTCTAAAAATACGACCTTATAGTTATTGTCACATAATTGGCTTACGCTAAGCAGGTTATATTCAAAATTCTCTACAAGTAATACATTTTTAATAACAAAATTCGACTTAAGCTCGATATCACCAGATCCGATGATTTTGAGCTTGCCTTATTCCCAAAGGCTACCGATCCTTGTCGTTTGAATCGAAGTTTCGTGAATTTGAGTTGATCCCCGGTCATGTGTCGGGAGCAACCGCTGTCCAACATCCATTGATCCTACACACAAGGTGGTTGGATTGGATGTTAGATATTTTTTTTTAAAAAAAATTGGTTGTAAGTTGTTAAACCTAGGTCATCTCACCTGTGTCTATATGATCAAGCATGTTATACTTATGTGTTTTTTGTGAGATGACTTCCAATTAAGTTGATTAAGTGGATTTAGGTTCAAGTAATTTTATGTTAGATTTGGATTTGACCCTAGGCTTGTCAAGTTTACCTTTTCAAGATCATGGCTTCCAGGTCGTGGCGAGGCGCAGAGGCCTTCTTTTATCGGATCATCGACCACTTCCTTAGACAAAGCCATTTTCAAGAAAATGATGACTTGACTCACCTAAGACTATTTCCTAGTCTAACTGGTTATTTTTGAAAAGAGACTCCCCGAGGCTCAATCTTTTCGAAGAATTTTAGTTGGTTATGTTTGTGTTCTAAGTGAGTTCACAAGTTTTAAAGCACAAACTTTCTAAGTTAAAGCATGTAATTTCTAAGTTAAAGCACAAACTTTCTAAGTTAAAATATGCAATTTCTAAGTTAAAACACAAACATGTTTTGTACTGGCTCCCCCTAGACCGTTGAATCGGTTCGGTCTATCCACATAGTGGATTTGGTCCTTGGGAATCCAGTACGGGTTGGATCTTAGAGTTGAAATCAAAAGGTTCTTAGGGACCCATGCTTGGACATGTTTCCTATGTCGACTTACAATCAACATATACGACCTATTATTCGTGTTTGAGTTAAACCCTAGTCCAGCCTTGTTGTACACGTCCCTTTGAGATCCAAGTAGGAGGTCAGTCCTTTGGATCCCGAAGTGAACCTTTCCAACGTGTTCCTAAGATCTTCGACTTGACTTTTCAAGAGTGAGTTCTCAACTTCGAGTTTTTCAACCCGAGTTGAGTCCTTCTCTTGAACACGACTAGTCAAAGAGGTTAGGGAGACCTTGTGTTTGAGGAGTTTGACCTCCTCAACCAGGGTCTCGACCTTGGACTCGGATTTAACTAATTTCCTAGACAAAAACATAATCGTATTTTGTAAAGTATTAAATAAAGTTCGACTTACTTTAAGGGTATCTTTTGAACCGGATGCGTATCCGTGGCTTGACTTGAAGGTAGGTTCATAGTCCAAGTCATCCTCAGGTTCTGACTCAAGTTCAGGTTTGGTCTCCGTGTCTGACTCAATTGATTTTGCCATGAAGACGTGGTCTTCGTCTTCTTCGGATGACGCTTCTTCCCATGTCGCGTTGAGGGCCTTCTTGTGCTTAGGTGCTTTGTGGTTGAGCTTGGGGCACTCGGACTTGATATGTCCAAACCTGTTACACTCATAACACCTAATATTAGAACTTTTAGGCTTACCTTGGTTGGGTCGAGTTGTGGTTCGCTTTCATCCCTTGGCTATCCTTCGAGCTAGGTTCATTAGCTAGGCAGTCAATTCCGGGTCAACTTCTTCTTCGGACTCGTCTTCCTCCTCGGTTGGTGGTGGCTTGCTTGCGATTTTCTTCTTCTTTGATCCTGCAAACAAGGCTATACCCCTCTCGGGTTCCGAGTTGGACTGCTCATGTAATTCGAAATCTGAGAATAATTCATCTAACCTAATTTCAGAAATATCTTTGGAGACCTTGTAGGCATCGACCATGGATGCCCACAAGGTAGTCCTCGGAAAAGAGTTTAGAACATACCTTATAAGGTCGCGGTTTTCAACCTTTTGCCCGATTGCATGTAGATTGTTGACTATGTCTTGGACACGGGCGTGGAGTTGCGTCGCGGACTCGTGTTCCTGCATTTTTAGTGTGTACAATTTATTGAACAACAAATTGCGTTTGCAAACCTTAGCTTGATCCGATCCTTCGTGTAACTCGATTAGTTTTGTCCAAAGATCCTTTGCGCTTATGAAGGGGCCGACGCGATTTAGCTCCTCCTTGGATAGGCCGCATTGAAGGATTTGTGTTGCCTTGGCGTCGGCTTCGACTTGTTGTTTTGTCGCAATGGTCCATTGATCATAATCCAAGGAGTCACCCACTTCATTAGTCGGAAGTGTGAAACCCGTTTGGATTATGATCCACATCTCGATTTGGGTTTTGAGAAAGCATTCCATCCGACCCTTCCAATAACGGAAGTCATCTCCGTTGTAAAACGGAGGTCGGACGGTGCTAAAACCCTCGAGATGGGCTATTAGAACAAAAGACCGAAGGAGACGAAGATGAAGAAACTAGCAACGACAAAAACACAAAAAAAAGTACCAAGACTCACGTCTTGGATTAGTATTGTGGGAGAAAACTTAACAAAGCGAAATAAATAGAAATAAACAGAATTAAAAGAATAATAAATCTGTAAAAATGGCTAGATTGGTGGTTTCACCAAATCTTAGCAACCCCCGGCTCTGATACCAATTGTTGGATCGAAGCGGATCGCTAGAGGGGGGGTGAATAGCGATAAAAACTTTTTTCTCTTCGTTCGTTAAAAAACCGAGTAGATAATTAATTTGCAGTGGAAAAGATAAGCAATATAAAGAGAAGACAAATGTTTTACTTGGTTCGTAGCATTCGGCTACTACTCCAAGGCCCTAGTGGTCCTTGACCACGTACGGAGGGCAAAAGAACTAAAGGAACTCCTCCTCGTTAGAGGTAGGAGTTAATCGATACAAGAAGGAACAAAAACTTGAGGTAGAGGGACACTCCCCCTCTCCTCGTATACGATAAAAGCTCCGGAAAAGTAGATGAACAACTGATAAAAACTAATACCGAATGCATAAAAATAATAAAGAAAGTTAAACCTAGACGTCGGAAAGGAAGGACTTCGTTGTCGGAGAGTTGTAGCTTTGCGGAGGCTTTTTGGAAGCTTAGAATGTTGTGAAAACCCTAGGTTAGGACCTCCTTTTATAGACTTTGAGCCCCTTTTCGAGAGGAACCCTAGCCAATCATATTTGAGCACTACTCCCCTTGAAATTTGATGATAACCGATGGCCATCACCACCGATCGTCGATGGCAAGATCGGGCCGAATGAGTGCTAGCCGTAGTCACCCGACTGATGGACGGCAGTCGAGTCCTTCAGTTGGCAATGACCGATGCCGGGCTGCAAGGCAATGTTAGCTTAAAGAAAACATTATTTCGACGGTCGTCGACCGTCTGATCTCGACCTAGACCACCTATGAGATGTCTTAGGTCGGATCTACGCTTAAGTCTTTCCCCGTAACGAGGATACGACCTTACTTACACTCGCACACACGAGCTTACCTCGATACTTACGTGTTGCTTTTGCTTCTGGCCTTCCACTCAATTCCTTCGGCTCCCTCCGAAGTCACTTGAGTGTCGCCCGACCATCGCGGCTTCCTCCGGGTGTCGCTAGCCTTCAGCTCCAGCTATAGCAACTTTCTGCACACTCGATTCAGCTCGTGAGATAACAACATGAGCTTAACTTTGTATCGTTTGCTATAATCAAAACTCAGGTTCGACTTAGGTGCCTACTGCACCAACAGAAACGAGTATATTTTTTTTGCTTGGATCTCTGAAGGGATTTTAAGTTTTTCGCTGTGAATTTTATTTATCGCTCGGGATCCCTACACCATGGCGAACATGAACCTGATCCCTGGACATACGATGAGGAAATCCAAGATATAGATGTAGCATCTTTGCAAAGTAAAATGAATACTGAGATTGAATCTATGGATTCAAGGTCTTGGAGCTAGTAGAGTCACCTAATGGTGTAAAAACCAATGGATGCAAGTGGATCTAGAAGACAAAGAGAGGAATAGATAGGAAGGTTGAGACCTTCAAAGCGAGGCTTGTTGCGAAGGGGTATACTCAGAAAGAGGGTATCGATTATGAGGAGACCTTTTCACCGGTAGCCATGCTTAAGTCTATCCGAATTCTCTTATGCATAGCAGCTCATATGGATTATGAGGTGTGGTAGATGGATGTCAAGACAGCTTTCCTTAATGGAAGTCTTGAGGAAAACATCTATATGAAGCAACAAGAGGGATTCATTGCTAAGGGCAAAGCACATCTTGTATGTAAGCTTAATTGGTCCATTTATGGATTGAAGCAAGCTTCGAGGTCTTGGAACATCCGCTTTGATGAAGTGATCCAGTCCTATGGATTTATTCAAAGTCAGGATGAGTCTTGTGTATAGAAGAGATGTGACAGAAACGTAGTGGTATTTCTTGTACTATACGTAGATGAAATTTTGTTGATTGGCAACAATATCAAGGTGTTATCGGATGTAAGGGTATGGTTGTCCAAACAGTTTGATATGATGGACTTTGGAGAGGTGGGACACATCCTTGGGATCAAGGTTATAAGGGATCGCTGGAAAAGGATGTTATACTTTTCCCAAGCTTCATACATAGACACGATTATGGATCGTTTTAGCATGCAGAACTCCAAGAAAGGTTTTCTACCTTTCAGGCATGGAGTTCCTTTATCTAAGCAGATGTGTCCTAGATCATCTGAGGAGATAGAGGAGATGAAGGCGGTTCCTTATGCTTTGGCGATAGGAAGCCTCATGTATGCGATATTATGTACAAGACTAGATATCTGCTTTGTCGTGGGCATGGTTAGCAGATATTAGAGTAATCCAGGATAGGGACATTGGACTGCAGTAAAACATATATTGAAGTACTTGAGAAAAACTAGGGATTATATGCTAGTTTACCGGGTAGACCAATCACTCCCTGTGGGTTATGCGGATTTCGACTTCCAATCTGATAGGGATAACAGTAAGTCTATCTCAGATTTTGTGTTTACTTTGGGAGGTGGAGCCATTGTATGGAGGAGTGTCAAGCAGAAATGCGTGGCGGACTCCACCATGGAAGCTGAGTATGTGGCAGCCTCTGAGGCGACCAAAGAAGCTGTGTGGCTCAGGAACTTCCTGATGGACTTGGATGTGATTTCTGGTTTTCCCAGAACTATCACAATTTATTGTGATAATAGTGGTGCAGCTGCAAACTCGAAGGAACCATGAGCCCATAAGGCTAGTAAACACATAGAGCGCAAGTACCACCTGATACGAGAAATCATAAAGAGAGGAGAAGTTGTTGTGGCTAAGATTGCATCAGAGGATAACCTGGCAGATCCTTTCACTAAGGCCCTTCCGGTGAGAGCTTTTGATAGGCATGTGGAGGGAATGGGGATCAGATGTATGACATTTTGAGGACAACATAGTATTTTAGTATAAGTGGGAGATTGTAGGGATGTATATTGAAAAGTCTACCATTTTTATGAACATATTTATTTTGAAATAAGAATCACATGATCATTGTTTGCATTTATATGGTTATGCAATAGTGTCTAATACATTACATTTTAGATAACATGGTGTGTGGTGTCACATGAGAGATCATGTTATCAACTCTTTGTAAAGTATAAGTAAAGGCTCACAACCGAGATGACTTTGGATAAACCATCGGAATGGTTGTACTGTGATTTGGTATTGGTTTGTCTTGACCATAGAATCACACTAGTGCACTTTGTGTGTATTGAGTAGGACCGATTTAGAGGTTATTCGATTTATTGCTGACTACATAATCGAATCGGACCTCATATATTATTTTGTACATACTCTTAATCTCGATATAATAACGGGCACATATACTTAGTATTCATCTCTTTGATTTACCAATGGGCAAGATTTATAGATTAAATCGATAGGCTCGGTAAGTTGGGAGATGATATTATTTATATGGTGTGACGTTGATTATAGGAGGAAACCATGTCTTATATATTAGGATGATGATGTCCCCTTGAGGAGCTCATAAGGTTCATCATGTAAACCCTGCAGGTGGACTTGGTCCGGCATGATCAAAAGGTCAAGTGGTACTACTCATGGAGTTAGATGTTGATTAATTAATGGTCAGTAAAATAATTAATCGACAGACTTTCGAGATCTTAAACACGGGGAGAAAATGTACAAATAATATTTGGAGCCCATATTATCATATGGGGGTTGGTGAGGTAGATCAATGATAACCCTTTAGTGGATTAGATCATCATTAGTGGATCGGACTTTATGTGGGCTTGATCCATGGATGGCCAAGATCCAACTCTTCCTCATGATCCTTAATGTATCTTATTAACACCTCATGAAACTTAGATCCAATGGATAGAAACAAAATTCTAAGATCCAAAGGTAGAGATTAAATCTCTAATATCCGACGGTTGAGATTAAATCTCTAGATCCGACGGTTGAGATTAAATCCATAGAACCAATGGAGGAGATTAAATCATGACTTATCCCTAACTCTATAAAAGGAGGGCAAAGGAGTTGGCATGAAGAGAATCCAATGAGAGCTAGGGTTTTGGGCGGCAAGAGAGCAATCCTAGTCGAGATAGGATTTGGGTTATGGTTTGGAGGCTTGGGCGGCACCTAATAAGAAAGGTTTTTCTTTCTTCTTCTTCCTTCATTGGTCGTCGTCCAACACCTTTCCAGCCCTTGGCCGGAACCCAAAAGGCTCTATTCTTTTCTCCTTAGGTGGTGGAAACAAGATATAAGACTTTCCCTTGGTGTCTTGGCCGGATTCCACCCAAAGTCCTCCTCCTAGTTGGCCGGCGGCAGGGTTTCTAATTGTTCCTTGTTGGTTGGTTTTAGGGAGGAGAAGAACTTTGTTTCTACTCTTCCTCTTGCTTTGGAAGAGCAAGGAAGGAAGATTTTCGATCTAGGAGCTTCAACTTTTGGTAGATCGTCGCCCACACGACATCCGAAAGGAGGAAGGTCATACATTAGAAGATCGAGAGGTATATCGATTCTCTAATTTTAATATGTTACATGTTTGTATTTAGTTTTCAATTATGAGCATGATATAAATCTGTATATGGCTAAATAATACTTGGATTCTGGCATAAACACAAAAACCGGCGATCCGGACATCGTCTATTCCGCGGCTACTTGCAGAATAGAGGATGGTCGCTTGAACAACGAGTTTGTTCAAGTGACCTCTCTAAACGAATAGCGCGACGATGAATTGGTTGTTTGGGCATTCCCTTTTGTCTAGGATTAAATTTTTTTAATTCGGGGAAATGGAAGGGATCGCCAAGATCAAGCAACCGAGGCGAAGTGGGAAGCGAAGTTTCCCCTCACAGACTCGATACGCAAAACCCTTCAATTGGGGGAAAAGCCAAGAAGAAGGATGGTACTTATCAATTTCACTGTGGTGGATATGCCTTCTTCCTATAATGTTATCCTAGGAAGTCCTATTTTGAGAAGTTTACAGGTTGTGGCTTCCCCCTACCATCAGAAGCTTAAGTTTCCTGTAGGGAGTGAAGTAGGAAAGGTAAGAGGTGACCAGCAGCTCTCCAGTAGATGCTATGTGGGTGCTATCAGGATAGGGAAAAAAGGAAAATTTATTAATAAATCTCTACAAAAATCTATGTACAGAGCTATCCTGTGTTTTATTCAAAAGGGGGCTGCTAAAGAGATAGGAGAACCTGATAAAGAGCGATTGTACTAGATGATAAATGTGTTGAACATGTAACCTTTATAGCTCGGGATCTTCCCATGCAGCTTAAAGTAGGCTTAATACAATGCCTTATCACAAATATGGACATTTTTGCATGGTCTCAACAAGACCTATCAGGAATTGATCCTAAAGTCATGGATATAGTTACATTTTATGGACTCCTTATAAAACAATGATTTACATGATAAAATGCAGCAATACGTAACCTATCATTAAAGAAGAAATAGGTAAATTGCTTAAGGCAGGGCATATTAGAGAAGTGCAATATCCTACTTCGTTGTGTAATGTGGTGTTGGTGCATAACCCGTCAGTGAAATGGAGAATGTGTGTGGACTTTAGAGATCTTAATAACGCTTGTCCTAAGGATTGCTATCCTTTGCACTGCATTGATCAGTTAGTAGATTCCACTGCTGGGCATCACTTTATTTCAATGATGAATGCTTACCAGGGATATCATCAAATACCGTTAGCCCCAGAAGATCAGAATAAGGTCAGTTTTATTACAGCTGAGGGAACTTTTTGTTATGTAGTGATGCCTTTTGAATTAAAAAATGATGGGGCTACTTACCAGAGGTTAATGGATAAAATCTTTGAAAAGCAATTGGGAAGGAATGTGGAGCTATATGTGGATGATATTTTGGTTAAAACTCTATATGTTGAGCAGTTAATAATTGATCTGGAGGAAACCTTTGGTACTCTGCGTCAATATAAAATGAAGTTGAATCTAGAAAAGTGTGTAATTGGGGCGACGCAGGGTCATTTTTTGGGATATGTGGTCACTGAACAGGGTATAAGGCTAATCATATTAAGATCGAAGCCATTCAGGAAATGCAACCTCCATGAAATTTGAAGGAGGTAGAGAGGTTATTAGGCAGGATTACCGCCTTGTCAAGGTTCATATTCTGATCGACAGATAGGAGTCTCCCTTTCTTCAAGATATTAAAGAGGGCTACATGGTACCAGTGGGACGAGAATTGTGATAAAGCCTTTCAATCTCTGAAGGAATACTTGGTGGAGCCTCCTTTCCTAGCTAAGCCTCAACCTAGAGAAGTGTTATGGGAGTATCTGGCTCTTTCAAAGGTGGTTGTAAGCTCAGTATTTATTCGAGAGGACAAGGGCCAACAACATCTAATCTATTATATTCGCTATATGTTGAAGGGGTTGATGTTCGTTATACCAATTTTGAGAAATTAACCTGGGGTCTAGTTTTGACTGCTCGAAGGTTGCGACCTTATTTTTTGTCTCATCCCATAGTGGTACTCACTGACACTCTCCTGCGGAGAATACTTACTCATCTGGAAGCTACGGGGAAAATTATTAAATGGGGCACTGAACTCAGTGAGTATGACATTACCTATCAGCCCCGTACCTCTATTAAAGCACAAGCATTAGTTGACATTTTAGTTGAAATTATACACAAGGAAGAATGTGAATCATGGATGGTATATGTAGATGGGTCTTCCAAAAAAGATGATTGCAGGGTAGGAATAATTCTGATTTCACCGCAAGGAGAAGAAGTTAAGCTGGCAGTTAGACTACATTTCAGAGCCTCTAATAATGAAGTTGAATATGAGGCTTTACTGATAGCTTTGCAAGATGTTAAAAATGTAGGGGCAGAGCGAGTGATTGTACATATGGATTATCAGTAAATAGTATAGCAAACTGTGGGGGGATTTTAGGTTAAGGATGATAAGTGTCGAAAATAATTTGAATTAGTAGAAATGGCTAAAGGGGATTTTTTTGAAGTATTGATAAAGAAAATAACCAGGATAGAAAATCATAAAGATGATGAGTTGGCTCAGTTGGCTAGTTCACTGGGGAATTGGGGTACTCGGGACATAATTGCGCAGATTGAACTATTGCCACATAATGAAAGATTGGGAGAGGTCATAGAAGATGACTGGAGGAAAGAGTTGGTTTTGTTCTTTACAGATAAGAGGGTGTCGGATGACCCTATAAAACCTCGATAATTTAAGCAGCAAGCAATTCATTTTTGTATGATAAAAGGACTTGTATCGGGCCTTTGTTGCATTGTTTGGGGAAGCCAAAAGCAAGTTATGTGCAGAAAGAAGTGCATGAAGGAACTTGTGGCAGTCACATAGGGGTCGAGCATTAGCACGGAAGGTATTATTAGCTGGATATTTTTGGCCCACTCTGATGAAGGACTCAATGCAGTTGGTACGATAATGTGAGAGTTGTTAGAAGCATCACAATTGGAAGCATCAACCAGTTGAATGTATGAAGGCAGTAGTAGCGACGTTCTCTTTTGACCAATGGGGTATGGATATAGTAGGACCTTTCCCAGTCGGGACGGGGCAAAAGAAATTCTTGTTGGTTGCTATAGATTATTTCTCTAAGTGGATGAAAGATGAACTGTTAGCCCGTATCACCGAGCAGATGGTGTTAAAAGTTTTATGGAGGAATATTGTATGTCTCTTTGGTATCCCTCGAAGACTTATATCTGATAATGGGCGGCAATTTTAGGGTAAAAAGTTAGCGAAATGGTGCCAAGACTTCAAAATTGAATAGGTATTCACATCTGCGGCGTATCCCCAGAGTAACGGGCTAGTTGAGGTAACTAATAGAGAATTAGTGTATGGGTTAAAAACTAAATTGGAGCATGTAGGAGGCAGTTGGGTGGAGGAGTTACCTAGCTTTCTATGGTCTTTTCGAACTACTTCTAGGGAGGAAAGATACAGGCACTGTAATTAAATCCTATAATAAAAGGTAGTGCCTCGTTCTTTTCAGGTAGGAGATTTGGTGTTAAAGAAGGAGTTACCTGAAGGAGCTAAGGGCAAGCTGGGACCTATTGTTGATGTAGTGAGCATCACTCTTTAGTTTTGATGTATGTACCATAGTTAAATGTTAGGATTCACTTGTATTGTTATATCAGTGTTAAGTGTGCAGGCTTAACAGGAAGTCCTAGTAGGTCATGTTGACCGGATAATAGGCATGTATCCTAACAGATCAGGAGGATCGGACACCGAGCATGAAGTCCAGATGGGTCGCGTGGATCAGACATTTGGCATGAAGACCAGTTGAGTTAGGAGATCGGACAATCGACCAAAATTCCAGCTGGATAAGGTAGATCGGACAGCTGGTAGATGAAGGGAATTTCTTCTTGTTGGGTTTTCGGCACGGCGGCGTGTGTGTGTTCGATCACGTTTCGTAAACATGAACACAGCGGAAGCAATAAAAAATAATAAATCTACATTTATTACAACACACACAACACACGCATGCATATTACAACAAGTGTAGACATAACCGTAAATTTAAATTTGCAATAAAAGAAAATTTATCTACGCTATACCTTTCGTATGATGTGTAGCGGGAACGGCATCAACCGGAACGATCCTCGCTAGAATCGTCTTTATCCGTATCCACACCGAGTTCCTCGGGATGACTTCGCTAAGCCACGAGCTTCGTCTTCGTACGGGTTACTAGCCTCGTGTTGAAGACGACGTGATCGAGAGATGATCACGATCCGAATCCAAATTCGGATCCTAATACGAGTTCTCAAAACTCGCTTCTCCGGAAGGGTATTCGTCAATCAATTGACGAATCCTTCGTCCTCCACCTCAGAGGATTACCGGAGATTGAATCCCTGGTAAGTTAGCCGCTGTCAGAGCTCTAACTGTCGTCCAAACGACGCTCCGACGAGAGGAGAACAAGTTGTCCAGAAAACTGGACAGCTTTGGTGGAGGTGATAGGCGCCGGCCAACCAAGGGAGATAGAGCTCACCTTGATGCCAAACTTGAAGGAGATCACCGGAGCACTAACCGGCAGTAGCTCGACGCCGGCGAGGGGGAAGGAATCAGCCTTCTGGACGCCGGTTGGAGGAGCAATGGGCGGCGGTTTAGGGTTGGCGCCGAGAGCTCCCTCAATGGGGTGGGCGGCAACCTTAGGGCAAGGGGTTTTTGGATTAGGGCTTAATTATTCCTTAAGCCCTCTTTTATAGAGAACTAATTCTCTTAATGGTTATTGGATCATAACCATTAGGCCCATTAACCCGCTCCATTAAGATAAGTTAAAATAAACCAAACCATGATGGTTTATTTTAAGTTAAAACGAACCAAACCAACTTTTTGGTTCATTCGTTTAAAATAAACCAAACCCTTTGGTTTATTCTCCTCCATTGGATTAGAACCAAACCATTTTGGTCCATCCATTATGTCTTCATAAGACACGGCCCATCCACGCCCGCTTATTGATCAAACGATTTCATGCTAGCGCTTATGTTTGGTCCAACCAAACCTAGTTTCTCTCGGCCGAGAATCCCATTCTCAAGCTCGCTTTAAATCTTGTGGATTACGCCAGTGCGTGTGACCAAATAGGTTCTCGGTTTATGTTGGCCGCCTATAATTAACCATTAATTATAGAACCATCATGAGTGACACCTAGTAGTACATCATGATCCCCAATTAACCGAAAAGATCAACGGTTGATCCAGAACTATTTCTGAAACCCTTCAGCAGCTCGAATGAATCGTGCCCCATTCCCTTCACTCATCTTATACCCACTTGGTTCAGTACATGGTATATAGTGTCAGTCCCCACTAGGCTGACTACGTCACACCTAGCCCAAGTATCAATTCCTCGTCCTACGGATTCTAGTTACTCCACATGTATCGAAGAGTACCTTACTCTAAACATGTAATCCTTTGGCCAAAGACTTTAGTAACAATCCGACGAGAGGCCATGGGTATACATCTCCTCGCAAAGAGTGGTGAATCCTTTATAGGCTATTCAAACACCATCGATCACTTCGACTTATACCCAATCATCCCGGGTCCACATCTCCTTAGAGATGTTTGCTTAAGATGTCAAAGCATAAGTCTCCATGATCAAGATGACTTGAATACCGAAAGTCAAAGGAACATCACACTTAAGCTACAGTAAGAACTTCATTGACATATCTATATATGCAGAGAACCATATGAAGTCTAACGGCTGGTCACTCCAATGAACTAGTTACCATAACTAGCATCCACGATTAACTCCGGACATCACAATGTCTCCAGCCAGTGAGAATCAGCTGCTTGGATACACCAAGGAGTATACCTCGTGCTAGTCTCGACAGAATTGATGGTGTCCAAATCCATCAATTCATCGACTAGGGATAATTTCGATACATCACAATTACACATGTAGAGATACTTACTAGTTGTGATCCAATCACAAATTCTCTCATGTTGTGAATCGTATCGTGGACATTCAGTAAATGAGTTTAAGATCCAATCAAATACATAAAACATGTATACTCAAATAGTGAATCTTCATTTATCATATAAATGGTTCATACATAAGGCGATTGCCTTAGGACATCTCTCATATATTACTAACAGACTCCCACATGGCCTAATGCCAATCGCTATGGTATCCAATACCATAAGCTCTAACATGACCCTCAAACTTACTTTGAGGTAATGCCTTAGTCAAAGGATCCGCTAAGTTTCTTTCAGTGAGAATTTTCTCGATTTGTATTTCGTTCCTACTGATGATCTCTCTGATAAGATGATTGCGGCGAAGCACATGTTTGGATCATTGATGAGACCACATCAAGTTCAGAGATGAACTTCTTGATCCAAACCGCTTCCTTTGCTGCTTCCAAAGCTGCAATGTATTCTGCCTTAGTGGCAGAATCCGCTATAACGTCAAGCTTGGAACCTTTCCAACTTATTGCACCTCCATTCTAGGTGAATACATACCCAGACTGAGACATGGAATCATCCTTGTTTGTCTGGAGCTGGCATCCATATACCCGCGTATCACCATGTACCCTTCTCCATATATTAGGAACACATCCTTAGTTCTTCTCAAGTACTTAAGGATCGTCTTAACAGCCACCCAATAATCCATGTATCGTGACACTCAGAGCATACGATACATCGGGCCTCGATACATAACATAGCATACATGATAGATCCTATTGCGATGCATAGGGAATCTTACTCATGCAAATTCTTCCTTTCGGCGGACACATAGACTTCGAAAGGTGTACCCCATGCCTGATGGGTAGGAAACCTTTCTTGGATTTCGACATGCTAAACCTCTTTAGCACTCGGTCTATATATGTAGACTGCGAAAGACCAAGCAACCGTTTCGATCTATCTCTATAGATCTTAATCCCGAGGATGTAGGTTGCTTCTCCCAGGTCTTTCATAAAGAATGTCTTGGATAACCAAACCTTCACTGACTGTAAGATTGAAACATCGTTTCCTATAAGTAGTATGTCATCGACATAAAATACTAGGAACACGACTGTACTCCAACTAACCTTCTTGTACACACAAGGTTCGTCTGGATTTTGTGAGAAATCAAACTTTTTGATTGTCTCATCAAAACGGATATTCCAGCTCCTGGATGCTTGCTTCAATCCATAAATGGACCGTCGCAATTTGCATACCTTGGTTTTATCAACCGATGTGAAACCCTCAGGCTGTATCATATACACGTCCTCGAGCAGGTTTTCATTAAGGAAAGCTGTTTTCACATCCATCTGCCATATCTCATAATCATAATGAGCCGCTATGGCCAGGAGCATCCGAATGGATTTAAGCATAGCTACAAAGTAATAGGTTTCATCATAATCAACACCTTGCTTTTGACGATATCCTTTCGCCACCAATCTAGCCTTATAGGTAATCACATTACCATCCATGTCGGTTTTCTTCTTGAAAACCCACTTGCACCCTATAGGCTTTATGCCTTCAGGTGGGTCAACCAAGTTCCAAACATGGTTTTCATACATGGAATCCATTTCCGACTTCATGGCACCAAGCCACTTATCCCTTTCTGAACTTGTCAGCACTTCTTCATAACTGGTAGGCTCCTCATCATCAATGAGTAACACGTCGTTCGATTCACTTACGAGAAATCCATATCTCTCGGGAATATTGCGTGTTCTACCAGATCTACGAAGATGTGGTGTTACAATAGGTCCAGTCGATTGCTCATCACTATGAGTTGTCGGCTGTTGTGCTTCACCAGGTATCTCATCAATGTCTATTTGAGTCTCTCGAGCCTCCTCAAGCTCGACGACACTCCCACTATTTTCTTACAAGAGAAACTCTTTCTCTAGAAACACAGCATGCCTTGAAACAAACACCTTTTGTTCCACAAGATGATAGAATTGGTAACCCCTTGTTTCCTTAGGGTATCCAATAAATAGACATTTATCAGACTTAGCATCCAATTTGTCTGATACAGTCCGCTTCACATAAGCAGGACAACCCCATATCTTCAAGTAAGATACATGAGGTTTCTTACCATTCCATATCTCATATGGAGTAGTTGAGACTACCTTGGTAGGCATTCTTTTTAACAAGTAAATAGCTGTCTGAAGTGCATAGCCCCAAAAGGACTTGGGAAGAGTCGCATGATTCATCATTGACCTGACCATGTCCAACAAGGTCCGGTTACGCCTCTCAGATACACCATTATGTTGTGGTGTATATGGCGGAGTCCATTGAGACAATATACCATTGTCTCTTAGATAATCAAGAAACTCTTGACTTAAGTATTCACCACCTCGATCCGATCGAAGTATTTTAATACTTTTATCATGTTGTTTCTCTACTTCATATCTGAATTCTTTGAACCTTTCAGAGGCTTCAGACTTGTGTTTCATCAAGAACACATACCCAAACCGTGAGTGATCATCGGTGAAGGTAATGAAGTAGCTATAGCCTCCTAATGCTTGAGTTGACATAGGTCCACATACATCAGTATGTATTAGTCCTAGTAACTCTCCCACTCGTTCACCTTTTCCAGTAAAAGGTAACTTAGTCATCTTGCCTTTTAAGCATGATTCGCATGTATCGTATGAATCCAATTCAAACGATTCCAGAATTCCACATTTGTGTAATTCGGACATGCATTTCTTGCTTACATGGCCAAGACGACAATGCCACATATAGGAGTCAATTTGATTATCCTTTTGTGCACGCGTGTTGCTCACTTCGATATTGAAGATGTCATAGGATACGTCCAACGTATAAACACCATTGCTTAAAGTTCTAGTCCCATAAAGAACTCCATTCAAAGTTATGTAACAACAATTGTTACTAAAAGTCAAATGGTACCCATTTCTATTTAAACAAGAAATAGAAATGATGTTCTTTATCAACGAAGGAACATAAAACCAATTGTCCAGTTCTAAGACAAGTCCTGTAGGGAGTTTCAACAAATGCGTTCCAATGGCGATTGCAGCAACCTTTGCTCCATTCCCAACACGCAAATTTGACTCTCCCTTGACGATTCTTATTCTATTCCTTAGCCCATGTATGTCATTACATATATGTGAGCCACACCCAGTATCCAATACCCATGTATTTGAGGAAATAGAATGACAATCAATAACGAAGATATCTGAAGAAGATGGGGCATCCGATGCCTTATTCTTCTTCACGGACTCAAGATAAATCTTGCACTTTCTTCGCAAATGGCTCTCCTTGCCATAATGATGGCAAGTTTCCTTTTGTGCTTGTTCTACCTTCTTAGCCCTTCTCTTCTTTCCCTTCTGCTGTTCCTTTGACTTCCTCTTAGAACCTTTCTTCGAGGAATCAACTAACAGCACCGTCCCCTGCTCATGCTTCTCAGAAGACTCCACAGTCTTCAGCATATTGAGCAGTACCACAGATGAACCTTCTAGCATCTCAGAGGTGAAGAGGAACTTTGAGACTTCGAACCTTTCGAATCTCACTTGCTCATCAACCAACTCACAAAGATGAAGGACTACGATATGAGCATCCATATGCTCATGCTGCTTTCGTAGCTTGGGTTTCATCGCGGCTAGCATGATGCAACTCATTTGTTCAGAATCACTCACATGTTTCTGATAGGCCAACAATTGGTCCAGAGTTGCATCGTCACTAGGTCAGGCAGGAAGAGGCGCTTCGAGGACATTTGCAAGTTTTCAACCTTGAGAACAATTCTCAAGCTTCTAAGCCAGTCCAAGAAGCTCGGCCCAGTCAATTTATTCGAATCCAAAATGGAACGCAAATTCAAAGACATCATGATCAATCTTAGAAATACAAAACGAGCATATATGAGAAAATGATTTTAAAATGCATCAATATACATTTATAAATCCCATTCATTTTTCGAATTTCAAAAACCCCAAAATCACTTCGGGAGATCGTAGGTCCATCTCTGAATGGGCTGATATCCATCATAGTTATAAACAACCTTGGAGAGAGTCCAACAAGCCATTCATAACTATGACGGTAGGTATCATCTATACCGATTGCATATCACGTATATGCAACTATCACAATGTGCTATCAACTAATTGAATGTTCACACATACGTTGGGTTGTTAACACATTAACAAGTATGCATCATATGCATAGCACCCAACTTCACCTCCCTTTACATCGACCTTGGAGAGAGTCCAACAAGCCGATGCTCCAGGTTAAAGCCAACCCATTAATCGAGAAATAGTTTTAATATGGTTAGAGCGCATTCAACAAATTAGCCCAGCTTGGAGAGAGTCCAACAACCAAAGCTAATGATTGACCTCTGACTCTTACCATATTAGTATTAAACTATTCCATGGTTTGAACATGTTCGGGTTCGAGCCGGGCTTGGAGAGAGTCCAACAACCCAAACAAGAAACGGAACTCTGGTTCTAACCATATTAAAGGAAGGTGTAGGCTTTAATATTGTTTAAGGGTTTTATGTCTCATCCTCTTTGCATGCAAATAATTATTATCTACATGGCATGACATACATGACATACATCTACATGTCACAACACGCATGGCATAATGTTATGCATCTAATGCAATTACATGGCATACAATTATGTCATGTATATATTTCCTTATATATCATAACTATTTATGGAAATAAAATATGTTTAAGATTTGATTCTCCAAATCAAATCATAATTAAATTAGGAAACAAATTTCCAAATCTAATCACATATTTTATTTATGGAATTATTTGATTAAGGGAAATCTATTTAGGAAACCAATTTCCTAAATCATTAAAACTACTTATGGAAATAAAATATTTTAAGATTTGATTTCCCAAATCAAATCATGATTAAATTACGAAATAAATTTCCAAAATCTAATCAAATATTTTATTTATGGAAAATATCAATTTCCATAAATACTTCCAACTTTCCAAAAGTGGAAGATTTCCATAAATACTTCTAGACTTTCCAAAATTGAAAAATTTCCATAAATACTTCTAAATTTTTAAAATTAGAAAATTTCCAGAAATAACATTATGACTATCGCAAAACCATTTTACAATTATGTCAAAACACAACCTGGGCTCTGATACCACTGTTGGGTTGTCGGCACCGCGGCGTGTGTGTGTTCGATCACGTTTCATAAACATGAACACTGCGGAAGCAATAAAAAATAATAAATCTACATTTATTACAACACACACATGCATATTACAACAAGTGTAGACATAACCGTAAATTTAAATTTGCAATAAAAGGAAATTTATCTACGTTATACCTTACATATGACGTGTAGCGGAAACGGCATCAACCGGAACGATCCTCGCTAGAATCGTCTCTATCCGTATCCACGCCGAGTTCCTCGGGATGACTTCGCTAAGCCACGAGCTTCGTCTTCGTATGGGTTACTAGCCTCGTGTTGAAGACGACGTGATCGAGAGATGATCACGATCCGAATCTAAATTCGGATCCTAATACGAGTTCTCAAAACTCGCTTCTCCGGAGGGGTATTCGTCAACCAATTGACGAATCCTTCGTCCTCCACCTCAGAGGATTACCGGAGATCGAATCCCCAATAAGTTAGCTGCTGTCAGAGCTCTAACCGTCGTCCAAACAACGCTCCGACGAGAGGAGAACAAGCTGTCCAGAAAACTAGATAGCTTTGGTGAAGGTGATAGGCGCCGGCCAACCAAGGGAGATAGAGCTCACCTTGATGCCAAACTTGAAGGAGATCACCGGAGCACTAACCGGCAGCAGCTCGATGCCGGCGAGGGGGAATGAAGCAGCCTTCTGGATGCCGGTTGGAGGAGCAATGGGCGGCGGTTTAGGGTTGGCACCGAGAGCTCCCTCAATGGGGTGGGCGGCAACCTTAGGGCAAGGGGTTTTTGGATTAGGGCTTAATTATCCCTTAAGCCCTCTTTTATAGAGAACTAATTCTCTTAATGTTTATTGGATTATAACCATTAGGCCCATTAACCCGCTCCATTAAGATAAGTTAAAATAAACCAAACCATGATGGTTTATTTTAAGTTAAAACGAACCGAACTAACTTTTTGGTTCACTCGTTTAAAATAAACCAAACCCTTTGGTTTATTCTCCTACATTGGATTATAACCAAACCATTTTGGTCCATCCATTATGTCTTCATAAGACACGGCCCATCCACGCTTCCATTGCGACTGAAACGATTTCATGCTCGCTTCATGTTTGGTCCAACCAAACCTAGTTTCTCTCGGTCTGAGAATCCCATTCTCAAGCTCGTTTTAAATCCTTTGGATTACGCTCGTTGTGCGTGTGACCAAATAGGTTCTCGGTTTATGTTGGCCGTCTATAATTAACCATTAATTATAGAACGATCATGAGTGGCACCTAGTAGTACATCATGATCCCCAATTAACCGAAAAGATCAACGGTTGATCCAGAACTATTTCTGAAACCCTTTAGCAGCTCGAATGAATCTTGCCCCATTCCCTTCACTCATCTTATACCCACTTGGTTCAGGAGATGGTCTATAGTGTCAGTCCCCACTAGGCTGACTACGTCACACCTAGCCCATGTATCAATTCCTCGTCCTACGGATTCTAGTTACTCCACATGTATCGAAGAGTACCTTACTCTAAACATGTAATGCTTTGGCCAAAGACTTTAGTAACATTCCGACGAGAGGCCATGGGTAGACATCTCCTCGCAAGGAGTGGTGAATCCTTTATAGGCTATTCAAACACCTTCGATCACTTCGACTTATACCCAATCATCCCGGGTCCACATCTTCTTAGAGATGTTTGCTTAAGATGTCAAAGCATAAGTCTCCATGATCAAGATGACTTGAATACTGCAAGGCAAAGGTCGCACTTAAGCTACAGTAAGAACTTCATTGACATATCTATATATGTAGAGAACCATATGAAGTCTAACGGCTGGTCACTCCAATGAACTAGTTACCATAACTAGCATCCACGATTAACTCCGGACATCACAATGTCTCCAGCCAGTGAGAATCAGCTGCTTGGATACACCAAGGAGTATACCTCATGCTAGTCTCGACAGAATTGATGGTGTCCAAATCCATCAATTCATCGACTAGGGATAATTTCGATACATCACAATTACACATGTAGAGATACTCACTAGTTGTGATCCAATCACAAATTCTCTCATGTTGTGAATCGTATTATGGACATTCAGTAAATGAGTTTAAGATCCAATCAAATACATAAAACATGTATACTCAAATAGTGAATCTTCATTTATCATATAAATGGTTCATACATAAGGTGATTGCCTTAGGACATCTCTCATATATTACTAACACTTCTCTCTTCGGTCGCTTGTGCATGGTGTTAGTTATAGCCCTAGAACCAATCATGTGATGGTTGAATATGGAACATGTTGTATCATATTCTATAAAGGCAAAGGATTGGTTATTATATTTACATCTTGCTAGTGCCAGCTAATTTAAATATAATAATGCCCTAGAAAAGTAGGTTCTTATCTACAGCACATCAATTGGCAGAATTGATTATGAGAGGCTGTAGAGAACACTTTCCTAAATGTTCCTAGTCAAGTATTAATATGCAAGGGCAATATTAATACATAAAGACTAGCATGTAGGTCAATTGATGACTTGATCTCACAAGTCATGGATATATGATATCAAGTTGACACATGGGTATATATTAGAGAATATATATCGAATCAATTCGCCATGAGAAAGTTTCATGGATCGTTATATGAGTGTCATAAACTTTCTCATGTGACTATTGGTATGAATAGTCCTTAGACACAAGTCACTACGGTTCCCTACATAAGGAGTTATGTACTTTGGTATCACAAACGTCACCCGTAACAGGTGGACCATAAAGGCGATTATCGGGTATGTAACAAATTATGCGGAGGGATGTGAGTGATGTAGATGGGATCTATCCCTTCCATATGACGGAGTGATATCGGTGGGTCTTTGATTGAGTAGAACTACTAAAACGCATGGCCATGCTCGAATGAGTCAATATGAGATATTGAGCTCATTTGTTTGAGTTAGTTTACTCAGGGATCAAGAAACACATAGATTGATCGAGGATGACACGGTCTATGCCTCATTGATCAATCTGATATCAAGGATAGAAGGACACGATCATATATTATAGTAGTCACGGAAAGGTTAGTCGGATCTTGACTTATCTCGTAACTTGGGTAGCAATGATGTATTGCTAGATGCCGCTCATTGCTTGTGTATCTAAAAGAGTTTAGGTCCACTGCCAACGTTATGAGAGCCTATAGGGTCACACACAAAGAGCATGATAATTAGAGGAATTAGAGTATTCTAGTTTGACTAGAATAATATGGGAATAAGCTTAAGTACAAAATGGTTTTTGGACTTTAAGCTTAATGAGAATTTTAGCTAATTGATTTAATGAGATTAATTCAATATGTCACCTTATTGATTTAATAAGATTAATTCAATATGATAACATAAGCTTAATTGAATTAATAAGATTAATTCAATATGATAACATAAGCTTAATTGAATTAATAAGATTAAATTCAACATGCATGAATGCCACATAAGAATGCCACATAAGCATGCCACATAAGCATGCCACCTAAGCATCCACCTAAGCTAGTTAAGGTGGAAGGAAACAAAATGGTTTTGTCTCCTTAAGTGGCCGGCCAAACAAGGAAGCCAAATCCTTGAGGTGTCTCAATGCAATGGATTGCATTGAATGTGAAGGAGGTGGAAGGGTTTTTCCAACCCTATAAAAGGCTCCATGGAGTGGCCGGCCATAGTGAGTTTTTGGGTGTTGTGGTTGTGAGAAAGCTTGGTGGAAGCTTTGGTTGTGTGGGTTTGTGAGTGTAGGCTAGCAAGAAGAGGAGTCTTCTTCTTCCTTTCTCCTTTTCCCTCTCTTCCTCTCCTTTAGGGACTTCTCTAGCAAGAAGTAAAGGAGAGCTCTTCTAGTTTTCCTTTTGTGAGACAAGAGCGTGCTCGTGTGGATACGTATAGAGGCACCTGGACACTTGAACGCTAAAAGATCCAACAAACCAAAGGAAAAGCGGGATTAACAAGGGCACGCAACAAAGGTAATCCTCTCCTATAAGATAGGTTTGGTTTAGAGAAATTTATTTTATACGAGTTTGCTTTGCATGGATCACTTGGAAGGGATCCTATTTTCCGTATGCAAGATATGCCATTTGGCATACGAGATTTCCCTACAAAGGGTATCAGAGCCACTTATGAAAGATCGTATAAAAATAGGTTTTCTATTTTATATGTGATATAGAAGTAGGATAAATTTTATTATGAGTTGATAATTGCATTAGCAAATTTTCAAACATAATAAAATATCCAATGTCTTTTAAAAGTTAAAATGACATGGTGCATGGTTATGGCCTAGTCCCAAAAAGTTTGTGATTGTGTGTTGCAATTCTTAATACTACTGCGTGGTCGTGCCTTTCTCCTAATATTCTTGTTGTAAAATTAGTTTTAGACTCGAATGTAACTCGAGTATTTCTCCTTTTGTAATGTACAAAACAAGGATGGAGGGTCCATTGGAAGAGGAGGTTACAAGGAGGAAGTCAACACACAAGACAACCAAAAGGAAGCACTTAGGAGAAGATGCTATCCCTAGGTTGACCAATCAATCTTTTCATTGGCTTGAGAAGATTGTAGAATAAGGGCCATAACCATGACACGTTAGTTTAATATGTATGTGATGCATGTTAGTTTAGCTTGTATGTGATGCATGATTAGTTTAGCTTATATGTGATGTATGCTAATATGTATATGATACATGTTTATTTCTTAATAAGTCTAAACGATATGCCTACCAAAGTTGGTACTCACTACTTCCTCGATCATTTGTTATTGGGTTTGCCAAAGCAAAGCAATGCATTTTATCTTGGAGGGGTGCGAGTGGACAATCGTGATGTCCCGCTATCCCTTGGTTAAGACTTAATTAAGTGTTTTCTTAATTGGTTAAGAAAGTAGAGGCATATATTAGCTTTGAACATAAGTGTTAACATTAGTTTTGTGTGATTTTAACATCACCCTTTTTGTCTTAGAAGTGGTCGCTGTTCGATATCCAAGAAGGCCCTGTGCCTCGCCACCGAAGCCGTTTAGGAATAAACACTAAACTAATCTAAAACTTAACCAAAGCTATTAAAGAGTTACATCAGATGTAATTGGCAAAAGATTGCCTACCTAATTATACTACGCCTTGGGCGATTAGCCAAAGCTAACTCAAGACGAATTATGATGTGGATCTTTATCCCATATAAATTTATAGCTAAATAGTAGCTATGAGAATTTAGTGGAGCCTCATTTAATTAAAGGCCTAATTAAATGATTTAGGTATGATACTTAACTTTGCATTTTAATGTTGTAGATCACCATGTCATCTAACACGACACACCTCAACTTGCGATCCGTCCTTGAGAAGGACAAGCTCAATGGAGCAACTTTCTTGATCGGTATAGGAACTTGAGGATTATCCTCAAGCAAGAACGCAAACTATATGTCCTAGAATCCTCAAACACCCGCCCACGCGCCACTGCGAAAAGGATGCTTATAAGAAGCATCAAGATGACGATTAGATGTGTCATGCCTTATGCTTGCCACCATGAACTCGAGCTTAAGCAACATGAGAACATGGATGCCTATGATATGGTTGAGCATTTGAAACAACTATATCAAGGACAAGCTAGGCACGAGCGTTTTGAAGTGTCTAAGGCTCTTTTGCATGCAAGATGCAAGAAGGAACACTGTAGGAACTCACGACTCAAAATGATTGGGTACGCTGAGAACCTTGAAAGACTAGGTTTTCCATCGAGCCAAGAATTGGCAACCGATGTTATCCTCGCAATCGCTGTCGGAAGCATACAATCAATTCGTCATGAATTATAACATGAATGAAATTGATAAACCTTTACTGAGATTCTCGATGTTAAGAATCACAACCAAATCTCAAGAAGAAAGTTAGTAATGTACTAATGGTCAAGAAGGACAAAGGTAAGCGCAAAGGCAAGGGTAAGACCCAAGCCAAAGGCAAGGCCAATTCATCCACTTCAAAGGGTAAAAGTAAAGTACCTAAGGAAGGGATCGCTTCCATTGCGTGAGATCGACACCGGAAGCGAACCGCAAAGTCTACCTTGAGGAAGTAAAGAACAAGAGAAGTGGACTTCTACTGTATACACGCTTATAGAAGTTAATCTATCTATTTCTTCTACATGGGTATTAGATACGGATGTGCATCTCACATTTGTACTAATGTGCAGGATCGAAAATAGTAGAATAATGGCAAAGGGCGAAGTGGACCTACGAGTAGGCAATGGCGCAAAAGTTGCTGCTGTAGCTGTAGGAACATATTCTTTGTCTTTGCCCATTGGGCTTATCTTAGAACTAGAGGAGTGCTTCTATGTACCTGCATTAACAAAGAACATAATTTCTGTATCTTGTTTAGACAAGAAAAACTTTTCTTTTATAATAAAGGACAAATGTTGTTCCATTTATTTAAATGAAATGTTCTATTGTAATGCACCACTTATGAATGGTCTCTATGTTCTAGATTTAGATAACCCAATTTATAACGTAAATACCAAACGGTTCAAATCGAATGATTTGAACTGACATATATCTCTCGCATCACGCCAGGTCACATAAATGAAAACGATATCCCAACTCCATAAAGATGGATTATTGGACTCATTTGATTTTGAATCATATGAGGTATGCGAGTCTTGTCTTTTAGGAAAGATGACTAAAACTCCATTTAGTGGACATGGCGAGAGAGCGACGGACTTGTTAGGACTCATACATACTGATGTATGTGGCCCTTTCAATGTCAAAGCCAGAGGAGGCTATAAGTACTTTATTACTTTCACTGATGATATGAGTAGATTTGGCTACTTATATTTGATGAGACATAAGTCAGAATCCTTTGAAAAGTTCAAAGAATTCAAGAATGAAGTACAAAAACAACTTGGTAAGTTTATTAAGCTACTTCGAATCAGATCGAGGTGGTGAATACCTTAGTCAAGAGTTTCGTGATCACCGGGCCGAGTGTGGATAATATCCCAACTCACTCCGAACACCACAATGGAATGGTGTATCCGAGAGGAGAAATCGTACTTATTAGATATGGTACGATCAATGATGAGCCGACTGATCTACCTACTTCCTTTGGGGTTTAGCTCTAGAGACACCGCTTTCACACTTAATCGCGTTCCCATCAAAAGCCGAGAAAAGACACCATATACGATATGGACGGGAAGAGTCCCAAAATGTCTTTTATAAAGATTTGGGGTTGTGAAGCTTACGTTAGACGCCAAGTCTCGGATAAACTAGGACCCAAATCGATAAGTGTTATTTTGTAGGATATCCCAAGGAAACTAAGGGATATTACTTTTACAATCCCACACTTGGCAAGGTGTTTGTTGCGAAATGTCAGCTCTTTCTAGAAAGAGAATTTATTTCTAGAAATACTAGTGGAGTAAAATTCATCTTGAAGAAGTTCAAGATGATGATAACACTAAGGCTTCGATGGAAAATGAACAGAACCACAAAGTGTTGTGGATGAGGAAATTGTTGCCCAAAGAGTTGTGGAACAAACACTGCTCAAGTAGACCAACCTCTTCAGAGATCTAATAGGATCCGTCGTCCAACCCGAGAGATATTCTTTTCTCTTGACTGACAACGGTGATGTATTGCTTATCAATCTTGACGAGCCTACATCCTATAAAGAAGCTATGATGAGCCCAGATTCCGAGAAATGGCTAGAGGCCATGAGATCCGAAATGGAATCCATGTACACTAACCAAGTATGGACTTTGGTTGATCCACCTGAAGGGGTAAATCCCATTGGGTGTAAGTGGGTCTTTAAAGTAAAGACTGACATGGATGGTAATAAGCATACCTATAAAGGTAGATTGGTGGCTAAAGGATTCAAACAAATTCATGGTATTGACTATGAAGAAACCTTTTCACGATTGCGATGCTTAAATCCATTCGGATCATACTTGCTATTGACCTACCATGATTATGAGATCCGGCAGATGGATGTCAAAACCGCTCGAATGGAAAGCTACTCGAGGATGTGTACATGACACAACCCGAGGGTTTTGAAGATCCAAAGCATCCCGGAAAGGTATGCAACCGCAAAGGTCCATTTATGGACTAAAGCAAGCCTCTCGAAGCTGGAATCTTCGATTCGATGATGCAATCAAAGAGTTTGGTTTCATCAAGAATGAAGATGAGCCTTGTGTCTACAAGAGAAATAGTGGGAGCACAGTTGTATTTCTTGTCTTGTATGTAGATGACATACTTCTCATCGGAAATGATATTCCTCACTCCACCGTGAAGATGTGGTTAGGGAATTGTTTCTCGATGAAGGACTTAGGTGAAGTCGCCATATTCTAGGCATCAAGATCTATAGAGATAGATCTAGAAGATTACTTGGCCTAAGTCGAGTACATACATCGATAAAGTGCTAGATCGCTTTGCTATGCAAAATTCTAAGAAAGGGTTTCGCTTTATCACATGGTGTGAGTCTTTCAAGACTCAATGTCCTCTTCTAAGGAGGAGAGAGATCGCATGGATAAGATCCCTTATGCATCCGCTATAGGGTCTATCATGTACGCCATGCTTTGTACTCGCCGACGCCTCGTGATGCTTTGAGCATGAGTAGATACCAATGATCCGTGAAAGTCATCGGATAGCAAAAAAATATTCTTAAATACTTACGAAGAACGAAAGAATATTTCCCGATATTTGAGGCAATGAGGAGCTAATCAGAAGGGTTACAGTGATGCAAGCTTCCAAATGCATAAGGATGACTATAGATCGCAATCGGGTACGTGTTTTGCCTCGAATGGTGGAGCCGTGAGTCGAAGAGTTCAAGCAGACACGCTTGCCGATTCTACAATGGTTTAGTATATTGCAAAGATCCGATGCAAAGAAAGGAGGTCGCTTTGGCTCCGCAAGTTCATCGCTGAACTTGGGGTAGTTCCTAGCATTGCAGATCCAATAGACTCTATTGTGACAACAATGGGGCTATTGCAGTGCTAAGGAACCTCGATCACATCGACCAAACACATCATATGCGGGCGCTCCATCTCATTCGAGAGATCATCGATAGAGGAGATGTGAGGATATGCAGAGTAGTACCGATAAGCTAACATCGCAGATCCATCGACCAAGGCTTTGGGTACAGAGGAAGCATGATGGTCACACTAGGTCACTAGGTATTAGATATCATAGTGATTGGTACTAGTGCTAGTGGGAGATTGTTAGTTATAGCCCTAGAACCAATCATGTGATGGTTGAATAGGGAACATTTTGTATCATATTCTATAAAGGCAAAGGATTGGTTATTATATTTACATCTTGTCAGGCTACCTAAATTAAATATAATAATGCCCTAGAAAAGTAGGTTCTTATCTACAAAGACATCAATCGCGTAATTGATTATGAGAGGTCAGAGAAACACTTTCCTAAATGTTCTAGTCAAGTATTAATATGCAAGGGCAATATTAATACATAAAGACTAGCATGTAGGTCGATTGATGACTTGATCTCACAAGTCATGGATATATGATATCAAGTTGACACATGGGTATATATTAGAGAATATATCTTGGCCCGACCCGCCATATGAAAGAAAGTTTCATGGATCGTTATATGAGTGTCATAAACTTTCTCATGTGACTATTGGTATGAATAGTCCTCGACACGAAGTCACTCGGTTCCCTACATAGGAGTTATGTACTTTGGTATCGTCGAAGCGTCACCCGTAACGAGGTGGACCATAAAAGCGATTCTTGGGTATATAACAAATTATGCGGAGGGATGTGAGTGATGTAGATGGGATCTATCCCTTCCATATGGCCAGGAGTGATATCGGTGGGCCCCTTGATTGAGTAGAACTACTAAAACGCATGGCCATGCTCGAATGAGTCAATATGAGATATTGAGCTCATTTGTTTGAGTTAGTTTACTCAGGGATCAAGAAACACATAGATTGATCGAGGATGACACGAGTCTATGCCTCATTGATCAATCGATATCAAGGATAGAAGGACACGGTCATATATTATAGTAGTCACGGAAAGGTTAGTCGGATCTTGACTTATCTCGTAACTTGGGTAGCAATGATGTCTTGCTAGATGCAGCTCATTGCTTGTGTATCTAAAAGAGTTTAGGTCCCTTTGCCAGCGTTATGAGAGCCTATAGTCACACAAAGAGCATGATAATTAGAGGAATTAGAGTATTCTAGTTTGACTAGAATAATTTGGGAATAAGCTTAAGTACAAAATGGTTTTTGGACTTTAAGCTTAATGAGAATTTTAGCTAATTGATTTAATGAGATTAATTCAATATGCTACCTTATTGATTTAATAAGATTAATTCAATATGATAACATAAGCTTAATTGAATTAATAAGATTAATTCAATATGATAACATAAGCTTAATTGAATTAATAAGATTAATTCAACATGCATGAATGCCACATAAGAATGCCACATAAGCATGCCACATAAGCATGCCACCTAAGCATCCACCTAAGCTAGTTAAGGTGGAAGGAAACAAAATGGTTTTGTCTCCTTAAGTGGCCGGCCAAACAAGGAAGCCAAATCCTTTTTGAGTGTGTCTCAATGCAATGGATTGCATTGAATGTGAAGGAGGTGGAAGGGTTTTTCCAACCCTATAAAAGGCTCCATGGAGTGGCCGGCCATAGTGAGTTTTTGGGTGTTGTGGTTGTGAGAAAGCTTGGTGGAAGCTTTGGTTGTGTGGGTTTGTGAGTGTAGGCTAGCAAGAAGAGGAGTCTTCTTCTTCCTTTCTCCTTTTCCCTCTCTTCCTCTCCTTTAGGGACTTCTCTAGCAAGAAGTAAAGGAGAGCTCTTCTAGTTTTCCTTTTGTGAGACAAGAGCGTGCTCGTGTGGATACGTATAGAGGCACGGACACTTGAACGTGCTAAAGATCCAACAAACCGAAAGGAAAAGCGGGATTAACAAGGGCACGCAACAAAGGTAATCCTCTCCTATAAGATAGGTTTGGTTTAGAGAAATTTATTTTATACGAGTTTGCTTTCGCATGGATCACTTGGAAGGGATCCTATTTTCCGTTGCGCATATGCCATTTGGCATACGAGATTTCCCTACACATGGTGATCCTATCACACGTCCCCGGATTAAAATTTTATCAAATAAAACTAATCCGGATGGAGATGGATTACCCAAGCAACCGATCCATCATCGTGCGATTCGATTTGAGTAGTTGCTTGAACAAACTTGTTGTTCAAGCAACCTAACTCTTTTCCTCGATTAGCCACGGAATAGATGATGAATGGATTGTCAATTTTTGTATTTATCATCGGGGTCCATGTTAATCAATATCATACAAAATGCAAAAGAACTAGAATCAAAACTAAACAAGATTATACCTCTTGTTTTACTGCTTGATCTTCTATTGTATTCTTATCCTCCTCTTTGACGTCGTGTGGGCGACGATCTTCCAAGGGTCGTAGCCTCATAGATCACCTCTTCCCTTCCTTGCTCGCTCCAAACAAGGGAAGAACAAAATCTCCCTTCTTCTCCTTGCTAGCGCCGACCACTAACCACCAAGCTTGGTGTCCGCCGGCCCTTAGGAGAGGGAGAGGGTGTGCCGGCCAAGACAAAGGAAGGAGGAACCCTCACCATTCTTGCCGCCGGCCCTTGGACAAGGAAAGGGAGGCACCGACAATGGAGAAGGAAGAGGGTGGCGGCAGCCAAGAGTGGGAAAGGAAGAAAAAACCCTAGCTTCCTTGTCTTGTTGTCGGCGGCCAAGAAGAGATGAACCAACCAAAAACCCTAGCACAACTCTTCTATTCCATGGTGCCCAAGCCTCCAACGCCAACTCCAAATATCCTATAAGAACTTCTCTTGCCGCCCAAGCCTCTCTAACCCTTATATAGATCTAGGCTTCACGAGGTATTTATAATAGGCTACAATAGGGACCATGAGGAGGAGTTGGATCTTGGCCACCCAATGGATCCGAACCACATAAAACCCGATCCATTAATGATGATCCATTCCACTAGATAATTATCATTGATCTACCTCAACAACCCCCATAATTAAATATGAGCTCTATATATTAATTTTACAAAGTATATCCCCATGTTTAAGATATCGAATGTCCATTAATTAATTAAATTACTACCAATTTAATTAATTAATATCTAACTCCATGAGTAGTACCACTCATCCTTATCATCATATTAGATCAAGTCCACCTACAAGATTTACATGATGAACCTTATGATCTCCTCAAGGGGACATCATCATCGTAGTATATAGGATACAGTTTCCTCCTATAATCAACGACACACCATGTAAATAATATTATTTCCAAACACACTTGGCCTATCGATTTAACACAAAAATCTCGCTCATTGGTAAATCAAAGAAATAAAAACTAAGTACATGTGCCCGTGATTATATTGGGATTAAGAGCATGCACATCATAATATCTGAGTTTCGAATCAATTATATAGTAAGTATAAATTGAATCACCTCTAAATCGGTCATGCTAAATACACACAAAGTGTACTAGTGTAATTCTATTGTCAAGATAAACCAATACCAAATCACACTATAACCATGTCAATGGTTTATTCAAAACCATCATGGTTGTGAGCCTCTACATATACTCTACAAGGAACTAATAACATGATCTTCTGTGCGACACCACACACCATGTTATCTACAATGTAAAGTATTAGAAAATATGCAAAAAAATGCAAACAATTATCATGTGATTCTTATTTCAAAATGATGATGTTCATACAAAGGCTAGGCTTTCATTATTCATCCCAACAATCTCCCATTTATTCTAAAAGACTTTGCTGCAACCAAACTACCATACATATGATTCTCATGTTGGGTTTCCGGCACCGCGGCGTGTGTGTGTTCGATCACATTTCGTAAACATGAACACAGAGGAAGCAATAAAAATAATAAATCTACATTTATTACAACACACACAACACACGCATGCATATTACAACAAGTGTAGACATAACCGTAAATTTAAATTTACAATAAAAGGAAATTTATCTACGTTATATCTTTCGTATGACGTGTAGCGGGAACGACATCAACCAGAACGATCCTCGCTAGAATCGTCTCTATCCGTATCCACGCCGAGTTCCTCGGGATGACTTCGCTAAGCCACGAGCTTCATCTTCGTACGGGTTACTAGCCTCGTGTTGAAGACGACGTGATCGAGAGATGATCACGATCCGAATCCAAATTCGGATCCTAATACGAGTTCTCAAAACTCGCTTCTCCGGAGAGGTATTCGTCAACCAATTGACGAATCCTTCGTCCTACACCTCGATCCATGCTTCCATTGTGACTGAAATGATTTCATGCTCGCTTTATGTTTGGTCCAACCAAACCTAGTTTCTCTCGGTCTGAGAATCCCATTCTCAAGATCGTTTTAAATCCTTTGTGTTGGTGCAGTAGGCACCTAAGTCGAACCTAAGTTTTGATTATAGCAAACAATACAAAGTTAAGCATATATTGTTATCTCATGACCTAAATCAAGTGTGCAGAAAAGTCTCAATGCTGGAGCTGAAGGCTAGCGACACTCGGAGGAAGCCGCAGTGGTCGGGCGACACTCAAGAGACTTCGGAGGGAGCCGAAGGAATTGAGTGGAAGGCCCGAAGCAAAAGCAACACGTAAGTACTGAGGTAAGCTCGTGTGTGCGAGCGTAAGTAGGGTCGTATCCTCTTTACGGGGATGATCTTAAGTGTAGATCCGACCAAAGACTTCATATAGATGGTCTAGGTTGACATCGGATGGTCAACGACCATCGAAATTATGTTTTTGTTGAGGTAACCTTGCCTTGCAGCTAGCATCGATCATTGCCAGCTTGGAGGATTCATTTGCCATCAAACGATCATTTAGAAGGTCGATCGTGATGTTGCCATCGATCGGTGATGATGGCCATCGGTCATTCTGGTCAAAGGATCAACCTCGAGTAGTCAAGAGTTATCACCATTTTTCAAGGGGTTTTGTGCCCATTTGTGATTGGCTAAAGACCCATTCGATGAGGGGCTCAAAGGCTATAAAAGGAGGGCCAAACCTAGGGTTTTTCATCAATTCAAAAGCTTCCAAGTGCTTCCGATACGCTCCGACTCTCCGACATCCCTACGACGAAGTGCTGCCGAGACGACGACTAGAGCTTCAACCTCCAACCTTTAAAAGTCGTCGATAACAAAAGTTCTAAATTGTATTTCAGCTTATTCCTTTTAGTAAAGCTTTCATTATAACGAGGAGAGGGGGAGTGTCCTTCTACCTCGGGCTTTTTGTATCCGTCTAACTCCTACCTCCAACGAGGAGTTCTTTAGTAGTTTGCCCTCCGTACGTGGTCAAGGACCACTAGGGCCTTGGAGTAGTAGCCTTCGGCTACGAACCAAGTAAATCTCTTGTGTCTATTGTCTCATTTACTTATTGTTTTGTTTATCTTTCCGCTGCATATAAAGTTTATTTTTTAAAAACGAATTCGTACTAAAAGGTTTCTATCGCTATTCACCCCCCCCCTCTAGCAATCCGATCGATCCAACAATTGGTATCAGAGCCGGGGGTTGCTAAGATTTGGTGAAACCACCAATCTAGCCTTTTTACAGATTTATTTTTCTTTTAATTCTGTTTTTTTTATATTTATTTCACTTTGTTAAGTTTTTTCCGCACTACTAATCCAAGACGCGAGTCTTGGTACTTGTTTTCGTGTTTTTGTCGTTGTTAGATTCTTCGTCTCCGTCTATTTGTGTCTTTTGTTCGAATGGCCCATCTCTAGGGTTTTAGCACCGTCCGACCTCCGTTTTACAACGGAGATGACTTCCGTTATTGGAAGGGTCGGATGGAATGCTTTCTCAAAACCCAAATCGATATGTGGATCATAATCCAAACGGGTTTCACACTTCTGACTAATGAAGTGGGTGACTCCTTGGATTATGATCAATGGACCATTGCGACTAAACGACAAGTCGAAGCCGACACCAAGGCAACACAAATCCTCCAATGCGGCCTATCCAAGGAGGAGCTAAATCGCATCGGCCCCTTCATAAGCGCAAAAGATCTTTGGACGAAACTAGTGGAGCTACACGAAGGGACCGATGAAGCCAAGGTATGTAAGCGTGATCTTCTTTTCAATAAACTATATAACCTAAAAATGTAGGAACACGAGTCCACGACCCAATTCACGCCCGAGTCCAGGACATAGTCAACAACCTACACGCAATCGGGCAAAAGGTCGAAAATCGCAACCTTATAAGGTATGTTCTAAACTCGTTTCCGAGGACTACCTTGTGGGCATCCATGGTCGATGCCTACAAGGTCTCCAAGGATCTTTCTAAAATTAGGTTAGATGAACTCTTTTCCGATTTCGAATTACATGAGCAGTCCAACTCGGAACCCGAGAGGGGTATAGCCTTGTTTGCAGGATCAAAGAAGAAGAAAATCGCAAGCAAGCCACCACCAACCGAGGAGGAAGACGAGTCCGAAGAAGAAGTTGACCCGGAGTTGACTGCCGAACTAATGAACCTAGCTCGAAGGATAGCCAAGGGACGAAAGCGAACCACAACTCGACCCAACCAAGGTAAGTCTAAAAGTTCTAATATTAGGTGTTATGAGTGTAACAGATTTGGACATATCAAGTCCGAGTGCCCCAAACTCAACCACAAAGCACCTGAGCACAAGAAGGCCCTCAACGCGACATGGGAAGAAGCGTCATCCGAAGAAGACGAAGACCACGTCTTCATGGCGAAATCGATTGAGTCAGACACGGAGACCGAACCTGAACTTGAGTCGAAACCTGAGGATGACTCGGACTACGAAGCTACCTTCAAGTCAAGCCACAGATACGCATCCGGTTCAAAAGATATCCTTAAAGTAAGTCGAACTTTATTTAATACTTTATATAATACGGTTAGGTTTTTGTCTAGGAAGTTAGCTAAGTCCGAGTCCAAGGTCATGACCCTTGTTGAGGAGGTTAAACTCCTCAAACACGAGGTCTCCCTAACCTCTTCGACTAGTCGAGTTCAAGAGAAGGACTCAACTCGAGTTGAAAAGCTCGAAGTTGAGAACTCTCTCTTGAAAAGTCAAGTCAAAGATCTTAGGAACACGTTGGAAAGGTTCACTTCGGGATCCAAAGGACTTGACCTCCTACTTGGATCTCAAAGGGTCGTGTACAACAAGGCTGGACTAGGGTTTAACTTAAACACGACTAATAGGTCGTATATGTCGATTGTAAGTCGACATAGGAAACATGTCCAAGCATGGGTCCCTAAGAACCTTTTGATTTCAACTCTAGGATCCAACCCGTACTGGATTCCCAAGGACCAAATCCACTATATGGATAGACCGAACCGATTCAACGGTCTAGGGGGAGCCAGTACAAAATATGTTTATGCTTTAACTTAGAAATTGCATGCTTTAACTTAGAAAGTTTCTGCTTTAACTTATAAATTGCATGTTTTAACTTAAAAAGTGTGTGCTTTAACTTAGAAATTGCATGCTTTAACTTAGAAAATTTGTGCTTTAAAACTTGTGAACTCACTTAGAACATGAACATAACCAACTAAAATTCTTCGAAAAGATTGAGCCTCGGGGAGCCTCTTTTCAAAAACATAACCATCTAAAATTCTTCGAAAAGATTGAGCCTCGGGGAGCATCTTTTCAAAAATAACCAGTTAGACTAGGAGATATTCTTAGGTGAGTCAAGTCATCATTTTCTTGAAAATGACTTTGTCTAAGGAAGTGGTCGATGATCCGATAAAAGAAGACCCCTGTGCCTCGCCACGACCTGGAAGCCATGATCTTGAAAAGGTAAACTTGACAAGCCTAGGTTTAAATCCAAATATAACATAAAATTACTTGAACCTAAATGCACTTAATCAACTTAATTGGAAGTCATCTCACAAAAAACACATAAGTATAACATGATTGATCATATAGAAACAGGTGAGATGATCTAGGTTTAACAACTTACAACCAATTTTTTTTTAAAAAAAAATCTAACATCCAATCCAACCACCTTGTGTGTAGGATCAATGGATGTTCGACAGCGGTTGCTCCCGACACATGACCGGGGATCAACTCAAATTCACAAAGCTTCGATTCAAACGACAAAGATCGGTAGCCTTTGGGAATAACGGCAAGCTCAAAATCATCGAATCAGGTGATATCGAGCTTAACTCGAATTTTATTATTAAAAATGTATTACTTGTAGAGAATTTTGAATATAACCTGCTTAGCGTAAGCCAATTATGTGACAATAACTATAAGGTCGTATTTTTAGAAAATGAATGTGTAATTAAAACAAATAAAACAGCTAAAACAATACTCAAAGGAACTAGGACAAATAACATTTATACAATTAACTTAATCAAATCCTCAACCAAATGTCTTATGACACAGGAAGAGGAATCATGGTTGTGGCACCGACGACTCGGTCACTCGCACCCAAGACTCGTCCACAAGATGAGTCAGAGTGGCTTAGTCAGAGGCTTACCCAATCTCAACAACTTGGTTAATAAAATCTGTAATGCTTGTCAACAAAAAAAAACAACCTAGGACACAACACAAGTTAACTAACCAAGAACGAACCTCAAGTGTACTTGAGCTCCTGCATATGGATCTATTCGATTCACATGGAGCCAAGTCACTCAATAGAAGTCAATATTGCTTAGTCATAATTGACGACTACTCGTGTTTACAGGTTAGGTTCATCAAACATAAAAATGATACCCTAGATCAATTAATCAATCTATTCAAATTAATCGAGAATCAAAAAGACCTTAAGGTTAAAAGACTTAGAAGCGATAATGGTGGTGAATTCGAAAATCAAAGGTTCACTGACTTCTGTAACCTAAACGGATACCACCATGAATTCTCTTGCCCTAGGACCCCTCAACAAAATGGCCTAGTGGAGCGGAAAAACCGAACTCTACAAGAAGCCGCTAGGACCATGTTGAACGAGTACGACCTACCCGATAGGTTTTGGGCAGAAGCCGTGAGTACAACATGCTATGTCCAAAATAGGATCCTTATGGTAAAAAGGCACCTTAAGACCTCATACTAGATTTATTACGATAAAGTACCCAACATCAAGTACTTTAGGGTATTTGGGTGTAAGGTACATATCCTAAACACTAAGGATTACCTAGGGAAATTTACATCCAAAACCACGATCGGAATCTTTCTAGGATACTCGAGTACAAGTCGAGCTTATAGAGTATATAACCAAGACACCCTTAGAGTCGAGGAGACTATCAATGTAGTATTTGATAAAGGACATGAACCTACAAAACCCCCAGCAACCCCAATTAGCGAGCCGATTCATACTAGACCTAACTCTGATCCGGAGATCAGGTCTAGTGTTAATCCTAACCTAAGTCAACCAAGTCACTCTATTGATCAAGTGATAGATGACTCCAACCAAACTAGTGTTCAACCAAGTCACCCCATTGATCAAGCATTAGGTGACACAAACCCAACCAAATTTAGGATTCAGACTAACCACCCTATCGATCAAGTGATAGGAGATCCTAATCTAGGAGTTCGAACTAGAGCATCCTATAGGAACCTTAGTCAAATTTCCTTAATTTCAAAGATAGAACCCAAATCAATTGAACAAGCTCTTCTTGATCCCGATTGGATTATTGCAATGCAAGAAGAGCTAGCTCAATTTACGAGGAATGAAGTGTGGGAATTAGTACCACCACCTAAAGACAAAACGATAATTGGAACAAGGTGGGTGTTTCGAAATAAGCTTGATGATAAAGGTGAAGTAGTTAGAAACAAGGCTAGGTTAGTCGCCAAAGGGTTTAGCCAAGTCGAAGGCTTAGATTACGACGAAAGCTATGCCCCAGTAGCTAGACTTGAATCCATTAGAATGTTGCTAGCTTATGCCGCACATCGAGGATTTAAGCTGTTTCAAATGGATGTTAAGTCGGCATTCCTAAATGGATACATTAAAGAAGAAGTTTATGTCAGCCAACCCCCCGGATTCGAAAATCTAGATAAACCCGACCATGTTCTAAAACTTAAGAAAGCTCTCTATGGACTTAAACAAGCTCCTCAAGCTTGGTACGAGAGACTTTCAATCCATCTTAAGTCAAAAGGGTTTAACCAAGGCTTAGTTGACCCAACTCTCTTCGTAAAAACCTTAGGTAAAGAAATTTTCATAGCTCAAATTTACGTAGACGATATAATTTTTGGAACCTCTAACTCAGCCTTACTAAATGAGTTCGTTTCACTCATGGAAAATGAGTTCGAAATGAACTTGGTAGGCGAGTTAAGTTTCTTTTTAGGTCTACAAATTAAACAAACTAAGGATGGTATATACCTATATCAACAAAAATACACCAAGGAGTTAATTAAAAGATTTGGAATGCAAGACGCTAAGGTAATAAACACCCCAATGGCGATAAATGTTAACATAGGAGAAGACCTAGAAAGTAAGTCCATTGACTTAAAATACTATAGGAGCATAATAGGAAGTCTCCTATACTTAACTGCGAGTCGACCCGACATCCTATTCGCAGTAAGTATGTGCGCCAGGTTTCAAACCTATGCTAAGGAGTCTCACCTAACCCTAGTTAAGCGTATCCTTAGATATCTTAAGGGTACACTTAACGTTGGTATTTGGTACCCTAGATCTACGGAGTTCGAACTAATCAGCTACTCCGATTCGGATTATGCCAGTAGTAAGCTCGATAGAAAGAGCACGAGTGGTTGTTGTCAACTTCTCGGCTCGAGTCTAGTGAGTTGGTGCAGTAGGAAACAACACTGTGTTGCTTTATCTACCACCGAAGCCGAATACATCGCGATGGGTGAGTGTGTCATGCAGCTTCTTTGGATGAAGCACACTCTCCGCGACTTTAAGTTAGACTTTATGAATACTAAACTTCATGTAGATAACATTAGTTCAATTAATCTTACAAAGAATCTGATATGTCACTCTAGGACCAAACATATAGAGGTCAAACACCATTTCATTCGAGAACATGTGGCCAACGGAGCCATACACCTCGAATACATCGAATCAAAGTCTAACTTGGCAGATCTGTTTACTAAACCCCTACCCGAAGCCGAATTTAGTCTATTAAGACGAAAATTGGGCATGTGCGTAATAGAATAGGTACATGCAAATTATATGTTCTTACTACTATTTCTTTAATTTCATGGAACTAGCATAGGACATACCTTAGATATCATGCACCTATAGATTTAAGGAGCCAGTACATCTCACAACACATAGGACTAATGTGTTTGTGTACTTAGCCACGTAGATGGGCGTGAGATGTTAGGACCTTACTCCTGGTTCCAGATGTAGAGCTAGTGCATCGCTATGAACCACGGAGTATAATCATACATATTAACCGACTCTGACCAGGACTGGTTGATCTTACATATCAATCAAGCCAAATATGAGTCAAACATTTTATAGATGAGCTTATTTTCAGTATATAATTTTTTTTTATAAAAAATGAGGAACATGCTTGGACTTTAAATTTAACACTTATTTTGTTTTCCACACACCCCTTACTCTTTTCGATATACAGCAAAAGGGGGAGAAAAAGGCCAAAGTTAAGGGGTCAAAGGCCAAAGTTAAGGGGTCAAAATTTTTTTGATAACTTAACTCTTACTTCATATTTAAACCAAAAGTTAAAACTTAGTTAACTTTTACCAAAAGGCCAAAGAATTCTTAACTTAAACTTATTTGTGCTTTATGTCGTTAATGTTTTACTTAAGGGGGAGAAAGGGCTTGACTAAAATGTTTTACTAAGGCCAACTTTAAGTAATGTTAATTACTTAAAGCAACCCTCAAGGGGGAGGATTAAGGTCTTTCTTCAAGACTCACCCTCGGTCAAGGGGGAGGATTCCTCAAGGGGGAGTACTTGAAGAAAATCCTTACTACTCCAACTTAATCTTCATATTTTTTGCAAATTATTACTCTTCATGCTTGCTATTTACTTAACTTTGTATGTGGGTTTGCCATTAATCAAAAAGGGGGAGATTGTTGGTGCAGTAGGCACCTAAGTCGAACCTAAGTTTTGATTATAGCAAACGATACAAAGTTAAGCATATATTGTTATCTCATGAGCTAAATCAAGTGTGCAGAAAAGTCTCAACGCTGGAGCTGAAGGCTAGCGACACCCGGAGGAAGCCGTGGTGGTCGGGCGACACTCAAGAGACTTCGGAGGGAGCCGAAGGAATTGAGTGGAAGGCCGTAAGCCAAAGCAACACGTAAGTACTGAGGTAAGCTCGTGTGTGCGAGCGTAAGTAAGGTCGTATGCTCTTTACGGGGATGATCTTAAGCGTAGATCTGACCAAAGACTTCTTATAGATGGTCTAGGTCGAGATCGGATGGTCGATGACCATCGAAATTATGTTTTTGTTGAGATAACCTTGCCTTGCAGTATCACCGACCGCTTGGAGGATTCGATCGCCATCAAACGATCGCCAAGGTCAAGAATCGATCGATGTCGCCATCACGATCGATGATGGCCATCACGATCACGGTCAAGGATCACCCTCGAGTAGTCAAGAGTTATCACCATTTTTCAAGGGGTTTTGTGCCCATTTGTGATTGGCTAAAGACCCATTCGATGAGGGGCTCAAAGGCTATAAAAGGAGGGCCAAACCTAGGGTTTTTCATCAATTCAAAAGCTTCCAAGTGCTTCCGATACGCTCCGACTCTCCGACATCCCTACGACGAAGCGCTGCCGAGACGACGACTAGAGCTTCAACCTCCAACCTTTAAAAGTCATCGGTAACGAAAGTTCTAAATTGTATTTCAGCTTATTTCTTTTAGTAAAGCTTTCATTATAACGAGGAGAGGGGGAGTGTCCTTCTACCTCGGGCTTTTTGTATCCGTCTAACTCCTACCTTCAACGAGGAGGAGTTCTTTAGTAGTTTTCCCTCCGTACGTGGTCAAGGACCACTAGGGCCTTGGAGTAGTAGCCTTCGGCTATGAACCAAGTAAATCTCTTGTGTCTATTGTCTCCTTTACTTATTGTTTTGTTTATCTTTCCACTGCATATAAGTTTATTTTTTAAAAATGAATTCGTACTAAAAAGTTTCTATCGCTATTCACCCCCCCTCTAGCGATCCGATCGATCCAACAATTTGGATTACGCTCGTTGTGCGTGTGACCAAATAGGTTCTCGGTTTATCTTGGCCGTCTATAATTAACCATTAATTATAGAACGATCATGAGTGGCACCTAGTAAAACATCATGATCCCCAATTAACCGAAAAGATCAATGGTTGATCCAGAACTATTTCTGAAACCCTTCAGTAGCTCGAATGAATCGTGCCCCATTCCCTTCACTCATCTTATACCCACTTGGTTCAGGACATGGTCTATTGTGTCAGTCCCCACTAGGCTGACTACGTCACACCTAACCCATGTATCATTTCCTCGTCCTACGGATTCTAGTTACTCCACATGTATCGAAGAGTACCTTACTCTAAACATGTAATGCTTTGGCCAAAGACTTTAGTAACAATCCGACGAGAGGCCATGGGTATACATCTCCTCGCAAGGAGTGGTGAATCCTTTATAGGCTATTCAAACACCTTCGATCACTTCGACTTATACCCAATCATCCCGGGTCCACATCTCCTTAGAGATGCTTGCTTAAGATGTCAAAGCATAAGTCTCTATGATCAAGATGACTTGAATACCGCAAGTCAAAGGAACATCGCACTTAAGCCATAGTAAGAACTTCATTGACATATCTATATATGCAGAGAACCATATGAAGTCTTACGGCTGGTCACTCCAATGAACTAGTTACCATAACTAGCATCCACGATTAACTCCGGACATCACTATGTCTCCTGCCATTGAGAATCAGCTGCTTGGATACACCAAGGAGTATACCTCGTGCTAGTCTCGACAGAATTGATGGTGTCCAAATCCATCAATTCATCGACCAGAGATAATTCTGATACATCACACTTACACATGTAGAGATACTCACTAATTGTGATCCAATCACAAATTCTCTCATGCTATGAATCGTATCGTGGACATTCAGTAAATGAGTTTAAGATCCAATCAAATACATAAAACATGTATACTCAAATAGTGAATCTTTGTTTATCATATAAATGGTTCATACATAAGGCGATTTCCTTAGAACATCTCTCATATATTACTAACAGACTCCCACTTGGCGTAATGCCAATCGCTACGGTATCCAATACCATAAGCTCGAACATGACCCTCAAACTTATTTTGAGGTAATGCCTTAGTCAAGGGATCCGCTAAGTTCCTTTCAGTGGGAATTTTCTCGATTTGTATTTCGTTCCTACTGATGATCTCTCTGATAAGATGATAGCGGCGAAGCACATGTTTTGATCGTTGATGATACATTGGCTCTTTCGCCTGTGCAATTGCTCCATTGTTGTCGCAGTAGACTGGTATTGCTTCAACAAAGGCCGGAATCACACCAAGTTCATGAACGAACTTCTTGATCCAAACCGCTTCCTTTGCTGCTTCCGAAGCTGCAATGTATTCTGCCTTAGTGGTAGAATCCGCTACAGTCTCTTGTTTGGAACTTTTCCAACTCACTGCGCCCCCATTCAAGGTGAACACGTATCCAGACTGAGACCTGGAATCATCCTTGTCTGTCTGAAAGCTGGCATCTGTATACCCGCGTATCACCATCTCCCCTTCTCCATATATTAGGAACACATCCTTAATTCTTCTCAAGTACTTAAGAATCGTCTTAACAGCCGCCCAATGATCCATTCTTGGATTGGACTGGTATCTGCTCGTGACACTCAGAGCGTACGATACATCGGGCCTCGTACATAACATAGCATACATGATAGATCCTATTGCGGATGCATAGGGAATCTTACTCATGCAAATCCTCTCGTCTTCTGTCGCGGACACATAGACTTCGAAAGGTGTACCCCATGCTTGATGGGTAAGAAACCTTTCTTGGATTCCGACATGCTAAACCTCTTTAGCACTCGGTCTATATATGTAGACTGCGAAAGACCAAGCAATCGTTTCGATCTATCTCTATAGATCTTAATCCCAAGGATGTAGGTTGCTTCTCCCAGGTCTTTCAAGGAGAATGTCTTGGATAACCAAACCTTCACTGACTGTAAGATTGAAACATCGTTTCCTATAAGTAGTATGTCATTGACATACAATACTAGGAACAAGACTTCACTCCCACTAACCTTCTTGTACACACAAGGTTCATCTAGATTTTGTGAGAAATCAAACTTTTTGATTGTCTCATCAAAACGGATATTCCAGCTCCTGGATGCTTGCTTCAATCCATAAATGGACCGTCGCAATTTGCATACCTTGGTTTTATCAACCGATGTGAAACCCTCAGGCTGTATCATATACACGTCCTCGAGCTGGTTTCCATTAAGAAAAGTTGTTTTCATATCCATCTACCATATCTCATAATCATAATGAGCCGCTATGGCCAGGAGCATCCGAATGGATTTAAGCATAGCTACAGGCGAATAGGTTTCGTCATAATCAACACCTTGCTTTTGACGATATCCCTTCGCCACCAATCTAGCCTTATAGGTAATCACATTACCATCCATGTCGGTTTTCTTCTTGAAAACCCACTTGCACCCTATAGGCTTTATGCCTTCAGGTGGGTCAACCAAGTTCCAAACTTGGTTTTCATACATGGAATCCATTTCCGACTTCATGACACCAAGCCACTTATCCCTTTCTGAACTTGTCAACACTTCTTCATAACTGGTAGGCTCCTCATCATCAATGAGTAACACGTCATTCGATTCACTTACGAGAAATCCATATCTCTCAGGAATATTGCATGTTCTACCAGATCTACGAAGATGTGGTGTTATAATAGGTCCAGCCGATTGCTCATCACTATGAGTTGTCGGATGTTGTGCTTCACCAGGTATCTCATTAATGTCTATTTGAGTCTCTCGAGCCTCCTCAAGCTCGACGACACTCCCACTGTTTTCTTGCAAGAGAAACTCTTTCTCTAGAAACACAACATGCCTTGAAACAAACACCTTTTGTTCCACAGGATGATAGAATTGGTAACCCCTTGTTTTCTTAGGGTATCCAACAAATAGACATTTATCAGACTTAGCATCCAATTTGTCCGATACAGTCCGCTTCACATAAGCAGGACAACCCCATATCTTCAAGTAAGATACATGAGGTTTCTTACCATTCCATATCTCATATGGAGTAGTTGAGACTACCTTGGTAGGCATTCTGTTTAACAAGTAAACAGTTGTCTGAAGTGCATAGCCCTAAAAGGACTTGGGAAGAGTCGCATGATTCATCATTGACCTGACCATGTCCAACAAGGTCCGATTACACCTCTCAGATACACCATTATGCTATGGTGTATATGACGGAGTCCATTGAGACAATATACCATTGTCTCTTAGATAATCAAGAAACTCTTGACTTAAGTATTCACCACATCGATTCTATCGAAGTATTTTAATACTCTTATCATGCTGTTTCTCCACTTCATTTCTGAATTCTTTGAACCTTTCAAAGGCTTCATACTTGTGTTTCATCAAGAACACATACCCAAACCGTGAGTGATCATCGGTGAAGGTAATGAAGTAGCTATAGCCTCCTAATGCTTGAGTTGACATAGGTCCACATACATCAGTATGTATTACTCCTAGTAACTCTCCCACTCGTTCACCTTTTCCAGTAAATGGTAACTTAGTCATCTTGCCTTTTAAGCATGATTCGCACGTATCGTATGAATCCAATTCAAACGATTCCAGAATTCCACATCGGTGTAATTCAGACATGCGTTTCTTGCTTATATGGCCAAGACGACAATGCCACATATAGGAGTCTATTTGATTATCCTTTCGAGCACGCGTGTTGCTCGCTTCGATATTGAAAATGTCACTGGATACGTCCAACATATAAATGCCATTACTCAAGGTTCCAGTTCCATAAAGTACGCCATTCAAAGTTATATAACAACAATTGTTACTAAACGTCAAATGGAAACCATTTCTATTTAAACAGGAAATAGAAACAATGTTCTTTATTAGAGAAGGAACATAATAGCAATTGTCCAGTTCTAAGACTAGTCCACTAGGGAGCTTCATCAAATAAGTTTCGATGGCGACCGCAGCAACCTTTGCTCTATTGCCAACTCGCAAATTTGACTCCCCTCTGACAAGTCTTCTTCTATTCCTTAGTCCCTGTATATCATTACATATATGTGAGCCACACCCAGTAACCAATACCCAAGTGTCTAAGGAAATAGAATGACAATCAATAACGAAGATACCTGAAGAGGATGGGGCATCGGATGCCTTCTTCTTCTTCATGGACTCAAGATAAATCTTGCAGTTTCTTCGCCAGTGGCCTTCCTTGCCACAGTGATGGCAAGTGCCCTTTTGCGCTGGTTCTGCCTTCTTTGCCTTTTTCTTCTTTCCTTTCTTCTGTTCTTTTGCCTTACTCTTAGAACCTTTCTTTGAGGAATCAACTAACAGAACCACCTTCTCCTCATGCTTCACAGAAGGCTCCACAGTCTTCAACATATTGAGGAGCTCGGGAATGGTGGATTCTAATTTGTTCATCCGATAGTTCATCACAAATTGTGAGAAACTCTTGGGCAAACAATGCAGAATTAAGTCAATACTTAACTCATGATCCATCACAAAACCGAGGGTTGCTAGCCGCTCGATATACCCGTTCATCTTTAGAACAAATTGCACTACAGATGAACCTTCTTGCATCTTCGTGGTGAAGAGGAGCCTAGAGACCTCGAACCTTTCGGATCTCGCTTGCTCATCGAACAACTCATGAAGATGGAAGACTATAGTATTAGCATCCATATGCTCATGCTGCTTTTGCAGCTCAGGTACCATCGCCGCTAGCATGATGTAACTCGCCAGCTCAGAATCTGCCACATGCTTCTGAAAGACCAACATTTGGTCTGGAGTTGCATCGTCCTTAGGACAGTCAGGAAGAGGCTCTTCAAGGACATATGCAAGCTTTTCCGCCTTGAGAACAATTCTCTAGTTTCTATGTCAGTCCAGAAAGTTAGGCCCAGTCAGTTTGTTCGAATCCAAAATAGTGCGCAAATTCAAAGACGTCATGATCAATTTATTGACCTAGAAATACAAAACGAGCATATATGAGAAAATGATTTTAAAATGCATCAATATACATTTATAAATCCCATTAAATTTTCGAATTTCAAAAACCCCAAAATCACTTCGGGAGATCGTAGGTCCATCTCCGAATAGGCAGATATCCATCATAGTTATGAACAACCTTGGAGAGAGTCCAACAAGCCATTCATAACTACGACGGTAGGTATCATCTATACCGATTGCATATCACGTATATGCAACTATCACAATGTGCTATCAACTAATTGAATGTTCACACATATGTTGGGTTGTTAACACATTAACAAGTATGCATCATATGCATAACACCCAACTTCACCTCCCTTTACATCGACCTTGGAGAGAGTCCAACAAGCCGATGCTCCAGGTTAAAGCCAACCCATTAATCGAGAAATAGTTTTAATATGGTTGGAGCGCATTCAACCAATTAGCCCAGCTTGGAGAGAGTCCAACAACCAAAGCTAACGATTGACCTCTGACTCTTACCATATTAGTATTAAACTATTCCATAGTTTGAACATGTTCGAGTTCGAGCCGGGCTTGGAGAGAGCCCAACAACCCAAACAAGAAACGAAACTCTGGTTCTAACCATATTAATGGAAGGTGTAGGCTTTAATATTGTTTAAGGGTTTTATGTCTCATCCTCTTTGCATGCAAATAACTATTATCTACATGACATGGCATACATGGCATACATCTACATGTCACGACACGCATGACATAATGTTATGCATCTAATGCAATTACATGGCATACAATTATGTCATGTATATATTTCCTTATATGTCATAACTATTTATGGAAATAAAATATGTTTAAGATTTGATTCTCCAAATAAAATCATAATTAAATTAGGAAACAAATTTCCAAATCTAATCATATATTTTATTCATGGAATTATTTGATTAAGGAAAATCTATTTAGGAAACCAATTTCCTAAATCATTAAAACTACTTATGGAAATAAAATATTTTAATATTTGATTTCCCAAATCAAATCATGATTAAATTAGGAAACAAATTTCCAAAATCTAATCAAATATTTTATTTATGGAAAATATCAATTTCCATAAATACTTCCAACTTTCCAAAAGTGGAAGATTTCCATAAATACTTCTAGACTTTCCAAAATTGAAAAATTTCCATAAATACTTCTAAATTTCCAAAATTAGAAAATTTCCAGAAATACATTATGACTATCACAAAACCATTTTTACGATTATGTCGAAACACAACCTGGCTCTGATACCCTTTGTTGGGTTTTAAACACTTGCATGGCGTGTGTGTGTTCGATCACGTTTCGTAAACATGAACACAGCGGAAGCAATAAAAATAATAAATCTACATTTATTACAACACACACAACACACGCATGCATATTACAACAAGTGTAGACATAACCGTAAATTTAAATTTGCAATTAAAGGAAATTTATCTACGTTATACCTTTCGTATGACGTGTAGCGGGAACGGCATCAACCGGAACGATCCTCGCTAGAATCGTCTCTATCCGTATCCACGCCGAGTTCCTCGGGATGACTTCGCTAAGCCACGAGCTTCATCTTCGTACGGGTTACTAGCCTCGTGTTGAAGACGACGTGATCGAGAGATGATCACGATCCGAATCCAAATTCGGATCCTAATACGAGTTCTCAAAACTCGCTTCTCCGGAGAGGTATTCGTCAACCAATTGACGAATCCTTCGTCCTCCACCTCAGAGGATTACCGGAGATCGAATCCCCGGTAAGTTAGCCATTGTCGGAGCTCTAACCATCGTCCAAACGATGCTCCGACGAGAGGAGAACAAGCTGTTCAGAAAACTGGACAGCTTTGGTGGAGGTGATAGGCGTCGGCCAACCAAGGGAGATAGAGCTCATCTTGATGCCAAACATGAAGGAGATCACCGGAGCACTAACCGGCAGCAGCTCGACGCCGGTGAGGGGGAAGGAAGCAGCCTTCTGGACGCCTGTTGGAGGAGCAATGGGCGGCGGTTTAGGGTTGGCGCCGAGAGCTCCCTCAATGGAGTGGGCGGCAACCTTAGGGCAAGGGGTTTTTGGATTAGGGCTTAATTATCCCTTAAGCCCTCTTTTATAGAGAACTAATTCTCTTAATGGTTATTGGATCATAACCATTAGGCCCGTTAACCCGCTCCATTAAGATAAGTTAAAATAAACCAAACCATGATGGTTTATTTTAAGTTAAAACGAACCGAACCAACTTTTGGTTCATTCGTTTAAAATAAACCAAACCCTTTGGTTTATTCTCCTCCATTGGATTAGAACCAAACCATTCTGGTTCATCCATTACATCTTCATAAGACTCGGCCCATCCATGCTTCCATTGCGACTGAAACGATTTCATGCTCGCTTTATGTTTGGTCCAACCAAACCTAGTTTCTCTCGGTCTGAGAATCCCATTCTCAAGCTCATTTTAAATCCTTTGGATTACGCTCGTTGTGCGTGTGACCAAATAGGTTCTCGGTTTATGTTGGCCGTCTATAATTAACCATTAATTATAGAACGATCATGAGTGGCACCTAGTAGTACATCATGATCCCCAATTAACCGAAAAGATCAATGGTTGATCCAGAACTATTTCTGAAACCCTTCAGTAGCTCGAATGAATCGTGCCCCATTCCCTTCACTCATTTTATACCCACTTAGTTCAGGACATGGTCTATTGTGTCAGTCCCCACTAGGCTGACTACGTCACACCTAGCCCAAGTATCATTTCCTCGTCCTACAAATTCTAGTTACTCCACATGTATCGAAGAGTACCTTACTCTAAACATGTAATGCTTTGGCCAAAGACTTTAGTAACAATCCGATGAGAGGCTTTGGGTATACATCTCCTCGCAAGGAGTGGTGAATTCTTTATAGGCTATTCAAACACCTTCGATCACTTCGACTTATACCCAATCATCCCGGGTCCACATCTCCTTAGAGATGCTTGCTTAAGATGTCAAAGCATAAGTCTCTATGATTAAGATGACTTGAATACCGCAAGTCAATGGAACATCGCACTTAAGCCACAGTAAGAACTTCATTGACATATCTATATATGCAGAGAACCATATGAAGTCTTACGGCTGGTGATTCCAATGAACTAGTTACCATAACTTGCATCCACGATTAACTCCGGACATCACTATGTCTCAAGCCAATGAGAATCAGCTGCTTGGATACACCAATTAGGAGTATACCTCGTGCTAGTCTCGACAGAATTGATGGTGTCCAAATCCATCAATTCATCGACTAAGGATAATTCTGATACATCACAATTACACATGTAGAGATACTCACTAGTTGTTATCCAATCACAAATTCTCTCATGCTATGAATCGTATCGTGGACATTCAGTAAATGAGTTTATGATCCAATCAAATACATAAAACATGTATACTCAAATAGTGAATCTTCATTTATCATATAAATGGTTCATACATAAGGCGATTGCCTTAGGACATCTCTCATATATTACTAACATCTCATTCCCTCCACATGCCTATCAAATGCTCTCGCTGGAAGGGCCTTAGTGAAAGGATCTGCCATGTTATCCTATGATGCAATCTTGTCGACACACACTTCTCCTCGCTTTTTGTTCTCTCGTAACAGGTGGTACTTGTGCTCTATGTGTTTACTTGTTTTATGGGCTCGTGGTTCCTTCGAGTTTGTAACTGTACCACTGTTATCATAATAAATTGTGATAGTTCTGGGTAATCCAGGAATCATATCAAAGTCCATCAAGAAGTTCTTGAGCCATATAGCTTCTTTGGCTGCCTCAGAGGCTGCCACATACTCAGCTTTCATGGTGGAGTCCTCCATGCATTTCTGCTTGGCACTCTTCCATACAATGGCTCCAGTTTCCAAAGTAAACACAAAACCTGAGGTAGACTTACTATTATCTCTATCTGATTGGAAGTCAGAATCTGTTTAACCCACATGGGGAGTAATTGATCTGCCTGATATACCATCATATAATCCCTAGTCCTTCTCAGGTACTTCAATATATGCTTTATCGTAATCCAATGTCCATGTCCTAGATTACTCTGAGATCTACTAACCATGCCCACGGCAAAGCAGATATCTGATCTCGTACGTAACATAGCATACATGAGGTTGTTGGTGCAGGGGCATCAGATAATCAAACTTGTGTTTTAATTATGACAAAGACACGAAGTTAAATTATATCATTATCTCACGAGCTAAATCAAGTGTGCAGAAAGGCTAAGCTAAGTCGAAGGTCAGTGACACCCAGAGGGAGCTGTGGTGGTCGGGCAACATTGAGGGAAATTCGTGGGAGTCGAAGTACCTAGGTGGAAGACCGAAAGCAAAGCGACAGATCTTAAAGGACCAAAGGTAAGCTCGTGTGAGTGAGAGATGGTAAGGTTGTGTCCTATGTACGGGGATGACCATAGGCGGCGATCCGACTATGACTTCCTATGGAAAGTCTAGGTCAAGATCGGACGGTAAGACTTCACATTTATCATTTTTCGTGCTAACCTCTTATTGCAGGAAAGTGGCCAGGCTGGCAGTCGACTGCTAGTCATTGGGCAGTCGACTGATGCTCATCAGTCGACTGATGCAAGGCATTAGTCGACAGTTGGTGACAAATCAACCTTTTGCGCTAGGTCAAAATGGATAATATTTGACGCGGCCACTTCACGATAAAATTTGGTACCACCTCGTGATCAGTTCCGAAAGATGAGGAGACATATTCTGAGGCCAAACTCTATAAAAGGAGGGGAGGATTCCAACCCAAATATCAATCAATATTATTCTCAAGTGCTCCTACAATGCCAAAGCTCCAACACCGACATAACACCGATGCGACGCCAAGCTTCCATCTTCTTCGTCGGCAGTAGCAACAAATAATATCGTTTGTATTCTTTGTTTTAATCATAACGAGGTGAGGTAGGCTTGTTGCCTCATCCTCGTACTTCCGGTTTTGTGATCATTATCTCCTACCTCCAACGAGGAGGAGATCTTATAGTGTTTTGCCCTCCGTACGCGGTCTAGGACCGTTAGGGTCTTGGAGTAGCAACCGTTGGTTTGTGAACCAAGTAAAAATAAACTTGTCTCTTTATTTTTCTACTGTACTTTCTCATATATTGAACAAACGAACCGAAAAATTTCATGCTCGCAATTCACCCCCCCCTCTCTAGCAACACTTCTCAATCCAACAATTGGTATCAGAGCGGGGGCGCTAAGATTTGGTGAAACCACCAATCTAGTACTTTTTTGTTTTCATTTTGTATTTTTCGATTCGTGTTTTTTTTTGGTTTTTTTCTCCGCACTAATAATCCAAGACGAAGTCTTGGTACTTTTCTTTTGGTTGTGTGTTTGCAAGTATTCTCTTTTGGAGAAGCCGACAGTAAAACGACCATAACTTTTCTCACAAGTGGACTCACGAAACAATCTACCTACCAAATTGAAGCTCTCTGAAAATTCTACATTCTTATGAGGGTTTACCCTCGTCAAAAGCTGTCTCTATCTCCAAAAACCAACATAAAGTACCCTTTTGGGGACATCGAAGGTCGTAAGTTTCTAGTTTTTGTTAGTTTCATATTCTTCTTATTTATTTCTATTTATTTCTTCCTGCATTACTAATCCAAGACCAAGTCTTGGAATTCCTTTAGGTTTTTATTCATGTTTTGCAAGATATTTAATGGCTCACATTGAGGGGTACAGCACCACCCGACTCACATTGAGGGGTACAACACCACCTGACCTCCGTTCTTTAACGGAGATTATATCCATTTTTGGAAAGGTCGGATGGAGTGTTTTCTAAAAACACAAGTCGAGACTTGGATAAATATCCAAACCGGCTTTGCTCTACCCACCAATGATCATGGTGAGCCCTTGGACTTCGACAAGTGGAGCAATGCAACCAAGAAGCAAATCAAAGCCGATGCAAAGGCGACCCAAATGTTGTAGTGTGGTCTATCCAAAGAGGAGCTCAACCGTATCAGACCCTTCATCAGCGCAAAGGACCTATGGAACAAATTAATTGAGCTACACGAAGGAACACCCGATGCTAAGGTATGTAAAAGGGATTTTCTTTTAAATAAACTATACAATCTAAAGATGCAGGATCGCGAGACCGCCACCCAACTACATGTGCGGATCCAAGACATCGTCAACAGTCTTCACTCGATAGGGCAGGCTATAGAGAACTGGGACCTTATAAGGTATTCTTTAAATGCTTTCCCTAGGACTACCTTGTGGGCATCCATGGTCGATGCCTACATGGTTTCTATGGACCTTTCTAAACTTAGACTAGATGAATTATTTTCTAAATTTGAACTCCATGAATAGTCTAATTCGGCTCCCGAGAAAGGTATTTCCTTATTTGCAAGTTCGAAAAAGAAGGCCGCAAACAAACCACCCCTCAAGGAAGAGGACGAATCCAAATCTGAATCCGAAGAGGAGGCCGCAATAGTCAACATTGTGCGGAGAATAGTTCGACAAGAAAGAAGGCAATTGAAGAATGAGAACAAAGAGCAATTCAAGTTAAGGAGTCACCCAAATCAAAAGGGAGCAAGGAAAGCCTTCCATGCAACTTGGGACAACAGAGAAGACATAGCTTACATGGCAAGACCGGAGGAGTCCGAGTCAAAATCCAAAGCCGAGTCCAACTACAATTCTGACTCCAACCCCGAAGACTACTTCAAGAGGAAACTCAAAGCCAGACCAAAAGGGAAAGTCAAGGTTAGCCGCTCTTTAATTAGTACACTTTACCTTACAATTAAAATGCTTTCTAGGAAATTAACTAAGTCTGAGTCTAGGGTTTAGTCGTTACTTGAGGAGGTTGAAACCCTCAAGTAAGAGGCTACTCTAACCTCTTCAACTAGTCAAGTTCAAATGGGAAACTTAGCCCAAGTTGAAAAACCTGAGGAGGAGAATTCTCTCTTGAAAGATCTAGTTCAAGAGGACAAGGCTAGGTTGGAAAGGTTCACGTTGGGATCTAAGAATCTTAACCAACTACTTGGAATCCAAAGAGCCGTGTATAACAAAGCCGGACTTGGGTTTAGTCCAAAGACTATGAATAGATCATATATGTCTATCGTAAATCATAGTCATCAAAGAGTCCAAGCATGGCTCCCAAAGGATTTACTGAACTCACATATAAGGACTAATAAGTTTTGGATTTCCCAGGATCAAGTTCATTATTTAAATAGACCATATTGATTCAATGGTCCAGGGGGAGCTAACACTAAAATAGTATACCCGCTTACTTAGGAAAACCATTGCATTTTTCTTTTTAATTTTTAGAATGGCTAGATAGGGAAAATAGTTAGTCAACTCTTGACAACATAGTATCAGGACACAGCAAAATGATAGTATGTTAGGGAAACAAAGTCTCGTGTATTCGAGCTAGATAAGGCTATCTAGCTTGGTGTACTTGACCGAGTGGAACTAGCTGAAGCTACCTCGCTGTATCCTAAACTAGTTAGACCGGGAAGTAACCCTAAGTGACTTAAGTGATATTTTCTTGAATTTGGCTTTGTCTAAGAAAGTGGTCGTTGTTCTGATCAAAGAAGGCCCCTGTGCCTCGCCACGACCTGGAAGCCAGTTTCTCAAAAAGTTACTTAACGATCTAAAGGTTAAATCCGAATCTAACCCAAGGTTGACTATCTTTAATCAATCTCAAATCATCTCACAAAACATATAAGGTGAACAAATTCCGAGACAGATATAATCGGTGAGATGTTAAGGATAATTGAAATATACTTAAAATAACCTTTTCAAAATACTACTTATTTTCTCAACTATTGTACTTAACGACTATTTACAACTCTTTAGGCCAAAGTTTAGCGCCGCCCTACATCTCTTACACTTCATATATTTGACTAAGGGGGAGAGAAAACTAACCCTAACGGTTATATTACAAATCTTTAGATTATTGGTGCAGAGGGACACACCTCGAACCAATCTATCTAACTACTGCTAGATGCATGCTTAGACTCATAGTTGATTTATCTCGATGCATGCATATACGATATTGTTTTTAAACACCAACATTTTTTTGATTTATGGAAAAAGGGGGAGAAGAGCGAAAGTTAAGGGGGAGTAACACAATTTAATTTTGAAAATTAAATTATCTCTTTCAAAACTCACCTAGGGTTAAGGGGGAGTTTTGGTTAAGGGGGAGTTTGTGGAAATGACATTCATCATTTACTATACTTGTTTTATGCTTTAATTTCCCTTAAATTTGTGTTGGTTTGCCATAGATCAAAAAGTTGGAGATTGTTGGTGCAGGGGCACCAGATAATAGAACCTGTGTTTTGATTATGGCAAAGACACAAAGTTAAGTTTACATCATTGTCTCACAATCTAAATCAAGTGTGCAGAAAGGCTAAGCTAAGCCGAAGGTCAGCGACACCCAAAGGGAGCTGTGGTGGTCGGACAACACCGAGGGAACTTCGTGGGAGTTGAAGAACATTGGTGGAAGACTGGAAGCAAAGCGACAGATCTTAAAGGACAAGAGGTAAGCTTGTGTGAGTGAGAGATGGTAAGGTCGTGTCCTCTGTACGGGGTTGACCCGACTAAGACTTCATGTGGAAAGTCTAGGTCGAGATCGAACGGTAAAAAACCAACACATTTATAATTTTCCGTGCTAACCTCTTATTGCAGGGAAGTGGACAGGCTGACAGTCAACTGTTGGTCATTGGGCAATCGACTGATGCTCATTTATCGACTGATGGAAGGCATCAGTCGACTGATGACAACGAATCAACCTTTTACGCTAGGTCAAAACGGATAATATTTGACGCGGCCACGTTTCGATAAAATTTGGTACCATCTTGTGATCAGTTCCAAAAGATGAGGAGACTTATTCTGAGGCCAAACACTATAAAAGGAGGGGAGGGTTCCAACCCAAATATCAATCAATATTGTTCTCAAGTGCTCCTACAACGCCAAAGCTCAAACACTGACATAACGCCGACGCGACGCCAAGCTTCCATCTTCTTCATCGGCAGGAGCAACAAGTAATATCTTTTGTATTCTTTGTTTTAATCGTAATGAGGTGAGGTAGGCTTGTTGCCTCATCCTCGTACTTTCGGTTTTGTGATCGTTATCTCCTTCCTCCAACGATGAGGAGATCTTATAGTGTTCTGCCCTTCGTACGCTGTCTAGGACCGTTAGGGCCTCGGAGTAACAACCGCTGAGTTGTGAACCAAGTAAAAATAAACTTGTCTCTTTATTTTTCCACTATGCTTTCTTGTATATCGAACGAACGAAATGAAAAATTTCACGCTCGCTATTCACCCCCCCCCCTTTAGCGATGCTTCTCGATCCAACAGAGGCTTCCTACCGCCGAAGCATAAGCAGCCACCTTCATTTCCTCTATCTCCTTTGAAGTTCTAGGACACATCTCCTTAGATAAAGGTACTCCATGCCGAAAAGGTAGAAAATCTTTCTTGGAGTTCTGCATGCTAAAACAAGCTAAAATAGTATCTATATATGAAGCTTGAGATAAGCACAACATCCTTTTCTTGCGATCCCTTATAACCTTGATCCCAAGGATGTGTCCCACTTCTCCCAAGTCCTTCATATCAAATTATTTGGACCATCATACCCTTACGTCTGATAACACTTTGACATTGTTGCCAATGAACAAAATGTCATCTACGTATAGTACAAGAAATACCACTATGTTTTCGTCACATCTCTTGTATACACAAGACTCATCCAGACTTTAAATAAATCCATATGACTTGATTACGTCATCAAAGTGGATGTTCCAAGATCTCGAAGCTTGCTTCAATCCATAAATAGACTGATTAAGCTTGCACACAAGATGCTCTTTGCCCTTTACAATGAATCTCTCTGGTTGCTCCATATAAATGTTTTCTTCAAGACTTCCATTAAGAAAAGTTGTCTTGACATCCATCTTCCAAACCTCATAATCAATATGAGTAGCAATAGATAAGAGAATCAAGATAGACTTAAGCATGGCTATCGGCGAAAAACTCTCCTCATAATTGATACCTTCTTTTTGAGTATACCCTTTTGCAACAAAGCCTTGCTTTGAAGGTCTCTACCTTCCCATCGGATCCTCTCTTTCTTTTGTAGATCCACTTGCATCCAATGACTTTTACACCATTGGGTAGTTCTACTAGCTCCCAGACCAGATTTGAATACATAGATTCTATCTCAGAATTCATCACCCTTTGCCAAGATACCACATCTTTATCGTGGATTGCCTCGTCATATGTCTAGTGATCAGGTTCATGTTCACCAGGGACGAAATCAGAATATTCTCCAAAGAACATAAATCTGTTAGGTTGTCTAACAACCCTCCCACTACGATGAGGTATTACTTGTGTATCATCTATTGCACGCAGTGCAGTCACTTGTGGTATGTCCTATTGTACCGTTGGTACTGAAGCAGTGACTTCCCCTCTTATTTCCTTCAAAACAATCTTGCTCATGGGTTTGTGGTTCATCACATAGTCTTCCTCTAAAAATCAAACATTCGTGCTAACGATCACCCTCTGATCTTTAGGACTCTAGAACAAACCACCTTTCATTCCTTTAGGATAGCCTACGATCAGGCACACTTCTATACAAGATTCCAACTTACCATCATCTCCCTTCAGCACATGTGATGGACTACTCCAAATCCGAATATGTCTCAGACTAGACTTTCACTAAGTCCACAATTCTGTGGGATTATAAGGTACTAATTTAGATAGTACCAAGTTCAGAATATACACTATCGTATGCAGAGCATACCCCCAGAACGAATCTAGTAACTCAGAATAACTCAACATCGTTCTAACCATCTCTATAAGAGTCCTATTCCTTTGCTTTGTCACACCATTCTGCTGGGGTGTACCTAGTGCAAACAGTTGGGATTGAATCCCAACCTTTGATAAGTAACTCCTAAACTCTCCCAAGAAGTCCTCACCACGACGATCAGATCGTAGTGTCTTGATACTTTTACCTTGACATTTCTCCACATCAGCCTTGAATTCTTTGAAGTTGTCAAAGCATTCAGACTTGCGGCACATCAAGTAAATGTATCCATATCTTGAATAATCATCTATAAAAGAGACGAAATATTCAAAACCACCTATAGCCTGGATAGACATTGGACCACACAAATCAGAATGAACCAATCCCAACACATCTTTAGCTCTATACCCCTTGGCCTTAAAAGGCCTTTTGGTCATTTTACCTTCCAAGCAAGATTCTCAGGTTGGGAAATCTTCCACCACCAATGAACCCAAAGGTCCATCAGCTATCAATATTTGAATTCTACTCAGGTTTATATAACCTTACCTTAGATGCCAAAGATACGTTTGGTTCATTTTTGAAGGTTCTTTTCTCTTATTAGATTTAGAAGATGAGTTATTTATTTATATTTGCATCGTGAGAGCTTTTGGTTAAAGAGTGTATAAATTTCCTACCAACGCTCCAGAACCGATAATCTCCCTATTCCTTTTTATAATAACTCTGTCATTAAAAGAAATAGAATATCCATCCAAAAATAATTTAGAAACTAAAATCAAATTCTTTCTAAATGAAGGTATATAAAGGCAATTTCTCAGAACCAAAGTTTTATTCTTATCAAAAGTTAAATAAACATCTCCTACTTCAATAGCCGCCACCTTCGCAGCATTGCCCATGTAGACAGTAATCTCCCCCTCAGCTAGTCATTTGGTTTCCTGGAACCCCTGCAAAGAGTTGCAGACATGATCTATGGCTCCCGTATCTACACACCATGTACCGATAGATAACACCGCTAAACATGTTTCAATGACTAAACCAGAAGATATACCTTTGTTCTGCTTCTGGTTAGGGCAGTCCGCCTTCCAATGTCCAGTCTGCTTGCAAGTGAAGCACTTACCTTTTGGCTTCTTCACTCCTCCCTGAGATCCTCCAGCCACCTTTGCTACACCTTGTTTCTTCTACTTCTTTCCTTTCGTCTTAGAAGTAGAAACCTTTTGAGCAACCAAGGCCTGAGAACTCTGACGAAAAAGTCCCTTTGCCACCCAGAGTTCTATCAGAAGCTCCGCCAACGAATACAACCTTTTATTCATGTTGTAATTCAGGAGAAACTGCTCAAAACTCCTAGGTAGAGATTGGAGAATGATATCGACCTAGGTTTCACCATCGATCTCCTCTCCAAGGACTTCCAACTCATTCAAATGAGCCATCATCTTGAGAACATGATCCCTCACGGGTGTTCCCTCAACCATGGTGGTCGTCATCTAGTTCCTCATAGCTTCCTGCCTAGCAGCTCGATTTTGGTGACTGAAAAGTTCCTTGAGATTGAGCATCATGTCATAGGCAGTAGTCATGGCCTGATGATGATGTTGCAATACATTTGACATAGAAGCCAAAATGTAACACCGTGCCATCTCATCTGCCTTGATACACTTCTTATGTCTCTCTTTCTCCTTTTCACTAGAATCATCCATAGGCTTAGGAGGACACTCTTCGAAGAGTACATATTTGTACTCCTCAACACTTAAGACAATGTCCAGATTCCTTTTCCAATCAACATAGTTAGGTCCAGTAAGTTTGTTTTCTTTCAGAATCACAGTAAGTGGGTTGAAAGACAATTTGAAAAACCTAAGAATCACATAAATCAAAACATTAGATTTCAAAAATTTATTGATTCCTCAAACAATAAAATTTTAAAATCAATCAATACCTCAAAACACCGAGAATATCATATGCCACGATAGTGTGGACGTATACGAATTCTACATTTGTAAGAGGAGGTTTTACCCATTAATTTTATTATTCTGTCAACCTTACTTTTTGACAAATAAAATTAATAGTTGGTTCCTCTTTGTCCCTACAAATAAAAGCAGTGACTTCGATGGGGAGGATAATTTTATTTGCATTTAAGTCTTTACCATTACACGATACTAAGGCAATTACCTCAGATTATGTGCCTTCCGATGGGGAAGTACACATGCTCCTAAATAATTTCCTATAACCATATATGACCTAGTGATCCGCAAAACAAACTCATCCGATATGGAGGAAGGTACTCAAAGACAACACACAAGTTTGTTCGCATCACATGCCAAATTATAATGGAGGCCCGAGAATTAAAAATATCCCTCTCCCACTTAGTAATTTAAAATTGAGAAATTTTCTCAAACACACAACATGCATATCAAACAATAAGCAATAAATATGAAAAAAATATTTTTCAACTATTATGACTTTTGTTTTCCAATATGCTTCCCGTCATGTCGCCACCTCGTCCGCTCCTCCCTTTACCATGCTCTAGCCATAAGGGGATCCGAGCCGAGATAAACTATTTTAATTTACATCCATTGATCCTATACTCCACGAAGGAGTGTGCAACATATCTAGATCGAAAGTAAATTAAAATATGCATCTAAACAGTGTCGTATTTAATTATAAAAAATTAAATACTAATTAGCCTCGTCAACCCCAAGGATTCAAATAAATAATTACAATCACACAAATACAATCACATACATCCATATAGCCATAATAGTTGGATCTTTTGCCTGCAAGCAAAAAGTTAGCCTACGCACATCCTACTATTATCCGGCATAAAATATATGATAAATGCATGAAAGTAACAGAATCAAAAACACACAAAACCGGAAAGTGTGGCTCTGATACCACTTAAAGGGAATTGCTTCTGTCTTCGGTCGCTTGTGCATGGCGATCCTATCACACATCCCCGGATTAAAATTTTATCAACTAAAACTAATCTGGACGGAGATGGATTACCCAAGCAACCAATCCATCATGGTGCTATTCGATTTGAGTAGTCGTTTGAACAAACTTGTTGTTCAAGCAACCTAACTCTTTACCTCGATTAGCCGCGGAATAGATGATGAACGGATCAGCGATTTTTGTGTTTATCATCGGGGTCCATGTTAATCAAAAACATACAAAATACAAAAGAACTAGAATCAAAACTAAACAAGATTATACCTCTTGTTTTACCTCTTGAACTTCTATTGTATTCCTATCCTCCTCTTGGACGTCGTGTGGGAGACGATCTTCCAAGAGTCGAAACCTCCTAGATCGTGTCTTCCCTTCCTTGTTCGCTCCGAAAAACGGAAGAACAAAAGCTCCCTTCTTCTCCTTGCTTGCACCAACCACCAAGCTTGGTGTCCGCTGGCCCTAAAAAGAGGGAGAGGGTGTGCCGACTAAGACAAAGGGAGGAGGAACCCTCACCTTTGTTGCCGCTGGCCCTTGGAGAAGGAAAGGGAGGCATCGACAATGGAGAAGGAAGAGGGTGGCGCCGGCCAAGAGTGGGAAAGGAAGAAAAAACCCTAGCTTCCTTGTCTTGTTTCCACCGGCCAAGAAGAGATGAACCAACCAAAAACCCTAGCACACCTCTTCTATTCCTTGCCACCCAAGCCTCCAATGCCAACTCCAAAAACCCTAGAAGAAATTCTCTTGCCGCCCAAGCCTCTTCAACCCTTATATAGATCTAGCCTTCACGAGGTATTTATAATAGGCTACAATAGAAGCCATGAGGAGGAGTTGGATCTGGGCCACCCAATGGATCCATACAACATAAAATCTGATCCATTAATGATGTTCCATTCAACTAGAGGATTATATTGATCTGCCTCACCAACCCTCATAATTAAATATGGGCTCCACATATTATTTGTACAAAAACCTCCTCGTATTTAAGGTATCGAGTGCCCGTTAATTAATTAAATTACTGACAAATTAATTAATTAATATCTAACTTCATGAGTAGTAACACTCATCCTTATCATCATGTTGGACCAAGTCCACCTGCAGGATTTAAATGATGAACCTTATGAGCTCCTCAAGGTGACATCATCATCCTAGTATATAGGACACGGTTATCTCTGATAATCAACGACACACCATGTAAATAATATTATTTCGCATCTTACCAGGTCTATCAATTTAACACATAAATCTCTCCATTGGTAAATCAAAGAAATAAATACTAAGTACATGTGCCCATTATTATATCAGGATTAAGAATATGTACATCATAATATCTGAGGTCTGATTCAATTATATAGTCAGTATAAATTTAATCACCTCTAAATCGGTTCTGCTCAATAACAAAGTGTACTAGTGTAATTCTATGGTCAAGATAAACCAATACTAAATCACACTGCAACCATGCCAATAGTTTGTCCAAAACCATCTTGGTTGTGAGCCTCTACTTATACTATACAAGGAATTGATAACATAATCTTCTGTGCGACACCACACACCATGTTATCTACAATGTAAAGTATTGTACAATATGCAAAAATGCAAATAATGATCATGTGATTCTTGTTTCAAAATGAAGATGTTCATACAAAGGCTAGGCTTTCAGTATACATCACAACAGTGGAACCCCTGGTGGATCAGATCGAATGTCAAGAGTGGTAAGTCAGGCAAGTAGCCGGTAGGTAAGCCTTGAGCAAAGAGGTTAGTCCGAGATTTCTGTAGGGGGACAAAGCTAGGTGCCGATCCGATAAAAAGTCCGCGTGGGACTTAGTAGTCGAGTTCTAGGAGTATTATACTGCTGTCGCATTTTATATTTGATACTGCTGTTACCTCTTCTTTGTGAACCGGGTAAAAGAGCTCGTATATAAGACACTATCCGAACCAAATAATCGATTTGGTGAAGAAAGAAAGGAAGAATGGTTCAAGCACGATCGTCTGGGACAATTGGGACGAGAGGACCACATGAGATAATCGACACAGCGTAGCGAAGGCGAAGATCGCTTTGCTAGGAGATGAACGAGAATTGGTTTGGCCTAGTAGGCCTAGAAGCAGATGGGGCAGATGAGAATCGACTCAGCATAGGCAGTCCGGAAATAGTTTGGTGCGGAAAGATGGAGAGTTGGTTCGGGCTGATGAGAAGAGCCCGAGGGTTATGCTACACGTGAGCTATATGTCTAGATTAGTTTCACAAAGGGAAAATGGTTGAAAGGTATAAGCTAGCATATTTCCCAAAATGAAGATGAGAGGTTGTGACACAACAAAGGGGGGGGGGGGGGGTTCCGCACATAATATTTCGAGGAGCCTCCGCTCCTCGTGTCTATAACAGAATGATTCTCCAAGTGGACGTGAGGGCCACACGTACGATGGGGAAATCTGGCGATACAACAACTAATCAGAGGAGGGGAATAATAGGGGAGAGCTGGACAAATGAAGGGGATCCACCTTATTCCAATGAGCAAGAAACGAAGACGCATTGGGAGAGGGAGAGATACCACTTCGCTAGAGAAGGAGAGTGGTGATCTTCACCTTTCGTGTACTTTTTCTTGTATCATGACTTAACTGTAAGAGGTTTTTCTCCTCCACCTCTGAAAGTTCATTTCCGCGAAGGAGGACCTTCATAGTGAAAGTGCTTTGGCACTGCATCAGGTGAGAGAGCTCATCTCTGTGGAGTAGGATTCCTTATTCTAAACCATGTGACATCCTGTTGTCTTGGTTTATTGTCTTTGTTGGTTTGAGTGTCTTTACTTCGCATTCTCATTTTTACTGTTGCGGCCACAGAGAACCCTATAACTTCCTTCGCACTCCATCGCGTCGAGAGGAAGTCCACGGATCTTCTTCCTCGTCACTGCATCAGTTTGCGCCGTCTATGGGAACACTTGAGCGAGACATAGAGATGCAGCCAAAAGAGATACAACATCCAGTTGCCTCCACAACGGAGGAAAACCCCCTTATGATACTACCATCACAACTGAGAGCCATGGTGGATAACACCGTGGCTGAGGCCCTCGCCAGAGAAAGGAGAAGGACAGGATATCTCCATCGTCATTCTGGTGAACCTTCTTCTTGCGGACCACCACCAGAGGTGCCCCCTCCACCCTGTGTAACCAATAACATTGAAACATTACTTGGAGAGGGGCATGCAGGGCGAGTACCTCAGAACACCTTGCCATTAACCCAGAACCGACGAGAAGAACTGGGAGAAAGCCGGTCAACTAGGGCTCTGGAGGTTTATGAGCCCATCCCTTTTACCATGGATATCCTTTCAGAAATCCCGCCATTATACTTCCGGAATCACCAAGTAGATAAGTACGACGGTTCAACTGATCCGGAAGAACACCTATCGCAATTTGCTGGAGCAGCCTCGCTCCACTGCTATACCGACATCCTCAAGTGTCGAGTCTTCCGGACCACCTTAACTGGTAAGGCATAAAAATGGTTCAACACCCTGCCCCCGGGGTCTATCACTTATTTTGTTGATTTTTAGGAGATGTTATGCCAAGAGTTCGCTAGTTGAAAGGAGTACAAGTACGATGCCTCTATCCTGCTACACATTATGTAGGGGCCCTCAGAATCTCTCAGAGGGTATCTTCATTGGTTCACATCCACCGACCGAAGCATCCCCTCAGCGAGGTTAGATGCTTTCAGAATAGCCATCCTGCACGGGCTGAGGGAGGGCCCCTTCCTCAGTTTCCATTTGAGGAAGCCCACTAATAGCTACGAGGAGCTATTAAGTCGTGCAGAAAAATACATCAATGAGGAAGAAGGGCTGAAAGTGCAAAGGGCCGAATGAGCTTCTGCAGCAGTCCCTGCCGAAAGAAATCGTCCTGCCGCTCCTCAAGCGCCTCCCCGACGGGGATATGCATGACCTCTTTTATTGGAGGCTCCCAGGCCTCAATTATTGCTACAGGGTGCTCGCCCCTCGCAGCCATTGCAAATCATGGTTGTCGATGTATTTCCTTCCATGAGGACTTGGAAGGAGCGGGAGATGGAATTCTACGACCAGCAAAGTCTATTGCAGCGACCCATGGGGTACTGGGGAGTACCTCGGAATCCTCCCGCCCCATTTTTCTACCAGTTCCACATGGAGTACGACCACGCTAGCGGTCGATGTTTCAAATTGCAAGAGGAATTGGAGCGCATCTAAGCCACCTACCCACAACTGCGGCCTTAGACTGGAGGACCGGCACGACGAGGAGAACGACCCAATGTGGCTCATCCAGGGCCATATAACCAACCACCGCAAGTTACTTTCGCTCTAGACCCCTAAACTACATCCCAGGAGGCTATTTCTCAAGGAGGCCCATCAGGTGAGGGCCCATCGTCTGATCCGAATAATGCCCCACACAGGGGGTTATTCACGTCATTATAGGAGGACCCACTGATGGAGACTCCAATCGGGTGCGAAAGTCATACGCCCGCCTCATGGAAAGCCTGGCCATCATCACCAACCAGAGTGTCCAAACCGCACCGTTGGTCTCGTTCGGGCCGGAATATCTCCAAGGCGTCCTGCTGCCTTAAATGGATTCCTTGGTGATCCATATTTCCCTGGCGAACTATGAAGTGGTCAGGGTATTAGTTGATTCAGGAAGCTCAGTCAACATCCTCTTCCAGGAGGCCTTTAGACAGATGCAGCTGGGAAATGCCCAGCTAGAAGATGTGGCCACACCCCTCTTCGGGTCCGCAGGGCATGTGGTCCACCCTATAGGGTAGATTTCATTGCCCCTAACTTTGGGCACAAAGCCCAGCCAAAAAACCATTATAGTTGCTTTCTTCATTGTGGATGCTCCGTCCACTTATAATGCAATTCGTGGTCTTCCCTTCCTTGTCATTTTTCAGGCGATGACATCCCCGTACCACCAGAAGGTGAAATTCTCAGTCGGACAGTTGGTGGGAGAAGTCCGAGGTGAGCAGAAGGCCACTAGGAGCTGCTATGTGCAAATGGTTCGGGATGATCAGAAGAAGGCCAGAACCGATGACTTCAAAGGGAAGTCCATCATAATTTCCAATGTCTGCGTCCTGGAGGAATCTCCTCACAAGGTGGACAAGATAGAGGAACGAGAGCTAGTGGAGATAGCTCCCGAAAAGGCCAAGCAGGTGGCACAATAGCTGGAGGCCAAGGATGAGTTGGTGCCTGCCTGAGAAAGAACGAAGACATCTTCGCAGGAGATGTGCAAGACCTCACAGGAATTGACCCTCATGTTGTTGAACATCACCTCAACATCACCAAAGGAGTCCGACCTGTCCAACAGAAGCGGTGGCATTTTAGACCTGAGAAGGACAAGGTGAGAGCTGAAGAAGTAGAAAAATTATTAAAAGTAGGTAATGTGAAAGAAATTCAATTCTCCGAGTGGGACTCCAATGTAGTATTGGTCCCCAAGCCTTCTAGGTAGTGGAGGATGTGTATTGACTTTCGCAATTTAAATAAAGCGTGCCATAAAGACTGCTACCCCTTGCCTCGCATTGATCAGTTCGTGGATTCTATAATAGGATATGAAGTAGTGTCCTTAATGGATGCCTATCAAGGATATCACCAAATAGCACTGGCTAAAGAAGATCAGAAGAGGGTTAGTTTCGTAATAGTAGGGGGGTTATATGCCTATGTGGTAATGCCCTTCGGCCTAAAAAATGCGGGGGCTACATACCAACGACTCATGGATAAGATCTTCGCAGAACAAAAAAGGAAAAATATAGAAGTTTATGTAGACGATATCCTGGTCAAATAAAAAATCACTCGGGATATGGTTGCGGATCTAAATGAAACTTTCGCTATATTGAGACGGTATAATATGAAGCTGAACCCTAAAAAGTGCCTATTCGGGGTGAAGAGTGAGAAATTATTGGGATATATAGTAACTGAGAAGGGACTGGAGGCTAACCCAGAGAAGGTGCAAGCGCAATGCAATATAAAGTCACCCACTAATTTGTGAAAGACTCAAAAGCTAGTGGGGAGGATTGTTTCCTTATCTCTATTTATAGCCAGGTCGACGGACAAAGGGCTAACTTTCTTCAAGATTCTGTGCAGAGCTACCAAGTTTCAATGGGATAATCAGTGCAAGCAGACTTTCCAAGAGATGAAGAAGTATCTAGCTGGACTTCCGTTACTAGCCAAGCTAATGGCAGGTGAACCATTGTGGATGTACTTGGTCGTCTAAGAGAGAGCTATCAGTTCAGTTTTGTTGAAGCAAGAAGGTTCTCATCAACAACCTATTTATTATACCAGCCATATTCTGAAGGGGGCTAAATCCCATTACACATACCTGGAGAAGTTGTCATATATTCTAGTCTTGACAACCCGTAAATTGAGGCCATACTTTCTAACTCATCCTATCACTGTTTTGAGTCATAGTGAATTGAGTAAGGTGGTCACTATGCCTAATTGTTTCGGGAGATTGGCTAAATGAGTGGTAGAACTAAGCGAATATGACATTCACTACCAACGCCGAACCTTCATTAAGGCTCAGGTGCTTGCTGATTTTCTGGCTGAAGTACCTGTTGGTTCAAAAAATAGCTCGTCAACAAAAAAAGAAGGGTCAGATACCTGGAATGTATTTGTGGATGGTTATTCGGGATCCACGGGTAGCGGAGTTGGAGTCTTGTTAATATCCCCTGAGAAAGAGGAGTGCGCCTGGAATATCGAGCATCTAATAACGAAGAAGAGTATGAAGCTATTCTAGTGGGGTTACGGGCTGCCAAAGCTGTAGGAACCACCTCAATTATAATCCACTCAGATTCCTAGTTGGAGGTATCATAGCTTCAAGGCTCTTTCATGGTTCGAGAAGAAAGATTACAAAAATACTTGAAGTCTTTTGAGAAAGGGAAGGCTCATTTTCGTCAAGTCCTTTTGAAGAAGATTCCGAGGGAGAATAATGGGAAGGCGGACGAATTGGCTCGGTTGGCTAGTGCGATGGAAGGGGTGAAGCCACTTGTAACGGTCTACTTAGAAATCCCTACTTCTCAAAGTTTATGCAATGTGGAGGAGGTCGTGCCCGAACCTGATTCGATCCTTGATTGGAGGATGGAAATCATATCTTATCTCCAGCATGGAAAGGTCCCGGAAGAGAAAGGGGCGACATCTGTCTTTATGAGCAGAGGCAAACGATTCACTCTCTTAAATGGAGACTTATATAAAACATCTTTTGGAAGGCCCCTACTGAAGTGTTTGGGAAAGGAGGATGTTGAATGGGTAATTCGGTGTTAGTTATAGCCCTAGAACCAATCATGTGATGGTTGAATAGGGAACATTTTGAATCATATTCTATAAAGGCAAAGGATTGGTTCTTATATTTACGTCTTGCTTGTGCAAGCTAACTTAAATATAATAATGCCCTAGAAAAGTAGATTCATATCTACAGCACATCAATTGGCAGAATTGATTATGAGAGGCTGTAGAGAACACTTTCCTAAATATTCCTAGTCAAGTATTAATATGCATGGGCAATATTAATATATAAAGACTAGCATGTAGGTCAATTGATGACTTGATCTCACAAGTCATGGATATATGATATCAAGTTGACACATGGGTATATATTAGAGAATATATACTGAACTGACCCGCCATGAGAAAGTTTCATGGATCGTCATATGAGTGTCATAAACTTTCTCATGTGACTATTGGTATGAATAGTCCTCAAACCTGAAGTCACTAGGGTTCCCTACATAAGGAGTTATGTACATAATTTGGTATTGTCAAACGTCACCCGTAACAGGGTGGACCATAAAGGCGATTACTGGGTATATAACAAATTATGTGGACGGATGTGAGTGATGTAGATGGGATCTATCCCTCCCATATGACGGGAGTGATATCTGTGGGCCCCTTGATTGAGTAGAACTACTAAAACGCATGGCCATGCTCGAATAAGTCAATATGAGATATTGAGCTCATTTGTTTGAGTTAGTTTACTCAGGGATCAAGAAACACATAGATTGATCGAGGATGACACGGTCTATGCCTCATTGGTCAATCTGATATCAAGGATAGAAGGACACAGTCATACATTATAGTAGTCACGGAAAGATTAGTCTGATCTTGACTTATTTCGTAACTTGGTTAGCAATGATGTATTGCTAGATGCCGCTCGTTGCTTGTGTATCTAAAAGAGTTTAGATCCACTGTCAACGTTATGAGAGCTTATAGGGTCACAAACAAAGAGCATGATGATTAGAAGAAATAGTGCATTCTAGTTTGACTAGAATAATTTGGGAATGAGCTTAAGTACAAAATGGTTTTTGGACTTTAAGCTTAATGAGAATTTTAGATTATTGATTTAATGAGATTAATTCAATATGCTAAGCTTATTAATTTAATAAGATTAAATAAATATGTTTTCATGATAGCCTAAGCTTATTTGATTTAATAAGATTAATTCAATATGTTACCTTATTGATTTAATGAGATTAATTCAATATGATAACATAAGCTTATTGAATTAATAAGATTAATTCAACATGCATGAATACCACATAAGCATGCCACCTAAGCATGCCACATAAGCATGCCACATAAGCATGCCACCTAAGCTTGATGAGGTGGAAGGAGACAAAGGGTTTTGACCTTTGGAATTTCTCCACATGTGGCCGGCCAAACAAGGAGTGATTATTTTTTAATACAATTGATTGCATTGAATGTGGTAGGAGGTGAAAGGTTTTTTCAATCCTATAAAACATTCCATGGGGTGGCCGGCCAAACTTGGTGAAGCTTGAGGCTTGGAGAGATCTTGGTGGTGAGAGGCTTTGGTTGTGTGGCTTTTGTGAGTGTAAGCTAGCAAGAAGAGTAGTCTTCTTCTTCCTTTCTCTTTTTCCCTACCTTCCTCTCCTTTAGGGACTTCTCTAGCTAGAAGTAAACGAGAGCTCTTCTATTTTCTTTTGTGAGACAAGAGCTTGCTCGTGTGGATACATATAGAGGCACGGACATTTGAACGTGCTAAAAGATCCAACAAACCCAAGGAGAAGTGGGATTAAAAAGGGCACGCAACAAAGGTAATATAAGATAGGTTTTGAGAAATTTATTTTTTGTACGAGGTTTTCTTTCGCAAGGATCACTTGGAAGGGATCCTATTTTTCCGTTGCGCATATGCTATTTTGCATAATAAAATCCCTACAGTGGTATCAGAGCCACTTGCGAAAGATCGTATACAAAAAATAGGTTTTCTCTATTTTATATATGATATAGAAGTAGGATAAATTTTATTATGAGTTGATAATTGCATTAGCAATTTTTCAAACATAATAAAATATCCGATGTCTTTTAAAAGTTAAAATTGACATGGTGCATGGTTATGGCCTAGTCCCAAAAAGTTTGTGAATGTGTGTGTTGTAATTCTTAATACGGCCTGCGTGTCGTGCCTTTCTCCTAAAATTCTTGTTATAAAATTAGTTTTAGACTCGAATGTAACTCGAGTATTTCTCCTTTTGTAATATACAAAATAAAGATGGAGGGTCCATTGGAAGATGACGTTACAAGGAGGAAGTCAACAACACAAGACAACCAAAAGGAAGCACTTGGGAGAAGATGCTATCCCTAGGTTGACCAATCAATCTTTTCATTTGCTTGAGAAGATTGTAGAATAAGGGCCATAACCATGACACGGTTAGTTTAATATGTATGTGATGCATGTTAATTTAGCTTATATGTGATGTATGCTAATATGTTTGTGATGCATGTTTATTTCTTAATAAGTCAAAAATGATATGCCTACCAAAGTTTGGTACTCACTACTTCCTCGATCATTTGTTGTTAGGTTTGCCAAAGCAAAGGAATGCATTTTATCTTGGAAGAGTGCGAGTGGACAATCGTGATGTCCCGCTATCAAACTTGGTTAAGACTTAATTAAGTTTTTCTTATTTAATTAAGAAAGTAGAGGCATATATTAGCTTTGAACATAAGTTTTAAAAATTAGTTTTGTGTGATTTCCGAACATCAGCTTTGTCTTAGAAAGTGGTCGTTGCTCCGATATCAAAGAAGGCCTCTGTGCCTCGCCACGGCCTGGAAGCCGGTTTAGGAATAAGCACTAAACTAATCTAAACTTAACCAAAGCTATTAAAGAGTTACATCAGATGTAATTGGCAAAAGATTGCCTACCTAATCATACTACGCAGTATGATGTGGATCTTTATCCCAACTAAATTTATAGCTAAATAGCCATTGTGGATGTACTTGGTCGTCTAAGAGGGAGCTATCAGTTCAGTTTTGTTGAAGCAAGAAGGTTCTCATCAACAACCTATTTATTATACCAGCCATATTCTGAAGGGGGCTAAATCCCATTACACATAGCTGGAGAAGTTGTCTTATATTCTAGTCTTTACAACCCGTAAATTGAGGCCATACTTTCTAACTCATCCTATCACTGTTTTAACTCATAGTGAATAGAGTATGGTGGTCACTATGCCTAATTGATTCGGGAGATTGGCTAAATGAGTAGTAGAACTAAGCGAATATGACATTCACTACCAACGCCGAACCTTCATTAAGGCTCAGATGCTTGCTGATTTTCTGGATGAAGTACCTGTTGGTTCAAAAAATAGCTCGTCAACAAAAAAAGAAGGGTCAGATACCTGGAATGTATTTGTGGATGGTTCTTCGGGATCCACGGGTAGCGGAGTTGGAGTCTTGTTAATATCCCCTGAGAAAGAGGAGTGCGCCTTGAATATCGGGCATCTAATAACGAAGAAGAGTATGAAGCTATTCTAGTGGGGTTACGGGCTGCCAAAGCTGTAGGAACCACCTCGATTATAATCCACTCAGATTCCTAGTTGGCGGTATCACAGCTTCAAGGCTCTTTCATGGTTCGAGAAGAAAGATTACAAAAATACTTGAAGTCTTTTGAGAAAGGGAAGGCTCATTTTCGTCAAGTCCTTTTGAAGCAGATTCCGAGGGAGAATAATGGGAAGGCGGACGAATTGGCTCGGTTGGCTAGTGCGATGGAAGGGGTGAAGCCACTTGTAACGGTCTACTTAGAAATCCCTACTTCTCAAAGTTTATGCAATGTGGAGGAGGTCGTGCCCGAACCTGATTCGATCCTTGATTGGAGGATAGACATCATAGCTTATCTCCAGCATGGAAAGGTCCCGGAAGAGAAAGGGGCAACATCTGTCTTTATGAGCAGAGGCAAACGATTCACTCTCTCAAATGGAGACTTATATAAAACATCTTTTGGAAGGCCCCTACTGAAGTGTTTGGGAAAGGAGGATGCTGAATGGGTAATTCGGTGTTAGTTATAGCCCTAGAACCAATCATGTGATGGTTGAATAGGGAACATTTTGAATCATATTCTATAAAGGCAAAGGATTGGTTATTATATTTACGTCTTTCTTGTGCTAGCTAACTTAAATATAATAATGCCGTAGAAAAGTAGATTCTTATCTACAGCACATCAATTGGCAGAATTGATTATGAGAGGCTGCAGAAAACACTTTCCTAAATGTTCCTAGTCAAATATTAATATACTAGGGCAATATTAATATATAAAGACTAGCATGTAGGTCAATTGATGACTTGATCTCACAAGTCATGGATATATGATATCAAGTTGACACATGGGTATATATTAGAGAATATATACTGAACTGACCCGCTATGAGAAAGTTTCATGGATCGTCATATGAGTGTCATAAACTTTCTCATGTGACTATTGGTATGAATAGTCCTCAAACCTGAAGTCACTAGAGTTCCCTACATAAGGAGTTATGTACATAATTTGGTATTGTCAAACGTCACCCGTAACAGGGTGGACCAAAAAGGCGATTACTGGGTATATAACAAATTATGCGGACGGATGTGAGTGATGTAGATGGGATCTATCCCTCCCATATGACGGGAGTGATATCTGTGGGCCCCTTAATTGAGTAAAACTACTAAAACGCATGGTCATGGTCGAATGAGTCAATATGAGATATTGAGCTCATTTGTTTGAGTTAGTTTACTCAGGGATCAAGAAACACATAGATTGATCGAGGATGACAAGGTCTATGCCTCATTGGTCAATCTGATATCAAGGATAGAAGGACACGGTCATACATTATAGTAGTCACGGAAAGGTTAGTCTGATCTTGACTTATTTTGTAACTTGGTTAGCAATGATGTATTGCTAGATGCCGCTCATTGCTTGTGTATCTAAAAGAGTTTAGATCCACTTTCAATGTTATGAGAGCCTATAGGGTCACACACAAAGAGCATGATGATTAGAAGAATTAGTGCATTCTAGTTTGACTAGAATAATTTGGGAATGAGCTTAAGTACAAAATGGTTATTGATTTAATACAATTTGGGAATTACTGCATTCTAGCTTATTGATTTAATGAGATTAATTCAATATGCTAAGCTTATTAATTTAATAAGATTAAATAAATATGTTATCATGATAGCCTAAGCTTAATTGATTTAATAAGATTAATTCAATATGTTACCTTATTAATTTAATGAGATTAATTCAATATGATAACATAAGCTTATTGAATTAATAAGATTAATTCAACATGCATGAATACCACATAAGCATGCCACCTAAGCATGCCACATAAGAATGCCACCTAAGCTTGATGAGGTGGAAGGAGACAAAGGGTTTTTGACCTTTGGAATTTCTCCACATGTGGCCGGCCAAACAAGGAGTGATTATTTTTTAATGCAATTGATTGCATTGAATGTGGTAGGTGGTGAAAGGTTTTTTCAATCCTATAAAACATTCCATGGGGTGGCCGGCCAAACTTGGTGAAGCTTGAGGCTTGGAGAGATCTTGGTTGTGAGAGGCTTTGGTTGTGTGGCTTTTAAGAGTGTAAGCTAGCAAGAAGAGTAGTCTTCTTCTTCCTTTCTCTTTTTCCCTACCTTCCTCTCCTTTAGGGACTTCTCTAGCAAGAAGTAAAGGAGATCTCTTCTAGTTTCTTTTGTGAGACAAGAGCTTGCTCGTGTAGATACATATAGAGGCACGGACATTTGAACGTGCTAAAAGATCCAACAATCCCAAGGAGAAGTGGGATTAAAAAGGGCACACATCAAAGGTAATATTCTCCTATAAGATAGGTTTTGAGAAATTTATTTTTTGTATGAGGTTTTCTTTCGCAAGGATCACTTGGAAGGGATCCTATTTTTCCGTTGCGCATATGCTATTTTGCATAAAAAATCCCTACAGTGGTATCAGAGCCACTTGCGAAAGATCGTGTACAAAAAATAGGTTTTCTCTATTTTATATATGATATAGAAGTAGGATAAATTTTATTATGAGTTGATAATTGCATTAGCAATTTTTCAAACATAATAAAATATCCGATGTCTTTTAAAAGTTAAAATTGACATGGTGCATGGTTATGGCCTAGTCCCAAAATGTTTGTGAATGTGTGTGTTGTAATTCTTAATACGGCCTGCGTGTCGTGCCTTTCTCCTAAAATTCTTGTTGTAAAATTAGTTTTAGACTCGAATGTAACTCGAGTATTTCTCCTTTTGTAATATACAAAATAAAGATGGAGGGTCCATTGGAAGATGACGTTACAAGGAGGAAGTCAACAACACAAGACAACCAAAAGGAAGCACATGGGAGAAGATGCTATCCCTAGGTTGACCAATCAATCTTTTCATTTGCTTGAGAAGATTGTAGAATAAGGGCCATAACCATGACACGGTTAGTTTAATATGTATGTGATGCATGTTAATTTAGCTTATATGTGATGTATGCTAATATGTATGTGATGCATGTTTATTTCTTAATAAGTCAAAAACGATATGCCTACCAAAGTTTGGTACTCACTACTTCCTCGATCATTTGTTGTTGGGTTTGCCAAAGCAAAGCAATGCATTTTATCTTGGAAGAGTGCGAGTGGACAATCGTGATGTCCCGCTATCAAACTTGGTTAAGACTTAATTAAGTTTTTCTTATTTAATTAAGAAAGTAGAGGCATATATTAGCTTTGAACATAAGTTTTAAAAATTAGTTTTGTGTGATTTCCGAACATCAGCTTTGTCTTAGAAAGTGGTCGTTGCTCCGATATCAAAGAAGGCCTCTGTGCCTCGCCACGGCCTGGAAGCTGGTTTAGGAATAAGCACTAAACTAATCTAAACTTAACCAAAGCTATTAAAGAGTTACATCAGATGTAATTGGCAAAAGATTGCCTACCTAATCATACTACGTCTTGGGCGATTAGCCAAAGCTAACTCAAAATGAAGTATGATGTGGATCTTTATCCCAACTAAATTTATAGCTAAATAGATGCTAATGATGTATGCAAAATGTGTTTGCCTACATCAATGATTAGCTCATATCAAAGCTTTGAGAATTTAGTGGGAGCCTCATTTAATTAAAGGCCTAATTAAATGACTTGGGTATGATACTTAATTTTTCATTTTAATGTTGTAGATCACCATGTCATCTAACACGACACACCCCCTCAACTTGCGATCTGTCCTTGAGAAAGACAAGCTCAATGGAGTTAACTTTCTAGACTGGTATAGGAACTTGAGAATTATCCTCAAGCAAGAACGTAAACTGTATGTCCTAGAGCAGTCTATCCCTGAAACACCCACCCCTGCGGCCACTCGTGCTGAAAAGGATGCTTATAAGAAGCATCAAGATGACGCATTAGATGTGTCATGTCTTATGCTTGCCACCATGAACTCTGAGCTTCAGAAGCAACATGAGAACATGGATGCCTATGATATGGTTGAGCATTTGAAACAACTATATCAAGGACAAGCTAGGCATGAGTGTTTTGAAGTGTCTAAGGCTCTTTTTGCATGGAAGATGCAAGAAGGAACACCTGTAGGAACTCACGTACTTAAAATGATAGGGTACGTTGAGAACCTTGAAAGACTAGGTTTTCCACTGAGCCAAGAATTGTGGCCGATGTTATCTCGCAATCATTCGGAAGCATATAATCAATTCGTCATGAATTATAACATGAATGAAATTGATAAGCCTTTGCCTGAGATTCTCAGCATGTTAAGAACTGCTGAACCGAATCTCAAGAAGAAAGTTAGTAACATACTAATGGTCAAGAAGGGAAAAGGTAAGCGCGAGGCAAGGTAAGACCAAGCGAAGGCAAGGCCGATTCATCACTTGAAGGTGAGTAAAGGTAAAGTACCTAAGGAAGGGATTTCCATTGCGGTGAGATCGACATGGAGCGAGGAATCGCAAAGTCTACCTTGAGGAAGTAAAGAAGAAAAGAAGTGGGACTTCTGCCTCAGGTATACACGTTATAGAAGTTAATCTATCTATTTCTTCTACATGGGTATTAGATACTGGATGTGCATCTCACATTTGTACTAATGTGCAGGGACTGAGAAATAGTAGACTAATGGCAAAGGGCGAAGTGGACCTACGAGTAGGCAATGTCGCAAAAGTTACTGCTGTAGCTGTAGGAACATATTCTTTGTCTTTACCCAATGGGCTTATCTTAGAACTAGAGGAGTGCTTTTATGTACCTGCATTAACGAAGAACATAATTTTTGTATCTTGTTTAGACAAGAAAAACTTTTCTTTTATAATAAAGGACAAAAGTTGTTCCATTTATTTGAATGAAATGTTCTATTGTAATGCACCACTTATGAATGGTCTCTATGTTCTAGATTTAGAAAACCCAATTTATAACATAAATACCAAATGGTTCAAATCGAATAATTTGAACCAAACATATCTCTGGCACTGTCGCCTAGGTCACATAAATGAAAAACGCATATCCCAACTCCATAAAGATGGATTATTGGACTCATTTGATTTTGAATCATATGAGGTATGCGAATCTTGTCTTTTAGGAAAGATGACTAAAACTCCATTTAGTGGACATGGCGAGAGAGCGACGGACTTGTTAGGACTCATACATACTGATGTATGTGGCCCTTTCAATGTTGAAGCCAGAGGAGGCTATAAGTACTTTATTACTTTCACTGATGATATGAGTAGATTTGGCTACTTATATTTGATGAGACATAAGTCAGAATCCTTTGAAAAGTTCAAAGAATTCAAGAATGAAGTACAAAACCAACTTCGTAAGCATATAAAGCTACTTCCATCAGATCGAGGTGGTGAATACCTTAGTCAAAAGTTTCGTGATCACCTGGCTGAGTGTGGGATAATATCCCAACTCACTCCACCTAGAACACCACAATGGAATGGTGTATCTGAGGGGAGAAATCGTACTCTATTAGATATAGTACGATCAATGATGAGCCAGACTGATCTACCTACTTCCTTTTGGAGTTTAGCTCTAGAGACAACCGCTTTCACACTTAATCGCGTCCCATCAAAAGCCGTAGAAAAGACACCATATACGTTATGGACTGGGAAGAGTCCCAAAATGTCTTTTATAAAGATTTGGGGTTGTGAAGCTTATGTTAGACGTCAAGTCTCAGATAAACTAGAACCCAAATCAGATAAGTGTTATTTTGTAGGATATCCCAAGGAAACTAAGGGATATTACTTTTACAATCCCATACTTGGCATGGTGTTTGTTGCCAGAAATGCTGTCTTTCTAGAAAGAGAATTTATTTCTAGAAAAACTAGTGGGAGTAAAATTCATCTTGAAGAAATTCAAGATGAAGATAACACTAAGGCTTCGATGGAAAATGAACAGCCACCACAAAGTGTTGTGGATGAGGAAATTGTTTCCCAAAGAGTTGTGGAGCAAACACCCGTTCAAGTAGACCAACCTCTTCGTAGATCTGATAGGATCCGTCGTCAACCCGAGAGATATTCTTTTCTCTTGACTGACAACAGTGATATATTGCTTGTCAATCTTGACGAGCCTACATCCTATCAAGAAGCTATGATGAGCCCAGATTCTGAGAAATGGCTAGAGGCCATGAGATCCGAAATGGAATCCATGTACACTAACCAAGTATGGACTTTGGTTGATCCACCTGAAGGGGTAAAACCCATTGGGTGTAAGTGAGTCTTTAAAGTAAAGACTGACATGGATGGTAATAACCATACCTATAAAGGTAGATTGGTGGCTAAAGGATTCAAAAAAATTCATGGTATTGACTATGATGAAACCTTTTCACCAGTTGCGATGCTTAAATCCATTCGGATCATACTTGCTATTGTAGCCTACCACGATTATGAGATCTGGCAGATGGATGTCAAAACCACTTTTCTGAATGGAAAGCTACTCGAGGATGTGTACATGACACAGCCTGAGGGTTTTGAAGATCCAAAGCATCCTGGAAAGGTATGCAAACTGCAAAGGTCCATTTATAGACTAAAGCAAGCCTCTCGAAGCTGGAATCTTCGATTCGATGATGCAATCAAGGAGTTTGGTTTCATCAAGAATGAAGATGAACCTTGTGTCTACAAGAGAAATAGTGGGAGCACAGTTATATTTCTTATCTTGTATGTAGATGACATACTTCTCATCGAAAATGATATTCCCTCACTCCAGTCTGTGAAGATGTGGTTAGGGAATTGTTTCTCGATGAAAGACTTGGGTGAAGCTGCCTATATTCTAGGCATCAAGATCTATAGAGATAGATCTAAAAGATTACTTGGCCTAAGTCAGAGTACATACATTGATAAAGTGCTAGATCGTTTTGCTATGCAAAATTCCAAGAAAGGATTTCTACCTTTATCACATGGTATGAGTCTTTCGAAGACTCAATGTCCGTCTTCTAAGGAGGAGAGAGATCACATGGATAAGATCCCTTATGCATCTTCTATAGGGTCTATCATGTACGCCATGCTTTGTACTCGTCCTGACGTCTCGTATGCTTTGAGCATGACGAGTAGATACTAGTCGGATCTAGGTGAAAGTCACTGGATAGCAGCCAAAAATATTCTTAAATACTTACGAAGAACGAAAGAATATTTCCTGATATTTGGAGGCAATGAGGAGCTAACTATAAAGGGTTACAGAGATGCAAGCTTCCAAACAGACAAGGATGACTATATATCACAATCGGGGTACGTGTTTTGCCTGAATGGTGGAGCTGTGAGCTGGAAGAGTTCGAAGCAGGACACAGTTGCTGATTCTACAACAGAAGCTGAGTATATTGCTGCGTTTGATGCAGCAAAGGAGGCTGTTTGGCTCCGCAAGTTCATCAGTGAACTTGGGGTAGTTCCTAGCATTGCAGATCCAATAGACCTCTATTGTGACAACAATGGAGCTATTGCACAGGCTAAGGAACCTCGATCACATCAGCGGACTAAACACATACTGTGGTGCTTCCATCTCATTCGAGAGATCATCGATAGAGGAGATGTGAGGATATGCAGAGTACCGACAGAAGCTAACATCGCAGATCCATTGACCAAGGCTTTGGCACAGAGGAAGCATGATGGTCACACTAGGTCACTAGGTCTCAGATATTATAGTGATTGGTACTAGTGCTAGTGGGAGATTGTTAGTTATAACCCTAAAACCAATCATGTGATGGTTGAATAGGGAACATTTTGTATCATATTCTATAAAGGCAAAGGATTGGTTATTATATTTACGTCTTGCTTGTGCCAGCTAACTTAAATATAATAATGCCCTAGAAAAGTAGGTTCTTATCTACAACACATCAATTGGCAGAATTGATTATGCGAGGCTGTAGAGAACACTTTCCTAAATGTTCCTAGTCAAGTATTAATATGCAAGGGCAATATTAATACATAAAGACTAGCATGTAGGTCAATTGATGACTTGATCTCACAAGTCATGGATATATGATATCAAGTTGACACATGGGTATATATTAGAGAATATATACTGAACTGACCCACCATGAGAAAGTTTCATGGATCGTCATATGAGTGTCATCTTTCTCATGTGACTATTGGTATGAATAGTCCTCAAACCTGAAGTCACTACGGTTCCCTACATAAGGAGTTATGTACTTTGGTATCGTCAAACGTCACCCGTAACAGGGTGGACCATAAAGGCGATTACTGGGTATATAACAAATTATGTGGAGGGATGTGAGTGATGTAGATGAGATCTATACCTCCCATATGACGGGAGTGATATCTGTGGGCCCCTTGATTGAGTAGAACTACTAAAACGCATGGCCATGCTCGAATGAGTCAATATGAGATATTGAGCTCATTTGTTTGAGTTAGTTTACTCAGGGATCAAGAAACACATAGATTGATCGAGGATGACACGGTCTATGCCTCATTGGTCAATCTGATATCAAGGATAGAAGGACACGGTCATACATTATAGTAGTCACGGAAAGGTTAGTCGGATCTTGACTTATTTCGTAACTTGGGTAGCAATGATGTATTGGTAGATGTCGCTCATTGCTTGTGTATCTAAAAGAGTTTAGATCCACTGTCAACGTTATGAGAGCCTATAGGGTCACACACAAAGAGCATGATGATTTGAAGAATTAGTGCATTCTAGTTTTACTAGAATAATTTGGGAATGAGCTTAAGTACAAAATGGTTTTTGGACTTTAAGCTTAATGAGAATTTTAGCTTATTGATTTAATGAGATTAATTCAATATGCTAAGCTTATTAATTTAATTAGATTAAATAAATATGTTATCATGATAGCCTAAGCTTAATTGATTTAATAAGATTAATTCAATATGTTACCTTATTGATTTAATGAGATTAATTCAATATGATAACATAAGCTTATTGAATTAATAAGATTAATTCAACATGCATGAATGCCACATAAGCATGCCACCTAAGCATGCCACATAAGCATGCCACCTAAGCTTGATGAGGTGGAAGGAGACAAAGGGTTTTGACCTTTGGAATTTCTCCTCATGTGGCCGGCCATTATTTTTCAATACAATTGATTGCATTGAATGTGATAGGAGGTAAAAGGTTTTTTCAATCCTATGAAACACTCCATGGGGTGGCCGGCCAAACTTGGTGAAGCTTGAGGCTTGGAGAGAGCTTGGTGGTAAGAGGCTTTGGTTGTGTGGCTTTTGTGAGTGTAGGCTAGCAAGAAGAGTAGTCTTCTTCTTCCTTTCTCTTTTTCCCTACCTTCCTCTCCTTTAGGGACTTCTCTAGCAAGAAGTAAAGGAGAGCTCTTCTAGTTTCTTTTGTGAGACAAGAGCTTGCTCGTGTGGATACATATAGAGGCACGGACATTTGAACGTGCTAAAAGATCCAATAAACCCAAGGAGAAGCTAAATTAAATATGGCACGCAACAAAGGTAATATTCTCCTATAAGAGAGGTTTTGAGAAATTTATTTTTTGTACGAGGTGTTCTTTCGCAAGGATCACTTTGAAAGGATCCTAATTTTTCGTTGCACATATGCTATTTTGCATAAAAAATCCCTACATTCGGAAGATCCACGAAGGTTGTTGCAGGAATCATTTAGGAGGGAGAGCTTTGGCGAGGAAGTCCTTGTTAGCGGGATATTTTTGGCCTACCCTCCAACAAGATGCAGCTTATGTGAGGGATCGATATGGCCGGCTAGAGGGGGGTGAATAGCCCTCGTACGTTGGACGTCGTAAATTGCTCGTCTACAAAACTAATTAGCGCAAGCGGAATATACAAATACAAAGCAAAAGACAAGCAAGATATAAGCAAGCAATACAAACACCGAGATATAACGTGGTTCACGGCTACGCCGCTAATCCACGGTCCGATTCGTCCACGGTGAATCACTCCGCCAAAACCAATCACTATCGGTCTCTCCTTTGCACAAAGCTAGGTGGAGGTAACCTTTACAACCAAGATCACTCTTCTTACAATAGGATTGAAGTAAAGACAAGTAAGAATGGCAATGATTATCGCTGCAAAGCAGCAATACGTAATTAAGCATTAGCCTCTCAAAGGCTTACACCCTCTCTTTTTATAGAGAGGGCTAACTCCTTGCCCGCCATGGCTCGAACTGGGATCAGCGGCCTCAACCCTTATACGATCGGCCGCTTCAGAATCGATCGATTTCTTGCGAATGATCGCCCGATCGATGGCGGATCAGATCGCCACGTATGGCGATCGGGCCGATCCGATACCGATACCGAACTCACATTAGACGAAGCGATCGACTACCATGACATGGCGATCGGCGGTGTCGGGAAAACCCATCCGACACTTGGCCAAATGGCCAAGTTTCACCTAAGAACTACCCTTCCCCGGGTTACAATCGCTCACTCTCATTTCTCGGAGTCCCTCGCCTTCGAAGTTCTCTTCGTTCTCGGCCACGTCCCTCGGCAGCATCAGGCGCACGGCTCTGCAATGCTCCTTCGCGTCTCTTGCCTCGAAGTCTACATCCTCTGGCTTCACTCCAAGCTTCTCGTCCGGCGGTCCCTCGGATGCTCCAAGCGCACGGCTTCCGCAAAGCTATCCTTCACCGACTCAAGGCACGAGTCATGAGATGTGAAACTCGCCACGGCTCCATGTGCGAATTACTAAGTCCTGCACGACTTCAACGCACATATCATATCAACATATCAAACTAACTTAAACCCTTTGCCACACCATCAAAACCATATCACGGCAAGAGATTGCCCTAACAGCTTATATAGTGCAAACCTGCTCAGCCTGCCAAAAACAATGCAACCGATCAGAACGATCGGCTGAATTAATGAAGGTTGTTGTTGCTTCATGCCCTTTTGATTAATGGGGAATGGATATAGTGGGTCCTATGCCTGTAGCGCCATTGCAGAAAAAATTCTTATTGGTGGCTGTGGATTATTTCTCCAAGTGGGTGGAGGCAGAGCCCCTTGCCAAAATCACTGAGAATGTTGTAATACAATTCCTATGGAAAAATATTGTTTATCGGTATGGTATTCCTCGGAGGCTAGTTAGTGATAATGGGCGACAGTTTCAGGGCTGAAATATCAGTGAATGGTGTCAAAGTCTTAATATCCAGCAGGCATTTACTTCGATTGCCCATCCTCAAGCTAATGGGCAGGTCGAGGTCACTAATAGAATTCTTATTCAAGGATTGAAGACTAAATTGGGGGCTCAGAGAGGAAACTGGGTGGAAGAGTTGCTTGGAATCTTGTGGGCTTACCGAACCACACCAAAAATTGGAACAGGAGAAACTCCTTTCAGCCTGGTATATGGGACGGAGGCCATTATTTTGGTGGAAGCCCTTTTAAGTAGCGCCCGAGTGGAAGTTTATGAGTCAGAGTAGAACCAAATTATTCGGATCACTGAGTTGGACTTGGTGGAAGAAAAGAGGGAAGCGGCACGGTGGGGAGGAGAGTTTTACAAGCGGAGAGTGCAACAAGCTTTTAACAAAAAGGTGATGCTCCAAAGATTTCAAGAGGGGTATTTTGTTCTGCACATAGTTAATTTCGCTGGGGATCCTGGAAAGTTAGCTCTGAACTGGGAAGGGCCTTATGAAGTGACACTTCGCGTAGCCGGGTCAGCGTATTATCTAAAGGATTACCAAGGCAAGGAATTTCCTCGACCCTGGAATGCTATCCACCTGAAACATTTTTATATTGTATAAGGGGTGATGGATAAGGAAGAGGAGTTGGGGGGTTCCCGAAGGAATGTACTTGACAATTTGTTATATTGATTAGATGTACGGTGAACTCAAGTTTGATTGATAAATCATTTACATTAATACTATATTCCTCGTGATGAGCTATGAAGAGAAAAGAAGATGAAAATGGAGCCATGTCCCAAAGCAATACATCAAGTTACAATGTAAAATGATCGGGTGGATAGCATCGGAAGCCGGCTTTCCAAAGCAAGGAGAAAGCTGGATGGTTCGCAGGGGGAAGTCCTTGGTCAGCGTACTGCTGAACCGCCTCGTTAAACCCATCTTGATAAGTGGCACGCATTAGGATTATTAACCACTCTTGTCGGTTTGGACGATCAGGACTTCGGGTCCGATGGAGCCTGTGACACTTCTCTTGTTGCTCCCGGAGGGCTCGATACATTTCACTATAACGCTGGGATATTTTAATAATGGCATCCGCTAAGACCGAGATGTCATCTGCTCGGGAAGTTTGGTCCTGCTAGAGGAGGCTCGTCATATCCATCATATTCAAGTGCATTGAAGCTGAAATTCCCTCTACCACCTCTGTGTAGGATCTGGTGCAGACAAGCTCATTGCCTAGTCTCTAGAGGGATGTTTCTTGCCTATGTATACGGGCATTAGCATGTGCCCTAGAAGTTATTGAGGAGGAGTTTTCTTATACCTCCTTACATAGGCGGGTGCAGAGGTCCCCTATTTTGTCCTCTGCTTGCTGGTATTGAACCCGCAGGTTGGCGATGATATCACAATCCTTTTTCTTCTCCTAAAGGAGTTCTGCTACCTTCTCTCGAAGGCTTATCTATTCTTGAGAAGGGGAAGTCTCTTTGTCAGACTGCACTAGCTGAACATCCCGTCAGATGGATAGTGATTCTGCGTGAGCCCGCTGTTGCTCTCGCAATGCCGCTATAATTTTGGCATCTTTTTTATGTTGGCAGTGAGCTTATGTCAGTTGCTCCTAACACTATTTCAGTTGATGCGATAAGATATGCTCTTGACTTTGAGCAGCAGTCTGATCCTCCCACTATTGTTGTTCACATTTCAGAGATTGAGCTCGATACTGTTGGAGGGAGCGATCCAATTCTTGATAATTCGTAAAGGTTTGTAAACCATTTATCAAAAAGAAGTCATCCAACAAGGAAAGTTAAAGAATTCGATTCGAGAAATATCCCAATGCTAGAGCATGGCGCAGGCCTTCCATCCGGGGGACCAGTTCCTCAAAATTTAAGATCCGAAGGCCTCGGAGAGAAGAGGAAGAAGAAGGGATGGATGACACCAGGGGAGAAGGCTCACTCATGATGGGAAAAGGAAAGATGAAAAAAGGAGGTTGCATTGGAGATTCAGAAGGGAAAGAAGAAGGAGCTCCTATAAGGAAGGTCAAAGAGATGGGGGCTGAGAGAGGAGAAGCAGAAAGGCATGGGGTGTGGAAGACATAGTGTGGTTGGTTGTGAGACGGGTATAGAAGAATCTGTAGAGGGGGAATGGTCGGGTGAGGAGTTTGGGGAGGAAGATATAGAGAGTACGGGGATGGAAAACTCATCGCTGGGAGGGTGAAAAGTAGGACCCTGATCTGTGTTCAAAGGAGGCGAAAGGTCTCCTAAGTTATGGACGACGGGGGAAATTAGCAATGGGGGAATATCAACTATCATGGGTTCAGGTACGGGAGTATGCTCCGGCGGGAGAGAAGGCGTGGATGCAGAAGCGTTTGACGTTGATAGGGGTTGACGCCCAACCTCTCTATGTTCATCTTTAGGTTGCGATGAGAGAGGGGGCGATTTCCGGATACCCAAGGTGGAAGGGGAAAAAATGGGAGAGTTAGGGTTTATAAGTAACATTGAAGATGAGGCTGGACTAGCTACCCTAGTCTCCTCTGGAATGGAGGGGACAAGAGTTTCAGGCGAAGTTGGAGGAGAAGGGAGAGATGAAACAGGTGTGATGGTATGAGATGAAGGTGAGGGCGAAGTTGATGCTGGCGGATGACCCTCACCCCGTTTGATTTGTGAGTAACGACTTGCAATTTCTTGGTAGAAAAAGCAATGTATCCTGCCCGCCGAAGAAAGAGGAAGAGCGCTGGAATTAATGACTGGAGCATCGGAAGATGACGGTGGAAAGAAGAATGGACGAAGAAGATGGAATGATGGTAACAACAGAAGAAAGGAAAGATAAAGCGTCCCCTAGAAAAGGAGAGGGCAATGGGCTTGCGGGGGCGATTGGGCTCCTAATTTATAAAAAGGGCGCCCTAAGAAGAAGAAAAATGATGATTTAGTCCTCTTATGGCCCGTTACTTATTAAAACTTTTGCTTTCATATGAGGGGATGGATGGGGGTATTCGCCTTCAAGATGGAGGAAGAAATAACAGTGGTACAAAGGCAGAACCGAAGGTCAGGTCAGCGCACTCTTTATACAGAAGGCCTTGGTCACTATTATTTTTATCCCCGTGTGATGGCGTAGCGGAAGAGTTGAGGTCACTCCTCAACTGCATATTATTTTATCATCGTGAAATGGAAGAGTTGAGTTAATTCCTCAACTATATATTATTTTATCTCTGTGTGGTGGCAGAACGGAAGAGTTGAGTTCATTTCTCAACTATCTATTATTTTATCCCATATGGTGGCGGAACATAAGAGTTTAGTTCATTTCTCAACTATCCATTCTTTTTATACCCATGTGATGGTGGAGCGGAAGAGTTGAGTTCATTCCTCAACTATATATTATTTTATCCCCGTGTGGTGGCGGAACAGAAGAGTTCAGTTCATTTCTCAACTATCCATTATTTTTATCCCCGTGTGGTGGCGGAGCGGAAGAGTTGAGGTCACTCCTCAACTATATATTATTTTTATTCCCGTGCGGTGGTGGAACGGAAGAGTTGAGTCTCCACTCAACTGTATATTATTTTTATCCCCATGTGGTGGCGGAGCGGAAGAGTTGAGGTCACTCCTCAACTGCATATTATTTTATCCCCGTGAAACAGAAGAGTTGAGTTCATTCCTCAACTATATATTATTTTTATCACCGTGTGATGGTGGAATGGGAGAGTTGAGTCTCCACTCAACTATATATTATTTTATCCCTGTGTGGTGGTGGAACAGAAGAGTTGAGTTGATTTCTCAACTATATATTATTTTATCCCCGTGCGGTGGCGAAACGGAAGAGTTGAGTTCATTTCTCAACTATTTATTATTTTATCCCGCAGAACGGAAGAGTTGAGTTCATTCCTCAACTATATATTTTTTTATCCCCGTGTGTTAGCGGAACAGAAGAGTTGAGTTCATTCCTCAACTTTAAACATTATTTTATCCCCGTGAAATGGAAGAGCTGAGTGTTCCCTCCGTTGTATATCATCTTATTCTCGTGCAGGGGAAGGATATAGGCGATGGCTTATGTTGAAGAAGGTTCAGTACTTCGGAAAGATCGCATATTGCAATTCCCCTACAAGAAGAAAATAACAAAAGGAACCCTTATTTATGGGGTATTACAGTTCCTTGTTGGGAGGTACTGAAGGAGCTTCTTTGCGTACCTAGGTTTGACGCCGTAGCTGCCGAAGGTAAGATTGTTGTATGAAGATATGCTTAGACAGGTCCTTCTGGGACACTGCTAGTTGTTGGCGCAAGGAGTAGTTGCTGGTGGAAGCTTCCCTTAAGCGCCGCTACAGATATTCCACTTGCTCCTCCAGGTTAGCGATATAGCGTTGTTCTTCAATTTTTCCCTTCGGGGGAAAAGAACTGCTACCCTGTTCAGAAGTTTCTTCCATGACGGGGAGAAGAAAATGAGAAGATCATGGTTAAGTGGCGATAGTTTGAGGTCCTTATAATGACGATGGAGGAAGGTGCATTTATTCGCAGAGAAGATAGAAATAATAAATGCTACCAAAGAAGGAGAAACGTAAAGGCAGTAGATGGAAGTTATTAGCGTAGTAACTTTGGGAAGGACAACTTAATGTCCAAGAAAATAGTAAGGGGAAGTATGTTCAGATGGGATAGCAGTCTTTTTTCGTGGCAGTTGCTCTACCTTTACAAGAAAATGATAAGAGTTAACATCTTCTTTTTTATTAACATACTTGATAGTAATTACATCATTTACGCTACTTAAGCTTTTTATGATCGTTCTCAATAGAAGAATCGTCAGAGGGCTCCTCCAGAGGAGGAGACGCCAGAACGACTCTGTAGATATCGCCTTGAACTGGAGGTGCCGTTGGTGGAGCTCCAACAAAAGGAGGTTGATGAGGCCCCGTTGAAGGGACTGGAACGAAAGCTAGGGCCGGCGGAAGCGGAGGAAGTTTAGCAGAGGCCAGGGGATCTCCTATTGTGTATTTCCACGTCAGAGGAGGGTTCCATACCCGATTACGGAAGGAAGGAAAGGGTGCTTGGAAAGACCTCCCCGTCGGAGGGGATGGAACAGTGGTTAAGGAGGGAGAAGAGTGGTGACGAAAAGCCGAAGCGGTCGTCGAGCGGGTCTCTGATTCCTCTGAGTCTTCATTGGTCCAGTCGTGCAGCTCAAAAGAGTCGAAATTTGAAGAAATCTCAATGGGGTGTTCTTCGGAAGCCATGAGAGCCAGATGAAAATGTGAAGACACTTGAGGTGATAATTTATAATCGAGAGATGAGAAGTTGCATTTGTCCTCGGAAAGGAGAAGAAGAGGAAAGGACCAACATCGTAATAGCGTCAGCATAGGAAATTGTCGAGATATCATTTCCAGGGCAGGTAATTATTTTGAGAATATCAAAGGTTAAGGCGGATTAAATTGCCAACTGAGCCCAACAAATTGACTCGGGCCAGGAGAGAGATCTTTCCAACGATATCCCGAACTTGTTCCAAAGTAAGAAGCATCGTCCTTTCATTTATATGGGACTGAAAAGGGGTTGTCGTTAAAAAGAGAAAGAAATACAGAATAGACCCAAAGTTCTTGACCCATACCAAGACATGCATAAAAAGCCACAAAGAACCATGTCAGTACCAACATTCTTTCATAATCAAAGATTCATTGCAAGGATTAAAGTGTGACAGATTACAGTTCAAAAAGTTGGGGGGGGGCACTTGGATAAAGCGTCGGCGGGGATTAAATAGCTAGTGTATGTGCCAGGGGGAGGATATCCTCGTTCAGCATTTAAAGCCAAGGACCCATCAAAACCAAGTATAAATAAATCCACTCCTTTCTTGATATAACGCCCCTTCAGGTCGCCCTCCTGCTCCTTCAGCTGAGATTGGCAGGTAGCGAGTTGAGCTTGACACGCGGCTAGCTGGCCTGGCTTTTAGCAAATTGGGCTGCCAGATTATCTCTTTCTGTTGTTACCTTCAAGGCCCGCTTACCCAGAGCCGAAAAAGCCTCGGTATATTCTTGATGAAGCTCTGTTTGTTGCCGAGCCACAACCAACAGGGCTTCGGGAAGGGTAGCCACCAATGAAGAGAGTTCTTGCCATCTCTCCGAGCAAGACTTTCAGGTGGCTTCCCACGCTTGACATTCTCGCCGCAACTATTGAATAGTAGTCGAGGAATCAGCAGCCTGGATAATTGCATCCCCAAGCTATCTTTTATACCTTGTTAGCTCATGACTAAGAAGATCCACCTGCTGAAGCTCGCTGGACTGCAGGAATATTTGTTGTTCAATGTCTTTATTTTTTCGCTGAAGCTCCTCCTTTTCGCTCTGAACCAAGGCCAATTGTGTCATGGAGTCTTCACATTGGCCCATCAGATCCGATTCATTTTGCTCCACCTCACTCAGTTGTTGAGTGAGTTGTTTTTGGTGCGCCATGAAGAAAAGTGGCGCGTCTCCACGTTGGACTAAAATTGAGCTATATAATACAACATCTTATTATGTATGGCTGAGACCTGAAGGAAAAAGGATGCAACTACTAAGCGTTGGTACATCGATATATATATGTATATATATATATACTATAAGTAAAGAGGGAAAGAAATTACCTCAGCTAGCATTTTGCTCATCTGATCACAAGGGCCCTATATACCATATTGGTTGAAAAGTTTCACCTCCGAGAGGCGATGGATTTTCAAAAGGGACCCCAATGTAACTGATGAAGGGTTCGGGGAAGGAAGATTCCCCTCCTTCGAAGGGGGAGGGGAGGTCTATGTTAGGGCAATCTCTTGCCATGATAAGGTTTTGATGTGTGTGGCAAAGGGTTTAAGTTAGAGTGTTATTATGATTTGATATGTGTGTTGGAGTCTTGCAGGGATTAGTAATTCGCACATGGAGCCATGGCGAGTTTCACCTCTCATGACTCGGTCCTTGAGTCGGTGAAGGATGGCTTTGTGGAAGCCGTGCGCTTGGAGCATCCGAGGGACCGCTGGACGAGGAGCTTGGAGTGAAGCCGGAGGAAGTAGACTTCAGGGCGAGACGCGAAGGATGGCACTGAAGAGTCGTGCGCTTGGCACATCCGAGGGACATGGCCGGACGAAGATAACTTCAAAGGCGAGGGACTCTGAGGGATGAGTGTGAGCGAATATAACCCGGGAAGGGGTAGCTCTTAGGTGAAACTTGGCCATTTGGTTAAGGGTCGGATGGGATTTCCCAACATCAGTAGACTACCATGTTAATGGTAGTCGACTACTCTAAGTCGACGGTGACTCGACTAGTGTTCGAGTCCAGTTCAGGTTAAACGACCGCCATGGAATGACAATGATCATTGTGAGACCACCAGTCGACTGATGAAGGCATCAGTCGACTGGTCGCAAGAGTTTCGGGCACAAAATGGAGTCGAGCTCACGGAGCACTCGACGGATTGAGCATCAGTCGACTGATGGCAATATCAGTCGACTGATTCTAGTGCCGTTGGATAGAATCCAACGTGGAAAGAAGCCATTATTGGGCAACGACTATAGGACCAGTCGACTGATGGGGACATCAGTCGACTGCTCCTGTGTCAACGGGAAGAAACCCTCTTCCTCTATAAAGAGGAATGGTGTGGGGCTTTGGGAACCTAATGCTTCAACTCATAACATCTCCCAATGTTCTCTAAGGGTTTTTCCACTCTTCTTCTTGTGCTAATTCTCATTCAATTGTAAGAAGAGGGATTGTAAAGAGGTTACCTCCAACTAGGTTGGTGCAAAGGAGAGACTTAGTGGATTTGGCAAAGGAGTGATTCACCTTCGACGAATCGGGATCGTGGATTAGCGGCGTAGCCGTGAACCACATTAGGACCTTGTGTTAGCATTGTTTGTTTCTTTTGCTTTGTTTTTATTTGCTTGATTTGCTTGTCTTGTTGTTTCCGTTGCGCTAATCTTTTTGTAGACGAGCAAATACCATTATCCAACGTAAGAGGGCTATTCACCCCCTCTAGTCGGCCGATCGATCCCCTACAAGTGGTATCAGAGCCATGGAAAGCTTGTCGAGGACTAACCACAACAACAAGCACATTCAAGAATGGCCGGCTCAAATATTCACCCACCAAAATTCGAAGGCGAATTCTCTTGGTGGAAAAAGAGAATGGAGGTATTCTTTGAAACTGACTTTAAAATTTTATTAATAATGGAAAACGGTTTCGAGATGCCTAGCAATGAAGATGGGGAGCCATTGGAGAAATCAAGGTGGAGCAAGAGGCAAAGGAAAGAATACTTGGCAAATTCAAAGGCCAAGCACCACCTCTACAATGTACTCCCCCAACAAGAGGTGAATAGGATAGGGGAATGCTCTAGTGCGAAGGAGATGTGGGAGAAGCTAGTAGAGCTTCATGAAGGCACCTCGGAAGCCAAACTTGCAAGGAGACACCTCCTCCGCTCCCAACTATCCAACATAAAATTAGAAAAGGGAGAAAAGGTAACATCATTGCATTCTAGGTTTAAGGAAATTTTGATTGGACTAACAAGTGTAGGAGAAAGGCTCTCCAACCGGGACATGCTCATGAAAGCAATTGATACTTTTCCCCGATCATCAAAATGGAGTTCAATGGTGGACTCCTTCTACATGTCCAAGAACTTGGAAGTGAGCACCTTGGAGGAGTTCTTCTCAACAATGGAGCTCCACGAAACAAGGCTTGAAGGAATACAAGAAGAGCCAAAGTTTCAACCTTCAAGAGGAGTAGCCTTGATGGCACACAAGGGGAAGAAGAAGATGGAAATCCCCTCTTCCTCCGATGATGAAGCATCCTCCTCCTCCTCCATGGATAGCATAGAAGAAGCCTATATGGTAAGGAGGGTAAGGCGTGTATTAAAAGGTTTTAGATTTAATAAATCTAATGATTTTAATAGAAGACCAATGGGGAAAATTATTTGCTACAATTGCCAAGGAGAGGGACACATAAGGGACAATTGTCCTCTCCTAAACAAGAGCAAAGAAGAGAGGAAGAAGAAAGAAGAAAAGAAGAAGAAGAAGGGGAGCAAAAAGAAGGAAGAAGAGAAGAAGGCCAAAGAAAAGGGGAAGACCAAAGCTTTAAAGGCAAGGACTTAGGATAACCCCTCCTCATCATCTTCATCATCATCGGAAGAGGAGAATGCTTTTGTCACCAACTTAGCTCTAATGGCCTTTGACGACTTGGATTGCTCCTCCTCCTAAAATGAAGGATCAAGTTCAAGTGGAGAGAGCTCAAGTGAAGGGGGAGCCTCCTCTACCTCCTCATCCGAAGAAGAGGACATGGAAACTATGGTAACTAACCTTTCATCTAGTAAAATAGTTTCTATGATTACTAGTCTCACTAAGGACTTATTTAGAGCAAAGAAGAAAAATAAAACCATGCATGATCAAATTAAAGATTTAGAGCAAAAATTAGAAAAAGCATGTTTTAATGATAATGATGATGATGCATGCTTACATGATAATTATATGTCTTTGGATGTTAATGATGCATGCATAGAAGAAAATAGGGCTTTAAGAGAAAAGGTAGACTATTTGACCAAAGCCCTAGAAAAGTTTACTATAGGCTCCAACACCTTGAACATGATCATAGGGAGCCAAAGGGCAAGCTTCAACAAGAAAGGCCTAGGATATAAGGAAAAGAAAAATGGAAAGGCCTATAAATGTCTAATTGCTAGGGGTCAAGATAAAAAGAAAGTAATAGCCAAAAAATGGATCCCTAAGGAATTTTTAGTGAATCCCATAGCCAAGAATTTATATTGGGATCCAAAATCCATCCTAAAGGGTTAAGAAAACCCTAGGATAGTCAACCATAAGGACTTTACCTATATCATATTGTTGGTTGACTTAGGATGGCGGAACAACATTTTTGAAATAGTGTTAGGTGATGATAATGCACCTATAAATAGATAAATCATGCTTTAGGTGATATTTGCTTTATTATCATGATATAATACCTAATGCATGATCACAATTTGATTAATACATTTGTTTCATGATAATAATGTGAAATTAATTCATATACATCTTTATGATCATGTGGATTGTTAGGATGATACTTAACCTTGATAGAATTGCATGAAAATAATGGTTAAGTACATACAAATACCTTTAGGACACATCTCACACTCACCATAGGCTACCATGATTGAAAACATAGCATGGCGAGATGATAGGATATACAAATGTCCACTAGTGCCTATGGCATTTAGATGATCATTTAAAGTATCAAAATAGCAATAATAAATCAATCACGGGGAAGACTTATGTTTAATTCATAGACATATTGCCCAAAGATCATGGTTGGATATTTCATATGTTTTCAAAACAATTTCTTACTTTAAAATCCATGTATTCATGTTTTGAAACAATCCAAAGCAAGACTAGGTGTTAAAATCGATACTTACATGATCAAAAACTTAGTGGTTTTTAAAGCTTTTGGATTTTTGGCAAATACTTAAAAATACAATGATTTTTCATAGAAAACTATTTTTCATCGATAATATATTTACAAGAAATATGTTCCCCAAATTTCATGATTTTTTGAATTTTATATATTTTCTAGTGCATTTCTGAAAACCACCCTGAAAACCTGAAAAACCCGAAATGGACGTGCCAATCGACTGGTAGTCTGAACCAATCGACTAGTAGCCTGATAACATGCCAAGTAATCTCTTTTCTCCAATTTTAAGGCATGTTTTGGTTTTTGTTTCTCTCTAGACTTGATGCCATGCTATATAAACCTTGTTAATTATTTTTGATGGTGTGAAAGGGGGAGAAATGTTATGTTTAAGTAAGGGGGAATATATTTAGGGGGAGTTTCATGTATTATGGGGGGGGAGTTGCTAATCATGTTATTTACATGCTTTCATTCCTTAATAGTTTTATCAAATGTTTTACATAACTTAAACGGATTGTCACACATCAAAAAGGAGGACATTGGTAGGGCAATCTCTTGACATGATAAGGTTTTGATGTGTGTGGCAAAGGGTTTAAGTTAGAGTGTTATTATGATTTGATATGTGTGTCGGAGTCTTACAGGGATTAGTAATTCGCACATGGAGCCATGGTGAGTTTCACCTCTCATGACTCGGTCCTTGAGTCGGTGAAGGATGGCTTTGTGCAAGCCGTGTGCTTGGAGCATCCGAGGGACCGCCGGACGAGGAGCTTGGAGTGAAGCCGAAGGAAGTAGACTTCAGGTTGAGACGCGAAGGATGGCGCTGCAGAGCCATGCGCTTGGCGCATCCGAGGGACGTGGTCGAACGAAGATAACTTCAAAGGCGAGGGACTCAGAGGGATGAGTGTGAGCGAATGTAACCCGGGAAGGGGTAGTAGCTCTTAGGTTAAACTTGGTCATTTGGCTAAGTGTCGGATGGTATTTCCCGACATCAGTTGACTACCATGTTAATGGTAGTTGACTACTCTATGTCGACGGTGACTCAACTAGTGTTCGAGTCCGGTTCAAGTGCCAACAGTCGACTGCCATGGAATGACAGTCGACTACGAGACCACCAGTCGACTGATGAAGGCATCCGTCGACTGGTCACAAGAGTTTCGAGCACAGAATAGAGTCGAGCTCGCGAAGCACTCGACTGATCGAGCATCAGTCGACTAATGGCAATATCAGTCGACTGATGCCAGTGCCGTTGGATAGAATCCAACGTGGAAAGTAGCCGTTATTGGGCAACGACTATAGGACCAGTCGGCTGATAGGGACATCAGTCGACTGCTCCTGTGTCAACGGGAAGAAACCCTCTTCCTCTATAAAGAGGAATGGTGTGGGGCTTTGGGAACCTATTGCTTCAAATCATAACATCTCCCAAAGTGCTCTAATGGTTTTTCCACTCTTCTTCTCGTGCTAATTCTCATTCAATTGTAAGAAGAGGGATTGTAAAGAGTTTACTATTGGTGCAATCGGCCCAGGTCACGATTGACCAGACTCGAGTTTGACTCGAGTGATGTTTTGATGTTTGACAAAGGGATTTGACAAAGTGGTTTGGCATTGATGTTTGACATTAATGTCAGTTAATATGTTGGGGAGATTGTTGGAGCAATCAACCCGGGTCATGTTTGACCGGACTCGAGTTTGACTCGAGGAAGACCTTGATGGTTGACTGGGGTTGACCATGTGATTATGGGAAAGTCTAAGCATGGGTCTTGGCAAGGTAAAGTCCAAGTTATGGGTACTTGGCATGGAAAGTCCAAGTGGGACACTTGGCATTTGGTAAAGTCCAAGTCATGGGTACTTGGCATGAAAAGTCCAAGTTGGACACTTGGCGCATGGAAAGTCCAAGTCATGGGTACTTGGCTTTTGGGAAAGTCCAAGTCTTGAGTACTTGGCATGAGAAGTCCAAGCATGGGTCTTGGCAAATGAGAAGTCCAAGCATGGGTCTTGGCAAATGGAAAGTCCAAGCATGGGTCTTGGCATGGAAAGTCCAACATGGGTTGGCAAGGGAAAGTCCAAGCTTGAGTCTTGGCATTTGGGATGTCCATGGGGATTGATATTGGCAGCGTAAAGTCCAAGCGGAGTCTTAGCGGCGTAAGTCCAATGTGCCTTGGCAGTGTAGACACCGTTAGCATGACATAGCCGAGGGAAGCACCTGGAGGCTAGCGCGATGGATGAACAAGTCATGGATGACTTGGAGGGATCCGAGAGGCATGAGGCTGATGGAGGTGGCTAGAAGGCTTAGGTCTAGGCTAAGGGTGGTCTAGCAAGTATGGGGGCACCAAACTTGGGTTAAAACCTCATCTTTGAGGTTGGCAGTTGACTGACATTATGGCCGGTTCGACTGCCGTGAGTCGACCAGTCGACTGATGTCGACGGCAGTCGACTGCCAAGGGATGGCAGTCGGCTACTAGTTCTGTGTCGAGCACAGAACGCTCCGTAGCCGGCAGGCCAGTCGACTACGGGCATTGGCAGTCGAATGACAATGTTGGTAGTCGACTGCCAAGAGATCCGTTGGAGTTTTTCCAGCGTGGATCGAGCCATTGTCTCACGACAATAGTGGCATCAGTCGACTGGTGACTTATGGCAGTCGACTGATAGGCGGAAATCCAGGTCGCGCGGAAGGATAAAAGGAGCTCGACGGGAGGATTTTTGGCAATGGTTTCTTGAGCATCTTTGGGGCGATTTGTTGCTGCAAATCAGAGTCTCCAAGGCCACTCTTCAAGCAACCAAAAGTAAGAAATCCAAAGCATTTGTAAAGTATTTTCTTTACTTGTATTGCATTATTCTTCATTGTATTTGATTGTTGCTTTTAGATTATTGTTGTAATCTATTGTAAGAGGTTTCTCCACCTCCGACTTGTGTCGAGAAGGAGTATTTGTGATTAGTGAGTGCGTGTGCATCACTAGGGCTCTTTAGAGCTCGATCCGTGGAGTAGGAACCATTCGGTTCCGAACCACGTTATATCTTTGTGTTCGTGATTGTATCTTTTCGTTATTGCTTTTATTATTTCTATTCCGCTGCGCATAACGAGTTTTGTAGAGACGATCGCGAACGATTTCCATCTACGTACGAATTCAACGCTATTCACCCCCCCTCTAGCGGCCTCAATTCTTCTACAGTTACCTCCACCTAGCTTGGTGCAAAGGAGAGACTTAGTGGATTTGGCAAAGGAGTGATTCACCTTGGACAAATCGGGATCGTGGATTAGCGGTGTAGCCGTGAACCACGTTGTTAAGGCAATCTCTTGCCGTAATATGGTTTTGATGTGTGTGGCAAAGGGTTTAAGTTAGGGTGTTATGTTGATTTGATATGTGCGTTAAAGTCGTGCAGGACTTAGTAATTCGCACATGGAGCCGTGGCGAGTTTCACATCTCATGACTTGTGCCTTGAGTCGGTGAAGGATAGCTTTGCGGAAGCCGTGCGCTTGGAGCATCCGAGGGACCGCCGGACGAGGTGCTTGGAGTGAAGTCGGAGGAAGTAGACTTCGAGGCAAGAGACGCGAAGGAGCATTGCAGAGCCGTGCGCCTGATGCTGCCGAGGGACGTGGCCGCGAACGAAGAGAACTTCGAAGGCGAGGGACTCCGAGGGATGAGAGTGAGCGATTGTAACTCGGGAAGGGTAGCTCTTAGGTGAAACTTGGGGGTAGCTCTTAGGTGAAACTCGGGGGTAGCTCTTAGGTGAAACTTCATGAGCAGTCTAACTCGGAACCCGAGAAGGGTATAGCACTTTTTGCAGGTTCAAGGAAGAAAACCGCAAGCAAGCCACCCCCGAAGGAAGAAGAGGATGAGTCCGATTCGGAGGTTGATTCGGAGGTCAACCTAGTTCGAAGGATAGTCAAGGGTCAAAAATGAACAGTCACTCGACCAAACGAAGGTAAGCCTAAAAGTTCAAATATTAGATGTTATGAATGCAACAGGTTTGGACATATCAAGTCCGAATACCCAAAACTCAAGAGCAAAGCACCAAAACACAAAAAACCACTCAACGCTACTTGGGAAGAAGCATCTGAGGAAGAAGATAATGATCGTGTTCTCATGGCTAAACCGGTTGAATCGAAGACGGAGTCGGAATCGGAACCTGAATCGGAAACCGAAGACGAGTCAGAATGCGAAGCACTATTCAAGACAAGCCACGGATACGCATCCGGTTCAAAAGATACACTCAAGGTAAGTCGGTCTCTCATTACTACACTTTATAGTGCAATTAAGTTTTTAACTAGAAAGATAGCTAAGTCTGTGTCCAAGGTCGAGACCCTGGTTGAGGAAGTTAAACTCCTCAAACACGAGGTCTCCCTAACTTCTTCGACTAGTCGAGTTCAAGAGGAGGACTCAACTCGGGTTGAAAAACTTGAAGTTGAGAACTCACTCTTGAAGAGTCAAGTCGAAGATCTTAGGAATACGTTGGAAAGGTTTACTTTGGGATCCAAAGGACTTGACCTCCTACTTGGATCGCAAAGGGTCGTGTACAACAAGGCCGGGCTAGGGTTTAGCTCAAATACAACCAACAAGTCGTATATGTCGATTGTAAGTCGACATAAAAAACGTGTCCAAGCATGGGTCCCTAAGACCACCTTAATTTCAAACTTAGGTTCGAACCAGTACTGGGTTCCCAAGGACCAAATCCTCTATGTGAAGAGACCGAATCGATTCAACGATCTAGGGGGAGCTAGTACGAAACTTGTTTGTGTTTTAACCTAGAAATTGCATACTTAGGTTTTTATTTAGTTTGATTTTCCTTTTTAGAATGGTTAGATAGGACTATAACTCATCAATACTTGATAACATAGTACACGGATGCGGCGAGATGATAGTACGCTAGGAAAGCGGAGTCTTGTGTATTCGGGCTAGATAAGGTGTATCTAGTTCGGTGCACTTGACCGAGCGAAACTAGTTGAAGCTACCTTGCCGTATCCTAGACTAGTTAGACCAGGAAGTGGTCTTAGGTAAGTCAAGTCTCTATTTTCTTGAAAATGGCTTTGTCTAAGGAAGTGGTCGTTATTCCGATCAAAGAAGGCCTCTGTGCCTCGCCATGACCTGGAAGTCATGATCTTGAAAAGGTGACTTGATGAGCCTAAGGTCAAATCCAAATCTAACGCAAGGTTGACAAGTGTTTAAGTCATTAAATTTAAATCAAGTAAAATTGGAAGTCATCTCACAAGAACATATTGGGTTAATGTGTTTGATCATGTAGACATGGGTGAGATGATTTAGGTTAATAATTTTTAACCAATCTTTAATAAATCCAATATCCGATCCAACTACCTTGCATGTAGGATTAATGGATGTTGGACAGTGGTTGCTCCCGACATATGACAGGGGATCAACTCAAGTTTTCGAAGCTTCGATTCAAACGACAAGGATCGTTAGCCTTCGGAAATAACGGCAAGCTCAAAATCATCGGATCAGGTGATATTGAGCTTAACTCAAATTTTGTTATTCAAAATATTTTATTAGTAGAAAGTTTTCAATATAATTTACTTAGTGTAAGCCAATTGTGTGATAATAACTATAAGGTCATATTTCTAGAAAATGAATGCGTAATTAATACAAATGAAACTTTTAAAACAATTCTTAAGGGAACTAGAAATAACAATATTTACACTATTAACTTAACTAACTCCTCAACTAAGTATCTTATGACACGACAAGAGGAATCATGGTTGTGGCACCGACGACTCGGTCACTCACACCCAAGACTAATCCACAAGATGAGTCAGAGTGACTTAGTCAGAGGTTTGCCTAACCTCAATAACTTGGATAATAAAATATGTAATGCTTGTCAACAAGGTAAACAATCTAGGACACAACATCAACTAACTAATCAAGAACAAACCAAAAGTGTGCTTGAGCTCTTACACATGGATCTATTTGATTCGCACGGAGCTAAGTCACTTAATGGAAGTAAATTCTGCTTAGTCATAATTGATGACTATTCTATATTTACTTGGGTTAGGTTCATAAAACATAAAAGTGATACCCTAGATCAACTAATCAATCTATTTAAATTAATGGAAAATCAACAAAGCATTAAAATCAAAAGATTTAGGACTGATCATGGTGGTGAATTCGAGAACCATAGGTTTACAGAATTCTGTAACCTAAATGGATACCACCATGAGTTCTCTTGTCCTAGAACTCCACAACAAAATGGCCTAGTAGAACACAAAAATAGAACCCTACAAGAAGCCGCTAGGATAATGTTAAACGAGTATAACCTACCCGATAGGTTTTGGGCGGAAGCTGTGAGTACGACATGCTATGTCCAAAATAGGATCCTTATGGCAAAGAGGCACCTTATGACCTCATACGAGCTTTATCACGATAAAATACCTAACATCAAGTACTTTAGAGTATTTGGGTGTAAGGTACATATCCTAAACACTAAGGATTACCTAGGGAAATTTACATCCAAAACCACGACCAAAATCTTTCTAGGATACTTGACTACAAGTAGAGCTTAAAGAGTATATAACCATGACACCCTTAGAGTCGAAGAGACTATTAATGTAGTATTTGATGAAGGACACGAACCTACAAAACCCCCGGCAACCCTAATTAGCGAGCCGATTCATACTAGACCTAACTCTGATCCGGAGATCAAGTCTAGTATTAATCCTAACCTAAGTCAACCAAGCCACTCTATCGACCAAGTGACAGATGACTCTAACCAAACTAGAACTCAGACGAGTCATCCTATTGATCAAGTTGTAGACTCAAACCCAAACCCAACTAGGACTCAAGCAAATCATCCTATCGACCAAGTGATAGGTTATCCAAGTTTAGGAGTTTGAACTAGAGCCTCATACAGAAACCTTAGTCAAATCTCCTTAATTTCCAAAATTGAACCCAAGACTATTGACCAAGCTCTTCTTGATCCCGATTGGATTATTGCAATGCAAGAAGAGTTGGCTCAATTCACTAGGAATGAAGTATGGGAATTAGTACAACCACCTAAAGATAAAACAATCATTGGAACAAGGTGGGTGTTTAGAAATAAACTTGATGATAAAGGTGAAGTGGTTAGAAATAAAGCTAGACTAGTCGCTAAAGGGTTTAGTCAAGTCGAAGGTTTAGATTATGACGAGACCTATGCCCCAGTAGCTAGATAAGAGTCCATTCGAATGCTATTAGCGTATGCAGCACATCGAGGATTTAAGTTGTTTCAAATAGATGTGAAATCTGCGTTCTTAAATGGATACATTAAAGAAGAAGTTTATGTTAGTCAACCCCCCCGGTTTCGAAAGTTTAGACAAACCCGACCATGTCCTTAGGTTAAAGAAAGCTCTCTATGGACTTAAACAAGCTCCTCGAGCTTGGTACGAGAGACTTTCGATTTATCTTAAGTCCAAAGGTTTTAACCAAGGTGTAGTTGACCCAACTCTTTTCGTAAAAACATTAGGTAAAGACATATTCATAGCCCAAATCTACGTAGATGATATTATTTTCAGAACCACCAACTCAATCCTACTAAATGAGTTCATTTCACTTATGGAAAGTGAATTTGAAATGAATTTAGTAGGCGAGTTAAGCTTCTTTTTAGGTCTACAAATTAAACAAACTAAAGATGGAATATACCTACATCAATGCAAATATACTAGGGAATTAATTATACGCTTTGGAATGCAAGACGCTAAAATTATTAATACCCCAATGGCAACTAATGTGAATATAGAAGAAGATGTAATCGGAAATTCAATTGATTTAAAATACTATAGGAGCGTAATAGGGAGTCTCCTTTACTTAACTGTAAGCCGACCCGATATCTTATTTGCAGTAAGTATGTGCGCAAGGTTCCAAACCTGTGCCAAGGAGTCTCACCTAACTCTAGTCAAGCGTATCCTTAGATATCTAAAGGGTACACTTAATGTCGGTATTTGGTACCCTAGATCTACCGAGTTTGAACTAACCAGCTACTCCGATTCGGACTATGCCGGTAGTAAGCTCGATAGAAAGAGTACGAGTGGTTGTTGTCAACTTCTCAACTCGAGTCTTGTGAGTTGGTGCAGTAGGAAGCAACACTGTGTTGCCTTATCTACCACCGAAGTCGAATACATTTCGATGGGTGAGTGTGTCACTCAGCTTCTTTGGATGAAGAACACTCTCCGCGACTTTAAGTTAGACATTACAAATACTAAACTTCGCGTAGATAACATTAGTTCAATTAATCTTACTAAGAATCCGATATGTCACTCTAGGACAAAACATATAGAGGTCAAACACCATTTCATTCGAGAACATGTGGTCAACGGAGCCATACAACTCGAATACGTCGAATCGAAGTCTAACTTGGCAAACCTATTTACTAAACCCCTACCCGAAGCTGAATTTAGTCTATTAAGACGAAAATTGGGCATGTGAGTAGTAGAATAGGACTTTGCAAATTATATTACTACTATTTCATACTTTTCATTTTTCATGGAACTAGTATAGGACATATCTTAGATATCATGCACCTATAGATTTAAGGAGCCAATACATCTCACAACACATAGGACTAATGTGTTTGTGTACTTAGCCACGTAGATGGGCGTGAGATGTTAGGACCTTACTCCTGGTTCCAAATGTAGAGCTAGTGCATCGCCATGAACCATGGAGTATAATCATACATACTAACCGACTTTGACCAGGACTGGTTGATCTTTCATATCAATCAAGCCAAATATGAGTCGAACATTTTATAGATGAGCTTATTTTCAGTATATTATTTTTAAAATAATGTGGAACATGCTTGGAATTTAAATTTAATACTAATTTTCCACACACCCTTCCACTTTTCGATATATGGCAAAAGGGGGAGAAAAAGGCGAAAGTTAAGGGATTAAAAATTTTCATGGCCAAAAGTTAAGTAAATGTTTACTTACCATTAAGTTTTAAAAATTTACTTAAAAGGAAGTAAAGGCCAAGTTAAGAGAATTCTTAACTTAAACTTATTATTTAAAAAAAAAACACTATGGCCAAATGCTAATGCTTTACTTAAGAAAGGAGGAGAAAGGGGCAAGTTAAGAAGTCTTCTTAACTTAAATATTTTAGTAAGGCCAACTTTAAGTAATGTTAATTACTTAAACTCTTCCTAAATAGCAATCCTCAAGGGGGAGGACTAAGGTCTTCTTTCAAGACTCACCCTCAGTCAAGGGGGAGGTTTTCTTAAGGAGAGTACTTGAAGAAAATTCTTACTACTCCAACTTAATCTTTATTTTTGTTTTTCATGCACATTATTATTTTTCATGCATGATATTTTATGCGCATTATTATTCTTCATGCATGCTATGTTTTTAACTTTGTATGTGGGTTTGCCATAAATCAAAAAGGGGGAGATTGTTGGTGCAGTAGGTACCTAAGTCGAACCTGAGTTTTGATTATAGCAAATGATACAATGTTAAGCTCATGTCGTTATCTCACGAGGTGAATCGAGTGTGCAAAAAATTGTTATAGCTGGAGCTGAAGGCTAGTGACACCCAGAGGAAGTCGTGGTGGTCGGGCGACACTCGAGTGACTTCGGAGGGAGCCGAAGGAATCGAATGGAAGGCCGGAAGCAAAACCAACACAGTAAGTATCGAGGTAAGCTCGTGTGTGCGAGCATAAGTAAGGTCGTATCCTCTTTACGGGAATGATCTTAAGTGTAGATCCAACCAAAGACATCCTATAGGTGGTCTAGGTCGAGATCGGACGGTCGGAGGTCGTCAAAATAATGTTTTTGTTAAGCTATCTTTGCCTTGCAGCTAGCATCAGTCGACTGCCAGCTTGGAGGACTCGACTGCATTCCAACATTCGACTGCCAAAGGTTAGCATTCGACTGATGCTACCATCAGTCGACTGATGATAGCCATCAGTCGACTGATGGTCAAGGATCAGCCTCGAGGAGTCAAGCCTTATCACCATTTTTCAAGGAGCCAAGTGCCAAAACTCTATTGGGTGAAGTTCCTCTCGAAAAGGGGCTCAAAGGCTATAAAAGGAGGGCCAATCCTAGGGTTTCTTTATCAATTCTAAGCTTCCAAAAGCCTCCGCCAAGCAACAACCTTCCGACAATGAAGTACTTCTTCTCCGACGTCTAGGTTTATTTGTTCTCATTTTATTACATCGGTTAAAGTTTTTATTTCAGTTTAGTACTTTTATTTCTCGAAGCTTTTATCGTAACGAGGAGAGGGGGAGTGTCCCTCTACCTCAAGCTTTGTGCTTCACTTGTATCGATTAAACTCCTACCTCTAACGGGGAGGAGATCTTTAGTGTTTTTGCCCTGCGTGCGTGGTCAAGGACCGCTTGGGCCTTGGAGTAGTAGCAGAAGGCTACAAACCAAGTAAAATTCCCTTGTCTCATTTTACTTTACATTTACATTTCCGCTGCGTATAAGTGTTTTTTAATCGTCTACTGAAAGAAAATAAAATAAATGGTTTTTTGCTATTAACCCCCCCTCCTCTTAATCTCGATATAATAAAGGGCACATATACTTAGTATTCATCTCTTTGATTTACCAATGGGAAAGATTTATAGATTAAATTGATAGGCTCGGTAAGTTGGGAGATGATATTATTTATATGGTGTGCCATTAATTATAGGAGGAAACCGTGTCCTATATATTAGGATGATGATGTCCCCTTGAGGAGCTCATAAGCTTCATCACGTAAACCCTGCAGGTGGACTTGGTCCGGCATGATGAAAAGGTTGTGTGGTACTACTTAAGGAGTTAGATGTTGATTAATTAATGGTCAGTAAATTAATTAATCGACGGACATTCGAGATCTTAAACACGGGGAGAAAATGTACAAATAATATATGAATCCCATATTATCAGATGGGGGTTGGTGAGGTAGATCGATGATGATCCTTTAGTGGATTGGATTATCATTAGTGGATCGGACTTTATATGGGCTTGATCCATGGGTGGCCAAGACCCAACTCCTCCTCATGGTCCCTAATGTAGCCTATTAACACCTCATGAAGCTTAGATCAAATGGATAGAAACAAAACTCTAGATCCATAGTTAGAGATTATATCTCTAAGATCCGACGGTTTTGATTAAATCTCTAGATCCGACGGTTGAGATTAAATCCCTAGAACCAATGGTAGAGATTAAAAGACGGCTTATCCCTAACTCTATAAAAGGAGATTGATAGGTTGGCATGGAGATTGATCCAAGAAGAGCTAGGGTTTTGGGCCACAAGAGAGGAATCCTAGTTGAGATAGGATTACGGTTTGGAGGCTTAGGGTTTTGGAGGCTTGGGCGGCACCAAATAAGGAAGTTTTTCCTTTCTGCTTCCTTCTCTATTGGCCAGCATCCAACACCTTTTCTAGACCCTTTCCATTCCTTGGCCAGCGCCCAAGGGCTCTATTCTCTTCTCCTTTAGTGGTGGAAACAAGACTTAGGCGTCTCCCTTGGTGTCTTGGTCGGTTTCCATCATCATCTCCTCCTCCTAGTTGACCGGCGGCAAGGATTCCTTTTGTTCCTTGTTGGTTGGTTTTAGGGAGGAGAAAAACCTTGTTTCTATTCTTCCTTTTGCTTTGGAAGAGCAAGGAAGGAAGATTTGCGATCTAGGAGCTTCAACTTTTGGTAGATCGTCGCCCACACGACGTCCGAAAGGAGGAAGGTCATACATTAGAAGATCGAGAGGTATATCGATTCTCTAATTTTTATATGTTACATGTTTGTATTTGTTTTTCAATTATGTGCATGATATAATTCTATTTTGTGGCTAAATAATACTTGGATCCCGATCATAAATACAAAAACCGGGGATCCGGACATCGTCTATTCCGCGGCTACTCGTAGAATAGAGGATGGTCGCTTAAACAATGAGTTTGTTCAAGTGACCTCTCTAAATGAATAGAACGACGATGACTTGGTTGTTTGGGAAATCCCTTTTGTCTAGGATTAAATTTTTAATCCGGGGACATCGAGGGGATCGCCATGAACAAACGACCAAGGTGAAGTAGGAAGCGAAGTTTCCTCTCACGGACTCGATAAGCAAAACCCTACAATTGGTATCAGAGCCAAGGTTTTCGGTTGCAACACCCGCTCTTCCCGTACCACAGAGGGCAGTGAAGGGCGGCGCTACGCGATCATACATACATGCATATACATACAGCGGAAGCATTTAAAACAATAAAATCCCTTTCTTAAGCTAACTATATTAACCTAATCCACCTAACAGATTAATTATGATGTAACGGTCTTAGAAATTTTCTTAACTAAACATGTACTAAAGAAATTCAAGATTTATATAATAAACGGGAGTGACAACCAAGGAAAAAATATCATTTAAGTCTTAACATTGAACGGTAAAACATGCATAATCTCCCCGAACCATAAACTAAATCTTATCCACCATGCCACTGCCACACACATCTTTGCCTCCTACTGCTCCCTTCAATTATTCCATTCCTTGCCTTGCAAAGATACAAGGAAAAAGACACTATCGACATATCTTTGAGTAAGATCCTTTCCTACTCACAAAAGCCATACGACATAAATTACACATAAGATAGTGACATGTTCATTTAACTAACATATAGTCATAGCATGGATGTAACTATTAACATGATCATCAAGAGTCATATAGACTTAGCATTCAAAATTCATGAGTAAAGCAATCTGTGACATGATCATCAAGGACAAGTATCTCCATGGCATTTTTATCACAATAACATAACATCTCGTAATAACATAGGCATGGAATAGTTAGATGAAGAATGCTCTTTGAAAATATATACTTTCATAAGTACTTAAACATAATATCAACATTAGGGCCCGACATTGTATCCATGACTCGGCCCAGTCCATTCGGCGGCCCATTTGGCGACCCCTTGTGGTCGTCGACCGTCGGCACGTCGACCGTGTCATTACCACTAGGCCCGTACTTCGACCTAGGGGAAAATTTGGATACAAGCCATGCATAATGTAAAATAGCATACATGTTCTTTGACATAACATAAAGAGTGTTCTTGTCCCCACTCTTAGGGAAATATTTCTTAACCAATCCATATTCATAAGCCTTACGTAACCATAGCATAGGGGTGTCTATCGTTCATGAACATAAACAGGTACATCATGATAAAATGAGCAAAACTTAACAGATACATTATGATACAATGGTCCTACATCAGCCGTTAACATGGACATAAGGTATGAAATCATGCAAATATATCGTCTAACTAGCATCATATCAATACCATATATATACCTACCATAACATGGAAAATCATTCGGAATCATGTTCAGAAATATATATATATATATTTTTTATTTATTTATTTTCTTGTCCTTTTTAATCTTCCCTGGCCGAGCGGCACGCCTGCTAGCCGAGAGGTACGCTATCCGGCAAAGACCTCGGTGATCGAGAATCATGCCTGGCGCCCGAGCGGCATGCTTTGTGCGTGGGCAAAACGCTTTGCGCCCGAGCTGTTTGGCCCCGACATGCCTATGTCGGGGCGGCATAGCCGTGTCCCGCACTGCTCACCCCGACACGCCTGTGTCGAGTGAAAGAGCGACGTGTTGGCCTCTGTACGTGATCTGCTTAACAAAATTTATACGAACCTCGTCCTAGGGTCTTAAGCAATATCAATCATGGAACCTCGACTAAGGTTAATCATATGCAATACAGGGAGAAGAAGAACATGAAAAACTCTTTATTGCATAGCACAACATTAGGAACATGAAAGCCATTCGAGAGAAACCCATGTACTGCAGGTGAGGGAATTCTTACCTTCAATTGCTTTAACTTATATTTGTAAAACCAAATGAGATGCAACCTTCTTTCCCGCCCTAGCAGCTACTCTCCAAGGTCTCTTGAATCCCGCCTTTCCTTGGATTCGACGGAGAAGACAACCCTAGGAGAGAATTCTCCTTGATGTGTGGTTCGGCGGTGGAGGGATCAAGAGAGTAGAGAGGTGTCCTCTAGGGTATTAGGGAGGTTAAATTTATAACCATCAAGGCTTAACCTATTCCCTTATAAATTTCCTTAAATTTCTCTCTTTAACAGAATTAATTCCTTCTTCAATTAAATTCGTGACTTCTCCCTAATCATATAAAATTTTTATTAGATTTTTGGTGACTCACCCCTTCTTGTCCGGTTTTCTTTTCTTTTATCTTTTGTTTTATTTCTTTTAAATACCACTTAAGCCTATTATCATCATGCATAATTATCTTTATTTTCTTTAACCCACATATGGGCCCCTTTATTATCATGCCTCATTATCTATAAAACTCCTAAGATTTTTCGGGCGTTACAATCCCCCATAGCTTATAAAAAGTTCATCCTCAAACTTAGAATAGTTCTAGGTATCTTCGTTTCATATCATCTTCGCGTTACCAGGTGGCTTCTTCGTATTGTTGACTTTGCCACAAAACTTTTACTAAGGGCACTTCTTTATTTCTTAGTCTTTTGACTTCCCTGTCCAGTACTCGGATCGGTCGACTTTTGTAACTCAGGTCCTCCTGAATTTGCACTGTCTGTGGCTGAACCATCTGGTCTCTACTGGAAATGCACTTCTTGAGTATCAACACATGGAACACGTTGTGAATAGTCGACATCTCCTGAGGTAGCTCGAGCTCATAAGCTACCTTGCCAACTCTTTTTAGGATCGGATATGGTCCTACGTATCGCGGACTTAGCTTCCCTTTCTTCCCGAATCTCATTATTCCTTTCATAGGTGCTACCTGGAGAAATGCCAAATCTCCGACATTAAATTCCAAAGGTCTACGTTGCTGATCCGTATAGTTTTTCTGCCGGCTCTGAGCAGTCTCTATTCTTTGGCAGATATTCTGTATCGCTCGGGTGGTGTCCTCGATGAATTCCATCCGAAGTCCCATCTCTTTCTTCTCACCACCTTCGTACCAACAGATTGGAGACCTACATCTCCTCCCATATAAAGCTTCATAAGGTGCCATTCCGATGGTAGCCTGATAGCTATTGTTGTAAGCGAATTCTGCTAGACATAAATATCGGCACTAGCTCCCTTCAATTGATCGAACAGGTCATCTATCCTTGGAAGGGGATACCTGTTCTTGATCGTTACATTATTTAGTACTCGGTAGTCTATGCACAGGTGCATAGTTTCGTCCTTCTTCTTTACAAACAGTACCGAAGCTCCCCATGGGGAGTGACTAGGGCGAATAAAGCCCTTATCAAGTAACTCCTACAGCTATTCTTGAAGCTCCTTCAATTCAGCGGGCGCCATACGGTAAGGTGCTTTAGAGATCGGGTTAGTACCAGGAATCAATTCGATCTCAAATTCAATTTCTCTATCAGGGGCTAACCCTGGTAGTTCGTCGGGGAATACCTCTGGGTAGTTGCATACAACTCTGACATCTTCCAGTTTCTAATCCATTGCCGGAGTCGCTTACCATGTGTGCCAGAAAACCCGTGTATCCCTTATTCAACATCTTCTGTGCCTTTAGAGCCGATAAGAATTTATATGTTCTATTTCTTGGCTCTCCTATAAATTCAAACATAGGTTCTTCCTCAGGCTGGAAGATCACTTTTCTTTCACGACACTCGATCGAAGCTCCATACTTACTTAAGAAATCCATACCCAATATGATATCGTAATCCTGCATGTCAAGTACTATCAGATCACAGTAGAGTTATTTGTCTGCGATTCTGATAGGTGCGGCTCGCAGCATATGAGTAGATGGCATCACCTCTCCCGAGGGTAGTGACGTTAAGAACTTTCAATCTAAAACATGTGGTGGCATGTCCATTTTCTTGGTGAAAGGCGTAGAGACAAACGAGTGTGTTGCACCAGTATCAAATAATACAGTAGCATGTTGACAAAAAATAAATATCTGACCTGTGACCATCGTAGAATCGTTCGCCACATCTTCCTTAGTGAGAGAGAAAACCCTGGCATTCGTTGTAACTGGCGGGGCTTCCAATCTCCCTTTGTTGATTTGAGCACCTTCTATTGCGATTTGCATCTTGTGTAGCTGTGGAGGGGCACTCCTGTATTGTGGATACTGCTGAAAAGGTGCCTGATCCTAGGTAGGGCAATCCTTTACTATATGTCCTTCCAGTCCACAGTGATAGCATCTATTCGTGCCCTTGTAGCACACTCCGGAATGCGGTCTCCCGCATATAATACACTGAGAGATCTTGGCTTGCTTATTAGCTGGACCATCCTTAGCGTCGTTCCATTGCTTCCTTTTACAATTGTGGTCTCCTTTCTAGGTACTCTGAGTCTTCTGACCTCCTGACTACGCTTGACTCTTGCCTTCACATAGCGCCTTCTTTTCCTGATTAATATTGTTCAGGTAGTGCTCAGTGATCAGGGCACTACTGAACAGCTCCTCTGCGGTCTGTCATCTATTAACTCCACAGGCCATATTCAGAGCTATCTCAGGTCTAAGCATCTTCAGCATGAGTCTGACCCTTTCCTTTTCGGTGCTGACCAACTCGGGGCATAGGCGTGCGAGTCGGTTGAATTTCTTTACAGCTTTATTAACTGATAGGTCACCTTGCCGAAACTCGGTGAACTCGTCATAATGCTTGTTCATCACTCGCATATGAAAGAATTCTTCGAAGAATTCATATTCGAAGTCCATCCATCTCATCTGGTTCACGGGTATCTTGGCCTTGACCCTCTCCCACCACATTCTAGCATCTCCATAAAGGCAAAATGATACGCATTTGATCTTTTCGTGCTCTGGCCAGTCCAGCAGCTCCATAGTACTTTCTACCATCTTGAACCCGGCCTGGGCGTCCCATGGTTCACCAGCACCAGAGAAGTTTTTCAGCTTCAGCCTCTGCCACTAGATCAGGTAGGCCTCTTGTCGAACTATTGGGCCATGGCCTCCCGGTGCAGGTGTAGGTATAACTGGTATCGTCTGCTGGTTCCCTAGTGGGGTGGTAGGGTTTCCTTGCCGAGTCATTAGGGTATTTATCACTTTCTGCTGCTCAGCGACTTGATGCTGGAGTTCAGTAACCACCTGCATAAGGTCAGGTGGGGGTACTATCTCCTCAACTCTATTACTGCGTCTCCCATTCATGTTTATCTTTATAAAGGATAACAAGTTATCATAATATTATCATCCTTACTTATATTCATGCACATTTGAACTAACAGTATTTCTTATCATACATATATCATACATGAAAGAACTATATTAGGCATAGAATTTCTTACTTGGAGCGGCAGGATGGAAGCTTGATGTGTGTGTAGTGGAAAGGTAGAACTTGGTCTCTGATACCAACCTGCAACGCTCGCCCTTCCCGTACCTCAGAGGGGAGCAAAGGGCGGCGCTACGCGATCATACATACATGCATATACATACAGCGGAAGCATTTAAAACAATAAAATCCCTTTCTTAAGCTAACTATATTAACCTAATCCACCTAACAGATTAATTATGATGTAACGGTCTTAGCAATTTTCTTAACTAAACATGTACTAAAGAAATTCAAGATTTATATAATAAACGGGAGTGACAACCAAGGCAAAAACATCATTTAAGTCTTAACACTGAACGGTAAAACATGCATAATCTCCCTGAACCATAAACTAAATCTTATCCACCATGCCACTGCCACACACATCTTTGCCTCCTGCTGCTCCCTTCAATTATTCCATTCCTTGCCTTGCTCTGCAGTACAAGGGAAAAACGACACTATCAGCACATATGCTGAGTAAGATCCTTTCCTACTCACAAAAGCCATACGACATAAATTACACATAAGATAGTGACATGTTCATTTAACTAACATATAGTCATAGCATGGATGTAACTATTAACATGATCATCAAGAGGCATATAGACTTAGAATTCAAAATTCATCAGTAAAGCAATCCGTGACATGATCATCTAGGACAAGTATCCCCATGGCATTTTTATCACAATAACATAACATCTCATAATAACATAGGCATGGAATAGTTATATGAAGAATGCTCTTTGAAAACATATACTTTCATAAGTACTTAAACATAATATCAACATTAGGGCCCGACATTGTATCCATGACTCGGCCCCTTGTGGTCGTCGACTGTCGACCGTGTCATTACCACTAGGCCCGTACTTCGACCTAGGGGCAACTTTGGATACAAGCCATGTGTAAAGTAAATAGCATACATGTTCTTTGACATAACATAAAGAGTGTACTTGTCCCCATTCTTACGGAAACATTTCTTAACCAATTCATATTCCTAAGCCTTACGTAACCATAGCATAGGGGTGCCTATCATTCATTAACATAAACAGGTACATCATGATAAAATGAGCAAAACTTAACAAATACATTATGACACAATGGTCCTACATCAGCCGTTAACATGGACATAAGGTATGAAATCATGCAAATATATCATCTAACTAGCATCATATCAATACCATATATATACCTAGCATAACATGGAAAATCATTCGGAATCATGTTCGGAAATATATATATATATATATATATATTTATTTATTTATTTATTTTTTTATTTATTTATTTTCTTTTCCTTTTTAATCTTCCCAAAGATTGGCGTTGGATGACACACGGCCGAGCAAGACGAAAGCCAAGAGGTACGCCGCTAGCCGGCGACCTCCGGCCGAGCATCATGCCTAGCGCCTGAGCGGCATGCTTTGTGTCCGGCAGACGCTGCGCCTAAGTCCGCTTGGCCCTCGACACGCTGTCTTAGAGCCGACATAGGCGAAGTCCCATGTGCCACCCCGACACACCTGTGTCGGGTGAAAGAGCGGCGTGTTGTCCTCTGTACGTGTTCTACTTAACAAAATTTATACGAACCTCATCCTAGGGTCTTAAGCAATATCAACCATGGAACCTCGACTAAGGATAATCATATGCAATACAGGGAAAAGAAGAACATGAAAAACTCTTTATTGCATAGCACAACATTAGGAACATGAAAGCCATTCGAGAGAAACCCATGTACTGTAGGTGAGGGAATTCTTACCTTCGATTGCTTTAACTTATATTTTTAAAACCTAATGTGATGCAACCTTCTGTCCCGACCTAGCAGCTGCCCTCCAAGGTCTCTTGAATCCCACCTTTCCTTGGATTCGGCGGAGAAGACAACCCTGGGAGAGAATTCTCCTTGATGTGTGGTTCGGCAGTGGAGGGATCAAGAGAGTAGAGAGGTGTCCTCTAGGGTATTAGGGAGGTTAAATTTATAACCATCAAGGCTTAACCTATTCCCTTATAAATTTCCTTAAATTTCTCTCTTTAACAGAATTAATTCCTTCTTCAATTAAATTCGTGACTTCTCCCTAATCATATAAAATTTTTATTGGATTTTTGGTGACTCACCCCTTCTTGTCCGGTTTTCTTTTCTTTTATTTCCTTTAAATCCCACGTAAGCCTATTATCATCATGCATAATTATCTTTATTTTCTTTAACCCACATAAGGGCCCCTTTATTATCATGCCTCATTATCTATAAAACTCCTAAGATTTTTCGGGCGTTACATCGGTTTTGTGTGTTTAGGATTCAGTTAATTTTTATGCACTTTTCATATATTATATGTGCTGGATAATAGTAGGATATGCGTAGTTTAACTCTTTGGTTGCATGCATAAGATCCGACTATTATGGTCATATGTGTGTATGTGATTGTATGTGTGTAAATGTTTATTTTGTTGAATCCTCGGGGTTGACGAGGCTAGTATTTGATTTTTTGTAAATTAGATACGACATTGTTTAGCCACTTTTTATTTTATTTTACTTTCGATCTAGATTTCATGTACACTCCCTCGTGGAGTATAGGATCGATGGATGTAAATTAAAATAGGTTGTAGTCTCGGCTCGGATCTCCGGATGGCTCATACATGGCATAGGAGGAGCGGACGAGATGGCTATGCGACGGGAGACATATTGAAGATAAAAGCCATAATAGTTGGAAAATAATTTATTTTTCATATTTATTGCTTTTTATTTGATATGCATGTCGTAGGCTAGGAAAATTCCTCAATTTCAAATTAATAAGTGGGAGAGCAAAATTTTTTTAAAAATTCCCATGGCCTCCATTACGATTTGACAAGTGATGCAAACAAAATTACGCGTTGGCTCTGAGTGCCTTCCTCCATATCGGATGGGTTTGTTTGCGGATCACAAGGTCAAATATGGTTATAGGGAATTATCAAGGAGCGTGTGTACTTCCCCATCGGGAGGCACATAACTCGAGATAATTACCTTGGTACCGAGTTATGGTGAACACTTAGATATAAATAAAAATATCCTCCACATCGGAGTTACTGCTTTTATTTGTAGGGCCAAAGAGGAACCAACTATTAATTTTACTTGTCAAAAAGTTAGGTTGACAAGATAGTAAAATTAATGGGTAAAACCTCCTCTTACAAATGTAGAATTCGTATACGTCAACACTATCATGGCATACGATATTATCGGTGTTTTGAAGTGTTGGTTGATTTTAAAATTTTATTGTTTGAGGAATCAATAATTTTTTGAAATCTAATGTTTTGATTTATGTGATTCTTAGGTTTTCTTTCAAAATGACTTTCAACCCACTTGTTGTGATACTGAAAGAGAATAAACTTACTGGACCCAACTATGTAGATTGGAAGAGGAATCTAGACATTGTCTTGACTGTTGAGGAATACAAATATGTACTCCTCGAAGAGTGCCCTCCCAAGCCTGCATATGATTCTGGGGAAAAGGAGAGTGACAGCTATAAGAAGTGGATCAAGGCCGATGAGATGACGCGGTGTTACATTTTGGCATCTATGTTAAATGTACTGCAACATCAGCATCAAGCTATGTCCACTGCTTATGATATGCTGCTCAATCTCAAGGAGCTTTTCGGACACCAGAATCGGGCTACGAGGCAAGAGGCCATGAGAAACTTGATGACGACCACCATGATCGAGGGAACACCCGTGAGGGATCATGTTCTCAAGATTATGGCTCATTTGAATGAGTTGGAGGTCCTAGGAGCTGAGATTGATGGGGAAACCCAGGTCGACATCATACTTTAATCTCTACCTAGGAGTTTTGAGTAGTTTCGCCTGAACTACAACATGAACAAAAGGTTGTATTCCTTGGCGGAACTTCTGACAGAACTCCAGGTGGCAGAGGGACTATTTCGTCAGAGTGCTCAGGCGCATGCCATGGTGACCCAAAAGGTTTCTACTTCTAAGCCAAAAGGCAAGAAGAAGAATAAACAAACTGGGGCGAAGCCAGTGGGAGGTACTCAGGAAGAAGTGAAGAAGTTGAAAGGCAAGTGCTTCACTTGTAAGAAGACTGGACACTAGAAGAAGGACTGCCCCAACCGCAAGAACAAAGGTATATCTTTTGGTCTAGTCATTGAAACATATTTAGTGGTGTTATCTACTGGCACCTGGTGTGTAGATACGGGAGCCACTGATCATGTCTACAATAATTTGTAGGAGTTCCAGGAAACCAGACGACTGGCTAAAGGAGAGATTACCGTGTACTTGGGCGATGCCACGAAGGTGGCGGCTGTTGCAGTGGGAGATGTTCATTTATCTTTTGAGAAAAATAAACTTTTTGTTCTTAAGAATTGCCTTTATGTACCCTTATTTAGAAAGAATTTAATTTCAGTTTCTAAATTATTTAAGGATGGATATTTTATTTCATTTAATGACAGAGTTGTTATAAGAAGGAATAGGGACATTATCTGTTCGGGTTCATTGATAGGAAATTTGTACACACTTGAACCAAAACCTCCCACGATGCAAATTGAAGTTAATAACTCATCTTCTAATTCCAATAAGAGAAAAGAACCTTGGAAGATGAACCAAACATGTCTTTGGCATATTAGGCTTGGTCACATTAACCTAAGAAGAATTCAAAGGTTGATAGCTGATGGATCTTTGGGTTCATTAGTTGTGGAGGATCTCCCAACCTGTGAATCTTGCTTCGAGGATAAAATGACCAAGAGGCCTTTTAAGGCCAAGGGGTATAGAGCCAAAGATGCGTTAGAATTGGTTCATTCTGATTTGTGTGGTCTTATGTCTATCTAGGCAAGAGGTGGTTTTGAGTATTTCGTCTCTTTTATAGACGATTACTCAAGATATGGATACCTTTACCTAATGCGCTGCAAGTCTGAATTCTTTGACAAGTTCATAGAATTCAAAGTTGATGTAGAGAAATGTCAAGGTAAAAGTATCAAGATACTACGATCTGATCGTGGTGGCGAGTACCTCTTCGAAGAGTTTAGGGATTACCTATCAGAGGTTGGGATTCAATCCCAATTGACTGCACCTGGCACACCCCAGCAGAATGGTGCAGCAGAGCGAAGGAATAGGACTCGTATGGAGATGGTTAGATCGATGATGAGTTATTCTAACTTGCCAGATTCATTCTGGGGATATTCTCTAGATACGGCGGTGTACATTCTGAACTTGGTTCCATCTAAATGAGTGCCTTCTACTCCCACAGAATTGTGGACTGGGCGAAAGCTTAGTCTAAGACATATTCGGATATAAGGGAGTCCAGCATATGTGCTGAAGGCAGATGCTGGTAAGTTGGAACCTCATACAGAAGTATGCATGTTCGTTTGCTATCCCAGGGGAACGAAGGGTGGTTTGTTTTATAGTCCTAGAAATCAGAGGGTGATCGTTAACACGAACGGTAGATTTCTAGAGGAAGGCTATGTGATGAACCACAAGCCCAAGAGTAAAATTGTTCTGGAGGAGTTAAAAGGGTAAGTCACTTCTTTAGTACCACCGGTACAAGAGGATAATCACATGTCACTACATCGCGTGTCACAGAGGATACACAGGTGATACCTCGTCATAGTGGGAGGGTTGTGAGATAGCTTGATAGATTCATGTTCTTGGAAGAATCTTCTGATTTGGTCCCTGGCGAACATGAACCTGATCCCTGGACATATGACGAGGCAATCCAAGATAAAGATGTAGCATCTTGGCAAAGTGCAATGAATGCTGAGATTGAATCTATGGATTCAAATCAGGTCTGGGAGCTAGTAGAGCCACCCGATGGTGTAAAAACCATTGGATGCAAGTGGATCTGCAAGAGAAAGAGAGAAATAGATGCGAAAGTTGAGACCTTCAAAGCGAGGCTTGTTGCGAAGGGGTATACTCAGAAAGAGGGTATCAATTATAAGGAGACCTTTTCCCCGGTAGCCATGCTTAAGTCTATTCGAATTCTCTTATGCATAGCAGCTCATATGGATTATGAGGTGTGGCAGATGGATGTCAAGACACTTTTCCTTAATGGAAGTCTTGAGGAAAACATCTATATGAAGCAACAAGAGGGATTCATTGCTAAGGGCAAAGAGCATCTTGTATGTAAGCTTAATCGGTCCATTTATGGATTGAAGCAAGCTTCGAGGTCTTGGAACATCCTCTTTGATGAGGTAATCCAGTCTTATGAATTTATTCAAAGTCCGGATGAGTCTTGTGTATACAAGAGATGTTACAAAAATGTAGTGGTATTTCTTGTAGTATACGTAGATGACATTTTGTTGATTGGCAACAATATCAAGGTGTTATCGGACCTAAGGGTATGGTTGTCCAAACAGTTTGATATGAAGGACTTGGGAGACGTGGGACACATCCTTGGGATCAAGGTTATAAGGGATCGCAGGAAAAGGATGTTGTGCTTATCCCAAGCTTCATACATAGACACGATTATGGAGCGTTTTAGCATGCAAAACTCCAAGAAGGGTTTCCTACCTTTCAGGCATGGAGTTCCTTTATCTAAGGAGATGTGTCCTATATCATCTGAGGAGATAGAAGAGATGAAGGCGGTTCCTTATGCTTTGGTAGTAGGAAGCCTCATGTATGCAATGCTCTGTACGAGACCAGATATCTGCTTTGCCATGGGCATGGTCAGCAGATATCAGAGTAATCCAGGACAGGGACATTGAACTGTGGTAAAGCATATATTGAAGTACCTGAGAAGGACTAGGGATTATATGCTGGTTTACCGAGTAGACCAATTACTCCCTATGGGTTACACGGATTTCGACTTCCAATCTGATAGGGATAACAGTAAGTCTACCTCAGGTTTTGTGTTTACTTTGGGAGGTGGAGCCATTGTATGGAGGAGTGTCAAGAAGAAATGCGTGGCAGACTCCACCATGAAAGCTGAGTATGTGGCAGCCTCTAAGGCGGCCAAAGAAGCTGCGTGGCTCAGGAACTTTCTGTTGGACATGGATGTGATTCCTGGTTTGCCCAGAACTATCACAATTTATTGTGATAATAGTGGTGCAGTTGCAAACTCGAAGGAACCACGAGCCCATAAGGCTAGTAAATACATAGAGCACAAGTACCACCTGATACGAGAAATCATAAAGAGAAGAGAAGTTGTTGTGGCCAAGATTGCATCAGAGGATAACCTGGCAGATCCTTTCACTAAGGCACTTCAGGCAAGAGCTTTTGATAGGTATGTGGAGGGAATGGGGATCAGATGTATGGCAGTTTGAGGACAGCATAGTCTTTTAGTATGAGTGGGAGATTGTAGAGATGTATACTGAAAAGTCTACTTTTTGTATAAACATATTTATTTTGAAATAATAATCACATGATAATTGTTTGCATTTTTATAGTTATACAATATTGTCTAATACATTACATTGTAGATAACATGGTGTGTGGTGTCACATGAGAGATCATGTTCTCGGCTCCTTGTAAAGTATAAGTAAAGGCTCACAACCGAGATGACTTTGGACAAACCATCGGAATGGTTGTAGTGTGATTTGGTATTGGTTTGTCTTGACCATAGAATAACACTAGTGCACTTTGTGTGTATTGAGCAGGACCAACTTAGAGGTGATTCGATTTATTGCCGACTACATAATCGAATCAGACCTCAGATATTTTTATGTACATGCTCTTAATCCCGATATAATAACGGACTCATATACTTAGTATTCATCTCTTTGATTTACCAATGGGCGAGATTTATAGATTAAATCGATAGGCTCAGTAAGTTGGGAGATGATATTATTTATATGGTGTGTCATTGATTATAGGAGGAAACCGTGTCCTATATATTAGGATGATGATATCCTCTTTAGGAGCTCATAAGGTTCATCATGTAAACCCTGTAGGTGGACTTGGTCCGGCATGATGAAAAGGTTGAGTGGTACTACTCAAGAAGTTAGATGTTGATTAATTAATGGTCAGTAAATTAATTAATCGACGGACATTCGAGATCTTAAACACGGGGAGAAAATATACAAATAATATATGGATCCCATATTATCATATGGGGGTTGGTGAGGTAGATCGATGATGATCCTTTAGTGGATTGGATTATCATTAGTGGATCGGACTTTATGTGGGCTTGATCCATGGGTGGCCAAGACCCAACACCTCCTCATGGTCCCTAATGTAGCCTATTAACACCTCATGAAGCTTTGATCCAATGGATAGAAACAAAACTCTAGATCCATAGGTAGAGATTAAATCTCTAATATCCGACGGTTGAGATTAAATCTCTAGATCCGACGGCTATGATTAAAACCCTAGAACCAATGGGAGAGATTAAAAGGAGGCTTATCCCTAACTCTATAAATTGAGCTTGATGGGTTGGCGTGGAGATTGATCCAAGGATAGCTAGGGTTTTGGGCGGCAAGAGAGGAATCCTAGTTGAGATAGGATTAGTGTTTGGAGGCTTAGGGTTTTGGAGGCTTGGGCGGCACCAAATAAGGAAGTTTTTCCTTTCTTCTTCTTTCTCTATTGGCCAGCATCCAACACCTTTTCCAGCCCCTTTCTAGCCCTTGGCCGGTGCCCAAAGGCTCTCTTCTCTTCTCCTTGAGTGGTGGAAACAAGACTTAGGGGTCTCCCTTGGTCTCTTGGTCGGTTTCCATCATTATCTCCTCCTCCTAGTTGGCCGGAGGCAAGGATTCCTTTTGTTCCTTGTTGGTTGGTTTTAGGGAGAAGAAAAACCTTGTTTCTATTCTTCCTTTTGCTTTGGAAGAGCAAGGAAGGAAGATTTGCGATTTAGGAGCTTCAACTTTTGGTAGATCGTCGCCCACACGACGTCCAAAATGAGGAAGGTCATACATTAGAAGATCGAGAGGTATATCGATTCTCTAATTTTTATATGTTACATGTTTGTATTTGTTTTTCAATTATGAGCATGATATAATTCTGTTTTGTGGCTAAATAATACTTGGATTCCGATCATAAATACAAAAACTAGCAATCCGGACATCATCTATTCCGCGACTACTCGTAGAATAGAGGATGGTCGCTTGAACAACGAGTTTGTTCAAGTGACCTCTCTAAACGAATAGCACGATAATGACTTGGTTGTTTGGGCAATCCCTTTTGTCTAGGATTAAATTTTTAATCCGGGGACATCGAGGGGATCGCCATGAACAAACGACTAAGGTGAAGTAGGAAGTGAAGTTTCCCCTCACGGACTCGATAAGCAAAACCCTATAGTTCTGAGCAGTAGTGGGATTCCCCCAATACTTTACAGACCTCCAAGAAAGGACATTGGGTCCTCATTTTGCGAAAAGGAGGCAGCTCGGGGAGATCTAGCTTCCAGGAATCTGTGTAAGGTAGAGTTGGAAGCTGAGCAAAGAAATATAATTCTCCCATCCTTTGTGAGAAGAAGGCATATTTACTAAAAATTGGCAGTCCGTGCAGCTAGAAAGATAAAAAAGTCCTGCTTTAGAAGATTTCAATTGGAAGAAGCAATGGAATAGCTGGGGGAATAAAGGGAGATTCAGGTGTTGGAATACTATGATAGCTCCTGACAGAAGGCGGAAGGAATTAGGGGTAAACTGATCTATGGGCAGTCCGTAAAAGTCCAGGATTTCCAAATAAGAGGAAGGGACGGGTAAAAATAAGTCGTTAAGAAATTGTTCAGGGAAAAAGCAAGTTAGGCCAGGAGGAGGCCAATGTGGCCTGTACATTTTAGTATTGAAACAAAATGGAATTGAAGAGTTTATGAATTGGTTTCTCATATTATAGAAGTAATGGTCAACGTTCAGTTGGGTGATGGTATGTTCGTACCAGGGTGGTGAAGGTAAGGTTTTAGGGGCCATTGGTACAGATCAAGGGAGAGCACTTACTTGGAGGTTGAAGGAGGAATGTTCGCAAAGGAGGAAAAAGTCACTAGGAAGCAGAAGTTCAAAAGGCTAGATTGTTAGGCACGCTATGTTATGCCTAAAAGGAAAGGGTGATGATTTATATAGGATTTTGTGTGATCGTTTGACTATCTAAGGGGAAAAGGAAAAGCGGGGCCCATGAGCCCACTAAGCTCTTCGAATTCTGGGAGTAGGACAAGGAGGAAATAATGAATTCGAATTGGTGAGCAAAGTGGGGAATAGAGGTTTTATATATAGGGAAATTCAACCTTATAACTTCGCTTGACTATTTTTGGGGGTTGACTAATGATACTGCTTTTACCTCTTCTCTGTGAACCGGGTAAAAGGGCTCGCGTATAAGACACTATCTGAACCAAATAATCGGTTCAGCGAAGAAAGAAATGAAGAATGGTTCGGGGGCGATCGTCTGGGACAATTGGGATGGGAGGACCAGTTGAGATAATCGGCACGGCGAAGCGAAGGCGAAGATCGCTTCGCTAGGAGATGAACGAGAATTGGTTCGGCCTAGTAGGCCTAGAAGCAGATGGGGCAGATGAGAATCGACTCAGCATAGCCAGTCCGAAAATAGTTTGGTGTGGAAAGAAGGAGAGTTGGTTCGGGCTGCTGAGAAGAGCCCGAGGGCTATGCTACACGTGAGCTATATGTCTAGATTAGTTTCACTAAGGGCAAACGATTGAAAGGGATAGGCTAGCATATTTCCCAAAATGTAGATGAGAGGTTGTTACACAACCGAGGGGGGGTCCCCACATAATATTACAAGGAGCCTCCGCTCTTCGTGTCTGTAATAGAATGATTCTCCAAGTGGACGTGAGGGCCATGCGTACGATGGAGAAAGCTTGCGATGTAACAACTGATCAAAGGAGGGGAATAAAAGGGGAGAATAGGACAAATGAAGGGGATCCGCCTTATTCCAACGAGCAAGAAACGAAGATGCATTGGGAGAGGTAGAGCTACCACTTCGCTAGAGAAGGAGATTGGTGATCTTCACCTTTCGTGTACTTTTTCTTGTATCTTGACTTGACTGTAAGAGCCTTCTCTCCTCCACTTCCGGATGTTCCTTTCCGCGAAGGAGGACATTCATAGTGAAAGTGCTTTGGCACTGCATCCAATGAGAGAGCTCACCTTCGTGGAGTAGGAATCCTTATTCCGAACAATGTTACATCCTGTGTCTTGGTTTGTTGTCTGTGTTGGTTTGAGTGTCTTTTCTTCGCATTCTCATTTTTACTGTTGTGGCCGGAGAGAACCCCCTAAACTTCTTTCGCGCTCCATCGTGTCGAGAGGAAGTCCATAAATCTTCTTCCCCGTCACTGCATCAATATTATCTATTTGTGCTAATTCTATTTTGTAGGGATCAGTCGACTTGATGGATTCAAGTCCACTAGAAATGGATCAATCGACTGGATACCTATTTGGCAGGATCAACTGGTGATCGATCAGAGATCATGTGACCCAGATGGAAAGGGTTTCAATCGACTGAAGGGTTTGAGTCGACTTAAGAGGTAAATTTCCTTATGCGAAGCCAAGTGACGTGGAGTCAACTGGAGAGGTTTCAGTCGACTAGAAGACCACGAATTCCATATCGACGGGTCGATGTGGAGTCGACATGAAAATATTTTTAAAATATGTGCTCGATCGGATCCGAGAAGAATAACGAATCTATGTGGAAGTGCTGCCAAAATACTTGCTCATCCATAAAATTCTTATTCCACAACAAGATGACCTTCCGACACTCTATGATACCTCGACAATCCTTAAGTGTCGGTATAAAGTCTTGTATTTCTTTTTAACATATTATTTCTCTTGTGTACTTAACTTTATGAGTGGGTATTCTATTATCCAAATCTAATATTTATAAAAAGCGAAACCCTCCGAAGTCGAGAGTTCTCGAGTCGGAGAGTAGTTAGTGATTGTCCATCAAGGTAGCTCTCGGAAGTGCTACAAGGGCTTGGACTAGAAACCCAGTTAGGGTTGTGAACCAAGTAAAATAAAATGTCTTATTATTTTCCGCTGCATACTCACAATATTTTTCAAATATTCTAAATTATTTTAAAATTAAAATAATTTTTTTAAAACCTCCGAGATTTACCCCCCCCCCCTCTCTCGGAGATATACGATCCTACAATTAGTATTAGAGCGGGGGCGCTCTGAATTGGTGCAACCACCCTCGTGAGCTTTAAAATATTTTTCTAGCATTAAATTAATTTAGAATAAATTTTCTTACATTAGATTAATTTAGAATAATTTTTTAGGTTTAAATTACTTTAGAATAATTTTTCTTGCTTAAGAATAATTTAGATAATTAATTTTCTGCATATTTAGAAAATTTAATTATTTTTTTACAATTTAGATAATTTAATTAATTTTCTGCATATTTAGATAATTTAATTAATTTTCTTGATATTTAGACAATTTAATTAATTTTCTGCTATATAGATTATTTAATTAATTTTTTGCTATTTAGATTATTTAATTAATTTTCTGTATATTTAGATAATTTAATTATTTAGATAATTTAATTAATTTTCTTCAAATTTAGATAATTTAATTAATTTTCTGTAATTTAGATAATTTAATTAATTTTTTTATATTTAGATAATTTAATTAATTTTCTACATATTTAAATATTAAAATTAATTTTTTTACCTTAGAAAATATTAGATTTAATTTTTCTTGCCTTAGGAAATATTAGATTTAATTTTTCTAGCCTTAGAAAATATTAGATTTAATTTTCTTACCTTAGAAAATATTAGATTTATTTTTTCTTGCCTTAGAAAATATTAGATTTAATTTTCTTGGCTTAGAAAATATTAGATTTAATTTTTCTTGCCTTAGAAAATATTTAATTTAATTTTTTGTACTTAGAGAATATTTGGTTAATAATATCACACTTAGATGGATACAACACCGTTCGCCCTCCTCTTTTCAATGGAGAGGACTTTTCTTACTGGAAAATGTTAATGGAGTGCTACTTGAAGACCGACCTAGAGGTCTGGTTCTTAATTATGAAAGGTTTCACAACTCTTGTTGATGCGGACGGGTGAAGTCTGTTCACTCCTTTCCAATGCAGCGAAGCACGGATGGAGATCTCAGAGGGTTCTCACAGGCCGCAATCAGTAAAGAATAAAAAGATGAAGTAGATGAAACGCAAGAAACCGACGCCAGCAATTGAGACTCAAACACAAGATGTAACGTGGTTCGGAATAAGGATTCCTACTCCACGGAGGTGAGCTTTTCTCACCGGATGCAGTGCCTAAGCACTTTCACTATGAAGGTCCTCCTTTACGGAAAGTCAGTTTCCGAAGGTGGAGGAGAAAAAACCTCTTACAGTGATATCACAAGACGAGAAAAATACAAGAGATGTAACAGCTACAGATCTCCCTCCTTCTTCTCTGGCGAAACGGTTGTTGCTCTCCTTCTCCTCCTCCGTCTCCTTCTCTCTTGCTGGGTGGGAATAATCGCCTCCTCCTCTTTTTCCCTCTCCCTCCCCTTTTATCTCCCCCCCTCTCTTATCTCCCCCCCTTTTTCCTTAATCGTAACGTCGTGGGTTATCTTCATCGTCCACGTGGCCACCACCTTTTCCTGGAGAATAATTCTGTTACAGATATCAGGAGTGGAGACTCTTTAGAATATTATGTGGGGCCTCCCAGGCCGTTGCCTAACATCCTTTCCTCTATTTTTCGGGAAACTAGGCTAGACTATCTCCCTCAACCTTCCATGTTGAGGGAAGCTAGTTTTAGGTCTATAGCCCATGGGCGACCTAGCCCTAGGGTTCCTCATCAACCCGAACCAATTCCTCTCCTTCCTGTGCCCAACTTCCCCTTGTAGGGATCAGATTGTGCTGGCTTCTTGGCGAAGCGCCCTCCGCCTCTCCTTTGTCGTATCAATTGCTTTCATTAACTCTCCCGTACCAATGGCTCTCAATATTTGCCCGTGCCAATGGCTCTCAATATTTGCCCGTGCCAATGGCTCTCAATATTAGCCCGTGCCAATGGCTTCTGAGGTTCGCCCGTACCGATGACTCTCAATATTCGCCCGTGCCAATCTTCCTTTCCTTTCTTAGCTGAGCCGTATATTTTGGACCGGATCTTAGGTTACCCGCTAACCCCTCTATCGGGGATTATGTAAAGAAGGTACCAGTAGTATCATTAGTCAACCCCGAAAAATAGTCAAGCGAAGTTATAAGCTTGACTTTCTAATGTACATAAAGTTTCTGACCTATTCTTCATTCCTTCGGCTTAAATCCATCCGTTCCCCTATAACTCCCCTCAGTATATTGAAGGAGGCCCACTGGGACTGAATAGTCGTGGAAAACCCTATATAAACCCTCGCCTTCTTCTTTTAGGTATCAGTTAGTGTGCTTGGTAATCCAGCCTATTCTTCTTCTCCCGTGATTCTCATCGGCGGTGTTGCAGCGACCCTGTTCTTCCTTTCCTCACACGATTCTTCTTTACCCTCCGAGTAAGTGCTCTTCTTCGTTCATACCCATGGCTCCTAGGACCCTCTCTTCACCCGCCTGGTATGAACATACCATAAGTCAGTTAGATTGCAACCATTATTTCTTTAACCTAAGGAACAACTACATAGAGCCTTCTATAAAATGTTGTTTTACGACCAAACTGCATCGAACTCATAAACCTCCTCCCGGCTTGACATGCTTTTTTTATGAACAATTTCTTAACGGCCTATCCCTGCCAGTACCACAGGTCTATCTGGACCTTTTAAACTTCTATGGACTACCTCTGAACCAATTCACCCCCAACTCCTTCTGGATTCTATCGGGAACCCATATAGTGTTCCAACATTTGAACCTCTCTTTGACCCCCGAAATATTCCATTGCTTCTTCCAATTAAAGTCTTCTAAGGCAGGCCTCTTCTATCTCGCCTAGTCGTCTGACCGCCACCCTCGTGAACCTGCCTACTTCCCACAAGGGTTGGGAAGCCTTATATTTCTTTGTACAACTCCCAGAATCTTTACCTTACTCTGATACTTGGAAGGTAGACCTTCCTGAATTGCCTTCTTTCTGTTGGTGCAGTGGGCACCAAAGTCGAACCGGTATTTTGATTATGGCAAAAGGCTCAATAGTTAAGGGTATATTTGTTATCTTACGAGCTCAATTAAGTGTGCAGAAATGCTAAAGTTGAGCGGAAGGTCTGCGACACCCGGTGGGAACCGAGGTGGTCGGGCAACGCCAGAGGGATTTCGGAGGAAGCCGAGGTACTCGGGTGAAGACCGGAAGCGAGGCTACATGGTAAGCTCGTGTGAAAGCGAAGCAAGGACGTTAAGCGTAGATCCGACCCAATACCTCCAATGGAAGGTATAGGTCGAGATCAGTTGGTTAGAACCATCGTACTTTATATTTTAAGCTAACTTGTACTGCAGTCCAAAACCCTTTGATCAGTCGTCTACTACAGTCACGGTCTAGTTAAATTTCGAGAAGAGCTCGAATTTCAAGGGGGTGAATTTGGACTTGACTCGTGTTTTGGTACAAAGGGTGATGTGGCATCAAGGTGGACATCCAAACCATCATCAAGTTGGACGCCCAAAATGAGGTGAGTTGGCACAAGATGGTTGGCAAACCACCATCAAGCTTGGACGCCCAAAATGAGGAGAGTTGGCACAAGATGGTTGGCTCCCATGATGTGGCACAAGTTAGATGGCTCCAACAAGTTGGCGTGAAGGCCTCCTTGAGGTGGCACAAGGTGGTTGGATGAGCACCTCATCCTTGAGTTGTGGCACAAGGTGGTTGGATGAAGCACCTCATCCTTGAGTTGGCGCAAAGGATGTGGATGAGCAAGACTTGGGGGATAAGAACCTCACCTTGGACACTACCTATGTCTAAATTCATAGATCAATATCCATAAATAGACATGTTCACGCCAAGCAAAAAATAAGAAATCAAGAGCTCTCAACACGCCGTCGTAACGCCGCTACTACTACTCACATTTGCTACGACGAAGTGCCGCCGACAACGAAAGCTACATCTTCTACTTATAAGAGTTGTCGGTATATTTATTTAAGTTCTACTTCTTTAAATTGTCTTTGTGCTTTAATCGTACCAAGGAAAGGGGGAGTGTCCCTTTGCCTTGATTTCTTTTTGTGATCGCTGTCTACTTCCAACGAGGAGGAGTGGTTTTAGTGAATTGTTCCTCCTCACGCGTGATCAAGGATCACTAGGGCCGTGGATTAGCAATCGAAAGATTGTGAACCACGTAAAAATATCTTGTCTACTTTATATTTCCGCTGTGCATTCTCTACTTGCTTTTTACTTATTGCAAAAGTTTTTTTAACGACACCGTATCGCTATTCACCCCCCCCCTCTAGCGACACTTTCGATCCAACAATTGGTATCAGAGCCGGGGGCGCTAAGATTCGGTGAAACCACCAATCTAGCTTTGTTTTTCTTCTTTTCACAGATTTTTTATTTATTTATTTCTGTTTTCGTATAATTATTTCACTTGCTTATCTTCTCCTACATATAGAATTGCATTAGAGGCTTTAGGATCCGGATAAGGTTGTCCTTCGGGTTAGATCCCGAGTAAGGTTGTCCTCCGGAACTTCAACGACATTCGCATTTGATTGTTTATTTCTTTTTGCAAGTTACATTTTATATATATTTTTTTTCTTTACTTCCTGCACTACTAATCCAAGACGAAAGTCTTGGAATATTCTTTTCGTGTGTGTTTTGCAAGATTCTTTTCGTCGTTCTTCTTCTTGTTTTTAAATGGCCCATCTCGAAGGGTTTAGCACCGCCCGTTTTACAACGGTAATGACTTTCGTTATTGGAAGGGTCGGATGGAATGCTTTCTTAAAACCCAAATCGAGATGTGGATCGTAATCCAAACCGGTTTCACACTTCCTATCAATGAAGATGGTGAATCTTTGGGTTACGATCAATGGTCAAATTCCATGAAAAAACAAGTAGAAGCCGATGCCAAGGCAACTCAAATCTTGCAATGTGGGTTGTCCAAGGAAGAGCTCAACCGCGTCGGCCCCTTCATTAGTGCAAAGGACTTATGGACCAAGCTAGTGGAACTACACGAAGGCACCGACGACACGAAGGTATGTAAAAGAGATTTACTTTTAAATAAATTGTATAACTTGAAAATGCAGGAAAACGAGACCGCAACTCAACTACATGCTCGTATCCAAGACATCGTCAACCAACTCCATGCCATCGGACAAAAGGTCGAGAATCGCGACCTTATCAGGTATTCTCTTAACTCGTTTCCTAGGACCACCTTGTGGGCATCCATGGTCGATGCCTACAAGGTCTCCAAGGACCTTTCTAAAATTAGGTTAGACGAATTGTTTTCGGAACTTGAATTACATGAGCAAACTAACGTGGTCCAGGCCGAGAAGAGTATTGCGTTAGTTGCAGGTTCCAAGAAGAAGAAGCCCGCAAGCAAGCCACCCCCGAAGGAAGAAGACGAGTCCGAATCGGAAGTAGACTCTGAAATAGAATCCGAACTAGTCAATCTAGTTCGGAAGATGATCAAGAGACGAAAACGACCAACAACTCAAGGTAAGCCTAAACCTAATTCAAATACTTCTAATTTTAGATGCTATGAGTGAAACAGGTTCGGTCACATCAAGTCCGAGTGCCCAAAGCTAAAGAATAACGCATCAAAGACCAAGAAAGCGCTAAACGCTACTTGGGAGGAGTTGTCGGAGGAAGAAGACGATATCCAAGCTCTAATGGCCAAGCCGACCGAGCACGACTCCGAAACCGAAGAAGAGTCCGAGTCCGAATCCGATGATGAGCTTCCATTCAAGACAAGCCACGGATCCGTATCCGGTTCAAAAGAATCATTAAGGGTAAGTCGGTCGTTACTTAATACTTTGTATGGTGCAATTAAATTTTTAAATAAGAAACTAGCTAAGTCCGAGTCCAAGGTCGAGACCCTAATTGAGGAGGTTAACCTCCTCAAACATGAGGTCTCCCTAACCTCTTTGACTACTCGTATTCAAGAGGAGGACTCAACTCAAGTTGAAAAGCTTGAATTTGAGAACTCGCTTTTGAAAACACAAGTCGAAGACCTTAGGAACACGTTGGAAAGGTTCACTTTGGGATCCAAGGGACTTGACCTCTTACTTGGATCACAAAGGGCCGTGTACAACAAGGCCGGACTCGGGTTTAACTCAAATACAACCAATAAGTCATATATGTCTATAGTAAACCAACATAAGAAAAATGTCCAAGCATGGGTCCCTAAGATCACTTTGATTTCAACTTTAGGATCTAACATGTATTGGGTTCCCAAGGACCAAATTCACTATGTGAATAGACCCACTCGATTCAATGGTCCAGGGGGAGCCAATACAAAATGTATTTTTGTTAAGTCTTAGAAATTGCATGCTTAGTTTTTCCTTTATTTTTAGAATGGTTAGATAGGACTCATAATCAACTAAAATCCTACGAAAAGATTGAGCCTCGGGGAGCCTCTTTTCAAAAATAACTAGTTAGACCAAGATGTAGTCTCAAGTAAGTCGAGTTATCAATTTCTTGAAATTAGCTTTGTCTAAGGAAGTGGTCGTTGTTCCGATCAAAGAAGGCCTCTGTGCCTCGCCACGACACTCGAAGCTAATCTCTTGAAAAGATTACTTGATGAGCTTAGACTAAATCCGAATCTAACCTAATGTTGGTTAATTTAAATTCATTAAAATTAATCAAGTAAAATTGAAAGTCATCTCACAATAACACATAGGAATAACATGTTTTGATCATGTAGATATTGGTGAGATGATTTAGGTTTAAAACTTACAAACAACCCTTTAGTAATTCCAATATCCGATCCAACTACCTTATATGTAGGATCAATGGATGTTGATGCTGGTTGCTCCCGACAACATGACCGGGATCAACTCAGATTTTCGGGTTACGATTCAAACGACAAGGATCGGTAGCCTTCGAAATAACGGCAAGCTCAAAATCATCGGATCGTGATATTGAGCTCAACTCTAACTTTACAATTCAAAATGTCTTATTAGTAGAAAACTTTCAATATAATTTACTTAGTGTAAGCCAATTGTGTGATAACAATTATAAGGTCATATTTCTAGAAAATGAATGCGTAATCAAGATAAATGCAACATCTAAAATAATACTTAAAGGAACTAGGAATAGCAACATCTACACAATAAATTTACCCAACTCCTCAACCAAGTGTCTTATGACACAGCACGAGGAATCTTGGTTATGGCAATCAAGACTCGGACACTGCACTCCAAGACTCGGCCCACAAGATGAGTCGAGTGGCTTGGTTATAGGTTTGCCTAAACTAAACAACTTGGATAATAAAATATGTAATGCTTGTCAACAAGGTAAACAATCTAGGACACAACATCAATTAACTAATCAAGAACGAACCAAAAGTGTTCTTGAGCTCCTACACATGGATCTATTTGATTCACATGGAGCTAAGTCACTCAATGGTAGTCAATTTTGCTTAGTCATAATTGACGACTATTCTAGATTTACTTGGGTTAGGTTTATCAAACATAAAAATGATACCTAGACCAACTAATCAATCTTTGTAGGTTAATCGAAAATCAAAAGAACCTTAAGATTAAAAGACTTAGAAGTTTATCATGGTGGTGAATTCGAAAACCACAGTGTTTACTGATTGTGAACCTAAACGGATACCACCATGAGTTTTCATGTCCTAGAACCCCACAACAAAATGGGTTAGTCGAACGGAAAAATAGAACCCTACAAGAAGCCGCTTAGGACAATGTTAAACGAGTATAACCTACCCGATAGATTTTAAAGGAGGCCGTTACGGCTTTGCTATGTCCAATATAGGATCGTTATGGTTTAGTGGCACCAAAAGTCCTCGTACGAGATTTATCACGATAAAATACCCAACATCAAATACTTTAGCTTATTTGGATGAAAGCTACATATCTAAAAAAATAAGGATTACCTAGGAAATTCAAATCCAAAACCTCATCGAACCTTTCTAGGATACTCAACCACCAAGAGAGCTTATAGGGTATACAATCACGACACTCTTAGAGTCGAAGAAACCATTAATATAGTTTTCGACGTTTAAGGACATGAACCCGCTCAATCCTTAACAAAACCAACTAGCAAATCAACTTATAGCAAACCCGACTCGATTCTTGAACTTGAATCTCGGCCCTAACCCAAGTCATCCTATCGACCAAGTGATAGATGACCCTAACCCAAGTCATCCTATCAATCAAGTTATAGGTGATCCAAATTTAGGGTTCGAACTAGAGCTTCATAATCAAACATTAGTCAAATCTCGTTAATTTCCAAAATCGAACCCAAAACTATTGAACAAGCACTTCTTGATCCCGACTGGATTATTGCTATGCAAGAAGAGCTAGCTCAATTCACTAGAAATGAAGTCTGGGAATTAGTACCACCACCTAAAGAAAAATCAATTATTGGAACAAGGTGGGTATTTCGAAATAAACTTGATGATAAAGGTGAAGTAGTTAGAAATAAAGCTAGGTTAGTCGCAAAAGGGTTTAGTCAAGTCGAAGGTTTAGATTACGATGAGACCTACGCCTGTAGCAAGACTAGAGTCCATCCGAATGTTGTTAGCATACCGCACATCGAGGTTTTAAATTGTTTCAAATGGATGTCAAGTCAGCATTTTTGAATGGATACATTAAGGAAGAAGTTTACGCTACCAACCTCCCGGATTCGAAAATCTAGATAAACCTGACCATGCCCTTAGACTTAAGAAAGCCCTATATGGACTCAAACAAGCCCCAAGAGCTTGGTACGAAAGGCTTTCGATCTATCTTAAGTCCAAAGGATTCAACCAAGGTTTAGTCGACCCAACCTTATTCGTAAAAACCGTAGGAAAAGAAATCTTTATAGCCCAAATCTATGTAGATGATATAATTTTTGGAACTACCAACTCGATCCTGCTAAACGAATTCATCTCACTTATGGAAAGTGAATTTGAAATGAATTTAGTAGGAGAGTTAAGTTTCTTCTTAGGTTTACAAATTAAACAAACTAAAGATGGAATATATTTACATCAACAAAAATATACTAAGGACTTAATAAATCGATTTGGAATGCAAGATGCTAAAATAATTAATACACCTATAGCAACTAATGTTAATATAAACGAAGATGTAGAAGGAAAACCCGTTGACCTAAAATACTATAGGAGCGCAATAGGAAGTCTCCTATACTTAACTGCGAGCCGACCCGACATTTTATTCGCGGTAAGTATGTGCGCAAGGTTACAAACCTGTGCCAAGGAGTCTCACCTAACCCTAGTCAAGCGTATCCTTAGATATCTAAAGGGCACGCTAAACGTAGGTATTTGGTACCCTAGATCTACCGAGTTTAATCTAATCGGCCATCTCCGACTCGACTATGCGGTAGTAAACTCGATAGAAAGAGCACGAGTGGTTGTTGTCAAATCCTCGGCCGAGTCTAGTGAGTTGGTGCAAGAGGGAAGCAGATTGCGTTGCCTTATCTACCACCGGCCAACACGCACGTATGCGATGGGTGAGTGTGTCTCTCAGCTCCTGTGGATGAAGCACACTCTCCAAGACTTTAGCTTAATCTTTAACAACATTAAAACCTACATAGATAACATCAGTTCAATTAACTTAACTAAAAATCCAATATGTCATTCTAGGACAAAACATATAGAAGTTAAACACCACTTCATTAGGGAACATGTAACTAATGGAACTATACAACTAGAGTATGTTGAGTCCAAATCAAACCTAGCGGACATCTTCACCAAACCACTACCCGAAGCCGAATTTAGTTTATTAAGACGAAAGTTAGGTATGTGCGTAATAGAGTAGGATTTAAATTTTTCTATATATGTACTCTATTTTTGCTTCTTTTTATGAAATTAGCCTAAGTCTTACCTTAGAAATCATATACCTATAGATTTAAGGAGCCAACACATCTCACAACACATAGGACTAATGTGTTTGTGTACTTAGCCACGTAGACGGGCGTGAGATGTTAGGACCTTACTCCTGGTTCCAGATGTAGATTCAGTTCATCGATATGAACCATGGAGTATAATTATTTAAAATTAATCAACTCCTTCAAGACTTATTGATCATTCTATATCAATCAAGTCCAACCGGAGTTGTACATTTTAGATGAACATATTTTCAAGCTTATTATTATTTTTAAAAAAAAAAATATATATATATATATATATATATATATATATATTGGGAACTTGCTTGGACTTACAAACCCTAAAATATATTTACAAACTTTTTGAGTTAAGGCAAAAGGGGGAGAAAGTCACAAAAGTAACCAAAATTAACCAAAATTAAAAGGGAAGAAAGTAAACAAAATTATTACCTTTTATATTAAGTAATTCCGATTACTTAAGCAACTATTAAGGGGGAGTAAAAATTATTTTTCAAGAACTCACCTTCGGTCAAGCAACTATTAAGGGGGAGTAAAAATTATTTTTCAAGAACTCACCTTCGGTCAAGGGGGAGGTTACCTCAAAGGGGAGAACTTGAAACAATAATATTTCTCATTCATATTTAATCATTATGCTAGCTCATTCATATTTAATCTTTATGCTAGCTCATTCATATTTAATCTTTATGCTAGCTCATTCATGCTTAATCTTTATGCTAGCTTAATTTTTCCTTAACTTTTAGTGTCGGTTTGCCATGAATCAAAAGGGGGAGATTGTTGGTGCACAAGGGCACCAAAGTCGAACCGTATTTTGATTATGGCAAAAGGCTCAATAGTTAAGGGTATATTTGTTATCTTACGAGCTCAATTATGTGCGTAAGGAAGGTTCATGGCGACACCCGTGTGAACCGAGGTGGTCGCAACGCCAGAGGGATTTCGGAGGAAGCCGAGGTACTCGGGTGAAGACCTAAGCGAGGCTACAAGGTAAGCTCGTGTGAAAGCGAAGCAAGGACGTTCAGCGTAGATCCGACCCAATACCTCCAATGGAAGGTCTAGGTCGAGCTCAGTTGGTTAGAACCATCGGACTTGATATTTTAAGCTAACTTGTGTACCCAAAACCCTTTGATCACTGCCTACTACACCAATGCTGGTCTAGTTCCAGCCTCGAGAAGAGCTCGAATTTCAAGGGGGTGAATTTGGACTTGACTCGTGTTTTGGTACAAAGGGTGATGTGGCATCAAGGTGGACATCCAAACCATCATCAAGTTGGACGCCCAAAATGAGGTGAGTTGGCACAAGATGGTTGGCAAACCACCATCAAGCTTGACGCCCAAAATGAGGAGAGTTGGCACAAGATGGTTGGCTCCCATGATGTGGCACAAGTTGGATGGCTCCAACAAGTTGGCGTGAAGGCCTCCTTGAGGTGGCACAAGGTGGTTGGATGAGCACCTCATCCTTGAGTTGTGGCACAAGGTGGTTGGATGAAGCACCTCATCCTTGAGTTGGCGCAAAGGATGTGGATGAGCAAGACTTGGGGGATAAGAACCTCACCTTGGACACTACCTATGTCTAAATTCATAGATCAATATCCATAAATAGACATGTTCACGCCAAGCAAAAATAAGAAATCAAGAGCTCTCAACACGCCGTCGTAACGCCGCTACTACTACTCACATTTGCTACGACGAAGTGCCGCCGACAACGAAAGCTACATCTTCTACTTATAAGAGTTGTCGGTATATTTATTTAAGTTCTACTTCTTTAAATTGTCTTTGTGCTTTAATCGTAACAAGGAAAGGGGGAGTGTCCCTTTGCCTTGATTTCTTTTTGTGATCGTTGCTCCTACTTCCAACGAGGAGGAGTGGTTTTAGTGAATTGCCCTCCGTACGTGATCAAGGATCATTAGGGCCGTGGATTAGCAATCGAAAGATTGTGAACCACGTAAAAATATCTTGTCTACTTTATATTTCCGCTGTGCACTCTCTACTTGCTTTTTACTTATTGCAAAAGTTTTTTTTTAACGACACCGTATCGCTATTCACCACCCCCCCTCTAGCGACACTTTCGATCCAACACTTTCCGGGAAATGAGGACCAAATGTGTAGGTTTTGCTCGGAAGCTCTGATACCAATTGAAGGGATTTCCCTTGTCGAGTCCGTGAGAGGAAACTTCGCTTCCCCTTCACCTCGGTTGCTTGACCATGGTGATCCCTTCGATGTCCCCGGATTAAAAATTTAATCCTAGACAAAAGGGATTCCCAAAGCAACCAAGTCATCGTCGTGCTATTCGTTTAGAGAGGTCACTTGAACAAACTAGTTGTTCAAGTGACCATCCTCTATTCTACGAGTAGCCGCGGAATAGATGATGTTTAGATCGCCGGTTTTTGTGTTTATACTCGGGATCCAAGTATTATTTAGCCTATTTACAGAAATATAACATGCTTATATTTTGAAAAACAAACACAAGCAATGAATAAAAGAGATAGAAGAATAGTTATACCTCTTGGTCTTCTAATGTATGACCCTCCTCCTTTTGGACATCGTGTGGGCGAAGAAGAGAAGCTCGTAGATCGCAAAACTTCCTTCCTTGCTTTTCCCAAGCAAGAGGAAGAAGAGAAACAATGTTTTTCTCCTTCAAAAACTCAACCAACAAAGAACTATAGAAGTTCTTGCCGCCGGCCAACTAGAAGGAGAAGAAGATGATGGAAAACTACCAAGACACCAAGGGAAACCCTATATCTTGTTTCCACCACCTAAGGAGAAGAGAGGGGAGTGTTTTGGGTGCCGGCCAAGGGCTGGGAAGGGCTGGAATAGCTGCTGGACGTTGGCCACAAGGCAAGGAAGAAGAAGGAAAACTTGCCTTATTTGGTGCCACCCTTGCTTCCAAACCCTAACCCTAATTCCAATCCTATCTCAACTAGGGTTGCCCTATTCTTGCCGCCCAAGCCTTGCTCCCTCTCAATCATCATCTTCACGCCAACCCCATGCCACCTTTTATAGAGTTTGGGGATAAGCCATGAATTAATCTCCTCCATTGGTTCTAGGGATTTAATCTCAACCGTCGGATCTAGAGATTAATCTCAACCGTCAGATCTTAGAGATTTAATCTCTACCAATGGATCTTAGTGTTTTGTTTCTATCCATTGGATCTAAGCATCTTGAGGTGTTAATGGGCTACATTAGGGACCATGAGGAGGAGTTGGGTCTTGGCCACCCATGGATCAAGCCCACATAAAGTCCGATCCACTAATGATGGTCCAATCCACTAAAGGTCCATCATTGATCTACCTCACCAACCCCCATATGATAATATGGGCTCCATATATTATTTGTACATTTTCTCCCCATGTTTAAGATCTCGAATGTCCGTCGATTAATTAATTTACTGACCATTAATTAATCAACATCTAACTCCTTGAGTAGTACCACTCAACCTTTTCATCATGCCGGATCAAGTCCACCTGCAGGGTTTACATGATGAACCTTATGAGCTCCTCAAGGCGACATCATCATCCTAATATATAGGACACGGTTTCCTCCTATAATCAATGGCGCACCATATAAATAATATCATCTCCCAACTTACCGAGTCTATCGATTTAATCTATAAATCTCGCCCATTGGTGAATCAAAGAGATGAGTACCAAGTATATGTGCCCGTTATTATATCGGGATTAAGAGCATGTACTAAATAATATCTGAGGTCCGATTCGATTATGTAGTCAGCAATAAATCGAATCACCTCTGTGTCGGTCCTGCTCAATACACACAAAGTGCACTAGTGTGATTCTAAGGTCAAGACAAACCAATACCAAATCACACTACAACCATTCCGATGGTTTGTCCAAAGCCATCTCGGTTGTGAGCCTTTACTTATACTTTACAAGGAGCCAATAACATGATCTCCCGTGTGACACCACACACCATGTTATCTACAATGTAACGTATTAGACAATATGCATAAATATATGCAAACAATAATCATGTGATTCTTATTTCAAAAATAAAGATGTTTATAGAAAAGATGGACTTTTCAGTATACATCCCTACAATCTCCCACTTATACTAAAAGACTATGCTGTGCTCTTACTGCCATACATCTGATTCCCCTTCCCTCCACATGCCTATCAAAGCTCTCGCTAGAAGGGCCTTAGTGAAAGGGTCTACCAGGTCATCCTCTGATGCAATCTAGGCGACAACAACTTCTACCACTTTTACGATTTCTCGTATCAGGTGGTACTTGCACTTTATGTGTTTACTAGCCTTATGGGCTCGTGGTTCCTTCGAGTTTGCAACTGTACCATTGTTATCACAATAAATTGTGATAGTTCTGGGCAAACCAGGAATCACATCTAAGTCCATCAAGAAGTTCCTGAGCCATACAGCTTCTTTGGCCGCCACAGGGGCTGCCAGATACTCAGCTTCTATGGTTGAGTCCGCCACGCATTTCTGCTGGGCACTCCTCCATACAATGGCTCCACCTCCTAAAGTAAACACAAAACTTGAGGTAGACTTACTGTTATCCCTATCTGATTGGAAATCGCAATCCATGCAACCCACAGGGAGTAATTGGTATGCACGGTAAACTAGCATATAATCCCTAGTCCTTCTCAGGCACTACAATATATGCTTTTGGCGCAGTCCAATGTCCCTGTCCTGGATTACTCTGATATCTACTAACCATGCCCACGGCAAAGCAGATATCTTGTCTCGTACATAGCATACATGAGGCTTCCTACTGCCGAAGCATAAGGAACCGCCTCCAACTCCTTTATCACCTCAGATGATCTAGGACACATCTCCTTAGATAAAGTAACTCCATACCTGAAAGGTAGAAAACCCTTCTTGGAGTTCTGCATGCTAAAACGATCCAAAATCATGTCTATGTATGAAGCTTGGGATAAGCACAACAACCTTGATCCCAAGGTTGTGACCCACTTCTCTCAAGTCCTTCAAAACTGTTTGGACAACCATACCCTTACGTCCGATAACACCTTGACATTGTTGCCAATTAACAAAATGTCATCTACGTATAGTACAAGAAATACCACTACGTTTCCGTGCCATCTATTGTATACACAAGACTCATCCGGACTTTGAATAAATCCATAAGACTGGATTACCTCATCAAAGCTGATGTTCCAAGATCTCAAAGCTTGCTTCACCCATCAATGACCGATTAAGCATACATACAATATGCTCTTTGCCTTTAGCAAAGAATCCTCTCGTTCGCTTCATGTAGATGGATTCTTCAAGACTTCCACTAAGGAATGCCGCCTTGATATCCATCTATCACACCTCATAATCCATATGAGTTGCTATGCATTAGAGCTCCCAGACTGCCTCAATCCATAGATTCAATCTCGATTCATTGCACTTTGCAAAGATGTCAGATTTATATCTTGGATTGCCTTGTCAGATGTCTAGGATCGTTCATGTTTGCTAGGGACCAAATCGTAAGATTTGTCCAAAAACATGAATCTAAGAGGTTGTCTAACAACCCTCCCACTACGACGCGAGGTATCTTCTCAGGTATCCTCTGTGACACGCAGGCAAAGGACATGTGGTATGTCCTCTTGTACGGTGGTACTAAAGAAGTGACTTCCTTTAACTCCTCCGCAACAATTTTACCTTTGGGCTTGTGGCTTATCACATAGTCTTCCTCTAGAAACTGCATTCGTGTTAACGATCACCCTCTCGATCTCTAGGACTATAAAACAAGTCGAATAACTCATCATCGATCTAACCATCTCCATAAGAGTCCTATTCCTTCGCCTCGCTACACCGCTCACTGGGTGTGCCAGTGCACTAATTGGGATCAATCCCAACCTCTGATAAGTAGTTCCTAAACTCTCCCAAGAGGTTGTCACCACCACGATCAGATCATAGTGTCATCCACATCTTGAATAATCATCTACAAAAGAGACGAAATATTCAATATTACCTCTTGCCTAGATAGCCATAGGACCACACAAATCAGAATGAACCATTTCTAACATATCTTTGGCTCTATACCCCTTGGCCTTAAAAAGGCCTCTTGGTCATCTTACCCTCCAAGCAAGATTTGTAGGTTGGGAGATCCTCCACCACTAATGAACCCAAAGGTCCATCAGCTATCAACCTTTGAATTCTGCTTAGGTTAATGTGACCATGCCTAAGAAGCCAAAGATATGTTTGGTTCATCTTCGAAGGTTCTTTTCTCTTATTGGAATTAGAAGATGAGTTATTAACTTCAATTTGCATCGTGGGAGGTTTTGGTTCAAATTTCCTTTCAATGTACCTGAATAGATATTCTCCCTATTCCTTTTTATAACAACTCTGTCATTAAAAGAAATAGAATATCCATCCATAATAATTTAGAAACTGAAACTAAATTCTTTCTAAATAAAGGTACATAAAGGGAATTTTCTAGTACCAAAGTTTTATTATTTTCGAGAGATAAATAAAACTTCTCCCACTGCAATAGCCGCCACCATCATGGTATTGCCCAAGTAAATGGTAATCTCCCCTTCAACTAGTCATCGAGTTTTCTGGAACCCCTGCAAATTGTTGCAGACATGATTAGTGGCTCCCGTATCTACTCACCAGGTGCCGGTAGATATCACCGCTAATCATGTTTCAATGACTAGTCCAAAAGATATACCTATGTTCTGTTTTGGATTGGGACAGTCCTTCTTCCAATGTCCATCCTGCTTGCAAGTGAAGTACTTGCCTTTCTTCCCTGAGATCCTCCCACCATCTTTGCTTCACCTTGTTTCTTCTTCTTCTTGCCTTTCGGCTTAGAAGTAGAAACTCTTTTGAGCAATGATGGCTTGAGGACATTCTTCGAAGAGTGCATACTAGCAGATAAGACAATATTTGGATTCATTTCCAATCAATATAATTTTGGTACAATAAGTTTATTTCCTTTAGTATCAAAATAAGTGGACTGAAAGTCAATTTTGAAAATCCTAAGAATCACATAGATCATTACTTTAGATTTCAAAAAATTATTGATTCCTCAAACAATAAAATTTCGAAATCAACCAACACCTCAAATCACCGAGAATATCGCATGCCACGATAGTGTGGACGTATACGAATTCTACATTTGTAAGAGGAGGTTTTACCCATTAATTTTATTATCTTGTCAACCTTACTTTTTGACAAATAAAATTAATAGTTGGTTCCTCTTTGGCCCTACAAATAAAAGCAGTGACTCTGATGGGGAGGATACTTTTTATTTGCATCTAAGTGTGCACCATTACACGGTACTAAGGGAATTATTTCGGATTATGTGCCTTACCGATGGGGAAGTACACACGCTCCTAAATAATTTCCTATAACCATTATTTGACCTAGTGATCCACAAACAAACTCATCCGATGGGGAGGAAGGCACTCAGAGCCGACGCGTAAGTTTGTTGCATCACATGTCAAATTGTAATGGAGGCCGCGGGAATTAATTAAAATATCCCTCTCCCACTTAGTAAATTGAAAATGAGGAATTTTCAAGCACACACAACATGCTTATTATTACTGTAGATTTCAATAAAAATTATTGATTCCTCAAACAATAAAATTTTGAAATCAACCAACACCTCAAACACTGAGAATATCGCATGCCACGATAGTGTGGATGTATACGAATTCTACATTTGTAAGAGGAGGTTTAACCCATTAATTTTATTATCTTGTCAACCTTACTTTTTGACAAATAAAATTAATAGTTGGTTCCTCTTTGGCCCTACAAATAAAAGCAGTGACTCCGATGGGGAGGATACTTTTTATTTGTATCTAAGTGTGCACCATTACACGATACTAAGGGAATTATCTCGGATTATGTGCCTTACGATGGGCAAGTACACACGCTCCTTGATAATTTCCTATAACCATATTCGACCTTGTGATCCGCAAACAAACCCATCCGATAGGGAGGAAGGCACTCAGAGCCGACGCGCAAGTTTGTTTGCATCACTTGTCAAATTGTAATGGAGCCCGCGGGAATTTATAAAAATATCCCTCTCCCACTTAGTAATTTGAAATTGACGAATTTTCCTAGCCTACGACATGCATATCAAACAAAAAGCAATAAATATGAAAAATAAATTATTTTCCAACTATTATGGCTTTTGTCTTCAATATGACTCTTGTCGCATCGCCATCTCGTCCGCTCCTCCTACGCCATGTATGAGCCATCCGGAGATCCGAGCCGAGACTAAATCCTATTTTAATTTACATCCATCGATCCTATACTCCACGAGGGAGTGTACATGAAATCTAGATCGAAAGTAAAATAAAATAAAGAGTGGCTAAACAATGCCGTATTTAATTTACAAAAACTAAATACTAGCCTTGTCAACCCCGAGGATTCAACAAAATAAATATTTACACACATACAATCATATACACACATATGGCCATAATCGTCGGATCTTATGCCTTTAACCAAAGAGTTAAAATACGCATATCCTACTATTATCCGACACATATAATATATGAAAAAGTGCATAAAAATTAACCGAATCCTAAACACACAAAATCGGAAACCTTGGCTCTGATACAAATTGTAGGTTTTGCCCGGAAGCTCTGATACCAATTGAAGGGATTTCCCTTGTCGAGTCCGTGAGAGGAAACTTCGCTTCCCCTTCGCCTCGGTTGCTTGACCATGGTGATCCCTTCGATGTCCTCGGATTAAAAATTTAATCCTAGATAAAAGGGATTCCCAAAACAACCAAGTCATCATTGTGCTATTCGTTTAGAGAGGTCACTTGAACAAACTAGTTGTTCAAGTGACCATCCTCTATTCTACGAGTAGCCGCGGAATAGACGATATCCGGATCGCCGATTTTTATGTTTATACTCGGGATCCAAGTATTATTTAGCCTATTTACAGAAATATAACATGCTTATATTTTGAAAAACAAACACAAGCAATGAATAAAAGAGATAGAAGAATAGTTATACCTCTTGGTCTTCTAATGTATGACCCTCCTCCTTTTGGACATCGTGTGGGCGAAGAAGAGAAGCTCGTAGATCGCAAAACTTCCTTCCTTGCTTTTCCCAAGCAAGAGGAAGAAGAGAAACAATGTTTTTCTCCTTCAAAAACTCAACCAACAAAGAACTATAGAAGTTCTTGCCGCCGGCCAACTAGAAGGAGAAGAAGATGATGGAAAACTACCAAGACACCAAGGGAAACCCTATATCTTGTTTCCACCACCTAAGGAGAAGAGAGGGGAGTGTTTTGGGCGCCGGCCAAGGGCTGGGAAGGGCTGGAATAGCCGGACGTTGGCCACAAGGCAAGGAAGAAGAAGGAAAACTTGCCTTATTTGGTGCCACCCTTGCTTCCAAACCCTAACCCTAATTCCAATCCTATCTCAACTAGGATTGCCCTATTCTTGCCGCCCAAGCCTTGCTCCCTCTCAATCATCATCTTCACGCCAACCCCATGCCACCTTTTATAGAGTTTGGGGATAAGCCATGAATTAATCTCCTCCATTGGTTCTAGGGATTTAATCTCAACCGTCGGATCTAGAGATTTAATCTCAACCGTCGGATCTTAGAGATTTAATCTCTACCAATGGATCTTAGTGTTTTGTTTCTATCCATTGGATCTAAGCATCTTGAGGTGTTAATGGGCTACATTAGGGACCATGAGGAGGAGTTGGGTCTTGGCCACCCATGGATCAAGCCCACATAAAGTCCGATCCACTAATGATGGTCCAATCCACTAAAGGTCCATCATTGATCTACCTCACCAACCCCCATATGATAATATGGGCTCCATATATTATTTGTACATTTTCTCCCCGTGTTTAAGATCTCGAATGTCCGTCGATTAATTAATTTACTGACCATTAATTAATCAACATCTAACTCCTTGAGTAGTACCACTCAACCTTTTCATCATGTCGGACCAAGTCCACCTGCAGGGTTTACATGATGAACCTTATGAGCTCCTCAAGGGGACATCATCATCCTAATATATAGGACACGGTTTCCTCCTATAATCAACGACACACCATATAAATAATATCATCTCCCAACATACCGAGTCTATCGATTTAATCTATAAATCTCGCCCATTGGTGAATCAAAGAGATGAGTACCAAGTATATGTGCCCGTTATTATATCGGGATTAAGAGCATGTACTAAATAATATCTGAGGTCCGATTCGATTATGTAGTCAGCAATAAATCGAATCACCTCTGTGTCGGTCCTGCTCAATACACACAAAGTGCACTAGTGTGATTCTAAGGTCAAGACAAACCAATACCAAATCACACTACAACCATTCCGATGGTTTGTCCAAAGCCATCTCGGTTGTGAGCCTTTACTTATACTTTACAAGGAGCCGATAACATGATCTCCCGTGTGACACCACACACCATGTTATCTACAATGTAACGTATTAGACAATATGCATAAATATATGCAAACAATGATCATGTGATTCTTATTTCAAAAATAAAGATGTTTATAGAAAAGATAGACTTTTCAGTATACATCCCTACAAAATGTCCCTTCCCGGAAGTGTATAGAGTCTTAGGAGAGCTGCATTATTGCTCGAACCATCTGCTAGAAAACTCCCCTCTTAAGCCACTTTGGATTGTCTCCTCTACCTTTGTCGACTTCGGTTGCTATAGGTAGGGTGACATTTATCCTGCAATGTGACTTCCTTTTTAGGGCATTCATCTTTCTTACCAGTATATCTTGTAGATAATTTGATGCAGAAGGCTTTGGTGGAAGGGGAGTCGATCAAGGCTGCCAAGAAAAAGAAGACCCTGACTAAGAGAGGCAAATCCACAGCAGCTCCGTCATCTCCTCGGAAGAAGCTACGGCTTATCAAGAAAGGAGCTTCAAGTTCATCGGCTCTCATTCCCTTGTCTTCCCACCAGCCGGAAGCTCGACCCCTAATCATTTATGAACCCCGAAGGGAAAGCAACACCTCCCCTGCCTCTTCTTTAGCTCCCCAAGGAGGGGATTCTCCTTCCCAATTTCTGCATTCTTCCCCCTCCGCACAGAATTCACCCCGGCCTCCTCATGCGGAATCCCTCCAAGCTCCAACACCGTCCGACTCGAGAACCGTTCCTGCCCGTCTTCGCCGTGCCAGGCCCCCATCTTCTTCGGAAGGAGAAGACCCTTCCCTTCCGGTTCCTCCGAGGGCCTCTCTGGGATCTTTGCTGAAAATTCGGCACCCTTCGGAGGTAAAATTCTTTAACCAGTCGGGTATACAAGGCCCGTGTGAGCAAGTGGACAAACTGCTGACAGAGGTATTTACTCCTTCTCCTCCTCTTTGCTATGGGTATTTCCCTATACTGATGTAGGCTGATAATTTTCCTCTCCTTTTAGGCCTCCACTCAACATAACAACATGATAGTCCACCTAGCCCGATTCCAATCTAGTGTGGAGACTCGCCATTTTGCCACCGTGTCGCAACAGAAAGAGCTCGCGCGACGATTAAACGAACAAGAGGCAAAGGAGACGGACTTTAGGGGTCAATGCGAAGACGCCACGATGCAACTAGCCTTGGTTCGAAGTGAGAAAGAGGAACTGCAATGAAAAAATGAAGAACTAGAACAGCGCCTCTTCTTGCAATCTAGCGAGCTGCAACAGGTAGATATCCTGACTCAGGAATTGAAGGAGTATAAAAGATATCTTATGGATGCCATGCTCAAGGATGCTGACTTTGCGGCTACTATCTCACAGCTTCAACAAGAATGCAACCGTCTTAACCTGGAACGTCAAGCCTGGGCCCTTACCAGGGAATCCTGTGTAAAGAAGTGTCAGGAACTTTCCTCTGCAGTAACGGCTCTTCCCCGAACCTTATCACCGGTGGCCCAGCAGCAATCCATCTTCCAACAGGAGTATCTTGAAGCTCTTTCAGCCTTAGGACAGCGAGCTATAAAAGCAGCCACTGAGAGAGATGTTTTGGCGATCAAATTGGCGGAAAGTCAAACTCAGGTGGCTCAATATCAGGACCGACTAAAGGAGCAGGAAGCCGACCTCAAGAGGCGTTATGTCAAGAAAGGGGTAGATCTCTTTATACTAGGGTTTGAGGGGTCTTCAGCTCAAAATGCCGAGCGAGGATACCCGCCTCCTGGCACGGATACTAGTTATTTAGATCCTACGGAGGCGCTAGCTAACTGTCCGCCCGAACTCTTTGAATTGTAATTTATACTATTCTCCTTCTTTGATAATTTTATCAATGGCCTCTCTTCTGCCTCTGAATGATGAATTTATTTATAGGCTTAGTTATCATCTTCTTGGCATGCTTCTTGACGGGTCGGGAATTCTGGACCCCTTTTAAAACTCCTCCTTTTTTTATTTTCCTTTCTTCTTGTATAGGATGGTGTAATCACTTCATTGGCTCGGGCTTATGGAGGGGATATTAAATGACATTATCCGCCTCCGCCCCATTTTCGGTTCGGGAATCTGCTGGGAGTATGTTGTCTGATATTATTCACACCCGTCCTGGTTTGCTTTGGGAATTCACTCAAGGTCTTTACGACATCATTCATACCCGCTCGATTCAGTTCGCGATGCTTTAAATAACTCCGCTTGTTGATCTTCCTTATTTCTCTTCGCTTTGGAAATGGTATCAATCTCTTCGCCTTCTTTCCCTTTCCCGAACCTTGCCTCTTTCCTTCCATTATAAATCCTTCGTCCCCCATGCCTTCGTCCCGCTATCTTCTTATTATGGCTTCAGGCATCCCATCAAGTTTCTTGAGTCGAATCTTTGAACTACAAGACTGGTCTCGAGGATATTGAAGATTCGAGACTGCTCAATCGCCACTTCAGCCTTCCGCCCTTCCATATCCGCCTCTCAACCAGCTCCCCCCTCAGGAGGTCCTTCCGCGCTCCTTTCCCCTCCTTCCGCAACCGGGTGTGGAATCCTCCCTTCACGTGGGAGTATACAGTGGGAGATCCTCGTGCTGCCGCTGAACTTCCCCCACTTCCACCAGCACTGACTTTCATCCCAGTTCCCCCGGTGAGGACTCATCCTCCCTCATTCGATGAAGGTCCACCAGTTCTTCCTCCCCCTCAAGGTGAATGCTTCAGAGTCATAAACTCCTTCTCCCCCCAAAGAGACATCTCCCGCTTCTTCTGTTAGGAGTAATCATGGAAAATCTTAGTAGATCAAGTTAATGTAATCATTTCAAATATGTTAATAAAAAATAAGGGAGGCAAATGATATCCGTTCTTGTCTTTTTCCTGTAGAAGTAATGTTTCTGTCTTCCAAAAGGACGGAAATCTGATCCGAACATGCCTTCTTCTATCATGTCTTGGGGATTCGGACACTCTTAATTACAATTGTAGTCCCGTCAACCTTCCCACTACTGCCCCCACGTTTCCTCTGCTTTACTGGCATTTATGGTCCCTACTTCTCCTACCAATGAATGCACTCTTCCCCTTCGTCGCCATAAAAACCACCGACCTTTACCTGATAGCTTCCATCATTCTCCTTTTTCCTTTGCTTGCCAAGGACAGAATATCGGAACAGGGCAGCAGTTCCTCGCCTTCTAAAGAATAGATACATGATCGCCGATACATAGCTACCTTGGAGAAACAAGTGGAGTGTTTACTGCAACAGCTGGAGGAAACTTCCGTCCATAATCGTTGCTTGCGCAAACAACTGATAGGGTCCCAAAAGGAATTGGCCAGGCAGACTTTCCTGCAGCAGTCCTACCGGCGCCAACTATTGTGCCAACCTCAACCCTACAAGGGACTTCCCTCTGTCCCTCCTAGCAAAGAACTGTAATGCTCGGGATATATAAGGGCTGCTGTTTGTTATTCTTCCTTGTAGATGACTCAGAATATATAATTCTTTTGCATCCATGAACTTTCCCAGTTTGTCTTCTTTCTTCAGTATCTTCGGCATGGTACCACACTTTACTTCTTCCGTATCCACATAAACTTACCTATAATGGAGATATATTTCGGCTCCTCCGCTTTTATAATCTTCTTGGGATATAGAATCATCGAATGAATTAGTTCTACTATTTTGCAAGGATAAAACAATATAGGGTTAAACAAGGACTTCAACTTCCCTCCCTTTTCGGGGATAAAAAGTGATATATAACTGAGGGGATCTCAGTTCATCCGCTCCACCACCACACGGGGATATCTTCCGCTTCGCGGGGATAGAAATTTTTAGTATAACTGAATGAATTTCGGTTCTTCCGTTCCACCACCATACGGGGATAGCTTCTTGTATATAGAATAAATAATAACCGAAGGATATCAGTTCTTCCGTTCCACCACCACACGGGGATATCTTCCGCTCTTCCTTGCGGGGATAGAATTTTTTTTATATAGAATAAATAATAACCGAAGGATATCGGTTCTTCCATTCCACCACCACACGGGGATATCTTCCGCTCTTCCTTGCGGGGATAGAAACTTGTATATAGAATAAATAATAAACGAAGGACATCGGTTCTTCCGTTCCACCACCACACGGGGATATCTTCTGCTCTTGCTTGCGGGGATAGAAATTTTTTTTATATATAGAATAAATAATAACCGAAGGATATCGGTTCTTCCGTTCCACCACCACACGGGGATATCTTCCGCTCTTCCTTGCGGGGATAGAAACTTGTATATAGAATAAATAATAACCGAAGGACATCGGTTCTTCCGTTCCACCACCACACGGGGATATCTTCCGCTCTTCCTTGTAGGGATAGAAACTTGTATATAGAATAAATAATAACCGAAGGATATCGGTTCTTCCGTTCCACCACCACACGGAGATATCTTCCGCTCTTCCTTGCGGGGATAGAAATTTTTATATAGAATAAATAATAACCGAAGGACATCGGTTCTTCCGTTCCACCACCACACGGGGATATCTTCCGCTCTTCCATGTGGGGATAGAAATTTTTATATGGAATAAATAATAACCGAAGGACATCGGTTACACCGTTCCACCACCACACGGGGATATCTTCCGCTCTTCCTTGCGGGGATAGAAATTTTTATATAGAATAAATAATAACCGAAGGACATCGGTTCTTCCGTTCCACCACCACACGGGGATATCTTCCGCTCTTCCTTGCGGGGATAGAAACTTGTATATAGAATAAATAATAACCGAAGGATATCGGTTCTTCCGTTCCACCACCACACGGGGATATCTTCCGCTCTTCCTTGCGGGGATAGAAACTTGTATATAGAATAAATAATAACCGAAGGATATCGGTTCTTCCGTTCCACCACCACACGGGGATATCTTCCGCTCTTCCTTGCGGGGATAGAAATTTTTATATAGAATAAATAATAACCGAAGGATATCGGTTCTTCCGTTCCACCACCACACGAGGATATCTTCCGCTCTTCCTTGCGGGGATAGAAATTTTTATATAGAATAAATAATAACCGAAGGACATCGGTTCTTCCGTTCCACCACCACACGGGGATATCTTCCGCTCTTCCTTGCGGGGATAGAAATTTTTATATGGAATAAATAATAACCGAAGGACATCGGTTCTTCCGTTCCACCACCACACGGGGATATCTTCAGCTCTTCCTTGCGGGGATAGAAATTTTTATATAGAATAAATAATAACTGAAGGACATCGGTTCTTCCATTCTACCACCACACAGGGATATCTTCCGCTCTTCCTTGCGGGGATAGAAACTTGTATATAGAATAAATAATAACCGAAGGATATCGATTCTTCCGTTCCACCACCACACGGGGATATCTTACGCTCTTCCTTGCGGGGATAGAAACTTATATATAGAATAAATAATAACCGAAGGATATCGGTGCTTCCGTTCCACCACCACACGGGTATATCTTCCACTCTTCCTTGCGGGGATAGAAATTTTTGTATATAGCACTAGGGCAATGAGCATAAAGGAGGCAACACCTTCATATCATTCCTCTTTGGTTCCCCTCCTTCTTCTGCAAATGGGGGGCTTTAGTACATAATGGGTCATTTAGAAATATAAACCCTTCTTTCCATTTTACCACAAACGAGAGGCCCACTAATGGCTGCAAGCCCATTCCTCCCTCTTTTATAGGGGGTTCTTTGGTCTTAGTTTCTCCTGCCATCCTCCTCCCTTCGCCTTTTGGTCTCCTTCTTCTTCATCTGTTTGCTCTGCCGCCGCCAAACCTCGTTTCCCCGATTCTTTCTTCCCAACCCCTCTTTTTCCTTTTCTTTTTCAGACCCCCAAGATGCATTCTAACTTCTTCCAGGAGATAGCGGGCCGCTACCCGACCGCAAACGGATCTTTAGGCCCTTCGCTTCTTCTTCCGCTTCACCTTCCCCAATCACCATCATACCCGATTCACCTCGCCGTTCTCCCTTTCCTCTTCCGGCGACCCTCACTACCCCCATCCCGGAGGAAGCCAGGGTCCTTACAAGCCCTAACTTTCCCACTCTTTCTCCTTCCGCCAATAATGTTCAGAAATCGCCTTCTTCTTCCCCGCAACCTGGGGATGAACCTGGGGAAGGTGTATTCCCATGTCACGATATGACAGGATGGATCACCTTGTCTTCCCTTTCCCTGTCCTTCCTTTTCCAACCCATGGCGGTGGATATCCCTTCACAACTTCCCGCTCATCGCCATGTAATCCCTCTCCTCCTGTGGGCCCTGACCAGGGCTTCTCTACTTCTGCATCCCTATCGAAGGCTCCTCTAGCCCAATGCTCATCCTCTCGTCGTCTCAAGATCCTTCCTTCGATCAACCTCCTACCGTCTTTCCTTCCGCAATCAACCCCCAACCCGGTGAGACACATATCCTCCCGGCAACTATGGATCTGCCGCCCCCGACTACCACCTCCGCGGGCCGTCCATCTGATGCGCTTCCCTCTTTCCATTCTCAACCGATGGATACCACCCTCCTTCTCTCCTTTATAGGAGAGGTTCCTCCTTCAGCATCTTCCGTCCCATCTTCTTCCCTTTCTCCCCGGAGACTTCGGATTCTAAACTTAGAGGAAGTGGTTCCTCACATGGAAGGCCTGCACCATGCTCTGAACTTGGTATGTTTCCTTACTCAGCTTCCTTAGCTTTGTCTAGCTGACCAATTTCTTTTCCCACGACCATGTGCCCGACCAACCATAAAGAATTGGATCGCTCTCTTCATCAATACCAAGTTCAAGCCCAAGAATGGGAGCGTCAACAACGGGAAGGCTTGGCGGACGCTCAAAATCGAGAACGACTCCTGCTACAACAATTGCACATGTGCCAAGAGAAATTAGCCAAAGCTCGCCAGCAAATTCAGAATGATGTTGACGCTATCGCAGCCTTAAAGGCACAACCACGTCCAAGGGCAGAGCCCCTCGTCCCCCGGCAGGAAGTCCAGTCGGCCTCTCCTAACACAGAATCTTCCTCGGCTCAAGAGTTACTACATCTTCAAGAGCAGGTAGCAGAGCTCCTCAAGGGGAAGCAACAAGATTCTGACGCCATCGCTCATCTTTGGGTTCAACATCAGCGAGCACAAGATAAGATAGGGGACCTTCGCACCCGCTTGTGCAAGGAGGTACAAGAAAACTCATCCCTTATAAATTCCCGGGCGCATGCTCATGCCCGTCTACGCAGGCAAGAAACCTCCCTCCAGAGGATGAGCTCTGAACTTGCCCGAACCAGATCCTATTTCGAAGCAGTGGAGGGGATTTCAGCTTCCATACGTCAAAATATGGTGGAGATGACGCACCTTGTGCAGTGGGACCAAAGTTCTCGAGCCGATGATGTCTCCATCTTGGCCGATGCTATTATGGAGGTGTCGCGGAGCTATGTGGACGTGTGTTGAAACCTTCGAGAACAACAAGAAACATGCGAGAGGTTGCATCGGCGCTCGACATCTTAATGCGTTCCACCTATCAAGATGGATTTAAAGATGCAGTTCGGCAGTATGCAACCCAAGGGTTGCCTCCTCCAACCTATCCTTCATTTTCTTTAAATTGGGAGGCTAGCTTTCGACGTTATCCTCCCGACCGGTTTAAGCTGTAACTTAATATCCCATTTTGACATGTAAATTTCCTCTTTGTTTTTCCTCTTCTTCTTCAAGATTTATTAACAATACTATATTGCTTTTTTAAGTAGCCCCCTTAATGAAATTTGGAAAATACTTGGCATCTAATGAACGCAATCAATTCAAAAAGCATTTCCTTCGGAGTTTCATAATTTCTCTTCTTCTATTCCATATTTCTCATACAGTGTGAAAGAGTTTTAAATGAAGGGCATTCCAAGGTCGTGGAAGCTCTTTGCCTTGGTCATCCTTCATATAATATGCTGACCCTGCTACGTAGCACGTTATTTCATAAGGTCCTTCCCAGTTGGGAGCCAGCTTTCCAGGGTCTCCAGCGGGATTGACTTTACGCAAAACCCAATCTCCTTCTTGAAATCTCCGAGGCACCACTTTCTTATTAAAGGCTCGTTGTACTCTTTGCTTGTAAAATTCCGCTCGCCTCCGTGCCATCTCCCGCCTTTCCTCCACCAAGTCCAATTCGGTGCTTCGGATAAGTTGGTTCTGATTTGGTTCGTATGCCTTTATCCGAGCGCTATTCAACAAAACCTCAACCGGAATAACGGCTTCCGCCCCGTATACCAAACTAAAGGGAGTTTCTCCCGTTGCTGTCTTGGGTGTGGTTCGATAGGCCCAAAGGATGCCTGGTAACTCTTCTACCCAGTTTCCCCTCTGAGCGCCCAACTTAGTCTTTAATCCTTGAATGAGGATCCTGTTAGTTACCTCCACCTGCCCATTTGCTTGAGGATGGGCTACCGAAGTGAAAGCTGACTTTGGCACCACTCTTGGATCTTTTTTCCTTGGAACTGTCGTCCATTGTCACTGACTATTTTCCGAGGAATACCATACCGACAAATGATATTTCTCCATAAGAACTGTATTACGGCATTCTCAGTAATTTTGGCTAAGGGCTCTGCCTCCACCCATTTGGAAAAATAATCCACAGCTACTAACAAAAACTTCCTTTGTAAAGGTGTCGCCGGCATTGGGCCCACTATATCTATTCCCCATTGATCGAAAGGACAACAAGAGATCACGACTTTCATTAACTCAGCTGGCCGTTCATAACGGTTGCTATGCTTATGGCAAACGATGCAGGTCTGCACTATATGAGCAGCATCTTGCTGAAGAGTAGGCCAAAAGTATCCTGCCAATAAAGCCTTTCTTGCTAAAGCTCTCCCTCCTAAATGATTGCTGCAGCATCCTTCATGGATCTCCCGGAGTACCCATTCCGCATCCTCGTTTCCCAGGCATTTTAACAAGGGTCGCCCAAAAGAGGTCTTGTATAGGTCTTCATTTAAGAGGATGAACCGTTTAGCTCGGTTTATTAAAGTGGATGCCGCTATTTTCCCTTCAGGGATCTTCCCGTGCCGTAAATAAGCTATGATGTCGGTCCTCCAATCAAGAGTTAGGCTTGATTTACGCTCTCCTCCGCATATTGCTAAGGAAGTATGAACTCTCATATGGATCGCTTCCGAGGATTTTATTCCTCCCATAGTGCTAGGCATCCGAGCCAATTCATCTGCCTTCCCGTTATGCTCCCGTGGGATTTGCTTCAAGTGGACCTGACGAAATTGAGCTTTTTCTTTCTCAAAAGTCTTCAAATACCTATGCAGCCTTTCCTCCCGAACTGCAAAAGAACCTTGAAGTTGTGATATTACCTGGGAATCCGAGTGGATCACAATTGAAGAAGCCCCACCGCTTTAGCGACTGTAGTCCCTAGAATGGCTTCATATTCCGCTTCATTATTAGATGCCCGATATTCCAAGCGAGCGCTAATCGAGTTTCTTCACCCTCGGAAATTAATAAGATACCAGCGTTGCTGCAGATCTCAAGAACCGTCTCGAATATATTCCATACCTCGATCCCTCCTCCTTTGTTGTGAACCATCTTCTTCGCAAGGTACCTCCGCCGAGAATCATCAGCGAGTGCTTGGGCCTTGATAACCGTTCGAGGTTGGTAGTGAATATCATACTCGCTTAGTTCTACTACCCATTTGGCCAATCTTCCAGAGAAATTTGTCTTAGTGACGACCTTACCCAATTCGATGTGTGTTAGAACGGTGACGGGATGAGCCAAGAAGTACGGCCTTAATTTGCGGGTGGTTAGTACTAGGATATACGCCAACTTCTCCAACTCCGTATAACGGAATTCCGCCCCCTTTAGGATATGGTTGGTATAATAAATAGGTTGCTGATGAGAACCTTCTTGTTTCAATAATCGACGGCTCCTTCCGATGATACATCCATAATGGTTCTCCGTATTGGTTTGGCTAGCGAGAGTCCAAAAATATTTCTTCAACTCGAAAGCTGTTCACATTGATCATCCCATCAAATTTAGCGACCTTTGAAAATCTTGAAAAAGGCACTTTGTCATTGATCTGCTATAAATTGGGATAAAGAAACAATCCACGCCCACCAACTTTTGGGTCTCGCAGACTAGCGGTGACTTCATGTTGCATAGGGCTTGCACTTTCTCGGGGTTGGCTTGCGCCCTTCTCCGTCACTATGTACCCCAAGAACTTGCCACTCTTTACCCCGAACAGGCATTTGTTAGGGTTTAGTTTCATATTAAACCGCCTTAATGTAGCGAAGGTTTCATTTAAGTCCTTGACTAAATCCCGAGTGACCTTTGATTTGACCAAGATGTCGTCCACGTATACCTCCAAATTCTTCCCTTTCTGCTCCGTGAAGATTTTGTCCATAAGGCGCTGATAGGTGGCTCATGCATTTTTTAGTCCGAACGGCATTACCACATAAGCGTATAACCCCCCCGCAGTCACAAAGCTAACCCTCTTTTGATCTTCTTGGGCCAAAGGTATTTGATGATACCCTTGATATGCATCCATTAGGGACACCACTTCATATCCCATTGTAGAATCCACCAATTGGTCAATACGAGGCAAGGGGTAGCAGTCTTTAGGACATGCTTTATTCAAATCACGGAAATCGATACACATCCTCCATTGCCCCGAAGGCTTGGGAACCAAGACTACATTAGAGACCCATTCGAGGAACTGGATTTCCTTTACATGACCCGCTTTTAGTAGTTTGTCCACTTCTTCTGCTATGACTTTGTCCTTTTCTGGTCCAAAATGTCGCCTCTTCTGTTGGACAGGTTGGGCTCCTTGAATGATATTGAGATGATGTTCCGCCACATGAGGGTGGATCCCCGTGAGATCATGCACATCCTTTGCAAAGATGTCTTCATTCTCCTTCAGGCAAGCCACCAGCTCTTCTTTGACATCCAGCTGTTGTGCTATTCGGGTGACCTTTCCTGGAGCGATCTCCACCAGTTCTCCCTCCTCTATTTTATCAACTTTGGGGGGGGATTCCTCCAGGACGCAGACATCAGTGATGATGACAGCTTTGCCCTTCAGGTCCTCGGTTCGGGCTTTCTTCTGAACATCCCGAACCATTTTCACGTAGCAGCTCCTGGAGGCATTCTGTTCTCCACGAACTTCACCCACCGATTTGTTGGGGTTGATCCGTGAGGGGAAACTTTGTTAGTGCCTATAAGATCCACATATCTCCACAATGGTATGATATTGTCCACTTTGGGCCTAAGCCCTCATGGTTTTGTTTTTGGGCTCTACCCAAAAGGCCTCATCCCAATGGAGATATCTTTTTTCTTATAAGCACATGATCTTTTCCATGTCTTACCAATGTGGGACTTTGATTGTATTCCCCATACTCCCAACAATCCCCCCCTCAAACGAAGGACCACATTGGGCCCCCCCTCAAGCCTATCCCTCCTCGAAGGATTTTCTCTGCTTGATGTCCGATCTTCAACCCACCAGGACTTCCTGCCAGTTGTTCGGTCCCCCCGACCCAACTAGACTTCCTTCCTGATGTCTGGTTCTCTTGATCCGGACGTGGGAGCTCAACTTCCTTCGTTCGAGGTTCATGGTTTGACATGGACCATGGCTCTGATACCAATTGTTAGTGCCTATAAGATCCACATATCTCCACAATGGTATGATATTGTCCACTTTGGGCCTAAGCCCTCATGGTTTTGTTTTTGGGCTCTACCCAAAAGGCCTCATCCCAATGGAGATATCTTTTTTCTTATAAGCACATGATCTTTTCCATGTCTTACCAATGTGGGACTTTGATTGTATTCCCCATACTCCCATACCCAAAAGGCCTCAAACCAATGGAGATATCTTTTTTCTTATAAGCACATGATCTTTTCCATGTCTTACCAATGTGGGACTTTGATTGTATTCCCCATACTCCCAACAAACTTCGCTTCCCCTTCACCTCGGTTGCTTGACCATGGTGATCCCTTCAATGTCCCCGGATTAAAAATTTAATCCTAGACAAAAGGGATTCCCAAAGCAACCAAGTCATCGTCGTGCTATTCGTTTAGAGAGGTCACTTGAACAAACTAGTTGTTCAAGCGACCATTCTCTATTCTACGAGTAGCCGCGGAATAGACGATGTCCGGATCGCCGGTTTTTGTGTTTATGCTCGGGATCCAAATATTATTTAGCCATCCACAGAAATATATCATGCTCATAAATGAAAAACAAATATAAACATGTAACATATAAAATTAGAGAATCGATATACCTCTCGATCTTCTAATGTATGTCCTTCCTCCTTTCGGACGTCGTGTGGGCGACGCTCTACCAAAAGTCGAAGCTCCTAGATCACACATCTTCCTTCCTTGCTCATCCAAAGCAAGAGGAAGAATAGAAACAAGGCTCATCTCCTTCCTATGGCCAACCAACAAGCAACAAAAGAAATGCTTGCCGTCGGCCAACAAGGAGAAGGAGATAATGGTGGAAACCGACCAAGACATCAAGGGAAACCCCTTAGTCTTGTTTCCACCACCCAAGGAGAGGGAGAAGGGGTCTTTAGATGCTGTCCAAGGGTTGGAGAAGGTGATATGGGCACCGGCCACCAAACCATGAAGAAGAAAGGAAGAAACTTTCCTTATTTGGTGCCACCCAAACCTCCTAAACCCTAAGCTTCCAAACCCTAATCCAAGCTCACCTTGTGGCCGGCCATGGAAGTGAGGAAAAGATTAGGATGAGCTCAAGCCAAGGTAAAGAGGAGAACCATAGTGGTCGCCCTTAGGAAGAAGAAGAACATCTCCTATAGTTGCCGCCCACCCTTTTCTCCCAAAAACCTAGCCACCCAAATCCTAATCCTAACTTACCTTATATCCGGCCATGGAAGAGGGGAAGAAGAATAGGATAAGTTCAAGCTAAGGTAGATACGAGCAGCATAGTGGCCGGCCAACCCAAGGAAGAAGAAGAACAACCTCCATTAGTTGCCGCCCACCCTTGCTCCAAAACCCTAGCCACCAAACCCAATCCTAAACCAACTAGGATTCCTAGCCACCAAAGGAAGCAAACCCTAATCCCCTCATCCCTTGTGTTCTCCACGCCAACAATCCCTAATCCACCCTTATATAGAGTTTAGGGATAAGTCTTGGTTTAATCTCCACCATTGGTTCAAGGGATTTAAGCTCAACCGTCGGATCTAGAGATTTAATCTCAACCGTCGGATCTTAGAGATTTAATCTCTACCAATGGATCTTAGAGTTTTGTTTCTATCCATTGGATCTAAGCATCATGAGGTGTTAATATGCTACATTAGGGACCATGAGGAGGAGTTGGGTCTTGGCCACCCATGGATCAAGCCCACATAAAGTCCGATCCACTAATGATGGTCCAATCCACTAAAGGTCCATCATTGATCTACCTCACCAACCCCATATGATAATATGGGCTCCATATATTATTTGTACATTTTCTCCCCGTGTTTAAGATCTCGAATGTCCGTCAATTAATTAATTTATTGACCATTAATTAATCGACATCTAACTCCATGAGTAGTACCACTCAACCTTTTCATCATGCCGGACCAAGTCCACCTGCAGGGTTTACATGATGAACCTTATGAGCTCCTCAAGGGGACATCATCATCCTAATATATAGGACACGGTTTCCTCCTATAATCAATGGCACACCATATAAATAATATCATCTCCCAACTTACCGAGTCTATCGATTTAATCTATAAATCTCGCCCATTGGTAAATCAAAGAGATGAGTACCAAGTATATGTGCCTGTAATTATATCGGGATTAAGAGCATGTACTAAATAATATCGAGGTCCGATTCGATTATGTAGTCGCAATAAATCGAATCACCTCGTGGTTCCCCGCTCAATACACACAAAGTGCACTAGTGTGATTCTATGGTCAAGACAAACCAATACCAAATCACACTACAACTATTCCGATGGTTTGTCCAAAGCCATCTCGGTTGTGAGCCTTTACTTATACTTTACAAGGAGCCGATAACATGATCTCCCGTGTGACACCACACACCATGTTATCTACAATGTAAGGTATTAGACAATATTGCATAACCATAAAAATATGCAAACAATGATCATGTGATTCTTATTTCAAAATAAAGATGTTCATACAAAAGAGCTAGGCTTTCAGTATACATCCCAACAATCTCCCACTTATACTAAAAGACTATGCTGTCCTTATATTGCCATACATCTGATTCCCTTCCCTCCACATGCCTATCAAAGCTCTCGCTAGAAGGGCCTTAGTGAAAGGGTCTACCAGGTCATCCTCTGATGCAATCTAGGCGACAACAACTTCTACCTCCTTTACGATTTCTCAGACGATGGTACTTGCGCCTATGTGTTTACTAGCCTTATGGGCTCGTGGTTCCTTCGAGTTTGCAATCGCACCACTATTATCACAATAAATTGTGATAGTTCGGGCAAACCAGAATCACATCCAAGTCCTATAGTTCAGCCACATACTACCTTCCATGGTGGAGTCTGCCACGCACTTTGCTTGACACTCCTCCATACAATGGCTCCACCTCCCAAAGTAAACACAAAACCTGAGGTAGAATTACTGTTATCCCTATCTGATTGGAAGTCGGAATCCATGTAACCCACAGGGAGTAATTAGTGCCTAGAACCAAAGATATAATCCCTAGTCCTTCTCGTACTTCAATATATGCTTTACCGCACCCAATGTCCTGTCTGATTACTCGATATCTCGACCATGCCCACTGAAACAGATATCTGTGTCTTACAGAGCATCGTGATACATGAGGCTTCCATCGCCAAGCATAAGGAACCGCTTTCATCTCTCTCTATCTCCTCGAGATGATCTAGGACACATCTCCTTAGATAGAGGTACTCCATGCCCGAAAGGTAGAAAACCCTTCTTGGAGTTACGCATGCTAAACAGCTCCATCATAATCGTGTCATGTATGAAGCTTGGGATAAGCACAACATCCTTTCTTGCGATCCCTTATAACCTTGATCCTGGATGTGTCCCATTTCTCCCAAGTCCTCGACCATACCCTTACGTCTGATAACATTTCGATGTTGTCGCCAACCACCAAAATGTCATCTACGTATAGTACAAAAATACCACTATGTTTCCATCACATCTCTGATATACACAAGACCCATCCGAACTTTGAATAAATCCATAAGACTGGATTTACTTCCTCAAAGCGGATGTCCCAAGACTTCAAAGCTTGCTTCAGTCCATTAACAGACTGATTAAGCTTATATACAATACGCTCTTTGCCCTTAGCAATGAATTCCTCTGGTTGCTTCATATAGATGTTTTCCTCAAGACTTCCATTAAGGAAAGCTGTCTTGACATCCATCTGCCACAACTCATAATCCATATGAGCTGCAGTACATAAGAGCTCCCCGACCTGACTTGAATCCATAGATTCAATCTCAGTATTCATTGCACTTTGCCAAGATGTTGTATTTATATCTTGGATTGCCTCGTCGTATGTCTAGGGATCAGGTTCATGTTTGCTAGGGACCAAATCCGAAGATTCGTCTAAAAACATGAATCGAAGAGGCTGTCTAACAACCCTCCCACTACGACGAGGTATCATCTGTGTATCCTTTGTGACACGCGGTGCAGTGACATGTGGTATATCCTCTTGTACCGGTGGTACTAAAGAAGTGACTTCCCTTTTAACTCCTCCAGAACAATTTTACTCTTGGGCTTGTGGCTTATCACATAGTCTTCCTCTAGAAATCTGGCGTTCATGTTAACGATCACTCTATGATCTCTAGGACTATAAAACAAGTCAGAATAACTCATCATCGATCTAATCATCTCCATAAGAGTCCTATTCCTTCGCTCTGCTACACCGTTCTGCTGGGGTGTGCCAGGTGCAGACAATTGGGATTGAATCCCAGCCTCTGATAAGTAATTCCTAAACTCTCCCAAGAGGTATTCACCACTACGATCAGATCGTAGTGTCATCTTGAATAATTGTCTATGAAAAAGACAAAATATTCAAAACTACCTCTTGCCTGGATAGACATAGGACCATACGAATCAGAATGAACCAATTCCAACACATCTTTGGATCTATACCCCTTGGCCTTGAAAGGCCTCTTGGTCATCTTACCCTCCAAGCAAGATTCACAGGTTGGGAGATCCTCCACCACTAATGAGCCCAAAGGTCCATCAGCTATCAACCTTTGAATCCTGCTTAGGTTAATGTGACCAAGCCTAAGATGCCAAAGATATGTTTGGTTCATCTTCGAAGGTTCTTTTCTCTTATTGGATTTAGAAGATGAGTTATTAACTTCATTTTGCATCGTGGGAGGTTTTGGTTCAAATTTCCTTTCAATGTACCTGAATAGATATTCTCCCTATTTCTTTTTATAACAACTCTGTATTAAAAGAAATAGAATATCCATCCATAATAATTTAGAAACTGAAACTAAATTCTTTCTAAATAAAGGTACATAAAGGGAATTTTCCAGAACCAAAGTTTTATTATTTTCAAGAGATAAATAAAACTTCTCCCACTGCAATAGTCGCCATCATCATGGCATTGCCCAAGTAAATGGTAATCTCCCCTTCAACTAGTCATCAGGTTTCCTGGAACCCCTGCAAATTGTTGCAGACATGATTAGTGGCTCCTGTATCTACTCACCAGGTGCCGGTAGATATCATCGCTAATCATGTTTTAATGGCTAGTCCAAAAGATGTACCTATGTTCTGTTTTGGATTGGGACAGTCCTTCTTCCAATGTCCATCCTGCTTGCAAGTGAAGTACTTGCCTTTCGGCTTCTTCACTCTTCCCTGAGATCCTCCCACCATCTTTTGCTCTACCTTGTTTCTCCTTCTTTTTGCCTTTCGGCTTAGAAGTAGAAACCTTTTTGAGCAACCATGGCTTGAGGACATTCTTCGAAGAGTGCATACTTGTACTCCTTAGCAGATAAGACAATATCTAGATTCTTTTCCAATCAACATTATTTGGGTACAGTAAGTTTATTTCTTTTAGTATCACAACAAGTGGACTGAAAGTCATTTTGAAAATCCTAAGAATCACATAGATCATTACTTTAGATTTCAAAAAATTATTGATTCCTCAAACAATAAAATTTTGATATCAACCAACACCTCAAAACACCGAGAATATCGCATGCCACGCAGTGTGGACGTATACGAATTCTACATTAGTAAGAGGAGGTTTTACCCATTAATTTTATTATCTTGTCAACCTTACTTTTTGACAAATAAAATTAATAGTTGGTTCCTCTTTGGCCCTACAAATAAAAGCAGTGACTCCGATGGGGAGGATACTTTTTATTTGCATCTCAGTGTGCACCATTACACGATACTAAGGGAATTATTTCGGATTATGTGCCTTACCGCTGTGGAAGTACACACGCTCCTAGATAATTTCCTATAACCATTATTTGACCTAGTGATCCGCAAACAAACTCATCTGCAGGGAGGAAGGCACTCAGAGCCGACACGCAAGTTTGTTGCATCACACGTCAAATTGTAATGGAGGCCGCGGGAATTAATTAAAATATCCCTCTCCCACTTAGTAAATTAAAAATGAGGAATTTTCCTACGACATGCATATCAAACAAAAAGCAATAAATATGAAAAATAAATTATATTCCAACTATTATGGCCTTTGTCTTAAATATGTCTCCCTTCGCATCGCCATCTCGTCCGCTACTCCTAAGCCATGTACAAGACCTCCGGAGATCCGAGCCGAGACTAATACCTATTTTAATTTACATCCATCGATCCTATACTCCTCGTGGGATTGTACATGAATATAGATCGAAAGTAAAATAAAATAAAGAGCGGCTAAACAATGCCGTATTTAATTTACAAAAAAAAACTAAATACTAGCCTCGTCAACCCCGAGGATTCAACAAAATAAATATTTACACACATACAATCACATACACACACACACGGCTATAATAGTCGGATCTTATGCCTGCAACCAAAGAGTTAAACTACGCATATCCTACTATTATCCGGCACATATAATATATGAAAAAGTGCATAAAATTAACCGAATCCTAAACACACAAGACCGGAATCCTTGGCTCTGATACCAATTGTTGGGGTTGATCCGTGAGGGGAAACTTCGCTTCCCCTTCACCTCGGTTGTTTGACCATGGTGATCCCTTCGATGTCCCCGGATTAAAAAATTTAATCCTAGACAAAAGGGATTCCCAAAGCAACCAAGTCATCGTCGTGCTATTCGTTTAGAGAGGTCACTTGAACAAACTAGTTGTTCAAGCGACCATTCTCTATTCTACGAGTAGCCGCGGAATAGACGATGTCCGGATCGCCGGTTTTTGTGTTTATGCTCGGGATCCAAATATTATTTAGCCATCCACAGAAATATATCATGCTCATAAATGAAAAACAAATATAAACATGTAACATATAAAATTAGAGAATCGATATAACTCTCGATCTTCTAATGTATGTCCTTCCTCCTTTCGGACGTCGTGTGGGCGACGCCTACCAAAAGTCAAGCTCCTAGATCACACATCTTCCTTCCTTGCTTATCCAAAGCAAGAGGAAGAATAGAAACAAGGCTCATCTCTTCCTATGGCCAACCAACAAGCAACAAAGAAATGCTTGCCGTCGCCAACAAGGAGAAGGAGATAATGGTGGAAACCGACCAAGACATCAAGGGAAACCCCTTAGTCTTGTTTCCACCACCCAAGGAGAGGGAGAAGGGGTCTTTAGATGCTGTCCAAGGGTTGGAGAAGGTGATATGGGTGCCGGCCACCAAACCATGAAGAAGAAAGGTAGAAACTTTCCTTATTTGGTGCCACCCAAACCTCCTAAACCCTAAGCTTCCAAACCCTAATCCAAGCTCACCTTGTGGCTGGCCATGGAAGTGAGGAAAAAGATTAGGATGAGCTCAAGCCAAGGTAAAGAGGAGAACCATAGTGGCTGGCCAACCCTTAGGAAGAAGAAGAACATCTCCTATAGTTGCCGCCCACCCTTTTCTCCCAAAAACCTAGCCACCCAAACCCTAATCCTAACTTACCTTATATCCGGCCATGGAAGAGGGGAAGAAGAATAGGATAAGTTCAAGCTAAGGTAGATACGAGTAGCATAGTGGCCGGCCAACCCAAGGAAGAAGAAGAACAACCTCCATTAGTTGCCGCCCACCCTTGCTCCAAAACCCTAGCCACCAAACCCAATCCTAAACCAACTAGGATTCCTAGCCACCAAAGGAAGCAAACCCTAATCCCCTCATCCCTTGTGTTCTCCACGCCAACAATCCCTAATCCACCCTTATATAGAGTTTAGGGATAAGTCTTGGTTTAATCTCCACCATTGGTTCAAGGGATTTAACCTCAACCGTCGGATCTAGAGATTTAATCTCAACCGTCGGATCTTAGAGATTTAATCTCTACCAATGGATCTTAGAGTTTTGTTTCTATCCATTGGATCTAAGCATCATGAGGTGTTAATAGGCTACATTAGGGACCATGAGGAGGAGTTGGGTCTTGGCCACCCATGGATCAAGCCCACATAAAGTCCGATCCACTAATGATGGTCCAATCCACTAAAGGTCCATCATTGATCTACCTCATCAACCCCCATATGATAATATGGGCTCCATATATTATTTGTACATTTTCTCCCCGTGTTTAAGATCTCGAATGTCCGTCAATTAATTAATTTACTGACCATTAATTAATCGACATCTAACTCCATGAGTAGTACCACTCAACCTTTTCATCATGCCGGACCAAGTCCACCTGCAGGGTTTACATGATGAACCTTATGAGCTCCTCAAGGGGACATCATCATCCTAATATATAGGACACGGTTTCCTCCTATAATCAACGGCACACCATATAAATAATATCATCTCCCAACTTACCGAGTCTATCGATTTAATCTATAAATCTCGCCCATTGGTAAATCAAAGAGATGAGTACCAAGTATATGTGCCCGTTATTATATCGGGATTAAGAGCATGTACTAAATAATATCTGAGGTCCGATTCGATTATGTAGTCAGCAATAAATCGAATCTCCTCTGTGTCGGTCCTGCTCAATACACACAAAGTGCACTAGTGTGATTCTATGGTCAAGACAAACCAATACCAAATCACACTACAACTATTCCGATGGTTTTTCCAAAGCCATCTCGGTTGTGAGCCTTTACTTATACTTTACAAAGAGCCGATAACATGATCTCCCGTGTGACACCACACACCATGTTATCTACAATGTAAGGTATTAGACAATATTGCATAACCATAAAATTATGCAAACAATGATCATGTGATTCTTATTTCAAAATAAAGATGTTTATACAAAAGAGCTAGGCTTTCAGTATACATCCCAACACGATTGACCTACTGGAAATTTCAGCTTCTGGTGGTATGGGGAAGCCACTGCCTGAAAAATGGTGAGGAAAGGACGCCCAAGAATAGCGTTATAAGTGGACGGAGCGTCCACAATAAGGAAAGGAATTATACTAGTTTTTCGGTTGGGTTTCACACCCAGAGTTAAAGGCAATGATATCTGTCCTTTCGGGTGGACCATGTGCCCTGCGAATCCGAAGAGGGGCGTGGACACATCTTCTAATTGGGCATTTCCCAGCTGCATTTGTCCGAAGGCTTCCTAGAAAAGGATATTAACAGAGCTTCCCGAGTCAACTAGTACCCAGGCCACTTCATAATTGGCCAGGGATATACGGATAACCAAGGCGTCCGTGTGGGGCAGCAGGACGCCTTGCAGATCTTCTGCCCTGAACGAAACGGGCGGTGCAACTTGAATAGTCTGGTCGGTGACGATGGCCAAACTCTCCATGAGATGGGCGTACGACTTCCATGCCGGGTTGGAGTCCCCGTCGGTGGGTCCTCCAGCTATAACATGAATAACTCCCCATGTGGGAATGTCATCTAGATTGGATGAAGGGCCCTCCCCTGATGGGCCTTCTTGAGAGACGACCTCCTGGGATGGCGTTTGGAAAGCGACCCGGGGTTGTTGATTATACGGCCCTGGACGGGTTACATTAGGTCGGGGGCCTCGCCGCGCCGGCCCTCCTGCCTGAAACTTTACTTGCGGATATGCAGTATGGAGGCGATCCAATTCTTCTTGTAACTTGAAACATCGGCCACTATTGTGGCCGTATTCTGTGTGATATTTGCAAAAGAATGGGGCTGGGGGGTTACGCGGGATCCCCCTATATCCCAAGGGTCATTGTAGCAGACCCTGCTGATCGTAAAATTCCATTTCACATTCTTTCCATGATCAAGGTAGAAAGTCCCTTTTAATTTGGAGGTTCTTTTGACAAAACGCATTAATCGGTGTAAACAGATTACTGGGATTGGAAGCTTGGGATAAGCGCTATTCACTTTCCTGTGTATACCAATTGTTTTAAGGAACCTCGATCCTTACCAACGACTTTCAATATCTGGTCTAGAATAGTAGCAATACGTAACTGGAACGAAGTACACTGCTCCTCGCGGCTCGGTAGCTCTTCGTAACTATCCGTAGGTTGTCTTAACAAGGAATCGAGGAAGGGGCCCTCCGCAACCCATCTTTGAATCGCCTCTCTAAAAGATTCAGATCGGGTGGCGGGGATCCCCCGGGCTGCAGAAATGAATCGATGAATATACCCCCTAAGGGATTCTAAAGGTCCCTGGGTGATATGCATTAACATAGAGGCGTCTTGTTTATACGCCTTGCAGCTGACAAATTCTTTACTGAACATTCTCTGGAAGTCAGTGAAACAGGTGATAGACCCCGGGGGCAGAGTGGTGAACCACTTTTGCGATGAACCAGTCAGGGTGGTTCGGAAGACTCGGCACTTGAGAGCGTCTGTATAACAGTGAAGTGAGGTCGCTCCGCCGAATTGAGATATGTGCTCGTCCGGATCCGTCGAACCATCATACTTATTGACCTGAGGATTCCGGAAGTAGGATGGAGGGGGCTCCGAAAGAATGTCCATCGTGAAGGGACTGGGCTCGTATACTTCCGGAGGTCTGGTGGATTGACTTTCACCCTGTTCCTCCAGGCGCGTTTGGGTGAAGGGCATAGTATTCTGAGGTGTTCTTCCCCCAAGTCCACCTCCAAGCAATACTTCACCATTGGCGGCTGTACGGGAGGGAGGAGGTATTTCTGGGGGTGGATCTCTGGAAGAAGGTTCCCCGGAGTGCGGATGCAGATATCCGGTCCTTTTCCTTTCCCTAGCCAGGGCTTCTGTGATAGCGTCATCCATCAAGGCCATTAGTTGTGATGGTAGAAGAGTGATGGGGCGCTCCTCCGCCGCAGAGGTATCAGGTTGTTGTATTTCTTCGGGTTGCATCTCGATGTCCAGCTCAAATGTTTCCCACAGACGGTGCCAACTGATGCGGACGGGTGAAGTCTGTTCACTCCTTTCCAATGCAGCGAAGCACGGATGGAGATCTCAGAGGGTTCTCACAGGCCGCAATCAGTAAAGAATAAAAAGATGAAGTAGATGAAACGCAAGAAACTGACGCCAGCAATTGAGACTCAAACACAAGATGTAACGTGGTTCGGAATAAGGATTCCTACTCCACGGAGGTGAGCTTTTCTCACCGGATGCAGCGCCCAAGCACTTTCACTATGAAGGTCCTCCTTTACGGAAAGTCAGTTTCCGAAGGTGGAGGAGAAAAAACCTCTTACAGTGATATCACAAGACGAGAAAAATATAAGAGATGTAACAGCTACAGATCTCCCTCCTTCTTCTCCGGCGAAACGGTTGTTGCTCTCCTTCTCCTCCTCCGTCTCCTTCTCTCTTGCTGGGTGGGAATAATCGCCTCCTCCTCTTTTTCCCTCTCCCTCCCCTTTTATCTCTCCCCCTCTTATCTCCCCCCCTTTTTCCTTCATCGTAACGTCGTGGGTTATCTTCATCGTCCATGTGGCCACCACCTTTTCCTGGAGAATAATTCTGTTATAGATATCAGGAGTGGAGACTCTTTGGAATATTATGTGGGGCCTCCCAGGCCGTTGCCTAACACCCTTTCCTCTATTTTTCGGGAAACTAGGCTAGACTATCTCCCTCAACCTTCCGTGTTGAGGGAAGCTAGTTTTAGGTCTATAGCCCATGGGCGCCCTAGCCCTAGGGTTCCTCATCAACCCGAACCAATTATTAACTCTCCCATACCAATGGCTCTCAATATTTGCCCATGCCAATGGCTCTCAATATTCGCCTGTGCCAATGGCTCTCAATATTCGCCCGTGCCAATGGCTTCTGAGGTTCGCCCGTACCGATGACTCTCAATATTCGCCCGTGCCAATCTTCCTTTCCTTTCTTAGCTGAGTCGTATATTTTGGACCGGATCTTAGGTTACCCTCTAACCCCTCTATCGGGGATTATGTAAAGAAGGTACCAGTAGTATCACTGGTAGACGACTCGGGTGAGTTGTTAGAATCGGAGAAATGGACTGCGGATATTAGAAAGAGAGCTCAAGGTGATTACAAGGCACTTAACACCTTGCAATGCGGACTTACCAAAGAGGAGCTCAATAGAGTAGGTCCATTTGAAAATTCTAAGGAATTATGGAAAAAATTATTTGAACTGCACGAGGGTACAAATAACACTAGGATAGCAAAACAGGACATGTTATTAAATAAATTATTTAATTGTAAAATGAACGAAAATGAAAATGCTAAACAACTTTATACTAGGATTAAAGTTATATTAAATAGACAACATTTAATAGGACACCAAATAGAAAATAGAGGCATAATTAGGTATACGCTTAAGGCATTCCCGAGAAATACCTTATGGACATCGATTGTCGATGTCTATAAGGTTTCTAGGGATCTTTCCATAATTAGGCTAGATGAAATATTTTGTAAACTCGAACTACACAAACAAGCAAACTCGGGTCAAACCGAGAATGGTATAGCTTTGATGGCAGGTTCGACTAAAGGAAAGAAAAGTGAAGAGTGAGTCTGAAGACGAATCGGAGTCGGAAACAAATGGAGAAGAGGAGATCGTAAATATAGTCCGATAGATGTTCAACTGGAGGAAGAGATTTACGAAGAAAGATATTAAAAAGGTCGTCGACAACAAGCTGAGACCCCAATCAGAAGTGACGTGCTACGAATGCAACAGAGAGGGACACTACAAGTCAGATTGTGCAAACTTAAAGAAGGAAGAAAACCCAAGAAAAGAAAAGAAGAAGAAAGCGCTTAAGGAGAAATGGAATGAGTCGTCAACGGAAGAGTCGAACACGGAAGAGACGAAGAGAAGTTTCGTCGCATTTATGGTCGAATCGAGATCCAGAGTAGAGTCAAGTTCTGAGTACAAGTCCGATTCCGGGTCCGAGAGAAGCCATAGATCCGTATCCATTTCCGAAGGTTCAAATGAGGTAACTTCTCCCTAAGAAGACAAGTTATGTAATATTATTTCGTGCTTAGACAGGAAACTAGCCAAGTCCGAGAATCGAGTCGACTCGCTACTTAAGGAAGTCCAAGTACTTATGGAGCAAGTCAACTCAAAGACTTTGACTTGCCAAATTAAGGATAGAGACTCAACTCAAGTTGCAAAGCTTGAGGAAGAGAACTCGGTCCTAAAAAGGCAAGTAGAATATCTAACCGGATCTTTGGAATGGTTTACATCGGGTTCCAAGTATCTCAACATGATGCTTGGAACTCAACGAGCCATGTACAATAGATTCGGACTCGAATACAAGGCTAAATCCACCTATAAATCATACATGTCATTACTTAGTCAAAACACTAAGAATCGAGTCCAAGCATGGGTTCCTAAGTCTAGCTTAGTCAACCAAGTTGGACCAAATCAATTTTGGGTTCCCAAGAGTCAAGTTCACTTGGAGAACAAAACTCAATCTAGCTACCATTTAGGGGGGCTAACACTTTGCTTGTTTCCTTGTTTAGTTAAATACTTGCATGCTTTACTTTACTTTACTTGCTTAATTTATAATTGACTAGATAGGAAACAAAGTAGTTTAAACTTGAACAACCTAGTACTAAGACAAGTGAACTGATAGTAAGTTAGGGAAGCTCATCGAAGTGCATGTCTAGGAAGTGGTCATTGCTCCGATAACCAAGAATGTCATGTGCATATCCACGACCTGGTGCACTAAGTCGAGTGGAACTGACCCAAACTAACTCACTAAGTCTTTAACTAGTTAGACCAACCCTTAGTCTAATGTGAATCAAGTACTTGATTCCTTTATTGACTTTGTCTAGGAAGTGGTTGTTGCTCCGATAACCAAGGTCATGTTCCTCGCAATGACCTAGAAGTCAATACTGGAAAAACCTTCTTGACTAGCTCAAACCAAGCTTGAATCTAACACAAGATTAAACACTTTGAAATTGCTCATTAAATTTAATTAAGATAAAAGAAATCCTCATCTCACAAAACCCATAGGAATAAGTGTATTTAAAACCTAGCTAGGGTGAGATCATTTAGAACTTAATTAAGATTAATTACTTTAATTTAGCTTAACTCATTATAATATACTTAAATCAAAATTGGTAAATTTACCTAAACAACTTACCTTAATTAAACTTAACTTAATTAAACTTAATTTATTAAACCAAACAAACATTCCTAAATAAACAAATTCACTTAACAAAACATAATTTATTAAAATCAACCCAACTTAATATACTCAACTAAAATTAATTTGCTTAACAAATTTACAACCTAAATAAATTTTAGATAATTCATCTTATTCAAGGTATGAATTATCTTAAAAAGTTTTAATTCATGTAGGACTCTAGAATGGACCAATGGATTCTTTATAGTGGCTGCTCCAGATATAAGACTGGAGATAGTCAAAAGTTCTCAAAATTAAGCTACAAGAACTTAGGAACAGTTGACTTTGGAAACAACGACAAAATTAAGGTAATATGATCAGGTAACATTGAATTAGAGTCTAATTTTGTTATACAAAATGTTCTGCTCATAGATAATTTCAAATTTAACTTGCTTAATATAAGTCAGTTGTGTGATGTTGGTTATGTAGTGAAATTTTTATCGAATGAATGTTTGATTATAAGTATTGAAAATTCGAAAATATTACATAAGGAAATTAGGAATAAAAATATATATTCAATAAATTTAAAAAGATCCTCAATTAAGTGTCATATGACAAAACAAGAAGAGAGTTGGGAATATAACGAAGTTAAGTGAAACTAATCTAGTTAGAGGGTTTCCCAAACTTAAAAATATTGAAAACAAAGTTTGTAATGCTTGCCAACAAGGAAAACAAACCAAGTCTCAACATAAATTAACTGATCAAGGTCGAACATGTTCAATACTCGAGTTAATCCACTTAGATTTATTTGATTCACATGGGGTAAAATCACTAAGTGGTAATTTATATTGTTTAATAATAATAGACGATTACTCTAGGTTTACATGGGTAAAATTCCTAAAACATAAAGATGAAATATTTGAAGTATTTAAAAATTTAAGTAAACAAATATAAAACGAAAAAGACCGTATGATAAAAAGAATACGAATTGATAATGGAGAAGAATTTAAAAATGAAAAATTTACAATAATATGTTCAGAAAATGGATATCATCATGAATATTTATGCCCTAGAACACCTCAACAAAATAGAATAGTAGAAAGAAAAAATAGAACTCTACAAGAAGAAGCTAGGTCATTGATAAATGAATATAACCTACTTAGTTATTTATGGGCCGAAGCAATAAACATTGCATGTTATGTTCAAAATAGAGTAATAATCAATAAAATACATAATAAAACTTCTTATGAAATTTTTAATAATAAAATACCTTCAATAAAATATTTAAAGGTATTTGGATGTAATGTCTTTATTTTAAATACGAAAGACCATCTCGGAAATTTCTCTTCAAAAATCGATTAAGGGATATTTTTAGGGTATTCGAACACTAGTAGAGCCTATAGGATTTATAATAAGAAAACTCTAAAAATTAAAGAAACAACTAATGTAAAATTTGAAGAGGAAGAAATCACTAATAATCAACCAAATACATTAAAAGATAATCAAAATGAGCTAAATAAAATTACACATGTTGAAGAAGAACAAATTAACCCTAATCAATGTGAAGAAAACTTAAAGACATCTAGAATTAATCCTAATCATCCGCTTAAACAAGTATTAGGAAATCCAACTTTAGGAGTTCAAACTAGATCAACTCTAAGAAACTTAAGTCAAATCGCATTAATATCAAAAATAGAACCAAAGTCAATAGATGAGGTCTTACCAAACACTGATTGGATAATAGCCATGCAAGAAGACCTATCACAATTTGATAGAAATGAAGTGTGGGACTTAGTACCTCCACCATCAAATAAATCAATAATAGACACTAAATGGGTGTTTAGAAATAAATTAAACGACCAAGGAGAAATCATTAGGAATAAAGATAGATTAGTAGCTAAGGAGTTTAGTAAGGTAGAAGGGTTAGACTATGATGAAACTTATGCCCCTGTAGCTAGACTTGAGTCAATTAGAATGTTGCTAGGATATATGGCACATAAAGGGTTCAAATTATACCAAATGGATGTCAAATACGTAATTTAAAAAAGAGTAATAAAAGAAGAAGTGTACGTAGGTCAACCCCCCATTTTGATAGCTTAGAATATCCTAATCATGTATATTGATTAAAAAAGGCGTTATTGTAGGGTCGTTCGGTGACCGCTAGAGGTGGGGTGAATAGCATCATCGCTTGTCAATGGAGGAATTCGATTGTGCTTGCCTATGATTTTTAGTAAGCAGCGGAATATGGAAAATACAATACAAATATACAATCACAATACGCAAGACAATCGATGTAACATGGTTCGTAACCGAATGGTTCCTACTCCACTGATCGAGCTCAAACGAGCTCTAGCGATGCAACCACACACCACTAATCCAATAAACTCCTTCTCAGAACAATTCGGAGGTGGAGAAAACTCATACAAATAGTCTTATAATAGTAAGAAACAAATACAAGCAATTACAATAATTAAATGCACAACAAGTAAAGGAAAAACACTTTACAATTGCTCTTTTGATTGCTTGATCTTTGGTTGCTTGAAATGCACTTGGAGACCCTAATTTGCAATAGTAAATCACCACAAAGACGTCCAAGAACAATTTCCAAATCCCTCCTCCTTGAGCTCCATTTAAAGCTGCACCTTGGGATAGATTTTGCCAAGCAATCGACTGATGAAGACCATCAGTTGACTGCCCTGTATCCGTTGTCTCACAAAGGCATGAACCACGTCGGATAAGTCCAACGGATACACCATCAGTCAACTGATCATACCCATCAGTCGACTGATGGCTCAATCAGTGGAGTGCTCGGGTCGATAACTAGACTGGAGAGCCTTTTGTGTTCGAGTTCCTGAGCATCAGTCGACTGATCTGGTGATCAGTCGACTGCTCAAGCTAGCAGTCGACTGCCCACCTCTGGTAGTCGACTGCCAAGGCACTTCTCGTAGTCAAACCCTAGTTGACTCACCCCAATTGACTGACCCATGGTCCCAGTCGACTGATACACCTCAAACATGAGGTTTTAACCCAAGTATGGTGCCCCCATACTTGGTAGACAACCCTTAGCCTAGATCTAAGCCTTCTAGTCACCTCCATCAGCCTCATGCCTATCAGATCCCTCAAGTCATTCATTAATTGTTCATTCATACGCTAGCCTTCAGGTTCTTCCATCGACTATTGTCATGCTAAGGGTGTCTACACCGCCAAGGAATATTGGACTTACACTGCCAAGACTCCCGCTTGGACTTTATGCCACCAACCATTGGACTTATGCCGCCAAGACTCCCGCTTAGACTTTACGCAGCCAATATCAAACCCCTTGGACTTTCTAAATGTCAAGACTCAAGCTTGGACTTTCCCTTTCCAACCCATGTTGGACTTTCCATGCCATGACCCATGCTTGGACTTTCCTTTTCCAAGAACCATGTTTGAACATTACATGCCAAGTGCTCAAGACTTGGACTTTCCCAATGCCAAGTCTCCTACTTGGACTTTACCTGCCAAATACCCATGACTTGGACTTTACCATGACAATCACATTGTCATATGTTTTTGTCGAACATCAAAATATCTCTCGAGTCAAACTCGAGTTAGGTCAATCATGACTTGGGCCGATTGCACCAATAATCTCCCCCTTTTTCATGTTTGACAAAAACACCCTTGATTTAAGCCCCTAACTCAAATTCCCTTACCAATTATCCCAACATGATAATTTTAACATTTTCCACCTTTTTGACATAAATAAAAAAGGTTCACCCAAGGAGGTCAATGTCTCATATCCAATGAGATCTTACAATCTCCTCCTTGATCCAAAAATACCTAGGATGCCTACAATCTTCCTAATGATAAGTCTCATATCACTTAAGAGAGACAATCCTACAAACTCTCCCAATTTCCAAATTGGGCATCTCAAAATCCCATTTCTCCCCCTTGTGAGGAAAAATAACATTCATCATCCCATGATGGATACCTCCCCCTTAAGGCTTGCTCCCCCTTGACTATTGCACCAACAATGTGTAGGGAGTTGCTTCGGAGGCTCATTGGCTCCAATATCCCCGGATTAAAATTTTCACTAAAAAAAGAATTAATCCGGATGGGATGAGTTTCCTTAGCACAACCAATTCATCGTCGTGCTAACAACTTGAGTGATCGCTTGAACAAACTAGTTGTTCAAGCAACACAACTCTTCTAGTTGGTTAGCCGCGGAAGAGACGACGGACGGATCAACGGTTTTTGTGTTTGTCTTCGGGGTCCATGATTATACAAAATATATACTAATGCACACTTGTATAATCAACAATTAAAACAACATGCTCAGATCTGAAAATAAAGTTGTACCACTATATACCTTATGATCTTCTACCGTATGTCCTATCCTCCTCGTGGACGACGTGTGGGCGAAGATCCTCCACGAGTAGAAGCCTTCTAGATCGTGTTCTTCTCTTCCTTGTCCGCTGCAAACAAAGAGAAGAATCAACAAAACCTTTCCTTTCTAGAACTGGCCACCAAGCAAAGGAGTTTGATGCAACCGCCGGCCAAGGAACAAGTGGATGAAGCACCGGCCACCAATGGAAGGAGAACTGTCGGCCACCTTGGAGAGATTGGAGGAGTGAACGCCGGCAACCAATGGAAGGAGAACCACCGGCCAAGGAATAAGAGAGTGGCCTAGAGGATGGGCGTCGGCCAAGTCTTGATGGAGGAAGATGGGCGCCGACAACAATTTGATGGAAGAAGATTGCCGCCCAAGCCCTAGCTCCCAAACCCTAGCCGCCCACCTTTAGAAGAGCCAAACCCTAACTCCAATTGAATTAACTTGCCGCCCAAGCCTAAGCCCTCTTTTTATAGAATTGGGCTTAAGCCTCCTTTAATCTCCACCGTCGAATCTAGGGATTTAATCTCCACCATCGGATCTAGGGTTTTATCCCAACCGTCGGATCTAGGGTTTCATCCCAACCATCGGATCTAGGATTTCATCTCAACCGTCGGATCTAGGGTTTCATCCCAACCGTCGATTCTAGGGTTTCATCCTAACCATCGGATCTAGGGATTTAATCCCAACCATTGGTACTAGGGTTTCATCCTAACCATCGGATCTAGGGATTTAATCCCAACCGTTGGTTCTAGGGTTTTGTTTTACATTCTTGGATCTAGACTTCACAAGGATTATATTAGGCTACGATAGGGACCATAGGGAGGAGTTGGATCTTGGCCACCCGATGGATCGGAACCACACTCACTTGATCCATCAATGATGTTCCATTCCACTAGAGGATCATCATTGAACTACCTCACCAACCCCCATAAATTAATATGGGCTCCATATATTATTTGTACATTCATCTCCCCGTGTTTAAGATATCGAATGTCCGTCAATTAATTGATTTACTGACCATCAATTAATTAACATCTAATTCCTCGAGTAGTACTACTCAACCTTATCATCATGTTGACTAAGTCAACCAGCTGGGTTTACATGATGAACCTTATGAGCTCCTCAAGGGGACATCATCAACATAATATATAGGACATGGTTTCCTCCTATAATCAACGGTACACCATGTAAATAATATTATTTCCCAACTTACCGGGCATATTGATTTAATCCATCTAAATCTCACCCTCTGGTAAATCAAAGAAATAAATACTAAGTACATGTGCCCGTTATTATATCAGGATTAAGAGCATGTACAACATAATATCCGAGGTCCGATTCAATTATGTAGTCAGCAATTAATTGAATCACCTCTATGTCGGTCCTACTCAATACACCTAAGTGTATTAGTGTAACTCTATGTTCAAGACAAAACAATACCAAGCTACACTACAACCATGCCAATGGTTTGTCCAAAACCATCTTAGTCGTGAGCCTCTACTTATATTTTACAAGGGACTGATAACATGATCTTCTGTGCCACACCAAGCACCATGTTATCTACACTGTAAAATATTAGACAATATGCACACATATATAATAAATATATAAAGTGCAAACAATGATCATGTGATTCTTATTTCAAAATAAAATATTCATACAAAAAGAGCTAGGCTTTCAGTATACATTCCAACAATCTCCCACTTATACTAAAAGACTATGTCGTCATCACACTATCATACATCTGATCCCCATGTCCTCCACATGCCTATCAAACGCTTTCGCTGGAAGGGCCTTAGTGAATGGATCGGCCAGGTTATCCTCTGATGCAATCTTGGCGACAGCAACTTCTCCTCGCTTTACGATCTCTCGTATAAGGTGGTACTTGCGCTCTATGTGTTTACTCGCCTTGTGGGCTCGTGGTTCCTTCGAGTTTGCAACTGCACCACTGTTATCACAATAAATTATGATAGTTCTGTGCAAACCAGGAATCACATCCAAGTCCATCAAGAAGTTCCTAAGCCATACAACTTCCTTGGCTACCTCAGAGGCTGCCACATACTCAGCTTCCATGGTGGAGTCCGCCACGCATTTCTGCTTGACACTCCTCCATACTATGGCTCCACCTCCCAAAGTAAACACAAACCCCGAGGTAGACTTACTCTTGTCCCTATCTGATTAGAAATCCAAATCCGTGTAACCTAGAGGGACTAATTGATCTTCCCGGTAAACCAACATATAATCCCTAGTCCTTCTCAGGTACTTCAATATATGCTTTACCGCAGTCCAATGTCCCTGTCCAGGATTACTCTGATATCTGCTAACCATGCCCATGGCAAAACAGATATCTGGTCTCGTACATAGCATAACATACATGAGGCTTCCTACTGCCGAAGCATAAGGAACCACCTTCATGTCCTCTATCTCCTTTAATGTTTTGGGACACATCTCTTTAGATAATGGAACTCCATGCCTAAAAGGTAGAAAACCTTTCTTAGAGTTCTGCATGCTAAAACGAGCAAGGATAGTGTCAATGTATGAAGCTTGAGACAAGCACAACATCCTTTTCTTGCGATCCCTTTTAACTTTGATCCCAAGGATGTGTCCCACTTCTCGCAAGTCCTTCATATCAAACTGTTTGGACAACCATACCCTTACATCTGATAACACTTTGATATTGTTGCCAACTAACAAAATGTCATCTACGTATAGTACAAGAAACACCACCACGTTTCCGTCACATCTCTTGTATACACAAGGCTCATCCGAATTTTGAATAAATCCATATGACTGGATTACCTCATCAAAGCGGATGTTCCAAGATCTAGAAGCTTGCTTCAATCCATAAATGGACCGATTAAGCTTACATACAAGATGCTCTTTGCCTTTAGCAATGAATCCCTCTGGTTGCCGCATATAGATGTTCTCCTCAAGACTTCCGTTAAGGAAAGCTGTCTTGACATCCATCTGCCAAATCTCATAATCCATATGAGCAGCTATAGATAAGAGAATCCAGATAGACTTAAGCATAGCTACCGGCGAAAAGGTCTCCTCATAATCGATACCCTCTTTCTGAATATACCCTTTCACAACAAGCCTAGCTTTGAAGGTCTCAACCTTCCCGTCTACTCCTCTCTTTCTCTTGTAGATACACTTGCATCCAATGGCTTTTACACCATCGGGTGGTTCTACTAGCTCCCAGACCTGATTAGAATCCATAGATTCTATCTCTGAATTCATCGCACTTTGCCAAGATACCGCATCTCTATCTTGGAGTGCCTCGTCATATGTCCAGGGATCTGGTTCATGTTCACCAGGGACTAAGTCTGAAGACTCTCCCAAAAACATGAATCTCTCGGGTTGTCTAACAACCCTCCCACTACGACGAGGTGCCTCCTGTGTATGCTCTGTGACACGCAGTGCAGTAACTTGTGGTGTCTCCTCTTGTACCAGTGGTACTGAAGTCGGGACTTCCCCTATCAACTCCTCAAGAACAATCCTACTCGTGGGCTTGTGGTTCATCACATAGTCCTCCTCTAGAAATCTGGCATTCGTACTCACGATCACCTTCTGATCTCTAGGACTATAGAATAAACCACCCTTCGTTCCCCTAGGGTAGCCAACAAACAAGCGTACTTGTATACGAGATTCCAACTTACCAACATCTCCCTTCAGCACATGTGCTGGACTACCCCAAATCCGAATATGTCTTAGACTAGGCTTTCTCCCAGTCCACAACTCTGTGGGAGTAGAGGGTACTGACTTACATGGAACCAAGTTCAGAATGTGTGCTGCTATTTCCAGAGCAAACCCCCAGAACGAATCAGGTAACTCAGAATAATTCATCATCGATCTGACCATCTCCATAAGAGTCCTATTCCTTCGCTCCGCCACACCATTCTACTGGGGTGTGCCAGGTGCGGACAATTGGAATTGAATCCCAGCCTCTGATAAGTAACTCCTAAACTCTCCCAAGAGGTACTCGCCACCACGATCAGATCGTAATGTCTTAATACTTTTACCTTGACGGTTCTCCACATCAGCCTTGAATTCTTTGAACCTGTCAAAGCATTCAGACTTGCGGCGCATCAAGTAAATGTATCCATATCTTGAATAATCGTCTATAAAAGAGACAAAATATTCAAAACCACCTCTTGCCTGGATAGACATAGGACCGCACAAATCAGAATGAACCAATTCTAACACATCTTTGGCTCTATACCCCTTGGCCTTGAAAGGCCTCTTGGTCATTTTACCTTCCAAGCAAGATTCGTAGGTTGGGAGATCCTCCACCACTAATGAACCCAAAGGTCCATCAGCTATCAACCTTTGAATTCTGCTTAGGTTAATATGACCAAGCCTTAGATGCCAAAGATATGTCTGGTTCATTTGCGAAGGTTCTTTTCTCTTATTAGACTTAGAAGATGAGTTATTGATTTCTATATGCATCGTGGGAGTTTTCGGTTCAAGAGTATATAAATTGCCAACCAATGTACCAGAACAGATAATCTCCCTATTCCTTTTTATAACCACTTTGTCATTAAAAGAAACAGAATATCCATCCATAAACAATTTAGAAACTGAAATTAAATTCTTTCTAAAAGTAGGTACATAAAGACAATTTCTCAAAACCAAAACTTTATTCTATCAAAAGATAAATAAACGTCTCCCACTGCAATAGCCACCACTTTTGAAGCATTGCCCATGAAGACAGTAATCTCTCCCTCAACTAGTCATCGGGTTTCCTGGAACCCCTGCAAAGTATTGCAGACATGATCAGTGGCTACTGTATCTAAACACTAGGCACTAGTAGATAACACCGCTAAACATGTTTCAACAACTAAGGCAGAAGATTTACCTTTGTTCTATTTTAGGTTAGGGAAATCTTTCTTCCCATGCCTAGTCTGTCTACAAGTGAAGCACTTGCCTTTCGGCTTCTTCACTCTTCCCTGAGGTCCACCCGCCATTTTTGTTCCACCTTGTTTCTTCTTCTTTTTGCCTTTCGGCATAGAAGTAGAAACCTTCTGAGCAACCATGGCTTCCTGCCTAGCAGTCTGATTCTGGTATCCAAAAAGTTCTTTTTCCCCAGAATCATTCGTTGGCCTAGGAGGACACTCATCGACAGTTAAGACACTATCCATATTTCTTTTCCAATCATTATTGTTTGGGGACAGTAAGTTTGTTTCCTTTAGTACCATAGTAAGTGGATTGAAAGCCATTTGAAAATCCTAAGAATCACAATGATCAAAATATTATTCATTTCTCAAAACAATAAAATTCCGAAATCAACCAACACCTCAAAACACCGAGAATATCGCATGCCATGCTGTGTGAACGTATACGAATTCTACATTTGTAAGAGGAGGTTTTACCCATTAATTTTATTATCTTGTCAACCTTACTTTTTGACAAATAAAATTAATAGTTGGTTCCTCTTTGGCCCTACAAATAAAAGCAGTGACTCCGATGGGGAGGATACTTTTATTTGCATCTAAGTGTGCACCATTACACGATACTAAGGGAATTATTTCGGATTATGTGCCTTACCGCTGTGGAAGTACACACGCTCCTAGATAATTTCCTATAACCATTATTTGACCTAGTGATCCGCAAACAAACCCGTCCGATGGGGAGGAAGGCACTAAGAGCCAACGCACAAGTTTTTTGCATCACACGTCAAATTGTAATGGACGCCGCGGGAATTAATTAAAATATCCCTCTCCCACTTAGTAAATTGAAATTGAGGAATTTTAAAGCATACACAACATGCATATAAAACAAATAAGCAATAAATATGGAAAAAACAGAATTTTTTCCAACTATTATGACATTGTCCTCCAATACGCATCCCGTCGTGTCGCCACCTCGTCCGCTCCATCTTTTCCCGTGCGCAAGTCACCAAAGAGATCCGAGCCGTGATAAACTATTTTAATTTACATCCATCGATCCTATACTCCACGAAGGAGTGTACAAATAATCTAGATCGAAAGTAAACTAAAATGAGCGGCTAAACAATGTCATATTTAATTACAAAAATTAAATACTAATCTAGCCTCGTCAACCCCGAGGATTCAAATAATATACATACAATCACACACAAAACAATCACATACAAGCAAATAGTCATAATAGTCGGATCTTATGCCTGCAACCAAAAAGTTAGCCTACGCACATCCTACTATTATCCGGCATACTCAATATATGATATGTGCATAAAAGTAACCGAATCGAAAACACACAAAACCGGAAACCTATGGCTCTGATACCACTTGTAGGGAGTTGCTTCAGAGGCTCATTGGCTCCAATGTCCCCGGATTAAAATTTTCACTAATGAAAGAATTAATCCGGATGGGATGAGTTCCCTTAGCACAACTAATTCGTCGTCGTGCTAACAACTTGAGTGATCGCTTGAACAAACTAGTTGTTCAAGCAACACAACTCTTCTAGTTGGTTAGCCACGGAAGATACGACGGACGGATCGCCTGTTTTTGTGTTTATCTTCGGGGTCCATGATTATACAAAATATATACTAATGCACACTTGTATAATCAACAATTAAAACAACATGCTCAGATCTGAAAAATAAAGTTGTACAACTTTATACCTTACTATCTTCTACTGTATGTCCTATCCTCCTCGTGGACGACGTGTGTGCGAAGATCCTCCACGAGTAGAAGCCTTCTAGATCGTGTTCTTCTCTTCCTTGTCCGCTGCGAACAAAGAGAAGAACCAACAAAACCTTTCCTTTCTAGAACCGGCCACCAAGCAAAGGAGTTTGATGCAACCGCCAGCCAAGGAACGAGTGGATGAAGCATCGGCCACCAATGGAAGGAGAACCGCCGACCACCATGGAGAGATTGGAGGAGTGAACGCCGGCCACCAATGGAAGGAGAACCGCCGGCCAAGGAATAAGAGAGTGGCCTAGAGGATGGGCGCCGGCCAAGTCTTGATGGAGGAAGATGTGCACTGGCAACAATTTGATGGAAGAAGATTGCCGCCCAAGCCCTAGCTCCCAAACCCTAGGCGCCCACCTTTAGAAGAGCCAAACCCTAACTCCAATTGAATTAACTTGCCGCCCAAGCCTAAGCCCTCTTTTTATAGAATTGGGCTTAAGCCTCCTTTAATCTCCACCGTCGGATCTAGGGATTTAATCTCCACCGTCGGATCTAGGGTTTTATCCCAACCGTCGGATCTAGGGTTTCATCCCAACCGTCGGATCTAGGATTTCATCCCAACCGTTGGATCTAGGGTTTCATCCCAACCGTCGATTGTAGGGTTTCATCCTAACCATCAGATCTATGGATTTAATCCCAACCGTTGGTTCTAGGGTTTCATCCTAACCATCGGATCTAGGGATTTAATCCCAACCGTTGGTTCTAGGGTTTTGTTTTACATTCTTGGATCTAGACTTCACAAGGATTATATTAGGCTATGATAGGGACCATAAGGAGGAGTTGGATCTTGGCCACCCGATGGATCGGAACCACACTCACTTGATCCATCAATGATGTTCCATTCCACTAGAGGATCATCATTGAACTACCTCACCAACCCCCATAAATTAATATGGGCTCCATATATTATTTGTACATCCATATCTCCGTGTTTAAGATATCGAATATCCGTCAATTAATTGATTTACTGACCATCAATTAATTAACATCTAACTCCTCGAGTAGTACCACTCAACCTTATCATCATGTTGACTAAGTCAACCTACAGGGTTTACATGATGAACCTTATGAGCTCCTCAAGGGGTCATCATCAACCTAATATATAGGACACGGTTTCCTCCTATAATAAACAGCACACCATGTAAATAATATTATTTCCCAACTTACCGGGCATATTGATTTAATCCATCTAAATCTCACCCTCTGGTAAATCAAAGAAATAAATACTAAGTACATGTGCCCGTTATTATATCGGGATTAAGAGCATGTACAACATAATATCCGAGGTCCGATTCAATTATGTAGTCAGCAATTAATTGAATCACCTCTATGTCGGTCCTACTCAATACACCTAAGTGTACTAGTGTAACTCTATGTTCAAGACAAAATAATACCAAGCTACACTACAACCATGCCAATGGTTTGTCCAAAACCATCTTGGTCGTGAGCCTCTACTTATATTTTACAAGGGACTGATAACATGATCTTCTGTGCCACACCAAGCACCATGTTATCTACAATGTAAAATATTTGATAATATGCACACATATATAATAAATATATAAAGTGCAAACAATGATCATGTGATTCTTATTTCAAAATAAAATGTTCATACAAAAAGAGCTAGGCTTTCAGTATACATTCCAACACAATGTCCGTGGGAAGTCCGTAAGCCAATAGGAACTCTAAACCATCAAAAATAAGGTTAAAAATTCAACATTAAACTTTCCCACACCTTAAATTTGATACATCACCCTAACAACTCTCTTAATCCATATCCAATGGATTTTCACCATTTCTAATGTTTCCCAAAGCATATCCTAGGATTTGGAGTGGTTAGGGAACCTTACCATAGCTGAAAATGGGCTAAACATACCTTGTTTACCCGAAATTAGCCTGGCAATCGACTCTATCAGGCAACAGTCGACTGCCTTGCTCATCAGTCGACTGCCAACAAGGGCAGTAGATTGATAACTTAAATTTCCGAATTTAAATTATCAGAATCGAATTTTAGAAATTCATAAATAATTATACGTAATTCAAAAAATCATGAAACTTCATACGTATAATACTTATGAACAATACAATGGATGAAAAATGTTTAAAAAATATTTTACTCATAAAATATTAAAATTGACACAATGTTCAAAAGTGAAGAAAAACTTCAATGTTTTAGCTCACTTTGTATCCACTTTATCAATGGTGATTTCTATCAATAGATAGACTACACCAAGGATTTTCAAAATGATTTTAAAATATTTTCAAAATGTTATATTAGATCATATTCTTTAGGATAAATGTACATGGCTTGAACATAAGCTTTCCCAATGATCCAACACTGATATAAGGTGAGTTAGAGTTCATCTAGATGCAAAACTATGCACCTTGAACTTAACTCATATCCTAGCATCTCACATGTATCTAGGGTGTATAAATACACATACATGTCAATGTAATGTGAGATGTGAGTTTTGTTCATCCTAATCTAGGATTTCATGCATTTTTCTAAGACAACACTACTTAATTCCCTTATACATGAGACGTCAAGTCATGACAATTATCCTTAACTCAATTTTTATCAAATGCATGAATGATTATGGCATTAATGATGATATCAATAAGCATGTGCTCATAATCATGATGCCATGGCATAAAATAGATTCTAAGCATACATGACATTTAACCTTAATCCTAAGCATGATCATGACATATTATATAATTAAAAAAGATATGATGTCATGACATGTTAATAGACAAATCAAGCATGACAAATAAAATATAAAGGTATATAATACCTAAATTTTAAAGTTAATTGCCATTTGTTATTATTAAACTCATTTTGCCATATTATTACTAAGCCCCCAAGTGTGCAAAAAACCCAAATGGCACACCTCAACCTCTAAACCTAAATTGTGCCAATTTGATTGATTTTTCATAATCTTCAAAGTATATTACCACATCCTAAAATCTTTTAGGATTATAATTCAAACCTATTTTCAAGGTATCCATAATCTTGAAAATAACCTAAAGTGTCACATTCACCATGGTTAGGTTAACTACCTATTCATTCAAGGTTGGTACACCTAAACCATTTTAGCGTGAATCGATCACGCTCCTAGGAACCCAAAACTTATTTGAGCTCCTTGGGTTTACTAGGTATTCGCTAGGGATAACTTCCCTAGATACCCTCCTAATGACCCTTCTAGGCTTTGAAGCCTTGGTCATTTGGGTCTTACTAAGGTCAACTCTAGAGGTAACTCCCCCTTTGACCTTTTTAATGGCTTCCCTAGGTTTCCGTGAAATCCTAGCCACTAGACACCTACCTTGGTCAACCATAGGGATGACTTCCCTATTGACTTTAGCTTTCCTAGACCTAACTTGAGTTCCATAATCAAATGAAACATTGTGATAGGTTTCCTTGGGCTTAGGTTTGTGACCCAAACCTTTCTTGCCCTTGGTGGGACCTTGCTTTCTAAGACCTAGGCCTTGACTTTTAGACCTAGATTTTTGATCATTTGACCCTATAATTGAATTTTGCATCTTTGCAAGGGTCCTCTCCAATCTCTCAAGCCTTGACCTCAAGGCTTGGTTTTCTAGCTTTAATTGTCCAATTTTTTATTTTTCATCTATTATTTGGACATTATTTTTCCTAGGTATATGCCTAGTCCATTTTGGTTTAAAACCTAGGTGGTTTTCAATTTTCCTAATAGATTCCCTAGGTAAGGTTTTTCTAGGGGCATTAGTCTCAAATTTCTCCTTATTGCTAAAATGGACACTCTTAGCACCTAGACAATAAAATCTATTATTTCTAACATGCTCCTTATGATAGATAGAAAGATTGCTAACATTATTTCTAGCATGCTTTTGATGACTAAATGAAGAAGATGCATACTTAAAAGTTACCTTATGGTTTGCCTTAGCTCCCCCCACATGTGTAGCTTGAGTCTTTTTCTTTCCCTTGGGGCATTGACTCCTAAAATGCCCTAGTTGTTGTCACTTGAAGGAAATGATGTACTCCTTGCTCTTCTTGGTGGGGACCCCGGTTCATTTGACTTTTCTTGACTTTTAGGTGCCGGTGGAGTCTTCTTAAGTCTTTTTGGACACTTGCTTTTATAGTGTCCATTTTCACTACACTCAAAACATATTATATGCATTTTATTATTAACACATATGTTTGAGTTACCTAGGTCTGTGGTGGAAGCCTCTTGAGCTTGTTCATCTTCTCGATCGAAGGTTGATAGTTTTTCTTGGGTTGACTCCAGTATTGAAGATGGCCTAGTCTCCTCCCCCTCAATCCTAGAGGTGGAGGCTTCTTCTACTTCTACCTCTTCCACCGATTCCGATCCGAATGTTGATTCCCTATCAACCTCCAAATCCTTAAGTTGTTGGGATGAAGATGTGCTTGCTTCTTCTTGAGCTTGAGAGGATGATGATGATTCCTCCTCTTCCGAGTTTTCTTGGACCGATTTGGGATTGTCATGAAGCTTGGCCAAATCGCTCCAAAGCTCCTTGGAATCTAAGTAATTACCTAACATACCCACAATGTCGTTAGGAATCAAATCAATCAAGAATTTAATTACCTTTCTGTTTTTCTCGAATCTTAGGAGTTGTTCCTCACTCCATCTCTTTGTCTTGAGGAATCCTCCCTTTGGTCCTCTTGGATATTCGAATCCTTCCATCAAAATGGACCATTCTTCAAAATCCCTCTTCATGATGAAGTCTTCAATTCTTCTCTTCCATGAATTGAAGCCTTCTCGCCCATATAGCGCATATGGGACTGGCATGTTAATATCCCATCCTTGTTATTCTTGAAAATCCATCTCTTCACCCTCTAGTGGTGCTATCTTGGTGGTCAATCCAAATGAAGAGCGGCCTCGCTCTAATACCAAATATAGGGTCATTCGGTGACAGCTAGAGGGAGGGGGGGTGAATAGATTCGTCGCTTATCGATGGAGGAATTCGATCGTGCTTGCCTATGATTGTTAGTACGAAGCAGAATATGAAAAATACAATACAAATATACAATAACATTACACAAGACAATCGATGTAACGTGGTTCAGAACTGAATGGTTCCTACTCCATAGATCAAGCTCAAATGAGCTCTAGCGATGCGACCACACACCACTAATCAAATAAACTCTTCTCAGAACAATCCAGAGGTGGAGAAACCTCGTACAAATAGTCTTACAACAGTAAGAAACAAATATAAGCAATTACAATAATGAAATGCATGACAAGTAAAGGAAAAACACTTTACAATTGCTCTTTTGATTGCTTGATCTTTGGTTTCTTGAAATGAACTTGGAGACCATGATTTGCAGTAGAAAATCACCCCAAAGACGTCCAAGAACCATTTCAAAATCCCTCCTCTAAGAGCTCCATTTAAAGCTGCTCCTTGGGTTAGATTTCGCATAGCAGTCGACTAATCGGGACCATCAGTCGACTGCCCCTATATCTGTTATCTCACAACGGCATGAACCACATCAGATAAGTCTAACAAATACACCATCATTCGATTGATCATACCCATCAGTCGACTGATGGCTCAATCAATTGAGTGCTCGGGCTGATCACTTGACTAGAGAGCCTTTTGTCCTCGAGATCCTGAGCATCAGTCGACTGATCACCAAATCAGTCCACTGCTCAGGCCAGCAGACGACTGCCCAACTCTGGCAGTCGATTGCCAAGGCACTTCCCGCAGTCAAACCCTAGTTAACTCACACCAGTCGACTGACCCATGGTCTCAGTCGACTGATGCACCTCAAACATGAGGTTTTAACCCAAGTATGGTGCCCCCATACTTGCTAGACCACCCTTAGCCTAGACCTAAGCCTTCTAGTCACCTCCATCAACCTTACACCTATCGGATCGCTCCAAGTCATCCATGACTTGTTCATCCATATGCTAGCCTTCAAGTGCTTCCATCGGCTATTGTCATTCTAACGGTGTCTACACAGCCAAGGCACATTGGACTTACACTGCCAAGACTCCCGCTTGGACTTTACACTGCCAACCATTGGACTTATGCCGCCAAGACTCCCGCTTAGACTTTACACAACCAATATCAAACCCCTTGAACTTTCCAAATGCCAAGACTCAAGCTTTGTCTTTCCCTTGCTAACCCATGTTGGACTTTCCATGCCAAGACCCATGCTTGGACTTTTCTTTGCTAAGACCCATGCTTGGACTTTACATGCCAAGTGCTCAAGACTTGGACTTTCCCAATGCCAAGTGTCCTACTTGGACTTTCCATGCTAAGTACCCATGACTTGGACTTTACCATGACAATCACATTGTTGTATGTTTTTGTCGAACATCAAAATATCGCTTGAGTCAAACTCGAGTTAGGTCAATCATGACCTCAGCCGATTGCACCAACAGTTATATGGATTAAAACAAGCTCCTAGAGCCTGGTATGAGAGACTATCCTCATACATAATCTCTAAAGGGTTAATACAAGGTCAAATTGACTCAACACTTTTTGTAAAAACCTTGAACAAAGACATTTTTATTGCTCAAATATACGTAGATGATTTAGTCTTTGGACCAGCAAACTCAAATTTTTTAAAAGAATTTATAAACCTTATGGAACAAGAATTTGAAATGAGCTTAGTAAGTGAGTTAAACTTCTTCTTAGGTTTACAAATAAAACAAACAAGAGACGGTAACTATATATACCAAATTAAGTATACAAGAGAATTAATTAAAAAATTTGGTATGGAAAATGCAAAAGATATTAAAACACCTATGGCTACGAATGTTATATTAAATAAAGACAAAAAATGAAAGTCTGTAGATCTAAAGTACAATAGGAGTGCCATAGGTAGTTTACTATACTTAACGGCAAGTAGACTCGACATACTATTTGCAGTAAGTATGTGTGCTGGATATCAAACTTGTGCTAAGGAGTCACATTTAACACATGTCAAAAGAATACTAAGATACATTAAAGGAACAATTAATGTAGGTATGTGGTACCAAAGATCTAGTAATTTTGAGTTAATATGATACTTTGACTCACACAATGCAAGGTGTAAACTAGATAGGAAAAGTACTAGTGGAGGATGTCAACTCTAAGGATCATGCTTAGTAATCTGGTCCAATAGGAAGCAACATTGTGTTGCTCTTTCAAAAATTGAAGTGTTAGGGCAATCAACCCTTGTTATATGGTTTTGATGTGTGTGGAAAAGGGTTTTAGTTAGGTTGTTAATGTTTTGATATGTGCGTTGGAGTCTTGCAGGACTTTGTAATTCGCACATGAAACTTTGGCAAGTTTCACCTCACAACCTCGTGCTTGAGTCAGCGAAGGAGCATTGCGAAGTCGTGCGCTTGATGCATCCGAGGTGCCGTCGGATGAGATGAGTTGAAGTAAAGCCAAGGAAGCAGACTTCGAGGGCAAGACACGCGAAGGAGCATTGCAGAGTGTAGGATCGATGTGTAGTTGTGGTGGCCAGCTAGAGGGGGGTGAATAGCTCTCGATCGATGGATAACGGAATTTGCTCGTCTACAAAATATTAGTGCAAGGGAAACAACAAGACAAGCAAATAAACAATAAAGAAGAATACAAACAACGCTAACAAGATAGTATAACGTGGTTCACGGCTATGCTGCTAATCCACGGTCCCCGATTCATCCTCGGTGAATCACTCCGTCAAAACCAATCCATTAATGGTCTCTCCTTTGCACCAAGCTAGGTGGAGGTAACCTTTACAATCAAGATCACTCTTCTTACAATAAGAATGAAGTAAAAAAGCAAGTAAGAAGAGTGGGAAGACGTTTATGGCACTTTGGGAGAAGATTAGAGTTGAAGCATTAACCCCCCAAAGCCCCATACCCTTCCTTTTTATAGAGGAAGAGGGTTTCTTCCCATTGACACAGGAGCAGTCGACTGATGACCCCGATCAGTCGACTGGTCCTATAGCCGTTGCCCAATAACGACTGCTTTCCATGTTGGATTTCATCCAATGGCACAGGCATCAGTCGATTGATAAACCATCAGTCGAGTGCTCGCGTGCTCGACTCCATTCTGTGCCCGTGCACAGTACTATCAGTCGACTCCTTCTTATGAGTAGTCGACTGATCAAGCCATTAGTCGATTGCCCATGTCTTCAGTCGACTGATCCACTTGATTCAACTCCTTAAACCAGTCGATCGAACCATCGACTCAGAGCAGTCGACTGCCATGACATGGCAGTTGACTGGTGTTGAGAAAACTCATCTGACACTTGGCCAAAATGGCCAAGTTTCACCTAAGAGCTACTACCCCTTCCCGGGTTACATTTGCTCACTCTCATCCCTCGGAGTCCCTCGCCTTCGAAGTTAACTTCGTCCGGCCACGTCCCTCGGATACGCCAAGCGCACGGCTCTGCAGCACCATCCTTCACGTCTCGCCCTGAAGTCTACTTCCTCTGGCTTCACTCCAAGCTCCCCGTCCGGCGGTCCCTCGGATGCCCCAAGCGCACGACTTTCACAAAGCTATCCTTCACCGACTCAAGGACCAAGTCATGGGATGTGAAACTCGCCAAGGCTCCATGTGCGAATTACTAAGTCCTGCACGACTTCAACGCACATATCAAATCACAATAACAAACTAACTTAAACCCTTTTCCACACACATCAAAACCTTATCATGGCAAGAGATTGCCCTAACAATCTCCCCCTTTTTGATGTGTGGCAATCCGTTTAAGTTAGGTAAAACATTTGATAGAAATTTATAAGGTAAGAAAGCATGTAAACATAAACATGATATAGCAACATGCAACTCCCCCTTAATCCATGAAACTCCCCATACATATTTCTCCCTCTATCATAATTTACTTAAACATAATCATTTCTCCCCCTTTGACTCCATCAAAAAGATCAATACTAAGTTATAAACTCATGGCATCAAGTCTAATAGAAGGAAAATACCAAAAATTGGTTTAAAAACTAAATTCAGCCTTTACTGTTCTAATTTTCAAGCCACCAGTCGACTGGTTCAGACTACCAGTCGACTGGCACATGGTTTTCAGGAATTTTTGATTTTCCGATCGAAATTTAGAAATGCATTAAAAATTTCAAAAAATTTGAAAAATCATGAAATTTGGGGAACATATTTCTTGTAAGTATATCTATCAATGAAAAATAGTTTTTCATAAAAAATCATTGTATTTTCAGAGATTTGCCAAAAATCCAAGAGCTTTAAGAACTACTAGGTTTTTGAGCATGTTAGTATCCATTTTAACACCTTGTTTTGCTTTGGATTGTTTCAAAACATGAACACATAGATTTTAAAGTAAGAAATTGTTTTGAAAACATATGAAATATCCAACCATGATCTTTGGGCAATATGTCTATGAATTAAACATAAGCCTTCCCCATGATTGGTTTATTATTCCTATTTTGATACCTTAAATGACCATCTAAATGTCATAGGCATTTGTGGACATTTGTATCATCCGAACTCTCACTCATGCTACGTTTTCAATCAAAGTGGCCTATAGTGAGTGTGAGATGTATCCTAGAGGTATTTGTACATACTTAACCATTATTTTCATGCAATTCTATCAAGGTTAAGTATCATCATTTCATTCTACATGATCATAAAGATGTATATTTATTAATTTTACATTATGATCATGAGACAAATGTATTCATCAAGTAATAATCATGCATTAGGTATTATATCATGATACTAAATCAAATATCACCTAAAGCATGATTTAAACCTTAATGCCTATGACTATGTGCCAAAAATCAAGATGATAGATCATGATTGCAAACTTACATGACAACTTCATTAATTATCATGATTTAAGCATTATTATCTATTTTTTGGCACATTATCATTACCCAACACTATTTAAAACATGTTGTCCCATCATCCTAAGTCAACCAAATTATGATCTAGGTCAAGTCCATATGGTTGACTATCCTAGGGTTTTTCTAACCCTTAAGGATGGATTTTAGAACCCAATACAAAATCTTGCCTATGGGGTTCACTAGAAATTCCTTAGGAATCCATTTTCTAGCTATTACCTTCTTCTTATCTTGTCCCCTAGCAATTAGGCATTTATAGGCCTTTTCATTTTTCTTTTCCTTATATCCTAGGCCTTTTTTGTTAAAACTTGCTCTTTGGCTCCCTATGATCATGTTCAAAGTGTTTGAGCCAATAGTGAATTTTTCTTGGGCTTTTGTCAAATAGTCTACCTTTTCCCTTAAGGCCCTATTTTCATTCATACATGCATCACTAACATTAAATGGCATATATTCATGTGAGCATGCATCATCATGACAAGAAGAAATATTTTCATTTTCATTTAAGCATGCTTTTTCTAGTTTATTTTCTAAGTCCTTAATTTGATCTAGCATGCTCTTATTTTTCTTCTTTGCTCTAAATAAATCCCTAGTTAAGCTAGAAATCATAGAAACTATTTTACTAGGTGAAAGGTTAGTTACCATAGTTTCCATGTCCTCTTCTTCTTCGGATGAGGATGTAGAGGAGGCTCCCCCTTCACTTGAGCTCTCTCCACTTGAGCTTGATCCTTCATTTTCGGAGGAGGAGCAATTCAAATCGTCGAAGGCCATTAGGGCAAGGTTGGAGTAGACATGTTCTTCTTCTTGGGATGAGGATGAGGAAGAAGAGTCATCCCATGTCTTTGCTTTGAATGCCTTGACCTTTCCTTTTTCTTTGGCCTTCTTTTCTTCTTCCTTTTTCTTCTTGCTCCCCTTCTTCTTCTTCTTTTCTTCTTTCTTCTTCCTCTCTTCTTTGCTCTTGTTTAGGAGGGGACAATTGTCCCTTATGTGTCCCTCTCCTTGGCAATTGTAACAAACTACCTTTCCCCTTGGTCTTCTCCTCTTATCATTAGATTTATTTAATTGAAACCCTTTTAAAGCATGCCTTACCATCCTTACCATGTAGGCTTCTTCCATGCTATCCATGGAGGAAGATGAGGACGCTTCATCAGAGGAGGAGGGAAACTCTATCTTCTTCTTCCCCTTATGTGCCATCAAGGCTACTCCTCTTGAAGGTTGAAACTTTGGCTTTTCTTGTATTCCTTCAAGCCTTGTTTCATGGAGCTCCATTGTTGAGAAGAACTCCTCCAAGGTGCTCACTTCAAAATTCTTCGAAATATAGAAGGAGTCCACCATGGAGCTCCACTTTGAGGATCGCAGAAAGGCATCTATAGCCTTCATAACCATATCCCAGTTTGATAGCTTCTCACCTACACTTGACAAACCGGTTATAATTTCCTTGAAACGAGAATGTAAGGAAAGTACATTTTCTCCCTTTTCTAGTTTAATGTTGTTGGGTTGGGAGCGGAAGACATCTCTCCTTGCGAGCTTGGCCTCGGATGTGCCTTCATGGAGTTCTATAAGCTTCTCCCACATCTCTTTAGTGCTAGTACATTCTCTGATCCGGTTGATCTCTTGTTGAGGGAGCACATTGAGAAGATGATTTTTGCCTTTGATTTTGCAAGGTGCTCCTCTCTTTGCTTCTTAGTCCATCGTGATTTTTCAATTGGTTCACCCCTTTCATCCATAGGCAACTCGAAATCATTTTCCATTATAAGCATAATATCAAAATCGGTCTCGAAGAATACCTCCATTCTCTTCTTCCACCAAGCGAATTCCCCTTCGAACTTCGGCGGATGAATGTTCGAGTCGGCCATCTTTTGATGAAGTGCTTGTTGCGGCGGTTAGTCCTCGACAAGCGACCTGGCTCTGATACCACTTGTAAGATCGATGTGTAGTTGTGGTGGCCGGCTAGAGGGGGGTAAATAGCCCTCGATCGATGGATAACGGAATTTGCTCGTCTACAAAAGATTACTGCAATGGAAACAACATGACAAGCAAATAAATAATAAAGAATACAAACAATGCTAACAAAAGAGTATAACGTGGTTCACGACTACGCTGCTAATCCACGGTCACGATTTGTCCTCGGTGAATCACTCCGCAAAACCAATCCACTAATGGTCTCTCCTTTGCACCAAGCTAGGTGGAGGTAACCTTTACAATCAAGATCACTCTTCTTACAATAAGAATGAAGTAAAAGCAAGTAAGAAGTGTGGGAAGACGTTTATGGCACTTTGGGAGAAGATTAGAGTTGAAGCATTAACCCCCCAAAGCCCCATACCCTTCCTTTTTATAGAGGAAGAGGGTTTCTTCCCGTTGACATAGGAGCAGTCCACTGATGACCCCAATCAGTCGACTTGTCCTATAGCTGTTGCCCAATAACGGCTGCTTTCCACGTTGGATTTCATCCAACGGAACATGCATCAGTCGACTGATCCTACCATCAGTCGACTGATGAACCATCAGTTGAGTGCTCGCAAGCTCGACTCCGCTCGCGAAGCGATCATCAAGCCATTAGTCGACTAATCCACTTGATTCAGCTATTTAAACCAGTCGATCGAACCATCGACTCAGAGCAGACGACTGCCATGACATGGCAGTCGACTGGTGTCGGGAAAACTCATCTGACACTTGGCTAAAATGGCCAAGTTTCACCTAAGAGCTACTATCCCTTCTCGGGTTACATTCGCTCACTCTCATCCCTCAGAGTCCCTCGCCTTCGAAGTTATCTTCGTCCAACCACGTCCCTCGGATGCGCCAAGCACATGGCTCTGCAGTGCCATCCTTCGCGTCTCGCCTTGAAGTGTACTTCCTCCGGCTTCACTCCAAGCTCCCCGTCCGGTGGTCCCTCAAATGCTCCAAGAACACGGCTTTCGCAAAGCTATCCTTCACCGACTCAAGGACCGAGTCATGAGATGTGAAACTCGCCAAGGCTCCATGTGCGAATTACTAAGTCCTGCACGACTTCAATGCACATATCAAATCACAATAACAAACTAACTTAAACCCTTTTCCACACACATCAAGACCTTATCATGGCAAGAGATTGCCCGAACACAGAGTCGTGCACTTGGTGCTGCTGAGGGACGTGGTCGCAAACGAAGAGAGCTTTGGCGAGGGACTTCAAGTGAGATGAGAGAATGAGTGAAATGTAAGTAGCTCATTTGGTGAACATGGCCGAATGGCTAAGTGTCGGAGGCTCGACCACAAGGGTTGAGGTTTACCCGACCACCAAATGCTCAATCGGATGTAAAGTTTGAGTTTTACCCGACATCAGTCGACTGCCATGACATGGCAGTCGACTGCTCCAAGTCGATTATGACTCGACTGGTGTTCGTGTCTGGTTTATGTGCCATCAGTCGATTGCAAAGGATTGGCAGTCGATTACAAAGGATTGACAGTCGACTGCCTATACCATCAGTCGACTGCTAATGGCAGGAGTCGACTGGTTGTGAGGATTTCGAGCATAGAAAGGTGATCAGTCAAGTGCTCGCTTCCAGCACTTGACTGATAGCTCCATCAATCGACTGATGGGAAGATCAATTGACTGATGTGGGAGACGTTGGATGAAATCCAACATGGATGAAGTCATTATTGGGCAATGTCTATAGTAGCAGTCGACTCATCGGGGCATCAATTGACTACTTGTGGCCACCGGGAAGAAAACAACCTTCTCTATTTATAAAGAAGGTGTGGGCTTTTGGATGGCTAATGTTCATACTCTAAACTATCATCCAAGTGCTCCACAAGTGTTAAACTCTTTCTTCTTGTTCTTACTTCAATCTTATTGTAAGAAGGAGTGTTGTATTGTAAGAAGGTTTACCTCCACCTTCCTTTGGCTAAAGGGAGAGACCATATTAGATTGGTTTCGGAGTGATTCACCGGAGATGAATCGAACCGTGGATTAGCGGCGAGGCTATGAACCATGTTATATCGGTTTGTTAGCATTGCCTTTGTATTATCTTTACATTTCCGCTTGCACTAATTATACGTGTAGGCAATCAATGAACGAATTCCACCATACGATGATTGGAGGCTATTCACCCCCCTCTAGCCGGCCACCAACGTTCCAACATGAAGCACAATACATAGCATTAGGTGAATGTGTAGCACATCTATTATGGATGATGCACACACTTAAGGACTTCGAACTAGATTACAAAAAGTTAAAAACTTTAGTTGATAACATAAGTTCAATAAATTTAACTAAAAATCCAATTCATCACTCATGCACTAAACACATTGATGTTAAACATCATTTTGTAAGGAATCATGTGGCAAAAGGTAGTATTGAACTCAACTATGTTGAGTCCAAATCAAACCTTACTGACATCTTCACTAAACCACTTTCGAAAAAAGAATTTAGTATGCTTAGAAGACAATTAGGTTTATGCTTGGTAGATTAGGAAAGTTTTCATTCTTATTATTCACAATTTATTTTTGAAAAGTAATATTATATTATATTATTTAAAGGAAATTGAAATTTAATCTATATTAGGTCAATCTATATTTCATGATCCTATAGATTTAAGTTAGCCTTCACATCTCACAAACACCTAGGATTACCTGTTTGTGTATTGTGTTAGTAATATATGAGAGGTGTCCTAAGGTAATCGTCTTATGGTTGTACCATTTATTTGATAAATGAAGATTCAATATTTGAGTATACATTTTTTTTCATATATTTAATTCGATGTTAAACTCATTTACTGAATGTCCGTAATATGATTCACAGCATGAGAGAATTTGTGATTGGATCACAACTAGTGAGTATCTCTACATGTGTAATTGTGATGTATTAGAATTATCCCTAGTCAATTGTTACTAAAGACTTGGGCCAAAGCATTATATGTTTAGAGTATGGTACTCTTAGATAGATGTGCAGTAACTAGAATCTGGAGGACGAGGAAGTAATACTTGGGCTAGGTGTGACGTAATAAACCTAGTGGGGACTGACACAATAGACTCTGTCATGAACAAAGTGTGTATAAGATGAGTTAAAGGAATGAGGCACGATTCATTGTAGCTGCTAAAGAGTTTCAGAAATTGTTCTGGGATCAACCGTTGATTTTTCGGTTAATTGGGGATCATGATTTACTACTAGGTGCCACTCATGATCATTCTATAATTAATGGTTAATTATAGATGGCCAACAAAAACCATAAACCTATTTGGTCACACGCAGAACGAGTGTAATCCGAAGGATTTAAAATGAGTTTGAGAATAGGATTCTCAGATCGAGAGAGACTTGGTTTGATTGGACCAAATAAAAAGCGAGTATGAAATTGTTTCAGTCGCATCGGAAGGATGCATGGGCCGAGTCTTATGAAGATATGATGGATGAACCAAATTTTTTTGGTTCTAATCCAATGATGGAAAATAAAGCAAAGTGGTTTGGTTTGTTTTAAACGAAGGAACCAAAGTTGGTTCGGTTCATTTTAACTTAAAAGAGACCAACGCAGTTTGGTTTTTTTTAACTTAAGTTATTGGACCGGGTTAACGGGTTTTGATAATGAACCAATAACCGTTAAGAGAATGAGTTCTCTATAAAAACACGGCTTAAGGGTTTTTCATGGAAAATTAATTGGTTCAAGGGTTTTGGAAACCCTAGCCTTTTTTCCTCCTCCTCCTCCTTATTGTTGCCCAAGCCAAGGTGGTTGTCGCACGCCTTTGTGCCGCCGCCGCCCATTGGAGTTGCTACCTCTCCTCATCGCCGGCCATCCACCAGCCGCTGGCATCTCTTGGGCCACCCTCAGCCGCCGGCCAACCTCCCTTGCCCACCGGCGACCAAAGAGTAACCCGGCAAGCCTTTGGTCGGCCCCTTCTTCCTCCACAACAAGCTGTCCAGTTTTGGACAGCTTGATCTCCTTCGTGTGGAGAGGCCGTTTGGTCGGTGTTTTGTGCTCCAACAGCGGTCTACTTGTTGGGGATTGGATCTCTAGCAATCCTCATAGGTAGAGGGTTAAGTTTTCATCAATTGGTTGACAAAAACCGCTTCCGAGAAGTGAGTTCGTGGAACTCGTTTTTAGATCCGAATTTGATTCAAATTGTGATCGTCTCTTGGATCACATCGTCTTCGACTCGAGGCTAGTGACTTTTGCAAAGACGATGCTCGTGGCTTTGTGAAGCTATCCCGACGATACTTGGTGTAGATACGGATAGAGGCGATTCTAGCGAAAGTCGCTACAATTGATGTCATTCGCGCTATATGTGATCTGTCAGGTATACCTAGTATAAGTTTCCTTTTATTTAAAATTTTTAAAAAGTGATTATGTCTACACATGTTATTGTTGGGATGTATACTGAAAAGTTTATCTTTTGTATGAACATCTTTATTTTGAAATAAGAATCACAAGAACATTGTTTGCATATTTTTATGGCTATGCAAAAAGTCTAATACATTACATTGTAGATAACATGTTGTATGGTGTCACATGGGAGATCATGTTATCGGTTCCTTGTAAAGTATAAACAAAGGCTCACAACTGAGATGACTTTGGACTAACCATTGGAATGGTTGTAGTGTGATTTGGTTTTGTTTGTCTTGACCATAGAATCTCACCAGTGCACTTTGTGTGTATTGAGTAAGACCGACATAGAGGTGATTCGATTTATTACTGACTACATAATTGAATCGGACCTCAGATATTATATTGTACATACTCTTAATCCCGATATAATAACGGGTACATATACTTAGTATTCATCTCTTTGATTTACCAATGGGTGAGATTTATAGATTAAATCGATAGGCTCGGTAAGTTGGGAAATGATATTATTTATATGGTGTGCCATTGATTATAGGAGGAAACCGTGTCCTATATTTTAGGATAATGATGTCCCCTTGAGGAGCTCATAAGGTTCATCATGTAAACCCTGCAGGTGGACTTGGTCCGACATGATGAAAAGGTTGAGTGGTACTACTCATGGAGTTAGATGTTGATTAATTAATGGTCAGTAAATTAATTAATCGATGGATATTCGATATCTTAAACACGGGGAGAAAATGTACATATAATATATGGAGCTCATATTAACTTATGGGGGTTGGTGAGGTAGATCAATGATAATCCTTTAGTGGATTGGATATTCATTAATGGATCGGACTTTATGTGGGCTTGATCCATTGGGTGGCCAAGATCCAACTCCTCCTCATGGTCCCTATTGTAGCCTATTAATACCTCATGAAGCTTAGATCCAATGGTTAGAAACAAAACTCTAGATCCAAAGGTAGAGATTAAATCTCTAGATCCGACGGTTGAGATTAAATCTCTAGATCCGACGATTGAGATTAAATCCCTAGAACCAATGGTGGAGATTAAAACAAGACTTATCCCTAATTCTATAAAAGGAGGGCAAGGGGTGGGCGGCAACATGAATCCAATTAGAGATAGGATTAGGGTTTTGGCTGGCAAGGCTTGGAGGCTAGTGTTTGGAGTTGGCGACACCTATTAAGGAAATGTTTTCCTTATCTTCTTCTTACTCAAGGTGGCCGGCGACCTAGCATCCCTTTCCAGCTCTTGGCCGGAGTCCAAAGCAGCCCCTCTCCCTCTCTTTGGGTGATAAAACCTAGGCTTAGGGTTCTCTCTTGGAGCTTTGGTCAACATTCACCTTTTCTCCCTTCTCCTTGTTGGCCGACGACAAGTAACTTCCTTGTTGCTTGTTGGTTGGCTAAAGGAAGGAGAAAATTCTTGTTTCTTTTCTTCCTCTTGCTTGGAACGAGCAACGAAGGAAGATTGGTTATCTAGGAGCTTCAACTTTTGGTAGATCGTCGCCCACACGACGTCCGAAAGGAGGAAGGTCATACAATAGAAGATCGAGTGGTATATTGATTCTCTATTTTCATTTGTTACATGTTTATATTTGTTTTTCAATTATATACATGATATATATTCTGTTTTTTGGCTAAATATACTTGGACCCTGAACATAAACACAAAAGTCGGTGATCTGTACATCGTCTATTCCACGGCTATTCGTGGAATAGTGGTTTGTCGCTTGAACAACAAGTTTGTTCAAGTGACTGCTCTAAACGGATAGCACGATGATGACAAGGTTGATTGGACAATCCCTCTTGTCAAGGATAAATTTTTTTTATCCGGGGACGTAGAAGGGATCACCATGAACGAATGGACATGTCGTAAAGGGGAAAGCGGTGCTTCTCACGCCTCACCAACGTATTAGAGCTACGGTTTCCGGTTTTGTGTGTTTAAGATTCGGTTACTCTTATGCATTTTTCATTTATTTTATATGCCGGATAATAATAGGATATGCGTAGGTTAACTCTTTGGTTGCAGACATAAGATCCGACTATTATGGCCATATGTGTGTATGTGATTGTATGTGTGTAATAGTATATTTTGTTGAATCCTCGGGGTTGACGAGGCTAGTATTTAATTTTTTGTAAATTAGATACGACATTGTTTATCCACTCTTTCCATTTTAGTTTACTTTCGATCTAGATTTCATGTACACTCCCTCGTGGACTATAGGATCGATGGATGTAAATTAAAATAGTTTTTAGTCTCGGCTCGAATCTCCGGATGGCTCGTACATGGCATAGGAGGAGAGGACGAGATGATGATGTGACGGGAGACATATTGAAGACAAAAGCCATAATATTTGGAAAAAAAATTATTTTTCATATTTATTGCTTATTGTTTGATATACATGTCGTAAGCTAGAAAATTCCTCAATTTCAAATTACTAAGTGGGAGAGGGATATTTTTATAAATTCCCACGGCTTCCATTACGATTTGACATGTGATGCAAGCAAACTTGCACGTCGGCTCTGAGTGCCTTCCTCCCCATCGGATGTGTTTGTTTGCAGATCACAGGGTTGGATATGGTTATAGGAAATTATTTAGGAGCGTGTGTACATCCCCACCGGAAGGCACATAACCCGATATAATTTCCTTGGTATCGAGTAATGGTGAACACTTAGATGCAAATAGGAGTATCCTCCCCATCGAAGTCACTGCTTTTATTTGTAGGGTCGAACAGAAACCAACTATTAATTTTATTTGTCAAAAAGTTAGGTTGACAAGATAGTAAAATTAATGGGTAAAACCTCCTCTTACAAATGTAGAATTTGTATACGTCCACACGATCGTGGCATACGATATTCTCGGTGTTTTGAGGTGTTGGTTGATTTTAAAATTTTATTGTTTGAGGAATCAATAATTTTTTGAAATCTAAAGTAATGATCTATGTGATTCTTAGGACTTTCAAAAATGACTTTCAGTCCACTTGCTATAATACTAAAGGAAATTAAATTTACTGTACATAATTATGTTGATTGGAAAAAAGAATCTTGACATTGTCTTAACTTGTGAGGAGTACAAATATATACTCTTCGAAGAGTGTCCTCCTAAGCCTGCGAATGAGCTGCAAGTCCTTGGAGATGAGATTGATGGGGAAACCCAAGTCGATATCATTCTCTAGTAGACAGAAAGGCTTGCTCAGGCTCAGGCCATGGTTGCTCATAAGGTTTCAACTTCTAAGCCGGAAGGCAAGAAGAAGAAGAAACAAGATGGAGCAAAGCTAAGTGGGAGGATCTTAGGGACAAGTGAAGAAGCCGAAAGGCAAGTGCTTCACTTGCAAGCAGGATGGAGATTGGAAGAAGGACTGTCACAATTGGAAGAAGAACAAAGGTATATCCTTTGGTCTAGTCATTGAAACATGGTTAGCGGTGTTATCTACCGGCACCTGGTGTGTAGATATGGGAGCCTATGATCATGTCCGCAATACTTTGCAGGGGTTCTAGGAAATCCGACGACTATTGCATGAAGGTGGCGGCTATTGCAGTGGGAGACGTATTATTTATATTTTGAGAAAAATAAAAATTTGGTTCTGGAAAATTCCCTTTATGTACCTTTGTTTAGAAAGAATTTAATTTCGATTTCTAAATTATTTATGGATGGATATTATATTTCTTTTAATGATAGAGTTGTTATAAAAAGGAATAGAGACATTATCTGTTCAGGTACATTGATAGGAAATTTATACACACTTGAACCAAAAGCTCCCACGATGCAAATGGAAGTTAATAACTCATCTTCTAATTCCAATATGAGAAAAGAACCTTCAAAGATGAACCAAACATATCTTTGACATCTTAGGCTTGGTCATATTAACCTAAGCAGAATTCAAAGGTTGACAGCTGATGGACCTCTGGGTTCATTAGTGGTGGAGGATTTCCCAACCTGTGAATCTTGCTTGGAGGGTAAAATGACCAAGAGGCCTTTTAAGGCCAAGGGGTATAGAGCCAAAGATGTGTTAGAGTTGGTTCATTCTGATTTGTGTGGTCCTATGTCTATCCAGGCTAGAGGTGGTTTTGAGTATTTCATCTCTTTTATAGACGATTATTCAAGATATGAATACATTTACTTGATGCACCGTAAGTCTGAATGATTTGACAAGTTCAAAGAATTCAAGGCTGATGTGGAGAAACGTCAAGGTAAAAGTATCAAGACACTACGATCTGATCGTGGTGGTGAGTACCTCTTTGGAGAGTTAGGAATTACTTATCAGAGGTTGGGATTCAATCCCAATTGTCTACACCTGGCACACCCCAGCAAATTGGTGCAGCAGAGCAAAGGAATAGGACTCTTATGAAGATGGTTAGATCGATGATGAGTTATTTTGAGTTTCTAGATTCGTTCTGGGGATATGCTCTAGATACGGCGGTGTACATTCTAAACTTGGTTCCATCTAAATCAGTGTCTTCTACTCCCACAGAATTATGGACTAGGCGAAAGCCTAGTCTAAGACATATTCGGATATGGGGGAGTCCAGCACATGTGCTGAAGGCAGATGCTGGTAAGTTGGAACCTCGTACAGAAGTACCCATGTTCGTTGGCTATCCTAGAGGAACGAAGGGTGGTTTATTTTATGGTCCTAGAGATCAGAGGGTGATCATTAGCACGAATGCTAGATTTCTAGAGGAAGACTATGTGATGAGCCACAAGCCTAAGAGTAAAATTGTTTTAGAGGAATTAAAAGGGGAAGTCACTTCTTCAGTACCACTGGTACAAGAGGATATACCACAAGTCACTTCACCACGTGTCACAGAGGATACATAGGTTATACCTCATCGTAGTGGGAGGGTTGTTAGATAGCCTGATAGATTCATAATCTTCGAAGAATCTTCTGATTTGGTCCATGGCGAACATGAACCTGATCCCTGGACATATGATGAGGCAATCCAAAATAACGATGCAGTATCTTGGCAAAGTGCAATGAATGCTAAGATTGAATCTATGGATTCAAATCAGGTCTGAGAGCTAGTAGAACCACCCGATGGTGGAAAAACCATTGGATGCAAGTGGATCTACAAAAGAAAGAGACGAATAGATGGGAAGGTTGAGACCTTCAAAGCGAGGCTTGTTGCGAAGGGGTATACTCAGAAAGAGGGTATCGATTATGAGGAGACCTTTTCGCCGGTGGCCATGCTTAAGTCTATCCGGATTCTCTTATGCATTGCAGCTCATATGGATTATGAGGTGTGGCAGATGGATGTCAAGACAGCTTTCCTTAATGGAAGTCTTGAGGAAAACATCTATATGAAGCAACTAGAGGGATTCATTGCGAAGGGCAAAGAGCATCTTGTATGTAAGCTTAATCGGTCCATTTATGGATTGAAGCAAGCTTCAAGGTCATGGAACATCCGATTTGATGAAGTAATCCAGTCTTATGGATTTATTCAAAGTCCAGATGAGTCTTGTGTATACAAGAGATGTGACAGAAACATAGTGGTATTTCTTGTACTATACATAGATGACATTTTGTTGATTGACAACAATATCAAGGTGTTATCGGACATAAGGGTATGGTTGTCCAAACAGTTTGATATGAAGGACTTGGGAGAAGTGGGACACATCCTTGGGATCAAGGTTATAAGGGATCGTAGGAAAAGGATGTTGTGCTTATCCCAAGCTTCATACATGGACACGATTATGGATCGTTTTAGCATGTAGAACTCCAAGAAGGGTTTTCTACCTTTCAGGCATGGAGTTCCTTTATCTAAGGAGATGTGTCCTAGATCATCTGAGGAGATAGAGGAGATGAAGGCGGTTCCTTATGCTTCGATAATAGGAAGCCTCATGTATGCGATGCTATGTACGAGACCAGATATCTGCTTTGCCGTGGGCATGGTCAGCAGATATCAGAGTAATCCAGGACAGGAACATTGGACTGGGGTAAAGTATATATTGAAGTACCTGAGAAGGACTAGGGATTATATGCTGGTTTACCAGGCAAACCAATTACTCCCTGTGGGTTACACGGATTCCACTTCCAATCTGATAGGGATTACAGTAAGTCTACCTCAGATTTTGTGTTTACTTTGGGAGGTGGAGCCATTGTATGGAGGATTGTCAAGCAGAAATGCATGGCGGACTCCACCATGGAAGCTGAGTATGTGGCAGCCTCTGAGGCGGCCAAAGAAGCTGTGTGGCTCAAGAACTTCCTGATGGACTTGGATGTGATTCCTGGTTTGCCAATAACTATCACAATTTATTGTGTTAATAGTGGTGCAGTTGCAAACTCGAAGGAACCACGAACCCATAAGGCTAGTAAACACATAGAGCGCAAGTACCACCTTATACGAGAAATCGTAAAGAGAGGAGAAGTTGTTGTGGCAAATATTGCATCAGAGGATAACCTGGCAGATCCTTTCACTAAGGCCCTTCCGGTGAGAGCTTTTGATAGGCATGTGGAGGGAATGGGGATCGAATGTATGACAGTTTGAGGACAGTATAGTCTTTTAGTATAAGTGAGAGATTGTTGGGATGTATACTGAAAAGTATATCTTTTGTATGAACATCTTTATTTTGAAATAAGAATCACATGATCATTGTTTGTATATTTTTATGGCTATGCATAATGTCTAAATCAATACATTGTAGATAACATGGTGTGTTGTGTCACACGGGAAATCATGTTATCAGTTCCTTGGAAAGTATAAGTAAAGGCTCACAACCGAGATGGCTTTGGACAAACCATTGGAATGGTTGTAGTGTGATTTGGTATTGGTTTGTCTTGACCATAAAATCACACTAGTGCACTTTGTGTGTATTGAGCAGGACCAACTTAGAGGTGATTCGATTTATTGCTGACTACATAATCGAATCGAACCTCAGATATTATATTGTACATACTCTTAATCCTGATATAATAATGGGCACATATACTTAGTATTCATCTCTTTGATTTACCAATGGGTGAGATTTATAGATTAAATCGATAGGCTCGGTAAGTTGGGAAATGATATTATTTATATGGTGTGCCACTATTTGTAGGAGGAAACTGTGTCCTATATATTAGGATGATGATGTCCCCTTGAGGAGTACATAAGGTTCATCATGTAAACCCTGCAGGTGGACTTGGTCCGGCATGATGAAAACGTTGAGTGGTACTACTCATGGAGTTAGATGTTGAGTAATTAATGGTCAATAAATTAATTAATCGATGGACATTCGAGATCTTAAGCACGGGAAGAAAATGTACATATAATATATGGAGCCCATATTAACTTATGGGGGTTGTTGAGATAAATCAATGATTATCATTTAGTGGATTGGATTATCATTAATGTATCGGACTTTATGTGGGCTTGATCCATTGGGTGGCCAAGATCCAACTCCTCCTCATGGTCCGTATTGTAGCCTATTAATACCTCATGAAGCTTAGATCCAATGGATAGAAACAAAACTCTAGATCCAAAGGTAGAGATTAAATCTCTAGATCCGATGGTTGAGATTAAATCCCTATAACCAATGGTGAAGATTAAAACAAGGCTTATCCTTAACTCTACAAAAGGAGAGCAAGGGGTGGGCGGCAACATGAATCCAATTAGAGATAGGATTAGGGTTTTGGCCGGCAAGGCTTGGAGGATAGGGTTTGGAGTTGGCGGCACCTATTAAGGAAATATTTTCCTTATCTTCTTCTTCCTCAAGGTGGCCGGCGACCTAGCATCCCTTTCCAGCCATTGGTCAGCATCCAAAGCACCCCCTCTCTCTCTCTTTGGGTGGTAAAACCTATGCTTAGGGTTCTTCCTTGGAGCTTTGGTTAACTTTCACCTTTTCTCCCTTCTCCTTGTTGGCCAGCAACAAGTAACTTCCTTGTTGCTTGTTGGTTGGCTAAAGGAAGGAGAAAAGTCTTGTTTCTTTTCTTCCTCTTGCTTGGAATGAGAAAGGAAAGAAGATTGGTGATCAAGGAGCTTCAACTTTTGGTAGATCGTCGCCCACACGACGTCCGGAAGGAGGAAGGTCATACAATAGAAGATCGAGAGGTATATCGATTCTCTATTTTCATTTGTTACATGTTTATATTTGTTTTTCAATTATATGCTTGATATATATTCTGTTTTGTGGCTAAATATACTTGGACCCCGAACATAAACACAAAAACCGGTGATCTGTACATCGTCTATTCTGCGGTTATTCGTGGAATAGAGGTTGGTCGCTTGAACAACAAGTTTGTTCAAGTGACTACTCTAAATGAATAGCACGACGATGACAAGGTTGCTTGGGAAATCTCTCTTGTCAAGGATACATTTTTTTTTATCTTGGGACGTAGAAGGGATCGCCATGAACAAGCGACTAAGTTGAAAGGGGAAACGAAGTTTCCCCTCAACCAACAGTTGTATCCTACATTTGTTTGATGTGTGTGTTGTAATAAATTAGATTTATTGCTTTTATTACTTCCGCTTTGTGCATGTATACGAAATGTGTTAGAACACACACTCGCCATGGTACCGGGGAAATCCAACCTATTGAGCCACGAAGATGGGCGTGAGATGTTAGGACTGCACCCCTGGTTCCAAATGTAGATCCATTGCATCGACAAGAACCAACACGGGGTTTACAAGAGCAAATCAATCACTTCGGTGACTAACTCTAATTCAAAGCTTGATGATTAATTCTATATCATTTGAGCTAGTAAAGAGTTGGACATTTGCTTTAAAGACGATTTTTAGATGTATATTTTCAAAATATAAATATAATATTTAGGAATTCATGCTTGGACTTATTCCCTATCATTCTTGCATCGAGTTGAAAAATTTTTAAAAATTAAAAAAAGTTTTATTCAGGGGGAGTTTTTAAAAGTTTGAAATTAAAAAAAAAACAAAAAAAACTTGAAAATTATTTAAAAATTTTAGAATAAGTTTTTATTCAAGGGGAGTTTTGAAAAGTTTGAAAAATGTTAAATTTTTGAAATGAAGGGAGAAACTACGCTTCCCACTTCAACTTGGTCGCTTGTGCATGGAAATCCTATCTATGTCCCCGGATTAAAAAAAAAATAATCCTTGACGAAGACGGATTACCCAAGCAATCGATCCATCACCTTGTTATTCGATTAGAGTGGTCGCTTGAATAAACTTATTGTTCAAGTAACCTAACTCTTTTCCTCGATTAGCCGCGAAATAGATGATGTACGGATCACCGGTTTTTGTGTTTATCTTCGGGGTCCATTATCATACAATTGTAAACAATCACATACATAATACAAAAGAACAAAAGGAAACCAAAACAAGAATTATACCTCTTGTTTACCTCTTGATCTTCTATTGTATGACCTATCTTCCTCTTGGACGTTGTGTGGGTAACGATCCTCCAAGAGTTTAAGCCTCCTAGATCACGTTCTTCCCTTCTTTACTCACTCCGAACAAAGGGAATAATACCAAACACTTCTTCTCCTATCTAGAGCCAACCACCAAGCTCCTAACTAGTTAGTTGTCTCCGGCCAAGGAGAAGAAGAAGGAAGAGTGGCGCTGGCCCTTCCCAATAGAGAAGGAACCGTCGGCCAAAGGAGGAGGGTGAAGGGCTCCAACCAAGTGAGGAAGAAGAAGAGGGGCGCCGGCTAGACCTTAGGAAGAGAGGAAAAACAAAACCTTAACTTTTCCACTTATTGCCGCCCAAAGCTTCTCCAAACCCTCACCGCCCATCCTTTTGCTAGCCGCCTAAGCCTTAGAAGCAAACCCGAGAATTCCAATTCTACTTGTTGCCGCCCAAGCCAAGCCTCCTATATTTATAGATTTCGCCCAAGCCTCCTTTTAATCGTGTCCGTTGGATCAAGGCTTCATGAGGGTTTTAATATGCTACAATAGGGACCATGAGAAGGAGATGGACCTTGGCCACCCAATGGATCTGGCCCATATAAAATCCGATCCATTAATGATAATCTATTCCACTAGAGGATTATCATTGATCTACCTCACCAACCCCCATAATTAAATATGGGCTCCATATATTAATTGTACAAATGTTTCCCCGTGTTTAAGATATCGAATGTCCGTTAATTAATTAATTTCATGACAATTAATTAATCAACATCTAACTCCATAAGTAGTACCACTCAACCTTATCATCATGCAGGACCAAGTCCACCTGCAGGATTTACATTATTATCCTTATGAGATCCTCAAGGGGACATCATCATCCTAATATATAGGACACAGTTTCCTCCTATAATCAACGACACACCATGTAAATAATATTATTTTACAACTTACCGAGCCTATCGATTTAATCCATAAATCTCTTCCATTGGTAAATCAAAGAAATAAATATTAAGTACATGTGCTCATTATTATATCGGGATTAAAGGCATGTACACCATAATATCCGAGGTCTGATTCAATTATGTAGTCAGCAATAAATTGAATCACCTCTAAGTCGGTCCTGCTCAATATAAACAAAGTGTACTAGTGTAATATTATGGTCAAGATAAACCAATACCAAATTACACTACAACCTTGCCAATGGTTTGTCCAAAACCATCTTGGTTGTTAGCCTCTACTTATACTCTACAAGGAACTGATAACATGATCTTCTGTGTGACACCACACACCATGATATCTACAATGTAAAGTATTAGACAATATGCATAACTATAAATATGCAAACAATGATCATGTGATTCTTATTTCAAAAATAAAGATGTTCATACAAAGGCTAGGCTTTCAGTATACATCCCAACAATCTCCCACTTATACTAAAAGACTATACTTCCATCAAACTGCAATACATCTGATTCCCATTCCCTCCACATGTCTATCAAAAGCTCTCGCTGGAAGGGCCATAGTGAAAGGATCTGCGAGGTTATCATCTGATGCAATCTTGGCCACAACAACTTCTCCTCATTTTACGATCTCTCGTATCTGGTGGTACTTGCGCTCTATGTGTTTACTTAGATTATGGGCTCATGGTTCCTTCGAGTTTACAATTGCACCACTATTATCACAATAAATTGTGATAGTTCTGGGCAAACCAAGAATCACATCCAAGTCCATCAAGAAGTTCCTGAGCCATACAGCTTCTTTGGCTGCTTCAGAGGCTGCCATATACTCAACTTCAATGGTACAGTTCGCCACGTATTTCTACTTGACACTCCTCCATACAATGGCTCCACCTCTCAAAGTAAACACAAAACCCGAGGTAGACTTACTATTATCCCTATCTGATTGGAAGTTAGAATATGTTTAATCCACAAGGAGTAATTGGTCTGTCTGGTATACCAGCATATAATCCCTGGTCCTTCTCAAGTACTTCAATATATGCTTTATCACAGTCCAATGTCCATATCCTGGATTACTCTGATATTTGCTAACCATGCCCGTGGCAAAGCAGATATTCGACCTCGTACATAACTTAACATACATGAGGCTTCCTACCGCCGAAGCATAAGGAAACCACCTTCATCTTCTCTATCTCCTTTGATGTTCTAGGACACATCTCTTTAGATAAAGGTACTACATGCCTAAAAGCTAGAAAACCTTTCTTGGAGTTCTGCATGCTAAAATGAGCCAAAATAGTGTCTATGTATGAAGCTTGAGATAAGCACAACATCCTTTTCCTGCGATTCATTATAACCTTGATCCCAAGGATGTGTCCCACTTCTCCCAAGTCCTTCATATCAAATTGTTTGGAAAACCATACCCTTACGTGTGATAACACTTTGACATTATTGTCAATTAACAAAATGTCATCTACGTATAGTACAAGAAATACCTCTACATTTTCGTCACATCTCTTGCATACACAAGACTCATTCAGACTTTGAATAAATTCATAAGACTGAATTACCTCATCAAAGCGGATGTTCCAAGATATTGAAGCTTGCTTCAATCCATAAATAGACCGATTAAGCTTGCACATAAGATGCTCTTTGCCCTTTGCAATGAATCCCTCTGGTTGCTCCATATAGATATTTTCCTTAAGATTTCCATTAAGGAAAGCTATTTTAACATCCATCTGCCACACCTCATAATCCATATGAGCAATAATACATAAGAGAATCCGGATAGATTTTAGCATGGCCACTACAGTGAGGTATCACCTGTGTATGCTCTATGACACGTGGTGTAGTCACTTGTGGTATGTACTCTTGTACCGGTGGTACTGAAGTAGTGACTCCCCTTTCAATTCCTCTAGAATAATCTTGCTCATGGCCTTGTGGTTCATCACATAGTCTTCCTCTAAAAATCTGGCATTCGTGCTAATGATCACCCTCTAATCTCTAGGACTATAAAACAAACCACCTTTCGTATCTCTAGGATAGCCTACGAACAAGTACACTTCTGTATGAGGTTCGAACTTACTAGTATCTGCCTTCAGCACGTGTGATGGATTCCCCCAAATTCGAATATGTCTCACACTAGGCTTTCTCCTAGTCAACAATTTTATGGGAGTAGAAGGCACTGATTTAGATGGCACCAAGTTCAGAATATACAATGTCGTATCAAGAGCATACCCCCAGAACGAATCTGGTAACTAAGAATAACTCATCACTGATCTAACCATTTCCGTAAGAGTCCTATTCCTTGGCTCTGCTACACCATTCTGCTAGGGTGTTTCAGGTACAAACAATTGGGATTGAATCCCAGCCTCTGATAAGTAATTCCTAAACTCTCCCAAGAGGTACTCACCAACACAATCAGATCGTAGTGTCTTGATACTTTTACCTTGACATTTCTCCACATCAGCCTTGAATTCTTTAAACCTGTCAAAGCATTCAGACTTGCGGCGCATCAAGTAAATGTATCCATATCTTGAATAATCATCTATAAAAGAGACGAAATATTCAAAACCACCTCTTGCTTGGATAGACATAGTACCACACAAATCAGAATGAACCAATTCCAACACATCTTTGGTTCTATACCCATTGGCCTTAAAAGGTCTCTTGGTCATCTTACCTTCCAAGCAAGATTTGCAGGTTGGTAAATCTTCCACCACTAATGAACTCAAAGGTCCATCAGCTATCAACCTTTGAATTCTACTCAGGTTAATATGACCTAACCTTAGATGCCAGAGATACGTTCGGTTCATTTTCGAAGGTTCTTTTCTCTTATTAGATTTAGAAGATGAGTTATTTACTTCAATTTGAATAGTGGGAGCTTTTGGTTCAAGAGTGTACAAATTACCTACCAACGTAGCAGAAAAGATAATCTCCCTATTACTTTTTATAACAACTCTGTCATTAAAAGAAATAGAATATCCATCCAAAAACAATTTAGAAACTGAAATCAAATTCTTTCTAAATGAAGGTACATAAAGGCAATTTCTCAGAACCAAAGTTTTATTCCTATCAAAAGATAAATAAACATCTCCTACTGTAATAGCCACTACCTTCATAGCATTGCCAATGTAGATGGTAATCTCCCCATCAGCTAGTTATCTAGTTTCCTGAAACCCTTGTAAAGTATTGCAGACATGATCAGTGGCTCCCGTATCTACACACCAGGTGTCGATAGATAATACCACTAAACATGTTCCAACGACTTGACCAAAAGATATACTTTTTTTCTGCTTTCGGTTGGGACAGTCAGCCTTCCAATGTCCAGTATGGTTGCAAGTGCAGCACTTGCCTTTCGGCTTTTTCACTCCTCCCTGAGATCCTCCCACCACCCTTTCTACACCTTGTTTCTTCTTCTTCTTGCTTTTCGGCTTTGAAGTCAAAACCTTTTGAGCAACCATGGCCTGAGCCTGAGAACTCTGATGAAAAAGCCCCTCTACCACCTGGAGTTCTATCAAAATCTCCGCAAATGAATACAACCTCTTATTCATGTTGTAGTTCAGGCAAAACTGCTCAAAACTCCTAGGTAGAGATTGGAGAATGATATCAACCTGGGGTTCTCCATCGATCTCAGCTCCAAGGACTTCTAGCTCATTAAAATGAGCCATCATCTTATGAACATAATCCCTCACGGATGTTCCCTCAACCATGGTAGTCGTCATCAAGTTCCTCATGACTTCCTGCCACACAACCCGATTCTGGTGTGCGAAAAGTTCCTTAAAATTGAGCATCATGTCATAAGTAGTAGAGATAGCTTGATGTTGATGCAACAATACATTTGACAAAGAAGACAAAATATAACATCGCGCCATCTCATCAGCCTTGATCCACTTCTTATAACTCTCTTTCTCCTTTTCCCCAGAATCATTCGCAGGCTTAGAAGGACACTCCTCGATAAGTACATACTTGTACTCCTCAACAGTCAAGACTATATCAAGATTTCTTTTCCAATCCACATAGTTTGGTCCAGTAAGTTTATTTTCCTTTAGTATCATAGCAAGTGGGTTGAAAGTCATTTTTGAAAAACCTAAGAATTACATAGTTCAAAACATTAGATTTCAAAAATTTATTGATTCCTCAAAAAATAAAATTTTAAAATCAACCAACACCTCAAAACACCGAGAATATCGTATGCCACGATAGTGTGGACGTATACGAATTCTTCAATTGTAAGAGGAGGTTTTACCCATTAATTTTATTATCTTGTCAACCTTACTTTTTGACAAATAAAATTAATAGTTGGTTCTTCTTCGACCCTACAAATAAAAGCAGTGACTCCAATGGGGAGGATACTTTTATTTGCATCTAAGTGTTCACCATTACTTGATACTAAGGCAATTATCTCGGATTATGTGCCTTCCGATGGGGAAGTACGCACGCTCCTAAATAATTTCCTATAACCATATTTGACCTTGTGATCCGCAAAACAAACTCATCCGATGGGGAGGAAGGCACTCAGAGCTGACGTGCAAGTTTGTTTGCATCACATGTCAAATTGTAATGGAGGCCATGGGAATTTTTTTAAAAAATATCTCTCTCACATTTAGTAATTTAAAATGAGGAATTTTCCAAGCACACAACATACATATCAAACAAGAAGCAATAAATATGAAAAATATTTTCCAACTATTATGGCTTTTGTTTTCCAATATTCCTCCCATCGTGTCGCCATCTCATCTGCTCCTCCATACACCATATACAAGCTATCCTGAGATCCGAGCCAAGAATAATTATTTTAATTTACATCCATCGATCCTATACTCCACAAATGAGTGCACATGAAATCTAAATCGAAAGTAAACTAAAATAAAAGTGTGGATAAACAATGTCGTACTTAATTACAAAAATTAAATACTAGCCTCGTCAACCCTGAGGATTCAAATAATATTACAATTACACACATCCAATCACATACACACGCATATGGCCATAATAGTTGAATCTTATGCCTACAACCAAAAAGTTAGCCTACGCACATCCTACTATTATCCGGCACATATAATATTTGAAAAGTGCATAAAAGTAACCGAATCCTAAACAAACAAAACCGAAAACTTGGCTCTGATACCACTTAAAGGGAGAAACTTTGCTTCCCACTTCAACATGGTCGCCTATTTATGGAGATCCTATCTACGTCCCTGGATTAAAAAAAATAATCCTTGACGAAGACGGATTACCCAAGCAACTGATCCATCATCGTGCTATTCGATTAGAGTGGTCGCTTGAATAAACTTGTTGTTCAAGTAACCTAACTCTTTTCCTCGATTAGCTGCGGAATAGATGATGTACGGATCGCCGGTTTTTGTATTTATCTTTGGGGTCCATTTCATACAATTGTAAACAATCACATACATAATACAAAAGAACAAAAGAAAACCAAAACAAGAATTATATCTCTTGTTTACCTATTGATCTTCTATTGTATGACCTATCCTTTTCTTGGATGTTGTGTGGGCAACAATCCTCCAAGATTTGAAGCCTTCTAGGTCATGTTCTTCCCTTCCTTGCTCTCTCCGAACAAAGGGAAGAATACCATACACTTCTTCTCCTATCTAGAGCCGACCACCAAGCTCCTAGCTAGGTTGTTGCCACCAACCAAGGAGAAAAAGAAGGAAGAGTGGTGCCGGCCCTTTCCAATAGAGAAGGAACCGCTTGCCAAAGGAGGAGGGTGAAGGGTTCCAGCCAAGTGAGGAAGAAGAAGAGGGGCACCGGCTAGACCTTAGGAAGAGAGGAAAAACAAAACCTTAACTCTTCCACTTGTTGCCGCCCAAAGCTTCTCCAAACCCTACCCGCCCAACCTTTTGCTTGCCGCCCAAGCCTTAGAAGCAAACCCTAGAATTCCAATTCTACTTGTTGTCGCCCAAGCCAAGCCTCCTATATTTATAGATTTCGCCCAAGCCTCCTTTTAATCGTGTTCGTTGGATATAGGCTTCCTAAGGGTTTTAATAGGCTATAATAGGGACCACAAGGAGGAGTTGGATCTTGGCCACCCAATGGATCCGACCCACATAAAATATGATCCATTAATGATAATCCATTCCACTAGAGGATTATCATTGATCTACCTCACCAACCCCCGTAATTAAATATGGGCTCCATATATTAATTGTACAAATGTCTCCCTATGTTTAAGATATCGAATATTCATTAATTAATTAATTTCATGACAATTAATTAATCAACATCTAACTCCATGAGTAGTACCACTCAACCATATCATCATGTAGGACCAAGTCCACCTGCAGGATTTACATGATGATCCTTATGAGATCCTCAAGGGGACATCATCATCCTAATATATAGGACACAATTTCCTCCTATAATCAACAGCACACCATGTAAATAATATTATTTCCCAACTTACCTAGCCTATCGATTTAATCCATAAATCTCGCCCATTAGTAAATAAAATAAATAAATATTTAGTACATGTGCCCGTTATTATATCGAGATTAAGAGCATGTACACCATAATATCCGAGGTCTGATTCAATTATGTAGTCAATAATAAATTGAATCACCTCTAAGTCAGTCCTACTCAATACACACAAAGTGTACTAGTGTAATTCTATAGTCAAGATAAACCAATACCAAATTACACTACAACCATGCCAATGGTTTGTCCAAAACAATCTTGGTTGTGAGCCTCTACTTATACTCTACAAGGAACTGATAATATGATCTTCTGTGTGACACCATAAACCATGTTACCTAACATGTAAAGTATTAGACAATATACATAACTATAAATATCCAAACAATGATCATGTGATTCTTATTTCAAAAATAAAGATATTCATACAAAGGCTAGACTTTCAGTATACATCCCAACATGAAAATTTTGAAAATAAGTTTTTATTTAGGGGGAGTTTGAAGAGTTTGAAAAGTTTTGAAAAGGTTGAAATTTTTTGAAAAGTTACAAAAATATTTGAAAATTTTGAAAACTTTAAAATATTAAGGGTGAGTTAGACAAATTGTTGAAAAGCTTAAATTTAGTTTTTAAAATCAAATTCGTGGGGTGAAATATTGATCTTGAAAATTTTTCATTTCAACTCTTCATTTTTGCATTTTTATTTTGATGTATGACAAAGGGGGAGAAAGAGATATAAAGTTAGAGATTTATTAAAAGAAAAAAGTTATTTATTGAAAGAAAGATGCAAAAATTTGATAAGGCTTTATGCATCTCATACATGGTTTATTTTATGCATCTATTATACATATCAAACTTTGTTTGTTCATCTCCTATACATGTCAATATTTAGATATTGGAATTTGATTCTCCAAACTTTAACTGATGTGTTGTCATACATCAAAAAGGGAGAGATTGTTGATGCAGTGAGCATCACTCCTTAGTTTTGATGTATGAACCATAGTAAAATGTTAGGATTCACTTGTATTCTTATATCAGTGTTAAATGTATAGGCTTAATAGGAAGTCCTAGTTGATCATGTTGACCGGATACTAGGCATGTATCTTGACAGATCAGGTGGATCGGACACCAGACATGAAGTCTAGATGGGTCGCGTCGACCAGACATTTGGCATGAAGACCAGACAATCGACAAAAAGTCCAGCTGAATCAGGCAGACTGGACAACTAGTGAAACCCTTGGTGGGTCAGATCGGATGTCAAGAGTGGTAAGTCTGGCAGGTAGCTAGCAGGTAAGCCTCGAGTGAAGTGGTGAGGCCGAGCCCTTTGTAGCGGGACAAAGCTAGGCACCGATCAGACGAAAAGTCTGCGTGGGACTTAGTAGTCGAGTTTGAGCAATATTACTACTGCTATCACATTTTATATTATCTATTTGTTCTAATCATGTTTGCAGGGATCAATTGACTGGATGGATTCAAGTCAACTGAAGTTCAGTCGACTAGAAATGGATCAGTCAACTAGATACCTATTTGATAGGATCAGTTGGTGATCGATCGGAGATAGCGCAACACAGATGGAAAGGGTTTCAGTCGACTAAAGGGTTTTGAGTCGACTAATAAGGCAAATTTTCCGATGCGGAGCTGAGTGACGTGGAGTCGACTGGAGAGGTTTCAGTCGACTAGAAGACCACAAATTCCATATCGACAGGCAGATGTGTTGTGACTGGAAGGCATTCCAGTCGACTAGAAAAGGTTTATAAAATATGTGCTCGATTGGGTCCGAGATGAACAATGAATCTATGTCGAAGTGCTGTCGAAATACTTGCTCATCCACAAAATACTCATTCCATAACAAGGCGACCTTCTGACACTCTGCGACTACCCCGACAATCCTTAAGTGTCGGTATAAAGTCTTGTATTTCTTTTTAACTTATTATTTTGCTTGTGTACATAACTTTAAGAGTGGGTAGTCTTTTATCCAACTCTAATATTTATAAAAAGTGAAACCCTCCGAAGTCAAGAGTTCTTGAGTCAGAGGGTAGTTAGTGATTACCCATCGAGGTAGCTCTCTAAAGAGCTACGAACCTTGGACTATAAACCCAGTTAGGGTTGTGAACCAAGTAAAATAAAATGTGTATTTATTTTCCACTACATACTCACAAAAATGTTCAAATATTCTAAATTGTTTTAAAATTAAAATAATTTTTTTAAAACCTCTGAGATTCACCACCCTCTCTTGGAGAAACACGATCCTACACCTAAATGGGAAGGACCCTTTCAAGTGGAAAGCCGAGCGGGAGTGGGGGATTACTATTTGAAGGATGCCCAAGGAAGATTGTTATCAAGACCTTGGAATGTATATCATTTGCAACTCTATTTAGTGGATAAGATGTTGTGAAACATATGTTTTTTTTTCTTTCTCAGAGAGAAAGGATGTGTTGTTGTCATTTAGCTGTTGTAAGAATGTATTGGCAAATTTTGTTTGTAACTTTAGAAAAAGCATGACTATTTGTTTTTAAAGAAAGCGATTTTGCATTATTTGAAAGGCAAGAGTATCATTGAAACTTTTGAATGGATATGCTTATATTGGAAAATTTTGCTTTTGTGCAGTGCATAACGCTTAGCATATAAAAAGGAAAATACATGTTTCTTCATAAAAAGGAAAATGATTGGAACATCTTTTTGCAAAAAAAACTAAAGGGAGGAAGTCGCCACAGAGGAATCTCCCTTGATTACTACGAAAGCATCTTCTTCAGAAGCTAGTATGGGATTTGATGGAGATCGTTGTTGTAGTGTTGGAGGATGCCATAAGCAGTTGCCAAAGGAAGGGAACGGGGAATGAAAGGACCCTGCAAATAGTTTGAGGCGATATGTGGATGTTGTTGTGGAACGAGTCTGTGATTCAATGGAAGAATTGGTGTTAGAGCTTATAACAATGGGATGGGAAGGATAAGCCATGCGGGGAAGAAAGGGTAAAGATAAAAAAGGAAAAGATGAAGGAGGAAGATTGGGGGTTCAGTTTTATAGGAAAAAGCTAAGGGAGGAAGATGATGGGATAAGTGAAGGTTCCCAGGAGTTGTAAATGATAACGAGGGGGTTGAAAATTTAAGGGGTTATTAATTTGAATAGTAGCATCTTGGAAATAAAAATCTTGGGGTGGCGGGAAGAGAAGGGTTGTTTGTGGAATTGTGTGTGTCATAGAGCGATGGCCTTCTTCCAGGGCAGTAAGGGCGGTAAAGGAGAAGGGTTGTTTGCGGAATTATGTGTGTGATAGAGCAATGGCCTGCTTCTAGGGCAGTAAGGGTGGTAAAAGAGAAAAAGGGCTGTTTCCGAAATTATGCATGTGATGGAACGATGGCTTGCTTCCCGGGTAGTAAGGGCGGTAAGGATGATTAAAAGGAAGGATTATTTTGGGAATACAAGTTTGTTTGAATGGTAATTTTTTCTTGAGATGTTATGGGTTAGGGATAAGCTCCATTTCTGATTAGGGTGTTACTTTAGTAAAATAATAGGGCATAGAGCGTGATTAGTTAAAAGGTGAGCGCCTTGTTTTTTTCATTAAAGAATATTTGAGGAAGATTTATTAACAAGGTGATAAGTTGTGAATCAGTAGCATCCTTGAGTTGATCATGTAAAGCATTGCAGAATATATGATGCGCTCGCAGAAAAAACAAAGTAATAAAGGCAAGATAAATGTTGTTATGATAGGTACAAGTTACATTTTCCCATCAGAAGGAAATGGAAAAGATAGTAGTTCAGGGGGAGTAAGGTCAAATGGTACTGCCCATGTCTAAAAAGCTAAGGGAGTGCTAGGGAGGAGGGTAACAACAACTTTAAATTGGTCGATGCACTCTTGAAAGCCCTAGTGAATAAAGGTGAAACCTCTGTCAAGGAACATATCATTGATGGCAGCAGAAATCCAAGAGTTTTCATGGGAAGTGCTGGTTCCTTCTGAGACTGGTCGGGACCTCAAGAGATCTAGGGTATTTTATAGGTAGTTGGTATGGAATTGGAGAGCTGATAGTTCGGTATGGTCACCTTGTGTTTTTATAAGAGAAGCGTGTAATTCTCTTTTGAGTCGTTGGTCAGTTTGTTGAAGTATTGATTCTCTGGCTTGATACCCCTGTAGTTCCTTCTTAAGAGTGTTGGTATAGTGAATCCATTGAATGTTCAGGTGATGGATGCTGATGATGCCCTAAAAAAAAGTGGGGAGGTATTAGTATCAGAAAAAAGGAAAATGGGAAAGTAATATGCTAACTTTGTTAATACTGGATAGTAGGGAGTCCGGGGGATCAGGTACTGAGGGTAAGGAGAGAGGTTTTGGTGGAATCTAGCAGATAGGATGGGGTTGAAGAGTAAGTGTTAGTGGAGGAGGATGAGGGGGAGTAGGATGGTTACAGAATGATAAAGGGGTAGCATCGGTAGCTTATAGTAGGAGTGACTCTGGAAAAAAGAAATTAAGTTGAAATTTACATGTTTTGTAACAGTATATAGAGACGTAGTAAGAAAATAAAAGAGGAGATATCTTACCAAGTGTTCCAGTCGACTGAAAGGGATAGTTGTTCCTGACAAGCGATATTGCGAGTTTGGTTAATAGCTAGCTTAGGTCAAATTGTTCTTCTGAAAGTAGTAAGTCCATCATTTGGTATTCTTTATTATCTCGATAAGAGCCAAAGGAAGGTCTGGGAGGAATTGTAGTTAGCCATGTGGAGGGGAAAGGAAAAAGAGAGGGGGGGAATGCATGAAGAAATAGTGTTCTTTCCAGCCTTTGTGGGAAGAAGGGACGCCTATGCGAAATAGAAAGTCTGATTGGGCTTGAAAGTAGAATATGCCTATTTCGGATGATTTTATTTGGAAAAAGCAATGGAGAAGGAAGGTTGAGGGTCTAATGGATAAGAAAGAAGTGATAAGGTAAAATCCTACCATAGATCGGAAGGAGTTTGGGCTCAGTTGGTTTAAAGGAATGAAAAAATATTCTGATATTTCAAGAAGAAAGGGATGAATAGGGAAGAACAAGCCATCTTATATTTCCTCCAAGAAGAAAGCTTTAGTGTGTCCGGGAGGATGATGGGGGGGGCGTTCGGTTGAGTTGGCTGCAATAATATGATAGCCAGAGGGGAGTTGTATTCGAGAGGACAGGGATCGACAGTGTTCCCCTATCATTTTGGATCGTATGGAAGCAAACCAGGGTCAAGGGATTGAGGTGATAGGTTGCATTTTTTGGAAAGTAAAGGACAGTGAAGCTAGAGGGATTTCTTGGTAGGATTATAGTAGGTAGGGGTTTCTGTATTTATAGATAAGGGAAAGAGCTAGATAGGAGGAAAATAATAACTTTTCCTGTTGGATGTGGTAAAGTGGTGATTGTTGGTGCAACAATGCCCCAAGCATTTATATGTTTTGATGTTTGGATAATTATCTAAGTTAGGCAATGTTTTGTGATCTAATTGCAAATATGTTTAAGTGACAGGGAAATCCAAGGATGAAGACTTGGTAAAAGAGAAGTCCAAGTATGATCTTGGCAAGGAAAGTCCAAGGGACGGACTTGGCAGCATAAGACCAAGCTTGTAGTCTTGGCAGCGTAAAGTCAGAGTGAACCTTGGCAAAGGAAGACCAAGTATGATCTTGGCAAGGGAAGTCCAAGGGATGGACTTGGCAGCGTAAGACCAAGCTTGTAGTCTTGGCAGCATAAAGTCCAAGTGAACCTTGGAAAAAGAAGTCCAAAGTAATGTCTTGGCAGCATAAGTCCAAGCTTGTAGTCTTGGCAGCATAAAGTCCAAGCATTTGGCAACCCAAGACATGACGAAATCGAAGGAAGCTCTTGGAAGCAAAGCGCAAAGGATGAACAAGTCGCGGACTCGGAGCGATCCTGGAGGCGCAAGGCTTAATGAGGAGCTAGAAGGTTGAGTCTAGGTCTAGGGTGTAAAATCAAGTGTGAATTACTCATACTTGATGAGTATCAGTCGACTGATATGATGTATCATCGGTCGTCGTGTTTCGACCGAGTCGTGGTGAAACCACGACCATCACCAATCGCTGGGAGTGGGTAATCGATCGATGATGTACGACCGCCCACAATGCGATCGACTAATTAATGCAAATACGAGCACAGAGTGTAGTCGCACTCGACTGCGGCCTACGATCACTCGACTGATCCCTCCATCAGTCGACTGATCACTTGACCGTTGAAAATTGCGGCTATGTATCTCTGTGGATCTGCTTGTTCAGAAGCCGTTGGCTTCGGCGGCAGTCGACTGATGGTGAGTGTCAGTCGACTGATTAAAGCCCAACGGGAAAAACAACCCCTCTTCTATAAGAAGGGTCCTTGGGGAGCTTGGTGAAGTTAGTGCTCTCATTCCTAGCTACACCCTTGTGCTCACGAAGCTTTCTCCAAGTGTTTTATAATTCTAAACCTCCTCTTCTCTAATCTTAATCTTCCATCATTGTAAAGAAGAGGAGTGCATTGTAAGACAAGGTTTCTCCACCTTGGTTCATCCAAAGGAGGTTTTAGTGAAGATTGGCTAGGGCTAATCCACCTTACGGATTGCCGTGGAGTAGGAGCGTCATCTCCGAACCATGTACATCGGGTGTTAGCATTGTATTCTTGTTTCTTGTTCTTATTTGTGTTTATATTTGTATTGCTTCCGCTAACATTTTTGTAGAAACAAAGAAAGACTAATCACCCCCCCCCTCTAGCCATTACAAAGATCCTAACAAGTGGTATCATAGCCCGGATAGCTTGGAAGATTTCACCATCAACCAAGGCATCAATGGCTCTTCAAGAGGGATTTAGCACCGCCAAGCCACCGCTCTTCGATGGGAGTCATTTTGCGTATTGGAAAGGTAGGATGAAATATTATCTAATGAGTTATATTGAAATTTGGCATAGCATTGTAGATGGCTTTGAGGAACCGGTGGATGAACATGGAGACCCTATTCCAAGCAAGGATTGGACAAGGGAAATGAATAGGCAGTTCGAGTCAAATGCAAAGGCGGTACTCACCATCCAATGCGGTATTACAATGGAGCAACTCAACAAGGTGGGGCCTTTCGAATCCGCCAAGGAGTTATGGGAAAAGCTCATTGAGATAAATGAAGGATCCAAGGAGTCGAAGAGGGCCAAGAAGGACTTACTAATCGGACAACTTCAAGCCTTCCAAATGAAGACCCATGAAACCGTAAGCCAAATGCATGGAAGGTTTAAGGAGATTGTGAATGGACTCCACATCATAGGTGAGCGAGTTGACAACCGGGATTTGGTAAGGTATATTCTTCAACCATTTCCTAGAAATTCCCTATGGACTTCTATAGTTGATGCTATTAAGGTAACTAGGGATCTTTCTCAAATTAAAATTGATGAATTATTTTGTGAGTTTGAATTGCATGAGCAAACTAACATGTCCTCTAAGGAAAAGGGTTTAGCTCTATTTGTTGAAAAGAAGGAAAAGAAGAAGAAAGAAAGAAAAGAAGTGTCATCATCATCCGAGTCGGAGCATGATTCAAGTAGTGATAGAGACTCGTCAAGTGAGATGGCCAACTTTGTCAAGAAGCTCTATAGAAAATCAAAGGAGTTGAAGAATAGAGAAGCAAGGAAGGGGTCTCATTCTTCAAAAGGTAAGTTTAGTGGTAATTCAAGTTTTAATAACAATGTGATTTGCCATGCTTGCAATAAGAAGGGGCACAGAAAGCCAAATTGCCCGGAGCTAAAGAAGAAGGAAGAAAAAGAAAAGAAAAAGAAGGAAAGGAAAGAGAAGAAGAAGAAGGAGGCCATGGTGGCTCAAACCACATGGGACACACCAAGTGTTCAAGATTCCTCCTCCGATGATGAGCTTTGCCACGTCACACGTCATGTGGCACTCATGGCCCAAGAGGATGACTCCAGTACATCAAGCCAAGAAGAAGTCTCTTCAAATGATGAATCGTCATCTAGTGATGATGAGGTAATGAACTCTCCTAAAGTTAAGCTTCTTTATAAATCAATTGCTTATCTTAATGAGGCTCTAGATAAGTCTAAATCTAAGGTTAGAAGCATGAAGGTAGAACTAAAGGCCATTAGGAATGAAAAACCTTCACATGTTGATTCTTGCATGCTTAAGGAAGAGAATGACAAACTTAAGGATGAGGTTAGTGAGTTAAAGGCATGCTTAGAGAAATTTACAAATGGTTCAAAATACCTTGACATGATCCTTAGTCGACAAAGAGCCGTTTACAACAAGGCCGGTGTAGGATACAAGCCAAAAGAAAAAGAAGTTGCTTATATCTCATTAATAAATAGAAAAGCAACCATTAAGGGTAAGGTTAAGAAAGCATGGGTACCTAAGAAGTTTTTACTTAATGTTACCAGTCCAAATGTTTGGGTACCAAAAGCTTGTGTTTATCATGTGATTTAGGTAGGAGAGCAAGGTATGTAGATCGTGGATAGCGGTTGTTCAACACAAATGACCCAGGATGTGAGCAAGTTCTCAACAATTAAGTATGTCAAGAAGGGAGCGGTGTCTTTTGGAAATAGTGGAAAACTCAAGATATTAGGTAGATGTACAATTGAAGTATCCCCCAAAATTGTCATTCACAAAGTTTTACTAGTTGAAAATATGAAATTTAATTTATTAAGTGTTAGTCAACTTTGTGATGCAAACTATCATGTTTCTTTTGAATCCTCTAAATGCAGGATTAGACACAAGGAATTAAATGATTGTATGTTAGTTGGATATAGGAAATCAAATATCTATTATGTTGATCTTTCATATGCTTCTAACATTTCTACTAAGTGTCTCGTTGCAAAAGAAGAAGAAAGTTGGCTATGACATAGGAGATTGGGGCACATCAACATGAAAAACATAGCCAAGGTAGCCAAGATGGAGTTGGTCAAAGGGCTACCAAAGATCAAGTATGTCAAGAACAAAATGTGTGATGCATGCCAAGAAGGAAAACAAACAAAAGCATCACACAAAGGTAAAACCTTAACTAATACTTCCTTACCATTAGAACTATTGCATCTTGACTTATTTGATTGCCATAGTACTCCTTCTTTAAATGGTAGCAAATATTGTTTAGTTATAGTAGATGATTTTTCTAAGTATACTTGGGTCTACTTTATGAAACATAAGGATGATACCTTAGAAATAATCATAGGATTTAGTAAAAGGGTTGAAAATGAAAAGAGTCTCAAAATCAATCGGATCCGTAGTGATCATGGTGGTGAATTTGAGAATTCTAAAATTTCACAATTTTGTTTAGAGCAAGGGTACAAGCATGAGTTCTCTTGTCCTAGAACACCCCAACAAAATGGGGTGGTGAAAAGGAGAAATCGTGCCCTACAAGAGGCGGCTAGGACTTTGCTTAATGCATATTCTCTACCTAACTACTTGTGGGCGGAAGTGGTTAATACCGCTTGCTATATCCAAAATAGGGTTCAAATCCATAGGTTTTTAGGAAAGACACCATTTGAATTATGGAATGGGACTATTCCCACAATTCATTATTTCAAAGTCTTTGGATGTAAAGTTTATATTTTAAACACCAAAGATAACTTAGGAAAATTTGAATCCAAAGCGGATGAGGGAATCCTAGTTGGATACTCATCCACAAGTAGAGGATATAGAGTCTACAATAAGAGAACCCAAGGGATTGAGGAATCCTCCAATGTTAAATTTGATGAAACCACTAGTACCTACCCTAGAAAGTCCTCCATTGATAAGGATATTAATGACAATAATCAAGACATTACCCAAAAACTTCAAAATTTGACCATAAGGGGTAATGATCAAGGGGGAGGAAGAGGAGATTCCGATGATGAAAGAAGGGTGGAAGATAACAATGATCAATTTGAAACCCCTTCTAGAACCCTAAGAATTCATCAAGATCATCCACTTGACCAAGTAGTAGGAGATATATCTCAAGGAGTAAGAACTAGGTCATTTCATCGAACTCCTACTAGTCAAGTTGCTCTTATTTCACAAATTGAGCCTAAATCGATCAATGATGCATTACATGATCCAGATTGGATCTTGGCAATGCAAGATGAATTGGCTCAATTTGAAAGGAGTCAAGTATGGGAGTTAGTACCTAGATCCAATGATAGCACCATAATTACTACAAGATGGGTCTTTAGGAATAAGCTAGATGACCAAGGAAATATCACTAGAAATAAGGCTAGGTTGGTTGCTAGGGGATTCAATCAAGTTGAGGTGCTTGACTATGATGAGACTTATGCTCCAGTTGCTAGGTTAGAATCTATTAGAATTCTCTTAGGGTATGCTTCCTATATGGGATTTAAACTTTACCAAATGGATGTTAAATAGCCATTCTTAAATGGTTATATTAAGGAGGAAGTATATGTAGAGCAACCACCCGGGTTTGAGAACATAGATTATCCAAACAACGTATATAAGCTTAGGAAAGCATTATATGGGTTAAAACAAGCTCCCCGGGTTTGGTATGAAAGATTGTCATCTTTCTTAATTTCTAAGGATTTTAGGAGAGGCCAAGTAGATCAAACCTTGTTTATAAAGTCAACATTAAAGGATATCTTTATAGCCCAAATATATGTTGATGACATTATTTTTGGGTCAACAAATGATGATCTTCTTCAAGACTTTATTAAAAACATGGAAAATGAATTTGAAATGGGTTTAGTTAGAGAGCTCAACTTTTTCCTAGGGTTACAAGTCAAACAAACCAATGAATGTATTCATATTTATCAAATCAAATATGCAAATGAAATGATCAAGAAATTTGGTTTGGAAAATGCCAAAATTGTAACCACTCCTATGACCAATAGAACTAGAATAGATAGTGATCATGATGGTAAATCAATTGATCTTAAACTTTATAGGAGTATGATTGGTACCGTACTATACCTAACCGCTAGTAGACCCGATATCTTATTTGCGGTAGGTATGTATGCAAGATACCAATCTTGTGCCAAAGAATCACATTTAGTAGCCGTTAAGAGAATTTTAAGATATGTAAAAGGCACCCTAAATGTAGGACTTTGGTAACCTAGGACTAGGTCTTTTGATTTGCTTGGCTATACCGATTCCGATTATACCGGTTGCAAATTGGATAGAAAGAGTACTAGTGGTGGATACCAATTTCTTGGGTCCTCCCTAGTTAATTGGAGTAGTATGAAGCAACATTGTGTTGCTTTATCAACCACCAAAGCCGAATATGTGGCTATGGGTGGTTGTGTTGCTCAATTACTTTGGATGAGACATACTCTTGAGGACTTTGAGCTACACTACTCTAACATTAATGTTTATTGTGACAATGTGAGTACCATCAACTTGACTAAAAATCCGGTACATCACTCTAGGACCAAGCACATTGAAGTGAAACATCACTTCATACAAGATCATGTGGCAAGAGGGGACATTGAACTTAATTATGTAGAATCTAAGTCCAACCTTGCCGATATCTTCACCAAAGCTCTTCCCGAAACTGAATTTTCATCTTTAAGGAGAGAGCTTAGTATGTGCTTTGTAGAGTAAAAATTTTAGGTTTGCATGATCCCATATTCATATGTTAGCCTTATACCTTGATGCATCTCACAAAAAGCCTTAAGAAACCTTGACTTTTGTATTGAGACACTTAGGAACATGTGAGATGATAGGGAAGGTGTACTTGGCTCATCATGCTTGTTATGATGCATTACTATGAGCCAATGACACACCTAGAGACATGAATCTCATGGACCAATCATTGGGAAGGCTTGTATTCAAGTAATGAATACATAACTCTAAGAACATGGTTGGAAATTCTAAATCATATATATTTTAAACTATGTTCATCATATTTTGAAAAATAGTTTTCAAGTGAAAGACAAAAGTGATACAAAGTTTGCAAAAACATTAGAACTTTTGTTAGTTTCCAAGTTTGTATAAATCTCGAAATCTAGAAAACAATTATTTTTCAAACTATTTTTCCTTGATAAAGTATGATTTCAGAAATGCGTATGCATAGTTTCATGATTTTTCGAGATTTCTGGAATTTCTAATGCATTTCTGAAGTTGTGATAAAAAGGCTGAAATTCGGATTTTAGGCTTATCAGTCGACTGGTTCAGAAACCAGCCGACTGATACACTATTTTTTCTGATAAATAGCTGCATTTCCTGATATTTAGTGTATCTTTGATGTCCTAAAACTATAGCATGATAATATTGATTATAAACAACAGTGTTTTAGGGGGAGCTTTATAAAATGTATCTTTTTCATCCCCAAACTTACATTGTTGGTGCAAAGTTAGGACTTAACTTTCGAATTTTTGTTATGCTTTGCTTCAAATGTTATTTACACATCATGAAGAATATTTTGGATTAAGGGGGAGCTTAATATCAATCTTATATCTTAGTCCAAGATACAACACCTTTAAATTCTTTTAGTTATGAATCCTTCTCTTTTTGATGTATGTCAGAGGGGGAGAAGGAATGCTTAAGTTAGAATTCATATTGAAAATATGATTATGTGTGTATCTTTAAAATACCTAACTTAAGTTATTGCCAAACATCAAAAAGGGGGAGATTGTTGGTGCAACAATGCCCCAAGCATTTATATGTTTTGATGTTTGGATAATCATCTAAGTTAGGCAATGCTTTGTGATCTAATTGCGAATATGTTTAAGTGATAGGGAAATCCAAGGATGAAGACTTAGTAAAAGAGAAGTCCTAGTATGATCTTGGCAAGGAAAGTCCAAGGGACGGACTTGGCAGCATAAGACCAAGCTTGTAGTCTTGGCAGCGTAAAGTCCAAGTGAACCTTGGCAAAGGAAGACCAAGTATGATCTTGGCAAGGGAAGTCCAAGGGATGGACTTGGCAGCATAAGACCAAGCTTATAGTCTTGGCAGCATAAAGTCCAAGTGAACCTTGGTAAAAGAAGTCCAAAGTAAAGTCTTGGCAGCATAAGTCCAAGCTTGTAGTATTGGTAGCATAAAGTCCAAGCATTTGGAAACCCAAGACATGACGAAACCGAAGGAAGCTCTTGGAAGCAAAGCACAAAGGATGAACAAGTCACGGACTCGGAGGGATCCTGGAGGCGCAAGGCTTAATGAGGAGCTAGAAGGTTGAGTCTAGGCATAGGGTGTAAAATCAAGTGTGAATTACTCATACTTGAGTAGTATCAGTAGACTGATACGATGTATCGATCGGTCAGTGCTTGACTGAGTCGGTGAAACATCGACCATCGATCGGCGCTTTAGAGTGGCGATTGGTGATGTTGCAATCGATCGGCCAGCGATGGCGATCGGTGATCGTTGCAAATATGAGCATAGAGTGTAGTCGCACTCGACTGCGGCCTACAATCACTCAACTGATCACTCCATCAGTCGACTGATGGAGGGATCAGTCGACTGATCACTTCGCTGTTGGAAATTGTGGCTACGTATCTCTGCGGATCTACTTGTTCAGAAGCCATTGGCTTCGGCGGCAGTCGACTGATGGTGAGCGTCAGTCGACTGATCAAAGCCCAACGGGAAAAATAACCCCTCTTCTATAAGAAGGGGCCTTGGGGAGCTTGGTGAAGTTAGTGCTCTCATTCCTAGCTACACCCTTGTGCTCACCAACCTTTCTCCAAGTGTTTTATAATTCTAAACCTCCTCTTCTCTAATCTTAATCTTCCATCATTGTAAAGAAGAGGAGTGCATTGTAAGACAAGGTTTCTCCACCTTGGTTCATCCAAAGGAGGTTTTAGTGAAGATTGGCTAGGGCTAATCCACCTTACAGATTGCCGTGGAGTAGGAGCGTCATCTCCGAACCACGTACATCGGGTGTTAGCATTGTATTCTTGTTTCTTGTTCTTATTTGTGTTTATATTTTTATTGCTTCCACTAACGTTTTTGTAGAAACAAAGAAAGGCTAATCACCCACCCCCCCCTCTAGCCATTACAATGATCCTAACAGTGATGTGAGGATTAAGGGGCATTGGTTTCTTAGGGTGGAAATGACAGGTAAGTGAAGAATGAAGTTTTTAATAAGAGTAAGATGGGGGTATAGTAATTCCGTTATAGGATAATTGGGAGGGACGATTTTGTGAATAATGAATGATACATTGTGGTCAGGAATTTTTGGGTGAAAAGGTGTTGATGGGTGTTGTTGTTCAGATAAATAAAAGAGTATACTGAAAGGGTTCCTTTTTATACACAGGCTAGTAGTATAATTAATATGGAGTGTATTTTTTACAAATGGGATTAAGGGACCTGTGTAAGGAAATGCAAAATAGTACAGATATGAGCATATTTCAAAGGAAAACACATTCATTATCAAGGATGTTCAGAGTATACAAAATTGATTCAGAAACTGAAATGTATTTCTTTGAAATATTACAGAAATAGGTTAGTGCTCTGAGTCGGTCAGTAAGGCTTCTGGACGAATACTATTGTATGTTGTTAGTAATATATAAGAGATGTCCTAAGGCAATCGCCTTATGTATGAACCATTTATATGATAAATGAAGATTCACTATTTGAGTATACATGTTTTATGTATTTGATTGGATCTTAAACTCATTTACTGAATGATCACGATACGATTCACAGCATGAGAGAATTTATGATTGGATCACAACTAGTGAGTATCTCTACATGTGTAATTGTGATGTATCGGAATTATCCCTAGTTGATGAATTGATGGATTTGGACACCATCAATTCCGTCGAGACTAGCACGAGGTATACTCCTTGGTGTATCCAAGCAGCTGATTCTCACTGGCTGGAGACATAGTGATGTCTGGAGTTAATCGTGGATGCTAGTTATGGTAACTAGTTCATTGGAGTGACCAACCGTAAGACTTCATATGGTTCTCTGCATATATAGATATGTCAATGAAGTTCTTACTATGGCTTAAGTGCGATGTTCCTTTGACTTGCGGTATTCAAGTCATCTTGATCATGGAGACTTATGCTTTGACATCTTAAGCAAGCATCTCTAAGGAGATGTGGACCTGGGATGATTGGGTATAAGTCGAAGTGATCGAAGGTGTTTGAATAGCCTATAAAGGATTCACCACTCCTTGCGAGGAGATGTATACCTATGGCCTCTCGTCGGATTGTTACTAAAGTCTTTGGCCAAAGCATTACATGTTTAGAGTAAGGTACTCTTCGATACATGTGGAGTAACTAGAATCCGTAGGACGAGGAAATGATACTTGGGCTAGGTGTGACGTAGTCAGCCTAGTGGGGACTGACACTATAGACCATGTCCTGAACCAAGTGGGTATAAGATGAGTGAAGGGAATGGGGCACGAATCATTCGAGCTGCTGAAGGGTTTCAGAAATAGTTCTGGATCAACCGTTGATTTTTTCGGTTAATTGGGGATCATGATGTACTACTAGGTGCCACTCATGATCGTTCTATAATTAATGGTTAATTATAGACGGCCAACATAAACTGAGAACCTATTTGGTCACACGAACAACGAGCGTAATCCGAAAGATTTAAAACGAGCTTGAGAATGGGATTCTCAGACCGAGAGAAACTATGTTTGGTTGGACCAAACATGGAGCGAGCATGAAATCGTTTCAGGCGCAATGGAAGCGTGGATGAGCCGTGTCTTATGAAGACATAATGGATGGACCAAAATGGTTTGGTTCTAATCCAATGGAGGAGAATAAACCAAAGGGTTTGGTTTATTTTAAAACGAATGAACCAAAAGTTGGTTCGGTTCGTTTTAACTTAAAATAAACCATCATGGTTTGGTTTATTTTAACTTATCTTAATGGAGCGGGTTAACGGGCCTAATGGTTATGATCCAATAACCATTAAGAGAATTAGTTCTCTATAAAAGAGGGCTTAAGGGATAATTAAGCCCTAATCCACAACCCGAAGTTGCCGCCCACCTCTCCTTTGAGAAATTCGGAGCCAACTCTCCTCCTCCTTGCCGCCGCCCACCTTGAGGCTCCAACCGGTGTCCAGAAGGTGCTGACCTTCCCCCTCGCCGGTGTCGAGCTGCTGCGGGTTAGTGCTCCGGTGATCTCCTTCAAGTTTGGCATCAAGGTGAGCTCTATCTCCCTTGGTTGGCCGGCGCCTATCACCTCCACCAAAGCTGTCTAGTTTTCTGGACAGCTTGTTCTCCTCTCGTCGGAGCGTCGTTTGGACGACGGTTAGAGCTCCAACAACGGCTAACTTACCAGGGATTCGATCTCCGGTAATCCTCTGAGGTGGAGGATGAAGGATTCGTCAATTGGTTGACGAATACCTCTCCGGAGAAGCGAGTTTTGAGAACTCGTATTAGTATCCGAATTTGGATTCGGATCGTGATCATCTCTCGATCACATCGTCTTCAACACGAGGCTAGTAACCCGTACGAAGACGAAGCTCGTGGCTTAGCGAAGTCATCTCGAGGAACTCGGCGTGGATACGGATAGAGACGATTCTAGCGAGGATCGTTCTGGTTGATGTCGTTCCCGCTACACGTCATACGAAAGGTATAACGTAGATAAATTTCCTTTTATTGCAAATTTAAATTTACGGTTATGTCTACACTTGTTGTAATATGCATGTGTGTGTTGTAATAAATGTAGATTTATTATTTTTATTGCTTCCGCTGTGTTCATATTTACGAAACGTGATCGAACACACACACGTCGTGGTGCAGGAAACCCAACAGTGGTTTGAAATAGGTTAGTGCTCTGAGTCGGTCAGTAAGCCTTCTAGAGGAATACTATTGTATGTTTCTTCTAGGTCGATTTCATGGTAAGGTGCACCAGGTATAAAGTACTTCTTCTCATTGGCCTAGTGTAGGGCACCCTCGAATCCTCTTTGGAAATATTTGCTTAGTTGCCTGGAGAATCTTTTTATGAGTCCGGTCTGCTCTGTTGCCCATCATTCACCTTCTGTCTCTTTTAATTCAGATAGCTCATGGTGTAGGTGGTTGGCTCTGATGATTTGGTCGTGGGCAGTAGTGTCTAGCATGTTGAAGTGTTGCTTTAGAATTTTAAATTTAAACAGAAATTCATCCAAATAAGCATAAATGGTTGCTTTCAGAGCTAGGTGGGCATCTATAACATCTTCTAAAGGTTGAAACAATTCATCAGAATGAAGGTGCCAGTTGATCTCCTTCTGTTTACATTTATTAAGCTCAGATTGCTGGAGGGATATAATGTGATTTGATTTTTTAAGCTGCTCTTGTAGTCTCCCTATGTGAGCATCCTTTAAGTATAGTTCTTTTTCATTTGCTGACATTCGGTCTCGGCCAGTAGAGAGAGTTGCAACTTGGAGTTGCAGCCAGTTTATTTGTTGTTAAAGCTCATTTTCTCTAGTTGTTCGATCGGGGGAGGTTGGAATGTTAGTCTGTATACCAATGTTTTGTGTTATTTTTGCAGAGCCATCTTGAAGGCCTGGGGGAGATATGGAGGCCATGGGGGGTGTGATCACGAGTGGTGGTGGCTCTCTGGAAAAGGTGGAGGGTTGACTAAACTGATTCTGGTTGTCATTATACCATTGCTCACAAGATTGAAGCCTCAAGGTACTTTGAAAATTGGAAATGAATATGAATACAAACTATTAGTGTATGAAATTAAATCATTAATTAAGAAACTTACTGTCCGAAGGCTCTCATTCAGTTCTTGAATAAAAGAAGGGATATCAGGAGAAAGGGGGTGGTGAGTGGGGGTGAATCTGATATGGGGGGATGTTATCATAGGGAGAGTTAGGAGGAGCTTAAGAAGGAGGATTGGAAAGAGGCATAACAGGAAGGGTGGAAAGTAGATGGCTAGGATAGGAATATGATACAACCTGTTGATAACTCACATTTTGACATGATATTTTATATTTATTCCTCGATGTTTTGATCCATTCGTATGCGTAATTCGACATATTTATCATATTTTATGAATATGGATCATATTAGAGCTTTAATACAAATACATACTAATTTGATGTCTTAAACACTAATTTGTTGTATACTTTATTTTGTAGGAAATTTAAGAGAAAATAGAGGAATGCTCATTAGAAAAAATGGGAAGTATTGTAGCAAGGTATTGTGTGAAGCGGTTATCAGAGACTTGTATCAGAGCGGTTATCGTGAAATTCGGAGCATGTTTAAAAGCAAAAAAGGTCGGACAAAACAAAATCTCTTCTTCCCTTGAGCCCTAGTTGCCGCCTCCACCTCCCTTCCATCCATTTTTTTCCACGGATTCGAGGAGGAACCGCTTCATCGAGGGATTTCGGCGATGTCCTCCAACTCCACAGCTCATCCACCTTCACCTTCGGATTCGAGGAGGCGTTCCACCCCGATGATACTTCTTCGAGGTCAACCAAATCCGTGAGAGTTCGGAGCATCCTTCAAGCTACTGGATTCAGAAGATTGTGCCATCCCACATCCACCTCCTTTTGCGGAGTCTCGATCGAGCTCCATTGGACTTAGCTAAAAAAACTTATTCATACACCGGGCCTATCTTGGGTTGATTTGATCATTTACTTTCTTGTTTTAGCATAGAGGACTTTAATATGTATGCATGTCAACTATTTGTTAAATTTCTCCTTACATTTATGGTATTTTTGGGTTATGCACATTTGGTGTTTGGTTTAATTCTTGTTACAGTTTTTGTTCCTTTAATTACTGCAATTAACTTGTTTACTTTAATTTCTACATTGTTTTACTTGTTGCATGTTTTAATTACTTGCAATGTTAGATTAGCATTTTAATTAACTTGCAATCATAGGTTTGAACTCACATTACAAACCACCCAGTTATATTAAGAAAACCCAACACAATAATGAAAATGATCCTAAGAAAACCATTCTACCGATTGCATTGGTTGGGAGACGACCCGAGTCATCTTTATGCAACATTAGTGTAGAAAGGGTTCGATTTAATTATAAATTTTATTTTGTAATGGTACCATGACAAAAACCGTTATCAAAAATGGTGTCGTTGCCGGGGAGTGTAAAGGTTATTGGTAGATTTAGGATTGTTTACCTCTTTTTCTGAAAAAAAATCAAAAATCCAAAAATTTTGTTTAGGGCTTCAATATTTTATTCTCTTATATATCCATGTATTTTATCATGTATACTTCCTGTGTCTTTTGATTTGTTTGTTAGTGTTTCAAGAAAGAACAGGAAAATTCTTTAAGCATGGATCCTTATTATCAGTGATTTGGAGATTTCAACCAGGCTTATTATTCAAACCAAAGTGAGCAACAGAGTGCATTTCCTATTGAGCCTCAGAGTTACCCACAACAATATCAGGGCATATATGATCAAACTCCTAGTTCTTATAGTTATGATTGGGGAGATCCTTCATTTCGATACCTATAATTATGGTTGGATGGATCATTCAGGGTTCAAGTATGGATGCACACAACAAAACATTCCTCAACCTCAATTCAACAATTCAGAGTGGACTGATCATCAGAGCTTTGATAATGGGAATAATCAACAACAGCATGATTAACCTTTTCAAGCATATCAGGGTCCAATATATCAAGATTACAATGAAGAAACCCTTGCTCCTAGTCAAGCAATTACTGGGACGCTAGAAAATCTTTTGCGGCTATCATCAGTTCTACAACAACATCAGCAACAAATGAGCGATAGACATAAAAAACAACAACCGATACAAAACATGCAAATCCAGTTAGATCAAATTGCATCAACCATCAGCCCGACACAAGCACAAGATTCCTTCTAGTTTTCCTCAGAGATCATTCCTGATGACAGTGATGTGCTTAAGGAGATGGATTGCAGAGCTAATGATAGATATGTTTCTTCTTCGGTAGCCCTACATGACTCCTCTGTTGATGGGCATGGTGTGATCTACTATCTAATGCCCCATATATTGATGATGTTGTTGCTATGGAATATGATATACATGATGATATCAGTAGCTTGGATTTACTCTATGATACTATTTTTGCCACTGATACTCAGAAATCTACAGTGGAAGTAGGGTCTGGAAAATGGGTTGAGGATGATGTTAAGAGTTGCCAGCCTGAATAAGAGTGATGGATAGCTCAACTTTTCCCCAATACTGGACACTCCCACCACAGTTAAAGACTCCAAGAATACTGCTAATGAAAGCCCTGAAAATAAATGCAATAATCTAAGCCCCATGCTGAAAATTTTTTCTGAATCGCCTCTGACCACCAGAGATTACATATGAGGAGGAAATGATATTGGAGGGAGCAACATGGAGCTATCATGATAACTCAATGAAGGCACTCACCCCCATTCTGTCCATCCCATTCCCGACATTGATTCTTACTCTAAATCTTCTTCAACCACCGGGATGAGATTTCTCTCTGAGCACTCCATGTTGGGATATATACTGAAAAGTCTATCTTTTGTATGAACATCTTTATATTGAAATAAGAATAACTTCATCATTGTTTGCATATTTATGGTTATGTATATTATCTAATACATTACATTGTAGATAACATGGTGTGTGGTGTCACACGGGAGATCATGTTATCAGCCCCTTGTAAAGTATATGTATAGGCTCACAACTGAGATAGCTTTGGACAAACCATTGGTATGGTTGTAGTGTGATTTGGTATTGGTTTGTCTTGACCATAGAATCACACTAGTACACTTTGTGTGTATTGAGCAGGACCGACTTAGAGGTGATTCGATTTATTGCTGACTACATAATCGAATCAGACCTCAGATATTATATTATACATACTCTTAATCCCGATATAATAATGGGCACATTTACTTAGTATTCATTTCTTTGATTTACCAATGGACGAGATTTATAGATTATATCGATAGGCTCGGTAAGTTGGGAAATGATATTATTTATATGGTGTGCCGTTGATTATAGGAGGAAACCGTGTCCTATATATTAGGATGATGATGTCCCCTTGAGGAGCTGATAAGGTTCATCATGTAAACCCTACAGGTGGACTTGATCCGGCATGATGAAAAGGTTGAGTGGTACTACTCATGGAGTTAGATATTGATTAATTAATGGTCAGTAAATTAATTAATCGACGGACATTCAAGATCTTAAACACGGGGAGTGAAGGTAGGAAACTTCGCTTCCTACTTCAACTCGGTCACTTGATCATGGCGATCCCTTCTACGTCCCTGGATAAAAAAATTTATCCTTGACAAGAGGGATTGCCCAAGCAACCTTATCATCGTCGTGCTATTCGATTAGAGTAGTCACTTGAACAAACTTATGGTTCAAGCGACCAACCTCTATTCTACGAATAGTCGCGGAATAGACGATGTACGGATCACCGGCTTTTGTATTTATGTTTGGGGTCCAAGTTATATTTAGCCACAAAATAGAATATATCATGCATATATAATTGAAAAACAATTACAAACATGTTACATATGAAGATAGAGAAGTGTTATACCTCTCGATCTTCTATTGTATGACCTTCCTCCTTTCGGACGTCGTGTGGGCGACGATATACCAAAAGTTGAAGCTCCTAGATCACCAATCTACTTTCCTTGCTCATTCCAAGCAAGAGGAACAATAGAAACAAGACCCTTCTCCTTCCTTTAGACAACCAACAAGCAACAAGCAAGTTGCTTGCCGTCGGCCAACAAGGAAAAGGGTTAGAAAGATGAATACTGGCCAAAAGCTCCAAGGGAAGACCTTAAGCTATGTTTCCACCGGCCAAAGAGAAGGAAAAGGGATGCTTTGGATGATGGCCAAGGGCTGGAAAAGCTGTATGGGTGCCGGCCACATTGAGGAAGAAGAAGATAAGGAAAGAGTTTCCTTATTTGGTGACACCAACTCCCTATGCTCCTTGCCGCCCAAAACCCTAGCCTCTCCCCTTGATTCTTCTCCCCCACGCCAACCCTAAAACCTCCTTTTATAGAGTTTAGGGATAAGCCTTGTTTTAATCTCCACCATTGGTTCTAGGGATTTAATCTCAACCGTCGGGTCCAGAGATTTAATCTCAACCGTCAGATCTAGAGATTTAATCTCTACATTTAGATCTAGAGTTTTGTTTCCATCTATTGGATCTATGCTTCATGAGGTATTAATAGAATACAATAGGGACCATGAGGAGGAGTTGGATCTTGGCCACCCAATGGATCAAGCCCACATAAAGTCTGATCCATTAATGATAATCGAATCCACTAAAGGATTATAATTGATCTACCTCACCAACCCCCATAAGTTAATATGGGCTCCATATATTATATGTACATTTTCTCCCCGTGTTTAAGATCTCGAATGTCCATTGATTAATTAATTTACTGACCATTAATTAATTAACATCTAACTCCATGAGTAGTACCACTCAACCTTTTCATCATGTCGGACCAAGTCCACCTGTAGGGTTTACATGATGAACCTTATGAGCTCCTCAAGGGGACATCATCATCATAATATATAGAACACGGTTTCCTCCTATAATCAACGACACGCCATATAAATAATATCATTTCCCAACTTACTGAGCCTATAGATTTAATATATAAATCACGCCCATTGGTAAATCAAAGAAATGAATAATAAGTATATGTGCCCGTTATTATATCGAGACTAAGAGCATGTACAATATAATATCTGATGACCGATTTGATTATGTAGTCAGCAATAAATCGAATCTCCTATAAGTTGGTCCTGCTCAATACACACAAAGTGCACTAGTGTGATTCTATGGTCGAGACAAACCAATACCAAATCACACTACAACCATTCCAATGGTTTGTCCAAAGTCATCTCGGTTGTGAGCCTTTACTTATACTTTACAAGGAGGCGATAACATGATCTCCCGTGTGATACCACACACCATGTTATTTACAATGTAATGTATTAGACAATATGCATAACCATAAAAATAAGCAAACAATGATCATGTGATTTTTATTTCAAAATAAAGATGTTCATACAAAAGATAGACTTTTCAGTATACATACCAACAATCTCCCACTTATACTAAAAGATTATATGTCCTCAAACTGCCATACATCTGATCCCCATTCCCTCCACATGCCTTTCAAAAGCTCTCATCGGTAGGGCCTTAGTGAAATGATCTCCCAGGTTATCCTCTGATGCAATCATGGCCACAACAACTTCTCCTCTCTTTACGATTTCTCGTATCAGGTGTTTACTTGCCTTATGGGCTCGTGGCTCCTTCGAGTTTGCAACTGCACCACTATTATCACAATAAATCGTGATAGTTCTGGGCAAACCAGGAATCACATCCAAGTCAATCAGGAAGTTCTTAAGCCACACAACTTCTTTGGCCGCCTCAATGGCTGCCACATACTCAACTTCCATGGTAGAGTCCGCCACGCATTTTTGCTTGACACTCCTCCATACTATGGCTCCACCTCCCAAAGTAAACACAAAACTTGAGGTAGACTTACTGTTATCCCTGTTTGATTGGAAGTCAAAATCTGTGTAACTCACAGGGAGTAATTAGTCTGCCAGGTAAACTAGCATATAATTCCTAGTCCTTCTCAGGTACTTCAATATATTCTTTACCGCAGTCCAATGTCTATGTCTTGGATTACTCTGATATCTGCTGACCATGCCCACGGAAAAGAAGATATCTGGTCTCGTACATAGCATCGTATACATGAGGCTTCCTACCGCCAAAGCATAAGGAACCGCCTTCATCTCCTCTATCTCCTCAAATGTTCTAGGACTCATCTCCTTAGATAGAGGAACTCCATGCCTGAAAGGTAGAAAACCTTTCTTCGAGTTTTGCATGCTAAAATGATCCATAATCGTGTATATGTATGAAGCTTGGGATAAGCACAACATCCTTTTCCTGCGATCCCTTATAACCTTGATCACAAGGATGTGTCCCACTTCTCCCAAGTCCTTTATATCAAACTGTTTGGACAACTATACCCTTACGTCCGATAACACCTTGATATTGTTGCCAATTAACAAAATGTCATATACGTATAGTACAAGAAATACCACTATGTTTCTGTGACATCTCTTGTATACACAAGACTCATCCGGACTTTGAATAAATCTATAAGACTGATCACCTCATCAAAGAGGATGTTCCAAGACCTCGAAGCTTGCTTCAATCCATAAATGGACCGATTAAGCTTGCATACAAGATGCTCCTTTCCCTTCGCAATGAATTCCTCTGGTTGCTTCATATAGATGTTTTCCTCAAGACTTCCATTAAGGAAAGCTGTCTTGACATCCATCTGCCACACCTTATAATTAATATGAGCTGCAATGCACAAGAGAATCCGGATAGACTTGAGCATGGCTACCGACGAAAAGGTCTCCTTATAATCTATACCGTCTTTCTGAGTATACCCCTTCGCAACAAGCCTTGCTTTGAAGGTCTCAACCTTCCCATCTATTCCTCTCTTTCTTTTGTAGATCCACTTGCATCTAATGGTTTTTACACCATCGGGTGGTTCTACTAGCTCCCAGACCTGATTTGAATCCCTAGATTCAATCTCAGCATTCATTGTACTTTACCAAGATACCGCATCTTTATCTTGGATTGCCTCATCATATTTCTAGGGATATGGTTCATGTTCGCAAGGGACCAAATTAAAATATTCTCCCAAGAACATGAATCTATCAGGCTGTCTAACAACCCTCCCACTACGATGAGGTATCACCTGTGTATCCTCTGTGACACGCGGTGCAGTGACTTATGGTATATCCTCTTGTACCGGTGGTACTAAAGAAGTGACTTCCCCTTTTATTTCCTCCAGAACAATCTTACTCATTGGCTTGTGGTTCATCACATGGTCTTCCTCTAGAAATCTGGCGTTCGTGCTAACGATCACCCTCTGATCTCTAGGACTATAAAACAAACCATGTTTCGTTCCTCTAGGATAGCCAACGAACATGCATACTTCAGTACGAGGTTCCAACTTACCAGCATCTGCCTTTAGCACATGTGTTGGACTCCCCCAAATCCGAATATGTCATAGACTCGGCTTTCGCCCAGTCCACAATTCTGTGGGAGTAGAAGGCACTGATTTAGATGGAACCAAGTTTAGAATGTATACCACCATATCTAGAGGATATCCTCAGAACGAATCTGGCAACTCAGAATAACTCATCATCAATCTAACCATCTCCATAAGAGTCCTATTCCTTCGCTCTGCTACACTATTCTGCTGGGGTGTGCCAGGTGCAGACAATTGGGATTGAATCCCAGCCTCTGATAAGTAATTCCTAAACTCTCCCAAGAGGTACTCACCACCACGATCACATCGTAGTGTCTTGATACTTTTACCTTGACGTTTCTCCACATCAGTATTGAATTCTTTGAACTTGTCAAAGCATTCAGACTTGCGGTGCATCAAGTAAATGTATCCATATCTTGAATAATCATCTATAAAAGAAACGAAATACTCAAAACCACCTCTAGCCTGGATAGACATAGGACCACAAAAATCAGAATGAACCAATTCCAACACATCTTTGGCTCTATACCCCTTGGCCTTTAAAGGCCTCTTGGTAATTTTACCCTCCAAGCAAGATTCATAGGTTAGGAAATCTTCCACCATTAATGAACCCAGAGGTCCATCAGCTATCAACCATTGAATTTTGCTTAGGTTAATATGACCAAGCCTAAGATGCCAAAGATATGTTTGGTTCATCTTCGAAGGTTCTTTTCTCTTATTGGAATTAGAAAATGAGTTATTAACTTATATTTGCATCATGGGAGATTTTGGTTCAAGTGTGTATAAATTTCCTATCAGTGCACCCGAATAGATAATGTCTGTTAGGGCAATCTCTTGCCGTAATATGGTTTTGATGGTACGGCAAAGGGTTTAAGTTAGTTTGATATGTTGATTTGATATGTGCGTTGAAGTCGTGCAGGACTTAGTAATTCGCACATGGAGCCGTGGCGAGTTTCACATCTCATGACTCGTGCCTTGAGTCGGTGAAGGATAGCTTTGCGAAAGCCGTGCGCTTGGAGCATCCGAGGGACCGCCGGACGAGAAGCTTGGAGTGAAGCCGGAGGAAGTAGACTTCGAGGCAAGAGACGCGAAGGAGCATTGCAGAGTCGTGTGCCTGATGCTGCCGAGGGACGTGGCCGAGAACGAAGAGAACTTCGAAGGCGAGGGACTCCGAGAGATGAGAGTGAGCGATTGTAACCCGGGGAGGGGTAGCTCTTAGGTGAAACTTGGCCATTTGGCCAAGTGTCGGATGGGTTTTTCGACACCACGATCATTCGCCATGTCATGGCGATCGCTTCGAGTCGAGTGAGTTTGATCGTATCCGATCGATGGATTGTGGCTAGCATGATCGCCATACGTGGGCAATCGATCGCCAGACCATCGATCGGCCGATTCGAAGCGTGATCGGTAGTCAATCGATAGTTTAAGTTCATTTGCCGATCGCGTCGACTACGAGGCGCAATGACGGCGATGATGAGTCCATCGATGCCAAGAGTTCCATTGGACTAGATGTGTTAAAAGAGAGGTGTAAGCCTTTGAGAGGCTAATGCTTATGCTCCAAGTGATCTTCCTAGTGCCCCACAAGCTCTAAACTCTTCTTACTTGTTTTTACTCCATTCTATTTGTAAGAAGAGTGATCTTGATTGTAAAGGTTACCTCCACCTAGCTTGGTGCAAAGGAGAGACCAATAGTGATTGGCTTTGGAGGAGTGATTCACCTGACGACTGGGATCGTGGATTAGCGGCGAGCGTGAACCACGCTACATTCTTTGTTAGCGATTGTTTTCGTATTTCTATTTGTTTGTCTTTATTAGTCTTCGCCTTGCTAATTAGTTTTGTAGATGAGCAAATACCGACATCCAAACGAAAGGGCTATTCACCCCTCTAGCCACTGCATCGATCCCCTACAAGTGGTATCAGAGCCGAGGAAAGCTTATCGAGGACTAACCACCACAACAAGCAACTTTCAAAATGGTCGGCTCCAACATCCATCCTCCGATGTTTGAAGGAGAATTTGCTTGGTGGAAGAAGCGAATGGAGGTATTTTTCGAAACGGATTTTGACATTATGATTACAATGGAATCCGGTTTCGTTTTGCCTAGGGATGAAGAAGGGAAGCCAATAGAGAAATCTAGGTGGACCAAAAGGCAAAGGGAAGAGCACCTTGCAAATTCGAAAGCTAAGCATCATCTCTTCAATGTGCTCCCCCAACAAGAAATCAACCGAATAGGAGAATGCCTAAGCGCCAAGGAGATGTGGGAGAAGCTAATTGAGCTTCATGAAGGCACATCCGAGGCAAAGCTAGCAAGGAGAGATCTCCTCCGCTCCCAACTATCCAACAATAAATTAGAAAAGGGAGAAAAGGTAATTTCTTTGCATTCTAGATTCAAAGAAATTTTAAATGGACTAACAAGTGTAGGAGAAAGGCTCTCCAATCGCGACATGATAATGAAGGCCATAGATGCTTTCCCCCGATCATCCAAGTGGAGTTCAATGGTGGACTCATTTTACATTTCAAAGAATCTAGAGGTAAGTACTCTAGATGAATTTTTCTCCACTATGGAATTACATGAATCTAGGCTTGAAGGAATACAAGAAGAGCCAAAAATACAACCTTCAAGGGGAGTAGCATTGTTGGCAAACAAGGGGAAGAAGAAGATAGAGATCCCCTCCTCCTCCGATGATGAAGCCTCTACCTCCTCCATGGATAGCACGGAAGAAGCTTACATGGTAAGGAAGGTAAGACGTGCATTTAAGAATTTTAGATTTGATAAATCTCATGATAGGAATAGAAGACCAAGGGGGAAGGTCATATGCTACAATTGCCAAGGAGAGGGGCACATAAGGGACAATTGTCCTCTCCTAAACAAGAAGAAAGAAGAGAAGAAGAAGAAAAAGGGAAGCAAGAAAAAGAAGGAAGAGGAGAAGAAGACAAAAGAAAAGGGGAAGACCAAAGCTCTAAAGGCAAGGACTTGGGATGACCCATCCTCATCCTCCTCATCCTCCTCCTCATCATCGGATGAGGAAAATGCCTTTGTCACCAATTTGGCCTTGATGGCCTTTGATGACTTGGATTACTCTTCATCCGAAAATGAAGGATCAAGCTCAAGTGGGGAGAGCTCAAATGAAGGGGGAGCTTCTACATCCTCATCATCCGAAGAAGAAGAGGACATGGAAACTATGGTAACGAAAGCCTCTCTTAAGAAAATAGTTTCCATAATTTCTAGTTTAACTAAGGACTTATTTGGCATGAAAAAGAAAAATAAGAGCATGCTAGATAAAATTAAGGATTTGGAAAATAAGCTAGAAAATGCATGCTTAAATGATAATATTTCTTCTAGCTTAAATGATGATGCATGCTCACATGACTATATGCCTTTGGATGTTAATGATGCATGCATAGAGGAAAATAGGGTTTTAAGGGAAAAGGTAGATTATTTAACAAAAGCCCTAGAGAAATTCACTATTGGCTCTAACACATTAAATATGATTATTGGGAGCCAAAGAGCTAGCTTCAACAAAAAGGGCCTAGGATATAAGGAAAAGAAAAATGAAAAGGCCTACAAATGCCTAATAGCTAGGGGACAAGATAAAAAGAAAGTAATTGCTAGAAAATGGATCCCCAAGGAATATCTAGTGAACCCAATAGGAAAGAACTTATTTTGGGTTCCAAAATCCATCCTTAAGGGTTAGAATAACCCTAGGGTAGTCAACCACATGGACCTAGCTTATATCATATTTTGGTTGACTTAGGATGACGGGACAACATTTTTTAGATAGTGTTGGGTGATGATAACGTACCCATAAATAGATAATAATTCTTAAATCATGATGATTGATGTAATTCCTATGTATATTTGCAATCATGATTTATGTGTTTGAAATTTGGCACGTTATCATAAGAAATAGGTTTGAATCATGCTTTAGGTAATACATTGTATATTATCATCATATAATACCTAATGCATGACTATTATTTGATGAATACATGAGTTTCATGATCATAATGTAGAATTCATTCATATATGTCTTTATGATCATGTAGGATGTTAGGTTGATACTTAACCATGATAGAATTGCATGAACATATTGGTTAAGTATACACAAATTCCCCCTAGGATGCATCTCACACTCACCATAGGCTACCTTGATTGAAAACTTAGCATGAGTGAGATGTTAGGATGATACAAATGTCCACTAATGCCTATGGCATTTAGATGGTCATTTAAAGTATCAACATAGCAATAATAGACCAATCATGGGGAAGGCTTATGTTTAATTCATAGACATATTGCCCAAAGATCATGGTTGGATATTTCATATGTTTTTAAAACAATTTTTTACTTTAAAATACATGTATTCATGTTTTGAAACAATTGGATGCAAGACTAGGTGTTAAAATGGATACTCTTATGATCAAAAACCTAGTAGTTTTTAAAGCTTTTGGATTTTTGGCAAATATGTGGAAATATAATGATTTTTCATGAAAACATATTTTTCACTGATAGATATACTTAAAAGAAATGTGTTCCACAAATTTCATGATTTTTTTAATTTTTTGGAATTTTTAATGCATTTCTGAAATTGATCCAAAATCGAAAATCCCAATTCACGTGCCCGATCAGTATCTGAACCCGATCGTGATGGCCTGAATATCAGACCAGTAAAGGCTGAATTCCGATTTTAAATCAACTTGTGGTATTTTCTTTCTATTAGACTTGATGTCATGTGTTTTTAACTTAGTAATAATCTTTTTGATGGTGTCAAAGGGGGAGAAAATATTATGTTTAAGTTAATTATAAAAGGGGGAGAAATTTATGATAGGGGGAGAAATTTACATAGAGAGTTTCATGGATTAAGGGGGAGTTGCATGTTGCTATATCATGATTATGTTTACATGCTTTCTTTCCTTTAAAATTTATATCAAATGTTTTTACCTAACTTAAACGGATTGCCACACATCAAAAAGGGGGAGATTGTTAGGGCAATCTCTTGCCGTAATATGGTTTTGATGGTATGGCAAAGGGTTTAAGTTAGTTTGATATGTTGATTTGATATGTGCGTTGAAGTCGTGCAGGACTTAGTAATTCGCACATGGAGCCGTGGCGAGTTTCACATCTCATGACTCGTGCCTTGAGTCGGTGAAGGATAGCTTTTGCGGAAGCCGTGCGCTTGGAGCATCCGAGGGACCGCCGGACGAGAAGCTTGGAGTGAAGCCGGAGGAAGTAGACTTGAGGCAAGAGACGCGAAGGAGCATTGCAGTCGTCGCTTTGATCGCCGAGGGACGTGGCCGAGAACGAAGAGAACTTCGAAGGCGAGGGACTCCGAGAGATGAGAGTGAGCGATTGTAACCCGGGGAGGGGTAGCTCGTAGGTGAAACTTGGCCATTTGGCCAAGTGTCGGATGGGTTTTCCCGACACCAGTCGACTGCCATGTCATGGCGCCGATCGCTAATCGAGTGAGTTCGACCGTATCCGATCGACCGGATTGTAGCTGGCGTCATGCCATACGCGGCGCCGATCGCCGAAGATACCGATCGCCGGCGCGCAGCGATCGGCGTCAATAGGGTTTTGCCACCGCAGCCGTTCATGCGACCGGTAGGCGCGACTAGGAGCGATCGATTGATGAGGTCCATCGATCATTGCCAAAGAGTTGGACTACAACGGTCGGGATCCGACGTGTTCGGAGGCCGTTGTAGTGACGCAATGATCGCGGGCGCAGCGTGATGTGGCGCCAACGGGAAGAAATCAGCCCTCTCTATAAAAAGAGAGGGTGTAAGCCTTTGAGAGGCTAATGCTTATGCTCCAAGTGATCTTCCTAGTGCCCCACAAGCTCTAAACTCTTCTTACTTGTTTTTACTCCATTCTATTTGTAAGAAGAGTGATCTTGATTGTAAAGGTTACCTCCACCTAGCTTGGTGCAAAGGAGAGACCAATAGTGATTGGCTTTGGAGGAGTGATTCACCTCGGACGAATCAGGATCGTGGATTAGCGGCGTAGCCGTGAACCACGTTACATTCTTTGTTAGCGATTGTTTTCTCGTATTTCTATTTGTTTGTCTTTATTAGTCTTCCGCTTGCGCTAATTAGTTTTGTAGACGAGCAAATACCGGCATCCAAACGAAAAGGGTTATTCACCCCCCTCTAGCCGGCAGTACCGATCCCCTACAATGTCCATATTTCTTTTTATAACAACCCTGTCATTAAAAGGAATAGAATATCCGTCCATAAACAATTTAGAAATCAAAATTAAATTCTTTCTAAATAAAGGTACATAAAGGCAATTCTAAAGAACCAAAACTTTATTTTTCTCAAAAGATAAATGAACGTCTCCCACTGCAACAACCGCCACCTTCGTGGCATCGCCCAAGTACACAGTAATCTCCCCCTCAGACAGTCGTCTGGTTTCCTGGAACCCTTGCAAAGTATTGCAGACATGATCAGTGGCTCCCGTATCTACACACCAGGTGTCGGTAGATAACTCCGTTAAACATGTTTCAATGACTAGACCAAAAGATATACCTTTGTTCTACTTGCGGTTGGGGCAGTCCTTCTTCTAGTGTCTAGTCTGCTTACAAGTGAAGCACATGCCTTTCGGCTTCTTCACTCTTCCCTAAGTTCCTCCCACCGCTTTTGCCCCAGTTTGTTTCTTCTTCTTCTTGCCTTTCGGCTTAGAAGTAGAAACCTTTTACGTCACCATGGCATGTGCCTGAACACTCTGACGAAATAGCCCCTCTGTCACCTGGAGTTCTGTCAGAAGCTCCGCCAACGAATACAACCTCTTGTTCATGTTGTAGTTCAGGCGAAACTGCTTAAAACTCCTAGGTAGAGACTGGAGAATGATATCGACCTGGGTTTTCCCATCGATCTTAGCTCCAAGGAGCTCCATCTCATTCAAATGAGCCATCATCTTGAGAACATGATCCCTCACGGGTGTTCCCTCGATAATGGTGGTCATCATCAAGTTCCTCATGACTTCTTGCCTAGCAGCCCGATTCTGGTGTCCAAAAAGCTCTTTGAGATTTAGCATCATGTTATAAGCAGTGGGCATGACTTGATGCTGATGTTGCAGTACATTTGACATAAATGCAAAAATATAACACCATGCCATCTCATCGGCCGTTATCCACTTCTTATAACTCCCATTCTCCTTTTCCCCAGAATCATCCGCAGGCTTAGGAGGGCACTCTTCAAGGAGTACATATTTGTATTCCTCAGCAGTCAAGACAATGTCTAGATTTCTCTTCCAATCTACATAGTTGGGTCCAGTAAGTTTATTCTCTTTCAGTATCACAGCAAGCGGGTTGAAAGTCATTTTGAAAGAAAACCTAAGAATCACATAGATCAAAACATTAGATTTCAAAAAATTATTGATTCCTCAAACAATAATATTTTAAAATAAACCAACACCTCAAAATACCGAGAATATCGTATGGCACGATAGTGTGGACGCATACGAATTCTACATTTGTAAGAGGAGGTTTTACCCATTAATTTTACTATCTTGTCAACCTAACTTTTTAACCAGTAAAATTAATAGTTGGTTCCTCTTTGGCCCTACAAATAAAAGAAGTGACTTCGATGGGGAGGATACTTATATTTGTATCTAAGTGTTCACCATTACTCGGTACCAAGGTAATTATCTTGGGTTATGTGCCTTCCGATGGCGAAGTAGACATGCTCCTTAATAATTCCCTATAACCATATTCGACCTTGTGATCCGCAAACAAACTCATCCGATGGGGAGGAAGGCACTCAGAGCCTACGCTCAAGTTTGTTTGCATCACATGTCAAATTGTAATGGAGGCCATGGGAATTTATAAAAATATCCCTCTCCCACTTAGTAATTTGAAATTGAAGAATTTTCTAGCCTACGACATGCATATCAAACAATAAGCAATAAATATAAAAAATAAATATTTTCTAACTATTTTGGCTTTTGTCTTCAATATGTCTCCCATCGCATCGCCATCTCGTCCGCTCCTCCTACGCCATGTATGAGCCATTTGGAGATCCGAGCCGAGACTAAAAAACTATTTTAATTTACATCCATTGATCCTATACTCCACGAGGGAGTGTACATGAAATCTAGATCAAAAGTAAACTAAAATAAAAAGAGTGGCTAAACAATGTCGTATCTAATTTACAAAAAATTAAATACTAGCCTCGTCAACCCCGAGGATTCAACAAAATATACAATTACACACATACAATCACATACACACATATGACCATAATAGTTGGATCCAATGCTTGCAACCAACCAGTTAACCTACGCATATCCTACTATTATCCGTCACATATAATATATGATAAATGCATAAGAGTAATCGAATCCTAAACACACAAAACCAAAAACCGTGGCTCTGATACCACTTGAAGGTAGGAAACTTTGCTTCCCACTTTAACTCGGTCGCTTGTTCATGGTGATCCCTTCTACGTCCCCGGATTAAAAATTTATCCTTGACAAGAGGGATTGCCCAAGCAACCTTGTCATCATCGTACTATTCGATTAGAGTAGTCACTTGAACAAACTTGTTATTCAAGCAACCAACCTCTATTCTATGAATAGCCGCGGAATAGACATCGTACTGATCGCCGGCTTTTGTGTTTATGTTCGTGGTCCAAGTTATATTTAGCCACAAAACAGAATATATCATGCATATATAATTGAAAAACAATTACAAACATGTTACATATGAAGATAGATAAGTGTTATACCTATCGATCTTCTATTGTATGACCTTCCTCCTTTCGGACGTCGTGTGGGCGACGATCTACCAAAAGATGAAGCTCCTAGATCACAAATCTTCCTTTCTTGCTTGTTCCAAGCAAGAGGAGGAATAGAAACAAGACCCTTCTCCTTCCTTTACTCAACCAACAAGCAACAAAGAAGTTGCTTGCCGCCGGCCAACACGGAAATGGGTGAGAAAGATGAATACTATTGGATCGATCGGGTCGCTAGAGGGGGGGTGAATAGCGATAGAAATTTTTCGTACGAATTCGTTTTAAAAAAAAACTTATATGTAGCGGAAAGATAAACAAAAAATAAAAGAGACAATAGACACAAAGGTTTTACTTGGTTCGTAGCCAAAGGCTACTACTCCAAGGCCCTAGTGGTCCTTGACCACGTACGGAGGGCAAACTACAATAAAAACTCCTCCTCGTTGGAGGTAGGAGTTAGACGGATACACAAGATGATAAAAGCTCAAGGTAGAGGGACACTCCCCCTCTCCTTGATATGATTTAAAGCTTGAAATAAGAACAACTTATAAACTGAAATGTGATTCAAACTTTCGTTACCGACGACTTCAAAGGATGGAGGTTGAAGCTCTAGTCGTCGTCTCAGCAGCGCTTCGTCGTAGGGATGTCGGAGAGTCGGAGCATATCGGAAGCACTTGGAAGCTTTTTAATTGATGAAAAACCCTAAGACAAGGCCTCCTTTTATAGCCTTTGAGCCCCTCATCGAATGGGTCTTCAACCAATCACAAATGGACACAAAAACTCCTTGAAATGGGGTGATAAGCCTTGACTCATCGAATCTGATCATTGACCATCAGTCGACTGATGGCCATCATCAATCAACTAATGGAAGCATCACGAGGCCGACGCGCACCGATCGACCGAATGAGTCCTGAGTCCTCCAAGGATCGATGCTTGCTGCAAGTCAAAGTTAGCTCAACAAAAACATAATTTCGATGGTCGTCGACCGTCCGATCTCGACCTAGACCATCTATAGGATGTCTTTGGTCGGATCTACACTTAAGATCATCCCCGTAACGAGGATACGACCTCACTTACCCTCGCACACACGAGCTTACCTCGATACTTACTTGTTGCTTTTGCTTCCGACCTTCCACTCGATTCCTTCGGCTCCCTCCGAAGTCACTCAAGTGTTGCCCGACCACCGCAGCTTCCTCCGGGTGTCGCTAGCCTTCAGCTCCAGCTATAGCAATCTTTTGCACACTCGATTCAGCTCGTGAGATAACAACATGAGTTTAACTTTGTATCGTTTGCTAAAATCAAAACTCAGGTTTGACTTAGGTGCCTACTGCACCAACAATCTCCCCCTTTTTGATTTATGGCAAACCCACATACAAAGTTAAGAAAGACAAATTAAGTGCATTAAGTAAAATGAGCAAGAGATATGCATGAATGTGTAGGAGTATATAATAACTCTTTTTCAAGTTCTCCCCCTTGAGGAATCCTCCCCCTTGACCGAGGGTGAGTACTTGAGAAAGAGTTTTAACTCTCCCTCTTGATATTTGCTACAAAAAAAATGTGTTTAAAATAAGTTTTAAGTTAAGAAATCAAAAAATTGATTTCTTAACCTTGGCCTTTACTTCCATTTTGTTAACAAGTTAACTTAGAGTTAATTACTATTTATTATTATTATTTTTTTTTTTTGTATTGTTGACGAAAACAAGTTAACTAAATGTGTTTAAGTTAAGAGTTCCCTTAACTTGTTTTGTTAACTTAAAGTTAAGTAAGCCTTGGCCATAAAAAAAAATGAACCCTTAACTTTGGCCTTGATCCCTTAACTTTGGTCTTTTTCTCCCCCTTTTGCCATTTATCGAAAAGAGTGAGGGTGTGTGTGGAATAAGTTTTAATTTTAAAGTCCAAGCATGTTCCACATTATTTTAAAAATAATATACTAAAAATAAGTTCATCTATAAAATGTTCGACTCATATTTGGCTTGATTGATATGAAGGATCAACCAGTCCTGGTCAGAGTCGGTTAGTATGTATGATTATAATCCGTGGTTCATAGCGATGGACTAGCTCTACATCTGGAACCAAGAGTAAGGTCCTAACATCTCACGCCCATCTACGTGGCTAAGTACACAAACACATTAGTCCTATGTGTTGTGAGATGTATTGGCTCCTTAAATCTATAGGTGCATGATATCTAAGGTATGTCCTATGCTAGTACCATAAAAATGAAAATTTAAGAAATAGTAGTAAGAAAATATAATTTGCAAGTTCCTATTCTACTACACACATGCCCAATTTTCGTCTTAATAGACTAAATTCGGCTTCGGATAGAGGTTTAGTAAATAGGTCTGCCAAGTTAGACTTCGATTCGACGTATTCGAGTTGTATGGCTCCGTTGGCCACATGTTCTAGAATGAAATGGTGTTTGACCTCTATATGTTTGGTCCTAGAGTGACATATCGGATTCTTTGTAAAATTAATTGAACTAATGTTATCTACGTGAAGTTTAGTATTTGTAATGTCTAACTTAAAGTCGCGGAGAGTGTGCTTCATCCAAAGAAGCTGCGTGACACACTCACCCATCGCGATATATTCAGCTTCGGTGGTAGATAAAGCAACACAGTGTTGCTTCCTACTACACCAACTCACTAGACTCGAGCCGAGAAGTTGACAACAACCACTCGTACTCTTTCTATCGAGCTTACTACCGGCATAGATCGAATCGGAGTAGCCGGTTAGTTCGAACTCGGTAGATCTAGGATATCAAATACCGACATTAAGTGTACCCTTAAGATATCTAAGGATATGCTTAACTAGGGTTTGGTGAGACTCCTTAGCACATGTTTGAAACCTGGCGCACATACTTACTGCGAATAGGATGTCGGGTCGACTCGCAGTTAAGTATAGGAGACTTCCTATCGCGCTCCTATAGTACTTTAAGTCAATGGACTTACTTTCTAGGTCTTCTCCTATGTTAACATTAATCACCATTGGGGTGTTTATTATCTTAGCATCTTGCATTCCAAATCTTTTAATTAACTCCTTAGTGTATTTTTGTTGATATTGGTATATACCATCCTTAGTTTGTTTAATTTGTAGACCTAAAAAGAAACTTAACTCGCCTACCAAGTTCATTTCGAACTCACTTTCCATGAGTGAAACGAACTCGTTTAGTAAGGCTGAGTTAGAGGTTCCAAAAATTATATCGTCTACGTAAATTTGAGCTATGAATATTTGTTTACCTAAGGTTTTTACGAAGAGAGTTGGGTCAACTAAGCCTTGGTTAAACCCTTTTGACTTAAGATGGATTGAAAGTCTCTCGTACCAAGCTCGAGGAGCTTGTTTAAGTCCATAGAGAGCTTTCTTAAGTTTTAGAACATGGTCGGGTTTATCTAGATTTTCGAATCCGGGGTTGGCTAACATAAACTTCTTCTTTAATGTATCCATTTAGGAATGCCGACTTAACATCCATTTGAAACATTAAATCCTCGATGTGCATAAGCTAGCAACATTCGAATGGATTCGAGTCTAGCCATCAGCATAGGTTTCACGTAATCTAAGCCTTCGACTTGACTAAACCCTTTGGCGACTAACCTAGCCTTGTTTCTAACTACTTCACCTTTATCATCAAGCTTATTTCAAACACCCACCTTGTTCCAATTATCGCTTTGTCTTTAGGTGGTGGTACTAATTCCCACACTTCATTCCTAGTAACTGAGCTAGCTCTTCTTGCATTGCAATAATCCAATCGATCAAGAAGAGCTTGTTCAATTGATTTGGGTTCTATCTTGAAATTAAGGAAATTTGACTAAGGTTCCTATAGGATGCTCTAGTTCGAACTCCTAGATTAGGATCTCCTATCACTTGATCGACAGGGTGTTAGCTCCAATCCTTGATTGGGTTGGGTCTGTGTCACCTAATGCTTGATCAATGGGGTGACTTGGTTGAACACTAGTTTGACTCGGATCACTTGTCACTTGATCAACAAGAGAAGTTGGTTGATGTGGATTAGACTCGATCTCAGGGTCAGAGACGAGTTTAGTATCAGTGGGCTCAACATTTGGGGTCATTAAGGGTTTTGTAGGTTCGGGTACTTCATCGAACACTACATTAATAGTCTCTTCGACTTTAAGGGTATCGTGGTTATATACCCTATAGGCCCTACTCGTGGTTGAGTATCCTAGGAATATTCCGGTGGAGGTTTTGGATTTGAATTTCCCTAGGTGGTTCTTAGTGTTTAAGATATGTACTTTACATCCAAATACCCTAAAGTACTTGATGTTGGGTACTTTATTGTGATAAATCTCGTACGAGGTCTTAAGGTGCCTCTTTACCGTAAGGATCCTATTCTGGACATAGCAAGCCGTGCTAACGGTTTTTGCCCAAAACCTATCAGGTAGGTCGTATTCATTCAACATGGTCCTTGCGGCTCCTTGTAGAGTTCGGTTTTTCTGCTCCACTAGGCCATTTTGTTGAGGGGTCTGTAGGGATGTATACTGAAAAGTCTATCTTTTGTATGAACATCTTTATTTTGAAATAAGAATCACATGATCATTGTTTGCATATTTTTATGGTTATGCAATATTGTCTAATACGTTACATTGTAGATAACATGGTGTGTGGTGTCACATGGGAGATCTTGTTATTGGCTCCTTGTAAAGTATAAGTAAAGGCTCACAACCGAGATGACTTTGGACAAACCATCGGAATGGTTGTAGTGTGATTTGGTATTGGTTTGTCTTGACCATAGAATCACACTAGTGCACTTTGTGTGTATTGAGCAGGACCGACACAGAGGTGATTCGATTTATTGCTGACTACATAATCGAATCGGACCTCAGATATTATTTAGTACATGCTCTTAATCCCGATATAATAACGGGCACATATACTTGGTACTCATCTCTTTGATTTACCAAAGGGCGAGATTTATAGATTAAATCGATAGACTCGGTAAGTTGGGAGATAATATTATTTATATGGTGTGCCATTGATTATAGGAGGAAACCGTGTCCTATATATTAGGATGATGATGTCTCGCTTAGGAGCCTGTAAGATTCATGTAGCTGCGGTGGAATTTCAGTAGCAATACGTAACTGAACGAAGCACATACTACTCAAGGAGTTAGATGTTGATTAATTAATGGTTAGTAAATTAATTAATCGATGGACATTCGAGATCTTAAACACGGGGAGAAAATGTACAAATAATATATGGAGCCCATATTATCATATGGGGGTTGGTGAGGTAGATCAATGATGGACCTTTAGTGGATTGGACCATCATTAGTGGATCGGACTTTATGTGGGCTTGATCCATGGGTGGCCAAGACCCAACTCCTCCTCATGGTCCCTAATGTAGCCCATTAACACCTCAAGATGCTTAGATCCAATGGATAGAAACAAAACACTAAGATCCATTGGTAGAGATTAAATCTCTAAGATCCGACGGTTGAGATTAAATCTCTAGATCCGACGGTTGAGATTAAATCCCTAGAACCAATGGAGGAGATTAATTCATGGCTTATCCCCAAACTCTATAAAAGGTGGCATGGGGTTGGCGTGAAGATGATGATAGAGAGGGAGCAAGGCTTGGGCGGCATTAATAGGGCAATCCTAGTTGAGATAGGATTGGAATTAGGGTTAGGGTTTGGAAGCAAGGGTGGCACCAAATAAGGCAAGTTTTCCTTCTTCTTCCTTGCCTTGTGGCCAACGTCCAGCAGCAATTCCAGCCCTTCCCAGCCCTTGGCCGGCGCCCAAAACACTCCCCTCTCTTCTCCTTAGGTGGTGGAAACAATATATAGGGTTTCCCTTGGTGTCTTGGTAGTTTTCCATCATCTTCTTCTCCTTCTAGTTGGCCGGCAGCAAGAACTTCTATAGTTCTTTGTTGGTTGAGTTTTTGAAGGAGAAAAACATTGTTTCTCTTCTTCCTCTTGATTGGGAAAAGCAAGGAACGAAGTTTTGCTATCTGAGAGCTTTGACTTTTGGTGGATCGTCGCCCACACGATGTCCAAAAGGAGGAGGGTCATACATTAGAAGACCAAGAGGTATAACTATTCTTCTATCTCTTTTATTCATTGCTTGTGTTTGTTTTTCAAAATATAAGCATGTTATATTTCTGTAAATAGGCTAAATAATACTTGGATCCCGAGTATAAACACAAAAACCGGCGATCCGGACATCGTCTATTCCGCGGCTACTCATAGAATAGAGGATGGTCGCTTGAACAACTAGTTTGTTCAAGTGACCTCTCTAAACGAATAGCACGACGATGACTTGGTTGCTTTGGGAATCCCTTTAGTCTAGGATTAAATTTTTTGATCCGGGGACATCGAAGGGATCACCATGGTCAAGCAACCGAGGTGAAGGGGAAGCGAAGTTTCCCCTCACGGACTCGACAAGGGAAATCCCTTCAATTGGTATCAGAGCCAAGGTTTCCGGTTTTGTGTGTTTAGGATTCGGTTAATTTTTATGCACTTTTTCATATAATAAATGTGTCGGATAATAGTAGGATATGCGTCGCTTAACTCTTTGGTTGCAGGCATAAGATTCCAGTATTATGGCATGTGTGTGTATGTGATTGTATGTGTGTAAATGTTTATTTTGTTGAATCCTCGGGGTTGACGAGGCTAGTATTTAGTTTTTGTAAATTAAATACGGCATTGTTTAGCCGCTCTTTATTTTATTTTACTTTCGATCTAGATTTCATGTACACTCCCTCGTGGAGTATAGGATCGATGGATGTAAATTAAAATAGGATTTAGTCTCGGCTCGGATCTCCGGATGGCTCGTACATGGCGTAGGAGGAGCTGACGAGATGGCAATGCGACAAGAGTCATATTGAAGACAAAAGCCATAATAGTTGGAAAATAATTTATTTTTCATATTTATTGCTTTTTGTTTGATATGCATGTCGTAGGCTAGGAAAATTCCTCAATTTCAAATTACTAAGTGGGAGAGGGATATTTTTATAAATTCCCGCGGCCTCCATTACAATTTGACAAGTGATGCAAACAAACTTGCGCGTCGGCTCTGAGTGCCTTCCTCCCCATCGGATGGGTTTGTTTGCGGATCACAAGGTCGAATATGGTTATAGGAAATTATCAAGGAGCGTGTGTACTTGTCCATCGTAAGGCACATAACCCAAGATAATTACCTTGGTACCGTGTAATGGTGAAGACTTAGATACAAATATAAGTATCCTCCCCATCGGAGTCACTGCTTTTATTTGTAGGGCCAAAGAGGAATCAACTATTAATTTTATTTGTCAAAAAGTAAGGTTGACAAGATAATAAAATTAATAGGTAAAACCTCCTCTTACAAATGTAGAATTCGTATACGTCCACACTATCGTGGCATGCGATATTCTCGGTGTTTTGAGGTGTTGGTTGATTTCGAAATTTTATTGTTTGAGGAATCAATAATTTTTATTGAAATCTACAGTAATAATATGCATGTTGTGTGTGCTTGAAAATTCCTCACTGTCAATTTACTAAGTGGGAGAGGGACATTTTAATTAATTCCCGCGGCCTCCATTACAATTTGACGAGTGATGCAACAAACTTGCGCGTCGGCTCTGAGTGCCTTCCTCCCCATCGGATGAGTTTATTTGCGGATCACTAGGTCAAATAATGGTTATAGGAAATTATTTAGGAGCGTGTGTACTTCCACATCAGTAAGGCACATAATCCGAGATAATTCCCTTAGTATCGTGTAATGGTGAACACTTAGATGCAAATAAAAAGTATCCTCCCCATCGGAGTCACTGCTTTTATTTGTAGGGCCGAAGAGAAACCAACTATTAATTTTATTTGTCAAAAAGTTAGGTTGACAAGATAGTAAAACTAATGGGTAAAACCTCCTCTTACAAATGTAGAATTCGTATACGTCCACACGATCATGGCATGCGATATTCCCGGTGTTTAGAGGTGTTGGTTGATTTTGAAATTTTATTGTTTGAGGAATCAATAATTTTTTGAAATCTACAGTAATGATCTATGTGATTCTTAAGATTTTCAAAAATGACTTTCAGTCCACTTACTATGATACTAAATGAAATAAACTTACTGTACCCAAATAATGTTGATTGGAAAAGAATCTAGATATTGTCTTATCTGCTAAGGAGTACAAGTATGCACTCTTCAAAGAGTGACCTCAAACCATGGTTGCTCAAAAATGTTTCTACTTCTAAGTCGGAAGGCAAGAAGAAGAAAAAATAAGGTGGAGCAAAGGTGGTGGGAGGATCTCAGGGAAGAGTGAAGAAGCCGAAAGGCAAGTACTTTACTTATAAGCAGGATGAACATTGGAAGAAGGACTGTCCCAGTTCAAAACAGAACAAAGGTATATCCTTTGGACTAGTCGTTGAAACATGATTAGCGGTGTTATCTACCGGCACATGGTTTGTAGATATGAGAGCCACTAATCATGTCTGCAACACTTTGCAGGGGTTCTAGGAAACCCGACGACTAGCTAAAGGGGAGATTACCATTTTGGGCAATGCCATGAAGGTGGCGGCTATTGCAGTGGGAGAAGTTTTATTTATCTCTTGAGAAAAATAAAACTTAGGTTCTGGAAAATTCCCTTTATGTACCTTTATTTAGAAAGAATTTAGTTTGAGTTTCTAAATTATTATGGATGGATATTCTATTTCTTTTAATGATAGAGTTGTTATAAAAAGGAATAGGGAGAATATCTGTTCAGGTACATTGAAAGGAAATTTGTATACAAAACCTCCCACGATGCAAATTAAAGTTAATAACTCATCTTCTAATTCCAAAAGGAGAAAAGAACCTTCGAAGATGAACCAAACATATCTTTGGCTTCTTAGGCTTGGTCACATTAACCTAAGCAGAATTCAAAGGTTGATAGCTGATGGACCTTTGGGTTCATTAGTGGTGGAGGATCTCCCAACCTCGATCTTGCTTGGAGGGTAAGATGACCAAGAGGCCTTTTTAGGGCCAAGGGGTATAGAGCCAAAGATGTGTTAGGAATGGTTCATTCTGATTTGTGTGGTCCTATGACTATCCAGGCAAGAGGTGGTCTTGGATATTTTGTCTCTTTTATAGACGATTATTCAAGATATGGAAGACACTACGACCTGATCGTGGTGGTGAGAACCTCTTGGGAGAGTTTAGGAACTACTTATCAGAGGTTGGGATTCAATCCCAATTGGACTTTGGCACACCCAGTGAGCGGTGTAGCGGTCGCGAAGGAATAGGACTCTTATGGAGATGGTTAGATCGATGATGAGTTGTTACGACTTGCGGTTCGTTCTAGGGATATGCTCTAGATACGGTGGTGTACATTCTGAACTTGGTTCCATCTAAATCAGTGTCTTCTACTCCTACAGAGTTGTGGACTGGGCGAAAGCCTAGTCTAAGACATATTCGGATATGGGAGAGTCCAGCACATGTGCTGAAGGCAGATGATGATAAGTTGGAACCTCGTACAAAAGTGCGCTTGTTCGTTGGCTATCCTAGATGAACGAAGGGTGGATTGTTTTATAGTCCTAGAGATCAGAGGGTGATCGTTAGCACGAACACCAGATTTCTAGAGAAAGACTATGTGATGAGCCACAAGCCCAAGAGTAAAATTGTTCTGGAGGAGTTAAAAGGGGAAGTCACTTCTTTAGTACCACAGGTACAAGAAGATGTACCACGTGTCACTGCACCACGTGTCACAGAAGGATACACAGGTGATACCTCGTCGTAGTGGGAGGGTTGTTAGACAGCCTGATAGATTCATGTTCTTGGGAGAATCTTCTGATTTGGTCCCTGGCGAACATGAACCTGATCCCTGGACATATGACGAGGCAATCCAAGATAAAGATGCAGTATCTTGGCAAAATACAATGAATACTGAGATTGAATCTATGGATTCAAGTCAGGTCTGAGAGCTCTTATGCATAGCAGCTCATATGGATTATGAGGTGTGGCATAGGGATGTCAAGACAGCTTTCCTTGATGGAAGTCTTGAGGAAACCATCTACATGAAGCAACCAGAGGGATTCATTGCTAAGGGCAAAGAGCATCTTGTGTGAAAGCATAATCGGTCCATTTATGGATTGAAGCAAGCTTCAAGATCTTAGAACATCCGGTTTGATGAAGTGATCCAGTCTTATGGATTTATTCAAAGTCCGGATGAGTCTTGTGTATACAAGAGATGTGACAGAAACGTAGTGGTATTTCTTGTACTATACGTAGATGACATTTTGGTGGTTGGCGACAACATCGAAGTGTTATTGGACGTAAAGGTATGGTTGTCCTAATAGTTTGATATGAAGGACTTGGGAGAGGTGAGACACATCCTTGGGATCAAGGGATCACTGGAAAAGGATGTTGTGCTTATCCCAAGCTTCATACATAGACACGATTATGGAGCGTTTTAGCATGCAGAACTCCAAGAAGGGTTTTCTACCTTTCAGGCATGGAGTTCCTTTATCTAAGGAGATGTGTCCTAGATCATCTGAGGAGATAGAGGAGATGAAGGCGGTTCCTTATGCTTCGGCAATAGGAAGCCTCATGTATGCGATGCTCTGTACGAGACCAGATATCTGCTTTGCCGTGGGCATGATCAGCAGATATCAGAGTAATCCAGGACAGGGACATTGGACTGCGGTAAAGCATATATTGAAGTACCTGAGAAGGACTAGGGATTATATGCTGGTTTACCGAGCAAACAAATTACTCCCTGTGGGTTGCATGGATTGCGACTTCCAATCAGATAGGGATAACAGTAAGTCTACCTCACGTTTTGTGTTTACTTTGGGAGGTGGAGCCATTGTATGGAGGAGTATCCAGCAGAAATGCGTGGCGGACTCCACCATGGAAGCTGAGTATGTGACAGCCTATGAGGCAGCGAAGGAAGCTGTGTGCCTCAGGAACTTCCTGATGGACTTGGATATGATTCCTGGTTTGCCCAGAACTATCACAATTTATTGTGATAATAATGGTGCAGTTGCAAACTCGAAGGAACCACGAGCCCATAAGGTAAGTAAACACGTAGGCCTTAGTACCACGAATGCGTAAAGGAGAGTAGAGTAGAAGTTGTTGTCGCCTAGATTGCATCAGAGGATGAACTGGTAGACCCTTTCACTAAGGCCCTTCTAGCGAGAGCTTTGATAGGCATGTTGAGGGAAGGAGAATTAGATGTATGGCAGTATGAGGACAGCATAGTCTTTTAGTATAAGTGGGAGATTGTAGGGATGTATACTGAAAAGTCTATCTTTTGTATGAACATCTTTATTTTGAAATAAGAATCACATGATCATTGTTTGCATATTTTTATGGTTATGCAATATTGTCTAATACGTTACATTGTAGATAACATGGTGTGTGGTGTCACACGGGAGATCTTGTTATCGGCTCCTTGTAAAGTATAAGTAAAGGCTCACAACCGAGATGACTTTGGACAAACCATCGGAATGGTTGTAGTGTGATTTGGTATTGGTTTGTCTTGACCATAGAATCACACTAGTGCACTTTGTGTGTATTGAGCAGACCGACAGAGGTGATTCGATTTATTGCTGACTACATAATCGAATCGGACCTCAGATATTATTTAGTACATGCTCTTAATCCCGATATAATAACGGGCACATATACTTGGTACTCATCTCTTTGATTTACCAATGGGCGAGATTTATAGATTAAATCGATAGACTCGGTAAGTTGGGAGATGATATTATTTATATGGTGTGCCATTGATTATAGGAGGAAACCGTGTCCTATATATTAGGATGATGATGTCCCCTTGAGGAGCTCATAAGGTTCTTCATGTAAACCCTGTAGGTGGACTTGGTCCTGCATGATGAAAAGGTTGAGTGGTACAACCCAAGGAGTTAGATATTGATTAATTAATGGTTAGTAAATTAATTAATCGACGGACATTCGAGATCTTAAACACGGGGAGAAAATGTACAAATAATATATGGAGCCCATATTATCATATGGGGGATGGTGAGGTAGATCAATGATGGACCTTTAGTGGATTGGACCATCATTAGTGGATCGGACTTTATGTGAACTTGATCCATGGGTGGCCAAGACCCAACTCCTCCTCATGGTCCCTAATGTAGCCCATTAACACCTCAAGATGCTTAGATCCAATGGATAGAAACAAAACACTAAGATCCATTGGTAGAGATTAAATCTCTAAGATCCGACGGTTGAGAGTAAATCTCTAGATCTGACGGTTGAGATTAAATCCCTAGAACCAATGGAGGAGATTAATTCATGGCTTATCCCCAAACTCTATAAAAGGTGGCATGGGGTTGGCGTGAAGATGATGATAGAGAGGGAGCAAGGCTTGGGCGGCAATAATAGGGCAATCCTAGTTGAGATAGGATTGGAATTAGGGTTAGGGTTTGGAAGCAAGGGTGGCACCAAATAAGGCAAGTTTTCCTTCTTCTTCCTTGCCTTGTGGCCAACGTCCAGAAGCAATTCCAGCCCTTCCCAGCCCTTGGCCGGCGCCCAAAACACTCCCCTCTCTTCTCCTTAGGTGGTGGAAACAAGATATAGGGTTTCCCTTGGTGTCTTGGTAGTTTTCCATCATCTTCTTCTCCTTCTAGTTGGCCGGCGGCAAGAACTTCTATAGTTCTTTGTTTGTTGAGTTTTTGAAGGAGAAAAACATTGTTTCCCTTCTTCCTCTTGCTTGGGAAAAGCAAGGAAGGAAGTTTTGCGATCTAGGAGCTTTGACTTTTGGTGGATCGTCGCCCACACGACGTCCAAAAGGAGGAGGGTCATACATTAGAAGACCAAGAGGTATAACTATTCTTCTATCTCTTTTATTCATTGCTTGTGTTTGTTTTTCAAAATATAAGCATGTTATATTTCTGTAAATAGGCTAAATAATACTTGGATCCCGAGTATAAACACAAAAACCGGCGATCCGGACATCGTCTATTCCGCGGCTACTCGTAGAATAGAGGATGGTCGCTTGAACAACTAGTTTGTTCAAGTGACCTCTCTAAACGAATAGAACGACGATGACTTGGTTGCTTTGGGAATCCCTTTTGTCTAGGATTAAATTTTTTAATCGGGAGACATCGAAGGGATCACCATGGTCAAGCAACCGAGGTGAAGGGGAAGCGAAGTTTCCCCTCACGGACTCGACAAGGGAAATCCCTTCAGGGTCCTAGGGCAAGAGAATTCATGGTGGTATCCGTTTAGGTCACAGAAGTCGGTGAACCTTTGATTTTCGAATTCACCACCATGATCGCTTCTAAGTCTTTTAACCTTAAGGTTTTTTTGATTCTCGATTAATTTGAATAGATTGATTAATTGATCTAGGGTATCATTTTTATGTTTGATGAACCTAACCCAGGTAAATTTGGAGTAGTCGTCAATTATGACTAAGCAATATTGACTTCTATTGAGTGACTTGGCTCCATGTGAATCGAATATATCCATATGCAGGAGCTCAAGTACACTTGAGGTCTGCTCTGGTTAGTTAACTTGTGTTGTGTCCTAGGTTATTAAACAATACTCATCAATAATTCAGAGATTTGAGTTACTTGTCACTAAATCGATCCGATCCCGTAGTCAAGATCTATCTAAAATAATAATATGTATATGTTATTTATAGTCATTGTCAAATAAACCAAGTTATACAAAATTCTCTAAGTTATATAATACACTTTTCACAAAATCGCTAGGAGTTGATCATTACATTCCCAAAGGCTACGATATCTTCGAATGAACATCTTTATTTTCAAATAAGAATCACATGATCCATTGATCTGATATTTTTGATAGTTATGGCGAATATTGTCAAAGTACACTGAATATGATCTGGTGTGCTCGAGTCACATCGAGATCATGTTTAGGCCTCTGTAACTCAATATAAGTATGAGGTGGCTTCGGACGGTCTTGACCCATCCATGGTCTGAGGGCCTTTAGTATGGGTTCGGTCTCGATATGTCCATAACTCACACTATAACACTTTTAGGCTTATTTGGTCGCTTAGAGGGTGATCCTTGAGCTAGGTTTACATTATCGAATTCAATACTCCGGTCAACTTCTTCTTGGACTCGTCTTCCTCCTCGGTTGTGGTGGCTATACTTGCGATTTTCTTCTTCTTTGAACCTACAAACAAGGCTATACCCTCTCGGGTTCGAGTAAGCTCCATGTAATTAAATCGAGAATAATTCATCTATTCTTACTTTAGAAAATCCTTGGAGACCTTATATTAAGACCATGGATGCCCACAAGGTAGTCCTCGAAAAGAGTTTAGAACATACCTTATAGTCCTTTTTCCCGATTCATGGTAGGTTGATGTGACTGGACTCGGCGTGAAGGCGTTATGGACTCGTGTTCCTGCATTTTTAGATTATATAATTTATTGAATAAAAGGTCACGCTTACATACCTTGGCTTCATCGGTCCCTTGTAGCTCCACTAGTTTTGTCCAAAGATCTTTGCGCTTATGAAGGGCCGACGCGATTTAACTCCTCCTTGGACAAGATTGGAGGATTTGTGTGCATTGGCATTGTCTCGACTGCGTTGATCCAAGTCCATTGATCATAATCAAGGAGTCACCCACTTCATTAGTCGGAAGTGTGAAACCCGTTTGGATTATGATCCACATCTCGGTTTTGAGAAAGCATTCCATCCGACCTTTCCGGAAATCATCTCCATTGTAAACGGAGGTCTGACGGTGCTAAAAACCCTCGAGATGGGCCATTAGAACAAAAACAAGGAGACTAAAAAGAATACCTAGCACAAAAAATTAAAGTACCAAGACTTGTGTCTTGGATTAGTAGTGGGAAATAAAAAGAAACAAAAAAGAAAGTTAAGCAAAGAAATAAGAAACTAAATAAAAGTAAGTACTACACCCTTGATGTCCCCGAAAGGATACTAAACGTTGATTTTTGAGGATGAAAACAACTTGTTACGGGGGTAAACCCCAGTAAGAAGTGTAGATCTCTGTGAGGGCTTTGATTTGGTAGGTAGACCGTGTTGTGGGTCAACTTGTACGAAACGTTATGCCCGTTTGACCGTCGGCTACTCCAAAAGCGAATACTTGCAAAACAAAACCAAACGAAGAGTACCAAGACTTCATCTTGGATTAGTAGTGCGGGAGAAAATTTTAAACGAACGAAAAACAAATCTGTAAAAAATGTTAGATTGGTCGTTTCACCAAATCTAAGCACCCCCGGCTCTGATACCAATTGTTGGATCGATCGGATCCCTAGAGGGGGGGGGTGAATAGCGATAGAAATTTTTCGTACGAATTCGTTTTAAAAAAAAACTTATATGCAGAGGAAAGATAAACAAAAAATAAAAGAGACAATAGACACAAAGGTTTTATTGTGGCAGATACGGCTACTCCAAGGCCCTAGTGGTCCTTGACCACGACGGAGGGCAACTATTAAAAAGCCTCCGTTGGAGGTAGGAGTTAGACGGATACACAAGATGATAAAAGCTCAAGGTAGAGGGGACCTCCTCTCTCCTTGATATGATTTAAAGCTCGAAATAAGAACAACTTATAAACTGAAATATGATTCAAACTTTCGTTCAATCCGGCGACTTCAAAGGATGGAGGTTGAAGCTCTAATCTGCTCGACCGAGTCGTAGGGATGTCGGAGAGTCGGAGCGTATCGGAAGCACTTGGAAGTTTTTTAATTGATGAAAAACCCTAAGACAAGCCCTCCTTTTATAGCCTTTGAGCCTCTCATCGAATGGGTCTTCAACGAATCACAAATGGACACAAAAACTCCTTGAAATGGGGTGATAAGCCTTGACTGACCGATATCGATCGGCTAACCGACATAGATCCAACTATGATGGCCATCATGTCGATATGGCCGATTGTATTGATCGATTTTGAATCCGGTCTGCGCTAGACGCGATTGGTGATGCTTCTTGCAAGTCAAAGTTTGCTCAATAGTTTACTTATCGACATGTACCATCGATAGGATCGATGGTTGAAATCTATAGGATGTCTTTGGTCGAATCTATGCTTAAGGGAAGACCTTAAGGTATGTTTCCACTAGCCAAAGAGAAGGAAAAGGGATGCTTTGGACGCCGGCCAAGGCCTGGAAAAGCTGTAAGGGTGACGACCACCATGAGGAAGAAGAAGATGAGGAAAGAGTTTTTATTTTTATATTTGCCGCTAACTCCCTATGCTTCACCCAAAACCCAACCCTCTCCTCTTGATTCTTCTCCAATCCTAAAGCCTCCTTTTATAGAGTTTAGGATTGCTTGTTTTATTCTCCACCATTGGTTCTAGGGATTTAATATCAACCGTCGGATCTAGAGATTTAATCTCAACCGTCGGATCTAGAGATTTAATCTCTACCTTTAGATCTAGAGTTTTGCTTCCATCCATTCGATCTAGGCTACATGAGGTATTAATAGGCTACAATAGGGACCATGAGAGAAGGATCTTAGCCACCACAATGAATCAAGCCCACATTTCCGATCCATTAATGATAATCCAATCCACTAAAGAATTATCATTGATCTACCTAACAAAAGTTAAAAGTTAATGGGCTCCATATATTATATGTATTTTTTCCCTATAAGATCTAAGATCTCGATTAATTAAGAATTTACATGATCATTAATCAATAACTAACTCCATGAGTAGTACCACTCAACCATTTCATCATGTCGGACCAAGTTCACCTAGGGTATACATGATGAACCTTATGAGCTCCTCAAGGGGATATCATCATCCTAATATATAGGACAAGGTTTCCTCCTATAATCAGACACACCATATAATATCATTTCCCAACTTACAGCCTATCGATTTAATCTATAAATCTTAGCATGAGTAAATCAAAGAAATGATACTAAGTATATGTGCCCATTATTATATCGAGATTAAGAGGATGTACAATATAATATTCGAGGTCCGATTATGTAGTCGCAATAAATCGAATCTCCTCTGTCGCCGGCTCAATACACACAAAGTGTACTAGTGTGATTCTATGGTCAAGACAAACCAATACAAAATCACACTACAACCATTCCAATGATTTGTCCAAAGCCATCTCGATTGTGAGTCTTTACTTATACTTTACAAGGAGCCGATAACATGATCTCCTGTGTGACACCACACACCATGTTATCTCCAATGTAATGTATTAGACAATATGCATAACCATAAAAATATACAAGCAATGATCATGTGATTCTTATTTCAAAATAAAGATGTTCATACAAAAGATAGACTTTTCAGTATACATCCCAACAGGGAGAAAAATGTACATATAATATATGGAGCTCATATTATCTTATGGGGGTTGGTGAGGTAGATCAATGATAATCCTTTAGTGGATTGGATTATCATTAATGGATCAGAATTTATGTGGGCTTGATCCATTGGGTGGCCAAGATCCAACTCCTCCTCATGGTCTCTATTGTAGCCTATTAAGCCTAGATCCAATGGATGAAAACAAAACTCTAGGTCCAAAGGTAGAGATTAAATCTTCAGATCCGACAGTTGAGATTAAATCTCTAGATCCGACGATTGAGATTAAATCCCTAGAACCAATGGAGGAGATTAATTCATGGCTTATCCCCAAACTCTATAAAAGGTGGCATGGGGTTGGCGTGAAGATGATGATAGAGAGGGAGCAAGGCTTGGGCGGCAATAATAGGGCAATCCTAGTTGAGATAGGATTGGAATTAGGGTTAGGGTTTGGAAGCAAGGGTGGCACCAAATAAGGCAAGTTTTCCTTCTTCTTCCTTGCCTTGTGGCCAACGTCCAGAAGCAATTCCAGCCCTTCCCAGCCCTTGGCCGGTGCCCAAAACACTCCCCTCTCTTCTCCTTAGGTGGTGGAAACAAGATATAGGGTTTCCCTTGGTGTCTTGGTAGTTTTCCATCATCTTCTTCTCCTTCTAGTTGGCCGGCGGCAAGAACTTCTATAGTTCTTTGTTTGTTGAGTTTTTGAAGGAGAAAAACATTGTTTCCCTTCTTCCTCTTGCTTGGGAAAAGCAAGGAAGGAAGTTTTGCGATCTAGGAGCTTTGACTTTTGGTGGATCGTCGCCCACACGACGTCCAAAAGGACGAGGGTCATACATTAGAAGACCAAGAGGTATAACTATTCTTCTATCTCTTTTATTCATTGCTTGTGTTTGTTTTTCAAAATATAAGCATGTTATATTTCTGTAAATAGGCTAAATAATACTTGGATCCCGAGTATAAACACAAAAACCGGCGATCCGGACATCGTCTATTCCGCGGCTACTCGTAGAATAGAGGATGGTCGCTTGAACAACTAGTTTGTTCAAGTGACCTCTCTAAACGAATAGAACGACGATGACTTGGTTGCTTTGGGAATCCCTTTTGTCTAGGATTAAATTTTTTAATCGGGAGACATCGAAGGGATCACCATGGTCAAGCAACCGAGGTGAAGGGGAAGCGAAGTTTCCCCTCACGGACTCGACAAGGGAAATCCCTTCAGGGTCCTAGGGCAAGAGAATTCATGGTGGTATCCGTTTAGGTCACAGAAGTCGATGAACCTTTGATTTTCGAATTCACCACCATGATCGCTTCTAAGTCTTTTAACCTTAAGGTTTTTTTGATTCTCGATTAATTTGAATAGATTGATTAATTGATCTAGGGTATCATTTTTATGTTTGATGAACCTAACCCAGGTAAATTTGGAGTAGTCGTCAATTATGACTAAGCAATATTGACTTCTATTGAGTGACTTGGCTCCATGTGAATCGAATATATCCATATGCAGGAGCTCAAGTACACTTGAGGTTCGTTCTTGGTTAGTTAACTTGTGTTGTGTCCTAGGTTATTTTCCTTGTTGACAAGCATTACAGATTTTATTAACCAAATTGTTGAGGTTGGGTAAGCCACTGATTAAGCCACTCTGACTCATCTTGTGGACGAGTCTTGGGTGCGAGTGACCGAGTCGTCGGTGTCACAACCATGATTCCTCTTCCTGTGTCATAAGACATTTGGCTGAGGATTTGATTAAGTTAATTGTATAAATGTTATTTGTCCTAGTTCCTTTGAGTATTGTTTTAGCTATTTTATTTGTTTTAATTACACATTCATTTTCTAAAAATACGACCTTATAGTTATTGTCACAAAATTGGCTTACGCTAAGCAAGTTATATTCAAAATTCTCTACAAGTAATACATTTTTAATAACAAAATTCGAGTTAAGCTCGATATCACCTGATCCGATGATTTTGAGCTTGCCGTTATTCCCAAAGGCTACCGATCCTTGTCGTTTGAATCGAAGCTTCATGAATTTGAGTTGATCCCCGGTCATGTGTCGGGAGCAACCGCTGTCCAACATCCATTGATCTTTAAGGGTATCTTTTGAACCGGATGCGTATCCGTGGCTTGACTTGAAGGTAACTTCGTAGTCCGAGTCATCCTCAGGTTCTGACTCAAGTTCAGGTTCGGTCTTCGTGTCTGACTCAATCGATTTCGCCATGAAGACGTGGTCTTCGTCTTCTTCGGATGACGCTTCTTCCCATGTCGCGTTGAGGGCCTTCTTGTGCTTAGGTGCTTGGTGGTTGAGCTTGGGGCACTCAGACATGATATGTCCAAACCTGTTACACTCATAACACCTAATATTAGAACTTTTAGGCTTACCTTGGTTGGGTCGAGTCGTGGTTCGCTTTCGTCCCTTGGCTATCCTTCGAGCTAAGTTCATTAGTTCGGCAGTCAACTCCAGGTCAACTTCTTCTTCGGACTCGTCTTCCTCCTCGGTTGGTGGTGGCTTGCTTGCGATTTTCTTCTTCTTTGAACCTACAAACAATGCTATACCCCTCTCGGGTTCCGAGTTGGACTCATGTAATTCAAATCCGAGAATAATTCGCCTATTCTACTTTAGAAAGGTCCTTGGAGACCTTGTAGGCGTCGACCATGGATGCCCACAAGGTAGTCCTCAGAAAAGAGTTTAGAACATACCTTATAAGGTCACAGTTTTCGACCTTTTTCCCGATTGCGTGTAGGTTGTTGACGATGTCCTGGACTCGGGCGTGAAGTTGCGTTGCGGACTCGTGTTCCTGCATTTTTAGATTATATAATTTATTGAATAAAAGGTCGCGCTTACATACCTTGGCTTCATCGGTCTTTTCGTGTAGCTCCACTAGTTTTTTCCAAAGATCTTTTGCGCTTATGAAGGGGCCGACGCGATTTAACTCCTCCTTGGACAAGCCGCATTGGAGGATTTGTGTTGCCTTGGCATTGGCTTCGACTTGTCGTTTTGTTGCAACGGTCCATTGATCATAATCCAAGGAGTCACCCACTTCATTAGTCGGAAGTGTGAAACCCGTTTGGATTATGATCCACATCTCGATTTGGGTTTTGAGAAAGCATTCCATCCGACCTTTCCAGTAGCGGAAATCATCTCCATTGTAAAACGGAGGTCGGACGGTGCTAAAACCCTCGAGATGGGCCATTAGAACAAAAAACAAGGAGACTAAAAAGAATACCTAGCAACGACAAAAACACACGAAAGTACCAAGACTTGTGTCTTGGATTAGTAGTGTGGGAAATAAAAAGAAACAAACGAAAAATAGAAAGTTAAGCAAAGAAATAAGAAACTAAATAAAAAGTAAGTACTCACAACCTTCGATGTCCCCGAAAGGATACTAAACGTTGATTTTTGAGGATGAAAACAACTTGTTACGGGGGTAAACCCCAGTAAGAAGTGTAGATCTCTGTGAGGGCTTTGATTTGGTAGGTAGACCGTGTTGTGGGTCAACTTGTACGAAACGTTATGCCCGTTTGACCGTCGGCTACTCCAAAAGCGAATACTTGCAAAACAAAACCAAACGAAGAGTACCAAGACTTCATCTTGGATTAGTAGTGCGGGAGAAAATTTTAAACGAACGAAAAACAAATCTGTAAAAAATGTTAGATTGGTCGTTTCACCAAATCTAAGCACCCCCGGCTCTGATACCAATTGTTGGATCGATCGGATCCCTAGAGGGGGGGGGTGAATAGCGATAGAAATTTTTCGTACGAATTCGTTTTAAAAAAAAACTTATATGCAGAGGAAAGATAAACAAAAAATAAAAGAGACAATAGACACAAAGGTTTTACTTGGTTCGTAGCCGAAGGCTACTACTCCAAGGCCCTAGTGGTCCTTGACCACGTACGGAGGGCAAACTACTAAAAAGCTCCTCCTCGTTGGAGGTAGGAGTTAGACGGATACACAAGATGATAAAAGCTCAAGGTAGAGGGACACTCCTCCTCTCCTTGATATGATTTAAAGCTCGAAATAAGAACAACTTATAAACTGAAATATGATTCAAACTTTCGTTACCGACGACTTCAAAGGATGGAGGTTGAAGCTCTAGTCGTCGTCTCGGCAGCGCTTCGTCGTAGGGATGTCGGAGAGTCGGAGCGTATCGGAAGCACTTGGAAGCTTTTTAATTGATGAAAAACCCTAAGACAAGCCCTCCTTTTATAGCCTTTGAGCCTCTCATCGAATGGGTCTTCAACGAATCACAAATGGACACAAAAACTCCTTGAAATGGGGTGATAAGCCTTGACTCCTCGAATCTGATCATTGACCATCAGTCGACTGATGGCCATCATCCCGATCGATGGCGATTACCGAAAGTCGACCTTCAGCGAATGATCGATTGACGGCAGTCGAGTCCTCCAAGCTGGCAGTTGACTGATGCTTGCTGCAAGTCAAAGTTTGCTCAACAAAAACATAATTTCGACGATCGTCGACCGTCCGATCTCGACCTAGACCATCTATAGGATGTCTTTGGTCGAATCTATGCTTAAGGGAAGACCTTAAGGTATGTTTCCACTAGCCAAAGAGAAGGAAAAGGGATGCTTTGGACGCCGGCCAAGGCCTGGAAAAGCTGTAAGGGTGACGACCACCATGAGGAAGAAGAAGATGAGGAAAGAGTTTCCTTATTTGGTGCCGCCAACTCCCTATGCTTCTTGCCGCCCAAAACCCAAGCCTCTCCTCTTGATTCTTCTCCCCCAAGCCAATCCTAAAGCCTCCTTTTATAGAGTTTAGGGATAAGCCTTGTTTTATTCTCCACCATTGGTTCTAGGGATTTAATATCAACCGTCGGATCTAGAGATTTAATCTCAACCGTCGGATCTAGAGATTTAATCTCTACCTTTAGATCTAGAGTTTTGCTTCCATCCATTCGATCTAGGCTACATGAGGTATTAATAGGCTACAATAGGGACCATGAGAAGGAGTTGGATCTTAGCCACACAATGAATCAAGCCCACATAAATTCCGATCCATTAATGATAATCCAATCCACTAAAGAATTATCATTGATCTACCTAACCAATCCCCAAAAGTTAATATGGGCTCCATATATTATATGTACATTTTCTCCCTATGCTTAAGATCTCGAATGTCTGTCGATTAATTAATTTACAGACCATTAATTAATCAATAACTAACTCCATGAGTAGTACCACTCAACCATTTCATCATGTCGGACCAAGTTCACCTGCAGGGTATACATGATGAACCTTATGAGCTCCTCAAGGGGATATCATCATCCTAATATATAGGACAAGGTTTCCTCCTATAATCAACGACACACCATATAAATAATATCATTTCCCAACTTACCGAGCCTATCGATTTAATCTATAAATCTCGCCCATGAGTAAATCAAAGAAATGAATACTAAGTATATGTGCCCATTATTATATCGAGATTAAGAGGATGTACAATATAATATCTGAGGTCCGATTCGATTATGTAGTCAGCAATAAATCGAATCTCCTCTATGTCGCTCCTGCTCAATACACACAAAGTGCACTAGTGTGATTCTATGGTCAAGACAAACCAATACAAAATCACACTACAACCATTCCAATGATTTGTCCAAAGCCATCTCGATTGTGAGTCTTTACTTATACTTTACAAGGAGCCGATAACATGATCTCCTGTGTGACACCACACACCATGTTATCTCCAATGTAATGTATTAGACAATATGCATAACCATAAAAATATACAAGCAATGATCATGTGATTCTTATTTCAAAATAAAGATGTTCATACAAAAGATAGACTTTTCAGTATACATCCCAACAGGGAGAAAAATGTACATATAATATATGGAGCTCATATTATCTTATGGGGGTTGGTGAGGTAGATCAATGATAATCCTTTAGTGGATTGGATTATCATTAATGGATCAGAATTTATGTGGGCTTGATCCATTGGGTGGCCAAGATCCAACTCCTCCTCATGGTCTCTATTGTAGCCTATTAAGCCTAGATCCAATGGATGAAAACAAAACTCTAGATCCAAAGGTAGAGATTAAATCTTCAGATCCGACAGTTGAGATTAAATCTCTAGATCCGACGATTGAGATTAAATCCTTAGAACCAATGGTGGAGATTTAAACAAGGCTTATCCCTAACTCTATAAAAGGAGAGGAGGGGGTGGGCGGCAAGATGAATCCCATTAGTGATAGGATTAGGGCAAGGGGCGGCAAGCAAGGGGATTAGGGTTTAGGTGTTGGCGCACCAAATAAGGAAAAGTTTTCCTTATCTTCTTCTTCTTCCTTGGTGGGCGGTGCCCATACAACCCTTCCCTTCCTTGGCCGGCATCCAAACCAGCCCTTCTCCTTCTCCTTGGCCATGGAAACAAGACTTAGGGTCTTCCCTTGGAGTCTTGGCCGGTTTCCATCTTATTCTTCTTCTCCTTCTTGGCCGACGACAAGAACCAAGCTTGGAGCTTGGTGGTTGGTTGAAAGAAGGAGAAGTGCTTTGTTTCTTAGTCTTCCTCTTGTTCGGAGCGAGCAAGGAAGGATGATTGGTGATCTAGAAGCTTCGACTTTTGGTAGATCATCGCCCACACGACGTCCAAAAGGAGGAAGGAAATACGATAGAAGATCGTGAGGTATAATACTTGTCTATTTTCTTATGTAACATCTTTACTATTGTTTCCAATTATATATGCATGATATATCCTGGTTTGTCGCTAATATAACTTGGACCCCGAACATAAACACAAAAGTCGGTTATCCGTACATCATCTATTCCGCGGCTATTCGTAGAATAGAGGTTCGTTGCTTGAACAACAAGTTTGTTCAAGTGACTACTCTAATCGAATAGCACGACGATGAAACAGTTGCTTGGGTAATCCCTCTTGTCAAGGATAAATTTTTTATTCGGAGACGTAGAAGCGATCACCATGAACAAGCGACCGAGTTGAAGTGGGATGCGAAGTTTCCTACCTTCAAGTGGTATTAGAGCCACGGTTTCCGGTTTTGTGTGTTTAGGATTCGGTTACTTTTATGCACTTTTAATATATAATATGTGCTGGATAATAGTAAAATATGCGTAGGTTAACTCTTTGGTTGCAGGCATAGGATCCAACTATTATGACCATATTTGTGAATGTGATTGTATGTGTGTAATTGTATACTTTGTTGAATCCTCGGGATTGACGAGGCTAGTATTTAATTTTTTTGTTAATTAAATACGACATTGTTTAGCCACTCTTTTTATTTTAGTTTACTTTTGATATAGATTTAATGTACACTCCCTCGTAGAGTATAGGATCGATGGATGTAAATTAAAATATTTAGTCTCGGCTCGGATCTCCGGATGGCTTGTACATGGCATAGGAGGAGCGGACGAGATGGCGATATGACGGGAGACATATTGAAGACAAAATCCATAATAGTTGGAAAATTTTTATTTTTCATATTTATTGCGTATTGTTTGATATGCAAGTCGTAGGCTAGAAAATTCCTCAATTTCAAATTACTAAGTGAGAGAGGGATATTTTTATAAATTCCCACGGCCTCCATTACAGACTTGTGATGCAAACAAACTTGCGTGTCAGCTCTGAGTACCTTCCTCCCCATTGGATGAGTTTGTTTGCGGATCACATGGTCAAATATGGTTATAAAAAATTATTAAAGAGTGTGTGTACTTCCCCATCGGAAGGCACATAACCCGAGATTATTACCTTTGTATCGAGTAATGGTGAACACTTAGATACAAATATAAGTATCCTCCCCATCGGAGTCACTGCTTTTATTTGTAGGGCAAAAGAGGAACCAACTCTTAATTTTACTTGTCAAGATAGTAAAATTAATGGGTAAAACCTCCTCTTACAAATGTAAAATTCGTATACGTCCACACTATCGTGGCATACGATATTCTCGGTATTTTGAGGTGTTGGTTGATTTTAAAATTTTATTGTTTGAGAAATCAATAAGTTTTTGAAATCTAAAGTTTTAATCTATGTGATTCTTAGGTTTTCTTCCAAAATGACTTTCAACCCACTTGCTGTGATACTGAAAGAGAATAAACTTACTAGACCCAACAATGTTGATTGGAAGAGGAATCTTGACATTGTCTTGACTGCAGAGGAATACAAATATGTACTCCTCAAAGAGTGCCCTCCTAAGACTGCGGATGATTCTGGGGAAAAGGAGAAGGAGAGTTATAAGAAGTGTATTAAGGCCGATGATATGACGCGATGTTACATTTTGGCATTATGTCAAATGTACTGCAACATCAGCATCAAGCCATGCCCACTGCTTATGACATGATGCTCAATCTCAAAGAACTTTTTGGACACTAGAATCGGGCTGCAAGGCAGGAAGCCATGAGGAACTTGATGACGACCACCATGATCGAGTGAACACCCATGAGGGATCATGTTTTAAAGATGATGTCTCATTTAAATGAGTTGGAAGTCCTTAGAGCTAAGATCGATGGGGAAACCCAGGTCAATATTGTTTTCCAGTCTCTACCTAGGAGTTTTGAGCAGTTTCGCCTGAACTACAACATGAACAAGAGGTTGTATTCGTTGGCGGAGCTTCTGACAGAACTCCAGGCGGCATAGGGCCTATTTCATCAGAGTGCTCAGGTGCATGCCATGGTTACCCAAAAGGTTTCTACTTCTAAGCCAAAAGGCAAGAAGAAGAAGAAACAAGCTGGCACAAAGGCGGTGGGAGGAACTCAAGGAGGAGTGAAGAAGCCGAAAGGCAAGTGCTTCACTTGTAAGCAAACTGGACACTGAAAGAAGGACTGCCGCAACCGCAAACAGAACAAAGGTATATCTTTTGGCCTAGTTATTGAAACATGTTTAGCGGTGTTATCTACCCCCACCTAGTGTGTAGATACGGGAGCCACTGATCATGTCTGCAATACTTTGCAGGGGTTCCAGTAAACTAGACGACTGACTGAGGGAAAGATTATCGTATACTTGGGCGATGCCACGAAGGTGGCGGCTGTTGCAGTGGGAGACGTTTATTTATCTTTTGAGAAAGATAAAGTTTTGGTTCTTAAGAATTGCCTTTATGTACCTTTATTTAGAAAGAATTTAATTTCAGTTTCTAAATTGTTTATGGATGGATATTTTATTTTTTTTAATAATAGAGTTGTTATAAAAAGGAATAGGGAGATTATCTATTTGGGTGCATTGATAGAAAATTTATACACACTTGAACCAAAAGCTCCCACGATGCAAATAGAAGTTAATAACTGATCTTCTAATTCCAATAAGAGAAAAGAACCTTTGAAGATGAACCAAACATATCTTTGGCATCTTAGGCTTGGTCATATTAACCTAAGCAGAATTCAAAGGTTGATAGCTGATGGACCTCTGGGTTCATTAGTGGTGGAAGATTTCCCAACCTACGAATCATGCTTGGATGGTAAAATGACCAAGAGGCCTTTTAAGGCCAAGGGGTATAAAGCCAAAGATGTGTTAGAATTGGTTCATTCTGATTTGTGTGGTCCTATGTCTATCTAGGCTAGAGGTGGTTTTGAGTATTTTGTCTCTTTTATAGATAATTATTCGAGATATGGATACATTTACTTGATGCGCAGCAATTCTGAATGCTTGGACAAGTTCAAAGAATTCAAGGCTGATGCAGAAACGTCAAGGTAAAGGTATCAAGACACTATGATCTGATCGTGGTGGTGAGTACCTCTTGGGAGAGTTTAGGAATTACTTATCAGAGGTTGGGAATCAATCCCAATTGTCAGCACCTGGCACACCCCAGTAAAATTGTGTAGCAGAGCGAAGGAATATGACTCATATGGAGATGGTTTGATCGATGATGAGTTATTCTGAGTTGCCAGATTCATTCTTGGGATATGCTCTAGATACGGCAGTGTATATTCTGAACTTGGTCCCATGTAAATTAGTGCCTTCTACTCCCATAGAATTGTGGACTGGGCGAAAGTCTAGTCTAAGACATATTCGGATTTGGGTGAGTCCAACACATGAGCTGAAGGCAGATGCTGGTAAGTTGGAGCCTCATATAGAAGTATGCATGTTCATTGTTTATCCTAGGGGAACGAAAGGTGGTTTGTTTTATAGTCTTAGAGATAAGAAGGTGATCGTTAGCACGAACACCAGATTTCTAAAGGAAGACTATGTGATGAACCAAAAGTCCATGAGTAAGATTGTTCTGGAGGAATTAAAAGGGGAATTCCCTTCTTCAGTACCACCGGTACAAGAGGATATACCACAAGTAACTGCACCGCGTGTCACAGAGGATACACAGGTGATACCTCATCGTAGTGGGAGGGTTATGAGACAGCCAGATAGATTCATGTTCTTGGGAGAATCTTCTGATTTGATTCTTGGAGAAGATGAACCTGATCCCTGGACATATGACGAGGCAATCGAAGATAAAGATGAGGTATTTTGGCAAAGTGCAATGAATACTGAGATTGAATCTATGGATTCGAATCAGGTCTGGGAGCTAGTAGAACCACTCGATGGTGTAAAAGCCATTGGATGCAAGTGGATCTACAAAAGAAAGAGAGGAATAGACGGGAAGGTTGAGACCTTCAAAGCGAGGCTTGTTGCAAAGGGGTATACTCAGAAAGAGGGTATCGATTATGAGGAGATATTTTTGTCGGTGGCCATGGTTAAGTCTATCCGGATTCTCTTATGCATTGCAGATCATATGGATTATGAGGTGTGGCAGATGGATGTCAAGACAGCTTTCCTTAATGGAAGTCTTGAGGAAAACATCTATATGAAGCAACTAGAGGAATTCATTGTGAAGGGCAAAGACATCTTGTATGTAAGCTTAATCGGTCCATTTATGGATTGAAGCAATATTCGAGGTCTTGAAACATCCGGTTTGATGAGGTAATCCAGTCTTATGGATTTATTCAAAGTCCGGATGAGTCTTGTGTATACAAGAGATGTGAAGGAAACGTAGTGATATTTTTTGTACTATACTTAGATGACATTTTGTTAATCATCAACAATGTCAAGGTGTTATCGGACGTAAGGGTATGGTTGTCCAAAAGGATTGATATGAAGGACTTGAGAGAAGTGGGACACATCCTTGGGATCAAGGTTATAAGGGATCGCAGGAAAAGGATGTTGTTCTTATCTCAAGCTTCATACATAGACACTATTATGGATCGTTTTAGCATGCAAAACTCTAAGAAAGGTTTTCTACCTTTTAGGAATGGAGTTCCTTTATCTAAGGAGATGTGTCCTAGAATATCTAAGGATATAGAGGAGATGAAGGCGGTTGCTTATGCTTCGGCGGTATGAAGCCTCATGTATGCGATGTTATGTAAGAGACCAGATATCTGCTTTGCCGTGGGCATGATCAGCAGATATCAGAGTAATCTAAGACAGGGACATTGGACTACAGTAAAGCATATATTGAAGTACCTGAGAAGGACTAGGGATTATATGCTAGTTTACCAGGCAGACCAATTACTCTCTGTAGGTTATACAGATTTCGACTTCCAATCAGACAGGCATAACATCAAGTCTACCTCAGGTTTTGTCTTTACTTTGGGAGGTGGAGCCATTGTATGGAGGAGTGTCAAGCAGAAATGCATGGCGGACTCCACCATGGAAGCTGTGTATGTGGCAACCACTGAGGCGGACAAAGAAGTTGTGTGGCCCAGGAACTTCCTGATGGACTTGGATGTGATTCCTGGTTTGCCCAGAACTACCACAATTTTTTGTTATAATAGTGGTGCAGTAGCAAACTCGATAGAACCACGAGCCCATAAGGCAAGTAAACACATAGAGCGCAAGTACCACCTGATACGAGAAATTGTAAAGAGAGGAGAAGTTGTTGTGGCCAAGATTGCATCGGAGAATAACCTGGCAGATCCTTTCACTAAGGCCCATCCGGTGATAGCTTTTGATACGCATGTGGAGAGAATGGGAATCAGATGTATCACAGTTTAAGGACATCATACTCTTTTAGTATAAGTGGGAGATTATTGGGATGTATACTAAAAAGTCTATCTTTTATATGAACATCTTTATTTTGAAATAAGAATCACATGATCATTGTTTGCATATTTATGGTTATGCATATTGTCTAATACATTACATTGTAGATAACATGGTGTGTGGTGTCACACAGGAGATCATGTTATCGGCCCCTTGTAAAGTATAAGTATAGGCTCACAACTGACATGACTTTGGACAAACCATTGGTATAGTTGTAGTATGATTTGGTATTGGTTTGTCTTGACCATAGAATCACACTAGTACACTTTGTGTGTATTGAGAAGGACCGACTAAGAGGTGATTCGATTTATTGCTGACTACATAATTGAATTGGACCTCAGATATTATATTGTACATACTCTTAATCCCATTATAATAACGGGCACATATATTTAGTATTCATTACTTTTATTTACCAGTGGGAGAGATTTATAGTGTAAATCGATAGGCTCAGTAAGTTGGTAAATGATATTATTTATATGGTGTGTCATTGATTATAGGAGGAAACCGTGTCCTATATATTAGGATGATGATGTCCCCTTGAGGAGCTCATAAGGTTCACAATGTAAACCCTACAGGCGGACTTGGTCCGGCATGATGAAAAGGATGAGTGGTACTACTCATGGAGTTAGATATTGATTAATTAATGGTCAGTAAATTAATTAATCGATGGACATTCGAGATTTTAAACATGGAGAGAAAAATGTACATATAATATATGGAGCTCATATTTTCATATGGGGGTTGGTGAGTTAGATCAATGATAATCCTTTAATGGATTGGATTATCATTAATGGATCGGACTTTATGTGGGCTTGATCAAATGGGTGGCGAAGATCCAACTCCTCCTCATGGTCCCTATTGTAGCCTATTAATACCTCATGATGCCTAGATCCAATGGATGAAAACAAAACTCTAGATCCAAAGGTAGAGATTAAATCTCTAGATCTGACGGTTGAGATTAAATCTCTAGGTCCGACGGTTGACACTAAAACCCTAGAACGAATGGTGGAGACTAAAACAAGGCTTATCCCTAATTCTATAAAAGGAGAGGAGGGGGTGGGCGGCAAGATGAATCCCATTAGAGATAGGATTAGGCCACGGGGCGGCAAGCAAGGGGATTAGGGTTTAGGTGTTGGCGGCGCCAAATAAGGAAATGTTTTCCTTATCTTCTTCTTCTTCCTTGGTGGTCGGCTCCCATACAGCCCTTCCCTCCCTTGGCCGACATCGAAACCAGCCGTTCTCCTTCTCCTTTTCCAGTGGAAGCAAGACTTAGGGTCTTCACATGGAGTCTTGGCCTGTTTCCATCATATTCTTCTTCTCCTTCTTGGCCAGCAGCAAGCACCAAGCTTGGAGGTTGGTGGTTGGTTGAAAGAAGGAGAAGTGCTTCATTTCTTAGTCTTCCTCTTGTTCAAAGCTAGCAAGGAAGGAAGATTGGTGATCTAGGAGCTTTGACTTTTGGTAGATCGTTGCCCACACGATGTCCAAAAGGAGGAAGGACATACGATAGAAGATTGTGAGGTATAATACTTGTCTATTTTCTTATGTAACATGTTTATGATTATTTTCAATTATATATGAATGATATATTCTGGTTTGTGGCTAATATAACTTAGACCCTGAACATAAACACAAAAGTCGGCGATCCGTACATCGTCTATTCCCCGGCTATTCGTAGAATAGAGGTTGGTGGCTTGAACAACAAGTTTGTTCATGTGACTACTCTAATCGAATAGCACGACGATGAAATAGTTGCTTGGGTAATCCCTCTTGTCAAGGATAAATTTTTTATCCGGGGACGTAGAAGGGATCGCCATGAACAAGCGACCGAGTTGAAGTGGGAAGTGAAGTTTCCTACCTTCACTCCACTGCCTGAGTGGCTCCTTTTACTGAATCTTCTTCAACCACAAGGATATTAGGGGAGTTTGCTCCATCTCATTCTCTTTTCTTTTCTTTTCATATACATTTCTTCTACTTTATTTGTTTTTGTTTTTATTTTAATTGTTAAGTTTCGTTTGTTGAGTTTTTATTTTTTTAGGGTTTTCAGATAAATTCCCTATATATTCCTTTATATCTTCTTAGAAGTCATCAAAGCTAGTTAAATTTGATTGTCATATTTTACGATTTATTGTCATGAATGGATTATTTGATTGCATGTGGTTACTACTTGGTGATGGATTCTGTGTTGATACATTGAGATGATTATTTTTGTTTACCTAGTGAGGATTGAGTCTATTTTTATTGCTTGTGTGTGGTGCACATGTGGTTATTGTAACTCTAGAACTTGCTTTGATTCTTTCGAGACCACACAAAAATAGGTTTGCATGATTATTGTGAAGGCAATCTCATTTGTTTTCCTTCACTTCTTTTTTCATCACATTGATATTGAATATCACTCTGGTCGTTCATCATTTCTATTTTTATTTTCTTCAATTAGTTTCTTCTCCATTTCTATTTCTGGATGTGGGATATTTGGTTGTTCCATGATGAGTGTATTACCTAGGATGGTCAAAAATTTAAGTGTGGGGGAGAGGAGTAGCTCAGGAAAATTTAGTATAAGAATAGGCAAGTCGTGCTTGATCACCATGAGCTAGCCATGCTCTTTATCTTTTTAGCTGAGCTTGATGTTGGAGCATAGGAAAGTGCACTACATGTCGAAAAAAAGAGTTTGAATAAAAAGAAAAAAAAAACTGAAAAAAAGAAGTTGACAAAAAAAAGGATAAACATTTGGGTGGCCATGAAATAAAAAAAAAAGTATTGTGAAAAATTTGACATGTTATGACATTTTTTATTTATGCGTAATAGTATTTTTGTGATGGGCAACCCTTGTTGCAACCATTGAGAGATTTATTATATATCATGAGTGGATTTGTATTGAAGAATGTGATAAGAGTTGTTTACATGTTTATTGGGTTGGGAAAAAAAATTAGGGCAATGCTTTCTTGTCCTCATCTATATAGCATTCCATTATTTCCATATCTTCCACTAATTTCATTGTCTCTTTCATTTCTTTTTCTTGCATACACACCATCATTACTTTTATTTCATGTTTCCCTTACATTCCTAATAAGCCTTCAAAGATTGTGCATTCTTATGTATATAATAGTGGTGAAGAGTATAAGAGAAGCAAGCATATGGTAGTGCATAAAACATGAGTAGCTTGAGTGAACTCCACTATTATATGCTTATGTGTGAGAGAGAAACCACCACTTACCTTGTGACGTTTAGTTCTTCTCAGTCTATTCATAATGGATTAAAGTTACCATGTTTGTTAACCCATGTAAGATTTTAGTCCATGAATGATTGAGTCTTTGAGAATTGACATCCTAGGTAACTTTCTTTCACTATTTTCTATGTATGATTGGGAATTGCTAGGGGAATGCATTGTTGTGGATGATGTGACCGCTAGGGGGGGGGGTGAATAGCGGTGTCGATTCTTGATGGAATTTATTCGCGATCGCGTCTACAAATCATGTTAGTGCACAGCGGAATAGTAATAAAAACAATAACACGATAACCAATCATAAACACAAGAATATAATGTGGTTCGGAACCGAATGATTCCTACTCTTAATCCCATTATAATAACGGGCACATATATTTAGTATTCATTTCTTTTATTTACCAGTGAGATAGATTTATAGTGTAAATCGATAGGCTTGGTAAGTTGGTAAATGATATTATTTATATGATGTGTCATTGATTATAGGAGGAAACCGTGTCCTATATATTAGGATGATGATGTCCCCTTGACGAGCTCATAAGGTTCACAATGTAAACCCTACAGGTGGACTTGGTCCGGCATGATGAAAAGGATGAGTGGTACTACTCATGGAGTTAGATGTTAATTAATTAATGGTTAGTAAATTAATTAATCGATGGACATTCGAGATCTTAAACATGGAGAGAAAAATATACATATAATATATGGAGCCCATATTTTCTTATGGGGGTTGGTGAGTTAGATCAATGATAATCCTTTAGTGGATTGGATTACCATTAATGGATCGGACTTTATGTGGGCTTGATCAAATGGGTGGCGAAGATCCAACTCCTCCTCATGGTCCCTATTGTAGCCTATTAATACCTCATGATGCCTAGATCCAATGGATGAAAACAAAACTCTAGATCCAAAGGTAGAGATTAAATCTCTAGATCCGACGGTTGAGATTAAATCTCTAGGTCCGACGGTGGTGGAGATTAAAACAAGGCTTATCCCTAATTCAATAAAAGGAGAGGAGGGGGTGGGCGGCAAGATGAATCCCATTAGAGATAGGATTAGGCCAGGGGGCGGCAAGCAAGGGGATTAGGGTTTAGGTGTTGGCGGCGCCAAATAAGGAAAAGTTTTCCTTATCTTCTTCTTCTTCCTTGGTGGTCGGCTCCCATACAGCCCTTCCCTCCCTTGGCCGGCATCGAAACCAGCCGTTCTCCTTCTCCTTTTCCAGTGGAAGCAAGACTTAGGCTCTTCACTTGGAGCCTTGGCCTGTTTCCATCTTATTCTTCTTCTCCTTCTTGGCCAGCGGCAAGCACCAAGCTTGGAGGTAGGTGGTTGGTTGAAAGAAGAAGAAGTGCTTCATTTCTTAGTCTTCCTCTTGTTCAAAGCGAGCAAGGAAGGAAGATTGGTGATCTAGGAGCTTCGACTTTTGGTAGATCGTTGCCCACACGACGTCCAAAAGGAGGAAGGACATACGATAGAAGATTGTGAGGTATAATACTTGTCTATTTTCTTATGTAACATGTTTATGATTATTTTCAATTATATATGAATGATATATTCTGGTTTGTGGCTAATATAACTTGGACCCCGAACATAAACACAAAAGTCGGCGATCCGTACATCGTCTATTCCCCGGCTATTCGTAGAATAGAGGTTGGTGGCTTGAACAACAAGTTTGTTCATGTGACTACTCTAATCGAATAGCACGACGATGAAATAGTTGCTTGGGTAATCCCTCTTGTCAAGGATAAATTTTTTATCTGGGGACGTAGAAGGGATCGCCATGAACAAGCGACCGAGTTGAAGTGGGAAGCGAAGTTTCCTACCTTCACTCCACTGCCTGAGTGGCTCCTTTTACTGAATCTTCTTCAACCACAAGGATATTAGGGGAGTTTGCTCCATCTCATTCTCTTTTCTTTTCTTTGCATATACATTTCTTCTACTTTATTTGTTTTTTTTTATTTTAATTGTTAAGTTTCGTTTGTTGAGTTTTTATTTTGTTAGGGTTTTCAGATAAATTCCCTATATATTCCTTTATATCTTCTTAGAAGTCATCAAAGCTAGTTAAATTTGATTGTCATATTTTGAGATTTATTGTCATGAATGGATTATTTGATTGCATGTGGTTACTACTTGGTGATGGATTCTGTGTTGATACATTGAGATGATTATTTTTGTTTACCTAGTGAGGATTGAGTCTATTTTTATTGCTTGTGTGTGGTGCACATGTGGTTATTGTAACTCTAGAACTTGCTTTGATTCTTTCGAGACCACACAAAAATAGGTTTGCATGATTATTGTGAAGGCAATCTCATTTGTTTTCCTTCACTTCTTTTATCATCACATTGATATTGAATATCACTCTGGTCGTTCATCATTTCTATTTTTATTTTCTTCAATTAGTTTCTTCTCCATTTCTATTTCTGGATGTGGGATATTTGGTTGTTCCATGATGAGTGTATTACCTAGGATGGTCAAAATTTAAGTGTGGGGGAGAGGAGTAGCTCAGGAAAATTTAGTATAAGAATAGGCAAGTCGTGCTTGATCACCATGAGCTAGCCATGCTCTTTATCTTTTTAGCTGAGCTTGATGTTGGAGCATAGGAAAGTGCACTACATGTCGAAAAAAAGAGTTTGAATAAAAAGAAAAAAAAACTGAAAAAAAGAAGTTGACAAAAAAAAGAATAAACATTTGGGTGGCCATGAAATAAAAAAAAAGTATTGTGAAAAATTTGACATGTTATGACATTTTTTATTTATGCGTAATAGTATTTTTGTGATGGGCAACCCTTGTTGCAACCATTGAGAGATTTATTATATATCATGAGTGGATTTGTATTGAAGAATGTGATAAGGGTTGTTTACATGTTTATTGGGTTGGGAAAAAAAATTAGGGCAATGTTTTCTTGTCCTCATCTATATAGCATTCCATTATTTCCATATCTTCCACTAATTTCTTTGTCTCTTTCATTTCTTTTTCTTGCATACACACCATCATTACTTTTATTTCATGTTTCCCTTACATTCCTAATAAGCCTTCAAAGATTGTGCATTCTTATGTATATAATAGTGGTGAAGAGTATAAGAGAAGCAAGCATATGGTAGTGCATAAAACATGAGTAGCTTGAGTGAACTCCACTATTACATGCTTATGTGTGAGAGAGAAACCACCACTTACCTTGTGAGGTTTAGTTCTTCTCAGTCTATTCATAATGGATTAAAGTTACCATGTTTGTTAACCCATGTAAGATTTTAGTCCATGAATGATTGAGTCTTTGAGAATTGACAATCCTAGGTAACTTTCTTTCACTATTTTCTATGTATGATTGGGAATTGCTAGGGGAATGCATTGTTGTGGATGATGTGACCGCTAGGGGGGGGGGTGAATAGCGGTGTCGATTCTTGATGGAATTTATTCGCGATCGCATCTACAAATCATGTTAGTGCACAGTGGAATATTAATAAAAACAATAACACGATAACCAATCACAAACACAAGAATATAATGTGGTTCAGAACCGAATGATTCCTACTCCACGGATTGGGCTCGTAAGAGCCCTAGCGATGCAAATCACACACCACTACTAAGTAAACTCCTCGACATAAGTCGGAGGTGGAGAAACCTCGTACAAATGATTACACTAAGTAATACAATAAATACAAGCAATTACACTAATGAAATGCAATACAAGTAAAGAAAAACACTTTACAATTGTGCTTTTGGATGCTTTCTATGTGGTTGCTTGAATTGCACTTGGGAACCTTGATTTGCAGCTACAAATCACCCCAAAAGCTCCCAAGAACCAATTGCCAAATCCTCCTGATGAGCTCCATTTAAAGCTTCTGCCTGGGTTGGATTTCACCTATTAGTCGACTGCTCGGGACCATCAGTCAACTGGTGCCACTGTTGTCGTGAGACAACGGCTAGATCTGTTGGGTTTCCGGCACCGCGGCGTGTGTGTGTTCGATCACGTTTCATAAACATGAACACAGTGGAAGCAATAAAAATAATAAATCTACATTTATTACAACACACACAACACACGCATACATATTACAACAAGTGTAGACATAACCGTAAATTTAAATTTGCAATAAAAGGAAATTTATCTACGTTATACCTTTCGTATGACGTGTAGCGGGAACGACATCAACCGGAACGATCCTCGCTAGAATCGTCTCTATCCGTATCCACGCCGAGTTCCTTGGGATGACTTCGCTAAGCCACGAGCTTCGTCTTCGTATGAGTTACTAGCCTCGTGTTGAAGACGACGTGATCGAGAGATGATCACGATCCGAATCCAAATTCGGATCCTAATACGAGTTCTCAAAACTCGCTTCTCCGGAGAGGTATTCGTCAACCAATTGACGAATCCTTCATCCTCCACCTCAGAGGATTACCGGAGGTCGAATCCCCGGTAAGTTAGCCGCTGTTGGAGCTCTAACCGTCGTCCAAACGACGCTCCGACGAGAGGAGAACAAGCTGTCCAGAAAACTAGACAGCTTTGGTGGAGGAGAGAGGCGCCGGCCAACCAAGGGAAGATAAAGCTCACCTTGATGCCAAACCTAAAGGAGATCACCAGAGTACCAATCGGCAGCAGCTCGACGCCGGCAAGGGGGAAGGTCAGCACCTTCTGGACGCCGGTTGGAGCCTCAAGGTGGGTGGCGGCAAGGAGGAGGAGAGTTGGCTCCGAATTTCTCCAAGGAGAGATGGCCGGTAACTTAGGGTTGTGGATTAGGGCTTAATTATCCCTTAAGCCCTCTTTTATAGAGAAGTAATTCTCTTAATGGTTATTGGATCATAACCATTAGGCCCGTTAACCCGCTCCATTAAGATAAGTTAAAATAAACCAAACCATGATGGTTTATTTTAAGTTAAAACGAACCGAACCAACTTTTGGTTCATTCGTTTAAAATAAACCAAACCCTTTGATTTATTCTCCTCCATTGGATTAGAACCAAACCATTTTGGTTCATCCATTATGTCTTCATAAGACACGGCTCATCCATGCTTCCATTGCGACTGAAACGATTTGATGCTCTCTCCATGTTTGGTCCAACCAAGCATAGTTTCTCTCGGTCTGAGAATCTCATTCTCAAGCTCGTTTTAAATCCTTTGGATTACGCTCGTTATGCGTGTGACAAAATAGGTTCTCGGTTTATGTTGGTCGTCTATAATTAACCATTAATTATAGAATGATCATGAGTGGCACCTAGTAGTACATCATGATCCCCAATTAACCGAAAAGATCAACAGTTGATCCAGAACTATTTCTGAAACCCTTCAGTAGCTCGAATGAATCGTGCCCCATTCCCTTCACTCATCTTATACCCACTTGGTTCAGGACATGGTCTATTGTGTCAGTCCCCACTAGGCTGACTACGTCACACCTAGCCCAAGTATCATTTCCTCGTCCTACGGATTCTAGTTACTGCACATGTATCGAAGAGTACTATACTCTAAACATGTAATGCTTTGGCCAAAGACTTTAGTAACAATCCGACGAGAGGCCATGGGTATACATCTCCTCGCAAGGAGTGGTGAATCCTTTATAGGCTATTCAAACACCTTCGATCATTTCGACTTATACCCAATCATCCCGGGTCCACATCTCCTTAGAGATGTCAAAGCATAAGTCTCCATGATCAAGATGACTTGAATACCGCAAGTCAAAGGAACATCGCACTTAAGCTACAGTAAGAACTTCATTGACATATCTATATATGCAGAGAACCATATGAAGTCTTACGGCTGGTCACTCCAATGAACTAGTTACCATAACTAGCATCCACGATTAACTCCGGACATCACAATGTCTCCGGTGAGAATCACCGCTTGGATACACCAAGGAGTATACCTCGTGCTAGTCTCGAGCGAATCGATGGTGTCCAAATCCATCAATTCATCGACTAGGGATAATTCGATACATCACAATTACACATGTAGAGATACTCACTAGTTGTGATCCAATCACAAATTCTCTCATGCTGTGAATCGTATCGTGGACATTCAGTAAATGAGTTTAAGATCCAATCAAATACATGAAACATGTATACTCAAATAGTGAATCTTCATTTAACATATAAATGGTTCATACATAAGGCGATTGCCTTAGAACATCTCTCATATATTACTAACAGACTCCCACTTGGCCTAATGTCAATCGCTACGGTATCCAATACCATAAGCTCTAACATGACCCTCAAACTTATTTTGAGGTAATGCCTTAGTCAAAGGATCCGCTAAGTTCCTTTCAGTGGGAGTTTTCTCGATTTGTATTTCGTTCCTACTGATGATCTCTCTGATAAGATGATAGCGGCGAAGCACATGTTTGGATCATTGATGAGACCACATCAAGTTCAGAGATAAACTTTTTGATCCAAACCACTTCCTTTGCTGCTTCCAAAGCTGTAATGTATTCTGCCTTAGTAGCAGAATCCGCTATAGTGTCAAGCTTGGAACCTTTCCAACTTATTGCGCCTCCAATCCAGGTGAATACATACCCAGACAAAGACATGGAATCATCCTTGTCTGTCTGGAGCTGGCATCCGTATACCCACGTATCACCATGTACCCTTCTCCATATATTAGGAACACATTCTTAGTTCTTCTCAAGTACTTAAGGATCGTCTTAACAGCCACCCAATAATCCATTCCTGGATCAGACTGGTATCTGCTCGTGACACTCAGAGCATACGATACATCGGGCCTCGTACATAACATAGCATACATGATAGATCCTATTGCGGATGCATAGGGAATCTTACTCATGCAAATCCTCTCGTCTTATGTGCGCGGACACATAGACTTCGAAAGGTGTATCCCATGCCTGATGGGTAGGAAACCTTTCTTGGATTCCGACATGCTAAACCTCTTTAGCACTCGGTCTATATATGTAGACTCGAAAGACCAAGCAACCGTTTCGATCTATCTCTATAGATCTTAATCCCGAGGATGTAGGTTGCTTCTCCCAGGTCTTTCATGGAGAATGTCTTGGATAACCAAACCTTAACTGACTGTAAGACTGAAACATCGTTTCCTATAAGTAATATGTCATCGACACACAATACTAGGAACACGACTGCACTCCCACTAACCTTCTTGTACACACAAGGTTCGTCTGGATTTTGTGAGAAATCAAACTTTTTGATGGTCTCATCAAAACGGATATTCCAGCTCCTGGATGCTTGCTTCAATCCATAAATGGACCGTCGCAATTTGCATACCTTGGTTTTATCAACCGATGTGAAACCCTCAGGCTGTATCATATACACGTCCTCGAGCAGGTTTCCATTAAGGAAAGTTGTTTTCCCATCCATCTGCCATATCTCATAATCATAATGAGCAGCTCTGGCCAGGAGCATCCGAATGGATTTAAGCATAGCTACAGGCGAATAGGTTTCGTCATAATCAACACCTTGCTTTTGACGATATCCTTTCGCCACCAATCTAGCCTTATAGGTAATCACATTACCATCCATGTCGGTTTTCTTCTTGAAAACCCACTTGCACCCTATAGGCTTTATGCCTTCAGGTGGGTCAACCAAGTTCCAAACTTGGTTTTCATACATGGAATCCATTTCCGACTTCATGGCACCAAGCCACTTATCCCTTTCTGAACTTGTCAGCACTTCTTCATAACTAGTAGGCTCCTCATCATTAATGAGTAACACGTCGTTCGATTCACTTACGAGAAATCCATATCTCTCAGGAATATTGCGTGTTCTACCAGATCTACGAAGATGTGGTGTTACAATAGGTCCAGCCGATTGCTCATCACTATGAGTTGTCAGCTGTTGTGCTTCACCAGGTATCTCATCAATGTCTATTTGAGTCTCTCGAGCCTCCTCAAGCTCGACGACACTCCCACTGTTTTCTTGCAAGAGAAACTCTTTCTCTAGAAACACAGCATGCCTTGAAACAAACACCTTTTGTTCCACAGGATGATAGAATTGGTAACCCCTTGTTTCCTTAGGGTATCCAATAAATAGACATTTATCAGACTTAGCATCCAATTTGTCTGATACAGTCCGCTTCACATAAGCAGGACAACCCCATATCTTCAAGTAAGATACATGAGGTTTCTTACTATTCCATATCTCATATGGAGTAGTTGAGACTACCTTGGTAGGCATTCTGTTTAACAAGTAAACAACTGTCTGAAGTGCATAACCCCAAAAGGACTTGGGAAGAGTCGCATGATTCATCATTGACCTGACCATGTCCAACAAGGTCCGGTTACGCCTCTCAGATAAACCATTATGCTGTGGTGTATAGGGCGGAGTCCATTGAGACAATATGCCATTGTCTCTTAGATAATCAAGAAACTCTTGACTTAAGTATTCACCACCTCGATCCGATCGAAGCATTTTAATACTCTTTTCATTTTGTTTCTCTACTTCATTTCTGAATTCTTTGAACCTTTCAAAGGCTTCAGACTTGTGTTTCATCAAGAACACATACCCAAACCGTGAGTGATCATCGGTGAAGGTAATGAAGTAGCTATAGCCTCCTAAAGATTGAGTTGACATAGGTCCACATACATCAGTATGTATTAGACCTAGTAACTCTCCCACTCGTTCAACTTTTCCAGTAAAAGGTAACTTAGTCATCTTGCCTTTTTAGCATGATTCGCATGTATCGTATGAATCCAATTCAAACGATTCCAGAATTCCACATCGGTGTAATTCGGACATGTGTTTCTTGCTTACATGGCCAAGACGACAATGCCACATGTAGGAGTCTAATTGATTATCCTTTCGAGCACGCTTGTTGCTCGCTTCGATATTGAAAATGTCACTGGATACGTCTAACGTATAAACACCATTGCTTAAAGTTTCAGTCCCATAAAGAACTCCATTCAAAGTTATGTAACAACAATTGTTACTAAAAGTCAAATGGTACCCATTTCTATTTAAACAAGAAATAGAAATGATGTTCTTTATCAACGAAGGAACATAAAAGCAATTGTCCAGTTCTAAGACAAGTCCCTGCAGGAGTTTCAACAAATACGTTCGATGGCGAGTCAGACCTTTGCTCCATTCCCAACACGTAAATTTGACTCTCCCTTGACTAGTCTTCTTCTATTCCTTAGCCCATGTATGACATTACATATATGTGAGCCACACCCAGATCAATACCCAAGTGTCTAAGGAAATAGAATGAAATCAATAACAAAGATATGTGAAGAAGATGGGGCATCGATGCCTTATCCTTCTTCACGGACTCAAGATAAATCTTGCAATTTCTTGAATGGCCCTCCTTGCCATAATGATGGCAAGTGCCCTTTGTAGTTACGCCTTTTAGCCTTTTCTTCTTCCCTTACATTTGTTCCTTTGACTCCCTCTTAGAACCTTTCTTGAGGAATCAACTAACAACACCCCCTGCTCATGCTTCTCGGAAGGCTCCACGGTCTTGACATGTTGAAGCGATACCACAGATGAACCTTCTTGCATCTCGAGGTGAAGAGGAGCTTGGGACTTGAACCTTCGAATCTCGCACTCATCATCAAACAACTCATAAAGATGAAGGACTACGATATGAGCATCCATATGCTCATGTTGCTTTCGTAGATTTGGGTTCTATCGTGACTAGCATGATGCAACTTGTCAGTTCAGAATCAGTCACATGTTTCTGATAGACCAACAATTGGTCCGGAGTTGCATCGTCACTAGGATGGGCAGGAAGAGGCGCTTCGAGGACATACGCAAGCTTTTCACCCTTGAGAACAATTCTCACATTTCTAAGCCAGTCCAAGAAGTTCGGCCCAGTCAATTTATTCGAATCCAAAATGGAACGCAAATTCAAAGACATCATGATCAATTTTAGAAATACAAAGCGAGCATATATGAGAAAATGATTTTAAAATGCATCAATATACATTTATAAATCCCATTCATTTTTCGAATTTCAAAAACCCCTAAATCACTTCGGGAGATCGTAGGTCCATCTCCGAATGGGCTGATATCCATCATAATTATGAACAACCTTGGAGAGAGTCCAACAAGCCATTCATAACTACGACGGTAGGTATCAACTATACCGATTGCATATCACGTATATGCAACTATCACAATGTGCTAACAACTAATTGAATGTTCACATATACATCGGGTTGTTAACACATTAACAAGTATGCATCATATGCATAACACCCAACTTCACCTCCCTTTACATCGACCGTGGAGAGAGTCCAACAAGCCGATGCTCCAGGTTAAAGCCAACCCATTAATCGGGAAATAGTTTTAATATGGTTAGAGTGCATTCAACCAATTAGCCCAGCTTGGAGAGAGTCCAACAACCAAAGCTAACGATTGACCTCTGACTCTTACCATATTAGTATTAAACTATTCCATGGTTTGAACATGTTCGGGTTCGAGCCGGGCTTGGAGAGAGTCCAACAACCCAAACCAGAAATGGAACTCTGGTTCTAACCATATAAATGGAAGGTGTAGGCTTTAATATTGTTTAAGGGTTTTTATGTCTCATCCTCTTTGCATGCAAATAACTATTATCTACATGGCATGACATACATGGCATACATCTACATGTCACGACACGCATGACATAATGTTATGCATCTAATGCAATTACATGGCATACAATTATGTCATGTATATAATTTCCTTATATGTCATAACTATTTATGGAAATAAAATATATTTAAGATTTGATTCTCCAAATCAAATCATAATTAAATTAGGAAACAAATTTCCAAATCTAATCACATATTTTATTTATGGAATTATTTGATTAAGGATAATCTATTTAGGAAACTAATTTCCTAAATAATTAAAACTACTTATGGAAATAAAATATTTTAAGATTTGATTTCCCAAATCAAATCATGATTAAATTAGGAAACAAATTTCCAGAATCTAATCAAATATTTTATTTTTGGAAAATATCAATTTCCATAAATACTTCCAACTTTCCAAAAGTGGAAGATTTCCATAAATACTTCTAGACTTTCCAAAATTGAAAAATTTCCATAAATACTTCTAAATTTCCAAAATTAGAAAATTTCTAGAAATAACATTATGACTATCGCAAAACCATTTTACGATTATGTTGAAACACAACTTGGGCTCTGATACCACTGTTGGGTTTCCGGCACCGCGGCGTGTGTGTGTTCGATCACGTTTCGTAAACATGAACACAGCGGAAGCAATAAAAATAATAAATCTACATTTATTACAACACACACAACACATGGATGCATATTACAACAAGTGTAGACATAACCGTAAATTTAAATTTGCAATAAAAGGAAATTTATCTACGTTATACCTTTCGTATGACGTGTAGCGGGAACGGCATCAACCGGAACGATCCTCGCTAGAATCGTCTCTATCCGTATCCACGCCGAGTTCCTCGGGATGACTTCGCTAAGCCACAAGCTTCGTCTTCGTATGAGTTATTAGCCTCGTGTTGAAGACGACATGATCGAGAGATGATCACGATCCGAATCCAAATTCGGATCCTAATACGAGTTCTCAAAACTCGCTTCTCCGGAGAGGTATTCGTCAACCAATTGACGAATCCACCATCCTCCACCTCAGAGGATTACCGGAGGTCGAATCTGTTAGTTATAACCCTAGAGCCAATCATGTGATGGTTGAAAAGGGAACATTTTGTATCATATTCAATAAAGGCAAAGGATTGGTTATTATATTTACATCTTGCTTGTGCCAGCTAAATTAAATATAATAATGCCCTAGAAAAGTAGGTTCTTATCTACAGCACATCAATTGGCAAAATTGATTATGAGAGGCTGTAGAGAATACTTTCCTAAATGTTCCTAGTCAAGTATTAATATGCAAGGGCAATATTAATACATAAAGACTAGCATGTAGGTCGATTGATGACTTGATCTCACAAGTCATGGATATATGATATCAAGTTGACACATGGGTATATATTAGAGAATATATACTGAACTGACCCGCCATGAGAAAGTTTCATGGATCGTTATATGAGTGTCATAAACTTTCTCATGTGACTATTGGTATGAATAGTCCTCGAACCTGAAGTCACTACGGTTCCCTACATAAGGAATTATGTACTTTGGTATCCTCAAACGTCACCCGTAACAGGGTGGACCATAAAGGCGATTACTGGGTATATAACAAATTATGCGGAGGGATGTGAGTGATGTAGATGGGATCTATCCCTCTCATATGACGAGAGTGATATCGGTGGGCCCCTTGATTGAGTAGAACTACTAAAACGCATGGCCATGCTCAAATGAGTCAATATGAGATATTGAGCTCATTTGTTTGAGTTAGTTTACTCAGGGATCAAGAAACACATAGATTGATCGAGGATGACACGGTCTATGCCTCATTGGTCAATCTGATATCAAGGATAGAAGGACACGGTCATACATTATAGTAGTCACGGAAAGGTTAGTCGGATCTTGACTTATTTCGTAACTTGGGTAGCAATGATGTATTGCTAGATGCCGCTCATTGCTTGTGTATCTAAAAGAGTTTAGATCCGCTGCCAACGTTATGAGAGCCTATAGGGTCACACACAAAGAGCATGATGATTAGAAGAATTAGTGCATTCTAGTTTGACTAGAATAATTTGGGAATAAGCTTAAGTACAAAATGGTTTTTGGACTTTAAAATTAATGAGAATTTTAGCTTATTGATTTAATGAGATTAATTCAATATGTTACCTTATTCATTTAATGAGATTAATTCAATATGATAACATAAGCTTATTGAATTAATAAGATTAATTCAACATGCATGAATGTCACACAAGCATGCCACATAAGCATGCCACCTAAGCTAGATGAGGTGGAAGGAGACAAAGTGGTTTTTGTCTCCTTAAGTGGCCGGCCAAACAAGGAAGCCAACTCCTTGTTTGATTGTGTCTCAATGCAATGGATTGCACTGAATGTTAGGAGGTGAAAGGGTTTTTCCAACCCTATAAAAGACTCCATGGAGTGGCCGGCCAAGGTGAAGATTTTTGGTTGTTGTGTGAAGCTTGAGAGCTTGGTGGAAGATTTGTTGTGTGGTTTTGTGAGTGTAGGCTAGCAAGAAGAATAGTCTTCTTCTTCCTTTCTCTTTTTCCCTAGCTTCCTCTCCTTTAGGGACTTCTCTAGCAAGAAGGAAAGGAGAGCTCTTCTAGTTTCTTTTGTGAGACAAGAGCTTGCTCGTGTGGATACATATAGAGGCACGGACATTTGAACGTGCTAAAGATCCAACAAACCAAAAGGAAAAGCGGGATTAACAAGGGCACGCAACAAAGGTAATCCTCTCCTATAAGATAGGTTTGGTTTTAGAGAAATTTATTTTGTACGAGGTTTTCTTTCGCAAGGATCACTAGGAAGGGATCCTAATTTTTCCGTTGCGCATATGCTATTTGGCATAAAGAATTCCCTACAGTGGTATCAGAGTCACTTGCGAAAGATCGTATAAAATAGTTTTTCTCTATTTTATATATGATATAGAAGTAGGATAAATTTTATTATGAGTTGATAATTGCATTAGCAATTTTTCAAACATAATAAAATATCCGATGTCTTTTAAAAGTTAAAATTGACATGGTGCATGGTTATGGCCTAGTCCCACAAGTTTGTGATTGTGTGTTGTAATTTTTAATACGGCCTGCGTGTGGTGGCCTTTCTCCTAACCTTCTTGTTGTAAAATTAGTTTTAGACTCGAATGTAACTCGAGTATTTCTCCTTTTGTAATATACAAAACAAAGATGGAGGGTCCATTGGATGATGAGGTTACAAGGAGAAAGTCAACACACAAGACAACCAAAAGGAAGCACTTGGGAGAAGATACTATCCCTAGGTTGACCAATCAATCTTTTCATTGGCTTGAGAAGATTGTAGAATAAGGGCCATAACCATGACACGCTTAGTTTAATATGTATGTGATGCATGTTAGTTTAGCTTATATGTGATGTATGCTAATATGTATATGACGCATGTTTTTATATCTTAATAAGTCAAATACGATATGCCTACCAAAGTTTGGTACTCACTACTTCCTCGATCATTTGTTATTGGGTTTGCCAAAGCAAAGCAATGCATTTTATCTTGGAAGAGTGCGAGTGGACAATCGTGATGTCCCACTATCAAACTTGGTTAAGACTTAATTAAGTTTTTCTTAATTAGTTAAGAAAGTAGAGGCATATATTAGCTTTGAACATAAGTTTTAAAATTAGTTTTGTGTGATTTCCGAACATCAGCTTTGTCTTAGAAGTGGTCGCTTCTGATATCCAAGAAGGCCTCTCAGGCCTCGCCACACCGAAGTCGGTTTAGGAATAAGCACTAAACTAATCTAAACTTAACCAAAGCTATTAAAGAGTTACATCAGATGTAATTGGCAAAAGATTGCCTACCTAATCATACTACGTCTTGGGCGATTAGCCAAAGCTAACTCAAGACGAATTATGATGTGGATCTTTATCCCATATAAATTTATAGCTAAATAGTAGCTAATGATGTAAAAGTGTTTGCCTACATCAATGATTAGCTCATATCAAAGCTATGAGAATTTAGTGAGCCTCATTTAATTAAAGGCCTAATCAAATGACTTAGGTATGATACTTAATTTTGCATTTTATTGTTGTAGATCACCATGTCATCTAACACGACACACCCCCTCAACTTGCGATCTGTCCTTGAGAAGGACAAGCTTAATGGAGCGAACTTTCTTGATCGGTATAGGAACTTGAGGATTATCCTCAAGCAAGAACGCAAACCGTATGTCCTAGAGCAATCTACCAAATACCTGCCTCGCCACACGTCGAAAAAGATGCTTATAAGAAGCATCAAGATGACGATTAGATGTGTCATGCTTTATGCTTGCAACCATGAACTCGAGCTCGTATAGCAACATGAGAACATGGATGCCTATGATATGGTTGAGCATTTGAAACAACTATATCAAGGACAAGCCGTGCACGAGCGTTTTGAAGTGTCTAAGGCTCTTTTGCATGCAAGATGCAAGAAGGAACACCGTAGGAACTCACGACTTAAAATGATTGGGTACGCTTAAGAACCTTAAAAGACTAGGTTTTCCATCGAGCCAAGAATTGGCAACCGATGTTATCCTCGCAATCGCTGGAAACATATAATCAATTCGTCATGAATTATAACATGAATGAAATTGATAAGTTTTTTGCTCGAGATTCTCAATGTTAAGAATCACAACCGAATCTCAAGAAGAAAGTTAGTAACGTACTAATGGTCAAAAAGGACAAAGGTAAGCGCAAAGGCAAGGGTAAGACCCAAGCCAAAGGCAAGGCCAATTCATCCACTTCAAAGGGTAAAGGTAAAGTACCTAAGGAAGGGGACTATTTCCATTGCGGTGAGACACTGGAAGCGGAACTGCAAAGTCTACCTTGAGGAAGTAAAGAAGAAAAGAAGTGGGACTTCTGCCTCAGGTATACACGTTATAGAAGTTAATCTATCTATTTCTTCTACATGGGTATTAGATACCAGATGTGCATCTCACATTTGTACTAATGTGCAGGGACTGAGAAATAGTAGACTAATGGCAAAAGGCGAAGTGGACCTACGAGTAGGCAATGGCGCAAAAGTCACCAGAGTCAGAGGAACATATTCTTTGTCTTTGCCCACTGGGCTTATCTTAGAACTAGAGGAGTGCTTATATGTACCTGCATTGACAAAGAACATAATTTCTGTATCTTGTTTAGACAAGAAAAACTTTTCTTTTATAATAAAGGACAAATGTTGTTCCATTTATTTGAATGAAATGTTCTATTGTAATGCACCACTTATGAATGGTCTCTATGTTCTAGATTTAGAAAACCCAATATATAACGTAAATACCAAACGGTTCAAATCGAATGATTTGAACCAAACATATCTCTGGCACTGTCGCCTAGGTCACATAAATGAAAAACGCATATCCCAACTCCATAAAGATGGATTATTGGACTCATTTGATTTTGAATCATATGAGGTATGCGAATCTTGTCTTTTAGGAAAGATGACTAAAACTCCATTTAGTGGACATGGCGAGAGAGCGACGGACTTGTTAGGACTCATACATACTGATGTATGTGGCCCTTTCAATGTCGAAGCCAGAGGAGGCTATAAGTACTTTATTACTTTCACTGATGATACGAGTAGATTTGGCTACTTATATTTGATGAGACATAAGTCAGAATCCTTTGAAAAGTTCAAAGAATTCAAGAATGAAGTACAAAACCAACTTGGTAAGCGTATTACGCTACTTTGATCAGATCGAGGCGGTGAATACCTTAGTCAAGAGTTTCGTGATCACCTGGCTGAGTGTGGGATAATATCCCAACTCACTCCACCTGGAACACCACAATGGAATGGTGTATCTGAAAGGAGAAATCGTACTCTATTAGATATGGTACGATCAATGATGAGTCAGACTGATCTACCTACTTCCTTTTGGGGACTAGCTCTAGAGACAGCCACTTTCACACTTAATCGCGTCCCATCAAAAGCCGTAGAAAAGACACCATATACGATATGGACTGGGAAGAGTCCCAAAATGTCTTTTATAAAGATTTGGGGTTGTGAAGCTTATGTTAGACGTCAAGTCTCAGATAAACTAGGACCCAAATCAGATAAGTGTTATTTTGTAGGATATCCCAAGGAAACTAAGGGATATTACTTTTACAATCCCACACTTGGCAAGGTGTTTGTTGCCAGAAATGCTGTCTTTCTAGAAAGAGAATTTATTTCTATAAAAACTAGTGGGAGTAAAATTCATCTTGAAGAAGTTCAAGATGACGATAACACTAAGGCTTCGATGGAAAATGAACAGGAACCACAAAGTGTTGTGGATGAGGAAATTGTTGCCCAAAGAGTTGTGGAGCAAACACCTGTTCAAGTAGACCAACCTCTTCATAGATCTGATAGGATCCGTCGTCAACCCGAGAGATATTCTTTTCTCTTGACTGACAATGGTGACGTATTGCTTGTCGATCTTGACGAGCCTACATCCTATCAAGAAGCTATGAAGAGCCCAGATTCCGAGAAATGGCTAGAGGCCATGAGATCCGAAATGGAATCCATGTACACTAACCAAGTATGGACTTTGGTTGATCCACCTGAAGAGGTAAAACCCATTGGGTGTAAGTGGGTCTTTAAAGTAAAGACTGACATGGATGGTAATAAGCATACCTATAAAGGTAGATTGGTGGCTAAAGGATTCAAACAAATTCATGGTATTGACTATGATGAAACCTTTTCACCAGTTGCGATGCTTAAATCCATTCGGATCATACTTGCTATTGCAGCCTACCACGATTATGAGATCTGGCAGATGGAGGTCAAAACCGCTTTTCTGAATGGAAAGCTACTCGAGGATGTGTACATGACACAGCCTGAGGGTTTTGAAGATCCAAAGCATCCTGGAAAGGTATGCAAACTGCAAAGGTCCATTTATGGACTAAAGCAAGCCTCTCGAAGCTGGAATCTTCGATTCGATGATGCAATCAAGGAGTTTGGTTTCATCAAGAATGAAGATGAACCTTGTGTCTACAAGAGAAATAGTGGGAGCACAGTTGTATTTCTTGTCTTGGATGTAGATGACATACTTCTCATCGGAAATGATATTCCCTCACTCCAGTCTGTGAAGATGTGGTTAGGGAATTGTTTCTCGATGAAAGACTTAGGTGAAACTGCCTATATTCTAGGCATCAAGATCTATAGAGATAGATCTAAAAGATTACTTGGCCTAAGACAAAGTACATACATTGATAAAGTGCTAGATCGTTTTGCTATGCAAAATTCCAAGAAAGGATTTCTGCCTTTATCACATAGTGTGAGTCATTCGAAGACTCAATGTCCCTCTTCTAAGGAGGAGAGAGAACGCATGGATAAGATCCCTTATGCATCTGCCATAGGGTCTATCATGTACGCCATGCTTTGTACTCGTCCTGACGTCTCATATGCTTTGAGCATGACGAGTAGATACCAGTCGGATCCAGGTGAAAGTCACTGGATAGCAGTCAAAAATATTCTTAAATACTTACGAAGAACGAAAGAATATTTCCTGATATTTGGAGGCAATGAGGAGCTAACTGTAAAGGGTTACAGTGATGCAAGCTTCCAAACAGACAAGGATGACTATAGATCGCAATCGGGGTACGTGTTTTGCCCGAATGGTGGAGCTGTGAGTCGGAAGAGTTCAAAGCAGACACGCTTGCCGATTCTACAGTGGGCGAGTATATTCTGCGCTCGATGCAGCAAAGGAGGCTGTTTGGCTCCGCAAGTTCATCAGTGAACTTGGGGTAGTTCCTAGCATTACAGATCCAATAGACCTCTATTGTGACAACAATGGGGCTATTGCACAGGCTAAGGAACCTCGATCACATCAGCGGACCAAACACATACTGCGGCGCTTCCATCTCATTCGAGAGATCATCGATAGAGGAGATGTGAGGATATGCAGAGTACCGACAGAAGCTAACATCGCAGATCCATTGACCAAGGCTTTGGCACAGAGGAAGCATGATGGTCACACTAGGTCACTAGGTATTAGATATCATAGTGATTGGTACTAGTGCTAGTGGAAGATTGTTAGTTATAGCCCTAGAGCCAATCATGTGATGGTTGAAAAGGGAACATTTTGTATCATATTCAATAAAGGCAAAGGATTGGTTATTATATTTACATCTTGCTTGTGCCAGCTAAATTAAATATAATAATGCCCTAGAAAAGTAGGTTCTTATCTATAGTACATCAATTGGCAGAATTGATTATGAGAGGCTGTAGAGAACACTTTTCTAAATGTTCCTAGTCAAGTATTAATATGCAAGGGCAATATTAATACATAAAGACTAGCATGTAGGTCGATTGATGACTTGATCTCACAAGTCATGGATATATGATATCAAGTTGACACATGGGTATATATTAGAGAATATATACTGAATCAACGCCATGAGAAAGTTTCATGGATCGTTATATGAGTGTCATAAACTTTCTCATGTGACTATTGGTATGAATAGTCCTCGAACCTCAAGTCACTACGGTTCCCTACATAAGAATTATGTACTTTGATATCACAACGCCACCCGTGACAGTGGTGGACCATAAAGGCGACATCGGGTATATAACAAATTATGCGGAGGGATGTGAGTGATGTAGATGGGATCTATCCTCTCATATGACGAGAGTGATATCGTGGGCCCTTTGATTGAGTAGAACTACTATAACGCATGGCCTTGATCGAATGAGTCAATATGAGATATTGAGCTCATTTGTTTGAGTTAGTTTACTGTGGATCAAGAAACACATAGATTGATCGAGGATGACACTCTATGCCTCATTGGTCAACTGATATCAAGGATTGAAGGACACGGTCATACATTATAGTAGTCACGGAAAGGTTAGTCGGATCTTGACTTATTTCGTAACTTGGGTAGCAATGATGTATTGCTAGATGCCGCTCATTGCTTGTGTATCTAAAAGAGTTTAGATCCACTGCCAACGTTATGAGAGCCTATAGGGTCACACACAAAGAGCATGATGATTAGAAGAATTAGTGCATTCTAGTTTGACTAGAATTTGGGAATAAGCTTAAGTACAAAATGGTTTTTGGACTTTAAGCTTAATGAGAATTTTAGCTTATTGATTTAATGAGATTAATTCAATATGTTACCTTATTGATTTAATGAGATTAATTCAATATGATAACATAAGCTTATTGAATTAATAAGATTAATTCAACATGCATGAATGCCACACAAGCATGCCACATAAGCATGCCACCTAAGCTAGATGAGGTGGAAGGAGACAAAGTGGTTTTTGTCTCCTTAAGTGGCCGGCCAAACAAGGAAGCCAACTCCTTGTTTGATTGTGTCTCAATGCAATGGATTGCATTGAATGTTAGAAGGTGAAAGGGTTTTTCCAACCCTATAAAAGACTCCATGGAGTGGCCGGCCAAGGTGAAGATTTTTGGTTGTTGTGTGAAGCTTGAGAACTTGGTGGAAGCTTTGTTGTGTGGTTTTGTGAGTGTAGGCTAGCAAGAAGAATAGTCTTCTTCTTCCTTTCTCTTTTTCCCTAGCTTCCTCTCCTTTAGGGACTTCTCTAGCAAGAAGGAAAGGAGTGCTCTTCTAGTTTCTTTTGTGAGACAAGAGCTTGCTCGTGTGGATACATATAGAGGCACGGACATTTGAACGTGCTATAGATCCAACAAACCAAAAGGAAAAGCGGGATTAACAAGGGCACGCAACAAAGGTAATCCTCTCCTATAAGATAGGTTTGGTTTTAGAGAAATTTATTTTGTACGAGGTTTTCTTTCGCAAGGATCACTAGGAAGGGATCCTAATTTTTCCGTTGCGCATATGCTATTTGGCATAAAGAATTCCCTACAGAATCCCCGGTAAGTTAGCCACTGTTGAAGCTCTGACCGTCGTCCAAATGATGCTCCGACGAGAGGAGAACAAGCTGTCCAGAAAACTGGACAGCTTTGGTGGAGGAGATAGGCGCCGGCCAACCAAGGGAAGATAAAGCTCACCATGATGCCAAACCTAAAGGAGATCACCGGAGTACTAACCGGCAGCAGCTCGACGCCGGCGAGGGGGAAGGTCAGCACCTTCTGGACGCCGGTTGGAGCCTCAAGGTGGGCGGTGGCAAGGAGGAGGAGAGTTGGCTCCGAATTTCTCCAAGGAGAGGTGGGCGGCAACTTAGGGTTGTGGATTAGGGCTTAATTATCCCTTAAGCCCTCTTTTATAGAGAACTAATTCTCTTAATGGTTATTGGATCATAACCATTAGGCCCGTTAACCCGCTCCATTAAGATAAGTTAAAATAAACCAAACCATGATGGTTTATTTTAAGTTAAAACGAACCGAACCAACTTTTGGTTCATTCGTTTAAAATAAACCAAACCCTTTGGTTTATTCTCCTCCATTGGATTAGAGCCAAACCATTTTGGTTCTTCCATTATGTCTTCATAAGACACGGCTCATCCATGCTTCCATTGCGACTGAAACGATTTCATGCTCGCTCCATGTTTGGTCCAACCAAGCATTGTTTCTCTCGGTCTGAGAATCCCATTCTCAAGCTCATTTTAAATCCTTTGGATTACGCTCGTTATGCGTGTGACCAAATAGGTTCTCGGTTTATGTTGGCCGTCTATAATTAACCATTAATTATAGAACGATCATGAGTGGCACCTAGTAGTACATCATGATCCCCAATTAACCGAAAAGATCAACGGTTGATCCGAACTATTTCAAACCCTTCAAGAATTCGAATGATTCGTGCCCCATTCCCTTCACTCATCTTATACCCACTTGGTTCAGGACATGGTCTATAGTGTCAGTCCCCACTAGGCTGACTACGTCACACCTAGCCCAAGTATCATTTCCTTGTCCTACGGATTCTAGTTACTGCACATGTATCGAAGAGTACTTTACTCTAAACATGTAATGCTTTGGCCAAAGACTTTAGTAACAATCCGACGAGAGGCCATGGGTATACATCTCCTCGCAAGGAGTGGTGAATCCTTTATAGGCTATTCAAACACCTTCGATCATTTCGACTTATACCCAATCATCCCGAGTCCACATCTCCTTAGAGATGTTTGCTTAAGATGTCAAAGCATAAGTCTCCATGATCAAGATGACTTGAATACCGCAAGTCAAAGGAACATCGGACTTAAGCTACAGTAAGAACTTCATTGACATATCTATATATGTAGAGAACCATATGAAGTCTTACGGCTGGTCACTCCAATGAACTAGTTACCATAACTAGCATCCACGATTAACTCCGGACATCACAATGTCTCCAGCTCGTGAGAATCAGCTGCTTGGATACACCAAGGAGTATACCTCGTGCTAGTCTCGACAGAATCGATGGTGTCCAAATCCATCAATTCATCAACTAGGGATAATTCTGATACATCACAATTACACATGTAGAGATACTCACTAGTTGTGATCCAATCACAAATTCTCTCATGCTGTGAATCGTATCGTGGACATTCAGTAAATGAGTTTAAGATCCAATCAAATACATGAAATATTTATACTCAAATAGTGAATCTTCATTTAACATATAAATGGTTCATACATAAGGCGATTGCCTTAGGACATCTCTCATATATTACTAACAAGATCCACGCTAGAAAAATCCAACGGATCCATCATTAGTCGACTGATCATACCCATCAGTCAACTAATGCCTCAATCAGTCGAGTGATCGGGCTGATCACTCGACTTGAGAACATTATGTGGTCTAAATTTTGCCCACCAGTCGACTAATCAAAAGATCAGTCGGCTGATCTATCCAGTAGTCGACTGATTACCTCTATCAATCAACTGCTAGGGAACTTATCGTAGTCAAACCCTAGTTGACTCACACTAGTCGACTACCGATAGGCCTTAGTCGACTGATACACCTCATACATGAGGTTTTACTCCAAGTATGGTGCCCCCATACTTGCTAGACCACCCGTAGCCTAGACATAAGCCTTCTAGCCACCTCTATCAGCCTCGCGCTTATCGGATCCCTCCAATCATCCATGACTTTTTCATCCATACACTAGCCTTCAGGTGCTTCTATCGGCTATTGTCATGCTAACGGTGTCTACACCGCCAAGGCACATTGGACTTATGCTGCCAAGACTCCTGCTTGGACTTTACGCCACCAACCATTGGAGTTATGCTGCCAATACTCCCGCTTGGACTTTACGCTGCCAATATTCCCCTTGGACTTTCCAAATGCCAAGACTCAAGCTTGGACTTTCCCTTGCCAACCCATGTTGGACTTTCTATGCCAAGACTCATGCTTGGTCTTTCCTTTGCCAACCCATGTAGGAATTTCCCTTGCCAAGACCCATGCTTGGACTTTACATGCCAAGTACTCAAGACTTGGACTTTTCCCATGACAATGGTCAAACCATTGTCAAACATCAAATACTAACCTAGATCGATTGCATTAGCAATCTCTCCAACACATGTCAGACATCCATGTCAAACATCAAAACACTTACTCGAGTCCCGTCAATCGTGACTTAGGCCGATTGCACCAACATGCATCTTTAGTCATTTTTTTAGATTTGTTTACTTGCACAAGACGTGCAAGAATAAGTGTGGGGGAATTGATAACTCACCTTTTGACATGATATTTTATATTCATTCCTCGATGTTTTGATCCATTCATATGTATAATTCGACATATTTATCATAATATAGTTTTAATGCATAATTTGTTGTATACTTTATTTTGTAGGACATTTAAGATAAAATCGAAGAATGCACATTGAAAAACATGGGAAGTTACTATAGCAAAGTTACTGTAGCATCGTATTTTTTTCTCCAAAAAAAGACACGGTCGTGTCGCAAACCCAGAATTTGCATTGGAGCACGTTTAAAAGCAAAAAAAAGTTGGACAAAATGACATCTCTTCTTCCCTTGATCCCTAGCAGTCACCTCCAACTCCCTTCCATCCATTTTCCTCCACGGATTCAAGATGGAACAGCTTCATCTAGGGATATCGGCGATGTCCTCCATCTCCACAGTTCATCAACCTTCTCCTTCGGATTCGAGGAGTTTCGCCCCGACGACACTTCTTCGAGCTCAACCGAATCCGTGAGAGTTCGGAGCATCCATCAAGCTACTGGATTTAGAAGTTTGTGTTGGTGAGGGGAAACTTCGCTTCCCCTTTCAACTTAGTCACTTGTTCACGGTGATCCCTTCTACGTCCCTGGATAAAAAATTTTTATCCTTGACAAGGAATTGTCCAAGCAACCTTGTCATCGTCATGCTATTCGTTTAGAGTAGTCACTTGAATAAACTTGTTGTTCAAGCGACCAACCTCTATTCCACAAATAGCCATGGAATAGACGATGTACGGATCGCTGGATTTTATGTTTATGTTCGGGGTCCAAGTATATTTATCCACAAAATAGAATATATCATGCACATAATTGATAAACAAATATAAACATGTTATAAAAGAGAATAGAGAATTGATATACCTCTCGATCTTCTATTATATGACCTTCCTCCTTTCAGACGTCGTGTGGGCGACGATCTACCAAAAGTTGAAGCTCCTAGATCACCAATCTTCCTTCCTTGCTCTTCCAAAGCAAGTGGAAGAATAGAAACAAGCCTCTTCTCCTTCTTTCAACCAACCACCAAACTCCAAGGTTGGAGCTTGCCGCCGGCCATGAAGGAAGAGGAGAATAGGTGAATGCCAACCAAAGCTCTTGAAGGGTTGGTTTCATTGATCCGTGAGAGAATACTTTGCTTCCCACTTCACTCAGTTGTTTGTTCATGGAGATCCCATCGATGTCCCCGGGTTAAAAAAATTTAATCCTAGACTAAAGGGATTGCTCAAACAACCAAGTCATCATCGTGCTATTCGTTTAGAGAGGTCACTTGAACAAACTTGTTGTTCAAGCGACCAACATCTATTCTACGAGTAGTCGTGGAATAGACGATGTCCGGATCACCGGCTTTTATGTTTATGTTCGGGATCCAAGTATTATTTAGCCACAAACAGATTATATCATGCTCATAATTGAAAAACAAAAACAAACATGTTACAAAAGAGAATAGAGAATCGATATACCTCTCGATCTTCTAATGTATGACCTTCCTCCTTTCGGACGTCGTGTGGGCGACGATCTACCAAAAGTTGAAGCTCCTAGATCGCCAATCTTCCATCCTTGCTTGTTCCGAGCAAGAGGAAGAATAGAAACAAAGCTCCTTTCCTTCTTTCAACCAACCACCAACATCCAATGTTGGAGCTTGCCGCCGGCCAAGAAGGAAGAAGAGATTAAGGTGGAATCCGGCCAAGACACCAAGGGAAAGCCCTAAAACTTGTTTCCACCACCCAAAGAGAAGGAGAAGAGGGGCTTTGGCCATCGGCCAAAGTGTTGGAGGAGCTGTTTGGGCGCCAAAAAAATTGAAGAAGGAGGAGATAAGGAAATAGATTCCTTATTTGGTGCTGCCAACCCTATTCTTCTTGCCACCCAAGCCTCCAAACGCTAAGCCTCCAAACCCTAATCCTATCTCAATTAGGATTCATTAGTTGCCGCCCACCCCTTGCCCTCCTTTTATAGAGTTAGGGATAAGCCATGATTTAATCTCCTCCATTGGTTCTAGGGATTTAATATCAATCATCGGATCTAGAGATTTAATCTCAACCGTCGGATCTTAGAGATTTAATCTCTACCTTTGGATCTAGAGTTTTGTTTCTATCCATTGGATCTAAGCTTCATGAGGTTTTAATAGGCTACATTAGGGACCATGAGGAGGAGTTGGATCTTGGCCACCCATGGATCAAGCCCACATAAAGTCCGATCCATTAATGATAATCCAATCCACTAAAGGATTATCATTGATCTAACTCACCAACCCCCATAAGATAATATGGGCTCCATATATTATTTGTATATTTTCTCCCCGTGTTTAAGATCTCGAATGTCCGTCGATTAATTAATTTACTGACCATTAATTAATCAACATCTAACTCCATGAGTAGTACCACTCAACCTTTTCATCATGTCGGACCAAGTCCACCTATAGGGTTTACATGATAAACCTTATGAGTTCCTCAAGCGGACATCATCATCCTAATATATAGGACACGGTTTCCTCCTATAATCAACGACACACATATAAATAATATTATTTCCCAACTTACTGAGCCTATCGATTTAATCTATAAATCTTGCCCATTGGTAAATCAAAGAGATGAATACTAAGTATATGTGCCCGTTATTATATCGGGATTAAGAGGATGTGCAAAATAATATCTGAGGTCCGATTCGATTATGTAGTCAGCAATAAATCGAATCACCTCTAAGTCGGTCCTGCTCAATACACACAAAGTGCACTAGTGTGATTCTATGGTCAAGACAAACCAATACCAAATCATACTACAACCATTCTGATGGTTTGTCCAAAGTCATCTCGGTTGTGAGCATTTACTTATACTTTACAAGGAGATGATAACATGATCTCCCGTGTGACAACACACACCATGTTATCTACAATATAATGTATTAGACAATAAGCATAGTCATAAAAATATGCAAACAATGATCATGTAATTCTTATTTCAAAATAAAGATGTTCATATAAAAGATAGACTTTTCAGTATACATCCCAACAGCTCTAAGGGACAACCCTAAGCCTAGGTTTTACCGGCCAAAAAGAGGGAGAAGCGCTGCTTTGGAAGCCGGCCAATGGCTGGAAAATGCTGCTAGGTCGCCGGCCACCTTAAGGGAAGAAGAAGAAAGGAAAGACCTTCCTTATTTTTGTAGGGATGTATACTGAAAAGTCTATCTTTTGTATGAACATCTTTATTTTTGAATAAGAATCACATGATCATTGTTTGTATATTTTTATGGTTATGCAATATTGTCTAATACTTTACATTGTAGATAACATAGTGTGTGGTGTCACACAGGAGACCATGTTATCGACCCCTTGAAAAGTATAAGCAAAGGCTCACAACGGAGATGGCTTTGGATAAACCATCGGAATGGTTGTAGTGTGATTTGGTATTGGTTTGTCTTGACCATAGAATCACACTAGTGTACTTTGTGTGTATTGAGAAGGACCGACTTAGAGGTGATTCGATATATTTCTGACTACATAATCGAATCGGACCTCAGATATTATTTAGTACATGATCTTAATCCCGATATAATAACGGGCACATATACTTAGTACTCATCTCTTTGATTTACCAATGAGCGAGATTTATGGATTAAATAGATAGACTCGGTAAGTTGGGAGATGATATTATTTATATGGTGTGTCGTTAATTATAGGAGGAAACCGTGTCATATATATTAGGATGATGATGTCCCCATGAAGAGCTCATAAGGTTCATCATGTAAACCTTGCAGGTAAACATGGTCCGGCATGATGAAAAGGCTGAGTGGTACTACTCAAGGAGTTAGATGTTGATTAATTAATGGTCAGTAAATTAATTAATCGACGAACATTCGAGATCTTAAACACAGGGAGAAAATGTACAAATAATATATGGAGCCCATATTATCATATGGGGTTTGGTGAGGTAGATCAATGATGAACCTTTAGTGGATTGGATCATCATTAGTGGATCGGAATTTATGTGGGCTTGATCAATGGGTGGCCAAGACCCAACTCCTCCTCATAGTCTCTAATGTAGCCTATTAACACCTCATTATGCTTAGATCCAATGGATAGAAATAAAACTCAAAGATCCATAGGTAGAGATTAAATCTCTAAGATCCGACGGTTGAGATTAAATCTCTAGATCCAACGGTTGAGATTAAATCCCTAGAACCAATGGAGAAGATTAATTCATGACTTACCCCTAAATCTATAAAAGGATGTCAAGGGAGTTGGCGTGGAATAATTTAAGAGAGCAAGGCTTGGGCGGAAAGATAAGGGAATCCTAGTTGAGAAAGGATTAGGGTTTGGAGGCTAGGGCGGCACCAAATAAGGCAAGGTTTTCTTTCTTCTTCCTTGTCTTGCGGCCGACGTCCAACATGTTTCCAGGCCCTTCCCAGCCCTTGGCCATCACCCAAAAGCTCCCTTCTCCCTCTTCTTAGGTTGTGGAAACAAGATATATGGCTTCCCTTGGTGTCTTGGTTGTTTTCCACCATCTTCTCCTTCATCTAGTTGGCCGGCGGCAAGGAAAGTTTTGGTTCCTTGTTGGTTGTTTCTAGTTAGGAGAAAAACCTTGTTTCTATTCTTCCTCTTGCTTTGGAAGAGCAAGGAAGGATGATTTTCAATCTAGGAGCTTCGACTTTTGGTGGATCGTCGCCCACACGACGTCCAAAAGGAGGAAGGTCATACATTAGAATATCGAGAGGTATACCTATTCTACTTTCTTCTTTTGTTTGTTGATTGTTTTTTTTTTCAATTATAAGCATGTTATAAATCTGTAAATGGCTTAATAATACTTGGATCCCAAGCATAAACACGAAAACTAGCGATACGGACATCGTCTATTCCGCGGCTACTCGTCGAATGGAGGATGGTCGCTTGAACAACTAGTTTGTTCAAGTGATCTCTCTAAATGAATAGCACGATGATGACTTGGTGGTTTAGGCAATCCCTTTTGTCTAGGATTAAATTATTTTAATCCGGGGACATCGAAGGGATCGCCATGGACAAGCTACCGAGGTGAAGTGGGAAGTGAAGTTTCCCCTCATGGACTCGATAAGTAAAACCCTTCAATTGGTATCAGAGCCAAGGTTTCCGATTTTGTGTGTTTAGGATTCGGTTAATTTTTATGCACTTTTTCATATATTATATGTGCCAGATAATAGTAGGATATGCGTAGTTTAACTCTTTGGTGGCAGGCATAAGATCTGACTATTATGGCCATATGTGTGTATGTGATTGTATGTGTGTAAATGTTTATTTTGTTGAATCCTCGGGGTTGACGAGGCTAGTATTTAATTTTTGTAAATTAGATACGGCATTATTTAGTCACTCTTTATTTTAGTTTACTTTTGATCTAGATTTCATGTATAATCCCTCGTGGAGTATAGGATAGATGGATGTAAATTAAAATAGGTTTTAGTCTCGGCTCGGATCTCCGGATGGCTCGTACATAGCATAGGAGGAGCGGACGAGATGACGATGCGACGGTAGTCATATTGAAGACAAATGCCATAATAGTTGAAAAATAATTTATTTTTCAAATTTATTGCTTTTTGTTTGATATGCATGTCGTAGGCTAGGAAAATTCCTCAATTTCAAATCACTAAGTGGGAGAGGGAATTTTTTAAAAATTCCCACGGCCTCCATTACTATTTGAGATGTGATGCAAACAAACTTGCGTGTCGGCTCTGAGTGTCTTCCTCCCCATCGGATGGGTTTGTTTGCGGATCACAAGGTCAAATATGGTTATAGGAAATTATTAAGGAGGGTGTGTACTTGCCCATCGTAAGGCACATAACCCGAGATAATTACCTTAGTACCGATTATTGGTGAACACTTAGATACAAATATAAGTATCCTCCCCATCGGAGTAACTTCTTTTATTTGTAGGGCCAAAGAGGAACCAACTATTAATTTTACTTGTTAAAAAGTTAGGTTGACAAGATAGTAAAATTAATGGGTAAAACCTCCTCTTACAAATGTAGAATTCGTATACGTCCACACTATCGTGGCATACGATATTCTCAGTGTTTTGAGGTGTTGGTTGATTTTAAAATTTTATTGTTTGAGGAATCAATAATTTTTTGAAATCTAACATTTTGATTTATGTGATTCTTAGGTTTTCTTTCAAAATGACTTTTAACCCACTTGTTGTGATACTGAAAGAGAACAAACTTACTTGACCCAACTATGTAGATTGGAAGAGGAATCTAGACATTATCTTGACTGCAGAGGAATACAAATATGTACTCCTCGAAGAGTGCCCTCCCAAGCCTGCAGATAATTTTGGGGAAAAGGAGAGAGAGAGCTATAAGAAGTGGATCAAGGCCGATGAGATGGCACGGTGTTACATTTTGGCATCTATGTCAAATGTACTGCAACATCAGCATCAAGCCATGTCCACTGCTTATGATATGATGCTCAATCTCAAGGAGCTTTTCGGACACCAGAATCGGGCAGGGAGGCAAGAGGCCATGAGGAACTTGATGACGACCACCATGGTCGAGGGAACACCTGTGAGGGATCATGTTCTCAAGATGATGGCTCATTTGAATGAGCTGGAGGTCCTAGGAGCTGAGATCGATGGGGAAACCCAGGTCAATATCATACTCCAGTCTCTACCTAGGAGTTTTGAGCAGTTTTGCCTCAACTACAACATGAACAAGAGGTTATATTCATTGGTGGAACGTCTGACAGAACTCCAGGCGGCAGAGGGACTATTTCGTCAGTGTGCTCAGGCGCATGCCATGGTGACCCAGAAGGTTTCTACTTCTAAGCCGAAAGGCAAGAAGAAGAAGAAATAAACATGGGCGAAGGCGGTGGGAGGTACTCAAGGAGGAGTGAAGAAGCCGAAAAGCAAGTGCTTCACTTGTAAGCAGACTAGACACTGGAAGAAGGACTGCCCCAACCGGAAGAACAAAGGTATATCTTTTGGTCTAGTCATTGAAACATGTTTAGCGGTGTTATCTAGCGGCACCTGGTGTGTAGATACGGGAGCCACTGATCATGTCTGCAATACTTTGCAAGGGTTCCAGGAAACCAGACGACTGGCTGAGGGGGAGATTACCGTGTACTTGGGCAATGCCATGAAGGTGGCGACTGTTGAAGTGGGAGATGTTCATTTATCTTTTGAGAAAAATAAACTTTTGGTTCTTAAGAATTGCCTTTATGTACCCTTATTTAAAAAGAATTTAATTTCGGTTTCTAAATTGTTTATGGATGGATATTCTATTTCTTTTAATGACAGAATTGTTATAAGAAGGAATAGGGACATTATCTGATCGGGTGCATTGATAGGAAATTTGTACACACTTGAACCAAAACCTCCCACGATGCAAATTGAAGTTAATAACTCATCTTCTAATTCTAATAAGAGAAAAGAACCTTCGAAGATCAACCAAACATATCTTTGGCATCTTAGTCTTGGTCACATTAACCTAAGCAGAATTCAAAGGTTGATAGCTGATGGACCTTTGGGTTCATTAGTGGTGGAGGATCTCCCAACCTGTGAATCTTGCTTGCAGGGTAAGATGACCAAGAGGCCTTTTAAGGCCAAGGGGTATAGATCCAAAGATGTGTTAGAATTGGTTCATTCTGATTTGTGTTGTCCTATGTCTATCCAGGCTAGAGGTGGTTTTGAGTATTTATTCTCTTTTATAGATGATTACTCAAGATATGGATACATTTATCTGATGCGCCGCAAGTCTGAATGCTTTGACAAGTTCAAAGAATTCAAGGCTGATGTGGAAAAACGTCAAGGTAAAAGTATCAAGACACTACGATCTGATCGTGGTGGTGAGTACCTCTTGGGAGAGTTTATGAACTACTTATCAGAGGTTGGGATTCAATCCCAATTGACTGCACCTGACACACCCCAGCAGAACGGTGTAGCATAGCGAAGAAATAGGACTCTTATGGAGATTGTTAGATCGATGATGAGTTATTCTGACTTGCCAGATTCGTTCTGGGGATATGCTCTAGATACGGTGGTGTACATTCTGAACTTGGTACCATCTAAATCAGTGCCTTCTACTCCCACAGAGTTGTGGACTGGGCGAAAGCCTAGTCTAAGACATATTCGGATACGGGGGAGTTCAGCACATGTGCTAAAGGCATATGCTGGTAAGTTGGAACCTCGTACAGAAGTATGCATGTTCGTTGGCTATCCCAGGGGAACGAAGGGTGGATTGTTTTATAGTCCTAGATATCATAGGGTGATCGTTAGCATGAACGCCAGATTTCTAGAGGAAGTCTATGTGATGAGCCACAAGCCTAAGAGTAAAATTGTTCTGGAGGAGTTAAAAGGGGAAGTCACTTCTTTAGTACCACCGGTACAAGAGGATATACCACATGTCATTGCACTGTGTGTCACAGAGGATACACAGGTGATACCTCGTCGTAGTGGGAGGGTTGTGAGATAGCCTGATAGATTCATGTTCTTGGGAGAATCTTCTGATTTGGTCTCTGGCGAACATGAACCTAATCCCTAGACATATGACGAGGCAATCCAAGATAAAGATGAAGTCTCTTGGCAAAGTGCAATGAATGCTGAGATTGAATCTATGGATTCAAATTAGGTCTGGGAGCTAGTAGAACCACCCGATGGTGTAAAAACCATTGGATGCAAGAGGATCTACAAGGGAAAGAGAGGAATATATGGGAATGTTGAGACCTTCAAAGTGAGGGTTGTTGCGGAGGGGTATACTTAGAAAGACGGTATCGATTATGAGGAGACCTTTTCGCCGGTAGCCATGCTTAAGTCTATCCGGATTCTCTTATGCATAGCAGCTCATATGGATTATGAGGTGTGGCAGATGGATGTCAAGACAGCTTTCCTTAATGGATGTCTTGAGGAAAACATCTACATGAAGCAACTAGAGGGATTCATTGCTAAAGGCAAAGAGCATCTTGTGTGTAAGCTTAATCGGTCCATTTATGGATTGAAGCAAGCTTCAAGTTCTTGGAACATCCGGTTTGATGAGGTGATCCAGTCTTATGGATTTATTCAAAGTCCGGATGAGTCTTGTATATACAAGAGATGTGATGGAAACGTAGTGGTATTTCTTGTACTATACGTAGATGACATTTTGTTGATTGCCAACAATATCAAGGTATTATCGGACGTAAGGGTATGGTTGCCAAACAATTTGATATGATGGACTTGGGGGAGGTGGGACACATCCTTGTGATCAAGGTTGTAAGGGATTGCAGGAAACGGATGTTGTGCTTATCCCAAGCTTCATACATAGACACGATTATGGAGCATTTTAGCATGCAGAACTCCAAGAATGGTTTTCTACCTTTCAGGCATGGAGTTCCTTTATCTAAGAAGATGTGTCCTAGATCATATGAGGAGATAGAGGAGGTGAAGGTTGTTCCTTATGCTTCGGCAGTAGGAAGCCTCATGTATGTGATGCTCTATACGAGACCAGATATCTGCTTTGCCATGGGCATGGTCAGTAGATATCAGAGTAATCCAGGACAGGGACATTGGACTGCGGTAAAGCGTATATTGAAGTACAAGAGAAGGACTAGGGATTATATGTTAGTTTACCGGGCAGACCAATTACTCCCTGTGGGTTACACGGATTTCGACATCCAATCTGATAGGGATAACAGTAAGTCTACCTCAGGTTTTGTGTTTACTTTAGGAGGTCGAGCAATTGTATGGAGGAGTGTCAAGCAGAAGTGCGTGGCTGACTCCACCATGGAAGCTGAGTATGTGGCAGCTTCTGAGGCGGCCAAAGAAGTTGTATGACTCAGGAACTTCCTGATGCACTTGGATGTGATTCCTGATTTGCCCAGAACTATTACAATTTATTGTGATAATAGTGGTGCAGTTGCAAACTCGAAGGAACCACGAGCCCATAAGGCTAGTAAACACATTGAGCACAAGTACCACCTGATACGAGAAATCATAAAAAGAGGAGAAGTTGTTGTGGCCAAGATTGCATCGGAGGATAACCTGGCAGATCCTTTCACTAAGGCCCTTCCGGCGAGATCTTTTGATAGGCATGTGGAGGGAATGGGGATCATATGTATGGCACTTTGAGGAAATCATAGACTTTTAGTATAAGTGGGAGATTGTAGGGATGTATCCTGAAAAGTCTATCTTTTGTATGAACATCTTTTTTTTGGAATAAGAATCACATGATCATTATTTGCCTATTTTTATGGTTATGCAATATTGTCTAATACTTTACACTGTAGATAACATGGTGTCTGGTGTCACACAGGAGACCATGTTATCGGCCCCTTGAAAAGTATAAGCAAAGGCTCACAACCGAGATGACTTTGAACAAACCATCGGAATGGTTGTAGTGTGATTTTGTATTGGTTTGTCTTGACCATAGAATCACACTAGTGCACTTTGTGTGTATTGAGCAAGACTGACTTAGAGGTCATTCGATTTATTGCTGACTACATAATCGAATCGGACCTCAGATATTATTTAGTACATGCTCTTAATCCCGATATAATAACGGGCACAAATACTTAGTACTCATCTCTTTGATTTACCAATAGACGAGATTTATAGATTAAATTGATAGTCTCGATAAGTTGGGAGATGATATTATTTATATGGTGTGTCGTTGATTATAGGAGGAAACCGTGTCCTATATATTAGGATGATGATGTCCCCTTGAGGAGCTCATAAGGTTCATCATTTAAACCCTGCAGGTGGACTTGGTCCGGCATGATGAAAATGTTGAGTGGTACTACTCAAGGAGTTAGATGTTGATTAATTAATGGTTAGTAAATTAATTAATCGACGAACATTCGAGATCATAAACACGGGGAGAAAATATACAAATAATATATGTATCCCATATTATCATATGGGGGTTGGTGAGGTAGATCAATGATGAACCTTTAGTGGGTTGGATCATCATTAGTGGATCGGACTTTATGTGGGCATGATCCATCGGTGGCCAAGACCCAACTCCTCCTCATGGTCCCTAATGTAGCCTATTAACACCTCATGATGCTTAGATCCAATGGATAGAAACAAAACTCTAAGATCCATAGGTAGAGATTAAATCTCTAAGATCCGACGATTGAGATTAAATCTCTAGATCTGACGGTTGAGATTAAATCCCTAGAATCAATGGAGGAGATTAATTCATGACTTATCCCTAACTCTATAAAAGGATGTCAAGGGAGTTGGCGTGGAATAATTGAAGAGAGAAAGTCTTGTGCGGCAAGAGTAGGGAATCCTAGTTGAGATAGGATTAGGATTAGGGTTAGTGTTTGGAGGCTAGGGCAGCACCAAATAAGGCAAGGTTTCCTTTCTTCTTCCTTGTCTTGTGGCCGGGATCCAGCAAGTTTCCAGGCCCTTCCCAGCCCTTGGATGGTTCCCAAAAGCTCCCTTCTCCCTCTCCTTAGGTGGTGGAAACAAGATATAGGGCTTCCCTTGGTGTCTTGGTTGTTTTCCACCATCTTCTCCTTTATCTAGTTGGCCAGTGGCAAGGAAAGTTTTGGTTCCTTGTTGGTTTTTTCTAGTGAGGAGAAAAACCTTGTTTCTATTCTTCCTCTTTCTTTGGAAGAGCAAGGAAGGAAGATTTACGATCTAGGAGCTTCAACTTTTGGTGGATCGTCGCCCACACGACATCCAAAAGAAGGAAGGTCATACATTAGAAGATCGAGAGGTATACCTATTCTACTTTCTTCTTTTGTTTGTTGCTTGTTTTTGTTTTTCAATTATAAGCATGTTATAAATCTGTAAATGGCTAAATAATACTTGGATCCCGAGCATAAACACGGAAACCGGCGATCCGGACATCGTTTATTCCGCGGCTACTTGTAGAATAGAGGATGGTCGCTTGAACAACTAGTTTGTTCAAGTGACCTCTCTAAACGAATAGCAAGATGATGACTTGGTAGTTTAGGCAATCCCTTTTGTCTAGGATTAAATTTTTTTAATCGGGGGACATTGAAGGGATCGCCATGGACAAGCTACCGAGGTGAAGTGGGAAGCAAAGTTTTCCCTCACGGACTCGATAAGCAAAATCCTTCAATTTGGTGCCGCCAGGCCCTAAACCCTAGCCTCTAAACCTTGCCAGCCAAAAACCCTAATCCTATCTCTAGTTGGATTTCTTTTGCTGCCCACCCCTTGCCCTCCTTTTATAGAGTTAGGGATAAGCCTTGTTTTAATCTCCACCATTGGTTCTAGGGATTTAATCTCAACCGTCGGATCTAGAGATTTAATCTAAACCGTCGGATCTAGAGATTTAATCTCTAGCTTTGGATCTAGAGTTTTGTTTCTATCCATTGGATCTAAGCTTCATGAGGTATTAATAGGCTACAATAGGGACCATGAGGAGGAGTTGGATCTTGGCCACCTAATGGATCAAGCCCACATAAAGTCCAATCCATTAATGATTATCCATTCAACTAAAGGATTATCATTGATCTACCTCACTAACCCCCATAAGGTAATATGAGATCCATATATTATATGTATATTTTCTCCCCGTGTTTAAGATCTCGAATGTCCGTCGATTAATTAATTTACTGATCATTAATTAATCAACATCTAACTCCATAAGTACTACCACTCAACCTTTTCATCATGCCGGACTAAGTCCACCTGCAGGGTTTACATGATGAACCTTATGAGCTCCTCAAGGGGACATCATCATCATAATATATAGGACACGGTTTCCTCCTATAATCAACGACACACCATTTAAATAATATCATTTCCCAACTTACCGAGCTTATCGATTTAATCTATAAATCTCGCCCATTGGCAAATCAAATAGATGAATACTAAGTTTATGTGCCCATTTTTATATCCGGATTAAGAGGTTGTACAATATAATATCTGAGGTCCGATTCGATTATGTAGCCTGCAATAAATCGAATCACCTCTAAGTCGACCCTGCTCAATACACACAAAGTGTACTAGTGTGATTCTATGGTCAAGACAAACCAATACCAAATCAAATTACAACCATTCCAATTGTTTGTCCAAAGCCATCTCGGTTGTGAGTCTTTACTTATACTTTACAAGGAGCCGATAACCTGATCTCACGTGTGACACCACATACCATGTTATCTACAATGTAATGTATTAGACAATATACATAGCTATTAAATATGTAAACAATGATCATGTGATTTTTATTTCAAAATAAAGATGTTCATACAAAAGATAGACTTTTCAATATACATCCCAACAATCTCCCACTTAGACTAAAAGACTATGCTATCCTCAAACTGCCATACATCTGATCACCATTCCCTCCACAGGCCTATCAAAAGCTCTCGCTAAAAAGGCCTTAGTGAAAGGATCTACTAGGGTATCCTCTGATGCAATCTAGGCGACAGAACCTTATACCTCCTTTACGATTTCTCGTATCAGGTGGTACTTGCGCTCTATGTGTTTACTAGCCTTATGGGCTCGTGGTTCCTTCGACTTTGCAACTGCACCACTATTATCACAATAAATTATGATAGTTTTGGGCAAACTAGGAATCACATCCAAGTCCATCAGGAAGTTCCTGAGCCACACAACTTCTTTGGCCGCCTCAGAGGCTGTCATATACTCAGCTTCCATGGTTGAGTCCGCCACGCATTTCGTCTTGACACTCCTCAATACAATGGCTCCACCTCCCAATGTAAACACAAAACCTTCTCCCAAGTCCTTCATATCAAACTGTTTGGACAACCATACCCTTACGTCCGATAACACCTTGATATTGTTGCCTATCAACAAAATATCATCTACGTATAGTACAAGAAATACCACTACATTTCCGTCACATCTCTTGTATACACAAGACTCATCCGGACTTTGAATAAATCCATAAGACTGGATTACCTCATCAAAGTGGATGTTCCAAGACCTCGAAGCTTGCTTCAATCCATGAATGGACCGATTAAGCTTACATACAAGATGCTCTTTGCCTTTACCAATGAATCCCTCTGGTTGCTTCATATAGATGTTTTCCTCAAGACTTCCATTAAGAAAAGCTGTCTTGACATCCATCTGCCACACCTCGTAATCCATATGAGCTGCTATGCATAAGAGAATCCGGATAGACTTAAGCATGGCTACCGGCTAAAAGGTCTCCTCATAATCGATACCCTCTTTCTGAGTATACCCCTTCGCAACAAACCTCACTTTCAAGGTCTCAACCTTCGCATCTATTCCTCACTTTCTGTTGTAGATCCACTTGCATCCAATGGTTTTTACACCATCGGGCGGTTCTACTAGCTCCCATACCTGATTGGAATCCACAGATTCAATCTCAGTATTCATTGCAATTTGCCAAGATACCGAATCTTTATCTTGGATTGCCTCGTCATATGTCCAGGGATCAGGTTCATATTCGCCAGGGAGCAAATCAGAAGATTCTCCCATGAACATGAATCTATCAGGTTGTCTAACAACCCTCCCACTACGACGAGGTATCACCTGTGTATCCTCTGTGACATGTGGTGCAGTGACTTGTGGTATATCCTCTTGTATCGGTGGTACTGAAGAAGTGACTTCCCCTTTTTATTCCTCCAGAACAATTTTACTCTTAAGATTATGGCTCATCACATAGTCTTCCTCTAGAAATATGGCGTTTGTGCAAATGATCACCCTTTGATCTCTAGGACTATAAAACAATCCACCCTTCGTTCCTCTAGGATAGCCAACGAAAATGCGTACTTCTGTACGAGGTTCCAACTTACCAGCATCTGCCTTCAACACATGTGCTGGACTCCCCCAAATCTGAATATGTCTTAGACTATGCTTTCGCCCAGTCCATAATTATGTGGGAGTAGAAGGCACTGATTTATATGGAACCAAGTTCAGAATGTACACCGCCATTTCTAGAGCATATCCCCAGAACGAATCTAGCAAGACAAAATAACTCATCATCGATCTAATCATCTCCATAAGAGTCCTATTCCTTTGATCTGTTACATCATTCTACTGGGGTGTGCCAGGTGCAGACAATTGGGATTGAATCCCAGCCTCTGATAAGTAATTCCTAAACTCTCCCAAGAGGTACTCACCACCACGATCAGATCGTAGTGTCTTGATAATTTTACCTTGACGTTTCACCACATCAACCTTGAATTCTTTGAACTTGTTAATGCATTCAGACTTGCGGCGCATCAAGTAATTGTATCCATATCTCGAATCATCGTCTATAAAAGAGACAAAATACTCAAAACCACCTCTAGCCGAGATAGACATAGGACCACACAAATCAGAATGAACCAACTCCAACACATCTTTGGCTCTATACCCCTTGGCCTTAAAAGGCCTCTAGGTCATTTTACCCTCCAAGCAAGATTCACAGGTTGTGAAATCCTCCACCACTAATGAACCCAAAGGTCCATCAGCTATCAAACTTTGAATTCTACTTAGGTTAATATGACCAAGCCTAAGATACCAAAGATATGTTTGGTTCATCTTCGAAGGTTCTTTTCTCTTATTGGAATTAGAAGATGAGTTATTAACTTTAATTTGCATCCTGGGAGCTTTTGGTTCAAGTGTGTATAAATTTCCTATGAATGCACCCGAACAAATAATGTCCCTATTCTTTTTTATAAAAACTCTGTCATTAAAAGAAATAGAATATCCATCCATAAGCAATTTAGAAACCGAAATTAAATTCTTTCTAAACAAAGGTACATAAAGGCAATTCTTAAGAATGAAAACTTTATTTTTCTCAAAAGATAAATGAACGGCTTCCACTGCAATAGCAGCCACCTTCGTGGCATCGCGCAAGTACACGGTAATCTCCCCCTCAGCCAATCGTCTGGTTTCCTGGAACCCCTGCAAAGTATTGCAGACATGATTAGTGGCTCCCGTATCTACACACCAAGTGCCGGTAGATAACACCGCTAAACATGTTTCAACGACTAGACCAAAAGATATACCTATGTTCTACTTGCGGTTGGGGCAGTCCTTCTTCCAGTGTCTAGTCTGCTTATAAGTGAAGCACTTGCTTTTCGTCTTCTTCACTCCTCCTTGAGTTCCTCCTACAGCCTTCACCCCAGTTTGTTTCTTCTTCTTCTTGCCTTTCGGCTTAGAAGTAGAAACGTTTTGGGTCACCATGGCATGCGCCTGAGCACTCTGACGAAAAAGCCCCTCTGCCACCTGGAGTTCTGTCAGAAACTCCGCCAGCGAATACAACCTCTTGTTCATGTTGTAGTTCAGCCGAAACTGCTCAAAACCCCTAGGTAGAGACTGGAGAATGATATCGACCTGGGTTTCCCCATCGATCTCTGCTTCGAGGACTTCCAACTCATTCAAATGAGCCATCATCTTGAGAACATGATCCCTCACGGGTGTTCCCTCGATCATGGTGGTCGTCATCAGGTTCCTCATGGCTTCCTGCCTTGTAGCAATTCTGGTGTCCAAAAAGCTCTTTGAGATTGAGCATCATGTCATATGCAGTGGGCATGGCTTAATGCTGATGTTGCAGTACATATGAAAAGATGCCAAAATGTAACACCGTGCCATCTCATCGGCCTTGATCCACTTCTTATAACTCTCTCTCACCTTTTCCCCAGAATCATCTTCAGGCTTAGGAGGGCACTCTTCGAGGAGTACATATTTGTATTCCTCAGAAGTCAAGACAATGTCAAGATTCATTTTCCAATCAACATAGTTGGGTACAGTAAGTTTATTCTCTTTCAATATCACAGCAAGCGGGTTGAAAGTCATTTTGAAAGAAAACCTAAGAATCACATAGATCAAAACATTATATTTCAAAAAATTATTGATTCCTTAAACAATAAAATTTTAAAATCAACCAACACCTCAAAACACCGAGAATATCGTATGCCACATTAGTGTGGACGTAAACGAATTCTATTTTTGTAAGAGGAGATTTTACCCATTAATTTTACTATCTTGTCATCCTAGCTTTTTGACAAGTAAAATTAATAGTTGGTTCCTCTTTGGTCCTACAAATAAAAGCAGTGACTTCGATGGAGAGGATACTTATATTTGTATCTAAGTATTCACCATTACTCGGTACCAAGATAATTATCTCGGGTTATGTGCCTTCTAATGGGGAAGTACACACGCTCCTTAATAATTCCCTTTAACCATATTCGACCTTGTGATCCACAAACGAACACATCCGATGGGGAGGAAGGCACTCAGAGCCGACGCGCAAGTTTGTTTACGTCACTTGTCAAATCGTAATGGAGGCCGTGGGAATTTATAAAAATTTCCCTCTCCCACTTAGTAATTTGAAATTGAGGAATTTTCTAGCCTACGACATGCATATCAAACAATAAGCAATAAATATGGAAAATAAATTATTTTCTAACTATTATGGATTTTGTCTTCAATATGTCTCCCGTCGCATCGCCATCTCGTCCGCTCCTCTTACGCCATGTACGAGCCATCCGGAGATCCGAGCCGAGACTAAAAACTATTTTAATTTACATCCATCGATCCTATACTCCACGAGGGAGTGTACATAAAATCTAGATCGAAAGTAAACTAAAATAGGAAGAGTGGCTAAACAATGTCGTATCTAATTTACAAAAAATTAAATACTAGCCTCGTCAACCCCGAGGATTCAACAAAATATACTATTACACACATACAATCACATACACACATATGGCCATAATAGTTGGATCTTATGCCTGCAACCAAAGAGTTAACCAACGCATATCCTACTATTATCTGACACATATAATATATGAAAAATGCATAAGAGTAACCGAATCTTAAATACACAAAACCGGAAACCGTAGCTCTGATACCAATTGTTGGTGAGGGGAAACTTCACTTTGCCTTTCAACTTAGTCGCTTATTCATGGCGATCCCTTCTACGTCCCCGGATAAACAAAATTTATCCTTGATAAGAGGGATTGCCCAAGCAACCTTGTCATCATCGTGCTATTCATTTAGAGTAGTCACTTAAACAAACGTGTTGTTCAAGCGACCAACCTCTATTCCACGAATAGCCACGGAATAGACGATGTACGGATCGCCGACTTTTGTGTTTATGTTCGGGGTCCACGTATATTTAGTCACAAAACAGAATATATCATGCACATAATTGAAAAACAAATATAAATATGTTACAAAAGAGAATAGAGAATCGATATATCTCTCGATCTTCTATTGTATGACCTTCCTCCTTTCGGACATCGTGTGGGCGATGATATACCAAAAGTTGAAGCTCCTAGATCACCAATCTTCCTTCCTTGCCCTTCCAAAGCAAGAAGAAGAATAGAAACAAGCCTCTTCTCCTTCTTTCAACCTACCACAAAACTCCAAGGTTGGAGCTTGTCGTCGGCCAAGAAGGAAGAGGAGAATAGGTGAATACCAAACAAAGCTCCAAGGGAGAACCCTAAGCCTAGGTTTTAGCAGCCAAAGAGAGGGAGAGGTGCTACTTTGGACACCGGCCAATGGCTGGAAAGTGCTGCTAGGTCGCCGGCCACCTTGAGGGAAGAGGAAGAAAGGAAAGACCTTCCTTATTTGGTCTCGCCAAGCCCTAAACCCTAGCCTCCAAGCCTTGCCGCCCAAAAACCCTAATCCTATCTCTAGTTGGATTTCTTTTGCCGCCCACCCCTTTCCCTCCTTTTATAGAGTTAGGGATAAGCCTTGTTTTAATCTCCACCATTGGTTCTAGGGATTTAATCTCAACCGTTGGATCTAGAGATTTAATCTCAACCGTCGGATCTAGAGATTTAATCTCTACCTTTGGATCTAGAGTTTTGTTTCTATCCATTGGATCTAATCTTCATGAGGTATAATAGGCTACAATAGGGACCATGAGGAGGAGTTGGATCTTGGCCACCCAATGGATCAAGCCCACATAAAGTCCGATCCATTAATGATTATCCATTCCACTAGAGGATTATCATTGATCTACCTCACCAACCCCCATAAGCTAATATAGGCTCCATGTATTATATGTAAATTTTCTCCCCGTGTTTAAGATCTCGAATGTCCATTGATTAATTAATTTACTGACCATTAATTAATCAACATCTAACTCCATTAGTAGTACCACTCAACCTTTTCATCACGCCATACCAAGTCCACCTGCAGGGCTTACATGATGAACCTTATGAGCTCCTCAATGGGACATCATCATCCTAATATATAGGACACGGTTTCCTCCTATAATCAACGACACACCATATAAATAATATCATTTCCCAACTTACCGAGCCTATCGATTTAATCTATAAATCTCGCCCATTTGTAAACCAAAGAGATGAATACTAAGTATATGTACTCGTTATTATATCGGGATTAAGAATATATACAATATAATATCTTAGGTCCGATTCGATTATGTTAGAATGTATACTGAAAGCCTAGCTGTTTTCTGTATGAACATTTTATTTTGAAATAAGAATCACATGATCATTGTTTGCATTTTATATATTCATTATATATGTGTGCATATTGTCTAATATTTTACATTGTAAATAACATGGTGCTTGGTGTGGCACAGAAGATCATGTTATCAGTCCCTTGTAAAATATAAGTAAAGGCTCACAACCAAGATGGTTTTGGACAAACCATTGGCATGGTTGTAGTGTAGCTTGGTATTGTTTTATCTTGAACATAGAGTTACACTAGTACACTTAGGTGTATTGAGCAGGACAGACATAGAGGTGATTCAATTTAGTGCTGACTACATAATTGAATCGGACCTCGGATATTATGTTGTACATACTCTTAATCCCGATATAATAACGGGCACATGTACTTAGTATTTATTTCTTTGATTTACTAAAGGTGAGATTTAAATGGATTAAATCAATAAACCCGGTAAGTTGGGAAATAATATTATTTACATGGTGTGCCGTTGATTATAGGAGGAAACCGTGTCCTATATATTAGGTTGATGATGTCCCCTTGAGGAGCTCATAAGGTTCATCATGTACACCCAGCTGGTTGACTTAGTCAACATGATGATAAGGTTGAGTGGTACTACTCGAGGAGTTAGATGTTAATTAATTGATGGTCAGTAAATCAATTAATTGACGGACATTCGATATCTTAAACACGGGGAGATAAATGTACAAATAATATATGGAGCCCATATTAATTTATGGGGGTTGATGAGGTAGTTCAATGATGATCCTCTAGTGGAATGGAACATCTTTGATGGATCAAGTTTGTGTGGTTCCGATCCATCGGGTGGCCAAGACCCAACTCCTCCTTATGGTCCCTATCGTAGCCTAATATAATCCTTGTGAAGTCTAGATCCAAGAATGTAAAACAAAACCTAGAACCAACGGGTGGATTGAATCCATAGATCCGATGGTTGGGATGAAACCCTAGAACCAACGGTTGGATTAAATCCATAGATCCGATGGTTAGGATGAAATCCTAGATCCGACAGTTAGGATGAAATCCTAGATCCGACGGTTGGGATGAAATCCTAGATCCTACGATTGGGATGAAATCCTAGATTCTACGGTTGGGATAAAATCCTAGATCCGACGGTGGAGATTAAATCCCTAGATCCGACGGTGGAGATTAAATCCCTAGATCCGACGGTGGAGATTGGAGGAGGCTTAAGCCTAAATTCTATAATTAGGGTTTGGCTCATCCATAGGTTGGGCGGCAACAAATCTTAAAGGAGTTAGGGGTTGGGCGGCAAGAAAATAGGGATTAGTTCCTATATTTTAGGCTAACCAACTTTCTCCTAAATTCTATAAATAAGGGCTTAGGCATTGGGTGAAAACATGATTTTTGGATTAGAGAATTAGGGTTTGGCTCATCCAAGTGTTGGGCGGCAACAAACCCTAGAGGAGCTAGGGTTTTGGGCGGCTAAGAAGTGGGCGGCAAGGTTATTGCTCTCCCTAAGTTTTGGCCGGCGCCCCTCTTCCTCTCCTCCTCTCTTGGCCGGTTCTCCTCTTCCTCCTCCCTTGCTCCTTGGTGGCTGGCGGCTCTCCAACAATTGGTGGTCGGTGCTTCTCCAACATCTAGGTGGCCGACGGCAACAATACAACAAGTTGGCCGGCACTCATCCAATCGTTCCTTGGCCGGCGGTTGCATCAAACTCTCTTGTTTGGTGGCCGGTTCTAGAAAGGAAAGGTTTTGTTGGTTCTTCTCTTTGTTCGCAGCGGACAAGGAAGAGAAGAACGCGATCTAGAAGGCTTCTACTCGTGGAGGATCTTCGTCCACACGTTGTCCACGAGAAGGATAGGACATACGGTAGAAGATCGTAAGGTATAAAGTTTTATAACTTTAATTTCAGATCTGAGCATGTTCTTATATATGATGATTATGCATGTGTGTGTATGAATATATATTGTATAATCATGGACCCCGAAGACAAACACAAAAACCGGCGATCCGTCCGTCGTCTCTTCCGCGGCTAACCAACTAGAAGAGTTGTGTTGCTTGAACAACTAGTTTGTTCAAGCGACCACTCGAGTTGTTAGCATGACGACGAAATGGTGTCGTTAAGGAAGCTCATCCCATCCGGATTAATCCTTTCATTAGTGAAAATTTTAATCCGGGGATATGGGAGCCAATGAGCATCCGAAGCGACATTCCACCATCAATTGGTATCAGAGCACGGTTTCCGGTTTTGTGTGTTTAGGATTCGGTTAATTTTTTTATGCATTTTTCATATATTATATGTGTCGGATAATAGTAGGATATGCGTAGTTTAACTCTTTGGTTGCAGGCATAAGATCCGACTATTATGGCCATGTGTGTGTATGTGAATGGATGTGTGTAAAAATTTATTATTTGAATCCTCGGGGTTGACGAGGCTAGATTAATATTTAATTTTTGTAATTAAATACGGCATTGTTTAGCCGATCATTTTAGTTTACTTTCGATCTAGATTATTTGTACACTCCTTCATGGAGTATAGGATCGATGGATGTAAATAAAATGATTTATCTCGGCTCGGAACTCTTTGGTGACTTGCGCACGGGAAAAGATGGAGCGGATGAGGTGGACACGACGGGATGCATATTGGAGGACGATGCCATAATAGTTGGAAAAAAATTCTGTTTTTTCCATATTTATTGCTTATTTGTTTTATATGCATGTTGTGTGTGTTTTAAAATTCCTCAATTGCAATTTACTAAGTGGGAGAGGGATATTTTAATTAATTCCCGCGGCCTCCATTACAATTTGACGTGTGATGCAACAAACTTGCGCGTTGGCTTTGAGTGCCTTCCTCCCCATCGGATGGGTTTGTTTATCACTAGGTCAAATAATGGTTATAGGAAATTATTTAGAGCGTGTGTACTTCCCCATCGTAAGGCACATAATCCAAATAATTCCCTTAGTATCGTGTAATGGTGCACACTTAGATGCAAATAAAAGTATCCTCCCCATCGGAGTCACTGCTTTTATTTGTAGGGCTAAAGAGGAACCAACTATTAATTTTATTTGTCAAAAAGTAAGGTTGACAAGATAATAAAATTAATGGGTAAAACCTCCTCTCTACAAATGTAGAATTCAGATATCGTCCACACTAACGTGGCATGCGATATTCTCGGTGTTTTGAGGTGTTGGTTGATTTGGATTTTATTGTTTTGAGGAATCAATATTATTTGAAATATGATATTTTTTTATCATTGTGATTTTTAGGATTTTCAAATGGCTTTCAACCCACTTGTTGTGATTTTAAAAGAAAACAAACTTACTGGTCCAAACTACATTGATTGGAAAAAGAAACTCGATATTGTCTTAATCATGAGGAGTACAAATTTGTACTCTTCGAGGTCTGTCCTCCTAAGCCCACCGATGACTCTGATGAAAAGGAGAAAGAACATTATAAGAAATGGGTTAAGGAAGATGAGATGGCGCGGTGTTACATTTTGGCATCTATGTCAATATCAAAGATCGTGCCATAGCCACAGCTTATGACATGATGTTCAATCTCAAGGAACTTTTCGGACATCAGAGTAGGGCGGCTAGGCAGGAGGCAATGAGAAACTTGATGACGACCACCATGGTCGAGGGAACACCCGTTAGGGATCATGTTCTCAAGATGATGGCTCATCTTAATGAGATGGAAGTCCTCGGAGCTGAGATCGATGGGGAAACCCAGGTCGATATCATTCTCCAGTCTCTGCCTAGGAGTTTTGAGCAGTTCCGCCTCAACTACAACATGAACAAGAGGTTGTATTCGTTGGCGGAGCTTCGCGTAACTCCAGCGTGAGGGCTTTTCGTCAGAGTTCTCAAGCCATGGTCGCTCAGAAGGTTTCTTCCTCTAAACCGAAAGGTAAGAAGAAGAAGAAGCAAGGTGCAGCGAAGAAAGTGGCAGTAGGACCCCAGGCAGGAGTGAAGAAGCCGAAAGGCAAGTGCTTCACTTGCAAGCAGACTGGACATTGGAAGGCGGACTGTCCTCGCCGAAAGAACAAAGGTATATCTTCTTGTTTAGTTGTTGAAACATGTTTAGCGGTGTTATCTACCAGTGCCTGGTGTGTAGATACAGGAGCCACTGATCATGTCTGCAATACTTTGCAGGGGTTCCAGGAAACCCGACGACTAGCTGAGGGAGAGGTTACCGTCTACATGGGCAATGCTTCAAAGGTGGCGGCTATTGCAGTGGGAGACGTTTATTTATCTTTTGATAGGAATAAAGTTTTGGTTTTAAGAAATTGTCTTTATGTACCTACTTTTAGAAAGAATTTAATTTCAGTTTCTAAATTGTTTTTGGATGGGTATTCTGTTTCTTTTAATGACAGAGTTGTTATAAAAAGGAATAGGGAGATTATCTGTTCTGGTACATTGGTTGGCAATTTATATACTCTTGAACCAAAAACACCCACGATGCAAATAGAAATAAATAGCTCATCTTCTAAATCTAATAAGAGAAAAGAACCTTCGCAAATGAACCAAACATATCTTTGGCATCTAAGGCTTAGTCATATTAAGCTAAGTAGAATTCAAAGGTTGATAGCTGATGGACCTTTGGGTTCATTAGTGGTGGAGGATCTCCCAACCTGCGAATCTTGCTTGGAAGGTAAAATGACCAAGAGGCCTTTCAAGGCCAAGGGGTATAGAGCCAAAGATGTGTTAGAATTGGTTCATTCTGATTTGTGCGGTCCTATGTCTATCCAGGCAAGAGGTGGCTTTGAATACTTCGTCTCGTTTATAGATGATTATTCAAGGTATGGATACATTTACTTGATGCGCCGCAAGTCTGAATGCTTTGACAGGTTCAAAGAATTCAAGGCTGATGTGGAGAACCGTCAAGGTAAAAGTATCAAGACATTACGATCTAATCGTGGTGGCGAGTACCTCTTGGGAGAGTTTAGGAGTTACTTATCAGAGGCTGGGATTCAATCTCAATTGTCTGCACCTGGCACACCCCAGCAGAATGGTGTAGCAGAGCGAAGGAATAGGACTCTTATGGAGATGGTCAAATCGATGATGAGTTATTCTGAGTTACCTGATTCGTTCTGGGGGTTTGCTCTGGAAACAGCAGCACACATTCTGAACTTGGTTCCATCTAAGTCAGTACCCTCTACTCCCATAGAATTGTGGACTGGGCGAAAGCCTAGTCTAAGACATATTCGGATTTAGTAGTCCAAAGACATGTCCGAAGGGAGATGGTAAGTTAGAATCTCGCATGTATGCGCTTGTTTGTTGGCTACCCCAAGGGAACGAAGGGTGGTTTATTCTATAGTCCTAGAGATCAGAAGGTGATCATGAGTACGAATGCCAGATTTCTAGAGGAGGACTATGTGATGAACCACAGGCCCACGAGTAGGATTGTTCTTGAGGAGATGACGGGGGAAGTCCCAACTTCAGTACCACCGGTACAAGAGGACACACCACAAGTCACTGCACCGCGTGTCACAGAGCATACGCAGGAGGCACCTCGTCGTAGTGGGAGGGTTGTTAGACAACCCAACAGATTCATGTTTTTGGGAGAGTCTTCGGACTCAGTCCCTGGTGAACATGAACCTGATCCCTTGACATATGATGAGGCACTCCAAGATAGAGATGCGACATCTTGGCAAAGTGCGATGAATTCAGAGATAGAATCTATGGATTCTAATCAGGTCTGGGAGCTAGTAGAACCACCCAATGGTGTAAAAACCATTGGATGCAAGTGGATCTACAAGAGAAAGAGAGGAGTAGACGGGAAGGTTGAGACCTTCAAAGCTAGGCTTGTTGCGAAAGGGTATACTCAGAAAGAGGGCATCGATTATGAGGAGACTTTTTCGTCGGTAGCTATGCTTAAGTCTATCCGGATTCTCTTATCTATAGCTGCTCATATGGATTATGAGATTTGGCAGATGGATGTCAAGACAGCTTTCCTTAACGGAAGTCTTGAGGAGAACATCTATATGAGGCAACCAGAGGGATTCATTGCTAAAGGCAAAGAGCATCTTGTATGTAAGCTTAATCGGTCCATTTATGGATTGAAGCAAGCTTCTAGATCTTGGAACATCCGCTTTGATGAGGTAATCCAGTCATATGGATTTATTCAAAGTCCGGATGAGCCTTGTGTATACAAGAGATGTGACAGAAACGTAGTGGTGTTTCTTGTACTATACGTAGATGACATTTTGTTAGTTGGCAACAATATCAAAGTGTTATCAGACGTAAGGGTATGGTTGTCCAAACAGTTTGATATGAAGGACTTGGGAGAAGTGGGACACATCCTTGGGATCAAAGTTATAAGGGATCGCAAGAAAAGGATGTTGTGCTTGTCTCAAGCTTCATACATTGACACTATCCTTGCTCGTTTGAGCATGCAAAACTCCAAGAAAGGTTTTCTACCTTTTAGGCATGGAGTTCCTTTATCTAAAGAGATGTGTCCCAAAACATCAAAGGAGATAGAGGACATGAAGGCGGTTCCTTATGCTTCGCAGAGGAAGCCTTATGTATTCCGAGACCGGATATCCGCTGCAGTGGGCATGGTTAGCGAGATATCGAGTAATCTGGACGAGGACATTACGCAGTAAAGCATATATTGAAGTACACGAGAAGGACTAGGATTATATCTTTGGTTTAAGGGCAGATCAATTAGTCACTGGGTTACACGATTGATTTCCAATCGATAGGGACAAGAGTAAGTCTACCTCGGGGTTTGTGTTTACTTTTGGAGGTGGAGCCATAGTATGGAGGAGTGTCAAGCAGAAATGCGTGGCGGACTCTACCATGGAAGTGAGTATGTGGCAGCCGAGGCAAAAGGAAGTCAGATGGCTCAGAACTTCTTGATGGACTTGGATGTGATTTGGTTTGCGGAACTATCACAATTTATTGTGATAATAGTGGTGCGGCTTGCAAACTCGAAGGAACCATGAGCCCATAAGGCAGTAAACACATAGAGTGTAAGTACCACCTCAGATCGTAGCGAGGAGAAGTGGTGCCGCCAAGATTGCATCGAGGAGGATAACCCGGCGGATCCATTCACTAAGGCCTTCCAATAAAGCGTTTGATAGGCATGTGGAGGACATGGGGATCGATGTATGGCGAGAATGATGACGGCATAGTCTTTTAGTATAAGTGGGAGATTGTTAGAATGTATACTGAAAGCCTAGCTCTTTTCTGTATGAACATTTTATTTTGAAATAAGAATCACATGATCATTGTTTGCATTTTATATATTCATTATATATGTGTGCATATTGTCTAATATTTTACATTGTAAATAACATGGTGCTTGGTGTGGCACAGAAGATCATGTTATCAGTCCCTTGTAAAATATAAGTAAAGGCTCACAACCAAGATGGTTTTGGACAAACCATTGGCATGGTTGTAGTGTAGCTTGATATTGTTTTATCTTGAACATAGAGTTACACTAGTACACTTAGGTGTATTGAGCAGGACCGACATAGAGGTGATTCAATTTAGTGCTGACTACATAATTGAATCGGACCTCGGATATTATGTTGTACATACTCTTAATCCCGATATAATATAGCACATGTACTTAGTATTTATTTCTTTGATTTACCAAAGGTGAGATTTAAATGGATTAAATCAATAAGCCCGGTAAGTTGGGAAATAATATTATTTACATGGTGTGCCGTTGATTATAGGAGGAAACCGTGTCCTATATATTAGGTTGATGATGTCCCCTTGAGGAGCTCATAAGGTTCATCATGTAAACCCAACTGGTTGACTTAGTCAACATGATGATAAGGTTGAGTGGTACTACTCGAGGAGTTAGATGTTAATTAATTGATGGTCAGTAAATCAATTAATTGACGGACATTCGATATCTTAAACACGGGGAGATAAATGTACAAATAATATATAGAGCCCATATTAATTTATGGGGGTTGGTGAGGTAGTTCAATGATGATCCTCTAGTGGAATGGAACATCATTGATGGATCAAGTTTGTGTGGTTTCGATCCATCGGGTGGCCAAGACCCAACTCCTCCTTATGGTCCCTATCGTAGCCTAATATAATCCTTGTGAAGTCTAGATCCAAGAATGTAAAACAAAACCTAGAACCAATGGGTGGATTGAATCCATAGATCCGATGGTTGGGATGAAACCCTAGAACCAACGGTTGGATTAAATCCATAGATCCGATGGTTAGGATGAAATCCTAGATCCGACGGTTAGGATGAAATCCTAGATCCGACGGTTGGGATGAAATCCTAGATCCTACGGTTGGGATGAAATCCTAGATCCGACGGTGGAGATTAAATCCCTAGATCCGACGGTGGAGATTAAATCCCTAGATCCGATGGTGGAGATTAAATCCCTAGATCCGATGGTGGAGATTAGAGGAGGCTTAAGCTTAAATTCTATAATTAGGGTTTGGCTCATCCATAGGTTGGGCGGCAACAAATCTTAAAGGAGTTAGGGGTTGGGCGGCAAGAAAATAGGGATTAGTTCCTATATTTTAGGCTAACCAACTTTCTCCTAAATTCTATAAATAAGGGCTTAGGCATTGGGCGAAAACATGATTTTTGGATTAGAGAATTAGGGTTTGGCTCATCCAAGTGTTGTGCGGCAACAAACCCTAGAGGAGCTAGGGTTTTGGGCGGCTAAGAAGTGGGCGGCAAGGTTATTGCTCTCCCTAAGTTTTGGCCGGCGCCCCTCTTCCTCTCCTCCTCTCTTGGCCGGTTCTCCTCTTCCTCCTCCCTTGCTCCTTGGTGGCCGGCGGCTCTCCAACAATTGGTGGTCGGTGCTTCTCCAACATCTAGGTGGCCGGCGGCAACAATACAACAAGTTGGCCGGCACTCATCCAATCGTTCCTTGGCCGGCGGTTGCATCAAACTCTCTTGTTTGGTGGCCGGTTCTAGAAAGGAAAGGTTTTGTTGGTTCTTCTCTTTGTTCGCAGTGGACAAGGAAGAGAAGAACGCGATCTAGAAGGCTTCTACTCGTGGAGGATCTTCGTCCACACGTTGTCCACGAGAAGGATAGGACATACAGTAGAAGATCGTAAGGTATAAAGTTTTATAACTTTAATTTCAGATCTGAGCATGTTCTTATATATGATGATTATGCATGTGTGAGTATGAATATATATTGTATAATCATGGACCCCGAAGACAAACACAAAAACCGGCGATCCGTCCGTCGTCTCTTCCGCGGCTAACCAACTAGAAGAGTTGTGTTGCTTGAACAACTAGTTTGTTCAAGCGACCACTCGAGTTGTTAGCACGACGACGAAATGGTGTCGTTAAGGAAGCTCATCCCATCCAGATTAATCCTTTCATTAGTGAAAATTTTAATCCGGGGACATGGGAGCCAATGAGCATCCGAAGCGACATTCCACCATCAGATTATGTAGTCAGTAATAAATCGAATCACCTCTAAGTCGGTCCTGCTCAATACACACGAAGTGTACTAGTGTGATTCTATGGTCAAGACAAACCAATACCAAATCACACTACAACCATTCCAATGGTTTGTCCAAAGTCATCTCGGTTGTGAGCCTTTACTTATACTTTACAAGGAGTCGTTAACATGATCTCCCGTGTGACACCACACACCATGTAATCTACAATGTAATGTATTAGACAATATGCATAGCCATAAAATATGCAAACAATGATCATGTGATTCTTATTTCAAAATAAAGATGTTCATATAAAAGATAGACTTTTCAGTATACATCCCAACAGTTTGTGCCATCCCACATCCACCACCTTTGCGGAGTCTCGATCGAGCTCTGTTGGACTTAGTCGGAGGAACTTGTTCATACATCGGGCCTATCTTGGATTGATTTGATCATTTATTTTCTTGTTTTAGCACAGAGGACTTTAATTTGTCTGCATGTCAACTATTTGTTAAATTTTTCCTTACATTTATGGTATTTTTGGGTTATGGACATTAGGTGTTTTGTTTAATTCTTGTTACAGTTTTTGTTCCTTTAATTACTGCAATTAACTTGTTTACTTTAATTTTTTCATTGTTTTACTTGTTGCATGTTTTAATTACTTGCATTGTTAGATTAGCATTTTAATTACCTTGCAAACGTAGGTTAGAACTCACATCACAAACCCCCTAGTTATATTAAGAAACCCCAAAGCAATAATGAAAATGATCCTAAGAAAACCATTCTACTGATTGCATTTGTTGGGAGACGACTCGAGTCATCTCTTTGCTACATTAGTGTAGAGGGGGTTCAGTTTAATTATAAATATTGTTTTGTAATGGTACCACGATAAAAAACATTATCACTTGTACCAGTAAGTCTAAGGGGATGGATGTTTTAGGTTCATAGGTGGGGTGGCTAGTAGAAAGTGGGGGTTTTGGTCGTCTGGTGGGGAATAAAGATATTAGGTGATGGTCATCTATTAAGGAGGAAGAGGGAGAAAAGGAAAGGTCAATAGGCTCGATAGGGGTGTCTGAAGTAGGACTGGGTGTAGGTGAGTCAAAGGGAAGAGGATTCAATGGAGGAATAGTGGAAATAGGATCAAAAGAAAATGCAGGGATTATAAAGGGAAAGAGGTTGGGGATTTATTCTGTTTGAGGAGGAAGGAAGATATTAGTGAACATATTGGGGATTGATCTGGTTCATCAGAAGTAATGATGGGGACTTGTGTTAATATGGGAAGGACCCATGGCAAAGAAATATATGTAATACTATTAAGAATTGTAAACATATTAGTTTTAAGTGGTAAAGGTTGAGTAAAGGTTACTTACTGAGGTAAGTGGTTCGGGGGTAGAGGATGATGTAGTATTTAATCTTTTTCTCTTCCTCTATTTGTTGGCTAAGGTCCTGACAATGGTTTTGTCCATTATGTCTTTTGCAAGGATATAAGGTGATTAGGAATTATGAATTGAGTAAGAGTGTAGAAAATGATAGTAATATTTCAATTTATGACACGAAGTAAAAATGCTAAGATAGGGGTTGTGTAGGGTTGTTAGTTAAGGATTTTGATACATGGTGCTAGAGGAATATGATGAGAAAATATGGTATGTTGTTAGTTTACAGGTTAAGGAGTAGAATGACAGTATTTTTTATAAAGGCAATTATTATATAAAAATAAAGGGGGAAGGAAAGCTTACTGATGGGAAGAGCATTCAGTGAGGGAATGGGGGATAGCACATAATAATATAAAATGAGCTCTTTTATGAGTTTTGCGATGCTGAAATACTTTTTCTTCAATTTGGCTTCAATAGAGGGGAAATTGATGGTGGCTTTAATGATTTTTTAGGTCAAGAAGATCCGGAAGGGCAGTTTTTCAACGAGAAGAAAAGGGGAGAGGGAATCTGCAACAATGAAGAAGTAGAGCTCTTTCCAACCTTTATTGGAGGAGGGTATTGTTGGATCGAGAAGCATCGCTAGAGGGGGGGTGAATATCGAGCGTAAATCTTTTCATTCGTTCGTTCGATACACGAGTAAGCATAGAAGAAAAATAAAAAGACACATTTATTTTTACTTGGTTCACAACCCAGCGGTTACAACTCCAAGGCCCTAACGGTCCTAGACCGCATACGGAGGGCAAAGCACTATAACGTCTTCTCCTCGTTGTAGGTAGGAGACAACGATCACAAAACCGAAAGTACGAGGATGAGGCAGCAAGCCTACCTCACCTCCTTACGAATAAAAATAAAGAATACAATAACAAAATATGTTACTTGTTGCTGCTGTCGACGAAGAGGATTAGAACTTGTCGTCGCATCGGAGTTTTGACGGTGATGGAGCTTTGCCATTGTAGGAGCACTTGAGAATAATCTTGATGATCTTTGGAGTTGGAATCCTCCCCACCTTTTATAGAGTTTGACCTCTGAATATGTCTCCTCATCTTTTGGAACAGATCACAAAGTTGTACCAAATTTTATCGCGAAGTGGTCGCGTCAAACCTTATCCATTTTGACCTAGTGCAAAGGCTGCTTCGTCGTCATCAGTCGACTGATGCCTTCCATTAGTCGACTAATGAGCATCAGTCGACTGCCCAATGTCCAGTAGTTGACTGTCGACTTGGCCACTTCCCTGCAGTAAGAGGTTATCACAAAAAATGGTAAATGAAATGGTTTCTAACCGTCCGATCTTGACCTAGACCTTACACAGGAAGTCTTAGTCGGATCACTGCCTACAGTCGTCCCCGTACAAAGAACACGACCTTACAATCTCTCACTTACACGAGCTTACCTCTATACTTACCTTGTAGCTCTCGCTTCCGACCTTCCACTCGATTCCTTCGGCTGCCTCAGAAGTCACTCGAGTGTCGCCCGACCACCGCGGCTTCCTCCGGGTGTGGCTAGCCTTCAGATACAGCTCCAACTTTAGCACTTTTATGCACACTCAATTTAGCTCGTGAGATAACAATGTAAACTTAACATTATGTCTTTCCATAATCAAAACACAGGTTTGATTATCTGGTGCCCCTGCACCAACAGGTATGTCAGTTAAGAATTGGTAACCTTGATAGGCCATGAAATAGAAAACATCGTGGTAGACCATTTTCAGTTGGTAGAGACAATGGAATATGTGGGGTACCTGTTGTTGGAGTATTGGGAATACAATCAAAGTCCCACATTGGTAAGACATGGAAAAGATCATGTGCTTATAAGATGAAAAGATATCTCCATTGGTATGAGGCCTTATGGGTAAAGCCCAAAAACAAAACTATGAGGGTTTATGTTGGACTATCCGAGCCGCAAAAATCGCTTTTTTCTTTGCGAAAACCCCGAAAGTCAGCCACGGATCTGTGCGAAGATAAACAAAAAAATATACATGTACATGTTTAGAAAACCTAGATCTACCTTAGAGCTATATGAAAGGAGCGTTACCCTTGATGCGATGCCCTTCGCTTATCCCGCTCGTCTAAATGGTTTGTCGGAACTCGAGAGTGTCAAGTGTACACTCCTCTATTGGTATCCACACAAGCAATAGGTGGAGAAGATCACTTAGAGTGTGCTAGCACACTAAGAAACCCATGGCAAAGGAGAAAGGGAGAGCTTGAGGGAAGAGCTAAGAAAGAAGATGATGAAGTTACACCCTTAACTTCACACTTTGATAACCCATCAAAGTGGTCGGCCACTATATGGGGAGTTACATGCATGCATGTAACTCCAAGAGCCAATGGATCTTGGTCTCCCTCATGAGGTGGCATCCCATGATGAGTCCATGATGATGTGGAACATCATCATTGCCTGGCCCCCATGCCAAACCACAATGACATGGCAATTGGTCAAGTCAAAATTGACCATTCATCTTCCCTCTCAAGTCAAGTCAAACATGATCTCTTATCTCCAATGGTTGATCAAATCCAACCATTTGATTCAAGTTAATTTGATTTAATGAATCTCTATTCATTATTTTAAATTGACTCAATGAATCAAATCTAAATTAGACTCATTCAACACTTGAATCAAATTGAGTCTAACTCAATTAGTCTAATTTGGATTACCCTTAATCCAATTTGGTTCATCCCATGAACCTAATCCTCATGGTTCATCATATGAACCTAATCTCCATCTAATTGCCCTTTTTGTGTGACCATATATGTTCTTGTAATGTTGGCAATGCTCCTAAACTGATTTAGGAACATAAGCAATGAGCGGTATCTAGCAACACATCATTGCTACCCAAGTTACAAGAATGTTGAGATCCAACATCACCTTTATGACTACTAATTTTGACACTCACAATATGTGACAATGTCCCTCTATCCTTGACATTTAGATTGACAAATTGAGGCATAGACCGTGTCATCCTCGGTACAATCTATATCTTGAACTCCAAATATATTGACTCTAATCAAATGAGCTCAATATCTCATATTGACTCAATTGGGCATGGTCAAGCACTTAGTGGTCTCACTCTATCAAGAATAACGATGTCACTCCCGTCATATAGGTGGGATAGATACCATCTACATCACTCACATCCCTCCGCATAATTTATTACATAGCCAGTAATCACCTTTATAGTCCACCCATTTACGGGTGGCGTTTGACCAAGCCAAAGTATGCAACTCCTTATGTTGGAACCATGGTGACTTCAGGTCCAGGGACTAATAGTCATACTAATAGTCACATGAGAAAGTATATGACACTCATATAACGATCCATGATACTTTCTCATGGCAGGTCATTCAGTATATATTCTCTAATGCATACCCATGTGTCAACTTGATATCTCATATCCATGACTTGTGAGATCAAGTCATCGAGTTGACCTACAAGCTAGTCTCCTCACATTAACAATTTCCCTGAATGTTAATACTTGACTAGGAATGATTAAGAATAGTGTTCTCTATATCATCTCATTATCGATTCAACCAATCGATTGATATAGATAAGAACCTTCTACTCAATGATGTTAATATACTTAGTTATTTGGCACTAATACAAGTAAGTATAATAACCATAAAGAAATGTCTTTATAAATAGGAATATGATACAACAAAGTCCATACAACAATCATCACACGATTGGCTCTAGGGCTTTGACTAACAATCTCCCACTAGCACTAGCGCCAATCACTGCAGTATCTAATACCCAATGACCTAGAGTGACTATCATGCTTTTTTCTGTAATCGTCTTTCTAGTCCACCCATTTACGGGTGGTGTTTGACGAAGTCAAAGTATGCAACTCCTTATGTAGAAAACCATGGAGACTTCAGGTCCAAGGACTAATAGTCACATGAGAAAGTATATAACACTCATATAATGATCCATGATACTTTCTCATGACAGGTCATTCAGTATACATTCTCTAATTCATACTCATGTGTCAACTTGATATCTCATATCCATGATTTGTGAGATCAAGTCATCGAGTTGACCTACATGCTAGTCTCTTCACATTAACAATTTCCCTGAATGTTAATACTTGACTAGGAATGATTAAAAATAGTATTCTCAATATCATCTCATTATCGATTCAACCAATCGATTGATATAGATAAGAACCTTCTACTCAAGGATGTTATTATACTTAGTTATTTGGAACCAATACAAGTAAGTATAATAATCATAAAAAAATGTCTTTATAAATAGGAATATGATACAACAAAGTCCATACAACAATCATCACATGATTGACTCTAGGGCTTTCACTAATAATCTCCCACTAGCACTAGCGCCAATCACTATAGTATCTAATACCCAATGACCTAGTGTGACCATCATGTTTTTTCTATGCCAAAGCCTTGGTCAAGGGATCTGCGACGTTAGCCTTTGTGGGTACTTTGCAAATCTTCACATCCCCTCTATCGATAATCTCTCGAATGAGATGGAAGCGTCGTAGTATGTTTTTGGTCCGCTGGTCTGAGCGAGGTTCCTTAGCCTGTGCAATCGCTCCATTGTTGTCATAATATAGCTCTATAGGATCGTCTATGCTAGGAAACACCCCAAGCTCAGTAATGAACTTGCGGATCCAAACTGCCTCCTTTACTGCCTCTGATGCAGCAATATACTCGGCCTCTGTTGTAGAATTAGCAACTGTGTCCTACTTCGAACTCTTCCAACTCACAGCGCCACCATTCAAGCAAAACACGAACCCTGACTGTGATCTATAATCATCCTGGTCAATTTGAAAGATAGCATTAATGTAACCCTTTACAGCTAGCTCCTCATCGCCTCCAAATATCAAGAAATATTCTTTAGTCATTCTCAAGTACTTAAGAATATTCTTGACTGCTATCCAGTGACGCTCACCTGGATTTGACTGGTATCTACTCGTCATGCTCAAAGCATACGAGACATCAAGACGAGTACATAGCATGGCGTACATGATAGATCCTATGGCAGATGCATAAGAAATCTTATCCATGCAGTCTCTCTCCTCTCTAGAAGAGGGACTTTGAGTCTTCGAAAGACTCACACCATGTGACATCGGCAGAAGTTCCTTCTTGGAATTCTTCATGGCAAACCGTAGTAATACCGTGTCAATATATGTACTTTGATTTAGACCAAGCAATCTCTTATATCTATCTCTATAGATCTTGATGTCTAGAATACAGGTTGCTTCACCTAAGTCCTTCATTGAGAAGCACGTCCCCAGCCAAATCTTCACAGACTGTAGTGAAGGGATGTCATTCCCAATGAGTAGTATGTCATCGACATACAATACAAGGAAGACAACTATGTTTACATTAACCCTCTTGTAAACACAAGATTCATCTTCATTCTGGATGAAACCAAACTATTTGATTGCATCATCGAATCGAAGATTCCAGCTCCAAGAAGCTTGCTTTAACCCATAAATGGACCATTGCAGTTTGCATACTTTCCCAGTATGCTATGGATCTACAAAACCCTAAGGTTGTGTCATATACACATCATCGAGCAAGTTTCCATTCAGAAATATAGTTTTGACATCCATCTTCCAGATCTCTTAATCGTGGTATACTGCAATACCAAGCATGATTCGAATGGACTTAAACATTGCCACTGGAGAAAAGGTTTCATCATAGTCAATACCATGAATTTGGTTGAAACCATTAGCCACCAATCAACCCTTATAGGTATGCGTGTTGGGATGTATACTGAAAAGTTTTTCTTTTGTATGAACATCTTTATTTTTGAAATAAGAATCACATGATCATTGTTTGTATATTTTTATGGTTATGCATATTGTCTAATACATTACATTGTAGATAACATGGTGTGTGGTGTCACACAGGAAATCATGTTATCGGCACCATGTAAAGTATAAGTAAAAGCTCACAACCGAGATGGCTTTGGACAAACCATCAAAATGGTTGTAGTGTGATTTGGTATTAGTTTGTCTTGACCATAGAATCACACTAGTGCACTTTGTGTGTATTGAGCAGGGCCGACATAGAGGTGATTCGATTTATTGCTGACTACATAATGAAATTGAACCTCAGATATTATATTGTACATACTCTTAATCCCGATATAATAACGGACACATATACTTAGTAGTCATCTCTTTGATTTACCAATGGGCGAGATTTATAGATTAAATCGATAGGCTCGGTAAGTTGGGAGATGATATTATTTATATGGTGTGTCATTGATTATAGGAGGAAACCGTGTCCTATATATATTAGGATGATGATGTCCCCTTGAGGAGCTCATGAGGTTCATCATGTAAACCCTGCAGGTGGACTTGGTACGGCATGATGAAAAGGTTGAGTGGTACTACTCAAGGAGTTAGATGTTGATTAATTAATGGTCAGTAAATTAATTAATCGATGAACATTCGAGATCTAAAACACAGGAAGAAAATGTACATATAATATATGGAGCCCATATTATCTTATGGGGGTTGTTGAGGTAGATCAATGATAATCCTTTAGTTGATTGGATTATCATTAATGGATCGGACTTTATGTGGGCTTGATCCATGGGTGGCCAAGATCCAACTCCTTCTCATGGACCCTAATGTAGCCTATTAAAACCTCATGAAGCTTAGATCCAATGGATAGAAACAAAACTCTAGATCCAAAGGTATAGATTAAATCTCTAAGTTCCGAAGGTTGAGATTAAATCTCCAGATCCGACGGTTGAGATTAAATCCCTAGAACCAATGGTGGAGATTAAAAGGAGGCTTATCCCTAACTCTATAAAAGGAGAACAAGGGGTTGGCGTGGGGACAATTAAGAGAAGCTAGGGTATTTGGATGTTGGCGACAAGAGCTTGGAGCTAGGGTTTGGGCTTGGCGGCACCTATAAAAAAATGTTTTTTCCTTGCCTTTGTTGGGATGTATACTGAAAGCCTAGCTCTTTGGTATGAACATTTTATTTTGAAATAAGAATCACATGATCATTGTATGCACTTTATTTATATATGTGCATATTGTCTAATACTTTACATTGTAGATAACATGGTGCTTGGGTGTGACACAGAAGATCATGTTATCAGTCCCTTGTAGAGTATAAGTAGAGGCTCACAACCAAGATGGTTTTGGACAAACCATTGGCATGGTTGTAGTGTAGCTTGGTATTGTTTTATCTTGAACATAGAGTTACACTAGTACACTTAGGTGTATTGAGCAGGACCGACATAGAGGTGATTCAATTTATTGCTGACTACATAATTAAATCGGACCTCGAATATTATGTTGTACATGCTCTTAATCCCGATATAATAACGGGCACATGTACTTAGTATTTATTTCTTTGATTTACCAAAGGGTGAGATTTAGATGGATTAAATCAATATGCCCGGTAAGTTGGGAAATGATATTATTTACATGGTGTGCCGTTGATTATAGGAGAAAACCGTGTCTTATATATTAGGTTGATGATGTCCCCTTGAGGAGCTCATAAGGATCATCATGTAAACCCTGCAGGTTGACTTAGTCAACATGATGATAAGGTTGAGTGGTACTACTCGAGGAGTTAGATGTTAATTGATTGATGGTCAGTAAATCAATCAATTGACGGACATTCGATATCTTAAACACGGGGAGATGGATGTACATACAATATATGGAGCCCATATTGATTTATGGGGGTTGGTGAGGTAATTCAATGATGATCTTCTAGTGGAATGGAATATCATTGATGGATCAAGTTTGTGTGGTTCCGATCCATCGGGTGGCCAAGATCCAACTCCTTCTCATGGTCCCTATCATAGCCTAAAATAAACCTCATGAAGTCTAGATCAAATAATGGAAAACAAATCCCTAGAACTGACGGTTGAGATTAAATCTCTAGATCCGACGGTTGAGATTAAAACCGTAGAACCGACGGTTGAGATTAAATCTCTAGAATCGACGGTTGAGATCAAATCTCTAGATCCGACGGTTGAGATTAAATCTCTAGATCTGACGGTTGAGATTAAATCTCTAGAACCAATGGAGGAGATTGAACCAAGGCCTAAACCTAACTCTATATATATGGGAGAATGGGTTGGGTGGCAAGTAAGAAAAAAGGCTAAGGATTAGGGTTTTGGAGAGACCATGGGCGGCAAGGATTAGGGTTGAGAACCCTAATGCATGGGCGGCAACCATTAGGGTTTAGAACCCTAATGGTTGGGCGGCGCCCATGGCCTATGGGATGTGGCCGGTGGCAAGGAGGGAAGGGAGAAGCTTCTCATCTTCCTCTCATGGCCGGAGCATCCTCTCCTCTTCTCTTGGCCGGCGGCAACCTTCTTCAATGTTGGTCGGCAATCCTTTTGATCTCTTTGGGCCGGCGGCAAACATCATGCTTGGAGCTTTATGGTTGGTCCTAGATAAGAGATGAGTTTTATTTCCATTTTGTTCTCTCTATTCTTGGGGCCGGCGGCATCAATCCTTTGTGGATTGGTGGTTGGCTCAAGCAAGAAGGGAAAGAGAGTTCTTCTTTCTTTGGGTTGAAGAAGATCTAGGAAGCTTCAACTTGTGGAGGATCTTCGCCCACACGAAGTCTACAAGAAGGTTAGGACATACGATAGAAGATCAAGAGGTATAAAAGTTTTACAACTTTTATTATTGTTCTTTGGATGTTCTTATTGATATGCTAGTTTATGTTCTTTATGTGAGTATGTGTTGATTATACTAGTTTACATTTGTATGTATTTGTATAATCATGGACCCCGAAGATAAACACAAAAATCGGTGATTCGTCCGTCGTCTCTTCCGCGGCTAACCGACTAGAAGAGTTGTGTTGCTTGAACAACTAGTTTGTTCAAGCGATCGCTCAAGTCGATAGCACGACGATGAATTGGTTGTGCTTAGGAAACTTATCCCATCCGGATTAGTTTTCATTAGTGAAAATTTTAATCCGGGGACATGAGAGCCAATGAGCCTCCGAGGAATAGCACAGAACCATCAATTGGTATCAGAGCCACATTTTCCGGTTTTTTGTGTTTTGGATTCGGTTACTTTCATGCACATATCATATATTGAGTATGCCGGATAATAGTAGGATGTGCGTAGGCTAACTTTTTGGTTGCAGGCATAATATCCGACTATTATGGCTATATGTGTGTATGTGATTGTTTGTGTGTGATTGTATGTATATTATTTGAATCCTCGGGGTTGACGAGGCTAGATTAGTATTTAATTTTTTGTAATTAAATACGGTATTGTTTAGCCGCTCATTTTAGTTTACTTTCGATCTAGATTATTTGTACACTCCTTCGTGGAGTATAGGATCGATGGATGTAAATTAAAATGATATATCTCGGCTTGGATCTCTTTATGTGGCTTGCGCACGGAAAAGGTGGAGCGGACGAGGTGGCGACACGACGTGACACATATTGGAGAACAATGCCATAATAGTTGGAAAAATTCTATTTTTTTTTCCATATTTATTGCTGATTTGTTTTATATGCATGTTGTGTGTGCTTGAAAATTCCTCATTTTCAATTTACTAAGTGGGAGAGGGACATTTTAATTAATTCCCGCGGCCTCCATTACAATTTGACGTGTGATGCAACAAACTTGCGTGTCGGCTCTGAGTGCCTTCCTCCCTGCGAATGGGTTTGTTTGTGGATCACTAGGTCAAATAATGGTTATAGGAAATTATCTAGGAGCGCGTGTACTTCCACAGCGGTAAGGCACATAATCCGAAATAATTCCCTTAGTACCATGTAATGGTGCACACTTAGATGCAAATAAAAAGTATCCTCCCCATCGGAGTCACTGCTTTTATTTGTAGGGCCAAAGAGGAATCAACTATTAATTTTATTTGTCAAAAAGTAAGGTTGACAAGATAATAAAATTAATGGGTAAAACCTCCTCTTATAAATGTAGAATTCGTATACGTCCACACAGCGTGGCATGCGATATTCTCGGTTTTTTTAGGTGTTGGTTGATTTCAGAATTTTATTATTTTGAGGAATCAATAATTTTTGAAATCTAAAGTAATGATCTATGTGATTCTTAAGATTTTCAAAATTGACTTTCAGTCCACTTACTATGATACTAAAGGAAATAAACTTACTGTACCCAAATAATGTTGATTGGAAAATATTCTAGATATTGTCTTATCTGCTAAAGAGTACAAGTATGTGCTCTTCAAAGAGTGTCCTCAAGCCATCGTTGCTCAAAAAGGTTTCTACTTCTAAGCCGAAAGGCAAGAAGAAGAAGAAACAAGGTGGAGCAAAGATCGTGGGAGGATCTCAGGGAAGGGTGAAGAAGCCGAAAGGCAAGTACTTCACTTACAAGCAGGATGGACATTGGAAGAAGGACTGTCCCAATCCAAAACAGAAAAAAGGTATATCTTTTGGACTAGTCATTGAAATATGATTAGCGGTGATATCTACCGGCACCAGGTGAGTAGATACGGTAGCCACTAATCATGTCTGCAATAATTTGCAGGGGTTCTAGGAATCCCGATGACTAGCTAAAGGGGAGATTACCATTTACTTGGGCAATGCCATAAGAGTGGCGGCTATTGCAGTGGGAGAAGTTTTATTTATCTCTTGAGAATAATAAAACTTTGGTTCTGGAAAATTCCCTTTATGTACCTTTATTTAGAAAGAATTTAGTTTCAGTTTCTAAATTATTATGGATGGATATTCTATTTCTTTTAATGACAGAGTTGTTATAAAAAGGAATAGGGAGAATATCTATTCAGGTACATTGAAAGGAAATTTGAACCAAAACCTCCCACGATGCAAATAGAAGTTAATAACTCATCTTCTAATTCCAATAAGAGAAAAGAACCTTCGAAGATGAACCAAACATATCTTTGGCTTCTTAGGCTTGGTCACATTAACCTAAGCAGAATTCAAAGGTTGATAGCTGATGGACCTTTGGGTTCATTAGTGGTGGAGGATCTCCCAACCTACGAATCTTGCTTGGAGGGTAAGATGACAAAGAGGCCTTTTTAAGGCCAAGGGGTATAGAGCTAAAGATGTGTTAGAAATGGTTCATTCTGATTTGTGTGGTCCTATGACTATCCAGGCAAGAGGTAATCTTGAATATTTCATCTCTTTTATAGACGATTATTCAAGATATGGATGACACTACGATCTGATCGTGGTGGTGACAACCTCTTGGGAGAGTTTAGGAACTACTTATCAGAGGTTAGGATTCAATCCCAATTGACTGCACCTGGCACACCCCAGCAGAACGATGTAGCAGAGCGAAGGAATAGGACTCTTATGGAGATGGTTAGATCGATGATGAGTTATTCTAACTTGTTTTATAGTCCTAGAGATCAGAGGGTGATCGTTAACATGAATACCAGATTTCTAGAGGAAGACTATGTGATAAGCCACAAGCCCAAGAGTAAAATTGTTCTGGAGGAGTTAAAAAGGGAAGTCACTTCTTTAGTACCACTGGTACAAGAAGATATACCGCATGTCACTACACCGAGTGTCACAAAGGATACACAGATGATACCTCGTCGTAGTGGGAGGGTTGTTAGACAACCTCTAAGATTCATGTTTTTGGGTGAATCTTCTGATTTGGTCCCTAGCAAACATGAACCTGATCCTTAAGACATACGATGAGGCAATCCAAGATATAGATACAGCATCTTGGCAAAGTGCAATAAATACTGAGATTGAATCTATGGATTCAAGTCAGGTCTGGCAGCTCTTATGCATAGCAGCTCATATGGATTATGAGGTGTGGCAGATGGATGTCAAGACAGCTTTCCTTAATGGAAGTCCTGAGGAAAACATCTATATGAAGCGACCAGAGGGATTCATTTCTAAGGGCAAAGAGCGTATTGTATGTAAGCTTAATCGGTCCGTTTATGGACTGAAGCAAGCTTTGAGGTCTTGGAACATCCGCTTTGATGAGGTAAATCCACACTTATGGATTTATTCAAAGTCCTGATGAGTCTTGTGTATACAAGAGATGTGACGAAAACGTAGTGGTATTTCTTGTACTATACGTAGATGACATTTTGGTAGTTGGCAACAATATCAGAGTGTTATCGGGCATAAGGGTATGGTTGTCCAAACAGTTTGATATGAAGGACTTGGGAGAAGTGGGACGCATCTTTGGGATCAAGGTTATAAGGGATCGCAAGAAAAGAATGTTGTGCTTATCCCAAGCTTCATACATAGACACGATTATGGATCGTTTTAGCATGCAGAACTCCAAGAAGGGTTTTCTACCTTTCAGGCAAGGAGTTCCTTTATCTAAGGAGATGTGACCTAGATCATCTGAGGAGATAGAGGAGAAGAAGGTGGTTCCTTATGCTTTGGCAGTAGGAAGCCTCATGTATGCTATGCTATATACGAGACCAGATATCTGCTTTGCCGTGGCCATGGTTAGCATATATCAGAGTAATCCAGGAAAGGGACATTGGACTGCGGTAAAAGCAAATATTATAGTGCCTGAGAAGGACTAGGGATTATATGCTAGTTTACCGGGCAGACCAATTACTCCCTCTGGGTTGCATGGATTACGACTTCCAATCAGAAAGGGATAATAGTAAGTCTACCTCAAGTTTTGTGTTTACTTTGGGAGGTGGAGACATTGAATGGAGGAGTGTCCAGCAGAAATGCATGGCGAACTCCACCATGGAAGCTGGATATGTGGCAGCCTATGAGGCGGCCAAAGAAGCTGTGTGGCTCAGGAACTTCTTGATGGACTTGGATGTGATTCCTGGTTTGCCCAGAACTATCACAATTTATTGTGATAATAATGGTGCAGTTGCAAACTCGAAGGAACCACGAGCCCATAAGGCTAGTAAACACATAGAGCGTGAGTACCACCTGATACGAGAAATCGTAAAGGAAGTAGAAGTTGTTGTCGCCTAGATTGCATTAGAGGATGACTTGGTAGACCCTTTCACTAAGGCCCTTCTGGCGAGAGCTTTGATAGGCATGTGGAGGGAAGGGGAATCAGATGTATGGTAGTATGAGGACAGCATAGTCTTTTAGTATAAGTGGGAGATTGTTGGGATGTATACTGAAAGCCTAGCTCTTTGGTATGAACATTTTATTTTGAAATAAGAATCACATGATCATTGTTTGCACTTTATTTATATATGTGCATATTGTCTAATACTTTACATTGTAGATAACATGGTGCTTGGGTGTGGCACAGAAGATCATGTTATCAGTCCCTTGTAGAGTATAAGTAGAGGCTCACAACCAAGATGGTTTTGGACAAACCATTGACATGGTTGTAGTGTAGCTTGGTATTGTTTTATCTTGAACATAGAGTTACACTAGTACACTTAGGTGTATTGAGCAGGATCGACATAGAGGTGATTCAATTTATTGCTGACTACATAATTAAATCGGACCTCGGATATTATGTTGTACATTCTCTTAATCCCGATATAATAACGGGCACATGTACTTAGTATTTATTTCTTTGATTTACCAAAGGGTGAGATTTAGATGGATTAAATTAATATGCCTGGTAAGTTGGGAATTGATATTATTTACATGGTGTGCCATTGATTATAGGAGGAAACCGTGTCCTATATATTAGGTTGATGATGTCCCCTTGAGGAGCTCATAAGGTTCATCATGTAAACCCTACAGGTTGACTTAGTCAACATGATGATAAGGTTGAGTGGTACTACTTTTGGAGTTAGATGTTAATTGATTGATGGTCAGTAAATCAATCAATTGATGGACATTCGATATCTTAAACACGGGGAGATGGATGTACATATAATATACGAAGCCCATATTGATTTATGGGGGTTGGTGAGGTAATTCAATGATGATCCTCTAGTGGAATGGAATATCATTGATGGATCAAGTTTGTGTGGTTCCGATCCATCGGGTGGCCAAGATCCAACTCCTCCTCATGTTCCCTATCGTAGCCTAAAATAAACCTCATGAAGTCTAGATCAAATGATGGAAAACAAATCATTAGAACCGACGGTTGAGATTAAATCTCTAGATCCGACGGTTGGGATTAAAACCCTAGAACCGACGGTTGAGATTAAATTTCTAGAACCGACGGTTGAGATTAAATCTCTAGATATGATGGTTGAGATTAAATCTCTAGATCCGACAGTTGAGATTAAATCTCTAGAACCAATGGAGGAGATTGAACCAAGGACTAAACCTAACTCTATATATATGGGAGAATGGGTTGGGCGGCAACTAAGAAAAAAGGCTAAGGATTAGGGTTTTGGAGAGACCATGGGCGGCAAGGATTAGGGTTGAGAACCCTAATGCATGGGCGGCAACCATTAGGGTTTAGAACCCTAATGGTTGGGCGGCGCCCATGGCCTATGGGATGTGGCTGGCGGCAAGGAGGGAAGGGAGAAGCTTCTCATCTTCCTCTCATGGCCGGAGCATCCTCTCCTCTTCTCTTGGCCGGCGGCAACCTTCTTCAAGGTTGTTTGGCAATCCTTTTGATCTCTTTGGGCCGGCGGCAAACATCATGCTTGGATCTTGATGGTTGGTCCTAGATAAGAGATGAGTTTTATTTCCATTTTGTTCTCTCTATTCTTGGGGCCGGCAGCATCAATCCTTTGTGGATTGGTGGTTGGCTCAAGCAAGAAGGGAAAGAGAGTTGTTCTTTCTTTGGATTGAAGAAGATCTAGGAAGCTTCAACTTGTGAAGGATCTTCGCCCACACGAAGTCTACAAGGAGGTTAGGACATACGATAGAAGATCAAGAGGTATAAAAGTTTTACAACTTTTATTATTGTTCTTTGGATGTTCTTATTGATATGCTAGTTTATGTTCTTTATGTGAGTATGTGTTGATTATACTAGTTTACATTTGTATGTATTTGTATAATCATGGACCCTGAAGATAAACACAAAAACCGGCGATCCGTCCGTCGTCTCTTCCGCGGCTAACCGACTAGAAGAGTTGTGTTGCTTGAACAACTAGTTTGTTCAAGCGATCGCTCAAGTCGATAACACGACGACGAATTGGTTGTGTTTAGGAAACTTATCCCATCCGGATTAGTTTTCATTAGTGAAAATTTTAATCTGGGTACATGCGAGCCAATGAGCCTCCGAGGAATAGCACAGAACCATCAGCCTTCTTCTTCTTCCTTAAGCTACCGGCGCCCATTTATTCCTTTCTAGCTCTTGGTCCGCGTTCAAAGTAGGTCCTCTCCTTCTCCTTGGCCGGTGGAAAAATGGCTTAGGGTCCTCCCTTGAAGCTTTTGGCCGGCAACCATTAATCTCCTCTTCCTTCTTGGTCGACGGCAAGCTCCATCCTTGGAGGTTTTGGTTTGTTGAAAGAAGGAAAAGAGCCTTGTTTCTATTCTTCCTCTTGCTCGAAACGATCAAGGACAGAAGATTGGTGATCTAGGAGCATCAATTTTTGGTAGATCGTCGCCCACACGACGTTCGAAAGGAGCAAGGTCATACATTAGAAGATCAAGAGGTATATCGATTATATATTCTCTTTTGTGACATGTTGTTTTTTATTTTTCAATTATGAGCATGATATAATCTATTTGTGGCTAAATAATACTTGGATCCCGAACATTAAGATGAAAGCCGGCGATCCAGACATCGTCTATTCCGCGGCTACTCGTAGAATAGAGGTTTGTCGCTAGAACAATTAAGTTTGTTCAAGTGACCTCTCTAAACGAATAGCACGATGATGACTTGGTTGTTTGGGCAATCTCTTTTTTCTAGGATTAAATTTTTTTAATCCGGGGACATCGATGGGATCGCCATGAACAAACGACCGAGGTGATGTGAGAAGCGAAGTTTCCCCTCACGGATCAATGAAACCCAACCCTTCAATTGGTATCAGAGCCAAGGTTTCCTGTTTTGTTTGTTTAGGATTCAGTTATTTTTTATGCACTTTTCATATATTATATGTGCCAGATATTAGTAGGATATGTAGTGATGTATACTGAAAAGTCTATCTTTTGTATGAACATCTTTATTTTGAAATAAGAATCACATGATCATTGTTTGCATATTTTTATGGTTATGCAATATTGTCTAATACTTTACATTGTAGATAACATGGTGTGTGGTGTCACACAGGAGACCATGTTATCATCCCCTTGAAAAGTATAAGCAAAGGCTCACAACTGAGATGGCTTTGGACAAACCATCGGAATGGTTGTAGTGTGATTTGGTATTGGTTTGTCTTGACCATAGAATCACACTAGTGCACTTTGTGTGTATTGAGCAGGACCGACTTAGAGGTCATTCGATTTATTGCTGACTACATAATCGAATCGGACCTCAGATATTATTTAGTACATTCTCTTAATCCCGATATAATAACGGGCACATATACTTAGTACTCATATCTTTGATTTATAAATAGGCGAGATTTATAGATTAAATTGAAAGGCTCGGTAAGTTGGGAGATGATATTATTTATATGGTGTGCCGTTGATTATAGGAGGAAACCGTGTCCTATATATTAGGATGATGATGTCCCCTTGAGGAGCTCAAAAGGTTCATCATGTAAACCCTGTAGGTGGACTTGGTCCGGCATGATGAAAAGGTTGAGTGGTACTACTCAAGGAGTTAGATGTCGATTAATTAATGGTCGGTAAATTAATTAATCGACGGACATTCGAGATCTTAAACACGGGGAGAAAATGTCGAAATAATATATGGAGCTCATATTATCATATGGGGGTTGGTGAGGTAGATCAATGATGAACCTTTAGTGGATTGGATCATCATTAGTGGATCGGACTTTATGTGGGCTTAATCCATGGGTCGCCAAGACCCAACTCCTCCTCATGGTCCCTAATGTAGCCTATTAACACCTCATGATGCTTAGATCCAATGTATAGAAACAAAACTCAAAGATCCATTGGTAGAGATTAAATCTCTAAGAACCGACGGTTGAGATTAAATCCCTAGATCCGACGGTTGAGATTAAATCCCTAAAACCAATGGAGGAGATTAATTCATGACTTATCCCTAACTCTATAAAATGATGGCAAAGGGATTTGGCGTGAACTACATGATAGGAGAGCTAGGGTTTGGGCGGCAAGAAAGAATCCTATTTGAGATAGGATTAGGATTAGGGTTTGGAGGCAAGGGTTGCACCAAATAAGGAAGGTTCTTTCTCTCTTCTTCTTCCTCTTTTGGCCAACGTCCAGCACCCTTCCCAGCTCTTTTCCAGCCTTGCCCGGCACCCAAAAGCTTCCTTTTCTCTCTCCTTAGGTGGTGGAAACAAGATATAGGGCTTCCCTTGGTGTCTTGGTTGTTTTCCACCATCTTCTCCTTCATCTAGTTGGCCGGCGGCAAGGATAAGTTTGGTTCCTTGTTAGTTGTTTCTAGTGAGGAGAAAAACCTTGTTTCTATTCTTCCTCTTGCTTTGGAAGAGCAAGAAAGGAAGATTTGGCATCTAGGAGCTTCGACTTTTGGTGGTTCGTCGCCCACACGACATCCAAAAGGAGGAAGGACATACATTAGAAGATCGAGAGGTATACCTATTCTACTTTCTTCTTTTGTTTGTTGCTTGTTTTTGTTTTTCAATTATAAGAATGTTATAAATCTGTAAATGGATAAATAATACTTTGATCCCGAGCATAAACACAAAAACCGGCGATCCGGACATCGTCTATTCCGCGGCTACTTGTAGAAAAGAGGATGGTCGCTTGAACAACTAGTTTGTTCAAGTGACCTCTCTAAACGAATAGCACGACGATGACTTGTTTGCTTTAGCAATCCCTTTTGTCTAGGATTAAATTTTTTTTAATCCTGGGACATCGAAGGGATCGCCATGGACATGCTACCGAGTTGAAGTGGGAAGCGAAGTTTCCCCTCATGGACTCGATAAGCAAAACTCTACAATTGGTATCAGAACCAAGGTTTCCGGTTTTGTGTGTTTAGGATTCAGTTAATTCTTATGCACTTTTTCATATATTATATGTGCCGGATAATAGTTGGATATGCGTAGTTTAACTCTTTGGTTGTAGGCATAAGATTCCAGTATTATGGCATGTGTGTGTATGTGATTGTATGTGTGTAAATATTTATTTTGTTGAATCCTCGGGGTTGACGAGGCTAGTATTTAGTTTTTGGTAAATTAAATACGGCATTGTTTAGCCGCTCTTTATTTTATTTTACTTTTGATCTAGATTTCTTGTACACTCCCTCATGGAGTATAGGATCGATGGATGTAAATTAAAATAGGTTTTAGTCTCGTTTTGGATCTCCGGATGGCTCGTACATGGCGTAGGAGGAGCGGACGAGATGGCGATGCGACGGGAGTCATATTGAAGACAATAGCCATAATAGTTGAAAAATATTTTATTTTTCATATTTATTGCCTTTTGTTTGATATGCATGTCGTAGGCTAGGAAAATTGCTCAATTTAAAATTACTAAGTGGAAGAGGGATATTTTTATAAATTCCCGCGGCCTCCATTACAATTTGACAAGTGATGCATACAAACTTGCACGTCGGCTCTGAGTGCCTTCCTCCCCATCGGATGGGTTTATTTGCGGATCACAAGGTTCAATATGGTTATAGGAAATTATTAAGGAGCGTGTGTACTTGCCCATCGTAAGGCACATAACCCGAGATAATTAGCTTAGTACTGAGTAATGGTGAACACTTAGATACAAATATAAGTATCCTCCCCATCGGAGTCACTGCTTTTATTTGTAGGGCCAAAGAGGAACCAACTATTAAGTTTACTTGTCAAAAAGTTAGGTTGACAAGATAGTAAAATTAATGGGTAAAACCTCCTCTTACAAATGTAGAATTTGTATACGTCCACACTATCGTGGCATACGATATTCTCGGTGTTTTGAGGTGTTGGTTGATTTTAAAATTTTATTGTTTGAGGAATCAATAATATTTTGAAATCTAATGTTTTGATTTATGTGATTCTTAGGTTTTCTTTCAAAATGACTTTCAAACCACTTGCTGTGATACTGAAAGAGAACAAACTTACTGGACCCAACTATGTAGATTGGAAGAGGAATCTAGACATTGTCTTGACTACTGAGGAATACAAATATGTACTCCCCGAAGAGTGCCCTCCCAAGCCTACAGATAATTCTGGGGAAAAGGAGAGAGAGAAGTATAAGAAGTGAATCAATGTCGATGAGATGGCGCGGTGTTACATTTTGGCATCTATGTAAATGTACTGCAACATCAACATCAAGCCATGTCCACTGCTTATGATATGATGCTCAATCTCAAGAAGCTTTTCGGACACCAGAATCGGGCTGTGAGGTAAGAGGCCACGAGAAACTTGATGACGACCACCATGGTCGAGGGAACACCCGTGAGGGATCATGTTCTCAAGATGATGGCTCATTTGAATGAGCTGGAGGTCCTAGGAGCTGAGATTGATGGGGAAACCCAGGTCGATATCATACTCCAGTCTCTGCCTAGGAGTTTTGAGCAGTTTCGCCTCAACTACAACATGAACAAGAGGTTGTATTTGTTGGCGGAACTCCTGACAGAACTCCAGGCGGCAGAGGGACTATTTCGTCAGAGTGCTCAGGCGCATGCCGTGGTGACCTAAAAGGTTTCTACTTCTAAGCCGAAAGGAAAGAAGAAGAAGTAACAAACCGGGGCGAAGGCGTTGGGAGGTACTCAGGGAGGAGTGAAGATGTCGAAAGGCAAGTGCTTCACTTGTAAGCAGACTGGACACTGGAAGAAGGACTGCCCCAACCGCAAGAACAAAGGTATATCTTTTGGTCTAGTCGTTGAAACATGTTTAGCGGTTTTATCTACCGGCACCTGGTGTGTAGATACGGGAGCCACTGATCATGTCTGCAATACTTTGCAGGTGTTCCAGGAAACCAGACGACTGGCTATGGGGGAGATTACCGTATACTTGGGCGATGCCACGAAGGTGGCGACTGTTGCAGTGGGAGATGTTCATTTATCTTTTGAGAAAAATAATCTTTTGGTTCTTAAGAATTGCCTTTATATACCCTTATTTAGAAAGAATTTAATTTCGGTTTCTAAATTGTTTATGAATGGATATTCTATTTCTTTTGATGACAGAGTTGTTATAAGAAGGAATAGAGACATTATCTGTTCGGGTGCATTGATAGAAAATTTGTATACACTTGAAACAAAACCTCCCACGATGCAAATTGAAGTTAATAACTCATCTTCTAATTCCAATAAGAGAAAAGAACCTTCGAAGATGAACCAAACATATCTTTGGCAGCAAAATTCAAAGGTTGATAGCTGATGGACCTTTGGGTTCATTAGTGGTGGAGGATCTCCCAACCTGTGAATCTTGCGTGGAGGGTAAGATGACCAAGATGTTGGTGCAGGGGCACTTAAGTGGAACCTATATTTTGATTATGGCAAAAGACGCAAAGTCAAGGATATATCGTTATCTCACGAGCTGAATCAAGTGTGCAGAAAAGTGCTAAAGCTGGAGCTGAAGGCTAGCAACATCCGGAGGAAGCCGCGGTGGTCGGGCGACACTTGAGTGACTTTGGAGGGAGCCGAAGGAATCGAGTGGAAGGCCGGAAGCAAAAGCGACATGGTAAGTATCGAGGTAAGCTCATGTGTGCGAGCATAAGTGAGGTCGTATCCTTCTTACGGGGATGGTCTTAAGCGTAGATCCGAACAAAGACATCCCATCGATGGTCTAGGTCGAGATCGGACGGTCGAAGGTCGTCGAAATAATATTTTCTTTGAGCTAACTTTGACTTGCAGCAAGCATCAGTCGACTGCCAACTTGGAGGAGTCGACTGCCGTCAATCAGTCGACTGCCGGAGGTCAGCACTCGATTGATGCTGCCATCAGTCGACTGACGATGGCCATCAGTCGACTGATGGTCAAAAGATCAGCCTCGAGGAGTCAAGGCTTATCACCACTTTTCAAGGAGGTTGTGTGTTCATTTGTGATTGGTTGAAGACCCATTCGATGAGGGGCTCAAAGGCTATAAAAAGAGGTCCTAACCTAGGGTTTTACCTAGGGTTTTCTCATATAATTCTAAGCTTCCAAAAGCCTCCGCAAAGCTACAACTCTCCGACAATGAAGTGCTTCTTCTCCGACGTCTAGGTCTTAACTTCTTTTATTTTTGTAACATCAGTTTAAGCTTTTACTTCAGTTTGTTACTTTAATTCTTTCGGAGCTTTTATCGTAATGAGGAGAAAGGGAGTGTCCTTCTACCTCAAGTTTTGTTCTTTATTGTATCGATTAACTCCTACCTCCAACGAGGAGGAGTTCGTTTAGTATTTTGCCCTCCGTGCATGGTCAAGGACCACTAAGGTCTTGGAGTAGTAGCCGAAGGCTACGAACCAAGTAAAAAGAATTGTCTCTTTTATTTATTGTTTATCTTTCCGCTGCAAATTATCTACTCGAGTTTTAACGAACGATTTCGTAAAATTGTTATCGCTATTCACCCCCCCCCCTCTAGTGATCTGCTTCGATCCAACACAAGAGACCTTTTAAGGCCAAGGGGTATAGAGCCAAAGATGTGTTAGAATTGGTTCATTATGATTTGTGTGGTCCTATGTCTATCCAGGCTAGAAGTGGTTTTGAGTATTTCGTCTCTTTAATAGTCAATTACTCAAGATATGGATACATTTACTTGATGCACCGCAAGTCTGAATGCTTTGACAAGTTCAAAGAATTCAAGGCTAATGTGGAGAAACGTCAAGGTAAAAGTATCAAGCCACTACGTTATGATCATGGCGGTGAGTACCTCTTGGGAGAGTTTAGGAACTACTTATCAGAGGCTGGGATTCAATCCCAATTGACTGCACCTGTCACATCCTAGCAGAACGGTGTAGCAGAGCGAAGGAATAGGACTCTTATGGAGATGGTTAGATCGATGATGAGTTATTCTGACTTGCCAGATTCATTTTGGGGATATGCTCTAGATACGGCAGTATACATTCTGAACTTGCTACAATCTAAATCAGTGCCTTCTACTCCCACAGAGTTGTGGACTGGGCGAAAGCCTAGTCTAAGACATATTAGGATATGGGGGAGTCCAGCACATGTGCTGAAGGCAGATGTTGGTAAGTTGGAACCTCGTACAGAGGGTGATCGTTGGCTATCCCAGGGGAACGAAGGGTGGATTGTTTTATAGTCCTAGAGATCAGAGGGTGATCGTTAGCACGAATGCCAGATTTCTAGAGGAAGACTATGTGATGAGCCAGAAGCCCAAGAGTAAACTTGTTCTGGAGGAGTTAAAAGGGGAAGTCACTTCTTTAGTACCACCGGTACAAGATGATATACCACATGTCACTGCACTGCGTGTCACAGAGGATACACAGGTGATACCTCGTCGTAGTGCGAGGGTTGTGAGACAGCCTTATAGATTCATGTTCTTGGGAGAATCTTCTGATTTGGTCCCTGGCGAACATGAACCTTGTTAGTTATAGCCCTAGAACCAATCATGTGATTGTTGAATAGGGAACATTTTGTATCATATTCTATAAAGGCAAAGGATTGGTTATTATATTTACGTCTTACTTGTGCCAGCTAAATTAAATATAATAATGCCCTAAAAAAGTAGGTTCTTATCTACAACACATCAATTGGCAGAATTGATTATGTGAGGCTGTATAGAACACTTTCCTAAATGTTCCTAGTCAAGTATTAATATGCAAGGGCAATATTAATACATAAAGACTAGAATGTAGGTCAATTGATGACTTGATCTCAAAAGTCATGGATATATGATATCAAGTTAAGACATGGGTATATATTAGAGAATATATACTGAACTGACCCGCCATGAGAAAGTTTCATGGATCGTCATATGAGAGTCAAACTTTCTCATGTGACTATTGGTATGAATAGTCCTCAAACCTGAAGTCACTACGGTTCCCTACATAAGGAGTTATGTACTTTGGTATCGTCAAACGTCACCCGTAACAGGGTGGACCATAAAGGCAATTACTGGGTATATAACAAATTATGCGGAGGGATGTGAGTGATGTAGATGGGATCTATCCCTCCCATATGACGGGAGTGATATCTGTGGGCCCCTTGATTGAGTAGAACTACTAAAACGCATGGCCATGCTCGAATGAGTCAATATGAGATATTGAGCTCATTTGTTTGACTTAGTTTACTCAGGGATCAATAAACACATAGATTGACCGAGGATGACATGGTCTATGCTTCATTGGTCAATCTGATATCAAGGATAGAAGAACACGGTCATACATTATAGTAGTTACGGAAAGGTTAGTCGGATCTTGACTTATTTCGTAACTTGGGTAGCAATGATGTATTGCTAGATGTCGCTCATTGCTTGTGTATCTAAAAGAGTTTAGATCCACTGCCAAGGTTATGAGAGCCTATAGGGTCACACACAAAGAGCATGATGATTAGAAGAATTAGTGCATTCTAGTTTGACTAGAATAATTTGGGAATGAGCTTAAGTACAAAATGGTTTTTGGACTTTAAGCTTAATGAGAATTTTAGCTTATTGATTTAATGAGATTAATTCAATATGTTAAGCTTATTAATTTAATAAGATTAAATAAATATGTTTTCATGATAGCCTAAGCTTAATTGATTTAATAAGATTAATTCAATATGTTACCTTATTGATTTAATGAGATTAATTCAATATGATAACATAAGCTTATTGAATTAATAAGATTAATTCAACATGCATGAATGCCACATAAGCATGCCACCTAAGCATGCCACATAAGCATGCCACCTAAGCTTGATGAGGTGGAAGGAGACAAATGGTTTTGACCTTTGGAATTTCTTCACATGTGGCCGGCCAAACAAGGAGTGTTGATTTTTTTTCAATGCAATTGATTGCATTGAATGTGATAGGAGGTGAAAGGTTTTTTCAATCCTATAAAACACTCCATGGGGTGGCCGACCAAACTTGGTGAATCTTGAGGCTTGGAGAGAGCTTGGTGGTGAGAGGCTTTGGTTGTGTGGCTTTTGTGAGTGTAGGCTAGCAAGAAGAGTGGTCTTCTTCTTCCTTTCTCTTTTTCCCTACCTTCCTCTCCTTTAGGGACTTCTCTAGCAAGAAGAAAAGGAGAGCTCTTCTAGTTTCTTTTGTGAGACAAGAGCTTGCTCGTGTGGATACATATAGAGGCACGGACATTTGAACGTGCTAAAAGATCCAACAAACCCAAGGAGAAGCGGGATTAAAAAGGGCACGCAACAAAGGTAATATTCTCCTATAAGATAGGTTTTGAGAAATTTATTTTTTTACGAGGTTTTCTTTCGCAAGGATCACTTGGAAGGGATCCTATTTTTCCGTTGCGCATATGCTATTTTGGATAAAAAATCCCTACAAACCTGATCCCTGGACATATGACAAGGCAATCCAAGATAAAGATGTAGTATCTTGGCAAAGTGCAATGAATGCTGAGATTGAATCTATGGATTCAAATCAGGTATGGGAGCTAGTAGAACCACCCGATGGTATAAAAACCATTGTATTCAAGTGGATCTACAAGAGAAAGAGAGGAATAGATGGGAAGGTTGAGACCTTCAAAGCGAGGCTTGTTGCGAAGGGGTATACTCAGAAAGAGGGTATCGATTATGAGGAGACCTTTTCGTCGGTATCCATGCTTAAGTCTATCTGGATTCTCTTTTACATTGCAGCTCATATGGATTATGAGGTGTGGCAGATGGATGTCAAGACAGCTTTCCTTAATGGAAGTCTTGAGGAAAACATCTACATGAAGCAACCAGAGGGATTCATTGCTAAGGGTAAAGAGCATCATGTATGTAAGCTTAATAGGTCCATTTATGGATTGAAACAAGCTTCGAGGTCTTGGAACATTCGGTTTGATGAGGTGATCCAGTCTTATGGATTTATTCAATGTCCGGATGAGTCTTGTGTATACAAGAGATGTGACGGAAACGTAGTGGTATTTCTTGTACTATACGTAGATGATATTTTGTTGATTGGCAACAATATCAAGGTGTTATCGGACATAAGGGTATAGTTGTCCAAACAGTTTGATATGAAGGACTTGGGAGAGGTAGGACATATCCTTGAGATCAAGGTTATAAGGGATCGTAGGAAAAGGATGTTGTGCTTATCCCAAGCTTCATACATAGACATGATTATGGAGCGTTTTAGCATGCAGAACTCTGAGAAGTGTTTTCTACCTTTTAGGCATGGAGTTTCTTTATCTAAGGAGATGTGTCCTAGATCATCTGAGGAGATAGAGGAGATGAAGGCGGTTCCTTATGCTTCGGCAGCAGGAAGCCTCATGTATGCGATGCTCTGTATGAGACCAGATATCTGCTTTATCGTGGGCATGGTCAGCAGATATCAGTGTAATCAAGGACAGAGACATTGGACTGTGGTAAAGCATATATTGAAGTACCTGAGAAGGACTAGGGATTATATGCTGGTTTACCGAGCAGACCAATTACTCCCTGTGGGTTATACGGATTCTGACTTCTAATCTGATAGGGATAACAGTAAGTCTACCTCAGGTTTTGTGTTTACTTTGGGAGGTGGAGCCATTGTATGGAGGTGTGTCAAGCAGAAGTGCGTGGCAGACTCCACCATGGAAGCTGAGTATGTGGCGGCCTCTGAGGCGGCCAAAGAAGTTGTATGGCTCAGGAACTTCCTGATGGACTTGGATGTGATTCCTGGTTTGCCCAGAACTATCATAATTTATTGTGATAATAGTGGTACAGTTGCAAAATCGAAGGAACCACGAGCCCATGTGGCTAGTAAACACATAGAGCGCAAGTACCACCTGATACGTGAAATCATAAAGAGAGGAGAAGTTGTTGTGGCCAAGATTGCATCGGAGGATTGATGGATGTCGCTTCGGAGGCTCATTGGCTCCCATGTCCCCGGATTAAAATTTTCACTAATGAAAGGATTAATCCGGATGGGATGAGCTTCCTTAGCAACACCAATTCGTCATCGTGCTAACAACTCGAGTGGTCGCTTGAACAAACTAGTCGTTCAAGCAACACAACTCTTCTAGTTGGTTAGCCGCGGAAGAGACGACGGACGGATCGCCGGTTTTTGTGTTTGTCTTCGGGGTCCATGATTATACAATATATATTCATATACACACATGTATAATCATTATATATAAGAACATGCTCAGATCTGAAATTAAAGTTATAAAACTTTATACCTTACGATCTTCTACCGTATGTCCTATCCTTCTCGTGGACGACGTGTGGACGAAGATCCTTCACGAGTAGAAGCCTTCTAGATCACGTTCTTCTCTTCCTTGTCCGCTGCGAACAAAGAGAAGAACCACCAAAACCTTTCCTTTCTAGAACCGGCCACCAAACAAGAGAGTTTGATGCAACCGCCGGCCAAGGAACGATTGGATGAGTGCCGGCCAACTTGTTGTATTGTTGCCGCCGGCCACCTAGATGTTGGAGAAGCACCGGCCACCAATTGTTGGAGATCCGCCGGCCACCAAGGAGCAAGAGAGGAGGAAGAAGAGAACCGGCCAAGGATGAGAAGGGAAAGAGGGGCGCCGGCCAAAAACCTTAGGGAGAACAATCACCTTGCCACCCACTTTCTTAGCCGCCCAAAAACCCTAGCTCCTCTAGGGTTTGTTGCCGCCCAACTCTTGGATGAGCCAAACCCTAATTCTCCAATCCAAAAAACCTTAGTTGCTGCCCAACCCTAAGCCTTTATTTATAGAATTTAGGAGAAAGTTGGTTAGCCTAAAATATAGGAACTAACTCCTATTTTCTTGCCGCCCAACCAACCTTATCTCCTTTAAGATTTGTTGCCGCCCAACACATGGATGAGCCAAACCCTAATTCTAGAATTTAGGCTTAAGCCTCCTCTAATCTCCACCGTCGGATCTAGGGATTTAATCTCCACCATCGGTTCTAGGGATTTAATCTCCACCGTCGGATCTAGGGTTTTATCCCAACCGTCGGATCTAGGATTTCATCCCAACCGTAGGATCTAGGATTTCATCCCAACCATAGGATCTAGGATTTCATCCCAACCGTCGGATCAAGGATTTCATCCCAACCGTCGGATCTAGGGTTTTATCCCAACCGTCGGATCTAGGGATTTAATCTCCACCATCGGTTCTAGGGTTTCATCCTAACCATCGGATCTATGGATTTAATCCAAACCGTCGGATCAAGGATTTCATCCCAACCGTCGGATCTAGGGTTTTATCCCAACCGTCGGATCTAGGGATTTAATCTCCACCGTCGGTTCTAGGGTTTCATCCTAACCATCGGATCTATGGATTTAATCCAACCGTTGGTTCTAGGGTTTCATCCTAACCATCGGATCTATGGATTTAATCCAACCGTTGGTTCTAGGTTTTGTTTTACATTCTTGGATCTAAACTTCACAAGGATTATATTAGGCTACGATAGGGACCATAAGGAGGAGTTGGGTCTCGGCCACCCGATGGATCGGAATCACACAAACTTGATCCATCAATGATGTTCCATTCCACTAGAGGATCATCATTGAACTACCTCACCAACCCCCATAAATCAATATGGGCTCCATATATTATTTGTACATTAATCTCCCCGTGTTTAAGATATCGAATGTCCGTCAATTAATTGATTTACTGACCATCAATTAATCAACATCTAACTCCTCGAGTAGTACCACTCAACCTTATCATCATGTTGACTAAGTCAACCAGCTGGGTTTACATGATGAACCTTATGAGCTCCTCAAGGGGACATCATCAACCTAATATATAGGACACGGTTTCCTCCTATAATCAACGGCACACCATGTAAATAATATTATTTTCCAACTTACCGGGCATATTGATTTAATCCATCTAAATCTCACCCACTAGTAAATCAAAGAAATAAATACTAAGTACATGTGCCTGTTATTATATCGGGATTAAGAGCATGTACAACATAATATCCGAGGTCCGATTCAATTATGTAGTCAGCACTAAATTGAATCACCTCTATGTCGGTCCTACTCAATACACCTAAGTGTACTAGTGTAACTCTATGTTCAAGATAAAACAATACCAAGCTACACTACAACCATGCCAATGGTTTGTCCAAAACCATCTTGGTTGTGAGCCTCTACTTATATTTTATAAGGGACTGATAACATGATCTTCTGTGCCACACCAAGCACCATGTTATCTACAATGTAAAATATTAGACAATATGCACACACATATAATAAATATATAAAGTGCAAACAATGATCATGTGATTCTTATTTCAAAATAAAATGTTCATACAAGAAGAGCTAGGCTAAAGATACATTCTAACAATCTCCCACTTATACTAAAAGACTAAGTCACATCACGATGCCATACATCTATCCCCATGTCCTCCACATGCCTATCAAACGCTACTGGAAGGGCCTTAGTGAATGGATCCGCCAGGTTATCCTCTGATGCAATCTTGGCGACAACAACTTCTCCTCGCTTTACGATCTCTCGTATAAGGTGGTACTTGCGCTCTATGTGTTTACTTGCCTTGTGGGCTCGTGGTTCCTTCGAGTTTGCAACTGCACCACTGTTATCACAATAAATTGTGATAGTTCTGGGCAAACCAGGAATCACATCCAACTCCATCAAGAAGTTCCTGAGCCATACAGCTTCCTTGGCTGCCTCAGAGGCTGCCACATACTCAGCTTCCATGGTAGAGTCCGCCACGCATTTCTGCTTGACACTCCTCCATACTCTGGCTCCACCTCCAAAAGTAAACACAAACCCCGAGGTAGACTTACTCTTGTCCCTATCTGATTGGAAATCCAACTGTAACCCACAGGACTAATTGATCCGCCTTGAAACCAAAGATATAATCCCTAGTCCTTCTCGTACTTCAATATATGCCACCCAATGTCCTCGCCTGTGATTACTCGATATTCGCTAACCATGCCCACGGCAGCAGATATCCTGGTCTCATACATAGCATAGCATACATAAGGCTTCCTACGCCAAGCATAAGGAACCGCCTTCATGTCCTCTATCTCCTTTGATGTTTTGGGACACATCTCTTTAGATAAAGGAACTCCATGCCTAAAAGGTAGAAAACCTTTCTTGGAGTTCTGCATGCTAAAACGAGCAAGGATAGTGTCAATGTATGAAGCTTGAGACAAGCACAACATCCTTTTCTTGCGATCCCTTATAACTTTGATCCCAAGGATGTGTCCCACTTCTCCCAAGTCCTTCATGTCAAACTGTTTGGACAACCATACCCTTACGTCTGATAACACTTTGATATTGTTTCCAACTAACAAAATGTCATCTACGTATAGTACAAGAAACACCACTACGTTTCCGTCACATCTCTTGTATACACAAGGCTCATCCGGACTTTGAATAAATCCATATGACTGGATTACCTCATCAAAGCGGATGTTCCAAGATCTAGAAGCTTGCTTCAATCCATAAATGGACCGATTAAGCTTACATACAAGATGCTCTTTGCCTTTAGCAACGAATCCTCCGCTGCCGTGATATAGATGTTCTCCTCAAGACTTCCATTAAGGAAAGCTGTCTTGACATCCATCTGCCAAATCTCATAATCCATATGAGCAGCTATAGATAAGAGAATCCGGATAGACTTAAGCAGAGCTACCGGCGAAAAGGTCTCCTCATAATCGATGCCCTCTTTCTGAGTATACCCTTTCGCAACAAGCCTAGCTTTGAAGGTCTCAACCTTCCCGTCTACTCCTCTCTTTCTCTTGTAGATCCACTTGCATCCAATAGCTTTTACACCATCGGGTGGTTCTACTAGCTCCCAGACCTGATTAGAATCCATAGATTCTATCTCTGAATTCATCGCACTTTGCCAAGATACAGCATCTCTATCTTGGAGTGCCTCGTCATATGTCCAGTGATCAGGTTCATGTTCACCAGGGACTAAGTCCGAAGACTCTCCCAAAAACATGAATCTGTCGGGTTGTCTAACAACCCTCCCACTACGACGAGGTGCCTCCTGTGTATGCTCTGGACACGCTATGCATGACTTGTGGTGTCTCCTCTTGTCGGGTGGTAAGTCGGGACTTCGCCAACTCCTCAAGAACAATCCTACTCTTGGGCTTGTGGTTCATTACATAATCCTCCTCTAGAAATCGGCATTCGGCTAACGATCACCCTCCGATCTCTAGGATTATAAAACAAACCACTTCGCTCCTTAGGGTAGCCAACAAACATGCACGAGGTTCCAACTTACCAAAGATCGCCTTCAAAGACATGTGCCTGGACTCCCATATCCGAATATGTCTCGACTAGGCTTTCGCCACCACAATTCCCTACAGGTAGAAGGTACTGATTTAGATGGAACCAAGTTTAGAGTGTACATTGCCGTATCCAGTGCATACCCCCAGAACGAAACAGGTAACTCAGAATAACTCATCATAGATCTAACCATCTCCATAAGAGTCCTGTTCCTTCGCTCCGCCACACCATTCTCACTGGGTGTGCCAAAGTCAGACAATTGGGATTGAATCCCTCCTCGATAAGTAACTCCTAAACTCTCCCAAGAGGTACTCGCCACCACGATCAGATCGTAATGTCTTGATACTTTTACCTTGACGGTTCTCCACATCAGCCTTGAATTCTTTGAACCTGTTAAAGCATTCAGACTTGTGGCGCATCAAGTAAATGTATCCATATCTTGAATAATCATCTATAAAAGAGACGAAATATTCAAAATCACCTCTTGCCTGGATAGACATAGGACCACACAAATCAGAATGAACCAATTCTAACACATCTTTGGCTCTGTACCCCTTGGCCTTGAAAGGCCTCTTGGTCATTTTACCTTCCAAGCAAGATTCGCAGGTTGGGAGATCCTCCACCACTAATGAACCCAAAGGTCCATCAGCTATCAACCTTTGAATTCTGCTAAGGTTAATAAGACCAAGCCTTAGATGCCAAAGATATGTCTGGTTCATCTGCGAAGGTTCTTTTCTCTTTTTAGACTTAGAAGATGAGTTATTCACTTCTCTATGCATCGTGGGAGTTTTTGGTTCAAGAGTATACAAATTGCCAACCAATGTACCTGAACAGATAATCTCTCTATTTCTTTTTATAACAACTCATTAAAAGAAAGAATATCCATCCACAAATAATTTAGAAACCAAATCAAATTCTTTCTAAATGTAGGTACATAAAGACAATTTCTCAAAACCAAAACTTTATTCCTATCAAAAGATAAATAAACATCTCCCATGCAATAGCACACCTTTGAAGCATTGCCCATGTAGGCGGTAATTTCTCCTCACTAGTGTCTGGGTTTCTGGAACCCTGCAAAGAATTGCAGACATGATCATGGCTCCGTATCTACACACAGTGGTAGATAACACCACTAAACATGTTTCAACGACTAAGGCGTAAGATATACCTCTGTTCTTCTTTAGGTTGGGAAGTCTTTCTTCCCATGTCGATCTGTTTACAAGTGAAGTACTTGCCTTCGGCTTCTTCACTCCTCTCTGAGGTCCACCCACCACCTTTGCTACCTTGTTTCTTCTTCTTCTTGCCTTTGGCATAGAAGTAGAAACCTTGAGCAACCATGGCTTCCTTCCTAGCGGCTTGATTCTCGGTATCCGAAAGTTCCTTTTCCAATCATTCGCAACCCTAGGAGGACACTCATCAGATTAAGATACTATCCATTTTCTTTCCAATCAAGATAATTTGGGTATAGTAAGTTTGTTTCCTTTAGTATCATAACAAGTGGGTTGAAAGCCATTTGAAAATCCTAAGAATCACAATGATCAAAATATTAGATTTCAAATATTATTGATTCCTCAAAACAATAAAATCCCGAAATCAACCAACACCTCAAAACACCGAGAATTTCGTATGCCACTGTGTGGACGATAATGAATTCTACATTTGTAAGAGGATGTTTTACCCATTAATTTTATTATCTTGTCAACCTTACTTTTTGACAAATAAAATTAATAGTTGGTTCCTCTTTGGCCCTACAAATAAAAGCAGTGACTCCTATGGGGAGGATATTTTTATTTGCATCTAAGTGTGCACCATTACACGATACTAAGGGAATTATTTTGGATTATGTGCCTTACCTCTGTGGAAGTACACACGCTCCTAGATAATTTCCTATAACCTTTATTTGACCTAGTGATCCGCAAACAAACCCGTCCTCGGGGAGGAAGGCACTCAGAGCCAACACACAAGTTTGTTTGCATCACACGTCAAATTGTAATGGAGGCCGCGGGAATTAATTAAAATGTCCCTCTCCCACTTAGTAAATTGAAATCGAGGAATTTTAAAAACAAACACAACATGCATATAAAACAAATAAGCAATAAATATGGAAAAATCAGAATTTTTCCAACTATTATGGCATTGTTCTCCAATACGCATCCCGTCGTGTCGCCACCTCGTCCGCTCCATCCATCGATCCTATACTCCACGAAGGAGTGTACAAATAATCTAGATCGAAAGTAAACTAAAATGAGCGGCTAAACAATGCCGTATTTAATTACAAAAATTAAATACTAATCTAGCCTCGTCAACCCCGAGGATTCAAATAATAAATTTTTTTTTTCACACATCCATTCACATACACACACATGGCCATAATAGTCGGATCTTATGCCTACAACCAAAGAGTTCCACTACGCATATCCTACTATTATCTGGCACATATTATATATGAAAAGTGCATAAAAAAAATAACCGAATCCTAAACACACAAAACCGGAAACCGTGGCTCTGATACCAATTGATGGATGTTGCTTCAGAGGCTCATTGGCTCCCATGTCCCCGGATTAAAATTTTCACTAATGAAAGGATTAATCCGGATGGGATGAGCTTCCTTAGCAACACCTATTCATCGTCGTGCTAACAACTCGAGTGGTCGCTTGAACAAACTAGTCGTTCAAGCAACACAACTCTTCTAGTTGGTTAGCCGCGGAAGAGACGACGGACGGATCGCCGGTTTTTGTGTTTGTCTTCGGGGTCCATGATTATACAATATATATTCATATACACACATGTATAATCATTATATATAAGAACATGCTCAGATCTGAAATTAAAGTTATAAAACTTTATACCTTACGATCTTCTACCGTATGTCCTATCCTTCTCGTGGACGACGTGTGGACGAAGATCCTTCACGAGTAGAAGCCTTCTAGATCACGTTCTTCTCTTCCTTGTCCGCTGCGAACAAAGAGAAGAACCACCAAAACCTTTCCTTTCTAGAACCGGCCACCAAACAAGAGAGTTTGATGCAACCGCCGGCCAAGGAACGATTGGATGAGTGCCGGCCAACTTGTTGTATTGTTGCCGCGGCCACCTAGATGTTGGAGAAGCACCGGCCACCAATTGTTGGAGATCCGCCGGCCACCAAGGAGCAAGAGAGGAGGAAGAAGAGAACCGGCCAAGGATGAGAAGGGAAAGAGGGGCGCCGGCCAAAAACCTTAGGGAGAACAATCACCTTGCCACCCACTTTCTTAGCCGCCCAAAAACCCTAGCTCCTCTAGGGTTTGTTGCCGCCCAACTCTTGGATGAGCCAAACCCTAATTCTCCAATCCAAAAAACCTTAGTTGCTGCCCAACCCTAAGCCTTTATTTATAGAATTTAGGAGAAAGTTGGTTAGCCTAAAATATAGGAACTAACTCCTATTTTCTTGCCGCCCAACCAACCTTATCTCCTTTAAGATTTGTTGCCGCCCAACACATGGATGAGCCAAACCCTAATTCTAGAATTTAGGCTTAAGCCTCCTCTAATCTCCACCGTCGGATCTAGGGATTTAATCTCCACCGTCGGTTCTAGGGATTTAATCTCCACCGTCGGATCTAGGGTTTTATCCCAACCGTCGGATCTAGGATTTCATCCCAACCGTAGGATCTAGGATTTCATCCCAACCATAGGATCTAGGATTTCATCCCAACCGTCGGATCAAGGATTTCATCCCAACCGTCGGATCTAGGGTTTTATCCCAACCGTCGGATCTAGGGATTTAATCTCCACCGTCGGTTCTAGGGTTTCATCCTAACCATCGGATCTATGGATTTAATCCAAACCGTCGGATCAAGGATTTCATCCCAACCGTCGGATCTAGGGTTTTATCCCAACCGTCGGATCTAGGGATTTAATCTCCACCGTCGGCTCTAGGGTTTCATCCTAACCATCGGATCTATGGATTTAATCCAACCGTTGGTTCTAGGGTTTCATCCTAACCATCGGATCTATGGATTTAATCCAACCGTTGGTTCTAGGTTTTGTTTTACATTCTTGGATCTAAACTTCACAAGGATTATATTAGGCTACGATAGGGACCATAAGGAGGAGTTGGGTCTTGGCCACCCGATGGATCGGAACCACACAAACTTGATCCATCAATGATGTTCCATTCCACTAGAGGATCATCATTGAACTACCTCACCAACCCCCATAAATCAATATGGGCTCCATATATTATTTGTACATTAATCTCCCCGTGTTTAAGATATCGAATGTCCGTCAATTAATTGATTTACTGACCATCAATTAATTAACATCTAATTCCTCGAGTAGTACCACTCAACCTTATCATCATGTTGACTAAGTCAACCACCGGGTTTACATGATGAACCTTATGAGCTCCTCAAGGGGACATCATCAACCTAATATATAGGACACGGTTTCCTCCTATAATCAACGGCACACCATGTAAATAATATTATTTCCCAACTTAATGGGCATATTGATTTAATCCATCTAAATCTCACCCATCGTAAATCAAAGAAATAAATACTAAGTACATGTGCCCGTTATTATATCGGGATTAAGAGCATGTACAACATAATATCCGAGGTCCGATTCAATTATGTAGTCAAGACTAAATCAATCACCTCTATGTCGGTCCTGCTCAATACACCTAAGTGTACTAGTGTAACTCTATGTTCAAGATAAAACAATACCAAGCTACACTACAACCATGCCAATGGTTTGTCCAAAACCATCTTGGTTGTGAGCCTCTACTTATATTTTTTAAGGGACTGATAACATGATCTTCTGTGCCACACCAAGCACCATGTTATCTACAATGTAAAATATTAGACAATATGCACACACATATAATAAATATATAAAGTGCAAACAATGATCATGTGATTCTTATTTCAAAATAAAATGTTCATACAAAAAGAGCTAGGCTTTCAGTATACATTCTAACAAGGATAACCTGGCAGATCCTTTCACTAAGGTCCTTTCGGCGAGAGCTTTTGAAAGGCATGTGGAGGGAATGGGAATCATATGTATGACACTTTGAGGACAACATAGTATTTTAGTATAAGTGGGAGATTGTAGGGATGTAATTGAAAAGTCTATCTTTTGTATGAACATCTTTATTTTGGAATAAGAATCGCATGATCATTGTTTACTATTTTTATGGTTATGCAATATTGTCTAATACTTTACATTGTAGATAACATGGTGTGTGGTGTCACACAGGAGACCATATTATCGGCCCCTTGAAAAGTATAAGCAAAGGCTCACAACCGAGATGGCTTTGGACAAACCATCGGAATGGTTGTTGTGTGATTTGGTATTTGTTTGTCTTGACCATAGAATCACACTAGTGCACTTTGTGTGTATTGAGCAGGACCGACTTAGAGGTGATTCGATTTATTGCTGACTGCATAATCGAATTGGACCTCAGATATTATTATGTACATACTCTTAATCCCGATATAATAACGGGCACATATACTTAGTACTCATCTCTTTGATTTACCAATGGGCTAGATTTATAGATTAAATCGATAGGCTCGGTAAGTTGGGAGATGATATTATTTATATGGTGTGCCGTTGATTATAGCAGGAAACCGTGTCCTATATGTTAGGATGATGATGTCCCCTTGAGGAGCTCATAAGGTTCATCATGTAAACCCTGCAGGTGGACTTGGTCCGGCATGATGAAAAGATTGAGTGGTACTACTCAAGGAGTTAGATGTTGATTAATTAATGGTCAGTAAATTAATTAATCGACGGACATTTGAGATCTTAAACACGGGGAGAAAATGTACAAATAATATATGGAACCCATATTATCAAATGGGGGTTGGTGAGGTAGATCAATGATTAACCTTTAGTGGATTGGATCATCATTAGTGGATCATACTTTATGTAGGCTTAATCCTTGGGTGGCCAAGACCCAACTCCACCTCATGGTCCCTAATGTAGCCTATTAACACCTCATGATGCTTAGATCACAAAGATAGAAACAAAACTCAAAGATCCATTGGTAGAGATTAAATCTCTAAGAACCGACGGTTGAGATTAAATCTCTAGATCCGACGGTTGTGATTAAATCCCTAAAACCAATGGAGGAGATTAATTCTTGACTTATCCCTAATTCTATAAAAGGATGGCAAAGAGATTTGGCATGAAGTACATGATAAGAGAGCTAGGGTTTGGGCGGCAAGAAGGAATCCTATTTGAGATAGGATTAGGATTAGGGTTTGGAGGCAAGGGTGGCACCAAATAAGGAAGGTTCTTTCTCTCTTCTTCTTCCTCTTTTGGCCAACGTCCAGCACCCTTCCCATCTCTTTTCCAGCCTTGGCCAGCGCCCAAAATCTTCCTTTTCCCTCTCTTTAGGTGGTGGAAACAAGATATAGGGCTTCCCTTGGCGTCTTGGTTGTTTTCCACCATCTTCTCCTTCATCTAGTTGGCCGGCGGCAAGGATAAGTTTGGTTCCTTGTTGGTTGTTTCTAGTGAGGAGAAAAACCTTGTTTCTATTCTTCGTATTGCTTTGGAAGAGCAAGGAAGGAAGATTTGTCATCTAGGAGCTTCGACTTTTGGTGGATCGTCGCTCACACGACGTCCAAAAGTAGGAAGGTCATACATTAGAAGATCAAGAGGTATACCTATTCTACTTTCTTCTTTTGTTTGTTGCTTGTTTTTGTTTTTCAAATATAAGCATGTTATAAATCTGTAAATGGCTAAATAATACTTGGATCCCAAGCATAAACACAAAAACCGGCGATCCGGACATCGTCTATTCCGCGGCTACTCGTAGAAAAGAGGATGGTCGCTTGAACAACTAGTTTGTTCAAGTGACCTCTCTAAACGAATAGCACGACGATGACTTGGTTGATTTGGCAATCCTTTTTATCTAGGATTAAATTTTTTTTTAATCCGGGGACATCGAAGTGATCGCCATTGACAAGCTATCGAGGTGAAGTGGGAAGCAAAGTTTCCCCTCACGGACTCGATAAGCAAAACCCAACAGGATATGCATGGGTTAACTCTTTGGTTGTAGGCATAAGATCCGACTGTTATGTCCATATGTGTGTTTGTGATTGTATGTGTGAAAATGTTTATTTTGTTGAATCCTCGGGGTTGACTAGGCTAGTCTTTAATTTGTTGTAAATTAGATACGACATTATTTAGCCACTCTTTTTATTTTAGTTTACTTTCGATCTAGATTTCTTGTACACTCCCTCGTGGAGTATAGTATCGATGGATGTACATTAAAATAGATTTTAATCTCGGCTCGGATCTCCGGATGGCTCGTACATGGCGTAGGAGGAGCGGACGAGAAGGCGATGCGATGGGAGACATATTGAATACAAAAGCCAGAATAGTTGGAAAATAATTTATTTTTCAAATTTATTGCTTATTGTTTGATATGCATGTCGTAGGATAGAAAATTCCTCATTTTCAAATTACTAAGTGGGAGAGGGATATTTTTATAAATTCCCACGGCCTCCATTACAATTTGACAAGTGATGCAAACAAACTTGCGTATCGGCCCTGAGTGCCTTCCTCCCCATCGGATGAGTTTGTTTGCAGATCGCAAGGTCGAATATGGTTATAGGAAATTATTAAGGAGTGTGTGTACTTCCCCATCGTAAGGCACATACCCCGAGATAATTACCTTGGTACCAAGTAATGGTGAACACTTAGATACAAATATAAGTATCCTCCCCATCGGAGTCACTGCTTTTATTTGTAGGGCCGAAGAGAAACCAACTATTAATTTTATTTGTCAAAAAGTTAGGTTGACAAGATAATAAAATTAATGGGTAAAACCTCCTCTTAGAAATGTAGAATTCATATACGTCCACATGATCTTGGCATGCGATATTCTCGGTGTTTTGAGGTGTTGGTTGATTTTAAAATTTTATTGTTTGAGGAATCAATAATTTTTTGAAATCTAAAGTAATGATCTATGTGATTCTTAGGATTTTCAAAAATGACTTTCAGTCCACTTGTTATGATACTAAAGAAAAATAAACTTACTATACCCAAATAATATTGATTGGAAAAGAATCTAGATATTGTCTTAACTTCTATGGAGTACAAGTATGTACTTTTCGAAGAGTGTCCTCCTAAGCCTGCGAATGAGCTGGAAGTCCTTGGAGCTGAGATCGATGGTGAAACCCAGGTTGATATCATTCTCCAGTTGATAGAAGGGCTTGCTCAGGCTCAGGCCATGGTTGCTCAGAAGGCTTCCACTTCTAAGCCGAAAGGCAAGAAGAAGACGAAACAAGGTGGAGCAAAGCTGGTGGGAGGATCTCAGGGTCGAGTGAAGAAGCTGAAAGGCAAGTGCTTCACTTGCAAGAAGACTGGACATTGGAAGAAGGACTGCCCTAATCCGAAGCAGAACAAAGGTATATCCTTTGGTCTAGTCGTTGAAACATGGTTTGTAACGCCCACCCTTCCCGTACCTCAGAGGGGAGCGAAGGGCAGCGCTACGCGATCATACATACATGCATATACATACAACGAAAGCATTCAAAACAATAAAATCCCTTTCTTAAGCTAACTATATTAACCTAATCGACCTAACAGATTAATTATGATGTAACGGTCTTAGCAATTTTCTTAACTAAACATGTACTAAAGAAATTCAAGATTTATATAATAAACGGGAGTGACAACCAAGGCAAAAACATCATTTAAGTCTTAAAGTGAGCAGTAAAAACATGCATAATCTCCCCGAACCATAAACTAAATCTTATCCACCATGCCACTGCCACACACATCTTTGCCTCCTGCTGCTCCCTTCAATTATTCCATTCCTTGCCCCTTTCTGTGATCTGAGGAAAAGCGACACTATCAAAGACATATGTTGAGTAAGATCCTTTCCTACTCACAAAAGCCATACGACATAAATTACACATAAGATAGTGACATGTTCATTTAACTAACATATAGTCATAGCATGGATGTAACTATTAACATGATCATCAAGAGGCATATAGACTTAGCATTCAAAATTCATGAGTAAAGCAATCCGTGACATGATCATCTAGGACAAGTATCCCCATGGCATTTTTATCACAATAACATAACATCTGGTAATAACATAGGCATGGAATAGTTATATGCAGAATGCTCTTTGAAAACATATACTTTCGTAAGTACTTAAACATAATATCAACATTAGGGCCCGACATTGTATCCATGACTCGTCCCAGCCCATTTGGCTTCGGCGACCCATTTGGCGACCCCTTGTGGTCATCGACCGTTGACCGTCAGCACGTCGACCGTGTCATTACCACTAGGCCCGTACTTCGACCTAGGGGCATCTTTGGATACAAGCCATGCGTAAAGTAAAATAGCATACATGTTCTTTGACATAACATAAAGAGTGTTCTTGTCCCCACTCTTAGGGAAACATTTCTTAACCAATTCATATTCATAAGCATTACGTTACCATAGCATAGGGGTGCCTATCGTTCATGAACATAAATAGGTACATCATGATAAAATGAGCAAAACTTAACATATACATTATGATACAATGGTCCTACATTAGCCGTTAACATGGACATAAGGTATGAAATCTTGCAGATATATCGTCTAACTAGCATCATATCAATACCATATATATACCTAGCATAACATGGAAAATCATTCGGAATCATGTTCGGAAATATTTTTTTTTTCTTGTCCTTTTTAATCTTCCTGAGCCCAGCACAGTCGGCCTACGTTGGACGACACACCCGTGTCATGGCCGAGCGGCATGCCTGCTAGCCGAGAATGCGCTGCAAACGGCACATCGACGAGTGCTCGAGCGACATGCTTTGTGCCTAGGCATCATGCTTTGTACCCGAGCTATTTGGCCCCGACACGCCTGTGCCGGGGCGACATAGGCGTGTCCCACTCACCACGACACGCCTGTGTCGGGTGAAAGAGCGACGTGTTGGCCTCTGCTTAACAAAATTGAACCTAGGGTCTTAAGCAATATCAACCATGGAATCTCGACTAAGGTTAATCATATGCAATACGGGGAAAAGAAGAACATGAAAAACTCTTTATTGCATAGTACAACATTAGGAACATGAAAGTCATTCGAGAGAAACTCATGTACTGCAGGTGAGGGAATTCTTACCTTTGATTGCTTTAACTTATATTTGTAAAACCTAATGAGATGCAACCTTCTGTCCCGCCCTAGCAGCTGCCCTCCAAGGTCTCTTCAATCCCAACTTTCCTTGGATTCGGCGTAGAAGACAACCCTAGGAGAGAATTCTCCTTGATGTGTGGTTCGGCGGTGGAGGGATCAAGAGAGTAGAGAGGTGTCCTCTAGGTTATTAGGGAGGTTAAATATATAACCATCAAGGCTTAACCTATTCCCTTATAAAATTCCTTAAATCTCTCTCTTTAACAGAATTAATTCCTTCTTCAATTAAATTCGTGACTTCTCCCTAATCATATAAAATTTTTATTGCATTTTTGGTGACTCACCCCTTTTTGTCCGATTTTCTTTTCTTTTATCTTTTCTTTTATTTCCTTTAAGTCCCACGTAAGCATATTATCATCATGCATAATTATCTTTATTTTCTTTAACCCACATAAGGGCCCCTTTATTATCATGCCTCATTTATCTATAAAACTCCTAAGACTTTTCGGGCGTTACATGGTTAGTGGTATTATCTACCGGCACTTAGTTTGTCGATACGGGAGCCACTAATCATGTCTGCAATACTTTGTAGGGGTTCCAAGAAACGCGACAACTAGCTAAAGGGGAGATTGCCATTTACTTGGGCAATGCCATAATGGTGATGGCTATTGCAGTGGGAGATGTTTTATTTATCTTTTGAGAAAAATAAAACTTTGGTTCTGAAAAATTCCCTTTATGTACCTTTATTTAGAAAGAATTTAATTTTGGTTTCTAAATTGTTTATGGATGGATATTCTATTCCTCTTAATGACAGAGTTGTTATAAAAAAGGAATAGGGAGAATATCTGTTCAGGTACATTGATAAGAAATTTGTATATACTCAAACCAAAAGCTCTCACGATGCAAATAAAAGTTAATAACTCATCTTCTAATTCCAATAAGAGAAAAGAACCTTCGAAGATGAACCAAACATATCTTTGGCATCTTAGGCTTGGTCATATTAACCTAAGAAGAATTCAAAGGTTGATAGCTGATGGACCTTTGGGTTCATTAGTGGTGGAGGATTTCCTAACCTGTGAATCTTGCTTGGAGGGTAAAATGACCAAGAGGCCTTTTATGGCCAAGGGGTATAGAGCCAAATATGTGTTAGAATTGGTTCATTCTGATTTGTGTGGTCCTATGTATATCCAGGCTAGAGGTGATTTTGAATATTTCATCTTTTTTCATAGAGGATTATTCAAGATATGGATGACACTACGATCTGCTCATGGTGGCGAATACCTCTTGGGAGAGTATATGAATTACTTATCAGAGGCTGGGATTTAATCCCAATTGTCTGCACCTGGCACACCCCAGCAGAACGGTGTAGCAGGGCGAAGGAATAGGAATATTATGGAGATGGTTATATCGATGATGAGTTATTCTGAGTTGCCAGATTCGTTCTGGGGATATGCTCTAGATACGACGGTGAACATTCTGAACTTGGCTCAATCTAAATCAGAGTCTTATACTCCCACAGAATTGTGGACTAGGCGAAAGCCTTGTCTAAGACTTATTCGGATATGGGGTAGTCTAGCACATGTGCTGAAGGCAGATGCTGGTTAGTTGGAACCTCGTACAGAAGTACGCATGTTCGTTGGCTATCCTAGAAGAACGAAAGGTGGTTTGTTTTATAGTCCTAGAGATCAGAGGGTGATCGTTAGCACGAATGCCAGATTTCTAGAGGAAGACTATGTGATGAGCCACAAGCCCAAGAGTAAAATTATTCTGGAGGAATTAAAAGGGGAAGTCACTTCTTCAGTACCACCGATACAAGAGGATTTACCACTTGTCACTGCACCGCGTGTCACAGAAGATACACAGGAGATACCTCGTCGTAGTGGGAGGGTTGTTAGACAGCTTGATAAATTCATGTTCTTGAGAGAATCTTCTGATTTGGTCCCAGGCGAACATGAACCTGATCCCTGGACATATGACGATGCGATCCAAGATAAAGATTCACTATCTTGGCAAAGTGCAATGAATGTTGAAATTGAATCTATGGATTCAAATCCGGTCTGGATGCTAGTAGAACCTCCCGATGGTGTAAAAACCATTGGATGTAAGTGGATCTGCAAAAGAAATAGAGGAATAGATGTGAATGTTGAGACCTTCAAAGCGAGGCTTGTTGTGAAAGGGTATACTCAAAAATAGGGTATCGATTATGAGGAGACCTTTTCGCCGGTGGCGATGCTTAAGTCTATCCGAATTATCTTATGCATAGCAGCTCATATGGATTATAAGGTGTGGCAGATGGATGTCAAGACAGTTTTCCTTAAATGGAAGTCTTGAGGAAAACATATATATGAAGCAACCAGAGGGATTCATTGCAAAGGGCAAAGAGCATCTTGAATGTAAGCTTAATCGGTCAATTTATGGATTGAAGCAAGTTTCGAGGTCTTGGAACATCCGATTTGATGAGGTAATCCAGTCTTATGGATTTATTCAAAGTCTGGATGAGTCTTGTCTATACAAGAGATGTGACAGAAACGTAGTGGTATTTCTTGTACTATACATAGATGACATTTTGGTGATTGGCAACAATATAAAGGTGTTATCGTATTTAAGGGTATGGTTGTCCAAACAGTTTGATATGAAGGTCTTGGGAGAGGTGGGACACATCCTTGGGATTAAGGTTATAAGGGATCGCAGGAAAAAGATGTTGTGCTTATCTCAAGCTTCATATATAAACATGATTATAGATCATTTTAGCATGCAGAACTCCAAGAAAGGTTTTCTACCTTTCAGGCATGGAGTTCCTTTATCTAAGGAGATGTGTCCTAGAACATCTGAGGAGATAGAGGAGATGAAGGTGGTTCCTTATGCTTTGGCAGTAGGAAGCCTCATGTATGCGATGCTATGTACGAGACCAGATATCTGCTTTGTCGTGGGCATGGTCAGCAGATATCAAAGTAATCTAGGACAAGGACATTGGACTATGGTAAAGCATAGATTAAAGTACTTGACAAGGACTACGGATTATATGCTGGATTACCAGGCGGACCAATTACTCCGTGTGGGTTACACGGATTCTAACTTCCAATATGATAGGGATAACAGTATGTCTACCTCAGGTTATGTGTTTACTTTGGGAGGTGGAGCCATTGTATGGAGAAGTGTCAAACAGAAATGCGTGACGGACTCCACCATGGAAGCTGTGTATGTGGCAGCCTCTGAGGCACCCAAGGAAGTTGTGTGGCTCAGGAACTTCCTGATGGACTTGGATGTGATTCCTGGTTTGCCCAGAACTACCATAAGTTATTGTGATAATAATGGTGCAGTTGCAAACTTGAAGGAACCACGAGCCCATAAGGTAAGTAAATGCATAGAGCGCAAGTACCACCTGATACGAGAAATCGTAAAGGAGGTAGAAGTTGTTATCGCCTAGATTACATCAGAGGATGACCTGGTAGACCCTTTTCACTAAGGCCCTTCTAGAAAGAGCTTTGATAGGCATGTGGAGGGAAGGGGAATCAGATCTATGGCAGTATGAGGACAACATAGTCTTTTAGTATAAGTGGGAAATTGTTGGGATGTTTACTGAAAAGTCTGTCTATTGTATGAACATCTTTATTTTTGAAATAAGAATCACATGATCATTGTTTGTATATTCTTATGATTATGCATATTCTCTATAAAATACATTGTAGATAACATGGTGTGTGGTGTCACACAGAAGATCGTGTTATCGGCTCCTTGTAAGTATAAGTAAAAGCTCACAACCGAGATGACTTTGGACAAACCATTGGAATGGTTGTAGTGTGATTTGGTATTGGTTTGACTTTACCATAGAATCACACTAGTGCACTTTGTGTGTATTGAGCAGGACTGACTTAGAGGGGATTCGATTTATTGCTGACTACATAATCGAATAGGACCTTAGATATTATATTGTACATACTCTTAATCCTGATATAATAATGGGCACATATACTTAGTATTCATCTCTTTGATTTACCAATGGGCGAGATTTATAGATTAAATCGATAGGCTCGGTAAGTTGGGAGATGATATTATTTATATGGTGTGTCGTTGATTATAGGAGAAAACCATGTCTGATATATTAGGATGATGATGTCCCCTTGTGGAGCTCATAAGGTTCATCAAGTAAACCCTGCAGGTGGACATGGTCCGGCATGATGAAAGGGTTGAGTGGCACTACTCATGGAGTTAGATGTTGATTAATTAATGATCAGTAAATTAATTAATCGATGGACATTCGATATCTTAAACACAGGGAGAAAATGTACATATAATATATGGATCCCATATTATCTTATGGGGGTTGGTGAGGTAGATCAATGATAATCCTTTAGTAGATTGGATTATCATTAGTGGATCGGACTTTATGTGGGCTTGATCAATGGGTGGCCAAGATCCAACTCCTCCTCATGGTCCCTAATGTAGCCTATTAAAACCTCATGAAGCTTAGATCCAATGGATAGAAACAAAACTCTAGATCCAAAGGTTGATATTAAATCTCTAAGATCCGACGGTTGAGATTAAATCTCTAGATCCGACGGTTGAGATTAAATCCCTAGAACCAATTGAAAGGTTTTGCCCGGAAGCTCTGATACCAATTGTAGGGTTTTACTTATCGAGTCTGTGAGAGAAAACTTTGCTTCCTACTTCACCTTAGTCGTTTGTTCATGGTGATCCCCTCGATGTCCCCGTATTAAAAAAAAAATTAATCCTAGACAAAAGGGATTGTCCAAACTACCAAGTCATCGTCGTGCTATTCGTTTAGAGAGGTCACTTGAACAAACTCGTTGTTCAAGCGACCATCCTCTATTCTACGAGTAGCCGCAGAATAGACGATATCCGGATCGCCGGTTTTTGTGTTTATTCTCGGGATCCAAGTATTATTTGGCCACAAATAGATTTATATCATGCTCATAATTGAAAAACAAATACAACATGTAACATATAAAAAATTAGAGAATCAATATACCTCTCGATCTTCTAATGTATGACCTTCCTCCTTTCGGACGTCGTGTGGACGACGATCTACAAAAAGTTGAAGCTCTTAGATCGCAAATCTTCCTTCCTTGATTTTCCAAAGCAAGAGGAAGAATAGAAACAAGTCTCTTCTCCTTCCTATAGCCAACCAACAAGCAACAAGAAGAATGCTTGCCGCCGACCAACAAGGAGAAGAAGATAATGATGGAAACCGGCCAAGACACCAAGGGAAACCCCAAAGTCTTGTTTCCACCACTCAAGGAGAAGATAATAGAGTCTTTGGCCACCGGCCAAGGGCTGGAAAAGGGCTGTGGGCACCGGCCATCAAAAGAGAGGAAGAAGAAAGGAAAATACTTCCTTATTAGGTGTCGCCCAAGCCTCGAAAACCCTAAGCCTCCAAACCCTAATTCTCTCTCTCCTAATGGCCGACCATGGAAGTGGGGAAGAAGATTAGGATGAGCACCAGCCAAGGTAGAGGGAAGAAGGAAGGACCGGCCAAACCTTAGGAAGAAGAAGATAAACCTCGTCCACTTGTTGCCGCCCACCCATACCTCCCAAAACCCTAATCCGCCCAAACCTAATCCTAAACAAACTAGGATTCCTAGCCTCCAAATGAAGCAAACCCTAAACCCCTTAAGCCATCATCATCCTTGCCGCCCACTTTTTGATCTCTATTTATATAGTTGTGCTCAAGCCATGATTTAATCTCCTCCATTGGTTCTAGGGATTTAATATCAACCGTCGGATCTAGAGATTTAATCTCAACCGTCGGATCTAGAGATTTAATCTCTACCTTTGGATCTAGAGTTTTGTTTCTATCCATTGGATCTAAGCTTCATGAGGTGTTAATAGACTACATTAGGGACCATGAGGAGGAGTTGGGTCTTGGTCACCCATGGATCAAGCCCACATAAAGTCCGATCCACTAATGATAAACCAATCCACTAAAGGATCATCATCGATCTACCTCACCAACCCCCATATGATAATATGGGCTCCATATATTCTTTGTACATTTTCTCCCAGTGTTTAAGATCTCGAATGTCCATCGATTAATTAATTTACTGACCATTAATTAATCAACATCTAACTCCATGAGTAGTACCATCAATCTTTTCATCATGCCGGACCAAGTCCACCTGCAGGGTTTACATGATGAACCTTATGAGCTCCTCAAGGGGACATCATCATCCTAATATATAGGACGCGGTTTACTCCTATAATCAACGACACACCATATAATTAATATCATCTCTCAACTTACCGAGCCTATCAATTTAATCTATAAATCTCGCTCATTGGTAAATCCAAGAGATGAATACTAAGTATATATTCCCGTTATTATATCGGGATTAAGAGCATGTACATAATAATATCTGAGGTCTAATTCGATTATGTAGTAAGCAATAAATCGAATCCCCTCTAAGTTGGTCCTGCTCAATACACACAAAGTGCACAAGTGTGATTCTATGGGCAAGATAAACCAATACTAAATCACACTACAACCATTCCGATGGTTTGTCTAAAGCCATCTCGGTTGTGAGCCTTTACTTATACTTTTCAAGGAGCCGATAATATGATCTCCTGTGTGACACCACACACCATGTTATCTACAATGTAAAGTATTAGACAATATGCATAACCATAAAATATGCAAACAATGATCATGTTATTCTTATTTCAAAATAAAGATGTTCATACAAAAGATAGACTTTTCAATATATATCCCTATAATCTCCCACTTATACTAAAAGACTATGATATCCTCATACTGCCATCGATCTGATTCTCCTTCCCTCCACATGCCTATCTAAGCTCCCACTAGAAGGGCCTTAGTAAAAAGGGTCTACCAGGTCATCCTCTGATGCAATCTAGGCGACAGTAACTTCTACCTCCTTTGCGATTTCTCGTATCAGGTAGTACTTGCGCTCTATGTGTTCACTTGCCTTATGAGCTCGTGTTTCTTTTGAGTTTGCAACTGCACCATTATTGTCACAATAAATTGTGATAGTTCTAGGGAAACCAGGAATCACATTCAAGTCCATCAAGAAGTTCCTAAGCCACACAGCTTCTTTGGCCGCCTCAGAGGCTGCCACATACTCAGCTTCCATGGTGGAGTCCGGCATGCATTTCTGCTCGACACTCCTCAATAAAATGGCTCCACCTCCCAAAATAAACACAAAACCTGAGGTAGACTTACTGTTATCCATATATGATTGGAAGTTGCAATCTATGTAAACCATAGGGAGTAATTAGTCTACCCTGTAAACTAGCATATATTCCCTAGTCCTTCTCAGACACTTCAATATATGCATTACTGCAGTCCAATGTCCCTATCCTGGATTACTCTGATATCTGCTGACCATGCCCACGGCAAAGCAGATATCTAGTCTCGTACATAGCATCGCATACATGAGGCTTCCTACTGCCGAAGCATAAGGAACCGCCTTCAGTTCCTCTATCTCCTCAGATATTCTAGGACACATCTCCTTAGATAAAGGAACACCATGTCTGAAAGGTAGAAAAAACTTTCTTAGAGTTCTGCATGCTAAAACGATCCATAATTGTGTCTATGTATGAAGCTTGGGATAAGCACAACATCCTTATCCTGCGATCCCTTATAACCTTGATCCCAAGGATGTGTCCCACCTCTCCCAAGTCCTTCATATCAAACTTTTTGCACAACCATACCCTTACGTCCGATAACACCTTGATATTGTTTCCAATCACCAAAATGTTATCTACGTATAGTACAAGAAATACCACTACATTTCCATCACATCTATTGTATACACAATACTCATCCGGACTATGAATAAATTCATAAGACTGGATTACCTCATCAAAGCGGATGTTCCAAGACCACGAAGCATGCTTCAATCCATAAATGGACCGATTAAGCTTACACACAAGATGCTCTTTGCCTTTAGCAATGAATCCCTCTGGTTGCTTCATGTAGATGTTTTCCTCAAGACTTCCATTAAGGAAAGTTGTCTTGACATCCATCTGCCACACCTCATAATCCATATGAGCTACTATGCATAAGAGAATCCGGATAGACTTAAGCATGACTACCGGCGAAAAGGTCTCCTCATAATCAATACCCTCTTTCTGAGTATACCCCTTCGCAACAAGCCTCGCTTTGAAGGTCTCATCCTTCCCATCTATTCCTCTCTTTCTTTTGTATATCCACTTGCATCTATTGGTTTTTACACCATCAGGTGGTTCTACTAGCTCCCAAACCTGATTTGAATCCATAGATTCAATCTCAGCATTCATTGCACTTTGCCAAGATACTGCATCTTTATCTTGAATTGCCTCGTCATATGTCCAAGGATCAGGTTCATGTTCGCCAAGGACCAAATCAGAACATTCTCCCAAGAAGGTGAATCTATCAGGTTGTCTCACAACCCTCCCACTACGACGAGGTATCACCTGTGTATCCTCTGTGACACGCGGTGTAGTGACATATGGTATATCCTCTTGTACCGGTGATACTAAAGAAGTGACTTTTCCTTTTAACTCCTCCAGAACAATTTTACTCTTAGGCTTGTGGCTCATCACATAGTCTTCCTCTAGAAATCTAGCGTTCGTGCTAACGATCACCCTCTGATCTATAGGACTATAAAACAAACCACTCTTCTTTCCCCTGGGATAGCCAATGAACATGCGTACTTCTGTACGAGGTTCCAACTTACCAGCATCTGCCTTTAGCACATGTGTTGGACTTCCCCATATCCGAATATGTCTTAGACTAGACTTTCGCCTAGTCCACAATTCTGTGGAAGTAGAAGGCACTGATTTAGTTGGAACCAAGTTCAAAATGTACATCGTCGAATCTAGAGCATATCCCCATAACGAATCTGGCAACTCAGAAATAACTCATCCTCGATATAACCATCTCCATAAGAGTCCTATTCCTTTGCTCTACTACACCATTCTACTGGGGTGTGCCAGGTGCAGTTAATTGGGATTGAATCCCAGCCTCTGAAAGGTAATCCCTAAACTCTCCCAAGAGGTACTCGCCACCACGATCAGATCGTAGTGTCTTGATACTTTTACCTTGACGTTTCTCCACATCAGCCTTGAATTCTTTGAACTTGTCAAAGCATTCAGACTTGCGGTGCATCGTGTAAATGTATCCATATCTTGAGTAATCGTCTATAAAAGAGACGAAATACTCAAAACCACCTCTAGCCTAGATAGACATAGGACCACACAAATCAGAATGAACCAATTCTAATACATCTTTGGCTCTATACCCCTTGGCCTTAAAAGGCCTCTTGGTCATCTTACCCTCCAAGCAAGATTCAGAGGTTGGGATATCCTCCACCACTAATGAACCCAAAGGTCCATCAGCTATCAACCTTTGAATTCTGCTTAGTTTAATGTGACCAAGCCTAAGATGCCAAAGATATGTTTGGTTCATCTTCGAAGGTTCTTTTCTCTTATTGAAATTAGAAGATAAGTTATTAACTTCTATTTGCATCGTGGGAGGTTGTGGTTCAAGTGCGTACAAATTTCCTATCAATGTACCTGAATAGATATTCCCCTATTCCTTTTTATAACAACTCTATCATTAAAAGAAATAGAATATCCATCCATAAACAAATTAGAAACTTAAAATAAATTCTTTCTAAATAAAGGTACATAAAGGGAATTTTCCAGAACCAAAGTTTTTATTTTTCTCAAAAGATAAATAAAACATCTCCCACTACAATAGCCGCCACCTTAGTGGCATTGCCCAAGTAAACGGTAATATCCCCTTTAGCTAGTCGTCGGGTTTCCTGGAATCCCTGCAAAGTATTGCAGACATGATCAGTGGCTACCGTATCTACACACCAGGTGCTGGTAGATAATACCACTAGCCATGTTTCAACGACTAGACCAAAAGATATACCTTTGTTCTTGCTTCGGATTGGGACAGTCCTTCTTCCAATGTCCATTCTTCTTACAAGTGGAGTACTTGCCTTTCGGCTTCTTTACTCCTCCCTGAGATCCTCCCACCACCTTTGCTCTAGCTTATTTCTTCTTCTTCTTGCCTTTCGGCTTAGAAGTAGAAACCTTCTGAGCAACCATTGCCTTAGCCTGAGCAAGCCTTTCTGTCGACTAGAGAATGATATCGACCTGGGTTTCCCCATCGATCTCAGCTCCAAGGACTTCCAGCTCATTCGTGGGCTTAGTAGGATACTCTTCGAAAAGTACATATTTGTACTCCTCAGCAGTTAAGATAATATCTAAATTCTTTTCCAATCAACATAATTTGGGTAGAATAAACTTATTTTCCTTTAGTATCACAACAAGTGGACTGAAAGTCATTTATGAAAATCCTATGAATCACATAGATCATTACTTTAGATTTCAAAAAATTATTGATTCCTCAAACAATAAATTTTTAAAATCAACCAACACCTTAAAACACCGAGAATATCGTATGCCACGATAGTATTGATGTATATGAATTCTAAATTTGTAAGAGGAGGTTTTACCCATTAATTTTACTATCTTGTCAACCTAACTTTTTGACAAGTAAAATTAATAGTTGGTTTCTCTTCGGCCCTACAAATAAAAGCAGTGACTCCGATGGGAAGGATACTTATATTTGTATCTAAGTGTTCACTATTACTTGGTACCAAGGTAATTATCTCGGGTTATGTGCCTTATGATGGGGAAGTACACACGCTCCTTAATTATTTCCTATAACCATATTCAACCTTGAGATCCGCAAACAAACCCATCCGATGGGGAGGAAGGCACTCAGAGCCGACGCGCAAGCTTGTTTGCATCACATGTCAAATCGTAATGGAGGCCGTGGGAATTAAAAAAAAATTCCCTCTCCCACTTAGTAATTTGAAAATGAGGAATTTTCTAGCCTACGACATGCATATCAAACAAAAAGCAATAAATATGAAAAATAAATTATTTTCCAACTATTATGGCTTTTTTCTTCAATATGTCTCCCGTTGCAACGCCTTCTTGTCCGCTCCTCCTACGCCATGTACAAGTCATCCAGAGATCCGAGCCGAGACTAAAACCTATTTTAATTTACATCCATCGATCCTATACTCCACGAGGGAGTGTAGATGAAATCTAGATCGAAAATAAAATAAAATAAAGAGTGGCTAAACAATGCCGTATCTAATTTACAATAAGTCAAAAACTAGCCTCATCGACCTCGAGGATTCAACAAAATATACACATACAATCACATACACCCATATGGCCATAATAGTCGGATCTTATGCCTGCAACCAAAGAGTTAAACTACACATATCCTACTATTATCACGCACATATAATATATGAAAAGTGCATAAAAATTAACCGAATCCTAAACACACAAAATCGGAAACCTTGGCTCTGAAACCAATTGAAAGGTTTTGCCCGGAAGCTCTGATACCAATTGTAGGGTATTGCTTATCGAGTCCATGAGAGGAAACTTTGCTTCCTACTTCACCTTTGTCGTTTGTTCATGGCGATCCCCTCGATGTCCCCGGATTAAAAAAATTTAATCCTAGACAAAAGGGATTGTCCAAACAACCAAGTCATCGTCGTGTTATTCGTTTAGAGAGCTCGCATGAACAAACTCGTTGTTCAAGCAACCATCCACTATTCAACCCCCCCTCTAGTGATCCGCTTCGATCCAACACAAGAGACCTTTTAAGGCCAAGGGGTATAGAGCCAAAGATGTGTTATAATTGGTTCATTATGATTTGTGTGGTCCTATGTCTATCCAGGCTAGAGGTGGTTTTGAGTATTTCTTCTCTTTAATAGACAATTACTCAAGATATGGATACATTTACCTGATGCGCTGCAAGTCTGAATGCTTTGACAAGTTCAAAGAATTCAAGGCTGATGTGGAGAAACGTCAAGGTAAAAGTATCAAGAAACTACGTTCTGATCATGGCGGTGAGTACCTCATGGGAGAGTTTAGGAACTACTTATCAGAGGCTGAGATTCTATCCCAATTGACTGCACCTGTCACATCCTAGCAGAACGGTGTAGCAGAGTGAATGAATAGGACTCTTATGGAGATGGTTAGATTGATGATGAGTTATTCTGACTTGCTAGATTCATTTTGGGGATATGCTCTAGATACGACAATATACATTCTGAACTTGCTACCATCTAAATTAGTGCCTTCTACTCCCACAGAGTTGTGGACTGGGCAAAAGCCTAGTCTAAGACATATTAGGATATGTGGGAGACCAGCACATGTGCTGAAGGCAGATGTTGGTAAGTTGGAACCTCGTAAAGAGGGTGATCGTTGGCTATCCTAGGGGAATGAAGGGTGGATTGTTTTATAGCCTAGATATCAGAGGATGATTGTTAGCACGAATGCCAGATTTCTAGAGGAAGACTATGTGATGAGCCAGAAGCCCAAGAGTAAACTTGTTCTGGCGGAGTTAAAAGGGGAAGTCACTTCTTTAGTACCACCGGTACAAGAGGATATACCATATGTCACTGCACCGCGTGTCACAGAGGATACACAGGTGATACCTCGTCGTAGTGGGAGGGTTGTGAGACAACCTTATAGATTCATGTTCTTGGGAGAATCTTCTGATTTGGTCCCTGGCGAACATGAACCTTGTTAGTTATAGCCCTAGAACCAATCATGTGATGGTTGAATAGGGAACATTTTGTATCATATTCTATAAAGGCAATGGATTGGTTATTATATTTACGTCTTGCTTGTGCAAGCTAAATTAAATATAATAATGCCCTAGACAAGTAGGTTGTTATCTACAGCACATCAATTGGCAGAATTGATTATGAGAGGCTGTAGAGAACACTTTCCTAAATGTTCCTAGTCAAGTATTAATATGCAAGGGCAATATTAATACATAAAGACTAGCATGTAGGTCAATTGATGACTTGATCTCACAAGTCATGGATATATGATATCAAGTTAACACATGAGTATATATTAGAGAATATATACTGAACTGACCCGCCATAAGAAAGTTTCATGGATCGTCATATGAGTGTCATAAACTTTCTCATGTGACTATTGGTATGAATAGTCCTCAAACCTGAAGTCACTACGGTTCCCTACATATGGAGTTATGTACTTTGGTATCGTCAAACATCACCCGTAACAGGGTGGACCATAAAGGCGATTACTGGGTATATAACAAATTATGCGGAGGGATGTGAGTGATGTAGATGGGATCTATCCCTCCCATATGACGGGAGTGATATCTGTGGGCCCCTTGATTGAGTAGAACTACTAAAACGCATGGCCATGCTCGAATGAGTCAATATGAGATATTGAGCTCATTTGTTTGAGTTAGTTTACTCATGGATCAAGAAACACATAGATTGATCGAGGATGACACGGTCTATGCCTCATTGGTCAATCTGATATCAAGGATAGAAGGACACGGTCATACATTATAGTAGTCATGGAAAGGTTAGTCGGATCTTGATTTATTTCATAACTTGGGTAGCAATGATGTATTGCTAGATGCCGCTCATTGCTTGTGTATCTAAAAGAGTTTAGATCCATTGCCAACGTTATGAGAGCCTATAGGGTCACACACAAAGAGCATGATGATTAGAAGAATTAGTGCATTCTAGTTTGACTAGAATAATTTGGGAATGAGCTTAAGTACAAAATGGTTTTTGGACTTTAAGCTTAATGAGAATTTTAGCTTATTGATTTAATGAGATTAATTCAATATGCTAAGCTTATTAATTTAATATGATTAAATAAATATGTTATCATGATAGCCTAAGCTTAATTGATTTAATAAGATTAATTGAATATGTTACCTTATTGATTTAATGAGATTAATTCAATATGATAACATAAGCTTATTGAATTAATAAGATTAATTCAACATGCATGAATGCCACATAAGCATGCCACCTAAGCATGCCACATAAGCATGCCACCTAAGCTTGATGAGGTGGAAGGAGACAAAGGGTTTTGACCTTTGGAATTTCTCCACATGTGGCCGGCCAAAAAAGGAGTGATTATTTTTCAATGCAATTGATTGCATTGAATGTGATAGGAGGTGAAAGGTTTTTTCAATCCTATAAAACACTCCATGGGGTGGCTGGCCAAACTTGGTGAATCTTGAGGCTTGGAGAGAGCTTGGTGGTGAGAGGCTTTGGTTGTGTGGCTTTTGTGAGTGTAGGCTAGCAAGAAGAGTGGTCTTCTTCTTCCTTTCTCTTTTTCCCTACCTTCCTCTCCTTTAGGGACTTCTCTAGCAAGAAGTAAAGGAGAGCTCTTCTAGTTTCTTTTGTGAGACAAGAGCTTGCTCGTGTGGATACATATAGAGGCACGAACATTTGAACGTGCTAAAAGATCCAACAAACCCAAGGAGAAGCGGGATTAAAAAGGGCACGCAACAAAGGTAATATTCTCCTATAAGATAGGTTTTGAGAAATTTATTTTTGTACGAGGTTTTCTTTCGCAAGGATCACTTGGAAGGGATCCTATTTTTCCGTTGCGCATATGCTATTTTGCATAAAAAATCCATATAAACCTGATCCCTGGACATATGAAAAGGAAATCCAAGATAAAGATGTAGTATCTTGGCAAAGTGCAATGAATGCTGAGATTGAATCTATGGATTCAAATCAGGTCTGGGAGCTAGTAGAACCACCCGATGGTATAAAAACCATTGGATTCAAGTGGATCTACAAGAGAAAGAGAGGAATAGATGGGAAGGTTGAGACCTTCAAAGCGAGGCTTGTTGTGAAGGGGTATACTCAGAAAGAGGGTATCGATTATGAGGAGACCTTTTCGTCAGTATCCATGCTTAAGTCTACCGGATTCTCTTATGCATTGCAGCTCATATGGAGTATGAGGTGTGGCAGATGGATGTCAAGACAGCTTTCCTTAATGGAAGTCTTGAGGAAAACATCTACATGAAGCAACCAGAGGGATTCATTGCTAAGGGCAAAGAGCATCTTGTATGTAAGCTTAATCGGTCCATTTATGGATTGAAACAAGTTTCGAGGTCTTGGAACATCCGGTTTGATGAGGTGATCCAGTCTTATGGATTTATTCAAAGTCCGGATGAGTCTTGTGTATACAAGAGATGTGACGGAAAAGTATGTTAGGGCAATCTCTTGTCGTAATGTGGTTTTGATGGTGTGGCAAAGGGTTTAAGTTAGTGTGTTATGTTTATTTGATATGTGCGTTGAAGTCGTGCAGGACTTAGTAATTCACACATGGAGCCGTGGTAAGTTTCACATCTCATGACTCGTGCCTTGAGTCGGTGAAGGATAGCTTTGCGGAAGCCGTGCGCTTGGAGCATCCGAGGGACCGCCGGACGAGAAGCGTGGAGTGAAGTCGGAGGAAGTAGACTTCGAGGCAAGAGACGCGAAGGAGCATTGTAGAGCCGTGCGCCTGATGCTGCCGAGGGACGTGGCCAAGAACGAAGAGAACATCGAAGGCGAGGGACTCCGAGAGATGAGAGTGAGCGATTGTAACCCGGGGAAGGGTAGATCTTAGGTGAAACTTGGCCATTTGGCCAAGTGTCGGATGGATATTCGACACCGATCGCTATGCCATGGCATGGCGATCGCCTCTCAGTCGTGAGTTCGACCGTATCCGGTGATGGGTTTATGCCCCGATCATCATGGAATGGCGATGTCGCCGAAGGATATCACGTGCACAGAATCGCTCATAGCCGACTGGTCAGTTGACTACGGAGGCAGCAGTCGACTGGTGAGGTCCACTAGTCGACTGACAAGAGTTCCATTGGACTACAATGGTTGGGATCCGACGTGTTCGGAGGTCGTTGTAGTCAATGATCGCTGCGGCAAGATCGTGGTGGCTAAGTGGCGGAAGAAATCAACCCTCTCTATAAAAAGAGAGGGTGTGAGCCTTTGAGAGGCTAATGCTTATGCTCCAAGTGATCTTCCTAGTGCCCCACAAGCTCTAAACTCTTCTTACTCGTTTTTACTCCATTCTATTTGTAAGAAGAGTGATCTTGATTGTAAAGGTTACCTCCACCTAGCTTGGTGCAAAGGAGAGACCATTTAGTGGATTGGTTTAGCGGAGTGATTCACCGAGGACGAATCGGGGACCGTGGATTAGCGGCGTAGCCGTGAACCACGTTACATTCTTTGTTAGCATTTGTATTTTCATTTATTGCTTTGTCTTTATTGTTTATGCTTCCGCTTGCGCTAACGATTGTGTAGACGAGCAAACGAGCGAGAGAATTATGACATCCATAAGAAAAACGGCTATTCACCCCCCTCTAGCCGGCCGTATCGATCCCCTACAAGTGGTATCATAGCCGAGGAAAGCTTGTCGAGGACTAATCGCCACAACAAGCAACTTTCAAAATGGCCGGCTCCAACATCCATCCTCCGAAGTTTGAAGGAGAATTCGCTTGGTGGAAGAAGCGAATGGAGGTATTTTTCGAAACAGATTTTGACATTATGATTACAATGGAATCCGGTTTCGTTTTGCCTAGGGATGAAGAGGGGAAGCCAATAGAGAAATCTAGGTGGACCAAAAGTCAAAGGGAAGAGCACCTTGCAAATTCAAAAGCCAAGCATCATCTTTTCAATGTGCTCCCCCAACAAGAAATCAACAGAATAGGAGAATGCCTAAGCGCCAAGGAGATGTGGGAAAAGCTTGTAGAACTCCATGAAGGCACATCCAAGGCCAAGCTAGCTAGGAGAGACCTCCTCCGCTCCCAACTCTCAAACATCAAATTAGAAAAGGGAGAAAAGGTAACTTCCCTACATTCTAGGTTTAAAGAAATTTTAAATGGACTAACAAGTATAGGAGAAAGGCTCTCCAATCGCGATATGATAATGAAGGCCATAGATGCCTTCCCCCGATCATCCAAGTGGAGTTCAATGGTGGACTCATTTTACATTTCAAAGAATCTAGAGGTAAGTACTCTAGATGAATTTTTCTCCACTATGGAATTACATGAATCTAGGCTTGAAGGAATACAAGAAGAGCCTAGAATTCAACCCTCAAGAGGAGTAGCTTTGATAGTGAACAAGGGGAAGAAGAAGATGGAAATCCCCTCCTCCTCCGATGACGAAGCGTCTTCCTCCTCCTCCATGGATAGCACCGAAGAAGCATATATGGTAAGGAAGGTAAGACATGCTTTAAAGGGTTTTAAATTTAACAAATCAAATGATAGGAATAGGAGACCAAGAGGGAAGGTCTTATACTACAATTGCCAAGGAGAGGGGCACATAAGGGACAATTGTCCTCTCCTAAACAAGAGCAAGGAAGAGAGGAAAAAGAAAGAAGAAAAGAAGAAGAAAAAGGGGAGCAAGAAAAAGAAGGAAGAGGAGAAGAAGACAAAAGAAAAAGGGAAGACCAAAGCTCTAAAGGCAAGGACTTGGGATGACCCATCCTCATCCTCCTCATCATCATCGGATGAGGAGAATGCCTTTGTCACCAATTTGGCCTTGATGGCCTTTGATGACTTGGATTGCTCTTCATCCGAAAATGAAAGATCAAGCTCAAGTGGGGAGAGCTCAAATGAAGGGGGAGCTTCTACATCCTCATCATCCGAAGAAGAAGAGGACATGGAAACTATGGTAACGAAAGCCTCTCCTAAGAAAATAGTTTCCATAATTTCTAGTTTAACTAAGGACTTATTTGGAATTAAAAAGAAAAATAAAAGCATGCTTAATAAAATTAAGGCATTGGAAAATAAGCTAAAAAATGCATGCTTAAATGATAATATTTCTTCTAGCTTAAATGATGCATGCTCACATGATCTTTATGTGCCATTAGATGTTAGTGATGCATGTATAAATGAAAATAGGGCCCTAAGGGAAAAGGTAGACTATTTAACCAAAGCCCTAGAAAAATTCACAATTGGCTCCAACACATTAAATATGATCTTAGGGAGCCAAAGAGCTAGCTTCAACAAAAAGGGCCTAGGCTACAAGGAAAAGAAAAATGAAAAGGCCTACAAATGCCTAATAGCTAGGGGACAAGATAAGAAGAAAGTAATAGCTAGGAAATGGATCCCCAAGGAATACTTAGTGAACCCAATAGGAAAGAACTTATTTTGGGTTCCAAAATCCATCCTTAAGGGTTAGGAAAACCCCTAGGGTAGTCAACCATATGCAATTAACCTATATCATATCTTGGTTGACTTAGGATGGTGGGACAACATTTTTAGAATAGTGTTGGGTGATGATAATGTGCCCATAAATAGATAATAATGCTTAAATCATGATGATTAATGTAATTGCTATGTATGTTTGAAATCATGATTTATGATTTTAATATTTGGCACGTAATCATGAGAAATAGGGTTGAATCATGCTTTAGGTGATACTTTGCTTATTATCATCATATAATACCTAATGCATGATTATTATTCAATGAATACATGTATTTCATGATCATAATGTAAAATTAATTCATATATGTCTTTGTGATCATGTAGAGTGTTAGGATGATACTTAACCATGATAGAATTGCATGAATACAAGGGTTAAGTATATACAAATACCCCCTAGGATGCATCTCACACTCAGTATAGGCTAACTTGATTGCAAACTTAGCATGAGTGAGATTTTAGGATGATACAAATGTCCACTAATGCCTATGGCATTTAGATGGTCATTTAAAGTATCAAAATAGAAATAATAGACCAATCATGGGGAAGGCTTATGTTTAATTCATAGACATATTGCCCAAAGATCATGGTTGGATATTTCATATATTTTCAAAACAATTTCTTACTTTAAAATCTATGTATTCATGTTTTGAAACAATTGGATGCAAAACTAGGTAGTTAACTTGATACTAAAATGATCAAAAACCTAGTGGTTTTTAAAGCCTTTGGATTTTTGGCAAATCTCGGAAAATAAAATGATTTTTCTTGAAAAACTATTTTTCATTGATAGATATACTTAAAAGAAATATGTTCCTCAAATTTCATGATTTTTCGAATTTTCTGGAATTTATAATGCATTTACAATTTCACCAAAAAATCGAATTTGAATCCTTTGTGCGATCATTGCCATCTTGATAGCTGATCATTGCTCACCTGAAAAACAGCCCAATATTTTCTGATTTCAGATTTTAATCATGTTTTGGTGTTCTCTTTCTATTAGACTTGATGCCATGAGTTTATAAATTAGGATTAATCTTTTTGATGGTGTCAAAGGGGGAGAAATGTATGTTTAAGTAACGGGGGAATATATTTTGGGGGAGAAATGATCATGCTTATGATAGGGGAAGAAAATTTGGATAGAGAGTTTCATGGATTAAGGGGGAGTTGCATGTTGCTATATCATGTTTATCTTTACATGGGGGAGTTGCATGTTGCTATATCATGTTTATCTTTACATGCTTTCTTACCTTAGAATTTATATCAAATGTTTTTACCTAACTTAAACGGATTGCCACACATCAAAAAGGGGGAGATTGTTAGGGCAATCTCTTGCCGTAATATGGTTTTGATGGTGTGGTAAAGGGTTTAAGTTAGTGTGTTATGTTGATTTGATATGTGCGTTGAAGTCGTGCAGGACTTAGTAATTCGCACATGGAGCCGTGGCAAGTTTCACATCTCATGAATCGTGCCTTGAGTCGGTGAAGGATAGCTTTGCGGAAGCCGTGCGCTTGGAGCATCCGAGGGACCACCGGACGAGAAGCTTGGAGTGAAGCCGGAGGAAGTAGACTTCGAGGCAAGAGACGCGAAGGAGCATTGCAGAGCCGTGCGCCTGATGCTGCCGAGGGACGTGGTCGAGAACGAAGAGAACTTCGAAGGCGAGGGACTCCGAGAGATGAGAGTGAGCGATTGTAACCCGGGGAAGGGTAGCTCTTAGGTGAAACTTGGCCATTTGGCCAAGTGTCGGATGGGTTTTCCCGACACCACCGATCGCCATGGCATGGCGATCGCCCGAGTCGAGTGAGTTCGACCGTATCCGATCGATGGGTTTATGCCCATCGATCACATGGAATGGCGATCGCTGCCAGAGGATATCGCGGCACAGAACCGCTCGTGGCCGATCGGGTCGACTCGGGGATGACCGGTGAGGTCCACCACGGATCGACAAGAGTTCCGTTGGACTACAACGGTCAGGATCCGACGTGTTTGGAGGCCGTTGTAGTGACGGCAGTCGACTGCCAAGGGAGGCAGTCGACTAGTGGCGGCCAACGGGAAGAAATCAGCCCTCTCTATATAAAGAGAGGGTGTGAGCCTTTGAGAGGCTAATGCTTATGCGCCAAGTGATCTTCCTAGTGCCCCACAATCTCTAAACTCTTCTTACTCATTTTTACTCCATTCTATTTGTAAGAAGAGTGATCTTGATTGTAAAGGTTACCTCCACCTAGCTTGGTGCAAAGGAGAGACCATTTATTGGATTGGTTTAGCGGAGTGATTCACCGAGGACGAATCGGGGACCGTGGATTAGCGGCGTAGCCGTGAACCACGTTACATTCTTTGTTAGCGTTTGTATTTTCATTTATTGTCTTTATTGTTTATGCTTCCACTTGTGCTAACGATTGTGTAGACGAGCAAACGAGCGAGAGAATTACGACATCCATAAGAAAAAGGGCTATTCACCTCCCTCTAGCCGGCCGTATCGATCCCCTACAATGTAGTGGTATTTCTTGTACTATACGTAGATGACATTTTGTTGATTGGCAACAATATCAAGGTGTTATCGGACATAAGGGTATGGTTGTCCAAACAGTTTGATATGAAGGACTTGGGAGAGGTAGGACATATCCTTGGGATCAAGGTTATAAGGGACCGCAGGAAAAGGATGTTGTGCTTATCCCAAGCTTCATACATATACATGATTATGGAGCATTTTAGCATGCAGAACTCCGAGAAGTGTTTTCTACCTTTTAGGAATGGAGTTTCTTTATCTAAGGAGATGTGTGCTAGATCATCTGAGGAGATAGAGGAGATGAAGGCGGTTCCTTATGCTTCGGCAGTAGGAAGCCTCATGTATGCGATGCTCTGTATGAGACCAGATATCTACTTTTTCGTGGGCATGGTCAGCAGATATTAGTGTAATCCAGGACAGAGACATTGGACTGTGGTAAAGCATATATTGAAGTACCTGAGAAGGACTAGGGATTATATGCTGGTTTACCAAGCAGACCAATTACTCCCTGTGGGTTACACGGATTCTGACTTCCAATCTGATAGGGATAACAGTAAGTCTACCTCACGTTTTGTGTTTACTTTGGGAGGTGGAGCCATTGTATGGAGGAGTGTCAAGTAGAAGTGTGTGGCGGACTCAACCATGAAAGCTGAGTATGTGGCAGCCTCTGAGGCGGCCAAAGAAGTTGTATGGCTCAGGAACTTCCTGATGGACTTGGATGTGATTCCTGGTTTTCCCAAAACTATCATAATTTATTGTGATAATAGTGGTACAGTTGCAAACTTGAAGGAACCACGAGCCCATATGGCTAGTAAACACATAGAGCGCAAGTACCACGTGATACGAGAAATCATAAAGAGACGAGAAGTTGTTGTGGCCAAGATTGCATCGGAGGATAACCTGGCAGATCCTTTCACTAAGGCCCTTCCGGCGAGAGCTTTTGAATGGCATGTGGAGGGAATGGGGATCAGATGTATGACACTTTGAGGATGGCATAGTCTTTTAGTATAAGTGGGAGATTGTAGGGATGTATATTGAAAAGTCTATCTTTTGTATGAACATCTTTTTTTTGGAATAAGAATCGCATGATCATTGTTTGCTATTTTTATGGTTATGCAATATTGTCTAATACTTTAAATTGTAGATAACATGGTGTGTGGTGTCACACAGGAGACCATATTATCGGCCCCTTGAAAAGTATAAGCAAAGGCTCACAACCGAGATGGCTTTGGACAAACCATCGGAATGGTTGTTGTGTGGTTTAGTATTTGTTTGTCTTGACCATAGAATCACACTAGTGCACTTTGTGTGTATTGAGCAGGACCTACTTAGAGGTGATTCGATTTATTACTGACTACATAATCGAATCGGACCTCAGATATTATTTAGTACATGCTCTTAATCCCGATATAATAACGGGCACATATACTTAGTACTCATCTCTTTGATTTACCAATGGGCTAGATTTATAGATTAAATCAATAGGCTCGGTAAGTTGGGAGATGATATTATTTATATGGTGTGTCATTGATTATAGGAGGAAACCGTGTCCTATATATTAGGATGATGATGTCCCCTTGAGGAGCTCATAAGGTTCATCATGTAAACCCTGCAGGTGGACTTGGTCCGGCATGATAAAAAGTTTGAGTGGTACTACTCAAGGAGTTAGATGTTGATTAATTAATGGTCGGTAAATTAATTAATTGACGGACATTCGAGATCTTAAACACGGGGAGAAAATGTACAAATAATATATGGAGCCCATATTATCATATGAGGGTTGGTGAGGTAGATCAATGATTAACCTTTAGTGGATTGGATCATCATTAGTGGATCATACTTTATGTGAGCTTAATCCTTGGGTCGCCAAGACCCAACTCCTCCTCATGGTCCCTAATGTAGCCTATTAACACCTCATGATGCTTAGATCCAAAGGATAGAAACAAAACTCAAAGATCCATTGGTAGAGATTAAATCTCTAAGAACCGACGGTTGAGATTAAATCTCTAGATCCGACAGTTGAGATTAAATCCCTAAAACCAATGGAGGAGATTAATTCATGACTTATCCCTAACTCTATAAAAGGATGGCAAAGGGATTTGGCATGAACTACATGATAGGAGAGCTAGGGTTTGGGCGGCAAGAAGGAATCATATTTGAGATAGGATTAGGATTTGGGTTTGGAGACAAGGGTGGCACCAAATAAGGAAGGTTCTTTCTCTCTTCTTCTTCCTCTTTTGGCCAACTGTCCAGCACCCTTCCCAGCTCTTTTCCAACCTTGGGCGGCGCCCAAAAGCTTCCTTTTCCCTCTCCTTAGGTGGTGGAAACAAGATATAGGGCTTCCCTTGGTGTCTTGGTTGTTTTCCACCATCTTCTCCTTCATTTAGTTGGCCGGCGGCAAGAATAAGTTTGGTTCCTTGTTGGTTGTTTCTAGTGAGGAGAAAAACCGTGTTTCTATTCTTTGTCTTGCTTTGGAAGAGCAAGGAAGGAAGATTTGTCATCTAGGAGCTTCGACTTTTGGTGGATCGTCGCTCACACGACGTCCCAAAGGAGGAAGGTCATACATTAGAAGATTGAGAGGTATACCTATTCTACTTTCTTCTTTTGTTTGTTGCTTGTTTTTGTTTTTCAATTATAAGCATGTTATAAATCTGTAAATGGCTAAATAATACTTGGATCCCGAGCATAAACACAAAAATCAGCGATCCGGACATCGTCTATTCCGCGGCTACTCGTAGAAAAGAGGATGGTCGCTTGAACAACTAGTTTGTTCAAGTGACCTCTCTAAACGAATAGCACGACGATGACTTGGTTGATTTGGCAATCCCTTTTATCTAGGATTAAATTTTTTTTTAATCCAGGGACATCGAAGTGATCGTCATGGACAAGCTACCGAGGTGAAGTGGGAAGCGAAGTTTCCCCTCACGGACTCGATAAGCAAAACTCTACAGGATATGCATGGGTTAACTCTTTGGTTGTAGGCATAAGATCCGACTGTTCTTTCCATATGTGTGTCTGTGATTGTATGTGTGTAAATGTTTATTTTGTTGAATCCTCGGGGTTGACGTGGTTAGTCTTTAATTTGTTGTAAATTAGATACGACATTATTTAGCCACTCTTTTTATTTTAGTTTACTTTCGATCTAGATTTCTTGTACACTCCCTCGTGGAGTATAGGAGTGATGGATGTGAATTAAAATAGATTTTAATCTCGGCTCAGATCTCCGGATGGCTCGTACATGGCGTAGGAGGAGTGGACGAGAAGGCGATGCGACGGGAGACATATTGAATACAAAAGCCATAATAGTTGGAAAATAATTTATTTTTTAAATTTATTGCTTATTGTTTGATATGCATGTCGTAGGCTAGAAAATTCCTCATTTTCAAATTACTAAGTGGGAGAGGGATATTTTTATAAATTCCCACGGCCTCCATTACAATTTGACAAGTGATGCAAACAAACTTGCGCATCGGCTCTGAGTGCCTTCCTCCCCATCGGATGAGTTTGTTTGCGGATCGCAAGGTCGAATATGGTTATAGGAAATTATTAAGGAGTGTGTGTACTTCCCCATCGTAAGGCACATAACCCGAGATAATTACCTTGGTACCAAGTAATGGTGAACACTTAGATACAAATATAAGTATCCTCCCCATCGGAGTCACTGCTTTTATTTGTAGGGCCGAAGAGAAACCAACTATTAATTTTATTTGTCAAAAAGTTTGGTTTACAAGATAATAAAATTAATGGGTAAAACCTCCTCTTAGAAATGTAGAATTCATATACGTCCACATGATCTTGGCATGCAATATTCTCGGTGTTTTGAGGTGTTGGTTGATTTTAAAAATTTATTGTTTGAGGAATCAATAATTTTTTAAAATCTAAAGTAATGATCTATGTGATTCTTAGAATTTTCAAAAATGACTTTCAGTCCACTTGTTATGATACTAAAGAAAAATAAACTTACTGTACCCAAATAATATTGATTGGAAAAGAATCTAGATATTGTCTTAACTTCTAAGCAGTACAAGTATATACTCTTCGAAGAGTGTCCTCCTAAGCCTGCGAATGAGCTGGAAGTCCTTGGAGCTGAGATCAATGGTGAAACCCAGGTCGATATCATTCTCCAGTTGATAGAAGGGCTTGCTCAGGCTCAGTCCATGGTTGCTCAGAAGGTTTCCACTTCTAAGCCGAAAGGCAAGAAGAAGACGAAACAAGGTGGAGCAAAGCTGGTGGGAGGATCTCAGGGTAGAGTGAAGAAGCCGAAAGGAAAGTGCTTCACTTGCAAGCAGACTGGACATTGGAAGAAGGACTGCCCTAATCCGAAGCAGAACAAAGGTATATCCTGTGGTCTAGTCGTTGAAACATGGTTAGTAACGCCCGCCCTTCCCGTACCTCAGAGGGGAGCGAAGGGCAGCGCTACGCGATCATACATACATGCATATACATACAACGAAAGCATTCAAAACAATAAAATCCCTTTCTTAAGCTAACTATATTAACCTAATCGACCTAACAGATTAATTATGATGTAACGGTCTTAGCAATTTTCTTAACTAAACATGTACTAAAGAAATTCAAGATTTATATAATAAACGGGAGTGACAACCAAGGCAAAAACATCATTTAAGTCTTAAAACTGAACGGTAAAACATGCATAATCTCCCCGAACCATAAACTAAATCTTATCCACCATGCCACTGCCACACACATCTTTGCCTCCTGCTGCTCCCTTCAATTATTCCATTCCTTGCCCTGCTCTGCAGTACAAGGGAAAAACGACACTATCAGCACATATGCTGAGTAAGATCCTTTCCTACTCACAAAAGCCATACGACATAAATTACACATAAGATAGTGACATGTTCATTTAACTATCATATAGTCATAGCATGGATGTAACTATTAACATGATCATCAAGAGGCATATAGACTTAGCATTCAAAATTCATGAGTAAAGCAATCCGTGACATGATCATCTAGGACAAGTATCCCCATGGCATTTTTATCACAATAACATAACATCTGGTAATAACATAGCCATGGAATAGTTATATGCAGAATGCTCTTTGAAAACATATACTTTCATAGGTACTTAAACATAATCTCAACATTAGGGCCCGACATTGTATCCATGACTCGTCCCAGCCCATTTGGCTTCGGCGACCCATTTGGCGACCCCTTGTGGTCGTCGACCGTTAACCGTCAGCACGTCGACCGTGTCATTACCACTAGGCCCGTACTTCGACCTAGGGGCATCTTTGGATACAAGCCATGCATAAAGTAAAATAGCATACATGTTCTTTGACATAACATAAAGAGTGTTCTTGTCCCCACTCTTAGGGAAACATTTCTTAAACAATTCATATTCATAAGCCTTACGTTACCATAGCATAGGGGTGCCTATCGTTCATGAACATAAACAGGTACATCATGATAAAATGAGCAAAACTTAACATATACATTATGATACAATGGTTCTACATTAGCCGTTAACATGGACATAAGGTATGAAATCATGCAAATATATCATCTAACTAGCATCATATCAATACCATATATATACCTAGCATAACATGGAAAATCATTCGGAATCATGTTCGGAAATATTTTTTTTTTCTTGTCCTTTTTAATCTTCCTGAGCCCAGCACAGTTGGCCTGCATTGGACGACACACCCGTGTCATGGCCGAGCGGCATGCCTGCTAGCCGAGAGGTACGCCTACTAGCCAAGCAGCACCTCCAGCGGTCGAGCGACACACCTGGTGCCCGAGCGGCATGCTTTGTGCCCAGGCAGCATGCTTTGCGCCCAAGCAATTTGGCCCCGACACGCCTGTGCCGGGGCGACATAGGCGTGTCCCGCTCACCACGACACGCCTGTGTCGGGTGAAAGAGCGGCGTGTTGGCCTCTGTACATGGTCTGCTTAACAAAATTTATACGAACCTCGTCCTAGGGTCTTAAGCAATATCAACCATGGAATCTCGACTAAGGTTAATCATATGCAATACGGGGAAAAGAAGAACATGAAAAACTCTTTATTGCATAGCACAACATTAGGAACATGGAAGTCATTCGAGAGAAACTCATGTACTGCAGGTGAGGGAATTCTTACCTTTGATTGCTTTAACTTATATTTGTAAAACCTAATGAGATGCAACCTTCTGTCCCTCCCTAGCAGCTGCCCTCCAAGATCTCTTGAATCCCAACTTTCCTTGGATTCGGCGGAGAAGACAACCCTAGGAGAGAATTCTCCTTGATGTGTGGTTCGGCGGTGGAGGGATCAAGAGAGTAGAGAGGTGTCCTCTAGGTTATTAGGGAGGTTAAATTTATAACCATCAAGTCTTAACCTATTCCCTTATAAATTTCCTTAAATCTCTCTCTTTATCAGAATTAATTCCTTCTTCAATTAAATTCGTGACTTCTCCCTAATCATATAAAATTTTGATTGGATTTTTGGTGACTCACCCCTTTTTGTTCTATTTTATTTTCTTTTATCTTTTGTTTTATTTCCTTTAAATCCCACGTAAGCCTATTATCATCATGCATAATTATCTTTATTTTCTTGAACCCACATAAGGGCCCCTTTATTATCATGCCTCATTTATCTATAAAACTCCTAAGATTTTTCGGGCATTACATGGTTAGTGGTATTATCTACCGGCTCTTAGTGTGTCGATACGGGAGCCACTAATCATGTCTGCAATACTTTGTAGGGGTTCCAGGAAACGCGACGACTAGCTAAAGGGGAGATTGCCATTTAATTGGGCATTGCCATAATCATGACGGCTATTGCAGTGGGAGATGTTTTATTTATCTTTTGAGAAAAATAAAACTTTGGTTCTGAAAAATTCCCTTTATGTACCTTTATTTAGAAATAATTTAATTTTGGTTTCTAAATTGTTTATGGATGGATATTCTATTCCTCTTAATGACAGAGTTGTTATAAAAAGGAATAGGGAGAATATCTGTTTAGGTACATTGATAGGAAATTTGTATATACTCGAACCAAAAGCTCTCACAATGCAAATAAAAGTTAATAACTCATCTTCTAATTCCAATAAGAGAAAAGAACCTTCGAAGATGAACCAAACATATCTTTGGCATCTTAGGCTTGGTCATATTAACCTAAGAAGAATTCAAAGGTTGATAGCTGATGGACCTTTGGGTTCATTAGTGGTGGAGGATTTCCTTACCTGTGAATCTTGCTTGGAGGGTAAAATGACCAAGAGGCCTTTTATGGCCAAGGGGTATAGAGCCAAATATATGTTAGAATTGGTTCATTCTGATTTGTGTCGTCCTATGTATATCCATGCTAGAGGTGATTTTGAATATTTTGTCTTTTTTCATAGACGATTATTCAAGATATGGATGACACTATGAATTACTTATCAGAGGCTGAGATTTAATCCCAATTGTCTGCACCTGTCACACCCCAGCAAGAACGGTGTAGCAGGACAAAGGAATAGGAATTTTATGGAGAAGGTTATATCGATGATGAGTTATTCTGAGTTGCCAGATTCGTTCTGGGGATATGCCTTAGATACGACGGTGTACATTCTGAACTTGGCTCCATCTAAATCAGAGTCTTATACTCCCACAGAATTGTGGACTGGGCGAAAGCCTAGTCTAAGACATATTCGGATATGGGGTAGTCCAGCACATGTGCTGAAGGCAGATGCTGGTTAGTTGGAACCTCGTACAGAAGTACGCATGTTCGTTGGCTATCCTAGAAGAACGAAGGGTGGTTTGTTTTATAGTCCTAGAGATCAGAGGGTGATCATTAAAACGAATGCCAGATTTCTAGAGGAAGACTATGTGATGAGCCACAAGCCCAAGAGTAAAATTATTCTGGAGGAATTAAAAGGGGAAGTCACTTCTTCAGTACCACCGATACAAGAGGATTTACCACTTGTCACTGCACCGCGTGTCACAGAAGATACACAGGAGATACCTCGTCGTAGTGGGAGGGTTGTTAGACAGCTTGATAAATTCATGTTCTTGAGAGAATCTTCTGATTTGGTCCCAGGCGACATGAACCTGATCCTTGGACATATGACGAGGCGATCCAAGATAAAGATGCACTATCTTGGCAAAGTGCAATGAATGTTGAGATTGAATCTATGGATTCAAATAAGGTCTGGGAGCTAGTAGAACCTCCCGATGGTGTAAAAACCATTGGATGTAAGTGGATCTGCAAAAGAAATAGAGGAATAGATGTGAAGGTTGAGACCTTCAAAGCGAGGCTTGTTGTGAAAGGGTATACTCAGAAATAGGATATCGATTATGAGGAGACATTTTTGCCGGTGGCCATGCTTAAGTCTATCCAAATTATCTTATGCATAGCAGCTCATATGAATTATAAGGCGTGGCAGATGGATGTCAAGATAGTTTTCCTCAAATGGATGTCTTGAGGAAAACATCTATATGAAGCAACCAGAGGGATTCATTGCAAAGGGCAAAGAGCATCTTGAATGTAAGCTTAATCGGTCCATTTATGGATTGAAGCAAGCTTCGAGGTCTTGGAACATCCGTTTTGATGAGGTAATCCAGTCTTATGGATTTATTCAAAGTCCGGATGAGTCTTGTGTATACAAGAGATGTGACAGAAACGTAGTGGTATTTCTTGTACTATACGTAGATGACATTTTGGTGATTGGTAACAATATAAAGGTGTTATCATATTTAAGGGTATGGTTGTCCAAACAGTTTGATATGAAGGACTTGGGAGAGGTGGGACACATCCTTGGGATCAAGGTTATAAGGGATCGCAGGAAAAGGATGTTGTGCTTATCCCAAGCTTCATACATAGACACGATTATGGATCGTTTTAGCATGCAGAACTCCAAGAAAGGTTTTCTACCTTTCAGGTATGGAGTTCCTTTATCTAAGGAGATGTGTCCTAGAACATCTGAGGAGATAGAGGAGATGAAGGTGGTTCCTTATGCTTCGGCAGTAGGAAGCCTCATGTATGCGATGCTATGTACAAGACCAGATATCTGCTTTGTCGTGGGCATGGTCAGCAGATATCAGAGTAATCTAGGACAAGGACATTGGACTATGGTAAAGCATAGATTGAAGTACCTGAGAAGGAGTACGAATTATATGCTGGTTTACCAAGCGAACCAATTACTCCGTGTGGGTTACACGGATTCTAACTTCCAATATGATAGGGATAACAGTAAGTCTAACTCAGGTTTTGTGTTTACTTTGGGAGGTGGAGCCATTGTATGGAGAAGTGTCAAACAGAAATGCGTGGCGGACTCCACCATGGAAGCTGAGTATGTGGCAGCCTCTGAGGCACCCAAGGAAGTTGTGTGGATCAGGAACTTCCTGATGGACTTGGATGTGATTCCTGGTTTGTCCAGAACTACCACAAGTTATTGTGATAATAATGGTGCAGTTGCAAACTCGAAGGAACCACGAGCCCATAAGGTATGTAAATGCATAGAACGCAAGTACCACCTGATACGAGAAATCGTAAAGGGGGTAGAAGTTGTTATCGCCTAGATTGCTTCAGAGGATGACCTGCTAGACCCTTTTCACTAAGACCCTTCTAGAAAGAGCTTTGATAGGCATGTGGAGGGAAGGGGAATCAGATCTATGGCAGTATGAGGACAACATAGTCTTTTAGTATAAGTGGGAAATTGTTGGGATGTTTACTGAAAAGTCTGTCTATTGTATGAACATCTTTATTTTTGAAATAAGAATCACATGATCATTGTTTGTATATTTTTATGATTATGCATATTCTCTATAAATTACATTGAAGATAACATGGTGTGTGGTGTCACACAGAAGATCGTGTTATCGGCTCCTTGTAAAGTATAAGTAAAAGCTCACAACCGAGATGACTTTGGACAAACCATTGGAATGGTTGTAGTGTGATTTGGTATTGGTTTGTCTTTACCATAGAATCACACTAGTGCACTTTGTGTGTATTGAGCAGGTCCGACTTAGAGGTGATTCGATTTATTGCTGACTACCTAATCGAATCGGACCTTAGATATTATATTGTACATACTCTTAATCCCGATATAATAATGGGCACATATACTTAGTATTCATCTCTTTGATTTACCAATGGGCGAGATTTATAGATTAAATCGATAGGCTCGGTAAGTTGGGAGATGATATTATTTATATGGTGTGTCGTTGATTATAGGAGGAAACCGTGTCTGATATATTAGGATGATGATGTCCCTTTATGGAGCTCATAAGGTTCATCAAGTAAACCCTGCAGGTGGACATGGTCCGACATGATGAAAGGGTTGAGCGGCACTACTCATGGAGTTAGATGTTGATTAATTAATGATCAGTAAATTAATTAATCGACGGACATTCGATATCTTTAACACGGGGAGAAAATGTACATATAATATATGGAGCCCATATTATCTTATGGGGGTTGGTGAGGTAGATCAATGATAATCCTTTAGTAGATTGGATTATCATTAGTGGATCGGACTTTATGTGGGCTTGATCAATGGGTGGCCAAGATCCAACTCCTCCTCATGGTCCCTAATGTAGCCTATTAAAACCTCATGAAGCTTAGATCCAATGGATAGAAACAAAACTCTAGATCCAAAGGTAGATATTAAATATCTAAGATCCGACGGTTGATATTAAATCTCTAGATCCGACGGTTGAGATTAAATCCCTAGAACCAATTGAAAGGTTTTGCCCGGAAGCTCTGATACCAATTGTAGGGTTTTACTTATCGAGTCCGTGAGAGGAAACTTCACTTCCTACTTCACCTTAGTCGTTTGTTCATGGCGATCCCCTCTATGTCCCCGGATTAAAAAAAAATTAATCCTAGACAAAAGGGATTTCCCAAACAACCAAGTCATCGTCGTGCAATTCGTTTAGAGAGGTCACTAGAACAAACTCGTTGTTCAAGCGACCATCCTCTATTCTACGAGTAGCCGCAGAATAGACGATGTCCGTATCGCCGGTTTTTGTGTTTATTCTCGGGATCCAAGTATTATTTGGCCACAAATAGATTTATATCATGCTCATAATTGAAAAACAAATACAACATGTAACATATAAAAAATTAGAGAATCAATATACCTCTCGGTCTTCTAATGTATGACCTTCCTCCTTTCGGACGTCGTGTGGACGACGATCTACCAAAAGTTTAAGCTCCTAGATCGCAAATCTTCCTTCCTTGATTTTCCAAAGCAAGAGGAAGAATAGAAACAAGTCTCTTCTCCTTCCTATAGCCAACCAACAAGCAAGAAGAAGAATGCTTGCCGCCAGCCAACAAGGAGAAGAAGATAATGATGGAAACCGGCCAAGACACCAAGGGAAACCCCAAAGTCTTGTTTCCACCACTCAAGGAGAAGATAATAGAGTCTTTGGCCATCGGCCAAGGGCTGGAAAAGGGCTGTGGGCACCGACCATCAAAAGAGAGGAAGAAGAAAGGAAAATACTTCCTTATTAGGTGTCGCCCAAGCCTCGAAAACCCTAAGCCTCCAAACTCTAATTCTCTCTCTCCTAATGGCCGACCATGGAAGTGGGGAAGAAGATTAGTATGAGCACCGGCCAAGGTAGAGGGAAGAAGGAAGGAACCGGCCAAACCTTAGGAAGAAGAAGATAAACCTCCTCCACTTGTTGCCGCCCACCCATAGCTCCCAAAACCCTAATCTGCCCAAACCTAATCCTAAACAAACTAGGATTCCTAGCCTCCAAATGAAGCAAACCCTAAACCCCTTAAGCCATCATCATTCTTGCCGCCCACTTTATGATCTCTATTTATATAGTTGTGCTCAAGCCATGATTTAATCTCCTCCATTGGTTCTAGGGATTTAATATCAACCGTCGGATCTAGAGATTTAATCTCAACCGTCGGATCTAGAGATTTAATCTCTACCTTTGGATCTAGAGTTTTGTTTCTATCCATTGGATCTAAGCTTAATGAGGTGTTAATAGACTACATTAGGGACCATGAGGAGGAGTTGGGTCTTTGCCACCCATGGATCAAGCCCACATAAAGTCCGATCCACTAATGATAATCCAATCCACTAAAGGATCATCATCGATCTACCTCACCAACCCCCATATAATAATATGGGCTCCATATATAATTTGTACATTTTCTCCCCGTATTTAAGATCTCGAATGTCCATCGATTAATTAATTTACTGACCATTAATTAATCAACATCTAACTCCATGAGTAGTACCACTCAATCTTTTCATCATGCCGGACCAAGTCCACCTGCAGGGTTTACATGATGAACCTTATGAGCTCCTCAAGGGGACATCATCATCCTAATATATAGGACACGGTTTCCTCCTATAATCAACGACACACCATATAAATAATATCATCTCGCAACTTACCGAGCCTATCAATTTAATCTATAAATCTCGCTCATTGGTAAATCCAAGTGATGAATACTAAGTATATATTCCCGTTATTATATCGGGATTAAGAGCATGTACATAATAATATCTGAGGTCCGGTTCGATTATGTAGTAAGCAATAAATCGAATCCCCTCTAAGTTTGTCCTGCTCAATACACACAAAGTGCACTAGTGTGATTCTATGGGCAAGATAAACCAATACTAAATCACACTACAACCATTCCGATGGTTTGTCTAAAGCCATCTCGGTTGTGAGCCTTTACTTATACTTTTCAAGTAGCCGATAACATGAACTCCTGTGTGACACCATACACCATGTTATCTACAATGTAAAGTATTAGACAATATGCATAACCATAAAATATGCAAACAATGATCATGTTATTCTTATTTCAAAATAAAGATGTTCATACAAAAGATAGACTTTTCAATATACATCCCTATAATCTCCCACTTATACTAAAAGACTATGATATCCTCATACTGCCATCCATCTGATTCTCCTTCCCTCCACATGCCTATCAAAGCTCCCGCTAGAAGGGCCTTAGTGAAAAGGGTCTAGCAGGTCATCCTCTGATGCAATCTACGCGACAGTAACTTCTACCTCCTTTGCGATTTCTCGTATCATGTAGTACTTGCGCTCTATGTGTTCACTTGCCTTATGAGCTCGTGTTTCTTTCGAGTTTGCAACTGCACCATTATTGTCACAATAAATTGTGATAGTTCTGGGGAAACCAGGAATCACATTCAAGTCCATCAGGAAGATCCTGAGCCACACAGCTTCTTTGGCCGCCTCAGAGGCTGCCGCATACTCAGCTTCCATGGTGGAGTCCGCCACACATTTCTGCTCGACACTCCTCCATAAAATGGCTCCACCTCCCAAAATAAACACAAAACCTGAGGTAGACTTACTGTTATTCATGTACGATTGGAAGTTGCGATCCATGTAAACCATAGGGAGTAATTAGTCTGCCCGGTAAACTAGCATATAATCCCTAGTCCTTCTCAGACACTTCAATATATGCTGGATTACTCTGATATCTGTTGACCATGCCCACGACAAAGCGTATATCTAGTCTCGTACATAGCATCGCATACATGAGGCTTCCTACTGCCGAAGCATAAGGAACCGCCTTCAGTTCCTCTATCTCCTCAGATGTTCTAGGACACATCTCCTTAGATAAAGGAACTCCATGTCTGAAAGGTAGAAAAAACTTTCTTGGAGTTCTGCATGTTAAAACGATCCATAATTGTGTCTATGTATGAAGCTTGGGATAAGCACAACATCCTTTTCCTGCGATCCCTTATAACCTTGATCCCAAGGATGTGTCCCACCTCTCCAAAGTCCTTCATATCAAACTTTTTGCACAACCATACCCTTACGTCCGATAACACCTTGATATTGTTTCCAATCATCAAAATGTTATCTACGTATAGTACAAGAAATACCACTACATTTCCTTCACATCTATTGTATACATAAGACTCATCCGGACTATGAATAAATCCATATGACTGGAATACCTCATCAAAGCGGATGTTACAAGACCTCGAAGCATGCTTCAATCCATAAATGGACCGATTAAGCTTACACACAAGATGCTCTATGCCTTTAGCAATGAATCCCTCTGGTTGCTTCATGTAGATGTTTTCCTCAAGACTTCCATTAAGGAAAGCTGTCTTGACATCCATCTGCCACACCTCAAAATCCATATGAGCTACTATGCATAAGAGAATACGGATAGACTTAAGCATGACTACCGACGAAAAGGTCTCCTCATAATCAATACCCTCTTTCTGAGTATACCCCTTCGCAACAAGCCTCACTTTGAAGGTCTCAACCTTCCCATCTATTCCTCTCTTTCTTTTGTAGATCCACTTGCATCTAATGGTTTTTACACCATCGGGTGGTTCTACTAGCTCCCAAACCTGATTTGAATCCATAGATTCAATCTCAGCATTCATTTCACTTTGCCAAGATACTGCATCTTTATCTTGAATTGCCTCGTCATATGTCCAAGGATCAGGTTCATGTTCGCCAAGGACCAAATCAGAACATTCTCCCAAGAACATGAATATATCAGGCTGTCTCACAACCCTCCCACTACGACGAGGTATCACCTGTGTATCCTCTGTGACACGCGGTGCAGTGACATGTGGTATATCCTCTTGTACCGGTGATACTAAAGAAGTGACTTTTTCCTTTTAACTCCTCCAGAACAATTTTACTCTTGGGCTTGTGGCTTATCACATAGTCTTCCTCTAGAAATCTGGCGTTCGTGCTAACGATCACCCTCTGATCTATAGGACTATAAAACAAACCACCCTTCTTTCCCCTGGGATAGCCAATGAACATGCGTACTTCTGTACGAGGTTCCAACTTACCAGCATCTGCCTTTAGCACATGTGTTGGACTCCCCCATATCCGAATATGTCGTAGACTAGGCTTTCACCTAGTCCACAATTCTGTGGAAGTAGAAGGCACTGATTTAGATGGAACCAAGTTCAGAATGTACATCGCCGTATCTAGAGCATATCCCCATAACGAATCTGGCAACTCAGAATAACTCATCCTCGATCTAACCATCTTCATAAGAGTCCTATTCCTTTGCTCTACTACACCATTCTGCAGGGGTGTGCCAGGTGCAATCAATTGGGATTGAATCCTAGCCTCTGATAGGTAATCCCTAAACTCTCCCAAGAGGTACTCGCCACCACGATCAGATCGTAGTGTCTTGATACTTTTACCTTGACGTTTCTCCACATCAGCCTTGAATTCTTTTAACTTGTCAAAGCATTCAGACTTGCGGTGCATCGGGTAAATGTATCCATATCTTGAGTAATCGTCTATAAAAGAGATGAAATACTCAAAACTACCTCTAGCCTAGATAGACATAGGACCACACAAATCAGAATGAACCAATTCTAATACATCTTTGACTCTATACCCCTTGGCCTTGAAAGGCCTCCTTGTCATCTTACCCTCCAAGCAAGATTCAGAGGTTGGGATATCCTCCACCACTAATGAACCCAAAGGTCCATCAGCTATCAACCTTTGAATTCTGCTTAGGTTAATGTGACCAAGCCTAAGATGCCAAAGATATGTTTGGTTCATCTTCGAAGGTTCTTTTCTCTTATTGGAATTAGAAGATAAGTTATTAACTTCTATTTGCATCGTGGGAGCTTGTGTTTCAAGTGCGTACAAATTTCCTATCAATGTACCTGAATAGATATTCCCCTATTCCTTTTTATAACAACTCTGTCATTAAAAGAAATAGAATATCCATCCATAAACAATTTAGAAACTTAAAATAAATTCTTTCTAAATAAAGGTACATAAAGGGAATTTTCCAGAACCAAAGTTCTTATTTTTCTCAAAAGATAAATAAAACATCTCCCACTGCAATAGCCGCCACCTTAGTGGCATTGCCCAAGTAAATGGTAATCTCCCCTTTAGCTAGTCGTCGGGTTTCCTGGAATCCCTACAAAGTATTGCAGACATGATCAGTGGCTCCTGTATCTACACACCAGGTGCCGGTAGATAATACCACTAGCCATGTTTCAACGACTAGACCAAAAGATATACCTTTGTTCTTGCTTCGGATTGGGACAGTCCTTCTTCCAATGTCCATTCTGCTTACAAGTGAAGTACTTGCCTTTCGGCTTCTTTACTCCTCCCTGAGATCCTCCCACCACCTTTGCTCTAGCTTATTTCTTCTTCTTCTTTCCTTTCGGCTTAGAAGTAGAAACCTTCTGAGCAACCATTGCCTTAGCCTGAGCAAGCCTTTCTGTCGACTGGAGAATGATATTGACCTGGGTTTCCCCATCGATCTCAGCTCAAAGGACTTCCAGCTCATTCGCGAGCTTAGTAGGATACTCTTCGAAAAGTACATATTTGTACTCCTCAGCAGTTAAGACAATATCTAGATTCTTTTCCAATCAACATAATTTTGGTAGAATAAACTTATTTTCCTTTAGTATCACAACAAGTGGATTGAAAGTCATTTATGAAAATCCTATGAATCACATAAATCATTACTTTAGATTTCAAAAAATTATTGATTCCTCAAAAAATAAAATTTTAAAATCAACCAACACCTTAAAACACCGAGAATATCGTATGCCACGATAGTGTTGACGTATACGAATTCTAAATTTGTAAGAGGAGGTTTTACCCATTAATTTTACTATCTTGTCAACCTAACTTTTTGACAAGTAAAATTAATAGTTGGTTTCTCTTCGGCCCTACAAATAAAAGCAGTGACTCCGATGGGAAGGATACTTATATTTGTATCTAAGTGTTCACCATTACTTGGTACCAAGGTAATTATCTCGGGTTATGTGCCTTACGATGGGGAACTACACACGCTCCTTAATTATTTCCTATAACCATATTAGACCTTGAGATCCGCAAACAAACCCATCCGATGGGGAGGAAGGCACTCAGAGCCGACGCGCAAGCTAGTTTGCATCACATGTCAAATCGTAATGGAGGTCGTGGGAATTAAAAAAAAATTCCCTCTCCCACTTAGTAATTTGAAAATGAGGAATTTTCTAGCCTACGACATGCATATCAAACAAAAAGCAATAAATATGAAAAATAAATTATTTTCCAACTATTATGGCTTTTGTCTTCAATATGTCTCCTGTTGCAACGCCTTCTTGTCCGCTCCTCCTACGCCATGTACAAGTCATCCAGAGATCCGAGCCGAGACTAAAACCTATTTTAATTTACATCCATCGATCCTATACTCCACGAGGGAGTGTAGATGAAATCTAGATCGAAAGTAAAATAAAATAAAGAGTGGCTAAACAATGTCGTATCTAATTTACAATAAGTCAAAAACTAGCCTCGTCGACCCCGAGGATTCAACAAAATATACACATACAATCACATACACCCTTATGGCCATAATAGTCGGATCTTATGCCTGCAACTAAAGAGTTAAACTACACATATCCTTCTATTATCTAGCACATATAATATATGAAAAGTGCATAAAAATTAACCGAATCCTAAACACACAAAATCGGAAACCTTGGCTCTGAAACCAATTGAAAGGTTTTGCCCGGAAGCTCTGATACCAATTGTAGGGTTTTGCTTATCGAGTCCATGAGAGGAAACTTTGCTTCCTACTTCACCTTTGTCGTTTGTTCATGGCGATCCCCTCGATGTCCCCGGATTAAAAAAAATTTAATCCTAGACAAAAGGGATTGTCCAAACAACCAAGTCATCGTCGTGTTATTCGTTTAGAGAGGTCGCTTGAACAAACACATTGTTCAAGCGACCATCCTCTATTCTACGAGTAGCCTCGGAATAGACGATGTCCGGATCGCCGATTTTTGTGTTTATGCTCGGGATCCAAGTATTATTTAGCCACAAATAGATTTATATCATGCTCATAATTGAAAAACAAATACAACATGTAACATATAAAAAATTAGAGAATCGATATACCTCTCGATCTTCTAATGTATGACCTTCCTCCTTTTGGACGTCGTGTGGGCGACGATCTACCAAAAGTTGAAGCTCCTAGATCGCAAATCTTCCTTCCTTGCTTTTCCAAAGCAAGAGGAAGAATAGAAACAAGGATCTTCTCCTTCCTATAGCCAACCAACAAGCAACAAGAAAAATGTTTGCCGCCGGCCAACAAGGAGAAGGAGATAATGATAGAAACCGGCCAAGACACCAAGGGAAACCCCTTAGTCTTGTTTCCACCACTCAAGGAGAAGATAATAAAGTCTTTGGCCACCGGCCAAGGGCTAGAAAAAGGCTGTCGGTGCCGGCCATCAAAAGAGAGGAAGAAGAAAGGAAAATACTTCCTTATTTGGTGCCGCCCAAGCCTCCAAAACCCTAAGTCTCCAAACCCTAATTCTCTCTCTCCTAATGGCCAGCCATGGAAGTGGGGAAGAAGATTAGGATGAGCACCGGCCAAGGTAGAGGGAAGAAGGAAGGAACCGGCCAAACCTTAGGAAGAAGAAGATAAACCTCCTCCACTTGTTGCCGCCCACCCATAGCTCCCAAAACCCTAATCCGCCCAAACCTAATCCTAAACAAACTAGGATTCCAAGCCTCCAAAGGAAGCAAACCCTAATCCCCTTAAGCCATCATCATCCTTGCCGCCCACTTTTTGATCTCTATTTATAGAGTTGGGCTCAAGCCATGATTTAATATCCTCCATTGGTTCTAGGGATTTAATCTCAACCGTCGAATCTAGAGATTTAATCTCTACCGTCGGATCTAGAGATTTAATCTCTACCTTTGGATATAGAGTTTTGTTTCTATCCATTGGAACCAAGCTTCATGAGGTGTTAATAGGCTACATTAGGGACCATGAGGAGTTGGGTCTTGGCCACCCATGGATCAAGCTCACATAAAGTCCGATCCACTAATGATAATCCAATCCACTAATGGATCATCATCGATCTACCTCACCAACCCCCATATGATAATATGGGCTCCATATATCATTTGTACATTTTCTCCCTGTGTTTAAGATCTCGAATGTCGGTCGATTAATTAATTTACTGACCATTAATTAATCAACATCTAACTCTATGAGTAGTATCACTCAACCTTTTCATCATGCCGGACCAAGTCCACCTACAGGGTTTACATGATGAACCTTATGAGCTCCTCAAGGGGACATCATCATCCTAATATATAGGACACAGTTTCCTCCTATAATCAATGGCAGACCATATAAATAATATCATCTCCCAACTTACCGAGCCTATCGATTTAATCTATAAATCTCGCCCATTGGTAAATCAAAGAGATGAATACTAAGTATATGTGCCCGTTATTATATCGGGATTTTTTACATAATAATATCTGAGGTCCGATTCGATTATGTAGTCAGCAATAAATCGAATCACCTCTAAGTCGGTCCTGCTCAATACACACAAAGTGCACTAGTGTGATTCTATGGTCAAGACAAACAAATACCAAATCACACTACATCCATTCCGTTGGTTTGTCCAAAGTCATCTCGGTTGTGTGCCTTTACTTATACTTTTCAAGGAGCCGATAACATGATCTCCCATGTGACAACATACACCATGTTATCTACAATATAAAGTATTAGACAATATGCATAACCATAAAATATGCAAACAATGATCATGTGATTTTTATTTCAAAATAAAGATGTTTATACAAAAGATAGACTTTTCAGTATACATCCCTACACCAATGGTGGAGATTAAAAGGTGGCTTATCCCTAACTCTATAAAAGGAGAATAAGGGGTTGGCGTGGAGACAATTAAGAGAAGCTAGGGTATTTGGAGGTTGGCGGCAAGAGCTTGGAGCTAGGGTTTGGGCTTGCCTGCACCTAATAAGGAAAGTTTTTTCCTTGCCTTCTTCTTCTTCCTTAAGCTGTCGGCGCCCATTGATGCCTTTCCAGCTCTTGGTCGGCATCCAAAGTAGGACCTCTCCTTCTCCTTGGCCGGTGGAACAAAGGTTTAGGGTCCTCCCTTGAAGCTTTTGACAGGCAACCATTAATCTCCTCTTCCTTCTTGGCCGGCGGCAAGCTCCATCCTTGGAGGTTGTTGGTTGGTTGAAAGAAGGAAAAGAGCCTTGTTTCTATTCTTCGTCTTGTTCGGAACGAGCAAGGAAGGAAGATTGGCAATCTAGGAGCTTCAACTTTTGGTAGATCGTCACCCACACGACGTCCGAAAGGAGGAAGGTCATACATTAGAAGATCGAGAGGTATATAGATTCTCTATTCTCTTTTGTAACATGTTTGTTTTTATTTTTCAATTATGAGCATGATATAATCTGTTTGTGGCTAAATAATTGTTGGATCCCGAACATAAACACGAAAGCCGGCGATCTGGACATCGTCTATTCTGCGACTACTCGTAGAATAGAGGTTGGTCACAAGAACAACAAGTTTGTTCAAGTGACCTCTCTAAACGAATAACACAATGATGACTTGGTTGTTTGGGCAATCCCTTTTATCTAGGATTAAATATTTTTAATCTGGGGACATCGATGGGATCGCCATGAACAAATGACTGAGGTGAAGTGGAAAGCGAAGTTTCCCCTGACGGATCAATGAAACCCAACCCTTCAGTGCGTAAGTCCATCCATGTCAGTGTTTCTCTTAAAGACCCACATACACCAAATGGGTTCGACGCCTTCAGGTGGATCAACCAAAGTACATAATTTGTTGGTGTACATGGATTCCATCTCGGATCTCATGGCCTCTAGCCATTTCTCAGAATCTGGGCTCATCACAGCTTCCTGATAGGAGGTAGGCTCATTCTCAATGAGCATAACATCATCATGGTCAGACAAGAGAAATGAGTATCTCTCAGGCTGATGACGTACCCTATCAGACCTGCGAAGAGGTTGGTCTTCCTGAACAGGTTGTTGTTCCACAACTCTTTGTGTAACAATCTCATCACCCACAACACTTTGTGGTTCCTGTTCAACCTCCATCAAGGCCTCAGTACTATCATCCTTATCTTGAGTTTCTTCAAGATCGAACGTACTCCCACTAGTTTTTCTAGAAACAAAATTCCTTTCTAGAAGTACCCCAGTCTTTGCCACAAACACTTTGTGCTGACTGGGAATGTAGAAGTAATATCCCTTCGTCTCCTTGGGATATCCAACAAAATAGCACTTATTGGATTTGGGTCCCTGTTTGTCTGAGACTTGACATCAAACGTAAGCCTCACAACCCCAATTCCTCATGAAAGACATCTTGGGATTTCTCCCTGTCCATATCATATATTGTGTCTTTATCACAGCCTTGGATGGTACACGGTTAAGTGTGAAGGCTGTTGTGTCTAGAGCATATCCCCAAAAGCATATAGGAAGATCTGTGTGACTCATCATAGATCGTACCATATCTAATAGGGTACGATTCCTCCTTTCGGATACACCATTCCACTGTGGTGTTCCAGGAGGAGTGAGTTGGGATAGAATCCCACACTCAGCTAGAGAGTCACGAAACTCATGGCTAAGGTATTCACCACCTCAATCTGATCGAAGTATCTTAATACTCTTGCCAAGATGGTTTTGTACTTCATTCTTGAATTCTTTGAACTTTTTAAAGGATTCTGATTTATGTGTCATCAGATATACATAACCATATCTACTGAAGTCATCAGTAAATGTAATGAAGTACCTGTAACCACCTCTAGCAACAATATTAAAAGGGTCGCATACATAACTATGTATAAGTCCTAACAAGTCTGTTGCTATCTCGCTATGTCTACTAAAAGGAGTCTTGGTCATCTTGCCTGAAAGGCAAGACTTGCATGTCTCATATGATTCAAAATCAAATGAGTCCAGCAGCCCATCCTTATGGAGCTAGGTTAAGCAACTCTCATTTATGTGACCTAAGCAACAATGCCAGAGATAAGTTTGGTTTAACTCATTTGACTTAAACCTTTTGGTACTTATGTTATAGATGGGGCTCTCTAAGTCTAGAATGTAGAGTCCATTCATTAGTGGTGCACTATAATAGAACATATCATTTAAATAAACTGAACAATATTTGTTCTTTATTATAAATGAAAAGCCTTTCTTGTCCAAACAAGAAACTAAAATTATGTTCTTAGTTAAAGCAGGCATATTACAAAATTCATCTAGTTATAGTAGAAGCCCAAGAGGGCAGAGATAGAAAATAAGTTCCTACAGCAACAGCGGCAATCCTTGCTCTATTGCCTACTCATAGGTCCACCTCGCCCTTCGTCAATGCCCTACTATTTCTCAGTGTCTGCACATTGGTACAATTGTGAGATGCACATCCGGTATCTAATACCCATGATGAAGAAATAGATAGATTGACTTCTATAACATTTATACCTAAAGTAGAAGTCTCACTTCTCTTCTTCTTATGATCTTCTAGGTATGCTTTGCAGTTACACTTCCAGTGTCCAACTTCCTTACAGTGGAAGTAAGTCCCTTCCTTGGCCACCCATCCTTTCGATTTCAGTGCCTTTGCCTTTGTCCTTGGCTTGGGACTTTCCCTTACCTTTAGGCTTTCCCTTGCCTTTCTTCTTTTGCACCATCAAAATGGAGTCAGGGTTTTCCTTCTTAAAGTTGAGCTCAGCAGTTCTCAACATGCTAAGCATCTCAAGCAATGGCTTATCAATTTAATTCATGTTGTAATTCATGACAAATTGATTGTAGTTTTGTAGAAAAGATTGCAAGATCAACTCATTGGCCAGCACTTGGCCAAGTGGGAATCCCAACCTCAATAGGTTTTCTATGTACCCAATCATCTTGAGTACATATGGACCTACGGGAGTCCCATCTTACATCTTGGACTGAAACAGTGCCTTAGAGATCTCATATCTCTCATGCCTTGCTTGTCCTTGATACAATTGACGAAGATGTTCAACCATATCAAAAGCATTCATGAACTCGTGTTGCTTCTGAAGCTCAGAGTTCATGGTCGAGACCATGAGACATGACACATCTAATGCATCATCTTGATGCTTCTTGTAAGCATCTCGTTCAGTTCGCGAGGCAAAGGCAGGAAGTGCCTCGGGAATGGGTTGCTCCAGGACATACAATTTTCTTTCTTGGGTGAGAACGATTCTTAGATTCCTGTACCAGTCAGGGAAATTAGCTCCATTGAGCTTGTCCTTCTCAAGGACAGAACGCAGGGAGAGAGTGTTCGTGTTTGTCAACAAGGTAATCTACAACATACACAATGTAGAAAATTAATATCATATTCCATTTATCATTTAATTAGGCTGTTAATCAAATGATGCTCCCACTAAATTATAGGACTTTTGTAGAATCGAGTCATGGATGTGGTCAAACCACATTACTAGATTCATACAAATTAGCTATAATTCTCACGGGACAAGATCCACATCATACTACGCCTTGAGTTAGCTTTGGCTAAATCGGCCAAGACTTAGTATGATCAGTAGGTAACAAATTACCAATTACATCTCTATGCAACTCTTGTTTATAGGATGAAGATCTACATTTTCAAAAGACCTTGAGTTAGCTTTCCAACGGTTGGAATATGCCTATAGTTTTACTCAATCCAATTTAGTTAACTAGTTTTACTCAATCTAATTGAGCTTATTCTCACCCAAGCGTGATAGGCGGGACCAAGATTGTCCCTCTGAACACTACCAAAATAATATATGTTGCTCTGCTTTGGCAGATTCAACAACAACAAATGATCGAGGTAGTGATGGGTATTAAAATTTGGTAGGCATTTTCAAGTTGATTCGATTAAGATCTAATCTAATCATGAATGTGTATCATATACACATTAAGACCTTTATTACCCTACACTAGCATGCATCACATACATACAAGTAATATACTAGAATGCATCATATACATACAAGCAATATTTACTAGCATGCATCACATACATACAAGAAAAAACAAATATATATATATATATATATATATATATATATATATATATATAAATTGTGACGAAGTCATATCCCTACTACGATCTTCTTAATCCAATGAGAAGATTGGACGGTCAACCTAGGGTTAGCGGCTTCTCCAAGCGCCTCTTTTGATTGCCATGTGTCGTCGACACCCTCCTCGTAACTCCGTCTACTAGTGGACCTTCCACCGCTCCATTTTTGTACATTATAAACATGAAACTCATGTTATATTCGAGTCTAAAACAATTTACAACTGGAATATTAAAAAGAGAAACATGACACGCAGGTCGCATACATTATACAACATGCACAACACAAAAATGGCGCGCAAGCCGTATTATGAATTACAACACATTCATCCAATAACATTGGGTTTCATGGGCCATGACCATCAAAGTATTATATATAATTCTAAATTATATATTTTACAGAAATTTATATATTTTTTCCTATTTGTTTTCAATTTTATGAGTCACATCTCCATAACGGTCCCGCTAAGCGATTTTCGGGCGCGATCGCGTGACAATGCCCCTTTCGGGGTTAGAGGCAGCGCCCCTACTCACAAAATGAACTCTGTGAGTGTCCCATCTTGATCTTACAGTGACTTAAGTCGCTGTCCAAAAAACCTAAAGCAAGAATTCGTCATTCCGGAGAGTTTTTCTCAGTGGTTGAAGCCTACAAGTGTCCCAACACTTGTTGCTTCGACTCTTCGAGAAAAATACCCAAAAAATCTATAAAAATAGGAAATTTATAGAAACTTACAGATCTATAATTTTTATATCTAATATAAAAACTACAAAATTAATACACATACATGCTTCGCACATGGCTCTGATACCACTATTGGACTATCCGAGGCGCAAAAATAGCTTTTTGCATTGCGGAAACCCCGAAAGTCGGCCACGGATCCATGCGAAGATAAATAAAACTACATGTACATGTATGTTTTTAGAAAACCTAGATCTTCCTTAGATCTATATGAAAGGAGTGTTACCCTTGATGCGACGCCCTTCGCTTATCCCGCTCGTCCAAATGGTTTGTCGGAAATCGAGAATGTCAAGTATACACTCCTCTATTAGTATCCACACAAGAAATAGGTGGAGAAGATCACTTAGAGTGTGCTAGCACACTAAGAAACCCACAGCAAAGGAGAAGGGGAGAGCTTGAGAGAAGAGCCAAGGAAGAAGATGATGAAGTTACACCCTTAACTTCACACTTTTATAACCCATCAAAGTGGCCGGCCACTATTTGGGGGGTTACATGCATGCATGTAACTCCAAGAGCCAATGGCTCTTGGTCTCCCTCATGAGGTGGCACCCCATGATGAGTCCATGATGATGTGGAACATCATCATTGGCCATCTCCCATGCCAAGTCACCATTACATGGCAATTGGTCAAGTCAAAATTTATCATTCATCTTCCCTCTCAAGTCAAGTCAAACTTGACCTCTTATCTCCAATGGTTGATCAAATCCAACCATTTGATTCAAGTCAATTTGATTTAATGAATCTCCATTCATTATTTTAAATTGACACAATGAATCAAATCTAAATTAGACTCATTCAACACTTGAATCAAATTGAGTCTAACTCAATTAGTCTAATTTGGATTCCCCTTGATCCAATATGGTTCATCCCATGAACCTAATCCTCATGGTTCATCATATGAACCTAATCTCCATCTAATTGCCCTTTGTGTGTGACCCTATAGGTTCTTGTAACGTTGGCAATGCTCCTAAACCGATTTAATAACATAAGCAATGAGCGGTATATAGCAACACATCATTGCTACCCAAGTTACAAGAATGTTGAGATCCAACATCACCTTTGTGACTACTAATTGTGACTCTCACAATATGTGACAATGTCCCTCTATCCTTGACATCTAGATTGACCAATTGAGGCATAGACCATGCTTTCCTAGGTACAATCTATATCTTTAACTCCATGTAGACTCACTCTAATCAAATGAGCTCAATATCTCATATTGACTCATTTGGGCATGGCCATGCACTTAGTGGTCTCACTCTATCAAGAATAACAATGTCACTCCCGTCATATAGGAGGGATAGATCTCATCTACATCACTCACATCCCTCTGCATAATTTGTTACATACTCAATAATTTCCTTTATAGTTCACCCATTTACGGGTGACTTTTGACGAAGCTAAAGTATACAACTCCTTTTGTAGGGAACCATGGTGACTTCAAGTCCAAGGACTAATAGTCATATTAATAGTCACATGAGAAAGTATATGACACTCATATAATGATCCATGATACTTTCTCATGGCGGGTCATTCAGTATACATTCTCCAATGCATACCCATGTGTCAACTTGATATCTCATATCCATGGCTTGTGAGATCAAGTCATCGAGTTGACCTAAATGCTAGTCTCTTCGCATTAACATTGTCCCTGAATGTTAATACTTGACTAGGAATGATTAAGAATAGTGTTCTCTATATCATCTCATTATCGATTCATTCAATCGATTGATATAGATAAGAACCTTCTACTCAAGGATGTTTTTATACTTAGTTATTTGGCACCAATACAAATAAGTATAATAACAATAAGGAAATGCTTTTATAAATAGGAATATGATACAACAAAGTCCATACAACAATCATAACATGATTGGCTCTAGGGCTTTCACTAACAGTTTAGGGCCAAAGTGGACAATATCATGTCATTGTGGAGATATATGGATCTTATAAGCACTAACACTTATGGAATGTTGAGGTAATGGAAGATGATAATGGTGCCTTCTAGGATACGAAGGGAGTTAGGTGTTAATTGGTTGCCCGAAATTCCATAAAAGAAGAGAATATGATAGAGAGATTTTAGGAACTGGAGGTAGAGACCTCGTTCCAGTTGCCCTGTGAAGAGGGTGCTGGTTATATTCGGAGGTAGATGGAGGCATTGGGAATGATTGGGGATGACGATGGTGGAATCTTCGGGGAGGTATTTGGGGTCGCGATGGAAGAAAGAACGATTGAAGGAGAGTTGGCTTAGTGTAGTTTCGTACCAAGGAGCGGTGGAGGGTGATGAGGCCATGGAGGAGAGGGAGTTGTTGGAGAGTTGAAGGTTTCAAGGAAGGGGGTTAGGGTTTTTTGAGAAGACTCACAGGGGACCGGGGGGGGGGGGGGGGAGTTAGCAAGAGCATAAGGCGTATGTATTAGTTAGGCGTGGGTTACGTTAAGGTATTTTTAATCAATATTTTTGGAGGAAGTTTTTCTTGCTTTTGAGGCTTATTATGGAATTTAAAGGTTGATGAAAATGATTTTGGAAAGGTTATTAATTTTTCCAGAGGATTTCAGGTTATCTAATGATTTATGGTAGAAGGGCATGATGTGTTTGGTATAATCTGACATTTTTATACAAAAAGCCATTGATATTTTTGTATATATTCATGTTATTTTTGGCAGTTGTTAATGACATGTGTGAACAGTTATTATGCTTGGTGGGAGTCCCTTTTTTCTTATTTTAATTGTATTATTTCTAAGGTATGGCATGTTTGGTGCTATTTCTTTTAAGTATTGGAAACTAATTCAGGCTCCGTGCCTACTATAACAATATAAGGGCTAGATAGCTTTATGCCCCTACAAGGAACTATAACACCTCTATATGGCATATATAAAGGATTCTTAGGGTTCTCCTATAAAAGCCTAAAGGCTATATAGCTTTACACCCCTACGTGGAACTATAACGCCTCTATATGACATATGTAAATTATTCTTATAGCTTTCCTATAAAGGCCTATGGGCTAAATAATATTTTTCCCTCATGGGGAACTATAATGCCAAATATAATGGGCAGGTAAAATGCTAACACGGCTAAATGCCTCCTACAGTATTTTAAGGCATAAATGTCTCCTACAGTATTTTAAGGCATAAACACCTCCTAGAGTATTTTAAGGCATAAATACCTCCTACAGTATTCTAAGGCATAAACACCTCCTACAGTATTCTAAGACATTGATGCAGAAATTAGGGCATAAGTGTCTCATACAAAGTCTTAAGTATGAAATATCACACATGGTAGTCATGGTACAGTGCCTCATACGGTATGCAGGGATCCATGTGGGGTGTATCACTATGGTAGATGTGGTTGTGGAAGATTAATATGATAGTATTTACGCATTCATTAGAACTTTCAAAACTTCATTCGACTTCGCTCTTCAGTTTTAGTAAAGAGGGGGAACTTATGATGGATATGGGGTCTTTTTCTTTTGAGTTAAAATAGAGGAATTTTTTGTTGCAGACGCTTGTAAAACTTCACTCAACTTTGCTCTTCAGTTTTACTAAGAAGGGGGAACTTATGATGGGGTCAGGATTTCCAGGGCACAGTATAAGTAGTTCCAGAGTAGTATGTGTTTGCCCAAGGCGGTATAATTATTTCCATGGCAGTATAACCATTTCTAGGATAGTATAAGCAGTTCCAGAGCAGTATGTGTGTGCCTAGGGCGGTATAAGCATTTCCAGGGCAATATAAGCAGTTCCAGGGTAGTATGTGTGTGACCAAGGTGGTATAAGCAGTTCCAAGATAGTATAATTGGTTCAAGAGCAGTATACGTGTGTCCAGGATAGTGTAAAGTCGTGCCAGGGCACTATGCATATTTCTAAGACTGTATGAATAGTTCTAGGGTGGTATGAGTAGTTCCAGAGTAGTGAGATTAATGCTAGGGCAGTATGCGTAGTTCCATAGCAGTGTCATTATTTCCAGGATAGTATGTGCTGTTCTAGGGTAGTATGTATATTTCTAGGACAGTGTGAACAGTACAAGGGAAGTATGTATATTTCCATGATAGTGTGAACAGTACCAAGGTAGTATGTGCAGTTCCAGGGCAGTATATATATTTCCAGGACTGTGAACAGTTCCAGGGTGATATGAGTAGTTCTAGAGTAGTGCGATAAATGCTAGGGCAATATGTGTAGTTCCAGAGCAGTGTTATTATTTCTAGGGCAGTATGTGCAGTTCCACGGCAATATGTGTTGGATCGAGAAGGCATCGCTAGAGGGGGGGGTGAATAACGAGCATAAAACTTTTTCACTTTTCGTTCGTTCGATTAAAACTATGATATGCACAGTGGAAAAATAAATAAGGCAAATCTATTTTTACTTGGTTCACAATCCAGTGGTTGATACTCCAAGGTCCCGTGATCCTTGACCGTGTACGAAGGGGCAATCCACTAAATAGTCTCCTCCTCATTGGAGGTAGGAGACAACGATCACAAAAATCGAGAGACACAAACTCGAGGATGAGGCAACAAGCCTATCTCACCTCGGTACAATGAAAACTCTGATTACAAATTAAACAAACTAATAATATCGACGAATATGAATATGAAGAGTTTGTCGTCGGCATCATAGTGTCGTCGTCGAAGTGTAGCGTTGTTGGGAGCACTTGGGAGCAAAGAATTGATCATCTAGGGTTTGAGTCCTCCCCTCCTTTTATAGACTTGTGCCTTGGAATAAGTCTACATCCATATCCGCACCTTGTGGAACTTATCATGATGTAGCACCTTATCTTATCGCGAAGCGGCAGTGTCAAACGTTATCCTTTTTGACGTAGTGCACAAGACTGATTCATCACCATCAGTCGACTGATTCATCACCATCAGTCGACTGATGAAGTTCATCAGTCGACTGACATCATTCGACTGCCAAGATCTAGCAGTCAACTGCAAGCCTATTCACTTCTCTACAATAAGAGATTAGCACAAAATATGGTACATATGATGGTTCCTTACCGTCCGATCATAACCTAGACCTTCCATTGGATGTCTTAGTCGGATTGCCACCTACGGTCATCCCCATAAAGATGACACGACCTTATCATCTCTCTTCGCACTTGTGCTTACCTCTAGTCCTTTATGACCTATCTCTTTGCTTCCAATCTTCTACCTAGGTTCTTCGACTCCCACGAAGTTCTCCTAGTGTTACTCGACCACCATGGTTTCCCCACTTGGGATTCTCTAGGTGTCGCTGACCTTCGATTTAGCTTAAGCATTTCCTGCACACTTAATTCAGCTCATGAGATAATAATATGACTTTAACTATGGATCTTTTCCATAATCAAAACTAAGGTTCGATTATCTGGTGCCCTTGCACCAACAGTATGTGTATTTCTAGGACTGTGTGAACAGTTCCAGGGTGGTATGTGTAGTCCTAGGATAGTGTCATTAGTTCCAGGGTAGTGTGGATTTCTAGAGCAGTATGTGTATCTCCAAAACAGTATATGTATTTCCAGGGCAAGGTGAATTTCTAGAGTTGTATTTGTATCCCCAGGACCATGTGATATTCCACGGCAGTGGGTGCAGTTCCAGAGCGCATATTTCCAGGGAAATATGGTGAATTCTAGAGTAGTATGTATAGTTAGAGAGCAGGTTATGTACTTCTAGGATAGTCTATATGCTTCCTGGGCAGTTAGTACATCTACCGAATGTGGGGTGAAATGAGAAGAGGGGTGTGCCGAGGGATAGGAGGTAACAATGAAAGGTTAAAGAAGGTTAGTTTAATATAATCACATGAGTCCTTATATTTTATTTAAAATTAACATGTGGAAGAAGAGATTTTGAATTAGGAGCGGGAAAGATGGTTAGGAGGATAACTTGGCCAAGCGCATTTAAGTAAATGCACTGTAAGGACGGTTGGCTCATCTATAAAAGGGGCAAAGGACGATGGGATCAGGGATGGTGGTTTCTTCTCCATTTGGTATATCTGAGATCTCTCTTCTTTCCAGTTCATTAGTTTCTTCTCATACTCATACTAACTTGATCGTCAGAGTGGCCGCACCGGGAAGTTGGCCAACCCTTAGCACTCTTCTTTGGCATGCCAAACTATGCTTAGGTCCTAAAGATTAAAGGTGATTCTTACAACTCATCTTTTCCCCTCAAAGTCTCTCTCTCACGGTGTGAGATCCAGTCATTCGTAAGGAGAGGAAGGGGGATCTCGGTGATCCAAAGAAATAAGCACCATCAGAAGTCAAAGCTTGAGAAACTAGAGAAGACCCTTAGGAAAATAAAAAATTTGATTTTAGGGTCAAATGGGCAAGGTCTAGGTATTGGTAGGAAGGAACCAATTAAGGGAAAGGAAAGTTTGGGTCACAAGCCTAACCCCAAGAAGACCATACAAATCTACCACAATGTTCCATTTAATTATGGAACTATTCCTATGGCTAGGAAAGTCAATGTTACTAGGGAAGTCATCCCTAAGGCTAATCTTGACAAGTGTCAAGTGGCTAAGGTTTCAAAGAAACCTAGGAAAGTCACTAGCAAGGTCACAAGGGGAGTTACCCCTAGAGTTAACCTTGAGAAGACCCAAATGACCAAGGCTTCAAAGCCTAGGAGGGTCATTAGGAGTGTAGTAAGGGAAGTCATCCCTAGTGAGCACTTAGTAAACCCAAGAAGCTCCAATAGGTATTGGGTTCTTAGAAGCGTGATTCCCTCACACTAGATGGGTTAGAGTGTGCCAACCTTGAATGGATAGGTAGTTAATCTGACCATGGTAAAGATGACACTTTAGAGCATTTTCAAAGTATTGTAATACTCTGAAAATGAAATTATAAATATATCCTAAAAGATTTTGTTGGTGCAATAGGCCCTGGGTCAATGTTGACCAAATTCGAGTGGGACTCGAGTAGGGTTTTGTTATTTGACAATAGGTTTGACCATTGTTTGACAATATTATTGATGCACACAAGCACGACCTCAAATCTCTGGTCGAGATTTCCAAAGACTTAAAGCATGTGCTTGTGCTTAACGCTCGCAAGTGCACGATTATCATCTAGTAATAAATTGTGTATCGATCCCATAAAGACTGTGATTCGAGTATTAGGTGTCCAATGAACGTATGTCATTCAGAGTGAATCCCTTACGAGTTAGAATTGTTGTTGGCGACAATCTTGACTCAATTACGGTGTCACTCGGAGAAAGTAAGGGTGGACTTAAAGTTGATTAAAAGATTTCAAGATTTCAGTTTCACTTATGCGTGGTTGAATATGCTATCTATTTAATGCTCTTAAGATATCTAGTTATGATCTTGCAGGAGGATCATCATGTGTAATCCCAATGAACTTTTACTTCTACTAGGAACTACCTATTCCTAACCGAATTTACCTTCAGATCAAAAGAGCTCAGGAGGTTGTTGTCATTGGGGTGCCCCTGTCACGGGTCCCACAAACCACTGAGTTGATTTTTTCTACTTTGGGCCTTATGCTGGAATAAGTTCATGGAGTTCTAGGATGCCCTATGGATCCTTATGAATAGGTGGGCCATATTTCATATCCTACTCTTTCACAAACTACTTTCTACTGTTATAGGAGGGAGAATGACCGTATGGTTCCTCCTTGATTCTCCTAAATTTCAATATAAAATCTTTCCACTCTTATATCGACTATGTACAGTTGAAATAGAATCAAGACATAACTTTTATTTATCTAAATACCATAAATTGCAAATATAACTCAAAAGGCAATGAACAAATATTCGAACTAGCATGTCTAACTTGCATAAGTTACTCCCTAATCCTAGAATCAAAGTATCTACTCTATGAATATGAAAAAACAAACACAAGACATCATTCTATCAATCATCACAATCCAAATAGATTTAAAAAGATGAATAATATGCCCTGTTGGATCCAATGTGTGGTCTTGGCCGCCCTTCGATGTGTTGGAGCATCGATTCCAATATTTGAGCCGCTTCCTCTCTCCCTATAGTGAGCCTTCGATTCTTTTTAGGGCACCTCCTTACCGTCCCAGTCGTCCAGCCTCCTACCGAGGGTTGGGAGCCCTAGGACGACTCCCTTCCAATCCCCTTTACCTCTTGATGAGTTTCCTATATATAGAGGCGGCTGATACTTTCCATAAATGCTAAAAAATCCTTAATTTCTTGAAATCGCGACGCTGCCACATGGCCGTGTGGATTCTGTAGGGATGTATACTGAAAAGTCTATCTTTTGTATGAACATCTTTATTTTGAAATAAGAATCACATGATCATTGTTTGCATATTTATGCATATTGTCTAATACGTTACATTATAGATAACATGGTGTGTGGTGTCACACGGGAGATCATGTTATCACCTCCTTGTAAAGTATAAGTAAAGGCTCACAACCGAGATGGCTTTGGACAAACCATCGGAATGGTTGTAGTGTGATTTGGTGTTGGTTTGTCTTGACCATAGAATCACACTAGTGCACTTTGTGTGTATTGAGCAGGACCGACATAGAGGTGATTCGATTTATTGCCGACTACATAATCGAATCGGACCTCAGATATTATTTAGTACATGCTCTTAATCCCGATATAATAACGGGCACATATACTTAGTAGTCATCTCTTTGATTTACCAATGGACGAGATTTATAGATTAAATCGATAGGCTCGGTAAGTTGGGAGATGATATTATTTATATGGTGTGTCGTTGTTTATAGAAGGAAACCGTGTCCTATATATTAGGATGATGATGTCCCCTTGAGGAGCTCATAAGGTTCATCATGTAAACCCTGCAGGTGGACTTGGTCCGGCATGATGAAAAGGTTGAGTGGTACTACTCATGGAGTTAGATGTCGATTAATTAATGGTCAGTAAATTAATTAATCGACGGACATTCGAGATATTAAACATGGGGAGAAAATGTAAAATAATATATGGATCCCATATTATCATATGGGGGTTGCTGAGGTAGATCAATGATGAACCTTTAGTGGATTGGATCATCATTAGTGGATCGGACTTTATGTGGGCTTGATCCATGGGCGGCCAAGACCCATCTCTTCTTCATGGTCCCTAATGTAGCCTATTAACACCTCATGAAGCTTAGATCCAATGGATAGAAACAAAACTCTAAGATCCATTGGTAGAGATTAAATCTCTAAGATCCGACGGTTGAGATTAAATCTCTAGATCCGACGTTTGAGATTAAATCCCTAGAACCAATGGATGAGATTAATTCATGACTTATCCCTAACTCTATAAAAGGATGTCAAGGGAGTTGGCATGGGATGATTGATCAGAGCTAGGGTTTTTGGGTGGCAAGGAAGAGGAATCCTAGATGAGATAGGATTAGGATTAGGGTTTGGAGGCAAGGGTGGCACCAATTAAGGAAGGTATTCTTCTCTTCTTCTTCCACTTTTGGCCAACGTCCAGCACCTCTCTAGCCTCTTTTCCAGCCTTGGCCGGTGCCCAAAAGCTCCCTTCTCCTTCTCCTAAGGTGGTGGAAACAAGATATAGGGCTTCCCTTGGTATCTCGGTTGTTTTCCACCATCTTCTCCTTCACCTAGTTGGCCGGCGACAATGATAGTTTTAGTTCCTTGTTGGTTGTTTCTAGAGAGGAGAAAAACCTTATTTCTACTCTTCCTCTTGCTCTAGAAGAGCAAGGAAGGAAGATTTGCGATCTAGGAGCTTCGACTTTTGGTAGATCGTCGCCCACACAACGTTAAAAAGGAGGAAGGTCATAGATTAGAAGATCGAGAGGTATACCCATTCTACTTTCTTCTTTTGTTTGTTGCTTGTTTATGTTTTTCAATTATAAGCATGTTATAAATCTGTAAATGGCTAAATAATACTTGGATTCTGAGCATAAACACAAAAACCGGCGATCCAGACATCGTCTATTCCGCGGCTACTCGTAGAATAGAGGATGGTCGCTTGAACAACTAGTTTGTTCAAGTGACCTCTCTAAACGAATAGCACGACGATGGCTTGGTAGTTTGGGCAATCCCTTTTGTTTAGGATTAAATTTTTTTAATCTGGGTACATAGAAGGGATCGCCATGAAGGAAGCTACCGAGGTGAAGTGGGAAGCGAAGCTTCCCCTCACGGACTCAATAAGCAAAACCCTTCAGATTCAACATGGCTCGCCGTGTGGAAGTTTGGAAATCGCGCTCTGGACCATTCATCTGGAGAAAGGCACGGACGTGTGAAATTCACCCTTCTAGTCGTGTCTTCTTCTAGAACTCTGAGAGGATGCCATCTTTTCGTCCAAAGTGTACTAGTGTCTTGGGGAGATGACGAGAGAACACTTGCCTTTCTTGAGCTCCATTTGTCGTGCCATTTTTCTTCCAAAATGTCACTCTGCACAAAAAAATAGCAAAAGCATATCTATGAGCTAGAAGGTAGTAAATAAGTGCAAAATAAGGGAAATATGTATGAAACAAGTATAAAATGCAATTAGATGTGTGCTAAAAGTATTCCTAAAATCTTATATGATTTGCACACATCAAAATCTCTCAGACTTAGATTTTTGCTTGTCCTCATGCAAACCTAAGTGCCATGGAAATTTAAAGTTGTTGTTCTCATGATTAGCATGTTTACTAAAACCTATCAAGTGGTACTTACATTCAAAGCAAAGGGATATGTTCTATAAGTTCACTAAGTTAGCTATTCGAGCATGTGGCAAGAAGTTTCCTAAGTGGTTCATATTCCATGTTAAGTTAAGTTGTCATGCTATAGTTTTCCTATGTTTTTTGGATTTTAGGCACTTAACTTCCCTAAGCGAGGATCGTTCCCTAGAGTTAGCACTAAGTCTCAAAGGCGTGATCGATATCGAGAAAAATTGGTAGGTGTTTCCCCAATAACGTAACTCAGTCTCAAAGGGGCACCTAACCATTTTCACCCATAATAACTATTTTTAACCACTATTTTTCTCTCTCTCTTTTTTTCGAATGAGTTTACATGACCCGAGCATCTCCGTTAACTAAAATACTAATCTAGAGTCACCTATGGATTCCTATGTACTAGACTATTGGGGTGAATCATAACTATGTACAAGATTCTTCCTTTCAGAACTTCCGATAAGTGTAAGTGAAAACAAAAGCTAACAAGTGAGAAATTTAGAACATCCTTTATACATCTCAAAATAAAGTACCAAGAGATAAAAGAAAGTAAACTACCTATTGCACGGGAACACATCATCAAGATTTTCAAAAAATGTCACTGAAGTAGCTTATAGGAGTAAACAACTAAGTATCGAAAGAAACCTAAAGCAACACTACGTCCATGAGCAACTAAAATAAATGCAAAAATAAAGCAGGGAAAATGAAACTATGCCTAGATGCCATGAAAATAAAATTCCCAGAAGAAAAATAGTAAAATGTAGGGTCCTCTCCCCCAAACTTAAATGAAACCATACCTCTAACGTGGATGTCTAGTTGGGAAATCTAGCAATCATGACATCTCGGGCTCGTGCGAAAGTTGTGAAATCAACAATCGATGCCACATATACATGTGTTCAACCTGAGAACTTGTGGACTCAACGGATGCTCTGTGGTCCTCCTCCTTGGCCCACTATCTACGCGCATCCCACATAAACTATCATACCTCCTGACAGTAGGAGGCCTCCTCCTAGAAATACTACTCTGCATGGTCGTAGAACTGGTCGACTCTCTGAAAACGATCCCTCATATCATGGAACTCTACCTGTGTATATATACTATGCTCCTCCCATCGCTGCCTTAGCAAATAGCCATTGTATATCCCCTGCCTCAGGTTCTTGTTAAGCACTTCTTCCCCTCAACCTCGGCCTTAACGAAGTAGCTCTTATTGCAATGTGCTTTGTTCTCCTTATTCTTGCTTCTAGAAGGCTTCTTAGAGGTTGAAGAAGGTCTTTGGAGGTTGGAAAATGAAGGTCTCGCATGGGCTAGGGCAAGAAATCTAAAGGCACGGTTGATTTTTAGGAAAAACACACGACTTGAGCCCTTTTAATGGGACGTGACATGGCCGTGTGAAATTCACACAGTCTATCGTGTGTGAGCCTGCCGCGACCACTTGGAAAATTCAAAAAAAGGCATGACCATGTGAAATTTACACGGCATGGCATGTGCATCTCTGGAATTTTTCTATAGCTCCACACAATCTGAGATTTTCCACAGGCCCTGCCATGTTCTCTTCTGCCCATTTGGCACAGCCATGTGTAATTCACACGACCACCCATTCTTTCTTTCGAGGCTACGGAAAAATTTCTTTCTTCTTCCTAGAAAAATTCTATTTGCAAAACAAAAATGCTTAATAATAATGATTGGCAAAATCTAAAACCTAAACTAGCATGCATGAATGCAAAAATAGAAAACTATTAAAAGTAAACTAAGGTCTTTAGTGTTAGGTTGATACTTATCGAGTCCATGAGGGGAAACTTCGCTTCCCACTTCACCTCGGTTTGCTTGACCATGGTGATCCCTTCGATGTCCCCGGATTAAAAAATTTAATTCTAGAAAAAAGGGATTGCCCAAACAACCAAGTCATCATCATGCTATTCGTTTAGAGAGGTCACTTAAACAAACTCGTTGTTCAAGCGACCATCCTCTATTCTATGATTAGCCGCGGAATAGACGATGTCCGGATCGCCGATTTTTGTATTTATGATTGGGATCCAAGTATTATTTAGCCACAAACAGATTTATATCATGCTCATAATTGAAAAACAAATACAAACATGTAACATATAAAAATTAGAGAATCAATATACCTCTCAATCTTCTAATGTATGACCTTCCCCCTTTCGGACGTCGTGTGGGCGACGATCTACCAAAAGTTGAAGCTCCTAGATTGCAAATCCTCCTTCATTGCTCTTCCAAAGCAAGAGGAAGAATAGAAACAAGGCTCATCTCCTTCCTCTAGCCAACCAACAATCAACAAGAAGAATGCTTGCTGCCGGCCAACAAGGAGAAGGAGATAATGGTGGAAACCGGCCAAGACACCAAGGGAAAGCCCTAAGTCTTATTTCCACCACCCAAGGAGAAGGAGAATAGGGTATTTGGATGTCGGCCAAGGGCTGGAAAGAGGGTTGTGGGCGCCGGCCACCAAGGGAAAGGAAGAAGAAAGCAAACTACTTCTTTATTTGGTGCCACCCAAGCCTCCTAAACCCTAAGCCTCCAAACCCTAATCCTAGCTCTCCTAATGGCTGGCCATGGAAGTGGGGAAGAAGATTAGGATGAGCACCGGCCAAGGTAGAGGGAAGAAGGGAGGAACCGGCCAATCCTTAGGAAGAAGAAGATAATCTCTTCCACTTGTTGTCGCCCACCCCTAGCTCCCAAAACCCTAGCCACCCAAACCTAATCCTAAACCAACTAGGATTCCTAGCCTCCAAAGGAAGCAAACCCTAATCCCCTTAAGACATCATCCTTCTTGCCGCCCACCTTATAATCTCTATTTATAGAGTTGGGCTCAAGCCATGATTTAATCTCCTCCATTGGTTCTAGGGATTTAATCTCAACCGTCGGATCTAGAGATTTAATCTCAACCGTCGGATCTAGAGATTTAATCTCTACCTTTGGATCTAGAGTTTTGTTTCTATCCATTGGATCTAAGCATCATGAGGTGTTAATAGGCTACATTAGGGACCATGAGGAGGAGTTGGATCTTGGCCACCCATGGATCAAGCCCACATAAAGTCCGATCCACTAATGATAATCCAATCGACTAAAGGATTATCATTGATCTACCTCACCAACCCGCATATGATAATATGGGCTCCATATATTATTTCTACATTTTCTCCCCGTGTTTAAGATCTCGAATGTCCATCGATTAATTAATTAACTGACCATTAATTAATCAACATCTAACTCCTTGAGTAGTACCACTCAACCTTTTCATCATGTCGGACCAAGTCCACCTGTGGGGTTTACATGATGAACCTTATGAGATCCTCAAGGGGACATCATCATCCTAATATATAGGACACGATTTCCTCCTATAATCAACGACACACCATATAAATAATATCATCTACCAACATACCGAGCCTATCGATTTAATCTATAAATCTCGCCCATTGGTAAATCAAAGAGATGACTACTAAGTATATGTGCCCGTTATTATATCGGGATTAAGAGCATGTACAAAATAATATCTGAGGTCCAATTCGATTATATAGTCAGCAATAAATCGAATCACCTCTAAGTCAGTCCTGCTCAATACACACAAAGTGCACTAGTGTGATTCTATGGTCAAGACAAACCAATACCAAATCACACTACAACCATTCCGATGGTTTGTCCAAAGCCATCTCAGTTGTGAGCCTTTACTTATACTTTACAAGAAGCCAATAAAATGATCTCCCATGTGACACCACACACCATGTTATCTACAATGTAATGTATTAGACAATATTGCATAATCATATAAATATGCAAACAATGATCATGTGATTCTTATTTAAAAATAAATATGTTCATACAAAAGATAGACTTTTCAGTATACATCCCTACATTTAGCTTTACCATGCTATTATTTTCAGTTCAGTGCCAGTGGCTCAAGGACATTTTTCCTCCTCCCTTTCTTGATGCGTTTGAATCTTGCTCGTGGGGGTGCTCACTTTACGCTTCTTGCCTTGTGGTCCTCCATCACCATATCGTTTAAATCTTGCTCATGGAGGAACAAGATACTTGCTAATTTCTTTCCTTGGCTCTAGATTGAACATGCTTAACTTCAAAGAGTCATCAGGAGTTCAATCATGATATTCCATTTCGTCCAAATGCTATAAATAATGTAACTCACCACAAACATCCTCACCAAAAGATTGATTAGAAGATTAAATTATATCAAATGAAATTTTATGATCACTAATCACTAAGAGTGATTTGTTATCGGCAACTATAATTTCGGTGAGGGTTAATGCAGGATCTTTTTGATCCTTGAGTTTAGGAGGTGTTTTAATTGAAGCAATGCACTCCTCGATTAAAGTAACTACTATATAATCCTCAAGTTCTCCTTCAAGCAGTGATTGAATGGATTGCCCTTCTTCAATTCTTATGTCATCTATGTCTTCCTCATCAATTCGTTCAAAATGAGTCTCCTCCATATTAGGTGTATTCCAGTCATCAAAGCCACCTTCTAGTCATTTCGTTTCTCCTTTAGCTAGCCATTGTTGCCTAAGCTCTGCAAATTATCGACTGGACTCCTAGCATTGCCTCATAAAACTATCTAGCACGACTTCTAAGTCGAACTTTGGTGCTTGATAAAATTTGAATTGTGGTTCATAGCTCTCGCTCTCACTAGAGAAATAATATTGAGGGTTTAAGCTATCAGGGTCATAAATATATGAATAGGAATCATCTTGTGGCCACTGGTTGCAATCATAGGTGACATCTTCTTGTTTAAATTGCGAAGGTCCAAATATATTTACACAATTGTTAGTGGTATGCCATTGTTCACCACAATGCTCACAATAAATATTACCAAAACACACAACATTAAATTGATCATAATCATTAGTTAAAATCATGCATCGTTATATACAAAAAAAAATATAAATAAGGAAATGAATATCAGTGCATCGACAAGAGACTTTCAAAAAATAGAAAAATAAAGGCAAATAAGTGCTAAGAAAACAACTGAAGCTAGAAAAAAAACTAAAATATAAATTAAACTGGAAATTAATAAAGACTAGGGAAATAAACATAAAATAAGTTTGATCTGATCTATTCACTTTCAAACCAATATCAAACCTATAGTCCCCGACCAAGGCACCAAAAACTTGATGCTCGCAAGCATGACCTCAAATTTCGGCCGAGATTGCCAAGGACATGAAGCATGTGCTTGGACTCAACTCCCGCAAGTGCACAGTTGTCATCAAGTAATAAATTATGTATCGATCCCATAGAGACATTGATTCGAGTACTGGGTGTCCAGTGAATGTATGTCATTCGGAGTGAATCTCTTATGAGTTAGAAGTGTGGTTTATTAGTGCAATCGACCTAGGTCACCATTGACCAGACTCGAGTTGGACTCGAGCAGTATTTTAATTTTTGACAAAATGTATGACAATGTGATTGTCATGAAAAGTCCAAGTCTTATATACTTGGCATGGAAAGTCCAAGTCATAGTTACTTGGCATGGAAAGTCCAAGCATGAGTCTTGGCAATGGTAAAGTCCAAGTCATGGGTAATTGACAATTGGAAAGACCAAGCATGGGTCTTGGCAATAGTAAAGTCCAAGTCATGGGTACTTGGTAATTGTAAAGTCCAAGCATGGGTCTTGGCAATGGTAAAGTCCAATTCATGGGTACTTGGCAATTCGAAAGTGTTAATGATATATGAGAGATGTCCTAAGGCAATTGCCTTATGTTTGAACCATTTATATGATAAATGAAGATTCACTATTTGAGTATACATGTTTTCATGTATTTGATTAGATCTTAAACTCATTTAGTGAATGTTCACGATACGATTCACAACATGAGAGAATTTGTGATTGGATCACAACTAGTGAGTATCTCTACATGTGTAATTGTGATGTATCGGAATTATCCCTAGTCGATGAATTGATGGATTTGGACACCATTGATTCTGTCGAGACTAGCACGAGGTATACTCCTTGGTGTATCCAAGCAGCTGATTCTCACTAGCTAGAGACATTGTGATGTCCGGAGTTAATCGTGGATGCTAGTTATGGTAACTAGTTCATTAGAGTGACCAACCGTAAGACTTCATATGGTTCTCTGCATATATAGATATGTCAATGAAGTTATTACTGCAGCTTAAGTGTGATGTTCCTTTGACTTGCGGTATTCAAGTCATCTTGATCATAAAGACTTATGCTTTGACATCTTAAGCAAGCATCTCTAAGGAGATGTGGACCCGGGATGATTGGGTATAAGTCGAAGTGATCGAAGGTGTTTGAATAGCCTATAAAGGATTCACCACTCCTTGCGAAGAGATGTATACCCATGGCCTCTCGTCGGATTGTTACTAAAGTCTTTGGCCAAAGCATTACATGTTTAGAGTAAGGTACACTTCGATACATGTGCAGTAACTAGAATCCGTAGGATGAGAAAATGATACTTGGGCTAGGTGTGACGTAGTCAGCCTAGTGAGGACTGACACTATAGGCCATGTTCTAAACCAAGTGGGTATAAGATGAGTGAAGGGAATGGGGCACGATTCATTCGAGCTGCTGAAGGGTTTCAGAAATAGTTCTGGATCAACCGTTGATCTTTTCGGTTAATTGGGGATCATGATGTACTACTAGGTGCCACTCATGATCGTTCTATAATTAATGGTTAATTATAGACGGCCAACATAAACCGAGAACCTATTTGTTCACACGCACAACGAGTGTAATCCGAAGGATTTAAAACGAGCTTGAGAATGAGATTCTCAGACCGAGAGAAACTAGGTTTGGTTGGACCAAACATGAAGCAAGCATGAAATCATTTCAGTCTCAATGGAAGCATGGATGGGTCGTGTCTTATGAAGACATGATGGATGAACCAAATTGGTTTGGTTCTAATCCAATGGATGAGAATAAACCAAAGGGTTTGGTTTGTTTTAAACAAATGAACCAAAGTTGGTTCGGTTCGTTTTAACTTAAAATAAACCATCATGGTTTGGTTTATTTTAACTTAAATTAATGGAGCGGGTTAATGGGCTTTTGGTTATTATCCAATAACCATTAAGAGAATTTGTTCTCTATAAAAAAGGGCTTAAGGGTTTTTGTTAAGCCCTAATCCAAATCCTGGCAACCCTAATTTTTGCAGCCCACTTCTCCTTGGTGTAGTCGGCGCCCTCCCCTTGCCGCCACCCACCACCACCCAAGCTCCTTGCCGGCGTCCAGCAGCTGCCTCTCCTCTTGCCAATGTCAAGCTGCTGCTGGAGGAGCTCCGGTGATCTTCCTTGGCTCCGACGACAAGGTAAGCATATTGCTTTCCTTATTTGGCCAGCGCAAGGTCTCCACCAAAGCTGTCTAGTTTTCTGGACAGCTTGTTTCCTTCTTGTCGGAGCGTCATTTGGACGACGTTTGGAGCTCTGACAGTGCCTTCCTTACTGGGGATTCGATCTCCGATAATCCTCATAGGTGGAGGACGAAGGATTCGTCAAACGGTTGATGAATACCTCTCCAGAGAAGCGAGTTTTTGAGGACTCGTTTTGGATCCGAATTTTGATTCGGATCGTGATCTTCTCTCGATCACATCGTCTTCAACACGAGGCTAGTAACCCGTACGAAGACGAGGCTTGTGACTTTATGAATTCATCCCGAAGATACTCGGTGTGGATACGGATAGAGACGATTCTAGCGAGGATCGTTCTGGTTGATGCATTTCCCGCTACACGTGATACGTCAGGTATACGTAGTATAAATTTTCTTTTATTGTAAAATTTGAATTTACGGTTATGTCTACACATGTTGTACTATGCTTGAGTGTGGTGTGTGTGTTGTAATAAATTAGATTTATTATTTTATTCCTTCCACTGTGCACATGTTTACGAAACATGTTTGAACACACACTCGCCGCAGTGCCGGAAACCCAACAGAAAGTCCAAGCATGGGTCTTGTCAATTGTAAAGTCCAACATGGAGTTGGCAAGGGAAGGCCAAGGGTGTGATATTAGCAGCGTAAAGTCTAAGTTGTAGTCTTGGTGGCATAAGTCCATTATTTGGAGTATAGTCCAAGCGTGTGTCTTGGAAGCATAAGTCTAAATATACCTTGGGAATGTAGACCCGATTAGCATGACAATAGCCGATGGAAGCACTTGAAGGCTAACATATGGATGAACAAGTCATGGATGACTTGGAGGGATCCAATAGGCATGAGGCTGATGGAGGTGGATAGAAGGCTTAGGTCTAGTTTAAGGGTGGTCTATCAAGTATGAGGGGATTATACTTGGGGTAAACCTTATCTTTGAGGTTTATCAGTTGATTGGGGTTATGGACCAGTCGACTGGTCAAGTATTTTGACACTTTGTAGCTTAGTCAACTCTAAACAGTCGATTGAGGTTATTACCAGTCGACTGGTTAGTAATCAACTTGAGCTCGACTGTGACTGTGTGGCCTTGGCAGTCGACTGGCCTTAAGCAATTGACTGCCAATAAGAGCAGTCGCCTGTTATTTATGGCCACGAGCACAAAAAGTTTCGTGGTCGACTGGGCAGTTGTCTTCTGGGATAGCAGTTGACTGATAGGGTTTGGCAGTCAACTGATTGGCTATCCATTGGAGTTTTTCCAATATGGATTATGTTGGGATGTATACTGAAAAGTCTATCTTTTGTATGAACATCTTTATTTTGAAATAAGAATCACATGATCATTGTTTGCATATTTTTATGGCTATGCATATTGTCTAATACATTACATTATAGATAACATGGTGTGTGGTATCACACGGGAGATCATGTTATCGGTTCCTTGTGAAGTATAAGTAAAGGCTCACAACTGAGATGGCTTTGGACAAACCTTTGGAATGGTTGTAATGTGATTTTGGATTGGTTTGTCTTGACCATAGAATCACACTAGTGTACTTCGTGTGTATTGAGCAGGACCGACTTAGAGGTGATTCGATTTATTGCTGACTACATAATCGAATCAGACCTCAGATATTATATTGTACATACTCTTAATCCCGATATAATAACGGCCACATATACTTAGTATTCATCTCTTTGATTTACCAATGGGCGAGATTTATACATTAAATCGATAGGCTCGGTAAGTTGAGAGATTATATTATTTATATGGTGTGCCGTTGATTATAGGAGGAAACCGTGTCCTATATATTAGGATGATGATGTCCCCTTGAGGAGCTCATAAGGTTCATCATGTAAACCCTACAGGTGGACTTGGTCTGGCATGATGAAAAGGTTGAGTGGTACTACTCATGGAGTTAGATGTTGATTAATTAATGGTCAGTAAATTAATTAATCGACGGACATTCGAGATCTTAAACACAAGGAGAAAATGTACAAATAATATATGGAGCCAATATTAACTTATGGGGGTTGGTGAGGTAGATCAATGATAAACCTTTAGTGGATTGGATTATCATTAATGGATCGGACTTTATGTGGGCTTGATCCATGGGTGGCCGAGATCCAACTCCTCCTCATGGTCCCTATTGTAGCCTATTAAAACCTCATGAAGCTTAGATCCAATGGATAGAAACAAAACTCTAGATCCAAAGGTAGAGATTAAATCTCTAAGATTCGATTGTTGAGATTAAATCTCTAGATCCGACGGTTGAGATTAAATCCCTAGAACCAATGGTGGAGATTAAAACAAGGCTTATCCCTAAACTCTATAAAAGGAGGGTTAGGGTTGGTGTGGAGCACAATCAAGAGAAGCAAGGGTTTTGGAGCTTGGCGGCAAGAAGCAAGGGCTAGGGTTTTGGAGCTTGGCGACACCAAATAAGGAAATAGTTTCCTTATCTCCTTCTTCTTCAATCTTGCCAGAGCCCAAACAGCTCCTTCCTCACCTTGGCCAGTGGCCAAAGATTCCCTTTTCCTTCTCCTTGGCCCGTGGAAACAAGATTTAGGTCTTTCCCTTGTGTCTTGGCCGGTTTCCACCCTAATCTCCTCTTCCCTCTTGGCCAGCGGCAAGCTCCAAACTTGGAGATTGGTGGTTGGTTGAAAGAAGGAAACGAGCTTTGTTTCTATTCTTCCTCTTGCTCTGAGCGAGCAAGGAAGGAAGATTGGTGATCTAGGAGCTTCAACTTTTGCTAGATCATCGCCCACACGACGTCCGAAAGGAGGAAGGTCATACATTAGAAGATAGAGAGGTATATTGATTCTCTATTCTCTTTTGTAACATGTTTATAATTGTTTTTCATTTATGAGCCTGATATATTCTGTTTGTGGCTAAATAATACTTGGATCCCGAACATAAACACAAAAGTCGTCGATCCGTACATCATCTATTCCGCGGCTACTCGTAGAATAGAGGTAGGTCGCTTGAACAACAAGTTTGTTCAAGTGACCACTCTAAACGAATAGCACGATGATGACAAGGTTGCTTGGGTGTTCCCTTTTGCATAGGATTAAATTTTTTAATCCGGGGACATCGATGGGATCGCCATGAACAAGCGACCGAGTTGAAGTTGGACGCGAAGTTTCCCCTCACGGATCAACCCAACAGATTAAGCCATTGTGAGACAATGGATACAGGAGCAATCGACTGCTAGGTATGGGCAGTCGACTGCTAGGCAACAATCAGCCCGAGTTGTAGCGTTATATGGAACTTTGAAAGGAGGATTTTGGCAATGGTTCTTGGGGTGTTTTGAGGCGAAGTGCTGGTGCATTTCAGGGTCTTCAAGAGAAGTCCAAGCAACCAAACAAACAAGCAAAAGAGATCTTCTTTGTAAAGTGTTCTTTCATTATATTTGCTTGCATTTATCTTGTTTATTGTTGTAAATATTGTACGAGGTTTCCCCACTTTCGGATTGTTCCGAGAAGGAGTTTATTAGTGGCGGTGTGCATCACTTGAGCTCGACCTGTGGAGTAGGAACCCTATGTTCCGAACCACATTATATGCTTGTGTATTACATGTGAGTGTTTTTTTTGTTCTTTAGTTTATGCTTTATTATTATTCCGCTGAACATACTAACGAATTGTAGAGACGATCATGATTGTATTCCAAGCGACGACGCAAAACTGCTATTCACCCCCATAGCACGTCATCAACGTTCCTACAATTGGTATTAGAGCCAGGAGCTCTTCTACGGACTAACTATGAGTGAGCAAACATGCTAGAGGGCAAGATTGAACCGAGTCTTGACTTGGTACATGACATCAATGTGCCTCCTCCATATGAACTCTATGGAGCCAAAGAATTTGAGTAATGGGTGTTAATAATGAAATATTTTCTTATGTGTTATTTTGATAATTGGATTAGTGTTATAATAGGGTTCGACATTCAAAAAAATGAAAAGGGGAGAATACTCAAGAAAAAAGAGTCGAGCAAGGAGCAAATCCGATATTTCAACATAAACAATAAGGTAATGAGTATATTAGTTAATGCAATCTCTAATGATATTTGGTCAAGATAGGAGACTGTAAGGATGCTAAAGAATTATGGAGCAAGTTAGCTAAACTTCATGAAGAAACCTCACTGGTCCAAGATGACAGGGATAAATCCAAGGAGGAAGAGGGTTGACACTGTTGGTGCAGTAGGCACCTAAGTCGAACCTAAGTTTTGATTATAGCAAAAGACAAAAAGTTAAGCCCATATTGTTATCTCACGAGCTGAATCAAGTATGCAGGAATGCTAAGCTAAGCCGAAGGTTAACGACACCCGGAAGGAATCGAGATGGTCGGGCGACACCTGGAGGACTTCGGAGGGAGCCGAAGAAATCAGGTGGAGACCGGAAGCAAAACTTCTAAGGTAATGGTTGAGGTAAGCTCGTGTGAGTGAGTGTAAGTAAGGTCGTGTACTCCGTTCAGGAATGTCCTTAGGCGACGATCCGACTAAGACATCCCATGGAAGGTCTATGTCGAGATCGGACGGTAAGTGGCCTTTGAACTCACTTATATATGTTTCATTTTCGAGCTAACTTTCAATGTAGCAAGAAATTCTGAGGATCAGTCGACTGCCAGCTTTCTTCAGTCGACTGATGTTGGAATCAGTCGACTGATGGTGCCAAACAGTCGACTACTTGTCAAGGATTAGCCTCAAGAAGAGTCAAAGTTATCACCATTTCTCAAGGGTTAGGTGGCATCACCTCATTAAACTTCATCTCATCGATTAGGGTTTCTCAAGGCTATAAAAGAAGCGGTTCTCCACACCTTTTTGATCATTCTATGTGCTCTCAATTGCTTCCGTAATGCCTCTCTTCTACAACGATCTCCCTATGACGAAGCGCTGCCGAAACAATGACAACTTGAGCTCAATCTACCATTCCTTAAGTTGTGGGTAAAAGTTTTACTTTAAGTTTATTTCAAGGCTTGTAATCCTTCTATTTTTCGAAGCTTTAATCATAACAAGGAGAGGGGGAGTGTCCCTCTACCTTGAGTTTTATCATTTTATTGTAACTGTTCACTCTTACCTCCAACGAGGAGGAGTACTTTAGTGATTTGCCCTCCATACACGGTCTAGGATAGTTAGGGCCTTGGATTAGTAGCCGATGTTAGGGCAATCAACCCATGTGATGTGGTTTTGATGTGTTTGGCAAAGGGTTTAAGTTAGGATTGTTATGGATTTAATATGTGCGTTGAAGTTGTGCAAGACTTAGTAATTCACACATGGATGGAACATTGGAAAGATTCACCATCTCATTTATCGATCCTTGAGTCGGTGAAAGATGCATTGCGGAATCCATGTGCTTGGTGCATCCGAGGGACCGCCGAATAAGGAGCATTGGAGTGAAGCAAAAGGAAGTAGACTTCAGGACGAGATGCGAAGGATGGCGTTGTGAAGCCATGTGCTTGGCGCATCCGAGGGACGTGCCTGGACTAAGAGAACTTCAAGGTGAGGGACTCCAAGGGAATGAGAGTGAGCGATTGTAACCAGACACGGGGTAGCTCATAGGTGAAACTTGGACAAACGGCTAAGTGTCGGATGGGTGTTTCCCGACAATAGTCGACTATTATAGGTAGCAGTCGACTTATCCGAGTCGACTAGAGACTCGACTGGTGTTCGAGTCAAAGTTCTGGTTGATCAGTCAACTGCCAAGGGGAGCAGTCGACTGATGTCGAGGGTTTCGGGCACAGAAGCTTCAGTAGTCTAGTGATCACATCAACCACTCGACTAATGGCTCCATCAGTCGATTGATGGGAAGATCAGTCGACTGATGTGGGAGTTGTTGGTTACAATCCAATGTGGATGAATCCGTTATTAGGCAATGACCAAAGCGGCAGTCGACTTATGGCTTCATCAGTCGACTGCTCGAGGCCCAACGCGAAGAATGGCTTCTTCCCTATAAGAAGGGGCCTTGGGTGACATGAGTGGGCTAATGCTTGAACTCCAAACATACTCCCAAGTGCCTAATCATTTCTACTCTTCTTACTTGCTCTTATTTCCATTCTATTGTAAGAAGAGAGATCTTGTGTAAGAAAGGTTACCTCCACCTAGCTTTGTGCAAAGGAGAGATTAGTGGAATTGTGTAGGCGTGATTCACCTTCGACTAATCAATCGTGGATTAGCGACAAGGGTCGTGAACCACATTACATCTCCGTGTTAGCGTTTGTGCTTTCATTTCCCTTTGCATTGCTTAATTGTTTTACTTTAGTATTGTATTTCCATTGCGCTAATTGTTGATTGTAGACAACTAAGCAAGCGACCACCGTATACGTGAATTGGGGCTATTCACCCCCCTCTAGTCGGCCACCGATATTCCAACAAGTGGTATCAGAGCCAAGTTACTTGTCACTGGACTAACCGCCGTAACAAGCATGACAACTACAATGGTCGGCTCCAACATCCATCCGCCAAAGTTCGAGGGGGATTTTGCATGGTGGAAGAAGCGCATGGAGGTATTTTTCGAAATGGATTTTGATATCATGTTAATAATGGAATCCGGTTTCGATATACCTAGGGATGAAGAGGGGGAGCCAATAGAAAAATCAAGGTGGACCAAGAAGCAAAGGGTGGTGCACCTTGCAAACTAAAAGGCCAAGCTCCACCTTTTCAACGTGCTCCCCCAACAAGAAATAAACCGAATTGGAGAGTTTGCAAGCGCCAAGGAAATGTGGGAAAGATTGGTAGAACTTCATGAAGGCACTTCTTCTTGCAAGAAGAGACCTTCTCCGCTCCCAACTCAACAACATCAAACTTGATAAAAGGGGAGAAGGTATTATCACTACACTCTAGATTCAAAGAAATAATTAATGGATTGTCTAGTGTAGGTGAAAAGCTCTCCTACCGGGATATGATCATGAAGGCTATAGATGCCTTTCCCCGATCCTCAAAGTGGAGCTCCATGGTGGACTCCTTCTACATTTCCAAGAATCTAGATGTAAGTACTCTAGATGAATTTTTCTCTACTATGGAATTGTATGAAACATGACTTGAAGGCATAGTAGAAGAGCCAAGGAGCCAACCAAAAGGAGTGGCACTAATAGCCGAGAAGGGAAAGAAGAAGAAGATGCCTTCACCCTCCTCATCCAATGAAGATTCATCTTCCTCCTCCATGGATAGCACGGAAGAGGCCTACATGGTAAGGAAGGTAAGACGTGCACTTAAAAATTTTAAATTTATCAAATCTCATGATAGGAGGAGAAGACCGAGGCTAAAAATCATTTCCTATAATTGCCAAGGAGAGGGACATATAAGGGATGATTGTCCCCTCTTGAACAAGAGTAAAGAAGAAAGGAGGAAGAAAGAAGAAAAGAAGAAGGGGAGCAAGAAGAAGGATGATGAAAAGAAAACCAAGGAGAAAGGGAAAGCTAAGGCACACAAGGCTACATGGGATGATCCGTCATCATCATCCGAAGAAGAAGAAGTCTTCACATACCTTTCCTTAATGGGGATAGATGATTTGGACTCCACCTCCTCTAAGGAAGAAGAAAGAAGCACTAGCAAGGAGGAGAGCTCAAGTGAAGGGGGAGCGTCCTCATCTTCATCCTCATCATCGGAAGGGGATTGGGTGAGTAAGGTAACGAATCCACCCTCTCATGAAGTAATTTCAATGATTACTAGTTTAACTAAGGACTTGTTTAGGGCTAAAAAGAGAAATAAATCCATGCAAAATGAAATTAAAGCGCTAGAGGAAAAACTAGAAAATGCTTGCTCACAAAATGATTACATTCCTCTTAATGTTAGTGATGCATGTATGGATGAAAACAAGGCCTTAAGGGAAAAGGTAGACCTTTTAACTAAGGCCCTAGAGAAATTCACTATAGGCTCCAACACCTTGAACATGATCATAGGGAGCCAAAGGGAAAGTTTCAATAGGAAAGGCCTAGGTTATAATGGAAATAAAAATGAAAAGACCTATCATTGCCTAATTGCTAGGGGTCAATCAAAAAATAAGATGATAGCTAGAAAATGAATCCCAAAGGAATTTTTAGTGAAACCTATAGGGAAGAATTTATATTGGGTTCCAAATCCATCCTTAAGGGTTAGGAAAACCTTAGGATAGTCAACCATGAGTTGACTTTACTTATATTGAATGGTTGACTTAGGATGGTGTGGGTTATGAATTTTTAACATAGTGTTGTGTGATGATAATGTATAAACCATAAATTTAATGCTTGAATCATGATTCATGCTTAATTTTATATTTTATGATCATGATATGTAATTAGTGACTTATAATCATGATATGCAATAATTGATGTTTTATGATCATTATTGATAATTCATGATGCATGTTCATGATTGAGTTTTTAGGATGATACTTAACCATGGATAGAATTGCATGAAATTTTGGTTAAGTATAAATACCTTTAGATACATCTCACATCCAACTATAAGGCTTACTTGATTGAGAACATAGCAATGGGTGAGATAATAGGATGATACAAATGGTCCACAAATGCTTATGGCATTTAGATGGGTCATTAAGTGTATCATTAGAGCAATCAAAGACCAACTATGGGGAAAGCAAAAGTTTAATCAATGGACATATTGCCCATAGATCATAGTTGGATATTTTAAATGTTTTAAAACCATTTTATGTTTCATAATTAGCGAGTTCATGTTTTGAAAAATTTCAGGGAAAAACTAGGCCTCAAAGATGATACAAACCTTAGACTTTTTCCAACTTTGGAGTTTTTGCTTAATTTTCGAAAATAAAATGAATTTTCATGAAAAATCATTTTTCCCTGATAAAGTAACTCACTAGAAATATCTACTTCAAATTTCATGATTTTTTGAATTTTCTATAATTTCTGGTGCATTTTTGAAGTTCATTCAAAAAATTAGAAAAAACCTGAAAATTGAGTGCCAGTCGATTGATTGACTGATTCAGTCGACTGATGTAATATGCACGAGCACAGTAATCTATTTTATCAAGTTTTGGGTTGGTTTTTGGTATTTTCTCCCATTAGACTTGATGTCATGAGTGGATAACATTTGTATAATATTTTTGATGGTGTTAAAGGGGGAGAAATGGTGAGTTTAAGTTAATCATGCTAAGGGGAGAGTTAGCATGTCTTAAGGGGGAGTTTCATGTTTAAGGGGGAGTTTTTGTACTCATGTTATTTAAATACTTTATTGCCTTATGTGTTCATGTTAAATGGTTTTACCTAACTTAAACGGATTGCCACACATCAAAAAGTGGGAGATTGTTAGGGCAATCAACCAATGTGATGTGGTTTTGATGTGTGTGGCAAAGGCTTTAAGTTAGGATTGTTATGGATTTAATATGTGCATTGAAGTCGTGTAGGAGTTAGTAATTCGCATAAGGATGGAGCATTTGCAAGATTTACCATCTCAAGACTCGGTCCTTGAGTCGGTGAAAGATGCATTGCGGAAGTCGTGCGCTTGGTGCATCTGAAGGACCGACGGACAAGGAGCATTAGAGTGAAGCCAAAGGAAGTAGACTTCAGGGAGAGATGCGAAGGATGGCGCTGCAAAGTCGTGCGCTTGGCGCATCTGAGGGATGTGGCCAGACGAAGAGAACTTCAAGGCTAGGGACTCCAAGGGAATGAGAGTGAGCGATAGTAACCCGGGATGCGGTAGCTCGTAGGTGAAACTTGGCCAAACGTCTAATGTCGGATGGGTGTTTCCTGACAACAGTCGACTGCTATAGGTAGCAGTTGACTGATCTGAGTCGATTGGAGACTCGACTGGTGTTTGAGTCGAAGTTCTGGCCAATCAGTCGACTGCTATCTTGTGGCATTCGACTACTAGTTCCATCAGTCGACTGCCAAGGGGAGTAGTCGATTGATGTAGAGGGTTTCGGGCACAGAAGCTTCAACAGTCGAGTGATCGCTCGACCACTCGACTGATGGCTCCATCAGTAGACTGATGGGAAGATCAGTCGATTGATGTGGGAGTCATTGGTTAAAATCCAACATGGAAGAATCTATTACGAGGCAACAACCACAACAGCAGTCGACCGATGGCTTCATTAGTCAACTGCTCGATGCCCAACGCGAAGAATGGCTTCTTCCCAATAAGAAGGGGCCTTGGGTGACTTTAGAGGGCTAATGCTTGAACTCCAAACATACTCCCAAGTTCCTAAACGTTTCTACTCTTCTTACTTACTCTTATTTCCATTCTATTGTAAGAAGAGAGATCTTGTGTAAGAAAGGTTACCTCCACCTAGCGTTGTGCAAAGGAGAGATTAGTGGAATTGTGTAGGCGTGATTCACCTTGGATGAATCGGTCGTGGATTAGCGGCAAGGGTCGTGAACCACATTAGATCGACATGTTAGCGTTTGTGCTTTCATTTCCCTTTGCATTACTTAATTGATTTACTTTAGTATTGTATTTCTGTTGCTCTAATATTTGATTGTAGACAACTAAGCAAGCGACCACCATATACGCGAATTAGGGCTATTCACCCCCCTCTAGCCGGCCACCGACGTTCCAACAGCCGAAGGTTGTGAACCAAGTAAAAACAAAAGTATCATATTTATTTTTTGCTGAACTTTACTCTTCTTGCTTATCGAATCGACGAACGAATGAAAAAGTGTTTTGCGATATTCACCCCCCCCCTCTAGCGCTCAAATCAATCCAACAATTGGTATCAGTGCCGGGGGTGCTACGATTTGGTGAAACCACCAATCTAGCAATTTGTACATATTTCCTTTGTTTATTTTTGTTTACCACTTTTTTCATTTCGTTTGATATCATTCTCCCGCACTACTAATCCAAAACAAAAGTCTAGGTACATTTGCTTGTTTTTGCTTTTGCAAGGTGTTCTTTTTCCATTGTCTTTTGTCTTTTTCAATGGCCCATCTCGAAGGGTTTAGCACCGTCCAACCTCCATTTTACAACGGAGACGATTTATATTACTTGAAGGGTCGGATGCAATACTTCCTTAAAATCCAAATCGAGATGTGGATCTTAATCCAAATAGGATTCACACATCCTACTAATGAAGTGGGTGAATCATTGGATTATGATCAATGGAATAACACCATGAAAAGACAAGTGGAAGTCGACGCCAAGGCTACCCAAATTCTTTAATGCAGTTTGTCCAAGGAGGATCTCAACTGCGTCGGCCCCTACATAAGTGCGAAGGACTTGTGCACTAAACTCGTTGAGTTACACGAAGGAACCAACGATGCAAAGGTTTGTAAATGAGACCTTTTATTCAATAAATTGTATAACTTAAAAATGCAGGAACACGAGATGGCAACACAACTACACGCCCACATTCAAGATATCGTCAATAGCCTACACACCATCGGACAAAAGGTCGAAAATTGAAAACTTATAAGGTATGCTTTAAATGCTTTCCCTAGGACTACCTTGTGGGCATCCATGGTCGTTGCCTACAAGGTTTCTAAGGACCTTTCAAAAATTAGACTAGATGAATTATTTTCTAAATTTGAACTCCATGAATAGTCTAATTTGGTTCCCGAGAAAGGTATTGCCTTACTTGCAGGTTCGAAGAAGAAGCCCACAAACAAACCACCCCCCTAGGAAGAGGACGAGTATGAGTCGGAGGTAGACCCCGAGATGGAAACTGAATTAGTAAATCTAGTTCGGAAGATTATCAAGAGCTGAAGATGACCCGTCAATCCAGGTAAATATAAATCTAATTATAATTTTAGATGTTTTGAATGTAACAGGTTCGGACACATAAAGTCAGAGTGTTCGAAACTCAAGAACAAAGCACCCAAGTCCAAGAAAGCGCCTAACGCTACTTGGGAAGAATCGTCGGAAAAGGAAGATGACGACCTCGTCTTCATGGCCAAGCCGACCGAGCCCGAACAAGAGTCCGAACCCAAGGAAGAGTCCGAGTACGGATCTGATGATGAGTCGCTATTCAAGACAAGCCACGGATCCACATCCGATTCAAAAGGGTCACTTAAGGTAAGTTGATCTTTATTTAGCATATTATACAATGCAATTAAATTCTTAACTAGAAAATTAGCTAAGTCCGAGTCCAAGGTTGAGACCTTAGTTGAGGAAGTTAAACTCCTTAAACAAGAGGTCTCCCTAACCTCTTCAACTACCCAAGTTCAAAGGAGGACTCAACTCGAGTTGAAAAACTCGAAGTTGAGAACTCACTTTTGAAAAGTCAAGTCGAAGATCTTAGGTATATGTTGGAAATGTTCACTTTGGGATCCAAGGCACTTGACCTTTTACTTGGATCGCAAAGGGTCGTGTATAACAAAGTCGGACTTGGGTTTAGCTCAATTACGACTAACAAGTCGTATATGTTGATTGAAAGTCAAAATAAAAAACATGTCCAAGCATGGGTCCCTAAGACCGTTTTGATTTCTAAATTAGAATCTAACAAGTACTGGGTTCCCAAGGACCAAATCCACTACGTGGAAAGACCGAACCAATTCTATGGTCCAGGGGGAGCTAGTACAAAATTTGTTTGTGCTATTAATTATATTTTGCATGCTTAGGTATTTTTATTTTTATTTTTAGAATGTTTAGATAGGACCTATAACTAGTAAATTCTTGACAACATAGTACTAGGACGTGGCGAGATGATAGTACGCTAGGGAAGGGAAGTCCCGTGTGTCCAAGTTACATAAGGCGTATCTAGCTCGGTGCACTCGACTAAATAGAACTAGCTGAAGCTACCTTGTGGTATCCTTAACTAGTGAGACCAAGAAATAATTTTGAGTGAATCAAGTTATTATTTTCTCGAACTTGGCTTTGTCTAAGTAAGTGGTCGTTGTTCCGATCAAAGAAGGCCTTTGTGTCTCGCCACGACCTGGAAGTCAATTTCTTGAAAAGGTGACTTGACGAGCTTAGGGTTAAATCTGAATCTAACCCAAGGTTGATTATTTTCAATTCATTAAAGTTAATCAAGTAAAATTGAAGTCATCTTACAAGAACACATAAGGATAATGTGTTTGATCATGTAGAAATGGGTGAGATGATCTTGGACTAATAATCTTCAACCAACCTTTAAATTTAAAAATCCGATCCAACTACTATATGTGTAGGATCAATGGATGTTGGACAGTGGGTGCTCCTGACATATAATCGGAGACCAACTTAAATTTTCGAAGCTTAGATTTAAACAACAAAGATCAGTAGCTTTCGGAAACAACGGCAAGCTCAAAATCATTGGATCAGGTGATATTGAACTAAATTATAATTTCACAATTTATTAGTTGAAGATTTTCAATACAATTTACTTAGTGTAAGACAATTGTGTGATAACAACTATAAGGTTATATTCTTAGAAAATGAATGCTTAATTAAAACAAATAAAACCTCTAAAACAATACTTAAAGGAACTAGGAATAGCAACATCTACACAATTATCTTACCCAACTCCTCAACCAAGTGTCTTATGACACAACAAGAGGAATTATGGTTGTGGTACCGATGACTTGGTCACTCACACCCAAGACTCGTTCACAAGATGAGTCAGAGTGGTTTAGTCAGAAGTGTGCCTAACCTTAACAACTTAGACAATAAAATTTGTGATGCTTGTCAACAAGGTAAACAACCTAGGGCACAACATCAACTAACTAATCAAGAAAGAACCAAAAGTGTGCTTGAGCTTCTGCACATGGATCTATTTGGTTCTCATGGAGCCAAGTCACTAAATGGTAGTCAATTTTTCTTAGTAATAATTGATGACTATTCTAGGTTTACCTGGGTTAGGTTCCTCAAACACAAAAGTGATACCTTAGACCAACTCATCAACTTGTTTAAATTAATCAAAAACCAAAAGAATCTTAAAATTAAAAGACTTAGAAGTGATCATTGTTGGTGCAAATCGGCCCAGGTCATGATTGATCGGACTCGAGTTTGACTCCAGTAAGTGTTTTGATGTTTGACATGGATGTCTAACATGTGTTAGGGAGATTGCTGATGCAATCGACCCAAGTTAGTATTTGATGTTTGACGATGGTTTGACCATTATCGTGTAAAGTCCAAGCATGGGTCTTGACATGGAATGACCAACATGGGTTGGCAAGGGAAAGTCCAAGCTTGATTCTTAGCATTTGGAAAGTCCAAGGGGAATATTGGCGGCGTAAAGTCCAAGCGGGAGTCATGGCAGCATAAGTCCAATAGTTGGCAGCGTAAAGTCCAAGTAGAAGTCTTGGCAGCGTAAGTCCAATGTGCCTTGGTGGTGTAGACACCGTTAGCATGACAATAGCTGATGGAAGCACCTGAAGGCTAGCATATGGATGAACAAGTCATGGATGACTTGGAGGGATCCGATACGCGCGAGGCTGACGGAGGTGGCTAGAAGGCTTAGGTCTAGGCTACGGGCGGTTTAGCAAGTATGGGGGCACCATACTTGGAGTAAAACATCATGTTTGAGGTGTATCAGTCGATTGGGACCTATGGGAAGTCGACTGGTTTGAGTCAACTAGGGTTTGACTGTGGGAATTGGCCTAGCAGTCGACTTCCTGCCTTTGACAGTCTACTGCTTGCCTGATCAGTCGACTGATATGTCGATCAGTCGACTGATGCTCTAGAATTTGGGCACAGAATGAAGTCGGACTCGATTGTTGGGGTTAACAGTCGAGTGAAGGCTCCATCAGTCGACTGATGGGTATGATCAATCGACTGATGATGGATCCATTGGATTTTTCCAACATGGATCTACCCGTTGTCTCACGACAATAGTGGCACTAGTCGATTGACGACTGATGGTCCCGAGCAGTCGACTGATAGGCAAAATGTAGCCCAGGAAACAACTATAAAGGGAGCTCGTGGAAGGAGGATTCACCATGGTTCTTTGGGAACTTTTGGGGCAAATTGCTAGTGTAATTCAGGGTTTCCAAGACTACTCTTCAATCATCTAAAAACAAGCGCTCAAGTTTTCTTGTAAAGTGTTTTTCTTTACTTGTATTATATTTCATACTTGTAATTTCTTTTATTTGTTTCTTACTGTTGTAAGATCATTTGTACAAAGTTTCTCCCCCTCTGAATTGTTCCGAGAAGGAGTTTATTTGAGTAGTGGTGTTGTACGCATCGCTAGAGCTCGCTTGAGCTCGATCCGTGGAGTAGGAACCATTCAGTTTCGAACCACATTACATCTTGTGTTGTGATTGTGTTTGGATTGTATTATTTCTATTTCCACTGCGTACTAATATATTTGTTGCAACCACGATCTAATGAATTCCATCGAGCGATGACAATGCTATTCACCCACCCTCTAGCGGGCACATCATTCCTAACAATCATGGTTTTGAATTCAAAAACCACAGGTTCAAAGATTTCTGTAACCTAAAAGAATACTACCATGAATTCTTATGTCCTAGAACCCCACAACAAAATGGCCTAGTCAAGAAAAAAAATAGAACCCTACAAGAAGCCGCTAGGACCATGTTGAATGAATATAACCTACCCGATAGATTTTGGGCAGAAGCCATTAGTACGACTTGTTATGTCCAAAATAGAATCCTATTGGTAAAGAGGTACCTTAAGACCTCATACGAAATCTACCATGACAAAGTACCTAACATTAAATACTTTAGGGTATTTGGATTTAAGGTACATATCCTAAACACTAAGGACTACCTAGGAAAGTTCACAACCAAATCCTATACCAGAATCTTCCTAGGATAATCAACTATGAGTAGAGCCTATAGGGTATATAACAATGACACCCTTAAAATTGAGGAAACTATTAATGTAGTGTTCGACGAAGGAACTGAACCCACAAAACCCGTTGTTAAACCAACTCATACTAGACTTGACTCTGACCATGAAATTGAGTCTAGTATTAATCCTATCTTGAGTCAACCTAGGATTCAAACAAATCATCCTATCGACCATGTGATGGGTGACCCTTACCCGAGTCCGTCTAGAATTCAATCAAATCTTCCTATCGACCAAGTGATAGGTGATCCTAACTTAGGGGCTCGAACTTTTATGGCAAACCAACACAAACACAAAGTTAAGGGAAATTAAAGCATAAAACACATATAGTAGATGATGAATGACATTCCCAAATACTCCCCCTTAACCAAAACTCCCCCTTAACCCTAGGTGAGTTTTGAAAGAGAAACTTTAATTTTCAATATTAAATTTTGTGTTACTCCCCCTTAACTTTTGCTCTTCTCCCCCTTTTGTCACAAATAAAAAAAGAATGTTGGGGTGTTTGTATAAAATAGGGGGTTTAAAAACAATATCGTATATGCATGCATCTAGATAGATCAAATATGAGTCCAAGTATGCGTCTAGCAGTAATTAGATAGATTGGTTCGAGGTGTGTCCCTTTGCACCAATAATCTAAAGGTTTGTAATATAACCCTTAGAGTTAGTTTTCTTTCCCCTTTAGTCAAATATATGAAGTATAAGAGATGTAGGGGGCGCTAAACTTTGGCCTAAGAGTTGTTAATAGTTGAGAAAATAAGTAGTATTTTGAAGATGTTATATTTCAATTATCCTTAACATCTCACTCATTCTATGTGTCTCAGAATTTGTTCACCTTATATATTTTGTGAGATGATTTTAAATTAATTAGAGACAGTCAACCTTGGGTTAGATTCAGATTTAACCTTAAGATCGTTAAGTAACTTTTCGAGAAACTGGCTTCCAAGTCGTGCCGAGGCACAGGGGCCTTCTTTGATTGGAACAACGACCACTTCCTTAGACAAAGCCAAATTCAAGAAAATATCACTTAAGTCACTTAGGGTTACTTCCTGGTCTAACTAGTTTAGGATACGGCGAGGTAGCTTCAGCTAGTTCCACTCGGTCAAGTGCACCAAGCTAGAGACACCTTATCTAGCTCGAATACATGAGACTTTGTTTCCCTAACGTACTATCATCTCGCCGGATCCTGATACTATGTTATCAAGAATTGACTAACTAATTTTCCATATCTTGCTTCTCTGAAAATTAAAGTAAAATATGCAATAAATTTGCTAAGTAAGCGGGTATACTATTTTAGTGTTAGCTCCCCCTGGACCATTGAACTAGTATGGTCTATTCAAATAATGAACTTGATCTTGGGGAATCCAAAACTTATTAGTCCTTATGTGTGAGTTCAGTAAAACCTTTGGGACCCATGCTTGGACTCTTTGATGACTATGATTTACGATAGACATATATGATCTATTCGTAGTCTTTGACTTAAATATGAGTTCGCTTTGTTGTACATGACTCTTTGGGTTCCAAGTAGTCAGTTAAGGTTCTTAGATCCCAATGTGAACCTTTCCAATCTAGCCTCGACCTCTTGAACTCGGTCTTTCAAGAGAGAATTCTCCTCCTCAAGTTTTTCAATTTGGGTTGAGTTTCCCTCTTGAACTTGACTAGTTGAAGAGGTTAGAGTAGCCTCTTGCTTGAGGGTTTCAACCTCCTCAAGTAACGACTCAACCCTAGACTCGGACTTAGTTAATTTCCTAGTTAGCATTTTAATTGTACTGTAAAGCGTATGAATTAGTGAGCGGCTAACCTTGACTTTCCCTTTTGGTCCAGCTTTGAGTTTCCTCTTGAAGTAGTCTTCGGGATCGGAATCAGAGTCAGAGTTGTAGTAGGACTCGGCTTCGGATTCTGACTCGGACTCCTCCGGTCTTGCCATGTAGGCTATGTCTTCTTTGTTGTCCCAAGTTGCATGGAAGGCCTTCTTTTGATTTGATTTGAATTGTGCCCTCTTTTGGTTCTTTAGTAGTCTCCTTTCCCTCCGAATGATCTTCTGCACTAAGTTCACTATTGCTTCCTCCGCTTCGGATTCGGACACTGATTCATCTTCAGGTTCGAGTCCATCTTCTTGCATGGTAGATGGCTTGCTTCTTTGTCCTGCAAGTAGAGCAATACCTCTCTCGGCCCGGACCACGTTAGTCTCCTCGTGAAGTTCAAACTCGAAAAATAATTCATCTAACCTAAGCTTCGAAAGGTCCTTAGAGATCTTGTAGGCATCGACCATGGATGCCCACAAGGTAGTCCTAGGGAAAGCATTTAAAACATACCTTATAAGGTCCCGGTTCTCTACGGCTTGCCCAATTGTGTGAAGACCGTTGACGATGTCTTGGATCCGCGCTTGCAATTGGGTGGCGGTCTCGCGATCCTGCATCTTTAGATTATACAGTTTATTTAAAAGTAAATTTCTTTTATATACCTTAGCATCGGGTGTCCCTTCATGTAGATCAATCAATTTGTTCCAGAGGTCTTTGGCGCTAATGAATGGTCCGATGCGGTTGAGTTCTTCCGTGGACAAGCCACATTGCAATATTTGGGTTGCTCTTGCATCGGCTTCGATTTGCCTCTTGGTCGCATTGGTCAACTTGTTGAAATCCAAGGGCTCTACTTGATCATTGGTAGGTAGAGCGAAGCCAGTTTGGATTATTATTCAAGTCTCGACTGGTGTTTTCAAGAAACACTCCATTCGACATTTCCAATAACGAAAATCATTTCCGTTGAAGAACGGAGGTCGGGTGGGGCTATACCCCTCAATGTGAGCCATTAAGTATCTTGCAAAACACGAATAAAAACCAAAAAGAATTCCAAGACTTGGTCTTGGATTATTACTGTGGGAAATAATAGGAAATAAATAAGAAGAATAAGAAACTAACAAAAACTAATAACTTACAACCTTCGATGTCCCCGAAAGGGTATTAAATGTTAGTTTTTGGGGCTGGAAACAGCTTGCTACGAGGATAAACCCTCTTAAGAAATGTAGATCTCTCAGAGAGCTTCGATTTGGTAGGTAGATCATTTTGTGAGTCTACTTGTGTGAAAAGTTATTGTCATTTTACCGTCGACTACTCCAAAAGGGAATACTTGCAAACACAACCAAAAGAAGCATGCCAAGACTTCGTCTTGGATTAGTAGTGCGGGAGAAAAAAAACTAAATAGAATGTGACTCAAAAAATACGAAAAGAAATGCAAAAAGTGCTAGATGGGTGGTTTCACCAAATCTTCGCGCCCCCGCTCTGATACCAATTGTTGGATCGAGAAGCGTCACTAGAGGGGGGGTGAATAGCGAGCGTAAATCTTTTCGTTCATTTGTTCGATATACGAGTATGCACAATGGAAAGGTAAAAAGACACGTTTATTTTTACTTGGTTCACAACTCAGCGGTTGCTACTCAAAGGCCCTAACGGTCCTAGACCGCGTACGGATGACAAAGCACTATAACGTCTCCTCCTCGTTGGAGGTAGGAGACAATGAACACAAAACCGAAAGTACGAGGATGAGGCAACAAGCCTACCTCACATCGTTGCAAATAAAAACAAGAATACAATTACAAAATATGTTACTTGTTGCTGGTGCCGACGAAGAAGATCAGAACTTGTTGTCGCATCGGTGTTATGACAGTGTTGGAGCTTTGACTTTGTAGGAGCACTTGAGAATAAACTTGATGATGTTTGGAGTTGGAATCCTCCCCTCCTTTTATAGAGTTTGGCCTCAGAATATGTCTCCTCATCTTTTGGAACAGATCACGAAGTTGTACAAATTTTATCGCGAAGTGGCCGCGTCAAACGTTATCCATTTTGACCTAGCGCAAAGGCTGATTTATCGCCATTAGTCGACTGATGCCTTCCATCAGTCAACTGATGAGCATCAGTTGACTGCCCAATGTCTAGCAGTTGACTGCCAACCTGGCCACTTCCCTGCAGTAAGAGGTTAGCACAAAAATGGTAAATGCGACAGTTTCTAACCGTCCGATCTCGACCTAGACCTTCCACATGAAGTCTTAGTAGGATCGCCGTCTACGGTCGTCCCCATACAAAGACCACGACCTTATCATCTCTCACTCACACGAGCTTACCTCAATACTTACTGTGTCACTTTCACATTCGGCCTTCAACTCGATTCCTTCGGCTCCCTCCGAAGTCACTCGAGTGTTGCCCGACCACCACGGCTTCCTCCGGGTGTCGTTAGCCTTCAGCTCCAGCTTTAGTACTTTTCTGCACACTCGATTTAGCTCGTGAGATAACGATGTAAACTTAATTTTGTGTCTTTTCCATAATCAAAATACAGGTTTGATTATCTGTTGCCCCTGCAGCAACATTTATATGGACTAAAACAAGCTCCTAGAACTTGGTATGAGAAGGCTTTCTGTATACCTTAAGTGTAAAGGGTTTAGCCAAGGCTTAGTCGACCCAACCCTTTTCGTAAAATCCATAGGCAAAGAAATTTTTATAGCCCAAATCTACATAGATGACATAATCTTTGGAACCACTAATTCAATCCTACTAAACGAGTTCATTTCACTCATGGAAAGTGAATTTGAAATTAACTTAGTGGGAAAATTAATTTTCTTTCTAGATTACAAATTAAACAAACTAAAGAAGGAATCTATTTACATCAACAAAAATATGCTAAGGAATTAATTAACCGATTCGGAATGCAAAATGCTAAAATTATTATTACACCCATGGCAACAAATGTTAATATAGGAGAAGATCTAGATGGAAAACCTATTGACCTAAAATACTATAAGAGCGCGATAGTGAGTCTCCTTTACTTAACTGCGAGTCGACCCGATATATTATTCGCAATAAGTATGTGTGCAAGGTTCCAAAATTGTGCCAAAGAGTCACACCTAACATTAGTTAAGTGTATCCTTAGATATCTAAATGGCACGCTAAGCGTAGATATTTGGTATCCTAGATCTACTGAGTTCGAACTAATCGGCTACTCATACTCGGATTATGCCAGTAGTAAACTTGATAGAAAGAGCATGAGTGGTTGTTGTCAACTTCTCGGCTCAAGTCTAGTGAGTTGGTGCAGTAGGAAGCAACACTGTGTTGCCTTATCTACCACCGAAGCCGAATATGTCGCAATGGGTGAGTGTGTGACTCAGCTTCTTTGGATGAAGCACACTCTCCAAGACTTTAACTTAAACTTCAAAAATATTAAAACTCACATAGATAATATTAGCTCAATCAGCTTAACCAAGAATCCCATATGCCACTCTAGGACAAAACATATAGAGGCCAAACACCGTTTTATTGGAGAACATGTAGCTAATGGAACCATACAACTTGAATATGTGGAATCCAAGTCGAACTTAGCTGACCTTTTTACCAAGCCTCTATCCGAAGCCGAATTTAGTCTAGTAAGCCGAAAATTGGGCATGTGCGTAATAGAGTTGGATTTGCAACTTCTATTTTTATATACTCTATTATTTACTTTTCTTGCTTATGGAACTAGCTTAGGGTTTACCCTAGATATCATGCACCTATAAATTTAAGGAGCCAACACATCTCACAACACATAGGACTAATGTGTTTGTGTACTTAGCCATGTAGATGGGCGTGAGATGTTAGGACCTTACTCCTAGTTCCAGATGTAGATCTAGTGCATCGACATAAACCACGGAGTATAATTACATAAATTAACCAACTCTAATCATGACTTGTCGATCATTCCATATCAATCAAGTCAAATAGAGTTGAACATCCAAATAGATGAGATTATGTTTAAACTACTATTTTCAAAATTTATTTGGAACATGCTTGGATGTAAAACTTATTTTTCGACAAAATTCAAAAACCTATGTTTTTCAAAACCCCCCACTCTTTTAGATTTATGGCAAAAGGGAGAGAAAAGGCAAAAGTTAAGGGATCAAATTTTTGATAACTTATCTTAATACACATATTATCTTTTAATGGCCCGAATACTTACTTAACTTAATTTTTAAACATAACCTTTATGGTTAAACTTTCTTAATTGAAAAGGGGAAGAAAAGGCCAAAGTTAAGAGATCAAAAGTTATCTTTTGATCACTTAACTTAAACTTCATATAAATTATTTGGCCTATGTTAAGTAATTTTGATTACTTAACCTTTTAAAGTAGCAAACATTAAGGGGGAGGGTTAAAACCCTTTTTCAAGTACTCACCCTCGGTCAAGGGAGAGGATTCCTCAAGGGGGAGCACTTGAAAAAGAGTTTTTCTCATACTCCTACTTAACTTGAGAAGTTAAGAATACTTTTTCAAATTTCATATTCATGCATATTTTCATGATAGTCAATTCACTTAATACATTCAATTTATTTCCTTAAGTTTGTGTGGGTTTGCCATAGATCAAAAAGGGGGAGATTGTTGGTGCAGTAGTCACCTAAGTCGAACCTATGTTTTGATTATAGCAAAAGAAACAAAGTTAAGCCCATATTGTTATATCACGAGGTGAATCAAGTGTGATGGAATGTTAAGCTAAGCCGAAGGTCACCAACACCCAGAGGGAACCGTGGTGGTCGGGCGACACTGGGAGGACTTTAGAGGGAGTCGAAGAAATTAGGTGGAGACTGGAAGCAAAGCTTCAAAGGTAAAGGTTGGGGTAAGCTCGTGTGAGTGAGTGAAAGTAAGGTTGTATCCTCCGTACGAGGATGTCCTTAGGCGACGATCCGACTAAGACATCTCATGGAAGGTCTATGTCGAGATCGAACGGTAAGTAGCCGTCGAACTCACTTATATATGTTTAATTTTTGAGCTAACTTTCAATACAGCAAGAAATCCTGAGGATCAGTCGACTGCCAGCTTCCTTCAGTCGACTGATGTTGGCATCACTCGACTGACGGTGCTAAAAAGTCGACTGCTAGTCAAGGATCAACCTCGAGAATAGTCTAAGCTTATCACCATTTCTCAAGGCCTAGGTGGCATCACCTCATGGAACTTCATCTCAACGATTAGGGTTTCTCAAGGCTATAAAAGAAGGGGTTCTCCACACCTTTTTCATCATTTTAAGTGCTCTCAATTACTTTCGTAATGCCGCTCTTCTACAATGATCTCCCTATGATGAAGCACTGCCGAAACGACGACAACCTGAGCTCAATCTACCATTCCTTAAGTTGTCGGTAAAAGTTTTAATTTAAGTTTATTTCAAGGCTTGTAATCCTTCTATTTTTCGGAGCTTTAATCATAACAAGGAGAGAGGGAGTGTCCCTCTACCTTGAGTTTTATCGTTTTATTGTAACCGTTCACTCCTACCTCCAACGAGGAGGAGTACTTTAGTGATTTGCCCTCCGTACACAGTCTATAACCGTTAGGGCCTTGGATTAGAAGTCGAAGGCTATGAACCAAGTAAAAAACGAAAGTGTCATATTTATTTTCTGTTTCACTTTACTCTTCTTGCTTATCGAATCGATGAACAAACGAAAAAGTGTTTTGCGCTATTCACCCCCCCCCCCTCTAGCGCTCAAATCGATCCAACAACCATTACAAGAATAATGTTCTATTATGACACTTTCTTAACTACATTTAATTTATAGTGTAGTTATAAAAGATTTATCGCAACATTTATTAAAAGAAGATTATGATTTTAAAAATTATGTCCAATTAAATTACTTATAATGACATCTTTTTTAAATGTCATTATATTTAATAAAAATATTAACTTACCTTAATTAATAGTAATACTATTGTATCTTTGAATAGGTTAAATATCGACCTCCAGATTTTTTTCCCCCACTGGCAACACCATCGTCGTCGACGCCGCAAGCAACGTCCATCTAGTCAACATCGGTGCCCTTTCATGCTCTTCGCTCCTTTGCATTTCGTGTGTGCACTATTGGTTTGTCGCCGCATCTCAGCGACTGCAATTGCTATCGCTGATATCCGCCATGCTCGACGGGCTGATATCAGATGGGTCCTATGAGGTGGACATCAAATGTGAAGCGCTTTGATATAGGACTAAATTTTCTGTTCATCCACCTTGATTCTTTTTATTAATGATGTTGTGCTTTGTTCATTGAGTTTGATCTTACATTCTTTATTAGATTTCAATCCTTTCTACTTCTGACCTACAGCATGACCTTATTCTACATTGTTGTTTTGATCATTGTTTTGGCTAACTTGTTATGTATTTCCCAAGATTAGATGCAATTGTATGTTCCTTTTTACTTCACCATTGAAGAACCATTTCAGGTTGCACGGAGTGTCAAATTGATTACTGATATCTATGGTGGACATTGTCGCTATAGTTTTTTGTAAGAGATCATGCTAAAATATTTTATAGGTCTCTAATACTAATGCCAATTCTGTAGTCAATTTGTTATCATGCCTAGTTAAAATACTTGATCTAGGGTGGAGATGATATCTTATATTTGTCTATGGTTGAGAAGGTGTTCCTAAATTGGATTTTGTGGAACCTATCATGAATGTGTTTTTTCTATATATGCTTAGTCTTACTACCTCCTCTTTCATGGTACATAGAAGAGGTTTACATCTAACCTTATTATACTAATTTCTTATTCTATTTAGAGTTGTGCTCATTTGGCTGCTCTATGAAGGGATTCAATTGGTAAGACATCTGACCTTTTGTCTTGAATCACAAATAGTTGTGCTCATTTTTGTGTAGCTTGTGGTTTCATTTTGCACCTTTGAGATACTTTTTAGTCCATTGCTATTGCCTTTATGTTTTATGGTATGTATTTAGTAGATAAAGAATAAACTATCAATTAAAGAAATGCAAACATCATATGGTTCAATCAGTGTATTACTTAAACCATTATCGTTTGCTATGTTCTAAATCTTATCACAAAATAAAAATCCAAAATCTTGAACAATTCTCTAATCTTTATGAAAACTATTTTCTGATTGTTTCATGGTTACAATTTCTATTGCCATTCACATCTTGAGATGAAATTTTTTTTCTGTATTAGACTACATCACAGTATTCATTGTGATAACTATCTTGCTCAGATTGTTTAACTAATTTTGTATTATCTATAATTTGTAACTAACTTTTGTTTGTAGTAGGTATCACTCTTAAGCATTTAACTAATAGGAAATCTTGTTTTAAATCCAATCTGAGAGAGATATGCAACCATCAACTATGAGTACCAATTACACTGATCGATATTCAACTGAACAAGGTATTATCTAATTTTATCACTACAAGAAAAATAGTCTATTATGATATTTTCTTAAGAACACTTATTTTATAGTGTAGTTATAATTATTTTATCACAACATTTATTAAAAATGATTAAGATTTTAAAAACAATGTCAAATTATATAACTTATAATTACATATTTAATAAATGACCACGATCTTGTTAGGACTTGTATGCCCGTTAAAGGGGGGGTGAATAACGACGTGCTTGTACGTTGATGGAAATTGATCGCGTTCGCTTGCCTATGATTGTTAGTATGAAGCGGAACATAGGAATGACACAAGAATCACAATAACAAGCATACAAACACAAGGATATAACGTGGTTCGAAACCGAATGGTTCCTACTCCATGGATCGAGCTCGAAAGAGCTCTAGTGATGCACACGCACTCAGTAATCACAAATACTCCTTCTCAACACAAGTCAGAGGAGGAGAAACATCGTACAATAATTTACAACAGTAAACTTACTACAACAAGCAATTACAATGAAATACAATGCAATACAAGTAAAGAGATCACTTTACAAATGCCATTAGATTACTTGATTTTGGTTGCCTTGGACTAGCCTTGAAGGACTGGAAGAGCACCAACTATTCCCCTTCAAATCGCCCAAGAAAACACTAGCTTGAAACCCTTCACGAACAACTGCTTTTAACCTGCATCGGGCTAGATTTCTGCCGATCAGTCGACTGCCATAAGTCACCAGTCGACTTATGCCACTATTGTCGTGAGACAACGGGTCGATCCTGTTGGTGCAATCGACCCAGGTCATGATTGACCAGGACTCGAGTTTGGCTCGAGTGATGTTTTGATGTGTTTTGATGTTTCGACAAAAACATATGACAATATAATTGTCATGGAAAGTCCAAGTTGGACACTTGGCAGTTGGGAAAGTCCAAGTCCTGAGTACTTGGCAAATGGAAAGTCCAACATGTGTTGGCAAGGAAAGTCCAAGCATGGGTCTTGGCAAATGGAAAGTCCAAGCATGGTCTTGGCATGGAAAGTCTAACATGGGTTAGCATTTGAAGTCCAAGGGGTTTAATATTGGCGGCGTAAAGTCCAAGCGGAGTCTTGGCGGCGTAAGTCCAATGTGCCTTGGCGGTGTAGACACCGTTAGCATGACATAGCCGACGGAAGCACCTGAAGGCTAGCGCGATAGATGAACAAGTCATGGATGACTTGGAGGGATCCGAGAGGCGTGAGGCTGATGGAGGTGGCTAGAAGGCTTAGGTCTAGGCTAAGGGTGGTCTAGCAAGTATGGGGGAACCATACTTGAGTTAAAACCTCATATTTGAGGTGTGCCAGTCGACTGATGCCATGTGGCAGTCGACTGGACCGAGTCAACTAGGGTTTGACTGCGGGTTATGGCCTAGCGATGACCGCCATAGGTTGGCGGATCGGTGATGGCTCGCGATCGGTGATCGTGTGATCACCGACCGTGGTGCTCGAATTCGCCACGAATGGAGTCGAGACTCGGTGGTCGAGTGAGGACTCCATCGATCGGTGATGGTCTGTCGGTCGAGATGGTCAATCGATCGGGCCGATCGATGGTAGTTCCGTTGGACTTATCCAACGTGGAACTAGCCGTTGTCTCACGACAACAGTTGCATCAGTCGACTGATAGACTTTTTCCAGCACAGGTTGAAGCTATATATGGAGCTCGTGATGGAGGAAAAAGCAATCGGTTCTTGAGGGCTATTGGGGTGATTTGTTGGTGCAAATCAGGTCTCCAAGTGCAAGCAAGCAACCAAGCATTCAAGCAATCAAAACAAGTGTTGTAAAGTCTTTTCTTTACTTGTATTTCATATTCATTATTGTAATAGCTTGTATTTGTATCTTATTGTTGTAAGATTACTTGTAAGGGGTTTCTCCACCCTTAACTTGTGTCAAGAAGGAGTTTTATTGGTTAGTGGTGTTTGTGGCATCGCTAGGGTTCATACGAACCCAATCCGTGGAGTAGGAACCGGTTCGGTTCCGAACCACGTTATATGCTCTTGTTGTTATTTGTGTTGTGTCCATTTCATTATTGCCTTTATTATTTCTATTTCCGCTGTGCACTAACGAAATTGTAGACACGAACGAGATTGAATTCCATCCACGATCGGGCGAAACGCTATTCACCCCCCCTCTAGCCGTTCCAATATTCCTAACAAGTGGTATCAGAGCCCGGGGCTCTTCTATGGATTAACAACCGGGAGCTAAGGCAAAAGGCTAGAGGGTGAAGATGGAATTCCAAGACAAACTTGGATGGGAAATCAACACTCCACCTCCATATGATCCAGAAGATTTTCCGGCATAGAGAGCAAGAATGGAAACATTCTTGATGATGAACATAGAGGATTGGTTCATCCTCATTGAAGGCCTTGAACCCCCTAGGGATAAGAAGGGAAATGTCCTAAAATTAAAAAAGTGGACCCAAGAGCAACGCCAAAAGCTCAAGACCGAAGTTAAGGTAACGAAACATTTGGAAGATTTAATCCCTAATGATGTTTTGTGCAAGCTAGGGGATTACACGTATGCCAAGGAGCTATGGAGAAAATTGGCAAGATTCCATGAAGAGAGTTCATCCTCAAGTGAAAGTGAGGAATCGGAAGATGAGATGGAGTCAACTGCCAGATCGGAGAAAGAAGAGGTGGAAGAAGTGGAAGGAGCATCCACTTCTAGGATTGAGGAGGAAAGACCATCCTTTATACCGGAGCAACCTCAAGAAGAGCCTTCAACATCCGGTCAAGATGAGGAAGCTCAAAATCCAACTCCGGCCTCCACCACTACCCTAGGTAACTCAAACATATGTGTTAATAATAAAATGCATATAATATGTTTTGAGTGTAGGGAAACCGGGCACTACAAGAGCAAGTGCCCAAAGAAGATTAGGAAAGTTCCACCGGCACAAATAGTCAATGAAGCCGGTGTTCCCAATGCCAAGAAAAGCAAGAAGCAAGTCATTTGCTTCAAGTGTTAGAACTGGGCATTACCGAAATCAATGCCCTAGGGGGAGCAAAAAGACCCAAGAAGGAGCTATACATGTAGGGGGAGCCTCCAAGGCAAACCCTAAGGTATATTTCAATAATGCATCTTCTAAATTTAAAAGTCAAAAGCATGCTAGGAATTTTAATTCTCTTGCAATTTGCCATGAAAAGCATGCTAATAGAAATAAATACTTTTGTTTAGGTGCTAAGAGTGTTCACTTAGGAAATAAGAAGAAATTTGGGACTAATGTTCCTAAAAATATATTACCTAAGGAAAGCATTAAGAAAATAGGAGAACATCTAGGCTTTAATGCTAAGAAATCTAGACATATGCCTAGAAATAAAAATATCTCAAGAGAAAATGAAAAATTAAAAATTGAGATATTAGAAAAGGAAAATCAAGCCTTGAGGTCAAGGCTTGAAAAACTTGAAAAGACCCTCAACATTATGCAAAATCAAATGCAAGGGTCAATTGGTCAAACTTTTAGGTCAAATAATCAAAGTCAACAAGTAGGATCTAAAAGACAAAAGTCAACCAAAGGCAAGAAGGGTTTGGGTCAAAAACCTAAGCCTAAGGTGGCTAACCATAGTGTTCCATTTGACTATGGAACACTAACTAGGTCTAGGAAGACCAAGGTCAATGGGGAAGTCATCCCTAGAGTTGACCAAGGTTTGTGCCTAGTGGCCAAGGTTTCGAAGAAACCTAGGGTGGCCACTAAGAAGGTTGTTAGGGAGGCAATCCCTAAGGTTAACCTAGGCAAGACCAAAATGACCAAGGCTAATAAGCCTAGGAAGGTCATTAGGAAGGTATCTAGGGAGGTTATCCCTAAGGAATACCTAATTAACCCTAGGAGCTCCAATAGGTTTTGGGTTCCTAAGAGCGTGATTGATTCACGCTAGATGGGTTTAGGGTGTGCCAACCTTGATTGGATGGGTAGTTAACTCAACCATAATAAAGGTGGCACTTTAGGTTATTTTCAAGGTTATGGTTGCCTTGGAAATACATTTAAGTCTTAATCCTAAAAGTTTTTAGGATGTGCCAATATTACTTGAGAAGTTTGATAAAATGATCAAAATTGGCACATTTTAGGTTTAGAGGTTAGTGTGCCATTTTGGGTTTTTGGCACACTTGGGAGAAAACTAGAAATATGGCAAAATGCAATTAATTATATGAAATGACAATTAATATTAAAATTTAGGTATTATTATACCTATATATTTTATATGCCATGCTTTGATTGCTATATGCCATGTCATGACATCATGCCTATTTCTATGATTTTATATGTCATGAGTATGCTTAGGTTTTAGGTAAATGTCATGTATGCTTAGTTTTATATCATATGCCATGACATCATGATTTTGAGCATGTGTTTATTTATATCATCATTAATGCCATAATCATTCATGCATTTAAGAAAATTTTGATTGAAATTGATTTAAGGACTATGGCATGACTTGGACTCCCAGTTATATGGGAATCGAGTAGAGTTGCTTTAGAAAATGCAGGAAACCCTAGTTTAGGGAGAACAAAACTCACATCTCACATCTAATTGACATGTATATGTATTTATACACCATAGATACATGTGAGATGCTAGGATATGAGTTAAGTTCAAGGTGCATAGTTTTTGCATCTAGATGAACTAAAACTCATCCAATTCCATTTGGATCATTAGGAAAGCTTGGGTACAAGCCATGTGCATAGAGCCCAAGGAAAATGATCCAAATTAGGGTTTTAAAAACATTTTAAAATCATTTTGAAAAACCTTGGTGAAGTCGATCTTTTGATAGCAATCACCATTGATAAGATTGATACAAAGTGAGCTTCAACCTTAAAGTTTTTAGTCACTTTTGGATTTTGTATCAATCTCCTAATTCAATGGTAAAAATATTTTTCCAAAATTTTTCACTGATTATATGTGTGTTAAGTAATATACGTATCAAGTTTCGTGATTTTTTTATTTACGTAGATTTACTTATGCATTTCCAAAAGTCGAGTCTGATTTCTGAAAATCAGGTTTTCGATGTCGATCGCTTTCTGATCGATCGGTGATGGCGTTTGGACTTCGGCACGTATTGTATCACTCATTGTTGCCCGTTCGATCGGTGATGGATACATCGATCGACCGTAGGTAAGAGTCGATCGATAGCTCGATTTCGGGTAACCAAAGTTGTTTAACCCGATTTTTTGATTAAGTCCCTAACCACTCCTAACCCTAGGATATGCTTTGGGAAGCATTATAAAGGGTGAAAATCCATTGGATATGGATTAGGAGAGGTGTTTAGGGTTTGTATCAATTTCAAGGTGTTGGAAAGTTCAATGTTGAATTTCTAACCTTACTTTTAATGGCTTAGAGTTCCTATTGGCTTAGGGACTTCCCAAGGACATTGTTGGTGCAATGGTCAAGGGGGAGCAAGCCTTTAGGGGGAGGTATCCATCTTGGGATGAACGATGTATTTTTTCTCCTTGAAGAGGAGAAGTTATTGGGAGAATATATCATCAATTGAAAATTTTTTTTTGGAGACCCAATTTGGAAATTGGAACAGTGTATAGGATTGCCTCTCTTGAGTGATATGGGACTTATCACTAGGAAGATGGTAGGCATCCTAGGTATTTTTGGACCAAGGGGGAGATTGTAAGATCTCATTGGGACATGAGACATTGACCTCCTTGGAGAGAAGACCTTTTTGATGTTAGTCAAAAAGGGGGAGAATTGAGGAAAAACATTTGGAGAGTATTTACCAATTTGGGATAATTGGTAAAGAATTGAAGTTAGTATTCTAACTCAATCATTTGTTTGGTTTTTGTCAAACATCAAAAAGGGGGAGATTGTTGGTGCAATCGGCCCAGGTCACCATTGACCAGGACTCGAGTTTGGCTCGAGTGATGTTTTGAAGTGTTTTGATGTTTTGACAAAAACATATGACAATATAATTGTCATGGAAAGTCCAAGTTGGACACTTGGCAGTTGGGAAAGTCCAAGTCCTGAGTACTTGGCAAATGGAAAGTCCAACATGTGTTGGCAAGGAAAGTCCAAGCATGGGTCTTGGCAAATGGAAAGTCCAAGCATGGTCTTGGCATGGAAAGTCTAACATGGGTTAGCATTTGAAGTCCAAGGGGTTTAATATTGGCGGCGTAAAGTCCAAGCGGAGTCTTGGCGACGTAAGTCCAATGTACCTTGGCGGTGTAGACACAGTTAGCATGACATAGCCGACGGAAGCACCTGAAGGCTAGCGCGATGGATGAACAAGTCATGGATGACTTGGAGGGATCCGAGAGGCGTGAGGCTGATGGAGGTGGCTAGAAGGCTTAGGTCTAGGCTAAGGGTGGTATAGCAAGTATGGGGGAACCATACTTGAGTTAAAACCTCATATTTGAGGTGTGCCAGTCGACTGATGCCATGTGGCAGTCGACTGGACCGAGTCAACTAGGGTTTGACTGCGGGTTATGGCCTAGCGATCATTGCCATAGGTTAGCGATCGGTGATGGCTCGGCCGATCGAATGATCGTGTGATCAGTCGACTGGTGCTCGAGATTTCGGCCACATAATGGAGTCGAGACTCGACTGGTCGAGTGAGGACTCCATCAGTCGACTGATGGTAGTTCCGTTGGACTTATCCAACGTGGAACTAGCCGTTGTCTCACGACAATAGTGGCATCAGTCGACTGATGGTCTCGATCAGTCGACTGATAGACTTTTTCCAGCACAGGTTGAAGCTCTATATGGAGCTCGTGATGGAGGAAAAAGCAATCGGTTCTTGAGGGCTATTGGGGCGATTTGTTGGTGCAAATCAGGTCTCCAAGTGCAAGCAAGCAACCAAGCATTCAAGCAATCAAAACAAGTGTTGTAAAATCTTTTCTTTACTTGTATTTCATATTCATTATTGTAATTGCTTGTATTTGTATCTTATTGTTGTAAGATTACTTGTAAGGGGTTTCTCCACCCTTGACTTGTGTCAAGAAGGAGTTTTATTGGTTAGTGGTGTTTGTGGCATCGCTAGGGTTCGTACGAACCCAATCCGTGGAGTAGGAACCGGTTCGGTTCCGAACCACGTTATATGCTCTTGTTGTGATTTGTGTTGTGTCCATTTCGTTATTGCCTTTATTATTTCTATTTCCGCTGTGCACTAACGAAATTGTAGACACGAACGAGATTGAATTCCATCCACGATCGGGCGAAACGCTATTCACCCCCCCTCTAGCCGTTCCAATATTCCTAACAGATCCATGCTGGAAAAACTCCAAGGGATCTATTGGTAGTCGACTGCCAACATTGGCCGATCCCCGCACCAGAGTCGATCGCCTGTCGGCCACGGAGCATCTGCGCTCACTACCGAGCTAGCAACCTGTCGCCTCTTAGCAATGACAATGCCGATATCGATCATCGCTCCAATGAGCAATGCCGCGCAGAGCAATTTTCATCTCTAAACCAACAGTCGAACTCATGTCGACTCACGGCAGTCGAACTGGCCATAATGCCAGTCGACTGCCAACCTCAAACATGAGGTTTTAACCCAAGTATGGTTCCCCCATACTTGCTAGACCACCCTTAGCTTAGACCTAAGCCTTCTAGCCACCGCCATCAACCTCACGCCTCTCGGATCCCTCCAAGTCATCCATGACTTGTTCATCCATCGCGCTAGCCTTTAGGTGTTTCCATCAGCTATGTCATGCTAACAGTGTCTACACCGCCAAGGCATATTGGATTTACGCCGCCAAGACTCCGCTTGGACTTTTCGCCGCCAACCATTGGACTTATGCTGCTAAGACTCCACCCTTTGACTTTACACTGCCAATATCAATCCCCTTGGACTTCTCAAATGTCAAGACTCAAGCTTGGACTTTCCCTTGCCAACCAATGTTGGACTTTCCATGCCAAGACCCATGCTTGGACTTCCCTTGTGCTAATTACTCAAGACTTGGACTTTCCCAAATTGCCAAGTGCCCCACTTGGACTTTCCATGCCTAGTACCCATGACTTGGACTTTACTTTGCCAAGACTCATGCTTTGACTTTCTCATAATCACATGGTCAACCATAGTCAACCATCAAAGTCTCCATCAAGTCAAACTCGAGTCTGGTCAATTATAACCTGGGTCGATTGTATAAACAATCTCCCCAAAACATTAACTGACATCAATGTCAAACATACTATGTCAAACCACTTTGTCAAACATCAAAATATCACTCGAGTCAAACTCAAGTTTGGTCAATCGTGACCTGGGCCGATTGCACCAACAATCTCCCCCTTTTTGATGTTTGACAAAAACAAACTTTGAGTTAGGCCCCTAACTCAAATTCTCTTACCAATTTTCCAAATTGATAATTTAACCTTCTCCCCCTTTTTGACATACATCAAAAAGGTTATCTCTCTAGGAAGTTATGTCTCATGTCCCAATGGGATCTTACAATCTCCCCCTTCATCCAAAAATTCCTAGGATGCCACCATCTTCCTAGTGATAAGTCTCATATCACTCAAGAGAGGCAATCCTATTCACTCTCCCAATTTCCAAATTGGGTATCAAAACCCCATCAATTTTCCCAATTGATGACACTCTCCCCATAACTTTGTTGGTGCAACAATGGCCCAAGCATTTATATATATTTTGATGTTTGGATAATCATCTAAGTTAGGCAATGTTTTGTGATCTAATTGTATACATGTTTAAGTGACAGGAAAATCCAAGTATGAAGACTTGGTAAAAGACAAGTCCAAGTGTGATCTTGGCAAAGAGAAGTCAAGGAAAGGTCTTGGCAGCATAAGTCCAAGCATGTAGTCTTGGCGGCGTAAAGTCCAAGCAGTCCTTGGAAAAGGAAGACCAAAGGAAAGTCTTGGCGGCATAAGTCCAAGCATGTAGTCTTGGCGGCGTAAAGTCCAAGCGTACTTTGGCAAAGAAGAAACCTAAAGCATGACGAAACCGAAGGAAGCTTTTGAAGGCAAGTGCATGGATGGAGTCGTGGACTCAGAGAAATCCTAGAGGCGCAAGGCTGATGGAGAAGCTAGAAGGTTAAGTCTAGGCTTACGCCTTTAAAATATTGGTTATTCCAGCCGAATCGACCGATGACTACCGACTATCGCAGATGCAAGGTCGGTCGATCGCTATCATTGGCGCCCGATCACATAATAGACATATTCGTGAGCCGATCGCCACGCTAGATTTAGCAAAGATCGCCGAATCGCCATCGCTGGCCGATCGATAGTCTTCCCGTTGGCGATGACGACGACAAATCCCGCGAATCTGGCTGTTCAGAAGCCGTTAGAATCGGCGGCAGTCGACTGATGAAAGTCAACCGTCGACGGATAGACCTACAACGGGCAAAAGAGGCACTTTCCGATAAAAAGAGCCCCAGGGGACCAAGAACAGCCTAATTCTTATATTCGATCTTCCTTCTAAGGTCTACAAGTTTTCCAAAGCTTTCTAAGTATATTAATCTCCTTTCTCCTCTCAAATCTTCATTGTCATCTTTTGTAAGAAGAGGAGGTCTTTGTAAAGAGAAAGCTTCATAGTGAAATTGCTTGGGTTGATCCACCTTAAGGATCGCCGTGGAGTAGGAGCGTTATCTCCGAACCACGTAAAGGCTTTGTTAGCATTGGTTTTTGTTTTTACATATATTACTTGTGTTTGCTTCCGCTAATTATTTTTGTAGAAACGAAAAGAGCTATTCACCCCCTCTAGCCTTCAAACCATCCCTCAACAAGTGGTATCAGAGCTCGGATCGCATCGGAAGATCTAGCAATCAACCGGAGCAAAGATGGCATTTCAAGAGGGGTATAGCACGGCGAGGCCTCCGTTCTTCGACGGCAACGATTTTGGATATTGGAAAGGTAGGATGGAGTATTATTTAATGAACGATATTGAAAATTGGTTTAGCATTGTAGATGGTTTTGAGAAGCCGGTCGGCAATTCGGAGCACCACTACCAACAAAGGATTGGACAAGAGAGATGGCCAAGAAAGCACAAGCGAATGCAAAAGCAACGACCACACTTCAATGTGGTCTATCCAAGGAGCAACTATCTAAGGTCGGGCCTTTCAACTCCGCAAAGGAGCTTTGGGAGAAGCTCATCGAACTCAACGAAGGATCCAAAGAGACAAGAAGGGCCAAGAGGGATCTTTTGATTGGCAAACTCCAAAGCTTCACTATGAAGACAAATGAAACGGTGAGCCAAATGCATGGGCGCTTCAAGGAGGTAGTCAACGGACTACACGTTATAGGTGAAAAGGTCGACAACCGAGACCTTGTGAGGTATGTACTACAAGCCTTCCTAGGACCACCTTATGGGCCTCAATGGTAGATGCCTATAAGGTCTCTAGGGATCTTTCATTAGTTAAATTAGATGAGTTATTCTGTGAATTTCAATTGCATGAACAAGCTAACACTTCATCCAAAGAGAAGGGTATAGCTCTTGTTGTAGGAAAGAAGGAGAAGAAGAAAAAGGAAAAGAAGGAGGTGTCTTCCTCATCCGAATCCGAGGAGGACTCATCAAGTAGTGAGGATGAGTTGTCGGCAAGTGAGGTAGCACACTACGTCCAAGAAATTTGGTGGGAAGTCAAGGAGGCTCACCAAGAAGGATGTGAAGAGGATGTTTCAATCCTCAAGAGGTAAATCTTCTAACAATTCAAATTCTATCTCTAACGTGACGTGTTTTGGTTGCAACAAGAAAGGGCATATAAAGCCCAATTGCCCGGAACTAAAGAAAAAGGAGGAGAAGGATAAGAAGAAGAAGGAAAAGAAGAAGAAGGAGGCGATGTTGGCACAAACGTGGGACACTCTAAGTATGGAGGAGTCTACCGACGGTGAAGAAGTTTGCCATTCAACCCGGAACTTAGCCCTCATGGCATTGGAAGAAACCGGAAGCTCAAGCGAGGAGTCTTCTTCCTCTTCAAGTGATGAATCATCATCAAGTGATGATGATGAGGTAAATGACTCACCCAAAGTAGATTTACTTTATAAGACTATTGCATGCTTACAAAATGCTTTAAATAGATCAAAAACTAGGATTAAGGATCTAAAATTAGAAATCAAATCATTTAAGAATATAGATGCATCATGTGATAAATCATCTAGTGATGATAAGTGTACTCTTAGGGATGAAAATGATGAGTTAAGAAAAGAAATAAGTAAATTAAGAACATGCCTAGAAAAGTTCACTAATGGTTCCAAATATCTAGATATGATTATCAAGGACCAAAGGGCAATTTACAATAAGGCGGTTTAGGATATAAACCTAAGGAGAAAGAGGTAGCATTTGCATCCCTAGTTAGTAGAAAATCCATGATTAAAAGTAAGGGAGAAAAGCATGGGTACCAAAGAAATTTATAACTAATGCTAGTGGTCCTAAGATTTGGGTACCTAAGGATTGTGTTTTTCATGTGACATAGGTAGAAGATCCAAGCTTGTGGATAGTTGATAGTGGGTGCTCAAAGCATATGACCGGGATGAGAGAAAATTCTCCACTATCAACCACACTAGCCAAGGAAAAGTGTCTTTTGGTAATAGCGGCAAACTTAAAATCTTAGGAAAGGGCACCATTGAGGTATCTCCCAATCTTGCTATTCATAGAGTTCTATTAGTTAAGAATATGAAATTTAACTTACTTAGTGTAAGCCAATTATGTGATGCAAATTTTGATGTTAAGTTTGATTCCTCAAAATGCTTTATAAGACACAAAACTATAAATGATTGCATGTTAGTAGGCTTTAGAAAATCAAATATATATTATGTTGATTTATCTTATGCTACTAATCCTTCCACTAAGTGTCTTATTGCAAAAGAGGAAGAAAGTTGGCTTTGGCATAGGAGACTAGGTCACATAAACATGAAGAATATAGCCAAAATAGCCAAATTGAAGCTAGTCAAAGGATTGCCTAGAGTCAAATATCTCAAGGACAAGATGTGTGATGCTTGTCAAGAAGGGAAACAATCAAAACATCACACAAAGGTAAAACTTACTTAGTACCGCTTTACCATTAGAATTGCTACATATGGATTTATTTGATTGCCATAGTACCCCATCTATAATTGGTAGTAAATATTGCTTGGTAATAGTAGATGATTTTTCTAGGTTTACTTGGGTGTTTTTCTTGAAAAATAAGGATGAAACCTTAGAAATAATCATAGGATTTAGCAAAAGAGTAGAAAATGAAAGAAAACTCAAAATCAACCGGATCCGTAGTGATCATGGTGGAGAGTTTGAGAATTCTAACTTTTCAACTTTTTGCTTAGAACAAGGGTACAAGCACGAATTTTCTTGTCCTAGAACACCCCAACAAAATGGGGTTGTGGAAAGAAAAAATCGTGTCCTACAAGAAGCGGCTAGGACAATGCTTAATGCATATTCCTTACCTAGCTACTTGTGGGCGGAAGCGGTTAATACCGCTTGCTATATCCAAAATAGGGTATTAATTCATAGGTTTTTAGGAAAAACTCCATTTGAATTGTGGAATGGTACAATTCCAACAATTCATTATTTTAAGGTCTTTGGATGTAAAGTCTATATCTTAAATACCAAAGACCTAAGTAAATTTGAGTCCAAAGCGGATGAGGGAATCCTAGTTGGATACTCATCCACTAGTGTAGGATATAGAGTCTACAATAAAAGGACTCAAAAGATTGAAGAATCATCAAATGTTCAATTTGATGAAACTTCAAATACATACCCTAGAAAATCCCTATTGATGATGACATAAATAATGAAAATCAAGAAATTACCAAACAATTTCAAGATTTAAACTTAGGGGGTAATAATCAAGGGGGAGGATTGGATCAAGGGGAAGTAAGGGATGATTCCGATAATGAACATATAATTGAAGTAGATCATGATCAAACTCAACTTGATACACCTCCTAGAACCATAAGAGTTCATCAAAGTCACCCATTAGATCAAATTGTGGGTGAATTATCTCAAGGAGTTAGGACTAGGTCATTCCATAGGGACCCCACTAGTCATATAGCTCTAATTTCTCAAATTGAGCCCAAAAACATTAAAGATGCATTGCTTGATCCGGATTGGATCTTAGCAATGCAAGATGAATTGGCTCAATTTGATAGGAGTCAAGTGTGGGAGTTAGTTCCTAGACCAAGTGAAAACACTATTATTACTACAAGATGGGTCTTTAGGAACAAACTAGATGACCAAGGGAATATCACTAGAAATAAAGCACGATTAGTTGCAAGGGGTTTTAATCAAGTTGAAGGACTTGATTATGATGAAACATATGCCCCGATTGCTAGATTAGAGTCCATTAGAATACTTTTAGCATATGCCTCCTATATGGGTTTCAAACTCCATCAAATGGATGTCAAATCGGCATTCCTAAATGGGTTTATTAAGGAAGAGGTGTATGTAGAACAACCTCCAGGCTTTGAAAATATGGACTACCAAAACCATGTATACAAACTTAGGAAAGCCTTATATGGTTTGAAACAAGCTCCCGGGCTTGGTATGAAAGATTGTCAACTTTCCTAATCCAAGGATTTCAGAAGGGGTAGTATAGATCAAACTCTCTTTATAAAGTCAACATCTAAGGACATTTTTGTAGCCCAAGTGTATGTTGATGACATTATCTTTGGGTCAACAAATGATGAGCTTCTTGAAGACTTTATTCAAAATATGGAAAAAGAGTTTGAAATGAGTCTAGTTGGAGAGTTAAATTTCTTCCTAGGTTTGCAAGTTAAACAAACTAGTGAAGGAATTTACATTTATCAAACCAAATATGCTAAGGAAATGATTAAGAAATTTGGTTTGGAAAATGCTAAGGTAGTGTCAACTCCAATGGAAACCAATGCCAAAATAGATAGTGATAGTGAAGGAAAACAAATAGATCTTACCCTTTATAGGAGCATGATTGGTAGCCTCTTGTATTTAACCGCTAGTAGACCATACTTATTATTTGCGGTTGGTATGTGTGCTAGGTATCAATCATGTGCTAAGGAATCTCATTTAGTTGCCGTTAAAAGAATTTTAAGATATGTCAAGGGCACACTAAATGTAGGTCTATGGTACCCTAGGACTAGGTCATTTGAATTACTTCCGATTCGATTATGCCGGGTGCAAATTGGATAGGAAAAGTACTAGTGGTGGATGCCAATTTCTTGGGTCCTCCTAGTTAGTTGGAGTAGTAGGAAGCAACTTTGTGTTGCTTTATCAACCACCGACGCCGAATATGTTGCTATGGGTGGTTGTGTAGCTCAACTATTATGGATGAAACATACCTTAGAAGATTATGAGCTAACTTACTCCAACATAAAAGTACTTTGTGATAATGTGAGCACCATTAACTTGACCAAAAATCCGTGCATCACTCTAGGACCAAGCACATTGAAGTGAAACATCACTTCATTAGAGACCATGTGGCAAAGGGGGACATTGAGCTTAATTACATTGAATCTAAGTCCAACCTAGCCGACATCTTTACCAAGCCTCTCCCCGAACTAGAATTTTCATCACTTAGGAGAGAACTTGGGATGTGCTTTGTAGAATAGAAGTGTAGTTTTTGCATGATTCTATAGAAATACTAGGATTTATACCTTTAACCATCTCACAAAACACTTAGGAAACCATGATTTTTGTATTGAGCCACCTAGACAACATGTGAGATGTTAGGGAGATGCACTTGGTTCATCATGCTTGTTATGATGCATTACTATGAACCAAAGTGTCATCTAGAAACATTAATCCTTCATTGGACCAATCATTGGGAAGGCCTATGTACGATTAATGTGCATATAGCTCCAAGAATATGATTGGAAATGTCAAATAAAATAAAATATAAACTATGTCTATCAAACCTTGAGAAACAAATTCCTATTGATAAGCCAAAGTGATACAAAGTTTTGCAAAGATATCATAACTTTTGCAAAATCTCAAGATTGTGTCAATATCAAAATCTAGAGGTAATATACCTTTAAAATAATTTTTCCTTGATAGGAAATGATCTAACAATATTACCCACGAAATTTCGTGATTTTTGATCTTTATTGAATTAACGCCATTTAATTTATGGCAATGACCGACGCTGCATGTAATCGGTTCAGATGCGACCGGGTCACCGATCGATCACCATCGCTGCCATTTATAGCCGATCGACGCGCATGTAATGGTTCGTGATGGCGATCGATCGGGCCGATCGATATCCATCGATTCGACCGCCGACTAACGGCACGATCGTGTCGCGTTTTAGGGCTTTCCACCGGTTAACTCGCCGTAACCTCTCGACTTCTCTCTTTCTTTCCTCTTCCGACGATCGCCCACCGCACCTCTTTGCCGCGTTCCTTTTGTTTTCCGGCGACTCCATCGACACGTAATCATTGCTCCAACTCGAGAAGCTTCGTGTCCCTCCGGTCGCGCTCTAGGGTCCAGACACTTGGCTAGGGTTTCGTTGTCCGGCACTAATCCTTGTTCACCATGCCACCTAGGTATATTTTCTTTCATGATCATTGTTTTATTTTGTTCCTATGATTTTCACTAACCCATGCTTATCTTGCTCATGCATCATCAACCTACATTGTGCATTTTTTTTTTGTTGTCTTTTCGCCCATTTAGAATTAAGCATGTTGCTACTAAGCGCACCCGGGCACCTCCGACCAATGAGGGCCCGTCGAACCCTCAACCCTCTGTTGATCCTAGATTTCCAAATTCCGCCCTTGAAAGTGCGTTTCATAAAAACAAATTCCAACTTATTCCACCTAGGTCAATGGATTCCAAGTTTCTTAAAGACTTTTGTTTCGACATAGTTCAAATCATCCAACATTACAACCTTGAGTCGTTGGTCTTCTGTGAACATCACGTAAACATCACCCTCCTCTCTGAATTTTTCAACAACCTACGACCGGTTGGAGATGGGCTGAGATACCGGACTCAAGATTGCTCAAGCGATCCGGATTTCAATCCCCAGATCTGGACCGATTTTCTCGGATGTCTTCCTTCCGAGAGTGATTTCACTCTATATCCATCTTGGAGTGAACCTCTTCCATCTCCCTTTGAGGAGATTTCTTTAGATTCCCTTCATGATACCTTCTATCACTATCCTCGACCTTTGAACACCAATTTATTTCAATCACAAGAACTGTCTGCTTCTGACAATGTCCTTTATAAGGTCATTGCTCATTGTCTTCTTCCCATTGTTACCCGTGGTTTGGCCTTGGTTCGCCCTCCACATCTACTTCTCATGCATTTCTTTCGTCAATACTTAGACATTAACATTGGTCTCAATACCTTCCAATGCATCATTCATTTCATAAGACCAAACAATGGGAAGATTCACATACCTTTTGGAAATGTCCTCACTCAATGGCTCAGTGGGCATTGATGTGAATATAGAGTCATTAAAATCATGAATAGGAAATATGACGGAGTTTCTCATTGGCGGGCCTGAAGGCCGACAGAGGATCCGTCTTCTGGGACCCAGCACGGCGGGTAGCAGGTGCCGCTCCGGCACCAGAGGATGCCGCTGCGGAAGGTGTTGCTGAGGATGGTGCTGCAGGAGTAGCTGAGGGTGGTGCTGCAGGTGTTGCTGAGGGGACTGCTGCAGGGGAGACTGCTGCAGGCGATACTATTCTACCAGACACATCCCTCGGTGCCCGCTTCGATGCTTTTGCGGAGCGGGTGGACACACGTCTAGAGGAGCTGCGCCTAGAGCATCAGGAGCTCCTCTCCCTCGTGAGAGAGGTGCATCGGCAGCAGCAGGACATCTTGGCGATTCTTCGCCCTGCTGCACCTGGACACCCACCTCACGATGGTTCGTCATCGGCACCGATGGATCTTACGACGGCATCGTTAGATCGCTTATTTTCTTTGTTATTCTCTTTTGGCGTATGTACGGCATAAACTCCTACTTATGTAATGACTTTTGATTGATGATATGAAATTGTTTTTATTCACTTCTATTAGTGCCTACAATTTATTGTTTATCAAGTTTAGAAGTTGAGAATATAGTACGAAGTTTTGAATGTTGATACGATACAATTACACTTTTTGTGTCATGATTTTTGTTGTTTTAAATATCGTATCAATCCATCAATCTGATGAACATGTTTTTCGTCTAATATTTTTCATATGTTATACTAGTCGAATAGAATGTGTATGCCAAGTTTCGTGATTTTTGGACACCCACGTAATTTTCTACGCATTTTCAAACTTTGAAAAACTCAAATTCGATTTGTCGATATCGATCATCGTTATTGGCGATCGACCGCTATGGCAGCGATTGATCTTGCTATTCGATCCAAATGAACCTGTCACTGCTTTGAATGGAAAGTGGTTTTTTCATCGGTTAAAAGGTTCAATTTTGGACATTATACAATTTCCACAATATATATATGATACCTTGTATGGAAAGGCGGATTTTCTTGGTGCACTGGTTTAGGGGGAGCTAAATCCCTTATTTATATAATTGTTGGTGCAAGACTAGGACATATTTGCCTATTGCTTATGTTTTGTTTATCATGAAACATGTCTTGGATTTAGGGGGAGCTTCATATCAATTTTATACCTTTGTTCAAGATGTGTTAATTATAATTCTTTCCTGCACTTATTGAATAACCTCTTCCCTTTTTGTTGTATGTCAAAGGGGGAGAAGGGACATTGAAGTTAGAATTCATATTGAAATATGTTTATGTATTAAAGGTCTAACTTAAATGATTGCCAAACATCAAAAAGGGGGAGATTGTTGGTGCAACAATGCCCCAAGCATTTATATATATTTTGATGTTTGGATAATCATCTAAGTTAGGCAATGTTTTGTGATCTAATTGTATACATGTTTAAGTGACAGGAAAATCCAAGTATGAAGACTTGGTAAAAGACAAGTCCAAGTGTGATCTTGGCAAAGAGAAGTCAAGGAAAGGTCTTGGCAGCATAAGTCCAAGCATGTAGTCTTGGCGGCGTAAAGTCCAAGCAGTCCTTGGAAAAGGAAGACCAAAGGAAAGTCTTGGCGGCATAAGTCCAAGCATGTAGTCTTGGCGGCGTAAAGTCCAAGCGTACTTTGGCAAAGAAGAAACCTAAAGCATGGCAGGAAGCTTTTGAAGGCAAGCGCATGGATGGAGTCGTGGACTCGTGAGAAATCCTAGAGGCGCAAGGTCGATGGAGAAGCTAGAAGGTCAAGTCTAGGCTTAGGTTATGTTTTCAAGTATGAATTAGTCATACTTGGAGTGTGCCGACCGAACATGGTGTCTGGCCGAATCGCCTTTTAAAATATAGCATTAGAGTTTGGAAGGTCATATCGATCGTGGTGGTTATTCCGATCCGATGATCGACTCGACTTCGGCAGCTTACTAAGCCGGGCAATGATCGCCATAAACAGACATTCGTGGCCGATCGCCACGGCTAGCAAGATCACCGAATCGCCATCATGTTGGCCGATCGATAGTCTTCCGTTAGCGATGCGACGACGCAAATCCCGCTAATCCGATCGCGTATTGCGTTAGAATCGGCGGCGGATCGATGAAAGTCATCAATGATCGATAGACCTCAACGGGAAAAGAGGCTCTTTCCTATAAAAAGAGCCCAAGGGGAGCAAGAAGAGCCTAATGCTTATATTCTGATCTTCCTTCTAAGCTCCTACAAGTTTTCCAAAGCTTTCTAAGTATATTAATCTCCTTTCTCCTCTCAAATCTTCATTGTCATCTTTTGTAAGAAGAGGAGGTCTTTGTAAAGAGAAAGCTTCATAGTGAAATTGCTTGGGTTGATCCACCTTAAGGATCGCCGTGGAGTAGGAGCGTTATCTCCGAACCACGTAAAGGCTTTGTTAGCATTGGTTTTTGTTTTTACATATATTACTTGTGTTTGCTTCCGCTAATTATTTTTGTAGAAACGAAAAGAGCTATTCACCCCCCCTCTAGCCTTCAAACGATCCCTTACAAACTTCTCTCCTTCAAGAAGAGAAAAAAACACATCCATCATCCCAAGATGGATAACTCCCCCTAAAGGCTTGCTCCCCCTTGACCATTGCAGTAACAATCTCCTTGGGAAGTCCCTAAGCCATAGGAACTCTAAACCATCAAAATTAATGCTCAAAGTTCAAACAAGAACTCTCCCCACCTTAAATTTGATATATTGTCCTAACACCTCTCCTAATCCATATTCAATCGATTTTCACCCTTTATAATACTTCACAAAGCATATCCTCGGGTTAGCAGTGATTAGGAAACCTTACCATAGCTGAAATCAACTAAACAAACCTTGTTAACCCAAAATCAGACCTGACGGTCGACTCCTAACAGTAATCAATCGAAATTCCCTTCATCAGTCGACTGCCATCAAGCGGTAGTCGACTGATAACTGAAATTCTCAAATTTCAACTATCAGAATCGAATTTTGAAAAGTCATAAGTAATTCTACGTATTTTGAAAATTCATAAAAGTTTATACGTATATTACTTATAGGTAATACAATGGGTGAAAAATGATAGAAAAATATTTTACCCACAAAATATCGAGATTCATATAAAATTCAAAGGTGAAGAAAAACATCAATGTTTTAGATCACTTTGTATCAACTTCATCAATGGTGATTGCTATCAAAAGATAGACTTCACTAAGGTTTTCTAAATTGATTTTAAAACGTTTTCAAAACCTTATTTTGGATCATATCCTTTGGGCTCTATGTACATGGCTTGTACACAAGCTTTCCCAATGATCCACATATGATTTTAGATGAGTTTTAGTTCATCTAGATGCAAAAACTATGTACCTTGAACTTAACTCATATCCTAGCATCTCACATATATCTAGGGTGTATAAATAGGTGTATAAATACACATACATGTCAAGTTAGATGTGAGATGTGGTATTTGGTTTATTTAATCTAGGGTTTCATGCATTTTCTAAGGCAAGCCTACTTGATTCCCTTATAAATGAGACTTCAAGTCATGTCATTGTCCTTACCTCAATTTTAATCAATTTAGATGCATGAAATGATCATGGCATAATGATAGCAAAATAAATCATGGCCAATGATCATGATGTCATGACATATGATATAAAACTAAAGCACATGACATTTAATCCTAATTTCTAAACATGATCATGACATATAAGTGATGAAAATAAACATGATGTCATGTCATGGCATATGGCAAACAAATCATGGCAAATAAAAAGTATAGGTATAAGAATACCTAAATTTTAAAACTAATTGCCATTTGACATAATTAACCATATTTTGCTATATATTCACTTTTCTCCCTAGTGTGCCAAAAAAATCCAAAATGGCACACTAAGACCTCTAAACCTAAATTGTGCCAATTCAATTGATTTTTCATAATCCAAAAAAAAACATTGGCACATCCTAAAATCTTTTAGGATTATAATCAAAATCTATTTCCAAGGTATCCACAACCTTGAAAATAATCCTAAAGTGCAACCTTTATCATGGTTGAGTTAACTACCCACCCAATCAAGGTTGACACACCCTAAACCCATCTAGCATGAATCAATCACGCTCTTAGGAACCCAAAACCTATTTGAGCTCCTAGGGTTTACTAGGTATTCCTTTGGGATAACCTCCCTAGATACCCTTCTAATGACTCTCCTAGGCTTAGAAGCTTTGGTCATTGTGATCTTGCCATGGTTAACCTTAGGGATTGCCTCCCTAATAACCTTCTTAGTGGCCACCCTAGGTTTCCTAGAGACCCTAGCCACTAGGCACTTACCATGGTTACTCTTAGGGATAACTTCCCTAGTAACCTTGGTCTTCCTTGACCTAGTTTGTGTTCCATAGTCAAATGGAACACTATGATAAGCCACCTTAGGCTTAGGTTTGTGACCCAAACCTTGCTTGCCCTTGGCTGACTTTTGACTCTTAGGTCCTAGGTGTTGACTTTGACTTTTGGACCTAGACTTTTGATCACTTGACCCTTTAAATTGATTTTGCATAATTTTAAGTGTCTTCTCAAGTTTTTCAAGCCTTGATCTCAAGGTTTGGTTCTCTAATTCTAATTGCCCAATTTTAGAATTTTGATTTAATCCTTGGGCATGGTTCTTCCTAGGCATATGCCTAGTCCATTTGGGTTTAAAGCCTAGGTGCTCTTGTATTTTCCTAATAGATTCCCTAGGTATGACATTTCTAGGGACATTAGTCCCAAATTTCTCCTTCTTTGAAAAATTGACCCTCTTAGCACCTAGACAATATTCCTTATTTCTAGCATGCTCTTTATGATAAATAGCAAGACTATTAAAATTATTCCTAGCATGCTTTTGACTATAAGAATTAGAAAGAGCATTACTAAAATATACCTTAGGGTTAGCCTTAGCTCCCCCTACATGTGATGCTCCATTTTGAGCCTTTTTCTCCCCCTTCTTTCATTGACTCCGGTAATGTCCCGGTAGTCGGCATTTGAAGCAAATCACTTGCTCCTTGCTCTTTTGCGTTGAGGGACCGACATCTTTGACTTTTGGCGCCGGTGGAGCTTTTCTTATTCTCTTTGGGCACTTGCTCTTATAGTGCCCAAATTCCCTACACTCAAAACACATAATGTTATTTTTATTTTGAATTACAGTGTTTGAGTTACCTATGGTGGTAGTAGGTGCCGGAATTGAAGCTTCTTCATCTTGACCAGATGTGGAAGCTTCTTCTTGTTGCTCCGGAGTGGAAATTCTTTCATCCCCTACAATCCTAGAGGTGGAGGTTTCTTCTACTTCTTCCACCTCCTCTTCCATCGATCCGGAAGTTGACTCCTCTTCAACTTCTGACTCCTCAAGCTCTTTAGATGATGATTTATTTGCTTGAGCTCGAGAGGGTGAGCACTCCTCTTCTTCTTCTTCTTGGACCGATGATAAATTTTCATGGAGATTTGCCACTTGGCTCCATAGCTCCTTGGCATCTACATAATTACCTAACATACACAAGATATTTGTAGGCATTAAATCAATTTAAAATTTTATCACCTTATCATTTTTCTCGGATTCTTGGACTTGCTCTTTGGTCCATCTCTTCTTTTTGAGGAATCCACCTCTTGGTCCTCTTGGATATTCAAATCCATCCATAAAAATGGACCATTCCTCAATATCTCTCATCATACTAAAATCTTCAATTCTTCTCTTCCAAGAATTGAAGCCTTCTCGTCCATATTGAGTATAGGGCACCGATGTGTTGATGTCCCAACCTAATTGTTCTTGGACTTCCATCTTTACCCTCTAGTGTGCTCCCTTAGTTGTTAAACTTCAAGAGCGGCCTCGCTCTAATACCACTTGATAGGACTTGTGTGCCTGCTAGAGGGGGGGGGGTGAATAGCGACGTGCTTGTACGTTGATAAAAATTGATCGCGTTCACTTGCCTATGATTGTTAGTACGCAACGGAATATAGAAATGAGACAACAATCACAATAAAAAGCATACAAACACAAGGATATAATGTGGTTCGGAATCGAACAGTTCCTACTCCACGGATCGAGCTCTAAAGAGCTCTAGTGATGCACATGCACTCACTAATCACAAATACTCCTTCTCGACACAAGTCAGAGGTGGAGAAACCTCGTACAACAGTTTACAACAATAAACTAAGTACAACAAGCAATTACAATGAAATACAATGCAATACAAGTAAAGAGATCACTTTACAAATGCCTTCAGATTGCTTGCTTTTCGTTGCCTTGGACTAGCCTTGAAGGATTGGAAGAGCACCAACTATTCCCCTTCAAATCGCCCAAGAAAACACTAGCTTGAAACCCTTCACGAACAGCTGCTTTTAACCTGCATCGTGCAAGATTTTCGCCGATCAGTCGACTGACATAAGTCACCAGTCGACTGATGTCACTGTTGTCATGAGATAATGGGTCGATCCACGCTGGAAAAACTCCAACGGATCTCGTGGCAGTCGACTGCCAACATTGGCAGTCGACTGCCAGCCGCGTAGTCGACTGCCCAGTCGACTAGGGAGCATTCTGTGCTCGCAGATGAACAACCAGTCGACTGCCGTCTCTTGGTAGTCGACTGCTCCAATGAGCAGTCGACTGCTAGAGCAATTTTCAGCTCTAAACCGACAGTCAAAATCAAGTCGACTCATGACAGTCGAACCGGCCATAATGCCAGTCGACTGCCAACCTCAAACATGAGATTTTAACCCAAGTATGGTGCCCCCATACTTACTAGACCATCCTTAGCCTAGACCTAAGCCTTCTAGCCACCTCCATCAGGCTCACACCTCTCGGATCTCTCCAAGTCATCCATGACTTGTTCATCCATCGCGCTAGCCTTCAGGTGCTTCCATCGGCGATGTCATGCTAACGGTGTCTACACCGCCAAGGCACATTGGACTTACGCCGCCAAGACTCCGGTTGGACTTTATGCCGCCAACCTTGGACTTATGCTGCCAAGACTCCACCCTTGGACTTTACGCCGCCAATATCAAACCCCTTGGACTTCTCAAATTCCAAGACTCAAGCTTGGACTTTCCCTTGCCAACCCATGTTGGACTTTCCATGCCAAGACCCATGCTTGGACTTCTCTTGTGGCAAGTACTCAAGACTTGGACTTTCCCAAATTGCCAAGTGTCCCACTTGGACTTTCAATACCAAGTACCCATGTCTTGGACTTTACCTTCCCAAGACCCATGCTTGGACTTTCCCATAATCACATGGTCAACCCTAGTCAACCATCAAAGTCTCCCTCGAGTCAAACTCGAGTCTAGTCAATTATAACCTGGGTCGATTGTATAAACAATCTCCCCAAAACATTAACTGACGTCAATGTCAAACATCAATGTCAAACATACTATGTCAAACCACTTTGTCAAACATCAAAACATCACTCGAGTCAAACTCAAGTCTGGTCAATCGTGACTTGGGCCGATTGCACCAACAGATCTCTGCTACCAGTCTTAGCCATACTCGATTGGCAGACTCTAACAACGACCGCAACGTGTGGTTACAAATCATTGGTAGGTTTGTTTTGATCATCTTGATTTGTTGTCGAGATGTATGATTAAAAGCTACCTTTTGATTTTTTTTTTCTTTGGTTGTTCGATCTCTCTTTTGTGTTTGTTTATGCATAATAGTTGAATCTGATTGTAGTATTTTTATACACTTGAAAAAATTTGATAACATGGAAGTAATATGGAAATCATTCATGTTACACTATTGAAAAAATAAAAGAGCATACACAGTTAAATCATACAGTTTTTTTTTTATCAAAGTTTCTATAAGTTAATGGAATGCATTTAGTTTTTCTAGTGTCAAACTGAATCTGGAAAAGTCTCTACTGTTTGCAATATTATAAATGGCCACAACTTGATCATCCAATCCATGGGCTACATATTCCCAAACAAAACCATGTTTTTTGTGTCAAATATATTGTATCCAGTTTTGACATAGATAATTCTGAGTGTTTTCTAAGAAACCTTTTACACCATGTATTATATTTCCACTAATTTCATTATTTTAAATACTAGGACAAATAATAGTATATATTTATGATAGAAGTAGAGATTCTATATAACGACATTGAATTATAAGTACATGCTAATTAGAAATTGTTGTTATGGAGAGAGTATCTACTATTACCACATCCAACTAGGGCAGAAGCCCAACAACATTGACAAATTGTGAGCCCTAACCATTTAGGATGATATGTAGCTATTAAATAATGGTTATTATAAAAAATTGTTGGAGATCCGATATTTGACTTGCATAGCTATGTTGTAACACCACAACTTACATTATAGAGTATCCTAAACTTAGCAGTAACAAAAATGAAACCTCAATTAACAAGATGGGATCCAAAATAACCAGCCTTGCCATTGTGTCTCTTAGAAAAGCAAAATTTTGAAGCTTGTCGTTGATCTTGTTGTCATATTGCTATAGAAGTCTTTGGTGCGCTGACATCACAGGTGGTCCTAGAACCTTCAATTCCTCTCTTGTTGTTGTTGTTGTTGTTGGCATTGTGCCATTATTTATGTGCATATGCCCTGCAAAAGAGTTAATAAACATGTAAACAAGATGTGATGCTCAATGGTTCACACACACATACACACATGAAAAATAAAATCAAATAAAAGTGTAGGGAGGTATAGGAAACATTTGTGCAAACTTGGCCATTTCCTTCTCTTGACGTAATTGTTCTCTTTTCTGCCTATCATCACCGCTACCACTTCCATGCATCTCTCTCATTTCTTTGAATCTCTGTAGATTTTAGAAATAATAAGAGCAACAAACTGACATTTTGTAGGGAATATCATTCTAAAAAGGTTACAAATGAAGATATCAATTTAGTTACCGCCATGAAATTGAGAAGCATTTAAGAAACTCTTTTAATGACAACGGAAAGGAATACCAAAAAAACTTGTTTCTTATCAATCATGAATCCTAATCCTTCTAAAGCAGTCTCATAGGCGCAATGGTTTTTCATCATAACAACGATGTCAGTCAGTGAAGCACTATTCAGTTTGAATTTTTCTACATCTAACATGAGGCAATCTTTGTTGGGAGTATGAGGAATACAATCAAAGTCCCACATTGGTAAGACATGGAAAAGATCATGTGCTTATAAGAAAAAAGATATCTCCATTGGTATGAGGCCTTTTGGGTAAAGCCCAAAAATAAAACCATGAGGGCTTAGACCCAAAGTGGACAATATCATGTCATTGTGGAGATATGTGGAGCTTATAAGCACTAACAATTGGTATCAGAGCCATGGTCCATGTCAAGCCATGAACCTCGAACGAAGGAAGTTGAGCTCCCACGTCCGGATCAAGAGAACCAGACATCAGGAAGGAAGTCTAGTTGGGTCGGGGGGACCGAACAACTAGCAGGAAGTTCTGGTGGGTTGAAGATCGGACATCAAGCAGAGAAAATCCTTCGAGGAGGGATAGGCTTGAGGGGGGGCCCAATGTGGTCCTTCGTTTGAGGGGGGGATTGTTGGGAGTATGAGGAATACAATCAAAGTCCCACATTGGTAAGACATGGAAAAGATCATGTGCTTATAAGAAAAAAGATATCTCCATTGGTATGAGGCCTTTTGGGTAAAGCCCAAAAATAAAACCATGAGGGCTTAGACCCAAAGTGGACAATATCATGTCATTGTGGAGATATGTGGAGCTTATAAGCACTAACAATCTTCCCACATTGGGATACCTCGTTTAAATTCGACAACAGATCGTGCATACAGATTAAAGAATGGTTCCCCATCATATGTTTATTTGTAATTTCATGTTTTAGTTCAATTCTGCAACCGCATCTGTTGAGAGTTCTACATTATAGTTTCCCAAACCCATCTTTTACAGCAAGATTATTTCCCACTGTGCTTAGATATTTTATGTCGATGGTCTTCCATCTCTTCCCATATCTCTTTTCCCTTTTCAATGTTATGCTCAGCTTGGTTGAATAATTCAAAATAACTCCAAAAGGAGGTCATTTCTCTAGATTTGCCTTGCTTCTGACCATGAAAGCCTGGCTTGCTCAAACTGTTGAAGTGCTAGGGCATTAAGGCGTTCAAAGAAGTTTGGCTTACCTTTCAGAGCTTCATAGTAACTCCTTCCAGCTTTAGCATACTCGGTTAAAGCCCACACATATAGATGCCTGACCTCTACAAGTAATGTTTCTCCTGAACCATTTTCTGACAAAGATAATCATTTCCTTGCTTGTGACAAATGCACATTTCCATAGTTAAACAAAGTCAATGGGGCATGTCCTGGAATTTCACCTCAGCAATTTTAAAATTTCATGTGCTTCTTCACTTGTGACAACCTCCTCAATTGCCTCTGAAAATAGTTACATTCCTAACTTATGAAGGTTCATGTAGCAATTTGATTCTTCAATAGCTGAGCAAATTGAACAATCCAGTCATCAATGTTACCGAAGATGCTTTGTCATCCTCACATTAGATGCTTCCAGTTTCACAGAAACAAGTATCATCTGTCTGATGTCCTCCCACATGACATGGTTTTTGACTCATCAAATAAAGGCTCAAAATCAGGTGAAACTTGTAAATATTTTTAAGCATTTGAAATTAATTTTTATATTTATTGTGTTATTATAATTTTAAAGAAATATGAAATGTATTTGCAGTTAACAGTAAGTGAAGATTACTATCAGGTGCATATTAAATGATACTTTGTATTTCCCTATTTGGTATGATATATAATTTTTACCATTATTTCTATTAACTTTGGTTGTTTATTATTTTATTTCAGTACTAATACAAATATATTCATTGTATTTGTAGGTGATGGGTAGCTAAATTTTTATGAATCAATATTATAGTTGAAGATACACTATCGAGTTGAGTTTTTTTTTAAGACTTTGTTAGTTCTAAAATTTAATATTTTGAGTGTAATGTGTAGTTAGTTTTGGATGTAAAAGACTCATCAAGACATTTGTAACTTTGAGTCAATGATTATGGAATAAATATTGGATTCATGCATACATTAGGGATCATTTTAATGTATTTATAAATTATTACAATAACATTAATAAATGTCATTATAAATTAACTAAGGTGACATTTTAAAATGATCTTATAAATTATCTTTACTGATAATTTTTATAGTCATTATAAAAAAAATATAATCCATTTATAAATGTCAAAATAAATAAGTTTAGGTGACATTTAGTTTTGTCCTTATTACAATGATAATAAGACACACGTAGATGTCCTTATTACGATGATAATAAGACACATGTAGATGCCCTTAAAATTTGACTTTTCCTAACATTTTAGCGTGTCATTATATATCTATATTAAGACACTTTTGATGTTAGTATTTATATTGTATAATGACATTATAAAATGTCAAGAAAGTGAATCGGGTCTAACACGACATCACTTTATAGGCCATTTTTTAGTGATGTCACTAAAACGTTAGTGTCACTAAAAATTTACTATAAGGACATTTATGATTGTCCTTAAAGACCATTATTCTTGTAGTGTGCTCATCCTCTCAAGCTCAAGAAGAAATCACGTCATTCCAAGAGCTTGAGGAATCGGAGGTTGAAAGGTCGTCAACATCTGAGGAAGAGGAAATTGTGGAAGACTCCACCTCTTGGATTGAGGGGGAGGAGAGACCTTCCATGCCAAAAGGAAGAGCAAGAAGAACTATCTACCTCTGAGAGAGATGAAGAGTAAATTCAAAATTCCAACCTAGGTAACTCAAATACATGTGTTAATAATAAAAATCTTATAACATGTTTTGAGTGTAGAGAAGTAGGACACTACAAGACCAAGTGTCCAAAGCGAATCAAAAAGACTCAACCGACACAAAAAGTTAATGAAAAGTCTAAGAATGTCGGAGCCCTAACAATTAAGAGCAAGGAGCATATTATTTGCTTCAAGTGTAGTCAAAGGGGCCACTATAGGACTCAATGCCCTAGAGGGAGGAAGCAAAACAAGGGCAAAGGAGGAGCATCATATATAGGGGAGCTAAGGCAAACCCTAAGGTATATTTTAATAATGCTCGTTCTTTATGTTATAACAAAGAGCATGCCTTCAGTTCACTTACAATTGTGCATAATCATAAAGAGCATGCTAAAAATAGATCTTAATACTTAGGTGCTAAATCTTGCAATATTAGGGTTAAGGACAAGTCTAGAACATTTAACCCTAAAATAATTCTACCTAAGGAAGCTATTAGGAATATAGGAAATCATTTAGACATTAACTCTAAAAAGGGTAGACATATATCTAAAAGGAAAAATAATGCTCAAAGAATAACTAAAAATTCAAAATTGGGCAATTAGAGTTAGAAAATCAAGTTTTGAGGTCAAAACTTGAGAAAATGGAGAAGACCCTTAGGAAAATGGAAAACATGATTATGGGGTCTAATGATAAAAAATTAGTGTCTAGGAGTCAAGAACCATCTAGGGGCAAGAAATGTATGGGTCACAAACCTAAGCCCAAGGAGATCTACCATAGTGTTCCATTTGATTATGGAATCATTTCTAGGTCTAGGAAAACCAAGGTTACTAGAGAAGTCATCCATAAGGCTAATCATGGTAGATGGATAGTGGCCAAAGTTACCATGAAATCTAGAAAAGCCACTAAGAAGGTCACAAGGGAAGTTATCCCTAGAGTTGACCTAGGTAAGACCCAATTGACCAAGGCTTCAATGCCTAAAAGGGTCATTAGGAAGGTACTAAGGGAGGATATCCCTAGTGAGTACCTAGTAAACCCAAGGAGCTCTAATAGGTATTGGATTCCTAGGAGCATGATTCCATCACTCTAAATGGGTTAGGCTGTGTCAACCTTGAATGGATGGGTAGTTAACCTCACCATAGCAAAGTTGGCACTTTAGGTAATTTCTAAGGTAATGGGATACTTTGGAAATGAAATTGAGACTTAATTCCAAAAGATTTTAGGATGTTCCAATTAAATTTGAGAAATTTAAAAAATTAATCAAATTGGCACAAGTTAGGTTTTAGGGTCACCGTGTGCCATTTTGGGTTTTTGACACTCTTAGGAGAATTGTGTCTAAGGCAATATTGTTTTAAGTTTAGAAAATGACAATTTGTGCTTAACACTTAGGTATTATAAGTTGGGTTTCCGGCACCGCGGCGTGTGTGTGTTCGATCATGTTTCGTAAATATGAGCACAGCGGAAGCAATAAAAATAATAAATACTCCTATTTATTACAACACACACAACACACGCATGCTATTACAACAAGTGTAGACATAACCGTAAATTAAAATTGCAATAAAAGGAAATTAAACTACGTTATACCTTTCGTATGACGTGTAGCGGGAACGACATCAACCGAAACGATCCTCGTAAGAATCGTCTCTATCCGTATCCACGCCGAGCTCCTCGGGATGACTTCGCCAAGCCACGAGCTTCGTCTTCGTACGGGTTACTAGCCTCGTGTTGAAGACGACGTGATCGAGAGATGATCACGATCCGAATCCAAATTCGGATCCAAAACGAGTTCTCAAAACTCGCTTCTCCGGAGAGGTATTCACAACCGCTTGACGAATCCTTCATCCTCCACTCAGAGGATTACCGGAGATCAAATCGGTATGTTAGCCGCTGTCGGAGCACTAACCGTCGTCCAAACGACGCTCCGACGAGAGGAGAAGAAGCTGTCCAGAAAACTGGACAGCTTGGTGGAGGAGTAGGCGCCGGCCAAAACAAGGAGAGAAAAGGCTCACCTTGATGCCGAACCTATAGGAGATCACCGGAGGGTCGCCGGAGGTTCACCGGCTGGAGCTTGGACGCCGGCAAGGGTCTTGGACGGCGGCACAAGGCTGGGCGGCGGCTGCTCTTGAGTTGGCGCCGAAAACTCCTCCAAGGAGTGGGCGGCAACACAAAGGGGGGCTAGGGTTTGGATTAATTAGGGTTTAACAATCCCTTAAGCCCACTTTTATAGAGAACTAATTCTCTTAATGGTTAATGGATCATATCCATAAAGCCCGTTAACCCGCTCCATTAAGATAAGTTAAAATAAACCAAACCATAATGGTTTATTTTAAGTTAAAACGAACCGAACCAACTTTTGTTTCATTCGTTTAAAATAAACCAAACCCTTTGGTTTATTCTTATCCATTGGATTAGAACCAAACCATTTTGGTCCATCCATTATGTCTTCATAAGACACTGCCCATCCACGCTTCCATTGCGACTGAAACAATTTCATGCTCGCTTTATGTTTGGTCCAACCAAACATAGTTTCTCTCGGTCTGAGAATCCCATTCTCAAGCTCGTTTTAAATCCTTTGGATTACACTCGTTGTGCGTGTGACCAAATAGGTTCTCGGTTTATGTTGGCCGTCTATAATTAACCATTAATTATAGAACGATCATGAGTGGCACCTAGTAGTACATCATGATCCCCAATTAATCGAAAAGATCAACGGTTGATCCAGAACTATTTCTGAAACCCTTCAGTAGCTCGAATGAATCGTGCCCCATTCCCTTCACTCATCTTATACCCACTTGGTTCAGGACATGGTCTATAGTGTCAGTCCCCACTAGGCTGACTACGTCACACCTAGCCCAAGTATCATTTCCTCATCCTACGGATTCTAGTTACTCCACATGTATCGAAGAGTACCTTACTCTAAACATGTAATGCTTTGGCCAAAGACTTTAGTAACAATCCGACGAGAGGCCATGGGTATACATCTCCTCGCAAGGAGTGGTGAATCCTTTATAGGCTATTCAAACACCTTCGATCACTTCGACTTATACCCAATCATCCCAGGTCCACATCTCCTTAGAGATGTTTGCTTAAGATGTCAAAGCATAAGTCTCCATGATCAAGATGACTTGAATACCGCAAGTCAAAGGAACATCGCACTTAAGCCACAGTAAGAACTTCATTGACATATCTATATATGCAGAGAACCATATGAAGTCTTACTACCGGTCACTCCAATGAACTAGTTACCATAACTAGCATCCACGATTAACTCCGACATCACTATGTCTCCAGCCAGTGAGAATCAGCTGCTTGGATACACCAAGGAGTATACCTCGTGCTAGTCTCGACAGAATTGATGGTGTCCAAATCCATCAATTCATCGACTAGGGATAATTCTGATACATCACAATTACACATGTAGAGATACTCACTAGTTGTGATCCAATCACAAATTCTCTCATGCTGGGAATCGTATCGTGGACATTCAGTAAATGAGTTTAAGATCCAATCAAATACATTAAACATGTATACTGAAATAGTGAATCTTCATTTATCATATAAATGGTTCATACATAAGGCGATTGCCTTAGGACATCTCTCATATATTACTAACAAACTCCCACTTGGCCTAATGCCAATCGCTACGGTATCCAATACCATAAGCACTAACATGACCCTCAAACTTACTTTGAGGTAATGCTTTAGTCAAAGGATCCGCTAAGTTCCTTTTCAAAGGGGAATTTTCGATTTGTATTTCGTTCCTACTGATGATCTCTCTGATAAGATGATAGCGGCGAAGCACATGTTTGATCGCTGATGAGACCTTGGCTCTTTCGTCAGGTCAATTGCTCCATTGTTGTCGCAGAGACCGGTATTGCTTCAACAATGGCCGAATCACACCAAGTTCATGAACGAACTTCTTGATCCAAACCGCCTTCCTTTGCCGCCTGGCCGCAATATATTCTCGCCTCGGGTAGAATCGCAGCCTCTTGTTTGGAACTTTTCCAACTCATCGCGCCCCATTCAAGGTGAACACGATCCGCATCGAGACTCGGAATCATCCTTGTCCGTCTCGAAGCCGCATCCAGATACCCTCGTATCACCATGTCCCCTTCTCCATATATTATTAACACATCCATAGTTCTTCTCAATAACTTAAGGATCGCCTTAACAATACCCAATGATCCATTCCTCGATCGGGATCGTATCCGCCGTGACACTCGTGAGCATACGATACATCGGGCCTCGTACATAACATAGCATACATGATAGATCCTATTGCGGATGCATAGGGAATCTTACTCATGCAAATCCTCTCGTCTTCTGTGCGCGGACACATAGACTTCTAAAGGTGTACCCCATGCCTGATGGGTAGGAAACCTTTCTTGGATTCCGACATGCTAAACCTCTTTAGCACTCGGTCTATATATGTAGACTGCGAAAGACCAAGCAACCGTTTCGATCTATCTCTATAGATCTTAATCCCAAGGATGTAGGTTGCTTCTCCTGTGTCTTTCATGGAGAATGTCTTGGATAACCAAACCTTAATCGATCAGAAGATGGACACATCGCTTCCTATAAGTAATATGTCATCGATATACAATACTAGGAACACGATCGCACTCCCACTAACCTTCTTGTACACACAAGGTTCTGGATTTTGTGAGAAATCAAACTTTTGATCGTCTCATCAAAACGGATATTCCAGCCTCGGATGCTTGCTTCATTCCATAAATTGATCGTCGAAACTTGCATACCTTGGTTTTATCAAACGATGTGAAACCCTCAGGCTGTATCATATACACGTCCTCGAGCAAGTTCCCATTAAGGAAAGCTGTTTTCACATCCATCTGCCATATCTCATAATCATAATGAGCCGCTATGGCCAGGAGCATCCGAATGGATTTAAGATAGCTACAAAGTAATAGGTTTCGGCCATAATCAACACCTTGTTTTTGACGATATCCTTCGCCACCAATCTAGCCTTATAGGTAATCACATTACCATCCATGTCGGTTTTCTTCTTGAAAACCCACTTGTAGCCTATAGGCTTTATGCCTTCATGTGGGTCAACAAAGTTACAAACTTTGTTTTCATACATGGAATCCATTTCAGTATTCATGTAATCAAGCCACTTATCCCTTTCTCGAACTTGTCAAAGACTTCTTCATAACCGTAGGCTCTCATCATCAATGAGTAACACGTCATTCGATTCACTTACGAGAAATCCATATCTCTCAGAATATCGTGTTCTACCGTGATCTACGAAGATGTGGTGTTACATAGGTCCAAATGATTGCTCATCACTATGAGTTTTACCGCTGTCAGGCTTCACCGTATCTCATCAATGTCTATTTGAGTCTCTCGAGCCTCCTCAAGCTCGACGACACTCCCACTGCTTTCTTGCAAGAGAAACTCTTTCTAGAAACACAAAGATGCCTTGAAACAAACACCTTTTGTTCCACAGATGATAGAATTGGTAACCCCTTGTTTCCTTAGGGTATCCAATAAATAGACATTTATCGACTTAGCATCCAATTTGTCCGATACCCGCTTCACATAAGCAGACAACCCCATATCTTCAAGTAAGATACATGAGGTTTCTTACTAGCCCATATCTCATATGGAGTAGTAGAGACTACCTTGGTAGGCATTCTGCTTAACAAGTAAATACATTCAAGTGCATAACCCCAAAAGGACTTGGGAAGAGTCGATGATTCATCATTGACTGACCATGTCCAACAAGGTCCGATTACCTCCTCGATACACCATTATGTGGTGTATAGGGCGGAGTCCATTGAGACAATATGCCATTGTCTCTTAGATAATCAAGAAACTCTTGACTTAAGTATTCACCACCTCGATCCGATCAAGTATTTTAATACTTTTGTCATGTTGTTTCTCTACTTCATTTCTGAATTCTTTGAACTTTTCAAAGGCTTGGACTTGTGTTTCATCAAGAACACATACCCAAACCGTGAGTGATCATCGGTGAAGGTAATGAAGTAGCTATAGCCTCCTAATGCTTGAGTTGACATAGGTCCACATACATGCATGTACTAGACCTAGTAACTCTCCCACTGCTCACCTTTTCCAAAGAAAGGTAACTTAGTCATCTTGCCTTTTAAGCATGATTCGCATGTATCGTATGAATCCAATTCAAACGATTCCAATTCCACATCGTGTAATTCGACATGCTTCTTCTTGCTTATATGGCCAAGACGACAATGCCACATATAGGAGTCTATGTGATTATCCTTTCGAGCACGCTTGTTGCTCGCTTCGATATTGAAAATGTCACCGGATACGCCCAACGATAAATGCCATTACTCAAAGTTCCAGCCATAAAGTACGCCATTCAAAGTTATATAACAACAATTGTTACTAAACGTTAAATGGAAACCATTTCTATTTAAGTGAAATAGAAACAATGTTCTTTATTAGAGAAGGAACATAATAGCAATTGTCCAGCCCAAGACTAGTCCACTAGGGAGCTTCAGCAAATAAGTTCCGATGGCGACCGCAGCAACCTTTGCTCCATTGCCAACTCGCAAATTTGACTCCCCTCTGACAAGTCTTCTTCTAGTCCTTAGCCCCTGTATGTCATTACATATATGTGAGCTACACCCAGTATCCAATACCCAAGTGTCTAAGGAAATAGAATGACAATCAATAACGAAGATACTTGAAGAGGATGGGGCATCGGATGCCTCCTTCTTCTTCATGGACTCAAGATAAATCTTGCAGTTTCTTCGCCAGTGGCCTTCCTTGCCACAGTGATGGCAAGTGCCCTTTTGCGCTGGTTCCGCCTTCTTTGCCTTTTTCTTTCCTTTCTTCTGTTCTTTTGCCTTCCTCTTAGAACCTTTCGAGGAATCAACTAATGTAACCGCTTTCTCCTCATGCTTCATGTAAGGCTCCACACTTTCAAAGATATTGAGGAGCTCTGAATGGTGGATTCCAATTTGTTCATCCGATAGTTCATCACAAATTCGAAACTCTTGGGCAAACAATGCAGAATTAAGTCAATACTTAACTCATGATCCATCACAAAACCGAGGGTAGCTAGCCGCCGATGTACCTTCGCTCATCTTTAGCACAAATCCGCACTACGACGAACCTTCTTGCATCTTCGTGGTGAAGAGGAGCCTAGAGACCTCGAACCTTTGGATCTCGCTTGCTCATCGAACAACTCATGAAGATGGAAGACCATAGTGTTAGCATCCATATGCTCATGCGCTTCGCACTGTACCATCGCCGCTAGCATGATGCAACTCGCCACCGTAACCGCCACATGTTTCGATAGACCAACATTTGGTCTGAGTTGCATCGCCCTTAGGACGGCCAGAAGAGGCTCTTCAAGGACATATGCAAGCTTTTCCGCCTTGAGAACAATTCTCGTGTTTCTAAGCCACCCAGAAGTTAGGCCCAAATACTTGTTCGAATCCAAAATAGTGCGCAAATTCAAAGACGTCATGATCAATTTATTGACCTAGAAATACAAAACGAGCATATATGAGAAAATGATTTTAAAATGCATCAATATACATTTATAAATCCCATTCATTTTTCGAATTTCAAAAACCCCAAAATCACTTCGGGAGATCGTAGGTCCATCTCCGAATGGGCAGATATCCATCATAGATAAGAACAACCTTGGAGTGAGTCCAACAAGCCATTCTTAGCTATGATGGTGGGTATCAAGTATACCGATTACATATCATGTATATGTAACTATCACAATGTGCTATCAACTAATTGAATGTTTACACATACATTGGGTTGTTAACACATTAACAAGTATGCATCATATGCATAGCACCCAACTTCACCTCTTCACATCGACCAACTGCACCTCTCTTCACATCGACCTTGGAGTGAGTCCAACAAATCGATGCTCCAAGTTAAAGCCGACCCATTAATCGTGAAATAGTTTTAATATGGTTAGAGCGCATTCAACCAATTAGCCAGGCTTGGAGTGAGTCCAACAACCCAAACTAACGATTGACCTCTGACTCTTACCATATTAGAGTTAAACTATTCCAATGATTTGAACATGTTCAGGTTCGAGCTGGGCTTGGAGTGAGTCCAACAACCCAAACAAGAAACAGAACTCTGGTTCTAACCATATTAATGGAAGGTGTAGGCTTTAATATTGAGTTAGGGTTTTTATGTCTCATCCTCTTTGCATGCAAATAACTATTATCTACATGGCATGGCATACATGGCATACATCTACATGTCACGACACGCATGGCATAATGTTATGCATCTAATGCATTTACATGGCATACAATTATGTCATGTATATATTTCCTTATATGTCATAACTATTTATGGAAATAAAATATGTTTAAGATTTGATTCTCCAAATCAAATCATAATTAAATTAGGAAACAAATTTCCAAATCTAATCACATATTTTATTCATGGAATTATTTGATTAAGGAAAATCTATTTAGGAAACCAATTTCCTAAATCATTAAAACTACTTATGGAAATAAAATATTTTAAGATTTGATTCCCAAATCAAATCATGATTAAATTAGGAAACAAATTTCCAAATCTAATCAAATATTTTATTTATGGAAAATATCAATTTCCATAAATACTTCCAACTTTCCAAAAGTGGAAGATTTCCATAAATACTTCTAGACTTTCCAAAATTGAAAAATTTCCATAAATACTTCTAAATTTCCAAAATTTAGAAAACTTCCAGAAATACATTATGACTATCGCAAAACCAATTTTACGATTATGTCGAAACACAACCTGGGCTCTGATACCAAAGTTGGGTTTCCGGCACCGCGGCGTGTGTGTGTTCGATCATGTTTCGTAAACATGAGCACAGCGGAAGCAATAAAAATAATAAATACTCCTATTTATTACAACACACACAACACACGCATGCTATTACAACAAGTGTAGACATAACCGTAAATTAAAATTGCAATAAAGGAAATTAAACAACGCGTTATACCTTTCGTGATGACGCAGAAGGAACGGCATCAACCGGAACGATCCTCGTAAGAATCGTCTCTATCCGTATCCACGCCGAGCTCCTCGGGATGACTTCGCCAAGCCACGAGCTTCGTCTTCGTACGGGTTACTAGCCTCGTGTTGAAGACGACGTGATCGAGAGATGATCACGATCCGAATCCAAATTCGGATCCAAAACGAGTTCTCAAAACTCGCTTCTCCGGAGAGGTATTCGTCAACCGTTTGACGAATCCTTCGTCCTCCACCTCAGAGGATTACCGGAGATCAAATCCCCGGTATGTTAGCCGCTGTCGGAGCACTAACCGTTGTCCAAACGACGCTCCGACGAGAGGAGAAGAAGCTGTCCAGAAAACTGGACAGCTTGGTGGAGGAGTAGGCGCCGGCCAAAACAAGGAGAGAAAAGGCTCACCTTGATGCCGAACCTATAGGAGATCACCGGAGGGTCGCCGGAGATTCACCGGCTGGAGCTTGGACGCCGGCAAGGGTCTTGGACGGCGGCACAAGGCTGGGCGGCGGCTGCTCTTGAGTTGGCGCCGAAAACTCCTCCAAGGAGTGGGCGGCAACACAAAGGGGGGCTAGGGTTTGGATTAATTAGGGTTTAACAATCCCTTAAGCCCACTTTTATAGAGAACTAATTCTCTTAATGGTTAATGGATCATATCCATAAAGCCCGTTAACCCGCTCCATTAAGATAAGTTAAAATAAACCAAACCATAATGGTTTATTTTAAGTTAAAATGAACCGAACCAACTTTTGGTTCATTCGTTTAAAATAAACCAAACCCTTTGGTTTATTCTCATCCATTGGATTAGAACCAAACCATTTTGGTCCATCCATTATGTCTGCATAAGACACGGCCCATCCACGCTTCCATTGCGACTGAAACAATTTCATGCTCGCTTTATGTTTGGTCCAACCAAACATAGTTTCTCTCGGTCTGAGAATCCCATTCTCAAGCTCGTTTTAAATCCTTTGGATTACACTCGTTGTGCGTGTGACCAAATAGGTTCTCGGTTTATGTTGGCCATCTATAATTAACCATTAATTATAGAACGATCATGAGTGGCACCTAGTAGTACATCATGATCCCCAATTAACCGAAAAGATCAATGGTTGATCCAGAACTATTTCTGAAACCCTTCAGTAGCTCGAATGAATCGTGCCCCATTCCCTTCACTCATCTTATACCCACTTGGTTCAGGACATGGTCTATTGTGTCAGTCCCCACTAGGCTGACTACGTCACACCTAGCCCAAGTATCATTTCCTCGTCCTACTGATTCTAGTTACTCCACATGTATCGAAGAGTACCTTACTCTAAACATGTATTGCTTTAGCCAAAGACTATAGTAACAATCCGACGAGAGGCCATGGGTATACATCTCCTCGCAAGGAGTGGTGAATCCTTTATAGGCTATTCAAACACCTTCGATCACTTCGACTTATACCCAATCATCCCGGGTCCACATCTCCTTAGAGATGTTTGCTTAAGATGTCAAAGCATAAGTCTCCATGATCAAGATGACTTGAATACCGCAAGTCAAAGGAACATCGCACTTAAGCCACAGTAAGAACTTCATTGACATATCTATATAATCAGAGAACCATATGAAGTCTTACGGCTGGTCACTCCAATGAACTAGTTACCATAACTAGCATCCACGATTAACTCCGGACATCACTATGTCTCCAGCCAGTGAGAATCAGCTGCTTGGATACACCAAGGAGTATACCTCGTGCTAGTCTCAACAGAATTGATGGTGTCCAGATTCATCAATTCATCGACTAGGGATAATTCCGATACATCACAATTACACATGTAGAGATACTCACTAGTTGTGATCCAATCACAAATTCTCTCATGCTGCGAATCGTATCGTGGACATTCAGTAAATGAGTTTAAGATCCAATCAAATACATAAAACATGTATACTCAAATAGTGAATCTTCATTTATCATATAAATGGTTCATACATAAGGCGATTGCCTTAGGACATCTCTCATATATATTACTAACATTATATACCTTTGTATTTTATACTTGCATGATTTACTTGTTTTACCATGTCATGACATCAAATTTCATTTAATCATATAAATTATCATGATAATGTTTAGTTAAATGTCATACTAATACTTAGGTTATATCTTTATATCATGACATCATGATTATTGGCACATACTTTATTTATGCTATCTTATATGTCCTAATCATCATTCATGCATTTACGATTAATTAAAATTGATTTAAGGACTATGGTATGAGTTGAAGTCCCATGTATAAGGGAATTGAATAAAGTTGCCTAGAAAAATGCATGAAACCTTAAGAACTAAAACCCACATCTCACATTAAATTGACTTATATTTGTTTTCATACACCCTAGACACATGTGAGATGCTAAGAAATGAGTTAAGTTCATGTGCTTATTTGGTACATCATATTGAACTTAGAACTCATTAAATGCCCATGGACGAATCATGAGGAAAGCTAATGTACAAGTCATGTACATTGAGCCCATAGACCATGGTTGAAAATAGGTTTTCAAGAACATTTTAAAATGATTTTGAAAAACCTTGGTGAAGTCAATCTTTTGATAGAAACCACCATTATAGAAGTTAATACAATGTAGGTCAAAAATAATGAAGTTATCTTTGGTTTTGAACATTGTATCAATCTCTCATTTTAATGGGTATTTTATTTTACAAATATTTTTCACCCATAATGATTGATATAAGTATTATACGTATGAAGTTTCATTATTTTTTAAATTACTTATAATTACATGAAGAGAGAAAAAACATTGAGAGCACTTGGAGTATACTTATGAGTTAAAGCATTTGCCTCTCCAAGGCACCCAAGCCCTCCTTTTATAGAGAGGAGGGAAATTTTCCCATTGGGCATGCAAAGAATCGATGGTCGTGATGTCATCGAGCCGATCGGCCGTCGATGCCATCACGATGCCAGCAATGATCCATCACCGATCGGCCAGATGCCATCACTTACATTGCTCCAACGACTTTTGACCAAGCCTGATCCGCGACCATTACAATCCAACAGTACACTAGGTAGTCGACTGATCACAAAGACAGTCGACTGATCTAGCCATCAATCGACTGCTCAAAGCAATCAGTCGACTACATATGATTATGTTCCTGTGTCCACTTATAACAGTCGACTGCCATCCCTTGGCAGTCGACTAATGGTGGATCAGTCAACTACCAAACCCTATCAGTCGACTGTTAGGCCATAAAAAGCCTACTTGACACTGGTCAACTAGCAGTAGACTCGAACCAGTCGATTGATACCTTTATCAATCGACTGTTGTCGGGTAAAACCTCAAACAACAAAGTGTTTGAGCATCCAATCGTCGGGTAAAACCTTAAACCACATTTTGAGAATTCGACACTTCCAATCGTGGGGTATAACCTCAAACACATGTTTGAGCATCCGACTCATCCAATTGTTGGGTAAATGTCAAACACATGTTTGTGCATTCGACACTTGACTTTAGCCATTCCGTCAAGTTCACCTAATTTGAGCTAACTCGACTCGAGTTACAATCGCTCAACTCTCATCTCACATGGAGTCTCCCATTGAAGCAATCTTCTGTCAGCCTGCATCCCTCTGATTCACTAAGCTCATGACTTCTCCCATGTCATCCTTCATGTTTCGCCCTCGAAGTCTGCTTCCTTTGGTTCAACTCCATTTCTCCTGGTTCGGTGGTCCCTCGGATGCACCAAACCCTCGGCTTCTCCCCGTTCCATCCTTCACCGACTTAAGGACCCGAGCTATGAGATGATGAATGTTAGTGCCTATAAGATCCACATATCTCCACAATGGTATGATATTGTCCACTTTGAGCCTAAGCCCTCATGGTTTTTGTTTTTGGGCTCTACCCAAAAGGCCTCATACCAATGGAGATATCTTTTTTCTTATAAGCACATGATCTTTTCCATGTCTTACCAATGTGGGACTTTGATTGTATTCCCCATACTCCCAACAATCCCCCCCTCAAACGAAGGACCACATTGGGCCCCCCCCTCAAGCCTATCCCTCCTCGAAGGATTTTCTCTGCTTGATGTCCGATCTTCAACCCACCAGGACTTCCTGCCAGTTGTTCGGTCCCCCCGACCCAACTAGACTTCCTTCCTGATGTCTGGTTCTCTTGATCCGGACGTGGGAGCTCAACTTCCTTCGTTCGAGGTTCATGGCTTGACATGGACCATGGCTCTGATACCAATTGTTAGTGCCTATAAGATCCACATATCTCCACAATGGTATGATATTGTCCACTTTGAGCCTAAGCCCTCATGGTTTTTGTTTTTGGGCTCTACCCAAAAGGCCTCATACCAATGGAGATATCTTTTTTCTTATAAGCACATGATCTTTTCCATGTCTTACCAATGTGGGACTTTGATTGTATTCCCCATACTCCCAACAATGAACTTGTCAATGCTTCATCAAGTAACACATGTGTGATTCACTAAATCCTCTAGAACTTAAACACACACATCAAACCAGATAATCATCCTAACATAAACCCTTTGCCACACACAACAAAACCCAGATCATACTTGGGTTGATTACCCTAATAATCTCCCCCTTTTTGATGTGTGACAAAATGTTTAAGTTAGGTAAAAACAACTTAAGGAAAGTAAGCATGTAAATCAAACATCGAAATAAAACTCCCCCTTAACAGATGCAAACTCCACCTTAACACATGCTATAATCAAGATTAACTTAAACTCTAACACTTCTCCCACTTTGACACCATCAAAAACATCATACATATGTTATACAATGTGGTATCAAGTATTAAGGGAATAAAAATTCCAAAAAAGGCTAAAAACTAAAAAACCAAGCTGTTGTGCCTATGCACAGTTCTATCAGTCGACTGACGCCAAGTGGCAGTCGACTAGTACCTGATATCAAGCATTTATAATTTCTGAAGCCAACTTCAGAAATACATTAAAAATTCATGAAAATTCAAAAAAATATATAAATTGGGGAACACATTTCTTATGAGTTCCTTTATCAATGAATTTTTTTTTCATGAACATGCATTCAATTTTCGAACATTTGGCAAAAACTCAAAAGTTTCAAAAGTCTCTAAAGTTGTATCAACTTGAAAAGCTAGTTTCGCCTTAAAACATTTCAAAACATAAACTTATAGTTTTCAAAACATGAAATGTTTTTAAATCATTAAAAATATTCAACTATGATATTTGGGCAAGATATCCATGAATTAAACATTTGCTTTCCCCATAGTTGGTCTATGATTGCTATAACATGATACACCGAATGACTCATCAAAATGCCATAAGCATTAGTGGTGAATCATTGGTATCAACCTAACATCTCACCCATGGCTATGTTATCAATCAAGTTCTTCTTATAGTGGGTTGTGAGATGTAACTAAGGTATTTATACTTAACCAAACAATTCATGCAATGCTATTCAAGGTTAAGTATCACCCATAATCACCCAACACAATAATAAGTCAACCATTTAATATGATATGAAATAAGTCCAATTATGGTTGACTAGTCTAGGTTTTTCTAACCCTTAAGGATTGACTTGGGTACCCAAAATAAATTCTTTCTAATTGAATTCACCAAGTATTCCTTAGGGATCCACTTTCTTGCTACCATTGTAGTTTTTGATTGCCCCCTAGCAATTAAGCAATGGTATGGTTTTTCATTCTTAGATCCCTTATATCCTAAGCCCTTTTTATTGAAACTTGCCCTTTGGCTCTCAATGACTATATTCAAAGTGTTAGAACCTATAGTAAATTTTTCAAAGGCTTTGCTAAGGTATTCTACCTTTTTCCTTAAAACCTTATTTTCTTCTACACATGCATCATTAGTACTAGAAGAAACAACATCATCATGTGAACATGCATTTTTGAGTTTTTCTTCTAGAATTATAATATCATTTAGCATGCATTTATTCTTATTCTTATTTCTAAACAAATCCCTAGTTAAATTTTAATTCATAGTAATAACATCTTGAGTAAGGAGATTTCTTACCTCACTTACCCAATCTCTTTCGGAGGGCGATGATTGTGCTCCCCCTACACTTGATCTCTCCTCCTCACTTGAGCTTCCTTCTTCTTGTTCGGATGAGGTGGAGGCTACATCTTCAATCTCCATAAGTGCAAAGTGGGAGACGACTTCTTCATCCGCTGAAGATGAATCATCCCACATAGCTTTTAGGTTCCAGGGTTTTGACTACCCTTCCTTATCCTTTGACTTCTTTTCTTATTTCGTCTTGCTTACTTTCTTTTTGTCATCCTTCTTCCTTTCCTTTTCTTTGTTCAATAAGGGACACTCATCCCTCATGTGTCCCTCTCCTTGGCAATTGTAGAAGATGACCTTCCTTCTTCTTCTCCTATCATTAGACTTGTTAAATTTAAAACTTTTCAAGGCACATCTTACCTTTCTTACCATGTATGCCTCTTCATCGGTCTTAATTGAAGATTGAGAGTCATCATCCGATGAGGAGGGTGTTGTCTCCTTCTTCTTCCCCTTGTTTGCTACAAGCGCTACACCCCTTGATTTGTTGCTTGGTTCTTCTACTATTCCTTCAAGGAGAGTCTCGTGAAGCTCCATAGTAGAGAAAAATTCTTCTAGAGTACTATCCTCTAGATTCCTTGAGATGTAGAATGAGTCCACCACTGAGCTCCATTTTGATGATTAGGGGGATGCATCGATGGCTTTCATGATCATATCTCGGTTTGAAAGCTTTTCCCCTACACTTGATAAACCATTTATTATTTCCTTAAATCTAGAATGCAAAGACAATGCCTTTTCTCCTTTGTCCAATTTATGTTGTTGAGTTGAGATCGGAGAAGGTCTCGTCTTGCTAGTTTTGCTTCGGATGTGCCCTCGTGAAGCTCAACTAGCCTTTCCCACATCTCCTTGGCGCTCGAGCATTCTCCTATCCAGTTTATCTCTTATTGAGGAAGAACATTTAGAAGGTGATTCTTGGCCTTTGAATTTGCTAGATATTCCTTTTTTTGCTTCTTAGTCCACATCAATTTCTCTATCAGCTTATTTTCTTCATCCCTAGGTATTTCGAACCCATTTTCCAAAATAAGAATAATATCGAAATTTGTTTCAAAAAATACCTCCATCCTCTTCTTCCACCATGAGAAGTCTCCTTCGAATTTAGGCAGGTGGATGTTCATGCTGGTCATTTCGATGATTTGCTTGTTGCGGCAGTGAGTCCGTTGACAAACTCCTCACTCTGATACCACTTGTTGGAAGATCGAGGCCCAGCTAGAAGGGGGGTTGAATAGCCCTTGATCATGCTCGATGGAACTCGTTCGTTCTTGCGTGCTTGATCGTCTACAATCTTCGTTAGCGCACTGAAATAATAAAAACAAAGATAATTAAACTAAAACAAAGATAAGGAGAGAGCAATGCAAACACAAGTGATGTAACGTGGTTCACGACCGTTGCCACTAATCCACGGATAATCCGTTAGGCGGATCACTCGCTCAATCAATCCACTAAACTTTATCCTTAGCTCAACCAAGGTGGAGAAGAAACCTTCTTACAAAATCTCTCCCTCTTATAATATGATGGAGATATAAACAAGGAAAAGGAGAGTAAAAACGTTGAAAGCACTTGGAGTATACTTAGGAGTTAAAGCATTAACCTCTCCATGGCACCCAAGCCCTCCTTTTAAAGAGAGAAGGGAAATTTTCCTGTTAGGCATGAAGCAGTCGACTGCTACATGCCATCAATCGACTGTTGTGGTTCCAACATCTTCTGACCAAGCCTGATCCGCGATCGTCGTGGTCCAATGGCACACTGAACAATCGACAAATCACACTGACAGTCGACTGATCTGGCCAACAGTCGACTACTCCAATCAATCAGTCGACTACGGATGATTCTATGTCCGTGTCCACTTATAACAGCCGATTGTCTTCCCTTGCCAATTGACTGATGGTGGACCAGTCGATTGCCAAACCCTATCAGTCGACTACTGGGCCATAAAACCCTAGTTGACACCGGTCAACTAGCAGTCTACTCGAATCAATCGACTACTGTCGAGTAAAACCTCAAAAGCAAAGTGTTTGATCATCCGACCATCGAGTAAAACCTCAAACCACATGTTTGAGCATCCGACACATCCAATCGTCGGGTAAAACCTCAAATACATGTTTGAGAATCCGACTCATCCAATCGTCGGGTAATCCTCAAACACATGTTTTAGTGTTTGACACTTGACTTTAGTCATTCCGCCATGTTCACCTAACTTGAGCTACCCCGACCTGGGTTACAATCGCACAACTCTCATCTCAAATGGAGTCTCCCATTGAAGCTATCTTCTGTCGGGCTACATCCCTTGAATACACTAAGCTCATGGCTTCTCGCATCCCATCCTTCACGTCTCACCCTTGAAGTCTGCTTCCTTTGGCTCAACTCCATTCCTCCTCGTCCGTCAGTTCCTCAGATGCACCAAGCCCTCGGCTTCTCCCCGTTCCATTTTTCACCGACTCAAGGACCCGAGCTATGAGATGATGAACTTACCAATGCTTCATCAAGTAACAAATGTGTGATTCACTAAGTCCTTCACAACTTAAACATACACATCAAACCACATAAACATCCTAACATAAACCCTTTGCCACACACATCAAAACCAAGATCATACTTGGGTTGATTGCCCTAAAAGACTACCTAGTCTAATGTTGGTTAAATAAGATTTGTTTAGCCTAGTTTCAGCTACTTTAGGCTACCCTAACATTTCCTAATCCTAGGATATGCTTTGGAAAGCATTGGAACGGTGAAAATCCATTGGATAAGGATTAGAAGAGTTGTTTAGGGTGAGAATAAAATTTTAAGGTGTGTGAAAGTTCAAGATTGAACTTTTGCCCTTAATTTTGATGGTTTAGTATTCCTATTGGCTTTGGAACTCTCCAAAGACATTGTTAGTGCAATGGTCAAAGGGGAGAAAGCCTTTAGGGGGAGGTTTTCCATCAAGGGATGATGGATGAGTCTTTCCTCATAGGGGGAAAGTTTGAAATTTGAAGAATAGTAAGGTTTGCCTCTCATTTAGTGGTATGTGATTTATCACTAGAAAGAGTGAAGGCATCCTAAATGTTTTTGGACCAAGTATGATATTGTAAGATCTCATTGAGATATAAGACATTGATACTCTTGGGGAGAGCCTCTTTGATGTATGTTAAAAAGGGAATGAATTGATGAATTGATGGCTTGAGTTAGGTGGCCTAACTCAAAGGTTTTGTCAAACATCAAAAAGGGGGAGATTGTTGTTGTAATTGGCCCAGGTCATGATTAACCAGACTTGAGTTTGACTCAAGAAGTATTTTGATGTTCGACAAAATGCATGACAATGTGATTGTCAAGGAAAGTCCATGTCTTGTGTACTTGGCATGGAAAGTCCAAGTCATGAGTACTTGGCATGGAAAGTCCATGCATGGGTCTTGACAATGGTAAAGTCCAAGTCATAGATACTAAGCAATTGTAAAGTCCAAGCATGAGTCTTGGCAATGGTAAAGTCCAAGTCATCGGTACTTGTCAATTGGAAAGTCCAAGCATGGGTCATGGCAATGGTAAAGTTAAAGTCATGGGTACTTGGCAATTGGAAAGTCCAAGCATGGGTCTTGCCAATTTGAAATTCCAAGATGGAGTTAGCAAGGGAAGCCCAAGGGTGTGATATTGATAGCGTAAAGTTCAAGCTGTAGTCTTGGCGGCATAAGTCCAATGTTTGGCGACATAAAGTCCAAGTGTGTGTCTTGGCAGAATAAGTTTAAATGTACCTTGGCAATGTAGACCCGATTAACATGATAATAGCCGATGGAAGCACCTGAAGGCTAACGTATGGATGAACAAGTCATGGATGACTTGGAGGATCTGAAAGGCATGAGGCTGATGGAGGTGGCTAGAAGGCTTAAGTCTAGGCTAAGGGTGGTCTAGCAAGTATGAGGGGATCATACATGGGGTAAACCTCATGTTTGAGGTTTATCAGTTGACTGGGGTTATGGACCAATCGACTGGTCAAGGATTTTGACACTTGGCAGCCTTGTCGACTCTGAGCAATCGATTAGGGTTATGACTAGTCAACTAGTCAGTAGTTAACTGGAGCTCGATTGTGGTTGCATGGCCTTGGTAGTCAACTGCCATCTTTGGGAAGTCGACTAGCCTTGAGTGTTTGTTCAATCAACCCAGGTCACAATTGACCAAACTCGAGTATGACTCGAGTAGTGTTTTGATGTTTGACGATGAGTTGATCATTGTTTGACAATGGATTGACTATATAGTTGACATGGGGTACACCATATAATGGAGAAGTCTAAGTGGGACACTTGGCTTGGAAAGTCCAAGCAAGGGTCTTGGCAATGGTAAAGTCAAAGTTTTGAGTACTTGGCATGGGAAGTCCAAGCATGGGTCTTGACAATGGTAAAGTCCAAGTATTGAGTACTTGGCATGGATCTTGGCATGGATCTTGGCAAGGGAAAGTCCAAGCTTGAGTCTTGGCAATTGAAAAGTCCAACATGGGTTGGCAAGGAAAGTCCAAGGGTGTAATCTTGGCCATGAAAGTCCAAGTCTGTAGTCTTGGCGGTGAAAGTCAAAGTGATGGGTACTTGGCATTTGGGAAGTCCAATGTTTGATATTGGCGGTGTAAAGTCCAAGGGTGGAGTCTTGGCAGCATAAGTCCAATGGTTAGCTACGTAATATCAAGCGTGTGTCTTGGCAGCCTAAGCCCAAATGTGCCTTGGTGGTGTAGACCAGCTTAGCATGACAATAGCCGATGGAAGCACCTAAAGTCTAGCGTATGGATGAATAAGTCATGGATGACTTGGAGGGATCCTATAGGCGTGAGGTGGATGGAAATGGCTAGAAGGCCTAGGTCTAGCCTAAGGATGGTCTAGCAAGTATGAGGGCATCATACTTAGGGTTAAACCTTATGGTTGAGGTTTATCAGTCGACTAGGGTTATGGACCAGTTGACTGGTCAAGTGTTTTGACACTTGGGAGCCGAGTCGACAATGAGTAGTCGACTAGGATTATCACCAGCCGACTGTCATGAGTCGACGGGCATTCGATTGTGGCAAGTGGCCTTAGTAGTCGACTGCCAACATTAGGGATTCGACTGGCCATGAGTAGTCGATTTCCATGGAGGGCATTAAACTGTTGTTGGTTTTGGTCGTGAAGGCAGACGCTTGGTAGCTGACTGAGCAGTCGACTACTATTGTATCAATTGGCTTGAATGCCAACATGGATTAAGTCTGTAGTGAGAGAACTGCAGAGTTGGCAGTCAACTACTAGGCAAAAATCTAGGTTGCGCGGAGGCATAAAAGGATCTTGATGGGGAAGATTTCCATAGCGATTTCTTGAGTGATTTGAGGCTATTTGCTGGAGCAAATCACAGTCTTCAAGTCTGGTCCAAAGCAATCAACAAGCAAGCATTAAGTTCACATTTGTAAAGTTTTCTTTACATTATTTTGTGTTTTTACTTGTATTTGCTTGTATCTATTTCTTATTATTGTAAGATAGTCATATTTATGTTTCTCCATCCACATGGAGCAATACGTAAACTGAATATTGAGTAGTGGTGTGTACATCACTAGAGCTCATTATCAAGCTCGCCCCATGGAGTAGGAACTAGAGTTCCGAACAACATTACATCGTGTGTATTGTTGTGCTTGTATTTTGTTTATGCTTTTCTATTATTTCCATTGCGTACTAATCAAATTGTAGCAAGCACACAATCGAACTCCATCGATGAATAAACACACACCATTCACCCCCCCTCTAGCGCTCACTGATGTTCCTACAACTGGTATCAGAGCTAGGAGCTCTTCTACGGATTAACAACTGGGAGCAAAAGTGCTAGAGGATGGAGTTGCCAAAAGATGGACATGGATGGGATATCAACACTCCAATCCCATACACCCTCTATGGACGAGAAGACTTCAATCAATGGAAGGGAAGGATTGAAGAATTCTTAGTGATGAGGGACTTCGAAGATTGGGCCATCTTGATGGATGGATTCAAATATCCAAGAGGGATGAAGGGAGGATTCCTCAAGATGAAGAAGTGGACCTAACAAAAACTCCAAGAATTCGAGAAAAATAAAAAACTAATAAAATTCTTTGTTGGTATAATTCCTAATGATATTTTGTGTAGTTAAGATGATTACATGGATGCCAAGGAGCTATGGAGAAAATTGGCAAGATTCTATTAGGAGCCCCAATCAGTCCTAAAGGAAAAGGAAGAATCATAGGAAAAGGAAGAATCAAAGGAGAAGGAAGAAAGCTCATCCTCAAAAGAAAGTGAGGATTTGGAGGTCGAGAGGTGATCGACATCCAAGGAGGAAGAAGAGGTGGAAGAAGCCTCCACCTCTAGTATTAAGAGGGAGGAGAGTTCATCCTCAATGCTGGAGCACAATCAAGAGGAGCCATCAACCTTTTGGAGAAGTGATGAACAAGCTCAAGAGGCCATCACCAGCACCCCAAGTAACTCATGAATCTTAATTATAAATAAAAATCATGGCATATGCTTTGACTGTAGAGAAGTCGGGCATTACAAGAGTAAGTGCCCAAAATTGGCTAAGAAGAAAACACCGACACCAAAAGTAAATGAGAAGCCTAAGGATGCCGGAGTCCCCATTAAGAAGAGCAAAGAGCACATTATGTGCTTCAAGTGCCATCAAAAGGGACATTATAGAAGACAATTCCCTAGAGGGAGGAAGCCTAGCAAGGGTGAAGAAGGAGCATCAAATGTAGGGGGAGCTTCTAAAGCAAACCCTAAGGTAAATTTAAATAATGCTCATTCTTTAATTAATAGGCAAAATAATGCTAGAAATAATTTTAATACCCTTTCAATTGTGCATAATCACAAGAAGCATGGTAGAAATAATAAATTTTATTGCTTAGAGGCTAAACATCTCGATATTAGGACTAAGGATATGTTGGATCGATCGGATCGCTAGAGGGGGGGGGTGAATAGCGATAGAAATTTTTCGTACGAATTCGTTTGAAAAAAAAACTTATATGCAGCGGAAAGATAAACAAAAAATAAAAGAGACAATAGACACAAAGGTTTTACTTGGTTCGTAGCCGAAGGCCACATCTCCAAGGACCTAGTGGTCCTTGACCACGTACGGAGGGCAAACTACTAAAAAGCTCCTCCTCGTTGGAGGTAGGAGTTAGACGGATACACAAGATGATAAAAGCTCAAGGTAGAGGGACACTCCCCCTCTCCTTGATATGATTTAAAGCTCGAAATAAGAACAACTTATAAATTGAAATATGATTCAAACTTTCGTTACCGATGACTTCAAAGGATGGAGGTTGAAGCTCTAGTCGTCGTCTCAGCAGTGCTTCGTCGTAGGGATGTCGGAGAGTTGGAGCATATCGAAAGCACTTGGAAGCTTTTTAATTGATGAAAAACCCTAAGACAAGCCCTCCTTTTATAGCCTTTGAGCCCCTCATCGAATGGGTCTTCAACCAATCACAAATGGACACAAAAACTCCTTGAAATGGGGTGATAAGCCTTGACTCCTCGAATCTGATCATTGACCATCAGTCGACTGATGGCCATCATCAGTCGACTAATGGCAGCATCAGTCGAGTCTTGCGACCTTGGCGATTGGTGATTGATGACGATCGAGTCCTCAAGTGGCGATCGTGATGCTTGCTGCAAGTCAAAGTTAGCTCAACAAAAACATAATTTCGACGATCATCGACCGTCCGATCTCGACCTAGACCATCTATAGGATGTCTTTGGTCGGATCTACGCTTAAGATCATCCCCGTAACGAGGATACGACCTCACTTACGCTCGCACACACGAGCTTACCTTGATACTTACTTGTTGCTTTTGCTTCCGGCCTTCCACTCGATTCCTTCGACTCCCTCCGAAGTCACTCGAGTGTCGCCTGACCACCACGGCTTCCTCCGGGTGTCGCTAGCCTTCAGCTACATCTATAGCAATCTTCTGCACACTCGATTCAGCTCGTGAGATAACAACATGAGCTTAACTTTGTATCATTTGCTAAAATCAAAACTCAGGTTTGACTTAGATGCCTACTGCACCAACAATCTCCCCCTTTTTGATTTATGGAAAACCCACATACAAAGTTAAGAAAGACAAATTAAGTGCATTAAGTAAAATGAGCAAGAGATATGCATGAATGTGTAGGAGTATATAATAACTCTTTTTCAAGTGCTCCCCCTTAAGGAATCCTCCCCCTTGACCGAGGGTGAGTACTTGAGAAAGAGTTTTAACTCTCCCCCTTGATATTTGCTACAAAAAAAATGTGTTTAAAATAAGTTTTAAGTTAAGAAATCAAAAAATTGATTTCTTAACCTTGGCCTTTACTTCCATATTGTTAACAAGTTAACTTAGAGTTAATTACTATTTATTATTATTATTATTTTTTTTTGTATTGTTGACGAAAACAAGTTAACTAAATGTGTTTAAGTTAAGAGTTCCCTTAACTTGTTTTGTTAACTTAAAGTTAAGTAAGCCTTGGCCATAAAAAAAAATGATCCCTTAACTTTGGCCTTGATCCCTTAACTTTGGCCTTTTTCTCCCCCTTTTGCCAATTATCGAAAAGAGTGAGGGTGTGTGTGGAATAAGTTTTAATTTTAAAGTCCAAGCATGTTCCGCATTATTTTGAAAATAATATACTGAAAATAAGTTCATCTATAAAATGTTCGACTCATATTTGGCTTGATTGATATGAAGGATCAACCAGTCCTGGTCAGAGTCGGTTAGTATGTATGATTATACTCCGTGGTTCATAGCGATGCACTAGCTCTACATCTGGAACAAGGAGTAAGGTCCTAACATCTCACGCCCATCTACGTGGCTAAGTACACAAACACATTAGTCCTATGTGTTGTGAGATGTATTGGCTCCTTAAATCTATAGGTGCATGATATCTAAGGTATGTCCTATGCTAGTTCCATAAAAATGAAAATTTAAGAAATAGTAGTAAGAAAATATAATTTGCAAGTTCCTATTCTACTACACACATGCCCAATTTTCGTCTTAATAGACTAAATTCGGCTTTGGGTAGGGGTTTAGTAAATAGGTCTGCCAAGTTAGACTTCGATTCGATGTATTCGAGTTGTATGGCTCCATTGGCCACATGTTCTCGAATGAAATGGTGTTTGACCTCTATATGTTTGGTCCTAGAGTGACATATCGGATTCTTTGTAAGATTAATTGAACTAATGTTATCTACGTGAAGTTTAGTATTCGTAAAGTCTAACTTAAAGTCGCGGAGAGTGTGCTTCATCTAAAGAAGCTGCGTGACACACTCACCCATCGCGATATATTCGGCTTCGGTGGTAGATAAAGCAACACAGTGTTGCTTCCTACTGCACCAACTCACTAGACTCGAGCCGAGAAGTTGACAACAACCACTCGTACTCTTTCTATCGAGCTTACTACCGGCATAGTCCGAATCGGAGTAGCCGGTTAGTTCGAACTCGGTAGATCTAGGATACCAAACACCGACATTAAGTGTACCCTTAAGATATCTAAGGATACGCTTAACTAGGGTTAGGTGAGACTCCTTAGCACAGGTTTGAAACCTGGCGCACATACTTACTGCGAATAGGATGTCGGGTCGACTCGTAGTTAAGTATAGGAGACTTCCTATCGCGCTCCTATAGTACTTTAAGTCAATGGACTTCCTTTCTAGGTCTTCTCCTATGTTAACATTAATCGCCATTGGGGTGTTTATTATCTTAGCATCTTGCATTCCAAATATTTTAATTAACTCCTTAGTGTATTTTTGTTGATATAGGTATATACCATCCTTAGTTTGTTTAATTTGTAGACCTAAAAAGAAACTTAACTCGCCTACCAAGATCATTTCGAACTCACTTTCCATGAGTGAAACGAACTCGTTTAGTAAGGCTGAGTTAGAGGTTCCAAAAATTATATCGTCTATGTAAATTTGAGCTATGAATATTTCTTTACCTAAGGTTTTTACGAAGAGAGTTGGGTCAACTAAGCCTTGGTTAAACCCTTTTGACTTAAGATGGATTGAAAGTCTCTCGTACCAAGCTCGAGGAGCTTGTTTAAGTCCATAGAGAGCTTTCTTAAGTTTTAGAACATGGTCGGGTTTATCTAGATTTTCGAATCCGGGGGGTTGGCTAACATAAACTTCTTCTTTAATGTATCCATTTAGGAATGCCGACTTAACATCCATTTGAAATAGCTTAAATCCTCGATGTGCGGCATAAGCTAGCAACATTCGAATGGATTCGAGTCTAGCTACTGGGGCATAGGTTTCATCGTAATCTAAGCCTTCGACTTGGCTAAACCCTTTGGCGACTAACCTAGCCTTGTTTCTAACTACTTCACCTTTATCATCAAGCTTATTTCGAAACACCCACCTTGTTCCAATTATCGTTTTGTCTTTAGGTGGTGGTACTAATTCCCACACTTCATTCCTAGTAAATTGAGCTAGCTCTTCTTGCATTGCAATAATCCAATCGGGATCAAGAAGAGCTTGTTCAATTGATTTGGGTTCTATCTTTGAAATTATGGAAATTTGACTAAGGTTCCTATAGGATGCTCTAGTTCGAACTCCCATATTAGGATCTCCTATTACTTGATCGATAGGGTGGTTAGTCTGAATCCTAGATTGGGTTGGGTTTGTGTCACCTAATGCTTGATCAATGGGGTGACTTGGTTGAACACTAGTTTGACTCGGATCACTTGTCACTTGATCGACAATAGAATTTGGTTGATGTGGATTAGACTCGATCTCAGGGTCGGAGATGAGTTTGGTATTAGTGGGCTCAACACTTGGGGTCATTAAGGGTTTTGTAGGTTCGGGTACTTCATCGAACACTACATTAATAGTCTCTTCGACTTTAAGGGTATCGTGGTTATATACCCTATAGGCCCTACTCGTGGTTGAGTATCCTAAGAAGATTTCGGTGGAGGTTTTGGATTTGAATTTCCCTAGGTGGTTCTTAGTGTTTAAGATATGTAATTTACATCCAAAAACCCTAAAGTACTTGATGTTGGGTACTTTATTGTGATAAATCTCGTACGAGGTCTTAAGGTGCCTCTTTACCATAAGGATCCTATTCTGGACATAGCAAGCCGTGCTAACGGCTTCTGCCCAAAACCTATCAGGTAGGTCGTATTCGTTCAACATGGTCCTAGCGACTTCTTGTAGAGTTCGGTTTTTCCGCTCCACTAGGCCATTTTGTTGAGGGGTCCTAGGGCAAGAGAATTCATGGTGGTATCCGTTTAGGTTACAGAAGTTGGTGAACCTTTGATTTTCGAATTCACCACCATGATCGCTTCTAAGTCTTTTAACCTTAAGGTTTTTTTGATTCTCGATTAATTTGAATAGATTGATTAATTGATCTAGGGTATCATTTTTATATTTGATGAACCTAACCCAGGTAAACCTGGAGTAGTCCTCAATTATGACTAAGCAATATTGACTTCTATTGAGTGACTTGGCTCCATGTGAATCGAATAGATCCATATGCAGGAGCTCAAGTACACTTGAGGTTCGTTCTTGGTTAGTTAACTTGTGTTGTGTCCTAGGTTGTTTTCCTTGTTGACAAGCATTACAGATTTTATTAACCAAATTGTTGAGGTTGGGTACTCCTCTGACTAAGTCACTCTGACTCATCTTGTAGACGAGTCTTGGGTGCGAGTGACCGAGTCGTCGATGCCACAACCATGATTCCTCTTCCTGTGTCATAAGACATTTGGCTGAGGATTTGATTAAGTTAATTGTATAAATGTTATTTGTCCTAGTTCCTTTGAGTATTGTTTTAGCTATTTTATTTGTTTTAATTACACATTCATTTTCTAAAAATACGACCTTATAGTTATTGTCACATAATTGGCTTACGCTAAGAAGGTTATATTCAAAATTCTCTACAAGTAATACATTTTTAATAACAAAATTCGAGTTAAGCTCGATATCACCTGATCCGATGATTTTGAGCTTGCCGTTATTCCCAAAGGCTACCGATCCTTGTCGTTTGAATCGAAGCTTCGTGAATTTGAGTTGATCCCCGGTCATGTGTCGGGAGCAACCACTGTCCAACATCCATTGATCCTACACACAAGGTGGTTGGATTGGATGTTAGATATTTTTTTTTTTAAAAAAAAATTGGTTGTAAGTTGTTAAACCTAGGTCATCTCACATGTGTCTATATGATCAATCATGTTATACTTATGTGTTTTTTGTGAGATGACTTCCAATTAAGTTGATTAAGTGCATTTAGGTTTAAGTAATTTTATGTTAGATTTGGATTTGACCCTAGGCTTGTCAAGTTTACCTTTTCAAGATCATGGCTTCCAGGTCTTGGCGAGGCACAGGGGCCTTCTTTTATCGGATCATCGACCACTTCCTTAGACAAAGCCATTTTCAAGAAAATGATGACTTGACTCACCTAAGACCATTTCCTAGTCTAACTGGTTATTTTTGAAAAGAGGCTCCCCGAGGCTCAATCTTTTCGAAGGATTTTAGTTGGTTATGTATGTGTTCTAAGTGAGTTCACAAGTTTTTTAAAAAAAATTCTAAGCATGCAATTTCTAAGTTAAAGCAAAAACATGTTTTGTACTGGCTCCCCCTAGACCGTTGAATCGGTTCGGTCTATCCACATAGTGGATTTGGTCCTTGGGAACCCAGTACGGGTTGGATCCTAGAGTTGAAATCAAAAAGTTCTTAGGGAACCATGCTTGGACATGTTTCCTATGTCGACTTACAATTGACATATACGACCTATTAGTCGTGTTAGAGTTAAACCCTAGTCCAGCCTTGTTGTACACGACCCTTTGAGATCCAAGTAGGAGGTCAAGTCCTTTGGATCCCGAAGTAAACCTTTCCAACGTGTTCCTAAGATCTTCAACTTGACTTTTCAAGAGAGAGTTCTCAACTTCGAGCTTTTCAGCTCGAGTTGGGTCCTCTTCTCGAACTTGACTAGTCGAAGAGGTTAGGGAGACCTTGTGTTTGAGGAGTTTGACCTCCTCAACCAGGGTCTCGACCTTGGACTCGGAATTAACTAATTTTCTAGACAAAAACCTAACCGTATTATGTAAAGTATTAAATAAAGTTCGACTCACTTTAAGGGTATCTTTTGAACCGGATGCGTATCCATGGCTTGACTTGAAGGTAGCTTCGTAGTCCGAGTCATCCTCAGGTTCTGACTCAAGTTCAGGTTCGGTCTCCGTGTCTGACTCAATCGATTTCGCCATGAAGACGTGGTCTTCGTCTTCTTCGGATGACGCTTCTTCCCATGTCGCGTTGAGGGCCTTCTTGTGCTTAGGTGCTTGGTGGTTGAGCTTGGGGCACTCAGACTTGATATGTCCAAACCTGTTACACTCATAACACCTAATATTAGAACTTTTAGGCTTACCTTGGTTGAGTCGAGTCGTGGTTCACTTTCGTCCCTTGGCTATCCTTCGAGCTAGGTTCATTAGTTCGGCAGTCAACTCCGGGTCAACTTCTTCTTCGGACTCGTCTTCCTCCTCGGTTGGTGGTGGCTTGCTTGCGATTTTCTTCTTCTTTGATCCTGCAAACAAGGCTATACCCCTCTCGGGTTTCGAGTTGGACTGCTCATGTAATTCGAAATCTGAGAATAATTCGTCTATTCTAACTTTAGAAAGGGCCTTGGAGACCTTGTAGGCATCGACCATGGATGCCCACAAGGTAGTCCTCGGAAAAGAGTTTAGAACATACCTTATAAGGTCGCGGTTTTCAACCTTTTGCCCGATTGCGTGTAGGTTGTTGACGATGTCCTAGACTCGGGCGTGAAGTTGCGTTGCGGACTCGTGTTCCTGCATTTTTAGATTATATAATTTATTGAATAAAAGGTCGCGCTTACATACCTGTGCTTCATCGGTCCCTTCGTGTAGCTCCACTAGTTTTTTCCAAAGATCTTTTGCGCTTATGAAGGGGCCGACGCGATTTAACTCCTCCTTGGACAAGCCGCATTGGAGGATTTGTGTTGCCTTGGCATCGGCTTCGACTTGTCGTTTTGTTGCAACGGTCCATTGATCATAATCCAAGGAGTCACCCACTTCATTAGTCGGAAGTGTGAAACCCGTTTGGATTATGATCCACATCTCGATTTGGGTTTTAAGAAAGCATTCCATACGACCTTTCCAGTAGCGGAAATCATCTCCGTTGTAAAACGGAGGTCGGACGGTGCTAAAACCCTCGAGATGGGCCATTAGAACAAAAAGACAAGGTGACTAAAATGAAAACCTAGCAACAACAAAAACACACGAAAGTACCAAGACTTGCGTCTTGGATTAGTAGTGCGGGAAATAAAAAGAAACAAACGAAAAATAGAAAGTTAAGCAAAGAAATAAGAAACTAAATAAAAAGTAAGTACTCACAACCTTCGATGTCCCCGAAAGGCTACTAAACATCGATTTTTGAGGATGAAAACAGCTTGTTACGGGGGTAAACCCCACTAAGAAGTGTAGATCTATGCGAGAGCTTCGATTTGGTGGGTAGATCGTTTCGTGAGTCCACTTGTAGCAAAAGTTATGTTCGTTTGATCGTGAGGTACTCCGAAGGCAATCAATACTTGCAAAACAAAACCAAACGAAGAGTACGAAGACTTCGTCTTGGATTAGTAGTACGGGAGAAAAATTTAAACGAACGAAAAACAAATCTGTAAAAAAAAATGTTAGATTGGTGGTTTCACCAAATCTAAGTGCCCCCGGCTCTGATACCAATTGTTGGATCGATCGGATCGCTAGAGGGGGGGGTGAATAGCGATAGAAATTTTTCGTACGAATTCGTTTTAAAAAAAAACTTATATGCAGCGGAAAGATAAACAAAAAATAAAAGAGACAATAGACACAAAGGTTTTACTTGGTTCGTAGCCGAAGGCTACTACTCCAAGGCCCTAGTGGTCCTTGACCACGTACGGAGGGCAAACTACTAAAAAGCTCCTCCTCGTTGGAGGTAGGAGTTAGACGGATACACAAGATGATAAAAGCTCAAGGTAGAGGGACACTCCCCCTCTCCTTGATATGATTTAAAGCTCGAAATAAGAACAACTTATAAACTGAAATATGATTCAAACTTTCGTTACCGACGACTTCAAAGGATGGAGGTTGAAGCTCTAGTCGTCGTCTCGGCAGCGCTTCATCGTAGGGATGTCGGAGAGTCAGAGCGTATCGGAAGCACTTGGAAGCTTTTTAATTGATGAAAAACCCTAAGACAAGCCCTCCTTTTATAGCCTTTGAGCCCCTCATCGAATGGGTCTTCAACCAATCACAAATGGACACAAAAACTCCTTGAAATGGGGTGATAAGCCTTGACTCCTCGAATCTGATCATTGACCATCACGATCGATGGCGACAGATCGATCGAGTCTTTGACCTTCGGCGATCGGTGATTGACGGTAGTCGAGTCGTCCAAGCTGGCAGTCGACTGATGCTTGCTGCAAGTCAAAGTTAGCTCAACAAAAACATAATTTCGATGGTCGTCGATAGTCGGATCTCGACCTAGACCATCTATAGGATGTCTTTGGTCAGATCTACGCTTAAGATCATCCCCGTAATGAGGATACGACCTCACTTACGCTCGCACACATGAGCCTTACTTGTTGCTTTTGCTTCCGGCCTTCCACTCGATTCCTTCGGCTCCCTCTGAACTCACTCGAGTGTGGCCCGACCACCGCGGCTTCCTCCGGGTGTCGCTAGCCTTCAGGTCCAGCTATAGCAATCTTCTGCACACTCGATTCAGCTCGTGAGATAACAACATGAGCTTAACTTTGTATCGTTTGCTAAAATCAAAACTCAGGTTTGACTTAGGTGCCTACTGCACCAACAGGATAAATCTAGAAATAATAATTCTAAAAAAATCCACCTAAAGAAGCAATTAGAAAGGTGGAAAACCATTTAAGCATTAACCCTAAGAAGGGTTGGCATATGCCTAGAAGAAATGGTAATGCCTAAAGACTAAATGAAAAATAAAAAATTGGGCAATTAAAATTAGAAAATCAAGCTTTGAGGTCAAGGCTTGAGAAATTAAAAAAGACCCTTAGAAAGATGCAAAATCAAATGCAAGGGTCAAATAGTCAAAAATTTTGGTCTAGGAGTCAAAACCTAAGGTCTAGGAAGCATGGTCCACCTAAGGGCAAGAAATGTTTGGGCACAAACCTTAGCCAAAGGAGACCTACCACAATATTCCGTTCGATTATGGAACACAACCTAGGTCTAGGAAAACCAAGGTTACTAGGGAGGTCATCCCTAAGGTTAACCAAGGTGTGTGACTAGTGGCTAAGGTTTCAAGGAAACCTGGAGAAGCCACTAAGAAGGTTACAAGGGGAGTGACCCCTAGAGTTAACCTAGGCAAGACCCAATTGACCAAGGCTTCTAAGCCTAAGAGGGTCATTAGGAGGGTATCAAGGGAGGGCATCCCTAATGAATACCTAATTAACCCAAGGAGCTCCAATAAATATTGGGTTCCTAGGAGCGCGATCCCTTCACGCTAGATGGGTTAGGGTGTAGCAACCCTAAGTGGATAGGTTGTTAACCTAACCATGATAGAGTTGACACATTAGCACATTTTCAAGGTTATTGGTACCTTGGAAATAAGTTTGATTTTATATACTAAAGGATTTTAGGATATGCCAATAGAAATTGAGAAGTTTGATAAATTGATTAAAATTGGCACAATTATGTTTAGAGGTCATAGCATGCTATTTTGGATTTGTGGCACACTTGGGAGATAAATGGTATTATGCCAAATATGGACTAAATTCTAGAAATGACAATTTAAGCTTAACAATTAGGTATCACATACCTTTATAATTTATTTGTCATTATTTTATTGTCATATGTCATGTCATGACATCATATTTCATTTTATTATTTTATATATCATGATAATGCTTAGGTTTAAGTTTTTATGTCCTGTATATTTAGGTTCATATTTAATGCCATGACATCATGAATTTTGGCACATGCTTATTTATGCTATCTTTATATGTCATAATCATCATTCATGCATTAATTAAAATTGATATAAGGACTATGGCTTGATTTGAAGTCCCATGCATAAGGAAATCAAATAGTGTTGCCTTAGAAAAATACATGAGATCTTAGTTTAGGATGAACAAAACCCGCATCTCACATCACATTGACATGTGTGTGCATTCTTACACCATAGATACATGTGATTGTTGGTGAAGCGGGCACCTAAGTCGAACCTGAGTTTTTATTATAGAAAATGATACAAAGTTAATCTCATATCGTTATCTCATGAGCTGAATTGAGTGTGCAAAAAAATGATAAAGCTGGAGTTGAAAGCTAGCGACACCCGGAGGAAGCCGCGGTAGTTGGGCGACACTCGAGTGACTTCAGAGGGAGCCAAAGGAATCGAGTATGAAGGCCAAAAGCGAGAGCTACAAAGTAAGTATCGAGGTAAGCTCGTGTGTGTGAGCATAAGTGAGGTCGTATCCTCCTTACGAGGATGGTCTTAAGCGTAGATCCGACCAAAGACATCCCATGGATGGTCTAGGTCGAGATCGGATGGTCGACGACCGTCGAAATTATGTTTTTATTAAGCTAACTTGTGATTTCAGCAAGCATCAGTCAAGTGCCCACAAGAGCCACTCAACTGCCTTCATCAGTCGATTGCTGATTGTTGTGAATCGACTGATGCTGCCATCAGTCCACTGATGATGGCCATCAGTCGATTGATGGTCAAGGATCAACTTTGAGGAGTCAAGCCTTATCACCTCATTCTAAGGGGCTTTGTGCCTAGTTTTGATTGGTTGAGGATCCACTGGATGAGGGGATCAAAAATTATAAAAGGAGGGCTTCTCTAAAGGTTTTTCATCAATTCAAAAGTGCCCTAAAGCCTCCGTAACGTGATGACACTCCAACGACTCCACGACGACAAAGTGATACAGAAATGCCAACGACACAAGCTTAAGCCTCCATCATTTTGGTCGTCGATAAAAGATTTTTTAGTTGTCCATTAACTCTTGTATTTACTATCTATTCTACAAGCTTTTATTGCAACGAGGAGAGGGGGAGTGTCCCTCTACCTCAAGCTTTGGTTTTTGTGTATTCGATTAACTCCTACCTCCAATGAGGAGGAATTCGTTAGTGATTTTCCCTCCATGTGTGGTCAAGGACCTCTAGGGCCTTGGAGTAGAAGTCGTAGGCTACGAACCAAGTAAAATTCTATTGTGTTCATTTTATTTTCCGCTGCATTTACTTGTGTTTTGAAACGAATTCGACAAAATGCTTTTATCGCTATTCTGTTAGTGAAAGCCCTAGAGTCAATCATGTGATGATTGTTATATGGACTTTATTGTATCATATTCCTATTTATAAAGGCATGATTATTATATTTACTTGTATTGGTGCCAAATAACTAAATATAATAATGTCCTTGAGTAGTAGGTTCTTATCTATATTAGTCGATTGGTTGAATAGATAATGAGATGATATAGAGAACACTACTCTTAATCATTTCTAGTCGAGTATTAACATTCAGGGACAACGTTAATGTGTAGAGACTAGCATGTAGGTCAACATAATGACTTGATCTCACAAGTCATGGATATGAGATATCAAGTTGACACATGGGTATGCATTAGAGAATGAATACTGAATGACCCACCATGAGAAAGTATCATGGATCATTATATGAGTGTCATATAATTTCTCATGTGGCTATTAGTATGACTATTAGTCCTTAGACCTGAAGTCACCATGGTTCCCTACATAAGGCGTTGCATACTTTGGCTTCGTCAAACGTCACCCGTAAATGGGTGGACTATAAAGACGATTACTGGGTATGTAACAAATTATGCGGAGGGATGTGAGTGATGTAGATGGGATATATCCCTCCTATATGACGGGAGTGACATAGATATTCTTGATAGAGTGAGACCACGAAGTGCATGGCCATGCCCAAATGAGTCAATATGAGATATTGAGCTCATTTGATATGAGTGAGTCTACTTGGAGTTCAAGATTTAGATTGTAGCAAGGATGACACGGTCTATGCCTCGATTAGTCAATCTAGATGTCAAGGATAGAGGGACATTGTCACATATTGTGAGAGTCACAATTAGTAGTCACAAAGGTGATGTTGGAGCTCAACATTCTTGTAACTTGGGTAGCAATGATGTGTTGCTAGATACCGCTCATTGCTTATGTTCCTAAATCGGTTTAGGGACATTCCAACGTTACAAGAACCTATAGGGTCACACACATAAGGGCAATTAGATGGAGATTAGGTTCATATGATGAACCATGAGGATTAGGTTCATGGGATGAACCAAATTGGATTAAGAGTAATCCAAATTAGACTAATTGAGTTAGACTCAAGTTGATTCAAGTGTTGAATGAGTCTAATTTAGATTTGATTCATCAAATCAATTTAAATTAAATGAATAAAGATTCATTAAATTAAATTGACTTGAATCAAATGGTTGGATTTGATCAACCATGGGAGATAAGAGGTCAAGTTTGACTTGACCAAATGCCATGTCATGATGATGACTTGGCATGGCCGGCCAATGATGATGCTCCACATCATCATTGACTTTGTCATGTGGTGCCACCTCATGAGGGAGACCAAGAGTCATTGGCTCTTGGAGTTACATGCATGCATGTAACCCCCTTATAGTGGGTTATGGATGATGTGAAGTTAAGTTGTGTAACTTCATCTTCTTCCTCTTCTCTTCCCTCAAGCTCTGTCTTCCTCATCTAGCCATGAATGTCCAAGGGGTGCTAGAACACTCTAAGGTGTTTTTCTCCACCATTTGTCCGTGTGGATACTTGTAGAGGAGTGTACACTTGACACTCTCGAGTTTCGGCGAACCTTTTGGACGAGCGGGATTTGCAAAGGGCGTCGCATCGAGGGTAATGTCCTTATCATGTAGATCTAAGGTAGATCTAGGGTTTTATACAAACACATACATGTTTTAGTTTTAATACATCTTCGCACGGATCTGTGGCTGGACTTCCAAGGTTTCCGCAACGCAAAAAGCAGTTTTTCCGGCTCGGAAAGTCCAACAGTGGTATCAGAGCCACGTGCGAAGCATGTATGTGTTTCATTTTTGTAGTTTTTGTATTAGATATAAAAAAATTACATATTTATATGTTTCTATAAATTTCCTATTTTTATAGAATTTTTGGGTGTTTTTTCTCGAAGAATCGAAGCAACGAGTGTTGGGACACATGTAGGCTTCAACCGTCGAGAAAAACTCTCCGAAACGGCGAGTTCTCGCTTTAGGTTTTTGGGACAGTGACTTAAGTCACTGTAAGATCATTGTAGGGACACTCAGAAAGTTTATTTTGTGAGTCGGGGCGCTGCCCCTATCCCCGAAAGGGGCCTTGTCCCGCGATCGCGCCCGGAAACCGCTTAGCGGGACCGTTACGGAGAGGTGACTCATAAAATTGAAAAAAAAATATGAAAAATTATAGAAATTTTCTGTAAAAATACATAATTTAGAATTATGTATAATTATGTGATTTTCATGGCCCAATAACCCCAATATGATTTGATGTGATGTGTTGTAATTCATAATACGACTTGCGTGCCGTTTTGTGGTTGTGCGTGTTGTATAGTGTATGCGACCTGCGCGTCGTATCTCTTCTTTTGATATTCTAGTTCTAAATAGTTTGACTCGAATGTAACTCGAGTTTCATATTTATAATGTACAAAATGGAGCGGTGGAAAGTCCACTTGAAGACGAGGTTACGAGAAGGGTGACGATGACACATGGCGGTCAAAGGAAGCACTTGGAGAAGCCGCTAGCCTTAGGTTGACTGTCCGATCTTCTCATTGGCTTGAGAAGGTCGTAGTAGGGTCATGACTACATCACATTTAATTTTATATATATATATATATATATATATTTAATTGATTTTTCTTGTATGTATGTGATGCATGCTAGTAGAATAATGCTTGTATGTATATGATGCATGCTAGAATAATGATTGTATGTATGTGATGCATGCTAATATAGGATAATAAAGGGCTAAATGCGTATAAGATACACATTACGATTAGATTAGATCATAATCGAATCAACTCGAAAATGTCTACCGAGCCTTGATACCCATCACTACCTCGATCATTTGTTGTTGTTGAATCTGCCAAAGCAGAGCAACGCATATTATCTTGGTAGGGTGCGGAGGGACAATCTTGGTTCCGCCTATCACGCTTGGGTTAGAGTAAGCTCAATTAGATTGAGCAAAACTAGTTAACTCAATTGGACCGAGTAGAACTATAGGCATATTCCAATCGTTGGAAAGATAGGTTAAGATCGCATTTACACTAAATCTTGGGCTATTTAGCCAAAGCTAACTCAAGGTCTTTTGTAAATGTGGGTCTTGATCCTATAAACAAGAGTTGCATAGAGATGTAATCGGTAATATGTTACCCACCGATCGTACTAAGTCTTGGGCGATTTAGCCAAAGCTAACTCAAGACTTAGTATGATGTGGACCTTGTCCTGCAAGAATTATAGCTAGTTTGTATGAATCTAGTAAAGTAGTTTGACCACATCCATAACTCGATTCTATAAAATTCCTATAATTCAGTGGGAGCATCATTTGATTAAAGGCCTAATTAAATGATAAAAGGAATATGATATTAATTTTCTGCATTGTATGTTGTAGATAACTATGTCGACAAACACGAACACTCTCTCTCTACATTCTATCCTTGAGAAGGACAAGCTCAATGGAGCAAATTTTCTGGACTGGTATAGGAACCTGAGAATTGTTCTCACCCAAGAAAGGAAGTTGTACGTCCTGGAGCAGCCCATTCCCGAGGCACCTCCTACCACTGCCTCGCGAACTGACAAAGATGCTTACAAGAAGCATCAAGATGATGCATTAGATGTGTCATGTCTAATGCTCGCGACCATGAACTCTGAGCTTCAGAAGCAACACGAGTTCATGAATGCTTACGATATGGTTGGACATCTTCGTCAACTATATCAAGGACAAGCAAGGCATGAGAGATATAAAGTCTCTAAGGCATTGTTTGGGTCCAAAATGCAAGATGGGACACCCGTAGGTCCATATATACTCAAGATGATTGGGTACATAGAAAACCTACAAAGGCTGGGATTCCCACTTGGCCAAGAGCTGGCCACTGACTTAATCTTGCAATCTTTGCCATAAAGCTACAATCAATTTGTCATGAATTACAACATGAATGAAATTGATAAGCCACTGCCTGAGATGCTCAGCATGTTGAGAACTGCTGAGCTCAACCTTAAGAAGGGAAAATCTGACGCCATTTTGATGGTGCAAAAGAAGAAAGGCAAGGGCAAGCCTAAAGGTAAGGGAAAGTCCCAAGCCAAGGGCAAAGGCAAGGAATTGAAACCCAAAGGAGGGGTAGCCAAGGAAGGGGCTTGCTTCCACTACAAGGAAGCTGGACACTGGAAGCGTAACTGCAAGGCATACCTGGAAGATCTTAAGAAGAAGAGAAGTGAGACTTCTACTTCAGCTATAAATGTTATAGAAGTCAATCTATCTATTTCTTCATCCTGGGTATTAGATACCAGATGTGCATCTCACATTTGTACCAATGTGCAGGCGTTGAGAAATAGCAGGGCATTGACAAAGGGCGAGGTGGACCTACGAGTAGGCAATGGAGCAAGAGTTGCTGCTGTTGCTGTAGGAACTTATGATCTATCTTTGCCCTCTGGGCTTGTACTAGAATTAGATGAATGTTGTTATGTACCTGCCTTAACTAAGAACATCATTTCAGTTTCTTGTTTGGACAAGAAAGGATTTGCATTTATAATAAAGAACAAATGTTGTTCAGTTTTTTTAAATGATATGTTCTATTGTAGTGCACCTCTAATCAACGGACTCTACTTTCTAGACTTAGAGAGCCCTATCTATAACATAAGTACCAAAAGGTTCAAGTCAAATGAGTTGAACCAAACCTATCGCTGGCATTGTCGCTTAGGTCACATAAATGAGAGTCGCTTAGGTCACATAAATGAGAGTCGCTTATCTCAGTTCCATAAGGATGGGCTGCTTGACTCATTTGATTTTGAATCATATGAGATATGCGAGTCTTGCCTTTTAGGTAAGATGACCAAGACTCCCTTTAGTGGACACAGCGAAAGAGAAACAGACTTGTTAGAACTTATACATAGTGTTGTATGTGGTCCTTTCAATATTGCTGCTAGAGGTGGTTACAAGTACTTCATTACATTTACTGATGACTTCAGTAGATATGGTTATGTGTATCTCATGACACATAAATCAGAATCCTTTGAAAAGTTCAAAGAATTCAAGAATGAAGTACAAAACCAGCTTGGCAAGAGTATTAAGATACTTCGATCAGATCGAGGTGGTGAATACCTTAGCCATGAGTTTCGTGACTATCTAGCTGAGTGTGGGATTCTATCCCAACTCACTCCTCCTGGAACACCACAGTGGAATGGTGTATCCAAAAGGAGGAATCGTACCCTATTAGATATGGTATGATCTATGATGAGTCACACAGATCTTCCTATATCCTTTTGGGGATATGCTCTAGACACAACAACCTTTACCCTTAACCGTGTACCATCCAAGGCTGTGATAAAGACACCATATACGATATGGACAGGGAGAAATCCCAAGATGTCTTTCATGAGGATTTGGGGTTGTGAGGCTTACGTTCGACGTCAAGTCTCAGACAAACTGGGACCCAAATCTGATAGGTGCTATTTTGTTGGATATCCCAAGGATACAAAGGGATATTACTTCTACATTCCCAATCATCATAAAGTGTTTGTAGCAAAGACTGGGATTTTTCTAGAAAAGGATTTTGTTTCTAAAAAAACTAGTGGGAGTACGTTCGATCTTGAAGAAATTCAAGATAAGGACCATAGCACTGAGGCCTTGATGGAGGTTGAACAGGATCCACAAAGTGTTGTGGCTGATGAGGTTGTTGCACAAAGGGTTATGGAACAACCACCTGTTCAGGTACACCTACCTCTTCACAGATCTGATAGGGTACGTCATCAGCCTGAGAGATACTCATTTCTCTTGTCTGACCATGATGAAGTAATGCTCATTGAGAATGAGCCTACCTCTTATCAGGAAGCTGTGATGAGCCCAGATTCTGAGAAATGGCTAGAGGCCATGAGATCCGAGATGGAATCCATGTACACAACCAAGTATGGACTTTGGTTGATCGACCTAAAGGGGTCAAACCCATTGCGTGTAAGTAGGTATTTAGGAGAAAGACTGACATGGATGGATTTATGCATACCTATAAGGGCCGATTGGTGGCTAAAGGTTTCAAGCAAATTCATGGTATTGACTATGATGAAACCTTTTCTCCAGTGGCTATGTTTAAGTCCATTCGGATCTTGCTTGCTATTGCTGTTAGTAATATATGAGAGATGTCCTAAGGCAATCGCCTTATGTATGAACCATTTATATGATAAATGAAGATTCACTATTTGAGTATACATGTTTTATGTATTTGATTGGATCTTAAACTCATTTACTGAATGTCCACGATATGATTCGCAGCATGAGAGAATTTGTGATTGGATCACAACTAGTGAGTATCTCTACATATGTAATTGTGATGTATCGGAATTATCCCTAGTCGATGAATTGATGAATCTGGACACCATCAATTCTGTTGAGACTAGCACGAGGTATACTCCTTGGTGTATCCAAGCAGCTGATTCTCACTGGCTGGAGACATAGTGATGTCCGGAGTTAATCGTGGATGCTAGTTATGGTAACTAGTTCATTGGAGTGACCAGCCGTAAGACTTCATATGGTTCTCTGCATATATAGATATGTCAATGAAGTTCTTACTGTGGGTTAAGTGCGATGTTCCTTTGACTTGCGGTATTCAAGTCATCTTGATCATGGAGACTTATGCTTTGACATCTTAAGCAAACATCTCTAAGGAGATGTGGACCCGGGATGATTGGGTATAAGTCGTGATCAAGGTGTTTGAATAGCCTATAAAGGATTCACCACTCCTTGCGAGGAGATGTATACCCATGGCCTCTCGTCGGATTGTTACTAAAGTCTTTGGCCAAAGCATTACATGTTTAGAGTAAGGTACTCTTCGATACATGTGGAGTAACTAGAATCCGTAGGACGAGGAAATGATACTTGAGCTAGGTGTGACGTAGTCAGCCTAGTGGGGACTGACACAATAGACCATGTCCTGAACCAAGTGGGTATAAGATGAGTGAAGGGAATGGGGCACGATTCATTCGAGCTACTGAAGGGTTTCAGAAATAGTTCTGGATCAATCGTTGATCTTTTCGGTTAATTGGGGATCATGATGTACTACTAGGTGCCACTCATGATCGTTCTATAATTAATGGTTAATTATAGACGGCCAACATAAACCGAGAACCTATTTGGTCACACGCACAACGAGTGTAATCCAAAGGATTTAAAACGAGCTTGAGAATGGGATTCTCAGACCGAGAGAAACTATGTTTGGTTGGACCAAACATAAAGCGAGCATGAAATTGTTTCAGTCGCAATGGAAGCGTGGATGGGCTGCGTCTTATGAAGACGTAATGGATGGACCAAAATGGTTTGGTTCTAATCCAATGGATAAGAATAAACCAAAGGGTTTGGTTTATTTTAAACGAATGAACCAAAAGTTGGTTCGGTTCGTTTTAACTTAAAATAAACCATCATGGTTTGGTTTATTTTAACTTATCTTAATGGAGAGGGTTAACGGGCTTTATGGATATGATCCATTAACCATTAAGAGAATTAGTTCTCTATAAAAGTGGGCTTAAGGGATTGTTAAACCCTAATTAATCCAAACCCTAGCCCCCCCTTTGTGTTGCCGCCCACTCCTTGGAGGAGTTTTCGGCGCCAACCCAAGAGCGCCTTGACCTTGTGCCGCCGTCAAGACCCTTGCTTGCATCCAAGCTCCAGTGAACCTCCGGCGACCCTCCGGTGATCTCCTATAGGTTCGGCATCAAGGTGAGCCTTTTCTCTCCTTGTTTTGGCCGGCGCCTACTCCTCCACCAAGCTGTCCAGTTTTCTGGACAGCTTCTTCTCCTCTCGTCGGAGCGTCGTTTGGACGACGGTTAGTGCTCCGACAGCGGCTAAAATACCGGGGATTTGATCTCCGGTAATCCTCTGAGGTGGAGGACGAAGGAATTCGTCAAACGATTGACGAATACCTCTCCGGAGAAGCGAGTTTTGAGAACTCGTTTTGGATCCGAATTTGGATTTGGATCGTGATCATCTCTCGATCACGTCATCTTCAACACGAGGCTAGTAACCCATACGAAGACGAAGCTCGTGGCTTGGCGAAGTCATCCCGAGGAGCTCGGCGTGGATACGGATAGAGATGATTCTTACGAGGATCGTTCCGGTTGATGCCGTTCCCGCTACACGTCATACGAAAGGTATAACGTAGTTTAATTTCCTTTTATTGCAATTTTAATTTACGGTTATGTCTACACTTGTTGTAATAGCATGCGTGTGTTGTGTGTGTTGTAATAAATAGGAGTATTTATTATTTTTATTGCTTCCGCTGTGCTCATGTTTACGAAACATGATCGAACACACACACGCCGCGGTGTCGGAAACCCAACAATTGCAGCATACCACGATTATGAGATCTGGCATATGGATGTCAAAACCGTGTTTCTGAATAGAAACTTACTCGAGGATGTGTACATGACACAACTTGAGGGTTTTGAAGATCCACAGCATACTGAGAAAGTATGCAAGCTGCAAAGGTCTATTTATGGGCTAAAGCAAGCTTCTCGGAGCTGGAATCTTCGATTCGTTGATGCGATCAAACAGTTTGATTTCATCAAGAATGAAGATGAACCCTGTGTCTACAAGTGGGTTAATGGCAACACAGTTGTCTTCCTTTTATTTTGTATTGTATGTGGATGACATACTACTCATTGGGAATGACATCCCTTCGCTACAGTCTGTGAAGACTTGGCTGGGGATGTGCTTCTCAATGAAGGACTTAGGTGAAGCAGCCTGTATTCTAGGCATCAAGATCTATAGAGATAGATCTAAGAGATTGCTTGGCCTAAGTCAGAGTACATACAATGACACGGTATTACTACAGTTTGCCATGCAGAATTCCAAGAAGGGACTTCTGTCGATGTCACATGGTGTGAGTCTTTCGAAGACTCAAAGTCCCTCTTCTAGAGAGGAGAGAGACCGCATGGATAAGATCCCTTACACATCTGCTATAGGATCTATCATGTACACCATGCTGTATACTCGTCCTAATGTCGCGTATGCTTTGAGCATGATGAGTAGGTACCAGTCAGATCCAGGTGAGCATCACTGGATAGCAGTCAAGACTATTCTTAAGTACTTGAAAAAGACTAAAGAATATTTCTTGATATTTGGAGGCAATGAGGAGCTAGCTGTAAAGGGTTACAGCGATGCCAACTTTCAAACTGACCAGGAAGATTATAGATCATTGTCAGGGTTCGTGTTTTGCTTGAATGGTGGTGCTGTAAGCTGGAAGAGTTCCAAGCAGGACAGAGTTATTGATTCTACAACAGAGGCCGAATTTATATCGGTGCTTCCATCTCATTCGAGAGATTATCGATAGAGGAGATGTGAAGATTTGCAGAGTACCCACAGAGGCTAACATCGCAGATCCCTTGACCAAGGCTTTGGCACAGAAAAAGCATGATGGTCACACTAGGTCATTGGGTATTAGATACTATGGTGATTGGCTCTAGTGCTAGTGGGAGATTGTTAGTGAAAGCCCTAGAGTCAATCATGTGATGATTGTTGTATGGACTTTATTGTATCATATTCTTATTTATAAAGGCATGGTTATTATATTTACTTTTATTGGTGCAAAATAACTAAATATAATAATGTCCTTGAGTAGTAGGTTCTTATCTATATCAGTCGATTGGTTGAATCGATAATGAGATGATATAGAGAACACTACTCTTAATCATTCCTAGTCTAGTATTAACATTCAAGGACAACGTTAATGCGTAGAGACTAGCATGTAGGTCAACATGATGACTTGATCTCACAAGTCATGGATATGAGATATCAAGTTGACACATGGGTATGCATTGGAGAATGAATACTGAATGACCCGCCATGAGAAAGTATCATGGATCGTTATATGAGTGTCATATACTTTCTCATGTGGTTATTAGTATGACTATTAGTCGTTAGACCTGAAGTCACCATGGTTCCCTACATAAGGTGTTGCATACTTTGGCTTCGTCAAACGTCACCCGTAAATGGGTAGACTATAAAGGCGATTACTGGGTATGTAACAAATTATGCGGAGGGATGTGAGTGATGTAGATGAGATCTATCCCTCGTATATGATGGGAGTGACATCGATATTCTTGATTAGGTTCATATGATGAACCATGAGGATTAGGTTCATGGGATGAACCAAATTGGATTAAGAGTAATCCAAATTAGACTAATTGAGTTAGACTCAAGTTGATTCAAGTGTTGAATGAGTCTAATTTAGATTTGATTCATCAAATCAATTTAAATTAAATGAATAAAGATTCATTAAATTAAATTGACTTGAATCAAATGGTTGGATTTGATCATCCATGAGAGATAAGAGGTCATGTTTGACTTGACTTGAGAGGGAAGATGAAAGGTCAAGTTTGACTTGACCAAATGCCATGTCATGATGATGACTTGGCATGGCCGGCCAATGATGATGCTCCACATCATCATTGACTTTGTCATGTGGTGCCACCTCATGAGGGAGACCAAGAGTCATTGGCTCTTGGAGTTACATGCATGCATGTAACCCCCTTATAGTTGGTTATGGATGATGTGAAGTTAAGTTGTGTAACTTCATCTTCTTCCTCTTCTCTTCCCTCAAGCTCTATCTTCCTCATCTAGCCATGAACGTCCAAGGGGTGCTAGCACACTCTAAGGTGTTTTTCTCCACCATTTGTTCGTGTGGATACTTATAGAGGAGTGTACACTTGACACTCTCGAGTTCCGGCGAACCTTTTGGACGAGCGGGATTTGCGAAGGGCATCGCATCTAGGGTAACGTACTTATCATGTAGATCTAAGGTAGATCTAGGGTTTTATACAAACACATACATGTTTTAGTTTTAATACATCTTCGCACGGATCCATGGCCGGACTTCTGGGGTTTCTGCAACGCAAAAAGCGGTTTTTGCGACTCGGAAAGTCCAACATATTCAGCCCCCCCCTCTAGCGATCCGCTCGATCCAACAATTGGTATCAGAGATGGGGACACTAAGATCTGGAGAAACCACCGATCTAGCATTGTCTTTTGATTTCGTTTTCATTTAATTTTTGATTTTGCAAAGTTTTTATTAGTTCCTCCCACACTACTAATCCAAGACGCGAGTCTTGGAACATTTTTCTTGTTTTTGTCTTTACTATATTTCGTTTTCCTTTCTTCTTCTTACCTTTTGTGTCAAATGGCCCATCTCAAGGGTTTTAGCACTGTCTGACCTCCATTTTACAATGGAGATGATTTTCGTTACTAGAAAGGTTGGATGAAATGCTTTCTCAAAACCCAAATCGAGATGTGGATCATAATCCAAACGGGATTCACACTTCCGACTAATGAAGGTGGTGAATCTTTGGATTATGACCAATGGACCAATGCCACAAAAAGGCAAGTAGAAGCCGATAAAAAAGCAATGCAAATACTCCAATGTGGTCTGACAAAGGAGGAGCTCAACTGCGTCAGCCTCTTTATCAGCGCAAAGGATCTTTGGACAAAGCTAGTGGAGCTACACAAAGGGACTGACGAAGCCAAGGTATGTAAGCATGATCTTCTTTTCAATAGGTTGTATAATCTAAAAATGCAGGAACACGAGACGGCGACGCAACTGCACGCTCGGGTTCAAGATATCATCAACATCCTACACACAATCGGACAAAAGGTCAAAAATTGCGACCTTATCAGGTACGTACTAAACTCATTTTCTAGGACCACCTTGTGGGCATCCATGGTCGATGCCTACAAGGTCTCTAAGGATCTTTCAAAACTTAGATTAGATGAATTGTTTTCATATTTCAAACTCCATGAATAATCCAACCCAGATCGCGAGAAGGGTATAGGACTTTTTGATGGTTCGAAGAAGAAGATCGCGAGAAAGCCACCCCTGAAGGAGGAAGAAGATGAGTACGAGTCAGAGGTCGACCCGGAATTGGAGACTGAACTAGTCAACCTAATTTGGAGGATGGTCAAGGGCCGAAAGAGAACTGTCACTCGACCCAACGAAGGTAAGCCTAACATTTCTAATGATAGGTGTTACGAATGCAATAGGTTTGGGCATATCAAGTCCGAATGTCTGAAGCTCAAGAGCAAAGCACCGAAACTCAAGAAGGCACTCAATGCTACGTGGGAAGAAGCGTCAGAGGAAGAAGACGACATTCATGTCTTCATGGATAAACTAGTTGAATCAGAGATGGAGTCTAAACTGGAGCATGAGTCTGAACCCAAAGACGAATCGGACTACGAAGCTCTATTCAAGACAAGCCACGAATCCGCATCCGGTTCAAGAGATACACTTAAGGTAAGTCGATCTCTTATTTTTACTCTTTACAGTGCGATTAAATTATTAACTAGGAAGTTAACTAAGTCCGAGTCCAAGGTCGAGACCCCGATTGAGGAGGTTAAACTCCTCAAACATGAGGTCTCCCTAACCTCTTCGACTAGTTAAGTTCGAGAGGAGGACTCAATTCGGGTTGAAAAGCTCGAAGTTGAGAACTCACTCTTGAAAAGTCAAGTCAAAGATATTAGGAACACGTTGGAAAGGTTTACTTTGGGATCCAAGGGACTTGACCTCCTACTTGGATCGCAAGGAGCCGTGTACAACAAGGTCGGACTAGGATTTAGCTCAAAAACAACCAACAAGTCGTATATGTCGATTGTAAGTCGACATAAAAAACATGTCCAACCATGGGTCCCTAAGACCGCTTTGATTTCAAACTTAGGATCCAACCAGTACTGGGTTCCCAAGGACAAAATCCACTATGTGGAGAGACCGAACCGATTCAACGGTCCAGGGGGAGCCAGTACAAAATTTGTTTGTGCTCTAACTTAGAAATTGAATGCTTAGGTCCTTTATTTATTTTTATTCTTTTCTTTTTAGAATGGTTAGATAGGACTATAACTCGTAAATACTTGGTAACATAGTACCAGGATGCGGCGAGATGATAGTACGCTAGGAAAGTGGAGTCTCGTGTATTCGGGCTAGATAAGGCGTATATAGTTCGGTGCACTTGACAGAGTGGAACTAGCTGAAGCTACCTCGCCGTATCCTAGACTAGTTAGACCAGGAAGTTGTCTTAGGTTAGTCAAGTCTCTATTTTCTTGAAAATGGATTTGTCTAAGGAAATGGTCATTTTTTCTATCAAATAAGTCCCCTATGCCTTGTCACGACTTGGAAGCCAAGATCTTGAAAAGGTGACTTAATGAGCTTAAGGTCAAATCCGAATCTAACGCAAGGTTGACAAGTGTTCAAATCATTAAATTCAAATAAAGTAAAATTGGAAGTCATCTCACAAGAATATATAAGATAACATGCTTGATCATGTAGACATGGGTGAGATGATTTAGGTTTAATAATTTACAACCAACCTTTAGCAATTCCAATATCCGATCCAACTACCTTGTGTGTATGATCAATGGATGTGGGACAGTGGTTGCTTCCGACACATGACCGGGGATCAACTTAAGTTTTCGAAGCTTCGATACAAACAACAAGGATCGGTAGCCTTCGGAAACAATGGCAAGCTAAAAATCATCGCATCAGGTGATATTGAGCTCAACTCAAACTTTATTATTCAAAATGTCTTATTGGTATAAAATTTCCAATATAATTTACTTAGTGTAAGTCAATTGTGTGATAATAACAATAAAGTCATATTTCTAGAAAATGAATGCGTAATTAAAACAAATGAAACCTCTAAAACAATTCTTAAATGAACCAGAAATAACAATATTTATACTATTAATTTAACTAACTCCTCAACCAAGTGTCTTATGACACGGCAAGAGGAATCTTTGTTGTGGCACCGACGACTCGGTCACTCGCAGTCAAGACTCATCCACAAGATGAGTCAGAGTGACTTAGTCAGAGGTTTGCCTAACCACAACAAGTTAGATAATAAAATATGTAATGCTTGTCAACAAGGTAAACAATATAGGACACAACATCAAATAACTAATCAAGAACGAACCAAAAGTGTTCGTGAGCTCCTACACATGGATCTATTTGATTCACACGGAGCTAAGTCACTCAACGGGAGTCAATTCTGCTTAGTCATAATTGACGACTATTCTAGATTTACTTGGGTTAGGTTCATCAAACACAAAAGTGATAGCCTAGATCAATTAATCAACTTATTTAAACTAATAGAAAATCAACAAAACCATAAAATCAAAAGACATAGGAGTGATCATGGTGGTGAATTCGAGAACCACAGGTTTACAGAATTTTGTAACCTAAATGGATACCACCATGAGTTCTCATGCCCTAGAACCCCACAATAGAATGACCTAGTAGAACGTAAAAATAGAACCCTACAAGAAGCCGCTAGGACAATGTTAAACGAGTATAACCTACCTGATAGGTTTTGGGCAGAAGCCGTTAGTACGACTTGCTATGTCCAAAATAGGATCCTTATGGTAAAGAGGCACCTTAAGACCTTGTACGAGATTATCACGATAAAATACCTAACAACAAGTACTTTAGGGTATTTGGATGTAAGGTACATATCTTAAACACTAAGGATTACCTAGGGAAATTCACATCCAAAACCTCTACCGGAATCTTTCTAGGATACTCGACTACGAGTAGAGCCTATAGGGCATATAACCATGACACCCTTAGAGTCGAAGAGACTATTAATGTAGTATTTGATGAAGGACATGAACCTACAAAACCCCTAGCAACCCCAATTAGCGAGCCGATTCATACAAGACTCGACTCCGATCTTGAGATTGAGCCTAGTATTAATCCTAACCTAAGTCAACCAAGTCATCCTATCGACCAAGCGATAGGTGACTCTAACCCAAGTCAAACAAGGACTAAAATGAATCATCCTATCAACCAAGTGATAGGTGATCCAAGCCTAGGAGTTCGAACTAGAGCTTCATACCAAAACCTTAGTCAAATTTCCTTGATTTCCAAAATAGAACGCAAAACCATTGACCAAGCTCTTCTTGATCCGGTTTGGATTATTGCAATGCAAGAAGAGCTAGCTCAATTCACTAGGAACGAAGTATGGGAATTAGTACCACCACCTAAAGATAAAACAATCATTGGAACAAGGTGGGTGTTTCAAAATAAACTTGATGATAAAGGTGAAGTAGTTAGAAATAAAGCTAGATTAGTCGCTAAAGGGTTTAGTCAAGTTGAAGGTTTAGATTACGATGAGACCTATGCCCTAGTAGCTAGATTTGTTGGGATGTATACTAAAAATTCTATCTTTTGTATGAACATTTTATTTTGAAATAAGAATCACATGATCATTGTTTGCATATTTATGGTGATGCATATTATCTAATACATTACATTGTAGATAACATGGTATGTGGTGTCACACATGAGATCATGTTATCAGATCCTTGTAAAGTATAAGTATAGGCTCACAACCGAGATGACTTTGGACAAACCATTGGCATGGTAGTAGTGTGATTTGGTATTGGTTTGTCTTGACCATAGAATCACACTAGTACACTTTGTGTGTATTGAGCATGACCGACTTAGAGGTGATTCGATTTATTGTTGACTACGTAATCGAATCAGACCTCAGATATTATATTGTACATGCTCTTAATCCTGATATAATAACGGACACATATACTTAGTATTCATTTCATTGATCTATCAATGGGCGAGATTTATAGATTAAATCGATAGGCTCGATAAGTTGGGAAATGATATTATTTATATGGTGTGTCATTGATTAAAGGAGGAAATTGTGTCCTATATATTAGGATGATGATGTCCCCTTGAGGAGCTCATAAGGTTCATCATGTAAACCCTGCAGGTGGACTTGGTCCGGCATGATGAAAAGGTTGAGTGGTACTACTCATGGAATTAGATGTTGATTAATTAATGGTCAGTAAAATAATTAATCGACGGACATTCGAGATCTTAAACACGGGGAGAAAATGTACATATAATATATGGAGCCCATATTAACTTATGGGGGTTTGTGAGGTAGATCAATGATAACCCTTTAGTGGATTGGATCATCATTAATGGATCGGACTTTATGTGGGCTTGATCCATTGGGTGGCCAAGATCCAACTCCTCCTCATGGTCCCTATTTTAGCCTATTAATGCCTCATGAAGCCTAGATCCAATGGATGAAAACAAAACTCTAGATCGAAAGGTAGAGATTAAATCTCTAGATCCGACGGTTGAGATTAAATCTCTAGATCCGACGGTTAAGATTAAATCCCTACAACCAATGGTGGAGATTAAAACATGGCTTGTCCCTAACTCTATAAAAAGTGGCTTAAGGGTTAGCGTGGAGATTGAATTAGAGGCAAGGGAGATTAGGGTTGGGCTGCAAGAGACTTGGAGTTAGGGTTTGTGCTTGGGCGGCCACAAATAAGGAAGTTTTTCCTCTTCTTATTCTTCTTCCTTAAGAGTTGCGGCACCCCTTATCCTTCCCTAGACCTTGGCCGGCGTCCAAACAAGTTTCTCTCCTCTCCTTGGCCGGTGGAAAGAAGTCTAGGGTCTCTTTCCTTAGGGTCATGGTCGGCGTTCACTCTCCTTGATCTCCTTCTTGGCCGACGGCAAGCACCAAGCTTGGAGCTTGGTGGTTGGTTGAAAGAAGGAGAAGTGCTTAGTTTCTTAGTCTTCCTCTTGTTCGGAGCAAGCAAGGAAGGAAGATTGTTGATGTAGGAACTTCGACTTTTGGTAGATCGTCGCCCACACCACTTCCAAAAGGAGGAAGGACATACGATAGAAGATCGAGAGGTATAATACTTGTCTATTTTCTTATGTAACATGTTTATAATTGTTTTCAATTATATATGCATGATATATTCTATTTTGTGGCTAATATAACTGGGACCTCGAACATAAACACAAAAGTTGGCGATCCGTACATCGTCTATTCCGCGGCTATTCGTAGAATAGAGGTTGGTTGCTTGAACAACAAGTTTGTTCAAGTGACTACTCTAATCGAATAGCACAACGATGAAACGGTTGCTTGGGTAATACCTCTTGTCAAGGAAAATTTTTTTTATCCAGGGACGTAGAAGGAATCACCATGAACAAGCGACCAAGTTGAAGTGGGAAGCGAAGTTTCCTACCTTCAAGTGGTATCAGAGACACGATTTCCGTTTTTGTGTGTTTAGGATTCGGTTACTTTTATGCACTTTTCATATGTTATATGTGCCGGATAATAGTAGGATATGCGTAGGTTAACTCTTTGGTTGCAGGCATAGGATCCAACTATTATGATCATATGTGTGTATGTGATTGTATGTGTGTAATTGTATACTTTGTTGAATCCTCGGGGTTGACGAGGTTAGTATTTAATTTATTGTAAATTAGATACGACATTGTTTAGCCACACTTTTTATTTTAGTTTACTTTCGATCTAGATTTCATGTACACTCCCTCGTGGAGTATAGGATCGATGGATGTAAATTAAAATATTTAGTCTCGGCTCGGATCTCCGGATGGCTCATACATGGCAAAGGAGGAGCGGACGAGATGGCGATACGACGGGAGACATATTGAAGACAAAAGGCATAATAATTGGAAAAATTTTATTTTTCATATTTATTTCTTATTCTTTGATATGCATGTCGTAGGCTAGAAAATTCATCAATTTCAAATTACTAAGTGGGAGAGGGATATTTTTATAAATTCACACGGCCTTCATTACGATTTGACATGTGATGCAAACAAACTTGTGTGTCGGCTATGAGTGCCTTCCTCCCCATCGGATGAGTTTGTTTGTGGATCACAAGGTCAAATATTGTTATAGGAAATTATTAAGGAGCGTGTGTAGTTCCCCAATGGAAGGCACATAACCCGAGATAATTACCTTAGTACCGAGTAATGGTGAACACTTAGATACAAATATAAGTATCCTCCCCATCGGAGTCACTGCTTTTATTTGTAGGGCCAAAGAGAAACCAACTTTTAATTTTACTTCTCAAAAAGTTAGGTTGACAAGATAGTAAAATTAATGGGTAAAACCTAGTCTTACAAATGTAGAATTTGTATACGTCCACACTATCGTGGCATACGATATTCTCGGTGTTTTGAGGTGTTGGTTGATTTTTAAATTTTATTGTTTGAGGAATCAATAATTTTTTGAAATCTTATGTTTTGATCTATGTGATTCTTAGGTTTCCTTTCAAAATGACTTTCAACCCAGTTGCTGTGATAGTGAAAGAGAATAAATTTACTGGACCCAACTATGTTGATTGGAAGAAGAATCTTGACATTGTCTTGACTGCTGAGGAATACAAATATGTACTCCTCGAAGAGTGCCCTCCTAAGCCAATGGATGATTCTGGGGAAAAGGAGAAGGAGAGTTATAAGAAGTGGATCAAGGTCGATGAGATGGTGCGATGTTACATTTTGGCATCTATGTCAAATGTACTGCAACAACAGCATCAAGCCATGTCCACTGCTTATGACATGATGCTCAATCTCAAATAACTTTTCAGACACCAGAATCGGGCTGCTAGGCAGGAAGCCATGAGGATCTTGATGATGACCACCATGATCGAAGGAACACCCGTGAGGTATCATGTTCTCAAGATGATGGCTCATTTAAATGAGTTGGAAGACCTTAGAGCTGAGATCGATGGGGAAACCCAGGTCGATATCATTCTCCAATCTCTACCTAGGAGTTTTGAGCAGTTTTGCCTGAACTACTGTTGGAATCGTGCTATTCCTCGGAAGGCTCATCGGCTCCCATGTCACCGGATTAAAATTTTCACTAATGAAAACTAATCCGGATGGGATGAGTTTCCTAAGCACAACCAATTCATCGTCGTGCTAATGACTTGAGCGATCGCTTGAACAAACTAGTTGTTCAAGCAACCAAGCTCTTCTAGTCAGTTAGCTGCGGAAGAGAGGACGGACGGATCGCCGGTTTTTGTGTTTATCTCCGGGGTCCATGATTATACAAATACATGTAAATGTAAACTCGTATAATCAACATATACTAACATAAAGAACATAAACTAGCATATCAATAAGAACATGTAAAGAACTATAATAAAAGTTGTAAAACTTTTATACCTCTTGATCTTCTATCGTATGTCCTAACCTCCTTGTAGACTTCGTGTGGGCGAAGATCCTCCACAAGTTGAAGCTTCCAAAATCTTCTTCAATCCAAAGAAAGAAGAACTCTCTTTCCCTTCTTGCTTGAGTCAACAACCAATCCGCAAAGGATTGATGCCGCCGACCCCAAGAATAGAGAGAACAAAATGGAAACCACCAAGGAACCAAACTAGGGACAAACCCTAGCTTCTAGTGCCGCAGGCCAAGATGGAATGAAGAGGAGAAGATGAATACATTGGGCGCCGGCCAAGGTGGAGGGAATATAGGAAGGAGCCGGCCACACCCTAGGAAGAAGAAGAGCTCCTCTCCTATAGATGCCGCCCACCTTCATGCAAACCCTAGCCGCCCAACCATAGGAGCTAAACCCTAATTAGGGTTTCCTCCTTAGGCTTTCTTACCGCCCAACCAAGGTGGAGAGAAGAGATCTAGGAGCCGGCCACCTTCTAGGAAGAAGAAGAGAAACTCCTCAAGTTACCTCCCACTCTTCCTTCCAAACCTAGCCGCCCAACCAAAGAGCCAAACCCTAATCCAATTAGGGATTCCTCCTTAGGGTTTCTTGCCGCCCAAGCAATGCTAGGCAAAACCCTAATCTCCTTAGCATCCATCATCCAACATCAATCTGTGCTGCCCACCCTAAGCCACCCTTTTATAGAGTTAGGGATAGGCCTTGGTTTAATCTCCACCGTCGGTTCTAGGGTTTTAATCTCAACCGTCGGATCTAGGGTTTCATACCAACCGTCGGATCTAGGGTTTCATCCCAACCGTCGGATCTAGGGATTTAATCTCAACCGTCGATTCTAGGGATTTAATCCCAACCGTCGGATCTAGAGATTTAATCTCAACCGTCGGTTCTAGGGATTTAATCCCAACCGTCGGATCAAGAGATTTAATCTCAATCGTCGATTCTAGGGATTTAATCCCAAACATCGGATCTAGAGATTTGTTTTCCATCATTTGATCTAGACTTCATGAGGTTTATATTAGGCTACGATAGGGACCATGAGAAGGAGTTGGATCTTGGCCACCCGATGGATCAGAACCACACAAACTTGATCCATCAATGATGTTCCATTCCACTAGAGGATCATCATTGAATTACCTCACCAACCCCCATAAATTAATATGGGCTCCATATATTATTCGTACATCCATCTCCCCGTGTTTAAGATATCGAATGTCCGTCAATTAATTGATTTACTGACCATCAATTAATTAACATCTAACTCCTCGAGTAGTACCACTCAACCTTAACATCATGTTGACTAAATCAACCTGCAAGGTTTATATGATGAACCTTATGAGCTCCTCAAGGGGACATCATCAACCTAATATATAGGACATGGTTTCCTCCTATAATCAACGGCACACCATGTAAATAATATTATTTCCCAACTTACCGGGCATATTGATTTAATCCATCTAAATCTCACCCATTGGTAAATCAAAGAAATAAATACTAAGTACATGTGCCCGTTATTATATCGGGATTAAGAGCATGTACAACATAATATCCGAGGTCCGATTCAATTATGTAGTCAGCAATAAATTGAATCACCTCTATGTCGGTCCTGCTCAATACGCCTAAGTGTACTAGTGTAACTCTATGTTCAAGACAAAACAATACCAAGCTACACTACAACCATGCCAATGGTTTGTCAAAAACCATCTTGGTTGTGAGCCTCTACTTATACTCTACAAGGGACTGATAACATGATCTTCTATGCCACACCCAAGCACCATTTTATCTACAATATAAAGTATTAGACAATATGTACATATATAAATAAAGTGCAAACAATGATCATGTGATTCTTATTTCAAAATAAAGATGTTCATACAAAAGAGCTAGGCTTTCAGTATACATCCCAACAATCTCCCACTTATACTAAAAGACTATGCTGTCCTCATACATCCATACATCTGATTCCCCTTCCTTTCACATGCCTATCAAAGCTCTCGCTAGAAGGGCCTTAGTGAAAAGGGTCTACATGGTCATCCTCTGATGCAATCTAGGCGACAGCAACTTCTACCTCCTTTACGATTTCTCGTATCAGGTGGTACTCGCACTCTATGTGTTTACTAGTCTTATGGGATTGTGGTTCCTTCGAGTTTGCAACTGCACCATTATTATCATAATAAATTGTGATTGTTCTGGGCAAACCAGGAATCACATCCAAGTCCATCAGGAAGTTCCTGAGCCACACAACTTCTTTGGCCGCCACAAGGGCTGCCACATACTCAGCTTCCATGGTGGAGTCCGCCACGCATTTCTGCTTGACACTCCTCCATACTATGGCTCCACCTCCAAAAGTAAACACAAACCCCGAGGTAGACTTACTGTTATCCCTATCATATTAGAAATCGCAATCCATGCAACTCACAGGGAGTAATTGGTCTGTCCGGTAAACTTGCATATAATCCCTAGTCCTTGTCAGGCACTACAATATATGCTTTTACCGCAGTCCAATGTCCCTGTACTGGATTACTCTGATATCAGCTAACCATGCCCACGGCAAAGAAGATATCTTATCTCGTACATAGCATACATGAGGCTTCCTATTACCGAAGCATAAGGAACCGCCTTCGGCTCCTTTATCACCACAAATGATCTAGGACACATCTCCTTAGATAAAGGAACTCCATACCTGAAAGGTAGAAAATCCTTCTTGGAGTTCTGCATGCTAAAACGATCCAAAATCATGTCTATGTATGAAGCTTGGGATAAGCACAACAACCTTGATCCCAAGGTTGTGACCCACTTCTCCCAAGTCCTTCAAAACTGTTTGGACAACTATACCCTTACGTCTGATAACACTCTGATATTGTTACCAACTACCAAAATATTATCTACGTATAGTACAAGAAATACCACTACGTTTCCGTCACATCTCTTGTATACACAAGACTCATCCGGACATTGAATAAATCCATAAGACTGATTTACCTCCTCAAAGCGGATGTTCCAAGACCTTGAAGCTTGCTTCAATCCATAAATGGACCGATTAAGCTTACATGCAACATGCTCTTTGTCCTTAGCAATGAATCCCTCTGGTCACTTCATTTGGATGTTTTCCTCAAGACTTCCATTAAGGAAAGCTGTCTTGACATCCATGTGCCACACCTCATAATCCATATGAGGTGCTATGCATAAGAGCTCCCAGACCTGACTTGAATCCATGGATTCAATCTCAGTATTCATTGCACTTTGCCAAGATGCTATATCTATATCTTGGATTACCTCGTCGTATGTCTAGGGATCAGGTTCATGTTTGCTAGGGACCAAATCAGAAGATTCACCCAAGAACATGAATCAATAAGGTTGTCTAACATCCCTCCCACTACGACGAGGTATCATCTGCGTATCCTCTGTGACACGTGGTACAATGACATGTGGTATATCCTCTTATACCGGTGGTACTAAATAAGTGACTTCCCTTTTAACTCCTCCAGAATAATTTTACCCTTGGGCTTGTGGCTCATCACATAGTCTTCCTCTACAAATCTGGCGTTCGTGTTAACGATCACCCTATGATCTCTAGGACTATAAAACAATCCACCCTTTGTTCCCCTGGGATAGCCAATGAACATGCGTACTTCTGTACGAGGTTCCAACTTACCAGTATCTGCCTTCAGCACATGTGCTGGACTCCCATATCTGAATATGTCTTAGACTAGGCTTTCGCCTAGTCCACAATTCTGTGGGAGTAGAAGGCACTGATTTAGATGGAACCAGGTTCAGAATGTATACCGTCATATCTATAGCATATCCCCAGAACGAATCTTGCAAGTCAGAATAACTCATCATCGATCTAACCATCTCCATAAGAGTCATATTCCTTCGCTCTGCTACACTATTCTGCTGGGGTGTGCCAGGTGCGGTCAATTGGGATTGAATCCCAGCCTCTGATAAGTAGTTCCTAAACTCTCCCAAGAGGTACTCACCACCACGATCAGATCGTAGTGTCATCCGTATCTTGAACAATCATCTATGAAAAAGCCTCTTGGTCATAGGACCATACGAATCAGAATGAACCAATTCCAACACATAGGACCATACGAATCAGAATGTTCTAAACTACCTCTTGTCTGGATATACATAGGACCATACGAATCAGAATGAACCAATTCCAACACATCTTTGTATCTATACCCCTTGGCCTTGAGAAGCCTCTTGGTCATCTTACTTTCCAAGCAAGATTCATAGGTTGGGAGATCCTCCACCACTAATGAACCCAAAGGTCTATCAGCTATCAACCTATTGAATTCTGCTTAGGTTAATGTGACCAAACCTGAGATGCCAAAAGATATGTTTGGTTCATTTTCGAAGGTTCTTTTCTCTTATCGGAATTAGAAGATGAGTTAATAACTTCTATTTGCACCGTGGGAGCTTGTGGTTCATGTTATAAATTTCCTATCTATGTACCTGAATAGATAATGTCCCTATTCCTTTTATAACAAATCTGTCATAAAAAGAAATAGATTATCCATCCAAAAACAATTTAGAAACTAAAATCAATTCTTTCTAAATAAGGGTACATAAAGGAAATTCTTAAAAACCAAAACCTTTATTTTTCTCAAAAGATAAATAAAACATCTTCCACTACAATAGCCGCCATCTTCATGGCATTGCCCAAGTAAATGGTAATATCCCCTTTAGCTAGTCGTCGGGTTTCCTGGAACCCTTACAAAGTATTGCAGACATGATTAGTGACTCTCATATCTACACACCAGGTGCCGGTAGATAACACCGCTAACCATGTTACAACGACTAGACCAAAGGATATACTTTTGTTCTGCTTTGGATTGGGACAGTCCTCCTTCTAATGTCCATCCTGCTTGTAAGTGAAGTACTTGCCTTTCGGCTTCTTCACTCCTCCCTGAGATCCTCCCACCACATTTGCTCCACCTTGTTTCTCCTTCTTCTTACCTTTCGGCTTAGAAGTAGAAACCTTTTTGAGCAACCATGGCTTGAGGATACTCTTCGAAGAGTGCATACACGTACTTCCTAGCAGATAAGACAATGTCAGGATTCTTTTCCAATCAACATTATTTGGGTACAGTAAGTTTATTTCCTTTAATATCACAATAAGTGGACTGAAAGTCATTTTGAAAATCTTAAGAATCACATAGATCATTACTTTAGATTTCAAAAATTATTGATTCCTCAAAACAATAAAATTCTGAAATCAACCAACACCTCAAAACACCGAGAATATCGCATGCCACGATAGTGTAGACGTATACGAATTCTACATTTGTTAGAAGAGGTTTAACACTTTAATTTTATTATCTTGTCAACCTTACTTTTTGACAAATAAAATTAATAGTTGGTTCCTCTTTGGCCCTACAAATAAAAGCAGTGACTCCGATGGGGAGGATACTTTTTATTTGCATCTAAGTGTGCACCATTACACGATACTAAGGGAATTATCTCGGATTATGTGCCTTACCGATGGGGAAGTACACACACTCCTAAATAATTTCCTATAACAATTATTTGACCTAGTGATCCGCAAACAAACTCATCCGATGGGGAAAAAGGCACTCAGAGCCGACGCGCAAGTTTGTTGCATCACACGTCAAATTTTAATGAAGGCCGCAGGAATTAATTAAAATATCCCTCTCCCACTTAGTAAATTGAAAATGAGGAATTTTCAAGCACACACAACATGCATATAAAACAAATCAGCAATAAATATGGAAAAATCAGAAATTTTCTAACTATTATGGCATTGTTCTCCAATATGCGTCCCATCGTGTCGCCACCTCGTCCGCTCCTCCTACGCCATGTACGAGCCATCCGGATATCCGAGCCAAAAATAAAACCTATTTTATTTTACATCCATCGATCCTATACTCCACGAGGGAGTGTACATGAAATCTAGATCGAAAGTAAAATAAAATAAAGAGTGGCTAAGCAATGTCATATTTAATTACAAAATCAAATACTAATTTAGCCTCGTCAACCCCGAGGATTCAAATAATATACAATCACACACATGCAATCACATACACACATATATAGCCATAATAGTTGGATCTTATGCCTGCAACCAAAAAGTTAGCCTACGCACATCCTACTATTAACCGACATACACAATATATGATAAGTGCGTGAAAGTAACCGAATCCAAAACACACGAAATCGGAAACCGTGGCTCTGATACCATTTGTTGGAATCGTGCTATTCCTCGGAAGGCTCATCGGCTCCAATGTCACCGGATTAAAATTTTCACTAATGAAAACTAATCCGGATGGGATGAGTTTCCTAAGCACAACCAAATCATCGTCGTGCTAACAACTTGAGCGATCGCTTGAACAAACTAGTTGTTCAAGCAACCAAGCTCTTCTAGTCGGTTAGCCGCGGAAGAGACGACGGATAGATCGTCGGTTTTTGTGTTTATCTTCGGGGTCCATGATTATACAAATACATGCAAATGTAAACTAGTATAATCAACATATACTAACATAAAGAACATAAGCTAGCATATCAATAAGAACATGTAAAGAACAATAATAAAAGTTGTAAAACTTTTATACCTCTTGATCTTCTATCGTATGTCCTAACCTCCTTGTAGACTTCGTGTGGGCGAAGATCCTCCACAAGTTAAAGCTCCGTAGATCTTCTTCAATCCAAAGAAAGAAGAACTCTCTTTCCCTTCTTGCTTGAGTCAACCACTAATCCGCAAAGGATTGATGCCGCCGGCCCCAAGAATAGAGAGAACAAAATGGAAACCACCAAGGAACCAAACTAGGGACAAACCCTAGCTTCTAGTACCGCCGGCCAAGATGGAATGAAGAGGAGAAGAGGAATACATTGGACGCCGGCCAAGGTGGAGGGAATAGCGGAAGGAGTTGGCCACACCCTAGGAAGAAGAAGAGCTCCTCTCCTATAGATGCCGCCCACCTTCTTGCAAACCCTAGCCGCCCAACCATAGGAGCCAAACCCTAATTAGGGTTTCCTCTTTAGGCTTTCTTGCCGCCCAACCAAGGTGGAGAGAAGAGATCTAGGAGCCGGCCAACTTCTAGGAAGAAGAAGAGATACTCCTCAAGTTGCTGCCCACTCTTCCTTCCAAACCTAGCCGCCCAACCAAAGAGCCAAACCCTAATCCAATTAGGGTTTCCTCCTTAGGGTTTCTTGCCGCCCAAGCAATGCTAGGCAATGTTAGGGAAATCTTTTGCCATAATATGGTTTTGATGGTGTGGCAAAGGGTTTAAGTTAGTTTGATATGTTGATTTGATATGTGCGTTGAAGTCGTGAAGGACTTAGTAATTTGCACATAGAGCCGTGGCGAGTTTCACATCTCATGACTCGTGCCTTGAGTCGATGAAGGATAGCTTTGCGGAAGCCGTGCGCTTGGAGCATCCGAGGGACCGCCGGACGAGAAGCTTGGAGTGAAGCCGGAGGAAGTAGACTTCGAGGCAAGAGACGCGAAGGAGCATTGCAGAGCCGTGCGCCTGATGATGCCGAGGGACGTGGCCGAGAATGAAGAGAACTTCGAAGGCGAGGGACTCCGAGAAATGAGAGTGAGCGATTGTAACCCGGGGAAGGGTAGCTCTTAGGTGAAACTTGGCCATTTGGCCAAGTGTCGGATGGGTTTTCCCGACACCAGTCGACTGCCATGTCATGGCATGATCGCTTCCGAGTCGAATCAGTGAGTTCGACCGGTATCGATGGCGGATTGTAGCGCAAGCGATCGGCCCCATCGTGGCGATCGATGCCAAGACCATCGATCGGCTGAAAAGCGCGCGATCATTGAGTCAATAAGGGTTCGACCAGAAGCCGTTCGTAGCCGATGCAGGCGTCGACTACGAGGCGTGATCGTGATGAGGTCCATCGATCGTGCCAAGAGTTCCGTTGGACTGGCGGTTGGGATCCGGCGTGTTCGGAGGCCATTATAGTGACAGCGATCGCCAAGGGCGGGTCGTGGTGGCGCCAACAGGAAGAAGTTAGCCCTCTCTATAAAAGAGAGGGTGTAAGCCTTTGAGAGGCTAATGCTCATACTCAAACAATCTTCCTAGTGCCCCACAAGCTCTAAACTCTTCTTACTTGTCTTACTCCATTCTATTTGTAAGAAGAGTGTGCTTGATTTGTAAAGGTTACCTCCACCTAGCTTGGTGCAAAGGAGAGACCATTTAGTGAATTGGTTTAACGGAGTGATTCACCGAGGACGAATCAGGGACCGTGGATTAGCGGCGTAGCCGTGAACCACGTTATACCATCGTGTTAGCGTTTGTTTTATTGTTTGTCTTTTGCTTTGTATTTGTATATTCCGCTTGCGCTAATATTTTGTAGACGAGCAATTTATGACGTCCAACGTACGAGGGCTATTCACCCCCCTCTAGCCGGCCATATCGATCCCCTACAAGTGGTATCAGAGCCAAGGAAAGCTTGTCACCGGACTAACCGCCGCAACAAGCCCTACATCAAAAATGGCCGGCTCCAACATCCATCCTCCGAAGTTTGAAGGAGAATTCGCTTGGTGGAAGAAGCGAATGGAGGTATTTTTTGAAACGGATTTTGATATAATGATTACAATGGAATCCGGTTTCGTTTTGCCTAGGGATGAAGAGGGGAAGCCAATAGAGAAATCTAGGTGGACCAAGAGGCAAAGAGAGGAGCACCTTGCAAACTCCAAAGCCAAGCACCATCTCTACAATGTGCTCCCTCAACAAGAGATCAACCGGATCAGAGAATGTGCTAGCACCAAAGAGATGTGGGAGAAGCTTATAGAACTCCATGAAGGCACATCTGAGGCCAAGCTAGCAAGGAGAGACCTCCTCCGCTCCCAACTATCCAATATAAAACTAGAAAAGGGAGAAAAGGTAACCTCACTACACTCTAGGTTTAAAGAAATTTTAATTGGGCTAACAAGTGTAGGTGAGAAGCTATCAAACCGGGATATGGTAATGAAGGCCATAGATGCCTTTCCCCGGTCCTCAAAATGGAGCTCCAGGGTGGACTCATTTTACATCTCCAAGAACTTGGAAGTAAGTACCTTGGAGGAATTTTTCTCAACAATGGAGCTTCACGAAACTAGGCTTGAAGGAATACAAGAGGAGCCTAAATTCAACCCTCAGAGGAGTAGCCTTTGATGGCAAACAAGGGAAGAAGAAGATAGAAGTCCTCCTCCTCATCCGCTGAAGCCTCCTCCTCCTCCATGGATAGCACCGAAGAAGCCTACATGGTAAGGAAGGTGAGGCGTGTATTTAAGAATTTTAGATTTGATAAATCTAATGATAGGAGTAGAAGACCAAGGGGGAAGGTCATATGCTACAATTGCCAAGGAGAGGGACACATAAGGGACAATTGTCCCCTCCTAAACAAAAGCAAAGAAGAGAAGAAAAAGAAAGAAGAGAAGAGGAAGAAGAAGAAGGGGAGCAAGAGAAAGGAAGAAGAAAAGAAGGCAAAAGAAAAGGGGAAGGCCAAAGCATTCAAGGCCAAGACATGGGATGATCCTTCCTCATCCTCTTCATCATCATCGGAAGAGGAGAATGCCTTTGTCACCAATTTGGCCTTGATGGCCTTTGATGACTTGGATTGCTCTTCCTCCGAAGATGAAGGTTCAAGCTCAAGAGGAGAGAGCTCAAATGAAAGGGGAGCTTCTACATCATCCTCATCATCCGAAGAAGAAGAGGACATGGAAACTATGGTAACCAACCTCTCACCTAATAAAATAGTTTCTATGATTTCTAGCTTAACTAAGGACTTATTTAGAGCTAAGAAGAAGAACAAAAGTATGCTAGATCAAATTAAGGACCTAGAACAAAAATTAGAAAAAGCATGCTTAAATGAAAATGAAAATATTTCTTCTAGCTTAGATGATGCATGCATAGAGGAAAATAGGGCATTAAGGGAAAAGGTAGATTACTTAACCAAAGCCCTAGAGAAATTCACAATTGGCTCCAACACCTTAAATATGATCTTAGGGAGCCAAAGAGCTAGTTTCAACAAGAAAGGTCTAGGATACAAAGAAAGGAAAAATGAAAAGGCCTATAAATACCTAATAGCTAGGGGACAAGATAAAAAGAAAGTAATTGCTAGGAAATGGATCCCCAAGGAGTATTTAGTGAACCCAATAGGAAAGAATCTATTTTGGGTTCCAAAATCCATCCTTAAGGGTTAGAAAACCCCTAGGGTAGTCAACCACATGGACCTAACCTATATCATATTTTGGTTGACTTAGGATGACGGGACAACATTTTTTAGATAATGTTGGGTGATGATAACGTACCCATAAATAGGTAATAATGCTGAAATCATGATGATTAATGTAATTGCTATGTATGTTTTAAATCATGATTTATGTTTTTGAAATTTTGGCACGTTATCATGAGAAATAGGTTTGAATCATGTTTTAGGTAATACTTTATTTAGCATCACATATTACCTAATGCATGGTTATAAATTGATGAAAACATGCATTTCATGATCATAATGTACAATTCATTCATATATGTCATTATGATCATGTTAATTGTTAGGATGATACTTAACCATGATAGAATTGCATGAATATATTGGTTAAGTATATACAAATACCCCCTAGGATGCATTTCACACTCACCATAGGCTACCTTGATTGAAAACTTAGCATGAGTGAGATGTTAGGATGATACAAATGGCCACTAATGCCTATGGCATTTAGATGGTCATTTAAAGTATCAAAAATAGCAATAATAGACCAATCATGGGGAAGGCTTATGTTTAATTCATAGACATATTGCCCAAAGATCATGGTTGGATATTTCATATGTTTTCAAAACAATTTCTTAATCTAAAATCTATGTATTCATGTTTTGGAACAATTCAAAGCAAGACTAGGTGTTGAAATGGATACTAACATGCTCAAAAACTAGTGGTTTTTCAAGTGTTTGGATTTTTGGCAAAAACAAGAAAATATAATGGGTTTTCATGAAAAACTATTTTTCATTGATAGATATACTTAAAATAAATATGTTCCCCAAATTTCATGATTTTTCAAATTTTCTAGAATTTATAATGCATTTTTGAAATTGCATGAAAAATCGAAATTTTGATTCTTTGCTACCACGATCATTGCCATATGGATAAAGTCATCGTGGTGGCTAAATCAAATACATTGAAGGCCGATTTCAGTTTGTAAACCAACAAGTGGTACCCAATTTTAAATCAACTTGTCTTATTTTCCCTCCATTATACTTGATGCCATGAGCTTATGACTTAGTGTTATTCTTTTTGATGGTGTCAAAGGGGGAGAAATAATTTATGTTTAAGATAATCATTTTAGGGGGAAGAAATATATTTTAGGGGGAGAAATATATGATAGGGGGAGAAAATTTGCATAGAGAGTTTCATGGATTAAGGGGGAGTTGCATGTTGTTATATCATGTTTATCTTTACATGCTTTCTTACCTTAAAATTTATATCAAATGTTTTACCTAACTTAAACGGATTGCCACACATCAAAAAGGGAGAGATTGTTAGGGCAATCTCTTGCCATAATATGGTATTGATGGTGTGGCAAAGGGTTTAAGTTAGTTTGATATGTTGATTTGATATGTGCGTTGAAGTCGTGCGCAGACTTAGTAATTACAGAGCCGTGGCGAGTTTCACATCTCATGACTCGTGCCTTGAGTCGGTGAAGGATAGCTTTGCGGAAGCCGTGCGCTTGGAGCATCCGAGGGACCACCAGACGAGAAGCTTGGAGTGAAGACGGAGGAAGTAGACTTCGAGGCAAGAGACGCGAAGGAGCATTGCAGAGCCGTGCGCCTGATGCTACCGGGACGCGGGCGAATGAAGAGAACTTGGCGAGGGACTCCGAAATGAGTGAGCGATTGTAACCCGGGAAGGGTAGTCTTAGGTGAAACTTGGCCATTTGGCCAAGTGTCGGATGGGTTTTCCGACACCGATCGGACCATGATCATGGCTGTCATGGCGCCGATCGGAGTCGGTGAGTCGACCGTATACGATCGATCGATTACATACGCCCGATCGGTCGATCTATTTGTAAGAAGAATGTGCTTGATTTTTAAAGGTTACCTCCACCTAGCTTGGTGCAAAGGAGAGACTATTTAGTGAATTGGTTTAACGGAGTGATTCACCGAGGACGAATCAGGGACCGTGGATTAGCGGCGTAGCCGTGAACCACGTTATACCATCGTGTTAGCATTTGTTTTATTGTTTGTCTTTTGCTTTGTATTTGTATATTCCGCTTGCGCTAATCTTTTGTAGACGAGCAATTTACGATGTCCAACGTACGAGGGCTATTCACCCCCCTCTAGCCGGCCATATCGATCCCCTACAGGCAAAACCCTAATCTCCTTAGCATCCATCATCCAACATCAATCTTTTCCGCCCACCCTAAGCCACCCTTTTATAGAGTTAGGCATAGGCCTTGGTTTAATCTCCACCGTCGGTTCTAGGGTTTTAATCACAACCGTCGGATCTAGGGTTTCATCCCAACCGTCGGATCTAGGGATTTAATCTCGACCATCGGTTCTAGGGATTTAATCCCAACCGTCGGATCTAGAGATTTAATCTCAACCGTCGGTTCTAGGGATTTAATCCCAACCGTCGGATCTAGAGATTTAATCTCAACCGTCGGTTCTAGGGATTTAATCCCAACCGTCGGATATAGAGATTTGTTTTCCATCATTTGATGTAGACTTCATGAGGTTTATATTAGGCTACGATAGGGACCATGAGGAGGCGTTGGATCTTGGCCACCCGATGGATCGGAACCACACAAACATGATCCATCAATGATGTTCCATTCCACTAGAGGATCATCATTGAATTACCTCACCAACCCCCATAAATTAATATGGGCTCCATATATTATTTGTACATCCATCTCCCCGTGTTTAAGATATCGAATGTTCGTCAATTAATTGATTTACTGACCAATAATTAATTAACATCAAACTCCTCGAGTAGTACCACTCAACCTTATCATCATTTTGACTAAGTCAACCTGCAGGGTTTACATGATGAACCTTATGAGCTCCTCAAGGGGACATCATCAACCTAATATATAGGACACGATTTCCTCCTATAATCAACAGCACACCATGTAAATAATATCATTTCCCAACTTACCGGGCATATTGATTTAATCCATCTAAATCTCACCCATTGGTAAATCAAAGAAATAAATACTAAGTACATGTGCCCATTATTATATCGGGATTAAGAGCATGTACAACATAATATCCAAGGTCTGATTCAATTATGTAGTCAGCAATAAATTGAATCACCTCTATGTCGGTCCTTCTCAATACACCTAAGTGTACTAGTGTAACTCTATGTTCAAGACAAAACAATACCAAGCTACACTACAACCATGCCAATGGTTTGTCCAAAACCATCTTGGTTGTGAGCCTCTACTTATACACTACAAGGGACTGATAACATGATCTTCTGTGCCACACCCAAGCACCATGTTATCTACAATATAAAGTATTAGACAATATGCACATATATAAATAAAGTGCAAACAATGATCATGTGATTCTTATTTCAAAATAAAGATGTTCATACAAAAGAGTTAGGCTTTCAGTATACATCCCAACAACTACAACATGAACAAGAGGTTGTATTTGTTGGCGGAGCTTCTGACAGAACTCTAGGCGGTAGAGGGGCTATTTCGTCAGAGTGCTCAGGCGCATGCCATGGTTACCCAAAAGATTTCTACTTCTAAGCCAAAAGGCAAGAAAAAGAAGAAACAAGCTGGGGCAAAGGCGGAGGGAGGAACTCAGGGAGGAGTGAAGAAGCCGAAAGGCAAGTGCTTCACTTGTAAGTAGACTGGACACTGGAAGAAGGACTGCCCCAACCGCAAGCAGAACAAAGGTATATCTTTTGGTCTAGTCGTTGAAATATGTTTAGCGGTGTTATCTACTGGCACTTGGTGTGTAGATACGGGAGCCACTGATCATGTCTGGAATACTTTGCAGGGGTTCCAAGAAACCAGACGACTGGCTGAGGGAGAGATTAATGTATACTTGGGCGATGCCACGAAGGTGGCGGCTGTTGCAGTGGGAGACGTTTATTTATCTTTTAAGAAAAATAAAGTTTTGGTTCTTAAGAATTCCCTTTATGTACATTTATTTAGAAATAATTTAATTTCAGTTTCTAAATTGTTTATGGATGGATATTCTATTTCTTTTAATGACAGAGTTGTTATAAAAAGGAATAGGGAGATTATCTGTTCGGGTGCATTGATAGGAAATTTATACACACTTGAACCAAAAGCTCCCACGATGCAAATAGAAGTTAATAACTCATCTTCTAATTCCAATAAGAGAAAAGAACCTTCGAAGATGAACCAAACATATCATTGGCATCTTAGGCTTGGTCATATTAATCTAAGTAGAATTCAAAGGTTGATAGCTGGGGTTCATTAGTGGTGGAAGATTTCCCAACCTGTGAATCTTGCTTAGAGGGTAAAATGACCAAGAGGCCTTTTAAGGCCAAGGGGTATAGAGCCAAAGATGTGTTAGAATTGGTTCATTCTGATTTGTGTGGTACTATATCTATCCAGGCTAGAGGTGGTTTTGAGTATTTCATCTCTTTTATAGACGATTATTCGAGATATGGATACATTTACCTGATGCGCTGCAATTCTGAATGCTTTGATAGGTTGAAAGAATTCAAGGTTGAAGCGGAGAAACGTAAAGGTAAAAGTATCAAGGCACTACGATCTGATCGTGGTGGTGAGTACCTCTTGGGAGAGTTTAGGAATTACTTATCAGAGGTTGGGATTTAATCCCAATTGTATGCACCTAGCACACCCCAGTAGAATGGTGTAGCAGAGTGAAGGAATTGGACTCTTATGGAGATGATTAGATCAATGATGAGTTATTCTGAGTTGCCAGATTCGTTCTGGGGATATGCTCTAAATACTGCAGTGTATATTCTGAACTTGGTCCCATCTAAATTAGTGCCTTCTATTCCCACAGAATTGTGGACTGGGCGAAAGACTAGTCTAAGACATATTCGAATTTGGGGGAGTCCAGCACATGTGCTGAATGCAGATGCTGGTAAGTTGGAACCTTGTACAGAAGTACGCATGTTCGTTGGCTATCCTAGGGGAACGAAAGGTGGTTTGTTTTATAGTCCTAGAGATCAGAAGGTGATCATTAGCACGAATGCTAGATTTTTAGAGGAAGACTATGTTATAAACCACAAGCCCATGAGTAAGATTGTTCTAGAGGAATTAAAAGGGGAAGTTGCTTCTTCAGTACCATCGGTACAAGAGGATATACCACAATTCACTGCACCGCGTGTCACAGAGGATACATAGGTGATACCTCGTCGTAGTGGGAGGGTTGTTAGATTCATGTTCTTGGGAGAATCTTCTAATTTGGTCCCTGACGAACATGAACCTGATCCCTAGACATATGACGAGGCAATCCAAGATAAAGATGTGGTATCTTGGCAAAGTGCAATGAATGCTAAGATTGAATCTATGGATTCAAATCAGGTCTGAGAGCTAGTAAAACCACTCGATGGTATAAAAACCATTGGTTGCAAGTGGATCTACAAAAGAAATAGAGGAATAGACATGAAGGTTGAGACCTTCAAAGCGAGGCTTGTTGCGAAGGGGTATACTCAGAAAAAGGGTATTGATTATGAGGAGACCTTTTCACCGGTGGTCATGCTTAAGTCTATCCAGATTCTCTTATGCATTGCAGCTCATATGGATGATGAGGTGTGGTAGATGGATTTCAAGACAGCTTTCCTTAATGGAAGTCTTGAGGAAAACATCTATATGAAGCAACTCGAGGGATTCATTGCGAAGGGCAAAAAGCATCTTGTATGTAAGCTTAATCGCTCCATTTATGGATTGAAGCAAGCTTTGAGGTCTTGGAACATCCGCTTTGATGAGGTAATCTAGTTTTATGGATTTATTCAAAATCTGGATGAGTCTTATGTATACAAGAGATGTGACGGAAACGTAGTGGTATTTCTTGTACTATACATAGATGACATTTTGTTAATTGGCAACAATGTCAAGGTGTTATCGGACGTAAGGGTATGATTGTCCAAACAGTTTGATATGAAGGACTTGGGAGAAGTGGGACACAACCTTGGGATCAAGGTTATAAGGGATCGCAGGAAAAGGATGTTGTGCTTATCTCAAGCTTCAAACATAGACACTATTATGGATCATTTTAGCAAGCAAAACTCCAAGAATAGTTTTCTACCTTTCAGGCATGGAGTTCCTTTATCTAAGGAGATGTGTCCTAGAACATCTGAGGAGATAGAGGAGATGAAGGCGGTTCCTTATGCTTCGGTGGTAGGAAACCTCATGTATGCGATGCTATGTACGAGTCCAGATATCTACTTTACCGTGGGCATGGTCAGCAGATATCAGAGTAATCAAGGACAGGGACATTGGACTGTGGTAAAGCATATATTGAAGTACCTGAGAAGGACTAGGGATTATATGTTAGTTTACTTGGCAGGCCAATTACTCTCTGTGGGATATACAGATTCCGACATACAATCAGATAGGGATAACAGTAAGTCTACCTCAGGTTTTGTGTTTACTTTGGGAGGTGGAGTCATTGTATGGAGGAGTGTCAAGCAGAAATGCGTGGTGGACTCCACCATGGAAGCTGAGTATGTGGCGGTCTCGGAGGCGGCCAAACAAGCTGTGTGGCTCAGGAACTTTCTGATGGACTTGGATGTTATTCCTGATTTGCCTAGAACTATCACAATTTATTGTGATAATAGTGGTGTAGTTGCAAACTCGAAGGAACCATGAGCCCATAATGCAAGTAAACACATAGAGCGCAAGTACCACCTAATATGAGAAATCGTAAAGAGAGAAGTTGTTGTGGCCAAGATTACATTAGAGGATAACTTGACAGATCCTTTCACTAAGGCCCTTCCGGCGAGAGCTTTTGATAGGCATGTGGAGGGAATGGGAATAAGATGTATGGCAGTTTGAGGACAACATAGTCTTTTAGTATAAGTGGGAGATTGTTGGGATGTATACTGAAAAGTCTATCTTTTGAATGAACATTTTTTATTTTGAAATAAGAATCACATGATCATTGTTTGCATATATATGGTGATGCATATTGTCTAATACATTACATTGTAGATAACATGGTGTGTGGTGTCACACGGGAGATCATGTTATCGGATCCTTGTAAAGTATAAGTATAGGCTCACAACCGAGATGGCTTTGGACAAACCATTGGCATGGTTGTAGTGTGATTTGGTATTGGTTTGTCTTGAACATAGAATAACACTAGTACACTTTGTGTGTATTGAGCAAGACCGACTTAGAGGTGATTCGATTTATTGTTGACTACGTAATCGAATTGGACCTCAGATATTTTATTGTACATGCTCTTAATCCCGATATAATAACGGGCATATATACTTAGTATTCATTTCTTTGATCTACCAATGGGCGAGATTTATAGATTAAATCGATAGGCTCGATAAGTTGGGAAATGATATTATTTATATGGTTTGTAGTTGATTATAGGAGGAAACCGTATCTTATATATTAGGGTGATGATGTCCCCTTGAAGAGCTCATAAGATTCATCATGTAAACCCTGCAGGTGGACTTGGTCCGGCATGATGAAAAGGTTGAGTGGTACTACTCATGGAATTAGATGTAGATTAATTAATGGTCAATAAATTAATTAATCAACGGACATTCGAAGTCTTAAACACGGGGATAAAATGTACATATAATATATGGAGCTCATATTATCATATAGGGGTTGGTGAGGTAGATCGATGATGATCCTTTAGTGGATTGAATTATCATTAGTGGATCGGACTTTATGTGGGCTTGATCCATGGGTGGCCAAGATCCAACTCCTCCTCATGGTCCCTATGGTAGCCTATTAACACCTCATGAAGCTTAGATCCAATGGATGAAAACAAAACTCTAGATCCAAAGGTAGAGATTAAATATCTATATCCGACGGTTGAGATTAAATCTCTAGATCCGACGGTTGAGATTAAATCCCTAGAACCAATGGAGGAGATTAAATCATGGCTTGAGCCCAACTCTATAAATAGAGATCATGAAGTGGGTGGCAAGAAGATGATGGCTTAAGGGGATTAGGGTTTGCTTCCTTTAGAGGCTAGGAATCCCAGTTGGTTTAGGATTAGGTTTGGGTGGCTAGTGTTTTGGGAGCTATGGTTGGGTGGCAACAAGTGGAGGAGTTTTTCTTCTTCTTCCTAAGGTATGGCCGGTTCCTCCCTTCTTCCCTCTACCTTGGTCGGTGCTCTCCTAATCTTCTTCCCCACTTCCATGGCCCGCCATTAGGAGAGCTAGGATTAGGGTTTAGGAGGCTTGGGCGGCACCAAATAAGGAAGTAGTTTGCTTTCTTCTTCCTCTCCTTTGGTGGTCGGCGCCCACAGCCCTTTCCCAACCCTTGGCTGGCATCCAAAGACCCCTTCCCCTTCTCCTGAGGTGCTTTCCCTTGGTGTCTTGGCCGATTTCCACCATTATCTCCTTCTCCTTGTTGGTCGGCGACAAGCATTCTCCTTGTTGCTTGTTGGTTGGCCATGGGAAGGAGAAGAGCTTTGTTTCTATTCTTCCTCTTGCTTTGGAAGAGCAAGGAAGGACGATTTGCGATCTAGGAACTTCGACTTTTGGTAGAGCGTCGCCCACACGACGTCCGAAAGGAGGAAGGTCATACATTAGAAGATCGAGAGGTATATCGATTCTCTAATCTTTATATGTTACATGTTTGTATTTGTTTTTCAACTATGAGCATGATATAAACCTGTATATGGCTAAATAATACTTGGATCCCAAGCATAAACACAAAAACCGATGATCCGGACATCGTCTATTCCGCGGCTACTTGTAGAATAGAGATTGGTCGCTTGAACAACGAGTTTGTTCAAGTGACCTCTCTAAACGAATAACACGATGATGACTTGGTTGCTTGGGAAATCTCTTTTGTCTAGGATTATTTTTTTTTAATCCGGGGACATCGAAGGGATCGCCATGATCAAGCAACCGAGGTGAAGTGGGAAGCAAAGTTTCCCCTCACGGACTCGATAAGCTAAAACCATTTAATTGGTATGAGAGATTCCGGGGCTAAACCCTTCAATCGGTATCAGAGCCAAGGTTTCCGGTTTTGTGTGTTTAGGATTCGGTTAATTTTTATGCACTTTTCATATAATGTTTGTACAGGATAATAGTAGGATATGCGTAGTTTAACTCTTTGGTTGGAGGCATAAGATCCGACTATTATGGTCATATGTGTGTATGTGTATAAATACTTATTTTGTTGAATCCTCGGGATTGACGAGGCTAGTATTTGATTTTTTTTTTTAAATTAGATACGACATTGTTTAGCCACTCTTTATTTTATTTTACTTTCGACCTAGATTTCATGTACACTCCCTCGTGGAGTATAGGATCGATGGATGTAAATTAAAATAGGTTTTAGTCTCGGCTCAAATCTCCAGATGTGTCAAGTCTAAAAAAAAAATTAAATAAATAAAAATAAATAAATAAATAAATAAAAATGATGAAATGGTAAAAATACACGGGTGAATGTCATCGGAAAAGGGGATAAATTTCGGGGTCTATTTACACCTTAAATAATCACCGTTGAGTGGCATGAAGGGGAAAACCCCTAAACCCTATTTAAACCGGCCCAAACCCTATTATTTTCTTTTTCTTATTTCTCTTTTTCCCTTCGATCCCGTTCGCGCGACCCACGTCCTGCCCGCAAGCCGCCGCAGCCGAAGAAGGAGGCGATCGCCGAATCCCTGCCGCCGGAGTCGACGCCAGGCTGCCGGAGCAACACCGACCCTCCTCCTTCCTCTCCACAGTAAGTAGATCTCTGTTAGGGCTGGCGTGGCGAGATTTTTAGCTCGGGTTTTGGGGTTGAAGCGGCGGGATTGAGATCGAGATTTCGGATTTGATTGTGGTTAAGCACTGAGTTGCCAGATTGGGTGCTAGTAGAGCTCGTGGGGGTATTTCCTCGGGATCTTAGGAAGGGATTAAGCTGTGGGTTTCGGTTGAGCTTCACTACCCTTCGGATTAGAGGATTGGAAGAATAGGGGAAGCACGGGAAGGGGTTTAGGGATTCAATTTTCTGGGTTGTGATGAGGGTGCTGGATGAGAAGGTGTTCGGACTGTTTGGATTAGGGTTTTTGGTAGGTTGGGAATAGGAGAAGGGGTACGTATAAACGGATTTCTGTTATTAGAATGTATGGGGGATCGGACTCTGAGTTAGGATAGCTTCTGTTTGAAGTTGTGCGCGGATTGACATTGTGGGCTTCCTCCGGTGGATATGTAATAACTGATGAAATACATGTTGGGGTCATTATGAAATTGGGAATGCTGAGTTACGTAAACGAGGTTTAAATATCGAGTTAATAGCCAGATAAATGTTTAATAGATGTAATGAGCAGATAGTTTGGAAGAAATCAGCAGGCTAGGGTGGATGTAGATGAGTGTGTACATAAGCATTGTGTCCGAAGACGACTCCCATTATATTCGTTACCAGTCAACATGCTTAGTTAATCTTTCATAAGATTCTTTTTCTTAATGTTGTATATGTATGTAATACGTGATAATTATCATCTACCCGTATGAGGTCGATGCTAAATATATATGTATATGTGGTTTAACTAACATCTACCTGTGTATGAGGTTAGATGCTATATGGATGTGTGTGTAATTACCATCTACCTGTGTATGAGGTTAGATGTTATATATAGATATATATATATATATATATAATTGTTCACCTAGGATGTTTAATGTTCTTATTTTCTTTAGCTAAAATGTTCTTCAGATCCTTCTTATGCTTCAATGTTATGTGAATATGCTATGTTAACATCTACCTGTGTATGAGGTTAGATGCTATATATATATATATATATATATATATATATATACACGTCCATTCATGATGTTCTATGTTATCCTTCTGTGACTGAGTATGATAGAAAATGACAGAAATTTTTAGTTAGCTAACTGTATGTACATGAGCATTAGTGGTGCCTGGACGGGTTGGGCTCCCCGGGTTGAGCTCCGGGGAGGGCCCACCCAAATTGACAGATTGACTGATGACTGATGACTGATTCCCTTAGTTTCTTCCTAGAGGTATCTCAGGATTGCACAAGAATTTAAGGTATTTGACTGGCTCAGCATTATAAATGCATAATGTGAGGTACCACGAGGGTTTATGTTAGGTACAGTTAGCATAACAGAAATGCATGATCGGGATCGCTGTACTGGTTATAATGATATGATGTTAAAAGTATTGGTTATATTTCCTATTGACTTACAGAATGTGTAACCGAAAATGTATGTTGAACGACAGTAGTTTACCTTTACAGTTGTAGAGTTATATGTTTCCTTCTGAATTTCTCCTCCTTGTGTTATATCCCTGTCATTGATCTACTTACTGGGCTGTGAACTCATGATGTCACATAACAATTTCAGGTAGGGAATAGGATACCCCGATCGAGACGCAAGAAGCGGAGGTGGTGTAACTGAGGAGATGATGATGAGCATGGCACACATTGTCCGGGGCATCTATGGAACATGGTTTCCAGATTGAGGAGAGAGGATTTGATGTCTTATTTTTCTTTAGCTCGTGAGGGTTAAGTGTGTAGTTGAGACTGCTAAACTGGATGGAATAAAATAAACTGTTGCCTGGCGTTACGATCTTGTGTATAATGGATAATATTTACGTGTGACTAGGGATTTTTTATATGCATACTGGGTTAGGTCCTTTCAGTTGGTATCAGAGCGAACGATCCTAAAGGACAGTGTGTGCATGCAATCTCATCAAGGACTTGGATACATCCATCTCCGCGTTTGTAAGCTTTAAATTTACTTTTCAAGTAGTAGTCTTAATGTAATCATGTTTAGGTTTACGTACAAATTGGAGATAACGATGCAGGTATCGTGTTTTATAGGAGAATGGCGGGCCGAAGAAACAATGGTGAAGGGGGGCAGAATAGTGATTTCTCGGAGCTTGCCATGATTATCTGAGAGCAGTGGATTCGGGAGAAACAGATCCAACAGCTGTTGAGAGCTAGGGAGCATGGAAACACCCACAGTGGTCCCACAGCCAGTGTGAACCCAATTTACAAGCAGTTCAGGGATCTTGGACCGACAGAGTTTAAGGGAAGCTCAGACCCGATTGTGGCCGAAGGATGGATTCGATCATTGGAGACGATATATGACTTTATGCAGCTTACTGATGATGACAAGGTGAGGTGCGCCATATTCATGTTGCGGGGCGATGCTCAGATATGGTGGGAGGGTGCACGTTCAGCGGTTGAATTCAAGGAGGTATTTTATGGTAAATACTTTCTATGACACGAGAACCCGAATGGCGAGGAATTCTAGAGCCAAGGGGCCGGGACGATGGTGAGTATGTCAAGGAATTCGAGAAGGGGCGGTATTTTGTACCTATGATTGCGATCAACGGTAGAGGAGCCAAACATTTCAGGGATTGAGGCGACCATCCGCCATGATGTCGTGGTGAGTCGAGTTACCACCTTGAGAGGTCAGGATCGAGCTCACGATGGCGAAGAGGGACAGAATGACATGATAAGGGAAGTACAGACTAAGAGGTCTAGTTACTGAGGAAGGAACCTCTGCGTCGAGTCAAGAAGTTCGCCTGAGCGGTTTGAGGCAAACAACCCACGATTTGAGCCAGGACGACAAGAACCCAGAGCCACCGATGACCATCTGTTCTCAAAGGTGAAAGCAAAACGCAGTGTCCCAAGTGCAATAAGACTCATGCAGGCCAGTGTTTGGTGGGTACAGATGTGTGCTACAAGTGCAAGAAGTCTGGGCACTTTGTGATGAACTGCCCTCAGCTAAAAGAGCCGACTAGAGGAAGGGTGTATGCTATGACACAGGAGCAGGTGGATCCGGAGTCGGCCATTATCACAGGTAGAATTTCTATTGCCAACCTACCTGCTCATGCCTTAATAGATTCGGGAGCTACACACTCTTTCATATCGGTGGCCTACGTTGCAAAACTAGGTATTTCATGTGATTGGATGGCTACCAGCTATAACGTGTCCTTGCCTTTGGGAAGAACCATGATAGAATAGTAAGGAACTGTCTGATAAGGATGCAAAACTATACAAAGGTACGCCCGAACTTATTGTATTAGAGATGGTGGACTTTGATGTAATTCAGGTATGGATTGGTTGACCGATGCGAGGCCATTATTATTGTAAACAAAGGGCGGTTAAGGAAACTACAAAATGATGGATTTGTCATCTTCAATGCAACCTCCACGTTGAGTCATCTACCTATTATATCAGCATGTAGAGCACAGAAAATGTTAAGTAAGGGGTGTAACGGATTTCTAGTCAACATAATGGGAAGTTCTGAGACTGGTAAACCAAGTCTGGAGGAAGTGGAGGTAGTCCGGGATTTCCCCGATGTATTTCCAGAGGATATTGCGGGATTACCCCCTGTCAGGGAGGTTGAGTTTGGAATAGAGTTAATATCGGGAACCACCCCCGTGTCTAAAGCACCGTACCGCCTGGCACCCACCGAAATGAAGGAACTGAAGGAGCAACTACAAGAACTACTGGATAAGGGTTTCATCCGACCCAGTGTGTCACCCTGGGGAGCGCCAGTGTTGTTCGTCCGTAAGAAAGACGGTTCAATGCGGTTGTGCATTGACTACCGGGAGTTGAACCGGGTTACAGTCAAGAACAAGTACCGAGAATCGATGATCTATTCGATCAACTACAGAACAGCGGTGTTCTCAAAAATTGACTTGAGGTCGGGGTACCACCAATTGAGGGTGAAAGGGGAAGATGTCCATAAAACTGCATTCAGAACTCGATATGGTCATTATGAGTTTCTAGTTATGCCGTTTGGACTCACTAATGCCCCCGCAGCCTTTATGGATTTGATGAACCGGATTTTCCAGCCATACCTGGATCAGTTTGTGATTGTCTTCATCGATGATATACTAATTTACTCTCAGAGTCGCGAAGAGCACCGACAACATCTGACACCATCGCGGACTCTGAAGGATAAGCGGTTATACGCTAAGTTCAGCAAATGCGAGTTTTGGCTAAGACAAATAGCATTTTTAGGACATATAGTCTCGGAGAGGGGGATAGAGGTGGATCCAGTAAAAGTGGAGGCAATCCAGAGTTGGGCTACTCCGAGGAATGTTACAGAAATTCGAAGTTTTCTGGGACTAGCAGGGTATTATCCTAGATTTATTCAGAATTTTTCCCAAATTGCGCTACCCCTGACTTCGTTGACTAAGAAGGGGGTGAGGTATGAATGGACTACTCGGTGCGAGAAGAGTTTTATGGAGCTAAAAGAAAGGCTGATGATAGCACCCGTGCTTGCAGTTCCGGACACTTCTGGCCAATTTGTGGTGTACACTGATGCCTCCAAAACTGGTCTAGGGGTTGTATTGATGCAGAAGGGGAGGGTCATTGCCTATGCATCACGTCAGTTGAAGGTGCATGAGCAGAATTATCCTACCCATGAGCTGGAACTAGCAGCGGTCGTCTTCGCTTTGAAGATCTGGCGACACTATCTTTACGGAGAACGTTGCGAGATCTACACAGATCATAAAAGTTTGAAGTATTTCTTTACTCAAAAGGAACTGAATATGCGGCAGAGATGATGGTTGGAGTTGGTAAAAGATATGACTGCAATATTAACTATCACCCGGGTAAGGCTAATGTGGTGGCGGATGCGCTGAGTCGCAAGACGACGATGCTATTACAGTTGACCACCCAGCAAAGATTGATATCAGAATTTCAACAGATAAGAGTGGAGGTGATAGCACCGGGTGAGCAGGTTATGTTGGCGGCACTGACGGTTACATCGAACTTACGGGACCAGATCTGGGAAGAACAAGCCACGGATCAACAGTTAATAGAATGGAAATGCAAAGATGAAGCAAAGGGTAGCACCATCTACTCAGTGATTGATGGGATGGTGCGATACAAGGGCCGCATCTGGGTGCCTAAGGGTGGATCCCTGAGGGAGAATCTCATGAGGGAAGCTCACACTACCCCGTACTCTATCCACCCTGGCAGCACAAAGATGTATAAGGATATGCGGCTATTATATTGGTGGCCGGGCATGAAGAGAGACATAAGCAAGATGGTCCATGAGTGCCTTACTCAAACAGTGAAAGCCGAGCACCAAAGGCCCGCGGATCGCTCGAACCGCCTGATACTGGCGGAAGTGGGAAAATGTTGCCATGGATTTTGTGGTAGGATTACCGATCTCGACTAAGGGATCAAATGCATGTGGGTTATTGTGGATCGATTGAAATCGACATTTTGCCGCTGAAAACTACTTTCACTATGATACAATATGAGTTGTATATACGGAGATAGTAAGGTTACATGGAATTCGGATCAGATTGTGTCGGATAGAGATCCAAAATTTACATCCGTGTTCGAAGAGTTTGCATCGGATTGGGTACAAGACTTGCTTTCAGATCGCTTTCCATCCCAGGTGAATTTTGGAAGATATGTTACGAGCTTGCATTATAGATTTCAAAGGGGTTGGGAGTCCAACTTTGCCCTTGTAGAGTTCACCTATAATAACGATTATCAATCCACCATCGGTATGGCTCCTATGAGCGCTATACAAAAGAAGGTGTAGAACCCCACTACACCGGGAAGAGGTAGGAGAAAGGGCGCTGGGTCCAGATTGTGACACAAACCGTGGAACTAGTAGCAAAGATCCGGATGTAATGCAGTTGGCACAGAGTCGCCAAAAGAGTTATCTTGATTGTCAAGGAGGGACCTAGAGTTCACAAAGTGGGAGACCATGTATTTCTCAAAGTGTCACCCATGAAGGGAGCATCGCGTTCGGAAGGAAGGGAAAACTCGATCGAGGTATATTGGGCCTTTTGAGATCCTCGATCGGATTGGAACACGAGGCATCGAGTTGCTCTACCACCAAACCTGGCGGGAGTTCATAATGTGTTTCACGTATCCATGCTCAGGAGGTACCTTTCCAATCCTGCACATGTGATTGGGTATGAAGCCATACAGTGGACACCAGATCTATCTTACGAGGTAACACCAGAACAAATATTGGATCGGCAAGTGCGGAAGCTGAGGAATAAAGAAATCAGGATGGTGAAAGTTTTATGGGGAAATCAGCAGATGGAGGAAGCTACCTGGGAGACCGAGCGAGATATGCGTGACCGTTACCCTGAACTATTTGGTAAGTCAAATTTCGAGGACGAAATTTTTTTTTTAGGGGGAAAGAGTTGTCAAGTCTAAAAAAAAAAATAAAAATAAAAATAAAAATAAATAAATAAATAAATAAAAATGATGAAATGGTAAAAATACACGGGTGAATGTCATCGGAAAAGGGGATAAATTTCGGGGTCTATTTACACCCTAAATAATCACCGTTGAGGGGCATAAAGGGGAAAAACCCTAAACCCTATTTAAACCGGCCCAAACCCTATTATTTTCTTTTTCTTATTTCTATTTTTCCCTTCGATCCCGTTCGCGCGACCCACGTCCTGCCCGCAAGCCGCCGCAGCCGAAGATGGAGGCGATCGCCGAATCCCTGCCGCCGGAGTCGACGCCAGGCTGCCGGAGCAACACCGACCCTCCTCCTTCCTCTCCACAGTAAGTAGATCTCTGTTAGGGCTGGCGTGGCGAGATTTTTAGCTCGGATTTTGGGGTTGAAGCGGCGGGATTGAGATCGAGATTTCGGATTTGATTGTGGTTAAGCACTGAGTTGCCAGATTGGGTGCTAGTAGAGCTCGTGGGGGTATTTCCTCGGGATCTTAGGAAGGGATTAAGCTGTGGGTTTCGGTTGAGCTTCACTACCCTTCGGATTAGAGGATTGGAAGAATAGGGGAAGCACGGGAAGGGGTTTAGGGATTCAATTTTCTGGGTCGTGATGAGGGTGCTGGATGAGAAGGTGTTCGGACTGTTTGGATTAGGGTTTTTGGTAGGTTGGGAATAGGAGAAGGGGTACGTATAAACGGATTTCTGTTATTAGAATGTATGGGGGATCGGACTCTGAGTTAGGATAGCTTCTGTTTGAAGTTGTGCGCGGATTGACATTGTGGGCTTCCTCCGGTGGATATGTAATAACTGATGAAATACATGTTGGGGTCATTATGAAATTGGGAATGCTGAGTTACGTAAACGAGGTTTAAATATCGAGTTAATAGCCAGATAAATGTTTAATAGATGTAATGAGCAGATAGTTTGGAAGAAATCAGCAGGCTAGGGTGGATGTAGATGAGTGTGTACATAAGCATTGTGTCCGAAGACGACTCCCATTATATTCGTTACCAGTCAACATGCTTAGTTAATCTTTCATAAGATTCTTTTTCTTAATGTTGTATATGTATGTAATACGTGATAATTATCATCTACCTGTGTATGAGGTCAGATGCTAAATATATATGTATATGTGGTTTATCTAACATCTACCTGTGTATGAGGTTAGATGCTATATGGATGTGTGTGTAATTACCATCTACCTGTGTATGAGGTTAGATGCTATATATAGATATATATATATATATAATTGTTCACCTAGGATGTTTAATGTTCTTATTTTCTTTAGCTAAAATGTTCTTCAGATCCTTCTTATGCTTCAATGTTATGTGAATATGCTATGTTAACATCTACCTGTGTATGAGGTTAGATGCTATATATATATATATATATATATATATATATATATACACGTCCATTCATGATGTTCTATGTTATCCTTCTGTGACTGAGTATGATAGAAAATAACAGAAATTTTTAGTTAGCTAACTGTATGTACATGAGCATTAGTGGTGCACAGACGGGTTGGGCTCCCGGGTTGAGCTCGGGAGGGCCACCCAAATTAAGATGTTGATGGTGATGGTGATTCCCTTAGTTTCTTCCTAGAGGTATCTCAGGATTGCACAAGAATTTAAGGTATTTGACTGGCTCAGCATTATAAATGCATAATGTGAGGTACCACGAGGGTTTATGTTAGATGCTAGCATAATGAAATGCATGATCGGGATCGCTGTACTGGTTATAATGATATGATGTTAAAAGTATTGGTTATATTTCCTATTGACTTACAGAATGAGTAACCGAAAATGTATGTTGAACGACAGTAGTTTACCTTTACAGTTGTAGAGTTATATGTTTCCTTCTGAATTTCTCCTCCTTGTGTTATATCCCTGTCATTGATCTACTTACTGGGCTGTGAACTCATGATGTCACATAACAATTTCAGGTAGGGAATAGGATACCCCGATCGAGACGCAAGAAGCGGAGGTGGTGTAACTGAGGAGATGATGATGAGCATGGCACACATTGTCCGGGGCATCTATGGAACATGGTTTCCAGATTGAGGAGAGAGGATTTGATGTCTTATTTTTCTTTAGCTCGTGAGGGTTAAGTGTGTAGTTGAGACTCCTAAACTGGATGGAATAAAATAAACTGTTGCCTGGCGTTACGATCTTGTGTATAATGGATAATATTTACGTGTGACTAGGGATTTTGTATATGCATACTGGGTTAGGTCCTTTCAGGATGGCTCGTACATGGCGTAGGAGGAGCGGATGAGATGGCGATGCGACGGGAGTCATATTGAAGACAAAAGCCATAATAGTTTGAAAATAATTTATTTTTCATATTTATTGCTTTTTGTTTGATATGCATGTTGTAGGCTAGGAAAATTCCTCGATTTCAAATTACTAAGTGGGAGAGGGAATTTTTAAAATTCCCACAGCCTCCATTACAATTTGACAAGTGATGCAAACAAACTTGCGCGTCGGCTCTGAGTGCCTTCCTCCCCATCAGATGGGTTTGTTTGCGGATCACAAGGTCGAATATGGTTATAGGAAATTATTAAGGAGCATGTGTACTTGCCCATCGTAAGGCACATAACCCGAGATAATTACCTTGGTACTAAGTAATGGTAAACACTTAGATACAAATATAAGTATCCTCCCCATCGGAGTCACTACTTTTATTTGTAGGGCCGAAGAGAAACCAACTATTAATTTTACTTGTCATAAAGTTAGGTTGACAAGATAGTAAAATTAATGTGTAAAACCTCCTCTTACAAATGTAGAATTCGAATACGTTCACACTATCGTGGCATACGATATTCTCGATGTTTTGATGTGTTGGTTGATTTTAAAATTTTCTTGTTTGAGGAATCAATAATTTTTTAAAATCTAATGTTTTGATTTATGTGATTCTTAGGTTTTCTTTCAAAATGACTTTCAACCCACTTGTTGTGATACTGAAAGAGAACAAACTTACTGGACCCAACTATGTAGATTGGAAGAGGAATCTAGACATTGTCTTGACTGCTAAGGAATACAAATATGTACTCCTCGAAGAGTGTCTCCCAAGCCTACAGATAATTCTGGGGAAAAGGAGAGAGAGAGCTATAAGAAGTGGATCAAGGCCGATGAGATGGCGTGGTGTTACATTTTGGCATCTATGTCAAATGTACTGCAACATCAGCATCAAGCCATGTCCACTGCTTATGATATGATGCTCAATCTCAAGGAGCTTTTCAGACACCAGAATCGGCTTGCAAGGAAAAAGGCCATGAGAAACTTAATGACGACCACCATGATCGAGGGAACACCCGTGAGGGATCATGTTCTCAAGATGATGGCTCATTTGAATGAGCTGGACGTCCTAGGAGATGAGATCGATGGGGAAACCCTGGTCGATATCATACTCCAGTCTCTGCCTTGGAGTTTTGAGCAGTTTTGCCTCAACTACAACATGAACAAGAGGTTGTATTCGTTGGCGGAACTTCTGACAGAACTCCAGGCGGCAGAGGGACTATTTCGTCAGAGTGCTCAGGCGCATGCCGTGGTGACCTAGAAGGTTTCTACTTCTAAGCCGAAAGGCAAGAAGAAGAAGAAGAAACAAACCGGGGCGAAGGCGGTGGGAGGTACTCAGGGAGGAGTTAAGAAGCCGAAAGGCAAGTGCTTCACTTGTAAGTAGACTGGACCGCCTTCGCCCCAGTTTGTTTCTACTTCTTTAGTACTGCCGGTACAAGAGGATATACCACATGTCACTGCACCGCGTGTCCCAGAGGATACACAGGTGATACCTCATTGTAGTGGGAGGGTTATGAGATAGCCTGATAGATTCATGTTCTTGGGAGAATCTTCTGATTTAGTCCCTGGTGAACATGAACCTGATCCCTGGTCAAATGATGAGGCATTCCAAGATAAAGATGCAGTATCTTGGCGAAGTGCAATGAATGCTGAGATGGATTCAAATCAGGTCTGGGAGCCAGTAGAACCACCCGATGGTGTAAAAACCATTGGATGCAAGTGGATCTACAAGAGAAAGAGAGGAATAGATGGGAAGGTTGAGACCTTCAAAGCGAGGCTTGTTGTGAAGGGGTATACTCAGAAAGAGGGTATCGATTATGTGGAGACCTTTTTGCCGGTAGCCATGCTTAAGTCTATCCGGATTCTCTTATGCGTAGCAGCTCATATGGATTATGAGGTGTGGCAGATGGATGTCAAGACAACTTTCATTAATGGAAGTCATGAGGAAAACATCTACATGAAGCAACGAGAGGGATTCATTGCTAAGGGAAAAGAGCATCTTGTATGTAAGCTTAATCGGTCCATTTATGGATTGAAACAAGCTTCAAGGTCTTGGAACATTCGCTTTGATGAGGTGATCCAGTCTTATGGATTTATTCTAAGTCTGGATGAGTCTTGTGTATACATGAGATGTGACGGAAATGTAGTGGTATTTCTTGTACTATACGTAGATGACATTTTGTTGATTGGCAACATATCAAGGTGTTATCGGACGTAAGGGTATGGTTGTCCAAACAGTTTGATATGAAGGACTTAGGGGAGGTGGGACACATCCTTGGGATCAAGGTTATAAGGTATCGCAGGAAAAGGATGTTGTGCTTATCCCAAGCTTCATACATAGACACGATTATGATGCGTTTTAGCATGCAGAACTCCAAGAAGTGTTTTCTACCTTTTAGGCATGGAGTTCCTTTATCTAATGAGATGTGTCCTAGATCATATGAGGAGATAGAGGAGATGAATGCGGTTCCTTATGCTTCGGCAGTAGGAAGCCTCATGTATGCGATGCTCTATACGAGACCAGATATCTGCTTTGTCGTGGCCATGGTCAACAGATATCAGAGTAATCCAGGATAGGGACATTGGACTGCTGTAAAGCATATATTGAAGTACCTGAGAAGGACTAGGGATTATATGCTGGTTTACCGGGCAGACCAATTACTCCCTGTGAGTTACTCGGATTCTGACTTCCAATCTGATAGGGATAACAGTAAGTCTACCTTAGGTTTTGAGTTTACTTTGGGAGGTGGAGCCATTGAATGGAAGAGTGTCAAGCAGAAGTGCGTGGCGGACTCCACCATGGAAGCTGAGTATGTGGCGACCTCTGAGGCGGCCAAAGAAGCTGTATGGCTCAGGAACTTCCTGATGAACTCGGATGTGATTCCTGGTTTGCCCAGAACTATCTCAATTTATTGTGATAATAGTGGTGCAGTTGTAAACTTGAAGGAACCACGAGCCCATAAGGCTAGTAAACACATAGAGCGCAAGTACCACCGGTTTTTTGTGTTTATGCTCAGGATCCAAGTATTATTTAGTCATTTACAGATTTATAACATGCTTATAATTGAAAAACAAAAACAAACAACAAACAAAAGAAGAAAGTAGAATAGGTATACCTCTCGATCTTCTAATGTATGACCTTCCTCCTTTTGGACGTCGTGTGGGCGACGATCCACCAAAAGTCGAAGCTCCTAGATGCCAAATCTTCCTTCCTTGCTCTTCCAAAGCAAGAGGAAGAATAGAAACAAGGTTTTTCTCCTCAATAGAAAAAACCAACAAGTAACCAAACTTATCCTTGCCGTCGGCCAACTAGATGAAGGAGAAGATGGTGGAAAACAACCAAGACACCAAGGGAAGCCCTATATCTTGTTTCCACCACCTAAGGAGAGGGAAAAGGAATCTTTTGGGCACCGGCCAAGGCTGGAAAAGATCTGGGAAGGGTGCTGGACGTTGGCCAAAAGAGGAAGAAGAAGAGAGAAAGAGCCTTCCTTATTTGGTGCCACCCTTGCCTCCAAACCCTAATCCTAATCCTATCTCAAATAGGATTCCTTCTTGCCGCCCAAACCCTAGCACTCCTATCATGTATCATCCATGCCAACTCCCCATGCCATCTTTTTATAGAGTTAGGGATAAGTCATGAATTAATCCCCTCCATTGGTTCTAGGGATTTAATCTCTACCGTCAGATCTAGAGATTTAATTTCAACCGTCGGATCTTGAAGATTTAATCTCTACCAATGGATCTTAGAGTTTTGTTTCTATCCATTGGATCTAAGAATCATGAGGTGTTAATAGGCTACATTAGGGACCATGAGGAGGAGTTGGGTCTTGGCCACCCATGGATCAAGCCCACATAAAGTCCGATCCACTAATGATGATCCAATCCACTAAAGGTTCATCATTCATCTACCTCACCAACCCCCATATGATAATATGGGCTCCATATATTATTTGTACATTTCTCCCCATGTTTAAGATCTCGAATGTCCGTCGATTAATTAATTTACCGACAATTAATTAATCAACATCTAACTCCTTGAGTAGTACCACTCAACCTTTTCATCATGCCGGACCAAGTCCACCTGCAGGGTTTACATGATGACCCTTATGAGCTCCTCAAGGGGACATCATCATCCTAATATATAGGACACAGTTTCCTCCTATAATCAATGACACACCATATAAATAATATCATCTCCTAACTTACCGAGCCTATCGATTTAATATATAAATCTCGCCCATTGGTAAATCAAAGAGATGAGTACTAAGTATATGTGCTCGTTATTATATCGGGATTAAGAGCATGTACTAAATAATATCTGAGGTCTGATTTGATTATGTAGTCAGCAATAAATTGAATCCCCTGTAAGTCGGTCCTGCTCAATACACACAAAGTGCACTAGTGTGATTCTATGGTCAAGACAAACCAATACCAAACCACACTACAACCATTCCGATGGTTTGTCCAAAGTCATCTCAGTTGTGAGCCTTTGCTTATACTTTTCAAGGGGCCGATAACATGGTCTCCTGTGTGACACCACACACCATGTTATCTACAATGTAAAGTTTTAGACAATATTACATAACCATAAAAATATGCAAACAATGATCATGTTATCTACAATGTAAAGTTTTAGACAATATTACATAACCATAAACATTGATGGGCTTTCATGGAGCTTGGCCACTTGGCTCCATAGCTCGTTTGCATCTACATAATTACCTAACATACACAAGATATTGTTAGGTATTAAATCGATTAACAACTTCATTACCTTCTCATTCTTTTCGAAGGCTTGGACTTGCTCTTCGGTCCATCTCTTTTTCTTGAGGAATCCACCTTTTGGTCCTCTTGGATAGCTATATCCTTCCATTAAGATGGACCATTCTTCAAAATCCCTCATCATTAGAAAGTCCTCAATCCTCGCCTTCCATTATCTAAATCCTTCTTGTCCATAGAAGGAGTAAGGGATCGGTGTGTTAATATTCCATCCCAATTGTTCTTCCATCTTCACCCTCTAGCTTCTTTGTCCTAGCTCCCGGCGGTTAGTCCGTAGAAGAGCCCCGGGCTCTGATACCAATTGTTGGAGATTTGAGGCCGCTAGAGGGGGGGGGTGAATAGCGTTTGACCGTACGTAGATGGAATTCGTTCGCGATCGTCTCTACAAAACTCATTATGCGCAGCAGAATAGAAATAATAAAAGCAATAACGAAAAGATACAATCACGAACACAAGAATATAATGTAGTTCGAAACCAAACGGTTCCTACTCCACGGATTGAGCTCTAACGAGCTCTAGCGATGCCAATGCAATCACTAATCAATAAACTCCTTCTCAACAACAAGTCGGAGGCGGAGAAACCTCGTACAAACATTTACAATAATAAACAAAAGAAATACAAGAAAATACAAGTGAAAATGTAAAGAACACTTTACAAACTAGGGTTTTGAGGGCTTGCTTGTCGGTTGCTTGGATGAGCTTTAAGGACCCTGAAATGCACCTGCAAATCGCCTTCAAATGCCTCACCAAAGCCCCCAAAGAACTGATGATGAAATCCTCCATGGGCTCCTCTTTTTTACCTGCATCGGCGATTTCCGCCATCACGATCGCCATAAGTCCCTCGATCGATGCCATACAATGGCTCAATCCACGTTGGACAAGTTCCAACGGGACTCTTGGTAGTCGATTTCCAACATTGGCAGTCGACTGCCAACGCCCGTAGTCGACTGGCCAGTCGGCTACGAAGCGTTCTGTGCTCGATATAGAACTAGCGATCATTGCCGAACCTTAGCGCAATGATCGCCAGTAGACATCGATCATTGCTCCAATGAGCGATTGAGCGAGTAATTAAATTGGTAGTCGAACTCAAGTCGACTCACGATAGTCGAACTGGCCATATTGCCAGTCGACTGCCAACCTCAAACATGAGGTTTTAACACAAGTATGGTGCTCCCATACTTGCTAGACCACCCTTAGCCTAGACCTAAGCCTTCTAGCCACCTCCATCAGCCTCACGCATCTCGGATCCCTCCAAGTCATCCATGACTTGTTCATCCATCGCGCTAGCCTCTGGGTGCTTCCGTCGGCTATGTCATGCTAACGGTGTCTACACCGCCAAGGCACATTGGACTTACGCCGCCAAGACTCCGCTTGGACTTTACACCGCCAACCATTGGACTTATGCTGCCAAGACTCTCGCTTGGACTTTACGCAGCCAATATCAAACCCCTTGGACTTCTCATGCCAAGACTCAAGCTTGGACTATCCCTTGCCAACCCATGTTGGACTTCTCAAATGCCAAGACCATGCTTGGACTTTCCCTTGCCAACCCGTGTTGGACTTTTACATTGTCAAGACCCATGCTTGGACTTTTACATTGCCAAGACCCATACTTGGACTTTTACATTGCCACGACCCATACTTGGACTTTTACATTGCCAAGACCCATGCTTGGACTTTTACATTGCCAAGACCCATGCTTGGACTTTTCATGCCAAGTACTCAAGACTTAGACTTTACCAAATGCCAAGTGTTCCACTTGGACTTTCCATGCCAAGTACACAAGACTTGGACTTTCCCATGACAATTACATTGTCATATGTTTTTGTCGAAACATCAAAACATCACTAGAGTCAAACTCGAGTCCTGGTCAATCGTGACCTGGGTCGATTGCACCAACACAGCATGCCTCGAGGATTTTGAGGAGACCATAGGCATGCACTTCCAGGATCTTTGTTTGAAGCACTAGGAGTTCTGGACCTTGGTCCTTTCCCAGCTGGACGCATTGAACCGACTAGAGCAAAAGATACTTGCACTTCTTCGCCCTCCTGCACTCGGACATCCGCTTGCTGCCGACGGATCATAGTCGATGGCGATGGATGTCGATTACGATGACTAGGTAGCCATTGACTGTGTTTTTTGTTTTTGACTTGCTTGACATTTGTAGGGCATTGCCTTTAAACTCTTGTTAATGAAATGAATCCCTTTTGTTACACTTCTATATTCTTGTTAGTATTCTTATGGATTGGTACTTTAAAATTAAAGAGTTGAACACAATTTAATAAGTATTTTCGAAACCCTTGGTGGTCTAAATAACTTGATCACGATAATCATTAATAATATTGATACAGTACAATCCAAACAAATTAACAATTTTTTCCACTTTGATGTTTGTGTCAATTGTTAGTAATAAGCTCTAGAGACAATTATGTGATGTTTGACTAGGGACTTTTTGTATCATATTCTATTAATAATAAAGACAAAATTTGGTTATTATATTTACTTCATACTTGTGTCAGCTGAATAAATATAATAATGCCCTAGATAGTAGGTTCTTATCTACAACATATCAATTGGTAGAATTGATTGTTAGAAGCTGTTGAGAACACTATTCTTAAATATTCCTAGTCATGTATTAATATACAAGTGCAATATTCCTAGTCATGTAGGTCAATTGATGATTTGATCTCACAGGTCAAGGATATGTGATATCACATTGACACATGGGTTTATATTAGAGAATATATACTGAATTGACCCACCATGAGAAAGTTTCATGGATCATTATATGAGTGTCATAAACTTTCTTATGTGACTATTAGTATGAATAGTCTTTAGACCTGAAATCACTACGATTCCCTACATAAGGAGTTATGTACTTTGGTATCGTCAAATGTCACCTGTAATAAGGTGGACTATAAAGGTTATCACTGGGTATATAACAAATTATGCAGAGGGATGTGAGTGATGTAGATGGGATCTATCCCTCCCATATGACGGGAGCAATATCTTTAGGCCTCTTGATAGAGTAGGACCATGAAATGCATGACCATGCTCAAATGAGTCAATATGAGATATTGAGTTCATTTGTTTGAGTGAGTATACTTGGGGATCAAGAAACACAAAGATTGATAAGAGGATGACAAAGTCTATGCTCCATTGATTAATCTAGATATCGAGGATAGAAGAACAAGGTTATACATTATAGTAGCCACAAAAAGGTTATGTCAGATCTCGATATTCTTACCACTTGGGTAGCAATGATGCATTTTTAGATGCCACTCATTGCTTATATTTCTAAAAGGTTTTTAGAAACATTGTCAATATTGCAAGAACCTATTGGATCACAGACAAAGAACGCATTATTTTGGAGATAGGATCATCTTAGTTTGACTAAATGAATCATTAGTTAATTGAATAGACTTGAATGAGTTAGACTCATTGCTTGGCCAAACTTGAGTTGGACTCAAATTGGTTTAATTTGAGTTAGACTCAAATGAAACCAATTGAAGAAGGTTAGCATGATTAAGGATGACTAATCATGCATGAAAATGGAATTATTGCATGCAAATAGGATTTGAGAAAAATGCTTCAACGTTGCATGCATGCAAATGAAATTTGAGAAGTTTTCTCAATGTTGCATGCAAATGAATTAATGCATCCCAATGGATTAATTCATGCAAATGGAATTTGAGAAGTTTTCTCAATGTTGCATGCAAATGGATTAATTCATGCAAATGGATTATAATGCATGGAAATGGAATTTGAGAAGTTGCATGTAAATCGATTAATGCATGTAAATGGATTAATTAAATGCAATGAGATTTCATGAAGCCACTCAACGTTCATGCTAATGGAGGTTATTGCATTCAAATGGAGGTTATTGCATGCAAATGTGATTGATTGCATGCAATGGGATTTAATGGATGCAAATGGGATATAAGTTTCTCCTCAACATGAACCAAGTTGTTGATTTCTTCCTTGTGTGTATCCCATTTGTGCCTAGCATTCATTCCCTTCTCTTCCTTCTTCTTGGCCAAAGTCTTCTCTTTTGTGGAGAGCCTTTGTGTGGTTGTTAGCACAACCAAAGGTTTCATCTCCTTCTCCAAGATAGTGTTAGTGTGGATACCATAGAGGCACACCCATTCTAATTGCGCTAAGTTTCGACAAACCATGGATGATTGGGATAGACAAAGGGCACGCATCAAAGGTATACTTTATAAGATAGGGCATATTTGATCTATATTTTGTATGAGTTTTTTCTTTCGCTTGGATCGCTCAAGGGATCCTTTTTCCACTGTGATTTTTTTATTTATCACATAGGATTCCCAATAGTGGTATCAGAGCCACTTGCGAAAGATCATACATAAAGATCGTCGTAGGTCATTTTTTTATGTGATATACAATTTTGTATAAGAAGTTTATTATGAGTGCATGCATGATTGTTTGGGTGATTTTGTGCAACAAGATATGCATGGCATATTTGTTGATCGAACAACATGTTTGCCGTTCGGATCTATCACCCAAAATTGATACGAACAGTGGCAAGCAAGGGTCTCGGGTTCATTATGATGGACTAAGGGCAGTGACACATTCAAAGAGTTGTTAAAATAAAATTCGCTCCGGGGGAGCTATCCCCTACAAACCCCGCAAGCAGCCCTGCGCCTTGACCCCACATGTTAACTGGCTAGCAGGACCGCCGTGTCGTAGCGACTTATAAGTCGTACATAGCATCATAATAAAATCTCCATGTAATAGATCTTTGTGAACGTTATATGTCATGGTGCAAGGTTATGGCCCTTAACCATAATGTGATTGTGGTTGTGTTGTGCGTGCATGTTATAATTCATAATATGGACTGTGAGTCATGCCTCCATCTCTATTTTTCTAGTTGTTAGTGTCTATAAGATTCATATATCTCCACAATGGCATGATATTGTCCACGTTGGGCCTAAGCCCTCATGGTTTTATTTTTGGGGTCTACCCAAAAGGTCTCGTGCCAATGAAGATATCTTTTTATCTTATAAGCACATGATCTTTTTCATGTCTTACCAATGTTGGAATTTGATTGTATTCCACATACTCCCAACAATTCCCCCCCCCCCCCTCAAACGAAAGATCACATTGTGCCCCCCACAAGCCTATCCATCCTTGAAGGACTTCCTCTGCTTGATGTCCGATCCTCAACCCACCAGGACTTCTTGCCAACTGTATGGTCCTTTTGACCGAACTGGACTTCCTGCCAGTTGTCCAGCCCTTCTCGTCCAACTGGATTTCCTTCCAGTTGTTCGGTCCTCCCAACCCAATTGGAATTCCTGCCTGGTGTATGATTCTCTTGATCCGACATGGGATCTCCACTTCGTTCCCTCGAGGTTCATGGTTCAAGAGTTATTGTCATAGCTGTAGGAACATACTCTTTATCTTTGCCCACTGGGCTTATCTTAGAACTAGAAGAGTGCTATTATGTACCTGTCATAACTAAGAACATTATCTCGATTTCTTATTTGGACAAGAGAGGTTTCTCATTTATAATAAAGGACAAAAGTTGTTCTGTTTATTTAAATGAAATGTTCTATTGTAGTGAACATCTAGTGAATTGACTCTATGTTATAGATTTTGATAACCCAATCTATAACATAAATACCAAACGGTTCAGATCAAATGATTTGAACCAAACATATCTCTGGCATTGTCACCTGGGTCACATAAATGAGAGGCGCATATCCCAGCTCCATAAAGATTGATTATTAGACTCATTTGATTTTGAATCATATGAAACGTGTGAATTCTATCTTCTAGGCAAGATGACCAAGACTCCATTTAGTGGACATGGCGAAAGAGAGACAGACTTGTTAGGACTCATACATACTGATGTATGTGGCCCTTTCAATATCGCTGCTAGAGGAGGCTATCAGTACTTCATCACTTTTATTGATGATGTCAATAGACACGGCTAAGTGTATCTCATGAAACATAATTCAGAATCCTTTGAAAAGTTCAAAGAATTCAAGAGTGAAGTGCAAAATCAACTTGGAAAAAGTATTAAGAAACTTCGATCAGATCGAGGTGGTAGCCAACAGTTTCGTGGCTATCTAGTTGAGTGTGGGATGACATCTCAACTCACTCTACCTGGAACACCACAGTGGAATGGTGTATCTGAATGGAGAAATCATACTTTATTAGATATAGTACGATTGATGATGAGTCAGGCTGATCTACCTACTTCTTTTTAGTGATTCTCTCTAGAGACGAATGTATTTACACTTAATCGTGTTCCATCTAAAGCTGTCATAAAAAACACCATATACGATATGGATTGGGAAGAGTCCCAAAATTTCTTTTATGAAGATTTGGGGTTGTGAGGCTTATGTTCGACGTCAAGTCTCTAACAAGCTAGGCCCCAAGTCAGACAAGTGCTACTTTATAGGATATCCCAAGGAAACAAAGGGATATTACTTTTATAATCCCACACAAGGTAAAGTGTTTGTCGCAAGAAGTGGCGTATTTCTAAAAAGAGAGTTCATTTCTAGAAAAACTAGTGGGAGTAAAAACCACCTTGAAGAAGTTCAAGATAGCACTGATGTTGTGGAGTACCAACCTGTTCAAGTAGACCAACCTCTTCGCAGGTCTAATAGGATACATCTTCAGCCTGAGAGATATTCATTTCTCTTGTCTGACCAAGATGATGTTATGGTTGTTGAGTTAAATGAGCCTATATCCTATCAGGAAGTTGTGATGAGCCCAGATTATGAGAAATTGCTAAAGGCCATGAGGTCCGAAATTGAATCTAATTACACTAACCAAGTATGGACTTTGGTTGATCCACCTGAAGGGGTCAAACCCATTGGGTGTAAGTGGGTCATTAAGAGAAAGACTGACATGGACAGTGTTATGCATACCTATAAAGGGTGATTGGTAGCTAAATGTTTCAAGCAGATTCTTGGTATTGACTATGATGAAACCTTATCACCAATTGCGATGCTTAAGTCTATTCGGAACATGCTTGCTATTGCAGCTTACCACGATTATGAGATATGGCAAATGGATGTCAAAACTACATTTCTGAATAGAAACCTACTCGAGGATGTGTACATGACACAACCGAAAGGTTTTGTAGATTCAAAGCATACTAGAAAGGTATGCAAGCTGCAAAGGTCCATTTATGGTTTAAAGCAAGCATCTAGATGTTGGAATCTTCGATTCGATGATGTGATCAAAAAGTTTGGTTTCATAAAGAATGAAGATGAACCCTGTGTCTACAAGAGGGTCAGTGGGAGCATAGTGTTTTTTCTCAACTTGTATGTAGATGACATACTACTTATTGGAAATGATATCCCTATGCTGCAGTCTGTAAAGACTTGGCTTGGGAATTGTTTCTCAATGAAAGACATAGGAGAAGCAGCATATATATTAGGCATCAATATCTATAGAGATTGATCTAAGAGACTTCTTGGCCTAAGTCAGAGTACATATATTAACAATGTGCTTAAACATTTTTCCATGTATAATTCCAAGAAGGGATTTCTGCCAATGTCACATCGTGTGAGTCTTTCAAAGACTCAATGTACCTCTTCTAAGTAGGAGAGAGACCACATGGATCAAATCCCTTATGCATCTGCTATAGGATATATCATGTGCACCATGCTTTGTACTCGCCTGATGTCTCGTATGCTTTGAGCATGACGAGCAGATACTAGTCAGATCTAGGTGAAAGTCACTGGACAGCTGTCAAGAACATTCTTAAGTACTCGCAAAGGACTAAAGAATATTTCTTGATATTCGGGGGCGATGAGGAGCTAGTTGTAAAGGGTTACAGTGATGCAAGCTTCCAAATCGACAGGGATGATTTTAAATCGCAATCAGGGTATGTATTTTGCCTGAATGGCGGCACTATGAACTGTAGGGTCGATGTTGGCCGGCTAGAGGGGGGTGAATAACCCTCGATCGTCGTATGGTGGAATACAATCATTCTTCTTGCGTCGCTTGTCTACGATTGTCGTTAGCGTAGTGGAATAAGAATAATAATGAATACACTAACAACACATACAAGCATACACAAGATATACGTGGTTCGAAACCGAATGGTTCCTACTCGGGCGAGTTCACCGAGCTCTAGTTATGCGCACGACACTAACTAACACTCCTTCTCGACAACATGTCGGAGGTGGAGAAACCTCTCACAAGAAATTACACTATGTAATATGAAATACAAGCAATACAAAGACAAATATGAAATACACGTAAAGAACACTTTACAATGCTTGCTTTGAACCCTTTGCTTATTGCTTGCTTTAGATGGCTCTTGAAGGTCTGGAATGCAGCAGCAATTCCCCTCTAATAGCTTCACAAAAGTCTTTTCAAAATCCTCCATATTGAGCTCCATTTATAATCTGCATCAAGTTGATTTTGTGCCCATCAGTCGACTGATTGTGACCATCAGTCTACTGGTCCTGTAACCGTTGTCTCACAATACCCAGATCCACGTTGGTCAAGTTCCAACGGATCACACTTTAGTCGACTGATGATACCCATCAGTCGACTAGTAACACCATCAGTCGACTAGTAACACCATCAGTCGAGTGCTGGCACGAGAGCTCGACTGGAAACCATTCTGTGGCTGAAAACACCCCGATCAGTCGACTGATCTCCCAAATAAGTCGACTGCCATCCCTCGGCAGTCGACTTATCAGCCAAACCCTGGTCAGTTGAACACCAGTCGAACCCTAGTCAACATAGAGCAGTCGACTGGCACCTATGTCAATCGATTCATGTCGGGTAAAACCACAAACCTAAGTTATTTGAGCCTTCGACACTCAATCTTAGCCACTTGCCCAAGTCCACCTCATCCTTCATGGAGTTCCCCACCAAAGCTCTCTTCCCTCGGCCTACGTCCCTCGGATACACCAAGCGCACGGCTTCGTAACGCCATCCTTTGCGTCTCTTACCCTTGAAGTATGCTTCCCTTGGGCCTCACTCCATTCGCTCTCCGTCCGGCGGTCCCTCAGATGCACCAAGCGCACAGCTTCGCAATGTCATTCTTCACCGACTCAAGGACCTTAAGCCTAGTGAACTTGCCAAGTCCTCAAGACTTCCCAAATGCACCAAGCGCATGACTTCGCAATGCATTTCTCACCAAGCACCAAGCGCACAACTTCGCAATGCTTTGGACTTTCCCAAACCAAGCCCCATGCTTGGATTTTTCATGCCAACTCAATGTTGGACTTTCCTATGACAATCCCATGTCATAAGTTTTGTCTATCATTAAAATACTGCTCGAGTCAAACTCGAGTTAACCTGGGCCGATTGCACCAACAATCTCCCCATTTTTGATGATTCACAAAACTACCATCTCAAGTCGACCAATTCTCCAATATTGGCAATTCTCACATCCCAATGAGAATTCCAACGAACCCTAATTGGTAACTTGGTAACTTCTCTCCCTTTTTGACATAATATCAAAAAGGTCCTCAAGGGTGTCAATGTCTCATATCTCAATGAGATCTTATAATCTTCCCCTTGGCATGCCCTCAATCTTTCTAGTGATAATCCCATATCACTTATGAGAGGTGCAATCCCTCAATTTTCCTCCTATGAGAAAAAATACAAATTCATCTTCCCATGATGGATACCTCCCCCTAAAGGCTTGCTGCCCCTTGACCATTGCACCAACAATGTCTTTGGAAAGCCCCTAAGCCAATAGGAACACAAAACCATCAAAATTAAGGCAAAGTTCAACAATGAACTCTCATCCACCTTAAAATTGATACTCTCCCTAAACACTTCTCCTAATCCATATCTAATGGATTTCCACCCTTTCTAATACTCTCCCAAGCATGTCCTAGGGTTAGGAGTGGTTAGGGGACCAAAACATAGCTGAACATGGGCCTAACCACCAAGGTTTACCCAAAATCAGCAGTATCAGTCGACTTTGTCATCTACTAGTTGACTCTTTCCCACATCAGTCGACTGGCCTCCCTGGCAGTCGACTGATAACTGCATTTGCAGTTTTCTGAATTTCAGAAATGAATTTCTGAAATTCGTAAGTAAATATACATACGTTGATAAATCATGAAATTTTGTACGTATATTACTTATTACAATCATTATGGGTTAAAAATATTAGAAAATTATTTTACCTACCAATTAGCGAGATTGATACAAAGTTCAAAAATTTAGAAAAGCTTCAATATTGAGCTCTTTTTGTATCATTCCATTCAATGGTGATAGCTATCAAAAGATAGACTTCACCTAGATTTTTCAAAATGTTTTTAAAATGTTTTTAAAACCTTTAATTTCTTTTTCCTAAACATCTCACTTGTATCTAAATGTGCAAAATACATTCTAGTAATATGTGGGTTTTTGTTCTTTAATGGTCTCATGCAAATTCTAAGGCAACTCTACTTGATTCCCTTATGCATGGAACTTCAAGTCATGCCAATGGTTCTTAAATCAATTTTATTTTATGCATGATATGATTATGGAATATATATGATATAACTAAGCATGTGCCAAAATCATGATGTCATGACATGTGAATGAGATTTTAGCATACATGACATATAACAATAAGTCTAAAACATGATCATGACATTTTTAGAGATAAAAATGAAAATGATGTCATGACATGGCAAGGCAAACAAAGAATGACAATTATAAGATACTAAGATATGGGATACCTAAGTGTTAAATTCAAATTGCCATTTCTATAAATTAATTCCATATTGCCTTAATACCATTATCTCCCAAGTGTGCCATAAACACAAAATGGCACACCCATACCTCTAAGACCTATTTGTACCAATTTAATTATTTTTCAACTTCTCAAAGCATATTGGCACATCCTAATGTGTCAACTCATCATGGCTAGGTTAAGTATCCATCCACTTAGGGTTGACACACCCTAACCCATTTAGAGTGAATCGATCACGCTCCTAGGAACCCAATACCTATTGGAGCTCCTTGGGTTAACAAGGTATTCACTAGGGATAACATCCCTAGATACCTTTCTAATGACCCTTTTAGGCTTTGAAGCCATAGTCTTTTGGGTCTTTCCTAAGTCAAACTTAGGGTTAACTCCCCCTTTGACCTTCTTAGTGGCTTTGTTGGTTTTTCTTAAGTCCTTAGCCACTAAGCAAACACCATGGCTAGTCTTAGGGATAACTTCCATATTAGCCTTTGTTTTCCTAGACCTAGATGTTGTTCCATAATCAAATGGAACATTATGATAAGTCTTCTTGGGATTAGGTTTGTGACCCAAATCTTCCTTGCCCTTAGACCGTTCTTGAACCCTAGGTCTTGACTTTTGGGCATTTGATCCTTGAATAGAGTTTTCTATAATCCTAAGGGTCCTTTTCATTCACTCAAGTCTTGACCTTAAGACTTGGTTTTCTAATTCTAATTTTCCCAATTTTGATTATTCATTAGGTTTTTGGGATGACCTCTTCTTCTTAGGCATGTGCCTAGACTTTTTGGGATTAATATCCAAATTTTCCTCTACTCTCCTAGTTTATTCCCTAGGTAAAATAGTTCAAGTGTTATTTGTCCTAGGTTTATCCTTAGATAAATTTACATGCTTAGCACTTAAACAATAAACCTTATTATTTCTACTAGCATGCTTTTCATTAATAATTGCAAGAGAACTAAAATAATTTTTAGCATGCATATTAACCCTAGGAATTGAAGGTGCGTTAACTAAATATACCTTAGGGTTAGCATTGGAAGCTCCCCCAACATGAGATACACCTTCTTGCCCATTCTTCCTCCCCCTAGGGCATTGGCTTCGGTAATGCCCCCTTTGATTTCATTTAAAGCACACAATGTTCTCTTTGCTTCTAATTGTGGGGACTCTGGCATTTTTGGCTTTTGGTGCCGGTTGAGCCTTCTTCAACATCTTAGGATACTTACTTTTATAGTGCCCTTGTTCCCTACACTCAAAGCATGTTATATGATTTTTATTTATAATAACAACACTTGAGTTACCTAATAAATTTTCTTCTTACTCTTCATTTCTCCCAGATGTGGATGTTTCTTGTTGAACTTGCTCCGGGATGGAAGATTGCCTCTCCTCCCCCTCAATACTAGAGGTGGAGGTCTCCAGCAAATCATCAACATCTTCGAATGCGGCGGGCCTCTCTTCCACGACATCTTCCTCTACTTGTGCCAATTTAGGAATTTCTTGAAATTTGATTACCTTATTCCATAACTCCCTTGCATCCCTATAATTACCTAATCTAGACCAAATATTGTTAGGTAATAAATCACTAAGTAATTCGATTACCTTGAGATTTGTCTCGAAGTCCTTGATTTGGTCTTGGGTCCACCTTGACTTCTCAATTTGCCTATTGCTTTCATCCCAAGGCAAATCGAAATTATTTTCTAGAATTAACATAATATCAAAATCGATTTCTAGATATACCTCGATTTTTCTTCTCCACCATTGAAAGTCTCCTTTAAATTTTGGTGGTTGGAGGTTGTAGCCGGCCATCTTGTGGTGCTTGTGTCGGTGGTTAGTCCTCGACAAGCTCCTAGCTCTGATAACACTTGTTGGGTCGATGTTGGCCTGCTAGAGGGGGGTGAAAAGCCCTCGATCGTCGTATGGTGGAATACGATCGTTCTTCTTGCGTCGCTTCTCTACAATTGTCGTTAGCGCAGTGAAATAACAATAATAATAAAAATACTAACAACACATACAAGCATACATAAGATATATGTGGTTCGGAATTGAATGGTTCCTACTCCATGACCGAGCTCACCGAGCTCTAGTTATGCGCATGGCGCTAACTAACACTCCTTCTCGACAACATGTCAGAGGTGGAGAAACCTCTCACAAGAAATTACACTAAGTAATATGAAATACAAGAAATACAAAGACAAATACGAAATACACGTAAAGAACACTTTACAATGCTTGCTTTGAACCCTTTGCTTGTTGCTTGCTTTAGATGTCTCTTGAAGGTCTGGAATGCAGCAGCAATTCCCCTCCAATAGCTTCACAAAAGTCTTTTTGAAATCCTCTATCTTGAGCTCCATTTATAATCTGCATCAAGCTGATTTTGCGCACATCAGTCGACTAATCATGACCATCAGTCGATTGGTCCTGTAGTCATTGTTTCACAACGGCCAGATCCACATTAGTTAAGTTCCAACAGATCACACATCAGTCGACTGATGATACCAATCAATCGGCTGGTAACACCATCAATCGAGTACTGGTGCGAGCACTCAATTGGAAACCATTCTATGGCTGAAAACACCCCAATCATTCGACTGATCTCCCTAATTAGTAAACTAATAGTGTAAAAAGTCGACTGCCATCCCTCAGCAGTCGACTAATCAGCCATACCCTGGTCAGTCGAACTCCAGTCGAACCCTAGTCAACTTAGAGTAGTCGACTGGCACCTATGCCACTCGACTGGTGTCAGGTAAAACCTCAAACCCAAGTTGTTTGAGCCTCCGACACTCAGTCTTAGCCACTTGGCCAAGTCCACCTCATCCCTCATGGAGTTCCCCACCAATGCTCTCTTCCCTCGGCCTATGTCCCTCGGATGCGCCTAGCGCACGACTTCATAATGCCATCCTTCGCATCTCTTTCCCTCGAAGTATGCTTCCCTTGGGCCTCACTCCATTTGCTCCCCGTCCGCCGGTCCCTTGGATGCACCAAGCACACGGCTTCTTAATGCCATCCTTCACCGACTCAAGGACCCCAAGCCTAGTGAACTTGCCAAGTCCTCAAGACTTCCCAAATGCACCAAGCGCATGACTTTGCAATGCATTTCTCACCAAGCACCAAGTGCATGGCTTCGCAATGCTTTGGACTTTCCCACACCAAGCCCCATGCTTGGATTTTCCATGCCAACTCCATGTTGGACTTTCCTATGACAATCACATGTCATAAGTTTTGTCTATCATTAAAATACTTCTCGAGTCAAACTCGAGTCAACCTGGGTCGATTGCACCAACATGAACTAAAAAAATTCGAAGAAAGACACAGTAGCAGATTCTACAACAAAAGCCGAGTATATTGCGGCAATTGATGTGGTAATGGAGGTTGTTTTGATCCGAAAGTTCATCACTGAACTTGGGGTGGTTCCTAGCATTGTGGACCCTATAAACCTATATTGTGATAATAATGGGGCTATTACATAGGCCAAAGAACCTTGCTCTCATTAGCAGACCAAACACATACTACAATGCTTCCATCTCATTAGAGAGATCATCGATAGAGGAGATGTGAGAATATGCAGAGTACTGACGGATGCTAACATAGTAGATCTTTGACCAAGGCTTTGGCACAAACAAAGCATGATGGTCATACAAAGTCACTGGGTATTAGATATTACAGAGTTTGATATTAGTGCTAGTGGGAGATTATTAGTAATAATCCCTAGAGCCAATTATGTGATGATTGACTAGGGACTTTTTGTATCATATTCTATTAATAATAAAGGCAAAGTTTGGCTATTATATTTACTTCATACTTGTGCCAGATAAATAAATATAATAATCCCCTATAAAGTATGTTCTTATCTACAACATATCAATTGGTAGAATTGATTGTGAGAAGCTGTGGAGAATACTATTCTTAAATATTCCTAGTCAAGTATTAATATACAAGGGCAATATTAATGCATTGAGACTAGAATGTAGGCCAATTGATAATTTGATCTAACAAGTCATGGATATGTGATATCACATTGACAGATGGGTATATATTAGAGAATATATAATGAATTGATCCGCCATGAGAAAGTTTCATGGATCATTATATGAGTGCCATAAACTTTCTCATGTGACTATTAGTATGAATAGTCCTTAGACCTGAAATCACTATAGTTCCCTACATAAGGAGTTATGTACTTTGGTTTCGTCAAACGGTACCCATAACAGAATGGACGATAAAGGTGATCACTGGGTATATAACAAATTATGCGGAGGAATGTGAGTGATGTAGATGGGATCTATCCCTCCCATATGACGAGAGTGATATCTTTTGGCCTCTTGATAGAGTAGTGTTGGGTTTCCGGCACCGCGGCGAGTGTGTGTTCGAACATGTTTCGTAAACATGTGCACAGCGGAAGGAAAAAATAAATAAATCTATATTTATTACAACACACACATCACACGCATGCATAATACAACATGTGTAAATATAACCGTAAATTTAAATTTTGAAATAAAAGGATATTTAACTACGTATACCTTACGTATCACGTGTAGCGGGAACGACATCAACCGGAACGATCCTCGGTAGAATCGTCTCTGTCCGTGTCCATGTCGAGTATCTTCGGGATGACTTCACTAAGTCATGAGCCTCGTCTTCGTACGGGTTACTAGCCTCGTGTTGAAGACGATGTGATCGAGAGAAGATCACGATCCGAATCCAAATTCTGATCCAAAGAAGAGTCCTCAAAACTCACTTCTCCGGAGAGGTATTCGTCAACCGTTTGACGAATTCTTCGTCCTCCACCTATGAGGATTACCGGAGATCGAATCCCCGGTAAGTAAGGCGCTGTCGGAGCTCTAAACGTCGTCCAAACGACGCTCCGACGAGAAGGAAACAAGATGTCCAGAAAACTTGACAGCTTTTGGTGGAGGAGTAGGGGCCGGCCAAAGGAAAGGTGGAAGCTCACCTTATTACCGAACCTAAGGGAGATCACCGGAGCTCCTTCGGCACCAGCTCGATGCCGGCAAGTGGAGAAGACGGCAGCAGCTGGTCGCCGGTTGGAGGAGAAGGGGCGGCGGCACTAGGGTTGGCGCCGACTTCTTCAAAGGGGAGTGGTGGGCGGCAACTCTAGGTTAGAGTTTTTGGATTAGGGCTTAACAAACCCTTAAGCCCTCTATTATAGAGAACTAATTCTCTTAATGGTTATTGGATCATAACCATAAGGCACGTTAACCCGCTCCATTAATATAAGTTAAAATAAACCAAACCATGATGGTTTATTTTAAGTTAAAACGAACCGAACCAACTTTGGTTCATTAGTTTAAAATAAACCAAACCCTTTGCCTTATTCTCCTCCATTGGATTCGAACCAAACCATTTTGGTTCATCCATTATGTCTTCATAAGACACGGCCCATCCACGCTTCCATTGCGACTGAAACAATTTCATGCTCGCTTCTTGTTTGATCCAACCAAACTTAGTTTCTCTCGGTCTGAGAATCTCATTCTCAAGCTCATTTTAAATCCTTCGGATTACGCTCGTTGTGCGTGTGACCAAATAGGTTCTCGATTTATGTTGACCGTCTATAATTAACCGTTAAATATAGAACGATCATGAGTGGCACCTAGTAGTACATCATGATCCCCAATTAACCAAAAAGATCAACGGTTGATCCAGAACTATTTCTGAAACCCTTCAGCAGCTCGAATGAATCGTGCCCCATTCCCTTCACTCATCCTATACCCACTTGGTTCAAGACATGGTCTATAGTGTCAGTCCCCACTAGGCTGACTACGTCACACCTAGCCCAAGTATCATTTCCTCGTCCTACGGATTCTAGTTACTGCACATGTATCGAAGAGTACCTTACTCTAAACATGTAATGCTTTGGCCAAAGACTTTAGTAACAATCCGACGTGAGGCCATGGGTATACATCTCCTCGCAAGGAGTGGTGAATCCTTTATAGGCTATTCAAACACCTTCGATCACTTCGACTTATACCCAATCATCCCGGGTCCACATCTCCACAGAGATGCTTGCTTAAGATGTCAAAGCATAAGTCTTTATGATCAAGATGACTAGAATACCGCAAGTCAAAGGAACATCATACTTAAGCTACAGTAAGAACTTCATTGACATATCTATATATGTAGAGAACCATATGAAGTCTTACGGTTGGTCACTCCAATGAACTAGTTACCATAACTAGCATCCACGATTAACTCCGGACATCACAATGTCTCCAGCCAGTGAGAATCAGCTGCTTGGATACACCAAGGAGTATACCTCGTGCTAGTCTCGACAGAATTGATGGTGTCCAAATCCATCAATTCATCGACTAGGGATAATTTCAATACATCACAATTACACATGTAGAGATACTCACTAGTTGTGATCCAATCATAAATTCTCTCATGTTGTGAGTCGTATCACGGACATTCAGTAAATGAGTTTAAGATCCAATCAAATACATGAAACCATGTATACTCAAATAGTGAATCTTTATTTATCATATAAATGGTTCATACATAAGGGAATTGCCTTAGGACATCTCTCATATATTACTAACAGACTCCCACTTGGCCTAATGTTAATCGCTACTGTATGCAATACCATAAGCTGTAACATGACCCTCAAACTTACTTTGAGGTAATGCCTTAGTCAAAGGATCCGCTAAGTTTCTTTCAGTGGGGATTTTCTCGATTTGTATTTCTTTCCTACTGATGATCTCTCTGATAAGATGATTGCGGTGAAGCACATGTTTGGATCATTGATGAGAACTTGGCTCTTTCCCCTGTGCAATTGCTCCATTTTTGTCGCAGTAGACCGGTATTGCTTCAATAATGGCTGGAATCACATCAAGTTCATAAATGAACTTCTTGATCCAAACCGCTTCCTTTACTGTTTCCAAAGCTGCAATGTATTCTGCCTCAGTGGTAGAATCCGCTACAGTATCTTGTTTGGAACTTTTCCAACTCACTGCGCCCCCATTCAAGGTGAACACGTATCCAGACTGAGACCTGAAATCATCCTTGTATGTCTGGAAGCTGGCATCTGTATACCTGCGTATCACCATGTCCCCTTCTCCATATATTAGGAACACATCCTTAGTTCTTCTTAAGTATTTAAGAATCGTCTTAACAGCCACCCAATGATCCATTCCTGGATCAGACTGGTATCTGCTCGTGACACTTAGAGCATACGATACATCGGGCCTAGTACATAACATAGCACATGATAGATCCTATTGCGGATGAATAGGGAATTTTACTCATGCAAATCCTCTCATCTTCTATGCGCGGATACATAGACTTCGAAAGGTGTACCCCATGCCTGATGGGTAGGAAACCTTTCTTGGATTCTGACATGCTAAACCTCTTTAGCACTCGGTCTATATATGTAGACTACGAAAGACCAAGCAACCGTTTCGATCTATCTCTATAGATCTTAATCCCGAGAATGTAGGTTGCTTCTCCCAGGTCTTTCATGGAGAATGTTTTGGATAACCAAACCATAACTGACTGTAAGATTGAAACATTATTTCCTATAAGTAATATGTCATCGACATACAATACTAGGAACACGACTGCACTCCCACTAACCTTCTTGTACACATAAGGTTCATCTGAATTTTGTGAGAAATCAAACTTTTTGATCGTCTCATCAAAATGGATATTCCAGCTCCTGGATGCTTGCTTCAATCCATATATGGACCATCGCAATTTGCATACCTTGGTTTTATCAATCGATGTGAAACCCTCAGGTTGTATCATATACACGTCCTCGAGCAGATTTCCGTTAAGGAAAGCTATTTTCACATCCATTTTCCATATCTCATAATCATAATGAGCCACTATGGACAGGAGCATCCGAATGGATTTAAGCATAGCTACAGACGAATAGGTTTCGTCATAATCAACACCTTGTTTTTGACGATATCCTTTCGCCACTAATCTAGCTTTATAGGTAATCACATTACCATCCATGTCGGTTTTCTTCTTGAAAACCCACTTGCACCCTATAGGCTTGATGCCTTCAGGTGGGTCAACCAAGTTCCAAACTTGGTTTTCATACATGGAATCCATTTCCGACTTCATGGCTTCAAGCCACTTATCCCTTTCTGAACTTGTCAGCACTTCTTCATAACTGGTAGGCTCCTCATCATCAATGAGTAACACGTGATTCGATTCACTTATGAGAAATCCATATCTCTCAGGAATGTTGCGTGTTCTACCAGATCTATGAAGATGTGGTGTTACAGTAGGTCCAGCCGATTGCTCATCACTATGAGTTATCGGCTGTTGTGCTTCACCAGGTATCTCATCAATGTCTATTTGAGTCTCTCGAGGCTCCTCGAGCTCGACGACACTCCCACTGTTTTCTTGCAAGAGAAACTTTTTCTCTAGAAATACAGCATGCCTTGAAACAAACACCTTTTGTTTCACAGGATGATAGAATTGGTAACCCCTTGTTTCCTTAGGGTATCAAATAAATAGACATTTATCAGACTTAACATCCAATTTGTCTGATATAGTCCGCTTCACATAAGCTGGACAACCCCATATCTTCAAGTAAGATACATGAGGTTTCTTACCTTGGTTCCCAACCCCATAAGCTGGACTCCGCCATTCCATATCTCATATAGAGTAGTAGAGACTACCTTGGTTGGCATTCTGTTTAACAAGTAATCAGCTGTCTGAAGTGCATAGCCCCAAATGGACTTGGGAAGATTTGCAGATTCATCATTGACCTGACCATGTCCAACAAGGTCCGGTTACGCCTCTCAGATACATCATTATGTTGTGGTGTATATGGCGGAGTCCATTGAGATAATATGCCATTGTCTCTTAGATAATCAAGAAACTCTTGACTTAAGTATTCACCACCTCGATCCGATCGAAGTATTTTAATACTCTTGTCATGTTGTTTCTCTACTTCATTTCTGAATTCTTTGAACCTTTCAAAGGCTTATGACTTGTGTTTCATCAAGAATATATACCCAAACCGTGAGTGATCATCGGTGAAGGTAATGAAGTAGCTATAGCCTCCTAAAGCTTGAGTTGACATAGGTCCACATACATCAGTATGTATTAGACCTAGTAACTCTCCCACTCGTTCACCTTTTCCAGTAAAAGGTAACTTAGTCATCTTGCCTTTTAAGAATGATACACATGTATCGTATGAATCCAATTCAAACGATTCCAGAATTCCACATCGGTGTAATTCGGACATGCATTTCTTGCTTACATGGCAAAGACGACAATGCCACATGTAGAAGTCTAATTGATCATCCTTTCGAGCACGCTTGTTGCTCGCTTCGATATTGAAAATGTCACTGGATACATCCAATGTATAAATGTCATTGCTCAAAGTTCCAGTTCCATAAATTACGCAATTCAAAGTTATATAACAATAATTGTTACTAAATGTAAAATGGAAACCATTTCTATTTAAGCAGGAAATAGAAACAATGTTCTTTATTAGAGAAGGAACACAATAGCAATTGTCCAGTTCCAAGACTAGTCCACTAGGGAGCTTCAGCAAATAAGTTCCGATGGCGACCGCGACAACCTTTGCTCCATTGCCAACTCAAAAATTTGACTCCCCTCTGACAAGTCTTCTTCTATTCCTTAGCCCCTGTATGTCATTACATATATGTGAGCCACACCCAGTATCCAATACCCAAGTGTCTAAGGAAATAGAATGACAATCAATAACGAAGATACCTGAAGAGGATGGGGCATCGGATGCCTTCTTCTTCTTCATGGACTCAAGATAAATCTTGCAGTTTCTTCGCCAGTGGCCTTCCTTGCCACAGTGATGGCAAGTGCCCTTTTGTGCTGGTTCTGCCTTCTTTGCCTTCTTGTTCTTCCCTTTATTCTGTTCTTTTGCCTTCCTCTTAGAACCTTTCTTTGAGGAATCAACTAACGAAACCGCCTTCTCCTCATGCTTCACAGAAGGCTCCACAGTCTTCAGCATATTGAGGAGCTCAGGAATAGTCGATTCTAATTTGTTCATCCGATAGTTCATCACAAATTGTGAGAAACTATTGGGCAAACAATGTAGAATTAAGTCAATACTTAATTCATGATCCATCACAAACCCGAGGGTGGCTAGCCGCTCGATGTACCCATTCATCTTTAGCACAAACTGCACTACAAACGAACCTTCTTGCATCTTCGTGGTGAAGAGGAGCCTGGAGACTTCGAACCTTTCGGATCTCACTTGCTCATCAAACAACTCATGAAGATGGAAGACCATGGTATTAGCATCCATATGCTCATGCTGCTTTTGCAGCTCAAGTACCATCGCCACTAGCATGATGCAACTCGCTAGCTCAGAATCTGCCACATGCTTCTGATAGACCAACATTTGGTCTGGAGTTGCATTATCCTTAGGACGGTTGGGAAGAGGCTCTTCAAGGACATATGCTAGCTTTTCCACCTTGAGAATAATTCTCAGGTTTCTAAGCCAGTCCAGGAAGTTAGGCCCAGTCAGTTTGTTTGAATCCAAAATAGTGCACAAATTCAAAGACGTCATGATCAATCGATTGACCTAGAAATACAAAACGAGCATATATGAGAAAATGATTTTAAAATGCATCAATATACATTTATAAATCCCATTCATTTTTCGAATTTCAAAAACCCCAAAATCACTTCGGGAGATCGTAGGTCCATCTCCGAATGGGCTAATATCCATCATAGATATGAACAACCTTGGAGAGAGTCCAACAGACCATTCATAACTATGATGGTTGGTATCAACTATACCGATTGCATATCATGTATATGCAACTATCACAATGTGCTATCAACTAATTGAATATTCACACATACATCGGGTTGTTAACACATTAACAAGTATGCATCATATGCATAGCACCCAACTTCACCTCCCTTTACATCGACCTTGGAGAGAGTCCAACATGACGATGCTCCAGGTTAAAGCTGACCCATTAATCAAGAAATAGTTTTAATATGGTTAGAGCACATTCAACCAATTAGCCCGGCTTGGAGAGAGTCCAACAACCAAAGCTAACGATTGACCTCTGACTCTTACCATATTAGTATTAAACTATTCCATGGTTTGAACATGTTCGGGTTCGAGCCGGGCTTGGAGAGAGTCCAACAACCAGAACAAGAAACGGAACTCTGGTTCTAACCATATTAATGGAAGGTGTAGGCTTTAATATTGAGTTAGGGGTTTTATGTCTCATCCTCTTTGCATGCAAATAACTATTATTTATATGACATGGCATACATGACATACATCTACATGTCACGACACGCATGACATAATGATATGCATCTAATGCAATTACATGGCATACAATTATGTCATGTACAATATTTTCTTATATGTCATAACTATTTATGGAAATAAAATATGTTTAAGATTTGATTTTCCAAATCAAATCATGATTAAATTAGGAAACAAATTTCCAAATCTAATCACATATTTTATTTGTGGAAATAGTTGAATAAGGAAAGTCAATTTAGGAAACCAATTTCCTAAATCATCAAAACTACTTATGAAAATAAAATATTTTAAGATTTGATTTCCCAAATCAAATCATGATTAAATTAGGAAACAAATTTCCAAATCTAATCAAATATTTTATTTATGGAAAAAATCAATTTCCATAAATACTTCCAACTTTCCAAAAGTGGAAGATTTCCATAAATACTTCTAGACTTTCCAAAATTAAAAAATTTCCATAAATACTTCTAACTTTCCAAAAGTAGAAAATTTCCAGAAATATCATTATGACTATTGCAAAACAATTTTACGATTATGTCAAAACACAACCTGGGCTCTGATACCACTGTTGGGTTTCCGGCACCGCGGCGAGTGTGTGTTCGAACATGTTTCGTAAACATGTGCACAGCGGAAGGAAAAAAAATAATAAATCTATATTTATTACAACACACACATCACACGCATGCATAATACAACATATGTAGACATAACCGTAAATTTAAATTTTGCAATAAAAGGAAATTTAACTACGTATACCTTACGTATCACGTGTAGCGGGAACGACATCAACCGGAACGATCCTCGCTAGAATCGTCTCTATCCGTGTCCATGCCGAGTATCTTCGGGATGACTTCACTAAGTCATGAGCCTCGTGTTCGTACGGGTTACTAGGCTCGTGTTGAAGATGATGTGATCAAGAGAAGATCACGATCCGAATCCAAATTCGGATCCAAAGATGAGTCCTCAACACTCGCTTCTTCGGAGAGGTATTCATCAACCGTTTGACGAATCCTTCGTCCTCCACCTATGAGGATTACTGGAGATCGAATCCCCGGTAAGTAAGGCACTATCGGAGCTCCAAACGTCGTCCAAACGATGCTCCGACGAGAAGGAAACAAGCTATCCAGAAAATTGGACAGCTTTTGGTGGAGAAGTAGGGGCCGGCCAAAGGAATGGCGGAAGCTCTCCTTATTACCGAACCCAAGGGAGATCACCGGAGCTCCTCCGGCAGCAGCTCGACGCCGGCAAGTGGAGAAGATGGCAGCAGCTGGTCACCGGTTGGAGGAGAATGGGCGGTGGCACTAGGGTTGGCGCCGACTTTTCAAAGGGGAGAGGTGGGCGGCAACTCTAGGTTAGGGTTTTTGGATTAGGGCTTAACAAACCCTTAAGCCCTCTATTATAGAGAACTAATTCTCTTAATGGTTATTGGATCATAACCATAAGGCCCGTTAACCCGCTCCATTAATATAAGTTAAAATAAAACAAACCATGATGGTTTATTTTAAGTTAAAATGAACCGAACAAACTTTGGTTCATTCGTTTAAAATAAACCAAACCCTTTGGTTTATTCTCCTCCATTGGATTAGAACCAAACCATTTTGGTTCATCCATTATGTCTTCATAAGACACGATCCATCCACGCTTCCATTGCGACTGAAACAATTTCATGCTCGCTTCTTGTTTGGTCCAACCAAACCTAGTTTCTCTCGGTCTGAGAATCTCATTCTCAAGCTCGTTTTAAATCCTTCGGATTACGTTCGTTGTGCGTGTGACCAAATAGGTTCTCGGTTTATGTTGGCCATCTATAATTAACCCTTAATTATAGAACAATCATGAGTGGCACCTAGTAGTACATCATGATCCCAAATTAACCGAAAAGATCAACGGTTGATCCAGAACTATTTCTGAAACCCTTCAGCAGCTCGAATAAATCGTGCCCCATTCCCTTCACTCATGATATACCCACTTGGTTCAGGACATGGTCTATAGTGTCAGTCCCCACTAGGCTGACTACGTCACCCCTAGCCCAAGTATCAATTCCTCGTCCTACGGATTCTAGTTACTGCACATGTATCGAAGAGTACCTTACTCTAAACATGTAATGCTTTGGCCAAAGACTTTAGTAACAATCCGACGAGAGGCCATGGGTCTACATCTCCTCGGAGTGGTGAATCCTTTATAGGCTATTCAAACACCTTCGATCACTTGACTAATACCCAATCATTCGGGTCCACATCTCCAGAGATTCTTGCTTAAGATGTCAAAGCATAAGTCTTTATGATCAAGATGACTTGAATACCGCAAGTCAAAGGAACATCATACTTAAGCTACAGTAAGAACTTCATTGACATATCTATATATGCAGAGAACCATATGAAGTCTTACGGCTGGTCACTCCAATGAACTAGTTACCATAACTAGCATCCACGATTAACTCCGGACATCACAATGTCTCCAGTCAGTGAGAATCAGCTGCTTGGATACACCAAGGAGTATACCTCGTACTAGTCTCGACAGAATTGATGGTGTCCAAATCCATCAATTCATCGACTAGGGATAATTTCGATACATCACAATTACACATGTAGAGATACTCACTAGTTGTGATCCAATCACAAATTCTCTCATGCTGTGAGTCGTATCATGGACATTTAGTAAATGAGTTTAAGATCCAATCAAATACATGAAACCATGTATACTCAAATAGTGAATCTTCATTTATCATATAAATGGTTCATACATAAGGCGATTGCCTTAGGAAATCTCTCATATATTACTAACAAGTAGGACCACGAAATGCATGATTATGCTCAAATGAGTCAATATGAGATATTGAGCTCATTTGTTTGAGTGAGTCTACTTGGGGATCAAGAAACACAAAGATTGATAAGAGGATGACACAGTCTATGCATTATTGATCATTCTAGATATCGAGGATAGAAGGATAATGTTATACATTATAGTAGCCACAGTAAGTTTATGTTGGATCTCGATATTCTTACCACTTGGGTAGTAATGATGCATTGCTAAATGTCACTCATTGTTTATGTTTCTAAAAGGGTTTTAGAAACATTGCCAATGTTGCAAGAACCTAGTAGATGACACACAAAGAACACGTTATTTTGGAGATAGGATCATCTTAGTTTGACTAAATGAATCGTTAGTTAATTGAATGGACTAGAATGAGTTAAACTCATTGCATGGCCAAACTTGAATTGGGCTCAAATTGGTTTAATTTGAGTTAGACTCAAATGAAACCAATTGAAGAAGGTTAGCATGTTTATGATGATTAATCATGCATGTAAATGGGAGTTGTTGCATGCAAATAGGATTTGAGAAAAATGCTTCAACGTTGCATGCATGCATGCAAATGAAATTTGAGATGTTTTCTCAATGTTGCATGCAAATGAATTAATGCATGCAAATGGAATTTGAGAAGTATTCTCAATGTTGCATGCAAATGGATTAATTCATACAAATGGATTAATGCATGCAAATGGAATTTGAGAAGTTGCATGTAAATGGATTAATGCATGTAAATGGATTAATTGCATGCAATGGGATTTCATGAAGTCACTCAACGTTCATGCAAATGGAAGTTATTTGCATGGAAATGTGATTAATTGCATGCAATGAGATTTAATGGATGCAAATGGGATATAAGTTTCTCCTCAACATGAACCAAGTTATAGATTTCTTCCTTGTGTGTATCCCATTTGTGCCTAGCATTCATTCCCTTCTCTTCCTTCTTCTTGGTCAAAGTCTTCTCTTTTGTGGAGAGCCTTTGTGTGGTTGCTAGCCCAACCAAAGGTTCCATCTCCTTCTCCAAGATAGTGTTTGTGTGGATACCATAGAGGCGCGACCATTCTGATCATGCTAAGATCCGATGAACTGTGGACGAGCGAGATAGACAAATGGCACGCATTAAAGGTATACTCTATAGGATAGGGCCTATTTGATCTATACTTTGTATGAGTTTTTTCTTTTTCATGGATTGCTCAAGGGATCAATTTTCCGTTGCAATTTTATTATTTATCGCATAGGATTCCTAACATCAATATGTTAATATGACTGGAAAATTTTTGGTCTTCTATTTTTCACCCATTATATTAGACATAAATAATGTGTATGTTGAGTTTCGTGAATTTTGGATATTCACAAAATTACTTATGCATTTCTTAAACTTGTCTGAATATCACTGATTTCAGAACTATTAGATATCAGTCGACTGCTCCTTCGGGCAGTCGACTGCCAAGGTCGCAGTTGACTATTGGCCCTATTTTGGGAAGACTATATTGTGTTAATTGTTTAAAAGTCAAATTTTAAGTGTTGTAACTCCATACTATGATTGCTACAGTGTATTATGATAACTTGTATGGAATGGAGGACTACATTGATGCACGGGTTAAGGGGGAGTATTTTATCTATTCAAAAAACCTAAAATTGTTGGTGCAAAGTTTGTCTCAATTCTCATGTATGATATTCTGCTCAACTTATCATTTGCACATGCTAACCTATGTCTTGGATTCGCGGGGGGGGAGCTTTGTGTCTATTTTCTACCTTAATTCAAGGCATAACATATTTTAATCATTCACTATGTCCTTTTCTCTTTTTGATGTGTTTCAAAGGAGGAGAAAGGAGAATTTAAGTTAGAATGTATGATACATTTATGTTTTATAATGCACTTATGATGCCTTCATTATTGCATGTTTCAAGACCTAACTTAAATGATTGCCAAACATCAAAAAGGGGAAGATTGTTGATGCAACAATGCCTCAAGCAATTATGTATTTTGATGTGTGGATAATCATTTATAGTTATGAAATATTTGTGATCTAACTGTGAATGTGTTAAGTGACAGGAAAATCAAAGTATAAAGATTTGGTAAAGAGAAGTCCAAGTGTGATCTTGGCAAGGGAAGTCCAAGGGAAAGTCTTGGGAGTATAAGTCCAAGAATGTAGTCTTGGTGGCGTATGTTGGTGCAAGGGCACCAGATAATCGAACCTAGATTTTGATTATGGAAAAGGCCCAAAGTTAAGGTCATATCGTTATCTCACATGCTCTATTAAGTGTGCAGAAATACTTAAGTCGAGCTGAAGATCGGCGATACCTGGAGAATCTCGAGTCGAGAAACTGTGATGGTCGTGCGACACTTGGAGAACTTCGGAGTGAGTCCAAGTATGCATCATATGCATAGCACCCAACTTCACCTCCCTTTACATCGACCTTGGAGAGAGTCCAACATGACGATGCTCCAGGTTAAAGCTGACCCATTAATCAAGAAATAGTTTTAATATGGTTAGAGCACATTCAACCAATTAGCCCGGCTTGGAGAGAGTCCAACAACCAAAGCTAACGATTGACCTCTGACTCTTACCATATTAGTATTAAACTATTCCATGGTTTGAACATGTTCGGGTTCGAGCCGGGCTTGGAGAGAGTCCAACAACCAGAACAAGAAACGGAACTCTGGTTCTAACCATATTAATGGAAGGTGTAGGCTTTAATATTGAGTTAGGGGTTTTATGTCTCATCCTCTTTGCATGCAAATAACTATTATTTATATGACATGGCATACATGACATACATCTACATGTCACGACACGCATGACATAATGATATGCATCTAATGCAATTACATGGCATACAATTATGTCATGTACAATATTTTCTTATATGTCATAACTATTTATGGAAATAAAATATGTTTAAGATTTGATTTTCCAAATCAAATCATGATTAAATTAGGAAACAAATTTCCAAATCTAATCACATATTTTATTTGTGGAAATAGTTGAATAAGGAAAGTCAATTTAGGAAACCAATTTCCTAAATCATCAAAACTACTTATGAAAATAAAATATTTTAAGATTTGATTTCCCAAATCAAATCATGATTAAATTAGGAAACAAATTTCCAAATCTAATCAAATATTTTATTTATGGAAAAAATCAATTTCCATAAATACTTCCAACTTTCCAAAAGTGGAAGATTTCCATAAATACTTCTAGACTTTCCAAAATTAAAAAATTTCCATAAATACTTCTAACTTTCCAAAAGTAGAAAATTTCCAGAAATATCATTATGACTATTGCAAAACAATTTTACGATTATGTCAAAACACAACCTGGGCTCTGATACCCTTTGTTGGGTTTAGACCATGGGTGTGTGTTCGAACATGTTTCGTAAACATGTGCACAGCGGAAGGAAAAAAAATAATAAATCTATATTTATTACAACACACACATCACACGCATGCATAATACAACATATGTAGACATAACCGTAAATTTAAATTTTGCAATAAAAGGAAATTTAACTACGTATAACTTACGTATCACGTGTAGCGGGAACGACATCAACCGGAACGATCCTCGCTAGAATCGTCTCTATCCGTGTCCATGCCGAGTATCTTCGGGATGACTTCACTAAGTCATGAGCCTCGTGTTCGTACGGGTTACTAGGCTCGTGTTGAAGATGATGTGATCAAGAGAAGATCACGATCCGAATCAAAATTCGGATCCAAAGATGAGTCCTCAACACTCGCTTCTTCGGAGAGGTATTCATCAACCGTTTGACGAATCCTTCGTCCTCCACCTATGAGGATTACTGGAGATCGAATCCCCGGTAAGTAAGGCACTATCGGAGCTCCAAACGTCGTCCAAACGATGCTCCGACGAGAAGGAAACAAGCTATCCAGAAAATTGGACAGCTTTTGGTGGAGAAGTAGGGGCCGGCCAAAGGAATGGCGGAAGCTCTCCTTATTACCGAACCCAAGGGAGATCATCGGAGCTCCTCCGGCAGCAGCTCGACGTCGGCAAGTGGAGAAGATGGCAGCAGCTGGTCACCGGTTGGAGGAGAATGGGCGGTGGCACTAGGGTTGGCGCCGACTTTTCAAAGGGGAGAGGTGGGCGGCAACTCTAGGTTAGGGTTTTTGGATTAGGGCTTAACAAACCCTTAAGCCCTCTATTATAGAGAACTAATTCTCTTAATGGTTATTGGATCATAACCATAAGGCCCGTTAACCCGCTCCATTAATATAAGTTAAAATAAAACAAACCATGATGGTTTATTTTAAGTTAAAATGAACCGAACAAACTTTGGTTCATTCGTTTAAAATAAACCAAACCCTTTGGTTTATTCTCCTCCATTGGATTAGAACCAAACCATTTTGGTTCATCCATTATGTCTTCATAAGACACGATCCATCCACGCTTCCATTGCGACTGAAACAATTTCATGCTCGCTTCTTGTTTGGTCCAACCAAACCTAGTTTCTCTCGGTCTGAGAATCTCATTCTCAAGCTCGTTTTAAATCCTTCGGATTACGTTCGTTGTGCGTGTGACCAAATAGGTTCTCGGTTTATGTTGGCCATCTATAATTAACCCTTAATTATAGAACAATCATGAGTGGCACCTAGTAGTACATCATGATCCCAAATTAACCGAAAAGATCAACGGTTGATCCAGAACTATTTCTGAAACCCTTCAGCAGCTCGAATAAATCGTGCCCCATTCCCTTCACTCATGATATACCCACTTGGTTCAGGACATGGTCTATAGTGTCAGTCCCCACTAGGCTGACTACGTCACCCCTAGCCCAAGTATCAATTCCTCGTCCTACGGATTCTAGTTACTGCACATGTATCGAAGAGTACCTTACTCTAAACATGTAATGCTTTGGCCAAAGACTTTAGTAACAATCCGACGAGAGGCCATGGGTATACATCTCCTCGCAAGGAGTGGTGAATCCTTTATAGGCTATTCAAACACCTTCGATCACTTCGACTAATACCCAATCATTCCGGGTCCACATCTCCACAGAGATTCTTGCTTAAGATGTCAAAGCATAAGTCTTTATGATCAAGATGACTTGAATACCGCAAGTCAAAGGAACATCATACTTAAGCTACAGTAAGAACTTCATTGACATATCTATATATGCAGAGAACCATATGAAGTCTTACGGCTGGTCACTCCAATGAACTAGTTACCATAACTAGCATCCACGATTAACTCCGGACATCACAATGTCTCCAGTCAGTGAGAATCAGCTGCTTGGATACACCAAGGAGTATACCTCGTACTAGTCTCGACAGAATTGATGGTGTCCAAATCCATCAATTCATCGACTAGGGATAATTTCGATACATCACAATTACACATGTAGAGATACTCACTAGTTGTGATCCAATCACAAATTCTCTCATGCTGTGAGTCGTATCATGGACATTTAGTAAATGAGTTTAAGATCCAATCAAATACATGAAACCATGTATACTCAAATAGTGAATCTTCATTTATCATATAAATGGTTCATACATAAGGCGATTGCCTTAGGAAATCTCTCATATATTACTAACAAGTAGGACCACGAAATGCATGATTATGCTCAAATGAGTCAATATGAGATATTGAGCTCATTTGTTTGAGTGAGTCTACTTGGGGATCAAGAAACACAAAGATTGATAAGAGGATGACACAGTCTATGCATTATTGATCATTCTAGATATCGAGGATAGAAGGATAATGTTATACATTATAGTAGCCACAGTAAGTTTATGTTGGATCTCGATATTCTTACCACTTGGGTAGTAATGATGCATTGCTAAATGTCACTCATTGTTTATGTTTCTAAAAGGGTTTTAGAAACATTGCCAATGTTGCAAGAACCTAGTAGATGACACACAAAGAACACGTTATTTTGGAGATAGGATCATCTTAGTTTGACTAAATGAATCGTTAGTTAATTGAATGGACTAGAATGAGTTAAACTCATTGCATGGCCAAACTTGAATTGGGCTCAAATTGGTTTAATTTGAGTTAGACTCAAATGAAACCAATTGAAGAAGGTTAGCATGTTTATGATGATTAATCATGCATGTAAATGGGAGTTGTTGCATGCAAATAGGATTTGAGAAAAATGCTTCAACGTTGCATGCATGCATGCAAATGAAATTTGAGATGTTTTCTCAATGTTGCATGCAAATGAATTAATGCATGCAAATGGAATTTGAGAAGTATTCTCAATGTTGCATGCAAATGGATTAATTCATACAAATGGATTAATGCATGCAAATGGAATTTGAGAAGTTGCATGTAAATGGATTAATGCATGTAAATGGATTAATTGCATGCAATGGGATTTCATGAAGTCACTCAACGTTCATGCAAATGGAAGTTATTTGCATGGAAATGTGATTAATTGCATGCAATGAGATTTAATGGATGCAAATGGGATATAAGTTTCTCCTCAACATGAACCAAGTTGTAGATTTCTTCCTTGTGTGTATCCCATTTGTGCCTAGCATTCATTCCCTTCTCTTCCTTCTTCTTGGTCAAAGTCTTCTCTTTTGTGGAGAGCCTTTGTGTGGTTGCTAGCCCAACCAAAGGTTCCATCTCCTTCTCCAAGATAGTGTTTGTGTGGATACCATAGAGGCGCGACCATTCTGATCATGCTAAGATCCGATGAACTGTGGACGAGCGAGATAGACAAATGGCACGCATTAAAGGTATACTCTATAGGATAGGGCCTATTTGATCTATACTTTGTATGAGTTTTTTCTTTTTCATGGATTGCTCAAGGGATCAATTTTCCGTTGCAATTTTATTATTTATCGCATAGGATTCCTAACATCAATATGTTAATATGACTGGAAAATTTTTGGTCTTCTATTTTTCACCCATTATATTAGACATAAATAATGTGTATGTTGAGTTTCGTGAATTTTGGATATTCACAAAATTACTTATGCATTTCTTAAACTTGTCTGAATATCACTGATTTCAGAACTATTAGATATCAGTCGCTCCTTGGCGATCAATAAATCATGATTGACTATTGGCCCTATTTTGGGAAGACTATATTGTGTTAATTGTTTAAAAGTCAAATTTTAAGTGTTGTAACTCCATACTATGATTGCTACAGTGTATTATGATAACTTGTATGGAAAGGAGGACTACATTGATGCACGGGTTAAGGGGGAGTATTTTATCTATTCAAAAAACCTAAAATTGTTGGTGCAAAGTTTGTCTCAATTCTCATGTATGATATTCTGCTCAACTTATCATTTGCACATGCTAACCTATGTCTTGGATTCGGGGGGGGGGAGCTTTGTGTCTATTTTCTACCTTAATTCAAGGCATAACATATTTTAATCATTCACTATGTCCTTTTCTCTTTTTGATGTGTTTCAAAGGAGGAGAAAGGAGAATTTAAGTTAGAATGTATGATACATTTATGTTTTATAATGCACTTATGATGCCTTCATTATTGCATGTTTCAAGACCTAACTTAAATGATTGCCAAACATCAAAAAGGGGAAGATTGTTGATGCAACAATGCCTCAAGCAATTATGTATTTTGATGTGTGGATAATCATTTATAGTTATGAAATATTTGTGATCTAACTGTGAATGTGTTAAGTGACAGGAAAATCAAAGTATAAAGATTTGGTAAAGAGAAGTCCAAGTGTGATCTTGGCAAGGGAAGTCCAAGGGAAAGTCTTGGGAGTATAAGTCCAAGAATGTAGTCTTGGTGGCGTATGTTGGTGCAAGGGCACCAGATAATCGAACCTAGATTTTGATTATGGAAAAGGCCCAAAGTTAAGGTCATATCGTTATCTCACATGCTCTATTAAGTGTGCAGAAATACTTAAGTCGAGCTGAAGATCGGCGATACCTGGAGAATCTCGAGTCGAGAAACTGTGATGGTCGTGCAACACTTGGAGAACTTCGGAGTGAGCCGAAGAACCTGGGTTGAAGATCAGAAGCTAAGAAACAAGTCACAAAGGACCAGAGGTAAGCTTGAGTGTGAGTAAAGGTGAGGTCGAGTCCTCCATATAGAGACGTCTTTAGGCGGCAATCCGACTAAGACTTCCAATGAAAGGTCTAGGTCGAGATCGGACGGTAATTGGTCATCAAATTTACCTTTACTTGTATGTTTCGGACTAACTATTTGTTGCAGTTGAATAACAAAGCTGGCAGTCGACTGTTGGCTATTGGCAGTCAACTGCTGGTGGTATTAGTCAACTGATTAGGGCAATCAGTCGATTGCTATTCGAACTGCCAGCTTCAATGAAGGTCAAAGTCGATCCCCTTATCTTAGGGTGTGGTGGCCTTTTTGGATAGATCTTGATCTCAACGTTCACTAGGCTCAAGGGCTATAAAAGAAGGGGGGTTTCACCCCTTTAGGTAGCAATTCAAGCTTCCGAAATGCTCCCGAAACGTCGTATCTCTACAACAATGCTACGATGTCGAAATGCTATCGCGATGCCTATAACATGACCTCAACCTCAACTTCTATTAGTCATCGGTATTGTTTAGTTGTTGCATTTCAGTTCATTGTATTAAAGTTGTATTTATCGAGCTTTTGATCATAACGAGAAGAGCTATGATTGTCCCTCTACCTCAAGTTTTCTTTTGTTTGTAATTGTCGTCTCCTTCGTCCAACGAGGAGGAGACTTAGTAGTGTTTTGCCCTCCGTACACGATCTAGGATCGCAAGGGCCTAGGATTAGCAACCTTTATGTTGTGAACCAAGTAAAATATCTTCATCTTATTTACTTTTCCATTCTTCTACACTTTGTCTTAATCAAATCATATGAAAAGAAAGTTGTTATTACGCATGCTATTCACCCCCTAGCGCTCTTCGATCCTACAATTGATATCAGAGCGGGGGCACTACGATTTGATGCAACCACCAATCTAGCATAATTTTTGGTTTTCTTTTCATATTTTAATTCCTTTTCCATATTGTTTTTTGGTTCATAAGTTTTAAGCCTTTCGTTACAATTTCTCCCGCACTACTAATCCAAGACGAAAGTCTTGGCAATTTGCTTTCTTATCGTCTTTGTTTTTTTTTTGTGCAAGGTTGTTTTTAAATGGCCCACATTGAGGAGAACAACACCACCCAACCTCCATTCTTTAATGGAGATGATTTTCATTATTGGAAAGGTCGGATGGAGTGTTTTCTAAAAACACAAGTCGAAACTTGGATAATTATCCAAACCGACTTTGCTCTACCCACCAATGATCAAGGCGAGCCCCTGGACTTCTACAAATGGACCAATGGAAATAAAAGACAAATGGAAGCCGATGCAAAAGTGACTCAAATGTTGTAGTGTTGCTTGTCCAAGGAAGAGCTCAATCGCATCGGACCCTTCATCAGCACAAAGGACCTTTGGAACAAATTAATCAAGCTACACGAAGGGACGCCCGATGCTAAGGTATGTAAAAGAGACTTATTTTAAAATAAATTATACAATTTAAAGATGCAGGATCACAAGACAGCCACCCAACTACATGCACGGATCTAGGACATCATCAACGGTCTCCACTCGATCGGGCAAGTCATCGATAATCGGGACTTAATAAGGTACACACTCAACGCCTTTCCTAGGACCACCTTGTGGGCATCCATGGTTGATGCCTACAAGGTTTCTAGAGATCTATCTAAAATTAGGTTAAATGAGCTCTTTTCAGAATTTGAACTTCACGAACAATCTAATGCACTCTAGGATGATAGAGGTGTTGCCTTACTTGCAGGTCATAGAAGAAAGGAGAAGAGTAAACCACCTCCCGAGGAAGAAGAAGGATTCAAATCCGAAGGCGAACCCGAGTCCAAATCGTAAGAGGAGGCCAAGATAGTGAACTTGGTGCGGAGAATAATCTGAAAAGAAAGGGAGCAGTCAAAAAACAAGAAGAAGGGGCACCTCAAATCAAAAATGAAGCCAAAGCAAAAGGAATCAAAGAAGGCCTTTCAAGCAACTTGGGATGATGAAGAAGAAGGCATCGGCATGACATTCATGGAAAGACCGGTAGAGTCCGAGTCAGAGTCTGAAGTCGAATACGAATCCAACTCTGACTCCGACTCCAAGGACGACTTCGAGAAGAGACTCAAGTTGGGTCAAAAGAAAAAATTAAGGTAAACCGTTCATTAATTGGAAATCTTTATCATACAATTAAATTGTTAAGTAGGAAACTAACTAAGTCCGAATCTAGGGTCGAGTCCTTACTTGAGGAGGTTGAAAACCTCAAGCAAGAGGCCACTCTAACCTCTTCGACTAGTCAAGTTCAAGAGGGGAACTCAACTCAAGTCAAACAACATGAGGAAGAGAATTCTCTCTTGAAAGAAAAAGTCCAAGAGCTCGTGGCTAGGTTGGACAAGTTCTCGTTGGGGTCCAAGAATCTTAACTGACTTCTTGAAACTCAGAGAGCTGTGTACAATAGAGTCGAACTCGGGTTTAGTTCAAAGACTACGAATAGATCTTACATGTCTATCGTAAATGGTAGTCATCAACGAGTCCAAGCATGGATCCCTAAGATTTTCTTAAACTCACATATAAGGACCAATAAGTATTGGATTCCCCAAGATCATGTCCACTTTCTCAATAGACCATATTGGTTCAATGGTCCAAGGGGAGCCAATACTAAAATAGTATACCCACTACCTTAATGAAACTTTTACATGCTTAGTTATTTTGTTTTACTTTTTTATAATGGCTAAATAGGACAAATAGTTAGTCAACTTTGACAACATAGTATCAGGATGTGGTAAGATGATAGTACATTAGGGAAACAAAGTCCTATGTGTCCAAGTTAGATAAGGTGTATCTAGCTCGATGCACTCGACTGAGTTGAAATAGCTGAAGCTACCTCATCATATCCTATACTAGTTAGACCTGGAAGTAATCTTAAGTGACTCAAGTAATCAATTTTTTGAATTTTGCTTTGTCTAAGGAAGTGGTCATTGTTCCGATCAAAGAAGGCCTCTGTGCCTCGCCACGACCTGGAAGTCAATTTCTTGAAAAGTTTACTTGATGAACTAAGGGTTAAATCCGAATCTAACCCAAGGTTGACTATCTTTAATCAAGTTCAAATCATCTCACAAAACATATAAGGTGAATACATTCTGAGACACATAGAATGGGTGAGATGTTAAGGATAATTGAAATACACTTAATATAACTTTTTCAAAATGCTTCTTATTTTCTCAACTATTGCACTTAACGATTAATTATAACATTGCTCGGATAATACTATATATACAACACTCTAGGCCAAGTTTAGCGCCCTCTAAATCTCTTATACCTCATATATTTAACTAAGGGGGAGAGCAAACTAACCGTAAGTGTTATATTATAAACCTTTAAAAGTTCTTTTTGAAAATAAACTTATAAATATTTTGTAAATTAAATTATGTTTCAAAAAAACTTATTAAATTGTTGGTCAGAGGGACATAACTCGAACCAATCTATCTAACTAATACTAAACGCATACTTATAACATGTTGTTTTTAAATCATTATTTTATATAAATTCCCCCCCACACATTTTTTATTTATGGCAAAAGGGGGAGAAGAGCAAAAGTTAAGGAGGAGTAACACAAAATTTAATTTTAAAAATTGAAAGTAATTTTATCAAAACTCACATAGGGTTAAGGGGGAGTTATTGAAAAGGTGTTTATCACGTACTTCACTTGTTTTATGCTTTAATTTTCCCTTAACTTTGTGTCAGTTTGACATAGATCAAAAGGGGGAGATTGTTGGTGCAGAGACACCAGATAATCGAACCTAAGTTTTGATTATGGCAAAGGTCCAAAGTTAAGGTCATATTGTTATCTCACTTACTCTGTTAAGTATGTAGAAATGATTAAGCTGAGCAAAAGATTGGCGACACACAAAGAATCTCGAGTTGAGAAACCGTGATGGCCGGGCGACACCGAGAGAACTTTAGAGTGAGTCGAAGAGCCTGGGTGGAAGATCGGAAGCTAAGTGACAAGTCATAAAGGACCAGAGGTAAACTCGAGTGTGAGTAAAGTTGAGGTCGAGTTTTTTGTACAGGGACGTCTTTAGGCGGCGATCCAACTAAGACTTCCAATGGAAGGTCTAGGTCGAGATCGGACAGTAAGTGGCTGTCAAATTTAGCTTTACTTGTATGTTTCGGACTAACTCTTTATTGTAGTTGAATAACCAAGCTGGAAGTCAATTGCTAGCTATTGACAGTCGACTGTTAGTGGTATCAGTTGACTAATTAGGGCAATCAGTCGACTGCTATTCAAACTGCCAGCTTCGATGATGGTCAAAGTTGATCTCCTTATCTTAGGGTGTGGTGGCCTTTATGGAAGATCTTGATCTCAATGTTCACTAGGCTCAAGGACTATAAAAGAATGGGGGTTTCACCCCTTTAGGTATCAATTCAAGCTTTCGAAATGCTCTGCATCTCTACATCAATGCTACGACGCCGAAACATTGCCGCGACACCGATGACACGACCTCAATCTCAACTTCTAGTAGTCGTCAGTATTGTTTAGTTGTTTCCATTTCAGTTCATTGTATTAAAGTTGTATTTATCAAGCTTTTTATCATAATAAGGAGAGGTGGGATTATCCCTCTACCTTGAGTTTTCTTTGGTTTGTAATCGCCATCTCCTTCCTCCAACGAGGGGGAGACTTAGTTAGTGTTTTACCCTCCATACGTGATCTAGGATCGTAAGGGCCTTGGATTAGCAACCGTTAGGTTATGAACCAAGTAAAATATCTTTGTCTTATTTACTTTTCCACTGTGCTACACTTTGTCTTAATCGAATCGTACGAAAAGAAAGTTGTTATTACGCGTGCTATTCACCCGCCCCCCTATAAAGCTTTTCGATCCTACAACGTAATGTACAAGCGGACCTTGGCAAAGGAAGTCCAAAGGCATGGTCTTGGCAGCATAAGTCCAAGCATGTAGTCTTAGCGGCGAAAAGTCCAAGCGCACTTTGGCAAGGAAAAAACCCAAAGCATGACAAAATCGAAGGAAGATTTTGAAGGCAAGCGCAATGAAGGAGTCGTGGATTCGGGGGAATCCTCAAGGTGAAAGGTTGATGGAGAAGCTAGAAGGTTGAGTCTAGGCTTAGGGTATAGTTTCAAGTGTGAATTAGTCATACTTGAGGTGTGCCAATCGACTAGCATATTGTGTCAGTCGAACTGGTCTCGAGTGTTCAAGACTCGTGGTCCAGAATACATTGGCAGTCGACTAGGGTTATTCCCTAGTCGACTGGTGGTAGTTGACTACGGACCAAACTGTCGAACATAAGCTGGCAGTCGAACTGGTGTGTAACACTAGTCGACTAGTCAACATGGTTCGACAATTGTTCTCGTGTTTGACAAACTTGAACTCAAGTCTAGAATTTGAGTCAAGGTATGCCAGTCGACTGCCAAGAGCACAGAAAGGTTTGTACTTGACTGATCAGTCGGCTATGGAGGCACCAGTCGATTGATGATTATGGCAGTCGATTGGTCAAGTATACATTGGGCAGTGACGAAAGCAAATCAAGCTATCAGAAGCGATTGGATTCGGTCAACATTAACATTAGTTGACTGATGGTATGAAGCAATGGACTGCTGTCGAGCTCAACGGACAAAAACATCCTTTCTCTATAAATAGAAGCTAGGGAAGCTTGGTGGAGGTTAATGCTTTCATCCTAAACAATCATACTAAGCTCTCCAAGTCTTCCCAAGCTTTCTAAGTGCTCTTAATCTCTTTTTCTCTAATCTCACCTCCATATTTTTGTAAGAAAAGAGTCGATTGTATGAAGGCTTCTCCACCTTGTTGTGATGATCAAAAGGAGATTTTAGTGAAGGCTTATTAGGGTTGATCCACCTTACAGATTTCTGTGGAGTATGAGCGTCATCTCCAAACCACGTTAAACATTCGTGTTAGAGTTGTTTTATTATTTGTTTATTTCATTTTTGTTTGTATTATTGTTTTTGCTTCAGCCAATGTCTTGTAGAAATCAAAAGAAGTTATTCACCCCCTCTAGCCATCTAATGATCCCTTACAAAAGCTACTCTTAAAACCCTATATGATTTGCACACATCAATGGTTTGACCATATGTTGACCATATGACTAGTGGATAATTGGAATATCTAAAGTCAAATGAGGGAGATTATTTGGATGAGATTGTTTGACCAATCAACCTCGAAAGTCCAAATATAGGTATTTGGCAAGGGAAGTCCAAAGGTAAAGTCTTGGTAGCATAAATCTAAGTGTGCAGTCTTGGCGGCATAAAGTCCAAGTGAACTTTGGGAATTGGAAAGTCAAACTGTTAGTAATATATGAGAGATGTCATAAGGCAATCGCCTTATGTTTGAACCATTTATATGATAAATGAAGATTCACTATTTGAGTATACATGTTTTCATGTATTTGATTGGATCTTAAACTCATTTACTGAATATCAATGATACGATTCATAGCATGAGAGAATTTGTGATTGGATCACAACTAGTGAGTATCTCTACATGTGTAATTGTGATGTATCGGAATTATCCCTAGTCGATGAATTGATGGATTTGGACACCATCAATTCTGTCAAGACTAACATGAGGTATACTCCTTGGTTTATCCAAGCAGCTGATTCTCACTGGCTAGATACATTGTGTTCTCCGGAGTTAATCGTGGATGCTAGTTATGGTAACTAGTTCATTGGAGTGACCAGCCGTAAGACTTCATATGGTTCTCTGCATATATAGATATGTCAATGAAGTTCTTACTATAGCTTAAGTGCGATGTTCCTTTGACTTGCAGTATTCAAGTCATCTTGATCATGAAGACTTATGCTTTGACATCTTAAGCAAGCATCTCTGAGGAGATGTGGACCCGGGATGATTGGGTATAAGTCTAAGTGATCGAAGGTGTTTGAATAGCATATAAAGGATTCACCACTCCTTGCGAGGAGATGTATACCCATGGCCTCTCGTCGGATTATTACTAAAGTCTTTGGCCAAAGCATTACATGTTTAGAGTAAGGTACTCTTCGATACATGTGCAGTAACTAGAATCCGTAGGACGAGGAAATGATACTTGGGCTAGGTGTGACGTAGTCAACCTAGTGGGGACTGACACTATAGACCATGTCCTGAACCAAGTGGGTATAAGATGAGTGAAGGGAATGGGGCACGATTCATTGGAGCTATTGAAGGGTTTCAAAAATAGTTCTGGATCAACCGTTGATCTTTTCGGTTAATTGGGGATAATGATGTGCTACTAGGTACCACTCATGATCATTCTATAATTAATGGTTAATTATAGACGACCAACATAAATCGAGAACCTATTTGGTCACACGCACAACGAGCGTAATCCGAAGGATTTAAAACGAGTTTGAGAATGAGATTCTCAGACCGAGAGAAACTAGGTTTGGTTGGACCAAACAAGGAGCGAGCATGAAATCGTTTCAGTCACAATGGAAGCGTGGATGGGCCGTGTCTTATGAAGACATGATGGATGAACCAAATTGGTTTGGTTCTAATCCAATGGAGGAGAATAAACTAAAGGGGTTTGGTTTGTTTTAAACGAATGAACCAAAGTTGGTTCGGTTCATTTTAACTTAAAATAGACCAACATGGTTTGGTTTATTTTAACTTAAATTAATGGAGCAGGTTAACGGGCTTTTGGTTATGATCCGATAACCATTAAGAGAATTTGTTCTTTATAAAATAGGTCTTAAGGGTTTTGTTAATCCCTAATCCAAGCAACCCTAATATTGCTGCCCACCTCCCTCTCATCTCCTAGTCTTGTCGGCGCCCAACTCGTTGTCGCCGCCCAAGCTTCTCCAACTGGCGTCCAGCAGCTGCCATCCTCCCCACTTGCCGGCATCTAGTTGTTGCCGGAGGAGCTCCGGTGATCATCCTTGGCTCCGGCGACAAGGTGAGCATCTTGCTTTCCTTATTTGGCCGGCGCAAGGTCTCCACCAAAGCTATCCAGTTTTCTAGACAGCTTGTTTCCTTCTTGTCAGAGCGTCGTTTGGATGACGTTTGGAGATCCAACAGTGGCTTCCTTGCCGGGGATTCGATCTCCGGTAAACCTCATAGGTGGAGGACGAAGGATTTGTGAAACGGTTGATGAATATCTCTCCGGAGAAGCGAGTTTTTGAGGAATCATTTTGGATACGAATTTTGATTTGGATCGTGATCTTCTCTCGATCATATCGTCTTCAACACGAGGCTAGTAACTCGTAAGAAGATGAGGCTCGTGACTTCGTGAAGTCATCCCGAAGATACTCGGCATGGATACGGATAGAGACGATTCTAGCGAGGATCGTTCCGGTTGATGTCTTTCCCGCTACACATGATACGTCAGGTGTATATAGTATAAATTTCCTTTTATTGCAAAATTTAAATTTACGGTTATGTCTACACATGTTGTACTATGCATGCGTGTGGTGTGTGTTGTAATAAATTAGATTTATTATTTTTATTTCTTTCGCTGTGCACATGTTTACGAAACATGTTCGAACACACACTCGTCACGGTGCCTAAAACCCAACACTAATATGGAGTTGGCAAGGAATGTCCAAGAATAGTCTTAGCAAGGGAAAGTCCAATCATGGTCTTGGCATGGAAAGTCCAACAAAGGTCTTGGCAATGGGAAAGTCCAAAAATTGTAGTTTTTGCAGCGTAATGTCCAAGCATGTAGTCTTGGCGGTGTAAGTCCAAATGGATCTTGGCAAAAAAGTCCAAGGGTGAGGTTTTAGCAGCATATGATCCAAGCATGTAGTATTGGCAGCAGAAGTCCAAATGAACCTTGGCAAAGGACCTAGTTAGCATGGCATAGCCGATGGAAGCACCTGAAGGCTAACACGAAGGATGAAGAGTCGCGGTCTTCAGGGATCTTAGTGGTGTGAGGCTAATGGAGGAGGCTAGAAGGATTAGGTCTAGGCTATGGGTGTGGATTAAGTATGAGGGGATCATACTTGGGTTAAACCTCATGTTTGAGGCTTACCAGTCAATTGGGATTATGGACCAGTCGATTGGTCGAGTGTTTGACACTCGGGAGCCAAGTTGACTCAGAGCAGTCGATTGGGGTTATGACCCAGTTGATTGGTCGAGGAGTTGACTAAGGCTCAAGTGCTAGGCTAAGGCTGTGGCAATCAACTACTATGTATGGGTAGTCGACTAGTTTTGGGAAATTGACTGATGGCACTATAGCAGTCCATAAATTATTGCGTAGTCGATTAGCCAGTTGACTACAGGCTAGCAGTAGATTACTGGCAAGGGCAGTCTACTACTATGGTATCTGTTGGAGTAATCCAATATAGATTAGACCGTTGCAAGACAACGGATAGGCTAGCAATCGACTGGTGCCTTTTGGCAGTCGATTGCTAGGCACGAAATCAACCACTAGTAGGTTATAAAAGGAGTAGCTTGGGGAGGATTTTACAAGTGATTTTTGGGGTGATTTTGAAGGGGAAGTGTAGTTGCATTCCAGACCTATAAGAGCAATCCAAAGCAATCAACAAACAAGCAATCAAGAGTTCTTTTTGAAAAGTTTTCTTTACTTGTATTTGCTTATTGCTTTGTATACTTGTTGTATTTCATGTATTACTATTGAAATCATCTTGTAAGAGGTTTCATTACCTACGGAGTGTTTTCCAAGAAGGAGAAGTTTATTAGTGGTGGTGTGCATCACTAGAGCTCACTCTAGAGCTCAACTGTGGAGTAGGAACTAGGGTTCTAAACCATGTTAAATCTCTTCGTTGTGATTGTGTTTCTTGTCTTTGTATCTACTCATATTTGTATTTGTATTCTGCTATGCTAATCATTTTATAAACAAGCACGACAATGAATGAGTGAAATTGAAATCGCTATTCACCCCTTCTAGCACGACGTTAGAGATCCTACAATTGGTATCAGAGCAAGGTTGCTCTTCTACGGACTCATTGCCAAGAGAGCACAAGCGCTAAAGGATGGAATTACCAAATGATGGATTGGAGTATTACATCAACACTCCCATTCCCTAGAATTCTATGGTCAAGAAGATTTGAATCAATGGAAGGCGATGATAGAGACATTCCTCATGATGGACATTAAAAATTGGAGTGCCTTGATGGACGACTTTGAAATTCCAAGAGCCAAGAAGGGTGGAATCCTCAAGCTTGAGAAATGGACCAAGGAGCAACTCAAAGAATTCAAGACAAATATTAAGGTAATCAAAACATTAATTAATTTAATTCCTAATGATGTCTTGTCTAAATTAGGTGACTATAAGGATGCCAAGGAGGTTTGGAGAGAATTGGCAAAGTTCCACCAAAAACCCTTACCGACCCAAGAAGTAGAGGAGAATGCTAAAGAAGAATCAAGTTGCTTATCAGCTCAAGAATGTGAAGATTCGAAAGTTGAGAGGTGCTCAACATCCAAGTCGGAAGAGGTTGAAGAATTGAAGGAACCCTCCAACTCTAGGATTGAGGGGGAGGAGAGGTTACCAACTCCAGAGCACGAGCAAGAGGAGCCATCTACATTCGGGAGTCATGAAGGACTAGACCAAAATTCCCCTACCAAGCTAGGTAACTCAAGTGCATGTATTGTTGGTGCAATCGACCCAGGTCATGATTGACCAGACTCGAGTGGACTCGAGTAGGGTTTTGATGTTCGATAATGGTTTATAATATGGTTTGACCATATGACTAGTGGATGGTATGGGACACCTAAGGTAATGTGAGGGAGATTATTGGAGAAATCCAAGTCAGTCAAGGTAAACCAGAAACTTGGTGTAGAGAAGTCCAAGTATGGTGACTTGGCAAAGAAAAGTCCAATTATAGATACTTGGCAAGGGAAAATCCAAGTAGATCAAGGGATACTGGACACTTGGTGTTGGAAAGACCAATGGGGAGTTGGCGAGGGGAGTCCCGACAGGTCTGGGAGACCGTGCTTGGCAAGTGAAGTCCCGGATGAGGAGTCTTAGAAAATGAAGTCCCGAACAAGGACTCTTGGTAAATAAAGTCCTAGACGAAGAGTCTTGGCTGTGAAGTCCCGGAGGCGTAACCTCGTGGCAAAGGTAGACCCTAGAGTATGATGATAGTTGATAGAAGCACTTGAAGGCTAGCACAAGGAAGAAGAGTCACAAGCTCGAAGGATCCGGGAAGCATGAGGCTGATGGAAGTGGGTTGAAGGTTTAAGTCTAGGCCTAGGGTGAGTATCAAGTATGAAGAGATCATACTTATGGTATAGTAGTCGACTTCCAGTTCAGTTCAGTCGACTAGGCTTCGTTTGTAGGCAAACATAAGCAAGGTGACCTCGACGAGTGCCTCGACGGGGATAGTAGTCGAGGTGGCACCTCTACTGGTAAGGTGGAGTCAGGCGGTGAGACTTGGGAAGTCAAGATAGTGCTATGGAAGCACTCGACCAACACCTCGACTAGAGGCTAGTGGAGGTGGTGCCTCGACTCGACCACTCGACTGGTGCCTCGATAGGTCATTCTGATGGAGACACAGAAGCAAGGCTCACTCAACTAGCACCTCAACTAGCCACTAGTCGAGGTGGCACCTCAACTGGATCACTCGATTGGTGCCTCGACTGGATCTTGCACAGGCATGAAAACAGCTGATCAAAAGCAAGGCACACTCAACTAGTGCCGCGACTTGGGTATCAATCGAGGCGACACCTCGATTGGCAAAGCGACCATTGTGCTGAAATGTTAAGAATCGGGAGGCTTCGATGGGGGCTTATAAGAGGAGGCTATGGGCATCTTCAAGAAGAGGTTAGAGGGGTGATTTGAGGTGAAATGTTGCTACATTTCAGGGTCTTCAAAGTCATCCCAAAGCAACAAACAAGCAAGCATTCAAAATCCCTAACTTGTAAAGTGTATTCACTTGTTTTTCATTTTCTTTTGTAATTGTTGTATTTTCTTGTTATATGTTTTTCTTATTGTGGTAAGAGGTTTCTCCACCTTCGGTGTATCACTGAGAAGGAGAAGTTTGATAGTGGTGGTTTGCATTACTAGAGCTCGCTAGGGCTCAACCATGGAGTAGGAACTTGGGTTTTGAACCACGTAAAATCCATGTGTTGTGCTTTTATTGTGATTTGTATTTGTATTTCTGCTGTGTACTAACGATTGTAGACAAGCACGATGAATCTAAGCAAAGAAATCAACGAATTGCTATTCACCCCCCCCCCCCCTCTAGCGACGTCATCGGTCCTACAAGTGTTATCAAAGAAAGGTTGCTCTTCAATTAAACTAACAGTCGAGGGAGCTAATGCTAGAGGTGATAGAGTTTAAAGACGGATTTGGGCATGATATTCGATTTCCACAACCCTATGGATTCGGATGATTTGCTCAATGGAAGACAATGACTGTGTTTTTCTTCCAAATGAGCAATGAAGAGGGGTTCACATCGATGGAAAGTTTCAAAACTAAAACAGACAAGAAGGGAAGAACTCTCAACTGGAGTAAATGGACTGAGGGAGAAGTCCAAAGATTCGAAGATAATGATAAGGTAATGAAGATTTTAGTTAGTTTAATACCTAATAACATTTTGAGCAAATTAGGGAAGTTCAGGAATGCTAAGGAATTATGGAGCAAACTTGCTAAGCTCCATGATGAACCTTCCATGATCTAAGAAGATGAGGATAAATCCAAAGAATTGGAATGTTCATCCTCTCAAGAGAGTGAAGATTCAGAAGTTGATAGGTGTTCAACATCCGAAAAAGAAATTATGGAAGCCTCCACTTCAAGGATTGAGAGGGAGGTTAGATCTTCAACCCCTGAACAAGAGCAAGAGGAGGAGCCATCTACCTCTGGACGTGAAGAAGGAGGCCAAAATTTGCCTACCATTCAAGAAGGTAACTCAAATGCAATTGTTAAAAATAAAAATTATATAACATGCTTTGAGTGTAGGGAAGTAGGGCATTATAAGAGTAAATGCCCAAAAAGAGTCAAAAAGGGTCAACCAGCACCAAGGGCCAAAGAAAAGTCAAAGGAAGCTGGAGTTCCAATTCACAAAAGCAAGGAGCATATAGTATGCTTCAAGTGCAACAAAAGGGGACATTACCAGAGTTAATGTCCTAGGGGGAGTCACCCTTAGAAGGGAAAAGGAGAGAGTTCAAATGTAGGGGGAGCTAAGGCAAACCCTAAGTTAAATTTTAATAATGCTCATAATTTATGTAATGATAGAAAGAATGCTAGGAATTTTTTCAATTTACTTGCAATTGTTGATGTTTATAAGAAGCATGCTAGTAGTAAGCCTAAGGATCAATCTAAAAATAAGTATTTTTATATAGGTGCCAAATATTGTAATCTTAGGGATAAGGTTGAGACCCCATCTAATAACCTTAAGAAATCTAGGCATATGCCTATGAAGAACAATGTCTCAAGAAACAATGGAAATTAAAAAATTGAGGTATTAGAAAAGGAAAATCAAGCTTTGAGGTCAAAGCTTGAGAAAATGGAGAAGACCCTAAGGAAGATGGAAAACATGATTATATGGTCAAATGGACAAAACATAGGTGTTGGTAGGAAAGATTTATTTAAGGGCAAGGAAGGTTTGGGTCACAAGCTGAAGCCTAAGAAGACCATACAAACCTACCACAATGTTCCATATCATTATGGAACTAGTACTAGGTCTAGGAAAACTAAGATCACAAGGGAAGTCATTCCTAGAGTTGACCATGGTAAGTGTCTAGTGGCTAAGGTTTCAAAGAAACCTATGAAAGCCACTAACAAGGTTACAAGGGAAGCAATCCCTAGGGTTAACCTTGACAAGATCACAATGACCAAGGCTTCCAAGTCTAGGAGGATCATTAGGATGGTACAAACAAAAGTTATCCTTAGTGAGTACCTAGTAAACCCAAGGAGCTCCAATAGATATTGGATTCCTCGGAATGTGATACCCTCACGCTAGATGGGTTTAGGGTGTGTCATCCTTGAATAGATAGGTAGTTAACCTAACCATGATAAAGGTGGCACTTTAGGACATTTTCAAGGTTTTGGGATTCCTTAGAAATGAGGTTGAATTATGTCCTAAAAGATTTTAAGATGTGCCAATGAATTTTATGAAAGTTGAAAATTGATCAAAATTGGCACAATTAGGTTAAGGGTCAATAGTGTGTCATTTTTGGATTTTTGGCACATTTGAGATTTGGTTTATTATGGAAAAATAGAGTTTAAATCTAGAAAATGACAATTTAATTCAAATCTTAGGTAGTTTATACCTTTATATATTTGTCATGTTTTGCTTGCCATAGATGTCATGTCATGACATCATGCTTTATATGATCATTTTAAATGTCATGATAATACTTTGGTTAATTTATGTCATGCTTACACTTCGGTTATTTTTTATGCCATGACATCATGATTATTGGCTATGCTTTAATGATGCTATCATTTATGCCATGATAATCATTCATGCATTTAGGATAATTAAATTAATTCAAGGACAATGGCATGATTTGAAGTCCCAAGTATAAGGGAATCAAATAGTGTTCCCTAGAAAAATGCATGAAACCCTAAGAACCTAAACCCACATCTCACAAGAACATTAGATTGACATTTGTGTGTATTGATACACCCTAGATGCATGTGAGATGTTAGGAAAATAAGTTAAGTTCAAGGTGTATAGATGTTGCATCTAGACGAACTCAAACTCATCTCAATCATAGGTATAAATCATGAGGAAAGCTAGTATACAAGTTATGTATACTTAGCCCATAGACCATGATTGAAATTGAGGTTTTCAAAATATTTTTAAATCATTTTGAAAAACCTTGGTGAAACCTATCTTTTGATAGCAATCACCATTGAGAAGATTGAAACAAAGTTGGCTAAAAATATTGAAGGTTTCAATACTTTCGAACTTTGTATCATTATTTGAATTTAAAAGTTATTTTCACAAAACATTATTTTTTCCCCCTATAGTGTTTGACATAAGTAATGTGTGGTTGAAATTTCAAGATTTTTCGAATTTTTTAGAATTATTTATGCATTTCTAAAGTTCATCTGAAAATTCGATTTCAAAGAATTCAGAAACAAGTCGAGACGGCGCCTCGACTGGAGCTACTACCACTCGACTGTTAGCACTGTTTTGGGCTTAACAATATTGGTTTATGCCATCTGTGTTGGGATGTATACTGAAAAGTCCATCTTTTGTATGAACATCTTTATTTTTGAAATAAGAATCACATGATCATTGTTTGCATATTTATGGTTAAGCATATTGGCTAATATATTACATTGTAGAAAACATGGTGTGTAGTGTCACACAGGAGATCATGTTATCAGTTCCTTGTAGAGTATAAGTAAAGGCTCAAAAACGAGATGATTTTGGACAAACCATTGGTATGGTTGTAGTGTGATTTGGTATTGGTTTGTCTTGACCATAGAATTACATTAGTACACTTTGTGTGTATGGAGCAGGACCGACTTAGAGATGATTCAATTTATTTCTGACTACATAATTGAATCAGACATCGGATATTATGGTGTACATGTTCTTAATCCCGATATAATAATGGGCACATATACTTAGTATTTATTTCTTTGATTTACCAATGGGTGAGATTTATAGATTAAATCGATAGACTTGTTAAGTTGGGAAATGATATTATTTACATGGCGTGTCGTTGAGTATAGGATGAAACCGTGTCCTATATATTAGAATGATGATGTCCCCTTGAGGAGCTCATAAGGATCATCATGTAAACACTATAGGTGGACTTGGTCCGGCATGATGAAAAGGTTGAGTGGTACTACTCATGGAGTTAGATGTTGATTAATTAATCATCAGTAAATTAATTAATTGATGGACATTCGAGATCTTAAACACGGAGTGATATTTCTACAATTAATATATGGAGACAATATTTATTTATGGGGGTTGGTGAGGTTGATAAATGATAAACCTCTAGTGGAATGGATTATCATTAATGTATCAGACTTTATGTGGGCTAGATCCATTGGGTGGCCAAGATCCAATTCCTCCTCATGGTCCCTATTGTAGCCTATTAAAAACCTCATGAAAGCCTAGATCCGACGATGGAAAATCGAACCCTAGATCCGACGGTGGGAATTGAATCCCTAGATCCGACGGTGGAGATTGAAACAAGACTTAAGTCAAGCTCTATAAATGGAGGGCTAGGGCTTGGCCGATGGAGAACATCTTTTGGAGACTAGGTTTTTCTTCCATTGGCTTGGGCGGCTAGGGTATAGGAAAAGGCTTGGGCGGCAACAAGTGGAAGGGTTAGGGTTTGTTTTCCTCTCTTCCTAAGGTGTAGCCAGCGCCCATCCTCTTCCTCCTCACTTTTGCCTGTGCCCATACCTCTTCCTATATTTCTCCTTGGCCGGCGCCAACAAGAGTTAAGGTTCTTCCTTTCGAGATCTTGGTGATGTGTTATTTTCCTCAAGTGCACGGTTGTCGTCAAGTAATAAAAATATCGATCCCACAGGGATTGGGACAAATACCGAATGATCGTGATACCTAGTTATCTAGTCAATCAATTTGTGGATTAAGCAAAGAAAATGAGCAGTCAAGAACAACGAATGAGAAGAACGAGCTAAAAGTCAATAGTTGAGAAAAATCTCAGGATATGGGTTTCACCACGTCGACGATTTATAAGGTGATTTAATTCTTTCCTACCCCTATTAGAGTTGTTTTGATGGAACCTATCCTAAGGTAAAGCAACAGCCCCTTTCAAGGTCTATGCCAACTGTACCTATGAAACTCAATTTACCTGTCACGGTATTCGAGCGTAGGGGATCATAATCAGCTAAGGGGACCTGTCACAACAACCCCCCCCCCCCCCCCCCCCCCGCAAACCTCCCTAGTCTTACCACCGTTACTTGGTAAAAACTAGATTTGATAGATCCATTAAGTTAATAAGAGTTCCTTTAGAGTCAAAATTTCCTTTTCACGATAGGTTTGCACACGGTACCATAATCAGCTAAGGGGACCTGTCATGAGACCCTCGCAAGCCCTCATAGATACACTAATGTTACTTGACAGGAGTTAATCCCTAGTTGGTTCTAGGTTTCGGGAACTTGGGTTCACTGTTAGGTACTTCCCCTTAGCTCCTTAGGTTTATCAAAAAGAATCCAAGAACCAGATCAAAACAAACAATAATTCAAGTAGTATAGATTACATCATCCATCATAAAAATCAAGGGCTACTCCCCCATCCTAAGATTACAGGACACTACTCCATAGTCGAACAAGAATTGCTAGAGAAAGAAATTACAATACTTAGTGCCATCTGTGTTCCTCTGTCGTCGACTCCTTCATTCTCCTCGTTCTTCTGTCGTCCTCTTTCCTGCCCGCCGCCTCTTTTTAGGGTTAGAATATCTTCTCTTTTATAGCCTTGGTCTCCTCTTCAATTAAGGCAAAAGATTTTCCTTTAATTGAGACGAAGATCACGGCTTCGTCGAGTTGCTCGCAGAAAAGGAAGTCTGGAATTAGGCCAACACTCCCGTGCCAAATGAGGGCACAGGCGTGTCGCACATTTCTCACTGGCTGTGTCAGCGCTTGAACGGGGTGTGTCGGTTGCTGAAGCAGGGCGTGTTGAGCGCTGGAACTCCTGACACAGGCGTGTCACTGATAACACGCCTGTGTTGTTTTGATACGCCTGCTTCTTCACCCTGTTAACACAAAAAACACCCAAAAGCAGTCTCTTCGTCCAAAATATGCTAAACTTAACTAAATCATGACAAAATACATGCCTAGGACATGAAATGAGATAAAATGCATGCATATGGAGTAGTTAAAACGTAGCATGATACACACACATCAAAATCCCCTGGTCCTAAACTTTTGCATGTCCTCAAGCAAAGAAAACACAAAAGACAACTTAATTGTGGAAATGCTAGACACCATCTAGAGGTATACAATCTGATCTTAATCTTATCAAATCATTCCTAGTTGCCAAGCTTGAAAGATCCCTATATAGTGCACGTGAAAAGTTGAACTAAAGTCATTGGACACCAATCCAGATTTGACATCCCTTCTATCGTAGAACATTCTTATTTCCGGCATAGAGGCACTTACTTGCCTTAATGCATGGATCATCCTTACCTAGTAACAAAAGGTCTCAAAGGAGCACTTTCTAAGAAGAAAGAAGGGAAGGAATTTATAGAGAGCATTTCCCCAGTAACTAGTTAGTCTCAAAGGGGCACCTTTTAGGTGTTTCCCCAGTAACTACTTGGTCTCAAAGGGGTGCTTGAAAACAATTCCAGTTTTTTTTTTCAAACCAAAACTTCTAGGGAAAGTGTTTCTCCAGTAACCAAATTGCACAAAAAAAGTCTCTAATGGGAAATCAAGTACTCCTGATATGGGGGATTTAAATCCTTTTTGGATACCTCAGACCTATAGACCGTGTTAGAAGTGAAATAGGGTTCTTATCAAAATAGGCAAAAAGAAATATCATGACCCGACCAATGTTCAGTTATATTCCGCTAGATGATATAAAAATTCAATGTTATGATATATGAAAAGATGCAAACAAAAATAGCACTAACTAAACTAAAAATCTAAGTAGATACAGCATAAGCAGTAAAGGATGTGCATCGAAACTCACAAAATAGCTCAAGGTTGTCAATGGTCATCGTGTTCGCTACTAGCATCCTCCTCTGCCCACCAACGTCTGCTCCTGGTAAAACTCCCGGGACTCCTGTCGAAATCTATCATCATCTTCCCTCCGGGCGGACTCACCAGTGAAAAACTCATCAGCTCTCTTGTAAAAGTCGGCTGCCCTCTCCAAATGCTGTCACCATACGATGGTGCTCCTCTGTAACTTGGGCAAACCGATCCCACATACCTATGTGTGAGGTATGCTCGACCCTGAAAGCTTCGAATGATGATTGGAATCCTGAAAAATCAAAAGAAGAGTACCCTGCAGAAACATTGTCAGTAGGAAACTGTGGGGGTTCAGGAGTCGAATATGATGGCTCAGGGGTTATGTGAGATGGCTCCCTAGGAGAGGGTGATGGAGCATGGGCAGTAGGGGTAGGAAAGGGTCCCTGGACATATCTAAAAATCCAATTGGATGAATTATGTACAGTCATCCGCTCAGGGTTTGGAAGAGGGATTTTAATTCCATTTCTTAACACCAAACGATACCCCTCGTCACATGCCTCAATCATCTTCATATTTATACAAGCATCCAAATCCAATCTAGGGCTAGCAGGACAATATTCAAGGTCATCCAATTCACATCCTAAGGCCACAGCAATCCTAGTGATAATACCACCTATGACTATGACCCCAGATGGGCTATTACTAATCTTAACTAAATGTCTAACCACATGGGCTCCAGAATCAATATTAACTTCATTTAGCATAGCCCATAAAAATTGTAACTCACTCTGCCTAGCCACCCCTGCACTATCATATCTTCAAGAGATTGTATTAGCCATAAACCTAAGGAGATAACGAAAAGTAGGATTAGGGATGTTAAACGATTTAGACCTAGATGCATCATAAGGGCGAGGGTCATCAGAAATTAATCTCTAAAATTGATGATCAATAAAATGTCTATGAATTTGCCTCTCCCCTATGCAAGGAAAATCAAATATCGTATTAAAATCACTTAAAGAAAGAGTAAACTCATGGTTCATTAATCTAAATTTGATTTTTCCTTCCTCACAATCCTTTCCTTGCAGCATTTCAGCAGACAGGGAGCTAAGGAATTCAAGAGTAATACTAGGGTAAGTAAGATGATGATGCGTGATAAATTTGGTCCAGCCTATCCTATTGGTCAACCAAGTTATGTCATCTCTTAACCCTAGGGTTGTCAACGTGTAGAAGTCTATAGTTCTTGTAGATACTAACTTCCTTTTTTCAAGCTTACTGAATTTAGACTTCATAACCTCATCCCTAAAAACAATTCCTTATGGATGGCAGGAGGTCGGAGGAGGATCGTTACCCAAGTCCTGAGCTTTTCTCTTTCCCTTGTCCTTCGCCGAAGAGGAAGAAGCTCCACCTCTAGTCTTCACTCGCTTACTCATGGCGTTGGGGAGGGAGAGACAGCAGGTTAGCTTCTCGGCTGCTCGAGAGAGACCGGCGGCAGCTGCTTCAAGCTTGTAATGCGAGTGGAAAATTAGGGCGTGCTCGGGCCGGCTTTAGAGGGATAGCTACAACATAGGCGTGTCGGGCATCCTCTTACCCAAATACCCTACCCGTTTAAGCACGGCATAGGTGTGCTTCCGTCTGGCCCAGGCGTGCCGCAGGTGAGAAAAGTGCGACACGGGCGTGCTCGGCAGCACGCTCGACCTGTGTTGTCTTCGAGTAACCTCAACACGCCTGTGTCATTCGCCATAGGCGGGTCGTGTCAATTTGGCACGGAGTGGTACGTTTAACATGTCGTGTCCTGTCAACCTAAAAAAAAATGTAAAACTCAAAATAAAATATAATAAAATAAAATGACTAAAAAAAATGAAAATAGCTTGGGTTGCCTCCCAAGAAGCGCTTGTTTAAGGTTGTTAGCTTGACCCCTCAATTACTCCCTAGTTTTAGGGATATGGCTCGAGGAGTGTGCTCTGCCCCTCTTCCTCCCCAATCAGCTCAGTAGAATTGTTTGCAAAGTATCTCTTAAGTCTTTGACCATTTACTTTAAAAATTCCTGTGGACTCACTGGATATATCAATAGCTCCATCAGGATATACCTTTTCAACACGATATGGTCCTGACCATCTAGATTTCAGTTTCCCAGGAAAGAGTTTCAATCTTGAGTTGAATAGTAATACCAAGTCTCCTTGATGGAATTCTCTGTGCATGATATTCTTGTCACGCCACCTCTTCGTTTTCTCCTTGTAAGACCTTGCATGTTCATAAGCATCAAGGCGTAGTTCTTCAAGTTCATTTAGCTGCAGTTTTCTTTTCTCTCCGACTTTCTTTAGGTCAAAATTAAGCCATTTAATTACCCAATATGCCCTATGCTCTATTTCAAATGGAAGATGACATGGTTTTCCATAAAATAATCGAAACGGAGTCATTCCAATGGGTGTCCTATAAGCAGTTCAATAGGCCCATAGAGCATCGTCAAGTCTTAAAGACCAATCCTTCCTTGATCTTGATACTGTTTTCTCCAAGATAGTCTTGATTTCCCTATTTGAAACTTCTACTTGCCCGCTCGTTTGTGGATGATATGGTGAGGCTAGTTTATGGGTTACTCCATACTTCTTGAGAAGGCTTTCAAATTGTCTTTCGATAAAGTGTGAGCCTCCATCACTTATTACTACTCTCGGTATTCCAAATCATGGAAATATTATACTCTTAAAGAGCTTTATGACTGTTTTTGCATCACAAGAGGGGGATGGTAGAACCTCAACCCATTTAGACACATAGTCCACTGCCACCAGTATATAGGCATTTTTATAGGAAGTAGGGAAGGGTCCCATATAGTCAATTCCCCAGATGTCGAACAATTCGACTTCCAATATCGAATTTTGAGGCTTCTCATGTCTCCTTGATACGTTCCCGGTCCTTTGACAGTGGTCACAAGTCGTCACATAATTCCGAGAGTGTCTAAAAATATGAGGTCAATAAAATCCTGCTTGCAAAACCTTTGCCTTGATCTTATGCATGCTCGTGTGACCTCCATATGCTGAAGAATGACAGTGATACAATATATCCTCAATCTCTTCTTCGGATACACATCTTCGATATATAGCATCCGCCCCTTGCTTGAACAGGAATGGTTCGTCCCACACATAATGCTTTACATCCGAAAGAAACTTCTTCCTCTGATGATAACTCCTGTGAGAAGGTATTATCCCACAAGCTAGGTAGTTGGCAAAATCAGCATACCACGGAGCCTTGATTGTCCTGACCGCTAGTAGCTGCTCATCCGGGAAGAAATCATTAATAGCAACATCATCGGCACTTCCCGCATTTAATTCTTGATGAAGCCTCGATAGATGGTCTGCAACTACGTTCTCCGTTCCTTGCTTGTCTCGAATTTCCAAATCAAACTCTTGTAGAAGAAGTATCCACCGGATAAGTCTTGGCTTAGATTCCTTTTTACTCAGGAAGTATCTTATGGCTACATGATCTGTGTAAACTATCACCTTGGTCCCTATGATATAAGATCTGAACTTGTCGAAAGCAAATACTATAGCCAAGAGTTCCTTCTCTGTGGTAGCATAATTCATTTGTGCTTCATCCAATGTTTTACTGGTGTAGTAGATTGCATACCCTTGCGATCCTTCCTTTGTCCCAACACTGCGCCCACAGCAAAATCACTTGCATCACACATAATTTCAAAAGGGAGACTCCAATCTGGAGGTTGCATTATTGGGGCGGTTGTTAATGCTTCCTTTAACCTGGAAAATGCATCAAGACAAGGATTATCAAAGTGAAACACAGCATCTTTAGCAAGAAAATTAGTTAATGGCTTCGAAATTTTTGAGAAGTCCTTGATGAACTGTTGGTAGAACCCTGCATGTCCTAGGAAACTACGCACTCCCTTGACATCATTTGGAGGAGGCAACTTCTTGATCACTTCAGTTTTAGCAATGTCCACCTCGATACCAAGGTGTGAAACTAGGTGCCCAAGTACTATGCCTTCTCGCACCATGAAGTGGCACTTCTCCCAATTAAGCATTAAATTCATTTCCTCGCATCTCTGCAAGACCTTGACCAAATTAGATAAACACATATCAAAATCTGCAAAGATATCTGGAAAAATCATCCATGAATACTTCCATTATATTCTCGATGATATCAGAAAAAATTGAAGTCATACATCTCTGAAAAGTGGCGGGTGCATTGCATAGTCCAAAAGGCATTTTCTTGAAAGCAAAAGTACCATATGGGCAGGTGAAAGTTGTTTTCTCTTGGTCATTAGGATAAATAGGGATTTGATAGAAATCGGAGTATCCATCTAAGTAATAGAAATGCGAGTGTTTTGTCAACCGGTCTAGCATTTGGTCAATAAATGGGATGGGAAAGTGGTCCTTTCTAGTTTCCTTATTCAATTTCCTATAATCAATACACATTCTCCATCCCGTAACCGCTCTCATGGGGATTAACTCATTCGTAGCATTCCTTATCACCGTTATCTCCCCTTTCTTTGGCACAACATGGACAGGACTTACCCATTCGCTATCAGATATTGGATAGATAATTCCTGCATCTAGCAATTTCATGACCTCTTTCTTGACTATCTCTTTCATGGCTGGGTTCAGCCTTCTTTGATGCTCTATAGAGGTTTTAAAATTGTCTTCTAGTAGAATTCTGTTCATGCAAACCGATGGACTAATTCTCCTAATATCATCAATCTTATATCCAATGACGTTCTTGTGTGTTTTCAATACCTCAATTAGTTTTTCGGTCTCTGCATTGCTCAGATTAGCATTAATGATCACAGGATAAGTAGAGTTTTCGCCAAGAAATTCATACCTGATTGTTGATGGAAGAGGCTTAAGTTCTACCTGTGGTGTTAGGTTAGGGTCGGAAATCTCCAGCTCTTTATCCTCAAAATCCCCTTCGAGCTTATTAAGATAAGTTTGTTCTTGTGCTCCTTCTAGTGCTATTGACTGGAAACTGTCGATCCTACAACAAACATCAAAAACAGAAGGTTGTTTAACAGCTTTTGAATGGTTGAATTCAATTTTGTCATTTCCAAATGCAAGTGAGAGTTTGTGGTTCTTGACGTCTATCATTGCCCTAGCAGTAGCCAAGAAAGGTCTCCCTAAAATGAGTGGAATGCATGGGTCTTCATCCATGTCAAGCACTACAAAATCGGCAGGAATAATAAAATTTCCCACCTACACTGGTACATCTTCTAGGATTCCCAAAGGATATCTAATGGAGTGATCGGCTAACTGCAAGGCCATAGTAGTTAGTTTCATTTCTCCCAAATCTAATTTCTTGAATATGGAAAGAGGTATCAGATTGACACTAGCGTCCAAATCGCAAAAAGCCTTATCAAAATTTGAGTCATGAATTATGCAAGGGATAGAAAAGCTACCTGAATCATTTAGTTTGGGAGGTACCATGTTCTTAATTAAAGCGCTGCACTCCTCAGTAAGAGTCACTGTTACATGCTCCTCGACTTTTCTTTTATTGGTTAAGATATCCTTCAAGAACATGGAGTATGTAGGCATTTGTTGAAGAGCTTCTGTAAAAGGTATATTGATATATAGCTTCCTAATTACCTCAAGGAACTTACCAAATTGTTCATCCAATTTTTCCTTAATCAGCCTCTGAGGGAACAAGATAGGGGGCTTATACGTTCTTGGTTCCTTGTTCAACATGCCTGTGTCATTCGGCATAGGCTGGTCATGTTGGCTGCTGGAGTGACCCGACATGGGTGTGTCGGCTGACACGCGCTCATGGGCATTCTCTTCCCCAGGCGTGTTGAACAACACGCCCTGGGTCAGGGTGTGTTGTCGGCTTCCTTTACTATTCAACCCAGGCGTGCTGCTGTCTTCTTCTAAAATCCTTCCACTTCTCAAACTTATGGAATTACAATGCTCAGCTGGGTTTACTTCTGAATTTCCAGGAAATCTGCTGGGCGTCCTTGATGTTGAGCTGGCAATTTGGGAAATTTGATTTTCCAGCATTCTTGTGTGATTAGTCAAATTATCAACCTTGCTTCCCAATTGCTTGATTGCCTCGGTATTATTTTGATGTTGCCGATTTGATTCTACAATATGCTGTCGAAATTCATCATTTATCTTCCCATGGCACGTAATAAAATTCTCCATCATCTTCTCTAAGCTTGACTTGATTCCTGGTTGAAATCCCGAAGGTGCTCCAAAACTGTTCTGTCCAGAAGAATTTTGGTTGGCTCTATACGAAAAGTTGGGATGATTCCTCCAACCGGGATTGTACGTGTTCGAATAAGGGTTGCCACCATTAGGCTTCTGATTAAAATTATTTACCGCATCTACTTGCTCAATCCCAGCTCCCGATGATGGTGCGTGTAGGATTTGGCAATTTATCGCTACATGTCCTGTTACACCACAAATCTCGCAAGTGACATTAGATGAGTTTACAGCTGATACATTAAAATGTTCGAACTTTTGAGTTAACGCATCAACTTTTGCACTGAGTAGATCAAGGGTACTTACCTGGCGTTTTAATTTGATATCCTCATTCTGTAGCTCATTGGTGAGAATTCATTGTCACATTCTCGATGATCTCAAATGCTTCATCCAACGTTTTGTTCATAAGAGCTCCTCCTACAACAGAATCAAGAGAAACTTTAGTAGCATACGAGATTCCATTGTAGAAAGTATGAACAATGAGCCACTTCTCCAGCCCATGATGAGGGCATTGCTGTAGTAATCCCTAAATCATCCCAGCTTGAATAATGTTTCTCCATCCTTTTGCACAAAATTAGTGATTTGATACGAAGACTTGCGATTTTTCTTTGGTGGAAAATACTTGTCTAAAAACTTTGGATCCTGTAGTAGTTATGCAATATCTTTGGAAGAGTGTAGCCAAGCTCTAGCTTTGTCCATGAATGAAAGGAAACAAGTGCAATCTAATAGCATCAGCTGAGGCTCCATTCAGTTTTAAAGTTTCGCAAAATTCCAAAAATACTTCCAAGTGCAGATTTGGATCTTCAGTGGGTGCTCCTCCGAATTGACGCTGTTGGACCATGGATAGTAGAGTCAGTTTCAATTCAAAATTGTTCACTTCAATAGGGGGTATTCTAATACTCGATCTCAATCCCCTTGTACTAGGTGCTGCATAATCCCTTAAAGGTTTATTCTCGTTCTGATCAGCCATGTTGGAGGTCAGATTTTCTTCCTGACGTTGCTGAAATCATCTTCTAGCAAGGAATGTTCTCTCTATCTCAGGATCAATATCGAGAATTTCCCTATTAAATCTGTGCATGCAACAATAAGAGAGGCTCCCAAAACAAGAATTCAGAATAGACACAAAGAATAGGAACAAAAACAGAAATCTAGATTAACTAAATCACGCTCAATTCAATATTGAGTGACAATCCCCGGCAACGGCGCCAAAAACTTGACGTGTTATTTTTTGCAAGTGCACGATTGTCGTCAAGTAATAAAAATATCGATCCCACAAGGATTGGGATAATTACCGAATGATCGTGATACCATGTTATCTAGTCAATCAATTTGTGGATTAAGCAAAGAAACTGAGCATTCAAGAACAACGAATGAGAAGAACGAGCTAAAAGTCAATAGTTGAGAAGAATCTTAGGATATGGGTTTCACCACATCGACGATTTATAAGGTGATTTAATTCTTTCCTACCCCTATTAGAGTTGTTTTGATGGAACCTATCCTAAGGTAAATCAACGACCCCTTTCGAGGTCTACGCCAACTGTACCTATCAAACTCAATTTACCTGTCACGGTATTCGAGCGTAGGGAATCATAATCAACTAAGGGGAGTTGTCACGAGACCCCCGCAAACCTCCCTAGTCTTACCATCGTTACTTGGTAAAAATTGGATTTGATAGATCCATTAAGTCCATAAGAGTTCCTTTAGAGTCTAAATTTCCTTTTCATGATAGGTTTGCACACGGGACCAAAATCAGCTAAGGGGACCTATCAGGAGACCCCCGTAAGCCCTCATAGATACACTACCGCTACTTGACAGGAGTTAATCCCTAGTTGGTTCTAGGTTTTGGGAAATTGGGTTCACTATTAGGTACTTCCCCTTAGCTCCTTAGGTTTATCAATATGAATCCAAGAACCAGATCAAAACAAACAATAATTCAAGTAGTATAGATTACATCATCCATCATAAATCATCAAGGGCTACTCCCCCATCCTAAGATTACAGGACACTACTCCATAGTCGAACAAGAATTGATAGAGAAAGAAATTACAATACTTAGTGCCATCTGTGTTCCTCTGTCGTCGACTCCTTCGTTCTCCTTGTTCTTCTATCGTCCTCTTTCCTGCCCGTCGCCTCTTTTTAGGGTTAGAATATCTCCTCTTTTATAGCCTTGGCCTCCGCTTCAATTAAGGCAAAAGATTTTCCTTTAATTAAGACAAAGATCGTGGCTTCGTTGAGTTGCTCGCAGAAAAGGAAGTCTGGAATCAGGCCAACACACCCGTGCCAAATGAGGGCATAGGCGTGTTGCACATTTCTCATTGGCTGTGTCAGCGCTTGAACGGGGCATGCCGGTTGCTGAACCAGGGCGTGTTGAGCGCTGAAACTCCTGACATAGGCGTGTCACTGATAACACGCCTGTGTTGTTTTGATACGCCTGCTTCTTCGCCCTATTAACACAAAAAACACCCAAAAGCAGTCTCTTCATCCAAAATTTGCTAAACTTAACTGAATCATGACAAAATACATGCCTAGGATATGAAATGAGATAAAATGCATGCATATGTAGTAGTGAAAACGTAGCATGACACACACACATCACTTGGCCGGCAACCAAAATTCATCCCCCTCTCCTTGGTGGCCGACGACAACAACAAAAAGGAGAACGAGGTTTGATCTATCTCTAAAGGGATTGTGTCCGGAACTAGATAGGAGAAGAAGGGAGCTTATTATCTTCCTTTGTTCGGAGCGAACAAGGAAAGGAAGATACATGATCTAGGAGGCTTTATCTCTTTGAGGATCGTTGCCCACACAACGTCCAAGAGGAGGATAGGACATACAATAGAAGACCAAGAGGTAAACAAGAGGTATAATTCTTGTTTGGGTTTCCTTTTTTTTTTTTTGTATTATGTATGTAATTGCACGTGTCTAATTTACTTGGAACCCGAAGATAAACACAAAAACCGATGATCCGTACATCATCTATTCCGTGGCTAATTGGAGAAAAGAGTTATGTTGCTTGAACAAAAAGTTTGTTCAAGAGACCACTCTAATCGAATAGCACGATGATGGATCGGGTGCTTGGGTAATCCATCATCGTCGTGGATTAATTTTTTAATTCGGGGACATAGATGGGATCGCCATGCACAAGTGACCGAGGCGGGAAGCGAAGCTTCGACCTTCAAGTGGTATCAGAGCCACGGTTTCCGGTTTTGTGTGTTTAAGATTCGGTTACTTTTATGCACTTATCATATATTGTATGTGTCAAATGATAGTAGGATGTGTGTAGGCTAACTTTTCGGTTGTAGGCATAAGATCCAACTATTATGGTCATATGTGTGTGTATGTGATTGGATGTGTGTAATTGTAATATTATTTGAATCCTCGGGGTTGACGAGGCTAGTATTTAATTTTTTGTAATTAAGTATGACATTGTTTAGCCACTCTTTTATTTTAGTTTACTTTCGATCTAGATTTCATGTACACTTCTTCGTGGAGTATAGGATCGATGGATGTAAATTAAAATAATTAGTCTCAACTCGAATCTCTAGATGGCTTGTACATGGTGTATGGAGGAGCGGACGAGATGGTGACACGACGGGAGGCATATTGGAAAACAAAAGCCATAATAGTTGGAATTTTTTTTTTCATATTTATTGCTTCATGTTTGATATGCATGTTGTGTGCTAGGAAAATTCCTCATTTTAAATTACTAAGTGAGAGAGGGATATTTTTTTAATAAATTCCCACGACCTCCATTACGATTTGACATCTGATACAAACTAACTTGCGCATCGACTCTGAGTGCCTTCCTCCACATCGGATGAGTTTATTTTGCGAATCACAGGGTCAAATATGGTAATAAGAAATTATTTAGGAGCGTGTGTACTTCGCCATCGGAAGGCACTGCTTTTATTTGTAGGGCCAAAGAGGAACCAACTATTAATTTTATTTGTCAAAAAGTTAGGTTGACAGGATAATAAAATTAATGGGTAAAACCACCTCTTACAAATGTAAAATTCGTATACGTCCACACTATCGTGGCATACGATATTCTCGGTGTTGGTTGATTTTAAAATTTTATTGTTTGAGGAATCAATAATTTTTTGAAATCTAATGTTTTGATCTATGTGATTTTTAGGTTTTTCAAAAATGACTTTCAACCCTCTTGTTGTGATACTAAAGGAGAATAAACTTACTGGACCCAATTATGTTGATTGGAAAAGGAATCTTGATTTTGTCTTGACTGCTGAGGAGGATAAGTATGTACTCTTCGAAGAGTGTCCTCCTAAGCCTGCGGATGATTCTGAGGAAAAGGAGAAAGAGAGTTATAAAAAGTGGATTAAGGCTGATGAGATGGCGTTGTGTTACATTTTCAATTCTATGTCAAATGTTTTGCAACATCAGCATCAAGCCATGCCCACTGCTTTGTTGGGTTTCCGGCACCGCGGCGTGTGTGTGTTCGATCATGTTTCGTAAACATGAACACAGCGGAAGCAATTAAAAATAATAAATCTATATTTATTACAACACACACAACACACGCATGCATATTACAACAAGTGTAGACATAACCGTAAATTAAAATTTGCAATAAAAGAAATTTATCTACGTTATACCTTTCGTATGACGTGTAGCGGGAACGGCATCAACCGGAACGATCCTCGTAAGAATCGTCTCTATCCGTATCCACGCCGAGCTCCTCGGGATGACTTCGCTATGTCACGAGCTTCGTCTTCGTATGGGTTACTAGCCTCGTGTTGAAGACGACGTGATCGAGAGATGATCACGATCCGAATCCAAATTCGGATCCTTAAACGAGTTCTCAAAACTCGCTTCTCCGGAGAGGTATTCGTCAACCGTTTGACGAATCCTTCGTCCCCCACCTCAGAGGATTACCGGAGATCAAATCCCCGGTAAGTTAGCCGCTGTCGGAGCACTAACCGTCGTCCAAACGACGCTCCGACAACAAAGAAACAAGCTGTCCAGAAAAACTGGACAGCTTTTGGTGGAGGAATAGAGGCCGGCTAAGGAAAGATGGAAGCTCACCTTATCACCGAACCCAAAGGAGATCGCCGGAGGGTCGCCGGAGGTTCTCCGGCTGAAGCTTGGACGCCGGCAAAGACTTGGACAGCTGCACACAAGCTGGGCGGCGGCAGGTTTAGGGTTGGCGCCAATTAACTCCAAGGTGGAGGTGGGCGGCAACTCAAGGGGGCTAGGGTTTGGATTAGGGCTTAATTATCCCTTAAGCCCTCTTTTATAGAGAACCACTTCCCTTAATGGTTATTGGATCATAACCATTAGGCCCGTTAACCCGCTCCATTAGGATAAGTTAAAATAAACCAAACCATGATGGTTTATTTTAAGTTAAAACGAACCGAACCAACTTTTGGTTCATTCGTTTAAAATAAACCAAACCCTTTGGTTTATTCTCATCCATTGGATTAGAACCAAACCATTTTGGTCCATCCATTATGTCTTCATAAGACACGGCCCATCCACGCTTCCATTGCGACTGAAACAATTTCATGCTCGCTTTATGTTTGGTCCAACCAAACATAGTTTCTCTCGGTCTGAGAATCCCATTCTCAAGCTCATTTTAAATCCTTTGGATTACACTCGTTGTGCGTGTGACCAAATAGGTTCTCGGTTTATGTTGGCCGTCTATAATTAACCATTAATTATAGAACGATCATGAGTGGCACCTAGTAGTACATCATGATCTCCAATTAACCGAAAAGATCAACGGTTGATCCAGAACTATTTCTGAAACCCTTCAGTAGCTCGAATGAATCGTGTCCCATTCCCTTCACTCATCTTATACCCACTTGGTTCAGGACATGGTCTATAGTGTCAGTCCCCACTAGGTGACTCGCTACACCTAGCCCAAGTATCATTTCCTCGTCCTCACAGTTCTAGTTACTCCACATGTATCGAAGAGTACCTTACTCTAAACATGTAATGCTTTGGCCAAAGACTTTAGTAACAATCCGACGAGAGGCCATGGGTATACATCTCCTCGCAAGGAGTGGTGAATCCTTTATAGGCTATTCAAACACCTTCGATCACTTCGACTTATACCCAATCATCTCGGGTCCACATATCCTTAGAGATGTTTGCTTAAGATGTCAAAGCATAAGTCTCCATGATCAAGATGACTTGAATACCGCAAGTCAAAGGAACATCGCACCTAAGCCTCAGTAAGAACTTCATTGACATATCTATATATGCAGAGAACCATATGAAGTCTTACGACTGGTCACTCCAATGAACTAGTTACCATAACTAGCATCCACGATTAACTCCCGACATCACTATGTCTCCAGCCAGTGAGAATCAGCTGCTTGGATACACCAAGGAGTATACCTCGTGCTAGTCTCGACAGAATTGATGGTGTCCAGATCCATCAATTCATCGACTAGGGATAATTCCGATACATCACAATTACACATGTAGAGATACTCACTAGTTGTGATCCAATCACAAATTCTCTCATGCTGTGAATCACATCGTGGACATTCAGTAAATGAGTTTAAGATCCAATCAAATACATGAAACATGTATACTCAAATAGTGAATCTTCATTTATCATATAAATGGTTCATACATAAGGCGATTGCCTTAGGACATCTCTCATATATTACTAACAGACTCCACTTGGCCTAATGCCAATCGCTACGGTATCCAATACCATAAGCTCTAACATGACCCTCAAACTTAATTTGAGGTAATGCTTTAGTCAAACGATCCGCTAATTTCCTTTCAGTGGGAATTTTCTCGATTTGTATTTCGTTCCTACTGATGATCTCTCTGATAAGATGATAGCGGCGAAGCACTTGTTTGGATCATTGATGAGACCACATCAAGTTCATAGATGAACTTATTGATCCAAACCGCTTCCTTTGCTGCTTCCAAAGCTGCAACGTATTCTGCCTTAGTGGCAAAATCCGCTATAGTGTCAAGCTTGGAACCTTTCCAACTTATTGCGCCTCCATTTTAGGTGAATATACATACCCAGACTGAGACATGGAATCATCCTTGTCTGTCTGGAGCTTGCATCCGTATACCCACGTATCACCATGTACCCTTCTCCATATATTAGGAACGCATCCTTAGTTCTTCTCAAACACTTAAGGATCGTCTTAACAGCCACCCAATGATCCATTCCTGGATCAGACTGGTATCTGCTCATGACACTCAGAGCATATGATACATCGGGCCTTGTACATAACATAGCATACATGATAGATCCTATTGCGGATGCATAGGGAATCTTACTCATGCAAATCCTCTCGTCTTCTGTGCGCGGACACATAGACTTCGAAAGGTGTACCCCATGCCTGATGGGTAAGAAACCTTTCTTGGATTCCGACATGCTAAACCTCTTTAGCACTCGGTCTATTTATGTAGACTGCGAAAGACCAAGCAACCGTTTCGATCTATCTCTATAGATCTTAATCCCGAGGATGTAGGTTGCTTCTCCCAGGTCTTTCATGGAGAATGTCTTGGATAACCAAACCTTCACTGACTGTAAGATTGAAACATCGTTTCCTATAAGTAGTATGTCATCGACATACAATACTAGGAATACTACTGCACTCCCACTAACCTTCTTGTACAGATAAGGTTCGTCTATATTTTGTGAGAAATCAAACTTTTTGATTGTCTCATCAAAATGGTTATTCCAGCTCCTGGATGCTTGCTTCAATCCATAAATGGACCGTCGCAATTTGCATACCTTGGTTTTATCAACCGATGTGAAATCCTCAGGCTGTATCATATACACGTCCTCGAGCAGGTTTCCATTAAGGAAAGCTGTTTTCACATCCATCTGCCATATCTCATAATCATAATGAGCCGCTATGGCCAGGAGCATCCGAATGGATTTAAGCATAGCTACAGGCGAATAGGTTTCATCATAATCAACACCTTGTTTTTGACGATATCCTTTCGCCACCAATCTAGCCTTATAGGTAATCACATTACCATCCATGTCGGTTTTGTTCTTGAAAAACCACTTGCACCCTATAGGCTTTATGCCTTCAGGTGGGTCAACCAAGTTCCAAACTTGGTTTTCATACATGGAATCCATTTTCGACTTCATGGCTTCAAGCCACTTATTCCTTTCTGAACTTGTCAGCACTTCTTCATAACTGGTAGGCTCCTCATCATCAATGAGTAACACGTCGTTCGATTCACTTACAAGAAATTCATATCTCTCAGGAATATTGCGTGTTCTACCAGATCTACGAAGATGTGGTGTTACAATAGGTCCAGCCGATTGCTCATCACTATGAGTTGTCGGTTGTTGTGCTTCACCAGGTATCTCATCAATGTCTATTTGAGTCTCTCGAGCCTCCTCAAGCTCGACGACACTCCCACTGTTTTCTTGCAAGAGAAACTCTTTCTCTAGAAACACAGCATGCCTTGAAACAAACACCTTTTGTTCCACAGGATGATAGAATTGGTAACCCCTTGTTTCCTTAGGGTATCCAATAAATAGACATTTATCAGACTTAGCATCCAATTTGTCTGATACAGTCCGCTTCACATAAGCAGGAAAACCCCATATCTTCAAGTAAGATACATGAGGTTTCTTACTATTCCATATGGAGTAGTTGAGACTACCTTGGTAGGCATTCTGTTTAACAAGTAAACAGCTGTCTGAAGTGCATAACCCCAAAAGGACTTGGGAAGAGTCGCATGATTCATCATTGACCTGACCATGTCCAACAAGGTCCGGTTACGCCTCTCAGATACACCATTATGCTGTGGTGTATATGGCGGAGTCCATTGAGACAATATGCCATTGTCTCTTAGATAATCAAGAAACTCTTGACTTAAGTATTCACCACCTCGATCTGATCAAAGTATTTTAATACTTTTGTCATGTTGTTTCTCTACTTCATTTCTGAATTCTTTGAACCTTTCAAAGGCTTCAGACTTGTGTTTCATCAAGAACACATACCCAAACCGTGAGTGATCATCGGTGAAGGTAATGAAGTAGCTATAGCCTCCTAAAGCTTGAGTTGACATAGGTCCACATACATCAGTATGTATTAGACCTAGTAACTCTCCCACTCGTTCACCTTTTCCCGTAAAAGGTAACTTAGTCATCTTGCCTTTTAAGCATGATTCGCATGTATCGTATGAATCCAATTCAAACGATTCCAGAATTCCACATCGGTGTAATTCGGACATGCGTTTCTTGCTTACATGGCCAAGACGACAATGCCACATGTAGGAGTCTATTTGATTATCCTTTCGAGCACTCTTGTTGCTCGCTTCGATATTGCAAATGTCACTGGATACGTCCAACGTATAAACACCATTGCTTAAAGTTCCAGTCCCATAAAGAACCCCATTCAAAGTTATGTAACAACAATTATTACTAAAGTCAAATGGAAACCATTTCTATTTAAACAAGAAATAGAAATGATGTTCTTTATCAACAAAGGAATATAAAAGCAATTGTCCAGTTCTAAGACAAGTCCTGCAGGGAGTTTCAACAAATATGTTCCGATGGCGAGTGCAGCAACCTTTGCTTCATTCCCAACACGTAAATTTGACTCTCCCTTGACGAGTCTTCTTCAATTCCTTAGCCCATGTATGTCATTACATATATGTGAGCCACACCCAGTATCCAATACCCGAGTGTCTAAGGAAATAGAATGACAATCAATAAAGAAGATTTCTGAAGAAGATGGGGCATTCGATGCCTTATCCTTCTTCACGAACTCTTGATAAACCTTGCAATTTCTTCGCCAATGACCCTCCTTGCCATAATGATGGCAAGTGCCCTTTTGAGCTGGTTCTGCCTTTTAGCCTTTTTCTTCTTCCCCTTCTGTTGTTCCTTTGACTCCCTCTTAGAACCTTTCTTCGAGGAATCAACTAACAGCACCGTCCCCTGCTCATGCTTCTCAGAAGACTCCACAGTCTTCAGCATGTTGAGCAGTACCACAGATGAACCTCCTTGCATCTCAGAGGTGAAGAGGAGCTTGGAGACTTCGAACCTTTCGAATCTCACTTGCTCATCAACCAACTCACAGAGATGAAGGACTACGATATGAGCATCCATATGCTCATGCTGCTTTCGTAGCTTGGGTTCCATCGCGGCTAGCATGATGCAACTCATTTGTTCAGAATCACTCACATGTTTCTGATAGGCCAACAATTGGTCCAAAGTTGCATCGTCACTAGGACGGGCGGGAAGAGGCGCTTCGAGGACACACACAAGCTTTTCACCTTGAGAACAATTCTCAAGTTTCTAAGCCAGTCCAAGAAGCTCGGCCCAGTAAATTTATTCGAATCCAAAATGGAACGCAAATTCAAACACATCATGATCAATCTTAGAAATACAAAACGAGCATATATGAGAAAATGATTTTAAAATGCATCAATATACATTTATAAATCCCATTCATTTTTTGAATTTCAAAAACCCCAAAATCACTTCGGGAGATTGTAGGTCCATCTCCGTATGGGCTGATATCCATCATAGTTATGAACAACCTTGGAGAGAGTCCAACAAGTCATTCATAACTACGACGGTAGGTATCATCTATACCCATTGCATATCCCGTATATGCAACTATCACAATGTGCTATCAACTAATTGAATGTTCACACATACATCGGGTTGTTAACACATTAACAAGTATGGATCATATGCATAGCACCCAACTTCACCTCCCTTTACATCGACCTTGGAGAGAGTCCAACAAGCCGATGCTCCAGGTTAAAGCCAACCCATTAATCAGGACATAGTTTTAATATGGTTAGAGCGCATTCAACCAATTAGCCCAGCTTGGAGAGAGTCCAACAATCAAAGCTAACGATTGACCTCTGACTCTTACCATATTAGTATTAAACTATTCCATGGTTTGAACATATTCAGGTTCGAGCCGGGCTTGGAGAGAGTCCAACAACCCAAACAAGAAACAGAACTCTGGTTCTAACCATATTAATGGAAGGTGTAGGCTTTAATATTGATTAAGGGTTTTTATGTCTCATCCTCTTTGCATGCAAATAACTATTATCTACATAGCATGGCATACATCTACATGTCACGACACGCATGGCCTAATGTTATGCATCTAATGCAATTACATGGCATACAATTATGTCATGTATATAATTTCCTTATATGTCATAACTATTTATGGAAATAAAATATGTTTAAGATTTGATTCTCCAAATCAAATCATAATTAAATTAGGAAACAAATTTCCAAATCTAATCACATATTTTATTCATGGAATTATTTGATTAAGGAAAATCTATTTAGGAAACCAATTTCCTAAATCATTAAAACTACTTATGGAAATAAAATATTTTAAGATTTGATTTCTCAAATCAAATCATGATTAAATTAGGAAATAAATTTTCAGAATCTAATCAAATATTTTATTTATGGAAAATATCAATTTCCATAAATACTTCCAACTTTCCAAAAGTGGAAGATTTCCATAAATACTTCTAGACTTTCCAAAATTGAAAATTTTCCATAAATACTTCTAAATTTCCAAAATTTAGAAAATTTCCAGAAATACATTATGACTATCGCAAAACCATTTTTACGATTATGTCGAAACACAACACAGGCTCACGATACCCTTTGTTGGGTTTAAGACGCCTGACGTGTGTGTGTTCGATCATGTTTCGTAAACATGAGCACAGCGGAAGCAATTAAAAATAATAAATCTATATTTATTACAACACACACAACACACGCATGCATATTACAACAAGTGTAGACATAACCGTAAATTAAAATTAGCAATAAAAGAAATTTATCTACGTTATACCTTTCGTATGACGTGTAGCGGGAACGGCATCAACCGGAACGATCCTCGTAAGAATCGTCTCTATCCGTATCCACGCCGAGCTCCTCGGGATGACTTCGCTAAGTCACGACCTTCATCTTCATACGGGTTACTAGCCTCGTGTTGAAGACGACGTGATCGAGAGATGATCACGATCCGAATCCAAATTCGGATCCTTAAACGAGTTCTCAAAACTCGCTTCTCCGGAGAGGTATTCGTCAACCGTTTGACGAATCCTTCGTCCCCCACCTCAGAGGATTACCGGAGATCAAATCCCCGGTAAGTTAGCTGCTGTCGGAGCACTAACCGTCGTCCAAACGACACTCCGACAACAAAGAAACAAGCTGTCCAGAAAAACTGGACAGCTTTTGGTGGAGGAATAGAGGCCGGCTAAGGAAAGATGGAAGCTCACCTTATCACCGAACCCAAAGGAGATCGCCGGAGGGTCGCCGGAGGTTCTCCGGCTGAATCTTGGACGCCGGCAAAGACTTGGACGGCTGCACACAAGCTGGGCGGCGGCAGCTTTAGGGTTGGCGCCAATTAACTCCAAGGTGGAGGTGGGCGGCAACTCAAGGGGGCTAGGGTTTGGATTAGGGCTTAATTATCCCTTAAGCCCTCTTTTATAGAGAACCACTTCTCTTAATGGTTATTGGATTATAACCATTAGGCCCGTTAACCCGCTCCATTAGGATAAGTTAAAATAAACCAAACCATGATGGTTTATTTTAAGTTAAAACGAACCGAACCAACTTTTGCTTCATTCGTTTAAAATAAACCAAACCCTTTGGTTTATTCTCATCCATTGGATTAGAACCAAACCATTTTGGTCCATCCATTATGTCTTCATAAGACACGGCCCATCCACGCTTCCATTGCGACTGAAACAATTTCATGCTCGCTTTATGTTTGGTCCAACCAAACATAGTTTCTCTCGGTCTGAGAATCCCATTCTCAAGCTCGTTTTAAATCCTTTGGATTATACTCGTTGTGCGTGTGACCAAATAGGTTCTCGGTTTATGTTGGCCGTCTATAATTAACCATTAATTATAGAACGATCATGAGTGGCACCTAGTAGTACATCATGATCCCCAATTAACCGAAAAGATCAACGGTTGATCGAGAACTATTTACGAAACCCTTGATGGCTCGAATGAATCGTGCCCCATTCCCTTCACTCATCTTATACCCACTTGGTTCGGGACATGGTCTATAGTGCCGATCCCACTAGGTGACTCGTCACACCTAGCCCAAGTATCATTTCCTCGTCCTCAGATTCTAGTTACTCCACATGTATCGAGTACCTTACTCTAAACATGTAATGCTTTGGCCAAAGACTTTAGTAACAATCCACGAGAGGCCATGGGTATACATCTCTCGCAAGGAGTGGTGAATCCTTTATAGGCTATTCAAACACCTTGATCACTTCGACTTATACCCAATCATCCCGGGTCCACATCTCCTTAGAGATGTTTGCTTAAGATGTCAAAGCATAAGTCTCCATGATCAAGATGACTTGAATACCGCAAGTCAAAGGAACATCGCACTTAAGCCACAGTGAGAACTTCATTGACATATCTATATATGCAGAGAACCATATGAAGTCTTACGACTGGTCACTCCAATGAACTAGTTACCATAACTAGCATCCACGATTAACTCCGGACATCACTATGTCTCCAGCCAGTGAGAATCAGCTGCTTGGATACACCAAGGAGTATACCTCATGCTAGTCTCGATAGAATTGATGGTGTCCAGATCCATCAATTCATCGACTAGGGATAATTCCAATACATCACAATTACACATGTAGAGATACTCACTAGTTGTGATCCAATCACAAATTCTCTCATGCTGTGAATCACATCGTGGACATTCAGTAAATGAGTTTAAGATCCAATCAAATACATGAAACATGTATACTCAAATAGTGAATCTTCATTTATCATATAAATGGTTCATACATAAGGCGATTGCCTTAGGACATCTCTCATATATTACTAACATGCTTATGACATGATGCTCATTCTCAAGGAACTTTTCAGACACAAGAATTGGGCTGCTATGCAGGAAGCCATGAGGAATTGGATGACGACCACCATGATCGAGGGAACACCCATGAGGGATCATGTTCTCAAGATGATGGATCATTTGAATGAGCTGAAGTCCTTGGAGCTGAGATCGATGGGGAAACCTAGATCGATATCATTCACCAGTATCTACCAAGGAGTTTTGAGCAGTTTCACCTAAACTACAACATGAATAAGAGGTTTTATTCGTTGGCGGAGCTTCTGATAGAACTCCAGGCGACAGAGGGGCTTTTTCATCAGAGTGCTCAGGCACAGGCCATAGTTGCTCAGAAGGTTTCAACTTCTAAGACGAAAGGAAAGAAGAAGAAGAAACAAGCTGGAGCAAAGATGGCAGGACGATCTCAGGGAGGAGTGAAGAAGTCGAAAGGCAAGTGTTTTACTTGCAAGCAGACTTGACATTAGAAGAAGGACTGCACCAACCGAAAGAAGAACATGTTAGTAATATATGAGAGATGTCCTAAGGCAATCGCCATATGTTTGAACCATTTATATGATAAATGAAGATTCACTATTTGTGTATACATGTTCTCATTTATTTGATTAGATCTTAAACTCATTTACTGAATATCCACGATACGATTCACAGCATGAGAGAATTTGTGATTGGATCACAACTAGTGAGTATCTCTACATGTGTAATTGTGATGTATCGGAATTATCCCTAGTCGATGAATTGATGGATTTGGACACCATCGATTCTGTCGAGACTACCTCGAGGTATACTCCTTGGTGTATCCAAGCAGCTGATTCTCACTGGCTGGAGACATTGTGATGTTCAGAGTTAATTGTGGATGCTAGTTATGGTAACTAGTTCATTGGAGTGACCAGCCGTAAGACTTCAAATGGTTCTCTGCATATATAGATATGTCAATGAAGTTCTTACTACAGCTTAAGTGCGATGTTCCTTTGACTTGCAGTATTCAAGTCATCTTGATCATAAAGACTTATGCTTTGACATCTTAAGCAAGCATTTCTGAAGAGATGTGGAGGCGGGATGATTGGGTATAAGTTGAAGTGATCGAAGGTATTTGAATAGCCTATAAAGGATTCACCACTCCTTGCGAAGAGATGTATACCCATGGCCTCTCATCGGATTATTACTAAAGTCTTTAGCCAAAGCATTATATGTTTAGAGTAAGGTACTCTTGGATACATGTGCAGTAACTAGAATCCGTAGGACGAGGAAATGATAATTGGGCTAGGTGTGACGTAGTCAACCTACTGGGGACTGACACTATAGACCATGTCCTGAACTAAGTGGGTATAAGATGAGTGAAGGGAATGGGGCACGATTCATTGTAGCTGCTGAAGGGTTTCAGAAATAGTTCTGGTTCAACCGCTGAACTTTTCGATTAATTAGGGATCAGATGTACTACTATGTGCCACTCATGATCATTATATAATTAATGGTTAATTATAGACGACCAACATAAACTGAGAACCTATTTGGTCACACGCACAACGAGCATAATCCGAAGGATTTAAAACAAGCTTGAGAATGAGATTCTCAGACCGAGAGAAACTAGGTTTGGTTGGACCAAATAAGGAGCGAGCATGAAATTGTTTTAGTCGCAATGGAAGCTTGGATTGGCTGTGTCTTATGAAGACATGATGGATGAACCTAATTGGTTTGGTTCTAATCCAATGGTGGAGTATAAACCAAAGGGGTTTGGTTTGTTTTAAACGAATGAACCAATGTTGGTTCGGTTCATTTTAACTTAAAATAGACCAACATGGTTTGGTTTATTTTAACTTAAATTAATGGAGTGGGTTAATGGGCTTTTGGTTATGATCCGATAACCATTAGGAGAATTTGTTCTCTATAAAATAGGGCTTAAGGGTTTTGTGAAAACTTAATCCCAGCAATCCTTAGTTGCTGCCCACCCCTCCTCTCCTCTAGTGGTCGGCGCCCAACCGTAGCCGCCACCCAACTTTGTGCCACCATCCAAGCTAGTTGCCGGCATCCAAGATTCAGCCGGTGATCCTCCGGCGACCCTCCGGTGATCTTCTTTGGGTCCGGCGGCAAGGTGAGCATCAAGCTTTCTTATTTGGCATGCCCCTATTCCTCCACCAAAGCTGTCCAGTTTTCTGGATTGCTTGTTTATTTTATGTCGGAGCATCATTTGGACGACATTTGAAGATCCTACAGCGGCTTCCTTGCTGGGGATTCGATCTCCAGTAATACTCATAGGTGGAGGATGAAGGATTCGTCAAACGGTTGACGAATACCTCTCCGGAGAAGTGAGTTTTTGAGGACTCATTTTGAATCCGAATTTTTGATTCGGATTGTGATCTTCTCTCGATCACATTGTTTTCGACACGAGGCTAGTAACTCGTATGAAGATGAGGCTCATGACTTTGTGAAGTCATCCTGAAGATACTCGACGTGGATACGGATAGAGGAAATTCTAACGAGGATCGCTCCGGTTGATGTCTTTCCCGCTACACGTGATACGTCAGGTATACGTAGTATAAATTTCCTTTTATTACAAAATTTGAATTTACGGTTATGTATACACATGTTGTACTATGCATGCATGTGGTGTGTGTATTGTAATAAATTAGATTTATTAATTTTATTTATTCCTCTGTGCACATGTTTACGAAACAATTTCGAACACACACTCGCTGCGGTGTCGGAAACCCAACAGTGGTATCAGAACCCAGGTTGTGTTTCAACATAATCGTAAAATTATTTTGCAATAGTCATAATGGTATTTATGGAAATTTTCTACTTTTGGAAAGTTAGAAGTATTTATGAAAAATTTTAATTTTGGAAAGTCTAGAAGTATTTATGGAAATCTTCTACTTTTGGAAAGTTAGAAGTATTTATGGAAATTGATATTTTCCATAAATAAAATATTTGATTAGATTTGTAAATTTATTTCTTAATTTAATCATGATTTGATTTGGGAAATCAAATCTTAAAAATATTTTATTTTCATAAGTAGTTTTGATGATTTAGGAATTTTTTTTCCTAAATTGACTTTCCTTAATCTACACTTTCCACAAATAAAATATGCAATTAGATTTGGAAATTTTTTTTTTAATTTAATCATGATTTGATTTGGAGAATCAAATCTCAAGCATATTTTATTTTCATAAATAGTTATGACATATAAGGAAGTTTTGTACATGTCATAATTGTATGTCATGTAATTGCATTAGATGCATATCATTATGCCATGCGTGTTGTGACATGTAGATGTATGTCATGTATGTCATACCATGTAGATAATAGTTATTTGCATGCAAAGAGAATGAGACATAAAAACCCTTACTCAATATTAAAGCCTACACCTTCCATTAATATGGTTAGAACCAGAGTTCCATTTCTTGTTTGGGTTGTTGGACACTCTCCAAGCCCGGCTCGAACCCGAACATGTTCAAACCATGGAATAGTTTAATACTAATATGTTAAGAGTCAGAGGTCAATCGTTAGCTTTGGTTGTTGGACTCTCTCCTAGCCGGGCTAATTGGTTGAATGCGCTCTAACCATATTAAAACTATTTCTCGATTAATGGGTTGGCTTTAACCTGGAGCATCAACTTGTTGGACTCTCTCCAAGGTCGATGTGAAGGGAGGTGAAGTTGGGTGCTATGCATATGATGCATACTTGTAAATGTGTTAACAACCCAATGTATGTGTGAATATTCAATAAGTTGATAGCACATTGTGATAGTTGCATATATGTGATATGCAATCGGTATATTTGATACCTACCATCGTAGTTATGAATGGCTTGTTGGACTTGTAGGAGATCGATTGGCCGGCTAGAGGGGGGTGAATAGCCCTCTTACGATGGATGTCGGAATTCTCTCATTCGTTTACTCATCTACACAATCGTTAGCGAAGCGGAAGCATAAACAATAAAGACAAAGCAATAAACGAAAATACAAACGCTAACAAAGAAGATGTAACGTGGTTCACGGCTACGCAGCTAATCCACGATCCCGATTCGTCCGAGGTGAATCACTCCTCCAAAGCCAATCACTATTGGTCTCTCCTTTCCACCAAGCTAGGTGGAGGTAACCTTTATAATCAAGATCGCTCTTCTTACAATAAGAATGGAGTAAAAACAAGTAAGAAGAGTTTAGAGCTTGTGGGGCACTAGGAAGATCACTTAGAGCATAAGAATTAGCCTCTCAAAGGCTCACACCCTCTCTTTTTATAGAGAGGGCTGATTTCTTCCTGTTGGCCGCCACCAGTTGACTGCTGCCCTTGGCAGTCAACTGCCGTCACTACAACGACCTCCGAACACGTCGGATTCCAACCGTTGTAGTCCAACGGAACACTTGGCAGTCGACTGATGGATCTCACCAGTCGACTTCCCAGTCGGCTACGAGTGGTTCTGTGCCCGCGACATCCTCTGGCAGTCGACTGCCATTCCATGACAATCGACTGCTGGGCATAAACCCATCAGTCGGATACCAGTCGAAAACTACTCGACTCAGAGCAGTCGACTTCCATTACATGGCAGTCGACTGGTGCCGTGTGAAACTCAAACTTAACATAAGTTTGAGCTTCCGGCGGTGGGGTAAACCTTAACCCTTGCGCTCAAGTCTCCGACACTCAGCCATTCGGCCAAGTTCACCTAATGAGCTACTTACATTTCACTCATTCTCTCATCTCACTCGAAGTCCCTCGCCGAAGCTCTCTTCGTTCGCGGCCACGTCCCTCGGCAGCATCAGACGCACGGCTCTGCAATGCTCCTTCGCGTCTCTTGCCTCCAAACTCTGCTTCCTTGGCTTCACTTCAAGTCATCTCGTCCGGCGGTCCCTCGGATGCTCAAAGCGCACGACATCCGTAAAGTCATCCTTCACCGACTCAAGGACCGAGGTTGTGAGGGTGAACCCGCCAAGGCTCCATGTGCGAATTACTAAGTCCTGCAAGACTCCAACGCACATATCAAATAACAATACCAACCTAACTTAAACCCTTTGCCATACACATCAAAACCTTATCATGGCAAGAGATTGCCCTGACAATCTCCCCCTTTTTGATGTGTGGCAATCCGTTTAAGTTAGGTAAAAACATTTGATATAAATTTCTAAGGTAAGAAAGCATGTAAATATAAACATGATATAACAACATGCAACTCCCCCTTAATCCATGAAACTCTCTCTACAAATTCTCAAATTTTCTCCCCCTATCATAATTTACTTAAACATAATTACTTCTCCCCCTTTGACACCATCAAAAAGATTAACACTAAGTTATAAACCCATGGCATCAAGTCTAATAGAAGGAAAATACCAAAAACATGTTTAAAATCTGAAATCAGAAAATATTAGACTATTTTGGTGGCGATCGCTATTAGTATGGCGATGAGCACACAATGGTTTTAAATTCGAGAATGCATTAAAAATTCTAGAAAATTCAAAAAATCATGAAATTTGGGGAACATATTTCTTGTAAGATTCTTTATCAGTGAAAATTAGTTTTTCATGAAAAATCATTATATGTCCAGAGATTTGACAAAAATCCAAAAGTTTTAAAAACTACTATGTTGTTGATCATTCTAGTATCAAGTTTAACACCTAGTTTTGCATCCAATTGTTTCAAAACATGAATACATAGATTTTAAAGTAAGAAATTATTTTGAAAACATATGAAATATCCAACCATGATCTTTGGGAAATATGTCTATGAATTAAATATAGGTCTTCCCCATGATTGGTCTATTATTGCTATTTTGATACTTTAAATGACCATCTAAATGCCATAGGCATTAGTGGACATTTGTATCATCCTAACATCTCACCCATGCTAAGTTTTCAATCAAAGTAGCCTATGGTGAGTGTGAGATGCATCCTAGGGGGTATTTGTATATACTTAACCATTATATTCATGCAATTCTATCAAGGTTAAGTATCAACCTAACAAACCTCATGATCATAAAGGCATATATCAATTAATTCTACATTATGATCATCAACCTAAAGTATTCATCAATTAATAATCATGCATTAGGTATTATGTCATGATAATAAACAAATTATCACCTAAAGCATGATTTAACCCTATTTCTCATGATGACGTGGCAAATTTCAAAATCATAAATCATGATTGCAAACATACATAGCAATTACATTAATTATCATGATTTAAGCATTATTAACTATTTATTGGCACGTTATCATCACCTAACACTATTTAAAAAATGTTGTCCCGCCATCCTAAGTCAACCAAAATATGATATAGGTCAATTGCATATGGTTGACTACCCTAGGGTTATCCTAACCCTTAAGGATGGATTTTAGAACCCAAAATAAGTTCTTGCCTATGGGGTTCACTAGATACTCCTTGGGGATCCATTTCCTAGCAATTACCTTCTTCTTATCTTGTCCCCTAGCAATTAGGCATTTATAGGCCTTTTCATTTTTCTTTTCTTTATAACCTAGGCCTTTCTTATTAAAACTTGCCCTTTGGCTCCCAATTATCATATTCAATGTGTTGGAGCCAATTGTGAATTTTTCTAGGGCTTTTGTTAAATAGTCTACCTTTTCCCTTAAGGCCCTATTTTCATTTATACATGCATCACTAACATCTAATGGCACATAAAGATCATGTGAGCATGCATCATTTAAGCTAGAAGAAATATTATCATTTAAGCATGCATTTTCTAGCTTATTTTCCAATGCCTTAATTTGATTAAGCATGCTTTTATTTTTCTTTTTCATTCCAAATAAGTCCTTAGTTAAACTAGAAATTATGGAAACTATTTTCTTAGGAGAGGCATTCGTTACCATAGTTTCCATATCCTCTTCTTCTTCTTCGGATGAGGAGGATGTAGAAGCTCCCCCTTCACTTGAGCTCTCTCCTCTTGAGCTTGATCCTTCATTTTCGGAGGAAGAGCAATCTAAGTCATCAAAGGCCATCAAGGCCAAATTGGTGACAAAGGCATTCTCCTCATCCGATGATGATGAGGAGGATGAGGATGGGTCATCCCAAGTCCTTGCCTTTAGAGCTTTGGTCTTCCCCTTTTCTTTTGTCTTCTTCTCCTCTTCCTTCTTTTTCTTGCTCCCCTTTTTCTTCTTCTTTTCTTCTTTCTTTTTCTTCTCTTCCTTGCTCTTGTTTAGGAGGGGACAATTGTCACTTATGTGTCCCTCTCCTTGGCAATTGTAGCAAATGATTTTCCCCCTTTGTCTTCTACTCCTATCATTGGATTTATTAAATCGAAAACCTTTTAAAGCACGCCTTACCCTCCTTACCATATACGCTTCTTCCGTGCTATCCATGGAGGAGGATGAGGGTGTTCATCATCGAAGGAGGAGGGAATCTCTATCTTCTTCTTCCCCTTGTTTGCCATCAAGGCTACTCCTCTTGAGGGTTGTATTTTTGGCTCTTCTTGTATTCCTTCAAGCCTAGATTCATGTAATTCCATAGTGGAGAAAAATTCATCTAGAGTACTTACCTCTAGATTCTTTGAAATGTAAAATGAGTCCACCATTGAACTCCACTTGGATGATCGGGGGAAAGCATTTATGGCCTTCATTATCATATCGCGATTTGAGTGCCTTTCACCTACACTTGTTAGTCCAATCAAAATTTCCTTAAACCTAGAATGTAAGGAAGGTACCTTTTCTCCCTTTTCTAATTTAATGTTGGATAGTTGGGAGCGGAGGAGATCTCTCCTTGCTAGCTTCGCCTCGGATGTGCCTTCATGAAGCTCAATTAGCTTCTCCCACATCTCCTTGGCAATTAGGCATTCTCCTATTCGGTTGATTTCTTGTTGGGGGAGCACATTGAAAAGATGATGCTTTGCTTTTGAATTTGCAAGGTGCTCTTCCCTTTGCTTTTTGATCCACCTAGATTTCTCTATTGGCTTCCCCTCTTCATCCCTAGGCAAAACGAAACCGGATTCCATTGTAATCATAATATCAAAATCCGTTTCGAAAAATACCTCCATTCGCTTCTTCCACCAAGCGAATTCTCCTTCAAACTTCGATGGATGAATGTTGGAGCCGGCCATTTTGAATGTTGCTTGTTGTGGCGGTTAGTCCTCGACAAGCTTTCCTTGGCTCTGATACCACTTGTAGGAGATCGATTGGCCGGCTAGAGGGGGGTGAATAGCCCTCTTACGATGGATGTCGGAATTCTCTCGTTCGTTTGCTCGTCTACACAATCATTAGCGAAGCGGAAGCATAAACAATAAAGACAAAGAAATAAACGAAAATACAAACGCTAACAAAGAAGATGTAACGTGGTTCACGACTACGCCGCTAATCCACGATCCCGATTCGTTCGAGGTGAATCACTCCTCCAAAGCCAATCACTATTGGTCTCTCCTTTGCACCAAGCTAGGTGGAGGTAACCTTTACAATCAAGATCACTCTTCTTACAATAAGAATGGAGTAAAAACAAGTAAGAAGAGTTTAGAGCTTGTGGGGCACTAGGATGATCACTTAGAGCATAAGAATTAGCCTCTCAAAGGCTCACACCCTCTCTTTTTATAGAGAGGGATGATTTCTTCCCGTTGGTCGCCACCAGTCGCCTGCTGCCCTTGGCAGTCGACTGCCGTCACTACAACGGCCACCGAACACGTCGGATTCTGACTTTTGTAGTCCAATGGAACACTTGGAAGTCGACTGATGGATCTCACCGATCATTCTTGCCTCCGTAAGTCGACGCCGATCGGCTACGAGCGGTTTCTGCCGCGACATCCTCGCGATCATTGCCATTCCATAGCGATCATTGCCGGGCATAAACCTATCGATCGGATACGGTTGAACACTACTGACTCGAGCGATCGCCATTACATGGCACGATCGGTGTGCCGTGTGAAACTCAAACTTAACATAAGTTTGAGCTTCCGACGGTCGGGTAAACCTTAACCCTTGCGGTCAAGTCTCCGACACTCAGCCATTCGGCCAAGTTCACCTAATGAGCTACTTACATTTCACTCATTCTCTCATCTCACTCGAAGTCCCTCGCTGAAGCTCTCTTCGTTCGCGGCCACGTCCCTCGGCAGCATCAGGCGCACGGCTCTGCAATGCTCCTTCACATCTCTTGCCTCCGAAGTCTGCTTCCTTGGCTTCACTTCAAGTCATCTCGTCCGGCGGTCCCTCGGATGCTCCAAGCGCACGGCTTCCGCAAAGTCATCCTTCACCGTCTCAAGGACCGAGGTTGTGAGGGTGAACCCGCTAAGGCTCCATGTGCGAATTACTAAGTCCTGCAAGACTCCAACGCACATATCAAATAACAATACCAACCTAACTTAATCCCTTTGCCACACACATCAAAACCTTATCATGACAAGAGATTTCCCTAACAGGACTCTCTCCAAGGTTGTTCATATCTATTTTGGATATCAACCCATTCGGAGATGGACCTACGATCTCCCGAAGTAATTTTAGGGTTTTTGAAATTTGAAAAATGAATGGGATTTATGAATGTATATTGATGAATTTTAAAATCATTTTCTCATATATGCTCATTTTGTATTTCTAGGTTAATCGATTGATCATGACGTCTTTGAATTTGCACACTATTTTGGATTCAAATAAATTCACTGGGCCTAACTTCCTGGACTGGCTTAGAAACTTGAGAATTATTCTCAGGGCAGAAAAGCTAGCATATGTCCTTGAATAACCTCTTCCCAACCGTCCTAGGGACGATGCAACTCCAGACCAAATGTTGGCCTATCAGAAACAGTGGCAGATTCTGAGCTGGCAAGTTGCATCATGCTAGCTGCGATGGTACCTGAGCTGCAAAAGCAGCATGAGCATATGGATGCTAATACCATAGTCTTCCATCTTCACGAGTTGTTTGATGAGCAAGCGAGATCCGAAAGGTTCGAAGTCTCCAGAATCCTCTTCACCTCTAAGATACAAGAAGGTTCGTCTGTAGTGCAGTTTGTGCTAAAGATGAGCGGGTACATTGAGCGGCTGGCCACCCTTGAGTTTGTGATGGATCGTGAATTAAGTATTGACTTAATTATGCATTGTTTTCCCAAGAGTTTCTCACAATTTGTGATGAACTATCGAATGAACAAATTAGAATCCAATATTCCTGAGCTCCTCAATATGCTGAAGATGGTCGAGCCTTCTGTGAAGCATGAGGAGAAGGAGGTTCTGTTATTTGATTCCTCAAAGAAAAATTCTAAGAGGAAGGCAAAGGAACAGAAGAAAGGGAAGAACAAGAAGGCTAATAAGGCAGAACCAGCAGAAAAGGGCACTTGCCATCATTATGGCAAGGAAGGCCACTGGCGATGAAACTGCAAGATTTATCTTGAGTCCGTGAAGAAGAAGGCATCCGATGCCCCATCCTCTTCAGGTATCTTCGTTATTGATTGTCATTCTATTTTCTTAGACATTTGGGTATTGGATACTGGGTGTGGCTCACATATATGTAATGACATACAAGGGATAAGGAATAGAAGAAGAATCATCAGAGGGGAGTCAAATTTGCGAGTTGGCAATGGAGCAAAGGTTGCTGCGGTCACCATCAAAACTTATTTGCTGAAGCTCCCAAGTGGACTAGTCTTGGAACTGGACAATTTCTATTGTGTTCCTTCTCTAATAAAGAACATTGTTTCTATTTCCTGCTTAAATAGAAATGGTTACCATTTGATGTTTAGTAACAATTGTTGTTATATAACTTTGAATGACATACTTTATGGAACTGGAACTTTGAGCAATGGTATTTATACGTTGGACGTATCCAGTGACATTTTCAATATCGAAGCGAGCAACAAGCGTGCTCGAAAGGTAATCAATTAGACTCCTACATGTGGCATTGTCGTCTTGGCCATGCAAGCAAGAAACGCATGTCCGAATTACACCGATGTGGAATTCTAGAATCGTTTGAATTGGATTTATACGATACATGCGAATCATGCTTAAAAGGCAATATGACTAAGTTACCTTTTACAGAAAAATGTGAACGAGTGGGAGAGTTGCTAGGTCTAATACATACTGATGTATGTGGACCTATGTCAACTCAAGCTTTAGGAGACTATAGCTACTTCATTACCTTCACCGATGATCACTCACGGTTTGGGTATGTGTTCTTGATGAAACACAAGTTTGAAGCCTTTGAAAGGTTCAAAGAATTCAGAAATGAAGTAGAGAAACAACATGATAAGAGTATTAAAATACTTCGATCGGATAGAGGTGGTGAATACTTAAGTTAAGAGTTTCTTGATTATCTAAGAGACAATGGTATATTATCTTAATGGACTCCGCCATATACACCACATCATAATGGTGTATCTGAGAGGTGTAACCGGACCTTGTTGGACATGGTCAGGTCAATGATGAATCATGCAAATCTTCCCAAGTCCTTTTGGCGCTATGCACTTCAGATAGCTGTTTACTTGTTAAACAAAATGTCAAGCAAGGTAGTCTCTACTACTTCATATGAGATATGGAATAGTAAGAAACCTCATGTATCTTACTTGAAGATATGGGGTTGTCCTGCTTATGTGAAGCGGACTGTATCAGACAAATTAGATGCTAAGTCTAATAAATGTCTATTTATTGGATACCCTAAGGAAATAAGGGGTTACCAATTCTATCATCCTGTGGAACAAAAGGTGTTTGTTTCAAGGCATGTTGTGTTTCTAGAGAAAGAGTTTCTCTTGCAAGAAAACAATGGGAGTGTCGTCGAGCTTGAGGAGGCTCGAGAGACTCAAATAGACATTGATGAGATACCTGGTGAAGCACAACAGACGATAACTCATAGTGATGAGCAATCGGCTGGACCTATTGAAACACCACATCTTCGTAGATCTGGTAGAACACGCAATATTGCTGAGTGATATGGATTTCTCGTAAGTGAATCGAACGACGTGTTACTCATTGATGATGAGGAGCCTACAAGTTATGAAGAAGTTTTGACAAGTTCAGAAAGGGATAAGTGGCTTGAAACCATGAAGTCGGAAATGAATTCCATGTATGAAAACCAAGTTTGGAACTTGGTTGACCCACCTGAAGGCATCAAGCCTATAGGTTGCAAGTGGGTTTTCAAGAAGAAAACCGACATGGATGGTAATGTGATTACCTATAAGGCTAGATTAGTGCCGAAAGGATATCATCAAAAGCAAGGTGTTGATTATGACGAAACCTATTCGCCTATTGCTATACTTAAATCCATTCGGATGCTCCTGGCCATAGCGGTTCATTATGATTATGAGATATGGAAAATGGATGTGAAAATAGCTTTCCTTAATGGAAACCTGCTCAAGGATGTGTATATGATACAGCCTGATGGTTTCACATCGGTTGATAAAACCAAGGTATGCAAATTGTGACGGTTCATATATGGATTGAAGCAAGCATCCAGGAGCTAGAATATCCATTTTGATGAGACAATCAAAAAGTTTGATTTCTCACAAAAGCAATATGAACCTTGTGTGTACAAGAAGGTTAGTGGGAGTGCAGTCGTGTTCCTAGTATTGTATGTCGATGACATATTACTTATAGGAAACGATGTTTCAGTCTTACAGTCAGTTAAGATTTGGTTGTCCAAGACATTCTCCATGAAAGACCTGGGAGAAGCAACCTACATCCTCGAAATTAAGATCTATAGAGATAGATCGAAACGGTTGCTTGGTCTTTCGCAATCTACATATATAGACTGAGTGCTAAAGAGGTTTAGCATGTCGGAATCCAAGAAAGGCTTCCTACCCATCAGGCATGGGATACAAGTCTATGTGTCCATGCATAGAAGACGAGAGGATTTGCATGAGTAAGATTCCCTATGCATCTGCAATAGGATCTATCATGTATGCTATGTTATGTACGAGGCCCAATGTATCGTATGCTCTGAGTGTCATGAGTAGATACCAGTCTGATCCAAGAATGGATCATTTGGCGGCTGTTAAGACAATCCTTAAGTACTTGAGAAGAACTAAGGATGTGTTCCTAATATATGGAGAAGGGGACATGGTGATACGCGGGTATACGGATGTCAGCTTCCAGACAGACAAGGATGATTCCAGGTCTCAGTCTGGATACTTGTTCACCTTGAATGGGGAACAATGAGTTGGAAAAGTTCAAAACAAGACACTGTAGCGAATTCTACCACTGAGGGAGAATACATTGCAGCTTCAGAAGCAGCAAAGGAAGCGGTTTGGATCAAGAAGTTCATTTATGAACTTGGTTTGGTTCCAGCCATTGTTGAAGCAATACCGGTCTACTGCGACAACAATGGAGCAATTGCATAAGCGAAAGAGCCAAGGTCTCATCAACGATCTAAACATGTGCTTCGCCGCTATCATCTGATCAGAGAGATCATTTGTAGGAAGGAAATACAAATCGAGAAAATCCCCACTGAAAGGAACTTAGCGGATCCTTTGATTAAGGCATTACCTCAAAGTAAGTTTGAGGGTCATGTTATAGCTTATGGTATTGGATACGGTAGCGATTGACATTAGGACAAGTGGGAGTTTGTTAGTAATATATGAGAGATATCCAAAGGCAATCGTCTTATATTTGAACCATTTATATAATAAATGAAGATTCACTATTTGAGTATACATGTTTTCATGTATTTGATTAGATCTTAAACTCATTTACTGAATGTCCACGATACGATTCACAACATGAGAGAATTTGTGATTGGATCACAACTAGTGAGTATCTCTACATGTGTAATTGTGATGTATCGGAATTATCCCTAGTCGATGAATTAATGGATTTGGACACCATCGATTCTGTCGAGACTAGCACGAGGTATACTCCTTGGTGTATCCAAACAGCTGATTCTCACTAACTGAAGACATTGTGATGTCCGGAGTTAATCAATGATGCTAGTTATGGTAACTAGTTTATTGGAGTGACCAGCCGTAAGACTTCATATGGTTTTTTGCATATATAGATATGTCAATGAAGTTCTTACTGCAGCTTAAGTACGATGTTCCTTTGACTTGCGGTATTCATGTCATCTTGATCATAAAGACTTATGCTTTGACATCTTAAGCAAGCATCTCTGAGGAGATGTGGACCCGGGATGATTGGGTATAAGTCGAAGTGATCGAAGGTGTTTGAATAGCCTATAAAGGATTCACCACTCCTTTCGAGGAGATGTATACCCATGGCCTCTCTTCGGATTGTTACTAAAGTCTTTGGCCAAAGCATTACATGTTTAGAGTAAGGTACTCTTGGATACATGTGCAGTAACTAGAATCCGTAGGACGAGAAAATGATACTTGGGCTAGGTGTGACGTAGTCAACCTTGTGGGGATTGACACTATAGATCATGTCCTGAACCAAGTGGGTATAAGATGAGTGAAGGGAATGGGGCATGATTCATTGTAGTTGTTGAAGGGTTTCAGAAATAATTCTGGATTAACCGTTGATCTTTTCGGTTATTTGGGGATCATGATGTACTACTAGGTGTCACTCATGATCGTTCTATAATTAATGGTTAATTATAGACTGCCAACATAAACTGAGAACCTATTTGGTCACACGCACAACGAGTGTAATCTGAAGGATTTTAAACAAGCTTGAGAATGAGATTCTCAGACCGAGAGAAACTAGGTTTGGTTGGACCAAACAAGGAGCGAGCATGAAATTGTTTCAGTCGCAATGGAAGCTTGGATGTGCCGTGTCTTATGAAGACATGATGGATGAACAAAATTTGTTTGGTTCTAATCCAATGGTGGAGAATAAACCAATGGGGTTTGATTTGTTTTAAACGAATGAACCAAAGTTGGTTCGGTTCATTTTAACATAAAATAGACCAACATGGTTTGGTTTATTTTAACTTAAATTAATGGAGAAGGTTAACAGGCTTTTGGTTATGATCCGATAACCATTAGGAGAATTTGTTCTCTATAAAATAGGTCTTAAGGGTTTTGTGAAAACTTAATCCAAGCAATCCCTAGTTGCCGCCAACCCCTCCTCTCCTCTAGTGGTCGACGCCCAACCCTAGCTGCCGCCTAGCTTTGTGTTGTCGTCCAAGCTAGTTGCCGATGTCCAAGGTTCAGCCGGTGATCCTCCAGTGACCCTCCGGTGATCTTCTTTGGGTCCGGTGACATGGTGAGCATCAAGCTTCCTTATTGGTCGACCCCTATTCCTCCGCCAAAGCCGTCCAATTTTCTAGACAACTTGTTTATTTCATGTCGGAGCATCATTTGGACGACGTTTAAAGCTCTGACAGCGGCTTCCTTGATGGGGATTCTATCTCTGGTAATCCTCATAGGTGAAGGAAGAAAGATTCATCAAACGGTTGACGAATACCTCTCCGGAGAAGTGAGTTTTTGAGGACTCGTTTTGAATCTAAATTTTTGATTCGGATTGTGATCTTCTCTCGATCACATCGTCTTCGACACGAGGATAGTAACTCATACGAAGACGAGGCTCATGACTTTGTGAATTCATCATGAAGATACTCGGTGCGGATACGAATAGAGGCGATTCTAGCGAGAATCGCTCCGGTTGATGCCTTTCCCGCTACACGTGATACGTCAGGTATACGTAGTATAAATTTCCTTTTTTTGCAAAATTTGAATTTACGATTATGTTTACACATGTTGTACTATGCATGTGTGTGGTGTGTGTGTTGTAATAAATTAGATTTATTATTTTTATTTCTTTCGCTGTGCACATGTTTATGAAACATGTTCGAACACACACTCGCCGGGGTGCCGGAAAGCCAACAGAACAAAGGTATATCTTTTGGTCTAGTCGTTGAAACATATTTAGCAGTGTTATCTACCGACACCTGGTGTGTAGATACGGGAGCCATTACTCATGTCTACAATACTTTGTAGGGGTTCCAGGAAACCAGACGACTAGCTGAGGGAGAGATTACCATTTTCTTGGGCGATGCTACAAAGGTGGCGGCTGTTGCAGTGGGAGATGTTTATTTATCTTTTGATAGGGATAAAACTTTGGTTCTGAAAAATTACCTTTATGTTCCTTTATTTAGAAAGAATTTGATTTAGGTTTCTAAATTGTTTTATGATGGATATTCTATTTCTTTTAATGGTAGAGTTGTTATAAAAAGGAATAGAGAGATTATCTGTTCTAGTGCATTGATAGAAAATTTATATACACTTGAACCAAAAGCTCTCACGATGCAAATAGAAGTAAATAACTTATCTTCTAAATCTAATAAGAGAAAAGAACCTTCGAAAATGAACCAAACATATCTTTGGCATCTAAGGTTAGGTCATATTAACCTAAGTTGAATTCAAAGGTTGATAGCTGATGGACCTCAGGGTTCATTAGTGGTGGAAGATTTCTCAACCTGCGAATCCTTCTTGGAAGGTAAAATGACCAAGAGGCCTTTTAACGCAAAGGGGTATAGAGCCAAAGATGTGTTGGAATTGATTCATTCTGATTTGTGTAATCCTATGTCTATCAAAGCAAGAGGTGGTTTTGAATATTTTGTCTTTTTTATATATGATTATTCAATATAAGGATACATTTACTTGATGCGCTGTAAGTCTGAATGCTTTAACAGGTTCAAAGAATTCAAGGCTGATGGGGAGAAACGTCAAGGTAAAAGTATCAAGAAACAACGATCTAATCGTGATGGTAAGTACCTCTTGGGAGAGTTTAGGAATTACTTATCAAAGGCTGGGATTCAATCCCAATTGTCTGCACCTGGCACACCCAGCAGAATGGTGTAGCAAGGTGAAGGAATCAGACTCTTATAGAGATGGTTAGATAGATGATGAGTTATTCTGAGTTGCCAGATTCGTTCTGGGGGTATGCTCTAGATATGACAGTGTATATTCTAAACTTGGTACCATCTAAATCAGTGCCTTCTACTCTCACAGAATTGTGGACTGGACGAAAGCCTTGTCTGAGACATATTCAGATTTGGGGAAGTCCAGTACATGTGCTGAAGGCAGATGCTGGTAAGTTGTAATATAGAAGTGCGAATATTCGTAGGCTATCCTAGAGAAATGAAAGGTGGTTTATTCTATAGTCCTAGAGATCAGAGGGTGATCCTTAGCATTAACGCTATATTTTTAGAGTAAGACTATGTGATGAACCACAAGCCCATGAGTAAGATTGTTCTAGAGGAATTGAGAGGGGAAGTCACTACTTCAGTACCACCGGTACAAGAGGATATACCACAAGTGACTACACCGCGTGTCACAGAGGACACACATATGATACCTCGTCATAGTGGGAGGGTTGTTAGATAGCCTAATAGATTTATGTTCTTGGGAGAATCTTCTGATTTGGTCCCTGGCGAACATGAACCTGATCCCTGGACATATGACGAGGCAATCCAAGATAAAGATGCGGTATCTTGGCAAAGTGCAATGAATTCTGAGATAGAATATATGGATTCAAATCAGGTTTAGGAGCTAGTAGAACCAACTAATGGTTAAAAACCATTGGATGTAAGTGGATCAACAAAAGAAAGAGAGGAATAGACGGGAAGGTTGAGACCTTCAAAGCAAGGCTTGTTGCGAAAGGGTATACTCAGAAAGAGGGTATCGATTATGAGGAGACCTTTTCGCCGGTGGCCATACTTAAGTCTATCTGGATTGTCTAATGTATTGCTGCTCATATAGATTATGTGGTGTGGCAGATGGATGTCAAGATAGCTTTCCTTAGTTAAAGTCTTGAGGAAAACATCTATATGAAGCAACCAAATGGATTCATTGCAAAGGGTAAAGAGCATCTTGTGTTCAACCTTAATCAGTTCATTTATGGATTGAAGCAAGCTTCGAGATCTTGGAACATCCGCTTTGATGAGGTAATCCAGTCTTATGGATTTATTCAAAGTCCGGATGAGTCTTGTGTATACAAGAGATGTGACATAAACGTAGTGGTATTTCTTGTACTTTATGTAGATGATATTTTGTTAATTGGAAACAATGTCAAGGTGTTATCAGACCTAAGGGTTAGGTTGTCCAAATAGTTTGATATGAAGGACTTGGGAGAAGTGGGACACATCCTTGGGATCAAGGTTATAAGGCATCGCAGGAGAAGGATGTTGTGCTTATCTCAAGATTCATACATAGACACAATTTTGGCTCGTTTTACCAAGTGAAACTTCAAGAAAGGTTTTCTACCTTTTAGGCATGGAGTACCTTTATCTAAAGAGATGTGTCCTAGAACATCAAAGGAGATAGAGGAGATGAAGGCGGTTCCTTATGCTTCGACAGTAGGAAGCCTCATGTATGTTATGTTATGTACGAGGCTGGATATCTGCTTTGCCGTGGGCATGGTTAGCAGATATCAGAGTAATTCAGTACAGGGATATTGGACTGCGGTAAAGCATATATTGAAGTACCTGAGAAGGACTAGGGATTTTATACTGGTATACCAGGCAGATCAATTACTCCCTGTGGGTTACACAGATTCTAACTTCCAATAAGATAGGGATAACAGTAAGTCTACATCAGGTTTTGTGTTTACTTTGGGAGCTGGAGCCATTGTATGGAGGAGTGTCAAGCAGAAATGCATGGCGGACTCTACCATGGAAGCTGAGTATGTGGCATCCTCTGAGGTGGCCAAAGAAGCTGTATGGCTTAGGAACTTCTTGATGAACTTGGATGTGATTCCTGGTTTGCTCAGAACTATCACAATTTATTGTGATAACAGTGGTGCAGTTGCAAACTCAAAGGAACCACGAGCCCATAAGGCAAGTAAACACATAGAGCGCAAGTACAACCTGATACGAGAAATTGTAAATCGAGGAGAAGTTGTTGTAGCCAAGATTGCATCAGAGGATATCCTTGCAGATTCTTTCACTAAAGCCTTTCTAGCGAGTGCTTTTGATAGGCATGCGGAGGGAATGAGAATCATATGTTTGGCAGGATGAGGACAGCATAGTCTTTTTGTATAAGTGGGATATTATTGGGATGTATACTGCAAAGTCTATCTTTTGTATAAACATTATTATTTTTGGAATATGAATCACATGATCATTGTATGCATATTTATGGTTATTCATATTGTCTGATACATTACATTGTAGATAACAAGGTGTGTAGTGTCACATGGGAGATCATGTTATCAGTTCCTTGTAGAGTATAAGTAGAGGCTCACAACCAAGATGGTTTTGGACAAACCATTGGTATGGTTGTAGTGTAATTTGGTATTGGTTTGTCTTCACCATAGAATTACACTAGTACACTTTGTGTGTATCGAGCAAGACCAACTTAGAGGTGATTCAATTTATTGCTAACTACATAATTGAATCAGACCTCGGATATTCTGGTGTATATGCTATTAATTTCGATATAATAACAGGCACATGTACTTAGTATTTATTTCTTTGATTTCCCAATGGGCGAGATTTATAGATTAAATTGATAGGCTCAGTATGTTTGGAAATGATATTATTTACATGTTGTGTCGTTGATTATAGGAGGAAACCGTGTCCTATATATTAGGATTGTTGGGATGTATTCTGAAAAGTCTATCTTTTGTATGAATATCTTTATTTTAAAATAAGAATCACATGATCATTGTTTGCATATTTATGGTTATGCATATTGTGTAATACATTACATTGTAGATAACATGGTGTGTAGTTTCACATGGGAGATCATCTTATCAGTTCCTTGTAAAGTATAATTAAAGGCTCACAATCGAGATGCTTATGGACAAACTATTGGAATGGTTGTAGTGTGATTTGGTATTGATTTGTCTTGACTATAGAATAACACTAGTACACTTTGTGTGTATTGAGCAGGACCGACTTAGAGGTGATTCGATTTATTGCTGACTACATAATTGAATCAGACCTCGGATATTATTGTGTACATGCTCTTAGTCCCGATATAATAACAGGCCATTGATTATTGAAGGAAAACATGTCCTATATATTAGGATGATGATGTCCCCTTAAGGAGCTCATAAGGTTCATCATGTAAACCCTGTAGGTGGACTTGGTCCGACATGATGATAAGGTTGAGTGGTACTACTCAAGGAGTTAGATGTTGATTAATTTATTGTCAGTAAATTAATTAATTGATGGTCATTCGAGATCTTAAACACGGGAAGATATATGTACAAATAATAGGTTGGTGAGGTAGATCAATGATAATCCTCAAATGGAATGAATTATCATTAAAGGATCGGACATTATGTGGGCTTGATCCATTGGGTGGCCAAGATCCAACTCCTCCTCATGGTGCCTATTGTAGCCTATTAAAACCCTCATGGAGCATAGATCTAATGACGGAAAATAAAACTTTAGATCCGACTGTGGAGATTAAATCTTGAGATCCAACGGTGGAGATTAAATCTTTAGATTCGACGGTGGAGATTAATTCTCTAGATCCGATGGTTGAGATTTAATCCTTATATCCGACTGTTCAGATTAAATCCATAGATCTGACGGCAGAGATTAAAGGAGGCTTAAGCCTAGCTCTATAAAAGGAGGCTTTAGGGGTGGGCGGCAAGACATTGAAGGGAGATTAGGGTTGGGGCGGCAAGCTTTGGGCGTCTAGGGTTTGGGTTTTGGCTTAGGCGGCAACAAGGTGGAAGGTTGAGGTTTGTTTCCTTTCTCTTCTTCAAGAGTTGGTCGGCGCCCATCATCACCCTCTCATCCTTGGCCGGCGCCCATCCCCTCCCTTTATTCTTCCTTGATGTCGGCGTCCTCTCCTCTCCTTGATGCCGGCGGCAACCCTTCTTCAAGGTTAGCCGGCGCTCCATCACCCATTCCTTGGCTAGCGGCAACATCAAGTCCTTTGACTTGGTGACCAGTTTTAGAAAGGAAGAAGAGTTTCATTTCATTCTTCCCTTTGTTCGGAGCGAGCAAGGAAAGGAAGAACGTGTTCTAGGAGCCTTCGACTTTTGGAAGATGATCTTCCAGACGACGTCCAAAAGGAGGAAGGACATACAATAGAATATCGAGAGGTATAATCCTTGTTTATGTTCTTTTGTATTATGTCTATAATTGTTTTCAATTATATGTGGCTAATTTACTTGGACCCTGAATACAAACACAGAAACCGGCGATCCGTACGTCTATTCCGTGGCTATTTGAAGAATAGAGGCAGGTTGCTTGAACAACAAGTTTGTTCAAGTGACCACTATAATCGAATAGCACGACTATGAAACGGTTGCTTGGGTAATCCCTATTTATCAAGGATTAATTTTTTTAATATGGGGATGAAGATGGGATCGCCATCTACAAGCGACCGAGTTGAAGTGGCAAGCAAAGTTTCCCCCCTTCAAGTGGTATCAGAGCCACGGTTTTCAGTTTTGTGTGTTTCGTATCATGTTAATTTTATGCACTTTTTGTTGGGTTTTCCAAGCCGCAAAAACTGCTTTTTGCGTTGCGGAAACCTCGGAAGCCCCGGCCACAGATCCGTGCGAAGATGTATTAAAACTAAAACATATATGTGCTTATATAAAACCCTAGATCTACCATAGATCTATATGATAAGGACGGTACCCTCGATGCGACGCCCTTCGCAAATCCCGTTCGTCCAAAAGGTTCGTCGGAACTCAAGAGCGTCAAGTGCACACTTCTCTATTGGTATCCACACAAGCAAAAGGTGGAGAAAAAAATTCTTAAGTGTGCTAGCACTCCTTAGATGCTCGGCAAGATGAGGAAGGAGAGAGGGAGAGCTTGAGGGAAGTTGATCCAAGGAAGAAGATGAAGTTGTGTGTCCCACACAAAATGAATTACCACATGAATAACCATCAAGTGGCCGACCACTTCATGGAGAGGGGGTTACATGCATGCATGTAACTCCCATGACCCTTGGTCTCCCTCATGAGGTGGCACCACATGACAAAGTCAATGATGATGTGGAGCATTATCATTGGCTGGCCATGCCAAGTCATCATCATGACATGACATTTGGTCAAGTCAAACTTGACCTTTCATCTTCCCTCTTAAGTCAAGTCAAACTTGACCTCTTATCTCCCATGGTTGATCAAATCCAACCATTTGATTCAAGTCAATTTTAATTTAATGAATCTCTATTCATTAATTTAAATTGATTTGATGAATCAAATCTTAATTAGACTCATTCAACACTTGAATCAACTTGAGTCTAACTCAATTAGTCTAATTTGGATTACTCTTAATCCAATTTGGTTCATCCCATGAACCTAATCCTCATGGTTCATCATATCAACCTAATCTCCATCTAATTGCCCTTATGTGTGTGACCCTATAGGTTCTTGTAACGTTGGCAATGTCCCTAAACCGATTTAGGAACATAAGCAATGAGCGGTATCTAGCAACACATCATTGCTACCCAAGTTACAAGAATGTTGAACTCCAACATCACCTTTGTGACTACTAATTGTGACTCTCACAATATGTGACAATGTCCCTCTATACTTGACATCTAAATTGATCAATCAAGGCATAGACCGTGTCATCCTCGGTACAATCTAAATCTTGAACTCCAAGTAGACTCACTCTAATCAAATGAGCTCAATATCTCATATTGATTCATTTGGGCATGGCCATGCACTTCGTGGTCTCACTCTATCAAGAATTTCGATGTCTCTCCCGTCATATAGGAGGGATAGATCCCATCTACATCACTCACATCCCTCCGCATAATTTGTTACATACCCAGTAATCGACTTTATAGTCCACCCATTTACGGGTGACGTTTGACGAAGCCAAAGTATGCAACGCCTTATGTAGGGAACAATAGTGACTTCAGGTCTAAAGACTAATAGTCATACTAATAGCCACATGAGAAAGTATATGACACTCATATAACAATCCACGATACTTTCTCATGGCGGGTCATTCAGTATACATTCTCTAATGTATACCCATGTGTCAACTCGATATCTCATATCCATGACTTGTGAGATCAAGTCATCATGTTGACCTACATGCTAGTCTCTACGCATTAACATTGTCCCTGAATGTTAATACTTGACTAGGAATGATTAAGAGTAGTGTTCTCTATATCATCTCATTATCGATTCAACCAATCGATTGATATAGATAAGAACCTACTACTCAAGGACATTATTATATTTAGTTATTTGGCACCAATACAAGTAAATATAATAACCATTCCTTTATAAATAGGAATATGATACAATAAAGTCCATACAACAATCATCACATGATTGACTCTAGGGCTTTTCACTAACAATCTCTCACTAGCACTAGTGCCAATCACCATAGTATCTAATACCCAATGACCTACTGTGATCATCATGTTTTTTCTGTGCTAAAGCCTTGGTCAAGGGATCTGCGATGTTAGCCTCTGTGGGTACTCTACAAATCTTCACATCTCCTCTATCGATAATCTCTCGAATGAGATGGAAGCACCGATATATTCAGCCTCTATTGTAGAATCAGCAATTGTGTCCTGCTTGGAACTCTTCCAGCTCACAGCACCACCATTCAAGCAAAACACGAACCCTGACTGCGATCTATAATCATCCCGGTCAGTTTAGAAGCTAGAATCGCTGTAACCCTTTACAGCTAGCTCCTCATCGCCTCAAAATATCAAGAAATATTCTTTAGTCCTTCTCAAGTACTTAAGAATATTCTTGACTGATATCCAGTGACGCTCACCTGGATCTGACTGGTATCTACTCTTCATGCTCAAAGCATACGAGACATCAGGACAAGTACATAACATGGCGTACATGATAGATCCTATAACAGATGCGCAAGGGATTTTATCCATGCGGTCTCTCTCCTCTCTAGAAGAGGGACTTTGAGTCTTTGAAAGACTCACACCATGTGACATCGGTAGAAGTCCCTTCTTGGAATTCTACATGGCAAACCGTAGTAATACCGTGTCAATGTATGTACTCTGACTTAAGCCAAGCAATCTCTTAGATCTATCTCTATAGATCTTGATGCCTAGAATACAGGCTACTTCACCTAAGTCCTTCATTGAGAAGCATGTCCCCAGCCACGTCTTCACAGACTGTAGCGAAGGGATGTTATTCCCAATGAGTAGTATGTCATCCACATAGAATATAAGGAAGACAACTGTGTTCCCATTAACCCTCTTGTAGACACAGGGTTCATCTTCATTCTTGATGAAACCAAACTGTTTGATCACATCATCGAATCGAAGATTCCAGCTCCGAGAGGCTTGCTTTAGCCCATAAATGGACCTTTGCAGCTTGCATACTTTCCTCAGTATGCTGTGGATCTTCAAAACCCTCAGGTTGTGTCATGTACACATCTTCGAGTAAGTTTCCATTCAGAAACGCAGTTTTGACATCCATCTGCTAGATCTCATAATCGTGGTATGCTGCAATAGCAAGCAAGATTCTAATGGACTTAAACATCGCCATTGGAGAAAAGGTTTCGTCATAGTCAATACCATGAATTTGCTTGAATCCTTTAGCTACCAATCAGCCCTTATAGGTATGTGTAAGTCCATCCATGTCAGTCTTTCTCCTAAAGACCCACTTACACCCAATGGGTTTGACCCCTTCAGGTGGATCAACCAAAGTCCATACTTGGTTTGTGTACATGGATTTCATCTCGGATCTCATGGCCTCTAGCCATTTCTCAGAATCTGGGCTCATCACAACTTCCTGATAGGAGGTAGGCTCATTCTCAATGAGCATAACATCATCATGGTCAGACAAGAGAAATGAGTATCTCTCAGGCAGACGACGTATCCTATCAGATCTGCGAAGAGGTAGGTCTACCTGAACAGGTGGTTGTTCCACAACTCTTTGTGCAACAACCTCATCACCCACAACACTTTGTGGTTCCTGTTCAACCTCCATCAAGGCCTCAGTGCTATGGTCTTTATCTTGAATTTCTTCAAGATTGAAGGTACTCCCACTATTTTTTCTAGAAACAAAATCCCTTTCTAGAAAAACTCCAGTCTTTGCCACAAACACTTTGTGCTGACTAGGAATGTAGAAGTAATATCCCTTTGTATCCTTGGGATATCCAACAAAATAGCACCTATCAGATTTGGGTCCCAGTTTGTCTGAGACTTGACGTCGAACGTAAGCCTCACAACCCCAAATCCTCATCAAAGATATCTTGAGATTTCTCCCTGTCCATATCGTATATGGTGTCTTTATGACAGCTTTGGATGGTACACGGTTAAGGGTAAAGGCTGCTGTGTCTAGAGCATATCCCCCAAAGGATATAGGAAGATCTGTGTGACTCATCATAGATCGTACCATATCTAATAGGGTACGATTCCATCTTTTGGATACACCATTCCATTGTGGTGTTCCAGGAGGAGTGAGTTGGGATAGAATCTCACACTCAGCTAGATAGTCACGAAACTCTTGGCTAAGGTATTCACCACCTCGATCTGATCGAAGTATCTTAATACTCTTGCCAAGCTGGTTTTGTACTTCATTCTTGAATTCTTTGAACTTTTCAAAGGATTCTGATTTATGTGTCACAAGATACACATAACCATATCTACTGAAGTCATCAGTAAATATAATGAAGTACCTGTAACCACCTCTAGCAGCAATATTGAAAGGACTACATACATCACTATGTATAAGTTCTAACAAATCTGTTGCTCTTTCGCTGTGTCCACTAAAGGGAGTCTTGGTCATCTTGCCTAAAAGGCAAGACTCGCATGTCTCATATGATTCAAAATCAAATGAGTCTAGCAACCCATCCTTATCTCGGAGCTGAGATAAGCGACTCTCATTTATGTGAGCTAAGCGACAATGCCAGAGATAGGTTTGGTTCAACTCATTTGACTTGAACCTCTTGGTACTTATGTTATAGATAGGGCTCTCTAAGTCTAGAAAGTAGAGTCCATTCATTAGAGGTGCACTACAATAGAACATATCATTTAAATAAACTGAACAACATTTGTTCTTTATTATAAATGAAAATCCTTTCTTGTCCAAACAAGAAACTGAAATGATGTTCTTAGTTAAGGCAGGCACATAACAACATTCATCTAATTCTAGTACAAGCCCAAAGGGCAGAGATAGATCATAAGTTCCTACCGCAACAACAGCAACCCTTGCTCCATTGCCTACTCGTAGGTCCACCTCACCCTTTGTCAATGCCCTACTATTTCTCAGCGCCTGCACATTGGTATAATTGTGAGATGCACATCCGGTATCTAATACCCATGATGAAGAAATAAATAGATTGACTTATATAACATTTATACCTGAAGTACAAGTCTCACTTCTTTTCTTCTTAAGATCTTCCAGGTAAGCTTTGCAGTTACACTTCTAGTGTCCAGCTTCCTTGCAGTGGAAGCAAGACCCTTCCTTGGCTACCCCTCCTTTGGGTTTAAGTTCTTTGCCTTTTCCCTTGGCTTGAGACTTTCCCTTACCTTTAGGTTTGCCCTTGCCTTTCTTTTTGTGCACCATCAAAATGGAGTCAGATTTTCCCTTCTTAAGGTTAAGCTCACCAGTTCTTAACATGCTGAGCATCTCAGGCAGTGGCTTATCAATTTCATTCATGTTGTAATTCATGACAAATTGATTGTAGGCTTGTGGCAAATATTGCAAGATCAGGTTAGTGGCCAGCTCTTGGCTAAGTGGGAATCCCAGCCTTTGTAGGTTTTCTACGTACCCAATCATCTTGAGTACATATGGACCTACGGGAGTCCCATCTTGCATTTTGGACCCAAACAATGCCTTAGAAACTTCATATCTCTCATGCCTTGCTTGTCCTTGATATAGTTGATGAAGATGTCCAACCATATCATAAGCATTCATGAACTCGTGTTGCTTCTGATGCTCAGAGTTCATGGTCGCGAGCATTAGACATGACACATCTAATGCATCATCTTGATGCTTCTTGTAAGCATCTTTGTCAGCTCGTGAGGCAGTGGTAGGAGGTGCCTCCGGAATGGGCTGCTCTAGGACGTACAACTTTCTTTCTTGAGTGAGAACAATTCTCAGGTTCCTGTACTAGTTCAGGAAATTTGCTCCATTGAGATTGTCCTTCTCAAGGATAGAACGCAGAGAGAGAGAGTGTTCGTGTTTGTCGACATAGTTATCTACAACATACAATGCAGAGAATTAATATCATATTCCTTTTATCATTTAATTAGGCCTTTAATCAAATGATTCTCCCACTGAATTATAGGAATTTTATAGAATCGAGTTATGGATGTGGTCAAACCACATTACTAGATTCATACAAACTAGCTATAATTCTCGTGGGACAAGATTCACATCATACTAAGCCTTGAGTTAGCTTTAGCTAAATCGCCCAAGACTTAGTACGATCGGTGGGTAACACATTACCGATTACATCTCTATGCAACTCTTGTTTATAGGATCAAGACCCACATTTACAAAATACCTTGAGTTAGCTTTGGCTAAATCGCCCAAGATTTAGTGTAAATGTGATCTTACCCTATCTTTTCAACGATTGGAATATGCCTATAGTTCTACTCGATTCAATTGAGTTAACTAGTTTTGCTCAATCTAATGAAGCTTACTCTAACCCAAGCGTGATAGGCGGGACCAAGATTGTCCCCCTGCACCCTACCAAGATAATATGCATTGCTCTACTTTGGCAGATTCAACAACAAGAAATGATCGAGGTAGTGATGGGTATCAAGGCTCGGTAGGCATTTTCGAGTTGATTCGATTATGATCTAATCTAATCGAAATGTGTATCTTATACGCATTTAGGCCTTTATTATCCTATATTTGCATGCATCACATACATACAATCATTATTCTAGCATGCATCATATACATACAAGCATTTTTCTACTAGCATGCATCACATACATACAAGCAAAATCAAATAAATATATATATATCAACATATATATATATATATATATATATATATATACAAAATCAAATAAATAAATAAATAAATAAATAAATATATATATATATATAATTAAATGTGATGTAGTCATGGCCCTACTACGATCTTCTCAAGCCAATGAGAAGATCGGACGGTCAACCTAAGGCTAGCGGCTTCTCCAAGCACTTCCTTTGACCGCCATGTGTCGTCATCACCCTTCTCGTAATCTCGTCTTCAAGTGGACTTTCCACCGCTCCATTTTGTACATTACAAATATGAAACTTGAGTTACATTCAAGTCTAAAACTATTTACAACTAGAATATCAAAAGAAGAGGTACGACGCGCACATCGTATACACTATACAACACGCTTAACCACAAAACGGCACGCAGGCCGTATTTTGAATTACAACACATCACATCCAATCATATTGGGGTTATTGGGCCATGAAAATCACAGAATTATATATAATTCTAAATTATGTATTTTTACAGAAAATTTCTATAATATTTCCTATTTTTTTTTTAATTTTATGAGTCACCTCCCCGTAATGGTCCCGCTAAGCGGTTTACGGGCGCGATCGCAGGACAAGGCCCCTTTCGGGGATAGGGGAAGCGCCCCTACTCACAAAATAAACTTTGCGAGTGTCCCTACAATGTTCTTACAACTACTTAAGTCGCTGTCCCAAAAACCTAAAGCGAGAACTCGCCGTTACGGAGAGTTTTTCTCGACAGTTGAAGCCTACAAGTGTCCCAACACTCGTTGCTTCAATTCTTTGAGAAAAATACCCAAAAATTCTATAAAAATAGGAAATTTACAGAAACATATAAATCTGTAATTTTTATATCTAATACAAAAATTACAAAAAACAAAATACATACATGCTTCGCACGTGGCTCTGATACCACTGTTGGGTTTTCCAAGCCGCAAAAACCACCTAGCTCTATAAAAGGAGGCTTTAGGGGTGGGCGGCAAGACATCGAAGGGAGATTAGGGTTGGGGTGGCAAGCTTTGGGCATCTAGGGTTAGGGTTTTGACTTGGGCAGCAACAAGGTGGAAGGTTGAGGTTTGTTTCCTTTCTCTTCTTCAAGAGTTGGATGGCGCCCATCATCACCATCTCATCCTTGGCCGGCGCCCATCCCCTCCCTTTATTCTTTATTGGCCGGCGTCCTCTCCTCTCCTTGAGGCCGGCACAACCCTTCTTCAAGGTTGGTCGGTGCTCCATCACTCATTCCTTGGTCGGCGGCAACATCAAGTCCTTTGACTTGGTGGTCGGTTTTAAAAAGGAAGAAAAGTTTCATTTCATACTTCCCTTTGTTCGGAGCGAGCAAGGAAGCGAAGAACGTGTTCTAGGAGGCTTCGAATTTTGGAAGATGGTCACCCACACGACGTCCAAAAGGAGGAAGTGTTGGGATGTATACTGAAAGCCTAGCTCATTTTTATGAATATCTTTATTTTGAAATAAAAATCACATGATCATTGTTTGCACTTTATTTATATATGTGCATATTGTCTAATACTTTATATTGTAGATAACATGGTGCTTGGGTGTGGCACAGAAGATCATGTTATCAGTCCCTTGTAGAGTATAAGTAGAGGCTCACAACCAAGATGGTTTTGGACAAACCATTGGAATGGTTGTAGTGTAGCTTGGTATTGTTTTGTCTTAAACATAGAGTTACACTAGTACACTTAGGTGTATTGAGCATGACCGACATAGAGATGATTCAATTTATTGCTGACTACATAATTGAATCGGACCTCGGATATTATGTTGTACATGCTCTTAATCCCGATATAATAATGGGCACATGTACTTAGTATTTATTTCTTTGATTTACCAATGGGTGAGATTTAGATGGATTAAATCAATATGCCCGATAAGTTGGGAAATGATATTATTTACATGGTGTGTCGTTGATTATAGGAGGAAACCGTGCCCTATATATTAGGTTGATGATGTCCCCTTGAGGAGCTCATAAGGTTCATCATTTAAACCCTGCAGGTTGACTTAGTCAAAATGATGATAAGGTTGAGTGGTACTACTCGAGGAGTTAGATGTTAATTAATTGATGGTTAGTAAATCAATTAATTGACGGACATTCAATATCTTAAACACGGGGAGATGGATGTACAAATAATATATGGAGCCCATATTAATTTATGGGGGTTGGTGAGGTAATTCAATGATGATCTTCTAGTGGAATGGAACATCATTGATGGATCAAGTTTGTGTGGTTCCGATCCATCGGGTGGCCAAGATCCAACTCCTCCTCATGGTCCCTATCGTAGCCTAATATAAACCTCATGAAGTCTAGATCAAATGATAGAAAACAAATCTCTAGATCCGACTATTGGGATTAAATCCCTAGAACCGACGGTTGAGATTAAATCTCTAGATCCGACGGTTGGGATTAAATCCCTAGAACTGACGGTTGAGATTAAATCTCTAGATTCGACGATTGAGATTAAATCCCTAGAACCGACGGTTGAGATTAAATTCCTAGATCCGACGGTTGGGATGAAACCCTAGATCCGACGGTTGGGATGAAACCCTAGATCCGACGGTTGAGATTAAAACCCTAGAACCGACGGTGGAGATTAAACCAAGGCCTATCCCTAACTCTATAAAAGGGTGGCTTAGGGTGGGCGGAAAAGATTGATGTTGGATGAATGATGCTAAGGAGATTAGGGTTTTGCCTAGCATTGCTTGGGCGGCAAGAAACCCTAATTGGATTAGTGTTTGGCTCTTTGGTTGGGCGGCTAGGTGTGGAAGGAAGAGTGGGCGGCAACTTGAGGAGTATCTCTTCTTCTTCCTAGAAGGTGGCCGGTTCCTAGATCTCTTCTCTCCACCTTGGTTGGTGGCAAGAAATCCTAATTAGGGTTTGGCTCCTATGGTTGGGCGGCTAGGGTTTGCAAGAAGGTGGGCGACATCTAAAGGAGAGGAACTCTTCTTCTTCCTAGGGTGTGGCCGGATCCTTCCTCTATTCCCTCCACCTTGGCCAGTGCCCAATGTATTCCTCTTCTCCTCTTCATTCCATCTTGGCCGGCGGTACTAGAAGATAGGGTTTGTCCCTAGTTTGGTTCCTTGGTGGTTTCCATTTTGTTCTCTCTATTCTTGGGGCCGACGGCATCAATCCTTTGCGGATTGGTGGTTGACTCAAGCAAGAAGGGAAAGGGAGTTCTTCTTTCTTTGGATTGAAGAAGATTTTGGAAGCTTCAACTTGTGGAGGATCTTCGCCCACACGAAGTCTACAAGGAGGTTAGGACATACGATAGAAGATCAAGAGGTATAAAAGTTTTACAACTTTTATTATTGTTCTTATTGATATGCTAGCTTATGTTCTTTATGTTAGTATATGTTGAGTATACTAGTTTACATTTGCATGTATTTGTATAATCATGGACCCCGAAGATAAACACAAAAACTGGCGATCCGTCCGTCGTCTCTTCCGCGGCTAATCGACTAGAAGAGCTTGGTTGCTTGAACAACTAGTTTGTTCAAGCAATCGCTCAAGTCGTTAGCACGACGACGAATTGGTTGTGCTTAGGAAACTCATCCCATCCGGATTAGTTTTCATTAGTGAAAATTTTAATCCGGTGACATGGGAGCCGATGAGCCTTCCGAGGAATAGCACGATTCCAACAAATGGTATCAGAGCCATGGTTTCCGGTTTTGTGTGTTTTGGATTCGGTTACTTTCACGCACTTATCATATATTGTGTATGCCGGTTAATAGTAGGATGTGCGTAGGCTAACTTTTTGGTTGCAGGCATAAGATCCAACTATTATGGCTATATATGTGTGTATGTGATTGCATGTGTGTGATTGTATATTATTTGAATCCTCGGGGTTGACGAGGCTAAATTAGTATTTGATTTTGTAATTAAATACGACATTGTTTACCCACTCTTTATTTTATTTTACTTTCGATCTAGATTTCATGTACACTTACTCGTGGAGTATAGGATCGATGGATGTAAAATAAAATAGGTTTTATTTTCGGCTCGGATCTCCGGATGGCTCGTACATGGCGTAGGAGGAGCGGACGAGGTGGCGACACGACGGGACGCATATTGGAGAACAATGCCATAATAGTTAGAAAATTTCTGATTTTTCCATATTTATTGCTGATTTGTTTTATATGCATGTTGTGTGTGCTTGAAAATTCCTCATTTTCTATTTACTAAGTGGGAGAGGGATATTTTAATTAATTCCCGTGGCCTCCATTACAATTTGACGTGTGATGCAACAAACTTGCGCGTCGGGTCTGAGTGCCTTCCTCCCCATCGGATGAGTTTGTTTGCAGATCACTAGGTCAAATAATGGTTATAGGAAATTATTTAGGAGCGTGTATACTTCCCCATCGGTAAGGCACATAATCCGAGATAATTCCCTTAGTATCGTGTAATGGTGCACACTTTGATGCAAATAAAAAGTATCCTCCCCATCGGAGTCAATGCTTTTATTTGTAGGGCCAAAGAGGAACCAACTATTAATTTTATTTGTCAAAAAGTAAGGTTGACAAGATAATAAAATTAAAGGGTTAAACCTCTTCTAACAAATGTAGAATTCGTATATGTCCACACTATCGTGGCATGCGATATTCTCGGTGTTTTGAGGTGTTGGTTGATTTCGGAATTTTATTGTTTTGAGGAATCAATAATTTTTGAAATCTAAAGTAATGATCTATGTGATTCTTAGGATTTTCAAAATGACTTTCAGTCCACTTATTGTGATACTAAAGGAAATAAACTTACTGTACCCAAATAATGTTGATTGGAAAAGAATCCAGACATTGTCTTATCTGCTAGGAAGTATGTGTATGCACTCTTCGAAGAGTATCCTCAAGCCATGGTTTCTCAAAAAGGTTTCTACTTCTAAGCCGAAAGGCAAGAAGAAGGAGAAACAAGGTGGAGCAAATGTGGTGGGAGGATCTCAGGGAGGAGTGAAGAAGCCGAAAGGCAAGTACTTCACTTACAAGCAGGATGGACATTAGAAGGAGGACTGTCCCAATCCAAAGCAGAACAAAATCCTTTGGTCTAGTCGTTGTAACATGGTTAGCGGTGTTATCTACCGGCACCTGGTGTGTAGATACGAGAGCCACTAATCATGTCTGCAATACTTTGCAGGGGTTCCAGTAAACCCGACGACTAGCTAAAGGGGATATTACCATTTACTTGGGCAATGCCATGAAGATGGCGGCTATTGCAGTGGGAGATATTTTATTTATCTTTTGAGAAAAATAAAAGTTTTTGTTCTTAAGAATTTCCTTTATGTACCCTTATTTAGAAAGAATTGATTTCAGTTTCTAAATTGTTTTTGGATGGATAATCTATTTTTTTTTATGACAAATTTGTTATAAAAGGAATAGGGACATTATCTATTCAGGTACATAGATAGGAAATTTATAACTTGAACCACAAGCTCCCACGGTGCAAATAGAAGTTATTAACTCATCTTCTAATTCCGATAAGAGAAAAGAACCTTCGAAAATGAACCAAACATATCTTTTGGCATCTTAGGTTTGGTCACATTAACCTAAGCAGAATTCAATAGGTTGATAGCTGATGGACCTTTGGGTTCATTAGTGGTGGAGGATCTCCCAACCTGTGAATCTTGCTTAGAGGGTAAGATGACCAAGAGGCCTCTCAAGGCCAAGGGGTATAGATACAAAGATGTGTTGGAATTGGTTCATTCTGATTCGTATGGTCCTATGTCTATCCAGACAAGAGGTAGTTTTGAACATTTCATCTTTTTCATAGATGATTGTTCAAGATACGGATGACACTATGATCTGATCGTGGTGGTGAGTACCTCTTGGGAGAGTTTAGGAACTACTTATCAGAGGCTGGGATTCAATCCCAATTGACTGCACCTGGCACACCCCAGCAGAACGGTGTAGCAGAGCGAAGGAATAGGACTCTTATGGAGAAAGTTAGATCGATGATGAGTTATTCTGACTTTCCAGATTTGTTCTGGGGATATGCTATAGATACGACGGTATACATTCTGAACCTGGTTCCATCTAAATTAGTGCCTTCTACTCCCACAGAATTGTGGACTGGGCGAAAGCCTAGTCTAAGACATATTCAAATATGGGAGTCGGCCAAAGACATGTCTTTGAAAGGCGAATCGTAAGTTGGAACCTCGTACAGAAGTACGCATGTTCATTGGCTATCCCAGGGGAACGAAGGGTGGATTGTTTTATAGTCTTAGAGATCAGAGGATGATCGTTAACACGAACACTAGATTTCTAGAAGAAGACTATGTGATGAGCCACATGCCCAAGGGTAAAATTGTTCTGGAGGAGTTAAAAGGGAAGTCACTTCTTTAGTACCACCGGTACAAGAGGATATACCACATGTCACTGCACCGCGTGTCACAGAGGATATGCAGATGATACCTCGTCGTAGTGGGAGGGTTGTTAGACAACCTTATTGATTCATGTTCTTGGGTGAATCTTCTGATTTGGTCCTGAACATGAACTACGATCCTAGACATACGACGAGGCAATCCAAGATATAGATACAGCATCTTGGCAAAGTGCAATGAATACTGAGATTGAATCCATGGATTCAAGTCAGGTCTAGGAGCTCTTATGCATAGCAACTCATATGGATTATGAGGTGTGGCACATGGATGTCAAGACAGCTTTCCTTAATGGAAGTCTTGAAGAAAACATCCAAATGAATCGACCAGAGGGATTCATTGCTAAGGGCAAAGAGCATCTTGTATGTAAGCTTAATCGGTCCATTTATGGATTGAAGCAAGCTTCGAGGTCTTGGAACATCCGCTTTGAGGAGGTAAATCAGTCTTATGGATTTATTCAAAGTTCGGATGAGTCTTGTGTATACAAGAGATGTGATGGAAATGTAGTGGTATTTCTTGTACTATACGTAGATAATATTTTGGTAGTTGGCAACAATATCAGAGTGTTATCAGACGTAAGGTTAGTGTTGTCCAAACAGTTTTGAAGGACTTGGGAGAAGTGGGTCACAACCTTGGGATCAAGGTTGTTCTTATCCCAAGCTTCATACATAGACATGATTTTTGATCGTTTTAGCATGCATAACTCCAAGAAGGGTTTTCTACCTTTCAGGTATGGAGTTCCTTTATCTAAGGAGATGTGTCCTAGATCATCTAAGGTGATAAAGGAGCTGAAGGCGGTTCCTTATGCTTCGGCAGTAGGAAGCCTCATGTATGCTATGTACGAGACAAGATATCTGCTTTGCCTTGGGCATGGTTAGCAGATATTAGAGTAATCCAAGACAGGGACATTGGACTGCGGTAAAAGCATATATTGTAGTGCCTGAGAAGGACTAGGAATTATATGCAAGTTTACCGGGCAGACCAATTACTCCCTATGGGTTGCATGGATTGCGATTTCCAATCAGATAGGGATAACAGTAAGTCTACCTCGGGGTTTGTGTTTACTTTTGGAGGTGGAGCCATAGTATGGAGGAGTGTCAAGCAGAAATGCATGGCGGACTCCACCATGGAAGCTGAGTATGTGGCAGCCCCTGTGGCGGCCAAAGAAGCTGTGTGGTTCAGGAACTTCCTGATGGACTTGGATGTGATTCCTGGTTTGCCCAGAACTATCACAATTTATTGTGATAATAATGGTGCAGTTGCAAACTCGAAGGAACCACGAGCCCATAAGACTAGTAAACACATAGAGTGCGAGTACCACCTGATACGAGAAATCGTAAAGGAGGTAGAAGTTGCTGTCGCCTAGATTGCATCAGAGGATGACCTGGTAGACCCTTTTCACTAAGCCCCTTCTAGCGAGAGCTTTGATAGGCATGTTGAAGCAAGGGGAATCAGATGTATGGCAGTATGAGGACAGCATAGTCTTTTAGTATAAGTGGGAGATTGTTGGGATGTATACTGAAAGCCTAGCTCTTTTGTATGAACATCTTTATTTTGAAATAAGAATCACATGATCATTGTTTGCACTTTATTTATATATGTGCATATTGTCTAATACTTTATATTGTAGATAACATGGTGCTTGGGTGTGGCACAGAAGATCATGTTATCAGTCCCTTGTAGAGTATAAGTAGAGGCTCACAACCAAGATGGTTTTTGACAAACCATTGGCATGGTTGTAGTGTAGCTTGGTATTGTTTTGTCTTGAACATAGAGTTACACTAGTACACTTAGGTGTATTGAGCAGGACCGACATAGAGGTGATTCAATTTATTGCTGACTACATAATTTAATCGGACCTCGGATATTATGTTGTACATGCTCTTAATCCCGATATAATAACGGGCACATGTACTTAGTATTTATTTCTTTGATTTACCAATGGGTGAGATTTAGATGGATTAAATCAATATGCCCGGTAAGTTGGGAAATGATATTATTTACATGGTGTGCCGTTGATTATAGGAGGAAACCGTGTCCTATATATTAGGTTGATGATGTCCTCTTAAGGAGCTCATAAGGTTCATCATGTAAACCCTGCAGGTTGATTTAGTCAACATGATGATAAGGTTGAGTGGTACTACTCGAGGAGATAGATGTTAATTAATTGATGGTCAGTAAATCAATTAATTGACGGACATTCGATATCTTAAACATGGGGAGATGGATGTACGAATAATATATGGAGCCCATATTAATTTATGGGGGTTGGTGAGGTAATTCAATGATGATCCTCTACTGGAATGGAACATCATTGATGGATCAAGTTTGTGTGGTTCCGATCCATCGGGTGGCCAAGATTCAACTCCTCCTCATGGTCCCTATCGTAGCCTAATATAAACCTCATGAAGTCTAGATCAAATGATGGAAAACAAATCTCTAGATCCGACGGTTGGGATTAAATCCCTAGAACCGATGGTTGAGATTAAATCTCTAGATCCGACGGTTGGGATTAAATCCCTATAACCGACGGTTGAGATTAAATCTCTAGATTCGACGGTTGGAATTAAATCCCTAGAATCGACGGTTGAGATTAAATCCCTAGATCCGACGGTTGGGATGAAACCCTAGATCCGACGGTTGGGATGAAATCCTAGATCTGATGGTTGAGATTAAAACCCTAGAACTGACGGTAGAGATTAAACCAAGGCCTATCCCTAACTCTATAAAAGGGTGGCTTAGGGTGGGCGGCAAAGATTGATGTTGGATGATGGATGCTAAGGAGATTAGGGTTTTGCCTAGCATTGCTTGGGCGGCAAGAAACCCTAAGGAGGAAACCCTAATTGGATTAGGGTTTGGCTCTTTGGTTGGGAGGCTAGGTGTGGAAGGAAGAGTGGGCGGCAACTTGAGGAGTATCTCTTCTTCTTCCTAGAAGGTGGCCGGCTCCTAGATCTCTTCTCTCCACCTTGGTTGGGCGGCAAGAAAGCCTAAGGAGGAAACCCTAATTAGGGTTTGGCTCCTATGGTTGGGCGGCTAGGGTTTGCAAGAAGGTGGGCGGCATCTATAGGAGAGGAGCTCTTCTTCTTCCTAGGGTGTTGCCGGCTCCTTCCTCTATTCCCTCCACCTTGGCCGGCGCCCAATGTATTCCTCTTCTTCTCTTCATTCCATCTTGGCCGGCGGCACTAGAAGCTAGGGTTTGTCCCTAGTTTTGTTCCTTGGTGGTTTCCATTTTGTTCTCTCTATTCTTTGGGCCGGCGGCATCAATCCTTTGCGGATTGGTGGTTGACTCAAGCAAGAAGGGAAAGAGAGTTCTTCTTGTTAGGGAAATCTCTTGCCATGATAAGGTTTTGATGTGTGTGGCAAAGGGTTTAAGTTAGGGTGTTATGTTGATTTGATATGTGCGTTGAAGTCATGCAGGACTTAGTAATTCGCACATGGAGCAGTGGCGAGTTTCACATCTCATCACTCGGGCCTTGAGTCGGTGAAGGATTGCTTTATGGAAGCCGTGCGCTTGGAGCATCCGAGGGACCGTCGGACGAGAAGCTTGGAGTGAAGTCGGAGAAAGTAGACTTCGAGGCAAGAGACGCGAAGAAGCATTGCGGCCGTGCGCTGATCGCCAAAGGGGCGTGGCGTGAGCGAAGAGAACCGGCGAGGACTCAGGGATGAGTGGCGATTGTAACCCGGGAAGGTGTAGCTCTTAGGTGACACTTGGTCATTTGGCCAAGTGTCGGATGGGTTTCCGACACCGGTCATTGGCGAGAATAGCGATCGGTGCTCTAAATCGATAGTTCGATCGGCCGGTATAATACCGATTTAGTGCTTGGCGATCATTGCCGGGTAGCGATCGCCCGATGTCGGCGATGATCGTACCGAGGAATGGCGGATCGGTGATGGCGTGCATGACCGCGAATGGGTCGACTCCATTGAGCACTTTCGGTGACCGAGCATCGATCGATGATGAGATAAGATCGATCGGTGGATGGAATCCAGCGTGGAAAGGTTATTGGGCTCTTCCTCTATAAAAAGGAAGGGGGTAGGCCTTTGGGAGGCTAATGCTTGAGCTCTAAACTTCTCCCAAAGTGCCATACACGATTCCCTACTCTTCTACTTGTTCTAATCTCTATTCTATTGTAGAAGAGTGATCCTTGTGTAAAAGAGGTTACCTCCACCTAGCTTTGTGCAAAGGAGAGATCTAGTGGATAGATTTGGAGAAGTGATTCACCGTGGACGAATCGGACCATGGATTAGCGGCGTAGCCGTGAATCACGTTACATCTCGGTGTTTGTATTGCTTGTTTATATTTTGCTTGTCTTTATTTGTATTTGCATATTCCGCTTGCACTAACGATTGTGTAGACGAGCAAACGAACGAGAGAATTCCGACATTCATCGTAAGAGGGCTATTAACCCCCCTCTAGCCAGCCAATCGATCCCCTACAAATGGTATAAGAGCAAAGGAAAGCTTGTCGAGGACTATCCGCCACAACAAGCAACTTTCAAAATGGCCGGCTCCAACATCCATCCTCTGAAGTTTGACGGAGAATTCTCTTGGTGGAAGAAGCGAATGGAGGTATTTTTCGAAATGGATTTTGATATTATGATTACAATGGAATCCGGTTTCGTTTTGCCAAGGGATGAAGAGGGGAAGCCAATAGAGAAATCTAGGTGGACCAAAAGGCAAAGGGAAGAGCACCTTGCAAATTCAAAAGCCAAGCATCATCTCTTCAATGTGCTCCCCCAACAAGAAATCAACCGAATAGGAGAATGCCTAAGTGCCAAGGAGATGTGGGAGAAGCTAATTGATCTTCATGAAGGCACATCCGAGGCGAAGCTAGCAAGGAGAGATCTCCTCCGCTCCCAGCTATCCAACATTAAATTAGAAAAGAGAGAAAAGGTAACTTCTTTGCATTCTAGATTTAAAGAAATTTTAATTGGACTAACAAGTGTAGGAGAAAGGCTCTCCAATCGTGATATGATAATGAAGGCCATAGATGATTTCCTCCGATCATCCAAGTGGAGTTCAATGGTGGACTCATTTTACATTTCAAAGAATCTAGAGGTAAGTACTCTAGATGAATTTTTCTCCACTATGGAATTACATGAATCTAGTCTTGAAGGAATACAAGAAGAGCCAAAAATACCAACTTCAAGAGGAGTAGCCTTGATAGCAAACAAGGGGAAGAAGAAGATGGAAATCTCCTCCTCCTCCGATGATGAAGCATCCTCATCCTCCTCCATGGATAGTATCGAAGAAGCATATATGGTAAGGAGGGTAAGACGTGCTTTAAAGGATTTTCATTTTAATAAATCTAATGATAGCAATAGAAGACCAAGGGAGAAGGTCATATGCTACAATTGCCAAGGAGAGGGGCACATAAGGGACAATTGTCCTCTCCTAAACAAGGGCAAGGAAGAGAAGAAAAAGAAAGAAGAAAAGAAGAAGAAAAAGGGGAGCAAAAAGAAAGAGGAGAAGAAGGCAAAAGAAAAGGGGAAGGCCAAAGCATTCAAGGCCAAGACATGGGATGATCCTTCTTCTTCTTCCTCATCCGATGAAGAAGAGCATGTCTACTCCAACCTAGCACTAATGGCTCTTCATGACTCGGATTGCTCCTCCTCCTCCACCGAAAATGAAGAATCAAGCTCAAGTGGGGAGAGCTCAAGTGAAGGGGGAGCTTCTACATCCTCCTCATCCGAAGAAGAAGAAGAGGATATGGAAACTATGGTAACAAATGCCTCTCCTAAGAAAATAGTTTCCATAATTTCTAGTTTAACTAAGGACTTATTTGGAATGAAAAAGAAAAATAAAAGCATGCTTAATCAAATTAAGGCATTGGGAAATAAGCTAGAAAATGCATGCTTAAATGATAATATTTCTTCTAGCTTAAATGATGCATGCTCACATGATCCTTATGTGTCATTAGATGTTAGTGATGCATGTATAAATGAAAATAGGGCCTTAAGGGAAAAGGTAGACTATTTAACAAAAGCCCTAGAAAAATTCACAATTGGCTCCAACACCTTGAACATGATAATTGGGAGTCAAAGGGCAAGTTTCAACAAGAAGGGCCTAGGTTATAAAGAAAAGAAAAATGAAAAGGCCTACAAATGCCTAATTGCTAGGGGACAAGATAAGAAGAAAGTAATTGCTAGGAAATGGATTCTTAAGGAATTTCTAGTGAACCCCATAGGCAAGAATCTATTTTGGGTTCTAAAATCCATCCTTAAGGGTTAGGAAAACCCTAGGGTAGTCAACCATATGCAATTGACCTATATCATATTTTGGTTGACTTAGGATGGCGGGACAACATTTTTAAATAGTGTTAGGTGATGATAACGTGCCTATAAATAGTTAATAATGCTTAAATCATGATGATTAATGCAATTGCTATGTATGTTTGCAATCATGATTTATGATTTTGATATTTGGCACATAATCATGAGAAATAAGGTTAAATCATGCTTTAGGTGATACTTTGCTTTTTATGATGATATAATACCTAATGCATGATTATTAATTGATGAAAACATGTAGTTCATGATCATAATGTGAAATTAAATCATATATGTCTCTATGATCATGTAAATTGTTAAGGTGATACTTAACCTTGATAGAATTGCATGAATATATTGGTTAAGTATATACAAATACCCCCTAGGATGCATCTCACACTCACCATAGGCTACCTTGATTGAAATCTTAGCATGAGTAAGATGTTAGGATGATACAAATGTCCACTAATGCCTATGGCATTTAGATGGTCATTTAAAGTATCAAAAGAGCAATAATAGACCAATCATGGGGAAGGCTTATGTTTAATTCATAGACATATTGCCCAAAGATCATGGTTGGATATTTCATATGTTTTCAAAACAATTTCTTAATCTAAAATCTATGTATTCATATTTTGAAACAATTCAAAGCAAGACTAGGTGTTAAAATGGATACTCTTATGATCAAAAACCTAGTACCTTTTAAAGCTTTTGGATTTTTGGCAAATACGTGGAAATATAATGATTTTTCATGAAAACCTATTTTTCACTGATAGATATACTTAAAATAAATGTGTTCCCCAAATTTCATGATTTTTTGAATTTTCTGGAATTTTTAACGCATTTCTGAAATTGATCGAAAATCGAAATCCGAAAATCATGTGCGATCATTGTATCTGAACCGATCGTGATGGGACTAGTTGAGGGCGAATTCAGGTTTTAGAGCAATTTTTGGTATTTTTCCTTCTATTCTACTTGATGCCATGAGTTTTTAACTTAGTGTTAATATTTTTGATGGTGTCAAAGGGGGAGAGATAATTATGTTTAAGTAAATTGTGATAGGAGAAGAGAGGAATTGTTAAAAAGTGATAGGGGGAGAAATTTAAATTGTATGGGGAGTTTCATGGATTAAGGGAGAGTTGCATGTTGCTATATCATGTTTTATGTTTACATGCTTTCTTACCTTAGAAATTTTTATCAAATATTTTTACCTAACTTAAACGGATTGCCACACATCAAAAAGGGGGAGACTGTTAGGGCAATCTCTTGCCATGATAAGGTTTTGATGTGTGTCACAAAGGGTTTAAGTTAGGGTGTTATGTTGATTTGATATGTGCATTGAAGTCATGCAGGACTTAGTAATTCGCACATGGAGCAGTGGCCAGTTTCACATCTCATCACTCGGGCCTTGAGTCGGTGAAGGATTGCTTTGCGGAAGCCGTGCGCTTGAAGCATCCAAGGGACCGCCGGACGTGAAGCTTGGAGTGAAGCCGGAGGAAGTAGACTTCGAGGCAAGAGACGCGAAGGAGCATTGCAGAGTATGCGCTGATCTTGCTTGAGGGGCGTGGCCGACGAAGAACTTGGCGAGGACTCGAGGATGAGAGTGGCGATTGTAACCGGAAGGGTAGCTCTTAGGTGAAACTTGGCCATTTGGCCAGAAGTGTCGGATAGGTTTCGACACGATCATTGCCATGTCATAGCGATCGCGCTCTAATCGATGGTTCGATCGGTGGTATAAAACCGGTTTAGTGCTTAGCGATGTTGCCGCCAGACTAGCAGCGATCGATGTCGGCATAGCGAGCCGATCGCGTAATGGCGACTCCATTGAGCACTCGACTGATCGAGCATCAGTCGACTGATGGTAGGATCAGTCGACTGATGCCAATACCGTTGGATGGAATCCAATGTGGAAAGCGGTCGTTATTGGGCAACGGCTACGGAATCAGTCGACTGATCGAGGGCATCAGTCGACTGATCCTGTGTCAACGGGAAGAAACCTTCTTCCTCTATAAAAAGAAAGGGGGTAGGGCTTTGGGAGGCTAATGCTTGAGATCTAAACTTCTCCCAAAGTTCCATACACGATTCCCTACTCTTCTACTTGTTCTAATCTCTATTCTATTGTAGAAGAGTGATCCTTGTGTAAAAGAGGTTACTTCCACCTAGCTTTGTGCAAAGGAGAGATCTAGTGGATAGATTTTGAGGAGTGATTCACCGTGGACAAATCGGACCGTGGATTAGCAGCGTAGTCGTGTACCACGTTACATCTCGGTGTTTGTATTGCTTTTTTATATTTTGCTTGTCTTTATTTGTATTTGCATATTCCGCTTGCGCTAACGATTGTGTAGACGAGCAAACGAACGAGAGAATTCCGACATCCATCGTAAGAGGGCTATTCACCCCCCTCTAGCCGGCCAATCGATCCCCTACACTTCTTTCTTTGGATTGAAGAAGATCTAGGAAGCTTCAACTTATGGAGGATCTTCGCCCACACAAAGTTTACAAGGAGGTTAGGACATACGATAGAAGATCAAGAGGTATAAAAGTTTTACAACTTTTATTATTGTTCTTTACATATTCTTATTGATATGCTAGCTTATGTTCTTTATGTTAGTATATGTTGATTATACTAGTTTACATTTGTATGTATTTGTATAATCATGGACCCCGAAGATAAACACAAAAACCGGCGATCCATCCGTCGTCTCTTCCACGACTAACCGACTAGAAGTGCTTGGTTGCTTGAACAACTAGTTTGTTCAAGCGATCACTCAAGTCGTTAGCACGACGACGAATTGGTTGTGCTTAGGAAACTCATCCCATCCGGATTAGTTTTCATTAGTGAAAATTTTAATCCGGTGACATGGGTGCCGATGAGCCTTCCGAGGAATAGCACGATTCCAACAGGAAGGACATAAAATAGAAGATCGAGAGGTATAATGATTGTTTATGTTCTTTTGTATTATGTCTATAATTGTTTTCAATTATATGTGGCTAATTTATTTGGACCCCGAATACAAAAACAAAAACTGACGATCCGTACATCGTCTAATCCGCAGCTATTCGAAGAATAGAGGTATGTTGCTTGAAAAACAAGTTTGTTCAAGTGACTACTCTAATCAAATAACACGACGATGAAATGGTAGCTTGGGTAATCCCTATTTGTGAAGGATTAATTTTTTTAATCCGGGGATGAAGATGGGATCACCATTTACAAGTGACCAAGTTGATTTGAGAAGTGATGTTTCGCCCCTTCAAGTGGTATCAGAGCCACAATTATAAGTTTTGTGTGCTTAGGATTCAGTTAATTTTATGCACTTTTCATATATTGTATGTGCCGGATGATAGTAGGATGTGCGTAGGCTAACTTTTTGGTTGCAGGCATAGGATCCAACTATTATGGCCATATGTGTGTATGTGATTGCATGTGTGTAATATTATTTGAATCCTCGAGATTGACGAGGCTAGTATTTAATTTTTGTAATTAAGTACGGCATTATTTAGCCACTCATTCATTTTAGTTTACTTTCGATCTAGATTTCATGTACACTTTTTCGTGGAGTATAAGATCGATGGATGTAAATTAAAATAGTTATTCTCGACTCGGATCTCCGGAAGGCTTGTACATGACGTAGGGAGGAGCGGACGAGATGACGATACGATGGGAGGCATATTGGAGACAAAAGTAATAATAGTTAGAAAATATATTTTTCACATTTATTTCTTCTTGTTTGATATGCATGTCGTAGGGTAGAAAAATTTCTCAATTTTAAATTACTAAGTGGGAGAGGGATATTTTTATAAATTTCCACGACCTCCATTACGATTTGACATGTGATGCAAACAAATTTTGCAGATCGGCTCTGAGTGCCTTCCTCCCCATCGGATGAGTTTGTTTGCGGATCACAGGGTCGAATATGGTTATAGGAATTTATTAAGAGCGTGTGTACTTCCCCATCGGAAGGCACATAACCCGAGATAATTACCTTGGTACCAAGTAATGGTGAACACTTACATGCAAATAGGAGCATCCTCCCCATCAGAGTCATTGCTTTTATTTGTAGGACCGAAGAGGAACCAACTAATAATTTTATTTGTCAAAAAGTTAGGTTGACAAGATAATAAAATTAATGGGTAAAACCCCCTCTTACAAATGTAGAATTCGTATACGTCCACACTATTGTGGCATACGATATTCTCGGTGTTTTGATGTAATGCCCGTAAAATTCATAGCAAATTTAGAAAAATTTTTACATGATTATAATGGGCTTTATGTGGGCTCTTTCAAAAATAAAAGAAATAGAGCCAAAAAGGATGCATGGCCCAGAGAATGAACCCAAAACCTCTAAGTAGATAGCTAAACCTTAAGATGCATCCAATAATCAGAAGCCCAGCAGGGTTGTGCTATTAGAAGGGTATGGTAGATAAGGTTAAGGGAGGCTATGGGACACCTTCAAATGAATAAATAGGGGAATGAGGAGACATGAGAAACCAAATTTGCCATTCTCCACTTCTCTTCTTCTTCCTCACCGAAACCCTAAGCTTCCCCTCTCCCATTTTCCAAAAACCAAGAAAGCTAGGAGAAGGATCTAGTCTTGGCACAACCTAGGGTTTTTCCAACTATTAAACAAAGAGAAGGAGGTAAATATCCCCTCACCTGCATACAAGTTGTTTCGATTGAAGTTATTAAGAGAAAACTACAAGAAAACTTTCAGCCAAGACCTTCCTTATGCTTTCCATGATGGTCCATGCTATACCTTGTATGAATATGATGATAATAGGTTTCTAGATAGGTTTGGTTAAGTGTTTGATCCTCAAACCTTCATGAAACTCTCGGCCAAGGCCCCTTTGACCCCTAATTGTTTTTCTATGCTATGCTCTATATGTGGTCATGCTATGTTTTGATTGTATATGAAGATAGTATGTTGACATCTAAACTAAAGTTAAGTTTTTGATCTCCAACATTCATAAAACTCTCGTCCAAGCCCCCCTTTGGACCCCTAATGGTTTTCTATGCTATGCTCTAGATGTGTTCTTGCTATGTTTTGATGTTAGATGAAGATAACATGTTGTTAGCTAAACTAAATTTAAGTGGTTGATCTTTAAAGATCCTTGAAACATTCGGCCAAAACCCATTTAGGCCCCTAATGGTCTATCATGCTAGGACCTATAAGTTGTCATGCTATGTTTTAATTGTAGATGAAGATAACATGTTGTTAGCTAAACTAAATTTAAGTGGTTGATCTTTAAAGCTCCTTGAAACATTCGGCCAAGACCCATTTGGGTCTATCATGGTATGATCTATAAGTTGTCATGCTATCTTTTGAATGTAGATGAAGGTAACATGATGATAGCCAAGCTAGATTTAAGAAATGGATCTTAAGGTTCCTTGAAACATTCGGCCAAGACCCATTTAGTTCTATCATTCTATTATCTATAAGTTGTTATGCTATGTTTTGAATGTAGATGAAGGTAACATGTTGATAGCTAAGCTAGATTTAAGAAATGGATCTTAGAATTCCTTGAAACTCTTAGCCAAGACTCATTTAAACTCCTAAGGCCCTTCCATGCCATGATTTATAGGTGATAGAATTAATATGTGGTTAGTTAGACCATGTACAAGTTGTTTAGGGTTTAAAAATTTTGGTAGAACCCCATGAAGTTTAGATCACACCATGTTATGCTTGTTCATGATGTGTATGCCATACCCTATATGTGTATGGTGTTAGTATGCTGTTAAGTAGACCTTGCACAAGTTGTTTAGCATGTAAACTCCTAAGAACCCTCCTTTAGGGTTTCGGCCAACCCATGTACATGCCCTCTACTAAGTCCTCCATGCCATGCTACATGTAGAAAAAGATGCAAATATGATGTTAGTTAGATTTTATGATAGCATGATTGGTTGATGTCACTACCTTATGTCCATGTTGATTGTATGAATGTATGATTAGGTTATGCTCATTACCATGTTAATTGTATGAATGTAGGATTATGTTTTTCTCATTGCCATGTTAATTGTATGAGTATATGATATGTCATAAAGAAGGAACATGAAAGGATATGAAAAGAAATATGATATGTTATGAAGAAGGAAACATGATATATTATAAAGAAGGAACATGATATGTTATGAAGAAGGAAAAGAAGGAACACAATATGCTATGAAGAAGAAACATGATATGCCATGATAAGGAACATGATATGTTTATGAAAAGAAATATGATATGTTATGATAAGGAACATGATAAGCTATTTCATTTCTGCATGGCTTGTACCAGGATACTAATAAGGTCCAAGGGATGGGCTCCTACGTGCCCCTGGGTCGACGGTCATAGTACGGACTCAGTACGGGAAAGGTTCCCAGATGCCCTAGGCCGACGGTCATAAGTACGGGCTTAGGATGGGCTTCTATGTTATGTTGCTCCTAGGCCGACGGTCATAGTACGAGCCTAGTACTCTAGTGGGTTAGAGATTAGCTACCTCGAGTCTATTAGGGTTGTGCGCTATGATGATGATGTATGTGGTACAATGTCTGGCCCAATATGTTGAGATTATGTTTAAGTACCTATAATATATATGTTTTCAAAGAGCATCTTGCATATACCTTTATTTCATATCTAGATCATTATGATGTTTTTATGCATGTTATACTTGCTTATGTTCTTGAATGTTTATATGAATTCTATGCTTATGTTCTGGTATGTTTATATGCATGTTATGCTTGGTTAAGTTCTTGAATGTTTATATGAATGCTATGATTATGTTCTGGTATGTTTATATGCATGTTATACTTGCTTATGTTCTTGAATGTTTATATGAATGCTATGCTTATGTTCTGGTATGTTTATATGCATGTTATGCTTGCTTATGTTCTTGAATGTTTATATGAATGCTATGCTTATGTTCTGGTATGTTTATATCCATGTTATGCTTGCTTATGTTCTTGAATGTTTATATGAATGCTATCCTTATGTTCTGGTATGTTTATATGCATGCTATGCTTGCTTATATGTTCGTGTACGTTTATATGAATGTTATGCTTATATGAGCTTATATGATCATGTCACTACTCTATTCTTAATGCTTGACGTATGGTTTTTATGAGTAGGACAGGATCTTAATAAGCCTATGTGCTTATAGTTTTATGTTCCCTTGTACTGTAGATAAGGGTAAAGAATTGCTAAACTAAAGGGAGCAGTAGGAGGGGCAAAGTGTGTGTGGTAGTAGCATGGTGGAGGAGATCTGTTTATGCTTTCTGTACTTATGCACGATGATGCATGCTTATGTTTAAAAGAAAGAAAGAAAAAAAAAGTTTAAAGTCTTCCACTGTAAGAAGTATATGTAGTCTTCCGCTTTAATGCATGTATGTACGATCACGTCGTGCCACCCCTCCAACCCCTGGAAAGGGCGGGCATGACAGGTTGGTATCAGAGCAGATCTGCCTTTCCACTACACACACATCAAGCTCTGAATCCTGCTGCTCCAAGTAAAAAATTCTATGCCTACTCTGTTTTTGTTCATGTACGATAAAAAATGCTTTTAGCTTAAATATTCATGAATTTATGTAGGATAATATTATGCTAGCCTTTAGTTTAAATAATGCATAAATAAATGAATGATAATCTTATACTAGCTTTATTCTAATATATGAAGATAAACATGGCTGGGAGACGCAGTAGTAGGGTCGATGAGAGAGCACCCTCAGCTGACCTTATGCATGTGGTTACTGAACTCCAGCGTCAAGTCACAGAGCAACAACAAGTGATAAATGCCTTAATGAATCAGCGAGGAAACCTTACCGCCCCACCAGCAAGCCCTAGCCCGATAGTTCGACAGGAAGCTTACATAATCCGGCGAGGCCAAAATTTTCTCTGCATCGGTGAACCATGGACGCCTGTGCCCTGGTTCAAGACAGTGGAAAGCATCGTAGAGCTACTGGACTTGCCCGAATGCGAGAAGATTAAGTGCGCATCATTTTTCCTTTCGGGAGATGCTCGAATGTGGTGGGAAAGGGTTAAAGCAAAGAGGCAAGTGAATCATATGAGATGGAAGGACTTCGAATATGAATTTTTCGAAGAAATCATCCATATATGGGTGACAAACAAGCATTACGACGAGTTCACTGGGTTCCGACAAGGTGATCTATTAGTTAGTAAAGCTATGAAGAGATTCAACCGACTCGCACGCCTATGCCCAGAGTTGGTCAGTATAGAAAGAGAAAGGGTCAGACTCATGCTGAAGATGCTCCGATCCGAAATAGCTCTGAACGTGGTCAGCGGAGTTCATATACCGCAGACCGCAGAGGAGTTGTTCAGTAGTGCCTTGATTACTGAACATTACCTGAACAACATTAACCAGCAAAAGAAGGCACTGAGTGAAGGCAGGAGTCAAGCCCAGTCAGGAGGTCAGAGAACCTAGAGTACATGGAAAGTGAACCACACTGGTAAGAGAAAGCAATGGGATGACTCTAATGGTGGTCCAGCGAACAAGCAGGCCAAGATCCCTCTGTGTGCTACATGCGGGAAGATACATCCTGGAGTATGCTACCGGGGCACAAATAGATGCTACAACTATAGACGGGAAGGGCATAGAGTCAAGGACTGCCCTATTCAGGTTCAGGCACCTCCTCAGCAGTATGCCCAATAAAGGAGTGCTCCTCTATAGCTACACCAGATGCAGGCTGCAATCGAAGATGCCTTGATTAGTCAAGGGAGATTAGAAGCCACGACAGTTATGACGGATGCCAGGGTATTCTCTCTCACCCAAGAAGATGTGGCGAAAGCTTCTACGGTTGTCACAGGTCAGATATTTATTTTCTGTCAGCATGCTACTGCATTATTTCATACTGGGGCAACACATTCGTTATTTCTACACCCTTCACGGAAGAGATAGACATGCCACCACAAGCTTTGGATCGCAAGTTCTTAACCACTCTGCCCTCGGGAGAAGTAATACCCTCTACTCATATGCTGCGAGCCGCACCCATCAGAATCGTAGACAGAGAACTCTACTATGATCTGATAGTGCTCGACATGTAGGATTATGATTGTTGGTGCAATCGGCCCAGGTCACGATTGACCAAACTCGAGTTTGACTCGAATGATGTTTTGATGTTTGACTAAGTATGTTTGACAAAGTATGTTTGACATAGGATTGACATTGATGTTGGACATTGATGTCGGTTAATATGTTTTGGAGAGATTGTTTATACAATCGACCCAGGTTATAATTGACCAGACTCGTGTTTGACTCGAGGGAGACTTTGGTGGTTGACTAGGGTTGACCATGTGTTTATGGGAAAGTCTAAGTCATGGGTACTTGGCATGGAAAGTCCAAGTGGGACACTTGGCATTTGGGAAAGTCCAAGTCTTGAGTACTTGGCATGGGAAGTCCAAGCATGGGTCTTGGCAAATGAGAAGTCCAAGCATGGGTCTTGGCAAATGGAAAGTCCAAGCATGGTCTTGGCATGGAAAGTCCAACATGGGTTGGCAAGGGAAAGTCCAAGCTTGAGTCTTGGCATTTGAGAAGTCCAAGGGTTTGATATTGGCGGCGTAAAGTCCAAGCGGAGTCTTGGCGGCGTAAGTCCAATGTGCCTTGGCGGTGTAGACACCGTTAGCATGACATAGCCGAGGGAAGCACCTGGAGGCTAGCGCAATGGATGAACAAGTCATGGATGACTTGGAGGGATCCGAGAGGCGTAAGGCTGATGGAGGTGGCTAGAAGGCTTAGGTCTAGGCTAAGGGTGGTCTAGCAAGTATGGAGGCACCATACTTGGGTTAAAACCTCATTCTTGAGGTTGGCAGTCGACTGGCATTATGGCCGGTTCGACTGCCAGGAGTCGACTCGAGTTCGACTGCCGTTTGAGAGCTTTAAGGGCTCTGGCAGTCGACTGCTCATGGGAGTAGTCGAATGGTGTCTCTGACGATCGCGCCAAGGGATGGCGATCATTGCCGGTCGAGATGCGAGCGCGAGCGCTCCGTAGTCATTGCCCGATCGACCACGAGCGTTAGCGATCGGCCGCCAATGTTGGCGATCGGCGGTGAGTCCGTTGGAACTTGTCCAACGTGGATTGAGCCGTTGTCTCACATCTGATGTTAGCGATCGTTGATGATTTATGGCGATCATTGCGCGGTAATCGGCCGACGCGAGATAAAAGGAAGCTGTTCGTGGAGATTGCGGCATCAGTTCTTGGGGAGCTTTCTTGAGGCGATTTGAAGGCGATTTGCAGGTGCATTTCAGGGCCCTTCAACCTCATCCAAGCAACCAACAAGCAAAGCGCTCAAACCCTAGTTTTGTAAAGTGTTCTTTACATTTCCTTTGTATTTGCTTGTATTTCTTTAGATTATTGTTGTAATCTTGTGTACGAGATTTCTCCACCTCCGACTTGTTGTCGAGAAGGAGTTTATTGATTAGTGATTGCATTAGCATCGCTAGAGCTCGTTAGAGCTCAATCCGTGGAGTAGGAACCATGTGGTTCCGAACCACGTTATATGATCGTGTTGTGATTGTGTGTCTTGTTATATTTATTTGTTATTACTATTCCGCTGTGCTAACAAGATTGTAGACGATCGAACGCGAAAGAATTTCATCTACGTACGGTTAGCGGGCGTCAGATTCCCAACAAGTGGTATCAGAGCCTAGTGGCTTTTCAACGGATTAACAACCGGGATCAATACGCTAGAGGGTAAAGATGGAATTCCAAGACAAGCTAGGTTGGGACATCAACACACCGGTCCCGTACTCATTATATGGACAAGAAGGCTTCGATTCTTGGAAGAGAAGAATTGAAGATTTTTTGATGATGAAGGACTTCGAGGAATGGTCTCTATTAATGGAAGGATTTGAGTATCCTAGAGGACTAAAAGGTGGTTTCCTCAAGAAGAAGAGATGGAGTGAAGATCAACTCCAAAGATTCGAGAAAAACAAGAAGGTAATTAAATTCATTTTTGATTTAATTCCAAATGAATTCTTGTGTAGCCTAGGTGAATGCATGGATGCTAAGGAGCTATGGAGCGATTTGGCAAAGCTCCATGAAAGCCCATCAATGGTCCAAGAGGAAGAGACCGAAGAGGCTAATGCATCATCTTCACAAGGAAGTGAGGACTTGGAGGTTGAGAGATCATCAACATCCAAAGAGGAAGAGGAAGTAGAATCGGAAGTTGATAGGGAGTCAATTTCCGGGTTGATGGAGGAAGTGGAAGAAGCATCCACCTCAAGGATTGAGAGAGAGGAGAGAACTTCCATACCGGAGCAACAAGAAGAAGCTTCAACATCCAATCAAGATGAGGAAGCTCAAAATACAACTCCGGCACCTACCACCGAACTAGGTAACTCAAACACATCAATCTCAAATAAAAATAATATCATGTGCTTTGAGTGTAGGGAATTTGGGCACTACAAGAGCAAGTGCCCAAAGAAGATTAGGAAAGCTCCACTCGGCTCCAAAAGTCAAGGATGCGGTTCCCAAATATCAAGAGCAAGGAGCATATCATATGCTTCAAGTGCAACTCAAGGGGACATTATAGGAATCAATGTCCTAGGGGAAGCAAAAAGACCAAGAGGAGCTACACATGTAGGGGAGCCTCTAGGCAAACCCTAAGGTATATTTCAATAATGCACCTTCTTTGGTTAATAGGCAAAGGCATGCTAGGAATTTAAATTCTCTTGCAATTTATGAAAAGAATGCTAATAGGAATAAATATTTTTGCTTAGGAGCTAAAAGTGTCTATTTTAGTAATAAGGAGAAGTTTGGGACTAATGTCCTAAAATAATTCATCTAAGGATAAACCTAGGTCAAATAATACTAGACCAATTTTACCTAGGGAGACCATTAGAAAGGTGCAAGAGCACCTAGGTTTCAATCCCAAGTGGACTAGGCATATGCCTAGAAAATCCAATGCCCAAGACTTAAATCAAAACTCAAAAATTAGGCAACTGGAAAAGGAAAATCAAGCCGTGAGGTCAAGGCTTGAAAAATTTGAAAAGACCCTTAAAGTTATGCAAAATCAAATGCAAGGGTCAATTAGTCAAACTTCTGGGTCAAAATCTCAAAGTCAACACTTAGGACCCAAGAAGCAAAAGTCAACCAAAGGCAAGAATGGTTTGGGTCACAAACCTAAGCCTAAGGTGGCTTATCAGTGTGTTCCATTTGACTATGGAACACAAACTAGGTCTAGGAAGACCAAGGTCAATAGGGAAGTCTGTTGGATCGAAAGTGTCGCTAGAGGGGGGGGGTGAATAGCGATACGGTGTCGTTAAAAAAAACTTTTGCAATAAGTAAAAAGCAAGTAGAGAGTGCACAGCGGAAATATAAAGTAGACAAGATATTTTTATGTGGTTCACAATCTTTCGATTGCTAATCCACGGCCCTAGTGATCCTTGATCACGTACGGAGGGCAATTCACTAAAACCACTCCTCCTCGTTGGAAGTAGGAGCAACGATCACAAAAAGAAATCAAGGCAAAGGGACACTCCCCCTTTCCTTGTTACGATTAAAGCACAAAGACAATTTAAAGAAGTAGAACTTAAATAAATATACCGACAACTCTTATAAGTAGAAGATGTAGCTTTCGTTGTCGGCGGCACTTCGTCGTAGCAAATGTGAGTAGTAGTAGCGGCGTTACGACGGCGTGTTGAGAGCTCTTGATTTCTTATGTATTTTGCTTGGCGTGAACATGTCTATTTATGGATATTGATCTATGAATTTAGACATAGGTAGTGTCCAAGGTGAGGTTCTTATCCCCCAAGTCTTGCTCATCCACATCCTTTGCGCCAACTCAAGGATGAGGTGCTCATCCAACCACCTTGTGCCACCTCAAGGAGGCCTTCACGCCAACTTGTTGGAGCCATCCAACTTGTGCCACATCATGGGAGCCAACCATCTTGTGCCAACTCTCCTCATTTTGGGCGTCCAAGCTTGATGGTGGTTTGCCAACCATCTTGTGCCAACTCACCTCATTTTGGGCGTCCAACTTGATGATGGTTTGGATGTCCACCTTGATGCCACATCACCTAATTTTGGGGGTCCAAGCTTGGTGATGGTTTGGATGTCCACCTTGATGCCACATCACCCTTTGTACCAAAACACGAGTCAAGTCCAAATTCACCCCCTTGAAATTCGAGCTCTTCTCGAGGCTGGAACTAGACCAGAGATTGGTGTATGAGTGTCCTTAAAATATAAAGTCGATGGTTCTAACCAACCGATCTCGACCTAGACCTTCCATTGGAGGTATTGGGTCGGATCTACGCTGCGTCCTTGCTTCGCTTTCACACGAGCTTACCTTGTAGCCTCGCTTCCGGTCTTCACCCGAGTACCTCGGCTTCCTCCGAAATCCCTCTGGCGTTGCCCGACCACCTCGGTTCCCACCGGGTGTCGCAGACCTTCCGCTTAACTTTAGCATTTCTGCACACTTAATTGAGCTCGTAAGATAACAAATATACTCTTAACTATTGAGCCTTTTGCCATAATCAAAATACCGGTTCGACTTTGGTGCCCACTGCACCAACAATCTCCCCCTTTTTGATTCATGGCAAACCGACACAAAAGTTAAGGAAAAATTAAGCTAGCATAATGATTAAGCATGAATGAGCTAGCATAAAGATTAAATATGAATGAGCTAGCATAATGATTAAATATGAATGAGCTAGCATAATGATTAAATATGAATGAGAAATATTATTGTTTCAAGTTCTCCCCTTTGAGGTAACCTCCCCCTTGACCGAAGGTGAGTTCTTGAAAAATAATTTTTACTCCCCCTTAATAGTTGCTTAAGTAATCGGAATTACTTAATATAAAAGGTAATAATTTTGTTTACTTTCTTCCCTTTTGGTTAATTTTGGTTACTTTTGTGACTTTCTCCCCCTTTTGCCTTAACTCAAAAAGTTTGTAAATATATTTTAGGGTTTGTAAGTCCAAGCAAGTTCCCAATATATATATATATATATATATATATATATTTTAAAATAATAATAAGCTTGAAAATATGTTCATCTAAAATGTACAACTCCGGTTGGACTTGATTGATATAGAATGATCAATAAGTCTTGAAGGAGTTGATTAATTTTAAATAATTATACTCCATGGTTCATGTCGATGCACTGAATCTACATCTGGAACCAGGAGTAAGGTCCTAACATCTCACGCCCGTCTACGTGGCTAAGTACACAAACACATTAGTCCTATGTGTTGTGAGATGTGTTGGCTCCTTAAATCTATAGGTATATGATTTCTAAGGTAAGACTTAGGCTAATTTCATAAAAAGAAGCAAAAGTAGAGTACATATATTTAAATCCTACTCTATTACGCACATACCTAACTTTCGTCTTAATAAACTAAATTCGGCTTCGGGTAGTGGTTTGGTGAAGATGTCCGCTAGGTTTGATTTGGACTCAACATACTCTAGTTGTATAGGTCCATTAGTTACATGTTCCCTAATGAAGTGGTGTTTAACTTCTATATGTTTTGTCCTAGAATGACATATTGGATTTTTAGTTAAGTTAATTGAACTAATGTTATCTATGTAGGTTTTAATGTTGTTAAAGATTAAGCTAAAGTCTTGGAGAGTGTGCTTCATCCACAGGAGCTGAGAGACACACTCACCCATCATAGCGTATTCGGCCGGTGGTAGATAAGGCAGCGCAATCTTTGCTTCCTCTTGCACCAACTCACTAGACTCGGTAGGGATTTGACAACAACCACTCGTGCTCTTTCTATCGAGTTTACTACGGCATAGTCGGTCGGAGTAGCCGATTAGATTAAACTCGGTAGATCTAGGGTACCAAATACCTCGTTTAGCGTGCCCTTTAGATATCTAAGGATACGCTTGACTAGGGTTAGGTGAGACTCCTTAGCGCGAGTTTGTAACCTTGCGCACATACTTACCAGCGAATAAAATGTCGGAATTCGGCTCGCGGTTAAGTATAGGAGACTTCCTATTGCGCTCTATAGTATTTTAGGTCAAGCAGGTTTTCCTTCTACATCTTCGTTTATATTAACATTAGTTGCTATAGGTGTATTAATTATTTTAGCATCTTGCATTCCAAATCGATTTATTAAGTCCTTAGTATATTTTTGTTGATGTAAATATATTCCATCTTTAGTTTGTTTAATTTGTAAACCTAAGAAGAAACTTAACTCTCCTACTAAATTCATTTCAAATTCACTTTCCATAAGTGAGATGAATTCGTTTAGCAGGATCGAGTTGGTAGTTCCAAAAATTATATCATCTACATAGATTTGGGCTATAAAGATTTCTTTTCCTACGGTTTTTACGAATAAGGTTGGGTCGACTAAACCTTGGTTGAATCCTTTGGACTTAAGATAGATCGAAAGCCTTTTCGTACAAGCTCTTGGGGCTTGTTTGAGTCCATATAGGGCTTTCTTAAGTCTAAGGACATGGTCGAGTTTATCTAGATTTTGAATCGGAGGTTGGTAGCGTAAACTTCTTCCTTAATGTATCCATTCAAAAATGCTGACTTGACATCCATTTGAAACAATTTAAAACCTCGATGTGCGGCATATGCTAACAACATTCGGATGGACTCTAGTCTTGCTACAGGCGTAGGTCTCATCGTAATCTAAACCTTCGACTTGACTAAACCCTTTTTGCGACTAACCTAGCTTTATTTCTAACTACTTCACCTTTATCATCAAGTTTATTTGAAATACCCACCTTGTTCCAATAATTGATTTTTCTTTAGGTGGTGGTACTAATTCCCGGACTTCATTTCTAGTGAATTGAGCTAGCTCTTCTTGCATAGCAATAATCGATCGGGATCAAGAAGTGCTTGTTCAATAGTTTTGGGTTCGATTTTGGAAATTAACGAGATTTGACTAAGGTTTGATATGAAGCTCTAGTTCGAACCCTAAATTTGGATCACCTATAACTTGATTGATAGGATGACTTGGGTTAGGGTCATCTATCACTTGGTCGATAGGATGACTTGGGTTAGACGAGATTCAAGTTCAAGATCAGTCGGGTTGCTATAAGTTGATTTGCTAGTTGGTTTTGTTAAGGATTGAGCGGGTTCGTGTCCTTAAAAACTATATTAATGGTTTCTTCGACTCTAAGAGTGTCGTGATTGTATACCCTATAAGCTCTCTTGGTGGTTGAGTATCCTAGAAAGGTTCGATGAGGTTTTGGATTTGAATTTCCCTAGGTAATCCTTAGTGTTTAAGATATGTACCTTGCATCCAAATACCTAAAGTATTTGATGTTGGTATTTTATCGTGATAAATCTCGTCTGAGGACTTTTGGTGCCTCTTTACCATAAGGATCCTATTTTGGACATAGCAAGCCCGTACTAACGACCTCTGCCCAAAATCTATCGGGTAGGTTATACTCGTTTAACATTGTCCTAAGCGGCTTCTTGTAGGGTTCTATTTTCCGTTACTAACCCATTTTGTTGTGGGGTTCTAGGACATGAAAACTCATGGTGGTATCCGTTTAGGTTACAATCAGTAAACTGTGGTTTGAATTCACCACCATGATCGCTTCTAAGTCTTTTAATCTTAAGGTTCTTTTGATTTTCGATTAACCTACAAGATTGATTAGTTGGTCTAGGTATCATTTTTATGTTTGATAAACCTAACCCAAGTAAATCTAGAATAGTCGTCAATTATGACTAAGCAAAATTGACTACCATTGAGTGACTTAGCTCCATGTGAATCAAATAGATCCATGTGTAGGAGCTCAAGAACACTTTTGGTTCGTTCTTGATTAGTTAATTGATGTTGTGTCCTAGATTGTTTACCTTGTTGACAAGCATTACATATTTTATTATCCAAGTTGTTTAGTTTAGGCAAACCTATAAGCAAGCCACTCTGACTCATCTTGTGGGCCGAGTCTTGAGTGCAGTGTCGAGTCTTGATTGCCATAACCAAGATTCCTCTTCTTTGTGTCATAAGACACTTGGTTGAGGAGTTGGGTAAATTTATTGTGTAGATGTTGCTATTCCTAGTTCCTTTAAGTATTATTTTAGATGTTGCATTTATCTTGATTACGCATTCATTTTCTAGAAATATGACCTTATAATTGTTATCACACAATTGGCTTACACTAAGTAAATTATATTGAAAGTTTTCTACTAATAAGACATTTTGAATTGTAAAGTTAGAGTTGAGCTCAATATCACTCGATCCGATGATTTTGAGCTTGCCGTTATTCGAAGGCTCTACCGATCCTTGTCGTTTGAATCGTAACTTCGAAAATCTGAGTTGATCCCCGGTCATGTGACGGGAGCAACCACTGTCAAACATCCATTGATCCGCCATAAAAGGGAGTTGGATCGGATATTGGAATTACTAAAGGGTTGTTTGTAAGTTATTAAACCTAAATCATCTCACCAATATCTACATGATCAAAACATGTTATTCCTATGTGTTATTGTGAGATGACTTTCAATTTTACTTGATTAATTTTAATGAATTTAAATTAACCAACATTAGGTTAGATTCGGATTTAGTCTAAGCTCATCAAGTAATCTTTTCAAGAGATTAGCTTCAGTCGTGGCGAGCCGAGGCCTTCTTTGATCGGAACAACGACCACTTCCTTAGACAAAGCTAATTTCAAGAAATTGATAACTCGACTTACTTGAGACTACATCTTGGTCTAACTAGTTATTTTGAAAAGAGGCTCCCGAGGCTCAATCTTTTAAATAGGATTTTAGTTGGTTATGAGTCCTATCTAACCATTCTAACAATTAAGGAAAAACTAAGCATGCAATTTCTAAGTCTTAAAAAAAATACATTTTGTATTGGCTCCCCCTGGACCATTGAATCGCGTGGGTCTATTCACATAGTGAATTTGGTCCTTAGGAACCCAATACATGTTAGATCCTAAAGTTGAAATCAAAGTGTTATTAGGGACCCATGCTTGGACATTTTTCTTATGTTGGTTTACTATAGACATATATGACTTATTGGTTGTATTTGAGTTAAACCCGAGTCCGACCTTGTTGTACACGGCCCTTTGTGATCCAAGTAAGAGGTCAAGTCCCTTGGATCCCAAAGTGAACCTTTCCAACGTGTTCCTAAGGTCTTGACTTGTGTTTTCAAGCGAGTTCTCAACTTCAAGCTTTTCAGCAGGTTGAGTCCTCCTCTTGAATACGAGTAGTCGATGAGGTTAGGGAGACCTCATGTTTGAGAAGGTTAACCTCCTCAATTAGGGTCTCGACCTTGGACTCGGACTTAGCTAGTTTCTTATTTTAAAATTTAATTGCACCATACAAAGTATTAAGTAACGACCGACTTACCCTTAATGATTCTTTTGAGCGGATCACGGATCCGTGGCTTGTCTTGAATGGAAGCTCATCGCCAGTTCGGACTCGGACTCTTCTTGGATTTGAGTCGTGCTCGATCGGCTTGGCCATTAGAGCTTGGATATCGTCTTCTTCCTCCGACAACTCCTCCCAAGTAGCGTTTAGCGCTTTCTTGGTCTTTGATGCGTTATTCTTTAGCTTTGGGCACTCGGACTTGATGTGGCCAAACTGTTGCACTCATAGCATCTAAAATTAGAAGTATTTGAATTAGGTTTAGGCTTACAGAGTTGTTGGTCGTTTTCGTCTCTTGATCATCTTCGAACTAGATTGACTAGTTCGGATTCTATTCGAGTCTACTTCCGATTCGGACTAAATCTTCTTCCTTCAGGGGTGGGCTTGCGGGCTTCTTCTTCTTGGAACACGCAACTAACGCAATACTCTTCTACCGACCACGTTAGTTTGCTCATGTAATTCAAGTTCGAAAACAATTCGTCTAACCTAATTTTAGAAAGGTCCTTGGAGACCTTGTAGGCATCGACCATGGATGCCCACAAGGTGGTCCTAGGAAGCGAGTTAAGAGAATACGATAAGGTCGCGATTCTCGACCTTTTGTCCGATGGCATGGAGTTGGTTGTGATGTCTTGGATCTGAGCATGTAGTTGAGTTGCGGTCTCGTTTTCCTGCATTTTCAAGTTATACAATTTATTTAAAAGTAAATCTCTTTTACATACCTTCGTGTCGTCGGTGCCTTCGTGTAGTTCCACTAGCTTGGTCCATAAGTCCTTTGCACTAATGAAGGGCCGGCGGTTGAGCTCTTCCTTGGACAACCCACATTGCAAGATTTGAGTTGCCTTGGCATCGGCTTCTACTTGTTTTTCATGGAATTTGACCATTGATCGTAAAGATTCACCATCTTCATTAATAGGAAGTGTGAAACCGGTTTGGATTACGATCCACATCTCGATTTGGGTTTTAAGAAAGCATTCCATCCGACCCTTCCAATAACGAAAGTCATTACCGTTGTAAAGCGGGGTCGTGATGCTAAACCCTTCGAGATGGGCCATTTAAAACAAGAAGAAGAATGAAAAGAATCTTGCAAAACACACGGAAAGAATATTCCAAGACTTTTCGTCTTGGATTAGTAAGTCTTGAGTAAAGTAAAAAATATATATAAAATGTAACTTGCAAAAAGAAATAAACAATCAAATGCGAATGTCGTTGAAGTTCCGGAGGACAACCTTACTCGGGATCTAACCCGAAGGACAACCTTATCCGGATCCTAAAGCCTCTAATGCAATTCTATATGTAGGAGAAGATAAGCAAGTGAAATAATTATACGAAAACAGAAATAAATAAATAAAAAATCTGTAAAAAAAAAAGAAAAATAAAGCTAGATTGGTGGTTTCACCGAATCTTAGCGCCCCCGGCTCTGATACCAATTGTTGGATCGAAAGTGTCGCTAGAAGGGGGGGGTGAATAGCGATACGGTGTCGTTAAAAAACTTTTGCAATAAGTAAAAAGCAAGTAGAGAGTGCACAGCGGAAATATAAAGTAGACAAGATATTTTTACGTGGTTCACAATCTTTCGATTGCTAATCCACCTAGTGATCCTTGATCACGCACGGAGGGCAATTCACTAAAACCACTCCTCCTCGTTGGAAGTAGGAGCAACGCGATCACAAAGAAATCAAGGCAAAGGACACTTTCCTTGTTACGATTAAAGCACAAAGACAATTTAAAGAAGTAGAACTTAAATAAATATACCGACAACTCTTATAAGTAGAAGATGTAGCTTTCGTTGTCGGGCGCACTTCGTCAGAGCAAATGTGAGTAGTAGTAGCGGCGTTACGGCGTGTTGAGAGCTCTTGATTTCTTATGTATTTTGCTTGGCGTGAACATGTCTATTTATGGATATTGATCTATGAATTTAGACATAGGTAGTGTCCAAGGTGAGGTTCTTATCCCCAAGTCTTGCTCATCCACATCCTTTGCGCTAACTCAAGGATGAGGTGCTTCATCCAACCACCTTGTGCCACAACTCAAGGATGAGGTGCTCATCCAACCACCTTGTGCCACCTCAAGGAGGCCTTCACGCCAACTTGTTGGAGCCATCCAACTTGTGCCACATCATGGGAGCCAACCATCTTGTGCCAACTCTCCTCATTTTGGGCGCCAAGCTTGATGGTGGTTTGCCAACCATCTTGTGCCAACTCACCTCATTTTGCCCAACTTGATGATGGTTTGGATGTCCACCTTGATGCCACATCACCTAATTTTGGGGTCCAAGCTTGGTGATGGTTTGGATGTCCACCTTGATGCCACATCACCCTTTGTACCAAAACACGAGTCAAGTCCAAATTCACCCCTTGAAATTCGAGCTCTTCTCGAGGTGGAACTAGACCAAGAATGATTGTAGTAGACGACTGGTCAAAGGGTTTTGGACTGCAGTACAAGTTAGCTTAAAATATAAAGTACGATGGTTCTAACCAACTGATCTCGACCTAGACCTTCCATTGGAGGTATTGGGTCGGATCTACGCTTAACGTCCTTGCTTCGCTTTCACACGAGCTTACCTTGTAGCCTCGCTTCCGGTCTTCACCCGAGTACCTCGGCTTCCTCCGAAATCCCTCTGGCGTTGCCCGACCACCTCAGTTCCCACCGGGTGTCGCAGACCTTCCGCTTAACTTTAGCATTTCTGCACACTTAATTGAGCTCGTAAGATAACAAATATACTCTTAACTATTGAGCCTTTTGCCATAATCAAAATATCGGTTCGACTTTGGTGCCCACTGCACCAACAAAGTCATCCCTAGAGTTGACCAAAGGATATGCCTAGTGGCTAGGGTTTCTAGGAAACCTAAGGTGGCCACTAAGAAGGTTGTTAGGGAGGCAATCCCTAAGGTTAACCTAGGCAAGACCCAAATGACCAAGGCTAATAAGCCTAGGAAGGTCATTAGGAAGGTATCTAGGGAAGTTATCCCTAAGGAATATCTAAGTAACCCTAGGAGTTCATATCGTTTTTGGGTTCCTAAGAGCGTGATTGATTCACGCTAAGATGGGTTTAGGGTGTGTCAACCTTGATTGGATGGGTAGTTAACTCAACCATAACAAAGGTGACACTTTAGGTTATTTTCAAGGTTATGGTTACCTTGAAAATACATTTGAGTTTTTAATCCTAAAAGATTTTAGGATATGCCAATATTAATTATGAAGTTTGATAAAATGATCATTTTGGCACAATTTAGGTTTAGAGGTTGGTGTGCCATTTTGGGTTTTGGCACACTAGGGAGATTAGGTTAATATGGCAAAATATGTTTAATCCCAACAAATAGGCAACTAATATTAAAATTTAGGTGTTATTATACCTATATATTTTATATGCCATGATTTGCTTGCCATATGCCATGACATGACATCATGTTTACTCTTATCATCTAAATTTCATGATCATGCTTAGGATTAAGGTATTAAATGTCATGTGTTTTTAGATTTCATCACATGCCATGACATCATGATCATTGGCCATGATTTATTTTTCTATTATTATGCCATGATCATTTTCATGCATCTAAATTGATTAAAATTGATTTAAGGACTATGGCATGACTTGGAGTCCCATTTATAAGGGAATCAAGTAGAGTTGCCTTAGAAAAATGCATGAAACCCTAGGTTAAGAGAACAAAACCCACATCTCACATCAAATTGACATGTATGTGTATTTATACACCCTAGATACATGTGAGATGCTAGGATATGAGTTGAGTTCAAGGTGTATAGTTTTTGCATCTAGATGAACTAAAACTCATCTAATTTTCAGTGTGGATCATTGGGAAAGCTTGTGTACAAGTCATGTACATAGAGCCCAAGGAATATGATCCAAAATAAGGTTTTGAAAACATTTTAAAATCATTTTGAAAAACCTTGGTGAAGTCTATCTTTTGATAGCAATCACCATTGATGAAGTTGATACAAAATAGGGCCAAGACATTGAAAATTTCAATAGTTTTGAGTTTTGTATCATACTCACTATTTTATGGGTAAAATATTTTTCTAATATTTTTCACCTATTTTTTTGGTCATAAGTATTATACGTATCAAATTTCGTGATTTTTCGATGTACGTATAATTATTTATGAATTTTTGAATTTCATTCGATGAATTGAAACTACCGATCATCGCCACTTGGTGGCTGATGATTATCTATCAAGTCATTGTCAGTCTGATTTTATGTTAACAAGGTTTGTTTAGCCCGTGTTCAGCTATGGTAAAGGTTCCTAACCACTCCTAACCCTAGGATATGCTTTGGGAAGCATTATGAAGGGTGAAAATCCATTGGATATGGATTAGGAGTTGTGTTAGGTCAAAGTATCAAATTTAGGGTGAGTAAAAGTTCTATGTTGAACTTAGAACCTTAATTTTGATGGTTTAGAGTTCCTATTGGCTTAGGAGCTTTCCAAGGACATTGTTGGTGCAATGGTCAAGGGGGAGCAAGCCTTTAGGGGGAGGTATCCATCTTGGGACGATGGATGTTTTTTTTATGGGGAGAATGTTATCAATTGAAAATTGATGGGTGTTTGATACCCAATTTGGAAATTGGGAGAGTGAGAAAGGATTGCCTCTCTTGAGTGATATGGGACTTATCACTAGGAAGATAGTAGGCATCCTAGGTATTTTTGATCAAGGGGGAGATTGTAAGATCTCATTGGGATATGAGACATTGACCTCCTTGGAGAGATAATCTTTTTGATGTTAGTCAAAAAGGGGGAGAATGTTTGGGGGAGAACATTTGATTTACATTTTCACTTGAATGTTTGGGGGAGAACATTTGGTGAGTGTTACCAATTTGGGATAATTGGTAAGGGATTTGAGTTAGTGTTCTAACTCATGGTTTTATTTGGTTTTTGTCAAACATCAAAAAGGGGGAGATTGTTGGTGCAATCGGCCCAGGTCACGATTGACCAGACTCGAGTTTGACTCGAGTGTTGTTTTGATGTTTGACAAAGTATGTTTGACAAAGTATGTTTGACATAGGATTGACATTGATGTTGGACATTGATGTCGGTTAATATGTTTTGGAGAGATTGTTTATACAATCGACCCAGGTTATAATTGACCAGACTCGAGTTTGACTCGAGGGAGACTTTGGTGGTTGACTAGGGTTGACCATGTGTTTATGGGAAAGTCCAAGTCATGGGTACTTGGCATGGAAAGTCCAAGTGGGACACTTGGCATTTAGGAAAGTCCAAGTCTTGAGTACTTGGCATGGGAAGTCCAAGCATGGGTCTTGGCAAATGAGAAGTCCAAGCATGGGTCTTGGCAAATGGAAAGTCCAAGCATGGTCTTGGCATGGAAAGTCTAACATGGGTTGGCAAGGGAAAGTCCAAGCTTGAGTCTTGGCATTTGAGAAGTCCAAGGGTTTGATATTGGCGGCGTAAAGTCCAAGAGGAGTCTTGGCGGCGTAAGTCCAATGTGCCTTGGCGGTGTAGACACCGTTAGCATGACATAGCCGAGGGAAGCACCTGGAGGCTAGCGCAATGGAAGAACAAGTCATGGATGACTTGGAGGGATCCGAGAGGCGTAAGGCTGATGGAGGTGGCTAGAAGGCTTAGGTCTAGGCTAAGGGTGGTCTAGCAAGTATGGAGGCACCATACTTGGGTTAAAACCTCATTCTTGAGGTTGGCAGTCGACTGGCATTATGGCCGGTTCGACTGCCGGGAGTCGACTCGAGTTCGACTGCCGTTTGAGAGCTTTAAGGGCTTTCGGCGGTCATTGCTCATGGGAGCGATCATCGGTGTCACGGCAATGATCACGGCCGAGTTGCGAGCACAGACGCTCCGTAGCCGGTAGGCGTCGACTACGCGTTAGCGATCCGATCGCCAATGTTGGCACGATCGTGAGAGAGTCCCGTTGGAACTTGTCCAACGTGGATTGAGCCGTTGTCTCACATCTACAGTGTTGGCAGTCGACTGGTGATTTATGGCAGTCGACTGCCAGGCGGAAATCCAGCCCGACGCGAGATAAAAGGAAGCTGTTCGTGGAGATTGCGGCATCAGTTCTTGGGGAGCTTTCTTGAGGCGATTTGAAGGCGATTTGCAGGTGCGTTTCAGGGCCCTTCAACCTCATCCAAGCAACCAACAAGCAAAACGCTCAAACCCTAGTTTTGTAAAGTGTTCTTTACATTTCCTTTGTATTTGCTTGTATTTCTTTAGATTATTGTTGTAATCTTGTGTACGAGGTTTCTCCACCTCCGACTTGTTGTCGAGAAGGAGTTTATTGATTAGTGATTGCATTGGCATCGCTAGAGCTCGTTAGAGCTCAATCCGTGGAGTAGGAACCGTGTGGTTCCGAACCACGTTATATGATCGTGTTGTGATTGTGTGTCTTGTTATATTTATTTGTTATTACTATTCCGCTGTGCTAACAAGATTGTAGACGATCGAACGCGAAAGAATTCCATCTACGTACGGTATCACGCTATTCACCCCCCCTCTAGCGGGCGTCAGATTCCCAACAATGATGTCATATTGGGCATTGATTTCTTAAGCAAGTACGGTGATTCGATCGAGTGCCGTAAAAGAAAAGTGGTCTTCCAGCCGGAGGCAGAACCTATGTTTGAGTTTATTGGAGAGCCAAGGAAAAGAATCAATAAATTTCTATCAGCTCTATAGGCCCGCAAGATGTTAGACAGTGGATGCACTGGGTTTCTAGCACATGTGGTTGATACAAGTCAAGTCGAGGACCAGAAGCTAGAAGATGTCAGAGATGTATGCAACTACCCAGAGGTATTCCCAGATGAACTACCAGGGTTAGCCCCATATAGAGAAATTGAATTTGAGATCGAATTGATTCCTGGTACTAATCCAATCTCTAAAGCACCTTACCGTATGGCACCAGCTGAATTGAAGGAACTTCAGGGACAACTACAGGAGTTACTCGACAAGGGACTCATACGCCCAAGTCGCTCTCCATGGGGAGCTTTAGTACTGTTGGTAAAGAAGAAAGATGGGTATATGCGAATATGCATAGACTACCTAGCGCTAAATAATGTGACGATCAAGAACAAGTACCCTTTACCATGGATTGACGACCTGTTCAACAAGCTAAAGGGTGCCACCATCTTCTCTAAGATTGACTTGAGGTTTGGCTATCATCAAATCAAAATGAAACAAGATGATATACCAAAGACGCCTTTCCGAACAAGATACGAACATTATGAGTTCGTAGTTATGCCCTTCGGAGTGAACAATGCACTTGCTATGTTCATGGATCTGATGAATTAGGTGTTCTTGGCATTCCTCGACAAATTTATAATCGTTTTCATCGACGATATACTGATATATTTGAGAACCCAAGAAGAGCACGCAGAACACCTGAATATGTTGTTACAAATCCTTCGGGAAAAATAGCTGTATGCAAAGTTCTCCAAATGCGAATTCTAGCTCGATCAAGTATCATTTTTAGGTCACGTTATATCCAAGCATTGAGTGATGGTAGACCCAATAAAGATTGAAGCTGCGAGATTAGAAGCTTTCTTGGGCTAGCGAGATTAGAAGCTTTCTTGGGCTAGCAAGCTACTATAGGAAGTTTGTAGAGAACTTCTCCAGAATTGCAGCACCTATGACAGTCCTCACCAGAAAGAACAAAAAGTATGAATGGATGGATGCCTGTGAGATGAGTTTCACAAAATTGAAAAAGAGACTGACCAGCGCTCTAATCCTTGCTCTGCCATACAGTAATGAAGGCTTCGACATGTACAGCGATCCTTCCAAGTTGGGACTCGGAGCTGTACTCAGGCAGAATGGCAAGGTCATTGCCTACATCTCTAGACAACTCAAGGAACATGAAAGGAATGATCCCACTCACGATCTAGAGCTAGCGGTCGTGGTCTTTGCTCTCAAAACATGGATGCATTATCTATATGGAGCTCAGTGTAGGATTTATACAGACACCTGAGTCTGAAATATTTCTTCACACATAAGGACCTGAACATGAGACAACGCAGATGGCTCGAGCTCGTCAAGGATTATGACTGCGAGATCTTCTACCATTCAGGAAAAGCAAACAAGGTGGTCGATGCACTCAGCAGAAAGTCCTGTGCCACCTTGATGTCTCTATCGGTATTATCTCGGCCCTTAGAAAAGGAAATTATGTGTTACGGGGTTGAAATCATTTTCGGACAGCTCTCAACCATGACAATAGCACCGACGTTGTTCGACGATATATTAGAAAAGCAAGCCCGTGACCCGAGCATTCAAAGGATCAAGCAAGAGGTCCTAGAAGGAAAGGATGATGGGTTTTGTATGTCTGACAGTGGAGTACTCTACCTCAGGGATCGCTTGTGTATTCCCGATGATCCAGAATTACGGAAGAAGATATTTGAGGAAGCTCACGGAACCCCTTATGCGATGCATCCTGGAACCACCAAAATGTACCAAGATCTAAAAGGGAAATTCTGGTGGTTCGGTATGAAAAGAGATGTGGCTTAGTATGTCAGTACCTGCCTGACCTGCCAGAGGTTTAAAGCGGAACACTGCAGCCGATTCAAATTCCAGAATGGAAATGGGAAGATATTTCTATGGATTTCATCTCAGGACTGCCCAAGACGACGAACGAATATGACGCTATATGGCTAATTGTGGACAGATTGACGAAGTCTGCCCACTTCTTAGCAATCAAGATGACCTATTCGACGGAGAAATTGGCTCAATTATATGCTAGGGAAATTATCAGATTACATGGGATTCCTAAGACCATCATTTCTGACAGAGACGGTCGCTTTATTTCCCATTTCTAAGGATGTGTTCAGAAGGCCCTTGGCACGAAGCTATTATTCAGTACTGCCTTCCATCCTCAGATGGACGGACAGACCGAAAGGGTGAATCAAGTACTGGAGGATATGTTACGAGCTTGCACCCTGGATTTCAATGGGAGCTCGTGCCGATACTTATGCTTGGCAGAATTCGCCTACAATAATAGCTACCAAGCTACTATTGGAATAGCGCCCTACGAGGCTCTATATGGGAGGAAATGTAGATCTCCTATATACTGGTATGAGGGTGGTGAAAAGAAGGGGATGGGACTTCGGACAGATTTCATTGACGACACCACCCGAGCTGTATAGAATATCCGCCAAAGAATTGAAACTGCTCAGAGCCGGCAAAAGAGCTATGCAGATATGCAGCGTAGACCGTTAGAATTCGAAGTCGGGGATCTGGTATTCCACAATGTGGCCCCTATGAAGGGAGTGATGAGATTCGGAAGGAAGGGTAAGCTGAGTCCGCGCTATGTGAGACCGTATCCGATATTGAAGAGAGTTGGCAATGTAGCTTACGAGCTAGAGCTGCCTCAAGAGATGTCGGCTATTCACAACGTGTTCCACATTTCGATGCTCAAGAAGTGCATTTCCAGTACAGACCAAGTGATCGAGCACCAAAAACAGTGCAAGATCAAGAGGACCTGAGTTATGAAAGTTGGTCGATCTAGATACTAGACCGAGAAGTCAAAAAACTAAGGAATAAAGAGGTACCCTTAGTGAAGGTCCTATGGCAAAATCAACGGTACGAAGAAGCCACCTAGGAACGTGAGGAGGACATGAAGCAGAAGTACCCAGAGTTATCTAAGTCTCGAGGATGAAACTTTTAAAAGGTATGAAGGATTGTAACGCCTGTAAAATTCCTAGAAATTTTACAAAATTGTTTGCATGATTAGAATGGGCTTTATGTGGGCTCTTTCAAAAATAAAAGAAATAAAGCCAAAAAGGATGCATGGCCCAGGGATTGAACCCCAAACCTCTAAGTAGATAGCTAAACCTTAAGATGCATCCAATAACCAGAAGCCCAGCAGGGTTATGCTATTAAAAGGGTATGGGAAATGATAGATAAGGGTAAGAGAGGCTAAGGGACACCTTCAAATGAATAAATAGGGGAATGAGGAGACATGAGAAACCAAATTTGCCATTCTCCACTTCTCTTCTTCTTCCTCAACGAAACCCTAAGCTTCCCCTCTCCCATTTTCCGAAAACCAAGCAAGCAAGGAGAAGGCTCTAGTCTTGGCACAACCTAGGGTTTTTTTAACTATTAAACAAAGTGAAGGATGTAAGTATCCCCTCACCTGCTTTCAAGTTGTTTCGATTAAAGTTATTAAGAAAAAACTACATGAAAACATTCGGCCAAGACCTTCCTTATGCTTTCCATGATGCTCCATGCTATACCTTGTATGAATATGATGATAATAGGTTTCTAGATAGGTTTGGTTAAGTGTTTGATCCTCAAACCTTCATGAAACTCTCGGCCAAGCACCCTTTGACCCCTAATGGTTTTTCTATGCTATCCTCTATATGTGGTAAAGCTATGTTTTGATAGTAGATGAAGATAGTATGTTGACATCTAAACTAAAGTTAAGTGTTTGATCTCCAACCTTCATAAAACACTCGGCCAAGCCCCCCTTTGGACCCCTAATGGTTTTCTATGCTATGCTCTAGATGTGTTCATGCTATGTTTGTTGGGTTTCCGGCACCGCGGCGTGTGTGTGTTCGATCATGTTTCGTAAACATGAGCACAGCGGAAGCAATTAAAATTAATAAATCTATATTTATTACAACACACACAACACACGCATGCTATTACAACAAGTGTAGACATAACCGTAAATTAAAATTTGCAATAAAAGGAAATTAAACTACGTTATACCATCCGTATGACGTGAAGCGGGAACGGCATCAACCGGAACGATCCTCGTAAGAATCGTCTCTATCCGTATCCACGCCGAGCTCCTCGGGATGACTTCGCTAAGTCACGAGCTTCGTCTTCATATGGGTTACTAGCCTCGTGTTGAAGACGACGTGATCGAGAGATGATCACGATCCGAATCCAAATTCGGATCCTAAAACGAGTTCTCAAAACTCGCTTCTCCGGAGAGGTATTCGTCAACCGTTTGACGAATCCTTCGTCCCCCACCTCAGAGGATTACCGGAGATCAAATCCCCGGTAAGTTAGCCGCTGTCGGAGCACTAACCGTCGTCCAAACGACGCTCCGACGAGAGGAGGAGAAGCTGTCCAGAAAAACTGGACAGCTTGGTGGAGGAGTAGGCGCCGGCCAAAACCAAGGAAGCCAAGTGCTCACCATGATGCCAAACCTAAGGAGGATCGCCGGAACTCTTCCGGGCGAGGAGGAAGGAAGCAGCCTTCTGGACGCCGGTTGGAGGAGCCTTGGGCTGGGCGGCGGCAGCTTAAGGTTGGGCGCCGAAATCACCAAGGGTGAGGTGGGCGGCAACTACCATTAGGGTTTTGGATTAGGGTTTAAGCACTATTTTATAGAGAACTAATTCTCTTAATGGTTAATGGATCATATCCATAAAGCCCGTTAACCTGCTCCATTAAGATAAGTTAAAATAAACCAAACCATGATGGTTTATTTTAAGTTAAAACGAACCGAACCAACCTTTGGTTCATTCGTTTAATATAAACCAAACCCTTTGGTTTATTCTCATCCATTGGATTAGAACCAAACCATTTTGGTCCATCCATTATGTCTTCATAAGACACGGCCCATCCACGCTTCCATTGCGACTGAAACAATTTCATGCTCGCTTTATGTTTGGTCCAACCAAACATAGTTTCTCTCGGTCTGAGAATCCCATTCTCAAGCTCGTTTTAAATCCTTTGGATTACACTCGTTGTGCGTGTGACCAAATAGGTTCTCGGTTTATGTTGGCCGTCTATAATTAACCATTAATTATAGAACGATCATGAGTGGCACCTAGTAGTACATCATGATCCCCAATTAACCGAAAAGATCAACGGTTGATCCAGAACTATTTCTGAAACCCTTCAGTATCTCGAATGAATCGTGCCCCATTCCCTTCACTCATCTTATACCCACTTGGTTTAGGACATGGTCTATTGTGTCAGTCCCCACTAGGCTGACTACGTCACACCTAGCCCAAGTATCATTTCCTCGTCCTACGGATTCTAGTTACTCCACATGTATCGAAGAGTACTTTACTCTAAACATATAATGCTTTGGCCAAAGACTTTAGTAACAATCCGACGAGAGGCCATGGGTATACATCTCCTCGCAAGGAGTGGTGAATCCTTTATAGGCTATTCAAACACCTTCGATCACTTCGACTTATACCCAATCATCCCGGGTCCACATCTCCTCGGAGATGTTTGCTTAAGATGTCAAAGCATAAGTCTCCATGATCAAGATGACTTGAATACCGCAAGTCAAAGGAACATCGCACTTAAGCCACAGTAAGAACTTCATTGACATATCTATATATGCAGAGAACCATATGAAGTCTTACGGTGGTCACTCCAATGAACTAGTTACCATAACTAGCATCCACGATTAACTCCGGACATCACAATGTCTCGGCCCGGTGAGAATCACCGCTTGGATACACCAAGAGTATACCTCGTGCTAGTCTCGGCGAATTGATGGTGTCCAAATCCATCAATTCATCGACTAGGATAATTCGATACATCACAATTACACATGTAGAGATACTCACTAGTTGTGATCCAATCACAAATTCTCTCATGTGAATCGTATCGTGGACATTCAAGAAATGAGTTTAAGATCCAATCAAATACATTAAACATGTATACTCAAATAGTGAATCTTCATTTATCATATAAATGGTTCATACATAAGGCGATTGCCTTAGGACATCTCTCATATATTACTAACAGACTCCCACTTGGCCTAATGCCAATCGCCATGGTATCCAATACCATAAGCTCTAACATGACCCTCAAACTTACTTTGAGGTAATGCTTTAGTCAAAGGATCCGCTAAGTTCCTTTCAGTAGGAATTTTCTCGATTTGTATTTCGTTCCTACTGATGATCTCTCTGATAAGATGATAGCGGCGAAGCACATGTTTGGATCATTGATGAGACCACATCAAGTTCAGAGATGAACTTCTTGATCCAAACCGCTTCTTTTGCTGCTTCCAAAGCTGCAATGTATTCTGCCTTAGTGGCAGAATCCGCTATAGTGTCAAGCTTGGAACCTTTCAAACTTATTGCGCCTCCATTCCAGGTGAATACATACCCAGACTGAGACATGGAATCATCCTTGTCTGTCTGGATCTGGCATTCGTATACCCACGTATCACCATGTACCCTTCTCAATATATTAGGAACACATCCTTAGTTCTTCTCAAGTACTTAAGGATCGTCTTAACAGCCGCCCAACGATCCATTCCTGGATCGGACTGGTATCTGCTCGTGACACTCAGAGCATACGATACATCGGGCCTCGTACATAACATAGCATACATGATAGATCCTATTGCGGATGCATAGGGAATCTTACTCATGCAAATCCTCTCGTCTTCTCGTGGCGGACATAGACTTGAAAGGTATACCCCATGCACGATGGGCAGATAACCTTTCTTGGATTTCGACATGCTAAACCTCTTTAGCACTCGGTCTATATATGTAGACTGCGAAAGACCAAGCAACCGTTTCGATCTATCTCTATAGATCTTAATCCCAAGGATGTAGGTTGCTTCTCCCAGGTCTTTCATGGAGAATGTCTTGGATAACCAAACCTTAATTGACTGTAAGATTGACACATCGTTTCCTATAAGTAATATGTCATCGACATACAATACTAGGAACACGACTGCACTCCCACTAACCTTCTTGTACACACAAGGTTCGTCTGGATTTTGTGAGAAATCAAACTTTTTGATCGTCTCATCAAAACGGATATTCCAGCTCCTGGATGCTTGCTTCAATCCATAAATGGATCGTCGCAACTTGCATACCTTGGTTTTATCAACCGATGTGAAACCCTCAGGCTGTATCATATACACGTCCTCGAGCAAGTTTCCATTAAGGAAAGCTATTTTCACATCCATCTGCCATATCTCATAATCATAATGAGCTTCTATGGCCAGGAGCATCCGAATGGATTTAAGCATAGCTACAGGCGAATAGGTTTCGTCATAATCAACACCTTGCTTTTGACGATATCCTTTCGCCACCAATCTAGCCTTATAGGTAATCACATTACCATCCATGTCGGTTTTCTTCTTGAAAACCCACTTGCACCTTATAGGCTTTATGCCTTCAGGTGGGTCAACCAAGTTCCAAACTTAGTTTTCGTACATGGAATCCATTTCCGACTTCATGGCACCAAGCCACTTATCCCTTTCTGAACTTGTCAGCACTTCTTCATAACTGGTAGGCTCCTCATCATCAATGAGTAACACGTCGCTCGTCGATTCGATTAAACTACGAAATCCATATCTCTCAGAATGTTGCGTGTTCTACCGGATCTACGAAGATATGGTGTGTTACAATAGGTCCAATGATTGCTCATCACTGTTGTGCTTTCACCGTGTATCTCATTAATGTCTATTTGAGTCTCTCGAGCCTCCTCAAGCTCGATGACACTCCCATCGCTTTTCTTGCAAGAGAAACTCTTTCTCTAGAAACACAAAGATGCCTTGAAACAAACACCTTTTGTTCCACAGATGATAGAATTGGTAACCCCTTGTTTCCTTAGGGTATCCAATAAATAGACATTTATCGACTTAGCATCCAATTTATACGTCTGATCGCTTCACATAAGCAGACAACCCCATATCTTCAAGTAAGATACATGAGGTTTCTTACCATTCCATATCTCATATGGAGTAGTTGAGACTACCGTAGGCATTCATTTAACAAGTAAGCGGTATCAGGTGCATAACCCCAAAAGGACTTGGGAAGAGTCGCATGATTCATCATTGACCGACCATGTCCAACAAGGATACACCATTATGCTGTGGTGTATATGGCGGAGTCCATTGAGACAATATGTCATTGTCTCTTAGATAATCAAGAAACTCTTGACTTAAGTATTCATCACCTCGATCCGATCGAAGTATTTTAATACTCTTGTCATGTTGTTTCTCTACTTCATTTCTGAATTCTTTGAACCTTTCAAAGGCTTCAGACTTGTGTTTCATCTAGAACACATACCCAAACCGTGAGTGATCATCGGTGAAGGTAATGAAGTAGCTATAGCCTCCTAATGCATGAGTTGACATAGGTCCACATACATCAGTATGTACTAGACCTAGTAACTCTCCCACTCGTTCACCTTTTCCTGTAAAAGGTAACTTAGTCATCTTGCCTTTTAAGCATGACTCGCACGTATCGTATGAATCCAATTCAAACGATTCCAGAATTCCACATCGGTGTAATTCGGACATGCATTTCTTGCTTATATGGGCAAGACGACAATGCCACATATAGGAGTCTATTTGATTATCCTTTCGAGCACTCTTGTTGCTCGCTTCGATATTGCAAATGTCACTGGATACGTCCAACGTATAAACACCATTGCTTAAAGTTCCAGTCCCATAAAGAACCCCATTCAAAGTTATGTAACAACAATTGTTACTAAACGTCAAATGGAAATCATTTCTATTTAAACAAGAAATAGAAATGATGTTCTTTATCAACAAAGGAATATAAAAGCAATTGTCCAGTTCTAAGACAAGTCCTGCAGGGAGTTTCAACAAATACGTTCTGATGGCGAGTGCAGCAACCTTTGCTTCATTCCCAACACGTAAATTTGACTCTCCCTTGACAAGTCTTCTTCTATTCCTTAGCCCATGTATGTCATTACATATATGTGAGCCACACCCAGTATCCAATACCCAAGTGTCTAAGGAAATAGAATGACAATCAATAAAGAAGATTTCTGAAGAAGATGGGGCATCCGATGCCTTATCCTTCTTCATGGACTCAAGATAAATCTTGCACTTTCTTCGCAAATGTCTCTCCTTGCCATAATGATGGCAAGTTTCCTTTTGTGCTAGTTCTACCTTCTTAGCCCTTCTCTTCTTTCCCTTTTGCTGTTCCTTTGACTTCCTCTTAGAACCTTTCTTTGAGGAATCAACTAACAGCACCGTCCCCTGCTCATGCTTCTCAGAAGACTCCACAGTCTTCAGCATATTGAGCAGTACCACAGATGAACCTCCTAGCATCTCAGAGGTGAAGAGGAGCTTTGAGACTTCGAACCTTTCGAATCTCACTTGCTCATCAACCAACTCACAAAGATGAAGGACTACGATATGAGCATCCATATGCTCATGCTGTTATCGTAGCTTGGGTTCCATCATGGCTAGCATGATGCAACTCATTTGTTCAGAATCACTCACATGTTTCTGATAGGCCAACAATTGGTCCAGAGTTGCATTGTCACTAGGATGGGCGGAAAGAGGCGCTTCGAGGACATACGCAAGCTTTTCCACCTTGAGAACAATTCTCAAGTTTCTAAGCTAGTCCAAGAAGTTTGGCCCAGTCAATTTATTTGAATCCAAAATGGAACGCAAATTCAAACACATCATGATCAATATATTAACTTAGAAATACAAAACGAGCATATATGAGAAAATGATTTTAAAATGCATCAATATACATTTATAAATCCCATTCATTTTTCGAATTCAAAAACCCCAAAATCACTTCGGGAGATTGTAGGTCCATCTCCGAATGGGCTGATATCCATCATAGATAAGAACAACCTTGGAGTGAGTCCAACAAGCCATTCTTAGCTATGATGGTGGGTATCAAGTATACCGATTACATATCATGTATATGTAACTATCACAATGTGCTATCAACTAATTGAATGTTTACACATACATTGGGTTGTTAACACATTAACAAGTATGCATCATATGCATAGCACCCAACTTCACATCGACCTTGGAGTGAGTCCAACAAATCGATGCTCCAAGTTAAAGCCGACCCATTAATCGCGAAATAGTTTTAATATGGTTAGAGCGCATTCAACCAATTAGCCAGGCTTGGAGTGAGTCCAACAACCCAAACTAACGATTGACCTCTGACTCTTACCATATTAGAGTTAAACTATTCCAATGATTTGAACATGTTCAGGTTCGAGCCGGGCTTGGAGTGAGTCCAACAACCCAAACAAGAAACAGAACTCTGGTTCTAACCATATTAATGGAAGGTGTAGGCTTTAATATTGAGTTAGGGTTTTTATGTCTCATCCTCTTTGCATGCAAATAACTATTATCTACATGGCATGGCATACATGGCATACATCTACATGTCACGACACGCATGTCATAATGTTATGCATCTAATGCAATTACATGGCATACAATTATGTCATGTATATATTTCCTTATATGTCATAACTATTTATGGAAATAAAATATGTTTAAGATTTGATTCTCCAAATCAAATCATAATTAAATTAGGAAAAAAAATTCCAAATCTAATCACATATTTTATTCATGGAATTATTTGATTAAGGAAAATCTATTTAGGAAACCAATTTCCTAAATCATTAAAACTACTTATGGAAATAAAATATTTTAAGATTTGATTCCCAAATCAAATCATGATTAAATTAGGAAACAAATTTCCAAATCTAATCAAATATTTTATTTATGGAAAATATCAATTTCCATAAATACTTCCAACTTTCCAAAAGTGGAAGATTTCCATAAATACTTCTAGACTTTCCAAAATTGAAAAATTTCCATAAATACTTCTAAATTTCCAAAATTTAGAAAACTTCCAGAAATACATTATGACTATCGCAAAACCAATTTTACGATTATGTCGAAACACAACCTGGGCTCTGATACCACTGTTGGGTTTCCGGCACCGCGGCGTGTGTGTGTTCGATCATGTTTCGTAAACATGAGCACAGCGGAAGCAATTAAAATTAATAAATCTATATTTATTACAACACACACAACACACGCATGCTATTACAACAAGTGTAGACATAACCGTAAATTAAAATTTGCAATAAAAGGAAATTAAACTACGTTATACCTTCCGTATGACGTGAAGCGGGAACGGCATCAACCGGAACGATCCTCGTAAGAATCGTCTCTATCCGTATCCACGCCGAGCTCCTCGGGATGACTTCGCTAAGTCACGAGCTTCGTCTTCATACGGGTTACTAGCCTCGTGTTGAAGACGACGTGATCGAGAGATGATCACGATCCGAATCCAAATTCGGATCCTAAAACGAGTTCTCAAAACTCGCTTCTCCGGAGAGGTATTCGTCAACCGTTTGACGAATCCTTCGTCCTCCACCTCAGAGGATTACCGGAGATCAAATCCCCGGTAAGTTAGCCGCTGTCGGAGCACTAACCGTCGTCCAAACGACGCTCCGACGAGAGGAGGAGAAGCTGTCCAGAAAAACTGGACAGCTTGGTGGAGGAGTAGGCGCCGGCCAAAACCAAGGAAGCCAAGTGCTCACCTTGATGCCAAACCTAAGGAGAATCGCCGGAACTCTTCCGGCAGCAGCTCGACGCCGGCGAGGAGGAAGGAAGCAGCCTTCTGGACGCCGGTTGGAGGAGCCTTGGGCTGGGCGGCGGCAGCTTAAGGTTGGGCGCCGAAATCACCAAGGGTGAGGTGGGCGGCAACTACCATTAGGGTTTTGGATTAGGGTTTAAGCCCTATTTTATAGAGAACTAATTCTCTTAATGGTTAATGGATCATATCCATAAAGCCCGTTAACCCGCTCCATTAAGATAAGTTAAAATAAACCAAACCATGATGGTTTATTTTAAGTTAAAACGAACCAACCAACCTTTGGTTCATTCTTAATATAAACCAAACCCTTTGGTTTATTCTCATCCATTGGATTAGAACCAAACCATTTTGGTCCATCCATTATGTCTTCATAAGACACGGCCCATCCACGCTTCCATTGCGACTGAAACAATTTCATGCTCGCTTTATGTTTGGTCCAACCAAACATAGTTTCTCCCGGTCTGAGAATCCCATTCTCAAGCTCGTTTTAAATCCTTTGGATTACACTCGTTGTGCGTGTGACCAAATAGGTTCTCGGTTTATGTTGGCCGTCTATAATTAACCATTAATTATAGAACGATCATGAGTGGCACCTAGTAGTACATCATGATCCCCAATTAACCGCAAAGATCAACGGTTGATCCAGAACTATTTCTGAAACCCTTCAGCAGCTCGAATGAATCGTGCCCCATTCCCTTCACTCATCTTATACCCACTTGGTTCAGGACATGGTCTATTGTGTCAGTCCCCACTAGGCTGACTACGTCACACCTAGCCCAAGTATCATTTCCTCGTCCTACGGATTCTCGTTACTCCACATGTATCGAAGAGTACTTTACTCTAAACATATAATGCTTTGGCCAATGACTTTAGTAACAATCCGACGAGAGGCCATGGGTATACATCTCCTCGCAAGGAGTGGTGAATCCTTTATAGGCTATTCAAACACCTTCGATCACTTCGACTTATACCCAATCATCCCGGGTCCACATCTCCTGAGAGATGTTTGCTTAAGATGTCAAAGCATAAGTCTCCATGATCAAGATGACTTGAATACCGCAAGTCAAAGGAACATCGCACTTAAGCCACAGTAAGAACTTCCTTGACATATCTATATATGCAGAGAACCATATGAAGTCTTACGACTGGTCACTCGAATGAACTAGTTACCATAACTAGCATCCACGATTAACTCCGGACATCACAATGTCTCGGCCGGTGAGAATCACCGCTTGGATACACCAAGGAGTATACCTCGTGCTAGTCTCGGCGAATTGATGGTGTCCAAATCCATCAATTCATCGACTAGGGATAATTCCGATACATCACAATTACACATGTAGAGATACTCACTAGTTGTGATCCAATCACAAATTCTCTCATGCTGTGAATTGTATCGTGGACATTCAGTAAATGAGTTTAAGATCCAATCAAATACATTAAACATGTATACTCAAATAGTGAATCTTCATTTATCATATAAATGGTTCATACATAAGGCGATTGCCTTAGGACATCTCTCATATATTACTAACAATGTTTTGATGTTAGATGAAGATAACATGTTGTTAGCTAAACTAAATATAAGTGGTTGATCTTTAAAGCTCCTTGAAACATTCGGCCAAGACCCATTTAGGTCTATCATGCTATGATCTATAAGTTGGCATACTATGTTTTGAATGTAGATGAAGGTAACATGATGATAGCCAAGCTAGATTTAAGAAATGGATCTTAAGGTTCCTTGAAACATTCGGCCAAGACCGATTTAGGTCTATCGTGCTATGATCTATAAGTTGTCATGCTATGTTTTGAATGTAGATGAAGGTAACATGTTGATATCTAAGCTAGATTTAAGAAATGGATCTTAGGATTCCTTGAAGCTCTTGGCCAAGACTCATTTAAACTCCTAAGGCCCTTCCATGCCATGATTTATAGGTGATAGAATTAATATGTGGTTAGTTAGATCATGTACAAGTTGTTTAGGGTTTAAAATTTTTGGTAGAACCCCATGAAGTTTAGATCACACCATGTTATGCTTGTTCATGATGTGTATGCCATACCCTATATGTGTATGATGTTAGTATGCTGTTAAGTAGACCTTGCACAAGTTGTTTAGCATGTAAACTCCTAAGAACCCTTCCTTAGGGTTTCGGCCAACCCATGTACATGCCCTCTACTAAGTCCTCCATGGCATGCTACATGTAGAAAAAGATGCAAATATGATGTTAGTTAGATTTTATGATAGCATGATTGGTTGATGTCACTACCTTATGTCCATGTTGATTGCATGAATGTATGATTAGGTTATGCTCATTACCATGTTAATTGTATGAATGTATGATTATGTTATGCTCATTGCCATGTTAATTGTATGAGTATATGATATGTCATAAACAAGGAACATGATATGATATGAAAAGAAATATGATATGTTATGAAGAAGGAAACATGAAATGTTATAAAGAAGGAACATGCTATGTTATGAAAAGAAATATGATATGTTATGAAGAAGGAAAAGAAGGAACACGATATGCTATGAAGAAGAAACATGATATGCCATGATAAGGAACATGATATGTTTATGAAAAGAAATATGATATGTTATGATAAGAAACATGATATGCTATTTTACTTTTTGCATGACTTGTACCAGGACCCTAATAAGGTCCAAGGGATGGGCTCCTACGTGGCCCTAGGTCGACGGACGTAGTACGGACTCAGTACGGGATGGGCTCCAAGATGCCCTAGGTTGACTGTCATAAGTACGGGCTTAGGATGGGCTTCTATGTTATGTTCCCCCTGGGCCGACAGACATAGTACGGGCCTACTACTCTAGTGGGTTTGGGATTAGCTACCTCGGGTCTATTAGGGATGTGCGCTATGATGATGATGTATGTGGTACAATGTCGGGCCCAATATGTTGAGATTAAGTTTAAGTACCTATAATATATATGTTTTCAAAGAGAATCTTGCATATACCTTTATTTCATGTCTAGAACATTATGATGTTATTATGCATGTTATACTTGCTTATGTTCTTGAATGTTTATATGAATGCTATGCTTATGTTTTGGTATGTTTATATGTATGTTATGCTTGCTTAAGTTCTTGAATGTTTATATGAATGCTATGCTTATGTTCTGGTATGTTTATATGCATGTTATGCTTGCTTATGTTCTTGAATGTTTATATGAATGCTATGCTTATGTTCTGGTATGTTTATATGCATGTTATGCTTGCTTATGTTTTTGAATGTTTATATGAATGCTATGTTTATGTTCTGGTATGTTTATATGCATGTTATGCTTGCTTATGTTCTTGAATGTTTATATGAATGATATGCTTATGTTCTGGTATGTTTATATGCATGCTTTGCTTTCTTATATGTTCGTTTACGTTTATATGAATGTTATGCTTATATGAGCTTATATGATCATGTGACTACTCTATGCTTAATGCTTGACGTATGGTTTTTATGAGTAGGACAGGATCTTACTAAGCCTATGTGCTTATAGTTTTATGTTCCTTTGTATTGCAGATAAGGGTAAAGAATGACTAAACTAAAGGGAGCAATAGGAGGGGCAAAGTGTGTGTGGTAGTGGCATGGTGGAGGAGATCTGTTTATGCTTTCCGTACTTATGCACGATGATGCATGCTTATGTTTAAAAGAAAGAAAGAAAAAAAAGGTTTAAAGTCTTCCGCTGTAAGAAGTATATGTAGTCTTCCGCTGTAATGCATGTATATACGATCGCATCGCGCCACCCCTCCAACCTCTGGAAAGGGCGGGCGTGACATTTGAGGTGTTGGTTGATTTTAAAATTTTATTGTTTGAGGAATCAATAATTTTTAAAATCTAATGTTTTGATCTATGTGATTCTTAGGTTTTTTAAAATGACTTTCAACCCGCTTGCTGTGATACTGAAAGAAAATAAACTTACTGGACCCAATTATGTTGATTTGAAGAGGAATCTTGATATTATCTTAACTGTTGAAAAGTACAAATATGTACTCCTCGAAGAGTGCCATCCTATGCTTGCGGATGATTATGGTGAAAAGGAGGACAGTTATAAGAAGTGGATCAAGGCTGATGAGATGGAGTGATGTTACATTTTGGCTTCTATATCAAATGTACTACAACATCACCATCAAGCCATGCCCACTCCTTATGACATGATGCTCAATCTCAAGGACCTTTTCAGACACCATAATCGGGCTGCTAGGCAGGAAGCCATGAGGAACTTGATGACGACCACCATGATCGAGCGAACACCCGTGAGGGATCATGTTCTCAAGATGATGACTCATTTGAATGAGCTGAAAGTCCTCGGAGCTGAGATCGATGGGGAAACCCAAGTTGATATCATTCTCCAGTCTCTACCTAGGAGTTTTGAGCAGTTTCGCCCGAACTACAACATTAATAAAAGGTTGTATTCATTGGCGGAGCTTCTGACTGAACTCCAGGCGACAGAGGGGCTATTTCGTCAGAGTGCTCAGGCGCAGGCCATGGTTGCCCAAAAGGTTTCTACTTCTAAGCTGAAAGGTAAGAAGAAGAAGAAACAAGCTGGGGCAAAGGTGCCAGGAGGACCTCTAAGAGGAGTGAAGAAGCCGAAAGAAAAGTGTTTCACTTGCAAGCAAACTAGACACTGGAAGAAGGACTGCCCCAGCCGAAAGCAAAACAAAGGTATATCTTTTTGTCTAGTCGTTGAAACATGTTTAGCGGTGTTATCTACCAACACCTGGTGTGTAGATACGGGAGCCACTAATCATTTCTGCAATACTTTGCAGGGGTTCCAGGAAACCAGACGACTAGCTGAAGGGGAGATTACCGTCTACTTTGGTAATGCTACAAAGGTAGCGGCTATTGAAATGGGAGATGTTTATTTGTCTTTTGAGAGGAATAAAATAATTGTTCTTAAAAATTGCCTTTATGTACCTTTATTTAGAAGGAATTTGATTTCGGTTTCTAAATTTTTATGGATGGATATTCTATTTTTTTTAATGAAAGAGTTGTTATAAAAAGGAATAGGGAGATTATCTGTTATTGTGCATTGATAGGAAATTTATATACACTTGAACCAAAAGCTCCCACGATGCAAATAGTAGTAAATAACTCATCTTCTAATTCCAAAAAGAGAAAAGAACCTTCGAAGATGAACCAAACATATCTTTGGCATCTAAGGCTAGGTCATATTAACCTAAGCAGAATTCAAAGGTTGATAGCTGATGGATCTTTGGGTTCATTAGTGGTGGAAGATTTCTCAACCTGCGAATCTTGCTTGGAGGGTAAAATGACCAAGAGGCCTTTAAAGGCAAAGGGGTATAGAGCCAAAGATGTGTTAGAGTTGGTTCATTCTGATTTGTGTGGTCCTATGTCTATCCAGGCTAGAGATTGTTTTGAATATTTTGTCTCCTTTATAGGTGATTATTCAAGATATAGACACATTTACTTGATGCGCCGCAAGTCTGAATGCTTTGACAAGTTCAAAGAATTCAAGGCTGATGTGGAGAAACGTCAAGGTAAAAGTATCAAGACACTACGATTTGATCGTGGTGGTGAGTACCTCTTGGGAGAGTTTAGGAATTACCTATCAGAAGCTGGGATTCAATCCCAATTGTCTGCACCTGGCACACCCCAACAGAATGGTGTAGCAGAGCAAAGGAATTGGATTCTTATGGAGATGGTTAGATCGATGATGAGTTATTCTGAGTTGCCAGATTCATTCTGGGGATATGCTCTCGAGATAGCAGTGTATATTCTGAACTTGGTATCATCTAAATCAGTGCCTTCTACTCCCACAAAATTGTGGACTGGGCGAAAGCCTAGTCTGAGACATATTCAGATTTGAAGAAGTCCAGCACATATGCTGAAGGCAGATGCTGGTAGGTTGGAACCTCATACAGAAGTGCACATTTTTGTTGGCTATCCTAGAGGAATGAAAAGTGGTTTGTTTTATAGTCCTAGAGATGAGAGGGTGATCGTTAGCATGAACACCAGATTTCTTGAGGAAGAGTATGTGATGAACCACATGCCCATAAGTAAGATTGTTCTAGAGGAATTGAGAGGGGAAGTCACTGCTTCAGTACCACCGGTACAAGAGGATATACCAAGAGTCACTGCACTGCGTGTCATAGAGGATACACAGGTGATACCTCATCGCAGTCGGAGGGTTGTTAGACAACCTGACAGATTTATGTTCTTGGGAGAATCTTCTGATTTGGTCCCTGGCGAACATGAACCTGATCCCTGGACATATGATGAGGCAATCTAAGATAAAGATGCGGTATCTTGGCAAAGTGCAATGAATTCTGAGATAGAATCTATGGATTCAAATCAAGTCTGGGAGCTAGTAGAACCACCCAATGGTGTAAAAACCATTGGATGCAAGTTGATCTACAAAAGAAAGAGAGGAATAGAAGGGAAGGTTGAGACCTTCAAAGAGAGGCTTGTTGCGAAGGGGTATACTCAAAAAGAGGGCATCGATTATGAGGAGACCTTTTTCTCCGGTAGTCATGCTTAAGTCTATCTGGATTCTCTTATGTATTGCTGCTCATATGGATTATGAGGTGTGGCAGATGGATGTCAAGGCAGCTTTCCTTAATGGAAGTCTTGAGGAGAACATCTATAAGAAGCAACCAGAGGGATTCAATGCAAAGCGCAAAGACCATCTTGTGTGCAAGCTTAATCGGTTCATTTATGGATTGAAGCAAGCTTCGAGATCTTGGAACATCCACTTTGATGAGGTAATCCAGTCTTATGGATTTATTCAAAGTCCAGATGAGTCTTGTGTATACAAGTGATATGACGGAAACGTAGTGGTGTTTCTTGTACTATACGTAGTGGTGTTCCTTGGCCAGCACCCATCCCCTCCCTTTATTCTTCCTTGGCCGGCATCCTCTCCTCTCCTTGAGGCTGACGACAACCCTTCTTCAAGGTTGGCCGGCGCTCCATCACCCATTCCTTGGCCGGCGACAACATCATGTCCTTTGACTTGGTGGCCAGTTTTAGAAAGAAAGAAGAGTTTCATTTCATTCTTCCCTTTGTTCGGAGCGAGCAAGGAAGGGAAGAACGTGTTCTAGGAGGCTTCGACTTTTGGAAGATGGTCACCCACACGACGTCCAAAAGGAGGAAGGACATACAATAGAAGATCAATAGGTATAATGTTTGTTTATGTTCTTTTGTATTTTGTCTATAATTGTTTTCAATTATATGTGGCTAATTTACTTGGACCCTGAATACAAACACAAAAATCGGCGATCCGTACATTATCTATTCCACGGCTATTCGAATAATAGAGGTAGGTTGCTTGAACAACAAGTTTGTTTAAGTGACCACTCTAATCGAATAGCACGACGATGAAACGATATCTTGGGTAATCCCTATTTGTCAAGGATTAATTTTTTTAATCCAGGAATGAAGATGGGATTGCCATCTACAAGCGATCGAGTTGAAGTGGGAAGCAAAGTTTCCCCCCTTCAAGGATGATGATGTCCCCTCGAGGAGCTCATAAGGATCATCATGTAAACCTTGCAAGTGGACTTGGTCCGACAATGTGATAAGGTTGAGCGGTACTACTCATGGACTTAGATGTTGATTAATTAATTATCAGTAAATTAATTAATTTATGGACATTCGAGATCTTAAACACACGGAGATATTTGTACAATTAATATATGGAGCCCATATTTATTTATGGGGGTTGGTGAGGTAGATCAATGATAAACCTCTAGTGGAATTGATTATCATTAATGGATCGAACTTTATGTGGGCTAGATCCATTGGTTGGCCATGATCCAACTCCTCCTCAGGGTCCCTATTGTAGCCTATTAAAAACCTAATGAAAGCCTAGATCCGACGGTGGAAAATGGAACCCTAGATCCGACGATGGAAATTGAATCCCTAGATCCGACGGTGGAGATTGAAAGGAGGCTTAAGCCTAGCTCTATAAAAGGAGGGCTAGGGCTTGGGCGGTGGAGAACATCTTTTGGAGATTAAGTTTTTCTTCCATTGGCTTGGGAGGCTAGGGTTTAAGAAAAGGCTTGGGCGGCAACAAATGGAAGGGTTAGGGTTTGTTTTCCTCTCTTCCTAAGGTGTAGCTGTCCCATCCTCTTCCTCCTCACTTTGGCCGGCACCCATACCTCTTCCTATATTTCTCCTTGGCCGGCGGCAACAAGAGTTAAGGTTCTTCCTTTGGAGCTCTTGGCCGGCAACCAAAATTTCTCTCCCTCTCCTTGGTGGCCAGCGGCAACAACAAAGAGGAGAAAGAGGTTTGATCTTTCTCTAAAGGGATTTTGTCCGGAACTAGATAGGAGAAGAAGGAAGCTTATTATCTTTTTTTTATTTGGAGAAAACAAAGAAAAGAAGATACGTGATCTAGGAGGCTTTATCTCGTGGAGGATCGCACACAACGTCCAAGAGGAGGATAGGACATACAATAGAAGACCAAGAGGTAAACAAGAGGTATAATTCTTGTTTTGGTTTCCTTTTGTTTCTTTGTAGTATATATGTAATTTCATGTGGCTAATTGACTTGGACCCCGAAGATAAACACAAAAATTGGTAATCCGTATATCATCTATTGCGCGGCTAATCGAGGAAAAGAGTTAGGTTGCTTGAATAATAAGTTTGTTCAAGAGACCACTCTAATAGAATAGCACGATGATGGATCGGTTTCTTGGGTAATCCGTCATCGTCTTGGATTAATTTTTTAATATGGAGACATAGATGGGATCGCCATGCACAAGAAACCGAGGCGGGAAGCGAAGCTTCGACCTTCAATCTAACCATAACCCTTGGCTAGATAACTACTCCTAAGCCTCTAATATGATTAGACAAGCATTGAAAGGGTGAGATTTTCATTGGAGATACATTGGAGAGTTAATTAGGGTAAAAATCAAATTGTAAGGGAATTTGAAGTTCAAGTTTGAACTTTTATCCTTATTTTTGATGGTTTAAGTTTCCTATTGGCTTAGGAACTCTCCAGGGAGATTCTTGGTGCAATTGTCAAGGGGGAGCAAGCCTTTAGTGGGAGATTATTAATCTAGGTATGATGGATGATAGTCTATAAAAAAGAGGGAAAAATAGAATATTTCTTTTCATTTAGTGATAGATCACTAAGGAGAATGAAAACATTTAAGATGATTTATGACAAAGGGGGAGAAGGAAGAATCTCATTGGAAAATAAGATATGGTAAACCTTGGTAGACTTTTTGATGTATTTCAAAAAGGAGGATAAATAGAAGGGGTTAATTTAGGATCTTAAGTTTAGCATCAACCCTAATATACACTAAACCCCAAAAATTTCAAAAATTTGAAATTCTGAATTGGGAACTCTTCATTATGCTTTGGCATAAGAAGAGCCAAGTTGGGTTTATGGGATAACCTAACGTAACGATAATGTCAAACATCAAAAAGGGGGAGATTATTGATGCAATCGACCCAGGTCACAATTGACCAAACTTGAGTGGGACTCGAGTAGGGTTTTGATGTTCGACGATGATTTACAATATGGTTTCACCATATGACTAGTGTATGGTATGGGACATCAAAGGTCATATGAGGGAGATTATTGGCGAAGTCCAAGTCTGTTAAGGTTAACCAGACACTTGGTGTAGAGAATTCCAAGTATGGTGACTTGGCAAGAAAAAGTCCAAGTATGGATACTTAGCAAGAGAAAATCCAAGTCGATCAAGGAAGACCGGACACTTGGTGTTGGAAAGACCAACGAGGAGTTAGCAAGGGAAGTCGTGGTAGGTCTGGGAGACCGTGCTTGGCAAGTGAAGTCCCGAATGAGGAGTCTTGGCAAATGAAGTCCCAAACAAGGAGTCTTGGTAAATAAAGTCCCGGACAGGGAGTCTTGGTAGTAAAGTCCCAGTGGCGTGGTCTCTTGGCTAAGGTAGACCCTAGAGCATGACAATAGCCGATGGAAGCACTGAAGGCTAGCGCGATGATGAAGAGTCATGAACTCGAAGGATCTGGGAGGCGTGAAGCTAATGGAAGTGGGTTGAAGGCTTAGGTCTAGGCCTAGGGTGAGTATCAAATATGAAGAGATCATACTTGGGGTATAGCAGTCGACTGCCAGTTTAATTCAATTGATTGGGCTTCGTTTGTAGGCAAACAAAAGCAAGGTGACGTCGACCAGTGCCTCGACTATGATAGTAGTCAAGACTACACCTCGACTGGTAAGGTGGAGTCAGGCAGTGAGTCTTGGGAAGTCGAGATAGTGCTATGGAAGCACTCGACCAACACCTCTATTTGCACTTGATGTGAGCAAAATATATAGGGTTTTAGGAGTAGTTTTCACTCACATCTCGTTGTATTTTATATTTAATTCTTGCATATTTCACTTTATTTTGCATTCATTTCTTATTTTCTAGTTCGGAGATCTACTCTTTGTACTTTTATGTACTTGGCAACATTCTACGAGGAAAATGGCACACTTTTGGAGCAAAAGGGAGGCATTTGGCAGCTAGAACCGAAGGACACACGGCCTGGCCCTGTGAATCCACACAGCGTATCCCGGAGCACACACCAGTGCCACACATGACTTGGTCATGTGAATCCACACGATTGTGTGGTGCTAGGGCAATTTCGATGCGGTTCAGTTTTTTCTAAGGTTCGGGAAGATCCAGCCTCATGTCAATATAAAGGAAGTTATGCCCAAACCCTAGGGAGGAAGCAAGACAACCAGGATGGCACACCGACACCCTAAAAAGCTTTGGGAACTCGCAACGGGGAAGAAGGAGGTTGCTCGAGGACCAAATTGTGTGCTTCAACGCCGGGGAGAAGAACCAAAGTACATTGTAATTCTCTTTCCTTACATCATCTGCATTGTATCTATGAATTCAATTATGCTTTGTGTTCCTCTTATCGTATTCAAGGAGTAGATTTTCTAATTCTAGGATTAGGGAGTAGTTTGTGTGCGTAGAATATGTTATTTCAAATATACGTCTGTTCGTGAATTCATATTTGCAATTGGTGATTGTTTACATCGATAACTGTTGGTTTGGTTTTCTATCTACTCTACGTAGCCGATACGAGGGGTGACAGCCCTCGTATCAATGATTTAGGAGAATTAAGGGGGAACCATGGGGTTGGCCTCATCTTCGACAATTGTGGATAGAAGGATGTCATAGAGTCAGAAATGAGACATGTTCCAACTCATCATAGGGATTGACCCGTCATCCTCGTACCGCCTATCCTGTCCTAAAGCCAGGGGTCAACTTAGTATGGCAAAGATAGTTCCCGATAGACGTGAAGGCTCATCGGGGAAGTGTATGATGCTCCTTCCACAAGACCATTGTTCGAAATTTAGATAATACCCAATTGAAAGCATGTTCTGCGACACACAAGTGAAATCGAAATCCTAGAATTCCCTTAAACGACTCATAGCTATCGTTCTCTTCTTCCTTGTGACATCGTACTAGAGTTAGGACCGCCGATAAACCTCATAAGCACAACCCTTAACGTTAAACTCCGAACAATAACGTCCACTCAACAATAATAACTCGAATCTCAGTCCCTGTGGGATCGATAATCTTTTTATTACTTGATGACATCAGTGCACTTATGAGCGTTGAGTGTGAGTGCATGCTTCGAGTCCTCGACGGTTCCCATCGCGAGATTTGAGGTCGCATTCAAATGCATCAGTGCCTCAACTGGATCCAGCACAAACATGAAAATAGCCAATCAGAAGTAAAGCATACTCGACTAGCACCTCGACTGGCGAAGCGACCGTTGTGCTGCAATGTTCAGAATCGAGATGCTTTGATGAGGGCTTATAAGAGGAGGTTGTGGGATTCTTCAAGAAGAGGTTAGAGGGGTGATTTGAGGTGAAGTGCTGCTGCATTTCAAGGTCTTCAAAGTCATCCCAAAGCAACCAACAAGCAAGCATTCTAAAGCCCTAACTTGTAAAGTGTGTCCACTTTTTTTCATTTGCTTTTGTAATTGTTGTATTTTCTTATTGTGTCTTGTTTTTATTATTGTAAGAGACTAGTAAGAGGTTTCTCTACCTCTGGTGTGTCACCGAGAAGGAGAAGTTTGATAGTGGTGGTTTGCATCACTAGAGCTCGCTAGGGTTCGACCGTGGAGTAGGAACTTGGGTTATGAACTATTTAAAATCCATGTGTTGTGCTTGTGTTGTGATTTGTATTTGTATTTTTATTTGTATTTGTATTTCAACTGTGTACTAACGATTGTAGATAAGCACGATGAATCTAAGCAAAGAAATCAACGAATTGCTATTCACCCCCCTCTAGCGACGTCATCGGTCCTACATGTATTAAAAATAGAAATCATATAACATGCTTTGAGTATAGAGGAATATGAAATTATAATAGCAAATGCCAAAAAAGAGTCAAGAAGATGACTCAAGTGCCAAAGAGGAATGAGAAGGTCAAGGAGGTCGGAGCCTTAACACGCAAAGGTAAGGAGAATATTGTATGCTTCAAGTGCTAACAATGAGGGTACTATAGAAGTCAATGTATGAAGGGGAGTCGCCCTAGGAAGGACGTGAGAGGAGCATGGCATATAGGGGGAGCTAAGACAAACCCTAAGCTATATTTTAACAATGCTCGTAATTCATATAATCATAGAAAGCATGCTAGGAATGTTTTGAATTCACTTGCAATTGTTCATGATAACAAGAATGCATGAAATAATAATAAATTTTATTGCTTAGGTGCTATACATGTTAGTTTTCCTAAGAACAATTCTAGGTCAACCCCACCTAAGGATAGGAAGGTAGAGAAACTAGACATTAATCCTAAGAAAACTAGACACATGCCTAGGAAGGGGAATGTCCAAAGAAAGAATGAAAATTAAAAAATTGGGAAATTAGAAATGGAAAATCAAGCTTTGAGGTCAAAGCTTGAGAAAATGGAAAAACCCCTTAGGAAGATGGAAAATAAGACTTTAAGGTATAATGGGCAAACATTAGGTGTTAGGAGACAAAAACCAACTGAGGACAAGAACGGCTTGGGTCACAAGCTTAAGTCGAAGGAGGTAATGCCAACCTACCACAATGTTCCATTTGACCATGGAAATAAGTCAAGGTCTAGGAAGATCAAGGTCATAAGGGAGCCAATCCCTAGAGTTGACCTTAGCAAGATGGAAGTGACTAAGGCCTCTAAAAGGCCTAAGAAAGTCAATAGCAAGATTAAAAGGGGAGTTACCCTTAAGGTTAACCTTGATAAGACTTAAATGACCAAGGCTTCAAAGCCTAGAAGGGTCATTAGGAGTGTAACGCCCGCAAAATTCTAAACTAGGCAAAGTAATTATATAGGTTTTAAGACCATAAAATGGTTAAAAAATAAAATAAATAAAAGATGGTTATAGGTATGATTTGAACCATGAACCTCCTAATAGGGAGGTAGCCTTGACACCACTAGACCCTAGGATAATTTATGGATAAGATATATAAAGAATATACAAAGAATATAGATGGGTGTTCATTCCCTAGGTATTAAAGAGGAGAATTAAGAGAAGAGTGGAAGTAAAACCCCACTTTCCTTCTTCATCCTCCTTCTTCCTCATCCTTGGCCGAATTCCCCATTTCCCTTTCCTCCCTTTTCATCCCAAGCTCTAGAAATTTTATAATAATTTTTGTATAGAATTTAATTTCATGTCTAGGAGATTATATATGGAATCTTGGAAAAAAAAATGATGATAAAAGAATAAAAGTGGAGAGGTGAGGTTTGAACCTTAAACCTCTTGGTGAGAGTTAACTCTTACCATGCATGTGATGACCAAGTGCTTAGCAATAGCTTACTATTAGAGGAAGAGGGGGAATTATAGATAAGTGTGATAAGAGTAAATGAAGAGGCATGACAAAGAGAAGAGAAACTTCTCTTCCTCCTTTATAAAGAAGAGAGAAGTTCCACTTGGCCACTTCTTTCTTCCTTCTTCCTCTCCTCTTCATCCTCCACGAAACCCTAAGCCTTCTTCCTTGAAGTTTCGGCCAAAACAAAATAGGGTGTCACCCTAGAGAGTTAGGCAAAGGGAAGGGTTCATCTAAGGGGCTAATAACCATCTAAGGGTCAAGAGCACCAAGAAGGGTACTATGGCAAGATTATTTCTTGTCTCCTCTCCTTCTTCTTCCTTTGGCCGAGAGCCCCATTCAAGCTAGGAGAAAGCTAGGTGACTTCTTTAGGTCATCTTCTCCACCCAAAACAAAGCGAAGGAAGTAAGTATCCCTCACCTGCATACGAGTAGTTGCGATTGAATGTTTGAACAACTTGTATGTTATATTCGGCCAAGCATGTTTTAGTTTACCAATGAAGTTGAAATCTATGTTTAGGAAGGATATGATGATGCTAAGATGGGAAAAGAGGGTTGGTTAAAGGCTAACCCTAGTTGAGCCCTTATGTGTTTCCCTAGGAAATTAGGGTTAGGGTTTCATGAATGCCATGTTTTAAATTGCTATATGATGTAGTTAGGGTTTAAAAGGGATTAGGTCAAAAGTTAACCCTAGGAAACCCTATGGACCATTCGGCCAACATGGGTTTTTGGTGTTTTTGTTGAAGTTTATATCTTGCCTTACTTGCAAATGATGATGATAGCATGTTAGAGGGATTAGGATAAAGATCTAACCCCAAAGGTTTCCATGAACCATTCGGCCAAGTCATGGACTAGGGTCTAAATGAAGCTCCATGTTATGTTTATGCTATGTTCTATAACTAGATGATGATGTTAGGGGTTAAAGTGGATTAGGACAAAAGCTAACCCTAATGAACCCTAAGAACCATTCGGCCAAGTCATGGACTAGGGTCTAAATGAAGCTCCATGTTATGTTTATGCTATGTTCTATAACTAGATGATGATGTTAGGGGTTAAAGTGGATTAGGACAAAAGCTAACCCTAATGAACCCTAAGAACCATTCGGCCAATATGGATCTTGGTGTTTTATTGAAGTTTTATAGCTTGTTTTACTTGTAAGAAATGATGTTAACATGTAGGGGGTTGAGGATGAAGATCTAAACCCTAAAAAGCCTATAAGGGCCATTCGGCCACCTTTGAGTTTTAGGTTACAATGAAGTTCATACCATGAAGTATGCTATGCTATGTTAATGAAATGAAGCATGATGTGTATGAAATGAAGTATGCTATGCTATGTTAACGAAATAAGCTATGTTGTTATGAAATGAAGTATGCTATGCTATGTTAATGAAATGAAGCATGATGTGTATGAAATGAAGTATGCTATGCTATGTTAATGAAATAAGCTATGTTGTTATGAAATGAAGTATGCTATGCTATGTTAATGAAATGAAGCATGATGTGTTATGAAGTGAAGTATGCTATGCTATGTTAATGAAATAAGCTATGTTGTTATGAAATGAAGTATGCTATGCTATGTTAATGAAATGAAGCATGATGTGTATGAAATGAAGTATGCTATGCTATGTTAACGAAATAAGCTATGTTATAAATAAGCATATAAGTACTTTACTTTCTGCATGGCTTGTACCAAGACCTTAACAAGGTCCAAAGAAGGGATGGGCTCCTAAGATGCCCTAGGTCGATGGAATAAGACTCGGGCCTAGGATGGGCTTCTATGTATGATTGCCCCTAGGTCGATGGAATAATATTCGGGCCTAGTACGGGATGGGCTCCAAGATGCCTTAGGTCGATGGAGTAAGACTCGGGCCTAGGATGGGCTTCTACGCTATGACGATTGCCCCTAGGTCGATGGAATAAGACTCGGGCCTAGGAACCTATTAGGTTCGAGACTTGCTACCTTGGGCCTATTTAGGGATGCGCACTATGATAATGAAGAAGTGGTACAATGCCGGGCCCAAATATGTTGAGATCTATATTTACGTACCTAACATGTATGTTTTCAAAAGCATCTTGCATATGTATGCCATGATTGTTAAGTTACATGTTATGTTAGATGCTATGCCATGATTGTTTACGTCACATGTTATGTTAGATGATATGCCATGATTGTTAAGTTACATGTTATGTTAGATGCTATGCCATGATTGTTTACGTCACATGTTATGTTAGATGATATGCCATGATTGTTAGGTTACATGTTATGTTAGATGATATGCCATAATGTTTAAGTTACCTGTTATGATAGATGATATGTCATGATGTATAAGTTACATGTTATGCTCGATGGCACGCTATGATGTTAGGTTACTAAGTTACATATGATGCCATGTATGTTATGTTTATGTTACTTAAGCTACAAGTTAAGTTGATGATGCCAGGTATGTTACATGATATATTGATTATATGTTATAAATGCTACAAGTCATGATTAATGATGATGTATGGTTTTTGTGAGTAGGACAGGATCTTACTAAGCCTATGTGCTTATAGTTTATTTTCCCTCGTACTGCAGATAAGGGTAAGGGATGGATAAACTAAAGGGAGCAGCAGGAGGGGTCAATGTGTGTGGTAGTGGCATGGTGGAGAAGATCCGTTGAGTCTACTTATACATGTATTACCTATAATGATGATGTCTATGGATGTCTTTACTTATGTCTCCCTATGACAATGATGTTATGGACCTACTAAGCCCTAAGTATCTATATATATATATAAGAAGAATGCGTTATGTTGATAAGAAGAAGTAAAGAAGAAGTAAGAAGAAGTATCTATGCATGCTATGCTATGAAACATGCTCTATGTTAAGAAGAAGTGTTAATGCATATTTATGTTTAAAAAGAAAAAAAAAGTATTTAGGTCTCAAGTCTTCCGCTGTAAGAAATAAGAAGTATATATATATAAAGTCTTCCGCTGTATGAAATGTATGTACGGTCGCGTCACGCGCCGCCTCTCCGGACATTTAGGGTCCCGGGAGGGCGGGCGTGACAAGGAGGGTATCTAGGGAAGTCATCCCTAGCGAGTACATAGTTAATCCAAGAAGCTCCAATAGGTATTGGGTTCCTAGAAGCGTGATGTTGATGCAGGGAGCATCACTCCTTAGTTTTGATGTATGAACCATAGTTAAAGTTAGGAATTACTTGTGTTCTAATATACGTGTTAAGTGTGCAGGCTTAACAGGAAAGCCCTAGTAGGTAAGGCAGACCGGATACTAGGAAAACTATTGAAAGTCCTTGTAGGTCGTGTTGACCAGATACTAGGCATAAGGCTTGACAGATCAGGAAGACCAGACATTAAGCAAAAAGTTCAGATGGGTCAGGAGATCAGACATCTAGCATGAAGACCAGTTGAGTCAGAAGACCAGACAACTGACATGGAGCTCAGCTGGATTAGGGAGACCAAACAACTGGAGGAAGTCTTGGTGGGCTAGATCAGACGTCAAGCATGGTAAGTCTGACTGAGCGGTCGACAGGTAAGCCTCAAGTGAAGAGGTGAGACCGAGTCCTTAGGTGGGGACAAAGCTAGGCGTCGATCCGACTGATAGTCTCCATGGGACTAAGAAGTCGAGATCGGGTAGTATTACTACTATCATTTCATTTCATACTATGTTTTGTAGTAATACTATTTTGTAGGTATCCAGTCGATTAGATATGGTCCAGTCAACTAAGTTCTCATGTTGGCAACACAGGTTTGTGATCGATTGGAAATTTGGAGACCAAGATGGCAATAACTCTAGTCAACTGGGATAGGTAATTTACCAAAATGCATAGGAGCGGAGTCAGGCGACCTGGAGTTGATTGGACCAGGCCAGTCTACTGGAAAGCCTAAAATACCAAATCGATAAGTTGATTTGGAGTCGATTAGAGGGTGTTCCAGTCAACTGGAAAAGGCTTATAAAAGAAATGGAGGACTAGCTCTGTGATGAAAAACTCTAAAACGTCAAAGTGTTGTCGCCATCCTCCCTCATCTATAAAAGCTCCAACATGTCAACCTCTTGTAAGTTTGACACTCCGAGCTACCTCGTCATCTCTAATAGTATCAGTATAATAATTTCCTATTGCTTTTGCTTACTTGTACTTCATTTCAAGAGAATAGGTGGCTTGTACCTAATCCTCTATTCTTTGTAAAAATCGAACCCCTTCCGAGATGAGAGTTCTTGATTCGAAGGGAATTTAGTGGATTGCCCATCGAGGTAGCTCTCGTAAAGCTACAAGCCTTGGAGTAGAAACTCGACTAGGGTTGTGAACCAAGTAAAAAGATCCCATGCAATTTATTTTATTTTATTTTATTTACATTTCCGCTGTATACTTTTATAATTTGAAAAGAAAAGAAAATTTTTAAAAGGTAAAAAAAAATTATAACTTCCGAGATTCACCCCCTCTCTCAAAAATCTCGATCCTACAATTAGTATCATAGCACGGGGGCACTCTGATTTTGGTGAAACCACTAAATAGAGCAAATAAGAAAATTTTCTTTAATTATTTTTGTAATAATTTCAATTTTTGCACTAGAATATGTTTTCTTTACAATTGGTAAATTTTCTTTATTTTGCTTAATCTAAATTTTTGCACTAGTATAATCTTACTTCATTTTTGTAACTTTAGGAATATTTTTTAATAATAAAAATTATGTAATTTTTTTAAAATAAGAAAATTTCACACCTAGAGGGATATAGCACCGTTCTCCCTTTTCTCTTTCACGAATAGGGCTTTTCCTATTGGAAGATGAGAATGAAGTGTTTCTTGAAAATCGACCTCGAGGTTTTAGTTTTCGATTAGGAAAGGTTTCGTTCCTCCAGTAGATGACTCGGGAGAGTTGTTAGATCTGAAGAAATGGACCGCAGACATAAGAAAATGAGCTCAAGTTGATTACAAGGACCCTAACACCATGCAATGTGGACTAACCAAAGAAGAGTTCATTAGAGTCGGACCCTTTGAAAACTCTAAGGAACATTGGAATAAATTAGTAGAATTACACGACGGCACTAATGACACTAGGATATCTAAAAGAGACATGATTCTTAATAAATTATTTAATTATAAATGTCAAAAAATGAAAATGCAAGTCAATTTCACATGAGGATAAAAGACATATTAAATGGACTCCACCTAATAGGTCATCAAATTAAAAATAGGGATATAATTATCTACACCCTTAAGGCATTTCCTCGGAATGCCTTATGGACATCCATCATCGATGCCTATAAGGTCTCCTAGGATCTTTCCTTAATTAGACTAGACGAACTATTTTATCAACTTGAACTACACGAGTAAGCTAACTTAGGTTAAACTGAGAATGATATAGCTTTGGTGGTAGGTTTGACTAGAAAAGAAAAGAAACCCAAGAGTGAGTTCCAAGACGAGTCGGAATCGGACCAAAACAGAGAAGAAGAGATGGTAAACATGGTCCAGAAAATGTTTAACCGGATGAAGAGGTTCACTAAGAGAGATGCCAAGAATGTGACCGAGAACAAACAAAGACCTAGATCGGAAGTGGCGTGCTACGAATGCAACGGGAAGGGTCACTACAGTTGAAGTGCGCAAACTTAAAAAAGGAAGAGAAGCCCAAAAAGGAAAAGAAGAAGAAGGCACTCAAGATGACTTTGTTAGTGCCTATAAGATCCAAATATCTCCACAATGATATGATATTGTCTACTTTGGGCTTAAGTCCTAATGGTTTTGATTTTCGGGATTTACCCAAAAGCCCTCATGCCAATAGAGATATCTTTTCATCTTTTAAGCACATGATCTTTTCCATGACTTACCAATGTGGGACTTTGATTGTATTCTTAATACTGTCAACAATCCCCCCCCCCCTCAAATGAAGGACCACATTACCCCCCCCCTTCAAGCCTATCCTTCCTCTAAGTACTTCCAATGCTTGATGTCCGATCTTCAACCCACTAGGACTTTCTTGCAACTATCTAGTCCTCTTGACCCAGTTGGACTTCTTGTTAGTTGTCCAGCCCTTCTGGCACAATTGGACTTCCTGCCAGTTGTTTGGTTCTCCTGATCCAACTGAACTTCTTGCCTAGTATTTGGTTCTCTTGATCCAGACATGGGAGCTCCACTTCCTTTGTTTGAGGTTCATGGCTTGACATGAACCATGACTCTGATACCAATTGTTAGTACCTATAAGATCTACATATCTCCACAATGGTATGATATTCTCCACTTTGGGCCAAGCCCTCATGGTTTTGTTTTTGGGTTTACCCAAAGGGTCTCATGCCAATGGAGAGATCTTTCCATCTTATAAGCACATGATCTTTTCTATGTCTTACCAATGTGGGACTTTGATTGTATTCTCAATAATCCCAATAGACTTAGGATGAGTCATCTTTGGAAGAGTCGAATGCGAGAAGAACCAAAGTGGAGCTTCGTAGCATTCATGGTCGCAGACGAGTCCGAGGCCAAATCAAGCTCCGAGTCCGAGTCCGAATCCAAGAGCATCCATTTTTGAAGGTTCAAATGAGGTAACATCTCCCTTAGAAGATAAACTATATAACAACATTTCATGTTTAGGTAGGAGATTACCTAAGTATGAGAACCGAGTATACTCACTCCTTAAGGAAGTCCAAGTACTTAAGAAGCAAGTCAACTCAAAACTTCAACTTGCCAAGTTGAGGATAGAGACTCAACTCGAGCTACAAAGCTTGAGAAAGAGAACACGGTCCTAAAAAGGCAAGTAGGAGATCTCACCGAAATGTTGGAAAGGTTCACCTCGGGCTCCAAGTATCTAAACATGATGCTTGAGTCTCAATGAGCCGTGTACAATAAGTCCAGACTCAAATACAAAGCTAAATCATCCTATAAAGTATACATGTCATTACTTAGCTGAAACGCTAAGAGTTGAGTCCAAGCATGGGTTCCTAAGTCTATCTTAGTCAACCAAGTTGGACCAAACCAATTTTGTGTTACCAAGAATTAAGTTCACTTAGTGAACAAAATTTAACTAAGTTATCACTTAGGGCGAGCTAGTCACATGAATGTTTCTTTAATTAGTTAAACTCTTGCATGTTTAGTTTGCTTTACTTGCTTAATTTAGAATGGACTAGATAGGAAATAAAGTAGTTTAAACATAAACAACCTAGTATTACGATAAAGTGAAATGATAGTAAAATAGACAAGCTCTTCAAAGTACATGTCTAGGAAGTGATCCACCTGATATCCAAAGGTCATATGCCTCACCACAACCTGGTGCACTAAGTTGAGTAGATTACTGAAGCTAACTTACTAAGTCTGTAGCTCGTTAGACCAAAGTTTAGTCCAAAGTGAGTCAAGTATTTGATTCCTTGATTGACTTTGTCTTAGGAAGTGGTCCACCTGATATCCAAGAAGATCATATGCCTCGCTACTGCTTGGAAGTCAATTTTGAAAAAACCTACTTGATTAGCTCAAGCTAAACTTGAATCTAACATAAGTTTAAAAAACTTTGAAATTTTCATTAAAATTAATCAAGATAAGAATGAACTCTCATCTCACAAAATCCATAGGATTAACGTGTATTGAAAACCTAGATTGGGTGAGATGAATTAGATTAATTTAATCAAATTAATCAACTCAACCCTAATTCTAATCAATCTAACTTTAATCAACTAAATTCTAATCAAACCGTAATTTATTCTTAATTTAAGAAACCTTAAGAATGTTTAATTCATATAGGACTCCAGAATGGACCAATAGATTAAGGATAGTGGCTATTCCAGACACATGACTGGAGAACATCACAAATCATAGAATTAAAACTAAAGAACCTAGGTTCAATCGCCTTTGGAAACAATTGTGGACTTAAGGTAATTGGAACATGTAACATTGAACTAAAATCAAATTTTATCATTCAAAAGGTCTTGTTTATAGAAAATTTAAAATTCAATTTACTTAGCATAAGTCAACTATGTGATGTTGGATATGAAGTGAAATATTTTTCAAATTATTGTTTAATTAATAGCATTGAAAATTAAAAAATATTACTTAAAGGCGTTTGGGATAAAAACCTCTATTTAATAAATTTAGCAAGATCCTCAATCAAGTGTCATTTGACACAACAAGAAGAAACATGGGTCTGGCATAAGAGACATGCTCACTTCTACATTAGGCATACAACCAAACTAAGTGAAACCAATTTAGTTAAAGGGTTACCTAAACTAAAGAACTTAGAAAACAAAATTTGTAATGCTTGCCAACAAGGTGTTGGAACGTTGGTGGTCGGCTAGAGGGGGGGTGAATAGCCCTCAATCGTCGTACGGTGGAATACGATCGTTCATCGTGCGTCGCTTGTCTACAATTGTTGTTAGCGCAGCGGAAACAATAAAAACAAATAGAAATACTAACAACAAACACAAGCACATGCAATACACAAAGATATACGTGGTTCAGAACCGAATGATTCCTACTCTACAGGCGAGTTCATCGAGCTCTAGTTATGCGCACGACACTAACTAAACTCCTTCTCGACAACACGTCGGAGGTGGAGAAACCTCATACAAGCAATTACAACAGTAATATAGAAGTACAAACAAGAATACAAATACAATACAAAAGAACACTTTTCACTGATTGCTTTTTATCACTTGTTTATTGCTTTCTTTGGTTAGCTCTTGAAGGACTGGAATGCAGTAGCAATTCCCCTTCAAAGTCTCTCTTAAAGTCTTGGCAAAATCCTCCATCTTGAGCTCCATTTATAACCTGCATCAAGCTGATTTTGAGCCCATCAGTCGACTGCTCATGACCATCAGTCGACTGGTCCTGTAGTCGTTGTCTCACAACGACATGATCCACATTGGAGAAACTCTAATGAATCCATCATCAGTCGACTGATCATGCCCATCAATCGACTGATGATCCCATCAGTCGAGTGCTGATGCGAGCACTCGACTGGAAACCATTCTGTGGCTAAAAACACCCCTATCAGTCGACTGATCTCCTTCATCCGTCGACTGATGGTGTTATAAGTCGACTGCCATCCCTCGGCAGTTGAATGATTAGCTAGACCCTGTTCAGTCATACACAAGTCGAACCCTAGTTTACTTGGAGCAGTCGACTGGCACCTATGCTAGTCGACTGATGTTGGGTAAAACCTTAAACATAAGTTGTTTGAGCATCCGACACTCAGTCTTAGTCACTTGTCCATGTCCACCTCATCCCTCATGGAGTTCCCCACCGAAGTTCTTTTCCCTTGGCCTATGTCCCTCGGATGCGCCAAGTGCACGACTTCGCAATGTCATCCTTCGCGTCTCTTGCCCTTGAAGTATGCTTCCCTTGGGCCTCACTCCATTTGTTCCCCATCCGGCGGTCCCTCAGATGCATCAAGTGGACGACTTTACAATGCTTCACCGACTGAAGGACGCCGAGCCTAGTGAACATGCCAAGTCCTCAAGACTTCCCAAATGCACCAAGCGCACGACTTTCCAATGCATTTCTCACCAAGCACCAAGCGCACGGCTTCGCAATGCTTTGGACTTTTCCACACCAAGCCTCATGCTTGGATTTTCCATGTCAACTCCATGTTGGACTTTCCAATGACAATCCTATGTCATAAGTTTTGTCTATCATCAAAATACTGCTCGAGTCAACCCGTGCCAATTGCACCAACAATCTCCCCCTTTTTGATGATTGACAAAACTATCCCACAAGTCTACCAATTATCCCTAATTGGCAATTCTCACATCCCAATGAGAATTCCAAACCCAATTGGTAACTTGGTAACTTCTCCATCTTTTTGACATACATCAAAAAGGTCCTCCCCAAGGGTATGAATGTCTCATATCCCAATGAGATCTTACAATCTCTCCCTTGGAGGAACATGTTGGTGCAGGGGCACCAGATAATCGAACTTGTGTTTTGATTATGTCAAAGACACAAAGTTAAGTTTACATCCTTATCTCACGAGCTAAATCGAGTGTGCAGAAAAGTACTAAAGCCAGAGCTGAAGGCTAGCGACACCCGGAGGAAGCCGCAGTGGTCGGGCAACACTCGAGTGACTTTGAAGAGAGCCGAAGGAATCGAGTGGAAGGCCGGAAGTGAAAGAGACACAGTAAGTATCGAGGTAAGCTCATGTGAGTGAGAGATGGTAAGGTCGTGTCCTCTGTACGGGGATGACCGTATGCGATGATCCGACTAAGACTTCCTGTGGAAGGTCTTGGTCGAGATCGGACGGTCAGAAACCGTCGCATTTATCATTTTCTGAGCTAACCTCTTACTGCAGGGAAGTGGCCAGGCTAGAAGTCGACTGCTGGACATTGGGCAGTCGACTAATGCTCATCAGTCCATTGATGGGAGGCATCAGTCGACTAGTGGCGATGAATCAGCCTTTGCGCTAGGTCAAAACGGATAACGTTTGACGCGGCCACTTCGCGATAAATTTTCTACAACTTTGTGATATGTTCTGAAAGATGAGGAGACATATTCAGAGGCCAAAATCTATAAAAGGAGGGGAGGATTCCAACTGTAAATATCATCAAGTTTAATTCTCAAGTGATCCTACAACGTCAAAGCTCCAACACTGTCATAACACCGACAAGATGACAAGTTCTAATCTTCTTCGTCGGCAGCAGCAACAAGTAACATATTTTGTTCTTGTATTCTTGTTTTTATTTGCAACGAGGTGAGGTAGGCTTGTTGCCTCATCCTCGTACCTTCGATTTTGTGTTCGTTGTCTCCTACCTCCAACGAGGAGGAGACGTTACAGTGCTTTACCCTGCGTACGCGGTCTTGGTCCGTTAGGGCCTTGGAGTAGCAACCGCTGGGATGTGAACCAAGTAAAAATAAACGTGTCTTTTTGTCTTTCCGCTGTGCGTACTCGTGTATTGAACGAATGAATGAAAAGATTTACGCTCACTATTCACCCCTCCCCCGTCTAGCGACGCTTCTCAATCCAACAGAACACACGCCTACAATCAATCTATTGATAAGTCCCATATCACTTAAAGAGAGGCAACCCAATTTCCCTCCCATGAGAAAAAGTACACATCCATCTTCCCATGATGGATACCTCCTCTTAAAGGCTTGCTCCCCCTTGACCATTGCACCAACAATGTCCTTGGAGAGTCCCTAAGCCAATAGGAACATTAAACAATCAAAATTAAGGCAAAATTCAACAATGAACTCTCATCCTCCTTAAAATTTATACTCACCTTAAACACTTCTCCTAATCCATATCCAAAGGATTTCCACCCTTTCTATTGCTCTCCCAAGCTTGTCCTAGGGTTAGGAGTGGTTAGGGGACCAAAACCTAGCTGAACATGGATCTAAGCACCAAGGTTTACTCGGAATCAGCAATACCAGTCGTCTAAATCAGATATCAGTCGACTCCTTCCCACATCAGTCGACTGGCCTCCTTGGCAGTCAACTGATAACTGCATTTGTAGTTTTCTGATTTTCAAAAATAAATTTCTAAAATTCATAAGTAAATATACATAAGTTGAAAAATCTTGAAATTTTGTATGTATATTACTTATTACAATCATAATGGGTGAAAAATATTGGAAAATTATTTTACCCACAAAATAGTGAGATTGATACAAAGTTCAAATATTTAGAAAAGCTTCAATAATGAGCCCTCTTTGTATCATCCCATTCAATAGTGATAGCTATCAAAAGATAGACTTCACCAAGATTTTTCAAAATATTTTCAAACTGTTTTTTAAATCTTTAATTCTTTTTTCCTAAACATCTCACTTGTATCTAAATGTGCAAAACACATTCAAGGCAAATATTCTAGTGAGATGTGGGTTTTTGTTCTTTAATGGTTTCATGCATATTTTAAACCAACTCTACTTGATTCCCTCATGCATGGGACTTCAAGTCATGCCAATGGTCCTTAAATCAATTTTATTTTATGCGTGATATAATTATGACATATATATGATATAACTAAGCATGTGTCAAAATCATAATGTCATGGCATGTGAATAAAATTTTAACATACATGACATATAAAACTATGTCTAAAACATGATCATGACATTTTAAGAGATAAAATGAAAATGATGTCATGTCATGGCAAGGCAAATAAATCATGGCAAGTAAAATATACTAAGGTATAAAATACCTATGTGTTAAATCCAAATTTCCATTTCTAGGAATTAATTCTATTTTGCCTTAATACCATTATCTCCCAAGTGTGCCATAAACCCAAAATGACACACCCATACCTCAAAGACCTAATCGTGCCAATTTAATCATTTTTTTTTTCAACTTCTCAAGCACATTGGCACATCCTAATGTGTCAACTCACCATGGCTAGGTTAACTACCCATCCACTTAGGGTTGACACACCCTAATCCATCTAGCATGAATCGATCACGCTCCTAAGAACCCAATACCTATTTGAGTTCCTTGGGTTAACAAGGTATTCACTAGGGATAACTTCCGTAGATACCTTCTTAATGACCCTTTTAGGCTTTGAAGTCATAGTCTTTTGGGTCTTTCTTATGTCAACTCTAGAGGTAACTCCCCCAATGACCATCTTAGTGGCTTTCTTGGTTTTTCTTAAGTCCTTAGCCACTAAGCACACACCATAGCTAGTCTTAGGGATAATTTCCCTATTAGCCTTGGTTTTCCTAGACCTAGATGTTGTTCCATAATCAAATGGAACATTATGATAAGTCTTCTTGGGCTTAGGTTTGTGACCCAAACCTTCCTTGCCCATAGACCGTTCTTGAACCCTAGGTCTTGACTTTTGGGCATTTGACCCTTGAATAGAATTTTCTACAATCCTAAGGGTCTTTTCCATTCTCTCAAGTCTTGACCTCAAGACTTGGTTTTCTAATTCTAATTTTTTCAATTTTGATTTATCATTAGATTTTTGAGAAGGCCTCTTCTTCTTAGGCATGTGCCTAGACTTTTTGGGATTTATACCCAAATTTTCTTCTATTCTCCTAATTGATTCCCTAGGTAAAATAGTTCTAGTATTATTTGTCCTAGGTTTATCCTTAGATAAATTTACATGCTTAGCACCAATACAATAAACCTTATTATTTATACTAGCATACTTTTCATTAATAATTGCAAGAGAACTAAAATAATTTTTAGCATGCTTGTTAACCCTAGAAATTGAAGGTCCATTAATTAAATTTACCTTAGGGTTAGCTTTGGAAGCTCCCCCTACATGAGATACAACTTCTTGCATTTTCTTCCCTCTAGGGCATTGGCTTCGGTAGTGTCCCCGTTGGTTGCATTTGAAGCACATCATGTGCTCTTTTCTCTTAATTGTGGGAACTCCGACATTATTGACTTTTGGTGCCGGTTGAACCTTCTTCACCTTCTTAGGACACTTACTTTTGTAGTGCCCTTGTTCCCTACACTCAAAGCATGTTATATGATTTTTATTTATAATAACAACACTTGTGTTACCTAGGTAATTTTCGCTTCTCCCGAATGTTGAAGCTTCTTCTTGAACTTGTTCCGAGATGGAAGGCTTCTCCTCCCCCTCAATGCTAGAGGTGGAGATCTCCACCAAATCATCAACATCTTCAAATGTGGTGGGCAATTCTTCCTCGGCATTCTTCTCTACTTTTGCCGGTTCGTGATTCTTGTGCAATTCAACCACTTTATTCAACAAATCCTTTGCATCCCTAAAATTCCTTAACCTAGACCAAATGTTGTTATGAATCAAATCACTAAGTAATTTGATTACCTTGAGATTAGTCTTGAAGTCCTTGATTTGGTCTTGGGTCCACCTTGACTTCTCAATTTGCCTATTGCTTTTATCCCTAGGCAATTCGAAATCATTTTCTATAATAAGCATAATATCAAAATCGGTTTCGAAATATACCTCCATCCTTTTCTTCCACCAAGAAAAGTCTCCATCGAATTTCGATGGATGGATGTTGAAGCCAAGCATCTTTTAGTGCTTGTATCGGCGGTTAGTCCTTTACAAGCAACTTGGCTCTGATACCACTTGTTGGAAAGTTGGTGGCCGGCTAGAGGGGGGTGAATAGCCCTCAATCGTCGTATGGTGTAATACGATCATTCGTCGTGCATTTCTTGTCTACAATTGTTGATAGAGCAGCAGAAACAATACAAACAAATAGAAATACTAACAACAAACACAAGCACATGCAATACACCAAGATATATGTGGTTCGGAATCGAATGGTTCCTACTCTATGGGCGAGCTCACCGAGCTCTAGTTATGTGCAAGGCACTAACTAAACTCCTTCTCGACAACACGTCGGAGGTGGAAAAACCTCGTACAAGCAATTACAACAGTAATATAGAAGTACAAATAAGAATACAAATACAATACAAAAGAACACTTTTCACCAATTGCTTTTGATAACTTATTTGTTGCTTGCTTTGGTTGGCTCTTGAAGGACTGGAATGCAGCAGCAATTCCCCTTTAAAGTCTCCCTTAAAGTTTTGGCGAAATCCTCCATCTTGAGCTCCATTTATAACCTACATCAAGCTGATTTCGCACCCATCAGTCTACTAATCGTGACCATCAGTCGATTGGTCCTATAGCCATTGTCTAACAACGACTTGATCAACATTGGAAAAACTCCAATGGATCCATCATCAGTCGAATGATCATGCCCATCAGTCGACTGATGATCCCATCAGTCGAGTGCTGGCGCAAGCACTCAACTGGAAATCATTCTGTGGCTGAAAACACCTCTATCAGTCGACTGATCTCCATCATTAGTCAACTGATGGTGTCATCAGTCGACTGCCATCCCTCGGTAATCGACTGATCATCCAGACCCTATTTAGTCAAACACCAGTGGAACCCTAGTCAACTTGGAGCAGTCGACTGGCACCTATGCCAATCGACTGATGTCAGGTAAAACCTCAAACACTAAGTTGTTTGAGCATCCGACAATCAGTCTTAGCCACTTGGCTAAGTCCACCACATCTCTCATGGAGTTCCCCACTGAATTTCTCTTCCTTGGGACTTTGTCCCTCAGATGCACCAAGTGCACAACATCCCAACGCCACCCTTCGCATCTCTTGCCCTCGAAGTATGCTTCCCTTGGGCCTCACTCCATTCGCTCCCCGTCAGGCAGTACCTCGGATGCATCAAACGCACGGCTTCACAATGTCATCCTTCACCGACTCAAGGACCCCGAACCTAGTAAACTTGCCAAGTCCTCAAGTCTTCCCAAATGCACCAAGCACACGGCTTCGCAATGTATTTCTTGTTGGGCTTTCCGAGCCGTAAAAACCTCTTTTGCGTTGCAAAAACCTCAGAAGACCGGCCATGGATCTGTGCGAAGATATATAAAAATAAATTCATGTACGTGTTATGGAAATCTAGATCTACCTTAGATCTACATGATGAGAGCATTACCCTCATAGCGACGCCCTTCGCTTAACCTGCTCGTCCAAACGCTTTGTCGGATCTCGAAGAGTATCAAGTGTACACTTCTCTACAAGTATCCACATAGACAAATGGTAGAGAAGACACCTTAGAGTGTGCTAGCACCCTTGAGGAATCTCGGCAAGAAGACTATTGGGAGAGAGCAAGAAGAAGACCAAGGAAGAAGAAGATGATGTTAATTCCAAATAACTTCTCATCTAATGAAAAGTGGTCGGGCACTTTGTTTTGGGGGGTTACATGCATGCATGTAACTCAAAGAGCCAATGGCTATTGGTCTCCCTCATGAGGTGGCATCACATGATAAGTCCATGATGATGTGAAACATCATCATTGGCCGACCCCCATGCCAAGTCACCATGACATGGCAATTGGTCAAGTCAAAATTGACCATTCATCCTCCCTCTCAAGTCAAGTCAAACTTGACCTCTTATCTCCCATGGTCGATCAAATCTAACCACTTGATTCAAGTCAATTTGATTTAATGAATCTCTATTCATTAATTTAAATAGACTCAATGAATCAAATTAAAATTAGACTCATTCAACACTTGAATCAAATTGAGTCTAACTCAATTAGTCTAATTTGGATTACTCTTAATCCAATTATGTTTATCCCATGAATCTAATCCTCATGGTTCATCATATGAACCTAATCTCCATCTAATTTCCCTTTGTGTGACCCTATAGGTTCTTGTAATGTTGGTAATGCTCCTAAACCGATATAGGAACATAAGCAATGAGCGATATCTAGCAACACATCATTGCTACCCAAGTTATAAGAATGTTGAGATCCAACGTCACCTTTGTGACTACTAATTGTGACTCTCATAATATGTGATAATATCCCTCTATCCTTGACATCTAGATTGACCAATTGAAGCATAGACCATGTCATTCTTGGTACAATCTATATCTTGAACACCAAGTAGACTCACTCTAATCAAATGAGCTCAATATCTCATATTGACTCATTTGGGCATGGCCATGCACTTCGTGGTCTCACACTATCAAGAATAACGATGTCACTCCCATCATATAGGAGGAATAGATCTCATCTACATCACTCACATCCCTCCTCATAATTTGTTACATACCAAGTAATCACCTTTATAGTCCACCCATTTACGGGTGACGTTTGACGAAGCCAAAGTATGCAACTCCTTATGTAGGGAACCATGGTGACTTCAGGTCCAAGGACTAATAGTCATACTAATAGTCACATGAGAAAGCATATGCCACTAATATAACGATCCATGATACTTTATCATGGCGGGTCATTCAGTATACATTCTCCAATGCATACCCATGTGTCAACTTGATATCTCATATCCATGACTTGTGAGATCAAGTCATCGTATTGACCTACATGCTAGTCTCTATGCATTAATATTGTCCCTGAATGTTAATACTTGACTAGGAATGATTAAGAGTAGTGTTCTCTATATCATCTCATTATCGATTCAACCTATCGATTGATATAGATAAGAACCTTCTACTCAAGGACATTATTATATTTAGTTATTTGGCACAAATATAAGTAAATATAATAACCATGCCTTTATAAATAGGAATATGATATAATAAAGTCCATACAATAATCATCACATGATTGGCTCTAGGGCTTTCACTAACAATCTCCCACTAGTACTAGTGCCAATTACCGTAGTATCTAATACCCAATGACCTAGTGTGACCATCATACTTTTTTTGTACCAAAGCCTTGGTAAAGGTATATGCGATGTTAGCCTCTGTGGGTACTCTACGAATCTTCACATCTCCTCTATCGATAATCTCTCGAATGAGATGGAAGCACCGTAGTATGTGTTTGGTCAGCTGAGGTGAGCGAGGTTCCTTAACCTGCGCAATAGCTCCATTGTTGTCATAATAGAGCTCTATAGGATCTGCTATGCTTGGAACCACCCCAAGCTCAGTAATGAACTTGCGGATCCAAACTGCCTCCTTTGCTGCCTCTGATGCAACGATATACTCGACTTCTGTTGTAGAATCAGCAACTGTGTTATGCTTCGAACTCTTCCAGCTCACAGTGCCACCATTCAAGAAAAACACGAACCCTGAATGTGATCTATAATCATCCTGTTCTTTTTAGAATATGGCATCGCTGTAACCCTTTACAACTAGCTCCTCATCGCCTCTAAATATCAAGAAATATTCTTTAGTTCTTCTCAAGTACTTAAGAATATTCTTGACTGCTATCCAGTGACGCTCACCTGGATCTGACTGGTATCTAGTCGTCATGCTCAAAGAATACAAGACATCAGGACGAGTACACAGCATGGCGTACATGATAGATCCTATAGCAGATGCTTAAGGGATCTTATCCATGTGGTCTCTATCCTCTCTAGAAGAGGGACTTTGAGTCTTCGAAAGACTCACACCATGTGACATCGGCAGAAGTCCCTTCATGGAATTCTACATGGCAAACCGTAGTAATACCGTGTCAATATATGTACTCTGACTTAGGCCAAGCAATCTCTTTGATCTATCTCTATAGATCTTGATGCCTAGAATATAGACTGCTTCACCTAAGTCCTTCATTAAGAAGCACGTCCCCAGCCAAGTCTTCATAGACTCTAGCGAAGGGATGTCATTCTCAATGAGTAGTATGTCATCTACATATAATACAAGGAAGACAACTGTGTTCCCATTAACCCTCTTATAGACACAGGGTTCATCTTCATTCTTGATGAAACCAAACTATTTGATCGCATCATCGAATCGAAGATTCCATCTCCGAGAAGCTTGCTTTAGCCCATAAATGGACCTTTGCAGCTTGCATACTTTCCCAGTATGATGTGGATCTACAAAATCCTCAGGTTGTGTCATGTACATATCCTCGATCAAGTTTCCATTCAGAAATATGGTTTTGACATCCATATGTCAGATCTCATAATCGTGGTATGTTGCAATAGCAAGCATGATCCGAATGGACTTAAACATCACCACTAGAGAAAAGGTTTCATCATAGTCAATACCATGAATTTGCTTGAAACCTTTAGCCACGAATCGACCCTTATAGGCATGCGTAAGTCCATCCATGTCAGTCTTTCTCTTAAAGACCCACTTACACCCAATGGGTTTGACCCCTTCAGGTGGATCAACCAAAGTCCATACTTGGTTGGTGTACATGGATTCCATCTCGGATCTCATGGCCTCTAGCCATTTCTCAGAATCTGGGCTCATCACAGCTTCCTGATAAGAGGTAGGCTCATTCTCAATGAGCATAACATCATCATGGTCAGACAAAAGAAATGAGTAACTCTCAAGCTAACGATGTACCCTATCAGACTTGTGAAGAGGTAGGTCTACTTGAACAGGTGGTTGTTCCACAACTCTTTGTGCAACAATCTCATCACCCACAACACTTTGTGGTTCCTGTTTAACCTCCATTAAGGCCTCAATGCTATGGTCCTTATCTTGAATTTCTTCAAGATCGAACGTACTCTCACTAGTTTTTCTAGAAACAATATCCCTTTCTAGAAATACCTCAGTCTTTGCCACAAACACTTTGTGCTGACTGGGAATGTAGAAGTAATATTCCTTCGTCTCCTTGGGATATCCAACAAAATAGCACATATCAGATTTGGGTCCCAGTTTGTCTGAGACATGATGTCGAACGTAAGCCTCAGAACCCCAAATCCTCATGAAAGTCATCTAGGGATTTCTCCCTGTCCATATCATATATGGTGTCTTTATCACAACCTTAGATGGTACACGGTTAAGTGTGAAGGCTGTTGTGTCTAGAACATATTCCCAAAAGGATATAGGAAGATCTGTGTGACTCATCATAGATCGTACCATATCTAATAGGGTACGATTCCTCCTTTCAGATACACCATTCCACTGTGGTGTTCCAGGAGGAGTGAGTTGGGATAGAATCCCACACTCAGCTAGATAGTCACGAAACTCATGGCTAAGGTATTCATCACCTCGATATGATCAAAGTATCTTAATACTCTTTCCAAGTTGGTTTTGTACTTCATTCTTGAATTCTTTGAACTTTTCAAAGGATTTAGATTTATGTGTCATCAGATATACATAACCATATCTACTGAAGTTGTCAGTAAATGTAATGAAGTACCTGTAAACACCTCTAGCAGCAACATTGAAAGGACAACATACATCACTATATATAAGTCCTAACAAGTCTGTTGCTCTCTCGTTGTGTCAACTAAAGGGAGTCTTGGTCATCTTGCCTAAAAGGAAAGACTCGCATGTCTCATATGATTCAAAATCAAATAAGTCTAGTAGCCCATCCTTATGGAGCTGAGATAAGCGACTCTCATTTATGTGACCTAAGCGACAATGCCAGAGATAGGTTTGGTTCAACTCATTTGACTTGAACATTTTGGTACTTATATTATAGATGGGGCTCTCTAAGTCTAGAAAGTAGAGTTCGTTCATTAAAGGTGCACTACAATATAACATATCATTTAAATAAACTTAACAACATTTGTTTTTTATTATAAATGTAAATCCTTTCTTGTCCAAACAAGAAACCGAAATTATGTTCTTAGTTAAAGCAGGCACCTAACAACATTCATCTAGTTCTAGTACAAGTCTAGTGGGCAGAGATAGATCATAAGATCCTACAGCAATAGCAGCAACTCTTGCTCCACTGCCTACTCGTAGGTCCACCTCGCCCTTTGTCAATGCCCTGCTATTTCTCAGCGCCTGCACATTAGTACAAATGTGAGATACACATCCGCTATCTAATACCCATGATGAAGAAATAGATAGATTGACTTCTATAACATTTATACCTGAAGTAGAAGTCTCACTTCTTTTCTTCATAAGATCTACCAGGTATGCTTTGCAGTTACGCTTCAAGTGTCCAACTTCCTTGTAGTGGAAGCAAGCCCCTTCTTTGGCCACCCCTTCTTCGGGTTTCAGTTCTTTGCCTTTGCCCTTCGCTTGGGACTTTCCCTTACCTTTAGGCTTGCCCTTTCCTTTCTTCTTTTGCACCATCAAAATGGAGTCAGATTTTCCCTTCTTAAGGTTGAGCTCAGCAGTTCTCAACATGCTGAGCAACTCAAGCAGTGGCTTATCAATTTCATTCATGTTGTATTTAATGACAAATTGATTGTAGCTTTGTGGCAAAGACTGCAAGATCAAGTCAGTGGCAAGCTCTTGGTCAAGTGGGAATCCCAATCTCTATAGGTTTTCTACGTACCCAATCATCTTGAGTACATATGGACCTATGGGAGTCCCATTTTGCATCTTGGACTGAAACAATGTTTTAGAGATCTCATATCTCTCGTGCCTTGCTTGTCCTTGATATAGTTGACGAAGATGTTCAACCATATCATAAGCATTCATGAACTCGTGTTGCTTCTGAAGATCAGAGTTCATGGTCGTTAGCATGAGACATGACACATCTAATGCATCATCTTGATGCTTCTTGTAAGCATCTTTGTCAGTTCGCGAGGCAGTGGCAAGAGGTGCCTCCGGAATGGGCTTCTCCAAGACATACAATTTCCTTTCTTGGGTGAGAACAATTCTCATTAGAGGTGTACTACAATATAACATATCATTTAAATAAACTTAACAACATTTGTTTTTTATTATAAATGTAAATCCTTACTTGTCTAAACAAGAAACTGAAATTATGCTCTTAGTTAAAGCAGGCACCTAACAACATTCATCTAGTTCTAGTACAAGTCCAGTGGGCAGAGATAGATCATAAGTTCCTACAGCAATAGCAGCAACTCTTGCTCCACTGCCTACTTGTAGGTCCACCTCGCCCTTTGTCAATGCCCTGCTATTTCTCAGCGCCAACACATTAGTACAAATGTGAGATGCACATCCGCTATCTAATACCCATGATGAAGAAATAGATAGATTGACTTCTATAACATTTATACCTGAAGTAGAAGTCTCACTTCTTTTCTTCTTAAGATCATCCAGGTATGGTTTACAGTTACGCTTCCAGTGTCCAACTTCCTTGCAGTGGAAGCAAGCCCCTTCTTTGGCCACCCCTCCTTCGGGTTTCAGTTCTTTGCCTTTTCCCTTCGCTTGGGACTTTCCCTTACCTTTAGGCTTGCCCTTTCCTTTCTTCTTTTGCACCATCAAAATGGAGTCAGATTTTCCCTTCTTAAGGTTGAGCTCAGCAGTTCTCAACATGCTGAGCAACTCAAGCAGTGGCTTATCAATTTCATTCATGTTGTATTTCATGACAAATTGATTGTAGCTTTGTGGCAAAGACTGCAAGATCAAGTCAGTGGCAAGCTCTTGGCCAAGTGGGAATCCCAATCTCTGTAAGTTTTCTACGTACCCAATCATTTTGAGTACATATGGACCTATGGGAGTCCCATTTTGCATCTTGGACTGAAACAATGTTTTAGAGATCTCATATCTCTCGTGCCTTGCTTGTCCTTGATATAGTTGACGAAGATGTTCAACCATATCATAAGCATTCATGAACTCGTGTTGCTTCTAAAGCTCAGAGTTCATGGTCGTTAGCATGAGACATGACACATCTAATGCATCGTCTTGATGCTTCTTGTAAGCATCTTTGTCAGTTCGCGAGGCAGTGGCAGGAGGTGCCTCCGGAATGGGCTTCTCCAAGACATACAGTTTCCTTTCTTAGGTGAGAACAATTCTCAGGTTCCTATACCAGTCCAAGAAATTTGCTCTATTGAGCTTGTCCTTCTCAAGGACAGAACACAGGGAGAGAGTGTTCGTATTTGTTGACATAGTAATCTACAACATACACAATGTAGAAAATTAATATCATATTTCATTTATCATTTAATTGGGCCTTTAATCAAATGATGCTCCCACTGAATTATAGGACTTTTGTAAAATCGAGTTATGGATGTGGTCAAACCACATTACTAGATTCATACAAACATGCTATAATTCTTGCGGGACAAGATCCATATCATACTAGGCCTTGAGTTAGCTTTGGCTAAATCGCCCAAGACTTAGTATGAGCGGTAGGTAACACATTACAGATTACATCTCTATGCAACTCTTGTTTATAGGATCAATACCCACATTTACAAAAGACCTTGAGTTAGCTTTGGCTAAATCGCCCAAGATTTAGTGTAAATGCGATCTTATCCTATCTTTCCAATGGTTGGAATATGTCTATAGTTTTACTCGATCCAATTGAGTTATCTAGTTTTACTCAATCTAATTGAGCTTACTCTATCCCAAGCCATGATAGGCGGGACCAAGATTGTCCCTCCACACCCTACCAAGATAATATGGGTTTCTCTGCTTTGGCAGATTCAACAACTACAAATGATCGAGGTAGTGATGGGTATCAAGACTTGGTAGGCATTTTTGAGTTGATTCGATTAGGATCTAATCTAATCATAAATGTGTATCATATACACATCAAGGCCTTTATTATCCTACACTAGCATGCATCACATACATACAAGCATTATTCTAAAATGCATCATATACATACAAGAAAAATTTACTAGCATGCATCACATACATACAAGAAAAACAAATATATATATATATATATATATATATATATATATATATATATATATATATATATATATATATATATATATATATATATATATATATATATATATATATATATATATATATATATATATATATATATATATATATATATATATATATATATATATATATATATATATATATATATATATATATATATATATATATATATATAATTAATTGTGATGTGGTCATGGCCCTACTACAATCTTCTCAAGCCAATGAGAAGATCGGGCGGTCAACCTAGGGTTAGCGGCTTCTTCAAGCGCCTCCTTTGACCGTCATGTGTCGTCGGCACCCTTCTCGTAACTCCGTCTACTAGAGGATCTTCTACCGCTCCATTTTGTACATTACAAACATGAAAATCGAGTTACATTCGAGTCTAAAACTATTTACAACTAGAATTTTAAAAGAAGAGGCACGATGCGTAGGTCACATACCCTATATAACCTGCACAACAACAAAAATGGAATGAAGGCCGTATTATGAATTACAACACATTTATCATCCAATCATATTGGGGTTCGTGGTCCATGACCATCACAGAATTATACATAATTCTAAATTATGTATTTTACAGAAAATTTCTATAATTTTTTCTATTTTTTTTTCAATTTTATGAGTCACCTCTCCGTAACAGTCGCACTAAGAAGTTTTCGGGCGCGATCGCGGGACAATGCCCCTTTCGGGGTTGGGGGCAGCGCCCCTACTCATAAAATAAACTTTGTGAGTGTCCCATATTGATGTTACAGTGACTTAAGTCACTGTCCCAAAAACCTAAAGCGAGATTTCGCCGTTCCGGAGAGTTTTTCTCGGTGGTTGAAGCCTACAAGTGTCCCAACACTTGTTGCTTCGACTCTTCTAGAAAAATATCCAAAAAATCTATAAAAATAGGAAATTTACATAAACTTAAAAATCTGAAATTTTTATATCTAATACAAAAACTATAAAAATTCAAACACATACATGCTTCGCACGTGGCTCTGATACCACTGTTGGACTTTCTGAGCCGCAAAAACTGCTTTTTGGATTGCAGAAACCTCGGAAGCCCGGCCACGGATCCGTGCAAAGATATATAAAAATAAATTCATGTACATGTTTTGGAAACCTAGATATACCTTAGATCTACATGATGAGAGCGTTACCCTAGTAGCGACGCCCTTCGCTTATCCCACTCGTCTAAACGCTTTGCTGGATCTCGAAGAGCGTCAAGTGTACACTCCTCTACAAGTATCCACACAGACAAATGGTGGAGATGACACCTTAGAGTGTGCTATCACCCTTGAGGAATCTCGGCAAGAAGATGATTGGGAGAGAGAAAGGAGAGCAAGGAAGAAGAAGATGATGTAAATTCTAAATAACTTCTCATCTAATGAAAAGTGGCCGACCACTTTGTTTTGGGGGGTTACATGCATGCAAGTAACTCCAAGAGCCAATAGCTCTTGGTCTCCCTCATGAGGTGGCACCACATGATAAGACCATGATGATGTGGAACATCATCATTGGTCGGCCCCCATGCCAAGTCACCATGACATGGCAATTGGTCAAGTCAAAATTGACCATTCATCTTCCCTCTCAAGTCAAGTCAAACTTGACCTATTATCTCCCATGGTAGATCAAATCTAACCACTTGATTCAAGTCAATTTGATTTAATGAATCTCTATTCAATAATTTAAATTGACTCAATGAATCAAATCTAAATTAGACTCATTTAACACTTGAATCAAATTGAGTCTAACTTAATTAGTCTAATTTGGATTACTCTTAATCCAATTTGGTTCATCCCATGAACCTAATCCTCATGGTTCATCATATGAACGTAATCTCCATCTAATTGCCCTTTGTGTGTGACTATAGGTTCTTGTAACATTGGCAATGCTCCTAAACCGATTTAGAAACATAAGCAATGAGCAGTATCTAACAACACATCATTGCTACCCAAGTTACAAGAATGTTGAGATCCAACATCACCTTTGTGACTACTAATTGTGACTCTCACACTATGTGACAATGTCCCTCTATCTTTGACATCTAGATTGACCAATTGAGGCATAGACTGTGTCATCCTCGGTACAATATATATCTTGAACTCAAAGTAGACTCACTCTAATCAAATGAGCTCAATATCTCATATTGACTCATTTGGGCATGACCATGCACTTCATGGTCTCACACTATCAAGAATAACGATGTCACTTCCGTCATGTAGGAGGAATAGATCCTATCTACATCACTCACATCCCTCCGCATAATTTGTTACATACCCAGTAATCGCCTTTATAGTCCACCCATTTACGGGTGACGTTTGACGAAGCCAAAGTATGCAACTCCTTATGTAGGGAACCATGATTACTTCAGGTCCAAGGACTAATAGTCATATCAATAGTCACATGAGAAAGTATATGACACTCATATAACGATTCATGATACTTTATCATGGCGGGTCATTCAGTATACATTCTCTAATGCATACCCATGTGTCAACTTGATATCTCATATCCATGACTTGTGGGATCAAGTCATCGTGTTGACCTACATGCTAGTCTCTATGCATTAACATTGTCCCTGAATGTTAATACTTGACTAGGAATGATTAAGAGTAGTGTTCTTTATATCATCTCATTATCGATTCAACCAATCGATTGATATAGATAAAAACCTTCTACTCAAGGACATTATTAAACTTAGTTATTTGGCACCAATACAAGTAAATATAATAACCATGCCTTTATAAATAGGAATATGATACAATAAAGTCCATGCAACAATCATCACATGATTGACTCTAGGGCTTTCACTAACATTTCTCACCAAGCACCAAGTGCACGGCTTCGTAATTCTTTGGACTTTTCCACACCAAGCCCCATGCTTGGATTTTCCATGCCAACTCCATGTTGGACTTTCCAATGACAATCCTATGTCATAAGTTTTGTCTATCATCAAAATACTGATCGAGTCAAACTCGAGTCAATCCGGGCCGATTGCACCAACACAAGGAAAACAAACCAAGTCTCAACATAAACTAACCAATCAAAGTTAAACAAGTTATATACTTGAACTACTTCACTTAGACTCGTTTGACTCACGGAGTAAAATCACTAAATGGAAATTTATACTGTTTAGTAATAATAGATAATTACTCTTGGTTTACTTTGTTAAAATTCTTAAAACATAAAGATGAAACATATGAAATATTTAGTAATTTTAGTAAACAAATAGAAAATGACCTAAACGGAGAAGAAGAGATGGTAAACATGGTCCAGAAAATGTTTAACCGGAAGAAGAGGTTCACTAAAAGAGATGCCAAAAGGGTGACCGAGAACAAACCAAGACCTAGATCGGAAGTGGCATGCTATGAATGCAACTAGAAAGGTCACTACAAGTCAGAGTGCGTAAACTTAAGAAAGGAAGAGAAGCCCAGAAAGGAAAAGAAGAAGAAGGCACTCAAGGCGACTTAGGACGAGTCATCTTCGGAAGAGTCGAATGCGGAAGAACAAAATAGGAGCTTCGTAGCATTCATGGTCGCACACGAGTCCGAGGCCAAATCAAGCTCTGAGTCCGAGTCCGAATCCGAGGGCATCCAATTTCAAAGGTTCAAATGAGGTAACATCTCCCTTCGAAGATAAACTATATAACATCATTGCATGCCTAGGTAGGAGATTAGCTAAGTCCAAGAACCGAGTAGACTCACTCCTTAAAAAAGTCCAAGTACTTAAGGAGCAAGTCAACTCAAAAACTTCAACTTGCCAAGTTGAGGATAGAGACTCAACTCGAGCTGTAAAGCTTGAGAAAGAGAACTTGGTCATAAAAAGGCAAGTAGGAGATCTCACTGGAATGTTAGAAAGGTTCACCTCAAGCTCCAAGTATCTAAACATGATGCTCGGGTTTCAACGAGCCGTGTACAACAAGTTTGGACTCGGATACAAGGCTAAATCATCTTACAAATCATATATGTCATTACATAGGCGAAACACTAAGAGTCGAGTCCAAGCATGGGTTCTTAAGTCTAGCTTAGTCAACCAAGTTGGACTGAACCAATTTTGGGTTCCCAAGAATCAAGTTCACTTAGTGAACAAAACTCAACTAAGTTATCACTTAGGGGGAGCTAGTCACATGAATGTTTCTTTAATTAGTTAAACTCTTGCATATTTAGTTTACTTGCTTAATTTAGAATGGACTAAATAGGAAATAAAGTAGTGTAAATTAAACAACCAAGTACTACGACAAAGTGAACTGATAGTAAGATAGGGAAGCTCTTCAAAGTGCATGTCTAGGAAGTGGTCCACCTGATATCCAAAGAAGGTCATATGCCTCGCCACGACCTGATGCACTAAGTTGAGTAGATAATCGAAGCTAGCTCACTAAGTCTTTAACAAGTTAGACCAAAGTTTAGTCCAAAGTGAGTCAAGTATTTGATTCCTTTATTGACTTTGTCATAGGAAGTGGTCCACCTGATATCCAAGAAGGTCATATGCCTCGCTTCTACATGGAAGTCAATTTTGGAAAAACCTACTTGATTAGCTCAAGTTAAACTTGAATCTAACACAAGTTTAAAAAACTTTAAAATTTTCATTAAAATTAAATAAAGATAAGAATGAACTCTCATTGATGTGAGCAAAATATATGGGGTTTTAGGAGTAATTTTTGCTCACATCTTATTACATTTTATACTTGTTTCATTCATATTATAGTTTGTTTTGAATGCATTTCCTATTTTTTTATTCGGAGATCTGCTCTTGTTGCTTTTGTGTATAGGGTGGCATTTTAAAGGAAAAATGGCACACTTTTGGAGCAAAAGGAAGACATTCACCGGGTGGAACAAAGGCCGACACGGTCGACCGTGTGGAATCCACATGGTCGTGTGGCGCTGGGCTGTTTTAACACGACTAGGGTTTTTTGTGTGATTTTTGAGGAGCTAGCTTCACATCTATAAATAGGAAGGCATGCCCAAACCCTAAGGAAGAGGCCCCGACGGCAAGGACAATAAGACGGTGCCCTAAAAAGCACCGGAGACTCGCACCGGGAAGGAAAGAAGCGACTTGAGGATCGAAATATGCACTCCAATGCCAAGGAGAATAACCAGGAGTATTGTAATTTCATTCTTAGATATCTTTATGTTGGAATGATTCATTGTATGATGCCTTGTGATCGTTCTCTTACATCTATGGAGTAAATACATTGATTATAGGATTAAGGAGTAGCTTGTGTATGTAGGACATGCTAGTTTGAATATATTTTCTGTTCTTGGATTTATATTTGCAATTGGTATTGTTTGGATCGATGAAAATTATTGTTTTGATTCTATGTCTATTGAACATAGATGATACAAAGGGTGACAACCTTCGTATCAAAAATCTAGGAGAACTAAGGAGGAACCTTGTGGTCGTCCTCCCTCTGATAACCATAAAAAGTAGAATATGATGGAGTGGAAAACAAGACACGTTCTGACTCTTCATAGGGATTATTAGGACATCCTCTTACTCAATAGTCTATCTTAACAGAAGGGCTGAAGCAGGAGAAATTAACACAAGAAGTGTTGAGGGACCTTAGTGATAGGGGGCTCCCAATGGTATCAACCCCCTGAGCTCTGATGATCCGAAAGATCAACTTGGTTAGGAATAGGTAGTTACCAATAGAAGCAAAAGTTCATCAAGAAAACGTATGATGATCCTCCTGCAAGATCATAATTAAAGATCTAGATAGTATTTAATTGATAGCATGTTCCAATAACAGTTAGAACTGTCGTCAACCTCGTAACCCTCATCTTTAGGACATTCACTCCGAACAATAAGATCCACAGGACATACGGTACTTGAATCTCAGTCTCTGTAGGATCGATAATCTTTTATTACTTAATGACATCTGTGCACTTGCAGGCGTTGAGCACGAGCGCGCACTTCAAATCTTCGATGCTTCTTGTCAGAGATTAGAGGTCATGCTTGGGAGCATCAAGTTTTCGGCATTGTTGTCGAAGACTATTGATTTGATATCAAATCGAAAGTGGACAGTTTGGATCAGACCTAGGCTAGATTTGTTTTCTTATTTTTATTTTATTTTAGTTTTAGACTTTTGCTATTTAAATTTAGTTTAGATTAATTTTAGTAGTTATTTTACATCTTCCTTTAGTTTAGCCTTTCTTCATTTGGTTGGTACGTTAGATTACTTGTTTTTCTTTTAATAAGTAGTAGATATACTCACAATTTTGTAGCTTAGCTCGTTGTATGCATAGACGATCAGGATCGGAAAATCTGCTTCCGATAGACCCAAAAATTAAAAAAACCAACCATCGCAGGAGAGATGAACAAAAAAGCATGGAAGACCCAGACGCCTCTTTAGTGATCCTAGGTAGCCGGCCTCCGCGGGACTATGCAACCCCGAGTGCTAGAGGGTATAGTCCGAGTATAGTTGGACCATCGATCACGCTAATAACTTCGAATTAAAACTTGCACTCATACACATGGCCCAGTATAGCCAATTCAAAGGAGCTACAACTGAAGACCAGAACCGTCACTTAGAGACATTTTTAGAGAGATGCTCGACATTGAAGTTTAATGGAGTGCCTACTTATGTGATCCTTGAAGGACAAAGCTTCACTTCTCACTTCGCCTCGGTCGCTTGTGCATGGCGATCCAATCATACATCCCCGGATTAAAAAAATTAATCCAAACAAAGATGGATTACCCAAGCAACCGATCCATCATCATGCATCTCAATTTGAGTCATCGCTTGAACAAACTTTTTGTTCAAGAAAATTAACTCTTTTCCTCGATTAGCAGCGGAATAGATGATGTACGGATCACCAGTTTTTGTGTTTATCATCGAGGTCTAAGTAAATTAACCACATGCATGATACAAAAGAACTAAATCAAAACAAACAAGATTATACCTCTTGGTTACCTCTTGTTGGATCTGATGTCTCCTTGAGAAGAAGAAGGAAAGACCACACCTTCTCCTGCCACCACCAAGCCTCTCCCCTTATTTATAGATCTTTGCGCCAAACCTCCTTTTAATTTATGTCTGGATCTAGCTTCGGGTTTTAATAGGCTACAATAGGGACCATGAGGAGGAGTTGGATCTTGGCCACCTAATGGATCCGGCCCACTTAAAATCCGATCCATTAATGATAATCCATTCCACTAGAGGATTATCATTGATCTACCTAACCGACCTCCATAATTAAATATGGGCTCCATATATTAATTGTACAAATATCTCTCCGCGTTTAAGATATCGAATGTCTGTTAATTAATTAATTTACTGACAATTAATTAATTAACATCTAACTCCATGAGTAGTATAACTCAACCTTATCATCATGCAGGACCAAGTCCACCTGCACGGTTTATATGATGATCCTTATGAGCTCCTCAAGGGGGCATCATCATCCTAATACATAGGACATGGTTTCCTCTTATAATCAATGGCACACCATGTAAATAATATCATTTCCCAACTTACCGGGCCTATTGATTTAACCCATAAATCTCGCCCATTGGTAAATCAAAGAAATAAATATTAAGTACATGTGTCCGTTATTATATCAGGATTAAGAGCATGTACACCATAATATCTGAGGTCTGATTCAATTATGTAGTCAGCAATAAATTGAATCACCTTTATATCAGTCCTGCTCAGTCACAGAAAGTGTACTAGTGTAATTCTATGGTCAAGATAAACCAATACAAAATTACACTACAACCATACCAATGGTTTGTACAAAACCATCTTGGTTGTGAGCCTCTACTTATACTCTACAAGGAACTGATAACATGATCGTCCGTGTGACACCACACACCATGTTATCTAAAATGTAAAATATTAGACAAGATGCACACATATAATAAATATAAAATGCAAATAATGATCATGTGATTCTTATTTCAAAATGAAGATGTCCATAAAAAGACTAGGCTTTCCGTATACATCCCAACAATCCATCTGAGCCTATTCCCATTCTCACTACGGGATAAGGCGAAGACATGGCTACACTCCCTTCCCTCAGAAAGCATCACCACATGCGAGTAGTGTGAGCAACAATTTATGAATGAATTCTTCCCACCAAGTAAGACTGCCCACATGCGCCATTTGATTACTAGATTCCGTCAGAAGGAAGGGGAGTCCCTGTTTGAAGCCTGGGATCACTACAAAGGGATACTCTATCAATGCCCCCATCATGGTTTAGAGAGGTGGCTGGTGATCCACATATTATATAATGGGATCACATATGCCACTAAGGTTTCTCTCGATTCTGCTGTAGAAGGAGCATTAATTAACAAGACCATCGAGGAAGCAGAAGACCTGATCGAGGAAGTAGCCTAGAATCACCACCAATGAGCTTCCGAGCTTAGTCACCCAGCACCAGCAACCAGTAGATATGTTGTCAACTCGATTGATCACCTAGCGGCAAGAATGGAAGTGCTAAGCAGACGGTTTGACTCTCTAACCCCTACTTTTGCATGTGCGATCAATACCTTTGGAGAGGGAGTAGTGGCATATCAAGAGGACTACTATGAAAGGCAGGGCAGCTCTGAGGAGCATATTGAGCATGTCGATGAGGTTGGCGACCATAATCAAAGGCCCAACAACCCATATTCTAGCACCTACAACCCTGGATGGAGGAACCACCTGAACTTTTCTTATAGGAATAATCCAGGGAATTTCCAACAATCAGGAGTATATGAGCAACAACAAGGTAATGGGCAACTGCAACCACCTAACACTCGTCTGGAGAATATGATAGAAAACATCATTCAGACGCAGTGGGAGATGAACATTGAATTCCAGCGGTGACATTCACAAATAGATACAATAATTAAAGAATTAAAATCATTTGTGAAGGATCTCACCAACAGGCAAAAGACGCTAGAAATTTAGGTGGCTCAGATTGCCATCCAGATTGTCGGGGATCAATTGGCCGGCTAGAGGGGGGTGAATAGCCCTCTTACGATGGATGTCGGGATTCTCTCGTTCGTTTGCTCGTCTACACAATCGTTAGCGCAAGCGGAATATGAAAATATAAATAAAGACAAGCAAAATATAAACAAGCAATACAAACACGAGATGTAACGTGGTTCACGGCCACGCCGCTAATCCATGGTCTGATTCGTCCACGGTGAATCACTCCGCAATCTATCCACTAGATCTCTCCTTTGCACAAAGCTAGGTGGAGGTAACCTCTTTACACACAAACACTCCTCTTACAAATATAATGGAAATAAGCTTGAGTAAGAGGATGGAAAGCTTTAGGGAACTTTTGGAGAGTATTAGAGCATAAGCATTAGCCTCCCAAAGCCCCATCCCCTTCCTTTTTATAGAGGAAGAGGGTTTCTTCCCGTTGACACAGGATCAGTCGACTGATCCTGTAGCTGTTGCCCAATAACGACCGCTTTCCACGTTGGATTCCATCCAACGGTATTGGCATCAGTCGACTGATGGCACCATCAGTCGACTGATGCTCGATCAGTCGAGTGCTTAATCGAATCGACTCCATTCTCTGCGTCTGCACGCGGTCATCATTCGACCGTTATTCTCGGCAATGATCGTGTCGACATCACCGATCCACCATGGCCGATCGCAAAGCACTAAACTAGTCTTATACCAGTCGATCGAACCATCGACTTAGAGCAGTCAACTGCCATGACATGGCGGTCGACTGGTGTCGGGAAAACCCATCCGACACTTGGCCAAATGGCCAAGTTTCACTTAAGAGCTACCCCTCCCCGGGTTACAATCGCTCACTCTCATCTCTCGGAGTCCCTCGCCTTCGAAGTTCTCTTCGTTCTCGGCCACGTCCCTCGGCAGCATCAGGCGCACGGCTCTGCAATGCTCCTTCGCATCTCTTGCCTCGAAGTCTACTTCCTCCGGCTTCACTCCAAGCTTCTCGTCCGGCGGTCCCTCGGATGCTCCAAGCGCACGACTTCCGCAAAGCTATCCTTCACCGACTCAAGGCACGAGTCATGAGATGTGAAACTCGCCACGACTCCATGTGCGAATTACTAAGTCCTGTAGGGTTTCCGGCACCGCGGCGTGTGTGTGTTCGATCATGTTTCGTAAACATGAGCACAGCGGAAGCAATAAAAATAATAAATACTCCTATTTATTACAACACACACAACACACGCATGCTATTACAACAAGTGTAGACATAACCGTAAATTAAAATTGCAATAAAAGGAAATTTAAACTACGTTATACCTTCCGTATGACGTGTAGCGGGAACGGCATCAACCGGAACGATTCTCGTAAGAATCGTCTCTATCCGTATCCACGCCGAGCTCCTCGGGATGACTTCGCCAAGCCACGAGCTTCGTCTTCGTACGGGTTACTAGCCTCGTGTTGAAGACGATGTGATCGAGAGATGATCACGGTCCGAATCCAAATTCGGACCTAAAACAAGTCCTCAAGACTTGCTTCTCCGGAGAGGTATTCGTCAACCGATTGACGAATCCTTCGTCCTCCACCTCAGAGGATTACCGGAGATCAAATCCCCGGTATGTTAGCCGGTGTCGGAGCACTAACCGTCGTCCAAACGACGCTCCGACGAGAGGAGAAGAAGCTGTCCAGAAAACTGGACAGCTTGGTGGAGGAGTAGGCGCCGGCCAAAAACCAAGGAGAGAAGGAGCTCACCTTGATGCCGAACCTATAGAAGATCACCGAGGGTCGCCGGAGGTTCACCGCTGAAGCTTGGATGTCGGCAACAAGTTGGAAGGCTGCACCACAAGCTAGGCGGCAACAAGGTGTTGGGCGCCGAAAACCTTCAACAAGGGTGGGCGGCAACTATGTTGGGCGGCCAATTGTGATTAGGGTTTGGGATTAGGGTTTAAGCCCTATTTTATAGAGAACTAATTCTCTTAATGGTTAATGGATCATATCCATAAAGCCCGTTAACCCGCTCCATTAAGATAAGTTAAAATAAACCAAACCATGATGGTTTATTTTAAGTTAAAACGAACCTAACCAACTTTTGGTTCATTCGTTTAAAATAAACCAAACCCTTTGGTTTATTCTTATCCATTGGATTAGAACCAAACCATTTTGGTCCATCCATTATGTCTTCATAAGACACGGCCCATCCACGCTTCCATTGCATCAAACAATTTCATGCTCGCTTTATGTTTGGTCCAACCAAACATAGTTTCTCTGGCCCGAGAATCCCATTCTCAAGCTCGTTTTAAATCCTTTGGATTACACTCGTTGTGCGTGTGACCAAATAGGTTCTCGGTTTATGTTGGCCGTCTATAATTAACCATTAATTATAGAACGATCATGAGTGGCACCTAGTAGTACATCATGATCCCCAATTAATCGAAAAGATCAACGGTTGATCCAGAACTATTTCTGAAACCCTTCAGTAGCTCGAATGAATCGTGCCCCATTCCCTTCACTCATCTTATACCCACTTGGTTCGTGACATGGTCTATTGTGTCACCTCACTAGGTCGACTACGCCACACCTAGCCCAAGTATCATTTCCTCGCCCTACGGATTCTAGTTACTCCACATGTATCGAAGAGTACCTTACTCTAAACATGTAATGCTTTGGCCAAAGACTTTAGTAACAATCCGACGAGAGGCCATGGGTATACATCTCCTCGCAAGGAGTGGTGAATCCTTTATAGGCTATTCAAACACCTTCGATCACTTCGACTTATACCCAATCATCCCAGGTCCACATCTCCTTAAAGATGTTTGCTTAAGATGTCAAAGCATAAGTCTCCATGATCAAGATGACTTGAATACCGCAAGTCAAAGGAACATCGTGACTTAAGCCACAAGAAGAACTTCATTGACATATCTATATATGCAGAGAACCATATGAAGTCTTACGGCTGGTCACTCCAATGAACTAGTTACCATAACTAGCATCCACGATTAACTCCGGACATCACAATGTCTCCAGCCAGTGAGAATCAGCTGCTTGGATACACCAAGGAGTATACCTCGTGCTAGTCTCGCAGAATTGATGGTGTCCAAATCCATCAATTCATCGACTAGGGATAATTCTGATACATCACAATTACACATGTAGAGATACTCACTAGTTGTGATCCAATCACAAATTCTCTCATGCTGTGAATCGTATCGTGGACATTCAGTAAATGAGTTTAAGATCCAATCAAATACATAAAAACATGTATACTCAAATAGTGAATCTTCATTTATCATATAAATGGTTCATACATAAGGCGATTGCCTTAGGACATCTCTCATATATTACTAACAGACTCCCACTTGGCCTAATGCCAATCGCTACTAGATCCAATACCATAAGCACCAACATGACCTCAAACTTACTTTGAGGTAATGCTTTAGTCAAAGGATCCGCTAAGTTCCTTTCAGTGGGAATTTTCTCGATTTGTATTTCGTTCCTACTTATGATCTCTCTGATAAGATGATAGCGGCGAAGCACATGTTTGGATCATTGATGAGACCACATCAAGTTCATAGATGAACTACTTGATCCAAACCGCTTCGTCGCCTAAAGTCGCAACGATTCTCGCTTAGTGGCGTAATCCGCTATAGTGTCAAGCTTGGAACCTTTCCAACTTATTGCGCCCATTCTAGGTGAATACATACCTGCATTCAAGACATGGAATCATCCTTGTCCGTTCGATCCGCATCCGTATACCCACGTATCACCATGTACCCTTCTCCATATATTAGGAACACATCCTTAGTTCTTCTCAAGTACTTAAGGATCGCCTTAATAGCCACCCAATGATCCATTCCTCGATCGACTAGTATCCGCCGTGACACTCGAGCATGCGATACATCGGGCCTCGTACATAACATAGCATACATGATAGATCCTATTGCGGATGCATAGGGAATCTTACTCATGCAAATCCTCTCGTCTTCTGTGCGCGGACACATAGACTTCGAAAGGTGTACCCCATGCCTGATGGGTAAGAAACCTTTCTTGGATTCCGACATGCTAAACCTCTTTAGCACTCGGTCTATATATGTAGACTGCGAAAGACCAAGCAACCGTTTCGATCTATCTCTATAGATCTTAATCCCAAGGATGTAGGTTGCTTCTCCTGTGTCTTTCATGGAGAATGTCTTGATAACCAAACCTTAATCGATCAGAAGATTGACACATCGTTTCCTATAAGTAATATGTCATCGACATACAATACTAGGAACACGACTGCACTCCCACTAACCTTCTTGTACACACAAGGTTCGTCTGGATTTTGTGAGAAATCAAACCTTTTGATTGTCTCATCAAAACGGATATTCCAGCTCCTGGATGCTTGCTTCAATCCATAAATGGACCGTCGCAATTTGCATACCTTGGTTTTATCAACCGATGTGAAACCCTCAGGCTGTATCATATACACGTCCTCGGCGTGTTTCCATAAAGGAAAGTCGCTTTCACATCCATCTACCATATCTCATAATCATAATGAGCTACTATGGCCAGAGCATCCGAATGGATTTAAGATAGCTACAAAGTAATAGGTTTCGCCATAATCAACACCTTGTTTTGATTTATATCCTTCGCCACCAATCTAGCCTTATAGGTAATCACATTACCATCCATGTCGCTTCTTGAAAACCCACTTGCACCCTATAGGCTTTATGCCTTCAGTGGGTCAACCAAGTTCCAAACTTGGTTTTCATACATGGAATCCATTTCACTTCATGGCACCAAGCCACTTATCCCTTTCAACTTGTCAAGACTTCTTCATAACCGTAGGCTCTCATCATCAATGAGTAACACGCCGCTCGATTCACTTACGAAATCCATATCTCTCAGAATATTGCGTGTTCTACCGTGATCTACGAAGATGTGGTGTTACAATAGGTCCAAATTGATTGCTCATCACTATGAGTTGTCCTGTTGTGCTTCACTGTATCTCATTAATGTCTATTTGAGTCTCTCGAGCCTCCTCAAGCTCGACGACACTCCCACTGCTTTTCTTGCAAGAGAAACTCTTTCTCTAGAAACACAAAGATGCCTCAAACAAACACCTTTTGTTCCACAGATGATAGAATTGGTAACCCCTTGTTTCCTTAGGGTATCCAATAAATAGACATTTATCGACTTTGCATCATGTCAGCTTCACATAAGCAGGACAACCCCATATCTTCAAGTAAGATACATGAGGTTTCTTACCATTCCATATCTCATATGGAGTAGTTGAGACTACCTTGGTAGGCATTCTGTTTAACATAAACAAACATCATGCATAACCCCAAAAGGACTTGGGAAGAGTTGCATGATTCATCATTGACCGACCATGTCCAACAAGGTCCTTACGCCTCTCGATACACCATTATGTCTGTGGTGTATAGGGCGGAGTCCATTGAGACAATATGCCATTGTCTCTTAGATAATCAAGAAACTCTTGACTTAAGTATTCACCACCTCGATCCGATCGAAGTATTTTAATACTTTTGTCATGTTGTTTCTCTACTTCATTTCTGAATTCTTTGAACCTTTCAAAGGCTTCAGACTTGTGTTTCATCAAGAACACATACCCAAACCGTGAGTGATCATCGGTGAAGGTAATGAAGTAGCTATAGCCTCCTAATGCTTGAGTTGACATAGGTCCACATACATCAGTATGTACTAAACCTAGTAACTCTCCCACTCGTTCACCTTTTCCCGTAAAAGGTAACTTAGTCATCTTGCCTTTTAAGCATGATTCACATGTATCGTATGAATCCAATTCAAACGATTCCAGAATTCCACATCGGTGTAATTCGGACATGCGTTTCTTGCTTATATGGCCAAGACGACAATGCCACATATAGGAGTCTATTTGATTATCCTTTCGAGCACGCGTGTTGCTCGCTTCGATATTGAAAATGTCACTGGATACATCCAACGTATAAACACCATTGCTTAAAGTTCCAGTCCCATAAAGAACTCCATTCAAAGTTATGTAACAACAATTGTTACTAAAAGTCAAATGGAACCCATTTCTATTTATACAAGAAATAGAAATGATGTTCTTTATCAACGAAGGAACATAAAAGCAATTGTCCAGTTCTAAGACAAGTCCTGCAGGGAGTTTCAACAAATACGTTCCGATGGCGAGTGCAGCAACCTTTGCTCCATTCCCAACACGTAAATTTGACTTTCCCTTGACGAGTCTTCTTCTATTCCTTAGCCCATGTATGTCATTACATATATGTGAGCCACACCCAGTATCCAATACCCAAGTGTATAAGGAAATAGAATGACAATCAATAAAGAAGATTTCTGAAGAAGATGGGGCATCCGATGCCTTATCCTTCTTCACGGACTCAAGATAAATCTTGCACTTTCTTCGCAAATGGCTCTCCTTGCCATAATGATGGCAAGTTTCCTTTTGTGCTAGTTCTACCTTCTTAGCCCTTCTCTTCTTTCCTTCTCACTGTTCTCTTTGACCTCTTAGAACCTTTCTTCGAGGAATCAACTAACAAAGACCGGCCCCTCTACTCATGCTTCTCGAAGACTCCACAGCCTTCAAAGATATCGAGCAAGACTACGATGAACCTTCTAGCATCTCGTAGGTGAAGAGGAGCTGAGACTTCGAACCTTCAATCTCACTTGCTCATCAACCAACTCACAAAGATGAAGGATCACGATATGAGCATCCATATGCTCATGCCGCCAGAGCTTGGGTTCCATCGCTGCTAGCATGATGCAACTCATTTGTTCAGAATCACTCACATGTTTCTGTTAGGCCAACTCTTGGTCCAGAGTTTCATTGTCACTAGGACGGGCGGGAAGAGGCGCTTCGAGGACATACAAGCTTTTCCAATTTTGAGAACAATTCCCTGCTTCTACTAAGCTAGTCCAAGAAGTTCAGCCCACCAATTTATTTGAATCCAAAATGGAACGCAAATTCAAACACATCATGATCAATATATTAACTTAGAAATACAAACGAGCATATATGAGAAAGATGATTTTAAAATGCATCAATATACATTTATAAATCCCATTCATTTTTCAATTTCAAAACCCCAAAATCACTTCGAGATCGAGGTCCATCTCCGAATGGGTTGATATCCATCATAGTTATGAACAACCTCGAGAGAGTCCAACAAGCCATTCATAACTACGACGGTAGGTATCATCTATACCGATTGCATATCACGTATATGCAACTATCACAATGTGCTATCAACTAATTGAATGTTCACACATACATCGGGTTGTTAACACATTAACAAGTATGCATCATATGCATAGCACCCAACTTCACCTCCCTTTACATCGACCTTGGAGAGAGTCCAACAAACCGATGCTCCAGGTTAAAGCCAACCCATTAATCAGGACATAGTTTTAATATGGTTAGAGCGCATTCAACCAATTAGCCCAACTTGGAGAGAGTCCAACAACCAAAGCTAACGATTGACCTCTGACTCTTACCATATTAGTATTAAACTATTCCATGGTTTGAACATGTTCGGGTTCGAGCCGGGCTTGGAGAGAGTCCAACAACCCAAACAAGAAACAGAACTCTGGTTCTAACCATATTAATGGAAGGTGTAGGCTTTAATATTGATTAAGGGTTTTTATGTCTCATCCTCTTTGCATGCAAATAACTATTATCTACATGGCATGGCATACATGGCATACATCTACATGTCACGACACGCATGGCATAATGTTATGCATCTAATGCAATTACATGGCATACAATTATGTCATGTATATAATTTCTTATATGTCATAACTATTTATGGAAATAAAATATGTTTAAGATTTGATTCTCCAAATCAAATCATAATTAAATTAGGAAACAAATTTCCAAATCTAATCACATATTTTATTCATGGAATTATTTGATTAAGGAAAATCTATTTAGGAAACCAATTTCCTAAATCTTTAAAACTACTTATGGAAATAAAATATTTTAAGATTTGATTTACCAAATCAAATCATGATTAAATTAGGAAACAAATTTCCAGAATCTAATCAAATATTTTATTTATGGAAAATATTGATTTCCATAAATACTTCCAACTTTCCAAAAGTGGAAGATTTCCATAAATACTTCTAAACTTTCCAAAATTGAAAAATTTCCATAAATACTTCTAAATTTCCAAAATTTAGAAAATTTCCAGAAATACATTATGACTATCGCAAAACCATTTTACGATTATGTCGAAACACAACCTGGCTCGATACCCTTTGTTGGGTTTCAGACCGCAAGGCATGTGTGTTCGATCATGTTTCGTAAACATGAGCACAGCGGAAGCAATAAAAATAATAAATACTCCTATTTATTACAACACACACAACTCACGCATGCTATTACAACAAGTGTAGACATAACCGTAAATTAAAATTGCAATAAAAGGAAATTTAAACTACGTTATACCTTCCGTATGACGTGTAGCGGGAACGGCATCAACCGGAACGATTCTCGTAAGAATCGTCTCTATCCGTATCCACGCCGAGCTCCTCGGGATGACTTCGCCAAGCCACGAGCTTCGTCTTTGTACGGGTTACTAGCCTCGTGTTGAAGACGATGTGATCGAGAGATGATCACGGTCCGAATCCAAATTCGGACCTAAAACAAGTCCTCAAGACTTGCTTCTCCGGAGAGGTATTCGTCAACCGATTGACGAATCCTTCGTCCTCCACCTCAGAGGATTACCGGAGATCAAATCCCCGGTATGTTATCCGCTGTCGGAGCACTAACCGTCGTCCAAACGACGCTCCGACGAGGGGGGAAGAAGCTGTCCAGAAAACTGGACAGCTTGGTGGAGGAGTAGGCGCCGGCCAAAAACCAAGGAGAGAAGGAGCTCACCTTGATGCCGAACCTATAGAAGATCACCGGAGGGTCGCCGGAGGTTCACCGGCTGAAGCTTGGACGCCGGCAACAAGTTGGAAGGCTGCACCACAAGCTAGGCGGCAACAAGGTGTTGGGCGCCGAAAACCTTCAACAAGGGTGGGCGGCAACTATGTTGGGCGGCCAATTGTGATTAGGGTTTGGGATTAGGGTTTAAGCCCTATTTTATAGAGAACTAATTCTCTTAATGGTTAATGGATCATATCCATAAAGCCCGTTAACCCGCTCCATTAAGATAAGTTAAAATAAACCAAACCATGATGGTTTATTTTAAGTTAAAACGAACCGAACCAACTTTTGGTTCATTCGTTTAAAATAAACCAAACCCTTTGGTTTATTCTTATCCATTGGATTAGAACCAAACCATTTTGGTCCATCCATTATGTCTTCATAAGATACTGCCCATCCACGCTTCCATTGCGACTGAAACAATTTCAAGCTCGCTTTATGTTTGGTCCAACCAAACATAGTTTCTCTCGGTCTGAGAATCCCATTCTCAAGCTCGTTTTAAATCCTTTGGATTACACTCGTTGCGCGTGTGACCAAATAGGTTCTCGGTTTATGTTGGCCGTCTATAATTAACCATTAATTATAGAACGATCATGAGTGGCACCTAGTAGTACATCATGATCCCCAATTAACCGAAAAGATCAACGGTTGATCGAACTATTTCTCAAACTTCAAGAGCTCGAATGAATCGTGCCCCATTCCCTTCACTCATCTTATACCCACTTGGTTCAGGACATGGTCTATTGTGTCAGTCCCCACTAGGCTGACTACGTCACACCTAGCCCAAGTATCATTTCCTCGTCCTACGGATTCTAGTTACTCCACATGTATCGAAGAGTACCTTACTCTAAACATGTAATGCTTTGGCCAAAGACTTTAGTAACAATCCGACGAGAGGCCATGGGTATACATCTCCTCGCAAGGAGTGGTAAATCCTTTATAGGCTATTCAAACACCTTCGATCACTTCGACTTATACCCAATCATCCCGGGTCCACATCTCCTTAAAGATGTTTGCTTAAGATGTCAAAGCATAAGTCTCCATGATCAAGATGACTTGAATACCGCAAGTCAAAGGAACATCGCACTTAAGCCACAGTAAGAACTTCATTGACATATCTATATATGCAGAGAACCATATGAAGTCTTACGGCTGGTCACTCCAATGAACTAGTTACCATAACTAGCATCCACGATTAACTCCGGACATCACTATGTCTCCAGCCAGTGAGAATCAGCTGCTTGGATACACCAAGGAGTATACCTCGTGCTAGTCTCAACAGAATTGATGGTGTCCAGATTCATCAATTCATCGACTAGGGATAATTCCGATACATCACAATTACACATGTAGAGATACTCACTAGTTGTGATCCAATCACAAATTCTCTCATGCTGTGAATCGTATCGTGGACATTCAGTAAATGAGTTTAAGATCCAATCAAATACATAAAAACATGTATACTCAAATAGTGAATCTTCATTTATCATATAAATGGTTCATACATAAGGCGATTGCCTTAGGACATCTCTCATATATTACTAACAAGTCCTGCATGACTTCAACGCACATATCAAATCAACATAACACCCTAACTTAAACCCTTTGCCACACACATCAAAACCTTATCACGACAAGAGATTGCCCTAGACTTATGCTCTCACACACTTGAAACAAACTTGAACTGAGAAAACCCCACACTTACAAACTTGAGCAATGAAACATTCGGTGTTGCTCGGATGCCTCAAACCTCCTAATACCCTAGTCCTTTTATAATGCAGAAGGTTGTATTGGAATCGGAGCGGGTGATTGATTAGTATCCCCATCGTCCTCCATGTCCACTACCCTTCCCGATCATAAAGGACTTTACAGCACACAGCACACTCTTTACAACTAAATAGATTTGACAGCACACTCTTTACAACTAAGTAGATTTGACAGCACACTCCTTACAGCTAAGTAGATTTGACAGCACTCTCTTTACAGCTACGAAAGATGGCTCCCCGGGGCTCAATCTTTCTAGCTATAATGGGCTCACCACTGCTTTTCATGGGGGCATTTGCCTTATGTCTCGGTATATGTCATTTAGCGTGTTCGAAACGCGCCAAATGTCACGTCTCACTTTAATTATGTCCGGAGATTTTTCCAAGAAATATTGTTGTTTGGCTCCTTCCCAATGTCGTCTGCAAAGGAAATCAGATTCCTTTACCTGTTGGATAAGCTCAAATTCCTTGAAGGCGAAGCAAAGTTGTTTGATTGATTTTTCTTCCACCTCTGCCATCCTTTTGCGTTTATCATGCTCCTCTGGAGGGAATGTATTTTGATGAGATGTTGCTACCAATGCTTCATATTGGTTCAGAAGTTTGTAATCTTCGGTAGTGGTTATGTCCGGATGCATAATCCTCATCCATTCATCCTCTGTTCTGATCATATGAATGGCTTCCTCCCTTTCAAATAATCTGGATAGAGAATCTGCAAAAATATTAAGTTTACCATCAACATGTTCAAAGTTAATTTTTACCCCTGTTCCTGTAATGTAGTCAGTGAAGGCCAGCCATCGGACCCTGGAGGGTTTATTCTTTGCAGTTTTGTTGTGGAAATTGATAATTGCTTGACAGTCTGTTCTAAGAGTAATTTCTTCCTTGTCTAAATAGTGAATTTTCAGGGAGCTTAATGTTTCCATGGCTGCATATATTTCAAAGATCTATGGTCGCTTATCGTTGAAATTTTCCATGTGCATAAGCACATATTCTTTCACTGCTTCGAGGGTCAAATTTCCTTCTCTTCCATTTGTAGACTCCGCCCCATCCAGTCATCGATCCATCTGTTTCTAGGACTATATATGCGTCTTCCGGGGGTATTTCAAGATCTGGTAATTGCTGGACCTTGTCTTTGACCTGTTGTACAATCTTCCAGTCTGATTCTTTCATTCTTTTATCCCCGTGAGGAGAGGTTTTTTCATATAATGGACCCAGCTGAGTGCTTAGATTAGGAATATATGTCCTTGCATAATTCAGAATTCCTAACCAGGATCTCAAACCCTTCTTGGTTTTCAGCTGCTCTTCTTTGAACTCAGCAATCTTTTTTATTATGTGTGGTTGAAGCTTCAGTTTTCCTTCTCCAATTTCTGCTCCTAGAAACTCAATTCTGCTTACTGCTAATTTATATTTGGTTGGGGATAGGATCAACCCATTATCTTCGCAGATTTTTAGCATTATTTCTAAATGCTTTAGATGCTCCTGTTCTGATTTAGAGAATATCAAAATGTCATCTATATATACAGCAATAAAATCTTCCGTACCTTTGAAACATGAGTCCATCTTTCTTTGGAATATTGCGGGTGCATTTTTCAGGCCAAATGGCATTACCAACCATTCATATAATCCAGAAGGGCTAATAAAAGCTGTCCATTCTATGGATTCTGGATCCATTGCTATTTGATGGAATCCTGACTTGAGATCAAATTTTGAATATATCTTTGAATTTCCGACTTTCTTCAGAATAGTATTTATTCCGGGAAGGCTGTATTGGTCTTTGTAGGTATTGTCATTCAGAGTTCTGTAATTGAAGACCATTCTTTCTTTTCCTTTTACCTCCTTCTTTGTGATGGGATCAATACTCGTGCCTGACTGAACAATCATGGCCATGGTTCTGTGTCTGCTTTTACTTGGTCTAATTACCTTCAGCTGGATTAATGCCTTGATATGTTTTTCAAATGTCTGCTTCATCAGGGGAGTTATATGGGATAAAGGCTTATCCTGAATTGTGATATCAGGATTAATAATGTCTATCTTGCATAGAATTTTATTCTTTGACCAGTATCTCATTGGGTCCTCGCCTATAAATCCCTGATCCTTCAATCTTTTCATCAATTCTTCATGTTTTCTGAATATTTTTGAATTTGAAGGTTCCATGACATGATATACCTTCTCTTGAATATCCAGATATTCATCCTCATCCATGCTGAGCTCTTGTATTGCATGTATTGCTGCATCATTTGTACTTATAGAAGTAACATTTTTGTAAATGGTAATTAAATTACCTTCGATTCGGAGTCCTCCATGCATATTTCTGATGAAATTGCAGCCGACTACCATCTGGATTCCGTCCCCTAGGGACATGTCAAAAGAGTAAGTGAAGGGTATTCTGAATTTATTTTCACCTATGATCATTTGCCCTCCTTTGAGCTTCCATTTTGCTACTTGTCTTGAGTTCACACCGTTGATGACAATGGTATAAGGATTCTTCTCCAGAATACTTTCAGGAACTGCTCTTTTGTCTATGCAACAAGTTGTTGCTCCTGTGTCTAAAATTGCACTAACCTTGATTGGAGCATGGTTAGGGATTTCTAATATTATCAACATGTTGTACAGCCTGTTTATAATTCTTCGAGGATGGTATTCAGGATTAATTTTTGAAATAATCCTTTCCTCGAGATAACTGACCTTTTCCGAAGATTCCGGATTCATTTCTTCAAACTCCTTTTCCAGATCTTTGTATAGAGTTTCATCTGCAGATTTACGATTGAGCCTGTCAATCTCCATCATTAGCCTTGAATTTTCTGCTAGCAGAAAAGTAACATATTCTGTTAGTTCTTTGATTAATGCTTTATCATCATGTCTGACGGGAACTGGCTCTGTTATTACTTCCTGCTGCAAGTAGTAATCTGCACAAGGTGCACAGGCTGTTAGATTACAGAGATCACAATGAATTCTGGACCTACTTGTAGTTTCCCTTCCGCAAAATCTGCATTTGGTATAAATTGTTTGGACTTCCTTATTGCATATCCATGTATGGGTGCAATATGCTTGTTCCTCCGGAATATCAACTTGAACCTGCCAACCTTTATCTTCACCAAATAATACAAGTAAAGATTCTTTATCAGGAAGGATAGCTGTTACCGTGTTACAGTGTTGTTCTGTGTCCATTTCTCCTTCTGATATGCTGCAAATGGCGTCACTTTCTGTTTCATCCTGATCCACTGATACAACATCAAATTCTTCTGGCAGGTCTATCTCATTAAGCATTGCTATTCTTTCTTTGTTTCCAGTTTTATTTCTGCATTCTCTGGCGAAGTGACCTTCTTCACCGCATATATAGCATTTGCATTTTTTTACTTTGGTTCTGTCATGTTGATATTTCTTCTTGATCACACGAACGTGTGATTTATGGGGCTTTCCTTTGTAATTTTGAGCCTTCCTCAGGCCATACTTCTTCTGCCCTTGGTAATAGCTGGGAATAGGTATTTTTGAGCAAAACTGCAAATCTTTCAGACTCCTCTGTAGCGAGGCTTGTTTGCACATCTCCTTGAGCTCCTGATAAGCATGATGAATTCGTGGAAGTACCCCAATAGTATTCCCTGGATATCGCTCCTGAAATTTTTGCTCAAGATAATTTCCAATTAATGGAGGCATTTTCCGATAAAACTTACTTGATAATTCTTCATTGATGAACATTCTGCCTGTTTTTGCTGCTATTTCCTTGTACTGGTTCATGTATGATACTAATTCTTTTGTGCTGGGGCATGCTAGTCTCTCCAGATCGAGATAGGCCTGATTCTGCTCCGCTATTGATCCTGAAGTGGGATCTTCTAAAGTAATTATCCTTCTTATCTGAGATAGAACATTTTGTGTTTCATCCGCGGCATTGATTAGCTTATCATACTGATCCGGGAACATCATTCTCCATTGAATGAAGGTCTTTTTCTCAATCTCCCCTAATAAGTTTTCAATGTATAGAACTTTGGATCTTTTATCGGCCCATAATTTTGAATCAATTACATTTGTTGTAATTGATTCCCACCTGGAGATGACATCATTATATAGACCAATATCATCAGGTAAGACTAGTAATGCACCTGTTTGTTGTTGTGCAGAAGGCAACTGCCATAATTCATTATTGTATCCTTCTTTGAACCGCCCTGTGTAGGATTTTGACAGATCCATAGTATTGTAGGGATTTGAACGTCCGGCTGGTCTTGATGCGGGTCCATATTGTGGGGGACCCATGACTGAATCATCAGGTGGATTGAAGGCCGACGTTGCTCCTGATGATGCCAAAATGTTCTTCATCAAAGGATAGTCCATCTCTGATTCTTCTAGTTGGGTAAAAACCACTTCCTCAGTATTATCGGCTACTGTTTCGTCCTCTTCTTTGTCTTCTTCCTCTAATGTTGTTTTTGGAGAGTAAAATACTTCAATGAGGATCGTTTTCTTTTGAAAATAAAACCTGGACTAGGTCCGGAATTTTATTTAAAGAAAAGAACTTGCAACAAACTTACACTAGACTTATGCTCTCACACACTTGAAACAAACTTGAACTGAGAAAACCCCACACTTACAAACTTGAGGAATGAAACATTCGGTGTTGCTCGGATGCCTCAAACCTCCTAATACCCTAGTCCTTTTATAATGCAGAAGGTTGTATTGGAATCGGAGCGGGTGATTGATTAGTATCCCCATCGTCCTCCGTGTCCACTACCCTTCCCGATCATAAAGGACTTTACAGCACACAGCACACAGCACACTCTTTACAACTAAATAGATTTGACAGCACACTCTTTACAACTAAGTAGATTTGACAGCACACTCCTTACAGCTAAGTAGATTTGACAGCACTCTCTTTACAGCTAAGTAGATTTGATAGCACTCTCTTTACAGCTACGAAAGATGGCTCCTCGGGGCTCAATCTTTCTAGCTATAATGGGCTCACCACTGCTTTTCATGGGGGCATTTGCCTTATGTCTCGGTATATGTCATTTAGCGTGTTCGAAACGCGCCAAATGTCACGTCTCACTTTAATTATGTCCGGAGATTTTTCCAAGAAATATTGTTGTTTGGCTCCTTCCCAATGTCGTCTGCAAAGGAAATCAGATTCCTTTACCTGTTGGATAAGCTCAAATTCCTTGAAGGCGAAGCAAAGTTGTTTGATTGATTTTTCTTCCACCTCTGCCATCCTTTTGCGTTTATCATGCTCCTCTGGAGGGAATGTATTTTGATGAGATGTTGCTACCAATGCTTCATATTGGTTCAGAAGTTTGTAATCTTCGGTAGTGGTTATGTCCGGATGCATAATCCTCATCCATTCATCCTCTGTTCTGATCATATGAATGGCTTCCTCCCTTTCAAATAATCTGGATAGAGAATCTGCAAAAATATTAAGTTTACCATCAACATGTTCAAAGTTAATTTTTACCCCTGTTCCTGTAATGTAGTCAGTGAAGGCCAGCCATCGGACCCTGGAGGGTTTATTCTTTGCAGTTTTGTTGTGGAAACTGATAATTGCTAATGATTTCTAAGAGTAATTTCTTCCTTGTCTAAATAGTGAATTTTCAGGGAGCTTAATGTTTCCATGGCTGCATATATTTCAGCATCTATGGCTGCTTTTACTGTTGGAAATTTTCCATGTGCATAAGCACATATTCTTTCACTGCTTCGAGGGTCAAATTTCCTTCTCTTCCATTTGCAGACTCCGCCCCATCCAGTCATCGATCCATCTGTTTCTAGGACTATATATGCGTCTTCCGGGGGTATTTCAAGATCTGGTAATTGCTGGACCTTGTCTTTGACCTGTTGTACAATCTTCCAGTCTGATTCTTTCATTCTTTTATCCCCGTGAGGAGAGGTTTTTTCATATAATGGACCCAGCTGAGTGCTTAGATTAGGAATATATGTCCTTGCATAATTCAGAATTCCTAACCAGGATCTCAAACCCTTCTTGGTTTTCAGCTGCTCTTCTTTGAACTCAGCAATCTTTTTTATTATGTGTGGTTGAAGCTTCAGTTTTCCTTCTCCAATTTCTGCTCCTAGAAACTCAATTCTGCTTACTGCTAATTTATATTTGGTTGGGGATAGGATCAACCCATTATCTTCGCAGATTTTTAGCATTATTTCTAAATGCTTTAGATGCTCCTGTTCTGATTTAGAGAATATCAAAATGTCATCTATATATACAGCAATAAAATCTTCCGTACCTTTGAAACATGAGTCCATCTTTCTTTGGAATATTGCGGGTGCATTTTTCAGGCCAAATGGCATTACCAACCATTCATATAATCCAGAAGGGCTAATAAAAGCTGTCCATTCTATGGATTCTGGATCCATTGCTATTTGATGGAATCCTGACTTGAGATCAAATTTTGAATATATCTTTGAATTTCCTACTTTCTTCAGAATAGTATTTATTCCGGGAAGGCTATATTGGTCTTTGTAGGTATTGTCATTCAGAGTTCTGTAATTGAAGACCATTCTTTCTTTTCCTTTTACCTCCTTCTTTGTGATAGGATCAATACTGTACTGTTGAACAATCATGGCCATAGTTACGTATGCCTTTTACTTGGGTCTAATTACCTTCAGCTGGATTAATGCCTTGATATGTTTTTCAAATGTCTGCTTCATGAGGGGAGTTATGTGGGATAAAGGCTTATCCTGAATTGTGATATCAGGATTAATAATGTCTATCTTGCATAGAATTTTATTCTTTGACCAGTATCTCATTGGGTCCTCGCCTATAAATCCCTGATCCTTCAATCTTTTCATCAATTCTTCATGTTTTCTGAATATTTTTGAATTTGAAGGTTCCATGACATGATATACCTTCTCTTGAATATCCAGATATTCATCCTCATCCATGCTGAGCTCTTGTATTGCATGTATTGCTGCATCATTTGTACTTATAGAAGTAACATTTTTGTAAATGGTAATTAAATTACCTTCGATTCGGAGTCCTCCATGCATATTTCTGATGAAATTGCAGCCGACTACCATCTGGATTCCGTCCCCTAGGGACATGTCAAAAGAGTAAGTGAAGGGTATTCTGAATTTATTTTCACCTATGATCATTTGCCCTCCTTTGAGCTTCCATTTTGCTACTTGTCTTGAGTTCACACCGTTGATGACAATGGTATAAGGATTCTTCTCCAGAATACTTTCAGGAACTGCTCTTTTGTCTATGCAACAAGTTGTTGTTCCTGTGTCTAAAATTGCACTAACCTTGATTGGAGCATGGTTAGGGATTTCTAATATTATCAACATGTTGTACAGCCTGTTTATAATTCCGAGGATGGTATTCAGGATTAATTTTTGAAATAATCCTTTCCTCGAGATAACTGACCTTTTCCGAAGATTCCGGATTCATTTCTTCAAACTCCTTTTCCAGATCTTTGTATAGAGTTTCATCTGCAGATTTACGATTGAGCCTGTCAATCTCCATCATTAGCCTTGAATTTTCTGCTAGCAAAAAAGTAACATATTCTGTTAGTTCTTTGATTAATGCTTTATCATCATGTCTGACGGGAACTGGCTCTGTTATTACTTCCTATCAAGTAATGTCTGCCAAGTGCCATGTTAGATTACAGAGATCACAATGAATTCTGGACCTACTTGTAGTTTCCCTTCCGCAAAATCTGCATTTGGTATAAATTGTTTGGACTTCCTTATTGCATATCCATGTATGGGTGCAATATGCTTGTTCCTCCGGAATATCAACTTGAACCTGCCAACCTTTATCTTCACCAAATAATACAAGTAAAGATTCTTTATCAGGAAGGATAGCTGTTACCCTGTTACAGTGTTGTTCTGTGTCCATTTCTCCTTCTGATATGCTGCAAATGGCGTCACTTTCTGTTTCATCCTGATCCACTGATACAACATCAAATTCTTATGGCAGGTCTATCTCATTAAGCATTGCTATTCTTTCTTTGTTTCCAGTTTTATTTCTGCATTCTCTGGCGAAGTGACCTTCTTCACCGCATATATAGCATTTGCATTTTTTTACTTTGGTTCTGTCATGTTGATATTTCTTCTTGATCACACGAACGTGTGATTTATGGGGCTTTCCTTTGTAATTTTGAGCCTTCCTCAGGCCATACTTCTTCTGCCCTTGGTAATAGCTGGGAATAGGTATTTTTGAGCAAAACTGCAAATCTTTCAGACTCCTCTGTAGCGAGGCTTGTTTGCACATCTCCTTGAGCTCCTGATAAGCATGATGAATTCGTGGAAGTACCCCAATAGTATTCCCTGGATATCGCTCCTGAAATTTTTGCTCAAGATAATTTCCAATTAATGGAGGCATTTTCCGATAAAACTTACTTGATAATTCTTCATTGATGAACATTGCACTGTTTTTCTTTGCTATTTCTTGTGTATGATACTAATTCTTTTGTGCTGGGGCATGCTAGTCTCTCCAGATCGAGATAGGCCTGATTATGCTCCGCTATTGATCCTGAAGTGGGATCTTCTAAAGTAATTATCCTTCTTATCTGAGATAGAACATTTTGTGTTTCATCCGCGGCATTGATTAGCTTATCATACTGATCCGGGAACATCATTCTCCATTGAATGAAGGTCTTTTTCTCAATCTCCCCTAATAAGTTTTCAATGTATAGAACTTTGGATCTTTTATCGGCCCATAATTTTGAATCAATTACATTTGTTGTAATTGATTCCCACCTGGAGATGACATCATTATATAGACCAATATCATCAGGTAAGACTAGTAATGCACCTGTTTGTTGTTGTGCAGAAGGCAACTGCCATAATTCATTATTGTATCCTTCTTTGAACATACGCCTGTAGGATTTTTGATGATCCATAGTATTGTAGGGATTTGAAGCGTCCTTTGGTCTTGATGCGGTCCATATTGTGGGGACCCATGTGAATCATCGTGGATTGAAGGCCGGTTGCTCGATGATGCCAAAATGTTCTTCATCAAAGGATAGTCCATCTCGATTCTTCTAGTTGGGTAAAACCACTTCCTCAAGACATTTCGACTCTTGTTTCGTGTCTTCTTCCTCTAATGTTGTTTTTGGAGAGTAAAATACTTCCTCTTGATTATCTTCATCATCTTCATCATCAGAGTCTCCCCATGATGGTTTGATAAGACTCATATCCCAGTCCTACTTTGGTACTGTGTATTTGACATAATAATCAAATTTGCCACTAGGCTGTCCTAGCGTATCCCAGATTTCATCCGAATTTTTGCGATCAAAGTAGTGAGGCCGTCGTCGGTTGTGGCAACCTTCTTCTTCTTCTTCATCTGAATCACTTCCACCACCTTCCGAGAATGGATTGGTCCATTCCTTTTCATTAGTAAGTGTGAATAAGGTCTGTTCGCTGGAGGTACAGGGAGGGCATAATTTGTTTAGTAGTTCATCCCAGGCTTCTGTTCCTTTTTGGGTTGTAGCTTCACCAAATCCTTGTTGTTGCCTTGTTGTTTGGGATAGTTGGTCTACTTGCTGAATTGGAAGAATACTAGCTTTCTCTAGGATGAGCTGGGCTATTACTTCTCCCTGTGTTAATTTAATCATGTCCGAAGTCATATTGAAAACCAGAATATATACCTGTCCTCTGTAGTCATTGTCAATTACTCCGGCGCCAATCTGGATTCCCTTTTTCCATGAGATCCCTGATTTTGGAGCTATTCTTCCATAATGTCCTTCAGGAATGTTGAATGCTAATCCAGTTTCAATTAATAGCCTTCTTCCTGGTTGTATATCATAATTGTAGCATATGGACAGATCATACCCAATCGATCCCTCGGTCTTTCTGGTGGGTATCTTTGCTGCAGTGTTGAGTTTTTGGACCTCCAGAACTGGTTCCTCTATTGTGATGACAGCCATTATTTCTTGTTCTGCTTCCCCTATTTCCACATCATCTTGATTTACAGCTGTAATTCTATTTTCAGAAGTAGGAATATAACCTTCAAATTGTAATGAAATACTCCCATCCAGAAGTGTTCTTGTTTCAACCCTGGTTGGTGCTACAGGGTTTCTTCTGCCTGATGTTCGTAATATCCACCTTTGTTGTTGTAATTCCTTAGTGGTAAATCTTGTGCCAGGAATCGCATTGACTCCTCTACTGACAAGGTAATCTGTAACATTTTGAACATTGTAGGAGAAGTTAGTGAAACTAGTATTAGTTAAGCGTCCTACCATCATCCTGGTGATTAGTAGGTTACTAGTTCCCCCTTGCCATTCTTGGTATCCATGAGTCTGGATGGATAGCTCAATATTGTTTGCAAAGTCTTCTATATTGAGCATTAAATCTGGAATAACATATACCATCTGGGTTCCTCTGCTGAGGTCCATCTCCATTGTAGCAATAATAGATCTGTCTCCTCTCCATCTTGTATCACGTAATACCACTAAGACCATGGCTCCAGTGTTTCTTCGATGCAAGGCGTGCATTCTGATCATAACCAATCCCATGTGGATATGGTGAAATCCTGCCTCTCTGAGTCTTTGATGACTTTCTTCAGTTACTAATGGAAGGTCTACCTGACTTTCTTCAACGCACAGAAGATCTTCTTCAGAGTAATGTTGGTATACTCTGTGTCTAGTAGGCTGGAATCCTGTGGAGTATAATATTTCTGCAGGTACCATATTCGCTCTTCTTGTTCTTGAAATTTCAAGCTGCTCCTCAGGATCTACCTGACTTTCAATGGATCTTCTGTATCTTCTTTGATTAGGAAGTAGCCTTCTTTGAAGATTATAGAGCATCCTTTACCCCTGCCTGTAGTCTCATATCTGATTTTCTGAACTTGGTACTTGGACTGTTGATGCCGTGCTTATAGCAGGGGGACGTGTATTTGTAGAATGTCTTGCGCTGGAAGACATTATTTTGACTTCTCGTGATTGAGAATATCAGCAAGGTTTTTGAATACCAGTATTGAGCCTTTCTTCTTTGGAATTACTGATCCTTCAGTGAGATTAATTCCAGCAATTCTTTTGGTAAGATCATCAATTGCTCCTTCCAACTCCTTAGAAGGACCTGGAGTTTGGGATGTTTGTCCTTTTAAAAGATTTATCTGATTTTTCAGCTCCTGCACCTGTTTGCAAATATCCACCAAGAAGGATATTATAGTGTTATTTTGTTTAATAAGGACCCGTTGATATTCAAAGGAGGTTTTGAATTGGGATGGTGCTACAAAGCCTACTGCTGGTGGTTCAATGTTTTCTGTTGTTTTTAGGACTTTTATGTATGAACTGTCAATTGATTGGCTTTCTAGCTCACTCATCCACCTATCAGATTTTTGACCTCTTGCAGCACTTGTTCTATTTTTCTGACACTTGTTTTCAACTCTTTTACTAGGGCCTTTTCTTCCTCAAGGACTGGTTGTATCACTGTTTTGATTTCCCCGAGATTTGGGCTTCTCCCACTTATAACTTCCTTCTCTAGGGATGCTACTGTATTCCTTAGAAGTGATATTTCTCCTTTTAGCTTGGTGTTTTCTTCTTCTAACAAAAGGAAATGTTTTAAGGTAACTTTGGACAATAATGATAATCTGGAGTATACCACCTCGAGATTATTGGCTAGAAGTAGGTTTGTTGGTTCGGGATTTTTGGCAAGATCAAGGTATTCCAGGTCTTTGGCTTGGGACTTCTCATACCATTGCCTTATATTTTGCTCAACTTTATCACTCATTCACCTTCTGGCTCACTTATGGCTTAGGATTTTGTAAAATTTTCTTGCTCACCCGACTGGACACGGCTCTCCCTGGAGTCTTACGTTCACTGCGGTCTTTTGCAATTAATTAACAAAACCGTTCGCCTTATCATAAGCCATGAAATAAATAAAGATGAATAGAAGGATGGTTAGAGAGCCCGTACCTTTAAACCTGGAATATGAAAGTTTTAGCCAAGAAACATAGCTCTGATACCAAATGAGGATCGTTTTCTTTTGAAAATAAAACCTTCTTGGTTGGGGATTCCTAACCAGGATCTCAAACCCTTCTTGGTTTTTAGCTGCTCTTCTTTGAACTCAGCAATCTTTTTTATTATGTGTGGTTGAAGCTTCAGTTTTCCTTCTCCAATTTCTGCTCCTAGAAACTCAATTCTGCTTACTGCTAATTTATATTTGGTTGGGGATAGGATCAACCCATTATCTTCGCAGATTTTTAGCATTATTTCTAAATGCTTTAGATAATCCTGTTCTGATTTAGAGAATATCAAAATGTCATCTATATATACAGCAATAAAATCTTCCGTACCTTTGAAACATGAGTCCATCTTTCTTTGGAATATTGCGGGTGCATTTTTCAGGCCAAATGGCATTACCAACCATTCATATAATCCAGAAGGGCTAATAAAAGCTGTCCATTCTATGGATTCTGGATCCATTGCTATTTGATGGAATCCTGACTTGAGATCAAATTTTGAATATATCTTTGAATTTCTGACTTTCTTCAGAATAGTATTTATTAGGAAGGTCAGATTGGTCTTTGTAGGTATTGTCATTCAGAGTTCTGTAATTGAAGACCATTCTTTCTTTTCCTTTTACCTCCTTCTTTGTGATAGGATCAATACTCGTGCCTGACTGAACAATCATGGCCATGGTTCTGTGTCTGCTTTTACTTGGTCTAATTACCTTCAGCTGGATTAATGCCTTGATATGTTTTTCAAATGTCTGCTTCATGAGGGGAGTTATGTGGGATAAAGGCTTATCCTGAATTGTGATATCAGGATTAATAATGTCTATCTTGCATAGAATTTTATTCTTTGACCAGTATCTCATTGGGTCCTCGCCTATAAATCCCTGATCCTTCAATCTTTTCATCAATTCTTCATGTTTTCTGAATATTTTTGAATTTGAAGGTTCCATGACATGATATACCTTCTCTTGAATATCCAGATATTCATCCTCATCCATGCTGAGCTCTTGTATTGCATGTATTGCTGCATCATTTGTACTTATAGAAGTAACATTTTTGTAAATGGTAATTAAATTACCTTCGATTCGGAGTCCTCCATGCATATTTCTGATGAAATTGCAGCCGACTACCATCTGGATTCCGTCCCCTAGGGACATGTCAAAAGAGTAAGTGAAGGGTATTCTGAATTTATTTTCACCTATGATCATTTGCCCTCCTTTGAGCTTCCATTTTGCTACTTGTCTTGAGTTCACACCGTTGATGACAATGGTATAAGGATTCTTCTCCAGAATACTTTCAGGAACTGCTCTTTTGTCTATGCAATCTCCCCCGTTTTGGTGTGTGACAATCCGTTTAAGTTAGGTAAAAATATTTGATAAAAATTTTAAAAGAAAGAAAGCATGTAAACATAAACATTATAGCAACATGCAACTCCCCCTTAATCCATGAAACTCTCTCTACAAATTCTCAATTTTCTCCCCCTATCATAATTTACTTAAACATAATCAATTCTCCCCCTTTGACACCATCAAGAAGATTAACACTAAGTTATAAACTCATGGCATCAAGTCTAATAGAAGAGAAATACCAAAAATTAGTTTAAAAACTGAATTCGGCCATTACTGTTATGATTTACAGGTCATCAGTCGACTGGTTCAGATACCAGTCGACTGGCACATGATTTTCAAGATTTTCTAATTTTCGGACCGAATTTCAGAAATGCGTTAAAAATTCCAGAAAATTCAAAAAATAATGAAATTTGGGGAACACATTTATTTTAAGTATATCTATCAGTGAAAAATAGGTTTTCATGAAAAATCATTATATTTCCATGTATTTGCCAAAAATCTAAAAGCTTTAAAAACTACTAGGTTTTTGATCATAAGAGTATCCATTTTAACACCTAGTCTTGCTTTGAATTGTTTCAAAACATGAATACATAGATTTTAGATTATGAAATTGTTTTGAAAACATATGAAATATCCAACCATGATCTTTGGGCAATATGTCTATGAATTAAACATAAGCCTTCCCCATGATTGATCTATTATTGCTATTTTGATACTTTAAATGACCATCTAAATGCCATAGGCATTAGTGGACATTTGTATCATCCTAACATCTCTCTAATGCTAAGTTTTCAATCAAGGTAGCCTATGGTGAGTGTGAGATGCATCCTAGGAGGTATTTATATATACTTAACCAATATATTCATGCAATTCTATCAAGGTTAAGTATCAACCTAATAATCCTCATGATCATAAAGGCATATATGAATGAATTCTACGTTATGATCATGAAACTCATGTATTCATCAAATAACAATCATGCATTAGGTATTATATAATGATAATAAACAAATTATCACCTAAAGTATGATTTAAACCTATTCCTTATGATAATGTGCCAAATTTCAAAATCATAAATCATAATTGCAACCAGACATAGGAATTACATTAATCATCATGATTTAAGCATTATTAACTATTTATAGACACGTTATCATCACCCAACACTATTTAAAAAAGTTGTCCCGTTATCCTAAGTCAACCAAAATATGATATAGGTCAATTTCATATGGTTGACTATCCTAAGGTTATCCTAACCCTTAAGGATGGATTTTGGAATCCAAAATAAGTTCTTTCCTATTGGGTTCACAAGATACTCCTTGGGGATCCATTTTCTATCAGTTACTTTCTTTTTATCTTGTCCCCTAGCTATTAGGCATTTATAGGCCTTTTCATTTTTCTTTTCTTTGTATCCTAGGCCCTTTTTGTTAAAACTTGCCCTTTGACTCCCAATTATCATATTTAATGTGTTGGAGCCAATTGTGAATTTTTCTAGGGCTTTTGTTAAATAGTCTACCTTTTCCCTTAAGGCCCTATTTTCATTTATACATGCATCACTAACATCTAATGGCACATAAAGATAATGTGAGCATGCATCATTTAAGCTAGAAGAAATATTATCATTTAAGCATGCATTTTCTAGCTTATTTTCCAATGCCTTAATTTGATTAAGCATACTTTTATTTTTATTTTTCATTCCAAATAAGTCCTTAGTTAAACTAGAAATTATGGAAACTATTTTCTTAGGAGAGGCATTCGTTACCATAGTTTCCATATCCTCTTCTTCTTCGGATGAGGAGGATGTAGAAGCTCCCCCTTCATTTGAGCTCTCCCCACTTGAGCTTGATTCTTCATTTTCGGTGGAGGAGTAGGAGCAATCCGAGTCATGAAGAGCCATTAGTGCTAGGTAGGAATAGACATGCTCTTCTTCTTCGGATGAGGATGAGGAAGCAAAGTCATCCCATGTCTTTGCTTTGAGAGCCATGGCCTTTCCTTTTTCCTTGGCCTTCTTTTCTTCTTCCTTTTTCTTCTTGCTCCCCTTCTTCTTCTTCTTTTCTTCCTTCTTTTTCCTTTCCTCTTTGCTCTTGTTTAGGAGGGGACAATTGTCCCTTATGTGTCCCTCCCCTTGACAATTATAACAAATGATCTTCCCCCTTGGTCTTCTATTCCTATCATGAGATTTATCAAATCTAAAATTTTTAAATGCACGCCTTACCTTCCTTACCATGTAGGCTTCTTCCGTGCTATCCATGGAGGAGGTAGAGCCTTCATCATCGGAGGAGGAGGGGATCTCAATCTTCTTCTTCCCCTTATTTGCCAATAATGCTACTCCTCTTGAGGGTTGAATTCTAGGCTCTTCTTGTATTCCTTCAAGCCTAGTTTCGTGGAGCTCCATTGTTGAGAAAAATTCCTCCAAGGTGCTTACTTCTAAGTTCTTGGAGATGTAAAATGAATCCACCATGGAGCTCCATCTTGAGGACTGGGGAAAGGCATCTATGACCTTCATTACCATATCCCGGTTTGAGAGCTTTTCTCCTACACTTGTTAGCCCAATTAAGATTTCTTTAAATCTAGAATGTAGGGAAGTTACCTTTTCTCCCTTTTCAAGCTTAATATTTGATAGTTGGGAGCAGAGGAGATCTCTTCTTGCTAGCTTGGCTTCCGAAGTGCCTTCATGAAGTTCAACTAGTTTCTCCCACATCTCCTTAGCACTAGAACATTCCCCTATCCTATTGACTTCTTGTTGGGGGAGTACATTATAGAGATGGTGCTTGGCCTTTGAATTTGCCAAATACTCCTCTCTTTGTCTTTTGCTCCATCTCGATTTCTCTAATGGCTCCCCATCTTCGTTCCTAGGCAACTCGAAATCGTTTTCCATAATTAACAATATTTCAAAGTCGGTTTCGAAGAATACCTCCATTCTCTTTTTCCACCAAGAGAATTCGCCATCGAACTTCGGTGGGTGGATGTTTGAGCCGACCATTTTTGATGTAGAGCTTGTTGCGGTGGTTAGTCCGGTGACAAGCAACCTGGCTCTGATACCACTTGTCGGGGATCGATTGGCCGGCTAGAGGGGGATGAATAGCCCTCTTACGATGGATGTCGGGATTCTCTCGTTCGTTTGCTCGTCTACACAATCGTTAGGACAAGCGGAATATGAAAATATAAATAAAGACAAGCAAAATATAAACAAGCAATACAAACACGAGATGTAATGTGGTTCACAGCTACGCCGCTAATCCACGGTCCGATTCGTCCACGGTGAATCACTCCACAATCTATCGACTAGATCTCTCATTTGCACAAAGCTAGGTGGAGGTAACCTCTTTACACACAAACACTCCTCTTACAAATATAATGGAAATAAGCTTGAGTAAGAGAATGGAAAGCTTTAGGGAACTTTGGGAGAGTATTAGAGCATAAGCATTAGCCTCCCAAAGCCCCATCCCCTCTCTTTTTATAGAGGAAGAGGGTTTCTTCCCATTGACACAGGATCAGTCGACTGATGCCCTCGATCAGTCGACTGATCCCGTAGTCGTTGCCCAATAACGGCCGCTTTCCACGTTGGATTGGTATTGGCATAAGTCGACTGATGGCACCATCAATCGACTGATGCTCGATTAGTCGAGTGCTCAATCGAATAGACTCCATTCTGTGCTCGTGCAGAGTGTCATCAATCGACTGCCATTCCTCGGCAAATGACTCATCACAACATCACGATCGCCACCATGGGTCCATGGCGGTCGCCATCGACTTAGAGTAGTCGACTTCCATGACATGGTGGTCGTCTGGTGTCAGGAAAACCCATCCGACACTTGGCCAAATGGCCAAGTTTCACCTAAGAGCTACCCCTCCCTGGGTTACAATCGCTCACTCTCATCTCTCAGAGTACCTCGCCTTCGAAGTTCTCTTCGTTCTCGGCCACGTCCCTCGGCAGCATCAGGCGCACGACTCTGTAATGCTCCTTCTTGTCTCTTGCCTCGAAGTCTACTTCCTCCGGCTTCACTCCAAGCTTCTCGTCCGGCGGTCCCTCGGATGCTCCAAGTGCACAGCTTTCGCAAAGCTATCCTTCACCGACTCAAGGCACGAGTCATGAGATGTGAAACTCGACACGGCTCCATGTGCGAATTACTAAGTCCTGCATGACTTCAACGCACATATCAAATCAACATAACACCCTAACTTAAGCCCTTTGCCACACACATCAAAACCTTATCACGGCAAGAGATTGCCCTAACACAGATTGCCAGAGCACCAAGGAAACTACCAAGAAAGCTAGAGGGCAACCTGGTAGAGCAGTGCAAGGCGGTGATGCTGCGTAGCAAAAGGATTCTGAAGGAAATGTCGAGAAGGTTTATTGCTGAACCTGAACAAGGACCCGAAGTAGGGGAACGTTCGGGGAAGACCGAGAAGGAATAAGTTGAAAACATAGATAGGGAGTCAGCCACAAAAACTCAACAACCCTAGACAATACCCTTCCCTCAGCGGATGACCCATGCAAGGAGAGATACTGATTGTAGGGACCTTCGTGATCGCTAGAGGGGGGTGAATAGTGCGTATGACATAGATGGAGGAAATCTTTCGCGATCGAGTGCTTGCTACAAATTGATTAGTGCGCAACGGAAATAATAAAGCAATAATGAAATACAAACACGCAAACACAATAATATAATGTGGTTCGGAATAGAATTATTCCTACTCCAAGGATCGAGTTAATGTAGGCCAAAGCTTCTCTTCTCCCTCTCCTTAGGTTGTGAAATCAATATATAGGGCTTTCCCTTGGTGTCTTGGCCGGATTCCACCACAAACTCCTCCTCCTAGTTGGCCGGCGACAATGATCTTATTTGTTCCTTGTTGGTTGGTTTTAGGGAGGAGAACAACCTTGCTTCTATTCTTCCTCTTACTTTGGAAAAGCAAGGAAGGAAAATTTGCAATCTAGAAGCTTCGACTTTTGGTTGATCATCGCCCACACGACGTCCAAAAGGAGGAAGGTCATACATTAGAAGATCGAGAGGTATACCTATTCTTCTTTCTCTTTTTGTTACTTGCTTGTTTTTGTTTTTCAACTATGAGCATGATATAAATCTGTATATGGCTAAATAATACTTGGATCCAGAACATAAACACAAAAACTGGCGATCTGGACATCGTCTATTCTGCGGCTACTCGTAGAATAGAGGATGGTCGCTTGAACAACTAGTTTGTTCAAGTGACCTCTCTAAACGAATAGCACGACGATGGCATAGTTGTTTGAGCAATCCCTTTTTTCTAGGATTAAATTTTTAATCTGGGGACATCGAAGGAATCGCCATGATCAAACGACCGAGGTGAAGTGGGAAGCGAAGTTTCCCCTCACGCACTAGATAAGCAAAACCCTATCATTTGGTATCAGAGCTTTCGGACAAAACCTATCAGCTCAAACGAGCTCTATGATGCGACCACACACCACTAATCCAATAAACTCGTTCTCAGAATAATTCGGAGGTGGAGAAACCTCTTACAATTGTTTACAACAATAAACAAATAGATACAAGCAAATACAACTATGAAATATGCTACAAGTAAAGGAAAAACACTTTACAATTGCTCTTTTGATTGCTTGAATTGCACTTGGAGACCCTGATTTACAGCAGCAAATTACCCCAAAGAGGTCCAAGAACCGCTGCCAAATCCTCCCTCCATGAGCTCCCATTAAAGCATCTCCTTGGGCTGGATTTCGCCTAGCAGTCGACTGATCGAGACCATCAGTCGACTCCCCCTATAGCCATTGTGATACAATGGCATGAAACTCATCGGATAAGTCCAACGGATACACCATCAGTCGACTGATCATACTCACCATTTGACTGATGGCTCAATTAGTCGAGTGATTGGGATGATCACATGACTGGAGATCCTTCTGTGCCCAAAATCTTGACCATCAGTCGACTAATCACCAGATCAGTCGAGTGCTCGGTCAAACAGTCGACTGCTCAACTCTGGCAGTTGACTGCCAGGGCACTTCCCACAGTGAAACCCTAGTTGACTCCCATCAGTCGACTGACCATAGTCCTAGTCGACTGATACACCTAAAATATGAGGTTTAAACCCAAGTATGGTGCCCCCATACTTGCTAGACCACCCTTAGCCTAGACCTAAGGCTTCTTGCCACCTCCGTCAGCCTCACGCCTATCGGATCCCTCCAAGTCATCCATGACTTGTCCATCCATATGCTAGCCTTCAGGTGCTTCCATCAGCTATTGTCATGCTAACGGTGTCTACATCGCCAAGGCACATTGGACTTACATTACCAAGACTCCGCTTGGACTTTACGTCGCTAACCATTAGACTTATGCCGCCAAGACTCCCCCTTAGACTTTATGCCACCAATATTCCCCTTGGACTTTCTAAATGTCAAGACCCATGCTTGGACTTTTCTTTTGCCAAGACACATGCTTGGACTTTTCCTTTGCCAAAACCCATGCTTGGACTTTATATGCCAAGTACTCAAAATATGGACTTTCCCAATGCCAAGGACTCAAGACTTGGACTTTCCCAATGCCAAGGGACCCACTTGGACTTTCAATGCCAAGTAATCATGAATTGGACTTTACATGACAATCACATTATCATATGTTTTTGTCGAACATCAAAACATCACTCAAGTCAAACTCGAGTCCGATCAATCATGACCTAGGCCGATTGTACCAATAATCTCCCCCTTTTTGATGTTTGACAAAAATACCCTTGAGTTAGGCCCCTAACTCAAATTCCCTTACAAATTATCCTAAATTGGTAATTCTACCAATCTCCTCCCTTTTGACTAACATCAAAAAGGTTCTCTCCAAGGAGGTCAATGTCTTATATCCCAATGAGATCTTACAATCTCCCCCTTGGTCCAAAAACATCTAGGATGCCTACAATCTTCCAAGTGATAAGTCCCACATCACTCAAGAGAGACAATCCTACAAACTCTCTCAATTTCCAAATTGGGCATCTCAAAATCCCATTTTTTCCCCCTCATGAGGAAAAATAAGTTCCATCATCCCATGATGGATACCTCCCCCTAAAGGCTTGCTCCCCCTTGACCATTGCACCAACAATGTTCTTGGGAAGTCCCTAAGCCAATAGGAACTCTAAACCATCAAAAATAAGGTTAAAAATTCAACATTGAACTTTCCCACACCTTAAATTTGATATATCACCCTAACAAATCTCCTAATCCAAATCCAATGGATTTTCACCCTTTCTAATGCTTTCCAAAGCATATCCTATGGTTAGGAGTGGCCATAGCTGAAATTGGGCTAAACATACCTTGTTTTCCAGAAATCAGCATTGGAAATCGACTTTATCAAACAATAGTTGACTGCCCTCATCATCAGTTAGCTGCCACCAAGGGCAATCGATTGATATTTGTGAAATGCAGATTTAAGACTTCAGAAATGATTTTTCAAAATGCATAAGTAATTATACGTAATTTTAAAAATTACAAAAATTCATACGTATAATACTTATTACCAATACAATGGGTAAAAAATGTTTGAAAAATATTTTACCTATAAAATAGTGAAATTGACACAAAGTTCAAAAGTGAAGAAAAACTTCAATGTTTGAGCCCATTTTGTATCAACTTCATCAATGGTGATTTCTATCAAAAGATAGACTTCACCAAGGTTTTCTAAAGTAATTTTAAAATGTTTTTAAAACCTTTAATTCCATTTTCCTCAACATCTCACTTGTATCTAAATGTGTGAAACACATACAAGTCATGTTTTAGTGAGATGTGGGCTTTTTTCATTTAGTGTCTCATGCATTTTTTAGGCAACATTATTTGATTCCCTTATGCATGGGACTTCAAATCATGTCTTAGTCCTTAAATACATTTTATTTATGCATGAATGATGATTATGGTGTTAGGGCAATCAACCCATGTAATGAGGTTTTGATGTGTGTGGCAAAGAGTTTAAATTAGGATTGTTATGGAATTGATATGTGCATTGAAGTCATGCAAGACTTTGTAATTCGTAGATGGATGGAGCATTGGCAAGATTCACCTCTCATGACTCGGTCCTTGAGTTGGTGAAAGATGCATTGAGGAAGTCGTGCACTTGGTGCATTCAAGGGGCTACCGGACGAGAAGCATTGGAGTGAAGCCGAAGGAAGTAGACTTCAGGGCGAGACACGAAGGATGACACTGCGAAGCTGTGCGCTTGGCGCATTCGAGGGACGTGGTTGGACGAAGAGAACTTCAAGGTGAGGGACTCCAAGGGAATGAGAGTGAGCGATTGTAACCCGGGATGGGATAGCTCATAGGTGAAACTTGGTCAAAAGGCTAAGTGTCAGATGGGTGTTTCCCAACACTGGGCGACTGCTATATGTAGCAGTCGACTACTCAAAGTCGACTAGAGACTCAACTAGTGTTCGAGTCAAAGTTCTGGCCAATCAGTCGACTGCCAACTTGTGGCAGTCGACTACTAGCTCCATCAATCGACTGCCAAGGGGAGCAGTCGACTGATGTCGAGGGTTTCAGGCATAGAAGCTTCAGCAGTCGAGTGATCGCATCGACCACTCGACTTATGGCTCCATCAGTCGACTGATGGGAAGATTAGTTGGCTGATGTGGGAGCCGTTGGTTGGAATCCAATGTGGAAGAAGTCGTTGCGAGGCAACGGCTACAGCAGTAGTCGACTGATGGCTTCATCAGTCGACTGCTCGAGGACCAATAGGAAGAATGGCTTCTTCCCTATAAGAAGGGGCCTTGGGTGACTTGGGAGGCCTAATGCTTTATTCCTAAACATCCTCATAAGTGCCCAGATGATTTCCTACTCTTCTTACTTGCATTTATCTCAATCCTACTGTAAGAAGAGTGATCTTGTAAGAAAAGTTACCTTCACCTTGCTTGGTGCCAAGGATAGAATAGTGAAGGTTTAGGCGTGATTCACTTAGAATGAATCGGGTCGTCGACTAGCGGCAAGGGTCGTGGACCACGTTATATCGATTTGTTAGAGCTTGTTCTTAATTGTCTTTATTCTTTATATTTTCGCTTGCGCTAATCATATTTGTAGATGATCAAGAATGAGTAAATTCCACCATACACAAGAAAGGCTATTCAGCCGACCACCGATCTTCCAACAAGTGTTATCAGAGCCAAGGTTGCTTGTCACTGGACTCACTGCCGCAACAATCATGACATCAAAAATGGCCGGCTCCAACATTCATCCGCTAAAGTTCGAGGGGGAATTTTCATGGTGGAAGAAGCGTATGGAGGTATTTTTCGAAACACATTTTGATATTATGTTAATAATGGAATCCGATTTCGATATACCTAAGGATGAAGAGGGGGAGCCAATAGAAAAATCAAGGTGGACTAAGAAGCAAAGGGAGGAGCACCTTGCAAACTCAAAGGCCAAGCACCACCTTTTCAATGTGCTCCCCCAACAAGAAATAAATCGAATTGGAGAGTGTGCAAGTGCCAAGGAAATGTGGGAAAGATTGGTAGAACTTCATGAAGGCACTTCCGAGGCAAAGCTTGCAAGAAGAGACCTTCTCCGCTCCCAACTCAATAACATCAAACTCGATAAAAGGGGAGAAGGTATTATCACTACACTCTAGATTCAAAGAAATAATTAATGGATTGTCTAGTGTAGGTGAAAAGCTCTCCAACCGGGATATGATCGTGAAGGCTATAGATGCCTTTCCCCGGTCCACAAAGTGGAGCTCCATGGTGGACTCCTTCTACATTTTCAAGAATCTAGAGGTAAGTACTCTAGATGAATTTTTCTCTACTATGGAATATCATGAAACACGACTTGAAGGTATAGTAGAAGAGTGAAGGATCCAACCAAGGGGAGTGGCACTAATAGTCGAGAAGGGAAAGAAAAAGAAGATGCCTTCACCCTCCTCATCCGATGAAGATACATCTTCCTCCTCCATGGATAGCACGGAAGAGGCCTACATGGTAAGGAAGGTAAGACGTGCACTCAAAAATTTTAAATTTAACAAATCTAATGATAGGAGGAGAATGCCGAGGTGAAAAATCATTTGCTACATTGCCAAGGAGAGGGACATATAAGGGATGATTGTCCCCTCTTGAACAAGAGTAAAGAAAGGAGGAAGAAAGAAGAAAATAAGTAGGGGAGCAAGAAGGAGGATGAAAAGAAGACCAAGGAGAAAGGGAAGGCTATAGCACACAAGGCTACATGGGATGATCCGTCATCATCATCTGAAGAAGGAGCCTTCACAAACCTTTCCTTAATGGGGATAGATGATTTGGACTCCACCTCCTCCAAGGGAGAAGAAAGAAGCACCAGCGAGGAGGAGAGCTCAAGTGAAGGGGGAGTGTCCTCATCTTCATCCTCATCATCGGAAGGGGATTTTGTGAGTAAGGTAATGAAACTACCCTCCCATAAAGTAATTTCAATGATTACTAGTTTATCTAAGGACTTGTTTAGGGATAAAAAGAGAAATAAATGCATGCAAAATGAAATTAAATCCATAGAGGAAAAAACTAGAAAATGCATGCTCACAAAATGATTACATTTCTCTTAATGTTAGTGATGCATGTATGGATGAAAACAAGGCCTTAAGGGAAAAGGTAGACCATTTAACTAAGGCCCTAGAGAAATTCACTATAGGCTCCAACACTTTGAACATGATCATAGGGAGCTAAAGGGAAAGTTTCAATAGGAAAGGCCTAGGTTATAAAGGAAATAAAAATGAAAAGGCCTATGATTGCCTAATTGCTAGGGGTCAAGCAAAAAAAAAGATGATAGCTAGAAAATGGATCCCAAAGTAATTTTTAGTGAACCCTATAGGGAATAATTTATATTGGATTCCTAAATCCATCCTTAAGGGTTAGGAAAACCCTAGGTTACTCAACCATGTGTGGACTTTACTTATATCATATTGAATCGTTGACTTAAGATGGTATGGGTTATAAATTTTTAACATAGTGTTGGGTGATTGATAATGTATAACCCATAAATTGAATGCTTGAATCATGATTCATGCTTAATTTTATATTTTATGATCATGATATGTAATTAGTGATTTATAATCATGATATGCAATAATTGATGATTTATGATCATGATTGATAATTCTTGATGCATGTTCATGATTGGGTTTTAGGATGCATGATACTTAACCATGGGTAGATTTTCATGAAATTTTGGTTAAGTATGAATACCTTTAGGTTCATCTCACACTCACTATTGGTTACTTTGATTGAAAACATAGCATGGGTGAGATGATAATATGATACAAATGGTCAACTAATGCTTATGACATTTAGATGGGTCATTAGGTGTATCAATAGATTAATCATAGAACAACTATGGGGAAAGAAAATGTTTAATCAATGGACATATTGCCCATAGATAATAGTTGGATATTTTAAACGATTTAAAAACATTTCATGTTTTATAAACAATGAGTTCATGGTTTGAAAAGTTTCAAGTCAAAACTAGGTTTAAAAGATGATACAAGCTTTAGACATTTTACAACTTTTGAATTTTTGCTTAATTTTCGAAAATAAAATGAATTTTCATGAAAAATTATTTTTCACTGATAGAGTTGGTAACTTGGTAACTTCTCCCCCTTTTTGACATTACATCAAAAAGGTCCTCAAGGGTGTCAATGTCTCATATTCCAATGAGATCTTACAATCTTCCCCTTGGCATGCCGTCAATCTTTCTAGTGATAATCTCATATCACTTAAGAGAGGCGCAATCCCTCAATTTTCCTCCCATGAGGAAAAATACACATCCATCTTCCCATGATGGATACCTCCCCCTAAAGGCTTGCTCCCCCTTGACCATTGCACCAACAATGTCTTTGGAAAACTCATAAGCCAATAGGAACACAAAACCATCAAAATTAAGGCAAAGTTCAACAATGAACTCTCATCCACCTTAAAATTGATACTCTCCCTAAACACTTCTCCTAATACATATCCAATGGATTTCCACCCTTTCTAATGCTCTCCCAAGCATGTCCTAGGGTTAGGAGTGGTTAGGGGACCAAAACATAGTTGAAGATTGAACTTGTCATCAGTGGACTGACATTCATGGCAGCCGACTGATAATTGCATTTTTCAATTTTTAAAGTTTTCAGGATCAAATTTCGAAATACATAAGTAAATATACGTAAGTTGAAAAATATTGAAAATTCATACGTATATTACTTATTACCATCATAATGGGTGAAAAATATTGGAAAATTATTTTACCCAAAAATTAGCGAGATTTATACAAAGTTCAAAAATTTAGAAAAACTTCAATATTGAGCCCTCTTTGTATCATTCTATTCAATGATGATAGCTATCAAAAGATAGACTTCACCAAGGTTTTTCAAAATGTTTTTAAAACCTTTAATTCTTTTTTCCTAAACATCTCACTTGTATCTAAATGTGCAAAACACATTCAAGGCAAGTATTCTAGTGAGATGTGGGTTTTTGTTCTTTAATGGTCTCATGCATATTCTAAGGCAACTCTACTTGATTCCCTTATGTATGAGACTTCAAGTCATGTCAATGGTACTTAAATCAATTTTATTTTATGCATGATATGATTATGGCATATATATGATATAGCTAAGCATGTGCCAAAATCATGATGTCATGACATGTGAATGAAATGTTAGCATACAAGAATATAACAATAAGTCTAAAACATGATCATGACATTTTTAGAGATAAAAATGAAAATGATGTCACGACATGGCAAAGCAAACAAAGCATGGCAATTATAAGATACTAAGGTATGGGATACCTAAGTGTTAAATTCAAATTGTCATTTCTAGGAATTAAGTCCATTTTTGCCTTAATGACATTTATCCCCCTAGTGTGCCATAAACCCAAAATGGCACACCCATACCTCTAAGACCTATTTGTGCCAATTTAATTATTTTTCAACTTCTCAAAGCATATTGGCACATCCTAATGTGTCAACTCATCATGGCTTGGTTAACTACCCATTCACTTAGGGTTGATACACCTTAACCCATCAAGCGTGAATCGATCACGCTCCTATGAACCCAATACCTATTGGAGCTCCTTGGGTTAACAAGGTATTCACTAGGGATAACTTCCCTAGATACCTTTCAAATGACCATTTTAGGCTTTGAACCCATAGTCTTTTGGGTCTTTCCTAAGTCAAACCTAGGGGTAACTCCCCCTTTGACCTTCTTAGTGGCTTTCTTGGTTTTTCTTAAGTCCTTAGCCACTAAGCAAACACCATGGATAATCTTTGGGATAACTTCGCTATTAGCCTTGGTTTTCCTAGACCTAGATGTTGTTCCATAATAAAATAGAATATTATGATAAGTCTTCTTGGCCTTAGGTTTGTGACCCAAACCTTCCTTACCCTTAGACCGTTCTTGAACCCTAGGTCTTGATTTTTGGTCCTTAGACCCCATAATTTTATTTGTCATAATTTTGAGGGTCTTTTCAAATTTTTCTAGCCTTGACCTCAAGGCTCGATTCTGTTGGATCGAAGCGGATCGCTAGAGGGGGGGTGAATAGCGATAAAACTTTTCTTTCTTTCGAATTCGTTTCAAAACAATTAAGTGCAGTGGAAAGATAAATGAAACAATAAAAGAGACAAGATATTTTTTACTTGGTTCGTAGCCTTCGGCTACTACTCCAAGCCCTAGTGGTCCTTGACCATGAACGAAGGGCAAAACACTAAAGAACTCCTCGTTAGAGGTAGGAGTTAATCGATACAAGAACACAAAAAGCTTGAGGTAAAGGGACACTCCCCCTCTCCTCATTACAATAGAAAAGCTTCAAAAAAGTAAAGAAACAACTGATATAGAGCTTATACCGACGTAAAAAAATAAAATAAATTAAACCTAGATGTCGCAGAGGAAGCACTTCGTTGTCGGAGAGTTGTAACTTTGCGGAGGCTTTTGGAATCTTAGAATTGATGATGAAACCCTAGGATAGGCCCTCCTTTTATAGCCTTTGAGCCCCTTTACGAGAGGACCTTCAACTAATGGAAATTAGGCACATGGCTCCTTGAAAAATGGTGATAAGGCTTGACTCCTCGAGGCTGATCCTTGACCATCAGTCGACTAATGGCCATCATCAGTCAACTGATGGCAGCATCAGTCGAATGCTGACCTCAGGCAGTCGACTATTGGACGGCAGTCGAGTCCTCCAAGCTGACAGTCGACTGATGCTAGCTGCAAGGAAAAGTTAGCTTAACAAAAACATTATTTCGTTGGCCTCCGACCGTCCGATCTCGACCTAGACCACCTATAGGATGTCTTTGGTCGGATCTACGCTTAAGATCATCCCCGTAAAGAGGATACAACCTCACTTACTCTCGCACACACACGACCTTACCTCGATACTTACTGTGTCGCTTTCGCATTCGGCCTTCCACTCGATTCCTTCGGCTCCCTCCGAAGTCACTTGAGTGTCGGCCGACCACCGCGGCTTCCTCCGGGAGTCGCTAGCCTTCAGCTCCAGCTATAGCAATTTTCTGCAGACTCGATTCAGCTCGTGAGATAATGACATGAGCTTATCTTTGTATCGTTTGCTATAATCAAAACTTAGGTTCAACTTAGGTGCCTACTGCACCAACAATCTCCCTCTTTTTGATTTATGACAAACTCACATACAAAGTTAAGAAAAATAAATTAAGTGCATTTAAGCAAAATGAGTATGAGATATGCTTGAATGAGCAGGAGTATATAAAAACTCTTTTTCAAGTGCTCCCCCTTGACCGAGGGTGAGTACATGAGAAAGAGTTTTAACTCTCCCCCTTGATGTTTGCTATTAAGTAACCGAAATTACTTAATATTGGACATAGTGTTTAAAATAAGTTTTAAGTTAAGAAATCAAAAAATTGATTTCTTAACCTTTGCCATTACCTTCGTTTTGTTAACAAAAACAAGTTAACTTAAAGTTAAGTAAATGTGTTTAAGTTAGCCTTTACTTCCATTTTGTTACCAAAAAGAAGTTAACTTAAAGTTAAGTAAACATTTACTTAACCTTTGGCCATATGAAAAAAAAATGATCCCTTAACTTTGGCCTTTTTCTCCACCTTTTCTAGGTTCGTGTCCTTCATCAAATACTACATTGATAGTCTCTTCGACTTTAAGGGTGTCATGGTTATATAATCTATAAGCTCTACTTGTAGTCGAGTATCCTAGAAAGATTTCGGTCGTGGTTTTGGATGTAAATTTCCCTAGGTAATCCTTAGTGTTTAGGATATGTACCTTACACCCAAATACCCTAAAGTACTTGATGTTAGGTATTTTATCGTGATAAATCTCGTATGAGGTCTTAAGGTGCCTCTTTACCATAAGGATCCTATTTTGGACATAGCATGTCGTACTCACGACTTCCACCAAAAACCTATCGGGTAGGTTATACTCCTTTAACATTGTCCTAGGGGATTCTTGTAGGGTTCTATTTTTGCGTTCTACTAGGCCATTTTGTTGTGGAGTTCTAGGGCAAGAGAACTCATGGTGGTATCCATTTAGGTTACAGGATTCTATAAACCTATGGTTCTCGAATTCACCACCATGATTAGTCCTAAGTCTTTTGATTTTAATGCTTTGTTGATTTTCTATTAATTTAAATAGGTTGATTAATTGATCTAGGGTATCACTTTTGTGTTTAATGAACTTAACCCAAGTACATCTTGAATAGTCATCAATTATGACTAGGCAGAATTTACTTCCATTAAGTGACTTAGCTCCATGTGAATCAAATAGATCCATGTGTAGGAGCTCAAGCACACTTTTGGTTCGTTCTTGATTAGTTAGTTGTTGTTGTGTCTTAGATTGTTTACCTTGTTGACAAGCATTACATATTTTATTATCCAAGTTATTGAGGTTAGGCAAACCTCTGACTAAGTCACTCTGACTCATCTTGTGGATGAGTCTTGGGTGTGAGTGACCGAGTCATTGGTGCCACAACCATGATTCCTCTTGTCGTGTCATAAGACACTTAGTTGAGGAGTTAGTTAAGTTAATAGTGTAAATATTGTTATTTCTAGTTCCCTTAAGAATTGTTTTAGAAGTTTCATTTGTATTAAGTACGCATTCATTTTCTAGAAATATGACCTTATAGTTATTATCACACAATTGCCTTACACTAAGTAAATTATATTAAAAATTTTCTACTAATAAAACATTTTGAATAACAAAATTTGAGTTAAGCTCAATATCACCTGATCCAATGATTTTGAGCTTGCCGTTATTTCCGAAGGCTACCGATCCTTGTCGTTTTAATCGAAGCTTCAAAAACTTGAGTTGATCCCCGGTCATGTGTCGGGAGCAACCACTGTCCAACATCCATTGATCCTACACGCAAGGTAAGTTGGATCAGATATTGGATTTATTAAAGATTGGTTGAAAATTATTAACCTAAATCATCTCACCCATGTCTACATGATCAAACACGTTAACCCTATATGTTCTTGTGAGATGACTTCGAATTTTACTTGATTTAAATATAATGACTTAAACACTTGTCAACCTTGCGTTAGATTCGGATTTGACCTTAGGCTTATCAAGTCACTATTTGAAGATCATGGCTTCCAGGTCGTGGCGAGGCACAGATGCCTTCTTTGATCGAAACAATGACCACTTCCTTAGACAAAGCCATTTTCAAGAAAATAGAGACTTGCTACCTAAGACCACTTCCTAGTCTAACTAGTCTAGGATACGGCGAGGTAGCTTCAGCTAGTTCCGCTTGGTCAAGTGCACTGAACTAGATACGCCTTATCTAGCGTGAATACACAAGACTCCGCTTTCCTAGCGTACTATCATCTCGCCGTGTCCTGGTACTATGTTATCAAGTATTGATGAGTTATAGTCCTATCTAACCATTGTAAAGAGAAAAATCAAATTGAAATAAAAAACTAAGCATGCAATTTCTAAGATAAAACACAAACAAGTTTCGTACTAGCTCCCCCTGGACCGTTGAATCGATTCGGTCTCTCCACATAGTGGATTTGGTCCTTAAGATCCCAGTATTGGTTTGATCCTAAGTTTGAAATCAAGGTGGTCTTAGGGACCCATGCTTGGACACATTTTTTATGTCGACTTACAATCGACATATACGACTTGTTGGTCGTATTTAAGCTAAACCCTAGCCCGACCTTGTTGTACACAGCCCTTTGCGATCCAAGTAGGAGGTCAAGTCCTTTAGATCCCAAAGTAAACCTTTCCAACGTGTTCCTAAGATCTTTTACTTAACTCTTCAAGAGTGAGTTCTCAACTTCGAGTTTTTCAACCCGAGTTGAGTCCTCCTCTTGAACTCGACTAGTCAAAGAGGTTAGGGAGACCTCGTGTTTGAGGAGTTTAACTTCCTCAACCAGGGTCTCGACCTTGGACTCGGACTTAGCTAATTTTCTAGTTAAAAACTTAATTACACTATAAAGTGTACTAATGAGGGATCGACTTACCTTGAGTGTATCTTTTTAACCGGATGCGTCATTATCTGCCGACTCGTCTTCGATTTCCGATTCATGTTCCGGTTCTTACTCCGTCTCCGAATCCACCGATTTAGCAATGAGAACACGATCATTATCTTCTTCCTCAGATGCTTCTTCCCAAGTAGCGTTAAGTGCCTTTTTGTGTTTTGGTTCTTTGCTCTTGAGTTTTGGGCATTCGGACTTGATGTGTCCAAACCTGTTGCATTCATAACATCTAATATTTGAACTTTTAGGCTTACCTTTGTTAGGTCGAGTGACGGTTCATTATCAGCCCTTGACTATCCTTCGAACTAGATTGACTAGTTCAACCTCCATTTCCAAGTCGACCTCTGAATCAGACTCATCCTCTTCTTCCTTCGGGGGTGGCTTGCTTGCGGTTTTCTTCCTCGAACCTGCAAAAAGTGCTATACCCTTCTCGGGTTCCAAATTAGACTGCTCATGAATTTCAAAATCGGAAAATAATTTATCTGACCTAAGTTTCGAAAGATCCTTGGAGACCTTGTAGGCATCGACCATGGATGCCCACAAGGTAGTCTCGGAAAGGAATTAAGAACATACCTTATAAGGTTGCGGTTTTCGACCTTTTGCCCGATTGCGTGTAGATTGTTGACTATGTCTTGAACTTGGGCGTGAAGTTGCATCGCGGACTCATGTTCCTGTATTTTTAGATTATATAGTTTATTAAATAAAAGATCTCGCTTACATACCTTGGCTTCATCGGTCCCTTCGTGTAGCTCCACTAGCTTTGTCCAAAGGTCCTTTGCGCTGATGAAGGGGCCGACGTGATTTAATTCTTCCTTGGACAAGCTGCATTGAAGGATTTGAGTTGCCTTGGCATCGGCTTCGACTTGTCGTTTTGTCGCAATGGTCCATTGGTCATAATCCAAGGATTCACCCACTTCGTTAGTCGGAAGTGTGAATCCCGTTTGGATTATGATCCACATCTCGATTTGGTTTTTAAGAAAGCACTCCATCCGACCTTTCTAGTAACGGAAATCATCTCCGTTGTAAAACGGAGGTCGGACGATACTAAAACCCTCGAGATGGGCCATTTGGAAGGGAAACCTTGCACACAAAATAATAAAAAAACACGAGAAAGGTTGCAAGACTTTGCCTTCGATTAGTAATGTAGGAAATGAAAAGAAACAAAAGGAATAAATGAGAAATAACCAACTAAAATAAAAGATGAGCACTTACAACCTTCGATGTCCCCGAAATGGTACTAAATGCTGGTTTTTGGAGATGAAGACAGCTTGTTATGATAGTAAACACTGGTAAGAAGTGTATATCATTCCAAGAGCTTCGTTTTGGTAGGTAGCCCATTTCGTGGGTCAACTTGTACGAAAAGTTATGCCCGTTTTACCGTCGACTACTCCAAAAGTAAATACTTGCAAAACAAAACCAAAAGAAGAGTACCAAGGCTTCGTCTTGGATTAATAGTGCGGGAGAAAATTTAAACGAATGAAAAAAGATCTGTAAAATTCAAAAACAAATCTGCTAGATTGGTGGTTTCACCAAATCTTAGTGCCCCCGGCTCTGATATCAATTGTTGGATCGAAGCGGATCGCTAGAGGCGGGGTGAATAGCGATAAAACTTTTCTTTCTTTCGAATTCGTTCCAAAACAATTAAGTGCAGCGGAAAGTTAAATGAAACAATAAAAGAGACAAGATAATTTTTACTTGGTTCGTAGCCTTCGGCTACTACTCCAAGGCCCTAGTGGTCCTTGACCACGCACGGAGGGCAAAACACTAAAGAACTCCTCCTCATTAGAGGTAGGAGTTAATCGATACAAGAACACAAAAAGCTTGAGGTAGAGGGACACTCCCCTCTCCTCGTTACAATAGAAAAGCTTCGAAAAAGTAAAGAAACAACTGATATAAAACTTATACCGACGTAAAATAATAAAATAAATTAAACCTAGACGTCGGAGAGGAAGCACTTCGTTGTCGGAGAGTTGTAACTTTGTAGAGGCTTTTGGCAGCTTAGAATTGATGATGAAACCCTAGGATAGGCCCTCCTTTTATAGCCTTTGAGCCCTTTTTTGAGAGGACCTTCAACCAATGGAAATTAGGCACATGGCTCCTTGAAAAATGGTGACAAGGCTTGACTCCTTGAGGCTGATCCTTGACCATCAGTCGATTGATGGCCATCATCAGTCGACTGATGGCAGCATCAGTCGAATGCTGACCTCAGGCAGTCGACTGTTGGATGGCAGTCGAGTCCTCCAAGCTGGCAGTCGACTGATGCTAGCTGCAAGGCAAAGTTAGCTTAACAAAAACATTATTTCGACGGCCTCCGACCGTCCGATCTCGACCTAGACCACCTATAGGATGTCTTTGGTCAGATCTACGCTTAAGATCATCCCCGTAAAGAGGATACGACCTCACTTACTCTCACACACACACGAGCTTACCTCGATACTTACTGTGTCGCTTTCGCTTCCAGCCTTCCACTCGATTCCTTCGGCTCCCTCCGAAGTCACTCAAGTGTCGCCCGACCACCATGGCTTCCTCCTACTGTCGCTAGCCTTCAGCTCTAGCTATAGCAATTTTCTGCACACTCGATTCAGCTCGTGAGATAATGACATGAGCTTAATTTTGTATCGTTTGCTATAATCAAAACTCAGGTTCGACTTAGGTGCCTACTGCACCAACAGATTCTCCACCTCTAATCTTCCCAATTTTGATTTATCATTGGATTTTTGGGAATTGTTTTTCTTTTTAGGCATATGCCTAGATTTCTTGGGCTTAATGCCCATGTTTTCTTCAAGTTTCCTAATTGACTCTTAGGCAAGATTGGTCTAGTGTTATTGGTCCTAGGTTTGTCCCTAGATAAACTAACATTCTTGGCACCTAAACAATAAACCTTATTATTTCTACTAGAATGATTTTCATTAATAATTGCAAGAGAACTAAAATATTTTTTAGCATGCTTTTCAACTTTAGGAATTGAAGGTGCATAATTTAAATATACCTTAGGGTTAGCTTTAGAAGCTCCCCCTACATGAGATACACCTTCTTGCCCTTTCTTCCTCCCCGTAGGGCATTGGCTTCGATAGTGCCCCCTTTGGTTGCATTTAATGCACACAATGTGCTCTTTGCTCTTGATTGTGGGGACTCTGGCATCCTTTGACTTTTGGTAGAGTTTTGGTGCCGGTGTTTTATTCTTAGCCAATTTTGGGCATTTACTCTTGTAATGCCCTTTTTCCCTACATTCAAAGCATATTATATAATCTTTATTTAAAATCAATATGCTTGAGTTACCTATGGAATTTTCTTCTTGCTCTTCTTGCTCTTCATTTCTCCCGGATGTGGATGTTTCTTGTTGAACTTACTCCGGGATGGAAGGCCTCTCTTCCCCCTCAATGCTAGAGGTGGAGGTCTCCACCAAATCATCTACATCGTCGAATGTGGATGGACTATCTTCCTCAGCATCTTCCTTTACTTGTGCCGGTTCGGGAATTTCTTGGAATTTGATTACCTTGTTCCATAACTCCCTTGCATCCCTATAGTTACCTAATCTAGACCAAATATTGTTAGGTAACAAATCACTAAGTAATTCGATTACTTTGAGATTTTTCTCGAAGTCCTTGATTTGGTCTTGGGTCCACCTTGACTTGTCAATTTGCCTATTGCTTTCATCCCTAGGAAATTCGAAATCGTTTTCTAGAATTAACATAATATCAAAATCGGTTTTTAGATATACCTCCATTTTTCTTCTCCACAATTGAAAGTCTCTTTCAAATTTTGGTGGTTGAAAGTTGTAGCCGGCCATCTTGTAGTGCTTGTGTCGGCGGTTAGTCCTCTACAAGCTCCTAGCTCTAATACCACTTGTAGGGGATCGGTGTAGGCAGGCTAGAGGGGGTTGAATAGCCCTCTTTCGTCGTATGGTGGAATTCGTTCATTCTTGCATGCTTGTCTACAATTTTCGTTAATATACGCAGCAGAAAGAATAGAAATAATAACAACAACACAATCACATGCAATACACAAGATATATGTGGTTCGGAACCGAATGGTTCCTACTCCATGGGCGAGCTCACTGATCTCTAGTTATGCGCACGACACTAACTAACACTCCTTCTCGACAACACGTCAAAGGTGGAGAAACCTCTCACAAGCAATTACACTAAGTAATAATAAATACAAGCAATACAAAGACAAATACGAAATACACATAAAGAACACTTTACAATGCTTACTTTAAACCATTTGCTTGTTGCTTGCTTTAGATGGCTCTTGAAGTTATGGAATGCAGCAGCAATTCCCCTCCAATAGCTTCACAAAAGTCTTGGCGAAATTCTCCCTCTTGAGCTCCATTTATAACCTACATCAAGCTAATTTTGTGCCCATCAGTTGACTGATCGTGACCATCAGTCGACTGATCCTGTAGTCATTGTCTCACAACGGCCAAATCCATGTTGGTCAAGTTCCAACGGATCACCCATCAGTCGACTGGAACACCATCAGTCGAGTGCAGGCGCGAGCACTCGACTGGAAACCATTTTGTGGATGAAAACACCCCGATCAATCGACTGATCTCCATAATCAATCGACTGACGGTGTCAACAGTCGACTGCCATCCCTCGGTAGTCGACTGATCAACCAGACCCTATTCAGTCGAACACCAGTTGAACCCTAGTCGCCATAAACCAGTTGACTGGCTCCTATGCCAATCGACTGATGTCGACTAAAACCTCAAACCCAAGTTGTTTGAGCTTCCGACACTCAGTCTTAGCCACTTGGCCAAGTCCACCTAATCCCTCATGGAGTTCCCCACCGAAGCTCTCTTCCCTCGGCCTACGTCCCTCGGATGCGACAAGCGCATGGCTTCGTAACGCCATCCTTCGCGTCTCTTTCCCTTAAAGTATGCTTCCCTTGGGCCTCACTCTATTTGCTCCCCATCCGGCGGTCCCTCGGATGCACCAAGCGCACGGCTTCACAATGTCATCCTTCACCGACTCAAGGACCCCGAGCCTAGTGAACTTGCCAAGTCCTCAAGATTTCCCAAATGCACCAAGCGCATGAATTTACAATGCTTTGGACTTTTCCACATTAAGTCCCATGCTTGGATTTTCCATGCCAACTCCGTGTTGGAATTTCCTATGACAATCCCATGTCATAAGTTTTGTCTATCATCAAAATACTGCTCGAGTCAAACTCAAGTCAACCTTAGCCGATTGCACCAACACTTGGTGCATCCGTGAAACTATCGGATGAGAAGCATTGGAGTGAAGCCAAAGGTAGTAGAGTTTAGGGCGAGACACAAAGGATGGCACTGCGAAGCTGTGCGCTTGGCGCATCTGAGGGACGTGGCCAGATGAAGAGAACTTCAAGGCGAGGGACTCCAAGGGAATGAGAGTGAGCAATTGTAACTCGAGACGAGGTAGCTCGTAGTTGAAACTGTTAGGAAAATCAACCCATGTGATGTGGTTTTGATATGTGTGGCAAAAAGTTTAAGTTAGGATTTTATTGGATTTGATGTGTGCATTGAAGTCATGCATGACTTAGTAATTCGCACGTGGAGCATTCGCAAGTTTCACCTCTCATAACTCGTTCTTTGAGTCGGTGAATGATGCATTATGGAAGCCGTCCACTTGGTGCATCTGAGGGACCACCGGATGAGGAACATTAGAGTAAAGCCAGAGGATGTAGTCTTTAGGGCGAGACGCGAAGGATGGCGTGGTGAAGCCGTGTGCTTGGCGCATCCGAGGGACGTGGCCGGACGAAGACAACTTCAAAGGTGAGGGACTCCAAGGGAATGAGAGTGAGCAATTGTAACCCGGGATGGGGTAGCGCTTAGGTTAAACTTGGTCGATTGGCTAAGTGTCGGATGAGATTTACCGACATCAGTCGACTGCTCCAAGTTGACTTAGACTCGACTGGATTTTGAGTCTGGTTTCTGTGCTAGCAGTTGACTACCATGGGTTGACATTCGACTGTCGAAACCATCAGTCGACTACTGATGGCAGCAGTCGACTGGTCGCGAGGGTTTCAGGCAAAGAATGGTTGTTAGTCAACTACTCGCTCGAGGGACTCGACTGTTGGCTCCATCAGTCGACTGATGGAAAGATCAGTCGACTGATGTGGGAGTCGTTGAATGAAATCCAATGTGAAAGAAGTCGTAATTGGGCAATGGCTACCGGGGCAGTCAACTTATCAAGGCATCAGTCGACTGCCAGGTGCCCAACGAGAAGAAAGGCTTCTTCTCTATAAAAAGAAGCCTTGGGTCATCTTGTGAGGCTAATGATTCATTGCTAAACATCTCCCAAGTGCTCAAAATGATTTTCCTCCTCTTCCTTTTGTTTATTTTCATCTTATTGTAAGAGGAGAGAATTCTTGTAAGGAAAGGTTACCTCCACCTTGCTTGGTGCCAAGGATTGAATAGTGGAAGTTTAAGCGTGATTCACATTGAATGAATCGGTTCGTGGATTAGGGGCAAGGTCGTGAACCACATTGTAACAGGATGAAATCATCCCTCTCTATAAAAAGAGAGGGTGTGGACTTTTGGATGGCTAATGCTTATGCTCTAAGTGATCATCCAAGTGCCCCACAAAGCTTAAACTCCTTCTCCTAGTTTTCTTTCACATCTATTGTAAAAGAAGGAGTGTTCTCATTGTTGTAAAGTTTTACCTCCACCTTGCTTGGGCTAAAGGGAGAGACCAATAGTGGATTGGTTTCAGGGTGATTCATCGGAGACGAATCGGTGCGTGGATTAGCGGCGAGACTGTGAACTACGTTATATCATTTGTTAGCATTGATTTTGTTTTTGCTTATCTTAATTGCTTGTTTAGCTAAGGAATTATTAAGGGCTAAAAAGGAAAACAAAAACATGAAAAATGAAATTAAGTCCCTGGAAGAAAATCTAGAAAAATCATGTTTAAATATTAATGATAATGTTTCTTCTAGTATCAATGATGCATGCTCATATGATGATTATATGCCTTTTAATGTTAGTGATGCATGTATGGAGGAAAATAGGGTTTAAGGGAAAAGGTAAACCATTTGACTAAGACCCTAGAGAAATTCACTATAGGCTCCAACACATTGAACATGATCATAGGGAGCCAAAGGGCAAACTTCAATAGGAAAGGCCTAGGTTACAAGGGGAATAAAAATAAAAAAGCCTATCAATGCCTAATTGCTAGGGGTCAAGCCAAAAATAAAACAATAGCTAAAAAATTGATCCTTCAGGAATTTTTAGTGAACCCCATTGGAAAGAACTTATATTGGGTTCCTAAATCCATCCTCAAGAGTTTGGAAAACCCTAGGATAGTCAACCATAGTGGACTTTATCTATATCATATTATTTGGTTGACTTAGGATGGTGTGGGTTATGAATTTTTAACATAGTGTTGGGTGATGATAATGCATAACCCATAAATTGAATGTTTGAATCATGATTCATGCTCAATTTTATAATTTATAATCATGATATGCAATGATTGATGATTTATGATCATGATTGATAATTCTTGATGCATGTTCATGTTTGGGTTTTTAAGATGATACTTAACCATGGGTAGAAATGCATGAAATTTTGGTTAAGTGTAAATATCATTAGGAACATCTCACATCCCACTATAAGGCTAACTTGATTGAGAACTTATCAATGGGTGAGATGATAGGATGATACAAATGGTTCACTAATGCCTATGACATTTAGATGGGTAATTAAGTGTATCAATAGAGCAATAATAGATCAATCATGGGGAAAGCATATGTTTAATTCATAGAAATATTGCCCAAATATCATGGTTGGGTATTTCAAACGATTTTAAAACCATTTTATGTTTCATAAACAGTGAGTTCATGTTTTGAAAAGCTTCAAGACAAAACTAGTCTTTAAAGTTGATACAAACCTTAGACTTTTTATAACTTTTGAGTTTTTGCCTAACTTTCAAAATTAAAATTAATTTTCATGAAAAATTATTTTTCACTGATAGAGGAACTCACAAGAAATATGTAGTTTAAATTTCATGATATTTTGAATTTTCTATAATTTCTGGTGCATTTATGAAGTTCATTCAAAAAATCAGAAAAACCTGAAATTTGTGTGCCAGTAGACTGATAGTATGATTCAGTCAACTGATGTACTATGCACGAGCATAGTAACCTATTTTATTAGGTTTTTAGTGGTTTTGGGTATTTTTCTTCCTTAGAGTCGATGTCATTCGTGTATAATATTTAGATAATGTTTTTGATGGTGTCAAAGGGGGAGAATTGATAGGTTTAAGTTAATCATGCTAAAGGGGAAAATTTAGTATGTCTTAAGGGGGAGTTGCATGTTTAAGGGAGATGTTTGATACTCATGTTTTTACTTACATGCTTTCTTGCCTTATGTTTTATGTTATTGTTTTTGCCTAACTTAAATGGATTGCCACACATAAAAAAGGGGGAGATTGTTAGGACAATCCACCCATGTGATGTGGTGTTGGTGTGTGTGGCAAAGGTTTTAAGTTAGGATTGTATTGGATTTGATGTGTGCATTGAAGTCATGTAGGACTTAGTAATTCGCACGTGGAGCATTGGCAAGTTTCACCTCTCATGACTCGGTCTTTGAGTCGGTGAAAGATGCATTGCGGAAGCCGTGCGCATGGTGCATCCGAGGGACTGCCGGATGAGGAGCATTGGAGTGAAGCGGGAGGAAGTATACTTCAGGGTGAGATGCGAAGGATGGCGCTACGAAGTTGTACGCTTGGAGCATCTAAGGGACGTGGTCGGACGAAGACAACTTCAAAGGCGAGGGACTCCAAGGGAATGAGAGTGAGCGATTGTAACCCGGGAAGGGGTAGCGCTTAGGTGAAACTTGGCCAATTGGCTAAGTGTCGGATGGGATTTCGACATCGATCATTGCCGCTGCCATGAACTTAGACTTGATTGGTGTTGAGTCTCGGTTTACACGTGCGATGGTCGATCGCCGAAACCATCATTGGACTGCTGATGGAAGTAGTCGACTGGTCGCGAGAGTTTCGGGCACAGAATGGTTGTTAGTCGACTCCTCGCTCGCGGGACTCGACTGTTGGCTCCATCAGTTCACTGATGGGAAGATCAGTCGACTGATGTGGGAGTCGTTGGATGAAATCCAACATTGAAGAAATCGTTATTGGGCATCGCCTACAGGGGCAGTCGACTGATCGAGGCATCAATCGACTTCCAGGCACCCAACTGGAAGAAAGGTTCTTTTCTATAAAAAGAAGCCTTGGGACATATTGGGAGGCTAATCGGTCATTGCTAAAGATCTCCCAAGTGCTCAAAATGATTTTCCTCCTCTTCCTTGTGTTTATTTTCATCGTATTGTAAGAGGAGAGAATTCTTGTAAGGAAAGCTTACCTCCACCTTGCTTGGTGCCAAGGAGAGAATAGTGGAAGTTTAGGCGTGATTCACCTTGATCGAATCGGTCTGTGGATTAGCAGCAAGGCCGTGAATCACGTTACGACTTCATGTTAGCCAAACCGCTAAGTGTCGGATGGGTGTTTCCCGACACCGGTCGACTGCTATAGGTAGCAGTCGACTACTCCAAGTCGATTAGAGACTTAACTAGTATTCGAGTCGAAGTTCTAGCCGAACATTCGACCATCGACAATGTGGCAAGTGACTGCTCCATCGATCATTGCCAAGGAGCGATCGGTGTCGAGGTTCGAGCGAAGCTTGGATAGAGTGATCATGTCGACCACTCGACTGATGGCTCCATCAGTTGACTGATGGGAAGATCAGTCGACTGATGTGGCAGCCGTTGGTTGGAATCCAATGTGGAAGAAGCCGTTGCGAGGCAACAACCACAACAACAGTGGACTGATGGCTTCATCAGTCGACTGCTTGAGGCCCAATGGGAAGAATGACTTCTTCCCTATAAGAAGGAGCCTTGGGTGACTTGGGAGGGCTAATGCTTTATTCCTAAACATCCTCACAAGTGCCCAAACGATTTCCTACTGTTCTTACTTGCATTTATCCCAATCCTATTGTAAGAAGAGTGATCTTTTAAGAAAAGGTTACCTCCACCTTGATTGGTGCCAAGGAGAGAATAGTGAAGGTTTAGGCGTGATTCACCTAGAACGAATCGCATCATGGACTAGCGGCAAGGGCCGTGAACCACATTATATCAGTTTGTTAGTGCTTGTTCTTAATTGTATTTATTCTTTATATTTCCGCTTGCACTAATCATATTCGTAGACGATCAAGAATGAGTAAATTCCACCGTACACAAGAAAGGCTATTCACCCCCCTCTAGCCGGCCACCGACGTTCCAACATATGGCATAATTGATACAAGAATAAAAGCATATGCCATATAATCATGATGTCATGCAATGTGATAATATAAAAACTAAATATATATGACATTTGAATAACCCTAAGTATTATCATTACATTTTATAAGAAAATATGATGTCATGACGTGGCAAAATAGAATATATAAACAGATTATCACCCACACAATCAGACAAAGACACATGATTTTTCATAAACAAAGGATTTCATTCAATAAGAAATTTTGTTCTACAATCAAAATATATGTTCAAGAACAACTCTCGACATCACTACAAAAAAGAAAAAACAAGATCTCTAATCCTCGCCTAGCTATCATCTCTGGAGCCATCTCTTGAAGGTGGTGGAGGCTGCTGACCCAGGGTCCAAGTCCGCACCATCTCATATATATCAATCTGGCACTGCTCCATCTAGCTCTGCCAGTGCTCTATCCGGCTGAGCAGCTGACCCAACTCTTGACCCATAGAGGACTGCTCCAATCTGATCTCCACCAGTTGTGAGTCAATAGTCTACTGGTAGTCCTCAAATCTGACCTCCAAATGTGCAACACGCTCTGAGAGACCTGCTGCTGGTGCATCTACTGTCACAAGGTCATCCTCCTTAGCAGCGGGCCCATCATGCTGTGTCGCAGGCTCTATGGCCGACTCCTGTTGCCCCACGGGCTAAGGCCGAGGCACCAAATCCATCTGTCCAGTGCCAGTCCGCATCCTAGCCTATGTGAAGTTGTGCACTGTGATGCAGTCATATACTTCTGATAGCGGCCTCAATGATCCCCTAGATATGTTAATGCCAATGGACTCTAACCATGTAGTGATAATGTGTCCAAAGGGCATATGAACTTTGTAGGGATGTATACTGAAAAGTCTATCTTTTGTATGAACATCTTTATTTTGGAATAAGAATCACATGATCACTGTTTGCATATTTTTATGGTTATGCAATATTGTCTAATACTTTACATTGTAGATAACATGGTATGTGGTGTCACACAGGAGATCATGTTATCGACCCCTTGAAAAGTATAAGTAAAGGCTCACAACCGAGATGACTTTGGACAAACCATCGGAATGGTAGTAGTGTGATTTGGTATTGGTTTGTCTTGACCATAGAATTACACTAGTGCACTTTGTGTGTATTGAGCAGGACCGACATAGAGGTGATTCGATTTATTGCTGATTACATAATCGAATCGGACCTCAGATATTATTTAGTACATGCTCTTAATCCCGATATAATAACGGGCACATATACTTAGTACTCATCTCTTTGATTTACCAATGGGCGAGATTTATAGATTAAATCGATCGGCTCGGTAAGTTGGGAGATGATATTATTTATATGGTGTGCCGTTGATTATAGGAGGAAACCGTGTCCTATATATTAGGATGATGATGTCCACTTTAGGAGCGCATAAGGTTCATCATGTAAACCCTGCAGGTGGACTTGGTCCGGCATGATGAAAAGGTTGAGTGGTACTACTCAAGAAGTTAGATGTGGATTAATTAATGGTCAGTAAATTAATTAATCAACGGACATTCGAGATCTTAAACACGGGGAGAAAATGTACAAATAATATATGGAGCCCATATTATCATATGGGGGTTGGTGAGGTAGATCAATGATGAACCTTTAGTGGATTGGATCATCATTAGTGGATCGGACTTTATGTGGGCTTGATCCATGGGTGGCCAAGACCCAAATCCTCCTCATGGTCCGTAATGTAGCCTATTAACACCTCATGATGCTTATATCCAATGGATAGAAACAAAACTCTAAGATCCATTGGTAGAGATTAAATCTCTAAGATCCGACGGTTGAGATTAAATCTCTAGATCCGACGGTTGAGATTAAATCCCTAGAACCAATGGAGGAGATTAATTCATGACTTATCCCTAACTCTATAAAAGGAGGCCATGGGAGTTGGCGTGGATGATCATCAAGAGAGCTAGGGTTTTGGGCGGCAAGGGAGAGGAATCCTAGTTGAGATAGGATTAGGGTTAGGGTTTGGAAGCTTGGGCGACACGAAATAAGGAAGGTTCCTTTCTTCTTCCTCGTCTTGTGGCCAGTGTCCAGCCCCTTCCCAGACATTGGCCGGTGCCCAAAAGCTCCCTTCTTCCTCTCCTTAGGTGGTGGAAACAAGATAGGGTTTCCCTTAGTGTCTTGATTGTTTTCCATCATCTTCTCCACCTTCTAGTTGGCCGGCGGCAAGAAGATTGTATGCTCCTTGTTAGTTGGTTTTAGAGAGGAGAAAATTCTTGTTTCTACTCTTCCTCTTTCTTTGGAAGAGAAAGGCGGAAAGATTTGCGATCTAGGGGCTTCAACTTTTTGTAGATCGTCGCCCACACGACATCCAAAAGGAGGAAGGTCATACATTAGAAGATCGAGAGGTATGCCTATTCTACTTTCTTCTTTTGTTTGTTGCTTGTTTTTGTTTTTCAATTATAAGCATGTTATAAATATGTAAATGGCTAAATAATACTTGGATCCCGAGCATAAACATGAAAATCGGCGATCCAGACATCGTCTATTCCGTGGCTACTCGTAGAATAGAGGATGGTCGCTTGAACAACTAGTTTGTTCAAGTGACCTCTCTAAACGAATAGCACAACGATGACATGGTGGTTTGAGCAATCCCTTTTATCTAAGATTAAATTTTTTTAATCCAGAGACATCGAAGGGATCGCCATGGACAAGCTACCGAGGTGAAGTGGGAAGCGAAGTTTCCCCTCACGGACTCGATAAGCAAAGCCCTTCAATTGGTATCAGAGCCAAGGTTTCCAGTTTTGTGTATTTAGGATTCGGTTAATTTTTATGCACTTTTTCATATATTATATGTGCCAGGTAATAGTAGGATATGCGTAGTTTAACTCTTTGGTTGCAGGCATAAGATCTGACTATTATGGCCATATGTGTGTATGTGATTGTATATGTGTAAATATTTATTTTGTTGAATCCTCGGGGTTGACGAGGCTAGTATTTAGTTTTTGTAAATTAAATATGGCATTGTTTAGCCACTCTTTATTTTATTTTACTTTCGATCTAGATTTCATGTACACTCCCTCGTGGAGTATAGGATCGATGGATGTAAATTAAAATAGGTTTTAGTCTCGGCTCGGATCTCCGGATGGCTCGTACATGGCATAGGAGGAGCGGACGAGATGGCGATGCGACGGGAGTCATATTGAAGACAAAAGCCATAATAGTTGGAAAATAATTTATTTTTCATATTTATTGCTTTTTGTTTGATATGCATGTCGTAGGCTAGGAAAATTCCTCAATTTCAAATTATTAAGTGGGAGAGGGAATTTTTTAAAATTCCCACGGCCTCCGTTACGATTTGACAAGTGATGCAAACAAACTTGCGTGTCAGCTCTGAGTGTCTTCCTCCATATCGGATGGGTTTGTTTGCGGATCACAAGGTAGAATATGGTTATAGGAAATTATTAAGGAGCGTGTGTACTTGTCCATCGTAAGGCATATAACCCGAGATAATTACCTTGGTACCAAGTAATGGTGAACACTTAGATACAAATATAAGTATCCTCCCCATCGGAGTCACTGCTTTTATTTATAGGGCCAAAGAGGAACCAACTATTAATTTTACTTGTCTAAAAGTTAGGTTGACAAGATAGTAAAATTAATGGGTAAAACCTCCTCTTATAAATGTAGAATTCGTATACGTCCACACTATCGTAGCATATGATATTCTCGGTGTTTTGATGTGTTGGTTGGTTTTAAAATTTTATTGTTTGATGAATCAATAATTTTTTAAAATCTAATGTTTTGATTTATGTGATTCTTAGGTTTTCTTTCAAAATGACTTTCAAACCACTTGCTGTGATACTGAAAGAGAACAAACTTACTGGACCCAACTATGTAGATTGGAAGAGGAATCTGGACATTGTATTGACTGCTAAGGAATACAAATATGCACTCCTCGAAGTGTGCCCTCCCAAGCCTCTAGATAATTCTGGGGAAAAGGAGAGAGAGAGCTATAAGAAGTGGATCAAGGTTAATGAGATGGCGCGGTGTTACATTTTGGCATCTATGTGAAATGTACTGCAACATCAGCATCAAGCCATGTCCACTGCTTATGATATGATGCTCAATCTCAAGGAGCTTTTCGGACACCAGAATCGGGCTACGAGGCAAGAGGCCATGAGAAACTTGATGACGACCACCATGATCGAGGGAAAACCCGTAAGGGATCATGTTCTCAAGATGATGGCTCATTTGAATGAGCTGGAGGTACTAGGAGCTGAGATCGATGGGGAAACCCATGTCGATATCATACTCTAGTCTCTACCTAGGAGTTTTGAGCAGTTTCGCCTCAACCACAACATGAACAAGAGGTTGTATTCGTTGGCGTAACTTCTGACGGAACTCCAGGCGGCAGAGGGACTATTTCGTCAGAGTGCTCTGGCGCATGCCGTGGTGACCCAGAAGGTTTATACTTCTAAGCCGAAAGGCAAGAAGAAGAAGAAGAAACAAACCGGGGCGAAGGCGGTGGGAGGTACTCAGGGAGGAGTTAAGAAGCCGAAAGGCAAGTGCTTCACTTGTAAGTAGACTGGACACTTGAAGAAGGACTGCCTCAACCGCAAGAACAAAGGTATATCTTTTGGTCTAGTCGTTGAAACATATTTAGCGGTGTTATCTACCGGCACCTGGTGTGTAGATACGGGAGTCACTGATCATGTCTGCAATACTTTGCAAGGGTCCAGGAAACCAGACGACTGGCTGAGGGGGAGATTACCGTGTACTTAGGCGATGCCACGAAGGTGGCAGCTATTGCAGTGGGAGATGTTCATTTATCTTTTGAGAAAAATAAACTTTTGGTTCTTAAGAATTGCCTTTATGTACCCTTGTTTAGAAAGAATTTAATTTCAGTTTCAAAATTGTTTATGGATGGATATTCTATTTCTTATAATGATAGAGTTGTTATAAGAAGGAATAGGGACATTATCTGTTCGGGTGCATTGATAGGAAATTTGTACACACTTGAACCAAAACCTCCCACGATGCAAATTGAAGTTAATAACTCATCTTCTAATTCCAATAAGAGAAAAGAACCTTCAAAGATGAACCAAACATATCTTTGGCATCTTAGGCTTGGTCACATTAACCTAAGCAGAATTCAAAGGTTGATAGCTGATGGACCTTTGGGTTCATTAGTGGTGGAGGATCTCCCAACCTGTGAATCTTGCTTGGAGGGTAAGATGACCAAGAGGCCTTTTAAGGCCAAGGGCTATACAGCCAAAGATGTGTTAGAATTGGATCATTCTGATTTGTGTGGTCCTATGTCTATCCAGGCTAGAGGTGGTTTTGAGTATTTCGTCTCTTTTATAGACGATTACTCAAGATATGGATACATTTACCTGATGCGCCCAAGTCTGAATGCTTTGACAAGTTCAAAAAATTCAAGGCTGATGTGGAGAAATGTCAAGGTAAAAGTATCAACACACTACGATCTGATCGTGGTGGTGAGTACCTCTTGAGAGAGTTTAGGAAGTACTTATCAGAGGCTGAGATTTAATCCCAATTGACTGCACCTGGCACACCCCAGCAGAACGGTATAGCAGAGCGAAGGAATAGGACTCTTATGGAGATGGTTAGATCGATGATGACTTATTCTGACTTGCCAGATTTGTTCTGGGGATATGCTCTAGATACGACTGTGTACATTCTGAACTTGGTTCCATCTAAATTCAGTGCCTTCTACTCCCACAGAGTTGTGGACTCACCGAAAGCCCAGTCTAAGACATATTCGGATATGGGGGAGTCCAGTATATATGCTGAAGGCAGATGCTGGTAAGTTAGAACCTCGTACAGAAGTACGCTTGTTCGTTGGCTATCCTAGAGGAACGAAGGGTGCTTATTTTATAGTCCTAGAGATCAGAGGGTGATCGTTAGCACGAATGTCAGATTTCTAGAGGAAGACTATGTGATGAGCCACAAGCCCAAGAGTAAAATTGTTCTGGAGGAGTTAAAAGGGGAAGTCACTTCTTTAGTACCGCTGGTACAAGAGGATATATCACATGTCACTGCACCGCGTGTCACAGAGGATACACAACCTGATAGATTCATGTTCTTGGGTGAATATTTTGATTTGGTCCCTAGCGAACATGAACCTGATCCCTGGACATATGACGAGGCAATTCAAGATAAAGATGCAGTATCTTGGCAAAGTGCAATGAATGCTGAGATTGAATCTATGGATTCAAATCAGGTCTGGGAGCTAGTAGAACCACCCGATGGTGTAAAAATCATTGGATGCAAGTGGATCTACAAGAGAAAGAGAGGAATAGATGGGAAGGTTGAGACCTTCAAAGCGAGGCTTATTGCGAAGGGGTATACTGAGAAACAGGGTATCGAATATGAGGAGACCTTTTCGCCGGTAGCCATGCTTAAGTCTATCCGGATTCTCTTATGCATAGCAGCTCATATGGATTATGAGGTGTGGCAGATGGATGTCAAGACAACTTTCCTTAATGAAAATCTTGAGGAAAACTTCTACATGAAGCAACCAGAGGGATTCATTGCTAAGGGCAAAGAGCATCTTGTATGTAAGCTTAATCGGTCCATTTATGGATTGAAACAAGCTTCAAGGTCTTAGAACATCCGGTTTAATGAGGTGATCCAGTCTTATGGATTTATTCAAATTCTGGATGAGTCTTGTGTATACAAGAAATGTCACGGAAACGTAGTGATTATACTATACGTAGATGACATTTTGTTGATTGGAAACAATATCAAGGTGTTATCGGACGTAAGGGTATGGTTGTCCAAACATTTTGATATGAAGGACTTGGGGGAGGTGGGACACATCCTTGGGATCAAGGTTATAAGGGATTGCAGGAAAAGGATGTTGTGTTTATCCCAAGCTTCATACATAGACATGATTATGGAGCGTTTTAGCATGCAGAACTCTAAGAAGGGTTTTCTACCTTTCAGGCATGGAGTTCCTTTATCTAATGAGATGTGTCCTACATCATCTAAGGAGATAGAGGAGATGAAGGCGGTTCCTTATGTTTCGGCAGTAGGAAGCCTCATGTATGCGATGCTCTATACAAGACTAGATATCTGCTTTGCCGTAGTCATGGTCAGCAGATATCAGAGTAATCCAGGACAGGGATATTGGACTGTGGTAAAACATATATTGAAGTACCTGAGAAGGACTAGGGATTATATGCTGGTTTACCGGGCAGACCAATTACTCCCTGTGGGTTACACGGATTCTGACTTCCAATTTGATAGGGATAACAGTAAGTCTACCTCAGGTTTTGTGTTTACTTTGGGTGGTGGAGCCATTGTATGGAGGAGTGTCATGCAGAAATGCGTGGCGGACTCCACCATGGAAGCTGAGTATGTGGCGGCATCTGAGGCGGCCAAAGAAGATGTATAGCTCAGGAACTTCCTGATTGACTTGGATGTGATTCCTGGTTTGCCCAGAACTATCACAATTTATTGTGATAATATTGGTGCAGTTGCAAACTCGAAAGAACCACGAGCCCATAAGGCTAGTAAACACATAGAGCGCAAGTACCACCTGATACGAGAAAATCATAAAGAGAGGAGAAGTTGCTGTGGCCAAGATTGCATCGAAGGATAACCTGGCAGATCCTTTCACTAAGGCCCTTTCGGCGAGAGCTTTTGATAGGCATGTGGAGGGAATGGGGATCAGATGTATGGCACTTTGAGGACAGCATAGTCTTTTAGTATAAGTGGGAGATTGTAGGGATGTATACTGAAAAGTCTATCTTTTGTATGAACATCTTTATTTTGGAATAAGAATCACATGATCATTGTTTGTATATTTTTATAGTTATGTAATATTGTCTAATACTTTACATTGTAGATGTGGTGTCACACAGGAGATCATGTTATCGACCACTTAAAAAGTATAAGTAAAGGCTCACAACCGAGATGACTTTGGACAAACCATCGGAATGGTTGTAGTGTGATTTGGTATTGGTTTGACTTGACCATAGAATCACACTAGTGCACTTTATATGTATTGAGCAGGACCGACTTAGAGGTGATTCGATTTATTGCTGACTACATAATCGAATCGGACCTCAGATATTATTTAGTACAGGCTCTTAATTCCAATATAATAACGGGCATATATACTTACTACTCATCTCTTTGATTTACCAATGGGCGAGATTTATAGATTAAATCGATAGGTTCGGTAAGTTGGGAGATGATATTATTTATATGGTGTGCCATTGATTATAGGAGGAAATCGTGTCCTATATATTAGGATGATGAAGTCCCCTTGAGGAGCTCATAAGGTTCATCATGTAAACCCTGCAGGTGGACTTGGTTTGGCATGATGAAAAGGTTGAGTGGTACTACTCAAGGAGTTAGATGTTGATTAATTAATGGTCAGTAAATTAATTAATCGATGAACATTCGAGATCTTAAAGACGGGGAGAAAATGTACAAATAATATATGGATTATATATTATCATATGGGGGTTGATGAGGTAGATCAATGATGAACCTTTAGTGGATTGGATCATCATTAGTGGATCGGACATTATGTGGGCTTGATCCATGGGTGTCCAAGACCCAACTCCTCCTCATGGTCCCTAATGTAGCTTATTAACACCTCATGATGCTTAGATCCAATGGATAGAAACAAAACTCTAAGATTCATTGGTAGAGATTAAATCTCTAAGATCCGACGGTTGGGATTAAATCTCTAGATCCGACGATTGAGATTAAATACCTAGAACCAATGGAGGAGATTAATTCATGACTTATCCCTAACTCTATAAAAGGAGGCCATGGGAGTTGACCTAGATGATCATCGAGAGAGCTAGGGTTTTGGGCGGCAAGGGAGAGGAATCCTAGTTGAGATAGGATTAGGTTTAGGGTTTGGAAGCTTGGGTGGCACCAACTAAGGAAGGTTCCTTTCTTCTTCCTCCTCTTGTGGCTGGAATCTAGCTCTTTTCCAGCCCCTTCCCAGCCCTTGGCCGGCACCCAAAAACTCCCTTCTCCCTCTCCTTAGGTGGTGGAAAGTGGATATAGGGTTTCCCTTGGTATCTTGATTGTTTTCCATCATCTTCTCCACCTTCTAGTTGGCCGGCGGCAAGGAGATTGTATGCTCCATGTTTGTTGGTTTTAGGGAGGAGAAAAAGCTTGTTTCTACTCTTCCTCTTGCTTTGGAAGAGCAAGGAGGGAAGATTTGCGATCTAGGGGCTTTGACTTTTGGTAGATCGTCACCCACACGACGTCCAAAAGGAGGAAGGTCATACATTAGAAGATCGAGAGGTATACCTATTCTACTTTCTTCATTTGTTTGTTGCTTGTTTTTGTTTTTCAATTATAAGCATGTTATAAATCTGTAATTGGCTAAGTAATACTTGGATCTCGAGCATAAATATGAAAACCGGCGATCCGGACATCGTCTATTCCGTGGCTACTCGTAGAATAGAGGATGGTCGCTTGAACAACTAGTTTGTTCAAGTGACCTCTCTAAACGAATAGCAAGATGATGACTTGGTGGTTTGGCCAATCCCTTTTGTCTAGGATTAAATTTTTTTAATCCGGGGACATCGAAGGGATCGCCATGGACAAGCTACCGAGGTGAAGTGGGAAGCGATGTTTCCCCTCACGGACTCGATAAGCAAAACCCTTGAAACTTTCCCTTGTACAGGGGATATGAAATGGACAATGCAATGAAAAATGTTCAATGCATTGTTCACATCCAACCGATGATGCATGGCATACATAAGAAAGAGATGGGTAGGCCGGATCTTGGCTTGACCTCGTGTCACGATCGGAAGGAAGCACCCAACAATGACTTTGTAAAGAACATTGTCAGGTGCAGATAATTCATTGATAGGAAATACGTTTTGAGCTGGTGGACGAGGATTACGGAAGAAATGCTCAAGCATGGAGTCTAATGAGATATGGTCAAATGGAGCCGGAAAAGGTGCATCAAGAGTAGGATAAATGATGAAAGTGTCATCTGATGCCCTACACTCCAGTAACTCCTGCAAGATTCCAGGAGTGAACTCCAGGTCACGTTTTGCAACGCGAGTGGTGTAGGTAGGGCTATCGTCTACTTTCCTCAAATTTTGGTAACAATTTTTCAGTAGGTCATCGTTAATGGCATGGTTGCAAAGGGAGATCTTCATCAACTGGTAATGCAATAAAATATGAAAGACCTCGCTATAGTAGAATCTAAAAAATCGCTCATATATGTACGTAATCAACATCGGTTGGTACGAGAGCGATATACCCTCATTTGGCTCATTCCTACATTGTCTTCTACATGATTATGATGAATGCAATGTGATGACACAAATAACATGATTAGATCAAAAATTTGGTATATGTAGAAAATAGGGTTTAAGGGTTTAGAGGTATACTTTTGCGTCATTGCTGGGTTTAGGGTTGTGAGGGATGAACTGAGTAGCCTACTTGCTGGAGAAGATGTCGGAGGATCAGCGGAAAGAAGGTCTCGCTAGAACCCTAACCCCGGAGGAGGATGAAAGCTGTGAGATGCTATTATTGTGCTAGAAGGAACAAAAACATGAAAGATAGGGTTAGGTTCCAAACCTAATGGCTGTGAGTCGCCGACGTGGGCACTAGGAGGTTGGTCGGAGGGTTTTGGAATGATTAGAGAAGAAATCGCACGAGAGGAAAACGTGAAGAAGCCAAACCCTAGCGGTTCGGCGTTATAAAATCGTGAATCCAGTCGACTGATGTGACACATCACCGATCGATAGGTCGGACCAATAATCACGTAGCGAAAGTCAACTACTCACCAGACTCGACCGTCGAACGCTCGCGGCCGAGCTAGCCTCATCATCGATCGATTGATATTGGTTGTCTGGCCGACCGATGTGGCTGCACTGATCACCGGACGAGCCACTGACCGCTGGCTCTTCCGCCGATGAATAGTAATATCGATGATTGTTATTGATATCCAATCGGTGATGGACAATCGAGTCCCGAAGCGACTTGACTCATCGGGCTCATGGTATCATGCTACAGTGTTATCAGTCGACTTATATCTGATTTTCAGTTCTGAAATTAAGTGAATTTCGATTTCTTCACTCAATTTGTTTCATTTTAAAATGTTTATTCATGTATATCGAATATATTAGTGGTATGCCTATGTTCATGTATTTGTTAATGTATTTTAGCATTTTATTTCATTTTCACAAGAATTAACATCCAAGAGTTTCAAATCCTAGCATCTCACCCTTTCTAAGTGTTGAAATACACAATCAAGGTGAATGATATATTTTGTGAAATGCAATACATCATAAACATTGCTTCCATTCAAACATATGGTAAAACCCATGAAGCATGGTAAGTATGTGACATTAAGATGTATAGTACTTGAGTATTAATTTTAAATGTAATTTCTAAGCCTTAAGGCAATTTTCTTGATACTCTAATTCTCAAAGTGTGTCAAAACCCCATATTGCACACCAATACCTCTAAGTCTAAATGTGCCAAGTTGAATCAATTTTTCACAATTCTCAAGGTTTATTGGCACATCCTAAAATCTTTTAGGATTAACATTCAATCTTATTTCCAAGGTATCACATAACCTTGAAAATGTTATAAAGTGTTAACTTTACTATAGTTAGGTTAACTACCCACCAATTCAAGTCAACACCCCCAACCCACTTAGCATGATGGAATCACGCTCTTAGGAACCCAATACTTGTTTGAGCTCCTTGGGTTAACTAGGTATTCCTTAGGGATAACCTCCCTAGATACCTTCCTAATGACACTTCTAGGCTTGGTAGCCTTGGTAATTATGGTCATGCCTAGGTTAACTCTAGGGGTGACTCCCCTTGTAACCTTCTTAGTGACCACCCTAGGTTTCTTCGAAACCCTAGCCACTAGGCACACACCTTGGTTACCCTTAGGGATTGCCTCCATAGTAACCATGACCTTCCTAGACCTAGGTTGTGTTCCATAATCAAATGGAACACTATGGTAGGTCTCCTTGGGCTTAGGTTTGTGACCCAAACCTTTCTTGCCCTTGAGTGGACCTTGCTTTCTAAACCCTAGGTTTTGACTCCTTGACCAAGATTTTTGTTCATTTGACCCTATAATTGAATTTTGCATCTTTGCAAGGGTCTTTTCATGTTTTTCAAACATTGACTTCAAGGCTTGATTTCTTTCTCTAATTGCCTAATTTTTGAATTTTTATTTAATCATTGGGCATTACCATTCTTAGGCATATACCTAGTCTATTTAGGGTTAAAACCTAGGTGGTCCTTAATTTTCCTAATACTTGCCTTAGGTAAAACATTTTTAGGGACATTAGTCCCAAATTTCTTCTTATTCCTAAGGTTGACACTCTTAGTACCTAGACAATAAAATATATTATTTCTACTAGCATGCATTTGTTCATGAGAAATAGCAAGATTATTAACATAACTCCTAGCATGCTTTTTAATAGAAGTTGAAGGTGCATTATTAAAATATACATAGGGTTAGCCTTAGCTCCCCCTACTTGTGATGTTCTCTTTTGAGTCTTCTTCTCCCCCTTTAGACATTGACTTGGGTAATGTCCCGATTGTTGGCATTTGAAGCAAATGATATGTTCCTTGCTTTTAGTTGTTGGGGGACCGACATCCTTGACCTTTGGCACCGATTGAGACCTCTTGACTCATTTAGGACACTTACTCTTGTAGTGTCCTTGCTCCCTACACTCAAATCATATAATATGAATTTTATTATTTATTGACATGCTTGAGTTACCTTCCACGGTAGGGGAGCCCCAAGCTTCCTCTTCCTTTTGACCGGAGGTGGATGGTTCTTCTTGAGGTTGCTTCGGTGTAGATGATCTAATGTCCTCCCCCTCAATCCTAGAGGTGGAGACTTCTTCTACTTCTACCTCTTCCATTGATTTCGATCCAGATGTTGATTCCCTATCAACTTCCGAATCCTCACTCTCTTGTGAGGAAGAGCTATCTTCTTCAGCCTCCACTTCTTGAGTCGGTGATGGGTCTTCATTGAATCTTGCCACTTGGCTCCATAGCTCCTTGGCATCCATGTAGTTCCCTAAAGTAGACAAAATATTGTTAGGTATTAAATCAATCAAAAAATTTATTACCTTCTTATTTTGATCAAACCCTTGGAGTTGCTCCTCAGTCCATTTCTTCATTTTGAGGAAGCCTCCCTTGGGTCCTCTTGGGTATTGGAATCCTTCAATTAAGATAGACCACTCCTCAAAGTCCCTCATCATAACGAAATCTTCAATTCTTGTCTTCCATTGCCTAAACCTTCTTGTCCATAGAAGGTGTACGGGATCGGCGTGTTGATATCCTATCCTAGTTGTTCTTCAAAATCCATCTTGTTCCTCTAGCGGTGCTCTTATGATTGTTAATCCTTGAAGAGCGGCCTCACTCTGATACTAATTGTAGGGACCTTCGTGACCGCTAGAGGGGGGGGGGTGAATAGCGCGTATGATGTAGATGGAAGAAATCTTTCGCGATCACGTGCTTGCTATAAAATGATTAGTGCGCAGCCGAAATAATAAAGCAATAATGAAATACAAACACGCAAACACAATAATATAACGTTGTTCAGAACCGAATGGTTCCTACTGTTAGTAATATATGAGAGATGTCCTAAGGAAATCGCCTTATGTATGAACCATTTATATGATAAATGAAGATTCACTATTTGAGTATACATGTTTAATGTATTTGATTGGATCTTAAACTCATTTACTGAATGTCCACGATACGATTCACAGCATGAGAGAATTTGTGATTGGATCACAACTAGTGAGTATCTCTACATGTGTAATTGTGATGTATCGGAATTATCCCTAGTCGATGAATTGATGGATTTGGACACCATCAATTCTGTCGAGACTAGCACGAGGTATACTCCTTGGTGTATCCAAGCAGCTGATTCTCACTGGCTGGAGACATAGTGATGTCCGGAGTTGATCGTGGATGCTAGTTATGGTAACTAGTTCATTGGAGTGACCAGCCGTAAGACTTCATATGGTTCTCTGCATATATAGATATGTCAATGAAGTTCTTACTGTGGCTTAAGTGCGATGTTCCTTTGACTTGCGGTATTCAAGTCATCTTGATCATGGAGACTTATGCTTTGACATCTTAAGCAAACATCTCTAAGGAGATGTGGACCCGGGATGATTGGGTATAAGTCGAAGTGATCGAAGGTGTTTGAATAGCCTATAAAGGATTCACCACTCCTTGCGAGGAGATGTATACCCATGGCCTCTCGTCGGATTGTTACTAAAGTCTTTGGCCAAAGCAATACATGTTTAGAGTAAGGTACTCTTCGATACATGTGGAGTAACTAGAATCCGTAGGACGAGGAAATGATACTTGGGCTAGGTGTGACGTAGTCAGCCTAGTGGGGACTGACACAATAGACCATGTCCTGAACCAAGTGGGTATAAGATGAGTGAAGGGAATGGGGCACGATTCATTCGAGCTACTGAAGGGTTTCAGAAATAGTTCTGGATCAACCGTTGATCTTTTCGGTTAATTGGGGATCATGATGTACTACTAGGTGCCACTCATGATCGTTCTATAATTAATGGTTAATTATAGACGGCCAACATAAACCGAGAACCTATTTGGTCACACGCACAACGAGTGTAATCCAAAGGATTTAAAACGAGCTAGAGAATGGGATTCTCAGACCGAGAGAAACTATGTTTGGTTGGACCAAACATAAAGCGAGCATGAAATTGTTTCAGTCGCAATGGAAGCGTGGATGGGCCGTGTCTTATGAAGACATAATGGCTGGACCAAAATGGTTTGGTTCTAATCCAATGGATGAGAATAAACCAAAGGGTTTGGTTTATATTAAACGAATGAACCAAAGGTTGGTTCGGTTCGTTTTAACTTAAAATAAACCATCATGGTTTGGTTTATTTTAACTTATCTTAATGGAGCGGGTTAACGGGCTTTATGGATATGATCCATTAACCATTAAGAGAATTAGTTCTCTATAAAATAGGGATTAAACCCTAACCCTAAACCTAGCCAACCGGCGCCCGAAAGGCTTCCTTCCTCCTGCCGGCGTCGAGCTGCTGCCGGAAGAGTTCCGTGATCCTCCTTAGGTTTGGCATCAAGGTGAGCACTTGGCTTCCTTTGTTGGCCGGCGCTATCTCTCCACCAAGCTGTCCAGTTTTTCTGGACAGCTTCTTCTCTCGCCGAGCGCCGCTTGACGACGGTTAGTGCTCCGACAGCGCTAACATACCGGGATTTGATCTCCGTAATCCTCTGAGGTGGAGGACGGCGATTCGCCAATCGGTTGACGAATACCTCTCCGGAGAAGCAAGTCTTGAGGACTTGTTTTAGGTCCGAATTTGGATTCGGACCGTGATCATCTCTCGATCACGCCGTCCTTCAACACGAGGCTAGTAACCCGCATGAAGACGGCTCGTGGCTTGGCGGTCATCCCGAGGAGCTCGGCGTGGATACGGATAGAGACGATTCTTACGAGAATCGTCCGGTTGATGCCGTTCCGCTACACGCCATACGGAAGGTATAACGTAGTTTAATTTCCTTTATTGCAATTTTAATTTACGGTTATGTCTACACTTGTTGTAATAGCATGCGTGTGTTGTGTGTGTTGTAATAAATAGGAGTATTTATTATTTTTATTGCTTCACTGTGCTCATGTTTACGAAACATGATCGAACACACACACGCCATGCCAAACCCAACAAAGGGTATCAGAGCCCGTGTTGTGTTTCACATAATCATAAAAATGGTTTTGCGATAGTCATAATGTATTTCTGGAAGTTTTCTAAATTTTGGAAATTTAGAAGTATTTATGGAAATTTTTCAATTTTGGAAAGTCTAGAAGTATTTATGGAAATCTTCCACTTTTGGAAAGTTGGAAGTATTTATGGAAATTTATATTTTCCATAAATAAAATATTTGATTAGATTCTGGAAATTTGTTTCCTAATTTAATCATGATTTGATTTGGGAAATCAAATCTTAAAATATTTTATTTCCATAAGTAGTTTTAATGATTTAGGAAATTGGTTTCCTAAATAGATTTTCCTTAATCAAATAATTCCATGAATAAAATATGTGATTAGATTTGGAAATTTGTTTCCTAATTTAATTATGATTTGATTTGGAGAATCAAATCTTAAACATATTTTATTTCCATAAATAGTTATGACATATAAGGAAATATAGACATGACATAATTGTATGCCATGTAATTGCATTAGATGCATAACATTATGCCATGCGTGTCGTGACATGTAGATGTATGCCATGTATGCCATGCCATGTAGATAATAGTTATTTGCATGCAAAGAGGATGAGACATAAAACCCTAACTCAATATTAAAGCCTACACCTTCCATTAATATGGTTAGAACCGAGTTCTCGCTTCTTGTTTGGGTTGTTGGACTCACTCCAAGCCCGCTCGAACCTCAACATGTTCAAATCATTGGAATAGTTTAACTCTAATATGGTAAGAGTCGAGGTCAATCGTTAGTTTGGGTTGTTGGACTCACTCCAAGCCTCAAGCTAATTGGTTGAATGCGCCTAACCATATTAAAACTATTTCGCGATTAATGGGTCGGCTTTAACTTGGAGCATCGATTTGTTGGACTCACTCCAAGGTCGATGTGAAGAGAGGTGAAGTTGGGTGCTATGCATATGATGCATACTTGTTAATGTGTTAACAACCCAATGTATGTGTAAACATTCAATTAGTTGATAGCACATTGTGATAGTTACATAGACATGATATGTAATCGGTATACTTGATACCCACCATCATAGCTAAGAATGGCTTGTTGGACTCACTCCAAAGGTTGTTCTTATCTATGATGGATATCGACCCATTCGGAGATGGACCTACGATCTCGAAGTGCTTTTGGGGTTTTGAATTCAAAAAGAATGGGATTTATAAATGTATATTGATGCATTTTAAAATCATTTTCTCATATATGCTCGTTTTGTATTTCTAGGTCAATAAATTGATCATGAGCGTCTTTGAATTTGCGCACTATTTTGGATTGAACAAAGTGGCCTAACTTCTGGGTGGCTTAGAAACCTGAGAATTGTTCTCAAGGCGGAAAAGCTTGCATATGTCCTTGAAGAGCCTCTTCCTGACCGTCCTAAGGACGATGCAACTCCGGACCAAATGTTGGTCTATCGAAGCATGTGGCGGTTACGTGGCGAGTTTGCATCATGCTAGCGGCGATGGTACGAATGCAAAAGCGGCATGAGCATATGGATGCTAACACTATGGTCTTCCATCTTCATGAGTTGTTCGATGAGCAAGCGAGATCCGAAAGGTTCGAGGTCTCTAGGCTCCTCTTCACCACGAAGATGCAAGAAGGTTCGTAAATGCAGATATGCAGTTTGTGCTAAAGATGAGCAGGGTACATCAGCTGACTAGCTACCCTCGGTTTTGTGATGGATCATGAGTTAAGTATTGACTTAATTCTGCATTGTTTGCCCAAGAGTTTCTCGCAATTTGTGATGAACTATCGGATGAACAAATTGGAATCCACCATTCGAGCTCCTCAATATCTTTGAAGGCTGGAGCCTTACATGCATGAGGAGAAAGGCGGTTCATTAGTTGATTCCTCAAAGAAAGGTTCTAAGAGGAAGGCAAAAGAAACGAGAAGAAAGGAAAGAAAAAGGCAAAGAAGGCGGAACCCAGCGCAAAGGGCACTTCCATCCAGTGGCAAGGAAGGCCTTTGGCGAAAAGCTGCAAGATTTATCTTGAGTCCATGAAGAAGAAGAAGGCATCGATGCCCCATCCTCTTGGTATCTTCGTTATTGATTGTCATTCTATTTCCTTAGACACTTGGGTATTGGATCGGGTGTAGCTCACATATATGTAATGACATACATGGGCTAAGGAATAGAAGAAGACTTGTCGAGAGTCAAATTTGCGAGTTGGCAATGGAGCAAAGGTTCTTTGCGCTCGCCATCGGAACTTATTCTTTGAAGCTCCTAGTGGACTAGTCTTGGAACTGGACAATTGCTATTATGTTCCTTCTCTAATAAAGAACATTGTTTCTATTTCCTGCTTAAATAGAAATGGTTTCCATTTAACGTTTAGTAACAATTGTTGTTATATAACTTTGAATGGCGTACTTTATGAAACTGGAACTTTGAGTAATGGCATTTATACGTTGGACGTATCCAGTGACATTTTCAATATCGAAGCGAGCAACACGCGTGCTCGAAAGGATAATCACATAGACTCCTATATGTGGCATTGTCGTCTTGGCCATATAAGCAAGAAACGCATGTCCGAATTACACCGATGTGTAATTCTGGAATCGTTTGAATTGGATTCATACGATACATGCGAATCATGCTTAAAAGGCAAGATGACTAAGTTACCTTTTACTGGAAAAGGTGAACGAGTGGGAGAGTTACTAGGTCTAGTACATACTGATGTATGTGGACCTATGTCAACTCAAGCATTAGGAGGCTATAGCTACTTCATTACCTTCACCGATGATCACTCACGGTTTGGGTATGTGTTCTTGATGAAACACAAGTCTGAAGCCTTTGAAAAGTTCAAAGAATTCAGAAATGAAGTAGAGAAACAACATGACAAAAGTATTAAAATACTTCGATCGGATCGAGGTGGTGAATACTTAAGTCAAGAGTTTCTTGATTATCTAAGAGACAATGGCATATTGTCTCAATGGACTCCGCCCTATACACCACAGCATAATGGTGTATCTGAGAGGCGTAACTGGACCTTGTTGGACATGGTCAGGTCAATGATGAATCATGCGACTCTTCCCAAGTCCTTTTGGGGTTATGCACTTCAAACAGCTGTTTACTTGTTAAACAGAATGCCTACCAAGGTAGTCTCAACTACTCCATATGAGATATGGAATGGTAAGAAACCTCATGTATCTTACTTGAAGATATGGGGTTGTCCTGCTTATGTGAAGCGGGTATGTCGGACAAATTGGATGCTAAGTCGATAAATGTCTATTTATTGGATACCCTAAGGAAACAAGGGGTTACCAATTCTATCATCTGTGGAACAAAAGGTGTTTGTTTTGAGGCATCTTTGTGTTTCTAGAGAAAGAGTTTCTCTTGCAAGAAAGCGATTAGGAGTGTCGTGAGCTTGAGGAGGCTCGAGAGACTCAAATAGACATTGATGAGATACGGTGAAGCACAACGGTAGGCAACTCATAGTGATGAGCAATCATTTGGACCTATGTAACACCACATCTTCGTAGATCTGGTAGAACACGCAATATTCTGAGAGATATGGATTTCGTAAGTGAATCGAGCGACGTGTTACTCATTGATGATGAGAGCCTACAGTTATGAAGAAGTCTTGACAAGTTCGAGAAAGGGATAAGTGGCTTGGTGCCATGAAGTGAAATGGATTCCATGTACGAAAACCAAGTTTGGAACTTGGTTGACCCACTGAAGGCATAAAGCCTATAGGGTGCAAGTGGGTTTTCAAGAAGAAAACCGACATGGATGGTAATGTGATTACCTATAAGGCTAGATTGGTGGCGAAAGGATATCGTCAAAAACAAGGTGTTGATTATGGCTGAAACCTATTACTTTGTAGCTATCTTAAATCCATTCGGATGCTCTGGCCATAGCGGCTCATTATGATTATGAGATATGGCGGATGGATGTAAGCGGCTTTCCTTAATGGAAACTTGCTCGGGGCGTGTATATGATCTGACTGAGGTTTCACATCGGTTGATAAAACCAAGGTATGCAAATTGCGGCGATCCATTTATGGATTGAAGCAAGCATCCGAGGCTGGAATATCCGTTTTGATGAGGCGATCAAAAGTTTGATTTCTCACAAAATCGAGCCAGAACCTTGTGTGTACAAGAAGGTTAGTGGGAGTGCGATCGTGTTCCTAGTATTGTATGTCGATGACATATTACTTATAGGAAGCGATGTGTCCATCTTCTGATCGATTAAGGTTTGGTTATCCAAGACATTCTCCATGAAAGACACAGGAGAAGCAACCTACATCCTTGGGATTAAGATCTATAGAGATAGATCGAAGCAGTTGCTTGGTCTTTCGCGGTCTACATATATAGACCGAGTGCTAAGAGGTTTAGCATGTCGGAATCAAGAAGGTTATCTGCCCATCAGATGGGGTACACCTTTCAAGTCTATGTCCGCGCACGAAGGCGAGAGGATTTGCATGAGTAAGATTCCCTATGCATCCGCAATAGGATCTATCATGTATGCTATGTTATGTACGAGGCCCGATGTATCGTATGCTCGAGTGTCATGAGCAGATACTCACCGATCCAGGAATGGATCATTGGGCGGTATTAAGATGATCCTTAAGTACTTGAGAAGAACTAAGGATGTGTTCCTAATATATGGAGAAGGGACATGGTGATACGCGGTATACGGATGCCGCCTTCGGACATGCATAAGGATGATTCAGTCTCACCGATACGTGTTCACCTTGAATGGGCGCGATGAGTTGGAAAAGTTCCAAACAAGAGATCAGCGGATTCTACCACCGAGGCGAATATATTGCGCTTCGCAAAGAAAGGAAGCGGTTTGGATCAAGAAGTTCGTTCATGAACTTGGTGTGATTCCGGCCATTGTTGAAGCAATACCGGTCTACTGCGACAACAATGGATCAATTGCACAGGCGAAAGAGCCAAGGTCTCATCAACGATCCAAACATGTGCTTCGCCGCTATCATCTTATCAGAGAGATCATAAGTAGGAACGAAATACAAATCGAGAAAATTCCCACTGAAAGGAACTTAGCGGATCCTTTGACTAAAGCATTACCTCAAAGTAAGTTTGAGGGTCATGTTGGGGCTTATGGTATTGGATACCGTAGCGATTGGCATTAGGCCAAGTGGGAGTCTGTTAGTAATATATGAGAGATGTCCTAAGGCAATCGCCTTATGTATGAACCATTTATATGATAAATGAAGATTCACTATTTGAGTATACATGTTTAATGTATTTGATTGGATCTTAAACTCATTTCCGAATGTCCACGATACGATTCAAAGATGAGAGAATTTGTGATTGGATCACAACTAGTGAGTATCTCTATGTGTAATTGTGATGTATCGGAATTATCCTAGTCGATGAATTGATGGATTTGGACACCATCAATTCCGCCGAGACTAGCACGAGGTATACTCCTTGGTGTATCCAAGCGGTGATTCTCACCGGGTTTGGAGACATTGTGATGTCCGGAGTTAATCGTGGATGCTAGTTATGGTAACTAGTTCATTGGAGTGACCAGCCGTAAGACTTCATATGGTTCTCTGCATATATAGATATGTCAATGAAGTTCTTACTGTGGCTTAAGTGCAATGTTCCTTTGACTTGCGGTATTCAAGTCATCTTGATCATGGAGACTTATGCTTTGACATCTTAAGCAAACATCTCTAAGGAGATGTGGACCCGGGATGATTGGGTATAAGTCGAAGTGATCGAAGGTGTTTGAATAGCCTATAAAGGATTCACCACTCCTTGCGAGGAGATGTATACCCATGGCCTCTCGTCGGATTGTTACTAAAGTCTTTGGCCAAAGCAATACATGTTTAGAGTAAGGTACTCTTCGATACATGTGGAGTAACTAGAATCCGTAGGACGAGGAAATGATACTTGGGCTAGGTGTGGCGTGAGTCGACCTAGTGGGAGACACAATAGACCATGTCTGAACCAAGTGGGTATAAGATGAGTGAAGGGAATGGGGCACGATTCATTCGAGCTCAAGGGTTTGAAATAGTTCGGATCAACGTTGATCTTTTGGTTTAATGGGGATCATGATGTACTACTAGGTGCCACTCATGATCGTTCTATAATTAATGGTTAATTATAGACGGCCAACATAAACCGAGAACCTATTTGGTCACACGCACAACGAGTGTAATCCAAAGGATTTAAAACGAGCTAGAGAATGGGATTCTCAGACCGAGAGAAACTATGTTTGGTTGGACCAAACATAAAGCGAGCATGAAATTGTTTCAGTCGCAATGGAAGCGTGGATGGGCAGTGTCTTATGAAGACATAATGGATGGACCAAAATGGTTTGGTCCTAATCCAATGGATGAGAATAAACCAAAGGGTTTGGTTTATATTAAACGAATGAACCAAAGGTTGGTTCGGTTCGTTTTAACTTAAAATAAACCATCATGGTTTGGTTTATTTTAACTTATCTTAATGGAGCGGGTTAACGGGCTTTATGGATATGATCCATTAACCATTAAGAGAATTAGTTCTCTATAAAATAGGGATTAAACCCTAACCCTAAACCTAATCTAATTGTGGCCGCCCAACATCAAGAAGTTGCCGCCCAGCTTGTGTTGCCGCCCAGCCCACAGCTCCTCCAACCGGCGTCCAGAAGGCGGCTTCCTTCCTCCTCGCCGGCGTCGAGCTGCTGCCGGAAGAGTTCCGGCGATCCTCCTTAGGTTTGGCATCAAGGTGAGCACTTGGCTTCCTTTGTTGGCCGGCGCCTATCTCCTCCACCAAGCTGTCCAGTTTTTCTGGACAGCTTCTTCTCCTCTCGTCGGAGCGTCGTTTGGACGACGGTTAGTGCTCCGACAGCGGCTAACATACCGGGGATTTGATCTCCGGTAATCCTCTGAGGTGGAGGACGAAGGATTCGTCAATCGGTTGACGAATACCTCTCCGGAGAAGCAAGTCTTGAGGACTTGTTTTAGGTCCGAATTTGGATTCGGACCGTGATCATCTCTTGATCACGTCGTCTTCAACACGAGGCTAGTAACCCGTACGAAGACGAAGCTCGTGGCTTGGCGAAGTCATCCCGAGGAGCTCGGCGTGGATACGGATAGAGACGATTCTTACGAGAATCGTTCCGGTTGATGCCGTTCCCGCTACACGTCATACGGAAGGTATAACGTAGTTTAATTTCCTTTTATTGCAATTTTAATTTACGGTTATGTCTACACTTGTTGTAATAGCATGTGTGTGTTGTGTGTGTTGTAATAAATAGAAGTATTTATTATTTTTATTGCTTCCGCTGTGCTCATGTTTACGAAACATGATCGAACACACACACGCCGCGGTGCCGGAAACCCAACACCTACTCCACGGATCAAGCTCAAACGAGCTCTAGCGATGCGACCACACACCACTAATCCAATAAACTTCTTCTCGGAATAATCCGGAGGTAGACAAACCTCTTACAATTGTTTACAACAATAAACAAATAGATACAAGCAAATACAACTATGAAATATGCTACAAGTAAAGGAAAAACACTTTACAATTGTTCTTTTGATTGCTTGATCTTTGGTTGCATGAATTGCACTTGGAGACACCGATTTGCAGTAGCAAATCGCTCTAAAGATGCCCAAGAACTGGTGACAAATCCTCCCTCCATGAGCTCCCTTTAAAGCTGCTCCTCGAGCTGGATTTTGCCTAGCAATCGACTGATCGGGACCATCAGTCGACTGCCCCTGTAGTCGTTGTGAGACAACATCATGAAACACGTCGAATAAGTCCAATGGATACACCATTAGTCGACTGATCATACCTATCAGTAGACTGATGGCTCAATCAGTCGAGTGCTCGGGTTGATCACTCAATTGGAGATCCTTCTGTGCCCAAAATCCTGACCATCAGTCGACTGATCACGAGATTAGTCGAGTGCTCAGGCTAGCAGTCGACTGCTTAACTCTGGCAGTCGACTGCCAAGGCACTTCCCACAGTCAAACCCTAGTTGACTCCCATTAGTCGACTGACCATAGTCCCAATCAACTGATACACCTCAAACATGAGGTTTTAACCCAAGTATGATGCCCCCATACTTGCTAGATCACCCTTTGCTTAGACCTAAGCCTTTTAGCCACCTCCGTTAGTCTCACGCCTATCGGATCCCTTCAAGTCATCTATGACTTATTCATCCATACGCTAGCCTTCAGGTGCTTCCATCAACTATTGTCATGCTAACGGTGTCTACACCGCTAAGGCACATTGGACTTACGCTGCCAAGACTCCGCTTGGACTTTACGCCGTCAACCATTGACTTATGCCGCCAAGACTCCCACTTGGACTTTACGCTGCTAATATTTCCCTTGGACTTTCCAAATGCCAAGACCCATGCTTGGACTTTTCTTTTTCCAAGACTCATTCTTGGACTTTTCCTTTGCCAAGACCCATGCTTGGACTTTACATGCCAAGTACTCAAGACTTGGATTTTCCCAATGCCAAGTGACCCACTTGGACTTTCCATGCCAAGTACCCATGACTTGGACTTTACATGATAATCACATTGTCATATGTTTTTATTGAACATCAAAACATCGCTCGAGTCAAACTCGAGTTTGGTCAATCGTGACCTAGGACGATTGCACCAACACTGAGTTCAAAAAATTCTTGAGCATGTTAAAATTGATCTCAACGGAAGTGTCGATACTTGAATCTTTTTACCAAATGCCTCAATTTGCAAGATTCATGAAAGATATTCTAGCACACTGCAGGAAGGTAGAGCAGCCAGAGACAGTGGCTCTCACAGAGGAATTGAGTGCTTACCTCTGGAACGAGACCACTCAAAAATTAAAAGAGCTGGAGAGTTTCTATATTCCATGACATATAGGAACAACCCTAATTAACAAAGCCTTCTGCGACTTGGGAGCGAGTGTGAGCTTGATGCCTTATACCTTATGCAAAAAGCTAGGGTTGGGGGATTTGAAGTTCACCACCATGACGTTACAACTTGACAACAACTCATACCGATAGCCGCTAGGGATTCTGAAAGATGTGCCAGTTAGAGTGGGGAATTTTACACTTCCGATAGATTTTGTGGTCATGAAAATGGAAGGGGACCCGAAGATCCCCATCATTCTTGGACGACCATTTTTAGCCACGGTTGGAATGGTCATTGACGTCAAGAATCACAAGCTGACATTAACACTGGGAGATGATAAGCTAGAGTTTGAGCTTGCTGGTGCAGCAGGCTGGAGGCCCACGTTGGGTAAGTATGTTATTCCAGCTAGAGCTAAAGCAAAAAGAAAAGGCGAAAAAACTATGATGGATGGATGGAGGTTCACGGAACCACCATAACCGAGCTGAAGCGATGGAGCATGGTCGAGCTAAAGACCTTAAACAAAGCGCTTCTTGGGAGGCAACCCAAGTTTAATTTTATATGTTTTTACTTTTGTTGCATGCATGTGTATAATTTAGACTTTACTTTACGGACATCAACGTCTTTGCAAATAGTTTAGGGTCATTAAAAACTTGCTAGGTAGAAACATCATTCCTTTTTGAACCCTAAAAAAAAAGGCACGGGTGGATGTGTGGATTCCACATGGTCATTCCAATTTCTAGCCATTTTTTGGATGGCGGGACAGCGCCGCACATGGTCTGCCGTGTGGATTCCACACGGCCATGTCGTGTAGGTTTAAAAGCCAAAGTGCCATGTGTTTTTTTCCGAATCCATCGTGTGCTTCAATCGCTCTTACCTTAGCCATGTGAAATCAACTTCTCCACGTCTTAGGAGCTTCTCCAACCTTCAAGGAAGCCTCAAAGAGGCACAAATGAGAAGGTCAAAGTGTGTGGCAACGCGATCCACTACCTCAGAGAAAAGGTCAAGGAGGAGGGACGCCCCACAAGCTCCTGAGGAAGTTGATGCTCTCCCAACCCTTGTATTTCATAATGATGATTATAGAGATATATTTAACATGCTTTCCAGTAGAAAAATCACTGCTACTAGGTATTTAAGTGAAGATCTTCTAGAAACCCTAGTTTTGCTTGTGGATGTAAAATCCCTTTTGCAAAGATGGGTTCGGAAGAGATTATGGGGGTGAGACACCCAACCTACCCTATGATAGTTTTGGAGTTCTTGAGCTCATTAGAAGCAGAGATTTTGATGAGGAGAGAAAGTGAAGAGGGAAGGATTACTTTTAGGCTTTTTAACATTGAACATGAGTGGACATTGCACCAATGGAACTCAAGTTTTGGATTACCTAGTGGAGGAGAGAAGTGTCACGCCCGCCCTTCCGGGACCCTAAATGTCCGGAGAGGCGGCGCATGACGCGACCGTACATACGTTACATACAGTGGAAGACATTTATACCTACTTCTTAATTCTCACAGCGGAAGACTTTAGACATACTTCTTAAAACTTTTTTTTTTTGTTTTTCTTTTAAACATAACATACGTTAACATATATATACATATATATATATACATACTTCTTCTTCTTAGCATAGAGTATGCTTCATAGCGTGGATAGATACTTCTTCTTACTTCTTCTTTACTTCTTCTTCTTAACATAGAGCATGCATCATATATGTAGATACTTAGTGCTTAGTAAATTCATAACATCATCATCATAAGGAGACATAAGTGAGGACATGAATAGACATCTTCATCATAGGTAAACATGTTTAGACCTAACGGATCTTCTCCACCATGCCACTACCACACACATTGGCCCCTCCTGCTGCTCCCTTTAGTTTATCCATCCCTTACCCTTATCTGCAGTACGAGGGAAAGATAAACTATAAGCACATAGGCTTAGTAAGATCCTGTCCTACTCACTAAAACCATACATTATCATTAATCATGGCATGCAGCATTCACAACATAGAAGCAATATAACATGTAACATACTTGGTGTCATCAACCTAACATGTAGCATAAGTAACGTAAGTGAAATATAGCATGGATCATCGTATCATCAAACATAACTTGTAATGTATCTAACGTAAACATGTAAACATTCATAGCATATCATAAAGCATAACTTTCATAACGTATCTAACGTAAGCATGTAAACATTCATAACATATCATAAAGCATAACTTCATAACGTATCTAACGTAAGCATGTAAACATTCATAACATATCATAAAGAATAACTTCCATACGTATCTAACGTAAGCATGTAAACATTCATAACATATCATAAAACATAACTTTCATAACATATAACTTAACATCATGGCATATCGTTGAACATAACATGTAACTTAACAATCATGGCATATTATTTAACATAACATGTAACTTAACAATCATGACATACATATGCAAGATGCTTTTGAAAATATATATATTAGGTACGTAAATATAAATCTCAACATATTTGGGCCCGGCATTGTACCACTTCTTCATTATCATAGCGCGCATCCCTAAATAGGCCCGAGGTAGCAAGTCTCGAACCTAATAGGTTTCTAGGCCTGAGTCTTATTCCATCGACCTAGGGGCAATCGTCATAGCGTAGAAGCCCATCCTAGGCCCGAGTCTTACTCCATCGACCTAAGGCATCTTGGAGCCCATCCCGTACTAGGCCCGAATCTTATTCCATCGACCTAGGGGCAATCATACATAGAAGCCCATCCTAGGCCCGAGTCTTATTCCATCGACCTAGGGCATCTTAGGAGCCCATCCCTTCTTTGGACCTTGTTAAGGTCTTGGTACAAGCCATGCAGAAAGTAAAATACTTATATGCTTATTTTACCACATAGCTTGTTTCTTTAACATAGCATAGCATACTTCATTTCATAACGCATCATGCTTCATTTCATTCACATAGCATAGCATACTTCATGTCATAACATCTTAGCTTATTTCATTAACATAGCATAGCATACTTCATTTCATATACATCATGCTTCATTTCATTCACATGACATGGCATAATTCATTTCATACACATCATGCTTCATTTCATTTTCATGACATGGCATACTTCATGTTATAACAACATATCCTATTTCATTAACATAGCATGGCATACTTTATTTCATAACAACATAACTTATTTCATTAACATAGCATGGCATACTTTATTTCATAACAACATAACTTATTTCATTAACATAGCATGGCATGCTTCATTTCATAACAACCTAACTTATTTCTTTAACATAGCATGGCATGCTTCATTTCATAACAACATATCCTATTTCATTAACATAGCATGGCATACTTCATTTCCTAACAACATAACTTATTTCATTAACATAGCATGGCATACTTTATTTCATAACAACATAACTTATTTCATTAACATAGCATGGCATACTTCATTTCATAACAACATAACTTATTTCATTAACATAACTTAGCATACAATTCATGGTATGGACTTCATTGTACCCTAAAGACCCAAGGTGGCCGAATGGTCCATGTAGGGCCTTTAGGTTTAACTTTGACCTAATCCCCTTTTAAAACCTTAACCTCATCATCTAGTTACAAAACATAGTATGAAACTTCATTGAAACCCTATGGTGGGGTTTGGCCGAATAGGTCTTGTTGTTCCTTAGGGTTAGCTTTTGTTCTAATCCATTTTAAACCCTAAAATCATCATCTAGTTCCCATAATATGGCATGGAACTTCATTGAAACCCTAAAAGTAGGGTTTGGCCGAATAGAGCTATAGTGTTCATTAGGGTTAGCTTTTGTTCTAACCCACTTTAAACCCTAAAATCATCATCTAGTTCCCATAATATGGCATGGAACTTCAACATCATAATCTAGTTATAAAACAAAGCATAAACATAGCATAGAGCTTCTTTGAGACCCTAGTTCATGACTTGGCCGAATGGGTCATGGAGGCCTCTAGGGTTAGATCTTTATCCTAATCCCTATAACATGCTAACATCATCACTTGCAAGCAAAACAAGATATAACTTCAATAAAACACCAACCAAACCCATGTTGGCCGAATGGTTCATAGGGTTTCCTAGGTTTAACTTTTGACCTAAACCATTTTAAGCCCTAACATCATCATCTAATTACAAAAGCATGGCATACAACTTCATGGAAACCCTAGATCATATCTTGGCCGAAAATAACTATATAGATTTCTTTTATAAAACGTCAACCGAAGCTACTCGTATGCAGGTGAGGGATACTTACATCCTTCGCGTTGCTTTTGGTGGAGAAGACAACCTAAAGAACCAACCTAGCCCTAGCTTTCTTGCTTGGATGAGGCTCGGCCAAAAGAGGGAAATGGAGAGGGAAGCCTTGGAATTTCGGTGAGAAGAGGAAGAGAAGAAGAGAGGAAGTAAACAATTTCAATCTTCCCTCTTCTTTATAAAGGGGGGAGGAAGAGAAGTTCCTCTTTTCTTTTTCTATGCCTCTTCATTTACCCTTAGTTCCATTTATCTATAGTCCCCCCCCTTTCCTTAATCATACAATCCTATTGGGCTTATGGTTAGTGGGTACATCTATAGGGCTTGGCTATCTCTAGAGGTCTGGAGTTCAATTCCTAGGTCTTGTATCCATTTTTGGCTTATTTTCTTTTGTTTTGGAAAAAGGCCTACATAAAGCCCATTATCATCAAGCCAAAAATTCTTGTAAATTTTCTTGTAAAATTGCTAGGAATTTTACGGGCGTTACAAGAAGAGGACCCCTAATGAGTTCAATGCGAGATTATTTTGGTTAGAGTTAACTGGAGAAACCTCTTATGACCCCTATAGAGCTAAGGCGTGTTGGACTATCTGAGTCGCAAAAACCGCTTTTTACGTTGCGAAAACCCCGAAAGTCAGCCACGAATCCATGTGAAGATAAACAAAACTACATGTACATGTTTAAAAACCTTAGATCTACTCTAGATATACATGTTAAGAGTGTTACCCTTGATGCGACGCCCTTCGCTTATCCCGCTCATCCAAATGGTTTGCTGGAACTCGAGAGTGTCAAGTGTACACTCCTCTATTGGTATCCACACAAGCAATAGGTGGAGAAGATCACTTAGAGTGTGCTAGCACACTAAGAAACTCACGGAAAAGGAGAAGGGGAAAGCTTGAGGGAAGAGCAAAGGAAGAAGATGATGAAGTTACACACCTAACTTCACACTTTGATAACCCATCAAAGTGGAAAACCACTATTTGGGGGGTTACATGCATGCATGTAACTCCAAGAGCCAATGGCTCTTGGTCTCCCTCATGAGGTGGCACCCCATGATGAGTCCATGATGATGTGGAACATCATCATTGGCCGTGTAACGCCCGCAAAATTCTAAACTAGGCAAAGTAATTATATAGGTTTTAAGACCATAAAATGGTTAAAAATAAAATAAATAAAAGATGGTTATAGGTATGATTTGAACCATGAACCTCCTAATAGGGAGGTAGCCTTGACACCACTAGACCCTAGGATAATTTATGGATAAGATATATAAAGAATATACAAAGAATATAGATGGGTGTTCATTCCCTAGGTATTAAAGAGGAGAATTAAGAGAAGAGTGGAAGTAAAACCCCACTTTCCTTCTTCATCCTCCTTCTTCCTCATCCTTGGCCGAATTCCCCATTTCCCTTTCCTCCCTTTTCATCCCAAGCTCTAGAAATTTTATAATAATTTTTGTATAGAATTTAATTTCATGTCTAGGAGATTATATATGGAATCTTGGAAAAAAAAATGATGATAAAAGAATAAAAGTGGAGAGGTGAGGTTTGAACCTTAAACCTCTTGGTGAGAGTTAACTCTTACCATGCATGTGATGACCAAGTTCTTAGCAATAGCTTACTCTTAGAGGAAGAGGGGAATTATAGATAAGTGTGATAAGAGTAAATGAAGAGGCATGACAAAGAGAAGAGAAACTTCTCTTCCTCCCTTTATAAAGAAGAGAGAAGTTCCACTTGGCCACTTCTTTCTTCCTTCTTCCTCTCCTCTTCATCCTCCACCGAAACCCTAAGCCTTCTTCCTTGAAGTTTTGGCCAAAACAAAATAGGGTGTCACCCTAGAGAGTTAGGCAAAGGGAAGGGTTCATCTAAGGGGCTAATAACCATCTAAGGGTCAAGAGCACCAAGAAGGGTACTATGGCAAGATTATTTCTTGTCTCCTCTCCTTCTTCTTCCTTTGGCCGAGAGCACCATTCAAGCTAGGAGAAAGCTAGGTGACTTCTTTAGGTCATCTTCTCCACCCAAAACAAAGCGAAGGAAGTAAGTATCCCTCACCTGCATACGAGTAGTTGCGATTGAATGTTTCAACAAACTGTATGTTATATTCTGCCAAGCATGTTTTAGTTTAACAATGAAGTTGAAATCTATGTTTAGGAAGGATATGATGATGCTAAGATGGGAAAAGAGGGTTGGTTAAAAAGCTAACCCTAGTTGAGCCCTTATGTGTTTCGGCCACCCTAGGAAATTAGGGTTAGGGTTTCATGAATGCCATGTTTTAATTGCTATATGATGTAGTTAGGGTTTAAAAGGGGTTAGGTCAAAAGTTAACCCTAGGAAACCCTATGGACCATTCGGCCAACATGGGTTTTTGGTGTTTTTGTTGAAGTTTATATCTTGCTTTACTTGCAAATGATGATGATAGCATGTTAGAGGGATTAGGATAAAGATCTAACCCCAAAGGTCTCCATGAACCATTCGGCCAAGTCATGGACTAGGGTCTAAATGAAGCTCCATGTTATGTTTATGCTATGTTCTATAACTAGATTATGATGTTAGGGGTTAAAGTGGATTAGGACAAAAGCTAACCCTAATGAACCCTAAGAACCATTCGGCCAATATGGATCTTGGTGTTTTATTGAAGTTTTATAGCTTGTTTTACTTGTAAGAAATGATGTTAACATGTTAGGGGGTTGAGGATAAAGATCTAAACCCTAAAAAAAAAAACCTATAAGGGCCATTCGGCCACCTTTGAGTTTTAGGTTACAATGAAGTTCATACCATGAATTTTATGGAATTTGTATGCATATGTATGTTACTTGAATTAGGTTAAAGGTCTAAACCCTAAAAAGCCTATAAGGGCCATTCGGCCACCTTTGATCCCTTTAGGTTACAATGAAGTTCATACCATGAAGTATGCTATGCTATGTTAATGAAATAAGCTATGTTGTTATGAAATGAAATATGCTACGCTATGTTAATAAAATGAAGCATGATGTGTATGAAATGAAGTATGCTATGCTATGTTAATGAAATAAGCTATGTTGTTATGAAATGAAGTATGCTATGCTATGTTAATGAAATGAAGCATGATGTGTATGAAATGAAGTATGCTATGCTATGTTAATGAAATAAGCTATGTTGTTATGAAATGAAGTATGCTATGCTATGTTAATGAAATGAAGCATAATATGTTACGCTATGTTAAAGAAATAAGCTATGTTGTAAATAAGCATATTAGTACTTTACTTTCTGCATGGCTTGTACCAAGACCTTAACAAGGTCAAAAGAAGGGATGGGCTCCTAAGATGCCCTAGGTCGATGGAATAAGACTCGGGCCTAGGATGGGCTTCTATGTATGATTGCCCCTAGGTCGATGGAATAAGATTCGGGCCTAGTACGGGATGGGCTCCAAGATGCCTTAGGTCGATGGAGTAAGACTCGGGCCTAGGATGGGCTTCTACGCTATGACGATTGCCCCTAGGTCGATGGAATAAGACTCGGGCCTAGGAACCTATTAGGTTCGAGACTTGCTACCTCGGGCCTATTTAGGGATGCGCGCTATGATAATGAAGAAGTGGTACAATGCCGGGCCCAAATATGTTGAGATCTATATTTACGTACCTAACATATATGTTTTCAAAAGCATCTTGCATATGTATGCCATAATGTTAAGTTACATGTTATGTTAGATGCTATGCCATGATTGTTTACGTTACCTGTTATGTTAGATGCTATGCCATGATTGTTTACGTTACCTGTTAGGTTAGATGCTATGCCATGATTGTTTACGTTACCTGTTATGTTAGATGCTATGCCATGATTGTTTACGTTACCTGTTAGGTTAGATGCTATGCCATGATTGTTTACGTTACCTGTTATGTTAGATGCTATGCCATGATTGTTTACGTTACCTGTTATGTTAGATGCTATGCCATGATTGTTTACGCGTTACATTAGGTTAGATGCTATGCCATGATTGTTTACGTTACCTGTTATGTTAGATGCTATGCCATGATTGTTTACGTTACCTGTTATGTTAGATGCTATGCCATGATTGTTTACGTTACCTGTTATGTTAGATGATATGTCATGATTGTTAAGTTACATGTTATGTTAGATGATATGCCATAATGTTAAGTGACATGTTATGTCCGATGGCACGCTATGATGTTAGGTTACTAAGTTACATATGATGCCATGTATGTTATGTTTATGTTACTTAAGCTACAAGTTAAGTTGATGATGCCATGTATGTTACAAGATATATTGATTATATGTTATAAATGCTACAAGTCATGATTAATGATGATATATGGTTTTTGTGAGTAGGACAGGATCTTACTAAGCCTATGTGCTTATAGTTTATCTTTCCCTCGTACTGCAGATAAGGGTAAGGGATGGATAAACTAAAGGGAGCAGCAGGAGGGGTCAATGTGTGTGGTAGTGGCATGGTGGAGAAGATCCGTTAAGTCTACTTATACATGTATTACTTATAATGATGATGTCTATGGATGTCTTTACTTATGTCTCCCTATGACGATGATGTTATGAACCTACTAAGCCTTAAGTATCTATATATATATATGATGCATGCTTTATGTTGATAAGAAGAAGTAAAGAAGAATGCGTTATGTTGATAAGAAGAAGTAAGAAGAAGTATCTATGCATGCTATGCTATGAAACATACTCTATGTTAAGAAGAAGTGTTAATGCATATTTATGTTTAAAAGAAAAAAAAAAGGTATTTAGGTCTCAAGTCTTCCGCTGTAAGAAATAAGAAGTATATATATAAAGTCTTCCGCTGTATGAAATGTATGTACGGTCGCGTCACGCGCCGCCTCTCCGGACATTTAGGGTCCCGGAAGGGCGGGCGTGACAGGCCGGCCCCCATGCCAAGTCACCATGACATGGCAATTGGTCAAGTCAAAAATGACCATTCATCTCCCCTCTCAAGTAAAGTCAAACTTGACCTCTTATCACCCATGGTTGATCAAATCCAACCATTTGATTCAAGTCAATTTAATTTAATGAATATCTTTTCATTATTTTAAATTGACTCAATGAATCAAATCTAAATTAGACTCATTCAACACTTGAATAAAATTGAGTCTAACTCAATAGTATAATTTGGATTACCCTTAATCCAATTTGGTTCATCCCATGAACCTAATCTTCATGGTTCATCATATGAACCTAATCTCCATCTAATTGCCCTTTATGTGTGACCCTATAGATTCTTGTAACGTTGGCAATGCTCCTAAACCAATTTAGGAACATAAGAAATGAGCGGTATCTAGCAACACATCATTGCTACCCAAGTTACAAGAATGTTGAGATCCAACATCACCTTTGTGACTACTAATTGTGACTCTCACAATATGTGACAATGTCCCTCTATCCTTGACATCTAGATTGACCAATTGAGGCATAGACCTTGTCATCCTCAGTATAATCTATATCTTGAACTCAAAGGAGACTCACTCTAATCAAATGAGCTCAATATCTCATATTGACTCATTTGGGCATGGCCATGCACTTAGTGGTCTCACTTTATCAAGAATAATGATGTCACTCTCGTCATATAGGAGGGATAGATCCCATTTACATCACTCACATCCCTCTCCATAATTTGTTACATAACCAGTAATCGCCTTTATAGTCCACTCATTTACAGGTGACGTTTGACGAAGCCAAAGTATGCAACTCCTTATGTAGGGAACCATGGTGACTTCAGGTCCAAGGACTAATAGTCATACTAATAGTCACATGAGAAAGTATATGACACTCATATAGCGATCCATGATACATTCTCATGGCGGGTCATTCAGTATACATTCTCCGATGCATACCCATGTGTCAACTTGATATCTCATATCCATGACTTGTGAGATCAAGTCATCGAGTTGACCTACATGCTAGTCTCTTCGCATTAACATTGTCCCTGAATGTTAATACTTGACTAGGAATGATTAAGATAAGAATGATTAGGAATGACTAGGAATGATTAATATCTCATATCCATGTGTTCTCTATATAATCTCATTATCGATTCAACCAATCGATTGATATAGATAAGAACCTTCTACTCAAGGGCGTTATTATACTTAGTTATTTGGCACAAATACAAGTAAGTATAATAATCATAAAGAAATGCCCTTATAAATAGGAATATGATACAACAAAGTCCATACAACAATCATCACATGATTGGCTCTAGGGCTTTCACTAACAAGCCATCCCAATTACAAAACCTAATTTTTCGATATATTCATCGGGTTATGGTGAGTGCCATTTTTGGGAGAGGAGAGAGTGATGGAGTGGTAAGAATGAGTGAGCTCCTTTGCCTATGGGACATGCTACAAGAGAAGAATAGTATTGATATAGGGTCCCACTTCATCAGGCATCTATTGAAGATGAGCAAGGCGACAAGAAAAGAGATTATTTTGGGGGGATTGATTACCCACATTTGCTATAGGATGGGGTACAATTACATCGCACTTTATAGAGTAGAAGGGAACCCTAGCATTGACCTAGGGGTGTGACTGGCTATGAAAATGATAATAAGAGAGGGTCACCACTTTTGTTTTGTAAGGAAAAACTTGACACCCCTTAGGCTCCCCGACACCGACAGTACCACCATCACCAACCGTGCCAATTGGCGGTTGGATCTTATAGTGGAGTCCCCACCACATGCCGGGCCTTCTATTTATGCACCCCTTTCACCCCCTATCCATCACTCTCCCTCGAGTCCACATATGTATAGGAGTCCCCCTAGTCCATGATGAGAGCCTACACCTGCACCCCTTCTTTTTCTACTTTTGAGTAAGATGTAGGTACGTCAGCCTATGACTTCTCCGAGTTCTAATCATGCCTCGATGATATTTATGTCGAGCAGCAGATGCATGGACAGCGATGGGAGGAGCATATGATCTACACTCAGGCAGAGTTCAAGGGTCTCCGAGATCACTTCTAACGGGCCAAGGATTTCTACGACCAGACCCATCACTATTTCCAGAGGAGGCCATCTACCAGTAGGAGGTCAAATAGTTCATGAGGGATGCTCGATCACAATGGGCTAGGGAGGAGAAGCACAGAGCCACCGTTGCATCCACTAGTTCTCAGATAGATCACATGTACATGTGGCACCAGCTGCTGAGCACCAGATTTTCCTAGGAGCTTGACATGCTGAGATTTCCAAACTTCCCACCTCGGCCTCGATATTAGAGGTAATGTTTCACTTAAGTCTGAGGGAGGACCCCAAATTTTGATATGTTTTGTTTTTAACAGCAGTTTCTTTCTCAACATTTAAAGTTTAGTTTTAGTTTGCATTCATTTGTCCATGCATAGAGTGTTTATGTTTCCTTTTAGCACTTAGTTTTGTCCATCTTTAAGCTACCTCAGTAAGTTTTTTAAGATTTCTTCACGAATTGTTTCCATAGATAGCTTAACTTCATTTATCTTTTGGTATTTGTTTTAGTTGCTTTAATGAATGTTCTAAACTTGCACTAGTTATCTTTTATATTTCACTCACACTTGATGAATATTCTAAAAAAAATTCTATTACATATATAGTTATGATTCATCCAAGTAGTCTAGTACATTGGAAATCATAGGTGACTCTAGATTTAGCATTTTAGTTACTGGAGATGCTTGGATTGTGTAAGTCCATTTGAAAAAAATCAAAATTCCTGTGAGCAGGAGAAGAAAAAAAGGATTCTTTGAACAAAAAATATATATATAAATGAGAGAGACAGAGAGAATATAGAAAAAATTATGAGGGATAAAAAAATAGTTGTCATGTGTGGAAATGGCTAGGTGCCCCTTTAATACCGAGTTAGGTTACTAGGGAAACACCTACAAATTTCTCTCAATACTGAACACGCCTTTGAGACTCTGTGCTAGATCTAGGGAACAACCCACGCTTAGGGCAAGTAAGTGCCAAAAGCCAGAAATCTTAGAAAAGCTATAAGATGATGACTTAACTCACTATGGAATGAGGATCCCTTAGGAAAATTCACTCAGCACATGCACGAAAAGCTAACTTAATGAACTTTTAGAACATGTCTATTTTGCTTTGATTGAAAATACCACTTGATAAATCTAGTTAACATGCTAAGTATTGAACAATGCATTTTAAAATTTCATGGCACTGATGTTTGCTTGTGGCAAGCAAAGATCTATGTCAGGGGGGATTGATGTGAGTAAAACATATAGGATTTTAGGAGTAGTTTTCACTCATATCTCATTACATTTTATACTTGTTTCATGCATATTCTACTTTGTTTTGCATGCATTTTCAATTTTCTGGTTCGGAGATCTGCTCTTGTTGCTTTTGTGTGCAGGGTGACATTTTATAGGAAAAATGGTACACTTTTGGAGCAAAAGGAAGACATTCATCGGGTGGAACAAAGGCAGACACGGTCGGTCGTGTGGATTTCACACGACCGTGTCCAAACCCCCTAGCGCCCCACACGGTTGATCGTGTGAAATCCACACAGTCGTGTGGCGCTGGGCTATTTTTGTTGGGATATATACTGAGGTATAATTCTTGTTTAGTTTTTTTTTTCTTGTTCTATGTAATTGGTTTATAATTGTATGATCATGGACCCCGATGATAAACACAAAAACCGGTGATCCGTTCATCATCTATTCCATGGCTAATCGAGGAAAAGACTTAGGTTGCTTGAACAACAAGTTTGTTCAAGCGACAACTCAAATCGAGAAGCACGATGATGAATCGGTTGGTTGGGTAATCCATTTTCATCCAGATTAATTTTTTTTAATCCGGGGATGCGAGATAGGATCGCCATGCACAAGCGACCAAGGCGAAGCGAGAAGCGAAGCTTTAACCTTTAAGTGGTATCAGAGCCACGATTTCTGGTTTTGTGTGTTTAGGATTCAATTACTTTTATGCACTGATCATATATTATGTGTGTCAGATAATAGTAGGATGTGCATAGGGTAACATTTTGTTTGTGCTTATAAGATCCAACTATTATAGCCATATGTGTGTGTATGTGATTGTATGTGTGTAATTGTAATATTATTTGAATCCTTGGGGTTGACGAGGCAAGTATTTAATTTTTGTAATTAAGTACGACATTGTTTAGCCACTCTTTTATTTAAGTTTACTTTCGATCTAGATTTCATGTACACTCCTTTGTGAAGTATAAGATCGATGGATTTAAATTAAAATAATTTTTTTCGGCTCGAATATCCGGATGACTTGTACATGGCGTAGGGAGGAGCGGATGAGGTGGCAACTCGACTGGAGGTGTATTGGAGAACAAAAGACATAATAGTTGGAAAATTTGTTTTTCATATTTATTGCTTTTGATTTATATTCTTATTGTGGTTTCATGGTTAAAATTCCTCAATTTTAAATTACTAAGTGGGAGAGGGATTTTTTTTAATTCCCATGGCCTTTCATTACAATTTGACAAGTGATGCGAACAAACTTGCGCGTTGGCTCTGAGTGCCTTCCTCCACATAGGATGAGTTTGTTTGTGGATCACTAGGTCAAATATGGTTATAGGAAATTATTTAGGAGCATGTGTACTTCCCCATCGGAAGGCACATAATCCGAGATAATTGCCTTAGTATCGGATAATGGTGATCACTTAGATGCAAATAAAAGTATCCTCCCCATCAGAGTCACTGCTTTTATTTGTAGGGCCGAAGAGGAACCAACTATTAATTTTATTTGTCAAAAAATAAGGTTGACAGGATAATAAAATTAATGGGTAAAACCCTCTCTTACAAATGAAGAATTCGTATACGTCCACACTATCGTTGCATATGATATTCTTGGTGTTTTGAGGTGTTGGTTGATTTTAGAATTTTATTGTTTGAGGAATCAATAAATTTTGAAATCTAATATTTTTTATCTATGTGATTCTTAGGTTTTTCAAAATGACTTTCAACCTACTTTCTGTGATTCCGAAAGAAAACAAACTTACTGGACCTAACTATGTTGATTTGAAAAGAAATCTGGACAATGTCTTAACTACTGAGGAGTACAAATATGTACTCTTCGAAGAGTGTCCTCCTAAGCCTATGGATGATTATGGGGAAAAGGAGAAACCTAGGTTGATATCATTCTCCAATCTCTACCTAGGAGTTTTGAGTAGTTTCGCCTGAACTACAACATGAATAAGAAGTTGTATTCGTTGGTGGACTTTCTGATAGAACTCCAGGCGACAGAGAGACTTTTTCGTCAGAGTTCTCAGGTTTTGGTTGCCCAGAAGGTTTCTACTTCTAAGCCGAAAGGCAAGAAGAAGAAGAAACAAGGCGTAGCGAAGGTGGTGGGAGGATGTTAGGGAGGAGTGAAGAAGCTGAAAGGTAAGTGCTTCACTTGCAAGCAGACTGGACATTAGAAGGTGGACTGTCCCAATTGCAAACAGAACAAAGGTATATCTTTTAGTCTAGTCATTGAAACATGTTTAGCGGTGTTATCTACCCACACCTGGTGTGTAGATACGGGAGCCAATGATCATGTCTGCAACTCTTTGCAGGGGTTCAAGGAAACCAGACGACTAACTGAGGGGGAGATTACCATCTACATGGGCAATGCAACGAAGGTGGCAGCTATTACAGTGGGAGATGTTTATTTATCTTTTGATAGGAATAAAACTTTGGTTCTAAGAAATTGCCTTTATGTACCTTCATTTAGAAAGAATTTAATTTCAGCTTCTAAATTATTTTTGGATGGATATTCTATTTCTTTTAATCACATAGTTGTTATAAAAAGGAATAGGGAGATTATAAATTCTGGTACGTTGGTAGGAAATTTATATACTCTTGAACCAAAAGCTCCCACGATGCAAATAGAAATAAATAACTCATCTTCTAAATCTAATAAGAGAAAAGAACCTTCAAAAATGAACCAAACGTATCTTTGTCATCTAAGGTTAGGTCATATTAACCTGAGTAGAATTCAAAGGTTGATAACTGATGGACCTTTGGGTTCATTAGTGGTGGAAGATTTCCCAACCTGCGAATCTTGCTTGGAAGGTAAAATGACCAAGAGGCCTTTTAAGGCCAAGGGGTATAGAGCCAAAGATGTGTTGGAATTGGTTCTGATTTGTGTGGTCTTATGTCTATCCAGGCTAGAGGTGGTTTAGAATATTTCGTCTCTTTTATAGACAATTATTCAAGATATGGATACATTTACTTGATGCACTGCAAGTCTGAATGTTTTGACAGGTTTAAAGAATTCAAGGTTGATGTGGAGAAACGTCAAGGTAAAAGTATCAAGACACTACGATCTGATCGTGGTGATGAGTACCTCTTGGAAGAGTTTAGGAGCTACTTATCAGAGGTTGGGATTCAATCTCAACTGTCTACACCTGGTACTCCCTGGCAGAATGGTGTACCAGAGCCTTATGGAGATGGTTAGATCAATAATGAGTTATTCTGAATTACCAGATTCATTTTAGGGGTATGCTCTAGATACGGCAATATATATTCTGAACTATGTACTATCTAAATCAGTAACTTCTACTCCCACAAAATTGTTGATTAGGCGAAAGCCTAGTCTGAGACATATTCGAATTTTGGGGAGTCCTGCACATGTGCTGAAGGGAGATGCTGGTAAGTTAAAACCTCATATATAAGTGCGCTTGTTCGTAGGCTATCCTAGAGGAACGAAAGGTGGTTTGTTCTATAGTCCTAAAGATCATAGGGTGATCGTTAGCACGAATGCCCCATTTTTAGAGGAAGACTATGTGATGAACCACAACCCCATGAGCATGATTGTTCTAGAGGAGTTAAGAGGAGAAGTCCCTACTTCAGTACTAACGGTACAAGAGTATATACCACAAGTGACTGCACTGCGTATCACAGAGGATACACAGGTGATACCTCATCATAGTCGGAGGGTTGTTAGACAACTTGAGAGATTTATATTCTTGGAAGAATCTTCTAATTTGGTCCCTAGCAAACATGAATCTAATCCATGGACATATAACGAGGCAATCCAAGATAAATATGCGGTATCTTGGGAAAGCGAGATGAATTCTGAGATAGAATCTATGGATTCAAATCAGGTCTAGGAGCTAGTAGAACAACCCAATAGTTTAAAAGCCATTGGATGCAAGTGGATCTACAAAAGAAGAGAGGAATAGATGGGAAGGTTGAGACCTTCAAAGAAAGGTTTATTTCGAAAGGGTATACTCAGGAAGAGGGCATCGATTGTGAGGAGACCTTTTCGCCGATAGCCATGCTTAAGTCTATCCGGATTCTCTTATCTATTGTTGCTCATATGGATTATGAGGTATGACAGATGGATGTCAAGACAGCTTTCCTTAATGGAAGTCTTGAAGAAAACATCTATATGAAGCAACTAGAGAGATTCATTGCAAAGGGAAAAGAGCATCTTGTGTTCAAGCTTAATCGGTTCATTTATGGATTGAAGCAAGCTTCAAGATCTTGGAACATCCGCTTTGATGAGGTAATCCAGTCATATGGATTTATTCAAAGTCTGGAAGAGTCTTGTGTATACAAGAGATGTGACGGAAATCTAGTGGTATTTCTTGTACTATACATAGATGACATTTTGTTCATTGGCAACAATGTCAAAGTGTTATCAGATGTACGGGTATGGTTCTCCAAACATTTTGATATGAAGGACTTGAGAGAAGTGGGACACATCCTTGGGATCAAGGTTATAAGGGATCGCAAGAAAAGAATATTGTGCTTATCTCAAGCTTCATACATAGACACTATTTTTGCTCGTTTTAGCAGGCTGAACTCCAAGAAAGGTTTTCTACCTTTTAGGCATGGAGTACCTTTATCTAAAGAGATGTGTCCTAGAACATCAAAAGAGATAGAGGAGATGAAGTCGGTTTCTTATGCTTCGGCAGTAGGAAGCCTCATGTATGCTATGTTATGTACGAGATCGGATATCTGCTTTTCCATGGGCATGGTTAGCAGATATCAGAGTAATCTAGGATATGGACATTAGACTACGATAAAACATATATTGAAGTACCTGAGAAGGACAAGGGATTATATGCTGGTATACCAGGCAAATCAATTACTCCCTCTGGGTTACACAGATTTTTGACTTCCAATCAGATAGGGATAATAATAAGTCTACCTCAGATTTTGTGTTTACTTTGGGAGGTGGAGCCATTATATAGAGGAGGGTCAAGTAGAAATGTGTGGTAGACTCTACCATGGAAGTTGAGTATGTGGCAGCCTCTGAGGTAGCCAAAGAAGTTTTATGGCTTAGGAACTTCTTGATGGACTTGGATGTGATTTCTGGTTTGCCCAGAACTATCACAATTTATTGTGATAACAGTGGTGCAGTTGCAAACTCAAAGGAACCACGAGCCCATGAGGCAAGTAAACACATAGACCGCAAGTACCACCTGATATGAGAGATCGTAAAGCGAGGAGAAGTTGTTGTCGCCAAGAATGAATCAGAGGATAACCTGGCAGATCCTTTCACTAAGACCCTTCCAGTGAGAGCTTTTCATAGTCATGTGTAGGGAATGGGAATCAGATGTATGGTAGTTGATGGCAACATAGTCTTTTAGTATAAGTGGGAGATTGTTGGGATAAATACTGAAAGTCTAGCCTTTGTATGAACATCTTGAATTTGGAATAAGAATCACATGATAATTATTTTAATATTTATAGTTATGCATATTGTTTAATACTTTACATTGTAGATAATATGATGTGTGGTGCAGTTGCAAACTCAAAGGAACCACGAGCCCATAAGGCGAGTAAACACATAGAGCGCAAGTACCAACTTATATGAGAGATCGTAAAGTGAGGAGAAGTTGTTATCGCCAAGATTGAATCAGAGGATATCCTGGCAGATCCTTTCACTAAGGCCCTTCCAGTGAGAGCTTTTGATAGGCATGTGTAGGGAATGAGAATCAAATGTATGGTAGTTGATGGTAGCATAGTCTTTTAGTATAAGTGGGATATTGTTGGGATAAATATTGAAAGTCTAGCCTTTGTATGAATATCTTCATTTTGGAATAAGAATCACATGATAATTATTTGCATATTTATAGTTATGCATATTGTTTAATACTTTACATTGTAGATAATATGTTGTGTGGTGTTGCATAGAAGATCATGTTATCAGTTCCTTGTAGAGTATAAGTAGAGACTCACGACCAAGATGATTTTGGACAAACTATTGGCATGGTTGTAGTGTAATTTGGTATTGATTTATCTTGACCATAGAATTACACTAGTACACTTTGTATGTGTTGAGCAGGACCGACTTAGAGGTGGTTCAATTTATTGCTAACTACATAATTGAATTAGACCTCAGATACTATGATATACATGCTCTTAATCCCGATATAATAACGGGCACATGTACTTAATATTTATTTCTTTGATTTTCCAATGGATGAGATTTATGTGTTAAATTGATACGCCCGATAAGTTGGGAAATAATATTATTTACATGGTGTGTCATTGATTATAGGAGGAAATCGTGTCCTATATATTAGGATGATGATTTCCCCTTGAGGAGCTCATAAGGATCATCATGTAAATTCTACAGGTGGACTTGGTCCAACATGATGATAAGGTTGAGTGGTACTACTCATGGAGTTAAATGTTAATTAAATAATTGTCAGTAAATTAATTAATTAACGAATATTCGATATCTTAAACAAGGGAAGATATTTGTACAATTAATATGTGGATCCCATATATAATTATGGGGTTGGTGAGGTAGATCAATGATGATCGCTTTAGTGGAATGGATCATCATTAATGGATCGGGTTTGGATCCATTGGGTGGCAACGATCCAACTCCTCCTCATGGTCCCTATTGTAGCCTATTAAAACCCTTACGAAGCCTAGATCCAACGGACACGATTAAAAGGAGGCTTAGGCGAAATCTATAAATAGATTCCAAGGCTTGGGCGGCAAGATAAGATTTGAGTGCTAGGGTTTGGAGTTTCCAAGGGTTGGGCAGCAAGCATTGGTTGCTAGGTTTTGCTTCTCCCTTAGGGCTGGCGAAACACAAACAAAGGATAAGGGTTTCATCTTCTCCTTTGCTCTTGGTCGGCTCCTCCTTCTCCTCTCCTAGGGCGGTACCTTCTTCCCTCAAGTTTTGGTCGGCGACAACAAGAGCTTATCTCTTGGCCGACGCCCACCTCTCCTTCTTCCTCTCCTTGGCCGACGGCAACAACCAAGCAAGGAGGCTTGGTGATGGGCACTAGATAGGAGAAGAAGAGTTTGGTTATCTTCCCTTGTTCGGAGTGAGCAAGGAAGGGAAGATACGAGATCTAGGAGGCTTTGATTCTTGGAAGATCATCGCCCACACGACGTCCAAGAAGAGGATAGGTCATATGATAGAAGATCAAAAGGTAAATAAGAGGTATAATTCTTGTTTAGTTTTCTTTCTTGTTCTATATAATTGGATTATAATTGTATGATCATGGACCCCGATGATAAACACAAAAATCGGTGATCCATTCATCATCTATTCCATGGGTAATCGAGGAAAAGAGTTAGGTTGCTTGAACAACAAGTTTGTTCAAGCGACGACTCAAATCGAGAAGCACGATGATGAATCGGTTGCTTAGGTAATCCATTTTTGTCTGGATTAATTTTTTTTTAATCTGGGGATGCGAGATAGGATCCCCATGCACAAGCGACCGTGGCGAAGCTAGAAGCGAAGCTTCAACCTTCAGTTTTGATGTGACTAGGGTTTTTCATGGGATTTCTGAGTCGGCTTCACGTCTATAAATAGGAAGGCATACCCAAACCCTAGGGAAGAGGCCCCGACGGCTAGGACAACAAGACAGTGCTGGAGACTCGCACCTAGGAGGAAAGAAGCTGCTCGAGGATCAAAATCTGTGCTCCAAAGCCGAGGAGAACGACCAAGAGTACTATAATTTCATTCTTAGATATCTTTACATTGTAATGATTCATTCTATGATGCTTTGTGATCGTTCTCTTACATCTATGGAGTAGATACTTCTATTCTAGGATTAGGCAGTAGCTTGTGTATGTAGGACATGCTAGTTTGAATATATTTTCTATTCTTGGATTTATATTTGCAATTGGTATTGTTTGGATCAATGAAAATTATTGTTTTGATTCTATATCTATTGTGCATAGCCAATACAAAGGGTGACAGCCTTCGTATCAAAAATCTAGGAGGAACCTTGTGGTCCTCCTCCCTCCAATAACCGTAGATAGTAGAATTTGATGGAGTGGGAAATGAGACACTTTCCAACTCTTCATAGGGATTATTAGGACATCGTCTTAACCAATAGCCTATCTTAACAAAAGGGTCAAAGTAGGAGAAATTAACTTTAGAAGGGTTGAGGGACCTTAGTGACAGGGGGCTCCTAACGGTATCAACCCCCTGAGCTCTGATGATCCGAAAGGTCAACTTGGTTAGGAATAGGTAGTTCTCGATAGAAGCAAAAGTTCATCGGGTAAACTTATAATTATCTTCCCGCAAGATCATAATTAGAGATCTAAACAATATTTAATTGATAGCATGTTCCAATAACACACAAGTGAAACCGAAGTCCTAGAATCCTCTTAGGGAACTTTGAAACTTCCTTCGCTAACTCTGAGTGACACCGTATAGAGTTAGGACTATCGTCAACCTTACAACCATCATCTTTAGGACATTCACTCTGAAAAACAAGATCCGTTGGACATATGGTACTCGAATCTCAGTCTATGTGGGATCGATAATCTTTTATTACTTGACGACATCCGTGCAATTGCGGGCATTGAGCACGAGTGTACTCTTCGAGTCCTCAACGCTTCCCATCAGAGATTAGAGGTCATGCTCGTGCACATCACTCATCTCACAAAAACCATAGGATTAACGTGTATTGAAAACCTAGATTTGGTGAGATGAATTTGATTAACTTAATCATATTAATCAACTCAACCCTAATTCTCATCAACCTAACTTTAATCAACTCAATTCTAATCAAACCCTAATTTATTCTTAATTTAAGCAACCTTAAGAATGTTTAATTCATGTAGGACTCCAAAAGGTCTTGCTTGTAGAAAATTTCAAATTCAATTTACTTTGCATAAGTCAACTTTGTGATGTTGGATATGATGTGAAATTTTGTCAAATTAATGTCTAATTAATAGCATTGAAAATTAAAAAAATTTTACTTAAAGACATTAGGGATAAAAACCTCTATTAAATAAATTTAACAAGATCCTTAATCAAGTGTCATTTGACACAACAAGAAGAAAGTTGGTTGTGGCATAGGAGACATGCTCACTTCAACTTTAGGCATATAACTAAACTAAGTGAAACCAATTTAGTTAAAGGGTTACCTAAACTAATGAACTTAGAAAACAAAATTTGTAATGCTTGCCAACAAGGAAAACAAACCAAGTCTTAACATAAACTAACTAATCAAAGTCGAACAAGCTCTATACTTGAACTACTTCACTTAGACTTGTTTGACTCACATGGAGTAAAATCACTAAATGGAAATTTATACTTTTTAGTAATAATAGATAATTACTCTAGGTTTACATGGGTAAAATTCTTAAAACATAAAGATGAAACATATGAAATATATAGTAATTTTAGTAAACAAATAGAAAATGAAAAAGATCTTAAGATAAAAAAGAATAAGAAGTGATAATGGAGGAGAATTTAAAAACCAAAAATTTACAATAATGTATCTAGAAAATGGATATAATCATGAATATTCATACCCGAGAACACCTCAGCAAAATAAAATAGTAGAAAGAAAAAATAGAATTCTATAAGAAGCCGCTAGGTCAATATTAAATGAATAAAATCTACTTAGCCATTTTTGGGCCGAAGCTGTAAACATCGCATGATACGTACAAAATAGAGTAATAATTAATAAAATCATAAAACATCTTATGAAATTTTTAATAATAATAAAATACCTACAATAAAATATTTATAGTATTTGGGTGTAAAGTATACATTCTAAATACCAAAGACCATCTAGGAAAATTCACTTCAAAAACCAATGATGGAATATTTCTTGGGTATTCAACAACTAGTAGGCCTTATAGATTTTACAATAAAAAAACTTTAAAAATTGAAGAAACAACTAATGTCACGTTTGATGAAAAAGAACTCAACAATGATCAAACAAAAAATGACACAATAAATAATAGCCAAGAAGGTGTGAATGAAACAATACTAGAAGAAGAACAAATTCAACATCAAGAAAACTTAAGAATACCTAGAATAAATCCAACCCATCCTATTGAACATGTGCTAGGAAATCCTACCCTAGGAGTTCAAACTAGATCAACTATATCAAAGTTAAAACCAAAATTAATAGATGAGGCTTTATCAGACCCTAATTGGCTAATAGCCATGCAAGAAGAACTAGCACAATTCGAAAGAAATGAAGTATGGGAATTAGTACCTTCACAACCAAATAAATCAATCATAGATACTAAATGGGTATTTAGAAATAAATTAGATGACCAAGGAGAAATTATAAGGAACAAAGCTAGGTTAGTAGCAAAGAGGTTTAGTCAAGTAGAAGGGTTAAATTATAACGAGACTTATGCACCAGTAGCTAGGCTTGAATACACTAAGATGTTTCTAGCCTATGCGGCACACAAAGGATTCAAGCTATACCAAATGGATGTTAAGTCTGTATTCTTAAATGGAGTAATAAAAGAAGTATACGTAAGTCAACCCCCAGGTTTTGAAAATATAGAATACCCCAATCATGTATACAGACTGAAAAAGGTCATGTGTAGACTAAAACAATCTCCAAGAGCTTGGTATGAATGATTATCTTCATACTTAATCTCAAAAGGTTTTAGGCAAGGTCAAATTGACTCAACTTTGTTTGTAAAAATATTGGATTTTGACATCTTTATAGCCCAAGTATATGTCGATGATATAGTATTTGGATCAACAAATTCAAATTTTTTAGAAGAATTTAAAACCTTAATCGAACAAGAATTTGAAATGAGCCTGGTAGGAAAGTTAAACTTCTTTTTAGGTTTACAAATAAAACAAACAATAGATGGAAATTATATATATCAAAATAAATATGCAAAAGAATTAATTAAAATATTTAGAATTGAAAATGTAAAAATAAATAAAAACACCCATGGAAACAAACATTAGATGCTGATAAGAAGAAAAACAAGATGATTTAAAGTATTATAGAAGTGTCATAGGAAGTCTCTTATACTTAACTGCAAGTCAACCTGATATACTATTTGAAGTTAGTATGTGTACAAGGTATCAAACATATGCAAAAGAATCTCTAACACATGTCAAAAGAATCTTAAGATACATTAAAGGAACAATTAATGTAAGAATGTGGTACTCAAGAACTAATAACTTTGAGCTAGTAGGATACTCTAACTTAGATTATGTTGGGTGTAAACTTGATAGAAAGAGTACAAGCGGAGGATGTCAATTCTTAGGTTCATGCCTAGTTAGTTGGTTTAGTAGAAAGCAACTGTTGATGCAGGGAACATCACTCCTTAGTTTTGACGTATGAATCATAAGTTAAAGTTAGGAATTACTTGGGTTTTAATATAAGTGAAAAGTGTGTTGGCTTAACAGGAAAGCCTTGTAGGTCAGGTAGACCAAATACTAGGCAAAGCATGGAAGGTCCTAGTAAGTCATGTTGACTAGATACTAGGCAGAAGCCTTGACAGATCAAGAGACCAAACACTAGGCATGAAGTCCAGATGGGTCGAGTGGATCGGACATCTAGCATTTAGACTGATTGGCTCAGGAGACCAGACAATCGACATGAAGTCCAGCTGGGTTAGGTAGACCGGACAACTAGTAGAATCCTGGTGGGTGAGATCAAATGTCAAGCATGGTATGTCCGACTAGGCAGCTGACAGGTAAGCCTCGAGTGAAGAGGTAAGGCCGAGTCCTTTGTAGGGGGACAAAGCTAAGCGTCGATTCAATGGATAGTCTGTGTGGGACTAAGAAGTCAAGATCGGGAAGTATTACTACTGCCATTACATTTCATATTATATGTTTTGCAAATCTTGTTTTGCAGGGGACCAATCGACTGAAAGGATTCCAGTGGACTGGGTATGGTCAAGTCGATTGGATACGTAGTTGGAAAGATAAGCTGGTGATCGATCAGAGATCTAGCGACCAAGATGGAAAGAGCTCTAGTCAATTGGGGAAGTCCAGTCGATTGGAAATGAAAATTGACCTGGTCCAGTCAACTAGAAAGGTTGATGTACTAAATCGACGACCTAATTTGGAGTCGATTAGAGGGTGTTCCAATCGACTGGAAGAGGCTTATAAAAGTAATAGAGGACCAGCTCCGAAAATAGATTGGCTAAGATGTTCAAGTGTTGTTGTCATCTTCCCTCACCCACAAAAGCTTTGACACGCCAACACTCTGTGAGACCGACACCTTAAGGATAATCTCTAAACTTCAAGTGTCGATATATTCATTTTTGTATACTTATTTGTTACTTATTGTACTTAAATTGTAGAGGAAAGGTAGCTTGTTACCTTAACCTCATTTTTGTAAAAGTGACACCCTCCAAGTTCGAGAGTTTCGAATCGAAGGGCTCTTTAGTGGATTGCCCATCGAGGTAGCTCTGGGAGAGCTACGAGCCTTGGATTAGAAACTCGAATCGGGTTGTGAACCAAGTAAAAATAAAATCGTGCACATTACTTTATTTAATTTATAATTCCACTGCATGCTCTTGTATTTTGAAAAGAAAAGAAAAGTTTTAAAAAATAAAGTCTAAAATGAAAATTTTTATAACTTCCGAGATTCACCCCTCTCTCTCGAAACTCTCCAATCCTACAATAACATTGGGTTGCTCTATCCACAACCGAGGCGGAATACATAGCATTAGGAGAGTGTGTTGCACAATTACTATGGATGATTCACACACTAAAGGATTTTAAGTTAAACTACAAAAATGTTAAGACACTTGTTGATAACATAAGTTCAATAAACTTAACTAAAAATCCAATTCACCACTCACACACTAAACATATTGATGTCAAACATCACTTCATAAGGGATCATGTTGCTAAAGGAAATATTGAACTCAACTATGTTGAGTCGAAGTCTAATTTGATAGACATCTTTACTCAACCGCTTCGTGAATTTGAGTTTAGTACACTTAGAAGACAATTAGGGTTGTGCTTTGTAGAATAGAATTTATTTTTGCTCTCACATTCAAATATTTTTCTACTAAGTATTAATATAGTTTTCTTAAAGAAAAATTAAAAATTGATCTCGCCTTGGTCAAGTTTAGATTTAATGAACCTATAGATCAAGGTAAGCCTTCGCATCTCACAAACACCTAGGATTGCCTATTTGTGCCACGAAGATGGGTGTGAGATGCTAGGACTGTGCCCCGGGTTCCAGATGTAGACTCAGTGCATCAACATGAACCAAAAGGGATTTAAAGAAAAATGATCACTTTGGTGACTAACTCTTTCCCAAGGATTAATAATAACTTTATATCATTTGATTTTTTTAAAAGTTAGACATTTGCTTTAAGGATAAATTTTAGATGTGTACTTTCAATATATTTTCAATGATAATAATATTTTCAACTAAGGATTCATGCTTGGACAACTCTTATTTCATTTGCATTTTACATTATTAAAAGCTTGAATTGAGAGGGAGAGAACAATTTTCAAAATTCTTAATTACATGGCTTGAATTAAAGGGAGAGAAATTAATTTCAAAATTGAAAGCTTTAATTAAGAGGGAGAAAACAATTTCAAAATTGAAAGCATTAATTAAGAGGGAGGAAACAATTAAATAGGAAATTAAAAGATTTTCAAAACACTTAGTTTTTTTTAGGGAGAGAAATTTTTTAAGGTGTTTTCAAAATCTTAGAAATTTTCTTATATTTTGAAACACTTGTATACTTTGAAAAGCATAGTTTCAAAAACTTAACTTGAAAATCTTATATGACTTATCTTACTTTGACAAGCTCATTTTGAAAAACTTAGCTTGAAAAACTAGTGATTCTTGAAAAAGTTTGAAAAGTACTTTAAAATGCTTTGAGAAGCTTATGTATGTTGATAAACTTAAGTATTCTAAAAGACTTTGAGAAGCATAAGTATGTTGAAAAACTTAAGTATGTTGAAAAGATTAGGTACTTTGAAATGCTTATGTAGTAAAGCTATGAAAATTCATACACTTAGTTTTTATCTTAAACCAATCTTGCCTATTTTGAAAGCTAATACTTTGAACTCACTTGTGTGAAATTCTCAAATCCTTATTTTTGACATTTGAAAGATAATAGTTTTTGGTTGTATGCCAAAGAGGGAGAAAGAGGTTTAAAGTGAGTATCACAAAGAGAAAAGTAAAATTTAAAGTTAATACACTTACTTAATATTAAGAATGCATTTCATGGCTTCATTCATTGCATATAAATTTAAATTTTATACTTGAGCTTAATGCATTGCATGTGAATATATGAATAAAAGTTGAACTTGATGCATTGCAATTTGATTCTCCTAACTTTAACCACTGTATTGTTATACATCAAAAAGGGAGAGATTATTAAAGCAAGGAGTATTACTCCTTTGTTTTGATGTATGAACCATAGTTACAGTTAAGAATTGCTTGTGTTCTAATATACATGTTAAGCATGAAGGCTTAATAGGAAATCCATAGTAGGTCAGGCAGACTGGATACTAGGCAAAGTATTGAATGTCCTAGTAGGTCGTGTTGACTAGATATTAGGAAGAAGACTTGATAGATCAGGAGGATTGGACACAAGGAAGGAAGTCCAAATGGGTCAGGAGATAGGACATCTGGCATGAAGATCAGTTGGGTCAAGAGACCGGACAATCGGCATGAAGTCCAGCTGAGTTAGGGAGATCGGACAAGTAGCGAAAGTCTTGGTGGATCAGATCAGATGTCAAGCATGGTATGTCCGGCTGAGCAATCAGTAAGTAAGCCTTAAATGAAGAGTTGAGTTCGAGTCCTTAGGTGGGGACAAAGCTAGGTGTCGATTCGACGGATAGTCTGTGTGGGACTGAGAAGTCTAGATCGAGCAGTATTACTGCTGTCGTTTCATTTCATACTGTGTTTTGTACTAACACTATTTTGTAGGTATCCAATCAACTAATTGGTTTCTAGTAGAATGAACTACAGTCGACTAGATATGGTCTAGTCGATTGGGATGGCAAGTTGGCAACACAGTTTGATGATCTATTGGAGATTTGGAGACCAAGATGGCAAGAAGTCTAATTGATTGGGGAGGTCTAGTTGACTGGGATAAGTAATTTCACGAATTGTGCAAGAGTGAGCCAAGCGACCTGGTGTCGAATGGACCAAGTCCAATCAATTGGAAAGCCTGAAATACTAAATCGACAGGCTGATTTGGAGTCGACTGGAGGGTGTTCAAATCGATTGGAAAAGACGTATAAAAGAAATGGAGGACTAGCTCTGAGATGAACAACTCTAAAAATGTCAAAGTGCTATCACCATCATCTCTCATCCGCAAAAGCTCCAACATGTCGACCTCTTGCAAGTCTGACACTCCGAGCTACCTCTTCATCTCTAAAAGTGTCGGTATAATAATTGCTTATTGCTTTCGCTTACTTGTACTTCATTTCAAGAGGATGGGTGACTTGTACCTAATCCTGTATTCTTTGTAAAAGCCAAAACCCTCCGGGATCGAGAATTCTTGATTCGGAAGGAATTTAGTGAATTGCCCATTGAGGTAGCACTCAGAAGGCCACATGCATTGGAGTAGCAACTCGACTAGGATTGTGAACCAAGTAAAAAGATCTCGTGCAATTTATTTTATTTTATTTACATTTCCGCTACATACTCTTATAATTCAAAAATAAAAGAAAAGTTTAAAAGGTAAAAAGAATTTTTTTTATAACTTTCGAGATTCACCCCCCTCTCTCCGAAATCTCGATCCTACACGTGATTCCTTTACGCTAGATGGGTTTTGTTAGTTATATATGAGAGGTGTCCTAAGGCAATCGTCTTATGGTTGTTACATTTATTTGATAAATGTAGATTCACTATTTGATTATATGTGTTTTCATGTATTTGATTGAATTTTAAACTCATTTACTGGATGTTCGCAATACGATTCACAGCATGAGAGAATTTGTGATTGGATCACAACTAGTGAGTTTCTCTATGTGTAATTGTGATGTATTAGAATTATCTCTAGTCAATGAATTGATGCATACGGACGCCATTGATTCTGTTGAGACTAGCATGAGGTATGCTCTTTGGTTTAACCAAGCAGTTGTTTCTCACTGGCTGGAGACATTTGGATGTCCGGAGTTGATCGTGGATGCTAGTTATGGTAACTAGTTCATTGGAGTGACCAGTGATGCACACAAATGCGACTTCAAATCTCGCAATGGAGGTCATCGAGGACTCAAAGCGTGCGCTCGCACTCAATGCCCGTAAGTGCATTGATGTCATCAAGTAATAAAAAGATTATCGATCCCACAACGACTGAGATTTGAGTACCGATTTGTTCTGTGGGTGTAATTGTTCGAGACTATACTCTAATGGGTTGTGAATGTGAGGATTATCGGTGGTCCTACTCAATTCAGTGTCACATGGTGGAAGTGTCACGCCCGCCCTTTTTCCAAGGGTCCGGAGGGGCGACGCGTGACGCGACCGTACATACATACATTACTTACAATGGAAGACTTTATACATATTTCGTACTTCTTACAGCGGAAGACTTTAGACTTATATTTTTTTTTCTTTTACAACATAAACATGCATTGACATATATATATATACTTCTTCTTCTTAACATAGAGCATGCATCATAACATATATAGATACTTCTTCTTACTTCTTCCTTACTTCTTCTTATTAGCATAGAGCATGCATCATAACATATATAGATACTTAGTGCTTAGTTCAAGTTCATAAACATTATCATCGTAAGGAGACATAAATAAGGACCTCCATAAACGTCATCATCATAGGGAAACATATATATAAGGACATAACAGATCTTCTCCACCATGCCACTACCACACACATTTGGCCTCTCCTGCTGCTCCTTTTAGTTTATCCATCCCTTACCCTTATCTGCAGTACGAGGGAAAGATAAACTATAAGCACATAGGCTTAGTAAGATCCTGTCCTACTCACAAAAACCATACATCGACATTATTCATGGCATGTAACATTCATAACATATAAGCAACATAACATATAACATACATGGCGTAAGCAACTTAACATGTAGCATAAGTACATAAGTAAACATAACATGTATCATCTATGACATAGCAGCATAACATGTATATATATATGACTTAATCAAACATAACATGCATCATATGTAACATAGCAACATGTACATGACATATCAAACATAACATATATCATAGGTAACATGGCAGCAATAACATGACATATCAAACATAACATATATCATAGGTAACATGGCAGCAATAACATGACATATCAAATAAAACATATATCATAGGTAACATGGCAGCAATAACATGACATATCAAACATAACATGCAACATATATTGGACATATCAATATACCATGTGAACATAACAATCAAATCATGTAAACACATGCAGGATGCTTTTGAAAACATATATTATAGGTACGTAAACATAATCTCAACATATTTGGGCCCGGCATTGTACCACTTCTTCATTATCATAGCGCGCATCCCTAAATAGACCCAAGCTAGCAAGTCTCGAACCTACTAGGTTACTAGGCCTGATCTTAGTCCGTCGACCTAGGGCAATTGTCATAGCGTAGAAGCCCATCCTAGGCCCGAGTCTTACTCCATCGACCTAGGGCATCTTGGAGCCCATCCCGTACTAGGCTCGATCTTAGTCCGTCGACCTAGGGGCAATCATACATAGAGACCCATCCTAGGCCCGAGTCTTACTCCATCGACCTAGGGCATCTTAGGAGCCCATCCCTTTGGACCTTGTTAAGGTCTTGGTACAAGCCATGCAGAAGGTAAAATACTTATATGCTTTTATTATAACATAGCTTATTTCATTTTGCAAACATAGCATACTTCATTTCATAACATATCATACTTCACTTCATGAACATATCATTTTTCATTTCATAAACATATCATACTTCAGTTCATAAACCTATCATTTTTCATTTCATAAACATATCATACTTCATTTCATAAACATATCATTTTTCATTTCATAACCATATCATATGTCATTTCATAATCATATCATATTCATTTTGTGAACTCATCGTTTTTCATTTCATAATCATATCGTATTTCATTTCATAACATATCTTTTTTCATTTCATAATTATATCATATTTCATTTCATAACATATCTTAAATATCACATACACATAGGGCGTGGCATAAGGCATAAACATCAAGAGTAAGTAAACACTAACCTAAAGCATGTTATCTTCATCTAGCATCATTTAATATCACAAGTCAACATGGATTCACCCAACATAAAACACATGTTAACCTAACCTAGGCATGTTAAAGGACAATGGTTGGCCGAATGGTTCATGTAGGTTTTTAGGGCTAGTCTTTTAACCTAATTCAATTAACATACTAACAACATCATATGCATATAAACATGGAATAAAACTTCATTGGAGCATCCATACAAGAGGGGTGGCCGAATGGTCCTTGTAGGTTTTTAGGGCTAGTCTTTTAACCTAATCCAATTAACATACTATCAACTTCATATGCATATAAAACATGGATTAAATCTTCATGGAGTCATCAAAATAGAGAGGTGGCCGAATGGTTCAAGGGGTTCTTAGGGTTAGTCTTTTAATCCTAGTCCAATTAACATACTAACAACTTCATATGCATATAAAACATTGTATAAAACTTCATTGAAACATAAAAACCAAGGGTGGCCGAATGGTCCATGTAGGCTTTTAGGGTTACACTTTTAAACTAATCCCTCTAACATACTAACATCACCATATGCATATCATACATAGTATAGAACTTCAATTAATCACCAAAAATACATGATGGCCGAATGGTTCATAGAGGTGTTTAGGGTTAACTTTTAACCTAATTCATTCTACATCCTAAAATCATCATTTACATGTAAAACAAGATATAGAACTCCAATAAAATACCAAAAATCCAAGTTGGCCGAATGGTTCATGGGGGTTCCTAGGGTTAACTTTTAACCTAATTCATTCTACTTCCTCACATCATTATTTGCATGTAAACAAGATAAAGAACTTCAAAAAAAACACTAAAATCCATGTTGGCCGAATATATCATATGGGTTTCTTGTACAAAACATCAATCGAAGCTACTCGTTTGCAGGTGAGGGATACTTACATCCTTCGCTTTGCTTTTAGTGGGAAGATGTCCTAAGGAAAACCAAACCTAGCCCTTGCTTCTTGCTTGGATGAGTTTCAGCCAAGAAAGGAGAGGGAGCTCTAGAATTTGGTGAGGAAGAAGAAGAGAAGAGGAGAAAATGAATTGTGTAACTCATGCCCCCTCATTCCCCCTATTTATTCACTTGAAGAGTCCCTTGATCTCCCTTACACTAAACCATAATTTCCCCTATTCCTCTAATGATAAAATCCTATTGGGCTTCTGGTTAGTGGGTGGATCTATAGGGCTTGGCTATTTCTAGAGGTTTGAGGTTAAATTCCTAGGCCTTGCATCCCTTTTTGGCTTATTTTCTTTTATTTTTGAAAAGGCCCACATAAAGCCCATTATCATAAAGCCAAAAATTCTTATAAAATTGCTAGAAATTTTACGGGCGTTACAGGAAGAAAGGAGGTTGTCGCATGATATTTTAAAGGGATTCACGGACGTTGATTTCGCTTGTGTGTCACAAGACATGCTATCAACTAGGTGTTGTCTAAACATCTATCTACGGTCTTGTGGAAGGGACATCATACACTCTCCCGATGAGCCACCGCATCTATCAGGAGCTATCTCATCCTTACCAGGACTGGATAGGTGGTACGAGGATGCCGAATCAATCCCTGCGATGAACCATTTCTAATTCTATCACATTCTTCTACCCACGGTTACAGGAGATTAGGCTAACCCCTAGGTTCCTCGTATAAATCCTCTAAATCTTAGATACGAGGGATGTCACCCCTTCTATCGGCTAAACACAGTAGATAGAAAACAAAATACACATAGATATCGATCTAAACAAATTCCAATTGCAAATTCAAACTCAATAATAGAATTCAATTTGAAGCAGCATGTCATACGCACACAAGCTACTCCCTAATCCTAGAATTGAAGAAACTACTCCATAGATAGGAAAGAAGAAACAGAAGGCAAGTTCATGTTCGAATACATAGTAGATAAAGTGCAAGAAACGGAATTTACAATGCCAATGTGGCCTTCTCTCTGCCATTGAAGTCCAGAACTCGGATCTCCAATGGTGTTTTACCTCCCCGTTGTGTGTTCTCAAAGCTTTTTAGGGCTTCGGTGTGCCGTCCCAACCATCTTGCCTCTTTCCTAGAGTTTGGAAGGAGCTTTCCTTATATAGGAATCACACCGAATCACTGCAAAATCTGAAAAAAAAACCCTAGTCGCGTCAATCTGCTAGCCACCATACAACCATGTGTTTCTACACTGCCAGGCCGTGTGTGGCCCTGGGATGGTCGATTTTGCCCCTTGGACACGGTCGTGTGTTGCCACAAGCCCTGGTCATGTCCCCTTCTACGTCTAGCTGTAAAATGCCCTTCTTTTGCTTCGAATGTGGGTTTTTTTCCCACGAAATGTTGTCCTGCATGCAGAAGTACAAAGAGTAGATCTCCGAACCAGAAAATAGGAAAGGCATGAAAAACAAAGTGACATATGCATGAAACTAACATAAAATGTAATGATATGTGAGCGAAGACTACTCCTAAAACCCGATATGTTTTGCTCACATCAATTCTCCTAGACTTGAATCTTTGCTTGTCCTCAAGCAAACCTCAGTGCCATGAAATTTTAAATGGATATTGTTCCATACTTATCATTTTAACAAAATTTATCAAGTGATATTTGCAATCAAAGAAAAATAAATATATTCTAGAAATTTACTAAATTAGATCCTCGTGCTCATGTTGAGCGGATCATTCTTAGGGGATACTCGTTCCATAGTGAGTTAAGTCGTCATCCTATAGCTTTCCTAAGGTCTCCGACTCTTAGGCACTTATCTGCCCAAAGCGAGGATCGTTCCCTAGATCTAGCACAAAGTCTCAAAGGCGTTCTAGGTATTGAGATAAATTGGTAGGTGTTTCCCTAGTAACCTAACTCGGTCTCAAAGGGGCACTACACATTTCCACCCACGACAACAATTTTTTTATTCCTCATAATCTCTTTTTTTTCTTTTTTTTTCTCTCTCTTATTTCTCTTTTCTTTTCCTTTCTCTCTTTTACTTTTCAGCTCACTGGGATTTTGATTTTTCCGAATGGGCTTACACAATATGAGCATCTCCAGTAACTAAAATTTTAGTCTTAGGGTCACCTATGGATTCCAAAGTACTAGACTACTGAGATGAATCATAAATAGGTATGTACTGGACCCTCCCTTTCAGAATGTTCGACATGTGTAGGTGTAAAAATAGAAGCTAATCAGTGTAAGTCTAGAAGATCCATTCAAAGCAAATAAAATAAAATACCACGAGGTAAATGATGTTATACTACTCATGGAAACAACTCATGAAGAAAACTCTAAAAATACTACTGAGACAGCTTTATAGATAACAAAAACTAAGTGTTGAAAGAAACTTAACAACCTATGCATGAATAAATGAATTCTAACTAAAATGCAAACATCTGGAAAGAAACTACTACTAGAAACAAAATAAAACTTGGGGTCCCCCCAGACTTAATTTAAGGTATACCTCTAGTATGGTGGACGAGGTGGAAAGTCTGGAAGCCTTGGCATCTCGGGATCCTGGGAGAACCTGCTACTAAGCCGCTGATGCCAAATGTATATGTGGTCGATCTGAGAGTTGGTGGATGCAGCGGTTGCTCGGTGCTCCTCCTCCCTTGCCCACTGTGCCTGCTGGGCTAGCATATGTTACCGCATCTCCTGGCGGTAGGTGGCCTCTACTTGCCGACGGGTGGCCTCCTCCTGGATGTGGATGCGGGCCTCATCGTAGAACTCCTCATCCTGCTGGAAGTGCTCCCGGAAGCCCTAAAACTCTGCCTACGTGTAGGCACTCTACTCCTCCCATCACTGCCTCTGTGTCTGCTGCTCGGGGTATATATCATTGAGGTGCAATCAGAACTCCGAGAAATCATAAGCTGATGTATCTGCATCCTGCTCAAAAGTAGAAAAAAGGTGGTGGTGCAGGTGTAGGCTCATGTCGGCGTGGACTAGGTGGACTCCTATGCATGCATGGACTGGAGGGAGAGTGATGTAAAGGGGGAGAGATGGGTGCTGCTATGGATGGTCCCTCATATGGAGGGGACTCCACTATCAGGTCTAAGCACCAGTTGGCGCGTGTGGTGATGGTGGTACGATTAGGGTCGGGGAGCCTGATGGTCGTCAGGTTTTTCCTTACAAAGTATAAGAAGTGTCCCTCTCTTACAATCATCTTCATCGCCATACACACTCCTAGGTCGATCCTAGGGCTCCCCTCTATACTCTCTAATGCGATGTAATCGTACCCCATCCTATGGAAAATGTGGGTAAGTAGGCCCCCCACATTAATCTCTTCTCTTGCTATTTTGCCATTCTTCACTAAGTGTCTGATGAAATAGAACCCTACATCGATGCTACTCCTTTCTTATAGCATGTCCCAGAGGCAAAGTAGCTCGCTAGCTCTTACTACACCGTCACTCTCTCAACGACCAAATATAGTGCTTGCCATGATTCGGTGGAGGTATCGGAAAATGGGGTTTTGGAAGCGCGATGCTTTTGCCCTAGAAGGGTCGTAAGCATACTCCCCTGTCAATTTAGTCCAAAAGATTCGAGAGTTAAACTCAATAGGGGTTCTTCTCTCTCCCCCACTCGGCAAGCCAAATCATGAATTCCATTGGTGAAGTGTCCGTTCATGCTCAATGTTAAATATCCTAAAAGTAATCCTACCCTCTTCGCTCTCTCTACTCGTTAAAATTTCCGCTTCTAAGGAACTCAAAAATTCTAAAACTATCCTAGGGTAGGTTGGGTGTTTTATTCCCATTATCTCTTCCTACCCCATTTTTGCAAATAGGGGTTGAATGTTACCCAACAACCCTAAGGACTCTAGCAAATCTTCATCATGGTACCTAGTTGTAATGAGTTTGCAAGTAGAAAGCATATTATATCTATCCCTATGTTCATTGTTGTGAAAAAGGAGGGTTGGAAGAGCATTACCCTCCTCCAAAGCTTGAGGGGTGTCGGTTCTCCTTTCTTGTTCCTCCGAAGCAACGGATCGAGATGCCACTTGCTTGGTCCTCCTCATCCATACTTCTTTTAGGCTTCCTTGAGGGTTGGAAAGGCTTCTAGGTGGTGGGGAAGAAGAATCCACATGGCTAGGGCAAGAAAATCAAAACACACTGTGCAAATGGGATGAAATCACACGGTGTGCCCTTTTTAACCTCGCACGACACGACCGTGTGAAAACACACAGCCAAGCCATGTGCGCCTCGGGTTGGTTGGGCACGACCATGGGAAAACACACGGCGAGGTTGTGTGTCACTTTATTCTCTCCTTTTATGCACAACAGTTCGAATTTTCTCATACACTTCGTCGTGTAAGCTAATATTGATTTTATTTTTCACTAGCAAAGTTCTTTTCTGGTCCTAATGCTAAATAAAATGGAAATCAAAGTTCAAATTAACTAAATGCATGCAATACTATCAAAGGAAAACCTAAAAACTAAACTAGGGTTGCCTCCCATGAAGCGCTTTGTTTAAGGTCGTTTAGCTCGACCATACTCCATTATCAACTCGGCTTCGAAGGTTCAATGAACCTCCATTCATCCATCTCGGAATTGACATTTGGTGGTTTCAGCTTTATTCTGCTGAAAGTGAAACCGTCTAGGTTGGGAGCTTTATACTTTGATAGGCTGAAGAGGATGATCTCCCCATCTACCTCTAAGGAGATCTGGTGTGCCTTAACATCTATGCACGCCCCCCACAGTCACCAGAAAAGTCCTTCCCAAGATGATGGGATTCTGGGGATCTGGTCCTGCATTGAGTATGATGAAATCCATGGGTATAACAAAATTTTCAATCACCACAGGCACCTGTGCTAGCATGCCGACGACTTCCTTGACTGAGTCATATCCTATACGAATACCAAGGTTCGCTGGTTGGAGCCCATTAAGTCCCATCTTTAAATAATATGCGTAGGGCCTCACACTTACTGATGATCCCAAGTCGCACAGTGCTTCATGGAAGCTTTCCGCATAAATTGAGCAAGGGATAACAAATTCACCAGGGTCCTCAAGCTGGAGTGGAATTTTTTCTTTGATTTCAACTTGGTCTGGTAGAGTGGAAATCATGGCAGCACATGTTTGGGTTTCCGGCACCACGGCGAGTGTGTGATCGAACATGTTTCGTAAACATGTGCACAGCGGAAGGAATAAAATAATAAATCTAATTTATTACATCACACGCATGCATAGTACAACATGTGTAGACATAACCGTAAATTCAAATTTTGCAATAAAAGGAAACTTATACTACGTATACCTTACGTATCACGTGTAGCGGGAAAGGCATCAACCGGAATGATTCTTGCTAGAATCGTCTCTACCTGTATCGACACTGAGTATCCTCGGGATGACTTCACAAAGTCACGAGCTTCGTCTTCGTACATGTTACTAGCCTCGTGTTGAAGATGATGTGATCGAGAAAAGATCACGATCCGAATCAAAATTCGGATCCAAAATGAGTCCTCAAAAACTAGCTTCTCCGGAGAGGTATTTGTCAACCGTTTGACGAATCCTTCGTCCTCCACCTATGAGGATTACCGGAGATCGAATCCCCGGCAAGGCTACCGCTGTCGAAGCTCCAAACGTCGTCCAAATGACGCTCCGACAAGAAGGAAACAAGCTGTCCAGAAAACTGGACAGCATTGGTGGAGGAATAGGGGCCGGCCAAATAAGGAAGGTTGAGGCTCACCTTGTCGCCGGACCCAAAGGAGATCACCGGAGCTCCTCCGGCAGTAGCTTGACGGCAGCAAGAGGGAAGGACAACACCTTCTGGACCCCGGCAAGGGAGCTAGGTGGTGGGCGGCAGTGGCAAGGTGGGGTTGGCGCTGACTACACCAAGGAGAGGGGGGGCCGCAACTTAGGGTTACAAGGACATGGATTAGGGCTTAACAAAACCATTAAGCCCTATTTTATAGAGAACAAATTCTCTTAATAGTTATCGGATCATAACCAAAAATCCGTTAACCTGCTCCATTAATTTAAGTTAAAATAAACCAAACCATGATGGTTTATTTTAAGTTAAAATGAACCGAACAATCTTTGGTTCATTCGTTTAAAACCAACCAAACCCTATGGTTTATTCTCCTCCATTGGATTAGAACCAAACCAATTTGGTTCGTCCATCATGTCTTCATAAGACACAGCCCATCCACGCTTCCATTGCGATTGAAACGATTTCATGCTCACTCCATGTTTGGTCCAACAAAACCTAGTTTCTCTCGATTTGAGAATTTCAATCTCAAGCTCATTTTAAATCCTTCGGATTATTCTCGTTGTGCGTGTGACAAAATAGGTTCTCGATTTATGTTGGCCGTCTATAATTAACTATTAATTATAGAATGAGCATGATTGGCACCTAGTAGTACATCATGATCCCCAATTAACCGAAAAGATCAACACTTAATCCAGAACTATTTCTGAAACCCTTCAGTAGCTCGAATGAATCGTGTCCCATTCCCTTCACTCATCTTATACCCACTTGGTTCAGGACATGGTCTATCGTGTCAGTCCCCAATAGGCTGACTACATCACACCTAGCCCAAGTATCATTTCCTCGTCCTACGGATTCTAGTTACTGCACATGTATCGAAGAGTACCTTACTCTAAACATGTAATGCTTTGGCCAAAGACTTTAGTAACAATCCGACGAGAGGCCATGGGTATACATCTCCTCGCAAGGAGTGGTGAATCCTTTATAGGATATTCAAACACCTTCGATCACTTCGACTTATACCCAATCATCCCGGGTCCACATCTCCTTAGAGATGCTTGCTTAAGATGTCAAAGCATAAGTCTTTAGGATCAAGATGCTTTGAATACCGCAAGTCAAAGGAACATCGCACCTAAGCTGCAGTAAGAACTTCATTGACATATCTATATATGCAGAGAACCATATGAAGTCTTACGGCTGGTCACTCCAATGAACTAGTTAGCATAACTAGCATCCACGATTAACTCCGGACATCACAATGTTTCCAGCCAGTTAGAATCAACTGCTTGGATACACCAAGGAGTATATCTCGTGCTAGTCTCAACAGAATCAATGGTATCCAAATCCATCAATTCATCGACTAGGGATAATTCCGATACATCACAATTACACATGTAGAGATACTCACTAGTTGTGATCCAATCACAAATTCTCTCATACTGTGAATCGTATCATGGACATTCAGTAAATGAGTTTAAGATCTAATCAAATATATGAAAACATGTATACTCAAATAGTGAATCTTCATTTATCATATAAATGGTTCAAACATAAGGCGATTGCCTTAGGACATCTCTCATATATCACTAACAAACTCCCACTTGGCCTAATGCCAATCGCTACGGTATCCAATACCATAAGCTCTAACATGACCCTCAAACTTACTTTGAGATAATGCCTTAGTCAAAGGATCTGCTAAGTTCCTTTCAGTGGGTATTTTCTCGATTTGTATTTCCTTCCTACTGATGATCTCTCTGATAAGATGACCGCGGTGAAGCACATGTTTGGATCATTGATGAGACCTTGGCTCTTTTGCCTATGCAATTGCTCCATTGTTGTCGCAGTAGACCAGTATTGCTTCAACAATGGCTGGAATCACACCAAGTTCATAAATGAACTTCTTGATCCAAACCGCTTCCTTTGCTACTTCCGAACTGCAATGTATTCCACCTCAGTGGTAGAATCTTCTATAGTGTCTTGTTTGGAACTTTTCCAACTCAATGCGCCCACATTCAAGGTGAACACGTATCCAGACTGAGACCTGGAATCATCCTTGTCTGTCTGGAAGCTGACATCCGTATACCCGCGTATCACCATATCCCCTTCTCCATATATTAGGAACACATTCTTAGTTCTTCTTAAGTACTTAAGGATTGTCTTAACAACCACCTAATGATCCATTCCTGGATTAGACTGGTATCTACTCATGACACTCAGAGCATACGATACATCGGGCCTCGTACATAACATAGCATACATGATAGATCCTATTGCGGATGCATAGGGAATCTTACTCATGCAAATCCTCTCGTCTTCTGTCCGCGGACACAGAGACTTTGAAAGGTGTACCCCATGTCTGATGGGTAGGAAACCTTTCTTGGATTCCGACATGCTAAAGCTCTTTAGCACTCGGTCTATATATGTAGACTACGAAAGACCAAGCAACCGTTTCAATCTATCTCTATAGATCTTAATCCCGAGGATGTAGGTTGCTTCTCCTAGGTCTTTCATGGAGAATGTCTTGGATAACCAAATCTTAACTGACTGTAAGACTGAAACATCGTCTCCTATAAGTAATATGTCATCGACATACAATACTAGGAACACGACTGCACTCCCACTAACCTTCTTATACATACAAGGTTCGTCTGGATTTTGTGAGAAATCAAACTTTTTGATAGTCTCATCAAAACGGATATTCCAACTCCTGGATTCTTGCTTCAATCCATATATGGATCGTCGCAATTTGCATACCTTGGTTTTATCAACCGATGTGAAACCCTCAGGCTGTATCATATACACGTCCTCGAGCAGGTTTCCATTAAGGAAAGTTGTTTTCACATCCATCTGCCATATCTCATAATCATAATGAGCCGCTATGGCCAGGAGCATCCGAATGGATTTAAGCATAGCTACAGGTGAATAGGTTTCGTCATAATCAACGCCTTTTTTTTTACGATATCCTTTCACCACTAATCTAGCCTTATAGGTAATCACATTACCATCCATGTTGGTTTTCTTCTTGAAAACCCACTTTCACCCTATATGCTTGATGCCTTAAGGTGGGTCAACCAAGTTCCAAACTTGGTTTTCATACATGGAATCCATTTCCGACTTCATAGCATCAAGCCACTTATCCCTTTATAAACTTGTCAGCACTTCTTCATAACTGGTAGGCTCCTCATCATCAATGAGTAACACGTTGTTCGATTCACTTACGAGAAATCCATATCTCTCAGGAATGTTGCGTGTTCTACCAAATCTACGAAGATGTGGTGTTTCAATAGGTCCAACGGATTGCTCATCACTATGAGTTATCGGTTGTTGTGCTTCACCAGGTATCTCATCAATGTCTATTTGAGTCTCTCAAGCCTCCTCAAGCTCGACGACACTCCCATAGTTTTCTTGCAAGAGAAACTCTTTCTCTAGAAACACAGTATGCCTTGAAACAAACACCTTTTGTTCCACAGGATGATAGAATTGGTAACCCCTTGTTTCCTTATGGTATCCAATAAATAGACATTTATCAGACTTAGCATCCAATTTGTCTGATATAGTCCGCTTCACCTAAGCAGGACAACCCCATATCTTCAAGTAAGATACATGAGGTTTCTTACTATTCCATATCTTATATAGAGTAGTAGAGACTACTTTGGTTGACATTCTGTTTAACAAGTAAACAGCTGTCTGAAGTGCATAGCCCCAAAAGGACTTGGGAAGATTTGTATGATTCATCATTGACCTGACCATGTCCAACAAGGTCTGGTTACGCCTCTCAGATACACCATTATGCTGTGGTGTATATGGCGGAGTCCATTGAGACAATATACCATTGTCTCTTAGATAATCAAGAAACTCTTGACTTAAGTATTCACCACCTCGATCAGATCGAAGTATTTTAATACTCTTGTCATGTTGTTTCTCTACTTCATTTCTGAATTTTTTGAACCTTTTAAAGGCATCAGACTTATGTTTCATCAAGAACACATACCCAAACCGTGAGTGATCATCGGTGAAGGTAATGAAGTAGCTATAGCATCCTAAAGCTTGAGTTGACATAGGTCCACATACATCAGTATGTATTAGACCTAGCAACTCTCCCACTCGTTCACCTTTTCCTGTAAAAGGTAACTTAGTCATCTTTCCTTTTAAGCATGATTCGCATGTATCGTATGAATCCAATTCAAACGATTCCAGAATTCCACATCGGTGTAATTCGGACATGCGTTTCTTACTTACATGGCCAAGACGACAATGCCATATGTAGGAGTCTATTTGATTATCCTTTTGAGCACGCTTGTTGCTCGCTTCGATATTGAAAATGTCACTGGATACATCCAACGTATAAATGTCATTGCTCAAAGTTCCAGTTTTATAAAGTACGTCATTCAAAGTTATATAACAACAATTGTTACTAAATGTCAAATGGTAACCATTTCTATTTAAGCAGGAAATAGAAACAATGTTCTTTATTAGAGAAGGAACACAATAGCAATTGTCCAGTTCCAAGACTAGTCCACTAGGGAGCCTCAGCAAATAAGTTCCGATGGCGACCGCAACAACCTTTGCTCCATTGCCAACTCGCAAATTTGACTCCCCTCTGATGAGTCTTCTTCTATTCCTTAGCCCCTGTATGTCATTACATATATGTGAGCCACACCCAGTATCCAATACCCAAGTGTCTAAGGAAATAGAATGACAATCAATAACGAAGATACCTGAAGAGGATGGGGCATCGGATGCCTTCCTCTTCTTCATGGACTCAAGATAAATCATGCAGTTTCTTCACCAGTGGCCTTCCTTGCCACAATGATGGCAAGTGCCCTTTTGTGCTGGTTCTGCCTTCTTTGCCTTCTTGTTCTTCCCTTTCTTTTGTTCCTTTGCCTTCTTCTTAGAACCTTTTTTTGAGGAATCAACTAACAGAACTGCCTTCTCCTCATGCTTCATAGAAGGCTCCACAGTCTTCAGCATATTGAGGAGCTCAGGAATAGTGGATTCTAATTTGTTCATCCGATAGTTCATCACAAATTGTGAGAAACTCTTGGGAAAACAATGCAGAATTAAGTCAATACTTAATTCATGATCCATCACAAACCCGAGGGTGGCTAGCCGCTCGATGTACCCGTTCATCTTTAGCACAAACTGCACTACAGACGAACCTTCTTGCATCTTCGTGGTGAAGAGGAGCCTGGAGACTTCGAACCTTTCGGATCTCGCTTGCTCATCAAACAACTCATGAAGATGGAAGACCATGGTATTAGCATCCATATGCTCATGCTGCTTTTGCAGCTCAGGTACCATCGCAGCTAGCATGATGCAACTCGCCAGCTCAGAATCTGCCACATGCTTCTGATAGACCAACATTTGGTCTGGAGTTGCATCGTCCTTAGGACGGTTGGGAAGAGGCTCTTCAAGGACATATGCTAGCTTTTTCGCCTTGAGAACAATTCTCAGGTTTCTAAGCCAGTCCAGGAAGTTAGGCCCAGTCAATTTGTTTGAATCCAAAATAGTGCGCAAATTCAAAGACGTCATGATCAATCGATTGACCTAGAAATACAAAACGAGCATATATGAGAAAATGATTTTAAAATGCATCAATATACATTTATAAATCCCATTCATTTTTCGAATTTCAAAAACCCCAAAATCACTTCGGGAGATCGTAGGTCCATCTCCGAATGGGCTGATACCCATCATAGATATGAACAACCTTGGAGAGAGTCGAACAAGCCATTCATAACTACGATGGTAGGTATTAACTATACCGATTTCATATCACGTATATGCAACTATCACAATGTGCTATCAACTAATTGAATGTTCACACATACATCGGGTTGTTAACACATTAATAAGTATGCATCATATGCATAGCACCCAACTTCATCTCCCTTTACATCGACCTTAGAGAGAGTCCAACAAGCCGATGCTCCAGGTTAAAACCAACCCATTAATCGAAAAATAGTTTTAATATGGATAGAGTGCATTCAACCAATTAGCCTGACTTGGAGAGAGTCTAACAACCAAAGCTAACGATTGACCTCTGACTCTTTCCATATTAGTATTAAACTATTCCATTGTTTAAACATGTTCGGGTTCGAGCCGGGCTTGGAGAGAGTCCAACAACCCGAACAAGAAATGGGTTCTAACCATATTAATGGAAGGAGTAGGCTTTAATATTGAGTTAGGGTTTTTATGTATCATCCTCTTTGCATGGAAATAACTATTATCTACATGGCATGGCATACATGGCATACATCTACTTGTCACGACACACATGACATAATGATATGCATCTAATGCAATTACATGGTATACAATTATGTCATGTACAAAATTTCCTTATATGTCATAACTATTTATGGAAATAAAATATGTTTATGATTTGATTCTCCAAATCAAATCATGATTAAATTAAGAAACAAATTTCTAAATCTAATCACATATTTTATTTGTCGAAATAGTTGATTAAGGAAAGTCAATTTAGGAAACCAATTTCCTAAATCATCAAAACTACTTATGAAAATAAAATATTTAAAGGTTTGATTTCCCAAATCAAATCATGATTAAATTAGAAAAGAATTTCCAAAATCTAATCAAATATTTTATTTATGGAAAATATAAATTTCCTTAAATACTCCCAACTTTCCAAAAGTAGAAGATTTCCATAAATACTTCTAGACTTTCCAAAATTGAAAATTTTTCATAAATACTTCTAACTTTCCAAAAGTAGAAAATTTTCAGAAATATCATTATGACTATCGTAAAATAATTTTACGATTATGTCGAAACACAACCTGGGCTATGATACCACTGTTTGGCTTTCCGACACCGCGGCGAGTGTGTGTTCGAACATGTTTCGTAAACATGTGCATAGCGGAAGGAATAAAATAATAAATCTAATTTATAACAAAACACAAATCACACGCATGCATAGTACAACATGTGTAGACATAACCGTAAATTCAAATTTTGCAATAAAAGAAAACTTATACTACGTATACCTTACGTATCATGTGTAGCGGGAAAGGCATCAACCGGAACGATTCTTGCTAGAATCGTCTCTATCCGTATCCACGCCGAGTATCCTCTGGATGACTTCACAAAGTCATGAGCCTCATCTTCGTACGGGTTAGTAGCCTCGTGTTGAAGACGATGTGATCGAGAGAAGATCACGATCCGAATCAAAATTCGGATCCAAAATGAGTCCTCAAAAACTCGCTTCTCCGGAGAGGTGTTCGTCAACCGTTTGACGAATCCTTCATCCTCCACCTATGAGGATTTCTGGAGATTGAATCCCCGGCAAGGCTACCGCTGTCGGAGCTCCAAACATCGTCCAAATGACGATCCGACAAGAAGGAAACAAGCTGTCCAGAAAACTGGACAGCTTTGGTGGAGGAATAGGGGCCGGCCAAATAAGGAAGGTTGAGGCTCACCTTGTCGCCGGACCCAAAGGAGATCACCGGAGCTCCTCTAGCAGCAGCTCGACGCCGGCAAGAGGGAAGGACAGCACCTTCAGGACACCGGCAAGGGAGCTGGGTGGTGGTGGGCAGCGGCAAGGTGGGGTTGGCGCCGACTACACCAAGGAGAGGAGGGGCGCGGCAACTTAGGGATACAAGGACTTGTATTAGGGCTTAACAAAACCCTTAAGCCCTATTTTATAGAGAACAAATTCTCTTAATGGTTATCGAATCATAACCAAAAGCCCGTTAACTTGCTCCATTAATTTAAGTTAAAATAAACCAAACCATGATGGTTTATTTTAAGTTAAAATGAACCGAACCATCTTTGGTTCATTCGTTTAAAACAAACCAAAGCCTTTGGTTTATTCTCCTCCATTGGATTAGAACCAAACCAATTTGGTTCATCCATCATGTCTTCATAAGACACGACCCATCCACACTTCCATTGCGACTTAAATGATTTCATGCTCGCTCCATGTTTGGTCCAACCAAACCTAGTTTCTCTCGGTATGAGAATCTCATTCTCAAGCTCATTTTAAATCTTTAGGATTACGCTCATTGTGCGTGTGACCAAATAGGTTCTCGGTTTATGTTGGCCGTCTATAATTAACCATTAATTATAGAACGATCATGAGTGGCACCTAGTAGTACATTAGATACCTAAATAATCGAAAAGATCAACGGTTGATCCAGAACTATTTCTGAAACTCTTCAGCAGCTCGAATGAATCGTGCCCCATTCCCTTCACTCATCTTATACCCACTTGGTTTAGGACATGGTCTATCGTGTCAGTCCCCACTAGGCTGACTACATCACACCTAGCCCAAGTATCATTTCCTAGTCCTACGGATTCTAGGGTCCACATCTACTTAGAGATGCTTGCTTAAGATGTCAAAGCAAAAGTCTTTATTGTTAGTGCTTATAAGCTCCACATATCTCCACAATGGTATGATATTGTCCACTTTGGGTCTAAGCCCTCATGGTTTTATTTTTGGGCTTTACCCAAAAGGCCTCATTCCAATGGAGATATCTTTTTTCTTATAAGCACATGATCTTTTCCATGTCTTACCAATGTGGGACTTTGATTGTATTCCCCATACTCCCAACAATCCCCCCCTCAAACGAAGGACCACATTGGGCCCCCCCTCAAGCCTATCCCTCTTCGAAGGATTTTCTCTGCTTGATGTCCGATCTTCAACCCACCAGGACTTCCTGCCAGTTGTTCGGTCCCCCCGACCCAACTAGACTTCCTTCCTGATGTCTGGTTCTCTTGATCCGGACGTGGGAGCTCAACTTCCTTCGTTCGAGGTTCATGGCTTGACATGGACCATGACTCTGATACCAATTGTTAGTGCTTATAAGCTCCACATATCTCCACAATGGTATGATATTGTCCACTTTGGGTCTAAGCCCTCATGGTTTTATTTTTGGGCTTTACCCAAAAGGCCTCATTCCAATGGAGATATCTTTTTTCTTATAAGCACATGATCTTTTCCATGTCTTACCAATGTGGGACTTTGATTGTATTCCCCATACTCCCAACATTTACGATCAAGATGACTTGAATACCGCAAGTCAAAGGAACATCGCACCTAAGCTGCAGTAAGAACTTCATTGACATATCTATATATGTAGAGAACCATATGAAGTCTTACGACTGGTCACTCCAATGAACTAGTTAGCATAACTAGCATCCACGATTAACTCCGGACAACACAATGTCTCCAGCCAGTGAAAATCAGCTGCTTGGATACACCAAAGATTATACCTCGTGCTAGTCTCGACATAATCAATGGTGTCCAAATCCATCAATTCATCGACTAGGGATAATTCTGATACATCACAATTACACATGTAGAGATACTCATTAGTTGTGATCCAATCACAAATTCTCTCATGCTGTGAATCGTATCATGGACATTCAGTAAATGAGTTTAAGATCTAATCAAATACATGAAAACATGTATACTCAAATAGTGAATCTTCATTTATCATATAAATGGTTCAAACATAAGGCGATTGCCTTAGGACATCTCTCATATATCTCTAACAGAACACCCCTTGCCGAATCTATTTCTGGGTGCTTCTCTCTCGCTACACAGTCTTTCTTCTTTAGCCTTACATGACTCGGGTACTAATGGAGAACTATCCATAGATTTCGACATGGTTTGGGCTATCTGAGCCACTTGTGTCTCCAACATTCTTGTGTGACTTGCAAGACCGTCAACAGTGGCCTTCAAGTCTCTGAGTGACTCCTCTATTTTTTAATGTTGACGACGGAACTCTTCATTGGCCTTTGTTTGGGTAGAAATGAAGTCTTGCATCATCAATTCTAACCTAGACTTCTGTTGTTGCTGCCCATTGCCCTGCTGCTGACCATTCCCTCCTGATGGTTGGAAGTTCCCCGAGTTATTCTTATAGGAGAAATTCGGGTGATTCCTCCATCTGGGATTGTAGGTACTAGAGTATGGGTTGTTGGGCCTTTGATTATATTCCCCAAGCGCATCACAGTGCTCGATCTACTCTTCTAAGCTGCTCTGCCCTCCACAGTAGTCCTCTCGATACGTTGCTGCTCCTTCTCCAAAGTCAATGGCCGCACATGCAGATGTAGGATTTAAAGAGTCAAACCGTCTGCTAAGTGCGTCCATCCGTACTACTAGGTGGTCCACGGATTTGATAGTATATCATCCTGCTGTAGGAGTTAGTTGACCACGTTCGGAAGCCCTTTGATGGTTGTTCTGGGCCACCTCTTCTATTAGCTCCTCTGCTTCCTCGATAGTCTTGTTCATTAGTGCTCCTCCTGCAGTAGAATCATGGGACATCTTCGTGGCATACGTGATCCCATTGTAGAAGATATGGATCACCAGCCACCTTTCCAATCCGTGGTGGGGGAATTGGTAGAGTAGCCCCTTGTAGCGATCCCAAGCTTCAAATAGTGACTCCCCTTCCTTTTGACAGAAGCTTGTGATTAGGTGGCACATGTGAGCAGTCTTGCTAGGTGGGAAGTATTTGTTCAAGAACTACTGCTCGCATTACTCCCATGCAGTAATGCTTCCCGAGGGCAAGGAGTGAAGCCATGCCTTAGCCTTATCCCGCAATGAGAACGGGAATAAGATCAGGCAGATCACATCCTCAGGGACTCCATTTATCTTTATCATTGAGCAGATTTCTAAGAATGATTCTAAGTGCCGATTCGGGTCTTCAGTCGCAGCTCCCCCGAATTGACTCTACTAGACCATATGGATGAGTGCTAGTTTCAGTTCAATGTTGTTTTCCAAAATAGATGGTCCATCTATACTCGGCCTAAATCCTCTAGCGCTAGGAGCTGCATAATCCCGTAGAGGTTGGCTACCAATATTTACTTCGGATGCAGCTTGGTCCTCCATCCTCTTGTATTCGGCTTTTCCGGTGATGATAGGTTCGTTCAATTTCTAAATCAATCGGAATCAAGCCTTCCGATCCTAGGCGTCTAAGCATACAAAGAATCAAGCCACAAAAATTAGGAGTACTACTTAATACTAAGAAATAGGAAATAAATAAATCTAGCTAACAAAAATCAAAGAGCCAATCAGGAAATAAAAAAACTATTGCTAAAATAAAATTAAATCTAAATATAGATATGGAAAATCTAAAACTGAAGTAAAATAAATAAAAAGGAAATAAAGCAAGTATGTAAATTTAATCCTAAGTCCGATCCAATTATCCACTTCTCGATTTGATATCAAACCGATCATTCCCCGACAACGACGCCAAAAACTTGATGCTTACGAATGCAACTTCAAATCTCACGATGGAGACCGTCGATGACTCGAAGTGCGCGCTCAACACCCGCAAGTGCACGGATGTCATCAAGTAATAAAAATATTATCGATCCCATAGGGACTGAGATTCGAGTATCGATTTGTTCGGTGGGTGTAATTGTTCGGGACTAGACTCTAAGGGGTTGTGAATGTGAGGCTTATCGGTGGTCCTACTCAATTCGGTGCCACACGGAGGAAGAAAGGAGGTTGCCGCGAGATCTTTTAAAGGGATTCTAGGACTTTGGTTTCGCGTGTGTGTCGCAAGACATGCTATCAACTGGGCATTGTCTAAACGTCTATCTATGGTCTTGTGGATGGGACATCATACACTCTCTCGATGAACCACTGCATCTATCGGGAGCTATCTCTGTTTTACAAGGACTGGATAGGTGGTACGAGGATGTCGAATCAATCCCAGTAATGAACTGTTTCTAGTTCTATCGCATCCTTCTACCCACGGTTACAGGAGATGAGGCTAACCCCTAGGTTCCTCGTATAAATCCCCTAAATCTTGGATACGAAGGATGTCACCCCTCGTATTGGCTAAGCACAGTAGATAGAAAACCAAATACACATTGATATCGGTATAAACAAATTCAAACTCAATAACAGAATTCAATTTGAAGTAGCATGTCTTACGCACACAAGCTACTCCCTAATCCAAGAATCGAAGAAACTACTCCATAGATAGGAAAGAAGAAACACAAGGCAAGTTCATGTTCGAATACATAGTAGATTAAGTGCAAGAAACTGAATTTACAATGCCAATGTGGCCTTCTCTCTACCATTGAAATATAGAACTCGGATCTCCGGCGGTGTTCTTCCTCCCGTTGTGTGTTCCCAAATCTTTTTAGGGTTTCGGTGTGTCGTCCCAGCCGTCTTGCCTCTCCCCTATAGTTTATGCGGAGCTTTCCTTATATAGACATCACACCGGATCGCTGTGAAATCTGAAAAAAAAAACCCTAGTCGCGTCAATCTGCTAGGCCGCCACATGGTCGTGTGTTTCCACATGGCCAGGCTGTGTTTGGCCCTGGGGTTGCCGATTTCGCCCTTTCGACACGGCCATGTGTAGCCACACACCCTGGTCCTGTCCCCTTCTGCGTCTAACTATAAAATGTCCTTTTTTTTACTCTGAATGTGCGCCTTTTTCTCACGAAATGTTGTCCTGTAAGCAAAAGTACAAAGAGCAGATTTCTGAACTAGAAAATAGGAAATGCATGCAAAATAAAGTGACATATGCATGAAACTATCATAAAATGTAACGAGATTTGAGCGAAAACTACTCCTAAAATCCTACATGTTTTGCTCACATCAACCAGCTATAAGCCTACATTTGGTTTTCCGCATATACAGATATATCAATGAACTTCTTACTGTAGCTTAAGTGAAATATTCCTTCGACTTGAGGTATTCAAGTAATCTTGGTCATGGAGACTTATGCTTTGAAATCTTAAGTAAGCATCTCCGAGGAGATGTGGACCCAGGATGATTGGGCATAAGTCGAAGTGCCCGAAGGTTTTTTAGTAGCCAACAGAGGATTCACCGCTCATTGCGAGGAGATGTATACCCTATGACCTCTCGTCGGGTTGTTACTAAAGTCTTTGGCCAAAGCATTACATGTTTAGAGTATGATACACTTGGATACATGTGCAGTGACTAGAATCTGTAAGACAAGGAAGTAAATACTTAGGCTAGGTGTGATGTAGTCATCCTAGTGGGGATTCACACTATTGACCATGTCCTGAAACAAGTGGGTATAATATGAGTGAAGGGAACCAAGAACAATTCACTGTAGATGTAGAAAGGTTTCAAAGGATGTTATGGGATCAACCGTTGATTTTGCGATTAATTGGGGATCATGATGTACTAATAGGTGCCACTCATGATCGTTCTATAATTAATGGTTAATTATAGACGACCAACATAAATCGGAAACCTATTTGGTCACACGTACTACGAGTGTAATCAGAAGGATTTAAAATGAGTTTGAGAATGAGTTCTCAGATCGAGAGACTTGGTTTGGTTGGACCAAACATGGAGCGAGCATGAAATTGTTTCAGTCGCATTAGAAGCATGAATGGGCCGAGTCTTATGAAGACTTTTTGGATGAACCAAATCGGTTTGGTTTTAATTCAATGGTGGAAATAAACCAAAGGGGATTGGTTTGTTTTAAACGAATGAACCAAAGTTGGTTCAGTTTGTTTTAACTTAAAATAGACCAATGCAGTTTGGTTTATTTTAACTTAAGTTATTCGAGGGAGTTAACGGGTTTGGTCGTGAACCAATGATTGTTAAAGTTTCTTAATGGTCAAGGAACATGTGTTCTATAAATAAGAGGGTGGAGAAATATTTCGATGACATATTAAGGTTTTGCGAAAACCCTAACCACCTCCTCTCCTCTCTTCCTCTCTTGCACCACCCACTCCAAGGGATGCCACCCACCCTTTGGTTGTCGCCGCCCAAGCTCCAGCCACCGGCCAGCCCACCACCGCCGGCCAACCCACCACCGCTAGCCAACAACACCAACTATCGGCCAAGAAGACTAGCCATCGGCCCAAAGAGACCAAATGACTATGTCCTGCCAATTTGATTTCCCGACCACCTTGTAGCCGTCGGCACTTCTGAGGAAACAAGTTTGTGTAACTTGTTTTGTGATCATCTCTCGGATCATAACGTCTTCGATGTGCGACTAGTATCTCTCGTCAAGACGAGGCTCGTAGCTTGTGAAGCTATCCTGACGGTACTCGGTGTGGATATGGATAGAAGAGATACTAGCGAGGGTCACTACAGTTGATGTCATTCCCGCTACACATGATTCATCAGGTATACCTAGATATAAAGTTTCCTTTATTGCAAAAATTTTAAATATATGATTATGTCTACACTTGTTGTATCCTACATGCGTGTGGTGTGTGTGATGTAATAAATTTATTTATTACTTATTTTTGCTTCCGCTGTGTGCATGTTTACGAAACATGTTCGAACACACACGCATATTGGTGTCGGGGAAACCCAACAGTGGTATCAGAGCCGAACTGTGTTCTGACATAGTCGTAAAATTATTTTGCGATAATCATAATTGTAATTTTGGAAATTTTCTACTTTTGAAAAGTTTAGAAATAATTATGGAAATTTTAATTAGTAAAGATATTAAAATTAGAAATTTTCTAATGTGATTAGGAAATTACATTTTAAGAAATTTGTTTCCTAAATTAAATTTGAATTTAATTAATATTTTTCATAAATAAAATATGTGATTAGATTTGGAAATTTGTTTCCTAATTTAATCAAGATTTGATTTTTGTAATCAAATATCAAACATATTTTATTTCAAAAATTAGTTATGACAAATAAGGAAACTATTTGTACATGTCATAATTATATGTCATGTAATTGTATTAGATGCATATCATTATGTCATGCGTGTCATGACATGTAGATGTATGCCATGTGAGTCATGCCATGTAGATCATAGTTATTTGCATGCAAAGTGGATGAGACATTAAAATCCTTACACAATATTAAAGCCTACACCTTCCATTAATATGGTTAGAACCGGAGTTCCGTTTCTTGTTTGGGTTGTTGGACTCTCTCCAAGCCCAGCTCGAACCTGAACATGTTCAAACAATTGAAATAGTTTATTACTTATATGGTAAGAGTCAGAGGTCAATTATTAGTTTGAGTTGTTGGACTCTCTCTAAGCCTGGCTAATTAGTTGAATGTGCTCTAACCATGTTAAAACTATTTCGCAATTAATGGGTCGGCTTTAACTTGGAGCATCGGTTTGTTGAACTCTCTCCAAGGTTGATGTGAAGGGAGGTGAAGTTGGGTGCTATTTGTCACGCTCCGAGAGCATGCCGAGCCGAAAATCAAATGGATGACATCTCCCCTGTACGTGGCAACATTTCGGGTTAATACAAGGCCCGTAGGCCCACAATAACAACAATATATACATATATGAAAACAACAACTACACAAAACACAGCGGAAACATGATACAATAACATCCCAACCTACACACATGCATACCGGTATGACTAACACCAGAACATAAAGAAAACCTCGTCAAAACCCGCACCAACATTTGCGTACATCACATAATACATAACATCACGAAAACTCCGAATACATAACAAGACATACGGAAAATCCAACAAAAACATGGAAGCCTCAGAGGTGAGATAAGATGTTAGCCAGCAGTGCTCCAAGTTCATCACAAAGTCGGCTGCCTGTTACCTGGGCGACAGAAAAACCCAGGGTCCGTTGGGGTGGTGAGTAAAACTCAGCAGGTAATAGAAAACATGTATATATGTCATATCACATGTATTTTCAACAACATAATCTAGAGGTACAACAGGTATATCAGCATAGTATATAAATACAAGCATATACCGTCTAACTGAATGAACAACGTAAAATGCAGACATACCTGAAGTCTGCTACGCTACTCTGATCCAACCTGAACATATATCCAACATATATATATAACAGGAAGAGTAAGATAAACTCACAATATACTCAAGCTACAGGTCAAGGTATCTAATGGTATGTCCAACCCATACCAGTATCCGACATAATCGTATAACAAATGCAAGAAACATGCATGAATATGATGTACACCCAAATGCAGCATGCATAGTACAATCAAATGCAATATCACAATAATCATATATATATAGACCGCATCTATATATATATTAATCACAACCATCCATATATATATATACATGCATATATGTATATATATATGGTAAAATGCAAAGCGCCATCAGATACAGCAGTGCAGCATGCATGGTCATGCCTGCTCACCCCTACTCGCTACCACGACCCCAGTGTAGCCTAGGTGGCACGACATGACAATTGTCCCAACTCACACCAACCACTGCTATAGAGTGGCCGAGTGGGCAGTATGATCAAGTAGCATATGAGCGTAAAGAGCTCGCTACACAACGGGGGTCCCTGCTACTGGCCACTCCGACTAACACTACCAATGAGTGGTCGAGTACCACGCACCCAGGACAACTCCACACAACTCCAACTACCACCGTCTACAGTGGTAGAGTGCAGCACAACAGATGCTCTGCCCTCACACCAGTTACTCCTCAGGGAGTGCTCTGGGAGGCAATATGACTGACGACTCTCTCAACCCCAAGGGAGACTATGTCGTCAAAATGCATGCATATGACATGAGTATGATGTCACTCGTACAACCATCTACCACAGACTCTCTGTTCAACAAAGAGTCGTACCCATCTGATCAATACACTCTCTATCCTGTAGAGAGTCATACTCAACTGATCGACGGACTCTCTATCCTGTAGAGAGTCGTACTCAATTGATCGACACACTCTCTATCCAATAGAGAGTCGTACTCGACTGATCATAACTCTCTCTCCAATAGAGAGTCGTACTCAACTGATCGACGCACTCTCTATCCGATAGAGAGTCGTACTCGACTAATCATATCAAGCTAGGACCACCGGTCCGCAGCGACACACTAATCACCCTTCACTTAACCATTACACAACTCATGGTTGGTAACAGTATGCAACATATGGGTATTGGAAATAAATCCTACATTTAGGGTATTACCTACCCATAGATGATCTTTTTGCCAATTTATAATTTGGGTCATCACCCGTACTGACATTTAAACCCTACTAAACATCTAAGCCAATTTACATCACATCTATAACTCCTAAATCATGATACGGTATATGTGATATCAACAATTGAGCATAAATACATCCAACGATAAGTTCAAGCATACAATAATAAGAGCAGGATCAAGGTAACATAAACATATAACATGCTCATATCTATGTCTAAATCTGAATGCAATTACATCTACCGGACCAGGTAGGAAAATTACCCACCTGCTGTAATGCTCGAAACAAAGAAGTCCCCACGGTCGCGGACCTGTCTCGTATCCACGTCCTGTAAATATCAAACATTATGATTAAGTGCAAGCATAATAATGAATCCTCGAATCGAATCATACATCGACTTCGTAATTAACCTAATCAATCCTCTATTAACAACAAATCCATCACAAGATCAATTTAATCTCAACGATAGTGATATACATTTATAACTTATCCAAACCCAACTCACCTTGCCTAGACTCACTCCACAGCTTCTTGTTCTACCATAGGAAACACCGATCTATACAATTCCAATGAGCGGAGGCAAGAACCCATCTAATGTAGATCGTGCTGATATTCATGTCCAGAAAACTCTATCTCAATTCAAATACCTATGACCAAAATACATCATATAGCCAAACACTAGCATAATCAAATAGGAGGAATAAGGATCCCACCCGATCTTAATAAGCGAATGATTAACCAAATCGCATGCCATTCATTAATTCCCCAGTTAGAACTCTCGAGCATCCCAACTCAACAACACAAACAGATCAATTCTGAACCCTCAAAAATGCAAGGTGCTCGACTGTCGGCAACAACATCCCATGTCAACCCATCCTCTGACCCAAAACAATGGTGTACCATTCTGGATGAGAAGAGATGCAACATCAACACTCTTCTCAGAAATCCAAGAAGTCCACGGGTTGCTGCATCAATCGCCAAGTGAAAGCAAGGGTCAAAATCAACAATGAGATTGCCAAAAATGCAGAACAACTGCTAAGGAAACAAAGAACACACAGTACACGAACTCGACAGAGCACAAGCAAGAGGAATAGCGATAGACCTTTCGATCCCTCGGTGGAATCGCCGACAGAGTCATCTGCCATCACAACCGATAGATTGAGAGGTCCATCTCCTTCCTATCCTCGGCGTCGGACGCTACAGATATCGCCAACGAATGGTGGTGATCGGCCCCCCGACAGGGTGAGGCCGTCGGAGCAAATAGTCAATGTCAACTAGGTAGACGTAGTGGCGTGCGCTAGGGAGAAGAGGAAGTGCGGTAGATAGTCGTGTGGCGACGACGACCGGCACGACAGCGGTGCGATAGGGCGCACTGTGAGTGGCTCGAGGAAGCAGCCATCGACGGCGGCAACAAGGTCGGGGTAGAGATCAGTGAGTAGAAAAGAGAATCAGTGATCTAAGGAGCGGTGACCGCAACTAGCTCGGCCGAAGATCGTTGGATCAACACCAGCAACAGTGAGGAGGAGATTGCAATCGATCAGAAGAAACGGGAAGAGAAAACGGCGGCGGCAACAGCAGTGTGGCGCCGCACGAGGGAAAAGGCAGTGGCGAGGAGGCGTCGTCGGGCTCCCTCGCGATTCGGCGGTCGGCTGCGCGAGGAAATAGAGGGTCACGCGCGATTGGGGAAAAAGAAGGGAAATGTCGCGATGAGGAAAAATTCGGCGTGATCCGAAAATAAGGGAAAATGGAAGGAAAATTAATAGGTTTTTAATTAAACCTATTAATTCCTAGCAGATAGTTTAAACAGGCTTTATAAAAGTCTATCCGTTTATCACCATGAAATGTCCATAACACTTCTGTTTAAATCCAGAAAAATTTCTAAAAATTCCTGAAAAATTGCACAATATGATTTATCAATTAACAAGGAATTTTATTTTATTATTTTTTTTCCGGTATTTTACACTATTCATATGATGCATACTTGTTAATGCGTTAACAACCCAATGTATGTGTGAACATTCAATTAGTTGACAACACATTGTGATAGTTGCATATAAGTGATATACAATTGGTATACTTGATACCTACCATCGTAGCTAAGAATGGCTTGTTGGACCCTCTCCAAAGTTGTTATTATCTATGTTGGATATCAACTCATTCGGAGATTGACCTATGATCTCCCGAATTGATTTTAATGGTTTTATGAATTTGAAAAATGAATGGGATTTAATAAATGTATGTTGTTGCATTTTAAAATCATCTTTCTCATATATATGCTCGATTTGTATATCTAGGTTAATCACTTGATCATGATGTCTATAAACTTGCACTCTATTTTGGATTTGAATAAATTGACTAGGCCAAACTTCTTGGACTGACTTAGAACCCTGAGAATTGTTCTCAAGGCGAAAAAGCTTGCATATGTCCTCGAAGAGCCTCGTCCCACCCATCCAATGGATGATGCAACTGAAGGGAGAAGCTTCCCTTCCCACTTGTGCATGAAAATATTATCTACGTCCCAGATTAAAAAATTAATCCTTGATAAAGATGGATTATCCAAGCAACCGATCCATCATCGTGCTATTCGATTTGAGTGGTCATTTGAACAAACTTGTTGTTCAAGCAACCTAACTCTTTTCCTGGATTAGCCGTGGAATAGATGATATACGGATCGCCGATTTTTGTATTTATCTTTGGGGTCCAAGTAAATTAACCACATACAATTACATACAAATTGCTTAGAATAAGAAAGAAACTTAAACACGAATTATACCTCTTGTTTACCTCTTGATCTTCTATCGTATGTCCTATCCTCCTCTTGGAAGTTGTGTGGGCAACGATCCTCCAAGAGTTGAAGCCTCCTAGATCACGTTCTTCCTTTCCTTGCTCGCTTCAAACAAAGGGAAGAATACCAAACACTTCTTCTCCTATCTAGAACCGACCACCAAGCCACCAAACTTTGTTGTTGCAGCCGACCAAGGAGAGGAAGAAGGAATATGGGCGCCAGCAAAGAGCTCCAAGAGAAGAAAACCTAACTCTTGCCGCCGGCCAAAGAAGAGGGGGAGAGGGTGGCACTGCCGGTCAAAGGAGAGGGAGAGAGGGTGGCACCGACAATGAAGAAAAAGAGAAGGAACACCTCAACTTCCTTGTGCCACCAGCCCTAGGAGACAAACCCTAGCACACCCTTGCCACCCAAGCCAAAGCCAACTCCAAACCCTAACCCTAATTGATGTGTTGCCGCCCAAGCCAAGGAAGGAAAACCCTAACACCAAAAATCTCTTTGATACTCTTGTTGCCCAAGCCTTGGAGGGATATTTATAGATTTCACCCAAGCCTCCCTTTTAATCGTGTCCGTTGGATCTAGGGTTCATGAGGGTTTTAATAGGATATAATAGGGACCATGAGGAGGAGTTGGATCTTGGCCACCTAATGGATCTGGCCCACATAAAATCCGATCCATTAATGATAATCTATTGCACTATAGGATTATCATTGATCTACCTCACGAACCCCCATAAATAAATATGGGCTCCATATATTAATTGTACAAATATCTCCTCGTATTTAAGATATCGAATGTCCATTAATTAATTAATTTACTGACAATTAATTAATGAACATCTAACTCCATGAGTAGTACCACTCAATCTTATCATCATGCCGGACCAAGTCCACCTACAGGGTTTACATAATGATCCTTATGAGCTCATCAAGTGGACATCATCATCCTAATACATAGGACACAGTTTCCTCCTATGATCAATGACACACCATGTAAATAATATTATTTTTCAACTTACCGAACCTATCAATTTAATCCATAAATCTCGCCCATTGGTAAATCAAAGAAATAAATATTAAGTACATATGCCCGTTATTATATCGGGATTAAGAGCATGTACATGATAATATCCGAGGTCCGATTCAATTATGTAGTCAACAATAAATTGAATCACCTTTAAGGTGGTCCAGCTCAATACACACAGAGTGATTAGTGTAATTCTATGGTCAATATAAACCAATACCAAATTACACTACAACCAAGCCAATGGTTTGTCCAAAACCATCTTGATTGTGAGTGTCTACTTATACTCTACAAGAAACTGATAACATGATCTTCTGTGTGACACCACACATCATGTTATCTACAATGTAAAGTATTAGATAATATGCATAACTATAAATATGCAAATAATGATCATGTGATTCTTATTTCAAAATGAAGATGTCCATATAAAGACTTGACTTTCAGTATACATCCCAACAATCTCCCACTTATATCAAAAGACTATGCTGCCATCAAACTACCATACATCTGATTCCTATTCCCTCCACATGCCTATCAAAAGCTCTCACTGGAAGGGCCTTAGTGAAAGGATCTGCTAGGTTATCCTTTAATGCAATCTGGCAACAACAATGAGAACACTTCTTCTTTTACAATAGATGTGAAAGAAAACTAGAAGAAAGAGTTTAAGCTTTGTGGGTCACTTAGTAGGATGTTTAGAGAAAAAGCATTTACCCTCCAAAGGCCCACACACACTCTTTTTATAGAGAGGACTGATTTCTTCCCATTAGCCGCCATCAGTCGACTGATGCCCTTGGCAGTCGACTGTCGCCATTACAAAAGTTTCTGAACACATCAGATCCCGACCGTTGTAGACTAACGGGAACCTTGGTAGTCGATTGATGTATCCATCAGTCAACTGATGCCTTCCTAGCCGACTGTCAGTCGGCTATGGGAGTTTCTGTGCCTACGATTGCCTTTATCAGTCGACTGCCATGTTTGGCAGTCGACTGATGGTTTGGAAGTCGACTGTCATTCCATGGCAGTCGACTGCTGGGCCAAAAACTCACCAATCAAGTAACAGTCGAATCCCTTTCAACTTGGAGCAGTCGACTGCCATGACATGGCAGTCGACTGATGCCGGCTAAACCTCAAACTTTACCTCCGTTTGAGTGTCCGGCGGTTGGGTAAACCTCAACCCGTGCGTTCGAGCCTCCGACACTTAGCCATTCGACCTAGTTCACCTAATTAGCTACTTACATTTCACTCATTCTCTCATCTCACTTAAAGTCCCTCATCGAAGCTCTCTTCGTTCGCGGCCACGTCCCTCGGCAGCATCAAGCGCACGACTCTGCAATGCTCCTTCACGTCTCCTGCCTTTGAAGTCTACTTCCTTGGCTTCGCTTCAAGTCATCTCGTTCGACGGTCCCTCGGCATACGACTCTGCAATGCTCCTTCACCGACTCAAGCACGAGGATGTGAGTTGGTGACACTTGCCAAAGCTCCATGTGCGAATTACTAAGTCCTACAAAACTTCAACGCACATATCAAATCCAATCATCCTAACTTAAACCCTTTGCCACACACATCAAAACCATATCACATGGGTTGATTGCCCTATCAATCTCCCCCTTTTTGATGTGTGGCAATCCGTTTAAGTTAGGTAAACAAATAACAATAAACATAAGCAAGGAAAGCATGTAAGTAAAATCATGAGTATAACAACTCCCCCTTAAACATGCAACTCCCCCTTAAGACATGCTAAATTTTCCCTTTTAGCATGATTAACTTAAACCTATCAATTCTCCCCCTTTGACACCATCAAAAACATTATCCAAATGTTATAATCCAAGGTATCAACTCTAAGGAAGAAAAAATACCAAAAACCAAACAAAACTTGAATCAGTGCTCGTGCAGACAGACATCACCGATCGTTCGGACTACCAATGATCGACATTAAACATTTCAGTCATTTCTGATTTTCGAACCGAAACTAATAAATGCACCAAAAATTACAAAAAATTCAAAAAATTATGAAATTTTGAAAACACATTTCTTTTAAAGTCCTTTATCAGTGAAAAATGAGTTTTCATGAAAATTACTTATATTTTCAATGATTTTCCAAAAATCCAAAAGCTTCAAAAACAACTAGTGTTTTGATTAAGTTTGTATCAATTTTTACACCTAGTTTTGTTTTAGATTGATTCAAAACATGAAAGCACAGATTTTAAAGTAAGAAATGGTTTTGAAAACATATAAAATATCTAACCATGATCTTTGGACAATCTATGAATTAAACATAACCCTTTCCCATGATTGGTTTATTATTGCTATTTTCATACTTTAAATGACAATCAAAATGCCATAAGCATTAGTGGACCATTTGTATCATCCTATCATCTCACCCATACTATGTTTTCAATCAAAGTTATCCTTATGGTGAATGTGAGATGTTCCTACAGGTATTTATGTACTTAACCTTCAAATTCATGCAATTCTACCCATGGTTAAGTATCACTCTATCATACCACATGATCATAAAAACATATATGCATTGATTTCACATTATGATCATGAAACAAATGTATCAATCAATTTGTAATCATGCATTAGGTATAAAATCATGATAATAAGTCAAGCATTTAAACTATTTATGGGTGCATTATCATCAACCAACACTATTTCAAAATTAAGTCCCGCCATCCTAAGTCAACCAAATAACATGATATAAGTTAAGTCCACTATAGTTGACTAACCTAGTCTTTTCCTAACCCTTAAGGATGGATTTAGGAACCCAATATAGGTTCTTTCCTATGGGGTTCACTAAGTATTCCTTAGGGATCCATTTTCTAGCAATTGTCTTATTTTTGGCTTGACCCCTAGCAATCAAACATTTATAGGCCTTTTCATTAGTCTTTCCCTTATATCCTAGGCCTCTTCTATTGAAGCTAGCCCTTTGGCTCCCTATAATCATATTAAGGGTATTGGAGCCAATTGTGAATTTTTCTAGGGATTTAGTCAAATGATCTATTTTTTCCCTTAACATCCTATTTTCCTCAATGCATGCATCATTTACATCAAAAGGCATGTAGTTATCTTGTGAGCATGCATCATCATCATTAACATTTAAACATGCTTTTTCTAATTTATTTTCTAGGGCCTTAATTTGATCTAGCATGCTCTTATTTTTTTTTTTGGCACTAAACAAATCCATAGTTAAGCTAAAATCATGGCAACTATTTCTTGAGTGGGAAGATTTTTTATCATAGTTTCCATGTCTTCTTCTTTGGATGATGAGGATGATGAAGAGCCTCCCCCTTCACTTGAGCTCTCCTCACTTGAGCTTGATTTTTCACCTTCGGAGGAGGAGGTGTCCAAATCGTCACTTTCCATCAAGGCAAGATTTGTGTAGACATGCTCTTCTTCTTCGGATGAGGAAAAAGAAGGATCATCCCATGTCCTTGCTTTGAGTGCTTTGGCCTTCCCCTTTTCTTTGGCCTTCTTTTCTTCTTCTTTCTTCTTCTTGCTCCCCTTCTTCTTTTCCTCTTTCTTCTTCCTCTCTTCTTTGCTCTTGTTCAAGAGGGGACACTCATCTCTTATATGTCCCTCTTGTTGGCAATTATAGCATATTATCTTCCTCTTGTTCCTTCTCCTATAATAAGATTTGTTAAATTTTAAATTTCTTAAAGCACGCCTTACCTTCCTTACCATATAAGCATCTTCATTGCTATTCATGGAGGATGAGGAGGATGCTTCATCGGATGAGGAGGGAGTCTCTATCTTCTTCTTCTTTCCCTTGTTGGCTATTAATGCTACTCCTCTTGATGACTTGATACTTGATTCTTCATTTATTCCTTCAAGCCTTGTTTCATGGAGCTCCATGGTTGAGAAGAACTCCTCCAAGGTGCTCACTTCTTGATTCTTCAACATGTAGAAGGAGTCCACCATTGAGCTCCATTTCAATGACTGGGGAAAAGTGTCGATTGCTTTCATAAGCATATCCCGGTTCGAAAGTTTTTCTCCTACACTTGTTAGCCCAATTAAAATTTCTTTAAAATGAGAGTGTAATGAGGTTACCTTTTCTCCATTTTCAAGTTTGATATTTGTTAATTGGGAGCAGAGGAGGTCTCTTCTTGCAAGCTTGGCCTCCGAGGTGCCTTCATGGAGTTCTATGAGTTTCTCCCACATTTCCTTGGCGCTTGCACATTCCCCTATCCGATTTACTTCTTGTTGGGGGAGTACATTGTAGAGGTGGTGCTTTGCCTTTAAGTTCACCAAGTACTCTTTCCTTTGTCTCTTTGTCTATCTTGTCTTCTCTATTTCTCCCCATCTTCATCCCTAGGTATCTCAAAACCATTTTCCATTATTAATAGAATTTCAAAGTCGGTTTCAAAGAATACCTCCATTCTCTTCTTCCACCAAGAGAATTCTCCCTCAAACTTCGGCGGGTGAATGATAGAGTCGGCCATCCTTGATGTAGTGCTTGTTGCGGCGGTTAGTCCTCGACAAGCTTCCTTGGCTCTGATACCACTTGTAGGAACTTCGGTGGCCGACTAGAGGGGGGTGAATAGCCCTCTTCATCGTATGAACTGAATTTCTTGTCTGCAAATATATTTAGTGCAATGGAAACAAAACTAAACAAGCAATAATGATAAGAAAAAACAAAATCAATGCTAACACACGATATAACGTGGTTCACGGCCTCGCCGCTAATCCACAGTCTGATTCATCTCCGGTGAATCACACCAAAACCAATCCACTATTGGTCTCTCCCTTTAGCCCAAGCAAGGTGGAGGTAAACCTTTACAACAATGAGAACACTCCTTTTATAATAGATATGAAAGAAAACTAGAAGAAGGAGTTTAAGCTTTGTGTGACACTTAGTAGGATGTTTAGAGCATAAGAATTTACCCTCCAAAGGCCCACACCCTCTCTTTTTATAGAGAGGGATGATTTCTTCCCGTTTGCCATCATCAGTCGACTACTGCCCTTGGTAGTCGACTACCGCCGTTACAACGACCTCTGAATATGTCAGATCCTGACTGTTGTAGTCAAACGGGAACCTTGGTAGTCGATTGATGTATCCATCAGTCGACTAATGCCTCCGTAGCCAACTGATCAGTCGACTATGAGAGGTTCTGTGCCCACGATTGCCTTCATCAGTCGACTGCCATCCTTGGCAGTCGACTGATAGTCTGGCAGTCGATTGTTATTTCATGGCAGTCAACTGTTAGGCCAGAAACCCACCAGTCGAACACCAATCGAACCCCTTTCGACTTGAAGCAGTCGACTACCATGACATGGCAGTCGACTGATGTCATGTAAACCTCAAACTTTACCTCCGTTTGAGCGTCCGACGGTCGGGTAAATCTCAACCATTGCAGTCGAGCCTCAGACACTTTGCCATTTGGCCAAGTTCACCTAATGAGCTACTTACATTTCACTCATTCTCTCATCTCACTTGAAGTTACTCGCCAAAGCTCTCTTCGTTCGCGGCCACATCCCTTGGCAGCATCAAGCGCACGACTCTGCAATGCACCTTCACATCTCTTGCCCTCGAAGTCTGCTTCCTTGGCTTCGCTTTAAGCCATCTCATCCGGCGGTCCCTCGGATGCATCTAGTGCAGGATTCTGCAATGCTCCTTCACCGACTCAAGCAGGAGGTTGTGAGTTGGTGACACTTGCTAAAACTCTATGTGCGAATTACTATGTCCTACAAAACTCCAACGTACATATCAAATCCAATCATCCTAACTTAAACCCTTTGCCACACACATCAAAATCATATCACATGGGTTGATTGCCCTAACATCCACCTCCCAAAGTAAACACAAAACTTGAGGTAGACTTCCTATTATACCTATCTGATTAGAAGTCGGAATTTGTGTAACCCACAGGGAGTAATTGATCTGCCTGGTATACCAGCATATAATCCCTAGTCATTCTCAGATACTTCAATATATGTTTTACCATAGTCCAATATCTCTGTCCTAGATTACTCTGATATCTGCTAACCATGCCCACGACAAAGCAGATATCCGCCCTCGTACATAACATAGCATACATGAGGCTTCCTACCACCGAAGCATAAGAAATCACCTTCATCTCCTCTATCTCCTTTGATGTTCTAGGACACATCTCTTTAGATAAAGGTACTCCATGTCTAAAAGGTAGAAAACCTTTCTTGGAGTTCTACATGCTAAAACGAGCCAAAATAGTGTCTATGTATGAAGCTTGAGATAAGCACAATATCCTTTTCCTGCGATCCCTTATAACTTTGATCCCAAGGATGTGTCCCACTTCTCCCAAGTCTTTCATATCAAACTATTTGGACAACCAAACCCTTACGTTTGATAAAACTTTGACATTGTTGCCAATTAACAAAATGTCATCTACATATAGTACTAGAAATACCACTACATTTCCGTCACATCTCTTGTATACACAAGACTCATCTGGACTTTGAATAAATCCATAAGTCTGGATTACTTCATCAAAGTGGATGTTCCAAGATCTCGAAGCTTGCTTCAATCCATAAATGGACCGATTATGCTTGCACACAAGATGCTCTTTGCCCTTTCTAATGAATCCCTCTGGTTACTCCATATAGATGCTTGCCTCAAGACTTCCATTATGGAAAATTGTCTTGACATCCATCTGCCACTCCTCATAATTCATATGAGCATCAATAGATAAGAGAATCCGAATAGACTTAATCATGGCCACCAGCGAAAAGTTCTCCTCATAATCGATACCCTCTTTCTGAGTATACCTTTTAGCAAGAAGCCTTGCTTTGAAGGTCTCGACCTTCCCGTCTATTCCTCTCTTTCTTTTGTAGATCCACTTGCATCCAATGATTTTTACACCATTGTGTGGTTCTACTAGCTCCAAGATCTGATTTGAATCCATAGATTCTATCTCAGAATTCATTGTACTTTGCCAAGATACAACATCTTTATCTTGGATTGCATCGTCATATTTCCACGGATCAGGTTCATGTTTGCCAGGGACTAAATCAGAAGATTCTCCCAAGAATATAAATCTATCAGGTTGTCTAACAACCCTCCCTCTACGATGAGGTATCACCTGTGTATCCTCTGTGACACGCGGTGCAGTCACTTATGGTATATCCTCTTATACTGATGGTACTAAAGTAGTGACTTCCCCTCTCAATTCCTCTAGAACAATCTTGCTCATGGGCTTGTGGTTCATCACATAGTCTTCCTCTAAAAATTTGGCATTTGTGCTAATGATCATACTCTGATCTCTAGGACTATAGAACAAACCACCTTTTGTCCCTCTAGGATAGCCTACGAACAAGCGCACTTCTGTACGAGGTTTCAACTTACCAGCATCTATCTTCAGCACATGTGTTGGACTCCCCCAAATCCAAATATGTCTCAAACTAGGCTTTCGCCCAGTCCACAATTCTGTAGGAGTAGAAGGCACTGATTTAGATGGTACCATGTTCAGAATATACACTGTCATATCTAGAGCATACCCCCATATTGAATCTGGTAACTCAGAATAACTCATCATCAATCTAACCATATCCATAAAAGTCCTATTCCTTCGCTCTTCTATACCATTCTGCTCAGGTGTTCCAAGTGGAGACAATTGGAATTGAATCCCAGCCTCTGATAAGTAATTCTTAAACTCTCCTAAGAGGTACTCACCACCATAACCAGATCGTAGTGTCTTGATACTTTTACCTTGATGTTTTTCCACATCAGTCTTGAATTCTTTGAACCTGTCAAAGCATTCAGACTTGCGGCACATCAAGTAAATGTATCCATATCTTGAATAATCACCTTTAAAAGAGACAAAATATTCAAAACCACCTCTAGCCTGGATAGACATAAGACCACACAAATCAGAATGAACCAATTCCAACACATCTTTGGCTCTATACCCCTTGGCCTTAAAAGGCCTCTTGGTCATTTTACCTTCCAAGCAAGATTCGCAAGTTGGGAGATCCTCCACCACCAATGAAGCCAAAGGTCCATCAGCAATAAACCTTTGAATTCTACTTAGGTTAATATTACCTAACCTTAGATACCAGAGATACGTTTGGTTCATTTTCGAAGGTTCTTTTCTCTTATTAGATTTAGAAGATTAGTTATTTACTTCTATTTGCATCGTAGGAGCTTTTGGTTCAAGAGTATACAAATTACCTACCAACGTACCAAAACAAATAATCTCCCTATTCCTTTTTATAACAACTCTGTCATTAAAAGAAATAGAATAATCATCCGAAAATAATTTAGAAACTGAAATTAAATTCTTTCTAAATGAAGGTGCATAAAGGCAATTTCTCAGAATCAAAGTTATGTTCCTATCAAAAGATAAATAAATATCTCTCACTCCAATAGCCGCCACATTCATAGCATCTCTCATGTAGACGGTAATCTCCCCCTCATCTAGTCGTCTAGTTTCCTGGAACCCCTATAAAGTATTACAAACATGATCAGTGGCTCCCGTAGCTACACACCAGGTGCCGGTAGATAACACCGCTAAACATGTTTCAACGACTAGACCAAAAGATATACCTTTGTTCTGCTTCCGGTTGGGGCAGTCCTTCTTCTAATGTCTAATCTGCTTGCAAGTGAAGCACTTGCCTTTCATCTTCTTCTCTCCTCCCTGAGATCATCCCACCACCTTTGCTCCACCTTGTTTCTTCTTCTTCTTGCCTTTCGGCTTAGAAGTAGAAACCTTCTGAGCAACCATGGCCTGAGCCTGAGCACTGTGATGAAAAAGCCCCTCTGCCGCCTGGAGTTATGTCAGAAGCTCCGTCAACAAATACAACCTCTTATTCATGTTGTAGTTCAGATGAAACTGCTCAAAACTCCTAGGTAGAAATTGGAGAATGATATCGACTTGGGTTTCCCCATCGATCTCAGCTCCAAGGACTTTCAGCTCATTCAAATGAGCCATCATCTTGAGAACATGATCCCTCATGAGTGATCCCTCAACCATGATGGTCGTCATCAAGTTCGTCATGGCTTCCTACCTAGCAGCCCGATTCTAGTGTCTGAAAAGTTCCTTGAGATTGAGCATCATGTCATAAGCAGTAGGCATGGCTTGATGCTGATGTTGTAATACATTTGACATAGAAGCCAAAATGTAACACCGCGTCATCTCATCATCCTTTATCCACTTCTTATAACTCTCTTTCTCCTTTTCCCCAGAATCATTTGTAGGCTTAGGAGGACACTCCTCGAGAAGTACAAACTTGTACTCCTCAACAGTCAAGACTATATCTAAATTCCTTTTCCAATCCACATAGTTAGGTCCAGTAAGTTTAGTTTCCTTTAGTATCATAGCAAGTGGGTTGAAATTCATTTTTGAAAAACCTAAGAATCACATGGATCAAAATATTGGATTTCAAAAATTTATTGATTCCTCAAACAATAAAATTTTAAAATCAACCAACACATCAAAATATCGAGAATATCGTATGCCATGATAGTGTGGACGTATACGAATTCTACATTTGTAAGAGGAGAGTTTACCCATTAATTTTATTATCCTGTCAACCTTATTTTTTGACAAATAAAATTAATAGTTGGTTCCTCTTCGGCCCTACAAAAAAAAGCAGTGACTCCGATGGGAAGGATACTCTTATTTGAATCTAAGTGTTAACCATTACCCGATACTAAGGCAATTATCTCGGATTATGTGCCTTCCGATGGGGAAGAACACACACTCCTAAATAATTTCCTATAACCATATTTGACCTAGTGATCTGCAAAACAAACTCATTCGATGGGAAGGAAGGCACTCAGAGTTGACACATAAGTTTGTTTGCATCACATGTTAAACTGTAATGGAGGTCATGGGAATTTTTAAAAAAATATCCCTCTCCCACTTAGTAATTTAAAATGTGAAATTTTCCAAGCACACAACATGCATATCAAACAAGAAACAATAAATATGAAATATATTTTCCAACTATTATGGCTTTTTGTTTTCTAATATGCCTCCCGTCGTGTCGCCATCTCGTCCGCTCCTCCATACACCATATACAAGTCATCCAGAGATCCGAGCCGAGAATAATTATTTTAATTTACATCCATCGATCATATACTTTAAAAAGTAGTGTACATGAAATCTAGATCGAAAGTAAACTAAAATAAAAGTGTGGCTAAACAAGAAAGAAACTTAAACAAGAATTATACCTCTTGATCTTCTATTATATGTTCTATCCTCCTCTTAGACGTTGTGTGGGCAATGATCCTCCAAGAGTTGAAGCCTCCTAGATCACGTTCTTCCCTTCCTTGCTCACTCCAAACAAAGGGAAGAATACCAAACACTTCTTCTCCTATCTAGAACCGACCACCAAGCCATCAAACATGGTTGTTGCCACCGCACAAGGAGAGGAAGAAGGAATATGGGCACCGACCAAGAACTCCAAGGGAAGAAACCCTAACTCTTACCGCCGGCCAAAGAGAGGGGGAGAGGGTGGTACTGTCGGCCAAAGGAGAGGGAGAGAGGGTGGCACCGACAATGAAGAAAAGGAGAAAGAACACCTCAACTTCCTTATGTCGCTGGCCCTAGGAGACAAACCCTAGCACACCCTTGCCGCCCCAAGCCAAAGGCAACTCCAAACCCTAACCCTAATTGATGTGTTGCAACCCAAGCCAAGAAAGCAAAACCCTAACACCAAAAATCTCTTTGATAGTCTTTACGACCAAGCCTTGGAGGCATATTTATAGATTTCGCCCAAGCCTCCCTTTTAATCGTGTCCGTTGGATCTTGGCTTCATGAGGGTTTTAATAGGCGACAATTGGGACCATGAGGAGGATGTTGGATCAATTTGAAACGCTAGAGGGGGGGGGTGAATAGCGTTAAAACTTTTTCTTTCGAATTCGTTCGTTAAAACACGAATAGATAATTAATGGCAGCGAAAAGATAAGCAATAAATAAAGGAAACAACTATTTTTACTTGGTTCGTAGCCTTCGTCTACTACTCCAAGGCCCTAGTGGTCCTTGACCACGTACGGAGGGCAAAAACACTAAAGAACTCCTCCTCGTTAGAGGTAGGAGTTCATCGATACAAATAAGAACAAAGCTTGAGGTAGAGGGATACTCCCCCTCTCCTCGTTACGATAAAAGCTCCGAAAGATTAAAGTAATGAACTTAAAATAAAAGTTAAAACCGACGTTACAATAAGAAAGAAATTAAGACCTAGACGTCGGAGAGAAAGCACTTCATTGTTGGAAAAGTTGTAGCTTGGCGGAGGCTTTTGGAAGCTTTAGAATTGATTAAGAAACCCTAGGATTGGCCCTCCTTTTATAGCCTTTGAGCCCCATTTCGAGAGGAACCCTAGCCAATCACAATTGAGCACCAATCTCCTTGAAATGGGGTGATGGCCATCATCGATCGATCGATGGCAAGATTATTCGAAAGGCCGACGACCTCACGATCGACTGATTGACGACAGTCGAGTCCTCCAAGCTTGCAGTCGACTGATGCTTGCTGCAAGTCAAAGTTAGCTCAAAGAAAACATTATTTCGACGGCCTTCAACCGTCCGATCTTGACCTAGACCATCGATGGGATGTCTTTGGTCGGATCTACGCTTAAGACCATCCCCGTAGGGAGGATACGACCTCACTTACGCTCGCACACACGAGCTTACCTCGATACTTACAATGTCGCTTTTGCTTCCGGCCTTCCACTTGATTCCTTTGGCTCCCTCCGAAGTCACTCGAATGTTGCCCGACCACTGCGGCTTCCTCCGGGTGTCGCTAGCCTTCAGCTCTAGCTATAGCAATCTTCTGCACACTCGATTCAGCTCGTGAGATAACGACATGAGCTTAACTTTGTATCGTTTGCTATAATCAAAACTCAGGTTCGACTTAGGTGCCTGCTGCACCAACAATCTCCCCCTTTTTGATTTATGGCAAACCCACATACAAATTTAAGTAAATAGCAAGCATGAAGAATAATGTGCATTAGAAACAAACAAAAAAATAAAGAAGATTAAGTTGGAGTAGTAAGGATTTTCTTCAAGTACTCCCCCTTGACCGAGGGTGAGTCTTGAAGAAAGACCTTAATCCTCCCTTTGAGGGTTGCTTTAAGTAATTACTTAAAGTTGGCCTTAGTAAAACGTTTAAGTTAAGAGTTCTTCTTAACTTGGCCCTTTCTCCCCCTTAAGTAAAACATTAAGGGCATAATGTTTAAAATAAGTAAAACGTTGATGACACAAATAAGTTTAAGTTAAGAATTCTCTTAACTTGGCCTTTAATAAGTTTTCAAAACTTAAAGTTAACTTTTGGTTTAAATATAAAGTAAGAGTTAAACCAATTAATTTGACCCCGTTAAACTTTGGCCTTTTTCTCCCCATTTTTCCATATATCGAAAAGAGTGAGGGTGTGTGTGGAAAACAAAAATAAGTGTTAAATTTAAAGTCCAAGCATGTTCCACATTATTTTGAAAATAATATACTGAAAATAAATTCATCTATAAAATGTTCGACTCATATTTGGCTTGATTGATATAAAAGATCAACCAGTCCTGGTCAGAGTCGGTTAGTATGTATGATTATACTCCGTGGTTCATAGCGATGCACTAGCTCTATATCTGGAACCAGGAGTAAGGTCCTAACATATCACGCTCATCTATGTGGCTAAGTGAGTGTGGTTCCGACGGTATGATCCTCTAGTGGAATGGAACATCATTGATGGATCAAGTGAGTGTGGTTCCGATCCATCGGGTGGCCAAGATCCAACTCCTCCTTATGGTCCCTATCGTAGCCTAATATAATCCTTGTAAAGTCTAGATCCAAGAATGTAAAATAAAACTCTAGAACCAATGGTTGGGATTAATTCCCTAGATCCGATGGTTGGGATGAAACCCTAGAACCAACGGTTGGGATTAAATCCCTAGATCCGATGGTTAGGATGAAACCCTAGAATCGACGGTTGAGATTAAATACCTAGATCCGACGGTTGGGATGAAATCCTAGATCCGACGATTGGGATGAAATCCTAGATTCGATGGTTGCGATGAAATCCTAGATCCGACGGTTGGGATGAAACCCTAGATCCGACGGTTGGGATAAAACCCTAGATCCGACGGTGGAGATTAAATCCCTAGATCCGATGGTGGAGATTAAAGGAGTCCTAAGCCTAACTCTATAAAAGGAAAGCTTAGGGTTGGGCGGCAAGATAATCAATTGGGGTTAGGGTTTTGAGTTGGGCGGCTAGGGTTTGGGAGCTAGGGCTTGGGCGGCAATCTTCTTCCATCAAATTGTTGCCGGCGCCCATCTTCCTCCATCAAGACTTGGCCGGCGCTCATCCTCTAGGCCACTCTCTTATTCCTTGGATGGTGGTTCTCCTTCCATTGGTGGTCGGCGTTCATTCCTCCAATCTCTCCAAGGTGGCCGACAGTTCTCCTTCCATTGGTGGCCGGCGCTTCATCCTCTCGTTCCTTGGCCGGCGGTTGCATCAAACTCCTTTGCTTGGTGGCCAGTTCTAGAAAGGAAAGGTTTTGTTGGTTCTTCTCTTTGTTCGCAGTGGACAAGGAAGGGAAGAACATGATCTAGAAGGCTTCTACTCGTGGAGGATCTTCGCCCACACATCGTCCACGAGGAGGATACGACATACGGTAGAAGATCGTAAGGTATAAAGTGGTACAACTTTATTTTCAGATCTGAGCATGTTATTTTAATTGTTGATTATACAATTATGCATATGTATATATTTTGTATAATCTTGGACCCCAAAGACAAACACAAAAACCGGCGATCCGTCCGTCGTCTCTTCCGCGGCTAACCAACTAGAAGAGTTGTGTTGCTTGAACAACTAGTTTGTTCAAGCGACCACTCAAGTTGTTAGCACGACGATGAGTTGGTTGTGCTAAGGAAACTCATCCCATCCAGATTAATTCTTTCATTAGTGAAAATTTTAATCCGGGGACATGGGAGCCAATGAGCCTCCGAAGCAACTCCCTACAAGTGGTATCAGAGACACGGTTTCCGGTTTTGTGTGTTTTGGATTCGGTTACTTTCATGCACATATCATATATTGAGTATGCCGGATAATAGTAGGATGTGCGTAGGCTAACTTTTTGGTTGCAGGCATAAGATCCGACTATTATGGCTATTTGGTTGTATGTGATTGTTTTGTGTGTGATTGTATGTATATTATTTGAATCCTCGGGGTTGACGAGGCTAGATTAGTATTTAATTTTTGTAATTAAATATGACATTGTTTAGCCGCTCATTTTAGTTTACTTTCGATCTAGATTATTTGTACACTCCTTTGTGGAGTATAGGATCGATGGATGTTAATTAAAATAGTTTATGTCGGCTCGGATCTCTTTGGTGACTTGCGCACTGGAAAAGATGGAGCGGACGAGGTGGCGACACGACGGGATGCGTATTGGAGGACAATGCCATAAATGTTGGAAAAATTCTATTTTTTCCATATTTATTGCTGATTTGTTTTATATGCATGTTGTGTATGCTTTAAAATTCATCAATTTCAATTTACTAAGTGGGAGAGGGATATTTTAATTAATTCCCGCGGCCTCCATTACAATTTGACGTGTGATGCAACAAACTTGCGCGTTGGCTCTGAGTGCCTTCCTCCCCATCGGATGGGTTTGTTTGCGGATCACTAGGTCAAATAATGGTTATAGGAAATTATTTAGGAGTGTGTGTACTTCCCCATCGGTAAGGCACATAATCCGAAATAATTCCCTTAGTATCGTGTAATGGTGCACACTTAGATGCAAATAAAAAGTATCCTCCCCATCGGAGTCACTGCTTTTATTTGTAGGGCCAAAGAGGAACCAACTATTAATTTTATTTTTCAAAAAGTAAGGTTGACAAGATAATAAAATTAATGGGTAAAACCTCCTCTTACAAATGTAGAATTCGTATACATCCACACTATCGTGGCATGCGATATTCTCGGTGTTTTGAGGTGTTGGTTGATTTCGGAATTTTATTGTTTTTGAGGAATCAATAATATTTGAAATCTAATATTTTGATCATTGTGATTTTTAGGATTTTCAAATGGCTTTCAACCCACTTGCTGTGATTTTAAAAGAAAATAAGCTTACTGGACCAAACTACATTGATTGGAAAAGAAATCTGGATATTGTCTTAACTGCGGAGGAGTACAAATTTGTACTCTTTGAGGTCTGCCCTCCTAAGCCCTCCGATGACTCTGATGAAAAGGAGAAAGAACGTTATAAGAAATGGGTCAAGGCAAATGAGATGGCGCGGTGTTACATTTTGGCATCTATGTCAAATGTGCTGCAACATCACCATCAGGCCATAGCCACAACTTATGACATGATGTTCAATCTCAAGGAACTTTTCGGACATCAGAGTAGGGCGGCTAGACAGGAGGCAATGAGAAACTTGATGATGACCACCATGATCGAGGGAAAACCCGTTAGGGATCATGTTCTCAAGATGATGGCTCATCTTAATGAGATGAAAGTCCTCGGAGCTGAGATCGATGGGGAAACCCAGGTCGATATCATTCTCCAGTCTCTGCCTAGGAGTTTTGAGCAGTTTCGCCTCAATTACAACATGAACAAAAGGTTGTATTCGTTGGCGGAGCTTCTGACAGAACTCCAGGCGGCAGAGGGGCTTTTTCGTCAAAGTGCTCAAGCCATGGTCGCTCAGAAGGTTTCTTCCTCTAAACCGAAAGGTAAGAAGAAGAAGAAGCAAGGTGGGGCGAAGAAGGTGGCAGTGGGACCTCAGGCAGGAGTGAAGAAGCCGAAAGGCAAGTGCTTCACTTGCAAGTAGACTGGACATTGGAAGGCGGACTGTCCTCGCCGAAAGAAAAAAGGTATATCTTCTTGTTTAGTTATTGAAACATATTTAGCGGTGTTATCTACCAGTGCCTGGTGTGTTAATACAGGAGCCACTGATCATGTCTACAATACTTTGCAGGGCTTCCAGGAAACCCGACAACTAGCTGAGGGAGAGATTACCGTCTTCATGGGCAATGCTTCAAAGGTGGCGACTATTGCAGTGGGAGACGTTTATTTATCTTTTGATAGGAATAAAGTTTTGGTTTTGAGAAATTGTCTTTATGTACCTACTTTTAGAAAGAATTTAATTTCAGTTTCTAAATTGTTTATGGATGGATATTCTTTTTCTTTTAATGACAAAGTGGTTATAAAAACGAATAGGGAGATTATCTGTTCTGGTACATTGGTTGGCAATTTATATACTCTTGAACCGAAAACTCCCACGATGCATATAGAAATCAATAACTCATCTTCTAAGTCTAATAAGAGAAAAGAACCTTCGCAAATAAACCAGACATATCTTTGGCATCTAAGGCTTGGTTATATTAACCTAAGCAGAATTCAAAGGTTGATAGCTGATGGACCTTTGGGTTCATTAGTGGTGGAGGATCTCCCAACCTGTGAATCTTGCTTGGAAGGTAAAATGACCAAGAGGCCTTTCAAGGCCAAGGGGTATAGAGCCAAAGATGTGTTAGAATTAGTTCATTATGATTTGTGCGGTCCTATGTCTATCCAGGCAAGAGGTGGTTTTGAATATTTTGTCTCTTTTATAGACGATTATTCAAGATATGGATACATTTACTTGATGCGCCGCAAGTCTGAATGCTTTGACAGGTTCAAAGAATTCAAGGATGATGTGGAGAACCGTCAAGGTAAAAGTATCAAGACATTACGATCTGATCGTGGTGGCGAGTACCTCTTGGGAGAGTTTAGGAGTTACTTATCAGAGGCTGGGATTCAATCCCAATTGTCCGCACCTGGCACACCCCAGCAGAATGGTGTGGTGGAGCGAAGGAATAGGACTCTTATGGAGATGGTCAGATCGATGATGAGTTATTCTGAGTTACCTGATTCGTTCTGGGGGTTTGCTCTGGAAACAACAACACACATTCTTAACTTGGTTCCATCTAAGTCAGTACCCTCTACTCCCACAGAGTTGTGGACTGGGCGAAAGCCTAGTCTAAGACATATTCGGATTTGGGGTAGTCCAGCACATGTGCTGAAGGGAGATGCTGGTAAGTTGGAATCTCGTAGAGAAGTACGCTTGTTTGTTGGCTACCCTAAGGGAACGAAGGGTGGTTTATTTTATAGTCCTAGAGATCAGAAGGTGATCATGAGTACGAATGTCAGATTTCTAGAGGAGGACTATGTGATGAACCACAAGCCCACGAGAAGGATTGTTCTTGAGGAGTTGACAGGGGAAGTCTCGACTTCATTACCACTGGTACAAGAGGAGACACCACAAGTTACTGGACCGCGTGTCACAGAGCATACACAGGAGGCACCTCGTCGTAGTTGGAGGGTTGTTAGACAACCCGAGAGATTCATGTTTTTGGGAGAGTTTTCGGACTTAGTCCCTGGTGAATATGAACCGGATCCCTGGACATATGACGAGGCACTCCAAGATAGAGATGCGGTATCTTGGCAAAGTGCGATGAATTCAGAGATAGAATCTATGGATTCTAATCAGGTCTGGGAGCTAGTAGAACCACCCGATGGTGTAAAAGCCATTGGATGCAAGTGGATCTACAAGAGAAAGAGAGGAGTAGACGGGAAGGTTGAGACCTTCAAAGCTAGGCTTGTTGCGAAAGGGTATACTCAGAAAGAGGGTATCGATTATGAGGAGACCTTTTCGCCGGTAGCTATGCTTAAGTCTATCCGGATTCTCTTATCTATAGCTGCTCATATGGATTATGAGATTTGGCAGATGGATGTCAAGACAACTTTCCTTAACAAAAGTCTTGAGGAGAACATCTATATGCGGCAACCAGAGGGATTCATTGCTAAAGGCAAAGAGCATCTTGTATGTAAGCTTAATCGATCCATTTATGGATTGAAGAAAGCTTCTAGATCTTGGAACATCCGCTTTGATGAGGTAATCCAGTAATATGGATTTATTCAAAGTCCGGATGAGCCTTGTGTATACAAGAGATGTGACAGAAATGTAATGGTGTTTCTTGTACTATACGTAGATGACATTTTGTTAGTTGGCAATAATATCAAAGTGTTATCAGACGTAAGGGTATGGTTGTCCAAACAGTTTGATATGAAGGACTTGGGAGAAGTGGGACACATCCTTGGGATCAAAGTTATAAGGGATCGCAAGAAAAGGATGTTGTGCTTATCTCAAGCTTCATACATTGACACTATCCTTGCTCGTTTTAGCATGCAGAACTGTAAGAAAGGTTTTCTACCTTTTAGGCATGGAGTTCCTTTATCTAAAGAGATGTGTCCCAAAACATCAAAGGAGATAAAGGACATGAAGGCGGTTCCTTATGCTTCGGCAGTAGGAAGCCTCATATATGCTATGCTATGTACGAGACCAGATATCTGCTTTGCCGTGGGCATGGTTAGCAGATATCAGAGTAATCCTGGACAAGGACATTGGACTGCGGTAAAGCATATATTGAAGTACCTGAGAAGGACTAGGGATTATATGCTGGTTTACCGGGCAGATCAATTAGTCCCTGTAGGTTACACAGATTCGGATTTTCAATCAGATAGGGACAAGAGTAAGTCTACCTCGGGGTTTGTGTTTACTTTTAGAGGTGGAGCCATAGTATGGAGGAGTGTCAAGCAGAAATGCGTAGCGAACTCCACCATGGAAGCTGAGTATGTGGCAGCCTCTGAGGCAGCCAAGGAAGCTGTATGGCTCAGGAACTTCTTGATGGACTTGGATGTGATTCCTGGTTTGCCCAAAACTATCACAATTTATTGTGATAACAGTGGTGCAGTTGCAAACTCGAAGGAACCACGAGCCCACAAGGCGAGTAAACACATAGAGCGCAAGTACCACCTTATACGAGAGATCGTAAAGCGAGGAGAAGTTGTTGTCGCCAAGATTGCATTAGAGGATAACCTGGCGGATCCATTCACTAAGGCCCTTCCAGCGAAAGCGTTTGATAGGCATGTAGAGGACATGGGGATCAGATGTATGGCAGTGTGATGACGGCATAGTCTTTTAGTATAAGTGGGAGATTGTTGGAATGTATACTGAAAGCCTAGCTCTTTTTGTATGAACATTTTATTTTGAAATAAGAATCACATGATCATTGTTTGCACTTTATATATTTATTATATGTGTGTGCATATTGTCTAATATTTTACATTGTAGATAACATGGTGCTTGGTGTGGCACAGAAGATCATGTTATCAGTCCCTTGTAAAATATAAGTAGAGGCTCACAACAAAGATGGTTTTGGACAAACCATTGGTATGGTTGTAGTGTAGCTTGGTATTGTTTTGTCTTAAACATAGAGTTGCACTAGTACACTTAGGTGTATTGAGCAAAACCGACATAGAGGTGATTCAATTTATTGCTGACTACATAATTGAATCGAACCTCGGATATTATGTTGTACATGCTCTTAATCCCGATATAATAATGGGCACATGTACTTAGTATTTATTACTTTGATTTACCAGAGGGTGAGATTTAGATGATTAAATCAATATGCCCGGTAAGTTGAGAAATGATATTATTTACATGGTGTGCCGTTGATTATAGGAGGAAACCCTGTCCTATATATTAGGTTGATGATGTCCTCTTGAGGAGCTCATAAGGTTCATCATGTAAACCCAGCTGGTTGACTTAGTCAACATGATGATAAGGTTGAGTGGTACTACTCGAGGAATTAGATGTTAATTAATTGATGGTCAGTTAATCAATTAATTGACGGACATTAGATATCTTAAACACGGGGAGATGAATGTACAAATAATATATGGAGCCCATATTAATTTATGGGGGTTGGTGAGGTAGTTCAATGATGATCCTCTAGTGGAATGGAACATCATTGATGGATCAAGTGAGTGTGGTTCCGATCCATCGGGTGGCCAAGATCCAACTCCTCCTTATGGTCCCTATCGTAGCCTAATATAATCCTTGTGAAGTCTAGATCCAAGAATGTAAAACAAAACTCTAGAACCAACGGTTGGGATTAAATCCCTAGATCCGATGGTTGGGATGAAACCCTAGAACCAACGGTTGGGATTAAATCCCTAGATCCGATAGTTAGGATGAAACCCTAGAATCGACGGTTAAGATTAAATCCCTAGATCCGACGGTTGGGATGAAATCCTAGATTCAACGGTTGGGATGAAATCCTAGATCCGACGGTTGGGATGAAATCCTAGATACGACGGTTGGGATGACACCCTAGATCCGACAATTGGGATAAAACCCTAGATCTGACGGTGGAGATTAAATCCCTAGATCCGACGGTGGAGATTAAAGGAGTCCTAAGCCTAACTCTATAAAAGGAAAGCTTAGGGTTGGGCGGCAAGATAATCAATTGGGGTTAGGGTTTTGAGTTGGGCGGCTAGGGTTTGGGAGCTAGGGCTTGGGCGGCAATCTTCTTCCATCAAATTGTTGCCGGCACCCATCTTCCTCCATCAAGACTTGGCCGACACTCATCCTCTAGGCCACTCTCTTATTCCTTGGCCGGTGGTTCTCCTTCAATTGGTGGCCGACGTTCACTCCTCCAATCTCTCAAAGGTGGCCGGCGGTTCTCCTTCCATTGGTGGCCGGCGCTTCATCCTCTGGTTCCTTGGCCGGCGGTTGCATCAAACTCCTTTGCTTGGTGGCCGGTTCTAGAAAGGAAAGGTTTTTTTGGTTCTTCTCTTTGTTTGCAGCGGACAAGGAAGGGAAGAACGCGATCTAGAAGGCTTCTACTCGTGGAGGATCTTCGCCCACATGTCGTCCACGAGGAGGATACGACATACGGTAGAAGATCGTAAGGTATAAAGTGGTACAACTTTATTTTTAGATCTGAGCATGTTATTTTAATTGTTGATTATACAATTATGCATATGTATATATTTTGTATAATCTTGGACCCCGAAGACAAACACAAAAACCGGCGATCCGTCCGTCGTCTCTTCTGCGGCTAACCAACGAGAAGAGTTGTGTTGCTTGAACAACTAGTTTGTTCAAGCGACCACTCAAGTTGTTAGCACGACGACGAGTTGGTTGTGCTAAGGAAACTCATCCCATCCGGATTAATTCTTTCATTAGTGAAAATTTTAATCCGGGGACATGGGAGCCAATGAGCCTCCGAAGCAACTCCCTTCAAGGCTATAACTACTTCATTACCGTCACCGATAATCACTTACGATTTAGGTATGTGTTCTTGATGAAACACAAGTCTGAAGCCTTTGAAAGGTTCAAAGAATTTAGAAAATGAACTAGAGAAACAACTTGGCAAGAGTATTAAAATACTTCGATCGGATCGAGGTGGTGAATGCTTGAGTCAAGAGTTTCTAGATCATATGAGGGACAATGGTATATTGTCTTAATGGACTCTGCCGTATACACCACAGCTTAATAGTGTATCTGAGAGGCAAAATCAAACCTTGTTGAACATGGTTAAGTCGATGATGAATCACGTGAATCTTCCCAAGTCCTTTTTGGGGCTATGCACTTAAGACAGCTGTTTACTTACTAAACAAACTCCTGACCAAGGTTGTCTCTACTACTTCATATGAGATACGGAATAGTAAGAAACCTCATTTATCTTACTTGAAGGTATAGGGTTGTCCTGCTTATGTGAACTGGACTGTATCAGACAAATTGGATGCTAAATCTGATTAATGTATATTTATTAGATACCCTAAGGAAATGAGGGGTTACCAATTCTATCATCCTATGGAACAAAAGGTGTTTGTTTCAAGGCATGTTGTGTTTCTAGAGAAAGAGTTTCTCTTGCAAGAAAATAGTGGGAGTGACGTTGAGCTTGAGGAGGTTCAAGAAACTCCAATAGACATTAATGAGATACCTAGTCAAGCACCACAACTGATAACTCATAATGATGAGCCATCGGTTGAACCTATTATAACACCACATCTTCGTAGATCTGGTAGAACACGCAACATTCCTGAGAGATATGAATTTCTCGTAAGTTAATTGAACGACGTGTTACTCATTGATGATGAGGAGTCTACCAGTTATGAAGAAGTTCTGAAAAGTTCAGAAAGAGACAAATGGGTTGAAGTCATGAAGTCAGAAATGGATTTCATGTATGAAAATCAAGTTTGGAACTTCGTGGACCCACCTAAAGGCATTACGCTTATAGGGTGCAAGTGGGTTTTCAAGAAGGAAACTGACATGGATGGTAATGTGATTACCTATAAGGCTAGATCAGTGGCGAAAGGCTATTGTCAAAAGCAAGGTCTTCATTATGACGAGGCCTATTCACCAATAGCTATACATAAATCCATTCGGATGCTCCTGGCCAAGCGGCTCATTATGATTATGAGATATGACAGATGAATGTGAAAATGACTTTCCTTAATGGAAACCTCCTCGAGGGTGTGTATATGATACAACCTGAGGGTTTCACATCGGTTGATAAAACCAAGGTATGCAAACTTCGATGGTCCATTTATGGACTGAAGCAAGCATCCAGGAGTTGGAGTATCATTTTGATGAGACAATCAAAATGTTTGATTTCTCACAAAATCCGAACGAGCCTTTTGTCTACAAGAAGGTTAGTGGGAGTGAAGTCGTGTTCCTAGTGTTGTATGTCAATGACATATTACTTATAGGAAATGATATCTTTGTATTACAGTCAGTCAAAATTTGGTTATCCAAAACATTCTCTATGAAAGACCTGGGAGAAGCGATCTACATCCTTGGGATTAAGATCTATGGAGATAGATCAAAATGGTTGCTTAATCATTCACAGTCTACATATATAGACTGAGTGTAGGGTCGATGTGGTTGGTCGGCTAGAGGGGGGTGAATAGCCCTCTTTCGTTCGATGATGGAATTCACTTGTCTAAAATTATAATTAGCGCAACAGAAACAAAACAAGACAAGCAAATAGAAATAAGAATACAAACGCTAACACAAAGTCGTAACGTGGTTCACGACCTCGCCGCTAATCCACGACCCGATTCGTCCCAGGTGAATCACTCCGCAACCAATCCACTATTGGTCTCTCCCTTTAGCCATAGCAAGGTGGAGATAAATCCTTACAACTCAAGAATACTCCTCTTACAATAGATGTGAAAGAAACTAAAAGAAGGAGTTTAACACTTGTGGAGCACTTGGATGATAGTTTGGAAGTTAAGCATTAGGCATCCAAAAGCTCACACCCTCTCTTTTTATAGAGAGGGCTGATTTCTTTCTGTTGGCCGCCATCAGTCGACTACTGGCCTCGGCAGTCGACTGCCGCCACTACAACAACCTTTGAACACATCAGATCCCAACCGTTGTAGTCCAATGGAACCCTTGGCAGTCGACTAATGTATCCATCACGATCGATGCCTCAGAGTCGATCGACTACCGCTCACGATGTCTGCCCGCGACGCCATCACCGATCGCCACATTTGGCGGGCGATCGATTCATTCCATGGCAATCGACTGTTGGGCCAAAAACCTATCAGTCGAACACCAATCGAACCCCGTTCGACTCAGAGCAATCGACTTCCATTCCTTGGCAGTCGACTGATGTCGGGAAATCACATCTGACACTTAGCCAAATGGCCAAGTTTCACCAAAGAGCACTACTGTTGGATCGAAGCGGATCGCTAGAGGGGGGGGTGAATAGCGATAAAAACTTTTCTTTTAAATCGTTCGATAGACAATTAAACGCAGTGGAAATGTAAATAAAAACTAAATGAGACAAATAGTTTTTTTACTTGGTTCGTAGCCTTCGGCTACTACTCCAAGGCCCTAACAGTCCTAGACCGTGTACGGAGGGCAATTCACTAAAACACTCCTCCTCGTTGGAGGTAGGAGTTTTACGATTACAAAAGCCTTCAAAGCAAAAAGATAAAGAGACAAACCCTCTCTTCTATTAAAGTAAAATGCAACGAAAAGCCTCGATTAAAAAGAATTGCAATATTGAAAGCAATAATAAATTAAGATTATACCAACAACTAAACAAAAGAAACTTTAAGCTAGGGTTGTTGGCAGCACTTCGTTGTTGTAGAGTCGTCGGAGAGTTACAGCGTAACGGAGGCTTTTGAGCAATTAGAATTAAGGATAAAACCCTAGGTTTGCCCCTCCTTTTATAGCCTTTAAGCCCCTCAACGAATGGGTCTTCAACCAATCACAAATGGGCACAAAACTCCTTGAAAAAAGGTGATAAAGCTTGACTCCTCGAGGCTGATTTTTGACCACCGGTTGAACTGATGGCACGGATTTTTGACTACAATAAAGAGTTAGCTCAAAATATAAGTGGATTCGACGGCCACTTGCCATCCGATCTCAACATAGACCTTCCATGGGAAGTCTTGGGTCGGATCGTCCCCTAAGATCATCCCCGTAAAGAGGATACGACCTCACTTACGCTCGCACACACGAGCTTACCTCGATACTTACGTGTCGCTTTTGCTTCCGGCCTTCCACTCGATTCCTTCGGCTCCCTCCGAAGTAACTCGAGTGTCGCCCGACCACCGCGGCTTCCTCCAGGTGTCGCTAGCCTTCAGCTCCAGCATTGAGACTTTTCTGCACACTTGATTTAGCTCGTGAGATAACAATATAAGCTTAACTTTATATCGTTTGCTATAATCAAAACTTAGGTTCAACTTAGGTGCCCACTGCACCAACAATCTCCCCCTTTTTGATTTATGGCAAACCCACATACAAAGTTAAGACAAAAATAAGTAAGAGATTATGCATGAATGAGTAGGAGTATATAAAAATTCTTTTTCAAGTGCTCCCCCTTGAGGAATCCTCCCCCTTGACTGAGGGTGAGTACTTGAGAAAGGGTTTTAACTCTCCCCCTTGATATGTGCTACTAAGAAAAAGAATTAAGTAACCGAAATTACTTAATATTGGCCATAGTGTTTAAAATAAGTTTTAAGTTAAGAAACCAAATGATTTCTTAACCTTGGCCTTTTGTTAAAAGTTAAATAAGTTTTCAAAACTTAAAGTTAACTTTTGGTTTAATTATGATGTAAGAGTTAAGTTATCAAAAAATAATTTTTGAAGAGTTAAGTTATCAAAAAAAAAATTTTGACCCCTTAACTTTTGTCCTTTTTCTCCTTTTTCTCCCCCTTTTGCTGTATATCGAAAAGAGTAAGGGGTGTGTGGAAAACAAAATAAATGTTAAATTTAAAGTCCAAGCATGATCCACATTTTTATTTTTAAAAATTATATACTGAAAATAAGTTCATCTATAAAATATTCGACTCATATTTGGCTTGATTGATATGAAGGATCAACCAGTCCTAGTCAGGGTCGGTTAGTATGTATGATTATACTCCGTGGTTCATAGCGATGCACTAGCTCTACATCTGGAACCAGGAGTAAGGTCCTAACATCTCACGCCCATCTACGTGGCTAAGTACACAAACACATTAGTCCTATGTGTTGTGAGATGTATTGGCTCCTTAAATCTATAGGTGCATGATATCTAAGGTATGTCCTATGCTAGTTCCATGAAAAAAAGTAAGAAATAGTAGTAAGAAAATATAATTTGCAAGTTTCTATTCTATTACGCACATGCCTAATCTTCGTCTCAAGAGACTAAATTCGGCTTCGGATAGTGGTTTAGTAAATATGTCTGCTAGGTTAGACTTCGAGTCAACATATTCGAGTTGTATGGAGCCGTTGGCTACATGTTCTCGAATAAAATGGTGTTTTATCTCTATATGCTTTGTCCTTGAATGGCATATAGGGTTCTTAGTTAGATTTATCGAACTTATGTTGTCTACAAAAATTTTAGTTTTGGTGAAGTCCAACCTAAAGTCTCGGAGAGTGTGCTTCATCCAAAGAAGCTGAGTTACACACTCACCCATCGCAACGTATTCGACTTCGGTGGTAGATAAGGCAACACAATGTTGCTTCCTACTGCACCAACTCACTAGACTTGAGCCGAGTAGTTGACAACAACCACTCGTGCTCTTTCTATCGAGTTTACTACCGGCATAATCCAAATCGGAGTAGCCGATTAGTTCGAACTCCGTAGATCTAGGGTACCAAATACCAACATTAAGTGTACCCTTAAGATATCTAAGGATACGCTTAACTAGGGTTAGGTGAGACTCCTTAGCACAGGTTTGAAACCTGGCGCACATACTTACTGCGAATAGGATGTCGGGTCGACTCGCAGTTAAGTATAGGAGACTTCCTATCGCGCTCCTATAGTACTTTAAGTCAATGGACTTACTTTCTAGGTCTTCTCCTATGTTAACATTAATCGTCATTGGGTTGTTTATTATCTTAGCGTCTTGCATTCCAAATCTTTTAATTAACTCCTTAGTGTATTTTTGTTGATATAGGTATATACCATCCTTAGTTTGTTTAATTTGTAGACCTAAAAAGAAACTTAACTCGCCTACCAAGTTCATTTCGAACTCACTTTCCATGAGTGAAATGAACTCGTTTAGTAAGGCTGAGTTAGAGGTTCCAAAAATTATATCGTCTACGTAAAATTGAGCTATGAATATTTCTTTACCTAAGGTTTTTACGAAGAGAGTTGGGTCAACTAAGCCTTGGTTAAACCCTTTTGACTTAAGATGGATTGAAAGTCTCTCGTACCAAGCTCGAGGAGCTTGTTTAAGTCCATAGAGAGCTTTCTTAAGTTTTAGAACATGTCGGGTTTATCTAGATTTTCGAATCCAGGGGGTTGGCTAACATAAACTTCTTCTTTAATGTATCCATTTAAGAATACCGACTTAACATCCATTTGAAACAGCTTAAATCCTCGATGTGCGGCATAAGCTAGCAACATTCGAATGGATTCGAGTCTAGCTACTGGGGCATAGGTTTCATCGTAATCTAAGCCTTCGACTTGAATAAACCCTTTGGCGACTAACCTAGCCTTGTTTCTAACTACTTCACCTTTATCATCAAGCTTATTTCGAAACACCCACCTTGTTCCAATTATCGTTTTGTCTTTAGGTGGTGGTACTAATTCCCACACTTCATTCCTAGTAAATTGAGCTAGCTCTTCTTGCATTGCAATACTCCAATCGGGATCAAAAATTCAATTGATTTGGGTTCTATCTTTGAAATTAAGGAAATTTGACTAAGGTTCCTATAGGATGCTCTAGTTCGAACTCCTAGATTAGGATCTCCTATCACTTGATCGATAGGGTGGTTAGTCTGAATCCTAGATTGGGTTGGGTTTGTGTCACCTAATGCTTGATCAATGGGGTGACTTGGTTGAACATTAGTTTGGTTGGAGTCATCTATCACTTGATCAATAGAGTGACTTGGTTGACTTAGGTTAGGATTAACACTAGACCTGATCTCCTGATCAGAGTTATGTCTAGTATGAATCGGCTCGCTAATTGGAGTTGCCGGGGGTTTTGTAGGTTCATGTCCTTCATCAAATACTACATTGATAGTCTCCTCGACTCTAAGGGTGTCGTGGTTATATACTCTATAAGCTCGACTTGTAGTCGAGTATCCTAGAAAGATTCCGATCGTGGTCTTGGATGTAAATTTCCCTAGGTAATCCTTAGTGTTTAGGATATGTACCTTACACCCAAATACCCTAAAGTACTTGATGTTAGGTATTTTATCGTGATAAATCTCGTATGAGGTCTTAAGGTGCCTCTTTACCATAAGGATTCTATTTTGGACATAGCATGCCGTACTCACGGCTTCTGCCCAAAACCTATCGGGTAGGTCATATTCGTTCAACATGGTCCTAGCGGCTTCTTGTAGAGTTCGGTTTTTCCGCTCCACTAGGCCATTTTGTTGAGGGGTCCTAGGGCAAGAGAATTCATGGTGGTATCCGTTTAGGTTACAGAAGTCGGTGAACCTTTGATTTTCGAATTCACCACCATGATCGCTTCTAATTCTTTTAACCTTAAGGTTTTTTTGATTCTCGATTAATTTGAATAAATTGATTAATTGATCTAGGGTATCATTTTTATGTTTGATGAACCTAACCCAGGTAAACCTGGAGTAGTCATCAATTATGACTAAGCAATATTGACTTTTATTGAGTGACTTTGCTCCATGTGAATCGAATAGATCCATATGCAGGAGCTCAAGTACACTTGAGGTTCATTCTTGGTTAGTTAACTTGTGTTGTGTCCTAGGTTGTTTTCCTTGTTGACAAGCATTACAGATTTTATTAACCAAATTATTAAGGTTGGGTAAGCCTTTGACTAGGCCACTCTGACTCATCTTGTGGACGAGTATTGGGTGCGAGTGACCGAGTCGTCGGTGCCACAACCATGATTCCTCTTCCTGTGTCATAAGACATTTGGCTGAGGATTTGATTAAGTTAATTGTATAAATGTTATTTGTCCTAGTTCCTTTGAGTATTGTTTTAGCTGTTTCATTTGTTTTAATTACACATTCATTTTCTAAAAATACGACCTTATAATTATTGTCACATACTTGGCTTACGCTAAGCAGGTTATATTCAAAATTCTCTACAAGTAATACATTTTTAATTACAAAATTCGAGTTAAGCTCGATATCACCTGATCCGATGATTTTGAGCTTGCCGTTATTCCCAAAGGCTACCGATCCTTATCGTTTGAATCGAAGCTTCGCGAATTTAAGTTGATCCCCGGTCATGTGTCGGGAGCAACCGCTGTCTAACATCCATTGATCCTACACACAAGGTGGTTGGATTGGATGTTAGATTATTATATTTTTTAAAAAAAAAAATTGGTTGTAAGTTGTTAAACCTAGGTCATCTCACCGGAGTCTATATGATCAAGCATGTTATACTTATGTGTTCTTTGTGAGATGACTTCCAATTAAGTTGATTAAGTGCATTTAGGTTTAAGTAATGTTAGATTTGGATTTGACCCTAGGCTTGTCAAGTTTACCTTTTCAAGATCATGGCTTCCAGGTCGTGGCGAGGCACAGGGGCCTTCTTTTATCGGATCATTGACCACTTCCTTAGACAAAGCCATTTTCAAGAAAATGATGACTTGACTCACCTAAAATTATTTCCTCGTCTAACTAGTTATTTTTGAAAAGAGGCTCCCTGAGGCTCAATCTTTTCGAAGGATTTTAGTTGATTATTTGAAAAGAGACTCCCCGAGGCTCAATCTTTTCGAAGGATTTTAGTTGGTTATTTGAAAAGAGGCTCCCCGAGGCTCAATCTTTTCGAAGGATTTTAGTTGGTTATTTACGTGTTCTAAGTGAGTTCACGAAAGAAAAAAAAACAAAAAAAAATCTAAGCATGCAATTTCTAAGTTAAAACATAAACATGTTTTGTACTGGCTCCCCCTAGACCGTTGAATCGGTTCGGTCTATCCACATAGTGGATTTGGTCCTTGGGAACCCAGTATGAGTTGGATCCTAGAGTTGAAATCAAAGTGGTCTTTGGGACCCATGCTTGGACACATTTTTTATGTCTACTTACGATTGACATATACGACTTATTGGTCGTGTTTGAGCTAAACCCTAGTCCGGCCTTATTGTACACGGCCCTTTGCGATCCAAGTAGGAGGTCAAGTCCTTTGGATCCCAAAGTAAACCTTTCCAACGTATTCCTAAGATCTTCGACTTGACTTTTCAAGAGTGAGTTATCAACTTCGAGTTTTTCAACCCGAGTTGAGTCCTTCTCTTGAACTCGACTAGTCGAAGAGGTTAGGGAGACCTCGTGTTTGAGGAGTTTAACTTCCTCAACCAGGGTCTCGACCTTGGACTCAGACTTAGCTAACTTTCTAGACAAAAACCTAACCGTATTATGTAAAGTATTAAATAAGGTTCGACTCACCTTAAGGGTATCTTTTGAACCGGATGCGTATTCGTGGCTTGACTTGAAGGTAGCTTCGTAGTCCGAGTCATCCTCAGGTTCTGACTCAAGTTTAGGTTCGGTCTCCGTGTCCGACTCAATCGATTTCGCCATGAAGACGTGGTCTTCGTCTTCTTCGGATGACGCTTTTTCCCATGTCGCATTGAGGGCCTTCTTGTGCTTAGGTGCTTGGTGGTTGAACTTGGGGCACTCGGACTTTATATGTCCAAACCTGTTACACTCATAACACCTAATATTAGAACTTTTAGGCTTACCTAGGTTGGGTCGAGTTGTGGTTCGTTTTCGTACCTTGGCTATCCTTCGAGCTAGGTTCATTAGTTCGGCAGTCAATTCCGGGTCAACTTCTTCTTCGGACTCATCTTCCTCCTCGGTTGGTGGTGGCTTGCTTGCGATTTTCTTCTTCTTTGAACCTGCAAATAAGGCTATACCCCTCTCGGGTTCCGAGTTGGACTGCTCATGTAATTCAAAATCCGAAAAGAGTTCATCTAATCTAAGTTTAGAAAGGTCCTTGGAGACCTTGTAGGCATCGACCATGGATGCCCACAAGGTAGTCCTCGGAAAAGAGTTTAGAACATACCTTATAAGGTCGCGGTTTTCGACCTTTTGCCCGATTGCGTGTAGGTTGTTGACTATGTCTTGGACACGGGCGTGGAGTTGCGTCGCGGACTCGTGTTCCTGCATTTTTAGTGTGTACAATTTATTGAACAACAAATCACGTTTGCAAACCTTAGCTTGATCCGATCCTTCGTGTAACTCGATCAGCTTTGTCCAAAGGTCCTTTGCGCTAATGAAGGGGCCGATGCGATTTAACTCCTCCTTGGACAAGCCGCATTGGAGGATTTGTGTTGCCTTGGCATCGGCTTCGACTTGTCGTTTTGTCGCAATGGTCCATTGATCATAATCCAAGGAGTCACCCACTTCATTAGTCGGAAGTGTGAAACCCGTTTGGATTATGATCCACATCTCGATTTGGGTTTTGAGAAAGCATTCCATCCGACCCTTCCAATAACGGAAGTCATCTCCATTGTAAAACGGAGGTCGGACGGTGCTAAAACCCTCGAGATGGGCCATTAGAACAAAAGACAAAAAGGGACGAAGACGAAGAAACTAGCAACGATAAAAACACAAAACAAAGTAACAAGACTCCCGTCTTGGATTAGTAGTGCGGGAGTAAATTTAACAAAGCCAAATAAATCAGAAATAAACAGAAATAAAAGAAAAATAAATTTGTGAAAAATGGCTAGATTGGTGGTTTCACCAAATCTTAGCAACCCCTGGCTCTGATACCAATTGTTGGATCAAAGTGGATTGCTAGAGGGGGGGGTGAATAACGATAAAAACTTTTCTTTTAAATCGTTCGATAGACAATTAAACGCAGCGGAAATGTAAATAAAAACTAAATGAGACAAATAGTTTTTTTACTTGGTTCGTAGCCTTCGACTAATACTCCAAGGCCCTAACAGTCCTAGACCGTGTACGGAGGGCAATTCACTAAAACACTCCTCCTCGTTGGAGGTAGGAGTTTTACGATTACAAAAGCCTTCGAAGCAAAAAGATAGAGAGACAAACCCTCTCTTCTATTAATGTAAAATGCAACGAAAAGACTCGATTAAAAAGAATTGCAATATTGAAAGCAATAACAAATTAAGATTATACCAACAACTAAACAAAAGAAACATTAAGCTAGGGTTGTTGGCAGCACTTCGTTGTTGTAGAGTCGTCGGAGAGTTGCAGCGTAACAGAGGCTTTTGAGCACTTAGAATTAAGGATAAAACCCTAGGTTTGGCCCTCCTTTTATAGCCTTTAAGCCCCTCAACGAATGGGTCTTCAACCAATCACAAATGGGCACAAAACTCCTTGAAAAATGGTGATAAAGCTTGACTCCTCGAGGTTGATTTTTGACCACCGGTTGAACTGGCCGGTTGAACTGGCGCCGGTTGAACTGGCCGGTTGAACTGATGGCCAGAATTTTTGACTACAATAAAGAGTTAGCTCAAAATATAAGTGGATTCGACGGCCACTTGCCGTCCGATCTCAACATAGACCTTCCATGGGAAGTCTTGGGTCGGATCGTCGCCTAAGATCATCCCCGTAAAGAGGATACGACCTCACTTACGCTCGCACACACGAGCTTATCTCGATACTTACGTGTCGCTTTTGCTTCCGGCCTTCCACTCGATTCCTTCAGCTCTCTCCGAAGTAACTCGAGTGTCGCCCGACCACCGCGGCTTTCTCCGGGTGTCGCTAGCCTTCAGCTCCAGCATTGAGACTTTTCTGCACACTTGATTTAGCTCGTGAGATAACAATATAAGCTTAACTTTATATCGTTTGCTATAATCAAAACTTAGGTTCGGCTTAGGTGCCCACTGCACCAACAACTACCCCTTTCCCAGGATACATTCGCTCACTCTCATCCATTGGAGTCCCTCGCCTTCAAAGTTGTCTTCGTCCAGCCACGTCCCTCGGATGCGCAAGTGCACGACTCTGCAGCGCCATCCTTCGTGTCTCGCCCTGAAGTCAACTTCCTTCGGCTTCACTCTAAACTTCTCGTCCGGTGGTCCCACGGATGCTCCAAGTGCACGGCTTCCGCAAAACCATCCTTCACTGACTCAAAGACCGAGACATGAGATGTGAAACTCGCCAAGGCTCCATGTGCGAATTACTAAGTCCTGCAAGACTCCAACGCACATATCAAATCACAATAACAACCTAACTTACACCCTTTACCACACACATCAAAACCATATCACGGGTTGATTTCCCTAACAATCTCCTCCTTTTTTATGTGTGGCAATCCGTTTAAGTTAGGTAAAAACATTTGATAAAATATTAAGGAAAGAAAGCATGTAAATTGTTAGGGCAATCTCTTGCCATGATAAAGTTTTGATGTGTGGCAAAGGGTTTAAGTTAAATTGTTATTATGATTTGATATGTACGTTGGAGTCTTGAAGGGCTTAGTAATTCTCAAATGGAGCCTTGGTGAGTTTCACCTCTCATGACTCGGTCCTTGAGTCGGTGAAAGATGGCTTTGTGGAAGTCGTGCGCTTGGAGCATCCGAGGGACCGGCGGACGAGGATCTTGGAGTGAAGCCGGAGGAAGTAGACTTTAGGGCGAGAGGCGAAGGATGGCACTGCAGAGTCGTGCGCTTGGCGCATCCAAGGGACGTGCTGGACGAAGATGACTTCAAAGGCGAGGGACTCCGAGGGATGAGTGTGAGTGAATGTAACCCGGGAAGCGGTAGTAGCTCTTAGATGAAACTTGGCCATTTGGCTAAGTTTCGGATGGGATTTCCCGACATCAGTCGACTACCATGTTAATGGTAGTCGACTACTCTAAGTCGACGGTGACTCGACTAGTGTTCGAGTCCGGTTCATAGTACGATCGCCATGGAATGGCAATGACATCGAGATCCCAATGATGAAGGCATCGATCCGATCGGGTGCAAGTGTTTTAGGCACAGAATGGAGTCGAGCTCGCAGAGCACTCAACTGGTCGAGCATCAGTCGACTAATGGCAATATCAGTCGACTGATGCCAGTGTCGTTGGATGAAATTCAATGTGGAAAGCAGCCATTATTGGGCAACGACTACAGGACCAGTCGACTGATAGGGACATCAGTCGACTGCTCCTGTGTCAACGGGAAGAAACCCTCTTCCTCTATAAAGAGGAATGGTGTGGGGCTTTGGGAACCTAATGCTTCAACTCATAACATCTCCCAAAGTTCTCTAAGGGTTTTTCCACTCTTCTTCTTGTGCTAATTCTCATTCAATTGTAAGAAGAGGGATTGTAAAGAGGTTACCTCCACCTAGCTTTGTGCAAAGGAGAGACTTAGTGGATTTGACAAAGGAGTGGTTCACCTTGGACGAATCAGGATCATGGATTAGCAGCGTAGCCGTGAACCACGTTACATATTGTGTTAGCGTTTGTTTCCTTTGCTTTTTTTTATTTGCTTGATTTGTTTGTCTTGTTGTTTTCGTTGCGCTAATATTTTGTATATGAGAAAATTTCATTATCCAACGAAAGAGGGCTATTCACCCCCTCTAGCCGGCCGATCGATCCCCTACAAGTGGTATCAGAGCCAAGGAAAGCTTCTCAAGGACTAACCGCCACAACAAGCACATTCAAGAATGGCCGGCTCAAATATTCACCCACCAAAATTCGAAGGAGAATTCCCTTGGTGGTAAAAGAGAATGGAGGTATTCTTTGAAACCGATTTTGAAAATTTATTAATAATGGAAAACAGTTTCGAGATGCCTAGGAATGAATATGGGGAGCCATTGGAGAAATCAATGTGGAGCAAGAGGCAAAGGGAAGAATACTTGGCAAAATCAAAGGCCAAGCACCACCTCTACAATGTACTCCCCAACAAGAGGTGAATAGGATAGGGGAATGCTCTAGTGCGAAGGAGATGTGGGAGAAGCTAGTAGAGCTTCATGAAGCCACCTCGGAAGCCAAACTTGCAAGGAGAGACCTCCTCCGCTCCCAACTATCCAACATAAAATTAGAAAAGGGAGAAAAGGTAACATCATTGCATTCTAGGTTTAAGGAAATTTTGATTGGACTAACAAGTGTAGGAGAAAGGCTCTCCAACCGGGACATGCTCATGAAAGCAATTGATGCTTTTCCCCGGTCATCAAAATGGAGTTCAATGGTGGACTCCTTCTACATGTCCAAGAACTTGGAAGTGAGCACCTTGGAGGAGTTCTTCTCAACAATGGAGCTCCACGAAACGAGGCTTGAAGGAATACAAGAAGAGCCAAAGTTTCAACCTTCAAGAGGAGTAGGCTTGATGGAACACAAGGGGAAGAAGAAGATGGAGATCCCCTCTTCCTCCGATGATGAAGCATCCTCCTCCTCCTCCATGGATAGCACGGAAGAAGGCTATATGGTAAGGAGGGTAAGGCGTGCATTAAAAGGTTTTCATTTTAATAAATCTCATGATAGAAGAAGAAGACCAAGGGCAAAGGTAATTAGTTACAATTGCCAAGGAGAGGGACACATAAGGGACAATTGTCCTCTCCTAAACAAGAGCAAAGAAGAGAGGAAGAAGAAAGAAGAAAAGAAGAAGAAGAAGGGGAGAAAAAAAGAAGGAAGAAGAGAAGAAGGCCAAAGAAAAGGGGATGACCAAAGCTTTAAAGGCATGGACTTGGGATGACCCCTCCTCATCATCTTCATCATCATCGGAAGAGGAGAATGCTTTTGTCACCAACTTAGCCCTAATGGCCTTTGACGACTTGGATTGCTCCTCCTCCGAAAATGAAGGATCAAGTTCAAGTGGAGAGAGCTCAAGTGAAGGGGGAGCCTCCTCTACCTCCTCATCCGAAGAAGAGGACATGGAAACTATGGTAACTAACCTTTCACCTACTAAAATAGTTTCTATGATTTCTAGTCTCACTAAGGACTTATTTAGAGCAAAGAAGAAAAATAAAACCATGCTTGATCAAATTAAAGATTTAGAGCAAAAATTAGATAAAGCATGTTTTAATGATAATGTATATGCCTTTGGATGTTAATGATGCATGCATAGAAGAAAATAGGGCTTTAAGGGAAAAGGTAGACTATTTGACCAAAGCCCTAGAAAAGTTTACTATAGGCTCCAACACATTGAACATGATCATAGGGAGCCAAAGGGCAAGCTTCAACAAGAAAGGCCTAGGATATAAGGAAAAGAAAAATGAAAAGGCCTATAAATGTCTAATTGCTAGGGGTCAAGATAAAAATAAAGTAATAGCTTGAAAATGGATCCCTAAGGAATTTTTAGTGAACCCCATAGGCAAGAATTTATATTGGGTTTCAAAATCCATCCTAAAGGGTTAGGAAAACCCTAGGATAGTCAACCATAAGGACTTTACCTATATCATATTTTTGGTTGACTTAGGATGGCGGGATAATATTTTTGAAATAGTGTTAGGTGATGATAATGCACCTATAAATAGATAAATCATGCTTTAGGTGATATTTTCTTTATTATCATGATATAATACCTAATGCATGATCACAATTTGAGGAATACATTTGTTTCATGATCATAATGTTAAATTAATTCATATACATCTTTATGATCATGTAGAATGATAGGATGATACTTAACCTCGATAGAATTACATGAAAATAATGGTTAAGTATATACAAATAACTTTAGGATGCATCTCACACTCACCATAGGCTACCTTGATTGAAAACTTAGCATGAGTGAGATGATAGGATGATACAAATGTCCACTAATGTCTATGACATCTAGATGATCATTTAAGGTATCAAAATAGCAATAATAGATCAATCATGGGGAATACTTATGTTTAATTCATAGACATATTGCCCAAAGATCATGGTTGGATATTTCATATGTTTTCAAAACAATTTCTTACTTTAAAATCTATGTATTCATGTTTTGAAACAATCCAAAGCAAAACTAGGTGTTAAAATGGATACTTACATGATCAAAAACCTAGTGGTTTTTAAAGCTTTTAGATTTTTGGCAAATACTTAAAAATACAATGATTTTTCATGGAAAACTATTTTTCATCGATAAATATATTTACAAGAAATGTGTTCCCCAAATTTAATGATTTTTCAAATTTTATATATTTTCTAGTGCATTTTTGAAAACCACCCTGAAAACCTGAAAACCCCGAAATGCACGTGCCAGTCGACTGAATGTCTGAACCAGTCGACTGGTAGCCTGATAACATGCCTAGTAATTTCTTTTATCCAATTTTAAGACATGTTTTGGTTTTTGTTTCTCTCTAGACTTGATGTCATGCTATATAAACCTTGTTAATTATTTTTGATGGTATCAAAGGGGGAGAAATGTTATGTTTAAGTAAGGGGGAATATATTTAGGGGGAGTTTCATGTATTAAGGGAGAGAGTTGCTAATCATGTTATTTACATGCTTTCCTTCCTTAATAGTTTTATCAAATATTTTACCTAACTTAAACAGATTGCCACACATCAAAAAGGGGGAGATTGTTAGGGCAATCTCTTGCCATGATAAGGTTTTGATGTGTGTGGCAAAGGGTTTATGTTAGATTGTTATTAAGATTTGATATGTGCGTTGGAGTCTTGCAGGGCTTAGTAATTCGCACATGGAGCCTTGGCGAGTTTCACCTCTCATGACTCGGTCCTTGAGTCGGTTAAGGATGGCTTTGCGGAAGTCGTGCGATTGGAGCATCCGAGGGACCGCCGGACGAGGAGCTTGGAGTGAAGCCGGAGGAAGTAGACTTCAGAGCGAGATGCGAAGGATGGCACTACAGAGCTGTGCGCTTGGCGCATCCGAGGGACGTGGTCGGACGAAGATAACTTCAAAGGCGAGGGACTCCGAGGGATGAGTGTGAGCGAATGTAACCCGGGAAGGGGTAGTAGCTCTTAGGTGAAACTTGGCCATTTGGCTAAGTGTCGGATGGGATTTCCCGACATCAGTTAACTACCATGTTAATGGTAGTCGACTACGAGACCACTAGTCGACTGATGAAGGTATCAGTCAACTGGTCGCAAGTGTTTCTGGCACAGAATGGAGTCGAGCTCGCGGAGAACTCGACTGGTCGAGCATCAGTCGACTAATGGCAATATCAGTCGACTGATGCCAGTGTCGTTGGATGAAATCCAATGTGGAAAGCAGCCGTTATTGGGCAACGGCTACAGGACTTGTCGACTGATAGGGACATCAGTCGATTGCTCCTGTGTCAACGGAAAGAAACCCTCTTCCTCTATATAGAGGAATGGTGTGGGGCTTTGGGAACCTAGTGCTTCAACTCATAACATCTCCCAAAGTGCTCTAAGCGTTTTTCCACTCTTCTTCTTGTGCTAATTCTAATTCAATTATAAGAAGAGGAATTGTAAAGAGGTTACCTCCACCTAGCTTGGTGCAAAGGAGAGACTTAGTGGATTTGGCAAAGGAGTGATTCACCTTGGATGAATCGGGATCATGGATTAGCGGCGTAGCCGTGAACCACGTTACATATTGTGTTAGCGTTTGTTTCCTTTGCTTTGTTTTTATTTGCTTGATTTGCTTGTCTTGTTGTTTCCGTTGCGCTAATCTTTTGTAGACGAGCAAATTCCGTTATCCAACGAAAGAGGGCTATTCACCCCCCTCTAGCCAGCCGATCGATCCCCTATATAAATAACATGATTAGAAACTCTCCCCCTTAATACATGAAACTCCCCCTAAATACATTCCCCCTTACTTGAACATATATCTTTCTCCCCCTTTGAAACCATCAAAAAGATTAAAACAGGGTTTATATGGCATGACATCAAGTCTAGAGAGAAGCAAAAATATTAAACACTTAAAAACCTAATAAAATCAGGTTACAGTGCTCGTGCATAGGAGATCAGTCGACTGCTATCAGCATAGTAGTCGACTGGCACAAGGAAATCAGGATTTCTAATTTTTTGGATGAAATTTAGAAATGCACTATAAATTATAGAAAATTCAAAAAATAGTGAAATTTGGGGAATACATTTCTTTTAGGGTTCTTTATCAACGAAAAATAGTTTTCCATGAAAAATCATTATATTTTCAAGGATTTGACAAAAATCCAAAAGCTTCAAAAACAATTAGGTTTTTGATCATGTTAGTATCAATTTTAACACCTAATATTGCTTTCAATTGTTTCAAAACATGAGCACACAGATTTTAAAGTAAGAAATTATTTTGAAAACATATGAAATATCCAACCATGATCTTTGGGCAATATGTCTATTAATTAAACATAAGTCTTTCCCATGATTGGTCTATTATTGCTATTTTGACACTTTACATGACCATCTAAATGTCATAGGCATTAGTGGACTATGAGTATCATCCTAACATCTCACCCATGCTATGTTTTCAATCAAGGTAGCCTATAGTGAGTGTGAGATGTTCCTAAGGTATTTATATATATACTTAACCTTTAATTTCATGCAATTTTACCCAAGGTTAAGTATCAATCCTAACAATCCACATGATCATATTGACATATATGTATTGTTTCCACATTGTGATCATAAAACAAATGTATTTTTCAATTTATAATCATGCATTAGGTATGTAATCATGATAAAAAGTCAAGTATCACTTAGAGCATGATTTAAACCCTATTTCCCATGATTATGTGCCAAATGTCAAGATCATAAATCATGATTGCAAACAAGTATAACAATTACATTAACTATCATAATTTAAGCATTATTATCAATTTATGGGCACATTATCATCACCCAACACTTTTGCTAAAAATGTAAAGGTCATGAGTATCACATTACACTAAGTGTTGAGCATGATCTAAACTATGTAAGGGGTGCATTATCATCACCCAACACTATTTCAAAAATTTATTCCGCCATCCTAATTCAACCAAAATATGATATAGATAAATTCCATATGGTTGACTATCCTAGGGTTTTCCTAACCCTTTAGGATGGATTTAGGAACTCAAAATAAGTTCTTTCCTGGCCTTGGTCAAATGATCTACCTTTCCCTTAGGGCCCTATTTTCCTCAATGCATGCATCATTAACATCAAATGACATATATTCATGTGAGCATGTATTATCATGACTAGAAGAAGTATCATCATTAATATTTAATCATGATTTTTCTAATTTTTCTTCTAAGTCCTTAATTTGATCTAGCATGGATTTATTTTTCTTCTTAGGGAGATTTTAGTGTGATCATCAAAAGGAGATTTTAGTGAAGACTTATTAGGGTTGATCCACCTTACGGATTACCGTGGAGTATGAGCGTCATCTCCAAACCACGTTAAACATTCGTGTTAGAGTTGTTTTATTATTTTTTGATTTCATTTTTGTTTGTATTATTTTTTTTGCTTCCACTAATGTCTTGTAGAAATCAAAAGAAGTTATTCACCCCCTCTAGCCATTTAATGATCCCTTACAAAAACTACTCTTAAAACCCTATATGATTTGCACACATCAATGTTTTGACCATATGTTGACCATATGACTAGTGGATAATTGGAATTTCCAAAGTCATATGGGGGAGATTATTTGGATGAGATTGTTTGACCAATCAACCTTGAAAGTCCAAATATAGGTATTTGGCAAGGGAAGTCCAAAGGTAAAGTCTTGGTAGCATAAATCTAAGTGTGCAGTCTTGGCGGCATAAAGTCCAAGTGAACTTTGGTAATTGGAAAGTCTAACATGGAGTTGGCAAGGAAAGTCCAAGAATAGTCTTGGCAAGGGAAAGTCCAATCATGGTCTTGGCATGGAATGTCTAACAAAGGTCTTGGCAATGGGAAAGTCCAAAAATTGTAGTTTTTGCAGCGTAATGTCCAAGCATGTAGTCTTGGCGGTGTAAGTCCAAATGGATCATGGCAAAAAAGTCCAAGGGTGAGGTTTTAGCAGCGTATGATCCAAGCATGTAGTCTTGGCAGCATAAGTCCAAATGAACCTTGGCAAAGGACCTAGTTAGCATGACATAGCCCATGGAAGCATCTGAAGGCTAACACGAAGGATGAAGAGTCACGGTCTTCAGGGATCTTAGAGGTGTGAGGCTAATGGAGGAGGTTAGAAGGATTAGGTCTAGGCTATGGGTGTGGATTAAGTATGAGGGGATCATACTTGGGTTAAACCTCATGTTTGAGGCTTACCAGTCAATTGGGATTATGGACCAGTCGATTGGTCGAGTGTTTGACACTCGGGAGCCAAGTTGACTCAGAGCAGTCGATTGGGGTTATGCCCTAGTTGACTGGTCGAGGAGTCGACTGAGGCTCAATTGCTAGGCTGAGGTTGTGGCAATCGACTACTATGTATGGGTAGTCGACTAGTCTTGGGAAATCGACTGATGGCACTATAGCAGTCTACAAATTATTGCATAGTCGATTAGTCAGTTGACTACAGGTTAGCAGTCAACTGCTGGTAAGGGCAGTCTACTACTATGGTATCTGTTGGAGTAATCCAATATGGATTAGACCGTTGCAAGACAACGGATAGGCTAGCAGTCGACTGGTGCCTTTTGCCAGTCAATTGCTAGGCACAAAATCAACCACTAGTAGGTTATAAAAGGAGTAGCTTGGGGAGGATTTTACAAGTGATTTTTGGGGTGATTTTGAAGGGGAAGTGTAGTTGCATTCCAGACCTTTAAGACCAATCCAAAGCAATCAACAAGCAAGCAATCAAGAGTTCTTTTTGAAAAGTTTTCTTTACTTCTATTTGCTTATTGCTTTATATACATGTTGTATTTCATGTATTACTATTAAAATCATCTTGTAAAAGGTTTCTTTACCTACGGAGTGTTTTCAAAGAAGGAGAAGTTTATTAGTGGTGGTGTGCATCACTAGAGCTCACTCTAGAGCTCAACCGTGGAGTAGGAACTAGGGTTCTAAACCATGTTAAATCTCTTCATTGTGATTGTGTTGCTTGTCTTTGTATCTACACATATTTGTATTTGTATTCTGCTATGCTAATCATTTTATAGACAAGCACGACAACGAATGAGTGAAATCGAAATCGCTATTCACCCCTTCTAGCGCGACGTTAGAGATTCTACAATTGGTATCAGAGCAAGGTTGCTCTTCTACGGACTCATCGCCAAGAGAGCACAAGCGCTAAAGGATGGAATTACCAAATTATGTATTGGAGTATGACATCAACACTCCCATTCCCTAGAATTCTTTGGACAAGAAGATTTGGATCAATGGAAGGCGATGAAAGAGACATTCCTCATGATGGACATTAAAAATTAGAGTGCCTTGATGGACGACTTTGAAATTCCAAAAGCCAAGAAGGATGGAATCCTCAAGGTTGAGAAATGGACCAAGGAACAACTCAAAGAATTCAAGACAAATATTAAGGTAATCAAAACTTTAATTAATTTAATTCCTAATGATGTCTTGTCCAAATTAAGTGACTATAAGGATGCTAAGGAGGTTTGGAGAGAATTGGCAAAGTCCCACGAAAAACCCTTACCGACCCAAGAAGTAGAGGAGAATGCTAAAGAAGAATCAAGTTGCTTATCGGCTCAAGAATGTGAAGATTCGAAAGTTGAGAGGTGCTCAACATCCAAGTCGGAAGAGGTACAAGAATTGAAGGAACCCTTCAACTCTAGGATTGAGGGGGAGGAGAGGCTACCAACTCCGAAGCAAAAGCAAGAGGAGCCATCTACATTCGGGAGTCATGAAGGACTAGACCAAAATTCCCCTACCAAGCTAGGTAACTCAAGTGCATGTATTGTTGGTGCAATCGACCCAGGTCATGATTGATCAGACTTGAGTGGGACTCGAGTAGGGTTTTGATGTTTGACAATGGTTTATAATATGGTTTGACCATATGACTATTGGATGGTATGGGACACCTAAGGTCATGTGAGGGAGATTATTGGAGAAATCCAAGTCGATCAAGGTTGACTGGACACTTGGTGTAGAGAAGTCCAAGTATGGTGACTTGGCAAAGAAAAGTCCAAGTATAGATACTTGGCAAGGGAAAATCCAAGTCAATCAAGGGAGACCGGACACTTGGTGTTGGAAAGACCAACGGGGAGTTGGCGAGGGGAGTCCCGACAGGTCTGGGAGACCGTGCTTGGCAAGTGAAGTCTCGGATGAGGAGTCTTAGCAAATGAAGTTCCGAACAAGGACTCTTGGCAAATAAAATCCTAGACGAGGAGTATTGGCTGTGAAGTCCTGGAGGCGTAACCTCGTGGCAAAGGTAGACCCTAGAGTATGATGATAGCTGATAGAAGCACTTGAAGGCTAGCGCAAGGAAGAAGAGTCACAAGCTCGAATGATCCGGGAAGCATGAGGCTGATGGAAGTGGGTTGAAGGTTTAGGTCTAGGCCTAGGGTGAGTATCAAGTATGAAGGGATCATACTTATGGTATAGCAGTCGACTTCTAGTTCAGTTCAGTCGACTAGGCTTCGTTTGTAGGTAAACAGAAGCAATGTGACCTCGACCAGTGCCTCGACGGGGATAGTAGTCGAGGTGACACCTCTACGGGTAAGGTGGAGTCGGGCGGTGAGACTTGGGAAGTCAAGAAAGTGCTATGGAAGCACTCGACCAGCACCTCGACTAGAGGCTAGTGGAGGTGGTGCCTCGACACGACCACTCGACTACTGCCTCGACAGGTCATTCTGATGGAGACACAAAAGCGAGGCGCACTCAACTAGCACCTCGACTAGCCACTAGTCGAGGTGGCACCAAAACTCGATCACTCGATTGGTGCCTTGACTGGATCTTGCACAGGCATGAAAACAGCTGATCAGAAGCAAGGCAGACTCAACTAGTGTCTGTTGGTGCAGTGAGGCACCGAAATCGAACCTGTGTTTTGATTATAGCAAAGACACAAAAGTTAAGACTATTTTATTTTCTCACGAGCTGAATCGAGTGTGCAGAAGATTGATATAGCTGGAGCTGAAGGCTAGCGACACCCGGAGGAAGCCGCGGTGGTCGGGCGATACTCGAGTTACTTCGGAGGGAGCCGAAGGAATCGAGTGGAAGGCCAGAAGCAAAAGCGACATGTAAGTATCGAGGTAAGCTCGTGTGTGCGAGAGTAAGTAAGGTCGTATCCTCTTTACGGGGATGATCTTAAGCGTAGATCCGACCAAAGACATCTTATAGATGGTCTAGGTCGAGATCGGATGGTCGACGACCATCGAAATTATGTTTTTATTGAGCTAACTAAGCATGGAGGACTCTTGTATCGATCGGTGCCGAAGGTCATCAATCGACTGATGCTGCCATCAGTCGACTGATGATGGCCATCAGTCGACTGATGGTCAATGATCAGATTCGAAGAGTCAAGGCTTATCACTCCACCTCAAAGCGGTTTGGTGTCCATTTGTGATTGGTTGAAGACCCACTCGAAAAGGGGCTCAAAGGCTATAAAAGGAGGGCCAAACCTAGGGTTTTACAACAATTCTAAGCTTCCAAAAAGTCTCCGCAAAGCTACCGACAACAACGTGCTTCTTCTTCTCCGACGTCTAGGTTTCATTTCCTTTATTTTTGTACGTCGGCTTTAATTTTAGTGTCGTTGCTCATTTACATTCTTCGAAGCTTTTTTTATCGTAACGAGGAGAGGGGGAGTGTCCCTCTACCTCAAGTTTTTTTTGTATCGATTAACTCCTACCTCCAACGAGGAGGAGTTTGTTTAGTAATTTGCCCTCCGTGCGTGGTCAAGGACCACTAGGGCCTTGGAGTAGTAGCCTACGGCTACGAACAAAGTAAAACCTTTGTCTCTCTTGTTTTTACATTTACATTCCACTGCGATTAATTATCTCTTGAGTTTTTAACACGAACATCGAAAAAGAAAAATTTTCTATCGCTATTCACCCCCCCTCTAGCGCTCATTTCGATCCAACAATTGGTATCAGAGCCGGGGGCGCTTAGATTTGGTGAAACCACCAATCTAACATTTTTTTTTCCAGATTTGTTTTTCATTTAATTTTTTTCTCCCGCACTACTAATCCAAGACGAAGTCTTGGTACTCTTCGTTTGATTTTGTTTTACAAGTATTCGCTTTTGGAGTAGCCGACGGTCAAACGGGCATAACTTTTCGTACAAGTTGACCCACGACACGGTCTACCTACCAAATCGAAGCTCTCGCAGAGATCTACACTTCTTACTGGGGTTTACCCCCGTAACAAGCTGTTTTCATCCTCAAAAATCGACGTTTAGTAGCCTTTCGGGGACATCGAAGGTTGTGAGTACTTACTTTTTATTTAGTTTCTTATTTCTTTGCTTAACTTTCTATTTTTCGTTTATTTCTTTTTATTTCCCGCACTACTAATCCAAGACGCAAGTCTTGGTACTTTCGTGTGTTTTTGTTGTTGCTAGGTTTTAATTTTAGTCTCCTTGTCTTTTTGTTCTAATGGCCCATCTCGAGGGTTTTAGCACCGTCCGACCTCCGTTTTACAACGGAGATGATTTCCGTTACTGGAAAGGTCGGATGGAATGCTTTCTCAAAACCCAAATCGAGATGTGGATCATAATCCAAACGGGTTTCATACTTCCGACTAATGAAGTGGGTGACTCCTTGGATTATGATCAATGGACCATTGCAACAAAACGACAAGTCGAAGCCGATGCCAAGGCAACACAAATCCTCCAATGCGGCTTGTCCAAGGAGGAGCTAAATCGCATCGGCCCCTTCATAAGCGCAAAGGATCTTTGGACAAAGCTAATCGAGTTACACGAAGGATCGGATCAAGCTAAGGTTTGCAAACGTGATTTGTTATTCAATAAATTGTACACACTAAAAATGCAGGAACACGAGTCCGCGACGTAACTCCACGCCCGTGTCCAAGACATAGTCAACAACCTACACGCAATCGGGTAAAAGGTCGAAAACCGCGACCTTATTAGATATGTCCTAAACTCTTTTCCGAGGACTACCTTATGGGCATCCATGGTTGATGCCTATAAGGTCTCCAAGGACCTTTCTAAAATTAGGTTAGACGAACTCTTTTCGGATTTCAAATTACATGAACAATCCAACTCGGAACCCGAGAGGGGTATAGCCTTATTTGCAGGTTCAAAGAAGAAGAAAATCGCAAGCAAGCCACCACCACCCGAGGAGGAAGATGAGTCCGAAGAAGAAGTTGACCCGGAGTTGACTGTCGAACTAATGAACCTAGCTCGAAGGATAGCCAAGGGACGAAAGCGAACTACGACTCGACCCAACCAAGGTAAGCCTAAAAGTTCTAATATTAGGTGTTATGAGTGTAACAGGTTTGGACATATCAAGTCCGAGTGCCCTAAGCTCAACCACCAAGCACCTAAGCACAAGAAGGCCCTCAACGCGACATGGGAAGAAGCGTCATCCGAAGAAGACGAAGACCACGTCTTCATGGCGAAATCAATTGAGTCGGACACAGAGACCGAACGAACTTGAGTCAACTCGAGGATGACTCGGACTACGAAGTTACCTTCAAGTCAAGCCACGGATACGCATCCGGTTCAAAAGATACCCTTAAAGTAAGTCGAGCTTTATTTAATACCTTACATAATACGGTTAGGTTTTTGTCTAGGAAATTAGTTAAATCCGAGTCCAAGGTCGAGACCCTGGTTGAGGAGGTTAAACTCCTCAAACACGAGGTCTCCCTAACCTCTTCGACTAGTCGAGTTCAAGAGAAGGACTCAACTCGGGTTGAAAAACTCGAAGTTGAGAACTCACTCTTGAAAAGTCAAGTCGAAGATCTTAGGAATACGTTGGAAAGGTTTACTTTGGGATCCAAAGGACTTGACCTCCTACTTGGATCGCAAAGGGCCGTGTACAACAAGGCAGGACTAGGGTTTAGCTCAAACACGACCAATAAGTCGTATATGTCAATCGTAAGTAGACATAAAAAATGTGTCCAAGCATGGGTCCCTAAGACCACTTTGATTTCAACTCTAGGATCCAACTCAGATCGGGTTCCCAAGGACCAAATCCACTATGTGGATAGACCGAACCGATTCAACGGTCTAGGGGAGCCAAGACAAAACATGTTTGTGTTTTAACTTAGAAATTGCATGCTTAGATTTTTTTGTTGTTTTTGTTTTCTTCGTGAACTCACTTAGAACACGTAAATAATCAACTAAAATCCTTTGAAAAGATTGAGCCTCGGGAGCCTCTTTTCAAATAATCAACTAAAATCCTTCAAAAGATTGAGCCTCGGGAGCCTCTTTTCAAAAATAACTAGTTAGACAGGAAATAATTTTAGGTGAGTTAAGTCATCATTTTCTGAAAATGGCTTTGTCTAAGGAAGTGGTCGATGATCCGATAAAGAAGGCCCTGTGCCTCGCCACGACCGAAGCCATGATCTTGAAAGGTAAACTTGACAAGCCTTGGGTTAAATCCAAATCTAACATAAAATCACTTGAACCTAAATCTACTTGAACCTAAATTCACTTAATCAATTTAATTGGAAGTCATCTCAAAAACACATAAGTATAACATGCTTGATCATATAGACTCCGGTGAGATGACCTAGGGTTAACAACTTACAACCAACTTTCTTAAACAAAATCTAACATCCAATCCAACCACCTTGTGTGTAGGATCAATGGATGTTGGACAACGGTTGCTCCCGACACATGACCGGGGATCAACTCAAATTCGCAAAGCTTCGATTCAAACGACAAGGATCGGTAGCCTTTGGGAATAACGGCAAGCTCAAAATCATCGGATCAGGTGATATCGAGCTTAAATTTTGTTATTAAAAATGTATTACTTGTAGAGAATTTTGAATATAACTTACTTAGTGTAAGCCAATTGTGTGATAATAACTATAAGGTTATATTTCTAGAAAATGAATGCGTAATTAATACCAACGAAACCTCTAAAACAATTCTTAAAGGAACTAGAAATAACAACATTTATACGATCAACTTAACCAACTCCTCAACTAAGTGTCTTATGACACGGCAAGAGGAATCATGGTTGTGGCACCGACGACTCGGTCACTCACACCCGAGATTCATCCACAAGATGAGTCAGAGTGGCTTAGTCAGAGGCTTACCCAACCTCAACAACTTGGTTAATAAAATCTGTAATGCTTGTCAACAAGGAAAACAACTTAGAACACAACACAAGTTAACTAACCAAGAACGAACCTCAAGAGTACTTGAGCTCCTGCATATGGATCTATTCGATTCACATGGAGCCAAGTCACTCAATAGAAGTCAATATTGCTTAGTCATAATTGACGACTACTCCAGGTTTACCTGGGTTAGGTTCATCAAACATAAAAATGATACCCTAGATCAATTAACTAATCTATTCAAATTAATCGAGAATCAAAAAGACCTTAAGGTTAAAAGACTTAGAAGCGATCATGGTGGTGAATTCGAAAATCAAAGGTTCACCGACTTCTGCAACCTAAACGGATACCACCATGAATTCTCTTGCCCTAGGACCCCTCAACAAAATGGCCTAGTGGAGCGGAAAAACCGAACTCTACAAGAAGCTGCTAGGACCATGTTAAACGAATATGACCTACCCGATAGGTTTTGGGCAGAAGCCGTTAGCACGGCTTGCTATGTCCAAAATAGGATCCTTATGGTAAAGAGGCACCTTAAGACCTCGTACGAGATTTATCACGATAAAATACCTAACATCAAGTACTTTAGGGTATTTGGGTGTAAGGTACATATCCTAAACACTAAGGATTACCTAGGGAAATTTACATCCAAAACCACGACCGGAATCTTTCTAGGATACTCGACTACAAGTAGAGCATATAGAGTATATAACCACGACACCCTTAGAGTCGAGGAGACTATCAATGTAGTATTCGATGAAGGACATGAACCTACAAAACCCCAAGAACCCCAATTAGCGAGCCGATTCATACTAGACCTTACTCGATCCGAGATCGTGTCTAGTGTTAATCCTAACCTAAGTCAACCTAGTCACTCTATTGATCAAGTGATAGATGACTCCAACCAAACTAGTGTTCAACCAAGTCACCCCATTGATCAAGCATTAGGTGACACAAACCCAACCCAATCTAGGACTCAGACTAACCACCCTATCGATCAAGTGATAGGAGATCCTAATCTAGGAGTTCGAACTAGAGCATCCTATAGGAACCTTAGTCAAATTTCCTTAATTTCAACGATAGAACCCAAATCAATTGAACAAGCTCTTCTTGATCCCGATTGGATTATTGCAATGCAAGAAGAGCTAGCTCAATTTACTAGGAATGAAGTGTGGGAATTAGTACCACCACCTAAAGACAAAATGATAATTGGAACAAGGTGGGTGTTTCGAAATAAGCTTGATGATAAAGGTGAAGTAGTAAGAAACAAGGATAGGTTAGTCGCCAAAGGGTTTAGTCAAGTCTAAGTCTAATATTACGACGAAACCTAAGCCCCAGTAGCTATACTCGAATCCATTCGAATGTTGCTAGCTTATGCCGCATCGAGGATTTAAGCGTTTCAAATGGATGTTAAGTCGGCATTCTTAAATGGATACATTAAAGAAGAAGTTTATGTTAGCCAACCCCCCAGATTCAAAAATCTAGATAAACCCGACCATGTTCTAAAACTTAAGAAAGCTCTCTATGGACTTAAACAAGCTCCTCGAGCTTGGTACGAGAGACTTTCAATCCATCTTAAGTCAAAAGGGTTTAACCAAGGCTTAGTTGACCCAACTCTCTTTGTAAAAACCTTAGGTAAAGAAATATTCATAGCTCAAATTTACGAGATTTATATAATTTTTGGAACCTCTAACTCACTTTACTAAACGAGTTCGCTTTCACTCATGGAAAGTGAGTTCAAATGAACTTGGTAGGCGAGTTAAGTTTCTTTTAGGTCTACAAATTAAACAAACTAAGGATGGTATATACCTATATCAACAAAAATACACTAAGGAGTTAATTAAAAGATTTGGAATGCAAGACGCTAAGGTAATAAACACCCCAATGGCAATAAATGTTAACATAGGAGAAGACCTAGAAAGTAAGTCCATTGACTAAAAGTACTATAGGAGCGCAATAGGAAGTCTTCTATACTTAACTGCGAGTCGACCCGACATCCTATTCGCAGTAAGTATGTGCGCCAGGTTTCAAACCTGTGCTAAGGAGTCTCACCTAACCCTAGTTAAGCGTATCCTTAGATATCTAAAGGGTACGCTTAATGTCGGTATTTGGTATCCTAGATCTACCGAGTTCGAACTAATCGGCTACTCCGATTCGGATTATGCCGGTAGTAAACTCGATAGAAAGAGCACGAGTGGTTGTTGTCAACTACTCGGCTCGAGTCTAGTGAGTTGGTGCAGTAGGAAGCAACATTGTGTTGCCTTATCTACCACCGAAGCCGAATACATCGCGATGGGTGAGTGTGTCACTCAACTTCTTTGGATGAAGAACACTCTCCGCGACTTTAAGTTAGACTTTACGAATACTAAACTTCACGTAGATAACATTAGTTCAATTAATCTTACAAAGAATCCAATATGTCACTCTAGGACCAAACATATAGAAGTCAAACACCATTTCATTCGAGAACATGTGGCCAACGGAGCCATACAACTCGAGTACGTCGAATCGAAATCTAACCTAGCAGACCTATTTACTAAACCCCTACCCGAAGCCGAATTTAGTCTATTAAGACGAAAATTGGGCATGTGCGTAATAGAATAAGAACTTGCAAACTATATTTTCTTACTACTATTTCTTATTTTTCATTTTGATGGAACTAGCATAGGACATACCTTAGATATCATGCACCTATAGATTTAAGGAGCCAGTACATCTCACAACACATAGGACTAATGTGTTTGTGTACTTAGCCACGTAGATGGGCGTGAGATGTTAGGACCCTACTCCAGGTTCCAAGATGTAGATCAAGTGCGTCAATATGAACCTCGGAGTATAAATATGCAACTAATATTAACCAACTCTAATCAGGACTTGTTGATAATATCATTTCAATCAAGTCAAACTAGAGTTGAACATTTAGATGAATTATTTTCACATACTATTTTTAAAATCATCATGCTTGGACTTAGGGTTTTCTTAAAACCCCCCCTCTTTTTCCTTGATTTATGTCAAAAGGGGGAGAAAAGGCCAAAGTTAAGGTTCAAGAAAAAGCCAAAGTTCAATTTCAAATTTTTGAAATTGATAACTTAACTTAAAACTTTGATTCTGGCCTAAGTTAAGGGGGAGTAAGGTTTAGGTTTCAACTCTTTGGAATTGAAAACTTTAAAGGCCCAAGTTAAGAAATCAAAAGTTAAACCTTTTGAATAATTAACCTTTTGACTTAACTTTTGATTACTTAACTTGCACTTATTTTTGAGTCTAAGAAGCCTAACTTAACTTTCGTGTTTGGAGAACTAAAAGTCTTTTTCAAGTACTCACCCTCGGTCAAGGGGGAGGATTCCTCTATGGGGAGAACTTGAGAAATATTTTTACTACTCCTACTTTTGCTTCTTGTCTTTACTATTTCATGCACTTAATTTCCTTAACTTTGTGTGTTTTTGCCATATATCAAAAAGGGGGAGATTGTTGGTGCAGTGAGGCACCGAAATCGAACCTGTGTTTTGATTATAGCAAAGACACAAAAGTTAAGTCTATTTTGTTTTCTCACGAGCTGAATCGAGTGTGCAGAAGATTGATATAGCTGGAGTTGAAGGCTAGCGACACCCGGAGGAAGCCGCGGTGGTCGGGCGATACTCGAGTTACTTCGGAGGGAGCCGAAGGAATCGAGTGGAAGGCCGGAAGCAAAAGCGACACGTAAGTATCGAGGTAAGCTCGTGTGTGCGAGAGTAAGTAAGGTCGTATCCTCTTTATAGGGATGATCTTAAGCGTAGATCCGACCAAAGACATCTTATAGATGGTCTAGGTCGAGATCGGATGGTCGAGACCATCGAAATTATGTTTTTATTGAGCTAACTGAAACATCACGATTGGAGGACTCGACCGCATTAAATCGCCGAAAGTCATCAATCGATCGATGTCGCATCACGATCGATGATGGCCATCACCGATCGATGGTCAATGATCGATTCAAGAGTCAAGGCTTATCACTCCACCTCAAAGCGGTTTGGTGTCCATTTGTGATTGGTTGAAGACCCACTCGAAAAGGGGCTCAAAGGCTATAAAAGGAGGGCCAAACCTAGGGTTTTACAACAATTCTAAGCTTCCAAAAAGTCTCCGCAAAGCTACCGACAACAACGTGCTTCTTCTTCTCCGACGTCTAGGTTTCATTTCCTTTATTTTTGTACGTCGGCTTTAATTTTAGTGTCGTTGCTCATTTACATTCTTCGAAGCTTTTTTTATCGTAACGAGGAGAGGGGGAGTGTCCCTCTACCTCAAGTTTTTTTTTATCGATTAACTCCTACCTCCAACGAGGAGGAGTTTGTTTAGTAATTTGCCCTCCGTGCGTGGTCAAGGACCACTAGGGCCTTGGAGTAGTAGCCTACGGCTACGAACCAAGTAAAACCTTTGTCTCTCTTGTTTTTACATTTACATTCCGCTGCAATTAATTATCTCTTGAGTTTTTAACACGAACATCGAAAAAGAAAAATTTTCTATCGCTATTCACCCCCCCCCTCTAGCGCTCATTTCGATCCAACAGCGTCGTGACTGGGGTATCAATCGAGGTGACACCTCGATTGGCAAAACAACTGTTGTACTAAAATGTTAAGAATCGGGAGGCTTCGATGGGGGATTATATGAGGAGGCTATGGGCATATTCAAGAAGAGGTTAGAGGGGTGATTTGAGGTGAAATATTGCTGCATTTCAGGGTCTTCAAAGTCATCCCAAAGCAACAAACAAGCAAGCATTCAAAATCCCTAACTTGTAAAGTGTGTTCACTTGTTTTTCATTAGCTTTTGTAATTGTTGTATTTTCTTGTTATATGTTTTTCTTATTGTTGTAAGAGACTAGTAAGAGGTTTCTCCACCTTCGGTGTATCACTAAGAAGGAGAATTTTGATAGTGGCGGTTTGCATTACTAGAGCTCGCTAGGGCTCAACCATGGAGTAGGAAGTTGGGTTATGAACCACGTAAAATCCATGTGTTGTGCTTGTATTGTGATTTGTATTTGTATTTGTATTTGTATTTTTGTTGTGTACTAACGATTGTAGACAAGCACGATGAATCTAAGCAAAGAAATCAACGAATTGCTATTCATCCCCCACCCTCTAGCGACATCATCGGTCCTACAAGTGGTATCAAAGAAAGGATGCTCTTCAATTAAACTAACAGTCGAGGGAGCTAATGCTAGAGGTGACAGAGTTTAAAGACGGATTTGGGCATGATATTCGATTTCCACAACCCTATGGATTCAGAGGATTTGCTCAATGGAAGACAATGACTGAGTTTTTCTTCCAAATGAGCATTGAAGAGGGGTTCGCATTGATGGAAGGTTTCAAGACTCCAACGGACAAGAAGGGAAGAACTCTCAACTGGAGTAAATGGACTGAGGGAGAAGTCCAATGATTTTAAGCTAATGATATGGTAACGAAGATTTTAGTTAGTTTAATACCTAATAACATTTTGAGCAAATTAGGGAAGTTCAGGATTGCTAAAGAATTATGGAGCAAACTTGCTAAGCTCCATGATGAACCTTCCATGATCCAAGAAGATGAGGATAAATCCAAAGAATTGGAATGTTCATCCTCTCAAGAGAGTGAAGATTCAGAAATTGATAGGTGTTCAACATCCGAAAAAGAAATTATGGAAGCCTCCACTTCAAGGATTGAGAGGGAGGTTAGATCTTCAACCCCAGAACAAGCGCAAGAGGAGGAGCCATCTACCTCTGGACGTGAAAAAGATGGCCAAAATTCGCCTACCATTCAAGAAGGTAACTCAAATGCAATTGTTAAAAATAAAAATTATATAACATGCTTTGAGTGTAGGGAAGTAGGGAATTATAAGAGTAAATGCCCAAAAAGAGTCAAAAAGGCTCAACCAGCACCAAGGGCCAAAGAAAAGTCAAAGGAAGCCAGAGTTCCAATTCGCTAGAGCAAGGAGCATATAGTATGCTTCAAGTGCAACAAAAGGGGACATTACCAGAGTTAATGTCCTAGGGGGAGTCACCCTTAGAAGGGAAAAGGAGAGAGTTCAAATGTAGGGGGAGCTAAGGCAAACCCTAAGTTAAATTTTAATAATGCTCGTAATTTATGTAATGATAGAAAGAATGCTAGGAATGGTTTCAATTTACTTGCAATTGTTGATGATTATAAGAAGCATGCTAGTAGTAAGCCTAAGGATCAATCTAAAAATAAGTATTTTTATTTAGGTGCCAAATATTGTAATCATAGGGATAAGGTTGAGACCCCATCTAATAACCTTATGAAATCTAGGCGTATGCCTAGGAAGAACAATGTCTCAAGAAACAATGGAAATTAAAAAATTGAGGTATTAGAAAAGGAAAATCAAGCTTTGAGGTCAAAGCTTTAGAAAATGACGAAGACCCTAAGGAAGATGGAAAACATGATTATAGGGTCAAATGGACAAAACTTAGGTGTTGGTAGGAAAGATTTAGTTAAGGGCAAGGAAGGTTTGGGTCACAAGCTGAAGCCTAAGAAGACCATACAAACCTACCACAATGTTTCATATCATTATGGAACTAGTACTAGGTCTAGGAAAACCAAGATCACAAGGGAAGTCATCCCTAGAGTTGACCATGGTAAGTGTCTAGTGGCTAAGGTTTCAAAGAAACCTAGGAAAGCCACTAACAAGGTTACAAGGGAAGCAATCCCTACGGTTAACCTTGACAAGATCACAATGACCAAGGCTAGAAGGATCATTAGGATGGTACAAACAAAAGTTATCCTTAGTGAGTACCTAGTAAACCCAAGGCAAATAGGCATTGGGTTCCTAGGAACGTGATACCCTCACGCTAGATGGGTTTAGGGTGTGTCAACCTTGAATAGATAGATAGTTAATGTTGGGTTTCCGGCACCGCGGCGTGTGTGTGTTTGATCACATTTCGTAAACATGAACACAGCGGAAGCAATAAAATTAATAAATCTACATTTATTACAACACACACAACACATGCATGCATATTACAACAAGTGTAGACATAACCGTAAATTTAAATTTGCAATAAAAGGAAATTTATCTACGTTATACCTTTCGTATGACGTGTAGCGGGAACGGCATCAACCGGAATGATCCTCGCTAGAATCGTCTCTATCCGTATCCACGCCGAGTTCCTCGGGATGACTTCGCTAAGTCACGAGCTTCGTCTTCGTACGGGTTACTAGCCTCGTGTTGAAGACGACGTGATCGAGATGATCACGATCCGAATCCAAATTCGATCCTAATACGAGTTCTCAAAACTCGCTTCTCCGAGAGGTATTCACAACCAATTGACGAATCCTTCGCCCTCCACCTCAGAGGATTACCGGAGATCGAATCCCGATAAGTTAGCCGCTGTCCGCCGCCCAAACGACGCTCCGACGAGAGGAGAACAAGCTATCCAGAAAACTGGACAGCTTTGGTGGAGGTGATAGGTGCCGGCCAACCAAGGGAGATAGAGCTCACCTTGATGCCAAACCTGAAGGAGATCACCGGAGAACAAACCGGCAGCAGCTCGACGCCGGCGAGGGGGAAGGTCAGCACCTTCTGGATGCCGGTTGGAGCCTCAAGGTGGGCGGCGGCAAGGAGGAGGAGAGTTGGCTCCGAATTTCTCCAAGGAGAGGTGGGCGGCAACTTAGGGTTGTGGATTAGGGCTTAATTATCCCTTAAACCCTCTTTTATAGAGAACTAATTCTCTTAATTGTTATTGGATCATAACCATTAGGCCCGTTAACCCGCTCCATTAAGATAAGTTAAAATAAACCAAACCATGATGGTTTATTTTAAGTTAAAACGAACCGAACCAACTTTTGGTTCATTCGTTTAAAATAAACCAAACCCTTTGGTTTATTCTCCTCCATTGGATTAGAACCAAACCATTTTGGTTCATCCATTATGTCTTCATAAGACTCGCCCATCCACGCTTCCATTGCGATCAAACGATTTCATGCTCGCTTATGTTTGGTCCAACCAAACCTAGTTTCTCTCGGCCCGAGAATCCCATTCTCAAGCTCGCTTTAAATCCTTTGGATTACGCTTGTGCGGTGACCAAATAGGTTCTCGGTTTATGTTGGCCGCCTATAATTAACCATTAATTATAGAACGATCATGAGTGGCACCTAGTAGTACATCATGATCCCCAATTAACAAAAAGATCAACTGCTGATCCGTAACTATTTCTCAAAACCCTTCAAGAGCTCGAATGATTCGTGGCCCCATTCCCTTCACTCATCTTATACCCACTGGTCTGTGACATGGTCTATTGTGTCACCCCCACTAGGTCGACTCACGCCACACCTAGCCCAAGTATCATTTCTCGCCCCACAGATTCTAGTTACTCCACATGTATCGAAGAGTACCTTACTCTAAACATGTAATGCTTTGGCCAAAGACTTTAGTAACAATCCGACGAGAGGCCATGGGTATACATCTCCTCGCAAGGAGTGGTGAATCCTTTATAGGCTATTCAAACACCTTCGATCACTTCGACTTATACCCAATCATCCCGGGTCCACATCTCCTTAGAGATGTTTGCTTAAGATGTCAAATCATAAGTCTCCATGATCAAGATGACTTGAATACCACAAGTCAAAGGAACATCGCACTTAAGCCACAGTAAGAACTTCATTGACATATCTATATATGCAGAGAACCATATGAAGTCTTACGGCTGGTCACTCCAATGAACTAGTTACCATAACTAGCATCCACGATTAACTCCGACATCACTATGTCTCCGAGAATCAACTTGGATACACCAAGGAGTATACCTCGTCTAGTCTCAATGTAATCGATGGTGTCCAAATCCATCAATTCATAGACTATGGATAATTCCGATACATCACAATTACACATGTAGAGATACTCTCTAGTTGTGATCCAATCACAAATTCTCTCATGCTGTGAATCGTATCGTGGACATTCAGTAAATGAGTTTAAGATCCAATCAAATACATAAAACATGTATACTCAAATAGTGAATCTTCATTTATCATATAAATGGTTTATACATAAGGCGATTGCCTTAGGACATCTCTCATATATTACTAACAGACTCCCACTTGGCCTAATGCCAATCGCTACGGTATCCAATACCATAAGCTCTAACATGACCCTCAAACTTATTTTGAGGTAATGCCTTAGTCAAAGGATCCGCTAAGTTCCTTTCGGGGAATTTTCTCGATTTGTATTTCGCTTCCTACCGATGATCTCTCCGATAAGATGATAGCGGCGAAGCACATGTTTGGATCATCGATGAGACCACATCAAGTTCATAGATGAACTTATTGATCCAAACCGCTTCTTTGTCGCCTAAAGTCGCAACGTATTCTCGCCTTAGTGGCGAGAATCCGCTATAGTGTCAAGCTTGGAACCTTTCCAACTTATTGCGCCCATTCTAGGTGAATACATACCTGCACTAAGACATGGAATCATCCTTGTCCGTCTCGAAGCCGCATCCGATACCCACGTATCACCATGTACCCTTCTCCATATATTAGGAACACATCCTTAGTTCTTCTCAAGTACTTAAGGATCGCCTTAATACCGCCAATGATCCATTCTCGATCGATCGTATCCGCCGTGACACTCGTGAGCATACGATACATCGGGCCTCGTACATAACATAGCATACATGATAGATCCTATTGCGATGCATAGGGAATCTTACTCATGCAAATCCTCTCGCCTTCTCGCGGCGACACATAGACTTCAAAGGTGTACCCCATGCCCGATGGGTAAGAAACCTTTCTTGATTCCGACATGCTAAACCTCTTTAGCACTCGGCCTATATATGTAGATCGCGAAAGACCAAGCAACCGCTTCGATCTATCTCTATAGATCTTAATCCGAGGATGTAGGTTGCTTCTCCTGTGTCTTTCATGGAGAATGTCTTGGATAACCAAACCTTAATCGATCAGAAGATTGAAACATCGCTTCCTATAAGTAGTATGTCATCGACATACAATACTAGGAATACGATCGCACTCCCACTAACCTTCTTGTACACACAAGGTTCGCTCGATTTTGTGAGAAATCAAACTTTTTGATCGTCTCATCAAAACGGATATTCCAGCCTCGGATGCTTGCTTCAATCCATAAATGGATCGCCGCAATTTGCATACCTTGGTTTTATCAACCGATGTGAAACCTCAGTCGTATCATATACACGCCTCGAGCAGGTGTTTCCATTAAGGAAAGCCGTTTTACATCCATCCGCCATATCTCATAATCATAATGAGCCGCTATGGCCAGAGCATCCGAATGGATTTAAGATAGCTATAAAGGTAATAGGTTTCGCCATAATCAACACCTTGCTTTTGACGATATCCTTTCGCCACCAATCTAGCCTTATAGGTAATCACATTACCATCCATGTCGGTTTTCTTCTTGAAACCCACTTGCACCCTATAGGCTTTATGCCTTCAGTGGGTCAACCAAGTTCCAAACTTGGTTTTCACATGGAATCCATTTCCGACTTCATGGCACCAAGCCACTTATCCCTTTCTCAACTTGTCAAAGACTTCTTCATAACTGTAGGCTCTCATCATCAATGAGTAACACGCTGCTCGATTCACTTACTTACGAAATCCATATCTCTCGTGAATATATGTGTTCTACCAGATTCTACGAAGATGTGGTGTTATTAATAGGTCCAAATGATTGCTCATCACTATGAGTTGTCAGTTTACCGTCAGGCTTCACTGTATCTCATTAATGTCTATTTGAGTCTCTCGAGCCTCCTCAAGCTCGACGACACTCCCACTGTTTTCTTGCAAGAGAAACTCTTTCTCTAGAAACACAACATGCCTTGAAACAAACATCTTTTGTTCCACAGGATGATAGAATTGGTAACCCCTTATTTCCTTAGGGTATCCAACAAATAGACATTTATCAGACTTAGCATCCAATTTGTCTGATACAGTTCGCTTCACATAAGCAGGACAACCCCATATCTTCAAGTAAGATACATGAGCTTTCTTACCATTCCATATCTCATATGGAGTAGTTGAGACTACCTTGGTAGGCATTCTGTTTAACAAGTAAACAGCTGTCTGAAGTGCATAACCTCAAAAGGACTTGGGAAGAGTTGCATGATTCATCATTGACCTGACCATGTCCAACAGGGTCCGGTTACGCCTCTCAGATACACCATTATGCTGTGGTGTATAGGGCGGAGTCCATTGAGACAATATACCATTGTCTCTTAGGTAATCAAGAAACTCCTGACTTAAGTATTCACCACCTCGATCCGATCGAAGTATTTTAATACACTTGTCAAGTTGTTTCTCTACTTCATTTCTGAACTATTTGAACCTTTCAAAGGCTTCAGACTTGTGTTTCATCAAGAACACATACCCAAACCGTGAGTGATCATCGGTGAAGGTAATGAAGTAGCTATAGCCTCCTAATGCTTGAGTTGACATAGGTCCACATACATCAGTATGTATTAGACCTAGTAACTCTCCCACTCGTTCACCTTTTCCAGTAAAAGGTTGTTGGGTTTCCGGCACCGCGGCGTGTGTGTGTTCGATCATGTTTCGTAAATATGAGGACAGCGAAAGCAATTAAAATTAATAAATCAATATTTATTACAACACACACAACACACGCATGCATATTACAACAAGTGTAGACATAACCGTAAATTAAAATTTGCAATAAAAGGAAATTTATCTACGTTATACCTTTCGTATGACGTATAGCGGGAACGACATCAACCGGAACGATCCTCGTAAGAATCGTCTCTATCCGTATCCACGCCGAGCTCCTCGGGATGACTTCGCTAAGCCACGAGCTTCGTCTTCGTACGGGTTACTAGCCTCGTGTTGAAGACGACGTGATAGAGAGATGATCACAATCCGAATCCAAATTCGGATCCAAAACCGAGTCCTCAAAACTCGATTCTCCGGAGAGGTATTCGTCAACCGTTTGACGAATCCTTCATCCTCCACCTCAGAGGATTACGGAGATCAAATCCCGATAAGTTAGCAGCTGTCGGAGCACTAACCGTCGTCAAGCGGCTCCGACAACAAAGAAACAAGCTGTCAGAAAAACTGGACAGCTTTTGAGTGGAAGAATAGAGGCGGCAAAGGAGATGTGGAGCTCACCTTATCACGAACCCACAAGAGATCACCGGAGGAGGTCGGCCCGGCTGAAGCTTGGATGCGGCGGCAAGGAGGGCGGCTCCATGAAGTTGGCGGCAACACCATGTTGTTGGCGGCAACAACAAAAGGAGCTAGGGTTGGGGCGGCCAAAACTTCATTAGGGTTTAGGGTTAGGGTTTAAGCCCTATTTTATAGAGAACTAATTCTCTTAATGGTTAATGGATCATATCCATAAAGCCCGTTAACCCGCTCCATTAAGATAAGTTAAAATAAACCAAACCATGATGGTTTATTTTAAGTTAAAATGAACCGAACCAACTTTTGGTTCAGTCGTTTAAAATAAACCAAACCCTTTGGTTTATTCTCATCCATTGGATTAGAACCAAACCATTTTGGTCCATCCATTATGTCTTCATAAGACACGGCCCATCCACGCTTCCATTGCATTGAAACAATTTCATGCTCGCTTTATGTTTGGTCAACCAAACATAGTTTCTCTCGATGCGAGAATCCCATTCTCAAGCTCGTTTTAAATCCTTTGGATTACACTCGTTGTCGTGTGACCAAATAGGTTCTCGGTTTATGTTGGCGTCTATAATTAACCATTAATTATAGAGCGATCATGGTGGGCACCTAGTAGTACATCATGATCCCCAATTACCGAAAAGATCAGCGATTGATCCGGAACTATTTACGAAACCCTTTCGATTGATTCGTGCCCCATTCCCTTAATGATTGTTTTCATCCTCAAAAATCAAGCGTTTAGTAGCCTTCGGGACATCGAAGGTTGTAGTACTTACTTTTTATTTAGTTTCTTATTTCTTTGCTTAACTTTCTATTTTTCGTTTATTTCTTTTTATTTCCCTTTTTACTAATCCAAGGCGCAAGTCTTGGTACTTTCTGTGTTTTGTTGTTGCTAGGTTTTCATTTTAGTCTCCTTGTCTTTTTGTTCTAATGGCCCATCTCGAGGTTTTAGCACCGTCCGACCTCCGTTTTACAGCGGAGATGATTTCCGTTCTTTGGAAGGTCGGATGGAATGCTTTCTCAAAACCCAAATCGAGATGTGGATCATAATCAAGCGGGTTTCACACTTCCGACTAATGAAGTGGGTGACTCCTTGGATTATGATCAATGGACCGTTGCAACAAAAGCGACAAGTCAACGATGCCAAGGCAACACAAATCCTCCAATGCGGCTTGTCCAAGGAGGAGCTAAATCGCGTCGGCCCCTTCATAGCGCAAAGGATCTTTGGACAAAGCTAATCGAGTTACGAAGGATCGGATCAAGCTAAGGTTTGCAAGCGTGATTTGTTATTCAATAAATTGTACACACTAAAAATGCAGGAACACGAGTCCGCGGCGCAACTCCACGCCCGTGTCAAGACATAGTCAACAACCTACATGCAATCGGGCAAGGTCGAAAACGCGACCTTATTAGGTATGTCCTAAACTCTTTTCGAGGACTACCTTATGGGCATCCATGGTTGATGCCTATAAGGTCTCAAGGACCTTTCTAAAATTAGGTTAGATGAACTCTTTTTGGTTTTGAATTACATGAACAATCCAACTCGGAACAGAGAGTATAGCCTTGTTTGCGAGTTCAAAGAAGAAGAAAATGCAAAACAAGCCACCACCACCGAGGAGGAAGATGAGTCAGAAGAAGAAGTTGACCGGAGTTATAGAACTAATGAACCTAGCTCGAAGGATAGCCAAGGGGCCAGCGAACTACGACTCGACCCAACCAAGGTAAGCCTAAAAGTTCTAATATTAGGTGTTATGAGTGTAACAGGTTTGGACATATCAAGTCCGAGTGCCCTAAGCTCAACCACCAAGCACCTAAGCACAAGAAGGCCCTCAACGCGACATGGGAAGAAGCGTCATCCGAAGAAGACGAAGACCACGTCTTCATGGCGAAATCAATTGAGTCGGACACGGAGACCGAGGCACGAACTTGAGTCGACACGAGGATGACTCGGACTCTGAAGCTACCTTCAAGTCAAGCCACGGATCGCATCCGGTTCAAAAGATACCCTTAAAGTAAGTCGAGCTTTATTTAATACCTTACATAATACGGTTAGGTTTTTGTCTAGGAAATTAGTTAAATCCGAGTCCAAGGTCGAGACCCTAGTTGAGGAGGTTAAACTCCTCAAACACGAGGTCTCCCTAACCTCTTCGACTAGTCGAGTTCAAGAGAAGGACTCAACTCGGGTTGAAAAACTCGAAGTTGAGAACTCACTCTTGAAAAGTCAAGTCGAAGATCTTAGGAATACGTTGGAAAGGTTTACTTTGGGATCCAAAGGACTTGACCTCCTACTTGGATCGCAAAGGGCCGTGTACAACAAGGCCGGACTAGGGTTTAGCTCAAACACGACCAATAAGTCGTATATGTCAATCATAAGTAGACATAAAAAATGTGTCCAAGCATGGGTCCCTAAGACCACTTTGATTTCAACTCTAGGATCCAACTCGTACTGGGTTCCCAAGGACCAAATCCACTATGTGGATAGACCGAACCGATTCAACGGTCTAGGGGGAGCCAGTACAAAACATGTTTGTGTTTTAACTTAGAAATTGCATGCTTAGATTTTTTTTGTTTTTTTTCGTGAACTCACTTAGAACACGTAAATAACCAACTAAAATCCTTTGAAAAGATTGAGCCTCGGGGAGCCTCTTTTCAAATAATCAACTAAAATCCTTGAAAGATTGAGCCTCGGGAGCCTCTTTTCAAAAATAACTAGTTAGGACGAGGAAATAATTTTAGGTGAGTTAAGTCATCATTTTCCTGAAAATGGCTTTGTCTAAGGAAGTGGTCGATGATCCGATAAAAGAAGGCCCCTGTGCCTCGCCACGACCTGGAAGCCATGATCTTGAAAAGGTAAACTTGACAAGCCTTGGGTTAAATCCAAATCTAACATAAAATCACTTGAACCTAAATCTACTTGAACCTAAATTCACTTAATCAATTTAATTGGAAGTCATCTCAAAAACACATAAGTATAACATGCTTGATCATATAGACTCCGGTGAGATGACCTAGGGTTAACAACTTACAACCAATTTTCTTAACAAAAATCTAACATCCAATCCAACCACCTTGTGTGTAGGATCAATGGATGTTGGACAGCGGTTGCTCCCGACACATGACCGGGGATCAACTCAAATTCATAAAGCTTCGATTCAAACGACAAGGATCGGTAGCCTTTGGGAATAACGGCAAGCTCAAAATCATCGGATCAGGTGATATCGAGCTTAACACGAATTTCGTTATTAAAAATGTATTACTTGTAGAGAATTTTGAATATAACTTACTTAGTGTAAGCCAATTGTGTGATAATAACTATAAGGTTATATTTCTAGAAAATGAATGCATAATTAATACCAACGAAACCTCTAAAACAATTCTTAAAGGAACTAGAAATAACAACATTTATACGATCAACTTAACCAACTCCTCAACTAAGTGTCTTATGACACGGCAAGAGGAATCATGGTTGTGGCACCGACGACTCGGTCACTCACAAGACTCATCCACAAGATGAGTCGAGTGGCTTAGTCGAGGCTTACCCAACCTCAACAACGTTAATAAAATCGTAATGCTTGTCAACAAGGAAAACAACCTAGAACACAACACAAGTTAACTAACCAGAGCAGAACCTCAAAGAGTACTTGATTTCCTATGGATCTATTCGATTCACATGGAGCCAAGTCACTCAATAGAAGTCAATATTGCTTAGTCATAATTGGCGACTACTCGAGTTTACAGGTTAGGTTCATCAAACATAAAAATGATACCTAGATCAATTAACTAATCTATTCAAATTAATCGAGAATCAAAAGACCTTAAGGTTAAAAAGACTTAGAAGCGATCATGGTGGTGAATTCGAAAATCAAAGGTTCACCGACTTACGTAACCTAGCGGATACCACCATGAATTCTCTTGCCCTAGGACCCCTCCAAAATGGCCTAGTGGAGCGGAAAAACCGAACTCTACAAGAAGCGCTAGGACCATGTTGAGCGAATATGACCTACCCGATAGGTTTTAGGCGGCGATGTAGATTAATGTCAAAATAGGATCCTTATAGTAAAGAGGCACCTTAAGACCTCGTGAGATTTATCACGATAAAATACCTAACATCAAGTACTTTAGGGTATTTGGGTGTAAGGTACATATCCTAAACACTAAGGATTACCTAGGAAATTTACATCCAAAACCACAAGAATCTTTCTAGGATGCTCGACTACAAGTAGAGCTTATAGAGTATATAACCACGACACCCTTAGAGTCGAGGAGACTATCAATGTAGTATTCGATGAAGGACATGAACCTACAAAACCCCAGCAACCCCAATTAGCGAGCGATTCATACTAGACCTTACTGCGATCCAGGAGATCAGGTCTAGTGTTAATCTAACCTAAGTCAACCTAGTCACTCTATTGATCAAGTGATAGATGACTCCAGCAAACTAGTGTTCAACCAAGTCACCCCATTGATCAAGCATTAGGTGACACAAACCCAACCCAATCTAGGATTCAGACTAACCACCCTATCGATCAAGTGATAGGAGATCCTAATCTAGGAGTTCGAACTAGAGCATCCAATAGGAACCTTAGTCAAATTTCCTTAATTTCAAAGATAGAACCCAAATCAATTAAACAAGCTCTTCTTGATCCCGATTGGATTATTGCAATGCAAGAAGAGCTAGCTCAATTTACTAGGAATGAAGTGTGGGAATTAGTACCACCACCTAAAGACAAAATGATAATTGGAACAAGGTGGGTGTTTGAAATAAGCTTGATGATAAAGGTGAAGTAGTTAGAAACAAGGCTAGGTTAGTAAGCCAAAGGATTTAGCCAAGTCGAAGGCTTAGATTACAGCGAAACCTATGCCCGATAGCTAGACTCGAATCCATTCGAATGTTGCTAGCTTATCTTTATCGAGATTTAAAGCTGTTTCAAATGGATCTTAAGTCGTCATTCCTAAATGGATACATTAAAGAAGAAGTTTATGTTAGCCAACCCCCCGTATTAGAAAATCTAGATAAACCCGACCATGTTCTAAAACTTAAGAAAGCTCTCTATGGACTTAAACAAGCTCCTCGATCTTGGTACAATAGACTTTCAATCCATCTTAAGTCAAAAGGGTTTAACCAAGGCTTAGTTGACCCAACTCTCTTTGTAAAACCTTAGGTAAAGAAATATTCATAGCTCAAATTTACGTAGATGATATAATTTTGGAACCTCTAACTCGGCCTTACTAAGCGAGTTCGTTTCACTCATGGAAAGTGAGTTGAAATGAACTTGGTAGCGTTAAGTTTCTTTAGGTCTACAAATTAAACAAACTAAGGATGGTATATACCTATATCAACAAAAATACACTAAGGAGTTAATTAAAAGATTTGGAATGCAAGGCGCTAAGATAATAAACACCCCGATGGCGATTAAATGTTAACATAGGAAGACCTAGAAAGTAAGTCCATTGACTTAAAATACTATAGGAGCGCAATAGGAAGTCTTCTATACTTAAGCGCAAGCCCGACGATATCTTATTTGCGATAAGTATGTGCGCCAGGTTTCAAACCTGTGCTAAGGAGTCTCACCTAACCTAGTTAAGCGTATCCTTAGATATCTAAAGGGTACACTTAATGTCGGTATTTGGTATCCTAGATCTACCGAGTTCGAACTAATCGGCTACTCCGATTCGGATTATGCGGTAGTAAACTCGATAGAAAAAACAGTGGTTGTTGTCAACTACTCGGCTCGAGTCTAGTGAGTTAGTGCGATGGAAGCAACATTGTGTTGCCTTATCTACCACGAAGCGAATACATCGCGATGGGTGAGTGTGTCACTCAACTTCTTTGGATGAAGCACACTCTCCGACTTTAAGTTAGACTTTACAAATACTAAACTTCACGTAGATAACATTAGTTCAATTAATCTTACAAAGAATCAAATATGTCACTCTAGGACCAAACATATAGAAGTCAAACACCATTTCATTCGAGAAAATGTGTGGCCAGAGCCATACAACTCGAGTCGTCGAATCGAAATCTAACCTAGCGGACCTGTTTACTAAACCCCTACCGAGCGAATTTAGTCTATTAAGGCGAAAATTGGGCATGTCGTAATAGAATAAGAACTTGCAAACTATATTTTCTTACTACTATTTCTTAATTTTTATTTTGATGGAACTAGCATAGGACATACCTTAGATATCATGCACCTATAGATTTAAGGAGCGAGTACATCTCACAACACATAGGACTAATGTGTTTGTGTACTTAGCCACGTAGATGGGCGTGAGATGTTAGGACCCTACTCCAGTTTCCAAGATGTAGATCAAGTGCGTCAATATGAACCTCGGAGTATAAATATGCAACTCATATTAACCAACTCTAATCAGGACTTGTTGATAATATCATTTCACTCAATTCAAACTAGAGTTGAATATTTAGATGAATTATTTTCACATACTATTTTAAAATCATCATGCTTGGACTTAGGGTTTTCTTAAAACCCCTCTTTCCTTGATTTATGTCAAAGGGGAGAAAAGGCCAAAGTTAAGGTTCGAAAAAGCCAAAGTTCAATTTCAAATTTTTGAAATTGATAACTAACAAAACTTTGATTGGCCTAAGTTAAGGGGGAGTAAGGTTTAGGTTTCAACTATTCGGAATTGAAAACTTTAAAGGCCCAAGTTAAGAAATCAAAAGTTAAACCTTTTGAATAATTAACCTTTTGACTTAACTTTTGATTACTTAACTTGCACTTATTTTTGACTCTAAGAAGCCTAACTTAACTTTTGTGTTTGGAGAACTAAAAGTCTTTTCAAGTACTCACCCTCGGTCGAGGAGGGTTCCTCTAAGGGAGAACTTGAGAAATATTTTTACTACTCCTACTTTTGCTTCTTGTCTTTACTATTTCATGCACTTAATTTCCTTAACTTTGTGTGTTTTGCCATATATCAAAAGGGGAGATTGTTGGTGCGGTGAGGCACCAAATCGAACACATGTTTTGATTATAGCAAAGACACAAAGTTAAGTCTATTTTGTTTTCTCACGAGCTGAATCGAGTGTGCGGAAGATTGATATAGAGTTGAAGGCTAGCGACACCGGAGGAAGCAGCGGTGGTCGGCGATACTCGAGTTACGGAGGGGCCGAAGGAATCAGTGGAAGGCGGAAGCAAAGCGACACGTAAGTATCGAGGTAAGCTCGTGTGCGAGAGTAAGTGGTCGTATCCTCTTTACGGGGATGATCTTAAGCGTAGATCCGACCAAAGACATCTTATAGATGGTCTAGGTCGAGATCGGATGGTCGACGACCATCGAAATTATGTTTTATTGAGCTAACTTTGACTTGCGGCATCGTCATTGCCCGGCTTGGAGGACTCATTGTCATGTATCGATCATTGCCGAAGGTCATCAATCGGTGATCTTGCCATCGATCGTGATGATGGCCATCAGTCGTGATGGTCAATGATCGGTCGAGTCAAGGCTTATCACTCCACCTCAAGCGGTTTGGTGTCCATTTGTGATTGGTTGAAGACCCACTCGAAAGGGCTCAAGGCTATAAAGGAGGGCCAAACCTAGGGTTTTAACAACAATTCTAAGCTTCAAAAGTCTCCATAAAGCTACCGACAACAACGTGCTTCTTCTTCTCACGTCTAGGTTTCATTTCCTTTATTTTTGTCAGCTTCGGCTTTAATTTTAGTGTCGCTGCTCATTTACATTCTTCAAGCTTTTTATCGTAACGAGGAGAGGGGAGTGTCCTCTACCTCTCAAGTTTTTATCGATTAACTCCTACCTCCAACGAGGAGGAGTTTGTTTAGTAATTTGCCCTCCGTGCGTGGTCAAGGACCACTAGGGCCTTGGAGTAGTAGCCTACGGCTACGAACAGAGTAAAACCTTTGTCTCTCTTGTTTTTACATTTACATTCCGCTGCGATTAATTATCTCTTGAGTTTTTAACACGAACATCGAAAAAGAAAAATTTTCTATCGCTATTCACCCCCCCCTCTAGCGCTCATTTCGATCCAACAGCGTCGTGACTGGGGTATCAATCGAGGTGACACCTCGATTGGCAAAACAACTGTTGTACTAAAATGTTAAGAATCGGGAGGCTTCGATGGGGGATTATATGAGGAGGCTATGGGCATATTCAAGAAGAGGTTAGAGGGGTGATTTGAGGTGAAATATTGCTGCATTTCAGGGTCTTCAAAGTCATCCCAAAGCAACAAACAAGCAAGCATTCAAAATCCCTAACTTGTAAAGTGTGTTCACTTGTTTTTCATTAGCTTTTGTAATTGTTGTATTTTCTTGTTATATGTTTTTCTTATTGTTGTAAGAGACTAGTAAGAGGTTTCTCCACCTTCGGTGTATCACTAAGAAGGAGAATTTTGATAGTGGCGGTTTGCATTACTAGAGCTCGCTAGGGCTCAACCATGGAGTAGGAAGTTGGGTTATGAACCACGTAAAATCCATGTGTTGTGCTTGTATTGTGATTTGTATTTGTATTTGTATTTGTATTTTTGTTGTGTACTAACGATTGTAGACAAGCACGATGAATCTAAGCAAAGAAATCAACGAATTGCTATTCATCCCCCACCCTCTAGCGACATCATCGGTCCTACAAGTGGTATCAAAGAAAGGATGCTCTTCAATTAAACTAACAGTCGAGGGAGCTAATGCTAGAGGTGACAGAGTTTAAAGACGGATTTGGGCATGATATTCGATTTCCACAACCCTATGGATTCAGAGGATTTGCTCAATGGAAGACAATGACTGAGTTTTTCTTCCAAATGAGCATTGAAGAGGGGTTCGCATTGATGGAAGGTTTCAAGACTCCAACGGACAAGAAGGGAAGAACTCTCAACTGGAGTAAATGGACTGAGGGAGAAGTCCAATGATTTTAAGCTAATGATATGGTAACGAAGATTTTAGTTAGTTTAATACCTAATAACATTTTGAGCAAATTAGGGAAGTTCAGGATTGCTAAAGAATTATGGAGCAAACTTGCTAAGCTCCATGATGAACCTTCCATGATCCAAGAAGATGAGGATAAATCCAAAGAATTGGAATGTTCATCCTCTCAAGAGAGTGAAGATTCAGAAATTGATAGGTGTTCAACATCCGAAAAAGAAATTATGGAAGCCTCCACTTCAAGGATTGAGAGGGAGGTTAGATCTTCAACCCCAGAACAAGCGCAAGAGGAGGAGCCATCTACCTCTGGACGTGAAAAAGATGGCCAAAATTCGCCTACCATTCAAGAAGGTAACTCAAATGCAATTGTTAAAAATAAAAATTATATAACATGCTTTGAGTGTAGGGAAGTAGGGAATTATAAGAGTAAATGCCCAAAAAGAGTCAAAAAGGCTCAACCAAAGCACCAAGGGCCAAAGAAAAGTCAAAGGAAGCCGAGTTCCAATTCACTAGAGCAAGGAGCATATAGTATGCTTCAGTAACAAAGGGACATTACGAGTTAATGTCCTAGAAGTCACCCTTAGAAGGGAAAAGGAGAGAGTTCAAATGTAGGGGGAGCTAAGGCAAACCCTAAGTTAAATTTTAATAATGCTCGTAATTTATGTAATGATAGAAAGAATGCTAGGAATGGTTTCAATTTACTTGCAATTGTTGATGATTATAAGAAGCATGCTAGTAGTAAGCCTAAGGATCAATCTAAAAATAAGTATTTTTATTTAGGTGCCAAATATTGTAATCATAGGGATAAGGTTGAGACCCCATCTAATAACCTTATGAAATCTAGGCGTATGCCTAGGAAGAACAATGTCTCAAGAAACAATGGAAATTAAAAAATTGAGGTATTAGAAAAGGAAAATCAAGCTTTGAGGTCAAAGCTTTAGAAAATGACGAAGACCCTAAGGAAGATGGAAAACATGATTATAGGGTCAAATGGACAAAACTTAGGTGTTGGTAGGAAAGATTTAGTTAAGGGCAAGGAAGGTTTGGGTCACAAGCTGAAGCCTAAGAAGACCATACAAACCTACCACAATGTTTCATATCATTATGGAACTAGTACTAGGTCTAGGAAAACCAAGATCACAAGGGAAGTCATCCCTAGAGTTGACCATGGTAAGTGTCTAGTGGCTAAGGTTTCAAAGAAACCTAGGAAAGCCACTAACAAGGTTACAAGGGAAGCAATCCCTACGGTTAACCTTGACAAGATCACAATGACCAAGGCTAGAAGGATCATTAGGATGGTACAAACAAAAGTTATCCTTAGTGAGTACCTAGTAAACCCAAGGCAAATAGGCATTGGGTTCCTAGGAACGTGATACCCTCACGCTAGATGGGTTTAGGGTGTGTCAACCTTGAATAGATAGGTAGTTAATGTTGGGTTTCCGGCACCGCGGCGTGTGTGTGTTTGATCACGTTTCGTAAACATGAACACAGCGGAAGCAATAAAATTAATAAATCTACATTTATTACAACACACACAACACACGCATGCATATTACAACAAGTGTAGACATAACCGTAAATTTAAATTTGCAATAAAAGGAAATTTATCTACGTTATACCTTTCGTATGACGTGTAGCGGGAACGGCATCAACCGGAACGATCCTCGCTAGAATCGTCTCTATCCGTATCCACGCCGAGTTCCTCGGGATGACTTCGCTAAGCCACGAGCTTCGTCTTCGTACGGGTTACTAGCCTCGTGTTGAAGACAACGTGATCGAGAGATGATCACGATCCGAATCCAAATTCGGATCCTAATACGAGTTCTCAAAACTCGCTTCTCCGGAGAGGTATTCGTCAACCAATTGACGAATCCTTCGTCCTCCACCTCAGAGGATTACCAGAGATCGAATCCCCGGTAAGTTAGCCGCTGTCGGAGCTCTAACTGTCGTCCAAACGACGCTCCGACGAGAGGAGAACAAGCTATCCAGAAAACTGGACAGCTTTGGTGGAGGTGATAGGCGCCGGCCAACCAAGGGAGATAGAGCTCACCTTGATGCCAAACCTGAAGGAGATCACCGGAGCACTAACCGGCAGCAGCTCGACGCCGGCGAGGGGGAAGGTCAGCACCTTCTGGATGCCGGTTGGAGCCTCAAGGTGGGCGGCGGCAAGGAGGAGGAGAGTTGGCTCCGAATTTCTCCAAGGAGAGGTGGGCGGCAACTTAAGGTTGTGGATTAGGGCTTAATTATCCCTTAAGCCCTCTTTTATAGAGAACTAATTCTCTTAATGGTTATTGGATCATAACCATTAGGCCCGTTAACCCGCTCCATTAAGATAAGTTAAAATAAACCAAACCATGATGGTTTATTTTAAGTTAAAACGAACCGAACCAACTTTTGGTTCATTCGTTTAAAATAAACCAAACCCTTTGGTTTATTCTCCTCCATTGGATTAGAACCAAACCATTTTGGTTCATCCATTATGTCTTCATAAGACTCGGACCATCCACGCTTCCATTGCGACTGAAACGATTTCATGCTCGCTTTATGTTTGGTCCAACCAAACCTTGTTTCTCTCGGTCTGAGAATCTCATTCTCAAGCTCATTTTAAATCCTTTGGATTACGCTCGTTGTGCGTGTGACCAAATAGGTTCTCGATTTATGTTGGCCGTCTATAATTAACCATTAATTATAGAACGATCATGAGTGGCACCTAGTAGTACATCATGATTCCCAATTAACCGAAAAGATCAACGGTTGATCCAGAACTATTTCTGAAACCCTTCAGCAGCTCGAATGATTCGTGCCCCATTCCCTTCACTCATCTTATACCCACTTGGTTCAGGACATGGTCTATTGTGTCAGTCCCCACTAGGCTGACTACGTCACACCTAGCCCAAGTATCATTTCCTCGTCCTACGGATTCTAGTTACTCTACATGTATCGAAGAGTACCTTACTCTAAACATGTAATGCTTTGTCCAAAGACTTTAGTAACAATCCGACGAGAGGCCATGGGTATACATCTCCTCGCAAGGAGTGGTGAATCCTTTATAGGCTATTCAAACACCTTCGATCACTTCGACTTATACCCAATCATCCCGGGTCCACATCTCCTCAGAGATGTTTGCTTAAGATGTCAAAGCATAAGTCTCCATGATCAAGATGACTTGAATACTGCAAGTCAAAGGAACATCGCACTTAAGCCACAGTAAGAACTTCATTGACATATCTATATATGCAGAGAACCATATGAAGTCTTACGGCTGGTCACTCCAATGAACTAGTTACCATAACTAGCATCCACGATCAACTCCGGACATCACTATGTCTCCAGCCAGTGAGAATCAGCTGCTTGGATACACCAAGGAGTATACCTCGTGCTAGTCTCAACAGAACTGATGGTGTCCAAATCCATCAATTCATCGACTAGGGATAATTCCGATACATCACAATTACACATGTAGAGATACTCACTAGTTGTGATCCAATCACAAATTCTCTCATGCTGTGAATCGTATCGTGGACATTCAGTAAATGAGTTTAAGATCCAATCAAATACATAAAACATGTATACTCAAATAGTGAATCTTCATTTATCATATAAATGGTTTATACATAAGGCGATTGCCTTAGGACATCTCTCATATATTACTAACAGACTCCCACTTGGCCTAATGCCAATCGCTACGGTATCCAATACCATAAGCTCTAACATGACCCTCAAACTTATTTTGAGGTAATGCCTTAGTCAAAGGATCCGCTAAGTTCCTTTCAGTGGGAATTTTCTCAATTTGTATTTCGTTCCTACTGATGATCTCTCTGATAAGATGATAGCGGCGAAGCACATGTTTGGATCATTTATGAGACCACATCAAGTTCATAGATGAACTTATTGATCCAAACCGCTTCCTTTGCTGCTTCCAAAGCTGCAACGTATTCTGCCTTAGTGGCAGAATCCGCTATAGTGTCAAGCTTGGAACCTTTCCAACTTATTGCGCCTCCATTCTAGGTGAATACATACCCAGACTAAGACATGGAATCATCCTTGTCTTTCTGGAGTTGGCATCCGTATACCCACGTATCACCATGTACCCTTCTCCATATATTAGGAACACATCCTTAGTTCTTCTCAAGTACTTAAGGATCGTCTTAACAGCCGCCCAATGATCCATTCCTGGATCGGACTGGTATCTGCTCGTGACACTCAGAGCATACGATGCATCGGGCCTCGTACATAACATAGCATACATGATAGATCCTATTGCAGATGCATACGAAATCTTACTCATGCAAATCCTCTCGTCTTCTGTGCGCGGACACATAGACTTCGAAAGGTGTACCCCATGCCTGATGGGTAAGAAACCTTTCTTGGGTTCCGACATGCTAAACCTCTTTAGCACTCGGTCTATATATGTAGACTGCGAAAGACCAAGCAACCGTTTCGATCTATCTCTATAGATCTTAATCCCGAGGATGTAGGTTGCTTCTCCCAGGTCTTTCATGGAGAATGTCTTGGATAACCAAACTTTCACTGACTGTAAGATTGAAACATCGTTTCCTATAAGTAGTATGTCATCGACATACAATACTAGGAATACGACTGCACTCCCACTAACCTTCTTGTACACACAAGGTTCGTCTAGATTTTGCGAGAAATCAAACCTTTTGATCGTCTCATCAAAACGGATATTCCAGCTCCTGGATGCTTGCTTCAATCCATAAATGGACCGTCGCAATTTGCATACCTTGGTTTTATCAACCGATGTGAAACCCTCAGGCTGTATCATATACACGTCCTCGAGCAGGTTTCCATTAAGGAAAGCTGTTTTCACATCCATCTGCCATATCTCATAATCATAATGAGCCGCTATGGCCAGGAGCATCCGAATGAATTTAAGCATAGCTACAGGCGAATAGGTTTCGTCATAATCAACACCTTGCTTTTGACGATATCCTTTCGCCACCAATCTAGCCTTATAGGTAATCACATTACCATCCATGTCGGTTTTCTTCTTGAAAACCCACTTGCACCCTATAGGCTTTATGCCTTCAGGTGGGTCAACAAAGTTCCAAACTTGGTTTTCGTACATGGAATCCATTTCCGACTTCATGGCACCAAGCCACTTATCCCTTTCTGAACTTGTCAGCACTTCTTCATAACTGGTAGGCTCCTCATCATCAATGAGTAACACGTCGTTCGATTCACTTACGAGAAATCCATATCTCTCAGGAATATTGCGTGTTCTACCAGATCTACGAAGATGTGGTGTTACAATAGGTCCAGCCGATTGCTCATCACTATGAGTTGTCGGCTGTTGTGCTTCACCAGGTATCTCATTAATGTCTATTTGAGTCTCTCGAGCCTCCTCAAGCTCGACGACACTCCCACTGTTTTCTTGCAAGAGAAACTCTTTCTCTAGAAACACAGCATGCCTTGAAACAAACATCTTTTGTTCCACAGGATGATAGAATTGGTAACCCCTTGTTTCCTTAGGGTATCCAACAAATAGACATTTATCAGACTTAGCATCCAATTTGTCTGATACAGTCCGCTTCACATAAGCAGGACAACCCCATATCTTCAAGTAAGATACATGAGGTTTCTTACCATTCCATATCTCATATAGAGTAGTTGAGACTACCTTGGTAGGCATTCTGTTTAACAAGTAAACAGCTGTCTGAAGTGCATAACCTCAAAAGGACTTGGGAAGAGTTGCATGATTCATCATTGACCTGACCATGTCCAACAAGGTCCGGTTACGCCTCTCAGATACACCATTATGCTGTGGTGTATAGGGCGGAGTCCATTGAGACAATATACCATTGTCTCTTAGGTAATCAAGAAACTCCTGACTTAAGTATTCACCACCTCGATCCGATCGAAGTATTTTAATACACTTGTCAAGTTGTTTCTCTACTTCATTTCTGAACTATTTGAACCTTTCAAAGGCTTCAGACTTGTGTTTCATCAAGAACACATACCCAAACCGTAAGTGATCATCGGTGAAGGTAATGAAGTAGTTATAGCCTCCTAATGCTTGAGTTGACATAGGTCCACATACATCAGTATGTATTAGACCTAGTAACTCTCCCACTCGTTCACCTTTTCCAGTAAAAGGTTGTTGGGTTTCCGGCACCGCGGCGTGTGTGTGTTCGATCATGTTTCGTAAACATGAGCACAGCGAAAGCAATTAAAATTAATAAATCTATATTTATTACAACACACACAACACACGCATGCATATTACAACAAGTGTAGACATAACCGTAAATTAAAATTTGCAATAAAAGGAAATTTATCTACGTTATACCTTTCGTATGACGTATAGCGGGAACGACATCAACCGGAACGATCCTCGTAAGAATCGTCTCTATCCGTATCCACGCCGAGCTCCTCGGGATGACTTTGCTAAGCCACGAGCTTCGTCTTCGTACGGGTTACTAGCCTCGTGTTGAAGACGACGTGATAGAGAGATGATCACAATCCGAATCCAAATTCGGATCCAAAACCGAGTCCTCAAAACTCGATTCTCCAGAGAGGTATTCGTCAACCGTTTGACGAATCCTTCATCCTCCACCTCAGAGGATTACCGGAGATCAATTCCCCGGTAAGTTAGCCGCTGTCGGAGCACTAACCGTCGTCCAAACGACGCTCCGACAACAAAGAAACAAGCTGTCCAGAAAAACTGGACAGCTTTTGGTGGAGGAATAGAGGCCGGGCAAAGGAGATGTGGAGCTCACCTTATCACCGAACCCACAAGAGATCACCGGAGGGTCGCCGGCTGAAGCTTGGATGCCGGCGGCAAGGAGGTGGCAGCAGCTCCATGAAGTTGGCGGCAACACCATGTTGGGCGGCAACAACAAAAGGGGGCTAGGGTTGGGCGGCCAAAACTTCATTAGGGTTTAGGGTTAGGGTTTAAGCCCTATTTTATAGAGAACTAATTCTCTTAATGGTTAATGGATCATATCCATAAAGCCCGTTAACCTGCTCCATTAAGATAAGTTAAAATAAACCAAACCATGATGGTTTATTTTAAGTTAAAATGAACCGAACCAACTTTTGGTTCATTCGTTTAAAATAAACCAAACCCTTTGGTTTATTCTCCTCCATTGGATTAGAACCAAACCATTTTGGTCCATCCATTATGTCTTCATAAGACACGGCCCATCCACGCTTCCATTGCGACTGAAACAATTTCATGCTCGCTTTATTTTTTGTCCAACCAAACATAGTTTCTCTCATGCGAGAATCCCATTCTCAAGCTCGTTTTAAATCCTTTGGATTACACTCGTTGTGCGTGTGACCAAATAGGTTCTCGGTTTATGTTGGCCGTCTATAATTAACCATTAATTATAAAACGATCATGAGTGGCACCTAGTAGTACATCATGATCCCCAATTAATCGAAAAGATCAACGGTTGATCCAGAACTATTTCTGAAACCCTTCAGTAGCTCGAATGAATCGTGCCCCATTCCCTTCACTCATCTTATACCCACTTGGTTCAGGACATGGTCTATTGTGTCAGTCCCCACTAGGCTGACTACGTCACACCTAGCCCAAGTATCATTTCCTCATCCTACGGATTCTAGTTACTCCACATGTATCGAAGAGTACCCTACTCTAAACATGTAATCCTTTGGCCAAAGACTTTAGTAACAATACGACGAGAGGCCATGGGTATACATCTCCTCGCAAGGAGTGGTGAATTCTTTATAGGCTATTCAAACACCTTCGATCACTTCGACTTATACCCAATCATCCCGGGTCCACATCTCCTCAGAGATGTTTGCTTAAGATGTCAAAGCATAAGTCTCCATGATCAAGATGACTTGAATACCCCAAGTCAAAGGAACATCACACTTAAGCCATAGTAAGAACTTCATTGACATATCTATATATGCAGAGAACCATATGAAGTCTTACGGCTGGTCACTCCAATGAACTAGTTACCATAACTAGCATCCACGATTAACTCCGGACATCACTATGTCTCCAGCCAGTGAGAATCAGCTGCTTGGATACACCAAGGAGTATACCTCGTGCTAGTCTCAACAGAATTGATGGTGTCCAAATTCATCAATTCATCGACTAGGGATAATTCCGATACATCAAAATTACACATGTAGAGATACTCACTAGTTGTGATCCAATCACAAATTCTCTCATGCTGTGAATCGCATCGTGGACATTCAGTAAATGAGTTTAAGATCCAATCAAATACATTAAACATGTATACTCAAATAGTGAATCTTCATTTATCATATAAATGGTTCATACATAAGGCAATTGCCTTAGGACATCTCTCATATATTACTAACAGACTCCCACTTGGCCTAATGTCAATCGCTACGGTATCCAATACCATAAGCTCTAACATGACCCTCAAACTTATTTTGAGGTAATGCCTTAGTCAAGGGATCCGCTAAGTTCCTTTCAGTGGGAATTTTCTCGATTTGTATTTCGTTCCTTCTGATGATCTCTCTGATAAGATGATAGCGGCGAAGCACATGTTTGGATCGATGATGAGACCACATCAAGTTCATAGATGAACTTCTTGATCCAAACTGCTTCCTTTGCTGCTTCCAAAGCTGCAACGTATTCTGCCTTAGTGGCAGAATCCGCTATAGTGTCAAGCTTGGAACCTTTCCAACTTATTGTGCCTCCATTCTAGGTGAATACAATCCCAGACTAAGACATGGAATCATCCTTGTCTGTCTGGAGCTGGCATCCGTATACCCACGTATCACCATGTACCCTTCTCCATATATTAGGAACACATCCTTAGTTCTTCTCAAGTACTTAAGGATCATCTTAACAGTCGCACAATGATCCATTCCTGGATCAGACTGGTATCTGCTCGTGACACTCAAAGCATACGATACATCGGGCCTTGTACATAACATTGCATACATGATAGATCCTATTGCGGATGCATAGGGAATCTTACTCATGCAAATCCTCTAGTCTTCTGTGCGCGGACACATAGACTTCGAAAGGTGTACCCCATGCCTGATGGGTAAGAAACCTTTCTTGGATTCCGACATGCTAAACCTCTTTAGCACTCGGTCTATATATGTAGACTGCGAAAGACCAAGCAACCGTTTTGATCTATCTCTATAGATCTTAATCCCGAGGATGTAGGTTGCTTCTCCCAGGTCTTTCATGGAGAATGTCTTGGATAACCAAACCTTCACTGACTGTAAGATTGAAACATCGTTTCCTATAAGTAGTATGTCATCGACACACAATACTAGGAACACGACTGCACTCCCACTAACCTTCTTGTACACACAAGGTTCGTCTGGATTTTGTGAGAAATCAAACTTTTTGATTGTCTCATCAAAACAGATATTCCAGCTCCTGGATGCTTGTTTCAATCCATAAATGGACCGTCGCAATTTGCATACCTTGGTTTTATCAACCGATGTGAAACCCTCAGGCTGTATCATATACACGTCCTCGAGCAAGTTTCCATTAAGGAAAGCTATTTTCACATCCATCTGTCATATCTCATAATCATAATGAGCCGGTTTGGCCAGGAGCATCCGAATGGATTTAAGCATAGCTACAGGCGAATAGGTTTCGTCATAATCAACACCTTGTTTTTGACGATATCCTTTCCCCACCAATCTAGCCTTATAGGTAATCACATTACCATCCATGTCGGTTTTCTTCTTGAAAACCCACTTGCACCCTATAGGCTTTATGCCTTCAGGTGGGTCAACAAAGTTCCAAACTTGGTTTTCATACATGGACTCCATTTCCGACTTCATGGCACCAAGCCACTTATCCCTTTCTGAACTTGTCAGCACTTCTTCATAACTGGTAGGCTCCTCATCATCAATGAGTAACACGTCGTTCGATTCACTTACGAGAAATCCATATCTCTCAGGAATATTGCGTGTTTTGCCAGATCTACGAAGATGTGGTGTTACAATAGGTCCAGCCGATTGCTCATCACTATGAGTTGTCGGCTGTTGTGCTTCACCAGGTATCTCATCAATGTCTATTTGAGTCTCTCGAGCCTCCTCAAGCTCGACGACACTCCCACTGTTTTCTTGCAAGAGAAACTCTTTCTCTAGAAACATAGTATGCCTTGAAACAAACACCTTTTGTTCCACAGGATGATAGAATTGGTAACCCCTTGTTTCCTAAGGGTATCCAATAAATAGACATTTATCAGACTTAGCATCCAATTTGTCTGATACTGTCCGCTTCACATAAGCAGGACAACCCCATATCTTCAAGTAAGATACATGAGGTTTCTTACTATTCCATATCTCATATGGAGTAGTTGAGACTACCTTGGTAGGCATTCTGTTTAACAAGTAAATAGCTGTCTGAAGTGCATAACCCCAAAAGGACTTGGGAAGAGTCGCATGATTCATCATTGACCTGACCATGTCCAACAAGGTCCGGTTACGCCTCTCAGATACACCATTATGTTGTGGTGTATATGGCGGAGTCCATTGAGACAATATGCCATTGTCTCTTAGATAATCAAGAAACTCTTGACTTAAGTATTCACCACCTCGATCTGATCGAAGTATTTTAATACTTTTGTCATGTTGTTTCTCTACTTCATTTATGAATTCTTTGAACCTTTCAAAGGCTTCAGACTTGTGTTTCATCAAGAACACATACCCAAACCGTGAGTGATCATCGGTGAAGGTAATGAAGTAGCTATAGCCTCCTAAAGCTTGAGTTGACATAGGTCCACATACATCAGTATGTATTAGACCTAGTAACTCTCCCACTCGTTCACCTTTTCCCGTAAAAGGTAACTTAGTCATCTTGCCTTTTAAGCATGATTCGCATGTATCGTATGAATCCAATTCAAACGATTCCAGAATTCCACATCGGTGTAATTCGGACATGCGTTTCTTGCTTACATGGCCAAGATGACAATGCCACATGTAGGAGTCTATTTGATTATCCTTTCGAGCACTCTTGTTGCTCGCTTCAATATTGCAAATGTCACTGGATACGTCCAACGTATAAACACCATTGCTTAAAGTTCCAGTCCCATAAAGAACCCCATTCAAAGTTATGTAACAACAATTGTTACTAAATGTCAAATGGAAACCATTTCTATTTAAACAAGAAATAGAAATGATGTTCTTTATCAACAAAGGAATATAAAAGCAATTGTCCAGTTCTAAGACAAGTCCTGCAGGGAGTTTCAACAAATACGTTCCGATGGCGAGTGCAGCAACCTTTGCTTCATTCCCAACACGTAAATTTGACTCTCCCTTGACGAGTCTTCTTCTATTCCTTAGCCCATGTATGTCATTACATATATGTGAGCCACCCACAGTATCCAATACCCAAGTGTCTAAGGAAATAGAATGACAATCAATAAAGAAGATTTCTGAAGAAGATGGGGCATCCGATGCCTTATCCTTCTTCACGGACTCAAGATGAATCTTGCACTATCTTCGCTGACCCTCCTTGCCATAATGATGGCAAGTGCCCTTTGAGCTGGTTCTGCCTTTTTAGCCTTTTTCTTCTTCCCCTTCTGTTGTTCCTTTGACTCCCTCTTAGAACCTTTCTTCGAGGAATCAACTAACAACACTGTCCCCTACTCATGCTTCTCAGAAGGCTCCACAGTCTTCAGCATGTTGAGCAGTACCACAGATGAACCTCCTTGCATCTCAGAGGTGAAGAGGAGCTTGGAGACTTCGAACCTTTCGAATCTCACTTGCTCATCAACCAACTCACAGAGATGAAGGACTACGATATGAGCATCCATATGCTCATGCTGCTTTCGTAGCTTGGGTTCCATCGCGGCTAGCATGATGCAACTCATTTGTTCAGAATCACTCACATGTTTCTGATAGGCCAATAATTGGTCCAAAGTTGCATCGTCACTAGGACGGGCGGGAAGAGACGCTTCGAGGACATACACAAGCTTTTCACCTTGAGAACAATTCTCAAGTTTCTAAGCCAGTCCAAGAAGCTCGGCCCAGTCAATTTATTCGAATCCAAAATGGAACGCAAATTCAAACACATCATGATCAATCTTAGAAATACAAAACGAGCATATATGAGAAAATGATTTTAAAATGCATCAATATACATTTATAAATCCCATTCATTTTTCAAATTTCAAAAACCCCAAAATCACTTCGGGAGATTGTAGGTCCATCTCCGAATGGGCTGATATCCATCATAGTTATGAACAACCTTGGAGAGAGTCCAACAAGTCATTCATAACTACGACGGTAGGTATCATCTATACCGATTGCATATCCCGTATATGCAACTATCACAATGTGCTATCAACTAATTGAATGTTCACACATACATCGGGTTGTTAACACATTAACAAGTATGCATCATATGCATAGCACCCAACTTCACCTCCCTTTACATCGATCTTGGAGAGAGTCCAACAAGCCGATGCTCCAGGTTAAAGCCAACCCATTAATCAGGACATAGTTTTAATATGGTTAGAGCACATTCAACCAATTAGCCTAGCTTGGAGAGAGTCCAACAACCAAAGCTAACGATTGACCTCTGACTCTTACCATATTAGTATTAAACTATTCCATGGTTTGAACATATTCAGGTTCGAGCTGGGCTTGGAGAGAATCCAACAACCCAAACAAGAAACAGAACTCTGGTTCTAACCATATTAATGGAAGGTGTAGGCTTTAATATTGATTAAGGGTTTTTATGTCTCATCCTCTTTGCATGCAAATAACTATTATCTACATGGCATGGCATACATGGCATACATCTACATGTCACGACACGCATGGCATAATGTTATGCATCTAATGCAATTACATGGCATACAATTATGTCATGTATATAATTTCCTTATATGTCATAACTATTTATGGAAATAAAATATGTTTAAGATTTGATTCTCCAAATCAAATCATAATTAAATTAGGAAACAAATTTCCAAATCTAATCACATATTTTTATTCATGGAATTATTTGATTAAGGAAAATCTATTTAGGAAACCAATTTCCTAAATCTTTAAAACTACTTAGGGAAATAAAATATTTTAAGATTTGATTTCCCAAATCAAATCATGATTAAATTAGGAAACAAATTTCCAGAATCTAATCAAATATTTTATTTATGGAAAATATAAATTTCCATAAATACTTCCAACTTTCCAAAAGTGGAAGATTTCCATAAATACTTCAAGACTTTCCAAAATTGAAAAATTTCCATAAATACTTCTAAATTTCCAAAATTTAGAAAATTTCCAGAAATACATTATGACTATCGCAAAACCATTTTACGATTATGTCGAAACACAACCTGGGCTCTGATACCACTGTTGGGTTTCCGACACCGCGGCGTGTGTGTGTTTGATCATGTTTCGTAAACATGAGCACAGCGGAAACAATTAAAATTAATAAATCTATATTTATTACAACACACACAACACACGCATGCATATTTCAACAAGTGTAGACATAACCGTAAATTAAAATTTGCAATAAAAGGAAATTTATCTACGTTATACCTTTCGTATGACGTATAGCGGGAACGGCATCAACCGGAACGATCCTCGTAAGAATCGTCTCTATCCGTATCCACGCCGAGCTCCTCGGGATGACTTTGCTAAGCCACGAGCTTCGTCTTCGTACGGGTTACTAGCCTCGTGTTGAAGACGACGTGATCGAGAGATGATCACAATCCGAATCCAAATTCGGATCCAAAACCGAGTCCTCAAAACTCGATTCTCCGGAGAGGTATTCGTCAACCGTTTGACGAATCCTTCGTCCTCCACCTCAGAGGATTACCGGAGATCAAATCCCCGGTAAGTTAGCCGCTGTCGGAGCACTAACCGTCGTCCAAACGACGCTCCGACAACAAAGAAACAAGCTGTCCAGAAAAACTGGACAGCTTTTGGTGGAGGAATAGAGGCCGGCCAAAGGAGATGTGGAGCTCACCTTATCACCGAACCCACAAGAGATCACCGGAGGGTCGCCGGAGCATCGCCGGCTGAAGCTTGGATGCCGGCGGCAAGGAGGTGGCAGTAGCTCCATGAAGTTGGCGGCAACACCATGTTGGGCGGCAACAACAAAAGGGGGCTAGGGTTGGGCGGCCAAAACTTCATTAGGGTTTAGGGTTAGGGTTTAAGCCCTATTTTATAGAGAACTAATTCTCTTAATGGTTAATGGATCATATCCATAAATCCCGTTAACCCGCTCCATTAAGATAAGTTAAAATAAACCAAACCATGATGGTTTATTTTAAGTTAAAACGAACCGAACCAACTTTTGGTTCATTCGTTTAAAATAAACCAAACCCTTTGGTTTATTCTCCTCCATTGGATTAGAACCAAACCATTTTAGTTCATCCATTATGTCTTCATAAGACTCGGCCCATCCACGCTTCTATTGCGACTGAAACGATTTCATTCTCGCTTTATGTTTGGTCCAACCAAACCTTGTTTCTCTCGGTCTGAGAATCCCATTCTCAAGCTCGTTTTAAATCCTTTGGATTACGCTCGTTGTGCGTGTGACCAAATAGGTTCTCGATTTATGTTGGCCGTCTATAATTAACCATTAATTATAGAATGATCATGAGTGGCACCTAGTAGTACATCATGATCCCCAATTAACCGAAAAGATCAGCTGATCGAACTATTTCAAACCCTTCAAGACTCGAATGATTCGTGCCCCATTCCCTTCACTCATCTTATACCCACTTGGTTCAGGACATGGTCTATTGTGTCAGTCCCCACTAGGCTGACTACGTCACACCTAGCCCAAGTATCATTTCCTCGTCCTACGGATTCTAGTTACTCCACATGTATCGAAGAGTACCTTACTCTAAACATGTAATGCTTTGTCCAAAGACTTTAGTAACAATCCGACGAGAGGCCATGGGTATACATCTCCTCGCAAGGAGTGGTGAATCCTTTATAGGCTATTCAAACACCTTCGATCACTTCAACTTATACCCAATCATCCCGGGTCCACATCTCCTTAGAGATGTTTGCTTAAGATGTCAAAGCATAAGTCTCCATGATCAAGATGACTTGAATACCGCAAGTCAAAGGAACATCGCACTTAAGCTACAGTAAGAACTTCATTGACATATCTATATATGCAGAGAACCATATGAAGTCTTACGGCTGGTCACTCCAATGAACTAGTTACCATAACAAGCATCCACGATCAACTCCGGACATCACTATGTCTCCAGCCAGTGAGAATCAGCTGCTTGGATACACCAAGGAGTATACCTCGTGCTAGTCTCGACAGAATTGATGGTGTCCAAATCCATCAATTCATCGACTAGGGATAATTCCGATACATCACAATTACACATGTAGAGATACTCACTAGTTGTGATCCAATCACAAATTCTCTCATGCTGTGAATCGTATCGTGGACATTCAGTAAATGAGTTTAAGATCCAATCAAATACATAAAACATGTATACTCAAATAGTGAATCTTCATTTATCATATAAATGGTTTATACATAAGGCGATTGCCTTAGGACATCTCTCATATATTACTAACAGTTAACCTAACCATGATAAAGGTGCCACTTTAGAACATTTTCAATGTTTTGGGATTCCTTAGAAATGAGGTTGAATTATGTCCTAAAAGATTTTAGGATGTGCCAATGAATTTTATGAAAGTTGAAAATTGATCAAAATTGGCACAATTAGGTTAAGGGTCAATATTGTGTCATTTTTGGATTTTTGGCACATTTGAGATTTGGTTTATTATGGAAAAATAGAGTTTAAATATAGAAAATGACAATTTAATTCAAATCTTAGGTAGTTTATACCTTTATATATTTTCCGTGTTTTGCATGTCATAGATGTCATGTCATGACATCATGCTTCATATGATCATTTTAAATGTCATGATAATACTTTGGTTAATTTATGTCATGCTTACACTTCGGTTATTTTTTATGCCATGACATCATGATTATTGGCTATGCTTTAATGATGCTATCATTTATGCCATGATCATCATTCATGCATTTAGGATAATTAAAATCAATTCAAGGACAATGGCATGATTTGAAGTCCCAAGTATAAGGGAATCAAATAGTGTTCCATAGAAAAATGCATGAAACCCTATGAACCTAAACCCACATCTCACAAGAACATTAGATTGACATGTGTGTGTATTGATACACCCTAGATGCATGTGAGATGTTAGGAAAATAAGTTAAGTTCAAGGTGCATAGATATTGCATCTAGATGAACTCAAACTCATCTCAATCATAGGTACAAATCATGAGGAAAGCTAGTATACAAGTTATGTATACTTAGCCCATAGACCATGATTGAAATTAAGGTTTGAAAAATATTTTTAAATCATTTTGAAAAATATTGGTGAAACCTATCTTTTGATAGCAATCACCATTGAGAAGATTGAAACCAAGTTGGCTAAAAATATTGAAGGTTTCAATACTTTCGAACTTTGTATCATTCTTTGAATTTAAAAGTTATTTTCACAAAACATTATTTTCCCCCTATAGTGTTTGACATAAGTAATGTGTGGTTGAAATTTCAAGATTTTTCAAATTTTCTAGAATTATTTATGCATTTCTAAAGTTCATCTGAAAATTCGATTTCAAAGAATTCAGAAACAAGTCGAGACGGCACCTCGACTGGAGTTACTACCACTTGACTGTTAGCACTGTTTTGGGCTTAACAATATTGGTTTAAGCCATCTGTGTTGGGATTTATACTGAAAAGTCTATCTTTCGTATGAACATCTTTATTTTTGAAATAAAAATCACATGATCATTGTTTGCATATTTATGGTTATGCATATTATCTGATACATTACATTGTAGATAACATGGTGTGTAGTGTCACACAGGAGATCATGTTATCAATTCCTTGTAGAGTATAAGTAAAGGCTCACAAACGAGATGGTTTTGGACAAACCATTGGTATGGTTGTAGAGTAATTTGGTATTGGTTTGTATTGACCATAGAATTACATTAGTACACTTTGTGTGTATTGAGCAGGACCGACTTAGAGGTGATTCAATTTATTTTTGACTACATAATTGAATCGGAACTCAGATATTATGGTGTACATGCTCTTAATCCTGATATTATAACGGGCACATATACTTAGTATTTTTTTCTTTGATTTACCAATGGGCGAGATTTATAGATTTAATCGATAGGCTCGGTAAGTTGGGAAACGATATTATTTACATGGTGTGTCTTTGATTATAGGAGGAAATCGTGTCCTATATATTAGGATGATGATGTCCCCTTGAGGAGCTCATAAGGATCATCATATAAACACTGCAGGTGGACTTGATCCGACATGATGATAATGTTGAGTGGTACTACTCATGGAGTTAGATGTTGATTAATTAATCGTCAGTAAATTAATTAATTGATGGACATTCAAGATCTTAAACATGGGGAGATATTTGTACAATTAATATATGGAGCCCATATTTATTTATGGGGGCTGGTCAGGTAGATCAATGATAAACCTCTAGTGGAATGGATTATCATTAATGGATCGGACTTTATGTGGGCTAGATCCATTGGGTGGCCAAGATCCAACTCCTCCTCATGGTCCCTATTGTAGCCTATTAAAAACCTCATGAAAGCCTAGATCCGACGGTGGAAAATGGAACCCTAGATCCGACGGTGGGAATTGAATCCCTAGATCCGACGGTGGAGATTGAAAGGAGGCTTAAGTCTAGCTCTATAAAAGGAGGGCTAGGGCTTGGGCGGTAGAGAACATCTTTTGGAGATTAGGTTTTTCTTCCATTGGCTTGGGTGGCTAGGTTTTAGGAAAAGGCTTGGGCGGCAACAAGTGGAAGGGTTAGGGTTTGTTTTCCTCTCTTCCTAAGGTGTAGCCAGCGGCCATTCTCTTCCTCCTCACTTTGGCCGGTACCCATACCTCTTCCTATATTTCTCCTTGGCCAGCGGCAACAAGAGTTAAGGTTCTTCCTTTAGAGATCTTGGCCGGTAACCAAAATTCCTCCCCCTCTCCTTGGTGGCCGATGGCAACAACAAAGAGGAGAATGAGGTTTGATCATTCTCTAAAGGGATTGTGTCCGGAACTAGATAGGAGAAGAAGGGAGCTTATTATCTTCTTTTGTTTGGAGCGAACAAGGAAAGGAAGATACGTGATCTAGGAGGCTTCATCTCTTGGAGGATCGTTTCCCACACAACGTCCAAGAGGAGGATAGGACATACAATAGAAGACCAAGAGGTAAACAAGAGGTATAATTCTTGTTTTGGTTTCCTTTTTTTTCTTTGTATTATGTATGTAATCGCATGTGTCTAATTTACTTGGACCCCGAAGATAAACACAAAAACCGGTGATTCGTACATCATCTATTATGTGGCTAATCGGAGAAAAGAGTTAGGTTGCTTGAATAACAAGTTTGTTCAAGAGACCACTCTAATCGAATAGCACGATGATGGATCGGGTGCTTGGGTAATCCGTCATCATCGTGGATTAATTTTTTAATTCGGAGACATAGATGGGATCGCCATGCATAAGCGACCGAGGCAGGAAGCGAAGATTCGACCTTCAAGTGGTATCAGAGCCATGATTTTCGATTTTGTGTATTTAGGATTCGGTTACTTTTATGCACTTATCATATATTGTATGTGTCAGATGATAGTAGGATGTGCGTAGGCTAACTTTTTGGTTGCAGGCATAAGATCCAACTATTATGGCCATATGTGTGTGTATGTGATTGGATGTGTGTAATTGTAATATTATTTGAATCCTCGGGGTTGACGAGGCTAGTATTTAATTTTTTATAATTGAGTACGACAATGTTTAGCCACTCTTTTATTTTAGTTTACTTTCGATCTAGATTTCATGTACACTCCTTCATGGAGTATAGGATCGATGGATGTAAATTAAAATAATTATTCTCAGCTCGAATCTCTGGATGGCTTGTACATGGTGTATAGAGGAGCGGACGAGATGGCGACACGACGGGAGGCATATTGGAAAACAAAAGGCATAATAGTTGGAAAATATTTTTTTCATATTTATTGCTTCATGTTTGATATGCATGTTGTGTGCTAGGAAAATTCCTCATTTTAAATTACTAAGTGGGAGAGGGATATTTTTTTAATAAATTCCCATGACCTCCATTACGATTTGACATGTGATGCAAACAAACATGCGCATCGGCTCTGAGTGCCTTCCTCCCCATCGGATGAGTTTGTTTTGCGGATCACAGGGTCAAATATGGTAATAGGAAATTATTTAGGAGCGTGTGTACTTCCCCATCGAAATCCACATAATCCGAGATAATTGCCTTGGTATCGAGTAATGGTGAACACTTAGATGCAAATAAGAGTATCCTCCCCATCAGAGTCACTGCTTTTATTTGTAGGGTCGAAGAGGAACCAACTATTAATTTTATTTGTCAAAAAGTTAGGTTGACAGGATAATAAAATTAATAGGTAAAACCTCCTCTTACAAATGTAGAATTCATATACGTCCACACTATCGTGGCATACGATATTCTCGGCGTTGGTTGATTTTAAAATTTTATTGTTTGAGGAATCAATAATTTTTTGAAATCTAAAGTTTTGATCTATGTGATTCTTAGGTTTTTCAAAAATGACTTTCAACCCACTTGTGATACTAAAGGAGAATAAACTTACTAGACCCAAATATGTTGATTGGAAAAGCAATCTTGATATTGTCTTGACTGCTGAGGAGGACAAGTATGTACTCTTCGAAGAGTGTCCTCCTAAGCCTGCGGATGATTCTGAGGAAAAGGAGAAAGAGAGTTATAAAAAGTGGATTAAGGCTGATGAGATGGCGCGGTGTTACATTTTGCCTTCTATGTCAAATGTATTGCAACATCAGCATCAAGCTATGCCCACTGCTTATGACATGATGCTCAATCTCAAAGAACTTTTCGGACACCAGAATTGGGCTGCTAGGCAGGAAGCCATGAGGAACTTGATGATAACCACCATGATCAAGGGAACACCCGTGAAGGATCATGTTCTCAAGATGATGGCTCATTTGAATGAGCTAAAGTCCTTGGAGCTAAGATCGATGGGGAAACCCAGATCGATATCATTCTCCAGTCTCTACCTAGGAGTTTTGAGCAGTTTCACCTGAACTACAACATGAATATGAGGTTGTATTCGTTGGCGGAGCTTCTGATAGAACTCTAGGCGACAGAGGGGCTTTTTCATCGGAGTGCTCAGGCACAGACCATGGTTGCTCAGAAGGTTCAACTTCTAAGCCGAAAGGCAAGAAGAATAAGAAACACGGTGGAGCAAAGGTGGCGGGAGGATCTCAGGGAGGAGTGAAGAAGCAGAAAGGCAAGTGCTTCACTTGCAAGCCGACTGGACATTGGAAGAAGGACAACCCCAACCGAAAGAAGAACAAAGGTATATCTTTTAGTCTAGTCGTTGAAACTTGTTTAGCGATGTTATCTACCAGCACCTGGTGTGTAGATACGGGAGCCACTGATCATGTCCACAATACTTTGTATGGGTTCCAGGAACCCAGACGACTAGCTGAGGGAGTGATTACCGTTTGCTTGGGCAATGCTACAATGGTGGCGGCTATTGCAGTGGGACATGTTTATTTATCTTTTGATAGGAATAAAACTTTGGTTCTGAAAAATTGCCTTTATGTACCTTTATTTAGAAAGAATTTGATTTAGGTTTCTAAATTGTTTTATGATGGACAATCTATTTCTTTTAATGATAGAGTTGTTATAAAAAGGAATAGAGAGATTATCTGTTCTAGTGCATTGAACCAAAAGCTCTCACGATGCAAATAGAAGTAAATAACTCATCTTCTAAATCTAATAAGAGAAAAGAACCTTCGAAAATGAACCAAACATATCTTTAGCATCTAAGGTTATGTCATATTAATCTAAGTAGAATTCAAAGGTTGATAGCTAATAGACCTCAGGGTTCATTAGTGGTGGAAGCTTTCCCAACCTGCGAATCTTGCTTGGAAGGTAAAATGACCAAGAGACCTTTTAATGCCAAGGGGTATAGAGCCAAAGATGTGTTGGAATTGGTTCATTCTGATTTGTGTGGTCCTATGTCTATCAAAGCAAGAGGTGGTTTTGAATATTTCGTCTTTTTTATAGATAATTATTCAAGATAAGGATACATTTACTTGATGCACTGCAAGTCTGAATGCTTTAACAGGTTCAAAGAATTCAATGCTGATGTGGAGAAACATCAAGGTAAAAGTATCAAGACACAATGATCTGATCGTGATGGTGAGTACCTCTTGGGAGAGTTTAAGAATTACATATCAAAGGCCGAGATTCAATCCCAATTGTCTGCACCTGACACGCCCTACAGAATGGTGTAGCGGGGTGAAGGAATCAGACTCTTCTGGAGATGGTTAGATCGATGATGAGTTATTCTGAGTTGCCAGATTTGTTATGGGGGTATGCTCTGGATACGGTAGTGTATATTCTGAACTTGGTACCATCTAAATCAGTGCCTTCTACTCTCACAGAATTGTGGACTAGACGAAAGCCTAGTCTGAGACATATTCGGATTTGGGGGAGTCCAGTACATGTGCTGAAGGCAGATGCTGGTAAGTTGGAATACAGAAGTATGAATATTCATAGGCTATCCAAGATAAACGAAAGGTGGTTTATTCTATAGTCCTAGAGATTAGAGGGTGATCCTTAGCATGAACTCTAGATTTTTAGAGGAAGACTATGTGATGAACCACAAGCCCATGAGTGAGATTGTTCTGGAGGAATTGAGAGGGGAAGTCACTACTTCAGTACCACCGGTACAAGAGGATATACCACAAGTGACTGCACTGCGTGTCACAGAGGATACACATGTGATACCTCATCGTAGTGGGAGGGTTGTTAGATAGCCTGATAGATTTATGTTCTTGGGAGAATCTTGTGATTTGGTCCCTGACAAACATTAACCTGATCCCTGGACATATGACGAGGCAATCCAAGATAAAGATGTGGTATCTTAGCAAAGTGCAATGAATTCTGAGATAGAATATATGGATTCAAATCAGGTTTAGGAGCTAGTAGAACCACCAATGGTGTAAAAACCATTGGATGCAAGTGGATCAACAAAAGAAAGAGAGGAATAGACAGGAAGGTTGAGACCTTCAAAGAAAGGCTTATTGCGAAATGGTATACTCAGAAAGAGGGTATCGATTATGAGGAGACCTTTTCGTCGGTGGCCATTCTTAAGTCTATCTGGATTCTCTTATGTATTGCTGCTCATATGGATTATGTGGTGTGGCAGATGGATGTCAAGATAGCTTTCCTTAATGGAAGTCTTGAGGAAAACATCTGTATGAAGCAACCAGAGTGATTCATTGCAAAGGGTAAAGAGAATCTTGTGTTCAAGCTTAATCGGTCCATTTATGGATTGAAGCAAGCTTTGATATCTTGGAACATCTGCTTTGATGAGGTAATCCAGTCTTATGGATTTATTAAAAGTCCGGATGAGTCTTGTGTATACAAGAGATGTGACAAAAACATAGTAGTATTTCTTGTACTATACGTAGATGACATTTTGTTAATTGGCAGCAATGTCAAGGTGTTATTAGACGTAAGGGTTTGGTTCTCCAAATAGTTTGATATGAAGGACTTGGGAGAAGTGGGACACATCCTTGGGATCAAGGTTATAAGGCATCGCAGGAGAAAGATGTTGTGCTTATCTCAAGCTTCATACATAGACACCATTTTGGTTCGTTTTACCATGCGGAACTCCAAGAAAGGTTTTCTACCATTTAGGCATGGAGTACCTTTATCTAAAGATTTGTGTCCTAGAACATCAAAGGAGATAGAGGAGATGAAAGCAGTTCCTTATGCTTCGGCAGTAGGAAGCCGCATGTATGTTATGTTATATACTAGGTCGGATCTCTGCTTTGCCATGAGCATGGTTAGCTGATATTAGAGTAATCCAGGATAGGGACATTGGATTGCGGTAAAGCATATATTGAAGTACCTGAGAAGGACTAGGGATTATATACTAGTATACCAGGCAGATCAATTACTCCGTGTGGGTTACACAGATTCTGACTTCCAATCAGATAGGGATAACAGTAAGTCTACCTCAGGTTTTGTGTTTACTTTGGGAGGTGGAGCCATTGTATAGAGGAGTGTCAAGCAGAAATGCGTGGCGGACTCTACCATGGAAGCTAAGTATGTGACATCCTCTAAGGCGACCAAAGAAGAGTATGGCTCAGGAACTTCTTGATGAACTTGGATGTGATTCCTGGTTTTCCCAGAACTATACCAATTTATTATGATAATAGTGGTGCAGTTGCAAACTCGAAGGAACCACGAACCCATAAGGCAAGTAAACACATATAGTGCAAGTACAACCTGATATGAGAAATCGTAAAGCGAGGAGAAGTTGCTGTAGCCAAGATTGCATTAGAGGATAACCTGGCAGATCCTTTCACTAAGGCCTTTCTAGGGAGAGCTTTTGATAGGCATGTGGAGGGAATGGGAATCAGATATATGGTAGGATGAGGACAACATAGTCTTTTAGTATAAGTGGGAGATTATTGGGATGTATACTGAAAAGTCTATCTTTTGTATGAACATCTTTATTTTTGGAATAAGAATCAAATGATCATTGTTTTCATATTTATGGTTATGCATATTGTCTGATACATTACATTGTAGATAACATGGTGTGTAGTGTCACACAGGATATCATGTTATCAGTTCCTTGTAGAGTATAAGTAGAGGCTCACAACCAAGATGGTTTTGGACAAACCATTGGTATGGTTGTAGTGTGATTTGGTGTTGATTTGTCTTGACCATAGAATTACACTAGTACACTTTGTGAATATTGAGCAAGACCAACTTAGAGGTGATTCAATTTATTGCTGACTACATAATTGAATCAGACCTCGGATATTATGGTGTACATGCTCTTAATCCCGATATAATAATAGGCACATATAATTAGTATTTATTTCTTTGATTTACCAATGGGCGAGATTTATAGATTAAATTGATAGGCTCGATAAGTTTGGAAATGATATTATTTACATGTTGTGTCGTTGATTATAGGAGGAAACCATGTCCTATATATTAGGATTGTTGGAATGTATTCTGAAAAGTCTATCTTTTCTATGATCATCTTTATTTTGAAATAAGAATCACATGATCATTGTTTGCATATTTAAGGTTATGCATATTGTCTAATACATTATATTGTAGATAGCAAGGTGTGTAGTGTCACATGGGAGATCAAGTTATCAGTTCCTTATAAAGTATAAGTAAAGGCTAACAATCGAGATGCATATGGACAAACTATTGGAATGGTTGTAGTGTGATTTGGTATTGGTTTGTCTTGACCATAGAATTGTAGGGATGTATACTAAAAAGTCTATCTTTTCTATGAACATCTTTATTTTGGAATAAGAATCACATGAGCATTGTTTGCATATTTTTATGGTTATGCATTATTGTCTAATATTTTACACTGTAGATAACATTGTGTGTGGTGTCACACAGGAGATCATGTTATCGGCCCCTTGAAAAGTATAAGTAAAGGCTCACAACCGAGATGACTTTAGACAAACCATCGGAATGGTTGTAGTGTGATTTGGTGTTGGTTTGTCTAAACCATAGAATCACACTAGTGCACTTTGTGTGTATTGAGTAGGACCGACTTAAAGGTGATTAAATTTATTGCCGACTACATAATCGAATCGGACCTCAGATATTATTTAGTACATGCTCTTAATCCCGATATAATAATGGGCACATATACATAGTACTCATCTCTTTGATTTACCAATGGGCGAGATTTATAGATTAAATCGATAAGCTCGGTAAGTTGGGAGATGATATTATTTATATGATGTGTCATTAATTATAGGAGGAAACCATGTCCTATATATTAGGATAATGATGTCCCCTTGAGGAGATCATAGGGTTCATCATGTAAATCTTGCAGGTGGACTTGGTCCAGCATGATGAAAAGGTTGAGTGGTACTACTTAAGGAGTTAGATGTTGATTAATTAATGGTCAGTAAATTAATTAATCGATGGACATTCGAGATCTTAAACACGGGGAGAAACTGTACAAATAATATATGGAGCCCATATTAACATATGGGGGTTGGTGAGGTAGATCAATGATGATCCTTTAGTGGATTTGATCATCATTAGTGGATCAGACTTTATGTGGGCTTGATCCATGGGTGGCCAAGATCCAACTCCTCCTCATGGTCCCTAATGTAGCCTATTAACACCTCATGAAGCTTAGATCCAATGGATAGAAACAAAACTCTAAGATCCATAGGTAGAGATTAAATCTCTATGATCCGACGGTTGAGATTAAATCTCTAGATCCGACGGTTGAGATTAAATCCCTAGAACCAATGGAGGAGATTAATTCATGACTTATCCCTAACTCTATAAAAGGAGGACATGGGAGTTGGCGTGAACTACATGAAAGGAGAGCTAGGGTTTGGGCGGCAAGAGAGGGAATCCTAATTGAGATAGGATTAGGGTTAGGGTATGGAGGCTAGGGCGGCACCAAATAAGGAAGGTGTTCTCTTCTTCTTCATTCACCATTGGCCGGTAACCATCTCTTTTCCAGCCCCTTCCCATCCCTTGGCCGGTGCCCAAAAGCTCTCTTCTCCTTCTCCTTAGGTGGTGGAAACAAGATATAGGGCTTCCCTTGGTGTCTTGGTTGTTTTCCATCATCTTCTTCTCCTTCTAGTTGGCCGACGGCAAGGGTATGGTGTGCTCCTTGTTGGTTGGTTTTAGGGACGAGAAAAACCTTGTTTCTATTCTTCTTCTTGCTTTGGAAAAGCAAGGAAGGAAGATTTGCGATCTTGGAGCTTCGACTTTTGGTAGATCGTCGCCCACACGACGTCCAAAAGGAGGAAGGACTTACATTAGAAGATCAAGAGGTATATCTATTCTTTTTTCTCTTTTGTTTGTTGCTTGTTTTTGTTTTTCAATTATAAGCATGTTATAAATCTGTAAATGGCTAAATAATACTTGGATCCCAAGCATAAACACAAAAACTGGCGATCTGGACATCGTCTATTCCGTGGCTACTCGTAGAATAGAGGATGGTCGCTTGAACAACTAGTTTGTTCAAGTGACCTCTCTAAACGAAGAGCATGATGATGACTTGGTAGTGTGGGCAATCCCTTTTGTCTAGGATTTTTTTTTTTAATTCGGGGACATCGAAGGGATCGCCATGGACAAGCTACCGAGGTGAAGTGGGAAGCGATGTTTCCCCTCACGGACCCAATAAGCAAAACCCTTCAATTGGTATCAGAGCCAAAGTTTTCGGTTTTGTGTGTTTAGGATTCAGTTTATTTTTATGCACTTTTTCATATATTATATGTGTCGGATAATAGTAGGATATGCGTAGTTTAACTCTTTGGTTGCAGGCATAAGATCCGACTATTATGGCCATATGTGTGTATGTGATTGTATGTGTGTAAATATTTATTTTGTTGAATCCTCGGGGTTGACGAGGCTAGTATTTTATTTTTGTAAATTTAATATGGCATTGTTTAGCCACTCTTTATTTTATTTTACTTTCGATCTAGATTTCATGTACACTCCCTCGTGGAGTATAGGATCGATGGATGTAAATTAAAATAGGTTTTAGTCTCGGCTCGGATCTCCGGATGACTCGTACATGACGTAAGAGGAGTGGACGAGATGGCGATGCAACGAGAGTCATATTGAAGACAAAAGCCATAATAGTTGGAAAATAATTTATTTTTCATATTTATTGCTTTTTGTGTGATATGCATGTCGTAGGCTAGGAAAATTCCTCAAATTCAAATTACTAAGTGGGAGAGGGATATTTTTATAAATTCCCGCGGCCTCCATTACGATTTGACAAGTGATGCAAACAAACTTGCGCGTCGGCTCTGAGTTCCTTCCTCCCCATCACAAGGTCGAATATGGTTATAGGAAATTATTAAGGAGCGTGTGTACTTGCCCATCCTAAGGCACATAACCCGAGATAATTACCTTGGTACCATGTAATGGTGAACACTTAGATACAAATATAAGTATCCTCCCCATCGGAGTCACTGCTTTTATTTGTAGGGCCGAAGAGAAACCAACAATTAATTTTACTTGTCATAAAGTTAGGTTGACAAGATAGTAAAATTAATGGGTATAACCTGTTGGTGCAATCGGCCCAGGTTGACTCGAGTTTGGCTCGAGCAGTACTTTGATAGTATTTTGATGATAGACAAAACTCATGACATGGGATTGTCATGGGAAAGTCCAACATGGGGTTGGCATGGAAAATCCAAGCATGGAGCTTGGTGTGGAAGTCCAAGGGGGAAGCCTTGGCATGGGAAAGCCCAAAGCATTGCGAAGGCGTGCGCTTGGTGCTTGGCATGGGAAATCCAAAGCATTGCGAAGCCGTGCGCTTGGTGCTTGGTGAGAAATGCATTGCGAAGCCGTGCGCTTGGTGCATTTGGGAAGTCTTGAGAACTTGGCATGTTCACTAGGCTCGGGTCCTTGAGTCGGTAAAGGATGACATTGCAAAGTCGTGCGCTTGGTGCATTCGAGGGACCGCCGGACGGGGAGCGAATGGAGTGAGCCCAAAAGGGAAGCATACTTCTAGGGCATGAGACGCGAAGGATGGCGTTGCGAAGCCGTGCGCTTGGCGCATCCGAGGGACGTAGGCTGAGGGAAGAGAGCTTCGGTGGGGAACTCCATGTGGGATAAGGTGGACATGGCCAAGTGGCTAAGACTGAGTGTCGGAGGCTCAAACATCATTATGTTTGAGGTTTTAGCCGACATCAGTCGACTGGCATAGGTGCCAGTCAACTGCTCTAGGTCGTATGGGTTCGACGGTTCGATCGAACTAAGTTCGAGCGATCACCGATCGGCCGAGGGAGGGCAATGATCGTTGGGAGATCGACCGGCCGAGGGATGGCGATCGATTGATGATCCGTTGGAACTTAACCAACGTGGATCAGGCCGTTGTGAGACAATGACTATGGGACCAGTCGACTGATGGTCACGATCAGTCGACTGATGGGCGCAAAAATAGCTTGATGCAGGTTATAAAAGGAGCACGAGTTGGAGGATTTCTCCATGGTTTTTGTGGAGCTATTGGAGGGGAATTGCTGCTGCATTCCAGTCCTTCAAGAGCCAATCAAAGCAAGCAACAAACAAGTGATCAAAAGCAATCGGTGAAAAGTGTTTCTTTTGTATTGTATTTGTATTCTTGTTTGTATTTGTATATTACTGTTGTAATTGCTTGTGAGAGGTTTCTCCACCTCCGACGTGTAGTCGAGAAGGAGTTTGAGTATTGTCGTGTGCATCTCTAGAGCTCGAGGTGCTCGCCCATGGAGTAGGAACTATTCGGTTCCGAACCACGTATATGCTTGCGTATTTGGTGTGCTTGTATTGTTGTTAGTATTATTGTTATTTCTATTGTTATTCCGCTGCGTATATTAACGACAATTGTAGACGAGCACACAAGAACGAACGAATTACGACATCCAACGAACGAGGGCTATTCACCTCCCTCTAGCCGGCCAATCGATCCCCCATCATAACCTCTTCTTAGAAATGTATAATTCGTATACGTTCACACTATCGTGGCATACGATATTCTCAGTGTTTTGAGGTGTTGGTTGATTTTAAAATTTTATTGTTTGAGGAATCAATAATTTTTTGAAAACTACAGTAATGATCTAGTGATTCTTAGGATTTTCAAAATTGACTTTCAGTCAACTTACTATGATACTAAAGGAAATAAACTTAATGTACCCAAATTATGAAGATTGGAAAAGAATCTAGATATTGTCTTATCTGCTAAGGAGTACAAGTTTGCACTCTTCGAAGAGTGTCCTCAATCCATGGTTGCTCAAAGAGGTTTCTACTTCTAAGCCGAAAGGCAATAAGAAAGAGAAACAAGGTGGAGCAAAGGTGGTGGGAGGATCTCAGGGAGGAGTGAAGAAGCCGAAAGCCAAGTACTTCACTTGCAAGCAGGATGGACATTGGAAGAAGGATTGTCCCAATCCAAAGCAGAACAAAGATATATCCTTTGGACTAGTCGTTGAAACATGATTAGCGGTGTTATCTACCGGGACCCGGTGTATAGATACGAGAGCCACTAATCATGTCTGCAACACTTTGCAGGGGTTCCAGGAAACCCGACGACTGGCTGAGTGGGAGATTACCATGTACTTGGGTGATGCCACGAAGGTGGCGGCTATTGCAGTGGGAGACGTTCATTTATCTTTTGAGAAAAATAAACTTTTGGTTATTAAGAATTGTCTTTATGTACCCTTGTTTAGAAAGAATTTAATTTCAGTTTCTAAATTGTTTATGGATGGATATTCTATTTATTTTGATGATAGAGTTGTTATAAGAAGAAATAGGGACATTATCTGTTCGGGTGCATTGATAGAAAATTTGTACGCACTTGAACCAAAACCTCCCACGATGCAAATAGAAGTTAATAACTCATCTTCTAATTCCAATAAGAGAAAAGAACCTTCAAAGATGAACCAAACATATCTTTGGCATCTTAGGCTTGGTCACATTAACCTAAGCAAAATTCAAAGGTTGATAGCTGATGGACCTTTGGGTTCATTAGTGGTGAAGGATCTGTCAACCTGTGAATCTTGCTTGGTGGGTAAGATGACCAAGAGGTCTTTTAAGTCCAAGGGGTATAGAGCCAAAGATGTGTTAGAATTTGTTCATTCTGATTTGTGTGGTCCTATGTCTCTCCATGCTAGAGGTGGTTTAGAGTATTTCGTCTCTTTTATAGATGATTACTCAAGATATGGATACATTTACCTGATGCGCCGCAAGTCTGAATGCTTTGACAAGTTCAAAGAATTCAAGGCTGATGTGGAGAAACGTCAAGGTAAAAGTATCAAGACACTATGATCTGATCGTGGTGGTGAGTACCTGTTGGGATAGCTTAGGAACTACATATCAGAGGTTAGGATTCAATCCCAATTTATTGTACCTGGCACACCCCAGTAGAATGGTGTAGCAGAGTGAAGGAATAGGATGCTTATGGAGATGGTTAGATGGATGATGAGTTATTTTGACTTGCCAGATTCATTCTGGGGATATGCTCTAGATACGGCGGTGTACATTATGAACTTGGTTCCATTTAAATCAGTGCCTTCTACTCCCAAAGAGTTGTGGACTGGGCGAAAGCCTAGTCTAAGACATATTCGGATATGGGGAAGTCCAGCACATGTGCTGAAGGCAGATGCTGGTAAGTTGGAACCTCGTACAGAAGTATGCATGTTCGTTGGCTATCCCAGGGGAACGAAGGGTGGATTGTTTTATAGTCCTAGAGATCATAGGGTGATCGTTTGCACGAACGCCAGATTTCTAGAGGAAGACTATGTGATGAGCCACAAGCCCAAGAGTAAAATTGTTCTGGAGGAGTTAAAAGGGGAAGTCACTTCTTTAGTACCACCGATACAAGAGGATATACCACATGTCACTGCACCGCGTGTCATAGAGGATACACAGGTGATACCTCGTCGTAGTGGGAGGGTTATGAGACAGCCTGATAGATTCATGTTCTTGGGAGAATCTTCTGATTTGGTCCATTGCGAACATGAACCTGATCCCTGGACATTGATGAGGCAATCCAAGATAAAGATGCAGCATCTTGGCAAAGTGCAATGAATGCTAAGATTGAATCTATGGATTAAAATCAGGTCTGGGAGGTAGTAGTGCCACCCGATGGTGTAAAAACCATTGTATGCAAGTGGATCTACAAAAGAAAGAGAGGAATAGATGGGAAGGTTGAGACCTTCAAAGCGAGGCTTGTTACGAAAGGGTATACTTAGAAAGAGGGCATCGATTATGAGGAGACCTTTTCGCCGGTAGCCATGGTTAAGTCTATCCGGATTCTCTTATGCATAGCAACTCATATGGATTATGTGGTGTGGCAGATGGATGTCAAGATAACTTTCCTTAATGGAAGTCTTGAGGAAAACATCTACATGAAGCAACCAGAGGGATTCATTGCTAAGGGCAAAGAGCATTTTGTATGTAAGCTTAATCGGTCCATTTATGGATTGAAACAAGCTTCGAGGTCTTGGAACATCCACTTTGATGAGGTGATCCAGTCTTATGGATTTATTCAAAGTCCGGATGAGTCTTGTGTATACAAGAGATGTGACAGAAACATAGTGGTATTTCTTGTACTATACGTAGATGACATTTTATTGATTGACAACAATATCAAGGTGTTATCGGACGTAAGGGTATGGTTGTCCAAACAGTTTGATATGAAGGACTTGGGAGAGGTGGGACACATCCTTGGGATCAAGGTTATAAGGTATCGCAGGAAAAGGATGTTGTGCTTATCCCAAGCTTCATACATAGACACGATTATGGAGTGTTTTAGCATGCAGAACTCCAAGAAGGGTTTTCTACCTTTCAGGCATGGAGTTCCTTTATCTAAGGAGATGTGTCCTAGATCATCTGAGGAGATAGAGGAGATGTAGGCGGTTCCTTATGCTTCGGTGGAAGGAAGCCTCATGTATGCAATGCTATGTATGAGATCAGATATCTGCTATGTCGTGGGTATGGTCGGCAGATATCAGAGTAATCCAGGATAGAGACATTGGACTGCGGTAAAGCATATATTGAAGTGCCTGAAAAGGACTAGGGATTATATGCTAGTTTACCGGGCAGACCAATTACTCCCCGTGGGTTACACGGATTCTGACTTCCAATCTGATAGGGATAACAGTAAGTCAACTTCAGGTTTTGTGTTTACTTTGGGAGGTGGAGCCATTGTATGGAGGAGTGTCAAGCAGAAATGCATGGCGGACTCCACCATTGAAGCTGAGTATGTGGTAGCCTCTGAGGCGGCCAAAGAAGCTGTGTAGCTCAAGAACTTTCTGATGGACTTGGATATGATTCCTGGTTTGCCCAGAACTATAACAATTTATTGTGATAATAGTGGTACAGTTGCAAACTCGAAGGAACCACGAGCTCATAAGGCTAGTAAACACATAGAGCGCAAGTACCACCTTATATGAGAAATCGTAAAGAGAGGAGAAGTTGTTGTGGCCAAGATTGCATCGGAGGATAACCTTGGCAGATCCTTTCACTAAGGCCCTTCCAGTGAGAGCTTTTGATAGGTATGTGGAGGGAATGGGGATCAGATGTATGACACTTTGAGGACAGCATAGTCTTTTAGTATAAGTGGGAGATTGTAGGGATGTATACTGAAAAGTCTATCTTTTGTATGAACATCTTTATTTTGGAATAAGAATCACATGATCATTGTTTGCATATTTTTATGGTTATGCAATATTGTCTAATACTTTACATTGCAGATAACATGGTGTGTGGTGTCACACAGGAGATCATGTTATCGACCCCTTGAAAAGTATAAGTAAAGGCTCACAACCGAGATGGCTTTGGACAAATCATCGGAATGGTTGTAGTGTGATTTGGTGTTGGTTTGTCTTAACCATAGAATCACACTAGTGCACTTTGTGTGTATTGAGCAGGACCGACTTAGAGGTGATTCGATTTATTGCTGACTACTTAATCGAATCAGATCTTAGATATTATTTAGTACATGCTCTTAATCCCGATATAATAACGGACACATATACTTAGTACTCATCTCTTTGATTTACCAATGGGCAAGATTTATAGATTAAATCGATAGGCTCGGTAAGTTGGGAGATGATATTATTTATATGGTGTGTCGTTGATTATAGGAGGAAACCATGTCCTATATATTAGGATGATGATGTTCCCTTGAGGAGCTCATAAGGTTCATCATGTAAACCCTGCAGGTGGACTTGGTCCGGCATGATGAAAAGGTTGAGTGGTACTACTCAAGGAGTTAGATATTGATTAATTAATTGTCAGTAAGTTAATTAATCGATGGACATTCGAGATTTTAAACACGGGGAGAAAATGCACAAATAATATATCGAGCCCATATTATCATATGGGGTTTGGTGAGGTAGATCAATGATGATCCTTTATTGGATTGTATCATCTTTAGTGGATCGGACTTTATGTGGGCTTGATCCATGGGTGGCCAAGATCCAACTCCTCCTCATGGTCCCTAATGTAGCCTATTAACACCTCATGAATCTTAGATCCAATGGATAGAAACAAAACTCTAAGATCCATAGGTAGAGATTAAATCTCTAAGATCCGACGGTTGAGATTAAATCTCTAGATCCGATGGTTGAGATTAAATCCCTAGAACCAATGGAAGAGATTAATTCATGACTTATCCCTAACTCTATAAAAAGAGGGCATGGGAGTAGGCGTGAACTACATGAAAGGAGAGCTAGGGTTTGGGCGGCAAGAGAGGGAATCCTAGTTGAGATAGGATTAGGGTTAGGGTTTGGAGGCTAGGGCGCCACCAAATAAGGAAGGTGTTCTCTTCTTCTTCCTTCTCCATTTGTCGGCGTCCAGCTCTTTTCCAACCCCTTCCCAGCCCCTTCCCAGCCCTTGGCCGGCGCCCAAAAGCTCTCTTCACCTTCTCCTTAGGTGGTGGAAACAAGATATAGGGCTTCCCTTGGTGTCTTGGTTGTTTTCCATCATCTTCTCCTCCTTCTAGTTGGCTGGCGGCAAGGGTTTTGTGTGCTCCTTGTTGGTTGGTTTTAGGGAGGAGAAAAACCTTATTTCTATTCTTCCTCTTACTTTGGAAAAGCAAGGAAGGAAGATTTGCGATCTTGGAGCTTTGACTTTTGGTAGATCGTTGCCCACACGACCTCCAAAAGGAGGAAGGACATACATTAGAAGATCAAGAGGTATATCTATTCTCTTTTCTCTTTTGTTTGTTGCTTGTTTTTGTTTTTCAATTATAAGCATGTTATAAATTGATAAATGGATAAATAATACTTGGATCTCGAGCATAAACACAAAAACCAGCGATCCAGACATCGTCTATTCCGTGGCTACTCGTAGAATAGAGGATGGTCGCTTGAACAACTAATTTGTTCAAGTAACCTCTCTAAACGAATAGTACGACGATGACTTAGTGGTTTGGGCAATCCCTTTTGTCTAGGATTAAATTTTTTTTAATCCAGGGACATCAAAGGGATCGCCATAGATAAGCTACCGAGGTGAAGTGGGAAGCGAAGTTTCCCCTCACGGACTCGACAAGCAAAACCCTTCAAGAATCACACTAGTACACTTTGTGTGTATTGAGCAGGACCGACTTAGAGGTGATTCGATTTATTGCTGACTACAAAATTGAATCAGACCTCGGATATTATGGTGTACATGCTCTTAATCCCGATATAATAACGGGCACATATACTTAGTATTTATTTCTTTGATTTACCAATGGGCATGATTTATAAAGTAAATCGATAGGCTCGGTAAGTAGGGAAATGATATTATTTATATGGTGTGTTGTTGATTATAGGAGGAAAACGTGTCCTATATATTAGGATGTTGATGTCCCCTTGAGGAGCTCATAATGTTCATCATGTAAACCCTGCAGGTGGACTTGGTTCGGCATGATGATAAGGTTGAGTGGTACTACTCATGGAGATAGATGTTGATTAATTAATTGTCAGTAAATTAATTAATTGATGGATATTCGAGATCTTAAACAAGGGAAGATATATGTACAAATAATATATGGAGCCCATATTAATTTATGGGGTTGGTGAGGTAGATCAATGATAATCCTCTAATGGAATGAATTATCATAAATGGATAGGACTTTATGTGGGGTTGATCCATTGGGTGGCCAAGATCCAACTCCTCCTCATGGTCCCTATTGTAGCCTATTAAAATCCTCATGGAGCATAGATCCAATGATGGAAAATGAATCTTTAGATCCGACGGTGGAGATTAAATCTCGAGATCCAACGGTGGAGATTAAATATTTAGATCCGATGGTGGAGATTAAATCTCTAGATCCGACGGTTGTGATTTAATCCCTATATACGATGGTTGTGATTAAATCCCTAGATCCGATGGTAGAGATTAAAGGAGGCTTAAGCCTAGCTCTATAAAAGGAGGTTTTAGGGGTGGGCAGCAAGACATTTAAGAAAGATTAGGGTTGGGGCAGCAAGCTTTGGGCGTATAGGGTTAGGGTTTTGGCTTGGGCGGCAACAAGGTGGAAGGTTGAGGTTTGTTTCCTTTCTCTTCTTCAAGAGTTGGCCGGTGCCCATCATCACCCTCTCATCCTTGGCTAGCGCCCATCCCCTCCCTTTATTCTTCCTTGGCCTACGTCTTCTCCTCTCCTTGATGCCGGCGGCAACCCTTCTTCAAGGTTGGCCGGCGCACCATCACCCATTCCTTGGCTGGCGGCAACATCAAGTCCTTTGACATGATGGTTGGTTTTAGAAAGGAAGAAGAGTTTCATTTCATTCTTCCCTTTGTTCGGAGCGAGCAAGGAAAGGAAGAACATGCTCTAAGAGGCTTCGACTTTTGGAAGATGGTCGCCCACACGACGTCCAAAAGGAGGAAGGACATACAATAGAATATCGAGAGGTATAATCCTTGTTTATGTTCTTTTGTATTATGTCTATAATTGTTTTCAATTATATGTGCATAATTTACTTGGACCCCGAATACAAACACAAAAATCGGCGATCCGTACAACGTCTATTCCGTGGCTATTTGAAGAATAGAGGTAGGTTGCTTGAACAACAAGTTTGTTCAAGTGACCACTATAATCGAATAGCACGACGATGAAACGGTAGCTTGGGTAATCCCTATTTGTCAAGGATTAATTTTTTTAATCTGGGGAGGAAGACGGGATTGCCATCTACAAGCGACCGAGTTGAAGTGGGAAGCGAAGTTTCCCCCCTTTAAGTGGTATCAGAGCCATGGTTTTCAGTTTTGTGTGTTTAGTATTCGGTTAATTTTATGCACTTTTCATATATTGTATGTGACGGATGATAGTAGGATGTGTATAGGCTAACTTTTTGGTTGCAAGCATAGGATCCAACTATTATGGCCATATGTGTGTATGTGATTGCATGTGTGTAATATTATTTGAATCCTTGGGGTTGACGAGGCTAGTATTTAATTTTTGTAATTAAGCACGACATTGTTTAGCCACTCATTCATTTTAGTTTTCTTTCAATCTATATTTCATGTACCCTCCTTTGTGGAGTATAGGATCGATGGATGTAAATTAAAATAGTTATTCTCGGCTCGGATATCGCGATGGCTTGTACATGGCGTAGGGAGGAGCAGACGAGATAGCGATCTGACGGGAGGCATATTGGAGACAAAAGTCATAATAGTTGGAAAATATTTATTTCATATTTATTGCTTCTTGTTTGATATGCATGTCGTAGGCTAGGAAAATTCCTCAATTTTAAATTACTAAGTGGGAGAGGGATATTTTTATAAATTCCCACAGCCTCCATTACGATTTGACATGTGATGCAAAAAAACTTGCGCGTCGGATCTGAGTACCTTCCTCCCCATCGGATGAGTTTGTTTGCGGATCACAGGGTCGAATATGGTTATAGGAAATTATTAAGGAGCGTGTGTACTTCCCCTTCGGAAGGCACATAATCCGAGATAATTACCTTGGTACCAAGTAATGGTGAACACTTTGATGCAAATAGGAGCATCCTCCCATTCGGAGTCACTTCTTTTATTTGTAGGGCCGAAGAGGAAACAACTATTAATTTTATTTGTCAAAAATTTAGGTTGACAAGATAGTAAAATTGATGGGTAAAACCTCCTCTTACAAATGTAGAATTCGTATGCGTTCACACTATCGTGGCATACGATATTCTCGGTGTTTTGAGGTTTTGGTTGATTTTAAAATTTTATTGTTTGAGGAGTCAATAATTTTTAAAATATAATGTTTTGATCTATGTGATTCTTAGGTTTTTCAAAATGACTTTCAACCCGCTTGCTGTGATACTGAAAGAAAATAAACTTACTGGACCCAATTATGTTGATTGGAAGAGAAATCTTGATATTGTCTCTGCTGAAGAGTACAAATATGTACTCCTCGAAGAGTGCCCTCCTAAGCCTGTGGATGATTCTGGGGAAAAGGAGAAGGAGAGTTATAAGAAGTGGATCAAGGCTGATGAGATGGCACGATGTTACATTTTGTCTTCTATGTCAAATTTACTGCAACATCAGCATCAAGTCATGCCCTCTACTTATGACATGATGCTCAATCTCAAGTAGCTTTTTGGACAACAGAATCGGGTTACTAGGCAGGAAGCCATAAGGAACTTGATGACGACCACCATGATCGAGGGAACCCCCATGAGGGATTATGTTCTCAAGATGATGGCTCATTTGAATGAGCTGGAAGTCCTTGGAGCTGAGATCAATGGGGACACCCAGGTCGATATCATTCTCCAGTCTCTACCTAGGAGTTTTGAGCAATTTCGCCCGAACTACAATATGAATAAAAGGTTGTATTCATTTTGCGGAGCTTCTGACAGAACTCCAGGTGGCATAGGGGCTATTTTGTCAGAGTGCTCAGGCGCAGGCCATGGTTGCCCAAAAGGTTTCTACTTCTAAGCCGAAAGGCAAGAAGAAGAAGAAACAAGCTAGGGCAAAGGTGGTGGGAGGACCTCAAGGAGGAGTGAAGAAGACGAAAGGTAAGTGCTTCACTTGCAAGCAGACTGGACAATTGAAGAAGGACTGCCCCATACAGAAGCAGAACAAAGGTACATCTTCTGGTCTAGTCGTTGAAACATGTTTAGCGGTGTTATCTACCGGCACCTGGTGTGTAGATACGGGAGCCATAGATCATGTCTGAAATACTTTGCAGGGGTTCCAGGAAACCAGACGACTAGCTGAAGGGGAGATTACTGTCTACTTGGGTAATGCTACGAAGGTAGCGGCTTTCGCAGTGGGAGATGTTCTTTTATCTTTTGAGAGGAATGAAGTTTTGGTTCTTAAAAATTATCTTTATGTACCTTTATTTAGAAATAATTTGATTTCGGTTTCTAAATTGTTTATGGATGGATATTCTATTTTTTTTAATGATAGAGTTGTTATAAAAAGGAATAGGGAAATTATCTGTTATGGTGCATTGATAGGAAATTTATATACACTTGAACCAAAAGCTCCCACGATGCAAAAAGAAGTGAATAACTCATCTTCTAATTTCAAAAAGAGAAAAGATCCTTCGAAGATAAACAAAACATATCTTTGGCATCTAAGGCTAGGCCATATTAACCTAAGTAGAATTCAAAGGTTGATAGCTGATTGACCTTTGAGTTCATTAGTGGTGGAAGATTTCCCAACCTACGAATCTTGCTTGGAGGGTAAAATGACCAAGAGGCCTTTTATGGCAAAGGGGTATAGAGCCAAAGATGTGTTGGAGTTGGTTCATTCTTATTTGTGTGGTCCTATGTCTATCCAAGAAAGAGATGGTTTTGAATATTTCGTCTCCTTTATAATCGATTATTTAAGATATGGATACATTTACTTGATGAATGGCAAGTCTGAATGCTTTGACAAGTTCAAAGAATTCAAGGCGGATATGGAGAAACATCAAGGTAAAAGTATCAAGATACTATGATTTGATCGTGGTGGTGAGTACCTCTTGAGAGAGTTTAGGAATTACTTATCAGAGGCTAGGATTCAATCCCAATTGTTTGCACCTGGCACACCCCAGCAGAAAGGTGTAGCAGAGCGAAGGAATAGGACTCTTATGGAGATGGTTAGATCGATGATGAGTTATTCTAAGTTGCCAGATTCGTTCTGGGGATATGCTCTAGAGACAACAATGTATATTCTGAACTTGGTACCATCAAAATCAGTGTCTTCTACTCCCAAAAAATTGTGGATTGGGAGAAAGCCTTCTCTGAGACATATTCGGATTTGGGGGAGTCCAGCACATGTGCTGAAGACAGATGCTGGTAAGTTGGGATCTCGTACAGAAGTGCGCATGTTCGTTGGCTATCCTAGAGTAACGAAAGGTGGTTTGTTTTATGGTCCTAGAGATCAGATGGTGATTGTTAGCACGAACGCCAATTTTCTAGAGGAAGACTATGTGATGAACCACAAGTCCATAAGTAAGATTGTTCTGGAGGAATTGAGAAGGGAAGTTAGTGCTTCAGTACCACCGATACAAGAGGATATACCATAAGTCACTACACTGCATGTCACAGAGGATACACAGGTGAAACCTCGTCGCAGAGGGAGGATTGTTAGACAACTTGACAGATTTATGTTCTTGGGAGAATCTTTTGATTTTGTCCCTGGCGAACATGAACCTGATCCCTGGACATATGATGAGGCGATCCAAGAAAAAGATGCGGTATCTTGGCAAAGTGCAATGAATTCTGAGATAGAAAATATGGATTCAAATTAGGTCTAGGAGCTAGTAGAACCACTCAATGGTGTAAAAACCATTGGATGCAAGTGGATCTACAAAAGAAAGAGAGGAATAGACGGGAAGGTTGAGACCTTAAAATCGAGGCTTTTTGCGAAAGGGTATACTGAGAAAGAGAGCATCGATTATGAGGAGTTCTTTTCGCCGGTAGCCATACTTAAGTCTTTCCGGATTCTCTTATGTATTGCTGCTCATATGGATTATGAGGTGTGGCAGATGGATGTCAAGACAGCTTTCCTTAATGGAAGTCTTGAGGAGAACATCTATATGAAGCAACCAGAGGGATTCATTGCAAAAGGCAAAGAGCATCTTGTGTGCAAGCTTAATCGGTTCATTTATGGATTGAAGCAAGCTTCGAGATCTTGGAACATCCGCTTTGATGAGGTAATCCAGTCTTATGGATTTATTCAAAGTCCATATGAGTCTTGTGTATACAAGAGATGTGATGAAAACATAGTCGTGTTTCTTGTACTATACGTAGATGACATTTTGTTAATTGGAAAAAATGTCAAGGTGTTATCAGACGTAAGGGTATGGTTGTCCAAACAATTTGATATGAAGGACTTGGGAGAAGTGGGACACATCCTTGGGATCAAGGTTATAAGGGATCGCAAGAAAAGGATGTTGTGCTTATCTCAAGCTTCATATATAGACACCATTATGGATCATTTTAGCATGCAGAACTCCATGAAAGGTTTTCTACCTTTCAGGCATGGAGTTCCTTTATCTAAGGAGATGTGTCCTAGAACATCAAAGGGGATAGAGGAGATGAAGGTGGTTCCTTATGCTTCGGCAGTAGAAATCCTCATGTATGCTATGCTATGTACGAGACTGGATATCTGCTTTGTCGTGGGCATGGTTAGCAGATCTCAGAGTAATCCAGGATAGGTACATTGGACTGCGGTAAAGTATATATAGAAGTACCTTAGAAGGTCTAGGGATTATATGCTTCTATACCAGGCAGATCAATTACTCCCTGTGGGTTACACAGATTCCGACGTCCAATCAGATAGGGATAATAGTAAGTCTACATCAGGTTTTGGGTTTACTTTGGGAGGTGTAGCCATTGTATGGAGGAGTGTCAAGCAGAAATGCATGGCAGACTACCATAGAAGCTGAGTTTGTGGCGGCCTCTGAGGCGGCCAAAGAAGTTGTGTGGCTCAGGAACTTCTTGATTGACTTGGATGTGATTCTTGGTTTTCCCTGAACTATCACAATTTATTGTGATAATAGTTGTGCAGTTTCAAACTCGAAGGAACCACGAGACCATAAGGCATGTAAACACATAGAACTCAAGTACCACCTGATATGAGAAATCATAAAGCGAGGAGAAGTTGCTGTTTCCAAGATTGCATCAGAGGATAACTTGGCAGATCCTTTCACTAAGGCCCTTCCAGCGAGAGCTTTTGATAGGCATGTGAAGGGAATGGGAATCAGATGTATGGTAGTATAAGGACTGTATAGTCTTTTACTATAAGTGGGAGATTGTTGGGATATATACTGAAAGTCTATCTTTTGTATGAACAACATTATTTTGAAATAAGAATCACATGATCATTGTTTGCATATTTAAGGTTATGCATATTGTCTAATACATTACATTGTAGATAACAAGGTGTGTAGTGCCACACGGGAGATCATGTTATCAGTTCCTTGTAAAGTATAAGTAAAGGCTCACAACAAAGATGGTTATGGACAAACTATTGGAATGGTTGTAGTGTGATTTGGTATTGGTTTGTCTTGATCATAGAATCACACTAGTACACTTTGTGTGTATTGAGCAGGACTGACATAAAGGTGATTCGGTTTATTGCTGACTTCATAATTTAATCAGACCATAGATATTATGTTGTACAAGCTCTTAATCCCGATATAATAATGGGCACATATACTTAGTATTTATTTCTTTGAATTACTAATGGGCGAGATTTATTAAGTAAATCGATAGGCTCGGTGAGTTGGAAAATGATATTATTTATATGGTGTGCCGTTGATTATAGGAGGAAATTGTGTCCTATATATTAGGATGATGATGTCCCCTTGAGGAGCTCATAAGGTTCATAATATAAACCCTGCAGATGGACTTGGTCCGGCATGATGATAAGGTTGAATGGTACTACTCATGGAGTTAGATGTTGATTAATTAATTGTCAGTAAATTAATTAATTGACAGACATTCAAGATCTTAAACACGGAGAGATATATGTACAAATAATATATGGAGCCCATATTAATTTATGGGGGTTGGTGAGGTATATCAATCACAATCCTCTAGTGGAATGGATTATCATTAATGGATCAGACTTTATGTGGGCTTGATCCATTGGGTGGCCAAGATCCAACTCCTCCTCATGGTCCCTATTGTATCCTATTAAAAGCCTCATGGAGCCTAGATCCGATGATGGAAAATGAAACTCTAGATCTGACGGTGGAGATTAAATCTCGAGATCCAACTGTGGAGATTAAATCTTTAGATCCAACGGTGGAGATTAAATCTCTAGATCCGACGATTGAGATTAAATCCCTTGATCCGATGGTTGAGATTAAATCCCTAGATCCGACGGTAGAGATTAAAGGAAGCTTAAGCCTAGCTCTATAAAAGGAGGCTTTAGGGGTGGGCGGCAAGACATTGAAGGGAGATTAGGGTTGGGGCGGCAAGCTTTAGGCGTCTAGGGTTAGGGTTTTGGCTTGGGCGACAACAAGGTGGAAGGTTGAGGTTTGTTTCCTTTCTCTTTTTCAAGAGTTGGCCGGCACCGATCATCAACCTCTCATCCTTGGACGGCGCCCATCCCCTCCCTTTATTCTTCCTTGGCCAGCATCCTCTCCTCTCCTTGACGCCGGCGGCAACCCTTCTTCAAGGTTGGCCAATGCTCCATCACTCATTCCTTGGCCAGCGACAACATCAAGTCCTTTGACTTGGTGACCGATTTTATAAAGGAAGAAGAGTTTCATTTCATTCTTCCCTTTATTCGGAGCGAGCAAGGAAGGGAAGAACGTGTTCTAGGAGGCTTCGACTTTTAAAAGATGGTCACCCACACGACGTCCAAATGGAGGAAGGATATAAAATAGAAGATCAAGAGGTATAATGCTTGTTTATGTTCTTTTGTATTATGTCTATAATTGTTTTCAATTATATGTGGCTAATTTATTTGGACCCTGAATACAAACATAAAAACCGGCGATCCGTACATCGTCTAATCCGCGGCTATTCGAAGAATAGAGGTAGGTTGCTTGAAAAACAAATTTGTTCAAGTGACCACTTTAATCAAATAATACGACGATGAAACGGTAGCTTGGGTAATCCCTATTTGTCAAGGATTAATTTTTTTAATCCGAGGACGAAGATGGGAACGCCATCTACAAATGACCAAGTTGAATTGGGAAGCAAAGTTCCCCCCCTTTAAGTGGTATCAGAGCCACGATTTTCAGTTTTGTGTATTTAGGATTCGGTTAATTTTATGCACTTTTCATATATTGTATGTGCCGGATGATAGTAGGATGTGCGTAGGCTAACGTTTTGGTTGTAGGTATAGGATCCAACTATTATGGCCATATGTGTGTATGTGATTGCATGTGTGTAATATTATTTGAATCCTCGGGATTGACGAGGCTAGTATTTAAGTTTTGTAATTAAGTATGACATTGTTTTGCAACTCATTCATTTTAGTTTACTTTCGATCTAGATTTTATGTACACTCCTTCGTGGAGTATAGGATCGATGGATGTAAATTAAAATAGTTATTCTCGGCTCGGATCTCCGGATGGCTTGTACATGGCATAGGGAGGAGCGAACGAGATGGCGATATGACGGGAGACATATTAGAGACAAAAGTCATAATAGTTAGAAAATATTTTTTTGACATTTATTGCTTCTTGTTTGATATGCATGTCGTAGGCTAGGAAAATTCCTCAATTTTAAATTACTAAGTGGGAGAGGGATATTTATTAATTCCCACGGCCTCCATTACGATTTGACATGTGATGCAAACAAACTTGCGCGTCGGCTCTGAGTGCCTTCCTCCCCATCGAATGAGTTTGTTTGCGGATCACAGGGTCAAATATGGTTATAGGAAATTATTAAGGAGTGTGTGTACTTCCCCATCGGAAGGGACATAACCCGAGTTAATTACCTTGGTACCAAGTAATGGTGAACACTTAGATGAAAATAGGAGCATCCTCCCCATCGGAGTCACTGATTTTATTTGTAGGGCAGAAGAGGAACTAACTATTAATTTTATTTGTCAAAAAGTTAGGTTGACAAGATAGTAAAATTAATAGGTAAAACCCCCTTTTGAAAATGTAGAATTCGTATACGTCCACACTATCGTGGCATACGATATTCTCGGTGTTTTGAGGTGTTGGTTGATTTTAAAATTTTATTGTTTGAGGAATAAATAATTTTTAAAATCTAATGTTTTGATCTATGTGATTCTTACGTTTTTCAAAATGACTTTCAACCAGCTTGCTGTGATACTGAAAGAAAAACTTTCTGGACCCAATTATGTTGATTGGAAGAGGAATCTTGATATTGTCTTAACTGCTGAAGAGTAAAAATATGTACTCCTCGAAGAGTGCCCTCCTATGCCTGTGGATGATTCTGGGGAAAAGGAGAAGGACAGTTATAAGAAGTGGATCAAGGCTGATGAGATGGAGCAATGTTACATTTTGTCTTCTATATCAAATATACTACAACATCAGCATCAAGCCATGCCCACTCCTTATCACATGATGCTCAATCTCAAGGAGCTTTTCGGACACCAAAATCGGGCTGCTAGGCAGGAAGCCATGAGGAACTTGATGAGGACCACCATGATTGAGCGAACACCCATGAGGGATCATGTTCTCAAGATAATGACTCATTTGAATGAGCTGGAAGTCCTCGGAGCTAAGATCGATGGGGAAACCCAAGTCGATATCATTCTCTAGTCTCTACCTAGGAGTTTTGAGTAGTTTTGCCCGAACTACAACATGAATAATCCTTGGCGGAGCTTCTGACTGAACTCCAGGTGGCAGAGGGGCTATTTCGTCGAGTGCTCAAGCGCAGGCCATGGTTGCCCAAAAGGTTTCTACTTCTAAACCGAAAGGCAAGAAGAAGAAGAAACAAGCTGGGGCATAGGTGGTGGGAGGACCTCAGGGAGGAGTGAAAAAGCCGAAAGAAAAGTGCTTCACTTGCAAGCAGACTGGACACTGGAAGAAGGACTGCCCCAATCGGAAGCAGAACAAAGGTATATCTTTTGGTCTAGTAGTTGAAACATGTTTAGTGGTGTTATCTACCAGCACTTGGTGTGTAGATACTGGAACCACTGATCATGTTTAAAATACTTTGCAGGGGTTCCAGGAAACTAGACGACTGGCTGAAGGGGAGATTACCGTCTACTTGGATAATGCTACGAAGGTAGCGGCTGTTGCAGTGGGAGATGTTTATTTGTCTTTTGAGAGGAATAAATTTTTGGTTTTTAAAAATTGCCTTTATGTATCTTTATTTAGAAGGAATTTGACTTCGCTTTCTAAATTGTTTATGGATGGATATTCTATTTTTTTTAATGAAAGAGTTGTTATAAAAAGGAATAGGGAGATTATATGTTATGATGCATTGATAGGAAATTTATATACACTTGAACCAAAAGCTCCCACGATACAAATAGAAGTGAATAACTCATCTTCTAATTCCAAAAAGAGAAAAGAACTTTTGAAGATGAACCAAACATATCTTTGGCATCTAAGGCTAGGTCATATTAACTTAAGAAGAATTCAAAGGTTGATAGATGATGGACCTTTGGGTTCATTAGTTGTGGAAGATTTCCCAACCTGCGAATCTTGCTTAGAGGGTAAAATGACCAAGAGGCCTTTTAAGGCAAAGGGGTATAGAGCCAAAGATGTGTTGGAGTTGGTTCATTCTGATTTGTGTGGTCCTATGTCTATCCAGGCTAGAGATGGTTTTGAATATTTTGTCTCCTTTATAGGCAATTATTCAAGATATGGATACATTTACTTGATGCGCCGCAAGTCTGAATGCTTTGACAAGTTCAAAGAATTCAAGGCTGATGTGGAGAAACGTCAAGGTAAAAGTATCAAGACACTATGATTTGATCGTGGTGGTGAGTACCTCTTGGGAGAGTTTAGGAATTACCTATCAGAAGCTGGGATTCAATCCCAATTGTCTGCACCTGGCACACCCCAGCAGAATGGTGTAGCAGAGCGAAGGAATTGGACTCTTATGGAGATGGTTAGATCGATGATGAGTTATTCTAAGTTGCCAGATTCGTTCTGGGAATATGCTCTTGAGACAGCAGTGTATATTCTGAACTTAGTGTTGGATCAAGAAGCGTCGCTAAAGGGGGGGTGAATAGCGATCGTAAATCTTTTCGACATTTTGTTCGAGTAGATAATTAAATGAGTAAAAGCAGCGGAAAATAAAGAAACACATTTATTTTTACTTGGTTCACAACCCAGCGGTTGCTACTCCAAGGCCCTATCGGTCCTAGACCACGTACGAAGGGCAAAGCACTATAACGTCTCCTCCTCGTTGGAGGTAGGAGACAACGATCACAAAATTGAATGTACGAGGATGAGGCAACAAGCCTACCTCACCTCGTTACGAATAAAAACAATGAATACAATATCAAAATAAATTACTAGATGTTGCTGCTGATGAAGAAGATCTGATCTTGTTGTCGCATCGGCGTTATGACGGTGTTGGAGCGTTAGCATTTTAGGAGCACTTGATGAATAAACTTGATGATATTTGGAGTTGGAATCCACCCCTCCTTTTATAGATGTTGCCCTCTAAATATGTCTCCTCTTTTTTCGAAACAGATCACGAAGTTGTATAATTTTTATCGTGAAGTGACCACGTCAAACCTTATCCGTTTTGACCTAGCGCAAATGCTGGTTCGTCGCCATCAGTTGACTGATGACTCCCATCAGTCGACTGATGTACATCAGTCGACTACCCAATGTCCAGTAGTCGACTGCTAGCCTGGCCACTTCCGTGCAGTAAGAGGTTAGCTCAGAAAATGATAAATTTGACGGTTTCTAACCGTCCGATCTCGACCTAGACCTTCCACAGAAAGTCTTAGTCGGATCGCCATCGACGGTCATCCCCGTAAAGAGGACACAACCTTACAATCTCTCACTCACACGAGCTTTTCTCGATACTTACCTTGTAGCTCTCGCTTCCGGCCTTCCACTCGATTCCTTCGGCTCCCTCCGAAGTCACTCGAGTGTCGCCTGACCACCGTGGCTTCCTCCGGGCGTCGCTAGCCTTCAGCTCCAGCTTTAGTACTTTTCTACACACTCGATTTTGCTCGTGAGATAACGATGTAAACTTAACTTTGTGTCTTTGCCATAATCAAAACACAGGTTCGATTATCTAGTGCCCCTGCACCAACAATCTCCCCCTTTTTGATCTATGGCAAACCAACACAAAGTTAAGGGAAATTAAAGCATAAAACAAGTATAGTAAATGATGAATGTCATTTTCAAACACTCCCCCTTAACCAAAACTCCCCATTAACCAAAACTCCCCCTTAACCCTAGGTGAGTTTTGAAAGAGATACTTTAGTTTTCAAATTAAATAAATTTTGTGTTACTCCCCCTTAACTTTCACTCTTCTCCCCCTTTTGCCATAAATCAAAACAAATGTTGGGGTTTGTTATGTAAAATTGGAGTTTGTTATATAAAATAGGGGTTTAAAAACAATATGGTATATGCATGCATCAAGATAAATTAGCTATGAGTCCAAGCATGCGTCTAGCAGTAATTAGATAGATTGGTTCGAGGTGTGTCCCTCTGCACCAATAATCTAAAGATTTGTAATATAACCCTTAGGGTTAGTTTGCTTTCCCCCTTAGTCAAATATATGAAGTATAAGAGATGTAGGGGGCGCTAAACTTTGGCCTAAGAGTTGTTAAGTACAATAGTTGAGAAAATAAGTAGTATTTTGAAGATTGTTTTAAGTATATTTCAATTATCCTTAACATCTCACCCATTCTATGTGTCTCATAATTTATTCACCTTATATATTTTGTGAGATGATTTTAAATTGATTAAAGATAGTCAACCTTGGGTTAGATTCGTATTTAACCTTTAGATCGTTAAGTAACTTTTCGAGAAATTGGCTTCAAGGTCGTGGCGAGGCATAGGGGCCTTCTTTGATCGGAACAACGACCACTTCCTTAGACAAAGCCAAATTCAAGAAAATATCACTTATGTCACTTAGGGTTACTTCCTGGTCTAACTAGTCTAGGATACGGCGAGGTAGCTTCAGCTAGTTCCACTCGGTCAAGTGCACCAAGCTAGATACGCCTTATCTAGCTCGAATACACGATACTTTGTTTCCCTAATGTACTATTATCTCGCCGCGTCCTGATACTATGTTGTCAAGAGTTGATTAACTATTTTCCCTATCTAGTCGTTCTACAAATTAAAGTAAAATATTCAATGGTTTTGCTAAGTAAGCGGGTATACTATTTTAATGTTAGCTCCCCCTGGACCATTGAACCAATATGGTCTATTCAAATAATGAATTTGATCCTGTGGAATCCAAAACTTATTAGTCCTTATATGTGAATTCAATAAAACCTTTGGGACCCATGCTTGGACTCTTTGATGACTACGATTTATGATAGACATATATGACCTATTCGTAGTCGTTGACCTAAATCCGAGTCCGGCTTTGTTGTACATGGCTCTTTGGGTTCCAACTAGTCGGTTAAGATTCTTAGATCCCAATGTGAATATTTCCAACATAGCCTCAACCTCTTGAACTCGGTCTTTCAAGAGAGAATTCTCCCCCTCAAGTTTTTCAATTTGGGTTGAGTTTCCCTCTTGAACTTGACTAGTTGAAGAGGTTAGAGTAGCCTCTTGCTTGAGGGTTTCAACCTCCTCAAGTAACGACTCAACCCTAGACTCGGACTTAGTTATTTTCCTATTAAGCATTTTAATTGTATTGTAAAGCGTATGAATTAGTGAGCGGCTAACCTTAATTTTCTCTTTTGGTCCGGCTTTGAGTTGCTTCTCGAAGTAGTCCTCAAGTTCGGAGTCGGTGTTGTAATTGGATTCGGATTCAGACTCTGACTCGGACTCTTCGGGTCTTGCCATGCATGCTATGCTGGCGCCTTCTTCATTGTCCCATGTTGCATGAAAAGCCTTCTTTTGATTTGATTTGAATTGTGCCCTCTTTTGATTCTTTAGTAGCTTCCTTTCCCTCCAAATGATCTTCCGCACTACATTCACTATTGCTTCCACCTTTTCGGATTCGGACTCTAATTCGTCGTCGGGTTCGAGTCCATCTTCTTGCCTGGTAGGTGGCTTGCTTCTTTGTCCTGCAAGTAGAGCAATACCTCTCTCGGCCCGGACCACGTTAGTTTACTCGTGAAGTTCAAACTCGAAAAATAATTTGTCTAACCTAAGCTTCGAAAGGTCCTTAGAGACCTTGTAGGCATTGACCATGGATACCCACAAGATAGTCCTGGAAATGAATTAAGAACGTACCTTAGTAGGTCACGGTTTTCGAACTTGTGTCCGATGGTGTGCAGATCGTTTACAATGTCCTGGACACGGGCGTGTAGTTGCGTCGCCGTCTCGTGTTCCTGCATCTTAAGGTTATACAACTTATTGAAAAGAAGGTCACGTTTACAAACCTTAGCATCGGACGTTCCTTAGTGTAGCTCGATTAATTTGTTCCATAGGTCCTTGGCACTAATGAATGGTCCGATGCAGTTGAGTTCCTCCTTGGACAAGCCGCATTGCAATATTTGGGTTGCTCTTGCATCGGCTTCGATTTGCCTCTTGGTTGTATTTGTCCACTTGTTGAAATCCAAGGGCTCTCCTTGATCATTGGTGGGTAGAGCAAAGCCGGTTTGGATTATTATCTAAGTCTCGACTTGTGTTTTCAAGAAACACTCCATCCGACCTTTCCAATAACGGAAATCATCTCTGTTAAAGAACGGAGGTCGGGTGGTGCTACACCCCTCAATGTGAGCCATTAAGTATCTTGCAAAACACGAATAAAAACCAAAGGGAATTCCAAGACTTTGTCTTGGATTAGTAATGCGGGAAATAAATAGGAAATAAACAGAATTAAATTAGAAAAATAAGAAACTAACAAAAACTAACAACTTACGACCTTCGATGTCCCTGAAAGGGTACTAGACGTTGGATTTTGGGGCTGGAAATAGCTTGTTACGAGGGTAAACCCTCGTAAGAAATGTAGATCTTTCAGAGAGCTTCGATTTGGTAGGTAGATCGTTATGTAAGTCCATTTGTACGAAAAGGTATGGCCCTTTTACCGTCGGCTACTCCAACAGAGAAAACTTGCAAGCACACAACCAAAAGAAATGTACCAAGACTTCATCTTGGATTAGTAGTGCGGGAGGAAAAAGACCAAAAAAAATACGAATCGAAAAATACAAACAGAAAACCAAAACGTGCTAGATCGGTGGTTTACCAATGGGCGAGATTTATAAAGTAAATTGATAGGCTCGGTAAGTTGGGAAATGATATTATTTATATAGTGTGTCGTTGATTATAGGAAAAGACCATGTCCTTTTTATTAAGATGATGATGCCCCCTTGAGGAGCTCATAAGGTTCATCATGTAAACCCTGTAGTTGGACTTGGTTAGGCATAATGATATAGTTGAGTGGTACTACTTATGGAGTTAGATGTTGATTAATTAATTGTCAGTAAATTAATTAATTCACGGACATTCAGGATCATAAACATGGGGAGATATATGTACAAATAATATATGGAGCCCATATTAATTTATGGGGGTTGGTGAGGTAGATCAATGATAATCCTCTAGTGGAATGGATTATCATTAGTGGATTGGAATTTATATGATTTTGATCCATTGGGTGGCCAAGATCCAACTCCTCTTCATGGTCCCTATTGTAGCCTATTAAAACCCTCATGGAGCCTAAATTCGATGATGGAAAATGAAACTCTAGATCCGACGGTGGAGATTAAATCTCGAGATTCAACGGTGGAGATATAATCTTTAGATCTGATGGTGGAGATTAAATCTCTAGATTCCACAGTTAAGATTAAATCCCTAGATCCGACTGTTGAGATTCAATCCCTAGATCCGACATTAGAGATTAATTGAGGCTTAAGCCTAGCTCTATAAGAGGAGGCTTTAGGGGTGGGCGGCAAGACATTGAAGGGAGATTAGGGTTGGGGCGACAAGCTTTGGCCAGCTAGGGTTAGGGTTTTGGCTTGGGCGGCAACAAGGTGGAAGGTTGAGGTTTGTTTCCTTTCTCTTCTTCAAGAGTTGGCCGGCGCCAATCATCACCCTCTTATCCTTGGCCGGTGCCCATCCCCTTCCTTTATTCTTCCTTGGTCGGCGTCCTCTCCTCTCCTTGAGGCCGACGACAACCCTTCTTCAAGGTTGGCCGGCGCTCCATCACCCATTCCTTGGTCGGCGGCAACATCAAGTCCTTTGACTTGGTGGCCGGTTTTAGAAAGGAAGAAGAGTTTCATTTCATTCTTCCCTTTGTTCGAAGCGAGCAAGGATGGGAAGAACGTGTTCTGGGAGGCTTCGACTTTTGGAAGATGGTCGCCCACACGATGTCCAAAAGGAGGAAAGATATACAATAGAAGATCGAGAGGTATAATGTTTGTTTACGTTCTTTTGTATTATGTCTATAATTGTTTTCAATTATATGTGGCTAATTTACTTGGACCCCGAATACAAACACAAAAACCGGCGATCCGTACATCGTCTATTCCGCGGCTATTCGAATAATAGAGGTAGGTTGCTTGAAACACAAGTTTGTTCAAGTGACCACTCTAATCGAATAGTACGATGATGAAATGATAGATTGGATAATTGCTATTTGTCAAGAATTAATTTTTTTAATCCAGGGACAAAGATGGGATCGCCATCTACAAGCAATCGAGTTGAAGTGGGAAGCGAAGGTTCCCCCCTTCAAGTATGATGATGTGCCCTCGAGGAGCTCATAAGGATCATCATGTAAACCCTGCAAGTGGACTTGGTCTGACATGATGATAAGGTTTAATGGTACTACTCATGGAGTTAGATGTTGACTAATTAATCATCAGTAAATTAATTAATTGACGGACATTCGAGATCTTAAACACACGGAGATATTTGTACAATTAATATATGGAGCCCATATTTATTTATGGGGCTTGGTGAGGTAGATCAATGATAAACCTCTAGTGGAATGAATTATCATTAATGGATCGGACTTTATGTGGGCTAGATCCATTGGGTGGTCATGATCCAACTCCTCCTCATGGTCCCTATTGTAGCCTATTAAAAACCTCATGAAAGCCTAGATCCGACGGTGGAAAATGGAATCCTAGATCCGACGGTGGAAATTGTATCCCAAGATCCTACGGTGGAGATTGAAAGAAGGCTTTAGCCTAACTCTATAAAAGGAGGGCTAGGGCTTGGGCGGTGGAGAACATCTTTTGTAGATTAGGTTTTTCTTCCATTGGCTTGGGAGGCTAGGGTTTAGGAAAAGGCTTGGGCGGCAACAAGTGGAAGGGTTAGGGTTTGTTTTCCTCTCTTTTTAAGGTGTAGCTATCCCATCCTCTTCCTCCTCACTTTGCCCGACACCCATACCTCTTCCTATATTTCTCCTAGGTCGGAGGCAACAAGAGTTAAGGTTCTTCCTTTGGAGCTCTTGGCCGGCAACCAAAATTTTTCTCCCTCTCCTTGGTGGCCGGCGGCAACAACAAAGAGGAGAAAGAGGTTTGATCTTTCTCTACAGGGATTGTATCCGGAACTAGATAGGAGAAGAAGGGAGCTTATTATCTTTTTTTGTTCAGAGCGAATAAAGAAAAGAAGATACGTGATCTAAGAGGCTTCATCTCGTGGAGGATCGTTGCCCACACAACGTCCAAGAGGAGAATAGGACATACAATAGAAGACCAAGAGGTAAACAAGAGGTATAATTCTTGTTTTGGTTTCCTTTTGTTTCTTTGTAGTATTTATGTAATTGCATGTGGATAATTGACTTGGACCCCGAAGATAAACACAAAAATCGGCGATCTGTACGTCATCTATTCCGCGGCAAATCGAGGAAAAGAGTTAGGTTGCTTGAACAATAAGTTTGTTCAAGAGACCACTTTATTCGAATAGCACGATGATGGATCGGTTTCTTGGGTAGTCCGTCATCGTCTTGGATTAAAATTTTAATCCGAGACGTAGATGGGATCTCCATGCACAAGCAACCGAGGCGGGAAGCGAAGCTTCAACCTTCAATCTGACCATAACCCTTGGCTAGATAACTACTCCTAAGCCTCTAATATGCTTAGACAAGCACTGAAAGGGTGAGATTTTCATTGAGATGCATTGGAGAGTTAATTAGGGTAAAAATCAAATTGTAAGGGAATTTGAAGTTGAAGTTTGAACTTTTATCCTTATTTTCGATGGTTTAAGTTTCCTATTGGCTTAGGAACTCTCCAGGGAGATTCTTGGTGCAATTGTCAAGGGGGAGCAAGCCTTTAGTGGGAGATTATTAATCTAGGTATGATGGATGATAGTCTATAAAAAAGAGGGAAAAATAGAATATTTCTTTTCATTTAGTGATTGATCACTAAGGAGAATGAAGACATTCAAGATGATTTATGACAAAGGGGGAGAAGGAACAATCTCATTGGAAAATAAGATATGGTAAACCTTGGTAGACTTTTTGATGTGTTTCAAAAAGGAGGATAAATGGAAGGGGTTAATTTAGGATATTAAGTTTAGCATCAACCCTAATATACACTAAACCCCAAAAATTAAAAAAATTTGAAATTCTGAATTGGGAACTCTTCATTATGCTTTGGCATAAGAAGAGCCAAGTTGGGTTTATGGGATAACCTAACTTAACGATAATGTCAAACATCAAAAAGGGGGAGATTATTGATGCAATCGACCCAGGTCACAATTGATCAAACTTGAGTGGGACTTGAGTAGGTTTTTGATGTTCGACGATGATTTACAATATGGTTTGACCATATGACTAGTGGATGGTATGGGACATCAAAGGTCATATGAGGGAGATTATTGGAGAAGTCCAAGTCGGTTAAGGTTGACCAGACACTTGGTGTAGAGAAGTCCAAGTTATGGTGACTTGGCAAGAAAAAGTCCAAGTATGGATACTTGGCAAGAGAAAATCCAAGTCGATAAAGGAAGACCGGACACTTGGTGTTGGAAAGACCAACGAGGAGTTGGCAAGGGAAGTCGTGGTAGGTCTAGGAGACCGTGCTTGGCAAGTGAAGTCCCGGATTAGGAGTATTGGCAAATGAAGTCCCAGACAAGGAGTCTTGGTAAATGAAGTCCCGTACAGGGATCTTGGTAGTAAAGTCCCAGTGGCGTGGTCTCTTGGCTAAGGTAGACCCTAGAGCATGATAATAGCCGATGGAAGTACTTGAAGGCTAGCGTGAGGATGAAGAGTCATGGACTCGAAAGATCTAGGAGGCATGAAGCTAATGGAAGTGGGTTAAAGGCTTAGGTCTAGGCCTAGGGTGAGTATCAAATATGAAGAGTTCATACTTGGGGTATAGCAGTCGACTGCCAGTTAAATTCAATCGATTGGGCTTCGTTTGTAGGCAAACAAAAGCAAGGTGACCTCGACCAGTGCCTCGACTGTGATAGTAGTCGAGACGACACCTCGACTAGTAAGGTGGAGTCGGGAAGTGAGTCTTGGGAAGTCGAGATAGTGCTATGGAAGCACTTGACCAACACCTTGACAAGAGGCTAGTCGGGATGGCACCTTGACTGGTCATTCTGATGGAGGTATAGAAGTGAGGCTCACTCGACTAGCACCTCGATTAGGGGCTAGTCGAGGTGTCACCTCGACTGTATCACTCTATTGGCACTTGATATGAGCAAAACATATAGGGTTTTAGGAGTAGTTTTCACTCACATCTCGTTGTATTTTATATTTGATTCTTGCATATTTAACTTTATTTTGAATGCATTTCTTATTTTCTAGTTCAGAGATCTGCTCTTTGTACTTTAGTGTACATGGCAACATTCTACGAGGAAAATGACACACTTTTGGAGCAAAAGGGAGGCATTTGGTAGCTAGAATCGAAGGACACATGGTCAGCCCTGTGAATCCACACAACCTGCCCCAGAGCACACACCAGTGCCACACACGACTTGGTCGTGTGAATCCACACGATTGTGTGGCGCTAGGGCAATTTCTATGCGGTTCAATTTTTTCTAAGGTTCGAGAAGATCTAGCCTCATGTCAATATAAAGGAAGTTATGCCCAAACCCTAGGGAGGAAGCAAGACAGCCAGGATGGCACACTGACGCCTTAAAAAGCTTCGGGAACTCACAATGGGGAAGAAGGAGGTCGCTCGAGGACCAAATTCTGTGCTTTAACGCCGGGGAGAAGAACCAAAGTACATTGTAATTCTCTTTCCTTACATCATCTGCATTGTATCTATGAATTCAATTATGCTTTGTGTTTCTCTTCTCGTATTCATGGAGTAGATTCTCTAATTCTAGGATTAGGGAGTAGTTTGTGTGTGTAGAATATGTTATTTCAAATATACTTCTGTTCGTGATTTCATATTTGCAATTGGTGATTGTTTACATCGATAACTATTGGTTTGGTTTTCTATCTACTATATGTAGTCGATACGATGGGTGACAACCCTCGTATCAAAGATTTAGGAGAATTAAGGAGGAACCTTGGGGTTGGCCTCATCTTTGACAACCGTGGAAAGAAGGATGTGATAGAGTCGGAAATGAGACCTGTTCCAACTCGTCATAGGGATTGACCCGTCATCCTCGTACCGCCTATCCCATCCTAAAGCCAGGGGTCAACTTGGTATGGAAAAGATAATTCCCGATAGACGCGAAGGCTCATTGGGGAAGTGTATGATGCCCCTTTCACAAGACCATAGTTCTACATTTAGATAATACCCAATTGAAAGCGTGTTCTGCGACACACAAGTGAAACCGAAATCTTATATTTCCCTTAAACGACTCGTAGCTACCCTTCTCTTCTTCCGTGTGACATCGTACTAGAGTTTGGACCACCGACAAACCTCATAAGCACAACCCTTAACGTTAAACTCTGAACAATAACGTCCACTCAACAATCAATACTCGAATCTCAGTCCCTGTGGGATTGATAATCTTTTTATTACTTGACGACATCCATGCACTTGCGAGCGTTGAGCGCGAGTGCGTGCTTCGAGTCCTGGACGGTTCCCATCGTGAGATTTGAGGTCGCATTCACATGCATCAGTGCCTCAACTAGATCCAACACAAACATGAAAATAGCTAATCAGAAGTAAAGCATACTCGACTAGCACCTCGACTGGCAAAGCGACCATTGTGCTGCAACGTTCGGAATCAAGATGCTTCGACGAGGGCTTATAAGAGGAGGTTGTGGGAGTCTTAAAGAAGAGGGTAGAGGGGTGATTTGAGGCGAAGTGCTGCTGCATTTCAAGATCTTCAAAATCATCCCAAAGCAACCAACAAGCAAGCATTCAAAATCCCTAACTTGTAAAGTGTGTCCACTTTTTTTCATTTGCTTTTGTAATTGTTGTATTTTCTTATTGTATCTTGTTTTAATTATTGTAAGATACTAGTAAGAGGTTTCTCCACCTATGGTGTGTCGCCTAGAAGGAGAAGTTTGATAGTGGTGGTTTGCATCACTAGAGCTCGCTAGGGTTCGACCGTGGAGTAGGAACTTGGGTTATGAACTATTTAAAATCCATGTGTTGTGCTTGTGTTGTGATTTGTATTTGTATTTTTATTTGTATTTGTATTTCTACTGTGTACTAATGATTGTAGATAAGCATGATGAATCTAAGCAAAGAAATCAACGAATTGCTATTCGCCCCCCCCCCTCTAGCGACGTCATCGGTCCTACGTGTATTAAAAATAGAAATCATATAACATGCTTTGAGTATAGAGGAGTACGAAATTATAAGAGCAAATGCCAAAAAAGAGTCAAGAAGATGACTCAAGTGGCAAAGAGGAATGAGAAGGTCAAGGAGGTTGGAGCCTCAACACGCAAAGGTAAGGAGCATATTGTATGATTCAAGTGCTAACAACGAGGGTACTATAGAAGTCAATGTTTGAAAGGGAGTCGCCCTAGGAAGGACATGAGAGGAGCATGGCATATAGGGGGAGCTAAGACAAACCCTAAGCTATATTTTAACAATGCTCGTAATTCATATAATCATAGAAAGCATGCTAGGAATGTTTTTAATTCACTTGCAATTGTTCATGATAACAAGAATGCATGAAATAATAATAAATATTATTGCTTAGGTGCTATACATGTTAGTTTTCCTAAGAACAATTCTAGGTCAACCCCACCTAAGGATAGGAAGGTAGAGAAACTAGACATTAATCCTAAGAAAACTAGACACATGCTTAGGAAGGGGAATGCCCAAAGAAAGAATGAAAATTCAAAAATTGGGAAATTAGAAATGGAAAATCAAGCTTTGAGGTCAAAGCTTGAGAAAATGGAAAAAACCCCTTAGGAAGATGGAAAATATGACTTTAGGGTATAATGGGCAAACATTATGTGTTAGGAGACAAAAACCAACTGAGGACAAGAACGGCTTGGGTCACAAGATTAAGTTGAAGGAGGTAATGCCGACCTACCACAATGTTCCATTTGACCATGGAAATAAGTCAAGGTCTAGGAAGATCAAGATCATAAGGGAGCCAAACCCTAGAGTTGACCATAGCATGATGGAAGTGACTAAGGCCTCTAAAAGGCCTAAGAAAGTCACTAGCAAGATTACATGGGGAGTTACTCTTAAGGTTAACCTAGATAAGACTTAAATGACCAAGGCTTCAAAGCCTAGAAGGGTCATTAGGAGGGTATCTAGGGAAGTCATCCCTAGCGAGTACTTAGTTAATCCAAGAAGCCCCAATAGGTATTGGGTTCCTAGAAGCGTGATGTTGATGTAGGGAGAATCACTCCTTAGTTTTGATGTATGAACCATAGTTAAAGTTAGGAATTACTTGTGTTCTAATATACGTGTTAAGTGTGCAGGCTTAACAAAAAAGCCATAGTAGGTAAGGCAGACCGGATACTAGGCAAACTATTGAAAGTCCTTGTAGGTCGTGTTGACCAGATACTAGGCATAAGACTTGATAGATCAGGAAGACCGGACACTAAGCATGAAGTTCAGATGGGTCAGGAGATCAGACATCTAGCATGAAGACCAGTTGGGTCAGAAGACCAAACAACTGGCATGGAGCTCAGCTAGATTAGGGAGACCGAACAACTGGAGGAAGTCTTGGTGTGCTAGATCAGACGTCAAGCATGGTAAGTCTGACTGAGCGGTCGACAGGTAAGCCTCAAGTGAAGAGGTGAGACCGAGTCCTTAGGTAGGGACAAAGCTAGGTGTCGATCCGATGGATAGTCTGCATGGGACTAAGAAGTCGAGATCGGGTAGTATTACTACTATCATTTCATTTCATACTATGTTTTGTAGTAATACTATTTTGTAGGTATCCAGTCGACTAGATATGGTCCAGTCAACTAAGTTCTCATGTTGGTAACACAGGTTTGTGATCGATTGGAAATTTGGTGACCAAGATGCCAATAACTCCAGTCAACTGGGATAGGTAATTTACCAAAATGCATAGGAGTGGAGTCAGGTGACCTGGAGTCGATTGGACCAGGCCAGTCTATTGGAAAGCCTAAAATAGCATCGATAAGTTGATTTGGAGTCGATTGGAGGGTGTTCCAGTCAACTGGAAAAGGCTTATAAAAGAAATGGAGGACTAGCTCTGAGATGAAAAACTCTAAAATGTCAAAGTGTTGTCGCCATCCTCCCTCATCTGTAAAAGCTCCGACATGCCGACCTCTTGTAATTTTGACACTCCGAGCTACCTCGTCATCTCTAATAGTATCGGTATAATAATTTCCTATTACTTTTGCTTACTTGTACTTCATTTCAAGGGGATAGGTGGTTTGTACCTAATCCTCTATTCTTTGTAAAAATCGAAACCCTTCCGAGATGAGAGTTCTTGATTCGAAGGGAATTTAGTGGATTGCCCATCGAGGTAGCTCTCGTAGAGCTACGAGCTTTGGAGTAGCAACCCGGCTAGGGTTGTTAACCAAGTAAAAAGATCCCGTGCAATTTTTTATTTTATTTTATTTACATTTCCACTGTAGACTCTTATAATTTCAAAAGAAAAGAAAAGTTTTAAAAGGTAAAAAAAAATTATAACTTCCGATATTCACCCCCTCTCTCAAAAATCTCGATCCTACAATTAGTATCATAGCACGGGGGCACTCTGATTTTGGTGAAACTACTAAATAGAGCAAATAAGAAAATTTTCTTTAATTATTTTTGTAATAATTTCAATTTTTGCACTAGAATAAGTTTTCTTTACAATTGGTAATCTTAAATTATTTTTCTTAATCTAAATGTTTGCACTAATATAATCTTACTTCATTTTTGTAACTTTAGGAATATTTTTTAATAATAAAAATTCTGTAAGTTTTTTAAAATAAGAAAATGTCACACCTAGAGGGATATAACACCGTTCTCCCTTTTCTCTTTCATGAACAGGGATTTTCCTATTGGAAGATGCGAATGAAGTGTTTCTTGAAAATCAACCTTGAGGTTTGGTTTTCGATTAGGAAAGGTTTCGTTTTTCTAGTAGATGACTCGGGAGAGTTGTTAGATCTGGAGAAATGGACTGCAGACATAAGAAAATGAGCTCAAGTTGATTACAAGGACCCTAACACCATGCAATGTGGACTAACCAAGGAAGAGTTCAATAGAGTTGGACCCTTTGAAAACTCTAAGGAACTTTGGAATAAATTAGTAGAATTACACGAAGGCACTAATGACACTAGGATATCTAAAAAAGACATGGTTCTTAATAAATTATTTAATTATAAATGGTAGAAAATGAAAATGCAAGTCAATTTCACATGAGGATAAAAGACATATTAAATGGACTCCACCTAATAGGTCATCAAATTGAAAATAGGGATATAATTAGCTACACCCTTAAGGCATTTCCTCAGAATGCCTTATGGACATCCATCATCGAAGCCTATAAGGTCTCCTAGGATCTTTCCTTAATTAGATTAGACGAACTATTTTATCAACTTGAACTACACGAGCAAGCTAACTTAGGTTAAACTGAGAATGATATAGCTTTGGTGGTAGGTTTGACTAGAAAAGAAAAGAAACCCAAGAGTGAGTTCCAAGATGAGTCGGAATCGGACCTAAATAGAGAAGAAGAGATGGTAAACATGGTCCAGAAAATGTTTAATCGGAAGAAGAGGTTCACTAAGAGAGATGCCAAGAATGTGGCTGAGAACAAACCAAGACCTAGATCGGAAGTGGCGTGCTACGAATGCAATGGGAAGGGTCACTACAGTCAAAGTGCGCAAACTTAAAAAAGGAAGAGACGCCTAAAAAGGAAAAGAAGAAGAAGGAACTCAAGACGACTTTGTTAGTGCCTATAAGATCCAAATATCTCCACAATGATATGATATTGTCCACTTTGGGCTTAAGTCCTCATGGTTTTATTTTTCGGGATTTACCCAAAATGCCTCATGCCAATGGAGATATCTTTTCATCTTATAATTACATGATATTTTCCATGTCTTACCAATGTGAGACTTTGATTGTATTCTTAATACTCTCAACAATCCACCCCCCCCCCCCTCAAATGAAGGACCACATTAACCCCCCTTCAAGCTTATTCGTCCTCTAAGTACTTCCTCTGCTTGATGTCTGATCCTCAACCCACTAGGACTTTCTGGCAACTATCTAATCCTCTTGACCCAGTTGGACTTTGTCACGCCCGCCCTTTTCCGACCAGAAGTCCGGAGGGGCAGCGCGTGACGCGACCGTACATACATACACTTCTTACTACTTACAGCTGAAGACTTTAGACACATTTTTTTTCTTTTAAAACATAACATGCATTGACATATATAGATACTTCTTCTTCTTAACATAGAGCATGCATCATAACATATATAGATACTTCTTCTTACTTCTTCCTTACTTCTTCTTATTAACATAGAGCATGCATCATAACATATATAGATACTTAGTGCTTAGTTAAAGTTCATAAACATCATCATCATAAGGAGACATAAATAAGGACATCCATAACCATCATCATCATAGGGAAACATATATATAAGGACATAACGGATCTTCTCCACCATGCCACTACCACACACATTTGGCCCATCCTGTTGCTCCCTTTAGTTTATCCATCCCTTACCCTTATCTGCAGTATAAGGGAAAGATAAACTATAAGCACATAGGCTTAGTAAGATCCTGTCCTACTCACAAAAACCATACATCGACATTAATCATGGCATGTAACATTCATAACATATAAGCAACATAACATGTAACATATGTGACGTAAGCAACTTAACATGTAGCATAAGTAACATAAGTAACATAACATGAATCATCTATAACATAGCAGCATAACATGTATCATCTATAATATATAACATAGCAACATAGCATGTAAACATAACAATCATAACATGTGAACATAACAATCATATCATGTAAACCTATGCAGGATGTTTTTGAAAACATATATTATAAGTACGTAAACATAAATCTCAACATATTTGGGCCCGACATTGTACCACTTCTTCATTATCATAGCGCGCATCCCTAAATAGACCCGAGGTAGCAAATCTCGAACCTACTAGGTTACTAGTCCCGATCTTAGTCCGTCGACCAAGGGCAATCATCATAGCGTAGAAGCCCATCCTAGGCCCGAGCCTTACTCCATCAACCTAGGGCATCTTGGAGCCCATCCCGTACTAGGCCCGAGTCTTATTCCATCGACCTAGGGGCAATCATACATAGAGGCGCATCCTAGGCCCGAGTCTTATTCCATCGACCTAGGGGATCTTATGAGCCCATCCCTTCTTGGACCTTGTTAAGGTCTTGGTGCAAGCCATGCAGAAGGTAAAATACTTATATGCTTATTTTTAACATAGCTTATTTCTTTTCGCAACATAGCATACTTCATTTCATAACATATCATTTTTTACTTCATGAACATATCATCTTTCATTTCATAAACATACCATACTTCATTTCATAACATATCATTCTTCATTTCATCATCATATCATATTCATTTCGTGAACATATCATTTTGTTTCATTTCATAATCTTATCGTATTCCATTTCATAACATATCTTAAATATCACATACACATAAGCATGGCATAAGGCAAGGCATCAAGAGTAAGTAAACACTAACCTAAGGCATATTATCTTCATCTAGAATTATTTAATATCACAAGTCAACATAAATTCACCCAACATAAAACACATGTTAACCTAATTCATTTAACATAACAACAACTTCATATTCATATAAACATGAATTAAACTTCATTTAATCACCCAAAAATATATGATGGCCGAATGGTCCATAGGGGTTTCTAGGGTTATCTTTTTAACCTATTTCATTTAACATACTAACCACATCATAAGCATACAAAACATGGAATAAAGCTTCATTGAATCACCACAATATAGGGGGGGGTGGCCTAATGTCCTTATAGGTTTTTAGGGATAGTCCATTACCCTAATTCAATTAACCTACTAACAACATCATAAGCATACGAAACATGGAAAAAAGCTTCATTGAATCATCAAAATATAGGGGTGGCCGAATGGTCCTTGTTAGCTTTTAGGGTTATCTTTTGACCTAATCCATTTTAAATCCTAACATCATCATATAGTTACAAAACATAGCATAGAAACCTTAAAAACATGGCTTGGCCGAATGGATCTTGGTGGCTATTAGGGTTAACTTTTGTCATAATCCATTTTAAATCCTAACATCATCATATAGTTACAAAACATAGCATAGAAACCTTAAAAACATGGCTTGGCCAAATGGATCTTGGTGGCTATTAGGGTTAACTTTTGTCCTAATCCATTTTAAATCCTAACATCATCATATAGTTACAAATCATAGCATAGAAACCTTAAAAACATGGCTTGGCCGAATGGATCTTGGTGGCTATTAGGGTTAACTTTTGTCCTAATCCATTTTAAATCCTAACATCATCATATGGTTACAAAACATAGCATAGAACTTCATTGAAACCTTAAAAGAAAACATGGCTTGGCCGAATGGATCTTGGTGATTTCTACACAAAACGATCAACCGGTAGCTACTCGTATGCAGGTGAGGGATACTTTCATCCTTCGTTTTGCTTTGAGTGGGAAGATGACCTAAGGAAAACCAAAACCTAGCCTTCTCCTTGCTTGGATGGGATTCGGCCCAAGGATGAAGAGGGAGCTCTAGAATTTGGTGAGGAAGAAGAAGAGAAGAGGAGAAATGAAGTTTGGATAACTCATGCCCCCTCATTTCCCCTATTTATTCACTTGAAGAGTCCCTTGATCTCCCTTACACTTAACCATAATTTCCCCTATTCCTCTAATGATAACATCCTATTGGGCTTTTGGTTAGTGGGTGCATCTATAGGGCTTGGCTATCTCTAGAGGTTTGAGGTTCAATTCCTAGGCCTTGCATCCCTTTTTGGCTTATTTCCTTTTATTTTTGAAAAGGCCCACATAAAGCCCATTATCGTAAAGCCAAAAATTCTTGTAAAATTTCTAGAGCTTGGGATGAAAAAGGGAGGAAAGGGAAATGGAGAATTCGGCCAAGGATGAGGAAGAAGGAGAATGAAGAAGGGAAGTGGGGTTTTACTTCCTCTCTTCTCATAATGATCCTCTTTAATACCTAGGGAATGAACACCCATCATCCTTTCATGGGGGGGATGAACCAACTCCTCATCTTCCCATCTATATTCTTTGTATATCTTATCCATGAATCATCCTATGGTCTAGTGGTGTCAAGGCTACCTCCCTATTAGGAGGTTCAGGGTTCAAATCCTACCTATAACCATCTTTTATTTTATTTTATTTTAAACATTTTATGGCCTTAAAACCTGTATAATTACTTTTGCATAGTTTATAATTTTTGCGGGCGTTACAATCCTTCATACCTATAAAAGTTTCGTCCTCACAACTTAGAACAACTCCGGATACTTTTATTTCATGTCATCCTCGCGTTCCTAAGTTGCTTCTTCAAACTTTTGATTTTGCCATATGACTTTCACTAAGGGTACTTCTTTGGTTCTCTGTTTCTTGATTTCTCGATCTATTATCTGAATAGGTCGACTTTCATAACTTAAATCATCTTGAACTTGTACCGTTTGTGCTCGATCACATGGTCTTATGAACTCTATGCAATCTTATCACCTCCTCAACATACAACTGAGCTAGTTGTTCAATTGAGTACGATACTTGGTTGCTAGAATTCGCATTTGGAGAATTTTGCATACAGCTGCTTTTTCTGAAGAATTTGCAACACTGTATTCAGGTGTTCAGCGTGCTCTTCTTGGGTTCTCGATTATATCAGTATATCATCGATGAAGATGATCACAAATTTGTCGAGAGATGCCGAGAAGACCCGATTCATCAGATCCATAAACTTCGCAGGTGCATTCGTCACTCCGAAAGGCATAACTACGAACTCATAATGTCTGTATCTTGTTCGGAAAGCCGTCTTCGGTCAGGTTTATCTAGGCTTTCAAATCCTGGGGGTTGGCTAGCGTACACCTCTTCTTTAATAAGTCCATTTAAAAACGCTGACTTGACATCCATTTGACATAACTTAAATCCTCGATGTGTAGCGTAGGCTAACAACATTCAAATGGATTCTAGTCGAGCTACGGGGGCATAGGTTTCATCGTAATCTATTCCTTGGACTTGACTAAAACCCTTGGCGACTAACCTTGCTTTATTTCTAACTACTGGTTTCCTCGCTGGTTCATTAAAGCATTTATTACTTGTTGTTGTTCTGTGACTTGTTGTTGGAGTTTTGTGACTACGTGTGTAAGGTCATGCGGGGGTGCTATCTCATCAGCTCTACTACTGCATCTTCCAGACATGTTTATCTTCATATATTAAAGTAAAGCTAGTATAAGTTTTTCGTTCGTTTATCTACGCATAGTTAAACTAAAGCTAGCATATAGTTATCATTCATGTTTTCATGCATAATTTAATCTCAAGGCATTTCATATCATACATGAACAAAATAGGCTAAAGGCATTTCATATCATACATGAAAAAAATAAGCTAAAGGCATTTTATGTCATACATGAACAAAATAAGCTAAAGGCATTTCATATCATACATGAATAAAATAAGCTAAAGGCATTTTATATCATACATGAACAAAATAAGCTAAAGGCACTTCATATCATACATGAAAAAAATTAACAAAATTAGAGTAGACATAGAATTCTTACTTGGAGCGGCAGGATTTGAAGCTTGATGTGTGTGTAGTGGAAAGGTAGATCCGCTCGCTTTTCCAAGTCGAGAGGCGGCGTGATGCACTGCATATACATACACTTCTTACTACTTACAGCGGAAGACTTTAGACACATTTTTTTTCTTTTAAAACATAACATGCATTGACATATATAGATACTTCTTATTCTTAACATAGAGCATGCATCATAACATATATAGATACTTCTTCTTACTTCTTCCTTACTTCTTCTTATTAACATAGAGCATGCATCATAACATATATAGATACTTAGTGCTTAGTTAAAGTTCATAAACATCATCATCATAAGGAGACATAAATAAGGACATCCATAAATCATATCATCATAGGGAAACATATATATAAGGACATAACGGATCTTCTCCACCATGCCACTACCACACACATTTGGCCCATCCTGCTGCTCCCTTTAGTTTATCCATCCCTTACCCTTATCTGCAGTACAAGGGAAAGATAAACTATAATCACATAGGCATAGTAAGATCCTGTCCTACTCACAAAAACCATACATCAACATTAATCATGGCATGTAACATTCATAACATATAAGCAACATAACATGTAACATATGTGACGTAAGCAACTTAACATGTAGCATAAGTAACATAAGTAACATAACATGAATCATCTATAACATAGCAGTATAACATGTATCATCTATAATATATAACATAGCAACATAGCATGTAAACATAACAATCATAACATGTGAACATAACAATCATATCATGTAAACCTATGCAGGATGTTTTTGAAAACATATATTATAAGTACGTAAACATAAATCTCAACATATTTGGGCCCGACATTGTACCACTTCTTCATTATCATAGTGCGCATCCCTAAATAGACCCGAGGTTGCAAATCTCGAACCTACTAGGTTACTAGGCCCAATCTTAGTCCGTCGACCTAGGGCAATCGTCATAGCGTAGAAGCCCATCCTAGGCCCGAGTCTTACTCCATTGACCTAGGGCATCTTGGAGCCCATCCCGTACTAGGCGCGAGTCTTATTCCATCGAGCTAGGGGCAATCATACATAGAGGTCCATCCTAGGCCCGAGTCTTATTCCATCGACCTAGGGCATCTTAGGAGCCCATCCCTTCTTGGACCTTGTTAAGGTCTTGGTACAAGCCATGCAGAAGGTAAAATACTTATATGCTTATTTTATAACATAGCTTATTTCATTTGGCAACATAGCATACTTCATTTCATAACATATCATTCTTCACTTCATGAACATATCATCTTTCATTTCATAAACATACCATACTTCATTTCATAACATATCATTCTTCATTTAATCATCATATCATATTCATTTCGTAAACATATCATTTTGTTTCATTTCATAATCTTATCGTATTCCATTTCATAACATATCTTAAATATCACATACACATAAGCATGGCATAAGGCAAGGCATCAAGAGTAAGTAAACACAAACCTAAGGCATATTATCTTCATCTAGCATCATTTAATATCACAAGTCAACATGAATTCACCCAACATAAAACACATGTTAACCTAATTCATTTAACATAACAACAACTTCATATGCATATAAACATGAATTAAACTTCATTTAATCACCCAAAAATACATGATGGCCGAATGGTCCATAGGGGTTTCTAGGGTTATCTTTTTAACCTATTTCATTTAACATACTAACCACATCATAAGCATACAAAACATGGAATAAAGCTTCATTGAATCACCACAATATAGGGGTGGCCGAATGTCCTTATAGGTTTTTAGGGCTAGTCCTTTACCCTAATTCAATTAACCTACTAACAACATCATAAGCATACGAAACATGGAATAAAGCTTCAATGAATCATCAAAATATAGGGGTGGTCGAATGGTCCTTGTTGGTTTTTAGGGTTAACTTTTGACCTAATCCATTTTAAATCCTAACATCATCATATAGTTACAAAACATAGCATAGAAACCTTAAAAACATGGCTTGGCCGAATGGATCTTGGTGGCTATTAGGGTTAACTTTCGTCCTAATCCATTTTAAATCCTAACATCATCATATAGTTACAAAACATAGCATAGAAACCTTAAAAACATGGCTTGGTCGAATGGATCTTGGTGGCTATTAGGGTTAACTTTTGTCCTAATCCATTTTAAATCCTAACATCATCATATAGTTACAAAACATAGCATAGAAACCTTAAAAACATGGCTTGGCCGAATGGATCTTGGTGGCTATTAGGGTTAACTTTTGTCCTAATCCATTTTAAATCCTAACATCATCATATGGTTACAAAACATAGCATAGAACTTCATTGAAACCTTAAAAAAAAACATGGCTTGGCCGAATGGATCTTGGTGATTTCTACACAAAACGATCAACCGGTAGCTACTTGTATGCAGGTGAGGGATACTTACATTCTTCGCTTTGCTTTGAGTGGGAAGATGACCTAAGGAAAACCAAAACCTAGCCTTCTCCTTGCTTGGATGGGATTCGGCCCAAGGATGAAGAGGGAGCTCTAGAATTCGGTGAGGAAGAAGAAGAGAAGAGGAGAAATGAAGTTTGGATAACTCATGCCCCCTCATTTCCCCTATTTATTCACTTGAAGAGTCCCTTGATCTCCCTTACACTTAACCATAATTTCCCCTATTCCTCTAATGATAACATCCTATTGGGCTTTTGGTTAGTGGGTGCATCTATAGGGCTTGGCTATCTCTAGAGGTTTGAGGTTAAATTCCTAGGCCTTGCATCTCTTTTTGGCTTATTTCTTTTTATTTTTGGAAAGGCCCACATAAAGCCCATTATCGTAAAGCCAAAAATTCTTGTAAAATTTCTAGAGCTTGGGATGAAAAAGGGAGGAAAGGGAAATGAGGAATTCGGCCAAGGATGAGGAAGAAGGAGAATGAAGAAGGGAAGTGGGCTTTTACTTCCTCTCTTCTCTTAATTATCCTCTTTAATACCTAGGGAATGAACACCCATCATCCTTTCATGGGGGGGATGAACCAACTCCTCATCTTCCCATCTATATTCTTTGTATATCTTATCCATGAATCATCCTATGGTCTAGTGGTGTCAAGGCTACCTCCCTATTAGGAGGTTCAGGGTTCAAATCCTACCTATAACCATCTTTTATTTTATTTTATTTTAAACCTTTTATGGCCTTAAAACCTTTATAATTACTTTTGCATAGTTTAGAATTTTTGCGGGCATTACAGACTTCTTGTTAGTTGTCCAACCCTTCTGCCACAATTGGACTTCCTGCCAGTTGTTTGGTTCTCCCGACCCAACTGAACTTCTTGCCTAGTATTTGGTTCTCTTGATCCAGACATGGTAGCTCCACTTCCATTGTTTGAGGTTCATGGCTCGACATGATCCATGGCTCTGATACCAATTGTTAGTGCCTATTAGATCTACATATCTCCACAATAGTATGACATTCTCCACTTTGGGCCAAGCCCTCATGGTTTTGTTTTTGGGTTTACCCAAAGGGCCTCATGCCAATGGAGAGATATTTTCATCTTATAAGCACATGATCTTTTCTATGCCTTATCAATGTGGGACTTTGATTGTATTCTCAATACTCCCAACAGAATTAGGATGAGTCATCATTGGAAGAGTCAAATGCGAGAAGAACCAAAGAGGAGCTTCGTAGCATTCATGGTCGCAGACGAGTCCGAGGCCAAATCAAGCTCCGAGTCCGAGTCCGAATCCAAGAGCTGTTGGATCGAAAGTGTCGCTAGAGGGGGGGGGGTGAATAGCGATACGATGTCGTTAAAAAACTTTTGCAATAAGTAAAAAGCAAGTAGAGAGTGCACAGCGGAAATATAAAGTAGACAAGATATTTTTACGTGGTTCACAATCTTTCGATTGCTAATCCACGGCCCTAGTGATCCTTGATCACGTACGGAGGGCAATTCACTAAAACCACCTCCTCGCTGGAGGTAGGAGCAACGATTACAAAAGAAATCAAGGCAAAGGGACACTTTTCCTTGTTTATTAAAGCACAAAGACAATTTAAAGAAGTAGAACTTAAATATACCGACAACTCTTATAAGTAGAAGATGTAGCTGTTGTAAGCACTTCGTCAGAGCAAATGTGAGTAGTAGTAGCGCATTACGGCGTGTTGAGAGCTCTTGAATTCTTGTTATTTGATTGGCTTGAACATGTCTATTTATGGATATTGATCTATGAATTTAGACATAGGTAGTGTCCAAGGTGAGGTTCTTATCCCAACTCAAGGATGAGGTGTTTCATCCAACCACCTTGTGCCACCTCCAACCTTCTTGTGCGCCAACTCAAGGATGAGGTGTTTCATCCAACCACCTTGTGCCACCTCCAACCTCCTGGGCCCAACTTGAGGATGAGGTGTTTCATCCAACCACCTTGTGCCACCTCCAACCTCCTGAACTCAAGGATGAGGTGTTTCATCCAACCACCTTGTGCCACCTCCAACCTCCTTGTGCGAACTCAAGGATGAGGTGTTTCATCCAACCACCTTGTGCCACCTCCACCTCCTGGGCGCAACTTGTTGAGCCATCTGTGCCACATCATGGGAGCCAACCATCTTGTGCCAACTCACCTTATTTTGGGCGTCCACCACAAGGAAGCTTGGTGATGGTTTGGATGTCCACCTTGATGCCACATCACCCTTTGTACCAAAACACGAGTCAAGTCCAAATTCACCCTTGAAATTCGAGCTCTTCTCGAGGCAACACTGAGCTTGATAGAAAGGGTTTTGAGGACAAGTTAGCTTAAAATATAAAGTACGATGGTTCTAACCATCCGATCTCGACCTAGACCTTCCATTGGAGGTATTGGTGGATCTACGCTTAACAATCTTGCTTTCACACGAGCTACCTTGTAGCCTCGCTTCCTTCACCCGAGTTCTGCTCCGGTCCTTCAAGGTTACCACCTTTCCCACCGGTGTCGAGACCTTCCGCCAACTTTAGCATTTCGCACATTAATTGAGCTCGTAAGATAAAATATACCCTTAACTATTGAGTTTTGCCATAATCAAAATATGTTCGACTTTGGTGCCCAGCACCAACAATCTCTTTTTGATTCATGGCAAACCGACACAAAAGTTAAGGAAAAATTAAGCATAACAGTAAGCTAGCATAATGATTAAGCATGAATGAGCTAGCATAAAGATTAAATATGAATGAGCTAGCATAATGATTAAGCATGAGTGAGAAATATTATTGTTTCAAGTTCTCCCCTTTGAGGTAACCTCCCCCTTGACCGAAGGTGAGTTCTTGAAAAATAATTTTTACTCCCCCTTAATAGTTGCTTAAGTAAACGGATTTACTTAATATAAAAGGTAATAATTTTGTTTACTTTCTTCCTTACTTTTGTGACTTTCTCCCCCTTTTGCCTTAACTCAAAAAGTTTGTAAATATATTTTAGGGTTTGTAAGTCCAAGCAAGTTCCCAATATAAATATATATATTTTTTTTTTTAAAATAATAATAAGCTTGAAAATATGTTCATCTAAAATGTACAACTCCGGTTGGACTTGATTGATATAGAATGATCAATAAGTCTTGAAGGAGTTGATTTCTAAGGTAAGACTTAGGCTAATTTCATAAAAAGAAGCAAAAGTAGAGTACATATATAGAAAAATTTAAATCCTACTCTATTACGCACATACCTAACTTTCGTCTTAATAAACTAAATTCGGCTTCGGGTAGTGGTTTGGTGAAGATGTCCGCTAGGTTTGATTTGGACTCAACATACTCTAGTTGTATAGTTCCATTAGTTACATGTTCCCTAATGAAGTGATGTTTAACTTCTATATGTTTTGTCCTAGAATGACATATTGGATTTTTAGTTAAGTTAATTGAACTAATGTTATCTATGTAGGTTTTAATGTTGTTAAAGATTAAGCTAAAGTCTTGGAGAGTGTGCTTCATCCATGTGAGCCGAGAGACACACTCACCCATCGCAACGTATTCTCCGGGTAGATAAGGCAGGTCGCTTCATCAATCAACTTATAGACTTGGACAGGATTTGACAACAACCACTGTGTTTTCTATCGAGTTTACTACCGGCATAGTGAGTCAGTATATTAGATTAAACTGAGATCTAGGGTACCAAATACCTACGCTTCTTCTTTAGATATCTAAGGATACGCTGACTAGGTTAGGTGAGACTCTCGCATGTTTGTAACCTTGCATATACTGCAATAAAATGCTCGGTTTCATGTTATATAGGAGACTTCCTATTGCGCTCCTATAGTATTTTAGGTCAACGCCTTTCATCTTCGCTTATATTAACATTAGTTAATTGATTATTTTAGCATCTTGCATTCCAAATCGATTTATTAAGTCCTTAGTATATTTTTGTTGATAAATATATTCCATCTTTAGTTTGTTTAATTTGTAAACCTAAGAAGAAACTTAACTCTCCCACTAAATTCATTTCAAATTCACTTTCCACAAGTGAGATGAATTGCTTAGTGATCGAGTTGGTAGTTCCAAAATTATATCATCTATAGATTTGGGCTATAAAGATTTCTTTTCCTACTTTTAAAATAAGGTTGGGTCGACTAAACCTTGGTTGAATCCTTTGACTTAAGATAGATCAAGCCTTTACTCTTGGGGCTTGTTGAGTCCATATAGGGCTTTCTTAAGTCTAAGGACATGGTCGGTTTATCTAGATTTTCAATCCGGAGGTTGACACGAAACTTCTTCCTTAATGTATCCATTCAAAAATGCGACTTGACATCCATTTGAAACAATTTAAAACCTCGATGATATGCTAACAACATTCGATGGACTCTAGTCTCAGGGGCGAGGTCTCATCGAATCTAAAGACTTGACTAAACCCTTTGAAACCTAGCTTTATTTCTAACTACTTCACCTTTATCATCAAGTTTATTTCAAATACCCACCTTGTTCCAATAATTGATTTTTCTGTGGTGGTACTAATTTGACTTCATTTCTATGAATTAATTCTTCTAGCAATAATCCAATGATCGGAAGTGCTTGTTCAATAGTTTTGGGTTCGATTTTGGAAATTAACGATTTGACTAAGGTTTTTGAAGCCTAGTTCAACTCCCTAAAGATCACCTATAACTTGATTGATAGGATGATTTGTTTGAGTCTTAGTGTGACTGTTAGTCATCTATCACTTGGTCGATAGGATGACTTGGGAGTTCTAGTTTGATTTTAGAGTCATCTATCACTTGGTCGATAGGATGACTAAGTTAGGACGAGATTCAAGTTCAAGATCAGTCGGGTTCGCTATAAGTTGATTTGCTAGTTGGTTTTGTTGGGATTGAACGGTTCGTCCTTCGAAAAACTATATTAATTTTCGACTCTTATGTGTAGGATCAATGGAATTACTAAAGGGTTGTTTGTAAGTTTTAAACCTAAATCATCTCACCAATATCTACATGATCAAAACATGTTATTCCTATGTGTTATGGAGATGACTTTCAATTTTACTTGATTAATTTTAATGAATTTAAATTAACCAACATTAGGTTAGATTCGATTTAGTCTAAGCTCATCAAGTAATCTTTTCAAGAGATTAGCTTCCAGTCGTGGCGATACGAGGCCTTCTTGACGAACAACGACCACTTCCTGACAAAGCTAATTTCAAGAAATTGATAACTCGACTTTTGAGACTACTCTTGGTCTAACTAGTTATTTAAAAAGAGGCGAGGCTCAATCTTTTCGAGGATTTTAGTTGATTGAAAAGAGGCCCGAGGCTCAATCTTCGCAGGATTTTAGTTGGTTATGAGTCCTATCTAACCATTCTAAAAATAAAGGAAAACTAAGCATGCAATTTCTAAGACTTAACAAATACATTTTGTATTGGCTCTCGACCATTGAATCGAGGGTCTATTCACATAGTGAATTTGGTCCTTGGGAACCCAATACATGTTAGATCCTAAAGGTTAAAGTGATCTTAGGACCCATGCTTGACATTTTTCTTATGTTGGTTTACTATAGACATATATGACTTATTGGTTGTATTTGAGTTAAACAGTCCTTGTTGTACACGTTGTGATCCAAGTAAGAGGTCAAGTCCCTGATCCCAAAGTGAACCTTCCAACGAGTTAAGGTCTTCGACTTGTGTTTCGCGAGTTCTCAACTCGCTTTTCAACTTGAGCTGAGTCCTCCTCTTGAAGAGTATAAGAGGTTAGGGAGACCTCATGTTTGAGGAGGTTAACCTAAGTCTATGAGACTAAGTATTGATCATAAGTATAAAAGTAAACATCCATTATGTTCTTGAGCTCATACATGGAACTTGAATAAAAGGCAAGTGAATTCTCTCTTTTGATGAATATTGATATTGAAGTTCACACTTTTCTTATCTAATAAACTTGATCTAAGGATTTATTGACCAAAGTATCAGATATCATATCTAAGATCAGTAAAGATTGATTAACTAACCATCCTAAAAGATAAGTAATTTAGAGGGAGTCATACCTAGTCCTTTGTAAGAATTTTTTCACTTGTAACTAAAATTAAGGTTAAATAATCTTATTTGGACTAAACAATTCTTTTTGTTATTTGAATTTAGATAGGACTTTAACATATTTTACAGCTCAAGATACTAAGTAAATAGAATCTAAATGTCAGGGGTGATCCATTGATATCCAAACATCATATGCCTCGCCACAACCTGGTGCACTATGTTGAGTAGATAACTAAAGCTAACTTACTAAGTCTGTAACTCATTAGACCAATGTTTAGTCCAAAGTTAGTCAAGTATTTGATTCCTTGATTGACTTTGTCTTAGGAAGAGGTCCACCTGATATCTAAGAAGATCATATGCCTCGTTACTACTTGGAAATCAATTTTGAAAAAACCTACTTGATTAGCTCAAGCTAAACTTGAATCTAACATAAGTTTAAAAAACTTTGAAATTTTCATTAAAATTAATCAAGATAAGAATGAACTCTCATCTCACAAAATCCATAGGATTAACGTGTATTGAAAACCTAGATTGGGTGAGATGAATTAGATTGACTTAATCAAATTAATCAACTCAACCCTAATTCTAATCAATCTAACTTTAATCAACTCAATTCTAATCAAACCATAATTTATTCTTAATTTAACCAACCTTAAGACTGTTTAATTCATATAGGACTCCAGAATGGACCAATAGATTATGGATAGTGGCTATTCCAGACACATGACTAGAGAACATCACAAATCATAGAATTAAAACTCAAGAACCTAGGTTCAATTGCCTTTGGAAACAACTGCACACTTAAGGTAACTGGAATATGTAACATTGAACTAAAATCAAATTTTATCATTCAAAAGGTCTTGTTTATAGAAAATTTCAAATTCAATTTACTTAGCATAAGTCAACTATGTGATGTTGGATATGAAGTGAAATATTTGTCAAATGATTGTTTAATTAATAGCATTGAAAATTAAAAAATATTACTTAAAGGCGTTTGGGATAAAAACCTCTATTTAATAAATTTAGCAAGATCCTCAATCAAGTGTCATTTGACACAACAAGAAGAATCTTGGGTGTGGCATAAGAGACATGCTCACGTCAACTTTAGGCATACAACTAAACTAAGTGAAACCAATTTAGTTAAAGGGTTACCTAAACTAAAGAATTTAGAAAACAAAATTTATAATGCTTGCCAACAAGGTGTTGGAACGTTGGTGGCCGACTAGAGGGGGGTGAATAGACCTCAATCGTCGTACGGTGGAATACGATCGTTCGTCGTGCGTCGCTTGTCTATAATTGTCGTTAGCGCAGCAGAAACAATAGAAACAAATATAAATACTAACAACAAACACAAGCACATGCAATACACCAAGATATACATGGTTCAGAACCGAATGGTTCCTACTCCACAGGCGAGCTCACCGAGCTCTAGTTATGCACACGACACTAATTAAACTCCTTCTCGACAACACGTCGGAGGTGGAGAAACCTCGCAACAACATTAACAGAATATATGAGGTTTTGCAAGCTCGATATGTTGAAGGGATTTCCTTGTCGAGTCCGTGAGGGAAACTCGCTTCCTTCACCGGTTCTTGACCATGGTGATCCCTTTCCGCCCCGGATTAAAAATTTAATCCTAGACAAAGGATTCCCAAAGCAACCAAGTCATCGTATTTCGTTGAGAGGTCACTTGAACAAACTAGTTGTTCAAGCGACCATCCTCTATTCTACGAGTAGCCGCGGAATAGACGATGTCCGGATCGCCGGTTTTTGTGTTTATACTCGGGATCCAAGTATTATTTAGCCTATTTACAGAAATATAACATGCTTATATTTTGAAAAAAAAACACAAGCAATGAATGAAAGAGATAGAAGAATAGTTATACCTCTTGGTCTTCTAATGTATGACCCTCCTCCTTTTGGACGTCGTGTGGGCGACGATCCACCAAAAGTCGAAGCTCCTAGATCGCAAAACTTCCTTCCTTGCTTTTCCCAAGCAAGAGGAAGAAGAGACACAATGTTTTTCTCCTTCAAAAACTCAACCAACAAAGAACTATAGAAGTTCGTGCCGCCGGCCAACTAGAAGGAGACGAAGCTGATGGAAAACTACCAAGACACCAAGGGAAACCCTATATCGTGTGTCCATCACCTCAGGAGAAGAGAGGAGTGTTTGCGCCGCCAAGGGCTGGGAAGGGCTGGAATAGCTGCTGGACGTTGGCCACAAGGCAAGGAAGAAGAAGGAAAACTTGCCTTATTTGGTGCCACCCTTGCTTCCAAACCCTAACCCTAATTCCAATCCTATCTCAACTAGGATTGCCCTATTATTGCCGCCCAAGCCTTGCTCCCTCTCTATCATCATCTTCACGCCAACCCCATGCCACCTTTTATAGAGTTTGGGGATAAGCCATGAATTAATCTCCTCCATTGGTTTTAGGGACTTAATCTCAACCATCGGATCTAGAGATTTAATCTCAACCGTCAGATCTTAGAGATTTAATCTCTACCAATGGATCTTAGTGTTTTGTTTCTATCCATTGGATCTAAGCATCTTGAGGTGTTAATGGGCTACATTAGGGACCATGAGGAGGAGTTGGGTCTTGGCCACCCATGGATCAAGCCCACATAAAGTCCGATCCACTAATGATGATCCAATCCACTAAAGGTCCATAATTGATCTACCTCACCAACCCCCATATGACAATATGGGCTCCATATATTATTTGTACATTTTCTCCCCGTTTTTAAGATCTCGAATGTCCGTCGATTAATTAATTTACTAACCATTAATTAATCAACATCTAACTCCTTGAGTAGTACCACTCAGCCTTTTCATCATGCCGGACCAAGTCCACCTGCAGGGTTTACATGATGAATCTTATGAGCTCCTCAAGGGGACATCATCATCCTAATATATAGGACACGGTTTCCTCCTATAATCAACGGCACACCATATAAATAATATCATCTTCCAACTTACCGAGTCTATCGATTTAATCTATAAATCTCGCCCATTGGTGAATCAAAGAGATGAGTACCAAGTATATGTGCCCGTTATTATATCGGGATTAAGAGCATGTACTAAATAATATCTGAGGTCCGATTCGATTATGTAGAATAAATCAAATCACCCGTTGCCCCGCTAAATACACACAAAGTGCACTAGTGTGATTCTAAGGTCAAGACAAACCAATACCAAATCATACTACAACCATTCCGATGGTTTGTCCAAAGCCATCTCGGTTGTGAGCCTTTACTTATACTTTACAAGGAGCCGATAACATGATCTCCCGTGTGACACCACACACCATGTTATCTACAATGTAACGTATTAGACAATATGCATAAATATATGCAAACAATGATCATGTGATTCTTATTTCAAAAATAAAGATGTTTATAGAAAAGATAGACTTTTCAGTATACATCCCTACAATATAGAAGTACAAATAAGAATACAAATACAATACAAAAGAACACTTTTCACCGATTGCTTTTGATCACTTGTTTATTGCTTGCTTTGGTTGGCTCTTGAAGGACTAGAATACAGTAGCAATTCCCCTTCAAAGTCTCCCTTAAAGTCTTGGCAAAATCCTCCATCTTGAGCTTCATTTATAACCTGCATCAAGCTAATTTTTTGCCCATCAGTCGACTGATCATGACCATCAGTTGACTGATCCTGTAGTCGTTGTCTTACAATGACTTGATCCACATTAGCAAAACTCTAACGGATCCATCATCGCCGATGATGATCAATCGATCGATGATATCACGAAAGTCCGAGCACTGATCGAAACCATTCTGCCTAAAACCCTACGGGCCGATCGATCTCCTTCATGGATCGATGTTATCACCAACCGCCATCCTCGATAAATGAATGATTAGCTAGACCTTGTTGAAACACCAAACATTAGTCAATTGAGAGTATGCACCTGAACATCGATGTCAAAACCTCAAACACCAAGTTGTTTGAGCATCCGACACTCAGTCTTAGTCACTTGGCCAAGTCCACCTCATCCCTCATGGAGTTCCCCACCGAAGTTATTTTCCCTTGTCCTACGTCCCTCGGATGCGCCAAGTGCATGACTTTGCAATGGCATCCTTCGCGTATCTTTCCCTTGAAGTATGCTTCCCTTGGGCCTCACTCCATTCGCTCCCCATCTGGCGGTCCCTCAGATGCATCAAGCGCATGACTATGTAATGTCATCCTTCACCGACTGAAGGATGTCGAGCCTAGTGAACTTGCCAAGTCCTCAAGACTTCCCAAATGCACCAAGCGCATGGCTTAGCAATGCATTTCTCACCAAGCACCAAGCACACGGCTTCGTAATGCTTTGGACTTTTCCACACCAAGCCCCATGCTTGGATTTTCCATGCCAACTCCATGTTGGACTTTCCAATTACAATCCTATGTCATAAGTTTTGTCTATCATCAAAAAACTGCTCGAGTCAACCCGGGCCGATTGCACCAACAATCTCTCCCTTTTTGATGATTGACAAAACTATCCCGCAAGTCTACCAATTATCCCTAATTGGAAATTCTCACATCCCAATGAGAATTCCTAACCCAATTGGTAACTTGGTAACTTCTCCCCCTTTTTAACATACATCAAAAAGGTCCTCCCCAAGGGTATGAATGTCTCATATCCCAATGAGATCTTACAATCTCTCCCTTGGAGGAACATGTTGGTACAGGGGCACCAGATAACAGAACTTGTGTTTTGATTATGGCAAAGACACAAAGTTAAGTTTACATCATTATCTCACAATCTAAATCGAGTGTGCAGAAAAGTACTAATGCTAGAGCTGAAGGCTAGTGACACCCGGAGGAAGCCGAGGTGGGTCAAGCAAAGTGACTCGGAGGGAGCGAGAATCAGTGAAGGTTAAGTAAAGAGACACAGTAAGTATCGAGGTAAGCTCATGTGAGTCAGAGATGGTAAGGTCGTGTCCTTTGTACGGGGATGACAGTAGGTGGAGATCCGACTAAGACTTCCTGTGGAAGGTCTAGGTCGAGATCGGACGGTCAGAAATCGTCGCATTTATCATTTTTCGAGCTAACCTCTTACTGCAGAGAAGTGGCTGCTAGCAATGATTATCGACATTGCAATGATCGATACTCATAAGTCGATGGGAGGCATCAACAATCGATTGCGAATTAGCCTTTGCACTAGGTCAAAACGGATAATGTTTGACACGTCCACTTCCCGATAAATTTTGTATAACTTCGTGATCTGTTCTGAAAGATGAGGAGACATATTCAGAGGCAAAAATCTATAAAAGTAGGTGAAGATTTCAACTCCAAACATCATCAAGTTTAATTCTCAAGTGATCCTACAACGTCAAATCTCCAACACTGTCATAACGTCGACACGTCGACAAGTTCTGATCTTCTTCGTCGGCAGCAGCAACAAGTAACATATTTTGTTATTGTATTCTTGTTTTTATTTGCAATGAGGAGAGGTAGGCTAGTTGCCTTATCCTCGTACCTTCCGTTTTGTGTTCGTTGTCTCCTACCTCCAACGAGGAGGAGACGTTATAGTGCTTTGCCCTCCGTACGTGGTCTAGGACCGTTAGGGCCTTGGAGTAGCAACCGCTGGGTTGTGAACCAAGAAAAAATAAACGTGTCTTTTTGCCTCCAGGCATGCATCGAATCTAACGATAAAAGATTTACGCTCACTATTCACCAGGAGGATCCACACACGCCTACAATCATTCTATTAATAAGTCCCATATCACTTAAAGAGAGGCAACCCAATTTCCCTCCCATGAGGAAAAGTACACATCCATCTTCCCATGATGGATACCTCCTCTTAAAGGCTTGCTCCCCCTTGACCATTGCACCAACAATGTCCTTGGAGAGTCCCTAAGCCAATAGGAACATTAAACAATCAAAATTAAGGCAAAGTTCAACAATGAACTCTCATCCTCCTTAAAATTTATACTCACCCTAAACACTTCTCCTAATCCATATCCAATGGATTTCCACCCTTTCTAATGCTCTCCCAAGCATGTCCAAGGGTTAGGAGTGGTTAGAGGACCAAAACCTAGCTGAACATGAGCCTAACCACCAAGGTTTACTCGGAAGAATACCGCAATTAGATATCATCAATTAGATATCCTCGACTCCTTCCATCAATGATCGCCTCGGCAATCAACTGATAACTACATTTGCAGTTTTTTGATTTTCAGAAATAAATTTCTAAAATTCGTAAGTAAATATACATAAGTTGAAAAATCTTGAAATTTTGTATGTATATTACTTAATACAATCATAATGGGTGAAAAATATTGGAAAATTATTTTACCCATAAAATAGTGAGATTGATACAAATTTCAAAAGTTTAGAAAAGCTTCAATAATGAGCCCTCTTTGTATCATCCCATTCAATAGTGATAGCTATCAAAAGATAGACTTCACCAAGGTTTTTCAAAATGTTTTTAAAATGTTTTTGAAACCTTTAATTCCTTTTTCCTTAACATCTCACTTGTATCTAAATGTGCAAAACACATTCAAGGCAAATATTCTAGTGAGATGTGGGTTTTTGTTCTTTAATGGTTTCATGCATATTCTAAACCAACTCTACTTTATTCCCTCATGCATGGGACTTCAAGTCATGCCAATGGTCCTTAAATCAATTTTATTTTATGCATGATATGATTATAACATATATATGATATAACTAAGCATGTGCCAAAATCATAATGTCATGGCATGTGAATGAAATTTTAACATACATGACATATAAAACTAAGTCTAAAACATGATCATGACATTTTTAGAGATAAAAATGAAAATGATGTCATGTCATGGCAAGGCAAATAAATCATGGCAAGTAAAATATAATAAGGTATAAAATACCTAATTGTTAAATCCAAATTGCCATTTCTAGGAATTAATTCTATTTTGCCTTAATACCATTATCTCCCAAGTGTGCCATAAACCCAAAATGGCACACCCATACCTCTAAGACCTAATCGTGTCAATTTAATCATTTTTTTTCAACTTCTCAAGAACATTGGCACATCCTAATGTGTCAACTCACCATGGCTAGGTTAACTACCCATCGACTTAGGGTTGACACACCCTAATCCATCTAGCGTGAATCGATCACACTCCTAGGAACCCAATACCTATTGGAGCTCCTTGGGTTAACAAGGTATTCACTCGGGATAACTTCCCTAGATACCTTCCTAATGACCCTTTTAGGCTTTGAAGCCACAGTCTCTTGGATCTTTCCTAGGTCAACTCTAGAGGTAACTCCCCCAATGACCATCTTAGTGGCTTTCTTGGTTTTTCTTAAGTCCTTAGCCACTAAGCACACACCATGGCTAGTCTTAGGGATAACATCCCTATTAGCCTTGGTTTTCCTAGACCTAGATGTTCTTCCATAATCAAATGGAACATTATGATAAGTCTTCTTGGGCTTAGATTTGTGACCCAAACCTTCCTTGCCCATAGACCGTTCTTTAACCCTAGGTCTTGACTTTTGGGCATTTGACCCATGAATAGAATTTTCTATAATCCTAAGGGTCTTTTCCATTCTCTCAAGTCTTGACCTCAAGACTTGGTTTTCTAATTCTAATTTTTTCAATTTTGATTTATCATTAGATTTTTGGGAAGGCCTCTTCTTCTTAGGCATGTGCCTAGACTTTTTGGGATTAATACGCAAATTTTCTTCTATTCTCCTAATTGATTCCCTAGGTAAAATAGTTCTAGTATTATTTGTCCTAGGTTTATCTTTAGATAAATTTAAATGCTTAGCACCTAAACAATAAACCTTATTATTTCTACTAGCATGCTTTTCATTAATAATTGCAAGAGAACTAAAATAATTTTTAGCATGGTAACTTTAGAAATTGAAGGTGTGCATAATTTGATTTTAGGAATAAATACCCCTACATGAGAGCAAGCAATACGTAACCTCTTCCCCCAAGGGCATTGGCTTCGGTAGTGTCCCCGTTGGTTGCATTTGAAGCACACAATGTGCTCTTTGCTCTTAATTGTGGGAACTCCGACATTATTGACTTTTGGTGCCGGTTGCACCTTCTTCACCTTCTTAGGACACTTACTTTTATAGTGCCCTTGTTCCCTACACTCAAAGTATGTTATATGATTTTTATTTATAAAAACAACACTTGAGTTACCTAAGGAATTTTCGCTTCTCCCAGATGTTGAAGCTTCTTCTTGAACTTGTTCCGGGATGGAAGACCTCTCCTCCCCCTCAATTCTAGAGGTGGAGATCACCAAATCATCAACATCTTCGAATGTGGTGGGCAATTCTTCCTCGGCATTCTTCTCTACTTGTTCCGGTTCAGGATTCTTGTGGAATTCAACCACCTTATTCCACAAATCCTTTGCATCCCTAAAATTACCTAGACTAGACCAAATATTGTTACGAATCAAATCACTAAGTAATTCGATTACCTTGAGATTAGTCTTGAAGTCCTTGATTTGGTCTTGGGTTCACCTTGGCTTCTCAATTTGCCTATTGCTTTTATCCCTAGGAAATTCGAAACCATTTTCTATAATAAGCATAATATCGAAATCGATTTCGAAATATACCTCCATCCTTTTCTTCCACCAAGAAAAGTCTCCATCGAATTTCGGTGGATGGATGTTGTAGCCAAGCATCTTTTAGTGCTTGTATCGGCGGTTAGTCCTCTAGAAGCAACTTGGCTCTGATACCACTTGTTGGAACATTGGTGGCTGGCTAGAGGGGGGTGAATAGCCCTCAATTGTCGTACGGTGAAATACGATCATTCGTCGTGCGTTTCTTGTCTAGAATTGTTGTTAGAGCAGTGGAAACAATAGAAATAAATAGAAATACTAACAACAAACACAAGCACATGCAATACACCAAGATATACGTGGTTCGGAACTGAATGGTTCCTACTCTATGGGCGAGCTCACCGAGCTCTAGTTATGCGCAAGGCACTAACTAAACTCCTTCTCGACAACACGTCGGAGGTAAAAAATCCTTGTACAACCAATTACAACAGTAATATAGAAGTACAAATTATAATACAAATACAATACAAAAGAACACTTTTCACTAATTGCTTTTGATCACTTATTTGTTGCTTGCTTTGGTTGGCTCTTGAAGGACTGGAATGCAGCAGCAATTCCCCTTTAAAGTCTCCCTTAAAGTTTTGGCAAAATCCTCCATCTTGAGCTCCATTTATAACCTGCATCAAGCTGATTTTGCACCCATCAGTCGACTGATCATGACCATCAGTCGATTGGTCCTGTAGCCATTGTCTCACAACGACTTGATCTACATTGGCAAAACTCCAACGGATCCATCTTTAGTCGAATGATCATGCCCATCGATCGACTGATGATCCCATCAGTCGAGTGTTGGCGCGAGCACTCGACTAGAAATCATTCTGTGGCTGAAAACACCCCTATCAGTCGACTGATCTCCTTCATCAGTCGACTAATGGTGTCATCAATCGACTGCCATCCCTCAACAATTGACTAATCAGCTAGACCCTATTCAGTCAAACACTAGTCGAACCCTAGTCGACTTGGATCAGTCGACTGACACCTATGCCAATAGACTGATGTCAGGTAAAACCTCAAACACTAAGTTGTTTAAGCATCCGATAATCAGTCTTAGCCACTTGGCCAAGTCCACCACATCCCTCATGGAGTTCCCCACCGAAGCTCTCTTCCTTCGGCCTATGTTCCTCAGATGCGCCAAGCACATGGCTTCGCAACGCCATCCTTCGCGTTTCTTTCTCTCAAAGTATGCTTCCCTTGGGCATCACTCCATTCGCTCCCTGTCTGGCGGTACCTCGGATGCATCAAGTGCACAACTTCGCAATGCCATCCTTCACCGACTCAAGGACCCCGAGCTTAGTCAACTTGCCAAGTCCTCAAGTCTTCCCAAATGCACCAAGCGAACGGCTTCGTAATGCATTTCTTGTTGGGCTTTCCGAGTCGTAAAAACCGCTTTTGCGTTGCGGAAACCTCGGAAGCCCGGTCACGAATCCATGCGAAGATATATAAAAATAAATTCATGTATGTGTTATGGAAACCTAGATCTACCTTAGATCTACATGATGAGAGTGTTACCCTCGTAGCGATGCCCTTCGCATAACCTGCTTGTCCAAATGCTTTGCTGGATCTTGAAGAGTGTCAAGTGTACACTCCTCTACAAGTATCCACACAGACAAATGTTAGAGAAGACACCTTAGAGTGTGCTAGCACCCTTGAGGAATCTTGGCAAGAAGAGTATTGGGAGAGAGCAAGAAGGAGAGGAAGGAAGAAGAAGATGATGTTAATTCCAAATAACTTCTCATCTAATGAAAAGTGGCCAACCACTTTGTTTTGGGTGGTTACATGGATGCATGTAACTCCAAGAGGCAATGGCCATTGGTCTCCCTCATGAGGTGGCACCACATGATAAGTCCATGATGATGTGAAACATCATCATTGGTTGGCCCCCATGCCAAGTCACCATGACATGGCAATTGGTCAAGTCAAAATTGACCATTCATCCTCCCTCTCAAGTCAAGTCAAACTTGACCTCTTATCTCCCATGGTTGATCAAATCTAACCACTTGATTCAAGTCAATTTGATTTAATGAATCTCTATTAATTAATTTAAATTGACTCAATGAATCAAATTAAAATTAGACTCATTCAACACTTGAATCAAATTGAGTCTAACTCAATTAGTCTAATTTGGATTACTCTTAATCCAATTTGGTTTATCCCATGAATCTAATCCTCATGGTTCATCATATGAACCTAATCTCCATCTAATTGCCCTTTGTGTGTGACCCTATAGGTTCTTGTAACATTGGCAATGCTCCTAAACCGATTTAGGAACATAAGCAATGAGCAATATCTAGCAACACATCATTGCTACCCAAGTTACAAGAATGTTGAGATCCAACGTCACCTTTGTGACTACTAATTGTTATTCTCATAATATGTGACAATGTCCCTCTATCCTTGACATCTAGATTGACCAATTGAAGCATAGACTATGTCATCCTCGGTATAATCTATATCTTGAACTCCAAGTATACTCACTCTAATCAAATGAGCTCAATATCTCATATTGACTAATTTGGGCATGGCCATGCACTTCGTGGTCTCACTCTATGAAAAATAACGATGTCACTCCCGTCATATAGGAGGAATAGATCCCATCTACATCACTCACATCCCTCTGCATAATTTGTTACATACCCAGTAATCGTCTTTATAGTCCACCCATTTACGGGTGACGTTTGACGAAGCCAAAGTATGCAACTCCTTATGTAGGGAACCATGGTGACTTTAGGTCCAAGGACTAATAGTCATACTAATAGTCACATGAGAAAGTATATGACACTCATATAATGATCCATGATACTTTATCATAGCGGGTCATTCAGTATACATTCACCAATGCATACCCATGTGTCAACTTGATATCTCATATCTATGACTTGTGAGATCAAGTCATCGTGTTGACCTACATGCTAATCTCTACGCATTAACATTGTCCCTGAATGTTAATACTTGACTAGGAATGATTAAGAGTAGTGTTCTCTATATCATCTCATTATCGATTCAACCAATCGATTGATATAGATAAGAACCTTCTAGTTAAGGACGTTATTACATTTAGTTATTTGCCACCAATATAAGTAAATATAATATCCATGCCTTTATAAATATGAATATGATACAATAAAGTCCAAACAACAATCATCACATGATTAACTCTAGGGCTTTCACTAACAATCTCCCACTAGTACTAGTGTCAATCACCATAGTATCTAATACCCAATGACCTAGTGTGACCATCATACTTTTTCTGTGCCAAAGGCTTGATCAAGGGATCTGCGATGTTAGCCTCTGTGGGTACTCTACAAATCTTCACATCTCCTCTATCGATAATCTCTCGAATGAGATGGAAGCACCATAGTATGTGTTGTTGGATCGAAACAGATTGCTAGAGGGGGAGTGAATAGCGATAAACCTTTTTTTTTAATTCATTCGTTAAAACTCAAGTAGACAGTTAATTACAGTGGAAAGATAAACTATAAATAAATGAGACAAATATTTTTTTACTTGGTTCATAGCCTTCGGCTACTACTCCAAGACCCTAGTGATCCTTGATCACGCACGGAGGGCAATTCACTAAAAACACAACTCCTTGTTGGAGGTAGGAGTTTGACGATTACAAAAAAAACTTCGAAAGAAAAGATAGAGAGACAAACCCTCTCTTCTATTAATGTAAAGTGCAACGATAGAAAGCCTCGATTAATAAAAGGAATTGCAATATTTAAAGAGACGACAAAATAAGAATATCAACAACTAAAAGAGTAGAAAGTAAACTGGGTTGTTGACAGCACTTCGTCGTAGAGTCGTCGAAAAATCGCAGAGTTGTGGAGGTTTGTGAGCACTTAGAGATGATAAAAAATCCTAGGAGAAGCCCTCCTTTTATAGCCTTTAAGCCCCTCATCGAATGGGTCTTCAACCAATAGGAATTGGGCACAAAACTCCTTGAAAAATGGTGATAAAGCTTGACTCCTCGAGGCTGATTTTTGACCATCGGTTGAACTGGCCGATTGAATCTGCTCGATTGAACTGATTGAATGGCAAATTTTTGACTACAATAAAGAGTTAGCTCAAAATATAAGTGAATTCTACTACTTGCAACATAGACCTTCCATGGAAGTCTTGGGCCTGATCGTCACCTAAGGACGCCCGTGACAAAGGACACAACCTCACTTCACTTTACTCACTCGAGCTTACCTCAATACTTACTATGTCGGGTTTTGCTTAGGCCTTCACTTGATTCCTTGGCTCCCTCGAAGTCACTCGAGTGTCGCCCGACTAGCGGCTTCCTCCTCGGTGTCGCTAGCCACTCGGCTATAGCAATTTTTTGAGATAACGACATGAGATTAACTTTGTATCGTTTGCTATAATCAAAACTCAGGTTCGACTTAGGTGCCTACTGCACCAACAATCTCCCCCTTTTTGATTTATGGCAAATCCACATACAAAGTTAGGAAAAATAAATTAAGTGCATTAAGCAAAATGAGCAAGAGATATGCATGAATGAGCAGGAGTATAAAAAAGCATGAATGAGCAGGAGTATATAAAAACATTTTTTTCAAGTGCTTCCCCTTGAGGAATCCTCCCCCTTGACCGAGGGTGAGTACTTGAGAAAGAGTTTTAACTCTCCCCCTTGATGTTTGCTACTAAACAAAAGAATTAAGTAACCGCAATTGCTTAATATTGGACATAGTGTTTAAAATAAGTTTTAAGTTAAGAAATCAAAAAACTGATTTCTTAACCTTGGCCTTTACTTCCGTTTTGTTAACAAGTTAACTTAAAGTTAAGTAAACCTTTCCGTTTTGTTAACATGAACAAGTTAACTAAGCCTTGGCCATAAAAAAAAAATTATCCCTTAACTTTGGCTTTTTTCTCCCCCTTTTGCCATATATCGAAAAGAGTGAGGGTGTGTGTGGAATAAAAAATAAGTATTAATTTGAAAATGTTCCACATTATTTTGAAAATAATATCCTGAAAATAAGTTCATCTATAAAATGTTCGACTCATATTTGGCTTGATTGATATGAAAGATCAACCAATCCTGGTCAGAGTCGGTTAGTATGTATGATTATACTCTGTGGTTCATAGGGATGCACTAGCTCTACATCTGGAACCAGGAGTAAGGTTCTAACATCTCACGCCCATCTACGTGGCTAAGTACACAAACACATTAGTCCTATGTGTTGTGAGATGTACTGGCTCCTTAAATCTATAGGTGCATGATATCTAAGGTATGTCCTATGCTAGTTCCATAAAAATGAAAATTAAAAAATAGTAGTAAGAAAATATAATTTGCAAGTTCCTATTCTACTACGCACATGCCCAATTTTTGTCTTAATAGACTAAATTCGGCTTCGGGTAGGGGTTTAGTAAATAGGTCTGCTAAGTTAGACTTCGATTCGACGTATTCAAGTTGTATGACTCCGTTGGCCACATGTTCTCGAATGAAATGGTGTTTGACCTCTATATGTTTGGTCCTAGAGTGACATATCGAATTCTTAGTAAGATTAATTGAACTAATGTTATCTAGATGGAGTTTCGTGTTCGTAAAGTCTAACTTAAAGTCGTAGAGAGTGTGCTTCATCCAAAGAAGCTGAGTGACACACTCACCCATCACGATGCATTCGGCTTCGGTGGTAGATAAGGCAACACAGTGTTGCTTCCTACTGCACCGACTCGTACTCTTTCTATCGAGCTTACTACCGGCATAGTCTGAATTGGAGTAGTCGGTTTGTTCAAACTCGGTAGATCTAAGGTACCAAATACCGACATTAAGTGTACCCTTTAGATATCTAAGGATACGCTTGACTAGAGTTAGGTGAGACTCCTTGGCACAGGTTTGAAACCTAGCACACATACTTACTGCAAATAAGATATCAGGTCGGCTTGCAGTTAAGTAAAGGAGACTCCCTATTACGCTCCTATAGTATTTTAAATCAATTTGGTTTCCGATTAAATCTTTTTCTATATTCACATTAGTTTCCATTGAAGTATTAATAATTTTAGCGTCTTGCATTCCAAAGCGTTTAATTAATTTCCTAGTATATTTGCGTTGATGTAGGTATATTCAATCCTTAGTTTGTTTAATTTGTAGACCTAAGAAGAAGTTTAACTCGCCTACTAAATTCATTTCAAATTCACTTTCCATAAGTGAAATGAACTCATTTAGTAGGATTGAGTTGGTGGTTCCGAAAATAATATCATCTACGTAGATTTGGGCTATGAATATGTCTTTACCTAAGGTTTTTACGAAAAGGGTTGGGTCAACTACACCTTGGTTAAAATCTTTGGACTTAAGATAAATCGAAAGTCTCTCGTACCAAACTCGAGGAGCTTGTTTAAGTCCATAGAGAGCTTTCTTTAACCTAAGGGCATGATCGGGTTTGTCTAAACATTCGAAGTCGGGGGGGGGGGGGGGGTTGACTAACATAAACTTCTTCTTTAATGTATCCATTTAAGAATGCAGATTTCACATCCATTTGAAACAACTTAAATTCTCGATGTGCTTCATATGCTAATAGCATTTGAATGGACTCTAATCTAGCTACTGGGCATAGGTCTCGTCGTAATCTAAACCTTCGACTTGACTAAACCCTTTAGCTACTAGTCTAGCTTTATTTCTAACTACTTCACCTTTATCATCAATTTTATTTCTAAACACCCACCTTGTTCCAATGATTGTTTTATCTTTAGGTGGTGGTACTAATTCCCATACTTTGTTCCTAGTGAATTGAGCAAACTCTTCTTGCATTGCAATAATCCAATCGGGATCAAGAAGAGCTTGGTCAATAGTTTTGGGTTCAATTTTAGAAATCAAAGATATTTGACTAAGGTTTCTATATGAGGCTCTAGTTCGAACTCCTAGACTTGGATCTCCTATCACTTGGTCGATAGGATGATTTGTTTGAGTCCTAGTTGGATTTGGATTTGAGTCTACAACTTGATCCATAGGATGACTCATTTGAGTTATAGTTTGGTTGGAGTCATCTATCACTTGATCAATAGAGTGACTTGGTTGACTTAAGGTTAGGATTAACACTAGACCAGATCTCCGGATCAGAGTTGGGTCTAGTATGAATCGGCTTGCTAATTGGGGTTGCCGGGGGTTTTGTAGGTTCGTGTCCTTCATCAAATACTACATTGATAGTCTCCTCGACTCTAAGGGTGTCATGGTTATATACTCTATAAGCTCTGCTTGTAGTCGAGTATCCTAGAAAGATTCTGGTCATGGTTTTGGATGTAAATTTCCCTAGGTAATCCTTAGTGTTTAGGATATGTACCTTACACACAAATACCCTAAAGTACTTGATGTTAGGTATTTTATCGTGATAAATCTCGTATGAGGTCTTAAGGTGCCTCTTTACCATAAGGATCATATTTTGGACATAGCATGTCGTACTCACGGCTTCCGCCCAAAACCTATCGGGTAGGTTATACTCATTTAACATTGTCCTAGCGGCTTCTTATAGGGTTCTATTTTATCGTTCTACTAGGCCATTTTGTTGTGGAGTTCTAGGGCAAGAGAACTCATGGTGGTATCCATTTAGGTTACAGAATTCTGTAAACCTATGGTTTTCGAATTCACCAACATGATCAGTCCTAAGTCTTTTGATTTTAATGTTTTGTTGATTTTCTATTAACTTAAATAGGTTGATTAATTGATCTAGGGTATCACTTTTTTGTTTGATGAACCTAACCCAAGTAAATCTAGAGTAGTCATCAATTATGACTAAATAGAATTTAGTTCCGTTAAGTGACTTAGCTCCGTGTGAATCAAATAGATCCATGTGCAGGAGCTCAAGCACACTTTTGGTTCGTTCTTGACTGGTTAGTTGACGTTGCATCCTAGATTGTTTACCTTGTTGACAAACATTACATATTTTATTATCCAAGTTATTGACGTTAGGCAAACCTCTGACTAAGTCACTCTGACTCATCTTGTGGATGAATCTTGGGTGTGAGTGACCGAGTCATCGGTGCCACAACCATGATTCCTCTTGCCGTGTCATAAGACACTTAGTTGAGGAGTTAGTTAAGTTAATAGTGTAAATGTTATTATTTCTAGTTCCCTTAAGAATTGTTTTAGAAGTGTCATTTGTATTAATTATACATTCATTTTCTAGAAATATGACCTTATAGTTATTATCACACAATTGGCTTACACTAAGTAAATTATATTGAAAATTTTCTACTAATAAAATGTTTTGAATAACAAAATTTGAGTTAAGCTCAATATCTCCTGATCCGATGATTTTGAGCTTGCCGTTATTTCCAAAGGCTACCGATCCTTGTTGTTTGAATCGATGCTTCGAAAACTTGAGTTGATCCCCGGTCATGTGTCGGGAGCAACCACTGTCCAACATCCATTGATCCTACACGCAAGGTAGTTGGATCGGATATTGGATTTATTAAAGATTGGTTGAAAATTATTAACCTAAATCATCTCACCCATGTCTACATGATCAAACACGTTAACCCTATATGTTCTTGTGAGATGACTTCCAATTTTACTTGATTTAAATTTAATGACTTAAACACTTGTGAACCTTGCGTTAGATTCGGATTTGACCTTAGGCTTATCAATTCACCTTTTCAAGATCATGGATTTCAGGTCGTGGCGAGGCACAGAGGCCTTCTTTGATCGGAACAACGACCACTTCCTTAGACAAAGTCATTTTCAAGAAAATAGAGACTTGACTCACCTAAGACCACTTCCTGGTCTAACTAGTCTAGGATACAGCGAGGTAGCTTCAGCTAGTTACGCTCGGTCAAGTGCACCGAACTAGATACGCCTTATCTAGCCCGAATACACAAGACTCCGCTTTCCTAGCATACTATCATCTCGCCGCGTCCTGGTACTATGTTATCAAGTATTGATGAGTTATAGTCCTATCTAACCATTCTAAAAAGTAAAATCAAACTAAATAAAAACCTAAGCATGCAATTTCTAAGTTAAAACACAAACAAATTTCGTACTAGCTCCCCCTGGACCGTTGAATCGATTCGGTCTCCCCACATAGTGGATTTGGTCCTTGGGAACCCAGTACTGGTTTGATCCTATGTTTGAAATCAAGGCGGTCTTAGGGACCCATGCTTGGACACGTTTTTTATGTCGACTTACAATCGACATATACGACTTATTGGTCGTGTTTGAGCTAAACCCTAGCCCGACCATGTTGTACACGGCCCTTTGCGATCCAAGTAGGAGGTCATGTCCTTTGGATCCCAAAGCAAACCTTTCCAACGTATTCCTAAGATCTTCGATGTGACTCTTCAAGAGTGAGTTCTCAACTTCGAGTTTTTCAACCAGAGTTGAGTCCTTCTCTTGAACTCGACTAGTCGAAGAGGTTAGGGAGACCTGGTGTTTGAGGAGTTTAACTTTTTCAACCAGGGTCTTGACCTTGGACTCGGACTTCGCTAACTTTCTATTTAAAAACTTAATTGCACTATAAAGTGTAGTAATGAGAGACCGACTTACTTTGAGTGTATCTTTTGAACCGGATGCGTATCTGTGGCTTGTCTTGAATAGTGCTTCGCAGTCCGACTCGTCTTCGATTTCCGATTCAAGTTTCGATTCCGACTCCGTCTCCGATTCCACCGGTTTAGCCATGAGGACTCGATCACCGTCTTCTTCCTCGGAAGCTTCTTCCCATGTAGCGTTGAGTGCCTTTTTGTATTTTGGTGCTTTGCTTTTGAGCTTTGGGCATTCGGACTTGATGTGTCCAAACCTGTTGCATTGATAACACCTAATATTAGAACTTTTAGGCTTACCTTCGTTGGGTCGAGTGACGGTTCGCTTTCGACCCTTGACTATCCTCCGAACTAGGTTGACTAGTTCGGCCTCCATTTTCGGGTCGACCTCCGAATCGGACTCATCCTCCTCTTCCTTCGGGGGTGGCTTGCTAGCGGTTTTCTTCTTTGAACCTGCAAATAGTGCTATACCTTTCTCGGGTACCGAGTTAGACTGCTCATGAAGTTCAAAATCAGAAAAAAGTTCATCTAACCTAAGTTAAGAAAGATCCTTGGAGAACTTGTAGGCATCGACCATGGATGTCCATAAGGTAGTCCTCGGAAAGGAATTTAGGACATACCTTATAAGGTCGCGATTTTAGACCTTTTGCCCGATTGCGTGTAGATTTTTTACTATGTCCTGGACGCGGGCGTGGAGTTGCGTCGCCGTTTCATATTCCTGCATTTTTAGATTATATAATTTATTAAATAAAAGGTCGTGCTTACATACCTTGGCTTCATCGGTCCCTTCGTGTAACTCCACTAGCTTTGTCCAAAGGTCCTTTGCGCTGATGAAGGGGCTGACGTGATTTAACTCCTCCTTGGACAAGCCGCATTGGAGGATTTGTGTTGCCTTGGCGTCGGCTTTGACTTGTCGTTTTGTCGCAATGGTCCATTAGTCGAAAGTGTGAAACCCATTTGGATTATGATCCACATCTCGATTTGGGTTTTGAGAAAGCATTCCATCCGACCTTTCCAGTAATGGAAATCATCTCCGTTGTAAAACGAAGGTCGGATGGTGCTAAAACCCTCGAGATGGGCCATTTGGAAGGGAAACCTTGCACAAAAAATACCAAAAAAAACATGAAAAAAAGGTTCCAAGACTTCGCCTTGGATTAGTAATGTAGGAAATGAAAACAAACAAAAGGAATAAACAAGAAATAACCAACTAAAATAAATTATGAGCACTTACAACCTTCGATGTCCCGAAAATGGTACTAAACGATGGTTTTTCGGGATGAATACAGCTTGTTATGAGGGTTTATCTTAGTAAGAAGTGTAGATCTTTCCGAGAGATTCGTTTTGGTAGGTAGACCGTTTCGTGGGTCAACTTGTACGAAAAGTTATGCCCGTTTTACCGTCGGCTACTCCAAAAGCAAATACTTGCAAAACAAAATCAAACGAAGAGTACCAAGACTTCGTCTTGGATTAGTAGTGCGGGAGAAAAATTTAAATGAAAGAAAAATAAATCTGTAAAAAATTCTAGATTGGTGGTTTCACCAAATCTAAGCGCCCCCGGCTCTGATACCAATTGTTGGATCGAAGTGGATCGCTAGAGGGGGGGGGTGAATAGCGATAAACCTTTTTTTTTAGTTCGTTCGTTAAAACTCAAGTAGACAGTTAATTGTAGTGGAAAGATAAACTATAAATAAATGAGACAAATGTTTTTTTACTTGGTTCGTAGACTTCGGCTACTACTCCAAGACCCTAGTGATCCTTGATCACGCACGGAGGGAAATTCACTAAAAACACAACTCCTTGTTGGAGGTAGGAGTTTGACGATTACAAAAAAAACTTCAAAAGAAAAGATAGAGAGACAAACCCTCTCTTCTATTAATGTAAAGTGCAACGATAGAAAACCTCGATTAATAAATGGAATTGCAATATTTAAAGAGACGACAAAATAAGAATATCAACAACTAAAAGAGTATAAAGTAAACTAGGGTTGTTGACAACACTTCATCGTAGAGTCATCGGAAAATCGCAGAGTTGTGGAGGTTTGTGAGCACTTAGAGATGATAAAAAACCCTAGGAGAAGCCCTCCTTTTATAGCCTTTAAGCCCCTCATCGAATGGGTCTTCAACCAATAGGAATTGGGCACAAAACTCTTTGAAAAATGGTGATAAAGCTTGACTCCTCGAGGCTGATTTTTGACCATCGGTTGAACTGGCCGGTTGAACTCGCCCGGTTGAACTGGCCCGGTTGAACTGGCCAGTTGAACTGATGGCCAGGATTTTTTACTATAATAAATAGTTAGCTCAAAATATAAGTGAATTCGACGACCACTTGCCATCCGATCTCAACATAGACCTTCCATAGGAAGTCTTGGGTCGGATCGTCACCTAAGGACGTCCCCGTACAAAGGACACAACGTCACTTCACTTTACTCACTCGAGCTTACCTCGATACTTACTATGTCACTTTTTCTTCCGCCCTTCCACTTGATTCCTTCGGCTCCCTTCGAAGTCACTCGAGTGTCGCCCGACTACCGCGGCTTCCTCCGGGTGTCGCTAGCCTTCAGCTCCAACTATAGCAATTTTTTGCACACTCGATCCAGCTCGTGAGATAACGACATGAGCTTAACTTTGTATCGTTTGCTATAATCAAAACTCATGTTCGACTTAGGTACCTACTGCACCAAAATGTGTTTGGTCCGCTGGTGTGAGCGAGGTTCCTTAGCCTGCGCAATAGCTCCATTGTTGTCACAATAGAGCTCTATAAGATCTGCTATGCTAGGAACCACCCCAAGCTCAGTAATGAACTTACGGATCCAAATTGCCTCCTTTGCAGCCTCTGATGCAGCGATATACTCGTCTTCTATTTTAGAATCAGCAACTGTGTTATGCTTCGAACTCTTCCAGCTCACAGTGCCACCATTAAAGAAAAACACTAACCATGACTGTGATCTATAATCATCCTGTTCATTTTGGAAGATGACATCGCTGTAACCCTTTATAGCTAGCTCCTCATTGCCTCCAAATATCAAGAAATATTTTTTAGTCCTTCTCAAGTACTTAAGAATATTCTTGACTGCTATCCAGTGATGCTCACCTGGATCTGACTAGTATCTACTCGTCATGCTCAAAGCATACGAGACATCAGGACGAGTTCACAGCATGGCGTACATGATAGATCCTATAGCAGATGCGTAAGGGATGTTATCCATGCGGTTTCTCTTCGCTCTAGAAGAGGGACTTTGAGTCTTCGAAAGACTCACACCATGTGACATGGGCAGAAGTCCCTTCTTGGAATTCTACATGGCAAATCGTAGTAATACCGTGTCAATATATGTACTCTGACTTAGGCCAAGCAATCTCTTATATCTATCTCTATAGATCTTGATGCCTAGAATACAAGCTGCTTCACCTAAGTCCTTCATTGAGAAGCACGTCCCTAGCCAAGTCTTCACAGACTGTAGCGAAGGGATGCCATTCCCAATGAGTAGAATGTCATCCACATATAATACAAGGAAGATAATTGTGTTCCCATTAACCCTCTTATAGACACAGGGTTCATCTTCATTCTTGATGAAACCAAACTGTTTGATCGCATCATCGAATCAAAGATTCCAGCTCCGAGATGCTTGCTTTAGCCCATAAATGGACCTTTGCAGCTTGCATACTTTCCCAGTATGCTGTGGATCTACAAAATCCTCAGGTTGTGTCATGTACACATCCTCGAGCAAGTTTCCATTCAGAAATGTGGTTTTGACATCCATCTGCTAGATCTCATAATCGTGGTATGCTGCAATAGCAAGCATGATCCGAATGGACATAAACATCTCCACTGGAGAAAAGGTTTCATCATAGTTAATACCATGAATTTGCTTGAAACCTTTAGCCACCAATCGACCCTTATAGGTATGCATAAGTCCATCCATGTCAGTCTTTCTCTTAAAGACCCACTTACACCCAATGGGTTTGACCCCTTCAAGTGGATAAACCAAAGTCCATACTTGGTTGGTGTACATGGATTCCATCTCGGATCACATGGCCTCTAGCCATTTCTCAAAATCTGGGCTCATCATAGCTTCCTGGTAGGAGGTAGGCTCATTCTCAATGAGCATAATGTCATCATGGTCAGACAAAAGAAATGAGTATCTCTCAGGCTGACGACGTACCCTATCAGACCTGCGAAGAGGTAGGTCTACCTGAACATGTGGTTGTTCCAGAACTCTTTGTGCAACAATCTCATCACCCACAATACTTTGTGGTTCCTGTTTAACCTCCATCATTGCCTCAGTGTTATGGTCCTTATCTTGAATTTATTCAAGATCGAACGTACTCTCACTAGTTTTTCTAGAATCAAAATTTCTTTCTAGAAATACCCAGTCTTTGCCACAAACATATTGTGTTGACTGGGAATGTAGAAGTAATATCCCTTCGTCTTCTTAGCATATCCAACAAAATAGCACTTATCAGATTTGGGTCCCAGTTTGTCAGAGACTTGATGTCGAACGTAAGCCTCACAATCCAAAATCCTCATGAAAGACATCTTGGGATTTCTCCCTTTCCATATCATATATGGTGTCTTTATCACAGCCTTGGATGGTATACAATTAAGTGTGAAGGCTATTGTGTCTAGAGCATATTCCCAAAAGGATATAGGAAGATCTGTGTGACTCATCATTGATCGTACCATATCTAATAGGGTACGATTCCTCCTTTTGGATACACCATTCCACTGTGGTGTTATAGGAGGAGTGAGTTGGGATAGAATCTCACACTGAGCTAGATAGTCACGAAACTCATGGCTAAGGTATTCACCACCTCGATCTGATCGAAGTATCTTAATACTCTTGCCAAGTCGGTTTTGTACTTCATTCTTGAATTCTTTAAACTTTTCAAAGGATTTAGATTTATGTGTCATCAGATATACATAACCATATCTACTGAAGTCATCGGTAAATGTAATGAAGTACCTGTAACCACCTCTAGCATCAACATTGAAAGGACATCATACATCACTATATATAAGTCCTAACAAGTCCGTTGCTCTCTCGTTATGTCCCCTAAAGGGAGTCTTGGTCATCTTGCCTAAAAGGAAAGACTCACATGTCTCATATGATTCAAAATCAAATGAGTCCAGTAGCCCATCCTTATGGAGAAGAGATAAGCGACTCTCATTTATGTGACCTAAGCGACAATGCCAGAGATAGGTTTGGTTCAACTCATTTGACTTGAACCTTTTGGTACTTATGTTATAGATGGGGCTCTCTAAGTCTAGAAAGTAGAGTTCGTTCATTAGAGGTGCACTACAATAGAACATATCATTTAAATAAACTGAACAACATTTGTTCTTTTTTATAAATGTAAATCCTTTCTTGTCCAAACAATAAACCGAAATTATATTTTTAGTTAAAGCAGGCACATAACAACATTCATCTAGTTCTAGTACACGCCTAGTGGGCAGAGATAGATCATAAGTTCCTACAGCAACAGCAACAACTCTTGCTCCATTGCCTACTCGTAGGTCCACCTCGCCCTTTGTCAATGCCCTGCTATTTCTTAGCGCCTGAACATTAGTACAAATGTGAGATGCACATTCGGTATCTAATACCCATGATGAAGAAATAGATAGATTGACTTCTATAACATTTATACCTGAAGTAGAAGTCTCACTTCTTTTCTTCTTAAGATCTTCCAGGTATGCTTTACAGTTACGATTTCAGTGTCCAGCTTCCTTGCAGTGGAAGCAAACCCCTTCTTTGGCCATCCCTCCTTTGGGTTTCAGTTCTTTGCCTTTGCCCTTGGCTTGGTACTTTCCCTTACCTTTAGGCTTGCCCTTGCCTTTCTTCTTTTGCACCATCAAAATGGAGTCAGATTTTCCCTTCTTAAGGTTGAGCTCTGTAGTTCTCAACATGCTGAGCATCTCAAGCAGTGGCTTATCAATTTCATTCATGTTGTAATTCATGACAAATTGATTGTAGTTTTGTGGCAAAGACTGCAAGATCATGTCAGTGGCCAGCTCTTGGCCAAGTGGGAATCCCAATCTCTGTAGGTTTTCTACATACCCAATCATCTAGATTACATATGGACCTACGGGAGTCCCATCTTGCATCTTGGACTGAAACAATGCTTTAGAGATCTCATATCTCTCGTGCCTTGCTTGTCCATGATATAGTTGATGAAGATGTTCAACCATATCATAAGCATTCATGAACTCGTGTTGCTTCTGAAGCTCAGAGTTCATGGTCATGAGCATGAGACATGACACATCTAATGCATCATCTTGATGCTTCTTGTAAGCATCTTTGTCAGTTCGCGAGGCAGTGGCAGGAGGTGCCCCAGGAATGGGCTGCTCTAGGATGTACAGTTTCCTATCTTGGGTGAGAACGATTCTCAGGTTCCTATACCAGTCCAGGAAATTTTCTCCATTGAGCTTGTCCTTCTCAAGGACAGAACGTAGGGAGAGAGTGTTCGTGTTTGTTGACATAGTAATCTACAACATACACAATGCAAAAAATTAATATCATATTCCATTTATCATTTAATTAGGCCTTTAATCAAATGATGCTCCCACTGAATTATAGGACTTTTGTAAAATCGAGTTATGGATGTGGTCAAACCACATTACTAGATTCATACAAACAGTCTATAATTCTTGCGGGACAAGATCCACATCATACTAGGCCTTGAGTTAGATTTGGCTAAATTGCCCAAGACTTAGTATGATCGGTAGGTAACACATTACCGATTACATCTCTATGCAACTCTTGTTTATAGTATCAAGACCCACATTTACAAAATACCTTGAGTTAGTTTTGGCTAAATCACCCAAGATTTAGTGTAAATGCGATCTTATCCTATTTTTCCAACGGTTGAAATATGCCTATAGTTCTACTCGATCCAATTGAGTTAACTAGTTTTAATCAATCAAATTGAGCTTACTCTAACCCAAGCCGTCATGGTTAGACTATCAATTGAGTTAGGTCTAGTATGAATCGGCTCGCTAATCGGCGTTGCCGGGGGTTTTGTAGGTTCGTGTCCTTCATCAAATACTACATTGATAGTTGTTAGGGCAATCTCTTGCCGTAATATGGTTTTGATGGTGTGGCAAAGGGTTTAAATTAGTTTGATATGTTGATTTGATATGTGCGTTGAAGTCGTGCAGGACTTAGTAATTCGCACATGGAGCCATGGCGAGTTTCACATCTCATGACTCGTGCCTTGAGTCGGTTAAGGATAGCTTTGCGGAAGCCGTGCGCTTGGAGCATCCGAGGGACCGCCGGATGAGGAGCTTGGAGTGAAGCCGGAGGAAGTAGACTTCGAGGCAAGAGACGCGAAGGAGCATTGCAGAGCCGTGCGCCTGATGCTGCCGAGGGACGTGGCCGCGAACGAAGAGAACTTCAAAGGCGAGGACTCCGAGGGATGAGAGTGAGGGATTGTAACCCGGGAAGGGTAGCTCTTAGGTGAAACTTGGCCATTTGGCTAAGTGTCGGATGAGTTTTCCCGACACCAGTCGACTGTCGTGTCATGGCAGTCGACTGCTCTGAGTCGATGGGTTGATCGACTGGTCTAATGTGGCTGAATCAAGTTGATTAGTCGAGCGGCGATGATGATCGGCCCGATGGCTGATCGGATCGGCGCCAAGGGCGCGATCGGTGATGTCAACCTCATTGAGGACTCGACCGGGTTGACATCACCGATCGATGATGCGATCGCTGGATAGTATCCAACGTGGAAAGCGGCCGTTATTGGGCAACGGCTACAGCACCAGTCGACTGATGGGTGCCATCAGTCGACTGCTCCTGTGTCAACGGGAAGAAACCCTCTTCCTCTATAAAAAGGAAGGGGGTAAGGGTTTGGGAGGCTAATGCTTACACTCTAACACTCTCCCAAAGTTCCCTAAAGCTTTCCATCCTCTTACCCAAGCTTATTTTCATTATACTTGTAAGAGGAGTGTTGATTGTAAAGAGGTTACCTCCACCTAGCTTTGTGCAAAGGAGAGATCTAGTGGATAGATTACGGAGTGATTCACCATGGATGAATCGGACCGTGGATTAGCGGCGTAGCCGTGAACCACGTTACATCTCCGTGTTTGTATTGCTTGCTTATATTTTGTTTGTCTTTGTTTGTATTTGTATATTCCGCTTGCGCTAACGTTTTGTAGACGAGCAAAATACGACGACCAACGAACGAGGGCTATTCACCCCCCTCTAGCCGGCCATTCGTACCGTACTGATCCCCTACAAGTGGTATCAGAGTCAGGTTGTTTGTCGAGGACTAACCGCCACAACAAGCAAATTTTCAAAATGGCCGGCTCCAACATCCATCCTCCGAAGTTTGAAGGAGAATTCGCTTGGTGGAAGAAGCGAATGGAGGTATTTTTCGAAACAGATTTTGACATTATGATTACAATGGAATCCGGTTTCGTTTTGCCTAGGGATGAAGAAGGGAAGCCAATAGAGAAATCTAGGTGGACCAAAAGGCAAGGGGAAGAGCACCTTGCAAATTCAAAAGCCAAGCATCATCTCTTCAATGTGCTCCCCCAACAAGAAATCAACTGAATAGGAGAATGCCTAAGCGCCAAGGAGATGTGGGAGAAGCTAATTGAGCTTCATGAAGGCACATCCGAGGCAAAGCTAGCAAGGAGACATCTCCTCCGCTCCCAACTATCCAACATTAAATTAGAAAAGGGAGAAAAGGTAATTTCTTTGCATTCTAGATTCAAAGAAATTTTAAATGGACTAACAAGTGTAGGAGAAAGGCTCTCCAATCGTGATATGATAATGAAGGCCATAGATGCTTTCCCCCGATCATCCAAGTGGAGTTCAATGGTGGACTCATTTTACGTTTCAAAGAATCTAGAGGTAAGTACTCTAGATGAATTTTTCTCCACTATGGAATTACATGAATCTAGGCTTGAAGGAATACAAGAAGAGCCAAAAATACAACCTTCAAGGGGAGTAGCATTGTTGGCAAATAAGGGGAAGAAGAAGATGGAATTCCCCTCCTCCTCCGATGACGAAGCGTCTTCCTCCTCCTCCATGGATAGCACCGAAGAAGCCTATATGGTAAGGAGGGTAAGACGTGCATTTAAAAATTTTAGATTTGATAAATCTCATGATAGGAATAGAAGACCAAGGGGGAAGGTCATATGCTACAATTGCCAAGGAGAGGGGCACATAAGGGACAATTGTCCTCTCCTAAACAAGAGCAAGGAAGAGAGGAAAAAGAAAGAAGAAAAGAAGAAGAAAAAGGGGAGCAAGAAAAAGAAGGAAGAGGAGAAGAAGACAAAGGAAAAGGGAAAGGCTAAAGCTCTCAAGGCAAGGACTTGGGATGATCCATCCTCATCCTCCTCATCATCATCGGATGAGGAGAATGCCTTTGTCACCAATTTGGCCTTAATGGCCTTTGATGACTTGGATTGCTCTTCATCCGAAAATGAAGGATCAAGCTCAAGTGGGGAGAGCTCAAATGAAGGGGGAGCTTCTACATCCTCATCATCCGAAGAAGAAGAGGACATGAAAACTATGGTAACGAAAGCCTCTCCTAAGAAAATAGTTTCCATAATTTCTAGTTTAACTAAGGACTTATTTGGAATGAAAAAGAAAAATAAAAGCATGCTTGTTCAAATTAAGGATTTAGAGTATAAGCTAGAAAATGCATGCTTAAATGAAAATAATTCTTCTTGCCATGATGATGCATGCTCACATGACCTTTATGTGCCATTAGATGTTAGTGATGCATGCATAGAAGAAAATAGGGCTTTAAGGGAAAAGGTAGATTATTTAACCAAAGCCCTAGAGAAATTCACAATAGGCTCCAACACATTAAATATGATTATTGGGAGCCAAAGAGCTAGCTTCAATAAAAAGGGCCTAGGCTACAAGGAAAAGAAAAATGAAAAGGCTTACAAATGCCTTATAGCTAGGGGACAAGATAAGAAGAAAGTAATAGCTAGGAAATGGATCCCCAAGGAATACTTAGTGAACCCAATAGGAAAGAACTTATTTTGGGTTCCAAAATCCATCCTTATGGGTTAGAATAACCCCTAGGGTAGTCAACCACATGGACCTATCCTATATCATATTTTGGTTGACTTAGGATGACGAGACAACATTTTTTAGATAGTGTTGGGTGATGATAACGTGCCCATAAATAGATAATATTGCTTAAATCATGATGATTGATGTAATTCCTATGTATATTTACAATCATGATTTATGTTTTTGAAATTTGGCACGTTATCATGAGAAATAGGTTTGAATCATGCTTTAGGTAATACTTTGTTTGTTATCATCATATAATACCTAATGCATGACTATTATTTGATGAATACATGAGTTTAATGATCATAATGTGAAATTAATTCATATATGTCATTATGATCATGTAGGATGTTAGGTTGATACTTAACCATGATAGAATTGCATGAATATATTGGTTAAGTATATACAAATACCCCCTAGGATGCATCTCACACTCACTATAGGCTAACTTGATTGAAAACTTAGCATGAGTGAGATGTTATTAGATGGTCATTTAAAGTATCAAAATAGCAATAATAGACCAATCATGGGGAAGACTTATGTTTAATTCATAGACATATTTCCCAAAGATCATGGTTGGATATCTCATATGTTTTCAAAACAATTTCTTACCTTAAAATTTATGTATTCATGTTTTGAAACAATTGGATGCAATACTAGGTGTTAAAATGGATACTCTTATGATCAAAAACCTAGTAGTTTTTAAAGCCTTTGGATTTTTGGCAAATATGTGGAAATATAATGATTTTTCATGAAAACATATTTTTCACTAATAGATATACTTAAAAGAAATATGTTCCCCAAATTTCATGATTTTTTGAATTTTTTGGAATTTTTAATGTATTTCTGAAATTCGGTCTGAAAATCAGAAAATCCCGAAATCCACATGTCAGTCGGTAGTATCTGAACGATCATTGATGATGGCCTGAATATCAGACCAGTAAAAGCAAAATTCCAATTTTAAATCAACTTATGGTATTTTCCTTCTATTAGACTTGATGCCATGTGTTTTTAACTTAGTAATAATCTTTTTGATGGTGTCAAAGGGGGAGAAATAATTATGTTTAAGTTAATTATTTTAGGGGGAGAAATTTATGATAGGGGGAGAAATTTACATAGAGAGTTTCATGGATTAAGGAGGAGTTGCATGTTGCTATATCATGTTTATGTTTACATGCTTTCTTTCCTTTAAAATTTATATCAAATGTTTTTACCTAACTTAAACGGATTGCCACACATCAAAAAGGGGGAGATTGATAGGGCAATCTCTTGCTGTAATATGGTTTTGATGGTGTGGCAAAGGGTTTAAGTTAGTTTGATATGTTGATTTGATATGTGCGTTGAAGTCGTGCAGGACTTAGTAATTCGCACATGGAGCCATGGCGAGTTTCACATCTCATGACTCGTGCCTTGAGTTGGTGAAGGATAGCTTTTCGGAAGCTGTGCGCTTGGAGCATCCGAGGTACCGCCGGACGAGGAGCTTGGAGTGAAGCCGGAGGAAGTAGACTTTGAGGCAAGAGACGCGAAGGAGCATTGCAGAGTCGTGCGCCTGATGCTGCCGAGGGACGTGGCCGCGAACGAAGAGAACTTCAAAGGCGAGGACTCCGAAGGATGAGAGTGAGCGATTGTAACCCGGAAAGCGTAGCTCTTAGGTGAAACTTGGCCATTTGGACAAGTGTCGGATGAGTTTTCCCGACACCAGTCGACTGCTCTGAGTCGATGGGTCGATCGACTGGTCTAATGTGGTTGAATCAAGTTGATCAATCGGTCGACCGACATGGGCCGATCGATGATGCGATCGGGCCGATCGCAAGGGATGGCGATCGGGATGATCGTCACCGCACGCAGAATGGAGTCGACCTCGTTGAGGACTCAACTGGTTGACATCAGTCGACTGATGCCAGTACCGTTGGATAGTATCCAACGTGGAAAGCGGTCGTTATTGGGCAACGGCTACAGCACCAGTCGACTGATGGGTGCCATCAGTCGACTGCTCCTGTGTCAACAGGAAGAAACCCTCTTCCTCTATAAAAAGGAAGGGGGTAAGGGTTTGGGAGGCTAATGCTTACACTCTAACACTCTCCCAAAGTTCTCTAAAGCTTTCCATCCTCTTACCCAAGCTTATTTTCATTATACTTGTAAGAGGAGTGTTGATTGTAAAGAGGTTACCTCCACCTAGCTTTGTACAAAGAAGAGATCTAGTGGATAGATTGCGGAGTGATTCACCGTGGACGAATCGGACCGTGGATTAGCGGCGTAGCCGTGAACCACGTTACATCTCCGTGTTTAAATTGCTTGCTTATATTTTGTTTGTCTTTGTTTGTATTTGTATATTCCGCTTGCGCTAACATTTTGTAGACGAGCAAAATACGATGACAAACGAACGAGGGCTATTTACCCCCCTCTAGCCGGCCATTCGTACCGTACCGATCCCCTACAATAGTCTCTTCGACTCTAAGGGTGTCATGGTTATATACTGTATAAGCTCTACTTGTAGTCGAGTATCCTAGAAAGATTCCGGTCGTGGTTTTGGATGTAAATTTCCCTAGGTAATCCTTAGTGTTTAGGATATGTACCTTACACCCAAATACCCTAAAGTACTTGATGTTAGGTATTTTATCGTGATAAATCTCATATGAGGTCTTAAGGTGCCTCTTTACTGTTGGATCGATGCGGTTCGCTAGAGGGGGGTGAATAGCGATCGTAAAACTTTTCGGCGTTTCGTTCGAGTAGACAATTAAATGAGTAAACACAGCGGAAAATAAAGCGACACATTTATTTTACTTGGTTCACAACCCAGCGGTTGCTACTCCAAGGCCCTATCGGTCCTAGACCGCGTACGGAGGGAAAATCACTATAATGTCTCCTCCTCGTTGGAGGTAGGAGACAATGATCACAAAACCGAAATTACGAGGATGAGGCAACAAGCCTACCTCACCTCGTTACGAATAAAAATAAATAATAGAATATCAAAATATGTTACTTGCTCTTTCTGTAAGAAGATCGGAACTTGTCGTCAGCGTCGCGTTATGACGGTGTTGGAGCGTTGGCGTTGTAGGAGTACTTGATGAATAAACTTGATATCCTTTGGAGTTGGAATCCTCCTCCTTTTATAGACTTTGGGCTCTGAATATGTCTCCCTTTTTTTTGGAATGGATCACGAAGTTTTCCAAATTTTATCGCGAATGGCGGCGTCAAGCGTTATCCGTTTGACCTAGCGCGCAAAGGTAGTCGTCGCCATCGATCGTGATGCCTCCCATCGATCGTGATGGGCATCGATCGACTACTCCATGTCCGGTGATCAAGCTGCCCGGCTGGCCACTTCCTGCGGTGAGAGGTTAGCTCGGAAAATGATAAATCGACGGTTTCTAACCGTCCGATCTCGACCTAGACCTTCCACGGGAAGTTTTAGTCGGATCGCCGCCACTCTGATCGTCCCGTATAGAGGACACGACCTTACCATCTCTCACTCACACGAGCTTACCTCGATTCTTCTGTGGACGCTTTCGCCGGCCTTCCACTCGATTCCTTCGGCTCCCTCCGAAGTCACTCGAGTGTCGCCCGATCACCGCAGCTTCCTCCGGGTGTCGCTAGCCTTCAGCTCTAGCTTTAGTACTTTTTTGCACACTCGATTTAGCTCATGAGATAACGATGTAAACTTAACTTTGTGTTTTTGCCATAATCAAAACACAGGTTCGATTATCTAGTGCCCCTGCACCAACAATCTCCCCCTTTTTGATCTATGGCAAACCAACACAAAGTTAAGGGAAATTAAAGCATAAAACAAGTATAGTAAATGATGAATGTCATTTTCAAAAACTCCCCCTTAACCAAAACTCCCCCTTAACCCTAGGTGAGTTTTGAAAGAGATACTTTAGTTCAAAATCAAATAAATTTTGTGTTACTCCCCCTTAACTTTCGCTCTTCTCCCCCTTTTGCCATAAATCAAAACAAACGTTCGGGTTTGTTATGTAAAAATGAAGTTTGTTATATAAAATAGGGGTTTAAAGACAATATGGTATATTCATGCATCAAGATAAATCAGCTATGAGTCCAAGCATGCGTCTAGCAGTAATTAGATAGATTGGTTCGAGGTGTGTCCCTCTGCACCAATAATCTAAAGGTTTGTAATATAACCCTTTAGGGTTAGTTTGCTCTCCCCTTAGTCAAATATATGAAGTATAACAGATGTAGGGGGCGCTAAACTTTGGCCTAAGAGTTGTTAAGTACAATAGTTGAGAAAATAAGTAGTATTTTGAAGAGGTTGTTTTAACTATATTTCAATTATCCTTAACATCTCACTTGTGTCTATATGATCAAGCATGTTATACTTATGTATTTTTGTGAGATGACTTCCAATTAAGTTGATTAAGTGCTTTTAGGTTCAAGTAATTTTATGTTAGATTTGGATTTGACCCTAGACTTGTCAAGTTTACCTTTTCAAGATCATGGCTTCAAGGTCGTGGCGAGGCACAGGGGCCTTCTTTTATCGGATAATCGACCACTTCCTTAGACAAAGCTATTTTCAAGAAAATGATGACTTGACTCACCTAAGACTATTTCCTAGTCTAACTGGTTATTTTTTTTTTTGAAAAGAGGCTCCCCGAGGCTCAATCTTTTCGTAGAATTTTAGTTGGTTATGTACGTGTTCTAAGTGAGCTCACACATTTTAAAGCACAAACTTTCTAAGTTAAAGCATGCAATTTCTAAGTTAAAGCACAAACATGTTTTGTACTGGCTCCCCCTAGACCATTGAATCGGTTCGGTCTATCCACATAGTGGATTTGGTCCTTGGGAACCCAGTACGGGTTGGATCCTAGAGTTGAAATCAAAAAGTTCTTAGGGACCCATGCTTGGACTCTTTGATGACTACGATTTACGATAGACATATAAGACCTATTCGTAGTCTTTGACTTAAATCCGAGTCCGACTTTATTGTACACGGCTCTTTGGGTTCCAAGTAGTCGATTAAGGTTCTTAGATCCCAACGTGAACCTTTCCAACCTAGCCTCAACCTCTTGAACTTGGTCTTTCAAGAGAGAATTCTCCTCCTCAAGTTTTTCAATTTGAGTTGAGTTTCCCTCTTGAACTTGACTAGTTGAAGGGGTTAGAGTAGCCTCTTGCTTGAGGGTTTCAACCTCCTCAAGTAACGACTCAACCCTAGACTCGGACTTAGTTAATTTCCTATTAAGCATTTTAATTGTAATGTAAAGCGTACTAATTAAAGAGCGATTAACCTTGACTTTCCCTTTTGGTCCGGCTTTGAGTTTTCTCTCGATTCTCTCGAAATAATCTTGAGTGAGTCGGAGTTGTAGTTGGATTCGGCTTCGGATTCTGACTCGGACTCCTCCGCTCTTGCCATGTAAGCTATGTCTTCTCTGTTGTCCCAAGTTGCATGGAAGGCTTTCCTTGCTCCCTTTTTCTTTTGGTTCTCATTCTTCAATTTCCTTTTTTCATGTCGAACTATTCTCCGCACAATGTTGACTATTATGGCCTCCTCTTGATTGGATTCGTCTTTGGGTTCGAGTTCATCTACTTGCTTAGTAGGTGGCTTCCTTCTTTGTCCTGCAAGTAGAGCAATACCTCTCTCAGCCCGGACCATGTTAGTTTGCTCATGAAGTTCAAACTCGGAAAATAATTCATCTAACCTAAGCTTCGAAAGGTCCTTAGAGACCTTGTAGACATCGACCATGGATGCCCATAAGGTAGTCCTAGGGAAAGCATTTAAAGCGTACCTTATAAGGTCCCGGTTCTCTATGGCTTGCCCGTCGAATGAAGACCGTTAGCGATATCTTGGATCCGCATGTAGTTGGGTGGCGGTCTCATGATCCTGCATCTTTAGGTTGTACAATTTATTTAAAAGTAAATATCTTTTACATACCTTAGCATCAGCCGTCCCTTCGTGTAAATCAATCAATTTGTTCCAGAGGTCTTTGGCGCTAATGAATGGTCCGATGCGGTTGAGTTCCTCCTTGGACAAGCCGCATTGCAATATTTGGGTTGCTCTTGCATCGGCTTCGATTTGCCTCTTGGTTGCATTTGTCCATTTGTTGAAATCCAAGGCCTCTCCTTGATCATTGGTGGGTAGAGCAAAGCCGGTTTGGATTATTATCCAAGTCTCGACTTGTGTTTTTAGAAAACACTCCATCCGACCTTTCCAATAACGGAAATCATTTCCGTTAAAGAACGGAGGTCGGGTGGTGCTATACCCCTCAATGTGAGCCATTAAATATCTTGCAAAATACGAATAAAAACCAAAGAGAATTCCAAGACTTGGACTTGGATTAGTAGTGCGGGAAATAATAGGAAATAAACAGAAATAAATTAGGAGAATGAGAAACTAATAAAAACTCGAAACTTATGACCTTTGATGTCCCTGAAAGGGTACTAAACGTTGGATTTTGCGGCTGGAAATGTAGATCTTTCTGAGAGCTTCAATTTGGTATGTAGATCGTTATGTGAGTCCACTTGTACGAAAAGTTATGGCCGTTTTACCGTCGGTTACTCCAAGAGAGAAAACTTGCAAGCACACAACCAAAAGAAAAGTACCAAGACTTCGTCTTGGATTAGTAGTGCGGGAGGAAAAAGACCAAAAAAAAAATACGAATCAAAAAATATGAACAAAAAACCAAAACGTGCTAGATTGGTGGTTTCACCAAATCTTAGCGCCCCCGCTCTGATACCAATTGTTCGATCGATGCGGTTCGCTAGAGGGGGGGGGGTGAATAGCGATCGTAAAACTTTTCGGTGTTTCGTTCGAGTAGACAATTAAATGAGTAAACACAGCGGAAAATAAAGTGACACGTTTATTTTACTTGGTTCACAACCCAGCGGTTGCTACTCCGAGGCCCTATCGGTCCTAGAGTCACGGAGGAAAATCACTATAACGTCTCCTCCTAGTTGGAGGTAGGAGACAACGATCACAAAACCGAAATTACGAGGATGAGGCAACAAGCCTACCTCACCTCGTTACGAATAAAAATAAAGAATACAATATCAAAATATGTTGCCACTCTGCTAACGAAGAAGATCGGAACTTGTCGTCGCGTCGGCGTTATGACGGTGTTGGAGCGTTGGCGTTGTAGGAGTACTTGATGAATAAACTTGATATCCTTTGGAGTTGGAATCGTCCTCCTTTTATAGACTTTGGGCTCTGAATATGTCTCCCTTTTTTTGGAACGGATCACGAAGTTTTCCAAATTTTATCGCGAAGTGGCCGCGTCAAACGTTATCCGTTTTGACCTAGCACAAAGGCTGAGTCGTCGCCATCAGTCGACTGATGCCTCCCATCAGTCGACTGATGCCTCCCATCAGTCGACTGATGCCCATCAGTCGACTGCTCCATGTCCAACAGTCGACTGCCAGCCTGGCCACTTCCCTGCAGCGAGAGGTTAGCTCGGAAAATGATAAATACGACGGTTTCTAACCGTCCGATCTCGACCTAGACCTTCCACAGGAAGTTTTAGTCGGATCGCCGCCTACGGTCGTCCCCGTATAGAGGACACGACCTTACCATCTCTCACTCACACGAGCTTACCTCGATTCTTACTGTGATGCTTTTGCTTCCGGCCTTCCACTCGATTCCTTCGGCTCCCTCCGAAGTCACTCGAGTGTCGCCCAACCACCGCAGCTTCCTCCGGGTGTCGCTAGCCTTCAGCTCTAGCATTAGTACTTTTCTGCACACTCGATTTAGCTCATGAGATAACGATGTTGTTAGTAATATATCAGAGATGTCCTAAGGCAATCACCTTATGTATGAACCATTTATATGATAAATGAAGATTCACTATTTGAGTATACATGTTTTATGTATTTGATTTGATCTTAAACTCATTTACTGAATGTCCACGATACGATTCACAGCATGAGAGAATTTGTGATTGGATCACAACTAGTGAGTATCTCTACATGTGTAATTGTGATGTATGGGAATTATCCCTAGTCGATGAATTGATGGATTTGGACACCATCAATTCTGTCGAGACTAGCACGAGGTATACTCCTTGGTGTATCCAAGCAGCTGATTCTCACTGGCTGGAGACATTGTGATGTTCGGAGTAAATCGTGGATGCTAGTTATGGTAACTAGTTCATTGGAGTGACCAGCCATAAGACTTCATATGGTTCTCTACATATATAGATATGTTAATGAAGTTCTTACTGTGGCTTAAGTGCGATGTTCCTTTGACTTGCAGTATTCAAGTCATCTTGATCATGGAGACTTATGCTTTGACATCTTAAGCAAACATCTCTAAGGAGATGTGGACCCGGGATGATTGGGTATAAGTCGAAGTGATCGAAGGTGTTTGAATAGCCTATAAAGGATTCACCACTCCTTGCGAGGAGATGTATACCCATGGCCTCTCGTCGGATTGTTACTAAAGTCTTTGGCCAAAGCATTACATGTTTAGAGTAAAGTACTCTTGATACATGTGGAGTAACTAGAATCCGTGGGGCGAGGAAATGATACTTGGGCTAGGTGTGACGTAGTCGGCCTAGTGGGGTGACACAATAGACCATGTCTGAACCAAGTGGGTATAAGATGAGTGAAGGGAATGGGGCACGATTCATTCGAGCTCTTGAAGGGTTTGAGAAATAGTTACGGATCAGCGGTTGATCTTTTGGTTAATTGGGGATCATGATGTACTACTAGGTGCCACTCATGATCGTTCTATAATTAATGGTTAATTATAGGCGGCCAACATAAACCGAGAACCTATTTGGTCACCGCGCTGCGAGTGTAATCCAAAGGATTTAAAAGCGAGCTTGAGAATGGGATTCTCGGCCAAGGAGAAACTATGTTTAGTTGGACCAAACATAAAGCGAGCATGAAATTGTTTCAGTCGCAATGGAAGCGTGGATGGGCAGTGTCTTATGAAGACATAATGGATGGACCAAAATGGTTTGGTTCTAATCCAATGGATGAGAATAAACCAAAGGTTGGTTCGGTTCGTTTTAACTTAAAATAAACCATCATGGTTTGGTTTATTTTAACTTATCCTAATGGAGCGGGTTAACGGGCTTTATGGATATGATCCATTAACCATTAAGAGAATTAGTTCTCTATAAAAGAGGGCTTAAGGGATTGTTAAACCCTAATCATCCAAAACCCTAAACCTAGTTGCCGCCCAACAAAAAGCTGCCGCCCACCCCTTGTTGGAAAATTCGGCGCCCAACATCTTGTTGCCGCCCAGCTTGTGGTGCAGCCTTCCAACTTGTTGCCGGCGACCAAGCTTCATCCGGTGAACCTCCGGCGACCCTCCGGTGATCTCCTATAGGTTTGGCATCAAGGTGAGGCTTTTCTTTCCTTGGTTGGCCGGCGCCTATATCCTCCACCAAGCTGTCCAGTTTTCTGGACAGCTTCTTCTCCTCTCGTCGGAGCGTCGTTTGGATGACGGTTAGTGCTCCGACAGCGGCTAACTTACCGGGGATTTGATCTCCGGTAATCCTCTGAGGTGGAGGACGAAGGATTCGTCAATTGGTTGACGAATACCTCTCCGGGGAAGCGAGGTTTGAGAACTCATTTTAGGATCCGAATTTGGATTCGGATCGTGATCATCTCTCGATCACGTCGTCTTCAACACGAGGCTAGTAACCCGTACGAAGACGAAGCTCGTGACTTAGCGAAGTCATCCCGAGGAGATCGGCGTGGATACGGATAGAGACGATTCTTACGAGGATCGTTCCGGTTGATGCCGTTCCCGCTACACGTCATACGAAAGGTATAACGTAGATAATTTCTTTTATTGCAAATTTTAATTTACGGTTATGTCTACACTTGTTGTAATAGCATGCGTGTGTTGTGTATGTTGTAATAAATGTAGATTTATTATTTTTAACTGCTTCCGCTGTGCTCATGTTTACGAAACATGATCGAACACACACACGCCGCGGTGCCGGAAACCCAACAGTGGTATCAGAGCCCAGGTTGTGTTTCGACATAATCGTAAAATGGTTTTGCGATAGTCATAATGTATTTCTGGAAATTTTCTAAATTTAGGAAATTTAGAAGTATTTATGGAAATTTTTCAATTTTGGAAAGTCTAGAAGTATTTATGGAAATCTTCCACTTTTGGAAAGTTGGAAGTATTTATGGAAATTGAGATTTTCCATAAATAAAATATTTGATTAGATTCTGGAAATTTGTTTCCTAATTTAATTATGATTTGATTTGGGAAATCAAATCTTAAAATATTTTATTTCCATAAGTAGTTTCAATGATTTAGGAAATTGGTTTCCTAAATAGAGTTTCCTTAATCAAATAAATTCCATGAATAAAATATGTGATTAGATTTGGAAATTTGTTTCCTAATTTAATTATGATTTGATTTGGAGAATCAAATCTTAAACATATTTTATTTCCATAAATAGTTATGACATATAAGGAAATTATAAACATGACATAAGTGTATGCCATGTAATTGCATTAGATGCATAACATTATGCTATGCGTGTCGTGACATGTAGATGTATGTCATGTATGCCATGCCATGTAGATAATAGTTATTTGCATGCAAAGAGGATGAGACATAAAAACCCTAACTCAATATTAAAGCCTACACCTTCCATTAATATGGTTAGAACCAGAGTTCTGTTTCTTGTTTGGGTTGTTGGACTCACTCCAAGCCCGGCTCGAACCTGAACATGTTCAAATCATTGGAATAGTTTAACTCTAATATGGTAAGAGTCAGAGGTCAATCGTTAGTTTGGGTTGTTGGACTCACTCCAAGCCTGGCTAATTGGTTGAATGCGCACTAACCATATTAAAACTATTTCGCGATTAATGGGTCGGCTTTAACTTGGAGCATCGATTTGTTGGACTCACTCCAAGGTCGATGTGAAGAGAGGTGAAGTTGGGTGCTATGCATATGATGCATACTTGTTAATGTGTTAACAACCCAATGTATGTGTAAACATTCAATTAGTTGATAGCACATTGTGATAGTTACATATATATGATATGTAATCGGTATACTTGATACCCACCATCATAGCTAAGAATGGCTTGTTGGACTCACTCCAAGGTTGTTCTTATCTATGATGGATATCAGCCCATTCGGAGATGGACCTACGATCTCCCGAAGTGATTTTAAGGGTTTTTTGAAATTCAAAAAATGAATGGGATTTATAAATGTATATTGATGCATTTTAAAAATCATCTTTCTCATATATGCTTGTTTTGTATTTCTAAAATTGATCATGTTGTCTTTTAATTTGCGTTCCATTTTGGATTCGAATAAATTGACTGGGCCGAGCTTCATGGACTAGCTTAGAAGCTTGAGAATTGTTCTCAAGGTTGAAAAGCTTGCAAATGTCCTCGAAGCACCTCTTCCCGCCCGTCCTAGTGACGATGCAACTCTGGACCAATTGTTGGCCTATCAGAAACATGTGAGTGATTCTGAACAAATGAGTTACATCATGCTAGCCACGATGGAACCCAAGCTACGAAAGCAGCATGAGCATATGGATGCTCATATCGTAGTCCTTCATCTTTGTGAGTTGGTTGATGAGCAAGTGAGATTCGAAAGGTTCGAAGTCTTAAAGCTCCTCTTCACCTCTGAGATGCTAGGAGGTTCATCTGTGGTACTGCTCAATATGCTGAAGACTGTGGAGTCTTCTGAGAAGCATGAGCAGGGGACTGTGCTGTTAGTTGATTCCTCGAAGAAAGGTTCTAAGAGGAAGTCAAAGGAACAGCATAAGGGAAAGAAGAGAAGGGCTAAGAAGGTAGAACTAGCACAAAAGGAAACTTGCCATCATTATGGCAAGGAGAGCGATTTGCGAAGAAAGTGCAAGATTTATCTTGAGTCCATGAAGAAGGATAAGGCATCGGATGCCCCATCTTCTTCAGAAATCTTCTTTATTGATTGTCATTCTATTTCCTCAGACACTTGGGTATTTGATACTGGGTGTGGCTCACATATATGTAATGACATACATGGGCTAAGGAATAGAAGAAGACTCGTCAAGGGAGAGTCAAATTTACGTGTTGGGATTGAAGCAAAGCGGTTCTTGCACTCGCCATCGAACGTATTTGTTGAAACTCCCTGTTGGACTTGTCTTAGAACTGGACAATTGCTTTTATGTTCCTTCGTTGATAAAGAACATCATTTCTATTTCTTGTCTAAATAGAAATGGGTTCCATTTGACTTTTAGTAACAATTGTTGTTACATAACTTTGAATGGGGTTCTTTATGGGACTGGAACTTTAAGCAATGGTGTTTATACGTTGGACGTATCCAGTGACATTTTCAATATCGAAGCGAGCAACACGCGTGCTCGAAAGGATAATCACATAGACTCCTATATGTGGCATTGTCGTCTTGGCCATATAAGCAAGAAACGCATGTCCGAATTACACCGATGTGGAATTCTGGAATCGTTTGAATTGGATTCATACGATACATGCGAATCATGCTTAAAAGGCAAGATGACTAAGTTACCTTTTATTGGAAAAGGTGAACGAGTGGGAGAGTTACTAGGTCTAGTACATACTGTTGTATGTGGACCTATGTCAACTCAAGCTTTAGGAGGCTATAGCTACTTCATTACCTTCACCGATGATCACTCACGGTTTGGGTATGTGTTCTTGATGAAACACAAGTCTGAAGCCTTTGAAAGGTTCAAAGAATTCAGAAATGAAGTAGAGAAACAACATGACAAAAGTATTAAAATACTTCGATCGGATCGAGGTGGTGAATACTTAAGTCAAGAGTTTCTTGATTATCTAAGAGACAATGGCATATTGTCTCAATGGACTCCGCCCTATACACCACAGCATAATGGTGTATCTGAGAGGCGTAACCGGACCTTGTTGGACATGGTCAGGTCAATGATGAATCATGCGACTCTTCCCAAGTCCTTTTGGGGTTATGCACTTCAGACAGCTGTTTACTTGTTAAACAGAATGCCTACCAAGGTAGTCTCTACTACTCCATATGAGATATGGGCTAGTAAGAAACCTCATGTATCTTACTTGAAGATATGGGGTTGTCCTGCTTATGTGAAGCGGACTGTATCAGACAAACTGGATGCTAAGTCTGATAAATGTCTATTTATTGGATACCCTAAGGAAACAAGGGGTTACCAATTCTATCATCCTGTGGAACAAAAGGTGTTTGTTTCAAGGCATGCTGTGTTTCTAGAGAAAGAGTTTCTCTTGCAAGAAAACAGTGGGAGTGTCGTCGAGCTTGAGGAGGCTCGAGAGACTCAAATAGACATTAATGAGATACCTGGTGAAGCACAACAACCGACAACTCATAATGATGAGCAATCGGCTGGACCTATTGTAACACCACATCTTCGTAGATCTGGTAGAACACGCAATATTCCTGAGAGATATGGATTTCTCGTAAGTGAATCGAACGACGTGTTACTCATTGATGATGAGGAGCCTACCAGTTATGAAGAAGTGCTGACAAGTTCAGAAAGGGATAAGTGGCTTGGTGCCATGAAGTCGGAAATGGATTCCATGTACGAAAACCAAGTTTGGAACTTGGTTGACCCACCTGAAGGCATAAAGCCTATAGGGTGCAAGTGGGTTTTCAAGAAAAAAACCGACATGGATGGTAATGTGATTACCTATAAGGCTAGATTGGTGGCGAAAGGATATCGTCAAAAACAAGGTGTTGATTATGAAGAAACCTATTCGCCTGTAGCTATGCTTAAATCCATTCGGATGCTCCTGGCCATAGCGGCTCAATATGATTATGAGATATGGCAGATGGATGTGAAAACAACTTTCCTTAATGGAAACCTGCTCGAGGACGTGTACATGATACAGCCTGAGGGTTTCACATCGGTTGATAAAACCAAGGTATGCAAATTGCGACGATCCATTTATGGATTGAAGCAAGCATCCAGGAGATGGAATATCCGTTTTGATGAGACGATCAAAAAGTTTGATTTCTCACAAAATCCAGACGAACCTTGTGTGTACAAGAAGGTTAGTGGGAGTGCAGTCGTGTTCCTAGTATTGTATGTCGATGACATATTACTTATAGGAAACGATGTGTCAATCTTCTGATCGATTAAGGTTTGGTTATCCAAGACATTCTCCATGAAAGACCTGGGAGAAGCAACCTACATCCTTGGGATTAAGATCTATAGAGATAGATCGAAACGGTTGCTTGGTCTTTCGCAGTCTACATATATAGACCGAGTGCTAAAGAGGTTTAGCATGTCGGAATCCAAGAAAGGTTATCGCCCATCGGGCATGGGAACACCTTTCGAAGTCTATGTGTCGCGCCGAGAAGGCGAGAGGATTTGCATGAGTAAGATTCCTATGCATTGCAATAGGATCTATCATGTATGCTATGTTATGTCACGAGGCCCGATGTATCGTATGCTCACGAGTGTCACGGCGGATACCAGTCTGATCCAGGAATGGATCATTGGGCGGCTGTTAAGATGATCCTTAAGTACTTGAGAAGAACTAAGGATGTGTTCCTAATATATGGAGAAGGGTACATGGTGATACGTAGGTATACGGATGCCAGCTCCAGACAGACAAGGATGATTCCATGTCTCAGTCTGAGTATGTATTCACCTAGAATAGAGGCGCAATAAGTTGGAAAGGTTCCAAGCTTGACACTATAGCGGATTCTGCCACTAAGGCGAGAATACATTGCGACTTTAGGCGCGACAAAGGAAGCGGTTTGGATCAAGAAGTTCATCTTTGAACTTGATGTGGTCTCATCGATGATCCAAACATGTGCTTCGCTATCATCTTATCGGAGAGATCATCGGTAGGAGCGAAATACAAATCGAGAAAATTCCCCTTTGAAAGGAACTTAGCGGATCCTTGACTAAGGCATTACCTCAAAATAAGTTTGAGGTCATGTTAGAGCTTATGGTATTGGATCTGTAGCGATTGGCATTAGGCAGTGGGAGTCTGTTAGTAATATATGAGAGATGTCCTAAGGCAATGCGCCTTATGTATGAACCATTTATATGATAAATGAAGATTCACTATTTGAGTATACATGTTTTATGTATTTGATTGGATCTTAAACTCATTTCTTGAATGTCCACGATACGATTCACGGCATGAGAGAATTTGTGATTGGATCACAACTAGTGAGTATCTCTACATGTGTAATTGTGATGTATCGGAATTATCCTAGTCGATGAATTGATGGATTTGGACACCATCGATTACATCGAGACACAGTATACTCCTTGGTGTATCAAGCGGTGATTCTCCTTTGGTGGAGACATAGTGATGTCGGAGTTAATCGTGGATGCTAGTTATGGTAACTAGTTCATTGGAGTGACCAGCCGTATGACTTCATATGGTTCTCTACATATATAGATATGTCAATGAAGTTCTTACTGTGGCTTAAGTGCGATGTTCCTTTGACTTGCGGTATTCAAGTCATCTTGATCATGGAGACTTATACTTTGACATCTTAAGCAAACATCTCTAAGGAGATGTGGACCCGGGATGATTGGGTATAAGTCGAAGTGATCGAAGGTGTTTGAATAGCCTATAAAGGATTCACCACTCCTTGCGAGGAGATGTATACCCATGGCCTCTCGTCGGATTGTTACTAAAGTCTTTGGCCAAAGCATTACATGTTTAGAGTAAAGTACTCTTCGATACATGTGGAGTAACTAGAATCCGTAGGACGAGGAAATGATACTTGGGCTAGGTGTGACGTAGTCAGCCTAGTGGGGACTGACACAATAGACCATGTCCTGAACCAAGTGGGTATAAGATGAGTGAAGGGAATGGAGCACGATTCATTCGAGCTACTGAAGGGTTTCAGAAATAGTTCTGGATCAACCGTTGATCTTTTCGGTTAATTGGGGATCATGATGTACTACTAGGTGCCACTCATGATCGTTCTATAATTAATGGTTAATTATAGACGGCCAACATAAACCGAGAACCTATTTGGTCACACGCTCAACGAGTGTAATCCAAAGGATTTAAAACGAGCTTGAGAATGGGATTCTCAGACCGAGAGAAACTATGTTTGGTTGGACCAAACATAAAGCGAGCATGAAATTGTTTCAGTCGCAATGGAAGCGTGGATGGGCGTGTCTTATGAAGACATAATGGATGGACCAAAATGGTTTGGTTCTAATCCAATGGATGAGAATAAACCAAAGGGTTTGGTTTATATTAAACGAATGAACCAAAGGTTGGTTTGGTTCGTTTTAACTTAAAATAAACCATCATGGTTTGGTTTATTTTAACTTATCTTAATGGAGCGGGTTAACGGGCTTTATGGATATGATCCATTAACCATTAAGAGAATTAGTTCTCTATAAAGAGGGCTTAAGGATTGTTAAACCCTAATCATCCAAAACCCTAAACCTAGTTGCCGCCCAAAAACGCCCACCCTTGTTGGAAAATTCGGCGCCCAACATCTTGTTCGCCTTGACTTGTGGTGCAGCCTTCCAACTGGTTGCCGGCGACCAAGCTTCAGCCGGTGAACCTCCGGCGACCCTCCGGTGATCTCCTATAGGTTTGGCATCAAGGTGAGGCTTTTCTCTCCTTGTTTTGGCCGGCGCCTACTCCTCCACCAAGCTGTCCAGTTTTCTGGACAGCTTCTTCTCCTCTCGTCGGGCGTCGTTTGGGCGGCGGTTAGTGCTCGACAGCGGCTAACTTACCGAGGATTTGATCTCGGTAATCCTCTGAGGTGGAGGCGAAGGATTCGTCAATTGGTTGTGAATACCTCTCGGAGAAGCGAGTTTTGAGAATTCGTTTTAGGATCCGAATTTGGATTCGGATCGTGATCATCTCTCGATCACGTCGTCTTCAACACGAGGCTAGTAACCCGTACGAAGACGAAGCTCGTGACTTAGCGAAGTCATCCCGAGGAGCTCGGCGTGGATACGGATAGAGACGATTCTTACGAGGATCGTTCCGGTTGATGCCATTCCCGCTACACGTCATACGAAAGGTATAACGTAGATAATTTCTTTTATTGCAAATTTTAATTTACGGTTATGTCTACACTTGTTGCAATAGCATGCATGTGTTGTGTGTGTTGTAATAAATATAGATTTATTATTTTTAACTGCTTCCGCTGTGCTCATATTTACGAAACATGATCGAACACACACACGCCGCGGTGCCGGAAACCCAACAGATGTAAACTTAACTTTGTGTCTTTGCCATAATCAAAACACCGGTTCGATTATCTAGTGCCCCTGCACCAACAATTACCATAAGGATCCTATTTTGGACATAGCATGTCGTACTCACGGCTTCTGCCCAAAATCTATCGGGTAGGTTATACTTGTTTAACATTGTCCTAGCGGCTTCTTGTAGGGTCCTATTTTTGCGTTCTACTAGGCCATTTTGTTTTGGAGTTCTAGGGCAAGAGAACTCATGGTGGTATCCATTTAGGTTATAGAATTCTGTAAACTTTTGGTTCTCGAATTCACCACCATGATCAGTCCTAACTCTTTTGATTTTAATGCTTTATTGATTTTCTATTAATTTAAATAGGTTGATTAATTGATCTAGGGTATCACTTTTGTGTTTGATGAACCTAACCCAAGAAAATCTAGAATAGTCATCAATTATGACTAAGTAGAATTTACTTCCATTAAGTGACTTAGCTCCGTGTGAATCAAATAGATCCATGTGTAGGAGCTCAAGCACACTTTTGGTTCGTTCATGATTAGTTAGTTGATGTTGGGTCCTAGATTGTTTACCTTATTGACAAGCATTACATATTTTATTATCCAAGTTATTGAGGTTAGGAAAACCTCTAACTAAGTCACTCTGACTCATCTTGTGGATGAGTCTTGGGTGTGAGTGACCAAGTCGCCGGTGCCACAACCATGATTCCTCTTGCCGTGTCATAAGACACTTAGTTGAGGAGTTAGTTAAGTTAATAGTGTAAATATTGTTATTTCTGGTCCCCTTAAGGATTGTTTTAGAGGTTTCATTTGTATTAATTACGCATTAATTTTATAGAAATATGACCTTATAATTATTATCACACAATTGGCTTACACTAAGTAAATTATATTAAAAATTTTCTACTAATAAAACATTTTGAATAATAAAATTTGAGTTGAGCTCAATATCACCTGATCCGATGATTTTGAGCTTGCCTTTATTTCCGAAGGCTACCGATCCTTGTCGTTTGAATCGAAGCTTCGAAAACTTTAGTTTATCCCCGGTCATATGTCGAGAACAACCACTGTCCAACATCCATTGATCCTACACGCAAGGTAGTTGGATCGGATATTGGATTTATTAAAGATTGGTTGAAAATTATTAACCTAAATCATCTCACCCATGTCTACATGATCAAACACATTAACCCTATATGTTCTTGTGAGATGACTTCCAATTTTACTTGATTTAAATTTAATGACTTAAACACTTGTCAACCTTGCGTTAGATTCGGATTTGACCTTAGGCTCATCAAGTCACCTTTTTAAGATCATGGCTTCCAGGTCGTGGTGAGGCACAGAGGCCTTTTTTGATCGGAACAACGACCACTTCCTTAGACAAAGGCATTTTCAAGAAAATAGAGACTTGACTTACCTAAGACCACTTCCTGGTCTAACTAGTCTAGGATACGACGAGGTAGCTTCAGCTAGTTCCGCTCGGTCAAGTGCACCGAACTAGATGCGCCTTATCTAGCCCGAATACTCAAGACTCCGCTTTCCTAGCGTACTATCATCTCGCCGTATCCTGATACTATGTTATCAAGTATTGACGAGTTATAGTCCTATCTAACCATTCTAAAAAGGAAAATCAAACAAAATAATAACCTAAGCATGCAATTTCTAGGTTAAAACACAAACAAGTTTCGTATTAGCTCCCCCTGGACCGTTGAATCGATTCAATCTCTCCACATAGTGGATTTGGTCCTTGGGAACGCAGTACTGGTTCGATTCTAAGTTTGAAATTAAGGTGGTCTTAGAGACCCATGCTTGGACATATTTTTTATGTCGACTTACAATCGACATATACGACTTGTTGGTCGAATTTGAGCTAAACCCTAGCCCGGCCTTGTTGTACACGACCCTTTGCAATCCAAGTAAGAGGTCATGTCCTTTGGATCCCAAAGTAAACCTTTCCAACGTATTCCTAAGATCTTCGACTTGACTCTTCAAGAGTGAGTTATCAACTTCGAGTTTTTCAACCCGAGTTGAGTCCTTCTCTTGAACTCGACTAGTCGAAGAGGTTAGGGAGACCTCGTGTTTGAGTAGTTTAACTTCCTCAACCAGGGTCTCGACCCTGGACTCGGACTTAGCTAACTTTCTAGTTAAAATCTTAATTGCACTATAAAGTGTACTAATGAGAGACTGACTTACCTTGAGTGTATCTTTTGAATCGGATGCGTATCCATGGCTTGTCTTGAATAGTGCTTCGCAGTCCGACTCGTCTTCGGTTTCTTATTCAGGTTCCGATTCTGACTCCATCTCCGATTCCACTGGTTTATCCATGAGAACACGATCATTATCTTCTTCCTCGGATGCTTCTTCCCAAGTAGCATTGAGTGACATTTTGTGTTTTGGTCCTTTGCTCTTGAGTTTTGGGCATTCAGACTTGATATGTCCAAACCTGTTGCATTCATAACATATAATATTTTAACTTTTAGGCTTACCTTCGTTGTGTCGAGTGACGATTCATTTTTAGCCCTTGACTATCCTCTGAACTAGGTTAACTAGTTTGTCCTCTATTTCCGAGTCGACCTCCGAATCGGACTCATCCTCTTCTTCCTTTGGGGGTGGCTTGCTTGCAGTTTTCTTCCTTGAACCTGCAAAAAGTGCTATACCCTTCTCGGGTTCTGAGTTAGACTGCTCATGAAGTTCAAAATCAAAAAATAGTTCATCTAACCTAAGTTTCGAAATATCCTTGGAGACCTTGTAGGCATCGACCATGGATGCCCACAAGGTAGTCCTCGGAAAGGAGTTTAGGACATACCTTATGAGGTCGCGGTTTTCGACCTTTTGCCCGATTGCGTGTAGATTGTTGACTATGTCTTGGACATGGGCGTGAAGTTGCATCGCGGACTCGTGTTCCTGCATTTTTAGATTATATAGTTTATTAAATAAAAGATCACACTTACATACCTTGGATTCATCGATCCCTTCATGTAGCTCCACTAGCTTTGTCCAAAGGTCCTTTGCGCTTATGAACGAGCCGACACGATTTAGCTCCTCCTTGGACAAGCCGCATTGGAGAATTTGAGTTGCCTTGGCGTCGACTTCGACTTGTTGTTTTGTCGCAATGGTCCATTGGTCATAACCCAAGGATTCACCAACTTCGTTAGTCGGAAGTGTGAAACCTGTTTGGATTATGATCCACATCTGAATTTGGGTTTTGGAAAGCATTCCATCTGACCTTTCCAGTAACGGAAATCATCTCCGTTGTAAAACGGAGGTCGGACGGTGCTAAAACCCTCGAGATGGGCCATTTGGAAGGGAAACCTTGCACAAAAAAAATACCAAAAAAAAACATGAAAAAGGTTCCAAGACTTCTCCTTGGTTAGTAATGTAGGAAATGAAAAGAAACAAAAGGAATAAACGAGAAATAACCAACTAAAATAAAAGATGAGCACTTACAACCTTCGATGTCCCAAAAATGGTACTAAACGATGGTTTTTGGGGATGAAGGCAGCTTGTTACGAGGGTAAACCCCTCATAAGAAGTGTTGATCTCTCAAAGAGCTTCATTTTGGTAGGTAGCCCGTTTCGTGGGTCAACTTGTACGAAAAGTTATGCCTATATTACCGTCGGCTACTTCAAAAGCGAATACTTGCTAAACAAAACCAAACGAAGAGTACCAAGACTTCTTCTTGGATTAGTAGTGAAGGAGAAAAATTTAAACGAAAGAAAAACAAATCTGTAAAAAATGCTAGATTGGTGGTTTCACCAAATCTAAGCGCAACCTGGCTCTGATACCAATTGTTGGATCAAAGTGAATCCCTAGAGGGGGGGGGGGGTGAATAGCGATAAAACCTTTTTTTTTTGTTCGTTCGTTAAAACCCGAGTAGATAAATAATTGTTGCGGAAAGGAGACAAATATTTTTACTTGGTTCGTACCCTTCGGCTACTACTCCAAGTCCCTAGTGGTCCTTGACCATGCACGGAGGGCAAAACACTAAAGAACTCCTCCTCGTTAGATGTAGGAGTTAATCGTTACAAATAAAAGCAAAAAGATTGAGGTAGAGGGACACTCCCCCTCTCCTCGTTACGATAAAAGCTCCGAGATTTGAAAGTAATGAACTGAAATAAACAACTTAAACCGACGTAATAAAAAGAAAACAATGAAACCTAGATATCAAAGAAGAAGCAATTCGGTGTCGAAAAGTTGTAGGTTGGCGGAGGCTTTTGGAAGCTTAGAATTGATGATGAAACCCTAGGATTGACCCTCCTTTTATAGCCTTTGAGCCCCTTTTCGAGAGGAACTTCAACCAATAGGAATTGGGCACATGGATCCTTGAAAAATGGTTATAAGACTTGACTCCTCGAGGCTGATCCTTGACCATCAGTCGACTGATGGCCATCATCAGTCGACTGATGGCAGCATCAGTCGAATGTTGACCTTAGGCAGTCGACTGTGTGATGGCAGTCGAGTCCTCCAAGCTGGCAGTCGATTGATGCTAGCTGCAAGTCAAAGTTAGCTTAACAAAAACATTATTTTGATGGCCTCCAACCATCCGATCTCGACCTAGACCACCAATAGGATGTCTTTGGTCGGATCTACGCTTAAGATCATCGCCGTAAAGAGGATACGACCTCACTTACGCTCGCACACACGAGCTTACCTCGATACTTACTGTGTTGCTTTTGCTTCCGGCCTTCCACTCAATTCCTTCGGCTCCCTTCGAAGTCACTCGAGTGTCGCCCGACTACCGCGGCTTCCTCCGGGTGTCACTAGCCTTCAGCTCCAGCTATAGCAATTTTCTGCACACTCGATTCTACTCGTGAGATAACGACATGAGCTTAACTTTGTATCATTTGCTATAATCAAAACTCAGGTTCGACTTAGGTGCCTACTGCACCAACAGTTTAGGGTTTAAAACTTTGCTAGAACTCCATGAAGTTTAGTTCACACCATGTTATGGTTATTCATGATGTTTATGCCATGCCCTATATGTGTGTGATGTTAGCATGATGTTAAGTAGTCCTTGCTCAAGTTGTTTAGTATGATTGGTTTATATGTCACCACCATATATCCATGTTAATTGTAGGAATGCATGATTATGTTTTGCTCATTACCATATTAAATACATTATCATGTTATGCTCATTGCCATGTAAATTGTATGAACGTATGATATGTTATAAAGAAGGAACATGATATGTATGAAAAGAAATATGATATGTTATGAAGAAGGAACAAGATATGTTATGAAAAGCAATATGATATGTTATGAAGAAGAAACATGTTATGATATGAAGAAGAAACAGGATATGCCATGATAAGGAACATGATATGTTTATGAAAAGAAATATGATATGTTATGATAAGAAGCATGATATGTATTTTACTTTCTGCATAGCTTGTACCAGGACCCTAACAAGGTCCAAGGGATGGGCTCCTATGTGCCCCTGGGTCGAGAGTAGTTGGACTCGATGACGGATGGGCTCCCGGATGCCCTAGTAAGCCGAGTCATAAAATGCAGGCTTAGGATGGGCTTCTGTTATACTGCCCCTAGGCCGACAGACTTAGTACAGGCCAAGTACTCTAGTGGGTTCGGGATTAGCTACCTCGGGTCTATTAGGGATGCGAGCTATGATGATGATGATGTGGTACAATGCCAGGCCCAATATGTTGAGATTATGTTAAATACCTATAATATATGTTTTCAAAGAGCATCTTGCATATATCCTTATTTCATGTCGGGATCATTATGATGTTATATGCATGTTATGCTTGCTTATGTTCTTGTATGTTTACATGTTATGCTTGCTTATGTTCTTGTATGTTTACATGTTATGCTTGCTTATGTTCCTATATGTCTATATGCATGTTATGTTTGCTTATGTTCTTGTATGTGTATATGCATGTTATGCTTGCTTATGTTCTTGTATGTTATATGCATGTTATGTTTATTTATGTTCTTGAATGTCTATATGAATGTGATGTTTATGTTCTGGTATGTTTATATGCATCATGTGCTTATATGTTCTTGTATGTTTACATGAATGCCATGCTTATATGTCTTTGTATGTTATATGAATGTTATGCTTATAAGTGTTATACGATCATGTCACTACTCTATGTTTAATGCTTGACGTATGGTTTTTGTGAGTAGAACAGGATCTTACTAAGCCTATGTGCTTATAGTTTATATTCCCTTGTACTGCAGATAAGACTAAAGGGTGGCTAAACTAAAGGGAGTAGCAGGAGGGGCAAAGTGTGTGTGGTAGTGGCATGGTGGAGGAGAGCTGTTTATGTTTCCCATACTAATGCATGTTTTTCCTTTAAGATGATTTTTATGAACTTGAACTAAGTACTTAGGAAATAATGATGCATGCTCTCTGATTAAAAAGAAGTAATTACGAAATGATGATGCATGTTTATGTTTAAAAGAAGAAAAAAAAAGAAGTCTAAAGTCTTCCGCTGTAAGAAGTATATGTAGTCTTCCGTTGAAATGCATGTATTTACGATCGCATCGCACTGCCCCTCCGAACCCCTAGAAAGGATGGGCGTGGCATATTCTAAGGCAACTCTACTTGATTCCCTTATGTATCAGACTTCAAGTATGCCATTGGTCCTTAAATCAATTTTATTTTATGCATGATATGATTATAGCATATATATGATATAGCTAAGCATGTGCCAAAATCATGATGTCATGGAATGTGAATGAAATATTAGCATACATGAATATAACAATAAGTCTAAAACATGATCATGACATTTTTAGAGATAAAAATAAAAATGATGTCATGACATGGCAAGGCAAACAAAGCATGGCAATTATAAGATACTAAGGTATGAGATACCTAAGTGTTAAATTCAAATTGTCATTTCTAGGAATTAAGTCTATTTTTGCCTTAATGCCATTTATCCCCCTAGTGTGTCATAAACCCAAAATGACACACCCATACCTCTAAGACCTATTTGTGCCAATTTAATTATTTTTTAACTTCTCAAAGCATATTGGCACATCCTAATGTGTCAACTCGTCATGGCTTGGTTAACTACCCATTCACTTAGGGTTGACACACCTTTACCCATCTAGCGTGAATCGATCACCCTCCTAGGAACCCATTACCTATTGGAGCTCCTTGGGTTAAAAAGGTATTCACTAGGGATAACTTCAATAGATACCTTCCTAATGACCATTTTAGGCTTTGAAGTCATAGTCTTTTGGGTCTTTCCTATGTCAAACCTAGGGGTAACTCCCCCTTTGACCTTCTTAGTGGCTTTCTTGGTTTTTCTTAAGTCCTTAGCCACTAAGCAAACACCATGGCTAGTCTTAGGGATAACTTCCCTATTAGCCTTGGTTTTCCTAGACCTAGATGTTGTTCCATAATTAAATGGAACATTATGATAAGTCTTCTTGGGATTAGGTTTGTGACCCAAACCTTCCTTTCCCGTAGACCGTTCTTGAACCCTATGTCTTGATTTTTGGTCCTTAGACCCCATAATTTTATTTGTCATAATTTTGATGGTCTTTTCTAATTTTTCTGGCCTTGACCTCAAGGCTCGATTCTCCACCTCTAATTTTCCCAATTTTGATTTATCATTGAATTTTTGGGAATTAATTTTCTTTTAGTCATATGCCTAGATTTCTTGGGCTTAATGCCCAAGTTTTCTTCAATTTTTCTAATTGACTCTTTAGGCAAGATTGGTCTAGTGTTATTGGTCCTAGGTTTGTCCTTAGATAAACTAACATTCTTGGCACCTAAAAAATAAACCTTATTATTTCTACTAGCATGCTTTTCATTAATAATTGCAAGAGAACTAAAATATTTTTTAGCATGCTTTTTAACTTTAAGAATTAAAGGTGCATAATTTAAATATACCTTAGGGTAAGCTTTAGAAGCTCCCCCTACATGAGATACACCTTCTTTCCCTTTCTTCCTCCCCCTAGGGCATTGACTTAGATAGTGCCCCCTTTAGTTGCATTTAAAGCACACAATGTGCTCTTTGCTCTTGATTGTGGGGACTCTGGCATCCTTTGACTTTTGGTGCCGGTGTTTTATTCTTAGGCAATTTTGTGCATTTACTCTTGTAATGCCCTTTCTCCCTACACTCAAAGCATATTATATAATCTTTATTTAAAATCAATATGCTTGAGTTACCTATGGAATTTTCTTCTTGCTCTTCTTGCTCTTCATTTCTCCCGGATGTTGATGTTTCTTGTTGAACTTGCTCTGGGATGGAAGGCCTCTCTTCCCCCTCAATGCTAGAGGTGGAGGTCTCCACCAAATCATCTACATCGTCGAATGTGGATGGACTCTCTTCCTCGACATCTTCCTTTACTTGTGCCGGTTCGGGAATTTCTTGTAATTTGATTACCTTGTTCCATAACTCCCTTCCATCCCTATTGTTACCTAATCTAGACCAAATATTGTTAGGTAACAAATCACTAAGTAATTCAATTACTTTGAGATTTGTCTCGAAGTCCTTGATTTGGTCTTGGGTCCACCTTGACTTCTCAATTTGCCTATTGCTTTCATCCCTAGGAAATTCGAAACCGTTTTCTAGAATTAACATAATATCATAATCGGTTTCTAAATATACCTCCATTTTTCTTCTCCACCATTGAAAGTCTCTTTCAAATTTTTGTGGTTGAAAGTTGTAGCCGGCTATCTTGTAGTGCTTGTGTCGGCGGTTAGTCCTCTACAAGCTCCTAGCTCTGATACCACTTGTAGGGGAATGGTGTAGGCCGACTAGAGGGGGGGTGAATAGCCCTCTTTCGTCGTATGGTGGAATTCGTTCATTCTTTCATGCTTGTCTACAATTGTCGTTAATATACGCAGCAGAAACAATAGAAATAATAACAACAACACAATCACATGCAATACATACGTGGTTCGGTATCGAATGGTTCCTACTCCACGGGCGAGCTCATTGAGTTCTAGTTATGCGCACGACACTAACTAACACTCCTTCTCGACAACACGTCGGAGGTGGAGAAACCTCTCACAAGCAATTACACTAAGTAATAATAAATACAAGGAATATAAAGACAAATACAAAATACACGTAAAGAATACTTTACAACGCTTACTTTGAACCCTTTGCTTGTTGCTTGCTTTAGATGACTCTTGAAGTTCTGGAATGCAGCAACAATTCCCCTCCAATAGCTTCACAAAATTCTTGGCAAAATTCTCCCTCTTGAACTCCATTTATAACCTGCATCAAGCTGATTTCGTGCCAATCAGTCGACTGATCGTGACCATTAGTCGACTGATCCTGTAGCCGTTGTCTCACAACGGCCAAATCCACGTTGGTCAAGTTTAACGGATCACCCATCAATCGACTGGTAACACCATCAGTCGAGTGCTGGTGCGAGCACTCGACTAAAAACCATTCTGTGGATGAAAACACCCCGATCAGTCAACTGATCTCCATAATCAATCGACTGACGGTGTCAACAGTCGACTGCCATCCCTCGGTAGTCGACTGATCAGCTAGACCCTATTCAGTCAAACACCAGTCGAACCCTAGTCGACTTAGAGTAATCGCCTTGCACCTATGTCAGTCGACTGATGTCGGGTAAAACCTCAAACCCAAGTTGTTTGAGCCTCCGACACTTAGTCTTAACCACTTGGCCAAGTCCACCTCATCCCTCATGGAGTTCCCCACTGAAGCTCTTTTCCCTCAGCCTACGTCCCTCGGATGCGCTAAGTGCATGGCTTCGCAATGCCATCCTTCGCGTCTCTTTCCCTCGAAGTATGCTTCCCTTGGGCCTCACTCCATTCGCTCCCCATCCAGTGGTCCCTTGGATGCACCAAGCGCATGACTTTCGCAATGTCATCCTTCACTATCTCAATGACCCCGAGCCTAGTAAACTTGCCAAGTCCTCAAGACTTCCCAAATGCACCAAGCGCACGGCTTCGCAATACTTTGGAGTTTTCCACACCAAGCCCCATGCTTGGATTTTCCATGCCAACTCCGTGTTGGACTTTCCTATGACAATCCCATGTCATAAGTTTTTTCTATCATCAAAATACTGCTCGAGTCAAACTCGAGTCAACCTGGGCCGATTGCACCAACACTTGGTGCATCCGTGAAATCGCCGGATGAGAAGCATTGGAGTGAAGCCGAAGAAAGTAGACTTCAGGGTGTGACACGAAGGATGGCACTGCGAAGTCGTGCGCTTGGCGCATCCGAGAGACGTGGCCAAACAAAGAGAACTTCAAGGCGAGGGACTCCAAGGGAATGAGAGTGGGTAATTGTAACTCGAGATGGGGTAGCTCGTAGTTGAAACTTTTAGGACAATCAACCCATGTGATGTGGTTTTGATGTGTGTGGTAAAAAGTTTAAGTTAGGATTGTATTGGATTTGATGTGTGCATTGAAGTCATGCAGGACTTAGTAATTCGCACGTGGAGCATTGGCAAGTTTCACCTCTCATGACTCATTCTTTGAGTCGGTGAAAGATACATTACGGAAGCCATGCACTTGGTGCATCCAAGGGACCACCGGGCGAGGAGCATTGGAGTAAAGCTAGAGGATGTAGTCTTTAGGGCGAGACGCGAAGGATGGCGCTGCGAAGCCGTGTGCTTTGCGCATCCGAGGGACGTGGTCGGACGAAGACAACTTCAAAGGTGAGGGACTCCAAGGGAATGAGAGTGAGAGATTGTAACCCGGGACGGGGTAGCGCTTAGGTGAAACTTGGTCGATTAGCTAAGTGTCGGATGGGATTTACCGACATCAGTCGACTGTCGTGCCTTGACAGTCGACTGCTCCAAGTTAACTTAGACTCGACTAGTGTTCGAGACTGGTTTCTATGCCAGCAGTTGACTGCCAAGGGTTGGCATTTGACTGTCGAAACCATCAGGTGACTGCTGATGGCAGCAGTCGACTGGTCGCGAAGGTTTCGAGCACAGAATGGTTGTTAGTCAACTACTCGCTCATGGGACTCGACTGTTGGCTCCATCAGTCGACTAATGGGAAGATCAGTCGACTGATGTGGGAGTCGTTGAATGAAATCCAACGTGGAAGAAGCCGTAATTGGGTAACGGCTACAGGGGTAGTCGACTGATCGAGGCATCAGTCCACTGCCAAGGGCCCAACGAGAAGAAAGGCTTCTTCTCTATAAAAAGAAGCCTTGGGTCATCTTGGGAGGCTAATGGTTCATTGCTAAACATCACCCAAGTGCTCAAATGATTTTCCTCCTCTTTCTTGTGTTTATTTTCATCTTATTGTAAGAGGAGAGAATTCTTGTAAGGAAAGGTTACCTCCACCTTGCTTGGTTCCAAGGATTTAATAGTAGAAGTTTAAGCGTGATTCACATTGAACAAATCTGTTCGTGGATTAGCGGCAAGGCCGTGAACCACCTTATGACTTCGTGTTAGCATTTGTATTCTTTGTTATTCTTAATTGTCTTTAGTTTTTATTATTCCACTGTGCTAAGGGTTTTGTAGATGAGTAATCAATGAGCGATTTACGCCATACGCGAAAGAGGGCTATTCATCCCCCTATAGCCAGCCACCGACGTTCCAACAAGTGGTATCAGAGCCAAGTCACTTGTCACCAGACTAACCACTGCAACAAGCACAACAACAACAATGGCCGACTCTAACATCCATCTGCCAAAGTTTGAAGGAGAATTTGTTTGGTGGAAAAAGCGAATGGAGGTATTATTCGAGACCGATTTTGATATAATGCTCACTGTGGAAAACAGTTTCGAAGTTCCTAGGGATGAAGAGGGTGTTAGGGCAATCAACCTATGTCATATGGTTTTGATGTGTGTGGCAAAGGTTTTAAGCTAGGATGATTGGATTTGATATTTGCGTTGGAGTTTTGTAGGACTTAGTAATTCGCACATGGAGCTTTGGCAAGTGTAACCAACTCACAACCTCGTGCTTGAGTCGACGAAGGAGCATTGCAGAGCTATGCACTTGATGCATCCGAGGGACCGCCGGACGAGATGACTTGTAGCGAAGCCAAGGATGCAGACTTCGAGGGAAAGAGACGCGAAGGAGCATTGCAGAGTCATGCGCTTGATGCTGTCAAGGGTCGTGGCTGGGAACGAAGAGAGCTTCGGCGAGGGACTTCAAGTGAGATGAAAGAATGAGTGAAATGTAAGTGGCTCATTAGGTGAACTTGGCTGAATGGCTAAGTGTCGGAGGCTCGACCGCAAGGGTTGAGGTTTACCCGACCATCGAACGCTCAAATGGAGGTAAAGTTTTAGGTTTACCCGGCATCAGTCGACAGTCATGTCATGGCAGTCGACTGCTCCAAGTCGAATGGGGTTCGACTGGTGTTTGATCAGTGGGTTTTCGCCTGAGCCAATAATCGCCATATGGAATGGCGATCCACCACGGACTATTAGTTGATCGCCAACCACGAGCCGATCATGAAGGTAGTCGCGGGCACAAAATCTCCCGTAGACGACTGATCAGTTGGTTACGGAGGCATCAGTCGACTGCTAAGGTTCCCGTTGGACTACAACGGTCGAGATCTGACATGTTTAGAGGTCGTTGTTATGGCAGCAATCGACTGCCAAAGGCATCAGTCGACTGATGGCGGCCAACGGGAAGAAATCAGGCCATACTATAAAAAGAGAGGGTCTGGGCTTTTGGATGGCTAATGCTTATGCTCTAAGTGATCATCCAACTGCCCCACAAAGCTTAAACTCCTTCTCGTAGTTTTCTTTCACATCTATTGTAAAAGAAGAAGTGTTCTCATTGTTGTAAAGGTTTACCACCACCTTGCTTGCGCTAAAGGGAGAGACCAATAGTTGATTGGTTTAGGGGTGATTCACCGGAGACGAATTGGACCGTGGATTAGCGGCGAGGCCGTGAACCATGTTATATCATTTGTTAGCATTGATTTTGTTTTTGCTTATCTTAATTGCTTGTTTAGTTTTGTTTCTATTGCGCTAATATTCTTGTAGACAAGCAATTTCATCATATGACGATTGAGGGCTATTCACCCCCCTCTAGCCAGCCGCCAACGTTCCTACAAGTGATATTAGAGAAAAGGAAGCTTGTCGAGGACTAACCGCCGCTACAAGCACTACATCAAGGATGGCCGGCTCTAACATTCACCCACCGAAGTTCGAGGGAGAATTTGCATGGTGGACGAAACGCATGGAGGTATTCTTCGAAACTGAATTTAAAATTCTATTAATAATGGAAAATCATTTCGAGATACCTAGGGATGAAAATGGGAAGTAAATAGAGAAGACAAGATGGACAAAGAGACAAAGGGAAGAGTACTTGGCGAACTCAAAGGCAAAGCACCACCTCTACAATGTACTCCCCCCAACAAGAAGTAAATCGGATAGGGGAATGTGCAAGCGCCAAGGAAATGTGGGAGAACTCATAGAACTCCATGAAGGCACTTCCGAGGCCAAGCTTGCAAGGAGAGACCTTCTTCGCTCCCAACTAACAAATATCAAACTTGAAAAGGGAGAAAAGGTAACCTCATTACACTCTCGTTTTAAAGAAATTTTAATTGGACTAATGAGTGTAGGAGAAAAGCTATCAAACCGGGACATGATAATGAAGGCTATAGATGTATTTCCCCGGTCCTCGAAGTGGAGCTCAATGGTGGACTCCTTTTACATGTCGAAGAACCTAGAAGTGAGCACCTTGGAGGAGTTCTTCTCAACCATGGAGCTCCATGAAACAAGGCTTGAAGGAATAAGTGAAGAATCAAGTATCAAGCCATCAAGAGGAGTAGCCTTGGTAGCCAACAAGGGGATGAAGAAGAAGATAGAGACTCTCTCCTCCTCCGATGAAGCATCCTTCTCATCCTCCATGAATAGGAATGAAGATGCTTATATGGTATGGAGGGTAAGGCGTGCTTTGAAAAATTTAAAATTTAACAAATCTTATGATAGGAGAAGGCACAAGAGGAAGATAATTCACTATAATTGCCAACAAGAGGGACATATAAGAGATTATTGTCCCCTCTTGAACAAGAGGAAAGAAGAAAGGAGAAGAAAAGAAGAAAAGAAAAAGGGGAGCAAGAAAAAGGAAGAAGAAAAGAAGGCCAAGGAAAAAGGGAAGGTCAAAGCACTCAAAGCAAGGACTTGGGATGATCCTTCCTCATCATCATCATTGGAGGAAGAAAATGCTTTTGTCACAAACCTTGCATTGATGGCGTTTGATGATCTTGACTCCACCTCTTTCTCCGAAGGTGAAAAATCAAGCTCAAGTGAGGAGAGCTCTAGTGAAGGGGGAGGCTAATCATCATCCTCTTCTTTTGAAGAAGAAGACATGAAAACTATGGTAATGAATCTAACTCCCAAGAAAATAGTTTCCATGATTTTTAGCTTAACTAGGGATTTATTTAGGGCCAAAAAGAAAAATAAGAGCATGCTAGACCAAATTAAGACCCTAGAAAATAAATTAGAACAAGCATGTTTAAATGTTAATGATGATGCATGCTCACATGATCTTTACATGCCTTTTGATGTAAATGATGCATGCATTGAAGAAAATAGGACCTTAAGGGAAAAGGTAGACATTTTGACCAAAGCCCTAGAAAAATTCACCATTGGCTCCAACACCCTTAATATGATTATAGGGAGCCAAAGTGCAAGCTTCAATAGGAAAGGCCTAGGATATAAGGGAAAGACTAATGAAAATCCTTATAAATGTTTGATTGCTAGGGGTCAAGGCAAAAATAAGACAATTGCTAGAAAATGAATCCCTAAGGAATACTTAGTGAACCCAATAGGAAATAACCCATATTGTGTTCCTAAATCCATCATTAAGGGTTAGGAAAACCCTAGGATAGTCAACCATAAGGATTTTACTTATATCATATTATTTGGTTGACTTAGGATGGTGGGGACTTAATTTTTGAAATAGTGTTGGGTGATGATAATGTGCCCATAAATTGATAATAATGCTTAAATGATGATAGTTAATGTAATTGTTATATATGTTTGCAATCATGATTTATGATCTTGACATTTAATATATAATAATGGGCAATAGGGTTTAGATCATGCTATAGGTGATACTTGACTTATTATCTTGATGTTATACCTAATGCATGATTACAAATTGATTGATACATTTGTTTCATGATCATAATGAAAAATTAATGCATATATGTCTTTATGATCATGTGGTATGCTAGAGTGATACTTAACTATGGGTAGAATTGCATGAATTTGAAGGTTAAGTACATAAATACCTTTAGGAAGATATCACATTCACCATAAGAATAACTTTGATTGAAAACATAGTATGAGTGAGATGATAGGATGATACAAATGATCCACTAATGCCTATGACATTTAGATGGTCATTTTAAGTATCAAAATAGCAATAATAGACCAATCATGGGGAATGCATATGTTTAATTCATAGACATATTGCCCAAAGATAATGGTTGGATATTTCATATGTTTTCAAAACCATTCCTTACTTTAAAATCTGTGTTTTCATGTTTTGAAACAATCTAAAGCAAAACTAGGTGTTAAAACGATACAAACTTGATCAAAATACTAGTTATTTTTGAAGCTTTTGGATTTTTGGAAAATCTTTGAAAATATAAGTAATTTTCATGAAAACTCATTTTTCACTGATAAAGGACTTTAAAAGAAAAGTGTTTTCAAAATTTCATGATTTTTTGAATTTTTTGGAATTTCTGGTACATTTCTAAAATTGGCTCGAAAAATCAGAAATTCTGATCTTTGAGTGTCAGTGGACTGGTAGTCTAAACCAGTCGACTGATGTACTATGTATGAGCATAGTAACGTGATTTTATAAGGTTTTGTTTGGTTTTTGGGTATTTTTCCTCCTTAGAGTTGATGCCATGTGTGTATGACATTTAGATAATATTTTTGATTGTGTCAAAGGGGGAGAATTGATAGGTTTAAGTTAATCATGCTAAAAGGAAAAATTTAGCATGTCTTAAGGGGGAGTTTTTATACTCATGTTTTTATTTTACATGCTTTCCTTGCTTATGTTTATTGTTATTTGTTTAATTAACTTAAAAGGGGTAGATTGTTAGGGCAATAAACCAATGTGATATGGTTTTGATGTGTGTGGCAAAGGGTTTAAGTTAGGATGATTGGATTGGATTTGTGCATTAGAGTTTTGCAGGACTTATTAATTCGCACATGGAGCTTTGGCAAGTGTCACCAACTCACAACCTCGTGCTTGAGTCGTCGAAGGAGCATTGCAGAGTCGTGTGCTTGATGCATCCGAGGGACCGCTGGACGAGATGACTTGAAGAGAAGGCAAGGAAGTAGACATCGAGAGCAAGAGATGTGAAGGAGCATTGCAGAGTCGTGCACTTAATGCTGCCAAGGGACGTGGCCACGAACGAAGAGAGCTTCGGCGAGGGACTTCAAGTGATATGAGAGAATGAGTGAAATGTGTTAGGAATATTGGAACGGCTAGAGGGGGGTGAATAGTGTTTCACCCGATCGTGGATGGAATTCGATCTCGTTCGTGTCTACAATTTCGTTAGCGCAGCGGAATACAGATAATGATAACAATAATGAAATAGACAACAAGCTAACACAATGATATAACGTGGTTCGGAACCGCACGGTTCCTACTCCACGGATCGAGCTCTAAAGAGCCCTAGTGATGCACATGCACTCACTAATGATAAACACTCCTTCTCGACACAAGTCGGAGGAGGAGAAACCCCGTACAAACGTTTACAACAATAAACGAAAGGAATACAAGCAATATACAATGTAAATACGAAATAAAAGTAAAGAAAAGACTTTACAACACTTGTTTTGATTGCTTGAATGCTTGGTTGCTTGCTTGCACTTGGAGACATGATTTGCACCAACAAATTGCCCCAATAGCCCTCAAGAACCGATAGTTTTTCCTCCATCACAAGCTCCATATATAGCTTCAACCTGTGCTGGAAAAAATCGATCAGTCGACTGATCGGGACCATCAGTCGACTGCTGCCACTGTTGTCGTGAGACAACGGCTAGATCCACGCTGGATAAGTCCAACGGAACCTTCATCAGTCGACTGATTGTGACCATCAGTCGACTGATGGAGTCCTCACTCGACCAGTCGAGTCTTGACTCCATTCTGTGGACGATTTCTCGAGCACCAGTCGACTGATCACACGATTAGTCGACTGCTCGAGCCATCAGTCGACTGCCCACCTCTGGCAGTCGACTGCTAGGCCATAACCCGCAGTCAAACCCTAGTTGACTCGGTCCGGTCGACTGCCACATGGCACCAGTCGACTGGCACACCTCAAACCGAGTTGAAGTGGGAAGCGAAGTTTCCTACCTTCAAAATGGTATTAGAGCTTCGACTTCCAGGACAAAACCCTTCAAGTGCTATCAGAGCCACGGTTTCCAGTTTTGTGTGTTTAGGATTCGGTTACTCTTATGCATTTTTCATATATTATATGTGCCGGATAATAGAAGGATATGCGTTGGTTAACTCTTTGGTTGCCGGCATAGGATCCAACTATTATTGTCGTATGTGTGTATGTGATTGTATGTATGTAATTGTATATTTTGTTGAATTCTCGAGGTTAACGAGGCTAGTATTTGATTTTTTGTAAATTAGATATGACATTGTTTAGCCACTCCTTTTATTTTAGTTTACTTTCGATCTAGATTTCATGTACACTCCCTCGTGGAGTATAGGATCGATGGATGTAAATTAAAATAGATTTTAGTCTCGGATCAGATCTCCGGATAGCTCATACATAGTGTAGGAGGAGCGGACGAGATGGCGATACGATGGGAGACATATTGAAGACAAAAGCCATAATAGTTGGGAAATAATTATTTTTCATATTTATTGCTTATTGTTTGATATGCATGTCGTAGGCTAGAAAATTCCTCAATTTCAAATTACTAAGTGGGAGAGGGATATTTTTATAAATTCCCACGACCTCCAATACGATTTGACATGTGATGCAAGCAAACTTGCGTGTCGGCTCTGAGTGCCTTCCTCCCCATCAGATGAGTTTGTTTATGGATCACAGGGTCGGATATGGTTATAGGAAATTATTTAGGAGCGTGTGTACTTCCCCATCGGAAGGCACATAACCCGAGATAATTTCCATGGTATCGAGTAATGGTGAACACTTAGATGCAAATAGGAGTATCCTCCCCATCGGAGTCACTGCTTTTATTTCTAGGGCCAAAGAGAAACCAACTATTAATTTTATTTGTCAAAAAGTTAGGTTGACAAGATAGTAAAATTAATGGGTAAAACCTCCTCTTACAAATGTAGAATTCGTATACTTCCACACGATCGTGGCATACGATATTCTCGGTGTTTTGAGGTGTTGGTTGATTTTAAAATTTTATTGTTTGAGGAATCAATAATTTTTTAAAATATAAAGTAATGATCTATGTGATTCTTAGGATTTTCAAAAATGACTTTCAGTCCACTTGTTGTGATACTAAAGGAAAATAAACTTATTGTACATAATTATGTTGATTGGAAAAAGGAATCTAGATATTGTCTTAACTGCTGAGGAGTACTAGTATGTACTTTTTGAAGAGCATCCTCCTAAGCTTGAAAATGAGCTGGAAGTCCCTAGAGCTGAGATCGATGGGGAAACCCAGGTCGATATCATTCTCCAGTCGACAGAATGGCTTGCTTAGGCTCAGGCCATTGTTGCTCAGAAGGTTTCTACTTCTAAAGCCGAAAGGCAAGAAGAAGAAGAAACAATGTGGAGTAAATGTGGTGGGAGGATCTTAGGGAGGAGTGAAGAAGCCGAAAGGCAAGTGCTTCACTTGTAAGAAGATTGGACATTGGAAGAAAGACTATCCCAACTGGAGGCAGAACAAAGGTATATCCTTTGGCCTAGTTGTTGAAACACGGTTAGCAGTGTTATCTACCGGCACTTGGTGTGTCGATACGGGAGTCACTGATCATGTCTGCAATACTAAGTAGGGGTTCCAGGAAATCCGATGACTAGCTGAGGGGGAGATTACCATTTGCTTGGGCAATGCCATGAAGGTGATGGCTATTACCGTGGGAGATATTTATTTATCTTTTGATAGGAATAAAACTTTGGTTCTTAAGAATTGCCTTTATGTACCTTTATTTAGAAAGAATTTGATTTCGATTTCTAAATTGTTTATGGATGGATATCCTATTTCTTTTAATGACAGAGTTGTTATAAAAAGGAATAGGGGCATTATCTGTTCTGGTACATTGATAGGAAATTTGTATACACTCGAACCAAAAGCTCCCACAATGCAAATAGAAGATAATAACTCATCTTCTAATTCCAATAAAAGAAAAGAACCTTCGAAGATGAACCAAATATATCTTTGGCATCTTAGGCTTGGTCATATTAACCTAAGCAAAATTCAAAGGTTGATAGCTGATGGACCTTTGGGTTCATTAGTGATGGAAGATTTCCCAACCTGCGAATCTTGCTTGGAGGGTAAAATGACCAAGAGGCCTTTTAAGGCCAAGGGGTATAGAGTCAAAGATGTGTTAGAATTGGTTCATTCTAATTTGTATGGTCCTATATCTATCCAGGCAAGAGGTGGTTTTGAATATTTCGTCTCTTTCATAAACGATTATTCAAGATATGGATGACACTACGATCTGATCGTGGTGGTGAGTACCTCTTAGGAGAGTTTAGGAATTACTTATCAGAGGCTGGGATTCAATCCAAATTGTCTGCACCTGGCACACCCTAGCAGAATGGTGTAGCAGAGAGAAGGAATAGGACTCTTATGGAGATGGTTAGATCGATGATGAGTTATTCTAAGTTGCCAGATTTGTTCTGGGGATATGCTCTAGATACGGCGGTGTACATTCTGAATTTGGTTCCATCTAAATGAGTGACATCTACTCTCATAGAATTATAGACTAGGTGAAAGCCCAATCTAAGACATATTAGGATTTGGGGGAGTCCAGCACATGTGCTGAAGGCAGATGCTGGTAAGTTGGAACCTCGTACAGAAGTACGAATTTTCGTTGGCTATCCTAGAGGAACGAAAGGTGGTTTTTTTATAGTCCTAGGGATCAGAGGGTGATCGTTAGCACGAACGGCAGATTTCTAGAGGAAGACTATGTGATGAACCATAAGCCCATGAGTAAGATTGTTCTGGAGGAAATAAAAGGGGAAGTCACTTCTTCAGTACCACCGGTATAAGATGATATACCACAAGTCACTACACCGTGTGTCACAGAGGATACACAGGTAATACCTCATCGTAGTGGGAGGGTTGTGAGACAGCCTGAAAGATTCATGTTCTTGGAAGAATCTTCTGATTTGGTCCCTAGAGAACATGAACATGATCCCTGGACATATGACGAGTCAATCGAAGATAAAGATGTAGTATCTTGGCAAAGTGCAATGAATACTGAGATTGAATCTTTGAATTCAAATAAGGTCTGGGAGCTAGTAGAACCACTCGATGGTGTTAAAACCATTGGATGCAAGTGGATCTACAAAAGAAAGAGAGGAATAGATGGGAAGGTTGAGACCTTTAAAGTGAGGCTTATTGCGAAGGGATATTCTCAGAAAGAGGTTATCGATTATGAGGAGACCTTTTCGCCGGTAGTCATGCTTGAGTCTATCCGGATTCTCTTATGCATTACAGCTCATATGAATTATGAGGTGTGGCAGATGGATGTCAAGACAGCTTTCCTTAATGGAAGTCTTGAGGAAAACATCTATATGAAGCAACCAGAGGGATTCATTGCGAAGTGCAAAGAACATCTTGTATGTAAGCTTAATCGGTCCATTTATGGATTAAAGCAAGCTTCGAGGTCTTGGAACATCCACTTTGATGAGGTTATCCAGTCTTATGGATTTATTCAAAGTCTAGATGAGTCGTGTGTATACAAGATATGTGACGGAAATGTAGTGGTATTTCTTATACTATATGTAGATGACATTTTGTTAATTGGCAACAATGTCAAGGTGTTATCGGACGTAAGGGTATTGTTGTCCAAACAGTTTGATATGAAGGACTTGGGAGATGTGGGACACATCCTTGGGATCAAGGTTATAAGGGATCTCAAGAAAAGGATGTTGTGCTTATCCCAAGCTTCATACATAGACACGATAATGGATCGTTTTAGCATGCAAAACTCCAAGAAAGGTTTTCTACCTTTTAGGCATGGAGTTCCTTTATCTAAGGAGATATGTCCTAGAAAATCTGAGGAGATAGAGGAGATGAAGGTGGTTCATTATGCTTCGACGGTAGGAAGCCTCATGTATGCGATGCTATGTATGAGACCAGATATCTGCTTTGTCGTGGGCATGGTCAATAGATATCAAAGTAATCCAGGACAGGGACGTTGGACTACGGTAAAGCATATATTGAAGTACCTGAGAAGGACTAGGGATTATATGCTAGTTTACCAGGCAGACAAATTACTCCATGTGGGTTACACGGATTCCGACTTCCAATCTAACAGGGATAACAGTAAGTCTACCTCAGGTTTTGTGTTTACTTTACGAGGTGGAGCCATTGTATGGAGGAGTGTCAAGCAGAAATGCGTGGCGGACTCCACCATGGAAGTTGAGTATGTGGTAGCCTCTATGACGGCAAAAGAAGCTGTGTGACCCAGGAACTTCTTGATGGACTTGGATGTGATTCCTGGTTTGCCCTGAACTATCACAATTTATTGTGATAATAGTGGTACAGTTGCAAACTCGAAGGAACCATGAGTCCATAAGGCAAGTAAATACATAGAGCGCAAGAACCACCTGATACGAGAAATCATAAAGGAGGTAGAACGTGTTGTTGCCTAGATTGCATCAGAGGATACCCTAGTGGATCCTTTCACTAAGGCCTTTCTAGTGAGAGCTTTCGATAGGCATGTGGAGGGAATGGGGATCAGATTTATGGCAGTAAGAGGACAGCATAGTCTTTTAGTATAAGTGGGAGATTGTTGGGATGTATACTGAAAAATTTATCTTTTGTATGAACATCTTTATTTTTTAAATAAGAATCACATGATCATTGTTTGCATTTTTATGGTTATGTATATTGTCTAATACATTACATTGTAGATAATATGGTGTGTGGTGTCACACGAGAGATCAGGTTATCGGCTCCTTGTAAAGTATAAGTATCGGCTCACAACCGAGATGGCTTTGGACAAACCATTGGTATGGTTGTAGTGTGATTTTGTATTGGTTTGTCTTGACCATAGAATCACGCTAGTGACTTTGTGTGTATTGAGCAGGACCGACTTAGAGATGATTCTATTTATTGCTGACTACATAATCGAATCGGACCTCAGATATTATATTGTACATGCTCTTAATCCATATATAATAACGGGCACATATATTTAGTATTCATTTCTTTGATTTAACAATGGGCGAGATTTATATATTAAATTTATAGGCTCGGTAAGTTGGGAAATGATATTATTTATATGGTGTGTCGTTGATTATAAGAGGAAACCATGTCCTATATATTAGGATGATGATGTCCCCTTGAGGAGCTCATAAGGTTCATCATGTAAACCTTACAGGTGGACTTGGTCCGGCATGATGAAAAGATTGAGTGGTACTACTCAAGGAGTTTAGATGTTGATTAATTAATGGTCAGTAAATTAATTAATCGACGGACATTCGAGATCTTAAACACGGGGAGAAAATGTACATATAATATATGGAGCCCATATTAACTTATGGGGGTTGGTGAGGTAGATCAATGATGATCTTCTAGTGGAATGGATTATCATTAATGGATCGGACTTTATGTGGGCTTGATCCATTGGGTGGCCAAGATCCAACTCCTCCTCATGGTCCCTATTGTAGCCTATTAAAACCTCATGAAGCTTAGATCCAATGGATGAAAACAAAACTCTAGATCCAAAGGTAGAGATTAAATCTCTAGATCCAACAGTTGAGATTAAATCTCTAGATCCGACGGTTGAGATTAAATCCCTAGAACCAATGGTGGAGATCAAAACAAGGCTTGAGCCCAGCTCTATAAATAGAGAATTAAGGTGGGCGGCAAGGCTTGATGGCTTAGGGGATTAGGGTTTGCTTCCCTTGGGCGGCAAGCAATCCTAATTAGGTTAGGATTAGGAGTGGGCGGATAGGGTTTTGGGTGTTGGAGTAGGCGGCAACAAGAGGAGAAGCTCCTTTCATCTTCTTCCTAAGGTGTTGCCGGCAACCTATCCTTCTTCCCTTTGTTTTGGTCGGTGCTCAACCTATCCTTCTTCCCCTTTTCTTTGGCCGACAATTAGGTGAGCTAGGGTTAGGGTTTTGGGCGGCTACAAGGAGAAGGGTTGGTTTCTTTTCTCTTCTCCAAGTGTTGGCCGACGCCCATGCTCTCATTGATTCTCCTTTAGCCGGTTCCCATGCTCAATGTTCTCTTCATTGGTCGGCGGCAACATCGAGTCTATTGACTTGGTGGCCAGATCTAGATAGAAAGAAGAGTTTTATTTTATGATCTTCCTTTGTTCGGAGTGAACATGGAAAGGAAGATTGGTGATCTAGGAGGCTTCGACTTTTGGAAGATCGTCTCCCACATGACGTCCAAAAGGAGGAAGGACATACAATAGAAGATCAAGAGGTATAACAAGAGGTATAATCTTTTTTATTTTGATTAGTGTTCTTTTGTATTATGTCTATAATTATTTTTCAATTATATGAATGTTATATTCTGTTTTGTGGCTAATATAACTTGGACCCCGAACATAAACACAAAAGTCGACGATCCGTACATCGTCTATTCCGTGACTATTCGTAAAATAGAGGCTGGTCGCTTGAACAATAAGTTTGTTCAAGAGACAACTCTAATCGAATAGCACGACGATGACAAGGTTGCTTGGGCAATCCCTCTTGTAAAGGATAAATTTTTTTATCCAGGGACTTAGAAGGGATCACCATGATCAAGCGCCCGAGTTGAAGTGGAAAGCGAAGTTTCTTACCTTCAAAATGGTATCAGAGCTTCAGCTTCCGGGACAAAACCGTTCAGCCTACATGGTAAGAAAGGTGAGACGTGCACTTAAGAATTTTAAATTTAATAAATTTCATGATAAGGCAAGAAGGCCAAGGAGGAAGATCATATGTTATAATTGCCAAGGAGAGGGACATATAAGGGATGATTGTCCCCTCTTGAACAAGAGCAAAGAAGAGAGGAGGAAGAAAGAAGAAAAGAAGAAGGGAAGCAAGAAGAAGGAGGATGAAAAGAAGGCCAAAAAAAAGGGGATTGCTAAGGCACACAAGGTTACATGGGATGATCCATCATCCTCATCATTCGAAGAAGAAACCTTCACAAATCTTGCCCTAATGGCAATTGAAGACTTGGACTCCACCTCCTCCGAGGAAGAAGAAAGAAGTACTAGTGAGGATGAGAGTTCGAGTGAAGGGGGAGCATCCTCATCTTCATCCTCATCATCGGAAGAGGATTTGGTAAGTGAGGTAACAAATCTTCCTCCCAAAAAAATTATATCCATGATATCTAGCTTAACTAAGGAATTATTTAGGGCTAAAAAGTAAAACAAAAGCATGAAAAATGAAATTAAGTCCCTAGAAGAAAATCTAGAAAAATCATGTTTAAATATTAATGATAATGTTTCTTCTAGTATCAATGATGCATGCTCACATGATGATTATATGCCTTTTAATTTAGTGACGCATGTATGGAGGAAAATAGGATTTTAAGGGAAAAGGTAAACCATTTGACTAAGACCCTAGAGAAATTCACTATAGGCTCCAACACATTGAACATGATCATAGGGAGCCAAAGGGCAAGCTTCAATAGGAAAGGCCTAGGTTACAAGGGGAATAAAAATAAAAAGCCTATCAATGCCTAATTGCTAGGGGTTAAGCCAAAAATAAAACAATAGCTAGAAAATGGATCCCTATGGAATTTTTAGTGAACCCCATAGGAAAGAACTTATATTGGATTCCTAAATCCATCCTCAAGGGTTAGGAAAACCCTAGGATAGTCAACCAAAGTGGACTTTATCTATATCATATTATTTGATTGACTTAGGATAGTGTGGGTTATAAATTTTTAGCATAGTGTTGGGTGATGATAATGCATAACCCATAAATTGAATGTTTGAATCATGAATCATGCTCAATTTTATAATTTATAATCATGATATGCAATGATTGATGATTTATGATCATGATTGATAATTCTTGATGCATGTTCATGTATGGCTTTTTAGGATGATACTTAACCATGGGTAGAAATGCATGAAATTTTGGTTAAGTGTAAATATCATTAGGAACATCTCACATCCCACTATAAGGTTAACTTTATTGAGAACTTAGCAATGGGTGAGATGATAGGATGATACAAATCGTTCACTAATGCCTATGGCATTTAGATGGGTCATTAAGTGTATCAATAGAGAAATAATAGACTAATCATGGGGAAAGCATATGTTTAATTCATAGACTTATTGCCCAAAGATCATGGTTGGATATTTCAAATGATTTTAAAACCATTTTATATTTCATAAACAGTGAGTTCATGTTTTGAAAAGCTTCAAGACAAAACTAGGCTTTAAAGTTGATACAAACCTTAGACTTTTTACAACTTTTGAGTTTTTGCCTAACTTTCAAAATTAAAATGAATTTTCATGAAAAATTATTTTTCAATGATAGAGGAACTCACAAGAAATATATATTTCAAATTTCATGATTTTTCGTATTTTCTATAATTTCTGGTGCATTTCTGAAGTTCATTCAAAAAATCAGAAAAACCTGAAATCTGTGTGCCAGTAGACTGATAGTATGATTCAGTCGATTGATGTATTGTGCATGAGCATAGTAACCTATTTTATTAGGTTTTGAGTGGTTTTTGGGTATTTTTCTTCCTTAGAGTTGATGTCATTCGTGTATAACATTTAGATAATGTTTTTGATGGTGTCAAAGGGGGAGAATTGATAGGTTTAAGTTAATCATGCTAAAGGGGAAAATTTAGTATGTCTTAAGGGGGAGTTGCATGTTTAAGGGAGAGTTTGATACTCATGTTTTTTACTTACATGCTTTCTTGTCTTATGTTTTATGTTATTGTTTTTGCCTAACTTAAACGGATTGCCACACATAAAAAAGGGGGAGATTGTTAGGATAATCCACCCATGTGATGTGATTTTGGTGTGTGTGGCAAAGGTTTTAAGTTAGGATTGTATTGGATTTGATGTGTGCATTGAAGTCATGCAAGACTTAGTAATTCGCACGTGGAGCATTGACAAGTTTCACCTCTCATGACTCGATCTTTGAGTCGGTGAAAGATGCATTGCGGAAGTCGTGCACTTGGTGCATCCGAGGGACCACCGGATGAGGAGCATTGGAGTGAAGCCGGAGGAAGTAGACTTCAGGGTGAGATGCGAAGGATGACACTGCGAAGCCATACGCTTGGAGAATCTGAGGGACGTGGTCGGACGAAGACAACTTCAAAGGCGAGGGACTCCAAGGGAATGAGAGTGAGCGATTGTAACCCCGGACGAGGTAGTGCTTAGGTGAAACTTGGCCGATTGACTAAGTTTCAGATGGGATTTCCCGACATCAGTCGGTTGTCGTGCCATGGCAGTTGACTGCTCCAAGTCGACTTAGACTCGACTGGTGTTCGAGTCTGGTTTCTATGCCAGCAGTAGACTTCCAAGGGTTGGCAGTCGACTGTCGAAACCATCAGTCGACTGCTGATGGCAGGAGTCGATTGGTCGCGAGGGTTTCGGGCACAGAATGGTTGTTAGTCGACTCCTCGCTCGCGGGACTCGACTGTTGGCTCCATCAGTCGACTGATGGGAAGATTAGTCGACTGATGTGGGAGTCGTTGGATGAAATCCAACGAGGAAGAAATCGTTATTGGACAACGGCTATAGGGGCAGTCGACTGATCGAGGCATCAGTCGACTGCCAGGCGCCCAACTGGAAGAAAGACTTCTTCTCTATAAAAAGAAGCGTTGGGTCATATTGGGAGGCTAATGGTTCATTGCTAAACATCTCCCAAGTGATCAAAATGATTTTTTTCCTCTTCCTTGTGTTTATTTTCATCGTATTGTAAGAGGAGAGAATTTATGTAAGGAAAGGTTACCTCCACATTGCTTGGTGCCAAGGAGAGAATAGTGGAAGTTTAGCCATGATTCACCATGACCGAATCGGTCCATGGATTAGCGACAAGGCCATGAACCACGTTACGACTTCGTGTTAGCCAAACCGCTAATTGTCGGATGGGTGTTTCCCGACACTTGTCGATTGCTATAGGTTGCAGTCGACTGGAGACTCGACTAGTATTCGAGTCAAAGTTCTAGCCGAATTGTCGACAGTGGCAAGTATTATTGCTCCATCGATCGACTACCAAGGGAGCGATGACTAATGTCGAGGGTTTCGCACGAAGCTTCAGATGAAAGTGATCATGTCAACCACTCGACTGATGGCTCCATCAGTTGACTGATGGAAAGATCAATCGACTGATGTGGCAGCTGTTGGTTGGAATCCAACGTGGAAGAAGCCGTTGCGTGGCAACAGCCACAGCAACAGTCGACTGATGGCTTCATCAGTCTATTGCTTGAGTCCCAATGGGAAGAATGACTTCTTCCCTATAAGAAGGGGCCTTGGGTGACTTGGGAGGGCTAATGCTTTATTCGTAAACATCCTCACAATTGCCCAAATGATTTCCTACTGTTCTTACTTGCATTTATCTCAATCCTATTGTAAGAAGAGTGATCTTTTAAGAAAAGGTTACCTCCACCTTGCTTGGTGCCAAGGAGAGAATAGTGAAGGTTTAGGCATGATTCACCTTGAACGAATCGGGTCGTGGACAAGCGGCAAGGGCCGTGAACCACATTATATCAGTTTGTTAGCGCTTGTTCTTAATTGTCTTTATTCTTTATATTTCCGCTTGCACTAATCATAATCGTAGACGATCAAGAACGAGTAAATTCCACCGTACACGAGAAAGGCTATTCACCCCCCTCTAGCCGACCATCGACGTTCCAACATATGTCATAATTGATACAAGAATAAAAGCATGTGCCATATAATCATGATGTCATGGAATATGATAATATAAAAACTAAATATACATGACATTTGAATAATCCTAAGTATTATTATTCATTTTATATGATAAAAGAAAATATGATGTCATGACATGACAAAATAGAATATATAAACACACTATCACCCACACAATCAGACAAAGACACATGATTTTTCATAAACAAAGGATTTCATTCAATAAGAAATTTTGTTCTACAATCAAAATATATGTTCAAGAACAACTCTTGACATCACTACGAAAAAGAAAAAACAAGATCTCTAATCCTCGCCTAGCTATCATCTCTGGAGCCATCTCCTGAAGGTGGTGGAGGCTGCTGACCCAGGGTCCAGGTCCGCACCATCTCATATATATCAATCTGGCACTACTCCATCTGGCTCCGACAGTGCTCTATCCGGCTGAGCAGCTGACCCAACTCCTGACCCATAGAGGACTGCTCCAATCTAATCTCCACCAGTTGTGAGTCAATAGTCTACTGGTAGTCCTCAAATCTGACCTCCAGATGTGCAACACGCTCTGAGAGACCTGCTGCTGGTGCATCTGCTGTCACAAGGTCATCCTCCTTAGCAGCGGGCCCCTCATGCTGTGCCGCATGCTCTATGGCCGACTCCTCTTGCCCCATGGGCTGAGGCCGAGCCACCAACTCCATCTGTCTAGCGCCAGTCCGCATCCTAGCCTATGTGAAGTTGTGCACTGTGATGCAGTCATATACTTCTGATAGCGCCCTCAATGTTCCCCTGGATATGTTAATGCCAATGGATTCTAACCATGTAGTGATAATGTGTCCAAAGGGCATATGAACTTTCCCTTGTACAGGGGATATGAAATGGACAATGCAATGAAAAATGTTCAATGCATTGTTCACGTCCAACCGATGACGCATGGCATACATAAGAAAGAGATGGGGAGGACGGATCTTGGCCTGACCTCGAGTCACGATCGGAAGGAAGCACCCAACAATGACTTTGTAAAGAACATTGTTAGGTGCAGATAATTCATTGATAGGAAATAAGTTTTGAGCTGGTGGACAAGGATTACGGAAGAAATGCTCATGCATGGAGTCTAATGAGATATGGTCAAATGGAGCCGGAAAAGCTGCATCAAGAGAAGGATAAAAGATGAAAGTGTCATCTGATGCCCTACACTCCAGGAACCCTGCAAGATCACAGGAGTGAACTCCAGGTCAGGTTTTTGTAACGTAAGTGGTGTAGGTAGGGCTATCGTCGACTTTCCTCAAATTTGGGTAAAATTTTTTGAGTAGGTCATCGTTTATGGCATGGTTGCAAAGGGCGATCTTCATCAACTGGTAATGCAATAAAATCTGAATGACGTCGCCATAGTAGAATCTAAAAAATTGCTCATCTATGTATGTAATCGGCATCGGTTGGTACGAGAGCGATATACCCTCATTTGGCTCATTCCTACATTGTCTTTTACATGATTATGATGAACGCAATGCAATACAATGTGATGACACAAATAACATGATTAGATCAAAAATTTGGTATATGTAGAAAATAGGTTTTAAGGGTTTAGAGGTATACTTTGGCGTCATTGCTGGGTTGAGGGCTGTGAGGGACGAACTGAGTAGCCTACTTGCTGGAGAAGACGTCGGAGGATCACCAGAAAGAAGGTCTCGCTAGAACCCTAATACCGGAGGAGGATGAAAGCTGTGAGATGCTATTATCATGAAAGAAAGACCAAAAACATGAAAGATAGGGTTAGGTTCCAATCCTAACGGCTGTGAGTCGTCGGCGTGGGCACCAGGAGGTTGGTCGGAGGGTTTTGGAATGATTAGAGAAGAAATCGCTCGAGAGGAAAGCGTGAAGAAGCCGAACCCTAGCGGTTCGGCGTTATAACATCGCGACTCCAGTCGACTGATGTGAGACATCAATTGACTGATAGCAGTTCAGTGACCAATTCACAGAACCAAAAGTCGACTGCTACGGCTCGGCACTTGACTGCCGAACGTTCTTTGCCGAGCTACAGTCCCATCAGTCGACTGATATTGGTGTTCTGTCGACTGATGTGGCCTGCACTAGACTGATGGACGAGCCACTCAACTTTTTGCTCTTCTGCCTCGATGAACAGTAACATCAGTCGATTGTTGTTGATATCCAATCGACTGATGGACAATCAGTCGAGTCCTGGAAGCAGCACTTACTACTGGGCTCGTGGTATCATGCTACAGTGTTATCAGTCGACTAATATCTGATTTTCAATTTTGAAATTAAGTGAATTTTGATTTCTTCACTCAATTTGTTTCATTTTAAAATGTTTATTCATGTATATCGAATATATTAGTGTTATGCCTATGTTCATGTATTTGTTAATGTATTTTAGCATTTTATTTCATTTTCACAAGCATTAACATCCAAGAGTTTCAAATCCTAGCATCTCACCCTTTCTAAGTGTTCAAATACACAATCAAGATGAATGATATATTTTGTAAGATGCAATACATCATAAACATTGCTTCTATTCAAACATATGGTAAAACCCATGAAGCATGTTAAGTATGTGACATTAAGATGTATAGTACTTGAGTATTAATTTTAAATGTAATTTCTATGCCTTAAGACAATTTTCTTGATACTCTAATTCTCAAAGTGTGTCAAAACCCCAAATTGTACACCAATACCTCTAAGTCTAAATGTGCCAAGTTGAATCAATTTTTCACAATTCTCAAGGTTTTTTGGCACATCCTAAAATCTTTTAGGATTAACATTCAATCTTATTTCCAAGGTATCACATAACCTTGAAAATGTTATAAAGTGTTAACTTTACTATGGTTAGGTTAACTACCCACCAATTCAAGTCAACACCCCCAACCCACTTAGTGTGATGGAATCACGCTCTTAGGAACCCAATACTTGTTTGAGCTCCTTGGGTTAACTAGGTATTCCTTAGAGATAACCTCCCTAGATACCTTCCTAATGACACTTCTAGGCTTGGTAGCCTTGGTAATTATGGTCATGCCTAGGTTAACTCTAGGGGTGACTCCCCTTGTAACCTTCTTAGTGACCACCCTAGGTCACTTTGAAACCCTAGCCACTAGGCACACACCTTGGTTACCCTTAGGGATTGCCTCCCTAGTAACCATGGCCTTCCTAGACCTAGGTTGTGTTCCATAATCAAATAGAACACTATGGTAGGTCTCCTTGGGCTTAGGTTTGTGACCCAAACCTTTCTTGCCCTTGGGTGGACCTTGCTTTCTAAACCCTAGGTTTTGACTCCTTGACCTAGATTTTTGTTCATTTGACCCTATAATTGAATTTTGCATCTTTGCAAGGGTCTTTTCATGTTTTTCAAGCATTGACTTCAAGGCTTGATTTTCTTGCTCTAATTGCCTAATTTTTGAATTTTTATTTAATATTTGGGCATTACCATTCCTAGGCATATGCCTAGTCCATTTAGGGTTAAAACCTAGGTGGTCCTTAATTTCCTAATACTTGCCTTAGGTAAAACATTTTTAGGGACATTAGTCCCTAATTTCTCCTTATTCCTAAGGTTGACACTCTTAGCACCTATACAATAAAATCTATTATTTCTACTAGAATGCTTTTGTTCATGAGAAATATCAAGATTATTAACATAACTCCTAGCATGCTTTTTAACAGAAGTTGAAGGTGCATTATTAAAATATACTTAGGGTTAGCCTTAGCTCACCCTACTTGTGATGCTCTCTTTTGAATCTTCTTCTCCCCCTTTGGACATTGACTCGGGTAGTATCCCGATTGTCGGCATTTGAAGCAAATGACATGCTCCTTGCTTTTAGTTGTTGGGGGACTGACATCCTTGACCTTTGGCACCGATTGAGACCTCTTGACTCGTTTAGGACACTTACTCTTGTAGTTTCCTTGCTCCCTACACTCAAATCATATAATATGATTTTTATTATTTATTGACATGCTTGAGTTACCTTCCATGGTAGGGGAGCCCCGAGCTTCCTCTTCCTTTTCACCGGAGGTGGATGGTTCTTCTTGAGGTTGCTTCGGTGTAGATGATATAATGTCCTCCCCCTCAATCCTAGAGGTGGAGACTTCTTCTACTTCTACCTCTTCCATTGATTTCAATCCGGATGTTGATTCCCTATCAACTTCCGAATCCTCACTCTCTTGTGAGGAAGAGCTATCTTCTTCGGCCTCGTCTTCTTGAGCCGGTGATGGGTCTTCATGGAATCTTGCCACTTGGCTCCATAGCTCCTTGGCATCCATGTAGTCCCCTAAACTAGACACAATATTGTTAGGTATTAAATCAATCAAAAAATTTATTACCTTCTTATTTTGATCAAACCCTTGGAGTTGCTTCTCGGTCCATTTCTTCATTTTGAGGAAGCTTCTCTTGGGTCCTCTTGGGTATTGGAATCCTTCAATTAAGATAGACCACTCCTCAAAGTCCCTCATCATAACGAAATCTTCAATTCTTGCTTTCCATTGCCTAAACCTTCTTGTCTATAGAAGGTGTACGGGATCGGTATGTTGATATCCTATCCTTGTTGTTCTTCAAAATCCATCCTGTTCCTCTAGCAGTGCTCTTATGGTTGTTAATCCTTGAAGAGCGGCCTCACTCTGATACCAATTGTAGGGACCTTCGTGACCGCTAAAGGGGGGGGGTGAATAGCGCGTATGATGTAGATGGAGGAAATCTTTCGCGATCGCGTGCTTGCTATAAATTGATTAGTGCGCAGCGGAAATAATAAAGCAATAATGAAATACAAACACGCAAACACAATAATATAACATTGTTCAGAACCGAATGGTTCCTACTCCACGGATCAAGCTCAAACGAGCTCTAGCGATGTGACCACACACCACTAATCCAATAAACTCCTTCTTGTAATAATCCGAAGGTAGAGAAACCTCTTACAATTGTTTACAACAATAAACAAATAGATACAAGCAAATACAACTATGAAATATTCTACAAGTAAAGGAAAAACACTTTACAATTACTCTTTTGATTGCTTGATCTTTGGTTTCTTGAATTGCACTTGGAGACCCAGATTTGCAGCAGCAAATCGCCCTAAAGACGTCCAAGAAATGGCGCCAAATCCTCCCTCCATGAGTTCCCTTTAAAGATGCTCCTCGAGCTGGATTTTGCCTAGCAGTCAACTGATCAAGACCATCAGTCAACTGCCCCTGTAGCCGTTGTGAGACAATATCATGAAACACGTCGAATAAGACTAACGGATACACCATCAGTCGACTGATCATAGCTATCAGTAGACTGATGGCTCAATCAGTCTAGTGCTCGGGCTGATCACTCGATTGGAGAGCCTTCTATGCCGAATATTTCGACCATCAGTCGACTTATCACCAGATCAATCAAGTGCTCAGGCCAGCAGTCGACTGCTCAACTCTGGCAGTTGACTGCCAGGGTACTTCCCGCAGTCAAACCCTAGTTGACTCCCATCAGTCGACTGACCATAGTCCCAGTCAACTGATACACCTCAAACATGAGGTTTTAACCCAAGTATGGTGCCCCCATACTTGCTAGATCACCCTTAGCTTAGACCTAAGCCTTCTAGCCACCTCCATCAGCCTCACGCCTATCGGATCCCTTCAAGTCATCCATGACTTGTTCATCCATACGCTAGCCTTCAGATGCTTCCATCAACTATTGTCATGCTAACGATGTCTACACCGCCAAGGCACATTGTACTTACGCTGCCAACACTCCACTTGAACTTTACACCGTCAACCATTGACTTATGCCGCCAAAGCCTCCTGCTTGGACTTTACGCTCCCAATATTTCCCTTGACCTTTCCAAATACCAAGACCCACACTTGGACTTTTCTTTTTCCAAGACCCAAGCTTGGACTTTTCCTTTGCCAAGACCCATGCTTGGACTTTACATGCCAAGTACTCAAGAATTGGACTTTCCCAATGCCAAGTGACCCACTTGGACTTTCCATGCCAAGTACCCATGACTTGGTCTTTACATGATAATCAGATTGTCATATGTTTTTATCGAACATCAAAACATCGCTCGAGTCAAACTCGAGTTTGGTCAATCGGGACCTAGGCTGATTGCACCAACACTGAGTTCAGAAAATTCTTGAGCATGTTAAAATCGATCTCAATGGAAGAGTCGATACTTGAATTTTTGCACCAAATGCCTCAATTTGCAAGATTCATGAAAGATATTCTAGCACATTGTAGGAAAGTCGAGCAGCCAGAGACAGTGGCTCTCACGGAGGAATTGAGTGCTTACCTCTGGAACGAGACCACTCAAAAATTAAAAGATCTGGAGAGTTTCTATATTCCATGCCATATAGGAACAACCCTAATTAACAAAGCCTTTTGTGACTAGGGAGCGAGTGTGAGTTTGATGCCTTATACGTTATGCAAAAAGCTAGGGTTGGGGGATTTGAAGTTCACCACCATGACGTTACAACTTGACAACCACTCATACCGATACCCGCTAGGGATTTTGAAAGATGTGCCTGTTAGAGTGGGGAATTTTACACTTCTGATAGATTTTGTGGTCATGAAAATGGAAGAGGACCCGAAGATCCCCATTATTCTTGGACGACCATTTTTAGCCACGGTTGGAATGGTCATAGACGTCAAGAATCACAAACTGACATTGACACTGGGAGATGATAAGATAGAGTTTGAGCTTGTTGGTGCGGCAGGCTAGGGTCCCACGTTTGGTAAGTATGTTATTCCAGCTAGAGCTAAAGCAAAAAATCAAAGGCGAACAAACTAAGACGAATGGATGGAGGTTCACGGAACCACCATAACCGAGCTGAAGCGATGGAGCATGGTCTAGCTAAAGACCTTAAACAAAGCGCTTCTTTGGAGGCAACCCAAGTTTAATTTTATATGTTTTTACTTTTGTTCCATGCATGTGTATAATTTAGACTTTACTTTACGGACATCAACGTCTTTGCAAATAGTTTAGGGTCATTAAAAACTTGCTAGGTAGAAACATCATTCCTTTTTGAACGCTAAAAAAAAAGGCACGGGTGGCTGTGTGGATTCCACACGGTCGTGCCAATTTCTAGCCATTTTTTGGACAGCGGGACAACGCCGAACATGGTCAGCCGTGTGGATTCCACACGGCCATGTTGTGTAGGTTTAAAAGCCAAAGTGCCATGTGTTTTGCCCCAAATCCATCGTGTGCTTCGATCGCTCTTGCCTTAGCCATGAGAAATCAACTTCCCCACCTCTTAGGAGCTTCTCCAACCTTCAAGGAAGCCTCAAAGAAGCACAAATGAGAAGGACAAAGTGTGTGGCAACGCGATCCACTACCTCAGAGCAAAGGTCAAGGAGGAGGGACGCCCCTCAAGCTCATGAAGAAGGTGATGCTCTCCCAACCCTTGTATTTCATAATGATGATCATAGAGATAGATTTAACATGCTTTCCAGTAGAAAAATCACTGCTACTAGGTATTTAAATGAAGATCATCTAGAAACACTAGTTTTTCTATGGGATGTACAATCCCTTTTTGCAAAGATGGGTTGGGAAGAGATTATGGGGGTGAGACACCCAACCTACCCTAGGATAGTTTTGGAGTTCTTGAGTTCATTAGAAGCGGAGATTTTGACGAGGAGAGAAAGTGAAGAGGGAAGGATTACTTTTAGGATTTTTAACATTGAACATGAGTGGACATTGCACCAATGGAACTCGTGTTTTGGATTACCTAGTGGAGGAGAGAAGAGGACCCCTAACAAGTTCAATGCGAGATTATTTTGGTTAGAGTTAACTGGAGAAACCTCTAATCACCCCTCTAGAGCTAAGGCATGTTGGACTGTCCGAGTCGCAAAAACCGCTTTTTACATTGCGAAAACCTTGGAAGTCGGCCATGAATCCGTGTGAAGATAAACAAAACTACATGTACATGTTTAAAAACCTTAGATCTACTCTAGATCTACATGTTAAGAGTGTTACCCTTAATGCAACGCCCTTCGCTTATCCCACTCATCCAAATGGTTTGCTGGAACTCGAGAGTGTCAAGTATACACTCGTCTATTGGTATCCACACAAGCAATAGGTGGAGAAGATCACTTAGAGTGTGCTAGCACACTTAGAAACCCACGGAAAAGGAGAATGGGAGAGCTTGAGGGAAGAGCAAAGGAAGAAGATGATGAAGTTACACACTTAACTTCACACTTTGATAACCCATCAAAGTGGCCGACCACTAATTGGGGGGTTACATGCATGCATGTAACTCCAAGAGCCAATGGCTCTTGGTCTCCCTCATGAGGTAGCACCCCATGATGAGTCCATGATGATGTGGAACATCATAATTGGCCGACCCCCATGGCAAGTCACCATGACATGGCAATTGGTCAAGTCAAAATTGACCATTCATCTTCCCTCTCAAGTAAAGTCAAACTTAACCTCTTATCTCCCATGGTTGATCAAATCCAACCATTTGATTTAAGTCAATTTAATTTGATGAATCTCTTTTCATTATTTTAAATTGACTCAATAAATCAAATCTAAATTAGACTCATTAAACATTTGAATCAAATTGAGTCAAACTCAATTAGTATAATTTGGATTACCCTTAATCCAATTTGGTTCATCCCATGAACCTAATCTTCATGCTTCATCATATGAACCTAATCTCCATCTAATTGCCCTTTGTGTGTGACCCTATAGATTCTTGTAATGTTGGCAATGCTCCTAAACCAATTTAGGAACATAAGCAATGATTGGTATCTAGCAACACATCATTGCTACCCAAGTTACAAGAATGTTGAGATCCAACATCACCTTTGTGACTACTAATTGTGACTCTCACAATATGTGACAATGTCCCTCTATCCTTGACATCTAGATTGACGAATTGAGGCATAGACCGTGTCATCCTCGATATAATCTATATCTTGAACTCTAAGTAGACTCACTCTAATCAAATGAGCTCAATATCTCATATTGACTCATTTGGACATTGTCATGCACTTAGTGGTCTCACTCTATCAAGAATAACGATGTCACTCCCGTCATATAGGAGGGATAGATCTCATCTACATCACTCACATCCCTCTGTATAATTTGTTACATACCCAATAATCGCCTTTATAGTCCACCCATTTAGAGGTGATGTTTGATGAAGCCAAAGTATGCAACTCCTTATGTAGGGAACCATGGTGACTTCAGGTCCAAGGACTAATAGTCATACTAATAGTCACATGAGAAAGTATATGACACTCATATAACGATCCATGATACATTCTCATGGTGGGTCATTCAGTATACATTCTCCAACGCATATTCATGTGTCAACTTGATATCTCATATCCATGACTTGTGAGATCAAGTCATCGAGTTGACCTACATGTTAGTCTCTTCACATTAACATTGTCCCTGAATATTAATACTTGACTAGGAATGATTAAGAATAGCGTTCTCTATATCATCTCATTATCGATTCAACCAATCGATTGATATAAATAAGAACCTTCTACTCAAGGACGTTATTATACTTAGTTATTTGGCACAAATACAAGTAAGTATAATAACCATAAAGAAATGCCTTTATAAATAGGTATATGATACAACAAAGTCCATACAACAATCATCACATGATTGGCTCTAGGGCTTTCACTAACAAGCCATCCCGATTAAAAAACATGATTTTCCGATATATTCATCGGGTTATGGGGAGTACCATTTTTGGGAGAGGAGAGAGTGATGGAGTGGTAAGAATGAGTGAGCTCCTTTGCCTATGGGACATGCTACAAGAGAGGAATAGTATTGATATAGGGTCCCACTTCATCAAGCATCTAGTGAAGATGAGCAAGGCAGCAAGAAAAGAGATTATTTTGGAGGGATTGATTACCCACATTTGCTATAGGATGAGGTACAATTACATCGCACTTTATAGAGTAGAAGGGAGCCCTAGCATTGACCTAGGGGTGTGACTGGCTATGAAAATGATAATAAGAGAGGGTCACCGCTTTTGTTTTGTAAGGAAAAACTTGACACCCCTTAGGCTCCCCGACACCGACCGTACCACCATCACCAACCGTGCCAATTGGCGGTTGGATCTTATAGTGGAGTCCCCACCACATGTCGGGCCTTCTATTTATGCACCCCTTTCACCCCCTGTCCATCACTCTCCCTCGAGTCCACATATGTATAGGAGCCCCCCTAGTCCACGACGAAAGCCAACACCTGCACCCCTTCTTTTTCTACTTTTGAGCAGGATGCAGGTATGTCAGCCTATGACTTTTCCGAGTTCTAATCGTGCCTCAATGATATTTACGCGGAGCAGCAGATGCAGGGACAGCGATGGGAGGAGAATGTGATCTATAGTCAGGTAGAGTTACAGGGTCTCCGAGATCACTTCTAACGGGCCAAGGATTTCTATGACCAGACCCATCACTATTTCCAGGAGGAGGCCATCTACCAGCAGGAGGTCAAACAGTTCATGAGGGATGCTGGATCATAGTGGGCCAGGGAGGAGGAGCATAGAGTCACCGCTGCATCCACTAGTTCTTAGATAGATCACATATACATGTGGCACCAGCGGCTGAGCACCAGATTTTCCTAGGAGCTTGACATGCCGAGATTTCCATACTTCCCACCTCGGCCTCTATATTATAGGTAATGTTTCACTTAAGTCTGGGGGAGGACCCCAAATTTTGATATGTTTTGTTTTTAACAGTAGTTTCTTTCTCAACATTTAAAGTTTAGTTTTAGTTCGCATTCATTTGTCCATGCATAGAGTGTTTATGTTTCCTTTTAGCACTTAGTTTTGTCCATCTTTAAGCTACCTCAGTAATTTTTTTAAGATTTCTTCACGAATTGTTTCCATAGATAGCTTAACTTCATTTATCTTTTGGTATTTGTTTTAGTTGCTTTAATGAATGTTCTAGACTTGCACTGGTTATCTTGTATATTTCACTCACACTTGACGAATATTCTAAAAAAAAATCTATTACATATATAGTTATGATTCATCAAAGTAGTCTAGTACTTTGGAATCCATAAGTGAGCCTAGATTTAGTATTTTATTTACTGGAGATGCTCGGATTGTGTAAGCCCATTCGAAAAAATCAAAATTCCTGTGAGCAGGAGAAGAAAAAAAAGGATTCTTTGAACAAAATATATATATATAAAGAGAGAGAGAGAGAGAGAAAATAGAAAAAATTATGAGAGATAAAAAAATAGTTGTCATGTGTGGAAATGGCTAGGTGCCCCTTTAAGACCGAGGTAGGTTACTAGGGAAACACCTACCAATTTCTCTCAATACTGAACACGCCTTTGAGACTTTGTGCTAGATCTAGGGAACGACCCTCGCTTAGGGCAAGTAAGTGCTAAAAGCCAAAAATCTTAGGAAAGCTATAAGATGATGACATAACTCACTATTGAACAACGATCCCTTAGGAAAATTCACTCAGCACATGCACGAAAAGCTAACTTAGTGAACTTTTAGAACATATCTATTTTGCTTTGATTGAAAATACCACTTGATAAATCTAGTTAACATGCTAAGTATTGAACAATGCATTTTAAAATTTCATGGCACTGATGTTTGCTAGAGGACAACCAAAGATCTATGTCAGGGGAGATTGATGTGAGCAAAACATATAGGGTTTTAGGAGTAGTTTTCGCTCACATCTCATTACATTTTATACTTGTTTCATGCATATTCTACTTTGTTTTCATGCATTTTCTATTTTCTGGTTCGAAGATCTTCTCTTGTTGCTTTTGTGTGCAGGGCGGCATTTTATAGAAAAAATGGTACACTTTTGGAGCAAAAGGAAGACATTCATCGGGTGGAACAAAGGCAGACACGGTCGATCGTGTGGATTTCACACGACCGTGTACAAACCCCCTAGCGCCCCACACGGTCGATCGTGTGAAATCCACATAGTCGTGTGGCGCTGGGCTATTTTTGTTGGGATATATACTGAGGTATAATTCTTGTTTAGTTTTCTTTCTTGTTCTATGTAATTGGATTATAATTGTATGATCATGGACCCCGATGATAAACACAAAAACCGGTGATCCATTCATCATCTATTCCGTGGCTAATCGAGGAAAAGAGTTAGGTTACTTGAACAACAAGTTTGTTCAAGCGACGACTCAAATCGAGAAGCACGATGATGAATCGATTGGTTGGGTAATCCATTTTCGTCTGGATTAATTTTTTTTAATTCGGGGGTGCGAAATAGGATCGCCATGCAAAAGTGATCGAGGCGAAGCGAGACACGAAGCTTTAACCTTCAAGTGGTATCAAAGCCACGATTTCTGGTTTTGTGTGTTAAGGATTCACTTACTTTTATGCACTTATCATATATTATGTGTGTCAGATAATAGTAGGATGTGCATAGGCTAACTTTTTGTTTGCAGGCATAAGATCCGACTATTATGGTCATATGTGTGTGTTTGTGATTGTATGTGTGTAATTGTAATATTATTTGAATCCTCGGGGTTGACGAGGCTAGTATTTAATTTTTGTAATTAAGTACGACATTGTTTAGCCACTCTTTTATTTTAGTTTACTTTTGATCTAGATTTCATGTACACTCCTTTGTGGAGTATAGGATCGATGGATGTAAATTAAAATAATTTTTTTCGGCTCGAATCTCCGGACGGCTTGTACATGGCGTAGGGAGGAGCGGATGAGGTGGCAACACGACGGAGGTGTATTGGAGAACAAAAGTCATAATAGTTGGAAAATTTGTTTTTCATATTTATTGCTTTTGATTTATATTCTTATTGTGGTTGCATGGTTAAAATTCCTTAATTTTAAATTACTAAGTGGGAGAGGGATTTTTTTTTAATTCCCATGGCCTTTCATTACAATTTGACAAGTGATGCGAACAAACTTACGCGTTGGCTCTGAGTGTCTTCCTCCACATAGGATGAGTTTGTTTGTGGATCACTAGGTCAAATATGGTTATAGGAAATTATTTAGGAGTGTGTGTACTTTCCCATCGGAAGGCACATAATCCGAGATAATTGCCTTAGTATCAGATAATTGTGATCACTTAGATGCAAATAAAAGTATCCTCCCCATCAGAGTCACTGCTTTTATTTGTAGGGCCGAAGAGGAACCAACTATTAATTTTATTTGTCAAAAAGTAAGGTTGACAGGATAATAAAATTAATGGGTAAAACCTTCTCTTACAAATGAAGAATTCGTATACGTCCACACTATCGTTGCATACGATATTCTTGGTGTTTTGAGGTGTTGGTTAATTTTAAAAAAAATTTGTTTGAGGAATCAATAAATTTTGAAATCTAATGTTTTTTATCTATGTGATTCTTAGGTTTTTCAAAATGACTTTCAACCCACTTTCTGTGATTCCGAAAGAAAACAAACTTACTGGACCTAACTATGTTGATTGGAAAAGAAATCTGGACATTGTCTTAACTGCTGAGGAGTACAAATATGTACTCTTCGAAGAGTGTCCTCCTAAGCCTATGGATGATTCTGGGGAAAAGGAGAAAGAGAGTTATAAAAAGTGGATCAAGGCTGATGAGATGGCACGGTGTTACATTTTGGCTTCTATGTCAAATGTATTGCAACATGAGCATCAAGTCATGACCACTGCCTATGACATGATGCTCAATCCCAAGGAACTTTTCAGACACCAGAATCGGACTGCTAGGTGGGGATCCATGAGAAACTTGATGACGACCACCATTTTTGAGGGAACACCCGTGAGGGATCATGTTCTCAAGATGATGGCTCATTTGAATGAGCTGGAAGTCCTTGGAGTTGAGATCGATGGGGAAACCCAGGTCGATATCATTCTCCAATCTCTACCTAGGAGTTTTGAGCATTTTTGCCTAAACTACAACATGAATAAGAAGTTGTATTCGTTGATGGACCTTCTGACAGAACTCCAGGCGACAGAGAGACTTTTTTGTCAGAGTTCTCAGGTTTTGGTTGACTAGAAGGTTTCTACTTCTAAGCCGAAAGGCAAGAAGAAGAAGAAACAAGACACAACAAAGGTGGTGGGAGGATGTCAGGGAGGAGTGAACAAGCCAAAAAGCAAGTGCTTCACTTGCAAGCAGACTCAACATTAGAAGGCGGACTGTCCCAATCGCAAATAGAACAAAGGTATATCTTTTAGTCTAGTCATTGAAACATGTTTAGTGGTGTTATCTACCGGCACCTGGTGTGTAGATACGGGAGCCAATGATAATGTCTACAACTCTTTGCAGGGGTTCAAGGAAACCAGACGACTAACTGAGGGGGAGATTATCGTCTACATGGGCAATGCAACGAAGGCGGCAGCTATTGTAGTGGGAGATGTTTATTTATCTTTTGATTGGAATAAAACTTTGGTTCAAAGAATTTGCCTTTATGTACCTTCATTTAGAAAGAATTTAATTTAAGCTTCTAAATTATTTTTGGATGGATATTCTATTTCTTTTAATCATATAGTTGTTATAAAAAGAAATAGGGAGATTATCTATTCTGGTACGTTGGTAGAAAATTTATATACTCTTGAACCAAAAGCTCCCACGATGCAAATAGAAATAAATAACTCATCTTCTAAATCTAATAAGAGAAAAGAACCTTCGAAAATGAACCAAACGTATCTTTGGCATCCAAGGTTAGGTCATATTAACCTGAGTAGAATTCCAAGGTTGATAGCTGATGGACCTTTGGGTTCATTAGTGGTGGAAGATTTCTCAACCTGCGAATTTTGCTTGGAAGGTAAAATGACCAAGAGGCCTTTTAAGGCCAAGGGGTATAGAGCCAAAGATGTGTTGGAATTGGTTCTGATTTGTGTGGTCCTATGTCTATCCAGGCTAGAGGTGGATTAGAATATTTTGTCTCTTTTATAGACAATTATTCAAGATATGGATACATTTACTTGATGCGCTGCAAGTCTGAATGCTTTGACAGGTTCAAAGAATTCAAGGCTGATGTGGAGAAACGTCAAGGTAAAAGTATCAAGACACTACGATCTGATCATGGTGATGAGTACCTCTTGGGAGAATTTAGGAGTTACTTATCAGAGGATGGGATTCAATCCCAACTATCTACACCTGGTACTCCCTAGCAGAATAGTGTACCGAAGCGAAGGAATAGGACTCTTATAGAGATCTTTAGATTAATAATGAGTTATTCTGAATTACCAGATTCATTTTAGGGGTATGCTCTGGATATGGCAATGTATATTCTGAACTATGTACCATCTAAATCAGACAACTTATACTCCCACAAAATTATTGACTGGGCGAAAGCCTAGTCTGAGACATATTCAGATTTGGGGGAGTCCAGCACATGTGCTAAACGAAGATGCTGGTAAGTTGAAATCTCATATAGAAGTGTGCTTTTTCGTATGGTATCCTAGAGGAACGAAAGATGGTTTGTTCTATAGTCCTAAAGATCAGAGGGTGATCGTTAGCACGAATGCCCAATTTTTAGAGGAAGACTATTTGATGAACCACAAGTCCATGAGCAAGATTGTTCTAGAGGAGTTAAGAGGGGAAGTCCCTACTTCAGTACTAACGGTACAAGAGGATATACCACAAGTGACTGCACTGCGTATCACAGAGGATACACAGGTGATACCTCATCATAGTGGGAGGGTTATTAGACAACTTGAGAGATTTATGTTCTTGGGAGAATCTTCTGATTTGGTCCCTAGCGAACATGAATCTAATCCTTGGACATATGAAGAGGCAATCCAAGATAAATATGCGATATCTTGGCAAAGGGCGATGAATTCTGAGATAGAATCTATGGATTCAAATCAGGTCTAGGAGCTAGTAGAACAATCCAATAGTGTAAAAGCCATTGGATGCAAGTGGATCTACAAAAGAACAGAGGAATAGATGGGAAGGTTGAGACCTTCAAAGCAAGGTTTGTTACGAAAGGGTATACTCAGGAAGAGGGCATCGATTGTGAGGAGACCTTTTTGCCGATAGCCATGCTTAAGTCTATCTGGATTCTCTTATATATTGTTGCTCATATGGATTATGAGGTATGGCAGATGGATGTCAAGACAACTTTCCTTAATGTAAGTCTTGAAGAAAACATCTATATGAAGCAACTAGAGAGATTCATTGCAAAGGGCAAAGAGCATCTTGTGTTCAAGCTTAATCGGTTCATTTATGGATTGAAGCAAGCTTCAAGATCTTGGAACATTCGCTTTAATAAGATAATCCAGTCATATGGATCTATTCAAAGTCCGGATGAGTCTTGTGTATACAAGAGATGTGACGGAAATCTAGTGGTATTTCTTGTACTATACGTAGATGACATTTTGTTCATTGGCTATAATGTCAAAGTGTTATCAAACGTACGGGTATGGTTGTCCAAACATTTTGATATGAAGGACTTGAGAGAAGTGGGACACATCCTTGGGATCAAGGTTATAAGGGATCGCAAGAAAAGGATATTGTGCTTATCTCAAACTTCATACATAGACACTATTTTTGCTCGTTTTAGCATGCAGAACTCTAAGAAAGGTTTTCTACCTTTTAGGCATGGAGTACCTTTATCTAATGAGATGTGTCCTTGAACATCAAAGGAGATAGAGGAGATGAAGACGATTTCTTATGCTTCGGCAGTAGGAAGCCTCATGTATGTTATGTTATGTACGAGATCGGATATCTGCTTTGCCGTGGGCATGGTTAGCAGATATCAGAGTAATCCAGGATAGGGACATTATACTATGATAAAACATGAAGTACCTGAGAAGGACTAGGGATTATATGCTGGTATACTAGGCAGATCAATTACTCCCTGTGGGTTACACAGATTCTGACTTCCAATCAGATAGGGATAACAATAAGTCTACCTCAGGTTTTGTGTTTACTTTGAGAGGTGGAGCCATTATATAGAGGAGTGTCAAGCACAAATGTGTGGCAGACTCTACCATGGAAGCTGAGTATGTGGCAGCCTCTGAGGCAACCAAAGAAGTTGTATGGCTTAGGAATTTCTTGATGGACTTGGATGTGATTCTTGGTTTGCCCAGAACTATCACAATTTATTGTGATAACAGTGGTGCAATTGCAAACTCAAAGGAACCACGAGCCCATAAGGCAAGTAAACACATTGAGTGCAAGTACCACCTGATATGAGAGATCGTAAAGCGAGGAGAAGTTGTTGTCGCCAAGATTGAATCAGAGGATAACCTGGCAGATCCTTTCACTAAGGCCCTTTCAGTGAGAGCTTTTGATAGGCATGTGGAGGGAATGGGAATCAGATGTATGGCAGTTGATGGCAACATAGTAGTATAAGTGGGAGATTGTTGGGATATATACTGAAAGTCTAGCCTTTGGTTGAACATCTTCATTTTGGAAAAAGAATCACATGATCATTATTTGCATATTTATAGTTAAGCATATTGTTTAATACTTTACATTGTAGATAATATGATGTGTGATGTTGCACAGAAGATCATGTTATCAGTTCTTTGTAGAGTATAAGTAGAGACTCACAACCAAGATGATTTTGAACAAACTATTGGCATGGTTGTAGTGTAATTTGGTATTGATTTATCTTGACCATAGAATTACACTAGTACACTTTGTATGTATTGAGCAGGACCGACTTAGAGGTGGTTCAATTTATTGCTAACTACATAATTGAATCAGACCTCAGATATTATGGTGTACATGCTCTTAATCCCGATCTAATAACGGGCACATGTACTTAATATTTATTTATTTGATTTTCCAATGGGTGAGATTTATGTGTTAAATTGATACGCCCGATAAGTTGGGAAGTAATATTATTTACATGGTGTGTCATTGATTATAGGAGGAAACTGTGTCCTATATATTAGGATGATGATGTACCCTTGAGGAGCTCATAAGGATCATCAAGTAAATTCTACAGGTGGACTTGGTTCGACATGATGATAAGGTTGAGTGGTACTACTCATGGAGTTAAATGTTAATTAATTAATTGTCAGTAAATTAATTAATTAACGAATATTCGATATCTTAAACACGGGGAGATATTTGTGCAATTAATATGTAGAGCCCATATATAATTATGGGGTTGGTGAGGTAGATCAATGATGATCGCTTTAGTGGAATGGATCATCATTAATGGATCGGGTTTGGATCCATTGGGTGGCCAAGATCCAACTCCTCCTCATGGTCCCTATTGTAGCCTATTAAAACCCTCACGAAGCCTAGATCCAACGGACACGATTAAAAGGAGGCTTAGGTGAAATCTATAAATAGATTCCAAGGCTTGGGCGGCATGATAAGATTTAAGTGATAGGGTTTGGAGTTTCCAAGGGTTGGGCGGCAAGCATTGGTTGCTAGGTTTTGCTTCTCCCTTAGGGCCGGCGAAACACAAACAAAGGATAAGGGTTTCATCTTCTCCTTTGATCTTGGTCGGCTCCTCCTCCTCTCCTAGGGCGGTACCTTCTTCTCTCAAGTTTTGGTCGGCGACAACAAGAGCTTATCTCTTGGCCGATGCCCACCGCTCCTTCTTCCTCTCCTTGGCCGACGACAACAACCAAGCAAGGAGGCTTGGTGATCGGCACTAGATAGGAGAAGAAGAGTTTGGTTATTTTCCCTTGTTCAGAGCGAGCAAGGAAGGGAAGATACGAAATCATCGCCCACACGATGTCCAAGAAGAGGATAGGTCATACGATAGAAGATCAAGAGGTAAATAAGAGGTATAATTTTTGTTTAGTATTCTTTCTTTTTCTATATAATTGGATTATAATTTTATGATCATGGACCCCGATGATAAACACAAAAACCGGCGATCCGTTCATCATCTATTCCATGGCTAATCGAGGAAAAGAGTTAGGTTGCTTGAACAACAAGTTTGTTCAAGCGACGACTCAAATCGAGATGCACAATGATGAATCAGTTTCTTAGGTAATCCATTTTTGTCCAGATTATTTTTTTTAATCCGGGGATGCGAGATAGGATCACCATGCACAAGAGACCAAGGCAAAGCGAGAAGCGAAGCTTCAACCTTCAGTTTTGACGTGACTATGGTTTTTCATGTGATTTTTGACTCGGCTTCACATCTATAAATAGGAAGGCATGCCCAAACCCTAGGGAAGAGGCCCCGATGGCTAGGACAACAAGACAGTGCTGGAGACTCGCACCTAGGATGAAAGAAGCGGCTCGAGGATCAAAATCTATGCTCCAACGCTGAGGAGAACGACCAAGAGTACTATAATTTCATTCTTAGATATCTTTACATTGTAATGATTCATTATATGTTGCCTTGTGATCGTTCTCTTACATCTATGGAGTAGATACTTCGATTCTAGGATTAGGGAGTAGCTTGTGTATGTAGGACATGCTAGTTTGAATATATTTTCTATTCTTGGATTTATATTTGTAATTGGTATTGTTTGGATCAATGAAAATTATTGTTTTGATTCTATATCTATTGTGCACAGCCAATACAAAGGGTGACAGCCTTCGTATCAAAAATCTAGGAGAACCAAGGAGGAACCTTGTGGTCCTCCTCCCTCCAATAACCGTAGATAGTAGAATTTGATGGAGTGGGAAATGAGACACATTCCAACTCTTCATAGGGATTATTAGGACATCGTCTTACCCAATAGCCTATCCTAAAAGAAGGGTCAAAGTAGGAGAAATTAACTTTAGAAGGGTTGAGGGACCTTAGTGACAGGGGGGCTCCTAATGGTATCAACCCCCTGAGCTCTGATGATCCGAAAGGTCAACTTGGTTAGGAATAGGTAGTTCTCAATAGAAGGAAAAGTTCATCGGGTAAACTTATAATGATATTCCCACAAGATCATAATTAGAGATCTAGACAGTATTTAATTGATAGCATGTTCCAATAACACACAAGTGAAACCGAAGTCCTAGAATCCTCTTAGGGAACTTTGAAACTTCCTTCGCTAACTCTGAGTGACACCGTACTAGAGTTAGGACTGTCGTCAACCATGCAACCCTCATCTTTAGGACATTCACTCCGAACAACAAGATCCATTGGACATATGATACTCGAATCTCAGTCTCTGTGGGATCGATAATCTTTTATTACTTGACGACATCCGTGCACTTGCAGGCATTGAGCACGAGAGTACTCTTCGAGTCCTCAACGCTTCCCGTCAGAGATTAGAGGTCATGCTCGTGCACATCACTCATCTCACAAAACCCATAGGATTAACATGTATTGAAAACCTAGATTGGGTGAGATGAATTAGATTAACTTAATCATATTAATCAACTCAACCCTAATTCTCATCAACCTAACTTTAATCAACTCAATTCTAGTCAAACCCTAATTTATTCTTAATTTAATCAACCTTAAGAATGTTTAATTCATGTAGGACTCCATAATGGACCAATGGATTATGGATAGTGGTTGTTCCAGACATATGACTGGAGATCATCACAAATTCACAGAATTAAAACTCAAGAACCTAGGTTCGATCACCTTTGGAAACAACAAAAAACTTAAGATAATTGGAACATGTAACATTGAACTAAAATCAAATTTTATCATTCAAAAGGTCTTGTTTGTAGAAAATTTCAAATTCAATTTACTTAGCATAAGTCAACTTTGTGATGTTGGATATGAAGTGAAATTTTGTCAAATTAATGTTTAATTAATAGCATTGAAAATTAAAAAATATTACTTAAAGGTGATAGGGATAAAAACCTCTATTAAATAAATTTAGCAAGATCCTTAATCAAGTGTCATTTGACACAACAAGAAGAAAGTTGGTTGTGGCATAAGAGACATGCTCACTTCAACTTTAGGCATATAACTAAACTAAGTGAAACCAATTTAGTTAAAGGGGTACCTAAACTAATGAACTTAGAAAACAAAATTTGTAATGCTTGCCAACAAGGAAAACAAACCAAGTCTTAACATAAACTAACTAATCAAAGTCGAACAAGCTCTATACTTGAACTACTTCACTTAGACTTGTTTGACTCACATGGAGTAAAATCACTAAATGAAAATTTATATTTTTTAGAAATAATAGATAATTTCTCTAGGTTTACAAGGGTAAAATTCTTAAAACATAAAGATGAAACATATGAAATATATAGTAATTTTAGTAAACAAATAGAAAATGAAAAAGATCTTAAGATAAAAAAGAATAAGAAGTGATAATGGAGGAGAATTTAAAAACCAAAAATTTACAATAATCTATCTAGAAAATGGATATCATCATGAATATTCATAACCGAGAACACCTCGGCAAAATGAAATTGTAGAAAGAAAAAATACAATTCTATAAGAAGCCGCTAGGTCAATATTAAATGAATAAAATATACTTAGCCATTTTTGGGTCGAAGCTATAAACATCGCATGATACATACAAAATAGAGTAATAATTAATAAAATCATAAAACATCTTATGAAATTTTTAATAATAATAAAATACCTACAATAAAATATTTAAGAGTATTTGGGTGTAAAGTATACATTCTGAATACCAAAGACCATCTAGGAAAATTCACTTCAAAAACCAATGAAGGAATATTTCTTGGGTATTCAACAACTAGTAGGCCTTATAGAATTTACAATAAAAAAACTTTAAAAATTGAAGAAACAACTAATGTCACGTTTGATGAAAAAGAACTCAACAATGATCAAACAAAAAATGACACAATAAATAATAGCCAAGAAGGTGTGAATGAAACAATACTAGAAGAAGAACAAATTCAACATCAAGAAAACTTAAGAATTCCTAGAATAAATCCAACCCATCCTATTGAACATGTGCTAGGAAATCCTACCCTAGGAGTTCAAACTAGATCAACTATATCAAAGTTAGAACCAAAATCAATAGATGAGGCTTTATCGGACCCTAATTGGGTAATAGCCATGCAAGAAGAACTAGCACAATTCGAAAGAAATGAAGTATGGGAATTAGTACCTTCACAACCAAATAAATCAATCATAGATACTAAATAGGTATTTAGAAATAAATTAGATGACCAAGGAGAAATTATAAGGAACAAAGCTAGGTTTGTAGCAAAGAGGTTTAGTCAAGTAGAAGGGTTAAATTATAATGAGACTTATGCACTAATAGCTAGGCTTGAATCCATTAGGATGTTGCTAGCCTATGCGGCACACAAAGGATTCAAGTTATACCAAATGGATGTTAAGTCTGTATTATTAAACGGAGTAATAAAAGAAGAAGTATATGTAAGTCAACCCCCAGGTTTTGAAAATATAGAATACCCCAATCATGTATACAAACTGAAAAGGTCATGTGTGGACTAAAACAAGCTCCATGAGCTTGGTATGAACGATTATCTTCATACTTAATCTCAAAAGGTTTTAGGCAAGGTCAAATTGACTCAACTTTGTTTGTAAAAACATTGGATTTAGACATCTTTATAGCCCAAGTATATGTCGATGATATAGTATTTGGATCAACAAATTCAAATTTTTTAGAAGAATTTAAAACCTTAATGGAACAAGAATTTGAAATGAGCCTGGTAGGAAAGTTAAACTTATTTTTAGGTTTACAAATAAAACAAACAAGAGATGGAAATTATATATATCAAAATAAATATGCAAAAAAATTAATTAAAAAATTTAGAATTGAAAATGTAAAAAGAAATAAAAACACCCATGGCAACAAACATTAGATGCTGATAAAGAAGAAAAACAAGAATATTTAAAGTATTATAGAAGTGTTATAGGAAGTCTCTTATACTTAACTTCTAGTCAACCTGATATACTATTTGCAGTTAGTATGTGTACAAGGTATCAAACTTATGCTAAAGAATCTCTAACTCATGTCAAAAGAATCTTAAGATACATTAAAGGAACAATTAATGTAGGAATGTGGTACTCAAGAACTAATAACTTTGAGCTCGTAGGATACTCTGACTTAGATTATATTGGGTGTAAACTTGATAGAAAGAGTACAAGTGGAGGATGTCAATTCTTAGGTTCATGCCTGGTTAGTTGGTTTAGTATAAAGCAACTGTTGATGCAGGGAACATCACTCCTTAGTTTTGACGTATGAATCATAAGGTAAAGTTAGGAATTACTTGGGTTTTAATATAAGTGTTAAGTGTGTAGGCTTAACAGGAAAGCCTTGTAGGTCAGGTAGACCAAATACTAGGCAAAGCATGGATGGTCCTAGTAAGTCATGTTGACTAGATACTTGGTAGAAGCCTTGACAGATCAAGAGACCAAACACTAGGCATGAAGTCCAGATGGGTCGAGTGGATCGGACATCTGGCATTTAGACTGATTGGGTCAGGAGACCGGACAATCGGCATGAAGTCCAGCTGGGTTAGGGAGACCGGACAACTAGTAGAATCCTGGTGGGTCAGATCAAATGTCAAGCATGGTATGTCTGACTAGGCAGCTGACAGGTAAGCCTCGAGTGAAGAGGTAAGACCGAGTCCTTTGTAGGGGGACAAAGTTAGGCATCGATTCAATGGATAGTTTGTGTGGGACTAAGAAGTCAAGATCGGGTAGTATTACTACTGCCATTACATTTCATATTATATGTTTTGCAAATCTTGTTTTGTTGGGGACCAGTCGACTGAAAGGATTCCGGTCGACTTGGTATGGTCAAGTCGATTGGATACGTAGTTGGAAAGATAAGCTGGTGATCGATCAGAGATCTAGCGACCAAGATGGCAAGAACTCTAGTCAATTGGGGAAGTCCAGTCGATTAGAAAGGAAAATGGACCTGGTCCAGTTGACTAGAAAGGTCGATGTACTAAATCGACGGGCTAATTTGGAGTCGATTAGAGGGTGTTCCAATCGACTGGAAGAGGCTTATAAAAGTAATAGAGGACCAACTCCAAAAATAGATTGGCTAAGATGTTCAAGTGTTGTTGTCATCTTCCCTCACCCTCAAAAGCTTTGACACGCCAACACTCTGCGAGACCGACACCTTAAGGATAATCTCTAAACTTTAAGTGTCGATATATTCATTTTTGTATACTTACTTGTTACTTATTGTACTTAAATTGTAGAGGAAAGGTAGCTTGTTACCTTAACCTCATTTTTGTAAAAGTGACACCCTCCAAGTTCGAGAGTTTCGAATCGAAGGGCTCTTTAGTGGATTGCCCATCGAGGTAGCTCTGGGAGAGCTACGGGCCTTGGATTAGAAACTCGAATCGGGTTGTGAACCAAGTAAAAATAAAATCGTGCACATTACTTTATTTAATTTATAATTCTGCTGCATGCTATTGTATTTTGAAAAGAAAAGAAAAGTTTTAAAAAATAAAGTCTAAAAAGAAAATTTTTATAACTTCTGAGATTCACCCCCTCTCTCTCGGAACTCTCCAATCCTACAACAACATTGTGTTGCGCTATCCACAACCGAGGCGGAATACATAGCATTAGGAGAGTGTGTTGCACAATTACTATGGATGATTCACACACTAAAGGATTTTGAGTTAGACTACAAAAATGTTAAGACACTTGTTGATAACATAAGTTCAATAAACTTAACTAAAAATCCAATTCACCACTCACACACTAAACATATTGATGTCAAACATCACTTCATAAGGGATCATGTTGCCAAAGGAAATATTGAACTCAACTATGTTGAGTCGAAGTCTAATTTGATAGACATCTTTACTAAACTGCTTCCTGAATTTGAGTTTAGTGCACTTAGAAGACAATTAGGGTTGTGCTTTGTAGAATAGAATTTATTTTTGCTCTCACATTCAAATATTTTTCTACTAAGTATTAATATAGTTTTCTAAAAGAATAATTAAAAATTGATCTCGCCTTGGTCAAGTTTAGATTTAATGAACCTATAGATCAAGGTAAGCCTTCGCATCTCACAAACACCTAGGATTGCCTATTTGTGCCACGAAGATGGGTGTGACATGCTAGGACTGCGCCCCTGGTTGCAGATGTAGGCTCAGTGCATCGACATGAACCAAAAGGGATTTAAAGAAAAATGATCACTTTGGTGACTAACTCTTTCCCAAGGATTAATAAAAACTTTATATCATTTGAGTTTTTTAAAAGTTAAACATTTGCTTTAAGGATAAATTTTAGATGTGTACTTTCAATATATTTTCAATGATAATAATATTTTCAACTAAGGATTCATGCTTGGACAACTCTTATTGCATTTGCATTTTACATTATTAAAAGCTTGAATTGAGAGGGAGAGAACAATTTTTCAAAATTCTTAATTACATGGCTTGAATTAAAGGGAGAGAAATCAATTTCAAAATTGAAAGCTTTAATTAAGAGGGAGAAAACAATTTCAAAATTGAAAGCATTAATTAAGAGGGAGGAAACAATTAAAGAGGAAATTAAAAGATTTTCAAAACACTTAGTTTTTTTTAGGGAGAGAAATTTTTTAAGGTGTTTTCAAAATCTTAGAAATTTTCTTATATTTTGAAACACTTATATACTTTGAAAAGCATAGTTTCAAAAACTTAACTTGAAAATCTTATATGACTTATCTTACTTTGACAAGCTCATTTTGAAAAACTTAGCTTGAAAAACTAGTGATTCTTAAAAAAGTTTGAAAAGTACTTTAAAATGCTTTGAGAAGCTTAAGTATGTTGATAAACTTAAGTATTCTAAAGGACTTTGAGAAGCATAAGTATGTTGAGTAACTTAAGTATGTTGAAAAGATTATGTACTTTGAAATGCTTATGTAGTAAAGCTATGAAAATTCATACACTTAGTTTTTATCTTAAACCAATCTTGCCAACTTTGAAAGCTAATACTTTGAACTCACTTGTGTGAAATTCTCAAATCCATATTTTTGACATTTGAAAGATAATAGTTTTTTGTTGTATTCCAAAGAGGGAGAAAGAGGTTTAAAGTGAGTATCAAAAAGAGAAAAGTAAAATTTAAAGTTAATACACTTACTTAATATTAAGAATGCATTTCATGGCTTCATTCATTGCATATAAATATAAATTTTATACATGAGCTTAATGCATTGCATGTTAATATATGAATAAATGTTGAACTTGATGCATTGCAATTTGATTCTCCTAACTTTAACTGCTCGATTGTTATACATCAAAAAGAGAGAGATTATTGATGCAGGGAGTATTACTCCTTTGTTTTGATGTATGAACCATAGTTACATTTAAGAATTACTTGTGTTCTAATAGTGTTAAGTGTGAAGACTTAATAGGAAATCCATAGTAGGTCAGGCAGACTAGATACTAGGCAAAGTATTGAATGTCCTAGTAGGTCATGTTGACTAGATATTAGGAAGAAGACTTGATAGATCAGGAGGATTAGACACAAGGCAGGAAGTCCAAATGGGTCAGGAGATAGGACATCTGGCATGAAGATCGGTTGGGTCAGGAGACCGGACAATCGGCATGAAGTCCAGCTGAGTTAGGGAGATCGGATAAGTAGCGAAAGTCTTAGTGGATCAGACAGATGTCAAGCATGGTAAGTCCGGTTGAGCAATCAGTAAGTAAGCCTTAAATTAAGAGTTGAGACCGAGTCCTTAAGTGGGGACAAAGCTAGGTGTCGATTCGACAGATAGTCTGTGTGGGACTGAGAAGTCTAGATCGAGTAGTATTACTGCTATCGTTTCATTTCATACTGTGTTTTGTACTAACCCTATTTTGCAGGTATCCAATCAACTAATTGGTTTCTAGTAGAATGAAGTACAGTCGACTAGATATGGTCCAGTCGATTGGGATGCCAAGTTGGCAACACAGGTTGATGATCGATTGGAGATTTGGTGATCAAGATGGCAAGAACTCTAATTGATTGGGGAGGTCTAGTTGACTAGGATAAGTAATTTCCTGAATTGTGCAAGAGTGAGCCAAGCGACTTGGAGTCGAATGGACCAAGTCCAATCAATTGGAAAGCCTGAAATACTAAATCGATGGGCTGATTTGGAGTCGACTTGAGGGTGTTCCAATCGACTGGAAAAGACGTATAAAAGAAATGGAGGACTAGCTCTGAGATGAACAACTCTAAAATGTCAAAGTCCTATCACCATCATCTCTCATCCGCAAAAGCTCCAACATGTCGACCTCTTGCAAGTCCGACACTCCGAGCTACCTCGTCATCTCTAAAAGTGTCAGTATAATAATTGCTTATTGCTTTCTCTTACTTGTACTTTATTTCAAGAGGATAGGTGACTTGTACCTAATCCTGTATTCTTTGTAAAAACCAAAACCCTCCGGGATCGAGAATTCTTGATTCGGAAGGAATTTAGTGGATTGCCCATTAAGGTAGCTCTCAGAGGGTCACATGCATTGGAGTAGCAACTCGACTAGGGTTGTGAACCTAGTAAAAAGATCTCGTGCAATTTGTTTTATTTTATTTACGATTCCACTACATACTGTTATAATTCAAAAAGAAAAGAAAAGTTTAAAAGGTAAAAAGAATTTTTTTTTATAACTTTCGAGATTCACCCCCTCTCTCGGAAATCTCGATCCTACACGTGATTCCTTTATGCTAGATGGGTTTTGTTAGTTATATATGAGAGGTGTCCTAAGGCAATCGCCTTATGGTTGTTCCATTTATTTGATAAATGTATATTCACTATTTGAGTATATGTGTTTTCATGTATTTGATTGGATCTTAAAATCATTTAATGGATGTCCACAAATACGATTCACAGCATGAGAGAATTTGTGATTGGATCACAACTAGTGAGTTTCTCTACATGTGTAATTGTGATGTATTAGAATTATCTCTAGTCAATGAATTGATTATTAGTGAAAGACCTAGAGTCAATCATGTGATGATTGTTGTATGGACTTTGTTATATCATATTCCTATTTATAAAGGCATCGTTATTATATTTACTTGTATTGGTGGCAAATAACTAAGTATAATAACATCCTTGAGTAGTAGGTTCTTATCTATATCAATCGATTGGTTGAATCGATAAATGAGATGATATAGAGAACACTACTCTTAATCATTCCTAGTCAAGTATTATCATTCAGGGACAATGTTAATGCACAGAGACTAGCATGTAGGTCAACACGATGGCTTGATCTCACAAGTCATGGATATAAGATATCAAGTTGACACATGGGTATGCATTGGAGAATGTATACTGAATGACCCGCCATGAGAAAGTATCATGGATCGTTATATGAGTGTCATATACTTTCTCATGTGGCTATTAGTATGACTATTAGTCCTTAGACCGGAAGTCACCATGGTTCCCTACATAAGGAGTTGCATACTTTGCCTTCGTCAAACATCACCCATAAATGGGTGGATTATAAAAGCGATTACTGGATATGTGACAAATTATGTGGAGGAATGTGAGTGATGTAGATGAGATCTATCCCTCCTATATGACGGGAGAGACATCGTTATTCTTGATAGAGTGAGAGCACGAAGTACATGGCCATGCCCAAATGAGTCAAAATGAGATATTGAGCTCATTTGATTAGAGTGAGTCTATCCGGAGTTCAAGATATAGATTGTACCGAGGATGACACGGTCTATGTCTTAATTGGTCAATCTAGATGTCAAGGATAGGGGGACATTGTCACATATTGTGAGAGTCAAAATTAGTAGTCACAAAGGTGATGTTGGAGCTCAACATTCTTGTAACTTGGGTAGCAATGATGTGTTGCTAAATACCGCTCATTGCTTATGTTCCTAAATCGGTTTAGGGACATTGCCAACGTTACAAGAATCTATAGGGTCACACACAAAGAGCAATTAGATGGAGATTAGGTTCATATGATGAACCATGAGGATTAGGTTCATGTGATGAACCAAATTGGATTAAGAGTAATCCAAATTAGACTAATTGAGTTAGACTCAAGTTGATTCAAGTGTTGAATGAGTCTAATTTAGATTTGATTCATTTAGTCAATTTAAATTAATGAATAGAGATTCATTAAATCAAATTGACTTGAATCAAGTGGTTGGATTTGATCAACCATGGGAGATAAGAGGTCAAGTTTGACTTGACTTGAGAGGGAAGATGAAAGGTCAAGTTTGACTTGACCAAATGCCATGTCATGATGATGACTTGGCATGGCTGGCCAATGATGATGCTCCACATCATCATGGACACACCATGGGGTGCCACCTCATGAGGGAGACCAAGAGCCATTGGTTCTTGGAGTTACATGCATGAATGTAACCCCCTTATAGTGGGTTATGAAAGTGTGAAGTTAAGTTGTGTAACTTCAACTTCTTCCTTGGTTCTTCCTCTCTTTCTCTCCCAATCCTTCTTGGCCGAAATTTCCATGAGTGCTAGCACACTCTAGGTTGAGTTTCTCCACCATTTTTCCTTGTGAATACCAATAGAGGAGTGTACACTTGACACTCTTGAGTTCCGGCAAGTATTTGGACGAGTAGGATAAGCGAAGGGCGTCGCTTCGAGGGTAACACTATCATCATGAAGATCTAAGGTAGATCTAAATTTTTCATAACACATACATGAACTTATTTTATATATCTTCGCACGGATCCGTGGCTGGGCTTCCTAGGTTTCCACAACGCAAAAAGCGGTTTTTGTGGCTCGGAAAGTCCAACAGTGGTATAAGTGCCACGTGCGAAGCATGTATGTGTTTCATTTTTGTAGTTTTTGTATTAGATATAAAAATTACAGATTTTTTTGTTTCTATAAATTTCCTATTTTTATAGAATTTTTGAGTATTTTTCTCGAAGAGTCGAAGCAACGAGTGTTGGGACACTTGTAGGCTTCAACCATCAAGAAAAACTCTTCGAAACGATGAGTTCTCGCTTTAGGTTTTTGGGACAGTGACTTAAGTCGCTGTAAAATCATAGTAGGGACACTCGCAAAGTTTATTTTTTGAGTAGGGGCACTGCCCCTATCCCCGAAAGTGGCCTTGTCCCGCGATCGCGCTAGGAAATCGCTTAGCGGGACCGTTACGGAGAGGTGACTCATAAAATTGAAAATAAATAGGAAAAATTATAGAAATTTTCTGTAAAAAATACATAATTTAGAATTATGTATAATTTTGTTATTGTCATGGCCCAATGACCCCAATTTGATTGGATTATGATGTGTTGTAATTTATAATATGACCTACGTACCGTTTTTGTGGTTGTGCATTTTGTATAGTGTATGCAACCTGCGCGTCATACCTCTTCTTTTGAAATTCTAGTTGTAAATAGTTTGTAACTCGAGTTTCATATTTGTAATGTACAAAATGGAGCGGTGGAAAGTCCACTTGTAGACGAAGTTACGAGAAGGGTGCAGACGACACATGGCGGTCAAAGGAAGCACTTGAAGAAGCCGCTAGCCTTAGGTTGACCGTCCGATCTTCTCATTGGCTTGAGAAGATCGTAGTAGAGCCATGACCACATCATAGTTAATTATATATATATATGTTGATATATATATATATATATATATATATATTTGATTTTGCTTGTATGTATGTGATGCATGCTAGTAGAATAATGCTTGTATGTATATGATGCATGCTAGGATATTTTTCTTGTATGTATATGATGCATGCTAGAATAATGCTTGTATGTATGTGATGCATGCTAATATAGGATAATAAAGGCCTTAATGCGTATATGATACACATTATGATTAGATTAGATCTTAATCGAATCAACTCGTAAATGCCTACCAAGTCCTTGATACTCATCACTACCTCGATCATTTGTAGTTGTTGAATCTGCCAAAGCAGAGCAATGCATATTATCTTGGTAGGGTGCGGAGGGACAATCTTGGTCCCACCTATCACGGCTTGGGTTAGAGTAAGCTCAATTAGATTGAGTAAAACTAGTTAACTCAATTGGATTGAGTAGAAATATAGGCATATTCCAATCGTTGGAAAGATAGGATAAGATCTCATTTACACTAAATCTTGGGCGATTTAGCCAAAGCTAACTCAAGGTCTTTTGTAAATGTGGGTCTTGACCCTATAAACAAGAGTTGCAAAGAGATGTAATCGGTAATGTGTTACCCACCGATCGTACTAAGTCTTGGGTGATTTAGCCAAAGCTAACTCAAGGCTTAGTATGATGTGGATCTTGTCCCGCAAGAATTATAGCTAGTTTGTATGAATCTAGTAATGTGGTTTGACCACATTCATAACTCAATTCTACAAAAATTTTATAATTCAGTGGGAGCATCATTTGATTAAAAGTCTAATTAAATAATAAAAGGAATATGATATTAATTATCTGCATTGTCACGCCCGCCCTTTTTCCAAGGGTCCGGAGGGGCGGCGCGTGATGCGATCGTACTTACATACATTACATTACAGCGGAAGACTACCTATACTTCTCACAGCGGAAGACTTTAGACTTATTTTTTTTTCTTTTAAACATAAACATGCATCGTCATTTCATAGATACTTCTTCTTAACATAAAACATGCATCATTATTTCATAGATAGTTCTTCTTAAACATAGGCCATGCATCATCTGTCACGCCCCGAAGGAGACCCCACCAGACGAAAATCCGGCAGCATCTCCCCTGTACGGGTGACAATCCAAATTTTACATACAAGGCCTACACGGCCACTATACATCGGTCAACACGACCGGAATCCAAACTCACACGCAGTTATATAAATCAGGCCTCAGGCCAACAATCAAATGATATACACAAAAGAATATCATAACTAAACCTACCCCTTCTGCCATCTGGGCAGGAATACTCAACCAAAATCCAATCCAGAACAAACTCCGAATAGAGGTCCATAAGGACACCAAAAATCCACGAATACATAAATCCAATTCCAGTCCTAAATATATCTTCTAAACAAGATATCCAAAACCAAAAACAAATAACCAAATACACTTCCACGACGAGGTTTGGCTTGGACTCTCTGACGCTTCATCCCGAAATAGATATAAATCAAGCGGGGTGAGTTCGAAGAACTCATGCGGGTATAGTAGATATGCAAAAAAATTATAGCTAACAATAAAAATAACATGCCAGTACAGTCTCACATAAATAGGGTATGCAAGCAAGAAATACAAAATGACTGTACTTACCTGAATCTCCTACCCTGATATAGGAGCATGTGCCTGACTAGAAGTAATAAAGTCCTGATCATATATAAGCATGTATCCTGTATGCATGACAATCATATGCACATCCAAGGCATCAATAAAAATGCAGCAAACACAGTACAAATGCAATCTATGCAAAGTGCATGCCGTGCCAATGACATGGTCACCCCTGACGCCAGTCAGCCGCCTCACACGCAATGGTGAAGCCGAGTGGGTAGGGCTATGACAACTGTGCACTCTGCCATCACTGCTCCTGAGTGACCGAGTGGACAGGATGCTGTCGGAGTACATCTATCCTCCTGCCCCAAACATAGTGGGGGAGCTAAGCTCTCATCTCCTGGTGTCATAGGCCAGAGGAGGGATCCCTGCCCGCTACCACGCTGCCTCATCGCTACCCATGAGCGGACCAGCGGAGCCTGACAGAGCAACTGCACACACCCTCCTGATGTACCACTAACCCATGAGTGGCAGTGTGTGCAGGCCATGTAACTAGCTGCGGGCTCAACAATAATGGAACCCCGTCCAGCTAGCATGCAATCATGCGAAAATGGTGCATGATACTAAAGCATGTAAATCCTACTCATAATATCTATCCAAATGATATGTACAACCAATATATATACATATCCCTAATCCATGTACTATGATCCATATCAAACAGGTAAATATAATCATATACTAACACATGCATGTATCTAGTTGTCACCAACAGCATACTAGGCATATAAAAATGGAAAGTTATTGTAAGCTATCATAACTAGCATATCAACTTTACTTAATCTAAAAGTTAATTCAAAATACCCTTTGAATATATCCATGAGAGAACCAGATCGTCACGACTGGGGACCTGCCTCGTGACCGAAACCTGCATATAACATAATTATAGTCAAGCACAAAATTATCCAATTCAACGACAAATCGAATAATTAATCGATTTCCTTTATATCCCAATTAACCCAAACTATTTCCAATTTTCCTTGTCCACAAATACACCGATTTAGGGCTCTAACCAACCCTAAATGGAACACTCACTCCATTAGTCCTTTCTCACTCACACAGTCGAGCAAAATACACCTGACCATTTGCAAGTTATAACCATCCACATGCCGAATCCAAATCTAAATAGCTGCATTACCAATCACCACACATCAAACCTCAAGCATCAATCTCATTACAAACATCCACAGCCTAACTAACCTCCAAACACCTAGGCGTGCATAGCCGGTGCAACCGTTCACAGCTTACCAGACTTGGGTCCCACCAACCTAACATATCCCGATCCCTTTACACCGGAGCAACCTAAGCTCCAGGGCACTCACTGCCTAAACCATAGATCCAAGTTAGGATGAGGAAATTCCACAATCAATCCTAAGCGAAACCTCATAGCTAACTCACCCAAACCCCCAATTTAACGACCCTAATCGACCCTCACGGCCGCCCACACGAACACAACCGGTAGCACACAACATCCCTACCTCACTATCGTCCAAGATAGGAAAGGAACAACTATTACCTACTCCGCGACCACCGGCGGAAGGCGGAGGAGGCGTCATTCTTGTAAAGAAAGAGGGTGCCTCGAGGAGACCGGCGGTGATCCCGTGGCCACGAGGCGGTGTTTGTCGTCTAGGCGAAGAAGGCCGGCGTGATCTGTTGTCGCGGGCCAGCGCCGCTATGGTCGGCGAGGAAGAGAAGAACGGCGAGCCGTCTGCACGCGTGTCGTCACGAGCAATGGCGCAGAGAAACAGCGGAGATGAGATGGCGCGACGATCTTGTAGGTGGCGGCGGCCTCGTCGGCGCGGAGAAGAGGTCGCCGGCGAAGAAGAGCTGCGGCGATCCGATGTGTGGCGGCCGCGCCTTACTATAAACGGCGAAGGAAGAACCGTCAGGCGGCTGCGTAGGTGGCGGCGAGGAAGAAGGCTCGAGAAATCGAGCTGGCGATGATTTGGGAGCGGAAAGAAAAGGCGCCGGAAGTCGGCCGGTGAAGAAGAAACCGTCGTCGCATGGAGAAGACGCATCGGCCGCGACGGGGAAAAAGAAAAAGTAAATATTAACCCCTCAATCACGATAACCAAAGCAGACCCTTTAAAAGCTTTGTTTTCTTATCTCGTAAATATCTAAATCGACCTCCGTTTAAATCCAGAAAAATTCCGGAAAAATTCCTATAAATTCCTAAAAAATCTCGAAAATAATCCCTAGGATTATTTCCCCAAAATTTTGGCCATTTAATTTCATATTTTAAATTTCAGTATTTTACATCATCAGTTCATAAGTACTTAGTTTAAATTCATAAACTAAATCATCCATAACAGATCTCCTCCACCATGCCACTACCACACACACTTTGCCCCTCCTGTTGCTCCCTTTAGTTTAGCCACCCTTTACCCTTATCTGCAGTACAAGGGAACATAAACTATAAGCACATAGGCTTAGTAAGATCCTGTCCTACTCACAAAAATCATACGTAAGTATAACATGTAAACATACAAAGAAATAAATAGGCATAACTTGAATACAACATTGTAGAACATAAGTAGGCATAACATAAACGTAACATCATAGACATAAGCAAGCATAACATGAATATAACATCATAGACATAAGCAGGTATAACATAAACATAAAATCATAGACATAAGCAAGCATAACATAATCATAATATCATAGACATAAGCAGGCATAACATAAACATAACATCATAGACATAAGCAAGCATAACATGAATATAACATGATAGACATAAGCAGGCATAACATAAAGGTATATGCAGGATGTTCTTCGAAACATATATTATAGGTATTTGAACATAAATCTCAACATATTGGGCCCGACATTGTACCACATCATCATCATCATAGCATGCATCCCTAAATAGGCCGGAGGTAGCAAGTCTCGAACCTACTAGGTTACTAGGCCCGTACTATGTCCGTCGACCTAGGAGCCATCATCATAACATAGAAGCCCATCCTAGGCCCGTACTTATGACCGTCGACCTAGGGCATTTGGGAGGCCATCCCTTACTAGGTTCGTACTATGACCGTCGACCTAGGGGCAATCATAACATAGAAGCCCATCCTAGGCCCGTACTAAGTCTGTCGGCCTAGGGCATCTTAGGAGCCCATCCCTTTGGACCTTGTTAGGGTCCTGGTACAAGCCATGCAGAAAGTAAAATACATACATGCTTCTTATCACAACATATCATATTTCATTTCATAAACATATCATGTTCCTTATCATGGCATATCATATTTTTCTTCTTCATATCATAACATATTTCTTCTTCATAACATATCATATGACTTTCATAACATATTTCTTCTTCATAACATATCATATGGCTTTCATAACATATTTCTTCTTCATATCATATCATGTTTCTTTTCATGCACATCATGTTCCTTCCTTATAACACATCATACATTCATATAATCACAAGGTAATGAGCATAACATGATCACAACATCACACACATATAAGCATGGCATAAGGCATAAACATCATGAACAAGTATACATGGAATGACCTAAACTTCATGGAGTTCTATCAAAGTTTTAAACACCAAACAACTTATATATGGTCTAACTAACCACATGTTAATTCTTTAACATATAAAGCATGGCATGGGAGGGCACTTAGGGTTTTAAATAAACCTTGGCCTAGAGTTCCAAGACAACCTAAGATCCATTTCTTAAATCTAGCTTAGCTTTCACATGTTACCTATATCTACATTCAAAACATAACATGGTAATTTATATATCATAGCATGTTAGGCTTAAATGGGTCTTGGCCGAATGGGTTTAAAGAACATAAGGCTCAACCACTTAACTCTAGGTTAACCAACAACATGTTACCTTCATCTAACAACAAAAGTCATCATGAACTCAATCAAAACATGGCATAGAAACATATTAGGGGTCTTGGCCGAATGGTTCAAAGGGCTTAAAGGTTCATTCACTTAAATCTAGGTTAACCAAACAACATGTTATCTTCATTTACCATCAAAACATAGCATGAACTTATCTATAGCATGGCATAGAACATGTTATCTTCTTTTAACATCAAACATGACATGAACTCATTTAAAACCTAGCATAGAGCATGTTATCTTCATCTAACACCAAAAGTCATCATGAACTCATCCAAAATATAGCATAGAAAGACACCTTAGGGGTCTAGATGGACTTGGTCGAATGGTTCAAGGGGCCTAAAGGTTCATCCACTTTAACCTAGGTTAAACAAACAACATGTTATCTTCATTTACCATCAAAAACATTGCATGAACTTATCTATAACATAGCATAGAACATGTTATCTTCTTCTAACATCAACCATGGCATGAACTCATTTAAAACCTAGCATAGAACATGTTATCTTCATCTAGCATCCAAACATAGCATAATCTCATCTAAAACATGGCATAGAAAATCACCTTAGGGGTCTAGATGGTCTTGGCCGAGAGTTTTAGGGGAGGTTGAGGATCAACCACTTAACCAAACTCATCTAGACATCTATCATCTTCATATTAACACAAGTTTTAGCATGGATTTTCATGGAGAGCACAAATATTGGTCTTGGCCGAAATTTCCTTGGGGGTTTTAAGGTCAAACACTTAACCTAATCCATCTAGCATCCTATCTTCATCATGGTCATACAAGATATGGCATGGATCTTCATGGAAAACACAAACAAAGGTCTTGGCCGAATGGTTTTAAAGGGATTGACACAATAACATCAATCGAAAACTACTTGTATGCAGGTGAGGGGGATACTTACTTCCTTCGCTTTGCTATGAGTTTAAAGACAACCTAAGGGAAACCAAACCTAGCCTTCTTCTTGCTTGGATGGATCTCGGAAAGTGGTGAAAAGGGGAGCTTAGGGTTCGGTGAGGAAGAAGATGAGAAGGAGAAAAAAACAATTTGGTTTTCTTATGTCTCCTCATTCCCCCTATTTATTCTCTTGAAGTGTCCCTTAGTCTCCCTTACCCCTAACTATAATTTCCCATATTCCTCTAATAGTACAACCCTACTGGGCTTTTGGTTATTAGATGCATCTTTAGAGCTTAGCTATCTACTAGAGGTTTGGGGTTCAATTCGTAGGCCTTGCATCCCTTTTTGGCTCCTTTTCTTTTATTTTTGAAAGAGCCCACATAAAGCCCATTATAATCATGCAAAAATTCTTATAAAATTGCAAGGAATTTTATGGGCATTACATGCATTGTATGTTGTAGATTACTATATCGACAAACACGACACTCTCTCTCTGTGTTCTATCCTTGAGAAGGACAAGCTCAAAGGAGCAAATTTCCTGGATTGGTACAGGAACCTAAGAATTGTTCTCACCCAAGAAAGGAAGTTGTACGTCCTGGAGAAGCCCATTCCGGAGGCACCTCCTGCCACTACCTCGCGAGCTAACAAACATGCTTACAAGAAGCATCAAGATGATACATTAGATGTGTCATGTCTAATGCTCGCGACCATGAACTCTGAACTTCAGAAGCAACACGAGTTCATGAATGCTTATGATATGGTTGAACATCTTCGTCAACTATATCAAGGAAAAGCAAGGCACGAGAGATATGAAGTCTCTAAATCATTGTTTGGGTCCAAAATGCAAGATGGGACTCCCGTAGGTCCATATGTACTCAAGATAATTGGGTACGTAGAAAACCTATAAAGGCTGGGATTCCCACTTGGTCAAGAGCTGGGCACTGACCTGATCTTGCAATCTTTTCCACAATCCTACAATCAATTTGTCATGAATTATAACATGAATGAAATTGATAAGCCACTGCATGAGATGCTCAACATTTTGAGAACTGCTGAGCTTAACCTTAAGAAGGGAAAATCTGACACCATTTTGATGGTGCAAAAGAAGAAAGGCAAGGGCAAGCCTAAAGGTAAGGGAAAGTCCCAAGCCAAGGGCAAAGGCAAAGAACTTAAACCCAAAAGATGGGTGGTCAAGGAAGGGGCTTGCTTCCACTGCAAGGAAGCTGGACACTGGAAGCGTAACTGCAAGGCATACCTGGAAGATCTTAAGAAGAAGAGAAGTGAGACTTCTACTTCAGGTATAAATGTTATAGAAGTCAATCTATCTATTTCTTCATCTTGGGTATTAGATACCGGATGTGCATCTCACATTTGTACCAATGTGCAAGCGCTGAGAAATAGTAGGGCATTGACAAAGGGCGAGGTGGACCTACGAGTTGGCAATGGAGCAAGAGTTGCTGCTGTTGCTGTAGGAACTTATGATTTATCTCTACCCTTTAGCCTTGTACTAGAATTAGATGAATGTTGTTATGTTCCTGCTTTAACTAAGAACATAATTTCGGTTTCTTGTTTGGATAAGAAAGGATTTACATTTATAATAAAGAACAAATGTTGTTCAGTTTATTTAAATGATATGTTCTATTGTAGTGCACCTCTAATGAACGGACTCTACTTTCTAGAATTAGAGAGCCCTATCTATAACATAAGTACCAAAAGGTTCAAGTCAAATGAGTTGAACCAAACCTATCTCTGGCATTGTCGCTTAGGTCACATAAATGAGAATCACTTATCTCAGCTCCATAAGGATGGGCTGCTAAACTCATTTGATTTTGAATCATATGATAAATGTGAGTCTTGCCTTTTAGGCAAGATAACCAAGACTCCCTTTAGTGGACACAGCGAAAGAGCAACAGATTTGTTAGGACTTATACATAGTGATGTATGTGGCCCTTTCAATGTTGCTGCTAGAGGTGGTTACAAGTACTTCATTACATTTACTGATGACTTCAGTAGATATGGTTATGTGTATCTCATGACACATAAATCAGAATCCTTTGAAAAGTTCAAAGAATTCAAGAATGAAGTACAAAACCAGCTTGGCATGAGTATTAAGATACTTCGATCAGATCGAGGTAGTGAATACCTTAGCCATGAGTTTCGTGACTATCTAGTTGAGTGTGGGATTCTATCCCAACTCACTCCTCCTGGAACACCACAGTGGAATGATGTATCTAAAAGGAGGAATCGTACCCTATTAGATATGGTACGATCTATGATGAGTCACACAGATCTTCCTATATCCTTTTGGGGATATGCTCTAGACACAACAGCCTTTACCCTTAACCGTGTACCATCAAAGGCTGTGATAAAGACACCATATACGATATGGACAGGGAGAAATCCCAAGATGTCTTTCATGAGAATTTGGGGTTGTGAGGCTTACGTTCGACGTCAAGTCTCAGACAAACTGGAACCCAAATCCGATAGGTGCTATTTTGTTGGATATCCCAAGGATACAAAGGGATATTACTTCTACATTCCTAGTCAGCACAAAGTGTTTGTGGCAAAGACTGGGGTTTTTCTAGAAAGGAATTTTGTTTCTAGAAAAACTAGTGGGAGTACGTTCAATCTTAAAGAAATTCAAGAAAAAGACCATAGCACTGAGGCCTTGATGGAGGTTGAACAGGAACCATAAAGTGTTGTGGGTGATGAGATTGTTGCACAAAGGGTTGTGGAACAATCACTTGTTCAGGTAGACCTACCTCTTTGCAGGTCTAATAGGGTACGTCATCAGCCTGAGAGATACTCATTTCTCTTGTCTAACCATGATGACGTTATGCTCATTGAGAATCAGCCTACCTCCTATCAGGAAGCTGTGATGAGCCCAGATTATGAGAAATGGATAGAGGCCATGAGATCCGAGATGGAATCCATATACGCCAATCAAGTATGGACTTTGGTTGATCCACCTGAAGGGGTCAAACCCATTGGGTGTAATTGGGTCTTTAGGAGAAAGACTGACATGGATGGACTTACGCATACTTATAAGGGTTGATTGGTAGCTAAAGGTTTCAAGCAAATTCATGGTATTGACTTTGATGAAACCTTTTCTCCAGTGGCGATGTTTAAGTCCATTCAGATCTTGCTTGTTATTGCAGTATACCACGATTATGAGATCTAGCAGATGGATGTCAAAACTGCGTTTCTGAATGGAAACTTACTCAAGGATGTGTACATGACACAACCTGAGGGTTTTAAAGATCCACAACATACTGGGAAAGTATGCAAGCTTCAAAGGTCCATTTATGGGCTAAAGCAAGCTTCTCGGAGCTGGAATCTTCGATTCGATGATGCGATCAAACAGTTTGGTTTCATTAAGAATGAAGATGAACCCTATGTCTACAAGAGGGTTAATGGGAACACAATTGTCTTCCTTGTATTGTATGTGGATGACATATTATTCATTGGGAATGACATCCCTTCGCTATAGTCTGTGAAGACTTGGCTGGGGACGTGCTTCTCAATGAATGACTTAGGTGAAGCAGCCTGTATTCTAGGCATCAAGATCTATAGAGATAGATCTAAGAGATTGCTTTGCCTAAGTCAGAGTACATACATTGATACGGTATTACTACGGTTTGCCATGAATAATTACAAGAAGGGACTTCTGCCGATGTCACATGGTGTGAGTCTTTCGAAGACTCAAAGTCCCTCTTCTAGAGAGGAGAGAGACCACATGGATAAGATCCCTTACGCATATGCTATAGGATCTATCATGTACGTCATGCCGTGTACTCATCCTAATGTCTTGTATGCTTTGAGCATGACGAGTAGATACCAGTCAGATCAAGGTGAGCGTCACTGGATAGCAGTCAAGAATATTCTTAAGTACTTGAGAAGGACTAAAGAATATGTCTTGATATTTGGAGGTGATGAGGAGCTAGCGGTAAAGGGTTACAGTGATGCCAGCTTCCAAACAGACTAGGATGATTATAGATCACAGTCAGCATTCATATTTTTCTTGAATGGCAGCGCTATGAGTACCCACATAGGCTAACATCGCAGATCCCTTGACCAAGGCTTTGGCACAGAAAAAGCATGATGGTCACACTAGGTCATTGGGTATTAGATACTACGGTGATTGACACTAGTACTAGTGGGAGATTGTTAGTGAAAGCCCTAGAGCCAATCATGTGATGATTGTTGTATGGACTTTGTTGTATCATATTCCTATTTATAAAGACATGGTTATTATATTTACTTGTATTAGTGCCAAATAACACTATATAATAACGTCCTTGAGTACTAGGTTCTTATCTATATCAATAGATTGGTTGAATCGATAAATGAGATGATATAGAGAACACTACTCTTAATCATTCCTAGTCAAGTATTAACATTTAGGGACAATGTTAATGCATAGAGACTAGCATGTAGGTCATCATGATGGCTTGATCTCACAAGTCATGGATATGAGATATCAAGTTGACACATGGGTATGCATTGGAGAATGTATACTGAATGACCCACCATGAGAAAGTATCATGAATCATTATATTAATGTCATATACTTTCTCATGTGGCTATTAGTATGACTATTATTCCTTAGACCTGAAGTCACCAAGGTTCCCTACATAAGGAGTTGCATACTTTGGCTTCGTCAAACGTCACCCGTAAATGGGTGGACTATAAAGGCGATTACTAGGTTTGTGACAAATTATCCGGAGGGATGTGAGAGATGTAGATGGGATCTATCCCTCCTATATGACGGGAGAGACATCGTTATTCTTGATAGAGTGGGACCACGAAGTACTTGGCCATGTCCAAATGAGTCAATATGAGATATTGAGCTCCTTTGAATAGAGTGAGTCTACTTGGAGTTCAAGATATAGATTGTACCGAGGATGACATGGTCTATGCCTCAATTGGACAATCTAGATGTCAAGGATAGGGGGACATTGTCACATATTGTAAGAGTCACAAATAGTAGTCACAAAGGTGATGTTGGAGCTCAACATTCTTGTATCTTGGGTAGTAATGATGTGTTGCTAGATACCGCTCATTGCTTATGTTCCTAAATTGGTTTAGGGACATTGCCAACGTTACAAGAACCTATAGGGTCACACACAAAGGGCAATTAGATGGAGATTAGGTTCATATGATGAACCATGAGGATTAGGTTCATGTGATGAACCAAATTGAATTAAGAGTAATCCAAATTAGACTAATTGAGTTAGACTCAAGTTGATTCAAGTGTTGAATGAGTCTAATTTAGATTTGATTCATTTAGTCAATTTAAATTAATGAATATAGATTCATTAAATCAAATTGACTTGAATCAAGTGGTTGGATTTGATCAACCATGAGAGATAAGAGGTCAAGTTTGACTTGACTTGAGAGGGAAGATGAAAGGTCAAGTTTGACTTGACCAAATGTCATGTCATGATGATGACTTGGCATGACCGGCCAATGATGATGCTCCGCATCATCATGGACACATCATGGGGTGCCACCTCATGAGGGAGACCAAGAACCATTGGTTCTTGAAGCTACATGCATGCATGTAACCCTCTTATAGTGGGTTATGAAAGTGTGAAGTTAAGTTGTGTAACTTCATCTTCTTCCTTGGTTCTTCCTCTCTTGCTCTCCCAATCCTTCTTGGCCGAAATTTCCATTAGTGCTAGCACACTCTAGGTTGAGTTTCTCCACCATTTGTTCGTGTGAATACCAATAGAGGAGTGTACACTTGACACTCTTGAGTTCCGGCAAGCATTTGGACGAGCGGGATAAGCGAAGGGCGTCGTTTCGAGGGTAACACTCTCATCATGAAGATCTAAGGTAGATCTATGTTTTCCAAAACACATACATGAACTTATTTTATATATCTTCGCATGGATCCGTGCCTGGGCTTCTGAGGTTTTCGCAACGCAAAAAGCCATTTTTCCGGCTCGAAAAGTCCAACATTGGTTCATACGGATGCCATTGATTCTGTTGAGACTTGCACGAGGTATGCTCTTTGGTTTAACCAAGCAGTTGTTTCTCACTGGCTGGAGACATTTGGAAGTCTGGAGTTGATCGTGGATGCTAGTTATGGTAACTAGTTCATTGGAGTGACCAGTGATACACACAAACGCGACTTCAAATCTCGGGACGGAGATCGTCGAGGACTCGCTCGCGCTCAACGCCCGTAAGTGCACGGATGTCGTGAAGTAATAAAAAGATTATCAATCCCACAGCGACCAAGATTCGAGTACCGATTTGTTCAGTGGGTGTAATTGTTCGAGACTAGACTCTAAGGGGTTGTGAATGTGAGGATTATCGGTGGTCCTACTCAATTCGGTGTCACACAGAGGAAGAAAAAAGGTTGTCGCAAGATCTTTTAAAGGGATTCTAGGATTTCGATTTCGCTTGTGTGTCACAAGACATGCTATCAACTGGGTGTTGTCTAAAAATCTATCTACGGTCTTGTGGAAGGGACATCATACACTCTCCCGATGAGCCACCGCATTTATCGGGAGCTATCTCTGCCTTACAAGGACGGGATAGGTGGTACGAGGATGCCGAATCAATCCCTACGATGAACCATTTCTAGTTCTATCGCATCCTTCTACCCACGGTTACAGGAGATGAGGCTAACCGCTAGGTTCCTCGTATAAATCCCCTAAATCTTAGATACGAGGGATGTCACCTCTTGTATCAGCTAAGCACAGTAGATAGAAAACCAAATACACATAGATATCGATCTAAACAAATTCCAATTGCAAATTCAAACTCAATAATAGAATTCAATTTGAAGCAGCATGTCATACGCACACAAGCTACTCCCTAATCCTAGAATCAAAGAAACTACTCAATAGATAGGAAAGAAGAAACACAAGGCAAGTTCATGTTCGAATACATAGTAGATAAAGTGCAAGAAACGGAATTTACAATGCCAATGTGGCCTTCTCTCTGCCATTGAAGTGCAGAACTTGGATCTCCGACGGTGTTCTTCCTCAATGTTGTGTATTCCCAAATCTTTTTAGGGCTTAGGTGTGCCGTCCCAACCATCTTTACTCTCCCCTAAAGTTTGGGCGGAGCTTTCCTTATATAGACATCACACCGGATCGGTGCGAAATCCGAAAAAAACCCTAGTCGCATCAATCTGCTGGCTGCCACATGGCCGTGTGTTTCCACATGGCCAGGCCGTGTGTGGCCCTGGGATGGCTGATTTCGCCCCTTGGACAGGGCTGTGTGTAGCCACAAGCCCTGACCATGTCCCCTTCTATGTCTAGCTGCAAAATGCCCTTCTTTTGCTCCGAAAGTGCGCCTTTTCCCATGAAATGTTGTCCTGCATGCAAAAGTACAAAGAGCAGATCTCCAAACTATAAAATAGGAAATGCATGAAAAACAAAGTGACATATGCATGAAACTAACATAAAATGTAATATATGTGAGCGAAGAGTACTCCTAAAACCCTATATGTTTTGCTCACATCAATTCTCCCATACTTGAATCTTTGCTTGCCCTCAAGCAAACCTCAGTGCCATGAAATTTTAAAAGGATATTGTTCCATACTTATCATGTTAACTAAATTTATCAAGTGGCATTTGAAATCAAAGCAAAATAAATAGATTCTAGAAATTCACTAAATTAGCTCCTCGTGCTCATGCTGAGCGGATCATTCTTAGGGGATACTCGTTCCATAGTGAGTTAAGTCGTTACCCTATAGCTTTCCTAAGGTCTCCGGCTCTTAGATACTTACCTGCCCAAAGCGAGGGTCATTCCCTAGATCTAGCACAAAGTCTCAAAGGTGTTTTAGGTATTGAGAGAAATTGGTAGGTGTTTCCCAGTAACCTAACTCGGTCTCAAAGGGGCACCTAGCCATTTCCACCCACGACAACTATTTTTTTATCCCTCATAATCTCTTTTTTTTTTCTTTTCTTTTTCTCTCTCTTATTTCTCTTTTCTTTTCCTTTCTCTCTTTTATTTTTCGGCTCACTAGGATTTTGATTTTTCTGAATGGGCTTAAACAATCCGAGCATCTCCAGTAACTAAAATTCTAGTCTTAGGGTCACCTGTGGATTCCAAAGTACTAGACTACTGAGATGAATCATAACTAGGTATGTATTGGACTCTCCCTTTCAGAATGTTCGACATGTGTAGGTGTAAAAATAGAAACTAATCAGTGTAAGTCTAGAAGATCCATTCAAAGGCAATAAAATAAAATGCCACGAGGTAAATGAAGTTATACTACTCATGGAAACAACTCATGAAGAAAACTCTAAAAATACTACCGAGGCAACTTTACAGATAACAAAAACTAAGTGTTGAAAGAAACTCAACAACCTATGCATGAATAAATGAATTCTAACTAAAATGCAAACATCAAGAAAGAAACTACTGCTAGAAACAAAATAAAACATGGGGTCGCCCGCAAACTTAATTTAAGGTATACCTCTAGTATGGTGGACGAGGTGGAAAGTCTGGAAGCCTCGGCATCTCGGGATCCTGGGAGAACCTGCTACTAAGCCGCTGATGCCAAATGTACATGTGGTCTATCTGAGAGCTGATGGATGCAGCGGCTGCTCGGTGCTCCTCCTCCCTAGCCCATTGTGCCTGTTGGGCTAGCATATGTTGCTGCATCTCCCGGCGGTAGGTGGCCTCTACCTGCCGATGGGTGGCCTCCTCCTCGAAGTAGATGCGGCCCTCATCGTAGAACTCCTCATCCTGTTGGAAGTGCTCCCGGAAGCCCTAAAACTCTGCCTGCATGTAGGCACTCTGCTCCTCCCATCATTGACTCTGTGTCTGCTGCTCGGCGTATATATCATTGAGGCACAATCGGAACTCTGAGAAATCATAAGCTGATGTATCTGCATCATACTCAAAAGTAGAAAAAGGTGGTGGTGCAAGTGTAGGCTCATGTCGGCGTGGACTAGGTGGACTCCTATGCATACGTTGACTGGAGGGAGAGTGATGTAAAGGGGGAGAGATGGGTGCTGCTATGGATGGTCCCTCATATGGCAGGGACTCCACTATCAGGTCTAAGCGCCAGTTGGTGTGCATGGTGATGGTGGTACGATTAGGGTTGGGGAGCCTGAGGGTCGTCATGTTTTTCCTTACAAAGTATAAGGAGTGTCCCTCTCTTAAAATCATCTTCATCGCCATACACACTCCTAGGTCGATCCTAGGGCTCCCCTCTATACTCTCTAATGCGATGTAATCGTACCCCATCCTGTGGCAAATGTGGGTAAGTAGACCCCCCACATTAATCTCTCCTCTTGCTGCTTTGCCCTTCTTCACTAAGTGTCTGATGAAATAGAACCCTACATCGATTCTACTCCTTTCTTATAGCATGTCCCAGAGGCAAAGCAGCTCGCTAGCTCTTACTACACCGTCACTCTCCCAACGACCAAATATAGTGCTTGCCATGATTCGGTGGAGGTATCGGAAAATGGGGTTTTGGAGGCGCGATGCTTTGGCCCTAGAAGGGCCGTAAGCGTGCTCCCCTGTCAATTCAGTCCAAAAGATTAGAGAGTTAAACCCAATAGGGGTTCTTCTCTCTCCCCCAATCGGCAAGCCAAAGCATGAATTCCATTGGTGAAGTGTCCATTCATGCTCAATGCTAAATATCCTAAAAGTAATCCTACCCTCTTCTCTCTCTCTACTCGTTAAAATTTCTGCTTCTAAGGAACTAAAAAATTCTAAAACTATCCTAGGGTAGGTTGGGTGTTTTATTCCCATTATCTCTTCCCACCCAATTTTTCCAAATAGGGCTTGAATGTCACCCAACAACCCTAAGGACTCTAGCAAATCTTCATCAAGATACCTAGTTGCAGTAAGTTTGCGAGTAGAAAGCATATTATATCTATCCCTATGTTCATTGTTGTGAAAAAGGAGGGTTGGAAGAGAATTACCCTCCTCTAAAGCTTGAGGGGTGTCGGTTCTCCTTGCTCGTTGCTCCGAAGCAACGGATCGAGATGCCACTTGCTTGGTCCTCCCCATCCTTACTTCTTTTTGGCTTCCTTGAGGGTTGGAAAGGCTTCTAGGTGGTGGGGAAGAAGGATCCACATGGCTAGGGCAAGAAAATCAAAACACACGGTGCAAATGGGATAAAAAAACACGGCGTGCCCTTTTTAACCTCGCGCGACACGGCCGTGTGAAAACACACAGCCTAGCTGTGTGTGCCTCGGGTTAGTTTGGCACGACCGTGGGAAAACACATGGCCAGGCTGTGTGTCCCTTTTTGTCTCTCCTTTTATGCACAACGGTCCAAATTTTCTCATACACTTCGCCGTGTAAGCTAATATTGATTTTATTTTTAACTAGCAAAGTTCTTTTCTGGTCCTAATGCTAAATGAAATGGAAATCAAAGTTCAAATTAACTAAATGCAAGCAATACTATCAAAGGAAAACCTAAAAACTATACTTGGGTTGCCTCCCAAGAAGCGCTTTGTTTAAGGTCGTTTAAATCGACCATACTCCATTATCAACTCGGCTCCGGAGGTTCAGTGAACCTCCATTCATCCATCTCGGAATCGACATTTGGTGATTCGGCTTTATTCTACTAAAAGTGAAACCGTCTAGATAGGGAGCTTTATACTCAGATTGGCTGAAGAGGATGATCTCCCCATCTACCTCTAAGGAGATCTAGTGTGACTTAACATCTATGCACGCCCCCCACAGTCGTTAGAAAAGGGCTTCCCAAGATGATGGGATTCTAGGGATCTGGTCCTGCGTTGAGTATGATGGAATCCATGGGTATAACAAAATTTTCAATCACCACAGGCACCTGTGCTAGCATGCCGACGACTTCCTTGACTGAGTCATCCCCCATATGAATACCAAGGTTCGCTGGTTGGAGCCCATTCAGTCCCATCTTTAAATAATATACATAGGGTATCACACTTACTGATGACCCCAAGTCGCACAGTGCTTCATTGAAGCTTTCCCCATAAATTGAGCAAGGGATAACAAATTCACCAAGGTCCTCAAGCTGGAGTGGAATTTTTTCTTTGATTTTAACTTGGTCTGGTAGAGTGGAAATCATGGAAGCACACCCCTTGGCGAATCTGTTTCTCGGTGCTTCTCTCTCGCTGCACACTCCTTCTTCTTTAGCCTTACTTGTCTCGGGTACTGATGGAGAATTATCCATAGATTTCGACATGGTTTGGGCTATCTGAGCCACTTGTGTCTCCAACATCCTTGTGTGACTTGCAAGACCGTCAACAGTGGCCTTCAAGTCTCTGAGTGACTCCTCTATTTTCTGATGTTGGCGACGAAACTCTTCATTGACCTTTGTTTGGGTAGAAATGAAGACTTCCATCATCAATTTTAACCTAGACTTCTGTTGTTGCTGCTCATTGCCCTGCTGCTGACCATACCCTCCTGATGGTTGGAAGTTCCCCGAGTTATTTTTATAGGAGAAATTCGGGTGATTCCTCCATTCGGGATTGTAGGTACTAGAGTATGGGTTGTTGGGCCTTTGATTATTGTCCCCAATCATATCACAGTGCTCGATCTTCTCTTCTAAGCTGCTCTTCCCTCCACAGTAGTCCTCTCGATACGTTGCTGCTCCTTCTCTAAAGTCAATGGCCGCACATGCAGATGTAGGATTTAAAGAGTCAAACCGTCTGCTAAGCGCGTCCATCCTTACTGCTAGGTGGTCCATAGATTTGATAGTGTATCGTCCCATTGTAGGAGTTGGTTGACCACGTTCGGAAGACCATTGATGGTTGTTCTGGGCCACCTCTTCTATTAGCTCCTCTGCTTCCTCGATAGTCTTGTTCATTTACGTGATCCCATTGTAGAAGATGTGGATCACCAGCCACCTTTCCAATCCGTGGTGGGAGAATTGGTAGAGTAGCCCCTTGTAGCGATCCCAAGATTCAAATAGTGACTCCCCTTCCTTTTGACGGAAGCTTGTGATTTGGTGGCACATGTGAGCAGTCTTGCAAGGTGGGAAGTATTTGTTCAAGAACTACAGCTCGCATTGCTAAAATGCAGTAATGCTTCCCGAGAGCAAGGAGTGAAGCCATGCCTTAGCTTTATCCCGCAATGAGAATGGGAATAAGCTCAGGCAGATTTCATCCGCTGGGACTCCATTTATCTTTATCATTGAGTAGATTTCTAAGAATGATTCCAAGTGTTGGTTTGGGTCTTCAGTCGCAGCTCCCCCGAATTGACTCTACTGGACCATATGGATGAGTGCTAGTTTCAGTTCAAAGTTGTTTGCCGAAATAGATGCTCCATCTATACTCGAACTAAATCCTCTAGCACTAGGAGCTGCATAATCCCGCAGAGGTCGGCTACCAATATTTACTTCGGATGCAACTTGGTCCTCCATCCTCTTCTATTCGGCTTTTCCAGCGATGATAGGTTCGTTCAATTTCTAAATCAATTGGAATCAAGCCTTCCGATCCTAGGCGTCTAAGCATACGAAGAATCGAGCCACAAAAATTTGGAGTATTGCCTAATACTAAGAAATAGGAAATAAATAAATCTAGCTAACAAAAATCAAAGAGCCAATAAGGAAATAAAATAAACTCCTGCTAAAATAAAATAAAATCTAAATCTAGATAAGGAAAATCTAAAACTGAAGTAAAATAAATAAAAAGGAAATAAAGCAAGTAAGTAAATCTAATCCTATGTTCGATCCAATTATCCACAATGATCGATTCGATATCAAATCGATCATTCCCCGGCAACGACGCCAAAAACTTGATCCACACGAATGCAACTTCAAATCTCACGACGAAGATCATTGATGACTCGAAGCGCGCACTCAACACTCGCAAGTGCACGGATGTCATCAAGTAATAAAAAATTTATCGATCCCACAGGGACTGAGATTCGAGTACTGATTTGTTCGGTGGGTGTAATTGTTCGGGACTAGACTCTAAGGGGTTGTGAATGAGAGGCTTATCGGTGGTCCTACTCAATTCGGTGCCACACGGAGGAAGAAAGGAGGTTGTCGTGAGATCTTTTAAAGAGATTCTAGGACTTTGGTTTCGCTTGTGTGTCGCAAGACATGCTATCAACTGGGCATTGTCTAAACGTCTATCTACGGTCTTGTGGAAGGGACATCATACACTCTCCCGATGAGCCACCGTATTTATCGGGAGCTATCTCTGCCTTACAAGGACTGGATAGGCGGTACGAGGATGCCAAATCAATCCCAGCGATGAACCGTTTCTAGTTCTATCACATCCTTCTACCCACGGTTACAGGAGATGAGGCTAACCCCTAGGTTCCTCGTATAAATCCCCTAAATCTTAGATACGAGGGATGTTACCTCTTGTATCAGCTAAGCACAGTAGATAGAAAACCAAATACACATAGATATCAACCTAAACAAATTCCAATTGCAAATTCAAACTCAATAATAGAATTCAATTTGAAGCAGCATATCATACACACACAAGCTACTCCCTAATCCTAGAATCGAAGAGACTACTCAATAGATAGGAAAGAAGAAACACAAGGAAAGTTCATGTTCGAATACGTAGTAGATAAAGTGCAAGAAACGGAATTTACAATGCCAATGTGGCCTTCTCTCTGCCATTGAAGTGCAGAACTCGGATCTCCGACGGTGTTCTTCCTCCCCGTTGTGTATTCCCAAATCTTTTTAGGGCTTCGGTGTGCCGTCCCAGCCATCTTTCCTCTCCCCTAGAGTTTGGGCAGAGCTTTCCTTATATAGACATCACACCGGATCGGTGCGAAATCCGAAAAAAAACCCTAGTCGCGTCAATCTGCTGGCTGCCACACGACCGTGTGTTTCCACATGGCCAGGCCATGTGTGGCCCTGGGATGGCTGATTTCGCCCCATGGATAGGGCCGTGTGTAGCCACAAGCCCTGACCATGTCTCCTTCTATGTATAGCTGTAAAATGCCCTTCTTTTGCTTCGAAAGTGTGCCTTTTCCCATGAAATGTTGTCCTGCATGCAAAAGTACAAAGAGCAGATCTCCAAACTAGAAAATAGGAAATGCATGAAAAACAAAGTGACATATGCATGAAACTAACATATAATGTAATATATGTGAGGGAAGAGTACTCCTAAAACCCTATATGTTTTGCTCACATCAATTCTCCCATACTTGAATCTTTGCTTGCCCTCAAGCAAACCTCAGTGCCATGAAATTTTAAAAGGATATTGTTACTTACTTATCATGTTAAAAAAATTTATCAAGTGGCATTTGCAATCAAAGCAAAATAAATATATTCTAGAAATTCACTAAATTAGCTCCTCGTGCTCATGCTGAGCGGATCATTCTTAGGGGATACTCGTTCCATAGTGAGTTAAGTCGTTACCCTATAGCTTTCCTAAGGTCTCCGGCTCATAGGTACTTACCTGCCCAAAGCGAGGGTCGTTCCCTAGATCTAGCACAAAGTCTCAAAGGTGTTCTAGGTATTGAGAGAAATTGGTAGGTGTTTCCCCAGTAACCTAACTCCCTCTCAAAGGGGCACCCAGCCATTTCCACCCACGACAACTATTTTTTTATCCCTCATAATCTCTTTTTTTTTCTTTTCTTTTTCTCTCTCTTATTTCTCTTTTCTTTTCCTTTCTCTCTTTTATTTTTCGGCTCACTGGGATTTTGATTTTTCTGAATGGGCTTAAACAATCCGAGCATCTCCAATAACTAAAATTCTAGTCTTAGGGTCACCTGTGGATTCCAAAGTACTAGACTACTGAGATGAATCATAACTAGGTATGTATTGGACTCTCCCTTTTAGAATGTTCGACATGTGTAGGTGTAAAAATAGAAACTAATCAGTGTAAGTCTAGAAGATCCATTCAAAGGCAATAAAATAAAATACCACGAGGTAAATGAAGTTATACTACTCATGGAAACAACTCATGAAGAAAACTCTAAAAATACTACTGAGGCAACTTTACAGATAACAAAAACTAAGTGTTGAAAGAAACTCAACAACCTATGCATGAATAAATGAATTCTAACTAAAATGCAAACATCAAGAAAGAAACTACTGCTAGAAACAAAATAAATCTTGGGGGCTCCCGCAAACTTAATTTAAGGTATACCTCTAGTATGGTGGACGAGGTGGAAAGTCTGGAAGCCTCGGCATCTCGGGATCCTGGGAGAACCTGCTACTAAGCCGCTGATGCCAAATGTACATGTGGTCTATCTGAGAGCTGATGGATGCAGCGGCTGCTCGGTGCTCCTCCTCCCTAGCCCATTGTGCCTGTTGGGCTAGCATATGTTGCTGCATCTCCTGGCGGTAGGCGGCCTCTACCTGCCGACGGGTGGCCTCCTCCTGGAAGTAGATGCGACTCTCATCGTAGAACTCCTCATCCTGCTAGAAGTGCTCCCGGAAGCCCTAAAACTCTTCCTGCATGTAGGCACTCTGCTCCTCCCATCGTTGACTCTGTGTCTGCTGCTCGACGTATATATCATTGAGGTGCAATCGGAACTCCGAGAAATCATAAGCTGATGTATCTGCATCATGCTCAAAAGTAGAAAAAGGTGGTGGTGCAAGTGTAGGCTCATGTCGGCGTGGACTAGGTGGACTCCTATGCATACGTGGACTGGAGGGAGAGTGATGTAAAGGGGGAGAGATGGGTGCTGCTATGGATGGTCCCTCATATGGCAGGGACTCCACTATCAGGTCTAAGCTCCAGTTGGTGTGCGTGGTGATGGTGTTACGATTAGGGTTGGGGAGCCTGAGGGTCGTCAGATTTTTCCTTACAAAGTATAAGGAGTGTCCCTCTCTTAAAATCATCTTCATCGCCATACACACTCCTAGGTCGATCCTAGGGCTCCCCTCTATACTCTCTAATGCGATGTAATCGTACCCCATCCTGTGGCAAATGTGGGTAAGTAGCCCCCCCACATTAATCTCTCCTCTTGCTGCTTTGCCCTTCTTCACTAAGTGTCTGATGAAATAGAACCCTACATCGATTCTACTCCTTTCTTATAGCATGTCCCAAAGGCAAAGCAGCTCGCTAGCTCTTACTACACCGTCACTCTCCCAACGACCAAATATAGTGCTTGCCATGATTCGGTGGAGGTATCGGAAAATGGGGTTTTAGAGGCGCGATGCTTTGGCCCTTCTAGGGTCGTAAGCATGCTCCCCTGTCAATTCAGTCCAAAATATTCGAGAGTTAAACCCAATAGGGGTTCTTCTCTCTCCCCCACTCGGCAAGCCAAAGCATCAATTCCATTGGTGAAGTGTCCATTCATGCTCAATGTTAAATATCCTAAAAGTAATCCTACCCTCTTCTCTCTCTCTACTCGTTAAAATTTATGCTTCTAAGGAACTCAAAAATTCTAAAACTATCCAAGGGTAGGTTGGGTGTTTTATTCCCATTATCTCTTCCCACCCGATTTTTCCAAATAGGGCTTGAATGTCACCCAACAACCCTAAGGACTCTAGCAAATCTTCATCAAGATACCTAGTTGCAGTAAGTTTGCGAGTAGAAAGCATATTATATCTATCCCTATGTTCATTGTTGTGAAAAAGGAGGGTTGGAAGAGAATTAGCCTCCTCTAAAGCTTGAGGGGTGTCGGTTCTCCTTGCTCGTTGCTCCGAAGCAACGGATCGAGATGCTACTTCCTTGGTCCTCCCCATCCTTACTTCTTTTCGGCTTTCTTGAGGGTTGGAAAGGCTTCGAGGTGGTGGGGAAGAAGGATCCACATGGCTAGGGAAAGAAAATCAAAACACACGGTGCAAATGGGATAAAAAAACACGGCGTGCCCTTTTTAACCTCGCGCGACACGGCCGTGTGAAAACACACAGCCAAGCTGTATGTGCCTCGGGTTAGTTGGGCACGACCGTGGGAAAACACATGGCCAGGCTGTGTGTCCCTTTTTGTCTCTCCTTTTATGAACAACGGTCCAAATTTTCTCATACACTTCGCCGTGTAAGCTAATATTGATTTTATTTTTAACTAGCAAAGTTCTTTTCTGGTCCTAATGCTAAATGAAATGGAAATCAAAGTTCAAATTAACTAAATGCAAGCAATACTATCAAAGGAAAACCTAAAAACTAAACTTGGGTTGCCTCCCAAGAATCACTTTGTTTAAGGTCGTTTAGCTCGACCATACTCCATTATCAACTCGGCTCCGGAGGTTCTGTGAACCTCCATTCATCCATCTCGGAATCGACATTTGGTGATTCGGCTTTATTTTGCTGAAAGTGAAACCGTCTAGATAGGGAGCTTTATACTCTGATAGGCTGAAGAGGATCATCTCCCCATCTACCTCTAAGGAGATCTAGTGTGCCTTAACATCTATGCACGCCCCCCACAGTCGTTAGAAAAGGCCTTCCTAAGATGATGGGATTCTGGGGATCTGGTCCTGCGTTGAGTATGATGGAATCCATGGGTATAACAAAATTTTCAATCACCACAGGCACTTGTGCTAGCATGCCGACGACTTCCTTGACTGAGTCATCCCCCATATGAATACCAAGGTTCGCTGGTTGGAGCCCATTCAGTCCCATCTTTAAATAATATACGTAGGGTATCACACTTACTGATGACCCCAAGTCGCACAGTGCTTCATCGAAGCTTTCCCCATAAATTGAGCAAGGGATAACAAATTCACCAAGGTCCTCAAGCTGGAGTGGAATTTTTTCTTTGATTTTAACTTAGTCTGGTAGAGTGGAAATCATGGAAGCACACCCCTTGGCGAATCTGTTTCTCGGTGCTTCTCTCTCGCTGCACACTCCTTCTTTAGCCTTACTTGTCTCGGGTACTGATGGAGAACTATCCATAGATTTCGACATGGTTTGGGCTATCTGAGCCACTTGTGTCTCTAACATCCTTGTGTGACTTGCAAGACCGTCAACAATGGCCTTCAAGTCTCTGAGTGACTCCTCTATTTTCTGATGTTGGCAACGAAACTCTTCGTTGTCCTTTGTTTGGGTAGAAATGAAGACTTCCATCATCAATTTTAACTTAGACTTCTGTTGTTGCTGCCCATTGCCCTGCTGCTGACCATACCCTCCTGATGGTTGGAAGTTCCCCGAGTTATTCTTATAGGAGAAATTCGGGTGATTCCTCCATTCGGGATTGTAGGTACTAGAGTATGGGTTTGGGCCTTTGATTATTGTCCCCAATCACATCACAGTGCTCGATCTTCTCTTCTAAGCTGCTCTTCCCTCCACAGTAGTCCTCTCGATACGTTGCTGCTCCTTCTCTAAAGTCAGTGGCCGCACATGCAGATGTAGGATTTAAAGAGTCAAACCGTCTGCTAAGCGCGTCCATCCTTACTGCTAGGTGGTCCATAGATTAGATAGTGTATCATCCCATTGTAGGAATTGGTTGACCACGTTCGGAAGACCATTGATGGTTGTTCTGGGCCACCTCTTCTATTAGCTCCTCTGCTTCCTCGATAGTCTTGTTCATTAGTGCTCCTCCTGCAGTAGAATCAAGGGACATCTTTGTGGCATACGTGATCCCATTGTAGAAGATGTGGATCACCAGCCACCTTTCCAATCCGTGGTGGGAGAATTGGTAGAGTAGCCCCTTGTAGCGATCCCAAGATTCAAATAGTGACTCCCCTTCCTTTTGACGGAAGCTTGTGAATTGGTGGCACATGTGAGCAGTCTTGCTAGGTGGGAAGTATTTGTTCAAGAACTACTGCTCGCATTGCTCCAATGCAGTAATGCTTCCCGAGGGCAAGGAGTGAAGCCATGCCTTAGCCTTATCCCGCAATGAGAATGGGAATAAGCTCAGGCATATTGCATCCGCAGGGACTCCATTTATCTTTATCATTGAGTAGATTTCTAAGAATGATTCCAAGTGTTGGTTCGGGTCTTCAGTCGCAGCTCCCCTGAATTGACTCCACTGGACCATATGGATGAGTGCTAGTTTCAGTTCAAAGTTGTTTGCCGAAATAGATGCTCCATCTATACTCGACCTAAATCCTCTAGTGCTAGGAGCTGCATAATGCCGCAGAGGTCGGCTACCAATATTTACTTCGGATGCAACTTGGTCCTCCATCCTCTTCTATTCGGCTTTTCCAGCGATGATAGGTTCGTTCAATTTCTAAATCAATCGGAATCAAGCCTTCCGATCCTAGGCATCTATGCATACGAAGAATCGAGCCACAAAAATTTGGAGTACTGCCTAATACTAAGAAATAGGAAATAAATAAATCTAGCTAGAAAAAATCAAAGAGCCAATAAGGAAATAAAATAAACTCCTGCTAAAATAAAATAAAATCTAAATCTAGATATGGAAAATCTAAAACTGAAGTAAAATAAATAAAAAGGAAATAAAGCAAGTAAGTAAATCTTATCCTATGTTAGATCCAATTATCCACAATGATCGATTCGATATCAAATCGATCATTCCCCGGCAACGACGCCCAAAACTTGATCCACACGAATGCAACTTCAAATCTCACGACGGAGATCGTCGATGACTCGAAGCGCGTACTCAACACTCGCAAGTGCACGGATGTCATCAAGTAATAAAAAAATTATCGATCCCATAGGGACTGAGATTCGAGTACTGATTTGTTCGGTGGGTGTAATTGTTCGGGACTAGACTCTAAGGGGTTGTGAATGTGAGGCTTATCGGTGGTCCTACTCAATTCGGTGCCACACGGAGGAAGAAAGGAGGTTGCCATGAGATCTTTTAAAAGGATTCTAGGACTTTGGTTTCGCTTGTGTGTCGCAAGACATGCTATCAACTGGGCGTTGTCTAAACGTCTATCTACGGTCTTGTGGAAGGGACATCAAACACTCTCCCGATGAGCCACCGCATTTATCGGGAGCTATCTCTACCTTACAAGGACTAGATAGGCGGTACGAGGATGTTGAATCAATCCCAGTGATGAACCGTTTCTAGTTCTATCGCATCCTTATACCCACGGTTACAGGAGATTAGGCTAACCCCTAGGTTCCTCGTATAAATCCCCTAAATCTTAGATACGAGGGATGTCACCTCTTGTATCAGCTAAGCACAGTAGATAGAAAACCAAATACACATAGATATCGATCTAAACAAATTCCAATTGCAAATTCAAACTCAATAATAGAATTCAATTTGAAGCAGCATGTCATACGCACACAAGCTACTCCCTAATCCTAGAATCGAAGAAACTACTCAATAGATAGGAAAGAAGAAACACAAGGCAAGTTCATGTTCAAATACATAGTAGATAAAGTGCAAGAAACGGAATTTACAATGCCAATGTGGCCTTCTCTCTGCCATTGAAGTGCAGAACTCAGAACTCCGACGGTGTTCTTCCTCCCCGTTGTGTATTCCCAAATCTTTTTAGGGCTTCGGTGTGCCGTCCCAGCCATCTTTCCTCTCCCCTAGAGTTTGGGCGGAGGTTTCCTTATATAGACATCACACTGGATCGGTGCGAAATCCGAAAAAAAACCCTAGTCGGGTCAATCTGCTAGCTGCCACATGACCGTGTGTTTCCACATGTCCAGGCCATGTGTGGCCCTGGGATGGCTGATTTCGCCCCTTGGATTGGGCCGTGTGTAGCCACAAGCCCTGACCATGTCCCCTTCTATGTCTAGCTGCAAAATGCCCTTCTTTTGCTCCGAAAGTGCGCCTTTTCCCATGAAATGTTATCCTGCATGCAAAAGTACAAAGAGCAGATCTCCAAACTAGAAAATAGGAGATGCATGAAAAACAAATTGACATATGCATGAAACTAACATATAATGTAATATATGTGAGCGAAGAGTACTCCTAAAACCCTATATGTTTTGCTCACATAAATTCTCCCATACTTGAATCTTGTCTTTCCCTCAAGCAATCCTCAGTGCCATGAAATTTTAAAAGGATATTGTTCCATACTTATCATGTTAACTAAATTTATCAAGTGGCATTTGCAATCAAAGCAAAATAAATATATTCTAGAAATTCTCTAAATTAGCTCATCGTGCTCATGCTGAGCGGATCATTCTTAGGGGATACTCGTTCCATAGTGAGTTAAGTCGTTACCCTATAGCTTTCCTAAGGTCTCTGGCTCTTAGGTACTTACCTGCCCAAAGCGAGGGTCGTTCCCTAGATCTAGCACAATGTCTCAAAGGTGTTCTAGGTATTGAGAGAAATTGGTAGGTGTTTCCCCAGTAACCTAACTCGGTCTCAAAGGGGCACCTAGCCATTTCCACCCACGACAACTATTTTTTTATCCCTCATAATCTCTTTTTTTTTCTTTTCTTTTTCTCTCTCTTATTTCTCTTTTCTTTTCCTTTCTCTCTTTTATTTTTCGGCTCACTGGGATTTTGATTTTTCTGAATGGGCTTAAACAATCCGAGCATCTCCAGTAACTAAAATTCTAGTCTTAGGGTCACCTGTGGATTCCAAAGTACTAGACTACTGAGATGAATCATAACTAGGTATGTATTGGACTCTCCCTTTCAGAATGTTCGACATGTGTAGGTGTAAAAATAGAAACTAATCAGTGTAAGTCTAGAAGATCCATTCAAAGGCAATAAAATAAAATACCATGAGGTAAATGAAGTTATACTACTCATGGAAACAACTCATGAAGAAAACTCTAAAAATACTACTGAGGCAGCTTTATAGATAACAAAAACTAAGTGTTGAAAAAAACTCAAAAACCTATGCATGAATAAGTGAATTCTAACTAAAATGCAAACATCAAGAAAGAAACTACTGCTAGAAACAAAATAAAACTTGGGGTCTCCCGCAAACTTAATTTAAGGTATACCTCTAGTATGGAGGACGAGGTGGAAAGTCTGGAAGCCTCGGCATCTCGGGATCGTGGGAGAACCTGCTACTAAGCCTCTGATGCCAAATGTACATGTGGTCTATCTGAGAGCTGATGGATGCAGCGGTTGCTCGGTGCTCCTCCTCCCTAGCCCATTGTGCCTGTTGGGCTAGCATATGTTGCTGCATCTCCTTGTGGTAGGCGCCCTCTACCTGCCGACGGGTGGCCTCCTCCTGGAAGTAGATGCGTCCCTCATCGTAGAACTCCTCATCCTGCTAGAAGTGCTCCCGGAAGCCCTAAAACTCTGCCTGCATGTAGGCACTCTGCTCATCCCATCATTGACTCTGTGTCTGCTGCTCGGCGTATATATCATTGAGGCGCGATCGGAACTCCGAGAAATCATAAGCTGATGTATCTGCATCATGCTCAAAAGTAGAAAAAGGTGGTGGTGCAAGTGTAGGCTCATGTCAGCGTGGACTAGGTGGACTCCTATGCATACGTGGACTGGAGGGAGAGTGATGTAAAGGGGGAGAGATGGGTGCTGCTATGGATGGTCCCTCATATGGCAGGGACTCCACTATCAGGTCTAAGCGCCAGTTGGTGTGCGTGGTGATGGTGGTACGATTAGGGTTGGGGAGCCTGAGGGTCATCAGGTTTTTCCTGACAAAGTATAAGGAGTGTCCCTCTCTTAAAATCATCTTCATCGCCATACACACTCCTAGGTCGATCCTAGGGCTCTCCTCTATACTCTCTAATGCGATGTAATCGTTCCCCATCCTGTGGCAAATGTGGGTAAGTAGGCCCCCACATTAATCTCTCCTCTTGCTGCTTTGCCCATCTTCACTAAGTGTCTGATGAAATAGAACCCTACATCGATTCTACTCCTTTCTTATAGCATGTCCCAGAGGCAAAGCAGCTCGCTAGCTCTTACTACACCGTCACTCTCCCAACGACCAAATATAGTGCTTGCCATGATTCGGTGGAGGTATCGGAAAATGAGGTTTTGGAGGCGCGATGCTTTAGCCCTAAAAGGGCCGTAAGCGTGCTCCCCTGTCAATTCTGTCCAAAAGATTCGAGAGTTAAACCCAATAGGGGTTCTTCTCTCTCCCCCACTCGGCAAGCCAAAGCATGAATTCCATTGGTGAAGTGTCCATTCATGCTCAATGTTAAATATCCTAAAAGTAATCCTACCCTCTTCTCTCTCTCTACTCGTTAAAATTTCTGCTTCTAAGGAACTCAAAAATTCTAAAACTATCCTAGGGTAGGTTGGGTGTTTTATTTCCATTATCTCTTCCCACCCCATTTTTGCAAATAGGGCTTGAATGTCACCCAACAACACTAAGGACTCTAGCAAATCTTCATCAAGATACCTAGTTGCAGTAAGTTTGCGAGCAGAAAGCATATTATATCTATCCCTATGTTCATTGTTGTGAAAAAGGAGGGTTGGAAGAGAATTACCCTCCTCTAAAGTGTAACGCCCGCCCTTATCTGCTCTCAGGGCGGCGCTACTTTTACCCCTTTCTTTTTTTTTCTTTTAAAACATAATACACATGAATCCTTCCACCATCATCCTTAAGCATGTTATCATGGCATAAACCTTCTTTTCTACATGCATTACCTATCTTATTCATAGTTAGCATGTTATCATATCTTATCTCATTTCATAACATGCCCATCATAAGGATCCATTCGTGAGTTCTATCATATCAACTTTCTTAAGTAATTGAACAATAACATACTAAGCAACATCCAACATGGTGCTAATAATTCACAAGTCTTATAAGCGGAAGCAATGTCTTAAGTTGTTAATTGAGCATATAAATATAAGCAGATAGTAATAGGGTCTTTCTCCACCATGCCACTATCACACACACTGGGCCCTTCCTGCTACTTCCTCTAGTTTAGGTTTCCTTGATCTGCAGTATATGGACAACATAAACTATAAGCATATAGCTTAGTAAGATTCTTGCCTACTCACAAAAAAAAACCACGAACTTCATCAAGCAATTAGAAACATAAGCATGCTAGCATAAATGGCCTAAGTATTCCATAGTAACACTAATCAACAACATACCACGTAATGAAACCTAAGCATGACATAGAGTTTACATCAGCATGCTAAGCATAATTAAAACCAAGCAGGGCATAATCTAAACATAAGCATTCATGATATAAATCTTAGACATGCAGGAGGTACATAAACCCAAATATTCTTAACTTACTATAAGCATCATAACTTAGTAAAATCTAAATATAGCAATACGTAAAAATCATAAGCATTTTTAACTTGAGCATAAACATTTGTAATGACATAAATCCTAAACATGCATAAGGTACATAATCACAAGTATTCTTAAACTACTATAAGCATCATAACTTCATAGAGTCTAACATGCATAAAGGACATAATCATAAGCATTTTTAACTTGAGCATAATCATTTATAATGGCATAAATCCTAAACATGCATAAGGTACATAATCACAAGTATTCTTAAACTACTGTAAGCATCATAACTTCATAGAGTCTAACATGCATAAAGGACATAATCATAAGCATTTTTAACTTGAGCATAAACATTTGTAATGACATAAGCCTAATTTAATGGGTTGGCCGAAACTTGTGAGGGCTCAAGCTTGGGTTTGTCCCCTAAAATTCATTCATGAAGCCTTATAACCTTTCATAGTATCATTAGAAATATTTTTCATGCAACCCTAACCCTAATTTCATGGGTTGGCCGAAACTTGTAAGGTTAAGACTTTGTACTTTTGTCACCTAAATCTATTCATGTAGGCATATATCATAACCTAACTTCATAAGGGGGAGCTCTTCAAGAAAACCTAACCCTAAACCCTTGGTGGCCGAAACATATAGGGTTAAAACCTTTGGACTTTTGTTACCTAAAGATCCCTACTTGGAGCATACAACCTATAAAAGGTTTCCCTAATAGCATTTTCATGAATCCTAGCCCAAAACTTAGTTGGCCGAAACATATAAAGCTCCAAACTTCATATTTCTTTCATGTAATTTATCCTACAAAACTAATATACTGCAAGTGTGGAAATCTTACATCCTTCGCTTGCTTTTGGTGGGTAGTTGACCTTATGGAAGCCAAGAACTAACTTCTTCTTGCTTGTATGAAGTTCGGCCAAAGGTGCAAATGGAGAGGGGGAGCAAGTTGGTTTCGGTGAGGATGAAGAGGAGAGGAAGAAGTGGCCAAATGGGAACTTCCTTCTTCTTTATAAAGGGAGGAAGAGAAGTTTCTCTTTTCTTTTCCATGCCCCTTCATTTACCCTCATCACCCTTATCTATAATTCCCCTCTTCTCTTAATGATATAATCCTATTGGGCTTATGGTTAGTGGGTGCATCTATAGGGCTTGGCTATCTCTAGAGGTTTGGGGTTCAATTCCTAGGCCTTGCATCTCTTTTTGGCTATTTCCTTTTATTTTCGGAAAACCCACATAAAGCCCATTATCGTAAAGCCAAAAATTCTCGTAAAATTGCTGGAGACTTTTTATGGGCGTTACAATCCCTCATACCTTGTAAAAGTTTCGTCCTCGAAACTTAAAATAATTCTGGGTACTTCTGCTTCATGTCCTCCTCTCGTTCCCAGGTAGCTTCCTCGTATCATTGATTCTGCCACAAGACCTTTACTAAGGGCACCTCTTTGTTCCTTAGCCTCTTGACTTCTCGGTCTAGTATCTGGATAGGCCGACTTTTCATACTCAGGTCCTCTTGAACTGGTACAGTTTGTGGCTCGATCACTTGGTCCACACTGGATAAGCATTTCTTGAGCACAGAGACATGGAACACGTCGTGTATAGCCGACATCTCTTGTGGCAGTTCCAGCTTGTAAGCTACCTTGCCCACTCTTTGCGAAATCGGATACGGTCCTACGTAGCATGGATTCAGTTTACCCTTCCTTCCGAATCTCATCACTCCCTTCATAGGGGTCACTTTGAGGAATACCAGGTCTCCGACTTTGAATTCTAACGGTCTACGCCGCATATCCGCATAGCTCTTTTGTCAAGTCTCAAAAAAAAATAAAAAATAAAATAAAATAAAATAAAATAAAACAATAATAATAATAATAATTAATAAATAAATAAATACACGGGCGAAAATCATCGAAAAAGGGGGATAAATTTCGGGGTCTATTTACACCCTAAATAACCACAGTTGAGAGGCATGAAGGGGAAAAACCCTAAACCCCAATTAACCAGCCGAACCCCTATATAATTTCCTTTTTCGTTTTCTTTTTCCCGTGTTCTTTTCATTCACGCAAACCTACTCTGCCCGCGAGCCGCCGCAGATGACGAAAGGCGATCGTCAAATCCTTGCCGCCGGAGTCGACGCCAAGCTGCCGGAGCTCCACTGACCCTCCTCCTTCCTCTTCCCGGTGAGTAGTCTTTGGCTAGGGTTGGCGAGGGCGGCGAGTTTTCCGCGGATGTTCACAATGGGACTGTTGCAGCAAAATCGAGTCGGGGATTTTGCAGATTCCGGTAGGCTTGGATTGGACGGGGCTGGAGAAACCGGTGGAGCTTGGATCGCGTCGACAGGATGGAGGCGAGGAGCTGGGGTGTCAGAATTGAATCGGGTTTCTGGGATTTAAGCGGCGGGATTGAGTTCGAGATTTCAGTTTTGATCGTGTTTACGCACTGGGTTCTGTGATTGGGTTCCAGCAGAGTTCGTGGTTGTTTTCTTTTTCGGGATGTTAGGAATGGATCAAGCTATGGGAATCGGCTGAGCTTCGTTACCTTCGGATTAGAGGATTTGCAGAACAGGGGAGATGTTTGGACCATTTGATTTAGGGTTTCCAGTAGGTTAGGAACAGGGGAAGGGGTACTTGCAAACCGATTCTGCTATAAGGATGTAAGGGGGATCGGGAGTGGGTTTAGGGATTTCAATTTTTGGGTTGTGATGGGGGTTCATGATGGGGAGATGTTCGGACCATTTGATTTAGGGTTTCCAGTAGGTTAGGGATTCATTCGGGGGATATGTAATAACGGATAATATACATGCTGGGGTCCTTATGAAATTGGAAATGCTGAGTTATGCATATGAGGGTTAAATATCTAGTTAATATCCAAATAAATATGTAATAGAAGAGCTGAGCAGTTAGTTTGAAAGGAATCAGCATGCTAGGTGGATGTAAATTAGTGTGTACTTGAGCATTATGTCAGTAGATGTTTTCCGTTATATTGGTTATCAGTTAACATGCTTAGTTAATATTTCATAAGATTTTTCTTTATACTGTAAATGATATGTAATATGTGATAACTATCATCTACCTGTGTATGAGGTCAGATGCTAAATAAATAAATAATTAAATATATATATATATATATATATATATATATATATATGTAGTTTAGTTATCATCTACCTGTGTATGAGGTTGGATGCTATACGTATATGTGTGTACTTACTATCTACCTGTGTGTGAGGCTAGATGCTATATATAGATAATATATATATTTGTCCACCCATGATGACTTCTGTTATTATTTCTAGTTAAATTGTTTATCCAAATCTTTCTTGTGCACTGATGTTACGTAAATAAGTTATACGATCATCTACCTGTGTGTGAGGTTAGATGCTATATATTTAGTTATAAATGTTCACCCATGATGTTCTATGTTATCCTTCTGTGACTGAGTATGATTGAAAATGACAGAAATTCTTAGTTAGCTAACTGTATGAACATGAACACTAGTGGTGCCTGGACGGGTTGGGCTCCCCGGGTTGAGCTCCGGGGAGGGCCCACCCAAATTGACAGATTGACTGATGACTGATGACTGATTCCCTTAGTTTCTTCCTAGAGGTACCTCAGGATTGCACAAGAAATTAAGGTATTTGACTGGCTCAGCATTTTAAATGCATAATGTGAGGTACCACGAGGGTTTATGTTTAGGTACAGTTAGCATAACAGAAAGGCATGATGGGGTTCGTTGTACTTGTTATAATGATATGATGTTAAAAGCATTGGTTAGGTTTCATATTGACTTACAGAAAGTACAACCGAAAATGTATGTTGAGCTATAGTAATTTTCATTTACAGTTGTAGAGATATATGTTTTCTTTTGAATTCTTCTTCTCCCTGTGTTATAACTCTGTCATTGATCTACTTACTGGGCTGTGAACTCATGATGTCACATAACAATTTCAAGTAGGGAACAGGATACCCAGATTGAGATACAAGAAGCGGAGGTGGTGTAACTGAGGAGATGATGATGAGCATGGCACACATTGTCCGGGGGATCTACGAAACAGAGTTTCCAGATTGAGGGGAGATGATTTGATGTACTATATTTTCTTCAAGTTCTGAGAGTTAAGTGTGTAGTTGAGACTGTTAAACTGGATGGAATAAAAATAAATTGTGCCGGGCATTCGATCTTGTAAATAATGGGTAATATTGATGTGTGACTAGGGATTCAGTATGTGTATACTGGGTTAGGTCTTTTCATCTTTTGTCGGCTCTGAGCAGTTTCGATTCTCTGACGGATATTCTGTATAGCGCGGGTGGTATTGTCAATAATATCGGCCCGAAAACCCATTTCCCTCCTTTCACCACCCTCGTACCAATAGATAGGAGACCTGCATCTCCTCCCGTATAGAGCTTCATATGGTGCCATTCCAATAGTAGCCTATTAACTGTTGTTGTAAGTAAATTCTGCCAAGCACAAATATCGGCACTAGCTCCCCTTAAAGTCTAGGGCACAAACCCGCAACATATCTTCCAACACCTGGTTCACTCTTTCTGTCTGACCGTCGGTCTGAGGATGAAACGCAGTGCTGAATCTCAACTTAGTGCCAAGAGCCTTCTGAACACATTCCCAGAAATGGGAGGTAAAACGGCCATCACGGTCAGAAATAATAGCTATAGGCACTCCATGTAATTTGATAATTTCCTTGACATATAATTGAGCTAGCTGCTCGACCGAATAGGTCATCTTAATTGCCAGAAAATGGGCAGACTTTGTCAACCGGTCTATGATTACCCATATAGCATCGTAACCATTTGTTGTTCTGGGCAATCCCGAGATAAAATCCATAGATATTTCTTCCCATTTCCACTCTGGAATCTATATCTACGCAGAATCCCGTGTTTCTCGGTGTTCCTTCACCTTCCGCGGGTCGGACAAGTCGTCGACGATCGAGCCACATCCCTTTTCATGCCGGACCACCAAAATTTATCCCTTAAGTCCTGATACATTTTGTTAGATCCAGGATGCACGGTATAAGGTGTTCCATGGGATTCCTCGAGTATCTTCTTCCATAATTCCAAATTGTTCGGAATGCATAGGCGGTCCTGGAAGTATAATACTCCGCTGTTGGCGATGCGGAATCCATTATCCCTTCCTTCCCGGACTTCCTGTTTGATTTTCTGGATGTCTGAATCACCATTTTGCTTTCCCAATATATCGTCGAACAACGTCGACGCTATAGCCATGGTGGTAAGCTGTCCAGAAATAATCTCTATTCCGTAATTCATTATATCCCTTTTCAGGGGCTGCGATAGCATTGATAAGGATATCAAAGCGGCCATTTTGTTTCCACTCCTTATTCGTATGTCCAGTCTACCCAACATTGTTCAACTATACCATACACATCCCAGGCAATGAACTCATCATCCATTTCAAAAAGAAACGACTTATCATCTCTTATTCATATCTCTTATTCATATTTTCCAACCAGAAGGAAAAATGTTAACATATAACATTCCTTATTTCTAATTTACCACAGAAACTATTTGAGAAGATAGTTCATTATGACTCCCACTAGGACAAACCCTAGTGCGGTTGTAATTATTTTTAGTCCTATTCCTTGGCCTCACTAGGGTGGTCTTTGGCTGGCCAATAAGTTGACTGTTTACAGAACCCTCTTCCTTCCTCTTGCGGCCAGCTACCACCGGATTCTCTACCACAGGCTTCTCTTGAACCTTTTGCTCCAGCAGTTCCCAGCACAACTCCGCATAGGTTATCAGCCCTTCATAACGGCCCCACACGTGATGTGCAACTACCATGAACTCATTTGGCAGGGAGCGGACCAAGGCCCATATCCTATAATTGTCCAATAACGGAAACTCCTGCCGCTCGAGTATCCTAAAAAGACCATCGAGCCTTCTCATGTGTCCGATGACCCCACCATCTGGTTTATAGACTATCTCTTCAATAGCTTCCCTTAATCGGTTTCGTGACACATCACGACGGGTCATGGTAGTCATTGTCCGTGCCATCTGAAAGTGAAATAAATGAAGTCAGTACAAAACCGACTAACCCGTACGAAACCGGCTTAATTCAATTCAGATGAACATAGACCTTACACAACTAATTACGAAAATCAAATCTTCGTAATTTTAGGAGTTTTTTTTTTTTTTTGGAGTGTAATTAAACTAAGGATAGCATAAGATTATCCTACATGAATTCATGCATATTTAAGCTAAAACCAAAAAAGAACAATTCTTATTCTCACAAGGTAAGGTATCCTTTCTTGTGATACTTCTAAGTTAGAGTCATGTTTCCATCGTATAAAGCTTGGTCAGGTATACTATCTAAGTCACAACTATGATTCTATTATACTAAACAGGACGAGGTATTATTTCTATCTAAATCTCAAGTGTGAGTCCATTCTACTAAAGCATGATGAGGTATTATTTCATTCTAGATAGAAGACATTCTTCATTATAAAGGAAACTTAAGTATGCATAAAATTACATACTTGGAAATAGCAGGATGGAGGCTTGATGTGTGATAGTGGAAAGGTGAACCCGCTCTGATACCACCTGTAACGCCCGCCCTTATTTGCTCTCAGGGCGGCGCTACTTTTACCCCTTTCTTTTTTTTTCTTTTAAAACATAATACACATGGATCCTTCCACCATCATACTTAAGCATGTTATCATGGCATAAACCTTCTTTTCTACATGCATCACCTATCTTATTCATAGTTAGCATGTTACCATATCTTATCTCATTTCATAACATGCCCATCATAAGGATCCATTCGTGAGTGCTATCATATCAACTTTCTTAAGTAATTGAACAATAACATACTAAGCAACACCCAACATGGTGCTAATAATTCACAAGTCTTATAAGCGGAAGCAATGTCTTAAGTTGTTAATTGAGCATATAAATATAAGCAGATAGTAATAGGGTATTTCTCCACCATGCCACTATCACACACACTGGGCCCTTCCTGCTACTTCCTCTAGTTTAGGTTTCCTTGATCTGCAGTATATGGACAACATAAACTATAAGCATATAGCTTAGTAAGATTCTTTCCTACTCACAAAAAACAACCACGAACTTCATCAAGCAATTAGAAACATAAGCATGCTAGCATAAATGGCCTAAGTATTCCATAGTAACACTAATCAACAACATACCACGTAATGAAACCTAAGCATGACATAGAGTTTACATCAGCATGCTAAGCATAATTAAAACCAAGCAAGGCATAATCTAAACATAAGCATTCATGATATAAATCTTAGACATGCAGGAGGTACATAAACCCAAATATTCTTAACTTACTATAAGCATCATAACTTAGTAAAATCTATCATGCTTAAAGGACATAATCATAAGCATTTTTAACTTGAGCATAAACTTTTGTAATGACATAAATCCTAAACATGCATAAGGTACATAATCACAAGTATTCTTAAACTACTGTAAGCATCATAACTTCATTGATTCTAACATGCATAAAGGACATAATCATAAGCATTTTTAACTTGAGCATAAACATTTATAATGGCATAAATCCTAAACATGCATAAGGTACATAATCACAAGTATTCTTAAACTACTGTAAGCATCATAACTTCATAGAGTCTAACATGCATAAAGTACATAATCATAAACATTTGTAATGACATAAATCCTAAACATGCATAAGGTACATAATCACAAGTATTCTTAAACTACTGTAAGCATCATAACTTCATAGAGTCTAACATGCATAAAGGACATAATCATAAGCATTTTTAACTTGAGCATAAACATTTATAATGGCATAAATCCTAAACATGCATAAGGTACATAATCACAAGTATTCTTAAACTAATATACTGCAGGTGAGGAAATCTTACATCCTTCGCTTGCTTTTGGTGGGTAGTTGACCTTATGGAAGCCAAGAACTAACTTCTTCTTGCTTGGATGAAGTTCGGCCAAAGGTGCAAATGGAGAGGGGGAGCAAGATGGTTTCGGTGAGGATGAAAAGGAGAGGAAGAAGTGGCCAAATGGGAACTTCCTTCTTCTTTATAAAGGGAGGAAGAGAAGTTTCTCTTTTCTTTTCCATGCCCCTTCATTTACCCTCATCACCCTTATCTATAATTCCCCTCTTCTCTTAATGATATAATCCTATTGGGCTTATGGTTAGTGGGTGCATCTATAGGGCTTGGCTATCTCTAGAGGTTTGGGGTTCAATTCCTACGCCTTGCATCTCTTTTTGGCTATTTCCTTTTATTTTCGGAAAACCCACATAAAGCCCATTATCGAAAAGCCAAAAATTCTCGTAAAATTGCTGGAGACTTTTTACGGGCGTTACACAAAGCTTGAGGGGTGTCGGTTCTCCTTGCTCGTTGCTCCGAAGTAACGGATCGAGATGCCACTTGCTTGGTCCTCCCCATCCTTACTTCTTTTCAGCTTCCTTGAGGGTTGGAAAGGCTTCTAGGTGGTGGGGAAGAAGGATCCACATGGCTAGGGCAAGAAAATCAAAACACACGGTGCAAATGGGATGAAAACACACGGCGTGCCCTTTTTAACCTCGCGCGACATGGCCGTGTGAAAACACACAGCCAAGCCGTGTGTGCCTCGGGTTAGTTGGGCACGACCGTGGGAAAACACATGGCCAGGCTTTGTGTCCCTTTTTGTCTCTCCTTTTATGCACAACGGTCCAAATTTTCTCATACACTTCACCGTGTAAGCTAATATTGATTTTATTTTTAACTAGCAAAGTTCTTTTCTGGTCCTAATGCTAAATGAAATGGAAATCAAAGTTCAAATTAACTAAATGCAAGCAATACTATCAAAGGAAAACCTAAAAACTAAACTTGGGTTGCCACCCAAGAAGCGCTTTGTTTAAGGTCGTTTAGCTCGACCATACTCCATTATCAACTCGGCTCTGGAGGTTCAGTGAACCTCTATTCATCCATCTCGGAATCGACATTTGGTGATTCGGCTTTATTCTGCTGAAAGTGAAACTGTCTTGGTAGGGAGCTTTATACTCTGATAGGCTGAAGAGGATGATCTCCCCATCTACCTCCAAGGAGATCTGGTGTGTCTTAACATCTATGCACGCCCCCCACAGTCGTTAGAAAAGGCCTTCCCAAGATGATGGGATTCTGGGGATCTGGTCCTGCGTTGAGTATGATGGAATCCATGGGTATAACAAAATTTTCAATCACCACAGGCACCTGTGCTAGCATGCCGACGACTTCCTTGACTGAGTCATCCCCCATATGAATACCAAGGTTCACTGGTTGGAGCCCATTCAGTCCCATCTTTAAATAATATACGTAGGGTATCACACTTACTGATGACCCCAAGTCGCACAGTGCTTCATTGAAGCTTTCCCCATAAATTGAGCAAGGGATAACAAATTCACCAAGGTCCTCAAGCTGGAGTGGAATTTTTTCTTCGATTTTAACTTGGTCTGGTAGAGTGGAAATCATGGCAGCACACCCCTTGGCAAATCTGTTTCTCGGTGCTTCTCTCTCGCTGCATACTCCTTCTTCTTTAGCCTTACTTGTCTCGGGTACTGATGGAGAACTATCCATAGATTTCGACATGGTTTGGGCTATTTGAGCCACTTGTGTCTCCAACATCCTTGTGCAATACCACAACAAAGTGGCCTTCAAGTCTCTGAGTGACTCCTCTATTTTCTGATGTTGGCGACGAAACTCTTCATTGGCCTTTATTTGGGTAGAAATGAAGACTTCCATCATCAATTTTAACCTAGACTTCTGTTGTTGATGCCCATTGCCCTGCTGCTGACCATACCCTCCTGATGGTTGGAAGTTCCCCGAGTTATTCTATAGGAGAAATTCGGGTGATTCCTCCATTCGGGATTGTAGGTACTAGAGTATGGGTTGTTGGGCCTTTGATTATTGTCCCCAATCACATCACAGTGCTCGATCTTCTCTTCTAAGCTGCTCTTCCCTCCACAGTAGTCCTCTCGATACGTTGCTGCTCCTTCTCTAAAGCCAATGGCCGCACATACAGATGTAGGATTTAAAGAGTCAAACCGTCTGCTAAGCGCGTCCATCCTTACTGCTAGGTGGTCCATAGATTTGATAGTGTATCGTCCCTTTGTAGGAGTTGGTTGACCACGTTCGGAAGCCCATTGAAGGTTGTTCTGGGCTACCTCTTCTATTAGCTCCTCTGCTTCCTCGATAGTCTTGTTCATTAGTGCTCCTCCTGCAGTAGAATCAAGGGACATCTTTGTGGCATACGTGATCCCATTGTAGAAGATGTGGATCACCAGCCACCTTTCCAATCCGTGGTGGGAGAATTGGTAGAGTAGCCCCTTGTAGCGATCCCAAGATTCAAATAGTGACTCCCCTTCCTTTTAACGGAAGCTTGTGATTTGGTGGCACATGTTAGCAGTGTTGCTAGGTGGGAAGTATTTGTTCAAGAACTACTGCTCTCATTGCTCCAATGCAGTAATGCTTCTCGAGGGCAAGGAGTGAAGCCATGCCTTAGCCTTATCCCGCAATGAGAATGGGAATAAGCTCAGGCAGATTGCATCCGCAGGGACTCCATTTATCTTTATCATTGAGTAGATTTCTAAGAATGATTCCAAGTGCTGGTTCGGGTCTTCAGTCGCAGCTCCCCCGAATTGACTCTACTGGACCATATGGATGAGTGCTAGTTTCAGTTCAAAGTTGTTTGCCGAAATAGATGCTCCATCTTTACTCGACCTAAATCCTCTAGCGCTAGGAGCTGCATAATCCCGCAGAGGTCGGCTACCAATATTTACTTCGGATGCAACTTGGTCCTCCATCCTCTTCTATTCGGCTTTTCCAACGATGATAGGTTCGTTCAATTTCTAAATCAATCGGAATCAAGCCTTCCGATCCTAGGCGTCTAAGCATACGAAGAATCGAGCCACAAAAATTTGGAGTACTGCCTAATACTAAGAAATAGGAAATAAATAAATCTAGCTAACAAAAATCAAAGAGCCAATAAAGAAATAAAATAAACTCCTGCTAAAATAATATAAAATCTAAATCTAGATATGGAAAATCTAAAACTGAAGTAAAATAAATAAAAAGGAAATAAAGCAAGTAAGTAAATCTAATCCTATGTTCGATCCAATTATCCACAATGATCGATTCGATATCAAATCGATCATTCCCCGGCAACGACGCCAAAAACTTGATCCACACGAATGCAACTTCAAAACTCACGACGGAGATCGTCGATGACTCGAAGCGCGCACTCAACACTCGCAAGTGCACGGATGTCATCAAATAATAAAAAAATTATCGATCCCACAGGGACTGAGATTCGAGTACTGATTTGTTCGGTGGGTGTAATTGTTCGGGACTAGACTCTAAGGGGTTGTGAATGTGAGGCTTATCGGTGGTCCTACTCAATTCGGTGCCACACGGAGGAAGAAAGGAGGTTGCCGTGAGATCTTTTAAAGGGATTCTAGGACTTTAGTTTCGCTTGTGTGTTGCAAGACATGCTATCAACTGGGCATTGTCTAAACGTCTATCTACGGTCTTGTGGAAGGGACATCATACACTCTCCCGATGAGCCACCGCATTTATCGGGAGCTATCTCTGCCTTAAAAGGACTGGATAGGCGGTACGAGGATGCCGAATCAATCCCAGCGATGAACCGTTTCTAGTTCTATCGCATCCTTCTACCCACGGTTACAGGAGATGAGGGTAACCCCTAGGTTCCTCGTATAAATCCCCTAAATCTTACATATGAGGGATGTCACCTCTTGTATCAGCTAAGCACAGTAGATAGAAAACCAAATACACATAGATATCGATCTAAACAAATTCCAATTGCAAATTCAAACTCAATAATAGAATTCAATTTGAAGCAGCATGTCATACGCACACAAGCTACTCCCTAATCCTAGAATCGAAGAAACTACTCAATAGATAGGAAAGAAGAAACACAAGGCAAGTTCATGTTCGAATACATAGTAGATAAAGTGCAAGAAATGGAATTTACAATGCCAATGTGGCCTTCTCTCTGCCATTGAAGTGCAGAACTTGGATCTCCGACGGTGTTCTTCCTCCCTGTTCTGTATTCCCTAATCTTTTTAGGGCTTCGGTGTGCCGTCCCAGCCATCTTTCCTCTCCCCTAGAGTTTGGGCGGAGCTTTCCTTATATAGACATCACACCGGATCGGTGCAAAATCCAAAAAAAACCCTAGTCGCGTCAATCTGCTGGCTGACACACGACCGTGTGTTTCCCCATGGCCAGGCCGTGTGTGGCCCTGGGATGGCTGATTTTGCCCCTTGGACAGGGCCGTGTGTAGCCACAAGCCCTGACCATGTCCCCTTCTATGTCCAGCTGCAAAATGCCCTTCTTTTGCTCCGAAAGTGCGCCTTTTCCCATGAAATGTTGTCCTGCATGCAAAAGTACAAAGAGCAGATCTCCAAACTATAAAATAGGAAATGCATGAAAAACAAAGTGACATATGCATGAAACTAACATAAAATGTAATATATGTGAGCGAAGAGTACTCCTAAAACCCTATATGTTTTGCTCACATCAATTCTCCCATACTTGACTCTTTGCTTGCCCTCAAGCAAACCTCAGTGCCATGAAATTTTAAAAGGATATTATTCCATACTTATCATGTTAACTAAATTTATCAAGTGGCATTTGCAATCAAAGCAAAATAAATATATTCTAGAAATTCACTAAATTAGCTCCTCGTGCTCATGCTGAGCGGATCATTCTTAGGGGATACTCGTTCCATAGTGAGTTAAGTCGTTACCCTGTAGCTTTCCTAAGGTCTCCGGCTCTTAGGTACTTACCTGCCCAAAGCGAGGGGCGTTCCCTAGATCTAGCACAAAGTCTCAAAGGTGTTCTAGGTATTGAGAGAAATTGGTAGGTGTTTCCCCAGTAACCTAACTCGGTCTCAAAGGGGCACCTAGCCATTTCCACCCACGACAACTATTTTTTTATCCCTCATAATCTCTTTTTTTTTTCTTTTCTTTTTCTCTCTCTTATTTATCTTTTCTTTTACTTTCTCTCTTATTGGGATTTTGATTTTTCTGAATGGGCTTAAACAATCCGAGCATCTCCAGTAACTAAAATTCTAGTCTTAGGGTCACCTGTTGATTCCAAAGAACTAGACTACTGAGATGAATCATAACTAGGTATGTATTGGACTCTCCCTTTCAGAATGTTCGACATGTGTAGGTGTAAAAATAGAAACTAATCAGTGTAAGTCTAGAAGATCCATTCAAAGGCAATAAAATAAAATACCACGAGGTAAATGAAGTTATACTACTCATGGAAACAACTCATGAAGAAAACTCTAAAAATACTACTGAGGCAGCTTTACAGATAACAAAAACTAAGGGGTGAAAGAAACTCAAAAACCTATGCATGAATAAATGAATTCTAACTAAAATGCAAACATCAAGAAAGAAACTACTGCTAGAAACAAAATAAAACTTGGGGTCTCCCGCAAACTTAATTTAAGGTATACCTCTAGTATGGTGGACGAGGTGGAAAGTCTGGAAACCTCGCCATCTCGGGATCCTGGGAGAACCTGCTACTAAGCCGCTGATGCCAAATGTACATGTGGTCTATCTGAGAGCTGATGGATGCAATGCACGCCGGTGCTCCTCCTCCCTAGCCCATTGTGCCTGTTGGGCTAGCATATGTTGCTGCATCTCCTGGCGGTAGGCGACCTCTACCTGCCGACGGGTGGCCTCCTCCTGGAAGTAGATGCGGCCCTCATCGTAGAACTCCTCATCCTGCTGGAAGTGCTCCCGGAAGCCCTAAAACTCTACCTGCGTGTAAGCACTCTGCTCCTCTCATCGTTGACTCTGTGTCTGCTGCTCGGCGTATATATCATTGAGGTGCGATCGGAACTCCGAGAAATCATAAGCTGATGTATCTGCATCATGCTCAAAAGTAGAAAAAGGTGGTGGTGCAAGTGTAGGCTCATGTCGGCGTGGACTAGGTGGACTCTTATGCATACGTGGACTGGAGGGAGAGTGATGTAAAGGGGGAGAGATGGGTGTTGCTATGGATGGTCCCTCATTTGGCAGGGACTCCACTATCAGGTCTAAGCGCCAGTTGGTGTGCGTGGTGATGGTGGTACGATTAGGGTTGGGGAGCCTGAGGGTCGTCAGGTTTTTCCTTACAAAGTATAAGGAGTGTCCCTCTCTTAAAATCATCTTCATCGCCATACACACTCCTAAGTCGATCCTAGGGCTCCCCTCTATACTCTCTAATGCGATGTAATCGTACCCCATCTTGTGGCAAATGTGGGTAAGTAGGCCCCCCACATTAATCTCTTCTCTTGCTGCTTTGCCCATCTTCACTAAGTGTCTGATGAAATAGAACCCTACATCGATTCTACTCCTTTCTTATAGCATGTCCCAGAGGGAAAGCAGCTCGCTAGCTCTTACTACACCGTCACTCTCCCAACGACCAAATATAGTGCTTGCCATGATTCGGTGGAGGTATCGGAAAATGGGGTTTTGGAGGCGCGATGCTTTTGCCCTAGAAGGGCCGTAAGAGTGCTCCCCTGTCAATTCAGTCTAAAAGATTCGAGAGTTAAACCCAATAGGGGTTCTTCTCTCTCCCCCACTTGGCAAGCCAAAGCATGAATTCCATTGGTGAAGTGTCCATTCATGCTCAATGTTAAATATCCTAAAAGTAATCCTACCCTCTTCTCTCTCTCTACTCGTTAAAATTTCTGCTTCTAAGGAACTAAAAAATTCTAAAACTATCCTAGGGTAGGTTGGGTGTTTTATTCCCATTATCTCTTCCCACCCCATTTTTACAAATAGGGCTTGAATGTCACCTAACAACCCTAAGGACTCTAGCAAATCTTCATCAAGATACCTAGTTGCAGTAAGTTTGCGAGTAGAAAGCATATTATATCTATCCCTATGTTTATTGTTGTGAAAAAGGAGGGTTGGAAGAGAATTACCCTCCTCCAAAGCTTGAGGGGTGTCGGTTCTCCTTGCTCGTTGCTCCGAAGCAATGGATCGAGATGCCACTTGCTTGGTCCTCCCCATCCTTACTTCTTTTCGGCTTCCTTGAGGGTTGGAAAGCCTTCTAGGTGGTGGGGAAGAAGGATCCACATGGCTAGGGCAAGAAAATCAAAACACACGGTGCAAATGGGATGAAAACACACGGCGTGCCCTTTTTAACCTCGCGCGACACGGCCGTGTGAAAACACACAGCCAAGCCGTGTGTGCCTCGGGTTAGTTGGGCACGACCGTGGGAAAACACATGGCCAGGCTCTGTGTCCCTTTTTGTCTATCCTTTTATGCACAACAGTCCAAATTTTCTCATACACTTCGCCGTGTAAGCTAATATTGATTTTATTTTTAACTAGCAAAGTTCTTTTCTGATCCTAATGCTAAATGAAATGGAAATCAAAGTTCAAATTAACTAAATGCAAGCAATACTATCAATGGAAAACCTAAAAACTAAACTTGGGTTGCCTCCCAAGAAGCGCTTTGTTTAAGGTCGTTTAGCTCGACCATACTCCATTATCAACTCGGCTCCAGAGGTTCAGTGAACCTCCATTCATCCATCTCGGAATCGACATTTGGTGATTCGGCTTTATTCTGCTGAAAGTGAAACCGTCTTGGGAGGGAGCTTTATACTCTGATAGGTTGAAGAGGAAGATCTCCCCTTCTACCTCTAAGGAGATCTGGTGTGCCTTAACATCTATGCACGCCCCCCACAGTCGTTAGAAAAGGCCTTCCCAAGATGATGGGATTCTGGGGATCTGGTCTTGCGTTGAGTATGATGGAATCCATGGGTATAACAAAATTTTCAATCACCACAGGCACCTGTGCTAGCATACCGATGACTTCCTTGACTGAGTCATCCCCCATATGAATACCATGGTTCGCTGGTTGGAGCCCATTCAGTCCCATCTTTAAATAATATACGTAGGGTATCACACTTACTGATGACCCCAAGTCGCATAGTGCTTCATCGAAGCTTTCCCCAGAAATAGAGCAAGGGATAACAAATTCACCAAGGTCCTCAAGCTGGAGTGGAATTTTTTCTTTGATTTTAACTTGGTCTGGTAGAGGGGAAATCATGGCAGCACACCCCTTGGCGAATCTGTTTCTCGGTGCTTCTCTCTCGCTGCACACTCCTTCTTCTTTAGCCTTACTTGTCTCGGGTACTGATGGAGAACTATCCATAGATTTCTACATGGTTTGGGCTATCTGAGTTACTTGTGTCTCCAACATCCTTGTGTGACTTGCAAGACCATCAACAGTGGCCTTCAAGTCTCTGAGTGACTCCTCTATTTTCTGATGTTGGCGACGAAACTCTTCATTGGCCTTTGTTTCGGTAGAAATGAAGACTTCCATCATCAATTTTAACCTAGACTTCTGTTGTTGCTGCCCATTGCCCTGCTGCTGACCATACCCTCCTGATGGTTGGAAGTTCCCCGAGTTATTCTTATAGGAGAAATTCGGGTGATTCCTCCATTCGGGATTGTAGGTACTAGAGCATGGGTTGTTGGGCCTTTGATTATTGTCCCCAATCACATCACAGTGCTCGATCTTCTCTTCTAAGCTGCTCTTCCCTCCACAGTAGTCCTCTCGATACGTTGCTGCTCCTTCTCTAAAGTCAATGGCCGCACATGCAGATGTAGGATTTAAAGAGTCAAACCGTCTGCTAAGCGCGTCCATCCTTACTGCTAGGTGGTCCATAGATTTGATAGTGTATCGTCCCATTATAGGAGTTGGTTGACCACGTTCGGAATCCCATTGATGGTTGTTCTGGGCAACCTCTTCTATTAGCTCCTCTGCTTCCTCGATAGTCTTGTTCATTAGTGCTCCTCCTGCAGTAGAATCAAGGGACATCTTTGTGGCATACGTGATCCCATTGTAGAAGATGTGGATCACCAGCCACCTTTCCAATCCGTGGTGGGAGAATTGGTAGAGTAGCCCCTTGTAGCGATCCCAAGATTCAAATAGTGTCTCCCCTTCCTTTAGACGGAAGCTTGTGATTTGGTGGCACATGTGAGCAGTCTTGCTAGGTGGGAAGTATTTGTTCAAGAACTACTGCTCGCATTGCTCCAATGCAGTAATGCTTCCCGAGGGCAAGGAGTGAAGCCATGCCTTAGCCTTATCCCGCAATGAGAATGGGAATAAGCTCAGGCAGATTGCATCCACAGGGACTCCATTTATCTTTATCATTGAGTAGATTTCTAAGAATGATTCTAAGTGCTGGTTCGGGTCTTCAGTCGCAGCTCCCCCGAATTGACTCTACTGGACCATATGGATGAGTGCTAGTTTCAGTTCAAAGTTGTTTGCCGAAATAGATGCTCCATCTATACTCGACCTAAATCCTCTAGCGCTAGGAGCTGCATAATCCCACAGAGGTCGGCTACCAATATTTACTTCGGATGCAACTTGGTCCTCCATCCTCTTCTATTCGGCTTTTCCAGCGATGATAGGTTCGTTCAATTTCTAAATCAATCGGAATCAAGCCTTCCGATCCTAGGCGTCTAAGCATACGAAGAATCGAGCCACAAAAATTTGGAGTACTGCCTAATACTAAGAAATAGGAAATAAATAAATCTAGCTAACTAAAATCAAAGAGCCAATAAGAAAATAAAATAATCTCCTGCTAAAATAAAATAAAAACTAAATCTAGATATGGAAAATCTAAAACTGAAGTAAAATAAATAAAAAGGAAATAAAGCAAGTAAGTAAATCTAATCCTATGTTCGATCCAATTATCCACAATGATCGATTAGATATCAAATCGATCATTCCCCGACAACGATGCCAAAAACTTGATCCACACGAATGCAACTTCAAATCTCACGACGGAGATCGTCGATGACTCGAAGCGCGCACTCAACACTCGCAAGTGCATGGATGTCATCAAGTATTAAAAAAATTATCGATCCCACAGGGACTGAGATTCGAGTACTGATTTGTTCGGTGGGTGTAATTGTTCGGGACTAGACTCTAAGGGGTTGTGAATGTGAGGCTTATCGGTGGTCCTACTCAATTCGGTGCCACACGGAGGAAGAAAGGAGGTTGTCGTGAGATCTTTTAAAGGGATTCTAGGACTTTGGTTTCGCTTGTGTGTCGCAAGACATGCTATCAACTGGGCATTGTCTAAATGTCTATCTACGGTCTTGTGGAAGGGACATCATACACTCTCTCGATGAGCCACTGCATCTATCAGGAGCTATCTCTACTTTACAAGGACTGGATAGGCGGTACGAGGATGCTGAATCAATCCCAGCGATGAACTGTTTCTAGTTCTATCACATCCTTCTACCCACGGTTATAGGAGATGAGGCTAACCCCTAGGTTCCTTCTATAAATCCCCTAAATCTTGGATACGAGGGATGTCACCCCTCGTATTAGCTAAGCACAGTAGATAGAAAACCAAATATACATAGATATCGGTATAAACAAATTCAAACTCAATAACAAAATTCAATTTGAAGCAGCATGTCATACGCACACAAGCTACTCCCTAATACTAGAATCGAAGAAAGTACTCCATAGATAGGAAAGAAGAAACACAAGCCAAGTTCATGTTCGAATACATAGTAGATAAACTACAAGAAGCGGAATTTAAAATGCCAATGTTGCCTTCTCTCTGCCATTGAAGTGCAGAACTCGGATCTCCGGCGGTGTTCTTCCTCCCCGTTGTGTGTTCCTAAAGCTTTTTAAGGCTTCGGTGTACCGTCCCAGCCATCTTGCCTCTCCCCTAGAGTTTGGGCAGAGCTTTCCTTACATAGACATCACACCGGATCGCTGCGAAATCAGAAAGAAAACCCTAGTCGTGTCAATCTACTGGGCCGCCACATGGTTGTGTGTTTCCACATGGCCAGGCCGTGTGTGGCCCTGGGGTGGCCGATTTCGCCCCTTCGACATGACCATGTGTAGCCACACACCCTGGCCCTGTCCCCTTCTGCATCTAGATATAAAATGTCCTTCTTTTGCTCTGAAAGTGCGTCGTTTTCTCACGAAATGTTGTCCTGCAAGCAAAAGTACAAAGAGTATATTTCTAAACCAGAAAATAGGAAATGCATGCACAACAAAAGTGACATATGCATGAAACTAACATAAAATGTAATGAGATGTGAGCGAAAACTACTCCTAAAACCCTATATGTTTTTCTCACATCAACCAGCTGTAAGACTACATTTGGTTCTCCGCATATACAGATATATCAATGAAGTCCTTACTACAGCTTAAGTGCAATATTCCTTCGACTTGAGGTATTCAAGTAATCTTGGTCATGGAGACTTATGCTTTGACATCTTAAGTAAGCATCTCCGAGGAGATGTGGAACCAGGATGATTGGGCATAAGTCGAAGGTTTTTGAGTAGCCAACAGAGGATTCATCGCTCATTGCGAGTAGATGTATACCCTATGGCCTCTCGTCGGGTTGTTACTAAAGTGTTTGGCCAAAGCATTACATGTTTAGAGTATTGTACTCTTAGATACATGTGTAGTGACTAGAATCTGTAAGACAAGGAAGTAAACCTATTTGGTCATACGTACTATGAGTGTAATCCGAAGGATTCAAAACGAGTTTGAGAATGAGATTCTCAGATTGAGAGACTTGGTTTGGTTTGACCAAACATGGAGCGAGCATGAAATTGTTTCAGTCGCATTGGAAGCATGAATGGGCTGAGTCTTATGAAGACTTTATGGATGAACCAAATCGGTTTGGTTTTAATCCAATGGAGGAAATAAACCAAAGGGGTTTGGTTTGTTTTAAACGAATGAACCAAAGTTAGTTCAGTTTGTTTTAACTTAAAATAGACCAATGCAGTTTGGTTTATTTTAACCTAAGTTATTGGAGGGGGTTAACGGGTTTTGGTCATGAACCAATGACTGTTAAAGTTTCTTAATGGTCAAGGAACACGTGTTCTATAAATAAGAGGGTGGAGAAATATTTCGGTGACGTATTAAGATTTTGCGAAAACCCTAACCACCTACTCTCCTCTCCTCCTCTCTTGCACCGCCCACTCCAAGGGTTTCTCTCGCCACAGCTCCAAATTGGCCTAAGAAGCCCACCACCTGTTTACTAACCCACCATCTGCTTAGAATAAAATTTCACCGCCGACTAACACCCAAACATCTGGCCATCAACACCCACCACCCACGCTGGCTGGCCGCAAATTTGATCGCTCAACCACCTTGTAGTCGTGTAACTTGTTTTGTGATCATCTCTCGGATCATAACGTCTTCGATGTGCGACTAGTATCTCTCGTCAAGATGAGGCTCGTAGCTTGTGAAGCTATTCTGATGGTACTCGGTGTGGATATGGATAGAGGAGATACTAGCGAGGGTCACTACGGTTGATGTCATTCCCTCTACACGTGATTCGTCAGGTATACCTAGATATAAAGTTTCCTTTATTGCAAAAATTTTAAATATATGATTATGTCTATACTTGTTGTATCCTGCATGCGTATGGTGTGTGTGATGTAATAAATTTATTTATTACTTATTTTTGCTCCCGCTGTGTGCATGTTTATGAAACGTGTTCGAACACACACCCATATTGGTGTAGGGGAAACCCAACAGTGGTATCAGAGCAGAACTGTGTTCTGACAAAGTAGTAAAATTATTTTACGATAATCATAATTATAATTTTGTAAATTTTCTACTTTTGAAAAGTTTAGAAATAATTATGGAAATTTTAATTAGTAAAGATATTCAAATTAGAAATTTTCTAATGTGAATAGGAAATTTCAATTTAGGAAATTTATTTCCTAAATTAAATTTAAATTTAATTAATATATTTCATAAAAAAAATATGTGATTAGATTTGGAAATTTGTTTCCTAATTTAATCAAGATTTGATTTTTGTAATCAAATATCAAACATATTTTATTTCAAAAATTAGTTATGACAAATAAGGAAACTATTTGTACATGTCATAATTGTATGTCATGTAATTGCATTAGATGCATATCATTATGTCATGTATGTCGTGACATGTAGATGTATGCCATGTGAGTCATGCCATGTAGATCATAGTTATTTGCATGCAAAGAGGATATGACATTAAAATCCTTACACAATATTAAAGCCTACACCTTCCATTAATATGGTTAGAACCGGAGTTCTATTTCTTGTTTGGGTTGTTGGACTCTCTCCAAGCCCAGCTCGAACCTGAACATGTTCAAACCATTGAAATAGTTTATTACTTATATGGTAAGAGTCAGAGGTCAATCGTTAGTTTGGGTTGTTGGACTCTCTCTAAGCCTGGCTAATTAGTTGAATGCGCTCTAACAATGTTAAAACTATTTAGCAATTAATGGGTCGGTTTTAACTTGGAGCATCGGTTTGTTGGACTCTCTCCAAGGTCGATATGAAAGGAGGTAAAGTTGGGTGCTATGCATATGATGCATACTTGTTAATGCGTTAATAACCCAATGTATGTGTGAACATTCAATTAGTTGATAACACATTGTGATCGTTGCATATAAGTGATATGCAATTGGTATACTTGATACCTACCATCGTAGCTAAGAATGACTTGTTGGACCCTCTCCAAGGTTGTTATTATCTATGTTGGATATCAACTCATTCGGAGATTGACCTATGATCTCCTGAATTGATTTTAATGGTTTTACAAATTTGAAAAATGAATGGGATTTAATAAATGTATGTTGTTGCATTTTAAAATCATCTTTCTCATATATGCTCGATTTGTATATCTAGGTTAATCACTTGATCATGATGTCTATAAACTTGCACTCTATTTTGGATTCGAATAAATTGACTGGGCCAAACCTCTTGGACTGGCTTAGAACCCTGAGAATTGTTCTCAAGGCAAAAAAGCTTGCATATGTCATCGAAGAGCCTCTTCCCACCCATGCTATGGATGATGCAACTGAAGGGAGAAGCTTCGCTTCCCACTTTAACATGGTCGCTTGTGCATGGCGATCCTATCTATGTCCCCAAATTAAAAAATTAATCCTTGACAAAGACGGATTATCCAAGCAACCGATCCATCATCGTGCAATTCGATTAGAGTGGTCATTTGAACAAACTTATTGTTCAAGCAACCTAACTCTTTTCCTAGATTAGCCGCGGAATAGATGATGTACGGATCACCGATTTTTGTATTTATCTTTGGGGTCCAAGTAAATTAACCACATACAATTACATACAAATTGCTTAGAAAAAGAAAGAAATTTAAACAAGAATTATACCTCTTGTTTACCTCTTGATCTTCTATCGTATGTCCTATCCTCCTTTTGGAAGTTGTGTGGGCAACGATCCTCCAAGAGTTGAAGCCTCCTAGATCACGTTCTTCCTTTCCTTGCTCGCTCTGAACAAAGGGAAGAATACCAAACACTTCTTCTCCTATCTAGAACCGACCACCAAGCCACCAAACTTTGTTGTTGCACCTGACCAAGGAGAGGAAGAAGGAATATGGGCGCCAGCCAAGAGCTCCAACGGAAGAAAACCTAACTCTTACCACCGGCCAAAGAAGAGGGGGAGAGGGTGGCACTGCCGGCCAAAGGAGAGGGAGAGAGGGTGGCACCGACAATGAAGAAAAGGAGAAGGAACACCTCAACTTCCTTGTGTCGCCGGCCCTAGGAGACAAACCCTAGCACACCTTTGCCGCCCAAGCCAAAGCCAACTCCAAACCCTAACCCTAATTGATGTGTTGCCGCCCAAGCCAAGGAAGCAAAACCCTAACACTAAAAATCTCTTTGATACTCTTGCCGCCCAAGCCTTGGAGACATATTTATAGATTTCACCCAAGCCTCCCTTTTAATCGTGTCTGTTGGATCTAGGCTTCATGAGGGTTTTAATAGGATACAATAGGGACCATGACTAGGAGTTGGATCTTGGCGACCTAATGGATCTGGCCCACATAAAATCTGATCCATTAATGATAATCTATTCCACTATAGGATTATCATTGATCTACCTCACGAACCCCCAAAAATAAATATGGGCTCCATATATTAATTGTACAAATATCTCCTTATGTTTAAGATATCGAATGTTCGTTAATTAATTAATTTACTGACAATTAATTAATGAACATCTAACTCCATGAGTAGTACCACTCAATCTTATCATCATGCCGGACCAAGTCCACCTGCAGGGTTTACATAATGATCCTTATGAGCCCATCAAGTGGACATCATCATCCAAATACATAGGACATGGTTTCCTCCTATAATCAACACACCATGTAAATAATATTATTTTCCAACTTACCGAACCTATCGATTTAATCCATAAATCTCGCCCATTGATAAATTAAAGAAATAAATATTAAGTACATGTTCTCGTTATTATATCGGGATTAAGAGCATGTACACGATAATATCCGAGGTCCAATTCAATTATGTAGTCAACAATAAATTGAATCACCTCTAAGTTGGTCCTGCTCAATACACACAGAGTGTGCTAGTGTAATTCTATGGTCAAGATAAACCAATACCAAATTACACTACAACCATGCTAATGGTTTGTCAAAAACCATCTTGATTGTGAGTGTCTACTTATACTCTACAAGAAACTGATAACATGATCTTCTGTGTGACACCACACACCATGTTATCTACAATGTAAAGTATTAGACAATATGCATAACTATAAATATGCAAATAATGATCATGTGATTCTTATTTCAAAATGAAGATGTCCATATAAAGACTAGGCTTTCAGTATATATTCCAACAATCTCCCGCTTATACTAAAAGACTATGCTGCCATCAAACTGCCATACATCTAATTCCTATTCCCACCACATGTCTATCAAAATCTCTCACTGGAATGGCCTTAGTGAAAGGATCTGCTAGGTTATCCTCTAATGCAATCTTGGCCACAACAACTTCTCCTCGCTTTACAATCTCTCGTATTAGGTGGTACTTGCACTCTATGTGTTTACTTGCTTTATGGGCTCGTTGTTCCTTCAAGTTTGCAACTGCACCACTGTTATCACAATCAAATGTGATAGTTCTGGGCAAACCAGGAATCACATCCAAGTCCATTAAGAAGTTCCTGAGCCATACAACTTCTTTGGCTGCCTCAGAGGTGTTGGTGCAGTAGGCACCTAAGTCTAACCTAAGTTTTGATTATAGCAAACGATACAAAGTTAAGCATATATTGTTATCTCATGAGCTAAATCAAGTGTACAGAAAAGTCTCAATGCTGGAGCTGAAGGCTAGCGACACCCGGAGGAAGCCGCGGTGGTCGGGCGACACTCAAGAGACTTCGGAGGGAGCCGAAGGAATTGAGTGGAAGGTCGGAAGCAAAAGCAACACGTAAGTACTGAGGTAAGCTCGTGTGTGCGAGCGTAAGTAAGGTCGTATCCTCTTTACGGGGATGATCTTAAGCGTAGATCCGACCAAAGACTTCTTATAGATGGTCTAGGTCGAGATCGGATGGTCGACGACCATCAAAATTATGTTTTTGTTGAGCTAACCTTTCCTTACAGCTAGCATCAGTCGACTGCCAGCTTGGAGGACTCGACTACCATCAAACAATGATCGGTAAGGTCGACAATCGATCGATATTAGTCGATCGATGATGGCCATTCGATGGTCAAAGGATCAGCCTCGGGTAGTCAAGAGTTATCACCATTTTTCAAGGGGTTTTGTGCCCATTTGTGATTGGCTAAAGACCCATTCGATGAGGGGCTCAAAGGCTATAAAAGGAGGGCCAAACCTAGGGTTTTTCATCAATTCAAAAGCTTCCAAGTGCTTCCAATACGCTCCGACTCTCCGACATCCCTACGACGAAGCGCTGCCGAGACGACGACTAGAGCTTCAACCTCCAACCTTTAAAGTCGTCGGTAACGAAAGTTCTAAATTGTATTTCAGTTATTTCTTTTAGTAAAGCTTTAAATCATATCAAGGAGAGGGGGAGTGTCCCTCTACCTTGAGTCTTTATCGAGTTTTGTATTCGTTTAACTCCTATCTCCAACGAGGAGGAGTTTGGTTAGTATTTTGCCCTCCGTGCGTGGTCAAGGACCACTAGAGCCTTGGAGTAGTAGCCATAGGCTACGAACCAAGTAAAAACCCTCGTGTTTTTATTTATTTATTGTTATCTTTCCGCTGCGTTTTACTCGTACCTTAACGAACGATTACGAAAAAGTTTTTATCGCTATTCACCCCCCCCTCTAGCGAACCGCATCGATACAACAAGATGCTGCCACATACTCAGCTTCACTTGGTAGAATCCGCCATGCATTTCTGCTTGACACTCTTCCATACAATGGCTCCATTGTAGGAACGTTAGTGGCTAGCTAGAGGGGGATGAATAGCCCTCTTCGTCATATGAACGGAATTGCTTGTCTACAAATATAATTAGCACAACGGAAACAAAACTAAATAAGCAATAACGATAAGCAAAAACAAAATCAATGCTAACACACGATATAACGTAGTTCATGGCCTCGTCGCTAATCCACGGTCTGATTCGTCTCCGGTGAATCACTCCGAAACCAATCCACTATTGGTCTCTCCCTTTAGACCAAGCAAGGTGGAGGTAAACATTTACAACAATGAGAACACTCCTTCTTTTACAATAGAAGTGAAAGAAAACTAGAAGGAGTTTAAGCTTTGTGGGGCACTTAGTAGGATGTTTAGAGAATAAGCATTTACCCTCCAAAGGCCCATACACTCTCTTTTTATAGAGAGGGCTGATTTCTTCCCGTTAGCCGCCATCAGTCGACTGCTGCCCTTGCCAGTCGACTGCCACCATTACAATGACCTTTGAACAGTCAGATCTCGACCGTTGTAGTCCAACGGGAACCTTGGCAATCGATTGATGTATCCATCAGTCGACTGATGCCTTCGTAGCCGACTGATCAGTCATCTACGGGACGTTATGTGCCTGTGATTGCCTTCATCAGTCGATTGCCATCCTTGGCAGTCGACTGATGGTCTGGAAGTCGACTGTCATTCCATGGCAGTCGACTGCTGGGCCAAAAACCCACCAATCAAATACCAGTCGAATCCCTTTCAACTTGGAGCAGTTGACTGCCATGAGATGGAAGTCGATTGATGTCGGCTAAACCTCAAACTTTACCTCTGTTTGAGTGTCCGGAGGTTGGGTAAACCTCAACCCTTGTGTTCGAGCCTCCGACACTTGGCCATTCGGCCTAGTTCACCTAATGAGCTACTTACATTTCACTCAATCTCTCATTTCACTTAAAGTCCCTCATCGAAGCTCTCTTCGTTCGCGGCCACGTCCCTCGGCATCATCAAGTGCATGACTCTGCAATCCTCCTTCATGTCTCTTTCCCTTGAAGCCTACTTCCTTGGCTTCGCACAGTTTCCATGGCAGTCTACTTCCTCGACATAGTTTCCATGGCAGTCGACTGCTTGGGTTAAAACCCTAGTCTTTTACCAGTCGAACTCCGTTCGACTCAGAGCAGTCGACTTCTATTACATGGCAGTCGATTGATGTCGAAAAATCTCATCCGACAATTAGCCAAATGGCCATGTTTCACCTAATAGCTACTACCCCTTCCCGCATTACATTCGCTCACACTCATCCCTCGGAGTCCCTCGCCTTTGAAGTTATCTTCGTCCGGCCACATCCCTCAGATGCGCCAAATGCACGGCTCTGCAGTGCCATCCTTCGCGTCTCGCCCTGAAGTCTACTTCCTCCGACTTCACTCCAAGCTCCTCGTCTGGCGGTCCCTCGGATGCTCCAAGCGCACGGCTTTTGCAAAGCCATCCTTCACTGACTCAAGGACCGAGTCATGAGAGGTGAAACTCGCCAAGGCTCCATGTGAGAATTACTAAGTCCTACAAGACTCCAACGCACACATCAAATCATAATAACAATCTAACTTAAACACTTTGCCACACCATCAAAACCATATTACGGCAAGAGATTGCCCTAACAATCTCCCCCTTTTTGATGTGTGGCAATCCGTTTAAGTTAGGTAAAACATTTGATAAAATATTAAGGAAAGGAAAGCATGTAGGTAAACATGATTAGCAACTCTCCCCCTTAATACATGAAACTCCCCCTACATATATCCCCCTTAAACAAATACATTTCTCCTCCCCCTTTGACACCATCAAAAATAATTTAACAAAGTTTATACAACATGACATCAATTATAGAGAAAACCTAAACCAAAACATGCCTTAAAATCAGATACAAAAGGTTATTGGGCATATTATCAGGCTACAATGATCATTGGTTGGACTACTGATCGGCACAAGCATTTCGGGAATTTCAGGTTTTCAGAATGAATTTCAGAAATGCATTAGAAAATCTATAAAATTCGAAAAAACATGAAATTTGGGGGTTGGTGAGGTATATCAATGAAAAATAGTTTTCCATGAAAAATCATTAGATTTTCTTGTTTTTGCCAAAAATCCAAAAGCTTTAAAAAACACTAGGTTTTTGATCATTCTAGTATCAAGTTTACCACCTAGTTTTGCATCCAATTGTTTCGAAACATGAACACTTAGATTTTAAAGTAATAAATTATTTTGAAAACATATGAAATATCCAACCATGATATTTGGTCAATATGTCTATGAATTAAACATAAGCCTTCCCCATGATTGGTCTATTATTGCTATTTTGATACCTTAAATGACCATCTAGATGTCATAGACATTAGTGGACATTTGTATCATCCTATCATCTCACCCATGCTATGTTTTCAATCATGGTAGCCTATAGTGAGTGTGAGATGCATCCTAAAGGTATTTGTATGTACTTAACCATTATTTTCATGCAATTCTATCAAGGTTAAGTATCATCCTAACAATCCACATTATCATAAAGATGTATATGACTTAATTTTACATTATGATCATGAAACACATGTATTCATCAAATTGTTATCATGCATTAGGTATTTCATAATGGTAATAAGGTAAACATTACCTAAAGCATGATTTATCTATTTTTAGTTGCATTATCATCACCTAATACTATTTCAAAAATATTGGCCCGCCATCCTAAGTCAGCAAACATATGATATAGGTAAATTGCATATGGTTGACTACCCTAGGGTTTTCCTAACCCTTTAAGATGGATTTTGGAACCCAAAATAAGTTCTTTCCTATTGGGTTCACTAAAAATTCCTTTGGGATCAACTTTCTAGCAATTACCTTCTTATTGTCTTGACCCGTAGCTATTAGGCATTTATAGGCCTTTTCATTTTTCTTTTCTTTATATCCTAGGCCATTTTTGTTAAAACTTGCGCTTTGGCTCCCTATGATAATGTTCAAGGTGTTGGAGCCTATAGTAAACTTTCCTAGGGCCTTGGTCAAATAGTCTACCTTTTCTCTTAGAGCCCTATTTTCTTCTATGTATGCATCATTAACATTGAAAGACATATAATTATCATGCAAGCATGCATCATCATCATTATCATTAAAACATGCTTTTTCTAATTTTTGCTCTAAATCTTTAATTTGATCAAGCATGGTTTTATTTTTCTTCTTTGCTCTAAATAAATCCTTAGTGAGACTAGAAATCATAGAAACTATTTTACTATGTGAAAGGTTAGTTACCATAGTTTCCATGTCCTCTTCTTCGGATGAGAAGGTAGAGGAGGCTCCCCCTTCACTTGAGCTCTCTCCACTTGAACTTGATCCTTCATTTTCGGAGGAGGAGCAATCCAAGTCGTCAAAAGCCATTAGGGATAAGTTGGTGACAAAAGCATTCTCCTCTTCCGATGATGATGAAGATGATGAGGAGGGGTCATCCCAAGTCCTTGCCTTTAAAGCTTTGGTCTTCCCCTTTTCTTTGGCCTTCTTCTCTTCTCCCTTCTTTTTGCTCCCCTTCTTCTTCTTCTTTTCTTCTTTCTTCTTCCTCTCTTCTTTTCTCTTGTTTAGGAAAGGACAATTGTCCCTTATGTGTCCTTCTCCTTGGCAATTGTAACAAATTACCTTTCCCCTTGGTCTTCTTCTCCTATCATTAGATTTATTAAAATGAAAACCTTTTAATGCACGCCTTACCTTGCTTACCATATAGGCTTCTTCCGTGCTATCCATGGAGGAGGAGGAAGACGCTTCATCGGAGGAGGAGGAGATCTCTATCTTCTTCTTCCCCTTATGTGCCATCAAGGCTACTCCTCTTGAAGGTTGAAACTTTGCCTCTTCTTGTATTCCTTCAAGCCTCGTTTCGTGGAGCTCCATTGTTGAGAAGAACTCCTCCAAGGTGCTCACTTCTAGATTCTTGGACATGTAGAAGGAGTCCACCATTGAGCTCCATTTTGATGACCGGGGAAAAGCATCAATTGCTTTTCATGAGCATGTCCTGGTTGGAGAGCCTTTCTCCTAAACTTGTTAGTCCAATCAAAATTTCTTTAAACCTAGAATGCAATGAGGGTACCTTTTATCCCTTTTCTAATTTTATGTTGGATAGTTGGGAGCGGAGGAGGTCTCTCCTTGCAAGTTTTGCCTCCGAGGTGCCTTCATGAAGCTCTACTACCTTCTCCCACATCTCCTTCACACTAGAGCATTCCCCTATTCTATTCACCTCTTGTTAGGGGAGTATATTGTAGAGGTGGTGCTTGGCCATTGAATTTACCAAGTATTCTTCTCTTTGCCTCTTGCTCCACCATGCTTTCTCCAATGGTTCCCCATCTTCATTCCTAGGCAACTCGAAACCGTTTTCCATAATTAATAAAATTTCAAAATCGGTCTCGAAAAATACCTCCATTCTCTTTTTCCACCAAGAGAATTCCCCCTTGAATTTTGGCGGATGAATATTTGAGCCGGCCATTCTTGAATGTGCTTGTTGTGGTCGTTAGTCCTCAACAAGCTTTCCTTGGCTCTGATACCACTTGTAGGGGATCGATCGGCTGGCTAGATGGGGGTGAATAGCCCTCTTACGTTGGATAATGATATTTGCTCGTCTACAAACAAGATTAACGCAAGTGGAATATGCAAATATTAATAGATAAAGACAAAGAAAAAGATAAGCAAGAATACAAACAACGCAAACACCGAGATGTAACGTGGTTCACGGCTACGCCGCTAATCCACGGTCCGATTCGTCCAAGGTGAATCACTCCTTAATCTTTCACTAGATCCCTCCTTTGCACAAAGCTAGGTGGAGGTAACCTCTTTTACACAAAGATCACTCTTCTACAACAGAATGAAGATTAGAACAAGTAGAAGAGTGGAAAACCATTTAGGGCACTTTGGGAGTAGTTGTGAGTTCAAGCATTAACCCCCCAAAGCCCCATACCCTTCCACTTTATAGAGGAAAAGGGTTTCTTCCCGTTGACACAGGAGCAGTCGACTGATGTCCCTATCAGTCGACTGGTCTTGTAGCCATTGCCCAATAACGGCTGCTTTCCACGTTGGATTCCATCCAACGGCACTAGCATCAGTCGACTGATGCTCGACCAGTCGAGTGCTCCGCGAGCTCGACTCCATTCTGTGCCCGAGCACAATGCTGTCAGCCGACTGCCATGCCTCGGCAATCGACTAATGTCAACATCAGTCGACTGCCAGTCCATGGCAATCGTTTGCTTGGGTCAAAATCCTAGTCTTATACCAGTCGAACTCCATTCGACTCAGAGCAGTGGACTGGTATTACATGGCAGTCGACTGATGTCAAAAAATCTCATCCAACACTTAGCCAAATGGCTAAGTTTAACCTAAGAGATACTACCCCTTCCCGGGATACATTCGCTCACACTCATCCCTCGGAGTCCCTCGCCTTTGAAGTTATCTTCATCCGGCCACGTCCCTCGGATGCGCCATGTGCACGGCTCTGTAGCACCATCCTTCGCGTCTCGCCCTGAAGTCTACTTCCTTCGACTTCACTCCAAGCTCCTCGTCCGACGGTCCCTCGGATGCTCCAAGCGCACGGCTTCTGCAAAGCCATCCTTCACTGACTCAAGGACCGAGTCATGAGAGGTGAAACTCGCCAAGGCTCCATGTGCGAATTACAAAGTCCTGCAAGACTCCAACGCACACATCAAATCATAATAACAATCTAACTTAAACCCTTTGCCACACCATCAAAACCATATTATGAGAAGAGATTGCCCTAACATGAACTTTGGTGGGTGAATGTTAGAGTCGTCAATTCTTGATGTAGTGCTTGTTGCGGCGGTTAGTCCTCGACAAGCTTCCTTGGCTCTGATACCACTTGTAGGAACTTCGGTGGCCGACTAGAGGGGGGTGAATAGCCCTCTTCGTCGTATGAATGGAATTGCTTCTCTGCAAATATAATTAGCGCAATGGAAACAAAACTAAACAAGAAATAACAATAAGCAAAAACAAAATCAATGCTAACACACGATATAACGTGGTTCACGGCCTCACCGCTAATCTACAGTCCGATTCATCTCCAGTGAATCACTTCGAAACCAATCTACTACTGGTCTCTCCCTTTAGCCCAAGCAAGGTGGAGGTAAACCTTTACAACACTGAGAACACTCCTTCTTTTACAATATATGTGAAAGAAAATTATAAGAAGGAATTTAAGCTTTGTGGGGCACTTAGTAGGATGTTTAGAGCATAAGAATTTACCCTCCAAAGGCCCACACCCTCTATTTATATAGAGAGGGATGATTTCTTCCCGTTGGCCGCCATCAGTCGACTGCTACCCTTGGTAGTCGACTACCGCCGTTACAACGACCTCTGAACTTGTCAGATCCCGACCGTTGTAGTCCAACGGGAACCTTGGCAGTCGATTGATGTATCCATCAGTCGACTGATGCCTCCGTAGCCGACTGATAAGTCGGCTATGTGAGGTTCTGTGCCCGCGACTGCCTTTATCAGTCGACTGTCGTCCTTGGCAGTCGACTGATGGTCTGACAGTCGACTGTCTTTCCATGGCAGTCCACTGCTGGGCCAGAAACCCACAAGTTAAACACCAATCGAACCCCTTTCGACTTAGAGCAGTCGACTGCAATGACATGGCACTCGACTGATGCCGGGTAAACCTCAAACTTTACCTCCGTTTGAGCGTCCGATGGTCGGGTAAATCTCAACCCTTGCGGTCGAGCCTCCGACACTTAGCCATTCGTCCAAGTTCACCTAATGAGCTACTTATTTTTCACTCATTCTCTCATCTCACTTGACGTTCCTTGTCGAAGCTCTCTTCATTCGCGGCCACGTCCCTTGGCAGCATCAAGCGCACGGCTCTGCAATGCACCTTTGCATCTGTTGCCCTCGAAGTATGCTTCCTTGGCTTCGGTTCAAGTCATCTCATCCGGTGGTCCCTCGGATGCATCAAGTGCACGACTCTGCAATGCTCTTTTGCCGACTCAAGCAGGAGGTTGTGAGTTGGTGACACTTGCCAAAGCTCTATATGCGAATTACTAAGTCCTGCAAAACTCCAACGCACATATCAAATCCAATCATCCTAACTTAAACCCTTTGCCACACACATCAAAACCAAATCACATGGGTTGATTGCCCTAACATCCACCTCCCAAAGTAAACACAAAAACCGAGGTAGACTTCCTGTTATCCCTATCTGATTAGAAGTCAGAATCTGTGTAACCCACAGGGAGTAATTGATCTTCTTGGTATACCAGCATATAATCCCTAGTCCTTCTTAGGTACTTCAATATATGCTTTACCACAGTCCAATATCTCTGTCCTAGATTACTCTGATATCTGCTAACCATGCCTACGACAAAGTAGATATCCGGCCTTGTACATAACATAGCATACATGAGGCTTCCTACCACCGAAGCATAAGGAATCGCCTTCATCTCCTCTATCTCTTTTGATGTTCTAGGACACATCTCTTTAGATAAAGGTACTCCATGTATAAAAGGTAGAAAACCTTTCTTGGAGTTCTACATGCTAAAACGAGCCAAAATAGTGTCTATGTATGAAGCTTGAGATAAGCACAATATCCTTTTCCTGCGATCCCTTACAACCTTGATCCCAAGGATGTGTCCCACCAAAGTCCTTCATATCAAACTATTTTGACAAGCACACCCTTATGTCTGATAAAACATTGAAATTGTTGCCAATTAACAAAATGTCATCTACGTATAGTACAAGAAATACCACTACATTTCCGTCACATCTCTTGTATACACAAGACTCATCCGGACTTTGAATAAATCCATAAGACTGGATTACTTCATCAAAGCGGATGTTCCAAGATCTCGAAACTTGCTTCAATCCATAAATGGACCGATTATGCTTGCACACAAGATGCTCTTTTCCCTTTCCAATGAATCCCTCTGGTTACTCCATATAGATGCTTTCCTCAAGACTTCCATTAAGGAAAGCTGTCTTGACATCCATCTGCCACACCTCATAATTCATATGAGCAACAATAGATAAGAGAATTCGGATAGACTTAAGCATGGCCACCGACGAAAAGTTCTCATAATCGATACCCTATTTCTGAGTATACCATTTAGCAACATGCCTTGCTTTGAAGGTCTCAACCTTCCTATCTATTCCTCTCTTTCATTTTTAGATCCACTTGCATCCAATGATTTTTACACCATTGTATGGTTCTACTAGCTCCAAGACATGATTTGAATCTATAGATTCTATCTCATAATTCATTGCACTTTGCCAAGATACCGCATCTTTATCTTGGATTGCCTCGTCATATGTCCAGTGATCAGGTTCATGTTTGCCATGGACCAAATCAGAAGATTCTCCCAAGAATATAAATCTATCAGGTTGTCTAACAACCCTCATACTACGATGAGGTATCACCTGTGTATCCTCTGTGACACGCGATGCAGTCACTTGTGGTATATCCTCTTGTACCGATGGTACTAAAGTAGTGACTTCCCCTCTCAATTCCTCCAGAACAATCTTGCTCATGGGCTTGTGGTTCATCACATAGTCTTCCTCTAAAAATTTGGCATTTGTGCTAACGATCATCCTCTGATCTCTAGGACTATAGAACAAACAACCTTTTGTCCCTCTAGGATAGCCTACGAACAAGCACACTTCTGTATGAGGTTCCAACTTACCAGCATCTATCTTCAGCACAAGTGTTGGACTCCCCCAAATCCGAATATGTCTCAGACTAGGCTTTCGCCCAGTCCACAATTCTGTGGGAGTAGAAGACACTGATTTAGATGGTACCTAGTTCAGAATATACACTGTCATATCCAGAGCATACCCCATAACGAATCTGGTAACTCAGAATAACTCATCATCAATCTAACCATCTCCATATGAGTCGTATTCCTTCGCTCTGCTATACCATTCTACTGGGGTGTTCCAGGTGGAGACAATTGGGATTGAATCCCAGCCTCTGATAAGTAATTCTTAAACTCTCCTAAGAGGTACTCACCACTATGATCAGACCGTAGTGTCTTGATACTTTTACCTTGATGTTTTTCCACATCGGCCTTGAATTCTTTGAACCTGTCAAAGCATTCAGACTTGCAGCGCATCAAGTAAATGCATCCATATCTTGAATAATCACCCTTAAAAGAGACAAAATATTCAAAACCACCTTTAGCCTGGATAGACATAGGACGACACAAATCAAAATGAACCAATTCCAACTCATCTTTAGCTCTATAGCCCTTGGCCTTAAAAGGCCTCTTGGTCATTTTACCTTCCAAGCAAGATTGGTAGGTTGGAAGATCCTCCACCACCAATGAACCCAAAGGTCCATCAGCTATCAACCTTTGAATTCTACTTAGGTTATTATTACCTAACCTTAGATACCAGAGATACATTTGGTTTATTTTCGAAGGTTCTTTTCTCTTATTAGATTTATAAGATGAGTTATTTACTTTGATTTGCATCGTGGGAGCTTTTGGTTCAAGAGTGTACAAATTACCTACCAACGTACCAAAACAAATAATCTCCCTATTCCTTTTTATAACAACTCTGTCATTAAGGGAAATAGAATATTCATCCAAAAACAATTTAGAAACTGAAATTAAATTCTTTCTAAATGAAGGTACATAAAGGCAATTTCTCAGAACCAAAGTTTTATTCCTATCAAAAGATAAATAAACATCTCCCACTGCAATAGCCGCCACCTTCGTAGCATCTCTCATGTAGATGGTAATCTCCCCCTCGGCTTGTCGTCTGGTTTCCTAGAACCGCTGCAAAGTATTATAGACATGATCAGTGGCTCCCGTAGCTACACACCAGGTGTCGGTAGATAATACCGCTAAACATGTTTCAACGACTAGACCAAAAGATATACCTTCGTTTTGCTTCCGGTTGAGGCAGTCCTTCTTCCAATGTCCAGTCTGCTTGCAAGTGAAGCACTTGCCTTTCAGCTTCTTCACTCCTCCCTTAGATCCTCCCGCCACCTTTGCTCCACCTTGTTTCTTCTTCTTCTTGCCTTTCGGCTTAGTAGTAGAAACCTTCTGAGCAACCATTGCCTGAGCTTGAGCACTCTGATGAAAAAGATCCTCTGCCACCTTGAGTTATGTCAGAAGCTCTGCCAACGAATACAACCTCTTATTCATGTTGTAGTTCAGACGAAACTACTCAAAACTCCTAGGTAGAGATTGAAGAATGATATCGACCTGGGTTTCCCCATCGATCTCAGCTCCAAGGACTTCCAGCTCATTCAAATGAGCCATCATCTTGAGAACATGATCCCTCACGAGTGTTCCCTCAACCATGATGGTCGTCATCAAGTTCCTCATAGCTTCCTACCTAGCATACCGATTCTGGTGTCTGAAAAGTTCCTTGAGATTTAGCATCATATCATAAGCAGTAGGCATGGCTTGATGCTGATGTTGCAATACATTTGACATAGAAGCCAAAATGTAACACCGCGCCATCTCATCAGCCTTTATCCACTTCTTATAACTCTCTTTCTCCTTTTCCCCATAATCATCTGTAGGCTTAGGAGGACACTCCTCGAGAAGTACATACTTGTACTCCTCAGTAGTCAAGACTATATCTAGATTCCTTTTCCAATCCACATAGTTAGGTCCAGTAAGTTTATTTTCTTTTAGTATCACAGCAAGTGGGTTGAAAGTCATTTTTAAAAAACCTAAGAATCACATAGATCAAAATATTGGATTTCAAAAATTTATTGATTCCTCAAACAATAAAATTTTAAAATAAACCAACACCTCAAAACACCGAGAATATCGTATGCCATGATAGTGTAGACGTATACGAATTCTACATTTGTAAGAGGAGGTTTTACCCGTTAATTTTATTATCCTGTCAACCTTACTTTTTGACAAATAAAATTAATAGTTGGTTCTTCTTCGTCCGTACAAAAAAAGTAGTGACTCCGATGGGAAGGATACTCTTATTTGCATCTAAGTGTTCACCATTACCCTATACTAAGGCAATTATCTCGAATTATGTGCCTTCCGATGGGGAAGAACACACGCTCCTAAATAATTTCCTATAACAATATTTGACCTAGTGATCTGCAAAACAAACTCATCCGATGGGGAGGAAGGCACTCAGAGCTGACGCGCAAGTTTATTTGCATCACATGTCAAATTGTAATGGAGGCCATGCAAATTTTTAAAAAAATATCCCTCTCCCACTTAGTAATTTAAAATTAGGAATTTTCCAAGCACACAACATACATATCAAACAAGAAGCAATAAATATGAAAAATATTTTCCAACTATTATCACTTTTGTTTTCTAATATGCCTCCCGTCGTGTCGCCATCTCATCCGCTCCTCCATACACCATGTACAAGCCATCCGGAGATCCGAGCTGAGAATAATTATTTTAATTTACATCCATCGATCATATACTTCACAAAGGAGTGTACATGAAATCTAGATCGAAAGTAAACTAAAATAAAAGTGTGGCTAAACAATATCGTACTTAATTATAAAAATTAAATACTAGCCTCGTCAACCCTGAGGATTCAAATAATATTACAATTACACACATCCAATCACATACACACACATATGGCCATAATAGTTGGATCTTATGCCTGCAACCAAAAAGTTATCTACGCACATCCTACTATTATCCGACACACATAATATATGATAAGTGCATAAAAGTAACCAAATCCTAAACACACAAAACTGGAAATTGTGGCTCTGATACCACTTGAAGGGAGAAGCTTCGCTTCCCACATCAACTTGGTCACTTGTGCATGACAATCCTATCTATGTCCCCGGATTAAAAAATTAATCCTTGACGAAGATAGATTACCCAAGCAACCGATCCATCATTGTGTTATTCGATTAGAGTGGTCGTTTGAACAAACTTGTTGTTCAAGCAACCTAACTCTTTTCCTCGATTAGCCACAGAATAGATGATGTACAGATCGCCAGTTTTTGTGTTTATCTTCGCGGTCCAAGTAAATTAACCACATACAATTACATACAAATTGCATAAAACAAGAAAGAAACTTAAACAAGAATTATACCTCTTGTTTACCTCTTGATCGTCTATCATATGTCCTATCCTCCTCTTGGACATTGTGTTGGCAATGATCCTCCAAGAGTTGAAGCCTTCTAGATCACGTTCTTCCCTTCCTTGCTCGATCTGAACAAAGGGAAGAATACCAAACACTTCTTCTCCTATCTAGAACCGACCACCAAGCCACCAAACTTGGTTGTTGCCACTGGCCAAGGAGAGGAAGAAGGAATATGGGCACTGACCAAGAGCTCCAAGGGAAGAAACCCTAACTCTTGCCACAGGCCAAAGATAGGGGGAGAGGGTGGCACCGCCGGCCAAAGGAGAGGGAGAGAGGGTGGCACCGACAATGAAGAAAAGGAGAAGGAACACCTCAACTTCCTTGTGCCGCCGACCCTAGGAGACAAACCCTAGCACACCCTTGCCGCCCCAAGCCAAAGCCAACTCCAAACCCTTACCCTAATTGATGTGTTGCCACCCAAGCCAAGGAAGCAAAACCCTAACACCAAAAATCTCTTTGATACTCTTGCCGCCCAAGCCTTGGAGGCATATTTATAGATTTCGTCCAAGCCTCCCTTTTAATCGTGTCCATTGGATCTTGGCTTCATGAGGGTTTTAATAGGCTACAATTGGGACCATGAGGAGGAGTTGGATCTTGGCCACCTAATGGATCCTGCCCATATAAAATCTGATCCATTAATGATAATCCATTCCGCTAGAGGATTATCATTGATTTACCTCACAACTCCCATAAATAAATATGGGCTCCATATATTAATTGTACAAATATCTTTCCATGTTTAAGATATCGAATGTCCGTTAATTAATTAATTTTCTGATAATTAATTAATTAACATCTAACTCCATGAGTAGTACCACTCAACCTTATCATCATGTCAAACCAACTCCACCTGCAGGGTTTACATGATGATCCTTATGAGCTCCTCAAGGGGACATCATCATCCTAATACATAGGACACGGTTTCCTCCTATAATCAATGGCACACCATGTAAATAATATTATTTCCCAACATACTGAGCCTATCGATTTAATCCATAAATCTCATCCATTGGTAAATCAAAGAAATAAATATTAAGTACATGTGCCTGTTATTATATCGGGATTAATAGCATGTACACCATAATATCCGAGGTTCGATTCAATTATGTGGTCAGCAATAAATTGATTCACCTCTAAGTCGGTCCTGCTCAATACACACAAAGTGTACTAGTGTAATTCTATGGTCAAGATAAACGAATACCAAATTACACTACAACCATGCCAATGGTTTGTCCAAAACCATCTTGGTTTTGAGCCTCTACTTATACTCTACAAGGAACTGATAACATGATCTTCTGTGTGATACTACACACAATGTTATCTACAATGTAAAGTATTAGACAATATGCATAACTATAAATATTCAAACAATGATCATGTGATTCTTATTTCAAAATGAAGATTTCCATACAAAGACTAGACTTTCAGTATACATCCCAACAGCAACTACAGACCAATTGTTTGCCTATCAGAAACATGTGAATGAGCTGATGATGCAACTCCTAAGAATTGTTGGTGAGTTGCATCATGCTAGCGGCGATGGTACCCGAGCTTCAGAAGCAACATGAGCTAGGAGGCTATAGCTACTTTATTACCTTCACTGATGATCACTCACGGTTTGGGTATGTGTTCTTGATGAAACACAAGTCTGAAGCCTTTGAAAGGTTCAAAGAATTAAGAAAATGGAATAGAGAAACAACTTGGCAAGAGTATTAAAATACTTCGATCGGATCGAGGTGGTTAATGCTTGAGTCAAGAGTTTCTAGATTATATGAGAGACAATGGCATATTGTCTCAATGGACTCCACCGTATACACGACAGCTTAATAGTGTATCTGAGAGGCAAAATCAAACCTTGTTGGACATGGTCAAGTCGATGATGAATCAAGTGAATCTTCCCAAGTCCTTTTTGGGGCTATGCACTTCAGACAACTTTTTACTTACTAAACAGAGTCCCGACCAAGGTAGTCTCTACTGCTCCATATGAGATATGGAATAGTAAGAAACCTCATTTATCTTACTTGAAGATATAGGGTTGTCCTGCTTATGTGAAGTGGACTATATCAGATAAATTGGAGGCTAAGTCTGATTAATGTCTATTTATTGGATACCCTAAGGAAATGAGGGGTTACCAATTCTATCATCCTATGGAACAAAAGGTGTTTGTTTCAAGGCATGTTGTGTTTGTAGAGAAAGAGTTTCTCTTGCAAGAAAATAGTGGGAGTGACGTTGAGCTTGAGGAGGTTCAAGAGACTCCAATAGACATTAATGAGATACCTGGTCAAGCACCACAACTGATAACTCATAGTGATGAGCCATCGGCTGAACCTATTGTAACACCACATCTTCGTAGATCTGGTAGAACATGCAACATTCCTGAGAGATATGGATTTCTCGTAAGTGAATTGAACGACATGTTACTCATTGATGATGAGGATTCTACCAGTTATGAAGAAGTACTGAAAAGTTCAGAAAGAGACAAATGGGTTAAAGTCATGAAGTCGGAAATGGATTCCATGTATGAAAATCAAGTTTGGAACTTCGTGGACCCACCTAAAGCCATTAAGCTTATAGGGTGCAAGTGTGTTTTCAAGAAGGAAACCAACATGGATGGTAATGTGATTACCTATAAGGCTAGATCAGTGGCGAAAAGCTATTGTCAAAAGCAAGGTGTTGATTATGACGAGGACTATTCACCAGTAGCTATGCTTAAATCCATTCGGATGCTACTGGCCAAGCGGCTCATTATGATTATGAGATATGACAGATGGATGTGAAAATGACTTTCCTTAATGGAAACCTCCTCGAGGGTGTGTATATGATACAACCTGAGGGTTTCACATCGGTCGATAAAACAAAGGTATGCAAACTTCGACAGTCCATTTATGGACTGAAGCAAGCATCCAGGAGCTGGAGTATCCATTTTGATGAGACAATCAAAAGGTTTGATTTCTCACAAAATTCGGACGAGCCTTGTGTCTACAAGAAGCTTAGTGGGAGTGAAGTCGTGTTCCTAGTGTTGTATGTTAATGACATATTACTTATAGGAAATGATATCTTTGTATTATAGTCAGTCAAAATTTGGTTTTCCAAAACATTATCCATGAAAGACCTGGGAGAAGCGACCTACATCCTTAGGATTAAGATCTATAGAGATAGATCAAAATGGTTGCTTAATCTTTCACAGTCAACATATATAGACAGAGTGTAGGGTCGATGTGGTTGGTCGGCTAGAGGGGGGTGAATAGCCCTCTTTCATTCGATGATGGAATTCGCTTGTCTACAATTATAATTAGCGCAATGGAAACAAAACAAGACAAGAAAATAGAAATAATAATGCAAACGCTAACACAAAGTCGTAACGTGGTTCACGGCTTCGCCGCTAATCCACGACCCGATTCGTCCACGGTGAATCACTCCGCAACCAATCCACTAATGATCTCTTCCTTTAGCCAATGCAAGGTGGATGTAAACCCTTACAACTCAAGAATACTCCTTCTCTTACAATAGATGTGAAAGATGTAGGGGATCGATCGGCCGGCTAGAGGGGGGGTGAATAGCCCTTTGTCATTCGATGGTGGAATTTGCACGTCTACACAATTGTTAGTGCAAGCAGAATACTAATAAAGACAAGCAAATAAACAATGAAGAATACAAACAATGCTAACACCGAAATATAACATGGTTCACGGCTACGCCGATAATCCATGGTCCCCGATTCGTCCTCGGTGAATTACTCCGCAACCAAATCACTATCGGTCTCTCCTTTGCACTAAGCTGGGTGGAGGTAACCCTTACAACTCAAGAACACTCCTTCTTTTACAATAGATGTGAAAGAGATCTAGAAGAAGGAGTTTATCACTTGTGGAGCACTTGAATGATGGTTTGGAATATGAGCATTAGCCATCCAAAAGCCCACACCCTCTCTTTTTATAGAGAGGGCTGATTTCTTCCCGTTTGCCGCCACCAGTCGACTGCTGACCTTGGCAGTCGACTGCCGCCACTTCAACGGCTTCTGAACACGTCAGATCCCGACCATTGTAGTCCAACAGATCACTTAGTAGTCCACTGATGGATACATCAGTCGACTGCTGCCTCCATAGTCGACTGCCCAATCGGCTACAAGCGGTTTTGTGGCCCAAACCCTCTTGACCAGTCGACTGCTGCCTTCAGCAGTTGACTGATGGTCTTGGCAATCGACTGCCGCCATATGGCAGTCGACTACTGGGCCATAATCCACTTAGTCGGATATCAGTCGAACCACGTTCCACTCTGAGCAGTCGTCTGCCATTTCATGGCAGTCGATTGATGTCGGGAAAACTCATCCGACACTTAGCCATTCAGCCAAGTTCACCTAATGAGCTACTTACAATTCACTCATTCTCTCATCTCACTTGAAGTCCCTCGCCGAAGCTCTCTTTGTTCGCGGCCACGTCCCTCGGCAGCATCATGTGCACAACTCTGCAATGCTCCTTCGCGTCTCTTGCCTTCAAAGTCTGCTTCCTTGGCTTCGCTTCAAGTCATCTCGTCCGGTGGTCCCTCGGCAGCATCAAGCGCACGACTTTGCAATGCTCCTTCTCCGACTCAAGCACGAGGTTATGAGTGGTGAACCCGCCAAGGCTCCATGTGCGAATTACTAAGTCCTGTAAGACTCCAACGCACATATCAAATTATAATAACAACCTAACTTAAACCCTTTGCCACACATCAAAACCATTTCACAGCAAGAGATTGCCCTAACAATCTCCCCCTTTTTGATGTGTGACAATCCGTTTAAGTTAGGTTAAAACATTTGATAAAATATTAAGAAAGGAAAGCATGTGGATAACATGATTTGCAACTCTCCCCCTTAATACATTAAACTCCCCCTAAATATATTCCCCCTTACATAAACATATAGTTTTCTCCCCCTTTGACACCATCAAAAAGATTAAACAATGTTTATATATCATGGCATCAAGTATAGAGAGAAACAAAAATTAAAATCAGTCAAAAACCTGATAAAATCATGTTACTGTGCTCGTTTACAGTTCATCAGTCGACTGCTATCAATATGGCAGTCGACTGGCACAATGACTTCGAAATTTCTGATTTTCTGAGCGAATTTCATAAATGCATTATAAATTCTAGAAAATTCAAAAAAATAGTGAAATTTGGGGAACACATTTCATTTAAGTATATCTATTAATGAAAAATAGTTTTTCATAAAAAAATCATTATATTTTCAGATATTTGCCAAAAATCCAAAAGCTTTAAAAACCACTAGGTTTTTTATTATGTTAGTATCCATTTTAACACCTAGTCTTGCTTTGGATTGTTTCAAAACATGAGTACACAGATTCTAAAGTAAGAAATTGTTTTGAAAACATATGAAATATCCAACAATGATCTTTGGGCAATATGTCTATGAATTAAACATAAGTCTTCCCCATGATTGGTCTATTATTGCTATTTTTATACCTTAAATGACCATCTAAATGCCATAGGCACTAGTGGACATTTGTATCATCCTAACATCTCACCCATGCTAGGTTTTCAGTCCAGGTAGCCTATGGTGAGTGTGAGATGTATCCTAAAGGTATTTTTATATACTTAACCATTATTTTCATGCAATTCTATCAAGGTTAAGTATCATCCTATCATTCCACATGATCATAAAGATGTATATGAATTAATTTCACATTGTGTTCATGAAACACATGTATTCATCAAATTGTTATTATGCATTAGGTATTACATGATGATAATAAAGCAAATATCACCTAAAGCATGATTTATCTATTTTATAGGTGCATTATCATCACCTAACACTATTTCAAAAATGTTGTCCCAACATCCTAAGTCAACCAACATATGATTTAGATAAATTCCATATGTTTGACTATCCTAGGGTTTTCTTAACCCTTAAGGATGGATTTAGGAACCCAATATAAATTCTAGCATATGGGGTTCACTAAAAATTCCTTAGGGATCCATTTTCTAGCTATTACTTTCTTTTTATCTTAACCCCTAGCAATTAGACATTTATAGGCCTTTTCATTTTTCTTTTCTTTATAACCTAAGCCTTTCTTATTGAAGCTTGCCCTTTGGCTCCCAATTATCATGTTAAGGGTATTGGAGCCTATTGTAAATTTTTCGAGGGCTTTGGTCAAGTGGTCTACCTTTTCCCTTAAAGCCCTATTTTCTTCTATGCATGCATCATTAACATCCAAAGGCATATAGTTATCATGTGAGCATGCATTATTATCATTATCATTTAAGCATGCTTTTTCTAGCTTATTTTCTAAATCCTTAATTTGCTTAAGCATGCATTTATTTTTCTTCTTTGCTCTAAATAAATCCTTAGTAAGACTAGAAATCATAGAAACTATTTTACTAGGTGAAAGGTTAGTTACCATAGTTTCCATGTCCTCTTCTTCGGATGAGGATGATGATGAAGCTCCCCCTTCACTAGAGCTCTCCTCACTTGAGCTTACTTCTTCATTTTCGGAGGAGGAGCAATCTAGGTCGTCAAAGGCCATCAATGCCAAATTTGTGACAAAAGCATTTTCTTCCTCGGATGATGATGATGAGGAGGATGGGTCATTCCAAGTCCTTGCTTTTAATGTCTTTGCCTTCCCTTTTTCCTTGGCATTCTTTTCTTCTTCCATTTTTTTTTTGCTCCCCTTCTTCTTCTTCTTTTCTTCCTTCTTTCTCTTCTCCTCTTTGCTCTTGTTCAAGAGGGGACAATTGTCCCTTATGTGTCCCTCTCCTTGGAAATTGTAGCAAATTATCATCCCCCTTGGTCTTCTACTCCTATCATTAGATTTATTAAATTAAAAACCTTTTAAAGCACGCCTTACCCTCCTTACCATATAGGCTTCTTCCGTACTACCCATGGAGGAAGAGGAGGACGCTTCATTGGAGGAGGAGGGGATCTCCATCTTCTTCTTCCCCTTATGTGCCATCAAGGCTACTCCTCTTGAAGGTTGAAACTTTGGCTCTTCTTCTATTCCTTCAAGCCTCGTTTCATGGAGTTCCATTGTTGAGAAGAACTCCTCCAAGGTGCTCACTTCTAAGTTCTTGGATATGTAAAATGAGTCCACCATAGATCTCTATCTTGAGGACCGGGGAAAGGCATCTATGGTCTTCATTACCATATCCCGGTTGGAGAGCTTTTCACCTACACATGTCAAGATGGTTAGAATTTCCTTAAATCTAGAGTGTAGGGATTTTACCTTCTCTCCCTTTTCGAGTTTGATGTTGGATAATTGGGAGCGAAGGACATCTCTCCTTGCTAGTTTTGCATCGGATGTGCCTTCATGAATTTCTATTAGTTTCTCCCACATTTCCTTGGTGCTAGAACACTCCCCTATCCTATTCACCTCTTGTTGGGGGAGTACATTGTAGAGGTGGTGCTTGGTCTTTGAATTTTCCAAGTATTCTTCCCTTTGCCTCTTGCTCCACCTTGCTTTCTCCAATGGCTCCCCATCTTCATTCCTAGGCAATTCGAAACCGTTTTCCATAATTAAGAGAATTTCGAAATCGGTCTCGAAAAATACCTCCATTCTCTTTTTCCACCAAGAGAATTCCCCCTCGAACTTTGGCGGATGAATATTTGAGTCGGCCATTCTTGAATGTGCTTGTTGTGGCGGTTAGTCCACAACAAGCTTTCCTTGGCTCTGATACCACTCAGAGGGATCACCTACTGACTAGAGAGGGAACATTTGTCATGCAGATAGCAATAATGTAACTGAAACCTACACAATTGTTAGCGCAAGCGAAATACTAATAAAGACAAGCAAATAAACAATGAAGAATACAAAGAATCCTAACACCAAAATATAACATGGTTCACGGGTACGCCGCTAATCCACGGTCCCCGATTCGTCCTCGGTGAATCACTCTGCAACCAAATCACTATCGGTCTCTCCTTTGCACCAAACTAGGTGGAGGTAACCCTTACAACTCAAGAACACTCCTTCTTTTACAATAGATGTGAAAGAGATCTAGAAGAATGAGTTTATCACTTGTGGAGCACTAGGATGATGGTTTGGAATATGAGCATTAGCCATCAAAAAGTCCACACCCTCTCTTTTTATAGAGAGGGTTGATTTCTTCCCGTTGGCCGCCACCAGTCGACTGCTGACCATGGCAGTTGACTGCCGCCACTTCAACGGCCTCCGAACATGTCGGATCTCGACCATTGTAGTCCAACGGATCACTTGGCAGTCGACTGATGGATACATTAGTCGACTGCTGCCTCCGTAGTTGACTGCCTAGTCGGCTACGAGCGATTCTGTGGCCCAAACCCTCTTGACCAGTCGACTGCTGCCTTCAGCAGTCGACTGATGGTCTTGGTAGTCGACTGTCGCCATATGGAAGTCGAATGCTTGGCCATAATCCACTTAGTCGGATACCAGTCGAACCACGTTTGACTCAGAGCAGTCGACTGCCATTTCATGGCAGTCGACTGATGTCGGGAAAACTCATCCGACACATAGCCATTCGGCCAAGTTCAGCTAATGAGCTACTTACAATTCACTCATTCTCTCATCTCACTCGAAGTCCCTCGCCGAAGCTCTCTTCGTTCGCGGCCACGTCCCTCGCCAGCATCAGGCGCACGACTCTGCAATGCTCCTTCGCGTCTCTTGCCTTCGAAGTCTGCTTCCTTGGCTTCACTTCAAGTCATCTCGTCCGGCGGTCCCTCGGCAACATCAAATGCACGACTCTGCAATGCTCCTTCTCCGACTCAAGCACGAGGTTATGAGTTGTGAACCCGCCAAGGCTCCATGTGTGAATTACTAAGTCCTGCAAGACCCCAACGCACATATCAAATCACAATAACAACCTAACTTAAACCCTTTGCCACACACACATCAAAACCATATCACGGGTTAATTGCCCTAACACCAACTGCTAAAGAGGTTTAGCATGTCGGAATCCAAGAAAGGTTTCCTTCCCATCATCCATAGGATACACCTTTCGAAGTATATGTGTCCGCCCACATAGGATAAGAGGATTTGCATGAGTAAGATCCCCTATGCATCCACAATAAGATCTATCATGTATACTATGTTATGTACAAGGCCCGATGTATCGTATACTCTAAGGTTCATGATAAGATACCAGTATGATCCAAGAATGGATCATTGGGTGCCTGTTAAGATAATCCTTAAGTACTTAAGAAGAACTAGGGATGTATTCCTAATATATGGAGAAGGTGATATGGTAATACGTGGGTATACGAATGTCAACTTCCAGATATATAAGGATGATTCCAAGTCTAAGTCTGGGTACATATTCACCTTGAATGGAGGCTAATAAGTTGGAAAAGTTCCAAGCAAGACACTATAGAAGATTCTACCGCTGAGGCAGAATACAATGCAGGTTCGGAAGTAGCAAAGGAAGAGGTTTGGATCAAGAAGTTCGTCTTTGAACTTGGTGTGGTTCTAACCATTGTTGAAGCAATACTAGTCTACTGCGACAACAATGGAGCAATTGCACAGGCAAAAGATGTTGGAGGATCCGTGGCCGGCTAGAGGGGGGTGAATAGCCTAGATGTTAGTCGATGGTAATCGTTTGCTTAATCATCTACAATCAAAGGTTAGCGAAATGAAAATATAATGCTAAAGTAAAACAATTAAGACAATGCAAAGAAATAAAGAATGCAAACACTAACAAGGCATGTAACGTGGTTCATGGCCCTTGACGCTAGTCCACTGCCCGATTCGTTCAAGGTGAATCACGCCTAACCAAATTCACTAGATCTCTCTTTTGCACTAAGCTAGGTGGAGGTAAACCTTTCTTACAATCTCCCTCTTTACAATATGATTGAAATAATAGTAAGAAAGAGGGAAGAAAACATTTAGGCACTTGGGAGTATGTTTAGAGATGAAGCATTAACCATCCCAAGTGACCCAAGGCCCCTTCTTATAGGGAAGAGGTCATTCTTTCCGATCGATGAAGCCATCGATCGATGTCAGAATCGCTTGCCTCAGCAATTGTTAGGCCTTTTGGGACCGCTAAAGGGGGGATGAATAGCGTCGGTGGTGCTTGATGAATTACAATTGTGATCGCGTCTACAAATCGTGTAAGTGTGCATAGAAAATTAAGCAATAACAAGATACAAACACGCAAACACAATAATATAATGTGGTTCGGAACCGAAAGGTTCCTACTCCATAGATCGGGCTCAAATGAGCCCTAACGATGCCGATCACACACCACTACTCAAATAGACTCCTTCTCGGAACAATCCGGAGGTGGAGAAACCTCGTACAATGTATACAATAGTAATACAATAAGAATACAAGCAAATACAATGGAATGCAAGTAAAGAAAACTTTACAAAGAGCTTTGGATTGCTTGATCTTTGATTGCCTTGGACTAGCCTTAAATGACTGGAAAGCACCAACTATTCCCCTTTAAATTGCCCAAGAGAACCATAGCCAAATCCCTCATTCTGAGCTGCTTTTATAACCTGCATTCGGGCTAGATTTTGCCTAGCAGTTGACTAATCGGGACCATCAGTCGACTGATCCTATAGTCATTGTCTCGCAATGGCATGATCTACGTGGGATAAGTCCAACGGATACACCATCAGTCGACTGATCATGGCCATCAATCGACTGATGAACAGGCAGTCGAGTTGTTGGTCGAGCCTGCCTCGCGTCTGTGGCTTTTCCATAACATCAGTCGACTAATCCTAATTTTTAGTCGACTGATGGTCCAATCGAGGCGTCACCTCGACTGGAGCTTTACATTTGTGACTGCCTAGTCGAGGCCAGTCGAGGCACCCTTGCATCTGTGGCCGCCGCTCAGCCGTAGTTGATTGCTAGTCGACTCACATCAGTCGACTGATAATAATATCAGTTGAGTGATAACCTCATCCATGAGGTTTTAACCCTAAGTATGGTCTACCTATACTTGCTAGACCACCCTTAGCCTAGACCTAAGCCTTCTAGCCACCTCCGTCAGCCTCATGCCTATCGGAACCCTCCAAGTCATCCATGACTTGTTCATCCATACACTAGCCTTCAGGTGCTTCCATCGGCTATTGTCATGCTAAAGATTTCTACAGCGCCAAGGCACATTGGGCTTACGCTGCCAAGACTCCGCTTAGACTTTACACCTCCAACCATTGGACTTATGCTGCCAAGACTCCACCCTTGGACTTTATGCCGCCAATATTCCCCTTGGACTTTCTAATTGCCAAGACCCATGCTTGGACTTTCCTAGCCAAGACCCATGCTTGGACTTTTTTTGCCAACCCATGTTGGACTTTCCATGCCAAGACTCAAGCTTGGACTTTTCATGCCAAGCACACAAGACTTGGACTTCTCCCATAACAATGGTCAAACCATCGTCACACATTAAATACTAACCTGGGTCGATTGCATCAACAATCTCCCCAACACATGTCAGACATCCATGTGAAACATCAAAACACTTACTCGAGTCAAACTCGAGTCCGGTCAATCGTGACCTGGGCCGATTGCACCAACAATCTCCGTCTTTTTTATGTTTGACAAAAATAACCTTGAGTTAGGCCCCTAACTCAAATTTTCTTATCAATTATCTCAAATTAGTAATTTTAACAACGACTTCATCCACATTGGATTCCAACCAATGACTCCTACATCAGTCGACTGATCTTCCCATCAGTCGACTGATGGAGTTGAGTGACCGAAGCGATCACTCGATTGATCAACCTTCTGTTCCCGAACTTGCCTCGATCAGTCGACTGTCGTCCCTTGGCAGCCAACTGATGGTCAAGCAGTTGACTGCCAAACCCTAGCAGTCGACTGTTGGGCCAGAAACGGTTCAGTCGAACACCGATCGAGTTCCATCGACCCAGAGCAGTTGACTTCTACCTATAGCAGTCGACTGGTGTCGGATAAAACCATAAACCAACCTTTGGTTGAGCATCCGACACTTGACTTAGCCATTCGGTCAAGTTCATCTATGAGCTACCCCGTCCCGGGATGGGTTACAATCGCTCACTCTCATCTTCCTTAGAGTCCTTCGCCTTGAATCTCTCTTTGTCTGACCACGTCCCTTGGATGCACCAAGCGCACGACTTTGCAATGCCATCCTTCGCATCTCGCCCTGAAGTCTGCTTCCTTGGCTTCACTCCAATACTCCTCGTTTGGTGGTCCCTCGGATGCACCAAGCGCACGACTTTGCAATGTCATCCTTCACCGACTCAAACACCGAGTCATGAGATGATGATCTTGCCAATGCTTTGTCAAGCTAACTATGTGTGAATTACTAAGTCCTGCACGCATTCAACACACATATCAAATCCACAAACAACCTAACTTAATCCTTTGCCACACACATCAAAACCACATCATACATTGGTTGATTGCTCTAACAATCTCCCCCTTTTTAATGTGTGGCAACCATATTTAAGTTAGGTGAAACATTAATCAAAATACATAAGGAAGGAAAGCATGTAAAACATGGATATCAAACATGAATATCAACTCCCTCTTAATACATGTAAACTCCCCCTTAACACATGCTAATCTCTCCCAAGCATGATTAACTTAAACTTAACCATTTCTCCCCCTTTGACACCATCTAAAACATCTAACATATGTTATATATAAGCATGGAATCAAGTCTAGGGAATGAAAAATACCAAACTCAAACTCAAAACCTGATAAAACAGGTTACTGTTCTTGTGTACAATACATCAGTCGACTGAATCAGAGCATCAGTCGACTGGCACCTATATTTCAGAATTTCTGATTTCCGAAGTTCAACTTTAGAAATGCATAAAAAATTCCAAAAAATTTGAAAAATTGTTAAATTTGGGGAACATATTTCTTGTAAGTCCTTTTATCAGTGAAAAATGAATTTTTATGAAAATTCATTTCATTTTCAAAAATTGGGCAGAAACTCAAAAGTTACAAAAAATCTCGATTGTGTATCAACTTGAAAGCTTGTTTTGCCTTAGAATATTTTCAAAGCATGAACTTGCAAATTATCAAACATAAAATGGTTTTAAAACATTTGAAATATCCAACCATGATATTTGGGCAATATATCCATTGATTAAACATTTGCTTTCCCCATAGTTGGTCTATGATTAATATGACATGATACATGTAAATGAGCATCTAAATGCCATAAGCATTAGTGGACATTTGTATCAACCTAACATCTCACTCATGCTATGTTTTCAATCAAGTTAGCCTATAGTGAGTGTGAGATGAACCTAAAGGTATTTTATACTTAACCATCAATTTTATGCATTCTACCAAGGTTAAGTCTCTATATCCTAAAACACCCAATATGATCATAAGAACATGTATTATCAATCATGATCAAGTATTTTCAATTATTGCATATCATGATAAAAAAACAAAGATTATACATAATTTCATGTTATGATCACATTATCATCACCCAACACTATAAATCAAAAAGTTATAACCAACATCCTTGTAAGTAAACCATTTTACATGATATAAAATAAGTCCACTCATGGTTGACTATCTCAAGTCTCTCTAACCCTTAAGGATTGACTTGGGAACCCAATATAAGTTCTTTCTAATAGGGTTCACCAAGTACTCCTTTGGGATCCATTTCCTAGCTACTATTGTTGTTTTAGTTTGACCCCTAACAATCAAACAATGATAGGCCTTCTCATTTTTGGATCCCTTATAACCTAGGCCCTTCTTGTTAAAACAATCCCTTTGACTCCCTATAATCATGTTCAAAGTGTTGGAGCCAATAGTGAATTTTTCTAAGGCCTTGGTTAGGAAATCTACCTTTTTCTTCAAAACCCTATTTTCCTCAACTAAGCATGCATCATTTACACTAGAAGAATTATCATTGTCATGAGAACATGCATTTTTCAATTTTTCTTATAGTTCCTTAATTTTATTTTGCATGCTTTTGTTCTTCTTCATACTCCTAAATAAATCCTTAGTTAAGCTAGTAATCATGGAAATAACTTTCTTGGGAGGGAGATACGTTACCTCACTTACCCAATCTCCTTCTTGTGATTCTGATGAGAATGAAGAAGAAGCTCCCCCTTCACTTGAGCTTGTTTCTTCTTTTTCTGAGGAGGTGGAGTCCAAGTCTTCTATTGCCATTAGGGCAAGGCTTGTAAATGCTTGTTCACCCTCCGATGATGATGAAGGATCATCCCACGTGGCTTTGTGTGCCTTGGCCTTCCCTTTTTCTTTAGTTTTTCTTTCTTCTTTCTTCTTCTTGCTCCCCTTCTTCTTGTCTTCTTTCTTCCTTGCTTTTGTTCAAGAGGGGACAATCATCTCTTATGTGTCCCTCTCCTTGGCAATTCTAGCATATTACCTTTCTTCTTGGCCTTCTCCTATCATTAGATTTGTTAAACTTAAAATTTTTCAAAGCACGTCTTACCTTCCTTAACATGTAGGTACTAGTGCTACTCCCCTTGGGTTTATGCTTGGTTCTTCTACTATCCCTTCAAGTCTAGTTTCGTAAAGCTCCATAGTAGAGAAAAATTCATCTAGAGTACTTACCTCTAGATTCTTGGAGATATAGAAGGAGTCCACCATGTAGCTCCAATTTGATGACCGGGGGAATGCATCAATAGCCTTCATGATCATGTTCCGGTTGGAGAGCTTCTCTCCTACACTTGTCAAGATTTTAATAATCTCTTTAAAATGAGAATGTAAAGATAATATCTTCTCCCCTTTATCGAGTTTGATGTTGTTGAGTTGGGAGTGGAGAAGGTCCCATCTTGCAAGCTTCACCTTGGAAGTGCCTTCATGAAGTTCTACCAATTTTTCCAACATCTCCTTGGCACTTGCGCATTCTCCTATTCGGTTGATCTCATGTTGAGGGAGCACATTGTATAGATGGTGCTTGGCCTTTGAATTCACCAAGTGGTCCTCTCTTAGCCTCTTGGTCTATCTTGACTTTTCAATTGGTTCACCTTCTTCGTCCCTAGGCATCTCAAAACCTCTTCCATTATTAGCATGATATCGAAGTCGGTTTCAAAGAATACCTCCATACGCTTCTTCCACCATGCGAATTCGCCCTTGAACTTGGGTGGATGGATGTTTGAGCCAGCCATCTTTGTTGTCGTGCTTGTTGTGGTGGTGAGTCCAGTGACAAGCAACCTTGGCTCTGATACCACTTGTTGGAGGATGGATGGCCGATTAGAGGGGGGTGAATAGCCTAGATGTTCGTCGATGGTAATCGTTTGCTTAATAGTCTACAATCAATGGTTAGTGCAATGGAAATATAATGCTAAAGTAAAACAATTAAGACAATGCAAAGAAACAAAGAATGCAAATGCTAACAAGGCAAGTAACGTGGTTGATGGCCCTTGCCGCTAGTCCATGCCCCGATTCGTTCTAGGTGAATAACGCCTAACCAAATTCACTAGATCTCTCCTTTGCACTAAGCTAGGTGGAGGTATACCTTTCTTACAATCTCCCTCTTTACAATAAGATTGAAATAATAGCAAGAAAGAGGGAAGAAAATGTTTAGGCACTTGGAAGTATGTTTAGAGATGAAGTATTATACATCCCAAGCGACCCAAGCCCCCTTCTTATAGGGAAGAGGTCATTCTTCCCGTTGGGCACCGAGCAGTCGACTGATGAAGCCATCAGTGGAATGATGCTGAAGTCGTTGCCTCGCAACGGCTTCATCCACGATGGATTCCAACCAACAGCTCCTACATTAGTCAACTGATCTTTCCATCAGTCGACTGATGGAGCCATCAGTCGAGTGATCGAAGCAATCACTTGATTGATCAACCTTCTATGATTGAACTTGCCTTGATCAGTCAACTGATGGTCGAGCAGTCAACTTCCAAACCCTAGCAATCAACTGTTGGGCCAGAAACGGTTCAGTCGAACGCCGGTCAAGTTCCATTGACCCAGAGCAATCGATTGCTACCTATAGCAGTCGACTGGTGTCGGGTAAAACCTCAAACCAACCTTTCATTGAGCATCTGACACTTGACTTAGCCATTCGGCCAAGTTCATCTTTGATCTACCCCGTCCCGGGTTACAATCGCTCACTCTCATCTCTCTTGGAGACCTTTGCCTTGAAGCTCTCTTTGTCCGACCATGTCCCTCGGATGCACCAAGTGCATGGCTTCACAATGCCATCCTTCGTGTCTCGCCCTGAAATCTTCTTCCTTGTCTTCACTCCAATACTCCTCGTCCGGCGGTCCCTCGGATGCACCAAGCGCACGACTTCGCAATGCCATCCTTCACCGACTCAAGGACTGAGTCATGAGATGGTGATCTTGCCAATGCTTTGTCAAGCGAACCATGTGTGAATTACTAAGTCCTGCATGACTTCAACACACATATCACATCCACAAACAACCTAACTTAAACCTTTGCTACACACATCAAAATCACATCATACATGGGTTGATTGCCCTAACAAAAGAGCTAAGGTCTCATCAATGATCCAAACATGTGCTTCGCTGCTATCATCTGATCAGGGAGATTATCAGTAGGAAGGTAATACAAATCGAGAAGATTTCCACTGAAACGAACTTAGTGGACCCTTTAACTAAGGCCTTAAGTATGTTTGAGGGTCATGTTAGAGCTTATGGTATTGGGTACCATGGCGATTGGCATTAAGCCAAGTGGGAGTTTATTAGTTATATATGAGAGGTGTCGTAAGGCAATCACCTTATGGTTGTTCCATTTATTTGATAAATATTGATTCACTATTTGAGTATACGTATTTTCATGTATTTGATTGGATCTTAAACTCATTTATTGTATGTTCACAATACAATTCACAGCATGAGAGAATTTGTAATTGGATCACAACTAGTGAGTTTCTCTACATGTGTAATTGTGATGTATTAGAATTATCCCTAGTCAATGAATTGATGCATAGGATGCATAAATATATACAAGAACATATACATAACATGTGGCCGGCAAATGATCACATACGTGGGCACCAGCAATACGTAAGGGATATTCAGAGTTGATCGTTGATGTTAGTTATAGTAACTAGTTCATTGGAGTGACTAGTTGTAAGACTTCATATGGTTCTCTGCATATACATATATATCAATGAAGTCCTTACTGCAACTTAAGTGTGATATTCCTTCGACTTGAGGTATTCAAGTCATCTTGGTCATGGAGACTTATGATTTGACATCTTAAGTAAGTATCTCTGAGAAGATGTGGACCTTTGATGATTGGGCATAAGTCAAATTGTCCGAAGGTGTTTGAGTAGCCAATAGAGGATTCACTACTCCTTACAAGGAGATGTATACCCTATGGCCTCTCATCTGGTTGTTACTAAAGTCTTTGGCTAAAGCATTACATGTTTAGAGTATGGTACTCTTGGATACATGTCCAGTAACTAGAATCCGCAGGATGAGGAAGTAAATACTTGGACTAAGTGTGACGTAGTTAGCCTAGTGGGGACTGATACTGTAGACCATGTCCTGAACCAAATGGGTATAAGATGAGTGAAGGAAATGGGGAACAATTCACTGTAGCTGCTGAAAGGTTTCATATGATGTTATGGGATCAACTGTTGATTTTTCTGATTAATTGGGGATCATGATGTACTACTAGGTGCCACTCATGATTGTTCTATAATTAATGATTAATTATAGATGGCCAACATAAATTGGGAACCTATTTGGTCACACGCACTACGAGTGTAATCCAAAGGATTTAAAACAAGTTTGAGAATGGGATTCTCAGATCAAGAGAGACTTGGTTTGGTTGGACGAAACATGGAGCGAGCATGAAATTGTTTCAGTCGCATAGGAAGCATGAATGGGCCGAGTCTTATGAAGACTTGATGGATGAACCAAATCGGTTTGGTTTTAATCCAATGGTGGAAAATAAACAAAAGGGGTTTGGTTTGTTTTAAATGAATGAACCAAAGTTTATTCGGTTTGTTTTAACTTAAAATAGACCAATGCGGTTTGGTTTATTTTAACTTAAGTTATTAGTGAGGGTTAATGGGTTTTGGTCGTGAACCAATGACTATTAAAGTACCATAAAGGTCAAGGAACACGTGTTCTATAAATAAGAGGGTGGAGAAATATTTTGGTGATGTATTAAGGTTTTGCGAAAACCCTAGCCACCTCATCTCCTCTCCTCCTCTCTTGTGCCACCCACTCCAAGGTTGTCGCGCACCCTTGGGCTACCGCCGCCCAAGCTCCAGCCGCCCAGGTAATGATTGACCAGACTCAAGTAGTGTTTTGATGTTTGACAATGGTTTGGGGAGATTGTTGGTGCAATCGACCCGAGTTATGATTGACCGGACTCGAGTTTTACTCGAGTGTTATTTTTGATATTTGACGATGGTTTGACCATTGTTTGACTATATGGTTGACATGGGGTTGACCATATGATGGGAAAGTCCAACATGAGTTGGCATGGAAAGTCCAAGCATGGGTCTTGGCAAGGGAAAGTCCAAGCTTGAGTCTTGGCAATTGGAAAGTCCAACATGGGTTGGCAAGGGAAGTCCAAGGGGTGATATTGGTGGTGTAAAGTCCAAGCGGGAGTCTTGGCAACATAAGTCCAATGGTTGGCGACGTAAAATCCAAGTTGTAGTCATGGCAGCATAAGACCAATGTGCCTTGGTAGTATAGACCATGTTAGCATGACAATAGCTGATGGAAGCACCTGAAGGCTAGCGTATGGATGAACAAGTAATGGATGACTTGGAGGGATCTGATAGGCGTGAGGCTGACGAAGATGGCTAGAAGGTTTAGGTCTAGGCTAAGGGTGGTCTAGCAAGTATGAGGGCTTCATACTTGGTGTTAAAATCTCATGGATGACGTTATCAATCGACTAATAGTATTCTCGATCATTGATGGGAGTCGGAGTTTATTTGTAGAAATGGCCTAATGGTCATTGCCCGGCATTAGGCGGTCGTGATAACTGGCGATCGACTAATATGGATGGCGATTGGTGATGGTCGAGTTTTTCGAAGCGAAAGTTTTCGAGTCGATTGTTAGGGTTTGACAGTCTAGTGATGGCTCGATAAGTCGACTGATGTGAATAATCAGTTGACTGATAGTGTATCTGTTGGAACTTATCCATCGTGGCTCGGGCCGTTGTGAGACGACTATAGGAGCAGTCGACTGATGGTCTCAATCAGTCGACTGTTAGGCAAAATCCAGCCCAAAAGTAGGTTATAAAAGCAGCTCGTGGAGAAGGTTTTTACCATGGTTTCTTTGGGCAATTTGGGGCGATTTGCTGGTGCAATTCAGTGTCTCCAAGTCTAACTCAAGCAACCAAACAAGCAAGCTTCCAAAAGATCATTTGTAAAATGTTCTTTGCATTCTTTTGTTGTATTTGATTTGTAATTTCTTGTTTTACTTTGTATTATTGTTGTAATTATTGTAAGAGGTTTCTCCGCCTCTGACTTGTTATCGAGAAGGAGTATTATTGTTTGGTGGTGTTGGTTGCATCGCTAGAGTTCATTTGAGCTCAATCCGTGGAGTAGGAACCTTGAGGTTTCGAACCACATTACATCCTTGTGTATTTGTGTTTGTCTTCATTTTTGTTATTGTTATTATATATATTCCGCTGCACATAACAAGATTTGTAGAGACGAACACGAACGAATTCCATCAACGTACGAAACGCTATTCACCCCCTCTAGCGATAATCAATTACGTAACAAGTGGTATTAGGGTGAGACCGCTCTTCAAGGTTTAACAACTAAGGGAGCATGGTAGAGGGAATAAGATGGAATTTGAAGAAAAAGTGGGATGGGACATCAACACTCTGGTCTCGTATGCAATCTATGGACGAGAAGGCTTCAAATCATGGAAGGGAAGGATTGAAGACTTCATCATGATGAGAGAGTTTGAAGAATGGTTCATCTTGATGGAAGGATTTAATTATCCAAGAGGGCCAAAGGGAGGTTTCCTCAAAATGAAAAAGTGGACCGGAGAACAACTCCAAGAATTTGAGAAAAACACAAAGGTAATAAAATTCTTGGTTGATTTAATCCCTAATGACATCTTGTGTAGCTTAGGTGAATACAAGGATGCCAAGGAGCTGTGGAGCGAGTTGGCAAAATAACATGAAGATCCATCACCGGCTCAAGAAGAGGAGGAGGCCGAATAAGAAAGCTCTTTGTCACAAGAAAGTGAGGATTCGAAGGTTGATAGGGAATCAACATCCGGATCAAAATCGGTGAAAGAGGTAGAAGTAGAAGAACCCTTCACTTCAAGGATTGAGAGGGAGGAGAGAATTTCCACACCGGAGCAAACTCAAGAGGAGTCATCTACCTCCAGGAGAGATGAAGAACTCACTCCGGCCACCACCATTGACCTAGGTAACTCAAGCATTCAAATTAAAAATAAAATCCATATTATATGCTTTGAGTGTAGGGAAGTAGGACACTATAAGAGCAAGTGTCCTAAGAAAGCCAAGAAAGGTCAACCTGCACCAAAATCTCAAGAAAAGGCCAAAGATGTCAGTCCCCCAACAATTAAAAATAAGTTGCACATCATTTGCTTCAAATGTCAACAAAAAGAGCATTATAGGAGTTAATGCCCTAGGGGGAGGAAGAAGACTCAAGAGGAAGAATCACATGTAGGGGGAGCCTCTAAGGCAAACCCTAAGGTATATTTTAGTAATGCACCTTCTTTAATTTATATGCAAAAGCATGCTAGAAATTTTATTGTCATTACTCATGAACAAAAGCATGTTAGAAATAAACTCTATTTCTTAGGTGCAAAGTCTTGCCACTTTAGAAATAAGGAGAAATTTAGGACTAATGTCCTTAAAATAATTTTACCTAAGAAAAGCATAGGAAAATAGAAGACCATTTAGGCAAAATCTTAAGAAGGGTAGACATATGCCTAGGAAATGGAACAATGCCCAAAGATTAAATCAAAAATAAAAAATTGGATAATTAAAACTAGAAAATCAAGTTTTGAGGTCAAAACTTGAGAAAATGGAGAAGACCCTTACAAAGATGCAAAATCAAATGCAAGGGTCAAATTGCCAAAATCTAGGGTCTATGAGTCAAAGTCAAAGGCCTAGGAAACAAGAACCCTCAAGGGGCAACAATGGTTTGGGCCACAAACATAAGCCCAAGAAGACTTATCATAATGTTCCATTCAATTATGGAACTAGTACTAGATTTAGAAAAACCAAGGTTACAAGGGAAGTCATCCCTAGAGTTGACCATGGTAGGTGCCTAGTGGCTAGGGTTTCGAAGAAACCTAAGGAAGCCACTAGGAAGGTTACAAGGGAAGTCAACCCTAGAGCTAACCTAGGCAAGACCATAATGACCAAGGCTACCAAGCCTAGAAGGGTCATTAGGAGAGTATCTAGGGAGGTCATCCCTAAGGAATACCTAGTTAACCCAAGGAGCTCAAATAGGTTTTGGGTTCCTAGGAGCGTGATGGACTCACGCTAAATGGGTTAGGATGTGTCAACCTTGAATGGATAGGTAGTTAACCTAACCTTAGTAAAGGTGGCACTTTAGGTCATTTTTAAGCTTATGGGTACCTTTGAAATGTGTTTTGATCATAATCCTAAAGGCTTTTAGGATGTGTCAATATATTTTAAAGATTATGAACAATCAATAAAATTGTCACAAATTAGGTTTAGAGGTCATAGTGTGTCATTTTGGGTTTTTGGCACACTTGGGAGAAAAGTGATAATATGGCAAAATATATTTAACCTTAACAAATGACAATTAATATTAAAATTTTGGTATTATATACCTTTATATTTTATTTGCCATGATTGATTTGCCATATGCCATGTCATGACATCATATTTATTTTTATCATTTATATGTAATGATCAAGCTTAGGTTTATGTCATGTATATTTAGATTTAATCATATGTCATGACATCATGATCATTGGTCATGCTTATTTATGTTATATTTATGCCATGATCATTTCATGCATTAATAAAATTGAGTTAAGGATAATGACATGACTTGAAGTCCCATGTATAAGGAAATCAAGTAGTGTTGCTTTACAAAATGCATGAACCCCTAGTTTAGGATGAGCAAAACCCACATCTCACATCAAATTGACAGGTGTGTGTTTTCAAACACCCTAGACACATGTGAGATGATATGATAGTTCAAGGTGCATAGTTTTTGCATATAGATGAACTCAAACTCATATTATACCAAGCGTGGATCATGGCGAAATATAATGTGCAAGTCATGTGAATTGAGCCCATTGATCATGATCCAATGTAGGTTTTCAAAAACATTTTAAAATCATTTTAGAAAACCTTGGTGTAGCCTATCTTTTGATAGAAGTCACCATTGATAATGTTGATACAAAGAGGGCTCAAAACATTGAAGCTTTTCTTATTTTTGAACTTTTTATCAATTTCACTATTTTGTGGGTAAATTAATTTTCAAATATTTTTCACCCATTGTATTTGTCATGAGTATTATACATATTAATTTTCGTGATTTTTCGTATTATATATAATTAATTATGAATTTTTGAAATTCATTTCTAATTTCTAATTTCTGCATTTTGTAGATATCGATCATTCTTTGCTTGATTGTAGTCATTGATGCATCAAAGCGATTGAATGATTACTAGTTCATTGCCAATCTTGATTCGGGTAAACAAGGATGTTTATCCCATGTTTCAGCTATGTTAAGCTACCCTAACTGCTCCTAACCCTAGGATATGCTTTAGAAAGCATTGGAAAGGGTGAAAATCCATTGGATATGGATTATGAGAGTTGTTTAGGGTGTGTATCAATTTTAAGGAGTGTGAAAGTTCAAGTTTAAACTTTTGACCATAATTTTGATGGTTTAGTATTCCTATTGGCTTAGGGACTCACCAAGGACATTGTTGGTGCAATGGTCAAGGGGGAGCAAGCTTTTAGGGGGAGGTATCCATCATGGGATGATGGATGTGTTCTTCCTCATGAGGGGGAGAAATGGGAATGTGAGATGCCCAATTTGGAAATTGAGAGAGTTTATAGGAAGTCTCTCTTAAGTGATATGGGACTTATTACTAGGAAGAGTGAAGGTATCCTAGATATTTTTAGACCAAGGGGGAGATTGTAAGATCTCATTGGGATATGAGACATTGACCTCCTTAGGGAGAACCTTTTTGATATATGTCAAAAAGGGGGAGAATTTATAGAAGAAGTTATGGGAGAATTTGGGATTACCAATTTAGGAAAATTGGTAAGGAGATTTGAGTTAGGTGGCCTAACTCAATGTTTTGTTTGTGGTTTTTGTCAAACATCAAAAAGGAGGAGATTGTTAGTGCAATCAGTCCAAGTCATGTTGACTAGACTCGAGTAGTATTTTGATGTTTGACAATGGTTTGGGGAGATTGTTGGTGCAATCGACCCGGGTAATGATTGACCGGACTCGAGTTTTTCTCGAGTGGTATTTTTGATGTTTGACGATGGATTGACCATTGTTTGACTATATGGTTGACATGGGGTTGACCATATGATGGGAAAGTCCAACATGGGTTGGCATGGAAAGTCCAAGCATGGGTCTTGGCAAGGGAAAGTCCAAGCTTGAGTCTTGGCAATTGGAAAGTCCAACATGGGTTGACAAGGGAAGTCCAAGGGGTGATATTGGCAGTGTAAAGTCTAAGCGGGAGTCTTAGAAGCATAAGTCTAATGGTTGCTACCGTAAAGTCCAAGCTATAGTCTTGGCAGCGTATGACCAATGTGCATTGGTGGTGTAGACCACATTAGCATGACAATAGCTGATAGAAGCACCTGAAAGCTAGCGTAGGGATGAACAAGTAATGGATTACTTGGAGGGATCCGATAGGCGTGAGGCTGATGGAGGTGGCTAGAAGACTTAGATCTAGGATAAGGGTGCTCTAGCAAGTATGAGGGCATCATACTTGGTGTAAAAACCTTATGGATGAGGTTATCAGTCAACTAATAGTATACTCAATCGTCTAATGGGAGTTGGTGGAGTTATTTGCGAAATAGCGACGATCATTGCCGGCGATAGGCGATCGTGATGGCACAGTAGTCGACTGATGGTCGAGTTTTCAGGAACAAAATATTTTCGAGTCAACTGTTAGGGTTTGATAGTTGTGTGATGGCTCGATCAGTCGATTGATGTGCATGATCAATCGAATGATGGTCTATGCGTTGGAACTTATACAACGTGGCTCAGGCCGTTGTGAGACAACATGTCACGCTCGCCCTTTCAACGGGTTGGAGGGGCGGCACGACGCGATCGTACATACCTGCATTACAGCGGAAGACTACATATACTTCTTACATCGGAAGACTTTAAACTTTTTTTTTCTTTCTTTCTTTTAAACATAAGTATGCATCATTATTTCATAAATACTTAGTTCCAGTTCATGACATTCAACTTAAAGAAAATGTGCATAAGTACGGGAAGCATAAAAAGATCTCCTCCACCATGCCACTACCACACACACTTTTCCCCTCCTGCTGCTCCCTTTAGTTTAGCTATTCTTTACCCTTATTTGCAGTACAAGGGAATATAAAACTATAAGCACATAGGCTTAGTAATATCCTGTCCTACTCACAAAAACCATACGTCAAGCATTAAGCATAGAGTAGTGACATGATCATATAAGCTCATATAAGCATAACATTCATATAAACGTACACGAACATATAAGCAAGCATAGCATGCATATAAACATACCAGAACATATGCATAGCATTCATATAAACATTCAAGAACATAAGCAAGCATAACATGCATATAAACATACCAGAACATAAACATAGCATTCATATAAACATTCAAGAACATAAGCAAGAATAACATGCATATAAAAATACCAGAACAAAACCATAGCATTCATATAAACATTCAAGAACATAAGCAAGTATAACATGCATAATAACATCATAATGATCTAGACATGAAATAAAGGTATATGCAAGATTCTCTTTGAAAACATATATATTATAGGTACTTAAACATAATCTCACCATATTGTGCCCGGCATTGTACCACATACATCATCATCATAGAGCGCATCCCTAATTTACCCGAGGTAGCTAATCCCGAACCCACTAGAGTACTAGGCCCGTACTATGTTCGTCGGCTTGGGGGCAACATAACATAGAAGCCCATCCTAAGCCCGTACTTATGACCGTCGGCCTAGGGCATCTGGGAGCCCATCCCATACTGAGTCCGTACTACGACCGTCGACCCAGGGGCACGTAGGAGCCCATCCCTTGGACCTTGTTAGGGTCTGGTACAAGCCATGCAGAAAGTAAAATAGCATATCATGTTCCTTATGTTAGTAATATATGAGAGATGTCCTAAGGCAATCGCCTTATGTTTGAACCATTTATATGATAAATGAAGATTCACTATTTGAGTATACATATTTTCATGTATTTGATTAGATCTTAAACTCATTTACTGAATGTCCATAATACGATTCACAGCAAGAGAGAATTTGTGATTGGATCACAAGTAGTGAGTATCTCTACATGTGTAATTGTGATGTATCGGAATTATCCCTAGTCGATGAATTGATGGATTTGGACACCATTGATTCTATCGAGACTAGCACGAGGTATACTCCTTGGTTTATCCAAGCAGCTGATTCTCACTAGCTTGAGACATTGTGATGTCCGGAGTTAATCATGGATGCTAGTTATGGTAACTAGTTCATTGGAGTGACCAGCCGTAAGACTTCATATGGTTCTCTGCATATATAGATATGTCAATGAAGTTCTTACTGCAGCTTAAGTGTGATGTTCCTTTGACTTACGGTATTCAAGTCATCTTGATCATAAAGACTTATGCTTTGACATCTTAAGCAAGCATCGTTGAGGAGATGTGGACCCGGGATGATTGGGTATAAGTCGAAGTGATCGAAGGTGTTGAATAGCCTATAAAGGATTCACCACTCCTTGCGAGGAGATGTATACCCATGGCCTCTCGTTGGATTGTTACTAAAGTCTTTGGCTAAAGCATTACATGTTCAGAGTATGGTACTCTTCGATACATGTGCAGTAACTAGAATCGGTAGGACGAGGAAATGATGCTTGGGCTAGGTGTGACGTAGTCAACCAAGTGGGGACTGACACTATAGACCATGTCCTGAACCAAGTGGGTATAAGATGAGTAAAGGGAATGGGGCATGATTCATTCGAGTTGCTGAAGGGTTTCAAAAGTAGTTCTGGATCAACCGTTGATCTTTTCGGTTAATTGGGGATCATGATGTACTACTAGGTGCCACTCATGATTGTTCTATAATTAATGGTTAATTATAGACGACCAACATAAACTGAGAACCTATTTGGTCACACGCACAACGAGCGTAATCCAAAGGATTTAAAATGAGCTTGAGAATGAGATTCTTAGACCGAGAGAAACTAGATTTGGTTGGACCAAACATGGAGCGAGCACGAAATCGTTTCAGCCGCAATGGATGCGTGGATGGGCCGTGTCTTATTAAGACATGATGGATGAACCAAATTGGTTTGGTTCTAATCCAATGGTGGAGAATAAACCAAAGGGGTTTGGTTTGTTTTAAACGAATGAACCAAAGTTGGTTCGGTTCGTTTTAACTTAAAATAGACCAAATCGGTTTGGTTTATTTTAACTTAAGTTATTGGAGCGGGTTAACGGGTTTTGGTTAGAACCAATAACTGTTAAGAGAATGTGTTCTCTATAAAAACACGGCTTAAGTGTTTTTCTAAAAATCTAAGGGAATAAGCCATTGAGTTGCCGCCCAAAACCCTAGCTCCTCTTTTGTTGTTGCCGCCCAACATGGTGTTGCCGCCAACTTCATGGAGCTGCTGCCACCTCCTTGCCGCCGGACAACCACCTGCTGCTGCTGGCTACTTGCTGCTGCCGGTGATCCTCCGGCGACCCTCCTTGGCTCCGGTGACCAAGGACTAGCCGGTCCTCTTCCCTTTGGCCGGCGCTAACTCCTCCACCAAAGCTGTCCAGTTTTCTAGAAAGCTTGTTTCCTTCTTGTCGGAGGGTCGTTAGGACGACGTTTTGAGCTCCGACAGAGGTAGCCTTGCCGGGGATTTGATCTCCGGTAATCCTCAAAGGTGGAGGACGAAGGATTCGTCAAACGGTTGACGAATACCTCTCCGGAGAAGCAAGTTTTTGAGGACTCGTTTTGGATCCGAATTTTGATTCGGATCGTGATCTTCTCTCGATCACATCGTCTTCAACACGAGGCTAGTAACTCATATGAAGACGAGGCTCGTGACTTTGTGAAGTCATCCTGAAGATACTCGGCATGGATACAGATAGAGAAGATTCTTGCGAGAATCATTCAGGTTGATGCCTTTCCCGCTACACGTGATACGTAAGGTACACGTAGTATAAGTTTCCTTTTATTGAAAAATTTGAATTTACGGTTATGTCTACATATGTTGTACTATGCATGCGTGTGATGTGTATGTTGTAATAAATTAGATTTTTTATTTTATTCCTTCCACTGTGCACATGTTTACAAAACATGTTCGAACATACACTCGCCACGGTGCCGGAAACCCAACAGTGGTATCAAAGCCCAGGTTGTGTTTCGACATAATCGTAAAATTATTTTGCGATAGTCATAATGGTATTTATAAAAAATTTCTATTTTTGGAAAGTTAGAAGTATTTATGGAAAAATTTTAATTTTGGAAATTCTAGAAGTATTTATGGAAATCTTCTATTTTTGGAAAGTTGGAAGTATTTATGGAAATTGATATTTTCCATAAATAAAATACTTGATTAGATTTGAAAATTTGTTTCCTAATTTAATCTTGATTTGATTTGGGAAATCAAATCTTAAAAAAATATTTTATTTCCATAAGTAGTTGTGATGATTTAGGAAATTGGTTTCCTAAATTGACTTTCCTTAATCAACTATTTCCACAAATAAAATATGTGATTAGATTTGGAAATTTGTTTCCTAATTTAATCATGATTTGATTTGGAGAATCAAATCTTAAACATATTTTATTTTCATAAATAGTTATGAGATATAAGGAAATTTTGTACATGACATAATTGTATGTCATGTAAATGCATTAGATGCATATCATTATGCCATGCGTGTCGTGACATGTAGATGTATGTCATTTATGACATGTCATGTAGATAATATTTATTTGCATGCAAAGAGGATGAGACATAAAAACCCTAACTCAATATTAAAGTCTACACCTTCCATTAATATGGTTAGAACCAGAGTTCCATTTCTTGTTCGGGTTGTTGGACTCTGTCCAAGCCCGGCTCGAACCCGAACATGTTCAAACCATGGAATAGTTTAATACTAATATGGTAAGAGTCAGAGGTCAATCGTTAGCTTTGGTTGTTGGACTCTCTCCAAGTCGGGCTAATTGGTTGAATGCACTCTAACCATATTAAAACTATTTCTTGATTAATGGGTTGACTTTAACCTGGAGCTTCGGCTTGTTGGACTCTCTCCAAGGTCGATGTAAAGGGAGGTGAAGTTGGGTACTATGCATATGATGCATACTTGTTAATGTGTTAACAACTCGATGTATGTGTGAACATTCAATTAGTTAATAGTACATTGTGATAGTTGCATATACGTGATATACAATCGGTATATTTGATACCTACCATCGTTGTTATGAATGACTTGTTGGACTCTCTCCAAGGTTGTCCATATCTATGATGGATATCAGCCCATTCGGAGATGGACCTACGATCTCCCGAAGTGATTTTGGGGTTTTTGAAATTCAAAAATGAATGGTATTTATGAATGTATATTGATGCATTTTAAATCATCTTTCTCATATATGCTCGTTTTGTATTTCTAAGTTAATCTATTGATCATGATGTCTTTGAATTTGCGTTCCATTTTGGATTCGAATAAATTGACTGGGCCGAACTTCTTGGACTGGCTTAGAAACTTGAGAATTATTCTCAAGGTTGAAAAGATTGCAAATGTTCTCGAAGAACCTCTTCCCACCCGTCTTAGTGACAATGTAACTCTGGACCAATTGTTGGTCTATCAGAAACATGTGACTGATTTTGAAATGTGAGTTGCATCATGCTAGCCACGATGGTACCTGAGCTGCAGAAGCAGCATGAGCATATGGATGCTCATACCATAGTCTTTCATCTTTATGAGTTAGTTGATGAGCAAGTGAGATTCGAAAGGTTCGAAGTCTCCAAGCTCCTCTTCACCTCTGAGATGCAAGAGGGTTCATCTGTTGTACTGCTCAACATGCTGAAGACTGTGGAGACTTCTGAGAAGCATGAGCAGGGGACGGTGCTATTAGTTAATTCCTCAAAGAAAGGTTTTAAGAGGAAGTCAAAGGAACAGTAGAAGGGGAAGAAAAAGGCTAAAAAGGTAAAACCAGCTCAAAAGGGCACTTCCCATCATTATGGCAAGGAGGGCCATTGTTGAAGAAATTGTAAGATTTATCTTGAGTCTATGAAGAAGAATAAGGCATCGGATGCTCCATCTTCTTCAGATATCTTCGTTATTGATTGTCATTCTATTTCCTCAAACACTTGGGTATTGGATACTAGGTGTGACTCACATATATGTAATGACATACATGGGCTAAGGAATAGAAGAAGACTTGTCAAGGGAGAGTCAAATTTATATATTGGGAATGGAGCAAAGGTTGCTGCACTCGCCATCGGAACATATTTGTTGAAACTCCCTACAGGACTTGTCTTAGAACTAGACAATTGCTTTTATGTTCCTTCATTGATAAAAAACAACATTTCTATTTCTTGTTTAAATAGAAATGGTTACCATTTGACATTTAGTAACAATTGTTGTTATATAACTTTGAATGGCGTAATTTATGGAACTGGAACTTTGAGCAATGTTATTTATACGTTGGACGTATCCAGTGACATTTTCAATATTGAAGCGAGCAACAAGCGTGCACGAAAGGATAATCAATTAGACTCCTACATGTGGCATTGTCGTCTTGGCCATGCAAGCAAGAAACTTATGTCCGAATTACACCGATGTGGAATTCTGGAATCGTTTGAATTGGATTCATACGATACATGCGAATCATGCTAGTCTCATGTATCTTACTTGAAGATATGGGGTTGTCCTGCTTATGTAAGCAGACTGTATCAAACAAATTGGATGCTAAGTCTGATAAATGTCTATTTATTGGATACCCTAAGGAAATAAGGGGTTACCAATTCTATCATCCTATGGAACAAAAGGTGTTTGTTTCAAGGCATGTTGTGTTTCTAGAGAAAGAGTTTCTCTTGCAAGAAAACAGTGGGAGTGTCGTCGAGCTTGAGGAGGCTCGAGAGACTCAAATAGACATTAATGAGATACCTGGTGAAGAACAACAGTCGATAACTCATAGTGATGAGCAATCGGCTGGACCTATTGAAACACCACATCTTCGTAGATTTGGTAGAACACGCAACATTCCTGAGAGATATGGATTTCTCGTAAGTGAATCAAACGACGTGTTACTCATTGATGATGAGGAACCTATCAGTTATGAAGAAGTTCTAAGAAGTTCAGAAAGGGATAAGTGGATTGAAGACATGAAGTCGGAAATGGATTCCATGTATAAAAACCAAGTTTGGAACTTGGTTGACCAAACTGAAGGCATCAGGCCTATAGGGTGCAAGTGGGTTTTCAAGAAGAAAACCGACATGGATGGTAATGTGATTACCTATAAGGCTAGATTAGTGGCGAAAGGATATCGTCAAAAGCAAGGTGTTGATTATGACGAAACCTATTCGCCTGTAGCTATGCTTAAATCCATTCGGATGCTCCTGGCCATAGTGGCTCATTATGATTATGAGATATGGCAGATGGATGTGAAAACAGCTTTCCTTAATGGAAACCTGCTCGAGGATGTGTATATGATACAGCCTGAGGGTTTCACATCGGTTGATAAAACCAAGGTATGCAAATTGCGACGGTCCATATATGGATTGAAGCAATCATCCAGGAGCTGGAATATCCGTTTTGATGAGACAATCAAAAAGTTTGATTTCTCACAAAATCTAGACGAACCTTGTGTGTACAAGAAGGTTAGTGGGAGTGCAGTCGTGTTCCTAGTATTGTATGTCGATGACATATTACTTATAGGAGACGATATTTCAGTCTTACAGTCAGTTACGATTTGGTTATTGAAGACATTCTCAATGAAAGACCTGGGAGAAGCAACCTACATCCTCGGGATTAAGATCTATAGAGATAGATCGAAATGGTTGCTTGGTCTTTCGCAGTCTACATATATAGACTGAGTGCTAAAGAGGTTTAGCATGTCGGAATCCAAGAAAGGTTTCCTACCCATCAGGCATGTGATACACCTTTCGAAGTCTATGTGTCCGCGCAGAGAAGACGAGAGGATTTGCATGAGTAAGATTCTCTACGCATCCGCAATAGGATCTATCATGTATGCTATGTTATGTACGAGGCCCGATGTATCGTATGCTCTGAGTGTCATGAGTAGGGATCATTGGGTGACTATTAAGACGATCCTTAAGTACTTAAGAAGAACTAAGGATGCATTCCTAATGTTGGATCTTTGTAATGGCTAGAGGGGAGGTGATTAGCCTTTCTTTGTTTCTACAAATACGTTAGCGGAAGCAATACAAATACAAATACGAATAAGAATAAGAAACAAGAAAAACAATGCTAACACCTGATGTACGTGGTTCGGAGATGACGCTCCTACTCCATGGTAATCCGTAAGGTGGATTAATCCTAGCCAAGCTTCACTATATCCTCCTTTGGATGAACCAAGGTGGAGAAACCTTGTATTACAATGCACTCCTCTTCTTTAAAATGATGGAAGATGAAGACTAGAGAAGAGTAGGTTTAGAATCACAAAAACACTTGGAGAAAGCTTGGTGAGCATGAGGGTGTAGTTAGGAATGAGAGCACTAGCTTCACCAAGCTCCCCAAGGCCCCTTTTTATAGAAGAAGGGTTATTTTTCCCATTGGGCTTTGATCAGTCGACTGATGATCACCATCAGTTGACTGCCGTCGAAGCTAATGACTTCTGACAAAGCCGATCCGCGGGGATTCACAGCCGCCATTTCCAACGGGAGGCCTATCAGTCGACTGATCACTTCATCAGTCGACTGATGAAGCGATCAGTCGAGTGATCACCTCGAGGAGTCGAGTAAGACTCCATTTTGTGCCCATTTTCGACTTGATCTGTCGACTTCCTGGATTGTCAGTCGACTGATTGCCTCATCAGTCAACTGCTAGCTTCTGTCAGTCGACTGATAGTCCAGTTTTCAGCCTGACTCAGTCAAGCACCTTATCAGTCAACTGCTACATAGTATCAGTCGACTGATACTAGTCAAGTATGAATAATTCATACTTGAATTGACTCCCTAGACCTTGACTTGACCTTCTAACTCTTCCTTCAGCCTTGCTCTTGCCTTTAAGAGTTTCCTTCGGCCTCGTCATGTCTTGGGTTGCCAAATGCTTGGACTTTACGCCGCCAAGACTACAAGCTTGGACTTATGCTGCCAAGACTTTACTTTGGACTTCCTTTGCCAAGGTTCACTTGGACTTTATGCTTCCAAGACTCCAAGCTTGGTCTTACGCTGCCAAGTCCATCCCTTGGACTTTTTTTGCCAAGGTTCACTTGGACTTTATGCTGCCAAGACTACAAGCTTGGTCTTATGCTGGCAAGTCTGTCCCTTGGACTTTCCTTGCCAAGATCTTACTTGGACTTCTCTTTTACCAAGTATTCATCCTTGGATTTCCCTGTCACTTAAAAATGTGCACAATTAGATCACAAAGTATTACCTAACTTAGATTATTTAACTAAACATCAAAACATATATAAATGCTTGGGGCATTGTTGCACCAACAATCTCTCCCTTTTTGATATTTGACAAATATTTAAGTTAGGTCTTTACATAATCATAATATGAATTCTAACTTAAATATTCCTTCTCCCCTTTTGACATGGTTCAAAAAGAGAAGGATTCATAAATTTCATGAAAGAATTAAAGTTGTTGTATCTTGGACTAAGGTATAAGATTGATATTATGCTCCCCCTTAATCCAAGATTTGCTTCATGATGTGTGAATAACATTTGAAGCAAAGCATAACAAAAGTTCGAAAGTTAAGTCCTAACTTTGCACCAACAATGTAAGTTTGGGGATGAAAAGAAATATATTATAAAACTCCCCCTAAAACACTGCATTAAACAATCCTAAAAATTTGTTTATACTCAATATTATCATGCTATAGTTTTAGGACATCAAAGATACACTAAATATCAGAAAATAGAGTTATTTATCAGAAAACACAGTGTATCACCGACTGGTTTCGAACGATCAGCACATACTAAATCTGAATTTCAGCCTTTTCAGTCCAACTTCAAAAATGCGTTAGAAAATCAAGAAATCGTGAAAAATCATGAAATTTGGCGCACACATTTCTGGAATCATTATCTATCAAGGAAAAATAATTTGAAAAATTTATGTTTTCTAGATTTCAAGATTGATACAAACTTGGAACCTAACAAAAGTTTTAATAATTTTGCAAACTTTGTATCACTTTTGTCTTCCTCTTGAAAACTATTTTTCAAAATATGATGAACATAGTTTAAAATATATAAGATTTGGAATTTCCAACCATGTTCTTAGAGCTATGTATTCATTACTTGAATACAAGCCTTCCCAATGATTAGTCCATGAAGTATTCATGTTTCTAGGTGTGTCATTTGCTCATAGTAATGCATCATAACAAGCATGATGAGCCAAGTACACCTTCCCTATCATCTCACAAGTTCCTAAGTGTCTCAATACAAAAATCAAGGTTTCTAAAGGCTTTTTGTGAGATGCATCGAGGTATAAAGTTAAACATTATGAATATGGGATCATGCAAACCTAGAATTTTACTCTACAAGGCACAAACCAAGCTCTCTCCTTAATGATGAAAATTCAGTTTCCGGAAGAGCTTTGGTGAAGATATCGGCAAGGTTAGACTTAGATTCTACATAATTAAGTTCAATGTCTCCTCTTGCAACATGATCTCTTATGAAGTGATGTTTCACTTCAATGTGCTTGGTCCTAGAGTGATGTACCGGATTTTTGGTCAAGTTGATGGTACTCACATTATCACAATAAACTTTAATGTTAGAGTAGTGTAGCTCATAGTCCTCAAGAGTATGTCTCATCCAAAGTAATTGAGCTACACAACCACCCATAGCCACATATTCGGCTTCGGTGGTTGATAAAACAACACAATGTTGCTTCCTACTACTCCAACTAACTAGGGAGGACCCAAGAAATTTGCATCCACCACTAGTACTCTTCCTATCCAATTTGCAACCGGCATAATCGGAATCGATATAGCCAAGCAACTCAAAAGACCTAGTCCTAGGATACCAAAGTCCTACATTTAGGGTGCATTTAATATATCTTAAAATTCTCTTAACGACTACTAAATGTGATTCTTTGGCACAAGATTGGTATCTTGCACACATACCTACCGGAAATAAGATATCGAGTCTACTAGCGGTTAGGTATAGTAGGCTACCAATCATACTCCTATAAAGTTTAAGATCAATTGATTTACCATCATGATCACTATCTATTCTAGTGCTAGTGGCCATAGGAGTGGTTACAATTTTGGCATTTTCCAAACCAAATTTCTTGATCATTTCATTTGCATATTTGGTTGGATAAATATGAATCCCTTCATTGGTTTGCTTGACTTGTAACCCTAGGAAAAAGTTAAGCTCTCCAACTAAACTCATTTCAAATTCATTCTCCATGTTTTTAATAAAGTCTTGAAGAAGATCATCATTTGTTGACCCAAAAATAATGTCATCAACATATACTTGGGCTATGAAGATATCCTTTAATGTTGACTTTATGAACAAGATTTGATCTACTTGGCCTCTTCTAAAATCCTTAGAAATTAAGAAGGATGACAATCTTTCATACTATGCCCGGGGAGCTTGTTTTAACCCATATAACGCTTTCCTAAGCTTATACGTGGTTTGGATAATCTAGGTTTTCAAAACCGGGTGGTTGTTCTACATATACTTCTTTCTTAATATAACCATTTAGGAATGCCGATTTAACATCCATTTGATAAAGTTTAAATCCCATATAGGAAGCATATCTTAAAAGAATTCTAATAGACTCTAACCTAGCAACCGGGGCATAAGTCTCATCATAGTCAAGCCCCTCAACTTGATTGAATCCCCTACCAACCAACATAGCCTTATTTCTAGTGATATTTCCTTGGTCATCTAGCTTATTCCTAAAGACCCATCTTGTAGTAATTATGGTGCTATCATTTGGTCTAGGTACTAACTCCCATACTTGACTCCTCTCAAATTGAGCCAATTCATCTTGCATTGCCAAAATCCAATCCGGATCATGTAATGCATCGTTGATCGATTTGGGCTCAATTTGTGAAATAAGAGCTACTTGACTAGTATGAGCTCTATGAAATGACCTAGTTCTTACTCCTTGAGATAGATCTCCTACTATTTGGTCAAGTGGATGATCTTGATGAGTTCTTAGGGTTCTAGAAGGGGTTTCAAATTGATCATTGTCATCTTCTACCCTCCTTTCATCATCGGAATCTCCTCTTCCTCCCCCTTGATCATTACCCCTTATGGTCAATTTTTGAAGTTTTTGGGTAATGTCTTGATTATTGTCATTAATATCCTTATCAATGGAGGACTTTCTAGGGTAGGTACTAGTGGTTTCATCAAATTGAACATTTGAGGACTCCTCAATCCCTTGGGTTCACTTATTGTAGACTCTATATCCTCTACTCGTAGATGAGTATCCAACTAGGATTCCCTCATCCGCTTTGGATTCAAATTCTCCTAAGTTATCTTTGGTGTTTAAGATATAAACTTTACATCCAAAGACTTCGAAATAATGAATTGTGGGAATAGTCCCATTCCATAATTCAAATTGTGTCTTTCCTAAAAACCTATGGATTTGAACCCTATTTTGGATATAGCAAGCGGTATTAACCGCTTCCGCCCACATGTAGCTAGGTAGAGAATATGCATAAAGCATAGTCCTAGCCGCCTCTTGTAGGGCACGATTTCTCCTTTCTACCACCCCATTTTGTGGGGTGTTCTAGGACAAGAGAACTCATGCTTGTACCCTTGCTCTAAACAAAATTGTAAAAATTTAGAGTTCTCAAATTCACCACCATGATTACTATGGATCCGGTTGATTTTGAGACTCTTTTTATTTTCAACTCTTTTACTAAATCCTATGAGTATTTTTAAGGTATCATCCTTATGTTTCATAAAATAGACCCAAGTATACCTAGAAAAATCATCTACTATGACTAAACAATATTTGTTACCATTTAAAGAAGGAGTACTATGGCAATCAAATAAGTCAAGATGCAATAGTTCTAACGGTAAAGAGGTATTAGTTAAGGTTTTACCTTTGTATGATGCCTTTGTTTGTTTTCCTTCTTGGCTTGCATCACACATTTGGTTCTTGACATACTTGATCTTTGGTAGCCCTTTGACCAACTCCAATTTGGCTATCTTGGCTATGTTTTTCATGTTGATGTGCCCCAATCTCCTATGCCATAGCCAACTTTCTTCTTCTTTTGCAACAAGACACTTAGTAGAAATGTTAGAAGCATATGAAAGATCAACATAATAAATATTTGATTTCCTATATCCAACTAACATACAATCATTTAATTCCTTGTGTCTAATCATGCATTTAGAAGATTCAAAAGAAACATGGTAGCTTGCATCACAAAGTTGACTAACACTTAATAAATTAAATTTCATATTTTCAACTAGTAAAACTTTGTGAATGACAATTTTGGGGGATACCTCAATTGTACCTCTACCTAATATCTTGAGTTTTCCACTATTTACAAAAGACACCGCTCCCTTCTTCACATACTTAATTGTGGAGAACTTGTTCACATCTCCGGTCATATGTGTTGAGCAACCGCTATCCACAATCCACATACCTTGCTCTCCTACCTAAATCACATGAAAAACACAAGCTTTTGGTACCCAAACATTTGGACCGGTAACATTAAGTAAAAACTTCTTAGGTACCCATGCTTTCTTAACCTTACCCTTAGTGGTTGCTTTTCTATTAATCAATGAGATATAAGCAACTTCTTTTTCTTTTGGCTTATATCCTAAACCGGCCTTGTTGTACACGACTCTTTGTCGGCTAAGGATCATGTCAAGATATTTTGAGCCATTCGTGAATTTCTCTAAGCATGCCTTTAGGTCACTAACCTCATCCTTAAGTTTGTCATTCTCTTCCTTAAGTATGCAAGAATCAACATGTGAAGGTTTTTCATTCCTAATGGCCTTTAGTTCTACTTTCATGCTTCTAACCTTAGATTTAGACTTATCTAGAGTCTCTTTAAGATAATCAATTGATTTATAAAGAAGCTTAACTTTAGGAGAATTCATTACCTCATCGTCACTAGATGACGATTCATCACTTGAAGAGTCTTCTTCTTGACTTGATGTACCAGAGTCATCTCCTTGGGCCATGAGTGCCACATGGCATATGATGTGGCAAAGCTCATCATCGGAGGAGGAATCTTCAACACTCGGTGTGTCCTATGTGGTTTGAGCCATCATGACCTCCTTCTTCTTCTTTTCCTTCTTTTCCTTCTTTTTATTTTCTTTTTCCTCCTTATTTAGCTCCGGGCAATTTGGCTTTATGTGCCCCTTCTTATTGCAAGCATGGCAAATCACATTATTATTAAAATTTGAATTACCACTAAACTTACCTCTTGAATAATGGGACCCCTTCCTTGCTTCTCTATTCTTGAAGTCCTTTGATTTTCTATAGAGCTTCTTGACAAAGTTGGCCATCTCACTAGATGTGTCTCCATCACTACTTGAATCATGCTCCGACTCAGATGATGATGACACTTCTTTCCTTTCTTTCTTCTTCTTTTCCTTCTTTTCAACAAATAGAGCTAAACCTTTTTCCTTAGAGGACATGTTAGTTTGCTTATGCAATTCAAACTCACAAAATAATTCATCAATTTTAATTTGAGAAAGATCCCTAGTTACCTTAATAGCATCAACTATAGAACTCCATAGAGAAGTTCTAGGAAATGCTTGGAGAATATACCTTACCAAATCCCGGTTGTCAACTCGCTCACCTATGATGTGGAGTCCATTCACAATCTCCTTAAACCTTCCATGCATTTGGCTTACGGTTTCATGCATCTTCATTTGGAAGGCTTGAAGTTGTCCAATTAGCAAGTCCTTCTTGGCCCTCTTTGACTCCTTGGATCCTTCATTTAGCTCAATGAGCTTTTCCCATAATTCCTTGGTGGATTCGAAAGGCCCCACCTTGTTGAGTTGCTCCATTGTAATACCGCATCGGATGGTGAGTACCGCCTTTCCATTTGATTCGAACCTCCTATTCATTTCCCTTGTCCAATCCTTGCTTGGAATAGGGTTTCCATGTTCATCCACCAGTTCCTCAAAGCCATCTACAATGATATGCCAAATCTCAATATTACTCATTAGATAATACTTCATCCTACCTTTCCAATATGCAAAGTGACTCTCATCGAAGAGCGGTGGCTTGGCGGTACTATATCCCTCTCGAAGAGCCATTGATGCCTTGGTTGATGGTGAAATCTTCCAAGCTATCCGGGCTCTGATACCACTTGTTGGATCTTTGTAATGGCTAGAGGGGGTGATTAGCCTTTCTTTGTTTCTACAAATACGTTAGCAGAAGCAATATAAATACAAATATGAATAAGAATAAGAAACAAGAAAAACAATGCTAACACTCGATGTACGTGGTTCAGAGATGACGCTCCTACTCCACGGTAATCGGTAAGGTGGATTAGCCCTAGCCAAGCTTCACTATATCCTCCTTTGGATGAACCAAGGTCGAGAAACCTTGTATTACAATGCACTCCTCTTCTTTACAATGATGGAAGATGAAGACTAGAGAAGAGGAGGTTTAGAATCACAAAAACACTTGGAGAAAGCTTGGTGAGCACGAGGGTGTAGTTAGGAATGAGAGCACTACCTTCACCAAGCTCCCCAAGGCCCATTCTTATAGAAGAAGGGTTGTTTTTCCCGTTGGGCTTTGATCAGTCGACTGATGATCACCATTAGTTGACTGCCGTCGAAGCTAACGGCTTCTGACAAAGCCAATCCGCGGGGATTCGCAGCTGCCATTTCCAATGGGAGGCCTATCAGTTAACTAATCACTTCATCAGTCGACTGATGAAGCGATCAGTCGAGTGATTACCGCGAGGAGTCGAGTGAAACTCCATTCTGTGCCCATTTTCGACTTGATCACCGTGCTGATTGTCACCGATCGTGATTGCCTCATCGATCATTGCCGGCCATAGGTCATGAAGTCGATTCTAACTCAGTCGAGCACCTTATCAGTCGACTGCTACATAGTATCAGTCGATTGATACTAGTCAAGTATGAATAATTCATACTTGAATTGACTCCCTAGACCTAGACTTGACCTTCTAACTCTTCCTTCAGCCTTGCGCTTGCCTTCAAGAGTTTCCTTCGGCCTCATCATGTCTTGCGTTGCAAAATGCTTGGACTTTACGCCGCCAAGACTACAAGCTTGGACTTATGCTGCCAAGACTTTACTTTGGACTTCCTTTGCCAAGGTTCACTTGGACTTTATGCTGCCAAGACTCCAAGCTTGGTCTTACGCTGCCAAGTCCATCCCTTGGACTTTCTTTGCCAAGGTTTACTTGGACTTTACGCTGCCAAGACTACAAGCTTGGTCTTATGCTGCCATGTCCGTCCCTTGGACTTTCCTTGCAAAAATCATACTTGGACTTCACTTTTACCAAGTCTTCATCATTGGATTTCCCTGTCACTTAAACATGTGCACAATTAGATCACAAAACATTGCCTAACTTAGATGATTTAACCAAACATCAAAACATATATAAATGCTGGGGCATTGTTGCACCAACACCTAATATATGGAGAAGGGTACATGGTGATACGTGGGTATACGGATGCCAGTTCCAGACAGACAAGGATGATTCCGTGTCTCAGTCTGGGTATGTATTCACCTGGAATGGAGGCGCAATAAGTTGGAAAGGTTCCAAGCTTGACACTATAGCAGATTCTGCCACTAAGGCAGAATACATTCCAGCTTTAGAAGTAGCAAAGGAAGCGGTTTGGATCAAGAAGTTCATCTCTGAACTTGATGTGGTCTCATCAAATGATCCAAATATGTGCTTCACCGCTATCATCTGATCAGAGAGATCATTAGTAGGAAGGAAATACAAATCGAGAAAATTTCCACTTAAAGGAACTTAGCGGATCCTTTGACTAAGGCATTACCACAAAGTAAGTTTGAGGGTCATGTTAGAGCTTATGGTATTGGATACCGTAGCGTTTGGCATTAGGCCATGTGGGAGTTTGTTAGTAATATATGAGAGATGTCCTAAGGCAATCGCCTTATGTTTGAACCATTTATATGATAAATGAAGATTCACTATTTGAGTATACATGTTTTCATGTATTTGATTAGATCTTAAACTTATTTACTGAATGTCCACGATACGATTCACAGCATGAGAGAATTTGTGATTGGATCACAACTAGTGAGTATCTCTACATGTGTAATTGTGATGTATCGGAATTATCCCTAGTCGATGAATTGATGGATTTGGACACCATTGATTCTATCGAGACTAGCACGAGGTATACTCCTTGGTGTATTCAAGCAGCTGATTCTCACTAGTTGGAGATATTGTGATGTCCGGAGTAAATCATGGATGCTAGTTATGGTAACTAGTTCATTGGAGTGACCAGCCGTAAGACTTCATATGGTTCTCTGCATATATATATATGTCAATGAAGTTCTTACTGCAGCTTAAGTGCGATGTTCTTTTGACTTGCGGTATTCAAGTCATCTTGATCATAAAGACTTATGCTTTGACATCTTAAGCAAGAATCTCTGAGGAGATGTGGACCCGGGATGATTGGGTATAAGTCGAAGTGATCGATGGTGTTTGAATAGCCTTTAAAGGATTCACCACTCCTTGCGAGGAGATGTATACCCATGGCCTCTCGTCGGATTGTTACTAAAGTCTTTGGCCAAAGCATTACATGTTTAGAGTAAGGTATTGTTCGATAAATGTGCAGTAACTAGAATCCGTAGGACGAGGAAATGATGCTTGGGCTAGGTGTGACGTAGTCAACCTAGTGGGGACTGACACTATAGACCTTGTCCTGTTACAAGTGGGTATAAGATGAGTGAAGGGAATGGGGCACGATTCATTCGAGCTGCTGAAGGGTTTCAAAAGTAGTTCTAGATCAACCATTGGTCTTTTCGGTTAATTGGAGATCATGATGTACTACTAGGTGCCACTCATGATCGTTCTATAATTAATGGTTAATTATAGATGGCCAACATAAACTGAGAACTTATTTGGTCACACGCACAACGAGTGTAATCCAAAGGATTTAAAATGAGCTTGAGAATGAGATTCTCAGACCGAGAGAAACTAGATTTGGTTGGACCAAATATGGAGCGAGCACAAAATCATTTCAGTCGCAATGGAAGCGTGGATGGGCGTGTCTTATGAAGATATGATGGATGAACCAAATTGGTTTGGTTCTAATCCAATGGTGGAGAATAAACCAAAGGGGTTTCGTTTGTTTTAAACGAATGAACCAAAGTTGGTTCGGTTCATTTTACCTTAAAATAGACCAAATTGGTTTGGTTTATTTTAACTTAAGTTATTGGAGCGGGTTAACGGGTTTTGGTTATGAACCAATAACCGTTAGGAGAATGTGTTCTCTATAAAAACACGGCTTAAGGGTTTTTCTAAAAATCTAAGGGAATAAGCCATTGAGTTGCCGCCCAAAACCCTAGCTCCCCTTTTGTTGTTGCCGCCCAACATGGTGTTGCCGCCAACTTCATGGAGCTATTGCCACCTCCTTGCCGCCAGACAACCACCTACTGCCGCCGGCCACTTGCTGCTGCCGGTGATCCTCAGGCGACCCTCCTTGGCTCCGGTGACCAAGGACTAGCCGGTCCTCTTCTTTTTGGTCGGCGCTAACTCCTTCACCAAAGCTATCTAGTTTTCTGGACAGCTTGTTTCCTTCTTGTCGGAGGGTCATTTGGATGATGTTTGGAGCTCCGACAGCCATAGCCTTGCCGGGGATTCGATCTCCGGTGATCCTCATAGGTGGAGGACGAAGGATTCGTCAAACGGTTGACGAATACCTCTCCGGAAAAGTGAGTTTTTGAGGACTCATTTTGGATTCGAATTTTGATTCGGATCGTGATCTTCTCTCGATCACATCGTCTTCAACACGAGGCTAATAACCCATACGAAGATGAGGCTCGTGACTTTGTGAAGTTATCCCAAAGATACTCGGTGTGGATATGGATAGAGACGATTCTAGCGAGAATCGTTCCGGTTGATGCCTTTCCCGCTACACGTGATACGTAAGGTATACGTAGTATAAGTTTTCTTTTATTGCAAAATTTGAATATACGGTTATGTGTACACATGTTGTACTATGCATGCGTGTGATATGTGTGTTGTAATAAATTATATTTATAATTTTATTCCTTCCACTGTGCACATGTTTACGAAACATGTTCGAACACACACTCGCCGCAGTGTCGGAAACCCAACACCTTATCATAACATATCATATTTATTTTTATAACATATCATGTTCCTTCTTCATAACATATTATATTTCTTTTCATAACATCTCATGTTCCTTCTTTATAACATATCATGTTTCGCTTCTTCATAGCATATCATTTTTCTTTTCATATCATATCATGTTCCTTCTTTATAACATATCATATTTCTTTACACCACATATGATGTTCATTCTTTATGACATATCATACACTCATACAATTAACATGTCAATGAGCATAACATAATCATACATTCATACAATTAACATGGCAATGAGCATAACATAATCATACATTCATACAATTAAAATGGACATAAGGTAGTGACATCAACCAATCATGCTCTCATAAAATCTAACTAACATCATATTTGCATCTTTTTCTACATGTATCATGGCATGGAGGACTTAGTAGAGGGCATGTACATGGGCTGGCCGAAACCCTAAGGGAGGGTTCTTAGGAGTTTACATGCTAAACAACTTGTGCAAGGTCTACTTAACATCATACTAACATCACACACATATAGGGTATGACATAAACATCATGAACAAGCATAACATGGTGTGATCTAAACTTCATGGGGTTCTACCAAAAATTTTAAACCCTAAACAACTTGTACATGATCTAACTAACAACATATTAATTCTATCACATATAAATCATGGCATGGAAGGCCCTTAGGTGTTTAAATGAGTCTTGGCCGAGAGCTTCAAGGAACCTTAAGATCCATTCCTTAAATCAAGCTTAGCTATCAACATGTTACCTTCATCTACATTCAAAACATAGCATGACAACTTATAGATCATAGCATGATAGACCTAAATGGGTCTTGGCCGAATGTTTCCAAGGAGCTTTAAAGATCAACCACTTAAATTTCGTTTAGCTAACAACATATTATCTTCATCTACAATCAAAACATAGCATAGCAACTTATAGGTCCTAGCATGATAGACCATTAGGAACCTAAATGGGTCTTGGCCGAATGTTTCAAGGAGCTTTAAAGATCAACCACTTAAATTTAGTTTAGCTAACAACATGTTATCTTCATCTACAATCAAAACATAGCATGGAAACTTATAGGTCCTAGTATGATAGACCATTAGGAGCCTAAATGGGTCTTGGCTGATTGTTTCAAGGAGCTTTAAAGATCAACCACTTAAATTTAGTTTAGCTAATAACATTTTATCTTCATCTAACACCAAAACATAGCATGAACACATCTAGAGCATAGCATAGAAAATAATTAGGGGTCCAAAGGGGGGCTTGACCGAGAGTTTTATGAAGGTTGGAGATCAAACACTTAACTTTAGTTTAGATATCAACATACTATCTTCATCTACAATCAAAACATAGCATGACCACATATAGAGCATAGCATAGAAAAACCATTAGGGGTCAAAGGGGGCTTGGCCGAGAGTTTCATGAAGGTTTGAAGATCCAACACTTAACCAAACCTATCTAGAAACCTATTATCATCATATTCATACAAAGTATAGCATGAACCATCATGGAAAGCATAAGGAAGGTCTTGGCCGAAAGTTTTCTTGTAGCTTTTTCTTAATAACTTCAATCGAAACAACTTGTATGCAGGTGAGGGGATACTTACATCCTTCGCTTTGTTTAATAGTTGGAAAAACCCTAGGTTGTGCCAAGACTAGAGCCTTCTTCTTGCTTGGTTAGTTTTCGAAAAATGGAAGAGGGGAAGGAGTAGGGTGGAGTAGGGTTTCAGTGAGGAAGAAGAAGAGAAGGAGAGAATGACAACTTTGGTTTCTCATGTCTCCTCATTCCCCTATTTATTCACTTGAAGGTGTCCCATAGCCTCCCTTACCCTTATCTATCATTTCCCATACCCTTCTAATAGCACAACCCTACAAGGCTTCTGGTTATTGGATGCATCTTAAGATTTAACTATCTACTTAGAGGTTTGGGGTTCAATCCCTAGGCCATGCATCCTTTTTGGCTCTATTTCTTTTATTTTTGAAAGAGCCCACATAAAGCCCATTATAATTATGCAAAAATTCTTGTACAATTGCTAGGAATTTTACGAGCGTTACACAACGGCTACAAGAGCAGTCGACTGATGGTCTCGATAAGTCGACTGTTAGGCGAAATCTAGCCTGAATCTAGGTAATAAAAGTAGCTCTTGAGAAGGTTTTTGCCATAGTTCCATAGGGTGATTTGAGGTGATTTGCTGTTACAATTCAGGGTCTCCAAGTGTAGCTCAAGCAACCAAACAAGCAAGCTTCCAAAAGATCATTTGTAAAGTGGTCTTTGCATTCTTTTGTTGTATTTGATTTGTAATTGCTTGTTTTGCTTTGTATTCCTGTTGTAATCGTTGTAAGAGGTTTCTCCGCCTCCGACTTGTTGTCGAGAAGGAGTATTATTATTTGGTGGTATTGGTTGCATCGCTAGAGCTCATTTGAGCTTAATCCATAGAGTAGGAACCTTGAGGTTCCGAACCACATTACATCCTTGTGAATTTGTGTTTGTCTTCATTTTTGTTATTGCTATTATATATATTCTGCTGCGCATAACAAGTTTTGTATAGACGAACACGAACAAATTCCATCGACGTACAAAACACTATTCACCCCACCCCCCTCTAGCGATGATCAATTCCCTAACATAATGTACAAATCATGTACATCTTGCCCATAGACCATGGTTCAATATGAGATTTAAAAAAAAAAAATCATTTTAAAAAACATTGGTGAAGTCTATCATTTGATAGCAATCACCATTAAACAAGTTTGTACAAAGTTAGACAAAAACATTGAAGTTTTCAATGGTTTTAAACTTTGTATCAATTTTGCAATTTAATGGTTATTTTAATTTAATTTTTTTTTTCACCCATTGTATTTCATGTAAGTAATGTACCTATCAACTTTTAATATTTTTCAAAATACATATATTTAATTATGAATTTCTAAATTTTGTTTTTGAAAACTATATTTTGTATTTTGCATAAACTAATTGACTCCTGCTTGCAGCAGTCGACTGGTTTGTGATTTCAGTCGATTGATAGTGCTGATTTCGACTAAACAAGATTTGTTTAGCCATTGATCAACAATTTTAGGCTACCCTTAAGTCTCCTAAACCTAGGATATGCTTTGGAAAGCATTGGAAGAGTGAAATTATCATTGAAAATGATTAAAAGAGTTATTTAAGGTGGAGTATCAAATTTTAAGGGAGGTTAAAGTTCAAGTTTAAACTTTTACCCTTATTTTCAATGGTTTAAGTTTTCTATAGGGTTAGGAACTCTCCAAGGACATTGTTAGTGCAATTGTTAAGGGGGGAGCAAGCCTTTAGGGGGAGTGTGTCCATTAAAAGAACAAGGATGCAATTTTGATTAAAGGGGAAGAAGTGAGGGTTTGGTAAACATTCATTATGGATTGCCTCTCATTTAGTGATATGGGATTTATCACTAGGAAGAGTGAAGGAATCCAAGATGTTTTTGAAGCAAGGGGGAGAATGTAGAATCTCTTTGAGAGATGAGGCATTGAAAACTATTGGAGGATCGTGGCCCGGCTAGAAGGGGGATTAAATAGCCTTGATCGTGCTCGATAGAATTCGTTCGTGCTTAGTCATCTACAATATCGTTAGCTCAATGGAATATGCTAATTAAGACAATTAAGCTAAGCAAAAGTAAAGAGAAAGAGCAAACGCTAAGACAATGATGTAACGTGGTTCACGACTCTTGCTGCTAATCCACGGACAATTCGTAAGGTGAATCACTCCCTCAATCCAACCCAGTAATCTCTCCTTTAGCTCAAGACAAGGTGGAGGTAACCTCTTTACACTAACTCCTCTACTCACAATTAATATGAGTAAAACTAAAGAAGAAAAGAGTAGAAAGACTTAGAAAACATGGGAACCCTTGGAGGATGATTAGGAGTTAAAGCATTAGCCTGTCCAAGGCTCCCAAGGCCTCCGCTTATAGAGAGTGTTGGTGCAATCGGCCCAGGTTGACTCGAGTTTGACTCGAGCAGTACTTTGATAGTATTTTGATGATAGACAAAACTCGTGACATGGGATTGTCATGGGAAAGTCCAAGATGGAGTTGGCATGGAAAATCCAAGCATGGAGCTTGGTGTGGGAAAAGTCCAAAGCATTGCGAAGTCGTGCACTTGGTGCATGTGGGAAGTCTTGAGGACTTGACAAGTTCACTAGGCTCGGGGTCCTTGAGTCGGTGAAGGATGGCATTGCAAAGTCATGTGCTTGGTGCATCCGAGGGACTGTCGGACGGGGAGCGAATGAAGTGAGACCAAAGGGAAGCATACTTCGAGGGCAAGAGACGCGAAGGATGACGTTGAGAAGCCGTGCGCTTGGCGTATCCGAGGGATGTAGGCCAACGGAAGAGAGCTTCGATGGGGAACTCCATGAGGGATAAGGTGGACTTGGCCAAGTGGCTAAGACTGAGTGTCGGATGCTCAAACTTGATGTTTCAAGGTTTACCCGACGGTCGAATGCTCAAACAACTTGGTGTTTGAAGTTTTGCCCGACAGCAGTCGATTGGCACAGGTGCCGGTTCAACTGATCCAAGTCGACTAGGGTTCGACTAGTGTTAGACTGCAGTTTTGTGCTTAGCGATCAGCCATGGATCGGATGGATGATGACGATGATGAGTCGGCTGAGGATGATCGATTGATGGGAATGTCGCTAACACAGAACGCTCCGTAGCTGACTGGGCAGTCGACTACTAGGTCACCAGTCGACTGATGGAAATCATTAGTCGACTGGTAGGTGATCCGTTGGAACTTATCCAACATGGATCTGGCCGTTGTGAGACAATGGCTACAGGGGCAGTCGACTGGTGCCTTTTGGTAGTCAACTATTGGGCGCGAAATCAGCTTGATGTAAGTTATAAAAGGAGCTCAAGAGGGAGGATTTCTCCAAGACTTTAAGGAAGCTATTGGAGGGGAATTGTTGCTGCATTCCAGTCCTTCAAGAGCCATCCAAAGCAAGCTACAAGCAAAGGGTTCAAAGCAAGCGTTGTAAAGTGTTCTTTACGTGTATTTCGTATATGTCTTTGTATTGCTTGTATTTCATTACTTAGTGTAATTGCTTGTGTTTGGTTTCTCCACCTCCGACGTGTTGTCGAGAAGGAGTGGTTTAGTTAGTGTCGTGCGCATAACTAGAGCTCGGTGAGCTCGCCCATGGAGTAGAAACCATTTGGTTCCGAACCACGTATATCGTGTGTGTTTGCATATGCTTGTATTTTTGTTAGTATTATTATTGTTTCTATTGTTTCCGCTACGCTAACGACAATCATAGACAAGCGACGCAACGAGAAAGAACGAATTCCATCATCGAACTAAAGAGGGCTATTCACCCCCCTCTAGCCGGCCAACCACATCGATCGACCCTACAAGTGGTATCAGAGCAAGGGTGCTTGTCGAGGACTAACCGCCAACACAAGCACTATAAGATGGCCGGCTACAAGATCCATCCACCAAAATTTGATAGAGATTTTGCTTGGTGGAAGAAACAGATGGAGGTATATATCGAAACCAACTTTGATTTTATGATTATTGTAGAAAACGGTTTTGAGATGCCTAGGGACAAAGACAACAAGCCAATTGAAAAGTTGAGGTGGACCCAAGACCAAATAAAAGACTTCAAGACAAATCTCAAGGTAATAAAATTACTTAGTGATTTGTTACCTAACACTATTTGGTCTAGATTGGGTGACTATAGGGATGCGAAGGAATTGTTGAATAAGATAATAAAATTCCAAGAAAATTCCCAACCGGCACAAGTAGAGGAGAATGCCGAGGAAGAAGCACCCACCACATTTGAAGATGTTGATGATTTGGTGGAGACCTCCACCTCTAACATTGAGGGGGAGGAAAGGAATTCCATTCTGAAGCAAGATCAAAACAAAGCATCTACCTCCGGAAGATGTTATCAAGAAGAATCCTCCACCTCCCTAGGTAACTCAAGTGTTGTTATTTTAAATAAAAATAATATAATATGCTTTGAGTGTAGGGAGAAAGGGCATTACAAGAGTAAATGCCCAAAATTGGCTAAGAAGAAAACACCGACACCAAAAGTCAACCCAAAGTCAAAGGATGTCGGAGTCCCCAAAACTAGAAGCAAAGAGCACATTGTGTGCTTTAAATGCAATCAAAAGGGGCACTACCGAAGCCAATGCCCTAGGGGAAGGAAGAAAGGGCAAGAAGGTATATCTCATGTAGGGGGAGCTCCATAAGCTAACCCTAAGGTAAATTTAAATTATGCACCTTTAATTCCTAAAGCTAAAAAGCATGCTAAGAATTATTTTAGCTCTCTTGCAATCATTAATGAAAAGCATGCTAGTAGGAATAAATATGTGTGTTTAGGTGCTAAGCATGTTAGTTTATCTAAGGACAAACCTATGACTCAAAACACTAGACCCATTATACCTAAAGAGTCAATTAGAAGAGTTGAAAACCATCTAGGCATTAACCCTAAGAAGGGTACACACATGCCTAAGTGTAGGGATGTATACTGAAAAGTCTATCTTTTGTATGAACATCTTTATTTTGAAATAAGAATCACATAATCATTGTTTGTATTTTTATGGTTATGCAATATTTTCTAATACATTACATTGTAGATAACATGGTGTGTGGTGTCACTCGGGAGATCAAGTTATCAGCTCCTTGTAAAGTATAAGTAAAGATTCACAACCGAGATGACTTTGGACAAACCATCGGAATGGTTGTAGTGTGATTTGGTATTTGTTTGTCTTGACCATAGAATCACACTAGTGCACTTTGTGTGTATTGAGTAGGACCGACTTAGAGGTGATTCAATTTATTGCTGACTACATAATCGAATCGGACCTCAGATATTATTTTGTACATGCTCTTAATCCCGATATAATAACGGGCACATATACTTAGTATTCATATCTTTGATTTACCAATGGGCGAGATTTATAGATTAAATCGATAGGCTCAGTAAGTTGGGAAATGATATTATTTATATGGTGTGTCGTTGATTAAAGGAGGAAATCGTGTCCTATACATTAGGATGATGATGTCCCCTTGAGGAGCTCATAAGGTTCATCATGTAAACCCTACAGGTGGACTTGGTCCGGCATGATGAAAAGGTTGAGTGGTACTACTCATGGAGTTAGATGTAGATTAATTAATGGTCAATAAATTAATTAATCGATGGACATTCGATATCTTAAACATGGGGAGAAAATGTACAAATAATATATGGAGCCCATATTATCCTATGGGGGTTGGTGAGGTAGATCAATGATAATCCTTTAGTGGATTGGATTATCATTAGTGGATCGAACTTTATGTGGGCTTGATCCATGGGTGGCCAAGATCCAACTCCTCCTCATGGTCCCTACACCTTATGAAGCTTAGATCCAATGGATAGAAACAAAACTCTAGATCCAAAGGTAGAGATTAAATCTCTAAGATCCGACGGTTAATATTAAATCTCTAGATCAGACGGTTGAGATTAAATCCCTAGAACCAATGGTGGAGATTAAAAGGAGGCTTATCCCTAACTCTATAAAAGAAGGACAAGGGGTTGGCGTGGAGTTTAAAATCAAGGGATGTTAGGGTTTTGGAGGTTGGCGGCAAGAGATAGGAGCTAGGATTTGGGCTTGGGCGGCACCTAATAAGGAAAGATTTCCTTGTCTTCTTCTCCTTCCTCAAGCTGCCGGTACCCCTCCAGCCCTTTCCAGCCATTGGACGGCGGCCAAAGACCCTCTTCTCCTTCTCCTTAGGTGGTGGAAACAAGATATAGGGCTTTCCCTTGGTGTCTTGGCCGGTTTCCACCATTATCTCCTCCTCCTTCTTTGCAGGCGGCAAGCTCCTTCCTTGGAGGTTGTTGGTTGGTTGAAAGTAGGAATAGAGCTTTGTTTATATTCTTCCTCTTGCTCGGAATGAGCAAGGAAGGAATATTGGCGATGTAGGAGCTTCAACTTTTGGTAGATCGTCGCCCACACGACGTCCGAAAGGAGGAAGGTCATACATTAGAAGATCGAGAGGTATACCTATTCTCTATTCTCTTTTGTTACTTTCTTGTATTTGTTTTTCGAATTATGACCATGATAAATACTGTTTGTGGCTAAATAATACTTGGATCCCGAACATAAATACCAAAACCGGCGATCCGTATATTGTCTATTCTGCGGTTACTCGTAGAATAGAGGTTGGTCGCTTGAACAACGAGTTTTTTCAAGTGACCACTCTAAACGAATAGCATGACGATGACTTGATTGTTTGGGCAATCCCTTTTGTCTAGGATTAAATTTTTTTAATCTGGGGACATCGATGGGATCGCATTGAACAAACAACCAAGGTTAAGTGGGAAGCGAAGTTTCCCCTCACAGACTCGATAAGTAAAACCCTTCAATTGGTATCAGAGCCAAGGTTTCCAGTTTTATGTGTTTAGGATTCGGTTAATTTTTATGCACTTTTCATATATTATATGTGTAGGATAATAGTAGGATATGCGTAGTTTAATTCTTTGGTTGCAGACAAAAGATCCGACTATTATGGCCATATGTGTATATGTGATTGTATGTGTATATTTTGTTGAATCCTCGGGGTTGACGAGGCTAGTATTTGATTTTTTTTTGTAAATTAGATACGACATTGTTTAGCCACTCATTATTTTAGTTTACTTTCGATCTAGATTTCATGTACACTCCCTCGTGGAGTATAGGATTGATGGATGTAAATTAAAATAGGTTACAGTCTCGGCCCGGATCTCCGGATGGCTTGTACATGGCGTAGGAGAAGTGGATGAGAAGGCGTTGCGACGAGAGACATATTGAAGGCAAAAGCCATAATAGTTGGAAAATAATTTATTTTTCATATTTATTGCTTTTTATTTGATATGCATGTCGTAGGCTAGGAAAATTCCTCAATTTCAAATTACTAAGTGGGAGAGGGAAATTTTTATAAATTCCCACGGCCTCCATTACGATTTGACAAGTGATGCAAACAAACTTGTGCATCGGCTCTGAGTGCCTTTCCCCGCATCGGATGAGTTTGTTTGTGGATCACAAGGTCAAATATGGTTATAGGAAATTATTAAAAGCGTGTGCACTTCCCCATCGGAAGGCACATAACCCGAGATAATTTCCTTGGTACCGAGTAACGGTGAACACTTAGATACAAATATAAGTATCCTCCCCATCAGAGTCACTGCTTTTATTTGTAGGGCCAAAGAGGAACCAACTATTAATTTTACTTGTCAAAAATTTAGGTTGACAAGATAGTAAAATTAATGGGTAAAATCTCCACTTAAAAAAATGTAGAATTCGTATATGTCCACACTATCGTGGCATACGATATTCTCGGTGTTTTGAGGTGTTGGTTGATTTTAAAATTTTATTGTTTGAGGAATCAATAATTTTTTGAAATCTAATGTTTTGATTTATGTGATTCTTAGGTTTTCTTTCAAAATGACTTTCAACCCACTTGTTGTGATACTGAAAAAGAACAAACTTACTGGACCCAACTATGTTGATAGGAAGAGGAATCTAGACAATGTCTTGACTGCTGAGGAATACAAATATGTACTCCTCGAAGAGTGCCCTCCTAAGCCTGCAGAAGATTCTGGGGAAAAGGAGTGAGAGAGTTATAAGAAGTGGGTAAAGGCCGATGAGATGGCGCGGTGTTACATTTTGGCATCTATGTCAAATGTACTGCAACATCAGCATCAAGCCATGCCCACAGATTATGACATGATGCTCAATCTCAAAGAGCTTTTCGGACACTAGAATCGGCCTGCGAGGCAAGAAGCCATGAGAAACTTGATGACGACCACCATGATCGAGGGAACACCCGTGAGGGATCATGTTCTCAAGATGATGACTCATTTGAATGAGTTGGAAGTCCTCGGAGCTGAGCAGTTTCCAGTCTCTACCTAGGAGTTTTGAGCAGTTTCGCCTTAACTACAACATGAACAAGAGGTTGTATTCATTGGCGAAACTTCTGACAAAACTCTAGGCGGCAGAGGGGCTATTTCGTTAGAGTGCTGAGCCACATGCCATGGTGACCCAAAAGGTTTCTACTTCTAAGCTGAAAGGCAAGAAGAAGAAGAAACAAACTAGGCCAAAGGCGGCGGGAGGTACTCAGGGAGGAGTGAAGAAGCCGAAAGGCAAGTGCTTCACTTGTAAGCAGACTGGACACTAGAAGAAGGACTGCCCCAATCGCAAGAACAAAGGTATATCTTTTGGTCTAGTCATTGAAACATGTTTAGCGGTGTTATCTACCGGCACCTGGTGTGTAGATACAAGAGCCACTGATCACGTCTGCAATACTTTGCACGGGTTCCAGAAAACCAGACGACTGGTTGAGGGGGAGATTACTATGTACTTGGGCGATGCCACGAAGGTGGCAGCTGTTACAATGGGAGATGTTCATTTATTTTTTGAGAAAAATAAACTTTTGGTTCTTAAGAATTACCTTTATGTACCATTATTTAGAAAGAATTTAATTTCGGTTTCTAAATTATTTATGGATGGATATTCTATTTCTTTTAATGACAGAGTTGTTATAAGAAGGAATAGGGGCATTATCTGTTCGGGTGCATTGATAGGAAATTTGTACACACTTGAACCAAAAGCTCCCACGATGCATATTGAAATTAATAACTCATCTTCTAATTCCAATAAGAGAAAAGAACCTTCGAAGATGAACCAAACATATCTTTGGCATCTTAGGCTTGGTCACATTAACCGAAGCAGAATTCAAAGGTTGATAGCTGATGGACCTTTCGGTTCATTAGTGGTGGAGGATCTCCCATCCGGCGAATCCTGCTTGGAAGGTAAGATGACCAAGAGGCCTTTTAAGGACAAGGGGTATAGAGCCAAATATGTGTTAGAATTGGTTAATTCTGATTTGTGTGCTCCTATGTCTATCCAGGATAGAGGTGATTTTCAGTATTTTGTCTCTTTTATAGACGATTATTCAAGATATGGATACATTTACCTGATGCACCGCAAGTCTGAAAGCTTTGACAAGTTCAAAGAATTCAAGGTTGATGTGGAGAAACGTCAAGGTAAAAGTATCAAGATATTACGATCTGATCGTGGTGGTGAGTACCTCTTGGGAGAGTTTAGGAACTACTTATCAGAGGCTGGGATTCAATCCCAATTGACTGCACGTGGTACACCCGAGTAGAACGGTGTAGTAGAGCGAAGGAATTGGACTCTTATGGAGATGGTTAGATCGATGATGAGTTATTCTGAGTTGCCATATTCGTTCTGGGGATATGCTCTAGATACGGCGATGTACATTCTGAACTTGGTTCCATCTAAATCAGTGCCTTCTACTCCCATAGAATTGTGGACTGGGCAGAAGCCTAGTCTAAGACATATTCGGATATGGGGGAGTCCAGCACATGTGCTGAAGGCAGATGCTGGTAAGTTGGAACCTCGTATAGAAGTACGCATATTCGTTAGGTATCCTAGAGGAATGAAGGGTGGTTTGTTTTATAGTACTAGAGATCAGAGGGTGATCGTTAGCATGAATGCCATATTTCTAGAGGAAGACTATGTGATGAGCCACAAGCCAAAGAGAAAAATTATTCTGGAGGAATTAAAAGGGGAAGTCACTTCTTTAGTACCACCGCTACAAAAGAATATACCTCATGTCACTGCACCGCGTGTCACAGAGGATACACAGGTGATACCTCATCGTAGTGGGAGGGTTGTGAGACAGCCTGATAGATTCATGTTCTTGGGAGAATCTTCTGATTTGGTCCCTAGAGAACATGAACCTGATCCCTGGACATATGACGAGGCAATCCAAGATAAAGATGTAGTATCTTGGCAAAGTTCAATGAATACTGAGATTGAATCTATGCATTCAAATCAGGTCTGAGAGCTAGTAGACCCACCCAATGGTGTAAAAACCATTGGATTCAAGTGGATCTACAAAAGAAAGAGAGGAATAGATGGGAAGGTTGAGACCTTCAAAGTGAGGCTTGTTGCGAAGGGGTATACTCAGAAAGAGGATATCGATTATGAGGAGACCATTTCACCGGTAGCCATGCCTAAGTCTATCCGGATTCTCTTATGCATAGCAGCTCATATGGATTATGAGGTGTGGCAGATGGATGTCAAGAAAGCTTTCCTTAATGGAAGTCTTGAGGAAAACATCTATATGAAGCAACCAGAGGGATTCATTGCTAAGGGCAAAGAGCATCTTGTATGTAAGCTTAATCGGTCCATTTATGGATTGAAGCAAGCTTCGAGGTCTTGGAACATCCGCTTTATTGAGGTAATCCAATCTTATGGATTTATTCAAAGTCCGGATGAGTCTTGTGTATACAAGAGATATGACGAAAATGTAGTGATATTTCTTGTACTATACGTAGATGACATTTTGTTGATTGGCAACAATATCAAGGTGTTATCGGACGTAAGGGTATGATTGTCCAAACAGCTTGATATGAAGGACTTGGTAGAGGTGGGACACATTCTTGGGATCAAGGTTATAAGGGATCACAGGAAAAGGATGTTGTGCTTATCCCAAGCTTCATACATAGAAACGATTATGGATAGTTTTAGCAAGCAGAACTCCAAGAAGGGTTTTCTACCTTTCAGGCATGGAGTTCCTTTATCTAAGGAGATGTGTCCTATATCATCTGAGGAGATAGAGGAAATGAAGGCGATTCCTTATGCTTCGACAGTAGGAAGCCTCATGTATGCAATGCTATGTACGAGACCAGATATCTGCTATGTCATTGACATGGTCAACAGATATCAGAGTAATCCAGGGCAGGGACATTGGACTGTGGTAAAGCATATATTGAAGTACCTGATAAGGACTAGGGATTATATGCTGGTTTACCGGGCAGACCAATTACTCCCTATGGGTTACTCGGATTCTGACTTCCAATCTGATAGGAATAACAGTAAGTCTACCTCAGGTTTTGTGTTTACTTTGGGAGGTGGAGTCATTGTATGGAGGAGTGTCAAGCAGAAATGCATGGCAGACTCCACCATGGAAGCTGAGAATGTGGCAGCCTCTCAGGCAGCCAAAGAAGCTGTGTGACTCAGGAACTTCCTGATGGACTTGGCTGTGATTCCTGATTTTCCCAGAACTGTCACAATTTATTGTGATAATAGTGGTGCAGTTGCAAACTCGAAGGAACCACGAGCCCATAAGGCTAGTAAACACATAGAGCACAAGTACCACTAGATACGAGAAATCGTAAAGAGAGGAGAAGTTGTTGTGGCCAAGATTGCATCAAAGGATAACCTGACAGATCCTTTCACTAAGTTCCTTTCGACGAGAGCTTTTGATAGGCATGTGGAGGGAATGGGGATCAGATGTGTGGCAGTTTGAGGATAGCATAGTCTTTTAGTATAAGTGGGAGATTGTAGGGATGTATACTGAAAAGTCTATCTCTTGTATGAACATCTTTATTTTTAAATAAGAATCACATGATCATTGTTTGCATTTTTATGGTTATGCAATATTGTCTAATACATTACATTGTAGATAACATGGTGTGTGGTGTCACATGGGAGATCATGTTATCGGCCCCTTGTAAAGTATAAGTAAAGGCTCACAACCGAGATGACTTTGGACAAACCATCGAAATGGTTGTAGTGTGATTTGGTATTGGTTTGTCTTGACCATAGAATCGCACTAGTGCACTTTGTGTGTATTGAGTAGGACCGACTTAGAGGTGATTCGATTTATTGCTGACTACATAATCGAATCGGACCTCAGATATTATTTTGTACATGCTCTTAATCCCGATATAATAAAGGGAACATATACTTAGTATTCATCTCTTTGATTTACCAATGGGCGAGATTTATAGATTAAATCGATAGGCTCGGTAAGTTGGAAAATAATATCATTTATATGGTGTGTCGTTGATTATAGGAGGAAACCGTGTCCTATACATTAGGATGATGATGTCCCCTTAAGGAGCTCATAAGGTTCATCATGTAAACCCTACAGGTGGACTTGGTCCGGCATGATGAAAAGGTTGAGTGGTACTACTCATGGAGTTTGATGTAGATTAATTAATGGTCAGTAAATTAATTAATCGACGGACATTCGAGATCTTAAACACGGGGAGAAAATGTACAAATAATATATGGAGCCCATATTATCTTATGAGGGTTGGTGAGGTAGATTAATGATAATCCTTTAGTGGATTGGATTATCATTAGTGGATCGGACTTTGTGTGGGCTTGATCCATGGGTGGCCAAGATCCAACTCCTCCTCATGGTACCTAATGTAGCCTATTAACACCTCATGAAGCTTAGATCCAATGGATAGAAACAAAACTCTAGATCCAAAGGTAGAGATTAAATCTCTAAGATCCAATGGTTGAGATTAAATCTCTAGATCTGACGGTTGAGATTAAATCCCTAGAACTAATGGGTTGGCTTGGAGTTTAAAATCAAGGGAAGTTAGGGTTTTGGAGGTTGGAGGCAAGAGATAGGAGCTAGGGTTTGGGCTTGGGCGGCACCTATTAAGGAAAGATTTCCTTGCCTTCTTCTCCTTCCTCAAGCTGCCGATGCCCCTCCATCCCTTTCCAGCCATTGGCCGGTGGCCAAAGACCTCTTCTCCTTCTCCTTAGGTGGTGGAAACAATATATAGGGCTCTCCCTTGGTGTCTTGGCTGGTTTCCACCGTAATCTCCTCCTCCTTCTTGGCCGACGACAAGCTCCTTCCTTGGAGGTTGTTGGTTGGTTGAAAGAAGGAATAGAGCTTTGTTTCTATTCTTCCTCTTGCTCAGAATGAGCAAGGAAGGAAGATTGGCGATCTAAGAGCTTTAACATTTGGTAGATCGTCGCCCACACGACGTCCGAAAGGAGGATGGTCATACATTAAAAGATTGAGAGGTATACCTATTCTCTATTCTCTTTTCTTACTTGCTTGTATTTGTTTTTCCAATTATAAGCATGATAAATACTGTTTGTGGCTAAATAATACAAGGATCCCGAACATAAATACAAAAACCGACCATCCGTATATTGTCTATTCCTTGGCTACTCGTAGAATAGAGGTTGGTCTCTTGAACAACGAGTTTGTTCAAGTGACCTCTCTAAACGAATAGCACTACGATGACTTGATTGTTTGGGCAATCTCTTTTGTCTAAGATAAAATTTTTTAATCCGGGGACATCGATGGGATCGCCATGTGTAGGGATGTATACTAAAATGTCTATCTTGTAAATGAACATCTTTATTTTGAAATAAGAATCACATGATCATTGTTTGCATATTTTTATTGTTATGCAATATTGTCTAATACTTTACATTGTAGATAACATGGTGTGTGGTGTCAAACAGGAGATCATGTTATCGGCCCCTTGAAAAGTATAAGTAAAGGCTCACAAACGAGATGGCTTTGGACAAACCATCGGAATGGTTGTAGTGTGATTTGGTATTGGTTTGTCTTGACCGTAGAATCACACTAGTGCACTTTGTGTGTATTGAGCAGGACCGACTTAGAGGTGATTCGATTTATTGCTGACTACATAATCGAATCAGACCTCAGATATTATTTAGTACATGCTCTTAATCACGATATAATAACGGGCACATATACTTAGTACTCATCTCTTTGATTTACCAATGGGCGAGATTTATAGATTAAATCGATAGGCTCGGTAAGTTGGTATTGGGACCTGTGCGCCCGCTAGAGGGGGGGTGAATAGCGCGTTGACCGTACATAGATGGAATTTGATCACATGTTCTTCTCTACAATTTCGTTAGCACAGCGGAAATAGAAAAGTAATAACGATAATGAAATGAACAACACGCTGACACAAGGATATAACGTGGTTCGGAACCAAAGCGGAGTCTTGGCGCACTGGCTCACAGTGTTCTCGTCTCGACATTGATCGGCAATGATCGCCGACCCTTGGCGATAATCGCATGCCGACACGATCGACCGCTCCAATGAGCAATGCGCCGGTATTTCGGCTCTAGCGGCGGTCGAACTCTAGTCGACTCTCGGCAGTCGAACTGACCATAATGTCAGTCGACTGCCAACCTCAAAAATGAGGTTTTAACCCAAGTATGGTGCCCCCATACTTACTAGACCACCCTAAGCCTAGACCTAAGCCTTCTAGCCACCTTCATCAGCCTCACGCCTCTCGGATCCCTCCAAGTCATCCATGACTTATTCATCCATCGCGCTAGCCTCCGGGTGCTTCCCTCGGCTATGTCATGCTAACGGTGTCTACACCGCCAAGGCACATTGGACTTACGCCGCCAAGACTTTGCTTGGACTTTACGCCGCCAATATCCATCCCCTTGGACTTCTCAAATGCCATCCTCAAGCTTGGACTTTCCCTTGCCAACCCATGTTGGACTTTCCATGCCAAGACTATGCTTGGACTTTCCTTTATGCCAAGTACTCAAGACTTGGACTTTCCCAAATGCCAAGTACCCATGACTTGGACTTTCCATGCCAAGTACCCATGACTTGGACTTTACCTTGCCAAGACCCATGCTTGGACTTACCCTTGATCACATGGTCAACCCTAATCAACCATCAAAGTCTCCCTCGAGTCAAACTTGAGTCCGGTCAATTATAACCTGGGTCGATTGCTCCAACAATCTCCCCAACATATTAACCGACATCAATGTCCAAAATCAATGTCAAACCACTTTGTCAAACATCTTATGTCAAACATCAAAGCATCACTCGAGTCAAACTCGAGTCTGGTCAATCGTGACCTGGGCTGATTGCACCAATAATCTCCCCCTTTTTTATGCTTGACAAAACAAACCTTGAGTTATTCCCCTAACTCAAATTCCCTTACCAATTTTTCAAATTGGTAATTTAATCTTCTCCCCCTTTTTGACATACATAAAAAAGGTTATCTCTCTAAGGAGGTCAATGTCTCATGACCCAATGAGATCTTACAATCTCGCCCTTGATTCAAAAATACCTAGGATGCCTACCATCTTCCTAGTGATAAGTCCCATATCACTCAAGAGAGGCAATCCTATATTCTCTCCCAATTTCCAAATTGGGTTTCTCAAAATCCCATCAATTTTCCCAATTGATGATATTCTCCCAATAACTTCTCCCCCTTCAAGAAGAGAAACACATCCATCATCCCAAGATGGATAACTCCCCCTAAAGGCTTGCTCCCCCTTGACCATTGCACCAACAATGTCTTTGGGAAGTCCCAAAGCCAATAAGAACTCTAAACCATCAAAATTAAGGTTCTAAGTTCAACATAGAACTTTCACTCACCCTAAATTTGATACTTTGACCTAACACCGCTCCTAATCCATATCCAATGGATTTTCACCCTTTATAATACTTCCCAAAGCATATCCATGGGTTAGGAGTGATTAGGAACCTTTACCATAGCTGAACACAGGCTAAACAACCTTGTTTTCCCAAAATCAGACCTGGCAGTCGACTCCTGACAGTAACCAGTCGACTGCCACCCATATCAATCGACTGCCACCAAGGGCAGTCGACTGATAGCTGAAATTTCCAAATTTCAACTATTAGAATCGAGATTCAGAAAAACATAACTAATTATACGTATATCGAAAAATCACGAAATTTGATACGTATAATACCTATGACTAATACAATGGGTGAAAATTGTTTTAAAAATATTTTACCCGTAAAATAGCAAAATTGATACAAAATCCAAAAGTGACTAAAAACTTTAAAGTTTAAGCTCACTTTGTATCAATCTCATCAATGGTGATTGCTATCAAAAGATAGACTTCACCAAGGTTTTTCAAAATGATTTTAAAAACGTTTTCAAAACCTTATTTTGGATCATATTCCTTGGGCTCTATGCACATGACTTGTACACAATCTTTCCCAATGATCCACCAATTATATAAGATGAGTTTGAGTTCATCTAGATGCAACAACTATGCACCTTGAACTTAACTCATATCCTAGCATCTCACATGTATCTAGGGTGTATAAATACACATACATGTCAATTTGATGTGAGATGTGGGTTTTGTTCTCCCTAATCTAGGGTTTCATGTATTCTCTAAGGCAACCCTACTTGATTCCCTTATAAATGGGACTTTAAGTCAAGCCATAGTCCTTAATTCAATTTCAACCAAATTGTCTTAAATGCATGAATGATTATGGCATTAGAAATGATATAAATAAGCACATGCTCATAATCATGATGTCATGGCATAATATGAAATCTAAAAACACATGACATTAATCCTTAAACATAAGCATAATCATGACATATAAAATGATTAAAAATAAACATGATATCATGACATGGCATATGACAATCAAAACATGGCAAATAAAAAGTATAGGTATAAGAATACCTAAATTTTAATAATAATTGCCATTTGATATAATTAGGTTTATTTTGCGATATTATCATTAATCTCCCTAGTGTGCCAAAAACCCAAAATGGCACACTAACCTCTAAACCTAAATTGTGCCAATTTAATTGATTTTTATCAAAACTTATCAATTAATATTGGCACATCCTAAAATCCTTTAGAATTCAAATCTAACCACATCCCAAGGTAACCATAACCTTGAAAATGACCTAAAATGCCACCTTTGCCATGGTTGAGTTAACTACCCATCCAATCAAGGTTGGAACACCCTAAACCCATCTTAGCGTGAATCCATCACGCTCTTAGGAACCCAAAATCGATTTGAGCTCCTAGGGTTAATTAGGTATTCCTTAGGGATAACCGCCCTAGATACCTTCCTAATGACCCTTCTAGGCTTATTAGCCTTGGTCACTTGGGTCTTGCCTAGGTTACTCTAGGGGTAACTCCCCTTGCAACCTTCTTGGTGGCCACCCTAGGTTTCCTAGAAACCCTAGCCACTAGGCACAACCTTTGGTCAACCTTAGGGATGACTTCCCTATTGACCTTGGTCTTCCTAGATCTAGTTTGTGTCCCATAATCAAATGGAACACTATGGTAAGCTACCTTTGGCTTAGGTTTGTGACCCAAACCTTGCTTGCCCTTGGTTGACTTTTGACTCTTAGGTCCTTGGTGTTGACTTTGACTTTTGGACCTTTGACTTTGACCATAAGACCCTTTAAATTGGTTTTGTATATTCCTAAGGGTCTTTTCTAGTTTCTCAAGCCTTGACCTCAAGGCTTGGTTTTCTAATTCTAATTGCCCAATTGATTTTTGATTAAATTCATGGGCATGAGACTTTCTAGGCATCTGCCTAGTCCATTTAGGGTTTAGACCTAGATGTTCTTGTACCTTCCTAATTGTCTCCCTAGGTAGGATTGGTCTTGAGTTATTTGACCTAGGTTTATACTTAGATAAATTGTTTTTAGGGACATTAGTCCCAAATTTCTCCTTACTTTTGAAGTTAACACTTTCAGCTCCTAAACAAATATATTTATCTCTAGCATGCTTTTCATGGTGAATTGCGAGAGAATTAAAATTTCTAGCATGCTTTTGACTTTTAAATTTAGAAGGTGCATTATTTAAATATACCTTAGGGTTAGCTATAGAAGCTCCCCCTACTTGCAATGCTCCTCCTTGCCCCTTCTTCTTCCCCCTAGGACATTGACTCCGATAATGCCCCTTTGAATTGCACTTGAAGCATATGATGTGCTCCTTGCTCTTTTGACTTGGGGCACCGACATCCTTGACTTTTGGTGCTGGTGGAGCTTTCCTAACCTTCTTTGGGCACTTGCTCTTATAGTGCTCGGTTTCCCTACACTCAAAACATATTATATGCATTTTATTATTAACACATATGTTTGAGTTACCTAGGTCAATGGAGACCGGAATTGGACTTTGGGCTTCTTCATCTTGATCGGATGTCGAAGCTTCTTCTTGATGTTCGGGTGTGGAAGTTCTCTCCTCCCCCTCAGTCCTTGAAGTGGATGCTTCTTCCACTTCCTCCACCGATCCGGAAGTTGACTCCCTATTAACCTCCGAATCCTCAAGCTCTTTAGATGATGATGTACTTGCTTGAGCTTGAGAGGGTGAACACTCCTCTTCTTCTTCTTCTTCTTGGATTGATGATGGATTTTCATGAAGCTTTGCCACTTGGCTCCACAACTCCTTAGTATCCATATAGTCCCCTACCATACACACAATTTCATTAGGGACCAAATCAAGAATAAATTTTACTACCTTCATGTTTTTCTCGAAGGCTTGGAGTTGATCTTCACTCCACTTCTTCTTCTTGAGGAACCCTCCCTTTGGTCCTATTGGATAGCTAAAACCCTCCATCAAGATAGACCATTCTTCGAAGTCCCTCATCATTAGGAAGTCTTTAATTCTTGACTTCCATTGCTTAAACCCTTCTTGTCCATAGAAGGTATTGGGGATAGGTGTGTTGATATCCCATCCCAAATGTCCTTGGATTTCCATCTTTCCCTCTAGTGTCTTGACTCTGGGTTGTTAATCCGTAGAAGAGCCCCGGGCTCTGATACCACTTGTTGGGACCTATGCGCCTGCTAGAGGGGGGGGGTGAATAGCGCGTTGACCATACGTAGATGGAATTTGATTGTGTGTTCGTCTCTACAATTTCATTAGCACAGCGAAAATAGAAAAGTAATAATGATAACGAAATGAACAACACGCTGACATAAGGATATAACGTGGTTCGGAACCAAAATGGTTCCTACTCCACGGATTGGATTCGTACGAACCCTAGCGATGCCAATCACACACCACTATGATAAATACTCCTTCTCGACACAAGTCGGAGGTGGAGAAACCTCTTACAATAAGATTACAACTATAATCAAATAACAACAAGCAAATAAAATGAGATACAATGCAATATAAGTAAAGAGAATGCTTTACAAATGCCTTTCGATTGCTTGCTTGTTGATCGCTTGAATCGTGGTTGAAGACCCTTATTTGCAGCAGCAAATCGCCTCAAAAACGTCCAAGAAATCGCTGCCAAAAACCCTCCCGTCGAGCTCCTTTTATCCTTGCGCGCGACCTGGATTTTCGCCCATCAGTCGACTGCCATAAGTCACCAGTCGACTGATGCCACTATTGTCGTGAGACAACGGCTCGATCCACGCAGGAAAAACTCCAACGGATCTCTTGGTAGTCGACTGCCAATATTGGCAGTCAGCCGATCGTAGCCAGTAGCCTGGATCGCCCGACCTACGCGAGCGCCTCGCGGCTCGACATTGACCGGCGATCGGCTACTTGGCCATGCCGTCACACCAATGATCGCATATGAGAAGTCGACCTTAGCCTAGACCTAAGCCTTCTAGCCACCTCCATCAGCCACACGCCTCTCGGATCCCTTCAAGTCATCCATGACTTGTTCATCCATAGCGCTAGCCTCCAGGTGCTTCCCTCGGCTATGTGGCATTACTAGCGGTGTCTGCATGAGGCTTTTTGTGGACTTACGCCAACCATTGGACTTAAGACTCCAGCTTGGACTTTCTGCGCCCATAATATCATCCAGTCCTTGGACTTCTCGTGCAACTTGGACTTCGACTTTCCATGCCAAGACCATGCTTGGACTTTCCTTTGTGCCAAGTACTCAAGACTTGGACTTTCCCAAATGCCAAGTACCCATGACTTGGACTTTCCATGCCAAGTACCCATGACTTGGACTTTACCTTACCAAGACCCATGCTTAGACTTACCCTTGATCACATGGTCAACCCTAGTCAACCATAAAAGTCTCCCTCGAGTCAAACTCGAGTCCGATCAATTATAACCTGGGTCGATTGCTCCAACAATCTCCCCAACATATTAACTGACATCAATGTCCAACATCAATGTCAAACCACTTTGTCAAACATCCTATGTCAAACATCAAAACATCACTCGAGTCAAACTCGAGTCTGGTCAATCGTGACCTGGGTCGATTGCACCAACAGTTGGGAGATGATATTATTTATATGGTGTGACATTGATTATAGGAGGAAACCATGTCCTATATATTAGGATGATGATGTCCCTTGATGAGCTCATAAGGTTCATCATGTAAAGCCTGCAGGTGGACTTGGTCCGGCATGATGAAAAGGTTGAGTGGTACTACTAAAGGAGTTAGATGTTGATTAATTAATGGTCAATAAATTAATTAATCAACGTACATTCGAGATCTTAAACACGGGGAGAAAATGTACAAATAATATATGGAGCCCATATTATCATATGAGTGTTGGTGAGGTAGATCAATGATGATCCTTTAGTGGATTGGATCATCATTAGTGGATAGTACTTTATGTGGGCTTGATCCATGGGTGGCCAAGATCCAACTCCTACTCATGGTCCATAATGTAGCCTATTAACACCTCATGAAGCTTAGATCCAATGGATAGAAACAAAATTCTAAGATCCATAGGTAGAGATTAAATCTCTAAGATCCGACGGTTGAGATTAAATCTCTAGATCCGACGATTGAGATTAAATCCCTAGAACCAATGGAAGAGATTAATTCATGACTTATCCCTAACTCTATAAAAGGAGGGCAAGGGAGTTGGCATGAAGATCATCCAAGAGAGCTAGGGTTTTGGGCGGCAAGAGAAGGAATCCTAGTTGATATAGGATTAGGGTTAGGTTTAGAGGCAAGGGCGGCACAAAATAAGGAAGGTTCTCTTTTCTTCTTCTTCCTTTATTGGCCGACATCCAGCTTGTTTTCCAGCACTCTTCCAGCCTTTGGCAGGTAGCTAAGCCTCTCTTCTCCTTCTCCTTAGGTGGTGGAAACAAGATATAGGGTTTCCCTTGGTGTCTTGGCCGGATTCCACCACAAACATCTCCTCCTAGTTGGCCGGCGGCAAGGATCTCTTTTGTTCCTTGTTGGTTGGTTTTAAGGAGGAGAAGAACTTTTTTTCTACTCTTCTTCTTGCTTTGGAAGAGAAAGGAAGGAAGATTTGCGATCTAGGAGCTGACTTACGGTAGATCGTCGCCCACACGATGCCCGAAAGGAGGAAGGTCATACATTAGAAGATCGAGAGGTATATCGATTCTCTAATCTTTATATGTTGCATATTTGTATTTGTTTTTCAATTATGAGCATGATATAAAACTGTATATGGATAAATAATACTTGGATCCCGAGCATAAACACAAAAACTAGCGATCCGGACATCATCTATTCTGCGGCTACTCGTAGAATAGAGGATGGTCGCTTAATCAACTAGTTTGTTCAAGTGACTTCTCTAAACGAATAGCACGATGATGGCTTGGTTGTTTGAGCAATCCCTTTTGTCTAGGATTAAATTTTAATCCGGGGACATCGAAGGGATCGCCATGATAAAACGACCGAGGTGAAGTGGGAAGCGAAGTTTCCACTCACGGACTCGATAAGCAAAACCCTTCAATTGGTATCAGAGCTAAGGTTTCTGATTTTGTGTGTTTAGGATTCAGCTAATTTTTATGCACTTTTTCATATATTATATGTGTCGGATAATAGTAGGATATTCGTAGTTTAACTCTTTGGATCCAGGCATAAGATCCGACTATTATGGTCATATGTGTGTATGTGATTGTATGTGTGTAAATATTTATTTTGTTAAATCCTCGGGGTTGACGAGGCTAGTATTTAGTTTTTGTAAATTAAATACGGCATTGTTTAGCCACTCTTTATTTTATTTTACTTTCGATCTAGATTTCATGTACACTCCCTCGTAGAGTATAGGATTGATGGATGTAAATTAAAATAGGTTTTAGTCTCGGCTCAGATCTCCGGATGGCTCGTACATGGCGTAGGAGGAGCGGACGAGTTGGGGATGCGACGGGAGTCATATTAAAGACAAAAGTCATAATAGTTGGAAAATAATTTATTTTTCATATTTATTGCTTTTTGTTTAATATGCATGTCGTAGGCTAGGAAAATTCTTCAATTTCAAATTACTATGTGGGAGAGGGAATTTTTTAAAATTCCCACGGCCTCCATTACGATTTGACAAGTGATGCAAACAAACTTGGGTGTCGACTCTGATTGCCTTCCTCCCCATCGGATGAGTTTGTTTGCAGATCACAAGGTCGAATATGGTTATAGGAAATTATTAAGGAGCATGTGTACTTGCCCATCGTAAGGCACATAACCCGAGATAATTACCTTGATACCGAGTAATGGTGAACACTTAGATACAAATATTACTATCCTCCCCATCGGAGTCACTGCTTTTATTTGAAGGGCCAAAGAGGAACCAACTATTAATTTTACTTGTCAAAAGGTTAGGTTGACAAGATAGTAAAATTAATGGGTAAAACCTCCTCTTACAAATGTAGAATTCGTATACGTCCACACTATCGTGGCATACGATATTCTCAGTATTTTGAGGTGTTGGTTGTTTTTAAAATTTTATTGTTTGAGGAATCAATAATTTTTTTAAATCTAATGTTTTGATTTATTTGATTCTTAGATTTTCATTCAAAATGACTTTCAACCCACTTGCTTTGATACTGAAAGAGAACAAACTTACTGGACCCAACTATGTAGATTGGAAGAGGAATCTAGACATTGTCTTGACTGCTAAGGAATACAAATATGTATTCCTCGAAGAGTGCCCTCCCAAACCTGCAGATGATTCTGGGGAAAAGCAGAGAGAGAGCTATAAGAAGTGGATCAAGGCCGATGAGATGGCGCAGTGTTACATTTTGACATCTATGTCAAATGTACTGCAACATCAGCATCAAGCCATGTCCACTGCTTATGATATGATGCTCAATCTCAAGGAGCTTTTCGGACACCAGAATCGAGCTGCGAGGCAAGAGGCCATCAGAAACTTGATGACAACCACCATGATCGAGGGAACACCCGTGAGGGATCATGTTCTCAAGATGATGGCTCATTTGAATGAGCTGGAGGTCCTAGGAGCTGAGATCGATGGGGAAACCTAGGTCGATATCATACTCCAGTCTCTACCTAGGAGTTTTTAGCAGTTTCGCCTGAACTACAACATGAACAAGAGGTTGTATTCGTTGGCGAAACTTCTGACAGAACTCTAGGCAGCAGAGGGACTATTTCATCAAAGTTCTCAGGCGCATGCCGTGGTGACCCAAAAGGTTTCTACTTCTAAGTCGAAAGGCAAGAAGAAGAAGAAACAAACAGGGGCGAAGGCGGTGGTAGGTACTCAGGGAGGAGTGAAGAAGCCGAAAGGCAAGTGCTTCACTTGTAAGCAGACTGAACATTGGAAGAAGGACTGCCCCAACCACAAGAACAAAGGTATATCTTTTGGTCTAGACGTTGAAACATGTTTAGCGGTGTTATCTACCGGCACCTGCTGTGTAGATACGGGAGCCACTGATCATGTCTGCAAAACTTTGCTGGGGTTCCAAGAAACCAGACGACTGGGTGAGGGGGAGATTACCGTGTACTTGGGCGATGTCACGAAGGTGGCGGCTGTTGCAGTGGGAGACGTTCATTTATCTTTTGAGAAAATAAACTTTTGGTTCTTAAGAATTGCCTTTATGTACCCTTTGTAGGGGATCTATCGGCCGACTAGAAGGGGGCGAATAGCCCTTTATCGTTGGATGGTGAAATTTGCTTGTCTACACTATTATTAGCGCAAGAGGAATACTAATAAAGAAAAGCAAATAAACAAAAAAGAATACAAACAATGCTAACACCGAAATATAACGTGGTTCACGGCTACGCCGCTAATCCACGGTCATCGATTCATCCTCGGTGAATCACTCCGCAACCAAATCACTATCGGTCTCTGCTTTGCACTAAGCTAGGTGGAGGTAACCCTTACAAATCAAGAACACTCCTTCTTTTACAATAGATGTGAAAGAGATCTAGAAGAAAGAGTTTATCACTTGTGGAGCACTTGGATGATAGTTTGGAATATAAGCATTAGCAATCCAAAAGCCCACACCCTCTCTTTTTATAGAGAGGGTTGATTTCTTCCCGTTGGCTGCCACCAGTCGACTACTGCCCTTGGCAGTCGACTGCCGCAACTTCAACGGCCTCCGAACACGTCGGATCCCGACCATTATAGTCCAACGGAACACTTCGTAGTCAACTGATGGATTCCATCATTTGACTGCTGCTTCCGTAGTCGACTGCCCAGTCGGCTACGAGTGGTTCTATGGCCAAACCCTCTTAATCAGTCGACTGCTGCCTTCAGCAGTCGACTGATGGTCTTAGCGTATGGCAGTCGACTGCTGGCCCCAAAACCACTCAGTCGGATACCAGTCGAACCTATTAGACTCAGAGCAGTCGACTGCCATTTCATGGCAGTCGACTGATGTCGGGAAAACTCACCGACACTTAGCCATTCTGCCAAGTTCACCTAATGAGCTACTTACAATTCACTCATTCTCTCATCTCTGTCGAAGTCCCTCGCTGAAGCTCTCTTCGTTCACGGCCACATCCCTCAGCAACATCAGGTGCACGGTTCTACAATGCTCCTTCGCGTCTCTTGCCTCCGAAGTCTGCTTCCTTGGCTTCGCTTCAAGTCATCTCGTCCAGCGGTCCCTCGGCAGCATCAAGCGCACGACTCTGCAATGCTCCTTCTCCGACTCAAGCATGAGGTTCTGAGTGGTGAACCCGCCAAGACTCCATGTGCAAATTACTAAGTTCTGCAAGACTCCAATGCACATATCAAATCATAATAACAACTTAACTTAAACCCTTTGCCACACACATCAAAACCTTATCATGGCAAGAGATTGCCATAACAATCTCCACCTTTTTTATGTGGCAATCCGTTTAAGTTAGGTAAAAACATTTGATAAAACTATTAAGGAAAGAAAGCATGTGAATAAACATGATTAGCAGCTCTCCCCCTTAATACATGAAACTCCCCCTAAATATATGCCCCCTTACTTAAACATACACATTTCTCCCCCTTTGACACCATCAAAAATATTAAACAATGTTTATACAAGCATGGCATCAAGTCTAGAAGTAAATAAACATTAAAATCAGTCAAAAATCTGATAAAATCAGGTTACTCTGCTCATTTACAGTCCATCAGTCGACTGGCATAATGAAATCTGAATTTCTGATTTTCTGGACGAAATTCAGAAATGTACTATAAATTCCAAAAAATTCTAAAAATAGTAAAATTTGGGGAACACATTTCTTGTAAGTATATTTATCAATGAAAAATAGTTCTTCATTAAAAATCATTATATTTTCATAGATTTGCCAAAAATCCAAAAGCTTTAAAAACCACTAGGTTTTTGATCATGTTTGTGTCCATTTTAACACCTAGTTTTGCTTTGAATTGTTTCAAAACATGAATACACAGATTTTAAGGTAAGAAATTGTTTTGAAAACATAAGAAATATCCAACCATGATCTTTGGGAAATATGTCTATGAATTAAACATAAGTCTTCCCCATGATTGGTCTATTATTGCTATTTTGATACTTTAAATGACCATCTAAATGCCATAGGCATTAGTGGACATTTGTATCATCCTAACATCTCACTCATGCTATGTTTTCAATCAAAGTGGCCTATAGTGAGAGTGAGATGTATCCTAAAGGTATTTGTATATACTTAACCATTATTTTCATGCAATTCTATCAAGGTTAAGTATCATCCTATCATTCCACATGATCATAAAGATGTATATGAATTAATTTCACATTATGATCATGAAACAAATGTATTCATCAAATTGTGATCATGCATTAGGTATTATAACATGATAATAAAGCAAATGTCACCTAAAGCATGATTTATCTATTTATAGGTGCATTATCATCACCTAACACTATTTCAAAAATGTTGTCCCGCCATCCTAAGTCAACCAAAAATATGATATAGGTAAAGTCCATATGGTTGACTATCCTAGGGTTTTTCTAACCCTTAAGGATGGATTTTGGAATCCAAAATAAGTTCTTTCCTATGGGGTTAACTAAAAATTCTTTAGGGATCCATTTCCTAGCAATTACTTTCTTTTTGTCTTGACCCATAGCTATTAGACATTTATAGGCCTTTTCATTTTTCTTTTCTTTATAACCTAGGCCTTTCTTATTGAAGCTAGCCCTTTGGCTCCCTATGATCATGTTCAAGGTGTTGGAGCCTATTGTAAACTTTTCTAGGGCTTTGGTCAAATGGTCTACCTTTTCTCTTAGAGCCCTATTTTCTTCTATGCATGCATCATTAACATCCAAAGGAATATAGTTATCATGTGAGCATGCATCATTATCATTATCATTTAAGCATGCTTTTTCTAGCTTATTTTCTAAATCCTTAATTTGCTCAAGCATGCATTTATTTTTCTTCTTGGCTCTAAATAAATCCTTAGCGAGACTAGAAATCATTAAAACTATTTTACTAGGTGTAAGGTTAGTTACCATAGTTTCCATGTCCTCTTCTTCGGATGAGGAGGATGATGAAGCTCCCCCTTCACTAGAGCTCTCCTCACTTGAGCTTACTTCTTCATTTTTGGAGGAGGAGCAATCTAAGTCGTCAAAGGAAATCAATGCTAAGTTGGTGACAAAGGCATTCTCCTCTTCCGATCATGATGAAGATGATGATGAGGGGTCATCCCATGTCCTTGCTTTTAGTGCCTTGGCCTTCCCTTTTTCTTTTGCCTTCTTTTCTTCTTCCTTTTTCTTCTTGCTCCCCTTCTTCTTCTTTTCTTCCTTCTTTCTCTTCTCCTCCTTACTTTTATTCAAGAGGGGACAATTGTCCCTTATGTGTCCTTCCCCTTGGCAATTGTAGCAAATGACCTTCCCCCTTGGTCTTCTTCTCCTATCATTTGATTTATTAAATTGAAAACCTTTTAATGCACGCCTTACCCTCCTTACCATATAGGCTTCTTCCGTGCTATCCATGGAGGAGGAGGAAGATGCTTCATCGGAGGAGGAGGGGATCTCTATCTTCTTCTTCCCCTTGTGTGCCATCAAGGCTACTCCTCTTGAAGGTTGAAACTTTGGCTCTTCTACTATTCCTTTGAGCCTTGTTTCGTGGAGCTCCATTGTTGAGAAGAATTCCTCCAAGGTGCTAACTTCTAGGTTCTTGGAGATGTAAAATGAGTCCACCATAGAGCTCCATCTTGAGGACCGGGAAAAGGCATCTATGGCCTTCATTACCATATCCCGATTGGAGAGCTTTTGACCTACAATTGTCAAGCTGGTTAGAATTTCCTTAAATCTAGAGTGTAGGGATTTTACCTTCTCTCCCTTTTCGAGTTTGATGTTGGATAATTGGGAGCGAAGGACATCTCTCCTTGGTAGTTTAGCCTCGGATGTGCCTTCATGAATTTCTATTAATTTCTCCCACATTTCCTTGGTGCTAGCACACTCCCCTATCCTATTTACTTCTTGTTGGGGGAGTACATTGTAGAGGTGGTGATTGGCCTTTGAATTCGCCAAGTACTCCTCTCTTTGTCTTTTACTCCATCTTGATTTTTCCAATAGCTCCCCTTCTTCATTCCTAGGCAATTCGAAACCGTTTTCCATAATTAAAAGAATTTCAAAATCGGTCTCGAAAAATACCTGCATTCTCTTTTTCCACCAAGAGAATTCCCCCTCGAACTTTGGCGGATGAATATTTGAGCCGACCATTCTTGAATGTGCTTGTTGTGGTGGTTAGTCGTCGACAAGCTTTCCTTGGCTCTGATTCCACTTGTAGGGGATCGATCGGCCAGCTAGAGGGGGGTGAATAGCCCTTTGTCGTTGGATGGTGGAATTTGATCGTCTACACAATTGTTAGCGCAAGAGGAATACTAATAAAAACAAGCAAATAAACAAAGAAGAATACAAACAATACTAACACCGAAATATAACATGGTTCACGGCTACGCCGCTAATCCACGGTCCTCGATTCATCCTCGGTGAATCACTCCGCAAACCAAATCACTATCGGTCTCTCCTTTGCACTAAGCTAGGTGGAGGTAACCCTTACAACTCAAGAACACTCCTTATTTTACAATAGATGTGAAAGAGATCTAGAAGAAGGAGTTTTTCACTTGTGGAGCACTTGGATTAGAGTTTGGAATATAAGCATTAGCCATCCAAAAGCCCACACCCTCTCTTTTTATAGAGAGGGCTGATTTCTTCCTGTTGGCCACCACCAGTCGACTGCTGCCCTTGGCAGTCGATTGCCACCACTTTAACGACCTCCGAACACGTCGGATCCCGACCGTTGTAGTCCAACGGAACACTTGGCGCCAATCGATGGATCCCATCACGATCACGGCCGCTCGTAGTCGATCGCCGATCGGCTACGAGTGGTTATGTGGCTAAACCCTCTTCATCACGATCGCGCCGAATGATCGATAGTCTTGGCAGTCGACTACCCACATATGGCAGTCGACTGTTGGCCCCAAAACCACTCAGTCGGATACCAGTCGAACCTATTAGACTCAGAGCAGTCGACTACCATTTCATGGAAGTCGACTGATGTCGGGAAAACTCATCTGACACTTAGCCATTCGGCCAAGTTCACCTAATGAGCTACTTACAATTCACTCATTCTCTCATCTCACTCAAAGTCCCTCGCTGAAGCTCTCTTCGTTTGCGGCCACGTCCCTCCTCAGCATCAGACGCACGGCTCTGCAATGCACCTTCGCGTCTCTTGCCTCCGAAGTCTTCTTCCTTGGCTTTGCTTTAAGTCATCTCGTCCGGCGATCCCTTGGCAGTATCAAGCGCACGGCTCTGCAATGCTCCTTCTCCGGCTCAAGCACGAGGTTCTGAGTGGTGAACCCACCAAGGCTCCATGTGCGAATTACTAAGTCCTGCAAGACTCCAACGCACATATCAAATCATAATAACAACTTAACTTAAACCCTTTGCCACACACATCAAAACCTTATCATGGCAAGAGATTGCCCTAACACCCTTGTTTAGAAAGAATTTAATTTCAGTTTCTAAATTATTTATGGATGGATATTCTATTTCTTTTAATGACAGAGTTGTTATAAGAAGGAATAGGAACATTATAAGTTCGGGTGCATTGATAAGAAATTTGTACACACTTGAACCAAAACCTCCCACGATGCAAATTGAAGTTAATAACTCATATTTTAATTCCAATAAGAGAAAAGAACCTTCGAACATGAACCAAACATATCTTTGGCATCTTAGGCTTGGTCACATTAACCTAAGCAGAATTCAAAGGTTGATAGCTTATGGACCTTTGGGTTCATTAGTAGTGGAGGATCTCCCAACATGTGAATCTTGCTTGGAGGGTAAGATGACCAAGAGGCCTTTTAAGGCCAAGGGGTATAGAGCCAAAGATGTGTTAGAATTGGTTCATTCTGATTTGTGTGGTCCTATGTCTATCCAGGCTAGAGGTGGTTTTGAGTATTTCGTCTCTTTTATAGACGATTAGTCAAGATATGGATACATTTACCTGATGTGCCGCAAGTCTGAATGCTTTGATAAGTTCAAAGAATTCAAGGCTGATGTGGAGAAACATCAAGGTAAAAGTATCAATACACTACGATCTGATCGTGTTGGTGAGTACCTCTTGGGAGAGTTTAGGAACTACTTATCAGAGGTTGGGATTCAATCCCAATTGACTGCACCTGGCAGACTCCAGCAGAACGGTGTAGCAGAGCGAAGGAATAGGACTCTTATGGAGATGGTTAGATCAATGATGAGTTATTCTGACTTGTCAGATTCGTTCTGGGAATATGCTCTAGATACAGCGGTGTACATTCTGAACTTGGTTTCATCTAAATCAGTGCCTTCTACTCCCACAGAGTTGTGGACTGGGCGAAAGTCTGGTCTAAGACATATTCGGATATGGGGGAGTCCAACACATGTGCTGAAGGTAGATGCTGGTAAGTTGGAACCTCGTATAGAAGTACGCTTGTTCGTTGGCTATCCCAAGGGAACGAAGGGTTGATTGTTTTATAGTCCTAGAGATCAGAGGGTGATTGTTAGCACGAATGCCAGATTTCTAGAGGAAGACTATGTGATGACCCACAAGCCCAAGAGTAAAATTGTTCTGGAAGAGTTAAAAGGGGAAGTCACTTCTTTAGTACCACCTGTACAAGAGGATATACCACATGTCACTGCACCGCGTGTCACAGAGGATACACAGGTGATACCTCGTTGTAGTGGGAGGGTTGTGAGACAGCCTGATAGATTCATGTTCTTGGGAGAATCTTCTGATTTGGTCCTTGGCGAACATGAACCTGATCCCTAGACATATGACGAGGCAATCCAAGATAAAGATGCAATATCTTCGCAAAGTGCAATGAATGCTGAGATTGAATCTATGGATTCAAATCAAGTTTGGGAGCTAGTAGAACCACCCGATGGTGTAAAAACCATTGGATGCAAGTAGATCTACAAGAGAAAGAGAAGAATAGATGGGAAGGTTGAGACCTTCAAAGCGAGGCTTGTTGCGAAGGGGTATACTCAGAAAGAGGGTATCGATTATGAGGAGACCTTTTCACCGGTAGTCATTCTTAAGTCTATCCGGATTTTCTTATGCATAGCAGCTCATATGGATTATGAGGTGTGGCAGATGGATTTCAAGATAGCTTTCCTTAATTGAAGTCTTGAGGAAAACATCGACATGAAGCAACCAGAGGGATTCATTACTAAAGGCAAAGAGCATCTTGTGTCTAAGCTTAATCGATCCATTTATGGATTGAAGCAGGCTTCGAGGTCTACTAGCTTATGGATTGGCAACAATATCAAGGTGTTATCAGACGTAAGGGTATGGTTGTCCAAACAGTTTGATAAGAAGGACTTGGGAGAGGTGGGACACATCCTTGGGATCAAGGTTATAAGGGATCGCAGGAAAAGGATGTTGTGCTTATCCCAAGCTTTATACATAGACATGATTATGGATTGTTTTAGCATGCAGAACTCCAAGAAGGGTTTTCTACCTTTCAGGCATGGAGTTCCTTTATCTAAGGAGATGTGTCCTAGATCATCTAAGGAGATAGAGGAGATAAAGGCGGTTCCTTATGCTTCAGCAGTAGGAAGCCTCATGTATGCGATGCTCTGTACGAGACTAGATATCTGCTTTGTCGTGGGAATGGTCAGAAGATATCAGAGTAATCCATGACAGGGACATTGGATTGCGATAAAGCATATATTGAAGTACCTGAGAAGGACTAGGGATTATATGCTGGTTTACCAGGAAGACAAATTATTCCCTGTGGGTTACACGGATTCTGACTTCCAATCTGATAGGGATAACAGTATGTCTACCTCAGGTTTTCTGTTTACTTTGGGAGGTGGAGCCATTGTATGGAGGAGTGTCAAGCAGAAGTGCGTGGCGGACTCCACAATGGAAGCTGAGTATGTGGTGGCCTCTGAGGCAGCCAAAGAAGTTGTATGGCTTAGGAACTTTCTGATGGACTTGGATGCGATTCCTTGTTTGCCCAGAACTATCACAATTTATTGTGATAATAGTGGTGCAGTTGCAAACTCGAAGGAACCACGAGGCCATAAGGCTAGTAAACACATAGAGCGCAAGTACCACCTGATACGAGAAATCGTAAAGAGAGGAGAAGTTGCTGTGGCCAAAATTGCATCAGAGGATAACCTGGCAGACCCTTTCACTAAGGCCCGTCCGGCGAGAGCTTTTGATAGGCATGTGGAGGGAATGGGGATCAGATGTATGACACTTTGAGGACAGTATAGTCTTTTAGTATAAGTGGGAGATTGTAGGGATGTATACTGAAAAGTCTATCTTTTGTATGAATATCTTTATTTTGAAATAAGAATCACATGATCATTGTTTGCATAATTTTATGGTTATGCAATATTGTCTAATACTTTACATTGTAGATAACATGGTGTGTGGTGTCACACAGAAGATCATGTTATCGCCCCCTTGAAAAGTATAAGTAAAGGCTCACAACCGAGATGGCTTTGGACAAACCATCGGAATGATTGTAGTGTGATTTGGTATTGGTTTGTCTTGACCATAGAATCACACTAGTGCACTTTGTTGTGTATTGAGCAGGACCGACTTAGAGGTGATTCGATTTATTGCTGACTACATAATCGAATCGGACCTCAGATATTATTTAGTACATGCTCTTAATCCCGATATAATAACGGGCACATATACTTAGTACTCATCTATTTGATTTAACAATGGGCGAGATTTATAGATTAAATCGATAGGCTCGATAAGTTGGGAGATGATATTATTTATATGGTGTGTCGTTGATTATAGGAGGAAACCGTGTCCTATATATTAGGATGATGATGTCCCCTTGAGGAGCTCATAAGGTTCATCATGTAAACCCTGTAGGTGGACTTGGTCCGGCATGATGAAAAGGTTGAGTGGTACTACTCCAGGAGATAGATGTTGATGAATTAATGGTTAGTAAATTAATTAATCGACGGACATTTGAAATCTTAAACACGGGGAGAAAATATACAAATAATATATGGAGCCCATATTATCATATGGGGGTTGGTGAGGTAGATCAATGATGATCCTTTAGTGGATTGGATCATCATTAGTGGATCAGACTTTATGTGGACTTGATCCATGGGTGACCAAGATCCAACTCCTCCTCATGGTCCCTAATGTAGCCTATTAACACCTCATGAAGCTTAGATCCAATGGATAGAAACAAATTCTAAGATCCATAGGTAGAGATTAAATCTCTAAGATCCGACGGTTGAGATTAAATCTCTAGATCCGACGATTGAGATTAAATCCCTAGAACCAATGGAGGAGATTAATTCATGACTTATCCCTAACTCTATAAAAGGAGGGCAAGGGAGTTGGCGTGAAGATCATCCAAGAGAGCTAGGGTATTGGGCGGCAAGAGAAGGAATCCTAGTTGAGATAGGATTAGGTTTAGGTTTGGAGGCAAGGGCGGCACCAAATAAGGAAGGTTCTCTTTTCTTCTTCTTCCTTCATTGGCCGGCATCCAGCTTATTTTCCAGCCCTCTTCCAGCCTTTGGCAGGTTGCCAAGACTCTCTTCTCCTTCTCCTTAGGTGGTGGAAACAAGATATAGGGTTTCCCTTGGTGTCTTGGCCGGATTCCACCACAAACATCTCCTCCTAGTTGGCCGGCAGCAAGGATCTCTTTTTTTCCTTGTTGGTTGGTTTTAGGGAGGAGAAGAACTTTGTTTATACTCTTCTTCTTGCTTTGGAAGAGCAAGGAAGGAAGATTTGAGATCTAGGAGCTTTGACTTACGATAGATCGTCGCCCACACGACGTCCGAAAGGAGGAAGGTCATACATTAGAAGATCGAGAGGTATATCGATTCTCTAATCTTTATATGTTACATGTTTATATTTGTTTTTCAATTATGAGCATGATATAAAATCTGTATATGGCTAAATAATACTTGAATCCCGAGCATAACACAAAAACCGGCGATCCGAACATCGTCTATTCCGCGGCTACTCGTAGAATAGAGGATGGTCGCTTAAACAACTAGTTTGTTCATGTGACCTCTCTAAACGAATAGCACGATGATGGCTTGGTTGTTTGGGAAATCTCTTTTGTCTAGGATTAAATTTTAATCCGGGGACATCGAAGGGATTACCATGATCAAACGACCGAGGTGAAGTGGGAAGCGAAGTTTTCCCTCACGGACTCGATAAGCAAAACCCTTCAATATGAACAAACAACCAAGGTGAAGTGGGAAGCGAAGTTTCCCCTCACGGACTCGATAAGTAAAACCCTTCACTAAGAAGAAGAACATTTCCCAAAAGATAAATGAAAATTCAAAATTGGGAAGATTAGAGATGGAAAACCAAGCCTTGAGGTCAAGGCTAGAAAAACTTGAGAAGACCCTATCGATAATCACAAATTCAGTTAAGGGGTCTAATGGCCAAAAATCAAGATCTAGGAAACAAGAACGATCTAAGGGTGAGAAAGGTTTGGGTCACAAACCTATGTCCTATCACAATGTTCCATTTAATTATGGAACAACATCTACGTCTAGAAAAACCAAGGCTAATAGGGAAGGCATCCCTAAGTCTAGCTATGGTATTTGTTTAGTGGCTAAGGACTTAAGAAAATCTAAGAAAGCCACTAGGAAGGTGTTTCGGGGAGTTACCTCTAGAGTTGACCTAGGAATAACCCAAAAGACTATAGCTTTAAAGCCTAAAAGGGTCATTATGAAGGTATCTAGGGAAGACATCCCTAGTGAATACCTTGTTAACCCAAGGAGCTCCAATAGGTATTGGGTTTCTATGAGCGTGATCGATTCACGCTAGAAGGGTTAGGGTGTGTCATCCCTAAATGGATGGGTAGTTAACCTAACCATAGTAGAGTTAACACATTAGGATGTGTCAATATGCTTTGAGAAGTTAAAAAATGATTAAATTGGCACAATTAGGTCTTAGAGGTATTGGTGTGCCATTTTGGGTTTTTGGCACACTAGGGGGAATGATGGTTTTAAGGCAAAATGGGGTTAATTCCTAGAAATGACATTTTGGATTTAACACTTAGGTATTTTATACCTTAGTATATTTTACGTGTCATGATTTATTTGCCTTGCCATGTAATGACATCATCTTCATTTTTATCTCTAAAAATGTCATGATCATGTTTAGACTTCTTCTTTATATGTCATGTATGCTAAAATGTCATTCATATGCCATGACATCATGATTTTGGCATATGCTTTTATCTATATCATAATTATGCCATAATCATCATCATGCATAAAATAAAATGGAATTAAGGACCATGGCATAATTTGATGGGAACCAAAGAATATTGCCTAGAAATATGCATGAGACTATTAAAATATAAAAACTCACATCTCACTAGATTAATTGACTTGTATGTGTTTTACACATCTAGATATAAGTGAGATGTTTAGGAAAACTAAATTAAAGGTTTCAATAACATTTTGAAAACATTTTGAAAAACCTTGGTGAAGTCTATCTTTTGATAGCCATCACCATTGAATGGGATGATACAAAGATGACTCAATATTGAAGCTTTTCTTATCTTTAGGACTTTGTATCAACCTCTTAATTTAGTGGGTAAAATAATTTTCAAATATTTTTCACCCATAATGATTGTGATAAGTAATATACATACAAAATTTCAAGATTTATCAACTTATATATATTTACTTATGAATTTCAGAAAGTTATTTTTGAAATTCAGAAAATTGTAATCTGATTATCGATCGACCGCCATGGTGGCTATCACGATGGGAGAATGGCCGTGATTTATTGTTGGTTAGGCCCATGTTCAGCTAGGTTAAGGTCCCCTAACCACTCCTAACCCTAGTATATGTTTGGGAGATCATTAGAAAGAGTGGAAATCTATTGGACATGGATTAGGAGAAGGGTTTAGGGAGAGTATCAATTTTAAGGTGGATGAGAGTTCATTGTTGAACTTTGCCTAAATTTTGATTGGTTAAATGTTCCTATTGGCTTAGGGACTCTCCAAGGACATTGTTGGTGCAATGGTCAAGGGGGAGCAAGCCTCTAGGGGGAGGTATCCATCATGGTAAGATGGATGTGTATTTCCTCATGGGAGGAAAATTGGGTTGCCTCTCTTTAAGTGATATGGGATCACTAGAAAGATTGTAGACATGTGTTCCTTCAAGGGAGAGATTGTAAGATCTCATTGGGATAAGAGACATTCATACCCTTGGGGAGAACCTTTTTGATGTAATGTCAAAAAGGGGGAGAAGTTACGAAGTTACCAATTAGGGTTCGGTGGAATTTTCATTGGGATATGAGAATTGTCAATATGGGAGAATTGGTAGACTTGAGATGGTAGTTTTGTCAATCATCAAAAAGGGGGAGATTGTTGGTACAATTGGCCCAGGTTGACTCGAGTTTGACTCGAGCAGTACTTTGATAGTATTTTGATGATAGAAAAAACTCAAGACATGGGATTGTCATGGGAAAGTCCATCATGGAGTTGGCATGGAAAATCCAAGCATAGAGCTTGGTGTGGGAAAAGTCCAAAATATTGCAAAGCCGTGCGCTTAGTGCTTGGTGAGAAATGCATTACGAAGCCGTGCGCTTGGTGCATGTGGGAAGTCTTGAGGACTTGACAAGTTCACTAGGCTCGGGGTCCTTGAGTCGGTGAAGGATGGCATTGCGAAGCCGTGCGCTTGGTGCATCCGAGGGACCGTCGGACGAGGAGAGAATGGAGTGAGACCAAAGGGAAGCATACTTCAAGGGCAAGAGACGCGAAGGATGGCGTTGTGAAGTCGTGCGCTTGGTGCATCTGAGGGACGTAGGCCGAGGGAAGAAAGCTTCGGTGGGGAACTCCATGAAGGATAAAGTGGACTTGGCCAAGTCGCTAAGACTGAGTATCGGAGGCTCAAACTTGATATTTGAGGGTTTACTTGACGGTCGGATGCTCAAACAACTTGGTGTTTGAGGTTTTTCTCAATAACAGTCGACTGGCACAGGTGCCGGTTCGATTGATCCAAGTCGACCAGGGTTCGATTGGTGTTAGACTGCAGTTTTGTGCTTAGGCGATCGCCATGGATCGGATGATCGATGTCGATCTTGATCGCCGAGGGATGGGATCGGCGATGGGAATATCGCAAGCACAGAACGCTCCGTAGCCGACTAGGCAGTGGACTACTAGGTCACAGTCGACTGATGGGCATCATCAGTCGACTGGTAGGTGATCCGTTGGAACTTATCCAACGTGGATCTAGCCGTTGTGAGACAACGGCTACAGGGGCAGTCGACTGGTGCCTTTTGGCAGTCGACTATTGGGCGTGAAATTAGCTTGATGCAGGTTATAAAAGGAGCTCAAGAGGGAGGATTTCGCTAAGACTTTAAGGAAGCTATTTGAGGGGAATTGCTGTTGCATTCCAGTCCTTCAAGAGCCATCCAAAGCAAGCTACAAGCAAAGGGTTCAAAGCAAGCGTTGTAAAGTGTTCTTTATGTGTATTTCGTATTTTTCTTTGTATTGCTTGTATTTCATTACTTAGTGTAATTGCTTGTGAGAGGTTTCTCCACCTCCGACGTGTTGTCGAGAACGAGTGGTTTAGTTAGTGTCATGCGTATAACTAGAGCTCAGTGAGCTTGCCCGTGGAGTAGGAACCATTAGGTTCGGAACCACGTATATCGTGTGTGTTTGCATATACTTGTATTGTTGTTAGTATTATTATTGTTTCTATTGTCTCCGCTGCTCTAACGACAATCGTAGACAAGTGATGCAACGAGAAAGAACGAATTCCATCATTGAACTAAAGAGGGTTATTCACCCCCCTATAGCCGACCAACCACATCGATCGACCCTACAGAGAGGAAGTCATTCTTCCCGTTGGACAGGCTACAGTCAACTGCAACATTCTAGCAGTCGACTACTAGTATAGTCGTTGTCTCACAATGACTTCATCCACGTTGCCATCCCAACCAACCGATATACAATCAATCGACTACCAAACCACCATAGCAGTTGATTGATGCCTGTGCAGTCGAGCCGCTGGTCGAGCTGCATTGCTTCTGTGGTTGTTTCCACCTATAGCAGTCGACTGTCATCCCTTGGCAGTCGACTAATGGGCTATAAAATCCTAGTTGACACCGGTCAACTAGCAGTTGACTCATATTAGTCGACTGATATCTATATCAGTCAACTGTTGTCGAGTAAAACCTCAAACACATGTTTGAGTGTCCGTGTCACGCCCCGAGAGGGGGTACTTGTCCGACGAAAATCGGACAACACCTCCCCTATACTGTGGAAAATTGAAACCTATATACAAGGCCCACAAGGCCCACTATACATAAAACCACAGTGCAAATAATATATGGGCCTCAGGCCAACAACCCAAAGTACATACGAAGCCTAAAACTTCTAGACTTACCTCTTCTGCCATCTGAGTAGGAATACACAACCACACACATAACCAAAATAAATCAAACAAAAAGTCCATAAGGACATGATCGAATACCACCAAAACAACCACGAGTATAAAGTACAACAAGTTTAAAACATAGAGTACTAGTGATAAAAATGCGGAAGACTGAAAAGGAAATAACGGAGTTGTCAGATCAGGGGACTGGCAACTGGACCCTCTGGAAGGCTTCATCCTGAAATAAAAGATATATCAACGGAGTGAGTAAAACATAGTGGATATCTAATAGTCATGCATAGTAAATTATAAGTAGCAATAATAATTCTACTGGTACAGTTTCTCTACAATAAACAAAATAATACATATGCATACTTGAAACTATACGTACCATAATCACCTAAGCTGACATAAGACACATCCATACAAGCAAATGTAGAATCACCAAAACAAACTATATAATACCTCCTGTATGTGCATGGCAATCATATGCAACCACCATAAGTGTAACATGCAATGCATATAGTAAAAGCGTATGCACATGATGCAAGGACTTGTGTCACCCCTGATGCCAGTCAAGCCACCGACATGTCATGTGTGTCGGCTGAGTGGGTAGGGTTGTGACAATTGTGCACTCTGCCATCACTACACCTATGTGACTGAGTTGACATGATGTTGGTCGAGTATCACCCTCCTACCCCATGTATGTATATGGGGAACATCACCTCGTCTCATCTCCTCGTTCAACAACAAAGGAGGGATCATTGTATGCTACAATGTCGCAATACCAATATCCTGAGTGACCACCATGGAGCCCTGACAAAGCAACTACACACATCCTCCTGAAATACCACTAACACAAGAGTGGTTGTGTTTGTAGATAATGCAACTGACGATGGGCTCAACTACCAAGTAGTATCACCTCCTACCGAGGAGCCGATGATCGTCAGTCATGCAATAATGCAAGATGGTGCATGTCACTAATGCACGATACACCTATCAATCCATGGCTACCTATAGTAAGTACCAATAGGAGCCCATATCTAATAACCTAAGTATATAAATCTATGTACACATGCAAGGTATATCCATTATTCATTCAATGCTCAGTATGTAAGGTATGTCACTACACTAGTGCCAAATAAACAAATGACAAGTATCAAATTGATAGAGCATCAATATAATAAGCGTATGAAAAGTCAACAACACATACTAGGTAGTGACATACAAGGGCAGTTAAAAGAATAGAAAACTATTACTAGCTATAGTAAATGATGCACAACAATATGACAATATATAAAAGAAGATAAGTCAAAGATACCCGCCTGCTATGAAGAATACCAACTGTTTTTATGCCCGTGGACCTGTCTCGTGACCGAAACCTACATATAACATGATTACCATCAAATCCAAGCACATGACAACGTGCTAAATTACTACTATATAGTTTCTATATTCGCATTCTTTTATCGAATACAAATTAGAAACCCCCACTTGTACATCTAACCAAATCCCATTAGGATTTCCATATGAACTCACCTTCTAGATTTACAACTCCCTAACTCATGCACCATAATCAACAACCATTATAGCCTTCACAACCGTTTACAACCATTTACAGCCAACAGCAACACTCACCGCCCTTCTACTGCTCACTCATAGCCTTAAACAGAACCATTCTTCACGCCCATTTACAACCCAATTCACAACGACCACAACCAAGATCAAACACAGCAATTGAAGAAAATAAACAAACGAGATATACCTGCCTTAGAAACTCCACTGGTAGCCACTCCTTATCCCAATCCCTTGTTCCTCTGTTCAAGACAACTTCCCAAAACCATAGACTTAAACTAAACGAAGGAAACCATGGCTAGGACTTTGATCTTCGTCCAAAGTAAAGAGACTTTCAAATCTTACCAAACTCTGACGATGATTTGCAGAAAACCCAACCCGGCAGCACAATCCACAGAACCGGCAAAAAACCCCTTGTTCTGGCAGAACTCATGGCTCCCGAACAGATTAGGGTGAAGCTTCCGCCGACGCAGACTCCCAGTCGTGCGTACCCTCACTGTCGGCTCATCCATGGGCATGTCAGGGCTAGTCCAAATGTCATCGTTCATAGTGAGAAAGAAGAACTCAAGGAGGAAGAAAGAAAGAGCGACGAGAATGTAAGGGCAATCAACCCATGAATGATGTGTTTTGATGTGTGTGGCAAACGTTTAAGTTAGGTTGTTATGGGTTTAATATGTGTATTGAAGTCGTGCAGGACTTAGTAATTCACACATGGTGAAAGAATTGGCAAGTCACCATCTCATGACTCAGTCCTTGAGTCGGTGAAGGATAGCATTGAGGAAACCGTGCACTTAGTGCATCCGAGGGACTGTTGGATGAGGAGCATTGGAGTGAAGCCAAAGGAAGTAGACTTCAGGGCGAGACGCGAAGGATGACATTGCGAAGCTGTGTGCTTGGTGCATCCGAGGGACGTGGTCGGACGAAGAGAACTTCAAAGCGAGGGACTCCAAGGGATGATGAGAATGTGCAATTGTAACCCGTGACGGGGTAGGCTCTTAGGTGAACTTGGCCAAATGGCTAAGTGTCGGATGGATTTTTCTGACAACTGTTGACTGCCATGAAGTGGCAGTTGACTGCTCTAAGTCGACTAAAGACTCGACTGGTGTTCGAGTCAATTTTCTGTCCCAGCAATCGACTACCAAGGATTGTTAGTCGACTGATGAAACCATCAGTCGACTGCTGATGACAGCAGTCGACTAGTCGCGAGGGTTTCGGGCACAGAACATTGGATAGTCGATTGCTCGCTTCGAGCACTCGACTTATGTGGGAGCCATTGGTTAGAATCCAATGTGGAAGAAGCCATTGTGAGGCAACTGCTACAGCAGTAGTCAACTGATGGCTAGATCAGTCGACTGCTAGCTGCCCAATGGGAAGAATGACCTCTTCCCTATAAGAAGGGGCCTTGGGTGACTTGGGATGGTTAATGATTAACCTCTAAACATCTCCCAAGTGCCCAACACGTTTTCAATCCTCTTCCTTGAGCTTAGTTCAATCATATTGTAAGAGGAGTGATTTGTGTAAGAAAGGTTACCTCCACCTAGCTTTGTGCAAAGGAGAGATTAGTGGATTGATTAAGGAGTAATTCACTTTGGAACGAATTGGGTTGTGGACTAGTGGCAAGGGTCATGAACCACATTATGCACTCATGTTAGCATTTGTCTCCTTTGTTAGCATTACATTTCTGCTGCGCTAACGAGCTTGTAGACGAGCAATCAACGAACGATCTCCACCGTACACGAGAAAGGCTATTCACCCCGCTCTAGTCGGCCACCGATCCTCCAACAAGTGGTATCAGAGTGAGGAGCTTGTCGAGGACTAACCGCCAACACAAGAACGACAAGATGGCTGGCTCAAATATCCATCCACCCAAGTTCGAGGGAGAATTCGCTTGGTGGAAAAAGCGAATGGAGGTATTCTTTGAAACCGATTTTGAAATTATGTTAACAATGGAAAATGGTTTTGAGATACCTAGGGATGAAGATGTAGCGCCCGCCCTTATCTGCTCTCAGGGCGGCGCTACTTTTTTTTTTTTTTTATAACATAACCTATATGGATCATTTCACAATCTACATAATCAACATGTTATCATGACTTAAATCTTCTTTTATAGCATGCATCACATATCATAGACCTAATTAGCATGTTAACTTATCATAACTTCTTTTATAACATGCATTACATATCATAATCATAATTAGCATGTTAACATATCATAACTTCTTTTATAACATGCATCACATATCATAATCATAATTAGCATGTTACCACATCATATCTCATTTTATAACATGCATAACATAAAGATTAGAGAAGGTAACAATTATTAACACGATCCATTCATAAGTTCTAACATATCAAACTTTCATAAGTAAGGCGAATAATAACATAAACTAAGCAACATCCAACATGGTACTAATAAATCACAAGTCATAAAAGCGGAAGCAAATGTCTTAAGTTGTTCATTGAGCATATAAATAAAAGCAGAGAGTAATAGGGTCTTTTTCCACCATGCCACTATCACACACACTCTGCCCCTCCTGCTACTTCCTCTAGTTCATGTTTCCTTTATCTGCAGTATATGGACAACATAAACTATAAGCATATAGCTTAGTAATATTCTTGCCTACTCACAAATTCCACAAATTACATCAAATAATTAGAAAACATGAGCATACTAGCATAAATAACATAAGTATTTCATAACAACACTAAACATCAACATACTAACGTAATGAAACATAAGCATGGCATAAAATTGACATAAGCATGTTGAACATGATTAAATCTAAGCAGGGCATAAATTAAACATAAGCATTCATGACATCATCATCAATCCTAAACATGCATAAAGGACATAATCATAAGCATTCTTAAACTTGAACATAAGTATTCATGACATCATCAATCCTAAACATGCATAACGGACATAATCATAAGCATTCTTAAACTTGAACATAAGTATTCATGACATCATCAATCCTAAACATGCATAAAGGACATAATCATAGGCATTCTTAAACTTGAACATAAGTATTCATGACATCATCAATCCTAAACATGCATAAAGGACATAATCATAAGCATTCTTAAACTTAAACACAAGCATTCACAATTTCATACAAGACCTTTCTTTTCAAAACATATACATATAGATACTTCAACATAATCATAACATGAAGGGGGACCTCAGGCTAAGTACCACATAAAGCGTGTTCCCTAATAGGCTGGGGTAGCTAGCCACCAGACCTACTAGAGCAAGACCTCTTACGTCTTACCAGGGTAAGACTTCTTACGTCTTCTTATGTCCCTTGGATTTGATTAACGACCACCTAACGGGTCAGGTACTTAACCTCTTACAAAGTAAAATACTTAATTTTCTTTCTTTTCTTTCTTATCATATCATAAAGAATGCTCTTAATCCCCAACATAAAAAGGGAAGTATCTCCATCTTATCTTATCATAAAGAGAGCTCTTAATCCCAACATAAAAAGGGGAAGCATCTTCTTAGACATTTCATAGCATATATGCATTCATAACATAAGAATACCCTAAAGGGGTCTTAAAGCATAAACATGTTCATCACATAGGCATATTTCATGGCATATTAAATCATAAACATGTTCATCACATAGGCATAATTCATGGCATATTAAATCATAAACATGTTCATCACATAGGCATAATTCAAAATCATAAACATGTTCATCACCTAGGCATAATTCATGGCATATTAAATCATAAACATGTTCATCACATAGGCATATTTCATGGCATAATAAATCATAAACATGTTCATCACATAGGCATATTTCATGGCATATTAAATCATAAACATGTTCATCACCTAGGCATAATTCATGGCATAATAAATCATAAACATGTTCATCACATAGGCATATTTCATGGCATAATAAATCATAAACATGTTCATCACATAGGCATACAACATATCATAATTTCATAAGGAGTGTTTTCATGCAAACCTAGCCCTAAAACCCTAGGTGGCCGAAACATTAGGGGCACCAAAACTTTATTTTTGTCACATAAAATTCATACATGAAGGCATACAACATATCATAATTTCATAAGGAGTATTTTCATGCAACCCTAGCCCTAAAACCCTAGGTGGCCGAAACATTAGGGGCACCAAAACTTTATTTTTGTCACATAAAATTTATACATGAAGGCATACGACATATCATAATTTCATAAGGAGTGTTTTCATGCAACCCTAGTCCTAAAACCCTAATCGGCCGAAACTTGTAGGGGCACAAAACTTTCATTTTTGTCACATAACATTTATACATGAAGGCATACAACATATCATAATTTCATAAGGAGTGTTTTCATGCAACCCTAGCCCTAAAACCCTAATTGGCCGAAACTTGTAGGGACACAAAACTTTCATTTTTGTCACATAACATTTATACATGAAGGCATACAACATATCATAATTTCATAAGGAGTGTTTTCATGCAACCCTAGCCCTAAAACCCTAGTTGGCCGAAACTTGTAGGGTATCAAGCATCATATTTCTTTCATATATCATGTCCTACAAGAGCAAATATACTGCAGGTGAGGGAATCTTACCACTTATAATTGTTACCCCTTAATAAGAGAGAGACCTTGATTGGAGAGGAGACAAAGAAATAATCTTGCCCTAGAACCCTTCTTGGTGCTCTTGACCCTTAGATGAAGGTTAGCCACTTAGATGAACCCTTCTCTTTGCTTAACTCACTAGGGTGGAACCCTAGTTTGCTTTGGCCGAAACTCAAGGAAGGAGCCCTAGGATTTCGGTGGAAGGAGGAAGAAGGAAGAAGAAGTGGTCAAATGAAACCTTCCCTCTTTTTTATAAAGGGAGGAAGAGAAGTGTCTCTTCTCTTTTCATGCCTCTTCATTTACCCTCCTCACACTCATCTAACATTTCTCCTCTTTCTCCAACAGTAAGCTACTGCTGAGCACTTGGTCATCACATGCATGGTAAGAGTTAACTCTCACCAAGAGGTTTAAGGTTCAATCCTCACCTCTCCACTTTTATTCTTTTATCATCATTTTTTTTCACATGATTCCATATATAATCTACTAGACATGAAATTAAATTCTATACAAAAATTTTGGAGAAAAATTTTAGGGTGTTACAAAAGAAGGGGAGCCATTAGAGAAATCTAGATCAACAAAGAAGCAAAGAGAGGAGTACTTGTCTAATTCAAAGGCCAAGCACCATTTGTACAATGTGCTCCCTCAATAAGAAGTAAATCGAATAGGAGAATGTGCTAGCGCCAAAGAGATGTGGGAGAAGCTTGTAGAACTTCATGAAGGAACATCCGAGTCCAAGCTAACAAGAAGAAATGTCCTTCGCTCCCAACTCAATAATATCAAATTCAATAAAGGCGAGAAGGTAACATCTTTACATTCTCGGTTCAAGGAAATTATAACCGTTTTAACAAGTGTAGGAGAAAATCTTTCGAACCGCGACATGATCATGAAAGCTATAGATGCCTTCCCCCGATCTTCAAGATGGAGTTCCATGGTAGATTCATTCTACATCTCCAAGAATCTAGAGGTGAGTACTCTAGAAGAATTCTTTTCAACTATGGAACTCCATGAAACTAGGCTTGAAGGCATAGTAGAAGAATCAAGCACAAAACCAAGGGGAGTGGCATTAGTAGCGGAAAAAGGAAAGAAGAAGAAGAAGGAGACTCCACCACCTTCCTCATCTGATGAATCCTCTTCCTCCATGGATAGCAATGAGGAGGCTTACATGGTAAGGAAGGTAAGGCGTGCACTTAAAAGTTTTAGATTTAACAAGTCTAATGATAGGGGAAGAAGGCCAAGGAGGAAAATCATATACTACAATTGCCAAGGAGAGGGGCACATAAGAGATGATTGTCCCCTTTTGAACAAGAGCAAAGAAGAAATAAGGGAAGGAGAAAGAAGAAAAGAAGAAGGAGAAGAAGTCAAAGCCCCACAACCTTAAAGAGGTGACATGGGATGATCCATCATCCTCATCGGAAGAAGAAGAAGCCTTCACAAGCCTTGCCCTAATGGCAATAGAAGACTTGGACTCCACCTCCTCCTCGAAAAAAGAAGAAATAAGTTCAAGTGAGGAGAGCTCAAGTGAAGGGGGAGCTTCATCTTCATCCTCATCGGGATCGGAGGAAGAAGGTATGGAAACTATGGTAACAAATCTTTCCCCTAAAAAAATTGTTTCCATGATTTCAAGTTTAACTAGGGACTTATTTAAAATGAAAAATAGAAATAAATACATGCAAAATGAAATTAAGGCCCTAGAAGAAAAGCTAGAAAAAGCATGTTTAAATGTTAATGATAATGCTTTTTCTAGTATTGATAATGCATGCTCACATGATGATTATATGCCTCTTAATGTTAGTGATGCATGTATTAATGAAAACAAGGCCTTAAGGGAAAAGGTAGATCATTTAACTAAGGCCTTAGAAAATTTCACAATTGACTCCAACACACTAAATATGATCATTGGGAGCCAAAGGGCTAGTTTCAATAAAAAAGGATTAGGATATAAGGGGACTAAGAATGAAAAGGCCTACCATTGCCTAATTGCTAGGGGTCAAGCTAAAACAACAATGGTAGCTTGGAAATGGATCCCTAAGGAGTTTTTGGTGAACCCTATAGGAAAGAATTTATATTGGCTTCCGAAATCCATCCTTAAGGGTTAGGAAAACCCAAGGTTAGTCAACCATACTTGGACTTAACTTATATCATGTTAATTGGTTGACTTAGGATGATGTGGGTTATAACTTTTTGATTTATAGTGTTGGATGATGATAATGTGATCATAACATGAAATTATGTATAATCTTTGTTTTATGATCATGATATGTAATTAGTGATTTATAATCATGATATGTAATAATTGATGATATATGATCATGATTGATAATTCTTAATGCATGTTCATGATTGGGTTTTTAAGATGATACTTAACCATGGGTAGAATTGCATGAAATTATGGTTAAGTATAAATACCTTTAGGTTTTTCTCACACTCAATATAGGCTAACTTGATTGAAAACATAGCATGAGTGAGATGTTAGGTTGATACAAATGTCCACTAATGCTTATGGCATTTAGATGGTCATTTACATGTATCATGTCATAGTAATCATAGACCAACAATGGGGAGAGCAAATGTTTAATCAATGGACATATTGCCCATAGATCATAGTTGGATATTTTAAATGATTTAAAAATATTTCATGTTTCATAAACAGTGAGTTCATGTTTTGAAAAGTTTCAAGGCAAAACTAGACTTTAAAGTTGATACAAACTTTAGACATTTTACAACTTTTGAGTTTTTACCTAATTTTTGAAAATAGAATGAATTTTCATAAAAACTCTATTTTTCACTGTTAAAGGGACTTATAAGAAATGTGTTCCTCAATTTTCATGATTTTTTGAATTTTCTATAATTTCTGGTGTATTTTTGAATTTTGTTCGAAAAATCAAAATTTCGTAAAATTTGGTGTCAGTCGACTGATTCTCTGATTCAGTTGACTGATATACTATTCATGAGCACAATAACCTGTTTTATCTAGTTTTGAGTTATTTTTGGTATTTTCTTCCATTAGACTTGATGTCATGCTTGTATAACATTTGTATAATGTTTTTGATGGTATTTAAGGGGGAGAAATATGAAGTTTTAAGTTAATCATGCTAAGGGGGAAATTAGCATGTCTTAAGGGGGAGTTGCATGTTTAAGGGGGAGTTTTGATACTCATGTTTACTTACATGCTTTCTTGCCTTATGTATTTTGATTTATGTTTTACCTAACTTAAACAAGGTTGCAACACATCAAAAAAGGGGAGATTGTAAGGGCTATCAACCCATGAATGATGTGTATGGCAAAGGTTTAAGTTAGGTTGTTATGGGTTTAATATGTGTGTTGAAGTCGTGCAGGACTTAGTAATTCACACATGGCGAAAGCATTGGCAAGTCACCATCTCATGACTCGGTCCTTAAGTCGGTGAAGGATAACATTGCGGAAGCCATGCACTTGGTGCATCCGAGGGACCGCCGGACGAGGAGCATTGGAGTGAAGCCAAAAGAAGTAGATTTCAGGACGAGACGCGAAGGATGGCATTGCAAAGCCATGCGCTTGGTGCATCCGAGGGACGTGGTCGGTCGAAAAGAACTTCAAGGCGAGGGACTCCAAGGGAAGATGAGAGTGAGCGATTACAACCCGGGATGGGGTAGGCTCTTAGGTGAACTTGGCCAAATGGCTAAGTGTCGGATAGGTTTTCCCGACAACAGTCGACTGCCATGAAGTGGCAGTCGACTGCTCCAAGTCGACTGAAGACTCGATTGGTGTTCGAGTCTTGTTTCTATCTAATAGTCGACTGCCAAGGATTGTCAGTCGATTGATGAAACCATCAGTCGACTGGTCGCAAGGGTTTCGGGCACAAAACATTGGATAGTCGACTGCTCGCTTTAGGCACTCGACTGTTAGCTCTATCAGTCGACTGATGGGAAGATCAGTCGACTGATGTGGGAGACGTTGGTTGGAATCCAATGTGGAAGATGTCATTACGAGGCAATGGTTACAGCAGCAGTCGACTGATGACTCGATCAGTCGACTGTTAGCTGCCCAATGGGAAGAATGGCCTCTTCCCTATGAAGGGGCCTTGGGTGAGTTGGGATGGTTAATGCTTAACCTCTAAACATCCCCCAAGTGCCCAACACGTTTTCAATCCTCTTCCTTGAGCTTAGTTCAATCATATTGTAAGAGGAGCGATTTGTGTAAGAAAGGTTACCACCACCTAGCTTTGTGCAAAGGAGAGATTAGTGGATTGATTAAGGAGTGATTCACCTTGGAACGAATCGGGTTGTGGACTAGAGACAAGGGTCGTGAACCACGTTACAAACTCGTGTTAGTGTTTGTCTCCTTTCTTATTGCTTTGTATTAATTGTTTTGCTTTAGCATTATATTTCCACTGCGCTAACGAGCTTTTAGACGAGCAATCAATGAATGATCTCCACCGTACACGAGAAAGGCTATTCACCCCCTCTAGCCGGCCACCGATCCTCCAACAGAGAAGGCCTGTCGGCGCTTGCAAAGAAGAGGAAGAAGGAACCCGCAGAAGGAAGGAAGAGTATATCGTGAGGGATTGGATCGCGGCGGAGAAGAGTTGGTTCGGTAAAAAAAATAAAACGGATTAACACCTTTTATAAGAACTAAACCTAGGTTAGGTTTTTATTAATCCCTCATTAATTTAATTATCCCTATAATAAATTTCAAATAAAAACATTATTCTAGAAATTTATTTTGTGGTATTTTACATTCTCCCCCACTAAATAAAATTTGATCCCTAAATTTCCCACTCAAATGTATAATGAGTAAGAGATAGTACACTCAAGTAGCACAAGTACGGAAAGTATATTTCACGTACCTTAAGTAAATAGGTGAAGGTATTGAGCTCTGATCTTTTCATCAAGCTCCCAAGTAGCCTCCTCACCGGTGTGGTGACTTCACCCTACTTTAACAAGTAGCACAATCTTGTTTCGTAACTGTCGTTCTTTGTGATCCAGAATCCGTACCGGAACCTCTTCATAGGTAGCATCGGTTGAATGGAACCTGACATATCTGACATAATATGTGTAGGGTCTAGCACATACTTCCTCAGCATGGACACATGAAACACATCATGAATACCAGCCATGGATGGTGGTAGCGCTAGGTGGTAAGCGACTATTCTGATCCTCTCCAAAATCTCAAAAGGACCAATGTACCTTGGAGCTAACTTACCATGGAGGCCAAATCTCTTCACCCCTTTCATGGGTGAGACTCGCAAGAATACATGGTCACCAATAGAGAACTCCAAAGGTCTCCATCTCCAATCGGCATAACTCTTCTGACGATCCTGCGCCTCTGCTGACCAACTCTGCCACATGCTGAGCTCTCTGAGGGCCTAGCAACTGGGCCTTCCCAAGCTCCTCCCAAAGGGTGGGTGTTTGATGTTAGAAATTTGACGGCGCTAGAGGGGGGGGGTGAATAGCGTTGTGACCATACAAAGATGGAATTCAATCGTGATCGTGTCTACAATTTCGTTAGCGCAGCGGAATATAGAAATGAAAGTAATAACAAAATACAACAATCACGAATACAAGTATATAACGTGGTTCGGAACCGAATGGTTCCTACTCCACGGATCGAGCTCTAAAGAGCCCTAGTGATGCACACGCAATCACTAATCAATAATAACTCCTTCTCGAAACAATCCGGAGGCGGAGAAACCTCGTACAAGGATTACACTAAGTAATACACAAGATCTTGATACAAGTAAGAAATACAATGCAAGTAAAGGAAAAACAACTTTACAAGAGCTTTGGATTGCTTGATCTTTGATTGCCTTGAACTAGCTTTGAAGGACTGGAAAGCACCAACTTCCCCCTTCAATTTCTCCCAAGAAAATCGCTGCAAAAACCCTCCTTCTGAGCTACCTTTATAACCTGCGTCGGGCTGGATTTCCGCCTATCAGTCGACTGCCATAAGTCACCAGTCGACTGATGCCACTGTTGTCGTGAGACAACGGCTCGATCCACGGTGGAAAAACTCCAACGGATCTCTTGGCGATCGGCGCCAACATTGTGATCGCCCGGTAGCGTAATCGGCCGCCCGATCGGCTCACAGAACGTCGTGCTCGTGGGTGAACTAGCGGTCAAAGATGAGGCTTTAACCCAAGTATGGTGCCCCCATACTTGCTAGACCACCCTTAGCCTAGACCTAAGCCTTCTAGCCACCTCCATCAGCCTCACGCCTCTCGGATCCCTCCAAGTCATCCATGACTTGTTCATCCATCGCGCTAGCCTCCAGGTGCTTCCTTCGGCTATGTCATGCTAACGGTGTCTACACCGCCAAGGCACATTGGACTTACGCCGCCAAGACTCCGCTTGGACTTTACGCCGCCAATATCAATCCCCTTGGACTTCCAAATGCCAAGACTCAAGCTTGGACTTTCCCTTGCCAACCCATGTTGGACTTTCAATGCCAAGACCCATGCTTGGACTTTCAATTTGCCAAGACCATGCTTGGACTTCTCATTTGCCAAGACCCATGCTTGGACTTCTCATGCCAAGTACTCAAGACTTGGACTTTCCCAAAAGCCAAGTACCCATGACTTGGACTTTCCATGCGCCAAGTGTCCCACTTGGACTTTTCATGCCAAGTACCCATGACTTGGACTTTACCAAATGCCAAGTGTCCCACTTGGACTTTCCATGCCAAGTACCCATGACTTGGACTTTACTTTGCCAAGACCCATGCTTGGACTTTCCCATAATCACATGGTCAACCCCAGTCAACCATCAAGGTCTTCCTCGAGTCAAACTCGAGTCCGGTCAAACATGACCCGGGTCGATTGCTCCAACAATCTCCCCAACATATTAACCGACATTAATGTCAAACATCAATGCCAAACCACTTTGTCAAATCCCTTTGTCAAATCCCTTTGTCAAACATCAAAACATCACTCGAGTCAAACTCGAGTCTGGTCAATCGTGACCTGGGTCGATTGCACCAACATTTGACACTGTCTACCATACAATGCTTCAAACAGGGACATTTGGAGACCCGAATGATAGCTGTTATTGTAGGGGAATTCCACTAATGGCAAGTGGTCCTCCCAGTTGCCCCTGAAATCCATAACGTAGGATCTCAGCAAGTCCTCTAGAGTCTAAATGGTCCGCTCAGACTATCCATCTGTCTGTGGATGGAATGTTTTACTAAAACGGAGTTGTGTGCCCAAGGCCAGCTATAGACTCTTCCATAATTGGGGCATGAATCGGGGATCCCTATCTGATATAATGCTCAAAGGGACACCATGCAATTTGATGATCTCTCGACAATATAACTCTGCCATACGATCCAGAGAGTCGGTCTTCCGAATAGCTAAGAAGTGTGAAGATTTGGTTAATCAGTCAATAACTACCCAAATCGCATCATGACCTTGTCGTGTCCTAGGCAGACTGACCACAAAATCCATGGTAATGTGATCCCACTTCCACTCGGGAATAGGAATCCTCTGAAATAGTCCGACTAGTCTCTGGTGCTCAGCCTTCACCTGTTGGCAAACTAGACATCTACCTACAAAATCTGCGATGTCTTTCTTCATGTCGTTCCACCAATACAAACGCCTTAAATCTCAATACATGCGGGTTCCGATTGGGTGGATCACATATCGAGAGCGATGAGCCTCCTGAAGTAACTTTTCCATCACCGGGTGAGACTGAAGTACGCATAATCTTCCCTAAAAATAAATAATACCCTTGTTATCTTGGGTGAACTCAGTCTGCTGTCCATAGGTTATCTGGCTGCCAATGAACTGTAATTGTTGATCACCGACATGAGCTTCTCTGACTCTCGTCCTGATAGATGACTGAGCAACCATGATAACAAAAATGCCCTGCTATGTCGGTCCCTGCTCCTCAAGGCCCAACTCGGAGAAACCTTGAATCAAATCTTTGACTAAAATTCGGTAGCAAGCTAAAGTCCCTTGGGACTTCTGGCTAAGTGCATCGGCAACTACATTGGCTTTCCCTGGGTGGTAGCTAATAGTACAGTCATAATCCTTCAGAAACTACATCCATCACCTCTATCAAAGATTGAGTTCCTTCTGCGTAAATAGATATTTGAGACTCTTATGATCAGTGAGCATCTCAAATGTAATACCATACAGATGCTGCCTCCAAATCTTCAAGGAAAAGATAATAGCGGTTAACTCTAGATCATGTACTGGGTAGTTTTTCTCATGCTTCTTCAACTGGAGAGAAGCATAAGAGACCACTCTGCCATGCTGCATCAATACTATGCCTAAACCCTGGACAGATGCATCGGTGTAAAGGACGAAACCCTCATCGCCTGATGGCAATACCAAAATTGGTGCTGACACCAGTCTCTTTTTTAACTCCTAAAAGCTGGTCTCGTAGGCCTCTAACCACGTGAACTTCATGCCCTTCCTGGTAAGGCATGTCAATGGCATAGCAATGCTTGAGAAACCCTCAACAAATCATCTGTAATATCCGGCTAAGCCCAAGAAACTGTGAACCTCCTGAACCAATTTCGGCTGCTCCCAACTGGTGACAACCTTGATCTTCTGGGAGTCAACTAAAATGCCTTTGCTAGAAACTGTAGGGTCGATCGATGTGTATGTGTTGGCCGACTAGAGGGGGGTGAATAGTCTTTGTCGTAGATGGTGGAATTCGTTCGTTCGTTGCTTATCTACAAAACTATTAGTGCAAGCAAAATATGCAAATACAAACAATTAAAGGCAAAGCAAAGGAAGAATAAACAAACGCTAACACAAAGTCGTAACATGGTTCACGACTGCGCCACTAATCAACGGTCCCGATTTGTCCAAGGTGAATCACTCCTTTGCCAAATCTACTAGATCTCTCCTTTGCACCAAGCTAGGTGGAGGTAACCACTTTACAATCCCTCTTCTTTACAATAGAATGGAATAATAGCAAGTAAGAAGAGTGAAAATTCTTTAGGGCAATTTGGGAGAAGATTAGAGCATAAACATTAGGTTCCCAAAGCCCCACACCCTTCCTATTTATAGAGAAAGAGGGTTTCTTCCCGTTGACACAGGAGTAGTCGACTGATGTCCCTATCAGTCGACTGGTCCCGTAGCCGTTGCCCAATAACGGATGCTTTCCACGTTGGATTCCATTCAATGGCACCATCATCAGTCGACTGATCTTACCATCAGTCGACTGATGGACCTATCAGTCGAGTGCTCGCAATCTTGACTCACTTCTGTGCCCGAAACCCTTGCGACCAGTCGACTGATGCCTTCATCAGTCGACTGGTGGTCTCGCAGTCGACTGCCAATCCATGGCAGTCGACTGTTGGCACTTGAACCAGACTCGAACACTAGTCGAGTCACAGTCGACTTAGATTAGTCGACTACCATAACATGGTAGTCTAATGATGTCGGGAAATCCCATCCGACACTTAGCCAAATGACCAAGTTTCACCTAAGAGCACTACCCCTTCCCGGGTTACATTCGCTCACTCTCATCCCTTGGAGTCCATCGCCTTTGAAGTTGTCTTCGTCCGGCCACGTCCCTCGGATGCACCAAGCGCATGGCTCTGCAACGCCATCCTTCGCATCTCGCCCTGAAGTCTACTTCTTCCGGCTTCACTCCAAGCTCCTCGTCCGACGATCCCTCGGATGCTCCAAGCTCACGGCTTCCGCAAAGCCATCCTTCACTGACTCTAAGACCGAGTCATGAGATGTGAAACTCGCCAAGGCTCTATGTGCGAATTACTAAGTCCTGCAAGACTCCAACGCACATATCAAATCCAAACATCCTAACTTAAACCCTTTGCCACACACATCAAAACCATTTCACGGGTTGATTGCACTAACAATCTCCCCCTTTTTGATGTGTGACAATCCGTTTAAGTTAGGTAAAACATTTATCAAAAATACTAAGGTAAGAAAGCATGTAAGTAACATGATTAGCAACTCTCCCACTTAATACATGAAACTCTCCCTAAATACAATTCCCCCTTACTTAAACATATACATTTCTCCCCCTTTGACACCATCAAAAATATTAAACAAAGTTTATACAAGCATGACATCAAGTTTAGAGAAAAATAAAAACCAAAACATCCCTTAAAATTGGATAAAAGAAATTACTGGCCATGTTATCCGGCTACCAGTCGACTGGTTCAGACTACTAATCGACTGGCACATGCATTTTAGGATTTTCTGATTTTCGGGCTGAATTTCAGAAATGCATTAAAAATTCTACAAAATTTAAAAAATCATGAAATTTGGGAAACATATTTCTTGTATGTATATTTATCAATGAAAAATAGTTGTCCATGAAAAATCATTATATTTTCAAGTATTTGCCAAAAATCCAAAAGTTTCAAAAGTAACTAGGTTTTTGATCAAGTTAGTATCAAGTTTAACACCTAGTTTTGCTTTAAATTGTTTTCAAAACATGAACACACATATTTTAAAGTAAGAAATTATTTTGAAAACATATGAAATATCCAACCATGATCTTTGGGCAATATGTATATGAATTAAACATAAGCCTTCCCCATGATTGGTCTATTATTGCTATTTTGATACCTTAAATGACCATCTAAATGCCATAGGCATTAGTGGATATTTGTATCATCCTAACATCTCACTCATGCTAAGTTTTCAATCAAGGTAGCCTATGGTGAGTGTGAGATGTATCTTAAAGGTATTTGTATATACTTAACCATTATTTTTCATGCAATTCAATACAAGGTTAAGTATCATCCTAACATCCAACATGATCATAAAGACATATATGGATAAATTTCACATTATGATAATGAAACACATGTATTCATCAATTAATAATCATGCATTAGGTATTACATCATGATAATAAGGCAAATATCACCTAAAGCATGATTTATCTATTTATAGGTGAATTATCATCACCTAACACTATTCCAAAAATATTGTCCCGCCATACTAAGTCAACCAACATATGATATAGATAAATTCCATATGGTTGACTATCCTAGGGTTTTCCTAACCCTTTAGGATGGATTTAGGAACCCAAAACAAATTCTTGCCTATGGAGTTCACTAAATACACCTTAGGGATCCATTTTCTAGCTATTACCTTCTTTTTGTCTTGACCCCTAGCAATTAAACATTTATAGGTCTTTTCATTTTTATTTTCTTTATATCCTAGGCCTTTCTTATTGAAGCTTTCTCTTTGGCTCCCAATTATCATGTTAAGGGTGTTGGAGCCTATTCTGAATTTTTCTAGAGCCTTGGTCAAGTGGTCTACCTTTTCCCTTAAGGCCCTATTTTCTTCAATGCATGCATCATTGAAATCAAAGGGCATATATTCATGTGAGCATGCATCATCATGACTAGAAGAAGTATCATTATTAATATTTAAGCATGTTTTTTCTACCTTATTTTCTAAATCCTTAATTTGATCTAGCATGCTCTTATTTTTCTTTTTGGCCCTAAATAGATCCTTAGTAAGACTAGAAATCATGGAAACTATTTTACTTGGTGAGAGGTTCGTTACCATTGTCTCCATGTCCTCTTCCTCCGATTTCGATGATGGTGAAGAAGCTCCCCCTTCACTAGAGCTCTCCTCACTTGTGCTTGATTCTTCATTTTCGGAGGAGGATGAGTCTAGGTTGTCAAATGCCATCAAAGCAAGGTTGGTGACAAAGGCATTCTCCTCTTCCGATGATGATGAACATGATGAAGAGGGGTCATCCCATGTCCTTGATTTTAGTGCCTTGGCCTTCCCTTTTTATTTGGCCTTCTTCTCTTCTTCCTTCTTCTTGTTCCCCTTCTTTTTCGTCTTTTCATCCTTCTTTCTCTTCTCCTCCTTGCTTTTGTTCAATAGGGGACAATTATCCCTTATATGTCCCTCTTGTTGGCAATTGTAGCAAATCACCTTCCCCCTTGGTCTTCTTCTCATATCATTAGATTTATTAAATTTAAAACCTTTTAATGCACGCCTTGTTAGGGATCGTTTGGAAGCTAGAGGGGGGTGAATAGCGTTTTTCGTTTCTACAAGAATGATTAGCGGAAGCAAACAAAGATAATATAAGTAAAAATGAAAGAACAATGCTAACAAAGCCTTTATGTGGTTCGGAGATAACGCTCCTACTCCACGGCAATCCTTAAGGTGGATCAACCCAAGCAATTCAACTAAGAAGCTTTCCTTTACACCAAAACCTCCTCTTCTTTACAAAGAATGAAACTTGAGCCTAGAGAGAAGAGGAGAAGATTTAAGATCACTTAGAAAGCTTGAAAAACTTGTGGGAGCTTAGGAAAATGATCATAGTATAAGCATTAGCCTCTTCTTGCTCCCCTTGGCCTTTTTTTTTAGGAAAGAGCCTCTTTTTCCAGTTGGAGGTCTATCAGTCGACTGATGACTTTCATCAGTCCACTGCCGCCGATTCTAACGACTTCTGAACAGCTAGATTCACGGGATTTGTCGTCGTCATCGCCAACGGGAAGATCACACCGATCGGCCAACAGCGATGGCGATCGATATCGCTAAATAGCCGAGAGCCGGTCGGCTCACGGCCTTTCTACCGCAGCGATCACCGAGTGTCGGCAATCGGGTGCAGTTGACTCTCACCAGTTCGACTGGGATAACCCCTAGTCGACTACTAACAGCCCTCCAACCTCTAATGCTGCATTTTAAAGGCCAGTTCGACCGACACCATGTTCCAGTCGACTAGCACACCCCAAGTATGACTAATTTATACTTGAAAACATACCCTAAGCCTAGACTTAACCTTCTAGATTCTCCATCAGCCTTGCGCTTCCAGGATTTCTCTGAGTCCACGACTCCATCCATGCGCTTACCTTCAAAAGCTTCATTCGGTTTCGTCATGCTTTGGGTTTCTTCTTTGCCAAAGTACGCTTGGACTTTGCGCCACCAAGACTACATGCTTGGACTTATGCCGCCAAGACTTTCCTTTGGTCTTTCTTTGCCAAGGACTGCTTGGACATTATGCCGCCAAGACTACATGCTTGGACTTACGCCGCCAAGACCTTTCCTTTGACTTCTCTTTGCCAAGATCACACTTGGACTTATCTTTTACCAAGTCTTCATACTTGGATTTTCCTGTCACATAAACATGTTCACAATTAGATCACAAAACATTGCCTAACTTAGATGGTTATCCAAACATCAAAACATATAAATGCTTGGGGAATTGTTGCACCAACAATCTTCCCCTTTTTGATGTTTGGCAATCATTTAAGTTAGGTCTTTAACACATGCATATAAACATATTTCAATATGAATTCTAACTTAAATATCCCTTCTCCCCCTTTGACATACAACAAAATGAGAAGAGTTTATCCAATAAGTGCAGGAAAGAATTGTAATTGACACATCTTGAACAAAGGTATAAAATTGATATGAAGCTCCCCCTTAATCCAAGACATGTTTCATGATGTGTAAATAACATGTGAAGCAAAGCATAAGCAATAGAATAGGCAAATATGGCCAAGCCTTGCACCAACAATTATAGAATTAAGGGATGTAGCTCCCCCTAAACCAGTGCATCAGGAAAATCTGTCTTTCCATACAGGTTATCATGTATATACTCTGGAAATCATATAATGTCCAAAATTGAACCTTTTAACCGATGAAAAACCATTTTCTATTCCAAAACAGTGTCACCGGTTCGACTGGAATTGGCATCACCAATCGTCACTTTATACGATCGCTAATAATGGCGATTGGATCGATATCGATAAATCTGAAATTCAAATTTTTTAGTCAAGGTTTAAAAATGCGTAGAAAATTCCGTGGATGTCCAAAAATCACGAAACTCATCATACACATTTTATTCGACTAATATAACATATGAAAAATATTAGACGAAAAACATGCCCATCAGATTAACGGATTGATACGATATTCAAAATGACAAAAATATGAAGCAAAAGTGTAATTGTATCGCATCAATATTCATAACTTAGTACTATATGCTCAATTTCTAAACTTGACAAATGAAAAATTATAGTAATGTAGGCACTAATATAAATGAACTAAACAAAAACACAACTTCATTTCATTAATCAAAAATCATTACACAAGGTGGAGTTTGTGTCGTACATACGGCCAAAAAGAAAATAACAAAAACATGCTAGCTAATGATCGTCATCCTCAGCATCCATCACTGCAGATGACGAACCATCGTGAGGAGGTGGGTGTCCGGGTGCAGGAGCAGGAGGGCGGAGAATCGCCAAAATGTCCTGCTGCTGCCGATGCATCCCACTCACGAGGGAGAGGAGCTCCTGATGCTCCCGAAGCTTCGCTGGCTGCGCGCAGCTCCTCAAGACGTGTATCTACCCGCTCTGCAAAAGCATCGAAGCGGGCAATGAAAGATGAGTCTGTCAGAACAGCATCGCCTGCAGTAGTCCCCTCTGCATCAGCTCTCTCAACAACACCCTCAGCAACACCCTCAACATCTCCTTCCACAGCGGCATCCTCTGGTGCCAGAAAGCCACCTGCTGGCCGTCGTGCAGGGTCCCAGAACCCTTTGTCGGCCTTCCAGCCCGCCAAGGAGAAGCTTCGACGAGTCATCTGGTCATATTTTCTATTCATGATTTTAATGACCCCTATGTTGACATCAATGCCTACGGAGCTAAGCCACTGAGTAAGGACATTTCCAAAAGGTATATGAACCATTCCATTGTTTGGCTTAATGAAATGAGTGATGCAATGGAAGGTGTTGAGACCAATATCAATGTCTAAGTACTGACGAAGGATATGCATGAGAAGGAAGTGTGTAGGTCGAACTAAGGCCAAACCACGGGTAACTATAGGAAGAAGACAATGAGCAATGACCTTATAAAGGACATTGTCAGAAGCAGAAAGTTCTTAGGGTTGAAATAGATTGGTGTTCAAAGGACGAGGAGAGTGATAGAAAGTAGTATGAAGTGAATCTAAAGAAATCTCCTCAAAGGGAGGTGGAAGAGGATCACTCCAAGACCGATACAAAATGAAATCATTCTCGGAAGAAAGACATCCGAGAAAATCGGTCCAGATCTGGGGGCTGAAATCCAGATCGCACTGAGTAACGCGAGTCTGGTATCTCATCCCATCTCCAACCGATCGCAAGTTGTTGAAGAATTCAGAAAGAAGAGTGATATTTACATGATGTTCACAAAAGACTAATGATTCAAGTTTGTAGTGTTGGATGATTTGAACAATATCAAAACAATAGTCTTTAAGAAAATTTTGGTCCATTGATCGAGGTGGAATGAGTTGGAATTTATTTTTATTGAAGGCACTTTCAAGTGCAGAGTTTGGAAATCTAGGATTGACAGTGGGTGGAGGGTTTGATGGGTCCTCGTTGGTCGGAGGTACTCAGGCACGCTTAGATGCATAATGCTTAAGTTTAAATTTGCGAAAAAGAAAAGCAATGTAGGTTAAGGATGATGCATGCACAAAGACAACAAAACAAGCACCGGTTAGTGAAATAAAATTATAGGAACAAACAAACTGTGAGCAGGGATGAGGGTTTACCTAGGCGGCATGGTGAAAGATCAAAGAACAGTGTCGGACGCGAGTGTCCACGAAACCCTAGCCGAGCGAGCAGTCGGCGGTGGAGACTAGGGCATGAACAGGGTGAGAAGAGGAGGTCCTCGAGTCAGAGAACACTTCAAATGGGAGCACCGATCGGTGAAGTCGTCGGAAAACGAGGGAGAACGGCTAAAAGGTGTGGTGGAAGTTCGTCGGAAGAGGAAGAGGAGAGAAAATCGGGAAGTTTTGGCGAGTCGAACCGGTGGGAAAGCCCTAAAAACTGGATATGATCGCCGACTAACGGTCGATGAATCGATGGAGATCACGAACCGACGATACGAGCACTTTTCATGCGTGGCGGATCGCTATAAATGGCGATCGAACTAATGGCGAATAGTCGAACGCCAAAGATATCGAGTGCTTTTAGGCGCGATGATCGCCATAAATGGTAGTCGAACTGATAGCGAACCAGATAAGCCCAGTTTGATATCATCGACGTATCGGTCAATGCGATAAGCGCCACGATCGATATCGATCGATAGCCTTTTGGCGGTTAAAAAATCATAATTAATTCAATAAAGATCAAAAAATTATGAAATTTTGTGGTTAATATTCTTAGATCATTTCCTATCAGGAAAAAATTATTTTAAAAATATATCACCTCTAGATTTTAATATTGACACAATCTTGAGATTTTGCAAAAGTTATGATATTTTTGCAAACTTTGTATCACTTAGGCTTATCAATTGAAAATTGTTTCTCAAGGTTTGATAGACATAGTTTAAATTTTATTTTATTTGACATTTCCAATCATATTCTTGGAGCTATATGCGCATTAATTGTACTTAAGTCTTCCCAATTATTGGTCCAATGAAGGATTAATGTCTCTAGATGGCACTTTGGCTCATGGTAATGCATCATAACAAGCATGATGAACCAAGTGCATCTTCCTAACATCTCACATGATTTCTAGGTGGCTAAATACACAAATCATGATTAATTAGGTCTATTGTGAGATGATTAGAGGTATAAAACCTAGATTTTTATGGGATCATGCAAACCTACACTTCTATTCTACAAAGCACATTCCAAGTTCTCTCCTAAGTGATGAAAATTCTATTTCGGGGAGGGGCTTGGTAAAGATGTCGGCTAGGTTGGACTTAGATTCAATGTAATTAAGCTCAATGTCCCGCTTAGCCACATGATCTCTAATGAAGTGATGTTTCACTTCAATGTGCTTAGTCCTATAGTGATGCACCGGATTTTTAGTCAAGTTTATGGTGCTCACATTGTCACAAAATACTTTTATGTTGGAGTAAGATAGCTCATAGTCCTCTAAAGTATGTTTCATTCATAGAAGTTGAGCTACACAACCACCCATAGCCACATATTCGGCTTCGGTGGTGGATAGGGCAACACAAGGTTGCTTCCTACTACTCCAACTAACTAGGGAGGACCCAAGGAATTGCCATCCACCACTAGTACTCTTCCGATCCAATTTGTACCCGGCATAATCGGAATCGGTGTACCCAATTAAATCAAAAGATCTAGTCCTAGGGTACCATTATCCTACATTTAGTGTGCCTTTAACATATCTTAAGATTCTCTTAACGACAACTAAATGAGATTCTTTAGCACATGATTGATATCTAGCACACATACCAACCGCAAATAATATGTCGGGTCTACTAGCGGTTAAGTACAAAAGACTACCAATCATGCTCCTATAAAGTGTAGGATCAATTTGTTTTCCTTCATTATCACTATCTATTTTAGTATTGGTTGCCATTGGAGTTGAAACTACCTTAGCATTTTCCAAACCAAATTTCTTAATCATTTCCTTAGCATATTTGGTTTGATAAATATAAATACCTTCACTAGTTTGTTTGACTTGCAATCCTAGGAAGAAATTTAATTCCCTAACTAGACACATTTCAAACTCTTTTTCCATATTCTTAATAAAGTATTGGAGAAGTTCATCATTTATTGACCCAAAGATAATGTCATCAACATATACTTGGGCTACAAAGATGTCCGTTGATGTTGACTTTATAAATAGAGTTTGATCTATACTACCCGTCTTAAAATCCTTAGAGATTAAGAAAGATGATAATCTTTCATACCAAGCCCGGGGAGCTTGTTTCAAACCATACAAAGCCTAAGCTTGTATACATGGTTTGGATAGTCCATATTCTCAAACCTGGGAGGTTGTTCTACATATACCTCTTCCTTAATAAACCCATTTAGGAATGCCGATTTAACATCCATTTGATGGTGTTTGAAACCCATATAGGAGGCATACCCTAATAGTATTCTAATAGACTCTAACCTAGCAACCGGGGCATATGTTTCATCATAGTCAAGTCCTTCAACTTGATTAAAGCCCCTTGCAACTAATCTAGCCTTATTCCTAGTAATATTCCCTTGGTCATCTAGTTTGTTCCTAAAGACCCATCTTGTAGTAATGATGGTGTTTTCATTAGGTCTAGGAACTAACTCCCATACTTGACTCCTTTCAAATTGAGCCAATTCATCTTGCATTGCTAAGATCTAATCCGGATCAAGTAATGCATCTTTGATTGTTTTAGGCTCAATTTGAGAAATTAGAGCTATTTGACTAGTGGGATCCCTATGAAATGACCTAGTCCTAACTCCTTGAGATAATTCACCCACAATTTGATCTAAGGGGTGACTTTGATGAACTCTTATGGTTCTAGGAGGTGTATTGAGTTGATTTTGATCATGATCAACCTCATTCCTATGCTCATCATCGGAATCATCCCTTACTCCCCCTTGATTCAATCCTCCCCCTTGATCATTACCCCCTAAGGTTAAATCTTGAAATTGTTGGGTAATTTCTTGATTTACATTATTAATATCATCATCAATAGGGGATTTCCTAGGGTATGTATTGGAAGTTTCATCAAATTGAACATTTGAAGATTCTTCAATCTTTTGAGTCCTTTTAATGTAAACTCTATATCCTACACTAGTGGATGAGTATCCAACTAGGATTCTCTCATCCGCTTTGGACTAAAACTTACCTAGGTTGTCTTTGGTATTTAAGATATAAACTTTACATCTAAAGACCTTAAAATAATGAATTGTTGGAATTGTACCATTCCACAATTCAAATGGAGTATTTCCTAAAAACCTATGAATCAATACCCTATTTTGGATATAGCAAGCGGTATTAACCGCTTCCGCCCACAAGTAGCTAGGTAAGGAGTATGCATTAAGCATTGTCCTAGCCGCTTCTTGTAGGGCACGATTTTTCCTTTCCACAACCCCATTTTGTTGGGGTGTTCTAGGACAAGAAAACTCATGCTTGTATCCTTGTTCTAAGCAAAAAGTTAAAAAATTAGAATTCTCAAATTCTCCACCATGATCACTACGGATCCGATTGATTTTGAGTTTTCTTTCATTTTCTACTCTTTTGCTAAATCCTATGATTATTCCTAAGGTTTTGTCTTTATTTTTCAAGAAAAATACCCAAGTAAACCTAGAGAAATCATCTACTATTACCAAGCAATATTTACTACCAATCATAGAGGGGGTACTTTGGCAATCAAATAAATCCATATGTAAAAGTTCTAAGGGTAGAGCGGTACTAAGTAAATTTTTACCTTTGTGTGATGTTTTTGATTGTTTCCCTTCTTGACATGCATCACACATCTTGTCCTTGAGAAATTTGACTTTGGGCAACCCTTTGACTAACTTCATTTTTGCTATTTTGGCTATGTTCTTCATGTTTATGTGTCCTAGCCTCTTATCCCAAAGCCAACTTTCTTCCTCTTTTGCAATAAGACACTTAGTGGAAGCATTAGTAGCATAGGATAAATCAACATAATATATATTTGATTTCCTAAAACCTACTAACATGCAATAATTTAGAGTTTTGTGTCTTATAAAACATTTTGAGGAATCAAATCTAACATCAAAGTTTGCATCACATAGTTGACTTACACTAAGTAAATTAAACTTCATATTTTTAACTAATAGCACTTTATGAATGGCAAGGTTGGGGGTTACCTCAATTGTGCCCTTTCCTAGAATCTTAAGTTTGCTGCTATTACCAAATGACACATTTCCCTTGCTAGTGTGGTTGATAGTGGAGAACTTCCTCTCATCACCGGTCATATGCTTTGAGCACCCACTGTCAACTATCCACAAGCTTGGTTCTTCTACCTATATCACATAAAAAATACAATCCTTAGGTACCCAAATCTTAGGACCACTAGCATCAATTATAAATTTCTTAGGTACCCAAGATTTTCTACCCTTGCTTTTAATTATGGATTTTCTACTAACAAGGGATGTAAATGCTACCTCCTTTTCATTAGGCCTATATCCTAATCCGGCCTTGTTATAAATAGCCCTTTGATCCTTAATAATCATGTCTAGGTATTTTGAACCATTGGTAAATTTTTCTAAGCATGCTCTTAATTTACCTATTTCTTTTCTTAATTCATCATTTTCATCCCTAAGGGTATATTCATCGTTATCACTAGATAGTTTACCACATGATGAATCTACACTCTTAAGTGATTTGATCTCTATTTTTAGATCCTTGATCCTAGTTTTCGATCTATTCAAAGCATTTTATAAACATGCAATAGTCTTGTAAAGTAAATCTATTTTAGGTGAGTTGTTTACCTCATCATCATCACTTGATGATGATTCATCGCTTGAGGAGGAAGAGGACTCCTCGCTTGAACTCCCGGCTTCTTCCTCTAAAGCCATGAGGGCTAGATTTTGGGTGGCATGGCATACTTCTTCATCATCGGAGGTGTCTTCCATGCTTAGGGTGTCCCATGTTTGAGCCACCATTGCTTCTTTCTTCTTCTTTTCCTTATTTTCCTTCTTCTCCTTATGCTTCTTTTCTTTCTCCTCCTTCTTCTAGAGTTTCGGGCAATTTGGCTTGATGTGCCCTTTCTTATTGCAACCATAACAAGTTACATTAGATGAAGAATTTGAACTATTTGAAGGCTAACCTCTTGAGGATTAGAACATCCTCCTCACATCTTTCTTGGTGAGTTTCCTTGATCTCCCATCAAACTTCTTGACATAATGAGCCACCTCGCTTGCCGATACCTCATCTTCACTACTAGATGAATCTTCCTCGGAATCAGATGAGGAAGACACTTCTTTCTTCTCCTTTTTCTTTTTGTCCTTCTTGCCTACATAAAGAGCTATACCCTTCTCTTTGGATGAAGTGTTAGCTTGTTCATGTAATTGAAATTCACAAAATAGCTCATCTAACTTAACTAATGAATGATCCCTAGAGACCTTATAGGCATCTACCATTGAGGCTCATAAGGTTGTTCTAGGGAAACCTTGTAATACATACCTTACAAGGTCTCTATTGTCGACCTTCTTACCTATAACATGTAGTCCGTTGACCACTTCTTTGAAGCAATCGTGCATTTGGCTCACGGTCTCGTTGGTCTTCATGGTGAAGCTTTGGAGTTGACCTATCAATAGGTCTCTTTTGGCTCTTCTAGTCTCCTTTGAACCTTCATTCAATCCAATGAGCTTCTCCCAAAGCTCTTTTGCGGAGTTGAAAGGCCCGACTTTGGAAAGTTTCTCCTTGGATAGACCACATTGAAGTGTGGTCGTTGCTTTTGCATTAGCTTATGCTTTCTTGGCCATCTCTCTTGTCTAATCTTTTGTCGGTAGTGGTGCTCCAGATTCGTCGACCGGCTTTTCGAATCCATCTACAATACTAAACCAATTTTCGATGTCATTCATGAGTTAGTATTCCATCCTACCTTTCCAATAGACGAAGTCATTGCCGTCGAAAAATGGAGGCCTCGCCGTACTATATCCCTCTTGAAATGTCATGCTTCGGTTGATGGTTAGATCTTCCGATGCGATCCGGGCTCTGATACCACTTGTTAGGGATCGTTTGGAAGCTAGAGGGGGGTGAATAGCGTTTTTCATTTCTACAAGAATGATTAGCGGAAGCAAAAAAGATAATATAAGTAAAAACGAAAGAACAATGCTAACAAGGCCTTTACGTGGTTCGGAGATAACGCTCCTACTCCACGGCGATCCTTAAGGTGGATCTACCCAAGCAATTCCACTAAGAAGCTTTCCATTACACCAAAACCTCCTCTTCTTTACAATGAATGAAACTTGAGCTTAGAGAGAGGAGGAGAAGATTTAAGATCACTTAGAAAGCTTGAAAAACTTGTGGGAGCTTAGGAAAATGATCAGAGTATAAGCATTAGCCTCTTCTTGCTCCCCTTGGCCTTTATTTATAGGAAAGAGCCTCTTTTTCCCGTTGGAGGTCTATCAGTTGACTGATGACTTTCATCAGTCGACTGTCGCCGATTCTAACGGCTTCTGAACAATCGGATTCGTGGGATTTGCTATAAATCGCCGCCAATGGGAAGATCGCTGTACGAGTCGCCAACAAAGCGATGGCGATTCGGCGTCTTGCCGTGGCCGTAGCGATCGCTCACGAACTTCGCTAAGGCGATGGGCGCCAATAATAGCGATCCCTCCAACCTCTAATGCTATATTTTAAAGGCCAGTTCGACCGACACCATGTTCCAGTCGACTGGCACACCCCATGTATGACTAAGTCATACTTGAACACATACCCTAAGCCTAGACTTAACTTTCTAGCTTCTCCATCAGCCTTGCACTTCCAGGATTTCTCTGAGTCCACGACTCCATCCATGCGCTTACCTTCAAAAGCTTCCTTCGGTTTCGTCATGCTTTGGGTTTCTTCTTTACCAAAGTACGCTTGGACTTTACGCCGCCAAAACTACATGCTTGGACTTATGCCGCCAAGACTTTACTTTGGTCTTTCTTTGCCAAGGACTGCTTGGACTTTACGCTGCCAAGACTACATGCTTGGACTTATGCCGCAAAGACCTTTCCTTTGACTTCTCTTTGCCAATATCACACTTGGACTTGTATTTTACCAAGTCTTCATACTTGGATTTTCCTGTCACTTAAACATGTTCACAATTAGATCACAAAACATTGCCTAACTTAGATGGTTATCCAAACATCAAAATATATAAATGCTTGGGACATTGTTGCACCAACACGTCTTACCCTCCTTACCATATAAGCTTCTTCCGTGGTATCCATGGAGGAGGAGGAGGATGCTTCATCGGAGGAGGAGGAATTCTCCATCTTCTTTTTCCCTTTGTTGGCCATCAAAGCTTCTCCTCTTGAAGGTTGAATTCTAGGCTCTTCTACTATTCCTTCAAGCCTTGTTTCATGGAGCTCCATGGTTGAGAAACATTCCTCCAAGGTACTAACTTCCAAGTTCTTGGAGATGTAGAACGAGTCCACCATAGAGCTCCATCTTGAGGACCGGGGAAAGGCATCTATGGCCTTCATTACCATATCCCGGTTGGAGAGTTTTTCACCTACACTTGTTAAACCGGTTAGAATTTCCTTAAATCTAGAGTGTACGGATTTTACCTTCTCTCCCTTTTCGAGTTTGATATTGGATAATTGGGAGCGAAGGACATCTCTCCTTGCTAGCTTCGCCTCGGATGTGCCTTCATGAATCTCTATTAGTTTCTCCCACATCTCCTTGGTGCTAGCACACTCCCCTATCTGATTTACTTCTTGTTGGGGGAGTACATTGTAGAGGTGATGTTTGGCTTTTGAGTTTGCCAAGTACTCTTCCCTTTGCCTCTTGCTCCACCTTGATTTTTCCAATGACTCCCCTTCTTCATCCCTAGGCATTTCGAAACCGTTTTCTATAATTAAAAGAATTTCGAAATCAGTTTCGAAAAATACCCCCATTCTCTTTTTCCACCAAGAGAATTCTCCTTCAAACTTTGGTGGATGAAAGTTTGAGTCGGCCATCTCTTGATATATTGCTTGTGTTGGCGGTTAGTCCTCAACAAGCGCCTTGGCTCTGATACCACTTGTAGGGTCGATCGATGTGTATGTGTTGGCCGGCTAGAGGGGGTGAATAGCCTTTGTCGTAGATGGTGGAATTCGTTTGTTCGTTTCTCGTCTACAAAACTATTAGCGCAAGCGGAATATGCAAATACAAACAATTAAAGACAAAGAAAAGGAAGAATAAACAAACGCTAACACAAAGTCTTAACATGGTTCATGGCTGCGCCACTAATCCACGGTCCCGATTCGTCCAAGGTGAATCACTCCTTTGCCAAATCCACTAGATCTCTCCTTTGCACCAAGCTAGGTGGGGGTAACCTCTTTACAATCCCTCTTCTTTACAATAGAATGGAATAATAGCAAGTAAGAAGAGTGGGAATTCTTTAGGGCACTTTGGGAGAAGATTAGAGCATAAACATTAGGTTCCCAAAGCCCCACACCCTTCCTCTTTATAGAGGAAGAGGGTTTCTTCCCGTTGACACAGGAGCAGCCGATTGATGTCCCTATCAGTCGATTGGTCTCGTAGTCATTGCCCAATAATGACTGATTTCCACGTTGGATTCCATTCAATGACACCATCATCAGTCGACTGATCTTACCATCAGTCGACTGATGGACCTATTAGTCGAGTGCTCGCGAGCTCGACTCACTTCTGTGCCCGAAACCCTTACCACCAGTCGACTGATGCCTTCATCAGTCGACTAGTGGTCTCGCATTCGACTGATGCCTTCATCAGTCGACTGGTGGTCTCGCAATCGACTACCAATCCATGGCAGTTGACTATTGGCATTTGAACCGAACTCGAACACTAGTCGAGTCACAGTTGACTTAGAGTAGTTGACTACCATAACATGGTAGTCAACTGATGTCGAGAAATCTCATCGGACACTTAGTCAAATGGCCAAGTTTCACCTAAGAGCACTACCCCTTCCCGGGTTACATTCGCTCACTCTCATCCCTTGGAGTCCCTCGCCTTTGAAGTTGTCTTCGTCCGGCCACATCCCTCGGATGCGCCAAGTGCACGGCTCTACAGCGTCATCCTTCGCATCTCGCTCTGAAGTCTACTTCCTCCGGATTCACTCCAAGCTCCTCGTCCGGCGGTCCCTCGGATGCTTCAAGCGCACGACTTCCGCAAAGCCATCCTTCACCGACTCTAAGACCGAGTCATGAGATGTGAAACTCGCCAAGGCTCTATGTGCGAATTACTAAGTCCTGCAAGACTCCAACGCACATATCAAATCCAAACATCCTAACTCAAACCCTTTCCCACACACATCAAAACCATATCACGGGTTGATTGCACTAACAGAAACCACGTGTCCCAGAAAACTGACTGAGGGTAACCAGAACGCGCATTTACTGAACTTTCCATATAGTTTCTTCTGTCGAAGCCTATCTAGGACAATGCGAAGATGCTGCGCGTGTTTATCTTCGGAATGAGAATAGACCAGAATGTCGTCAATAAAGACAATGATGAACCAATCAAGGAAATTCATAAATTCACAATTCATCAAGTCCATGAATACTTCCAGAGCATTGGTAAGCCCAAATGGCATTACCAAAAACTTATAGTGTCCATATCTGGTATGGAACATTGTCTTCTGAACGTCCGAATCTATAACCCTTAGCTGATGATATCTGGACCATAGATCAATCTTAGAATACACTGACGTACCTCTGAGCTGATCAAACAAGTCCTCAATACGTGGTAGGGGATATTTATATTTGATGGCGATGGCATTCAACTGCCTGTAGTCGATGCATAATCTCATCGAACCGTTTTTCTTCTTTACGAAGAGAACTAGAGAACCCCAGGGAGATATGCTAGGGCGGATAAAATCTCTGTCTAAAAGCTTCTGAAGCTGGACCTTTAGCTCATCCAACTCTTTTGGGGCCATACGATAAGTAGCTTTCGATGTCGGCGCCGTCCCCAGAATTAACTCAATTGTGAACTCTACTTGTCTTCTAGGAGGCAGGCTTGGTAACTCCTCTAGAAAGACATCTGGATACTCTCGGACAATAGGAATGTCCGAGATCTGAGAGTCACCATTGTCCTTGATGTTGATCAATCATAATAGAAAACCCTAACAGCCATGTGATAAAAGCTTCCGAGCCTGAATCGCAGAAACTGTCGATATACCATCATTTCTAGTGTCAATGAAATCCCACGAGGGTTGGCTAGGAGGTTATAAATGAAAGATGATATGCCTTAAGAAGTGAAGTATGAAATAGCAGGAATGAAGTATGCTATGTTGCAAGATGAGCCACAAGCTATGTTATAAAATAGCAATACGTAACTGAACGAAGTACATCGCTGAAATCTAATGGACATCCTCTAACCTCCTGGGTGACTTCTAATTTATCCCCAGAGGGCAGAGATACCATCAATCTTTATGACCTAAGAGTGAGTAGTCTACCAATCTCTCTCAGGAATGCCCGAGAAATAAATGAATGTGATAATCAACTACACCACGACACCATGTGAAGTCTGACCCTGATCGACAGGCTCATTCTCCGTATACCTATCTAGCAATTGAGTAGATCTCAATGTCCTCTTGCGTGGTTCCCATGCACCACGTCTCGGCGCAAGAGCACGTCCACCTCGTTTCACATCTGCTAAATTATTACCCAAGTATTACTACAGATAGAAAATTAATAATTTCATATTTTAGCCATCTGGAGATGTCCTGTCGCTGCCAAGTCCCTAATATGATCTTGTCGAAATATGACTCCAAAATGTCCGAAATGCCAAATCGATGGAAATCCATAAAAATTAAAAAATGCACAGGTTGACCTGCCATATGTGGTGAACTCCGAAAACCCAAAAATACTTAGGAACTCGGAACCTAGGCTATGATACAAAATAAATTGTCATGCCCCGAGAGGGGGTACATGTCCGACGAAAATCTGACATCACCTCCCTTGTACTGCGGACAATGGAAACCTGTATACAAGGCTCACACGACCCACTATACATCGGCCAACATGGCCGGAACAAAAAACCACAATGCAAATAATATATGGGCCTCAGACCAATAACCTAAAGTACATACAAAGCCTAAAACTTCTAGACCAACCTCTTCTGCCATTTGAGCAGGATTACACAACCACACACATAACCAAAACAAATCGAACAAAAAGACCATAAGGACATAATCAAATACCGCCAAAACAACCACGAGTATAAAGTACTACAAGTTTAAAACATAGAGTACTAGTGATAAAAATACGTGAAGCTAAAAAAATAACGGAGTCACGATCAGGGGATCGCAATCCGGACTTCTCCTAAGGCATCATCCTGAAAAAAAAGAGATATCAACGGAGTGAGTAAAACTCAGCGGATATCTAATACTCATGCATAGTAAACTATAAGTAGAAATAATAATCCTGCTAGTACAGTTTCTCGACAATAAACAAAATAATATATATACATACCTAAAATTGTACATACCAGAATCACCTAAGCTAACATAAGAAACATCCATACAAGCAAATGTAGAATCACCAAAACAAACTACATAATACCTCCTGTATGTGCATGGAAATCATATGCAACTACCAAAAGTACAACAAGCAATGCATATAGTAAAAGTGTATGAACATGATGCAAGGACCTGTGTCACCCTTGACTCCAGTCAAGCCACCGACATGTCATGTGTGTCGACCGAGTGGATAGAACTGTGACAACTGTGCACTCTGTCGTCACAACACCTATGCAACCGAGTGGACATTATGCTGGTGGAGTATCAACCTCCTACCCCATGTATGTATATGGGGGACATCACCTCGTCGTATCTCTTCGTCTCACAACAAAAGAGGGATCCCTGTCTGCTACTATGTCGCGATACCAATATCCTGAGCGACTACCGTGGAGCTTTGACAGAGCAACTACACACACCATCCTAAAATATCACTAATTCACCAATGGTTGTGTGTGTAGATAATGTACCTAACGAATAGCTCAACTACCAAATAGTATCACCTCCTACAGAGGAGCCGATGATTGTCAGTCATGCAATAATGTAAGATGATGCATGTCACTAATGCACGATACACCTATCAATCCATGGCTACCTATAGTAAGTATCAATAGGAGCCCATATCAAATAACCTAAGTACATAAGTCTATATACACATGCAAGGTATATCCATTATTCATTCAATGCCCAATATGTAAGGTATGTCACTACTTTAGTGCCAAATAAACAAATGACAAGTATCAAAGTGATAGATCATCAATATAATAAGCATATGAAAAGACTACAACACGTACTAGGTAGGGACATACTAGGGCAGTTAAAAGCAAAGAAAACTATTACTAGCTATAGTAAATGATGCACAACAATATGACAATATCAAAAAGAAGATAAGTCAAAGATACCCGCCTGCTATGAAGACTACCAACTGTTTTTATGCCCGTGGACCTGTCTCGTGACCGAAACATGCATATAACATGATTACCATCAAATCTAAGCACACGACAACATGCTAAATTATTACTATATAGTTTCTATATTCGCATCCTTTTATTGAATATGAATTAGAAACCCCCACTTGTACATCTAACCAAATCCCATTAGGATTTCCATACGAACTCACCTTCCAGATTTACAACTCCCTAACTCATGCACCATAATCAACCACCATTAAAGCCTTCACAACCGTTTACAACCATTTACAGCCAACAACAACACTCACCGCCCATCTAATGCTCACTCATAGCCTTAAACAGATCCATTCTTCACGCCCATTTACTGTTGGACTATCCGAGCCGCAAAAACCGCTTCTTGCGTTGCGCAAACCCCAAATGTCAGCCACGGATCAGTGAAAAACTAAATAAAACTACCTTTAGATCTACTCTAGATCTACATGTTAAGAGTTTACCCTTGATGCGATGCCTTTCGCTTCTCCCGCTAGTCCAAACGGCTTGCCGGGACTCGAGAGTGTCAAGTGTACACTCCTCTATTGGTATCCACACAAGCAATAGGTGGAGAAAAGAAACCTATAGTGTGCTAGCACCCCTTGGAGGCTCACGGCAAGATGAGGAAGATTAGGGATAGAGCTTGAGGGAAGAGCCAAGGAAGAGGATGATGAAGTTACACCAATTAACTTCAACCTAATGCTAACTAAAGTGGTCGGCCACTCTTTTAGGGGGGTTACATGCATGCATGTAACTCCAAGAGCCAATGGCTCTTGGTCTCCCTCATGAGGTGGCACCCCATGATAAGTCCATAACGATGTGGAACATCATCATTGGCCAACCCCCATGCCATGTCACCATGACATGGCAATTGGTCAAGTCAAAATTGACCATTTATCTTCCCTCTCAAGTCAAGTCAAACTTGACCTCTTATCTCCCATGGTTGATCAAATCCAACTATTTGATTCAAGTCAATTTGATTTAATGAATCTCTATTCATTATTTTAAATTGACTCAATGAATCAAATCTAAATTAGACTCATTCAACACTTGAATCAAATTGAGTCTAACTCAATTAGTCTAATTTGGATTACCCTTAATCCAATTTGGTTCATCCCATGAACCTAATCCTCATGGTTCATCATATGAACTTAATCTTCATCTAATTGCCCTTTGTGTGTGACCCTATAGGTTCTTGTAATGTTGGCAATGCTCCTAAACCAATTTAAAAGCATAAGCAATGAGTGGTATCTTGCAACACATCATTGCTACCCAAGTTACAAGAATGTTGAGATCCAACATCACCTTTGTGACTACTAATTGTGACTCTCACAATATGTGACAATGCCCCTCTATCTTGACATCTAGATTGACCAACTGAGGCATAGACCGTGTCATCCTTGGTACAATCTATATCTTGAACTCCAAGTAGACTCACTCTAATCAAATGAGCTCAATATCTCATATTGACTCATTTGGGCATGGCCATGCACTTCGTGGTCTCACTCTATCAAGAATAACGATGTCACTCCCATCATATAGGAGGGATAAATCTCATCTACATCACTCACATCCCTCCACATAATTTGTTACATACCCAGTAATCACCTTTATAGTCCACCCATTTACGGGTGACGTCTGACGAAGCCAAAGTATGCAATTCCTTATGTAGGGAACCATGGTGAATTCAGGTCCAAGGACTAATAGTCATACTAATAGTCACATGAGAAAGTATATGTCACTCATATAACAATCCATGATACTTTCTCATGTCGGGTCATTCAGTATATATTCTCTAATGCATACCCATGTGTCAACTTGATGTCACATATCCATGACTTGTGAGATCAAATCATCGACTTGACCTACATGTTAGGAAAATAAAACCACAATGCAAATAATATATGGGCCTCAGACCAACAACCCAAAGTACATACGAAGCCTAAAACTTCTAGACCTACCTCTTCTTCCATTTGAGCAGGAATACACAACCACACACATAACCAAAACAAATCGAACAAAAAGTCCATAAGGACAAAATCAAATACCACCAAAACAACCACGAGTATAAAGTACTACAAGTTTAAAACATAGAGTACTAGTGATAAAAAAGTAGAAGACTAAAAAGTAAATAATGGAGTCGCTGATCGTGGATCGCAATGACCTCTAGAAGGCTTCATCCTAAATGAGGATATCGATGAGCTAGTCACCGCTTTCTTTAATTAGTAATATGTAACTAAACGCTTTTCCTTTTTCTTTTTTTTCTTCTTATAATACATATACATACCTAAAACTGTACATACCAGAATCACCTAAGCTGACATAAGATACATCCATACAAGCAAATATAGAATCACCAAAACAAACTACATAATACCTCCTGTATGTGCATGGAAATCATATGCAATCACCAAAAGTGCAACAAGCAATGCATATAGTAAAAGCGTATGCACATGATGCAATGACCTATGTCACCCCTGACTCCAGTCAAGCCACTGACATGTCATGTCTGTCGGCCGAGTGGATAAGACTATGACAACTGTGCACTCTCTCGTCACTACACCTATGCAACCGAGTGCACAGGATGCTGGCGGAGTATCACCCTCCTAACCCATGTATGTATATGGGGCACATCACCTCGTCTCATCTCCTCATCTCACAACAAAGGAGGGATCCCTATCTGCTACTACGTCGCAATACCAATATCCTGAGTGACCACCGTGGAGCCCTGACAGAGAAACTACACACACCATTTTAAAATACCACTAATTCATGAGTGGTTGTGTGTGTAGATAATGTAACTGACGATGGGCTCAACTACCAAGTAGTATCACCTCCTACAAAGGAGCCTATGATCGCCAGTCATGCAATAATGCAAGATGGTGCATGTCACTAATGCACGATACACCTATCAATCCATGGCTACCTATAGTAAGTACGAATAGGAGCCCATATCAAATAACCTAAGTACATAAGTCTATGTACACATGCAAGGTATATCCATTATTCATTCAATGCCCAGTATGTAAGGTATGTCACTACTCTAGTGCCAAATAAACAAATGACAAGTATCAAAGTGATAGATCATCAATATAATAAGCATATGAAAAGACTACAACACGTACTAGGTAGGGACATACTAGGGCAGTTAAAAGTAAAGAAAACTATTACTAGCTATAGTAAATGATGCACAACAATATGACAATATCAAAAAGAAGATAAGTCAAAGATAACCGCCTGCTATGAAGACTACCAACTATCTTTATGCTCGTGGACCTGTCTCGTGACCGAAACTTGCATATAACATGATTACCATCAAATCTAAGCACATGACAACGTGCTAAATTATTACCATATAGTTTCTATATTCGCATCCTTTTATCGAATATGAATTAGAAACTCCCACTTGTACATCTAACCAAATCCCGTTAGGATTTCCATACGAACTCACCTTCCAGATTTACAACTACCTAACTCATGCACCATAATCAACCACCATTACAACCTTCACAACTGTTTACAACCATTTACAGCCAAAATCAACACTCACCGCCCATCTACTGCTCACTCATAGCCTTAAACAGATCCATTCTTCATGCCCATTTACTGTTTGACTATCTGAGCCACAAAAACTGCTTTTTGCGTTGTGGAAACCCTGTAAGTCAGCCACGGATCTGGGCAAAAATAAATAAAACTACATGTACATGATTTAAACCTTTAGATCTTCTCTAGATCTATATGTTAAGAGTTTACCCTCGATGTGATGTCCTTCGCTTATCCCGCTCGTCCTAACGGCTTGCTGGAACTCGAGAGTGTCAAGTGCACACGCCTCTATTGGTATCCACACAAGCAATAGGTGGAGAAAAGAAACTTAGATATTGTTATCACCCCTTGGAGGCTCACGGCAAGATGAGGAAGATTAGGGAGAGAGCTTGAGGGAAGAGCCAAAGAAGAAGATGATTAATTTACACCAATTAACTTCAACCTAATGCTAACTAAAGTGGTCGGTCACTCTTTTGGGGGGGTTACATGCATGCATGTAACTCCAAGATCCAATGACTCTTGGTCTCCCTCATGAGGTGGCACCCTATGATGAGTCCATGATGATGTGAAACATCATCAATAGTCGGCCCCCATGCCAAGTCACCATGACACGGCAATTGGTCAAGTTAAAATTGACCATTCATCTTCCCTCTCAAGTCATGTCAAACTTGACCTCTTATCTCCCATTGTTGATCAAATCCAAGCATTTGATTCAAGTCAATTTGATTTAATGAATCTCTATTCATTATTTTAAATTGACTCAATGAATCAAATCTAAATTAGACTCATTCAACACTTGAATCAAATTTAGTCTAAGTCAATTAGTCTAATTTGGATTACCCTTAATTCAATTTGGTTCATCCCATTTACCTAATCCTCATTGTTCATCATATGAACTTAATCTCTATCTAATTTCCCTTTATGTGTGACCCTATAGGTTCTTGTAATGTTGGCAATGCTCCTAAACCGATTTAAAAGCATAAGGAATGAGCGGTATCTTGCAACACATCATTGCTACCCAAGTTACAAGAATGTTGAGATCCAACATCACCTTTGTGACTCTCACAATATGTGACAATGTCCCTCTATCCTTGATATCTAGATTGACCAACTGAGACATAGACCGTGTGATCCTAGGTACAATCTATATCTTGAACTCCAAGTAGACTCACTCTAATCAAATGAGCTCAATATCTCATATTGACTCATTTGGACATGGCCATGCACTTCATGGTCTCACTCTATCAAGAATAACGATGCTACTCCTATCATATATGAGGGATAAATCCCATCTACATCACTCACATCGCTCCGCATAATTTGTTACATACCCAGTAATCGCCTTTATAGTCCACCCATTTACGGGTGACGTTTGACGAAGCTAGAGTATGCAACTCCTTATGTAGGGAACAATAGTGACTTCAGGTCCAAGGACTAATAGGCATACTAATAGTCACATGAGATAGTATATGACACTCAAAATAATCCATGATACTTTCTCATGGCAGGTCATTCAGTATACATTCTCCAATGCATACCCATGTGTCAACTTGATATCACATATCCATGACTTGTGAGATCAAGTCATCAAGTTGACTTACATGCTAGTCTCTTTGCATTAACATTATCCCTGAATGTTAATACTTGACTAGGAATGATTAAGAGTAGTGTTCTCTATATCATCTCATTATCGATTCAACCAATCGATTGATATAGATAAGAACCTTCTACTCAAGGATGTTATTATACTTAGTTATTTGGCACCAATACAAGTAAATATAATAACCATTCCTTTATAAATAGGAATATGATACAACAAAGTCCATACAACAATCATCACATGATTGGCTCTAGGGCTTTCACTAACAATCTCCCACTAGCACTAGTGTCAATCACTGTAGTATCTAATACCCAATGACCTAGTGTGACCATCATGCTTTTTCTGTGCCAAAGCCTTTGTCAAGGGATCTTCGATGTTAGCCTCTGTGGGTACTCTGCAAATCTTCACATCTCCTCTATCAATAATCTCTCGAATGAGATGGAAGCGTCGTAATATATGTTTGGTGTAACACCCCCCTATCCTTACACTAGTAAAGGAGGTGTTACTACCATACTTTATCTTACTCTTGTATTGATCAGGTATATCATGACTCAATCATTCCATAAACTCACATACACTATTTGTAAGTTAACTAATATCTGATTTAAATCGAAGAGCATCAACAACTCGTACCAAGATCTAAACTTGGTTTCTAAATGAGTATCATAATTCAAACTCTTAATTTTTAACAGCGGAAGCTAAATACTGAACCCAACTACATTGACATGTTGACACTAGGATATTACACAAGTTCTTAACCTATCTAAGCATGCACCTTCACTAGGGTTTTAATATAAAACATTCTTAAGTAACTCAACCTCATGCATGGTAATAGTGATATATGCATCCTTGACATGAACATCAACGTAATCAACAATACATAACATCAACCCTAGCACCTAACATGAAGACTAGCACATAGTTCAAAGTTCTTAGCATATCATAATACTAGCAAGTTCAACATTCTTAGACACAACATGATCAAACATATAACATGAACACTACCACACGAACAAGTTCGAAGGTCTTAACATAATAGAATACTAGCAAGTCCAGGATCATAATCCACTATTCCGCCACCACACACACCAAGCACTTCATCCGCTACCCCCCTCTTACTCAAACTTTGCTTTACCCTTATATGTAGTATAAGGAATGCAACTATAAGCAATGATGCTTAGTAAGTATATCCTATTCTCACAAAACTTCGCATTAGGAGAAAACATGCTATTAGAATACTTGCATGCAACACATGCTCATACTTACATTTAAGAAAATTCTGCATTTAACATTTGGAAATACTTGCACATGATACAATGATTCAACTTGACATGCATGAACCTTCTGTATTAGACATATAGAGACACTTGTACATAACACAATGGCTCAACTTGAAATGCATGAACTTAACATACGCAACTTGCAATACATGCTTGAAATATGTTTCGCTTGTAGAAAAATATACATGAGACATACTATACTTAAACTTGTAAACATTGTGCTTTGGTTAACTTTCGAAACCATATATACATATATACTTTAAAATACTAATCATCCTAGTTTGGGCAGCCCGGCATTGTACCATTTTGCGCGCAACCCTAATAGAATTCGGGGTAGCTAGCCACCGAACTTATTAGGGCAACTTAACTTTCAAGGGCAGTCTAGGGGCTCGTGGGCAATCTAAGAGTCTGGTACATGCCACTTTAAAGTAAAATACTTTCTTTATATATGACTTACTTATTTTTGTCATTTAACAAGTATTTTACATGATCATACTCAAAACCCATATAGGAAGCCTTTCAAGACATTAGATCATGCTCTTTGTCCCCAAATCTCGTAGGGGAAGCATCTTGTGATCTTTACATTTTGCTTCCAATGAAATGTTCAAAGTAAAATACTTCCTTTATATATGACTTACTGATCTTTTTCATTTATCAAGCACTTAACATGATCATACTCCCAAAACTTATATAGGAAGCCTTTCAAGACATATAATCATGCTCTTTGTCCCCAAAACTCGTAGGGGAAGCATCTTTGCAATCTTTACATCTTGCTTCCAATAAAATATACTTAAAATACATAAAAATACAAACAACCATAATCTGTACAGAATCTATAAATCCGAATAAAAACATGAGACTAGAAGCTAGATGTGCAAATCAAAGAGTTACTTATGCTATAGGTGAGAGATAGCATCTTAGGGATCTTATGTCTTGCTTAAAGACAACATATACCTTACCTATAAATCTAAACACACCTATATAAACTGATCAAAACATATTTTTATCATTTATCAAACATTTAACATGATCTTACTCCTAAAAACTCATATAGGAAGCCTTTCAAGACATTCGATCATGCTCTTTGTCCCCAAAACTTATAGGGGAAGCATCTTTGCGATCTTTACCTCTTGCTTCCAATGAAATATACTTAAAATACCTAAAAATCCAAACAAACATAATCTGGAAAGAACATATAAATCCAAATAAAACATGGTGATAGAAGCTAGATAGGTATATCAAAGAGTTACTTATGCTAAAGGTGAGAGATAACATCTTTGTGATCTTGGATCTTGCCTAAAAACACATATACCTTAACTATAAATCTGAACACACACATATATCATCTGATCCAAACATAAAATCTATCAAAACATAGGAAAATAAGCTATAGAAAACAATCGAAGAACTACTTATACTGCAGGTGAGAGATACTTACATCCTCTCGCTATCGTACTAGTATACCGCTAGGGTTTTTGTGAGATGAAGACCTTCCCTTGTTCCTTAGCTTAGGAGTGATCCTCTAGCATATACTAAGCCTTTGTATCCCCTTTAAACCCTCTCAAGAACACCAAACAAGGCTTTAGGGTTTCGGATGGAGTTGGAGGAAGGAGGAGGAGTTCGGTGGAGTTGTATCTTCTAGCAATACCAAGACTCTCTCCTTGAAAAACCCTCTTGAGAATCCCAACACAAGGAGTCCTAAAGCTTGGATGGAAGTGGGAGGAAGAAGAAGGAGATAGGTTTCGGCCAAGAATGAGGGAGGAAGAAGAAAAAGGAAGATGAAGTGGGTTTGCTTTCTTTCTCCCTTTAATCCCAACGTTAATGGCTAGGAAGATGAAAAGAAAAGAAAAACTCTCCATATTCTCATGGGGAGATGAAACAACTCTTCATCCTCTCATCTTCTCATTTATCTTCTTTGTATATTCCTTATCTATTCTAGCCAAGAATCATCCTATGGCCAAGTGGTAGCAAGGCTACCTCCCTATTAGGAGGTTCAACGTTCAAATCCTAGCTATAGAGAACCATACTTTTTATTTTATTTTATTTTATTTTAAACCTTTTATGGGCATTAAAAACCATATAATTACTTTGAACAGTTTTAGAATTTTATGGGCATTACATTTGGTCCACTGGTGTGAGCGAGGTTCCTTAGCCTGCGCAATCGCTCCATTGTTGTCACAATAGAGCTCTATAGGATCTGCTATGCTAGGAACCACCCCAAGCTCAGTAATGAAATTGCATATCCAAACTGCCTCCTTTGCTACCTCTAATGCAGCGATATACTCGGCCTCTATTGTAGAATCAGCAACTGTGTCCTACTTCGAACTCTTCCAGCTCACAATGCCACCATTCAAGCAAAACACGAACCCTGACTGCGATCTATAATCATCCTAGTCTGTTTGGAAGCTGGCATCACTGTAACCCTTTACAGCTAGCTCCTCATCGCCTCCAAATGTCAAGAAATATTCTTTAGTTCTTCTCAAGTACTTAAGAATATTCTTGACTGTAGGGGATCGATGTGGTTGGCCAGCTAGAGGGGGGTGAATAGCCCTCTTCGTACGATGATTGAATTTGATCGTTCTTGCGTGCTTGTCTACAACTGTCGTTAATATACGCAGTGGAATAACAATAGAAATAACAACAATAAACAATCACACATAGGACACGGCAATATACGTGGTTCGGAACCGAATGGTTCCTAGTCCACGGGCGAGCTAGGCGAGCTCTAGTTATGCACACGACACTAACTAAACCACTCCTTCTCGACAACACGTCAGAGGTGGAGAAACCTCTCGCAAGCAATTACACTAAGTAATGAAATACAAGCAATACAAAGACAAATACAAAATACACGTAAAGAACACTTTACAATGCTTTCTTTGAACCCTTTGCTTGTAGCTTACTTTGGATGGCTCTTGAAGGACTGGAATGCAGCAGCAATTCCCCTCCAATAGCTTCCTTAAAGTCTTGGCAAAATCCTCCCACTTCAGCTCCATTTATAACCTGCATCAAGCTATTTTCGCGCCCAACAGTTGACTGCTAAAAGGCCCCAGCCGACTGCCCCTGTAGTAGTTGTCTCACAACGGCCAGATCCACATTAGATAAGTTCCAACGCATCACCAACCAGTCGACTGATGATGCCCATCAGTCGACTGGTGACCTAGTAGTTGACTTCCCAGTTGGCTAAGGAGCATTATGTGCTCGCGACATTCCCATGAGTCGACTGCCATCTCTTCTAGCGATCGTCAGCCGACATCACGATCACACCCATGGCGCCGATAACTCCAATGACTTGGATCACCAAATCGGCACCTATGCCCGATCATTGCTCGAGCAAAACCTCAAACACCAAGTTATTTGAGCATCCGATCGTCGAGTAAACCCTCAAACATCAAGTTTGAGCCTCCGACACTCAATCTTAGCCACTTGGCCAAGTCCACCTTATCCCTTATGGAGTTCCCCACCGAAGCTCTCTTCCCTCAGCCTACGTCCCTCGGATGTGCCAAGCACACGACTTTGCAACACCATTCTTCGCGTCTCATGCCCTCAAAGTATGCTTCCCTTTGGCCTCACTCCATTCGCTCCCCGTCCGACGGTCCCTTGAATGCACCAAGCGCACGGCTTCGCAATGTCATCCTTCACCGACTCAAGGACGCCGAGCCTAGTGAACTTGCCAAGTCCTCAAGACTTCCCACATGCACCAAGCGCACGGCTTCGCAATGCATTTCTCATCAAGCACCAAGCGCATGACTTCGCAATGCTTTTCTCACCAAGCACCAAGCGCACGGCTTCGCAATGCTTTGGATTTTCCCACACCATGCCCCATGCTTGGATTCTCCATGCCAACTCTATGTTGGACTTTCCCACACTAAGATCCATGCTTGGATTTTCCATGCCAACTCCATGTTGGACTTTCCCATGACAATCCCATGTAATGAATTTTGTCTATCATTAAAATACTATCAAAGTACTGCTCGAGTCAAACTCGAGTCAACCTGGGCCTATTGCACCAACAATCTCCCCCTTTTTGATGATTGACAAAACTACCATCTCAAGTCTACCAATTCTCCCATATTGGCAATTCTCATATCCCAATGAGAATTCTAACGAACCCTAATTGGTAACTTGGTAACTTCTCCCCCTTTTTGACATTACATCAAAAAGGTCCTCCCCAAGGGTATGAATGTCTCATATCCCAATGAGATCTTACAATCTCTCCCTTGAAGGAACACATGCCTACAATGTTTCTAGTGATCCCATATCACTTAAAGAGAGGCAACCCAATTTTCCTCCCATGAGGAAATACACATCCATCTTATCATGATGGATACTTCCCCCTAGAGGCTTGCTCCCCCTTGACCAGTGCACCAACAATGTCCTTGGAGAGTCCCTAAGCCAATAGGAACATTTAACCAATCAGAATTAAGGCAAAGTTCAACAATGAACTCTCATCCACCTTAAAATTGATACTCTCCCTAAACCCTTATCCTAATCCATGTCCAATGGATTTCCACCCTTTCTAATACTCTCCCAAGAATATACTAGGGTTAGGAGTGGTTAGGGGACCTTAACCTAGCTGAACATGGGCCTAACCAATAAGGTTTACCCGAAATCAGCTTGCGGTCATTAATTCGAAATCAGTTGGTTGCCACCCCATCGATCGTGACCACCATGGCGATCAATCGATAATCGATTTAGTTTTCTGAATTTCAGAAATGACTTTCCGAAATTCATAAGTAAATATACATAAGTTGATAAATCTTGAAATTTGGTATGTATATTACTTATCACAATCATTATGGGTGAAAAATATTTGAAAATAATTTTACCCACTAAATTAAGAGATTGATACAAAGTCCAAAAGTTAAGAAAAACTTTAATATTGAGCCCTCTTTGTATCATCCCATTCAATGGTGATGACTATCAAAAGATAGACTTCACCAAGGTTTTTCAAAATGTTATTGAAACCTTTAATTTCTTTTTCCTAAACATCTCACTTATATCTAGATGTGTAAAACACATACAAGTCAAGTTTTTAGTGAGATGTGGGTTTTTGTTCTTTTAATGGTTTCATGCATATTTCTAGGCAATATTATTTGATTCCCATCAAATCATGCCATAGTCCTTAATTTCATTTTAGTTATATGCATGATGATGATTATGGCATAAATATGATATAGATAAAAGCATATGTCAAAATCATGATGTCATGGCATGTGAATGACATTTTAGCATACATGACATATCATGACATTTTTAGAGATAAAAATGAAGATGATGTCATGACATGGCAAGGCAAATAAATCATGGAAAGTAAAATATACTAAGGTATAAAATACCTAAGTGTTAAATCCAAAATGCCATTTCTAGGAATTAACCCCATTTTGCCTTAATACCATCATTCCCCCTAGTGTGCCAAAAACCCAAAATGGCACACCAATACCTCTAAGACCTAATTGTGCCAATTTAATCATTTTTCAACTTCTCAAAGCATAATGGCACATCCTAATGTGTCAACTCTACTATGGTTAGGTTAACTACCCATCCACTTAGAATTGACACACCCTATCCCTTCTAGCGTGAATCGATCACGCTCATAGGAACCCAATACCTATTGGAGCTCCTTGGGTTAACAAGGTATTCACTAGGGATAACTTTCCTAGATACCTTCCTAATGACACTTTTAGGATTTGAATCCATAGTCTTTTGGGTCTTTTCTAGGTCAACTCTAGAGATAACTCCCCCAAAGACCTTCCTAGTGGCTTTCTTAGATTTTCTTAAGTCCTTAGCCACTAAACACATACCATGGCTAGACTTAGGGATGGATTCCCTATTAGCCTTTGTTTTTCTAGACCTAGATGTTGTTCCATAATTAAATGGAACATTGTGATAGGACATAGGTTTGTGACCCAAACCTTTCTTTCCCTTAGACCGTTCTTGTTTCCTAGGTCTTGACTTTTGGCCATTAGACCCCTTAACCGAATTTGTGATTATTGCTAGGGTCTTCTCAAGTTTTTCTAGCCTTGACCTCAAGGCTTGGTTTTCCATCTCTAATCTTCCCAATTTTGAATTTTCATTTATCTTTTGGGAAATATTCTTCTTCTTAGACATGTGTCTAAATTTCTTGGGATTAACACCTAAATTTTCTTCAATTCTCCTAATTGACTCCCTAGGCAAGATTGGTCTAGTGTTATTGGTCCTAGGTTTGTCCTTAGAGAAACTAACATGCTTAGCACCTAAACAATAAACTTTATTATTTCTACTAGCATGCTTATCATTTATAATTGCAAGAGAACTAAAATAATTTTTAGCATGCCTTTTAACTTTAGGAATTGAAGGTGCATTATTTAAATATACCTTAGGGTTAGCTTTAGGAGCTCCCCCTACATGAGATACACCTTCTTGCCCTTTCTTCCTCCCCCTAGGGCATTGACTTCAGTAGTGCCCCTTTTGATTGCATTTAAAGTACATAATGTGTTGTTTGCTTCTAGTTATGGGGACTCCGGCATCCTTTGACTTTGGGTTGACTTTTGGTGCCGATGCCTTTTCCTTAGCCAATTTAGGGCATTTTCTCTTGTAATGCCCTTTCTCCCTACACTCAAAGCATATTATGTGATTTTTATTTAAAATTATAATACTTGAGTTACCTAGGGAGGTGGTGGAGGCCTCTTCACTTCTTTCGGAGGTAGAAGCTTCATTTTGATCTTGCTCCGGAATGGAAATCCTTTCCTCCCCCTCAATGCTAGAGGTGGAGGTCTCCACCAAATCATCAACATCTTCAAATGATGTGGGTGTTTCTTCCTCGGCATTCTCCTCTACTTGTGCCGGTTGGGAGTTTTCTTGGAATTTTATTATCTTATTCCATAGCTCCCTTTCATCCCTATAGTCACCCAATCTAGACCAAATATGATTAGGTAACAAATCACTAAATAATTTTATTACCTCGAGATTTGTCTGGAAGTCCTTAATTTGGACTTGGGTCCACCTTGACTTCTCAATTGACTTATTGTCTTTGTCCCTAGGCATCTCAAAACCGTTTTCTACAATAATCATAAAATCAAAATCGATTTTGATATATACCTCCATCCATTTCTTCCACCAAGCAAAAACTCCATCGAATTTTGGTGGATGGATGTTATAGTCGGCCATCTTGTAGTGCTTGTGTCGGCAGTTAGTCCATGACAAGCTCCTTGGCTCCGATACCACTTGTAGGGGATCGATGTGGTTGGCCGGCTAGAGGGGGTGAATAGCCCTCTTTGTACGATGATGGAATTTGCTCGTTCTTGCATTCCTGTCTACAATTGTCATTAATATATGCAGCGAAATAATAATAGAAATAACAACAATAAACAATCACACATAAGACACGGCAATATACGTGGTTTGGAACTGAATGGTTCTTACTCCACTGGCGAGCTCACCGAGCTCTAGTTATGCGCACGATACTAACTAAATCACTCCTTCTCGACAACACGTCGGAGGTGGAGAAACCTCTCACAAGAAATTACACTAAGTAATGAAATACAAGCAATACAAAGACAAATATGAAATACACGAGAAGAACACTTTACAATGCTTGCTTTGAACCCTTTGCTTGTAGCTTGCTTTGGATGGCTCTTGAAGACTGGAATGCAGCAGCAATTCTCCTCCAATAGCTTCCTTAAAGTCTTGGAGAAATCCTCCCACTTGAGCTCCATTTATAACCTGCATCAAGCTATTTTCGCGCCCAGCAGTAGACTGCCAAAATGCCCCAGTCGATTGCCCCTGTAGTCGTTGTCTCACAACGGCCAGATCCACATTGGATAAGTTCCAATGGATCACCTACACGATCAGTGACCTAGTAGTCGACTACGAGTCGACTCTACAGCATTCTCAAGGCTCGCGACATTCCCATCGATCATTGCCATCCCTCGGATCCTCTAGCCGATCCATAGCATGGCAAGCACACAAAACTGTAGTCTAACACCAGTCGGACCCTAGTCGACTTGGATCAGTCGAATCGGAACCTATGCCCGTCGACTGCTGTCTGGCAAAATCTCAAACACCAAGTTGTTTGAGCATCCGACCATCGGGTAAACCCTGAAACATCAAGTTTGAGCCTCGGACACTCTGTCTTAGCTACTTGGCAAATTCCACTGTATCCCTCATGGAGTTCCCCACCGAAGCTCTCTTCTCTCAGCCTACGTCCCTCGGATGCGCCAAGCGCACGACTTCGCAACACCATTCTTCGCGTCTCATGCCCTCGAAGTATGCTTCCCTTTGGCCTCACTCCATTCGCTCCCCGTCCGGCGGTCCCTTGGATGCACCAAGTGCACGGCTTTGCAATGTCATCCTTCACCGACTCAAGGACCCCGAGCCTAGTGAACTTGCCAAGTCCTCAAGACTTCCCACATGCACCAAGCGAACAGCTTCACAATGCATTTCTCACCAAGCACCAAGCACACGGCTTCGCAATGCTTTTCTCACCAAGCGCACGACTTCGCAATGCTTTGGATTTTCCCACACCAAGCCCCATGCTTGGATTTTCTATGCCAACTCCATGTTGGACTTTCCCACACCAAGCTCCATGCTTGGATTTTCCATGCCAACTCCATGTTGGACTTTCCCATGACAATCACATGTAATGAGTTTTGTCTATCATCAAAATACTATCAAAGTACTGCTCGAGTCAAACTCGAGTCAACCTGGGCTGATTGCACCAACATTGATTGCTATCCAGTGACGCTCACCTGGATCTGACTGGTATCTACTCGTCATACTCAAAGCATACGAGACATCAGGACGAGTACATAGCATGACGTACATGATAGATCCTATGGCAGATGCATAAGGGATCTTATCCATGTTGTCTCTCTCCTCTCTAGGAGAGGGACTTTGAGTCTTCGAAAGACTCACACCATGTGACATCGACAGAAGTCCCTTCTTGGAATTCTACATGGAAAACCGTAGTAATACCGTGTCAATATATGTACTCTAACTTAGGCCAAGCAATCTCTTAAATCTATCTCTATAGATCTTGATGCCTAGAATACAGGCTGCTTCACCTAAGTCCTTCATTGAGAAGCATATACCCAGCCAAGTCTTCATAGACTGTAGCGAAGGGATGTCATTCCCAATGAGTAGTATGTCATCCATATACAATACAAGAAAGACAACTGTGTTTCCATTAAACCTCTTGTAGACACAAGGTTCATCTTCATTCTTGATGAAACCAAACTGTTTGATTGCATCATCGAATCGAAGATTCCAACTCCGAGAAGCTTGCTTTAGCCCATAAATGGACCTTTGCATCTTGCATACTTTCCCAATATATTTTGGATCTACAAAACCCTCAGGTTGTGTCATGTACACATCCTCGAGCAAGTTTCCATTCAAAAATACAATTTTGACATACATCTGTAAGATCTCATAATCATGGTATGCTGCAATAGCAAACATGATCCGAATGGACTTAAACATCACAACTGGAGAAAAGGTTTCATCATAGTCAATACCATGAATTTGCTTGAAACCTTTAGCCACCAATCGACCCTTATAAGTATGCGTAAGTCCATCCATGTCAGTCTTTCTCTTAAAGACCCACTTACACACAATGGGTTTGACGCCTTCAGGTGGATCAACGAAAGTCCATACTTGGTTGGTGTACATGGATTCCATCTTGGATCTCATGGTCTCTAGCCATTTCTCAGAATCTGGGCTCATCACAGCTTCCGAAAAGTGAAGGGTTTTGCCCGGAGCTCTGATACCACTTGTAGGTAGGAAACTTCGCTTCCCACTTCAACTCGGTTGCTTGTTCATGGCGATCCAATCGATGTCCCTGGATTAAAAATATTTAATCCTAGACAAAAAGGGATCACCCAAGCAACCGTTTCATCGTCGTTCTATTCGATTAGAGTAGTCACTTAAACAAACTTGTTGTTCAAGCAACCAACCTCTATTCTATGAATAGTCGCAGAATAGACAATGTACGGATCGTCGGCTTTTGTGTTTATGTTCGGGGTCCAAGTTATATTAACCATAAAAATAGAATACTACATGCATATATAATTGAAAAACAATTATAGACATGTTACAAAAGAGAATAGACAATCGATATACCTCTCGATCTTCTATTGTATGTCCTTCCTCCTTTTGGACGTCATGTGGGCGATGATCTACCAAAAGTCGAAGCTCCTAGATCACCAATCTTTCTTCCTTGCTCGCTCTGAACAAGAGGAAGAATAAGAAACAAAACACTTCTCCTTCTTTCAACCAACCACCAAGCTCCAAGCTTGGTGCTTGCCGTCGGCCAAGAAGGAGATCAAGGAGAGTGAACGCCGACCAAGACTCTAAGGGAAGAGACCCTAGACTTCTTTCCACCGGCCAAGGAGAGGAGAAGGACTTGATTTGGACGCCGGCCAAGGGAGGGAAGAAGGAGATGGGCGCCGACCACCAAGAAAGAAGAAGAAGAAAGGAAATAATTTCCTTATTTGGTGCCGCCCAAGCCTTCAAACCCTAAGCCTCACAAACCCTAATCCTATCTCAATTGGAATTCTTTGTTGCCGCCCACCCTAAAGCCTCCTTTTATAGAGTTAGGGATAAGCCTTGTTTTAATCTCCACCATTGGTTCTAGGGATTTAATCTCAACCGTCGGATCTAGATATTTAATCTCAACCATCGGTTCTAGAGATTTAATCTCTACCTTTGGATCTAGAGTTTTGTTTTCATCCATTGGATCTAGGCTTCATGAGGTATTAATAGGTTACAATAGGGACCATGAGGAGGAGTTGGATCTGTGCCACCCAATGGATCCAGCCCACATCAAGTTCGATCCATTAATGATAATCCAATCTACTAAAGGATATTAATTGATCTACCTCACCAACCCCCATAAGTTAATATGGGCTCCATATATTATATGTACATTTTTCTCCTCGTTTTTAAGATCTCGAATGTCCGTCGATTAATTAATTTACTGACCATTAATTAATCAATATCTAACTCCATGAGTAGAACTACTCAACCTTTTCATCATACCGGACCAAGTCCACCTGGAGGGTTTACATGATGAACCTTATGAGCTCCTCAATGGGACATCATCATCCTAATATATAGGACACGGTTTCCTCCTATAATCAATGACACACCATATAAATAACATCATTTCCCAACTTACCAGCCTATTGATTTAATCTATAAATCTCGCCCAATGGTAAATCAAAGAAATGATTACTAAGTATATGTGCCCGTTATTATATCGGGATTGAGAGCATGTACAAAATAATATCTGAGGTCCGATTCGATTATGTAGTCAGCAATAAATTGAATCACCTCTAAGTCGGTCCTGCTCAATACACACAAAGTGCACTAGTGTGATTCTATGGTCAAGACAAACCAATACCAAATCACACTACAACCATACCAATGGTTTGTCCAAAGCCATCTCGGTTGTGAGCCTTTACTTATACTTTAAAAGGAGCCGATAACATGATTTCTCATGTGGTACCACACACCATGTTATCTACAATGTAATGTATTAGACAATATGCATAATCATAAATATGCAAAAAATGATCATGTGATTCTTATTTCAAAAATAAAGATGTTCATACAAAAGATAGACTTTTCAGTATACATCCCAATAGATAGGAGGTAGGCTGATTCTCAATGATCATAACGTCATCATGGTAAGACAAGAGAAATGAGTATCTCTCAGGATGACGACGTACCCTATCAGACCTGCAAAATGGTAGGTCTACCTGAATAGGTTGTTGTTCCACAACTCTTTGTGCAATAATCTCCTCATCCACAACACTTTGTTGTTCCTATTCAACATTCATCAAGCCCTCAGTGCTATGGTCCCTATCTTGAATTTCTTCAAGATCGAACGTACTCCCATTAGTTTTTCTAGAAACAAAATCTCTTTCTAGAAATACCCCAGTCTTTGCCACAAACACTTTATGCTGACTCGTAATGTAGAAGTAATATCTCTTCGTTTCCTTGGGATATCCAATAAAAAAGCATTTATCAGATTTGGGTCCCAGTTTGTTTAAGACTTGACATCGAACGTAAGCCTCACAACCCCAAATCCTCATGAAAGACATCTTGGGATTTCTCCCTGTCCATATCATATATGGTGTCTTTATCACAACCTTGGATGGTACACGATTAAGTATGAAGGTTGTTGTGTCTAGAGCATATCCCCAAAAGGATATCGGAAGATCTGTGTGACTCATAATAGATCGTACCATATCTAATAGGGTACGATTCCTCCTTTCGGATACACCATTCCACTGTGGTGTTCCAGGAGGAGTGAGTTGGGATAGAATCCCACACTCAGCTAGATATTCATGAAACTCATGGCTAAGGTATTCACCAACTTGATCTGATCGAAGTATCTTAATACTCTTGCCAAGCTGGTTTTGTACTTCATTCTTGAATTCTTTGAACTTTTCATAGAATTCTGATTTATGTGTCATCAGATACACATAACCATATCTACTGAAGTTATCAGTAAATATAATGAAGTACTTGTAACCACCTCTACAGCAACGTTGAAAGGGCCGCACACATCACTATGTATAAGTCCTAACAAGTCTGTTGCTCTCTCGCTGTGTCCACTAAAGGGAGTCTTGGTCATCTTGCCTAAAAGGCAAGACTCACATGTCTCATATGATTCAAAATCAAATGAGTCCAGCAGCCCATCCTTTTGGAGCTGGGATAAGCGACTCTCATTTTTGTGACCTAAGCGACAATGCCAGAGATAGATTTTGTTCAACTCATTTGACTAGAACCTTTTGGTACTTATGTTATAGATGGGGCTCTCTAAGTCTAGAATGTAGAGTCCGTTCATTAGAGGTGCACTACAATAGAACATATCATTTAAATAAACTGAACAATAATTGTTCTTTATTATAAATGAAAAGCCTTTCTTGTCCAAACAAGAAACTGAAATTATGTTCTTAGTCAAAGCAGACACATAACAACATTCATCTAGTTCTAGTACAAGCCCAAAGGGCAAAGATAGAATATAAGTTCCTACAACAATAGCAGCAACCCTTTCTCCATTGCCTACTCGTAGGTCCACCTTGCCCTTCGTCAATGCCCTGCTATTTCTCAGCGCCTGCACATTGGTACAAATGTGAGATGCACATCTGGTATCTAATACCCATGATGAAGAAATAGATAGATTGACTTCTATAACATTTATACCTGAAGTAGAAGTCTCACTTCTCTTCTTCTTAAGATCTTCCAGGTATGCATTGCAGTTACGCTTCCAGTGTCCAGCTTCCTTACAGTGGAAGCAAGTCCCTTCCTTGGCCACCCCTCCTTTCGGTTTCAGTGCCTTGCCTTTTCCCTTGGCTTGGGTCTTTCCCTTACCTTTAGCCTTGCCCTTGGCTTTCTTCTTTTGCACCATAAAAATGGAGTCAGGTTTTCCCTTCTTAAGGTTGAGCTCAGTAGTTCTCAACATACTAAGCATCTCAGGCAGTGACTTATCAATTTCATTCATGTTGTAATTCATGACAAATTGATTGTAGCTTTGTGGTAAAGATTGCAAGATCAAGTCAATGGCCAGCTCTTGGCCAAGTGGGAATCCCAACCTTTGTAGGTTCTCTATGTGAGTCCCATCTTGCATCTTGGACTGAAAGAGTGCCTTAGAGATCTCATATCTCTCGTGTCTTGCTTGTCCTTGATACAGTTGACGAAGATATTCAACCATATCATTAGAATTCATGAACTCGTGTTGCTTCTAAAACTCCGAGTTCATGGTCAAGAGTATGAGGCATGAAACATCTAATGCATCATCTTGATGCTTCTTGTAAACATCTTTGTCAGCTCGCGAGGCAGTGGCAGGAGGTGCCTCGGGAATGGGCTGCTCCAGGACGTACAGTTTTCTTTCTCGGGTGAGAACTATTCTCAGATTCCTATACCAGTCTAGGAAATTTGCTCCATTGAGCTTGTCCTTCTCAAGGATAGAATGCTGGGAGAGAGTGTTCGTGTTTGTCGACATGCTAATCTACAACATACACAATGCAAAAAATTAATATCATATTCTATTTATCATTTAATTAGGCCTTTAATCAAATTATACTCCCACTGAATTATAGGACTTTTGTAGAATCGAGTCATAGATGTGGTTAAACCACATTACTAGATTCATACAAATTAGCTATAATTCTCATGGGACAAGATCCACATTATACTACACCTTGAGTTAGCTTTGGCTAAATCGCCCAAGACTTAGTATGATCGGTAGGTAACACATTACCGATTATATCTCTATGCAACTCTTGTTTATAGGATCAAGATCCACATTTACAAAATACCTTGAGTTAACTTTGGCTAAATCACCCAAGAATTTAGTGTAAATGTAATCTTATCCTACCTTTCCAACGGTTGGAATATGTCTATAGTTTTACTCGATCCAATTGAGTTAACTAGTTTTACTCAATCTAATTGAGCTTATTCTCACCCAAGCTATGATAGGTGGGACCAAGATTGTCTCTCCGCACCCTACCAAGATAATATGTGTTGCTCTGCTTTGGCAGATTCAACAACAACAAATGATCGAGGTAGTAATGGGTATCAAAACTTGGTAGGCATTTTTGAGATGATTCGAATAAGATCTAATCTAATCGTGAATGTGTATCATATACGCATCAAGGCCTTTATTACCCTATACTAGCATGCATCACATACATACAAGCAATATACTAGCATGCATAATATACATAAGCAAAAAATCCTTGCATGCATCATATACATACAAGCAAAGTTTACTAGCATGCATCACATACATACAAGCAAAAATAAATAAATAAATATATATATATATATATATATATATGTGTGTGTGTGTGTGTGTGTGTGATGAGGTCATGAGGTCATAGTCCTACTACGATCTTCTCAAGCCAATGAGAAAATTGGATGGTCAACCTAGGGTTAGCAGCTTCTCCAAGCGCCTCCTTTGACTGCCATGTGTCGTCGGCACCCTCCTCGTAACTCCGCCTACTAGTGGACTTTCACCACTCCATTTTGTACATTACCAACATAAAACTCACGTTACATTCGAGTCTAAAATTATTTACAATTGGAATATTAAAAGAAGAAGCATGACGCGCAGGTCGCATACCCTATACAAAATGCACAACCACAAAAACGACGTGCGAGCCGTATTATGAATTACAACATATTTATCCAATCACATTGGGGTTCTTGGGCCATGACCATCACAGAATTATACATAATTCTAAATTATGTATTTTACAGAATTTTCTATAATTTTTCCTATTTTATTTTCAATTTTATGAGTCACATCTCTGTTACGGTCCCACTAAGCGATTTCCGGCCCCTTTCGGAGTTAGGGGTAGCACCCCTACTCGCAAAATGAACTTTGGGAGTGTCCCATCTTGATCTTACAGTGACTTAATTCACTGTCCCAAAAATCTAAAGCGAGAATTCACCGTTTCAGAGAGTTTTTCTCGGTGGTTGAAGCCAACAAGTGTCCCAACACTTGTTGCTTCAACTATTCGAGAAAAATACCTAAAAAATCTATAAAAATAGGAAATTTAGAGAAACTTACAGATCTGTAATTTTTATATCTAATACAAAAACTATAAAATTAAAACACATATATTCTTCGCACGTGGCTCTGATACCACTTTTGGACTATCCGAGCCGTAAAAATCACGTTTTGCGTTACAGAAACCCTGAAAGTCAGCCACGGATCCGTGAAAAAATAAATAAAACTACATGTATGTGTTAAAAAACTTAAGATCTACTCTAGATCTACATGTTAAGGGTTTACCCTCGATGCGATGCCCTTCGCTTATCCCGCTCATCCAAACAGCTTGCCGGAACTCGAGAGTGTCAAGTGTACACTCCTCTATTGCTATCCACACAAGCAATAGGTGGAGAAAAGAAATCTAGAGTGTGCTAGCACCCCATGAGGCTCACGGCAAGATGAGGAAGATTAGGGAGAGAACTTGAGGGAAGATCCAAGTAAGAAGATGATGAAGTTACACCAATTAACTTCAACCTAATGCCAACTAAAGTGGTCGACCACTCTTTTGGGGGGGTTACATGCATGCATGTAACTCCAAGAGTCAATGGCTCTTGGTCTCCCTCATGCATTGGTACCCCATTATGAGTCCATGATGATGTGGAACATCATCATTGGCCGGCCCCTACGCGAAGTCACCATGACATGGAAATTGGTCAAGTCAAAATTAACCATTCATCATCCCTCTCAAGTCAAGTCAAACTTGACCTCTTATCTCCCATGGTTGATCAAATCCAACCATTTGATTCAAGTCAATTTGATTTAATGAATCTCTATTCATTATTTTAAATTGACTCAATGAATCAAATTTAAATTAGACTCATTCAACACTTGAATCAAATTGAGTGTAACTTAATTAGTCAAATTTAGATTACCCTTAATTCAATTTGGATCATCCCATGAACCTAATCCTCATGGTTCATCATATGAACCTAATCTCCATCTAATTACCCTTTGTGTATGACCCTACAGGTTCTTGTAACGTTGGCAATGCTCCTAAACTGATTTAAACGCATAAGCAATGAGCGGTACATAACAACACATCATTGCTACCCAAGTTACAAGAATGTTGAGATCCAACATCACCTTTGTGACTACTAATTGTGACTCTTACAATATGTGACAATGTCCCTCTATCCTTGACATCTAGATTGACCAACTGAGGCATAGACTATGTCATCCTCGGTACAATTTATATCTTGAACTCCAAGTAGACTCACTCTAATCAAATGACCTCAATATCTCATATTGACTCATTTGAGCATGGCAATGCACTTCGTGGTCTCACTCTATCAAGAATAATGATGTCACTCCCATCATATAGGAGGGATAGATCCCATCTAGATCACTCACATCCCTCCGCATAATTTGTTACATACTCAGTAATCGCCTTTATAATCCACCCATTTACGGGTGACATTTGACGAAGCCAAAGTATGCAACTCCTTATGTAGGGAATCATTGTGACTTCAGGTCCAAGGACTAATAGTTATACTAATGGTCACATGAGAAAGTATATGACACTCATATAACAATCCATGATACTTTCTCATAGCGGGTCATTCAGTATACATTCTCCAATGCATACCCATGTGTCAACTTGATATCACATATCCATGACTTATGAGATCAAGTCATCAAGTTGACCTACATGCTAGTCTCTTTGCATTAACATTGTCCCTGAATGTTAATACTTGACTATGAATGATTAAGAGTAGTTTTCTTTATATCATCTCATTATCGATTCAACCAATTGATTGATATAGATAAGAGCCTTCTACTCAAGGACGTTATTATACTTTGTTATTTGGCACCAATACAAGTAAATATAATTACCATGCCTTTATAAATAGGAATATGATACAACAAAGTCAATAGAATAATCATCACATGATTGTCTCTAGGGATTTCACTAACATTTACAACCCAATTCACAGTGACCACAGCCAAGATCAAACACAGCAATTGAATAAAATAAACAAACGAGATATACCTGCCTTAGAAACTCCACCGATAGCCACTCCTTATCCCAATCCCTTGTTCCTTTGTTCAAGATCACTTCCCAAAACCACAGACTTAAACCAAACCAAGGAAACCATGGCTAGGACTTTGATCTTCGTTCAAAGTAAGAGACGATCAGATCTTACGAAACTCCAGCGACAGTCTGTAGAAAACCCAACCCAATAGTACAATCCACATAACCGGTAGAAAACCCCTTGTTCTGACAAAACTCGTAGCTCCCTAACATATCAAGGTGAAGCTGCTGCCGATGCAGACTCCCAACCGTGCGCACCCTCACTGTCGTGGTGTCCGTGGGCTTGTCAGGGCTAGTCCAAATGCCATCATTCGTAGCAAGGAAGAAGAACTCAAGGAGGAAGAAAGAAAGAGCGACAAGAAGGCCTGTCGCCGCTTGCAGAGGAGTGGAAGAAGGAACTCGTGGAAGGAAGGAAGAGTAGATCACGAGGGATTGGATCGCGGCGGAGAAGAGTTGGTTCGGTAAAAAAAAATAAACCAGAATAACCCCTTATATAAGAACTAAACCTAGGTTAGGTTTTTATTAATCCCTCATTAATCTAATTATCCCCATAATAAATTTCAAATAAAAACAATATTCCAGAAATTTATTTTGTGGTATTTTACACTCTGACACTTGACTTTAGCCACTTGGCCATGTTCACCTACTTGAGCTACCCCGTCCCGGGTTACAATCGCTCAATCTCTCATCTCCATGGAGTCCCTCACCGAAGCTCTCTTCGTTCGGCATGCATCCCTAGGATGCACTTAGTGTAGGGATGTATACTGAAAAGTCTATCTTTTGTATGAACATCTTTATTTTGAAATAAGAATCACATGATCATTGTTTGCAAATTTTTATGGTTATGCAATATTGTATAATACTTTACATTGTAGATAACATGGTGTGTGGTGTCACACGGGAGATCATGTTATCGGCCCCTTGAAAAGTATAAGTAAAGGCTCACAACCGAGATGACTTTGGACAAACCATCAGAATGGTTGTAGTGTGATTTGGTATTGATTTGTCTTGACCATAGAATCACACTAGTGCACTTTGTGTGTATTGAGCAGGACCGACATAGAGGTGATTCGATTTATTGCTGACTACATAATTGAATCGAACCTCAGATATTATATAGTACATACTCTTAATCCCGATATAATAACGTGGACATATACTTAGTATTCATTTCTTTTATTTACCAATGGGCGAGATTTATAGATTAAATTGATAGGCTCGGTAAGTTGGGAGATGATATTATTTATATGGTGTGTCATTGATTATAGGAGGAAACCGTGTCCTATATATTAGGATGATGATGTCCCCTTGAGGAGCTCATAAGGTTCATCATGTAAACCCTGCAGGTGGACTTGGTCCGGCATGATGAAAAGGTTGAGTGGTACTACTCATGGAGTTAGATGTTGATTAATTAATGGTCAATAAATTAATTAATCGACGGACATTCGAGATCTTAAACACGGGGAGAAAATATACAAATAATATATGTAGCCCATATTATCATATGGGGGTTGGTGAGGTAAATCAATGATGATCCTTTAGTGGATTGGATCATCATTAGTGGATCGGACTTTATGTGGGCTTGATCCATGGGTGGCCAAGATCCAACTCCTCCTCATGGTCCCTAATGTAGCCTATTAACACCTCATGAAGCTTAGATCCAATGGATAGAAACAAAATTCTAAGATCCATAGGTAGAGATTAAATCTCTAAGATCCGACGATTGAGATTAAATCTCTAGATCCGACGGTTGAGATTAAATCCCTAGAACCAATGGAGGAGATTAAATCATGACATATCTCTAACTCTATAAAAGTAGGGCAAGGGAGTTGGCGTGAAGATCATCCATGAGAGCTAGGGTTTTGGGCAGCAAGAGAGCAATCCTAGTTGAGATAGGATTAGGGTTAGGGTTTGAAGGCTTGGGCGGCACCAAATAAGGAAGGCTTTGCTTTCTTCTTCTTCCTTCATTGGTCGGCATCCAGCAGCTCATCCAGCCCCTTTCCAACCTTGGCCGACATCCAAAGCTTCTCTTCTCCCTCTCCTTAAGTGGTGGAAACAAGATATAGGTCTTTCCCTTGGTGTCTTGGCCGGATTCCACCACAAACTCCTCCTCCTAGTTGGCCAGCGGCAAGGATCTTATTTGTTCCTTGTTGGTTGGTTTTAGGGAGGAGAAGAACCTTGTTTTTATTCTTCCTCTTGCTTTGGAAGAGCAAGGAAGGAAGATTTGCAATCTAAGAGCTTCGACTTTTGGCAGATCATCGCCCACACGATGTCCAAAAGGAGGAAGGCCATACATTAGAAGATCGAGAGGTATACCTATTCTTCTTTCTCTTTTTGTTACTTTCTTGTTTTTGTTTTTCAACTATGAGCATGATATAAATCTGTATATAGCTAAATAATACTTGGATCCTTAATATAAACACAAAAACCGGTGATCCGGACATCGTCTATTCCGCGGCTACTCGTAGAATAGAGGATGGTCGCTTGAACAACTAGTTTGTTCAAGTGACCTCTCTAAATGAATAGCACGACGATGGGTTGGTTGTTTGGGAAATCCCTTTTATCTAGGATTAAAATTTTAATCCAGGGACATCGAAGGGATCGCCATGATCAAACGACTGAGGTGAAGTGCGAAGCGAAGTTTCCCTTCACGGACTCGATAAGCAAAACCCTTCACTTAGCTCACGGCTTCTCCCGTGTCATCGTTTGCGTCTTGCCCTGAAGTCTGCTTCCTTTGGCTTCACTCCATTTGCTCCTCATCCGACAGTCCCTTGGATGCACCAAGTTCATAGCTTCTCCCCGTTCCATCCTTCACCGACTTAAGGACCTGAGCCATGAGATGATGAACTCGCCAATGCTTCATCACGCTAACCATGTGTGATTTACCAAGTCCTGAACAAATTAAACACACACATCAAACCACATAAACATCCTAACTTAAACCCTTTGCAACACACATCAAAACCAAACTCATACTTAATTTGATTGCACTAACAAAAACCTTGGCAGACTTTTTAATGTATGCTAAAGGGGGAGAAGTGAGGTTTAAGTTAGGTAAACCTTCACTATGCTTTGGCATTGGAAGAGTTAAGTTACGTTAGTATTATCCTAACTGAAAGGTATTGTCAAACATCAAAAAGGGGGAGATTGATGGTGCAATAAGCCCCGAGTCAATGTTGACCTAACTCGAGTGGGACTCAAGTAGGGATTCGATGTTTGACAATGGATTTGACCATTGTTTGATAATATGGTTTAACCATATGTTGACCATATTACTAGTGGATGATTGGATATCCAAAGTCATATGAGGGAGAGATTGTTTGACAAATCAACCTCATAAGTCCAAGTTTGGATACTTGGTAAGGAAAGTCCAAATATGGGTATTTGGCAAAAGAAGTCCAAAGGAAAAGTCTTGGCAGCATAAGTCCAAGTGTGTAGTCTTGTTGGTATAAAGTCTAAGTGAACTTTGGCAATTGGAAACTACAACATTGAGTTAGCAAGGAAAGTTCAAAAATGGTCTTGTCAAGGGAAAGTCCAAGCATGGTATTGGCATGGAAAGTCTAGGCATGGTCTTGGCAATGGGAAAGTCCAAGGATGTAGTTTTGGCAGTGTAAAGTCCAAGCATATGGTCTTGGCGGTGTAAGTCTAAATGGATCTTAACAAGAAAGTCCAAACATTGAGGCTTAGCAATGGGAAAGTTTAAGGTGTTGGGATGTATACTGAAAAGTTTATCTTTTGTATGAACATCTTTATTTTGAAATAAGAATCACATGATCATTGTTTGCATATTTTTATGGCTATGCATATTGTCTAATACATTACATTGTAGATAACATGGTGTGTGGTGTCACATGAAAGATCATGTTATCGGCTTCATGTAAAGCATAAGTATAGGCTCACAACCGAGATGGCTTTGGACAAACCATTGGAATGGTTGTAGTGTGATTTGGTATTGGTTTGTCTTGACCATAGAATCACACTAGTGCACTTCGTGTGTATTGAGCAGGACTGACATAGAGGTGATTCGATTTGTTACTGACTACATAATCGAATAAGACCTCAGATATTATATAGTACATACTCTTAATCCCGATATAATAACGTGCACATATACTTAGTATTCATTTCTTTTATTTACCAATGGGCGAGATTTATAGATTAAATCGATAGGCTCGGTAAGTTGGGAGATGATATTATTTATATGGTGTGTCGTTGATTATAGGAGGAAACCGTGTCCTATATATTAGGATGATGATGTCCCCTTGAGAAGCTCATAAGGTTCATCATGTAAACCCTGCAGGTCAACTTGGTCCGGCATGATGAAAAGGTTGAGTGGTACTACTCATGGAGTTAGATGTGGATTAATTAATGGTCAGTAAATTAATTAATCGATGGACATTCGAGATCTTAAACACGGGGAGAAAATGTACATATAATATATGGAGCTCATATTAAATTATGGGGGTTGGTGAGGTAGATCAATAATAATCCTTTAGTGGATTGGATTATGATTAATGGATCGGACTTTATGTGGGCTTGATCCATGGGTGGCCAAGATCCAACTCCTCCTCATGGTCCCTATTGCAGCCTATTAAAACATCAAGAAGCTTAGATCCAATGGATAGAATCAAAACTCTAGATCCAAAGGTAGAGATTAAATCTCTAGATCCGATGGTTGAGATTAAATCTCTAGATCCGACGGTGGAATTTAAATCCCTAGAACCAATGGTGGAGATTAAAAGGAGGCTTATCCCTAACTCTATAAAATGAGCGCAAGGGGTGGGCAGCAACTAGAATCCAACTAGAGATAGGATTAGGGTTTTGGGCTGCAAGGCTTTGAGGCTAGGGTTTAGGGGTTGGCGGCACCAAATAAGGAAGGTATTTTCTTTCTTCTTCTTCCTTCAAGGTGGTCGGCATCCAGCAGCCTTTTCTAGCCCTTTCCAGCTTTTGTACGACATCCAATCCTTCCCTTCTCCTTCTCCTTGGCCAGTGGTAACAAGATTTAGGGCTTTCCCTTGGTTTCTTGGCTGATTTCCTTCATAATCTCCTCTTCCTTCTTGGTCGGCGGCAAGCTCCATCCTTGGAGGTTGGTGTTTGGTTGAAAGAAGGAAAAGATCCTTGTTTCTATTCTTTCTCTTGCTCAGAATGAGCAAGGAAGGAAGATTGGTGATCTAGGAGCTTCAACTTTTGGTAGATCGTTGCCCACACGACGTCCGAAAGGAGGAAGGTCATACAATAGAAGATCGAGAGGTATATCGATTCTCTATTTTCATATGTTACATGTTTATTTTTGGTTTTCAATTATGAGCATGATATATTATATTTGTGGCTAAATAATACTTGGATCCCGAACATAAACACAAAAATCGGCGATCCGTACATCGTCTATTCCGCCGCTACTCGTAGAATAGAGGTTGGTCGCTTGAACAACAAGTTTGCTCAAGTGACATCTCTAAACGAATAGCACAACGTTGACAAGGTTGCTTGGGTGTTCCCTTTTTTGTCTTGGATTAAATTTTTAATCCGGGGACATCGATGGGATTGCCATGAACAAGCGACCGAGTTGAAGTGGGAAACGAAGTTTCCTCTCACAGGTCAACCCAACAATTGGTATTAGAGCCAAGGTTTCTGGTTTTGTGTGTTTAAGATTCAGTTACTCTTATGCATTTTTCATATATTATATGTGTCGTATAATAGTAGGATATGCATAGGTTAACTCTTTGGTTGCATGCATAAGATCTGACTATTATGACCATATGTGTGTATGTGATTGTATGTGTATATTTTGTTGAATCCTTGGGGTTGACGAGGCTAGTATTTAATTTTTTATAAATTAGATACGACATTGTTTAGCCACTCTTTTTATTTTAGTTTACTTTCGATCTAGATTTCATGTACACTCCCTCGTGGAGTATAGGATCGATGGATGTAAATTAAAATAGATTTTAGTCTCGGCTCGGATCTCTAGATGGCTCGTACATGGCATAGGAGGAGCGGACGAGAAGGCGATGCGACGAGAGACATATTGAAGAAAAAAGTCATAATAGTTGGAAAATAATTTATTTTTCATATTTATTGCTTTTTGTTTGATATGCATATCGTAGGCTAGGAAAATTCCTCAATTTTAAATTACTAAGTGGGAGAGGGATATTTTTATAAAATTCCCATGGCCTCCATTACAATTTGACATGTGATACAAACAAACTTGCGCGTCGGCTCTGAGTTCCTCCCCATCGGATGAGTTTGTTTGCGGATCACAAGGTCGAATATGGTTATAGGGAATTATTAAGGAGCATGTGTACTACCCCATCGGAAGGCACATAACCCGAGATAATTACCTTGGTACTGAGTAATGGTGAACACTTAGATACAAATATAAGTATCCTCCCCATCAGAGTCACTGCTTTTATTTGTAGGGACAAAGAGGAAGCAACTATTAATTTTACTTGTCAAAAAGTTAGGTTGACAAGATAGTAAAATTAATGGGTAAAACCTCCTCTTACAAATGTAGAATTCGTTTACGTCCACACTATCATGGTATACGATATTCTCGGTGTTGGTTGATTTTAAAATTTTATTGTTTGAGGAATCAATAATTTTTTGAAATATAATATTTTGATCTATGTGATTCTTAGGTTTTCTTTCAAAATGACTTTCAACCCGCTTGCTTTGATACTGAAAGAGAATAAACTTACTGGACCCAACTATGTTGATTGGAAGAGGAATCTAGACATTGTCTTGAGTACTAAGGAATACAAATATGTACTCCTCGAACAGTGCCCTCCTAAGCCTGCAGATGATTTTGGGGAAAAGGAGAAAGAGATTTATAAGAAGTGGATAAAGGCCGATGAGATGGCGCGGTGTTACATTTTGGCTTCTATGTCAAATGTACTGCAACATCAACATCAAGCCATGCCCACTGCTTATGACATGATGCTCAATCTCAAAGAGCTTTTCGAACACCAGAATCGGGCTACGAGGCAAGAAGCCATGAGAAACTTGATGACGACCACCATGATCGAGGGAACACCCGTAAGGGATCATGTTCTCAAGATGATGGCTCATTTGAATGAGCTGGAGGTCCATGGAGATGAGATCGATGGGGAAACACAGGTTGATATCATTCTCCAGACTCTACCTAGGAGTTTTGAGCAGTTTTGCCTAAACTACAACATGAACAAGAGGTTGTATTCATTGACTGAACTTCTGACAGAACTCTAGGAGGCAGAGGGGCTATTTCATCAGAGTACTCAGGCACATGCCATGGTGACCCAGAAGGTTTCTACTTCTAAGATGAAAGGTAAGAAGAAGAAGAAACAAACTGGGGCAAAGGCGGTGGGAGGTACTCAGGGAGGAGTGAAGAAGCCGAAAGGCAAGTGCTTCACTTGTAAGCAGACTGGACACTGGAAGAAGGACTGCCCAAACCGCAAGCAGAACAAAGATATATCTTTTGGTCTAGTCGTTGAAACATGTTTAGCGGTGTTATCTACCGGCACCTTGTGTGTAGATACGGGAGCCACTGATCATGTCTGCAATACTTTGCAGGGGTTCCAGGAAACCAGACGAGTGGCTGAAGGGGAGATTACCGTATACTTGGGCGATGCCACGAAGGTGGCAGCTATTGCAGTGGGAGACGTTTATTTATCTTTTGAGAAAAATAAAGTTTTGGTTATTAAGAATTTCCTTTATGTACCTTTATTTAGAAATAATTTAATTTTGATTTCTAAATTGTTTATGGATGGATATTCATTTCTTTTAATGACAAATTTTGTTATAAAAAGGAATAGGGACATTATCTGTTCAGGTGCATTGATAAGAAATTTGTACACACTTGAACCAAAAGCTCCCACGATGCAAATTGAAGTTAATTACTCATCTTCTAATTCCAATAAGAGAAAAGAACCTTCGAAGATGAACCAAACATATCTTTAGCATCTTAGGCTTGGTCATATTAACCTAAGCAGAATTAAAAGGTTGATAGCTGATGGACCTTTGGGTTCATTAGTGGTGGAGGATTTCCCTACCTGCGAATCTTGCTTGGAGGGTAAAATGACCAAGAGTCCTTTTAAGGCCAAGGGGTATAGAGCCAAAGATGTGTTAGAATTGGTTCATTCTGATTTGTGTGGTCCTATGACTATCCAGGCTAGAGGTGGTTTCGAGTATTTTGTCTCTTTTATAGACGATTATTCGAGATATGGATACATTTACTTGATGCGCCGCAAGTCTGAATGCTTTGACAAGTTCAAAGAATTCAAGGCTGATGTGGAGAAACATCAAGGTAAAAGTATCAAGACAATACGATCTGATCGTGATGGTGAGTACCTCTTGGGAGAGTTTAGAATTACTTATCAGAGGTTGGGATTCAATCCCAATTGTCTGCACCTGGCACACCCCAGCAGAATGGTGTAGCAGAGCGAAGGAATAGGACTCTTATGGAGATGGTTAGATCGATGATGAGTTATTCTGAGTTACCAAATTCGTTCTGGGAATATGCTTTAGATATGGCAGTGTACATTTTGATCTTGGTTCCATCTAAATCAGTGCCTTCTACTCCCACAAAATTGTGGACTGGGCGAAAGCCTAGTCTGAGACATATTCAGATATGGAGGAGTCCAGCACAAGTGCTGAAGGTGGATGCTGGTAAGTTGGAACCTCGTACAGAAGTACGCATGTTCGTTGGCTATCCTAGAGGAACGAAGGGTGGTTTGTTTTATAGTCCTGGAGATCAGAGGGTGATCATTAGCACGAACGCCAGATTTCTAGAGGAAGACTATGTGATGAGCCACAAGCCCAAGAGTAAAATTGTTTTGGAGGAATTAAAAGGGGAAGTTACTTCTTCAGTACCACCGGTACAAGAGGATATACCACAAGGCACTGCACCGTGTGTCACAGAGGATACACAGGTGATACCTTGTCGTAGTGGGAGGGTTGTTAGACACCCTGATAGATTCATGTTCTTGGGTGAATCTTCTGATTTGGTCCCTGGCGAACATGAACCTGATCTCTGGACATATGACGAGGCAATCCAAGATAAAGATGCAGTATCTTGGCGAAGTGCAATGAATGCTGAGATTGAATCTATGGATTCGAATCAGGTTTAGGAGCTAGTAGAACCACCCGATGGTGTAAAAGAAAGAGAGGAATAGATAGGAAGGTTGAGACCTTCAAAGCGAGGCTTATTGCGAAAGGGTATACTCAGAAAGAGGGTATCGATTATGAGGAGACCTTTTCACCGGTAGCCATGCTTAAATCTATCCGGATTCTCTTATGCATAGGAGCTCATATGGATTATGAGGTGTGGCAGATGGATGTCAAGACAACTTTCCATAATGGAAGTCTTGAGGAAAACATCTATATGAAGCAACCAGAGGGATTCATTGCTAAAGGCAAAGAGCATCTTTTATGTAAGCTTAATCGTTCCATTTATGGATTAAAGCAAGCTTCGAGGTCTTGGAACATCCGCTTTGATGAGGTAATCCAGTCTTATGAATTTATTCAAAGTCCGGATGAGTCTTGTGTATACAAAAGATGTGACGGAAACATAGTGGTATTTCTTGTACTATACGTAGATGAGATTTTGTTGATTGGCAACAAAATCAAGGTGTTATCGGACGTAAGGGTATGATTGTCCAAACAGTTTGATATGAAGGACTTGGGAGAGGTGGGACACATCCTTGGGATCAAGGTTATAAGGGATTGCAGGAAAAGGATGTTATGCTTATCCCAAGCTTCATACATAGACACGATTATGGATCGTTTTAGCATGCAGAACTCCAAGAAGGGTTTTTTACCTTTCAGGCATGGAGTTCCTTTATCTAAGGAGATGTGTCCTAGAACATCTGAGGAGATAGAGGAGATGAAGGTGGTTCCTTATGCTTCGGCAGTAGGAAGCCTCATGTATGCGATGCTATGTACGAGACTAGATATATGCTATGCCGTGAGCATGGTTAGTAGATATCAGAGTAATCCAGAACAGGGACATTGAACTGCGGTAAAGCATATATTGAAGTACCTGAGAAGGACTAGGGATTATATGCTAGTTTACCAGGCAGACAAATTACTCCCTGTGGGTTACAAAGATTCCCACTTCCAATCTGATAGGGATAACAGTAAGTCTACCTCAGGTTTTGTGTTTACTTTGGGAGGTGGAGCCATTGTATGGAGGAGTGTCAAGAAGAAATGTGTGGCGGACTCTACCATGGAAGTTGAGTATGTGGTAGCCTCTGAGGCAACCAAAGAAGTTGTGTGGCTCAGGAACTTTCTGATGGACTTGGATGTGATTCATGGTTTGCCCAGAACTATCACAATTTATTGTGATAATAGGGGTGCAGTTGCAAACTCGAAGGAACCACGAGCCCATAAGGCTAGTAAACACATAGAGCGCAAGTACCACCTGATACGAGAAATCATAAAGAGAGAAGTTGTTGTGGCCAAGATTGCATCGGAGGATAACCTGGCAGATCCTTTCACTAAGGCCCTTCCGACGAGAGCTTTTGATAGGCATGTGGAGGGAATGGGGATAAGATGTATGGCAGTTTGAGGATAGCATAGTCATTTAGTATAAGTGGGAGATTGTTGGGATGTATACTGAAAAGTCTATCTTTTGTATGAACATCTTTATTTTGAAATAAGAATCACATGATCATTGTTTGCATATTTTTATGGCTATGCATATTGTCTAATACATTACATTGTAGATAACATGGTATGTGGTGTCACACGGGAGATCATGTTATCGGCTCCTTGTAAAGTATTAGTATAGGCTCACAACCGAGTTAGCTTTCGACAAACCATTGGAATGGTTGTAGAGTGATTTGGAATTGGTTTGTTTTGACCATAGAATCACACTAGTGCACTTCGTGTGTATTGAGTAGGACCAACTTAGCGGTGATTCGATTTATTGCTGACTACATAATCGAATCAGACCTCAGATATTATATTGTACATACTTTTCATCCCGATATAATAACGGGCACATATACTTAGTATTCATCTCTTTGATTTACCAATGGGCGAGATTTATAGATTAAATCGATAGGCTCGGTAAGTTGGGAGATTATATTATTTATATGGTGTGTCGTTGATTATAGGAAGAAATCGTGTCCTATATATTAGGATGATGATGTCCCCTTGAGGAGCTCAAAAGGTTCATCATGTAAAACCCTATAGGTGGACTTGGTCCGACATTATGAAAAGGTTGAGTGGTACTACTCATGGTGTTAGATGTTGATTAATTAATGGTTAGTAAATTAATTAATCGACGGACATTCGAGATCTTAAACACGGGGAGAAAATGTACATATAATATATGGAGCCCATATTAAATTATGGGGGTTGTTGAGGTAGATCAATGATAATCCTTTAGTGGATTGGATTATCATTAATGGATAGGACTTTATGTAGGCTTGATCCATGGGTGGCCAAGATCCAACTCCTCCTCATGGTCTCTATTGTAGCCTATTAAAACCTCAGGATGCTTAGATCCAATGGATAGAAACAAAACTCGACATCCAAAGGTAGAGATTAAATCTCTAGATCCGACGGTTGAGATTAAATCACTAGTTCCGACGGTTGAGATTAAATCCCTAGAACCAATGGTGGAGATTAAAAGGAGGCTTATCCCTAAGTCTATAAAAGGAGAGCAAGGGGTGGGCAGCAACTAGAATCCAACTAGAGATAGGATTAGGGTTTTGGGCAGCAAGGCTTGGATGCTAGGGTTTAGGGGTTGGCGGCACCAAATAAGGAAGGTATTTCCTTTCTTCTTCTTCCTTCAAGGTGGTCAGCATCCAGCAACCTTTTCCAGCCCTTTCCAGCTTTTGTCAGGCATCCAATCCTTCCCTTCTCCTTCTCCTTGGCCGGTGGTAACAAGATTTATGGCTTTCCCTTGGTGTCTTGGTCGATTTCCATCATAATCTCCTCTTCCTTCTTGGCCGGCGGAAAGCTCCATCCTTGGAGGTTGGTGGTTGGTTGAAAGAAGGAAAAGAGCCTTATTTCTATTCTTCCTCTTGCTCGGAATGAGCAAGGAAGGAAGATTGGTGATCTAGAAGCTTCAACTTTTGGTAGATCGTCGCCCACACGACGTCCGAAAGGAGGAAGGTCATACAATAGAAGATCGAGAGGTATATCGATTCTCTATTTTCATATGTTACATGTTTATTTTTGTTTTTCAATTATGAGCATGATATATTCTATTTGTGGCTAAATAATACTTGGATCCCGAACATAAACACAAAAGTCGGTGATCCGTACATCGTCTATTCCGCGGCTACTCGTAGAATAGAGGTTGGTCGCTTGAACAACAAATTTTGTTCAAGTGACCTCTCTAAACGAATAGCACGATGATGGCAAGGTTGCTTGGGTGTTCCCTTTTTTGTCTAGGATTAAATTTTTAATCCGGGGACATCGATGGGATCGCCATGAACAAGCGACTGAGTTGAAGTGGGAAATGATGTTTCCTCTCACGGGTCAACCCCACATAAGGGTGAGGTTTTGGCAACGTAAAGTCCAAGCATGTGGTCTTGGCACCATAAGTCCAAAAGAACCTTGGGAAAGGACCTAGTTGGCATGACATAGCCTATGGAAGCACTTGAAGGCTAACGCGAAGGATGAAGAGTCGCGAACTTGAGAGATTCGAGAGGCGTGAGACTTTTGGAGGTGGCTAGAAGGTTTAGGTCTAGGCTATGGGTGATGATCAAGTATGAGGGCATTATGCTTGTGTTAAACCTCATTTTTGAGGTTTACCAGTAGATTGGGGTTATGGACCAGTTGACTGCCCGAGTGTTTGACACTTGGATCCTAGTTGACTCGGAGCAGTCAATTGGGGATATGCCCCAGTCGACTAATCGAGGAGTCAACTGAGGCTTGACTGCTCGGCTAAAGTTGTGGCAGTCGATGGCCATGATGGGCAGTCGACTGGTCTTGGGTAGTTGACTGTCATGTATGGACAGTCGACTAATGACACTATAGCAGTCCACATATTGTTGCGTAGTCGATATCCCAATTGACTATAGGGCAACAGTTGACTGCTAGGGTATCCGTTGGAGTAATCTAACATTGATTAGGTCGTTGTGAGACAACGGAAAGACTAGCAATCAATTGGTGCCTTTTGGTAGTCGATTGCTAGTCGAGAAATTAGCCACCAGTAGGTTATAAAAGGAGCAACTTGTGAAGGATTTTGTAAGCAATTTTTGGGGCAATTTTTATTGGTACAGAGGCACCAAATAATCAAACCTAGGTTTTAATTATGGCAAAGATCCAAAGTTAAGGTCATATTGTTATCCCATGAGCTGAATTAAGTGTGCAGGAAATGGTTAAGCTAAGCCGAAGGTTAACGACACCCGGAGAATCCCAAGTCGGGAAACTGTGGTAGTCGTGCGACACCAGAAGAACTTTGTGGGAGTCAAAGAACCTAGGTGGAAGACTGGAAGTAAAGTGACATATCATAAAGGACCAGAGGTAAGCACGAGTGTGAAGAGAGATGGTAAGGTCGTGTCCTCTATACGGGGATGACCGTAGGTGGCGATCTGACTAAAACTTCCAGTGGAAGGTCTAGGTCGAGATCGGACGGTAAGGAACCATCATATTTACCATATTCCGTGCTAACCTCTTATTGCAGGGAAGTGACTAGGCTGGTAGTTGACTGCTGGATATTGGTAGTCGACTGATGTCAGTCGACTGGTAAAGTTCATTAGTCGACTGATGGCGATGAATTAGCCTTGTGCGCTAGGTCAAAAAGGATAACGTTTGACACCGCCACTTCGCGATAAGATAAGGTGTCACCTCATGATAAGTTCCACAAGTTGAAAATATAGATATAGACTTATTCCAAGCCACAAGTCTATAAAAGGAGGGGATGACTCGAAACCTATATCATCTATTCTTTTCTCCCTAGTACTCCAACAACCATATTCTTCGACGATGACACTACGATGCTGACACACCAACGACAAGTTCTTCATCTCAGATTCATATTCATCGATAGTATTAGTTTGTTTAATTTGTAATCAGATTTTTCATCATAACGAGGTGAGGTAGGCATGCTGCGTCATCCTTGAGTTTGTGTCTCTTGGTTTTTGTAATCATTGTCTCCTACCTCCAATGAGGAGGAGACTCTTTAGTGGATTGCCCCTTCGTATGCAGTGAAGGATCGTGGAGCCTTGGAGTAGCAACCGCTGTATTGTGAACCAAGTAAAAATAAATTTTTCATATTTATTTTTCCACTATGCATCTCTTTATTTTTAATCAAACGAACGAAAAGGCGAAAAGTTTTACGCTCGCTATTCATCCCCCCTCTAGCGACGCTTTCTCGATCCAACAATTGGTATCAGAGCAGGGGCGCTAAAATTTGGTAAAACCACAAATCTAGCACTTTTTGTCTTTCTTTTCGTATTTTTTTATTCATGTTTTTTTTAGGCTTTCTTCTCCCGCACTACTAATCGAAGACGAAGTCTTGGTACTCTTCTTTTGGTTGTGTATTTGCAAGAATTAATCGAACTATTCACTTTTGGAGTAGCCGACGGTAAAATGAGCATAACTTTTCATACATGTGGATCCACAAAACGTGCTACCCACCAAAACGAATCTCTCTCAGAGATCTACATTTATTATCAGGGTTTACACTCATAACAAGTTGTTTCCATCCCCAAAATATGATGTTTAGTACCCTTTCGGGGACATCGAAGGTCGTAAGTTCTTAGTTTTCCTTCATGTTTTTTATTTTTTTCATTTATTTATTTTTTTTTATTTCCTGCATTACTAATCCAAGGCAAAGTCTTGGAAATTTTTCATGTTTTTTTATTTGTGTGCAAGGTTTTAAATTAATGGCCCACATTGAGGGGTATAGCACCACCCGACCTCCGTTCTTTAATGGAGATGATTTCCGTTACTGGAAAGGTCGGATAGAGTGTTTTCTAAAAACAAAAGTCGAGACTTGGATAATCATCCAAATCGGCTTTGCTCTACCCACCAATGATCAAGGTGAGCCCTTTGACTTCGACAAGTGGACCCATGCAACCAAGAGGCAAATCAAAGTCGATGCAAAGGTGACTCAAATGTTGCAGTGTGATTTGTCAAGGAAGAGCTCAACGACATCGGCCCCTTTATCAGCGCGAAGGACTTGTGGAACAATCTCGTCGAGCTTCACTAAGGAACCGACGATGCTAAGGTATGTAAAAGGGATCTATTTTTAAATAAACTATATAATCTAAAGATGCAAGATCGCAAGACCGCCACCCAACTACATGCACGGATCCAGGACATCGTCAATGGTCTCCACTCAATCCGGAAAACCGTAGAGAACCAGAACCTAATAAGGTATGCACTAAATGCCTACCCTAGGACCACCTTGTGAGCATCCATGGTTGATGCCTACAAGGTTTCTAAGGACCTTTCTAAAATTATGTTTGATGATCTCTTTTTGGAATTCGAACTTCACGAACAAACTAATGTGGTCCCGGGCGAGAGAGGTATTGCTTGGCTTGCAAGTCAAAGAAGAAAGGAGAAGAGAAAGCCACCTCCCGAGTAAGAAGAAGGATCCAAACCCGAGTCCGAATCTGAAGAGGAGGCCGCAATATTAAACATGGTCCAGAGAATAATTTGAAAAGAAAGGGAGCAGTTGAAGAACAAGAAGAAGCGGCACTGCAGATCAAAAATGAAGCCAAAGCAAAAGGGATCTAAGAAGGCCTTTCATGCAACTTGGGACGACAAAGAAGAAGGCGTCGGTGTAGCATTCATGGCAAGACCGGTAGAGTCTGAGTCAGAGTCCGAAGCCGAATACGAATCCGACTCCGACTCTGACTCGGAGGATGATTTCGAGAAGAGACTCAAAGCTAGATCAAAAGAAAAGATTAAGGTAAGTCGTTCATTAATTGCAAACTTATATCATGCAAATAAGTTTCTAAATAGGAAATTGACTAAGTCTGAGTCTAGAGTTGAGTCGTTACTTGAGGTTGAAACCCTCAAGCAAGAGGCTACTCTAACCTCTTCAACTAGTCAAGTTCAAGAGGGAAACTCAACTCAAGTTGAAAAACTTGAGGAGGAGAATTCTCTCTTGAAAGGACGAGTTCAAGAGGTTGAGGCTAGGTTGGAAAAGTTCACGTTGGAATCCAAGAGTCTTAATCGACTACTTGGAACTCAAAGAGTTGTATACAACAAAGTCGGACTCGGATTTAGGTCAACGACTACGAATAGATCGTACATGTCTATTGTAAATTGTAGTCATCAAAGAGTCCAAGCATAAGTCCCCAAAATTCTATTGAATTCACATATAAGGACCAATAAGTATTGGATTCCCCAGGATCAAGTCCACTATGTGGACAGACCATGTTGGTTCAATGGTTTGGGGGGAGCTAGTACTAAAATAGTGTACCTAGTTTCTTAGTTAAAGCTTTGCATGCTTAGTTAATCCTTGTTTTAATTGTGAGAATGGTTAGATAGAAAAAATAGTTAATCAATCTTGATAACATAGTATCAGGACGCGGCGAGATGATAGTACATTAGGAAAACGAAGTATTGTGTGTCCGAACTAGATAAGGTGTATCTAGCTTGGTGCACTTGACTAAGTTGAACTAGCTGAAGCTACCTCGTCGTATCCTAAACTAGTTAGACCAAGAAGTAATCTTAAGTGACTTAAGTAATCAATTTCTTGAATTTGTCTTTGTCTAAGGAAATGGTCGTTGTTCTGTTCAAAGAAGGCCTCTGTGTCTCGCCACGACCTAGAAGCCAAGGTTGACTAACTTTAATCAAGTTAAAATCATCTCACAAAACTTATAAGGCAAACGCATTTTTGAGACACATAGAATGGGTGAGATGTTAAGAAATAATTATAATATACACAAAACATAACCTTTTCAAAATGCTACCTATTTTCTCAACTATTGCACTTAACGAATAATTATAACTTCGATTGGCCAATACTAAGTTTACAACTCTCTAGGCCAAAGTTTACCGCCACCTAAATCTCTTATACTTCATATATTTGACTAAGGGGGAGAACAAACTAACCCTAAGGGTTATATTACAAAACTTTGAAGTTGGTGCAGAGGGACATACCTCGAACCAATCTATTTAACTAAGTAGAGACACATGCTTGGACTCATAGTTGATTTATCCTTATACAATATGGTTTTTAAACCCCTATTTTATATAAAAAACCTCGACTTTTTTTTATTTATGGCAAAAAGGGGAGAAGAGTGAAAGTTAAGGGGGAGTAACACAAAATTTGATTTTAAAAATTAAATAATCTTTCCCAAAACTCACCTAGGGTTAAGGGGGATTATCATTTACTTCACTTATTTTATGCTTTAATTTTCCCTTAACTTTGTGTTGATTTTCCATAGATTAAAAAGGGGGAGATTGTTGGTGCAGGGGCACCAGATAATCGAACCTAGGTTTTGATTATGGCAAAAATCCAAAGTTAAGGTCATATTGTTATTTCATGAGCTGAATTAAGTTTTCAAGAAATAGTTAAGCTAAGCCGAAGGTCAACGACACCCAGAGAATCTCGAGTTGGGGAACCGTGGTGGTCGAGCGACACCAGGAGAACTTCATGGGAGTCGAAGAACCTAGGTGGAAGACCAGAAGCAAAGTGACAGGTCATAAAAGACCAGAGGTAAGCATGAGTGTGAAGAGAGATGGTAAGGTTGTGTCCTCTATACGGGGACGACCGTAGGTAGCGATCCGACTAAGACTTCCAATGAAAGGTCTAGGTCGAGATTGGACGATAAGGAATCATCATATTTACCATATTCCATTCTAACCTCTTATTGCAGGGAAGTGACCAGGCTGGCAGTCGACTTCTAGATATTGGTAGTCAACTGATGTCAGTCGACTGATGTCAATCAACTCATGAAGTTCATCAATCGACTCATGGCGACGAATCAGCCTTGTGTGCTAGGTCAAAAAGGATAACATTTGACGGCGCCACTTCGCGATAAGATAAGGTACCACCTCATGATAAGTTCCACAAGTTGAGGATCTAGATGTAGACTTATTCCAAGGCACATGTCTATAAAAGGAGGGTAGGACTCGAACCCTAGATCATCTATTCTTTGCTCCCAAGTGCTCCAACAACGCTACACTCCAACAACGACACTCCGACTCCAACATGCCGACGACAAGCTTTTCATCTCAGATTCATATTCGTCGATAGTATTAGTTTGTTTAATTTGTAATCGGAGTTTTCATCGTAACGAGGTGAGGTAGGCTTGTTGCCTCATCCTCGAGTTTGTGTCTCTCAGTTTTTGTGATAGTTATCTCCTACCTCCAACGAGGTTGAGACTCTTTAGTGGATAGCCCCTTCGTATGCGGTCAAGGATCACGGGGCCTTGGAGTAGCAACCACTGGGTTGTGAACCAAGTAAAAATAAATTTGGCTTATTTTTTTTCTGCTGTGCATCTCTTTATCTTTATTTTTAATCGAACGAATGAAAAGACGAAAAGTTTTACGCTCACTATTCACCCCTTCTCTAGAGATGCTTTCTCGATCCAACAATTTTAAAGGTGAAGTACTATTGCATTCCAGACCTTCAAGAGCAATCAACAAGCAAACAATTAAAAGTTCTTTTTGTAAAGTTTTTTTTACTTGTATATTCTTATTGCTTTGTATACTTGTTGTATTTCATGTATTACTATTGTAATCATCTTGTAAGAGGTTTCTCCACCTCCGGAGTATTTTTTGAGAATGAAAAGTTTATTAGTAGTGGTGTGGATCACTAGAGATCACTCTATAGCTCAACTATGAAGTAGGAACTTGGGTTCCAAATGTGATTGTGTTGCTTGTCTTTGTGTCTACTCAAATTTTTATTTGTATTCCACTATGCTAATTATTTTATAGACAAGCACGACAATGAATGAGCTAAATCAAAATCGCTATTCACCCCCCTCCCTCTAGCATGATGTCATAGACCCTATATATTTTAGGATGTGCCAATAAATTATGAGAAGTTTGAAAAGTCAATCAAAATTAACACAAGATAAGTTAGAGTCAATGGTGTGTCATTTTCGATTTTTGGCACACTTGATAAATTGATTTATTATGGTAAAATGGCTAATAAATGGCAAATTGGACTTGAAACTTGTTGGTGCAATTGGCACGGGTCACGATTGACCAAACTCGAGTTTGACTCGAGTTGTATTTTAATGTTCAACAAAATGTATGACAATGTGATTATCATGGGAAAGTCTAAGTAATGGGTACATGGCATGGAAAGTCCAAGTGGGACACTTGGCAATGGAAAAGTCCAAATCATGGGTACTTGGCATGGGAAAGTCCAAGCATGGGTCTTGGCAAGGGAAAGTCCATGCTTGAGTCTTGGCAATTGGAAAGTCCAACATGGGTCGGCATGGAAAGTCCAAGCATGGGTCATGGCAAGGGAAAGTCCAAGCTTGAGTCTTGGCAAATGGAAAGTTGGAAAGGGAAGTCTAAGGGTTGATATTGGCGGCATAAAGTTCAAGCGATAGTCTTGGCAATGGAAGCCCAAATGTGCCTTGGCGGTATAGACCAGCTTATCATGACAATAGCCAATGGAAGCACCTGAATGCTAGCATATGGATAAACAAGTCATTGATGACATGAAGGGATATGATAGGTGTGAGGCTGACAGAGGTGGCTAAAAGGCTTAGGTCTAGGCTAAGGGTGGTCTAGCAAGTATGAGGGCATCATACTTGGGGTTAAACCTCATGGGTGAGGTTATCAGTCGACTGGAGCTTTGGACCAGTCGATTGGTCAAGTGTTTTGACACTTGGCAGCCGAGTTGACTTTGGGAAGTCAACTAGGGTTTTGACCAGTCGACTGGGATTCGACTGTGCCAAAAAGCCTAGGCAGTCGACTACCAGCATTGGGCAATCGACTGTTGGCTTGAGCAGTCGACTGCCATGGATGGCAGTCGACTGCTGGTCGAGGTTACGGGAGAAGAATGCTCAGTAGATGACTGGTCAATTGGCTACGGCCTCGGCAGTTGTTGATGGGTATTGGCAGTCAACTGCCAATGTATTCATTGGAACTTATCCAACGTGGATCGAGTCATTGTCTCAAAACGGCTATAGGAGCAATCGACTGATGGTCGCGATCAGTCAACTGCTAGGCGGAATCTAGCCCGAATGTAGGTTATAAAAGCATCTCATGGAGGAGGATTTGGTCAAGATTTCTTGGGCGATTTTGACGCAATTTGATGGTGCAAATCAGGGTTTTTAAGCTCGGTTCAAGCAATCAACAAGCAAGCTTCTAAAAGATCTTTTGTAAAGTGTTCTTTATATTCTTTTGTGTATTTTAGTTGTATTTGCTTGTTTAATTCTTGTATTACTTTTGTAATCGTTGTAAGAGATTTCTCCGCGTCCGACTTGTTGTCGAGAATCAGTGTTATTGATTATTAGTGGTGTTTGCATCGCTAAGGCTCATTCCAGCCCAATCCATGGAGTAGGAACCCTAAGGTTCCGAACCACATTATATCGCGTGTTTTGTTGTACTTGTATTTTGTTATTGCTTTATTATTTGTATATCCGCTACGCATAACAAGTTTTGTACCAAGCACATGATCGATTTCCATCTATGCAACATACGCTCAATTCACTCCCCTCTAGCGACGTACCGATTCCCAACAAGTGGTATCAGAGCCAGGTTGCTCTAAGAAGTAGAAGACTCTCTGATACTCAACAAGTGGTATCAGAGTGAGGTCGCTCTTCATTTGGACTAACCGCCAAAGAAGCACGCTAGAGGGAAGAAGAAGGATGGAGTTAGAAGAAAAAGTGGGATGGGACAGTGATAGACGGTTATTATGTCATGGTACCGTTACAAATTATTTACCGAACCCCCTAACTACACTAATGCAGTATAGGACTGACTCGGATCGTCTCCCAATGAACCTAATGGTTAGACGTTTGTTTTTAAACAGAAGTAAACATTGGGGTTTTTTTTTATAATTTATTAAAAAAATTATTCAAAGCTAACCTAATGCAAGAATGATTCAACCTTGCACTGCACTGTCACTATACGATGCAATGGCCAAACAATTCTGGTAAATAGACATGGAAATAAAGTCTACTGGAAGTAAATCTAACTACCAAATAACAATTAACAAGTAACTATCCTAATGCGCAAAAGTAAGTAATCACGCACCACACTGTCACTATATGGTACAACAATCACGAAACAAAGGTGAACAATTCAACCAAGTACCGCACTGTCACTATACGATACAGTGATCAAATAGTCACTAAAAAGCTACACTAATAGACAGAAAATAGCTCAACCAAGCACCGCACTGTCACTATACGGTAGAGTGGTCAAGAAACAAAGGTGGACAATTCAACCAAGTACCGCACTGTCACTATACGGTACAGTGATCAAACAGTCACTAAAAAGCTAAACTAAATGCGAGGAAAGTAAGCAATTCAACCAGGCACCGCACTGTCACTATATGGCACACTGGTCGTATGTAAAGGAAATCTAACCTAATAATTAAAGCACTCCAACCAAACACCATACTGTCACTATATGATGCATTGGTTAGACAATTTTAATTGATGGAGTTAGTAGATCAGCAACAAAAAATTAAACTAACCGACAACCAAATAATGAACGCCAGTATTAAGTCTAATAAAAATGCAGGATGAACAAAGTTAAACAACTAAGCACAACAAACTGATAGAAATAACATTGCATGTAAACAAACCACAATTAACCGAAACAAACATAATCAACTACTAATAATTGCATAACTGAACTGGAATAAAAAGCAGAATGTAAATAACACGAAATCCCAACTAAACGAGTGTTTTACACAAACACACTCAAACATCCAAATAAAACAATGACCGGTAACCACACGATGGTCACAACAAACCGAACAGCCACTCCAGCAGTGAATGCGAAGCTGCCCCGATCGACGCAACAAGAAGGAAGGAGAGATGGATCACTACGATCACTGCTCCGGCGAATCTAGATTGCTGGACAGTGGAGGAAATCTTCACCGGCGGTGAATATGGAGCTGTCCAATCGGCACAATCGGTGGGTGACTCCGACGAGATGGAACGGCCTATCCCAGTCACCAGAATGAAGAAGAATGCCGATGAAGGATGAACTTGCATGAATCCCGCCTCGCCTCGCTTTGGATCAGCTGCCCGAATCATGGCATCTGGATCTGCTGCAAAGGATTGGATGGGATCGCCGCCAGCTGTCAGAGGGAAACTCATCGAAATACTGTCGACCTATCGTCGATCGCTCGTGTAGTCGCTGATCGCCGCACTCGTGAGAGGAAGAAGACGCCGCTTGCTATTATGTCGTGCGTTCTGTTCTGTGTTGCTCGAGTGAAGGTTTATTAAATGGTTTTTCTAAGTCGTCCGATGGGAGCCTCCTCTGATCCCTGCCGTCCAAATAGAGCTAGGTTAAATGAGTCCAATTAATCTCCTAAGAAGGTTGTGATCCAACGGATGTGATCAATCTGATTTCAAATGGACGGATATGATCCATCTGAAAGGATAATTATGATCGATCGAATCTGGAGGAAGGGCTTAGATGTTCAGATCAAAATGTATGGACTGGATCTCTCCAAATCTTAATAGATAGCTTAGAATTAGCTATATTCATTGGACGGTCCATAATGCTCAGATCTGATCCGGATCGACGGGTGCAATTGCTCCGATTAGACCCTCATTATATGTTTCCTACAAAATCACATGAAATTCATGAAAAATACTGAAATTATAGGAATTAATGCAATTAATCACAAATATGCTCAATATGTAAAAACATCTCGAATAACAATAATTATCCCATCAAAGAACCTAAAATATCTAATCCACAAGTAAAAATAGCGCAATAAAAAATGCAGCTATCAAACTCCCCCACACTTATTTTTGCGTGTCCCGTGCAATAACAAAAACAAAGACACACTAACTTCCTAACTCATTCCCCTAGCAATACCTAGATCAATAATTCAGAGACAGAAAAAATAAGTTACTTAGGATCACCAAATTCATCAGGATCTAGGGTATTCAAAAGATCCGACTCCTACAACAGTCAACATGTATGATGGTTTACAGTCAAATCAAATAAACCAAGCCTGATACAAAAACCTCCCAAATGGATATATGCACTCATGCTCACATAATGATCGTAGGAGTGGGGTACCCTCAAAACACCATGTAATCTTGTCCTACCATATGCTTGCTTATCATCTATTTCTCTACTGCTATCAATACATTCTATACATGAATCAAAAGGATTTATTGAAAATCAAACATGATCAGAAGTGGATTGCAACAGAGAAATAAAGAAGATCAAGATAAAATGGTAACAACAGAAGAATTGGAAGAATAAACCTAATAAATTGCATGTAGGAGTGTGGAGGAAGATATCATGATTTAGTTCATCTATCCTACTCTTTGTTGCTGTGTTGACAACTTAGAAGCTACTAGAAACTGTGGTGATGTATTGATTCTAGATCAATTTGTGCTTCCTCTGATACAGATTTTTCAAGCACCAAGTTGTTGCTGTAAGATACTTGTAACAATGAGGCAGCAATACATTAACAACTGCTAATAGCCGCTCTTCAGGAATCGAGACAAATCTTGAACCAATTTCAGATAGTAAAACCTCTAATTCACTGGCTAGTCTTAAAGGTATATGAGCACCTTTAGCAACAATTGGATTTTGTGGAGTTTGGTCCTGCACACTATTGGCATTACCTTCCATAATTCCAGATCTTTCAGATTCTTTTCCATGAGAATTTACACCATCATGTGAACCAACACTAGCGATGGAATGGGAACCTTGATGTGCCTGACTTTCTGAAGTAACATTGAGATGAGAAGTCCCTCGTTGATTTCCATCAAGCAGGCTTTGGGAACTAGTATTATTTGTTATTGCAGCTTGTTGCATACGCTGCTGAGCTAATTGTAGCCTCCCATGATCAGATTTATTGGCAACATCATGACATTCCATTCAATAGGTGCGTAACCAGTAATATAAGACCTGAGGATAAACTTGAGCAACTTTCATAAGAACTAGTTTGCAATGAGGAGCTTCATTTCTTTGTAAAGAAAGCAAAAGTTGTGGTATCCAAGAAAGCCTAACCCAATGTGGTAACTGGTCCAAATACTTATCCAATACCTTCCCAACAGATTCATTTGGTGTATCAAAACTAAGGAGGTATAGAACACCTGCCAGATGGCTGCTCGAATTGGAAAAGCCATATTTTATGCCTTGAAAGAAGCAGCTCACAGCATATTCTAACCACAACTCATCACGTGTCTCCTTGTAAACCATGTCACAGTAGTTTCCCCAACTTATCCATCCTTTCAGCAAATGCTTAAATAGACTTATGGCATTGGAATATGCAAGATTTGCATTCTCACAGTCTTTCATTTTCAATAAGAAATCACCTTTGATATGAAATATTTCTTCTTTGTGTTTTATAGGAAAGTATTCAAGATTAGTATTATTGATCAAATTAAGGTCACTGATTAATTCTCCTCTCATTTCCAAGTAGCCATTGCTCACTCTCTTTTCTTGACAAATGCTTTCTGCACTTCCATTGTAGAATGGACATACATCTTGTCCAGGATTTTTACACAAACATCATAAAGCCCTTGCTTACGAGCTCCATGAGCGAGTTTATTAACATTCCAAGCCTTATCATGATAACCAAGATGATGTTGTGGATTGGTCTGAACATAGTCTATGAATGCCTCTCCAAGGTTACAATTCCTTGACATTTTGCAGGTTTTAAATGAAGTGAACATGCAGGGTATCTCTACACTGTAGATGCTGCACTTGGCAAGAATATCCAATCCACGTGTAAGCACAGCCTATTGGATCTTGGGTGACTCATGCACTTTAAATCAAACTGCATCTATCATCTTTTCTCTTTTCAGAAATTGAATGCTCAGAATATTCGGCAGCCGGTGATTCAGAAATTCCACTTCCAATTGTGTTGCCCCCTTGACTTCTTCAGATTCAAAACTAAGATTCACAGAGCCATCAATTCAATTCTATAAACTGGCAACTTTCTAAACCTTCTAACAGCCCAGGTGCTTCTCTTGTAGTGCATTGCTCTAAAACTTAAGAACTTGTGTCTGAAGATTTTTTTTTTCAGAAATGTGCAGGCTTAAATTCAGATCGAGCACTAAAGAAATTCCTTCTTTCATCTCCCTCTCTAATTGCTCTGTTTATTCTCCATTAGAACTACTTGCGATCTCTACCTTCAGTCCGTTGATCCTACTCCTCAGACTAGCCTTCTCTACTGTTGCACCAGACTCCAACTTCTTACTCAAAGTAGCAATTCCTGCATCCTTCCAAAGTCTCCAATCGGTCTGAACTGCATCAATTTAATCCATGAATCTGGACGGCCATATTGCTCTACAGTTATCCCTAATTTTCTTATTATCTGAAAGCCTATGATAGACTTCTATACAGCAAACGTGGTTGACCTTCCAATTAGCTCTAAGTCAAATTTTTGTATCGAACTCACCACAACCCAACAACAATCTCCTCCCCCACACTTAAGAATTTTTTTTCCCCATCTCGGACAATGAAACTTATCAAGTTATTCTTCCAATGTGAGAACGAAAGATGGTAGAGGTAATCCACAAGACAATAGAAAATAAATGAATAGGAATGACAAGTACGACAACATGAAAGTATCAATTGGATTAAACAAGGAATTCAAGGAAAATAATCAAGAGTGAAATCCTTCATCATATTCATGCAAATAAATGTTCTTGCAGTTTTGAAAAGACTCAAAGCAAGTTCTAGAGTAACAAGTATCACACATGTATCACACCAAAGCAGGTAAATGATGAAAATTGCTTTCAACCTCACTAGGTGAATACAAATCAAGCTTGGTCTATTGACAAAAATTCACCATCTTAACAAGTGACTGCATGCAAGTGAAGTTTCTTATCCTACACAAAAATCCACAATCTAATGATCAAACTTAACTAATTTTTACCACCTCTGAAATGATACTAAGGTATACATAGGGGAAATTATTTGACTCAACGAAAACAACTTAAACAACCTAGGCAAATAGGCAAATAAACAAACAACTAACAACCAATTATTTCCGAACATGAGAGGAAGGAAACAAATGCAGTAAACAAAAGAACACACTCCCATATCATGTCGGAGAAGAAGCATCCTCAAGGTCCAAGTCCTCTACTATAGTTCTCTCACCCCTTCGTGAAATATCTTGAGATGGTGTCCATTCACTCTGTAAGTGTTCCCTGAAGAAAGTTCCTGCACCTCTACAACACCATAGGGAAACACATTAGTAACACAAAAAGGACCGTCCCACTTGGATCTCAACATACCTCCAATAAACTTGAGACGAGACTGATACACTAAAACTTTGTCGCCAATATGGAACTCTTTCCTCACAATCCTCTTGTCATGAAAATTTCTAGTCTTCTCCTTGTAAATGTGGGAGTTCTCATATGCTTCTAACCGTATCTCTTCAAGTTCCTGAAGTTGGAATTTTCTCTCTCTCCCAGCTCTGTAAGCATCCATGTTGCAAGCTTTCACTGCCCAGTAAGCCCTATGCTCAATCTCCATCGGCAAATGACATGCTTTGCCATAAACCAATCTGTAAGGGGACATGCCTATGGGAGTCTTATAGGCAGTCCTGTAGGCCCACAGAGCGTCCTCTAATCTTTTGCTCCAATCTTTCCTGTCTTGCCCCACTGTCTTCTCTAGTATAGATTTGATCTCTCTGTTTGACACTTCAGCCTGCCCATTCATCTGAGGGTGATAAGGAGCAGAAATCTTATGAAACACCTCATACCTGCTCAACATGGCTTTCATTTGTCTGTTGCAAAAGTGAGACCCTTGATCGCTGATGATCGCCCTGGGTACCCCAAATCTACAAAATATGTGAGACCTAACAAAATTCACAACAACTGGAGAATCATCAATCCTGGTGGGGATGGCCTCCACCCATTTGGAAACATAATCAACAGCCAAAAGAATATAAGAAAATCCAAAAGATACAGGAAAAGGACCCATAAAATCAATACCCCAAACGTCATAAATCTCACAGAATAATAAAGGTTGTTGAGGCATTTCATGTCTACATCCTATATTTCCTGTTCGTTGACATCTCTCACAGGCTTTATAAAATTCATAGGCATCATGAAATAAGGTGGGCCAGTACAAACCAGACTCTAAAACTTTCCTAGCAGTCCTTTGGGGTCCAAAATGCCCCCCACAAGCCAAAGAATGACAAAAAGTAAGTATGGAATGAAACTCATAGTCAGGAACACATCTCCTAATAAACTGATCACTACAAAACTTCCAAAGGTAAGGATCATCCCATACATAATACTTTGCATCACTTTTCAATTTTTGGACTTATGCATGAGAAAAAAATGAAGGTACAACACGGCCAACTAAATAGTTAGCAATATCTGCATACCATGGTGTCTTACCCTGCAGGTGGAAAAGCTGCTCATTTGAAAAAGAATCTGCTATGGGGGTGGGCTCGATCTCCGTCACTATCCTGCTCAGATGGTCTACTACCAGGTTCTCCCTCCCACTCCTATCATGTATCTCTATGTTGAATTCTTGAAGAAGAAGCATCCATCTAATCAGTCTCGGTTTTGCATCAGGCTTCTTCAGGAGGAACTTTAAAGCTGCATGATCGGAGAAAATAACCACATGAGAACATAGCAAATAAGATCTGAATTTATCCAAAGAAAAAACAATAGCTAAAAGCTCCTTTTCTGTGGCGGTGTTGTTGGATTGTGCAGCATCCAATGTTCTAGAGGCATAGAAGATCACATGAGATGCTCTATCCACTCTCTGTGCCAAGACAGCTCCCATCGCATAGTTCGAGGCATCACACATCAACTCGAACGGTAGAGTCCAATCTGGTGGTCTCAAGATCGGTGCTGATATCAAAGCTTGCTTAAGCTGGTTGAATGAATCCGTGCACCTCTGATCAAACTGGAATACCACCTCCTTTTGTAATAAGTTAGTCAAAGGTAGGGCAATCTAGCTGAAATCTCTGATGAAACGTGTGTAGAAACATGCATGTCCAAGAAAAGCACTAACTTCCCACACAGAAGCGGGGTAAGATAAAGCAGAAATAACATGAATTTTAGCAAGATCTACTTCTATACCATGCACAGAGATAATATGACCTAGGACTATCCCATGCCCTACCATGAAATGACATTTCTCGAAATTCAAACCAAATCCGTATCAATGCATCTCCGTAAAACTCTCAACAAACTATCCAGACATGAATCAAAAGAAGAACCGTACACAAAAAAATCATCCATAAACACCTCCATGCAATGCTCTAATAAATCACCAAAATACTTACCAAACATCACTGGAATGTACCGGGAGCGTTGCAAAGTCCGAAAGGCATGCGTCGATATGCATACGTCTCGAAAGGGCAAGTGAAAGTGGTCTTCTCCTGATCCTCTGAAACAATACAGATCTGGAAATACCCAGTGTAACCATCTAGGAAGCAATAATGTGACTTGCCCGCCAACCTCTCTAACATCTGATCAATAAAAGGCAGGGGTTAGTGGTCTTTCCTACTTGCCTGATTCAGTTTCCTGTAGTCCACACAAACTCTCCAAAAGTTCTGCACTCTGGTGTGAATAAGTTCATTATCTGCATTAGCAACCACTGTAATACCAAACTTCTTCAGAACCACCTGAATAGGGCTTACCCATTTGCTGTCTAAAATAGGATAGATGATACCAGCCTGTAGAAGCCTCGTCACCTCTTTCTTTACAACCTCAAGAATCAGTGGGTTAAGCCAGTGCTGTGGTTGCCTAACTGGTTTTACATCCTCTTCCAAGTGAATCCTATACATACATATCGAAGGACTGATACCCGGGATATCTACCAGCGTCCACACAATCGCTTTCCTATGCTGCCTCAGAAGATCTACTAATCTGTACTCCTGATCTGGATCTAGATCTCAGGCAATAATAACAGGTCGCTGCTCGTCCTTATCCAAATACACATACTTCAAATGCTTGGGAAGAGGTTTCAATTCAAGCTGCTGTGGTTGCACATCTGATGGAAGTGATTCCTGGGGCGTTGCTTGAAGATCGCAAGTCCCTACACATTCCATGTCCCTGTTAAAATCAAAGGGCCCACAAATAGGTCCTAACAAAATAGCATCTACACTAGAATCATCAGAATCACTGAAATCACAACAAAGAACAGAAGGTATAGAGATATCCAACTGAAAAACAGACTCAGAAATGAAATCCATGCAATCCAGCTCATCCTCTAAGTCCATGCTGAGTATAGAATGATCTTCCGTCGGGTGCTTCATCGCGTCTAAAATCCTGAACTGAACTACAGTATCTCCTACCTCCATGGAAAGTGTACCTACATGCACATCAATCTTGGTCTTGGCAGTCATGAGGAAAGGCCTACCCAGAATAAGCGGAGCTCTGCTGCTCTGTGAATCACCCTCCATGTCAAGAATGTAGAAATCTATAGGAATTATCAGCTCTCTCACCTTAACCAACACATCCTCGATCACCCCAGTTGGGTGAGTCGGATTACGGTTGGCTAACTGAATCACTACACCTGTCGGCTGCAAGGGTCCAATACCTAGTGAACAAAAAATTGACCTTGGAATCACATTAATGGAAGCTCCTAGATCTAGCATAGCATCCTCGAACACATGGCTCCCAATCACACAAGGTACAGTGAACACTCCTGGATCCTCGCACTTCTGGGGCAAGGGCTGAATAAGTGCTGAAACATTCTTTCCAACTCTGATTAACTCATTTCCTTTTAGCTTCTTCTTATGCACACACAATTCTTTCAGAAATTTGGCATACTTGGGAATCTGCTCGATCATTGTCAATAAAGGGACATTAACTTACACCTTACTGAACAAATCCACAAGCTCCTGAAATTCCCTAGCCTTTTCTTCACTAACCCTCTTCCTAGGCTATACTGGCCTCTGAGGGAAAGGTAATGGAACTAGCGACACCGATCATCGCAGCTGTGGATCCTACTCTACTCTGCACTGCTCTGAACTACTCGAATCAGCAACTGGATCTGGTACAGGGTCTGAAGCCTAGGGGTCTGAAGTAACTCTACCACTCCACAGTGTAATCGAACTTATGTTCCCTTTAGGATTTGGTCTGTGATGGTAGCTAACTAGATCCCTGTGACTGCAGCTAGTTAATGTTAGATGCAAGATGACTAAGCTGTCTCTCTATGTTCTGAATAGATGCATCCGTATTCTGCTGAAACTGCTGCTGCTGTACCAAAAACTGCTGCACAAAATCCTCCATCTTTGAATTTGAACTCAAACTTGAAGACTCAGCTCTAACTGGATGAACAGAAGATCTGACCTGTACTGGGTTACTCTAGATGGCTAGGGGTGTCTGAAATGCTGGTCATGGCTGAAACGGCTGCTGATAAAATGAATTCTCATACCTCAGATTTGGATGATCTCTCCATCCTGGATTATAAGTGGCAGACATCGGATTATATCTGGAATGTTGTTGTTGATACTAAGGTTGATACTGATGCTGTTGATGCTGATATGGAGGCTGATACTGAGGTCTGGAAGGAAATTGATTAGCCGCCGCTACTATTTCATCTTGCTGGAGTGAAAGACATGAATCAGAAGGATGCTCTGGACTCGAACAAATACCACAAACCCGCATGGGTTGCATAGGCACTGCAGAAGATTGGCTCGCCTGATTCAGAGCCAATTGCCTAACTAATGATGTGAGCTCCTGTATAGAATTCTTCATCTCTGCCTAATAAGTATAAGCCAGGTGGGCCTCACTCACCCCTCTAGTCACTATAGCTCTGCTCCCAATCTGTTGTGAGTTCTCTGCCATGTTTGCAATAAGCTCTCGGGCCTCAATGGGAGTCTTGTTAACTAATGTCCCTCCACTAGTTGCATCTATCATACTCCTGTCCATGGGAAGCAATCCCTCATAGAAGTATTGAACGAGCAACTGGTCACTGATCTGATGTTGGGGGCAACTGGAACATAATTTCTTGAATCTCTCCCAGTACTCATACAATGTCTCTCCAGCAGACTGTTGGATACTGCAGATGCTATTCCTAATGGTAGTAGTTCTGGATGATGGGAAGAACTTCTCCAGGAATGCTTTCTTCAATTCAAGCCAACTGTTGATACATCCAGGGGGAAGATAATACAACCAATCCTTAGCTGCTCCAACTAGTGAAAATGGAAAAGCTCTCAATTTGATATCCTCCTCTGAAATGCCCTGTGGCTTCATAGTAGAGCATACCACATGGAACTCGTGCAAATGCCTATTGGGATCTTCACCAGACAATCCATGAAAATTAGGAAGAAAATGAACTGTACCTAATCTGAGCTCAAAATTCTTCTCTAAAGCTGGATAGCTAATGCAAGAATACTGGTATGTCACATCAGGGGCTGCAAGCTCCTTCACAGTCCTATTGCTATCTGCCATGACTATCTACAGCTTTAATGGACTACAATCAGAAGTCTCAGCTAATCTGCCCTGTGCTATCTGCAGTGCGTGAAAAGTCCTATCAATCTCAGGATCCAGCTCACATAGTTTATCACATAAAGACCTGGTCATTATCACAACCAACACAATGAGTACAAATAGAAAAGATAGAAATAATAGGAAAGACACAAATAACAAAACAAAACAAACTACTACAGTTTAAAGACAAATGAACACCACTATAAAAAAGTTTCTCCCCGACAACGGCGCCAAAATTTGATAGACAGTTATTATGTCGTGGTACCATTACAAATTATTTACCGAACCCCCAAACTACATTAATGCAGTATAGGACTGACTCGGATCGTCTCCCAACGAACCTAATGGTTCGACGTTTGTTTTTAAACAGAAGTAAACACTGGGGTTTTTTTTTACAATTTATTAAAACAATTATTCAAAGCTAACCTAATGCAAGAACGATTCAACCTTGCACCACACTGTCACTATACGATGCAATGGCCAAACAATTCTGGTAAACAGACATGGAAATAAAATCTACAGGAAGTAAATCTAACTACCAAATAACAATTAACAAGTAACTATCCTAATGCGCAAAAGTAAGTAATCACGCACCGCACTGTCACTATACGGTACAACGATCACGAAACAAAAGTGAACAATTCAACCAAGTACCGCACTATCACTATACGGCACAGTGATCAAACAGTCACTAAAAAGCTACACTAAAAGACAGAAAATAGCTCAACCAAGCACTGCACTGTCACTATACGGCACAGTGGTCATGAAATAAAGGTGAACAATTCAACCAAGTACCGCACTGTCACTATACGGCACAGTGATTAAACAGTCACTGAAAAGCTAAACTAAATGCGAGGAAAGTAAGCAATTCAACCGTGCATCAGATCACTACTATAATATGTAAAGGAAATCTAACCTAATAATGAATGCACTCTAACCAAACACCATACTGTCATTATACGATGCATTGGTTGGACAATTTTAATTGATAGGGTTAGTACATCAGCAACAAGAAATTAAACTAACCGACAACTAAATAACTAACGCCAGTATTAAGTCTAATAAAATTGCAGGATGAACAAAGTTAAACAACTAAGCACAACAAACCGATAGAAATAACATTGCATGTAAACAAACCAACAATTAACCGAAACAAACATAATCAACTACTAACAATTGCATAACTGAATTGGAATAAAAAGCAGAATGTAAATAACACAAAATACCAACTAAACGAGTGTTTAACACAAACACACTCAGACATCCAAATAAAACAATTATCGATAACCACACGACGATCACAACAAACCGAACAACCACTCTGGCGGTGAATGCGAAGCTGCCCCGATCAGCGCAACAAGAAGGAAGGAGAGATGGATGACTGCGATCACTGCTCCGGCGAATCTGGATTGCCGAACAGTGGAGGAAATCTTCACCGGCGGTGAATATGGAGCTGTCCAATCGGCACAACCGGTAGGTGACTCCGGCGAGATGGAATGGCATATCCCAGTCACTGGAATGAAGTAGAATGCCGATGAAGGATGAACTCGCCGGAATCCCGCCTCGCCTCGCTTTGGATTAGCTGCCCGAATCATGACATCTGGATATGCCGCCAAGGATCAGATGGGATCGCCGCTAGCTGTCAGAGGGAAACTCACTGGAATAATGTCGTCCTATCGTCGATCACTCGTGTAGTCATCGATTGCCGCGGTCGCGAGAAGAAGAAGACGTCGCTCGCTGTTCTGTCGCGCGTTCTGTTCTGTGCTGCTCGAGTGAAGGTTTATTAAATGGTTTTTTTGAGCCATCCGATGGGAGCCTCCTCTGATCCCTACCGTCTAAATAGAGCTAGGTTAAATGAGTCCAATTAATCTCCTAAGAAGGCTGTGATCCAACAGTTGTGATCAATCTGATTTCAAATGGACGGATCTGATCCATCTGAAAGGATAATTACGATCGGTCGAATCTGAAGGAAGGGCTCAGATGTTCATATTGAAATGTATGGAATGGATCTCTCCAGATCTGAATAGATAGCTTCGAATCAGATATATTCATCGGACGGTCCATAATGCTCAGATCTGATCCAGATCAACGGTTGCGATTGCTCCAATTAGACCCTCATTATATGTTTCCTAAAAAATCACATGAAATTCATGAAAAATACTAAAATTATAGGAATTAATGCAATTAATCACAAATAGGCTCAAAATGTAAAAACATCCCGAATAACAATAATTATCCCATCAAAGAGCCTAAAATATCTAATCCACAAGTAAAAATAGTGCAATAAAAAATGCAGCTATCAGACATCAACACCCCAATTTCATATACGCTCTATGGATGAGAAGGCTTTAATCAATGGAAGGCAAAGATTGAAGACTTCATGATGATGAGGGACATCGAAGAATGGGCCATCTTGATGGAAGGATTCAATTATCCAAGAGGGCGAAAGGGAGGATTCCTCATGATGAAGAAGTGGACCAAGGAACAAATCCAATAATTCGAGAAAAATAAGAAAGTAATTAAATTCTTGGTTGATTTAATTCCTAACTACATTTTGTGTAGTTTAGGTGATTACATGGATGCCAAGGAGCTATGGAACTAAGTGGCAAGATTCCATGAGAACTCGCAACCAATCCAAGAAGAAGAGGAATGCTCATCGGCTCAATCGGAGGAGGCCGAAGAAACAAGCTCATCCTCACAAGAAAGTGGGGAGTCAGATGTTGAGAAGGAGTTGTTGATGCAGTGAGCATCACTCCTTAGTTTTGATGTATGAACCACAGTTAAATGTTAGGATTCACTTGTGTTCTAATATCAGTGTTAAGTGTGCAGGCCTAAGAGAAAGTCCTAGTAGGTCATGTTGACCGGATACTAGGCATGTATCTTGATAGATCAGGAGGATCAGACACCAGGCATGAAGTCTAGATGGGTCGCGTGGACCAGACATTTGGCATGAAGATCGGTTGGTTCAGGAGATTAGACAATCGACAAAAAGTCCAACTGGGTCAGGCAGACCGGATAGCTGGTTGAAGCCCTAGTGGGTCAGATCGAATGTCAAGAGTGGTAAGTCCAGCAGGTAGCTGCCAGGTAAGCCTCGAGTGAAGAGGTAAGGTCAAGTCCGCTGTAGGAGGACAAAGCTAGGCGTCGATTCGACGAAAAGTCAGTGTGGGACTTAGTAGTCGAGATCGAGCAGTATTACTACTGCTATCGCATTTCATATTATCTATTTGTGCTAATCCTGTTTTGCAGGGATCAGTCGACTGGATGGATTCAAGTCGACTGAAGTCTAGTCGATTGGATATGTATCAGTCGACTGGATACCTATTTGGCAGGATCAGTTGGTGATCGATCAGAGATCGTGCGACACAAATGAAAAGGGTTTCAATCGACTGAAGAGTTTGAGTTGACTGAACAGGCAAATTCTCTGATGCGGAGCCGAGTGACATGGAGTAAACGGGAGAGGTTTCAGTCGACTGGAAGACACGAATTCTATATCAACGAGTTGATGTGGAGTCAACTGGAAGACATTCTAGTCGACTAGAAAGGGTTTATAAAATATGTGCTCGACCAGATCCGAGTAAGACATCCAATTTATGTCGAAGTGCTGTCGAAATCCATTCTCGTCCACCAAAGCTAAACTTCCACAACAAGGCGATCCTCCGACACTCCGAGCATACTTCTACCATCTACTTAGTGTTAGTATATGTCTTGTATTTTCTCATTTACTTTTTCGCTTATATACTTAAATTCAAGAGTGGGTAGTATGTTACCCATCTCTGTTATTTGTAAAAAGTGAAACCCTCCAAAGTCGAGAGTTCTCGAGTCGAAGGGGATTTAGTGATTGCCCATCGAGGTAGCTCTCGGGAGAGCTACGGGCCTTGGAGTAGCAACCCAGTCAGGGTTGTGAACCAAGTAAACTGCTGTGTCTAAACTATATTTAATTTTCGCTCCGTACTTTTATTTGACAATATAAAATTAGTTTCAAAAATAAATAAAAATATTAAATACCGAGATTCACCCCTCTCTCGGCTTACTCGATCCTACAATTGGTATCAGAGCGGGGGTGCTACGAATCGGTGAAACCACCATCGTGAGATTTAGATTAATTTTTATTGCATTAGATTAATTTTTATTGCTTTAGATTAATTTTTATTACTTTAGATTAATTTTTACTGCATTAAAAATATTTTTTACATATTTAAATTAGTAAAAAAACATTTTCTTCATATTTATATTAGTAAAAATCTTTTTCTGCATATTTAAATTAGTAAAAAACATTTTTTGCATATTTAAATTAGTAAAAATCAGTTTCTGCATATTTAAATTAATTAAAATCGTTTTCTGCACATTTAAATTAATTAAAATGATTTTCTACATATTTAAATATTAGATTTAATTTTTCTTGCCCTAAAAAATATTAGATTTAATTTTTCTTGCCTTAGAAAAAATTAGATTTAATTTTTCTTGTCCTACAAAATATTTAATTTAATTTTTTGAATTTAAATATTATTTCATTAATAATGTCACACTTAAAGGGATACAACACCGTTCGCTCTCCTCTCTTTAATGGAGAGGACTTTTTCTACTGGAAAAGTCGAATGGAATGCTACTTAAAGACCGACCTAGAGGTTTGGTTCTCAATTAGGAAAGAGTTCACAACTCCAGTAGATGACTCGGGTGAGTCGTTAGAACCGGAGAAATGGACCATTGATATTAGAAAGAGAGCTCAAGTCTATTACAAGACACTTAACACCTTGCAATGCGTACTTACCAAAGAAGAGCTCAATAGGGTATGTCCATTTGAAAATTCTAAGGAATTATGGGAAAAAATAATTGAACTGCATGAGGGTACAAATGACACTAGGATAGCCAAACGGGACATGCTATTAAATAAATTATTTAATTGTAAAATGAACGAAAATGAAAATGCTAGTCAACTTCATACTAGGATTAACGATATATTAAATGGATTACATTTAATAGGACACCAAATAGAGAATAGGGACATAATTAGGTATACGCTTAAGGCATTCCCGAGAAATGCCTTATGGACATCGATTGTTGATGCCTATAAGGTTTCTAGGGATCTTTCCACAATTAGATTAGACGAACTATTTTGTGAACTCGAACTACACGGACAAGCTAACTTGGGTCAAATCAAGAATGATATAGCTTTGATGACAGGTTTGACTAAAAAGGAAAGAAAAGTGAAGAGTGAGTCTGAAGACGAGTCGGAGTCGGAAAAAAATGGAGAAGAGGAGATCGTAAATATGGTCCAGAAGATGTTCAACCAGAGGAAGAGATTTACGAAGAAATATACCAAAAAGGTGGTTGACAACAAGCCAAGACCCCGATCGGAAGTGACGTGCTACGAATGCAATGGAAAGGGACACTACAAGTCGAAGTGCGCAAACTTAAAAAAGGAAGAAAAGCCAAAAAAGAAAAAGAAGAAGAAGGCTCTTAAGGCGATACGGGATGAGTCATCATCAAAAGAGTCGGACACAGAAGAGACGAAGAGAAGTTTCATCGCATTTATGGCCAAATCGAGATCCAGAGCCGAGTCAAGTTCCGAGTACGAGTCTGATTTTGAGTCCGAGAGAAGCCACGGATCCATATCCATTTTCGAAGGTTCTGACGAGGTAACCTCTCCCTTAGAAGATAAGTTGTATAATATTATTACATGCTTAGGTAGGAAGTTAGCTAAGTCTGAAAATCGAGTCGATTCGCTACTTAAGAAAGTCCAAGTACTTAAGGATAGAGACTCAACTCAAGTTGCAAAGCTTGAGGAAGAGAACTCAGTCCTAAAAAGGCAAGTAGAAGATCTAACCGATTCTTTGGAAAGGTTCTCTTCAGGTTCCAAGTATCTCAACATGATGCTTGGATCTCAGCGAATCGTGTACAACAGATCTGGACTCGGATACAAGGCTAAATACACCTATAAATCATACATGTCATTACTTAGCCGAAATGCTAAGAATTGAGTCCAAGCATGAGTTCCTAAGTCTAGCTTAGTCAACCAAGTTGGACCAAATCAATTTTGGGTTTCCAAGAGTCAAGTTCACTTAGTGAACAAAACTCAATCAAGCTACCATTTAGGGGGAGCTAACACTTTGCTTGTTTCCTTGTTTAGTTAAACACTTGCATGCTTTTGTTTACTTTACTTGCTTAATTTAGAATGGACTAGATATGAAACAAAGTAGTTTAAACTTGAATAACCTAATACTAAGACAAATGAACTGATGGTAATTTAGAGAAGCTCTTCAAAGTGCATGTCTAGAAAGTGGTCGTTGCTCCGATAACCAAGAAGGTCATGTGCCTCGCCACGACCTGGTGCACAAAGTCAAGTGGAACTGACCGAAGCTAACTCACTAAGTCTTTAACTAGTTAAACCAAGGCTTTATCTAAAGTGAATCAAGTATTTAATTCCTTTATTGACTTTGTCTAGGAAGTGGTGGTTGCTCTGATAACCAAGAAGCCCATGTGCCTCGCCACGACCTGGAAGTCAATACTGGAAAAACTTACTTGACTAACTCAAACCAAGATTGAATCTAACACAAGTTTAAACACTTTGAAATTGCTCATTTAATTTATTTAAGATAAAAGAAATCCTCATCTCACAAAACTTATAGGAATAAGTGTATTGAAAACCTAGCTTGGGTGAGATGATTTAGATCTTAATTAAGCTTAATAAGTTTAACTTAACTTAACTAATTCTAAAATACTTAAATCAAGATTAATAAATTTATCTTAACAACTTATTTTAATTAAATTAACTTAATTTAACTCAACATAATGGACTATACTTAAACTAAACAAACATACCTAACTAAACAAATTCACTTAACAAATCATAATTTATTAAAATCAACTCAACTTAATATACTCAACTAAAATTAATTTAACAAATTTACTTGCTTAATAAATTTACAACCTAAATAAATTTAAGATAATTCATCTTATTCAAGGTATTAATTATCTTAAAAATTTTAATCCATTTAGGACTCCAAAATGGACTAATGGATTATGGATAGTGGTTGATCCAAACATATGACTGGAGATAGTGATAATGCATGGTATTTGTGTCATGGTACCGTTTCAAATTAATTACCAAACCCCCTAACTACACTAATATAGCATAGTGGATGGCCCGGATCATTTTCCAACGAGTGTAATCGACAGAATAGTAATCTTAAGATCACTAATTATTGCTTTGAGTTTTCTATTGAAGATGGGGGTTTAGGTTTTAAAAGACTAATCCTACTGTTGCAAGGTAATCAAAAGTCTAAACTAACATGCAACAATTAAATCAAACAGTGCAGGAATTAAAGCAATAAAAACTGGAAGATAAACTAAATGATCTAATCAACCCAAGATAGGCCCGGTGAATGAACAAGGTCCTACGGCTAAGTCCGACGAAGCTCGATCGAGACTCCACAAATGACAGTGGATGTGGAATGGTGTAAACTCCTAAATCCAGTAGTTTGATGGATACTCCGAACTCTCACGGATCTAGTTGAGCTTGAAGAAGTGTCGTCGGGGCGGACTCCTCAAATCCGAAGGAGAAGGTGGATGAGCTGTGGAGATGGAGGACATCACCGAAATCACTTGATGAAGCGGTTCCTCCTCGAATCCGTGGGTGAAAATGGATTGACGCAAGTTGGAGACAGCTGCTAAGGCTCAAGGGAAGAACAGATTTAACTTACAACTAAATGAAATAAGCAATGCATTAACGAAATCTACTGCATAAACATGATTAAAATAGAGAAATTAAAGTAAAGCATGAAATTAAATATAAACTAACCAATTACAACCTATAATTACTCTAAGAAGCATTTAATCGAACAAGATGTAAGCATGAAATAAATTAAATTGAGTTCGTGCAATTCAAAACATGAAAGGTAAATTCAATTACAAACATTCAATACAAACTAGACAACCAAACAATCAATGAAAAGAGCTGCTAGAATTTCTATCGATCGGAGCTGGAAATAGGAAAGAAACTGGAAAATGGATGATGGAGGTTGGCGCAGCCCGGTGGAACTGGTCGTAAACGTGGAATGGCTGCCAGAGCTACTGATCGAATGGAATGAGATGATACCAGAGGGGAATCCCCACTCCGGTGATCGGCGGCGACAGAGCTTGCAAGGGGATGGCACGACAGCAGTGAAGATAGCGGAGGCGCGAGCTGCTGTCGGCGCTGTGATCGGGCGGAGCTGTGAGATGCTGGTCGGATGGAGGAGGAGATGGGTGGATGATGTGCATGAACGCATCCTCAAATCTCATGACGGATACCGTCATGGACTCAAAGTGCGCGCTAGCACTCAACGCCCGCAAGTGCACGGATGTTGTAAAGTAATAAAGATTATCGATCCCACAGGGACTGGGATTCAAGTACCAATACACTAAGTGGTTGCGATTTTTCGGATGTGATCTCTTAGAGAGTCGGTTGGTGAGGACCATTGCTGGACACTACTCTGTGTAGTGTCACACGGAGGAGGAAAAGAGGGTGGCGGAGTCTTAAAAGGCGATCCTAGGACTTCGGTTTCACTTGTGTACTACAGAACAATGTTGTCAATTGGTGTCGTCTAAATGTCTACCTACGGTTTTGGCGAAGGGACATCATACACTCTCCCGCAGAGTGTATGATGTCCCAATTCTAAATCGGGTACGAGGATGCCAAATCAATCCTTGCGGTGGATCGTTTCCGATTCCACCGCTCCCTTCTCCCCGCAGTTACGAGAGGTCAGGTTTACCCCCAGGTTCCTAGATCAAACCTCCTAAATCTAGATTGTGAGGGCTATCACCACCTCATATCGCCTAAGCACAACGGAAAGAAATCCAAATACACGTAGATATAATAAAGAGTAACTACCAATTGTCAAATTAAACTTATGGCCAGAATTTAATGTGAACCAACATTGTCTATGTACACAAGCTACTCCCTAATCCTAGAATAAAAAATTCTACTCCATAAACATGAAGGAAGAATCACAAAACAAGTTTATGTTTGATTACAATAGAAAGAGAGTGCAAAAATAGAGATTACAATGCTTCGTGATCCTCTCTCCGTCGTTGTATTGCAAGTTGTGGACGTCCGACGGCGTTCCTCCTCCCCGCTGCGAGTTACCGAAGCTTTTTAGGCCTTCGGCGTACTGTCCTAGCTGTCGTGCCTCCTCCCTAGGGTTTAGGTGGAGCCATCCTTATATAGACATCGCCTCGGACCGCTGCAAAATCCGTAAAAAACTCTAGTCGCGGAAATCCGTCGGGTCACCACATGGCCGTGTATTTTCACACGTCCAGGCCGTGTGTGGCCTTGGGGTGCTATTCTTCGCCTATCGGACATGGTCGTGTGAATCCACACGTCCTGGTCGTATCCCACTCTGCGTCTATCTGCGAAAGTCCTTCTTTTGCTCCAAAAATGTTGTTGGTGCAATCGACCCAGGTCACAATTGACCAGACTCGAGTTTGACTCGAGTGATGTTTTGATATTTGACATAGTATGTTTGACAAAGTGAGTTGACAATGATATTTTACACTAATGTCGGTTATGATTAACCGGACTTGAGTTTGACTCGAGAGAGATTTTAAAGGTTGACTAGGGTTGACCATGTGATTATGGTAAAGTCTATGTCATGGGTACTTGGCATGTAAAGTCTAAGTGGGACACTTGGCATTGGGAATGTCCAAGGGGGACACTTGGACAAGGAAAAGTCCAAGCATGAGTCTTGGCAAGGAAAGTCCAACATGTGTTGGCAAGGGAAAGTCCAAGCTTGAGTCTTGGCATTTGAGAAGTCCAAGGAGTTTGATATTGGTGGCGTAAAGTCTAAGCGGAGTCTTGGTAGCGTAAGTCCAATGTGCCTAGGCGGTATAGACCGACTTAGCATGACAATAGCTGACGGAAGCACTTGAAGGCTAGCGTATGGATGAACAAGTCATGGATGACTTGGAAGGATCCAATAGGTGCGAGGCTGATGAAGGTGGCTAGAAGGCTTAGGTCTTGGCTAAGGGTGGTCTAGCAAATATGGGGACACCATACTTGGATTAAAAACTCATGTTTGAGGTTGGCAGTCGACTGGCATTGTGGCCGTTTCAACTACCATGAGTCGACTAGAGCTCGACTGCTATTCAAGGGTTGAAAATGCCTTGGCAGTCGACTTCTCGTTGGAGCAATCCACTGATGGCAATTGACTACCATGTATGGCAGTCGACTGCTAGTTTAGTCGCAAGCACAGAATGCTTCATAGCCGACTGGGTAGTCGATTACGGGGCTGGCAGTCGACTGCCAATGTTGGCAGTAGACTGGTGAGAGTCCCGTTGGAACTTGTTCAGTGTGGATCGAGTCATTGTCTCACAACAACAGTGGCAGCAGTCGACTGGCGCCTTATGGCAGTCGACTGATCGGTTGAAATCCAGCCCGATGCAGGTTAAAAAGAGGAGCTCGTGGAGGATTTCGACATTGGTTCTTTGGGAGATTTTGTTAGGCAATTTGAAGGCGATTTGCAGGTGCATTTCAGGGTCCTTCAGGCTCATCCAAGCAAGCGCTCAAAACCCTAGTTTGTAAAGTGTTCTTTACATTTTCACTTGTATTTGCTTGTTTACTTTGTATTACTTGTTGTAATTCATTGTACGAGGTTTCTCCACCTCCGACTTGGTGTCGAGAAGGAGTTTATTGCTTAGTGGTGTTTGTGGCATCGCTAGAGCTCTTTAGAGCTCGATCCGTGGAGTAGGAACCATTCGATTCTGAACCACGTTATATGATTGTGTAGTGCTTGTGTTTGTGTTGTATTTGTTTTATTATTTTTATTTCCACCGCGCTATCACGAATTGTAGACAAGCACACAATTGAAAACCATCACGCAACCAATTGACGCTATTCACCCTCCCCCCCCCCTCTAGCATTTCAAGGATCCCCAACAAGTGGTATCAGAGCGAGGCCGCTCTTGAAGTTTAACAACTAAGAGAGCATGCTAGAGGGTGAAGATGGAGTTGGAAGAATGACTAGGTTGGGACATCAACACACCGGTGCCCTACACCCTATTTGGATGAGAAGGCCTCAATTCTTGGAAGAGAAGAATTGAAGGATTTATTATGATGAGAGATTTTGAGGAGTGGTCAATTTTGATGGATGGGTTTGTATATCCAAAAGGACCAAAGGGTGGTTTCCTCAAGAAGAAGAAATGGAGTGAAGATCAAATCCAAGCCTTCGAGAAAAACATGAAGGTAGTAAAATTTATTTTTGATTTGATCCCTAACGATATTTTGTGTATGTTAGGGGATTATATGAATGCTAAGGAGTTATGGAGCCATGTGGCAAAGCTCCATGAAAACTCATCATCGGTCCAAGAAGAAGAAGAAGAAGAGGAGTGCTCACCCTCTCAAGCTCAAAAGGAAGCAAGTACATTGTCATCCAAAGAGCTTGAAGATTCGGAAGTTGATAGGGAATCAACCTCCGAATCGGTGGAAGAAGAGAAGACCTCCACCTCTAGGATTGAGGGGAAGGATATTAGGGCATCCTCAATACCGGAGCAACAAGAAGAACCATCTACATCCGATAGAGAAGAAGAGCAAGCTCAAGAATCCACTCCGACCACCACAACCATCCTAGGTAACTCAAACACAGTAATTCAAAATAAAAATAATATTATGTGTTTTGAGTGTAGGGAATTTGAGCATTATAAAAGTAAGTGTCCAAAGAAAGTCGGGTTATGTAAAATTAATAGTTGGTTCTTCTTTGGCCCTACAAATAAAAGTAGTGACTCCGATGGGGAGGATACTTATATTTGTATCTAAGTGTTCACCATTACTCGGTACCAAGGTAATTATCTCGGGTTATGTGCCTTCTGATGGGGAAGTGCACACGCTCCTTAATAATTCCCTATAACCATATTTGACCTTGTGATCCGCAAACAAAGTCATTCGATGGGGAGGAAGGCACTCAGAGCCGACGCGCAAGTTTGTTTGCATCACTTGTCAAATCGTAATGGAGGCTGTGGGAATTTATAAAAATTTCCCTCTCCAACTTAATAATTTGAAATCGAGGAATTTTCCTAGCCTACGACATGCATATCAAACAAAAAGAAATAAATATAAAAAATAAATTATTTTCCAACTATTATGGCTTTTGTCTTCAATATGTCTCCCGTCGCATCGCCTTCCCGTCCGCTCCTCCTACGCCATGTACGAGCCATCCGGAGATCCGAGCCGAGACTAAAATCTATTTTAATTTACATCCATCAATCCTATACTCTACAAGGGAGTGTACATGAAATCTAGATCGAAAGTAAACTAAAATAAAAAGAGTGGCTAAACAATGTCATATCTAATTTACAAAAAATTAAATACTAGCCTCCTCAACCCTGAGGATTCAACAAAATATACTATTACACACATACAATCACATACACACATATGGCCATAATAGTCGGATCTTATGCCTGCAACCAAAGAGTTAAACTACGGATATCCTACTATTATCCGACACATATAATATATGAAAAATGCATAAGAGTAACCGAATCCTTAAACACACAAAACCGAAAACCTTGGCTCTGATACCAATTGAAGGGTTGGTTTCATTGATCCGTGAGGGGAAACTTCACTTCCCACTTCACCTCTGCCGTTTGTTCATGGCGATCCCATCAATGTCCCTGGATAAAAAAAAATTTAATCCTAGACAAAAGTGATTACCCAAACAACCAAGTCATCATCGTGCTATTCATTTAGAGAGGTCACTTGAACAAACTTGTTGTTCAAGCGACCAACCTCTATTCTACGAGTAGCCATGGAATAGACGATGTCTGGATCGCCGGCTTTTGTGTTTATGTTCTGGATCCAAGTATTATTTAGCCACAAACAGAATATATCATGCTCATAATTGAAAAACAAAAACAAACATGTTACAAAAGAGAATAGAAAATCGATATACCTCTCGATCTTCTAATGTATTACCTTCCTCCTTTCGGACGTCATGTGGGCGACGATCTACCAAAAGTTAAAGCTCTTAGATCACCAATATTCCTTCCTTGCTCGTTCCGAGCAAGAGGAAGAATAGAAACAAGGATCTTTTCCTTCTTTCAACCAACCAACAACCTCCAAGGATGGAGCTTCCCGCCGGCCAAGAAGGAAGAGGAGATTAATGGTTGCCGGCCAAAAGCTTCAAGGGAGGACCCTAAGCCTTTGTTCCACCGGCCAAGAACTGGAAAAGCTTCAATGGGCACCGGCAGCTTGAGGAAGAAGAATAAGGCAAGGAAAAACTTTCCTTATTAGGTGCCGCCAAGCCCAAACCCTAGCTCCAAGCTCTTGCCGCTAACCTCCAAATACCCTAGCTTCTCTTAATTGTCTCCACGCTAACCCCTTGTTCTCCTTTTATAGAGTTAGGGATAAGCCTCCTTTTAATCTCCACCATTGGTTCTAAGGATTTAATCTCAACCGTCGAATCTAGAGATTTAATCTCAACTGTCGGATCTTAGATATTTAATCTCTACCTTTGGATCTAGAGTTTTGTTTCTATCCATTGGATCTAAGATTCATGAGGTGTTAATAGGCTACAATAGGGACCATGAGGAGGAGTTGGATCTTGGCCACCCATGGATCAAGCCCACATAAAGTCCGATCCATTAATGATAATCCAATCCACTAAAGGATTATCATTGATCTACCTCACCAACCCCCATAAGATAATATGGGCTCCATATATTATTTGTACATTTTCTCCCCGTGTTTAAGATCTCGAATGTCCATCGATTAATTAATTTACTGATCATTAATTAATCAACATCTAACTCCATGAGTAGTACCACTCAACCTTTTCATCATGTTGGACCAAGTCCACCTGCAGGGTTTACATTATGAACCTTATGAGCTCCTCAAGGGGACATCATCATCCTAATATATAGGACACAGTTTCCTCCTATAATCAATGGAACACCATATAAATAATATCATTTCCCAACTTACCGAGCCTATCGATTTAATCTATAAATCTCGCCCATTGGTAAATCAAAGAGATGAATACTAAGTATATGTGCCCGTTATTATATCGGGATTAAGAGCATGTACAAAATAATATCTGAGGTCCGATTCGATTATGTAGTCGGCAATAAATCGAATCACCTCTAAGTCGGTCCTGCTCAATACACACAAAGTGCACTAGTGTGATTCTATGGTCAAGACAAACCAATACCAAATCACACTACAACCATTCCGATGGTTTGTCCAAAGTCATCTCGGTTGTGTGCCTTTACTTATACTTTACAAGGAGCTGATAACATGATCTCCCGTGTGACACCATACACCGTGTTATCTACAATGTAATGTATTAGACAATATGCATAGTCATAAAAATATGCAAACAATGATCATGTGATTCTTATTTCAAAATAAAGATGTTTATATAAAAGATAGACTTTTTAGTATACATCCCCACAGTTGTATGATTAGGATGTGATTAATCTTTAGAGGGTATATAACGTTGTTTATATTTTGGCTGCCAACTATATCTCCCATTCTTGGTTGAGAGAGAGTTTGCAGTAGAGTCTCTCTATGGTTTCTTTGTATATCTGTGGTCGAATATGTCTCCCATGCATGGTTGAGATAATCTACTGTAAGGTTTTACTTTTCCGTTATCCATTTGGGGTTGGTGATAATCAGGTTCGTATGACGTCTGTAGCTAGATAGCTACTTTACATCTTAAGTACCCACGAGATCTGTTCGTGGTAGCATGTTGTAGTATGCATGATTGAACTGGTAGAAATAGAATAATTTAGGCTTAACCCTCTTGTTGGCTTGTTAGTAGATTTGTTGTCCTTATTGGCCTTGATAGGCGTTTCCTGTTAGCTGGGACGAAACCCTATGATTAATCATCTCGACGTGTTTATTAGTAGACTTATGACTTTTATCGACCTTGATAACCATTCATGTTAGAAGGCTTGGAACCCTAGACTTAACCATCTCGACGTATTTATTTATAAGTCGATGATCTTTACCGACTTTGGTAAACATTTCATATTAGAGGTGTTGAAACCCTCGCTTGACCGCCTCAATGGGCTTAATTGTAGATCGATGATCTTTATCGACTTTGATAAACCTTCTATGCTAGATGTATTGGATAACCCTAGGCTTAACAACCTAGGATAATCGACTGCCCACGCGACCCATTAGTGGTAGCATGCTATTGCGTGCAATCAATAACTAGATATCTATATACGTTGTTTGCCCACGAGACCCATTCGCGGTAGCATATCGTTGCTCGCAGACATTGAGTATTTCTACTGCCTGTCTACCCACGAGTCTCATTCGTGGTAGCATGTACTTGTGCATAAACAGTTCTTAGTATATTGATTGTCGACCCATGAGTTCCGTTCGTGGTAGCTCATAGATAGTTCTCATTGTATTACCTCGAGAGCCACGAGGCTTTGTTGTGGTATTTGGATGTGCATTGCTTGTAGATTGCAGTGGTTGTGTATGTTGTGGGTATATTTGTTATATTGTTAACCAGGTTAGTTGTAGACTGATATTGGTACTCTGAGAGTTGGGTTACTCTAGTTTGTTTCCTTTGACTCTCATTATGTGCATTATGATTATGCACTATTGTCTATCCATCCACTGAGTGGTTATACTCGCCCCCTCCTCACTTATCCTCTAGGTTAACTGATGGAGGACGTGTCCTGTTGACCTACCTTCGTGTCGCTTAGAGGGTCCCTTGCCGTGCTTGTCCCACTGCATCGTCGAGATGCCGCTTTATTTACTTATTCGGTATTGCATTTTGTTTATGCACTTTGGATTTTGTCACAATTTGATTTGGTGTCATAAAATTATTTTACTTTAATTGATTTATGTTTAGTCGTGCATGCATGCAGTTAATAAAATATTTGTATTTCTATTATTATTTCAAGGTTTTTACTAGATCTGGTCCATGTATTTCTGAATATTGTCACTGAGGGGCTCCTCCGTCAATTGGATGACGAATATGCCCCCGAGGCATGACAATTTTATTGTTTTTCAATTTTGGTTTGTGGGTTTTGTGTTTCGAGGATTTTTGGGAGTTCTCGTGTTTTGTGACCAGGCAAGCTGAAGGATATCTCTGAGCTATAGGAAAAGTATTGTCTTTAGTGGTTACTGTACTTTTCTTATGTGATAGGAAGTTGTCATTATGTTCTCATTAGATACATACTCATTGTAGGAAATGCTACCTAGTGAAATTGCCCCTACTCATGGTCGTGGACGAGGTCGACGACGTATTGACCTTGCGGAACCTAACGATGATTTCAAAAGTACGGACTCTTTAGTGGTGCCAACTGATGTAAAATTAGGAAGCTAGGGATTTAGCCTGCTAGCCACCCATTTGATGGTCAAGGAGTAAACCCTCAGGGAATATCAGTCCACTACTATTAGTGATTTGGTTAGGGATAAGGCATGTATACCTACACTGGTCAAGACGATGAAAGATCGTTTTATCTTATTATAGGAGGTGTTAGATGGGATATTTATCTGTCCTAGTATTTCTACTAGAGAAGATACGGAACTCTTTGTAAAAGAGAGACGAACCTTTGAGGTTATGCATCAATTATCGATGATAGAATGCGGTAGTTGTAGAAGAATATGAATATCCTTCATTGTGGATAGAGGATCTACTTAGATCAGCTATAGAACACCTATGTATACTCTAGGATTGATTTATGACTTGTGTGTTGATATTGTAGTGACATGGTGTCATACAATTATCATTGTCGTTGTGATGATTGTTATGTCATCAGCCTAGAGTAAAGAGAATGCATGTGTGTAGCGACAACAATTCATACTTGGTATGAATTATATGAGCTTTTGATTATCTTATTAGACTTATTGACGACTTAGCCATCTAGGGATTTGAGAAGTCGTGTATTCTGGACACGATTGGATCAGTTGTGGTCATTGGAGTTGCGTAACTTGGCCACTGTTGATGGTAGTGGTTAGAGTTGTGCACTTGGCCATCGTAGATGGTGGTTTCCTTATATGATTTGGGTTATTACTGTAAATGTGGATAGAATGTTTTTAGCGTTACTATACTACAGACGTGTTTGACCAAGGTGATGGAATTTACTTAGTTAGAAGCTTGTGAAACTAGTTTCAGGGTTCAGACAATGGTTGACTTTTATGCCAGTGTTGATTAATCATTCTAGTGTGGATGGAAGGGTAGTATACATGGATGCATCATTTCGGGGATCGTAGCAATTCCAATTCTATTGAATAAGATGTATCCTAAGCTTACGGCAGTTAAAGAACTGCGAGGTAAGTCGTCATATATATGATGTGGACGTAGCAGTTATTATGTTGTTTTGTAGAGGTGAGGAGCATGAATGCTCATGGGATTTTAGACGGTAGATGGACTTCTCTTGTGAAAAGATAATTCCTTGTCTCTGACTCCGAGGAGAATAGTGGTTTCCGAAGTTGCATTAGTTTAAGGAAGAGATGCTTTAGGAAATTCCGATTCCGAAATGGAGGTGGAAGCATATCATTATGGATTTCGGGGGCTGCTGGGAGGACCACTTGCTCTTAGTGGAATTCGCCTACAACAACAGCCATCATTCGGCTATCCAAATGGCACCGTTTGGAGCATAGTATGGTAGACAGTGTCGGATACCCACCCTCTGGGAGGAGGTTGGGGAGGCCCAGTTGCTAGGACCCCAGAGAGCTCAGCATGAGGCATAGTTGGTCCGTACTATTAGACGAAGGATGGTAGTGGCGCAGGATCGTCAGAAGAGTTATGTCGATCGGAGATGGATACCTCTAGAGTTCTCTGTTAGTGAGCATGTATTCTTGCAAGTTTCAGCCACGAAAGGGGTGAAAAGATTTGAACTCTATGGTAAGCTAGCTCCAAGGTACATTGGTCCGTTTGAGATTTTGGAGGGGATCGGAGTAGTCGCTTACCGCCTAGCGCTACCACCAACCTTGACGGGTATTCATGATGTGTTTCATGTGTCCATGCTGAGGAAGTATATGCCATACCCTACACATATTCTGTCAGATGTGTCAGGTTCCATTCAACCTGATGCTACTTACGAAGAGGTTTCGATACAAATTCTGAATCACAAAGAACGACAGTTGCGGAACCCAATTGTGCGACTTGTCAAGGGCGGGTGGAGTCACCACACCGATGAAGGGGCTACTTGGGAGCTTGAGGAAAATATCAGAGCTCAATACCCCTACCTGTTTACTTAAGGTGTTGTAGGGGATCGAACGGCCGGCTAGAGGGGGGTGAATAGCCCTCTTACGATGGATGTCGGAATTCTCTCGTTCGTTTTCTCGTCTACACAATCGTTAGCGCAAGCGGAAGCATAAGCAATAAACGAAAATACAAACGCTAACAAAGAAGATGTAACATGGTTCACGGCTATGCCACTAATCCATGGTCCGATTCGTCCAAGGTGAATCACTCCTCCAAATCTATCCACTAGATCTCTCCTTTGCACAAAGCTAGGTGGAGGTAACCTCTTTTACACAAGGATCACTCTTATACAATAGAATAGAGATTAGAACAAGTAGAAGAGTAGGGAATTGTGTATGGCACTTTGGGAGAAGTTTAGAGCTCAAGCATTAACCTCCCAATGTCCCACTCCCTCTCTTTTTATAGAGAGGAAGATTTTCTTCCCGTTGGCCGCCACCAGTCGACTGCTGCCCTTTGGTAGTCGACTGCCGCCACTCCAACGACCTCCGAACACGTCGGATCCCGACCGTTGTAGTCCAACGGAACACTTGGCAGTCGACTGATGGTCCTCACCAGTCGACTGCTGCCTTCGTAGTCGACTGCCCAGTCGGCTACGAGCGGTTCTGTGCCCGCGACATCCTCTGGCAGTCGACTGCCATTCCATGGCAGTCGACTGCTGGGCATAAACCCATCAGTCGGATACCAGTCGAACACACTCGATCGAGCGTCATTGCCATTACATGGCGATCGGTGTGCCGTGTGAAACTCAAACTTAACATAAGTTTGAGCTTCCGGCGGTCGGGTAAACCTTAACCCTTGCGGTCAAGTCTCCGACACTCAGCCATTCGGCCAAGTTCACCTAATGAGCTACTTACATTTCACTCATTCTCTCATCTCACTCAAAGTCCCTCGCCAAAGCTCTCTTCGTTCGCGGCCACGTCCCTCGGCAGCATCAGGCGCACGACTCTGCAATGCTCCTTCACGTCTCTTGCTTCCGAAGTCTGCTTCCTTGGCTTCACTTCAAGTCATCTCGTCCGGCGGTCCCTCGGATGCTCCAAGCACACGACTTCCGCAAAGTCATCCTTCACCGACTCATGGACCGAGGTTGTGAGGGTGAACCCGCCAAGGCTCCATGTGCGAATTACTAAGTCCTGCAAGACTCCAACGCACATATCAAATAACAATATCATCCTAACTTAAATCCTTTGTCACACACATCAAAACCTTATCATGGCAAGAGATTGCCCTAACAATCTCCCCCTTTTTGATGTGTGGCAATCCGTTTAAGTTAGATAAAACATTTGATATAAATTTCTAAGGTGTAAACATAAACATGATATAACAGCATGCAACTCCCCCTTAATCCATGAAACTCTCTCTACAAATTCTCCCCCTATCATAATTTACTTAAACACAATTATTTCTCCCCCTTTGACACCATCAAAAAGATTAATACTAAGTTATAAACTCATGGCATCAAGTCTAATCGAAGGAAAATACCAAAAACATGTTTAAAAACTGAATTCAGAAAAATATTGGGCTGTTTTTCAGGTGAGAAGTCATTGCTATCGATGGCAATGATCCACACAATGGATTCAAATTACGATTTTATAATTTCAGAAATGCATTAAAAATTTCAAAAAATTCGAAAAATCATGAAATTTGAGGAACATATTTCTTTTAAGTATATCTATTAATGAAAAATAGGTTTTCGTGAAAATTCATTAGATTTTCTTGTTTTTGCCAAAAATCCAAAAGCTTTAAAAACCACTAGGTTTTTGATCATTCTAGTATCAAGTTAACTACCTAGTTTTGCATCCAATTGTTTCAAAACATGAATACATAGATTTTAGGGTAAGAAATTGTTTTGAAAACGTATGAAATATCCAACCATGATCTTTGGGCAATATGTCTATGAATTAAACATAAGCCTTCCCCATGATTGGTCTATTATTGCTATTTTGATACCTTAAATGACCATCTAAATGCCATAGGCATTAGTGGACATTTGTATCATCCTAACATCTCACCCATGCTAAGTTTTCAATCAAAGTAGCCTATGGTGAGTGTGAAATGCATCCTAGGGGGTATTTGTATATACTTAACCATTATATTCATACAATCTTATCAAGGTTAAGTATCAACCTAACAATCCTCATGATCATAAAGATATATATCAATTAATTCTACATTATGATCATGAGACACAAGTATTCATCAATTAATAATCATGCATTAGGTATTATATCATGATAATAAACAAAATATCACCTAAAGCATGATTTAAGCCTATTTCTTATGATAATGTGCCAAATTTCAAAATCATAAATCATGATTGCAACCATACATAGGAATTACATTAATCATCATGATTTAAGCATTATTATCTATTTATGGGCACGTTATCATCACCCAACACTATTCTAAAAATATTGTCCCGCCATCCTAAGTCAACCAAAATATGATATAGGTTAATTCCATATGGTTGACTACCCTAGGGTTTTTCTAACCCTTAAGGATGAATTTTGGAACCCAAAATAAGTTCTTGCCTATTGGGTTCACTAGATACTCCTTGGGGATCCATTTCCTAGCTATTACCTTCTTCTTATCTTGTCCCCTAGCAATTAGGCATTTGTAGGCCTTTTCATTTTTCTTTTCTTTATAACCTAGGCCCTTCTTGTTGAAACTTGCCCTTTGACTCCCAATTATCATATTCAATGTGTTGGAGCCAATTGTGAATTTTTCTAGGGCTTTTGTTAAATAGTCTACCTTTTCCCTTAAGGCCCTATTTTCATTAATACATGCATCACTAACATCTAATGGCACATAAAGATCATGTGAGCATGCATTATTTAAGCTAGAAGAAATATTATCATTTAAGCATGCATTTTCTAGCTTATTTTCCAATGCCTTAATTTGATTAAGCATTCTTTTATTTTTCTTTTTCATTCCAAATAAGTCCTTAGTCAAACTATAAATTATGGAAACTATTTTCTTAGGAGAGGCATTCGTTACCATAGTTTCCATATCCTCTTCTTCTTCTTCGGATGAGGAGGATGTAGAAGCTCCCCCTTCACTTGAGCTCTCTCCTCTTGAGCTTGATCCTTCATTTTCGGAGGAAGAGCAATCCAAGTCATCAAAGGCCATCAAGGCCAAATTGGTGACAAAGGCATTCTCCTCATCCGATGATGATGAGGAGGATGAGGATGGGTCATCCCAAGTCCTTGCCTTTAGAGCTTTAGTCTTCCCCTTTTCTTTTGTCTTCTTCTCCTCTTCCTTCTTTTTCTTGCTCCCCTTTTTCTTTTTCTTTTCTTCTTTCTTTTTCTTCTCTTCCTTGCTCTCGTTTAGGAGGGGACAATTATCCCTTATGTGCCCCTCTCCTTGGCAATTGTAGCATATGACCTTCCCCCTTGGTCTTCTATTCCTATCATTTGATTTATGAAAATGAAAACCTTTTAAAGTACGTCTTACCCTCCTTACCATATAGGCTTCTTCGGTGCTATCCATGGAGGAGGAGGAAGACGCTTCGTCATTGGAGGAGGAGGAGATCTCAATCTTCTTCTTCCCCTTATTTGCCAACAATGCTACTCCTCTTGAAGGTTGTATTTTTGGCTCTTCTTGTATTCCTTCAAGCCTAGATTCATGTAATTCCATAGTGGAGAAAAATTCATCTAGAGTACTTACCTCTAGATTCTTTGAAATGTAAAATGAGTCCACCATTGAACTCCACTTGGATGATCGGGGGAAAGCATCTATGGCCTTCATTATCATATTGCGATTGGAGAGCCTTTCTCCTACACTTGTTAGTCCAATTAAAATTTCTTTGAATCTAGAATGCAAAGAAGTTACCTTTTCTCCCTTTTCTAATTTAATGTTGGATAGTTGGGAGCGGAGGAGATCTCTCCTTGCTAGCTTCGCCTAGGATGTGCCTTCATGAAGCTCAATTAGCTTCTCCCACATCTCCTTGGCACTTAGGCATTCTCCTATTCGGTTGATTTCTTGTTGGGGGAGCACATTGAAAAGATGATGCTTGGCTTTTGAATTTGCAAGGTGCTCTTCCCTTTGCCTTTTGGTCCACCTAGATTTCTCTATTGGCTTCCCCTCTTCATCCCTAGGAAAAACGAAACCGGATTCCATTGTAATCATAATATCAAAATCCATTTCGAAAAATACCTCCAGTTGCTTCTTCCACCAAGCGAATTCTCCTTCAAACTTCGGAGGATGGATGTTGGAGCCGGCCATTTTGAAAGTTGCTTGTTGTGGCGGTTAGTCCTCGACAAGCTTTCCTTGGCTCTGATACCACTTGTAGGGGATCAAACGGCCGGCTAGAGGGGGGTGAATAGCCCTCTTATGATGGATGTCGGAATTCTCTCGTTCGTTTTCTCGTCTACACAATCGTTAGCGCAAGCGGAAGCATAAACAATAAAGATAAAGCAATAAACAAAAATACAAACGCTAACAAAGAAGATGTAACGTGGTTCACGGCTACGCCGGTAATCCACGGTCCGATTCGTCCATGGTGAATCACTCCTCCAAATCTATCCACTAGATCTCTCCTTTGCATAAAGCTAGGTGGAGGTAACCTCTTTTACACAAGGATCACTCTTCTACAATAGAATAGCGATTAGAACAAGTAGAAGAGTAGGGAATCGTGTATGGCACTTTGGGAGAAGTTTAGAGCTCAAGCATTAACCTCCCAAAGTCCCACTCCCTCTCTTTTTATAGAGAGGAAGATTTTCTTCATCACGCCCTTTGGCTGATCGCCACACTCCAACGGCCTCCGAACACGTCGGATCCCGACCATTGTAGTCCAACGGAACACTTGGCAGTCGACTGATGGTCCTCACCAATCGATCGGCCGCTTTCGTAGTCGATCGCCTACGGCCACGAGCGGTTCTCGCCCACGACATCTCCTCCGCATTCGATGTCATTCTATGGCGCCGATCGGGCATAAACCCATCACGGATACCAATGAACACACTCGACAGAGTAATGACTTCCATTACATGGCATCGATCGGGTGTTGTGAAACTCAAACATAACATAAGTTTGAGCTTCCGGTGGTCTGGTAAACCTTAACCCTTGTGGTCAAGTCTCCGACACTCATCCATTCGGCCAAGTTCACCTAATGAGCTACTTACATTTCACTCATTCTCTCATCTCACTCGAAGTCCCTCGCCGAAGCTCTCTTCGTTCGCGGCCACGTCCCTCGGCAGCATCAGGCGTACGACTCTGCAATGCTCCTTCACATCTCTTGCCTCCGAAGTCTGCTTCCTTGGCTTCACTTCAAGTCATCTCGTCCGGCGGTCCCTCGGATGCTCCTAGCGCACGGCTTCCGCAAAGTCATCCTTCACCGACTCAAGGACCGAGGTTGTGAGGGTGAACCCGCCAAGGCTCCATGTGCGAATTACTAAGTCCTGCAAGACTCCAACGCACATATCAAATAACAATATCATCCTAACTTAAACCCTTTGCCACACACATCAAAACCTTATCATGGCAAGAGATTTCCCTAACAGGTGTGTGAGATATATTTTTCAGTACTTGTGGTGTCTCTTACTCATTATGCATTTGAGTAGGAAATTTGGGGACCAAATTTTTATTAGTGGGGGAGAATATTAAATACTAAAATTTAAAAATACTAAATTAAATGTCCAAAATTTATGAAAAATAATCCTGGGAATTTCTTTGGAATTTTGGAGAAATTTAGAAGTTTTTCCATAATTTTTTTGGAATTAAATGGAGCTTGTACGAGATATTTACGGGGATAAGAAAAATAGGCTTTTAAAGGGCCTATTTAAATTATTTAATAGGTTTAATTAACCAAAGTTATAAACCTAGGTTACTATTCCTATTTCTACTCGTGATCTCTTCTCCACGCGGTGACTTCTCTTCATCATTTCCCCTCTCTCGCGTTCGCAGCCAGTAGCCCGATGTTGCCCATGCCAAAAGAGCGTCGTTGCCACCCTTCCCTGTGCCCAGGCCACCTCGAGTTTCCCCTCTCCGCCACTCTGCACCGCCCAACTCCTCTGCCACTAACGCCGCCGATTGAGCTTGCGGCCGCCTCCTCCTCTGCCACCGTCGTCGCCACCCGACTCAAGCCGACGGAGAGTGAGTGGCTGGAAGAGGGATTTGGCAGTTTTCGGTTGTAATTGACCTTACAATTTTCTACCGGAGAAAGTGATCAGAAGCGTTGTTTGCATTGGTGAATAGAGGATTGGGGGAGGTGCCTTGTGGTCGATGCTTGGGCGACAGGAGGGAAGAATTGTGGTGGTCGCTGTAGCTAGGTAAGGTCCGATCGAACTTCTAGCAGTGGTTCCCCTCTCTTAGCTTGATTTGTTGACTTGTGGCAGAAAGGGGGGAATGTTGGGCTGCGCGACCATGAGGGGAGGGATGTTGGTGTAGGTTGCTCTGTTGGTGGTTATCGGAGCGAGGTAAGAACCATTTTCATCTTACTTTGGACAAACTGTGGTTTACTTGGTTGAATCGATTGATGATTTAGGGCAGCGATAATTTCCGATAGACTGAGCAATTGGGGGGAGAGCTATCGAGGGGAGGTTCTGTTGCAGGTATATATCTTGATTTCCTCTATTTTCTTGCAGTCCATTTCGATTCTATGTGGTGAGTTGGTCGGTTGTGAATGGGTGTTGCTCGAGCGTGGCTGAGTGAGAGGTGGTTGTGTAGGGGTTGTGTTAGGTGGGCCGCATCGGAGGCTCATTGGCTCCCATGTCCCCGGATTAAAATTTTCACTAATGAAAGAATTAATCCGGATGGGATGAGCTTCCTTAGCACAACCTAATCGTCATCGTGCTAACAACTTGAGTGGTCGCTTGAACAAACTAGTTGTTCAAGCAACACAACTCTTCTAGTTGGTTAGCCGCGGAAGAGACGACGGATGGATCGCCGGTTTTTGTGTTTGTCTTCGGGGTCCATGATTATACAATATATATTCATACACACACATGCATAATCAAAACAAATAAGAACATGCTCAGATCTGTACATAAAGTTAAAATAACTTTATACCTCACGATCTTCTACCGTATGTCCTATCCTTCTCGTGGACGACGTGTGGACGAAGATCCTCCACGAGTAGAAGCCTTCTAGATCGCTTTCTTCTCTACCTTGTCCGCTGCGAACAAAGAGAAGAACTCGCAAATACCTTTCCTATCTAGAACCGGCAACCAAATTAGGGAATTTGGTGCAACCGCCGGCCAAGGAGCAATGGATGATGCGCCGGCCAACTTCAAGAAGAGTTGCCGCCGGCCACTTTGGAGAATAGGGAGGAGGAAGAGAACCGGCCACCAATGGGAGGAGAACCGCCGGCCAAGGAAGAAGGGAGAGGCTTCTAGGATGGGCGCCGGCCAAGGAATTATCAATGGAAGTGGGTGCCGGCAATCAACAAGATGGAAGAGGTTGCCGCCCACTTTGCTCCAAACCCTAGCCGCCCAAAAACCCTAACCCCAATTCTTAAAACTTGGTTTTTTTTTTTTGCCGCCCAAGCCTAAGCCTCTTATTTATAGAATTAGGCTTAAGCCTCCTTTAATCTCCACCGTCGGATCTAGGGATTTAATCTCCACCGTCGGATCTAGGGTTTTATCCCAACCGTCGGATCTAGGGTTTAATCCCAACCATCGGATCTATGATTTCATCCCAACCTACGGATCTAGGGTTTCATCCCAAACCCATGGATCTAGGGATTTAATCCCAACCGTTGGTTCTAGGTTTTGTTTTACATTCTTGGATCTAGACTTCACAAGGATTATATTAGGCTACGATAGGGACCATAAGGAGGAGTTGGGTCTTGGCCACCCGATGGATCGGAATCACACAAACTTGATCCATCAATGATGTTCCATTCCACTAGAGGATCATCATTGAACTACCTCACCAACCCCCATAAATCAATATGGGCTCCATATATTATTTGTACATTAATCTCCCCATGTTTAAGATATCGAATGTCCGTCAATTAATTGATTTACTGACCATCAATTAATTAACATCTAATTCCTTGAGTAGTACCACTCAACCATATCATCATGTTGACTAAGTCAACCAGCTGGGTTTACATGATGAACCTTATGAGCTCCTCAAGGGGACATCATCAACCTAATATATAGGACACGGTTTCCTCCTATAATCAACGGCACACCATGTAAATAATATTATTTCCCAACTTAATGCATATTGATTTAATCCATCTAAATCTCACCCACTGGTAAATCAAAGAAATAAACACTAAGTACATGTGCCCGTTATTATATCGGGATTAAGAGCATGTACAACATAATATCCGAGGTCCGATTCAATTATGTAGTCAGTACTAAATTGAATCACCTCTATGTCGGTCCTACTCAATACACCTAAGTGTACTAGTGTAACTCTATGTTCAAGATAAAACAATCCCAAGCTACACTGCAACCATACCAATGGTTTGTCCAAAACCATCTTGGTTGTGAGCCTTTACTTATATTTTACAAGGTACTGATAACATGATCTTCTGTGCCACACCAAGCACCATGTTATCTACAATGTAAAATATTAGACAATATGCACACATATATAATGAATATATAAAATGCAAATAATGATCATGTGATTCTTATTTCAAAATAAAATGTTCATACAAAATGAGCTAGGCTTTCAGTATACATTCCAACAATCTCCCACTTATACTAAAAAACTATGTTGTCATCACTCTGCCATACATCTGATCCCCATGTCCTCCACATGCCTATCAAACGCTTTCGCTGGAAGGACCTTAGTGAATGGATCCGCCAGGTTATCCTCTGATGCAATCTTGGCGACAGCAACTTCTCCTCGCTTTATGATCTCTCGTATGAGGTGGTACTTGCGCTCTATGTGTTTAATCGCCTTATGGGCTCGTGGTTCCTTCGAGTTTGCAACTGCACCACTGTTATCACAATAAATTGTGATAGTTCTGGGCAAACCAGGAATCACATCCAAGTCCATCAAGAAGTTCATGAGCCATACAGCTTCCTTGGCTGCCTCAGAGGCTGCCACATACTCAGCTTCCATGGTAGAGTCCGCCATGCATTTCTGCTTGACACTCCTCCATACTATGGCTCCACCTCCAAAAGTAAATACAAACCCCGAGGTAGACTTACTCTTGTCCCTATCTGATTGAAAATCCGAATCCGTGTAACCCACAGGGACTAATTGATCTGCCCGGTAAACCAGCATATAATCCCTAGTCCTTCTCAGGTACTTCAATATATGCTTTACCGCAGTCCAATGTCCCTATCCAGGATTACTCTGATATCTGCTAACCATGCCCACGGCAAAGCAGATATCCAGTCTCGTACATAGCATAGCATACATAAGGCTTCCTACTGCCGAAGCATAAGGAACCGCCTTCATATCCTCTATCTCCTTCGATGTTTTGGGACACATCTCTTTAGATAAAGGAACTCCATGCCTGAAAGGTAGGAAACTTTTCTTGGAGTTCTGCATGCTAAAACGAGCAAGGATAGTGTCAATGTATGAAGCTTGAGATAAGCACAACATCCTTTTCTTGCGATCCCTTATAACTTTGATCCCAAGGATGTGTCATACTTCTCCCAAGTCCTTCATATCAAACTGTTTGGACAACCATACCCTTACGTCTGATAACACTTTGATATTGTTGCCAACTAACAAAATGTCATCTACGTATAGTACAAGAAACACCACTACGTTTCCGTCACATCTCTTGTATACACAAGGCTCATCCAGACTTTGAATAAATCCATATGACTGGATTACCTCATCAAAGTGGATGTTCCAAGATCTAGAAGTTTGCTTCAATCCATAAATGGACCGATTAAGCTTACATACAAGATGCTCTTTGCCTTTAGCAATGAATCCTCCGTTGCCGCATATAGATGTTTTCTCAATACTTCAAGTTAAGGAAAGCTGTCTTGACATCCATCTGCCAAATCTCATAATCCATATGAGCAGCTATAGATAAGAGAATCTGGATAGACTTAAGTATAGCTACCAGCGAAAAGGTCTCCTCATAATCGATACCCTTTTTCTGAGTTACCCTTTTGCAACAAGCCTAGCTTTGAAGGTCTCAACCTTCCCGTCTACTCCTCTCTTTCTCTTGTAGATCCACTTGCATCCAATGGTTTTTACACCATCGGGTGGCTCTACTAGCTCCCAGACCTGATTAGAATCCATAGATTCTATCTCTGAATTCATCGCTCTTTGCCAAGATACTGCATCTCTATCTTGGATTGCCTCGTCATATGTCCAGGGATCAGGTTCATGTTCACCAGGGACTAAGTCCAAAGACTCTCCCAAAAACATGAATCTCGGGTTGTCTAACAACCTCCCACTACGATGAGGTGCCTCATGTGTATGCTCATGACACGCGGTGCTGACTTGTGGTGTCTCCTCTGTACCGGTGGTACATCAAGTCGGACTTCGCCATCTCCTCAAGGACAATCCTACTCGTAGGCTTGTGGTTCATCATAGTCTTCCTCTAGAAATCTGGCATTCGTACTCACGATCACCTTCTGATCTCTAGGACTATAGAATAAACCACCCTTCGTTCCCTTAGGGTAGCCAACAAACAAGCGCACTTCTGTACGAGATTCCAACTTACCAGCATCTCCCTTCAGCACATGTGCTGGACTACCCCAAATCCGAATATGTCTTAGACTAGGTTTTTGCCCAGTCCATAACTCTGTGGGAGTAGAGGGTACTGACTTAGATGGAACCAAGTTCAGAATGTGTGCTGCTGTTTCCAGAGCAAACCCCCAGAACGAATTAGGTAACTCAGAATAACTCATCATCGATCTGACCATCTCCATAAGAGTCCTATTCCTTCGCTCCGCCACACCATTCTGCTGGTGTGTGCCAGGTGCGGACAATTGGGATTGAATCCCAGCCTCTGATAAGTAACTCCTAAACTCTCCCAAGAGGTACTCGCCACCACGATCAGATCGTAGTGTCTTGATACTTTTACCTTGACGGTTCTCCACATCAGCCTTGAATTCTTTGAACCTGTCAAAGCATTCAGACTTGCGGCGCATCAAGTAAATGTATCCATATCTTGAATAATCGTCTATAAAAGAGACGAAATATTCAAAACCACCTCTTGCCCGAATAGACATAGGACCGCACAAATCAGAATGAACCAATTCTAACACATCTTTGGCTCTATACCCCTTGGCCTTGAAAGGCCTCTTGGTCATTTTACCTTCCAAGCAAGATTCGCAGTTGGGAGATCCTCCACCACTAATGAACCCAAAGGTCCATCACTATCAACCTTGAATTCTACTTAGGTTAATATGACCAAGCCTTAGATGCCAAAGATATGTTTGGTTCATTTATAAGGTTCTTTTCTCTTATTAGATTTAGAAGATGAGTTATTTACTTCTATATGCATCGTGGGAGTTTTTGGTTCAAGAGTATATAAATTGCCAACCAATGTACTGTAACTGTATAATCTCCTATTCCTTTTATAACCACTTTGTCATTAAAAGAAATGTAATATCCATCCAAAAACAATTTAGAAATCAAATTAAATTCTTTCTAAAAGTAGGTACATAAAGACAATTTCTCAAAACCAAAAATTTATTCCTATCAAAAGATAAATAAACGTCTCCCACTGCAATAGCCGCCACCTTTGAAGCATTGCCCATGAAGACGGTAATCTCTTCCTCAGCTAGTCGTCAGGTTTCCTGGAACCCCTTTGTTCTTACGGTGAGGACAATCCGCCTTCCAATGTCCAGTCTGCTTGCAAGTGAAGCACTTGCCTTTCAGCTTCTTCACTCCTGCCTGAGGTCCTGTTGCCACCTTCTTCGCTCCACCTTGCTTCTACTTCTTCTTACCTTTCAGTTTAGAGGAAGAAACCTTCTGAGCGACCATGGCTTGAGAACTCTGACGAAAAAGCCCCCCTGTCGCCTGGAGTTCTGTCAGAAGCTCCGCCAATGAATACAACCTCTTGTTCATGTAGTTGAGGCGGAACTGCTCAAAACTCCTAGGCAAAGACTGGAGAATGATATCGACCTGGGTTTCCCCATCGATCTCAACTCCGAGGACTTCCATCTCATTAAGATGAGCCATCATCTTGAGAACAAGATCCCTAACGAGTGTTCCCTCGACCATGGTGGTCGTCATCAAGTTTCTCATTGCCTCCTGCCTAGCCGCCCTACTCTGATGTCCGAAAAGTTCCTTGAGATTGAACATCATGTCATAAGCTGTGGCTATGGCCTGATGCTGATGTTGCAGCACATTTGACATAGATGCCAAAATGTAACATCGCGCCATCTCATCTGCCTTAACCCATTTCTTATAACGTTCTATCTCCTTTTCATCAGAGTCATCTGAGGGCTTAGGAGGACAGACCTCGAAGAGTACAAATTTGTACTCTTCAGCTTAAGACAATATCCGTGTTTCTTTTCCAATCAATGTAGTTTGGACCAAGAAGTTTGTTTTCTTTTAAAATCACGCAAGTGGGTTGAAAGCCATTTGAAAATCCTAAAAATCACAATGATCAAAATATTAGATTTCAAATATTATTGATTCCTCAAAACAATAAAATCAAATCAACCAACACCTCAAAACACCGAGAATATCGATGCCACGATAGTGTGGACGATACGAATTCCACATTTGTAAGAGGAGGTTTTACCCATTAATTTTATTATCTTGTCAACCTTACTTTTTGACAAATAAAATTAATAGTTGGTTCCTCTTTAGCCCTACAAATAAAAGCAGTGACTCCGATGGGAAGGATACTTTTATTTGCATCTAAGTGTGCACCATTACACGATACTAAGGGAATTATTTTGGATTATGTGCCTTACCGATGGGGAAGTACACACGCTCCTAAATAATTTCCTATAACCATTATTTGACCTAGTGATCCGCAAACAAACCGATCCGATGGGGAGGAAGGCACTCAAAGCCAACGCGCAAGTTTGTTGCATCACACGTCAAATTGTAATGGAGGCCGCGGGAATTAATTAAAATATCCCTCTCCCACTTAGTAAATTGCAATCGAGGAATTTTAAATATACACAACATGCATATAAAACAAATAAGCAATAAATATGGAAAAACAGAATTTTTTCCAACTATTATGGCATTGTCCTCCAATATGCATCCCGTCGTGTCGCCACCTCGTCCGCTCCACCTTTTCCCGTGCGCAAGTCACCAAAGATATCCGAGCCGAGATAAATCATTTTATTTACATCCATCGATCCTATACTCCACGAAGGAGTGTACAAATAATCTAGATCGAAAGTAAACTAAAATGATCGGCTAAACAATGTCGTATTCAATTACAAAAATTAAATACTAATCTAGCCTCGTCAACCCCGAGGATTCAAATAATAAATTTTTACACACATCCATTCACATACACACACATGCCCATAATAGTCGGATCTTATGCCTACAACCAAAGAGTTAAACTACGCATATCCTACTATTATCCGGCACATATAATATATGAAACATGCATAAAAAATTAACCGAATCCTAAACACACAAAACCGGAAACCGATGGCTCTGATACCAATTGTTAGGTGGGCCGCATCGGAGGCTCATTGGCTCCCATGTCCCCGGATTAAAATTTTCACTAATGAAAGAATTAATTCGGATGGGATGAGCTTCCTTAGCAGAACCTAATCGTCGTCGTGCTAACAACTTGAGTGGTCGCTTGAACAAACTAGTTGTTCAAGCAACACAACTCTTCTAGTTGGTTAGCCGCGGAAGAGACGACGGATGGATCGCCGGTTTTTGTGTTTGTCTTCGGGGTCCATGATTATACAATATATATTCATACACACACATGCATAATCAAAACAAATAAGAACATGCTCAGATCTGTACATAAAGTTAAAATAACTTTATACCTCACGATCTTCTACCGTATGTCCTATCCTTCTCGTGGACGACGTGTGGATGAAGATCCTCCATGAGTAGAAGCCTTCTAGATCGCTTTCTTCTCTACCTTGTCCGCTGAGAACAAAGAGAAGAACACGCAAATACCTTTCCTATCTAGAACCGGCCACCAAATTAGGGAATTTGGTGCAACCGCTGGCCAAGGAGAAATGGATGATGCACTGGCCAACTTCAAGGAGAGTTGCCGCTGGCCACTTTGGAGAATAGGGAGGAGGAAGAGAACCGGCCACCAATGGGAGGAGAACCGCCGGCCAAGGAAGAAGGGAAAGGCTTCTAGGATGGGCGCTGGCCAAGGAATTATCAATGGAAGTGGGCGCCGGCAATCAACAAGATGGAAGAGGTTGCCGTCCACTTTGCTCCAAACCCTAGCCGCCCAAAAACCCTAACCCCAATTCTTGAAACTTGTTTTTTTTTGCCGCACAAGCCTAAGCCCCTTATTTATAGAATTAGGCTTAAGCCTCCTTTAATCTCCACCGTCGGATCTAGGGATTTAATCTCCACCGTCGGATCTAGGGTTTTATCCCAACCGTCGGATCTAGGGTTTAATCCCAACCATCGGATCTAGGATTTCATCCCAACCTTCGGATCTAAGGTTTCCTCCCAACCGTCGGTTCTAGGGTTTCATCCCAACCATCGGATCTAGGGATTTAATCCCAACCGTCGATTCTAGGGTTTCATCCTAACCATCGGATCTAGGGATTTAATCCCAACCGTTGGTTCTAGGGTTTCATCCAACCATCGAATCTAGGGATTTAATCCCAACCGTTGGTTCTAGGTTTTGTTTTACATTCTTTGATCTAGACTTCACAAGGATTATATTAGGCTACAATAGGGACCATAAGGAGGAGTTGGGTCTTGGCCACCCGATGGATCGGAACCACACAAACTTGATCCATCAATGATGTTCCATTCCACTAGAGGATCATCATTGAACTACCTCACCAACCCCCATAAATCAATATGGGCTCCATATATTATTTGTACATTAATCTCCCCATGTTTAAGATATCGAATGTCCATCAATTAATTGATTTACTGACCATCAATTATTTAACATCTAATTCCTTGAGTAGTACCACTCAACCTTATCATCATGTTGACTAAGTCAACCAGCTGGGTTTACATGATGAACCTTATGAGCTCCTCAAGGGGACATCATCAACCTAATATATAGGACACGGTTTCCTCCTATAATCAACGGCACACCATGTAAATAATATTATTTCCCAACTTACCGGGCATATTGATTTAATCCATCTAAATCTCACCCACTGGTAAATCAAAGAAATAAACACTAAGTACATGTGCCCGTTATTATATCGGGATTAAGAGCATGTACAACATAATATCCGAGGTCCGATTCAATTATATAGTCAGTACTAAATTGAATCACCTCTATGTCGGTCCTACTCAATACACCTAAGTGTACTAGTGTAACTCTATGTTCAAGATAAAACAATCCCAAGCTACACTGCAACCATACCAATGGTTTGTCCAAAACCATCTTGGTTGTGAGCCTTTACTTATATTTTATAAGGTACTGATAACATGATCTTCTGTGCCACACCAAGCACCATGTTATCTACAATGTAAAATATTAGACAATATGCACACATATATAATGAATATATAAAATGCAAATAATAATCATGTGATTCTTATTTCAAAATAAAATGTTCATACAAAAAGAGCTAGGCTTTCAGTATACATTCCAACAGGTTGTGCATGGCTTTGCCGACTGTGCACATCTAGGTTTGGAGGTGTTGTTAGGCTATGGGTTTTGATTGTGAGGTTCTGTTTGGGAATTGTCGGATGTGTTGATGCCGATTGTGAATTGGAGATCTATGAGACCGTGAGTGTTGTTGTTGGCTGTAAATGGTTGTAAACGGTGGTGTTGTATTGGTTGTTTGATTATGGTGCATGAGTTAGGGAATTGTAAATCTAGAAGGAGAGTTCGTATGGAAATCCTAACGGGATTTGGTTAGATGTACAAGTGGGGGTTTCTAATTTGTATTCAATAAACGGGTGTGAATAGAAACTATATAGTAGTAAGTTAGCACATTGTCATGTGCTTGGATTTGATGGTAATTATGTTATATGCAGGTTTCGATCACGCGATAGGTCCACGGGCGTAAAGACAGTTGGTATTCTTCATAGCAGGCGGGTATCTTAGACTTATCTTTTTTTAGATATTGTCATATTGTTGTGTGTTGTTTACTATAGCTAGTAATAATTTGCTATGCTTCTAACTGCCCTGATATGTCACTACTTAGTATGGGTTATAGTCTTTGCATATGCTTATTTTATTGGTGCTCATTTATCTGGATACTTACCATGTGTACTTATTTTAGGAGTTGTGACATACACTTGACTAGCTTTTAGATATACTTTCCCTGTATACCTAGGTCATCGACATGTACTCATTTTGTTTGTACATATTATTTGGAGACGTGTATTGGTCGGTGTTAAATGTTTTAGTGTCATGCACCATCTTGCATGATTGCATGCTGGCTAGTCGGGGTTCCTTTGTTGTTGAGCCTGCAGCCAGTTACATGATCTGCACACACTGTCACTCATGGGTTAGTGGTACATCAGGAGGGTGTATGCAGTAGCTCTGTCAGGCTCCGCTAGTCCGCTCATGGGTAGCGGTGAGGCAGCATGGTAGCGGGCAGGGATCCCTCCTCTGGTCTATGACACCAGGAGATGAGAGTTTTGCTCCCCCACTTTGTTTGGGGTAGGAGGATAGGTGTACTCCGACAGTATCCTGTCCACTCGGTCACTCAGGAGCAGTGATGGCAGAGCTTTGCATTTGCTTTTTTTTATTTTATTTTATTTTTTTCAGCTCACAGGGATTTTGATTTTTCTGAATGGGCTTACACAATCCGAGCATCTCCAGTAACTAAAATGATAAACCTAGAGTCACCTATAGATTCCAAAGTACTAGACTATTGAAGTGAATCATAACTAGGTATGTACTAGATTTTCCCTTTCAGAATGTTCAATATGTGTAAGTGCAAAGATAAAGCTAACTAGTGCAGGTCTAGAACATTCAATAGAGCGAATAGAATAAAATACCACAAGATAAATAGAGTTAAGCTACCTATGGGAACAACTCATGCAAGAAACTTTCAAAAATACTATTGAGGTAGCTTTTCAGACACCAAAAATTAAGTACTGAAAGGAACTAAACAACTCATGCATGCATGAACAAATGAAAATACCAGAAAAGAAACTACTAATAGGAAAATGAAACAAAATAGATTTTTGGGGTCTCCCCCCCCCCCCCCCCCCCACCCCCCCAAGACTTAAAAAAAAATATATACCTCTAATATGGTGGACGAGGTGGAAAGTCTGGGAGCCTAGGCATCTCTGGATCCTGGGAGAACCTGCTGCTGAGCCGCTGATTCCACATATACATGAGGTCGATCTGAGAGCTGGTGGATGCAGCGGCTGCTCGGTGCTCCTCCTCCCTAGCCCACTGTGCCTACTGGGCGTGCATATGCTACCGCATCTCACTGGAATAAGCTTTCTCATCCTGGTGATGAGCAGCATCCTCCTGGAAGTATATGCGGGCCTCATCGAAGAACTCCTCCACCCGATGGAAATGCTCCCGGAATCCCTGAAACTCCGCCTGCTGGTAGGCGCTCTGCTCCTCCCATCGCTGTCTCTGCATCTGCTGCTCAGTGTAAATGTCGTCGAGGCGCGATCGAAACTCCGAGAAATCATATGCCGATATACCTGCATCCTACTCAAAAGTAAAAAAAGATGGTGGCATAGGTGTAGGCTCATGTCGGCGTGGACTAGGTGGGCTCCTATGCATGTGTGGACTGGAGGGAGAATGGTACAAAGGTGGAGAGATGGGTGCTGATGTGGATGGTCCCTCATGAGGAGGGGACTCCACTATTAGGTCTAAGCGCCAATTGGCGCGTATAGCGATGGTGGTACGATCTGGGTCGGGTAGCCTAAGGGTCGTAAGATTTTTCCTTACATAGCAAAGGAGTCTCCTTCTCTTACAATCATTTTCATGGTCATGCATACTCCTAGGTCAATCCTAGGGCTCCCCTCTATACTCTTCAATGTTGTGTAGTCGTACCCCATCCTATAACAAATGTGAATAAGTAGGCCTCCCACATTGATCTCTCCGTGTGCTGCTTTGCCCATCTTCACTAAGTGTCTGATGAAGTGGGACCCTACATCGATGCTTCTCCTTTCTTATAGCATATCCCATAAGCAAAGCAGCTCGCTGGCTCTTACTACACCGTCACTCTCCTCACGACCAAATATAGTACTAGTCATGATGCGGTGAAGGTATCGAAAGATAGGGTTTTGGAGGCGCGACGTTTTGGCCCTAGAAGGGTCATAAGCGTGCTCCCCCATCAACTCGGTCCAACATTCCCGATAGTTGAACCCAATCGAGGTTCTTCTCTCTCCTCCACTTGGTAAGCCAAAGCATGAGTTCCATTGATGAAGGGTCCACTCATGCTCAATATTAAAAAGTCTAAAAGTTATCCTACCCTCCTCGCTCTCTCTACCCGTTAAAACTTCCACCTCTAAAGAACTCAAAAATTCCAAAACTATCCTAGGGTAGGTTAGGTGCCTTATTCCCATAATCTCATCCCACCCCATTTTTGCAAATAGGGTTTGCATATCACATAACAACCCTAAAGATGCTAGCAAATCCTCATCTAAGTACCTAGTAGCAGTAAGTTTATGAGTAGAGAGCATATTGAACCTATCTCTATGTTCATTATTGCGAAAAAGTAGAGGGGGTAGGGCGTTACCCTCTTCCAAAGTACTTTAAGAATGGCGGCTCTTCTTGTTCGTCGCTCTGAGGCACCGGATCGGGATGCTACGGTATTGGTCCTCCTCATCCTTGCTCCTTTTGACTTCTTAAGAGGTTGAAAATGCTTTAGCCTCACATGATTCCATTAGGCGCCTCAAGAGACAGGATGACACAAGAAGGTATGCAAGAGAAGCTGGGTACAGTTGAACGGTGCACGGGAGCACATAGAAACAAGTATGGTACACATGAGGGAACGTATTGTGTGAGAGGTTTGGTACTCATGAATCCACTTGTACGCCACGCCGGGGTGCATCTCAGATCTGACACTTCGTCAGACATGACATGAGAATGAACCCTTGGCTAATGTATGTTTGTGCTTTTTCTTGATGATATATATTTACCCTTCATCAAAAAAAAAAAAAAAGAGGTTGAAAATGCTTCTAGAGGAAGGGGAAAGTGAAATCACACGGCTAGGGTAAGAACTTTTGAAGCACACGACGCAAATGAGGTGAAAACACACGGCTCGGCCCTTTTAACCTCGCGCGCCATGGCATTGTGAAAACACACGGCTTGGCCATGTGCGCCTCTGGACAAGCGGGCACAGCTGTGGGAAAACATACGGCCAGGCCATGTGCCCCCATTTTTCGCCCCTTTTATGCACCATGGCCCGAATTTGTTCATACACTTCGCCGTGTAGACTAATATGGGTTTCATTTTTGCATAGCAAAGTTCTTTTCTACTCCTAACTCTAAATGTGATGGAAATCAAAACTAAAATCTAACACATGTATGCAATGCAATAGAAAAAGGGAAGTCTACAACTAAACTTGGGTTGCCTCCCAAGAAACGCTTTGTTTAAGGTCGTTTAGCTTGACCGTACTCTTCTATCAACTCGGCTCTAGTGGTTCAGTGAACCTCCATTCATCCGTCTCTGGATCTGTGTATGATGCTTCCTTCTAGGCTCTTGCTAGAATCACATATTTCCCTGACGCAGGTTCCTGACTTCCTGTCCCAGTGGGTTCAAATTCGATCTTATCCTCTCTCACTTTTAGGGTCAGCTTGTGATTCTTAACATCAATGATCATTCCTGTAGTCGCTAAAAATGGTCGCCCTAGGATGACGGGTATCTTGGGATCTTCTTCCATCTCCATCACCACAAAGTCAGTTGGCAATGTAAACTTCCCCACCATAATAGGAACGTCTTCTAAAATCCCCAATGGGTAGCGGTATGTGTGGTCAGCTAGTTGTAGTGTCATAGTAGTAAATTTTAAATTTCCTAACCCTAGCTTTTTACATAAGGTATAGGGCATAAGACTCACACTCGCTCCTAAGTCACAGAAGGCTTTACTAATCAGTGTCGTCCCTATATAGCATGGGATATAGAAGCTCCCTAGATCTTTTAATTTCTGAGTAGCTTCGTTTCGAAGATAAGCACTTGACTCCTCCGTGAGGGCTACTGTTTCCGACTCCGCGACCTTCCTATGATGTGCTAGAATATCTTTCATGAACCTAGCGAACTGGGGCATTTGGTGCAATGGTTCGAGTATCGGTACCTCTACCGAGATCATCTTCAGCATATCCAAAAATTTACCAAACTCGACGTCTTTCTTTGCATTCGTCAACCGCTGTGGGAATGGTACAGTAAGGGGTGGTTTAGCCCTCACAGTAGGCTCTCGGTTCGTCTCTCTTGCTTTTTCATTCTCTGCCTCCCCCAGAGGCTCTAGCGGTTCAGATCCCTTGTCCTTTTCAATAATCGACCATCCTGGTATTTCTTTCAGGATCCTCCCGCTTCGTAGCGTCACTGCCTGACACTGCTCTACTAGATTGTCCTATGCTCTTCCTGGTAGCTTCCCTGGTATCCTGGAGATTTGGTTCGCGATCCGAGCTACTTGAATCTCCAGTGACTTCTGCCTGGTGGCAAGATCTCTTACAGATGACCCCAACCCCTCAATCATCGTATCTGTCTACGAATGTCATCATTGAAATTCAGTGTTCGTCTCCCGTTGCGTTCGAATGATATTATCTAGCATATTCTCCAGCCAGGTGTTAGAGGGACGTGGCTGCCCATTCTCTCCCGGCGATTAGAACCTTCCTAAGGTATTCTTATAAGGAAGATTTTGGTGATTCCTCCATCCTGGATGAGAAGTGCTGGAGTGTTGGTTGTTGGGTCTTGGGTTGTAGTCCCCAACCGCATCGCAGTGCTCAATTGCTCGTCCTGGGTCCCTTGCCCTCCATAGTAGTCCATGGAATTGATAGTGTAATATCCCGTTGCATGCATGGATTGACCACGTTCGGAGGTCCATTGATGGTGGTTTTGGGTCACCTCTTCGATAAGCTCTTCCGCCTCCTCTATGGTGTTGTTCATTAGAGCTCCTCTTGCGACAGAATCTAGGGACATCTTTGTGGCGTAAGCGATCCCATTATAGAAAATGTGGATCACCAGCCACCTCTCCAGTCCATGGTGTGGGCATTAGTAAAGTAGCCCCTTGTAGTGATCCCATGCTTCAAATAAGGATTCCCCCTCCTTCTGGTGAAAACTCGTGATAAGATGGCGCATGTGACCAGTCTTACTTGGTGGGAAGTATTTATTCAAGAACTGCTGCTCACACTGCTCCCATGTGGTGATGCTGCTAGAAGGTAAGGAGTGAAGCCATGTCTTAGCCTTATCCCACAGTGAAAATGGGAATAGGCTCAGGAGGATCGCGTCAGAAGGGACTCCGTTTAGTTTCATAGTTGAGCAGATTTCGAGAAAAGCCTCAAGATGCCGATTCGGGTCTTCAGTTGTAGCTCCCTCGAATTGGCTCTGCTGGACCATATGTATAAGTGCCAACTTCAACTCAAAGTTATTTTCCGAAATTGATGGTCCAACTATGCTCGACCTGAATCCTCTAGCGCTAGGAGCTGCGTAGTCCCGCAGAGGTCGGTTGCCTATGTTCACCTCGGATGCAGCTTGATCTTCCATCTTTCATTGTACTGCTCTCCGACGATGAAAGGTTCGCTCAATCTCTAAATCGATCGGAATTAGACCTTACGATCCTAGTCTTCTAAGCATACGACAAACCAACACACAAAAGTAAGAGTGCTAACCTAATGCTAAAAGCAGAAAATAAATAAATCTAGCAAATAAAAACCTAAGATGCAATAAGTAAACAAGAAACTACTACTGAAAATAAAAACTAAATCTAAATATGGAAAATAGAACAAAGAAGATAAGATAAACTAAAAGAAAAATAAAGCAGGAAAATAATCTAATCCTAAGTCTGATCCAATCTACTATCGTTCAATTTGATATTGAATTGACAGTCCCCGGCAACGGCGCCAAAAACTTGATGCACACGGACACGCCCTCAAATCTCGTGATGGATACCATCATGAACTCAAAGTGCATGCTTGTGATCAACGCCCATAAGTGCACGGATGTCATCAAGTAATAAAGATTATCGATTCCACAGGGACTGGGATTTGAGTACCAATACACTAAGTGATTGTGATTGTTCGGACGTGATCTCTAAGAGAGTCGGTTGGTGAGGACTATCGATGGACACTACTCTGTGCGGTGTCACACGGAGGAGGAAAAGAGGGTGTCAGGGTCTTAAAAGGTGATCCTAGGACTTCAGTTTCACTTGTGTACTACAGAACAATGTTGTCAATTGGTGTCGTCTAAAAGTCTACCTATGGTTTTGGGGAAGGGACATCATACACTCTCCCGCAGAGTCGCCGCATTCATCGGGAGCTATCCTCACCCAAATAGGACGGGATAGAGGGTACGAGGATGTCAAATCAATCCTCGCAGTGGACCGTTTCCGATTCCACCGCTCCCTTCTCCCCGCATTTATGGGAGGTCAGGTTTACCCCCAGGTTCCTTGATCAAACGTCCTAAATCTAGATTGAGAGGGTTGTCACCACCTCGTATCGCCTAAGCACAGAAGAAAGAAAGCCAAATACACGTAGATATAATAAAGAGCAACTATCAATTATCAAATTAAACTTATGGCCTGAATTTAATGTGAACCAACATTGTCTATGTACACAAGCTACTCCCTAATCCTAGGATCGAAAGTTCTACTCCATAAACACGAAGGAAGAATCACAAAACATGTTTAAGTTCGATTACAATAGAAAGAGAGCGCATAAATAGATATTACAATGCTTCGTGATCCTCTCTCCTGCGTTGTATTGCAAGTCGTGGACCTCCGGTGGCGTTCCTCCTCCCCACTGCGAGTTACCGAAGTTTTTAGGGCTTCGGCGTGCCATCCTAGCCGTCGTGCCTCCTCCGTAAGGTTTGGCCGGATCCATCCTTATATAGACATCGCCTCAGACCACTGCAAAATCTGGAAAAAGCCCTAGTCATGTAAATCCGTTGGGCTGCCACATGGTCGTGTGTTTCCACATGGCTAGGCCGTGTGCGGCTCTGGGGTGCTGTTCTTCGCCCAACAGACATAGCCATGTGAATCCACACACCCTGGTCGTGTCCCACTCTGCGTCTAGCTATGAAAGTCCTTCTTCTGCTCCAAAAATGCATCTTTATCACTAGAAAAGCTAACCTGCACACAAAAGTACAATGAGCAGACATCCGAACTAGAAAATAGGCAATGCGTGCAAGAATAGATTAACATATGCATGAAACTAACGCAAAATGTGAGCAAAATGTGAGCAAAAACTACTCCTAAAATCCTATATGTTTTGCTCACATCAGTGGACCACCGCCGGCCTTGGTGGAGGAAGTGGACGGCCGACAGTGTCGCGCTGAAGAAGAAGCCCGATGTCGACGTCGCGCGATGGAGCGGATGAGGATTGTGTTGCGCGATGGAAGAATGGGAAATTCTTGATTTTACTTAAGTGAATTTCTTTGACCATTCGATCCAAGCCCCTTTCAATCTCAGCCATCCAATAGAGCTAGGGTTTAATGAATTTGATTAATCCAATTTTGAGCTATGCATCCAACGATTGAGAATTCTTCGACTTTGAATGGATGGATCTGATCAATCTAAATGGCTAATCACGATCGTTCGAATCTGGATGAATGGTCAAGATGTCCATATCTAAATGTATGGACAGGATCACTTCAGATTCAGATGGATAGCTTAGATCAATCAGATCTCATCAGACGGTCAGAATTAAACAGATCTGAACCGTTGATTAAATTGCCTCTGATCTTGATGAATGACTCAGATTCTTCCAGCTTAAAATGCCCTTCTAGCCCTAGATGAAGCCATATTTGATCCAATTTGAGTCTTGTCCAGTGGCTCATCTCGATCTCCTACAAATAAAAGACAAATTTTGCATATAAGTCCAAAATTTAGAAGAATTTATAATTAGGTCCAAAAATAAATCCAACTCATAAAACATGATAATAATCGATAACTAATCACTCGAGATGATAAAAACAGTGATATTAAGGACCAAAATAACACGACAAAATGGTAGTTATCAATTCCCCCACACTTATTCTTGCACGTCCCGAGCAAGTAAGGAAAACTAAAAGTAAAATGAAAGTGTATTTCCCTAGCAATTCCCAAGCATACATAGAAGATCCTAAAAGAAAGTTACCTAGGATTGTCAAATCTCAAAGACTCAAGCAATTATGGATTCAAATCTTACATAGGTTAACAAACAAGGTAACTTCAATCCATTATGAATAGACTGAGAATGACTAAGCCTCACAAGATAAGTGGTGGTTTCTCTCGCTCTCATAAGCATGTAATAGTAGAGTTCACTCAAGCTACTCATGGTTTATGAACTACCATATGCTTGCTTTTCTTCTACCTTCACCACTATATACACATAAGAATGCACAATCACTAAAGGCTTATTAAGAATGTAAGGGAAACATGAATAAAGGGAAAATGACAATATCTGTGAAAGAAAAGAAAGATAAAAAAAATGAAATAGCTAAAAAATGCAAGTAGAAGATATGGAAATACTAGAATGCTACATAGATGAGTACAAGAAAGCATTGCCCTAAAAAAATTTTCTTCCAACCCAATAAACATGTAAACAACTCTTATCACATTCTTCAATACAAATCTAATAATGATATACAATAAATCTCTCAATAACTGCAACAAGGGATGTTGTTAATAAAAATATTATCACACATAATAAAAAAAATGAATGGCACCACATGTTAAAATTTCCACAATAGTTTTTTTATTTCATGGGCACCCAATTTTTTTTTCAACTTTTTTTTCAGCTTTTTTTTTCAAACTTTTTTTTTCAACATGTAATGCACTTCCCTATGCTCCAACATCAAGCTCAGCTAAAAAGATAAAGAGCATGACTAGCTCATGGTGATCAAGCATAACTCACTTATGCTTACACTAAATTTCCCTGAGCTACTCCTCTCCCCCACACTTAAACTTTTATCCATCTTGGGCAAAACACTCATCATGAAACATCCAAGTATTCCACATCCAAAAATAGAAATGGACAAGAATGTAATGGAAGGAAAGAAATATAGAAATGATGAACGACTAGAATGTTATTCAATAAGCATGTGGCATAAAAGAAGTGAAGGAAAACAAATGTGATTGCCTTCATAATAATCATGCAAACCTATTGTTGTATGGTCTCGAAAGAATCAAAGCAAGTTCTAGAGTTACAATAACCACAAGTGCACCACACACAAGCAATAAAAATAGGCTCAATCCTCACTAGGTAAACAAAAGTAATTAACTCAGTCTATCAATATAGAATCCATCACCAAGTAGTAACCACATGCAATCAAATAATCCATTTATGACAATAAATCCCTGAAACTCGACAATCAAATTTAACTAGCTTTCATGACATCTAAGATGATATAAAGGAATGCATAGGAAATTTATTTGAAAATCCCAACAAAACAAAAACTCAACAAACAAAATATAACAACTAAAATAAAAACAAATGAAGTAAAAGAGGCATATATACAAGGAAAAAGAAAAGAGATGAGATGGAGCAAACTCCCCTGTGGTCCTGGTGGTTAGAGAAGATTCAGTAAAAGGAGCCACGCAAGTCGTGGAGTGCTCTGAAAGAAATTCCATCCCGGTGGTTGAAGAAGATTCAACTTTAACATCCACGTCGAGAGTGGGATGGACTGAATGGGGGTGAGTGCCTTAATGGTGTGATCATGATAATACTGTACTGCTCCCTCCAATAGGATGGCCTTCTTATATGTTTTCTCTAGAGGTCTAAGGCGATTCAAGAAAAGTGTCCAGCCTTGGGGCTGGATTATTGCATGAAATGTCAAGGCTTTCATCAGCAAAATTCTTGGAGACTCTGGCTGAGATGGAAGTGTCCAGTCTAGGGGCCTCCATCTATCCACCACTTCCATGGGAATCAGCTCATAAGAATTGCTTGCCACCACTATCTCACTTATCTTCTGGTCTCACTGGCAAATCTGGGCACTGGCATCTGGAAACTGCTCCATTTCTTTAGTATAATATAGGGCACAATTAGCATCACGGGGTAAATCCAAGCCGCTAGTATCATCATCCACATCATCTGCCATAATAGCAACTTCATCTACAAATCCACATCCATCAATATCCATAATAGCATCACAGCATGAAGAGTCATAGGAGTCCTATGGAGTAGTTACATCATGACATCCCTGTCACCCACTCCACAATCCATCTCCTTAAGCGTGTCGATATCCATATAAATGGTCTCTGACAGAGGTTAAATGAACTCTTGTGCTTGTGTTTGGTTGATGGATGATGCAATTAGATCCAGCTGGATTTGCATGTTCTGCATCCGTTGTTGTTGTTTCTAATGATAGTCACTAGTTTATTGTTTCATCTACTATTGCATCTGTTGTTGCATCTGTTGCATATGTTGCTGCCAAAGATTTTCTAGTGTCTGTTTTAAATTGTTGAACTGAGGTTGAGGAATGTTTTGTGGTCCATCACACACTATGTCATCTTGAAACCCCAATGGACTCTGATAAGCTAAAAAGGTTTGAGCCTCTTCCTGATGTGCTTCTCCATAATTGTGACATGATTGATCACCCCAACTAGGCATGTACGTATCTATAGATGATGGGGTTGGATAGCACTGAGACTGCTTGGGAACATAGAGTGGTGTGTGCCCATACGTGAAATCTAAATTGAAATTATGAAAAGATGTACCAGAATTTGAATTATACCTATCCTACTGATAAGACTGATGATACTGAGGAACAGGCTGATGATATTGTGGTTGGTACTGATAATACTCCTATTGTCCAGTGCTTAAATATTAAGCATCACTGAGATCTCCAAATGGCTGATAATATGGATCCATGTTGCAAGAGATTCCTAGTCTTTCCTGAAAAACTAACAAACACAATCAAAAGTCACAGGAAATAGACATGATCAAGTACATGGATATACAAGAAATAAAAGAATGCAACCCTAAATAAATGTTTTTGAATTTTGATTTTTTTTCAGAAAAATGGGTAAACAATCCTAAGTCTACAAAATATCATTACACTCCTCAGCAACGGTGCCAAAATTTGATAATGCACGGTATTTATGTCGTGGTACCATTTCATATTAATTATCAAACCCCCTAACTACACTAATATAGCATAGTGGATGGCCTAAATCGTTTCCCAACGAGTGTAATCGACAGAATAGTAAACTTAAGATCACTAATTATTGCTTTGGGTTTTCTATTGAAGATGGGGGTTTGGGTTTTAAAAGACTAATTCTACTGTTGCAAGGTAATCAAAAGTCTAAACTAGCATGCGACAATTAAATCAAACAGTGGAAAAATTAAAGAAATAAAAATTAGAAGATAAAATAAATGATCTAATCAACCCAAGATAGGCCCGGTGAATGAACAAGGTCCTCCGACTAAGTCCGACGAAGCTCGATCGAGACTCCACAAACGGAAGTGGATGTGGAATGGTGCAAACTCCTGAATCCAATAGTTTGATGAATACTCCGAACTCTCACGGAACCGGTTGAGCTCAAAGAAGTGTCATCAAGGCGGACTCCTCCTCGAATCCGAAGGAGAAGGTGGATGAGCTATGGAGATGGAGGACGTCGCCGAAATCACTCGATGAAGCAGTTCCTCCTTGAATCTGTGGAGGAAAATGGATGGACGCAAGGTGGAGATGGCTGCTAAGGCTCAAGGGAAGAACAGATTTAAATAACAACTAAATGAAATAAGCAATGCATTAACGAAATCTACTGCATAAACATGATTAAAAGAGAGTAATTAAAGTAAAGCATGAAATTAAATCTTAACTAACCAATTACAACCTATAATTACTCTAAGAAGCATTTAATCGAACAAGATGTAAGCATGAAACAAATTAAATCGAGTTCGTGCAATTCAAAACATGAAAGGTCAATTCGATTACAAACATTCAATACAAACTAGACAACCAAACAATCAATGAAAAGAGTTGCTGGAATTTCTGCCGTTCGGAGCTGGAAATAGGAAAGAAATTAGAAAATGGATGATGGAGGTCGGCGCTGCCCGGTGGAACTGACCGTAAACATGGAATGGTTGTCGAAGCTGTGGAGATGGCTGTTGGAGTTGCTGGTCGGCTGGAATGAGATGATACCGGAGGGGAATCCCCACTCTGGTGATTGGCGGCGACAAAGTTTGCAAAGGGATGGTGCGGTGGCGGTGAAGATTGCAGAGGCGTGAGCTGTTGTCGGCGCTATGATCGGGTAGAGCTGTGAGATGCTGGCCGAATGGAGGAGGAGATGGGTGGACCACCGTCAGCCTTGATGGAGGAAGTGGACGGCCGACGGTGTCGCGCGCAAGAAGAAGCCCGATGCCAGTGTCGCGCGATGGAGCGGATGAGGACTATGCTGCCAGATGGAAGAATGGGAAATTCTTGATTTTACTTAAGTGAATTTTTTTGACCATCCGATCCAAGCCCCTTTCAATCTCATCCGTCCAATAGAGCTAGAGTTTAATGAATTTGATTAATCCAATTCTGAGCTATGCATCCAACGACTGAGAATTCTTCGACTTTGAATGGATGGATCTGATCAATCTGAATGGCTAATCATAATCGGTTGAATCTGGATGAATGGTCAAGATGTCCAGATCTAAATGTATGGACCAGATTGCTCCAGATTCAGATGGATGACTCAGATCAATCAGATCTCATCGGACGGTCAAAATTAAATAGATCTGAACCCTTGATTCAATTGCCTCTGATCTTGATCAATGGCTCAGATTCTTCCAACTTAAAATGCCCTTCTAGCCCTAGATGAAGCCATATTTGATCCAATTTGAGTCTAGTCTAGTGGCTCATCTCAATATCCTATAAATAAAAGACAAATTTTGCATATAAGTCCAAAATTTAGAAGAATTTACAATTAGGTCCAAAAATATATCCAACTCATAAAACATGATAATAATCGATAACTAATCACTCGAGAAGATAAAAACAGCGATATTAAGGACCAAAATAACATGACAAAATGGTAGTTATTAGATAGAAAAAAGTTCTCGAAATTAAGCTACAAGAACCTAAGAACAGTCACCTTTGGAAACAATGGCAAACTTAAGGTAATTGGATCACGTAACATTGAATTAGAGTCTAATTTTTTTATACAAAAAGTTCTGCTCATAGATAATTTTAAATTTAACTTGCTTAGTATAAGTCAGTTGTGTGATGCTGGTTATGTAGTGAAATTTTTATCTAATGAATGTTATATTAACAGTATTGAAAATTCAAAAATATTACTTAAGGGAGTTAGGAATAAAAATATATATTCAATAAATTTAGAAAGATCCTCAATTAAGTGTCATATGACACAGCAAGAGGAGAGTTGGTTGTGGCATAGGCGACTTGCTCACACCAACTTTAGGAATATAACGAAGATAAGTGAAACTAATATAGTTAGAGGGTTGCCCAAACTTAAAAAAATTGAAAACAAAGTTTCTAATGCTTGCCAACAAGGAAAACAAACCAAGTCTCAACATAAATTAACTGATCAAGGTCGAACAAGTTCAATACTCGAGTTAATCCACTTAGATTTATTCGATTCACATGGAGTAAAATCACTAAGTGGTAATCTATATTGTTTAGTAATAATAGACAATTACTCTAGGTTTACATAGGTAAAATTTTTAAAACATAAAGATGAAACATTTGAAGTATTTAAAAATTTTAGTAAACAAATAGAAAACGAAAAAGATCGTAAGATAAAAAGAATACGAAGTGATAACGGAAGAGAATTTAAAAATGAAAAATTTATAATAATGTGTTCAGAAAATGGATATCATCATGAAAATTCATGTCCTAGAACACCTCAACAAAACGGAATAGTAGAAAGAAAAAAATAGAACTCTACAAGGAGCCGCTAGGTCAATAATAAATGAATATAACCTACCTAGTTATTTATGGGCCGAAGCAATAAACACTACATGTTATGTGCAAAATAGAGTAATAATTAATAAAATACATAACAAAACTTCTTATGAAATTTTTAATAATAAAATACCTTCCATAAAATATTTAAAGGTGTTTAGATGTAAAGTATTTATTTTAAATACGAAAGACCATCTCGGAAAATTCTCTTCAAAAACTGATGAAGGGATATTTTTAGGGTATTCGAACACTAGTAGTGCCTATAGGATTTATAATATGAAAACCCTAAAAATTGAAGAAATAACAAATGTAAAATTTGATGAGGAAGAAATCACTAATAAACAACCAAATACATTAAAAGATAATCAAAATGAGCTAAATAAAATTACACATGATGAAGAAGAACAAATTAATCCTAACCAACGTGATGAAAACTTAAAGACATCTAGAATTAATCCTAATCATCCGCTCGAACAAGTACTAGGAAATCCAACTTTAGGAGTTCAAACTAGATCATCTCTAAGAAACTTAAGCCAAATCGCATTAATATCAAAAATAGTACCAAAATCAATAGATGAGGCCTTACCAAACACTGATTGGATAATAGCCATGCAAGAAGAACTAGCACAATTCGATAGAAATGAAGTGTGGGACTTAGTACCTCCACCTGCAAATAAATCAATAATAGACACTAAATGGGTGTTTAGAAATAAATTAAATGACCAAGGAGAAATCATTAGGAAAAAAGCTAGATTAGTAGCTAAGGGATTTAGTCAGGTAGAAGGGCTAGACTATGATGAAACTTATGCCTCAGTAGCTAGACTTGAGTCAATTAGAATGCTGCTAGCATACACGGCACATAAAGGGTTCGTATTATACCAAATAGATGTAAAATCTACATTTTTAAATGGGGTAATAAAAGAAGAAGTGTACGTAGGTCAACCTCCCAGTTTTGAAAGATTAGAATATCCTAATCATGTATATAAATTAAAAAAAGGCATTATATGGATTAAAACATGCTCCTAGAGCATGGTATGAGAGACTATCCTCATACTTAAGCTCTAAAGGGTTCAGACAAGGTCAAATTGATTTAACACTTTTCGTAAAAACCTTAAACAAAGACATTTTTATTGCTAAAATATATGTAGATGATATAGTCTTTAGATCAACAAATTCAAATTTTTTTAAAAGAATTTATAAACCTTATGGAACAAAAATGTGAAATGAGCTAAGTAGGTGAGTTAAACATCTTCTTAGGTTTACAAATAAAACAAACAAGAGACGGTAACTATATATACCAAAATAAGTATGCAAGAGAATTAATTAAAAAATTTGGTATGGAAAATGCAAAAGATATTAAAACAATTATGGCTACGAATGTTATATTAAATCAAGATAAAGAAGAAAAGTCTGTAGATCTAAAGTACTATAGGAGTGTCATAGGTAATTTACTATACTTAACTGCAAGTAGACTCGACATATTATTTGCAGTAAGTATGTGTGCTAGATAGCAAACTTGTACTAAGGAGTCACATTTAATGCATGTTAAAAGAATACTAAGATACATTAAAGGAACAATTAATGTAGGTATGTGGTACCCAAGATCAAGTAACTTTGAGTTATTAGGATACTCTGACTCAGACTATGTAGGGTGTAAACTAGATAGGAAAAGTACTAGTGAAGGATGTCAACTCTTAGGCTCATGCTTAGTAAGTTGGTTCAGTAGGAAGCAACATTGTGTTTCTCTTTTCACAACTGAAGTAGAATACATAGCATTAGGTGAATGTGTAGCACAATTATTATGGATGATGCACACACTTATGGACTTTGAACTAGATTACAAAAAGATAAAAACTTTAGTTGATAACATAAGTTTAATAAATTTAACTAAAAATCCAATTCATCACTCACGCACTAAACACATTGATGTTAAACATTATTTTGTAAGGAATCATGTGGCAAAAGGTTGTATTGAACTCAACTATATTGTGCTACGGAGTCCTTGCTTAATATTCAGAATTATTTTGAAAAGTAATATTATATTATTTTTTAAAAAAGGAAAATAAAAATTAATCTAGATTAGGTCAATCTAGATTTCATGATCCTATAGATTTTAGTTAGCCTTCGCATCGCACAAACACCTAGGATTACATGTTTGTGGATTGAGCCACGAAGATGGGCGTGAGATGTTAGGACTGCACCCCTGGTTCCAGATGTAGATCCAGTGCATCAACATGAACCAACATGGGGTTTACAAGAGCAAATTGATCACTTCGGTGACTAACTCTAATTCAAAGCTTGATGATTAATTCTATATCATTCGATCTAGTAAAGAGTTGGATATTTTCTTTAAGGATCATCTTATCTATTTGTGCTAATCATGTTTTGCAGGGATCAGTCGACTGGATGGATTCAAGTCGACTAAAGACCAGTCGACTGGATATGTATCAATCGACTGGATACCTATTTGGCAGGATCAGTTGGTGATCGATCAGAGATCGTGCAACATAGATAGAAAGGGTTTAAGTCGACTGAAGAGTTTGAGTCAACTGAAGAGGCAAATTTCCCGATGCGAAGCCGAGTGACATGGAGTCGACTGGAGAGGTTTCAGTCGACTGGAAGACCATGAATTCCATATCGATGGGTTGATGTGGAGTCGACTAGAAGCCATTCCAATCGAATAGAAAGAGTTTATAAAATATGTGCTCGACCAGATCCAAGAAAGACATTTAATTTACGTTGAAGTGCTGTCAAAATCCATTCTCATCCACCAAAGCTAAACTTCCACAACAAGGCGATCCTCCGACACTCCGAGCATACTTGTACCATCTACTTAGTGTTGGTATACGTCTTGTATTTGCTCATTTACTTTTTATCTTTTGTACTTAAATTCAAGAGTGGGTAGTGTGTTACCCATCTCTATTATTTGTAAAAAGTGAAACCCTCCGAAGTCGAGAGTTCTCAAGTCGGAGGGCATTTAGTGATTGCCCATCGAGGTAGCTCTCGAGAGAGCTACGAGCCTTGAAGTAGCAACCCAGTCAGGGTTGTGAACCAAGTAAATTGCATTTAATTTTTGCTATGTACTTTTATTTGACAATATAAAATTAGTTTCAAAAATAAATAAAAATATTAAATACCGAGATTCACCCTCTCTCTCGGCTTACTCGATCCTACAGGAGTCAACTTCCGAATCGATGGAAGAGGAAGAAGTAGAAGAAGCCTCTACCTCTAGGATTGAGGGGGAGGAGATTAGATCGCCAGAGCAAGAGCAAGCTTCTACCTCCGGGAGCCAAGGACAAGATCAAAATTCCACCACCACCATAGGTAACTCGAGCATTTCAATTAACAATAAAATCCATATTATATGCTTTGAGTGTAGGGAAGCCGGACACTATAAGAGCAAGTGTCCAAAAAAGGTCAAGAAAATGACACAAGTTGTGCTGAAACCAAGGAACCCGGTGCCCCAACACATAAAAGCAAGGAGCACGTGGTGTTCTTCAAATGCAATCAAAAAGGGAATTAAAGGAGCCAATGCCCTAGGAGGAAGATAACCAAGGGCCAAGAAGGAGCATCACATGTAAAGGGAGCTAAGGCAAACCCTAAGGTAACCTTTAATTATGTTTCTTCCTTAATTAATAGGCAAAAGCATGCTAGAAATTTTATTGTTATTTCTCATGAACAAAAGCATGCTAGAAATAATAAATTTTATTACTTAGGGGCTAAACATGTTGATTTTAGATCTAAGGACAAGTCTAGAAATAATGACACTAGTCCTATTTCAACTAAGGAGAAATTTGGGACTAATGTCCCTAAAAAAATTCTAGCTAAGGCATGTATTAGGAAAATTGAAGATCATATAGGCTTTAATCGAATAAAATCTAGATATATGCCTAGGAAGGGCAAAAATGTGTTGGGATGTATACTGAAAGCCTAGTCTTTGTATGAACATCTTCATTTTGAAATAAGAATAACATGATCATTGTTTGCATTTTATATTTATTATATGTTTGCATCTTGCCTAATACTTTACATTATAGATAACATGGTGTGTGGTGTCACACAGAGGATCATGTTATCAGTTCCTTGTGGAGTATAAGTAGAGGCTCACAACCAAGATGGTTTTGGACAAGCCATTGGTATGGTTGTAGTGTAATTTGGTATTGGTTTATCTTGACCATAGAACTACACAAGTACACTTTGTGTGTATTGAGTAGGACCGACTTAGAGGTGATTCAATTTATTGCTGGCTACATAATTGAATCGGACCTCAGATATTATGGTGTACATGCTCTTAATCCTGATATAATAAAGGGCACATGTACTTAATATTTATTTCTTTGATTTACCAATGGGCGAGATTTATTGGTTAAATCGATAGGCCCGGTAAGTTAGGAAATGATATTATTTACATGGTGTGCCATTGATTATAGGAGGAAATTGTGTCCTATGTATTAGGATGATGATGTTCCCTTGAGGAGCTCATAAGGATCATCATGTAAACCCTGCAGGTGGACTTGATCCAGCATGATGATAAGGTTGAGTGGTACTACTCATGGAGTTAGATGTTAATTAATTAATTGTCATTAAATTAATTAATTAACGGACATTCGATATCTTAAACATGGAGAGATATTTGTACAATTAATATATGGAGCTCATATTTAATTATGGGGGTTGGTGAGGTAGATCAATGATAATCCTCTAGTGGAATGGATTATCATTAATGGATCGGATTTTATATGGGTCGGATCCATTAGGTGACCAAGATATAACTCCTCCTCATGGTCACTATTGTAGCCTATTAAAACCCTCAAGAAGCCTAGATCCAATGGACACGATTAAAAGGAGGCTTGGGCGAGATCTATAAATAAGGGGGAGAGGCTTGGGCGGCAAAGCAATTGAGGTTGGCTAGGGTTTTGAAGTTGGCGTGGAAGGCTTAGATGGCAAGAGGTGGTGGCTAGGGTTTGGCTTCTCCTTGTGTGTCGCGGCAACCTAGATCTTCTCTTCTCTTTTGGGCGGCGGCAACAACAAGTCTTCCTTCTCCATTGTGGGTGCTTCCTTCCTCTCTTCTCTTAATCCTTGGCCGGCGGTTCCTTCTCCATTGGAAAGGGCTGGCGCAACTTCCTTCTTCCTCTCCTTGGCCGGCGGCAACAACCAAGCAAGGAGGCTTGGTGGTCGGCACTAGATAGGAGAAGAAGGGTTCGGTCATCTTCCCTTTGTTTGGAGCGAGCAAGGAAGGGAAGACACGAGATCTCGGAGGCTTCAACTCTTGGAGAATCGTTGCCCACACAACATCCAAGAGGAGGATAGGTCATACGATAGAAGATCAAGAGGTAAACAAGAGGTATAATCTTGTTTGTTTTGATTTAGTTCTTTTGTATCATGCATGTGGTTAATTTACTTGGACCCCGATAATAAACACAAAAATCGATGATTCGTACATCATCTATTCTACGGCTAATCGAGGATAAGAGTTAGGTTGCTTGAACAACAAGTTTGTTCAAGCGACGACTCAAATCGAGAAGGACGATGATGGATCGGTTGCTTGGGTAATCCATCTTTGTTTGGATTAATTTTTTTTAATCTGGGGACATATGAGTGGATCTCCATGCACAAGCGATCGAGGTGAGGTGAGAAGCGAAGCTTCATCCCTTCAATTGGTATCAGAGCCATGGTTTCCGATTTTGTGTATTTAGGATTCGGTTACTTTTATGCACTTATCATATATTATGGGTGTTGGATAATAATAGGATATGTGTAGGCTAAATTTTTGGTTGTAGGCATAAGATCCAACTATTATGGCCATATGTGTGTAATCGTAATATTATTTGAATCCTCAGGGTTGACGATGCTAGTATTTAATTTTTGTAATTAAGTACGACATTGTTTAGCCACTCTTTTATTTTAGTTTACTTTCGATCTAGATTTCATGTACACTCCTTTGTGGAGTATAGGATCGATAGATGTAAATTAAAATAATTTTTCTCGACTCGTCCGAATGGCTTGTACATGGCGTAGGGAGGAGTGGACGAGGTGGCAACACGACTAGAGGCATATTAGAGAACAAAAGCCATAATAGTTGAAAATTTTATTTTTCATATTTATTGCTTTTGATTATATGCTTGTTGTGCTTGCATAGTTAAAATTCCTCAATTTTAAATTACTAAGTGGGAGAGGGATATTTTCTAAAATTCCCGCGGCCTCCACTACAATTTGACATGTGATGCGAACAAACTTGTGTGTTGGCTCTGAGTGCCTTCCTCCATATTAGATGAGTTTGTTTTGCGGATCACTAGGTAAAATATAGTTATAAGAAGTTATTTAGGAGCGTGTGTACTTTCCCATTGGAAGGAACATAATCCGAGGTAATTTTCTTAGTATCGGGTAATGGTGAACACTTAGATGCAAATAAAAGTATCCTCCCCATCGGAGTCACTGCTTTTATTTGTAGGGTCGAAGAGAACCAACTATTAATTTTATTTGTCAAAAAGTAAGGTTGATAGGATAATAAAATTAATGGGTAAAATCTCCTTTTACAAATGAAGAATTCGTATATGTCCACACTATCGTGGCATACGATATTCTCGATGTTTTGAGGTATTGGTTGATTTTGAAATTTTATTGTTTGAGGAATCAATAAATTTTAAAATCTAATGTTTTTTATCTATGTTAGGTTTCTTCAAAATGACTTTCAACCCACTTGTTGTGATTCTAAAGGAAAATAAACTTACTGGACCTAACTCTGTGGATTGGAAAAGGAATCTGGTCATAGTCTTGACTGCTAAGGAGTACAAGTATGTACTTCTCGAGGAGTGTCCTCCTAAGCCTACTGATGATTCTGGGGAAAAGGAGAAAAAGAGTTATAAGAAATGAATCAAGGCTGATGAGATGGTGCGGTGTTATATTTTGGCTTCTATGTCAAATGTATTGCAACATCAGCATCATGCCATGACTACTGCTTATAACATGATGCTCAATCTCAAGGAACTTTTCGTACACTAGAATCGGGTTGCTAGGTAAGAAACCATGAGAAACTTGATGACAACCACCATGGTTGAGGGAACACCCGTGAGGGATCATGTTCTCAAGATGATGGCTCTTTTGAATGAGCTAGAGATCCTTGGAGCTAAGATCGATGGAAAAACCCAGGTCGATGTCATTCTCCAATCTCTACCTAGGAGTTTTGAGCAGTTTCGCCTAAACTACAACATGAATAAGAAGTTGTATTCATTGGCGGAGCTTCTGACAGAACTCCAGGCGGCAGAGGGGCTTTTTTTGTCAAAGTTCTCAGGTTTTGGTTACCCAGAAGGTTTCTACTTCTAAGCCTAAAGGCAAGAAGAAGAAGAAACAAGGCACAGCAAAGGTGGTGGGAGGATCTCAAGGAGGAGTGAAGAAGCCGAAAGGCAAGTGCTTCACTTGGAAGCAGACTGGACATTGGAAGGCTGACTGGCCCAACCGGAAGCAAAACAAAGGTATATTTTTTGGTCTAGTCATTGAAACATGTTTAGCAGTGTTATCTACCGGCACCTGGTGTGTAGATATAGGAGGCACTGATCATGTTTGCAATACTTGTAGGGGTTCCAGGAAACCAGACGACTAGCTGAGGGCGAGATTACCGTCTACATGGGCAATGCTACTAAGGTGGCGGCTATTGTAGTGGGAGATGTTTATTTATCTTTTGATAGGAATAAAACTTTGGTTATGAGAAATTACCTTTATGTACCTTCATTTAGAAAGAATTTGATTTCAGTTTCTTAATTATTTTTGCATGGATATTTTATTTCTTTTAATGACAAAGTTGTTATAAAAAGGAATAGAGAGAGATTATCTGTTCGGGTGCGTTGTTAGGAAATTTATATACTCTTGAACCAAAGGCTCCCATAATGCAAATAAAAGTAAATAACTCATCTTCTAAATCTAATAAGAGAAAAGAACCTTCGAAAATGAACCAAACATAACTTTGGCATCTAAGGTTAGGTTATATTAACCTAAGTAGAATTCAAAGGTTGATAGCTGATGGACCTTTGGGTTCATTAGTGGTGGAAGATTTCTCAACCTGTGAATCTTGCTTGGAAGGTAAAATGACTAAGAGGCCTTTTAAGGCCAAGGGGTATAGAGCCAAAGATGTGTTGGAATTGGTTCATTCTGATTTGTGTGGTCCTATGTCTATCCAGGCTAGAGGTGGTTTTGAATACTTCGTCTCTTTTATAGATGATTATTCTAGATATTGATACATTTACTTGATGTGCCACAAATCTGAATGCTTTGACAGGGTCAAAGAATTCAAGGCTAATGTGGAGAAATGTCAAGGTAAAAGTATCAAGACACTACGATCTGATCGTGGTGGTGAGTACCTCTTGGGAGAGTTTAGGAGTTACTTATCAGAGGCTAGGATTCAATCCCAACTATCTGCACTTGGTACACCCCAGCAGAATGGTGTGGCGGAGCGAAGGAATAGGACTCTTATGGAGATGGTTAGATCGATGATGAGTTATTCTGAGTTACCAGATTTGTTCTGGGGGTATGCTCTGGATACGACAGTATATATTCTGAACTTAGTACGATCTAAATCAGTACCTTCTACTCCCACAGAATTGTGGACTGGGCAAAAGCCTAGTCTGAGACATATTCGGATGTGGGGGAGTCCAACACATGTGCTGAAGGAAGATGTTAGTAAGTTGGAATCTCGTACAGAAGTGCGCTTATTCATCGGCTATCCTAGAGGAACGAAAGGTGGTTTGTTCTATAGTCCTAGAGATCAGAGGGTGATCATTAGCACGAATGCCCGATTTTTAGAGGAAGACTATGTGATGAACCACAAGCCAATGAGCAAGATTGTTCTGGAGGAGTTGAGAGGGGAAGTCACTACTTCAGTACCAATGGTACAAGAGGACATACCACAAGTGACTGCACCACGTGTCACAGAGGATACATAGGTGATACCTCGTCGTAGCGGGAGGGTTGTTAGACAACCTGAGAGATTTATGTTCTTGGGAGAATCTTCTGATTTGGTCCCTGGCGAACATGAATCTAATCCCTGAACATATGGCGAGGCAATCCAAGATAAAGATGTGGTATCTTGGCAAAGGGCGATGAATTCTGAGATAGAATCTATGGATTCAAATCAGGCCTGGGGGCTAGTAGAACCACCCAATGGTATAAAAACCAATGGATGCAAGTGGATCTACAAAAGAAAGAGAGGAATAGACGGGAAGGTTGAGACCTTCAAAGCAAGGCTTGTTGCGAAAGGGTATACTCAGAAAGAGGGCATCGATTATGAGGAGACATTTTTCCCGGTAGTCATGCTTAAGTCTATCCGGATTCTCTTATTTCTTGCTCCTCATATGGATTATAAGGTTTGGCAGATGGATGTCAAGACAGCTTTCCTTAATGGAAGTCTTAAAGAAAACATCTATATGGAGCAACCAGAGGGATTCATTGGAAAGGGCAAAGAGCATCTTGTGTGCATGCTTAATTGGTCCATTTATGGATTGAAGCAAGCTTCGAGAACTTGGAACATCCGCTTTGATGAGGTAATCCAGTTATATGGATGTATTCAAAGTCCGGATGAGTCTTGTGTATACAAGAGATGTGACAGAAACGTAGTGGTATTTCTTGTACTATACATAGATGACATTTTGTTTATTGGCAACAATGTCAAAGTCTTGTCAGATGTAAGGGTATGGTTGTCCAAATAGTTTGATATGAAGGATTTGGGAGAAGTGGGACACATCCTTGGGATCAAGATAATAAGGGATCGCAAGAAAAGGATATTGTGCTTATCTCAAGCTTCATACGTAGACACTATTTTGGCCCATTTTAGCATGTAGAACTCCAAGAAAGGTTTTCTACCTTTTAGGCATGGAGTACTTTTATCTAAAGAGATGTGTCATAGAACATCAAAGGAGATAGAGGAGATGAAGGTGGTTCTTAATGCTTCGGCGATAGGAAGCCTCATGTATGTTATGTTATGTACGAGGTTGGATATCTTCTTTGCCATGGGCATGGTTAGTAGATATCAGAGTAATCTAGGACAGGGACGTTGGACTGTGATAAAGTATATATTGAAGTACCTGAGAAGGACTAGGGATTATATGTTGGTATACCAGACAGATCAATTGCTCCCTGTCGGTTACACAGATTCTGACTTCCAATCAGATAGGGATAACAGTAAGTCTATCTCTGGTTTTGTGTTTACTTTGGGAGGTGGAGTCATTGTATGGAGGAGTGTCAAGCAGAAATGTGTGGCGGACTCCACCATGGAAGTTGAGTATGTGGCAACCTCTGAGGTAGCTAAAGAAGTTGTATGGCTCAGGAACTTCATGATGGACTTGGATGTGATTCCTATTTTGCCCAGAACTATCACAATTTATTGTGATAATAGTGGTGCAGTTAAAAACTCAAAGGAACCACGAGCCCATAAGGCAAGTAAACACATAGAGCGCAAGTACCACCTAATACGAGAGATCATAAAGCGAGGAGAAGTTGTTGTCGCTGAGATTGCATCAGAGGATAACCTGGCATATCCTTTCACTAAGGCCCTTCCAGCGAGAGCTTTTGATAGGCATGTGGAGGGAATGGGAATCAGATGTATGACACTTTGATGGCAGCATAGTCTTTTAGTATAAGTGGGAGATTGTTTGGATGTGTACTAAAAGTCTAGTCTTTGTATGGACATCTTCATTTTGAAATAAGAATAACATGATCATTGTTTGTATTTTATATTTATTATATGTGTGCATCTTGTCTAATACTTTACATTGTATATAACATGGTGTGTGGTGTCACATAGAGGATCATGTTATCAGTTCCTTGTGAAGTATAAGTAGAGGCTCACAACCAAGATGGTTTTAGACAAGCCATTGGTATGGTTGTAGTTTAATTTGGTATTGGTTTATCTTGACCATAGAATTACACTAGTACACTTTGTGTGTATTGAGCATGGCCGACTTAGAGGTGATTCAATTTATTGCTGGCTACATAATTGAATCGGACCTCGGATATTATAGTGTACATGCTCTTAATTCCGATATAATAATGTGCACATGTACTTAATATTTATTTCTTTGATTTACCAATGGGTGAGATTTATGGGATAAATTGATAGGCCCGATAAGTTGAGAAATAATACTATTTATATGGTGTGTCATTGATTATAGGAGGAAACCGTGTCCTATTTATTAGGATGATGATGTCCCCTTGATGATAAGGATCATCATGTAAACCCTGCAGGTGGACTTGGTCTAGCATGATGATAAGGTTGAGTGTACTACTCATGGTGTTAGATTTTAATTAATTAATTTTTAGTAAATTAATTAATTAATGGACATTCGATATCTTAAACACGGAGAGATATTTGTACAATTAATATATGGAGCCTGTATTTAATTATGGGTGTTGGTGAGGTAGATCAATGATAATCCTCTAGTGGAATGGATTATCATTAATGGATTGGATTTTATTTGGGTCAGATCCATTAGGTGGCCAAGATCCAACTCCTCCTCATGGTTCCTATTGTAGCCTGTTAAAACCTTCAAGAAGCCTAGATCCAACGGACATGATTAAAAGGAGGCTTGGGCGAGATCTATAAATAAGGGGGAGAGGCTTGGGCAGCAAAGCAATTGAGGTTGGCTAGGGTTTTAGAGTTGGCGTGGAAGGCTTAGACGGCAAGAGGTGGTGGCTAGGGTTTGACTTCTCCTTGTGGGCCGCGGCAACCTAGAGCTTCTCTTCTCTTTTGGTCGGCGGCAACAACAAACCTTCCTTCTCCATTGTCGGCGCTTCCTTCCTCTCTTCTCTTTCTCCTTGGCCGGCAGTTCCTTCTCCATTGGAAAGGGTTGGCGCCACTTCCTTCTTCCTCTCCTTGGCCGGCAGCAACAACCAAGGCAGGGGGCTTGGTGGTCGGCACTAGATAGGAGAAGAAGGGTTCGGTCATCTTCCCTTTGTTTGGAGCGAGCAAGGAAGGGAAGACACGAGATCTAGGAGGCTTCAACTCTTGGAGAATCGTTGCCCACACAACGTCCAATAGGAGGATAGGTCATACGATAGAAGATCAAGAGGTATAATCTTTTTTTGTTTTGATTTAGTTCTTTTGTATTATGCATGTGGTTAATTTACTTAGACCCCGATGATAAACATAAAAATTGGCGATCCGTACATCATCTATTCTTCGGATAATCAAGGATAAGAGTTAGGTTGCTTGAACAACAAGTTTGTTCAAGCGACAACTCAAATCGAGAAATAATGGATCAGTTTCTTGGGTAATCCATCTTCATTTGGATTAATTTTTTTTTAATCTAGGGACGTATGATTGGATCTCCATGCACAAGCGACCGAGGTGAAGTGAGAAGCGAAGCTTCATCCCTTCAAAATGATCAAAGAAATAATTAGCCTACCAAAATAGAAAAATTGGAGTTAGAGAATCAAGCCTTGAGGTCAAGGCTTGAGAAACTTGAAAAGACCCTTGCAAGAATGCAAAATTCAATTAAAGGGTCAAATTATCAAAACCTAGGGTCTAGGAAGCGAGGTCCATCCAAGGGCAAGAAAGGTTTGGATCACAAACCTAAGCCCAAGGAGACCTATCATAGTGTTCCATTCGATTATGGAACACAACCTTGGTTTAGGAGAGTCAAGGTCACTAGAGAAGTCATCCCTAAGGTTGACCATGGCAAGTGCCTAGTGGCTAAGGTTTCAAGGAAACCTTGGAAAGCCACTAAGAAGGTTACAAGGGGAGTCACCCCTAGAGTTAACCTAGGCAATACCACAATGACCAAGGCTACCAAGCCTAGGAGGGTCATTAGAAAGGTATCTAGGGAAGTTATCCTTAGCGAATACCTAATTAACCAAAGGAGCTCAAATAGGTTTTTGGTTCCTAGGAGCATGATTGACTCATGCTAGATGGGTAGTTACCCTAACCATGGTAAAGGTTGCACTTTAGGTCATTTTCAATGTTTGGGTACCTTGGAAATAAGTTTGATCTTATATCCTAAAGGTTTTTAGGATGTGTCAATATCATTTAATAAGTTTGAAAAACTAATTGAATTGGCACAAGTTAGGTCTTAGAGTCATGGTGTGTCATTTTGGGTTTTTGGCACACTTGGGGGATAAGTGATTATATGGCAAAATGAACTTAATAATAACAAATGGCAATCAATATTAAAATTTAGGTATTGTTATACCTATACCTTTTATTTGTCATGCTTTATTTGTCATATGTCATGTCATGACATCATATTCATTTAAATCATATAAAATGTCATGATTAATTTCTAGGGTTTAGTTTTGTGTCATGTATGTTTAGTTTTTATTATATGTCATGACATCATGATTTTTGGCACATGCTTATTTATGCTATCATTTTATGACATAATCACCATTCATTCATCTAAGGTAATTAAAATTTATTTAAGGACTATGGCATGACTTGAAGTCCCATGTATAACGGAATCAAGTAGTGTTGTCTTAGAAAAATACATGAGACCTTAGATTAGGATGAACAAAACTCACATCTCACATCACATTGACATGTGTGTATTTTCAAACACCCTAGACACATGTGAGATACTAGGAAATGAGTTAAGTTCAAGGTGCATAGTTTTTGCATCTAGATGAACTCAAACTCATCTTATATCATGGGTGGATCATGGGGAAAGCTAATGTGCAAGTCATGTGCATTGAGCCCATTGATCATGATCCAATATAGATTTTTAAAAATATTTTAAAATCATTTTAGAAAACCTTAGTGAAGTATATCTTTTGATAGCAATCACCATTGATAGAGTTGGCACAAAGTAGGGCCAAAATATTGAACTTTTCAATGGTTTTGAACTTTGTGTCAATCTTATTATTTTATGGGTATTTTATTTTTTCAATATTTTTCACCCATAATGTTTGATATAAGTATTATACATATAAGTTTCAAGATTTTTCAAATTATGTATAATTACTTATGATTTTCAAAAAATCATTTTCTGATTCTGATTCTGCATTTTGCATATATCAGTCGATTGTCGCTTGTGGCCAGTCGACTGTTGCATAGGGCAGCTGACTATTTACTGTCATAGTCGACTATCAATGCTGATTTCGAGTAAACAAGGATGTTTAACCCATGTTTCAGTTATGTTAGGCTACCCTAACTACTCCTAACCCTAGGATATGCTTTGAAAAGCATTGGAAAGGGTGAAAATCTATTGGATATGGATTAGGAGAGTTGTTTGGGTGTGTATCAAATTTTAAGGTGTGTAAAAGTTCAAGCTTGAACTTTTAACCTTAATTTTGAGGGTTTAGTATTCCTATTGGCTTAGGGACTCTCCAAGGAAATTGTTGGTGCAATGGTCAAGGGGGAACAAGCCTTTAGGGGGAGGTTGTCCATCATGGGATGATGGATGTGTTCTTCCTCATGAGGGGGAAAATTTTGGAGAAATAAGAATGTGAGATGCCCAATTTGAAAATTGAGAGAGTTTGAAGGATTGCCTCTCTTTAGTGATATGGGACTTATCACTAGGAAGAGTGAAGGCATCATAGGTGTTTTTGGACCAAGGGGGAGATTGTAAGATCTCATTGGGATATGAGATATTGACACCCTTGGGGAGAGAACTTTTTTGATGTATGTCAAAAAGGGGGCGAATTGATGGGAAAATCAATGGGAGAATTTGAGATTACCAATTTGAGAGAATTGGTAAGGAGATTTGAGTTAGGTGGCCTAACTCAAAGGTGTTTGTGGTTTTTATCAAACATTAAAAAGGGGGAGATTGTTAGTGCAATTGGCCCAGGTCACGATTGACCAGACTCGAGTTTGACTCGAGCTGTATTTTGATGTTTGACAAAATGTATGACAATGTGATTGTCATGGGAAAGTCCAAGTCATGGGTACTTGGCATGGAAAGTACAAGTGGGACACTTGGCAATGGAAAGTCCAAGTCATGGGTACTTGGAATGGAAAGTCCAAGAATGGGTCTTGGCAAGGGAAAGTCCAAGCTTGAGTCTTGGAAATTGGAAAGTCCAAGCATGGGTCTTGGCAAGGGAAAGTCCAAGCTTGAGTCTTGGCAAATGGAAAGTCCAACATGAGTTGGCAAGGGAAGTGCAAGGGTTGATATTTACGGCGTAAAGTCCAAGCTGTAGTCTTGGCAGCATAAACCCAAATGTGCCTTAGCGGTATAGACCAGCTTAGCATGACAATAGCCAATGGATGCACCTGAAGGCTAGCGTATGGATGAATAAGTCATGGATGACTTAGAGGGATCCAATAGGCGTGAGACTGACGGAGGTGGCTAGAAGGCTTAGGTCTAGGATAAGAGTGGTCTAGCAAGTATGAGGGCATTATACTTGGGGTTAAACCTCATGGGTGAGGCTGTCAGTCGACTAGGGCTTTGGACTAGTCGATTGGTCAAGTGTTTTGATACTTGGCAGCTGAGTTGACTCTGGGAAGTCAACTAGGCCGATCGATGGCGAGTAGTGGATCATGATGGACCGGCATGGATGGCGGATCGAGGTTATGGTCGAGTTATCGCTCGCAAATGCTCGATAGCCGGTAGGTCGATCGCTACGACCTCGATGAGTCAATCGATGGGTATTAGCAATGATCGGTGTATCCGTTGGAACTTATCCAATGTGGATCGAGTAGATATCTCACAATGGCTACAGGAGCAGTCGACTAATGGTCGTCATCAGTCGATTTCTAGGTGGAATTCAGCCTAAATGCAGGTTATAAAAGCAGCTCATGGAAGAGGATTTGACCAAGATTTCTTGGGCAATTTTGAGGTGATTTGCTGGTGAAAATCTAGGTCTTCAAGCTCGTTTCAAGCAATCAACAAGCAAGCTTCCAAAAGATCTTTTGTAAAGTGTTCTTTACATTCTTTTGTGTATTTTAGTTATATTTTCTTTTTTACTTCTTATATTACTTTTGTAATCGTTGTAAGAGGTTTCTCCGCCTCCGACTTGTTGTTGAGAAGGAGTGTTATTGATTATTAGTGGTGTTTGCATCGCTATGGCTCATTCGAGCCCAATCCGTGAAGTAGGAACCCTAAGGTTCTGAACCACGTTATATTGCATGTTTTGTTGTGCTTGTATTTTGTTATTGCTTTATTATTTGTAAATCCACTACGCATAACAAGTTTTGTAGCAAGCAAGCGATTGATTTCCATCTACGCAACGTACGTGCAATTCACCCCTCCCCCCTCTAGTGACGTATTGATTCCCAACAAAACTTAGGTTTTCTTATACCTTTACTATATAAAATTGGCATGCTTTATTTGTCATATGTCATGTCATAACATCATGCTTCATATAATTATTTAAATGGCATGATCAAGAATAGGGTAATATATGTAATGCTTGTGTTTAAGTTTAATTTTTAATGTCATCACATCATGATTCATTGGTTATGCTTTAATTTATGCTATCATTTATGCCATGACCATATCTCATGCATTTAGGAAAATTAAAATAAAATTAAGGAAAATGGTATGATTTGAATTCCCAAGATAAGGGAATCAAATAGAGTTGTCTAGATAAAATGCATGAACCCTTAGGTAAGGAAGAACAAAAACTTGTTAGTACCTATAAGATCCACATATCTCCACAATGGTATGATATTGTCCACTTTGGGCCTAAGCTCTCATTGTTTTGTTTTTGGGCTTTACCCAAAAGGCCTCATACCAATGGAGATATCTTTTCATCTTATAAGCACATGATCTTTTTCATGTCTTACCAATATAGGACTTTGATTGTATTCTCAATACTCCAATAATCCCCCCCCCCCCCTCAAACAAAGGACCACATTGGCCCCCCTCAACCCTATCCGTCCTCGAAGAACATCCTCTACTTGATGTCTTATCCTCAACCCACCAGGACTTCCTGCCAACTGTTTGGTCCTCCTGACCCAGCTGGACTTCCTACCAGTTGTCCAGCCCCTTTGGCCCAACGAGACTTCCTGCAAGTTGTTCGGTCCTCCCGACCCAACTGGACTTCCTGCTTGATGTCTGGTTCTCTTGATCCGGACATGAGAGCTCAACTTCCTTCGTTCAAGGTTCATGGCTTGACATGGACCATGGCTCTAATACCAATTGTTAGTGTCTATAAAATTCATATATCTCCACAATGACATGATATTGTCCACTTTGGGCCTAAGCCCTCATGATTTTGTTTTTGAGTTTTACCCAAAAAGCCTCATACCAATGGAGATATCTTTTCATCTTATATGCACATGATCTTTTCCATGTCTTACCAATGTGGGACTTTAATTGTATTCTCAATACTCCAACAAAACTCACATCTCACAAAAATATTAAATTGACATGTGTGTGTATTGATACACCCTAGACACATGTGAGATATTAGGAAATGAGTTAAGTTCAAATTACATAGATGTTGCATCTATATGAACTCAAACTCATAATATGGCATTGATGAATCATGGGGATGTAGGGACCTTCGGTGACCGCTAGAGGGGGGTGAATAGCGGTTATGACGTAGATGGAGGAAATCTTTCGCGATCGCATGCTTGCTATAAATTGATTAGTGCAAAGTGGAAATAATAAAGCAATAATGAAATACAAACACGTAAACACAATAATATAACATGGTTCGGAACCGAATGGTTCATACTCCACGGATCGAGCTCAAACAAGCTCAGTGATGCGATCACACAACACTAATCCAATAAACTCCTTCTCGGAACAATCCGGAGGTGGAGAAACCTCTTACAATTTTTTACAATAATAAACAAATAGATACAAGCAAATACAAATATGAAATATGCTACAAGTAAAGGAAAAACACTTTACAATTGCTCTTTTGATTGCTTGATCTTTGGTTGCTTGAATTGAACTTGGAGACCCTGATTTTCAATAGCAAATCAAACCAAAAATGTCTAAGAACCGGTGTCAAATCCTCCCTCCACGAGCTCCCTTTAAAGCTGCTCCTTGGGTTGGATATCGCCTAGCAGTCGACTGATCGGGACCATCAGTCGACTGCCCCTGTATTCGTTGTCTCACAATGGCATGAACAACGTCGAATAAGTCCAATGGTTACACCATCAGTCAATTGATCATACCCATCAGTTAATTGATGGCTCAATCAATCGAGTGTTCCAGCCGATCACTCGACTCGAGAATCTTCTGTACCCGAAATTGTGACCATCAGTCGACTGATTACCATATCAATCGACTGCTTAGGCCAACAGTCGACTGCCAGGGCACTTCCCACAGTCAAACCCTAGTTGACTCCAATCAGTCGACTGACCATAGGCCCCAGTTGACTAATACATCTCAAACATGAGGTTTTACCTCAAGTATAGTTCCCCCATACTTACTAGACCACCCGTAGCTTAGACTTAAGCCTTCTACCCACCTACATCAGCCTCGAACCTATCGGATCCCACCAAGTGATACATGACTTTGTTGGACTTTTCGAGCCGCAAAAACCACTTTTTTTGCATTGCAGAAACCCCGGAAGTCCAGCCACGGATCCGTGCGAAGATGTATTAAAACTAAAACATGTATATGTTTGTATAAAACCCTAGATCTACCTTAGATCTACATGTTAAGGATGTTACCCTCGATGCGACGCCCTTCGCAAATCTCGCTCGTCCAAAAGGTTCGCCGGAACTCGAGAGTGTCAAGTGTACACTCCTCTACAAGTATCCACACAGACAAATGGTGGAGAAAAACACCTTAGAGTGCCCTAGCACTCCTTAGACGTTCATGGCTAGATGAGGAAGAGAGAGCTTGAGGGAAGAGAAAAGGAAGAATATGAAGTTACACAACTTAACTTCACATCATCCATAACCCACTATAAGGGGGTTACATGCATGCATGTAACTCCAAGAGCCAATGGCTCTTGGTCTCCCTCATGAGGTGGCACCCCATGATGTGTCCATGATGATGTGGAACATCATCATTGGCCGGCTATGCCAAGTCATCATCATGACATGGCATTTGGTCAAGTCAAACTTGACCTTTCATCTTCCCTCTCAAGTCAAGTTAAACTTGACCTCTTATCTCCCATAGTTGATCAAATCCAACCATTTGATTCAAGTCAATTTAATTTAATGAATCTCTATTCATTTAATTTAAATTGATTTGATGAATCAAATCTAAATTAGACTCATTCAACACTTGAATCAACTTGAATCTAACTCAATTAGTCTAATTTGGATTACTCTTAATCCAATTTGGTTCATCTCATGAACCTAATCCTCATGGTTCATCATATGAACCTAATCTCCATATAATTGCCCTTATGTGTGTGACCCTATAGGTTCTTGTAACGTTGGCAATGTCCCTAAACCGATTTAGGAAAATAAGCAATGAGCGGTATCTAGCAACACATCATTGCTACCCAAGTTACAAGAATGTTGTGCTCTAACATCACCTTTGTGACTACTAATTGTGACTCTCACAATATGTGATAATGTCCCTCTATCCTTGACATCTAGATTGACCAATCGAGGCATAGACCGTGTCTTCCTCGGTACAATATAAATCTTGAACTCCAAGTTGACTCACTCTAATCAAATGAGCTCAATATCTCATATTGACTCATTTGGGCATGGCCATGCACTTCGTGGTCTCACTCTATCAAGAATATCGATGTCACTCCCGTCATATAGGAGGGATAGATTCCATGTACATCACCCACATCCCTCCGCATAATTTGTTACATACCCAGTAATCACCTTTATAGTCCACCCATTTATGGGTGACGTTTGACGAAGCCAAAGTATGCAACGCCTTATGTAGGGAATCATGGTGACTTCAGGTCTAAGGACTAATAGTCATACTAATAGCCACATGAGAAAGTATATGACACTCATATAACGATCCACGATACTTTCTCATGGCCGGTCATTCAGTATACATTCTCTAATGTATACCCATGTGTCAACTCGATATCTCATATCCATGACTTATGAGATCAAGTCATCATGTTGACCTACATGCTAGTCTCTACGCATTAACATTGTCCCTGAATGTTAATACTTGACTAGGAATGATTAAGAGTAGTGTTCTCTATATCAGCTCATTATCGATTCAACCAATCGATTGATATAGATAAGAACCTACTACTCAAGGACATTATTATATTTAGTTATTTGGCACCAATACAAGTAAATATAATAATCATGCCTTTATAAATAGGAATATGATACAATAAAGTCCATACAATAATCATCACATGATTGGCTCTAGGGCTTTCACTAACAATCTCCCACTAGCACTAGTGCCAATCACCATAGTATCTAATACCCAATGACCTAGTGTGACCATCATGTTTTTTCTGTGCCAAAGCCTTGGTCAAGGGATCTGCGATGTTAGCCTCTGTGGGTACTCTGCAAATCTTCACATCTCTTCTATCGACAATCTCTCGAATGAGATGGAAGCACTGATATATTCGGCCTCTGTTGTAGAATCAATAACTGTGTCCTGCTTGGAACTCTTCCGGCTCACAGTATTCAAGCAAAACACGAACCCTGACTGCGATCTATAATCATCCTGGTCTGTTTGGAAGCTAGCATCACTGTAACCCTTTACAACTAGCTCCTCATCGCCTCCAAATATTAAGAAATATTCTTTAGTCCTTCTCAAGTACTTAAGAATATTCTTGACTGCTATCCAGTGACGCTCACCTGGATCTGACTTGTACCTATTTGTCATGCTCAAAGCATACGAGACATCAGGACGAGTACACAGCATGGCGTACATGATAGATCCTATAGCAGATGCGTAAGGGATCTTATCCATGCGGTCTCTCTCCTCTCTAGAAGAGGGACTTTGAGTCTTCGAAAGACTCACACTATGTGACATCGGCAGAAGTCCCTTCTTGGAATTCTGCATGGCAAACCATAGTAATACTGTGTCAATGTATGTACTTTGACTTAGGCCAAGCAATCTCTTAGATCTATCTCTATAGATCTTGATGACTAGAATACAGGCTGCTTCACGTAAGTCCTTCATTGAGAAGCACGTCCCCAGCCAAATCTTAACAGACTGTAGTGAAGGGATGTCATTCCAAATGAGTAGTATGTCATCCACATACAATACAAGGAAGACAACTGTATTCCAATTAACCCTCTTGTAGACACAGGGTTCATCTTCATTCTTGATGAAATCAAACTGTTTGATCGCATCATCGAATCAAAGATTCCAGCTCCGAGAAGCTTGCTTTAACCCATAAATGGACCTTTGCAGCTTGCATACTTTCCCAGTATGTTGTGGATCTTCAAAACCCTCAGGTTGTGTCATGTACACATCCTCGAGTAAGTTTCTATTCAGAAATGCGGTTTTGACATCCATATGCCAGATCTCATAATCGTGGTATGCTGCAATAGCAAGTAAGATCCGAATGGACTTAAACATCGCCACTGGAGAAAAGGTTTCATCATAGTCAATACCATGAATTTGCTTGAAACCTTTAGCCACCAATCGGCCCTTATAGGTATGCATAGGTCCATCCATGTCAGTCTTTCTCCTAAAGACCCACTTACACCCAATGGGTTTGACCCCTTCAGGTGGATTAACCAAAGTCCATACTTGGTTGGTGTACATGGATTCCATCTCGGATCTCATGACCTCTAGCCATTTCTCAGAATCTGAGCTCATCACAGCTTCCTGATAGGAGGTAGGCTCATTCTCAATGAGCATTACGTCATCATGGTCAGACAAGAGAAATGAGTATCTCTCAGGATGACGACGTACCCTATCAGATCTGCGAAGAGGTAGGTCTACCTGAACAGGTGGTTGTTCCACAACTCTTTGTGCAACAACCTCATCACCCACAACACTTTATGGTTCCTATTCAACCTCCATCAATGCCTCAGTGCTATGGTCCATATCTTGAATTTCTTCAAGATCGAATGTACTCCCACTAGTTTTTCTAGAAACAAAATCCCTTTCTAGAAAAACTCCAGTCTTTTCCACAAACACTTTGTGCTGACTGGGAATGTAGAAGTAATATCCCTTTGTATCCTTGGGATATCCAACAAAATAGCACCTATCAGATTTGGGTCCTAGTTTGTCTGAGACTTGACGTCGAACGTAAGCCTCACAACCCCAAATCCTCATAAAAGACATCTTGGGATTTCTCCCTGTCCATATCATATATGGTGTCTTTATCACAGCCTTGGATGGTACACGGTTAAGGGTAAAGGCTATTGTATCTAGAACATATCCCCAAAAGGATATAGGAAGATCTGTGTGACTCATCATAGATCGTACCATATCCAATAGGGTATGATTCCTCCTTTCGGATACACCATTCCACTATGGTGTTCCAGAAGGAGTGAGTTGGGATAGAATCCCACACTTAACTAGATAGTCACGAAACTCATGGCTAAGGTATTCTCCATCTCGATCTGATCGAAGTATCTTAATACTCTTGCCAAGCTGGTTTTGTACTTCATTCTTGAATTCTTTGAACTTTTCAAAGGATTATGATTTATGTGTCATGAGATACACATAACCATATCTACTGAAGTCATCAGTAAATGTAATGAAGTACCTGTAACCACCTCTAGCTGCAACATTGAAAGGGCCACATACATCACTATGTATAAGTCCTAACAAATCTGTTGCTCTTTCGCTGTGTCAACTAATGGGAGTCTTGGTCATCTTGCCTAAAAGGTAAGACTCACATGTCTCATATGATTAAAAATCAAATGAGTCTAGCAACCCATCCTTATGGAGCTGAGATAAACGACTCTCATTTATGTGACCTAAGCGACAATGCCAAAGATAGGTTTGGTTCAACTCATTTGACTTGAACCTCTTGGTACTTATGTTATAGATAGGGCTCTCTAAGTCTAGAAAGTAGAGTCTGTTCATTAGAGGTGCACTACAATAGAACATATCATTTAAATAAACTGAACAACATTTGTTCTTTATTATAAATGAAAATCCTTTCTTGTCCAAACAAGAAATTGAAATGATGTTCTTAGTTAAGGCAGGCACATAACAACATTCATCTAATTCTAGTACAAGCCCAGAGGGCAAAGATAGATCATAAGTTCCTACAGCAACAACAGCAACTCTTGCTCCATTGCCTACTCGTAGGTCCACCTCACCCTTTGTCAATGCCCTGCTATTTCTCAGCACCTGCACATTTGTACAAATGTGAGATGCACATCCGGTATCTAATACCCATGATGAAGAAATAGATAGATTGACTTTTATAACATTTATACCTGAAGTAGAAGTCTCACTTCTCTTCTTCTTAAGATCTTCCAGGTATGCCTTGCAGTTACGCTTCCAGTGTCCTGCTTCCTTGCAGTAGAAGCAAGCCCCTTCCTTGGCTACCCCTCCTTTGGGTTTAAGTTCTTTGCCTTTGCCCTTGGCTTGGGACTTTCCCTTACCTTGAGGCTTTCCCTTGCCTTTCTTCTACTGCACCATCAAAATGGTGTCAGATTTTCCTTTCTCAAGGTTAAGCTCAGCAGTTCTCAACATGCTGAGCATTTCAGGCAATGACTTATCAATTTAATTCATGTTATAATTCATGACAAATTGATTGAAGGCTTGTGGCAAAGATTGCAAGATCAGGTCAGTGGCCAGCTCTTGGCCAAGTGGGAATCCCAGCCTTTGTAGGTTTTCTACGTACCCAATCATCTTGAGTACATATTGACCTACGGGAGTCCCTTCTTGCATTTTAGACCCAAACAATACCTTAGAGACTTCATATCTCTCATGCCTTGCTTGTCCTTGATATAGTTGACGAAGATGTCCAACCATATCATAAGCATTCATGAACTCATTTTGCTTCTGAAGCTCAGAGTTCATGGTCGCGAGCATTAGACATGACACATTTAATGCATCATCTTGATGCTTCTTGTAAGCATCTTTGTCAGCTCGCGAGGCAGTGGCAGGAGGTGCCTCCGGAATGGGCTACTCCAGCACGTACAACTTCCTTTCTTGGGTGAGAACAATTCTCAGGTTCCTGTACCAGTCTAGGAAATTTGCTCCATTGAACTCTTCCTTCTCAAGGACAGAATGCAGAGAGAGAGTGTTCGTGTTTGTCGACATAGTTATCTACAACATACAATGCAGAGAATTAATATCATATTTCTTTTATCATTTAATTAAGCCTTTAATCAAATGATGCTCCCACTGAATTATAGGAATTTTGTAGAATCGAGTTATAGATGTGGTCAAACCACATTACTAGATTCATACAAACTAGCTATAATTCTTGCGGGACAAGATCCACATCATACTAAGCCTTGAGTTAGCTTTGGCTAAATCGCCCAAGACTTAGTACGATCGGTGGGTAACACATTACCGATTACATCTCTATGCAACTCTTGTTTATAGGATCAAGACCCACATTTACAAAAGACCTTGAGTTAGCTTTGGCTAAATCGCCCAAGATTTAGTGTAAATGCGATCTTAACCTATCTTTCCAATGATTGGAATATGCCTATAGTTCTACTCGATCCAATTGAGTTAACTAGTTATGCTCAATCTAATTGAGCTTACTCTAACCCAAGCGTGATAGGCGGGACCAAGATTGTCCCTCCGCACCCTACCAAGATAATATGCGTTGCTCTGCTTTGGCAGATTCAACAACAACAAATGATCGAGGTAGTGATGGGTATCAAGGCTCGGTAGGCATTTTCGAGTTGATTCGATTATGATCTAATCTAATCGTAATGTGTATCTTATACGCATTTAGGCCTTTATTATCCTATATTAGCATGCATCACATACATACAATCATTATTCTAGCATGCATCATATACATACAAGAAAATTATTCTAGAATGCATCATATACATACAAGCATTATTCTACTAGCATGCATCACATACATACAAGCAAAATCAAATATATATATATATATATATATATATATATATATATATATAAAATTAAATGTGATGTAGTCATGGCCCTACTACGATCTTCTCAAGCCAATGAGAAGATCGGACGGTCAACCTAAGGCTAGCAGCTTCTCCAAGCGCTTCCTTTGACCGCCATGTGTCGTTGTCACCCTTCTCGTAATCTCTTCTTTAAGTGGACTTTCCACCGCTCCATTTTGTAAATTACAAATATGAAACTCGAGTTACATTCGAGTCTAAAACTATTTACAACTAGAATATCAAAAGAAGAGGTACGACGCACAGGTCGCATACACTATACAACACGCACAATCACAAAAATGACACAGGTCGTATTATGAATTACAACACATCATCCAATCAAATTGGGGTTATTGAGCCATGACAATAACAGAATTATACATAATTCTAAATTATGTATTTTTACAAAAAATTTCTATAATTTTTCCTATTATATTTTCAATTTTATGATTCACCTCCCCGTAACTGTCCCGCTAGGCGGTTTCTGGGCGCGATCGCGGGACAAGGCCCCTTTCGGGGATAGGGGCAGAGCCCCTACTCGCAAAATAAACTTTGCGAGTGTCCCTACAATGATCTTACATCAACTTAAGTTGCTTTCCCAAAAACCTAAAGCGAGAACTCGCCGTTTCGGAGAGTTTTTCTCGACGGTTGAAGCCTACAAGTGTCCCAACACTCGTTGCTTCGATTCTTCGAGAAAAATACCCAAAAATTCTATAAAAATAGGAAATTTAAAGAAACATATAAATATGTAATTTTTATATCTAATACAAAAATTACAAAAAATGAAACACATACATGCTTCGCATGTGGCTCTGATACCACTGTTGGACTTTCCGAGCCACAAAAACCACATTTTTTGCGTTGCGGAAACCCCGGAAGTCCGGCCACGGATCCGTGCGAAGATGTATTAAAACTAAAACATGTATGTGTTTGTATAAAACCGTAGATATACCTTAGATCTACATGATAAGAACGTTACCCTCGATGCGACGCCCTTCGCAAATCCCGCTCGTCCAAAAGGTTCGCCGAAACTCGAGAATGTCAAGTGTACACTCTTCTACAAGTATCCACACGAAAAAATGGTGGAGAAAAACACCTTAGAGTGTGCTAGCACCCCTTGGACGTTCATGGCTAGATGAGGAAGAGAGACTTGAGGGAAGAGAAAAGGAAGAAGATGAAGTTACACAACTTAACTTCACATCATCCATAACCCACTATAAGGGGGTTACATGCATGCATGTAACTCCAAGAGCCAATGGCTCTTGGTCTCCCTCATGAGGTGGCACCCCATGATGTGTCCATGATGATGTGGAACATCATCATTGGCCGGCCATGCCAAGTCATCATCATGACATGGCATTTGGTCAAGTCAAACTTGACCTTTCATCTTCCCTCTCAAGTCAAGTCAAACTTGACCTCTTATCTCCCATGGTTGATCAAATCCAACCATTTGATTCAAGTCAATTTAATTTAATGAATCTTTATTCATTTAATTTAAATTGATTTGATGAATCAAATCTAAATTAGACTCATTCAACACTTGAATCAACTTGAGTCTAACTCAATTAGTCTAATTTGGATTAATCTTAATCCAATTTGGTTCATCCCATGAACCTAATCCTCATGGTTCATCATATGAACCTAATCTCCATCTAATTGCCCTTATGTGTGTGACCCTATAGGTTCTTGTAACGTTGGCAATGTCCCTAAACCGATTTAAGAACATAAGCAATGAGCGGTATCTAGCAACACATCATTGCTACCCAAGTTACAAGAATGTTAAGCTCCAACATCACCTTTCTGACTACTAATTGTGACTCTCACAATATGTGTTAATGTCCCTCTATCCTTGACATCTAGATTGACCAATCAAGGCATAGATCGTGTCATCCTTGGTACAATCTAAATCTTGAACTCCAAGTAGACTCACTCTAATCAAATGAGCTCAATATCTCATATTGGCTCATTTGGGCATGGCCATGCACTTCGTGGTCTCACTCTATCAAGAATATCGATGTCACTCCCGTCATATAGGAGGGATAGATCCTATCTACATCACTCACATCCCTCCGCATAATTTGTTACATACCCAGTAATCGCCTTTATAGTCCACCCATTTACGGATGACGTTTGACGAAGCCAAAGTATGCAACGTCTTATGTAGGGAACCATGGTGACTTCAGGTCTAAGGACTAATAGTCATACTAATAGCCACATGAGAAAGTATATGACACTCATATAACGATCCACGATACTTTCTCATGGCGGGTCATTCATTATACATTCTCTAATGTATACCCATGTGTCAACTCGATATCTCGTATCCATGACTTGTGAGATCAAGTCATCATGTTGACCGACATGCTAGTCTCTACGCATTAACATTGTCCCTGAATGTTAATACTTGACTAGGAATGATTAAGAGTAGTGTTCTCTATATCATCTCATTATCGATTCAACCAATCGATTGATATAGATAAGAACCTAATACTCAAGGACATTATTATATTTAGTTATTTGGTACCAATACAAGTAAATATAATAATCATGCCTTTATAAATAGGAATATGATACAATAAAGTCCATACAACAATCATCACATGATTGGCTCTAGGGCTTTCACTAACAGACTTGTTCATCCATATGCTAGCCTTCAAGTGCTTCCATCGGCTATTGTCATGCTAACGGTGTCTACACCGCCAAGGCTCATTGGACTTATGCTGCCAAGACTCTGCTTGGACTTTACGCCGCCAACCATTGGACTTATGTTGCCTAGACTCCACCCTTGGACTTTACACCACCAATATCACTCCTTGGACATTCCAAATGCCAAGACTCAAGCTTGGACTTTCTCTTGCCAACCCATGTTGGACTTTCCATGCCAAGACCCATGCTTGGACTTTCCTTGCCAACCCTTGTTGGACTTTCCATGCCAAGTACTCAAGACTTGGACTTTCCCAATGCCAAGTGTCCCACTTGGACTTTCCATGCTAAGTACCCATGACTTGGACTTTACCATGACAATCACATTGTCATATATTTATGTCGAACATCAAAACATCGCTCGAGTCAAACTTGAGTTTGGTCAATCGTGACCTGGGCTGATTGCACCAACAATCTCCCCCTTTTTTATGTTTGACAAAAACATCCTTGAGTTAGGTCCCTAACTCGAATTTCCTTACCAATTATCCCAAATTGGTAATCTTACCTTTCTCCCCCTTTTTGACTAACATCAAAAAGGTTCTCCCTTAGAGGTTAATGTCTCATATCCAATGAGATCTTACAATCTCCCCCTTGGTCCAAAAACATCTAGGATGCCTACAATCTTCCTAGTGATAAGTCTCATATCACTCAAGAAAGGCACTCCTACGAACTCTCCAAATTTCCAAATTGGGCATCTCAAAATCTCATTTCTCCCCCTCATGAGGAAAAATATCATTCATCATCCCATGATGGATACCTCCCCATAAAGGCTTGCTCCCCCTTGACCATTGCACCAACAAAGTCTTTGGGAAGTCCCTAAGCCAATAGGAACTCTAAACCATGAAAAATTAAGGTCTAAAGTTCAATATTGAACTTTCCACACCTTAAAATTGATACATCACCCTAACAACCCTCCTAATCCATATTCAATGGATTTTCACTCTTTCCAATGCTTCTCAAAGCATATCCTAGGGTTATGAGCAGTTAGAGAACCGTAACCTAGCTGAAATTGGGCTAAACATAACTTGTTTATCCGAAATCAACCCTGGCAGTCGACTTTATCAGGCAACAGTCGACTGCCCACATCATCAGTCAACTGCCAACAACGGCAGTCGACTGATAACTGAAATTTCCGAATTTCAGTTATTAGAATTAAAATTGCAAAAAGCATAAGTAATTATACGTAATTCAAAAAATCGTGAAAATTCATACTTATAATACTTATAACACATTCAATGGGTGAAAAATGTTTAAAAAATATTTTATCCATAAAATAATGAAATTGATGCAAAGTTTAAAAGTGAAGAAAGACTTCAATGTTTTAGCTCACTTTGTATCAACTTCATCAATGGTGATTGTTATCAAAAGACAGACTTCACCAAGGTTTTCTAAAATGATTTTAAAAAGTTTTCAAAACCTTTAATTTCATTTTCCTAAACATCTCACTTGTATCTAAATGTGTGAAACACATACAAGTCAAATTCTAGTGAGATGTGGGCTTTGTTCATTTTAGGGTCTCATGCACTTTTCTAGGCAACATTATTTGATTCCCTTATGCATGGGACTTCAAATCATGCCTTAGTCCTTAAATCCATTTTATTTATGCATGAATGATGATTATGGCATAATTGATACAAAAATAAAAGCATGTGTCATATAATCATGATGTCATGACATATGATAATATAAGAACTAAACATACATGACATTTGAATAACCCTAAGTATTATCATGACATTTTATATGATAAAAATAAATATGATGTCATGACATGGCAAGGTAAATAAAGCATGCCCATTATAAAATACTAAGGTATAAGATACCTAAGTGTTAAATCCAAATTGTCATTTCTAAGGTTAATTCCATTTTTTCCTTAATGCCAACTATTTCCCTAGTGTGCCAAAAACCCAAAATGGCAGACCATGACTTCTAAGACCTAATTGTGCCAATATTTTTTTTTTAACTTCTCAAAGCACATTGGCACATCCTAAAGTCTTTTAGGATCATAATTCAAATCACATTTCCAAGGTACCCATAACCTTGAAAATAACCTAAAGTGTCACCTTTACTATGGTTAGGTTAACTACCCATCCATTTAAAGTTGGCACACCTAAACCCACCTAGCGTTATCGATCACGCTCCTAAGAAACTAATACCTTTTGGAGCTCCTTGGGTTTACTAGGTATTCGCTAGGGATAACTTTTCTAGATACCCTCCTAATGACCCTCCTAGGCTTGGTAGCCATTGTCATTTGGGTCTTGCCTAGGTTAACTCTAAGGGTAACCCTTAGGGATTGAAGGTGGATGCTTCGGAGGCTCATTGGCTCCCATGTCCCCGAATTAAAATTTTCACTAATGAAAGAATTAATCCGGATGGGATGAGCTTCCTTAGCACAACCATTTCGTCGTCGTGCTAACAACTTGAGTGATCGCTTGAACAAACTAGTTGTTCAAGCAACTCAACTCTTCTAGTTGGTTAGCCGCGGAAGAGACGACGGACGGATCGCCGGTTTTTGTGTTTGTCTTCGGGATCCATGATTATACAATATATTTACTAATTTACACATGCATAATCAAAACATAAAAGAACAAGCTCAGATTTGTAAATAAAGTTAAAATAACTTTATACCTCACGATCTTCTACCGTATGTCCTATCCTTCTCGTGGACGACGTGTGGACGAAGATCATCCACGAGTAGAAGCCTTCTAGATCGCTTTCTTCTCCACCTTGTCCGCTGCGAACAAAGAGAAGAAACAACAAATACCTTCTTATCTAGAACCGGCCACCAAATTAGGGAATTTGGTGCAACCGCCGGCCAAGGAACAATTGGATGATGCGCCGGCCAACTTCAAGAAGTGTTGCCGTCGGCCACTCTAGGATGAAGGGAGGAAGATGAATGCCGGCCACCTATGGAAGGAGAACCGCCGGCCAAGGAAGAAGGGAGAGGCCTCTAGGATGGGCGCCGGCCAAGTGTTGATGGAGGAGGATGGGTGCCGGCAATCAACTAAAAGGAAGAGTTGCCGCCCACTTGTTTTGCTCCAAAACCCTAGCCACCCAAAAACCCTAGCCGCCCATTTTTGGATGAGCCAAAACCCTAATTCCTCAATCAATTCATTATTGCCGCCCAACCCTAAGCTTTCCTTTTATAGAGTTAGGCTTAGGACTCCTTTAATCTCCACCGTCGGATCTAGGGATTTAACCTCCACCGTCGGATCTAGGGTTTTATCCCAACCGTCGGATCTAGGGTTTCATCTCAACCGTCGGATCTAGGATTTCATCCCAACCGTCGGATCTAGGATTTCATCCCAACCGTCGGATCTAGAGTTTTATCCCAACCGTCGGATCTAGGGATTTAATCTCAACCATCGATTCTAGGGTTTCATCCTAACCATCGGATCTAGGGATTTAATTCCAACCGTTGGTTCTAGTGTTTCATCCTAACCATCGGATCTAGGGATTTAATCCCAACCGTTGGTTCTAGGTTTTGTTTTACATTCTTGGATCTAGACTTTACAAGGATTATATTAGGCTACGATAGGGACCATAAGGAGGAGTTGGGTCTTGGCCACCCGATGGATCAGAACCACACAAACTTGATCCATCAATGATGTTCCATTCCACTAGAGGATCATCATTGAACTACCTCACCAACCCCCATAAATTAATATGGGCTCCATATATTATTCGTACATTAATCTCCCCGTGTTTATGATATCAAATGTCCGTCAATTAATTGATTTACTGACCATCAATTAATTAACATCTAATTCCTCGAGTAGTACCACTCAACCTTATCATCATGTTGACTAAGTCAACCAGCTGGGTTTACATGATGAACCTTATGAGCTCCTCAAGGGGACATCATCAACCTAATATATAGGACACGGTTTCCTCCTATAATCAACGACACACCATGTAAATAATATCATTTCCCAACTTACCGGGCATATTGATTTAATCCATCTAAATCTCACCCTCTGGTAAATCAAAGAAATAAATACTAAGTACATGTGCCCGTTATTATATCAGGATTAAGAGTATGTACAACATAATATCCGAGGTCCGATTCAATTATACAGTCAGCAATAAATTGAATCACCTCTATGTCGGTCCTGCTCAATACACCTAAGTGTACTAGTGTAACTCTATGTTCAAGAAAAAACAATACCAAGCTACACTACAACCATGCCAATGGTTTGTCCAAAACTATCTTGGTTGTGAGCCTCTACTTATATTTTACAAGGGACTGATAACATGATCTTCTGTGCCACACCAAGCACCATGTTATCTACAATGTAAAATATTTGACAATATGCACACATATAATAAATATATAAAGTGCAAACAATGATCATGTGATTCTTATTTCAAAATAAAATGTTCATACAAAAAGAGCTAAACTTTCAGTATACATTCCAACAATCTCCCACTTATACTAAAAGATTATGCCGTCATCACTCTGCTATACATCTGATCCCCATGTTCTCCACATGCCTATCAAACGCTTTCGCTGGAAGGGCCTTAGTGAATGGATCCGCCAGGTTATCCTCTGATGCAATCTTGGCGACAGCAACTTCTCCTCGCTTTACGATCTCTCGTATAAGGTGGTACTTGCGTTCTATGTGTTTACTCGCCTTATGGGCTCGTGGTTCTTTCGAGTTTGCAACTGCACCACTATTATCACAATAAATCATGATAGTTCTGGGCAAACCAGGAATCACATCCAAGTCCATCAAGAAGTTCCTGAGCCATACAGCTTCCTTGGCTGTCTCAGAGACTGCCACATACTCAGCTTCCATGATAGAGTCCGCCACGCATTTCTGCTTGACACTCCTCCATACTATGGCTCCACCTCCAAAAGTAAACACAAACCCCGAGGTAGACTTACTCTTGTCCCTATCTGATTGGAAATCCGAATCCGTGTAACCACAGGGACTAATTGATCTGCCCGGTAAACCAGCATATAATCCCTAGTCCTTCTCAGGTACATCAATATATGCTTTACCGCAGTCCAATATCCCTGTCCAGGATTACTCTGATATCTGCTAACCATGCCCACGACAAAGTAGATATCTGGTCTCGTATATAGCATAACATACATAAGGCTTCCTACTGTCGAAGCATAAGGAACCGCCTTCATGTCCTCTATCTTCTTTGATGTTTTGGGACACATCTCTTTAAATAAAGGAACTCCATGCCTAAAAGGTAGAAAACCTTTCTTGGAGTTCTGCATGCTAAAACGAGCAAGGATAGTGTCAATGTATGAAGCTTGAGACAAGCACAACATCCTTTTCTTGCGATCCCTTATAACTTTGATCCCAAGGATGTGTCCCACTTCTCCCAAGTCCTTCATATCAAACTGTTTGGACAACCATACCCTTACATCTGATAACACTTTGATATTGTTGCCAACTAACAAAATGTCATCTACGTATATTACAAGAAACACCACTACGTTTCCGTCACATCTCTTGTATACACAAGGCTCATCCAGACTTTGAATAAATCCATATGACTGGATTACCTCATCAAAGCGGATGTTCTAAGATCTAGAAGCTTGCTTCAATTCATAAATGGACCGATTAAGCTTACATACAAGATGCTCTTTGCCTTTAGCAATGAATCCCTCTGGTTGTCGCATATAGATGTTCTCCTCAAGACTTCCGTTAGGGAAAGCTGTCTTGACATCCATCTGCCAAATCTCATAGTCCATATGAGCAGCTATAGATAAGAGAATCCGGATAGACTTAAGCATAGCTACCGGCGAAAAGGTCTCCTCATAATCGATACCCTCTTTCTGAGTATACCCTTTCGCAACAAGCCTAGCTTTGAAGGTCTTAACCTTCCCGTCTACTCCTCTCTTTCTCTTGTAGATCCACTTGCATCCAATGGTTTTTACACCATCTGGTGGTTCTACTAGTTCCCAGACCTGATTAGAATCCATAGATTCTATCTCTGAATTCATCGCTTTTTGCCAAGATACCGCACCTCTATCTTGGATTGCCTCGTCATATGTCCAGGGATCAGGTTCATGTTCCCCAGGGACTAAGTCCGAAGACTCTCCCAAAAACATGAATCTATCGGGTTGTCTAACAACCCTCCCACTACGACGAGGTGCCTCCTGTGTATGCTCCGTGACACGCGGTGCAGTGACTTGTGGTGTCTCAAGTCGGGACTTCACAACTTCTCAAGAACAATCCTACTCTTGGGCTTGTGGTTCATTACATAATCCTCCTCTTGAAATCTGGCGTTCGTGCTAACGATCACCATCTGATCTCTAGGATTATAAAACAAACCACCTTTCGTTCCCTTAGGGTAGCCAACAAACATGCACACTTCTATACGAGGTTCCAACTTACCAGCATCAGCCTTCAGCACATATGCTAGACTCCCCCATATCCGAATATGTCTCAGACTAGGCTTTCGCCCAGTCCACAATTCTACAGGGGTAGAAGGTACTGATTTAGATGGAACCAAGTTCAGAGTGTACATTGCCGTATCCAGTGCATACCCCCAGAACGAAACAGGTAACTCAGAATAACTCATCATCGATCTGACCATCTCCATAAGAGTCCTATTCCTTCGCTCCGCTACACCATTCTGCTGGGGTGTGCCAGGTGCAGACAATTGGGATTGAATCCCAGCCTCTGATAAGTAACTCCTAAACTCTCCCAAGAGGTACTCACCACCACGATTAGATCGTAATGTCTTGATACTTTTACCTTGACGGTTCTCCACATCAGCCTTGAATTCTTTGAACTTGTCAAAGCATTCAGACTTGCGGCGCATCAAGTAAATGTATCCATACCTTGAATAATCGTCTATAAAAGAGACGAAGTATTCAAAGCCACCTCTTGCCTGGATAGACATAGGACCGCACAAATCAGAATGAACCATTTCCAACACATCTTTGGCTCTATACCCCTTGGCCTTGAAAGGCCTCTTGGTCATTTTACCTTCCAAGCAAGATTCGCAGGTTGGGAGATCCTCCACCACTAATGAACCCAAAGGTCCATCAGCTATCAACCTTTGAATTCTGCTAAGGTTAATATGACCAAGCCTTAGATGCCAAAGATATGTTTGGTTCATTTGCGAAGGTTCTTTTCTCTTATTAGACTTAGAAGATGAGTTATTGATCTCTATATGCATCGTGGGAGTTTTCGGTTCAAGAGTATATAAATTGCCAACCAATGTACCAGAACAGATAATCTCCCTGTTCCTTTTTATAACCACTTTGTCATTAAAAGAAACAGAATACCCATCCATAAACAATTTAGAAACTGAAATTAAATTCTTTCTAAAAGTAGGTACATAAAGACAATTTCTCAAAACCAAAACTTTATTCCTATCAAAAGATAAATAAAAGTCTCCCACTGCAATAGCCGCCACCTTTGAAGCATTTCCCATGAAGACGATAATCTCTCCTCAAGTGTCGGGTTTCTGGAACCTGTAAAGTATTGCGACATGATCGCTGGCTCTGTGATCTACACACCGTAATCGTAGATAACACCGCTAAACATGTTTCAACAACTAAACAAGAAGATATACCTTTGTTCTTTGGCGAGGACACCACCTTCCAATGTCCACCGCTGTAAGTGAAGCACTTGCCTTTCGGCTTCTTCACTCCTGCCTGAGGTCCCACTGCCACTTTCTTCGCTCCACCTTGTTTCTTCTTCTTCTTACCTTTCGGTTTAGAGGAAGAAACCTTCTGAGCGACCATGGCTTGAGCACTTTGATGAAAAAGCCCCTCTGCCGCCTGGAGTTCTGTCAGAAGCTTCGCCAACGAATACAACCTCTTGTTCATGTTGTAGTTGAGGAGGCGGAATCGCCAAAACTCCTAGGCGAGATCGAGAATGATATCGACCTGGGTTTCCCCATCGATCTCAGCTCCGAGGACTTCCATCTCATTAAGATGAGCCATCATCTTGAGAACATGATCCCTAACGGGTGTTCCCTTGATCATGGAGGTCGTCATCAAGTCTCTCATTGCCTCCTGCCTAGCCGCCCTACTCTGATGTTCGAAAAGTTCCTTGAGATTGAACATCATGTCATAAGCTGTGGCTATGGCCTGATGCTGATGTTGCAGCACATTTGACATAGATGTCAAAATGTAACACCGCACCATCTCATCTGCCTTGACCCATTTCTTATAACGTTCTTTCTCCTTTTCATCAGAGCCATCGGTGGGCTTAGGAGGACAGACCTCAAAGAGTACAAATTTGTACTCCTCCGCAGTTAAGACAATATCCAGGTTTCTTTTCCAATCAATGTAGTTTGGACCAGTAAGTTTATTTTATTTTAAAATCACAGCAAGTGGGTTGAAAGCCATTTGAAAATCCTAAAAATCACAATGATCAAAATATTAGATTTCAAATATTATTGATTCCTCAAAATAATAAAATCCCGAAATCAACCAACACCTCAAATCACCGAGAATGTCGCATGCCACGCAGTGTGGACGTATACGAATTCTACATTTGTAAGAGGAGGTTTTACCCAATAATTTTATTATCTTGTCAACCTTACTTTTTGACAAATAAAATTAATAGTTGGTTCCTCTTTGGCCCTACAAATAAAAGCAGTGACTCCGATGGGGAGGATACCTTTATTTGCATCTAAGTGTGTACCATTACACGATACTGAGGGAATTATTTCGGATTATGTGTCTTACCGCTGTGGAAGTACACATGCTCCTAGATAATTTCCTATAACCATTATTTGACCTAGTGATCCACGAACAAACCCGTCCGCAGGGAGGAAGGCACTCAGAGCCAACACACAAGTTTGTTTGCATCACACGTCAAATTGTAATGGAGGCTGTGGGAATTAATTAAAATGTCCCTCTCCCACTTAGTAAATTGCAAATGAGGAATTTTAAATCATACACAACATGCATATAAAACAAATAAGCAATAAATATGAAAAAAAACAGAGTTTTTCCAACTATTATGGCATTGTCCTCCAATATGCATCCCGTCGTGTCGCCACCTCGTCCGCTCCATCTTTTCCCGTGCGCAAGTCACCAAAGAGTTCCGAGCCGAGATAAAACATTTTAATTTACATCCATCGATTCTATACTCCACGAAGGAGTGTACAAATAATCTAGATCGAAAGTAAACTAAAATGAGCGGCTAAACAATGTCGTATTTAATTACAAAAATTAAATACTAATCTAGCCTCATCAACCCCGAGGATTCAAATAATAAATTTTTACACACATCCATTTACATACACACACATGGCCATAATAGTCGGATTTTATGCCTGCAACCAAAGAGTTAAACTACGCATATCCTACTATTATCCAGCACATATAATATATGAAAAATGTATAAAAAATTAACCGAATCCTAAACACACAAAACCGGAAACCGTGACTCTGATACCAATTGAAGGTGGATGCTTCAGAGGCTCATTGGCTCCCATGTCCCCGGATTAAAATTTTCACTAATGAAAGAATTAATCCGGATGGGATGAGCTTCCTTAGCACAACCATTTCGTCATTGTGCTAACAACTTGAGTGATCGCTTGAACAAACTAGTTGTTCAAGCAACTCAACTCTTCTAGTTGGTTAGCCGCGGAAGAGACGACGGACGGATCGCCGGTTTTTGTGTTTGTCTTCGGGGTCCATGATTATACAATATATTTACTAATTTACACATGCATAATCAAAACATAAAAGAACAAGCTCAGATCTGTAAATAAAGTTAAAATAACTTTATACCTTACGATCTTCTACCGTATGTCCTATCCTTCTCGTGGACGATGTGTGGACGAAGATCCTCCACGAGTAGAAGCCTTCTAGATCGCTTTCTTCTCCACCTTGTCCGCTGCGAACAAAGAGAAGAAACAACAAATACCTTCCTATCTAGAACTGGCCACCAAATTAGAGAATTTGGTGCAACCGCCGGCCAATGAACAATTGGATGATGCGCCGGCCAACTTCAAGAAGTGTTGCCGCCGGACACTCTAGGATGAAGGGAGGAAGATGAATGCCGGCCACCTATGGAAGGAGAACCGCCAGCCAAGGAAGAAGGGAGAGGCCTCTAGGATGGGCGCCGGCCAAGTGTTGATGGAGGAGGATGGGCGCCGGCAATCAACTAGAAGGAAGAGTTGCCGCCCACTTGTTTTTCTCCAAAACCCTAGCCACCCAAAAACCCTAGCCGCCCACTTTTGGATGAGCCAAAACCCTAATTCGTCAATCAATTCATTATTTCCGCCCAACCCTAAGCTTTCCTTTTATAGAGTTAGGCTTAGGACTCCTTTAATCTCCACCGTCGGATCTAGGGATTTAACCTCCACCGTCGGATCTAGGGTTTTATCCCAACCGTCGGATCTAGGGTTTCATCTCAACCGTCGGATCTAGGATTTCATCCCAACCGTCGGATCTAGGATTTCATCCCAACCGTCGGATCTAGGGTTTTATCCCAACCGTCGGATCTAGGGATTTAATCTCAACTGTCGATTCTAGGGTTTCATCCTAACCATCGGATCTAGGGATTTAATCCCAACCGTTGGTTCTAGTGTTTCATCCTAACCATCGGATCTAGGGATTTAATCCCAACTGTTGGTTCTAGGTTTTGTTTTACATTCTTGGATCTAGACTTCACAAGGATTATATTAGGCTACGATAGGGACCATAAGGAGGAGTTGGGTCTTGGCCACCCGATGGATCGGAACCACACAAACTTGATCCATCAATGATGTTCCATTCCACTAGAGGATCATCATTGAACTACCTCACCAACCCCCATAAATTAATATGGGCTCCATATATTATTCGTACATTAATCTCCCCGTGTTTAAGATATCAAATGTTCGTCAATTAATTGATTTACTGACCATCAATTAATTAACATCTAATTCCTCGAGTAGTACCACTCAACTCAACCTTATCATCATGTTGACTAAGTCAACCAGCTGGGTTTACATGATGAACCTTATGAGCTTCTCAAGGGGACATCATCAACCTAATATATAGGACACGGTTTCCTCCTATAATCAATGGCACACCATGTAAATAATATCATTTCCCAACTTACCGGGCATATTGATTTAATCCATCTAAATCTCACCCTATGGTAAATCAAAGAAATAAATACTAAGTACATGTGCCCATTATTATATCGGGATTAAGAGCATGTACAACATAATATCCGAGGTCTGATTCAATTATGCAGTCAGCAATAAATTGAATCACCTCTATGTCGATCCTGCTCAATACACCTAAGTGTACTAGTGTAACTTTATGTTCAAGAAAAAACAATACCAAGCTACACTACAACCATGCCAATGGTTTGTCCAAAACCATCTTGGTTGTGAGCCTCTACTTATATTTTACAAGGGACTGATAACATGATCTTCTGTGCCACACCAAGCACCATGTTATCTACAATGTAAAATATTAGACAATATGCACACATATAATAAATATATAAAGTGCAAACAATGATCATGTGATTCTAATTTCAAAATAAAATGTTCATACAAAAAGAGCTAGGCTTTCAGTATACATTCCAACAGGGATGACTTACCAATTATCCCAAATTGGTAATCTTACTTTTCTCCCCCTTTTTTTACTAACATCAAAAAGGTTCTCCCAAGGAGGTTAATGTCTCATATCCAATGAGATCTTACAATCTCTCCCTTGGTCCAAAAACATCTAGGATGCCTACAATCTTCCTAGTGATAAGTCTCATATCACTCAAGAGAGGCACTCCTATGAACTCTCCCAATTTCCAAATTGGGCATCTCAAAATCTCATTTCTCTCCATCATGAGGAAAAATATCATTCATCATCCCATGATGGATACCTCCCAATAAAGGCTTGCTCCCCCTTGACCATTGCACCAACAATGTCTTTGGAAAGTCCCTAAGCCAATAGGAACTCTAAACGATCAAAAATTAAGGTCTAAAGTTCAATATTGAACTTTCCACACCTTAAAATTGATACATCACCCTAACAACCCTCCTAATCCATATTCAATGGATTTTCACTCTTTCCAATGCTTCCCAAAGCATATCCTAGGGTTAGGAGCAGTTAGAGAACCGTAACCTAGCTGAAATTGGGCTTAACATAACTTGTTTATCCGAAATCAACCACAGCAATGACTTTATCAGCAATCATTGCCCACATCATCGATCAATCGCCAACAACGGTGATCGATAATCAAATTTTCAAATTTCAGTTATCAGAATTGAAATTGCAAAAAACATAAGTAATTATACGTAATTCAAAAAATCGTGAAAATTCATACTTATAATACTTATAACACATTCAATGGGTGAAAAATGTTTAAAAAATATTTTATCTATAAAATAATGAAATTGATGCAAAGTTTAAAAGTGAAGAAAAACTTCAATGTTTTAGCTCACTTTGTATCAACTTCATCAATGGTGATTGTTATCAAAAGACAGACTTCACCAAGGTTTTCTAAAATGATTTTAAAAAGTTTTCAAAACCTTTAATTTCATTTTCCTAAACATCTCACTTGTATCTAAATGTGTGAAACACATACAAGTTAAATTCTAGTGAGATGTGAGCTTTGTTCATTTTAGGGTCTCATGCACTTTTCTAGGCAACATTATTTGATTCTCTTATGCATGGGACTTCAAATCATGCCTTAGTCCTTAAATCCATTTTATTTATGCATGAATGATGATTATGGCATAATTGATACAAAAATAAAAGCATGTGTCATATAATCATGATGTCATGACATATGATAATATAAGAACTAAACATACATGACATTTGAATAACCCTAAGTATTATCATGACATTTTATATGATAAAAATAAATATGATGTCATGACATGGTAAGGTAAATAAAGCATGGCCATTATAAAATACTAAGGTATAAGATACCTAAGTGTTAAATCCAAATTGTCATTTCTAAGATTAAATCCATTTTCTCCTTAATGCCAACTATTTCCCTAGTGTGCCAAAAACCCAAAATGGCAGACCATGACTTCTAAGACCTAATTGTACCAATATTTTTTTTTTAACTTCTCAAAGCACATTGGCACATCCTAAATTCTTTTAGGATCATAATTCAAATCACATTTCCAAGGTACCCATATCCATGAAAATGACCTAAAGTGTCACCTTTACTATGGTTAGGTTAACTACCCATCCATTTAAAGTTGGCACACCTAAACCCACCTAGCGTTATCGATCACGCTCCTAAGAACCTAATACCCATTGGAGCTCCTTGGGTTTACTAGGTATTCGCTAGGGATAACTTCCCTAGATACCCTCCTAATGACCCTCCTAGGCTTGGTAGCCTTTGTCATTTGGGTCTTGCCTAGGTTAACTCTATGGGTAACTCCCCTTGTAACCTTCTTAGTGGCTTCCCTAGGTTTCCTTGAAACCCTAGCCACTAGGCACACACCTTGGTTACCCTTAGGGATGACTTCCCTAGTAACCTTGGTCTTCCTAGACCTAGGTTGTGTTCCATAATTAAATGGAACACTATGATAAGCCTCCTTGGGCTTAGGTTTGTGACCCAAACCTTTCTTGCCCTTGGTGGGACCTTGCTTTCTAAGACCTAGACCTTGACTCTTAGACCTGGATTTTTGATCATTTGACCCTATAATTGAATTTTGCATCTTTGCAAGGGTCCTCTCCATTTTCTCAATCCTTGACCTCAAGGCTTGGTTTTCTAGCTCTAATTGTCCAATTTTTTATTTTTCGTCTATTCTTTGGACATTGTTTATCCTAGGCACTAGTCCATTTAGGGTTAAAACCTAGGTAATCTTCTATTTTATTAATGGATTCCCTAGGTAAGGTTTTTCTAGGGACATTAGTCCTAAATTTCTCCTTATTTGAAATATGATATGATTTTGCACCTAGACTATAAAATCTATTTCTAGCATGCTCTTTATGATAAATAGCAAGATTGCTAACATTATTTCTAGCAAGCTTTTGCCTATAACTTAAAGAAGGTGCATTGATAAATTTTACCTTAGGGTTTGCCTTAGAGGCTCCCCCCACTTGTGATTCTTCCTCTTGGACCTTCTTCTTCCCCCTAGGGCATTGACTCCTAAAATACCCTTTTTGGTTGCATTTGAAACAAGTGATGTGCTCCTTGCTTCTTCTAGTGGGGGCACTGGCATCCTTGACTTTTTCGTTGACTTTTGGTGCCGGAGTTCTTTTAACCTTCTTAGGACACTTACTCTTGTAGTGTCCTTGCTCCCTACACTCAAAGCATATAATATGAATTTTATTATTTATTGACATGCTTGAGTTACCTTCCTTAGTAGGGGAGTCCCGAGCTTCCTCTTCCTCTCGACAGGAGGTGGATGGTTCTTCTTGAGGTTGCTCCGGTATAGATGATCTAATCTCCTCTCCCTCAACCCTAGAGGTGGAGGCTTCCTCTACCTCTTCCTCTTCCACCGATCCAGATGTCGATTCTCTATCAACTTTTGAATCCTTACTTGCTTGTGAGGATGAGCTTTCTTCTTCGGCCTCCTCTTCTTGAGCCGGTGATGGGTCTTCATGGAATCTTGCCACTTAACTCCATAGCTCCTTGACATCCATATAATCCCCTAAACTAGACACAATATTGTTAGGTATTAAATCAATTAAAAATTTTATTACCTTCTTATTGTTATTGAATCCTTGGAGTTGTTCCTCACTCCATCTCTTCATCTTGAGGAATCCTCCCTTTGGTCCTCTTGGGTATTGGAATCCTTCCATTAAGATGGACCACTCCTCAAAGTTCCTCATCATCAAGATATCTTCAATTCTTGCCTTCTATTGCCTAAATCCTTCTTGTCCATAGAAGGTGTACGGGACCGGCATGTTGATATCCTATCCTAGTTGTTCTTCAAACTCCATCTACTTCCTCTAGCAGTTTTGCTCCTAGGTGTTAGTCCGCAGAAAAGCTCCTAGCTCTGATACCAATTGTAGGGACCTTCGGTGACCGCTAGAGGGGGGTGAATAGCGGTTATAACGTAGATGGAGGAAATCGTTCACGATCACGTGCGTGATACAAATTGATTAGTGCACAATGGAAATAATAAAGTAAACATGAAATACAAACACGTAAACACAATAATATAACGTGGTTTGAAACCGAATGGTTCCTACTCCACGGATCGAGCTCAAACAAGCTCTAGCGATGCGACCACACACCACTAATCCAATAAACTCCTTCTCGGAAAAATCCAGAGGTGGAGAAACCTCTTACAATTGTTTACAATAATAAACAAATAGATACAAGCAAATACAAATATGAAATATGCTACAAGTAAATAAAAAATAGTTTACAATTTCTCTTTTGATTGCTTGATCTTTGGTTGCTTGAATTTCACTTGGAGACCCTGATTTGCAACAACAAATTGACCCAAAAATGTCCAAGAACCGGTGCCAAATCCTCCCTCCATGAGCTCCCTTTAAAGCTACTCCTTGGGTTGGATATTGCCTAGTAGTCGACTGATCGGGACCATCAATCGACGGCCCCTGTATCCGTTGTCTCACAACCTCATGAACCACATCGGATAAGTATAAAGGATACATCATCAATCGACTGATCATAGCCATCAGTCGACTGATGGCACAATCAGTCGAGTGTTCTGGCTGATCACTCAACTAGAGAACCTTCTACGCCCAAAATCATGACCATCAGTCGAGTGATCACCATATCAGTCGATTATTCAGGCCAACAGTCGACTACTCAACTCTGGCAGTCGACTGCCAGGGCACTTTCCATAGTCAAACCCTAGTTGACTCCAATCAATCGATTGATACACCTTAAACATGAGGTTTTACCCCAAGTATGGTGCTCCCATACTTGCTAGACCACCCTTAGCCTAGACCTAAGCCTTCTACCCACCTCCGACAGCCTTGTGCCTATCGGATCCCTCCAAGTCATCCATGACTTGTTCATCCATCGTGTTAGTCTTCAGGTGCTTCCATCGACTATGTCATGCTAACGGTGTCTACACCGCTAAGGCACATTGGACTTATGCTGCTAAGACTCCGCTTAGACTTTACGCCATCAACCATTGAACTTATGCTGTCAAGACTCCACCCTTGGACTTTACGCCACCAATATCACTCCTTGGACTTTCCAAATGCCAAGACTCAAGCTTGGACTTTCCCTTGCCAACCCATGTTGGACTTTCATGCCAAGACCCATGCTTGGACTTTCCTTTGCCAAGACCCATGCTTCGACTTTCCTTGCCAACCCATGTTGGACTTGTTGAACTACCCGAGTTGCAAAACCCGCTTTTTGAGTTGCGAAAACCTCGGAAGTCGGCCACGAATTCGTGCAAAGAATAACAAAAATACATGTACATGTTTAAAACCTTAGTTCTACCTGATCTACATGAAAGGAGTGTTACCCTTGATGTGATATCATTCGCTTATCCTGCTCGTCCAAATGGCTTGTCGAAACTCGAGAGCATCAAGTGTACACTCCTCTATCGGTATCCACACGGACAAAAGGTGGAGAATGCAACTTAGAGTGTGCTAGCACTTCTTGAAACTCACGGCAAGGATGAGGGGGAGAGAGCTTGAGAGGAGAGGAAGAAGAAGATGATGTTAACCCCTTAACTTCACACTAATGCACCAACATAAGTGGTCGTCCAATTCATGGGAGTTACATGCATGTAATACCAAGAGCCATGGCTCTTGGTCTCCCTCATGAGGTGCCACCCCATGATGTGTCCATGATGATGTAGATCATCATCATTGGCAGGCCCATGCCAAGTCATCATGACATGACATTTTGTCAAGTCAAACTTAACCATTCATCTTCCCTCTCAAGTCAAGTCAAACTTGACCTCTTATCTCCCATGGTTGATCAAATCCAACCATTTGATTCAAGTCAATGTTATTTAATGAATCTCTATTCATTAGTTTAAATTGACTCGATGAATCAAATCTAAATTAGACTCATTCAACACTTGAATCAAATTTGTTGGTGCAATCGGCCCAGGTCACAATTGACCAGACTCGATTTTGACTCGAGAGATGTTTTGATGTTTGACCAAGTAAGTTGACATTGATGTTTGACATTAATGTCTGTTGATGTTTTTGGGGAGATTGTTTATACAATCAACCCGGGTTATGTTTAACTGGACTCGAGTTTGACTCGAGGAAGACTTTGATGGTTGACTAGGGTTGACCATGTTGTTATGGAAAGTCCAAGTCATGGGTACTTGGCATGGAAAGTCCAAGTGGGACACTTGGCATTTGGGAAAGTCCAAGCATGGGTCTTGGCATGGAAAGTCTAACATGGGTTGGCAAGGGAAAGTCCAAGCTTGAGTCTTGGCATTTGAGAAGTCCAAGGGGTTTGATATTGGCGGCGTAAAGTCCAAGCGGGAGTCTTGGCAGCATAAGTTTAATGTTTGGCAGTGTAGAGTCCAAGCGGAGTCTTGGCGGCGTAAGTCCAATGTGCCTTGGTGGTGTAGACACCGTTAGCATTACATAGCCGATGGAAGCACCTGGAGGCTAGCGCGATGGATGAACAAGTCATGGATGACTTGGAGGGATCTGAGAGGCGTGAGGCCGATGGAGGTGGCAAGAAGACTTAGGTCTAGGCTAAGGGTGGTCTAGCAAGTATGGGGGCACCATACTTGGGCTAAAACCTCATGTTTGAGGTGTGCAGTCGACTAGTGCCATGTGGCAATTGACTGGCGTAGTCAACTAGGGTTTGACTATGGGAATTGCCCTAGTAGTCGACTGCCATAGATGGACAGTCGACTAATTGAACGAGCAGTCGAATGATCTTGTGATCAGTCGACTGATGCTCGGATTTTGGGGCACAGAATGGAGTCTCACTCGACCGCTGGGATGAGCCGTCGAGTGATGCTTGAACAGTCGAATGATGCTCATGATCAGTCGACTGATGTCCTAGCCATTGGATTTTTCCAGCGTGGATTACACTGTTGTCTCACAGCAACAGTGTGATCAGTCGACTGATGGTCCCGAGCAGTCGACTGATCAACATTTTCCAACACAGGTAGAAGCTATAAAAGGATCTCGTGATGGAGAAAAATGGATCCGATTTTTGAGAGCTTTAGGGGCGATTTGTTGCTGCAAATCAGGTCTCCAAGTACTAATCAAACAACCAAGCATTCAAGCAATCAAAAGCAAGTGTTGTAAAGTTTTTCTTTACTTGTCTTTCACATTAATTATTGTAATTGCTTGTTTTTTGTTTCTTAATGTTGTAAGATCACTTGTAAGGGGTTTCTCTGCCTCCGACTTGTGTCGAGAAGGAGTGTTTATCATAGTGGTGTGTGATTGGCATCGCTAGGGTTAAATCTGAACCCAATCCAAGTAAAAAGCTGTTGGTTCGAACCACGTTAAATATTTGTGTTTGCGTGTTGTATATTTCATTATCATTATTTTTTTCTATTTCCACTCTGCTAATGAAATTGTAGAGACAAACGCAATGAATTCCATTATCGAACAACCGCAACGCTATTCACCCCCCCCCCCCTCTAGCGTCCTGAAATATCCTACAATTGGTATCAGAGCCCAGGGCTCTTCTACGGATTAACCGCTGGGAGCTAAAGAAGCAAGAGGGAAGATGGAATTCCAAGACAAGCTTGGATGGGACATCAACACTCCACCGCCATATGATCGAGAAGACTTTTTGGCATGGAGAACAAGAATGGAGACATTCTTGATGATGGATATAGAGGATTGCTTCATCCTCGTAGAAGGTTTTGAACCTCCTCGGGATAGGAAGGGACAAGTCCTCAAGTTGAAGAAATGGACCCAAGAGCAACGGAAAAAATTCAAAACTGAAGCGAAGGCAACAAAACCTTTAGAAGATTTGATACCTAATGATGTTTTGTCTAGGCTAGGTGAATATCTTGATGCCAAGGAGCTATGGGACAAATTGGCCAAGTTCAATGAGAATCCCCACTTGGCACAAGTAGAAGAAGATAAGGAAGCGGATGAAGAGAGCTCATCATCCTCACGAGCAAGTGAGGAATCTGAAGTTGAAGAGGAGTCAACTTTCGGATCGGTGGAAGAGGAGGTGGAAGAAGTAGAAGACACCTCCACCTCTAGGATTGAGGGGGAGGAAAGAATTTCCACTCCGGAGCAACAAGAGAAAGCCTCGACATCCAGTCAAGATGAAGAAGCTCCAATTCCGGCACCTACCACCACCATAGGTAACTCAAGCATGTCAATTGTAAATAAAAATCATATAATATGCTTTGAGTGTTGGGAATCCGGACACTACAAGAGTAAGTGTCCGAAAAGAGTTAAGAAGTCTCCTCTGGCACCAAAAGTCAATGAAAAAGTCAAGGATGTCGGTGTCCCCACCAAGAAGAGCAAGGAGCACGTGGTGTGCTTCAAATGTCGACAACCGGGACACTATAGGAGCCAATGTCCTAGAAGAAAGGAGGGAGCTTCACAAGTAGGGGGAGTCTCTAAGACTAACCCTAAGATATATTTTCATAATGCTCATTCTTTAAATTCTAAGTAAAAGCATGCTAGAATTAATTCAAATAATTTTACTATTACTCATGAATCAAAGCATGCTAGAAATGATAACTCTAGGTCTACTTCAAAGAAGGAGAAATTTGGGACTAATGTCCCTAGAAATGTCCTTCCTAAGAAAACAATTAAGAAAATCGAAAACCATTTAGGCATCAATCACAATAAGAGTTGACATATGCCTAAAGTGAATGGTAATGCCCAAAACCATAATCAAAAATCATTTGGGCAATTAGAGTTAGAAAATCAAGCCTTGAGGTCAAGGCTTGAGAAATTGGAAAAGACCCTTGCAAATATGCAAAATCAATTTAAAGGGTCAAAGTGTCAAACTCTAGGATCTAGAAGTCAACAAAAAGGGTGTAAGAGGCAAGAATCATCTAGGAGACAAGGTTTGGGTCACAAACCTATGTCTAAGAAAGTAATGCCTACTTATCACAATGTTCCATTTGATTATGGAACTAAACCTAGATCTAAGAAAACCAAGGTCTTTAGGGAAATTATTCCTAAGGCCAACCATAGTGTGTGCTTAGTGGCTAGGGTTTCTAAGAAACCTAAGGAAGCCATTAAGAAGGTTATTAGGGAGGCAATCCCTAAGACTAACCATGGCAAGACCATAATGACCAAGGCTAATAAGCCTAGAAGGGTCATTAGGAAGGTGTCTAGGGAGGTTATCCCTAAGGAATACCTAATTAATTCAATGAGCTCAAATAGATTTTGGGTTCCAAAGAGCGTGATTGATTCACATTAAATGAGTTAGAATGTGTCAATTTTGATTGGATGGGTAGTTAACTCAACCATAGCAAAGTTGACATTTTTAGATTATTTTCAAGGTTATGGATACCTTGGAAATAGGTTTGATATTCTATCCTAAAAGATTTTAGGATGTGCCAATATATTTTTGAAATCATGAAAAATCAATAAAATTGGCACAATCTAAATTTAGAGGTCATAGTGTGTCATTTTGATCTTTGGCACATTTTAGGAATTAGTGTATCTAGAGAAGTGTTTTTAAGGTGTAGAAGTTACATCAAGAGTGATACTCAAGTGCCACACACCTTGATGTCTTGCACTTACCATGCTTCATGTGTTTCACCATGTGTTTGCTTGGAAGGAATGTCTAGGGTGGATTGCATCTCACAAAACAAGTCTTTTACCTTGATTGTGTATTTCAACACTTAGAAAGGGTGAGATGTTAGGATTTTAAAACCATTGGATGTTAATGTTTGCTAAAATAAAATAAAATATCAAAATACATTAACGAATATATGAATATAAGCATAACATTAATATATTCGATATACAAGATTAAACAAGAGAAAATGAAACAAGTTGGATAAAGAAATCGAGATTTTCTGAAACTCAGATCTGGAAATCAGATATCAGTCGACTGTTACTATTATAGCACGATACGATGCGTCAAGCAGTCGAGTGTTGTTTTCATGACTCGACTATTTTGTACATCGATCGGTGATGGTGCATTGTTCATTGAGGCGAGAGGATCATCGATCAGTGCTCGGCGATCAGTGGTGATAGCATCGGTCGAGATATTCTTGTAATACGATCTGAGATCGATGAGTCGATTAATGAGCCGTCGCGATCGCCGGTTCGATAAAACTGCTCATAAGACGCAATCAGTCGACTGATGTTGCACATCAGTCGACTGAAGGTGCGATTTTATAACACCGAACCCTAGTGGTTCGGCGTCTTCACGCGTCGATCTCTCGCTTTCTTCCTCCTCTCTGGTCGCCGCTTCCCTCTCCGACCAACTTTTCCGACCGTGCCGGCCACCTAAGCACTAGGTTTGACAGCCAAACTCCTCCACTCATGTTTTTAGCATCTCATAGCCCTAATATCCTCTTCTTCGGTGATTTTTCTTCTTTGATTAGGGTTCCGACGGAACCACTGCTCCGGTGAACTTTTCGGCAATCTCTTCAGCGGTGTCTGAGTACCCTTTCCTCATCATCTTCAATGGCGCCAAAGTATAACCTTTTACTCCTCTAAAACCCTAATTTTTTTTTCATTATAACTTATTATGATCTAGTGCATTTGTGTCTTTGCATTTCATGTCATTGCATTGCATTCATATAGGCGATCCCGTAGAAATGACCCGATTGAGGTTGAATCACGGTTGTACCAAACCATGTTGGTTAGGTACATTGATAGGGATTTTTTTAATCGTTACTGCGGTGACGTCATGGAAATTTTATCATATTATCATCTCATGAAGATAGTTTTATGCACTCATGCCATAAATGATGATCTCCTTAAGGAGTTCTATCAAAATTTAAAGAAGGTAGACGATGGTCCTACCTATACTACCCGCGTTGTAAAACGCGACTTAGAGTTCACTCCTGTGATATTGCAGGAGTTTCTTGAGTGTAAGCCATCGGCTGATACTTTCATTTTCTACCCTACCTTCGATGCCCCTTTACCTGAGCCCTTTGATCATATCTCTTTGGATTCCATGCATGAGCATGTCTTTCGCCATCCTCACCCACCAGCTCAGATCTTATTTCCCATCAATGAGCTATCTGCGCCCGATAATGTACTTTACAAAGTCATTATTGGGTGCCTTCTTCCGATTGTGACTCAGGGTCTGTCCAAGATTCGGCCTCCCCATCTCTTTCTCCTGTACGCCATGCGTCATAGACTAGACATAAACATTGCATTGAACATGTTTCATTGCATTGTACATTTCATATCCCCTGTGCAGGGGAAAGTTCATATGTCTTTTGGCCACATCATCACTGCATGGTTAGAGTCTTTAGGCATAAACATTAACAGGGGATCACTGAGGGCGCTATCTGAAGTTTACGACTGTATATCAGTTCGTAACTTCTCATTGGTGAAGCTGTGTATGGGACATGGGCAGATGGAGCTGGCACCTCGACCTCCGCCCAGGGCACGTGGGGAGCCGCCTCTAGTGCCTAGAGAGGCTGTAGAGGATTATGAGGATCCAGATGCTACTGATGAGGAGGACCAGATGCCAGCAGATGCATCAGCAGCAGGTCCATCAGATCGGTTTGGACAGCTGGAGGCCAGATTCTAGGACTACCAGCAGACAGTCGACTCTCGACTGTCAGAGCTTATAGTGGGACAATCCTCCATGGGCGAGCATCTCAGTCGGATGGAAGAGCACTACATTCAGATTGTGGAGTCCCAGAGCCGCATCGAGCAGCGTCAGCTCGATATGTACGAGATGATGCGAGCCTGGACCTTGAGCCAGCAGCCTCCTCCACCTCCACCTTCTACAGATGATTAGATCTAGAGTATGTTAGGATTTTTGTTTTTAGTTTGTGTAGTGAGATGAGCATCTCAAATCTCTATTTTGGATGTAAAAAACTGAAGCTTTCTTAAATTGAATGAAATTTCTGTTTATGAAAATCATTTGTGTTTGATTATGTGCTTGTATTAATGTATTGGTTTATGGAAAATTACCACATCATGACATGAAATTTCATCTTATCATATAACATGTCATGCCATTGTTTAGGATTATTTTAGATGTCATATTTGTTTTTAGATTATATCACATGCCATGACATCATGATCATTGGCCATGCGTTATTATTGATATTATTTATGTCATGATCATTCATGCATTGTATTTTGATTAAAATTGATTTAAGGAAAAATGGCATGACTTGGAGTCCCATTTATAAGGGAATCAAGTAGGGTTGCCTAGAAAATGCATGAGGCCATAATAATCCTAACTCCACATCTCACATCTAAATTGACATGTATGTGTGTGTTTACATCTTAGATAACATGTGAGATGTTAGGATAATAAGTTAGGTTCAAGGTGTATAGATAGTGCATCTAGATGAACTTAACTTATTTCAATCATTACTAAGAACTTAACTTTTATACAAGTTATGTATATTTAGCCAATAAATCATGGTTCAAAATAGGTTTTCAAAAATGTTTTAAAATCACTTTAGAAAACCTTGGTGAAGTTTATCTTTTGATAGTCATCATCATTGTAGAAGTTGATACAAAGTAGATCAAAAACTTTAAAGTTTTAATAGTTTTTGAACTTTGTACTAATCTCCTATTTCAATGGTTAAAATATTTTTCTAAAATTTTTCACCGATTGTATGTGTGATAAGTAATATACGTAACAAATTTCGTAATTTTTTGATATACGAAGAATTACTTATGAATTTCCAAAAGTCGAGTCTGATAATTGAAAATCAGGTTCTCGATTATCGATCATTGCCTCTACAATCTGATCGTGATGGCGCAGCGGATTCGATTGAAGTGCAGTATCACTCATTGCTACTTAGTGCGATCGACTAATGGGCACATCGATCGGTAATATGACAGAGTCGACTGCCAATGCAGATTTCGGGAAAACTAAGTTTATTTAGCCCGATTTCAGCTACGGTTAAGGTCCCTAATCACTCCTAACCCTAGGATATGCTTTGGGAAGCATTATAAAGGGTGAAAATCCATTGGATATGGATTTGGAAAGGTGTTTAGGGTTTGTATCAAATTCGGTGTTAGTTATAGCCCTAGAACCAATCATGTGATGGTTGAATAGGGAACATTTTGTATCATATTCTATAAAGGCAAAGGATTGGTTATTATATTTACGTCTTGCTTGTGCCAGCTAAATTAAATATAATAATGCCCTAGAAAAGTAGATTCTTATCTACAGCACATCAATTGGCAGAATTGATTATGAGAGGCTGTAGAGAACACTTTCCTAAATGTTCCTAGTCAAGTATTAATATGCAAGGGCAATATTAATACATAAAGACTAGCATGTAGGTCAATTGATGACTTGATCTCACAAGTCATGGATATATGATATCAAGTTGACACATGGGTATATATTAGAGAATATATATTGAACTGACCCACCATGAGAAAGTTACATGGATCGTCATATGAGTGTCATAAACTTTCTCATGTGACTATTAGTATGAATAGTTCTCAAACCTGAAGTCACTACGGTTCCCTACATAAGGAGTTATGTACTTTGGTATCGTCAAATGTCACCCGTAATAGGGTGGACCATAAAGGTGATTACTGGGTATATAATAAATTATGTGGAGGGATGTGAGTGATGTAGATGGGATCTATCCCTCCCATATGACGGGAGTGATATCTGTGGGCCCCTTGTTGAGTAGAGCTACTAAAATGCATGGCCATGCTCGAATGAGTCAATATGAGATATTGAGCTCATTTGTTTGAGTTAGTTTACTCAGGGATCAAGAAACACATAGATTGATCGAGGATGACACAGTCTATGCCTCATTGGTCAATCTGATATCAAGGATAGAAGGACACGGTCATACATTATAGTAGTCACGGAAAGGTTAGTCGGATCTTGACTTATTTCGTAACTTGGGTAGCAATGATGTATTGCTAGATGCCGCTCATTGCTTGTGTATCTAAAAGAGTTTAGATCCACTGCCAACGTTATGAGAGCCTATAGGGTCACACACAAAGAGCATGATGATTAGAAGAATTAGTGCATTCTAGTTTGACTAGAATAATTTGGGAATAAGCTTAAGTACAAAATGGTTTTTGGACTTTAAGCTTAATGAGAATTTTAGCTTGTTGATTTAATGAGATTAATTCAATATGCTAAGCTTATTAATTTAATAAGATTAAATAAATATGTTATCATGATTGCCTAAGCTTAATTGATTTAATAAGATTAATTCAATATGTTACCTTATTGTTTTAATGAGATTAATTCAATATGATAACATAAGCTTATTGAATTAATAAGATTAATTCAACATGCATTAATGCCACATAAGCATGCCACCTAAGCATGCCACATAAGCAGGCCACATAAGCTTGATGAGGTGGACGAAGCACATGTGATAGGAGGTGAAAGGTTTTTTCAATCCTATAAAACACTCCATGGGGTGGCCGGCCAAACTTGGTGAAGCTTGAGGCTTGGAGAGAGCTTGGTGGTGAGAGGCTTTGGTTGTGTGGCTTTTGTGAGTGTAGGCTAGCAAGAAGAGTAGTCTTCTTCTTCCTTTCTCTTTTTCCCTACCTTCCTCTCCTTTGGGGACTTCTCTAGCAAGAAGTAAAGGAGAGCTCTTCTAGTTTCTTTTGTGAGACAAGAGCTTGCTCGTGTGGATACATATAGAGGCATGGACATTTGAACGTGCTAAAAGATCCAACAAACCCAAGGAGAAGCGGGATTAAAAAAAGGGCACGCAACAAAGGTAATATTCTCCTATAAGATAGGTTTTGAGAAATTTATTTTTTGTACGAGGTTTTCTTTCGCAAGGATCACTTGGAAGGGATCCTATTTTTCCGTTGCGCAAATGCTATTTGTTGGTGCAATCGGCCCAGGTCACGATTGACCAGACTCGAGTTTGACTCGAGTGATGTTTTGATGTTTGACAAAGGGATTTGACAAAGTGGTTTGACATTGATGTTTGACATTAATGTCGATTAATATGTTGGGGAGATTGTTGGAGCAATCGACTCGGGTCATGTTTGACCGGACTCGAGTTTGACTCGAGGAAGACCTTAATGGTTGACTAGGGTTGACCATGTGATTTTGGAAAGTCCAAGCATGGGTCTTGGCAAGGTAAAGTCCAAGTCATGGGTACTTGGCATGGAAAGTCCAAGTGGGACACTTGGCATTTGGTAAAGTCCAAGTCTTGAGTACTTGGCATGAAAAGTCCAAGTGGGACACTTGGCGCATGGAAAGTCCAAGTCATGGGTACTTGGAATTTAGGAAAGTCCAACTCTTGAGTACTTGGCATGAGAAGTCCAAGCATGGGTCTTGGCAAATGGAAATTCCAAGCATGGGTCTTGGCATGGAAAGTCCAACATGGGTTGGCAAGGGAAAGTCCAAGCTTGAGTTTTGGCATTTGGGAAGTCCAAGGGGATTGATATTGGCAGCGTAAAGTCCAAGCGGAGTCTTGGCGGCGTAAGTCCAATGTGTCTTGGCGGTGTAGACACCGTTAGCATGACATAGCCGAGGGAAGCACCTGGAGGCTAGCGCGATGGATGAACAAGTCATGGATGACTTGGAGGGATCCGAGAGGCGTGAGGCTGATGGAGGTGGCTAGAAGGCTTAGGTCTAGGCTAATGGTGGTCTAGCAAGTATGGGGGCACCATACTTGGGTTAAAACCTCATCTTTGAGGTTGGCAGTCGACTGGCATTATGGCCGGTTCGACTGTCGTGAGTCGACTTGAGTTTGACTGCCGTTTAAGAGCTGGAAATGCTCGGCGATCGCTCATTGAGCGATCGATGGCGATCTGATCGGCGCCAAGTCGGCGATCGATCGCTAAGTTCTGTCAAGCAAGCGTAGGCCGGCGCCGATCGACGAGCGTTGGCGGCCGATCGCCAATGTTGGCAGTCGACTGCCAAGAGATCCGTTGGAATTTTTCCAGCGTGGATCGACCCATTGTCTCACGACAACAGTGGCATCAGTCGACTAGTGACTTATGGCAGTCGACTGATGGGCGGAAATCCAGGTCGCGCGCAAGGATAAATGGAGCTCGACGGGAGGGTTTTGCAACCGATTTTCTTGGACGTTTTGAAGCGATTTACTGCTGAAAATCAGGGCTTTCAAGTGCTAGTCCAAGGCAATCAACAAGCAAGCTTCTAAAGAGTTTTTGTAAAGTGTTCTTTACTTCTCTGGTTGTATTTCCTCTTATATTTGCTTGTTGTATTTATATTATTGTTGTAATCTTATTGTAAGAGGTTTCTCCACCTCCGACTTGTGTCGAGAAGGAGTATTTATCATAGTGGTGTGTGATTGGCATCGCTAGGGTTCGTACGAACCCAATCCGTGGAGTAGGAACCGTTTCGGTTCCGAACCACGTTAAATCTTCGTGTCTTTGTGTGTGCTTGTCCATTTCGTTATTGTATTATATCTATATTCCGCTGCGCTAATGAAATTGTAGACACGAACACGAAAGAATTCCATTGACGCTATTCAACCCCCCTCTAGCGGTCTCAATTCTTCTACAAGTGGTATCAGAGCCCGAGGCTCTTCTACGGACTAACCGCCGGGAGCTAGGACAAAGAAGCTAGAGGGTGAAGATGGAAGAACAATTGGGGTGGAATATTAACACACCGATCCCTTACTCCTTCTATGGACAAGAAGGGTTTAAGCAATGGAAGTCAAGAATTGAAGACTTCCTAATAATGAGGGACTTCGAAGAATGGTCTATCTTAATGGAAGGATATAGCTATCCAAGAGGACCAAAAGGTGGATTCCTCAAGAAAAAGAGATGGACCGAAGAGCAAGTCCAAGCCTTCGGAAAGAATGAGAAGGTGATGAAGTTGTTAATTGATTTAATACCTAACAATATCTTGTGTATGTTAGGTAATTATGTAGATGCAAACGAGCTATGGAGCCAAGTGGCCAAGCTCCATGAAAGCCCATCAATGGTCCAAGAGGAAGAGACCGGAGAGGCTAATGCATCACCCTCACAAGGAAGTGAGGACTTGGAGGTTGAGAGATCATCAACATCCAAAGAGGAAGAGGAAGTAGAATCGGAAGTTGATAGGGAGTCAATTTCCGGGTTGGTGGAGGAAGTGGAAGAAGCATCCACTTCTAGGATTGAGGAGGAGATTAGAGTTTCCTCAACACCGGAGCATCAAGAAGAAGCTTCTACATCCAGTCAAGATGAAGAAGTGTCAATTCCGAACTCCACCACTAACCTAGGTAACTCAAACACTCTAATTTCAAATAAAAATAATATTATGTGTTTTGAGTGTAGGGAATTTGGGCACTATAAGAGCAAGTACCCAAAGAAGATTAGGAAAGCTCCACCGGCACCAAAAGTCAAGGATGTCGGTTCCCCAACACCTAAAGGCAAGGAGCACATCATATGCTTCAAGTGCAATTCAAAAGGACATTATAGGAATCAATGTCCTAGGGGGAGCAAAAAGATCCAAGAAGAAGCATCACAAGTAGGGGGAGCTAAGGCTAACCCTAAGGTACATTTTAGTAATGCATCTTCTAATTTAAATGCTAAAAAGCATGCTAGGAGCGTTAATTCTCTTGCAATTTATGAAAAGCATGCTAATAGGAATAAATATTTTTGCTTAAGAGCTAAGAGAGTCCATGTAAAAAATAGGGAGAAATTTGGGACTAATGTCCCTAAAAACAATTTATTTAAGGACAAACCTAGGTCAAATAACTCAAGATCAATTTTACCTAGGGAGACAATTAGAAAGGTGCAAGAGCACCTAGGTCTAAACCCTAAATGGACTAGGCATATGCCTAGGAAGTCCAATGCCCAAGATTTAAATTAAAATTCTAAAATCGGGCAATTAGAAAAGGAAAATCAAGTCTTGAGGTCAAGGCTTGAAAAACTTGAAAAGACCCTAAATAAGATACAAGATCAATTTAAAGGATCTAATGGTCAAAGTCAAAGGTCCAAAAGTCAAAGTCAACACCAAGGACCTAAGAGTCAAAAGTCAACCAAAGGCAAGCAAGGTTTGGGTCACAAACCTAAGCCTAAAGTGGCTTATCATAGTGTTCCATTTGACTATAGAACACAAACTAGGTCTAGGAAGACCAAGGTCAATAGGGAAGTCATCCCTAGAATTGACCAAAGGGTGTGCCTAGTGGCTAGGGTTTCAAGGAAACCTAGGGTGGCCACTAAGAAGGTTGCAAGGGGAGTTACCCCTAGAGTTAACCTAGGTAAGACCCAAATGACCAAGGCTAACAAGCCTAGGAGGGTCATTAGGAAGGTATCTAGGGAGGTTATCCCTAAGGAATACCTAATTAACCCTAGGAGCTCAAATCGGTTTTGGGTTCCTAAGAGCGTGATTGATTCACGCTAGATGGGTTTAGGGTGTGCCACCTTGATTGGATGGGTAGTTAACTCAATCATGGTAAAGGTGGCACTTTAGGATGTTTTCAAGGTTATGGTTACCTTGGAAATAGATTTGAATCAATATTCTAAAAGATTTTAGGATGTGCCAATGCACTTTTGAATTTAAGAAAATCAATTAAATTGGCACAATTTAGGTTTAGAGGTTAGTGTGCCATTTTGGGTTTTTGGCACACTAGGGAGATTAAGGTTAATATGGAAAAATATATCTAATTGTATCAAATGACAATTAATATTAAAATTTAGGTATTACTATACCTATATATTTTATATGTCATGCCTTGATTGCCATATGCCATGTCATGACATCATGCCTATTTCTATGATTTTATATGTCATGAGTATGCTTAGGTTTTAGGTTAATATCATGTATGCTTAGTTTTATATCTTATGCCATGACATCATGATTATGAGCATATGCTTATTTATAACATTTCTAATGCCATAATCATTCATGCATTTAAGACAATTTGGTTGAAATTGAATTAAGCACTATGGCATGACTTGAAGTCCCATTTATAAGGGAATCAAGTAGGGTTGCCTTAGAGAATGCATGAAACCCTAGATTAGGATGAACAAAACCCACATCTCACATCCAATTGACATGTATGTGTATTTATACACCTTAGATACATGTGAGATGCTAAGATATGAGTTGAGTTCAAGGTGCATATTTTTTTGCATCTAGATGAACTAAAACTCATCTTGTTTCATTCGTGGATCATTGGGAGAGCATGTGTACAAGTCATGTACATAGAGCCCAAGGAATATGATCCAAAATAAGGTTTTGAAAACATTTTAAAATCATTTTGAAAAACCTTGGTGAAGTCTATCTTTTGATAGCAATCACCATTGATAGAGTTGATACAAAATAGAGCCAAAACATTGAAATTTTCAATGGTTTTGAATTTTGTATCAAACTCACTATTTTATGGGTAAAATAATTTTCAAATATTTTTCACCCATTGTGTGTGTCATAAGTATTATGCGTATGAATTTTCACAATTTTTCGAATTACGTATAATTATTTATGAATTTTCAAAATTCATTTCTGATAGTTGAAAATCGAGATTTTGATTATCGATCAGCCTATATGTGGCGATCGGTGATGTGATGTGATCGGTGATTCATCAGTCATTGCCAAGTCTGATTTTGGGTTAACAAGGTTTGTTTAGCCCATTTTCAGCCATGGTAAAGGTCCCTAACCACTTCTAACCCTAGGATATGCTTTGGGAAGCATTATAAAGGGTGAAAATCCATTGGATATGGATTAGGAGAAGTGTTAGGTCAAAGTATCAAATTTAGGGTATGGAAAGTTCAAGTTTGAACTTAGAACCTTAATTTTGATGGTTTAGAGTTCCTATTGGCTTAGGGGCTTCCCAAGGACATTGTTGGTGCAATGATCAAGGGGGAGCAAGCCTTTAGGGGGAGGTATCCATCTTGGGATGATGGATGTGTTTTTCTCCTTGAAGAGGAGAAGTTATTGGGAGAGTATCATCAATTGGAAAAATTGATGGGTTTTTGATACCCATTTTGGAAATTGGGAGAGAGTATAGGATTGTCTCTCTTGAGTGATATGTGAATTATCACTAGGAAGATGGTAGGCATCCTAGGTATTTATTTTTGGATCAAGGGGGAGATTGTAAGATCTCATTGGGACATGAGACATTGACCTCCTTGGAGAGAAAACCTTTTTGATGTTAGTCAAAAAGGGAGAGAATGTTTGGGGGAGAACATTTGGAGAGTGTTTACCAATTTGGGATAATTGGTAAGGGATTTGAGTTAGTGGTCTAACTCAGATGATTTGTTTGGTTTTTGTCAAACATCAAAAAGGGGGAGATTGTTGGTGCAATCGGCCCAAGTCACGATTGACCAGACTCGAGTTTGACTCGAGTGATGTTTTGATGTTTGACAAAAAAGATTTGACAAAGTGGTTTGGCATTGATGTTTGACATTAATGTCGGTTAATATGTTGGGGAGATTGTTGGAGCAATCGACCCGGTCATGTTGGTGGACTGAGTTTGACTCGAGGAAGACCTTGATGGTTGACTGGGGTTGACCATGTGATTATGGGAAAGTCCAAGCATGGGTCTTGGCAAGGTAAAGTCCTAGTCATGGGTACTTGGCATGGAAAGTCCAAGTGTGACACTTGGCATTTGGTAAAGTCCAAGTCTTGAGTACTTAGCATGAAAAGTCCAAGTGGGACACTTGGCGCATGGAAAGTGCAAGTCATGGGTACTTGGCATTTGGGAAAGTCCAAGTCTTGAGTACTTGGCATGAGAAGTCCAAGCATGGGTCTTGGCAAATGAGAAGTCCAAGCATGGGTCTTGGCAAATGGAAAGTCCAAGCATGGGTCTTGGCATGGAAAGTCCAACATGGGTTGGCAAGGGAAAGTCAAAGCATGAGTCTTGGCATTTGGGAAGTCAAGGGATTGATATTGGCGTAAAGTCAAGCGAGTCTTGGCGGCGTAAGTCAATGTGCCTTGGCGGTGTAGACACCGTTAGCATGACATAGCCGAGGGAAGCACCTGGAGGCTAGCGCGATGGATGAACAAGTCATGGATGACTTGGAGGGATCCGAGAGGCGTGAGGTTGATGGAGGTGGCTAGAAGGCTTAGGTCTAGGCTAAGGGTGGTCTAGTAAGTATGGGGGCACCATACTTGGGTTAAAACCTCATCTTTGAGGTTGGCGATCAGCAGCAATATGGCGATTCATTGCAGTGAAGTCGACGAGTTCATTTGCCGTTTAAGAGGCTGCTCTGGCAATCGGCGCTCATTGGAAGCGATCGGTGATGTCTGACGATCGGCCCGAGTCGTGATCGGCTAAGTTCGTGTCGAGCAGAGATGCCGTGCCAGCGGTCGCCGATCGGGCTAATGTTGGCGATCGGCCTAAGAGATCCATTGGAATTTTTCCAGCGTGGATCGACCCATTGTCTCACGACAATAGTGGCATCAGTCGACTGGTGACTTATGGCAGTCGACTGATGGGCAGAAATCCAGGTCGCGCGCAAGGATAAAAGGAGCTCGACGGGAGGGTTTTTGCAACCGATTTTCTTGGACGTTTTGAAGCGATTTGCTGCTGCAAATCAGGGCTTTCAAGTGCTAGTCTAAGGCAATCAACAAGCAAGCTTCTAAAGAGTTTTTGTAAAGTGTTCTTTACTTCTCTGGTTGTATTTCCTCTTATATTTGCTTGTTGTATTTAGATTATTGTTGTAATCTTATTGTAAGAGGTTTCTCCACCTCCGACTTGTGTCGAGAACGAGTATTTATCATAGTGGTGTGTGATTGGCATCGCTAGGGTTCGTACGAACCCAATCCGTTGAGTAGGAACCGTTTCGGTTCCGAACCCCGTTAAATCTTCGTGTCTTTGTGTGTGATTGTCCATTTCGTTATTGTATTATATCTATATTCCGCTGCGCTAACGAAATTGTAGACACGAACGTGAAAGAATTCCATTGACGCTATTCACCCCCCCTCTAGCGGTCTCAATTCTTCTACACTATTTTGCATAATAAATCCCTACAGTGGTATCAGAGCCACTTGCGAAAGATCGTATAAAAAAATAGGTTTTCTCTATTTTATATATGATATAGAAGTAGGATAAATTTTATTATGAGTTGATAATTGCATTAGCAATTTTTCAAACATAATAAAATATCCGATGTCTTTTAAAAGTTAAAATTGACATGGTGCATGGTTATGGCCTAGTCCCAAAAAGATTGTGAATGTGTGTGTTGTAATTTTTAATACGGCCTATGTGTCGTGCCTTTCTCCTAAAATTCTTGTTGTAAAATTAGTTTTAGACTCGAATGTAACTCGAGTATTTCTCTTTTTGTAATATACAAAACAAAGATGGAGGGTCCATTGGAAGATGACGTTACAAGGAGGAAGTCAACAACACAAGACAACCAAAAGGAAGCACTTGGGAGAAGATGTTATCCCTAGGTTGATCAATCAATCTTTTCATTGGCTTGAGAAGATTGTAGAATAAGGGCCATAACCATGACACGCTTAGTTTAATATGTATGTGATGCATGTTAATTTAGCTTATATGTGATGTATGTTAATATGTATGTAATGCATGTTAATTTAGCTTATATGTGATATATGCTAATATGTATGTGATGCATGTTTAAGTTTATTTCTTAATAAGTCAAAAACGATATGCCTACCAAAGTTTGGTACTCACTACTTCCTCGATCATTTGTTGTTGGGTTTGCCAAAGCAAAGCAATGCATTTTATCTTGGAAGAGTGCGAGTGGATAATCGTGATGTCCCGCTATCAAACTTGGTTAAGACTTAATTAAGTTTTTATTAATTAATTAAGAAAGTAGAGGCATATATTAGCTTTGAACATAAGTTTTAAAAATTAGTTTTGTGTGACTTCCGAACATCAGCTTTGTCTTAGAAAGTGGTCGTTGCTCCGATATCAAAGAAGGTCTCTGTGCCTCGCAACGGCCTGGAAACTAGTTTAGGAATAAGCACTAAACTAATCTAAACTTAACCAAAGCTATTAAAGAGTTACATCAGATGTAATTGGAAAAAGATTGCCTACCTAATCATACTACGTCTTGGGCGATTAGCCAAAGCTAACTCAAGACGAAGTATGATGTGGATCTTTATCCCATATAAATTTATAGCTAAATAGAAGCTAATGATGTAAGCAAAATGTGATTACCTACATCAATGATTAGCTCATATCAAAGCTATGAGAATTTAGTGGGAGCCTCATTTAATTAAAGTACTAATTAAATGACTTAGGTATGATACTTAATTTTGCATTTTAATGTTGTAGATCACCATGTCATCTAACACGACACACCCCCTCAACTTGCGATCTGTCCTTGAGAAAGACAAGCTCAATGGAGCTAACTTTCTAGACTGGTATAGGAACTTGAGGATTATCCTCAAGCAAGAACGTAAACTGTATGTCCTAGAGCAGTCTACCCCTGAAACACCCGCCCCTGCGGCCACTCGTGCTGAAAAGGATGCTTATAAGAAGCATCAAGATGACGCATTAGATGTGTCATGTCTTATGCTTGCCACCATGAACTCTGAGCTTCAGAGAACATGGATGCCTATGGTATGGTTGAGCATTTAAAACAACTATATCAAGGACAAGCTAGGCACGAGCGTTTTGAAGTGTCTAAGGCTATTTTTGCATGCAAGATGCAAGAAGGAACACCTGTAGGAACTCACGTACTTAAAATGATAGGGTACATTGAGAACCTTGAAAGACTAGGTTTTCCACTGAGCCAAGAATTGGCAACCGATGTTATCCTACAATCATTGCCGGAAGCCTATAATCAATTCGTCATGAATTATAACATGAATGAAATTGATAAGCCTTTGCCTGAGATTCTCAGCATGTTAAGAACTGCTGAAGCGAATCTCAAGAAGAAAGTTAGTAACGTACTAATGGTCAAAAAGGGCAAAGGTAAGAGCAAAGGCAAGGGTAAGACCCAAGCCAAAGGCAAGGCTAATTCATCCACTTCAAAGGGTAAAGGTAAAGTACCTAAGGAAGGGGATTGTTTCCATTCTTGGTGAGGCGGACCTTTGGGCGGGCTGCAAAGTCTACCTTGAGGAAGTAAAGAAGAAAAGAAGTGGGACTTCTGCCTCAGGTATACACGTTATAGAAGTTAATCTATCTATTTCTTCTACATGGGTATTAGATACTTGATGTGCATCTCACATTTGTACTAATGTGCAGGGACTGAGAAATAGTAGACTAATGGCAAAAGGCGAAGTGGACCTACGAGTAGGCAATGGCGCAAAAGTTGCTGCTGTAGTTGTAGGAACATATTCTTTGTCTTTGCCCACTGGGCTTATCTTAGAACTAGAGGAGTGCTTTTATGTACCTGCATTAATGAAGAACATAATTTCTGTATCTTGTTTAGACAAGAAAAACTTTTCTTTTATAATAAAGGACAAATGTTGTTCCATTTATTTGAATGAAATGTTCTATTGTAATGCACCACTTATGAATGGTCTCTATGTTCTAGATTTAGAAAACCCAATTTATAACGTAAATACCAAACGCTTCAAATCGAATAATTTGAACCAAACATATCTCTGGCACTGTCGCCTAGGTCACATAAATGAAAAACGCATATCCCAACTCCATAAAGATGGATTATTGGACTCATTTGATTTTGAATCATATGAGGTATACGAATCTTGTCTTTTAGGAAAGATGACTAAAACTCCATTTAGTGGACATGGCGAGAGAGAGACGGACTTGTTAGGACTCATACATACTGATGTATGTGGCCCTTTCAATGTCGAAGCTAGAGGAGGCTATAAGTACTTTATTACTTTCACTGATGATATGAGTAGATTTGGCTACTTATATTTGATGAGACATAAGTCAGAATCCTTTGAAATGTTCAAAGAATTCAAGAATGAAGTACAAAACCAACTTGGTAAGCATATAAAGCTACTTCGATCAGATCGAGGTGGTGAATACCTTAGTCAAGAGTTTCGTGATCACCTGGCTGAGTGTGGTATAATATCCCAACTCACTCCACCTGGAACACCACAATGGAATGGTGTATCTGAGAGGAGAAATCGTACTCTATTAGATATGGTACGATCAATGATGAGCCAGACTGATCTACCTACTTCCTTTTGGGGTTTAGCTCTAGAGACAGCCACTTTCACACTTAATCGCGTCCCATCAAAAGCCGTAGAAAAGACACCATATACGTTATGGACTGGGAAGAGTCCCAAAATGTCTTTTATAAAGATTTGGGGTTGTGAAGCTTATGTTAGACGTCAAGTCTCAGATAAACTAGGACCCAAATCAAATAAGTGTTATTTTGTAGGATATCCCAAGGAAACTAAGGGATATTACTTTTACAATCCCACACTTGGCAAAGTGTTTGTTGCCAGAAATGCTGTCTTTCTAGAAAGAGAATTTATTTCTAGAAAAACTAGTGGGAGTAAAATTCATCTTGAAGAAATTCAAGATGAAGATAACACTAAGGCTTCGATGGAAAATGAACAGGCACCACAAAGTGTTGTGGATGAGGAAAATGTTGCCCAAAGAGTTGTGGAGCAAACACCTGTTCAAGTAGACCAACCTCTTCGTAGATATGATAGGATCCGTCGTCAACCCGAGAGATATTCTTTTCTCTTGACTGACAACGGTGATGTATTGCTTGTCGATCTTGACGAGCCTACATCCTATCAAGAAGCTATGATGAGCCCAGATTCCGAGAAATGGCTAGAGTCCATGAGATCCGAAATGGAATCCATGTACACTAACCAAGTATGGACTTTGGTTGATCCACCTGAAGGGGTAAAACCCATTGGGTGTAAGTGGGTCTTTAAAGTAAAGACTGACATGGATGGTAATAAGCATACCTATAAAGGTAGATTGGTGGCTAAAGGATTCAAACAAATTCATTGTATTGACTATGATGAAACCATTTCACCAGTTGCGATGCTTAAATCCATTCGGATCATACTTGCTATTGCAGCCTACCACGATTATGAGATCTGGCAGATGGATGTCAAAACCACTTTTCTGAATGGAAAGCTACTCGAGGATGTGTACATGACACAGCCTGAGGGTTTTGAAGATTTAAAGCATCCTGGAAAGGTATGCAAACTGCAAAGGTCCATTTATGGACTAAAGCAAGCCTCTCGAAGCTGGAATCTTCGATTCGATGATGCAATCAAGGAGTTTGGTTTCATCAAGAATGAAGATGAACCTTGTGTCTACAAGAGAAATAGTGGGAGCACAGTTGTATTTCTTATCTTGTATGTAGATGACATACTTCTCATCGGAAATGATATTCCCTCACTCCAGTCTGTGAAGATGTGGTTAGGGAATTGTTTCTCGATGAAAGACTTAGGTGAAGCTGCCTATATTCTAGGCATCAAGATCTATAGAGATAGATCTAAAAGATTACTTGGCCTAAGTCAGAGTACATACATTGATAAAGTGCTAGATCGTTTTGCTATGCAAAATTCCAAGAAAGGATTTCTACCTTTATCACATGGTGTGAGTCTTTCGAAGACTCAATGTCCCTCTTCTAAGGAGGAGAGAGATCGCATGGATAAGATCCCTTATGCATCTGCTATAGGGTCTATCATGTACGCCATGCTTTGTACTCGTCCTGACGTCTCGTATGCTTTGAGCATGACGAGTAGATACCAGTCGGATCCAGGTGAAAGTCACTGGATATCAGTCAAAAATATTCTTAAATACTTACAAAGAACGAAAGAATATTTCGTGATATTTGGAGGCAATGAAGAGCTAACTGTAAAGGGTTATATTGATGAAAGCTTCCAAACAGACAAGGATGACTATAGATCGCAATCGGGGTACGTGTTTTCCTGAATGGTGGAGCTGTGAGCTGGAAGAGTTCAGACACGGTTCGATTCTACAATGGCGAGTATATTGCGTCGATGCAAAGAAAGGAGGATGTTTGGCTCCGCAAGTTCATCAGTGAACTTGGGGTAGTTCCTAGCATTGCAGATCCAATAGACCTCTATTGTGACAACAATGGGGCTATTGCACAGGCTAAGGAACCTCGATCACATCAGTGGACCAAACACATACTGCGGCGCTTTCATCTCATTCGAGAGATCATCGATAGAGGAGATGTGAGGATATGCAGAGTACCGACAGAAGCTAACATCGCAGATCCATTGACCAAGGCTTTGGCACAGAGGAAGCATGATGGTCACACTAGGTCACTAGGTATCAGATATTATAGTGATTGATACTAGTGCTAGTGGGAGATTGTTAGTTATAGCCCTAGAACAAATCATGTGATGGTTGAATAGGGAACATTTTGTATCATATTCTATAAAGGCAAAGGATTGGTTATTATATTTACGTCTTGCTTGTGCCAGCTAAATTAAATATAATAATGCCCTAGAAAAGTAGGTTCTTATCTACAGCACATCAATTGGCAGAATTGATTATGAGAGGTTGTAGAGAACACTTTCCTAAATGTTCCTAGTCAAGTATTAATATGCAAGGGCAATATTAATACATAAACACTAGCATGTAGGTCAATTGATGACTTGATCTCATAAGTCATGGATATATGATATCAAGTTGACACATGGGTATATATTAGAGAATATATACTGAACTGACCCGCCATGAGAAAGTTTCATGGATCGTCATATGACTGTCATAAACTTTCTCATTTGACTATTGGTATGAATAGTCCTCAAACCTGAAGTCACTACGGTTCCCTACATAAGGAGTTATGTACTTTGGTATCGTCAAACATCACCCGTAACAGAGTGGACCATAAAGGCGATTACTGGGTATATAACAAATTATGCGGAGGGATGTGAGTGATGTAGATGGGATCTATCCCTCCCATATGATGGGAGTGATATCTATGGGCCCCTTGATTGAGTAGAACTACTAAAACGCATGGACATGCTCGAATGAGTCAATATGAGATATTGAGCTCATTTGTTTGAGTTAGTTTACTCAGGGATCAAGAAACACATAGATTGATCGAGGATGACACGGTCTATGCCTCATTGGTCAATCTGATATCAAGGATAGAAGGACACGGTCATACATTATAGTAGTCACGGAAAGGTTAGTCGGATCTTGACTTATTTCGTAACTTGGGTAGCAATGATGTATTGCTAGATGCCGCTCATTGCTTGTGTATCTAAAAGAGTTTAGATCCACTGCCAACGTTATGAGTGCCTATAGGGTCACACACAAAGAGCATGATGATTAGAAGAATTAGTGCATTCTAGTTTGACTAGAATAATTTGGGAATAAGCTTAAGTACAAAATGGTTTTTGGACTTTAAGCTTAATGAGAATTTTAACTTGTTGATTTAATGAGATTAATTCAATATGCTAAGCTTATTAATTTAATAAGATTAAATAAATATGTTATCATGATAGCCTAAGCTTAATTGATTTAATAAGATTAATTCAATATGTTACCTTATTGATTTAATGAGATTAATTCAATATGATAAAATAAGCTTATTGAATTAATAAGATTAATTCAACATGCATGAATGCGACATAAGCATGCCACCTAAGCTTGATGAGGTGGAAGGAGACAAAGGGTTTTGACCTTTGGAATTTCTCCACATGTGGCTGGCCAAACAAGGATTGCATTGAATGTGATAGGAGGTGAAAGGTTTTTTCAATCCTATAAAACACTCCATGGGGTGGCCGGCCAAACATGGTGAAGCTTGAGGCTTGGAGAGAGCTTGGTGGTGAGAGGCTTTGGTTGTGTGGCTTTTGTGAGTGTAGGCTAGCAAGAAGAGTGGTCTTCTTCTTCCTTTCTCTTTTTCCCTACCTTCCTCTCCTTTAGGGACTTCTCTAGCAAGTAGTAAAGGAGAGCTCTTCTAGTTTCTTTTGTGAGACAAGATCTTGCTCGTGTGGATACATATAGAGGCACGGACATTTGAACGTGCTAAAAGATCCAACAAACCCAAGGAGAAGCGGGATTAAAAAAGGGCACGCAACAAAGGTAATATTCTCCTATAAGATAGGTTTTGAAAAATTTATTTTTTGTACGAGGTTTTCTTTCGCAAGGATCACTTGGAAGGGATCCTATTTTTCCGTTGCACATATGCTATTTTGCATAATAAATCCCTACAATTTAAGGTGTTGGAAAGTTCAATGTTGAATTTCTAACCTTATCTTTGATGGTTTAGATTTCCTATTGGCTTGGGGAATTCCCAAAGACATTGTTGGTGCAATGCTCAAGGGGAGCAAGCCTTTAGGGGGAGGTATCCATCATGGGATGATGGATGTTATTTTTCCTCATGGGAAGGAAAAAATGAGATTTTCACATACCCAATTTGGAAATTTGGGGAAAGTATAGGATTGCCTCTCTTGAGTGATATGGGACTTATCACTAGGACGATGGTAGGCATCCTAGGTATTTTTGGACCAAGGGGGAGATTGTAAGATCTCATTGGGACATGAGACATTGACCTCCTTGGAGAGATAACCTTTTTGATGTATGTCAAAAAGGGGGAGAACATTAAATTATCAATTTGGAAAATTGGCAAGGGAATTTGAGTTAGGGGCCTATCTCAAGGTTTGTTTTGTCAAACATCAAAAAGGGGGAGATTGTTAGTGCAATCGGCCCAGGTCACGATTGACCAGACTCGAGTTTGACTCGAGAGATGTTTTGATGTTTGACAAAGTAAGTTGACATTGATGTTTGACATTAATGTATGTTGATGTTTTTGGGGAGATTGTTTATAAAATCAACCCGGGTTATATTTAACTGGACTCAAGGAAGACTTTGATGGTTGACTAGGGTTGACCATGTGGTTATGGAAAGTCCAAGTCATGGGTACTTGGCATAGAAAGTCCAAGTGGGATACTTGGCATTTGGGAAACTCCAAGCATGGGTCTTGGCATGGAAAGTCCAACATGGGTTGGAAAGGGAAAGTCCAAGCTTGAGTCTTGGCATTTGAGAAGTCCAAGGGGTTTGATATTGGCGGCGTAAAGTCCAAGCGGGAGTCTTGGCAGCATAAGTTTAATGTTTGGCAGCGTAAAGTCCAAGCGGAGTCTTGGCGGCGTAAGTCAAATGTGCCTTAGTGGTGTAGATACCGTTAGCATGACATAGCCGATGGAAGCACCTGAAGTCTAACGCGTTGGATGAACAAGTCATGGATGACTTGGAGGGATCCGAGAGGCATCAGACTGATGGAGGTGGCTAGAAGGCTTAGGTCTAGGCTAACGGTGATCTAGCAAGTATGGGGGCACCATACTTGGGCTAAAACCTCATGTTTGAGGTATGCCAGTCGACTGGTGCCATGTGGCAATCGACTGGCATAGTCAACTAGGGTTTGGCTGCAGGAATTGCTCTAGCAGTCGACTGCCATAGATGGACAGTCGACTGATTGGACGAGCAGTCGACTGATCTTGTGATCAGTCGACTAATGCTCGGATTTTGGGGCACAGAATAGAGTCTCACTCGACCACTGGGACGAGCAGTCAAGTGATGCTTGAACAGTCAACTGATGCTCATGATCAATCGACTGATGTCCTAGACGTTGGATTTTTCCAGCGTGGATTACACCGTTGTCTCACAGCAACAGTGTGATCAGTCGACTAATGGTCCCGAGCAGTCGACTGATCGACATTTTCCAGCACAGGTAGAAGCTATAAAAGGATCTCGTGATGGAGAAAAATGGATTCATTTTTTGAGAGCTTTAGGGGCGATTTGTTGCTGCAAATCAGGTCTCCAAGTACTAATCAAACAACCAAGCATTCAAGCAATTAAAAGCAAGTGTTGTAAAGTTTTTCTTTACTTGTCTTTAACATTAATTGTTGTAATTGCTTGTTTTTGTTTCTTACTATTGTAAGATCGCTTGTAAGGGGTTTCTCCGCCTCCGACTTGTGTCGAGAAGAAGTGTTTATCATAGTGGTGTGTGATTGACATCGCTAGGGTTCGTACGAACCCAATACGTGGAGTAAGAACCGTTCGGTTCCGAACCACGTTAAATATTTGTGTTTGTGTGTTGTATATTTCGTTATCATTATTATTTTTCTATTTCCGCTGTGCTAACGAAATTGTAGAGACAAACGCAACGAATTCCATTATCGAACGAGCACGACGCTATTCACCCCCCCCTCTAGCGGCCTCAAATATCCTACAAAATCGAGTCCAACTCAATTAGTCTAATTTGGATTACTCTTAATACAATTTAGTTCATCACATGAACCTAATCCTCATGGTCCATTATATGAACATAATCTCCATCTAATTGCCCTTTGTGTGTGACCCTATAGGTTCTTGTAACATTGGCAATGTTCCTAAACCGATTTATAAACATAAGCAATGAGCGGTATCTAACAACATATCATTGCTACCCAAGTTACAAGAATGTTGAGATCCAACATTACCTTTATGACTACTAATTGTGACTCTCACAATATGTGACAATGTCCCTCTATCCTTGACATCTAGATTGACCAATTGAGGCATAGACCGTGTCATCCTTTGTACAATCTATATCTTGAACTCCAAGTAGACTCACTCTAATCACATGAGTTCAATATCTCATATTGACTCATTTGGGCATGGCCATGCACTTAGTGGTCTCACTCTATCAAGAATCACGATATCACTCCCGTCATATAGGAGGATAGATCCCATCTACATCACTCACATCCCTCCATATAATTTGTTACATACCCAGTAATCACCTTTATAGTCCACCCATTTACGGGTGACGTTTGATGAAGCCAAAGTATGCAACTCCTTATGTAGGGAACCATGGTGACTTTAGGTCCAAGGACTAATAGTCATACTAATAGTCACATGAGAAAGTATATGACACTCATATAACGATCTATGAAACTTTCTCATGGCAGGTCATTCAGTATACATTCTCCAATGCATACCCATGTGTCAACTTGATATCTCATATCCATGACTTGTGAGATCAAGTCATCGAGTTGACTTACATGCTAGTCTCTTCGCATTAACATTGTCCTTGAATGTTAATACTTGACTAGGAATGATTAAGATTAGTGTTCTCTATATCATCTCATTATCGATTCAATCAATCGATTGATATAAATAAGAACCTTCTACTCTAGGACGTTATTATACTTAGTTATTTGGCACCAATACAAGTAAGTATAATAACCATAAAGAAATGCCTTTATAAATATGAATATAATACAACAAAGTCCATACAACAATCATCACATGATTGGCTCTATGGCTTTCACTAACAATCTCCCACTAGCACTAGTGTCAATCTCTGTAGTATCTAAAACCCAATGACCTAGTGTGATCATCATGCTTTTTCTATGCCAAAGCCTTGGTCAAGGGATCTACGACATTAGCCTCTATGGGCACTCTGCAAATCTTCACATCTCTCGAATGAGATGGAAGCGTCGTAGTATGTTTTTGGTCCGCTGGTGTGAGCGAGGTTCCTTAGCCTACGCAATTGCTCCATTATTATCACAATAGAGCTCTATAGGATCTGCTATGCTAGGAACCACCCCAAGCTCAGTAATGAACTTGCGGATCCAAACTGCCTCCTTTGCTGCCTCTAATGCAGCAATATACTCGACCTCTGTTGTAGAATCAGCAACTGTGTCCTGCTTCGAACCCTTCTAGCTCACAGCGCCACTATTCAAGCAAAACACGAACCCTGACTATGATCTATAATCATCCTGGTCAGTTTGGAAGTTGGTATCATTGTAACCCTTTACAGCTAGCTCCTCATTGCCTCCAAATATCAAGAAATATTCTTTAGTCCTTCTCAAGTATATAAGAATATTCGTGACTGCTATCCAGTGACGCTCACCTGGATCTGACTGGTATCTACTCATCATGCTCAAAGCATACGAGACATCAGAACGAGTACATAGCATGGCGTACATGATAGATCCTATGGCAGATGCATAAGGGATCTTATCCATGCGGTCTCTCTCCTCTCTAGAAGAGGGGCTTTGAGTCTTCGAAAGACTCACACCATGTGACATCGGCAGAAGTCCCTTCTTGGAATTCTACATGGCAAATCGTAGTAATACCGTGTCAATATATATACTCTGACTTAGGCCAAGCAATCTCTTAGATCTATCTCTATAGATCTTGATGCCTAGAATACAGGCTGCTTCACCTAAGTCTTTTATTGAGAAGCACGTTCCCAGCCAAGTCTTCACAGACTGTAGCGAAGGGATGTCATTCCCAATGAGTAGTATGTCATCCACATACAATACAAGGATGACAACTGTGTTTCCATTAACCCTCTTGTAGACACAGGGTTCATCTTCATTCTTGATGAAACCAAACTGTTTGATCGCATCATCGAATCGAAGATTCCAACTCCGAGAAGCTTGCTTTAGCCCATAAATGGACCTTTGCAACTTGCATACTTTCCCAGTATGCTGTGGATCTACAAAACTCTCAGGTTGTATCATGTACACATCCTCGAGCAAGTTTCCATTCAGAAACGCGGTTTTGACATCCATCTATCAGATCTCATAATCATGGTATGCTACAATAGCAAGCATGATCCAAATGGACTTAAACATAGCAACTGGAGAAAATGTTTCATCATAGTCAATATCATGAATTTGCTTGAAACCTTTAGCCACCAATCGACCCTTATAGGTATGCGTAAGTCCATCTATGTTAGTCTTTCTCTTAAAGACCCACTTACACCCAATGAGTTTGACGCCTTCAGGTGGATCAACCAAAGTCCATACTTGGTTGGTGTACATGGATTCCATCTCAGATCTCATGGCCTCTAGCCATTTCTCAAAATTTGGGCTCATCACAGCTTCCTAATAGGAGGTAGGCTCATTCTCAATGAGCATAACGTCATCATGGTCAGACATGAGAAATGAGTATCTCGCAGGCTGACGACGTACCCTATCAGACCTGCGAAGAGGTAGGTCTACCGAACAAGTTGTTGTTCCATAACTCTTTATGCAACAATCTCATCACCCACAACACTTTGTGGTTCCTGTTCAACCTCCATCCCGGCCTCAGTGCTATGGTCCTTATCTTAAATTTCTTCAAGATCGAATGTACTCCCACTAGTTTTTCTAGAAACAAAATCCCTTTCTAGAAATACCCCAGTATTTTCCACAAACACTTTGTGCTGACTGAAAATGTAGAAGTAATATCCCTTTATTTCTTGGGGATATCCAACAAAATAGCACTTTTCGGATTTGGGTCCCAGTTTGTCTGAGACTTGATGTCGAACGTAAGCCTCATAACCCCAAATCCTCATGAAAGACATCTTGGGATTTTTTCCTATCCATATCGTATATGGTATCTTTATCATAGTCTTGGATGGTACACAGTTAAGTGTGAAGGCTGCTGTGTCTAGAGCATATCCTCAAAACGATATAGGAAGATCTATATGACTCATCATAGATTGTACCATATCTAATAGGGTACGATTCCTCCTTTCGGGTACACCATTGCACTGTGGTGTTCCAGGAGGAGTGAGTTGGGATAAAATCCCACACTCAGCTAGATAATCATGAAACTTATGGCTAAGGTATTCACCACCTCGATCTGATCGAAGTATCTTAATACTCTTGCCAAGCTGGTTTTGTACTTCATTCTTGAATTCTTTAAACTTTTCAAAGGATTCTGACTTATGTGTCAGCAGATACACATAACCATATCTACTGAAGTCATCAGTAAATATAATGAAGTACCTATAATCACCTCTAGCAGCAACATTGAAAGGGCCACATACATCACTATGTATAAGTCCTAACAAGTCTATTGCTCTCTCGCTGTGTCCACTAAAGGGAATCTTGATCATCTTGCCTAGAAGGCAAAACTCACATGTCTCATATGATTCAAAATCAAATGAGTCCAACAACCCATCCTTATGGAGCTGGGATAAGCGACTCTCATTTATGTGACCTAACCGACAATGCCAGAGATAGGTTTGCTTCAACTCATTTGACTTGAACCTTTTGGTACTTATGTTATAGATGAGGTTCTCTAAGTCTAGAATGTAGAGTCTATTCATCAGAGGTGCACTACAATAGAACATATTATTTAAATAAACTAAACAACATTTGTTTTTTATTATAAATGAAAAGTCTTTCTTGTCTAAACAAGAAACTGAAATTATGTTCTTAGTCAGAGCATGCACATAACAACATTCATCTAGTTCTAGTACAAGAACATAGGGCATAGATTGAAAATAAATTCCTACAACAACAACAGCAACCCTTGCTCCATTGCCTACTCGTAAGTCCACCTCGCCCTTTGTCAATGCCTTGCTATTTCTCAATACCTGCACATTGGTACAAATGTGAGATGCACATCTGGTATCTAATACCCATGATGAAAAAAATAGATAGATTGACTTCTATGACATACATACCTGAAGTAGAAGTCTCACTTCTCTTCTTCTTAAGATCTTCCAGGTATACTTTGCAGTTACGCTTCCAGTGTCCAGCTTCGTTACAGTGGAAGCAAGTCCCTTCCTTGGCCACCCCTCCTTTCGGTTTCAGAGCCTTGCCTTTGCCCTTGGCTTGGGACTTTCCCTTAACTTTAGGCTTTCCCTTGCCTTTATTCTTTTGCACCATCAAAATAGAGTCAGGTTTTCCCTTCTTAAGGTTGAGCTCAACAGTTCTCAACATGCTGAGCATCTCAGGCAGTGGCTTATCAATTTCATTCATGTTGTAATTCATGACAAATTGATTATAGCTTTCTGGCAAGGATTGCAAGATTAAGTCAGTGGCCAGTTCTTGGCCAAGTGAGAATCCCAACCTCTGTAGGTTTTCTATGTACCCAATCATCTTGAGTACATATGGACCTACGGGAGTCCCATCTTGCATCTTGGACTGAAACAGTGCCTTAGAGATCTCATATCTCTCATGCCTTGCTTGTCCTTGATATAGTTGACGAAGATGTTCAACCATATCAAAAGCATTCATGAACTCGTGTTGCTTCTGAAGCTCAGAGTTCATGGTCGCGAGCATGAGGCTTGACACATCTAATGCATCATCTTGATGCTTCTTGTAAGCATCTCGGTCAGCTCGCGAGGCAGTGGCAGGGGGTGCCTCCAGAATGGGCTGCTCCAGAACGTACAGTTTTCTTTCTTGAGTGAGAACGATTCTCAGATTCATGTACCAGTTCAAGAAATTAGCTCCATTAAGCTTGTCCTTCTCAAGGACAGAATGCAGGGAGAGAGTGTTTGTGTTTATCAACATGGTAATCTACAACATAAACAATGCAGAAAATAAATATCATATTCCATTTATCATTTAATTAGGCCTTTAATTAAATGATGCTTCCACTGAATTATAGGACTTTTGTAGAATCGAGTCATGGATGTGGTCAAACCACATTACTAGATTCATACAAACTAGCTATAATTCTCGCGGGACAAGTTCCACATCATACTACGCCTTGAGTTAGCTTTAGCTAAATTGCCTAAGACTTAGTATGATCGGTAGGTAACAAATTACCGATTATATCTCTATGCAATTCTTGTTTATAGGATCAAGATCCACATTTACAAAAGACCTTGAGTTAGCTTTGGCTAAATCGCCCAAGATTTAGTCTAAATGTGATCTTATCCTATCTTTCCAACGATTGGAATATGCCTATAGTTTTACTCGATCCAATTGAGTTAACTAGTTTTACTCAATCCAATTGAGCTTATTCTCACCCAAGCTGTGATAGGCAGGACCAAGTTTGTCCATCCGCATCCTACAAAGATAATATGCATTGTTCTGCTTTGGCTGATTCAACAACAACAAATGATCGAGGTAGTGATGGGTATCAAAACTTGGTAGGCATTTTCGAGTTGTTTCGATTAAAATATAATCTAATCGTGAATGTGTATCATATACGCATTAAGGCCTTAATTACCCTACACTAGCATGCATCACATACACACAAGCAAAATATACTAGCATGCATCATATACATACAAGCAAAATATCCTAGCATGCATCATATACATACAAGCAAAATTTACTAGCATGCACAAGCAAATATATATATATATATATATATATATATATATATATATATATATATATATATATATATATATATATATAAAAATTAAATTGTGATGAAATCATGGCCCTACTATGATCTTCTCAAGCCAATGAGAAGATTGGACGGTCAACCTAGGGTTAGCGGCTTCTCCAAGCGCCTCCTTTGACCGCCATGTGTCATCGGCGCCCTCCTCGTAACTTCGTCTAGTAGTGGACCTTCCACCGCTTCATTTTGTACATTACAAACATGAAACTTGAGTTACATTCGAGTCTAAAACTATTTACAATAGGAATATTAAAAAGAGAGGCACGATGCGCAGGTCGCATACATTATACAACATGCACAATACAAAAAAGGCGCGCAAGCCGTATTATGAATTACAACACATTTTTGTCCAATCACATTGGGGTTCTTAAGCCATAACCATCACAGTATTATACATAATTCTAAATTATGTATTTTACAGAAATTTCTATAATTTTTCCTATTTTTTTAATTTTTTGAGTCACATCTCCGTAACGATCCCGCTAAGCGATTTCCAGGCGCGATAGTATGACAATGCCCCTTGCGGGGTTAGGGGCAGCACCCCTACTCACAAAATGAATCTTGAGAGTGTCCCATCTTGATCTTACAGTGCCTTAAGTCGCTATCCCAAAAGACTAGAGTGAGAATTTGCCATTTCGGAGAGTTTTTCTCAGTGGTTAAAGCCTACAAGTGTCCCAACACTTGTTGCTTCGACTCTTTGAGAAAAATATCCAAAAAAATCTATAAAATAGGAAATTTATAGAAACTTACAGATCTGTAATTTTTTATATCTAATACAAAAATTACAAAACTAAACACATACATGCTTCGCACGTGGCTCTGATACCACTATTGGACTATCCGAGCCGTAAAAACCGCTTTTTGTGTTGCGGAAACCTCGGAAGTCGGCCATGGATCTGTGCAAAGAATAACAAAAATACATGTACGTGTTTAAAACCTTAGATCTACAAGAAAGGAGCATTACCCTTGATGCGACGCCCTTCGCTTATCCCACACATCCAAACAGCTTGTCGGAACTCGAGAGTGTCAAGTGTACACTCCTCTATCGGTATCCGCACAGACAAAAGGTGGAGAATGCAACTTAGAGTGTGCTAGCACTCCTTGAAACTCATGGCAAGGATGAGGGGGGGAGAGCTTGAGAGGATAGGAAGAAGAATATGAAGTTAATCCCCTTAACTTCACACTAATGCACCAACATAAGTGGTCGGCCACTTCATGGGAGTTACATGCATGTTTTGGTGCAACAATGCCCCAAGCATTTATATGTTTTGATGTTTAGATAATCATCTAAGTTTGGCAATACTTTGTGATCTAATTATGAACATCTTTAAGTGATAGGAAAATCCAAGTATGAAGACTTGGTAAAGGCAAAGTCTAAGTGTGATCTTGGCAAGAGTGTTAGTGAAAGCCTAGAGTCAATCATGTGATTATTGTTGTATGGACTTTATTGTATCATATTCCTATTTATAAAGGCATGGTTATTATATTTACTTGTATTGGTGCCAAATAACTAAATATAATAATGTCCTTGAGTAGTAGGTTCTTATCTATATCAATCGATTGGTTGAATCGATAATGAGATGATATAGAGAACACTACTCTTAATCATTCCTAGTCGAGTATTAACATTCAGGGACAATGTTAATGCGTAGAGACTAGCATGTAGGTCAACACGATGACTTGATCTCACAAGTCATGGATATGAGATATCAAGTTGACACATGGGTATGCATTGGAGAATGTATACTGAATGACCCGCCATGAGAAAGTATCATGGATCGTTATATGAGTGTCATATACTTTCTCATGTGCCTATTAGTATGACTATTAGTCCTTAGACCTGAAGTCACCATGGTTCCCTACATAAGGAGTTGCATACTTTGGCTTCGTCAAACGTCACCCGTAAATGGGTGGACTATAAAGGCGATTACTGGGTATGTAACAAATTATGCGGAGGGATGTGAGTGATGTAGATGGAATCTATCCCTCCTATATGACGGGGGTGACATCGATATTCTTGATAGAGTGAGACCACGAAGTGCATGGCCATGCCCAAATGAGTCAATATGAGATATTGAGCTCATTTGATTAGAGTGAGTCTACTTGAAGATCAAGATTTAGATTGTACCGAGGATGACACGGTCTATGCCTCGATTGGTCAATCTAGATGTCAAGGATAGAGGGACATTGTCACATATTGTGAGAGTCACAATTAGTAGTCACAAAGGTGATGTTGGAGCTCAACATTCTTGTAACTTGGGTAGCAATGATGTGTTGCTAGATACCGCTCATTGCTTATGTTCTTAAATCTGTTTAGGGACATTGCCAACGTTACAAGAACCTATAGGGTCACACACATAAGAGCAATTAGATGGAGATTAGGTTAATATGATGAACCATGAGGATTAGGTTCATGGGATGAACCAAATTGGATTAAGAGTAATCCAAATTAGACTAATTGAGTTAGACTCAAGTTGATTCAAGTGTTGAATGAGTCTAATTTAGATTTGATTCATCAAATCAATTTAAATTAAATGAATAGAGATTCATTAAATTAAATTGACTTGAGTCAAGTGGTTAGATTTGATCAACCATGGGAGATTAGAGGTCATGTTTGACTTGACTTGAGAGGGAAGATGAAAGGTCAAGTTTGACTTGACCAAATGCCATGTCATGATGATGACTTGGCATGGCCGGCCAATGGTGATGCTCCACATCATCATTGACTTGGTCAATTGGTGCCACATCATGAGGGAGACCAAGGGTCATGGGAGTTACATGCATGCATGTAACCCCCCTTCCATGAAGTGGCCGGCCACTTTAGGGGTTATGATGATGAATTCATTTTTGTGAGTTACTAATTCCATCATCTTCTTCCTTGGTGCTCTTCCTCTCAAGCTCTCCCTCTCCTTCCTCATCTTTCCGAGATCTTCTAGGAGTTCTAGCACACTCAAGTTTGTCTCTTTCTCCACCTATTGCTTGTGTGGATACCAATAGAGGAGTGTGCACTTGACACTCTCAAGTTCCGGCAAACTTTTGGACGAGCGGGATAAGCGAAGGGCGTCGCATCGAGGGTAATGATCTCACCTCTTAGATCTAAGGTAGATCTAGGGATTTTAGTAAGCACATACATGTTTTATTTTAATATATCTTCGCACGGATCCGTGGCCGGGGATTCCGAGGTTTCCGCAACGCAAAAAGCGGTTTTTGCGGCTCGGAAAAACCCAACAGTGGTATCAGAGCCACGTGCGAAGCATGTATGTGTTTCGTTTTTGTAATTTTTGTATTAGATATAAAAAAAATTACAGATTTATATGTTTCTGTAAATTTCCTAATTTTATAGAATTTTTGGGTATTTTTCTCAAGGAGTCGAAGCAACGAGTGTTGGGACACTTGTAGGCTTCAACCGTCGAGAAAAAACTCTCCGAAACGGCGAGTTCTCGCTTTAGGTTTTTGGGACAGTGACTTAACTCGCTGTAGGATCGTAGTAGGGACACTCGCAAAGTTAATTTTGCAAGTATGGGCGCTGCCCCTATTCCCGAAAGGGGCTTTGTCCCGTGATCACGCCCGGAAACCGCTTAGCGGGACCGTTACGGAGAGGTGACTCATTAATTTGAAAAAAAAATTAGGAAAAATTATAGAAATTTCTGTAAAAATACATAATTTAGAATTATGTATAATTCTGTGATTGTCATGGCCCAATGACCCAAATTTGATTGGATTATGTGTGTTGTAATTCATAATACGGCCTACGTGCCGTTTTGTGGTTGTGCGTGTTGTATAGTGTATGCGACTTGCGCGTTGTACCTCTTCTTTTGATATTCTAGTTGTAAATAGTTTTAGACTCAAATGTAACTCGAGTTTCATATTTGTAATGTACAAAATGGAGCGGTGGAAAGTCCACTCGAAGACGAGATTATGAGAAGGGTGACGATGACACATGGCGGTCAAAGGAAGTGCTTGGAGAAGCCGCTAGCCTTAGGTTGACCGTCCGATCTTCTCATTGGCTTGAGAAGATCGTAGTAGGGACATGACTATATCACATTTAATTATATATATATATGTTGATATATATATATATATATATATATATATTTAATTGATTTTGCTTTTATGTATGTGATGCATGCTAGGATAATTTTCTTGTATGTATATGATGCATGCTAGAATAATGAATGTATGTATGTGATGCATGCTAATATAGGATAATAAAGGCCTAAATGCGTATAAGATACACATTATGATTAGATTAGATCATAATCGAATCAACTCTAAAATGCCTACCGAGCCTTGATACCCATCACTACCTCGATCATTTGTTGTTGTTGAATCTGCCAAAGCAGAGCAACGCATATTATCTTGGTAGGGTGCAGAGGGACAATCTTGGTCCCGCCTATCACACTTGGGTTAGAGTAAGCTCAATTAGATTGAGAAAAACTAGTTAAACTCAATTGGATCGAGTAGAACTATAGGCATATTCCAATCGTTGGAAAGATAGGTTAAGATCGCATTTACACTAAATCTTGGGCGATTTAGCCAAAGCTAACTCAAGGTCTTTTGTAAATGTGGGTCTTGATCCTATAAACAAGAGTTGCATAGAGATGTAATCAGTAATGTGTTACCCACCGATCGTACTAAGTCTTGGGCGATTTAGCCAAAGCTAACTCAAGGCTTAGTATGATGTGGATCTTGTCCCACAAGAATTATAGCTAGTTTGTATGAATCTAGTAATGTGGTTTGACCACATCAATAACTCGATTCTACAAAATTCCTATAATTTAGTGGGAGCATCATTTGATTAAAGGCCTAATTAAATGATAAAAAGAATATGATATTAATTCTCTGCATTGTATGTTGTAGATAACTATGTCGACAAACACGAACACTCTCTCTCTGCGTTCTGTCCTTGAGAAGGACAAACTCAATGGAGCAAATTTTCTGGACTGGTACAGGAACCTGAGAATTGTTCTCACCCAAGAAAGGAAGTTGTACGTCCTGGAGAAGCCCATTCCGGAGGCACCTCCTGCCACTGCCTCGCGAGCTAACAAAGATGCTTACAAGAAGCATCAAGATGATGCATTAGATGTGTCATGTCTTATGCTCGCGACCATGAACTCTGAGCTTCAGAAGCAACACGAGTTCATGAATGCTTATGATATGGTTGGATATCTTGGTCAACTATATAAAAGACATGCTAGGCATGAGAGATATGAAGTCTCTAAGGCATTATTTGGGTCCAAAATGCAAGAAGGGACTCCCGTAGGTACATATATACTCAAGATGATTGGGTACGTAGAGAACCTACAAAGGCTGGGATTCCCACTTGGCCAAGAGCTGGCCACTGACCTGATCTTGCAATCTTTGCCACAAGCCTTCAATCAATTTGTCATGAATTATAACATGAATGAAATTGATAAGTCATTGCCTGAAATGCTCAGCATGTTGAGAACTGCTGAGCTTAACCTTAAGAAGGGAAAATATGACACCATTTTGATGGTGCAGAAGAAGAAAGGCAAGGGCAAGCCTAAAGGTAAGGGAAAGTCCCAAGCCAAGGGCAAAGGCAAAGAACTCAAACCCAAAGGAGGGGTAGCAAAGGAAGGGGCTTGCTTCTACTGCAAGGAAGCAGGACACTGGAAGCGTAACTGCAAGGCATACCTGGAAGATCTTAAGAAGAAAAGAAGTGAGACTTCTACTTCAGGTATAAATGTTATAGAAGTCAATCTATCTATTTCTTCATCATGGGTATTAGATACCGGATGTGCATCTCACATTTGTACCAATGTACAGGCGCTGAGAAATAGCAGGACATTGACAAAGGGCGAGATGGACCTACGAGTAGGCAATGGAGTAAGGGTTGCTGCTGTTGCTGTAGGAACTTATGATCTATCTTTGCCCTCTGGGCTTGTACTAGAATTAGATAAATGTTGTTATGTGCCTGCTTTAACCAAGAACATCATTTCAGTTTCTTGTTTGGACAAGAAAGGATTTTCATTTATAATAAAGAACAAATGTTGTTCATTTTATTTAAATGATATGTTCTATTGTAGTGCACCTCTAATGAACGGACTCTACTTTCTAGACATAGAGAGCCCTATCTATAACATAAGTACCAAGAGGTTCAAGACAAATGAGTTGAACAAAACCTATCTCTGGCACTGTCGCTTAGGTCACATAAATGAGAGTCGCTTATCTCAGCTCCATAAGGATGGGCTGCTAGACTCATTTGATTTTGAATCATATGAGACATGCGAGTCTTTCCTTTTAGGCAAGATGACCAAGACTCCCTTTAGTGGACACAGCGAAAGAGCAACAGATTTATTAGGACTTATACATAGTGATGTATGTGGTCCTTTCAATGTTGCTGCTAGAGGTGGTTACAGGTACTTCATTACATTTACTGATGACTTTAGTAGATATGGTTATGTGTATCTCATGACACACAAATTAGAATCCTTTAAAAAGTTCAAAGAATTCAAGAATGAAGTACAAAACCAGCTTGGCAAGAGTATTAAAATACTTCGATCAGATTGAGGTGGAGAATACCTTAGCCATGAGTTTCGTGACTATCTAGCTGAGTGTGGGATTCTATCCCAACTCACTCCTCCTGGAACACCACAGTGGAATGGTGTATCCGAAAGGAGGAATCGTACCCTATTATATATGGTACGATCTATGATGAGTCACACAGATCTTCCTATATCCTTTTGGGGATATGCTCTAGACACAACAACCTTTACCCTTAACCGTGTACCATCCAAGGCTGTGATAAAGACACCATATACGATATGGACAGGGAGAAATCCCATGATGTCTTTCATGAGGATTTGGGGTTGTGAGGCTTACGTTCGACGTCAAGTCTCAAACAAACTGGGACCCAAATCCGATAGGTTCTATTTTGTTGGATATCCCAAGGATACAAAGGGATATTACTTCTACATTCCCAGTCAGCACAAAGTGTTTGTGGCAAAGACTGGGGTTTTTCTAGAAAGGGATTTTATTTCTAGAAAAACTAGTGGGAGTACCTTCGATCTTGAAGAAATTCAAGATAAGGACCATAGCACTGAGGCCTTGATGGAGGTTGAACAGGAACCACAAAGTGTTGTGGGTGATGAGGTTGTTGCACAAAGAGTTGTGGAACAACCACCTGTTCAGGTAGACCTACCTCTTCACAGGTCTGATAGGGTACATCATCAGCCTGAGAGATACTCATTTATCTTGTCTGACCATGATGACGTTATGCTCATTGAGAATGAGCCTACCTCCTTCAGGAAGCTGTGATGAGCCCAGATTCTGAGAAATGGCTAGAGGCCATGAGATCCGAGATGGAATCCATGTACACCAACCAAGTATAAACTTTGGTTGATCCACCTGAAGGGGTCAAACCCATTGGGTGTAAGTGGGTCTTTAGGAGAAAGACTGACATGGATGGACTTACGCATACCTATAAGGGTCGATTGGTGGCTAAAGGTTTCAAGCAAATCCATGGTATTGACTATGATGAAACCTTTTCTCCAGTGGCGATGTTTAAGTCCATTCGGATCTTGCTTACTATTGCAACATACCACGATTATGAGATCTGGCAGATGGATGTCAAAACCGCATTTCTGAATGGAAACTTACTTGAGGATGTGTACATGACACAACCTGAGGGTTTTGAAGATCCACAGCATACTGGGAAGGTATGCAAGCTGCAAAGGTCCATTTATGGGGTAAAGCAAGCTTCTCGGAGCTGGAATCTTCGATTCGATGATGCGATCAAACAGTTTGGTTTCATCAAGAATGAAGATGAACCCTGTGTCTGCAAGAGGGTTAATGGGAACACAGTTGTCATCCTTGTATTGTATGTGGATGACATACTGCTCATTGGGAATGACATCCCTTCACTACAGTCTGTGAAGACTTGGCTCGGGACGTGCTTCTCAATGAAGGACTTAGGTGAAGCAACTTGTATTCTAGCCATCAAGATCTATAGAGATAGATCTAAGAGATTGCTTGGCCTAAGTCAGAGTATATACATTGATACGGTATTACTTCGGTTTGCCATACAGAATTCCAAGAAAGGACTTCTATCGATGTCACATGGTGTGAGTCTTTCGAAGACTCAAAGTCTCTCTTCTAGAGAGGAGAGAGACCGCATGGATAAGATCTCTTACGCATCTGCTATAGGATCTATCATGTATGCCATGCTATGTACTCGTCCTGATGTCTCGTATGCTTTGAGCATGACGAGTAGATACTAGTCAGATCCAGGTGAGCGTCACTGGATAGCAGTCAAGAATATTCTTAAGTACTTGAGAAGGACTAAAGAATATTTCTTGATATTTGGAGGCGATGAGGAGCTAGCTGTAAGGGGTTACAGCGATGCCAGCTTCCAAACTGATCAGGATGATTATAGATCGCAGTCAGGGTTCGTGTTTTGCTTGAATGGTGGCGCTGTGAGCTGGAAGAGTTCTAGGCAGGACACAGTTGCTGATTCTACAACAAGAGGCCGAGTATATCGGTGCTTCTATCTCATTCGAGAGATTATCGATAGAGGAGATGTGAAGATTTGCAGAGTACCCACAGCGGCTAACATCGCATATCCCTTGACCAAGGCTTTGGCACAGAAAAAGCATGATGGTCACACTAGGTCATTGGGTATTAGATACTACGGTGATTGGCACTAGTGCTAGTGGGAGATTGTTAGTGAAAGCCCTAGAGTCAATCATGTGATTATTATTGTATGGACTTTATTGTATCATATTCCTATTTATAAAGGCATAGTTATTATATTTACTTGTATTGGTGCCAAAAAACTAAATATAATAATGTCATTGAGTAGTAGGTTCTTATCTATATCAATCGATTGGTTGAATCGATAATGAGATGATATAGAAACACTACTCTTAATCATTCCTAGTCGAGTATTAACATTCAGGGACAATGTTAATGCGTAGAGACTAGCATGTAGGTCAACACGATGACTTGATCTCGCAAGTCATGGATATGAGATATCAAGTTGACACATGGGTATGCATTGGAGAATGCATACTGAATGACCCGCCATGAGAAAGTATCATGGATCGTTATATGAGTGTCATATACTTTCTCATGTGGCCATTAGTATGACTATTAGTCCTTAGACCTAAAGTCACCATGGTTCCCTACATAAGGAGTTGCATACTTTGGCTTCGTCAAACATCACCCGTAAATGGGTGGACTATAAAGGCGATTACTGGGTATGTAACAAATTATGCGGAGGGATGTGAGTGATGTAGATGGGATCTATCCCTCCTATATGACGGGGGTGACATCGATATTCTTGATAGAGTGAGACCACGAAGTGCATGGCCATGCCCAAATGAGTCAATATGAGATATTAGCTCATTTGATTAGAGTGAGTCTACTTGGAGATCAAGATTTAGATTGTACCGAGGATGACACGGTCCATGCCTCGATTGGTCAATCTAGATGTCAAGGATAGAGGGACATTGTCACATATTGTGAGAGTCACAATTAGTAGTCACAAAGGTGATGTTGGAGCTCAACATTCTTGTAACTTGGGTAGCAATGATGTGTTACTAGATACCGCTCATTGCTTATGTTCCTAAATCGGTTTAGGGACATTGCCAACGTTACAAGAACCTATAGGGTCACACACATAAGTGCAATTAGATGGAGATTAGGTTCATATGATGAACCATGAGGATTAGGTTCATGGGATGAACCAAATTGGATTAAGAGTAATCCAAATTAGACTAATTGAGTTAGACTCAAGTTGATTCAAGTGTTGAATGAGTCTAATTTAGATTTGATTCATCAAATCAATTTAAATTAAATGAATAGAGATTCATTAAATTAAATTGACTTGAGTCAAGTGGTTAGATTTGATCAACCATGGGAGATTAGAGGTCAAGTTTGACTTGACTTGAGAGGGAAGATGAAAGGTCAAGTTTGACTTGACCAAATGCCATGTCATGATGACTTGGCATGGCTGGCAAATGGTGATGCTCCACATCATCATTGACTTGGTCAATTGGTGCCACATCATGAGGGAGACCAAGGGTCATGGGAGTTACATGCGTGCATGTAACCCCCCTTCCATTAAGTGGCCGGCCACTTTAGGGGTTATGATGATGAATTCATTTTTGTGAGTTACTAATTCCATCATCTTCTTCCTTGGTGCTCTTCCTCTCAAGCTCTCCCTCTCCTTCCTCATCTTGCCGATATCTTCTAGGAGTGCTAGCACACTAAAGTTTGTCTCTTTCTCCACCTATTGCTTGTGTGGATACCAATAGAGGAGTGTGCACTTGACACTCTCGAGTTCCGGCGAACTTTTGGACGAGTGGGATAAGCGAAGGGCGTCGCATCGAGGGTAATGATCTCACCTCTTAGATCTAAGGTAGATCTAGGGATTTTAGTAAGCACATACATGTTTTATTTTAATATATCTTCGCACGGATCCGTGGCCGGGGATTTCGAGGTTTCCGCAACGCAAAAAGTGGTTTTTGCGGCTCGGAAAAACCCAACAAAGAGAAGTCCAAGGAAAAGGCTTGGCGGAAAAAGACCAAGGATGTAGTCTTAGCAGTGTAAAGTCCAAGCGGACCTTGGCAAAGGAAGTCCAAAGGCAAGTCTTGGCAGCGTAAGTCCAAGCATGTAGTCTTTGCGGCGTAAAGTCCAAGTGCACTTTGGCAAAGGGAAATCAAAGACATGATAAAACCGAAGGAAGCTCTTGGAAGCAAGCGCAAAGGATGAACAAGTTGCGGACTCGGAGGGATCCTGGAGACGCAAGGCTTAAGGAAGAGCTAGAAGGTTGAGTCTAAGTCTAGGGAATCAATTCAAGTATGAATTATTCATACTTGATGAGTATCAGTCGACTGATACGATGTAGTAGTCGACTGATAGAGTGCTCGACTGAGTCAGGCTAAAAAGCTGACGAACAGTCGACTACCTAGTCATGGCAGTCGACTAATGTCACCATCAGTTGACTGCCAAACAATGGCAGTCGACTGATCAAGTCGAACCCGGGCATAGAATGGAGTCTCACTTGACTGATGGAGGGATCAGTCGACTGATGAGTGTGCCGTTGGATGATGACGCTTATGAATCTCGCAAATCCGACTGTTCAGAAGTCGTTAGCCACGACGGCAGTTGACTGATGTTGTACATTAGTCGATTGATCGTGGCCCAACGGGAAAAATAGCCCTCTCTCTATAAAAAGAGGGCTTGGGGTGGTTGAGAGGGTTAATTCTTATATTCTGATCATTCTCTCAAGCCCCCACGAATTTTCTAAGCTTTCTAAGTGTTTTAATTTCCCTCCTCCTCTCTAATCTTCATCTTCATCTTTTGTAAGAAGAGGAGGGTTTTTGTAAAAGAGAAAGCTGTTGGATCGAAGCGGATCGCTAGAGGGGGGGTGAATAGCGATAAAAACTTTTCTTTTAAATCGTTCGATAGACAATTAAATGCAGCGGAAATGTAAATAAAAACTAAATGAGACAAATAGTTTTTTTACTTGGTTCATAGCCTTCGGCTACTACTCCAAGGCCCTAACGGTCCTAGACCGTGTACGGAGGGCAATTCACTAAAACACTCCTCCTCGTTTGAGGTAGGAGTTTTACGATTACAAAAGCCTTCGAAGCAAAAAGATAGAGAGACAAACCCTCTCTTCTATTAAAGTAAAATGCAACGAAAAGCCTCGATTAAAAAGAATTACAATATTGAAAGCAATAACAAATTAAGATTATACCAACAACTAAACAAAAGAAACTTTAAGCTAGGGTTGTTGGCAGCACTTCGTTGTTGTAGAGTCGTCGGAGAGTTGCAGCGTAACGGAGGCTTTTGAGCACTTAGAATTGAGGATGAAACCCTAGGTTTGGCCCTCCTTTTATAGCCTTTAAGCCCCTCAATGAATGGGTCTTCAACCAATCACAAATGGGCACAAAACTCCTTGAAAAATGGTGATAAAGCTTGACTCCTCGAGGTTGATTTTTGACCACCGGTTGAACTGGTCGGTTGAATCAAGGCGCTGAATCGCCAGCTTGAAAATAAAGAGTTAGCTCAAAATATAAGTGGATTCAACGGCCACTTGCCATCCGATCTCAACATAGACCTTCCATGGGAAGTCTTGGGTCGGATCGTCACCTAAGATCATCCCCGTAAAGAGGATACGACCTCACTTACACTCGCACACACGAGCTTACCTCGATACTTATGTGTCGCTTTTGCTTCCGGCCTTCCACTCGATTCCTTCGGCTCCCTCCAAAGTAACTCGAGTGTCGCCCGACCACCGCGGCTTCCTCCGGGTGTCGCTAGCCTTCAGCTCCAGCATTAAGACTTTTCTGCACACTTGATTTAGCTCGTGAGATAACAATATAAGCTTAACTTTATATCATTTGCTATAATCAAAACTTAGGTTCGACTTAGGTGCCCACTGCACCAACAAAAGCTTCTTAGTGAAGATTGATTTGGGTTGATCCACCTTAAGGATCGCCGTGGAGTAGGAGCGTTATCTCCAAACCACGTAAAGGCTTCCGTGTTAGCATTGTATTTTCGTTTATATTACTATTGTATTTGTTGTGCTTCCACTAACCATTTTTGTAGAAATCGAAAAAAAGGCTATTCACCCCCCCCCCTCTAGCCTTACAAAGATCCCCAACAAGTGGTATCAGAACCCAAATCGCATCGGAAGATCTAACCATCAATCGGAGCATAATGGCTTTTCAAGAGGGGTATAGCACGGTGAGGCCTCTATTCTTCAATGGCAACGATTTGGGCTACTGGAAAGGTAGGATGGAATACTATCTTATGAATGATATTGATAATTGGTTTAGTATTGTAGACGGATTCGAGAAGCCGGTCGATGAACACGGAGCACCCATACCGACCAAGGATTGGACGAGGGACATGGCCAAGAAGGCTCAAGCTAACGCCAAAGCAACAACCACACTTCAATGTGGTTTGTCCAAAGAGCAACTAAGTAAGGTGGGGCCTTTCGAATCGGCAAAGGAGCTTTAGGAGAAGCTAATTGAGCTCAACAAGGGATCGAAGAAAACAAGAAGAGCCAAGAGAGATCACTTAATAGGCCAACTCCAAAGCTTCACCATGAAGACCAATGAAACCGTGAGCCAAATGCACGATAGCTTCAAGGAAGTAATCAACGGACTACATGTGATAGGTGAGAAGGTCGAAAATCGAGACCTTGTGAGGTACATTCTCCAAGCTTTCCCTAGAACAACCTTGTGGGCTTCAATGGTAGATGCCTATAAGGTCTCTAGGGATCTTTCTTTAGTTAAATTAGATGAACTCTTTTGTGAATTTGAGTTGCACGAGCAAGCTAACACTTCATCCAAGGAGAAAGGTGTAGCTCTTTTTGTAGGGAAGAAGGACAATAAGAAGAAAGAGAAGAAAGAAGTCTCTTCCTCATCCAAATCCGAGGAGGAGTCACCAAGTAGCGACGACGAGCTATCGGCTAGTGAGGTAACTCACTATGTAAAGAAGCTTGGTGGGAGGTCAAGGAAACTCACCAAGAAGGATGTGAGGAGGATGTTCCAATCCTCCAAAGGTAAAAATTCTAGTAGTTCAAATTCTACTCCTAATATTATTTGTTATGGTTGTAACAAGAAATGACATATCAAGCCAAATTGCCCGGAACTAAAGAAAAAGAAGGAAATGAAGGAGAAAAAGTAGGCAATGGTGGCACAAACATGGGATACACTAAGCTTGGAGGACTCTTCCGATGATGAAGAAATGTGTCATGCCACCCAGAACCTAGCTCTCATGGCCTTAGAGGAGGAAGTCGGAAGCTCAAGTGAGGAGTCTTCATCCTCATCCTCAAGCGACGAATCATCATCAAGTGATGATGAGGTAAGAGACTCCCCTAGGATAGATTTACTTTATAAAACCATTGCATGCCTTCAAAATGCCTTAAATAGATCAAAAACTAGGATTAAGGACTTAAAAGTAGAAATTAAATCACTTAAAAATGTAGAACCGCCTTGTGATGATGCATGTAGACTTAGGAATAAGAATGATGAACTTAGGAAAGAAATAGGTGATTGTTAGTTATAGCCCTAGAACCAATCATGTGATGGTTGAATAGGGAACATTTTGTATCATATTCTATAAAGGCAAAGGATTGGTTATTATATTTACGTCTTGCTTGTGCCAGCTAAATTAAATATAATAATGCCCTAGAAAAGTAGGTTCTTATCTACAGCACATCAATTGGCAGAATTGATTATGAGAGGCTGTAGAGAACACTTTCCTAAATGTTCCTAGTCAAGTATTAATATGCAAGGGCAATATTAATATATAAAGACTAGCATGTAGGTCAATTGATGACTTGATCTCACAAGTCATGGATATATGATATCAAGTTGACACATGGGTATATATTAGAGAATATATACTGAACTGACCCGCCATGAGAAAGTTTCATGGATCGTCATATGAGTGTCATAAACTTTCTCATGTGACTATTGGTATGAATAGTCCTCAAACCTGAAGTCACTACGGTTCCCTACATAAGAAGTTATGTACTTTGGTATCGTCAAACGTCACCCGTAACAGGGTGGACCATAAAGGCGATTACTGGGTATATAACAAATTATGCGGAGGGATGTGAGTGATGTAGATGGGATCTATCCTTCCCATATGACGAGAGTGATATCTGTGGGCCCCTTGATTGAGTAGAACTACTAAAATGCATGGCCATGCTCGAATGAGTCAATATAAGATATTGAGCTCATTTGTTTGAGTTAGTTTACTCAGGGATCAAGAAACACATAGATTGATCGAGGATGACATGGTCTATGCCTCATTGGTCAATCTGATATCAAGGATAGAAGGACACGGTCATATATTATAGTAGTCACGGAAAGGTTAGTCGGATCTTGACTTATTTCGTAACTTGGGTAGCAATGATGTATTGCTAGATGTCGCTCATTGCTTGTGTATCTAAAAGAGTTTAGATCCACTGCCAACGTTATGAGAGCCTATAGGGTCACACACAAAGAGCATGATGATTAGAAGAATTAGTGCATTCTAGTTTGACTAGAATAATTTGGGAATAAGCTTAAGTACAAAATGGTTTTTTAGACTTTAAGCTTAAAGAGAATTTTAGCTTATTGATTTAATGAGATTAATTCAATATGCTAAGCTTATTAATTTAATAAGATTAAATAAATATGTTATCATGATATCCTAAGCTAAATTGATTTAATAAGATTAATTCAATATGTTACCTTATTGATTTAATGAGATTAATTCAATATGATAACATAAGCTTATTGAATTAATAAGATTAATTCAACATGCATGAATGCCACATAAGCATGCCACCTAACCTTGATGAGGTGGAAGGAGACAAAGGGTTTTGACCTTTGGATTTCCTCGACATGTGGCCGGCCAAACAAGGAGTGTAAAACTCCTTGTTTGATTGTTTTTCAATGCAATTGATTGCATTGAATGTGATAGGAGGTGAAAGGTTTTTCCAATCCTATAAAACGCTCCAAGGGGTGGCCGGCCAAGTAGAGGGAAGCTTGAGGCTTGGAGAGAGCTTGGTGGTGAGAGGCTTTGGTTGTGTGGCTTTTGTGAGTGTAGCAAGAAGAATGGTCTTCTTCTTCCTTTCTCTTTTTCCCTACCTTCCTCTCCTTTAGGGACTTCTCTAGCAAGAAGTAAAGGAGAGCTCTTCTAGTTTCTTTTGTGAGACAAGAGCTTGCTCGTGTGGATACATATAGAGGCATGGACATTTAAACGTGCTAAAAGATCCAACAAACCCAAGGAGAAGTGGGATTAAAAAAGGGCATGCAACAAAGGTAATATTCTCCTATAAGATAGGTTTTGAGAAATTTATTTTTGTACGAGGTTTTCTTTCGCAAGGATCACTTGGAAGGGATCCTATTTTTCCGTTGCGCATATGCTATTTTGCATAAGAAATCCCTACAGTGATTTACATGCATATTTAGAAAAGTTTACAAATGGGTCCAAATATCTTGATATGATTCTTAGGGACCAAAGGGTCATTTATAACAAGGCTGGCATAGGATATAAGCCTAAGGAAAAAGAAGTAGCCTTCACCTCTTTAATTAGTAGAAAACCAACCATTAGGAGCAAGGCTAAAAAGGCTTGGGTCTCCAAAAGTTATATAGTAAATCCTATCGGTCCTAAAATTTGGGTGTCTAAGGCTTGCATTTTTTATGTTGTATAGGTAGAAGAACCAAGCTTATGGATTGTTGATAGTGGTTGCTCAAAACACATGACCGGTGATGAGAGAAAATTTTCCACCATCAACCACACTAGCAAGGGGAAGGTGTCTTTTGGAAATAGTGGTAAACTTAAGATTCTAGGAAAAGACACAATTGAGGTATCCCCCAACCTTGCAATTCACAAAGTATTATTAGTTAAAAATATGAAATTTAATTTGCTTAATGTAAGTCAATTATGTGATGCCAATTTTGATGTTCAATTTGATTCTTCAAAATGCTTCATAAGACACACAAATTTAAATGATTGCATGTTAGTAGGTTTTAGGAAATCAAATATATACTATGTTGATTTATCCTACGCTACTAATGCTTCGACTAAGTGTCTTATTGCAAAAGAAGAAGAGAGTTGGTTTTGGCATAGGAGGCTAGGGCATATCAATATGAAGAACATTGCCAAAATGAAGTTAGTCAAGGGGTTGCCAAAAGTCAAGTATCTCAAGAACAAAATGTGTGATGCATGCCAAGAGGGGAAGTAATCAAAATCATCACACAAAGTAAAACTTTACTTAGTACCGCTTTACCTTTAGAATTATTGCATATAGATTTATTTGATTGTCATAGTACTCCTTCCATGATTGGTAGTAAATATTGCTTAGTGATAGTAGATGATTTTCCTAGATTTACTTGGGTATTTTTCATGAAACATAAGGATGAAACCCTAGGAATAATCATAGGATTTAGCAAGAGAGTAGAGAATGAAAGAAAACTCAAAATCAACCGGATCCGTAGTGATCATGGTGGAGAATTTGAGAATTCTAACTTCTCAAACTTTTGCCTAGAATAAGGGTACAAGCATGAATTTTCTTATCCTAGAACACCCCAACAAAATGGGGTTGTGGAAAGGAAAAATTGTTCCCTACAAGAAATGGCTAGGACTATGCTTAATGCATATTCTTTACTTAGCTACTTGTGGGCGGAAGCGGTCAACACCGCTTGCTATATCCAAAATAGGGTTTTAATTCATAGGTTTTTAGGAAAAACCCCATTTGAATTATGGAATTGTACAATTCCAACAATTCACTATTTTAAAGTCTTTGGATGCAAAGTCTACATTTTAAACACCAAAGACAACCTAGGTAAATTTGAGTCCAAAGCGGATGAGGGAATCCTAGTTGGATACTCATCTACTAGTGTAGGGTATAGAGTTTATAATAGAAGAACTCAAAAAATTGAGGAATCTTCAAATGTCCAATTTGATGAAACCTCTAATACTTACCCTATAAAATCCCCCATTGATAATGATATTAATGACAAAAATCAAGAAATTACCCAAAAATTTTAAGATTTAACTTTAGGGGGTAATGATCAAGGGGGAGAGTTAAATCATGGGGGAGTAAGAGGTTATTCCGATGATGAAAGAAGAGTTGAGGATAATCATGATCAAAATAAATTTAATACACCTCCTAGAACAATAAGAGTTCATCAAAATCACCCTCTAGATCAAATTGTAGGTGAATTATCTGAAGGTGTTAGGACTAGGTCATTTCATAGAGATCCTGTTGGTGCAATCGACCCAGGTCACGATTGACCAGGACTCGAGCTTGACTCGAGAGATGTTTTGATGTTCGACAAAAACATATGACAATGTGATTGTCATGGGAAAGTCCAAGTCTTGGGTACTTGGCATAGAAAGTCCAAGTGGGACACTTGACATTTGGAAAAGTCCAAGCATGGATCTTGGCAATGGAAAGTCCAACATGGGTTGGCAAGGAAAAGTCCAAGCATGGGTCTTGGCATGGAAAGTCCAACATGGGTTGGCAAGGAAAGTCCAAGCTTGAATCTTAGCATTTGAGAAGTTCAAGGGGTTTGATATTGGCGGCGTAAAGTCCAAGCGGGAGTCTTGGCAGCATAAGTCCAATGGTTGGCGGTGTAAAGTCCATGCGGAGTCTTGGCGATGTAGACACCGTTAGCATGACATAGCTGATGGAAGCACATGAAGGCTAGCGCGATTGATGAATAAGTCATGGATGACTTGGAGGGATCCGAGAGGAGTGAGGCAGATGGAGGTGGCTAGAAGGCTTAGGTCTAGGCTAAGGGTGGTCTAGCAAGTATGGGGGAACCATAGTTGGGCTAAAACCTCATGTTTGAGGTGTGTCAGTCGACTGGTGAGAGTCAACTAGAGTTTGACTGCGGGAAGTACCCTTGCAATCGCTTGCCAGAGGAGGGCAGTCGACTGATTGTCCGAGCAGTCGACTGATCGTATGATTAGTCGACTGGTGCTCAGGTTTTGGAGCACAGAATGGAGTCTTACTCAACCAGTGCGGTCAGCAGTCGAGTGATGGATTGATCAGTCGACTGATGGTTATAATCAGTCGACTGATGATGGATTCATTGGATTTTTTCAGCGTGGATCTAGTCGTTGTCTCACGACAATAGTGACATCAGTCGACTGATGGTCCCGAGCAGTCGACTAATCGACATTTTCTAGCACAGGTTGAATCTTTAAATGGAGCTCATGAAGGAGGAAAAAGCAAGCGTTTCTTGAGGGATTTTGGGGTGATTTGCTACTGCAAATCAGGGTCTCCAAGTGCAATTCAAGCAACCAAAGATCAAGCATCCAAAAGAGAAATTACAAAGTAGTTTTCTTTACTTGCATTGTATTTCCTTATTGTAATTGCTTGTATCTATTTCTTATTGTTGTAAGAACATTTGTACGAGGTTTCTCCGCCTCCGACTTGTGCATCACTAGGGCTTTTAGAGCCTGATCCGTGGAGTAGGAACCATTCGGTTCCAAACCACATTACATCTCGTGTCTATCGTGTTGTGTTTGTCCTTGTTGTATTTTATTGTATATTCCGCTGTGTACTAACAAGATTGTGGACAAGCAAACACGAACGAATTCCATCGTATAAGCACATTGCTATTCACCCCCCCCCTCTAGCGTTCCAACGGTCCCCTACAAGTGGTATCAGAGTGAGGTCATTCTTCAAGGTTTAACAACTAAGGGAGCACGCTAGAGGGTGAAGATGGAAGTCCAAGAACAATTAGGATGGGACATCAACACACCGATCCCTTATGCTTTCTATGGATGAGAAGGTTCAATTCTTGGAAGAGAAGAATTGAAGATTTTTTTATGATGAAGGATTTTGAGGAATTGTCCATATTAATGGAAGGATTTGAGTATCCAAGAGGACCAAAAGGTAGCTTCCTCAAAAAGAAGAGATGGAGTGAAGATCAACTCCAAAGATTCGAGAAAAACAAGAAGGTAATCAAATTTATTTTTGATTTAATTCCTAATGACTTCTTGTGTAGCCTAGGTGAGTGCATGGATGATAAGGAGCTATGGAGTGATTTGTCCAAGCTCATGAAAGTCCATCACCGGTCCAAGAGAAAGGGACCGAAGAAGCAAACACATCATCCTCACAGGGAAGTGAGGACTTGGAGGTTGAGAGACCATCAACATCCAAGGATGAAGAGGAAGTAGAAGAAGAGGAGACCTCCACATCTAGGATTAAGGGGAAGGAGATTAGAGCATCCTCAACATCGGAGCAACAAGAGGAGCCATCCACATCCGGTCGAGAGGAAGAAAAAGCTCAAGAGACCCTCACCATCGAACTAGGTAACTCAAGCAATTTAGTTTTAATTAAAAAACATATAATTTGTTTTGAGTGTAGGGAAAGTGGGCACTACAAGAGCAAGTGCCCAAAGAAAGTCAAGAAGACTCCACCAGCTCCAAAGGTCAAAGATGTCGGTGCCCAAAGTCAAAAGAGCAAGGAGCATGTCATATGCTTCAAGTGCAATTCAAAAGGGCATTACCGGAGTCAATATCTAAAGGGAGAGAAAAAGAGAGCATCACAAGTAGGAGGAGCCTCTAAGGCAAACCCTACGGTATATCTAAATAATGCTTTTTCTTTCAATTATAGGCAAAAGCATGCTAGAACTAATTTTAACAATCTTGCTATTTATCATAAAGAGCATGCTAGGAATAATGTCAACAATCTTGCTATTGTACATGAAAAGCATGCTAGAAATAATAGATATATTTGTTTAGGTGCCAAAAATATTAATATTTCAAAGAAGGAGAAATTTGGGACTAATGTCCCTAGACAAGTTTTACCTAGGGAGTCTATTAGGAAAATAGGAGAACACCTAGGTATTAATCCCAAATGGACTACCCATATGCCTAGGAAGAACATTGCCCAAAGACCAAATCAAAATTCTAAAATTGGACAATTGGAGATTGAGAACCAAGCCTTGAGGTCAAGGCTTGAAAAACTTGAGAAGACCCTCAAGATTATGCAAAATCAACTAAAAGAGTCAAATGGTCAACGTCAAGAGTCTAGGACCAAGAGTCAACACCTAGGGAAAAAGAGAGAAAGGTCAACCAAGGGCAAGAAGAGTTTGGGTCACAAACCTAAGTCTAAGGTGGCTTATCATAGTGTTCCATTTGATTATGGAACACAAACTAGGTCTAGGAAGACCAAGGTCAATAGGGAAGTCATCCCTAGAGTTGACCAAGGTGTGTGCCTAGTGGCTAGGGTTTCAAGGAAACCTAGGGAAGCCACTAAGAAGGTTGCAAGGGGAGTTACCCCTAGAGTCAACATAGGTAAGACCACAATGACCAAGGCTAACAAGCCTAGAAGGGTCATTAGGAGGGTATCTAGGGAAGTTATCCCTAAGGAATACCTAGTAAACCTTAGGAGCTCCAATAGGTTTTGGGTTCCTAAGAGTGTGATTGATTCATGCTAAATGTTTTAGGGTGTGCCAACCTTGATTGGATGGGAAGTTAACTCAACCATGGTAAAGGTGTCACTTTAGGATATTTTCAAGGTTATGGATACCTTGGAAATAGAATTGATATTGTGATCCTAAGAGATTTTAGGATGTGCCAATGTATTTTTGGGATTATGAAAAATCAATTGAATTGACACAATTTAGGATTAGAGGTTATAGGGTGTCATTTTGGGTTTTTGGCACACTAGGGAGAAAAGTGATATTATGGCAAAATATACTTAATTATATCAAATGGCAATTAATATTAAAATTTAGGTATTATTATACCTATACATTTTATATGTCAGCTTGATTTGTCATATAACATGCCATGACATAATGTTTATTTTTATCATTTATATGTCATGATCATATTTAGGGTTAGATTAAATATCATGTGTGCTTAGATTAAATCATATGTCATTATATCATGATCATTGGCCATGCTTAATTATGATATCATTTATGTCATGATCAATTCATGCATTTAATTTGATTTAAATTGATTTAAGGACAATGGCATGACTTGGAGTCCCATTTATAAGGTAATCAAGTAGAGTTGCCTTAGAAAAATACATGAAACCCTAGATTAGGGAGAACAAAATCCACATCTCACATTACATTGACATGTATGTGTATTTATACACCTTAGATACATGTGAGATGCTAGGATATGAGTTAAGTTTAAGGTGTATAGTTTTTGTATCTAGATGAACTAAAACTCATCTTATATTTGTCGTGGATCATTGGGAAAGCTTGTATACAAGTCATGTACATTGAGCCCAAGGAATATGATCCAAAATAAGGTTTTGAAAACATTTTAAAATCCTTTTGAAAAACCTTGGTAAAGTCTATCTTTTGATAGCAATCACCATTGATGAGATTGATACAAAGTGAGCTAAAACTTTGAAGTTTTTATTCACATTTGGATTTTGTATCAATTTCGATATTTTATGGGTAAAATATTTTTCTATCATTTTTCACCCATTGTATGTGTCATAAGTATTATACGTATAAATTTTCGTGATTTTACGATATACGTACAATTATTTATGAATTTTCAAAATCTATTTCTGATAATTGAAATTTTGGAATTTCAGTTATCAGTCGACTGCCCTTGGTGGCAATCGACTGATGAGGGAGGTGTTGGGTTTCCGGCACCGCGGCGTGTGTGTGTTCGATCACGTTTCGTAAACATGAACACAGCGGAAGCAATAAAATAATAAATCTACATTTATTACAACACACGCATACATATTACAACAAGTGTAGACATAACCGTAAATTTAAATTTGCAATAAAAGGAAATTTATCTATGTTATACCTTTCGTATGACGTGTAGCGGGAACGGCATCAACCGAAATGATCCTCGTTAGAATCGTCTCTATCCGTATCCATGCCGAGTTCCTCGGGATGACTTCGCTAAGCCACGAGCTTCGTCTTCGTACGGGTTACTAGCCTCGTGTTGAAGACGACGTGATCGAGAGATGATCACGATCCGAATCCAAATTCGGATCCTAATACGAGTTCTCAAAACTCGCTTCTCCGGAGAGGTATTCGTCAACCAATTGACGAATCCTTCGTCCTCCACCTTAGAGGATTACCGGAGATCGAATCCCCGGTAAGTTAACCGCTGTCGGAGCTCTAACCGTCGTCCAAATGACGCTCCGACGAGAGGAGAACAAGCTGTCCAGAAAACTGGACAGCTTTGGTGGAGGAGTAGGCGCCGGCCAAAACAAGGAAGCCAAGTGCTCACCTTTTAACCGAAGACTAGGAAGATCACCGGAGGGTCGCCGAAGGATCACCGGCTGAAGCTTGGACGCCGGCAAGGACTTGGACGGCGGCACAAAAGCTGGGTGGCAAAGGAGGTTGGGCGGCAACTCCCTCAATGGGGTGGGCGGCAACTCCTTGCTAGGGTTTTGGATTAGGGCTTAATTATCCCTTAAGCCCTCTTTTATAGAGAACTAATTCTCTTAATGGTTATTGGATCATAACCATTAGGCCCGTTAACCCGCTCCATTAAGATAAGTTAAAACAAACCAAACCATGATGGTTTATTTTAAGTTAAAATGAACCGAACAAACTTTTGGTTCATTCGTTTAAAATAAACCAAACCCTTTGGTTTATTCTCCTCCATTGGATTAGAACCAAACCATTTTGGTTCATCCATTATGTCTTCATAAGACACGGCCCATCCACGCTTCCATTGCGACTGAAACAATTTCATGCTCGCTTATGTTTGGTCCAACCAAACATAGTTTCTCTCGGTCTGAGAATCCCATTCTCAAGCTCGTTTTAAATCCTTTGGATTACACTCGTTGTGCGTGTGACCAAATAGGTTCTCGGTTTATGTTGGCCGTCTATAATTAACCATTAATTATAGAAGCGATCATGAGTGGCACCTAGTAGTACATCATGATCCCCAATTAACGAAAAGATCAACGGTTGATCCAGAACTATTTCTGAAACCCTTCAGTAGCTCGAATGAATCGTGCCCCATTCCCTTCACTCATCTTATACCCACTTGGTTCAGGACATGGTCTATTGTGTCAGTCCACACTAGGCTGACTACGTCACACCTAGCCCAAGTATCATTTCCTCGTCCTACGGATTCTAGTTACTCCACATGTATCGAAGAGTACCTTACTCTAAACATGTAATGCTTTGGCCAAAGACTTTAGTAACAATCCGACGAGAGGCCATGGGTATACATCTCCTCGCAAGGAGTGGTGAATCCTTTATAGGCTATTCAAACACCTTCGATCACTTCGACTTATACCCAATCATCCCGGGTCCACATCTCCTCAGAGATATTTGCTTAAGATGTCAAAGCATAAGTCTCCATGATGAAGATGACTTGAATACCGCAAGTCTAAGGAACATCACACTTAAGCCACAGTAAGAACTTCATTGACATATTTATATATGCAGAGAACCATATGAAGTCTTACGGCTGGTCACTCCAATGAACTAGTTACCATAACTAGCATCCACGATTAACTCCGGACATCACAATGTCTCCAGCCAGTGAGAATCAGCTGCTTGGATACACCAAGGAGTATACCTCGTGCTAGTCTTGACAGAATTGATGGTGTCCAAATCCATCAATTCATCGACTAGGGATAATTCCGATACATCGCAATTACACATGTAGAGATACTCACTAGTTGTGATCCAATCACAAATTCTCTCATGCTGTGAATTGTATCGATGACATTCAGTAAATGAGTTTAAGATCCAATCAAATACATAAAACATGTATACTCAAATAGTGAATCTTCATTTATCATATAAATGGTTCATACATAAGGCGATTGCCTTAGGACATCTCTAATATATTACTAACAGACTCCCACTTGGCCTAATGCCAATCGCTACGGTATCCAATACCATAAGCTCTAACATGACCCTCAAACTTACTTTAAGGTAATGCCTTAGTCAAAGGATCCGCTAAGTTCCTTTCAGTGGGAATTTTCTCGATTTGTATTTCGTTCCTACTAATGATCTCTCTGATAAGATGATAGCGGCGAAGCACATGTTTGGATCATTGATGAGACCACATCAAGTTCAGAGATGAACTTCTTGATCCAAACCGCTTCCTTTGCTGCTTCCAAAGCTGCAATGTATTCTGCCTTAGTGGCAGAATCCGCTATAGTGTCAAGCTTGGAACCTTTCCAACTTATTGCGCCTCCATTCCAGGTGAATACATACCCAGACTAAGACATGGAATCATCCTTGTCTGTCTGGATCTGGCATCCGTATACCCACGTATCACCATGTACCCTTCTCCATATATTAGGAACGCATCCTTAGTTCTTCTTAAGTACTTAAGGATCGTCTTAACAGTCACCCAATGATCCATTCCTGGATCAGACTGGTATCTGCTCGTGACACTCAGAGCATACGATACATCGGGCCTCGTACATAACATAGCATACATGATAGATCCTATTGCGGATGCATAGGGAATCTTACTCATGCAAATCCTCTCGTCTTCTGTGCACAGACACATAGACTTCGAAAGGTGTATCCCATGCATGATGGGTAGAAAACCTTTCTTGGATTCCGACATGCTAAACCTCTTTAGCACTCGGTCTATATATGTAGACTGCGAAAGACCAAGCAACCGTTTCGATCTATCTCTATAGATCTTAATCCCGAGGATGTAGGTTGCTTCTCCCAAGTCTTTCATGGAGAATGTCTTGGATAACCAAACCTTCACTGACTGTAAGATTGAGACATCGTTTCCTATAAGTAATATGTCATCGACATACAACACTAGGAACACGACTGCACTCCCACTAACCTTCTTGTACACACAAGGTTCGTCTTAATTTTATGAGAAATCAAACCTTTTGATTGTCTCATCAAAATGGATATTCCAGCTTCTGGATGCTTGCTTCAATCCATAATGGACCGTCGCAATTTGCATACCTTGGTTTTATCAACCGATGTGAAACCCTCAGGTTGTATCATATACACGTCCTCGAGCAGGTTTCCATTAAGGAAAGCTGTTTTCACATCCATCTGCCATATCTCATAATCATAATGAGTCGCTATGGCCAGGAGCATCCGAATGGATTTAAGCATAGCTACAGGCGAATAGGTTTCGTCATAATCAACACCTTGTTTTTGACGATATCCTTTCGCCACTAATCTAGCCTTATAGGTAATCACATTACCATCCATGTCGGTTTTCTTCTTGAAAACCCACTTGCACCCTATAGGCTTTATCCTTGGTGGGTCAACCAAGTTCCAAACTTGGTTTTCATACATGGAATCCATTTCGACTTCATGGCACCAAGCCACTTATCCCTTTCTGAACTTGTCAGCACTTCTTCATAACTGGTAGGCTCCTCATCATCAATGAGTAACACGTCGTTCGATTCACTTACGAGAAATCCATATCTCTCAGGAATATTGCGTGTTCTACCGGATCTACGAAGATGTGGTGTTACAATAGGTCCAAATTATTGCTCATCACTATGAGTTGTCTGTGTCACCGGTATCTCATCAATGTCTATTTGAGTCTCTCGAGCCTCCTCAAGCTCGACGACACTCCCACTTTTTTCTTGCAAGAGAAACTCTTTCTCTAGAAACACAGCATGCCTTGAAACAAACACCTTTTGTTCCACAGGATGATAGAATTGGTAACCCCTTGTTTCCTTAGGGTATCCAATAAATAGACATTTATCAGACTTAGCATCCAATTTGTCTGATACTGTCCGCTTCACATAAGCAGGACAACCCCATATCTTCAAGTAAGATATATGAGGTTTCTTACTATTCCATATCTCATATGGAGTAGTTGAGACTACCTTGGTAGGCATTCTGTTTAACAAATAAACAGCTGTCTGAAGTGCATAGCCCCAAAAGGACTTGGGAAGAGTCGCATGATTCATCATTGACCTGACCATGTCCAACAAGGTCCAGTTACGCCTCTCAGATACACCATTATGCTGTGGTGTATATGGCGGAGTCCATTGAGACAATATGCCATTGTCTCTTAGATAATCAAGAAACTCTTGACTTAAGTATTCACTACCTTGATTCGATCGAAGTATTTTAATACTCTTGTCATGTTGTTTCTCTACTTCATTTCTGAATTCTTTGAACCTTTCAAAGGCTTCAGACTTGTGTTTCATCAAGAACACATACCCAAACCGTGAGTGATCATCAGTGAAGGTAATGAAGTAGCTATAGCCTCATAAAGCTTGAGTTGACATAGGTCCACATACATCAGTATGTATTAGACCTAGTAACTCTCCCACTCGTTCACCTTTTCCAGTAAAAGGTAACTTAGTCATCTTGACTTTTAAGCATGATTCGCATGTATCGTATGAATCCAATTCAAACGATTCCAGAATTCCACATCGGTGTAATTCGGACATGCGTTTCTTGCTTATATGGCCAAGATGACAATGCTACATATGGGAGTCTAATTGATAAATCCTTTCGAGCACGCTTGTTGCTCGCTTCGATATTGAAGATGTCACTGGATACGTCCAACGTATAAACACCATTGTTTAAAGTTCCAGTTCCATAAAGAACTCCATTCAAAGTTATGTAACAACAATTGTTACTAAAAGTCAAATGGTACCGATTTCTATTTAAACAAGAAATAGAAATGATGTTCTTTATCAACGAAGGAACATAAAAGCAATTGTCCAGTTCTAAGACAAGTCCTGTAGGGAGTTTCAACAAATGCGTTCCAATGGCGACTGCAGCAACCTTTGCTCCATTCCCAACACGCAAATTTGACTCTCCTTTGACGAGTCTTCTTCTATTCCTTAGCCCATGTATGTCATTACATATATGTGAGCCACACCTAGTATCCAATACCCAAGTGTTTGAGAAAATAGAATGACAATCAATAATGAAGATATCTGAAGAAGATGGGGCATCCGATGCCTTATTCTTCTTCACGGACTCAAGATAAATCTTGCACTTTCTTCGCAAATGGCTCTCCTTGCCATAATGATGGCAAGTTTCCTTTTGTGCTAGTTCTACCTTCTTAGCCCTTCTCTTCTTTCCCTTCTGCTGTTCCTTTGACTTCCTCTTAGAACCTTTCTTCGAGGAATCAACTAACAGTACCGTCCCCTGCTCATGCTTCTCAGAAGACTCCACAGTCTTCAGCATATTGAGCAGTACCACAGATGAACCTTCTAGTATCTCAGAGGTGAAGAGGAGCTTTAAGACTTCGAACCTTTCGAATCTCACTTGCTTATCAACCAACTCACAAAGATGAAGGACTACGATATGAGCATCCATATGCTCATGCTACTTTCGTAGCTTGGGTTCCATCGCGGCTAGCATGATGCAACTCATTTGTTCAGAATCACTCATATGTTTCTGATAGGCCAACAATTGGTCCAGAGTTGCATCATCACTAGGACGGGCGGGAAGAGGCGCTTCGAGGACATTTGCAAGCTTTTCAACCTTGAGAACAATTCTCAAGCTTCTAAGCCAGTCCAAGAAGCTCGGCCCAGTCAATTTATTCGAATCCAAAATGGAATGCAAATTCAAAGACATCATGATCAATCTTAGAAATACAAAATGAGCATAAATGAGAAAATGATTTTTTAAAAAATGCATCAATATACATTTATAAATCCCATTCATTTTTCGAATTTCAAAAACCCCAAAATCACTTCGGGAGATCGTAGGTTCATCTCCGAATGGGCTGATATCCATCATAGTTATGAACAACCTTGGAGAGAGTCCAACAAGCCATTCATAACTACGATGGTAGGTATCAACTATACCGATTGAATATCACGTATATGCAACTATCACAATGTGCTATCAACTAATTGAATGTTCACACATACATCGGGTTGTTAACACATTAACAAGTATGCATCATATGCATAGCACCCAACTTCACCTCCCTTTACATCGACCTTGGAGAGAGTCCAACAAGCCGATGCTCCAGGTTAAAGCCAACCCATTAATCGGGAAATAGTTTTAATATGGTTAGAGCGCATTCAACCAATTAGCCCAGCTTGGAGAGAGTCCAACAACCAAAGCTAACAATTGACCTCTGACTCTTACCATATTAGTATTAAACTATTCCATGGTTTGAACATGTTCGGGTTCGAGCCGGGCTTGGAGAGAGTCCAACAACCCAAATAAGAAACGGAACTCTGGTTCTAACCATATTAATGGAAGGTGTAGGCTTTAATATTGTTTAAGGGTTTTTATGTCTCATCCTCTTTGCATGAAAATAACTATTATCTACATGGCATGGCATATATGGCATACATCTACATGTCACGACACGCATGGCATAATGTTATGCATCTAATGCAATTACATGGCATACAATTATGTCATGTATATAATTTCCTTATATGTCATAACTATTTATGGAAATAAAATATGTTTAAGATTTGATTCTCCAAATCAAATCATAATTAAATTAGGAAACAAATTTCCAAATCTAATTACATATTTTATTCATGGAATTATTTGATTAAAGAAAATCTATTTAGGAAACCAATTTCCTAAATCATTAAAACTACTTATGGAAATGAAATATTTTAAGATTTGATTTCCCAAATCAAATCATGATTAAATTAGGAAACAAATTTCCAGAATCTAATCAAATATTTATAGAAAAAATCAATTACCATAAATACTTCCAACTTTCCAAAAGTGGAAGATTTCCATAAATACTTCTAGACTTTCCAAAATTGAAAAATTTCCATAAATACTTCTAAATTTCCAAAATTAGAAAATTTCCAGAAATAACATTATGACTATCGCAAAACCATTTTACGATTATGTCGAAACACAACCTGGGCTCTGATACCCTTGGGTTTTGCACTTGGCAGTGTGTGTTCGATCACGTTTCGTAAACATGAACACAGCGGAAGCAATAAAATAATAAATCTACATTTATTACAACACACGCATGCATATTACAATAAGTGTAGACATAACCGTAAATTTAAATTTGTAATAAAAGAAAATTTATCTACGTTATACCTTTCGTATGACGTGTAGCGGGAACGGCATCAATCGGAACGATCCTCGCTAGAATCGTCTCTATCCGTATCCACGCCGAATTCCTCGGGATGACTTCGCTAAGCCACGAGCTTCGTCTTCGTATGGGTTACTAGCCTCGTGTTGAAGACGACGTGATCGAGAGATGATCACGATCCGAATCCAAATTCGGATCCTAATACGAGTTCTCAAAACTCGCTTCTCCAGAGAGGTATTTGTCAACCAATTGACAAATCCTTCGTCCTCCACCTCAGAGGATTACCGGAGATCGAATCCCCGGTAAGTTAGCCGCTGTTGGAGCTCTAACCATCGTCCAAACGACGCTCCGATGAGAGGAGAACAAGCTGTCCAGAAAACTGGACAGCTTTGGTGGAGGAGTAGGCGCCGGCCAAAACAAGGAAGCCAAGTGCTCACCTTTTCACCGAAGCCTAGGAAGATCACCGGAGGGTCGCCGAAGGATCACCGGCTGAAGCTTGGACGCCGGCAAGGACTTGGACGGCGGCACAAAAGCTGGGCGGCAAAGGAGGTTGGGCGGCAAAGGAGGTTGGGCGGCAACTCCCTCAATGGGGTGGGCAGCAACTCCTTGCTAGGGTTTTGGATTAGGGCTTAATTATCCCTTAAGCCCTCTTTTATAGAGAACTAATTCTCTTAATGGTTATTGGATCATAACCATTAGGCCCGTTAACCCGCTCCATTAAGATAAGTTAAAATAAATCAAACCATGATGGTTTATTTTAAGTTAAAACGAACCGAACCAACTTTTGGTTCATTCGTTTAAAATAAACCAAACCCTTTGGTTTATTCTCCTCCATTGGATTAGAACCAAACCATTTTGGTTCATCCATTATGTCATCATAAGACACGGCCCATCCACGCTTCCATTGCGACTGAAACGATTTCATGCTCGCTTCATGTTTGGTCCAACCAAACCTAGTTTCTCTCGGTCTGAGAATCCCATTCTCAAGCTCGTTTTAAATCCTTTGGATTACGCTCGTTGTGCGTGTGACCAAATAGGTTCTCGATTTATGTTGGCCATCTATAATTAACCATTAATTATAGAATGATCATGAGTGGCACCTAGTAGTACATCATGATCCCCAATTTACCGAAAAGATCAACGGTTGATCCAGAACTATTTCTGAAACCCTTCAGTAGCTCGAATGATTCGTGCCCCATTCCCTTCACTCATCTTATACCCACTTGGTTCAGGACATGGTCTATTGTGCCGATCCCACTAGGTGACTCGTCACACCTAGCCCAAGTATCATTTCCTCGTCCTACAGTTCTAGTTACTCCACATGTATCGAAGAGTACCTTACTCTAAACATGTAATGCTTTGGCCAAAGACTTTAGTAACAATCCGACGAGAGGCCATGGGTATACATCTCCTCGCAAGGAGTGGTGAATCCTTTATAGGCTATTCAAACACCTTCGATCACTTCGACTTATACCCAATCATCCCGGGTCCACATCTCCTTAGAGATGTTTGCTTAAGATGTCAAAGCATAAGTCTCCATGATCAAGATGACTTGAATACCACAAGTCTAAGGAACATCACACTTAAGCCACAGTAAGAACTTCATTGACATATCTATATATGCAGAGAACCATATGAAGTCTTACGGCTGGTCACTCCAATGAACTAGTTACCATAACTAGCATCCACGATTAACTCCGGACATCACAATGTCTCCAGCCAGTGAGAATCAACTGCTTGGATACACCAAGGAGTATACCTCGTGCTAGTCTTGACAGAATTGATGGTGTCCAAATCCATCAGTTCATCGACTAGGGATAATTCCGATACATCACAATTACACATGTAGAGATACTCACTAGTTGTGATCCAATCACAAATTCTCTCATGCTGTGAATCGTATCGAGGACATTCAGTAAATGAGTTTAAGATCCAATCAAATACATAAAACATGTATACTCAAATAGTGAATCTTCATTTATCATATAAATGGTTCATACATAAGGCGATTGCCTTAGGACATCTCTCATATATTACTAACAGGTGGCAGTTGACTGGTAGCTGAGAGAGTCGACTGCCAATGCTGATTTCGGAAAAACAAGATTGTTTAGCCCGTGTTCAGCAATGGTTAAGGTCCCTAACCACTCCTGACCCTAGGATATGCTTTGGGAAGCATTATAAAGGGTGAAAATCTATTGGATATGGATTAGGGGAGTTGTTTAGGGTTTGTATCAAATTTAAGGTGTTGGAAAGTTCAATGTTGAATTTCTAACCTTATTTTTGATGGTTTAGAGTTCCTATTAGCTTAGGGACATTCCAAGGACATTATTGGTGCAATGGTCAAGGGGGAGCAAGCCTTTAGGGGGAGATATCCATCATGGGATAATGGATGGTATTTTTCCTCATGAGGAGGAGAAATGGGATTTTGAGATACCCAATTTGGAAATTTGGAGAGTGTATAGGATTGCCTCTCTTGAGTGATATGAGACTTATCACTAGGAAGATGGTAGGCATTCTAGGTATTTTTGGACCAAGGGAGAGATTGTAAGATCTCATTGGGACATGAGACATGGACCTCCTTGGAGAGAACCTTTTTGATGTTAGTCAAAAAGGGGGAGAATGTTTTGGGGGAGAACTTATTGAGAGAATGACATCAATTGGGAAAATTGATGGGGATGATTGGTTTGAGTTAGATGGTCTAACTCAATGGTTTGTTTGGTTTTTGTCAAACATCAAAAAGGGGGAGATTGTTGGTGCAATCGGCCCAGGTCACGATTAACCAGGACTCGAGCTTGACTCGAGAGATGTTTTAATGTTCGACAAAAATATATGACAATGTGATTGTCATGGAAAAGTTCAAGTCTTGGGTACTTGGCATGAAAAGTCCAAGTGGGACACTAGGCATTTGGGTAAGTCCAACCATGTGTCTTGGCAATGGAAAGTCCAACATGGGTTGGCAAGGAAAAGTCCAAGCATGGATCTTGGCATGGAAAGTCCAAGTTTGAGTCTTGACATTTGAGAAGTCCAAGGTGTTTGATATTGGCGGCGTAAAGTCCAAGCAAGAGTCTTGGCAGCATAAGTCCAATGGTTGGCGGCGTAAAGTCCAAGCAGAGTCTTGGCAGCGTATGTCCAATGTGCCTTGGCAGTGTAGACACCGTTAGCATGACATAGCCGATGGAAGCACCTGAAGGCTAGCGCGATGGATAAACAAGTCATGGATGACTTGGAGGGATCTGAGAGGCGTGAGGCTGATGGAGGTGGCTAGAAGGCTTAGGTCTAGGCTAAGGGTGGTCTAGCAAGTATGGGGGAACCATACTTGGGCTAAAACCTCATGTTTGAGGTGTGCCAGTCGAATGGTGTCATATGGCAGTCGACTGGTGAGAGTCAAATAGGGTTTGACTACGGGAAGTGCCCTAGGAGTCGATTGTCAGAGGAGGGCAGTCGACTAATTGGCCGAGCAGTCGATTGATCGTGTGATCAGTCGACTAGTCCTCAGGTTTTGGAGCACAGAATGGAGTCTCACTCGACCACTGCGGTCAGCAGTCGAGTGATGGCTTGATCAGTCGACTGATGATGGATCCATTAGATTTTTCCAGCGTGGATCTAGCCATTGTCTCACGAAAACAGTGGCATCAGTCGACTGATAGTCTCGAGCAGTCGACTAATCGGCGTTTTCCAGCACAGGTTGAAGGTTTAAATGGAGCTCGTGAAGGAGGAAAAAGCAAGCATTTCTTAAGGGATTTTGGAGCGATTTGCTGCTGCAAATCAGGGTCTCCAAGTGCAATTCAAGCAACCAAAGATCATGCATCCAAAAGAGCAATTGTAAAGTAGTTTTCTTTACTTGCATTGTATTTCCTTATTGTAATTGCTTATATCTATTTCTTATTGCTGTAAGAACATTTGTAGGAGATTTCTCTGCCTCTGACTTGTGTCGAGAAAGAGTATTTGTGATTAGTGATTGCGTGTGCATCACTAGGGCTTTTAGAGCCCGATCCGTGGAGTAGGAACCGTTCGGTTCTAAACCACGTTACATCTCGTGTCTATCGTATTGTGTTTGTCCTTATTGTATTTTATTGTATATTCTGCTGCGTATTAACAAGATTGTAGACAAACAAATGTGAATGAATTCCATCGTATGAGCACATCGCTATTCACCCCCCCCCCTCTAGCGTTCCAACGATCCCCTACAGATCCCTCTAGTCATATAGCACTAATCTCTCAAATTAAACCCAAAACAATCAATGATGCATTACTTGATCCGGATTGGATCTTAGCAATGCAAGATGAATTGGCTCAATTTGAAAGGAGTCAAGTATGAGAGTTAGTTCCTCGACCTAATGACAACACCATCATTACTACAAGATGGATCTTTAGGAACAAACTCGATGACCAAGGGAATATCACAAGAGACAAAGCTAGGTTAGTTGCAAGGGGATTTAATCAAGTTGAAGGACTTGACTATGATGAAACATATGCCCCGATTGCTAGGTTAGAGTCTATTAGGATCCTATTAAGGTATGCCTCTTACATGGGCTTTAAACTCCATCAAATGGATATAAAATCGGCATTCCTAAATGAGTTCATTAAGAAGAAAGTATATGTAGAACAACCTCCCGAGTTTGAAAGCATAGACTATCCAAACCATGTATTCAAGCTTAAAAAGGCTTTATACGGTTTGAAACAAGCTCCCCGGGCTTGGTATGAAAGATTATCATCTTTCTTAATCTCTAAAGACTTTAGGAGGGGTAATGTAGATCAAACTCTATTTATAAAGTCAACATCAAAGGACATCTTTGTAGCCCAAGTATATGTTGATGACATTATCTTTGGGTCAACAAATGATGAACTCCTTCAAGACTTTATCAAGAATATGGAAAATGAGTTTGAGATGAGTCTAGTTGGGGAATTAAATTTCTTCCTAGGATTACAAGTCAAACAAACAAGTGAATGAATTTATATTTACCAAACTAAATATGCTAAGGAAATGATTAAGAAATTTGGTTTGGAAAATGCTAAAGTAGTGTCAACCCCAATGGCAACTAATACAAAAATAGATAATGATCATAAAGGAAAACAAATTGACCTTACACTCTATAGGAGTATGATTGGTAACCTTTTGTACCTAACCACTTGTTGACCCGATATATTATTTGCGATTGGTATGTGTGCTAGGTACCAATCATGTGCCAAAAAATCTCATTTAGTTACTGTTAAGAGAATCTTAAGATATATTAAAGGCACATTAAATGTAGGACTATGGTATCCTAGGACTAAGTCTTTTGATTTGGTTGGGTATACTGATTCTGATAATGTCAGTTACAAATTGGATCGGAAGAGTACTAGTAGTGGATGTCAATTCCTTGGGTCCTCCCTAGTTAGTTGGAGTAGTAGGAAGCAACCTTGTGTTGCCCTATCCACCACCGAGGCTGAGTATGTGGCTATGGGTGCTCAACTACTATGGATGAGACATACTTTATAGGACTATGAGCTACTTTACTCCAACATAAAAGTATTTTGTGATAATGTGAGCATCATAAATTTGACTAAAAATCTGGTGCATCACTCTAGGACCAAGCACATTGAAGTGAAACATCACTTCATTAGAGATCATGTGGCTAAGGGGGACATTGAGCTCAATTACATTGAATCTAAGTCCAACCTAGTCGACATCTTTACCAAGCCTCTTTCCGAAGTAGAATTTTCATCACTTAGGAGAGAACTTGGGATGTGCTTAGTTGAATAATGGTGTAGGTTTGCATGATCCTATAGAAATTATAGGATTTATACCTTTAAGCATCTCACAAAACACCTAAGAAATCATGATTTTTGTATTGAGCCACTTAGATAACATGTGAGATGTTAGGAAGATGCATATGGTTCATCATGCTTGTTATGATGCATTACTATGAACCAAAGTCTCATCTAGAGACATTAATCCTTTATTGGACCAATCATTGGGAAGGCTTATGCACAATTGATGTGCATATAGCTCCAAAAATATGATTGGAAATGTCAAATAAAACATAATTTAAACTATGTTTATCAAACTTTGAAAAACAATTTTCAAGTGGAATACAAAAGTGATACAAAGTTTGCAAAATACTTAAAGCTTTTGCTAGGTTTCAAAATTGTATCATTTTCAAAATCTGGAAGACATATTTTTTTTAAAATTATTTTTCCTTGATAGAAAATGATTTCAGAAATGTGTGCACAAAATTTTGTGATTTTTCGATGTTTCTAGAATTTTTGGCACATTTCTGAAGTTGGGCTGAAAAATCAGAAAAGTGGACTTCGGGAGTATCAGTCGACTGAATCAGAATTCAGTCGATTGATACACTGTGTTTTCTAAAAAATAGCCCTATTTCCTGGTTTTAAATGTATTTTTGAATGTCCTAAAATAATGGTATGATAATTTTCAGTATCAAGAAGTTATTAGGACTGTTTGATGCAATATTTGTTGGATCGAGAAGCGTCGCTAGAGGGGGGGGGAGAATAGCGATCGTAAATCTTTTCTTTTTCGTTCGTTCAATACGCAAAGTAAGCACAGCGGAAAATAAATGAACACGTTTATTTTACTTGGTTCACAACCCAGCGGTTGCTACTCCAAGGCCCTATCGGTCCTAGACCGCGTACGGAGGGCAAAGCACTAAAACGTCTCCTCCTCGTTGGAGGTAGGAGACAACGATTACAAAAACCGAATACACGAGGATGAGGCAACAAGCCTACCTCACCTCGTTATGAAGATAAAAAACACAGAATATAATATCAAAAATATTACTTGAATCTGCTGCCGACGAAGAAGATCTGAGGTTGTCGTCTGGCTTACATGATGTTGAAGGGCGTTGAAGGAGGAGCACTTGATGAATAATTGATGATGTTTGGAGATGAATCCTCCTCCTTTTATAGACTTTAGCCTCTGAATTTGTCTCCTATTTCTTTGGAACGGATCATGAATTTTTCCAAATTTTTATCGCGAAGTGGCGCACAAACGTTATCCATTTTGACCTAGCGCAAAGTCAATCGCCGCCATCACGATCGATGCATCGACCGATCACGATCTGATCGAATCATCATCCGACCGATACGATCGATTTCCCAATGTCCAAAGAATGACCGCACACCGCCACTTCCTGCAGAAGAGATTAGCTCGAAAATGATAATACGACGGCTAGACCTTCCACAGAAGTCTTAGTCGAATCCGTCGCTTACGGTCATCCGTGAGAAGAGGACACGACCTAATCTCTCACTCACACGAAGCTTTCTCGATAGTAGCTCGCCCGCCTTCCACTGATTCCTTCGGCCCCTCCGAATTCACTCAAGTGTCGCTGACCACCACGGCTTCTCCGGTGTCGCTAGCCTTCACCCACTTTAGTACTTTTCTCGCACACTTGATTTAGCTCATGAGATAACAATATAAACTTAACTTTGTGTCTTTGCCATAATCAAAACACAGGTTCGATTATCTAGTGCCCCTGCACCAACAATCTCCCCCTTTTTGATCTATGGCAAACCAACACAAAGTTAAGGGAAATTAAAGCATAAAACACAGCTAGTAGATGATGAATGACATTCCCAAAAACTCCCCCTTAACCAAAACTCCTCCTTAACCCTAGGTGAGTTTTGAAAGAGATACTTTAGTTTTCAAAAAACAAATTTTGTGTTTCAAAATGAAATTTTGTGTTACTCCCCCTTAACTGTCGCTTCTCCCTTTGCCATAAATCAAAAAGAGTGTTGGGGTTTTTGTATAAAATAGGGGTTTAAAACAATGTCGCTTTATGAATGCATCTAGATAAATCAAATATGAGTCCAAGCATGCGCCTAGCAATAGTTAGATAGATTGGTTCGAGGTGTGTCCTCTGCACTAATAATCTAAAGATTTATAATATAACCCTTAAGATTAGTTTGCTCCCCCTTAGTCAAATATATGAAGTATAAGAGATGTAGGGGGCGCTAAACTTTGGCCTAAGAGTTGTTAAGTACAATAGTTGAGAAAATAAGTAGTATTTTGAAGGGATTGTTTCAAGTATATTTCAATTATCCTTAACATCTCACCCATTCTATGTGTCTCATAATTTGTTCACCTTATATGTTTTGTGAGATGATTTTAAATTGATTAAAGATAGTCAACCTTGGGTTAGATTCAGATTTAACCTTAGATCGTTAAGTAACTTTTCGAGAAACCGCTTCTGTGTCGGGCGAGGCAGGCCTTCTTTGATCTGAACAACGACTACTTCCTTAGACAAAGCCAAATTCAAGAAAATATTACTTAAGTCACTTAGGTTACTTCCTCGTCTAACTAGTTTAGGATACGGAGGTAGCTTCACTAGTTCCACTGGTCAAGTGCACCAAGCTAGATACGCTTTATCTAGCTCAATACACGAGACTTTGTCCCTAACGCATCATCATCTCGCCAAGGCCCCGATACTATATTATCAAGAGTTGACTAACTAGTTATTTATGAAAAGAGGCTCCCGAGGCTCAATCTTTCAAGGATTTTAGTTGGTTATGTACGTATTCTAAGTAAGTTCACAAGTTAATGTAAATTCTAAGCATGCAATGGTTTTGCTAAGTAAGCGGTATACTATTTTAGTGTTAGCTCCCTAGACCATTGAACCAATAAGGTCTATTCAAATAATGAACTTGATCCCGAGGAATCCAATACTTATTAGTCCTAATATGTGAATTTAATAAAACCTTTGGGACCCATGCTTGGACTCTTTGATGACTACGATTTACGATAGACATATAAGACCTATTCGTAGTCTTTGACTTAAATCCGAGTCCGGCTTTGTTGTACACGGCTCTTTGGGTTCCAAGTAGTCGGTTAAGGTTCTTAGATCCCAACGTGAACTTTTCCAACCTAGCCTCGACCTCTCTGAACTTGATCTTTCAAGAGAGAATTCTCCTTCTCAAGTTTTTCAATTTGGGTTGAGTTTCTCTTGAACTTGACTAGTTGAAGAGGTTAGAGTAGCCTCTGCTTGAGGGTTTCAACCTCCTCAAGTAACGACTCAACCCTAGACTCCTGACTTAGTTAATTTCCTATTAAGCATTTTAATTGTATCTGTAAAGTGTACTAATTAAAGAGAAATCAACCTTAACTTTCCCTTTGGTCCGGCTTTGAGTTTTCTCAAATAATCTTGGCCTGAGTCGGAGTTGTAGTTGGACTCGGCCGGATTCTCGACTCGACTCCTCCGCTCTTGCCATGTAAGCTATGTCTTCTCTGTTGTCCCAAGTTGCATGGAAGGCTTTCCTTGCTCCCTTTTCTTTGGTTCTCATTCTTCAATTTCCTTCTTTCTTGTCGAACTATTCTCCGCACAATATTGACTATTATGGCCTCCTCTTCGGATTCGGATTCGTCTTCGGGTTCGAGTTCATCTACTTGCCTAGTAGGTGGCTTGCTTCTTTGTCCTGCAAGTAGAGCAATACCTCTCTCGGCCCGGATCACGTTAGTTTGCTCATGAAGTTCAAACTCGGAAAATAATTCATCTAACCTAAGCTTCGATAGGTCCTTAGAGACCTTGTAGGCATCGACCATGGATGCCCACAAGGTAGTCCTAGGAAATGAATTAAGAACGTACCTTAGTAGGTCACGGTTTTCGACCTTGTGTCCGTTGGTGTGTAGGTCGCTGACAATGTCCTCGACGTGGCGCAGTAGTTGTGCTGCCGCCTCGTGTTCCCCGTGCATCTTGAGGTTATACAACTTATTGAAAAGAAGGTCACGCATACCTTAGCATCGGGTGTTCCTTCGTAGCTCAATTAATTTATTCCATAGGTCCTTGGCGCTAATGAATGGTCCGATGCGGTTGAGTTCCTCCTGACAAGCCGCATTGCAATATTTGGGTTGCTCTTGCATCGGCTTCGATTTGCCTCTTGGTTGCATTTGTCCACTTGTTGAAATCCAAGGCCTCCTTGATAATAGAAATAAGAGGTATTTCTTGTTTCAGAATCCAGCAATACGTAACTGAACGAAGTACAATGCTATATCCCTCAATGTGAGCCATTAAGTATCTTGCAAAACACAAATAAAAACCAAAGAGAATTCCAAGACTTGGTCTTGGATTAGTAATGCGGGAAATAATAGGAAAAAAAACAGAAATAAATAAGGAGGATAAGAAACTAACAAAAATTTGAAACTTACGACCTTCGATGTCCCCGAAAGGGTACTAAACGCTGGATTTTGGGGCTGAAACAATTTGTTACTGTAAACCCACGTAAAAAGTGTCGAGAGCTTCGATTTGGTGGGTAGATCGCTTCGTGAGTCCACTTGTAGCAAAAGTTATGCTCGTTTGATCGTGAGGTACTCAAGGAGATTAGTACTAGCAAAACACAACCTAAAACTATGTACCAAGACTTGGTCTTGGATTAGTAGTCGGGAAACAAAACCTAAGAAATATACGAATCGAAAAATACGAAAAGAAAACCAAAACGTGCTAGATTGGTGGTTTCACCAAATCTTAGCGCCCCCGCTCTGATACCAATTGTTGGATCGAGAAGCGTCGCGAGAGGGGGGGGTGAATAGCGATCGTAAATCTTTTCTTTTTCGTTCGTTCAATACGCAAAGTAAGCACAGCGGAAAATAAATGAACACGTTTATTTTACTTGGTTCACAACCCAGCGGTTGCTACTCCAAGGCCCTATCGGTCCTAGACCGCGTACGGAGGGCAAAGCACTAAAACGTCTCCTCCTCGTTGGAGGTAGGAGACAACGATTACAACAACCGAATATACGAGGATGAGGCAACAAGCCTACCTCACCTCGTTATGAAGATAAAAACACGAATATAATATCAAAAATATTACTTGAATCTGCTGAAGAAGATCGAGGTTGTCGTCGTCGGCGTTGCGTTATGACAGTGTTGAAGCGTTGGCGTTGTAGGAGCACTTGATGAATAATTGATGATGTTTGGAGATGAATCCTCCCCTCCTTTTATAGACTTTAGCCTCTGAATTTGTCTCCTATTTCTTTGGAACGGATCATGAATTTTTCCAAATTTTTATCGCGAAGTGGCCGCGTCAAACGTTATCCGTTTTGACCTAGCGCAAAGTCAATCATCGCCATCGATCGATGCCTCTCATCGATCGGTGATGATCGATCGATGCATCTCATCGATCGACCGATAATGATCGGCCGCCCAATGTCCGATGATCACACCACTTCCCTGCAGTAAGAGATTAGCTCGGAAAATGATAAATACGACGGTTAGACCTTCCACAGGAAGTCTTAGTCGAATCGTCGCCTACGGTCATCCCCGTAAAGAGGACACGACCTTACAATCTCTCACTCACACGAGCTTACCTCGATAGTAGCTCTCGCTTCCGGCCTTCCACTCGATTCCTTCGGCTCCCTCCGAATTCACTCAAGTGTCGCCCGACCACCACGGCTTCCTCCGGGTGTCGCTAGCCTTCAGCTCCAGCTTTAGTACTTTTCTGCACACTTGATTTAGCTCGTGAGATAACAATATAAACTTAACTTTGTGTCTTTGCCATAATCAAAACACAGGTTCGATTATCTAGTGCCCCTGCACCAACAATATTTTAGGGGGAGTTTCATAATATATCTCTTTTCATCCCCTAAACTTATATTGTTGGTGCAAAGTTAGGATTTAACATTCAATATTTTGTTAGCCTTTGCTCCACATGTTATTCACACATCATAAAACCATATCTTGGATTAAGGGGGAGCTTAATTTCAATCTTATATCTTAGTTCAAGATACAACAAATGTATCTCTTTCATGAAATTTATGAATCCTTCTCTTTTTGATGTATGTCAAAGGGGGAGAAGGAATGTTTAAGTTAGAATTCATATTGGAAATATCATTATGTGCATGTGTTAAAGACCTAACTTAAATGATTGCCAAACATCAAAAAGGGGGCTATTGTTGGTGCAACAATGCCCCAAGCATTTATATGTTTTGATGTTTGGATAATCATCTAAGTTAGGCAATACTTTGTGATCTAATTGTGAACATGTTTAAGTGACAGAAAAATGCAAGTATGAAGACTTGGTAAAGGCAAAGTCCAAGTGTGATCTTGGTAAGAGAAGTCCAAGGAAAAGGCTTGGCGACATAAGACCAAGCATGTAGTCTTGGCGGCGTAAAGTCCAAGCAGACCTTGGCAAAGGAAGTCCAAAGGCAAGTCTTGTCAGTGTAAGTCCAAGCATATAGTCTTGGCGGCGTAAGTCCAAGTGCACTTTGGCAAAGGGAAATCCAAGACATGACAAAATCGAAGGAAGCTCTTGGAAGCAAGCGCAAAGGATGAACAAGTCGCGAACTCGGAGGGATCCTGGAGGCGCAAGGCTGAAGGAAGAGCTAGAGGTTGAGTCTAGGTCTAGGGAGTCAATTCAAGTATGAATTATTCATACTTGACGAGTATCATTCGACTGATACGATGTAGCAGTCGACTGATAGGGTGCTCGATTGAGTTAAGCTGAAAAGCTGATGAACAGTCGACTGCCTAGTCGTGGCAATCGACTGATGTCGCCATCAATTGAATGCCAAACAGTGGTAGTCGACTGATCAAGTCGAACCCGAGCACAGAATAGAGTCTCACTCGACTGTGCGTCGTGATCACTCGACTGATCACTCCATAAGTCGACTGATGGAGGGATCAGTAGACTGATGAGTGTGTCGTTGGATGATGATGCTTATGAATCCCACAAATTCGGCTGTTCAGAAGTCGTTAGCCACGACGGCAGTCGACTGATGTTGTACATCAGTCGATTAATCATGGCCCAAAGGGAAAAATAACCCTCTCTCTATAAAAAGAGAGTTTGGGGTGGTCAAGAGGGTTAATTCTTATATTCTGATCATTCTCTCAAGCCCCCATGAATTTTCTAAGCTTTCTAAGTATTTTAATTCCCCTCCTCCTCTCTAATCTTCATCTTCATCTTTTGTAAGAAGAGGAGGGATTTTGTAAAAGAGAAAGCTTCTTAGTGAAGATTGATTTGGGTTGATCCACCTTAAGGATCGCCGTGGAGCAGGAGCGTTATCTCTGAACCACGTAAAGGCTTCTGTGTTAGCATTGTATTTTCGTTTCTATTACTATTGTATTTGTTGTGCTTCCGGTAACCATTTTTGTAGAAATCGAAAAAGAGGCTATTCACCCCACTCTAGCCTTCCAAGGATCCCCAACAACATGTAATACCAAGAGTCATGGCTCTTGGTCTCCCTCATGAGGTGGCACCCCATGATGTGTCCATGATGATGTGGAACATCATCTTTGGCCGGCCCATGCAAAGTCATCATGACATGACATTTGGTCAAGTCAAACTTGATCATTCATCTTCCCTCTCAAGTCAAGTCAAACTTGACCTCTTATCTCCCATGGTTGATTAAATCCAACCATTTGATTTAAGTCAATTTAATTTAATGAATCTCTATTCATTAGTTTAAATTGACTCGATGAATCAAATCTAAATTAGACTCTTCAACACTTGAATCAAATCGAGTCAAACTCAATTAGTCTAATTTGTATTACTCTTAATCCAATTTGGTTCATCACATGAACCTAATCCTCATGGTCCATCATATGAACCTAATCTCCATCTAATTGCCCTTTGTGTGTGACCCTATAGGTTCTTATAATGTTGGCAATGTTCATAAACCGATTTAGAAACATAAGCAATGAGCGGTATCTAGCAACACATCATTGCTACCCAAGTTACAAGAATGTTGAAATCCAACATCACCTTTGTGACTACTAATTGTGACTTTCATAATATGTGACAATGTCCCTCTATCCTTGACATCTAGATTGACTAATTGAGACATAGATCGTATCATCCTCTGTGCAATCTATATCTTGAACTCCAAGTAGACTCACTCTAATCAAATGAGCTCAATATCTCATATTGACTCATTTGGGCATGGCCATGCACTTAGTGGTCTCACTCTATCAAGAATCATGATGTCACTCCCGTCATATAGGAGGGATAGATCCCATCTACATCACTCACATCCCTCCACATAATTTGTTACGTACCCAGTAATCGCCTTTATAGTCCACCCATTTACGGGTGACGTTTGACGAAGCCAAAGTATGTAACTCCTTATGTAGGGAACCATGGTGACTTCAAGTCCAAGGAATAATAGTCATACTAATAGTCACATGAGAAAGTATATGACCCTCATATAACGATCTATGAAAATTTCTCATGGCAGGTCATTCAGTATACATTCTCCAATGCATACCCATGTGTCAACTTGATATCTCATATCCATGACTTGTGAGATCAAGTCATCGAGTTGGCCTACATGCTAGTATCTTCGTATTACCATTGTCCTTGAATGTTAATACTTGACTAGGAATGATTAAGAGTTGTGTTCTCTATATCATCTCATTATCGATTCAACCAATCGATTGATATAGATAAGAACCTATACTCAAGGACGTTATTATACTTAGTTATTTGGCACCAATACAAGTAAGTATAATAACCATAAAGAAATGCCTTTATAAATAGGAATATGATACAACAAAGTCCATACAACAATCATCACATGATTGGCTCTTGGGCTTTCACTAACAGGACTTTCCATGTCAAGTACTCAAGACTTGGACTTTCCCAATGCCAACTATCCCACTTGGACTTTCCATGCCAAGTACCCTTGACTTGGACTTTACCATGATAATCACATTGTCATATGTTTTTGTCGAACATCAAAATATCGCTCGAGTCAAACTCAAGTTAGATCAATCGTGACCTGGGCTGATTGCACCAACAGGAGAAACCTAATGTACAAGTCATGTGCATGTAACCTATAGATTGTTGGAGATTTGACGCCGCTAGAGGGGGGTGAATAGCGTTTGACCGTACGTCGATGGAATTTGTTCGCGTTGCTTGTCTACAATCTTCGCGATCGTCTCTACAAAACTCATTATGCGCAGTGGAATAGAAATAATAAAAGCAATAACGAAAAGATACAATCACGAACACAAGGATATAACGTGGTTCGGAACCGAACGGTTCCTACTCCATGGATTGAGCTCTAACGAGCTCTAGCGACGCCAATGCAATCACTAATCAATAAACTCCTTCTCGACAACAAGTCGGAGGCGGAGAAACCTCGTACAAACATTTACAACAATAAACGAAAGAAATACAAGGAAATACAAGTGAAAATGTAAAGAACACTTTACAAACTAGGGTTTTGAGCACTTGATTGTCGGTTGCTTGGATGAGCTTGAAGGATCCTGAAATGCACCTGCAAATCGCCTTCAAATCGCCTCACCAAAGCCCCCAAAGAACTGATGCTTGAGCCTTCCACGAACAACTGCTTTTATCCTCCATTGGGCTGGATTTCCGCCTATCAGTCGACTGCCATAAGTCCCCAGTTGATTGGCAGCACTGTAGCTGTGAGACAATGACTCAATCTACGTTGGACAAGTTCCAACGGGACTCTTGGCGATCGCGCCCGTAGTCGATGCCGTCCGGCCGGTAGCGTTCGGCTCTGAGCGTTATCTCGACACGAACTAGCGATCATTGTCGACCCTTGGCGATTGGTCGCCAGAGCGATCGAGAGCAATTCCAGCTCTAAATTGGCAGTCGAACTCAAGTCGACTCATGGCAGTCGAACCGGTCATATTGCCAGTCGACTACCAACCTCAAACATGAGGTTTTAACCCAAGTATGGTGCCCCCATACTTACTAGACCACCCTTAGCCTAGACCTAAGCCTTCTAGCCACCTCCATCAGCCTCACGCATCTCGGATCCCTCCAAGTCATTCATGATTTGTTCATCCATCGCGCTAGCCTCTAGGTGCTTCCGTCGGCTATGTCATGCTAACGGTGTCTACACCGCCAAGGCACATTGGACTTACGCCGCCAACCATTGGACTTATGCTGCCAAGACTCTCGCTTGGACTTTACGCAGCCAATATCAAACCCCTTGGACTTCTCATGCCAAGACTCAAGCTTGGACTTTCCCTTGCCAACCCATGTTGGACTTCTCAAATGCCAAGACCATGCTTGGACTTTCCCTTGCCAACCCATGTTGGACTTTTACATTGCCAAGACCCATGCTTGGACTTTTACATTGCCAAGACTCATGCTTGGACTATTACATTGCCAAGACCCATGCTTGGACTTTTCATGTCAAGTACTCAAGACTTGGACTTTACCAAATGCCAAGTGTTCCACTTGGACTTTCCATGCCAAGTACACGAGACTTGGACTTTCCCATGACAATTACATTGTCATATATTTTTGTCGAAACATCAAAACATCACTCGAGTCAAACTCGAGTCCTGGTCAATTGTGACCTGGACCGATTGCACCAACATAGATCATGATTCAAAATTAAGATTTTAAAAATATTTTAAAATCATTTTAGAAAATCTTATTGAAGCTTATCTTTTATAGCAATCACCATTGAGAATGTTGATACAAAGTTAGGCAAAATAATTGAAGTTTTCAATAGTTTTAAACTTTGTATCAATACTTTAATTTAATGAGTATTTTTATATAAAATTAGTTTTTACTCATTATATTTCATGTAAGTAATGTACATATGAATTTTGAGAATTTTTCAAAATGCGTATAATTACTTATGTATTTCCAAAACTCAATTCTAAAATATTATTTTCTGTATTTACAGAAATCAGTCGACTCCTGCTTGGAGTAGTCGACTGGTAATGAGGGAGTCGACTAGTTGCTAACCTAGTTGACTGCTGGTGCTGATTTCAACTGAACAAGGTTTATTTATCCATTTATCATCAATGTTAAGCTACCCTAATGTCTCCTATCTCTAGGATATGCTTCATTGAAATTAATTAGGAGAGTTATTTAGGGTGGAGTATCGAATTTTAAGGGAGGTTAAAGTTCAAGTTTGAACTTTTACCCTTATTTTCGTTGGTTTAAGTTTCCTATAGGCTTAGGAACTCTCCAAGGACATTGTTGGTGTAATGGTCAAGGGGAAGCAAGCCTTTAGAGGGAGTGTGTCCATCAAGAGATGATGGATGCAATTTTGATTACAAAGGAGGAAAATGAGGGTTTAGGTATTTTCATTATGGATTGTCTCTCATTTAGTGATATGGAATTTATCACTAGGAAGAGTGAAGACATCCTAAATGACTTTGAACCAAGGGGGAGAATGTAAGATTTCATTGTGAGATGAAACATTAAAAACTTTGATAGTCTTTTTTATGTATGCCAAAGGGGAAGTGAGGTTTAAGTTAGGTAAACCTTCATTATTCTTTGGCATTGGAAGAGTTAAGTTTGGGTTATTATTAGCCTAATTTAAAGGTATTGTCAAACATCAAAAAGGGGGAGATTGTTGATGCAATCAGCCCAGGTTATGATTGACCAGACTCAAGTGAGACTCAAATAGTGTTTTGATGTTTAACAATGGTTTGACAATGAGTTTGATCATTGTTTGACAATATGGTTTGATTATACGTTGACCATATGACTAGTGGATGATTGGGATATCAAAAGTCATATGGGAGAGATTATTTGGGGGAGATTGTTGGAGCAATCAACCTCGAAAAGTTCAAGAATGCTCTTGGCAATAGAAAGTCCAAGTATGGATGCTTGGTAATTGAAAAGTCTAAGAATTGACCACATAAGTCCAGTGTATAGTCTTGGCAGTGAAAGTCTAAGTATTGAAGCTTAGCAATGGGGAAGTCCAAGGATGTAGTTTTGGAAGCATAAAGTCCAAGCATGTAGTCTTGGCTGTTGGATCGAAGCGGATCGCTAGAGGGGGGGTGAATAGCGATAAAAACTTTTTTCTCTTCGTTCGTTAAAAAACCGAGTAGATAATTAATTTGCAGCGGAAAAGATAAGCAATATAAAGAGAAGACAAATGTTTTACTTGGTTCGTAGCCTTCGGCTACTACTCCAAGGCCCTAGTGGTCCTTGACCACGTACGGAGGGCAAAAGCACTAAAGGAACTCCTCGTTAGAGGTAGGAGTTAATCGATACAAGAAGGAACAAAAACTTGAGGTAGAGGGACACTCCCCCTCTCCTCGTATACGATAAAAGCTCCGGAAAAGTAGATGAACAACTGATAAAAACTAATACCGACGTACAAAAATAATAAAGAAAGTTAAACCTAGACGTCGGAAAGGAAGGACTTCATTGTCAGAGAGTTGTAGCTTTGCGGAGGCTTTTTGGAAGCTTAGAATTGTTGTGAAAACCCTAGGTTAGGACCTCCTTTTATAGCCTTTGAGCCCCTTTTCGAGAGGAACCCTAGCCAATCATATTTGAGCACCACTCCCCTTGAAATTTGGTGATATTGATGGCCATCACCGATCACCTTGGCAAGATCGGCCGATCAGTGCTAGCCGTAGTCACCCGACTGATGGACGACAGTCGAGTCCTTCAGGTTGGCAGTCGACTGATGCTGGCTGCAAGGCAATGTTAGCTTAAAGAAAACATTATTTCGATGGTCGTCGACCGTTCGATCTCGACCTAGACCACCTATGAGATGTCTTGGGTCGGATCTACGCTTAAGTCTTTCCCCGTAACGAGGATACGACCTTACTTACACTCGCACACACGAGATTACCTCGATACTTACATGTTGCTTTTGCTTCCGGCCTTCCACTCAATTCCTTTGGCTCCCTCCGACGTCACTTGAGTGTCGCCCGACCACCGCGGCTTCTTCCGGGTGTCGCTAGCCTTCAGCTCCAGCTATAGCAATTTTCTGCACACTCGATTCAGCTCGTGAGATAACAACATGAGCTTAACTTTGTATCGTTTGCTATAATCAAAACTCAAGTTCGACTTAGGTGCCTACTGCACCAACAATCTCCCCCTTTTTGATTTATGGCAAACCCACATACAAAGTTAAGTGCATTAAGAAAAGATATGCATGAATGAGCAGGAGTGTTAAGAGCATGAATGAACAGGAGTATAAAAACTCTTTTTCAAGTGCTCCCCCTTGAGGAATCCTCCCCCTTGACCGAGGGTGAGTACTTGAGAAAGAGTTTTAACTCTCCCCCTTGACGTTTGCTACTAAAAAAGAATTAAGTAACAGAATTTACTTAATATTGGCCATAGTATTTAAAATAAATAAGTTTAAGTTAAGAATTCTTTGGCCTTTGAATAAGTTTTAACTTTTGGTTTAAATATGAAGTAAGAGTTAAGTTGTCAAAAAAGAAATTTGACGCCTTAACTTTGACCTTTTAACTTTGGCCTTTTTCTCCCCCTTTTGTCGTATATCGAAAAGAGTAAGGGGTGTGTGGAAAACAAAATAAGTGTTAAATTTAAAGCCCAAGCATGTTCCCCATTTTTTATTTTTAAAAAAAATATACTGAAAATAAGCTCATCTATAAAATGTTCGACTCATATTGTGCTTGATTGATATGAAAGATCAACCAGTCCTGGTCAGAGTCGGTTAGTGTGTATGATTATACTCCATGGTTCATGGCGATGCACTAGATCTACATCTGAAACCAGGAGTAAGGTCCTAACATCTCACGCCCATCTACGTGGCTAAGTACACAAACACATTAGTCCTATGTGTTGTGAGATGTATTGGCTCCTTAAATCTATAGGTGAATGATATCTAAGGTATGTCCTATGCTAGTTCCATAAAAATGAAATTTTAAGAAATAGTAGTAAGAAAATATAATTTGCAAGTTCCTATTCTACTACGTACATGCCCAATTTTCGTCTTAATAGACTAAATTCGGCTTCGGGTAGGGGTTTAGTAAATAGGTCTGCTAAGTTAGACTTCGATTCGACGTATTCGAGTTGTATTGCTCTGTTGGCCACATGTTCTCGAATGAAATGGTGTTTGACCTCTATATATTTGGTCCTAGAGTGACATATCGGATTCTTAGTAAGATTAATTTAACTAATGTTGTCTACGTGAAGTTTAGTATTCGTAAAGTCTAACTTAAAGTCGCGGAGAGTGTGCTTCATCCAAAGAAGTTGAGTGACACACTCACCCATCGTGATTTATTCAGCTTCGGTGGTAGATAAAGCGACACAGTGTTGCTTCCTACTGCACCAACTTACTAGACTCAAGCCGAGAAGTTGACAACAACCACTCGTGCTCTTTCTATCGAGCTTACTACCGGCATAGTCCGAATCGGAGTAGCCGATTAGTTCGAACTCCGTAGATCTAGGGTACCAAATACCAACGTTAAGTGTACCCTTAAGATATCTAAGGATACGCTTAACTAGGGTTAGGTGAGACTCCTTAGCACAGGTTTGAAACCTGGCGCACATACTTACTGCGAATAGGATGTCGGGTCGGTCATAGCTAAGTATAGGAGACTTCCTATCGCGCTCCTATAGTACTTTAAGTCAATGGACTTACTTTCTAGGTCTTCTCCTATGTTAACATTAATCGCCATTGGGGTGTTTATTATCTTAGCGTCTTGTATTCCAAATCTTTTAATTGACTCCTTAGTGTATTTTTGTTGATATAGGTATATACCATCCTTAGTTTGTTTAATTTGTAGACCTAAAAAGAAACTTAACTCGCCTACCAAGTTCATTTCGAACTCACTTTCCATGAGTGAAACGAACTCGTTTAGTAAGGCTGAGTTAGAGGTTCCAAAAATTATATCATCTACGTAAATTTGAGCTATGAATATTTCTTTACCTAAGGTTTTTACGAAGAGAGTTGGGTCAACTAAGCCTTGGTTAAACCCTTTTGACTTAAGATGGATTGAAAGTCTCTCGTACCAAGCTCGAGGAGCTTGTTTAAGTCCATAGAGAGCTTTCTTAAGTTTTAGAACATGGTCGGGTTTATCTAGATTTTGAATCCGGGGTTGGCTAACATAAACTTCTTCTTTAATGTATCCATTTAGGAATGCCGACTTAACATCCATTTGAAACACTTAAATCCTCGATGTGCGGCATAAGCTAGCAACATTCGAATGGATTGAGTCTAGCTCTTTGGGGCATAGGTTTCGTCGTAATCTAAGCCTTCGACTTGACTAAACCCTTTGGCGACTAACCTAGCCTTGTTTCTAACTACTTCACCTTTATCATCAAGCTTATTTCGAAACACCCACCTTGTTCCAATTATCGTTTTTTCTTTAGGTGGTGGTACTAATTCCCACACTTCATTCCTAGTAAATTGAGCTAGCTCTTCTTGCATTGCAATAATCCAATCGGGATCAAGAAGAGCTTGTTCAATTGATTTGGGTTCTATCTTTGAAATTAAGGAAATTTGACTAAGGTTCCTATAGGATGCTCTAGTTCGAACTCCTAGATTAGGATCTCCTATCACTTGATCGATAGGGTGGTTAGTCTGAATCCTAGATTGGGTTGGGTTTGTGTCACCTAATGCTTGATCAATGGGCTGACTTGGTTGAACACTAGTTTGGTTGGAGTCATCTATCACTTGATCAATAGAGTGACTTGGTTGACTTAGGTTAGGATTAACACTAGACCTGATCTCCGGATCAGAGTTAGGTCTAGTATGAATCGGCTCGCTAATTGGGGTTGCTGGGGGTTTTGTAGGTTCATGTCCTTCATCAAATACTACATTGATAGTCTCCTCGACTCTAAGGGTGTCGTGGTTATATACTCTATAAGCTCGACTTGTAGTCGAGTATCCTAAGAAGATTCCGGTGGAGGTTTTGGATTTGAATTTCCCTAGGTGGTTCTTAGTGTTTAAGATATGTACTTTACATCCAAATACCCTGAAGTACTTGATGTTGGGTACTTTATTGTGATAAATCTCGTAGGAGGTCTTAAGGTGCCTCTTTACCATAAGGATCCTATTCTGGACATAGCAAGCCGTGCTAACGGCTTCTTCCCAAAACCTATCAGGTAGGTTGTATTTGTTCAACATGGTCCTAGCGGCTTCTTGTAGAGTTCGGTTTTTCCGCTCCACTAGGCCATTTTGTTGAGGGGTCCTAGGGCAAGAGAATTCATGGTGGTATCCGTTTAGGTTACAGAAGTTGGTGAACCTTTGATTTTCGAATTCACCACCATGATCGCTTCTAAGTCTTTTAACCTTAAGGTTTTTTTTATTCTCGATTAATTTGAATAGATTGATTAATTGATCTAGAGTATCATTTTTATGTTTGATGAACCTAACCCAGGTAAACCTGCAGTAGTCGTCAATTATGACTAAGCAATATTGACTTCTATTGAGTGACTTGGCTCCATGTGAATCGAATAGATCCATATGCAGGAGCTCAAGTACACTTGAGGTTCGTTCTTGGTTAGTTAACTTGTGTTGTGTCCTAGGTTGTTTTCCTTGTTGACAAACATTACAGATTTTAATAACCAAGTTGTTGAGGTTGGGTAAGCCTCTGACTAAGCCACTCTGACTCATCTTGTGGACGAGTCTTGGGTGCGAGTGACCGAGTCGTCGGTGCCACAACCATGATTCCTCTTCCTGTGTCATAAGACATTTGGCTGAGGATTTGATTAAGTTAATTGTATAAATATTATTTGTCCTAGTTCCTTTGAGTATTGTTTTAGCTGTTTTATTTGTTTTAATTACACATTCATTTTCTAAAAATACGACCTTATAGTTATTGTCACATAATTGGCTTACGCTAAGCAGGTTATATTCAAAATTCTCTACAAGTAATACATTTTTAATAACAAAATTTGAGTTAAGCTCGATATCACCTGATCCGATGATTTTGAGCTTGCCGTTATTCCTAAAGGCTACCGATCCTTGTCGTTTGAATCGAAGCTTCGTGAATTTGAGTTGATCCCCGATCATGTGTCGGGAGCAACCGCTGTCCAACATCCATTGATCCTACACACAAGGTGGTTGGATTGGATGTTAGATTGTTTTTTTTAAAAAAAAAATTGGTTGTAAGTTGTTAAACCTAGGTCATCTCACCTGTGTCTATATGATCAAGCATGTTATACTTATGTGTTTTTTGTGAGATGACTTCCAATTAAGTTGATTAAGTGGATTTAGGTTCAAGTAATTTTATGTTAGATTTGGATTTGACCCTAGGCTTGTCAAGTTTACCTTTTCAAGATCATGGCTTCCAGGTCATGGCGAGGCGCAGAGGCCTTCTTTTATCGGATCATCGACCACTTCCTTAGACAAAGTCATTTTCAAGAAAATGATGACTTGACTCACCTAAGACTATTTCCTAGTCTAACTGGTTATTTTTGAAAAGAGGCTCCCCGAGGCTCAATCTTTTCGAAGAATTTTAGTTGGTTATGTTCGTGTTCTAAGTGAGTTCACAAGTTTTAAAGCACAAACTTTCTAAGTTAAAGCATGCAATTTCTAAGTTAAAGCACAAACTTTCTAAGTTAAAACATGCAATTTCTAAGTTAAAACACAAACATGTTTTGTACTGGCTCCCCCTAGACCGTTGAATCGGTTCGGTCTATCCACATAGTGGATTTGGTCCTTGGGAATCCAGTACGGGTTGAATCCTAGAGTTGAAATCAAAAGGTTCTTAGGGACCCATGCTTGGACATGTTTCCTATGTTGACTTACAATCGACATATACGACCTATTAGTCGTGTTTGAGTTAAACCCTAGTCCAGCCTTGTTGTACACAGCCCTTTGAGATCCAAGTAGGAGGTCAAGTCCTTTGGATCCCGAAGTGAACCTTTCCAATGTGTTCCTAAGATCTTCGACTTGACTTTTCAAGAGTGAGTTCTCAACTTCGAGTTTTTCAACCCGAGTTGAGTCCTTCTCTTGAACTCGACTAGTCGAAGAGGTTAGGGAGACCTTGTGTTTGAGGAGTTTGACCTCCTCAACTAGGGTCTCAACCTTGGACTTGGATATAACTAATTTCCTAGATAAAAATTTAACCGTATTTTGTAAAGTATTAAATAAAGTTCGACTTACTTTAAGGGTATCTTTTGAACCGGATGCGTATCCGTGGCTTGACTTGAAGGTAGCTTCATAGTCCGAGTCATCCTCAGGTTCTGACTCAAGTTCAGGTTCGGTCTCCGTGTCTGACTCAATTGATTTCGCCATGAAGACGTGGTCTTCGTCTTCTTCGGATGACGCTTCTTCCCATGTCGCGTTGAGGGCCTTCTTGTGCTTAGGTGCTTTGTGGTTGAGCTTGGGGCACTCGGACTTGATATGTCCAAACCTGTTACACTCATAACACCTAATATTAGAACTTTTAGGCTTACCTTGGTTGGGTCGAGTTGTGGTTCGCTTTCGTCCCTTGGCTATCCTTCGAGCTAGGTTCATTAGCTCGGCAGTCAATTCCGGGTCAACTTCTTCTTCGGACTTGTCTTCCTCCTCGGTTGGTGGTGGCTTGCTTGCGATTTTCTTCTTCTTTGATCCTGCAAACAAGGCTATACCCCTCTCGGGTTCCGAGTTGGACTGCTCATGTAATTCGAAATCTGAGAATAATTCATCTAACCTAATTTTAGAAAGATCTTTGGAGACCTTGTAGGCATCGACCATGGATGCCCACAAGGTAGTCCTCGAAAAAGAGTTTAGAACATACCTTATAAGGTCGCGGTTTTCGACCTTTTGCCCGATTGCGTGTAGGTTGTTGACTATGTCTTGGACACGGGCGTGGAGTTGCGTCGCGGACTCGTGTTCCTGCATTTTTAGTGTGTACAATTTATTGAACAACAAATTGCGTTTGCAAACCTTAGCTTGATCCGATCCTTCGTGTAACTCGATTAGTTTTGTCCAAAGATCCTTTGCGCTTATGAAGGGGCCGACGCGATTTAGCTCCTCCTTGGATAGGCCGCATTAAAGGATTTGTGTTGCCTTGGCGTCGGCTTCGACTTGTCGTTTTGTCGCAATGGTCCATTGATCATAATCCAAGGAGTCACCCACTTCATTAGTCGGAAGTGTGAAACCCATTTGGATTATGATCCACATCTCGATTTGGGTTTTGAGAAAGCATTCCATCCGACCCTTCCAATAACGGAAGTCATCTCCATTGTAAAACGGAGGTCGGACGGTGCTAAAACCCTCGAGATGGGCCATTAGAACAAAAGACCAAAGGAGACGAAGACGAAGAAACTAGCAACGACAAAAACACAAAAAAAAGTACCAAGACTCGCGTCTTGGATTAGTAGTGCGGGAGAAAACTTAACAAAGCGAAATAAATAGAAATAAACAGAATTAAAAGAATAATAAATCTGTAAAAATAGCTAGATTGGTGGTTTCACCAAATCTTAGCAACCCCCGGCTCTGATACCAATTGTTGGATCGAAGCGGATCGCTAGAGGGGGGGTGAATAGCGATAAAAACTTTTTTCTCTTCGTTCGTTAAAAAATCGAGTAGATAATTAATTTGCAGCGGAAAAGATAAGCAATATAAAGAGAAGACAAATGTTTTACTTGGTTCGTAGCCTTTGGCTACTACTCCAAGGCCCTAGTGGTCCTTGACCATGTACGGAGGGCAAAAGCACTAAAGGAACTCCTCCTCGTTAGAGGTAGGAGTTAATCGATACAAGAAGGAACAAAAACTTGAGGTAGAGGGACACTCCCCCTCTCCTCGTATACGATAAAAGCTCCGGAAAAGTAGATGAACAACTGATAAAAACTAATACCGACGTACAAAAATAATAAAGAAAGTTAAACCTAGACGTCGAAAAGGAAGGACTTCGTTGTCGGAGAGTTGTAGCTTTGTGGAGGATTTTTGGAAGCTTAGAATTGTTGTGAAAACCCTAGGTTAGGACCTCCTTTTATAGCCTTTGAGCCCCTTTTCGAGAGGAACCCTAGCCAATCATATTTGAGCACCACTCCCCTTGAAATTTGGTGATAAACTGACCACCAAGATCACCGAGTGCTAGCCGTAGTCACCCGACTGATGGACGGCAGTCGAGTCCTTCAGGTTGGCAGTCGACTGATGCTGGCTGCAAGGCAATGTTAGCTTAAAGAAAACATTATTTCGACGGTCGTCGACCGTCCGATCTTCACCTAGACCACCTATGAGATGTCTTGGGTCGGATCTACGCTAAAGTCTTTCCCCGTAACGATGATACGACCTTACTTACACTCGCACACACGAGCTTACCTCGATACTTACGTGTTGCTTTTGCTTCCGGCCTTCCACTCAATTCCTTCGGCTCCCTCCGAAGTCACTTGAGTGTCGCCCGACCACCGCGGCTTCCTCCGGGTGTCGCTAGCCTTCAGCTCCAGCTATAGCAATTTTCTGCACACTCGATTCAGCTCGTGAGATAACAATATGAGCTTAACTTTGTATCGTTTGCTATAATCAAAACTCAGGTTCGACTTAGGTGCCTACTGCACCAACATTGGCGGTGTAAGTTTAAATGGATCTTGGCAAGGAGGTCCAAGGGTGAGGTCTTGGCAGTATAAGTCCAAGCAAGTAGTCTTGGTGGTATAAAGGTCAAGCGGACCTTGGCAAGGAAGTCCAAGGATGATGTTTTAGCAGCGTAAAGTCCAACATGTAGTCTTGGAAGCATAAGTCCAAATGAACCTTGGAAAAGGTACCAAAAGGCATGATATAGCCGATGGAAGCACCTGAAGGCTAGCGTGAAGGGTGAACAAGTCGTGGAGGACTCGGATGAACCCTGATGGAGGCGTGAGGCTGATGGAGGTGGCTATAAGGCTTAGGTTTAGGCCAAGGGTGATCGATCAAGTATAACAAGATCATACTTGGGTTAAACCTCATGGTTGAGGTTTATCAGTCGATTGAGACTTTGGGTCAATCGACTGGTCGAGTGTTCAGCACTCAAGAGCCTAGTTTGACTCCAGCAGTCAACTGGGATTATGATCAGTCGACTGGTCGAGGAGTCAACTGAGGCTCGACTTCTCGGATATTACTCTAGCAATCGACTGCTAGGGTTTAGCAGTCATCTGGACATTAAGAAGTCGACTGCTAAATTTGATATGTCGACTGGAATTAAGTGGTCAGGGCACAGAAAATTTGGCAATCAACTGCTAGCTCAAAGCAATCGACTGCTGGGTCAAGATAGTCGACTGATGGATATTAATCTGACGTGGATTAAGTCCTTATGAGGCAACGGTACAGTATTCAGTCGACTACTAGGTAAGAGCTGTCGATTGGAAGGCAGAAATCAACCTGAGTTATAGCTTTATAAGGAGCTCGAGAGGGAAGAGATGGAAGTCAATTTTTGAAGATTTTGGAGAGGAAATGTTGTTTCTTTCTAGACCTTCAAAAATGTTCAAAGCAACCAAACAAGCAAGCAATCCAAAGACATCTTTGTAATGTGTTTTTGCATCTGTATTCATTCTCAGCTTATTTTTGTTGCTTCTTCTTATTGTACTTATGTATAAATTTATTGTATAAGGTTTATCAACCTCCGGATTGTTTCAAAGAAGGAGAAGTTGATAGTGGTGTGTGCATTACTAGAGCTCGCCCGTGGAGTAGGAACCATAGGTTTCGAACGACATAAAATACCGTGTATTGCATGTGTTGTGTTCTCTTGTGTTTATTGTTATTCATATTTTATATTCTACTGTGCTAACAATTTGTAGAGACACGAACACGCTAACACAAACGAGCGAAAATCAAAAATCGCTATTCACCCCCTTTAGCGTATCAAACGATCCCCAACATCTATTACAACATTGGGAAATCAGCAGTGGAGCAGGTCGGGAGCAGAGTGACTCAAGAAACTATGAACCAATCGAGTTGGGAGTGGGGGGATTCGAGAGGTCGGTAGAAGTGGTGAAGCAGGGAACTTAAAGGCAGGAGCAAGCTTAAGGACCACAAAGAAGATTCCTTTTGACAAATATCACATTTGGTCTCCTAACGACTTCGTCCCACGATCACTCTCTGACATGTAGCATGACAGGTGGAGATTCCCTGTAGTAATTATTCCCTAACAGCCTAACAAATGGTGTTAGTGGTGGAGACGAAGAACCTTGGAAATGCTATATAAAGATAGATTGAGGTAAAGAAAAGCTCTCTAATATATTTTGTTACTGTATACTTTCTACATTCATCTTATTTATCTTTTTCTATATGACTTAAACATCGGACGGTCATAGTTGAACCATCGACGGTCATTTGACTTATGTTATCTTGGTTAGGGATTACTGTTGCAATCGTAAGAACTCTCCCTCTCCCAAGGACTTGAGAAAAGGGGTCAAAAAGTGATTACATCATAAATCTTTCCAAAATCTAATTTAAGTGTTTTCAGTTAATCATATTTAAGGTGCATATATGCTAATTATATTAATAGTTTTTTTCACTATTACTATCTTGAGAGCTATAATTCTGTCTCATTTTCTAATTACTCATATTGCGTCATCATTTAATGAATTATCGACAATAATAGTTACTTCATTTCGTATTCTACTATTTTCTATGTACCATAACCTAAAATTTGAATTCTTTATTATCTTTACATTCTCTCCATCCATTTTGTCTTTTGTAAATACAAAATATTTTTTTTTCTAATCATAGTATCTATTACTTTCATTGTTTTAGCAATGAACATTCTTATATTTGATATTCCAAATGGTAAATAATTAATTTTTTATAATATTCATTTTTATCCAATTTATAGAGTAAGAATTCTTATATATTTAATACTATATTTAAATTTTAATGAAGATGTAATAGTCTTTGCTGAGATGTTACAATATCATGTAATACATTTCTTATGGAAAACAATCTAATATTAATATACTATCTTAATAAATATATTCATTGAAATTTATCGAAATTAAACGGTAATTCCCTTTCTGATTTCAACTTATGGCCGACTAGGACAGGTTCTGCATGAAAATATTCCTATTCATAATATTAAAAATATTTCCTTCTATAATTTTAAAACTATTTTATCCCATGTATCCTATTTCGAATTATAGACGCATATCCTATTTTAAAGCTTGCATAACTAACATGTCAAAAATAATCAAACGGAAAAGTCCCGGCAACTTTAGTTATCGCGCAATCCAAACCTACACCATAACAAAGCAAAGCTAGGTGGTTAGCAACCGATATTATATATATATATACACAACGCGGCACAGATAATGCAGCTCAATTTAAGGATCGAAGCCCATTTCTCCGCCATTGAATCTATGGCATCCAATATCCTCTTCACCATCCCCTGCCACCATCATCATGGCACCGCCTTGAATCCCCGGCGCCTCTGCGCGTCCGGCGATCCCTATAAACGTCCCCAACCCGACGTCGTCGTCCTCTACACCACCTCCCTCCGTGCCATCCGCCGCACCTTCGAGGATTGCCGCGCCGTCCGCTCCATCCTCGACGGCCTTCGCGTGGCCGTCGACGACCGCGACGTCTCCATGGACCCTGGCTTCCGCCACGAGCTGCAGGTGGCGACAGAGGGCATCCTGCCCTTCGCGCTACCCCAGGTCTTCGTCGGCGGTCGAAGTCTCGGGGGCGCGGCGGAGATCTATGCAATGCACGAGGCCGGGGAGCTTGGAAGTGCGCTCGAGGGGGTGGCGCGGCGCCGGGACTCGGGGTTCAGCGGCTGCAGCAGCTGCGGTGGGGTGCGGTTCGTGCTCTGTTCCGTTTGCTGGGGCAGCCGGAAGGTGTTCGTGGAGGAGGAGGGGCGCGCGCGACGATGCGGGGAGTGCAACGACAACGGATTGGTGCGTTGCCGGGATTGCCGTTAATGAAAACGTCATAAGATAGTGTTTTTCGACATCTCACAGGATGGACAGGCTCAACAGGCCAAACCTGGGTGAGTGGTCTTAAAAATGTATGTAGAAATACAGGGTCGGTAGTATCGGCCACATTGTATTAAAGAACAAATTTCAATACCTTCAGTTTACAGAGGCACTGAGCTGCAAATTCGACGTATTATAAGAATGGCGCCATACAAATAAGAAAAAATCATTGTTTTCAAAAGAAAAAAATAGAACCGATCTCTTTCCGTTGTCTCCAACGATAAAAAAGATAAATCGAAGTACAAACGAAACCGCTTAAACATATTCAACATTAATCTATCATAATTAGAGATCGAAATATCTAAGACGTCTTTTCCGTTGCGTCGCTTTCACGATAATGCAACCGGTGAGGAATCACGATCCAATTACCTCCGAGGGCCATCACTGCTGCATACCACCCAATAGAAGCCCCATGGCACTAGCGGTAATTAATTCCCATTCCAATCAGGCCATCTGTTGGAAGACTGAAGCCTTTTATTTTAAGTGTTAGAAAGAGAATAAAACAAATAAATGCAAGATTCAGCTGACATTTCACCTTTAGCAATTTGTTCTTCCAACGCCTTCTTCAGAGTCTGGCTTGTCTCCAATCCGGAGCAATCTACAAATAAAGCAGAATGAAGTTAAAAACCTTGAACTAAGCATACAAGGAGCTCGGGTATGGGTTCAAGTAACTAAACGCATTAGGCACCAAACGATGTTATAAATTTAACTTGTGTATAGCCACGAAATTTGAAAATTTATTAATAATTTATTATAAATTTACAATAAATTTTACGACAAATTATAAATTTCGTCGTAAATTAGTAACGAAATTTTCAACAAAAATTTTTTTATTGCAAACTTAGTTATATTTGTAACAAAATAAATTTAGTCGCAAATATCGTCACAGTTTTACAACGAATTTAATTTTTCATTGTAATTTTTGACGAAAAATCAAATTCATTGCAGAATTTTACAACGAATTCATGATTCATTACAAAATTGCAACGAATTCATAATTCGTTACAAAATTTCTGACAAATTTGGCGACGAAAAATTTTCATTGGACATTTTCAATTATTTAAAAAAAACAACAGCGGGAGAACTTTGCGACGAATTTAATATTTGTCGTTAATTTGGCAACGAATTTAATTTTTGTTGTCAATTTTGCGATGAAAAATAAAATTTATCGCAGAATATTGCGATGAAATATGAATTTGTCGTTGAATTTGCAACGATTTAATAATTCGAATGGATTTAAGCTATTTTCACATCCATCTGCCATATCTCATAATCATAATGAGCCGCTATGGCCAGGAGCATCCGAATGAATTTAAGCATAGCTACAGGCGAATAGGTTTCGTCATAATCCACACCTTGCTTTTGACGATATCCTTTCGCCACCAATCTAGCCTTATAGGTAATCACATTACCTTCCATGTCGGTTTTCTTCTTGAAAACCCACTTGGACCCTATAGGCTTTATGCCTTCAGGTGGGTTAACCAAGTTCCAAACTTGGTTTTCATACATGGAATCTATCTCCGACTTTATGACACCAAGCCACTTATCCCTTTCTGAACTTGTCAACACTTCTTCATAACTGGTAGGCTCCTCATCATCAATGAGTAACACGTCAATCGATTCACTTACGAGAAATCCATATCTCTCAGGAATATTGCGTGTTCTACCAGATCTACGAAGATGTGGTGTTACAATAGGTCCAGCCAATTGCTCATCACTATGAGTTGTCGGCTGTTGTGCTTCACCAGGTATCTCATCAATGTCTATTTGAGTCTCTCGAGCCTCCTCAAGCTCGACGACACTCCCACTGTTTTCTTGCAAGAGAAACTCTTTCTCTAGAAACACAGCGTGCCTTGAAACAAACACCTTTTGTTCCACAGGATGATAGAATTGGTAACCCCTTGTTTCCTTAGGGTATCCAACAAATAGATATTTATCAGACTTAACATCCAATTTGTCTGATACAGTCCGCTTCACATAAGCAGGACAACCCCATATCTTCAAGTAAGATACATGAGGTTTCTTACCATTTCATATCTTATATGGAGTAGTTGAGACTACCTTGGTAGGCATTCTGTTTAACAAGTAAATAGTTGTCTGAAGTGCATAGACCCAAAAGGACTTGGGAAGAGTCGCATGATTCATTATTGACCTGACCATGTCCAACAAGGTCCGGTTACGCCTCTCAGATACACCATTATGATGTGGTGTATATGGCGGAGTCCATTGAGACAATATGCCATTGTCTCTTAGATAATCAAGAAACTCTTGACTTAAGTATTCACCACCTCGATCCGATCGAAGTATTTTAATACTCTTATCATGTTGTTTCTCTACTTCATTTCTGAATTCTTTGAACCTTTCAATGGCTTCAGACTTGTGTTTCATCAAGAACACATACCCAAACCGTGAGTGATCATCGGTGAAGGTAATGAAGTAGCTATAGCCTCCTAAAGCTTGAGTTGACATAGGTCCACATACATCAGTATGTATTAGACCTAGTAACTCTCCCACTCGTTCACCTTTTCCAGTAAAAGGTAACTTAGTCATCTTGCCTTTTAAGCATGATTCGCATGTATCGTATGAATCCAATTCAAACGATTCCAGAATTCCACATTTGTGTAATTCGGACATGCGTTTCTTGCTTACATGGCCAAGACGACAATGCCACATATAGGAGTCTATTTGATTATCCTTTTGAGCACGCGTGTTGCTCGCTTCGATATTGAAGATGTCACTGGATACGTCCAACGTATAAACACCATTGCTTAAAGTTCCAGTCCCATAAAGAACTCCATTCAAAGTTATGTAACAACAATTGTTACTAAAAGTCAAATGGTACCCATTTCTATTTAAACAAGAAATAGAAATGATGTTCTTTATCAACGAAGGAACATAAAAGCAATTGTCCAGTTCTAAGACAAGTCCTGTAGGGAGTTTCAACAAATGCGTTCCAATGGCGACTGCAGCAACCTTTGCTCCATTCCCAACACGCAAATTTGACTCTCCCTTGACGAGTCTTCTTCTATTCCATAGCCCATGTATGTCATTATATATATGTGAGCCACACCCAGTATCCAATACCCAAGTGTTTGAGGAAATAGAATGACAATCAATAACGAAGATATCTGAAGAAGATGGGGCATCCGATGCCTTATTCTTCTTCACGGACTCAAGATAAATCTTGCACTTTCTTCGCAAATGGCTCTCCTTGCCATAATGATGGAAAGTTTCCTTTTGTGCTAGTTCTACCTTCTTAGCCTTTCTCTTCTTTCCCTTCTGCTGTTCCTTTGACTTCCTCTTAGAACTTTTCTTCGAGGAATCAACTAATAGCACCATCCCCTGCTCATGCTTCTCAGAAGACTCCACAGTCTTCAAAGATATCGAGCAAGACACGATGAACCTTCTAGCATCTCAGAGGTGAAGAGGAGCTTTGAGACTTCGAACCTTTCGAACCTTTCGAATCTTTCGAATCTCACTTGCTCATCAACCAACTCACAAAGATGAAGGACTACGATATGAGCATCCATATGCTCATGCTGCTTTCGTAGCTTGGGTTCCATCGCGGCTAGCATGATGCAACTTGTCAGTTTAGAATCAGTCACATGTTTCTGATAGACCAACAATTGGTCCGGAGTTGCATCGTCACTAGGATGGGCGGGAAGAGGCGCTTCGAGGACATATGCAAGCTTTTCACCTTGAGAACAATTCTCAAGTTTCTAAGCCAGTCCAAGAAGTTCGGCCCAGTCAATTTATTCGAATCCAAAATGGAACGCAAATTAAAAGACAACATGATCAATTTTAGAAATACAAAACGAGCATATATGAGAAAGATGATTTTTAAAATGCATCATTTATAAATCCCATTCATTTTTCGAATTTCAAAAACCCCAAAATTACTTCGGGAGATCGTAGGTCCATCTCCGAATGGGCTGATATCCATCATAGTTATGAACAACCTTGGAGAGAGTCCAACAAGCAATTCATAACTACGACAGTAGGTATCAACTATACCGATTGCATATCACGTATATGCAACTATCACAATGTGCTATCAACTAATTGAATGTTCACACATACATCGGGTTGTTAACACATTAACAAGTATGCATCATATGCATAGCACCCAACTTCACCTCCCTTTACATCGACCTTGGAGAGAGTCCAACAATCCGATGCTCCAGGTTAAAGCCAACCCATTAATCGAGAAATAGTTTTAATATGGTTAGAGCGCATTCAACCAATTAGCCCAGCTTGGAGAGAGTCCAACAACCAAAGCTAACGACTGACCTCTGACTCTTACCATATTAGTATTAAACTATTCTATGGTTTGAACATATTCGGGTTCGAGCCGGGCTTGGAGAGAGTCCAACAACCCGAACAAGAAACGGAACTCTGGTTCTAACTATATTAATGGAAGGTGTAGGCTTTAATATTGTTTAAGGGTTTTTATGTCTCATCCTCTTTGCATGCAAATAACTATTATTTACATGGCATGACATACATGGCATACATCTACATGTCACGACACGCATGACATAATGTTATGCATCTAATGCAATTACATGACATACAATTATGTCATGTATATAATTTCCTTATATGTCATAACTATTTATGGAAATAAAATATGTTTAAGATTTGATTCTCCAAATCAAATCATAATTAAATTAGGAAACAAATTTCCAAATCTAATCACATATTTTATTCATGGAATTATTTGATTAAGGAAAATCTATTTAGGAAACCAATTTCCTAAATCATTAAAACTACTTATGGAAATAAAATATTTTAAGATTTGATTTCCCAAATCAAATCAAGATTAAATTAGAAAACAAATTTCCAAAATCTAATCAAATATTTTATTTATGGAAAATATCAATTTCCATAAATACTTCCAACTTTCCAAAAGTGGAAGATTTCCATAAATACTTCTAGACTTTCCAAAATTGAAAATTTTCCATAAATACTTCTAAATTTCCAAAATTAGAAAATTTCCAGAAATAACATTATGACTATCGCAAAACCATTTTACGATTATGTCGAAACACAACCTGGGCTCGATACCATCTGGTTTCCAAGATCACAAGGTGTGTGTTCGATCATGTTTCGTAAACATGAGCACAGCGGAAGCAATAAAAATAATAAATCTACATTTATTACAACACACACAATACACGCATGCATAGTACAACAAGTGTAGACATAATCGTAAATTTAAATTTGCAATAAAAGGAAATTTAACTATGTTATACCTTTCGTATTACGTGTAGCGGGAACGGCATCAACCGGAACGATCCTTGCTAGAATCGTCTCTATCCGTATCCACGCCGAGTATCCTCGGGATGACTTCGCTAAGCCACGAGCTTCGTCTTCGTACGGGTTACTAGCCTCGTGTTGAAGACGACGTGATCGAGAGATGATCACGATCCGAATCCAAATTCGGATCCTAAGACGAGTCCTCAAAACTCACTTCTCTGGAGAGGTATTTGTCAACCAATTGACGAATCCTTCGTCCTCCACCTCAGAGGATTACCGGAGATTGAATCCCCGGTAAGTTAGCCGCTGTCGGAGCTCTAACCGTCGTCCAAACGACGCTCCGACGAGAGGAGAACAAGCTGTCCAGAAAACTGGACAGCTTTGGTGGAGGAGATAGGCGCCGGCCAACAAAGGAAGCCAAGTGCTCACCTTTTCACCGAAGCCTAGGAAGATCACCGGAGGGTCGTCGGAGGATCACCGGCTGAAGTTTGGACGCCGGCAAAGAGTTGGACAGTGACACAAGGGCTGGGCGGCAAGCTAGGGTTGGCGCCGAGAGTCTCCAAGGAGAGGTGGGCGGCAACCTTTGCTAGGGTTTTGGATTCGGGCTTAATTATCCCTTAAGCCCTCTTTTATAGAGAACCAATTCTCTTAATGGTTATTGGATCATAACCATTAGGCCCGTTAACCCGCTCCATTAAGATAAGTTAAAATAAACCAAACCATGATGATTTATTTTAAGTTAAAACGAACCGAACCAACTTTTGGTTCATTCGTTTAAAATAAACCAAACCCTTTGGTTTATTCTCCTCCATTGGATTAGAACCAAACCATTTTGGTTCATCCATTACGTCTTCATAAGACTTGGCCCATCCACGCTTCCATTGCGACTGAAACGATTTCATGCTCGCTTTATGTTTGGTCCAACCAAACCTAGTTTCTCTCGGTCTGAGAATCCCATTCTCAAGCTCGTTTTAAATCCTTTGGATTACGCTCGTTGTGCGTGTGACCAAATAGGTTCTCGGTTTATGTTGGCCGTCTATAATTAACCATTAATTATAGAACAATCATGAGTGGCACCTAGTAGTACATCATGATCCCCAATTAACCGAAAAGATCAACGGTTGATCCAGAACTATTTCTGAAACCTTTCAGTAGCTCGAATGAATCGTGCCCCATTCCCTTCACTCATCTTATACCCACTTGGTTCAGGACATGGTCTATTGTGTCAGTCCCCACTAGGCTGGTTACGTCACACCTAGCCCAAGTATCATTTCCTCGTCCTACGGATTCTAGTTACTCCACATGTATCGAAGAGTACCTTACTCTAAACATGTAATGCTTTGGCCAAAGACTTTAGTAACAATCCGACGAGAGGTCATGGGTATACATCTTCTCGCAAGGAGTGGTGAATCCTTTATAGGCTATTCAAACACCTTCGATCACTTCGACTTATACCCAATCATCCCGGGTCCACATCTCCTTAGAGATGCTTGCTGAAGATGTCAAAGCATAAGTCTCCATGATCAAGATGACTTGAATACCGCAAGTCAAAGGAACATCACACTTAAGCCACAGTAAGAACTTCATTGACATATCTATATATGCAGAGAACCATATGAAGTCTTACGGCTGGTCACTCCAATGAACTAGTTACCATAACTAGCATCCACGATTAACTCCGGACATCACTATGTCTCCAGCCAGTGAGAATCAGCTGCTTGGATACGCCAAGGAGTATACCTCGTGCTAGTCTCGACAGAATTGATGGTGTACAAATCCATCAATTCATCGACTAGGGATAATTCCGATACATCACAATTACACATGTAGAGATACTCACTAGTTGTGATCCAATCACAAATTCTCTCATGCTGTGAATCGTATCGTGGACATTCAGTAAATGAGTTTAAGATCCAATCAAATACATAAAACATGTATACTCAAATAGTGAATCTTCATTTATCATATAAATGGTTCATACATAAGGCGATTGCCTTAGGACATCTCTCATATATTACTAATAGGCGAGAAGATCTCAGGGAGGAGTGAAGAAGCCGAAAGGCAAGTGCTTCACTTGCAAGCAGACTGGACACTGGAAGAAGGACTGCCCCAACTGGAAGCAGAACAAAGATATATCTTTTGGTCAATCGTTGAAACATGTTTAGCGGTGTTATCTACCGGTACCTGGTGTGTAGATACGGGAGCCACTGATCATGTCTGCAATACTTTACAGGGGTTCCAGGAAACCAGACGACTGGCTGAGGGAGAGATTACCGTTTATTTGGGCGATGCTACGAAGGTGGCGACTATTGCAGTGGGAGATGTTTATTTATCTTTTTATAGAAATAATGTTTTGGTTCTGAAAAATTACCTTTATGTACCTTTATTTAGAAAGAATTTGATTTCAGTTTCTAAATTATTTATGGATGGATGTTCTATTTCTTTTAATGATAGAGTTGTTATAAAAAGGAATGGAGAGATTATCTGTTCAGGTGCATTGATAGGAAATTTATATACACTTGAACCAAAAGCTCCCACGATGCAAATAGAAGTAAATAACTCATCTTCTAATTCCAATAAGAGAAAAGAACCTTCAAAGATGAACCAAACATATCTTTGGCATCTAAGGCTATGTCATATTAACCTAAGCAGAATTCAAAGGTTGATAGTTGATAGCCCTCTGGGTTCATTAGTGGTGGAAGATTTCCCAACCTGCGAATCTTGCTTGGAAGGTAAAATGACTAAGAGGCCTTTTAATGCCAAAGGGTATAGAGCCAAAGATGTGTTGGAATTAGTTCATTCTGATTTGTGTTGTCCTATGTCTATCCAGGCAAGAGGTGGTTTTGAATATTTCTTCTATTTCATAGACAATTATTCAAGATATGGATACATTTACTTGATGCACCGCAAGTCTGAATGCTTTGACAAGTTCAAAGAATTCAAGGCTGATGTGGAGAAATGTCAAGGTAAAAGTATTAAGATACTACGATCTGATCGTGGTGGTGAGTACCTCTTGGGAGAGTTTAGGAATTACTTATCAAAGGCTGGGATTCAATCTCAATTGTCTGCACCTGGCACACCCCAACAGAATGGTGTAGCAGAGCGAAGGAATAAGACTCTTATGGAGATGGTTATATCGATGATGAGTTATTCTGAGTTGTCAGATTCGTTCTGGGGATATTTTCTAGATACGACAGTGTATATTCTGAACTTGGTACCATCTAAATCAGTGCCTTCTACTCCCACAAAATTGTGGATTGGACGAAAGCCTAGTCTAAGACATATTCGGATTTGGGGGAGTCCAGCACATGTGCTGAAGACATATGCTGGTATGTTGGAACCTCGTACAGAAGTGCGCATGTTCGTTGGCTATCCTAGAGGAATGAAAGGTGGTTTGTTTTATAGTCCTAGAGATTAGAGGGTGATCGTTAGCACGAATGCCAGATTTCTAGAGAAAGACTATGTGATGAAACACAATCCCATGAGTAAGATTATTTTGGAGGAATTAAGAGGGGAAATCACTACTTCAGTACCACCGGCACAAGAGGATATACCATAAGTGACTGCACCGCGTGTCACAAAAGATACACAGGTGATACCTCATCGTAGTGGGAGGGTTGTTAGATAGCCTGACAGATTTATGTTCTTGGGAGAATCTTCTAATTTGGTCCCTGGCGAACATGAACCTGATCCCTGGACATATGATGAGGCAATCCAAGATAAAGATGCGGTATCTTGGCAAAGTGCGATGAATTCTGAAATAGAATCTATGGATTCAAATCGGGTATGGGAGCTAGTAGAACCACTCAATGGTGTAAAAACCATTGGATGCAAGTGGATCTACAAAAGAAAGAGAGGAATAGACAGGAAGGTTGAGACCTTCAAAGCGAGGCTTGTTGCAAAGGGGTATACTCAGAAAGAGGGTATCGATTATGAGGAGACCTTTTCATCGGTAGCTATGCTTAAGTCTATCCGGATTCTCTTATGGATTGCTGCTCATATGGATTATGAGGTATGACAGATGGATGTTAAGACAACTTTCCTTAATAGAAGTCTTGAGGAAAACATCTATATAAAGCAATCAAAAGGATTCATTGCAAAGGGAAAAGAACATCTTGTGTGTAAGCTTAATCGGTCCATTTATGGATTGAAGCATGCTTCAAGATCTTGGAACATCCGTTTTGATGCCAACCCATGTTGGACTTTCTATGCCAAGACCCATGCTTGGATTTTTCCTTGCCAAGACCCATGCTTGGACTTTCCTTATCAACCCATGTTGGACTTTCCATGCCAAGACTCAAGCTTGGACTTTTCATGCCAAGTACACAAGACTTGGACTTTTCATACCAAGTACACAAGATTTGGACTTCTCCCATGATAATGGTCAAATCATCATCAAACATCAAAATTATAACCTCGGTCAATTGCACCAACAATCTCCCCAACTCATTGTCAGACATCAATGTCAAACATCAAAACACTACTCGAGTCAAACTTGAGTCTGGTCAATCATGACCTAGGCCGATTGCACTAACAATCTCCCCCTTTTTGATGTTTGACAAAAATCAAACACCTTTGAGTTAGGCTTAAACCCTAACCCAAATCTCCTTACCAATTATCACAAATTGGTAGTTTCACTTTCTCCCCCTTTTTGACATAAATCAAAAAGGTTCTCCCCAAGGAGGTTAATGTTTAATATCCCAATGAGATCTTACAATCTCCCTCTTGGTCTAAAAACACCTAAGATGTCTTCACTCTTCTTAGTGATAAGTCTCATATCACTTAAGAGAGACAATCCTAACTTCTTCAAAATTCTTCACATTCTCCCCCTTACAAGGAAGAATATACATCTATCATCCCATGATGGATACTTCCCCCTAAAGACTTGCTTCCCTTTGACCATTGCACCAACAATGTCTTTGGGAAGTCCCTAAGCCAATAGGAACACTAAAACATCAAAATTAAGGTTAAAAGTTCAACATTGAACTTTCACTCACCTTAAATTGATACACACCCTAAACAACTCTCCTAATCTATATCCAATGGATTTTCACCCTTTCTAATGCTTTCCAAAGCATATTCTAGGTTTATGAGCAGTTAGGGTAGCCTAACATAGTTGAAACATGGATTAAACATCCTTGTTTACTCGAAATCAGCTCTGGTAGTCGACTCTGACAGTAATTAGTTGACTTCCATGCTCATCAGTCGACTGCCATCAAGCAGCATTCGACTGATAACTGAAATTTCCGAATTTCAGTTATCATAAACGAACTTTAGAAAAACATAAGTAATTCTACGTATTTTGAAAAATCATAAAAATTCATACGTACATTACTTATAAGCAATATAATGGGTGAAAAATATGTGAAAAATAATTTACCCATAAAATAGTGAAATTGATACAAAGTTCAAAAATGAAGAAAAACTTCAATGTTTGAGCTCACTTTGTATCAACATCATCAATGGTGACTTCTATCAAAAGATAGATTGCACCAAGGCTTTTCAAAATGATTTTTAAATTATTTTAAAACCTTATATTGGATCATGTTCTTTGGGCTCAATGTACATGGTTTGAACATAAGCTTTCCCAATGATCCATCCATGATTTTAGATAAGTTTGAGTTCATATAGATGCAAACACTATGCACCTTGAACTCAACTCATATCCTAGCATCTCACATGTATCTAGGGTGTATCAATACACATACATGTCAATGTAATGTGAGATGTGGATTTTATTCATCCTAATCTAGGATTTCATGTATTTTTCTAAGGCAACACTACTTGATTCCCTTATACATGGGACTTCAAGTTATGCCAATTGTCCTTAACTCAATTTTTATTAATGCATGAATGATTATGACATTAATGATGATATAAATAGGCATGTGCTCATAATCATGATGTCATGACATAAAATGGAATCTAAGCATACATGACATTTAGCCTTAAACCTAAGTAATATCATGACATATTAAATGATTAAAAGTAGATATGATGTCATGACATGGCAAGACAAATAAGGCATGGCAAATATAAAATAGTAAGGTATTAAATACCTAAGTGTTAATATCAAATTGTCATTTCTAGAATTAAATTCAATTTTGCCTTAATGTCACTTATCCCTCAAGTGTGCCAAAAACTCAAAATGGCACACCATGACTTCTAAAACTAAATTGTGTCAATTTGATTGATTTTTCAACTTCTATAAATTGCATTGGCACATCCTAAAAACCTTTAGGATTAAAAATCATTCTTATTTCCAAAGTACCCCATTACCTTGGAAATGACCTAAAATGTCATATTTACGATGGTTAGGTTAACTACCTATCCATTCAAAGTTTGTACATCTAAACCCATCTAGCATGAATTGATCACGCTCCTAGGAATCCAATACCTATTGGAGCTCCTTGGGTTTACTAGGTATTCGCTAGAGATAACTTCCCTAGATACCCTTCTAATGACCCTCCTAGGCTTAGAAACCTTGGTCATTTGGGTCTTGCCTATAGAAAAATTGACGCCGCTAGAGGGGGGTGAATAGCGTTGAATTCGTACGTAGATGGAAAACGTTCGTGATCGTCTCTACAAAACTCGTTATGCACAGTGGAATAATAAAAGCAATAACGAAAAGATACAATCACGAACACAAGGATATAACGTGGTTCGGAACCGCACGGTTCCTACTCCACGGATCGGGCTCAAACGAGCCCTAATGATGCCAATCACACACCACTAAGCAATAACTCCTTCTCGACAACAAGTCGGAGGTGGAGAAACCTCGTACAATGGATTACAACAAGTAATACACAAAAATGTTGGTGCAATCGGCCCAGCAGTACCTTGATGGTATTTTGATGATAGACAAAACTCATGACATGGGATTGTCATGGGAATGTCCAACATGGTGTTGGCATGGAAAATCCAAGCATGGAGCTTGGTGTGGGAAAGTCCAACATGGGGTTGGCATGGAAAATCCAAAGCATTGCGAAGCCGTGCGCTTGGTGCATATGGGAAGTCTTAAGGACTTGGTAAGTTCACTAGGCTCGGGGTCCTTGAGTCGGTGAAGGATGGCATTGCGAAGCCGTGCGCTTGGTGCATCCGAGGGAACGCCGGACGGGGAGCGAATGGATTGAGCCCAAAGGGAAGCATACTTCTAGGGTATAAGACGCGAAGGATGGCGTTGCGAAGCCGTGCACTTGGCGCATCCGAGGGACGTAGGCCGAGGGAAGAGAGCTTCGGTGGGGAACTCCATGAGGGATAAGGTGGACTTGGTCAAGTGGCTAAGACTGAGTGTCGGAGGCTCAAACTTGATGTTTGAGGGTTTACCCAATGGTCGGATGCTCAAACAACTTGGTGTTTGAGGTTTTGCCCGACATCAGTCGACTGGCATAGGTGTCGGTTCGACTGATCTAAGTCGACTAGAGTTCGACTGGTGTAAGGCTAGGGTTTTGTGCTTGGCAGTCAACTACCATGGGTGCGATCGCCGAGGGATGACGATCGGTGATGGGAGTGTCGTGAGCCTGAATGCTCGTGGCCGGTAGGCGATCGACTCTTGGGTCACCGATCGGTGATGGGCATCATCAGTCGAATGGTAGGTGATCCGTTGGAACTTGTCCGACGTGGATCTGGCCGTTGTGAGACAACGGCTACAGGGGCAGTCGACTGCTAGGCGCGAAAACAGCTCGATGCAGGTTATACAAGGAGCTCAAGATGGAGGTTTTTACCATGGTTTTTGTGGAGCTATTGGAGGAGAATTGTTGCTGCATTCCAGTCCTTCAAGAGCCAATTAAAGCAAGCAACAAGCAAAGCGATCAAAGCAATCGGTGAAAGTTTTCTTGTGTATTGTATTTGTGTATTTGCTTGTATTTCTATATTACATTGTAATTGCTTGTGAGAGGTTTCTCCACCTCTGACGTGTTGTCGAGAAGGAGTGTTATAGTTAGTGTCGTGTGCATAACTAGAGCTCGGTGAGCTCGCCCGTGGAGTAGGAACCATTCGGTTCCGAACCACGTATATCTTGTGTTGTGTGTTTGTGTATTGTTAGCTTCATTATTATTGTTATTCCGCTGCGCTAATGACAATCGTAGACAAGCAACGCAAGAAGAACGAGTAAATTCCGACATCCATCGGAAGAGGGCTATTCACCCCCCTCTAGCCGGCCGTTCGATCCCCTACAAGTGGTATCAGAGCCGAGGTCGCTCTTCAAGGACTAACCGCCGTGAGAGCACTACAAATGGCCGGCTTCATCCATCCACCGAAATTCGATGGAGATTTTTCTTGGTGGAGGAAACGGATGGAGGTATACCTAGAAACCGATTTTGATTTTATGATTATTATAGAAAACGGTTTTGAAATGCCTAAGGACAAGTACAACAAGCCAATTGAGAAGTCAAAATGGACCCAAGACCAAATCAAAGACTTCAAGACAAATCTCAAGGTAATCAAGTTGATTAGTGATTTGTTACCTAACACTATTTGGTCTAGATTGGGTGATTATAGGGATGCAAGGGAATTATGGAATAAGGAAATGAAATTCCAAGAAAATTCCCAACCGGCACAAGTAGAGGAGAATGCCGAAGAAGAAGCACCCACAACATTTGAAGATGTTGATGATTTGGTGGAGACCTCCACCTCTAGCATTGAGGGGGAGGAAAGGCAATCCTCCATCCCAGAGCAAGAACAAGAAGCATCCACATCCGGGAGAAGTGAAGATCATGAAGAGGCCTCCACCACCTCCCTAGGTAACTCAAGTGTCATTATTTTAAATAAAAATCACATAATATGCTTTGAGTGTAGGGAGAAAGGGCACTACAAGAGTAAATGCCCTAAATTGGCTAAGAAGAAGGCATCGACACCAAAAGTCAACCCAAAGTCAAACGATGCCGGTGTTCCCAAAATCAAGAGCAAAGAGCACATTGTGTGCTTCAAATGCAATCAAAAGGGACACTACCGAAGCCAATGCCCTAGGGGGAGGAAGAAAGGGCAAGAAGGTGCAACTCATGTAGGGGGAGCTCCTAAAGCTAACCCTAAGGTACATTTAGTTAATGCACCTTTAATTCCTAAAGTCAAAAAGTATGCTAAAAATTATTTTAGTTCTCTTGCCATTATTAATGAAAAACATGCTAGGAGAAACAATAAGGTTTATTGCTTAGGTGCCAAGCATGTTCATATGACTAAAGACAAACCTAGGACTCATAATTCTAGAAATATCTTGCCTAGGGAGTCAATTAGGAGAGTAGAAGAAAATTTGGGTATTAATCCCAAAAAGTCTAGGCACATGCCTAAGAAGAAGAGGTTTTCCCAAAAACCTAATGAAAATTCAAAAATGGGAAAATTAGAGCTAGAGAACCAAGTCTTGAGGTCAAGACTTGAGAGAATAGAGAAAGCCCTTAGAATCATAGAAAATTCAATTCTAGGGTCAAATGTCCAAAAGTCAAGACCTAAGGTTCAAAAACGGTCTAAGGGCAAGGAAGGTTTGGGTGACAAACCTAAGCCCAAGAAGACTTATCATAATGTTCCATTTAATTATGGAACTATTTCTAGGTCTAGGAAAACCAAGGCTAATAGGGAAGTCATCCCTAAGTCTAGCCATGGTATGTGTTTAGTGGCTAACACCTCAAAGAAATCAAATGTAGCCACTAAGAAGGTCAATGGAGGAGTCACCTCTAGAGTTGACCTAGGAAAGACCCAAAAGACTATGACTTCAAAGCCTAAAAGGGTCATTAGGAAGGTATCTAGGGAAGTTATTCCTAGGGAATACCTTGTTAACCCAAGGAGCTCTAATAGATATTGGGTTCCTAAGAGCGTGATTGATTCACGCTAAATGGGTTAGGGTGTGTCAACCCTAAGTGGATGGGTAGTTAACCTAACCATAGTAGAGTTGACACATTAGGGTGTGCCAATATGGTTTGAGAAGTTAAAAATGATTTAAATTGGCACAATTAGGTCATAGAGGTATTGGTGTGCCATTTTGGGTTTTTGGCACACTAGGGAAATGAATGGCAATAAGGCAAAATAGAATTAATCCCTAAAAATAGCAAATTGATTTTCACACTTAGGTATTCTATACCTTAGTATATTTTACTTGCCATGTTTTGTTTGCCTTGCCATGTCATGACATCATTTTCATTTTTATCTATAAAATGTCATGATCATGTTTAGATTTATGTTTAGATGTCATGTATGCTTAAGTTTCATTCACATGCCATGACATCATGATATTGGCATATGTTTTTATCTATATCATATCTATGCCATAATCATATCATGCATGAATTAAAATGGAGTTAAGGACTATGGCATGATTTAATGGGAATCAAATAATATTGCCTAGAAATATGCATGAGACCATTTTAAAGAACAAAAACCCACATCTCACTAGATTAATTGCCTTGAATGTGTTTTTACACATCTAGATATAAGTGAGATGTTTAAGGAAAAGAAATTAAAGGTTTTGAAAACTTTTTGAAAACATTTTGAAAAACCTTGGTGAAGCCTATCTTTTGATAGCTATCACCATTGAATGGGATGATACAAAGAGGGCTCTTTATTGAAGCTTTTCTAAACTTTTGAACTTTGTATCAATCTACTAATTTAGTGGGTAAAATAATTTTCCAATATTTTTCACCCATAGTGTTTAGGATAAGTATTATACGTATGCATTTTCAAGATTTTTAAAATTACGTATATTTACTTATGGATTTCGAAAATCCATTCAAAACTACTATCGCCATGGATTGGCGTCGATCGATAGTGGCAATGATCGATTTGATTTCAATCGCCACATTGATTTGGGTAAATCTTATTGGTTAGGCCCATGTTCAGCTAGGTTAAGGTCCCCTAACCACTCATAACCCTAGGATATGCTTGGGAGAGCATTAGAGAGGGTGGAAATCCATTGAATATGGATTAGGAGTTGGGTTGAGGGTGAGTATCAATTTTAAGGTGGAAGAGAGTTCATCGTTGAACTTTGCCTTAATTTTGATTTGGTTAATGTTCCTATTGGCTTAGGGACTCTCCAAGGACATTGTTGGTGCAATGGTTAAGGGGGAGCAAGCCTCTAGGGGGAGGTATCCATCATGGGAAGATGGATGTGTATTTCCTCATAGGAGGAAAATTGGGTTGCCTCTCTTTAAGTGATATGGGATCACTAGAAAGATTGTAGGCATGTGTTCCTCCAAGGGAGAGATTGTAAGATCTCATTGGGATATGAGACATTCATACCCTTGGGGAGGACCTTTTTGATGTAATGTCAAACAGGGGAAGAAGTTACCAAGTTACCAATTAGGGTTCGTTGGAATTCTCATTGGGATATGAGAATTGCCAATATGGGAGAATTGGTAGACTTGAGATGGTAGTTTTGTCAATCATCAAAAAGGTTGGCCAGAGTGATACCTTGATGGTATTTTGATGATAGACAAAACTCATGACATGGGATTGTCATGGGAAAGTCCAACATGGTGTTGGCATGGAAAATCCAAGCATGGAGCTTGGTGTGGGAAAGTCCAACATGGGGTTGACATGGAAAATCCAAAGCATTGCGAAGCCGTGCGCTTGGTGCTTGGTGAGAAATGCATTGCGAAGCCGTGCGCTTGGTGCATATGGGAAGTCTTAAGGACTTGGTAAGTTCACTAGGCTCGGGGTCCTTGAGTCGGTGAAGGATGACATTGTGAAGCCGTGCGCTTGGTGCATCCGAGGGACCGCCGGACGGGGAGCGAATGGAGTGAGCCCAAAGGGAAGCATACTTCTAGGGTATGAGACGCAAAGGATGGCGTTGCGAAGCCGTGCGCTTGGCGCATCCGAGGAATGTAGGCCGAGGGAAGAGAGCTTCGGTGGGGAACTCCATGAGGGATAAGGTGGACTTGGCCAAGTGGCTAAGACTGAGTGTCGGAGGCTCAAACTTGATGTTTGAGGGTTTACCCGACGGTCGGATGCTCAAACAACTTGGTGTTTGAGGTTTTGCCCGACATCAGTCGACTGACATAGGTGCCGGTTCGACTGATCCAAGTCGACTAGAGTTCGACTAGTGTAAGGCTAGAGTTTTGTGCTTGGAAGTCGACTGCCATGGACTGGCGGTCGACTGAAGTCGACAGTAGTCGACTGCCGAGGGATGGCAGTCGACTGAAGGGAGTGTCGCGAGCACAGAACGCTCCGTAGCCGATCGATACGATCTTGGGTCACCATGACCGATGGGCATCATCGATCCGGGTAGGTGATCTATTGGAACTTGTCCAACGTGGATCTGGCCGTTGTGAGACAACGGCTACAGGGGCAGTTGACTGGGGCCTTTTGGCAGTCGACTGCTAGGCGCAAAAATAGCTCAGTGCAGATTATAAAAGGAGCTCGAGATGGAGGTTTTTGCCATGGTTTTGGTGGAGCTATTGGAGGGGAATTGCTGCTGCATTCCAGTCCTTCAAGAGCCAATCAAAGCAAGCAACAAGCAAAGCGATCAAAGCAATCGGTGAAAGTTTTCTTGTGTATTGTATTTGTGTATTTGCTTGTATTTCTATATTACATTGTAATTGCTTGTGAGAGGTTTCTCCACCTCCGACGTGTTATCGAGAAGGAGTGTTATAGTTAGTGTCGTGTGCATAACTAGAGATCGGTGAGCTCGCCTGTGGAGTAGGAACCATTCGGTTCCGAACCACGTATATCTTGTGTTGTGTGATTATGTATTGTTAGCTTCATTATTATTGTTATTCCGTTGCGCTAACGATAATCGTAGACAAGCAACGCAAGAAGAACGAATAAATTCCGACATCCATCGGAAGAGGGCTATTCACCCCCCTCTAGCCGGTCGTTCGATCCCCTATAAAAAATACAAGCAAAATACAAGGAAATGTAAAGAACACTTTACAAACTAGGGTTTTGAGCGCTTGCTTGTTGGTTGCTTGGATGAGTTTGAAGGATCCTGAAATGCACCTGCAAATCGCCTTCAAATCGCCTCACCAAAGCTCCCAAAAATCTGATGCTTGAGCCTTCCACGAACAGCTGCTTTTATCCTTTATCGGGCTGGATTTCCGCCTAGCAGTCGACTGCCATAAGTCCCCAGTCGACTGCCAGCACTGTAGCTGTGATACAACGGCTCAATCCACGTTGGACAAGTTCCAACGGGACTCTTAGCGATCGCTAACGCCGTAGTCGACTAGCTGGGCCGGCTACGGCGTTCTATGCTCGACAGAGAACTAGCATCGCACAACCCATGGCGCGATCGCCGTAGACATCACCGATCGCTCCGAATGACCGCGCGAGAGCAATTCGGCTCTAAGTTGGCAAATCGAACTCAATCGACTCACGAATGAACCGCCATATTGCGGCCGACTGCCAACCTCAAACATGAGGTTTTAACCCAAGTATGGTGCCCCCATACTTGCTAGACCACCCTTAGCCTAGACCTAAGCCTTCTAGCCACCTCCATCAGCCTCACGCCTCTCGGATCCCTCCAAGTCATCCATGACGTGTTCATCCATCGCGCTAGCCTCCAGGTGCTTCCCTCGGCTATGTCATGCTAACGGTGTCTACACCGCCAAGGCACATTGGACTTACGCCGCCAAGACTCCGCTTGGACTTTACGCTGCCAAAATCAATCCCCTTGGACTTCCCAAATGCCAAGACTCAAGCTTGGACTTTCCCTTGCCAACCCATGTTGGACTTTCCATGCCAAGACCCATGCTTGGACTTTCCATTTGCCAAGACCCATGCTTGGACTTCTCATTTGCCAAGACCCATGCTTGGACTTCTCATGCCAAGTACTCAAGACTTGGACTTTCCCAAATGCCAAGTACCCATGACTTGGACTTTCCATGCGCCAAGTGTCCCACTTGGACTTTCCATGCCAAGTACTCAAGACTTGGACTTTACCAAATGCCAAGTGTCCCACTTGGACTTTCCATGCCAAGTACCCATGACTTGGACTTTACCTTGCCAAGACCCATGCTTGGACTTTCACATAATCACATGGTCAACCCCAGTCAACCATCAAGGTCTTCCTCGAGTCAAACTCGAGTCCGGTCAAACATGACCCGGGTCGATTGCTCCAACAATCTCCCCAACATATTAACCGACATTAATGTCAAACATCAATGTCAAACCACTTTGTCAAATCCCTTTGTCAAACATCAAAACATCACTCGAGTCAAACTCGAGTCTGGTCAATCGTGACATGGGCCGATTGCACCAACAATCTCCCCCTTTTTGATGTTTGACAAAAACCAAACAAATCATCTGAGTTAGACCACTAACTCAAATCCCTTACCAATTATCCCAAATTGGTAAACACTCTCCAAATGTTCTCCCCCAAACATTCTCCCCCTTTTTGACTAACATCAAAAAGGTTTTCTCTCCAAGGAGGTCAATGTCTCATGTCCCAATGAGATCTTACAATCTCCCCCTTGATCCAAAAATAAATACCTAGGATGCCTACCATCTTCCTAGTGATAATTCACATATCACTCAAGAGAGACAATCCTATACTCTCTCCCAATTTCCAAATTGGGTATCAAAAACCCATCAATTTTTCCAATTGATGATACTCTCCCAATAACTTCTCCTCTTCAAGGAGAAAAACACATCCATCATCCCAAGATGGATACCTTCCCCTAAAGGCTTGCTCCCCCTTGATCATTGCACCAACAATGTCCTTGGGAAGCCCCTAAGCCAATAGGAACTCTAAACCATCAAAATTAAGGTTCTAAGTTCAAACTTGAACTTTCCATACCCTAAATTTGATACTTTGACCTAACACTTCTCCTAATCCATATCCAATGGATTTTCATCCTTTATAATGCTTCCCAAAGCATATCATAGGGTTAGAAGTGGTTAGGGACCTTTACCATGGCTGAAAATGGGCTAAACAAACCTTGTTAACCCAAAATTAGACTTGCAATGACTCGACAAGAATCACGATCACATCACATCACCGATCGCCACATAACCGATCGATAATCAAAATCTCGATTTTCAACTATCAGAAATGAATTTTGAAAATTCATAAATAATTATACGTAATTCAAAAAATTATGAAAATTCATACGTATAATACTTATGACACACACAATGGGTGAAAAATATTTAAAAATTATTTTACCCATAAAATAGTGAGTTTGATACAAAACTCAAAACCATTGAAATTTTCAATGTTTTGGCCCTATTTTGTATCAACTCTATCAATGGTGATTGCTATCAAAAGATAGACTTCACCAAGGTTTTTTCAAAATGATTTTAAAATGTTTTCAAAACCTTATTTTGGATCATATTCCTTGGGCTCTATGTACATGACTTGTACACATGCTCTCCCAATGATCCACAAATTAAACAAGATGAGTTTTAGTTCATCTAGATGCAAAAACTATGCACCTTGAACTCAACTCATATCCTAGCATCTCACATGTATCTAAGGTGTATAAATACACATACATGTCAATTGGATGTGAGATGTGGGTTTTGTTCATCCTAATCTAGGGTTTCATGCATTCTCTAAGGCAACCCTACTTGATTCCCTTATAAATGGGACTTCAAGTCATGCCATAGTCCTTAATTCAATTTCAACCAAATTGTCTTAAATGCATGAATGATTATGGCATTAGAAATGTTATAAATAAGCATATGCTCATAATCATGATGTCATGACATAAGATATAAAACTAAGCATACATGATATTAACCTAAAACCTAAGCATACTCATGACATATAAAATCATAGAAATAGGCATGATGTCATGACATGGCATATGACAATCAAGGCATGACATATAAAATATATAGGTATAGTAATACCTAAATTTTAATATTAATTGCCATTTGATACAATTAGATATATTTTTCCGTATTAACCTTAATCTCCCTAGTGTGCCAAAAACCCAAAATGGCACACTAACCTCTAAACCTAAATTGTGCCAATTTAATTGATTTTTCTTAAATTCAAAAGTGCATTGGCACATCCTAAAATCTTTTTGGATATTGATTCAAATCTATTTCCAAGGTAACCATAACCTTGAAAACATCCTAAAGTGACACCTTTACCATGATTGAGTTAACTACCCATCCAATCAAGGTTGGCACACCCTAAACCCATCTAGCGTGAATCAATCACGCTCTTAGGAACCCAAAACCGATTTGAGATCCTAGGATTAATTAGGTATTCCTTAGGGATAACCTCCCTAGATACCTTCCTAATGACCCTCCTAGGCTTGTTAGCCTTGGTCATTTGGGTCTTACCTAGGTTGACTCTAGGGGTAACTCCCCTTGCAACCTTCTTAGTGGCCACCCTAGGTTTGCTAGAAACCCTAGCCACTAGGCATACCCTTTGATCAACTCTAGGGATAACCTCCCTATTGACCTTGGTCTTCCTAGACCTAGTCAGTGTTCCATAATCTAATGGAACACTATGGTAAGCTACCTTAGGCTTAGGGTTGTGACTCAAACCTTGCTTGCCCTTGGTTGACTTTTGACTCTTAGGTCCTTGGTGTTGACTTTGACTTTTGGACCTTTGACTTTGACCATTAGACCCTTTAAATTGATTTTGTATATTCCTAAGGGTCTTTTCTAGTTTTTCAAGCCTTGACCTCAAGGCTTGATTTTCAACCTCTAATTGCCCAATTGATTTTTGATTAAGTTTTTGGGCATTACCATTTTCTCTAGGCATATGCCTACCCTTCTTAGGGTTAACACCTAGGTGCTCTTGCACCTTTCTAATTGTCTCCCTAGGTAAAATTGATCTTGAGTTATTTGACCTAGGTTTGTTCTTAGGTAAATTGTTTTTAGGGACATTAGTCCCAAATTTCTCCCTATTTTCTACATGGACTCTCTTAGCTCCTAAGCAAAAATATTTATTCCTACTAGCATGCTTTTCATAAATTGCAAGAGAATTAACGTTCCTAGCATGCTTTTCATAAATTGCAAGAGAATTAACGTTCCTAGCATGCTTTTGACTTTTAAATTTAGAAGGTGCATTATTTAAATATACCTTAGGGTTAGCTATAGAAGCTCCCCCTACTTGTAATGCTCCTCCTTGCCCCTTCTTCTTCCCCCTAGGGCATTGACTCCGATAATGCCCCTTTGAATTGCACTTGAAGCATATGATGTGCTCCTTGCCTTTAGGTGTTGGGGAACCGACATCCTTGACTTTTGGTGCCGGTGGAGCTTTCCTAATCTTCTTTGGGCACTTGCTCTTGTAGTGTCTGGCTTCCCTACACTCAAAACATATGATATGATTTTTATTACAAATTGACATGTTTGAGTTACCTATAGTGGTGGAAGGTGTTGGAATTGAAACTTCTTCATCTTGACCGGATGTGGAAGCTTCTTCTTGATGCTCCGGTGTTGAGGAAACTCTAATCTCCTCCTCAATCCTAGAAGTGGATGCTTCTTCCACTTCCTCCACCAACCCGGAAATTGACTCCCTATCAACTTCCGATTCTACTTCCTCTTCCTCTTTGGATGTTGATGATCTCTCAACCTCCAAGTCCTCACTTCCTTGTGAGGGTGATGCATTAGCCTCTTCGGTCTCTTCCTCTTGGACCATTGATGGGCTTTCATGGAGCTTGGCCACTTGGCTCCATAGCTCGTTTGCATCTACATAATTACCTAACATACACAAGATATTGTTAGGTATTAAATCAATTAACACTTTAAAAACTAGGGTTTTGAGCACTTGCTTGTTGGTTGCTTGGATGAGCTTGAAGGATCCTGAAATGCACCTGCAAATCGCCTTCAAATCGCCTCACCAAAGCTCCCAAAAATCTGATGCTTGAGCCTTCCACGAACAGCTGCTTTTATCCTTCATCGGGCTGGATTTCCGCCAGCGATCATCGCCATAAGTCCCGATCATTGCCCGACCGCTGTAGCTGTGAGACAACGGCTCAATCCACGTTGGACAAGTTCCAACGGGACTCTTGGCGATCGCGCCAACATTGGCGATCGGCGCCGCCCGCGTAATCGCCCGGCGGTCGGCTCTGGCGTTCTGCTCGACCGCAGAACTAGAAGTCAGCCAACCCATGGCGGTCGGATCGTAGAACATCGATCATTGCTCTGTCGTGATCGCGCAGTAATTCGGCTCTAAGTTGGCGGTCAAACTCAAATCGACTCACAGCGGTCAGGCGAAGCCATATTGCGATCATTGCCCGAACCTCAAACATGAGGTTTTAACCCAAGTATGGTGCCCCATACTTGCTAGACCACCTTAGCCTAGACCTAAGCCTTCTAGCCACCTCCGTCGTCTCACGCCTCTGATCCTCCAAGTCATCCATGACTTGTTCATCCATCGCGCTAGCCTCCAGGTGCTTCCCTCGGCTATGTCATGCTAACGGTGTCTACACCGCCAAGGCACATTGGACTTACGCCGCCAAGACTCCACTTGGACTTTACGCTGCCAAAATCAATCCCCTTGGACTTCCCAAATGCCAAGACTCAAGCTTGGACTTTCCCTTGCCAACCCATGTTGGACTTTCCATGCCAAGACCCATGCTTGGACTTTCCATTTGCCAAGACCCATGCTTGGACTTCTCATTTGCCAAGACCCATGCTTGGACTTCTCATGCCAAGTACTCAAGACTTGGACTTTCCCAAATGCCAAGTACCCATGACTTGGACTTTCCATGCGCCAAGTGTCCCACTTGGACTTTTCATGCCAAGTACTCAAGACTTGGACTTTACCAAATGCCAAGTGTCCCACTTGGACTTTCCATGCCAAGTACCCATGACTTGGACTTTACCTTGCCAAGAACCATGCTTGGACTTTCACATAATCACATGGTCAACCCCAGTCAACCATCAAGGTCTTCCTCGAGTCAAACTCGAGTCCGGTCAAACATGACCCGGGTCGATTGCTCCAATAATCTCCCCAACATATTAACCGACATTAATGTCAAACATCAATGCCAAACCACTTTGTCAAATCCCTTTGTCAAACATCAAAACATCACTCAAGTTTGGTCAATCGTGACCTGGGCCGATTGCACCAACATTGCCTAGGTTAGCTCTGGAGGTAACTCCCCTTGTAACCTTCTTAATGGCTTCCCTAGGTTTCCTTGAAACCTTAGCCACTAAGCACCTACCTTGGTCAACCTTAGGGATAACTTTCCTATTGACCTTGGTTTTCCTAGACCTAACTTGAGTTCCATAATCGAATGGAACATTATGATAGGTCTCCTTGGGCTTAGGTTTGTGACCAAAAACTTTCTTGCCCTTGGTTGAACCTTGCTTTCTAAAACCTAGGTTTTGACTCTTAGACCTAGATTTTTGATCCTTTGATCCTTGTATTTGATTTTGCATTTTTGCAAGGATCTTTTCTAGTTTCTTAAGCCTTGACCTCAAGGCTTGATTTTCTAATTACAATCTTCCAAATTTTGAATTTTCATATGTCCTTTGGGAATTGTTTTTCCTAGGCATATGCCTAGTCCATTTAGGGTTAAAACCTAGGTGATCCTCTATCTTGCTAATGGTCTCCCTAGGAAGGATAGGTCTAGAATTGTTTGATCTAGGTTTGTCCTTAGATAAAATTGTTTTAGGGACATTAATCCCAAATTTCTCCTTATTCCTAAAGTTGACATTTTTAGCTCCTAAGCAATAAAACCTATTTTTACTAGTATGCTTTTCATGAGTAATTGCAAGTGAATTAAAAGCATGTTTTTTAATCCTAGAACTAGAAGGTGAATTAAAATATACCTTAGGGTTTGCCTTAGAGGCTCCCCCTACATGTGATGCTCCTTCTTGGACCTTCATTTTCCCCCTAGGGCATTAACTTCTAAAATGCCCCGGTTGTTGGCACTTGAAGCAAATAATGTGCTCCTTGCTTTTATGTGTTGGGGGACCGGCATCCTTGGTCTTTTCTTGAAGTTTTGGTGCCAGTTGACTTTTCTTGACCTTCTTAGGACACTTGCTCTTGTAGTGTCCTACTTCCCTACACTCGAAGCATATAATATGATTTTTAATATTAATTGAAATGTTTGAGTTACCTAGGGTGGTGGTCGGTGCCGGAGTTGGTTCTTCTTCATCTTTCTCGGATGTTGATGGTATTTCTTGATTTTGCTCTCGTTCCAGAGTAGACGGTCTCTCCTCCCCCTCAATCCTGAAGGCTGAGGTTTCTTACACTTCTACCTCTTCCTTGGACGTTGATGACCTTTCAACCTCCAATTCTTCCACTTCTTCTTCCTCCTCGGATGTCGAGCACTCTTCGACTTTCGAATCCTCACTTTCTTGTGAGAATGAACTCTCTTTCTCCTCTTCCTTATCTTCTTGGATTAAGTGAGGCTCTTCATGGAATTTTGCCAATTTGTTCCATATCTCCTTGGCATCTTTGCAATCTCCTATCTTGATCAAAATATCATTAGGAATTACATTAAGCAATATACCCATTACCTTATTATTGATGTTGTAATATCAGAGTTGGTCTTGGCTCCAATTCTTCTTCTTAATTTTTCTTCTTTCTTCATCTTTTGGAGTGTCGAAACCTACTAAGACACTAATCCAATTGTCAAAGTCACACATTAGAAAATGCATCATCCTACCTTTCCAATATGCGAAGTCTTCGCAGTCAAAGGAAGGTGGAATGTTGATGTCATCACCCAATCTCTCATTGAGCTCCATTTTGCCCTCTAGCACTTTTGCTCCCGAGTGTTAGTCCATAGAAGAGCTCAAAGCTCTAATACCACTTGTTAGGACCTATGCGCCCGGTAGGGGGGGGGTTGAATAGCGTTTCATTGCTTCACGGAATTTGATCATTCTCACGTGCTTGATTGTCTACGATGTTTGTTAGCGCAGCGAAAATAATAGAAATACAAAAAAAACACAAATAAAATGCACAAGAAAAATGATATAACGTGGTTCAGAACCATATGGTTCCTACTCCATGGATTGAGCTCAAATGAGCTCTAGCAATGCCAACACACACCACTACTCAAATACTCCTTCTCGACAACACGTCGGAGGTGGAGAAACCTTATACAAGTAAATATAATAGTAATAAAAATAAATACAAGCAAAATACAACTAAAATACAAAGAACACTTTACAAACTAGGTTTTGAGCGCTTTGCTTGTTGGTTGCTTGGATGAGGTTGAAGAACCCTGAAATGCACCTGCACTTCGCCTTCAAAGCGCCTCAAGAAAGCTCCCAAAGAACCATTGGTCGAATCTACCATGAACAGCTCCTTTTAACCTGCATCGGGCTAGATTTTTGCCTGGCAGTCCACTGCCATAATGCCCCAGTCGACTGCCAACACTGTTGTTGTGAGACAACGACTTGATCCACACTGGAAAAACTCCAATAGGACTCTCATCAGTCGATTGCCAATATTAGCAGCTGACTACCAGTGCGACTAAACCATCTGTCGACTGCCATATATGGCAGTAGACTACCATCAGTCGACTGATCCAATGATCAGTCGACTGCCATGCCTTTTCTGCCCTTAAATGATAGTCAAGCACTAGTCGACTTACAACAGTTGAACCGACCATATTCCCAGTCGACTACTGAGTGTCGACTCGGCTACCAAGTGTTAAACACTTGATCATCCAACTGGTATAAAGCCTCGATCAATTGATAACCTAAAACATGGGGTTTAACCCCAAGTATGGTGCCCCCATACTTGCTAGACCACCCTTAGCCTAGACCTAAGCCTTCTAGCAACCTCCATCATCCTCGTGCCTATCGGATCCCTCTAAGTCATCCATGACTTGTTCATCCATATGCTAGCCTTCAGGTGCTTCCATCGGCTATTGTCATACTAACGGTGTTTACACCGCCAAGGCACATTGGGCTTACACTGCCAAGACTCCCGCTTGGACTTTACGCCGCCAACCATTGGACTTATGCTGCCAAGACTCCACTGTTAGGGCAATCAACCCATGGATGATGTGTTTTGATGTGTGTGGTAAAGGTTTAAGTTAGGTCATTATGTGGATTTGATATGTGTGTTAAAGTCGTGCATGACTTAGTAATTCACACATGGTTAGCTTGACAAAGCATTGACAAGATCACCATCTTATGACTCGTTCTTTGAGTCGGTGAAGGACGACATTGCGAAGCCGTGCGCTTGGTGCATCCGAGGGACCGTCGGACGAGGAGCATTAAAGTGAAGCTAAGGAAGCAGACTTCAGGGTGAGACACAAAGGATGACATTGCGAAGTCATGTGCTTGGTGCATTCGAGGGACATAGCCGCATGAAGAGAGCTTCAAGGCGAAGGACTCCAAGGGAGATGAGAGTGAGCAATTGTAACCCGAGATGGGGTAGCTCATAGGTGAACTTGGTCGAATGACTAAGTCAAGTGTTGGAGGCTTAACCAAAGGTTGGTTTGAGGTTTTACCCGACACCAGTCGACTGCCATAGATGGCTGTCAACTACTCTAAGTCGATTGGACTCAACCAGTATTCGACTAGGCCATTTTTGACCCAATAGTCGATTGCTAGGCTTTGGCAGTCCACTGCTCAACTATCAGTCGACTGCCAAGGGATGACAGTCAACTGATCGAGGTAAGTTCGGCCACAGAAGGTTTGGCAGTCGAGTGATCTCATCGACCCCTCGACTGTTGGCTCCATCAGTCGACTGATGGGAAGATCAGTCGACTGATGTGGGAGCCATTGGATGAAATCCAACGTGCATGAAGCCGTTGCCGAGAGCATCGGTATACGGTGATCGAAAATGACTTCTTCCCTATAAGAAGGGGCCTTGGGTCACTTAGGATGGGTAATTCTTCATCTCTAAACATACTCCCAAGTGCCTAAATGTTTTCTTCCCTCTTTCTTGCTATTATTTCAATCATATTGTAAAGAGGAAGATTGTGTAAGAAAGGTTACCTCCACCTAGCTTAGTGCAAAGGAGAGACTAGTAGAATTGATTTAGGCGGGATTCAGCTGGAACGAATCAGGTCGTGGATTAGCGGCAAGGGCTGTGAACCTTGTTACATCAATGTGTTAGCATTTGCATTCTTTGTTTCTTTGCATTGTCTTTTATTATTCCATTGTGCTAACCTTGTACGTAGATAAGCGAGCGATCAAACTCCACCATCTACGATGAAGGCTATTCACCCCCTTTAGCCAGCCACCGATCCTCCAACAAGTGGTATCAGAGCGAGGAGATTGTTGCCAAACTCACCGCCACAACAATCAACGACAATGGCCGACTCCAACATTCATCCGCCTAAGTTCGAGGGGGAATTCGCTTGGTGGAAAAAGCAAATGGAGGTATTTTTCGAAATCGACTTCGATATTATGTTAATAATTGAAAACGGTTTCGAGATGCCTAGGGATGAAGAGGGGAGACTACTAGAGAAGTCAAGGTGGACCAAAAATCAAAGAGAGGAGCACTTGACAAATTTGAAAGCCAAACATCACCTCTTCAATGTGCTCCCCCAACAAGAGATCAACTGAATTGGAGAGTGCACAAGTGCCAAGGAGATGTGGAAAAGGCTTGTAGAACTTCATGAGGCCACATCCGAGGTAAATTAAGCTTGCTAGAAGGGACCTTCTTCGCTCCCAATTGAACAATATCAAGCTAGATAAAGGGGAGAAGGTAATATCTCTTCATTCTTGTTTTAAAGAGATAATTAATGGATTGTCAAGTGTAGGTGAAAAGCTCTCCAACCGGGACATGATAATGAAAGCCATAGATGCTTTCCCTCGGTCATCCAAATAGAGCTCCATGGTGGACTCTTTCTACATTTCCAAGAATCTAGAGGTGAGTACTCTAGAGGAATTTTTCTCTACCATGGAGTTGCATGAGACTAGGCTTGAAGGCATAGTGGAAGATCCAATCAAGCCATCAAGGGGAGTAGCATTAATGGCCGAAAAAGGAAAAAAGAAGAAGAAGGATACGCCACCCTCCTCATCCGATGAAGATTCTTCTTCCTCATCAATGGATAGCAATGAGGAAGCATATATGGTAAGGAAGGTAAGGCGTGCATTAAAGAATTGTAAGTTTAATAAATCTCATGATAGGGGAAGAAGGCCTAGAAGAAAAATCATTTGCTACAATTGTCAAGGAGAGGGACACATAAGGGATGATTGTCCCCTCTTGAACAAAAGCAAGGAAGAAAGAAGAAAGAAAGAAGAGAAGAAGAAGGGGAGCAAGAAGGAGAAAGAAAGAAAAGAAAAAGAAAAAAGGAAAGCTAAGGCACACAAAGCGACATGGGATGATCCATCCTCATCAGAGGAAGATCAAGCCTTGCACTCATGGCAATAGATGAGTCGGACTCCACCTCCTCCGAGCAAGAAGAAAGAAGCACAAGTGAGGAGGAGAGCTCAAGTGAAGGGGGAGTTTATCTTCATCATCGGAAGGGGATTGGGTAAGCAAGGTAACTAAATTACCCTCCAATGATGTAGTTTCTATGATTACTAGCCTAACTAGGGATTTGTTTAAGGCTAAAAAAAGAACAAATGCATGTTTGATCAAATTAAGGCCCTAGAAGAAAAACTAGCAAATGCCTGCTTACATGATGATTATATTCCTCTTAATGTTAATGATGCATGTATTGAAGAAAACAAGGCCTTAAGGGAAAAGGTAGATCATCTAACTAAGGCCCTAGAAAAATTCACAATAAGCTCCAATACTTTGAACATGATAATTGGGAGCCAAAGGGCTAGTTTTAACAAGAAGGGGTTAGGATAAGGAATCCAAAAATGAGAAGGCCTATCATTGTTTGATTGCTAGGGGACAAACAAAAACAACAATGGTAGCTAGGAAATGGATCCCTAAGGAATACTTGGTGAATCCTATTGGAAAGAATCTATATTGGATTCCCAAGTCAATCCTTAAGGGTTAGAGAGACCTAGGATAGTCAACCATGAGTAGACTTATTTTATATCATGTAAAATGGTTGGCTTATAAGGATGTGGGTGATGATTTTTGATTTAGTGTTGGGTGATGATAATGTGTAACCCATGAATTAAATGCTTAAATCATGATTTATGCTTGATTTTATATTTGATAATCATGATTTGGATGATAATATTTGTTTTATGATCATGATATGCAATTAAATGATAATATATGTGTTATGATCATAATGGGGATTTTATGCATGATACTTAACCTTGGGTAGAATTGCATGAAATTTTGGTTAAGTATAAATACTTTTAGGTTAATCTCACACTCACTATAGGCTAACTTGATTGAAAACATAGCATGGGCGAGGTGTTAGGATGATACAAATGACTCACTTATGATTATAACATTTTGATGAGTCATTATAGGTATCATGATCGCAATAATAGACCAATCATGGGGAGAGCATATGCTTAATTCATAGACATATTATCCAAAGATTATGGTTGGATATTTCAAATGTTTTGAAAACATTTCTTGGTTCATAATCTGTGCATTCATGTTTTAAAACAATTCTATGGCAAAACTAGCTTTCAAGTTGATACAAAATTAAGTTACTTTTAAACTTTTGAGTTTTTGCCTAATTTTAGAAAATAGAATGAATTTTCATGAAAAACTATTTTTCACTAATAAAAAGACTTACAATAAATATGTTCTCCAAATTTCACGATTTTTCAAATTTTTTGGAATTTGTAATGCATTTCTGAAGTTGGACTTCAAAAATCAAAAATTTTGAAATTTAGGTGCCAGTCGACTGATTCTCTGATTCAGTCGACTAATGTACTATGCACGAGCACAGTAAGCCATTTTTATCAGGTTTTAAACTGATTTTGGTTATTTTCTTTCCCTAGACTTGATGTCATGCTTATATAACATATGTTAGATATTTTTGATGGTGTCAAAGGGGGAGAAATATGAGGGTTTAAGTTAATCATGCTAGAGGGAATTAGCATGTGTTAAGGGGGAGTTAATATTCATGTTTGATATCCATGCTTTACATGCTTTCCTTCCTTATGTATTTTGATTAATGTTTCACCTAACTTAAACATGGTTGCCACACATCAAAAAGGGGGAGATTGTTAGGGCAATCAACCCATGGATGATGTGTTTTGATGTGTGTGGCAAAGGTTTAAGTTAGGTTATTATGTGGATTTTGATATGTGTATTGAAGTCATGCAGGACTTAGTAATTCACACATGGTTAGCTTGACAAGATCACCATCTTATGACTCGGTCCTTGAGTCGGTGAAGGATGACATTGTGAAGTCGTGCGCTTGGTGCATCCGAGGTACCGCTGAAAGAGGAGCATTGGAATGAAGCCATGGAAGCAGACTTCACGGCGAGACGTGAAAGATGACATTGCGAAGCTGTGCGCTTGGTGCATCCGAGGGATGTAGCCGGACGAAGAGAGCTTCAAGGCGAAGGACTCAAAGAGAGATGAGAGTGAGCGATTGTAACCCGGGATGGGGTAGCTCATAGGTGAACTTGGCCGAATGGCTAAGTCAAGTGTCGAAGGCTCAACTAAAGGTTGGTTTGAGATTTTACCCGATACCAGTCGACTGCCATAGATGGCAGTCAATTGCTCTAGGTCAATTGAACTCGATCGGTGTTCGACTAAGCCGTTTCTGGCCCAACAATCGACTGCTAGGCTTTGACAGTCGACTGCCAAGGGATGGCAGTCGATTGTTTGAGGTATGTTTGGGCATAGAAGCTTTGGCAGTCGAGTGATCTCGTCGACCACTCGACTGTTGGCTCCATCAGTCGACTAATGGGAAGATTAGTCAATTGATGTGGGAGTCGTTGGTTGGAATCCAACGTGGATGAAGCCGTTGCGAGGCAATGGCTACAGCAGTAGTTGATTGATAGCTGCATAAGTCCACTGCTCGGTGCCCAACGGGAAGAATGACTTCTTTCTTATAAGAAGGGGCCTTTGGTCACTTGGGATGGATAATGCTTCATCTCTAAACATACTGCCAAGTGCCTAAACATTTTCTTCCCTCTTTCTTGCTATTATTTCAATCATATTGTAAAGCGGGAGATTGTGTAAGAAAGATTACCTCCACCTAGCTTAGTGCAAAGGAGAGACTAGTGGAATTGGTTTAGGCATGATTCACCTAGAACGAATCGGGTCGTGGATTAGCGGCAAGGGTCGTGAACCATATTACATCAATGTGTTAGCGTTTGTATTCTTTGTTTCTTTGCATTGTCTTTTATTATTCCGTTGCACTAACCTTGTACGTAGATAAGCGAGCGATCGAACTCCACCATCTATGAGGAAGGCTATTCACCCCCCTTTAGCCGGCCACTAATCCTCCAACATCCACCGTTGGACTTTACGCCGCCAATACTCCCCTTGGACTTTTCAATTGCCAAGACTCAAGCTTGGACTTTCCCTTGCCAACCCATATTAGAATTTTCATGGCAAGACCCATGCTTGGACTTTTCCTTGTTAAGACTCATGCTTGGACTTTTCCTTGTCAAGACCCATGCTTGGACTTTCCTTTGCCAAGACCCATGCTTGGACTTTCCTGTAGGGTCGATGTTGGTCGGCTTGAGGGGGAGTGAATAGCCTTTACCGTAGATGGTGGAAGTCGTTCGTTCGTTGCTCGTCTACAAACACTATTAGCGCAAGAGGAATATAGAAATACAAACAACAATAAAGATAAAGTAAATTAAAGAGAAATTCGCTAACAAGAGAATATAACATGGTTCACGGTCTCGCCGCTAATCCACGACCCAATTCATCCAAGGTGAATCACTCCTTTGTCAAATCCACTAGATCTCTCCTTTGCACCAAGCTAGGTGGAGGTAACCTCTTTACAATCCCTCTTCTTACAATAGAATGGAATAATAGCAAGTAAGAAGAGTGGGAATCATTTAGGGCACTTTGAGAGTTGTTAGGAGTTAAAGCATTAGCCTCCCAAAAGCCCACACCCTCTCTTTTTATAGAGAGGGATGATTTCTTCCCGTTAGTTGCCATCAGTCGACTGTTGCCCTTAGCAGTCGACTGCCGCCACTACAATGGCCTCTGAACACGTCAGATCCCAACCGTTGTAGTTCAACAAGAACCTTGGCAGTCGACTGATGTATCCATCAGTTGACTGATGCCTCCATAGCCGCGATCGATCGGCCACGAGAGGTTCTGCTGAACCCTCTCGACCGATCATTGCTACCATCAATGTCGATCGATGGTCTTGGCGATCGGCCCCGCGCGTGGCGATCACGATGGCACATGAACTAGACTCATATACCAGTCGAGTCGCAATCAACTTGGAGCAGTCGACTGCCATGACATGGTAGTCGACTGATGTCGAGAAATCCCATCCGACACTTAGCCAATTAGCCATGTTTCACCTAAGCGTACTACCCCATCCCGGGTTACATTCGCTCACTCTCATCCCTTGGAGTCCCTCGCCTTTGAAGTTGTCTTCGTCCGGCCACGTCCCTCGGATGCGCCAAGTGCACGACTCTGCAGTGCCATCCTTCGCGTCTCGCCCTGAAGTCTACTTCCTCCGGCTTCACTCCAATGCTCCTCGTCTGGCGGTCCCTCGGATGCCCCAAGCGCACGACTTCCGCAAAGCTATCCTTCACCGACTCAAGGACTGAGTCATGAGAGGTGAAACTCACTAATGCTCCATGTGCGAATTACTAAGTCCTGCAAGACTCCAACGCACATATCAAATCCAATCATCCTAACTTAAACCCTTTGCCACACACATCAAAACCATATCACGGGTTGATTGCCCTAACAATCTCCCCCTTTTTGATGTGTGGCAATCCGTTTAAGTCAGGTAAACATTTGATAAAAATATTAAGGTAAGAAAGCATGTAAATAAAAACATTATTATCAACTCTCCCCCTTAATACATGAAACTCCCCCTAAATGCAATTCTCCCCTTACTTAAACATGAATATTTCTCCCCCTTTGACATCATCAAAAGTATTAAACAAGGTTTATACAAGCATGACATCAACTCTAGGGAACAAAAATTACCAAAGCATGCCTTAAAAACTGATAAAAGAGGGTTTACTGGGCATGTTATCGATCGATCGATCATCAGTAGTTGATTCATTTGGTGACACTCTGATTTGATTTACAATTTTGAGGTGAATTTTAGAAATGTATTAAAAATTCTACAAAATTTGAAAAATCATGAAATTTGGGAAACATATTTCTTGTAAGTATCTTTATCAATGAAAAATAGTTTTTCATGAAAAATCATTATATTTTCAAAAATTAGCCAAAAATCCAAAAGCTTCAAAAATAACTAGGTTTTTGATCAAGTTTGTATCAATTTTAACACATAGTTTTTCTTTGGATTGTTTCAAAACACGAACACACAGATTTTAAAGTAATAAAATGTTTTGAAAACATATGAAATATCCAACCATGATCTTTGGGCAATATGTTTATGAATTAAACATAAGCCTTCCCCATGATTGGTCTATTATTGCTATTTTGATACTTTAAATGACCATCTAAATGTCATAGGCATTAGTGGACCATTAGTATCATCCTATCATCTCACCCATGCTAAGTTTTCAATCAAGGTAGCCTATGGTGAGTGTGAGATGTATCCTAAAGGTATTTGTATATACTTAACCTTTAATTTTATGCAATTCTACCCAAGGTTAAGTATCATCCTAACAATCCACATGATCATAATGACATATATGTATTAATTTCACATTATGATCATGAAACAAATATATTCATCAATTTGTAATCATGCATTAGGTATGTAATCATGATAAAAAGTCAAATATCACCTAGAGCATGATTTGAACCCTTATTTCCCATGACTATGTGCCAAATATCAAGATCATAAATCATGATTGCAAACATATATAACAATTACATTAACTATCATGATTTAAGCATTATTATCAATTTATGGACACATTATCATCACCCAACACTATGCTAAAAATGTGCATCAACATACATAACACTAAGTGTTGAGCATGATTTAAACTATTTATAGGTGCATTATCATCACCCAACACTATTTCTAAAATTATGTCCCACCATCCTAAGTCAACCAAAACATAAGATATAGGTGAAATACTTATGGTTGACTATCCTAAGGTTTTTCTAACTCTTAAGGATGGATTTAGGAAGCCAAAACAAATTCTTTCCTATTGGGTTCACTAAAAATTCCTTAGGGATCCATTTTCTAGATATTGTTTTCTTTTTATCTTGACCCCTAGCAATTAAACATTTATAAGCCTTTTCATTTTTATTTTCCTTATATCCTAGGCCTTTCTTATTGAACTTGCCCTTTGGCTCCCTATGATCATGTTAAGGGTGTTGGAGCCTATGGTGAATTTTTCTAGAGCCTTGGTCAAATGATCTACTTTCTCTCTTAAAGCCTTATTTTCATCCATACATGCATCACTAACATTAAAAGGCATATAGTTATCATGTGAGCATGCATCATCATGACTAGAAGAAATATTATCATTAATAGTTAAGCATGTTTTTTCTAATTTTTCTTCTAAGTCTTTAATTTGATCTAGCATGCATTTGTTCTTTTTCTTTGCCATAAACAAGTCCTTAGTGAGGCTAGAAATCATGGAAACTATTTTATGGGGTGAGAGATTCGTTACCATAGTCTCCATGTCCTCTTCTTCTTCGGATGAGGATGGTGAAGAAGCTCCCCCTTCACTAGAGCTCTCCTAACTTGTGCTTGCTTCTTCTTTTTCGGAGGAGGAGGTTTCTAGGTCATCAAACGCCATCAAAGCAAGGTTGGTGACAAAAGCATTCTCCTCTTCCGATGATGATAATGATGAAGAGGGGTCATCCCATGTCCTTGCCTTTAGTGCCTTGGCCTTCCCCTTTTCCTTGGCCTTCTTCTCTTCTTCCTTCTTCTTGCTCCCCTTTTTCTTCTTTTCTTCTTTCTTTCTCCTCTCTTCTTTGCTCTTGTTTAGGAGGGGACAATTATCCCTTATGTATCCCTCTCCTTGGCAATTATAACAAATCACCTTCCCCCTTGGTCTTCTTCTCCTATCATTAGATTCATTAAATTTAAAATTCTTCAAGGCACGCCTTACCTTCCTTACCATATATGCTTCTTCCGTGCTATCCATGGAGGAGGAGGAAGATGCTTCATCGGAGGAGGAAGGAGTCTCCATCTTCTTCTTTTTCCCTTTATTTGCTACTAGGGCTACTCCTCTTGATGGCTTGATACTTGATTCTTCATTTATTTCTTCAAGATTCTTTTCATGGAGCTCCATGGTTGAGAAAAACTCCTCCAAGGTGCTCACTTCTAGGTTCTTTGACATGTAGAAGAAGTCCACCATTGAGCTCCATTTCGATGACCGAGGAAAGACATCGATTTCTTTCATGAGCATATCCCAGTTCGAAAGTCTTTCTCCTACACTTGTTAGCCCAATTAATATTTCTTTAAACCTAGAATGTAATGAGGTTACCTTTTCCCCCTTTTCAAGTTTGATATTTGTTAGTTAGGAGCGGAGGAGGTCTCTCCTTGCAAGCTTGGCCTCCGAGGTACTTTCATGAAGCTCTACTAGCTTCTCCCACATCTCTTTAGCACTTCCACATTCCCCTATCCTATTCACTTCTTGTTGAGGGAGTACATTGTAGAGGCGGTGCTTGGCCTTCAAATTCGCCAAGTACTCCTCTCTTTGTCTTTTTGTCCATCTTGTCTTCTCCAATGGCTCCCCTTCTTCATTCCTTGGTATTTCGAAACCTTTTTCCATTATTAATAGAATTTCGAAATCGATTTTGAAAAATACCTCCATTTGCTTCTTCCACCAAGCGAATTCCCCCTCGAACTTCGGCGGATGAATATTAGAGCCGGCCATCTCGTGATGCAGTGCTTGTTGCGGCGATTAGTTCGGTGACAAGTGACTTGGCTCTGATACCACTTGTAGGGTCGATGTTGGTCAGCTAGAGGGGGGGGGTGAATAGCCTTTATCGTAGATGGTGGAAGTCGTTCGTTCGTTGCTCGTCTACAAACACTATTAGCGTAAGCAGAATATACAAATACAAACAACAATAAAGATAAAGCTGTCACGCCCGCCCTTCCCGTAATCTAGAGGGGGAGGAAGGGCGGCGTGACGCGATCATACATACGTGCATATACAACGGAAGAATTTAAACTTTAGAAAAAAACATAAAACATGGAACATGCATTTACCTTCAACCATACAAATAACTCAACATTCTTAACCATGTAATAGATGAACATTTACTAAGCATGCATAATCATTTCATAAGGACACTACTTGGTTCAAGATCATGATAATCAACATAATGGAGTTATGAGAGCCTAAATACAGGTATAGAGTACATGGACATCAATGAGGCGTTCAAAGTATCATATAGGTACATGGTTCTCCATCACTTAACAATTCAATCAGGATAAGAAGGTTCTTAGCAATTCTTTAACTAAATCAAGTGCTTAACATGCCAAGGTTTTATAAAACATTATGAGTATAGTTTCACATCAAGTATAACCCTCAAAAAAAGTCTAAGTTAACACCAAGTAGCAACCATCAAAACATCAAGTAGTGACCAACTCTTAACAACTAACATGCAAAACTTTAAAACATGCATAAGTCTTGGAACATAAAACAGATCGCTTCCACCATGCCACTGCCACACACACTTTTCCCCTCCTGCTGCTCCCTTTAGTTTAGCCATTCTTTACCCTTTTCTGCAGTACAAGGGAAACATGAAACTATAAGCACATAGGCTTAGTAAGATCATTTCCTACTCACAAAAGGCATACATCAGGTATTAGACATAGAGTAGTGACATGTTCATCTAGACAACATATAGGCATAGCATTCATATAAAAGTCTTGGCATGATCATTTAGGAACATAAGACTAGAATTCATAAAAACATTGACATGTTCATCTAGACACATATAGGCATAGCATTCATATAAAAGTCTTGACATGATCATTTAGGAAAATAAGACTAGAATTCATAAAAACATTGACATGTTCATCTAGACACATATAGGCATAACATTCATATAAAAGTCTTGACATGATCATTTAGGAACATAAGACTAGAATTCATAAAAACATTGACATGTTCATCTAGACACATATAGGCATAGCATTTATATAAAAGTCTTGACATGATCATTTAGGAACATAAGACTAGAATTCATAAAAACATGACAATCGCATAGACATGAAATGGGTATATGCAAGATGTTCTTTGAAAACATATATTTTATAGGTACTTAAACATAAATCTCAACATGAGGGCTCGACATTGTAGAACATACATCATTTTGCGTGCATCCCTAAATAGATCCGAGGTAGCTAATCCCGAACCTACTAGGGTACTAGGCCCGTACTATGACCGTTGACCTAGGGGCAACGTAGGAGCCCATCCTGTACTAGGTCCGTACTATGACCGTTGACATAGGGGCACATAGGAGCCCATCCCATGGACCTTGCTAGGGTTTGGTACAAGCCATACAAAAGTAAAATAGCATATCATGTTCCTTATCATAACATAAAGAGTGCTCTTAGTCCCCATTCATGGGGAAACATCTCTTAGGCATTTCATCATACATACTTGTACATCATGACACAATGAGCATAACATAAGCATACATTAATACAATTAACATGGACATGAGGTAGTGACATAAACAAATCATGATATCATAAAGTCTAACTATCATCATGTCAACATCACATATATATATATATATATATATATATATATATATATATATATATATATATATATATATACACATTATGGCATAGAAGATCATTAGTAAGCATAAGCATGTTTTAAGGATGATAACCAATACTATCACATACTACCTAACATGGGGGATTTTTAGCAACCACAGAGGGGCTTGGAATCTCTTCCTAACCCTAATTCTTGGTCTTGGCCGAAACCCCCTAATGGAGGTTTTAAGAAAACAAACTCTCAAAAATACTAACACAAGGCCTAACTAACATCATTTTAACATCATATATACATATAGCATGGCATCGAAGATAATTAGTAAGAACAAACATGGTCTTGGCCGAAACCCTAATAGAGGTTTTAAGGATTCAAATACTCAAACAACTTACACAAAGCCTAACTAACATCATGTTAACATCATATATACATGTAGCATGACATGGAAGATCATTAGTAGGCACAAACATGGTCTTGACCGAAACCCTAATAGAGGTTTTAAGGATTCAAATATTCAAACAACTTACACAAAGACTAACTAACATCATGTTAACATCTTATATATGTTGGTGCAATCGGCCCAGGTCACGATTGACCAGACTCGAGTTTGACTCGAGTGATGTTTTGATGTTTGACAAAGGGATTTGACAAAATGGATTGACATTGATGTCGGTTAATATGTTGGGGAGATTGTTTATACAATCGACCCAGGTTATAATTGACTTTGATGGTTGACTAGGGTTGACCATGTGATTATGGGAAAGTCCAAGCATGGGTCTTGGCAAATGGAAAGTCCAACATGGGTTGGCAAATGTAAAGTCCAACATGGGTTGGCAAGGAAAGTCCAAGCTTGAGTCTTGGCATTTGAGAAGTCCAAGGGTTTGATATTGGCAGCGTAAAGTCCAAGCGGGAGTCTTGGCAGCATAAGTCCAATGGTTGGCGGCGTAAAGTCCAAGCGGAGTCTTGGCGGCGTAAGTCCAATGTGCCTTGGCGGTGTAGACACCGTTAGCATGACATAGCCGATGGAAGCACCTGGAAGCTAGCGCGATGGATGAACAAGTCATGGATGACTTGGAGGGATCCGAGAGGCGTGAGGCTGATGGAGGTGGCTAGAAGGCTTAGGTCTAGGCTAAGGGTGGTCTAGCAAGTATGGGGGCACCATACTTGGGTTAAACCGACCGCATTCGCTCATGAGGCAAGCGATCGATTGAGTTCTGCGATCGGCCCGATGGGCAATGATCGGCCAATGATCAGTCGAGCACCGAACGCCCGTGAGCCGAGAAGCGGGCCGACGAGCGGGCGATCGGCGCCGCCAATGTTGGCGCCGATCCGCCAAGAGATCCGCTGAGTTTTTCCAACATGGATCGATCCGTTGTCTCATGACAGCGGCATCATCGACCGATCGTGACTTATGATGATCGATAGGCGGAAATCCACCGACGCAGTTATAAAGGCAACTCGAATGAGGGTTTTAGCAAGAATTTCTTGACGTTTTTTTGAGGCGATTTGTCGCAAATCGTGGTCTTCAACCACGATTCAAGCGATCAACAAGCAAGCGATCTAAAGAGTTTTTGTAAAGTGTTCTTTACTTCTCTTATTGTATTTCCTATTATATTTGCTTGTTGTATTTAGGTTATTGTTGTAATATTATTGTAAGAGGTTTCTCCACCTCCGACTTGTCTCGAGAAGGAGTTATTTGATAGTGGTGTGTGTTTGGCATCGCTAGGGCTCGTTTGAACCCGATCCGTGGAGTAGGAACCGTTACGGTTCCGAACCACGTTATATCGTGCGTGTTGTGATTGTATCTTGTGTTTGTATTTGTTATTGTTTATTCCACTGTGTACTAACAAGATTGTAGACAAGCAACGCGAACGAATTCCATCTATGTATGGTCAACGCTATTCACCCCCCCTCTAGCTGCCTCAAATTTCCAACAAGTGGTATCAGAGCCAGGTTGCTCTTCAACGGATTAACAACCGGGAGCAAGACGCTAGAGGCTAAAAGATGGAAGTCCAAGATCAATTAGGATGGGACATCAACACACCGGTCTCTTATTCATTCTATGGACGAGAAGGATTCAATTCTTGGAAGGCGAGAATTGAAGAGTTTTTGATAATGAGAGACCTTGAGGAATGGTCCGCCTTGATGGAAGGATTTGAGTATCCTAAGGGACCAAAGGGAGGGTTTCTCAAGAAGAAGAAATGGAGTGAGGAGCAACTCCGGAAATTCGAGAAAAATAAGAAGGTAATCAAATTTATATTTGATTTATTTCCAAATGAATTTTTGTGTAGCCTAGGTGAATGCATGGATGCTAAGGAGCTATGGAGCGATTTGGCAAAGCTCCATGAAAGCCCATCAATGGTCCAAGAGGAAGAGACCGAAGAGGCTAATGCATCATCCTCGCAAGGAAGTGAGGATTTGGAGGTTGATAGGGAATCAACTTCCGGATCGGTAGAAGAGGTGGAAGAAGTGGAAGAAGTATCCACTTCTAGAATTGAGGAGGAGAGACCATCCTCAACACCGGAGCAATACCAAGAAGCTTCGACATCCGGACAAGATGAAGAAGCCAAAAATTTAACCCGGTCTCCACCGAACTAGGTAACTCAAACACATCAATCTCAAATAAAAATAATATTATGTGTTTTGAGTGTAGGGAAATTGGGCATTACAAGAGCAAATGCCCAAAGAAGATTAGGAAAGCTCCACCGGCTCCAAAAGTTAAGGATGTCGGTTCCCCAAGTATCAAGAGCAAGGAGCACATCATATGCTTCAAATGCAATGTAAAAGGACATTACCGGAGTCAATGTCCTAGGGGGAAGAAGAAGGAACAAGTTGGAGCATCACAAGTAGGGGGAGCCTCTAGGGCAAACCCTAAGGTATATTTAAACAATGCTCATTCCTTAAATTTCAGTAAAAAGCATGCTAGAAATAATTTTAGCAATCTTGCTATTTATCACAAAGAGCATGTTAGACATAAGGAATTTTGTCTAGGAGCTAAAAGTATTCACTTAGATAATAGGAAGAAATTTGGGACTAATGTCCCTAAAAACAATTTATCTAAGGACAAACCTAGGTCAAATGTCCCTAGAAAAACCATACCTAGGGAATCAATTAGGAAAATACAAGATCATCTAGGTTTTAACCCTAAATGGACTAGGCATATGCCTAGGAAGTCCAATGCCCATAATCTAAATCAAAACTCTAAAATTGGGCAATTAGAAAAGGAAAATCAAGTCTTGAGGTCAAGGCTTGAAAATTAGAAAAGACCCTCAACATTATGCAAAAATCAATTTAAAGGGTCTAATGATCAAAGTCAAAGGTCCAAAAGTCAAAGTCAACACCAAGGACCTAAGAGTCAAAAGTCAACCAAAGGCAAGCAAGGTTTGGGTCACAAACCTAAGCCCAAGGTGGCTTACCATAGTGTCCCATTAGATTATGGAACACTAACTAGGTCTAGGAAGACCAAGGTCAATAGGGACGTCATCCCTAGAGTTGACCAAAGGGTGTGCCTAGTGGCTAGGGTTTCTAGGAAACCTAGGGTGGCCACTAAGGAGGTTGCAAGGGGAGTTACCCCTAGAGTCAACCTAGGTAAGATCCAAATGACCAAGGCTAACAAGCCTAGGAGGGTCATTAGGAGGGTATCTAGGGAGGTTATCCCTAAGGAATACCTAGTTAACCCAAGGAGCTCAAATAGGTTTTGGGTTCCTAGGAGCGTGATAGATTCACGCTAGATGGGTTTAGGGTGTGCCAATCTTGATTGGATGGGTAGTTAACTCAACCATAATAAAGGTGGCATTTTAGGTTATTTTCAAGGTTATGGTTGCCTTGGAAATACATTTAAGTCTTAATCCTAAAAGTTTTTAGGATGTGCCAATATTACTTGAGAAGTTTGATAAAATGATCAAAATTGGCACAATTTAGGTTTAGAAGTTAGTGTGCCATTTTGGGTTTTTGGCACACTTGGGAGAAAACTAGAAATATGGCAAAATATAATTAATTATATGAAATGGCAATTAATATTAAAATTTAGGCATTACTATACCTATATATTTTATATGTCATGCTTTGTTTGTCATATAACATGCCATGACATCATGCTTATTTTTAATCATTCTATATGTCATGTTCATGTTTAGGATTTAGGTAAATGTCATGTGGTTTTAGATCTTATTTTATGCCATGACATCATGATTATGAGCATATGCTTATTTATATCATCGTTAATGCCATAATCATTCATGCATTTAAGAAAATTTGATTAAAATTGATTTAAGGACTATGGCATGACTTGGAGTCCCATTTATAAGGGAATCAAGTAGAGTTGCCTTAGGAAAATGCATGAAACCTTAGTTTAGGGAGAACAAAACCCACATCTCACATCCAATTGACATGTATGTGTATTTATACACCCTAGATACATGTGAGATGCTAGGATATGAGTTAAGTTCAAGGTGCATAGTTTTTGCATCTAGATGAACTAAAACTCATCTAATTTTATTTGTGGATCATTGGGAAAGCTTGTGTACAAGTCATGTACTTAGAGCCCAAGGAATATGATCCAAAATAAGGTTTTGAAAACATTTAAAAAACATTTTGAAAAACCTTGGTGAAGTCTATCTTTTGATAGCAATCATCATTGATGAAGTTGATACAAAATAGGGCTAAAACATTGAAAATTTCAATGGTTTTGAGTTTTGTATCAAACTCACTATTTTATGGGTAAAATATTTTTCAAACATTTTTCACCCATTGTTTTGGTCATAAGTATTATACGTATCAAATTTCGTGATTTTTCGATATATACGATAATTAGTTATGATTTTTGAAATTGATTCTGATAGAATTTCGGAAAATTCGACTATGACGATGCCATTTGTGGCAATGATCGATGTATGTGGCAATTGACCGACATCGTTAAGTCGACTGCTAGGTCTGATTTCGGGTTCACAAGTTTGTTTAGCCCGTGTTCAGCCATGGTAAAGGTCCCTAACCACTCCTAACCCTAGGATATGCTTTGGGAAGCATTATGAAGGGTGAAAATTCATTGGATATGGATTTGGAGAGGTGTTAGGTCAAAGTATCAATTTGAGGTGGTGGAAAGTTCAATGTTGAATTTCCAACCTTAATTTTGATGGTTTAGAGTTCCTATTGGCTTAGGGGCTTCCCAAGGACATTGTTGGTGCAATGGTCAAGGGGGAGCAAGCCTTTAGGGGGCGGTATCCATCTTGGGATGATGGATGTGTTTTTTCACCTTGAAAAGGAGAAGTTATTGGGAAAGTATCATCAATTGGGAAAATTGATGATTTTTGATACCCAATTTGGAAATTGGGAGAGTGAATAGGATTGCCTCTCTTGAGTGATATGGGACTTATCACTAGGAAGATGGTAGGCATCCTAGATATTTTTAAATCAAGGGGGAGATTGTAAGATCTCATTGGGACATGAGACATTGACCTCCTTGGAGAGATAACCTTTTTGATGTTGGTCAAAAAGGGGGAGAATGTTTGGGAGAACATTTGGTTTACATTTTCACTTGAATGTTTGGGGGAGAACATTTGGTGAGTATTTACCAATTTGGGATAATTGGTAAGGGATTTGAGTTAGTGTTCTAACTCATGATTTGATTTGGTTTTTGTCAAACATCAAAAAGGGGGAGATTGTTGGTGCAATCGGCCCAGGTCACGATTGACCAGACTCGAGTTTGACTCGAGTGATGTTTTGATGTTTGACAAAGGGATTTGACAAAATGGATTGACATTGATGTCGGTTAATATGTTGGGGAGATTGTTTATACAATCGACCCAGGTTATAATTGACTTTGATGGTTGACTAGGGTTGACCATGTGATTATGGGAAAGTCCAAGCATGGGTCTTGGCAAATGGAAAGTCCAACATGGGTTGGCAAATGTAAAGTCCAACATGGGTTGGCAAGGAAAGTCCAAGCATGGTCTTGGCATGAAAAGTCCAACATGGGTTGGCAAGGGAAAGTCCAAGCTTGAGTCTTGGCATTTGAGAAGTCCAAGGGTTTGATATTGGCAGCGTAAAGTCCAAGCGGGAGTCTTGGCAGCATAAGTCCAATGGTTGGCGGCGTAAAGTCCAAGCGAGTCTTGGCGCGTAAGTCCAATGTGCCTTGGTGTAGACACCGCTAGCATGACATAGCCGATGGAAGCACCGAAGCTAGCGCTGATGGGATGAACAAGTCATGGATGACTTGGAGGGATCCGAGGCGTGAGGTGATGGAGGTGGCTGAAGGCTTAGGTCTAGGCTAAGGGTGGTCTAGCAAGTATGGGGCACCATACTTGGGTTAAAACCTCATTCTTGAGGTTCGGTCGACCGCATTATGGCGATTGACCGCCGTGAGTCGACTTGAGTTCGAATGTTAGGTTAGAGCTGGGATTGCTCACGGCGGTCATGCTCATGGGAGCGATCGGTGATGGCTCGTAGTCGATCGGCGCGAGGATGGCGATCGCCAATCGAGTGTCGAGCATGCGAGCGCTCCGTGAGCCCGATCGGGCTCGACTACGGGCGTTAGCCGATCGGCCAATGTTGGCGTCGTCGCCAAGAGATCCGTTGGAGTTTTTCCAGCGTGGATCGATCCGTTGTCTCATGACAACAGTGGCATCAGTCGACTGGTGACTTATGACAGTCGACTGATAGGCGGAAATCCAGCCCGACGCAGGTTATAAAGGCAACTCGGAATGAGGGTTTTAGCAGCAATTTCTTGGACGTTTTTTGAGGCGATTTGCTGCTGCAAATCAGGGTCTTCAACCACGATTCAAGCGATCAACAAGCAAGCGATCTAAAGAGTTTTTGTAAAGTGTTCTTTACTTCTCTTATTGTATTTCCTATTATATTTGCTTGTTGTATTTAGGTTATTGTTGTAATCTTATTGTAAGAGGTTTCTCCACCTTCAACTTGTGTCGAGAAGGAGTTATTTGATAGTGGTGTGTGTTTGGCATCGCTAGGGCTCGTTTGAACCCGATCCGTGGAGTAGGAACCGTTACGGTTCCGAACCACGTTATATCGTGCGTGTTGTGATTGTATCTTGTGTTTGTATTTGTTATTGTTTATTCCGCTGCGTACTAACAAGATTGTAGACAAGCAACGCGAACGAATTCCATCTACGTACGGTCAACGCTATTCACCCCCCTCTAGCGGCCTCAAATTTCCAACAATATACATGTAGCATGACATGGAAGATCATTAGTAGGCACAAACATGGTCTTGGCCGAAACCCTAATGGAGGTTTTAAGGATTTAAATACTCAAACCACTTACACAAAGCCTAACTAACATCATGTTAACATCATATATACATGTAGCATGGCATGGAAGATCATTAGTAGCCCAAACATGGTCATGGGAGAAAACTTCCAAGGGGTTTTTTAAGAATTCAAACACTAAAAACAACTTGTATTGCAGGTGAGGGGATTACTTACATCCTTTCGCTTGGTTTACTATAAGAACTATACCCTTGGTGTCAAGACAAGGCCTCCTTTATCTTCTTGAATTTTCGAAAATGGAAGAAGGAGATGAAGGGGGTTCGGTGGAGGAAGAAGAAGAAGGAAGGAGAGAATGATTTGTTGTTCTCTTGCCTCCTCACTTACTCCTATTTATTCTAAGTGAAGGTGTCCCTTTGCCTCCCCTACCCTTATCTATCCTTTCTCATACCCTTCTAAACGCACACCCCTGCTGGGCTTCTGGTTATCACATGCATCTTAAGGTTTAGTTACTTGCTTGGAGGTTCAGGGTTCAAACCCTGGGCCATGCATCCTTTTTGGCTCTATTTTCTTTTATTTTTTAAAAGAGCCCACATAAAAGCCCATTATAATCATGCAACAATTCTTATAAAATTTGCTAAGAATTTTACGGGCATTACAGTCCTTCATACCTTTTAAAAGTTTCATCCTCGAAACTTAGAACAACTCTGGATACTTCTATTTCATGTCCTCCTCGCGTTCCCAGGTGGCTTCTTCATACCGTTGACTTTGCCATAGGACCTTCACTAAGGTCACCTCTTTATTCCTTAATCTTTTGACTCCTCGGTCTAGTATCTGGATCGACCGACTTTCATAACTTAGGTCCCCTTGAACTTGCACTGTTTGTGGCTCAATCACTTGGTCTGTACTGGAAATGCACTTCTTGAGCATCGAAACATGGAACACGTTATGAATAGCCGACATCTCTTGAGGCAACTCTAGCTCGTAAGCTACCTTGCCGACTCTCTTCAGTATCGGATACGGTCCCACATAGCGCGGACTCAGCTTACCCTTCCGAATCTCATCACTCCCTTCATAGGGGCTACCTTGAGGAATACTGAATCTCCGACTTCGAATTCCAATGGTCTACGCCACATATCCACATAGCTCTTTTGCCGGCTCTGAGCAGTTTCAATCTTTTGGCGAATGTTCTGTATAGCTCGGGTGGTTTCGTCAATGAAATCTGTTTGGAGTCTCATCCCTTTCTTTTCACCACCCTCGTACCAGCATATAAAAGATCTACATCTACTCCCGTATAGAGCCTTGTAGGGTGCCATTCCAATAGTAGCTTGGTAGCTATTATTGTAGGCGAATTCTGCCAAGCATAAGTATCGGCACCAGCTCCCTTTGAACCAAGGCGCAAGCTCGTAACATATCCTCCAGTACTTGGTTCACCCTTTTTGTCTGTCCTTTGGTCTGAGGATGAAAGACAATACTGAATAATAGCTTCGTGCCAAGGGCCTTCTCAACACATTCCCAGAAATGGGAGATAAAGCGACCATCTCTATCAGAAATGATGTTCATAGGAATCCCATGTAGTCTGATAATTTCCCTTGCATATAATTGAGCAAGTTGCTCCGTCGAGTAAGTCATCTTGATTGCTAGGAAGTGGGCATACTTCGTCAATCTATCCACGATCACCCATATAGCGTCATATCCGTTCATCGTCTTGGGTAGTCCTAAGATGAAATCCATAGAATTATCTTCCTATTTCTATTCTAGAATTTGGATTGGCTATAGTGTTCCTCTAGGTCTCTGGTGTTATGCTTTAACCCTCTGGCAGGTTAGGCAGGTACTGACATACTGAGCCACATCTCTTTTCATACCGAACCACCATAATTTCCCTTTCAGATCTTGGTACATCTTGGTGGATCCAGGATGCATCGCATAGGGTGTTCCGTGAGCTTCCTCAAATATCTTCTTCCGTAACTCTGGATCGTCGAGAATACATAAGCGATCCCTGAGGTATAGTACTCCACTATCCATGATATGAAATCCATCATCCTTTCCTTCTAGGACCTATTGCTTGATCCTTTGGATGCTTGGGTCACGAGTTTGCTTTTCTAATATATCATTGAATAACATCGGTGCTATTGTCATGGTAGAAAGCTGTCCGGAAATGATTTCAACCCCGTAACACAATTTCCCTTTCTAGAGGCCGAGATAATACCGATAGAGACATCAATGTGGCACCGAACTTCCTGCTGAGTGCATCGGCCACTTTGTTCGCTTTTCCTGAATGGTAGAAGATCTTGCAGTCATAGTCCTTGATGAGCTCGAGCCATCTGCGTTGTCTCATGTGTTAGGTCTTTCTGTGTGAAGAAATATTTCAGACTCTGGTGATCTGTATAAATCCTACACTGAGCCCCATATAGATAATACCTCCATGTTTTGAGAGCAAAGACCACGACCGCTAGCTCTAGATCGTGAGTGGAATAATTCCTTTCATGTTCCTTGAGTTGCCTAGAGGCGTAGGCAATGACCTTGCCGTTCTGCATGAGTACAGCTCTGAGTCCCAACTTGGAAGCATCGTTGTACATGTTGAAGCCTTCGTTACTGTCGAGAAGAGTAAGGATTGGAGCACTGGTCAGTCTCCTCTTCAATTTCGTGAAACTCTTCTCGCAGGCGTCCGTCCATTCATACGTTTTGTTCTTTCTGGTGAGAGCTGTCATAGGGGCGGCAATTCTAGAGAAGTCCTCTACAAACTTCTTGTAGTAGGCTGCTAGCCCGAGAAAGCTTCTGATTTCACCGACATTCTTTGGCCTGTTCTAGTTACTCAAAGCTTCAATCTTTATTGGGTCTACCATCACTCCGTGCTTGGATATAACGTGACCCAAAAATGATACTTGATCGAGCCAGAACTCGCATTTGGAAAACTTTGCATACAACTGCTTTTCCTGAAGAATCTGCAATACCATATTCAGGTGTTCGACGTGTTCTTCTTGGGTTCTTGAATATATCAGTATATCGTCAATGAAAACGATCACAAATTTGTCGAGGAGTGCCAAGAATACCCGATTCATCAGATCCATGAACATAGTAAGTGCATTCGTTACTGCGAAAGGCATAACTACGAACTCATAATGTCCGTATCTTGTTTGAAAAACCGTCTTCGGTATATCATCTGGTTTCACTTTCACTTGATGATAGCTACACCTCAGATCAATCTTAGAGAAGACAGTGACACCCTTTAACTGGTCGAATAGGTCGTCAATCCATGGTAAAGGGTACCTGTTCTTGATCGTCACATTATTTAGCGCTTGGTAGTCTATGCACATTTGCATAGACCCATCTTTCTTCTTTACCAACAGTACTGGAGCTCTCTATGGAGAGCGACTTGGGCGTATAAGTCCCTTGTCGAGTAACTCCTGTAGCTGTCCCTGAAGTTCCTTCAATTCAGTCGGCGCCATACGGTAAGGTGCTTTAGAGATCGGATTAGTACCAGGAATCAATTCGATCTCAAATTCAATTTCTCTATCAGGGGCTAACCCTGGTAGTTCATCTGGGAATACCGCTGGGTAGTTGCATACAAACCTGACATCTTCTAGCTTCTTGTCCTCGGCTTGACTTGTATCAACCGCATGTACTAGAAACCCAGTGCATCCACTATCTAACATCTTGCATGCCTTTAGAGCTGATAAAAATTTATCGATTCTTTTCCTTGGCTCTCCAATAAATTCAAACATAGGTTCTACCTCCGGCTGGAAAACTACTTTTCTTTTATGACACTCGATCAAAGCACCGTACTTACTTAAGAAATCTATACCCAATATGATATCATAATCCTGCATGTCGAGCACTATCAGATCACAGTAGAGTTCTCTGTCTGTGATTCTGATGGGTGCGGCTCGCAGTATATGAGTAGATGGCATCACTTCTCCCGAGGGCAGTGTGTAGGGAATTCTTGTATGCCAAATGGCATATGCGCAACGGAAAATAGGATCCCTTCCAAGTGATCCATGCGAAAGCAAACTCGTATAAAATAAATTTCTCTAAACCAAACCTATCTTATAGGAGAGGATTACCTTTGTTGCGTGCCCTTGTTAATCCCGCTTTTCTTTTCGGTTTGTTGGATCTTTAGCACGTTCAAGTGTCCGTGCCTCTATACGTATCCACACGAGCAAGCTCTTGTCTCACAAGAGAAACTAGAAGAGCTCTCCTTTACTTCTTGCTAGAGAAGTCCCTAAAGGAGAGGAATCTAGGGAAGAAGAGAAAGGAGGAAGAAGACTACTCTTCTTGCTAGCCTACACTCACAAAGCCACACAACTAAAGCTTCTACCAAGCTCTCTCACAACCACACCACAATCACAATCCCAATCATGCTTTGGCCGGCCACTCCATGGGGCCTTTTATAGGGTTGGAAAACCCCTTCCACCTCCTTCACATTCAATGCAATCCATTGCATTGAGACATAATCAAAAAGGATTTGCCTCCCTTGTTTTGGCCGGCCACTTTAAGGAGACAAAAACCATTTTGTCCCCTTCCACCTTATCTAGCTTAGGTGGATGCTTAGGTGGCATGCTTATGTGGCATTCATGCATGTTGAATTAATCTTATTAATTCAATTAAGCTTATGTTATCATATTGAATTAATCTTATTAATTCAATTAAGCTTATGTTATCATATTGAATTAATCTTATTAAATCAATAAGGTAACATATTGAATTAATCTCATTAAATCAATTAGCTAAAATTCTCATTAAGCTTAAAGTCCAAAAACCATTTTGTATTTAAGCTTATTCCCAAATTATTCTAGTCAAACTAGAATACTCTAATTCCTCTAATTATCATGCTCTTTGTGTGTGACCCTATAGGCTCTCATAACGTTGGCAGTGGACCTAAACTCTTTTAGATACACAAGCAATGAGATGCATCTAGCAATACATCATTGCTACCCAAGATATGAGATAAGTCAAGATCCGACTAACCTTTCCGTGACTACTATAATATATGACCGTGTCCTTCTATCCTTGATATCAGTTGATCAATGAGGCATAGACCGTGTCATCCTCGATCAATCTATGTGTTTCTTGATCCCTGAGTAAACTAACTCAAACAAATGAGCTCAATATCTCATATTGACTCATTCGAGCATGGCCATGCGTTTTAGTAGTTCTACTCAATCAAGGGGCCCAAAGATATCACTCCCGTCATATGGGAGGGATAGATCCCATCTACATCACTCACATCCCTCCGCATAATTTGTTATATACCCGATGTCGCCTTTATGGTCCACCCATTACGGGTGGACGTTTGTGATACCAAAGTACATAACTCCTTATGTAGGGAACCATAGTGACTTCAGGTCTGAGGACTATTCATACCAATAGTCACATGAGAAAGTTTATGACACTCATATAACGATCCATGAAATTTTCTCATGGCGGGTCAGTTCAGTATATATTCTCTAATATATACCCATGTGTCAACTTGATATCATATATCCATGACTTGTGAGATCAAGTCATCAATTGACCTACATGCTAGTCTTTATGTATTAATATTGCCCTTGCATATTAATACTTGACTAGAACATTTAGAAAGTGTTCTCTCTGACCTCTCATAATCAATTCTGCCAATTGATGTGCTGTAGATAAGAACCTACTTTTCTAGGGCATTACTATATTTAATTTAGCTGGCACAAGCAAGACTTAAATATAATAATCAATCCTTTGCCTTCATAGAATATGATACAAAATGTTCCCTATTCAACCATCACATGATTGGTTCTTAGGGCTATAACTAACAATCTCCCACTAGCACTAGTACCAATCACTATGATATCTAATACCTAGTGACCTAGTGTGACCATCATGCTTCCTCGTACCCAAAGCCTTGGTCAATGGATCTGCGATGTTAGCTTACGGCCTCTGCATATCCTCACATCTCCTCTATCGATGATCTCTCGAATGAGATGGAAGCGCCGCAGTATGTGTTTGGTCCGCTGATGTGATCGAGGTTCCTTAGCCTGTGCAATAGCCCCATTGTTGTCACAATAGAGGTCTATTGGATCTGCAATGCTAGGAACTACCCCAAGTTCACTGATGAACTTACGGAGCCAAACAGCCTCCTTTGCTGCATCGGATGCGGCAATATACTCGGCTTCTGTTGTAGAATCAGCAACTGTGTCCTGCTTTGAACTCTTCCAGCTCACAGCTCCACCATTCAGGCAAAACACGTACCCCGATTGCGATCTAAAGTCATCTTTGTCAGTTTGGAAGCTTGCATCACTGTAACCCATTACAGCTAGCTCCTCATTGCCTCCAAATATCAGGAAATATTCTTTCGTTCTTCGTAAGTATTTAAGAATATTTTTGACTGCTATCCAGTGACTTTCACCTGGATCCGACTGGTATCTACTCGTCATGCTCAAAGCATACGAGGCGTCGGACAGTACAAAGCATGCGTACATGATAGACCCTATAGCGGATGCATAAGGGATCTTATCCATGCGATCTCTCTCCTCCTTAGAAGAGGACATTGAGTCTTGAAAGACTTACACCATGTGATAAAGCGAAATCCTTTCTTGGAATTTTGCATAGCAAAAGCGATCTAGCACTTTATCGATGTATGTACTCGACTTAGGCCAAGTAATCTTTTAGATCTATCTCTATAGATCTTGATGCCTAGAATATAAGCGGCTTCACCTAAGTCTTTCATCGAGAAACAATTCCTAACCACATCTTCATTTGGGTGAGGGAATATCATTTCCGATGAAGTATGTCATCTATATACAAGACAAGAAATACTGTGCTCCCACTATTTCTCTTGTAGACACAAGGTTCATCTTCATTCTTGATGAAACCAAACTCCTTGATTGCATCATCGAATCGAAGATTCCGAGAAGGCTTGCTTTAGTCCATAAATGGACCTTTGCGGTTTGCATACCTTTCGAGGATGCTTTGGATCTTCAAAACCCTCGGTGTGTCATGTACACATCCTCGAGTAGCTTTCCATTGAGCGGTTTTGACATCCATCTGCCAGATCTCATGTCGTGGTAGGCTGCGATAGCAAGTATGATCGAATGGATTTAAGCATCATGGCGGTGAAAAGGTTTCATCATAGTCAATACCATGAATTTGTTTGAATCCTTTAGCCACCAATCTACCTTTATAGGTATGCTTATTACCATCCATGTCGGTCTTTACTTTAAAGACCCACTTACACCCAATGGGTTTTACCCCTTGGTGGATCAACCAAGTCCATACTTGGTTAGTGTACATGGATTCCATTTCGGATCTCATGGCCTCTAGCCATTTCTCGGAATCTGGGCTCATCATAGCTTCTTGATAGGATGTAGGCTCGTCAAGATCGACAAGCAATACATCACCGTTGTCCAAGAGAAAGAATATCTCTCGGGTTGACGCGGATCCTATCAGATCTACGAAGAGGTTGGTCTACTTGAGCAGTGTTTGTTCCACAACTCTTTGGGCAACAATTTCCTCATCCACAACACTTTGTGGTTCTGTTCATTTTCCATCAAGCCTTAGTTTATCGCTATCTTGAACTTCTTCAAGATGAATTTTACTCCCACTAGTTTTTCTAGAAATAAATTCTCTTTCTAGAAAGACAAGATTTCGCAACAAACACCTTGCCAAGTGTGGATTGTAAAAGTAATATCCCTTAGTTTCCTTGGGATATCCTACAAAATAACACTTATCTGATTTGGGTCCTAGTTTATCCGAAACTTGACGCCTAACATTAGCTTCACAACCCCAAATCTTTATAAAAGACATTTTGGGACTCTTCCTACCCATATCGAGATATGGTGTCTTTTCTATGGCTTTTGATGGGACGCGATTAAGTGTGAAAGCAGCTGTCTCTAGAGCTTGTCCCCAAAAGGAAGTAGGTAGATCAGTCTGGCTCATCATTGATCGTACCATATCTAATAGAGTACGATTTCTCCTCTCAGATACACCATTCCATTGTGGTGTTCCAGGGGGAGTGAGTTGGGATATTATCCCACACTCAGCCAGGTGATCACGAAACTCTTGACTAAGGTATTCACCACCTCGATCTGATCGAAGTAGCTTAATACGCTTACCAAGTTGGTTTTGTACTTCATTCTTGAATGCTTTGAACTTTTCAAAGGATTCTGACTTATGTCTCATCAAATATAAGTAGCCAAATCTACTCATATCATCAGTGAAAGTAATAAAGTACTTATAGCCTCCTCTGGCTTCGACATTGAAAGGCCCACATACATCAGTATGTATGAGTCCTAACAAGTCCGTCGCTTTCTCGCCATGTCCACTAAATGGAGTTTTAGTCATTTTCCTAAAAGGCAAGATTCGCATACCTCATATGATTCACAATTAAATGAGTCCAATAATCCATCTTTATGGAGTTGGGATATGCGTTTTTCATTTATGTGACCTAGGCGATAAAGTGTGAGATATGTTTGGTTCGAATCATTCGATTTGAACCGCTTGGTATTTACGTTATAAATTGGGTTTTCTAAATCCAGAACATAGAGACCATTCATAAGTGGTGCATTACAATAGAACATTTCATTTAAATAAATGGAACAACATTTGTCCTTTATTATAAAAGAAAAGTTTTTCTTGTCTAAACAAGATACAGAAATTATGTTCTTTGTCAATGCAGGTACATATAAGCACTCCTCTAGTTCTAAGATAAGCCCAAAGGCAAAGACAAAGAATATGTTCCTACCTACAAGAAGAACTTTGCGCCATTGCCTACTCGTAGGTCCACTTCGCTTTTGCCATTTGTCTACTATTTCTCACCCCTCGCACATTAGTACAAATGTGAGATGCACATCCAGATCTAATACCCATGTAGAAGAAATAGATAGATTAACTTCTATAACGTGTATACCGAGGCGTAAGTCCCACTTCTTTATTCTTTACTTCCTCAAGGTAGACTTTGCAGCCCGCTCCAAAGGTCCACCTCACCGCAATGGAAACAGTCCCCTTCCTTAGGTACTTTACCTTTACCCTTTGAAGTGGATGAATTGGCCTTGCCTTTGGCCTGGGTCTTACCCTTGCCTTTGCGCTTACCTTTGCCCTTCTTGACCATTAGTACGCATTAACTTTCTTTTTGAGATTGGTTCAAGAGCTTCTTAACATGCCGAGAATCTCAGCAAAGGTTTATCAATTTCATTCATGTTATAATTCATGACTAATTGATTATATGCTTCCGCAACGATTGCAGGATAACATCCTGCCAATTCTGGCCTGCTGGAAAACCTAGTCTTTCAAGGTTCTCAACGCATCTAATCATTTTGAGTACGTGAGTTCCTACAGTGTTCCTTCTGCATCTTGCATGCAAAAAGAGCCTTAGACACTTCAAAACGCCGTGCCTAGCTTGTCCTTGATATAGTTGTTTCAAATGCTCAACCATATCATAGGCATCCATGTTCTCATGTTGCTTCCAAGCTCGTAGTTCATGGTTGCAAGCATAAGGCATGACACATCTAATGCGTCATCTTGATGCTTCTTATAAGCATCCTTTTCAAAGATTTAGTACGCATGGGCTGGGTGTTTCAGGGTAGACTTTCTAGGACATATAGTTTATGCTCTTGCTTGAGGATAATCCTCAAGTTCCTATACTACCAAGAAAATTTGCTCCATTGAGCTTGTCCTTCTCAAGGACAGATCGCAAGTTCAGGGGGTGTGTCGTGTTAGATGACATGGTGATCTACAACATTAAAATGCAAAGTTAAGTATCATACCTAAATCATTTAATTAGGCCTTTAATTAAATGAGGCTCCCACTAAATTCTCATAGCTACTATTTAGCTATAAATTTATATGGGATAAAGATCCACATCATAATTCGTCTTGAGTTAGCTTTGACTAATCGCCCAAGACGTAGTATAATTAGGTAGGCAATCTTTTGCCAATTACATCTGATGTAACTCTTTAATAGCTTTGGTTAAGTTTTAGATTAGTTTAGTGTTTATTCCTAAACCAGCTTCCAGGCTGTGGCGAGGCACAGGGGCCTTCTTGGATATCGGAGCAACGACCACTTCTAAGACAAAGCTGATGTTCGAAAATCACAAAAAACTAATTTAAAACTTATGTTCAAAGCTAATATATGCCTCTACTTTCTTAACCAATTAAGAAAAACTTAATTAAGTCTTAACCAAGTTTGATAGCGGGACATCACGATTGTCCACTCGCACCCCTCCAAGATAAAATGCATTGCTTTGCTTTGGCAAACCCAATAACAAATGATCGAGGAAGTAGTGAGTACCAACTTTGGTAGGCATATCGTTTAGACTTATTAAGAAATAAACATGTATCATATACATATTAGCATACATCACATATAAGCTAAACTAATCATGCATCACATACAAGCTAAACTAACATGCATCACATACATATTAAACTAAGCGTGTCATGGTTATGGCCCTTATTCTACAATCTTCTCAAGCCAATGAAAAGATTGATTGGTCAACCTAGGGATAGCATCTTCTCCTAAGTGCTTCCTTTTGGTTGTCTTGTGTGTTGACTTCCTCCTTGTAACCTCATCTTCCAATGGACCTCCATCTTGTTTTGTACATTACAAAAGGAGAAATACTCGAGTTACATTCGAGTCTAAAACTAATTTTACAACAAGAATTTTAGGAGAAAGGCACGACACGCAGGCCGTATTAAGAATTACAACACACAATCACAAACATTTTGGGACTAGGCCATAACCATGCACCATGTCAATTTTAACATTTAAAAGACATCGGATATTTTATTATGTTTGAAAATTTGCTAATGCAATTATCAACTCATAATAAAATTCATCCTACTTCTATATCATATATAAATTAGAGAAAAACTATTTTTATATGATCTTTCGCAAGTGGCTCTGATACCACTGTAGGGAATTCTTGTATGCCAAATGGCATATGCGCAACGGAAAATAGGATCCCTTCCAAGTGATCCATGCGAAAGCAAACTCGTATAAAATAAATTTCTCTAAACCAAACCTATCTTATAGGAGAGGATTACCTTTGTTGCGTGCCCTTGTTAATCCCGCTTTTCTTTTCGGTTTGTTGGATCTTTAGCACGTTCAAGTGTCCGTGCCTCTATACGTATCCACACGAACAAGCTCTTGTCTCACAAGAGAAACTAGAAGAGCTCTCCTTTACTTCTTGCTAGAGAAGTCCCTAAAGGAGAGGAATCTAGGGAAGAAGAGAAAGGAGGAAGAAGACTACTCTTCTTGCTAGCCTACACTCACAAAGCCACACAACTAAAGCTTCTACCAAGCTCTCTCACAACCACACCACAATCACAATCCCAATCATGCTTTGGCCGGCCACTCCATGGGGCCTTTTATAGGCTGGAAAACCCTTCCACCTCCTTCACATTCAATGCAATCCATTGCATTGAGACATAATCAAAAAGGATTTGCCTCCCTTGTTTTGGCCGGCCACTTTAAGGAGACAAAAACCATTTTGTCCCCTTCCACCTTATCTAGCTTAGGTGGATGCTTAGGTGGCATGCTTATGTGGCATGCTTATGTGGCATTCATGCATGTTGAATTAATCTTATTAATTCAATTAAGCTTATGTTATCATATTGAATTAATCTTATTAATTCAATTAAGCTTATGTTATCATATTGAATTAATCTTATTAAATCAATAAGGTAACATATTGAATTAATCTCATTAAATCAATTAGCTAAAATTCTCATTAAGCTTAAAGTCCAAAAACCATTTTGTATTTAAGCTTATTCCCAAATTATTCTAGTCAAACTAGAATACTCTAATTCCTCTAATTATCATGCTCTTTGTGTGTGACCCTATAGGCTCTCATAACGTTGGCAGTGGACCTAAACTCTTTTAGATACACAAGCAATGAGCGGCATCTAGCAATACATCAGTGCTACCCAAGTTATGAGATAAGTCAAGATCCGACTAACCTTTCCGTGACTACTATAATATATGACCGTGTCCTTCTATCCTTGATATCAGATTGATCAATGAGGCATAGACCGTGTCATCCTCGATCAATCTATGTGTTTCTGATCCCCGAGTAAACTAATCTCAAACAAATGAGCTCAATATCTCATATTGACTCATTCGAGCATGGCCATGCGCTTTAGTAGTTCTACTCAATCAAGGGGCCCACAGATATCACTCTGGCCATATGGGAGGGATAGATCCCATCTACATCACTCACATCCCTCCGCATAATTTGTTATATACCCAAGAATCGCTTTATGGTCCACCTCACATGTGACGCTTGACGATACCAAAGTACATAACTCCTTATGTAGGGAACCGTAGTGACTTCTGTGTCCGAGGACTATTCATACCAATAGTCACATGAGAAAGTTTATGACACTCATATAACGATCCATGAAACTTTCTCATGGGTCATCAATATATATTCTCTAATATATACCCATGTGTCAACTTGATATCATATATCCATGACTTGTGAGATCAAGTCATCAATTGACCTACATGCTAGTCTTTATGTATTAATATTGCCCTTGCATATTAATACTTGACTAGGAACATTTAGAAAGTGTTCTCTACAGCCTCTCATAATCAATTCTGCCAATTGATGTGTTGTAGATAAGAACCTACTTTTCTAGGGCATTACTATATTTAATTTAGCTGGCACAAGCAAGACTTAAATATAATAATCAATCCTTTGCTTTCATAGAATATGATACAAAATGTTCCCTATTCAACCATCACATGATTGGTTCTAACATCTTCTTTGGTGAGAGAGAATACATCCAATCATGGTGTGGAGGAGCGGTATAATCGAGGAGGTGTGAACTTGACTATGCCCTTCGAAGCATCTATTCATGCCCTTAGCACACTCGGGATGTATCTTCCCGCATGAGGATCTTGTGTTGCTTGTTTGCTGGACCACCTTTAGAGTCATTCCATTGCTTTCTCTTGCCATTGTGGTTTCTTTTCCAAGTACAATATTCATCTTCATGAGTCCGACCCTTTCTCTTGAGGGGGTGAATAGCCCTTTAAGACTAATAAAGACAAGAAAATAGAAATACAAGAAAACAATCGCTAACAAAGAAGAGGTGAATCACTCCTCCAAAGCCAATCACTATTGGTCTCTCCTTTGCACCAAGCTAGGTGGAGGTAACCTTTACAATCAAGATCACTCTTCTTACAAATAGAATGGAGTAAAAACAAGTAAGAAGAGTTTAGAGCGGGCACTAGGAAGATCACTGACCATAAGCATTAACCTCTCAAAGGCTCACTCTCTTTTCTTCCCCGCCATATCTGGACCTCACTCGGTATGAATGGTTCGTGGCTAAACCCTATTGACGATCGTGCGCCAGATCATTCGGCCTTTTGATCACCGCCCGATCGAGGGCTAAATGGATCGATCGTATGGTCGAACACTCGGCCTGCCGAATCCCATGACAGCGCCGATCGGCGTCGTGTCGAAAACCCATCAGACACTTGGCCAATGGCGCAGTTTCACCTAAGAGCTACCCTTCCCGGGTTACAATCGCCACTCATCTCCTGAGTCCTCGCCTCGAAGTTCTCTTCGTTCTCGCCACGTCCCTCGATACAAAGACGACGGCGCAATGCTCCTTCGCGCCTCTTGCCTCAAGTCTACTTCCTCCAGCCTTCACTCCAAGCTTCGTCCTACGGTCCCTTGATGCTCAAGCGCACGGCTCGCAGCTATCCTTCACCGACTCAAGGCACGAGTCATGAGATGTGAAGCTCGCCACGGCTCCATGTGCGAATTACTAAGTCCTGCACGACTTCAACGCACATATCAAATCAACATAACACACTAACTTAAACCCTTTGCCACACCATCAAAACCATATTACGGCAAGAGATTGCCCTAATACTCTTTCTGTAGACCAACTCTGTGCATAGGTGTGCGAGCTGGTTGAATCTTTTCACAGCTTCATTAACTGAGAGGTCACCTTACCGAAACCCGATGAACTTGTCGTAATGCTTGTTTGTCACCCGCATATGGAAGAATTCTTTGAAAAATTCATATTCAAAGTCCGTCCATCTCAATTGATTCACTTGCCTCTTTGCTTTCCCACCACATTCGGGCATCTCTCGAAAGGCAAAACAATGTGCACTTAATCTTTTCACGTTCGGGCCAATCCAGTAGCTCTACGATGCTTTCCACAGTCTTGAACCAAGCCTAGGCATCCCATGGTTCACCAGTACCAGAGAAATTTTCTAGCTTCAGCCTCTGCCAATGGATTAGGTAAGCTTCTTGTCGAACTATCGGGCCAGGGCCTGCTGGTGGGGTGGTAGGGTTTCCTCACTGGTTTATTAAAGCATTTATCACTTGCTGCTGCTCTGTGACTTGACGCTGGAGTTCAGTAACCACATGCATAAGATCTGGTGGGGGTACTATCTCATTGACTCTATTACTGCATCTTCCAGTCATGCTTATCTTGATATATTATAATAAGGCTAGCATAAGATTATCATACATATATTCTGTTGGACTTTCTGAGCAGCAAAAACCGCTTTTTGCATTGCGAAAACCTTGGAAGCCCGGCCATGGATCCGTGCGAAGTATAACAAAACAAATTCATGTATGTGTTTAAGGAAACCTAGATCTACCTCAGATCTACAAGATGAGACCGTTACCCTCGTAGCGACGCCCTTCGCTTATCCCGCTCGTCCAAAAGCTTTGTCGGATCTCGAAGAGTTTCATGTGTACACTCCTCTATTGGTATCCACACAGACAAATGGTGGAGAAGACACCTTAGAGTGTGCTAGCACCCTTGATGTCCACGGCAAGATGAGGAATGGGAGAGAGAAAGAAGGAGAGCACAAAGGAAGAAGATTAAGTTACTTCCAATAACTTCCCACAATCAAAATATTGGCCGACCACTTCATTCTTGGGGGGTTACATGCATGCATGTAACTCCAAGAGCCAATGGCTCTTGGTCTCCCTCATGAGGTGGCACCACATGATAAGCCCATGATGATGTGGAACATCATGCTAAGTCACCATGACATGCCAATTGATCAAGTCAAAATTGACCATTCATCTTCCATCTCAAGTCAAGTCAAACTTGACCTCTTATCTCCCATGGTTGATCAAATCTAACCACTTAATTCAAGTCAATTTGATTTAATGAATCTCTATTCATTAATTTAAATTGACTCAATGAATCAAATCTAAATTAGACTCATTAAACACTTGAATCAAATTGAGTCTAACTCAATTAGTCTAATTTGAATTACTCTTAATCTAATTTGGTTCATCCCATGAACCTAATCCTTATGGTTAATCATATGAACCTAATCTCCATCTAATTGCCCTTTGTGTATGACCCTATAGGTTCTTGTAACGTTGGCAATGCTCCTAAACAGATTTAGGAACATAAGCAATGAGCGGTATCTAGCAACACATCATTTCTACCCAAGTTACAAGAATGTTGAGCTCCAACATCACGTTTGTGACTACTAATTGTGACTCTCACAATATGTGACAATGTCCCTCTATCCTTGATATCTATATTGACCAATTGAGGCATAGACCATGTCATCCTCGGTACAATCTATATCTTTAACTCCAAATAGACTCACTCTAATCAAATGAGCTCAATATCTCATATTGACTCATCTGGGCATGGCCATGCACTTCCTGGTCTCACTCTATCAAGAATAATGATGTCACTCCTGTCATATAGGAGGGATAGATCCCATCTACATCACTCAAATCCCTCCGCAAAATTTGTTACATACCCAATAATCACCTTTATAGTCCACCCATTTACGGGTGATGTTTGACGAAGCCAAAGTATGCAACTTCTTATGTAGGGAACCATGGTGACTTTAGGTCCAAGGACTAATAGTCATACTAATAGTCACAAGAGAAAGTATATGACACTCATATAACGATCCATGATACTTTCTCATGGCCAGACATTCAGTATACATTCTCTAATACATACCCATGTGTCAACTTGATATCTCATATCCATGACTTATGAGATCAAGTCATCGAGTTGACCTACATGCTAGTCTATACGCATTAACATTGTCCCTTAATGTTAATACTTGACTAGGAATGATTAAGAGTAGTGTTCTCTATTGTTGGACTTTCCGAGCCGCAAAAACCGCTTTTTGCATTGCGAAAACCTCGGAAGCCCGGCCACGGATCCGTGCGAAGATATATAAAATAAAACATGTATGTGCTTAAGTAAACCTAGATCTACCTTAGATCTAAAAGGTGAGAGCATTACCCTCGTAGCGACGCCCTTCGCTTATCCTGCTCATCCAAACGCTTTGCCAGAACTCAAGAGTGTCAAGTGTACACTCCTCTACAAGTATCCACACGGACAGATGGTGGAGAAAACACAACCTTGAGTGTGCTAGCACCCCTTGGATGGTTCGGCCAAGATAGTGGATTGGGAGAGAGCTTGAGAGGAAGAAGATCCATGGAAGAAGAAGATGGAGTTACCACCAAATGAATTTACTTCATCAAGTGGAGTGGCCGGCCACTTCAATGGGTGGGGGTTACGTGCATGCATGTAACTCCAAGAGCCAATGGCACTTGGTCTCCCACATGAGGTGGCACCACATGATAAGTCCATGATGATATGGAACACCATCATTGGCCGACCCACATGCCATGTCACCATGACATGGCAATTTGTCAAGTCAAAATTGACCATTCATCTTCCCTCTCAAGTCAAGTCAAACTTGACCTCTTATCTCCCATGGGATATCAAATCTAACCACTTGATTCAAGTCAATTTGATATAATGAATTCCTATTCATTAATTTAAATTGACTCAATGAATTAAATCTAAATTAGACTCATTAAACACTTGAATCAAATTGAGTCTAACTCAATTAGTCTAATTTGGATTACTCTTAATCCAATTTGGTTCATCCCATGAACCTAATCCTCATGGTTCATCATATGAACCTAATCTCCATCTAATTGCCCTTTGTGTGTGACCCTATAAGTTCTTGTAACGTTGGCAATGCTCCTAAACCGATTTAGGAACATAAGCAATGAGCAGTATCTAGCAACACATCATTGCTACCCAAGTTACAAGAATGTTGACCTCCAACATCACCTTTGTGACTCTCACAATATGTGACAATGCCCCTCTATCCATGACATCTAGATTGACCAATTGAGGCATAGACCGTGTCATCCTCGGTACAATCTATATCTTGAACTCCAAGTAGACACACTCTAATCAAATGAGCTCAATATCTCATATTGACTCATTTGGGCATGGCCATGCACTTTGTGGTCTCACTTTATTAAGAATAACGATGTCACTCCCGTCATATAGGAGGGATAGATCCCATCTACATCACTCACATCCCTTTGCATAATTTGTTACATACCTAGTAATCACCTTTATAGTCCACCCATTTACGAGTGACGTTTGACGAAGTCAAAGTATGCAACTCCTTATGTAGGGAACCATGGTGACTTCAGGTCTATGGACTAATAGTCATACTAATAGCCACATGAGAAAGTATATGACACTCATATAATGATCCATGATACTTTCTCATTGTGGGTCATTCAGTATACATTCTCTAATGCATACCCATGTGTCAACTTGATATCTCATATCCATGACTTGTGAGATCAAGTCATCGTGTTGACCTACATGCTAGTCTCTACGCATTAACATTGTCCCTGAATGTTAATACTTGACTAGGAATGATTAAGAGTAGTGTTCTCTATATCATCTCATTATCGATTTAACTAATCGATTGATATAGATAAGAACCTACTACTCAAGGACATTATTATACTTAGTTATTTGGCACCAATACAAGTAAATATAATAACCATGCCTTTATAAATAGGAATATGATACAATAAAGTCCATACAATAATCATCGCATGATTGACTCTAGGGCATTCACTAATAATCTCCCACTAGCACTAGTGCCAATCACCGTAGTATCTAATACCCAATGACCTAGTGTGACCATCATGCTTTTTCTGTGCCAAAGCCTTGGTTAAGGGATCTGCAATGTTAGCCTCTGTGGGTACTCATAGCGCTACCATTCAAGCAAAACATGAACCCTGACTCTGACCTGGTTAGTTTGAAAGCTGACATCACTTTAACCCTTTACAGCAAGCTCCTCACCGCCTCCAAATATCAAGAAATATTCTTTAGTTCTTATCAAATACTTAAGAATATTTTTGACTGCTATCCAGTGACGTTCACCTGGATCTGACTGGTATCTACTCGTCATGCTCAAAACATATGAGACATCAGGATGAGTACACAACATGACGTACATGATAGATCCTATAGCAGATGCATAAGGGATCTTATCCATGCGGTCTCTCTCCTCTCTAGAAGAGGGATATTGAGTCTTTGAAAGACTCACACCATGTGACATCGACAGAAGCTCCTTCTTGGAATTCTGTATGGCAAACCGTAGTAATACCGTGTTAATGTATATAATCTGACTTAGGCCAAGCAATCTCTTAGATCTATCTCTATAGATCTTGATGTCTAGAATACAGGCAGCTTCACCTAAGTCCTTTATTGAGAAGTATGTCCCCAGCCAAGTCTTCACAGACTGTAGCGAAGGGATGTCATTCCCAATGAGTAGTATGTCATCCACATAAAATACAAGAAAAATAACTGTGTTCCCATTAACCCTCTTGTAGACACAGGGTTCATCTTCATTCTTGATGAAACCAAACTATTTGATCGCATCATCGAATCGAAGATTCCAGCTCCGAGAAGCTTGCTTTAGCCCATAAATGGACCTTTGCAGCTTGCATACTTTCCCAGTATGCTGTGGATCCACAAAACCTTCAGGTTGTGTCATGTACACATCCTCGAGTAAGTTTCCATTCAAAAACATGGTTTTGACATCCATCTGCCAGATCTCATAATCGTGGTATGCTGCAATAGCAAGCATGATATGAATGGACTTAAACATCGCCACTGGAGAAAAGATTTCATCATAGTCAATACCATGAATTTGCTTGAAACCTTTAGCCACCAATCAACCCTTATAGGTATGCGTAAGTCCATCCATGTCAGTCTTTCTCTTAAAGACCCACTTACACCCAATGGATTTGACCCCTTCAGGTGGATCAACCAAAGTCCATACTTGGTTGGTGTATATGAATTCCATCTCGGATCTCATGGCCTCTAGCCATTTCTCAGAGTCTGGGCTCATCACAGCTTCCTGATAGGAGGTAGGCACATTCTCAATGAGCATAATGTCATCATTTTTAGATAAGAGAAATGAGTATCTCTCAGGTTGACGACATACCCTATCAGACCTGCGAAGAGGTAGGTCTACCTGAATAGGTGGTTGTTCCACAACTCTTTGTGCAACAATCTCATCACCCACAACACTTTGTGGTTCCTGTTCAACCTCCACCAAGGCCTCAGTGCTATGGTCCTTATCTTGAATTTCTTCAAGATCAAACGTACTCCCATTAATTTTTCTAGAAACAAAATCCCTTTCTAGAAAAACTCCAGTCTTTGCCACAAACACTTTGTGCTAACTGGAAATGTAGAAGTAATATCCCTTTGTATCCTTGGGATATCCAAAAAAATAACACTTATCGGATTTGGGTCCCAGTTTATCTGAGACTTGACGTAGAACGTAAGCCTCACAACCCCAAATTCTCATTAAAGATATCTTGGGATTTCTCCCTGTCCATATCGTATATGGTGTCTTTATCACAACCTTGGATGGTATACGGTTAAGTGTGAAGGCGGCTGTGTCTAGAGCATATTCCCAAAAGGATATAGGAAGATCTGTGTGACTCATCATAGATCGTACCATATCTAATAGGGTACGATTCCTCCTTTCGGATACACCATTCCACTATGGTGTTCCAGGAGGAGTGAGTTGGGATAGAATCCTACACTCAGCTAGATAGTCATGAAACTCATGGCTAAGGTATTCACCACCTCAATCTAATTGAAGTATCTTAATACTTTTGCCAAGATGGTTTTGTACTTCATTCTTGAATTCTTTAAACTTTTCAAAGGATTCCAATTTATGTGTCATCAGTAAATGTAATGAAGTACTTGTAACCACCTCTAGCAGCAATATTGAAAGGGCCACATACATCACTATGTATAAGTCCTAACAAGTCTGTTGCTCTTTCGTTGTGTCCACTAAAGGGAGTCTTGGTCATCTTGCCTAAAAAGCAAGACTCGCATGTCTCATATGATTCAAAATCAAATGAGTCTAGCAGCCCATCCTTATGGAGCTGAGATAAGCGACTCTCATTTATGTGACCTAAGTGACAATGCCAAAGATAGGTTTGGTTCAACTCATTTGACTTGAACCTTTTGGTACTTATGTTATAGATGGGGCTCTCTAAGTCTAGAAAGTAGAGTCTATTCATTAGAGGTGCACTACAATAGAACATATCATTTAAATAAACTGAACAACATTTGTTCTTTATTATAAATGTAAATCCTTTCTTGTCCAAACAAGAAACCGAAATTATGTTCTTAGTTAAAGCAGACACATAACAACATTCATCTAGTTCTAGTACAAGCCCAGTGGGCAGAGATAGATCATAAGTTCCTATAGCAACAACAACAACTCTTGCTCCATTGCCCTTCTATTTCTCAGTGCCAGCACATTGGTACAAATGTGAGATGAACATCCGGTATTTAATACCCATGAGGAAGAAATAGATAGATTGACTTCTATAACATTTATACCTTAAGTAGAAGTCTCACTTCTCTTCTTCTTAAGATCTTCTAGGTAAGCTTTGCAGTTACGCTTCCAGTGTCCAGCTTCCTTGCAGTGGAAGTAAGCCCCTTCCTTGGCCACCCCTCATTTGGGTTTAAGTTCTTTGTCTTTGCCCTTGGCTTGGGACTTTCCCTTACCTTTAGGCTTGCCCTTGCCTTTCTTCTTTTGCACCATCAAAATGGAGTCAGATTTTTTCTTCTTAAGGTTGAGCTCAGCAGTTCTCAACATGCTGAGCATCTCAGGCACTGGCTTATCAATTTCATTAATGTTGTAATTCATGACAAATTGATTGTAGCTTTGTGGCAAAGGCTGCAAGATCAAGTCAGTGGCCAGCTCTTGGCCAAGTGGGAATCCCAATATCTGTAGGTTTTCTACGTACCCAATCATCTTGAGTACATATGGACCTACGGGAGTCCCATCTTGCATTTTGGACCCAAACAATGCCTTAGAGACTTCATATCTCTCGTGCCTTGCTTGTACTTAATATAGTTGACGAAGATGTTCAACCATATCATAAGCATTCATGAACTCGTGTTGCTTCTGATGCTCAAAGTTCATGGTCCCGAGCATTAGACATGACACATCTAATGCATTATCTTGATGCTTCTTGTAAGCATCTTTGTCAGCTTGCGAGGCAGTGGCAGGACGTGCCTCCGGAATGGGCTTCTCCAGAACGTACAGTTTCCTTTCTTGGGTGAGAACGATTCTCAGGTTCCTATACCAATCCAAAAAATTTGCTCCATTGAGCTTGTCCTTCTCAAGGACAGAACACAGGGAGAGAGTGTTCGTGTTTGTCGACATAGTTATCTACAACATACACAATGCAGAAAATTAATATCATATTCCTTTTATCATTTAATTAGGTCTTTAATCAAATGATGCTCCCACTGAATTATAGGAATTTTGTAGAATCGAGTTATGGATGTGGTCAAACTACATTACTAGATTCATACAAACTAGCTATAATTCCTGCGGGACAAGATCCACATCATACTAAGCCTTGAGTTAGCTTTGGCTAAATCGCCCAAGAATCAGTATGATCGGTGGGTAACACATTACTGATTACATCTCTATGCAACTCTTGTTTATAGGATCAAGACCCACATTTACAAAAGACCTTGAGTTAGCTTTGGCTAAATCACCCAAGATTTAGTGTAAATTCGATCTTATCCTATCTTTCCAATGGTTGGAATATACCTATAGTTCTACTCGATCCAATTGAGTTAACTAGTTTTACTCAATCTAATTGAGCTTACTCTAACCCAAGCCGTGATAGGCGGGACCAAGATTGTCCCTCCGCACCCTACGAAGATAATATGCGTTGCTATGCTTTGGCAGATTCAACAACTACAAATGATCGAGGTAATGATGGGTATCAAGGACTTGGTAGGCATTTTCGAGTTGATTCGAATAAGATCTAATCTAATCGTAATGTGTATCATATACACATTAAGACCTTTATTATTCTACACTAGCATGCATCACATACATACAAGCATCATTCTAGAATGCATCATATACATACAAGAAAAATAACCTAGGGTTAGGGCTTCTCCAAGCACCTCCTTTGACCGCCATGTGTTGTCGGCACCCTCCTCGTAACTCCGTCTAGAAGTGGACCTTCCACCGCTCCATTTTCTACATTACAAACATGAAACTCGAGTTACATTTGAGTCTAAAGCGATTTACAACTAGAATTTTAAAAGAAGAGGTACGATGTGCAGGTCGCATACCCTATACAACACGCACAACCACAAAAACGACACGCAGGCCGTATTGTGAATTACAACACATCATCATCCAATCATATTGGGGTTCTTGGGCCATGACCATCACAGAATTATACATAATTATAAATTATGTATTTTATAGAAAATTTCTATAATTTTTCCTATTTTTTTTTCCAATTTTATGAGTCACCACTCCGTAACGGTCCCGCTAAGCGGTTTCCGGGCGTGATTGCGGGACAAGGCCCCTTTCGAGGATAGGGACAGTGCCCCTACTCGCAAAATAAACTTTGTGAGTGTCCCTACTATGATCTTACAACGACTTAAGTCACTGTCCCAAAAACCTAAAGCGAGAACTCGCCGTTTCGGAGATTTTTTTCCAGTGGTTGAAGCCTAAAGTGTCCCAACACTCATTGCTTTGACTCTTCGAGAAAAATACCCAAAAATTCTATAAAAATAAGAAATTTATAGAAACTTAAAAATATGTAATTTTTATATCTAATAAAAAAATTACAAATATGAAACACATATATGCTTCGCACGTGGCTCTAATACCACTGTTGGACTTTCCGAGCCGCAAAAACCGCTTTTTGCATTGCGGAAACCTCGGAAGCCCGGCCATAGATCCGTGTGAAGATATATAAAATAAAACATGTATATGCTTAAGTAAACCTAGATCTACCTTAGATCTAGAAGGTGAGAGCATTACCCTCGTAGCGACGCCCTTCGCTTATCCTGCTCGTCCAAACGCTTTGCCGAAACTCAAGAGTGTCAAGTGTACACTCCTCTACAAGTATCAACACGGACAAATGGTGGAGAAAACACAACCTTGAGTGTGCTAGCGCCCCTTGGATGGTTCAACCAAGATAGAGGATTGGGAGAGAGCTTGAGAGGAAGAAGATCCAAGGAAGAAGAAGATGGAGTTACCACCAAATGAATTCACTTCATCAAGTGGAGTGGCCGGCCACTTCAATGGGTGGGGGTTACATGCATGCATGTAACTCCAAGAGCCAATGGCTCTTGGTCTCCCTCATGAGGTGGCACCACATGATAAGTCCATGATAATATAGAACACCATCATTGGCCGGCCCACATGCCATGTCACCATGACATGACAATTGGTCAAGTCAAAATTGACCATTCATCTTCCCTCTCAAGTCAAGTCAAAATTGGTCAGAAGCTTTCTTGGGCTAGCAAGCTACTACAAGAAGTTTGTAGAGAACTTCTCTAGGATTGTAGCCTCTATGACAGTCCTCACCAGAAAGAACAAGAAATATTAGTGGACGGAGGCCTGCGAGAGGAGTTTCACAAAATTGAAAAGGAGACTGACCAGCGCTCCAATCCTTACTCTTCCGGACAGTAAAGAAGGCTTCGACATGTACAGTGACGCTTCCAAGTTGGGACTCGGAGCTGTACTCATGCAGAATGGCAAGGTCATTGCCTACGCCTCTAGGCAACTCAAGGAACATGAAAGGAATTATCCCACCCACGATTTAGAGATAGCGGCCGTGGTCTTTGCTCTCAAAACATGGAGGCATTATCTATATGGAGCTCAGTGTAGGATTTATACAGACCACCAGAGTCTAAAATATTTCTTCACACAGAAGGACCTGAACATGAGACAACGCAGATGGCTCGAGCTCGTCAAGGATTATGACTGCGAGATCTTCTACCATCTGGGGAAGGCAAACAAGGTGGCTGATGCACTCAGCAGGAAGTCCTGCGCCACCTTGATGTCTCTATTAGTGTTATCTCAGCCCTTAGAAAAGGAGATTATGCGTTAAGGGGTTGAAATCATTTTCGGACAGCTCTCGACCATGACGATAGCACCGACGCTGTTCGATGATATACTAGAAAAGCAAGCCCATGACCCAAGCATTCAGAGGATCAAGCAAGAGGTCCTAGAAGGAAAGGATGACTGGTTTCGTATCTCTGATTGTGGAGTACTCTACCTCAGGGATCACTTGTGTATTCCCGACGATCTAGAATTACGGAAGAAGATATTTGAGGAAGCTCACATAACTCCTTATGCGATGCATCCTGGAACCACCAAGATGTACCAAGACCTGAAAAGAAAATTTTGGTGGTTCTGAATGAAAAGAGATGTGGCTCAGTATGTCAGTACCTGCCTGACCTGCCAGAGGGTTAAAGCAGAACACCAGAGACCTGGAGGAACACTACAGCCGATCCAGATTCCAGAATGGAAATGGGAAGACATTTCTATGGATTTCATCTTAGGATTGCCCAAGATGACAAACGGTTATGATGCTATATGAGTAATTATGGACAGATTGATGAAGTCTGACCACTTCTTAGCAATCAAGATGACCTATTCGACAGAGCAACTGGCTCAGTTATATGCTAGGGAAATTATCAGACTACATGGAATTCCTAAGACCGTTAAGATCTCCATCTACTCAAGGATGATATCGTCCCGAGATTTAGTTAATTTGTGTCCAATTTAACAAAGTAAATGGTTTAGGTTCTAGTCAGGCATTTATATGCCATCCCATTGTTCGATTCACAAAGGCTAGGAAAATTGGTACTGAACTGTGAGTCATAGGAAACTCGGGCTCTACTTCACTAATGAAGGGCAAGTTAAGATTTAGACCTTATTTGGCACTTCACTGGTTCCAGATGTAGCAATAATGTAACTGAACGTAGATCTCCCATATGTTGGTACGAGGGTGGTGAAAAGAAGGGGATGGGACTTCAGACGGACTTCATCGACGACACCACCCAAGCTATACAGAACATCCGTCAGAGAATTGAAACTGCTCAGAGACGACAAAAGAGCTATGTGGATATGCGGCGTAGACCATTAGAATTCAAAGACGGGGACCTGGTATTCCTCAAGGTGGCCCCTATGAAGGGAGTGATGAGATTCGGAAGGAAGGGTAAGCTGAGTCCGCACTATGTGAGACCGTATCCGATATTGCAGAGGGTTGGCAAGGTAGCTTACAAGCTAGAGCTGCCTCAAGAGATGTCGGCTATTCATAATGTGTTCCGTGTCTCTGTGCTCAAGAAATGCATTTCTAGTGTGGACCAAGTGATCGAGCCACAAACATTACAAGTTCAAGAGGACCTGAGTTATGAAAGTCGGCCTATCCACATACTAGACCGAGAAGTCAAGAGACTAAGGAACAAAGAGGTGCCCTTAGTAAAGGTCCTGTGGCAGAATCAATGGTACGAAGAAGCTACCAGGGAACGCGAGGAGGACATGAAGCAGAAGTACCCAGAATTGTTCTAAGTTTCGAGGACGAAACTTTTATAAGGTATGAAGGATTGTAACGCCCGTAAAATTTCTAGCAATTTTACAAGAATTTTTGGCTTGATTATGATGGGCTTTATGTGGGCTTTTCAAAAATAAAAGAAAATGAGCCAAAAAGGATGCAAGGCCTAGGAATTGAACTCCAAACCTCTAGAGATAGCCAAGCCCTATAGATGCATCCACTAACCAGAAGCCCAACAAGATTGTATTATTAGAGGAATATGGGAAATTATTGTTAGGGGTAAGGGAGACTAAGGGACTCTTCAAATGAATAAATAGGGGGGAATGAGGAGACATGAGTTATCAAGTTGATTTTCTCTCCTCTCATCCTCTTCCTCACTTAGATCCACTTCTCCTCCCCCTTCTAATCCCTTGTCCAAAAGCCATCCAAGCAAGAAGAAAGGCTAGGTTGCTTCCCTTAGGTAATCTTCCAACCAAAAAGCAAAGCGAAGGATGTAAGTATTCCCTCACCTGCATACTAGTAGCTTTCCGATTGAAGTTTTGTATCAAACCCCCCATGAACCATTCGGCCAACCCTTACTTTTGATGTTTCAATGAAGTTCTATACCCTATTTTATATGCATATGATGATGTTAGGATGTTAAGTGGATTAGGTTAAAAGTTCAACCCCAAAAGCCTCCATGAACCACTCGGCCAACCTTTGATTTTGATGTTTCAATGAAGTTCTATACCCTATGTTATATGCATATGATGATGTTAGGATGTTAAATGGATTAGGTTAAAAGTTCAACCCCAAAAGCCTCCATGAACCATTCGGCCAACCTTTGATTTTGATGTTTCAATGAAGTTCTACACCCTATTTTATATGCATATGATGATGTTAGGATGTTAAATGGATTAGGTTAAAAGTTTAACCCTAAAAGCCTCCATGAACCATTCGGCCAACCTTTGCTTTTGATGTTTCAATGAAGTTCTATACCATATTTTGTATGCATATGATGATGTTAGGATGTTAAATGAATTAGGTTAAAAGTTTAACCCTAAAAGCCTCCATGAACCATTCGGCCAACCTTTACTTTTGATGTTTCAATGAAGTTCTATACCATATTTTGTATGCATATGATGATGTTAGGATGTTAAATGGATTAGGTTAAAAGTTTAACCCTAAAAGCCCCCATGAACCATTCGGCCAAACATTGTTTTTGAGGTTTCAATGAAATTCTATACCATATTTTGTATGTATATGATGATGTAAAGATGCTAGATGAAGATAACATGCTCTAGGTTAGGTTAACATGTGTTTTATGTTTAGGTGAATTCATGTTGACTTGTGATATTAAATGATGCTAGATGAAGATAACATGCTCTAGGTTAGGTTAACATGTGTTTTATGCTTAGATGAATTCATGTTAACTTGTAATATTAAATGATGCTAGATGAAGATAACATGCCCTAGGTTAGTGTTTACTTCCTCTCTATGTTTATACCTTATGCCATGCCCTATATGTGTGTGATATTAAGATATGTTAGGAAATGATATGTTTATGAAATGAAATATGATATGTTCATGAAGTGAAACATGATATGTTATGAAATGAAGTATGATGTGATTATGAAATAAAATATGATATGTCATGAAGTGAATTATGATATGTTATGAAATGAAGTATGATGTGTTTATGAAATGAAATATGATAGGTCATGAAGTGAAATATGATATGTTATGAAATGAAGTATGATATGTTTGCGAAATGAAATAAGATATGTTATGATAAAAAAAAAGCATATAAGTATTTTACCTTCTGCATGGCTTATACCAGGACCCTAACAAGGTCCAAAGGGATGGGCTCCTAAGATACCCTAGGCCGACAGACTAAGATCGGGCCTAGGATGGGCTTCTATGTATGATTGCCCCTAGGTCGACGGACTAAGATCGGGCCTAGTATGGGATGGGCTCCCAGATGCCCTAGGTCGATGGACTAAGATTGAGCCTAGGATGGGCTTCTACGCTATGACGATGGCCCCTAGGTCGACGGACTAAGATTGGGCCTAGTAACCTTGTAGGTTCGAGACTTGCTACCTCGGGTCTATTTAGGGATGCGCGCTATGATGATGATGATGCGGTACAATGCCGGGCCCAAATATGTTGAGATTTATGTTTACGTACCAATAATATATGTTTTCAAAGAGCATCCTGCATATGTTTACATGATATGATTGTTTTGTTCACATGTTATGATTGTTATGTTTACATGCTTGTTGCTATGTTACACATGTTGTATGTTATGTTTGATTATGTCATATATGTGCATGATATGTTGCTATGTTACATATGTTATATGTTATGTTTGATATGTCATATATATGTTGCTATGTTATATATGTTGCATGTCATATATATGTTGCTATGTTACACATGTTGTATGTTATGTTTGATTATGTCATATATGTGCATGATATGTTGCTATGTTACATATGTTGTATGTTATGTTTGATTATGTACATGATATGTTGCTATGTTATATATGTTACATGTTATGTTTGCTCATGTTACTTATGCTACATGTTATGTTTGCTTACGTCATATATGTTACATGTTATGTTGCTTATATGTTATGAATGTTACATGCCATGCTTAATATCAATGTATGGTTTTTGTGAGTAGGACAGGATCTTACTAAGCCTATGTGCTTATAGTTTATTTTTCCCTTGTACTGCAGATAAGGGTAAGGGATGGATAAACTAAAGGGAGCAGCAGGAGGGGCCAAGTGTGTGTGGTAGTGGCATGGTGGAGGAGATCTGTTATGTCCTTATAAATGTTTCCTTATGATGATGATGTCTATGGACTTGAACTAAGCACTAAGTACTTATGAAATAATGATGCATGCTCTATGTTAAGAAGAAGTATCTTTAAATGACGATGCATGTTTATGTTCAAAAGAAAAAAAAAATGTGTCTAACGTCTTCCGCTGTAAGTAGTACGATGTATGTATGTACGGTCGCGTCACGCGCCGCCCCTCCGGACCCTAGGAAAGGGCGGGCGTGACAGTTTATCTACCTTGAGCTTTTCGTATCGATTGTATTCACTTACTCCTACCTCTAACGAGGAGGAGTGTATGCGGTCTAGGACCCTTAGGGCCTTGGACTAGCAGTCGAAGGTTGTGAACCAAGTAAAAACAAACAAGTATTATTTTCTTTATGCTGCATTTACTCTCACTCGCATTTTATATCGAACGAACGAAAATTGTCTTGCGCTATTCACCCCCCTCTAGCGCTCTAATCGATCCAACAATTGGTATTAGAGCCGGGGGTGCTATGATTTGGTGAAACCACCAATCTAGTTTTATTTCTGTTTATTTTGATTTTTTTTACAAGCTCTTTCGTTCATTTAGATTCTCTCCCGCACTACTAATCCAAGACGCGAGTCTTGGTACCTTTCGCTTATTTTTGTCGTTGCTAGATTTCTTCTTCTCTTTCTTGCTCTTTTTTGTATCAATGGCACATCTCAAGGGTTTTAGCACCGTCCGACCTCCGTTTTACAATGGAAATGACTTCCGTTATTGAAAGGGTTGGATGGAGTGCTTCCTTAAGACCCAAATCGAGATGTGGATCATAATCCAAATGAGATTCACATTTCCGACTAATGAAGTGGGTGAATCTTTGCATTATAATCAATGGACCAATGTACAAAAAGACAAGTTGAAGCAGACACCAATGTGACTCAAATCCTCCAATGCGGCTTGTCCAAGGAGGAGCTTAATCGCATCGACCCCTTCATCAGTGCAAAGGATTTGTGGACCAAATTAGTGGAATTGCATGAAGGAACCGACGAAGCAAAGGTATGCAAACGAGACCTTCTTTTTAATAAATTATATAATTTAAAAATGCAGAAACATGAGACCATGACTCAACTACACACCTGGGTACAAGACATCGTCAACAACTTGCACACCATCAGACAAAAGGTCGAAAACCGTGACCTAATAAGGTATGTCTTGAATTCATTTCCTAGGACTACCTTGTGGGCATCCATGGTTGATGCCTACAAGGTCTCTAAGGACTTATCAAAAATTAGGTTAGATGAATTATTTTCAGAATTTGAACTCCACGAACAGTCTAATTCGGTACCCGAGAAAGGTATAGCTCTTATTGCAGGTCAAAAGAAGAAGCCCACAAGTAAGCCATCCCCAAAGGAAGAAGAAGATGAGTACGAGTTGGAGGTTGATCCGGAGATGGAGACCGAACTAGTCAGCCTAGTTCGGAGGATGATTAAGAGGCGAAATGACCCATCACTCAACCCAAGGAAGGTAAATCTAAAGCTAGTTCTAACATTAGGTGTTATGAATGCAATAGGTTCGGACATGTCAAGTCGGAATGTCCGAAGCTCAAAAACAAAGAACCAAGTCCAAGAAGGCGCTCAATGCTACGTGGGAAGAGGCATCGGAGGAAGAAGACGATGACCTCATCTTCATGACTAAACCAACCGAATCAGAGCCGGAGTCCGAATCTAAACCTGAGGACAAGTCGGACTACGAATCTCTATTTAAGACAAGCCATGGATACGCATCCAGTTCAAGAGATATTCTCAACGTAAGTCGGTCCCTCATTAGTACTTTATGCAATACAATTAAGTTTCTAACTAGGATGTTAGCTAAGTCCGAGTCCATGGTCGAGACCCTGTTCGAGGAGATTAAACTCCTTAAACATGAGGTCTCCTTAACCTCTTCGACTAGTCATGTTCAAGAGGAGGACTCAACTCTAATTGAAAAGCTCGAAGTTGAGAAATCACTTTTGAAAATTCAAGTTGAAGATCTTAGGAACACGTTGGAAAGGTTCGCTTTGAGATCCAAGGGACTTGCCCTCTTACTTGGATCGCAAAGGGTCTTGTACAACAAGGCTGCGCTTGGGTTTAGCTCAAGTACGACTAACAAGTCGTACATGTCAATCGTAAGTCGAAATAGAATACATGTCCAAGAATGGGTCCCTAAGACCACTTTGATTTCTCAATTAGGATCTAACCAGTACTGGGTTCCCAAGGACAAAATCCACTATGTGAAAAGACCGAACTGATTCAATGGTCCAGGGGGAGCTAGTACAAAACTTGTTCGTGCTATTACTTAGAAATTGCATGCTTAGTTTTTTTCTTTTCTTTTTAGAATGGTTAGATAGGGACTATAACTCGTCAATACTTGATAACATAGTACCAGGATACGACAAGATGATAGTACGCTAGGAAAGAGAAGTCATGGGTACTTGAGCTAGATAAGGCGTATCTAGTTCGGTTCACTTGACGGAGTGGAATTAGCTAAAGCTATCTCGCCGTATCCTAGACTAGTTAGACCAGGAAGTGGTCTTAAGTGAGTCAAGTTACTATTTTCTCGAAATTGGCTTTGTCTAAGGAAGTGGTCATTTTTTCGATCAAAGAAGGCATTTGTGCCTCGCCACGACCTAGAAGCTAAGATCTTGAAAAGGTGACTTGATTAGCTTAGGGTCAAATCCGAATCTAACGCAAGGTTAACTAGTTTCGATTCATTAAAATTAATCAAGTAAAATTGAATTCTGTTGGGTTTCCGGCACCGCGGCGTGTGTGTGTTCGATCATGTTTCGTAAACATGAACACAGCGGAAGCAATAAAAAATAATAAATCTATATTTATTACAACACACACAACACACGCATGCATATTACAACAAGTGTAGACATAACCGTAAATTAAAATTTGCAATAAAAGAAATTATCTACGTTATACCTTTCGTATGACGTGTAGCGGGAACGGCATCAACCGGAACGATCCTCGTAAGAATCGTCTCTATCCGTATCCACGCCGAGCTCCTCGGGATGACTTCGCTAAGTCACGAGCTTCATCTTCGTACGGGTTACTAGCCTCGTGTTGAAGACGACGTGATCGAGAGATGATCACGATCCGAATCCAAATTCGGATCCTAAAATGAGTTCTCAAAACTCACTTCTCCGGAGAGGTATTCGTCAACCGTTTGACGAATCCTTCATCCTCCACTAGAGGATTACCGAGATCAAATCCCGTAGTTAGCCGCTGCCGAGCACTAACCGCCGCCCAAACGACGCCCGACGAGGAGAAGAAGCTGTCCAGAAACTGGACAGCTTGGTGGAGGAGTAGGCGCCGCCAAAACAAGGGAAGCCAAGTGCTCACCTTGAAGCCAAACCTAAGGAGGATCACCGAACTCTTCCGGCAGCAGCTTGACGCGGCGAGGAGGAAGGAAGCTTGACGCTGGGCTGGAGGAGGAGCTGGGTCGGCGCAACTCCAAGGGTGAGGTGGGCGCAACTACCATTAGGGTTTTAGGATTAGGTTTTTTAAGCCCTATTTTATAGAGAACTAATTCTCTTAATGGTTAATGGATCATATCCATAAAGCCCGTTAACCCGCCTCCATTAAGATAAGTTAAAATAAACCAAACCATGATGGTTTATTTTAAGTTAAAACGAACCTAACCAACCTTTTGGTTCATTCGCTTAATATAAACCAAACCCTTTGGTTTATTCTCATCCATTGGATTAGAACCAAACCATTTTGGTTCATCCATTATGTCTTCATAAGACATGGCCCATCCACGCCCATATCTGATCAAACAATTTCATGCTCGCTTATGTTTCGGTCCAACCAAACATAGTTTCTCTTGGCCCGAGAATCTCATTCTCAAGCTTGTTTTAAATCCTTTGGATTACACTCACAGCGGTGACCAAATAGGTTCTCGCTTATGTTGGCCGCCTATAATTAACCATTAATTATAGAACGATCATGAGTGGCACCTAGTAGTACATCATGATCCCCAATTAATCAAAAGATCAACGCTGATCCGTAACTATTTCTCAAACCCTTCAAGAGCTCGAATGAATCGTGCCCCATTCCTTCACTCATCTTATACCCACTTGGTTCAGACATGGTCTATTGTGTCACCCTCACTAGGTCGACTCACGCCACACCTAGCCCAAGTATCATTTCCTCGCCCACGGATTCTAGTTACTCCACATGTATCAAGAGTACCTTACTCTAAACATGTAATGCTTTGGCCAAAGACTTTAGTAACAATCCGACGAGAGGCCATGGGTATACATCTCTCGCAAGGAGTGGTGAATCTTTATAGGCTATTCAAACACCTTCGATCACTTCGACTTTATACCCAATCATCTCGGTCCACATCTCCTAGAGATGTTTGCTTAAGATGTCAAAGCATAAGTCTCCATGATCAAGATGACTTGAATACCGCAAGTCAAAGGAACATCGACTTAAGCCACAAAGAAGAACTTCATTGACATATCTATATATGCAGAGAACCATATGAAGTCTTACTACCGTCACTCCAATGAACTAGTTACCATAACTAGCATCCACGATTAACTGACATCACAATGTCTCCACCAAGGAGAATCACCGCTTGATACACCAAGGAGTATACCTGTATAGTCTCTGTAATTGATGGTGTCCAAATCCATCAATTCATCGACTAGGATAATTCGATACATCACAATTACACATGTAGAGATACTCACTAGTTGTGATCCAATCACAAATTCTCTCATGCTGTGAATCGTATCGTGGACATTCAGTAAATGAGTTTAAGATCCAATCAAATACATAAAACATGTATACTCAAATAGTGAATCTTCATTTATCATATAAATGGTTCATACATAAGGCGATTCCCTTAGGATATCTCTCATATATTACTAACAGACTCCCACTTGGCCTAATGCCAATCGCTACGGTATCCAATACCATAAGCTCTAACATGACCCTCTAACTTACTTTGAGGTAATGCCTTAGTCAAAAGATCCGCTAAGTTCCTTTCAGTGGGAATTTTCTCGATTTGTATTTCGTTCCTACTGATGATCTCTCTGATAAGATGATAGCGGCGAAGCACATGTTTGGATCATTGATGAGACCACATCAAGTTCAAAGATGAACTTCTTGATCCAAACCGCTTCCTTTGCTGCTTCCAAAGCTGCAACGTATTCTGCCTTAGTGGCAGAATCCACTATAGTGTCAAGCTTGGAACCTTTCCAACTTATTGCGCCTCCATTCTAGGTGAATACATACCCAGACTAAGACATGGAATCATCCTTGTTCATGTCTCGAGTGCATCCGTATACCCACGTATCACCATGTACCCTTCTCCATATATTAGGAACACATCCTTAGTTCTTCTCAAGTACTTAAGGATCGCCTTAAAATACCCAATGATCCATTCCTCGGATCGACCGTATCCGCCGTGACACTCGAGCATACGATACATCGGGCCTCGTACATAACATAGCATACATGATAGATCCTATTGCGGATGCATAGGAATCTTACTCATGCAAATCCTCTCGCCTTCAGGCGCGGACACATAGACTTCGAAGGTGTACCCTATGCCCGATGGGTAGGAAACCTTTCTTGGATTCCGACATGCTAAACCTCTTTAGCACTGGCCTATATATGTAGATCAAAAGACCAAGCAACTGCTTCGATCTATCTCTATAGATCTTAATCCGAGGATGTAGGTTGCTTCTCCTGTGTCTTTCATGGAGAATGTCTTGGATAACCAAACCTTCACTGATCGTAAGATTGAAACAACGCTTCCTATAAGTAGTATGTCATCGACATACAATACTAGGAATACGATCGCACTCTACTAACCTTCTTGTACACACAAGGTTCATCTCGATTTTGTGAGAAATCAAACTTTTGATCGTCTCATCAAAACGGATATTCCACTCTCGGATGCTTGCTTCAATCCATAAATGGATCGCGCAATTTGCATACCTTGGTTTTATCAACCGATGTGAAACCTCAGCTATATCATATACACGCCCTCGAGCGTTTCCATTAAGGAAAGCTTTTCACATCCATCCGCCATATCTCATAATCATAATGAGCCGCTATGGCCAGAGCATCCGAATGGATTTAAGCATAGCTACAAAGTAATAGGTTTCGGCCATAATCAACACCTTGTTTTGACGATATCCTTCGCCACCAATCTAGCCTTATAGGTAATCACATTACCATCCATGTCGGTTTTCTTCTTGAAAACCCACTTGCACCCTATAGGCTTTATGCCTTCAGTGGGTCAACCAAGTTCCAAACTTGGTTTTCATACATGGAATCCATTTCCGACTTCATGGCACCAAGCCACTTATCCCTTTCAACTTGTCAAGACTTCTTCATAACTCGTAGGCTCTCATCATCAATGAGTAACACGCTGCTCGATTTACTTACGAAATCCATATCTCTCGTGAATATTGTGTGTTCTACCAGATCTACGAAGATGTGGTGTTACAATAGGTCCAAATTGATTGCTCATCACTATGAGTTGCTACCGTCAGTGCTTCACTGTATCTCATCAATGTCTATTTGAGTCTCTCGAGCCTCCTCAAGCTCGACGACACTCCCACTGCTTTCTGCAAGAGAAACTCTTTCTAGAAACACAAAGATGCCTTGAAACAAACACCTTTTGTTCCACAGATGATAGAATTGGTAACCCCTTGTTTCCTTAGGGTATCCAATAAATAGACATTTATCGACTTAGCATCCAATTTTGTCCGATACATACCGCTTCACATAAGCGTGACAACCCCATATCTTCAAGTAAGATACATGAGGTTTCTTACCATTCCATATCTCATATGGAGTAGTTGAGACTACCTTGTAGGCATTCTGCTTAACAAGTAAACATTCCAAGTGCATAACCCCAAAAGGACTTGGGAGGAGTCCCATGATTCATCATTGACCTGACCATGTCCAACAAGGTCCGGTTATGCCTCTCAGATACACCATTATGCTGTGGTGTATATGGCGGAGTCCATTGAGACAATATGCCAGGGTCTCTTAGATAATCAAGAAACTCTTGACTTAAGTATTCACCACCTCGATCCGATCGAAGTATTTTAATACTTTTGTCATGTTGTTTCTCTACTTCATTTCTGAATTCTTTGAACCTTTCAAAGGCTTCAGACTTGTGTTTCATCAAGAACACATACCCAAACCGTGAGTGATCATCGGTGAAGGTAATGAAGTAGCTATAGCCTCCTAATGCTTGAGTTGACATAGGTCCACATACATCAGTATGTATTAGACCTAGTAACTCTCCCACTCGTTCACCTTTTCCCGTAAAAGGTAACTTAGTCATCTTGCCTTTTAAGCATGATTCGCATGTATCGTATGAATCCAATTCAAACGATTCCAGAATTCCACATCGGTGTAATTCGGACATGCGTTTCTTGCTTACATGGCCAAGACGACAATGCCACATATAGGAGTCTATTTGATTATCCTTTCGAGCACGCTGGTTGCTCGCTTCGATATTGAAAATATCACCGATACGCCCAACGATAAACACCATTGCTTAAAGTTCCAAATTCCATAAAGAATCCCATTCAAAGTTATGTAACAACAATTGTTACTAAACGTCAAATGGAAACCATTTCTATTTAAACAAGAAATAGAAATGATGTTCTTTATCAACGAAGGAATATAAAAGCAATTGTCCAGTTCTAAGCCAAGTCCTGCAGGGAGTTCCAACAAAGACGTTCCGAGGGCGAGTGCAAGAACCGCTGCTCCATTCCCAACACGTAAATTTGACTCTCCTCGACGAAGTCTTCTTCTATTCCTTAGCCCATGTATGTCATTACATATATGTGAGCCACACCCAGTATCCAATACCCAAGTGTCTAAGGAAATAGAATGACAATCAATAAAGAAGATTTCTGAAGAAGATGGGGCATCCGATGCCTTATCCTTCTTCACGGACTCAAGATAAATCTTGCACTTTCTTCAAGAATGGCCCTACTTGCCATAATGATGGCAAGTGCCCTTTTGAGCTAGTTCTACCTTCTTAGCCCTTCTCTTCTTTCCCTTCTACTATTCCTTTGACTTCCTCTTAGAACCTTTCTTCGAGGAATCAACTAACAAGACCGCCCCTCGCTCATGCTTCTCGTAAGACTCCACAGTTCAAAGATATTGAGCAAGACTACACGATGAACCTCCTAGTATCTCGAGGTGAAGAGGAGCTTTGAGACTTCGAACCTTTCAATCTCACTTGCTCATCAACCAACTCACAAAGATGAAGGACTACGATATGAGCATCCATATGCTCATGCCGCTCAGAGCTTTGGGTTCCATCGTGGCTAGCATGATGCAACTCATTTGTTCAGAATCACTCACATGTTTCTGATAGGCCAACAATTGGTCCAGAGTTGCATCGTCACTAGGACAGGCGGGAAGAGGCGCTTCGAGGACATTTACAAGCTTTTCACCTTGAGAACAATTCTCAAGTTTCTAAGCTAGTCCAAGAAGTTCGGCCCAGTCAATTTATTTGAATCCAAAATGGAACGCAAATTCAAACACATCATGATCAATATATTAACTTAGAAATACAAAACGAGCATATATGAGAAAGATGATTTTAAAATGCATCAATATACATTTATAAATCCCATTCATTTTTCGAATTTCAAAAACCCCAAAATCACTTCGGGAGATCGTAGGTCCATCTCCGAATGGGATGATATCCATCATAGTTATGAACAACCTTGGAGAGAGTCCAACAAGCCATTCATAACTACGACGGTAGGTATCTTCTATACCGATTGCATATCACATATATGCAACTATCACAATGTGCTATCAACTAATTGAATGTTCACACATACATCGGGTTGTTAACACATTAACAAGTATGCATCACATGCATAGCACCCAACTTCACCTCCCTTTACATCGACCTTGGAGAGAGTCCAACAAGCCGATGCTCCAGGTTAAAGCCAACCCATTAATTAGGACATAGTTTTAATATGGTTAGAGCGCATTCAACCAATTAGCCCAGCTTGGAGAGAGTCCAACAACCAAAGCTAACGATTGACCTCTGACTCTTACCATATTAGTATTAAACTATTCCATGGTTTGAACATATTCAGGTTCGAGCCGGGCTTGGAGAGAGTCCAACAACCCAAACAAGAAACAGAACTCTGGTTCTAACCATATTAATGGAAGGTGTAGGCTTTAATATTGATTAAGGGTTTTTATGTCTCATCCTCTTTGCATGCAAATAACTATTATCTACATGGCATGGCATACATGGTATACATCTACATGTCACGACACGCATGGCATAATGTTATGCATCTAATGCAATTACATGACATACAATTATGTCTTGTATATAATTTCCTTATATGTCATAACTATTTATGGAAATAAAATATGTTTAAGATTTGATTCTCCAAATCAAATCATAATTAAATTAGGAAACAAATTTCCAAATCTAATCACATATTTTATTCATGGAATTATTTGATTAAGGAAAATCTATTTAGGAAACCAATTTCATAAATCATTAAAACTACTTATGGAAATAAAATATTTTAAGATTTGATTTCCCAAATCAAATCATGATTAAATTAGAAAAAAATTTTCCAGAATCTAATCAAATATTTTATTTATGGAAAATATCAATTTCCATAAATACTTCCAACTTTCCAAAAGTGGAAGATTTCTATAAATACTTCTAGACTTTCCAAAATTGAAAAATTTCCATAAATACTTCTAAATTTCCAAAATTTAGAAAATTTCCAGAAATACATTATGACTATCGCAAAACCATTTTTACGATTATGTCGAAACACAACCTGGCTCTGATACCACTGTTGGGTTTCCGGCACCGCAGCGTGTGTGTGTTCGATCATGTTTCGTAAACATGAACACAGCGGAAGCAATAAAAAATAATAAATCTATATTTATTACAACACACACAACACACGCATGCATATTACAACAAGTGTAGACATAACCGTAAATTAAAATTTGTAATAAAAGAAATTATCTACGTTATACCTTTCGTATGACGTGTAGCGGGAACGGCATCAACCGGAACGATCCTCGTAAGAATCGTCTCTATCCGTATCCACGCCGAGCTCCGCGGGATGACTTCGCTAAGTCACGAGCTTCGTCTTCGTACGGGTTACTAGCCTCGTGTTGAAGACGACGTGATCGAGAGATGATCACGATCCGAATCCAAATTCGGATCCAAAACGAGTTCTCAAAACTCGCTTCTCCGGAGAGGTATTCGTCAACCATTTGACGAATCCTTCGTCCTCCACCTCAGAGGATTACCGGAGATCAAATCCCCGGTAAGTTAGCCGCTGTCGGAGCACTAACCGTCGTCCAAACGACGCTCCGACGAGAGGAGAAGAAGCTGTCCAGAAAACTGGACAGCTTGGTGGAGGAGTAGGCGCCGGCCAAAACCCAAGGAAGCCAAGTGCTCACCTTGATGCCAAACCTAAGGAGGATCGCCGGAACTCTTCCGGAAGCAGCTCGACGCCGGCGAGGAGGAAGAAAGCAGTCTTCTGGACGCCGGTTGGAGGAGCTTTGGGTTGGGCGCCGAAATCACCAAGGGTGAGGTGTTGGATCGAAAGTGTCGCTAGAGGGGGGGGGTGAATAGCGATACGGTGTCGTTAAAAACTTTTGCAATAAGTAAAAAGCAAGTAGAGAATGCACAGCGGAAATATAAAGTAGACAAGATATTTTTACGTGGTTCACAATCTTTCGATTGCTAATCCACGGCCCTAGTGATCCTTGATCACGTACGGAGGGCAATTCACTAAAACCACTCCTCTTCGTTGGAAGTAGGAGCAACGATTACAAAAAGAAATCAAGGCAAAGGGACACTCCCCCTTTCCTTGTTACGATTAAAGCACAAAGACAATTTAAAGAAGTAGAACTTAAATAAATATACCGACAACTCTTATAAGTAGAAGATGTAGCTTTGTCCGGCACTTCGTCGTAGCAAATGTGAGTAGTAGTAATGGCGGCGTTACGGCGTGTTGATAGCTCTTGAATTCTTGGTATTTGCTTGGCTTGAACATGTCTATTTATGGATATTGATCTATGAATTTAGACATAGGTAGTGTCCAAGGTGAGGTTCTTATCCCAACTCAAGGATGAGGTGTTTCATCCAACCACCTTGTGCCACCTCCAACCTCCTTGGGCGCCAACTTGAGGATGAGGTGTTTCATCCAACCACCTTGTGCCACCTCCAACCTCCTTGGGCGCCAACTTGAGGATGAGGTGTTTCATCCAACCACCGTGTGCCACCTCCAACCTCCTTGGGCGCCCACCACAAGGAAGCTTGGTGATGGTTTGGATGTCCACCTTGATGCCACATCACCCTTTGTACCAAAACACGAGTCAAGTCCAAATTCACCCCTTGAAATTCGAGCTCTTCTCGAGGTCGAACTTGACTAGCAGCTTGAGTAGTCAAAGGGTTTTGACCGCAGCAAGTTAGCTTAAAATATAAAGTACGATGGTTCTAACCATCCGATCTCGACCTAGACCTTCCATTGGAGGTATTGGGCCTCGGATCTACGCTAACGACCTTGCTTCGCTTTCACACGAGCTTACCTTGTAGCCTCGCTTCCGGTCTTCACCCGAGTACCTCGGCTTCCTCCAAGTCCTCAAGGTTCGACCACCTCGGTTCCCACCGGGTGTCGCAGAACCTTCCGCCAACTTTAGCATTTCGCACACTTAATTGAGCTCGTAAGATAACAATATACCCTTAACTATTGAGCCTTTTGCCATAATCAAAATACGGTTCGACTTTGGTGCCCACTGCACTAACAATCTCCCTTTTGATTCATGGCAAACCGACCTAAAAGTTAAGGAAAAATTAAGCATAACAAAGAAGCTAGCATAATGATTAAGCATGAATGAGCTAGCATAAAGATTAAATATGAATGAGCTAGCATAATGATTAAGCATGAATGAGCTAGCATAAAGATTAAATATGAATGAGCTAGCATAATGATTAAGCATGAATGAGCTAGCATAAAGATTAAATATGAATGAGCTAGCATAAAGATTAAATATGAATGAGCTAGCATAATGATTAAATATGAATGAGCTAGCATAATGATTAAGTATGAATGAGCTAGCATAAAGATTAAGTATGAATGAGCTAGCATAAAGATTAAATATGAATGAGCTAGCATAATGATTAAATATGAATGAGCTAGCATAATGAACAAAAATAATTTTTACTCCCCCTTAATAGTTGCTTAAGTAAACGGAATTACTTAATATAAAAGGTAATAATTTTGTTTACTTTCTTCCTTACTTTTGTGACTTTCTCCCCCTTTTGCCTTAACTCAAAAAGTTTGTAAATATATTTTAAGGTTTGTAAGTCCAAGCAAGTTCCCAATATAAATATATATATTTTTTTAAAATAATAATAAGCTTGAAAATATGTTCATCTAAAATGTACAACCTGCTGACTTGATTGATATAGAATGATCAATAAGTCTCAAGGAGTTGATTAATTTTAAATAATTATACCTATGGTTCATGTCGATGCATCAATCTACACGGAACCGAGGAGTAAGGTCCTAACATCTCACGCCCGTCTCGTGGCTAAGTACACAAACACATTAGTCCTATGTGTTGTGAGATGTGTTAGCTCCTTAAATCTATAGGTATATGATTTCTAAGGTAAGACTTAGGCTAATTTCATAAAAAGAAGCAAAAGTAGAGTACATATATAGAAAAATTTAAATCCTACTCTATTACGCACATACCTAACTTTCGTCTTAATAAACTAAATTCGCTTGGGTAGTGGTTTGGTGAAGATGTCCGCTAGGTTTGATTTGGACTCAACATACTCTAGTTGTATAGTTCCATTAGTTACATGTTCCCTAATGAAGTGGTGTTTAACTTCTATATGTTTTGTCCTAGAATGACATATTGGATTTTTAGTTAAGTTAATTGAACTAATGTTATCTATGTAGGTTTTAATGTTGTTAAAGATTAAGCTAAAGTCTTGGAGTGTGCTTCATCCACGAGGTGAGAGACACACTCACCCATCGCGTATTAAACCCGGTGGTAGATAAGGCAGCATAATCTTTGCTTCCTCTGCACCAACTTACTAGACTCGGTAGAGATTTGACAACAACCACTCGTGCTCTTTCTATCGAGTTTACTACCGGCATAGTCGGTCGAGTAGCCGATTAGATTAAACTCGGTAGATCTAGGGTACCAAATACCTCGTTTAGCGTGCCCTTTAGATATCTAAGGATAAACGCTTGACTAGGGTTAGGTGAGACTCCTTGGCACGGGTTTGTAACCTTGCGCACATACTTACCTTGAATAAAATGTCGGGTCTCGCGGTTAAGTATAGGAGACTTCCTATTGCGCTCCTATAGTATTTTAGGTCAGCGGGTTTTCCTTCTACATCTTCGTTTATATTAACATTAGTTGCCATAGGTGTATTGATTATTTTAGCATCTTGCATTCCAAATCGATTTATTAAGTCCTTAGTATATTTTTGTTGATGTAAATATATTCCATCTTTAGTTTGTTTAATTTGTAAACCTAAGAAGAAACTTAACTCTCCCACTAAATTCATTTCAAATTCACTTTCCATAAGTGAGATGAATTAGTTTAGCGAGGATCGAGTTGGTAGTTCCAAAAATTATATCATCTACATAGATTTGGGCTATAAAGATTTCTTTTCCTACGGTTTTAACGAATAAGGTTGGGTCGACTAAACCTTGGTTGAATCCTTTGGACTTAAGATAGATCGAAAGCCTTTCGTACCAAGCTCTTGGGGCTTGTTTGAGTCCATATAGGGCTTTCTTAAGTCTAAGGACATGGTCGGGTTTATCTAGATTTTCGAATCCGGAGGTTGGTAGCGTAAACTTCTTCCTTAATGTATCCATTCAAAAATGCTGACTTGACATCCATTTGAAACAATTTAAAACCTCGATGTGCGGCATATGCTAACAACATTCGGATGGACTCTAGTCAGCTACGAGGCGTAGGTCTCATCGTAATCTAAACCTTCGACTTGACTAAACCCTTTTGCGACTAACCTAGCTTTATTTCTAACTACTTCACCTTTATCATCAAGTTTATTTCGAAATACCCACCTTGTTCCAATAATTGATTTTTCTTTAGGTGGTGGTACTAATTCCCGGACTTCATTTCTAGTGAATTGAGCTAGCTCTTCTTGCATAGCAATAATCCGATCGGGATCAAGTGCTTGTTCAATAGTTTTGGGTTCGATTTTGGAAATTAACGAGATTTGACTAAGGTTTCGATATGAAGCTCTAGTTCGAACCCCTAAATTTGGATCACCTATAACTTGATTGATAGGATGATTTGTTTGAGTCTTAGTGTGACTCGGGTTAGGGTCATCTATCACTTGGTCGATAGGATGACTTGGGTGAGTTCTAGTTTGACTTGGGTTAGAGTCATCTATCACTTGGTCGATAGGATGACTTGGGTTAGGGCGAGATTCAAGTTCAAGATCAGTCGGGTTCGCTATAAGTTGATTTGCTAGTTGGTTTTGTTAAGGATTGAGCGGGTTCGTGTCCTTCGAAAACTATATTAATGGTTTCTTCGACTCTAAGAGTGTCGTGATTGTATACCCTATAAGCTCTCTTGGTGGTTGAGTATCCTAGAAAGGTTCGATGAGGTTTTGGATTTGAATTTCCCTAGGTAATCCTTAGTGTTTAAGATATGTACCTTGCATCCAAATACCTAAAGTACTTGATGTTCGGTATTTTATCGTGATAAATCTCGTCTGAGGTCTTTTGGTGCCTCTTTACCATAAGGATCCTATTTTGGACATAGCAAGCCGTACTAACGGCCTCTGCAAAATCTATCGGGTAGGTTATACTCGTTTAACATTGTCCTAAGCGGCTTCTTGTAGGGTTCTATTTTCCGTTCGACTAACCCATTTTGTTGTGGGGTTCTAGGACATGAAAACTCATGGTGGTATCCGTTTAGGTTCTGAAATCTGTAAACACTGGTTTTGAATTCACCACCATGATCCTTCTAAATCTTTTTTAATCTTAAGGTTCTTTTGATTTTCGATTAACCTACAAAGATTGATTAGTTGGTCTAGGGTATCATTTTTATGTTTGATAAACCTAACCCAAGTAAATCTAGAATAGTCGTCAATTATGACTAAGCAAAATTGACTACCATTGAGTGACTTAGCTCCATGTGAATCAAATAGATCCATGTGTAGGAGCTCAAGAACACTTTTGGTTCGTTCTTGATTAGTTAATTGATGTTGTGTCCTAGATTGTTTACCTTGTTGACAAGCATTACATATTTTATTATCCAAGTTGTTTAGTTTAGGCAAACCTATAACCAAGCCACTCGACTCATCTTGTGGAGGAGTCTTGGAGTGCAGTGTCAGAGTCTTGATTGCCATAACCAAGATTCCTCTTCTTTGTGTCATAAGACACTTGGTTGAGGAGTTGGGTAAATTTATTGTGTAGATGTTGCTACTCCTAGTTCCTTTAAGTATTATTTTAGATGTTGCATTTATTTTGATTCGCATTCATTTTCTAGAAATATGACCTTATAATTGTTATCACACAATTGGCTTACACTAAGTAAATTATATTGAAAGTTTTCTACTAATAAGACATTTTGAATTGTAAAGTTAGAGTTGAGCTCAATATCACGATCCGATGATTTTGAGCTTGCCGTTATTTCAGAAGGCTACGATCCTTGTCGTTTGAATCGTAACTTGAAAATTTGAGTTGATCCCGGTCATGTGTCGGGAGCAACCAGCTGTCAACATCCATTGATCCTACACATAAGGTAGTTGGATCGGATATTGGAATTACTAAAGGGTTGTTTGTAAGTTTTAAACCTAAATCATCTCACCAATATCTACATGATCAAAACATGTTATTCCTATGTGTTATTGTGAGATGACTTTCAATTTTACTTGATTAATTTTAATGAATTTAAATTAACCAACATTAGGTTAGATTCGGATTTAGTCTAAGCTCATCAAGTAATCTTTTCAAGAGATTAGCTTCCAGGTCGTGGCGAGGCACAGAGGCCTTCTTTGATCGGAACAACGACCACTTCCTTAGACAAAGCTAATTTCAAGAAATTGATAACTCGACTTACTTGAGACTACGTCTTGGTCTAACTAGTTATTTTTGAAAAGAGGCTCCCCGAGGCTCAATCTTTTAAATAGGATTTTAGTTGGTTTATTTTGAAAAGAGGCTCCCGAGGCTCAATCTTTTCAGGATTTTAGTTGGTTATGAGTCCTATCTAACCATTCTAAAAATAAAGGAAAAACTAAGCATGCAATTTCTAAGACTTAACAAAAATACATTTTGTATTGGCTCCCCTGGACCATTGAATCAGTGGGTCTATTCACATAGTGAATTTGGTCCTTAGGAACCCAATACATGTTAGATCCTAAAGTTGAAATCAAAGTGGTCTTAGGGACCCATGCTTGGACATTTTTCTTATGTTGGTTTACTATAGACATATATGACTTATTGGTTGTATTTGAGTTAAACCGAGTCCGGCCTTGTTGTACCGGCCCTTTGTGATCAAGTAAGAGGTCAAGTCCTTGGATCCCAAAGTGAACCTTTCAACGTGTTCCTAAGGTCTTGACTTGTGTTTTCAAGCGAGTTCTCAACTTCAAGCTTTTCAACAGGTTGAGTCCTCCTCTTGAATCTGAGTAGTCGAAGAGGTTAGGGAGACCTCATGTTTGAGAAGGTTAACCTCCTCAATTAGGGTCTCGACCTTGGACTCGGACTTAGCTAGTTTCTTATTTAAAAATTTAATTGCACCATACAAAGTATTAAGTAAGCGACCGACTTACCCTTAATGATTCTTTTGAACCGGATACGGATCCGTGGCTTGTCTTGAATGGAAGCTCATCGCCGGATTCGGACTCGGACTCTTCTTGATTTGAGTCGTGCTCGATCGGCTTGGCCATTAGAGCTTGGATATCGTCTTCTTCCTCCGACAACTCCTCCCAAGTAGCGTTTAGCGCTTTCTTGGTCTTTGATCGTTATTCTTTAGCTTTGGGCACTCGGACTTGATGTGGACCGAACACTGTTGCACTCATAGCATCTAAAATTAGAAGTATTTGAATTAGGTTTAGGCTTACCTTGAGTTGTTGGTCGTTTTCGTCTCTTGATCATCTTCGAACTAGATTGACTAGTTCGGATTCTATTCAGTCTACTTCCGATTCGGACTCGTCTTCTTCCTTGAGGGTGGCTTGCTTGCGGGCTTCTTCTTCTTGGAACACTAACGCAATACTCTTCTCGGCACTTTGGACCACGTTAGTTTGCTCATGTAATTCAAGTTCGAAAACAATTCGTCTAACCTAATTTTAGAAAGGTCCTTGGAGACCTTGTAGGCATCGACCATGGATGCCCACAAAGGTGGTCCTAGGAAAGCGAGTTAAGAGAATACGATAAGTCGCGATTCTCGACCTTTTGTCGATGGCATGGAGTTGGTTGGCGATGTCTTGGATACGAGCATGTAGTTGAGTTGCGGTCGTTTTCCTGCATTTTCAAGTTATACAATTTATTTAAAAGTAAATCTCTTTTACATACCTTCGTGTCGTCGGTGCCTTCGTGTAGTTCCACTAGCTTGGTCCATAAGTCCTTTGCACTAATGAAGGGGCCGCGGTTGAGCTCTTCCTTGGACAACCCACATTGCAAGATTTGAGTTGCCTTGGCATCGGCTTCTACTTGTTTTTCATGGAATTTGACCATTGATCGTAACCCAAAGATTCACCATCTTCATTAATAGGAAGTGTGAAACCGGTTTGGATTACGATCCACATCTCGATTTGGGTTTTAAGAAAGCATTCCATCGACCCTTCCAATAACGAAAGTCATTACCGTTGTAAAGCGGGGTCAGTGATGCTAAACCCTTCGAGATGGGCCATTTAAAAACAAGAAGAAGAGCGACGAAAAGAATCTTACCAAAACACACCTGGAAAGAATATTCCAAGACTTTCGTCTTGGATTAGTAATCTTGAAGTAAAAAGATATATAAAATGTAACTTGCAAAAGAAATAAACAATCAAATCACGAATGTCGTTGAAGTTCGGAGGACAACCTTACTCGGGATCTAACTGAAGGACAACCTTATCGGATCCTAAAGCCTCTAATGCAATTCTATATGTAGGAGAAGATAAGCAAGTGAAATAATTATACGAAAACAGAAATAAATAAATAAAATCTGTAAAAAAAAAAGAAAAACAAAGCTAGATTGGTGGTTTCACGAATCTTAGCGCCCGACTCTGATACCAATTGTTGGATCGAAATTATCGCTAGAGGGGGTGAATAAGCGATCTGATGTCGTTAAAAACTTTGCAATAAGTAAAAGCAAGTAGAGAATGCCAGCGGAAATATAAAGTAGACAAGATATTTTTCGTGGTTCACAATCTTTCGATTGCTAATCCACGGCCCTAGTGATCCTTGATCACGTCGGAGGCAATTCACTAAAACCACTCCTCTTCGTTGGAAGTAGAACAGCGATTACAAAAGAAATCAAGGCAAAGGACACTCCCCCTTTCCTTGTTACGATTAAAGCACAAAGACAATTTAAAGAAGTAGAACTTAAATAAATATACCGACAACTCTTATAAGTAGAAGATGTAGCTTTCGTTGTCGGCGGCACTTCGTCGTAGCAAATGTGAGTAGTAGTAGCGGCGTTACGACGGCGTGTTGAGAGCTCTTGAATTCTTGTATTTTGCTTGGCTTGAACATGTCTATTTATGGATATTGATCTATGAATTTAGACATAGGTAGTGTCCAAGGTGAGGTTCTTATCCCAACTCAAGGATGAGGTGTTTCATCCAACCACCTTGTGCCACCTACAACCTCCTTGGGCGCCAACTTGAGGATGAGGTGTTTCATCCAACCACCTTGTGCCACCTCCAACCTCCTTGGGCGCCAACTTGAGGATGAGGTGTTTCATCCAACCACCTTGTGCCACCTCCAACCTCCTTGGGCGCCAACTTGAGGATGAGGTGTTTCATCCAACCACCTTGTGCCACATCACCCTTTGTACCAAAACACGAGTCAAGTCCAAATTCACCCCCTTGAAATTCGAGCTCTTCTCGAGGCTGGAACTTGACTAGCAGTTGACTGTAGTCAAAGGGTTTTGGACTGCAGTACAAGTTAGCTTAAAATATAAAGGACGCTGGTTCTAACTATCTTATCTCGACCTAGACCTTCCATTGGAGGTATTGGGTCGGATCTCGACCTTGCCGCTTTTCACGAGCTTACCTTGTAGCCTCGCTTCCGGTCTTCACCCGAGTACCTCGGCTTCCTCAAGTCCCTCGGCGTTGCCCGACCACCTCGGTTCCCACCGGGTGTCGCGAACCTTCGCTCAACTTTAGCATTTCTGCACACTTAATTGAGCTCGTAAGATAACAAATATACCCTTAACTATTGAGCCTTTTGCCATAATCAAAATACCGGTTCGACTTTGGTGCCCACTGCACCAACATGAGGTGGGCGGCAACTACCATTAGGGTTTTAGGATTAGGGTTTAAGCCCTATTTTATAGAGAACTAATTCTCTTAATGGTTAATGGATCATATCCATAAAGCCCGTTAACCCGCTCCATTAAGATAAGTTAAAATAAACCAAACCATGATGGTTTATTTTAAGTTAAAACGAACCGAACCAACCTTTGGTTCATTCGTTTAATATAAACCAAACCCTTTGGTTTATTCTCATCCATTGGATTAGAACCAAACCATTTTGGTCCATCCATTATGTCTTCATAAGACCACGGCCCATCCACGCTTCCATTGCATTGAAACAATTTCATGCTCGCTTTATGTTTGGTCCAACCAAACATAGTTTCTCTCGGTCTGAGAATCTCATTCTCAAGCTCGTTTTAAATCCTTTGGATTACACTCGTTGTGCGTGTGACCAAATAGGTTCTCTGTTTATGTTGGCCGTCTATAATTAACCATTAATTATAGAACGATCATGAGTGGCACCTAGTAGTACATCATGATCCCCAATTAATCGAAAAGATCAACGGTTGATCGAACTATTTACGAAACCCTTGATGCTTCGAATGAATCGTGCCCCATTCCCTTCACTCATCTTATACCCACTTGGTTGGGACATGGTCTATTGTGCGGTCCCCACTAGGTGACTCGTCACCTAGCCCAAGTATCATTTCCTCGTCCTACAGTTCTAGTTACTCCACATGTATCGAAGAGTACCTTACTCTAAACATGTAATGCTTTGGCCAAAGACTTTAGTAACAATCCGACGAGAGGCCATGGGTATACATCTCCTCGCAGGAGTGGTGAATCCTTTATAGGCTATTCAAACACCTTGATCACTTGACTTATACCCAATCATCCGGGTCCACATCTCCTCGAGATGTTTGCTTAGATGTCAAAGCATAAGTCTCCATGATCAAGATGACTTGAATACCGCAAGTCAAAGGAACATCGCACTTAAGCCACGGTAAGAACTTCATTGACATATCTATATATGCAGAGAACCATATGAAGTCTTACGGCTGGTCACTCCAATGAACTAGTTACCATAACTAGCATCCACAATTAACTCGGACATCACAATGTCTCGACGGTGAGAATCAGCTGCTTGGATACACCAAGGAGTATACCTCGTGCTAGTCTCGACAGAATTGATGGTGTCCAAATCCATCAATTCATCGACTAGGGATAATTCCGATACATTACAATTACACATGTAGAGATACTCACTAGTTGTGATCCAATCACAAATTCTCTCATGCTGTGAATCGTATCGTGGACATTCAGTAAATGAGTTTAAGATCCAATCAAATACATGAAACATGTATACTCAAATAGTGAATCTTCATTTATCATATAAATGGTTCATACATAAGGCGATTGCCTTAGGACATCTCTCATATATTACTAACAAATTCATCTCACAAGAACACATAAGGATAACATGTTTGATCATGTAGAAATGGGTGAGATGACCTAGGACTAATAATATTCAACTAACCCTTAAAATCCAATATCCGATCCAACTACCTTGTGTGTAGGATCAATGAATGTTGGATAGTAGTTGCTCCCGACACATGATCGGTGATCAACTTAAGTTTTCAAAGCTTCGATTCAAACAACAAGGATCGGTAGCCTTTGGAAACAATGACAAGCTCAAAATTATCGGATCATGTGATATTGAGCTCAACTAAAACTTTATCATTCAAAATGTTTTACTAGTTGAAAATTTCCAATATAATTTACTTAGTGTAAGTCAATTGTATGATAATAACTATAAGGTCATATTTCTAGAAAATGAATGCTTAATTAAAACAAATGAAACCTCTAAGACAATCCTTAAAGGAACTAGGAATAACTACATCTATACTATTAATCTACCTAACTCCTCAACCAAGTATCTTATGTCACAGCAAGAGGAATCTTGGTTGTGGCACCGATGACTCGGTCACTCGCACCCAAGACTCGTCCACAAGATGAGTTAGAGTGGCTTAGTCAGAGGTTTGTCCAACCTTAACAACTTAGAAAATAAAATTTGTAATGCTTGACAACAAGGTAAACAATCTAGGACACAGCATCAACTAACTAATCAAGAACGAACCAAAAGTGTTCTTGAGCTCCTACATTTGGATCTATTCGATTCACATGGAGCTAAGTCACTTAACGGTAGTCAATTTTGCTTAGTCATAATTGACAACTATTCTAGGTTTACCTGGGTTAGGTTCATCAAATATAAAAGTGATACCCTAGATCAACTCATCAACTTGTTTAAACTAATCGAAAATCAAAAGAACCTTAAAATTAAAAGACTTAGGAGCGATCATGGTGGTGAATTCGAAAACCACAGGTTTACAGATTTCTATAACCTAAACGGATATCACCATGAATTCACATGTCCTAGAACCCCACAATAAAACGGTCTAGTCGAACGTAAAAATAGAACCCTACAATAACCCGCTAGGACAATGCTAAACGAGTATAACCTACCTGACAGGTTTTGGGCAGAAGCCGTTAGTACGGCTTGCAATGTCCAAAATAGGATTCTTTTGGTAAAGAGGCACCTTAAGACCTCGTACGAAATCTATCACGACAAAGTACCTAACATCAAGTAGTTTAGGGTATTTGGATGTAAGGTACATATCCTGAACACTAAGGATTACCTAGGAAAGTTCACCTCCAAAACCTCTACCAGAATCTTTTTAGGATACTCAACTACAAGTAAAGCCTATAGGGTATACAACCATGACACCCTTAGAGTTGAAGAGACTATTAATGTAGTATTCGATGAAGGACACGAACCTACAAAACCCATAGCAATTCCAACTAGCAAACCGACTCATACCAGACTCGAGTCCGACACTGAGATCGAGTCTAGTATTAAACCTAATCCAAGTCCAACGAGTCATCCAGTTGACCAAGTGATAGGTGACCTTAACCCAAGTCAAATTAGGATTCAAATGAATAATCCTATCAACCAAGTAATAGGTGATCATAGCTTAGGGGTTCGAACTAGATCATCTTATAGAAACCTTAGTAAAATCTCCTTAATTTCGAAAATCAAACCCAAAACCATTGAACAAGATCTTCTTAATCCCGATTGGAATGAGCTAGCTCAATTCACTAGGAATGAGGTTTGGGAATTAGTACCACTGCCTAAAGATAAATCAGTTATTGGAACAAGGTGGGACTTTCGAAACAAACTTGATGACAAAGGTGAAGCAGTTAGAAATAAAGCAAGGTTAGTCGCCAAAGGTTTTAGTCAAGTCGAAGGATTAGATTACGATGAAACCTATGCCCCCATAGCTAGACTAGAGTCCATCCAAATGTTGTTAGCCTATGCTGCACATCGAGGATTTAAGTTATTTCAAATGGATGTCAAGCCAGCATTTTTAAATAGACTTATTAAGAAAGAGGTGTATGTTAGCCAACCCCCAGGATTCGAAAGCCTAGATAAACCCGACCATGTCCTTAAACTAAAGAAAGCTCTTTATGAACTCAAACAAGTTACTCGAGCTTGGTACAAGAGGCTTTCAATTTATCTTAAGTCAAAAGGATTTAACCAAGGCCTAGTCGATCCAACCCTCTTCGTAAAAACCGTAGGTAAGGAAATCTTTATAGCCAAAATCTACGTAGACGATATCATTTTCGGAACAACCAATTCGATCCTACTAAACGAACTCATTTCACTTATGGAAAGTGAATTTTAAATGAATTTAGTAGGTGAATTGAGTTTCTTTCTAGGACTACAAATTAAACAAAATAAGGATGGAATATATTTACATCAACAAAAATATACTAGAGAATTAATTAAATGTTTTGGAATGCAAGACACTAAAACCATCAATACACCCATGGCCACTAATGCCAATATAGGAGAGGACTTAGAAGGAAAACCCATCGACCTAAAATACTATAGGAGTGCGCTAGGGAGTCTTCGATACTTAACTGCGAGTCGACCCGACATACTATTCACAGTAAGTATGTGCGCAAGGTTTCAAACCTGTGCTAAGGAGTCTCACCTAACATTAGTTAAGCGTATCCTTAGGTATTTAAAGGGCACGCTAAGCGTAAGTATTTGGTACCCTAGATCTACCGAGTTTGAACTAATCTGCTATTCCGATTCAGACTACGCCAGTAGTAAATTCGATAGAAAGAGCATGAGTGGTTGTTGTCGACTTCTCGGCCCGAGTCCAGTGAGTTGGTACAGTAGGAAGCAACACTGTGTTGCCTTATCTACCATCGAAACCAAATATGTCGCGATGGGTGAGTGTGTGACCCATCTTCTTTGGATGAAGCACACTCTCCAAGACGTTAACTTAAACTTCAACTATATTAAAACTCACATAGATAATATTAGCTCCATCAACTTAACCAAAAATCCTATTTGCCATTCTAGGACCAAACATATAGAAGTTAAACACCACTTTATTTGATAACATGTAGCTAACAGAACCATCAAACTCGAATATGTAGAATCCAAGTCAAACCTAGCCGATCTTTTTACCAAGCCACTACCCGAAGTCGAATTTAGTCTACTAAGATAAAAATTAGGCATGTGCGTAATAGAGTAGGATCTACATTCTTTTTATATACTCTAGTATTTACTTTTCTTTTTATGTTAATGGAACTAGCTTAGGGCACACCCTAGATATCATGCACCTATAGATTTAAGGAGCCAATACATCTCACAACACATAGGACTAATGCGTTTGTGTACTTAGCCACGTAGATGGGCGTGAGATGTTAGGACCATACTCCTGGTTCTAGATGTAGAGCTTGTGCATCACCATGAACCACAGAGTATAATCATATATATTAACTTACTCTGATCAGGACTTGTTGATCTTTCAAATCAATCAAGTCAAATAAAAGTTGAACATTTAAATAGATGAGCTTATTTTTAGTATATTATTTTCAAAATAATATGGAACATGCTTGGACTTGGAACTTAAACTTAATACTTATATTTTTCAAAACTCACTCTTTCCGATTTATGGAAAAAGGGGGAGAAAAGGCCAAAGTTAAGGGATCATTTTTTTTTTGATAACTTAACTTAGTGACTTAATTCTATATTCTTATGACCAAAAGTTAATGTTTTACTTAACGTAATATTTGCAAATTTATTAATTGAGGAAGGGTGAGAAAGTCCAAGTTAAGAAATCTTCTTAACTTAAACTTATTTTAATACTAAGGCCAACTTTAAGTAATTGTTAATTACTTAAACTCTTCCTAAGTAGCAAACATCAAGGGGGAGGATTAAGACCTTCTTTCGAAGACCCACCCTCGGTCAAGGGGGAGATTTCCTCAAGGGGGAGTACTTGAAAGAAAGTCTCTATTACTCCTACTTAATTTTTAATTCTTCATGCATATTATTTCCTTAACTTTGTATGGGTTTGCCATAGATCAAAAAGGGGGAGATTGTTGGTGCAGTAGACACCTAAGTCAAACCTGAGTTTTGATTATAGCAAATGATACAAAGTTAAGCTCATTTTGTTATCTCATGAGCTAAATTAAGTGTGCAGAAAAGTACTAAAGCTAGAGCTGAAGGTCAGCGACACTCGGAGGGAGTCGTGGTGGTCGGGCGACACCGGGATGACTTTGGAGGGAGCCGAAGGAATCAGGTGGAAGACCAAAAGCAGAAGCTACAAGGTAAATGTTGAGGTAATCTCGTGTGAGTGAGCGCAAGGAAGGTCGTGTCCTCTGTACAAGGACGTTCTTTGGCGACGATCCGACCAAGACCTCCCATGGAAGGTCTAAGTCAAGATCGGATGGTATATGACCATTTGATTTACTTATATTAACTGTATTTTCGAGCTAACTCTTCGTTGTAGCTGGAAAACCTGCCTTCATTCGACTGAGGGCTTGTATTAGTTGACTGATACATCTAGCAGTCGACTGGTAAGGGTAGCAGTCGACTGTTGGTCAAGGATCAGCTTCGAGGAGAGTCAAAGCTTATTTCTATTTTTTGAAGGGATAGGAGGCTTGCTCTCATTGGTTGAAGATGTGAACGTCTAGGATTTCTAAGGCTATAAAAGTAAGAGTTCTCCACCCCATTTCCATCATCAAAAGATCTCCAAAAAGCCTCCGCTATGATACTCTTCTACAACGACCTTACGACGATGAAGTGTTACCGCATCTCCAATGACAAGTGTCTAACTTTCATTTCTTTATTAGTCGTTGGTATTTTCCTTATTTTCGTCTTTATTTTTGTATTTTTCATGCTTTAATCATAACAAGGAGAGGGGAAGTGTCTCTCTACCTTGAGCTTTTCGTATCGATTGTATTCGCTTACTCCTAACTCTAACGAGGAGGAGTGTTTTTAGTGCTTTGCCCTCCGTACGCGGTCTAGGATCGTTAGGGCCTTGGACTAGCAGCCGAAGGCTATGAACCAAGTAAAAACAAATGAGTATTATTTTCTTTCCACTGCATTTACTCTCACTCGCATTTTATATCGATCGAACGAAAATTGTCTTGCGCTTGTTGGTAATTGCTTCGGAGGCTCATTGGCTCCCATGTCCCCGGATTAAAATTTTCACTAATGAAAAAAAAACTAATCCGGATGGGATGAGTTTCCATAGCACAACCAGCTCATCGTCGTGCTAACAACTTGAGCGATCGCTTGAACAAACTAGTTGTTCAAGCAACACAACTCTTCTAGTTGGTTAGCCGCGGAAGAGACGACAGACGGATCGCCAGTTTTTGTGTTTTTCTTCAGGGTCCATGATTATACAAAATACATACAAATGCAAACTAGTATAATCGACACATAAAGAACATGCTAAGATCAGAAAAAGAAAGTTGTAAAACTTTTATACCTCTTGATCTTCTACCGTATGTCCTATCCTCCTCGTGGATGTCGTGTGGGCGAAGATCCTCCACGAGTAGAAGCCTTCTAGATCACGTTCTTCTCTTCCTTGCTCGCTCCGAACAAAGAGAAGAACCAAACAAAACTCCTTCTCCTTTCTAGAACCGGCCACCAAACCAAGGAGCTTGATATAACCGCCGGCCAAGGATTAGATGGTTGAGCGCCGACCAACCTTTGTAACAATGTTGCCGCCGGCCACCAAGGAATGGGAGAAGCGCCGGCCACCAATGGATTGGAGAACCGCCGGCCACCAAGGAGAAAAGGAGGAGGAAGAGGGCCGGCCAAAGCAAGGAGGAAGATGGAGTGAGCGCCGGCCACCAAGGAGAAAAGGAGGAAACCCTAATCTCCTACCTTGTTGCCGCCCAAACCACTAACCAAACCCTAGCCGCCTAAACTCTTGAGAGGCAAAACCCTAATGCCAAAAAAAAACATTCTTACCTCCCATGCCTTAGCCCTCTATTTATAGAATTGGGCTTAAGCCTCCTTTAATCTCCACCGTCGGATCCAGGGATTTAATCTCCACCGTCGGATCTAGGATTTTATCCCAACCGTCAGATCTAGGGTTTCATCCCAACCGTCGGATCTAGGGTTTCATCCCAACCGTCGGATCTAGAGATTTAATCTCAACCGTCGGTTCATGGAATTTAATCCCAACCGTCGGATCTAGGGATTTAATCCCAACCATCGGATCTAGGGATTTAATCTCAACCGTCGGTTCTAGGGTTTCATCCCAACCGTTGGTTTTAGAGTTTTGTTTTACATCCTTGGATCTAGGGTTCTTGAGGATTATATTAGGCTACGATAGGGACCATGAGGAGGAGTTGGATCTTGGCCACCCGATGGATCGGAACCACACAAACTTGATCCATCAATGATGTTCCATTCCACTAGAGGATCATCATTGAACTACCTCACCAACCCCCATAAATTAATATGGGCTCCATATATTATTTGTACATCTATCTCCCCGTGTTTAAGATATCGAATGTCCGTTAATTAATTGATTTACTGACCATCAATCAATTAACATCTAACTCCTCGAGTAGTACCACTCAACCTTATCATCATGTTGACTAAGTCAACTAGCTGGTTTTACATGATGAACCTTATGAGCTCCTCAAGGGGACATCATCAACCTAATATATAGGACACGGTTTCCTCCTATAATCAACGGCACACCATGTAAATAATATTATTTCCCAACTTACCGGGCATATTGATTTAATCCATCTAAATCTCACTCTATGATAAATCAAAGAAATAAATACTAAGTACATGTGCCCGTCAAGAGCTAGGCTTTCAGTATACATTTCAACAATCTCCCACTTATACTAAAAGACTATGCCGTCATCACACTGCCATACATCTGATCCCCATGTCCTCCACATGCCTATCAAATGCTTTCGCTGGAAGGGCCTTAGTGAATGGATCCGCCAGGTTATCCTCTGATGCAATCTTGGCGACAACTACTTCTCCTCGCTTTATGATCTCTCGTATCAGGTGGTACTTGCGCTCTATGTGTTTACTTGCCTTATGGGCTCGTGGTTCCTTCGAGTTTGCAACTGCACCACTTTTATCACAATAAATTGTGATAGATCTGGGCAAACCAGGAATCACATCCAAGTCCATCAAGAAGTTCCTGAGCCATACAACTTCCTTTTGCCTCGAGGTCGCCATACTACTTTCATGGTAGAGTCCGCCACACATTTCTGCTTGACACTCCTCCATACTATGGCTCCACCTCCAAAAGTAAACACATATCCCGAGGTAGACTTACTGTTGTCTCTATCTGATTGGAAATCCGAATCCGTGTAACCCACAGAGACTAATTGATCTGCCCGGTAAACCAGCATATAATCCCTAGTCCTTCTCAGGTACTTCAATATATGCTTTACCGCAGTCCAATGTCCCTGTCCAGGATTACTCTGATATCTGCTAACCATGCCCACGGCAAAGTAGATATCTGGTCTCGTACATAGCATAGCATACATGAGGCTTCCTACTGCCGAAGCATAAGGAACCACCTTCATCTCCTCTATCTCCTTTGATGTTTTGGGACACATCTCTTTAGATAAAGGAACTCCATGCCTAAAAGGTAGAAAACCTTTCTTGGAGTTCTGCATGCTAAAACGAGCAAGGATAGTGTCAATGTATGAAGCTTTAGATAAGCACAACATCCTTTTCTTGCGATCCCTTATTACTTTGATCCCAAGGATGTGTCCCACTTCTCCCAAGTCCTTCATGTCAAACTGTTTGGATAACCATACCCTTACGTCTGATAACACTCTGATATTGTTACCAACTAACAAAATGTCATCTACGTATAGTACAAGAAATACCACTACGTTTCCATCACATCTCTTGTATACACAAGGCTTATCCGGACTTTGAATAAATCCATATGACTGGATTACCTCATCAAAGCGGATGTTCCAAGATCTAGAAGCTTGCTTCAATCCATAAATGGACCGATTAAGCTTACATACAAGATGCTCTTTGCCTTTAGCAATGAATCCCTCTGGTTGATGCATATAGATGTTCTCCTCAAGACTTCCGTTAAGGAAAGCTGTCTTGACATCCATCTGCCAAATCTCATAATCCATATGAGTAGCTATAGATAAGAGAATCAAGATAGACTTAAGCATAGCTACCGGCGAAAAGGTCTCCTCATAATCGATACCCTCTTTCTAAGTATACCCTTTCGCAACAAGCCTAGCTTTGAAGGTCTCAACCTTCCCGTCTACTCCTCTCTCTCTCTTGTAGATCCACTTGCATCCAATGGCTTTTACACCATCGGGTGGTTCTACTAGCTCCCAGACCTGATTAGAATCCATAGATTCTATCTTTGAATTCATCGCTCTTTGCCAAGATACCGCATCTCTATCTTGGAGTGCCTCGTCATATGTCCAGGGATCAGGTTCATGTTCACCAGGGACTAAGTCCGAAGACTCTCCCAAAAACATGAATCTCTCGGGTTGTCTAACAACCCTCCCACTACGACGAGGTGCCTCCTGTGTATGCTCTGTGACACGCGGTGCAGTGACTTGTGGTATGTCCTCTTGTACCGGTGGTACTGAAGTCGAGACTTCCCCTGTCAACTCCTCAAGAACAATCCTACTCGTAGGCTTGTGGTTCATCACATAGTCCTCCTCTAAAAATCTGGCATTCGTACTCACGATCACCTTCTGATCTCTAGGACTATAGAATAAACCACCCTTCATTCCCTTAGGGTAGCCAACAAACAAGCGTAGTTCTGTACGAGATTCCAACTTACCAGCATCTCCCTTCAGCACATGTGCTGGACTACCCCAAATCCGAATATGTCTTAGACAAGGTTTTCGCCCAGTCCACAACTCTGTGGGAGTAGAGGGTACTAACTTAGATGGAACCAAGTTCAGAATGTGTGCTACTATTTCCAGAGCAAACCCCCAGAACGAATCAGGTAACTCAGAATAACTCATCATCGATCTGACCATCTCCATAAGAGTCCTATTCCTTCGCTCCGCCACACCATTCTGCTGGGGTGTGCCAGGTGCGGACAATTGGGATTGAATCCCAACCTCTGATAAGTAACTCCTAAACTCTCCCAAGAGGTACTCGCCACCACGATCAGATCGTAGTGTCTTGATACTTTTACCTTGATGGTTCTCCACATCAGCCTTGAATTCTTTGAACCTGTCAAAACATTCAGACTTGCGACGCATCAAGTAAATGTATCCATATCTTGAATAATCGTCTATAAAAGAGGCGAAATATTCAAAACCACCTCTTGCCTGGATAGACATAGGACCACACAAATCAGAATGAACCAATTCTAACACATCTTTGGATCTATACCCCTTGGCCTTGAAAGGCCTCTTGGTCATTTTACCTTCCAAGCAAGATTCGCAGGTTGGGAGATCCTCCACTACTAATGAACCCAAAGGTCCATCAGCTATCAACCTTTGAATTCTTCTCAGGTTAATATGACCAAGCCTTAGATGCCAAAGATATGTCTGGTTCATTTTCGAAGGTTCTTTTCTCTTATTAGACTTAGAAGATGAGTTATTTACTTCTATATGCATCGTGGGAGTTTTCGGTTCAAGAGTATACAAATTGCCAACCAATGTACCAGAACAGATAATCTCCCTATTACTTTTTATAACCACTTTGCCATTAAAAGAAACAGAATATCCATCCATAAACAATTTAGAAATTGAAATTAAATTTTTTCTAAAAGTAGGTACATAAAGACAATTTCTCAAAACCAAAAATTTATTCCTATCAAAAGATAAATAAACGTCTCCCACTGCAATAGCCGCCACCTTTGAAGCATTGCCCATGAAGATGGTAATCTCTCCCTCAGTTAGTCGTCGGGTTTCCTGCAACCCCTGCAAAGTATTGTAGACATGATCAGTGGCTCCTGTATCTACACACCAGGTACTGGTAGATAACACCGCTAAATATGTTTCAACAACTAAACTAGAAGATATACCTTTGTTCTTTCGGCGAGGACAGTCGGCCTTCCAATGTCTAGTCTGCTTGCAAGTGAAGCACTTGCCTTTCGGCTTCTTCACTCCAGCCTGAGGTCCCACTGCCACTTTCTTTGCTCCACCTTGCTTCTTGTTCTTCTTACCTTTCGGTTTAGAAGAAGAAACCTTCTGAGCAACCATGGCTTGAGCGCTTTGACGAAAAAGCCCCTCTGCCGCCTGGAGTTCTGTCAGAAGCTCCGCCAACGAATACAACCTTTTGTTCATGTTGTAGTTGAGGCGGAACTGCTCAAAACTCCTAGGCAGAGACTGGAGAATGATATCGACCTGGGTTTCCCCATCGATCTCAGCTCTGAGGACTTCCATCTCATTAAGATGAGCCATCATCTTGAGAACATGATCCCTAACGGGTGTTCCCTCGACCATGGTGGTCGTCATCAAGTTTCTCATAGCCTCCTGTCTAGCCGCCCTACTCTGATGTCCGAAAAATTCCTTGAGATTGAACATCATGTCATAAGCTGTGGCCATGGCCTGATGCTGATGTTGCAGCACATTTGACATAGATGCCAAAATGTAACACCGCGCCATCTCATCTGCCTTGATCCATTTCTTATAACTTTCTTTCTCCTTTTCATCAGAGTCATTGGTGGGCTTAGGAGGACAGACCTCGAAGAGTACAAATTTGTACTCCTCTGCAGTTAAGACAATATCCAAGTTTCTTTTCCAATCAATATAGTTTGTTCCAGTAAGTTTATTTTCTTTTAATATCACAGCAAGTGGGTTGAAAGCCATTTGAAAAACCTAAGAATCACAATGATCAAAATATTAGATTTCAAATATTATTGATTCCTCAAAACAATAAAATTCCGAAATCAACCAACACCTCAAAACACCGAGAATATCGCATGCCACGATAGTGTGGACGTATACGAATTCTACATTTGTAAGAGGAGGTTTTACCCATTAATTTTATTATCTTGTCAACCTTACTTTTTGACAAATAAAATTAATAGTTGGTTCCTCTTTGGCCCTACAAATAAAAGCAGTGACTCCGATGGGGAGGATACTTTTTATTTGCATCTAAGTGTGCACCATTACACGATACTAAGGGAATTATTTCGGATTATGTGCCTTACCGATGGGGAAGTACACACGCTCCTAAATAATTTCCTATAACCATTATTTGACCTAGTGATCCGCAAACAAACCCATCCGATGGGGAGGAAGGCACTCAGAGCCAACGCGCAAGTTTGTTGCATCACACGTCAAATTGTAATGGAGGCCGCGGGAATTAATTAAAATGTCCCTCTCCCACTTAGTAAATTGACAATGAGGAATTTTCAAGCATACACAACATGCATATAAAACAAATCAGCAATAAATATGGAAAAATAGAATTTTCCCAACTATTATGGCATTGTTCTCCAATACGCATCCCATCGTGTCGCCACCTCGTCCGCTCCATCTTTTCCCGTGCGCAAGTCACCAAAGAGATCCGAGCCGAGATAAACTATTTTAATTTACATCCATCGATCCTATACTCCACGAAGGAGTGTACAAATAATCTAGATCGAAAGTAAACTAAAATGAGTGGCTAAACAATGCCGTATTTAATTACAAAAATTAAATACTAATCTAGCCTCGTCTACCTCGAGGATTCAAATAATATACATACAATCACACACAAAACAATCACATACACACAAATAGCCATAATAGTCGGATCTTATGCCTGCAACCAAAAAGTTAGCCTACGCACATCCTACTATTATCCGGCATACTCAATATATGATATGTGCATGAAAGTAACCGAATCCAAAACACACAAAATCAGAAATCGTGGTTCTGATACTACTTTTTGGTAATTGCTTCGGAGGCTCATTGGCTCCCATGTCCCTGGATTAAAATTTTGACTAATGAAAAAAAAACTAATCCGGATGGGATGAGTTTCCTTAGCATAACTAGTTCATCGTCGTGCTAACAACTTTAGTGATCGCTTGAACAAACTAGTTGTTCAAGCAACACAACTCTTCTAGTTGGTTAGCCGTGAAAGAGACGACGGACGGATCGTCGGTTTTTGTGTTTGTCTTCGGGGTCCATGATTATAAAAAATACATACAAATGCAAACTAGTATAATCGACACATAAAGAACATACTAAGATCAGAAAAAGAAAGTTGTAAAACTTTTATACCTCTTGATCTTTTACCGTATGTCCTATCCTTCTCGTGGACGTCGTGTGGGCGAAGATCCTCCACGAGTAGAAGCCTTCTAGATCACGTTCTTCTCTTCCTTACTCACTCCGAACAAAGAGAAGAACCAAACAAAACTCCTTCTCCTTTCTAGAACCGGCCACCAAACCAAGGAGCTTGATATAACCGTCGGCCAAGGATTAGATGGTTGAGCGCCGGCCAACCTTTGTAACAATGTTGCCGCCGGCCACCAAGGAATAGGAGAAGGGTCGGCCACCAATGGATTGGAGAACCACCGGCCACCAAGGAGAAAAGGAGGAGGAAGAGGGCCAGTCAAAGCAAGGAGGAAGATGGAGTGAGCGCCGACCACCAAGGAGAAAAGGAGGAAACCCTAATCTCCTACCTTGTTGCCGCCCAAACCACTAACCAAACCCTAGCCGCCTAAACTCTTGAGAGGCAAAACCCTAATGCAAAAAAAAAACATTCTTACCGCCCATGCCTTAGCCCGCTATTTATAGAATTGGGCTTAAGCATCCTTTAATCTCCACCGTCGGATCTAGGCTTTTATCCCAACCGTCGGATCTAGGGTTTCATCCCAACCGTCGGATCTAGGGTTTCATCCCAACCGTTGGATCTAGAGATTTAATCTCAACCGTTGGTTCTAGGGATTTAATCCCAACCGTTGGATCTAGGAATTTAATCTCAACCGTCTGTTCTAGGGTTTCATCCCAACCGTTGGTTTTAGAGTTTTGTTTTACATCCTTGGATCTAGGGTTCTTGAGGATTATATTAGGCTACGATAGGGACCATGAGGAGGAGTTGGATCTTGGCCACCCGATGGATCGGAACCACACAAACTTGATCCATCAATGATGTTCCATTCCACTAGAGGATTATCATTGAACTACCTCACCAACCCCCATAAATTAATATGGGCTCCATATATTATTTGTACATCCATCTCCCCGTGTTTAAGATATCGAATGTCCGTTAATTAATTGATTTTCTGACCATCAATCAATTAACATCTAACTCCTCGAGTAGTACCACTCAACTTTATCATCATGTTGACTAAGTCAACCAGCTGGGTTTACATGATGAACCTTATGAGCTCCTCAAGGGGACATCATCAACCTAATATATAGGACACAGTTTCCTCCTATAATCAACGGCACACCATGTAAATAATATTATTTCCCAACTTACCGGGCATATTGATTTAATCCATCTAAATCTCACCCTATGGTAAATCAAAGAAATAAATACTAAGTACATCTGCCCGTTATTATATCGGGATTAAGAGCATGTACAACATAATATCTGAGGTCCGATTCAATTATGTAGTCAACAATAAATTGAATCACCTCTATGTCGGTCCTGCTCAATACACCTAAGTGTACTAGTGTAACTCTATGTTCAAGACAAAACAATACCAAGCTACACTACAACCATGCCAATGGTTTGTCCAAAACCATCTTGGTTGTGAGCCTCTACTTATATTCTACAAGGGACTGATAACATGATCTTCTGTGCCACACCAAGCACCATGTTATCTACAATGTAAAATATTAGATAATATGCACACATATAATAAATATAAAGTGCAAACAATGATCATGTGATTCTTATTTCAAAATAAAAATGTTCATACAAAAAGAGCTTGGCTTTCAATATACATTCCAACAGCGCTATTCACCCCCCCCTCTAGCGCTCTAATCGATCCAACACATGGGATTTCAAGTCATGCCAATTGTCCTTAAATCAATTTTCATTAAACCTTAAATGCATGAATGATGATTATGACTTAAATGATAGCATAAATGAAACATGTGCCAATAATCATCATGACATGGCATATGATTAAAATTTTAGCATAACATGACATAAAAACTACCCCTAAGCATGATCATGACATTTTATATGGTAAAGATGAAATATGATGTCATGACATGGTATATGACAATCAAGGCATGACAAATAAGATGTAAGGTATAAGAATACCTAAATTTTAATATTTGTTGCCCTTTGTTAGGATTAGGTTTATTTTGCCATATTACCAACTTATCTCCCAAGTGTGCTAGAAACCCAAAATTTCACACCAAGACCTCTAAACTTAATTTGTACCAATTTGATTAATTTCATCAAACTTCTTAAATGATATTGGAACATCCTAAAATCCTTTAGGATTATGATCAAAACTTATTTCCAAGGTACCCATAACCTTGAAAAAGACCTAAAGTGCCAACTTTGATATGGTTAGGTTAACTACCCATCCATTCAAGGTTGACGGAACCTAACCCATCAAGCGTGAGCCAATCACGCTCCTAGGAACCCAATACCTATTGGAGCTCCTTGGGTTTACTAGGTCCTTAGGGATGACCTCCGTAGATACCCTCCTAATGACCCTCCTAGGCTTGGTTGCCTTGGTCATTGTGGTTTTGCCTAGGTTAACTCTAGGGGTGACTCCTCTTCTAACTTTCTTAGTGCCTTCCCTAGGTTTCCTTGAAACCTTGGCCACTAGACACTTACCATGGTCAACTTTAGGGATGACTTCCCTTGTGACCTTGGTTTTTCTAGACCTAGGTTGAGTTCCATAATCTAATGGAACATTGTGATAAGTAGGCATTACCTTCTTGGACATAGGCTTGTGACCCAAACCTTGACTCGTAGATGGTTCTTGCCTCTTACACTCTTGACTTTGACTATTTGACCATTGCATTTGATTTTGTATTTTCCTAAGGGTTTTTTCTAGTTTCTTAAGCCTTGACCTCAAGGCTTGGTTCTCCAACTCCAATCGCCCAATTTTTGAATTTTTAGTTTGTCTTTTGGCATTATCATTTCTTCTAGGCATATGCCTACAGTTCTTGGGATTAATGCCTAGATGATCTTCTATTTCCTAATACTTTCCTTAGGTAAAATTGTTTTAGGGGCATTAGTCCCAAATTTATCCTTATTTTAAAAATTTCAACTCTTAGCACCTAAGCAAAAATATTTGTTATTCCTAGCATGCTTTTCATGAAAAATAGAAAGAGTGTTTAAATTATTTCTAGCATGCTTTTTGACATTAAAACTAGAAGGTGCATTACTAAATTTTACCTTATGGTTTGCTTTAGAAGCTCCCCTACATATCATGCTCCTTCTTTCCCTTTCTTCCTCCCCTAGGGCATTGACTCCTATAATGCCCAGTTGTTGGAACTTGAAGCACACCACGTGCTCCTTGCTCTCTCTAATTGGGGCACCGACATCCTTTGAGATTTCTTGAGGTTTTGATGTTGATTGACTTTTCTTGACCTTCTTAGGGAACTTGCTCTTATAGTGCCCATATTCCCTATACTCAAAGTAAATTATATGGTTTTTATTTTTAACTAAATTGCTTGAGTTACCTAGGTCAATGGTGGTGGACTTTTGGACTTCTTTACCTTCTCGATCGGAGGTAGATGGTTCCTTTTGAGTTGGCTATGGTATTGAAGATGACCTAATCTCCTCCCCCTCAATCCTAGAGTTGGAGGCTTCCTCTACCTCTTCCACCTCTTCCAATCCGAATGTTGATTCTCTATCAACATCTGAATCCGCAAGCTCTTGAGATGAAGATGATGTGCTTTCTTCTTCTTGAGCTTGGGAGGATGAGGATGATTCTTTCTCTTCCAAGTCTTCTTGGACCAGTTCAGGATTTTCGTGGAACTTGACCAACTTGTTCCACAACTCCTTACCATCCCTATAACTTCCTAATCTAGACAAAATATCGCTAGGTATCAAATTTACTAATATTTTTGTTACCTTAAAGGTTGTCTCGAATTTTTGCCATTGCTCCTCGGTCCACCCCTTTATCTTGAGGATTTCTTTGTTCTTTCCCTTCAGAGCATCGAATCCTATAATCATGGAAAATAATTTTCTATATTAGACATTAGGAAATATTTCATCCTACCTTTCCAATACGCGAAATCTTCGCGGTCGAAGGGGGTGGAATCACTATGTTATCACCCAATCTCTATTGAAGATCCATCTTTCCCACTAGCATCTTTGCTCCCATGGATGTGAAGCTAGTGAAGAGCAGAGCGACCAACTCTGATACCACTTGTTAGGAATTAGACGTCGCTAGAGGGGGTGAATGGTGCGTCTTCGTCCGATGATGGAATTTGTTCGTGCTTGCTACAAAACTTGTTATGCGGAGCGAAAATAGTAATGCAATACAAAATGTGACAAACACAATCACAACACAAGAATATAACGTGGTTCGAAACCTTAGGGTTCATACTCCATGGATTGGGCTCGAATGATCCCTAGCAATGCAAACTCCACCACTAATCATTAATACTCCTCGACAACAAGTCGGAGGCGGAGAAACCTCGTACAATGATTCTTATAATAATAAGAAAGAAATACAAGAAAAAACAAGTAAACTACACTAATACAAGTAAAGAGAACTTTACAAAATGTGAACTTGAATGCTTTCTTTTGGTTGCTTGAGAGTAGCCTTGAAGGTTTGGATTGCAATAGCAAATCCCCTCCAAATTGCCTCAAAGAATCATACCAAAATCCCTCTCCACGAGCTCCTTTTAAACCTGCAACTCGGGATGGATTTCGCCTAGCAATCAACTGATTGTAACCATCAGTCGACTACTCCTCTAGTCATTGTCTCACAATGACTTAATCCACGCTGGATAAGTTCCAATGGATAGTCCATCAGTCGACTGATGAACAAGCAGTCGAGTCACTAGTCGAACCTGCCTCACATCTGTGATGTTCTCTCACCATCAGTCGACTACCACTCCATGACAGTCGACAACTCAAGCCATCAGTCGACTGCCCAATGTTAGCTGTCAACTGCCAAGGCCTTTTGCCGCAGTCGAACCCTAGTTGACTCACGACAGTCGACTGGTCATAATCCTAGTCGACTGCTATAAGTCGACTCAGCTGCCAAGAGTCAAAACACTTGACCAATCGACTGGTCCAAAGCCCCAGTCGACTGATAACCTCAAACATGAGTTCTAACTCCAAGTATAATGCCCTCATACTTGCTAGACTACCCTTAGCATAGACCTAAGCCTTCTAGCCACTTTCGTTAGCCTCACGCTTATTGGATCCCTCCAAGTCATCCATGACTTGTTCATCCATATGCTAGCCTTCAGGTGCTTCCATTGGCTATTTTCATGCTAAGCTGGTCTATACCACCAAGACATATTTGAGCTTACGCTGCCAAGACACACACTTGGACTTTATGCCGCCAAACCATTGGACTTATGCTGCCATGACTCCCGCTTGGACTTTACACCGCCAATATCGACCCTTGGACTTTCCTTGCCAACCCATGTTGGACTTTCCATTTGCCAAGACTCAAGCTTGGACATTCCCTTGCCAAGACCCATGCTTGGACTTTCCATGCCAACTCATGTTGGACATTCAAATTGCCAAGACTCAAGCTTGGACTTTCCCTTGTCAAGACCCATGCTTGGACTTTCCATGCCAAGTACACAAGACTTGGACTTTCCATTGCCAAGTGTCCCACATGTACTTCTCCATTATGATCAACCCTAAGTCAACTATCTAGTCAATCCATTGTCAAACAATGGTCAACTCATTGTCAAACATCAGGGTCAAACATTAAAACACTAACATCAAACCACTACTCGAGTTTGGTTAATCGTGACCTAGGCCAATTGCACCAATGGTGAATTTTACTGTGTTTTATGTCTTATCTGTGATAGCATCTATTTGGTTCATGTATCGGTAGTTTATCTTATTTTGTCACAAGAGGGTACCATCCGATCAAAACACAAATATACTCTCAGGGCTTGACAATTTTATTTGTATCAGAGCCCAGGTTACGATGACCACTTTCGGATTTTATTTTAGTTGGACATCGAGTTTTGTTTTACTCGGTTTTGGTTTTAGGAGTTCTGGGATCTAGCCGTAGCGGGACATCTCTGAGCTACAAGGTTTAGGTATGATAACTGTTATCATATATCCTTTATGTTGGCTATGCATTTAGTTGTTTATAACAGGGAATGACATGTAGTGTATTTGTCATTATTCATAATCGTGGTTTGAGTTGACCACGGGAATGACATGTTGAGTTTATTAGACATGTACTTGCTTTCAGAAAGATGAATTTCCTTTGAGATTCGACTGGTACTGAGTCGGATAGCAGGGGTTAGGTAGTCACATTTCTTGTGGAGATCAAAGATTACAGTGTTAGATATTTTCACTAACTATGCTGGTCAGATCATTACCTGTGGGGTAATGGAGAGGGCGTGTGTGCTATTGTTGATGCAGATGGCGGAGGATTAGTATATGGTTTCATAGGGATTTTGATCTCTGAGTTGATTATGCTAGGTTGTATAACTTTGGAGGTACTTTTGAGTACTTAATTCATGTTATATAGAGAAAGTAGAGTTAGTTACATACCATTATCAGGATCAAGCCGGTACTTGGTGGAAGATGTAGGAAATAACCTCCGGGAAATAACACATCACTTGATCACGATATAGTGATGTTGTGAGAGAGTATTTCCTCGCGTCATTTTCTTTGACTCATTGTCCGAGAATTCTTAAGCATCAAGTAGGGTGATTGTTTGGAAATGGGAGTACCATGCAGAGTTGCTAGACTTGCAAAGGTTACGACCACCTAATAGCTCAAGATTGTGACTGGGTTGTCTTAAGCCACCCATGGTTTATTGGCTGACATTCGGATTAGGATGTTTGGATCTTTTATTAGATCCTACTGGAAGACATTAGACCGAGTCATGTGTATGGAAATGATTCCATAGTAAGTGTTTTTAGAGTTGGAGATCGATAAGAAGACATTGCAAGTCAAATATTGGAATGAGAAGAATGACTCCGAAGGGATTATGTGCAAGCAGTGAGGATCACGAAGACACACAAAGTTGGATTATTCGTTGGATCAGTTCATCTGTTGCTATTGTAGGCAACCAGTATATATGAGGAGAAGGTGTACTCTGAAGACTCAATTGAAGACTATTGATTTTGTTTCAGAAGGATGATGCACAATCTCGACAATAGAGATCATCACAGATGATTGGGTTATCACACCAATAGTGATTTACTACCTCAGGCATGAATGGAGTTCCTTGGCAATTCCCTTTAGGGGAAGTTAAATACTCAACAGCATCAGCAGAAGACATCTTAGAAGACTCATGCAGACAACAACTATTATCTCTTCAGACGCATCTATAGTATTTGTAGAGTTGGAGAGTGCTATGATGTTGGCGGTTATTCAGTACCTTACAGTCGATGGTATACTCTTTACTAGTATAACAGTGTTTACCACCTCTATTACATTCGTTTCAGTTTGTATCTCAGTTTCAGTAGTTGATTTCAGTTCCCCTATGGTTGTCTTTTGCACCTACAAAAACATAGCCGTCAAGAACAGAAGTTCGATGGGATTAGGAGAGTTTCTATACATCGACTTTGTGGGTCGGTGGTATCTCTACCCTAAGGTGAGTTGTTGACCAAAAATAAAAAAGTCAAGGAATCCCTTAGACTTTGATAGACAAATCCTTACAGATTGTTAAATTATTGAAATGATGGTATACTATGTCTCTTGGATTTTCATATAATCCAAGAGTATTTGGATGTAGTTTCGGATGAACTCCTAGGCTTTCCATTGCATAGGCAAGTGGAGTATGCAATCAGAGTGATTTCCAGGATAATTCGATGTTGAAGATCACATACCGGGTGATAATTTTATTGGTCAGTGTCTGGAATTGAAAGAACGTAAGTTGTGATTTATCTATCCCAATGTTTCTTCTTGAGAAGATTTGGAACTCTTTGTTAAAAGAGAGACGGACCTTTGAGGTTATGCATCAGTTATCGATGATGGAATGCATTAATTGTTGAAAATGAATATTGGTTGTTGTGGATAAATAATCTTTTTAGATCAGCTAAAGGACACCTATGTCTACTCTAGGGTTGATTTAGGATTGGAGTGTTGATAATGTAGTGACTTGGTGTCATACAATTATCATTATCGGTGTGATGAGTGAGATATCATCATCTTAGAGTAAAAAGATTGCAGGTGCGTAGAAGATGACATTTGATACTTGGTATGAATTTTATGAGTTGTTGATAATGTTGTTAGACTTTTTGATGATTTAATCATTCATGGACTTGAGTAATCGAGTGTTCTGGAAGTGATTAGACCAGTTTGTGGTGGTCATCTTAGACGATATTTTTGGGAATATTCATAATCTTAAGGGAAGTTGTGGTTCCTCTAGCTTGATTTGGTTATTACTGCAGATGTGGAAAGGATGTTTTAGTATTACTATGTTGGATCGATTTGAGCATTAGAGGGGGGGGGGGGGGAATAGCGCAAAATAATTTTTCTTTTCGTACGATTAAAACACGAGTGCACATCGGAAAATAAATAAAGTAAATCTTTGTTTTTACTTGGTTCACAGCCTTCGACTGCTAATCCAAGGTTGTAACGGTACTAGACCGTGTACGGAGGGAAAATCACTAAAATACTCCTCCTCGTTGGAGATAGGAGTAAGCGAGTACAAGAGAAAGCCAAGACTCGAGGTAGAGGGACACTCCCCCTCTCCTCATTATGATAAAAAGCTCCGAGACAAGAAGAGTAATACACTGATATAAAAGGGACAAGCTAAATTAAACTTATTCTGATGAAAAAGAAATGGAAACTCAAGCTTAGATCATTGGAGAAGTAGCACTTCATCGTCGTAGAGTCGCGACATTGTGGAGGCTTTTAGAGAGCTTTTTGATGATGAAATGGGGAGGAATGGACCTTCTTTTATAGCCCTAGAAGTTTCCTCCTCGAGCACATCAAGATCCTACAACAATGGCCACCTCACCCTTGAAGAAAGGGATGAGTTTTGACTCATCTCGAAGCTGATCCTTGACCAACGGTTGAACTGATTTCTTGGTTGGTTAAACTGATGGCTCAGCAGTTGACTGGCTAGATGAACTGATGTCCAATAGTTGACTGGCCAGTTGAACTGATGGTCAAAAATTTTGACTACAATAAAGAGTTAGCTCGAAATATAAGTGAATTCGACGACCACTTGTCGTCCGATCTCGACATAGATCTTCCATGGGAAATCTTGGTCGGATCATCGCCTAAGGACATCCACATACGAAGGACACGACCTCACTTCACTTTACTCACTCGAGTGATGCGCATGGTCGCAACCTTAAATCCCACGACGGAGACCGTTGAAGACTCAAAGTACGCACTCGCGCTCAACGCCCGCAAGTGCATAGATGTCATCAAGTAATAAATAGATTATCAATCCCACAGGGACTGGGATTCGAGTACCAATCCTCTAAGTGGTTGCGGTTGTTCGGACGAAATCTCAGTGAGAGTCGGTTGGTGAGGACTATCGGAGGACCCTACTCAGTGTGGTGTCACACGGAGGAGAAAATGAGGGTGCCGAGGTCTTAAAAAGGCGATTCTAGGACTTCGGTTTCACTTGTGTACCACAGAACAACATTGTCAATTGGCGTCGTCTAAACTTCTACTTACGACTTTGGGTAAAGGACATCATACACTCTCCTACAGAGCCGCAACATTCAGCGGGAGCTATCCTCGCCCAAAAGGACGGGATAGAGGGTACGAGGATGCCAAATCAATCTTTGCGGTGGGCCGTTTCTGATTCCACCGCTCACTTCTCCCCACAGTTACGGGAGGTCAGGTTTACCCCTAGGTTCCTTGATCAAACCTCCTAAATCTAGATTGTGAGGGTTGTCACCACCTCGTATCACCTAAGCACAGCGAAAAGAAAGCCAAATACACGTAGGTATAATAAAGACCAACATCCAATTGTCAAATCAAACTTTTGGCTAGAATTTAATATGAACCAACATTGTCTATGAACACAAGCTACTCTCTAATCCTAGAATCAAAAAGTTCTACTCCATAAATGCGAAGGAAGAATCACAACACATGTATAAGTTCAATTACAATAGAAAGAGAGTGCAGAAATAGAGATTACAATGCGTTGTGACCTTCTCTCTGGCATTGTATTGCAAGTGGTGGACCTCTGGCGACGTTCCTCCTCCCCGCTGCGAGTTACCGAAGCTTTTTAGGGCTTCGACGTGCCGTCCCAGCCGTCGTGCCTCCCCCAGGTTTGGGAGCCCTAAGGCAGCTCCCTCGTGATCCCCTGCCTCTTGGATGAGTTTCCTATATATAGAGGCAACTCCGGCGTTCCATAAATGCTTGGAAAACCCTCTTTGAATTCGCAGTGCTGCCACATGGCCGTGTGAATTTCACATGGCATAGCCGTGTGCAAGGCTGGAAAATAGGTGAAATCTCGGCTGGAAATTGAGCTAGAAAAAAGGGACGACTGTGTGCTTTCATACGAACTGGCCGTGTGTTTTTCTGGAGCCTCCGTTTTGATCCGTTTCGCTTCAAAAACATGCCCAAGTCTTGGGACATGGCGAGTGCATGTTCCCTAAGGTCCGTGCTCCATAAATTACTCCATTTTTGCTCCAAAAATGCATTGTTTTCCCATGAAATGCTATCCTGCACACAAAAGTACAAAGAGAAGACCTCCGAACTAGAAAATAGGAAATGCATGCAAAATATAGTGGCATATGCATGAAACTAACATAAAATGTAATGAGATGTGAGCGAAAACTACTCCTAAACCCCTATATGTTTTGCTCACATCATCGAGCTTACCTCAACATTTACCTTTGAAGCCTTGCTTTCGGTCTCCACCTGATGTCTTCGGCTCCCTCCGAAGTCCTCCCAATGTCGCTAGCCTTCAGCTCCAGCATTAGCACTTTTCTACACACTCGATTTAGCTCGTGAGATAACATTATGAGCTTAACTTTGTATCGTTTGCTATAATCAAAACTCAGGTTCAACTTAGGTGCCTACTGCACCAACAATCTTCCCCTTTTTGATCTATGGCAAACCCACATACAAAGTTAAGAAAATAATATCATGAAGAGTAATAATATGCATGAGAATAAAAAAAAATAAAGATTAAGTAGGAGTAGTAGAGTTTTTCTTCCAAGTCTCCCCCTGGAGGAAACCTCCCCCTTGACCGAGGGTGAGTCTTGAAAGAAGATCTCAATCCTCCCCCTTGATGTTTGGTATTTTAGGAAGACTTTAAGTAATTAACAATTACTTAAAGTTGGCCTTAGTAAAAAAAACTTAAGTTGGCCCTTTCTCCCTTTTTAAAACAATTAAGTTTAAATAAATTTGCAAAAATTAAAGTTAAGTAAAAGAAAACATTTACTTAACTTTTGGCCATGAGAATAAGTATGAAGTCTTAAGTTAAGTTATCAAAAAATGATCCCTTAAGTTTGACCTTTTCCTCCCCCTTTTGCCATATATCGAAAAGAGTGGGGGGGGGGGGCGGTTGAAAAGGAAGAAACTATAGGTATTAAGTTTAAGTTTTCAAGTCCAAGAATGTTCCATATTATTTTGAAAATAATATACTGAAAATAACCTCATCTATATAATGTTCAACTCTTATTTGACTTGATTGATATAAAGAATCAACAAGTCCTGGTCAGAGTTGGTTAATATATATGATTATACTCCGTGGTTCATGGCGATGCACTAGCTCTACATCTGGAACCAGGAGTAAGGTCCTAACATCTCACACCCATCTACGTGGCTAAGTACACAAACACATTAGTCCTATGTGTTGTGAGATGCATTGGCTCCTCAAATCTATAGGTGCATGATATCTAAGGTATGTCCTAAGCTAGTTCCATGAGCATGTAAAGTAAAAAAAATAGTAATAAGAAGACATAATTTGTAACCTCCTATTCTACTACGCACATGCCCAATTTTCATCTTAGTAGACTGAATTTGGCTTCGGGTAGGGGTTTAGTAAATAGGTTTGCTAAGTTGGACTTCGATTCGACGTATTCGAGTTGTATGGCTCCATTGGCCACATATTCTCGAATGAAATGGTGTTTGACCTCTATATGTTTGGTCCTAGAATGACATATTGGATTATTAGTTAGGTTAATTGAGCTAATGTTATCTACGTGAATTTTAGTGTTCGTAAAGTCTAACTTAAAATCTCGGAGAGTGTGCTTCATCTAAAGAAGATGAGTGACACACTCACCCATCGCGATGTATTCGGCTTCGGTGGTAGATAAGGCAACACAGTGTTGCTTCCTACTGTACCAACTCACTAGACTTGAGCTGAGAAGTTGACAACAACCACTCATACTCTTTCTATCGAGCTTACTACCGGCATAGTCCGAGTCAGAGTAGTCGGTTAGTTCGAACTCGGTAGATCTAGGGTACCAAATACCGATATTAAGTGTACCCTTTGATATCTAAGGATACACTTGACTAGAGTTAGGTGAGACTCCTTGGCACAGGTTTGGAACCTTGCACACATACTTACTGCAAATAAGATATCAGGTCGGCTTGCAGTTAAGTAAAGGAGACTTCCTATCACGCTCCTATAGTGTTTTAAGTCAATTGGATTTCCGGTTACATCTTCTTCTATATTTACATTCGTTGCCATCGGAGTATTAATAATTTTAGCATTTTGCATCCCAAAGCATTTAATTAATTCCCTAGTATATTTGCGTTGGTGTAGGTATATTCCATCTTTAGTTTGTTTAATTTGTAGATCTAAGAAGAAACTCAACTCACCTACTAAATTCATTTCAAATTCACTTTCCATAAGTGAAATGAATTCGTTTAGTAGGATCGAGTTGGTGGTTCTGAAGATGATATCATCTACGTAGATTTGGGCTTTGAATATGTCTTTACCTACGATTTTTACGAAAAGGGTTGGGTCAACTACACCTTGGTTAAATCCTTTGGACTTAAGATAAACCGAAATCCTCTTGTACCAAGATCGAGGAGCTTGTTTGAGTCCATAGAAAGCTTTCATTAAACTAAGGACATGGTCAGGTTTATCTAGACTTTCGAAACCGGGGGGTTGACTAACATAAACCTCCTGTTTAATATATCCATTCAAGAATGCTGACTTTACATCCATTTGAAACAACTTAAATCTTCGATGTGCAGCATATGCTAATAACATTCAAATGGACTCTAATCTAGCTACTGGGGCATAGGTCTCGTCGTAATCTAATCCTTCGACTTGACTAAAACCTTTGGCGACTAATCTAGCTTTATTTCTAACTACTTCACCTTTATCATCAAGTTTATTTCTAAACACCCACCTTGTTCCAACGATTGTTTTATCTTTAGGTGATGGTACTAATTCCCATACTTCGTTCCTAGTGAACTGAGCTAGCTCTTCTTGCATTGCAATAATCCAATCGGGATCAAGAAGAGCTTGGTCAATAGTTTTGGGTTCAATTTTGGAAATCAAGGAGATTTGACTAAGGTTTCGGTATGAGGCTCTAGTTTGAACTGCTAGGCTTGGATCACCTATCACTTGGTCGATAGGATGATTCGTTGAGTCCTAGTTTCATTTGAGTTAGAGTCATCTATCACTGTGTTGATAGGATGACTCGTTTGAGTCCTAGTTTGGTTAGAGTCATCTACCACTTGGTCGATAGAATGACTTGGTTGACTTAGGTTAGGATTAATACTAGACTTGATCTTTGGATCGGAGTTGAGTCTGGTATGAATCGGCTCGCTAATTGGGGTTGCCGGGGGTTTTGTAGGTTCATGTCCTTCATCAAACACTACATTGATAGTCTCCTTGACTCTAAGGGTGTCATGGTTATATACTCTATAAGCTCTACTCGTAGTCGAGTATCCTAGAAAGATTCCGGTCGAGGTTTTGGATGTAAATTCCCCTAGGTAATCCTTAGTGTTTAGGATATGTACCTTACACCCAAATACCCTAAAGTACTTGATGTTAGGTATTTTATTATGATAAATCTCGTACGAGGTCTTAAGGTGCCTCTTTACCATAAGGATCCTATTTTGGACATAGTACGTCATACTAACGGCTTCCGCCCAAAACCTATCGGGTAGGTTATACTCGTTTAACATTGTCCTAGTGGCTTCTTGTAGGGTTCTATTTTTACGTTCTACCAGGCCATTCTGTTGTGGAGTTCTAGGACATGAGAACTCATGGTGGTATCCATTTAGGTTACAAAATTCTGTAAACTTGTGGTTCTCGAATTCACCACCATGATCACTCCTAAGTCTTTTGATTTTAAGGTTTTGTTGATTTTCTATTAGTTTAAATAGGTTGATTAATTAATCTAGGGTATCACTTTTGTGTTTGATGAACCTAACCCAAGTAAATCTACAATAGTCGTCAATTATGACTAAGCAGAATTGACTCCTATTAAGTGACTTAGCTCCTTGTGAATCAAATAGATCCATGTGTAGTAGCTCAAGAACACTTTTGGTTAGTTCTTGATTAGTTAGTTGATGTTGTGTCCTAGATTGTTTATCTTGTTGACAAGCATTACATATTTTATTATCCAAGTTGTTGAGGTTAGGCAAACGTCTGACTAAGTCACTATGACTCATCTTGTGGATGAGTCTTGGGTGCGAGTGACTGAGTCATCGGTGCCACAACCAAGATTCCTCTTGCCGTGTCATAAGACACTCGGTTGAGGAGTTAGTTAAATTAATAGTATAAATATTATTTTTTCTGGTTCCCCTAAGAATTTTTTTAGAAGTTTCATTTGTATTAATTATGCATTCATTTTCTAGAAATATGACTTTATAGTTATTATCACACAATTGTCTTACACTAAGTAAATTATATTGAAAATTTTCTACCAATAAGACATTTTGAATAATAAAGTTAGAGTTGAGCTCAATATCACCTGATCCGATGATTTTGAGCTTGGCGTTGTTTCCGAAGGCTACCGATCCTTGTCGTTTGAATCAAAGTTTCGAAAACTTGAGTTGATCCCCGGTCATGTGTCGGGAGCAACCACTGTCCAACATCCATTGATCCTACACGCAAGGTAGTTGGATCGGATATTGGAATTATTAAAGGTTGGTTGTAAATTATTAAACCTAAATCATCTCACCCATATCTACATGATCAAGCATGTTAACCTTATATGTTCTTGTGAGATGACTTTCAATTTTATTTGATTTAAATTTAATGATTTGAACACTTGTCAACCTTGCATTAGATTCGGATTTGATCTTAAGCTCATGAAGTCACCTTTTCAAGATCATGACTTCCAGGTCATGGCGAGGCACAGAGGCCTTCTTTGATCGGAAAAATGACCACTTCCTTAGACAAAGCCATTTTCAAGAAAATAGAGACTTGACTCACCTAAGACCACTTCCTGGTCTAACTAGTCTAGGATACGGCGAGGTAGCTTCAGCTAGTTCCACTCGGTCAAGTGCACCAAACTAGATACGCCTTATCTAGCCCGAATACACAAGACTCTATTTTCCTAGCGTACTATCATCTTACCACATCCTGGTACTATGTTACCAAGTATTGACGAGTTATAGTCCTATCTAACCATTCTAAAAAGAAAAATCAAAATAAATAAAGAACCTAAGCATGCAATTTCTAAGTTAAAGCACAAACAAGTTTTGTACTGACTCCTCCTAGACCATTGAATTGGTTCGGTCTCTCCACATAGTGGATTTGGTCCTTGGGAACCCAGTACTGGTTCGATCCTAAGTTTGAAATCAAAGCGGTCTTAGGGACCGATGCTTGGACACATTTTTTATGTCGACTTACAATCGACATATACGACATGTTGGTCGTATTTGAGCTAAACCCTAGTCCGACCTTGTTGTACACGGCCCTTTGCGATCCAAGTAGGAGGTCAAGTCCTTTGGATCCTAAAGTAAACCTTTCGAACGTGTTCCTAAGATCTTCGACTTGACTTTTCAAGAGTGAGTTCTCAACTTCGAGCTTTTCAACCCGAGTTGAGTCCTCCTCTCGAACTCGACTAGTCGAAGAGGTTAGGGAGACCTCATGTTTGAGGAGTTTAACCTCCTCAACCAGGGTCTCGACCTTGGACTCGGACTTAGCTAATTTCCTAGTTAGGAATTTAATTGCACTATAAAGCATACTAATAAGGAATCGACTTACCTTAAGTGTATCTTTTGTAGGATATTTGAAGCCGCTAGAGGGGGGGGGTGAATAGCGTCGTGTTCATTCGTAGATGGAATTTGATCGTGGTTGTCTCTACAATTTCGTTAGCACGTAGCGGAATAGTAATGAAAGCAATAATGAAATAAACAACAACACAAACACAAATATTTAACGTGGTTCGGAACCGAATGGTTCCTACTCCACGGATTGGGTTCGTACGAACCCTAGCGATGCCAATCACACACCACTATGATAAACACTCCTTCTTGACACAAGTCGGAGGCGGAGAAACCTCTTACAAGCGATCTTACAATAGTAAGAAACAAAAACAAGCAATTACAACAATTTATATGAAAGACAAGTAAAGAAAAACTTTACAACTCTTGCTTTTGATTGCTTGAATGCTTGGTTGTTTGATTAGCACTTGGAGACCTGATTTGCAGCAACAAATCGCCCCTAAAGCTCTCAAAAACCGGATCCATTTTTCTCCATCACGAGCTCCTTTTATAGCTTCAACCTGTGTTGGAAAAAGTCGATCAGTCGACTGCTCGAGACCATCAGTCGACTGATCACACTATTGCTGTGAGACAACGATGTAATCCACGATGGAAAAATCCAACGGCTAGGACATCAGTCGACTGATCATGAGCATCAGTTGACTGATGAGCCATCACTCGACTGCTTGTCCCAGCGGTTGAGTGAGACTCCATTCTGTGCCCCAAAATCCGAGCATCAGTCGACTGATCACACGATCAGTCGACTGCTCGGCCAATCAGTCGACTGCCCACCTATGGCAGTCGACTGCTAGGGCAATTCCTGCAGTCAAACCCTAGTTAACTATGCCAGTCGACTGCCACATGACATCAGTCGACTGGCACACCTCAAACATGAGGTTTTAACCCAAGTATGGTGTCCCCATACTTGCTAGACCACCTTAGCCTAGACCTTAGCCTTCTAGCCACCTCCATCAGCCTCATGCCTCTCAGATCCCTCCAAGTCATCCATGACTTGTTCATCCATCGCGCTAGCCTTCAGAAGCTTCCATCGGCTATGTCATGCTAATGGTGTCTACACCGCCAAGGCACATTGGACTTACGCCGCCAAGACTCCGCTTGGACTTTACGCCGCCAATCATTGGACTTATGCTGCCAAGACTCCCGCTTGGACTTTACACTGCCAATATCAAACCCCTTGGACTTCTCATGCCAAGACCCATGCTTGGACTTTCCCAAATGCCAAGTGTCCCACTTGGACTTTCCATGCCAAGTACCCATGACTTGGCTTGGACTTTCCATGCCAAGTACCCATGACTTGGACTTCCCAAAATGCCAAGTGTCCCACTTGGACTTTCCATGCCAAGTACCCATGACTTGGACTTTACCATGACAATTACATTGTCATATATTTTTGTCTAACATCAAAACATCTCTCGAGCCAAGCTCGAGTCCTGGTCAATCGTGACCTGGGCCGATTACACCAACAATCTCTCCCTTTTTGATATTTGACAAAAACCAAACAAAACAAACCATTTGAGTTAGACCATCTAACTCAAAGACTCCTTACCAATTATCCCAAATTGGTGATTTAATGTTCTCCCCCTTTTTGACATGCATCAAAAAGGTTACCCCTCCAAGGAGGTCAATGTCTCATGTCCCAATGAGATCTTACAATCTCCCCCTTGGTCCAAAAATACCTAGGATGCCTACCATCTTCCAAGTGATAAGTCCCATATCACTTAAGAGAGGCAATCCTATACTTTACCAATTTCCAAATTGGGTATGTGAAAATCTCATTTTTCCTTCCCATGAACCACCATCCATCATACCATGATGGATACCTCCCCCTAAAAGCTTGCTCCCCCTTAACCATTGCACCAACAATGTCTTTGGGAAGTCCCTAAGCCAATAGGAACTCTGAACCATCAAAGATAAGGTTAGAAATTCAATATTGACCTTTCCAACACCTTAAATTTGACACAAACCCTAAACACCTCTCCAAATCCATATCCAATGGATTTTCACCCTTTATAATACTTCCCAAAGCATATCCTAGGGTTAGGAGTGAAATCAAGCTAAACAACCCTAGTTTCAAATCAGTGATACGACTGTTACCTACTACCGATCGATGTACCCATCACCGACCGCACGAAGCAACAGTCGAGTGATACTGCGCTGCCAATCGAGTCCAAGCGCTGCCCATCAGTCGACTGCCTTGTAGAGGCAGTCGATTGATAACTGAAAACCTGATTTTCAGATATCAGACTCGACATTTGGAAATTCATAAGTAAATCTATGTAAATAAAAAAATCACGAAATTTGATACGTATATTACTTATCACACATACAATCAGTGAAAAATTTTGGAAAAATATTTTTACCATTGAAATAGGAGATTGGTACAAAGTTCAAAAACTATTAAAACTTTAAAGTTTTTGATCTACTTTGTATCAACTTCTACAATGATGATGGCTATCAAAAGATAGACTTCACCAAGGTTTTCTAAATTGATTTTAAAATGTTTTTGAAAACCTATTTTGAACCATGGTTTATTGGCTAAATATACATAACTTGTATATTAGCTTTCCTCATGATTCTTGGTGATAATTAAAACAAGTTTGAGTTCATCTAGATGCACTACCTATGCACCTTGAACCTAACTTTTTATCCTAGCATCTCACATGTATCTAGGGTGTATAAATACACATACATATCAATGTGATGTGAGATGTGAAGTTATTCTCCCTAAATTAGGGTTTCATGCATTTTTCTAAGGCAACTCTACTTGATTCCCTTATAAATGGGACTCCAAGTCATGCCATTATCCTTGAATCAATTTTAAACAATTAAATTCATGAAATGATCATGGCATAAATGATATCAATAATAACGCATGGCCAATGATCATGATGTCATGGCATATGATATAATCTAAAAACAAACATGACATCTAAAATAATCCTAAACAATAGCATGACATGATATGACAATTTTCCATAAACCAATAAATTAATACAAGCACACAATCAGACACAAGTAATTTTCATAAACAGAATATTTCATTCAATTAATAAAACTTCAGTTTTTACATCCAAAATGGAGATTTGAGACACTCAATCTCACTACAAAAATTGAAAACAAAAATCCTAACATCCTCTAGCTCTAATCATCTGCAGAAGGTGGAGGTGGAGGAGGCTGCTGGCTCAAGGTCCAGACTCGCATCATCTCATATATGTTGAGTGGCCGCTCAATGCGCCTCCCGCCTCGAATCTCATCCATTCGAGTCCACTCATTGCCGGGTACTCCTAAAATCGCCTCCAATCGCTGGTTTATCTCGATGGACTGCCATCGATGCATCTACAGGTATCTGATCATCCTCATCAGCAGCATCAAGGTCCTCATAGTCCTCTGTAGCCTCTCTAGGCACTAGAGGTGGCTCCCCACATGCCCTGGGTGGAAGTCGAGGTGCCAGATCCATCTGCTCCTGTCCCATCCACAGCTTCACCAACGAGAAGTTACGAACTGATATGCAGTCGTACACCTCAGATAGCGCCCTCAGCGATCCCCTGTTAATGTTGATGCCTACTGACTCTAATCATGCAGTGATGATGTGGCCATAAGGCATATGCACTTTCCCTTGTACAGGGGATATGAAATGTACAATGCAATGAAACATGTTCAATGCAATGTTTATGTCTAGTCTATGACGCATGGCGTACAGAAGAAAGAGATAGGGAGGTCAAATCTTGGCCAGACCCCGAGTCACAATCGGAAGAAAACACCCAACAATGACTTTGTAGAGTACATTGTCAGGTGCAGATAGCTCGGTGATAGGAAGTAGGTTCTGAGCTGGTGGACGAGGATGGCCAAAAACATGCTCATGCATGGAGTCCAAAGAGATATGGTCAAAGGGCTCGGGTAAAAGGGCATCAAAGTTAGGGTAGAAAATGAAGGTGTCAGTCGATGGCTTACACTCAAGAAACTCCTGCAATATTGCAGGAGTGAACTCTAAATTGTATTTTGCAATGCGAGTAGTATAGGTAGGGCCATCGTCTACCTTCTTTAAGTTCTGATAGAACTCCTTAAGGAGATCATCATTGATGGCATGTGTGCATAATAATATTTTCATGAGATGATAATATGCAAATATGTCCATGACGTCACTACAGTAACATGTAAAGAAGTCCCTATCGATGTACCTAACCAGCATGGTTTGGTACAATCGTGATTCAACCTCGGGTGGGTCATTTCTACGGGATCGCCTATATGAATGTAATGCAACGACATGAAATGCAAGGGCACCAATGCACGATTAGATTATAATAGATTATAATGGAAAGAAAAATTAGGGTTTTAGAGTAAGAAAATTTTACTTTGGTGCCATTTAGGATGATGATGAGAGAATACTCAGATATCGCTGAAAAGGTCGCGGGAGAGTTTGCCAGAGCAGTGGATCGCCGGAACCCTAATCGAAGAAGAGGAATCGCCGGAGAAGTGAGTGGATTAGGGCTATGAGATGCTAAAAATGTGAGTGAAATAGTTTAGCTATCAAACCTAAGGCTTGGGTGACCGGCGCAGTCGGAAACACTGGTCGGAGAAGGAAGCGGCGACCGGAAAGGGGGAAGAAGCGAAGGATCGACGCGTGAAGACGCCGAACCTTAGCGGCTCGACGTTATAAAATCGCGACACCAATTGACTGATTGTGGCTTATGAACGCGGTTTTACAACCGTGATCGCTCCGCTTAGCAATCGATCACGAGTCTTCGCGGTCGTGCTATAGTAACATCACGGTCCATCGATGTTGCTCATCGATCGATGCGATCACCACTGATCGCTCAATGAGCACTGATCGATGATCCTTCTGCCTCGATGAGCAGTACCATCGATTGATATCCCATCGACGATCGATGCAAAACATGAGTCACGAAACAACACTCGACTGCTGGATGCATCGTATCGCGCTACAGTATGATCAGTCGACTGATAACTGTATCAGTCGACTGATCTCTGATTTCCAGTTCTGAAATTCAGAAAATCTCGATTTCTTTATCCAACTTATTTCATTTTCTCATGTTTAATCTTGTATATCGAATATATTGATGTTATGCTTATGTTCATGTATTCGTTAATGTATTTTGATATTTTATTTCATTTTAGCAAACATTAACATCCAATGGTTTCAAAATCCTAACATCTCACCCTTTCTAAGTGTTGAAATACACAATCAAGGTAAAAGACTTGTTTTGTGAGATGCAATCCACCCTAGACATTCCTTCCATGCAAACACATGGTGAAACACATGAAGCATGGTAAGTGCAAGACATCAAGGTGTGTGACACTTGAGTATCACTCTTGATGTAACTTCTACACCTTAAACACACTTCTCTTGATACATTGATTCCTAAAGTGTGCCAAAGATCAAAGTGACACACTATGACCTCTAAATCTAGATTGTGCCAATTTTATTGATTTTCATGATTTCAAAAATATATTGGCACATCCTAAAATCTTTTAGGATTAAAGCTCAAATGTATTTCCAAGGTAACCATAACCTTGAAAATAACCTAAAGTGCCACCTTTACCATGGTTGAGTTAAATACCCATCCAATCAAGGTTGGCACATCCTAACCCATTTAACGTGAATCAATCACGCTCTTTGGAACCCAAAATCTATTTAAGCTCCTAGGGTTAATTAGGTATTCATTAGAGATAACCTCCCTAGATACCTTCCTAATGACCCTTCTAGGCTTATTAGCCTTGGTCATTTGGGTCTTGCTATGGTTAACTCTAGGTGTAACTCCCCTTGCAACCTTCTTAGTGGCTTCCCTAGGTTTCCTTGAAACCCTAGCCACTAAGCACACAGTATGGTTGGCCTTAGGAATAATTTCCCTAGAGACCTTGGTTTTCTTAGATCTAGGTTTAGTTCCATAATCAAACGGAACATTGTGATAAGTAGGCATTACTTTCTTAGACATAGGTTTGTGACCCAAAACTTGTCTCCTAGATGATTCTTGCCTCTTACACACTTTTTGTTGACTTCTAGATCCTAGAGTTTGACACTTTGACCCTTTAAATTGATTTTGCATATTTGCAAGGGTCTTTTCCAATTTCTCAAGCCTTGACCTCAAGGCTTGATTTTCTAACTCTAATTGCCCAAATGTTTTTTGATTAGGTTTTTGGGCATTACCATTCACTTTAGACATATGTCTACCCTTATTAGGATTGATACCTAAATGGTTTTTGATTTTCTTGATTGTTTTCTTAGGAATGACATTTCTAGGGACATTAGTCCCAAATTTCTCCTTCTTTGAAATAGACTTAGAGTTATCATTCCTAGCATTCTTTGATTCATGAGTAATAGCAAAATTATTTGAATTAATTCTAGCATGCTTTTGCTTAGAATTTAAAGAATGAGCATTATGAAAACATACCTTAGGGTTAGTCTTAGAGACTCCCCCTACTTGTGAAGCTCCCTCCTTTCTTCTAAGACATTGGCTCCTATAGTGTCCCGGTTGTCGGCATTTGAAACACACCACGTGCTCCTTGCTCTTCTTGGTTGGGACACCGGTATCCTTGACTTTTTTGTTGGGAGATCGGTTGGCCGGCTAGAGGGGGGTGAATAGCCCTAATTCGATGGTAGTCGTATTTTGCTCGTCTACGAAAACGTTAGCGCAAGCGGAAGCAATAAAATAAGACAAGCAAATAGAAGTAAAACAAAGACAATACAAACACGGAGATATAACGTGGTTCACGGCTACGCCGCTAATCCACGGTCCGATTCGTCCACGGTGAATCACTCCGAAACCCAATCACTATTGGTCTCTCCTTTGCACCAAGCTAGGTGGAGGTAACCTTTACAAACACTCCTCTTACAAATAGAATGGAAATAAGCTTGAGTAAGAGGATGGAAAGCTTTAGGGATCTTTGGGAGAGTATTAGAGCACAAGCATTTTGGCTCCCAAACCCTTACCCCCTTCCTTCTTATAGAGGAAGAGGGTTTCTTCCCGTTGACACAGGATCAGTCGACTGATGCCCTCGATCAGTCGACTGATCTCGTAGCCGTTGCCCAATAACGGCTGCGTTCCACGTTGGATTCCATCCAACGGTATTGACATCACCGACCGATGGGACCATCACGACCGATGCTCGATCAATCGAGTGCTCGGTCGAGTCGACTCCATTCGTGCGTGCCGCAGTTCCATCGATCATTCCATTTCCAATGATCATTGCCGACATCACCGATCGCTGCGATTCCATGGCGATCGCTAAGCACTCAACCGGTTTTACACCAGTCGATCGACCCATCGACTCAGAGCAGTCGACTGCCATGACATGGCAGTTGACTGGTGTCGGGAAAACCCATCCGACACTTGGCCAAATGGCCAAGTTTCACCTAAGAGCTACCCCTTCCCGGGTTACAACGCTCACTCTCATCCCTCGGAGTCCCTCGCCTTCGAAGTTCTCTTCGTTCGCGGCCACGTCCCTTGGCAGCATCAGGCGCACGGCTCTGCAATGCTCCTTCGCGTCTCTTGCCTCGAAGTAACTTCCTCCGGCTTCACTCCAAGCTCCTCGTCCGGCGGTCCCTCGGATGCTCCAAGCGCACGGCTTCCGCAAAGCTATCCTTCACCGACTCAAGGCACGAGTCATGAGATGTGAAACTCGCCATGGCTCCATGTGCGAATTACTAAGCCCTGCATGACTTCAACGCACATATCAAATCAACATAACCAACTAACTTAAACCCATTGCCACACACATCAAAACCTTATCATGGCAAGAGATTGCCCTAACAATCTCCCCCTTTTTGATGTGTGGCAATCCGTTTAAGTTAGGTAAGCATTTGATAAAAATTTCTTAGGTAAGAAAAGCATGTAAGTATAAACATGACATAGCAACATGCAACTCCCCCTTAATCAATGAAACTTTCTACACAAATTTTCTCCCCCTATCATATATTTCTCCCCCTAAAATAATTAACTTAAACATAATTATTTCTCCCCCTTTGACACCATCAAAAAGATTAACACTAAGTTATAAAACCCATGGCATCAAGTATAGAATTGAAATACCACAAATTGAATTACAAACTGAATTCGGCCTTCACATTCGATTTTGAGGCCATCGATCATTGGTTCGGATACGATCGGGGCACATGATTTTCGGATTTCGATTTTTTGAATTTCAGAAATGCGTTAAAAATTCCAGAAAATTCGAAAAATCCTAAAATTTGGGGAACATATTTCTATTAAGTATATCTATCAAGGAAAAATATGTTTTCATGAAAAGTCATTATATTTTCTGATATTTACCAAAAATCCAAAAACTTTAAAAAACTACTAGGTTTTTGATCATGAAAGTATCAAGTTTGACACCTAGTTTTGGTTCCAATTGTTTCAAAACATGAATACATGTATTTTAAAGTGAGAAATTGTTTTGAAAACATATGAAGTATCCAACCATGATCTTTGGGCAATATGTCTATGAATTAAACATAAGCCTTCCCCATGATTGGTCTATTATTGCTAAATTGATACTTTAAATGACCATCTAAATGCCATAGGCACTAGTGGACATTTGTATCATCCTAACATCTCACCCATGCTAAGTTTGCAATCAAGTTAGCCTATAGAGAGTGTGAGATGCATCCTAGGGGGTATTTGTATATACTTAACCAATATGTTCATGCAATTCTATCATGGTTAAGTGTCAACCTAACATCCTACATGATCATAATGACATATATGATTTAATTTCACATTATGATCATGAAATACATGTTTTCATTAAATTATAATCATGCATTAGGTATTACTTATGATAAAAATTCAAATATTACCTAAGGCATGATTTAAATCCTATTTCTCATGATTATGTGCCCAATTTCAAAATCATAAATCATGATTGCAAACATACATAGGAATTACATTAATCATCATGATTTAAGTAATATTATCTATTTATGGGCACGTTATCATCACCCAACACTATATAAAAAAAATGTTGTCCCGTCATCCTAAGTCAACCACAGTATGATATAGGTCAAGTTCATATGGTTGACTATCCTAGGGGTTTTCTAACCCTTAAGGATGGATTTTGGAACCCAAAATAGATTTTTGCCTATGGGGTTCACTAGAAATTCCTTGGGGATCCATTTCTTAGCTATTACTTTGTTTTTGTCTTGTCCCCTAGCAATTAGGCATTTATAAGCTTTCTCATTTTTCTTCTCTTTATATCCTAGGCCCTTCTTGTTAAAACTTGCCCTTTGGCTCCCAATTATCATGTTAAGGGTATTGGAGCCTATTGTGAATTTCTCTAGGGCTTTGGTTAAATAATCTACCTTTTCCCTTAATGCCCTATTTTCTTCTATGCATGCATCACTAACATCTAAAGGCACATAATTATCATGTGAGCATGCATCATTTAGGCTAGAAGAAATATTTTCATTTTCATTTAAGCATGCTTTTTCTAATTTTTGTTCTAGGTCCTTAATTTGATCTAGCATGCTTTTGTTCTTCTTCTTAGCTCTAAATAAGTCCTTAGTGAGGCTAGAAATCATAGACATAATTTGTTTAGGGGGTAGATTCGTTACCTCACTTACCAAGTCCTCTTCTTCCGATGAGGATGATGTAGAAGCTCCCCCTTGACTTGAGCTCTCTCCTCTTGAGCTTGATTCTTCATTTTCGGTGGAGGAGGAGCAATCCGAGTCATGAAGAGCCATTAGGGCTAGATTGGAGTAGACGTGCTCTTTTTCTTCGAATGAGGATGAAGAGGCAAGGTCATCCCATGTCTTGGCTTTGAGTGCCATGGCCTTCCCTTTTTCCTTGGCCTTCTTCTCCTCTTTCTTCTTGCTTCCCTTTTTCTTCTTCTTTTCTTCCTTGCTCTTGTTTAGGAGGGGACAATTATCCCTTATGTGCCCTTCTCCTTGGCAATTGTAGCATATCACCTTCCCCCTTGGTCTTCTACTCCTATCATTTGATTTGTTAAAATGAAAACCCTTTAAAACACGTCTTACCATATAGGCCTCTTCGGTGCTATCCATGGAGGAGGATGAGGCTTCGTCATCGGAGGAGGAGGGAATTTCCATCTTCTTCTTTCCCTTATTTGCTATCAAGGCCACTCCTCTTGAAGGTTGAATTCTTGGTTCTTCTTGTATTCCTTCAAGTATTGTTTCATGGAGCTCCATTGTTGAGAAGAACTCCTCCAAGGTACTTACTTCCAAGTTCTTGGAGATGTAGAATGAATCCACCATGGAGCTCCATCTTGAGGACCGGGGAAAGGCATCTATGGCCTTCATTACCATATCCCGGTTGGATAACTTCTCTCCTACACTTGTTAGTCCAAGCAAAATCTCTTTAAACCTAGAATGCAATGAAGTTACCTTTTCTCCCTTTTCTAATTTGATGTTTGATAGTTGGGAGCGGAGGAGGTCTCTTCTTGCTAGCTTTGCCTCCGAGGTACCTTCATGAAGCTCTACTAGCTTCTCCCACATCTCCTTGGCACTAGAGCACTCCCCAATTCGGTTTATCTCTTGTTGGGGAAGTACGTTGAGGAGATGATGCTTAGCCCTTGAATTTGCAATGTGTTCCTCTCTTTGCTTCTTAGTCCACCTTGTCTTCTCTATTGGTTCACCCCTTTCATCCCTAGGCAACTCGAAACCATTTTCCATTATAAGCATAACATCAAAATCGGTCTCGAAGAATACCTCCATTCGCTTCTTCCACTGTTTAATTCGCCGGCCGAACTTCGGTAGATGTTGGAGCCGGCCATCTTTTAATGAAGTGTTTGTCGTGGCGGTTAGTCCTTGACAAACGACTTGGCTCTGATACCACTTGTTGGGAGATCGGTTGGCCGGCTAGAGGGGGGTGAATAGCCCTAATTCGATGGTAGTCGTATTTTGCTCGTCTACGAAAACGTTAGCGCAAGCGGAAGCAATAAACTAAGACAAGCAAATAGAAGTAAAACAAAGACAATACAAACACGGAGATATAACGTGGTTCACGGCTACGCCGCTAATCCACGGTCCGATTCGTCCACGGTGAATCACTCCGAAACCCAATCACTATTGGTCTCTCCTTTGCACCAAGCTAGGTGGAGGTAACCTTTACAAACACTCCTCTTACAAATAGAATGGAAATAAGCTTGAGTAAGAGGATGGAAAGCTTTAGGGATCTTTGGGAGAGTATTAGAGCATAAGCATTTTGGCTCCCAAACCCTTACCCCCTTCCTTTTTATAGAGGAAGAGGGTTTCTTCCCGTTGACACAGGATCAGTCGACTGATGCCCTCGATCAGTCGACTGATCTCGTAGCCGTTGCCCAATAACGGCTGCTTTCCACGTTGGATTCCATCCAACGGTATTGGCATCAGTCGACTGATGGGACCATCAGTCGACTGATGCTCGATCAGTCGAGTGCTCAGTCGAGTCGACTCCATTCTGTGCCGTCAGTTCCATCATCGATCGCCATTCCGGCGATCATTGCCGACATCGATCCGACCGCTATTCCATGGCAAGCGATCGCTAAGCACTTAACTGGTTTTACACCAGTCGATCGACCCATCGACTCAGAGCAGTCGACTGCCATGACATGGCAGTCGACTGGTGTCGGGAAAACCCATCCGACACTTGGCCAAATGGCCAAGTTTCACCTAAGAGCTACCCCTTCCCGGGTTACAACGCTCACTCTCATCCCTCGGAGTCCCTCGCCTTCGAAGTTCTCTTCGTTCACGGCCACGTCCCTTGGCAGCATCAGGCGCACGGCTCTGCAATGCTCCTTCGCGTCTCTTGCCTCGAAGTAACTTCCTCCGGCTTCACTCCAAGCTCCTCGTCCGGCGGTCCCTCGGATGCTCCAAGCGCACGGCTTCCGCAAAGCTATCCTTCACCGACTCAAGGCACGAGTCATGAGATGTGAAACTCGCCATGGCTCCATGTGCGAATTACTAAGCCCTGCATGACTTCAACGCACATATCAAATCAACATAACCAACTAACTTAAACCCATTGCCACACACATCAAAACCTTATCATGGCAAGAGATTGCCCTAACATTTTTCATTGACTTTTGGTGCCGGAGGAGCTTTCTTAACCCTTTTTGGACACTTACTTTTGTAGTGTCCAGATTCCCTACACTCAAAGCATATTATATGATTTTTATTTACAATTGACATGCTTGAGTTACCTATGGTGGTGGTAGGTGCCGGAATTGGAGCTTCTTCATCTTGACTAGATGTCGAAGCTTTATCTTGTTGCTCTGGAGTGGAAATTCTTTCCTCCCCCTCAATCCTATAGGTGGAGGTGTCTTCTACTTCTTCTTCCACCGATCCGGAAGTTGACTCCTCTTCAACTTCCGATTCCTCACTTGCTCTTGAGGATGATGAACTCTCTTCATCCTCTTCCTTATCTTCTTCTACTTGTGCCAAGTGGGGCTTTTCATTGAACTTGGCTAATTTGTCCCATAGCTCCTTGGCATCAAGATATTCACCTAGCCTAGACAAAACATAATTAGGTATCAAATCTTCTAAAAGTTTTGTTATCTTGGCTTCGATTTTGAATTTTTGCCATTGCTCTTGAGTCCATTTCTTAAACTTGAGGACTTGTCCATTCCTATCCCGAGGAGGTTCAAAACCTTCTACGAGGATGAACCAATCCTCTATATCCATCATAAAAAATGTCTCCATTCTTGTTCTCCACACCGAAAAGTCTTCTCGATCATATGGCGGTGGAGTGTTGATGTCCCATCCAAGCTTGTCTTGGGATTCCATCTTGTTCCTCTAGAGTCTTGACTCCGGGTTGATAATCCGTAGAAGAGCCCCAGGCTCTGATACCAATTGTAGGATATTTGAAGCTGCTAGAAGGGGGGTGAATAGCGTCGTGTTCGTTCGTAGATGGAATTCGATCATGGTTGTCTCTACAATTTCGTTAGCACGCAGTGGAATAGTAATGAAAGTAATAACGGAATAAACAACAACGCAATCACAAATATTTAACGTGGTTCAGAACCGAATGGTTCCTACTCCACGGATTGGGTTCGTACGAACCCTAGCGTTGCCAATCACACACCACTATGATAAACACTCCTTCTCGACACAAGTCGGAGGTGGAGAAACCCCTTACAAGAAATCTTACAACAGTAAGAAACAAAAACAAGCAATTACAACAATTTATATGAAAGACAAGTAAAGAAAAACTTTACAACTCTTGCTTTTGATTGCTTGAATGCTTGGTTGTTTGATTAGCACATGGAGACCTGATTTGCAGCAACAAATCACCCCTAAAGCTCTCAAAAATCGGATCCATTTTTCTCCATCATGAGCTCCTTTTATAGCTTCAACCCGTGCTAGAAAAAGTCAATCAGTTGACTGCTCGGGACCATCAGTCGACTGATCACACTGTTGTTGTGAGACAACTGTGTAATCCACGCTGGAAAAATCCAATGACTAGGACATTAGTCGACTGATGAGCCATCACTCGACTGCTCGTCCCAACGGTCGAGTGAGACTCCATTTTGTGCCCCAAAATCTGAGCATCATTCGATTGATCACATGATCAGTCGACTGCTCGGCCAATCAGTCGACTGCCCACCTATGGCAGTCGACTGCTAGGGCAATTCCCACAGTCAAACCCTAGTTGACTATGCCAGTCGACTGCCACATGGCATCAGTCGACTGGCACACCTCAAACATGAGGTTTTAACCCAAGTATGGTGTCCCCATACTTGCTAGACCACCCTTAGCCTAGACCTAAGCCTTCTAGCCACCTCCATCAGCCTCACACCTCTCAGATCCTCCAAGTCATCCATGACTTGTTTATCCATCGCACTAGCCTTCAGGTGCTTCCATCGGCTATGTCATGCTAACGGTGTCTACACCGCCAAGGTACATTTGACTTACGCCGCCAAGACTCCGCTTGGACTTTACACCGCCAATTATTGAACTTATGCTACCAAGACTCCTGCTTGGACTTTACGCTGCCAATATCAAACCCCTTGGACTTCTCATGCCAAGACCCATGCTTGGACTTTCCCAAATGCCAAGTGTCCCACTTTGACTTTCCATGCCAAGTACTCATGACTTGGACTTTACCTTGCCAAGACCCATGCTTGGACTTCCCAAAATGCCAAGTGTCCCACTTGGACTTTCCATGCCAAGTACCCATGACTTGGACTTTACCATGACAATTACATTGTCATATGTTTTTGTCTAACATCAAAACATCTCTCAAGCCAAGCTCGAGTCCTGGTCAATTGTGACTTGGGCCAATTGCACCAACATCTTTTGAACCGGATGCAGATCCGTGGCTGGTCTTGAATAGAGCTTCGCAGTCCGATTCATCTTCGGTTTCAGATTCGTGTTCCGGTTCTAACTCCATGTCCGATTCAACTGGTTTAGCCATGAAGACGCGATCATCATCTTCTTCCTCGGGTGCTTCTTCCCACGTAGCATTGAGTGCCTTTTTGTGTTTCGATGCTTTGTTCTTGAGCTTCGGACATTCGGACTTGATATGTCCAAACCTATTGCATTCGTAACACCTGACATTAAAACTTTTAGGCTTACCTTCGTTAGGTCGAGTGAGTTTCGCTTTCGGCCCTTGGCCATCCTCCGAACTTGGTTGACTAGTTCAGCCTATTAGGATGTATACTGAAAAGTCTATCTTTTGTATGAACATCTTTATTTTTGAAATAAGAATCACATGTTCATTGTTTGCATATTTATGGTTATGCATATAGTCTAATACATTACATTGTACATAACATGGTGTGTAGTATCACACGGGAGATCATGTTATCAGTTCATTGTAAAGTATAAGTAAAGGCTCACAACCGAGATGGTTTTGGACAAACTTTTGGTATGGTTATAGTGTAATTTGGTATTGGTTTGTCTTGACCATAGAATTACACTAGTACAATTTGTGTGTATTGAGCAGGACCAACTTATAGGTGATTCGATTTATTGCTGACTATAACATTTGAATCGAACCTCATATATTATGTTGTACATGCTCTTAATCCTGATATAATAACGGGCACATATACTTAGTATTCATTTCTTTGATTTACCAATGGGCGAGATTTATAGAGTAAATCAATAGACTCGGTAAGTTGGGAAATGATATTATTTATATGGTGTATCGTTGATTATAGGAGGAAACCGTATGCTATATATTAGGATGATGATGTCCCCTTGAGGAGCTCATAAGGTTCATCATGTAAACCCTGTAGGTGGACTTGGTCCGGCATGATGATAAGGTTGAGTGATACTACTCATGGAGTTAGATGTTGATTAATTAATTATCAGTAAATTAATTAATCGACGGACATTCGAGATCTTAAAAACGGGGGGATATATGTACAAATAATAAAAGGAGCCCATATTAACTTATGGGGGTTGGTGAGGTAGATCAATGATAATCCTCTAGTGGAATGGATTGTCATTAATGGATCGGACTTTCTGTGGGCTTGATCCATTGGGTGGCCAAGATCCAACTCCTCCTCATGGTCCCTATCGTAGCCTATTAAAACCCTCATGAAGCCTAGATCCGATGGTGGAGAATGGAACTCTAGATCCGATGGTGGAGAATAAATCTCTAGATCCGACGGTGGAGATTAAATCTGTAGATCTGATGGTGGAGATTAAATCTTTAGATCCGACGGTGGAGATTAAATCTCAAAGTCCGACAATTGACATTAAATCTCTAGAACTAACGGTTGAGATTAAATCCCTAGAACCGACTGTGGAGATTAAAAGAAGGCTTAATCCTAGCTCTATAAAAGGAGGCATAAGGGTGGGCGGCAAGAACAATTGAAGGGAGATTAGGGTTTTAGGCGGCTAGGGCTTGGAGAGGCATTGGTCGGCTAGGGTTTCCTCTCCTCCTTGGGCAGAAAGGCTTTCTCTCCTTCCTAGGGTTTTGGACGGCGCCTCCCTTCTTCCTCTCATCCTAGGCCGGCATCCCAACTCTCTTCCTCTTCTCCTTGGCTGGTGGAAACAAGGGTTAGGGTTGTTCCTTGGAGCTCTTGGTCGGTGCCCACTCCTTACACCTCTCTTTGGGCCGACAGCAAGCATCAAGCTTGGAGCTTGATGGTTGGCCCTAGATAGGAGGAGAGTTTTGTTTCTATACTTCCTCTTGTTCGGAGCGAGCAAGGAAAGAAAGATCATGATCTAGGAGGCTTCATCTCTTGGAGGATCGTTTCTTACACTACGTCCAAGAGGAGGATATGACATACGATAGAAGACCTTGAGGTAAACAAGAGGTATACATCTTGTTTGCTTTCCTTTTGTTTTTTTGTATGTTGTATGTTTTTATTATGTGGCTAATTTACTTGGACCTCGAATACAAACACAAAAACCGGCGATCCGTACCTCATCTATTCCGCGGCTATTCGAAGAATAGGGGTAGATTACTTGAACAACAAGTTTGTTCAAGTGACCACTCTAATCGGATAGCACGACGATGAAACGGTAGCTTGGGTAATCCCTAATTGTCATGGATTAATTTTTTTTAATCCAGGGACGAAGACGGGATCACCATGAACAAGCAATCGAGTTGAAGTTGGAAGCGAAGTTTCCTGTCTTCAAGTGGTATCAGAGCCATTGTTTCTGATTTTGTGTGTTTAGGATTCGATTACTTTTATGTACTTTTCATATATTATATGTGCCAGATAATAGTAGGATGTGCATAGGTTAACTTTTTGGTTGCAGGCATAAGATCCAACTATTATGGCCATATGTGTGTATGTGATTGTATGTATGTAATTGTATATTCTTTGAATCCTCGGGGTTGAAGAGACTAGTATTTAATTTTTGTAATAAAGTACGACTTTGTTTAGCCACTCATTTATTTTAGTTTACTTTCGATCTAGATTTCATGTACACTCCTTCGTGGAGTATAGGATCGATGGATATGAATTAAAATAGTTTTTCTCGGCTCGGATCTCCGGATGGCTTGTGCATGGCGTAGGGAGGAGCGGACGAGATGGCGATACGACGGGAGGCATATTGGAGACAAAAGCCATAATAGTTGGAAAATATTTTTTTTTATATTTATTGCTTTTTGTTTGATATGCATGTCGTAGGCTAGGAAAATTCTTCAATTTTAAATTACTAAGTGGGAGAGGGATATTTTTATAAATTCCCACGACCTCCATTACGATTTGACATGTGATGCAAACAAACTTACGCGTCGGCTCTGAGTGCCTTCCTCCCCATCAGATGAGTTTGTTTGCAGATCACAGGGGTGAATATGGTTATAGGAAATTATTAAGGAGCGTGTGTACTTCCTCATCGGAAGGCACATAACCCGAGATAATTACCTTGGTACCAAGTAATGGTGAACACTTAGATACAAATAGGAGTATCCTCCCCATCAGAGTCACTGCTTTTATTTGTAGGACCGAAGAGGAACCAACTATTAATTTTATTTGTCAAAAAGTTAGGTTGACAAGATAGTAAAATTAATCTGTAAAATCTCCTCTTACAAATGTAGAATTCATATACTTCCACACTATCATGGCATACGATATTCTCAAAGTTTTGAGGTGTTGGTTGATTTTAAAATTTTATTATTTGAGGAATCAATAATTTTTTTGAAATCTAATGTTTTGATCTATGTGATTCTTAGGTTTTTTCAAAATGACTTTCAACCCGCTTGCTGTGATACTGAAAGAAAATAAACTTACTGGACCTAATTATGTTGATTGGAAGAGGAATCTTGACATTGTCTTGACTGCTGAGGAATACAAATATGTACTCCTCGAAAAGTCCCCTCCTAAGCCTGCGGATGATTCTGTGGAAAAGGAGAAGGAGAGTTATAAGAAATGGATTAAGGCTGATGAGATGACACGATGTTACATTTTGGCATCTATGTCAAATGTACTGCAGCATCAGCATCAAGCCATGCCCACTGCTTATGACATGATGCTCAATCTCAAAGAGCTTTTTTGACACCAGAATTGGGCTACAAGGCAGGAAGCCATGAGGAACTTGATGACGACCACCATGATCGAGGGAACACCCATGAGGGATCATATTCTCAAGATGATGACTCATTTGAATGAGCTGGAAGTCTTAGGAGCTGAGATCAATGGGGAAACTCAGGTCGATATCATTCTCTAGTCTCTACCTAGAAGTTTTGAGTAGTTTCGCCCGAACTACAACATGAATAAAAGGTTGTATTAGTTGGCGGAGCTTATGAGAGAACTCCAGGCGACAGAGGGGCTATTTCATCAGAGTGCTCAGGCGCAGACCATGGTTGCTCGAAAGGTTTCTACTTCTATGCCGAAAGGCAAGAAGAAGAAGAAACAAGCTGGGGAAAAGGTGGCGAGAGGATCTCAGGGAGGAGTGAAGAAGCTGAAAGACATGTGCTTCACTTGCAAGCAGACTGGACACTGGAAGAAGAATTGGCCGAACCGAAAGCAGAACAAAGGTATATCTTTTGGTCTAGTCGTTGAAACATGTTTAGCGGTGTTATCTACCGACACCTGGTGTGTAGATATAGGAGCCACTAATCATGTCTGCAATACTTTGTAGGGGTTCAAGGAAACCAGACGACTGGCTAAAGGGGAGATTACCATCTACTTGGGTGATGCTACGAAGGTAGCAACAGTTACAGTTGTTGGGGATCGATTGGCCGGCTAGAGGGGGTGAATTGCCCTCGTTCGTTGGTCGTCGTATTTTGCTCGTCTACAAAATGTTAGCGCAAGCGGAATATACAAATACAAACAAAGACAAACAAAATATAAGCAAGCAATACAAACACCGAGATGAAACATGGTTCACGGCTACGCCGCTAATCCACGGTCCGATTCGTCCACGGTGAATCACTCCGCAATTTATCCACTAGATCACTCCTTTGCACAAAGCTAGGTGGAGGTAACCTCTTTACAATCTCTCTTCTTACAATAGAATATAAATAAAACTAGTAAGAAGAGTGGAAGAACACTTAGAGCACTTTGGGAGCAATTTGGAGCATAAGCATTAACCCCCCAAAGCCTCATCCCCTTCCTTTTTATAGAGGAAGAGGGTTTCTTCCCGTTGACACGAGCGATCGTGATGGCACCCATCGATCGGCCAGTCTGCGCCAATAATGGCCGCTTTCCACGTTGGATACCATCCATCCAGATGCGCATCGATCGGTGATGGCACCCATCGATCGATGATGTTAACGGTCGAGTCCTCAACGAGGTCGACCCGATCAAGCCATCAGTCGACTGATCAACTTGATTCAGCCATATTAGACCAGTCGATCGACCCATCGACTCAAAGCAGTCGACTACCGTGACATGGCAGTCGACTGGTGTCAGGAAAACTCATCCGACACTTGGCCAAATGGCCAAGTTTCACCTAAGAGCTACCCTTCCCGGGTTACAATCGCTCACTCTCATCCCTTGGAGTCCCTCGCCTTCGAAGTTCTCTTCGTTCACGGCCACGTCCCTCGGCAGCATCAGGCGCACGACTCTACAATGCTCCTTTGCGTCTCTTGCCTCGAAGTCTACTTCCTCCGGCTTCACTCCAAGCTCCTCGTCCGACGGTCCCTCGGATGCTCCAAGCGCACGACTTCCGCAAAGCTATCCTTCACTGACTCAAGGCACGAGTCATGAGATGTGAAACTCGCCATGGCTCCATGTCCGAATTACTAAGTCCTGCACGACTTCAACGCACATATCAAATCAACATATCAAACTAACTTAAACCCTTTGCCACACCATCAAAACCATATTACGGCAAGAGATTGCCCTAACAATCTACCCCTTTTTGATGTGTGACAATCCGTTTAAGTTAGGTAAAAACATTTGATATAAATTTTAAAGGAAAGAAAGCATGTAAACATAATCATGATATAGCAACATGCAACTCCCCCTTAATCCATGAAACTCCCCCTTAATTTCTTCCTTAATTTCTCCCCCTATCATAATTAACTTAAACATAATCATTTCTCCCCCTTTGACACCATCAAAAAGATTATTACTAAGTTAAAAACACATGGCATCAAGTCTAATAGAAGGAAAATACCATAAGTTGATTTAAAATCGACGATATTCGAGCCATCGATCTCTTAGTTCGAATACGGTCGGTATACCGACCGCACGTGGATTTCGGGATTTTCTGATTTTCAGACCGAATTTCAGAAATGCATTAAAAATTCCAAAAAATTCAAAAAAATCATGAAATTTGGGGAACACATTTCTTTTAAGTATATCTATCAGTGAAAAATATGTTTTCATGAAAAATCATTATATTTTCACGTATTTGCCAAAAATCCAAAAGCTTTAAAAACTACTAGGTTTTTGATCATAAGAGTATCCATTTTAACACCTAGTCTTGCATCCAATTGTTTCAAAACATGAATACATAGATTTTAGATTAAAAAATTGTTTTGAAAACATATGAAATATCCAACCATGATCTTTGGGCAATATGTCTATGAATTAAACATAAGCCTTCCCCATGATTGGACTATTATTGCTATGTTGATACTTTAAATGACCATCTAAATGCCATAGGCATTAGTGGACATTTGTATCATCCTAACATCTCACCCATGCTAAGTTTGCAATCAAGTTAGCCTATAGTGAGTGTGAGATGCATCCTAGGGGGTATTTGTGCATACTTAACCAATATATTCATGCAATTCTATCAAGGTTAAGTATCAACGTAATAATCCTCATGATCATAAGGGCATATATGAATGAATTCTACATTATGATCATGAAACTCATGTTTTCATCAAATTATAATCATGCATTAGGTATTATATGATGATAATAAACAAAGTATCACCTAAAGCATGATTTAAACCTATTTCTCATGATAACGTGCCAAATTTCAAAAACATACATCATGATTGCAAATATACATAGGAATTACATCAATCATCATGATTTAAGCAATATTATCTATTTATGGGCACGTTATCATCACCCAACACTAAAAAAAAATTTTCCCCGTCATCCTAAGTCAACCAAAATATGATATAGGTTAGGTACATGTGGTTGACTACCCTAGGGTTATCCTAACCCTTAAGGATGGATTTTGGAACCCAAAATAAGTTCTTTCCTATTGGGTTCACTAGATATTCCTTGGGGATCCATTTCCTAGCTACTACTTTCTTCTTATCTTGTCCCCTAGCTATTAGGCATTTGTAGGCCTTTTCATTTTTCTTTTCCTTATATCCTAGGCCCTTCTTATTTAAGCTAGCTCTTTGGCTCCCTATAATCATGTTCAATGTGTTGGAGCCAATTGTGAATTTTTCTAGGGCTTTTGTTAAATAATCTACCTTTTCCCTTAATGCCCTATTTTCCTCTATGCATGCATCATTAACATCCAAAGGCATATAGTCATGTGAGCATGCATCATCATGGCAAGAAGAACCATTATCATTTAGGCATGCTTTTTCTAGTTTTTGTTCTAATTTCTTAATTTGATTAAGCATGCTTTTATTTTTCTTTTTCATTCCCTGATACCACTTATTGGGGATCGATTGGCCGGCTAGAGGGGGGTGAATAGCCCTCGTTCGTTGGTCGTCGTATTTTGCTCGTCTACAAAACGTTAGCGCAAGCGGAATATACAAATACAAACAAAGACAAACAAAATATAAGCAAGCAATACAAACACCGAGATGTAACGTGGTTCACGGCTACGTCGCTAATCCACGGTCCGATTCGTCCACGGTGAATCACTCCGCAATCTATCCACTAGATCTCTCCTTTGCACAAAGCTAGGTGGAGGTAACCTCTTTACAATCTCTCTTCTTACAATAGAATGGAAATAAAACTAGTAAGAAGAGTGGAAGAACACTTAGAGCACTTTGGGAGCAATTTGGAGCATAAGCATTAACCCCCCAAAGCCTCATCCCCTTCCTTTTTATAGAGGAAGAGGGTTTCTTCCCGTTGACACAGGAGCAGTCGACTGATGGCACCCATCAGTCGACTGGTGCTGTAGCCGTTGCCCAATAACGACCGCTTTCCACATTGGATACCATCCATCCAGCGATCGGCATCGATCGATGGCACCCATCGATCGGTGATGTTAACCGATCGAGTCCTCAACGTGGTCGACTCGTCCCTTGGCGACATCGACCGATCGGTGATCATCAGTCGACTAATCAACTTGATTCAGCCATATTAGACCAGTCGATCGACCCATCGACTCAGAGCAGTCGACTGCCGTGACATGGCAGTCGACTGGTGTCGGGAAAACTCATCCGACACTTGGTCAAATGGCCAAGTTTCACCTAAGAGCTACCCTTCCCGGGTTACAATCGCTCACTTTCATCCCTTGGAGTCCCTCGCCTTCGAAGTTCTCTTCGTTCGCGGCCACGTCCCTCGGCAGCATCAGGCGCACGGCTCTGCAATGCTCCTTCGTGTCTCTTGCCTCGAAGTCTACTTCCTCCGGCTTCACTCCAAGCTCCTCGTCCGGCGGTCCCTCGGATGCTCCAAGCGCACAGCTTCCGCAAAGCTATCCTTCACCGACTCAAGGCACAAGTCATGAGATGTGAAACTCGCCATGGCTCCATGTGCGAATTACTAAGTCCTGCACGACTTCAACGCACATATCAAATCAACATATCAAACTAACTTAAACCCTTTGCCACACCATCAAAACCATATTACGGCAAGAGATTGCCCTAACAACAGTGGGTGATGTTTATTTGTCTTTTGAGAGGAATAAAGTTTTGGTTCTTAAGAATTGCCTTTATGTACCTTTATTTAGAAAGAATTTGATTTCGTTTTCTAAATTGTTTATGGATGGATATTTTATTTCTTTTAATGAAAGAGTTGTTATAAAAAGGAATAGGGAGATTATCTGTTCTGGTGCATTGATAGGAAATTTATATACACTTGAACCAAAAGCTCCCACGATGCAAATAGAAGTAAATAACTCATCTTTTAATTCCAATAAGAGAAAAGAACCTTCAAAGATGAACCAAACATATCTTTGGCATCTAAGGCTAGGTCATATTAACCTAAGCAGAATTCAAAGGTTGATAGCTGATGGACTCTGGGTTCATTAGTCGTGGAAGATTTCCCAACCTGCGAATCTTGCTTGGAGGGTAAAATGACCAAGAGACCTTTTAAGGCCAAGGGGTATAGAGCAAAAGATGTGTTGGAGTTGGTTCATTCTGATTTGTGTGGTCCTATGTCTATCCAGGCAAGAGGTGGTTTTGAATATTTCATCTCTTTTATAGATGATTATTCGAGATATTGATACATTTACCTGATGCGCCGCAAGTTTGAATGCTTTGACAAGTTCAAAGAATTCAAGGTTGATGTGGAGAAACGTCAAGGTAAAAGTATTAAGACACTATGATCTGATCGTGGTGGTGAGTACCTTTTGGGAGAGTTTAGGAATTACTTATCAGAGGCTGGGATTCAATCCCAATTGTCTGCACCTGGCACACCCCAGCAGAATGGTGTTGCAGAGCGAAGGAAATGACTCTTATGGAGATGGTTAGATCGATGATGAGTTATTCTGAGTTGCCAGATTCATTCTGGGGATATGCTCTAGATACGACAGTGTATATTCTGGACTTGGTACCATCTAAATCAGTGCCTTCTACTCCCACAGAATTATGGACTGGGCGAAAGCCTAGTCTAAGACATTCAGATTTGGGGGAGTCCAGTACATGTGCTGAAGGCAGATGCTGGTAAGTTGGAACCTCGTACAGAAGTACGCATGTTCGTTGGCTATCCTAGAGGAACGAAAGGTGGTTTATTTTATAGTCCTAGAGATCAGAGGGTGATCGTTAGCACGAATGGTAGATTTCTAGAGGAAGACAATGTGATGAACCACAAGCCCAAGAGAAAGATTGTTCTGGAAGAATTGAAAGGGGAAGTCACTACTTCAGTACCACCGGTACAAGAGGATATACCACAAGTCACTGCACCGCGTGTCATAGAGGATACATAGGTGATACCTCATCATAGTGGGAGGGTTGTTAGACAACCTGATAGATTCATGTTCTTAGGAGAATCTTCTGATTTGGTCCCTGGCGAACATGAACCTGATCCATGGACATATGACGAGGCAATCCAAGATAAAGATGCAGTATCTTGGAAAAGTGCGATGAATATTGAGATTGAATCTATGGATTAAAATCAGGTCTGGGAGCTAGTAGAACCACCCAATGATGTAAAAACCATTGGATGCAAGTGGATCTACAAAAGAAAGAGAGGAATAGATGAGAAGGTCGAGACCTTTAAAGTGAGGCTTGTTGCAAAGGGGTATACTCAGAAAGAAGGTATCAATTATGAGGAGACCTTTTCGCCTGTAGCCATGCTTAAGTCTATCAGGATTCTCTTATGTATTACTGCTCATATGGATTATAAGGTGTGGCAGATGGATGTCAAGATAGCTTTTCTTAATGGAAGTCTTGAGGAAAATATCTATATGAAGCAACTAGAGGGATTCATTGCAAAGGGCAAAGAACATCTTGTGTGTAAGCTTAATCGATCCATTTATGGATTGAAGTAAGCTTCGAGGTCTTCGAACATCTGATTTGATGAGGTAATCCAGTCTTATGGATTTATTCAAAGTCCGGATGAGTCTTGTGTATACAAGAGATGTGACGAAAACGTAGTGTTATAGATGACATTTTGTTAATTGGCAACAATGTCAAGGTGTTATTAGACGTAAGGGTATGATTGTCCAAACAGTTTGATATGAAGGACTTGGGAGAAGTGGGACACATCCTTGGGATGAAGGTTATAAGGGATCGCAAGAAAAGGATGTTGTGCTTATCTCAAGCTTCATAGATATACACCATTATGGATCGTTTTAGCATACAAAACTCTAAGAAAGGTTTTCTACCTTTCAGGCATGGAGTTCCTTTATCTAAGGAGATGTGTCCTAGAACATCTAAGGAGATAGCAGAGATGAAGGCGGTTCCTTATGTTTCGATAGTAGGAAGCCTCATGTATGCTATGCTATGTACGAGACCATATATCTGTTTTGCCGTTGGCATGGTTAGCAGATATCAGACTAATACAGGATAGGGGCATTGGACTACGGCAAAGCATATATTGAAGTACCTGAGAAGGACTATGGATTATATGCTAGTTTATCAAGCAGATCAATTACTCCCTGTGGATTACACAGATTCCGACTTCCAATCAGATAAGAAAAACAATAAGTCTACCCCAGGTTTTGTGTTTACTTTGGGAGGTGGAGCCATTGTATGGAGGAGTGTCAAGTAGAAATGCATGGCTGGCTCTACCATGGAAGCTGAGTATGTGGTGGCCTCTGAGGTGGCCAAAGAAGTTGTGTGCCTTAAGAACTTTTAGATGGACTTGGATGTGATTCCTGGTTTGCCCAAAAGTATCACAATTTATTATGATAATAGTGGTGCAGTTGCAAACTCGAAGGAACAACGAGCCCATAAGGCAAGTAAACACATAGAGTGCCAGTACCACCTGATACGAGAAATCGTAAAGCGAGGAGAAGTTGCTATGGCCAAGATTGCATCAGAGGATAACCTGGAAGATCCTTTCACTAAGGCCCTTCCAGTGAGAGCTTCTGATAGACATGTGGAGGGAATGGTAATCGGATGTATGGCAGTATGAGGACAACATAGTATTTTAGTATAAGTTGGAGATTGTTGGGATGTATACTAAAAAGTCTTTCTTTTGTATGAACATCTTTAGCGTCGTGATCGTTCGTTGATGGAATTCGTTGCATGATCGTCTCTACAATTTCGTTAGTATGCAGTGAAAATAGAAATAATACAATAACGAAATACGACAAACACAACAAGAACACGAGTATGTAATGTGGTTCGGAACCGCACGGTTCCTACTTCACGGATCGAGCTCTACGAGCTCTAGTGATGCACACGCAACCACTAATAAACACTCCTTCTCGGAACAATCTAGAGGCAGAGAAACCTCGTACAAGATGATTACAACAATAATCAAATAGATACAAGCAAATATGATAATGAAATACAAATGCAAGTAAAGGAAAACACTTTACAAGAGCTTTTGATTGCTAGATCTTTGATTTCCTTGAACTAGCTTTGAAGTACTAGAAAGCACCAACTTTCCCCTTCAATTTCGCCCAAGAAAATCGCTATCTTTTCCTCTATCACGAGCTCCTTATATAGCTTCAACCTGTGCTGGAAAATGTCGATCAGTCGACTGATCGGGACTATCAGTCGACTGATGCCACTGTTGTCGTGAGACAACGGCTAGATCCACTCTGGATAAGTCCAACGGATCTACCATTAGTCGACTGATAATACCCATCAGTCAACTGATGGAGTCCTCACTCGAGCAGTCGAGTCTCGACCAGTCGAGTCTCGACTCCATTCTGTGGTCGAATTCTCGAGCACCAGTCGACTAATCACACGATCAGTCGACTGCTCGAGCAATCTGTCGACTGCCCACCTCTGGCGGTCGACTGCTAGGCCACTTCCCGCAGTCAAACCCTAAATGACTCGGGCCAATCGACTGACACATGACACCAGTCGACTGGCACACCTCAACCATGAGGTTTTAGCCCAAGTATGGTTCCCCCATACTTGCTAGACCACCCTTAGCCTAGACCTAAGTCTTCTTGCCACCTCCATCGGCCTCACGCCTCTCAGATCCCTCCAAGTCATCCATGACTTGTTCATCCATCGCGCTAGCCTCCAGGTGCTTCCATCGGCTATGTCATGCTAACAGTGTCTACACCGCTAAGGCACATTGGACTTGCACCGCCAAGACTCCGCTTGGACTTTACGTCACCAACCATTGGACTTATGCTGCCAAGACTCCCGCTTGGACTTTATGCCGCCAACCATTGGACTTATGCTGCCAAGACTCCCGCTTGGACTTTACGCCGCCAATATCAAACCCCTTGGACTTTTCAAATGCCAAGACTCAAGCTTGGACTTTCCCTTGCCAACCCATGTTGGACTTTCCATGCCAAGTACTCAAGACTTGGACTTTACCTTGCCAAGACCCATGCTTGGAATTTCCATTGCCAAGACCCATGCTTGGACTTTCCAAATGCCAAGTGTCCCACTTGGACTTCCCTTGTCAACTCATGTTGAACTTTCCATTGCCAAGACCCATGCTAGTGTCTCACTTGGACTTCCCATGCCAAGTACTCATGATTTGGACTTTCCCATGACATTTACATTGTCATATGTTTTTGTCGAACATCAAAACATCACTCGAGTCATGGTCAATCGAGACCTGGGCCGATTGCGCCAACAATCTCCCCCTTTTTGATGTTTGACAAAAACCAAACAAAAACATTGAGTTAGAACACTAACTCAAATCCCTTACCAATTATCCCAAATTGGTAATCTTAAACATTCTCCAAATGTTCTCCCCCAAACATTCTCCCCCTTTTTGACTAACATCAAAAAGGTTTTCTCTCCAAGGAGGTCAATGTCTCATGTCCCAATGAGATCTTACAATCTCCCCCTTGGTCCAAAATACCTAGGATGCCTACAATCTGCCTAGTGATAAGTCCCATATCACTCAAGAGAGGCAATCCTATTCACTCCCCCAATTTCCAAATTGAGTCTCTCAAAAAGCCCATCAATTTCCCAATTGATGATACTCTCCCAATAACTTCTCCTCTTCAAGGAGAAAAACACATCCATCATTCCAAGATGGATACCTCCCCCTAAAGGCTTACTCCCCCTTGACCATTGCACCAACAATGTCCTTGGGAAGTCCCTAAGCCCATAGGAACTCTAAACCATCAAAATTAAGGTTAGAAATTCAACATTGAACTTTCCAACACCTTAAATTGATATAAACCCTAAACAACTCTCCTAATCCATATCCAATGGATTTTCACCCTTTATAATACTTTCCAAAGCATATCCTAGGGTTAGGAGTGGTTAGGGACCTTAACCGCAGCTGAACACGGGCTAAACAAACCCAGTTTTCTCGAATCAAGATTGGCAATGACTCACCACAATGATCACATCACATCACCAACTCATCACCCAGTGCGATCTAATAACTGAAAAATCTGATTTTACATTATCAGAAATGAATTTCAGAAAATCATAAATAATTATACGTATATCGAAAAATCATGAAATTTGATACGTATAATACCTATGACCAATACAATGGGTGAAAAATGTTTGAAAAAATATTTTACCCATAAAATAGTGAGTTTGATACAAAACTCAAAACCATTGAAATTTTCAATGTTTTGGCCCTATCTTGTATCAACTCCATCAATAGTGATTGCTATCAAAAGATAGACTTCACTAAGGTTTTTTAAAATGATTTTAAAACATTTTTCAAAACCTTATTTTGGATCATATTCCTTGGGCTCAATGTACAAGACTTGTACACAAGCTTTCCAAATGATCCACCATTGAAATTAGATGAGTTTTAGTTCATCTAGATGCAAAAACTATGCACCTTGAACTCAACTCATATCCTAGCATCTCACATGTATCTAGAGTGTATAAATACACATACATGTCAATGAGATGTGAGATGTGGGTTTTGTTCTCCCTAAACTAGGGTTTCATGCATTTTTCTAGGCAAACCTACTTGATTCCCTTATAAATGGGTCTCCAAGTCATGTCATTGTCCTTAAATCAATTTTAATCAATTAAATGCATGAAATGATCATGGCATAATAATAGCAAAAATAAAACATGGCCAATGATCATAATGTCATGGCATATGATAAAATCTAAAACACATGACATTTAATGACCTTAATTCTAAACAAGATCATGACATATAAATGATACGAATAAACATGATGTCATGGCATGTTATATGACAAATCAAGGCATGGCAAATAAAAGTTATAGGTATATGAATAACTAAATTTTAAAATTAGTTTCCATTTGTTGTGATTAAATATATTTTTCCATATTATCACTAATCTCCCTAGTGTGCCCAAAACCCAAAATGACACACTAACCTCTAAACCTAAATTGTGCCAATTTGATCATTTTATCAAACTTCTCAAATAACATTGGCACATCCAAAAATCTTTTAGGATTAAAGCTCAAATGTATTTCCAAGGTAACCATAACCTTGAAAATATCCTAAAGTGCCACCTTTACTATGGTTGAGTTAACTACCCATCCAATCAAGGTTAGCACACCCCTAAGTCCACCTAGCATGAATCAATCACGCTCTTAGGAACCCAAAACCTATTTGAGCTCTAGGGTTAATTAGGTATTCCTTAGGGATGACCTCCCTAGATACCCTCCTAATGACCCTCCTAGGCTTGTTAGCCTTGGTCATTGTGGTCTTACCTAGGTTGACTCTAGGGGTAACTCCCCTTGCAACCTTCTTAGTGGCCACCCTAGGTTTCCTAGAAACCCTAGCCACTAGGTACAACCTTTGGTCAACTCTAGGGATGACTTCCCTATTAACCTTGGTCTTCCTAGACATAGTTTGTATTCCATAATCAAATGGAACACTATGGTAAGCCACCTTAGGGTTAGGTTTGTGACCCAAACCTTGTTTGCCCTTGGTTGACTTTTGTCTTTTTGGTCCTAGGTGTTGACTTTGAGATCTAGACCTTCGACTTTGACCATTAGATCCTTGAAATTGATTTTGCATCTTACATAGGGTTTTTTCTAATTTCTCAAGCCTTGATCTCAAGGCTTGGTTCTCTAATTCTAAATGTCAAATTTTAGAATTTTGATTTAGACCATGGGCATGGTTCTTCCTTGGCATATGCCTAGTTCACTTGGGATTAAAACCTAAGTTTTCTTGTATTTTCCTAATAGATTCCTTAGGTAAGGTTTTTCTAGGGACATTAGTCCCAAATTTCTCCTTATTTCCTAAGTGGACATTTTTAGCACCTAAACAAATATGTCTATTACTTCTAGCATGCTTTTCATGTACAATAGAAAGAGAATTAAATCTCCTAGCATGCTTTTGCCTATTAACTAAAGAAGGTGCATTATTGAAATATACCTTAGGATTTGCCTTGGATGCTCTTCCTACATGTGTAGCTCCCTCTTGGGTCTTTTTGCTCCCCCTAGGACATTGATTTCTATAATGTCCTTTTGAATTGCACTTGAAGCATATAATGTGCTCCTTGCCTTTAGATGTTGGGGAACCGACATTCTTGACTTTTGGTGCCGGTGGAGCTTTTCTAATCTTCTTTGGGCATTTGCTCTTGTAATGCTTGATTTCTCTACACTCAAAGAAAATTATATAGATTTTATTTAAAACCGAATTGCTTGAGTTACCTAGAGCGGTTGTAGGCGCCGGAGTGGATTCTTTATCTCTCACGGAGGTGGATGGCTCCTCTTGAGATTGCTCCGGTGTGGAGGATGGTCTCTCCTCCTCAATCCTAGAAGTGGATGCTTCTTTCACTTCTTCCACCGATCTGGAAGTCGACTCCCTATCAACTTCCGACTCCTCAAGCTCTTTAGATGGGGATGTGCTTGCTTGAGCTTGAGAGGGCGAGAACTCTTCTTCTTCTTCTTCATGGACCGATGGTAAATTTTCATGGAGCTTTGCTACTTGGCTCCATAGCTCCTTTGCATCTACATAATTACCTAACATACACAAGATATTGTTAGGCATTAAATCAATTAGAAATTTTATCACCTTATCATTTTTCTCGGATGCTTGGATTTGCTCTTCGGTCCATTTCTTCTTCTTGAGGAAACCACCCCTTGGTCCTTTTGGATATTCGAATCCATCCATTAATATTGACCACTCCTCAAAGTCTTTCATCATCAAAAAATCTTCAATCCTTCTCTTCCAAGAATTGAAGCCTTCTCGTCCATAGAATGAATAAGGGACCGGCGTGTTGATGTCCCATCCTAATTGTTCTTGGACTTCCATCTTTCCTCTAGCTTCTTTGTCTTAACTCTCGGCGGTTAGTCCGTAGAAGAGCCCCGGGCTATGATACCAAATGTAGGAGATTTGAGGCCACTAGAGGGTGGGAGAATAGTGTTGTGATCATTCATTGATGGAATTCATTGCGTGATCGTCTCTACAATTTCGTTAGTACATAGCGAAAATAGAAATAATACAATAACGAAATACGACAAACACAACAAGAACATGAGTATGTAACGTGGTTCGGAACCGCACGGTTCCTACTCCACGGATCGAGCTCTACGAGCTCTAGTGATGCACACGCAACCACTAATAAACACTCCTTCGAACAATCCGAAGGGGGAAAAACCTCGTACAAGATGATTACAACAATAATCAAATAGATACAAGCAAATATGATAATAAAATACAAATGCAAGTAAAGGAAAACACTTTACAAGAGCTTTTGATTGCTTGATCTTTGATTGACTTGAACTAGCTTTGAAGGACTGGAAAGCACCAACTTTCCTCTTCAATTTCGCCCAAGAAAATCGCTATCTTTTCCTCCATCACGAGCTCCTTATATAGCTTCAACCTGTGCTAGAAAAAGTCGATCAGTCGACTGATTGGGACCATCAGTCGACTGATGCCACTATTGTCATGAGACAATGGCTAGATCCATGATGGATAAGTCCAACGGATCTACCATCAGTCGACTGATCATACCCATCAGTCGACTGATGGAGTCCTCACTCGACCGATCCTACTTCATGCAGTTAAACCCTAGTTGACTCGGGCCAGTCTACTGACACATGACACCAGTCGACTGGTACACCTCAACCATGAGGTTTTAGCCCAAGTATGGTTCCCCCATACTTGCTAGACAACTCTTAGCCTAGACCTAAGCCTTCTAGCCACCTCTATCGGCCTCACGCCTCTCGGATTCTTCCAAGTCATCCATGACTTGTTCATCCATCGTGCTAGCCTCCAGGTGCTTCCATCGACTATGTCATGGTAACGGTGTCTACACCACCAAGGCACATTGGACTTGCACCGCCAAGACTCCGCTTGGATTTTACGCCAATATCAACCATTGACTTATCTCGCCAAGACTCCGCTTGACTTTCGCCTCAACCATTGACTTATCCATGCCAAGACCCATGCTTGACTTTCCCGCCAATATCAAGACCCATGCTTGACTTTTTCAAATGCCAATACCCATGCTTGGACTTTCCATTGCCAAGACCCATGCTTGGACTTTCCAAATGCCAAGTGTCCCACTTGGACTTCCCTTGCCATCTCATGTTGAATTTTCCATTGCCAAGACCTATGCTAGTGTCCCACTTGGACTTCCCATGCTAAGTACTCAAGACTTGGACTTTCCCATGACAATTACATTGTCATATGTTTTTGTCGAACATCAAAACATCACTCGAGTCATGGTCAATTGAGACCTGGGCCGATTGCACCAACAGGGATGTATACTAAAAAGTCTATCTTTTGTTTGAACATCTTTATTTTTGAAATAAGAATCACATGATCATTGTTTGCATATTTATGGTTATGCATATCGTCTAATACATTACATTATAGATAACATGGTGTGTAGTGTCACACGGGAGATTATGTTATTACTTTATTGTAAAGTATAAGTAAAGACTCTCAACCGAGATGGTTTTGGACAAATCATTGGTATGATTGTAGTCTGATTTGATATTGGTTTGTCTTGACCATAGAATTACACTAGTACACTTTGTGTGTATTGAGCAGGACCGACTTAGAGGTGATTCAATTTATTGTTGACTACATAATTGAATTGGATCTCAGATATTATGTTGTACATGATCTTAATCCCGATATAATAATGGGCATATATACTTAGTATTCATTTCTTTGATTTACCAATGGGAGAGATTTATAGAGTAAATCAATATGCTCGGTAAGTTGGGAAATGATATTATTTATATGGTGTGCCGTTGATTATAGGAGGAAACCGTGTCGTATATATTAGGATGAGTCCCCTTCAGGAGCTCATAAGGTTCATCATGTAAACCCTGCAGGTGGACTTGGTCCGGCATGATGATAAGGTTGAGTGGTACTACTCATGGAGTTAGATGTTGATTAATTAATTGTCAGTAAATTAATTAATCGACGGACATTCGAGATCTTAAACACGGGGAGATATATGTATAATTAATATATGGAGCCCATATTAACTTATGGGGGTTGGTGAGGTAGATCAATGATAATCCTCTAGTGGAATGGATTATCATTAATGGATCGGACTTTATGTGGGCTTGATCCATTGGGTGGCCAAGATCCAACTCCTCCTCATGGTCCCTATCGTAGCCTATTAAAACCTTCATGAAGCCTAGATCCGATGGTGGAGAATGGAACTCTGGATCCGATGGTGGAAAATAAATCTCTAGATCTGACGATGGAGATTAAATCAGTAGATCTGACAGTGGAGATTAAATCTTTAAATCTGACAATGAAGATTAAATCTCTAAGTCCGATGGTTGATATTAAATCTCTAGATCCGACGGTTGAGATTAAATCCCTAGAACTGACGGTGGAGATTAAAAGAAGGCATAAGCCTAGCTCTATAAAAGGAGGCATAAGGGTGGGCGACAAGAACAATTGAAGGGAGATTAGGGTTTTGGGCGGCTAGGGCTTTGAGAGGCATTGGACGACTAAGGTTTCCTCTCCTCCTTGGGCGGCAAGGCTTTCTCTCCTTCCTAGGGTTTTGGCCGGTGCCTCCCTTCTTCCTCTCATCCTTGGCCGACGTCCCAACTCTCTTCCTCTTCTCCTTGGCCTGTGGAAACAAGGGTTAGGGTTGTTCCTTGGAGCTCTTGGCCGGCGCCCACTCCTTACACCTCTCTTTGGGCCGGCGGCAAGCATCAAGCTTGGAGCTTGATGGTCGGTCCTAGATAGGAGGAGAGTTTCATTTCTATACTTCCTCTTGTTCGGAGAAAGCAAGGAAAGGAAGATCGTGATCTAGGAGGCTTCATCTCTTGGAGGATCGTTGCCCACACAACATCCAAGAGGAGAATAGGACATACGATAGAAGTCCTTAAGGTAAACAAGGGGTATAAATCTTATTTTGCTTTCCTTTTGTTTCTTTGTATGATGTATGTTTTTATTATGTGGATAATTTACTTGGACCCCGAATACAAACACAAAAACCGGCGATCCGTACATCGTCTATTCCGCGGCTATTCGAAGGATAGAGGTAGGTTGCTTGAACAACAAGTTTGTTCAAGTGACCACTTTAATCGGATAGCACGATGATGAAACAATAGCTTGAGTAATCTCTAATTGTCATGGATTAATTTTTTTAAATCCGGGGACGAAGACGGGATCACTATGAACAAGCAACCGAGTTGAAGTGGGAAGCGAAGTTTCCTACCTTCACGGCCTCCATTTTCGGGTCGACCTTCGAATCGGATTCATCTTCTTCCTCCTTCAGGGGTGGCTTGCTCGTGGTTTTCTTTTTTGAACCTGCAAAAAGTGCTATACCCTTCTCGGGTTCTGAGTTAGACTATTCATGGAGTTTGAAATCGGAAAACAACTCATCTAATATAAGTTTTGAAAGATCCTTGGAGACCTTGTAGGCATCAACCATGGATGCCCACAAGGTAGTCCTAGGAAATGAGTTTAGTACATACCTAATAAGGTCACGGTTTTCGACCCTTTGTACAATTGCATGTAGGTTGTTGACGATATCGTGAATGCAAGCGTGAAGTTGCATCATCGTCTCGTGTTTTTGAATTTTTAGATTATATAACTTATTGAACAAGAGATCGCGCTTACATACCTTGGCTTCATCAGTCCCTTTGTGTAGCTCCACTAGTTTTGTCCAAAGATCCTTTGCGCTGATGAAGGGGCCGACGCGATTAAGCTCTTCCTTGGACAACCCGCATTGGAGGATTTGAGTTGCCTTGGTGTCAGCTTCGACTTGTCTTTTTGTAGCATTGTTCCATTGGTCATAATCCAAAGATTCACCCACTTCGTTAGTCGGAAGTGTGAATCCCGTTTTGATTATGATCTACATCTCGATTTGGGTCTTAAGGAAGCACTCCATCCGACCCTTCCAATAACGGAAGTCATCTCCGTTGTAAAACGAAGGTCGGACGATGCTAAAACACTCGATATGGGCCATTGATACAAAAAACAAGAGAATGAAGCAAAAAAACCTAACAACAACACAAACGATCGAAATGTCGCAAGACTCGCGTCTTGGATTAGTAGTGCGGGAGAAAAAAAATTGAACGAATGAACCTGAGAAAAAATTCGAAATAAACAGAAATAAAAAAAATCTGGAAAAAGCTAGATTGGTGGTTTCACCAAATCTTAGCACCCCCGACTCTGATACCAATTGTTGGATCGATTTGAGCGCTAGAGGAGGTGAATAGCGCAAAATAATTTTTCTTTCCGTACGATTAAAACATGAGTGCACAGTAGAAAATAAATATAGCAAAGCTTTGTTTTTAATTGGTTCATAGCCTTCGACTGCTAATCCAAGGCCCTAATGGTCCTAGACCATGTACGGAGGACAAATCACTAAAATACTCCTCCTCATTGGAGGTAGAAGTAAGCGAGTACAAGAGAAAGCCAAGACTTGAGGTAGAGACTCTCCCCCTCTCTTCATTACGATAAAAAGCTCCGAGAAAAGAAGAGTAATACAATAATATGAAAGGGACGAGCTAAATTAAACTTATACTGACGAAAAAAATGAAAACTCAAGCTTAGATCGTCGGAGTAGTAGCACTTCGTCATAGTAGAGTCATCGGAGAGTCGCGGCGTTGCGAAGGCTTTTGGAGAGCTTTCTGATGATGAAATGGGGAGGAATGGACCATCTTTTATAGTCCTAGAAATTCCCTTCTCGAGCACATCAAGATCCTATATCAATGTCCACCTCACCCTTAAAGAAAGGGATGAGTTTTGACTCATCTCGAAGTTGATCCTTGACCAGCGGTTGAACTGATTTCTTGGCCTGTTGAACTGATGGCTCAACAGTTGACTGGCCGATTGAACTGATGTCCAGCAGTTGACTGGCCGGTTGAACTGATGGCCAAAAATTTTGAATAAAATAAAGAGTTAGCTCAAAATATAAGTGAATTCAATGACCACTTGCCGTCTGATCTCGACATAGACCTTCCATGAGAAGTCTTGGTCGGATCGTCGCCTAAGGACATCCCCATACGAAGGACACGACCTCACTTCACTTTACTCACTCAAGCTTACCTCAACATTTACCTTTGAAGCCTTGCTTTCGGTCTCCACCTGTGGTCTTCGACTCCCTCCGAAGTCCTCTCGGTGTCGCTAGCCTTCAGCTTCAGCGTTAGCACTTTTCTGCACACTCGATTTAGCTCGTGAGATAACAATATGAGCTTAACTTTGTATCATTTGCTATAATCAAAACTTAGGTTTGACTTAGGTGCCTACTGCACCAACATACTATACCACAAACTTGCTGAGCAAGAAGGTGATGGAATGTACTGTTAGTAATATATGAGAGATGTCCTAAGGCAATCGCCTTATGTATGAACCATTTATATGATAAATGAAGATTCACTATTTGAGTATACATGTTTTATGTATTTGATTGGATCTTAAACTCATTTACTGAATGTCCACGATACGATTCACAGCATGAGAGAATTTGTGATTGGATCACAACTAGTGAGTATCTCTACATGTGTAATTGTGATGTATCGGAATTATCCCTAGTCGATGAATTGATGAATCTGGACACCATCAATTCTGTTGAGACTAGCACGAGGTATACTCCTTGGTGTATCCAAGCAGCTGATTCTCACTGGCTGGAGACATAGTGATGTCCGGAGTTAATCGTGGATGCTAGTTATGGTAACTAGTTCATTGGAGTGACCAGCCGTAAGACTTCATATGGTTCTCTGCATATATAGATATGTCAATGAAGTTCTTACTGTGGCTTAAGTGCGATGTTCCTTTGACTTGCGGTATTCAAGTCATCTTGATCATGGAGACTTATGCTTTGACATCTTAAGCAAACATCTCTAAGGAGATGTGGACCCGGATGATTGGGTATAAGTCAAGTGATCAAGGTGTTTGAATAGCCTATAAAGGATTCACCACTCCTTGAGGAGATGTATACCCATGGCCTCTCGTCGGATTGTTACTAAAGTCTTTGGCCAAAGCATTACATGTTTAGAGTAAGGTACTCTTCGATACATGTGGAGTAACTAGAACTGTAGGGACGAGGAAATGATACTTGGGCTAGGTGTGACGAGTCACTAGTGGGATCGACACAATAGACCATGTCCTCAACCAAGTGGGTATAAGATGAGTGAAGGGAATGGGGCATTCATTCGAGCATCAAGGGTTTCGTAAATAGTTCGATCAACCGCTGATCTTTTGGTTAATTGGGGGATCATGATGTACTACTAGGTGCCACTCATGATCGCTCTATAATTAATGGTTAATTATAGACGGCCAACATAAACCGAGAACCTATTTGGTCACACGCACAACGAGTGTAATCCAAAGGATTTAAAACGAGCTTGAGAATGGGATTCTCAGACCGAGAGAAACTATGTTTGGTTGGACCAAACATAAAGCGAGCATGAAATTGTTTCAATCGCAATGGAAGCGTGGATGGGCCGTGTCTTATGAAGACATAATGGATGGACCAAAATGGTTTGGTCCTAATCCAATGGATGAGAATAAACCAAAGGGTTTGGTTTATATTAAACGAATGAACCAAAGGTTGGTTCGGTTCGTTTTAACTTAAAATAAACCATCATGGTTTGGTTTATTTTAACTTATCTTAATGGAGCGGGTTAACGGGCTTTATGGATATGATCCATTAACCACTAAGAGAATTAGTTCTCTATAAAATAGGGATTAAACCCTAACCCTAAAGCCTAACATCAAGAGCTGCCGCCTAGCTTGTGTTGCCGCCAGCCCACAACTCCTCCAACCGCGCCCGTAAGGCGGCTTCTTCCTCGCTCGGGCGCCGAGCTGCTGCCGGAAGAGTTCCGCGATCCTCCTTAGGTTTGGCATCAAGGTAAGCACTTGGCTTCCTTTTGTTGGCCGGCGCCTATCTCCTCCACCAAGCTGTCCAGTTTTCTGGACAGCTTCTTCTCCTCTCGTCGGAGCGTCGTTTGGACGACGGTTAGTGCTCCGACAGCGGCTAACATACCGGGGATTTGATCTCCGGTAATCCTCTGAGGTGGAGGACGAAGGATTCGTCAATCGGTTGACGAATACCTCTCCGGAGAAGCAAGTCTTGAGGACTTGTTTTTAGGTCCGAATTTGGATTCGGATCGTGATCATCTCTCGATCACGTCGTCTTCAACACGAGGCTAGTAACCCGTACGAAGACGAAGCTCGTGGCTTGGCGAAGTCATCCCGAGGAGCTCGGCGTGGATACGGATAGAGACGATTCTTACGAGGATCGTTCCGGTTGATGCCGTTCCCGCTACACGTCATACGAAAGGTATAACGTAGTTTAATTTCCTTTTATTGCAATTTTAATTTACGGTTATGTCTACACTTGTTGTAATAGCATGCGTGTGTTGTGTGTGTTGTAATAAATAGGAGTATTTATTATTTTTATTGCTTCCGCTGTGCTCATGTTTACGAAACATGATCGAACACACACACGCCGCGGTGCCGGAAACCCAACAGTGGTATCAGAGCCCAGGTTGTGTTTCGACATAATCGTAAAAATGGTTTTGCGATAGTCATAATGTATTTCTGGAAGTTTTCTAAATTTTGGAAATTTAGAAGTATTTATGGAAATTTTTCAATTTTGGAAAGTCTAGAAGTATTTATGGAAATCTTCCACTTTTGGAAAGTTGGAAGTATTTATGGAAATTTATATTTTCCATAAATAAAATATTTGATTAGATTCTGGAAATTTGTTTCCTAATTTAATCATGATTTGATTTGGGAAATCAAATCTTAAAATATTTTATTTCCATAAGTAGTTTTAAAGATTTAGGAAATTGGTTTCCTAAATAGATTTTCCTTAATCAAATAATTCCATGAATAAAATATGTGATTAGATTTGAAAATTTGTTTCCTAATTTAATTATGATTTGATTTGAAGAATCAAATCTTAAACATATTTTATTTCCATAAATAGTTATGACATATAAGGAAATATAGACATGACATAATTGTATGCCATGTAATTGCATTAGATGCATAACATTATGCCATGCGTGTCGTGACATGTAGATGTATGCCATGTATGCCATGCCATGTAGATAATAGTTATTTGCATGCAAAGAGGATGAGACATAAAACCCTAACTCAATATTAAAGCCTACACCTTCCATTAATATGGTTAGAACCAGAGTTCTGTTTCTTGTTTGGGTTGTTGGACTCACTCCAAGCCCGGCTCGAACCTGAACATGTTCAAATCATTGGAATAGTTTAACTATAATATGGTAAGAGTCAGAGGTCAATCGTTAGTTTGGGTTGTTGGACTCACTCCAAGCCTGGCTAATTGGTTGAATGCGCTCTAACCATATTAAAACTATTTCGCGATTAATGGGTCGGCTTTAACTTGGAGCATCGATTTGTTGGACTCACTCCAAGGTCGATGTGAAGAGAGGTGAAGTTGGGTGCTATGCATATGATGCATACTTGTTAATGTGTTAACAACCCAATGTATGTGTAAACATTCAATTAGTTGATAGCACATTGTGATAGTTACATATACATGATATGTAATCGGTATACTTGATACCCACCATCATAGCTAAGAATGGCTTGTTGGACTCACTCCAAGGTTGTTCTTATCTATGATGGATATCAGCCCATTCGGAGATGGACCTACGATCTCCCGAAGTGATTTTGGGGTTTTTGAATTCGAAAAATGAATGGGATTTATAAATGTATATTGATGCATTTTAAAATCATTTTCTCATATATGCTCATTTTGTATTTCTAGGTCAATAAATTGATCATGACGTCTTTGAATTTGTGTTCCATTTTGGATTCAAATAAATTGACTGGGCCGAGCTTCATGGACTAGCTTAGAAGCTTGAGAATTGTTCTCAAGGTTGAAAAGCTTGCAAATGTCCTCGAAGCGCCTCTTCCCGCCCGTCCTAGTGACGATGCAACTCTAGACCAATTGTTGGCCTATCAGAAACATGTGAATGATTCTGAACAAATGAGTTGCATCATGCTAGCCACGATGGAACCCAAGCTACGAAAGCAGCATGAGCATATGGATGCTCATATCGTAGTCCTTCATCTTTGTGAGTTGGTTGATGAGCAAGTGAGATTCGAAAGGTTCGAAGTCTCAAAGCTCCTCTTCACCTCTGAGATGCTAGGAGGTTCATCTGTGGTACTGCTCAATATGCTGAAGACTGTGGAGTCTTCTGAGAAGCATGAGCAGGGGATAGTGCTGTTAGTTGATTCCTTGAAGAAAGGTTCTAAGAGGAGGTCAAAAGAACAGCAGAAGGGAAAGAAGAGAAGGGCTAATAAGGTAGAACTAGCACAAAAGGAAACTTGCCATCATTATGGCAAGGAGAGCCATTTGCGAAGAAAGTGCAAGATTTATCTTGAGTCCGTGAAGAAGAATAAGGCATCGGATGCCCCATCTTCTTCAGAAATCTTCTTTATTGATTGTCATTCTATTTCCTTAGACACTTGGGTATTGGATACTGGGTGTGGCTCATATATATGTAATGACATACATGGGCTAAGGAATAGAAGAAGACTCGTCAAGGGAGAGTCAAATTTACGTGTTGGGAATGAAGCAAAGGTTGCTGCACTCGCCATCGGAACGTATTTGTTGAAACTCCCTATAGGACTTGTCTTAGAACTGGACAATTACTTTTATGTTCCTTCGTTGATAAAGAACATCATTTCTATTTCTTGTCTAAATAGAAATGGTTTCCATTTGACGTTTAGTAACAATTGTTGTTACATAACTTTGAATGGGGTTCTTTATGGGACTGGAACTTTAAGCAATGGTGTTTATACGTTGGACGTATCCAGTGACATTTGCAATATCAAAGCGAGCAACAAGAGTGCTCGAAAGGATAATCAAATAGACTCCTACATGTGGCATTGTCGTCTTGGCCATGTAAGCAAGAAACGCATGTCCGAATTACACCGATGTGGAATTCTGGAATCGTTTGAATTGGATTCATACGATACATGCGAATCATGCTTAAAAGGCAAGATGACTAAGTTACCTTTTACTGGAAAAGGTGAACGAGTGGGAGAGTTACTAGGTCTAGTACATACTGATGTATGTTGACCTATGTCAACTCAAGCATTAGGAGGCTATAGCTACTTCATTACCTTCACCGATGATCACTCACGGTTTGGGTATGTGTTCTCGTTGAAACACAAGTCTGAAGCCTTTGAAAGGTTCAAAGAATTCAGAAATGAAGTAGAGAAACAACATGACAAGAGTATTAAAATACTTCGATCGGATCGAGGTGGTGAATACTTAAGTCAAGAGTTTCTTGATTATCTAAGAGACAATGGCATATTGTCTCAATGGACTCCGCCCTATACACCACAAAGATAATGGTGTATCCGAGAGGCGAATCGACCTTGTTGGACATGGTCAGTCAATGATGAATCATGCAACTCTTCCCAAGTCCTTTTGGGGTTATGCACTTGCATAATTGTTTACTTGTTAAATGAATGCCTACCAAGGTAGTCTCAACTACTCCATATGAGATATGGAATGGTAAGAAACCTCATGTATCTTACTTGAAGATATGGGGTTGTCTGCTTATGTAAGTGATCAGTGATCGGACAAACCGGATGCTAAGTCGATAAATGTCTATTTATTGGATACCCTAAGGAAACAAGGGGTTACCAATTCTATCATCTGTGGAACAAAAGGTGTTTGTTTCAAGGCATCTGTGTTTCTAGAGAAAGAGTTTCTCTTGCAAGAAAAGCGATGGGGAGTGTCGTCGAGCTTGAGGAGGCTCGAGAGACTCAAATAGACATTAATGAGATACGGTGAAGCACAACGGTAGGCAACTCATAGTGATGAGCAATCAATCTGGACCTATTGTAACACCACATCTTCGTAGATCACGGTAGAACACGCAATATTCACGAGAGATATGGATTTCTCGTAGCGAATCGAACGACGTGTTACTCATTGATGATGAGGAGCCTACCAGTTATGAAGAAGTGCTGACAAGTTCAGAAAGGGATAAGTGGCTTGGTGCCATGAAGTCGGAAATGGATTCCATGTAAGAAAACCAAGTTTGGAACTTGGTTGACCCACCTGAAGGCATAAAGCCTATAGGGTGCAAGTGGGTTTTCAAGAAGAAAACCGACATGGATGGTAATGTGATTACCTATAAGGCTAGATTGGTGGCGAAGGATATCGTCAAAAACAAGGTGTTGATTATGACGAAACCTATTCGTAGCTATCTTAAATCCATTCGGATGCTCGGCCATAGCACTCATTATGATTATGAGATATGGCGGATGGATGTGAAAACAGCTTTCCTTAATGGAAACTTGCTCGAGGGCGTGTATATGATACTACCGAGGGTTTCACATCGTTGATAAAACCAAGGTATGCAAGTTGCGACGATCCATTTATGGATTGAAGCAAGCATCCAGAGCTGGAATATCCATTTTGATGAGACGATCAAAAGTTTGATTTCTCACAAAATCCAGACGAACCTTGTGTGTACAAGAAGGTTAGTGGGAGTGCAGTCGTGTTCCTAGTATTGTATGTCGATGACATATTACTTATAGGAAAGCGATGTGTCCATCTTACAGATCGATTAAGGTTTGGTTATCCAAGACATTCTCCATGAAAGACCTGGGAGAAGCAACCTACATCCTTGGGATTAAGATCTATAGAGATAGATCGAAACGGTTGCTTGGTCTTTCGCAGTCTACATATATAGACCGAGTGCTAAAAAGGTTTAGCATGTCGGAATCCAAGAAAGGTTATCTGCCCATCAGGCATGGGGTACACCTTTCGAAGTCTATGTGTCCGCGCACAGAAGACGAGAGGATTTGCATGAGTAAGATTCCCTATGCATCCGCAATAGGATCTATCATGTATGCTATGTTATGTACGAGGCCCGATGTATCGTATGCTCACGAGTGTCACAGTAGATACGATCCGATCCAGAATGGATCATTGGTATATTAAGACGATCCTTAAGTACTTGAGAAGAACTAAGGATGTGTTCCTAATATATGGAGAAGGGTACATGGTGATACGTGGGTATACGGATGCCAGCTCCAGACAGACAAGGATGATTCCATGTCTTTGTCTGGGTATGTATTCACCTGGAATGGAGGCGCAATAAGTTGGAAAGGTTCCATGCTTGACACTATAGCGGATTCTGCCACTAAGGCAGAATACATTGCACTTTGGAAGCAAAGAAAGGAAGCGGTTTGGATCAAGAAGTTCATCTCGAACTTGATGTGGTCTCATCAATGATCCAAACATGTGCTTCGCCGCTATCATCTTATCAGAGAGATCATCAGTAGGAACGAAATACAAATCAAGAAAATTCCCACTGAAAGGAACTTAGCGGATCCTTTGACTAAAGCATTACCTCAAAGTAAGTTTGAGGGTCATGTTAGAGCTTATGGTATTGGATACCGTAGCGATTGCATTAGGCCAAGTGGGAGTCTGTTAGTAATATATGAGAGATGTCCTAAGGCAATCGCCTTATGTATGAACCATTTATATGATAAATGAAGATTCACTATTTGAGTATACATGTTTTATGTATTTGATTGGATCTTAAACTCATTTCTTGAATGTCCACGATACGATTCACAGCATGAGAGAATTTGTGATTGGATCACAACTAGTGAGTATCTCTACATGTGTAATTGTGATGTATCGGAATTATCCCTAGTCGATGAATTGATGGATTTGGACACCATCAATTCTGTGGAGACTAGCACGAGGTATACTCCTTGGTGTATCCAAGCAACAGATTCTCACTGGCTGGAGACATAGTGATGTCCGGAGTTGATCGTGGATGCTAGTTATGGTAACTAGTTCATTGGAGTGACCGTAGTAAGACTTCATATGGTTCTCTGCATATATAGATATGTCAATGAAGTTCTTCTGTGGCTTAAGTGCGATGTTCCTTTGACTTGCGGTATTCAAGTCATCTTGATCATGGAGACTTATGCTTTGACATCTTAAGCAAACATCTCTAAGGAGATGTGGACCCGGATGATTGGGTATAAGTCGAAGTGATCGAAGGTGTTTGAATAGCCTATAAAGGATTCACCACTCCTTGCGAGGAGATGTATACCCATGGCCTCTCGTCGGATTGTTACTAAAGTCTTTGGCCAAAGCATTACATGTTTAGAGTAAGGTACTCTTCGATACATGTGGAGTAACTAGAATCAGTGGGACGAGGAAATGATACTTGGGCTAGGTGTGACGTAGACCTAGTGGGGATGACACAATAGACCATGTCCTGAACCAAGTGGGTATAAGATGAGTGAAGGAATGGGGCACGATTCATTCGAAATCAAGGGTTTTAAATAGTTCTGGATCAACCGTTGATCTTTTCGGTTAATTGGGGATCATGATGTACTACTAGGTGCCACTCATGATCGTTCTATAATTAATGGTTAATTATATACGGCCAACATAAACCGAGAACCTATTTGGTCACACGCACAACGAGTGTAATCCAAAGGATTTAAAACGAGCTTGAGAATGGGATTCTCAGACCGAGAGAAACTATGTTTGGTTGGACCAAACATAAAGCGAGCATGAAATTGTTTCAGTCGCAATGGAAGCGTGGATGGGCCGTGTCTTATGAAGACATAATGGATGGACCAAAATGGTTTGGTCCTAATCCAATGGATGAGAATAAACCAAAGGGTTTGGTTTATATTAAACGAATGAACCAAAGGTTGGTTCGGTTCATTTTAACTTAAAATAAACCATCATGGTTTGGTTTATTTTAACTTATCTTAATGGAGCGGGTTAACGGGCTTTATGGATATGATCCATTAACCACTAAGAGAATTAGTTCTCTATAAAATAGGGATTAAACCCTAACCCTAAACCTAATCCAATTTGTGGCCGCCCAACATCAAGAGCTGCCGCCCAGCCCACAGCTCCTCCAACCGGCGTCCAGAAGGCGGCTTCCTTCCTCCTCGCCGGCGTTGAGCTGCTGCCGGAAGAGTTCCGGCGATCCTCCTTAGGTTTGGCATCAAGGTAAGCACTTGGCTTCCTTTGTTGGCCGGCGCCTATCTCCTCCACCAAGCTGTCCAGTTTTCTGGACAGCTTCTTCTCCTCTCGTCGGAGCGTCGTTTGGACGACGGTTAGTGCTCCGACAGCGGCTAACATACCGGGGATTTGATCTCCGGTAATCCTCTGAGGTGGAGGACGAAGGATTCGTCAATCGGTTGACGAATACCTCTCCGGAGAAGCAAGTCTTGAGGACTTGTGTTTAGGTCCGAATTTGGATTCGGATCGTGATCATCTCTCGATCACGTCGTCTTCAACACGAGGCTAGTAACCCGTACGAAGACGAAGCTCGTGGCTTGGCGAAGTCATCCCGAGGAGCTCGGCGTGGATACGGATAGAGACGATTCTTACGAGGATCGTTCCGGTTGATGCCGTTCCCGCTACACGTCATACGAAAGGTATAACGTAGTTTAATTTCCTTTTATTGCAATTTTAATTTACGGTTATGTCTACACTTGTTGTAAAAGCATGCGTGTGTTGTGTGTGTTGTAATAAATAGGAGTATTTATTATTTTTATTGCTTCCGTTGTGTTCATGTTTACGAAACATGATCGAACACACACACGCCGCGGTGCCGGAAGCCCAACATGTACTTGGTCAGAAGCTTGTGAAACCCATTTTCAACGCCTAGAAAGTAGCTGACTTTTGCATCAGTGTTAGTTAATCTTTCCAAAGTGGATGGAAGGGTATTGTACGCAGATGTATTATTTCAGGGATTGGAGTGGTTTCGATGCAGTTGAATGAGACATATCTCATGCTTACGACAGTTGGGGGACTATGAGATAGGTTATTATACACATGACGTGGATTTAGCAGTTATTATCTAGTATGTAGAAGTATGGAGCATTAATGCTCATGGGGTTTTGGTTAGCTATTGGGTAGCTATTATAAAGTTTCTAGAACACTGACAGATGCAACAAGGGAGATTGGTCACTATAATCTCCCAGTCACTTCTAGTTATGTGTGGTAGAGTGGATTTTGGAAGGTAGATTGATTTCTCTTGTGAGAATAATTCTCCGTCTCTAAGGAGGATAGTGGTTTTCGGAGTCGCATTAGATTTAAGAAGAGTTGTTTCAGGAGACTTGTCATTTGAGATGGGTGATTTATTCAGATTATAATAGGAAATAGTCAGTTTTGAAACGTTCTTGGTGGTGGAACGACATGTAGGACATGGTTGATTTTGTAGTTTGGTGTTGGGTGTGCCAAAAGAAAAGGTGGAATATTAGTGACCAATAGGGTTGTGTACCAAGATGGAAGTGGTAGACTAGTACGATGGACTGTGTTTAGAGATTATCTAGAATTCAATAAGTACTTGATGCGATTTGGGGTTATCGGGGGTTGATTAACCAAGTCCGCTTATTTTCTACCGAGTCGTAAAATAGATTTCGTTGGATTGCTTGATGGAATTATAATTCGAGAAGATTTTTAGTTTTATGGAATATCCTTGAATATCATTTTTGAAAGTGATTCACAATTCACTTTACTTTTCTTCTAAGGTCTACAACAGGTCACGGATATAGAGCTCCACTCTGGTACCATTATTTATCTTTTGATATATGCTCAATATGAAGGTACTATTCATACTTTTGAAGGACTGTTGGAAGCATGTGTGATAGATTTTAGAGGTTATCAGTACCCCAACTTAGTTACTTGAGGTGTGTGATTTTTCTCCAAGTACTTGAGTTGAGCAGTGTGGTATTGCTTACTCATCGTACTTGAGTAAGAAATTTGGAGACCAAATTTTTATTAGTGGGGGAGAATGTAAAATATCAGAAAATAATAAAATACCCTTGTTAATTAAAAAATTATCTTGTGAAATTTTTCAAAAATTTTAAGAAATTTTTCTTGATTCAAAAGGAGTTCATACTTACGTATAAGAGGAAGATTAAAGTCTAAATGGGAGATTGGGTTAAACCTAGGTTAGCTTTGGGTTAGACTTGAGCTAGCTCAACCAATTAGTCGACCATTAAAACCTCCCCAACCCGGTCTGCAATTCCCTCATCGCGATTTCCCCCTTTCTCTTCGTCGCGATCCCTTTTCCCGATCAGTTGTAATTTCTTTTCATGTTCTTCGAGGTCTCCCGATCGCACCGCTCCTCCCACTTGTTGATGTTGGAGCTCTCAATCGATGCTGCTCCGTCATCGAAGATCACCATTTGAGCAGCTGCCCGGTTGTTGCCGCCTCTGCTCAGTCCATCGTCACGATTTCCTATTTCTCCCGATCTCACAGCCGAATGCCATGAACTCCACTTGTCATCACCGTCGATCTCGTCTCTTCATCAAGAGTAGCTGACATAGCTTGCGAGTCACTGCAGCTTCGTTGTCGAAGATTCCCACTAGGGCAGCCAATTGATCACGCAACTTTCTCTTCCCACTCGTCGCCGCCGGATCTCTTTCTCCTCTATTTTTTTTCTTTGCGATGGGTTCTTATCTGCTCACGAGCCAATTCTTGTTTTCCTCTACTATAGTTAAGACTGTCGCCGTCGCTGGCTGCTGCTGGGAGTGAGACTAGCAACATTTTCATTGTTGCGATAAGAAAGAACACCATCAATATAGATCTTTGAATTTGGGCTATGAATTAGCTATTGGGATGATTCTATTTTGCTATTTTTGCAGGGTGAACGTTGATCCTTGGATTTTGATTTGGTGGATGTTGATTGAGGTTTGTAATGGTTCTGTGGTGTTGAAGCGAAGAAGCTTGAGGGAGGCAGTAGGTTGTGGGAGTAGCGTTGCCGTGGTGATCGAAGTTGAGTTGAGAAGGTTGGGTTTGTATCGATAGTATATGGTAAGTATTGATTTGGTTGTGATGTTAGGTGGCAATTATGGTTGAATCTATCTTTTTGTTATAGATTGCTACTTCAACAGTGAATCAAGAAGTTGGATAATCTTGGAAGTGGGTTGTTCTCCCAGATAAGCTATGGGAATTGAAGTGGTGTAAGGTAAGTTTAGATTTGGATGTTTACGGATGCATACAAATATATGAGTTGATTCATCTTATAGTATTAGATTGATTGGTTAAGTAGTCAGGGATTAGGATTGGCTAAATTATTATTCCTACTGTTTGGTTGTGTTAGCATTTGGTTATATTGAATTCTGCAGTTTTAGGTATTTGATTTAGGCAGAGTTCTCGGACGTGAAGACAATTGGTGTCTACATATTAAGTGGGTAATACCTACCTTGGTCAGGTAGTTTGCTGATCTTAGTGCGTGAATTTTATGATGATGATAGTATCATTACCTTGACTCCACACTGGTTTATTCCTGTTTTTGATACTTAGCCTTTGAACTTTGAGATGTTTTGTTCTATATCTATACAATTTCATCTCATCTCTATTGTTAATTACAGATTCTATAAATATTTGATTTATAGATGTTGTGTATGTGCATGTAGCTGAGTACAGTTGTAGTTTGGTTTGGGTTAACATGTTGTATTACTGGTGGTAGGTGATGGATTAAGATATGGAGTTTATTGTCATATTATCACTTTGCATTGAATATCCATTGTGGATCATGTCTTCTATGTATGGTGGGTGTGTTGTCGATAGAGTTTTGTTTAAGGACTGGAGGTCCTAGTCGTGGTCCTGGATTAGGTCATCATATATTACTCCTAGTGTGGGTGATGCATATAGCTACAGGCATGATTATGATTGCATACTTGATTATGTTGTTGCTGATGTGTAGCCATGTGCGGTGACATATATGTATGGTACAGGATTCTGATGTATTTCCATGTTTGGTGGTATAGCCATGTGCGGTGGCGTATATGTATAGAACACATATTGCATCAGTGTAGCCATGTGTGGTGGCGGGCTATGTGCGGTAGCATTTCTGTATCGCGATACATATTGCATCTGTATAGCCATGTCTGGTGGCGTAACCATGTGTGATGGCTTACATGCATGTGATACTTACTGTATCTGCATTCCTATAGGCTACGACATACCCTTGATTGGTGGTGTATATGCATACAATACAAATTGCATCTGCATTACCATGTGCAGTGGTGTGGCCATGTTCGATGGCGTATATGCATATGATACTATTATATTTGCATAGTCATTAGCAGTTGTGTACCCATGTGCCGTGGTGTATATATATATGATATACATTGCATCTGCATTTCCATGTGTGGTGGCATAGCCATGTGTGTTGGCATTCATATATGCATGTAACACATATTGCATATATCAAGGGATGTTGCATTTGGATGAGCCATGACTGCTGCATATTGTTTGTACATTGCCATACATGCCATTTGCATATTATACATGTGGTTATATGGTGCTCTGGTAGTTGAGAGTTGTATATGTGTGTGATTCCATTTTGGACGGGGTCAGGTTTGTATTTGGTATTTGATTTCTATTGTGATACTATAGTGGATAGATTAGGTTGGTATATATAAGTCGATTAACCTTATGATACCATATAGGATGGATCAGGTTGGTTATTGTATTTGATCATATGTTGTTCATATGACTATGTGTCGATCACAAGTGTGATGTTGATCTTTCTTGTTATTCGTATGTGTTACATTGTTGTATACTTTTTCAGGTTGTTATGAGTTGTGTAATTACAGACCCCTAGGTATGGCAGTACAATATATTATATTCAGTTGATTAGTTATTATATGCATTGATTATGACTATACAAGGGGTTATTTGTTATTACCTTTAAGCCTTTATGTATGTTGAACTCCATTTGTATACCTGTAGATCTTCATATGTTAGATGTTGTTCATGCACCATCTTTTATATTACGACTGAAATTTATACTCACCACCATAGACTCTGGGTTTCTTATTGGTCAGGTAACAGGTAGAAGTTTCCTTGGATGTTGGAGCTCTGCCAGCTGATCCCATCTTACACCGAGTGTATGGATTATATTCCATGTTGTCGTATCATTTTGGATTGTTTATTTTGGGGATTTTACCCTATGTTGTATCCGCATTTGGAGTGTATGGTGTTAGTTATATATCAGAGATGTCCTAAGGCAATCGCCTTATGTTTAAACCATTTATATGATAAATGAAGATTCACTATTTGAGTATACATATTTTCATGTATTTGATTAGATCTTAAACTCATTTACTGAACGTCCACAATACGATTCACAGCATGAGAGAATTTGTAATTGGATCACAACTAGTGAGTATCTCTACATGTGTAATTGTGATGTATTGGAATTATCCCTAGTCGATGAATTGATGGATTCGGACATCTCAATTCTGTCGAGACTAGCATGAGATATACTCCTTGGTGTATCCAAGCAGCTAATTCTCACTGGCTGGAGACATTGTGATGTCCGGAGTTAATAGTGGATGCTAGTTATGGTAACTAGTTCATTGGAGTGACCAACTGTAAGACTTCATATGGTTCTCTGCATATATGAATATGTCAATGGAGTTTTTACTGTAGCTTAAGTGTGATATTCCTTTGACTTGCGGTATTCAAGTCATCTTGGTCATGAAGACTTATGCTTTGACATCTTAAGCAAACATCTCTGAGGAGATGTGGACCCGAAATGATTGGGTATAAGTCAAAGTGACCGAAGGTGTTTGAATAGCCTATAAAGGATTCACCACTCCTTGAGTGGAGATGTATACCCATGGCCTCTCATCGGATTGTTACTAAAGTATTTGGCCAAAGCATTACATGTTTAGAGTAAGGTACTCTTGGATACATGTGCAATAACTAGAATCCGTAGGATGAGGAAATGATACTTGAGCTAGGTGTGACGTAGTCGACCTAGTGGGGACTGACACTATAGACCATGTCCTGAACCAAGTGGCTATAAGATGCATGAAGGGAATGGGGCATGATTCATTATAGCTGCTGAAGGGTTTCAGAAATGGTTCTGGAATCAACCGTTGATTTTCTGATTAATTGGGGATCATGATGTACTACTAGGTGTCACTCATGATTGTTCTATAATTAATGGTTAATTATAGACGACCAACATAAATCGGGAACCTATTTGATCACACGCACAATGAGCGTAATCCGAAGGATTTAAAATGAGCTTGAGAATGAGATTCTCATATTGAGAGAAACTAGGTTTGGTTGGACCAAACAAGAAGTGGCCATGAAATTGTTTCATTCGCAATGGAAGCAAGGATGGGCTGAGTCTTATGAAGGCATGATGGATGAACCAAATTGGTTTGGTTCTAATCCAATGGTGTAGAATAAACCAAAGGGGTTTGGTTTGTTTTAAACGAATGAACCAAAGTTGGTTCGGTTCATTTTAACTTAAAATAAACCAACACGGTTTGGTTTATTTTAACTTAAGTTATTGGAGCGGGTTAACAGGTTTTGGTTTTTAACCAATATCCATTAGGAGATTGTATTCTCTATAAAACAATGGCTTAAGGGTTTTACGTGGATAACTTGTGTGTTGGAAAACCTAGCCACCCTCCCCCTCTCTTCTCCTTGTCGTCGCCCAAGTAGTCCACGCCGCCAGCTTTTGTGACGTCATCCACCTTGCTGCCGGTGTCCAAGCTTCTACCCGCCATCCTCCGGCGAGCCTCTGGTGAATCACCTTGGTTCCGGTGACCAAGGGTTGGCCGGCCATCCTCTTTTGCCGGCGCAAATCCTGATGGTTTTGCCCGGAAGCTCTGATACCACTTGAAGGTAGGAAACTTCACTTCCCACCTCAACTCAGTCTCTTGTTCATGGCGATCCCTTCTACGTCCCCAGATAAAAAAATTTATCCTTGACAAGAGGGATTACCCAAGCAACCGTCTCATCGTCGTGCTATTCGATAAGAGTAGTCACTTGAACAAACTTGTTATTCAAGCAACCAACCTCTATTCTACGAATAGCCGTGGAATAGACGATGTACAAATCGCCGACTTTTGTGTTTATGTTCGGGGTCCAAGTTATATTAGCCACAAAACAGAATATATCATGCATATATAATTGAAAAATAATTACAAACATGTTACATATGAAGATAGATAAGTGATATACCTCTCGATCTTCTATTGTATGACCTTCCTCCTTTTGGACATCGTGTGGGCGACGATCTACCAAAAGTCGAAGCTCCTAGATCATCAATCTTCCTTCCTTGCTCGCTCCGAACAAGAGGAAGTATAGAAACAAGGCCCTTCTCCTTCCTTTAGCTAACCAACAAGCACCAAGTAAGATGCTTGCCGCCGGCCAACAATGAAAGGGATGAGAAGGATGGATGCTGGCCAAAAGCTCCAAGGGAAGACCTTAAGCTATGTTTCCACCGGCCAAGGAGAAGAGGATCAAGTGGTTTGGATGCCGACCAAGAGATAGAAAGAAGATTATGGGCATCGACCACCTTGAGGAAGAAGAGAAGAAAGGAAACTCTTTCCTTATTTGTGGCCGCCCAAGCACAAACCCTAACTCCAAGCCTCTTGCCGCCCAACCATAATCTCCCTTTCTTCTCATTAATTCTCCACGCCAACCCTTAAGCCCCTTTTTATAGAGTTAGGGGTAAGCCTTGTTTTAATCTCCACCATTGGTTCTAGGGATTTAATCTCAACCATCGGATCTAGAGATTTAATCTCTACCTTTGGATCTAGAGTTTTGTTTTCATCCATTGGATCTAGGCTTCATGAGGTATTAATAGGCTACAATAGGGACCATGAGGAGGAGTTGGATCTTGGCCACCCAATGGATGAAGCCCACATAAAGTCAGATCCATTAATGATAATCCAATGCACTAAAGGATTATCATTGATCTACCTCACCAACCCCCATAAGTTAATATGAGCTCCATATACTATTTGCACATTTTTCTCCCCATGTTTAAGATCTCAAATGTCCGTCGATTAATTAATTTACTGACCATTAATTAATCAACATCTAACTCCATGAGTAGTTCCACTCAACCTTTTTATCATGCCGGACCAAGTCCATATGCAGGGTTTACATGATGAACCTTCTGAGCTCCTCAAAGGGACATCATCATCCTAATATATAGGACACAGTTTCCTCCTATAATCAACGACACACCATATAAATAATATCATTTCCCAACTTACCGAGCCTATCGATTTAATCTATAAATCTCGCCCATTGGTAAATCAAAGAAATGAATACTATGTATATGTGCCCATTATTATATCGGGATTAAGAGCATGTACAATATAATATCTGAGGTCCGATTCGATTATGTAGTCAGTAATAAATCGAATCACCTCTAAGTCGATCCTGCTCAATACAAACAAAGTGTACTAGTGTGATTCTATGGTCAAGACAAACCAATACCAAATCACACTACAATCATTCCAATGGTTTGTCCAAAGCCATCTCAGTTGTGAGCCTATACTTATACTTTACAAGGAGCCGATAACATTGTCTCCCGTGTGACACCACACACCATGTTATCTACAATGTAATGTATTAGAAAATAAGCATCACCATAAATATGCAAACAATGATCATGTGATTCTTATTTCAAAAATAAAGATGTTCATACAAAAGATAGACTTTTTAGTATATATTCCAACAATCTCCCACTTTTACTAAAAGACTATGCTGTCCTTAAACTGCCAAACATATGATCCCCATTCCCTCCACATGCCTATCAAAAGCTCTCGCCAGAAGGGCCTTAGTGAAAGGATCTGCCGGGTTATCCTCCGATGTAATCTTGGCCACAATAACTTCTCCTCTCTTTATGATTTATTGTATCTGGTGGTACTTGCGCTCTATGTGTTTACTTGCCTTATGGGCTCGTGGTTCCTTCGAGTTTGCAACTGAACCACTATTATCACAATAAATTGTGATAGTTCTGGGCAAACCAAGAATCACATCCAAGTCCATCAAGAAGTTCCTGGTAGAGTCCGCCACATACTCAGAGGCCGCCACACACTCAGCTTCCATGGTAGAGTCCGCCATGCATTTCTTCTTGACACTCCTCTATACAATGGCTCCACCTCCCAAAGTAAACACAAAACCTAAGGTAGAGTTACTGTTATCCCTATCTGATTGGAAGTCAGAATCTATGTAACCCACAGGGAGTAATTGGTCTGCCTGGTAAACCAGCATATAATCCCTAGTCCTTCACAAGTACTTCAATATATGCTTTACCATAGTCCAATGTCCCTGTCATAGATTACTCTGATATCTGCTGACCATGCCCACGACAAAGCAGATATTTGGCCTCGTACATAGTATCTCATATATGAGGCTTCCTACTGCCAAGGCATAAGGAACCACCTTCATCTCCTCTATCTCCTCAGATGTTCTAGGTCACATCTCCTTAGATAAAGGAACTCCATGCCTGAAAGATAGACAACCCTTCTTGGAGTTCTGCATGCTAAAACGATACATAATGGTGTCTGTGTATGAAGCTTGAGATAAGCACAACATCCTTTTCCTGCGATCCCTTATAACCTTGATCCCAAGGATGTGTCCCACTTCTCCCAAGTCCTTCATGTCAAACTGTTTGGACAACAATACCCTTACGTCCGATAACACTTTGACATTGTTGCCAATTAACAAAATGTCATCTACGTATAGTACAAGAAATACCACTACGTTTCCGTCACATCTCTTCTATACACAAGACTCATCCGGACTTTGAATAAATCCATAAAACTGGATTACCTCATCAAAGCGGATGTTCTAAGACCTCGAAGCTTGCTTCAATCTATAAATGGACCGAATAAGCTTACATACAAGATGCCCTTTGCCCTTTGCAATGAATCCCTCTAGTTGCTTCATATAGATGTTTTCCTCAAGACTTCCATTAAGGAAAGCTGTCTTGACATCCATCTACCATACCTCATAATCCATATGAGCTACAATGCATAAGAGAATCCGGATAGACTTAAGCATGGCTACTGGCAAAAAGGTCTCCTCATAATCGATACCCTCTTTCAGAGTATATCCCTTCACAACAAGCCTTGCTTTGAAGGTCTCAACCTTCCCATCTATTCCTCTCTTTCTTTTGTAGATCCACTTGCATCCAATGGTTTTTACACCATCGGGTGGTTCTACTAGCTCTCAGACATGATTTGAATCCATAGATTCAATCTCAGCATTCATTGCACTTCGCCAAGATACTGCATCTTTATCTTGTATTGCCTCGTCATATGTCCAGGGATCAGGTTTATGTTTGCCAGGGACCAAATCAGAAGATTCTCCCAAGAACATGAATCTAGCAGGTGGTCTCACAACCCTCCCACTACGACGTGGTATCACCTGTCTATCCTCCGTGACACGCGGTGCAGTGATTTGTGGTATATCCTCATGTACCGGTGGTACTGAAGAAGTGACTTCCTCTTTTATTTTCTCCAGAATAATTTTATTCATGGGCTTATGATTCATCACATAGTCTTCCTCTAGAAATCTAGCGTTCGTACTAAGATCACCCTATGATCTCTAGGACTATAAAACAAACCACCTTTCGTTCCTCTAGGATAGCCAACGAACATCCGTACTTCTGTACGAGGTTCCAACTTACCAGCATTTGCCTTCAGAACATGTGTTGGACTCCCCCACATCCGAATATGTCTTAGACTAGGCTTTCGCCCAGTCCACAATTCTGTGGGAGTAGAAGGCACTGATTTAGATGAAACCAAGTTCAGAATGTACACCGTCGTATCTAGAGCATGTCCCCAGAACGAATCTGGCAACTCAGAATAACTCATCATCGATCTAACCATCTCCATAAGAGTCCTATTTCTTCGCTCTACTATACCATTCTGCTGGGGTGTGCCAGGTGCAGACAATTGGGATTGAATCCCAGCCTCTGATAAGTAATTCCTAAACTCTCCCAAGAGGTACTCACCACCACGATCAGATCATAGTGTCTTGTTACTTTTACCTTGATGTTTCTCCACATCAGCCATGAATTCTTTGAACTTGTCAAAACATTCAAACTTGCGGCGCATCAAGTAAATGTATCCATATCTCAAATAATCATCTATAAAAGAGACGAAATACTCAAAACCACCTCTAGCCTGGATAGACATAGAACCATACAAATAAGAATGAACCAATTCTAACACATCTTTAGCTCTATACCCCTTGGCCTTAAAAGGCCTCTTGGTCATTTTACCCTCCAAGCAAGATTCACAAGTTGGGAAATCTTCCATCACTAATGAACCCAGAGGTCCATCAACTATCAACCTTTGAATTCTGCTTAGGTAAATATGACCAAGCTTAAGATGCCAAAGATATGTTTGGTTCATCTTTGAAGGTTCTTTTCTCTTATTGGAATTAGAAGATGAGTTATTAACTTATATTTGCATCGTGGGAGCTTTTGGTTCAAGTGTGTATAGATTTCCTATCAATGCACCCGAACATATTGTTGGTTAGGCCCATGTTCAGCTGTGTTTTGGTCCCCTAACCACTCCTAACCCTAGGATATGCTTGGGAGAGCATTAGAGAGGGTGGAAATCCATTGAATATGGATTAGGAGTTGGGTTGAGGGTGAGTATCAATTTTAAGGTGGATGAGAGTTCTTTGTTGAACTTTGCCTTAATTTTGTTTGGTTTAATGTTCCTATTGGCTTAGGGACTCTCCAAGGACTTTGTTGGTGTAATGGTCAAGGGGGAACAAGCCTTTAGGGGGAGGTATCCATCATGGGAAGATGGATGTGTATTTCCTCATGGGAGGAAAATTGGGTTGCCTCTCTTTAAGTGATATGGGATCACTAGAAAGATTGTAGGCATGTGTTCCTCCAAGGGAGATATTGTAAGATCTCATTGGGATATGAGACATTCATACCCTTGGGGAGGACCTTTTTGATGTAATGTCAAAAAGGGAGAGAAGTTACCAAGTTACCAATTAGGGTTCGTTGGAATTCTCATTGGGATATGAGAATTGCCAATATGGGAGAATTGGTAGACTTGAGATGGTAGTTTTGTCAATCATCAAAAAGGGGGAGATTGTTGGTGCAATCGGCCCTGGTTGACTCGAGTTTGACTCGAGCAGTACCTTGATAGTATTTTGATGATAGACAAAACTCATGACATGGGATTGTCATGGGAAAGTCCAACATGGGGTTGGCATGGAAAATCCAAGCATGGAGCTTAGTGTGGAAGTCCAAGGGGGAAGCCTTGGCATGGGAAAGTCCAAAGCATTGTGAAGTCGTGCGCTTGGTGCTTGGCATGGGAAATCCAAAACATTGCGAAGCCGTGCACTTGGTGCATTTGGGAAGTCTTGAGAACTTGGCAAGTTCACTAGGCTCGGGTCCTTGAGTCGGTGAAGGATGGCATTACGAAGCCGTGTGCTTGGTGCATCCGAGGGACCGCCGGATGGGGAGCGAATGGAGTCAGCCCAAAGGGAAGCATACTTCTAGGGCATGAGATGCGAAGGATGGCGTTGCGAAGCCATGCGCTTGGTGCATCCGAGGGACGTAGGCCGAGGGAAGATAGCTTCGGTGGGGAACTCCATGAGGGATAAGGTGGACTTGGCCAAGTGGCTAAGACTGAGTGTCGGACGCTCAAACAACTTTGTGTTTGAGGTTTTAGCCGACATCAGTCGACTGACATAGGTGTCAGTCGACTGCTCTAGGTTGTATGGGTTCGACCGTGTTCGATCAACCAAGTTCGGCCGATCACCGACCGCCGAGGAGAGCAATGATCGCTGGGGAGAATCACCGATCACCGAGGGATGGAAGTCGATCGATGACACTATGCACGCATGCACGGAGTCAAGCTCGCCAAAGACTCGATCGATGGATGATCACCGATCGATGGGTGCCATCACCGATCGATGTGTGATATGTTGGAACTTAACTAACGTGGATCCGCCGCTGTGAGACAACGACCACGGGACCATCCGATCGATGGTCACGATCACGAGTGATGGGCGCAAAATCACCTTGATGCGTTATAAAAGGAGCTCAAGAGGGAGGATTTATTATGGGAACTAGATGATGATTTTAGGGTTTAAAATGGATTAGAACAAAAGCTAACCCTAAGGAACAACAAGACCTATTCGGCCAAACCCCACCATAGGGTTTCAATGGAGTTTCATACTATGTTTTGTAACTAGATGATGAGGTTAAGGTTTAAAAAGGGGATTAGGTCAAAGTTAAACCTAAAGGCCCTACATGGACCATTCGGCCACCTTGGGTCTTTAGGGTACAATGAAGTCCATACCATGAATTGTATGCTATGTTATGTTAATGAAATAAGTTATGTTGTTATGAAATGAAGTATGCCATGCTATGTTAATGAAATAAGTTATGTTGTTAGGAAATGAAGTATGCCATGCTATGTTAATGAAATAGGATATGTTGTTATGAAATGAAGTATGCCATGCTATGAAAATGAAATAAGTTATGTTGTTATGAAATGAAGCATGCCATGCTATGTTAAAGAAATAAGTTAGGTTGTTATGAAATGAAGCATGCCATGCTATGTTAATGAAATAAGTTATGTTGTTATGAAATAAAGTATGCCATGCTATGTTAATGAAATAAGTTATGTTGTTAGGAAATGAAGTATGCCATGCTATGTTAATGAAATAGGATATGTTGTTATGAAATGAAGTATGCCATGCTATGAAAATGAAATAAGTTATGTTGTTATGAAATGAAGCATGCCATGCTATGTTAAAGAAATAAGTTAGGTTGTTATGAAATGAAGCATGCCATGCTATGTTAATGAAATAAGTTATGTTGTTATGAAATAAAGTATGCCATGCTATGTTAATGAAATAAGTTATGTTGTTATGAAATAAAGTATGCCATGCTATGTTAATGAAATAGGATATGTTGTTATGAAATGAAGTATGCCATGCTATGAAAATGAAATAAGTTATGTTGTTATGAAATAAAGTATGCCATGCTATGTTAATGAAATAGGATATGTTGTTATGAAATGAAGTATGCCATGCTATGAAAATGAAATAAGTTATGTTGTTATGAAATGAAGCATGCCATGCTATGTTAAAGAAATAAGTTAGGTTGTTATGAAATGAAGCATGCCATGCTATGTTAATGAAATAAGTTATGTTGTTATGAAATAAAGTATGCCATGCTATGTTAATGAAATAAGTTATGTTGTTATGAAATAAAGTATGCCATGCTATGTTAATGAAATAGGATATGTTGTTATAACATGAAGTATGCCATGTCATGAAAATGAAATGAAGCATGATGTGTATGAAATGAATTATGCCATGTCATGTGAATGAAATGAAGCATGATGTATATGAAATGAAGTATGCTATGCTATGTTAATGAAATAAGCTAAGATGTTATGACATGAAGTATGCTATGCTATGTGAATGAAATGAAGCATGATGCGTTATGAAATGAAGTATGCTATGCTATGTTAAAGAAACAAGCTATGTTGTAAAATAAGCATATAAGTATTTTACTTTCTGCATGGCTTGTACCAAGACCTTAACAAGGTCCAAAGAAGGATGGGCTTCTATGTATGATTGCCCCTAGGTCGATGGAATAAGATTCGGGCCTAGTACGGGATGGGCTCCAAGATGCCTTAGGTCGATGGAGTAAGACTCGGGCCTAGGATGGGCTTCTACGCTATGACGATTGCCCCTAGGTCGATGGAATAAGACTCGGGCCTAGAAACCTATTAGGTTCGAGACTTGCTACCTCGGGCCTATTTAGGATCGCCTATGATAATGAAGAAGTGGTACAATGCCGGGCCCAAATATGTTGAGATTTATATTTACGTACCTAATATATATATTTTCAAAAGCATCTTGCATATGTATGTCATGATTGTTAAGTTACATGTTATGTTAAATAATATGCCATGATTGTTAAGTTACATGTTATGTTCAACGATATGCCATGATGTTAAGTTATATGTTATGAAAGTTATGTTTTATGATATGTTATGAATGTTTACATGCTTACGTTAGATACGTATGGAAGTTATGCTTTATGATATGTTATGAATGTTTACATGCTTACGTTAGATACGTTATGAAGTTATGCTTTATGATATGTTATGAATGTTTACATGCTTACGTTAGATACGTTATGAAAGTTATGCTTTATGATATGCTATGAATGTTTACATGTTTACGTTAGATACATTACAAGTTATGTTTGATGATACGATGATCCATGCTATATTTCACTTACGTTACTTATGCTACATGTTAGGTTGATGACACCAAGTATGTTACATGTTATATTGCTTCTATGTTGTGAATGCTGCATGCCATGATTAATGATAATGTATGGTTTTAGTGAGTAGGACAGGATCTTACTAAGCCTATGTGCTTATAGTTTATCTTTCCCTCGTACTGCAGATAAGGGTAAGGGATGGATAAACTAAAGGGAGCAGTAGGAGGGGCCAATGTGTGTGGTAGTGGCATGGTGGAGAAGATCCGTTAGGTCTAAACATGTTTACCTATGATGAAGATGTCTATTCATGTCCTCACTTATGTCTCCTTATGATGATGATGTTATGAATTTACTAAGCACTAAGTATCTACATATATGATGCATGCTCTATGTTAAGAAGAAGAAGTAAAGAAGAAGTAAGAAGAAGTATCTATCCACGCTATGAAGCATACTCTATGCTAAGAAGAAGAAGTATGTATATATATATATGTATATATATGTTAACGCATGTTATGTTTAAAAGAAAAACAAAAAAAAAAGTATTAAGAAGTATGTCTAAAGTCTTCCGCTGTGAGAATTAAGAAGTAGGTATAAATGTCTTCCGCTGTATGTAACGTATGTACGGTCGCGTCACGCGCCGCCTCTCCGGACATTTAGGGTCCCGGAAGGGCGGGCGTGACATGAATAGCCCTCGATCGTTGCTCCGGTTGGAGACCTCGAAACGACCGGCTAAATGGAACATTATGGCAGACATGATCAGTGGCTCCCGTATCTACACACCAGGTGTCGGTAGATAACACCACTAAACATGTTTCAACAACTAGACCAAAAGATATACCTTTGTTCTGCTTGCGGTTGGGGCAGTCCTTCTTCCAGTGTCCAGTCTGCTTACAAGTGAAGCACTTGCCTTTCGGCTTCTTCACTCCTCCCTGAGTTCCTCCCACCGCCTTTGCCCTAGTTTGTTTCTTCTTCTTCTTGCCTTTCGGCTTAGAAGTAGAAACCTTTTGGGTCACCATGGCATACGCCTGAGCATTTTGACGAAATAGCCCCCTGCCCCCTGCCGCCTGGAGTTCTGTCAGAAGCTCCGCCAATGAATACAACCTTTTGTTCATGTTGTAGTTTAGGCTAAACTGCTCAAAACTCCTAGGTAGAGACTGGAGAATGATATCGACCTGGGTTTCCCCATCGATCTCAGCTTCGAGGACTTCCAACTCATTCAAATGAGCCATCATCTTGAGAACATGATCCCTCACGGGTGTTCCCTCGATCATGGTGGTCGTCACCAAGTTCCTCATGGCTTTCTGCCTAGCAGCCCGATTCTGGTGTCCCAAAATCTCTTTGAGATTGAGCATCATGTCATAAGCAGTGGGCATGCCTTGATGTTGATGTTGCAGTACATTTGACATAGGTGCCAAAATGTAATGTTGTTCCATCTCATCGGCCTTGATCCACTTCTTATAACTCTCCTTCTCCTTTTCCCAGAATCATCCGCAGGCTTAGGAAGGCACTCTTCGAGGAGTACATATTTGTATTCCTTAGCAGTCAAGACAATGTCAAGGTTCCTCTTCCAATCAACATAGTTGGATCCAATAAGTTTATTCTCTTTTAGTATCACAGCAAGTGGGTTGAAAGTCATTTTGAAAGAAAACCTAAGAATCACATAGATCAAAACATTAGATTTCAAAAAATTATTGATTCCTCAAACAATAAAATTTTAAAATCAACCAACACCTCAAAACACCGAGAATATCATATGCCACGATAGTGTGGACGTATACGAATTCTACATTTGTAAGAGGAGGTTTTACCATCAATTTTACTATCTTGTCAACCTAACTTTTTGAAAAGTAAAATTAATAGTTGGTTCCTCTTTGGCCCAACAAATAAAAGCAGTGACTCCGATGGGGAGGATACTTATATTTGTATCTAAGTGTTCACCATTACTCGGTACCAAGGTAATTATCTCGGGTTATGTGCCTTCCGATGGGGAAGTACACATGTTCCTTAATAATTTTCTATAACCATATTTGACCCTGTAATCCACAAACAAACTCATCCAATGGGGAGGATGACACTCAGAGTCGACGTGCAAGTTTGCTTACATCACATGTCAAATCGTAATGGAGGCTGTGGGAATTTAAAAAATATCCCTCTCCCACTTAGTAATTTAAAATTGAGGAATTTTCTAGCCTACGACATGCATATCAAACAATAAACAATAAATATGAAAAATAAATTTTTTCCAACTATTATGGCTTTTGTCTTCAATATGTCTCCCGTCGTATCGCCATCTCGTCCGCTCCTCCTACGCCATGTACGAGCCATCCGAAGATCCGAGTCGAGACTAAATATTTTAATTTACATCCATCGATCCTTTACTCCACGAGGGAGTATACATGAAATCTAGATCGAAAGTAAACTAAAATAAAAAGAGTGGCTAAACAATGCCGTATCTAATTTACAAAAAATTAAATACTAGCCTCGCCAACCCCAAGGATTCAACAAAGTATACAATTACACACATATGACCATAATAGTCGGATCCTATGCTTGCAACCAAAGAGTTAACCTACGCATATCCTACTATTATCCAGCACATATAATATATGAAAAGTGCATAAAAGTAACCGAATCCTAAACAAACAAAACCGAAAACCGTGGCTCTGATACCACTTGATGGTTTTGCCCGGAAGCTCTGATACCACTTGAAGGTAGGAAACTTCGCTTCCCACTTCAACTCGGTTGCTTGTTCATGGCAATCCCTTCTACGTCCCCGGATAAAAAAATTTATCCTTGACAAGAGGGATTACCCAAGCAACCGTTTCATCGTCGTACTATTCGATTAGAGTATTCACTTGAACAAACTTGTTGTTCAAGCAACCAACCTCTATTCTACGAATAGCTACGGAATAGACGATGTACGGATCGCAGACTTTTGTGTTTATATTCGGGGTCCAAGTTATATTAGCCACAAAATATAATATATCATCCATATATAATTGAAAAACAATTACAAACATGTTACATATGAAAATAGATAAGTGATATACCTCTCGATCTTCTATTGTATGACATTCCTCCTTTTGGACGTCGTGTGGGCGACGATCTACCAAAAGTCGAAGCTCCTAGATCACCAATCTTCCTTCCTTGCTCGCTCCGAACAAGAGGAAGTATAGAAACAAGGCCCTTCTCCTTCCTTTAGCCAACCAACAAGCACCAAGTAAGATGCTTGCCACCGGCCAACAATGAAAGGGATGAGAAGGATGGATGCCGGCCAAAAGCTCCAAGGGAAGACCTTAAGCTATGTTTCCACCGGCCAAGGAGAAGAGGATCAAGTGGTTTGGATGCCGGCCAAGAGCTGGAAAGAAGATTATGGGCGCCGGCCACCTTGAGGAAGAAGATAAGAAAGGAAACTCTTTCCTTATTTGTGGCCGCCCAAGCACAAACTCTAACTCCAAGCCTCTTGCCGCCCAACCCTAATCTCCCTTGCTTCTCATTAATTCTCCACGCCAACCCTTAAGCCCCTTTTTATAGAGTTAGGGGTAAGCCTTGTTTTAATCTCCACCATTGGGTCTAGGGATTTAATCTCAACCATTGGATCTAGATATTTAATCTCAACCGTCGGTTCTAGAGATTTAATCTCTATCTTTGGATCTAGAGTTTTGTTTTCATCCATTGGATCTAGGCTTCATGAGGTATTAATAGGCTACAATAGGGACCATGAGGAGGAGTTGGATCTTGGCCACCCAATGGATCAAGCCCACATAAAGTCCGATCCATTAATGATAATCCAATCCACTAAAGGATTATCATTGATCTACCTCACCAACCCCCATAAGTTAATATGGGCTCCATATATTATTTGTACATTTTTCTCACTGTATTTAAGATCTCGAATGTCCGTCGATTAATTAATTTACTGACCATTAATTAATCAACATCTAACTCCATGAGTAGTACCACTCAACATTTTCATCATGCCGGACCAAGTCCACCTGTAGGGTTTAGATGATGAACCTTATGAGCTCCTCAAGGGGACATCATCATCATAATATATAGGACACGGTTTTCTCCTATAATCAACGGCACACCATATAAATAATATCATTTCCCAACTTACCGAGCCTATCGATTTAATCTATAAATCTCACCCATTGGTAAATCAAAGAAATGAATACTAAGTATATATGCCCGTTAGTATATTAGGATTAAGAGCATGTACAATATAATATCTGAGGTCCAATTCGATTATGTAGTCAACAATAAATCGAATCACCTCTAAGTTGGTCCTGATAAATACACACAAAGTGTACTTGTGTGATTCTATGGGCAAGACAAACCAATACCAAATCACACTACAACCATTCCAATGGTTTATCCAAAGTCATCTCGGTTGTGAGCCTATACTTATACTTTACAAGGAGCCGATAACATGGTCTCCCGTGTGACATCACACACCATGTTATTTATAATGTAATGTATTAGACAATATGCATCACCATAAATATGCAAACAATGATCATGTGATTCTTATTTCAAAAATAAAGATGTTCATACAAAAGATAGACTCTTCAGTATACATCCCAACAAATCCTCCACCAAGCTATCAAGTTTTCTGGACCGCTTGTTTCCTTTCATGTCAGAGCGTCATTTTGATGACGTTTGGAGCTCCGATAGTGGCTACCTTGCCGGGGATTCGATCTCCGTTAATCATCTGAGGTGGAGATGAAGGATTCGTCAAACAGTTGACGAATACTTCTCTGGAGAAGCGAGTTTTGGGGTCTTGATTTCTAATCCGAATTTTGATTCGGATTGTGTTCTTCTCTCGGTCACATCGTCTTCGACACGAGGCTAGTGACTCCTACGAAGACGAGGCTCATGGATTTGTGAAGCCATCTCGATGATACTCGGCCTTGATACGGATAGAGGCGATTCTAGTGAGTCACTCCGATTGATGTCATTCCCACTGCATGTGATACATCAGGTATAACTAGAATAATTTCCTTTTATTGCAAAATTTGAAACTGCGATTATGTCTACATATGTTGTACTATGCATGCGTGTGATGTGTGTGTTGTAATAAATTAGATTTATTGCCTTTTAATTCTTTCACTTTGCACATATTTACGAAACATGTTCGAACACACACTCGCCTCGGTGCCGAAAACCCAACAGTGGTATCAAAGCCCAAGTTGTGTTTCGACATATTCGTAAAATTATTTTGCGATAGTCGTAATTGTATTTATGGAAATTTTCTACTTTTGGAAAGTTTTTATAGAAATTTTCTAATTTTGGAAAATTTAGAAGTATTTATGGAAATCTTCTACTTTTGGAATGTTTAGAAGTATTTATGGAAATTAACACTTTCCATAAATAAAATATTTGATTAGATTTAGAAATTTGTTTGCTAATTTAATCATAATTTCATTTGGGGAATCAAATCTAAAATATATTTTATTTCCATAAATAGTTTTGACAATTTAGAAAATTTGTTTCCTAATTTAAATTTGACTTTCCTTAATTAACACTTTCCATAAATAAAATATGTGATTAGATTTGGAAATTTATTTTCTAATTTAATCATGATTTGATTTGGAGAATCAAATCTCAAACATATTTTATTTCCATAAATAGTTATGACAAATAAGGAAATTCTGTACATGCCATAATTATATGCCATGTAATTGCATTAGATGCATATCATTATGTCATGCATGTTGTGACATGTAGATGTCTGCCATGTATGTCATGTCATGTAGATAATAGTTATTTGCATGCAAAAGATGATGAAACTTTAAAACCCTTATACAATATTAAAGCCTACACATTCAATTAATATGATTAGAACCAGAGTTCTGTTTCTTGTTTGGGTTGTTGGACTCACTCCAAGCTCTGCTCGAACCTGAACATGTTCAAATCACTGGAATAGTTCAACACTAATATGGTTAGAGTTAGAGATCAATCGTTAATTTGGGTTATTAGACTCACTCCAACCCTGACTAATTGGTTGAATGCGCTCTAACCATATTAAAACTATTTCGCGATTAATGGGTCGACTCTAACTTGGAGCATCGATTTGTTGGACTCACTACAAGGTCGATGTGAAGAGAGGTGAAGTTGGGTGCTATGCATATGATGCATACTTGTTAATGTGTTAACAACCCAATGTATGTGTGCACATTCAATTAGTTGATAACATATTGTGATAGTTACATATACGTGATATGTAATCAGTATACTTGATACCCACCATCATAGCTAAGAATGGCTTGTTGGACTCACTCAAAGGTTGTTCATATCTATGTTGGATATTTGCCCATTCGGAGATGGACCAACTATCTCCCGAAGTGATTTTGGGGTTTTTGAAATTCGAAAAATGAATGGGATTTATGAATGTATGTTGATGCATTTTAAATCATCTTCTTCATATATGCTCATTTTGTATTTCTAGGTTAATCAATTGATCATGACGTCTTTGAAATTGCGCACTATTTTGGATTCAAAAAAATTGACTGGGCCTAACTTCTTGGACTGACTTAGAAAATTGAGAATTGTTCTCAAGGCGAAAAAGTTTGCGTATATCCTCGAAGAGACTCTTCCCGCCCGTCCTAGTGATGACGCAACTTTGGACCAATTGTTGACCTATCAGAATCATGTGAGTGATTCTGAACTAGTGAGTTGCATCATGATAGCCGCGATGGTACCTGAGTTGCGAAAGCAGCATAAGCATATGGATGCTCATACCATAGTCCTTCATCTTTATGAGTTGTTTGATGAGCAAGTGAGATTCGAAAGGTTCGAAGTCTCCAAGCTCCTCTTCACCTCTGAGATGCAAGAAGGTTCAACTATGGTACTGTTCAACATGCTGAATACTGTGGAGCCTTCTATGAAGCATGAGCAGGGGACGATGTTTTTAGTTGATTCCTCGAAGAAAGGTTCTAAGAGGAAGTCAAAGGAACAGCAGAAGGGGAAGAAGAAAAAGGCTAAAAGGGTAGAACCAGCTCAAAAGGGAACTTGCCATAATTATGGCAAGGAGGGCCATTGGCGAAGAAACTGCAAGATTTATCTTGAGTCCATGAAGAAGAATAAGACATCAGATGCCCCATCTTCTTCAGATATCTTCATTATTGATTGTCATTCTATTTCCTCAGACACTTGGGTATTAGATACTGGGTGTGGCTCACATATATGTAATGACATACATGGGCTAAGGAATAAAAGAAAACTCATCAAGGGAGAGTCAAATTTACGTGTTGGGAATGGTGCAAAGGTTACTACACTCGCCATCGGAACATATTTATTGAAACTCTTTAAAGGACTTGTCTTAGAACTGGACAATTGCTTTTATGTTCTTTCGTTGATAAAGAACATCATTTCTATTTCTTGTTTAAATAGAAATGGATACCATTTAACTTTTAGTAACAATTATTGGTACATAACTTTGAATGACGTTTTTTATGAGACTGGATCTTTAAGAAAAGGTATTTATATGTTGGACGTATCCAGTGACATTTTCAATATTGAAGCGAGCAACAAGCATGCTGGAAAAGATAAACAATTAGACTCCTACATGTGGCATTGTTGTCTTGTCCATGTGAGCAAGAAATGCTTGTCTGAATTAAACCGATGTGGAATTCTGGAATCGTTTGAATTAGATTCATACGATACATGCGAATCATGCTTAAAAGGAAAGATGACCAAGTTATCTTTTACTGGAAAAGGTGAACTGGTGGGTGAGTTGCTTGGTCTAATACATACTGATGTATGCGGACCTATGTCAACTCAAGCCCTAGGAGGTTATAGCTACTTCATTACCTTCACTGATGATCACTCACGGTTTGAGTGTTCTTGATAAAACACAAGTTTGAAGCCTTTGAAAAGTTCAAAGAATTCAGAAATGAAGTAGAGAAACAACTTGGCAAGAGTATTAAAATACTTCAATCGGATCGAGGTGGTGAATACTTGAGTCAAGAGTTTTTAGATTATCTGAGGGATAATGATATATTGTCTAAATGGACTCCGCCATATACACCACATCTTAATGGTGTATCAGAGAGGCGAAATCGGACCTTGTTGGACATGGTCAGGTGAATGATGAATCACGCAAATCTTTTCAAGTCCTTTTGGGGCTATGCACTTCAGATAATTGTTTACTTGTTAAACAGAGTCCCAACCAAGGTAGTCTCTACTTCTCCATATGAGATATGGGCTAGTAAGAAACCTCATTTATTTTACTTGAAGATATGGGGTTATCTTGCTTATGTAAAGTGGACTGTGTCAGACAAATTGGATGCTAAGTCTGATAAATGTCTATTTATTAGATACCCTAAGGAAACGAGGGATTATCAATTCTATCATCCCTTTGAACAAAAGGTGTTTGTTTCAAGGAATGTTGTGTTTCTAGAGAAAGAGTTTCTTTTGTAAGCAAACAGTGGGAGTGTCATTGAGCTTGAGGAGGCTCGAGAGACTCAAATAGACATTGATGAGATACCTGGTGAAGCACCTCAATCGATGACTCATAGTGATGAGACATCAGCTAAACCTATTGTGACACCACATCTTCGTAGATCTGGTATGACACGCAACATTCCTGAGAGATATGAATTTCTCATAAGTGAATTGAACGATGTGTTACTCATTGACGATGAGGAGCCTACCAATTATGAAGAAGTTCTGAAAAGTTCAAAAAGGGACAAATGACTTAAAGCCATGAAGTCAGAAATGAATTCCATGTATGAAAATTAAGTTTGGAACTTGGTGGACCCACCTGAAGGCATTAAGCCTATAGGGTGCAAGAGGGTTTTCAAGAAGAAAATCGACATGGATGGTAATGTGATTACCTATAAGGCTAGATTGGTGGCGAAAGGGTATCGTGAAAAGCAAGGTATTGATTTTGACGAGACCTATTCACCTGTAGCTATGCTTAAATCCATTCGGATGCTCCTGGCCATAGTGGCTCATTATGATTATGAGATATGACAGATGAATGTGAAAACAACTTTCCATAATGGAAACCTACTCAAGGATGTGTATATGATACAACCTGAGGGTTTCGCATCGGTTGATAAAACTAAGGTATGCAAATTGCGACGGTCCATTTATGGATTGAAGCAAGCATTTAGGAGCTGGAATATCCGTTTTGATGAGACCATCAAAAAGTTTGATTTCTCACAAAATCCGGACGAACCTTATCTGTACAAGAAGGTTAGTGGGAGTGCAGTCATGTTCCTAGTATTATATGTTGATGACATATTACTTATAAGAAATGATGTTTCTGTCCTACGGTCAATTAAAATTTGATTGTCCAAGACATTCTCTATAAAAGACCTAGGAGAAGCAACCTACATCCTCGGGATAAAGATCTATAGGGATAGATCGAATCGGTTACTTGATCTTTCACAGTCTACATATATAGATAGAGTGCTAAAGAGATTTAGCATGTCGGAATCCAAGAAAGGTTTCCTTCCCATCAGGCATGGGATACACCTTTCGAAGTCTATGTGTCTGCACACAGAAGACGAGAGGATTTGCATGAGTAAGATTCCCTATGCATCCACAATACGATCTATCATGTATGTTATATTATGTACGAGGCTCGAGATATCCTATGCTCTGAGTGTCATGAGCAGATACCAGTCTGATCTAGGAATGGATCATTGGGCGGCTGTTAAGACGATACTTAAGTACTTGAGAAGAACTAACGATGTGTTCCTAATATATGGAGAAGGAGACATGGTGATACGTGAGTATACAGATGCCAGCTTCCAGATATATAAGGATGATTCCAGGTCTCAGTCTGGCTACATATTTACCTTAAATGGAGACGCAATAAGTTGGAAAAGTTCCTAGTAAGACACTGTAGCGGATTCTACCACTAAGGTAGAATGCATTGCAACTTTATAAGTAGCAAAGGAAGCTATTTGGATCGAGAAGTTAATCTCTGAACTTGATGTGGTCTCATCAACGATCAAAAAATGTGCTTTACCACAATCATTTGATCAGAGAGATCATTAGTAGGAAGGAAATATAAATTGAGAAGATTCCCACTGAAAGGAACTTAACGGATCCTTTAACTAAGGCCTTACCTAAAAGTAAGTTTGAGGGTCATGAGAGAGCTTATGGTATTGGATACCGTGGCGATTGACATTAGGCAAAGTGGGAGTTTGTTAGTTATATATAAGAGATATCTTAAGGCAATCGCCTTATGTTTAAACCATTTATATGATAAATGAAGATTCATTATTTGAGTATACATGTTTTCATGTATTTGATTAGATCTTAAACTCATTTACTGAATGTCCATAATACGATTCACAGCATGAGAGAATTTGTGATTGTATCACAACTAGTGAGTATCTCTACATGTGTAATTGTGATGTATTGGAATTATCCCTAGTCGATGAATTGATGTATTTGAACATCATCAATTCTGTCGAGATTAGGATGAGGTATACTCCTTGGTGTATCCAAGCAATTGATTCTCACTGGCTGGAGAAATTGTGATGTCCGGAGTTAATCGTGGATGCTAGTTATGGTAACTAGTTCATTGGAGTGACTAGATGTAAGACTTCATATGGTTCTCTGCATATATGGATATGTCAATCGAGTTCTTATTGCAGCTTAAGTGCGATGTTTCTTTGACTTGTGGTATTCAAGTCATCTTGGTCATTTAGACTTATGCTTTGACATCTTAACCAACCATCTATGAGGAGATGTGGACCCGAGATGATTGGGTATAAGTCAAAGTGACCGAAGGTGTTTGAGTAGCCTATAAAGGATTCACCACTCCTTACGAGGAGATGTATACCCATGGCCTCTCATCAGATTGTTACTAAAGTCTTTGGCCAAAGCATTACATGTTTAGAGTAAGGTACTCTTGGTTACATATGCAGTAACTAGAATCCATAGGATGAGGAAATGATACTTGGGCTAGGTGTGACGTAGTCGACCTAGTGGGGACTGACACTTAGACCATGTCCTGAACCAAGTGGGTATAAGATGCGTAAAGGGAACGGGGCATGATTCATTGTAGCTGTTGAAGGGTTTCAGAAATGGTTCTGGAATCAACCGTTGATTTTCTAGTTAATTGGGGATCATGATGTACTTCTAGGTGCCACTCATGATCATTCTATAATTAATGGTTAATTATAGATGACCAACATAAATCGAGAACCTATTTGGTCACACGCACAACGAGCGTAATCCGAAGGATTAAAAATGAGCTTGAGAATGAGATTTTCATATCGAGAGAAACTAGATTTGGTTGGACCAAATAAGGAGCGAGCATGAAATTATTTCAGTCGCAATGGAAGCATGGATGGGCTGAGTCTTATGAAGACATGATGGATGAACCAAATTGGTTTGGTTCTAATCCAATGGTGGAGAATAAACCAAAGGGGTTTGGTTTGTTTGAAACGAATGAACCAAAGTTGGTTCGGTTCGTTTTAACTTAAAATAGGCCAACGCAGTTTGGTTTATTTTAACTTAAGTTATTAGAGCAGGTTAACGGGTTTTGGTTATAAACCAATAACCATTAGGAGAATGTGTTCTCTATAAAACATGGCTTAAGGGTTTTTCGTGGATAACTTGTGTGTTGGAAAACCTAGCCACCCTCTCCCTCTCTTCTCCTTGCCGCCGCGCAAGCAGTACACGCCGCCAACTTTTGTGCCGCCGTCCACCTTGCTGTCGGCATCCTAGCTTCTGTCGGCCATCCTCCGGTGACCCTCTGGCGACTCTCCGGCGACTCACCTTGGTTCCAGCGACCAAGGGTTGGCCGACCATCCTCTTTCGTCGGTGCAAATCTTCCACCAAGCTGTCTAGTTTTTTGGACAGCTTGTTTCCTTTCATGTCAGAGCATCATTTGGATGACGTTTGGAGCTCCGACATTGGCTACCTTGCTGGGGATTCGATCTCCGGTAATCCTCAGAGGTGGAGGATAAGGATTCGTCAAACGATTGATGAATACCTCTCCGGAGAAACAATTTTTGGGGACTCAATTTCTAATCCGATTTTTGATTCGGATTGTCATCTTCTCTCGATCACATCATCTTCGACACGAGGCTAGTGACTCCTACGAATATGAGACTCGTGGTTTTGTGAAGCCATCCCGACGATACTCGGTGTGGATACGGATAGAGGCGATTCTAGCGAGAGTCGCTCCGGTTGATGCCATTCCGTTGCACGTGATACGTCAGGTATAACTAGAATAATTTCCTTTTATTGCAAAATTTGAAATTGCAATTATGTCTACACATGTTGTACTTTGCATGCGTGTGATGTGTGTGTTGTAATAAATTAGATTTATTGCCTTTTAATTCTTCCGCTATGCACATATTTACGAAACATGTTCGAACACACACTCGCCATGGTGCCAGAAACCCAACATATGGTTGTGTTGTATGTATTTGTCCTTTACTTTGGGTTTGATTTAGATGTTAGTTTCGATTATATTTTCTTGTTGTGTCAAAGTCGTACCTGTACACATGTATTTGAGTATTTGTATCTTTATTATTTGTTGGTGAATTCCACCGTGGTTTATGGCTTATTTGTGATAGTAGCTATTTGGGCCATGTATTGCTCGTTTATCTTATATTGTTACAAGAGGGTACCGTCCGGTCAAATGACAAATATACTCTCGGGGCGTGACACATGCACTTGGTCATGTCTATTTCCTGTGCCTTTTGACTGTGTTTATCAATGTTTCAGGAAGCGACAGGAAATTTCTTCGAACATGGATCCATATTATCAGCACTGTGGAGACTTCAATAATTTTCATCATTCGTACACTGGATAGTATGAGTATTATCATCCTGAACATTAGCTTTATTAGTACCAATCTCAATATCATCGGTTTGATCCTCAGTATCATCAGCCTTATTAGTAGGACAGGTATAATTCATATTCTTGTATATATAATTTAAATTTAGATTTCAGGTATGGGCAGACTCAACATCACAATTTTGAGTAATCTTAGTTTAGGGGTTATGAATGTATGGGTCGGTAGAACTCTGAGTATGGGAACATGCAACAACATGATCAATCTTTCCCAACATATCACCCCAACCAACTAGATATTTTTGTGATGCGGAAGAGTATTCATGGTGTGGAGCAATTAACAGGAGAGACTTTACATGAGTATTGGGAGAGATTTTACAGACTTTGTGCTAGTTTCCCTCAACATCAAATCAGTGATGACCTACTCATCCAGTATTTTTAAGATGGATTGCTTCTCATGGATAGATGTATGGTCGATAGAGCTAGTGGAGAGGCCCTAGTTGATAAAACTCCTACTCAAGCTAGAGAACTCATTGAGACCATAGCAGCAAAAGTGTTTCCAACTGCTAGTAATATATGAGAGATGTCCTAAGGCAATTGCCTTATATTTGAACAATTTATATGATAAATGAGGATTCACTATTTGAGTATACATGTTTTCATGTATTTGATTAGATCTTAAACTCATTTACTGAATATCCATGATACGATTCACAGCATGAGAGAATTTGTGATTGGATCACAACTAGTGAGTATCTCTACATGTGTAATTGTGATGTATTGGAATTATCCCTAGTCGATGAATTGATGGATTTGGACACCATTAATTCTATCGAGACTATCACGAGGTATACTCCTTGGTGTATCCAAGCAGCTGATTCTCACTGGCTGGAGACATTGTGATGTACGAAGTTAATCGTGGAAGTTAGTTATGGTAACTAGTTCATTGGAGTGACCAGCCGTAAGACTTCATATGGCTCTCTGCATATATAGATACATCAATGAAGTTTTTACTGCAGCTTAAGTGTGATGTTCCTTTGACTTGTGGTAATCAAGTCATCTTGATCATGAAGACTTATGCTTTGATATCTTAAGCAAGCATCTCTGAGGAGATGTGGACCCAGAATGATTGCGTATAAGTCAAAGTGATCGAAGGTATTTGAATAGCCTATAAAGGATTCACCACTCCTTGTGAGGAAATGTATACCCTTGGCCTCTCGTCGGATTTTTACTAAAGTCTTTGGCCAAAGCATTATATGTTTAGAGTAAGGAACTCTTGGATACATGTGCAGTAACTAGAATCCGTAGGACGAGGAAATGATACTTGGGCTAGGTGTGACGTAGTCAACCTAGTGGGGACTGACACTATAGACCATGTCATGAACCAAGTGGGTATAAGATGAGTGAAAGGAATGGGGCATGAATCATTATAGCTGCTGAAGGGTTTCAGAAATAGTTCTGAATCAACCGTTGATTTTTTCAGTTAATTGGGGATCATGATGTACTACTAGGTGCCACTCATGATCGTTCTATAATTAATGGTTAATTACAGACAACTAACATAAACTGAGAACTAATTTGGTCACACGCACAACGAGCGTAATCCGAAGGATTTAAAACGAGCTTGAGAATGAGATTCTCAGACCGAGAGAAACTAGGTTTGGTTGGACCAAACATGGAGTGAGAATAAAATCGTTTCAGTAGCAATAGAAGCGTGGATGGGCCATGTCTTATGAAGACATGATGGATGAACCAAATTGGTTTGGTTCTAATCCAATGGTGGAGAATAAACCAAAGGAGTTTGGTTTGTTTTAAACGAATGAACCAAAGTTGGTTCAGTTCATTTTAACTTTAAATAGGCCAAATTGGTTTGGTTTATTTTAACTTAAATTAATGGAGCGGGTTGGTGGGTTTTTGGTTATGAACCAATAACCATTAGGAGAATTTGTTCTCTATAAAAATAGGGCTTAAGGGTTTTTTTAAAACCTAATCAAATCTTGCCGCCCCTCTCCCTCCTCTCCTTGTAGTCGGCGCCCAAGCCCTTTCCGCCGCCCACCCCTTGTGCCGCCGTCCACGTTGTTGCCGGCATCCAAGCTCCTTCCGACGATCCTCCGGCGACCCTCCGGTCATCTTCCTTGGCTCCGATGACAAGGTGAGTATCTAGCTTTCCTTATTTGGTCGGGGCAACATCCTCCACCAAAGCTATCCAGTTTTCTGGACAGCTTGTTTCCTTCTTGTCGGAGCATTGTTTGGATGATGTTTGGAGCTCCGACAGTGGCTTCCTTACCGGGGATTCGATCTCTGGTAACCCTCATAGGTGGAGGACGAAGGATTCGTCAAATGGTTGACGAATACCTCTCCGGAGAAGCGAGTTTTGGGGACTAAGTTTTGAATCCGAATTTTGATTTGGATTGTGATCTTCTCTCGATCACATCATCTTCGACACGAGGCTCGTGACTTTGTGAATTCATCCCGAAGGTACTCGGCGTGGATACGGATAGAGGTAATTCTAGTGAGGGTCACTCCGGTTGATGCCTTTCTCGCTACACTTGATATATCAGGTATACGTAAAATAAATTTCCTTTTATTCCAAAATTTGAATCTACAGTTATGTCTACACATGTTGTACTATGCATGCATGTGGTGTGTGTGATGTAATAAATTAGATTTATTGCTTTTTATTTATTCCACTGCGCACATGTTTACGAAACATGTTCCAACACACACTCGCCGCAGTGCCGAAAACCCAACAGTGATATCAGAGCCCAGGTTGTGTTTCGGCATAATCGTAAAATTGTTTTGCAATCATCATAATTATATTTATGGGAATTTTATACTTTTGGAAAGTTAGAAGTATTTATGGAAATTTTTAGTTTTGGAAAGTCTAGAAGTATTTATGAAAATCTTCTACTTTTGGAAAGTTAGAAGTATTTATGGAAATTGACATTTTCCATAAATAAAATATTTGATTAGATTTCGAAATTTGTTTCCTAATTTAATCATGATTTGATTTGGGAAATTAAATCTTAAATATATTTTATTTTCATAAATAGTTTTGACAATTTAGGAAATTTGCTTCCTAAATTAAATTTGTCTTTCCTTAATTGAGCCTTCCATAAATAAAATATGTGATTAGATTTGGAAATTTATTTTCTAATTTAATCATGATTTGATTTTGGGAATCAAATCTTAAACATATTTTATTTTCATAAATAGTTTTGACATATAAGGAAATTAAGTACATGTCATAATTGTATGCCATGTAATTGCATTAGATGCATATCATTATGCCATGCGTGTCGTGACATATAGATATATGCCATGTTTGTCATGTCATGTAGATAATAGTTATTTGCATGCAAAGAGGATGAGGCATAAAACCCTTACTCAATATTAAAGCCTACACCTTCCATTAATATGGTTAGAACCAGAGTTCTGTTTCTTGTTTGGGTTGTTGGACTCTCTCCAAGCCCGGCTCGAACCCGAACATGTTCAAACCATGGAATAATTTAATACTAATATGGTAAATGTCAAAGGTCAATCGTTAGCTTTGGTTGTTGGACTCTCTCCAAGTCGGGCTAATTGGTTGAATGCAATCTTACCATATTAAAACTATTTCTCGATTAATGGGTTGGCTTTAACCTGGAGTATCGGCTTGTTGGACTCTCTCCAAGGTCGATGTGAAGGGAGGTAAAGTTGGGTGCTATGCATATGATGCATACTTGTTAATGAGTTAACAACCTGATGTATGCGTGAACATTCAATTAGTTGATAACACATTGTGATAGTTGCATATATGTGATATGCAATTGGTATATTTGATACCTACCATCATAACTATGAATGGCTAGTTGGACTCTCTCCAAGGTTGTTCATATCTATGTTGGATATCAGCCCATTCGGAGATGGACCTACGATCTCCCGAAGTGATTTTTGGGGTTTTTGAAATTCGAAAAATGAATGAGATTTATGAATGTATGTTGATGCATTTTAAATCATCTTTCTCATATATGCTTGATTTGAATTTCTAGTTTAATCACTTGATCATGATGTCTTTGAATTTGCACTCTATTTTTAATTCGAATAAATTGACTGGGTCGAACTTCTTGGACTGACTTAGAAACTTGAGAATTGTTCTCAAGGTTGAAAAGCTTGCAAATGTCCTCGAAGCGCCTCTTCTCGCCCATCTTAGTGATAGTGCAACTCTGGACCAATTGTTGGCTTATCAGAAACATGTGACTGATTCTGAAATGGCGAGTTGCATCATGCTAGCCGCGATGGTACTTGAGCTGCGGAAGCAGCATGAGCATATGGATGCTCATACCATAGTCTTTCATCTTTATGAGTTGGTTGATGAGCTAGTGAGATTCGAAAGGTTCAAAGTCTCCAAGCTCCTCTTCACCTATGAGATACAAGAAGGTTCATCTGTGGTACTGCTCAACATGCTGAAGACTGTGGAGCCTTCTGAGAAGCATGAGCAGGGGACGGTGCTGTTAGTTAATTCCTTGAAGAAAAGTTCTAAGAGGGAGTCAAAGGAACAGTAGAAGGGGAAGAAGAAAAAGGCTAAAAAGGCAGAACTAGCTCAAAAGGGCACTTGCCATCATTATGGGAAGGAGGGCCATTGGTGAAGAAACTGCAAGATTTATCTTGAGTCCATAAAGAAGAATAAGACATCATATGCCCCATCTTCTTCAGATATATTCGTTATTGATTGTCATTCTATTTCCTCGGACACATGGATATTAGATACTAGGTGTGGCTCACATATATGTAATGACATACATGGGCTAAGGAATAGAAGAAGACTCATCAAGGGAGAGTCAAATTTACATGTTGGGAATGGAGCAAAGGTTGCTGCACTCACCATTGGAACGTATTTATTGAAACTCCCTATAGGACTTGTCTTAGAACTGGACAATTACTTTTATGTTCCTTCATTGATAAATAACATCATTTCTATTTCTTGTTTAAATAGAAATGGGTACCATTTAACTTTTAGTAACAATTATTGTTACATAACTTTGAATGGCATTCTTTATGGGACTGGAACTTTAAGCAATGGTATTTAAACGTTGGACATATCCAGTGACATTTTAAATATCAAAGTGAGCAACAAGCATGCTCGAAAATATAATCAATTAGACTTCTACATGTGGCATTGTCGTCTTGGCCATGTGAGCAAGAAACACATGTCCGAATTACACCGATGTGGAATTCTAGAATCATTTGAATTGGATTCATACGATAGATGTGAATCAAGCTTAAAAGGAAAGATGACCAAGTTACCTTTTATAGGAAAAGGTGAACGAGTGGGAGAGTTGCTAGGTCTAATACATACTGATGTATGTGGACCTATGTCAACTCAAGCTATGGGAGGCTATAGCTACTTCATTACCTTCACCGATGATCACTCACGGTTTGGGTATGTGTTCTTGATAAAACACAAGTCTGAAGCCTTTGAAAGGTCAAAGAATTCAAAAATGAAGTAGAGAAACAATATGACATTAGTATTAAAATACTTCGATCGGATCGAGGTGGTGAATACTTAAGTCAAGAGTTTCTAGATTATCTAAGAGACAATGGTATATTGTCTCAATGGACTCCGCCATATACACCACAACATAATGGTGTATCTGAGAGGTGTAACCGAACCTTGTTGGACATGGTCAGGTGAATGATGAATCATGCGAATCTTCCCAGGTTCTTTTGGGGCTATTCACTTCAGACAACTGTTTACTTGTTAAACAGAATGCCAACCAAGGTAGTCTCTACTACTCCATATGAGATATGGAATAGTAAGAAACCTCATGTATCTTACTTGAAGATATGGGGTTGTCCTGCTTATATGAAGCAGACTGTATCAGACAAATTAGATGCTAAGTCTGATAAATGTCTATTTATTGGATACCCTAAGGAAATAAGGGGTTACCAATTCTATCATCCTATGGAACAAAAGGTGTTTGTTTCAAGGCATGCTGTGTTTCTAGAGAAAGAGTTTCTCTTGCAAGAAAATAGCGGGAGTGTCGTCGAGCTTGAGGAGGCTCGAGAAACTCAAATAGACATTGATGAGATACCTGGTGAAGCACAATAGCCAATAACTCATAGTGATGAGCCATCGGCTGAACCTATTGTGACACCACATCTTCGTAGATCTGGTAGAACACGCAATATTCCTGAGAGATAAGGATTTATCGTAAGTGAATCGAATGATGTATTTCTCATTGATGATGAGGAGCCTACCAGTTATGAAGAAGTTCTGACAAGTTCAGAAAGGGATAAGTGGCTTGAAGCCATGAAGTCGGAAATGGATTCCATGTATAAAAATCAAGTTTAGAACTTGGTTGACCCACCTGAAGGCATAAAGCCTATAGGGTGCAAGTGGGTTTTCAAGAAGAAAACCGACATGAATGGTAATGTGATTACCTATAAGGCAAGATTGGTGGCAAAAGGATATCGTCAAAAGCATGTGATTATGATGAAACCTATTCGCCTGTTGCTATGCTTAAATCCATTCGGATGCTCCTGGCCATAGCATCTAATTATTATTATGATATATGTCAAATGGATGTGAAAATAGCTTTCCTTAATGGAAACCTGCACGAGGACGTGTATATGATACAGCCTGAGGGTTTCACATCTATTGATAAAACCAAGGTATGCAAATTGCGACGGTCCATATTGTTGGGTTTCCGGCACCGCGGCGTGTGTGTGTTCGATCACGTTTCGTAAACATGAACACAGCGGAAGCAATAAAAATAATAAATCTACATTTATTACAACACACACAACACACGCATGCATATTACAACAAGTGTAGACATAACCGTAAATTTAAATTTGCAATAAAAGGAAATTTATCTACGTTATACCTTTTGTATGACGTGTAGCGGGAACGACATCAACCGGAACAATCCTCGCTAGAATCGTCTCTATCCGTATCCACGCTGAGTTCCTCGGGATGACTTCGCTAAGCCACGAGCTTCGTCTTCGTACGGGTTACTAGCCTCGTGTTGAAGACGACGTGATCGAGAGATGATCACGATCTGAATCCAAATTCGGATCCAAAAATGAGTCCTCAAAACTCGCTTCTCCGGAGAGGTATTCATCAACCAATTGACGAATCCTTCGTCCTCCACCTCAGAGGATTACCGAAGATTGAATCCCCGGTAGTTTAGCCGCTGTCGGAGCTCTAACCGTCGTCCAAACGACGCTCCGACGAGAGGAGAAGAAGCTGTCCAGAAAACTGGACAGCTTGGTGGACGAGTAGGCGCTGGCCAAAACAATGAAGCCAAGTGCTCACCTTTTCACCGAGGCCTAGGAAGATCACCGGAGGGTCGCCGGAGGGTTCACCGGATGAAGCTTGGACGCCGGCAAGGAGATGGATGACGGCACAACAAGCTGGGCGGCACACCTAGGGTTGGCGCCGAAATCTCCAAGGATGAGGTGGGCGGCAACCTTAGGGCAAGGGTTTTGGATTAGGGCTTAACAATCCCTTAAGCCCTCTTTTATAGAGAACTAATTCTCTTAATGGTTATTTGATCATAACCATTAGGCCCGTTAACCCGCTCCATTAAGATAAGTTAAAATAAACCAAACCATGATGGTTTATTTTAAGTTAAAACGAACCGAACCAACCTTTGGTTCATTCGTTTAAAATAAACCAAACCCTTTGGTTTATTCTCCTCCATTGGATTAGAACCAAGCCATTTTGGTTCATCCATTACGTCTTCATAAGACTCGGCCCATCCACGCTTCCATTGCGACTGAAACGATTTCATGTTCGCTTTATGTTTGGTCCAACCAAACCTAGTTTCTCTCGGTCTGAGAATCCCATTCTCAAGCTTGTTTTAAATCCTTCGGATTATGCTCGTTGTGCGTGTGACCAAATAGGTTCTCGGTTTATGTTGGCCGTCTATAATTAACCATTAATTATAGAACGATCATGAGTGGCACCTAGTAGTACATCATGATCCCCAATTAACCGAATAGATCAACGGTTGATCCAGAACTATTTCTGAAACCCTTCAGCAGCTCGAATGAATCGTGCCCCATTTCCTTCACTCATCTTATACCCACTTGGTTCAGGACATGGTCTATTGTGTCAGTCCCCACTAGGCTGACTACGTCACACCTAGCCCAAGTATCATTTCCTCGTCCTACGGATTCTAGTTACTCCACATGTATCGAAGAGTACCTTACTCTAAACATGTAATGCTTTGGCCAAAGACTTTAGTAACAATCCGACGAGAGGCCATGGGTATACATCTCCTCGCAAGGAGTTGTGAATCCTTTATAGGCTATTCAAACACCTTCGATCACTTCAACTTCTACCCAATCATCCCGGGTCCACATCTCCTTAGAGATGCTTGCTTAAGATGTCAAAGCATAAGTCTCTATGATCAAGATGACTTGAATACCGCAAGTCAAAGGAACATCGCACTTAAGCCACAGTAAGAACTTCATTGACATATCTATATATGCAGAGAACCATATGAAGTCTTACGGCTGGTCACTCCAATGAACTAGTTACCATAACTAGCATCAACGATTAACTCCGGACATCACTATGTCTCCAACCAGTGAGAATTAGCTGCTTGGATACACCAAGGAGTATACCTCGTGCTAGTCTCGACAGAATTGATGGTATCCAAATCCATCAATTCATCAACTAGGGATAATTCCGATACATCACAATTACACATGTAGAGATACTCACTAGTTGTGATCCAATCACAAATTCTCTCATGCTGTGAATCGTATCGTGGACATTCAGTAAATGATTTTAAGATCCAATCAAATACATAAAACATGTATACTCAAATAGTGAATCTTCATTTATCATATAAATGGTTCATACATAAGGCGATTGCCTTAGGACATCTCTCATATATTACTAACAGACTCCCACTTGGCCTAATGCCAATCGCTACGGTATCCAATACCATAAGCACGAACATGACCCTCAAACTTATTTTGAGGTAATGCCTTAGTCAAGGGATCCGCTAAGTTCCTTTCAGTGAGAATTTTCTCGATTTGTATTTCGTTCCTACTGATGATCTCTCTGATAAGATGATAGCGGCGAAGCACATGTTTGGATCATTGATGAGACCACATCAAGTTCAGAGATGAACTTCTTGATCCAAACCACTTCCTTTGCTGCTTCCAAAGCTGCAATGTATTCTGCCTTAGTGGCAGAATCCACTATAGCGTCAAGCTTGGAACCTTTCCAACTTATTGCGCCTCCATTCTAGGTGAATACATACCCAGACTGAGACATGGAATCATCCTTGTCTATCTGGAGCTGGCATCCGTATACCCACGTATCACCATGTACCCTTCTCCATATATTAGGAACACATCCTTAGTTCTTCTTGTTAGAATGTATACTGAAAGCCTAGCTCTTTTCTGTATGAACATTTTATTTTGAAATAAGAATCACATGATCATTGTTTGCATTTTATATATTCATTATATATGTGTGCATATTGTCTAATATTCTACATTGTAGATAACATGGTGCTTGGTGTGGCACAGAAGATCATATTATCAGTCCCTTGTAAAATATAAGTAGAGGCTCACAACCAAGATGGTTTTGGACAAACCATTGGCATGGTTGTAGTGTAGCTTGGTATTGTTTTATCTTGAACATAGAGTTACACTAGTACACTTAGGTGTATTGAGTAGGACCGACATAGAGGTGATTCAATTTAGTCGACTACATAATTGAATCGACCTGATATTATGTTGTACATGCTCTTAATCCCGATATAATAACTGCACATGTACTTAGTATTTATTTCTTTAATTTACCAAAGGTGAGATTTAGATGGATTAAATCAATATGTCTTAAGTTGGGAAATAATATTATTTACATGGTGTGTCGCTGATTATAGGAGGAAACCGTGTCCTATATATTAGGTTGATGATGTCCCTCGAGGAGCTCATAAGGTTCATCATGTAAACCCAAATGGTTGACTTAGTCAACATGATGATAAGGTTGAGTGGTACTACTCGAGGAGTTAGATGTTAATTAATTGATGGTCAAGAATCAATAATCAATTGACATCTGATATCTTAAACACGGGAGATTAATGTACAAATAATATACGGAGCCCATATTAATTTATGGGGGTTGGTGAGGTAGTTCAATGATGATCCTCTAGTGGAATGGAACATCATTGATGGATCAAGTTTGTGTGGTTCCGATCCATCGGGTGGCCAAGATCCAACTCCTCCTTATGGTCCCTATAGCCTAATATAATCCTTGTGAAGTCTAGATCCAAGAATGTAAAACAAAACCTAGAACCAGCGGTTGGGATTAAATCCTAAGATCCGATGGTTAGGATGAAACCCTAGAACCAGCGATTGGGATTAAATCCTAAGATCCGATGGTTAGGATGAAACCCTAGAATCGACGGTTGAGATTAAATCCTAGATCCGACGGTTGGGATTAAAACCCTAGATCCGGCGGTTGGGATAAAACCCTAGATCCGACGGTTGGGATGAAACCCTAGATCCGACGGTTGGGATGAAATCCTAGATCCGACGGTTGGGATGAAACCCTAGATCCGGTGGAGGTTAAATCCTAGATCCGACGGATGAGATTAAAGGAGGCTTAAGCCCTATTCTATAAATAGGTGCTTAGGGTTGGCAAGGATAAGAAAGGAGATTGGTTTTGAATTAGGGTTAGGGTTTGGCTCATCTTCCATTGGGCGGCTAGGGTTTGGCGGCTACAAGCTTAGGCGGCAAGCTAGGGTTTGGCAGTCATCCCTCTCTTCTCCTCCTTGGTTTTGGGCACTCTTCCCTTTTCCTTGCTCCTTGGCCAGCGGTTCTCCATCCATTGGTGGCGGCAATCATCTTCCTCCAATCTCTCAAGGTGGCGGCGGTTTCCATTCATTTGGTGGCGGCGCATCATCCACTTGCTCCTTGGCGGTTGCATTCCCTAATTTGGTGGTCGTTTCTAGATAGGAAAGGTATTTGTGATTGCTTCTCTTTGTTCGTGGACAAGGTAGAGAAGAAAGTGATCAAGAAGGCTTCAAATCATGGATGATCTTCGTCCACACATAGTCCACGAGAAGGATAGGACATACGATAGAAGATCGTAAGGTATAAAGTTGTTTTTAACTTTATTTACAGATCTGAATATGTTCTTTAATATTTTGATTGTGCATGTGTAGGAATGAATATATATTGTATAATCATGGACCCCGAAGACAAACACAAAAACCGACGATCCATCCGTCGTCTCTTCCGCGGCTAACCAACTAGAAGAGTTGTGTTGCTTGAACAACGAGTTTGTTCAAGCGACCACTCAAGTTGTTAGCACGACGACGAATAGGTTGTGCCAAGGAAGCTCATCCCATCCGGATTAAGTCGTTCATGAGTGAAAATTTTACTCCGGGGACAGGGGAGCCAATGAGCCTCAAAGCATCCACCCAACAATTGAGTATCGAGCCACGGTTTCGGTTTTGTGTGTTTGGATTCTTGGTTAATTTTTATGCATTTTCATATATTATATGCGGATAATAGTAGGATATCGTAGTTTAACTTTTTGGTTGCGAGCATAAGATCCACTATTATGGCCATGTGTGTATGTGAATGAATGTATGTAAAAATTTTATTATTTGAATCCTCGGGGTTGTGAGGCTAGATTAGTATTTAATTTTTGTAATTAAATACGGCATTGTTTAGCTCATTTTAGTTTACTTTCGATCTAGATTATTTGTACACTCCTTCGTGGAGTATAGGATCGATGGATGTAAATAAAATGATTTATCTCGTCTCGGAACTCTTTGGTGACTTGCGCACGGGAAAAGATGGAGCGGACGAGGTGGCCACACGGGATGCATATTGGAGGACAATGCCATAATAGTTGGAAAAATTCTATTTTTTCCATATTTATTGCTTATTTGTTTTATATGCATGTTGTGTGTGATTTAAAATTCCTCATTTGCAATTTACTAAGTAGGAGAGGGATATTTTAATTAATTCCCGCGGCCTCCATTACAATTTGACGTGTGATGCGAACAAACTTGTGTGTTGGCTATGAGTGCCTTCCTCCCTGCGGACGGGTTTGTTTGCGGATCACTAGGTCAAATAATGGTTATAGGAAATTATCTAGGAGCATGTGTACTTCCACAGCGGTGAGGCACATAATCCGAAATAATTCCCTTAGTATCGTGTAATGGTGCACACTTAGATGCAAATGAAAGTATCCTCCCCATCGGAGTCACTGCTTTTATTTGTAGGGCCAAAGAGGAACCAACTATTAATTTTATTTGTCAAAAAGTAAGGTTGACAAGATAATAAAATTAATGGATAAAACCTCCTCTTACAAATGTAGGTTTCGTATACGTCCACACAGCGTGGCATACGAAATTCTCGGTGTTTTGAGGTGTTGGTTGATTTCAGGATTTTATTGTTTTGAGGAATCAATAATATTTGAAATCTAATATTTTTGATCATTGTGATTTTTAGGAATTTCAAATGGCTTTCAACCCACTTCTTTGTGATTTTAAAAGAAAACAAACTTCTTGGTCAAACTACATTGATTGGAAAAGAAACTGGATATTGTCTTAAGCTGCGGAGGAGTACAAATTTGTACTCTTGAGGTCTGTCCTCCTAAGCCCAGGTGACTACGATGAAAAGGAGAAAGAACATTATAAGAAATGGGTTAAAGCGGATGAGATGGCGCGGTGTTACATTTTGGCATCTATGTCAAATGTCTTTGCAACTCGACATCGAGCCATAGCCCGACTTATGACATGATGTTCAATCTCAAGGAACTTTTTGGACATCAGAGTAGAGCAGCTAGGCAGGAGGCAATGAGAAACTTGATGACGACCACCATGGTCGAGGGAACACCCGTTGGGGATCATGTTCTCAAGATGATGGCTCATCTTAATGAGATGGAAGTCCTCAGAGCTGAGATCGATGGGGAAACCCAGGTTGATATCATTCTCCAGTCTCTGCCTAGGAGTTTTGAGCAGTTCCGCCTCAACTACAACATGAACAAGAGGTTGTATTCGTTGGCGGAGCTTCTGACAGAACTCCAGGTGGCAGAGGGGCTTTTTCCTCAAAGTTCTCAAGCCATGGTCACTCAAAAGGTTTCTTCCTCTAAACCGAAAGGTAAGAAGAAGAAGAAGCAAGGTGGAGCGAAGAAAGTGGCGGGAGGACCTCGTAGGAGTGAAGAAGCCGAAGGCAAGTGCTTCACTTGCAAGCGGTGGACATTAGAAGCGGTGTCCTCGCCGAAAGAATAAAGGTATATCTTCTTGTTTAGTTGTTGAAACATGTTTAGCGGTGTTATCTACGATTGCACGTGTGTGTAGATCTGAGAGCCATGATCATGTCTGCAATACTTTGCGGGGTTCGAAACAACGACTAGTGAGGAGAAATCACATCTTCATGGGCAATGCTTGAAGGTGGCGGCTATTGCGGTGGGAGGCGTTTATTTATCTTTTGATAGGAATAAATTTTGGTGTTGAGAAATTGTCTTTATGTACCTACTTTTAGAAAGAATTTAATTTGAGTTTCTAAATTGTTTTTGGATGGATATTACATTTCTTTTAATGACAAGGTGGTTATAAAAGGAATAGGGAGATTATCTGTTACAGTACATTGGTTGGCAATTTATATACTCTTGAACCAAAAACTCCACGATGCATATAGAAGTAAATAACTCATCTTCTAAATCTAATAAGAGAAAAGAACCTTCATGAATGAACCAAACATATCTTTGGCATCTAAGGCTTGGTCATATTAACCTAAGTAGAATTCAAGGTTGATAGGTGATGGACCTTTGGGTTCATTGGTGGAGGATCTCCCAACTGCGAATCTTGCTTGGAAGGTAAAATGACCAAGAGGCCTTTCAAGGCCAAGGGTATAGAGCCAAAGATGTGTTGGAAATGGTTCATTGATTTGTGCGATCTATGTCTATCCGAGGCAAGAGGTGGCTTTGAATACGTCTCTTTTATAGGCGATTATTCAAGGTATGGATACATTTACTTGATGCGCCATAAGTCAGATGCTTTGACAAGTTCAAAGAATTCAAGGCTGATGTGGAGAACCGTCAAGGTAAAAGTATCAAGACATTACGATCTGATCGTGGTGGCGAGTACCTCTTGGGAGAGTTTAGGAGTTACTTATCAGGGGCTGGGATTCAATCCCAATTGTCTGCACCTGGCACACCCCAGCAGAATGGTGTAGCAGAGCGAAGGAATAGGACTCTTATGGAGATGGTCAGATCGATGATGAGTTATTCTGAGTTACTGTTTAGTTACGAGGGTATGCACTGGATACGGCAATGTATACTCTGAACTTGGTTCCATCTAAATCAGTACCTTCTACCCCTGTAGAATTGTGGACTGGGCAAAAGCCTAGTCTAAGACATATTCGGATATGGGAGTCGGCACATGTCTTTGAAGGTGATCTTTGGTAAGTTGGAACCTCAAATGCAGTATGCATGTTTGTTGGCTACCCTAAAGGAGCGAAGGTGGTTTATTTTATAATCCTAGAGATCGGAGGGTGATCGTTAGCACGAGCTTGATTTCTAGGAGGATTATGTAATGAACCACAAGCCCAGTAAGTAGGATTGTTCTTGAGGAGTTGGCGAAGTCCGACCCTTGGTCTGCCGTCTGAGAGGATACCCCACAAGTCAACGCGCGTGTCACGCAGCATAACGCGTAGGTACCTCGTCATAGTGGGAGGGTTGTTAGACAACCCGATAGATTCATGTTTTTGGGAGAGTCTTCGGACTTAGTCCCTGGTGAACATGAACCTGATCCCTGGACATATGACGAGGCAATCCAAGATAGAGAAGCGATATCTTGGCAAAGAGCGATGAATTCAGAGATAGAATCTATGGATTCTAATCAGGTCTAGGAGCTAGTAGAGCCACCCGATGGTGTAAAAACAATTGGATGCAAGTGGATTTACAAGAGAAAGAGAGGGGTAGATGAGAAGGTTGAGACCTTCAAAGCAAGGCTTGTTGCGAAAGGGTATACTCAGAAAGAGGGTATCGACTATGAGGAGACCTTTTCGCCAGTAGCTATGCTTAAGTCTATCCGGATTCTCTTATCTATAGCTGCTCATATGGATTATGAGATATGGCAGATGGATGTCAAGACAGCTTTCCTTAACGGATGTCTTGAGGAGAACATCTATATGCGGCAACCAGAGGGATTCATTGCTAAAGGCGAAGAGCATCTTGTATGTAAGCTTAATCGGTCCATTTATGGATTGATGCAAGCTTCTAGATCTTGGAACATCCGCTTTGATAAGGTAATCCAGTCATATGGATTTATTCAAAGTCCGGATGAACCTTGTGTATACAAAAGATGTGACGGAAACGTAGTGGTGTTTCTTGTACTATACGTAGATGACATTTTGTTAGTTGGCAACAATATTAAAGTGTTATCAGACGTAAGGGTATGGTTGTCCAAACAGTTTGACATGAAGGACTTGGGAGAAGTGGGACACATCCTTGGGATCAAAGTTATAAGGGATCGCAAGAAAAGGATGTTATGCTTATCTCAAGCTTCATATATTGACACTATCCTTGCTCGTTTTAGCATGCAGAACTCCAAGAAAGGTTTTCTACCTTTTAGGCATGGAGTTCCTTTATCTAAAGAGATGTGTCCCAAAACATCAAAGGAGATAGAGGACATGAAGGCGGTTCCTTATGCTTCGGCAGTAGGAAGCCTTATGTATGCTATGCTATGTACGAGACCGGATATCTGCTTTGCCGTGGGCATGGTTAGCAGATATCAGAGTAATCCTGGACAGGGACATTGGACTGCGGTAAAGCATATATTGAAGTACCTGAGAAGGACTAGGGATTATATGCTGGTTTACCGGGCAGATCAATTAGTCCCTGTGGGTTACACGGATTCGGATTTCCAATCAAATAGGGACAAGAGTAAGTCTACCTCGGGGTTTGTGTTTACTTTTGAAGGTGGAGCCATAGTATGGAGGAGTGTCAAGCAGAAATGCGTGGCGGACTCTACCATGGAAGCTGAGTATGTGGCGACCTGCGAGGCGACCAAGGAAGTGTATGGCTCAGAACTTCATGATGGACTTGGATGTGATTCTAGTTTGCCCGAACTATCACAATTTATTGTGATAACGATGTGCGATTGCAAACTCGAAGGAACCACGAGCCCATAAGCAGTAAACACATAGCGCAAGTACCACCTCTCACGAGAGATCGTAAGCGAGGAGAAGTTCTGTCGCCAAGATTGCATCGAGAGGATAACTTGGCGGATCCATTCACTAAGGCCCTTCCGGTAGCGTTTGATAGGCATGTGGAGGACATGGAGATCGGATGTATGGCAGTGATGACGGCATAGTCTTTTAGTATAAGTGGGAGATTGTTGGAATGTATACTGAAAGCCTAGCTCTTTTTGTATGAACATTTTATTTTGAAATAAGAATCACATGATCATTGTGTGCATTTTATATATTCATTATATATGTGTGCATATTGTCTAATATTTTACATTGTAGATAACATGGTGCTTGGTGTGGCACAGAAGATCATGTTATCAGTCCCTTGTAAAATATAAGTAGAGGCTCACAACCAAGATGGTTTTGGACAAACCATTGGCATGGTTGTAGTGTAGCTTGGTATTGTTTTATCTTGAACATAGAGTTACACTAGTACACTTAGGTGTATTGAGTAGGACCGACATAGAGGTGATTGATTTAGTCTTGACTATATAATTGAATCGGACCTCGGATATTATGTTGTACATGCTCTTAATCCCGATATAATAACGGACACATGTACTTAGTATTTATTTCTTTAATTTACCAGTGGGTGAGATTTAGATGAATTAAATCAATATGCCCGGTAAGTTAGAAAATAATATTATTTACATGGTGTGCCGTTGATTATAGGAGGAAACCGTGTCCTATATATTAGGTTGATGATGTCCCCTTGAGGAGCTCATAAGGTTCATCATGTAAACCCAGCTGGTTGACTTAGTCAACATGATGATAAGGTTGAGTGGTACTACTCGAGGAGTTAGATGTTAATTAATTGATGGTCAGTAAATCAATTAATTGACGGACATTCGATATCTTAAACATGGGAAGATTAATGTACAAATAATATTTGGAGCCCATATTAATTTATGGGGGTTGGTGAGGTAGTTCAATGATGATCCTCTAGTGGAATGGAACATCATTGATGGATCAAGTATGTGTGGTTCCGATCCATCAGGTGGCCAAGACCCAACTCCTCCTTATGGTCCCTATCGTAGCCTAATATAATCCTTGTGAAGTCTAGATCCATGAATGTAAAACAAAACCTAGAACCAACGGTTGGGATTAAATCCCTAAGATCCGATGGTTAGGATGAAACCCTTGAACCAACGGTTGGGATTAAATCCCTAAGATCCGATGGTTAGGATGAAACCCTAGAATCGACGGTTGAGATTAAATCCCTAGATCCGACTGTTGGGATAAAACCCTAGATCCGACGGTTAGGATGAAATCCTAGATCCGACGATTAGGATGAAATCCTAGATCCGACGGTTGAGATGAAACCCTAGATCCGACGGTTGGGATAAAACCCTAGATCCGACGGTGGAGGTTAAATCCCTAGATCCGACGGATGAGATTAAAGGAGGCTTAATCCCTATTCTATAAATAGGTGCTTAGGGTTGGGCGGCAAGGATAAGAAAAGGAGATTGGTTTTCGAATTAGGGTTAGGGTTTGGCTCATCTTCCATTGGGCGGCTAGGGTTTGGGCGGCTACAAGCTTGGGCGGCAAGCTAGGGTTTGGCCGGTCATCCCTCTCTTCTCCTCCTTGGTTTTGGGCGGCACTCTTCCCTTTTCCTTGCTCCTTGGCCGGCGGTTCTCCATCCATTGGTGGCCGACAATCATCTTCCTCCAATCTCTCCAAGGTGGCCGACGGTTTCCATTCATTTGGTGGCTGGCGCATCATCCACTTGCTCCTTGGCCGGCGGTTGCACCAAATTCCCTAATTTGGTGGTCGGTTCTAGATAGGAAAGGTATTTGTGATTGCTTCTCTTTGTTCGCAGCGGACAAGGTAGAGAAGAAAGTGATCAAGATGGCTTCAACTCGTGGAGGATCTTCGTCCACACGTCGTCCACGAGAAGGATTGGACATACGATAGAAGATCGTAAGGTATAAAGTTGTTTTTAACTTTATTTACAGATCTGAATATGTTCTTTAATATTTTGATTATGCATTTGTATGAATGGATATATATTGTATAATCATGGATCCCGAAGACAAACACAAAAACCGGCGATCCATCCGTCGTCTTTTCCGCGGCTAACCAACTAGAAGAGTTGTGTTGCTTGAACAACTAGTTTGTTCAAGCGACCACTCAAGTTGTTAGCACGACGACGAATAGGTTGTGCTAAGGAAGCTCATCCCATCCGGATTAAGTCTTTCATTAGTGAAAATTTTAATCCGGGGACATGGGAGCCAATGTGCCTCCGAAAGCATCCACCCAACACTTCTCAAGTACTTCAGGATCGTCTTAACAGTCACCCAATGATCCATTCCTGGATCAGACTGGTATCTGCTCGTGACACTCAGAGCATACGATACATCGGGCCTCTTACATAACATAGCATACATGATAGATCCTATTGCGGATGCATAGGGAATCTTACTCATGCAAATCCTCTCGTCTTTTGTGCGCGGACACATAGACTTCGAAAGGTGTACCCCATACCTGATGAGTAAGAAACCTTTCTTGGATTCCGACATGCTAAACCTCTTTAGCACTCGGTCTATATATGTAGACTGCGAAAGACCAAGCAACCGTTTCGATCTATCTCTATAGATCTTAATCCCGAGGATGTAGGTTGCTTCTCCCAGGTCTTTCATGGAGAATGTCTTGGATAACCAAACCTTCACTGACTATAAGATTGAGACATCATTTCCTATAAGTAATATGTCATCGACATACAACACTAGGAACACGACTGCACTCTCACTAACCTTCTTGTACACACAAGGTTCGTCTTGATTTTGTGAGAAATCAAACTTTTTGATTGTCTCATCAAAACGGATATTCCAGCTCCTGGATGTTTGCTTCAATCCATAAATGGACCATCACAATTTGCATACCTTTGTTTTATCAACCGATGTGAAACCCTCATGTTGTATCATATACACATCCTCGAGCAGGTTTCCATTAAGGAAAGCTGTTTTCACATCCATCTGCCATATCTCATAATCATAATGAGCCGCTATTGTTGGGATGTATACTAAAAGCCTAGCACTTTTGTATGAACATCTTTATTTTGAAATAAGAATCACATGATCATTGTTTGCATATTTTTATGGTTATGCAATATTGTCTAATACGTTACATTGTAGATAACATGGTGTGTGGTGTCACACGGGAGATCTTGTTATCGGCTCCTTGTAAAGTATAAGTAAAGGCTCAACCGAGATGACTTTGGACAAACCATCGGAATGGTTGTAGTGTGATTTTGTATTGGTTTGTCTTGACCATAGAATCACACTAGTGCACTTTGTGTGTATTGAGCAGGACCGACACAGAGGTGATTCGATTTATTGCTGACTACATAATCGAATCGGACCTCAGATATTATTTAGTACATGCTCTTAATTCCGATATAATAACGGGCACATATACTTGGTACTCATCTCTTTGATTTACCAATGGGCGAGATTTATAGATTAAATCGATAGACTCGGTAAGTTGGGAGATGATATTATTTATATGGTGTGCCGTTGATTATAGGAGGAAACCGTGTCCTATATATTAGGATGATGATGTCCCCTTGAGGAGCTCATAAGGTTCATCATGTAAACCCTGCAGGTGGACTTGGTCCGGCATGATGAAAAGGTTGAGTGGTACTACTCAAGGAGTTAGATGTTGATTAATTAATGGTTAGTAAATTAATTAATCGACGGACATTCGATATCTTAAACACGGGGAGAAAATGTACAAATAATATATGGAGCCCATATTATCATATGGGGGTTGGTGAGGTAGATCAATGATGGACCTTTAGTGGATTGGACCATCATTAGTGGATCGGACTTTATGTGGGCTTGATCCATGGGTGGCCAAGACCCAACTCCTCCTCATAGTCCCTAATGTAGCCTATTAACACCTCATGATGCTTAGATCCAATGGATAGAAACAAAACTCTAAGATCCATTGGTAGAGATTAAATCTCTAAGATCCGACGGTTGAGATTAAATCTCTAGATCGAGTTGAGATTAAATCCCTTGAACCAATGGTGGATTAAAAGGATGTGTACATGACACAACCTGAGGGTTTTGAAGATCCAAAGCATCCTGGAAAGGTATGCAACCTGCAAAGGCTTTATGGACTAAAGCAAGCCTCTCATTTGGAATCTTGATTCGATGATGCAATCAAAGAGTTTGGTTTCATCAAGAATGAAGATGAGCCTTGTGTCTACAAGAGAAATAGTGGAGAACACAGTTGTATTTCTTGTCTTGTATGTAGATGACATACTTCTCATCGAAATGATATTCCCTCACTCCGGATCTGTGAAGATGTGGTTAGGGAATTGTTTCTCGATGAAGGACTTAGGTGAAGCCTATATTCTAGGCATCAAGATCTATAGAGATAGATCTAGAAGATTACTTGGCCTAAGTCGAGTACATACATTGATAAAGTGCTAGATCGTTTTGCTATGCAAAATTCTAAGAAAGGGTTTACGCTTTATCACATGGTGTGAGTCTTTGAAGACTCAATGTCCCTCTTCTAAGGAGGAGAGATCGCATGGATAAGATCCCTTATGCATCTGCTATAGGGTCTATCATGTACGCCATGCTTTGTACTCGTCCTGACGTCTCGTATGCTTTGAGTATGACGAGTAGATACCAGTCAGATCCAGGTGAAAGTCACTGGATAGTAGTCAAAAATATTCTTAAGTACTTACGAAGAGCGAAAGAATATTTCCGATATTGGAGGCAATGAGGAGCTAATCAGTAAGGGTTACGATGATGCAAGCTTCCAAACAGACAAGGATGACTATAGATCGCAATCGAGTGCGTGTTTTGCACGAATGGTGGGTGTGAGTGGAAGAGTTGAGCGAGACACGATTCGATTCTACAAAGTATATATTGCGGCGATCCGATGCAAGAAGGAGGTCGTTTGGCTCCAAGTTCATCGATGAACTTGGGGTAGTTCCTAGCATTGCAGATCCAATAGACCTCTATTGTGACAACAATGGGGCTATTGCAGCTAAGGAACCTCGATCACATCGGCGGACCAAACACATCTTTGCGGCGCTTCCATCTCATTCGAGAGATCATCGATAGAGGAGATGTGAGGATATGCAGATCTTGAAGCTAACATCGCAGATCCATTGACCAAGGCTTTGTACGAGGAAGCATGATGGTCACACTAGGTCACTAGGTATTAGATATCATAGTGATTGGTACTAGTGCTAGTGGGAGATTGTTAGTTAAAGCCCTAGAACCAATCATGTGATGGTTGAATAGGGAACATTTTGTATCATATTCTATAAAGGCAAAGGATTGGTTATTATATTTACATCTTGCTTGTGCTAATTTAAATATAATAATGCCCTAGAAAAGTAGGTTCTTATCTACAGCACATCAATTGGCAGAATTGATTATGAGAGGCTGTAGAGAACACTTTCCTAAATGTTCCTAGTCGAGTATTAATATGCAAGGGCAATATTAATACATAAAGACTAACATGTAGGTCAATTGATGACTTGATCTCACAAGTCATGGATATATGATATCAAGTTGACACATGGGTATATATTGGAGAATATATACTGAACTGACCCGCCATGAGAAAGTTTCATGGATCGTTATATGAGTGTCATAAACTTTCTCATGTGACTATTGGTATGAATAGTCCTTAGACCTGAAGTCACTACGGTTCCCTACATAAGGAGTTATGTACTTTGGTATCGTCAAACGTCACCCGTAACAGGGTGGACCATAAAGGCGATTACTGGGTATGTAACAAATTATGCGGAGGGATGTGAGTGATGTAGATGGGATCTATCCCTTCCATATGACGTGAGTGATATCGGTGGGCCCCTTGATTGAGTAGAACTACTAAAACGCATGGCCATGCTCGAATGAGTCAATATGAGATATTGAGCTCATTTGTTTGAGTTAGTTTACTCAGGGATCAAGAAACACATAGATTGATCGAGGATGACATGGTCTATGCCTCATTGATCAATCTGATATCAAGGATAGAAGGACACGGTCATATATTATAGTAGTCACGGAAAGGTTAGTCGGATCTTGACTTATCTCGTAACTTGGGTAGCAATGATGTATTGCTAGATGCCGCTCATTGCTTGTGTATCTAAAAGAGTTTAGGTCCACTGCCAACGTTATGAGAGCCTATAGGGTCACACACAAAGAGCATGATAATTAGAGGAATTAGAGTATTCTAGTTTGACTAGAATAATTTGGGAATAAGCTTAAGTACAAAATGGTTTTTGGACTTTAAGCTTAATGAGAATTTTAGCTAATTGATTTAATGAGATTAATTCAATATGTTACCTTATTGATTTAATAAGATTAATTCAATATGATAACATAAGCTTAATTGAATTAATAAGATTAATTCAATATGATAACATAAGCTTAATTGAATTAATAAGATTAAATCAACATGCATGAATGCCACATAAGAATGCCACATAAGCATGCCACATAAGCATGCCACCTAAGCATCCACCTAAGCTAGATAAGGTGGAAGGAAACAAAATGGTTTTGTCTCCTTAAGTGGCCGGCCAAACAAATGTCCCAATGCAATGGATTGCATTGAATGGTAGGAGGTGAAAGGGTTTTTCCAACCCTATAAAAGACCATGAAGTGGCCGGCCATTCCATAGCAATTGTTGTTGTGGTTGTGGAGTGTGGTTGTTGGGAGCTTGAGGCTTGGAGAGAGCTTGAGAGCTTATTGTTGTGTGGCTTTTTGTGAGTAGCAAGAAGAGTAGTCTTCTTCTTCCCTTCTCTTTTCCCTAGCTTCCTCTCCTTTAGGGACTTCTCTAGCAAGAAGTAAAGGAGAGCTCCTCTAGTTTTCTTTTGTGAGACAAGAGCGTGCTCGTGTGGATACGTATAGAGGCACGGACACTTGAACGTGCTAAAGATCCAACAAACTAAAGGGATAAGCGGGATTAACAAGGGCACGCAACAAAGGTAATCCTCTCCTATAAGATAGGTTTGGTTTAGAGAAATTTATTTTGTACGAGTTTGCTTTCGCATGGATCACTTGGAAGGGATCCTATTTTCCGTTGCGCATATGCCATTTGGCATACGAGAATTCCCTACATCCTCATGGTCCCTAATGTAGCCTATTAACACCTCATGATGCTTAGATCCAATGGATAGAAACAAAACTCTAAGATCCATTGGTAGAGATTAAATCTCTAAGATCCGACGGTTGAGATTAAATCTGTAGATCCGACGGTTGAGATTAAATCCCTTGAACCAATTGTGGAGATTAAACCAAGACTTATCCCTAAACTCTATATAAGGGTGGCTTAGGGATTGTTGGCGAAGAGAACACAAGGGATGAGGGGATTAGGGTTTGCTTCCTTTGGTGGCTAGGAATCCTAGTTGGTTTAGGATTGGGTTTGGTGGCTAGGGTTTTGGAGCAAGGGTGGGCGGCAACTAATGGAGGTTGTTCTTCTTCTTCCTTGGGTTGGCCGGCCACTATGCTGCTCCTATCTACCTTAGCTTGAACTTATCCTATTCTTCTTCCCCTCTTCCATGGCCGGATATAAGGTAAGTTAGGATTAGGGTTTGGGTGGCTAGGTTTTTGGGAGAAAAGGGTGGGCGGCAACTATAGGAGATGTTCTTCTTCTTCCTAAGGGTTGGCCAGCCACTATGGTTCTCCTCTTTACCTTGGCTTGAGCTCATCCTAATCTTCTTCCTCACTTCCATGGCCGGCCACAAGGTGAGCTTGGATTAGGGTTTGGAAGCTTAGGGTTTAGGAGGTTTGGGTGGCACCAAATAAGGAAAGTTTCTTCCTTTCTTCTTCATGGTTTGGTGGCCGGCGCCCATATCACCTTCTCCAACCCTTGGACAGCATCTAGAGACCCCTTCTCCCTCTCCTTGGGTGGTGGAAACAAGACTAAGGGGTTTCCCTTGATGTCTTGGTCGGTTTCCACCATTATCTCCTTCTCCTTGTTGGCCGGTGGCAAGCATTTCTTTTGTTGCTTGTTGGTTGGCCATAGGAAGGAGATGAGCCTTGTTTCTATTCTTCCTCTTGCTTTGGATGAGCAAGGAAGGAAGATGTGTAATCTAGGAGCTTCGACTTTTGGTAGAGCGTCGCCCACACGACGTCCGAAAGGAGGAAGGACATACATTAGAAGATCGAGAGGTATATCGATTCTCTTATTTTATATGTTACATGTTTGTATTTGTTTTTCATTTATGAGCATGATATATTTCTGTGAATGGCTAAATAATATTTGGATCCTGAGCATAAACACAAAAACCGGTGATCCGGACATCGTCTATTCCGCGGCTACTCGTAGAATAGAGGATGGTCGCTTGAACAACTAGTTTGTTCAAGTGACCTCTCTAAACGAATAGCACGACGATGACTTGGTTGCTTTGGGAATCCCTTTTGTCTAGGATTAAATTTTTAATCCAGAGACATCGAAGGGATCACCATGGTCAAGCAACCGCGGTGAAGGGGAAGCGAAGTTTCCCCTCACGGATCAACCCCAACAGCTATGGCCAGGAGCATCCGAATGGATTTAAGCATAGCTACAGGCGAATAGGTTTCGTCATAATCAACACCTTGTTTTTGACGATATCCTTTCGCCACCAATCTAGCCTTATAGGTAATCACATTACCATCCATGTCGGTTTTCTTCTTGAAAACCCACTTGCACCCTATAGGCTTTATCCCTTCAGGTGGGTCAACCAAGTTCCAAACTTGGTTTTCATACATGGAATCCATTTCTGACTTCATGGCACCAAGCCACTTATCACTTTCTGAACTTGTCAGCACTTCTTCATAACTGGTAGGCTCCTCATCATCAATGAGTAACACGTCGTTCGATTCACTTACGAGAAATCCATATCTCTCAGGAATATTGCGTGTTCTACCAGATCTACGAAGATGTGGTGTTACAATAGCTCCAACCGATTGCTCATCACTATGAGTTGTCGGCTGTTGTGCTTCACCAGGTATCTCATCAATGTCTATTTGAGTCTCTCGAGCCTCCTCAAGCTCGACGACACTCCCACTGTTTTCTTGCAAGAGAAACTCTTTCTCTAGAAACACTGATGCCTTGAAACAAACACCTTTTGTTCAGCAGATGATAGAATTGGTAACCCCTTGTTTCCTTAGGGTATCCAACAAATAGACATTTATCGGACTTAGCATCCAATTTGTCCGATCATCAGCTTCACATAAGCAGGACAACCCCATATCTTCAAGTAAGATACATGAGGTTTCTTACCATTCCATATCTCATATGGAGTAGTTGAGACTACCTTGGTAGGCATTCTGTTTAACAAGTAAACAGCTGTCTGAAGTGCATAACCCCAAAAGGACTTGGGAAGAGTCGCATGATTCATCATTGACCTGACCATGTCCAACAAGGTCTGGTTATGCCTCTCAGATACACCATTATGCTGTGGTGTATAGGGTGGAGTCCATTGAGACAATATACCATTGTCTCTTAGGTAATCAAGAAACTCCTGACTCAAGTATTCACCACCTCGATCCGATCGAAGTATTTTAATACTCTTGTCATGTTGTTTCTCTACTTCATTTCTGAACTCTTTGAACCTTTCAAAGGCTTCAGACTTGTGTTTCATCAAGAACACATACCCAAACCGTGAGTGATCATCAGTGAAGGTAATGAAGTAGCTATAGCCTCCTAATGCTTGAGTTGACATAGGTCCACATACATCAGTATGTATTAGACCTAGTAACTCTCCCACTCGTTCACCTTTTCCAGTAAAAGGTAACTTAGTCATCTTGCCTTTTAAGCATGATTCGCATGTATCATATGAATCCAATTCAAACGATTCCAGAATTCCACATCGGTGTAATTCGGACATGCGTTTCTTGCTTATATGGCCAAGACGACAATGCTACATATGGGAGTCTAATTGATTATCCTTTCGAACACGCTTGTTGCTCGCTTCGATATTGAAGATGTCACTGGATACGTCCAACGTATAAACACCATTTCTTAAAGTTCCAGTCCCATAAAGAACTCCATTCAAAGTTATGTAACAACAATTGTTACTAAAAGTCAAATGATACCGATTTATAATTAAACAAGAAATAGAAATTATGTTCTTTATCAACGAAGGAACATAAAAGCAATTGTCCAGTTCTAAGACAAGTCTTGTAGGGAGTTTCAACAAATGCGTTCCAATGGCGACTGCAGCAACCTTTGCTCCATTCCCAACACGCAAATTTGACTCTCCCTTGACGAGTCTTTTTCTATTCCTTAGCCTATGTATGTCATTAAATATATGTGAGCCACACCCAGTATCCAATACCCAAGTGTTTGAGAAAATAGAATGACAATCAATAACGAAGATATCTGAAGAAGATGGGGCATCCGATGCCTTATTCTTCTTCACGGACTCAAGATAAATCTTGCACTTTCTTCGCAAATGGCTCTCCTTGCCATAATGATGGCAAGTTTCCTTTTGTGCTAGTTCTACCTTCTTAGCCCTTCTCTTCTTTCCCTTCTACTGTTCCTTTGACTTCCTCTTAGAACCTTTCTTCGAGGAATCAACTAACAACATCGTCCCCTGCTCATGCTTCTCAGAAGACTCCACAGTCTTCAGCATATTGAGCAGTACCACAGATGAACCTTCTAGCATCTCAGAGGTGAAGAGGTGCTTTGAGACTTCGAACCTTTCGAATCTCACTTGCTCATCAACCAACTCACAAAGATGAAGGACTATGATATGAGCATCCATATGCTCATGCTGCTTTCGTAGCTTGGGTTCCATCGCGGCTAGCATGATGCAACTCATTTGTTCAGAATCACTCACATGTTTCTGATAGGCCAACAATTGGTCCAGAGTTGCATCGTCACTAGGACGGGCGGGAAGAGGCACTTAGAGGACATTTGCAAGCTTTTCAACCTTGAGAACAATTCTCAAGCTTCTAAGCCAGTCCAAGAAGCTTGGCCCAGTCAATTTATTCGAATCCAAAATGGAACGCAAATTCAAAGACATCATGATCAATCTTAGAAATACAAAACGAGCATATATGAGAAAATGATTTTTAAAATGCATCAATATACATTTATAAATCCCATTCATTTTTTGAATTTCAAAAACCCTAAAATCACTTCGGGAGATCGTAGGTCCATCTCCGAATGGGCTGATATCCATCATAGTTATGAACAACCTTGGAGAGAGTCCAACAAGCCATTCATAACTACGACGGTAGGTATCAACTATACCGATTGCATATCACGTATATGCAACTATCATAATGTGCTATCAACTAATTGAATGTTCACACATACATCGGGTTGTTAACACATTAACAAGTATGCATCATATGCATAGCACCCAACTTCACCTCCCTTTACATCGACCTTGGAGAGAGTCCAACAAGCCGATGCTCCAGGTTAAAGCCAACCCATTAATCGGGAAATAGTTTTAATATGGTTAGAGCGCATTCAACCAATTAGCCCAGCTTGGAGAGAGTCCAACAACCAAAGCTAACGATTGACCTCTGACTCTTACCATATTAGTATTAAACTATTCCATGGTTTGAACATGTTCAGGTTCGAGCCGGGCTTGGAGAGAGTTCAACAACCAAACAAGAAATGGAACTCTGGTTCTAACCATATTAATGGAAGGTGTAGGCTTTAATATTGTTTAAGGGTTTTTATGTCTCATCCTCTTTGCATGAAAATAACTATTATCTACATGGCATGACATACATGGCATACATCTACATGTCACGACACGCATGACATTATGTTATGCATCTAATGCAATTACATGGCATACAATTATGTCATGTATATGTTTCCTTATATGTCATAACTATTTATGGAAATAAAATATGTTTAAGATTTGATTCTCCAAATCAAATCATAATTAAATTAGGAAACAAATTTCCAAATCTAATCACATATTTTATTCATGGAATTATTTGATTAAGGAAAATCTATTTAGGAAACCAATTTCCTAAATCATTAAAACTACTTATGGAAATAAAATATTTTAAGATTTGATTTCCCAAATCAAATCATGATTAAATTAGGAAACAAATTTTCAGAATCTAATCAAATATTTTATTTATGGAAAATATCAATTTCCATAAATACTTCCAACTTTCCAAAAGTGGAAGATTTCCATAAATACTTCTAGACTTTCCAAAATTGAAAAATTTCCATAAATTCTTCTAAATTTCCAAAATTAGAAAATTTCCAGAAATACATTATGACTATCGCAAAACCATTTTTACGATTATGTCGAAACACAACCTGGGCTCTGATACCACTGTTTGGTTTCCGGCACCGCGGCGTGTGTGTGTTCGATCACGTTTCGTAAACATGAACACAGCGGAAGCAATAAAAATAATAAATCTACATTTATTACAACACACATAACACACACATGCATATTACAACATGTGTAGACATAACCGTAAATTTAAATTTATCTACGTTATACCTTTCGTATGACGTGTAGCGGGAACGACATCAACCGGAACGATCCTCGCTAGAATCGTCTCTATCCGTATCCACGCCGAGTTTCTCGGGATGACTTCGCTAAGCCACGAGCTTCGTCTTCATACGGGTTACTAGCCTCGTGTTGAAGACGACGTGATCGAGAGATGATCACGATCCGAATCCAAATTCGGATCCAAAAATGAGTCCTCAAAACTCGCTTCTCCGGAGAGGTATTCGTCAACCAATTGACGAATCCTTCGTCCTCCACCTCAGAGGATTACCGGAGATCGAATCCCCGGTAGTTTAGCCGCTGTCGGAGCTCTAACCGTCGTCCAAACGACGCTCCGACGAGAGGAGAAGAAGCTGTCCAGAAAACTGGACAGCTTGGTGGAGGAGTAGGCGCCGGCCAAAACAAGGAAGCCAAGTGCTCACCTTTTCACCGAGGCCTAGGAAGATCACCGGAGGGTCACCGGAGGGTTCACCGGCTGAAGCTTGGACGCCGGCAAGGAGATGGACGGCGGCACAAAAAGCTGGGCGGCACACCTAGGGTTGGCGCCGAAATCTCCAAGGATGAGGTGGGCGGCAACCTTAGGGCAAGGGTTTTGGATTAGGGCTTAACAATCCCTTAAGCCCTCTTTTATAGAGAACTAATTCTCTTAATGGTTATTTGATCATAACCATTAGGCCCGTTAACCCGCTCCATTAAGATAAGTTAAAATAAACCAAACCATGATGGTTTATTTTAAGTTAAAACGAACCGAACCATCCTTTGGTTCATTCGTTTAAAATAAACCAAACCCTTTGGTTTATTCTCTTCCATTGGATTAGAACCAAACCATTTTGGTTCATCCATTACGTCTTCATAAGACTCGGCCCATCCACGCTTCCATTGCGACTGAAACGATTTCATGCTCGCTTTATGTTTGGTCCAACCAAACCTAGTTTCTCTCGGTCTGAGAATCCCATTCTCAAGCTCATTTTAAATCCTTCGGATTACGCTCGTTGTGCATGTGACCAAATAGGTTCTCGGTTTATATTGGCCGTCTATAATTAACCATTAATTATAGAACGATCATGAGTGGCACCTAGTAGTACATCATGATCCCCAATTAACCGAAAAGATCAACGGTTGATCCAGAACTATTTCTGAAACCCTTGATCGAATGAATCGTGCCCCATTCCCTTCACTCATCTTATACCCACTTGGTTCAGGACATGGTCTATTGTGTCACCCACTAGGTGACTCGTAACACCTAGCCCAAGTGTCATTTCCTCGTCCTACAGATTCTAGTTACTCCACATGTATCGAAGAGTACCTTACTCTAAACATGTAATGCTTTGGCCAATGACTTTAGTAACAATCCGACGAGAGGCCATGGGTATACATCTCCTCGCAAGGAGTGGTGAATCCTTTATAGGCTATTCAAACACCTTCGATCACTTCGACTTATACCCAATCATCCCGGGTCCACATCTCCTTAGAGATGCTTGCTTAAGATGTCAAAGCATAAGTCTCTATGATCAAGATGACTTGAATACCGCAAGTCAAAGGAACATCGCACTTAAGCCACAGTAAGAACTTCATTGACATATCTATATATGCAGAGAACCATATGAAGTCTTACGGCTGGTCACTCCAATGAACTAGTTACCATAACTAGCATCCACGATTAACTCCGGACATCACTATGTCTTCAGCCAGTGAGAATCAGCTGCTTGGATACACCAAGGAGTATACCTCGTGCTAGTCTCGACAGAATTGATGGTGTCCAAATCCATCAATTCATCGACTAGGGATAATTCCGATACATCACAATTACACATGTAGAGATACTCACTAGTTGTGATCCAATCACAAATTCTCTCATGTTGTGAATCGTATCGTGGACATTCAGTAAATGAGTTTAAGATCCAATCAAATACATAAAACATGTATACTCAAATAGTGAATCTTCATTTATCATATAAATGGTTCATACATAAGGCGATTGCCTTAGGACATCTCTCATATATTACTAACACATATATGGATTGAAGCAAGCATCCAGGAGCTAGAATATCTGTTTTGATGAGACAATAAAAGAGTTTGATTTCTCACAAAATCCAGACGAACCTTGTGTGTACAAGAAGGTTAGTGGGAGTGCAGTCGTATTCCTAGTATTGTATGTCGATGACATATTACTTATAGATAACGATGTTTCAGTTTTACAGTCAGTTAAGATTTGGTTGTCTAAGACATTCTCCATGAAAGACCTGGGAGAAGCAACCTACATCCTCGGGATTAAAATCTATAGAGATAGATCGAAACGGTTGCTTGGTCTTTCACAGTCTACATATATAGACTGAGTGCTAAAGAGGTTTAGCATGTCAGAATCCAAGAAATGTTTCCTACCCATCAGGCATGGGATACACCTTTTGAAGTCTATGTGTCCATGCACAGAAGACGAGAGGATTTGCATGAGTAAGATTCCCTATGCATCCGCAATAGGATCTATCATATATGCTATGTTATGTATGAGGCCTGATATATCGTATGCTCTGAGTGTCATGAGTAGATACCAGTCTGATCCAGGAATGGATCATTGGGCGACTGTTAAGACGATTCTTAAGTACTTAAGAAGAACTAAGGATGCGTTTCTAATATATGGAGAAGGGGACATGGTGATACGTGAGTATATGGATGCCAACTTCCAGATAGACAAGGATGATTCTATGTCTCAGTCTGGGTATGTATTCACCTGGAAAGGAGGCACAATAAGTTGGAAAGGTTCCAAGCTTGACACTATAGTGGATTCTTCCACTAAGGCAGAATACATTGCAGCTTCGGAAGCAGCAAAGGAAGCGGTTTGGATCAAGAAGTTCATCTTTGAACATGATATGGTCTCATCAATGATACAAACATGTGCTTCGCCGCTATCATCTGATCAAAGAGATCGTTAGTAGGATGAAAATACAAACCGAGAAGATCCCAGTGAAAGGAACTTAGCGGATCCTTTAACTAAGGCATTACCTCAAAGTAAGTTTTAGGGTCATGTTAGAGCTTATGGTATTGGATACCGTAGCGATTGACATTAGGCCAAGTGGGAGTTTGTTAGTAATATATGAGAGATGTCCTAAGGCAATCGCCTTATGTTTGAACCATTTATATGATAAATGAGGATTCACTATTTGAGTATACATGTTCTCAAGTATCTGATTAGATCTTAAACTCATTTACTGAATGTCCATGATACAATTCACAGCATGAGAGAATTTGTGATTGGATCACAACTAGTGAGTATCTCTACATGTGTAATTGTGATGTATCGGAATTATCCCTAGTCGATGTATTGATGGATTTGGACACCATTAATTCTGTCGAGACTAGCATGAGGTATACTCCTTGGTGTATCCAAGCAGCTGATTCTTACTGGTTGGAGACATTGTGATGTCCGGGGTTAATCGTGGATACTAGTTATGATAACTAGTTCATTGGAGTAACCAGCTGTAAGACTTCATATGGTTCTCTGCATATATAGATATGTCAATGAAATTTTTACTACAACTTAAGTGCGATGTTCCTTTGACTTACGGTATTCAAGTCATCTTGATCATGAAGACTTATGCTTTGACATCTTAAGCAAACATCTCTGAGGAGATGTGGACCCGGGATGATTGTGTTTAAGTCGAAGTGATCAAAGGTGTTTGAATAGCCTATAAAGGATTCACCACTCCTTGCCAGGAGATGTATACCCATGGCCTCTCGTCAGATTGTTACTAAAGTTTTTGGCCAAAGCATTACATGTTTAGAGTAAGGTACTCTTGGATACATATGCAGTAACTAGAATCCGTAGGACGAGGAAATGATACTTGGGCAAGGTGTGACGTAGTCAACCTAGTGGGGATTGACACTATAGACCATGTCCTAAACCAAGTGGGTATAAGATGAGTGAAAAGAATGAGGCACGAATCATTATAGCTGTTGAAGGGTTTCAGAAATAGTTCTGGATCAACCGTTGATCTTTTCGGTTAATTGGGGATCATGATATACTACTAGGTGCCACTCATGATCGTTCTATAATTAATGGTTTATTATAGACAACCAACATAAACCGATAACCTATTTGGTCACACGCACAACTAGTGTAATCCGAAGGATTTAAAACAAGCTTGAGAATGAGATTCTCAGACCGAGAGAAACTAGTTTTGGTTGGACCAAACAAGGAGTGAGCATGAAATCATTTCAGTCGCAATGGAAGCGTGGATGGGCCATGTCTTATGAAGACATGATGGATGAACAAAATTGATTTGGTTCTAATCCAATGGTGGAGAATAAACCAAAGGGGTTTGGTTTGTTTTAAACGAATGAACCAAAGTTGGTTTAGTTCGTTTTAACTTAAAATAGAGCAAATCGGTTTGGTTTATTTTAACTTAAATTAATGGAGCTGGTTGATGGGTTTTTGGTTATGAACCAATAACCATTAGGAGAATTTATTCTCTATAAAAATAGGCCTTAAGGGTTTTGTGAAAATCTAATCTAATCTTGCCGCCCCTCTCCCTCCTCTCCTTGTAGTCAACGCCCAAGCCCTTGCTGCCGCCCACCCTTGTGCCGCCGTCCAAGTTGTTGTCGACGTCCAAGTTCCTGCCGGCGATCCTCCGGCGACCCTCCAGTGATCTTCCTTGCCTCCGGCGACTAGGTGAGCATCTAGCTTTCCTTATTTGGCCGGCGCAACATCCTCCACCAAAGTTGTCCAGTTTTCTGGACAGCTTTTTTCCTTCTTGTCGGAGCATCATTTGGACGACGTTTGGAGCTCCAACAGCGACTTCCTTACTGGAGATTCGATCTCCGATAATCCTCATAGGTGGATGACGAAGGATTCGTCAAATGGTTGACGAATACCTCTCCGAAAAAGCGAGTTTTGGGGACTCGATTTTGAATCCGAATTTTGATTCGGATTGTGATCTTCTCTTGATCACATCGTCTTCGACATGAGGCTAGTGAATCATATGAAGACAAGGCTCGTGACTTTGTGAAGTCATCCTGAAGGTACTCGGCGTGGATACGGATAGAGGCGATTCTAGCGAGGGTCGCTCTGGTTGATGTCTTTCCTGCTACACGTGATACGTTAAGTATACGTAGAATAAATTTCCTTTTATTGCAAAATTTGAAACTGCAATTATGTCTACAAATGTTGTACTATGCATACGTGTGGTGTGTGTGATGTAATAAATTAGATTTATTACTTTTTTATTTCTTCTGCTGCGCACATGTTTACGAAACATGTTCGAACGCACACTCGCCACGGTGCCGGAAACCCAACACCAACCACACCCCAGTTTTTCCAGCCACATCAACCCCAACAGATGCAAGCATAAGGATTCATTCAACCTCCATCAGAGACCAATTCTATGGATATTGACGTGCTTTGGGAGATGGATTGTGGCGTGAGTGATAGACACGTCTACGATTCAGCTGCTCCACAGAACTCCTATGACTCTTTGTGTTGTGATGTTATTGAGGATACTCATGCATGTGAATATTTTGATGAAGCTGCTATTATTCTTGATGTGGATGAGTTGGCAATTGATTCTACTTGTAGTTTTATTGTAGATAATATTGTAGAAGAAGCAGCACCCTCAGAGTTGTTTCCTTTAGTTGTGTAAATACATGATTTACATTCAGATCTAGAGCTTCTTCCATATACCAGTGCCTAGACTTACCAACCAGACCAGAAGATAAGTGAGACAGTGGCGGCAAGCAATTCTGATGAGTTGATTCCCATGGAAGTGGTGGATAGCTAGAAACCCCCAGACTGGACACTTCCATCACAACCAGAGTCTCCAACAAGAATTTTGCTAATGAAGGCCCTAACAACATATGCAATAATCTAGCCCCAAGGCTGGACACTTTTTCTGAATCGCCTTCGACCACCAGAGATTACATATGATGAGGCGATCATATTGGAGGGAACGACATGGATCTATCCTGATCACATAAAGAAGGCGCTCACCCCCATTCTGTCCCTCCCACTCCCGGCGTGGATGTTAAAGATGAATCTTCTTCAACTACCGGGAACAGATTTCTTTCGACTCATTTGACTTGAACCTCTTGGTACTTATGTTATAGATAGGGCTCTCTAAGTTGAGAAAGTAGAGTCCGTTCATTAGAGGTGCACTACAATAGAACATATCATTTAAATAAACTGAACAATATTTGTTCTTTATTATAAATGAAAATCGTTTCTTGTCCAAACAAGAAACTGAAATGATGTTCTTAGTTAAGGCAGACACATAACAACATTCATCTAATTCTAGTACAAGCCCAGAGGGCAGAGATAGATCATAAGTTCCTACAGCAACAACAGCAACCCTTGCTCCATTGCCTACTCGTAGGTCCACCTCGCCCTTTGTCAATGCCCTGCTATTTCTCAGCGCCTGCACATTGGTACAAATGTGAGATGCACATCCGGTATCTAATACCCATGATGAAGAAATAGATAGATTGACTTCTATAACATTTATACCTGAAGTAGAAGTCTCACTTCTTTTCTTCTTAAGATCTTCCAGGTAAGCTTTGTAGTTATGCTTCCAGTGTCCAACTTCCTTGCAGTGGAAGCAAGCCCCTTCCTTGGCTACCCTTCCTTTGGGTTTAAGTTCTTTGCCTTTGCCCTTGGCTTGGGACTTTCCCTTACCTTTAGGCTTGCCCTTGCCTTTCTTCTTGTGCACCATCAAAATGGTGTCAGATTTTCCCTTCTTAAGGTTAAGCTCAACAGTTCTCAACATGTTAAGCATCTCAGGAAGTGGCTTATCAATTTCATTCATGTTATAATTCATGACAAATTGATTGTAGCCTTGTGGCAAAGATTGCAAGATTAGGTCAGTGGCCAGCTCTTGGCAAAGTGGGAATCCCAGCCTTTGTAGGTTTTCTACGTACCTAATCATCTTGAGTACATATGGACCTACGGGAGTCCCATCTTGCATTTTTGACCCAAATAATGCCTTAGAGACTTCATATCTCTCATGCCTTCCTTGTCCTTGATATAGTTGACGAAGATGTCCAACCATATCATAAGCATTCATGAACTCATGTTGCTTCTGAAGCTCAGAGTTCATGGTCATGAGCATTAGACATGACACATCTAATGCATCATCTTGATGCTTCTTGTAAGCATCTTTATCAGCTCGCGAGGCAGTGGCAAGAGGTGCCTCCGAAATGGGCTGCTCCAGGACGTACAACTTCCGTTCTTGGGTGAGAACAATTCTCAGGTTTCTGTACCAGTCCAGGAAATTTGCTCCATTGAGCTTGTCCTTCTCAAGGACAGAACGCAGAGAGAGAGTGTTCGTGTTTGTCGACATAGTCATCTACAACATACAATGCGAAGAATTAATATCATATTCCTTTTATCATTTAATTAGGCCTTTAATCAAATGATGCTCCCACTGAATTATAGGAATTTTACAGAATCGAGTTATGGATGTGGTCAAACCACATTACTAGATTCATACAAACTAGCTATAATTCTTGCGGGACAAGATCCACATCATACTAAGCCTTGAGTTAGCTTTGTCTAAATCGCCCAAGACTTAGTACGATCGGTGGGTAACACATTACCAATTACATCTCTATGTAACTCTTGTTTATAGGATCAAGACCCACATTTACAAAAGACCTTGAGTTAGCTTTGGCTAAATCGCCCATGATTTAGTATAAATGCGATCTTAACCTATCTTTCCAAAGATTGGAATATGCCTATAGTTCTACTCGATCCAATTGAGTTAACTAGTTTTGCTCAATATAATTGAGCTTACTCTAACCCAAGCGTGATAGGCGGGACCAAGATTGTCCCTCCGCACCCTACCAAGATAATATGTGTTGCTCTACTTTGGCAAATTCAACAACAACAAATGATCGAGGTAGTGATGGGTATCAAGGCTCGGTAGGCATTTTTGAGTTGATTCGATTATGATCTAATCTAATCGTAATGTGTATCTTATACGCATTTAGGCCTTTATTATCCTATATTAGCATGCATCACATACATATAATCATTATTCTAGCATGCATCATATACATACAAGCATTATTCTACTAGCATGCATCACATACATACAAGCAAAATCAAATATATATATATATATATATATATATATATATATATATATATATATATATATATATATATATATATATATATATATATATATATATATACATATATATATATATATATATATGTTTAACTGTGATGTAGTCATGGCCCTACTACGATCTTCTCAAGCCAATGAGAAGATCGGACGGTCAACCTAAGGCTAGCAGCTTCTCCAAGCGCTTCCTTTGACCGCCATGTGTCGTCGGCACCCTTCTCGTAACCTCGTCTTCAAGTGGACTTTCCACCGCTCCATTTTGTACATTACAAATATGAAACTCGAGTTACATTCGAGTCTAAAACTATTTACAACTAGAATATCATAAGAAGAGGTACGATGCGCAGGTCGCATACACTATACAACACGCACAACCACAAAAACGACACGCAGGCCGTATTATGAATTACAACACATCATCCAATCAAATTGGGGTTATTGGGCCATGAAAATCACATAATTATACATAATTATAAATTATGTATTTTTACAGAAAATTTCTATAATTTTTCCTATTTTTTTTTTCAATTTTATGAGTCACCTCCTCGTAACAGTCCCGCTAAGCGGTTTTCGGGCGCAATCGCGGGACAAGGCCCCTTTCGGGGATAGGGGTAGCGCCCCTACTCGCAAAATAAACTTTGCGAGTGCCCCTACAATGATCTTACATCAACTTAAGTCGCTGTCCCAAAAACCTAAAGCGAGAACTCACCGTTTCGCCGGTTGAAGCCTACAAGTGTCCCAGCACTCGTTGCTTCGATTCTTCGAGAAAAATACCCAAAAATTCTATAAAAATAGGAAATTTACAGAAACATATAAATCTTTAATTTTTATATCTAATACAAAAATTACAAAAATGAAACACATACATGCTTCGCACGTGGCTCTAATACCACTGTTGGACTTTCCGAACCGCAAAAACCGCTTTGCGTTGCGGAAATCCCGGAGGTCCAGCCATGGATCCGTGCGAAGATGTATTAAAACTAAAACATGTATGTGTTTGTATAAAACCCTAGATCTACCTTAGATCTACATGATAAGGACGTTACCCACGATGCGATGCCCTTCGCAAATCCCGCTCGTCCAAAAGGTTCGCCGGAACTCGAGAGTGTCAAGTGCACACTCCTCTATTGGTATCCACACAAGCAATAGGTGGAGAAAACACACCCTTGAGTGTGCTAGCACTCTATGGATGGTTTGGCCAAGGAGGTTGGGAGAGGGGGAGAGCTTGAGGGAATTTTTATCCAAGGAAGAAGATGAAGTTGTGTAGAAGAAGATGGAGTTACCCAAAATCAATTCACCTCCATAAAGAAGTGGCCGGCCACACTATGGAGAGGGGGTTACATGCATGCATGTAACTCCCATGACCCTTGGTCTCCCTCATGAGGGGGCACCATATGACAAAGTCAATGATGATGTGGAGCATCATCATTGGCCGGCCATGCCAAGTCATCATCATGACATGGCATTTGGTCAAGTCAAACTTGACCTTTCATCTTCCCTCTCAAGTCAAGTCAAACTTGACCTCTTATCTCCCATGGTTGATCAAATCCAACCATTTGATTCAAGTCAATTTAATTTAATGAATCTCTATTCATTAATTTAAATTGATTTGATGAATCAAATCTAAATTAGACTCATTCAACACTTGAATCAACTTGAGTCTAACTAAATTAGTCTAATTTGGATTACTCTTAATCCAATTTGGTTTATCCCATGAACCTAATCCTCATGGTTCATCATATGAACCTAATCTCCATCTAATTGCCCTTATGTGTGTGACCCTATAGGTTCTTGTAACGTTGGCAATGTCCCTAAACCAATTTAGGAACATAAGCAATGAGCGGTATCTAGCAACACATCATTGCTACCCAAGTTACAAGAATGTTGAGCTCCAACATTACCTTTGTGACTACTAATTGTGACTCTCACAATATGTGACAATGTCCCTCTATCCTTGACATCTAGATTGACCAATCGAGGCATAGACTGTGTCATCCTCGGTACAATCTAAATCTTGAACTCCAAGTATACTCACTCTAATCAAATGAGCTCAATATCTCATATTGACTAATTTGGGCATGGCCATGCACTTCGTGGTCTCACTCTATCAAGAATATCGATGTCACTCCTGTCATATAGGAGGGATAGATCCCATCTACATCACTCACATCCCTCCGCATAATTTGTTACATACCCAGTAATCGCCTTTATAGTCCACCCATTTACGGGTGACGTTTGACTAAGCCAAAGTATGCAACTCCTTATGTAGGGAACCATGGTGACTTCAGGTCTAAGGACTAATGGTCATACTAATAGCCACATGAGAAAGTATATGCCACTCATATAACGATCCATGATACTTTCTCATGGGGGGTCATTCAGTATATATTCTCCAATGCATACCCATGTGTCAACTTGATATCTCATATCCATGACTTGTGAGATCAAGTCATCATGTTAACCTATATGCTAGTCTCTACACATTAACATTGTCCCTGAATGTTAATACTCGACTAGGAATGATTAAGAGTAGTGTTCTCTATATCATCTCATTATCGATTCAACTAATCGATTGATATAGATAAGAACCTACTACTCAAGGACATTATTATATTTAGTTATTTGGCACCAATACAAGTAAATATAATAACCATGCCTTTATAAATAGGAATATAATACAATAAAGTCCATACAACAATCATCACATGATTGGCTCTAGGTCTTTCACTAACAATTGCTTTCTTGTACTCATCTATGTAGCATTCTAGTATTTCCATATCTTCTTGCATTTTTATAGCTATTTTATTTCTTACCTTTCTTTCCTTTCACACATATTGTCATTTTTCTTGTATTCATATTTCTCTTACATTCCTAATAAGCCTTCAATGATTGTGCATTCTTATATGTATATAGTGGTGAAGGTAGAAGAAAAGCAAGCATATAGTTGTGCATAAACCATGAGTAGCTTGAGTGAAATCCACTATTACATGCTTATGAGAGCGAGAGAAACCACCACTTACCTTGTGAGGCTTAATCATTCTTAGTCTATTCATGATGGATTGAAGTCACCATGTTTGTTAACTTGTGTAAGATTTGAGTCCATGATTGCTTGAGTCTTTGAGATTTGACAATCCTAGGTAACTTTCTTTCACGATGTTCTATGTATGATTGGAAATAGCTAGGAAAATATTTTTTTTCAGTTACTTTTAATTTTCATTACTTGCTCGGGACGCGCAAGAATAAGTATAGGGTAATTTGATAGCTTCATTTTTATTGTGTTGTTTTGATTTAGGGATTAGACATTTTAGGCTATTTGATGGGGTAATTACTGTTATTCAGTATGTTTTTTACATATTGAATCTATTTGTGATTAATTATGTTAATTCCTATAATTTTAGTATTTTTCATGAATTGAATGTGATTTTGTAGGAAGCATGAAAAGAGAGCCTAATTAGAGTAATCGGAGTCATTGATCCAGATCTTGCCGTTTGATTTAAGTGGATCAGCATACTTAGGCAAAGGATTAATCGGATTAATCAAACCCTAGATCTAATGGGTGGCTGAGATTGAGGGGCATTCGATCGGATGGTTAAGGAAAATCAACTTAAAAGTCCAACTTCTTCTCACTTGCGCTAAGCAGCGATAGAAGCTGCAACTCCTTCTTCCTCCTTGCACGAGCGGCGATCGGCGACTCCATTCGGCGACAATAGCTTCGGGCAACCCATCTCTGGTGATCCTTCCCTTCATCCAGTCGACGTTGATCCCATCTCATCCTGCCGACAGATCGATATGTCGTGGTTTGGCAACTCGCTCGGCAATGAGCAAATGGAGTGGATTCTGACACTCTTCATTGGCGAACCTTCTAGCGCCTGCGACTAGAGCTAAGACACCTCAGTTGGACGTGGTTCGAAAGGATGAGATAACTCCTACTATGGTTGTTCGACAGAATCCTTTCCCATCTTTGGCAGCATGTTTAACAATCCAAATTTTGACGATAGAGCACCCCTTCCATTGTCGGTGAAGAGCCCTACAACCTAGTGTTCCAGTTCCCCTCCTTTTCACCACTGTGGTTCTGTCACTCCACCTTCGAGATTCATCCCTTGGCTGCGGTGGTTTGGCAGCTTCGCAAGCCATCGCCAGAGCCGAAGGCCTTCATCCTTCCCGCTCAGCCCTTTTCGAAGGATTTTTCGGCAGGGAATGCATTCATTCCATCGCTGAGGGGAGGGGGGGCTTGTTCGAGTCATTGTCACTATTGTGGAGTTGTCGATGGTTTATATTTGGAGTTTATCCATTGAATTGGAGTTTATTTTGATGTTTATCTTGATGTTTATTTTGATGCTTAATTGTTATGTTTAATTCTAGTGTTTGATTCTGTTGTTTATCTTGCAGTTTAATTAGGAGCATAGCTTTAGTTTATTTTGTAGTTTATGAATTAGTGTGTGTTAGTCGCAACTTTGCTTAATGTTGGGTTAGCTTTCAATTATTCGTGTTGATAGCTTTCAATTTGTCATTCATGAATTATTTGTGCTCAGTTGCAACTTTACTTAGTTGTTCATTAGGTTATTGGTTCCTCCTTAGCTTAGTTGTTCCTTAGTTTAATTGTTCTGTAGCTTAATTGTTCATTAGCTTAATTTCACCGTAATCATTGTTTAGTTAGATTAGAGTTTTAATTACGTACATTGTCATTCATTCAGTAGAATTAGACTTTTACATTCTAAACCACATTTATAATAGAAAACACAAAGTAATAATTAATAATCCTAAGACTATTGTTCTATCAATTACAAATGTTGGGAAACGATTCAAGCCATTCACTATGCTATATTAGTGTAGAGAGGATTTGGTAATTAATTTGGAACGGTACCACGACACAAATACTGTTCATCAGACACCTCTCAATTACATCAAACTCCCACTTGTCCTACAACTAATTGCCTTGGTATCTAATACCATAGGCCACTATATTCCTCTTGAATTTTTCTTAGGGAAGAGGCTTTGTCAAGGGATCTTCTAGATTCCTATCAGCGAAAATTTTTGTTGGATCGATTTGAGCGCTAGAGGGGGGGTGAATAATGCAAAATAATTTTCGTTCGTTTGATATAAAATGCGAGTGAGAGTAAATGCAGTGGAAAAAAATATGGCTCATTTGTTTTTACTTGGTTCACAACCTTTGACTACTAGTCCAAGGCCCTAACGATCCTAGGCCGCATACAGAGGGAAAAGCACTAAAAACACTCCTCATTAGAGGTAGGAGTAAGCGAATACAATCGATATGAAAAAGCTCGATAAGTACAGATTTAAAGACAACAATAAAGAATATACCAACGACTATTAAAGAAATAGAATTTAGGCTCTTGTCGTCGGAGATGCGGTAGCACTTCATCGTCGTAAGGTCGTCGTAGAAGAGTATCGTAGCGGAGGCTTTTTGGAGAGCTTTTGATGATGGAAATGGGGTGGAGAACCCCTACTTTTATAGCCTTGGAAACCCTAGACATTCAGATCTTCAACCAATGAGAGCAAGCCTCCTAGCCCTTCAAAAATGGAGATAAGCTTTGACTCCCCTCGAAGCTAATCCTTGACCATCAGTCGACTGATACTCTTACCAGTCGACTGCTGAAGGTATCAGTCGACTGATGCAAGCCACCAGTTGATTGATGATAAGGTTTCCAGCTGCAACGAAGAGTTAACTAAAAAATACAGTTAATATAAGTAAATTAAATGGCCATTTACCATTCGATCTCGATTTAGACCTTCCATGGGAGGTCTTGGTCGGATCGTCGCCTAAGAATGTCCCCGTACAGAAGATGTAGGGATGTATACTAAAACGTTTATCTTTTGTATGAACATCTTTATTTTGAAATAAGAATCACATGATGATTGTTTACATATTTTTATGGCTATGCATATTGTCTAATACATTACATTGTAGATAACATGGTGTGTGGTGTTACACAGGAGATCATGTTATCGGTTCCTTGTAAGGTATAAGTAAAGGCTCACAACCGAGATGACTTTAGACAAACCATTGGAATGGTTGTAGTGTGATTTGGGATTAGTTTGTCTTGACCATAGAATCACACTAGTGCACTTTGTGTGTAATGAGCAGGACCGACTTAGAGGTGATTCGATTTATTGCTGACTACATAATCGAATCAGACCTCACATATTATATTGTACATACTCTTAATCCCGATGTAATAACGGGCACATATACTTAGTATTCATCAATTTGATTTACCAATGGGCGAGATTTATAGATTAAATCGATAGGCTCGGTAAGTTGGGAAATTATATTATTTATATGGTGTTCCGTTGATTATAGGAGGAAACCGTGTCCTATATATTAGGATGATGATGTCCCCTTGAGGAGCTCATAAGGTTCATCATGTAAACCCTGCAGGTGGACTTGGTCCGACATGATGAAAAGGTTGAGTGGTACTACTCATGGAGTTAGATGTTGATTAATTAATGGTCAGTAAATTAATTAATTGACGGACATTCGAGATCTTAAATACAGGGAGAAAATGTACAAATAATATATGGAGCCCATATTATCTTATGGGGGTTGGTGAGGTAGATCAATGATAATCCTTTAGTGGATTGGATTATTATTAATGGATCGGACTTTATGTGGGCTTGATCCATGGGTGGCCAAGATCCAACTCTTCCTCATGGTCCCTATTGTAGCCTATTAACACCTCATGAAGCTTAGATCCAATGGATAGAAATAAAACTCTAGATCCAAAGGTAGAGATTAAATCTCTAGATCCGACGGTTGAGATTAAATCTCTAGATCTGACGGTTGAGATTAAATCCCTAGAACCAATGGTGGAGATTAAAACATAGCTTATCCCTAACTCTATAAAAGGAGGGCAAGGGGTGGGCAGCAACTAATGAATCCTAATTGAGATAGGATTAGGGTTTGGAGGCTTAGGGTTTTTGAGGCTTGGGCGGCAAGAAGAATAGGGTTGGCGACACCAAATAAGGAATCTATTTCCTTATTTCCTCCTTCTTTAATCTTGCCGGCGCCCAAAAAACTCCTCCCACACCTTGGCTAGCGGCCAAAGCCCCTCATCTCCTTCTCCTTGGCTGGTGGAAACAAGATTTAGGGCTTTCCCTTGGTGTCTTGGCCGGATTCCACCTTATTCTCTTCTTCTTTCTTGGCCGGCGGCAAGCTCCAACATTGGATGTTGGTGGTTGGTTGAAAGAAGGAAAGGAGCTTTGTTTCTATTCTTTATCTTGCTTGGAATGAGCAAGGAAGGAAGATTGGTGATCTAAAAGCTTCAACTTTTGGTAGATCGTCGCCCACACGACGTCTGAAAGGAGGAAGGTCATACATTTGAAGATCGAAAGGTATATCAATTCTCTATTCTCTTTTGTAACATGTTTGTTTTTGTTTTTCAATTATGAGCATGATATATTCTGTTTGTGGCTAAATAATACTTGGATCCCGAACATAAACACAAAAACCGACGATCTGGACATCGTCTATTCCACGGCTACTCGTAGAATAGAGGTTGATCGCTTGAACAACAAGTTTGTTCAAGTGACCTCTCTAAACGAATAGCACGATGATGACTTGGTTGTTTGGGCAATCCCTTTTGTCTAGGATTAAATTTTTTAATCCGGGGACATCGATGGGATCGCCATGAACAAGAGAACGAGGTGAAGTGGGAAGCGAAGTTTCCCCTCATGGATCAATGAAACCAACCCTTCAGAAGACACGACCTTACTTGCGCTCACTCACACGAGCTTACCTCAACATTTACCTTGTAGCTTCTACTTTCGGTCTTCCACCTGATTCCTTTGGCTCCCTCCGAAGTCATCCCAGTGTTGCCCGACCACCATGGCTATCCTGCGTGTTTCGCTGACCTTCAACTCTAGCTTTTGCACTTTCTAAACACTTTATTTAGCTTGTGAGATAACAAAATGAGCTTAACTTTGTATCATTTTCTATAATCAAAACTCAGGTTCGACTTAGGTGCCTATTGCACCAACAATCTCTCCCTTTTTGATCTATGGCAAACACATACAAAGTTAAGGAAATAATATGCATGAAGAATTAAAAATTAAGTAGGAGTAATAGAGACTTTCTTTCAAGTGCTCCCCCTTGACCGAGGGTGAGTCTTGAAAGACGGTCTTAACCCTCCCCCTTGATGTTTTCTACTTAGGAAGAGTTTAAGTAATTAACAATTACTTAAAGTTGGCCTTAGTATTAAAAATAAGTTTAAGTTAAGAAGATTTCTTAACTTGGCCATTCTCCCCCTTTCTCAACGAATAAATTTGCGAATAATTTTGCAAACATTACGTTAAGTAAAACATTAACTTTTGACCATAAGAATGTAGAATTAAGTTACTAAGTTAAGGGACATTAACTTTTGGCCATAAGAATATAGAATAAAGTTACTAAGTTAAGTTATCAAAAAGTGATCCCTTAACTTTGGCCTTTTCTCCCCCTTTTACCATAAATCGGAAAGAATGGGTTTTGAAAAAAAAATATAAGTATTAAGTTTAAGTTTCAAGTCCAAGCATGTTCCATATTATTTTAAAAATAATATATTAAAAATAAGCTCATCTATATGAATGTTCAACTCTTAATTGACTTGATTGATATGAAGGATCAACATGTCCTAGTCAGAGTTGGTTAATATATATATGATTATACTCAGTGGTTCATGGCGATGCATTAGCCCTACATCTGGAACCAAGAGTAAGGTCCTAACATCTCATGCCCATCTATGTGTCTAAGTACACAAACACATTAGTCCTATGTGTTGTGAGATGTATTGACTCCTTAAATCTATCGGTGCATGATATCTAGGGTAAGCCCTAAGCTAGTTCCATTAACATGAAAAGAAAAGTAAATACTAGAGTATATAAAAAGAATGTAGGTCCAACTCTATTACGCACATGCCTAATTTTCATCTTAGTAGACTAAATTCGGCTTCGGGTAGTGGCTTGGTAAAAATATCGCCTAGGTTTGACTTGGATTCCACATATTCGAGTTTAATGGTTCCGTCAGCTACATGTTCTCAAATAAAGTGGTGTTTAACTTCTATATGTTTAGTCCTAGAATAGCAAATAGGATTTTTGGTTAAGTTGATGGAGCTAATATTATCTATGTGAGTTTTAATATTGTTGAAGTTTAAGTTAAAGTCTTGGAGAGTGTGCTTCATCCAAAGAAGTTGAGCCACACACTCACCCATCGTGACGTATTCGGCTTCAGTGGTAGATAAGGCAACAAAGTGTTACTTCCTACTGCACCAACTCACTAGACTCGAGCTGAGAAGTTGACAACAACCACTCGTGCTCTTTCTATCGAGTTTACTGCCGGCACAGTCCAAGTCAGAATAGCCGATTAGTTCAAACTCGGTAGATCTAGGGTACCAAATACCTACGCTTAGCGTGCCCTTTAAATACCTAAGGATATGCTTGACTAGGATTCGGTGAGACTCCTTGGCATAGGTTTGTAACCTTGCGCACATACTTACTGCGAATAAAATATCGGGTCGACTCGCAGTTAAGTATAAAAGATTTCCTATCGCACTCCTATAGTATTTTAGGTTGATGGGATTTCCTTCTAAGTCCTCTCCTATGTTGACATTAGTTGCAATGAGTGTATTGATGGTTTTAGCATCTTGCATTCCAAAACGTTTAATTAGTTCCCTAGTATATTTTTGTTGATGTAAATATATTCCATCCTTAGTTTGTTTAATTTATAGTCCTAGAAAGAAACTCAATTCACCTATTAAATTCATTTCAAATTCACTTTCCATAAGTGAAATGAATTCGTTTAGTAGGATCAAATTGGTTGTTCCGAAAATGATATCATGTACATAGATTTGGGATATAAAGATTTCCTTACCTACGGTTTTTACGAAAAGAGTTGGATCGACTAGGCCTTGGTTAAACCCTTTTGACTTAAGATAAATTGAAAGTCTCTCGTACCAAGCTCGAGGGGCTTGTTTGAGTCCATAAAGAGATTTCTTTAGTTTAAGGACATGGTCGGGTTTATCTAGGCTTTCGAATCCTGGGGGTTGACTAACGTACACCTCTTCCTTAATAAGTCCATTCAAAAATGCTGACTTGACATCCATTTTAAATAATTTAAAACCTCGACGTGCAGCGTATGCTAACAACATTCGGAGGGATTCTAGTCTAGCTACGGGGGCATAGGTTTCATCGTAATCTAATCCTTTGACTTGACTAAAATCTTTGGCGACTAACCTTGCATTATTTATAACTACTTCACCTTTGTCTGTAGGGATGTATACTGAAAAGTCTATCTTTTGTATGAACATCTTTATTTTGATATAAGAATCACATGATCATTGTTTGCATATTTTTATGGTTATGCAATATTGTCTAATACATTACATTGTAGATAACATGGTGTGTTGTGTCACATGGGAGATCATGTTATCGGCTCCTTGTAAAGTATAAGTAAAGGCTCACAACCGAGATGGCTTTGGACAAACCATCGGAATGGTTGTAGTGTGATTTGGTATTGGATTGTCTTGACCATAGAACCACACTAGTGCACTTTGTGTGTATTGAGCAGGACCAACTTAGAGGTGATTCGATTTATTGCTGACTACATAATCGAATCGGACCTCAGACATTATTTAGTACATGCTCTTTAACCCGATATAATAACGGGCACATATACTTAGTATTCATCTCTTTGATTTACCAATGGGCAAGATTTATAGATTAAATCGATAGGCTCGATAAGTTGGGAGATGATATTATTTATATGGTGTGTCATTGATTATAGGAGGAAAACGTGTCCTATATATTAGGATGATGATGTCCCCTTGAGGATCTCATAAGGTTCATCATGTAAACCATGCAGGTGGACTTGGTCCGGCATGATGAAATCGTTGATTGGTACTACTCATAGAGTTAGATGTTGATTAATTAATGGTCAGTAAATTAATTAATCGACGGGCATTCGAGATCTTAAACACAGGGAGAAATTGTACAAATAATATATGGAGCCCATATTATCATATGGGGGTTGGTGAGGTAGATCGATGATGATCCTTTAGTGGATTGGATTATCATTAGTGGATCAGACTTTATGTGGGCTTGATCCATGGGTGGCCAAGATCCAACTCCTCCTCATGGTCCTTAATGTAGCCTATTAACACCTCATGAAGCTTAGATCCAATGGATAGAAACAAAATTCTAAGATCCATAGGTAGAGATTAAATCTCTAAGATCCGATGGTTGAGATTAAATCTCTAGATCCGACGGTTGAGATTAAATCCTTAGAACCAATGGAGGAGATTAAATCATGACTTATCCCTAACTCTATAAAAGGAGGGTAAGGGGGTTGGCATGATGAATATCCAAGAGAGCTAGGATTTTGGGCGGCAAGAGAGGAATCCTAGTTGAGATAGGATTAGGGCTAGGGTTTGGAGGCTTGGGCGGCACCAACAAAGGAAGGTTTTCCTTTCTTCTTCTTCCTTCATTGGTCGGCATCCAGCAGCTTTTCTAGCCCCTTTCTAACCTTGGCCAGTGGCCAAAGCTTCTCTTCTCCTTCTCCTTAGGTGGTGGAAATAAGATATAGGGATTTCCCTTGGTGTCTTGGCCGGAGTCCACCACAAACTTCTCCTCCTAGTTCGCCGGCGACAAGGATTTTATTTGTTCCTTGTTGGTTGGTTTTAGGGAGGAGAAGAACCTTGTTTCTATTCTTCCTCTTGCTTTGGAAGAGCAAGGAAAGAAGATTTGCGATCTAGGAGCTTCGACTTTTGGTAGATCGTCGCCAACATGACATTCGAAAGGAGGACGGTCATACATTAGAAGATCGAGAGGTATATCAATTCTCTAATCTTTATATGTTACATGTTTGTATTTGTTTTTCAACTATGTGCATGATATAAATCTGTATATGACTAAATAATACTTGGATCCCGAGCATAAATACAAAACCCAGCGATCCGGACATCGTCTATTCCGTGGCTACTCGTAGAATTGAGGATGGTCGCTTGAACAACGAGTTTGTTCAAGTGACCTCTCTAAACGAATAGCATGATGATGACTTGGTTGTTTGGGCAATCACTTTTGTCTAGGATTAAATTTTTTTAATCAGGGGACATCGAGCGGATCACCATGAACAAACGACCAAGGTGAAGTAGGAAGCGAAGTTTCCTCTCACGGACTCGATAAGCTAAACCTTACAATTGGTATCAGAGCTTCCGGGCAAAACCTTCATTGTCATCAAGTTTGTTTCGGAAGATCCACCTTGTTCCAATAACTAATTTATCTTTAGGTGGTGGTACTAATTCCCAAACCACATTCCTAGTGAATTGAGCTAGCTCTTCTTGCATTATAATAATCCAATCGGGATCAAGAAGAGCTTGTTCAATGGTTTTGAGTTCGATTTTCGAAATCAAGGAGATTTGACTAAGATTTCTATAAGATGATCTAGTTTGAACCCCTATGCTAGGATCACCTATCACTTGGTCGATAGGATGATTCGTTTGAATCCTAATTTGACTTGGGTTAGGGTCACCTATCACTTGGTCGATAGGATTACTCATTGGACTTGGGTTAGGATTAATACTATATTCGATCTCAGGGTCAGACTCGAGTCTGGTATGAGTCGGTTCGCTAGTTGGTGTTGCTATAGGTTTTGTAGGTTCGTGTCCTTCATCGAACACTACATTAATGGTCTCTTCAACTCTAAGGGTGTCATGGTTGTATACCCTATAGGCTCTACTTGTAGTCGAGTATTCTAAGAAGATTCCGGTAGAGGTTTCGAAGGTGAACTTTCCTAGGTAATCCTTAGTGTTCAAGATATGTACCTTACATCCAAATACCCTAAAGTACTTGATGTTAGGTACTTTGTTGTGATAGATTTCGTACAAGGTCTTAAGGTGCCTCTTTACCAAAAGGATTCTATTTTGGGCATAGCAAGTCGTACTAACGGCTTCTGCCCAAAACCTGTCAAGGAGGTTATATTCGTTTAGAATTGTCCTAACGACTTCTTGTAGGGTTCTATTTTTAAGTTTGACTAGGCCGTTTTGTTGTGTTATTCTAGGACTCAAGAATTCATGGTGATATCCATTTAGGTTATAGAAATATGTAAACCTGTGGTTTTTGAATTCACCACCATGATCACTCCTAAGTCTTTTAATTTTAAGGTTCTTTTGATTTTCGATTAGTTTAAACAAGTTGATGAGTTGATCTAGGGTATCACTTTTATATTTGATGAACCTAACCCAGGTAAACCTAGAATAGTCGTCAATTATGACTAAGCAAAATTGACTACCATTAAGTGACTTAGCTCCATGTGAATCGAATAGATCCATATGTAGGAGCTCAAGGACACTTTTGGTTCGTTCTTGATTAGTTAGTTGGTGTTGTGTCCTAGATTGTTTACCTTGTTGACAAGCATTACAAATTTTATTGTCTAAGTTGTTAAGATTGGGCAAACCTCTGACTAAGCCACTCTGACTCATCTTGTGGACGAGTCTTGGGTGCGAGTGATCGAGTCGTCGGTGCCACAACCAAGATTCCTCTTGTTGTGTCATAAGACACTTGGTTGACGAGTTAGGTAGATTAATAGTATAGATGTTGCTATTCCTAGTTCCTTTAAGGATTGTTTTAGAGGTTTCATTTGTCTTAATTACGCATCCATTTTCTAGAAATATGACCTTACAGTTATTATCACACAACTGATGAATAATAGTAGGATATTCATAGTTTAACTCTTTGGTTGCAGGCATAAGATCCGACTATTATGGCCACATGTGTGTATGTGATTGTATGTGTGTAAATATTTATTTTGTTGAATCCTCGGGGTTGACGAGCCTAGTATTTGATTTTTTGTAAATTAGATATGACATTGTTTAGACACTCTTTATTTTATTTTACTTTCGATCTAGATTTCATGTACACTCCCTCGTGGAGTATAGGATCGATGGATGTAAATTAAAATAGGTTTTAGTCTCGGCTCGGATCTCCGGATGGCTTGTACATGGCGTAGGAGGAGTGGACGAGATAGCGATGCGATGGGAGTCATATTGAAGACAAAAGTCATAATAGTTGGAAAATAATTTATTTTTCATATTTATTGCTTTTTATTTGATATGCATGTCGTAGGTTAGGAAAATTCCTCAATTTAAAATTACTAAGTGGGAGAGGGAATTTTTAAAATTCCCACGGCCTCCATTATGATTTGACAAGTGATGCAAACAAACTTATGCGTCAACTCTGAGTGCCTTCCTCCATATCGGATAGGTTTGTTTGCGGATCACAAGGTCAAATTTGGTTATAGGGAATTATCAAGGAGCGTGTGTACTTCCCCATCGGAAGGCACATAACCCGAGATAATTACCTTGGTATCGAGTAATGGTGAACACTTAGATACAAATATAAGTATCCTCCCCATCGGAGTCACTGCTTTTATTTGTAGGGCTAAAGAGGAACCAACTATTAATTTTACTTGTCAAAAAGTTAGGTTGACAAGATAGTAAAATTAATGGGTAAAACCTCCTCTTATAAATGTAGAATTCGTATACGTCCACACTATCGTGGCATACGATATTCTCGGTGTTTTGACGTGTTGGTTGATTTTAAAATTTTATTGTTTGAGGAATCAATAATTTTTTGAAATCTAATTTTTGATTTATGTGATTCTTAGGTTTTCATTCAAAATGACCTTCAACCCACTTGCTGTGAAACTGAAAGAGAACAAACTTACTGGACCCAACTATGTTGATTGGAAGAGAAATCTTGACATTGTCTTGACTGCTGAGGAATAGAAATATGTACTCCTCGAAGAGTGTCCTCCCAAGCCTACAGATGATTCTGGGGAAAAGGAGAGAGAGAGCTATAAGAAGTGGATCAAGGCCGATGAGATGGCGCGGTGTTACATTTTGTCATCTATGTCAAATGTACTGCAACATCAGCATCAAGACATGTCCACTGCTTATGATATGATGCTCAATCTCAAGGAGCTTTTCGGACACCAAAATCGGGCTGCAATGCAAGAAGCCATGAGAAACTTGATGACGACCACCATGATCGAGGGAACACCCGTGAGGGATCATGTTCTCAAGATGATGGCCCATTTGAATGAGCTGGAGGTCTTAGGAGCTAAGATTGATGGGGAGACCCAGGTCGACATCATACTCCAGTCTCTACCTAGGAGTTTTGAGCAGTTTCGCCTGAACTACAACATGAACAAGAGGTTGTATTCATTGGCGGAACTTCTGATAGAACTCCAGGCGGCAGAGGGACTATTTCGTCAGAGTGCTCAGGCGCATGTCGTGGTGACCCAAAAGGTTTCTACTTCTAAGCCAAAAGGCAAGAAGAAGAAGAAACAAACTGGGGCGAAGGCGGTAGGAGGTACTCAGGGAGGAGTGAAGAAGCCGAAAGGCAAGTGCTTCACTTGTAAGCAGACAAGACACTGGAAGAAGGACTGCCCCAACTGCAAGAACAAAGGTATATCTTTTGGTCTAGTCGTTGAAACATGTTTAGCGTGTTGGTGCAGTGGGCACCAAAGTCGAACCGGTATTTTGATTATGGCAAAAGGCTCAATAGTTAAGGGTATATTTGTTATCTTACGAGCTCAATTAAGTGTGCAGAAATGCTAAAGTTGGTAGGTCTGCGACACCGGTGGGAACCGAGGTGGTCGAACGCGGAGGACTTGGAGGCAGGTACTCGGGTGAAGACCGGAAGCGAGGCTACAAGGTAAGCTCGTGTGAAAGCGAAGCAAGGTCGTTAAGCGTAGATCCGACCCAATACCTCCAATGGAAGGTCTAGGTCGAGATCAGATGGTTAGAACCATCGTACTTTATATTTTAAGCTAACTTGTACTGCAGTCCAAAACCCTTTGACTAACTGCTAGTCAAGTTCCAGCCTCGAGAAGAGCTCGAATTTCAAGGGGGTGAATTTGGACTTGACTCGTGTTTTGGTACAAAGGGTGATGTGGCATCAAGGTGGACATCCAAACCATCACCAAGCTTCCTTGTGGTGGACGCCCAAAATAAGGTGAGTTGGCACAAGATGGTTGGCTCCCATGATGTGGCACAAGTTGAATGGCTCCAACAAGTTGGCGCCCAAGGAGGTTGGAGGTGGCACAAGGTGGTTGGATGAAACACCTCATCCTCAAGTTGGCGCCCAAGGAGGTTGGAGGTGGCACAAGGTGGTTGGATGAAACACCTCATCCTTGAGTTGGCGCACAAGGAGGTTGGAGGTGGCACAAGGTGGTTGGATGAAACACCTCATCCTTGAGTTGGCGCAAAGGATGTGGATGAACAAGTCTTGGGGGATAAGAACCTCACCTTGGACACTACCTATGTCTAAATTCATAGATCAATATCCATAAATAGACATGTTCACGCCAAGCAAAATAGACAAGAATTCAAGAGCTCTCAACACGCCGTCGTAACGCCGCTACTACTACTCACATTTGCTACGACGAAGTGCCGCCGACAAGGAAAGCTACATCTTCTACTTATAAGAGTTGTCGGTATATTTATTTAAGTTTTACTTCTTTAAATTGTCTTTGTGCTTTAATCGTAACAAGGAAAGGGGGAGTGTCCCTTTGCCTTGATTTCTTTTTGTAATCGTTGCTCCTACCTCCAACGAGGAGGAGTGGTTTTAGTGAATTGCCCTCCGTACGTGATCAAGGATCACTAGGGCCGTGGATTAGCAATCGAAAGATTGTGAACCACGTAAAAATATCTTGTCTACTTTATATTTCCGCTGTGCACTCTCTACTTGCTTTTTACTTATTGCAAAAGTTTTTTAAAGACATCGTATCGCTATTCACCCCCCCCTCTAGCGACACTTTCGATCCAACAATTGGTATCAGAGCCGGGGGCGCTAAGATTCGGTGAAACCACCAATCTAGCTTTGTTTTTCTTTTTTTACAGATTTTTTATTTATTTATTTCTGTTTTCGTATAATTATTTCACTTGCTTATCTTCTCCTACATATAGAATTGCATTAGAGGCTTTAGGATCCGGATAAGGTTGTCCTTGGGTTAGATCGAGTAAGGTTGTCCTCGGAACTTCAACGACATTCGCATTTGATTGTTTATTTCTTTTGCAAGTTACATTTTATATATCTTTTTTACTTCCCACTACTAATCCAAGGCGAAAGTCTTGGAATATTCTTTCCGTGTGTGTTTTGCAATATTATTTTCTTCGTTCTTCTTCTTGTTTTTAAATGGCCCATCTCGAAGGGTTTAGCACCTTGAGCCCGTTTTACAACGGTAATGACTTTCGTTATTGGAAGGGTCGGATGGAATGCTTTCTTAAAACCCAAATCGAGATGTGGATCGTAATCAAACCGGTTTCACACTTCCTATTAATGAAGATGGTGAATCTTTGGAGTTACGATCAATGTCAAATTCCATGAAAAACAAGTAGAAGCCGATGCCAAGGCAACTCAAATCTTGCAATGTGGGTTGTCAAGGAAGAGCTCAAGCGTCGGCCCTTCATTAGTGCAAAGGACTTATGGACCAAGCTAGTGGAACTACACGAAGGCAAGCGACACGAAGGTATGTAAAAGAGATTTACTTTTAAATAAATTGTATAACTTGAAAATGCAGGAAAAGCGAGACCATGACTCAACTACATGCTCGTATCCAAGACATCGTCAACCAAGCCATCGGACAAAAGGTCGAGAATCGCGACCTTATCGGTATTCTCTTAACTCGTTTCCTAGGACCACCTTGTGGGCATCCATGGTCGATGCCTACAAGGTCTCCAAGACCTTTCTAAAATTAGGTTAGGCGAATTGTTTTTGAACTTGAATTACATGAGCAAACTAACGTGGTCGCCGAGAAGAGTATTGCGTTAGTTGCGAGGTTCCAAGAAGAAGAAGCTGCAAGCCACCCCGAAGGAAGAAGGCGAGTCGAATCGGAGTAGACTCGAATAGAATCCGAACTAGTCAATCTAGTTGGAAGATGATCAAGAGGCAACGACCAACAACTCAAGGTAAGCCTAAACCTAATTCAAATACTTCTAATTTTAGATGCTATGAGTGCAGCGAGTTCGGTCACATCAAGTCCAGTGCCCAAAGCTAAGAATAGCATCAAAGACCAAGAAAGCGCTAAGCGCTACTTGGGAGAGTTATCGGAGGAAGAAGGCGATATCCAAGCTCTAATGGCCAAGCCGACCGAGCACGACTCGAAAGCAGAAGAAAGTCAGTCGAATCCGATGATGAGCTTCCATTCAAGACAAGCCACGGATCGTATCGGTTCAAAAGAATCATTAAGGGTAAGTCGGTGCGTTACTTAATACTTTGTATGGTGCAATTAAATTTTTAAATAAGAAACTAGCTAAGTCCGAGTCCAAGGTCGAGACCCTAATTGAGGAGGTTAACCTTCTCGAACATGAGGTCTCCCTAACCTCTTCGACTACTCGTATTCAAGAGGAGGACTCAACTCAAGTTGAAAAGCTTGAAGTTGAGAACTCGCTTTTGAAAACACAAGTCGAAGACCTTAGGAACACGTTGGAAAGGTTCACTTTGGGATCCAAGGGACTTGACCTCTTACTTGGATCACAAAGGGCCGTGTACAACAAGGCGGACTCGGGTTTAACTCAAATACAACCAATAAGTCATATATGTCTATAGTAAACCAACATAAGAAAAATGTCCAAGCATGGGTCCCTAAGACCACTTTGATTTCAACTTTAGGATCTAACATGTATTGGGTTCCCAAGGACCAAATTCACTATGTGAATAGACCCACTCGATTCAATGGTCGGGGAGCCAATACAAAATGTATTTTTTAAGTCTTAGAAATTGCATGCTTAGTTTTTCCTTTATTTTTAGAATGGTTAGATAGGACTCATAACCAACTAAAATCCTGCGAAAAGATTGAGCCTCGGGAGCCTCTTTTCAAAAATAAACCAACTAAAATCCTCTGAAAGATTGAGCCTCGGGAGCCTCTTTTCAAAAATAACTAGTTAGACCAAGGCGTAGTCTCAAGTAAGTCGAGTTATCAATTTCTTGAAATTAGCTTTGTCTAAGGAAGTGGTCGTTGTTCGATCAAAGAAGGCCTCTGTGCCTCGCCACGACACGGAAGCTAATCTCTTGAAAAGATTACTTGATGAGCTTAGACTAAATCGAATCTAACCTAATGTTGGTTAATTTAAATTCATTAAAATTAATCAAGTAAAATTGATAGTCATCTCACAATAACACATAGGAATAACATGTTTTGATCATGTAGATATTGGTGAGATGATTTAGGTTTAAAACTTACAAACAACCCTTTATTAATTCCAATATCCGATCCAACTACCTTATGTGTAGGATCAATGGATGTTGGGCGATTGTTACTCGCACATGGCCAGGGGATCAACTCAAATTTTGAATTACGATTCAAGCGACAAGGATCGGTAGCCTTGAAATAGCAGCAAGCTCAAAATCATCGGATCGGTGATATTGGGCTCAACTCTAACTTTACAATTCAAAATGTCTTATTAGTAGAAAACTTTCAATATAATTTACTTAGTGTAAGCCAATTGTGTGATAACAATTATAAGGTCATATTTCTAGAAAATGAATCGTAATCAAAATAAATGCAACATCTAAAATAATACTTAAAGGAACTAGGAGTAGCAACATCTACACAATAAATTTACCCAACTCCTCAACCAAGTGTCTTATGACACGGACAAGAGAATCTTGGTTATGGCACGAAGACTCGGACACTGCTTTTAAGACTCGTCCACAAGATGAGTCGAGTAAACTAGTTATAGGTTTGCCTAAACTAAACAACTTGGATAATAAAATATGTAATGCTTGTCAACAAGGTAAACAATCTAGGACACAACGTCAATTAACTAATCAAGAACGAACCAAAAGTGTTCTTGAGCTCCTACACATGGATCTATTTGATTCACATGGAGCTAAGTCACTCAATGGTAGTCAATTTTGCTTAGTCATAATTGACGACTATTCTAGATTTACTTGGGTTAGGTTTATCAAACATAAAAATGATACCCTAGACCAACTAATCAATCTTTGTAGGTTAATCGAAAATCAAAAGAACCTTAAGATTAAAAGACTTAGAAGCCATCATGGTGGTGAATTCGAAAACCACAGTTTACAGATTTACGTAACCTAAGCGGATACCACCATGAGTTTTCATGTCCTAGAACCCCACAACAAAATGGGTTAGTCGAGCGGAAAAATAGAACCCTACAAGAAGCCTAGGACAATGTTAAGCAGTATAACCTGCAGATAGATTTTGGGCGAGTAGTTAGTCCAAAATAGGATCCTTATGGTAAAGAGGCACCAAAAGACCTCGTGAGATTTATCACGATAAAATACCGAACATCAAGTACTTTAGGGTATTTGGATGCAAGGTACATATCTTAAACACTAAGGATTACCTAGGAAATTCAAATCCAAAACCTCTCTGGAACCTTTCTAGGATACTCAACCACGATGGAGCTTATAGGGTATACAATCACGACACTCTTAGAGTCGAAGAAACCATTAAAATAGTTATCGACGAAGGACACGAACCCGTTCAATCCTTAAAAAAACCAACTAGCAAATCAACTTATAGCGAACCCGACTCTGATATTGAACTTGAATCTAGACATAACCCAACTCATACTATATACCAATTGATAGATGACTCTAACCCAATTCAAACTATAACTAACCCAAGTCATCCTATCGACCAAGTGATAGATGACCCTAACCCGAGTCACACTAAGACTCAAACAAATCATCCTATCAATCAAGTTATAGGTGATCCAAATTTAGGGTTGAACTAGAGCTTCATATCGAAACCTTAGTCAAATCTCGTTAATTTCCAAAATCGAACCCAAAACTATTGAACAAGCACTTCTTGATCCGTGGATTATTGCTATGCAAGAAGAGCTAGCTCAATTCACTAGAAATGAAATGCAGAATTAGTACCACCACCTAAAGAAAAATCAATTATTGGAACAAGGTGGGTATTTGAAATAAACTTGATGATAAAGGTGAAGTAGTTAGAAATAAAGCTAGGTTAGTCGCAAAGGGTTTAGTCAAGTCGAAGGTTTAGATTACGATGAGACCTCGCCCCGTAGCGGACTAGAGTCCATCCGAATGTTGTTAGCATATCTGCACATCGAGGTTTTAAATTGTTTCAAATGGATGTCAAGTCAGCATTTTTGAATGGATACATTAAGGAAGAAGTTCGCGTCAGTCAACCTCTCGGATTGAAAATCTAGATAAACGACCATGTCCTTAGACTTAAGAAAGCCCTATATGGACTCAAACAAGCCCCAAGAGCTTGATGCGAAGGCTTCGATCTATCTTAAGTCCAAAGGATTCAACCAAGGTTTAGTCGACCCAACCTTATTCGTTAAAACCGTAGGAAAGAAATCTTTATAGCCCAAATCTATGTAGATGATATAATTTTTGGAACTACCAACTCGATCACTGCTAAGCGAATTCATCTCACTTATGGAAAGTGAATTTGAAATGAATTTAGTGGGAGAGTTAAGTTTCTTCTTAGGTTTACAAATTAAACAAACTAAAGATGGAATATATTTACATCAACAAAAATATACTAAGGACTTAATAAATCGATTTGGAATGCAAGATGCTAAAATAATCAATACACCTATGGCAACTAATGTTAATATAAACGAAGATGTAGAAGGAAAACCCGTTGACCTAAAATACTATAGGAGCGCAATAGGAAGTCTCCTATACTTAACCTTGAGCCGACCCGACATTTTATTCGCGGTAAGTATGTGCGCAAGGTTACAAACCTGCAAGGAGTCTCACCTAACCTAGTCAAGCGTATCCTTAGATATCTAAAGGGCACGCTAAGCGTAGGTATTTGGTACCCTAGATCTACCGAGTTTAATCTAATCGGCTACTCGACTCCGACTATGCGGTAGTAAACTCGATAGAAAGAGCACGAGTGGTTGTTGTCAAATCCTCTCGAGTCTAGTAAGTTGGTGCAGTAGGAAGCAGCATTGCGTTGCCTTATCTACCACCAAAGCCGAATACGTTGCGATGGGTGAGTGTGTCTCTCAGCTCCTGTGGATGAAGCACACTCTCCAAGACTTTAGCTTAATCTTTAACAACATTAAAACCTACATAGATAACATTAGTTCAATTAACTTAACTAAAAATCCAATATGTCATTCTAGGACAAAACATATAGAAGTTAAACACCACTTCATTAGGGAACATGTAACTAATGGAACTATACAACTAGAGTATGTTGAGTCCAAATCAAACCTAGCGGACATCTTCACCAAACCACTACCCGAAGCCGAATTTAGTTTATTAAGACGAAAGTTAGGTATGTGCGTAATAGAGTAGGATTTAAATTTTTCTATATATGTACTCTACTTTTGCTTCTTTTTATGAAATTAGCCTAAGTCTTACCTTAGAAATCATATACCTATAGATTTAAGGAGCCAACACATCTCACAACACATAGGACTAATGTGTTTGTGTACTTATATGCGTGAGCGGCGTGAGATGTTAGGACCTTACTCACAGTTCGACGTAGATTGATTGCATCGACATGAACCATGGAGTATAATTATTTAAAATTAATCAACTCCTTCAAGACTTATTGATCATTCTATATCAATCAAGTCCAACCGGAGTTGTACATTTTAGATGAACATATTTTCAAGCTTATTATTATTTAAAAAAAAAAATATATATATTTATATTGGGAACTTGCTTGGACTTACAAACCCTAAAATATATTTACAAACTTTTTGAGTTAAGGCAAAGGGGGAGAAAGTCACAAAAGTAAGGAAGAAAGTAAACAAAATTATTACCTTTTATATTAAGTAATTCCGTTTACTTAAGCAACTATTAAGGGGGAGTAAAAATTATTTTTCAAGAACTCACCTTCGGTCAAGGGGGAGGTTACCTCAAAGGGGAGAACTTGAAACAATAATATTTCTCACTCATGCTTAATCTCATTATGCTAGCTCATTCATATTTAATCATTATGCTAGCTCATTCATATTTAATCTTTATGCTAGCTCATTCATATTTAATCTTTATGCTAGCTCATTCATGCTTAATCATTATGCTAGCTCATTCGTATTTAATCTTTATGCTAGCTCATTCATGCTTAATCATTATGCTAGCTTACTGTTATGCTTAATTTTTCCTTAACTTTTGTGTCGGTTTGCCATGAATCAAAGGGGAGATTGTTGGTGCGATGGGCACCAAAGTCGAACCGTATTTTGATTATGGCAAAAGGCTCAATAGTTAAGGGTATATTTGTTATCTTACGAGCTCAATTAAGTGTGCGAAATGCTAAAGTTGGCGGAAGGTCTGCGACACCCGGTGGGAACCAGGGTGGTCGGCAACGCCGAGAGGACTTGGAGGAAGCCGAGGTACTCGGGTGAAGGCGAGCGAGGCTACAAGGTAGCTCGTGTGAAAGCGAAGCAAGGTCGTTAAGCGTAGATCAGGCCAATACCTCCAATGGAAGGTCTAGGTCGAGATCGGATGGTTAGAACCATCGTACTTTATATTTTAAGCTAACTTGTCTGCGGTCAAAACCCTTTGACTCAGTCAGCGCTGAATCAAGTTCGACCTCGAGAAGAGCTCGAATTTCAAGGGTGAATTTGGACTTGACTCGTGTTTTGGTACAAAGGGTGATGTGGCATCAAGGTGGACATCAAACCATCACCAAGCTTCCTTGTGGTGGGCGCCCAAAATAAGGTGAGTTGGCACAAGATGGTTGGCTCCCATGATGTGGCACAAGTTGAATGGCTCCAACAAGTTGGCCCAAGGAGGTTGGAGGTGGCACAAGGTGGTTGGATGAAACACCTCATCCTCAAGTTGGCGCCCAAGGAGGTTGGAGGTGGCACAAGGTGGTTGGATGAAACACCTCATCCTTGAGTTAGGCGCACAAGGAGGTTGGAGGTGGCACAAGGTGGTTGGATGAAACACCTCATCCTTGAGTTGGCGCAAAGGATGTGGATGAACAAGTCTTGGGGATAAGAACCTCACCTTGGACACTACCTATGTCTAAATTCATAGATCAATATCCATAAATAGACATGTTCAGCCAAGCAAAATAGACAAGAATTCAAGAGCTCTCAACACGCCGTAAATAGCATGCTACTACTACTCACATTTGCTCTGACGAAGTCTGCAGACAAAGCTACATCTTCTACTTATAAGAGTTGTCGGTATATTTATTTAAGTTCTACTTCTTTAAATTGTCTTTGTGCTTTAATCGTAACAAGGAAAGGAGTGTCCCTTTGCCTTGATTTCTTTTTATGTCGTTGCTCCTACCTCAGCGAGGAGTGGTTTTAGTGAATTGCCCTCCGTACGTGATCAAGGATCACTAGGGCCGTGGATTAGCAATCGAAAGATTGTGAACCACGTAAAAATATCTTGTCTACTTTATATTTCCGCTGTGCACTCTCTACTTGCTTTTTACTTATTGCAAAAGTTTTTTAAAGACATCGTATCGCTATTCACCCCCCCCCCCCTCTAGCGACACTTTCGATCCAACATAGCGGTGTTATCTATTCTAATGCACCGTGTGTAGATACGGAGCCATCTGATCATGTCTCCGCAATACTTTGGCAGTGGGTTCCAGAAACCAGATGACGAGGAGATTACCGTACTTACTTGGCGATGCCGAAGGTGGCGGTATTAGATGGGGAGATGTTCATTTATCTTTTGAGAAAAATAAACTTTTGGTTCTTAAGAATTGCCTTTATGTACCCTTATTTAGAAAGAATTAAATTTCGGTTTCTAAATTATTTATGGATGGATATTCTATTTCTTTTAATGATAGAGTTGTTATAAGAAGAGATAGGGACATTATCTATTCGGGTACATTGATAGAAAATTTGTACACACTTGAACCAAAACCTCCCACGATGCATATTGAAATTAATAACTCATATTCTAATTCCAATAAGAGAAAAGAACCTTCGAAGATGAACCAAATATATCTTTGGCATCTTAGGCTTGGTCACATTAACCTAAGAAGAATTCAAAGGTTGATAGTTGATGGACCTTTGGGTTCATTAGTGGTGGAGGATCTCCCAACCTGCGAATCTTGCTTGGAGGGTAAGATGACCAAGAGGTCTTTTAAGGCCAAGGGGTATAGAGCCAAAGATGTGTTAGAATTGGTTCATTCTGATTTGTGTGGTCCTATGTCTATCCAGGCTAGAGGTGATTTCGAGTATTTCGTCTCTTTTATAGACGATTACTCAAGATATGGATACATTTACTTGATGCGCCGCAAGTCTGAATGCTTTGACAAGTTCAAAGAATTCAAGGCTGATATGGAGAAACATCAAGGTAAAAGTATCAAGACACTACGATCTGATCGTGGTGGTGAGTACCTCTTCGGAGAGTTTAAGAACTACTTATCAGAGGCTGGGATTCAATCCCAATTGACTACACCTGGCACACCCCAGCAGAATGGTGTAGCAGAGCGAAGGAATAGGACTCTTATGGAGATGGTTAGATCGATGATGAGTTATTCGATTAGATCTGCTCGGGGATATGCTCTAGATACGATAGTGAACATTCTGAACTTGGTTCCATCTAAATCAGTGCCTTCTACTCCCACGTAGTTGTGGATCGGGCGAAAGCCTAGTCTAAGACATATTCGGATATGGGAGTCCAAAGACATGTGTCAAGGCAAATCTTGATGGTAAGTTGGAAACTCGCATGTAAATGCATGTTCGTTGGCTATCCTAGGAGAACGAAGGGTGGATTGTTTTATAGTCCTAGAGATCAGAGGGTGATCGCTAGCACGAACGCCAGATTTCTAGAGGAAGACTATGTGATGAGCCACAAGCCCAAGAGTAAAATTTTTCTGGAGGAGTTAAAAGGGGAAGTCACTTCTTTAGTACCACTGGTACAAGAGGATATACCACATGTCACTACACCACGTGTCACAGAGGATATACAGGTGATACCTCATCGTAGTGGGAGGGTTGTGAGACAGCCTGATAGATTCATGTTCTTGGGAGAATCTTGTGATTTGGTCCCTGGCGAACATGAACCTGATCCCTGGACATATGACGAGGCAATCCAAGATAAAGATGCAGTATCTTGGCAAAGTGCAATGAATGCTTAAATTGAATCTATGGATTCAAATCAGGTCTGGGAGCTAGTAGAACCACCCGATGGTGTAAAAACCATTAGATGCAAGTGGAAAAGCGAGGCTTGTTGTGAAGGGGTATACTCAGAAAGAGGGTATCGATTATGAGGAGACCATTTTGCCGGTAGCCATACTTAAGTCTATCCGGATTCACTTATGCATAACAGCTTATATGGATTATGAGGTGTGGAAGATGGATGTCAAGACAGCTTTCCTTAATGGAAGTCTTGAGGAAAACATCTATATGAAGCAACCATAGGGATTCATTGCTAAGGGCAAAGAGCATCTTGTATGTAAGCTTAATCGGTTCATTTATGGATTGAAGCAAGCTTCGAGGTCTTGGAACATCCACTTTGATGAGGTAATCCAGTCTTATAGATTTATTCAAAGTCTGGATGAGTCTTGTGTATACAAGAGATGTGACGGAAACGTAGTGGTATTTCTTGTACTATATGTAGATAACATTTTGTTGATTGGCAATAACATTAAGGTGTTATCGGACGTAAGGGTATGGTTGTCCAAACAGTTTGATATGAAGGACTTAGGAGAGGTGGGACACATCCTTGGGATCAAGGTGTTAAGGGATCGCTGGAAAAGGATGTTGTGCTTATCCCAAGCTTCATACATAGACACGATTATGGAGCGTTTTAGCATGCAGAACTCCAAGAAGGGTTTTCTACCTTTCAGGCATGGAGTTCCTTTATCTAAGGAGATGTGTCCTAGATCATCTAAGGAGATAGAGGAGATGAAGGCGGTTCCTTATGCTTCGCCAGTAGGAAACCTCATGTATGTGATGCTATGTACGAGACCAGATATCTGCTTTGTCGTGGGCATGGTCAGCAGATATCAGAGTAATCCAGGACAAGGACATTGGACTGCGGTAAATCATATATTGAAGTACCTAAGAAGGACTAGGGATTATATGCTTGTTTACCGGGCAGACCAATTACTCCCTGTGGGTTACACGAATTCTGACTTTCAATCTAATAGGGATAACCGTAAGTCTACCTCAGGTTTTGTGTTTACTTTGGGAGGTGGAGCTATTGTATGGATGAGTGTCAAGCAGAAATGCGTGGCAGACTCCACCAAGGAAGCTGAGTATGTGGCAGCCTCTGAGGCGGCCAAAGAAGTTGTGTTGTTCAGGAACTTCCTGATTGACTTAGATGTGATTCCTGGTTTGCCCAGAACTATCACAATTTATTGTGATAATAGTGGTGCAGTTGCAAACTCGAAGGAACCACGAGCCCATAAGGCTAGAAAACACATAGAGCGCAAGTACCACCTGATACAAGAAATCATAAAGAGAGGAGAAGTTGTTGTGGCCAAGATTGCATCAGAGGATAACCTGGCAGATCCTTTCACTAAGGCCCTTCAAGCGAGAGCTTTTGATAGGCATGTGGAGGGAATAGGGATCAGATGTATGGCAGTTTGAAGACAACATAGTCTTTTAGTATAAGTGGAAGATTGTAGGGATGTATACTGAAAAATCTATCTTTTGTATGAACATATTTATTTTGAAATAAGAATCACATGATCATTTTTTGCATATTTTTATGGTTATGCAATATTGTCTAATACATTACATTGTAGATAACATGGTGTGTGGTGTCACACGGGAGATCATGTTATCAGCTCCTTGTAAAGTATAAGTAAAGACTCACAACCGAGATGACTTTGGACAAACCATCGGAATGGTTGTAGTGTGATTTGGTATTGGTTTGTCTTGACCATAGAATCATACTAGTGCACTTTGTGTGTATTGATCAGGACTGACTTAGAGGTGATTCAATTTATTGCTGACTACATAATCGAATCAGACCTCAGATAATATTTAGTACATGCTCATAATTCCGATATAATAACGAGCACATATACTTATTATTCATCTCTTTGATTTACCAATGGGTGAGATTTATAGATTAAATCGATAGGCTCGGTAAGTTGGGAGATGATATTATTTATATGGTGTGTCGTTGATTATAGGAGGAAATCGTGTCCTATATATTAGGATGATGATGTCCCCTTGAGGAGCTCATAAGGTTCATCATGTAAACCCTGCAGGTGGACTTGATCCGACATGATGAAAAGGTTGTGTGGTACTACTCATGGAGTTAGATGTTGATTAATTAATGGTCAGTAAATTAATTAATGGACGGACATTCAAGATCTTAAACACGGGGAGAAAATGTACAAATAATATATGGACCCCATATTATCATATGGGGGTTGGTGAGGTAGATCGATGATGATCCTTTAATGGATTGGATTATCATTAGTTGATCGGACTTTATGTGGGATTGATCCATTGGTGGCCAAGATCCAACTCTGTTGGAATATATACTGAAAGCCTAGCTCTTTTTGTATGAACATTTTATTTTGGAATAAGAATCATATGATCATTGTTTGCACTTTATATATTTATTATATGTGTGTGCATATTGTCTAATATTTTACATTGTAGATAACATAGTGCTTGGTGTGGCACAGAAGATCATGTTATCAGTCCCTTGTAAAATATAAGTAGAGGCTCACAACCAAGATGGTTTTGGACAAACCATTGGCATGGTTGTAGTGTAGCTTGGTATTGTTTTGTCTTGAACATAGAGTTACACTAGTACACTTAGATGTATTGAGCAGGACTGACATAGAGGTGATTCAATTAATTGCTGACTACATAATTGAATCGGACCTCGGATATTATGTTGTACATGCTCTTAATCCCAATATAATAACGGGCACATGTATTTCGTATTTATTTCTTTAGTTTACCAGAGGGTGAGATTTAGATGGATTAAATTAATATGCCCAGTAAGTTGGGAAATGATATTATTTACATGGTGTGTCGTTGATTATAGGAGGAAACCGTGTCCTATATACTAGGTTGATGATGTCCCCTTAAGGAGCTCATAAGGTTCATCATGTAAACCCAGCTGGTTGACTTAGTCAACATGATGATAAGGTTGAGTGGTACTACTCGAGGAGTTAGATGTTAATTAATTGATGGTCAGTAAATCAATTAATTGACGGACATTCGATATCTTAAACACGGGGAGATGAATGTACAAATAATATATGGAGCCCATATTAATTTATGGGGGTTGGTGAGGTAGATCAATGATGATCCTCAAGTGGAATGGAACATCATTGATGGATCAATTTTGTGTGGTTCCGATCCATCGGGTGGCCAAGATCCAACTCCTCCTTATGGTCCCTATCGTAGCCTAATATAATCCTCATGAAATCTGGATCCAAGGATGTAAAACAAAACTCTAGAACCAACGGTTGGGATTAAATCCCTAGATCCGATGGTTGAGATGAAAGCCTAGAACCAACGGTTGGGATTAAATCCCTAGATACGATGGTTGGGATGAAACCCTAGAATCGACGGTTGGGATTAAATCCCTAGATCCGACGGTTTGGATGAAACCCTAGATCCGACGGTTGGGATGAAACCCTAGATCCGACGGTTGGGATGAAATCCTAGATCCGACGGTTGGGATGAAACTCTAGATCCGACGATTGGGATGAAATCCTAGATCCGACGGTTGGGATGAAACCCTAGATCCGACGGTTGGGATAAAACCCTAGATCCGACGGTGGAGATTAAATCCTTAGATCCGACGGTGGAGATTAAAGGAGGCTTAAGACCAATTCTATAAATAGAGGGCTTAGGTTGGGCGGCAATGAATGGTTCAATTGGAAATTCGTGTTTTCCTCATCTCAAAGTGGGCGGCAACAAACCCTAGAGGAGCTAGGGTTTTGGGCGGCTAGAAGTGGGCGGCAAGCTTGGTTCTCCCTAGGGTTTTGGCCGGCACCCCTCATCCTCTTCTCATCCATTGCCGGTGCTCCTCTCTTCCTCCTCCTTTGCTCCTTAGTGGCCGACGGTTCTCCAACTCCTTGGTGGCTGGCACTTCTACAACTTCTAGGTGGCCAGCGGCAACATTGCAACAAGTTGGCCGGCGCTCATCCATTCACTCCTTGACCGGCGTGAACAAGGAAGGGAAGAACGCGATCTAGAAGGCTTCTACTCATGGAGGATCTTCGCCCACACGTCGTCCACGAGGAGGATAGGACATACGGTAGAAGATCGTAAGGTATAAAAGTTTTACAACTTTATTTTCTGATCTTAGTATGTTCTTTTATGTGTTGATTATACAAGTGTGCATTTGTATATATTTTGTATAATCATGGACCCCAAAGACAAACACAAAAACCGGCGATCTGTCTGTCGTCTCTTCCGCGGCTAACCAACTAGAAGAGTTGTGTTGCTTGTACAACTAGTTTGTTCAAGCGATCACTCAAGTTGTTAGCACGACGACGAATAGGTTGTGCTAAGGAAACTCATCCCATCCGGATTAGTTGTTTCATTAGTGAAAATTTTAATCCGGTGACATGGGAGCCAATGAGCCTCCGAAGCAACTCCCTACAAGTGGTTTCAGAGCCACGGTTTCCGGTTTTGTGTGTTTTGGATTCGGTTACTTTCATGCACATATCATATATTGAGTATGCCGGATAATAATAGGATGTGCGTAGGCTAACTTTTTGGTTGCAGGCATAAGATCCGACTATTATGGCTATTGGTTGTATGTGATTGTTTTGTGTGTGATTGTATGTATATTATTTGAATCCTCGGGGTTGACGAGGCTAGATTAGTATTTAATTTTTGTAATTAAATACGGCATTGTTTAGCTGCTCATTTTAGTTTACTTTCGATCTAGATTATTTGTACACTCCTTCGTGGAGTATAGGATCGATGGATGTAAATTAAAATGATATATCTCGGCTCGGATCTCTTTGGTGACTTGCGCACGGGAAAAGGTGGAGCGGACGAGGTGGCGACACGACGGGATGCGTATTGGAGAACAATGCCATAATAGTTGGAAAAATTCTATTTTTCTTCATATTTATTGTTTATTTGTTTTATATGCATGTTGTGTATGCTTTAAAATTCCTCTGTTTCAATTTACTAAGTGGGAGAGGGATATTTTAATAAATTCCCGCGGCCTCCATTACAATTTGATGTGTGATGCAACAAACTTGTGTGTCGGCTCTGAGTGCCTTCCTCCCTACGGACGGATTTGTTTGCGGATCACTAAGTCAAATAATGGTTATAGGAAATTATCTAGGAGCATGTGTACTTCCACAGTGGTAAGGCACATAATCCGAAATAATTCCCTTAGTATCGTGTAATGGTGCACACTTAGATGCAAATAAAAGTATCCTCCCCATCGGAGTCACTGCTTTTATTTGTGAGACCAAAGAGGAACCTGTTAGGGCAATCTCTTGCCGTGATATGGTTTTGATGGTGTGGCAAAGGGTTTAAGTTAGTTTGATATGTTGATATGATATGTGCGTTGAAGTCGTGCAGGACTTAGTAATTCGCACATGGAGCCGTGGCGAGTTTCACATCTCATGACTCGTGCCTTGAGTCGGTGAAGGAGAGCTTTGCGGAAGCCGTGCGCTTGGAGCATCCGAGGGACCGCCGGACGAGAAGCTTGGAGTGAAGCCGGAGGAAGTAGACTTCGAGGCAAGAGACGCGAAGGAGCATTGCAGAGCCGTGCGCGATCTTTGCTAGGGGCGTGGCGAGAAGCGAAGAGAACTTGGCGAGGACTCAGAAATGAGTGGCGATTGTAACCCGAGGAAGGGTAGCTCTTAGGTGAAACTTGGCCATTTGGCCAAGTGTCGGATGGGTTTCGACACGACGGTCATTGCCATGTCATGGCGATCGGTGCTCTAATCAGTGAGTTCTGGTATCTGGCCCGGTATTTGGTGTGGCCGTGATCGGCCTATCGTGGGCGGTCATTGCCAAGACAATCGATCATTGCTAAAGCGTGATCATTGATCAATAAGGGTTGACCGCGAGCGTTCGTAGCCGTAGGCGATCGACTACGGAGGCGGCGATCGGGATGAGGTCCATCGATCATTGCCAAGGTTGGACTACAGCGGTCGGGATCGGCGTGTTCGGAGGCCCGTTGTAGTAATGGCGATCGTGCCAAGAGCGTGATCGACTAATGGCGGCAAACGGGAAGAAGTTAGCCCTCTCTATAAAAAGAGAGGGTGTAAGCCTTTGAGAGGCTAATGCTCATACTCCAAACGATCTTCCTAGTGCCCCACAAGCTCTAAACTCTTCTTACTTGTCTTTACTTCAATCCTATTGTAAGAAGAGTTATCTTGGTTGTAAAGGTTACCTCCACCTAGCTTTGTGCAAAGGAGAGACCGATAGTGATTGGTTTTGGCGGAGTGATTCACCGTGGACGAATCGGACCGTGGATTAGCGGCGTAGCCGTGAACCACGTTATATCTCAGTGTTTGTATTGCTTGTTTATATCTTGCTTGTCTTTACTTATATTTGTATATTCCGCTTGCGCTAATCTTTTGTAGACGAGCAATTTACGACGTCCAACGTACGAGGGCTATTCACCCCCCTCTAGCCGGCCATATCGATCCCCTACAGAACCAACTATTAATTTTATTTGTCAAAAAATAAGGTTGGCAAGATAATAAAATTAATGGGTAAAACCTCCTCTTACAAATGTAGAATTCGTATACGTCCACACAGCGTGGCATGCGATATTCTCGATGTTTTGAGGTGTTGGTTGATTTCGGAATTTTATTATTTTGAGGAATCAATAATATTTGAAATCTAATATTTTGATCATTGTGATTCTTAGGTTTTTCAAATGGCTTTCAACCCACTTGTTGTGATATTAAAAGAAAATAAACTTACTGGACCAAACTATATTGATTGGAAAAGAAATCTGGATATTGTCTTAACTGCGGAGGAGTACAAATTTGTACTCTTCGAGGTCTGCCCTCCTAAGCCCACCGATGACTCTGATGAAAAGGAGAAAGAACGTTATAATAAATGGATCAAGGCAGATGAGATGGCGCAGTGTTACATTTTGGCATCTATGTCAAATGTGCTGCAACATCAGCATCAGGCCATGACCACAGCTTATGACATGATGTTCAATCTCAAGGAACTTTTCGGACATCAGAGTAGGGCGGCTAGACAGGAGGCAATGAGAAACTTGATGACGACCACCATGGTTGAGGGAACACCCGTTAGGGATCATGTTCTCAAGATGATGGCTCATCTTAATGAGATGAAAGTTCTTGGAGCTGAGATCGATGGGGAAACCCAAGTCGATATCATTCTCCAGTCTCTGCCTAGGAGTTTTGAGCAGTTCCGCCTCAACTACAACATGAACAAGAGGTTGTATTCGTTGGCGGAGCTTCTGACAGAACTCCAGGCGGCAGAGGGGCTTTTTCGTCAATGCGCTCAAGCCATGGTCGCTCAGAAGGTTTCTTCCTCTAAATCGAAAGGTAAGAAGAAGAAGAAGCAAAGTGGAGCGAAGAAAGTGGTAGTGGGACCTCAGGCAGGAGTGAAGAAGCCGAAAGGCAAGTGCTTCACTTGCAAGCAGACTGGACATTGGAAGGCGGACTGTCCTCGCCGAAAGAACAAAGGTATATCTTCTTGTTTAGTTGTTGAAACATGTTTAGCGGTGTTATCTACCAGTGCCTGGTGTGTAGATACAGGAGCCACTGATCATGTCTACAATATTTTGCAGGGGTTCCAGGAAACCCGACGACTAGCTGAGGGAGAGATTACCGTCTTCATGGGCAATGCTTCAAAGGTGGCGGCTATTGCAGTGGGAGACGTTTATTTATCTTTTGATAGGAATAAAGTTTTGGTTTTGAGAAATTGTCTTTAAGTACCTACATTTAGACTGAATTTAATTTCAGTTTCTAAATTGTTTATGGATGGATATTCTATTTCTTTTAATGACAAAGTGGTTATAAAAAGGAATAGGGAGATTATCTGTTCTTGTACATTGGTTGGCAATTTGTATACTCTTGAACCAAAAACTCCCACGATGCATATAGAAGTAAATAACTCATCTTCTAAGTCTAATAAGAGAAAAGAACCTTCGCAAATGAACCAGACATATCTTTGGCATCTAAGGCTTGGTCATATTAACCTAAGCAGAATTCAAAGGTTGATAGCTGATGGACCTTTGGGTTCATTAGTGGTGGAGGATCTCCCAACCTGCGAATCTTGCTTGGAAGGTAAAATGACCAAGAGGCCTTTCAAGGCCAAGGGGTATAGAGCCAAAGATGTGTTAGAATTGGTTCATTCTGATTTGTGCGGTCCTATGTCTATCTAGGCAAGAGATGGTTTTGAATATTTCGTCTCTTTTATAGACGATTATACATGATATGGATACATTTACTTGATGCGCCGCAAGTCTGAATGCTTTGACAGGTTCAAAGAATTCAAGGCTGATGTGGAGAACCGTCAAGGTAAAAGTATCAAGACATTACGATCTGATCGTGGTGGCGACTACCTCTTGGGAGAGTTTAGGAATTACTTATCAGAGGCTGAGATTCAATCCCAATTATCTACACCTGGCACACCCCAGTAGAATGGTGTAGCGGAGCGAAGGAATAAGACTCTTATGGAGATGGTTAAATCGATGATGAGTTATTCTGAGTTACCTATTTCGTTCTTGGGGTATGCGTTGGATATGGAAATGTATACTCTGAACTTGGTTCCATCCAAATCAGTACCTTCTACCCCTGTAGAATTGTGGACTGGGCGAAAGCCTAGTCTGAGACATATTCGGATATGGGGGAGTCCAGCACATGTGCTGAAGGCTGATGCTGGTAAGTTGGAACCTTGTACAGAAGTGTGCATGTTTGTTGGCTACCCTAAGTGAACGAAAGGTGGTTTGTTTTATAATCCTAGAGATTAGAGGGTGATCGTTAGCACGAACGCCAGATTTCTACAGGAGGATTATGTAATGAACCACAAGCCCAAGAGTAGGATTGTTCTTGAGGAGTTAATGGGGAAGTCCCGACTTCAGTACCACCGGTACAAGAGGAGATTCCACAAGTCACTGCACCGTGTGTCACAGAGCATACACAGGAGGCACCTCGTCGTAGTGGGAGGGTTGTTAGACAACCCGAGAGATTCATGTTTTTGGGAGAGTCTTCAGACTTAGTCCCTGGTGAACATGAACCTGATCCCTGGACATATGACGAGGCACTCCAAGATAGAGATGCAGTATCTTGGTAAAGAGCGATGAATTCAGAGATAGAATCTATGGATTCTAATCAAGTCTGGGAGCTAGTAGAACCACCCGATGGTGTAAAAACCATTGGATGCAAGTGGATCTACAAGAGAAAGAGAGGGGTAGACGGGAAGGTTGAGACCTTCAAAGCTAGGCTTGTTGCGAAAGGGTATACTCAAAAAGAGGGTATCGATTATGAGGAGACCTTTTCGCCGGTAGCTATGCTTAAGTCTATCCGGATTCTCTTATCTTTAGCTGCTCATATGGATTATGAAATTTGGCAGATGGATGTCAAGACAGCTTTCCTTAACGGAAGTCTTGAGGAGAACATCTATATGCGGCAACCAGAGGGATTCATTTCTAAAGGCATAGAGCATCTTGTATGTAAGCTTAATCGGTCCATTTATGGATTGAAGCAAGCTTCTAGATCTTGGAACATCCTCTTTGATGAGGTAATCTAGTCATATGGATTTATTCAAAGTCCGGATGAGCCTTGTGTATACAAGAGATGTGACGGAAACGTAGTGGTGTTTCTTGTACTATACGTAGATGACATTTTGTTAGTTGGCAACAATATCAAAGTGTTATCAGACGTAAGGGTATGGTTGTCCAAACAGTTTGACATGAAGGACTTGGGAGAAGTGGGACATATCCTTGGGATCAAAGTTATAAGGGATCGCAAGAAAAGGATGTTGTGCTTATCTCAAGCTTCATACATTGACACTATCCTTGCTCATTTTAGCATGCAGAACTCCAAGAAAGGTTTTCTACCTTTTAGGAATGGAGTTCCTTTATCTAAAGAGATGTGTCCCAAAACATCAAAGGAGATAGAGGACATGAAGGCGGTTCCTTATGCTTCGGCAGTAGGAAGCCTTATGTATGTTATGCTATGTACGAGACTGGATATCTGCTTTGCCGTGGGCATGGTTAGCAGATATCAGAGTAATCCTGGATAGGGACATTGGATTGTGGTAAAGCATATATTGAAGTACCTGAGAAGGACCAGGGATTATATGCTGGTTTACCGGGCAGATCAATTAGTCCCTGTGGGTTACACGGATTCGGATTTCCAATCAGATAGGGACAAGAGTAAGTCTACCTCGGGGTTTGTGTTTACTTTTGGAGGTGGAGCCATAGTATGGAGGAGTGTCAAGCAGAAATGCGTGGCGGACTCTACCATGGAAGATGAGTATGTGTCATCCTCTGAGGCTGCCAAGGAAGCTGTATGTCTCAGGAACTTCTTGATGGACTTGGATGTGATTCCTGGTTTGCCCAGAACCATCACAATTTATTGTGATAACAGTGGTGCAGTTGCAAACTCGAAGGAACCACAAGCCCATAAGGCGAGTAAACACATAGAACGCAAGTACCACCTTATACGAGAGATCGTAAAGTGAGAAGAAGTAGTTGTCTCCAAGATTGCATCAGAGGATAACCTGGTGGATCCATTCACTAAGGCCCTTCCAGCGAAAGCGTTTGATAGGCATGAGGAGGACATGGGGATTAGATGTATGGCAGTGTGATGACGGCATAGTCTTTTAGTATAAGTGGGAGATTGTTTGAATGTATACTGAAAGCCTAGCTCTTTTTGTATGAACATTTTATTTTGGAATAAGAATCACATGATCATTGTTTGCACTTTATATATTTATTATATGTGTGTGCATATTGTCTGATATTTTACATTGTAGATAACATGGTGCTTGGTGTGACACAGAAGATCATGTTATCAGTCCCTTATAAAATATAAGTAGAGGCTCACAACCAAGATAGTTTTGGACAAACCATTGGCATGGTTGTAGTGTAGCTTGGTATTGTTTTGTCTTGAACATAGAGTTACACTAGTACACTTAGGTGTATTGAGTAGGACCAACATAGAGGTGATTCAATTAATTGCTGACAACATAATTGAATCGGACCTCGGATATTATGTTGTACATGCTCTTAATCCCGATATAATAACGAGCACATGTACTTAGTATTTATTTCTTTGATTTACCAGAGAGTGAGATTTAGATGGATTAAATCAATATGCCCGGTAAGTTGGGAAATGATATTATTTACATGGTGTGCCGTTGATTAAAGGAGGAAACCGTGTCCTATATACTAGGTTGATGATGTCCCCTTGATGAGCTCATAAGGTTCATCATGTATACTCAGCTGGTTGACTTAGTCAACATGATGATAAGGTTGAGTGGTACTACTCGAGGAGTTAGATGTTAATTAATTGATGGTTAGTAAATCAATTAATTGACGGACATTCGATATCTTAAACACGGGGAGATGAATGTACAAATAATATATGGAGCCCATATTAATTTATAGGGGTTAGTGAGGTAGATCAATGATGATCCTCTAGTGGAATGGAACATCATTGATGGATCAAGTTTGTGGGGTTCCGATCCATCGGGTGGCCAAGATTCAACTCCTCCTTATGGTCCCTATCGTAGCCTAATATAATCCTCATGAAATCTAGATCCAAGGATGTAAAACAAAACTCTAGAACCAACGGTTGGGATTAAATCCCTAGATCCGATGGTTGGGATGAAACCCTAGAACCAACGGTTGGGATTAAATCCCTAGATCCGATGGTTGGGATGAAACCCTAGAATCGACGGTTGGGATTAAATCCCTAGATCCGACGGTTGGGATGAAACCCTAGATTCGACGGTTGGGATGAAAGCCTAGATCCGACGGTTGGGATGAAATCCTAGATCCGACGGTTGGGATGAAATCCTAGATCCGACGGTTGGGATGAAACCCTAGATCCGACGGTTGGGATAAAACCCTAGATCCGACGGTGGAGATTAAATCCTTAAATCCGACGGTGGAGATTAAAGGAGGCTTAAGCCCAATTCTATAAATAGAGGGCTTAGGTTGGGCGGCAATGAATGGTTCAATTGGAAATTAGGGTTTTGCTCATCTCAAAGTGGGCAGCAACAAACCCTAGAGGAGCTAGGGTTTTGGGCGGCTTGAAGTGGGCGACAAGCTTGGTTCTCCCTACGGTTTTGGCTGGCGCCCCTCATCCTCTTCTCATCCATTGCCGGTGCTCCTCTCTTCCTCCTCCTTTGCTCCTTGGTGGCCGGCGGTTCTCCAACTCCTTGGTGGCCGGTAGTTCTACAACTTCTAGGTGGTCGGCGACAACATTGCAAGAAGTTGGCCGGCGCTCATCCATTCACTCCTTTGCCGGCGCGAACAAGGAAGGGAAGAACGCGATCTAGAAGGCTTCTACTCGTGGAGGATCTTCGCCCACACGTCGTCCACGAGGAGGATAGGACATACGGTAGAAGATCGTAAGGTATAAATGTTTTACAACTTTATTTTCTGATCTTAGCATGTTCTTTTATGTATTGATTATACAAGTGTGTATTTGTATATATTTTGTATAATCATGGACCCCGAAGAAAATCACAAAAACCGGCGATCCGTTCGTCGTCTCTTCCGCGGCTAACCAACTAGAAGAGTTGTGTTGCTTGTACAACTAGTTTGTTCAAGCGATCACTCAAGTTGTTAGCACGACGATGAATAGGTTGTGCTAAGGAAACTCATCCCATCCGGATTAGTTGTTTCATTAGTGAAAATTTTAATCCGGGGACATGGGAGCCAATGAGCCTCCGAAGCAACTCCCTACAAACTCCTCCTCATGGTCCCTAATGTATCCTATTAACACCTCATGAAGCTTAGATCCAATGGATAGAAACAAAATTCTAAGATCCATAGGTAGAGATTAAATCTCTAAGATCCGACGGTTGAGATTAAATCTCTAGATTCGACGGTTGAGATTAAATCCCTAGAACCAATGGAGGAGATTAAATCATGACTTATCCCCAACTCTATAAAAGAAGGGCAAGGGGGTTGGCGTGATGAATATCCAAGAGAGCTAGGGTTTTGGGCGGCAAGAGAGGAATCCTAGTTGAGATAGGATTAGGGCTAGGGTTTGGAGGCTTGGGCGGCACCAAATAAGGAAGGTTTTCCTTTCTTCTTCTTCCTTCATTGGTCGGCGTCCAACAGCTTTTCCAGCCCCTTTCCAACCTTGGCCGGTGGCCAAAGCTTCTCTTCTCCTTCTCCTTAGGCTTTCCCTTGGTGTCTTGGCCGGATTCCACCACAAACTCCTCCTCCTAGTTGGCCGGCGGCAAGGATTCTATTTGTTCCTTGTTGGTTTGTTTTAGGGAGGAGAAGAACCTTGTTTCTATTCTTCCTCTTGATTTGGAAGAGCATGGAAGGAAGATTTGTTATCTAGGAGCTTCGACTTTTGGTAGAGCGTCGCCCACATGACGTCCGAAAGAAGGAAGGTCATGGATTTGAAGATCGAGAGGTATATCGATTCTCTAATCTTTATATGTTACATGTTTGTATTTGTTTTTCAACTATGAGCATGATATAAATCTGTATATGGCTAAATAATACTTGGATCCTGAGCATAAATACAAAAACCGATGATCCGGACATCGTCTATTCCGCGGCTACTCGTAGAATAGAGGATGGTCGCTTGAACAACGAGTTTGTTCAAGTGACCTCTCTAAACGAATAGCACGACGATGACTTGGTTGTTTGGGCAATCCCTTTTGTCTAGGATTAAATTTTTTTAATCCGGGGACATCGAGGGGATCGCCATGAACAAACGACCAAGGTGAAGTAGAAAGCGAAGTTTCCTCTCATGGACTCGATAAGCTAAACCCTACAATTGGTATCAGAGCTTCTGGGCAAAACCTTCATTGTCATCAAGTTTATTTCGGAAGACCCACCTTGTTCCAATAACTAATTTATCTTTAGGTGGTGGTACTAATTCCCAAACCTCTTTCCTAGTGAATTGAGCTAGCTCTTCTTGCATTACAATAATCCAATCGGGATCAAGAATAGCTTGTTCAATGGTTTTGAGTTCGATTTTTGAAATCAAGGAGATTTGACTAAGATTTCTATAAGATGATCTAGTTCAAACCCCTATGCTAGGATCACCTATCACTTGGTTGATAGGATGATTCGTTTGAATCCTAATTTGACTTGGGTTAGGGTCACCTATCACTTGGTCGACAGGATTACTCGTTGGACTTGGGTTAGGATTAATACTATATTCGATCTCAGGGTCAGAGTCGAGTCTGGTATGATTCAGTTCGCTAGTTGGTTTTGCTAGAGGTTTTGTAGGTTCGTGTCCTTCATCGAACACTACATTAATGGTCTCTTCAACTCTAAGGGTGTCATGGTTGTATACCCTATAGGCTCTACTTGTAGTCGAGTATTCTAAGAAGATTCCGGTAGAGGTTTCGAAGGTGAACTTTCCTAGGTAATCCTTAGTGTTCAAGATATGTACCATACATCCAAATACCCTAAAGTACTTGATGTTAGGTACTTTGTTGTGATAGATTTCGTACAAGGTCTTAAGGTGCCTCTTTACCAAAAGGATTCTATTTTGGGCATAGCAAGCTGTACTAACGGCTTCTGCCCAAAACCTGTCAGGGAGGTTATATTTGTTTAGAATTGTCCTAACAGCTTGTTGTAGGGTTCTTTTTTTACATTTGACTAGGCTGTTTTGTTGTGTTGTTCCAGGACACAAGAAATCATGGTGATATCCATTTAGGTTCCAGAAATCTGGAAACCTGTGGTTTTTTAATTCACCACCATGATTGCTCTTAAGTCTTTTAATTTTAAGGTTCTTTTGATTTTTGATTAGTTTAAACAAGTTGATGAGTTGATCTAGGGTATCACTTTTATATTTGATGAACCTAACCCAAGTAAACCTAGAATAGTCGTCAATTATGACTAAGCAGAATTGACTACCATTAAGTGACTTAGCTCCATGTGAATCGAATAGATCCATATGTAGGAGCTCAAGGACACTTTTGGTTCATTCTTGATTTGTTAGTTGGTGTTGTGTCCTAGATTGTTTACATTGTTGACAAGCATTACAAATTTTATTGTCTAAGTTGTTAAGATTGGGCAAACCTCTGACTAAGCCACTCTGACTCATCTTGTGGATGAGTCTTGGGTGCGAGTGATTGAGTCGTCGGTGCCACAACCAAGATTCCTCTTGCTGTATCATAAGACACTTGGTTAAGGAGTTAAATAGATTAATAGCATAGATGTTGCTATTTCTAGTTCCTTTAAGGATTATTTTAGAGGTTTCATTTTTCTTAATTACGCATCCATTTTCTAGAAATATGACCTTACAGTTATTATCACACAACTAACTTACACTAAGTAAATTATATTCAAAATTTTCAACTAGTAAAACATTTTGAAAGATAAAGTTTGAGTTGAGCTTAATATCACCTGATCCGATGATTTTGAGCTTGCCGTTGTTTCTAAAGGCTACCAATCCTTGTCATTTGAATAAAAGCTCTAAAAACTTAAGTTGATCCCCGGTCATGTGTCGGGAGCAACCACTATCCAACATCCATTGATCCTACACACAAGGTAGTTGGATCGGATATTGGAATTTAAGGGTTAGTTGAAGATTATTAGTCCTAGGTCATCTCACCCATTTCTACATGATCAAACATGTTATCCTTATGTGGTCTTGTGAGATGAATTCAATTTTACTTGAAAAATTTTAATGAGTCGAAGCTAGTCAACCTTGCGTTAGATTCGGATTTGACCCTAAGCTCATCAAGTCACCTTTTCAAAATCTTGGCTTCCAGGTCGTGGTGAGGCACAGAGGCCTTCTTTGATCGAAAAAATGACCACTTCCTTAGATAGCCAATTTTGAGAAAATAGTATCTTGACTCACTTAAGACCACTTCCTGGTCTAACTAGTATAGGATACGGTGAGGTAGCTTTAGCTAGTTCCACTCGGTCTAGTGAACCGAACTAGATATGCCTTATCTAGCTCGAGTACCCAAGACTTCACTTTCCTAGCATACTATCATCTCGTCGCATCCTGGTACTATGTTATCAAGTATTGACGAGTTATAATCCCTATCTAACCATTCTAAAATGAAAAGGAAAAAAAAGCATGCAATTTCTAAGTAATAGCATGAACATGTTTTGTACTAGCTCCCTTGGGATTATTAAATCGGTTCGGTCTTTCCACATAGTGGATTTGGTCCTTGAGAACCCAGTACTGGTTAGATCCTAATTGAAAAATCAAAGTGGTCTTAGGGATCCATGCTTGGACATGTATTCTATTTCGACTTACGATTGACATATATGACTTGTTAGTCGTATTTGAGCTAAACCCAAGCCTGACCTTATTATACACGGCCCTTTGCGATCCAAGTAAGAGGTCAAGTCCCTTGGATCCCAAAGTGAACCTTTCCAACGTGTTCCTAAGATCTACGACTTGACTTTTCAAAAGTGAGTTCTCAACTTCGAGCTCTTCAACTCGAGTTGAGTCCTCCTCTTGAACTTGACTAGTCGAAGAGGTTAGGGAGACCTCGTGTTTAAGGAGTTTAACCTCCTCGAACAGGGACTCGACCTTGGACTCGGACTTAGCTAACTTCCTAGTTAGAAACTTAATTGCATTGTATAAAGTACTAATGAGGGACTGACTTACCTTGAGAGTATCTCTTGCACCGAGTGTGTATCCGTGGCTTGTCTTGAATAGAGATTCGTAGTTCGACATGTCCTCGGGTTCAGATTCTTGCTCAGATTCAGACTTCGGCTCCGATTCGGTTGGTTTAGCCATGAAGATGAGGTCATCGTCTTCTTCCTCCAATGCCTCTTCCCACATAGCATTGAGCGCCTTCTTGAACTTCGGTGCTTTGTTTTTGAGCTTTGAACATTCTGACTTGACATGTCCAAACCTGTTGCATTCATAACACCTAATGTTAGAACTAGCTTTAGATTTACCTTCCTTGGGTTGAGTGATGGGTCATTTTCGTCTCTTAATCATCCTCCGAACTAGGTTGACTAATTCGGTCTCCATCTCTGGATCGACCTCCGACTCATACTCGTCTTCTTCTTCCTTCGAGGGTGGCTTACTTGCTGGTTTCTTCTTTTGACCTGCAATAAGAGCTATACCTTTCTCGGGTACCGAATTAGACTGTCCGTGGAGTTCGAATTCTAAAAATAATTCATCTAACCTAATTTTTTATAAGTCATTAGAGACCCTGTAGGCATCGACCATGGATGCCCACAAGGTAGTACTAGAAAATGAATTCAAAACATACCTTATTAGGTCACGGTTTTCGACCTTTTGTCTGATGGCGTGCAAATTGTTTATGATGTCTTGTATACGGGCATGTAATTGAGTCACCGTCTCATGTTACTACATTTTAAAATTATATAATTTATTAAAAAGAATGTCCCATTTGCATACCTTTTCTTCGTCAGTTCCTTCGTGTAGTTCCACTAATTTGGTCCACAAGTCCTTTGCACTGATGAAGGGGATGACGTGATTGAGCTCCTCCTTGGACAAACCGCATTGGAGGATTTGAGTTGCCTAGGTGTCGACTTTGACTTGTCTTTTTGTAGAATTGGTCCATTGGTCATAATCCAAAGATTCATCCACTTCGTTAGTCAGAAGTGTGAATTGTAACGCCCGTAAAATTCTAAACTATGCCAAGTAATTATATAGGTTTTAAGGTCATAAAAGGTTTAGAATAAAATAAAAATAAAAGATGGTTATAGGTAGGATTTGAACCATGAACCTCCTAATAGGGAGGTAGTCTTGACACCACTAGACCCTAGGATAATTTATGGATAAGATATATAAAGAATATACAAAGAATATAGATGGGAAGATGAGGAGTTGGTTCATCCCCTCCCATGAAAGGATGGAGAGTGTTCATTCCCTAGGTATTAAAGAGGAGAATTAAGAAAAGAGAGGAAGTAAAACCCCACTTTCCTTCTTCATTCTCCTTCTTCCTCATCGTTGGCTGAATTCCCCATTTCCCTTTCCTCCCTTTTCATCCCAAGCTCTAGAAATTTTATAATAATTTTTGTATAGAATTTAATTTCATGTCTAGGAGATTATATATGGAATCTTGGAAAAAAAATGATGATAAAAGAATAAAAAAAAGTGGAGAGGTGAGGTTTGAACCTTAAACCTCTTGGTGAGAGTTAACTCTTACCATGCATGTGATGACCAAGTGCTCAGCAGTAGCTTACTGTTGGAGAAAGAGGTGAAATTGTAGATGAGTGTGAGGAGGGTAAAATGAAGAGGCATGAAAAGAGAAGAGGCACTTCTCTTCCTCCCTTTATAAATAGGAGTGAAAGTCCCATTTGGCCACTTCTTCTTCTTCTCTCTTCTCTTCTTCTTCCTCACCGAAACTTACCTTCTCCCTTTCCATTTTCCGAAATTCATCCAAGCAAGAAGAAGGCTAGGGTTGGCTTCCATTAGTTCATCTTCCAACTAAAAGCAAAGCGAAGAAGTAAGATTCCCTCACCTGCAGTATATTTGTTTTTGTAGATACATGAAAGAATATGAAGCTAATAGCCCCTACATGTTTCGGCCAACCAAGGTTTTTGGGGCTAGGGTTGCATGAAAATGATTCTAAGGATATTTTATAGGTTGTATGCTTCATGTAGGAATTTTTAGGTGACCAAAAATTCAAGCTTATAGCCCCTACATGTTTCGGCCAACCAAGGTTTTTGGGGCTAGGGTTGAATGAAAATGATTCTAAGGATATTTTATAGGTTGTATGCTTCATGTCGGAATTTTTAGGTGACCAAAAATCCAAGCTTATAGCCCCTACATGTTTCGGCCAACCAAGGTTTTTGGGGCTAGGGTTGCATGAAAATGATTCTAAGGATATTTTATAGGTTGTATGCTTCATGTAGGAATTTTTAGGTGACCAAAAATCCAAGCTTATAGCCCCTACATGTTTCGGCCAACCAAGGTTTTTGGGGCTAGGGTTGCATGAAAATGATTCTAAGGATATTTTTATAGATTGTATGCTTCATGTAGGAATTTTTAGGTGACAAAAATCCAAGCTTATTGCCCCTACATGTTTCGGCCAACATTGGTTTTTAGGGTTAGGGTTTCATGAAAACACCCCTTATGAAGTTATATTATGTTGTGTGCCTTCATGCAGAAGTTTATGTAACAAAAATAAAAAAATTGGTACCCTACAAGTTTCGGCCAACAATGGTTGTAGGGCTAGGGTGGCATGAAAACACCCCTTAGGAAATTAGGATATGTTGTATGCCTATGTGATGAATATGTTTATGATTTTCATATGTCATGAATTATGCCTATGTGATGAATATGTTTAAGTTTTTAATATGCCATGAATTATGCCTATGTGATGAACATGTTTATGATTTTAATATGTCATGAATTATGCCTATGTGATGAACATGTTTATGATTTTAATATGTCGTGAATTATGCCTAGGTGATGAACATGTTTATGATTTTAATATGCCATGAAATATGCCTATGTGATGAATATGTTTATGATTTTAATATGCCATGAAATATGCCTATGTGATGAACATGTTTATGATTTTAATATGCCACGAAATATGCCTATGTGATGAACATGTTTATGATTTTAATATGCCATGAAATATGCCTATGTGATGAATAGGTTTATGATTTAATATGCCATGAAATATGCTTATGTGATGAACATGATTATGCTTTAAAACCCCTTTAGGGTATTCTTAAGTTATGAATGCATATATGCTATGACATGTCTAGGAGATGCTTCCCTTTCAAGTAGGGATTAAGAGCTCTCCTTATGATAAGATAAGATGGAGATGCTTCCCTTTCAAGTAGGGATTAAGAGCTCTCCTTATGACAAGATAAGATGGAGATGCTTCCCTTTCAAGTAGGGATTAAGAGCTCTCCTTATGATAAGATAAGATGGAGATGCTTCCCTTTCAAGTAGGGATTAGAGCTCTCCTTATGATAAGATAAGATGGAGATGCTTCCCTTTCAAGTAGGGATTAAGAGCTCTCCTTATGATAAGATAAGATGGAGATGCTTCTCTTTCAAGTAGAGATTAAGAGCTCTCCTTATGATAAGATAAGATGGAGATGCTTCCCTTTCAAGTAGGGATTAAGAGCTCTCCCTATGATAAGATAAGATGGAGATGCTTCCCTTTCAAGTAGGGATTAAGAGCTCTCCTTATGATAAGATAAGACGGAGATGCTTCCCTTTTTGGTGGGGGATTAAGAGCATTCTTTATGATATGACAAGAAAGAAAGGAAAGAAAATTAAGTATTTTACTTTGTAAGAGGTTAAGTACCCGACCCGTTAGGTGGTCGTTAATAAAATCCAAGGGACATAAGAAGACGTAAGAGGTCTTGCCCTGGTAAGACGTAAGAGGTCTTGCTCTAGTAGGTCTGGTGGCTCGCTACCCCAGCCTATTAGGGAATGCACTTTATGTGGTACTTAGCCTGGGGCCCCCCATGCAAGTTATGATTATGTTAAAGTACCTATATGTATATGCTTTGAAAAGAAAGGACTTGTATGAAACTATGAATGCTTATGATTATGTCCTTTATGCATGATTAGGATTTATGATATTATGAATGCTTATGTTCAAGTTTAAGAATGCTTATGATTGTGTCCTTTATGCATGATTAGGATTTATGATATTATGAATGCTTATGTTCAAGCTTAAGAATGCTTACGATTATGTCCTTTATGCATGTTTTGGATTTATGAAATTATGAATGCTTATGTTCAAGTTTAAGAATGCTTATGATTATGTCCTTCCTTGATGCATGTTTAGGATTTATGATATTATGAATGCTTATGTTCAAGTTTAAGAATGCTTATGATTATGTCCTTTATGCATGTTTAGGATTTACGATATTATGATTGCTTATGTTCAAGTTTAAGAATGCTTATGATTATGTTCTTGATGCATGTTTAGGATTTACGATATTATGATTGTTTATGTTCAAGTTTAAGAATGCTTATGATTATGTCCTTTATGCATGTTTAGGATTTATGATATTACGAATGCTTATGTTCAAGTTTAAGAATGCTTATGATTATGACCTTTATGCATGTTAGAATTGAGGATGTTATGAATGCTTATGGTTAAGTTTAAGAATGCTTATGATTATGACCTTTATGCATGTTTAGGTTTGATGATGTCATGTATGCTTATGTAAATTTTATGCCATGCTTATGTTTCATTACGTTAGTATGCTGATGTGTAGTGTTGTTATGCACTACTTATGTTGTTTATGCTAGTATGCTCATGTTGTCTAATTATTTGATGAAGTTTGTGGCTTTTGTGAGTAGGCAAGAATCTTACTAAGCTATTTGCTTATAGTTTATGTTGTCCATATACTGCAGACGAAGGAAACATGAACTAGAGGAAGTAGCAGGAGGGGCCAAGTGTGTGTGATAGTGGCATGGTGGAGAAAGACCCTATTACTATCTGCTTATATTTATGTGCTCAATGTACAACTTAAGACATTGCTTCCGCTTATAAGACTTGTGATTTATTAGTACCATGTTGGATGTTGCTTAGTTATATTACTGTTCAATTACTTAAGAAAGTTTGATATGTTAGAACTCATGAATGAATCTTCATGTTATGCATGTTATAAAATGAGATAAGATATGTTAACATGCTAATTATGAATATGATATGTGATGCATGTATAAAAGAAGGTTTAAGCCATGATAACATGTTTAAGTATGTAGATTGTGAAATGATCCATATATGTTATGTTAAAAAAAAAAAAAAAAGTAGCGTCGCCCTGAGGGCAGATAAGGGCGGGCGTTACATTAATCCTGTTTGGATTATGATCCACATCTCGATTTGGGTCTTAAGGAAGCACTCCATCCGACCCTTCGAATAACGGAAGTCATCTCCATTGTAAAACGGAGGTTGGACGGTGCTAAAACACTCGAGATGGGCTATTGGTACAAAAAGAGCAAGTAAAAAGAAGAAATCTAGCAACGACAAAAACAAGCGAAATGTACCAAGACTTGCGTCTTGGATTAGTAGTACGGGAGAGACTTTAAATGAACGAAAAAGCTTGTAAAAACTCGGAATAAATAGAAATAAAAATGAAAATAAATCTATAAAAAAAAAACTAGATTGGAGGTTTCACCAAATCTCAGGACCCCCGGCTCTGATACCAATTGTTGGATCGATTTGAGCACTAGAGGGGGTGAATAGTGCAAAACAATTTTCGTTCGTTCGATATAAAATGCAAGTGAGAGTAAATGCAATGGAAAAAAATATGGCTCATTTGTTTTTACTTGGTTCATAGCCTTCGGCTGCTAGTCCAAGGCCCTAATGGTCCTAGACCGCGTGCGGAGGGCAAAGTACTAAAAACACTCCTCCTCATTAGAGGTAGGAGTAAGCGAATACAATCGATATGAAAAAGCACAAGATAGAGGGACACTCTCCCTCTCCTTGTTACGATTAAAACTCGATAAGTACAGATTTAAAGATAACAATAAAGAATATACCAATGACTATTAAAGAAATATAATTTAGGCTCTTGTCGTCAGAGATGCGGTAGCACTTCATTCTCGTAAGGTCGTCGTAGAAGAGTATTGTAGCGGAGGCTTTTTGGAGAGCTTTTGATGATGGAAATGGGGTGGAGAACCCTACTTCTATAGCCTTGGAAACCCTATACGTTCAGATCTTTGACCAATGAGAGTAAGCCTCCTAGCCCTTCAAAAATGGAGATAAGCTTTGACTCCCCTGAAAGCTGATCCTTGACCATCAGTCGACTGCTACCCTTACCAGTAGACTGCTGAAGGTATCAATCGACTGATGCAAGCCACCAATCGACTGATGGCAGGGTTTTGAGCGGCAACGAAGAGTAAGCTCAAAAATACAGTGAATATAAGTAAATTAAATGGCCATTTACCATCCGATCTCGACTTAGACCTTCCATGGGAGGTCTTGGTCAGATCATCGCCTAAGAAAGTCCTCGTACAGAGGACACAACCTTACTTGCGCTCACTCACATGAGCTTACCTTAACATTTACCTTGTAGCTTCTACTTTCGGGGTTCCACCTGATTCCTTTGGCTCCCTCCGAAGTCATCCCGGTGTCACCCGACCACCACGGCTATCCTCCGGGTGTTGCTGACCTTCAGCTCTAGCTTTAGCACTTTCTGCACACTTGATTTAGCTCGTGAGATAAAAAAATGAGCTTAATTTTGTATCGTTTGCTATAATCAAAACTCAGGGTCGACTTAGGTGCCTATTGCACCAATAATTTTCTCTATTTGTACATCTCTTCTACCTATGATCTCTTTGATCAGATGGTAATGGCATAGTACATGCTTGGATCGTTGATGAAACCGTGGTTCCTTCACCTGTGCAATAGAGCTATTGTTGTCACAGTAAATAGATAATGCTTCAACAATGCTCAGAACTACACCAAGTTCAGTATGAACTTCTTGGTCTAAACTGCCTCATTTGCTGTTTCAGAAGCTGCAATGTACTCTGCCTCCATAGTAGAATCAGCAACGGTATCTTACTTGTAACTTTTCTAACTCGCCGCACCTCCATTCAAGATGAATATGTATCCAGACTGAGATTTGGAATAATTCTTATCTGTCTGGAAGCTGGCATTAGTATACCCGCTTACTACCATATCACCTCCTCTATGTTGGTGCAGGGGCACTAGATAATCGAATCTGTGTTTTGATTATGGAAAAAGCACAAAGTTAAGTTTACATCGTTATCTCACGAGCTAAATCAAGTGTGCAAAAAAGTACTAAAGCTGGAGCTGAAGACTAGCGACACCCGGAGGAAGCCGCGGTGGTCGGGCGACACTCGAGTGACTTCGGAGGGAGCCGAAGGAATCGAGTGGAAGGCCGGAAGCAAGAGCTACTATCGAGGTAAGCTCGTGTGAGTGAGAGATTGTAAGGTCGTGTCCTCTTTACAGGGATGACCATAGGCGGCAATATGATTAAGACTTCCCATGGAAGGTCTAGGTCGAGATCAGACAGTCAGAAACCGTCGCATTTATCATTTTCCGAGCTAACCTCTTACTGCAGGGAAGTGGCCAGGCTGGCAGTCGACTGCTGGACATCAAGAAGTCGACTGATGCTCATCAGTCGACTGATGGGAGGCATCAGTCGACTGATGGCGACGAATCAGCCTTTGCGCTAGGTCAAAACGGATAAGGTTTGACGTGGCCACTTCGTGATAAAATTTGGACAACTTCGTGATCTGTTCCGAAAAAAGAGGAGACATATTCAGAGGCCAAAATCTATAAAAGGAGGGGAGGATTCCAACTATAAGCATCATCAAGTTTATTCATCAAGTGCTCCTACAACGCCAATGCTCCAATGCCATCATAACGCCGACGCGACGACAAGTTCAAATCTCCTTTGTCGGCAGCAGTAGCAAGTAATTATTTTTATTGTATTCTTTATTTTAATCGTAATGAGGTGAGGTAGGCTTGTTTCCTCATCCTCGTACATTCGGTTTTTGTGATCGTTGTCTCCTACCTCCAACGAAGAGGAGACGTTATAGTGCTTTGCCCTCCCTATGCGGTCTAGGACCAATAGGGCCTTGGAGTAGCAACCGCTGGGTTGTGAACCAAGTAAAAAATAAACGTGTTCCTTTATTTTCCGTTGCTCTTACTCGTTTAATTGTCTACTCAAACGAAATGTCGAAAAGATTTACGATCGCTATTCACCCCCCCTCTAGCGACGCTTCTCGATCCAACACTCTATATACCAAGAACAAATCCTTAGTCCTTCTCAAGTACTTAAGAATTGTCTTGACATCTACCCAATGTTCCATACCAGAATTCGACTGGTATCTATTCGTAACACTCAAAGCATATGATACATCGAGTCTCGTACATAATAAAGTATACATGATCGATCATATAGCTGAGGCATATGGGATCTAACTCATGCGAATCCTCTCGTCTTCAGTGTGCAGGCACATAGACTTCGAAAGGTGAATCCCATGCCTCATGGGAATAAAATTTTTCTTAGATTCTTCCATGCTAAACCATTTTAGCACTTTGTCTATGTATATAGACTGTGAAAGACTAAACAACTGATTTGATCTATCTCTATAGATCTTAATCCCCAAAATATAGGTTGCTTCTCCCATGTCTTTCATGGAGAATATTTTGGACAACCATATTTTGACCATTTGCAAAATAGGAATATCATTTCCTATAATTAATATGTCATCGACATATAATACTTAGAACACGATCACACTCCCACTAACCTTCTTATACACATAGGGCTTCTCAGGATTTTGTGAGAAATCAAACTATTTGATTGCCTTGTCAAAATGAATATTCTAACTCCTGGATGTTTGCTTCAATCCATAAATGGAACGTTGAAACTTGCATACATTGTTCTTGTCAATAGATGTGAAACCCTCAGGTTGTATCATATATACATCCTCAGACAAGTTTCCGTTAAGGAAAGCTATTTCACATCCATCTGCCATATCTCATAATCAAAATGAGCCACTATGACTAGAAGTATTCGAATGGATTTAAGCATAGCTACTAGTGAAAAGATTTCGTCATAGTCAACACCTTGTCTTTGACGATAGCCTTTTGCCACTAATCTAGCTTTATAGGTAATAACATTACCATCCATGTCGGTTTTATTCTTGAAAACCCACTTACACACTATAGACGTTATGCCTTCAAGTGGGTCTACCAAGTTCCAAACTTGATTTTCATACATGAAATCCATTTCTGATTTCATGGCTATCAACCACCTATCCCTGTCTGAACTATTCAGTGCCTCCTCGTAACTAGTGGGTTCCTCATCCTCTATGAGTAACTCGTCATTAGATTCACTTATGAGAAATCCATATCTCTCAGGAAACCTATGTGTCCTACTAGATCTATGAGAAAGTGGTGTATTATCAAGTTCAACTATTACCTAATCCGAATGAGTAATCAACTGTGGTTCTTGACTAGGCATCTCTTCTATGTCTACCAGAGTTTCTTAAACTATGCTCAGTTAAATCCCACTCCCACTATTTTCCTATAAGAGAAACTCCTTCTCTAGGAATACAACATTCCTTGAAACAAATACCTTTTGTTCTAAGGGATGATGGAATTGGCAACCCCTTGTTTCTTTAGGGTAACCAGCAAATAGATGCTTATTAGACTTAGCCTCCAGCTTGTTTGATACTATTCTCTTAACATAAGTAGGACAATCCCATATCTTCAAATTAGATAAATGAGGTTTTCTACTATTCCATATCTCATATGGAGTAGTAGAAATTGCCATAGTCGAACCTCTATTTAATCAAGTAAACAACAGTCTCGAGTGTGTAACTCCAAAATGTTTTTGGAAGACTTGCATGCTGCTTCATTGACCTAACCATGTCCAACAAGGTTTAGTTTCGCCTTTCATCCACACTATTATGTTGTGGCATGTAAAGTGGAGTCCTTTGGGACAATATGCCATTGTCCCTTAGATAATCTTGAAACTCTTGACTTAAGTATTCACTACCTCGATCCGATCGAAGTACTTTAATATTTTTCCCAAGTTGTTTCTCTACTTATTTTCTGAAATCTTTAAACCTTTCAAAGACTTCAAATTTTTTTCTTAACAGATATAAATACCCATATTGTGAATAATCATCGATAAAAGTAATGAAGTAGTTATAACCTCCTATGGCATAAGTTGACATTGGTCCACATACATCAGTATGTATAAGACCCAATACCTCAACTGCTCGTTCACCTTTTCCACTCAAAGTAACTTAGTCATCTTTCCTTTTAACCACGAAACACATGTGTCTAATGGATTTGATTCATAAGACTCCAAAATGCCAAGCTTATGCAGTTTGGACATGCGTTCATTGCTTATATGGCTAAGACGATAATGTCATAATTGCGAGGTTAACTAATTATCTAACTTAGTGTGTTTGATATTTGATTCGATATTGAATATCTTGTTGGATGTATCTAACATTTAGATTCTATTATTTAACATTCAAGTAGCATAAAGAACACCATTTAATGTAGTGTAACAATAATTATTACTAAACGTCAAATGATAACCTTTCTTATTCAAACATGAAATAGAAACAATGTTCTTTATTATTGTAGGAATATAAAAACAATCATCCAACTCTAAAATTAGTACAGTAGGAAGTCGCAACATATAAGTACCCTTGGCTACAGCAACAACTTTTGCTCCATTGACAACCCTTAGATCTGCTTCTCCTTTAACCAGTCTTCTTCTATTCTTAAGCCCCTGTATGTCATTACATATATGTGAACCATACCCGATATCCAATACCCAAGTGTTAGGAGAAACAATATGACATTCAATATCAAACATACCTGAAGTAGATTGGGCATCAGATGCTTCAGTGACTCCAGATACTGCTTTCAATTTCTCTTCCAATGCCCATCCTTCCCACAATGATGGCAGGTGCCCTTAGGAGTTAATTCATCCTTCTTTGCCTTTCTTCCCTTTAGCTTTGGTTTTTTACTTCCTCTTAGAACCTTTTTTTGAGGAGTCAACCAACATCACTTCCTTCTGTTCTTTAGCAACAAATGACTCCACTATTTTGAGCATATTGATTAATTCAGGAATTGTGAACTCAATCTTATTCATCCGATAGTTCATCACAAATTGTTAATAGCTACCAGTGAGATTGTAAAGAATTAAGTCAATACTTAATTCGTGGTCCATAAAAAACCCTAATGATCATAATCGCTCAATATAGCTATTGATCCTTAGTGCAAACTGCACTGCAGATGAACCCTCCTGCATCTTAGAGCGAAATAGGAGCTAAGTGACCTCGAACCTTTCAGATCACACCTGCTAATCGAACAACTCTCGAAGATGGAAGACAACTGTATTAGCGTCCATTTGTTCATTTTTCTTCTCCAACTTAGGAGACATCGACGCTAGCATAATGCAACTCACTATCTCAAAGTTAGCAACATGTTTCTGGTAACCAAACTTTTTGTCACTAGATGCATTGTCTGTAAGAGGTTGGGGAAGAACCTCTTCAAGGACATAAGCTAGCTTTTCAGCCTTGAGAAAAATTCTCAGGTAGTGAAGTCTGTCCAAGAAGTTTGGCTCTATCAATTTGTTATTGTCGAAAAGAGATCATAAGTTAATGGAGGTCGACATGCTATTCTAATTAGTATCTAGACATATAAAAAGAGTTGTATAACAGAGATGAATTTATAGCAATGTAAACAATTTAAATTAACAAGAAACTCCCACTATTTTTATCAAATTCAATTGCCCTCACTTTGAAATTAAGAGATGTTAGGCTATCTCCAAGTGGGTTGATATTGATGCACCCGAACGTGACCTCAAATCTCATGATAGGAACCATCGAGGACTCGAAGCGTGCACTAGTGCTCAATGCCCACAAGTGCACAGATGTTGTCAAGTAATAAATAGATTATCGATCACACAGAGACTGAGATTCGAGTACCGATTGATCAGTGGACATTGTTGTTCGGAGTTTAGTTCTAAGGGTTGTGGTTACGAGGGTGACGGTGGTCCTAACTCAAGTACGGAGTCACACGGAGGAAGGGAAGGTTGGTTCGAGGTTCAAAAAGGGATCCTAGGACTTCGGTTTCACTTGTGCAACATGGAACATGTTAATCAATTAAATGTTGTATGGTTCTCTAATTAGGGTCTTGTGGAAGGGACATCATACCCTTTCCCGATGAGCTTTCGCTTCTATTGGGAACTACCTATCCTTAAGCAGGCCGACCCTTTTGTTAAGATAGGATAGATGGTATGAGGATGCCATATCTATCCCTATGAAGAGTCGGAATGTATCTCATTCCCTACTCCATCATACCCTTGTACCTACGATTATCGGAGATGTGGACAATCACTTGGTTCCTCCTTAACTCTCCTAGATCTTTGATACAAGGGTTGTCACCCCTTGTATCAGCTATGCACAATAGATATTAAATCAAAACACAATCTTCATCAAATCAAACAAACACTAACTGCGAATAGAATTTCAAAAATAGAATTAACATTCGATCTAGCATGTTCTACGTACACAAGTTACTCCCTAATCCTAGAATCGAAGATTCTACTCCATATACGAAAAAGAATGAACACAATACATAATAAAATAAGTCATTACATTGTAGGAAGTGAATAAAAAGTAAATTGTAGTACTCTTAGTTCTTCTCTTCGACATCGAAGCGCGGATTACAATCCTCTTGTCGTCTCCTTCCTCCCCGTTGTGAGTTTTCGATGCTTTTTAGGGCATCAATGTGTCGTCCCAGTCATCGGGCCTCCCCCTAGGGTTTGGCCGTGACTTTCCTTTTATAGACTTGAAGTTGGTGCTGCCCGAAGCCACGAAAGAACCCTAGTCCCGTCGAAATAAGGCAGTGCCACACGACTGTGTGGTTCCACACGGCTAGGTCGTGTGTGGTGCTGGGTTGGCCAAATCTGTGGTTTGGACACGAATGTGTGGATTTCACACAGCTAGGTCGTGTACTCTTCTGTTCCTCCTGCCAAATGTCTTCCTTTTGCTCAAAGAATGTGTCGTTTTCCCTGTAAAATGTTGTCCTGAACGCAAAAATATAACGAGCAGATCTCCGAACTAGAAAATAGGAAATGCATCTAAAACAAAGTGAAACACGCATGAAAAACTATGAAATGAAATGAGATATGAGCAAAAACTACTCCTAAAACCCTATATGTTGGTGCAGGGGCACCAGATAATAGAACCTAGGTTTTGATTATGGCAAAGGCCCAAAGTTAAGGTCATATCGTTATCTCACATGCTCCATTAAGTGTGCAGAAATGATTAAGCTGAGCTGAAGGTCGGTGACACCTGGAGAATCTCAAGTCGAGAAACCATGGTGGTCGGGCAACACCGGGATAACTTCGGATGGAGCCGAAGAACCCAAGTGAAGACCGAAAGCAAAGAGACAGATCTTAAAGGACAAGAGGTAAGCACGCGTGCGAATAGAGATGGTAAGGTTGTGTCCTCTGTACGGGGACGACTGTAAGCGGTGATCCGACTAATACTTCCAGTGGAAGGTTTAGGTTGAGATCGAATGGTAAGGAACTGTCATATTTACCATATTCCGTGCTAACCTCTTATTACAGGGAGTGACCAAGCTAGCAGTCGACTGACGAAGGGCATCGATCGACTGATGGCGACGAATAAGCCAAATACACAAGGTCAAAAAGGATAACGATTGATGCCGCCACTTCATGATAAGATAAGGTTCCACCTCGTGATAAGACCCACAAGTTGTGGATCTGGTTCTGGACTTATTTCAAGGCACAAGTCTATAGTGGATTACCCCTTGGTACACGGTTAAGGATCGCAGGGCCTTGGAGTAGCAACCGTTGGGTTCTGAACCAAGTAAAAATAAATTGTCTTATTTATTTTTCCACTGCATAACTTTGTCTTAATTCAATCGAATGAAAAGAAAAGATTTCACACTCGTTATTCACCCCCGTCTAGCGACGCTTTTCGATCCTACAATTGGTATCAGAGTGGGGGAGCTATGATTTGGTGCAACCACCAATCTAGCATTTTGTTTTAAGTTTCTTTTCGGTTTGGTTTTTTGATTCGTATGTTTTAAGATTTTCGTTAAGTTCTCTTTGCAACTTTTTTTTGCACTGATCGAAGAAGAAAGTCTTGGCAACTTTTAAAGGGAGTGTCATTGGTTGCGTCGGAGTCTCATTTCCTCCCATGTCCCCGGATTAAAATTTTATCAACTAAAACTAATCCGGACGAGATGAGTTTCCGAAGCACAACCGTTTCGTCATCGTGCCAACGACTTGAGCGATCGCTTGAACAAACTTGTTGTTCAAGCAATCAACTCTTCTAGTCGATTAGCCGCGGAAGAGATGACGAACGGATCGCCGGTTTTTGTGTTTCTTATCGGGGTCCATGATTATACAAATACAAACAAATGCAAACTAGTATAATCAATACATACTAACATAAAGAACATAAGCTAGCATATCTTATCATAAGAGGATCAAGCCGCCGACCAAGGAGTAGATAATTGAGCGGCGGCCAACCTTGAAGAAAGGTTGCCGCCGACCACCAAGGAGAGAGGGAGAAGGAATAATGGGTATAGGCACCGGCCAAAGCAAGGAGGAAGAAGATGGGCGCCGACTACCAATTAGGAAGAGAAGGAAACAAACCTTAATCCTTCCAAGGATTGTCGCCCAAACCTTTTCCCAAACCCTAGCCGCCCAAGCCAAAAACCCTAATCTCCTTCTTGATATCTCTCTTTTTTTTTCACGGCCAAGCCCTTAGCCCTCCTTTTATAGTGTTAGGCTTAGCCCTCCTTTCAATCTCCACCGTCGGATCTAGAGACTTAGTCTCCACCGTCGGGTCTAGAGTTTCATCCCAACCGTCGAATCTAGGGTTTCATCCCAACTGTCGGATCTAGGGTTTCATCCCAACCATCAGATCTAGGGTTTCATCCCAACCGTCGAATCTATGGTTTCATCCCAACCGTCGGATCTAGGGTTTCATCCCAACCATCGGATCTAGGATTTTATGTTCCATCATTGGATCTAGGCTCCATGAGGTTTTAATAAGGCTACGATAGGGACCATGAGGAGGAGTTGGATCTTGGCCACCCAATGGATTGGAATCACACAAACTTGATCCATCAATGATGTTCCATTCCACTAGAGGATCATCATTGATCTACCTCACCAACCCCCATTTATATGGGCTCCATATATTATTTGAACAACTATCTCCCCGTGTTTAAGATATCGAATGTCCGTCAATTAATTGATTTACTGACCATCAATTAATTAACATCTAACTCCTCGAGTAGTACCACTCAACCTTATTATCATGTTGACTAAGTCAACCCGCGGGGTTTACATGATAAACCTTATGAGCTCCTCAAGGGAACATCATCAACCTAATATATAGGACACGATTTTCTTCTATAATCAACGGCACACCATGTAAATAATATCATTTCCCAACTTACCGGGCCTATTGATTTAATCTATAAATCTCACTCATTGGTAAATCAAAGAAATAAATACTAAGTACATGTGCCCGTTATTATATCGGGATTCAGAGTATGTGCAACATAATACCCGAGGTCTAATTCCATCATATAGTCAGCAATAGATTGAATCACCTCTATGTCGGTCCTGCTCAATACACACAAAATGTACTAGTGTAATTCTATGGTCAAGATAAACCAATACCAAATCACACTACAACCATGCCAATAGTTTGTCCAAGACCATCTTGGTTGTGAGCCTATACTTATATTCTACAAGGAACTGATAACATGATCTTCTGTCCCACACCAAACACCACGTTATCTACAATGTAGAGTATTAGACAATATGCACACATATAATAAATATTAAGTGCAAACAATGATCATATGATTCTTTTTTCAAAATAAAGATGTCCATACAAAAGGCTAGGCTTTCAGTATATATCCCAACAATCTCTGACTTATACTAAAAGACTATGTTGTCATCACACTGCCATACATCTGATCCCCATGTCCTCCACATGCCTATCAAACACTTTCGCTGGAAGGGCCTTAGTGAATGGATCCGCCAGGTTATCTTCTGATGCAATCTTGGCGAAAACTACTTCTCCTCGCTTTACGATCTCTCGTATCAGGTGGTACTTGCGCTCTATGTGTTTACTCGCCTTATGGGCTCATGGTTCCTTCGAGTTTGCAACTGCACCACTGTTATCACAATAAGTTGTGATAGTTCTGGGCAAACCAGGAATCACATCCAAGTCCATCAAGAAGTTCCTGAGCCATACAACTTCCTTGGCTGCCTCAGAGGCTGCCACATACTCAGCTTCCATGGTAGAGTCCACCATGCATTTCTGCTTGACACTCCTTCATACTATGGCTCCACCTCCAAAAGTAAACACAAACCCCGAGGTTGACTTACTGTTGTCCCTATCTGATTGGAAATCAGAATCCGTATAACCTACAGGGACTAATTGATCTGCCCGGTAAACCAGCATATAATCCATAGTCCTTCTCAGGTACTTCAATATATGCTTTACCGCAATCCAATGTCCCTGTCCAGGATTACTCTGATATCTGCTAACCATGCCCACAACAATGCAGATATCTGGTCTCGTACATAGCATAGCATATATGAGCCTTCCTACTGCCGAAGCATAAGGAACCGCCTTCATCTCCTCTATCTCCTTTGATGTTTTGGGACACATCTCTTTAGATAAAGGTACTCCATGCCTAAAAGGTAGAAAACCTTTCTTGGAGTTCTGCATGCTAAAACGAGCAAGGATAGTGTCAATGTATGAAGCTTGAGATAAGCACAATATCTTTTTCTTGCGATCCCTTATCACCTTGATCCCAAGGATGTGTCCCACTTCTCCCAAGTCCTTCATGTTAAACTGTTTGGACAACCATACCCTTACGTCTGATAACACTTTGATATTGTTGCCAACTAACAAAATGTCATCTATGTATAGTACATGAAATACCACTACGTTTCCGTCACATCTTTTGTATACACATGGCTCATCCGGACTTTGAATAAATCCATATGATTGGATTACCTCATCAAAACGGATGTTCCAAGATCTCGAAGCTTGCTTCAATCCATAAATGGACCGATTAAGCGTACCCACTAGATGCTCTTTGCCTTTAGCAATGAATCCCTCTGGTTGCTGCATATAGATGTTCTCCTCAAGACTTCCGTTAAGGAAAGCTGTCTTGACATCCATCTGCCAAATCTCATAATCCATATGAGCAGCTATAGATAAGAGAATCTGGATAGACTTAAGCATAGCTACCAGCAAAAAAGTCTCCTCATAATTGATACCCTCTTTCTGAGGATACCCTTTCGCAACAAGCCTAGCTTTGAAGGTCTCAACCTTCCCATCTACTCCTCTCTTTCTTTTGTAGATCCACTTGCATCCAATGGTTTTTACACCATTGGGTGGCTCTACTAGCTCCCAGACCTAATTAGAATCCACAGATTCTATCTCAGAATTCATCGCTCTTTGCCAAGATACTGCATCTTCAACTTGGAGTGCCTCGTCATATGTCCAGGGATCAGGTTCATGTTCGCCAGGGACCAAGTCCAAAGACTCTCCCAAGAACATGAATCTATCAGGCTGTCTCACAATCCTCCCGCTACGATGAGGTATCACCTGTGTATCCTCTGTGACACGCGGTGCAGTGACTTGTGGTATATCCTCTTGTACCGGTAGTACTGAAGTTGTGACTTCCCCTCTTAATTCCTCCAGAACAATCCTACTCTTGGGCTTGTGGTTCATCACATAGTCTTCCTCTAGAAATCGGGCGTTCATGCTAACGATCACCCTCTGATCTCTAGGATTATAAAATAAACCACCTTTCGTTCCTCTAGGGTAGCCCACGAACATGCACACTTCTGTATGAGGTTCCAACTTACGATGTGACCTTGACATGTCTGAAATCCCCATATCAGAATATGTCTTAGACTAGGTTTCGCCATCCACAATTCTATGGGGTAGAAGGCGATTTAGATGGAACTAAGTTCGAATATACATCTATCGTATCCGGTAGCATACCCCCAGAACGAATCTGACAACTCAGAATAACTCATCATCGATCTAACCATCTCCATAAGAGTCCTATTCCTTCGCTCCGCTACAACATTCTGCTGGGGTGTGCCTGGTGCAGACAATTGGGATTGAATCTCAGCCTCTGATAAGTAATTCTTAAACTCTCCCAAGAGGTACTCACCACCACGATCAGATCGTAGGGTCTTGATACTTTTACCTTGACGGTTCTCCACATCAGCCTTGAATTCTTTGAACCTGTCAAAGCATTCAGACTTGCGGTGCATCAAGTAAATGTATCCATATCTTGAATAATCGTCTATAAAAGAGACGAAATATTCAAAACCACCTCTAGCCTGGATAGACATAGGACCGGACAAATCAGAATGAACCAATTCTAACACATCTTTGGCTCTATGCCCCTTGGCCTTGAAAGACCTCTTGGTCATTTTACCTTCCAAGCAAGATTCGTAGGTTGGGAGATCCTCCACCACTAATGAACCCAAAGGTCCATCAGCTATCAACCTTTGAATTCTACTCAGGTTAATAGCCTTAGATGCCAAAGATATGTTTGGTTCATCTTCGAAGGTTCTTTTCTCTTATTGGAATTAGAAGATGAGTTATTAACTTCTATATGCATCGTGGGAGCTTTTGGTTCAAGAGTATACAAATTGCCAACCAATGTACCTGAATAGATAATCTCTCTATTTCTTTTTATAACAACTCTGTCATTAAAAGAAACAGAATATCCATCCATAAAAAATTTAGAAACCGAAATCAAATTCTTTCTAAATGTAGGTACATAAAGATAATTTCTCAAAACCAAAACTTTATTTCTATCAAACGATAAATGAACATCTCCCACTGCAATAGTCACCACCTTTGTAGCATTGCCCATGTAGACGGTAATTTCTCCTTCAGCTAGTCGTCGGGTTTCCTGGAACCCCTGAAAAGAATTGCAGACATGATCAGTGGCTCCCGTATCTACACACCAGGTACCGGTAGATAACACCACTAAACATGTTTCAACGACTAAGCCAGAAGATATACCTTTTTTCTTTTTTAGGATGGGGCAGTCTTTCTTCCCATGTCCAGTCTACTTACAAGTGAAGCACTTGCCTTTCGGCTTCTTCACTCCTCCCTGAGGTCCACCCGCCACCTTTGCTCCACCTTGTTTCTTCTTCTTCTTGCCTTTCGGCTTAGAAGTAGAAACCTTCTGAGCAACCATGGCTTCCTTCCTAGCAGCCCAATTCTGGTATCCAAAAAGTTTCTTTTCCCCAGAATCTTCCACAGGCTTAGGAGGACACTCATCGAAGAGCACATACTTGTACTCCTCGATAGTTAAGACAATATCCAAATTTCTTTTCCAATGAATGTATTTTATTCCAGTAAGTTTATTTTCTTTCAGTATCACAGCAAGTGGGTTGAAAACCATTTGAAAATCCTAAGAATCACAATGATCAAAATATTAGATTTCAAATATTATTGATTCCTCAAAATAATAAAATTCCAAAATCAACCAACACCTCAAAACACCGAGAATATCGCATGCCACGATAGTGTGGATGTATACGAATTCTACATTTGTAAGAGGAGGTTTTAACCATTAATTTTATTATCTTGTCAACCATACTTTTTGACAAATAAAATTAATAGTTGGTTCCTCTTAGGCCCTACAAATAAAAGCAGTGACTACGATGGAGAGGATACCTTTATTTGCATCTAAGTGTTTACCATTACTCGGTACTAAGGCAATTATCTCGGATTATGTGTCTTACAGATGGGGAAGTACACATGCTCCTAAATAATTTCTTATAACCATATTTGACCTAGTGATCCACAAACAAACCCATCCGATGGGGAGGAAGGCACTCAGAGCCGACACGCAAGTTTGTTGCATCACACGTCAAATTGTAATGGAGGCCACGGGAATTAATTAAAATATCCCTCTCCCACTTAGTAAATTGAAAATGAGGAATTTTCAAGCACACACAACATGCATATAAAACAAATCAGCAATAAATATGGAAAAAACAGAATTTTTCCAACTATTATGGCTTTGTTCTCCAATATCGTCCTTGTGTCTCCACCTCGTCCGCTCCACCTTTTAAAATGCAAGCCACAAAAGAGATCCGAGCCGAGATATATTATTTTAATTTACATCCATCGATCCTATACTCCATGAAGGAGTGTACAAACTATCTAGATCGAAAGTAAACTAGAATGATCGGCTAAACAATGCCGTATTTAATTACAAAAATTAAATACTAATCTAGCCTCGTCAACCCCGAGGATTCAAATGATATACATACAATCACATACACACATATAGCCATAATAGTCGGATCTTATGCCTGCAACCAAAAAGTTAGCCTCCGCACATCCTACTATTATCTGGCATACTCAATATATGATATGTGCATGAAAGTAACCGAATCCGAAACACACAAAACCAGAAACCTTGGCTCTTATACCATTTGAAGGGAGTGCCCTTGGTTGCGTCGGAGACTCATTGCCTCCCATGTCCCCGGATTAAAATTTTATCAACTAAAACTAATCAGGATGGGATGAGTTTACGAAGCACAACTATTTCGTCATCGTGCCAACGACTCGAGCGATCACTTGAACAAACTTGTTGTTCAAGCAATCAACTCTTATAGTCGATTAGCCGCGGAAGAGACGACGAACGGATCGATGATTTTTGTGTTTCTTATCGGGGTCCATGATTATACAAATACAAACAAATGAAAACTAGTATAATCAATACATACTAACATAAAGAACATAAGCTAGCATATCTTATCATAAGAGGATCAAGAATAAAGTTTGTAAAACTTTTATACCTCTTGGTCTTCTACCGTATGTCCCATCCTCCTCGTGGACATCGTGTGGCCGAAGATCCTCCACGAGTTGAAGCCTCTTAGATCATGTTCTTCCCTTCCTTGCTCGCTCCGAACAAAGAGAAGAACCAAACAAAAACTCCTTCTCCTATCTAGAACCGACCACCAAGCCAAGGAGCTTGATATAGCCGCCGGCCAAGGAGTAGATAATTGAGCGCCGGCCAACCTTGAAGAAAGGTTCCCGCCGGCCACCAAGGAGAGAGGGAGAAGGAATAATGGGTATGGGCGCCGGCCAAAGCAAGGAGGAAGAAGATGGTCGCTGGCTACCAATTAGGAAGAGGAGGAAACAAACCTTAATCCTTCCAAGGATTTCCGCCCAAACCTTTTCCCAAACCCTAGCCGCCCAAGCCAAAAACCCTAATCTCCTTCTTGATATCTATCTTTTTTTTTCAGGCCCAAGCCCTTAGCCCTCCTTTTATAGAGTTAGGCTTAGGCCTCCTTTCAATCTCCACCGTCGGATCTAAAGACTTAGTCTCCACCGTCGGATCTAGGGTTTCATCCCAACCATCGGATCTAGGGTTTCATCCCAACCGTCGGATCTAGGGTTTCATCACAACCATTGGATCTAGGGTTTCATCCCAACCGTCGGATCTAGGGTTTCATCCCAACCGTCGGATCTAGGGTTTTATGTTCCATCATTGGATCTAGGGTTTTATGTTCCATCATTGGATCTAGGCTCCATGAGGTTTTAATATGGATAAGATAGGGACCATGAGGAGGAGTTGGATCTTGGTCACCCGATGGATCGGAACCACACAAACTTGATCCATCAATGATGTTCCATTCCACTAGAGGATCATCATTGATCTACCTCATCAACCCCCATTTATATGGGCTCCATACATTATTTGCACAACTATCTCCCCGTGTTTAAGATATCGAATGTCCGTCAATTAATTGATTTACTGACCATCAATTAATTAACATCTAACTCCTCGAGTAGTACCACTCAACCTTATTATCATATTGACTAAGTCAACCCGCGGGGTTTACATGATAAACCTTATGAGCTCCTCAAGGGGACATCATCAACCTAATATATAGGACACGGTTTCCTTCTATAATCAACGACACACCATGTAAATAATATCATTTCCCAACTTACCGGGCCTATTGATTTAATCTATAAATCTAACCCATTGGTAAATCAAAGAAATAAGTACTAAGTACATGTGCCCATTATTATATCGGGATTTAGAGCATGTGAAACATAATACCCGAGGTTTGATTCAATCATATAGTCAGCAATAGATTGAATCACCTCTATGTCGGTCCTGCTCAATACACACAAAATGTACTAGTGTAATTCTATGGTCAAGATAAACCAATACCAAATCACACTACAACCATGCCAATGGTTTGTCCAAGACCATCTTGGTTGTGAGCCTATACTTATATTCTACAATGAACTGATAACATGATATTCTGTTTCACACCAAGCACCACGTTATCTACAATGTAGAGTATTAGACAATATGCACACATATAATAAATATAAAGTGCAAACAATGATCATGTGATTCTTATTTCAAAATAAATATGTCCATACAAAAGGCTAGGCTTTCAGTATACATCCCAACAACTTTTTTTTCTTGTCATCTTTTTGTGTGCAAGGATTTCTTTTCTTAAATGGCCCACATTGAGGGGTACAACACCACCCGACCTTCGTTCTTTAACGGAGATGATTTTTGTTACTGGAAAGGTCAGATGGAGTGTTTTCTAAAAACACAAGTCAAGACTTGGATGCAAAAGTGACTCAAATATTGTTGTGCAGCTTGTCCAAGGAGGAGCTCAACCGCATTGCCCCTTTATCAATGCAAAGGATATTTGGAACAAGCTCATCCAACTTCATGAAGGAATCGATGATGATAAGGTATGTAAAAGGGACTTATTGTTAAATAAATTGTATAATCTAAAAATATATGTTCATGAGACCACCACCCAAGTACATGCACGGATCCAAGACATCGTCAATGGTCTCCACTTGATCGGGCAAGCCATCGACAATCGGGGACCTAATAAGGTACGCACTCAATGTCTTCCCTAGGACCACCTTATGGGCATCCATGGTCGATGCCTACAAGGTTTCAAAGGATCTATCAAAAATTAGGTTAGATGAGTTTTTCTTTGAATTTGAACTTCATGAACAAAGTAATATGGTCTGGGCTAAGAGAGGTATTGATTTGCTTGTAGGTCAGAGAAGAAAGGAGAAAAGCAAGCCACCTCTAGAGCAAGAAGAGGGATCCAAACTCGAGGGAGAATCCGAGTCCGAATCAGAAGAAGAGGCTGAGATAGTAAACATGGTGCAAAAGATAATCAAAAAAGAAAGGGATCTGTCGAAGAACAAGAAGAAGGGGCACTTCAAATAAGAAATGAAGCCAAAACAAAAGGGATCAAAGAAGGTCTTTCAAGCAACTTGGGATGACGATGAAGAAGGCGTTGGCGTAGCATTCATAGCAAGACCAATAGAGTCCGAGTCAGAGTCTGAAGCCAAATATGAATCCAACTCCGACTCCAACTCTGAGGACGACTTCGAGAAGAGACTCAAAGCTGGATTAAAAGAAAAAATTAAGCTAAGTCATTCATTAATTAACAATCTTTACCATGCAATTAAAATGTTAAGTTGTAAACTAACTAAGTGCGAGTCTAGGGTCGAGTCCTTGCTTGAGGAGGTTGAAACCCTCAACCAAGAGGCCACTCTAACCTCTTTGACTAGTCAAGCTCAAGAGGGGAACTCAACTCAAGTCAAACAACTTGAGGAAGAGAATTCTCTCTTGAGAGGACAAGTCCAAGAGCCCAAGGCTCAGTTGGACAAGTTCTCATTGGGATGCAAGAATCTTAACCGATTTCTTGGAACTCAGAGAGTCATGTACAAAAGAGCTTGACTCGGGTTTAGTTCAAGGACTACGAATAGATCTTATATGTCTATCATAAATCGTAGTCATGATTGAGTCCATGCATGGGTCCCAAAGGTTTTGTTAAATTCACATATAAGGGCAAATAAGTATTGGATTCCCCAGGATCAAGTCCACTTTGTGGATAGACTATATTGGTTCAATGGTCCAGGGGGAGATAACACTAAAATAGTATACCCACTTCTTTAGCAAAATCATTGCATGATTAGTTATTTTATTTTACTTTTTAGAACGTCTAGATAGGACAAATAGTTAGTCAACTTTGACAATATAGTATCAGGACGTGGTGAGATGATAATACCTTAGGGAAACAACATCTTATGTATTCGAGCTAGATAAGGCAAATTTAGCTTGGTGCACTTGGCTGAGTTGAACTAGCAAAAACTACCTTGTCATATCCTAAACTAGTTAGACTAGTAAGTAATCTTAAGTTACTCGAGTAATCAATTTTTTGAATTTGGCTTTATATAAGGAAGTGGTCGATGTTCCGATCAAAGAAGGCCTCTGTTCCTCAGCATGACCTAAAAGCTAATTTCTTGAAAGGTTTACTTGACAAGCTAAGGGTTAAATCTGAATCTAACCCAAGGTTGACTATCTTTAATCAAGTTCAAATTATCTCACAAAACATATAAGGTGAACACATTTTGAGACACATAGAATGGGTAAGATGTTAAGGATAATTGAAATACAATTAACATAAATTTTCTAAAATGCTACTTATTTTATTGCACTTAACGAATAATTATAGCATTGTTCGGATAATACTATGTATATAACTCTCTAGGCCAAGTTTAGCATCCCCTAAATCTCTTATACCTCATATACTTGACTAAGGGGGAGAGCGAACTAACCCTAAGGGTTATATTACAAACCTTTAAAAGTTCTTTTTTGAAAATAAAATTATAATTATTTTGGAAATTAAATTATGTTTCAAAAACTTATTAAATTGTTGGTGCAGAGGGACATACCTCAAACCAATCTATCTAACTAATGCTAGACGCATGCTTGGACTCATAGTTGATTTATCCTTCATAATTTTAGACGCATGCTTATAACATGTTGTTTTTAAACCCCTATTTATATAAACATCCTCACACTTTTTTGATTTATGACAAAAGGAAGAGAAGAGCGAAAGTTAAGGGAGAGTAACACAAAATTTAATTTTAAAAATTAAAGTATGAAAGTATCTCTTTCAAAACTCAGCTAAGGTTAAGGGGGAGCTTTTGAAAAGGCGTTTATCATTTACTCTACTTGTTTTATGCTTTAAATTTCCCTTAACTTTGTGTCGGTTTGGCATAGATCAAATAGGGGGAGATTGTTGGTGCAGGGGCACCAGATAATTGAACCTAGGTTTTGATTATGGCAAAGACACAAATTTAAGGTCCTATCATTATCTCACATGCTCTATAAAGTGTGCAAAAATGATTAAGATAAGTTAAAGGTCGGCGACAGCAGGAGAATCCCGAGTGGAGAAATCGTGATGGTCGGGCGACACCGGGAGAACTTCGGATGGAATCGAAGGACCCAGGTGAAGATCGAAAGCAAAGCGATAGGTCATAAAGGACCAGAGGTAAGAACGAGTGCGAAGAGAGATGGTAAGGCCGTGTCTTCTATATGGGGACGACCGTAGGCGGCGATCCGACTAAGACTTCCAGTGGAAGGTCTAGGTCGAGATCGGACAGTAAGGAACCGTCATATTTACCATATTCCGTGCTAACCTCTTATTATAGAGAGTGACCAAGCTGGCAGTCGACTACTGGTTTTTTGCAGTCAACAGATGCCACCCATAATCGACTGATGAAGGGAATCAGTCGACTGATGGTGACGAATCAGCCAAATACACAAGGTCAAAAAGGATAACGATTGATTCTGTCACTTCGTGATAAGATAAGGTGTCACCTCATGATAAGACCCATAAGTTATGGATCTAGTTCTAGACTTATTCCAAGGAACAAGTCTATAAAAGGAGGGGAGGACTTGAACCCTAAGATCATTAATCTTGCTCTCAAAGTGCTCCTTCAATGCTAAAGCTCTAACGTCATGATTCCGTTATAACGCAAACGCAACAGCAAGCTCACAACCTCTTCATGGGTAGCAGCAAGTTTGTTTTTATTCATTGTATTCGTGGTTTTAATCGTAATGATGTGAGGTAGGTTTGTTGGCTTATCCTCGAGCTTTCGATTTTTGTGATTGTTGTCTTCTACCTCTAACGAGGAGGAGACTCTATAGTGGATTACCCCTTCGTACGTGGTCAAGGATCGTGGGGCCTTGGAGTAGCAAACTTTCGGTTGTGAACCAAGTAAAAATAAATTATCTTATTTATTTTTCCATTGCACAACTTTGTTTTTGTCGAATCGAACGAAAAGAAAAAGTATCACGCTATCTATTCACCCCCTCTAGCGACGCTTTTCGATCCTACACTATATGTTTTGCTCACATTAACTCCCCCAGACATAAATCATTGCTTGTCCTCAAGCAAACCTCAGTCCCATGAAATTTTAAAAAGCATTGTCCATACTCAGCATGTTAACTAGATTTATCAAGAGGTATTTTCCATCAAAGTAAAACAGATATGTTCAAAAGGTTCACTAAGTTAGCTTCTCGTGCACGTGCTAAGCGAATCTTCTTAAGGGATACATCGTTCCATGGAAAGTTAAGTTGTCATCATATAGCTTTCCTAAGGTTTCCGACATTTAGGCACTAGTTTGCCATAAGCGAGGGTCGTTCCCTAGATCTAGCATAAAGTCTCAAAGGCGTACTCAGTATTGAGAGAAATTCATAGGTGTTTCCCCAGTAACCTAACTCGGTCTCAAAGGGGCACCTAGGCATTTCCACACGCGACAAACTTTTTTTTTCGATAAGAACTCTCATTCTTCTGATACTCACGGGTGATTTTGATTTTCCCAAACGGGCTTACACAATCTGAGCATCTCCAGTAACTAAAATACTAAATCTAGAGTCACCTATGGATTCCAAGGTACTAGACTATTGGGATGAATCATAACTAGGTATGTAATAGATTCTCCATTTCAGAATATTCATCGAATGTAAGTGTAAAAATAAAAGCTAATCATTACAAGTCTAGAACATTTATTAGAGCAATGAATACCACGAGAAAAATGAAGTTAGGTTACTTACGAAGAAAATTCTTGAAGAAATCTTAAAAATATTACTGAGGTGGCTTAAAAAGAGCAAAAACTAAGTGCTGATAGAAACTAGATGCTCTATGCATGAACAAATGAATGCCAACTAAGACTAAAATGCGAATATCAAGAAAGAAAGTACTACTAGAAAAAAAACATATCAAAACATGGGGTCCCCCCAGACTTGTATGAAACAATACCTCTAATACGGTGGTCGAGGAGGGAAGTCCGGCAATCTCGGCATGTCAGGCTCATGAGAAAACCTACTGCTCAGCCACTAATGCCAAATGTACATGTGGTCGATCTGAGAGCTAGTGGATGCAGCGGCTGTTATATGCTCCTCCTCCTGAGCCCACTTTGCCTGATGGGTATGCATGTGCTGCCGAACCTCCTAGAGATATTCAACCTCCTCCAGGAAATAGATACAGGCCTTATCGTAGAACTCCTCGGCCTGCTGGATGTGCTCCCGTAAGCCCTGAAACTCTCCCTAGGAATAGGTGCTCTACTCCTCCCATCACTGCCTCTGCGTTTGGCCGTGTGCGCTGCTAGGAGATGAGTCGGATGGGGCACGGTCGTGTGTAAACACACAGCCTCACCGTGTGCACCACTGGGAGATGAGTTGGACGGGGCACGACCGTATGTAAACACACGACCTGGCTGGGTGCCCCCAGTTTCTCTCCCAAAGCGCACCACGGTCCGAATTCTCTCACATGACCCTCCTTGTAGGCTCAAAATAATTTTTGTTTCTACTTAGCAAATTCTTTCTAATTCAATTTTATTTGAAAAAAAATGCTAAATTCTAGAAATTAAATTATAAACTATACAAACGAATGCAATAAAGTCAAAAACAAGTAAACTTGGGTTGCTTCAAAAGAAGGACTTTGTTTAAGGTCTTTTACCTTGACCATACTCCATTATTTCAACTTGGCTCCGACGGCTCTGTGAACCTCCCTTCATCCGTCTCAAAATCTATATCTTCTGGTAAAGTAGTTGTTATCCTGCACGAGGTATACCGGTCTTCAAAGGGATGCTTACACTCTTATAGGTTGAATATGATGATCTCGTCATCTACCTCCAAGGAGGCTTTTTGTGCCTTCACGTCTATGCATGCTCCCGCAGTTGCCAGAAAGGGTCTTCCTAAAATAATGGGATCCTGAGGGTTTGGTCCGGTGTCAACTATGATAAAATCTGTGGGTATGACAAAATTCTCAACCACAACAGGTACATGTTCTAATATGCCAATGGGCTCCTTGATCGTGTCATCCACCATGCGAATACCTATACTTGTCGATTATATACCACTTAGTCCAATCTCCAAGTAGGATGCGTAAGGAATCACGCTAACTGATGACCCTAGATCGCACAGTGCTTCATCGAAGCTATCACAAAAATCATGTAAGGTATAACAAATTCACCAGGGTCCTCCAGCTCGGGTGGGATTTTATCTTCAATTTCAGCCTGGTTTGGTAAAGTCAAAATCATGGCTGCACACCCTCTAGTAAATCTATTTTTCTGTCCTATTCTCTCACTGTATATTCCCTCTTCCTTAACCTGGTTTTGCTCAGTTGATGGTGGAGATCTATCCATGGTCTGCGATACGGTATGAGCTATTTAAGAAACTTGTGTTTTCAACATTTTTGTGTGGCTTGTAAGCCCATTGACAGAGGACTTCAACTCCCTAAGTGCCTCCTCAGATCTCTAATGTTGGTGCTGGAAATCTACATTGACCATTGTTTGGGTAGCAATAAAATCTTCAATCATCATTTCTAGTCCATATTTGGGTGGTTGTTACTGCCCACTGCCCTGTTGTTGCCCATATCCTCCCGATTATTGGAAATTCCCTGAATTATTCATATAAGAAAGGTTTGGGTGGTTCCTCCATCCGAGATTGTAGGTGCTAGAATATTGGTTGTTGGGCCTTTGATTATGGTCTCCAACTGCATCGACATGCTCAATTTGCCCTTCGTAGTTGCCTCGCCCTCCATAGTGGTCCTCATGATATGCTGCTAATCCTTCCCCAACAGTATTGGCCGCACATGTAGATGCAGAAGTTATAGAGTCAAACCGTCTGCTTAGCGCATCCATTCATGTCGCTAAGTGGTCGATGGAGTTGATAGCATATCGACCGGCTGCAGGCGCTGAGTGACTATGCTCGGAAGCCCATTGATGGTGGTTCAGAGCCACCTATTCTATCAGCTCCTCTGCTTCCTTGATAGTCTTATTCATTAATGCTCTTCTAGTAGCAGAATCGAGGGACACCTTAGTGGCGTACGTGATCCCATTATAGAATATGTGGATCGCTATCCAACTCTCTAGACAATGATGGGGTCATTCATAGAGAAGCCCTTTGTAGTGATCCCAAGCTTCAAATAAGGAATCCCCTTCTTTTTGGAAGAAGCTAGTGATCATGTGGCGCATGTGAGCAGTCTTACTTGGTGGGACAATTTTTTTTAAGAACTGCTACTCACATTGCTCTCACGTGGTGATGCTTCATGAAGGAAGGGAGTGGAGCCATGTCTTCGCCTTATCCAGCAGTGAGAACGGGAATAGACTCAGACGGATCGCGTCAACTGGTACACCATTGAGTTTCATCGTCGAGCATATCACCAAAAAGGTCTCTAGGTGCCAGTTCTAGTCTTCAGTTGTAGCACCATCAAATTTCCTCTACTGGACCATGTTTATAAGCGCAGATTTTAGTTAAAAGTTATTGGTTGAGATTGATGGTTTAGTTATGCTTTGCCTATATCCTCTAGCACTTGGGGCTGCATAGTCTCGAAAAGGTCGGCTACCTAAGTTTACCATAGATGGATCTAGGTCTTCCATGATTCTCTGCTCAGCTCTCCTACGATGATAGGTTCTTTCGATTTCTGGGTCCATCGGAAATATATTTTCTGATCCTAAGCGTCTACGCATACGAAGAACTGAGCCACTAAATTAGGAGTATACCTACTAATTAAAAATTGGAAATAACCTAATATAAAAACTAAATCAAATGCAGAAAATTTAAACTAAAGATTGATGCAATGCAACTACTGAAATTAATCTAATCTTAATCTAGATATTGAAAATCTAAAATTGGAGTAAAATGAATAAGAAAACGAATCTACCCTAAGTCCGATCCAACTATCCACTTTTTGATTCGATATTGAATCAATCAGTATCCGACAATGGCGCCAAAAACTTGATGCACGCGAACGTGACCTCAAATCTCGTGACGAGAACCGTCGAGGACTCGAAGTGCACACTCACGCTTAACGCTCGTAAGTGCACGAATGTCATCAAGTAATAAATAGATTATTGATCCCACAGAGACTGAGATTCGAGTACCGATTCATCAGTGGACATTGTTATTCTGAGTTTAGTTCTAAGGGTTGTGGTTACGAGGTTAACGGTGGTCCTAACTCAAGTACGGTTTCACAAAGAGGAAGGGAAGGTTGATTTGAGGTTCAAAAAGGGATTCTAGGACTTCAGTTTCACTTGTGCAACATGGAACATGCTAATCAATTAAATGTTGTCTGGTTCTCTAATTAGGGTCTTGTGGAAGGGACATCATACCCTTTCCCGATGAGCTTTTGCTTCTATCGTGAACTACCTATCCTTAACCAGGCTAACCCTTTCGTTAAGATAGGATAGACAGTACGAGGATGTCAAATCAATCCCTATGAAGAATCAAAAAATGTCCTGTTCCCTACTCCATCATACCCTTCTACCTACGGTTACCGGAGATGAGGACAACCACTTGGTTCCACCTTAATTCCCCTAGATCTTTGATACAAGGGTTGCCACCCCTTGTATTGACTATGCACAATAAATAAAAAACCAAAACACAATTTTCATCAAATCAAACAAACACTAACTGCGAATAGAAATTCAAAAACAGAATTAACATTCGATATAGCATGTTCTACATACACAAGTTACTCCCTAATTCTAGAATCGAAGATTTTACTCCATAGATAGAAAAGAACGAACACAATGCATAATAAAATAAGTCATTACAATGCAGGAGATGAATTGAAAGTAAATTGCAGTACTCTTAGCTCTTCTCTTTGACGTCGGAGCGCAGGTTACGATCCCCACACCATCTCCTTCCTTCACATTGAGAGTTTTCGATGCTTTTTAGGGCATCGGTGTGTCATCCTAGCCGTCGGGCCTCGCCCTAGGGTTTGGGCATGGCTTTTCTTTTATAGAATTGAAGCTGACACTACTCGAAGCCACGAAAGAACCCTAGTCGCGTCAAAATAAGCCAATGCCACACAACCGTGTGGATCCACATGGCCAGGTTGTGTGTGGCACTTGGTGGCCAAATATTTGGTTTGGACACGACCATGTGGATTCACATGGCTAGGTCATGTCCCCTTCTATTCCTCTTGCCAAATGTCTTCCTTTTGCTCAAAGAATGTGTCGTTTTCCCTATAAAATGTTGTCTTGCACACAAAAGTACATCGAGTAGATCTCCGAACAAGAAAATAGGAAATGCATGTAAAACAAAGTGAAATATGCATGAAATGTAACGAGATGTGAAACAAAACTACTCCTAAAATCCTATATGTTATGCTCACATCAGATATCCATTATGACTAAGAACTACCTTAGAGAGAGTCCAACAAGCCATTCATAGTCATAATGTTAGGCATCAACAACACCCATTATATATCAAATATATAACTATCACTTTATTCTATCAACTAATTGAATGGTCACATATACATTAGGTTGTTGAATCATTAACATATATACATCCAATGTATATCACCTAATTGCACCTCTGTCCACATTGACCTTGGAAAGAGTCCCACAAATCAATGCTTTCAGTTAAGGCTTACCCATTAATCGTGAGATCGAATTTAAATGGTTTGGACACATTCAATTTACAAGCAAGGCTTAGAGAGAGTCCAACAATCCAAACTATAAATTGACCTCTGGTCCTTACCATTTAAAATAAACATCGAATCTCATATGAATTGAACACACTCAATTTCATGTCAGGCTTAGAGAGAGTTCAACAACCCAAACACGAAAAAGAACTCTGGTTCAACCATATTAATGGAAGGTGTTTGCCCTAATTTTTGTAGAAGGGATTTTAGGTTATTATGGGTCTCATATATAAAAGGAAATAAACCTAAATATGAAAAAACCAAGTTCACATTAGCAAATAAATTTCCCGATGTGAACGTGAGTCTATGCTTAGGCTCTAAAGATGCGGCCAACACCTTCGGTGTTTCCTAGTACATCCTCGATATTTCCTTTTAGGTTACAAAACATATCCTATATGTAAAATCATGCATACTCTAATCTATCATTTAGAAAAACATGGCATAGGTATATTAAAACATCAAACATGCTTTAAACATTCTCCTATAACATGTGATCAATGCAAAACAAACAAGGTGGCTCTGATACCACTTGTTGGAGATTTCGGGATCAGGTGTAGCTGAATATAGCGAATAAAACAATTTTAATTACATCCCAGACATCCCTTGAGGGTCAGGAAATCTTATTTTGGCATAATCATATGTAAACACGCAAAAGAAGAGAAGTTATACCTTCGAGATTCTTTCAAATCCGTTGAAACCACAAGCAAGACCAACGGGCCTTGCATCTATTAGTTTCCTTGCTAGGATCACCTGAGACAACTCCTAAAGCAACAAGTCTTTGCCTCTGATTGTTGCTAGCCAACCAGCGAAGACAAGGGAAGAGAGAGAGAGACAATTACCAAGGAAAACCTTAGAGAAAACTCATGTCTCCAAAGATTATTAAGGGATTGATTAGGGCATCTTAGGAGGCTTAAACAAAACCTATCGTACCATAATTATCTCATAATTAAGGTAAGAACAACTCAAAAAATTTCCATAAGAGAAATCTCCAAAAATAGTGGAGACACGACACGATCGTGTGTCTTACACACTGTCGGTCGTGCCAGGACACATAACCAACCGTGTGTCCTTCTGGGCACACACCAGAAATTGGGCTTTTTGTCCATAGTCAGGCACAACCTGTGCTAGGTTAGGAACGACCGTGTGAGGCTATGTGTGGTCAATTTGACTTCGTTTAGGTGCGATATAGCTGTGTTAAGTACGACAAGGCCATAGGAGGTTCCAGTTTCGCACCACCTAGGTCTGGTCCAACAAGATATATCATATATCATCAAGAAACTCATTCTAAGACTTATTTTACATCTCAAGATCACCCATAGTGCATGTGACCCAATAGGTTCCCGATTATGTTAGCCATCCATAATTACCCCCTTTAATTATAAATAGATCATGAGTGACACCTAGCAGTACATCATGACCCTCAATTGACCGAAATATCTAAATTGACTCTAAAACATTTCTGAACTCTTCAGTAGCTACAATTGTTTGTGCCTTGTTCCTTCACTCATCCTATACCCACTTGGTTCCGGATATGGTCTATGTGTTCATCCCCACTAGGCTGACTACATCACACCTAGCCCAAGTTAGTTTCCTTGTTATGTGGATTCAAGTTACTCCTTTATGTTCCCAAGAAGACCATCTTCTTAACATGTTTTCTCTAGCCAAAGACTTCTTAGTAACAATTCGGACAAGAGGCCTAGGGTATACATCTCCTTTATCAAGAGTGGTGAATCCTCTATGGGCTATTCAAACATCTACGAAGACTTTGGCTCATACCAAAATATCCCAGAGTCACACCTACTATGTAGATGGTTGCGAAGAAGTCAAAGTATAAGGTGTCATGATCAAGGTGACTTGAATACCTCAAGTCTAAAGAAGCTTGTACTCGAGTTGCAATGAGATCTTCAACGACATATAGAACCATATGAAGTCTCATAACAGGTAACTTCAATGAACTAGTTACTATAACTAGCATTCACATGTTCACTCTAATCATCCCTATGCTTTCATTCAGTGAGTATCGAATGCTCAGATAAACCAAGGAGCATAATGTGTGCTAGTCTTATAGAATTGATGATGTTCATTCTCATTAATTCATCGACTAGGGATAGTTTCAATACTTGCATGATTACACATGATAAGATACCCACTAATTGTGATGCAATCAAAATTTCTTTCATGCCATGCATCATATAATGGACTTTAGTACATGAGTTTAAGATCCAATAAAAAACATAAATAATGTATACTCAAATAGTGATTTTTATTTATAACTTATAAGGAGATTAGCTTAGGACACCTCTCAATTACATCATTGATGCTAACAAAACATATAGGATTTTAGGAGTAGTTTTCGCTCACATCTCGCTGCATTTTATACTTGTTTCATGCATATCATACTTTGTTTTGCATGCATTTCCTATTTTCTAGTTCGTAGATCTTCTCTTTGTGCTTTTGTGTGCAGGACAACATTTTACGAGATAAACGATATACTTTTGAAGCAAAAGGAAGGCATTCGATAAGTGGAACGAAGGGAGGTACGACCCAGCTGTGTGAAATCGCATGATTGTGCCCCACCAGCCCAGCGCCACCCACTGCCTGGCCGTGTGGATCGACACGACCATGTGGATCCACAGGGACATGTGGCACTGGTCTTTTTCGGAATGACTAGGGTTTTTTCATGCATTCAGGCAGTGCAGGCCTCAAGTCTATATAAGGAAGGCCACATCCAAACCCTAGAGGGGAGTGCAGTTTACTTTCTATTCATCTCCTGCATTGTAATGCCATATTCTAATATGGATTGAGTTCGTTCTTTTTCATCTATGGAGTAGAATCTTCGATTCTAGGATTAGGGAGTAACTTGTGTACATAGAACATGCTAGATCGAATGTAAATTCTATTTTAGTATTTCTATTCACAGTTCGTGTTTGTTTGAATTGATGAAAATTGTGTTTTGGTTTTTTGTCTATTGTGCATAGCTGATACAAGGGGTGATAGCCCTTGTATCAAAGATCTAGGGGAATTAAAGAGGAACAAAGTGTTTGTCCTCATCTCTAATAACTGTAGGTAGAAGGGTATGATGGAGTAGGGAACGAGACACGTTTTAACTCCTCGTAGGGATTGATTTGGCATCCTCGTACCGTCTATCCTATCTTAACAAAAGGGTCAACCTGATTAAGGATAGGTAGTTCCTAATAGAAGTGAAAGCTCATCGGGAAATGGTATGATGTCCCTTCCACAAGTCCCTAATTAGAGAACCAAACTACATTTAATTGATTAGCATGTTCCATGTTACACAAGTGAAACCAAAGTCCTAGGATCTCTTTTTTTAAACTCAAACCAACCTTCCCTTCCTCCATGCGACACCGTACTAGAGTTAGGACCATTGACAATCCTTGTAATCACAACCCTTAGAACTAAACTCCGAACAATAACGTCCACCGCATAATCGGTACTCGAATCTCAGTCTCTATGGGATCGATAATCTTTTTTTACTTGACGGTATCCATGCACTTGTGAGTGTTGAGCATGAGCATGCACTTCAAGTCATCGATGGCTCTCATCACGAGATTTGAGGTCGTGTTCGCGTGCATCACATTTTTAGCATCGTTGCTGGGGATTGATTGATTCGATATCGAATCAAAAAGTAGATAGTTGGATCAGACTTAGGTTAGAATCATTTTCTTGCTTTATTTACTTTTGATTTTGATTTTTAATATCTAGATTAAGTTAGATTAATTTCAATAGTTGCATTGCATCAACCTTTACTTTAAATTTTCTGCATTTGATTTAGTATTTAGATTAGGTTATTTCTAGGTTTTTTTAGCAGTAAGTATACTCCTAATTTAGTGGTTCTGTTCTTCATATGCGTAGACTTTTAGGATTAGAAAATCTACTTCTGATAGATCCAGAAATCGAAAGAACCTGCCATCACAGGAGAGATGAACAGAAAGGCATGGAGGATCTAGACGCATATGTTGTAAACTTAGGTAGTCGACCTTTGTGAGACTATGCAGCCCCCAATGCTAGAGGATATAGGCCAAGCATAACTAGACCATGAAACTCAGCCAACAACTTTGAACTGAAACCTACACTTATACACATGGTCCAACAGAGACAATTTGGAGGTGTTGAGACTGAAGACCTGAACCGACACCTAGAGACTGTTGGGGATCGATTGGTCGGCAAGAGGGGGGTGAATAGCCCTCGTACAATGGATGTCGTAAATTGCTCGTCTACAAGAGATTAGCGCAAGCGGAATATACAAATACAAATAAAGATAAAACAAAAGATAGACAAGCAATACAAACACGAGATGTAACGTGGTTCACGGCTACGCCGCTAATCCACGGTCCGATTCGTCCAAGGTGAATCACTCCTCCAAATCTATCCACTAGATCTCTCCTTTGCACAAAGCTAGGTGGAGGTAACCTCTTTTACACAAGGATCACTCTTCTACAATAGAATAGAGATAAGAACAAGTAGAAGAGTAGGGAATCGTGTATGACACTTTGGGAGAAGTTTTGAGCTTAAGCATTAGCCTCCCAAAGCCCCATCCCCTTCCTTTTTATAGAGGAAGAGGGTTTCTTCCCGTTGACACGAGAGCGATCGGTGATGCCTCGATCGATCGGCGGTCCTAGCCGTTGCCCAATAACGGCCGCTTTCCACGTTGGATTCCATCCAACGGTACTGGCATCAGTCGACTGATCCTACCATCAGTCGACTGATGCTCGATCAGTCGAGTGCTCAATGGAGTCGACTCCATTCTGTGCCCGTGCACAGTGCCATCAGTCGACTGCCATTCCCTGGCAGTCGACTGCCAAGCACTAAACTGGTCTTATACCAGTCGATCGAACCATCGACTTAGAGCAGTCGACTGCCATGACATGGCAGTCGACTGGTGTCGGGAAAACCCATCCGACACTTGGCCAAATGGCCAAGTTTCACCTAAGAGCTACCCTTCCCGGGTTACAATCGCTCACTCTCATCCCTCGGAGTCCCTCGCCTTCGAAGTTCTCTTCGTTCGCGGCCACGTCCCTCGGCAGCATCAGGCGCACGGCTCTGCAATGCTCCTTCGCGTCTCTTGCCTCGAAGTCTACTTCCTCCGGCTTCACTCCAAGCTTCTCGTCCGACGGTCCCTCGGATGCTCCAAGCGCACGGCTTCCGCAAAGCTATCCTTCACCGACTCAAGGCCCGAGTCATGAGATGTGAAACTCGCCACGGCTCCATGTGCGAATTACTAAGTCCTACATGACTTCAACGCACATATCAAATCACAATAACAACCTAACTTAAACCCTTTGTCATACCATCAAAACCATATTACGGTAAGAGATTGCCCTAACAATCTCCCCCTTTTTGATGTGTGGCAATCCGTTTAAGTTAGGTAAAAACATTTGATATAAATTTTAAGGTAAGAAAGCATGTAAACATAAACATGATATAGCAACATGCAACTCCCCCTTAATCCATGAAACTCACTCTACAAATTCTCAATTTTCTCCCCCTATCATAATTTACTTAAACATAATCAATTCTCCCCCTTTGACACCATCAAAAAGATTAATACTAAGTTATAAACTCATGGCATCAAGTCAAATAGAAGAAAAATACCAAAAATTAGTTTAAAAACTGAATATTGGCCATTACTGTTCTGATTTACAGGCCACCAGTCGACTGGTTCAGACTACCAGTCGACTGGCACGCAGGTTTCAGAAAATTCTGATTTTCGAACCGAATTTCAAAAAATGCGTTAAAAATTCCAGAAAATTCCAGAACATATTTATTTTAAGGTTATTTATCAGTGAAAAATAATTTTTCATGAAAAATCATCATATTTTCACGTTTTTGCCAAAAATCCAAAAGGTTTAAAAACCACTAGGTTTTTGACCATTCTAGTATCAAGCTTAACACCTAGTTTTGGTTCCAATTGTTTCAAAACATGAATACATAGATTTTAGATTAAGAAATTGTTTTGAAAACATATGAAATATCCAACCATGATCTTTGGGCAATATGTCTATGAATTAAACATAATCCTTCCCCATGATTGGTCTATTATTGCTATTTTGATACCTTAAATGACCATCTAAATGCCATAGGCACTAGTGGACATTTGTATCATCCTAACATCTCACTCATGCTAAGTTTGCAATCAAGTTAGCCTATAGTGAGTGTGAAATACATCCTAGGGGGTATTTGTATATACTTAACCATTATATTCATATAATTCTATCAAGGTTAAGTATCACCCTAACAATCCACATGATCATAATGACATATATGAATGAATTCTACATTATGATCATGAAATACATGTATTCATCAATTTTTAATCATGCATTAGGTATTATATCATGATAATAAACAGAATATCACCTAAAACATGATTTAAGCCTATTTCTTATTATAATGTACCAAATTTCAAAATCATAAATCATGATTGCAACCATACATAGGAATTACATTGATCATCATGATTTAAGCATTATTATCTATTTATGGGCACGTTATCATCACCCAACACTATTCTAAAAATGTTGTCCCGCCATCCTAAGTCAACCAAAATATGATATAGGTCAATTGCATATGGTTGACTACCCTAGGGGTTTTCTAACCCTTAAGGATGGATTTTTGAACCCAAAATAAGTTCTTTCCTATTGGGTTCACAAGATACTCCTTGGGGATCCATTTTCTATCAATTACTTTCTTTTTATCTTGTTTCCTAGCTATTAGGCATTTATAGACCTTTTCATTTTTCTTTTCTTTGTATCCTAGGCCCTTTTTGTTGAAGCTAGCTCTTTGGCTCCCAATAATCATATTTAATGTGTTGGAGCCTATAGTTAATTTTTCTAGTGCTTTTGTCAAGTAATCTACCTTTTCCCTTAGAGCCCTATTTTCTTCTATGCATGCATCACTAACATCTAATGACACATAATTATCGTGTGAGCATGCATCATTTAACCTAGAAGAGATATTATCACTTTCATTTAAGCATGCATTTTCTAGCTTATTTTCTAATTCCTTAATTTGATCTAGCATGCTTTTGTTCTTCTTCTTAGCTCTAAATAAATCTCTAGTTATGCTAGAAACCTTGGAAACTATTTTCTTAGGAGTTAGATTCGTTACCATAGCTTCCATGTCCTCTTCTTCTTCTTCTTCGGATGAGGAGGATGTAGAGGCTCCCCCTTCACTTGAGCTCTCTCCACTTGAGCTTGATTCTTCATTTTCGGTGGAGGAGCAATCCAAGTCATCGAAGGCCATCAATGCAAGGTTGAAATAGACTTGTTCCTCTTCTTCGGATGAGGAGGAAGAAGCAAGGTCATCCCATGTCTTTGCTTTGAATGCCATGGCCTTTCCCTTTTCCTTTGCCTTCTTCTCCTCTTCCTTCTTTTTACTCCCCTTTTTCTTCTTCTTTTCTTCTTTCTTCTTCCTTACTTCCTTGCTCTTGTTTAGGAGGGGACAATTATCCCTTATATGTCCCTCTCCTTGGCAATTGTAACAAATCACCTTTCCTCTTGGTCTTCTCCTCTTATCATTAGATTTATTAAAATGAAAACCTTTTAAAGCACGTTTAACCCTCCTTACCATATATGCTTCTTCCGTGATATCCATGGAGGAGGATGAGGATGCTTCATCATCAGAGGAGGAAGGGACTTCCATCTTCTTCTTCCCCTTATTTGCCATCAATGCTACTCCCCTTGAAGGTTGGATTCTAGGTTCTTCTTGTATTCCTTCAAGCCTCATTTCGTGGAGCTCCATGGTTGATATGAATTCCTCCAAGGTGCTCACTTCTAGGTTCTTGGAGATGTAAAATGAATCCACCATGGAGCTCCATCTTGAGGACCGGGGAAAGGCATCTATGGCCATCATTACCATATCCCGGTTGGAGAGCTTTTCTCCTACACTTGTTAGCCCAATTAATATTTCTTTAAATCTAGAATGTAGGGAAGTTACCTTTTCTCCCTTTTCAAGCTTAATATTTGATAGTTGGGAGTGGAGGAGATCTCTTCTTGCTAGCTTGGCTTCCGAAGTGCCTTCATGAAGTTCAACTAGCTTCTCCCACATCTCCTTAGCACTAGAACATTCCCCTATCCTATTGACTTCTTGTTGGGGGAGTACATTATAGAGATGGTGCTTGGCCTTTGAATTTGCCAAATACTCCTCTCTTTGTCTTTTGCTCCATCTCGATTTCTCTAGTGGCTCCCCATCTTCGTTCCTAGGCAACTCGAAACCGTTTTCCATAATTAACAATATTTCAAAGTCAGTTTCGAAGAATACCTCCATTCTCTTTTTCCACCAAGAGAATTCACCGTCGAACTTCGGTGGGTGGATGTTTGAGCCGGCCATTTTTGATGTAGAGCTTGTTGCGGCGGTTAGTCTGATGACAAGCAACCTACTCTGATACCACTTGTTGGGGATCGATTGGTCGGCTAGAGGGGGGTGAATAGCCCTCGTACAATGGATCTCGTAAATTGCTCGTCTACAAGAGATTAGCGCAAGCGGAATATACAATTACAAATAAAGACAACACAAAAGATAGACAAGCAATACAAACACGAGATGTAACGTGGTTCACGGCTACGCCGCTAATCCACGGTCCGATTCGTCCAAGGTGAATCACTCCTCCAAATCTATCCACTAGATCTCTCCTTTGCACAAAGCTAGGTGGAGGTAACCTCTTTTACACAAGGATCACTCTTCTACAATAGAATAGAGATTAGAACAAGTAGAAGAGTAGGGAATCGTGTATGGCAATTTGGGAGAAGTTTTGAGCTTAAGCATTAGCCTCCCAAAGCCCCATCCCCTTCCTTTTTATAGAGGAAGAGGGTTTCTTCCCGTTGACACAGGAGCAGTCGACTGATGCCCTTGATCAGTCGACTAGTCCTGTAGTCGTTGCCCAATAACGACCGCTTTCCACGTTGGATTCCATCCAACGGTACTGGCATCGGTCAACTGATCCTACCATCAGTCGACTAATGCTCGATCAGTCGAGTGCTCAATTGAGTCGACTCCATTCTGCGTCGCAGCATTATGCCATCGATCATTGCCGATTCTAGCGGTCCGATCGCTATCGACATCACCGATCCGCTACCATGGCGCTGATCGATTGCCGATCGACCGCCGATCGCTACCATCATGGCGGATCGCCAACGTCTTATACCACTTGGCCAAATGGCCAAGTTTCACCTAAGAGCTACCCTTCCCGGGTTACAATCGCTCACTCTCATCCCTCGGAGTCCCTCGCCTTCGAAGTTCTCTTCGTTCGTGGCCACGCCCCTCGGCAGCATCAGGCGCACGACTCTGCAATGCTCCTTCGCATCTCTTACCTCGAAGTCTACTTCCTCCGGCTTCACTCCAAGCGTCTCGTCTGGCGGTCCCTCGGATGCTCCAAGCGCACGGCTTCCGCAAAGCTATCCTTCACCGACTCAAGGCCCGAGTCATGAGATGTGAAACTCGCCACGACTCCATGTGTGAATTACTAAGTCCTGCACGACTTCAACGCACATATCAAATCACAATAACAACCTAACTTAAACCCTTTGCCATACCATCAAAACCATATTACGGCAAGAGATTGCCCTAACAGAGTCCTTTTTGGAGATATGATAGATGATGAATCTCAATGGAGTACCAACAGATGCGATCCATCTGAGCCTATTCCCATTTTCACTGCGGGATAAGGCAAAGACATGGCTACACTCCCTTCCTTTAGGAATCATCACCACGTGGGAGCAATGTGAGCAACAATTCTTAAAAAATATTTTTCCACCAAGTAAGACTACTCACATGTGCCACATGATCACTAGCTTCTGTCAAAAAGAAGGGGAGTCCTTGTTTGAAGCCTGGGATCACTACAAAGTGGTACTCTACGAATGTCCCCATTATGGTCTAAAGAGGTGGCTGGTGATCCACATATTCTATAATGGACGCTACTAATGTTTCCCTCGATTCTGTTGCAGGAGGAGAATTAATGAATAGGACTATCGAGGAAGCAAAGAAGCTGATAGAAGAGGTGGATCAGAAACACCATCAATGGGCTTCTGAGCGTAGTCACCTAGCGCTTGTAATCGCTCGATATGTTGTCAACTCCATCAACCACTTAGCAGTATGAATGGACGCGCTAAGCAGACGGTTTGACTCTATAACCCCTGTATCTGCATGTGCAGCCAATACTATTGAGGAAGTAGTAGCATCGTATCAAGAGGACCACTATGGAGGGTGGGGCATCTACGAAGGGTAAATTGAGCATGTCGATGCGATTGATGGCCACAATCCAAGGCCCAACAACCCATATTCCAGCACCTACAATCCCGAATGGAGGAACAACACAAACCTTTCCTATTGGAATAATTCAGGGGATTACCAACAATCAGGAGGATATGGCCAATGATAGGGTAGCAGGCAGCAACCACCCAAATCTAGACTGGAACTGATGATTGAAGATTTTATTGCTATCCAAACAAAGGCCAATGAAGAATTCTAGTGCCACATCAGAGGTCCGAAGAGGCACTTAGGGAGTTAAAGTCCTCTGTCTATGGGCGTATAAGCCGCACAAAAATGCTGCAAAAACAAGTGGCCCAAATAGCCCAGACGTTATTGCAAACCATGGATAGCTCTCCACCATCAACCAAGTAAAACCAGGTTAAGGAAGAGGGAATATATAGTGAGGGAGCAGGATAGAAAAATAGGTTTACTAGGGGGTGTGTAGCCATGATTTCAACTTTACCAAACCATGCTAAAATTGAAGATAAAATCCCACCCAAGCTAGAGCACCCTGGTGAATTTGTTATTCCCTGCATGATTTATGGTGAGAGATTCGATGAAGCACTGTGCGATCTAGGCTCATCAGTTAGCGTGATGCCCTACGCATCCTACCTAGAGATGGGACTAAGTGGTATACAATCGATGGGCATGGGTATTCGCATGGTGGAGAATAGGATCAAGGAGCCCATTGGCATGTTAGAACATGTACCTATGGTGATTGAGAATTTTGTCATACCCATAGATTTTATCATACTGGACAGGACCAAACCCTTAGAATCACATCATTTTAGGAAGACCTTTTTTGGCGACTGCGGGAGCATGCATATAAAGGCACATAAAGTCTCCTTGGAGGTAGATGATGAGATCATCCTATTCAACGTATCAGAGTGTAAGCATCCCTTCACAGATGGGTATACCTCGTGTAGGATAATGACCACTTCACCTGAAGACAAAGTTTTCGAGACGGATGAAGGGAGGTTTAGAGATCCTCCGGAGCCGAGTTGAGATAATGGAGTGTGGTCGAGCAAAAAGACCTTAAACAAAGTGCTTCTTAGGAGGCAACCCAAGTTTAGTTTTTACTTGTTTTTGTCTTTATTGCATAATTTGGATTTTTTTTTCTAGCATTTAACATTTGTGCAAATTAAATCAGATTAGAAAGAACTTACTAGATGGGAACAAAAACCCATTTTGAGATGCACGGGTGGTCGTGTGGTTTCACACGGCCATACCCCTATGAGGAAAAGCCCACACGACAGAAAAAATAGTTGCACACAGCCTGGCCATGTGGATACACACGGTCGTGGCGCGTGATGTATAAGGGGCGTCACAACGTGTGTTTTATGGCAAACCTGCCGTGTGCTTCAATTTTCCTTGGCCTATGTTAGTAATATATGAGAGGTGTTCTAAGGCAATCACCTTATGTTTAAACCATTTATATGATAAATGAAGATTCACTATTTGAGTATACATATTTGCATATATTTGATTAGATCTTAAACTCATTTACTAAATGTCGACAATACGATTCACAGCATGAGAGAATTTGTGATTGGATCACAACTAGTGAGTATATCTACATGTGTAATTGTGATGTATTGGAATTATCCCTAGTCGATGAATTGATAGATTTGGACACCATCAATTTTTTCGAGACTAGCACGAGGTATACTCCTTGGTGTATCCAAGCACGTGATCCTCACTGGCTTGAGACATTGTGATGTCCGGAGTTAATCGTGGATGCCAGTTATGGTAACTTATTTATTAGAGTGACTAACTGTAAGACTTCATATGGTTCTCTGCATATATGGATATGCCAATGAAGTTCTTACTACAGCTTAAGTGTGATGTTCCTTTGACTTGCGGTATTCAAGTCATCTTGGTCATAAAGACTTATGCTTTGACATCTTAAGCAAGCGTCTTTGAGGAGATGTAGATCCGGGATGATTGAGTATAAGTCGAAGTGACCGAAGGTGTTTGAATAGCCTATAAAGGATTCACCACTCCTTGCGAGGAGATGTATACCCATGGCCTCTCGTCGGATTGTTACTAATGTCTTTGGCCAAAGCATTACATGTTAGCCGAGTGGTCCGTGAGGGGAAACTTCGCTTCCCACTTCAACTTGGTCGTTTGTTCATGGCGATCCCATCGATGTCCCCGGATTAAAAAAATTTAATTCTAGACAAAAGGGATTGCCCAAGCAACCATTTCATCGTCATGCTATTCGTTTAGAGTAGTCACTTGAACAAACTTGTTGTTTGAGCGACCAACCTCTATTCCACGAATAGCCGCGGAATAGACGATGTACGGATCGTCGACTTTTGTATTTATATTCAGGGTCCAAGTATATTTAGCCACAAAACAAAATATATATCATGCATATAATTGAAAAACAAATATAAACATGCAACAAATGAAATTAGAGAATCAATATACCTCTCGATCTTCTATTGTATGACCTTTCTCCTTTCGGACGTCGTGTGGGCGACGATCTACCAAAAGTTAAAGCTCCTAGATCTCCAATCTTCCTTCCTTGCTCGTTCCAAGCAAGAGGAAGAATAGAAACAAGATCCTTCTCCTTTTTTTAGCCAACCAACAAGCAAGAAGCACCTTGCTTGCCGCCGGCCAACAAGGATAAGGGAAACAATGGTTGCCGGCCAAAAGCTCCAAGGCAGGACCCTAAGCCTTGGTTCCACCATCCAAGGAGGAGTAGAAGAGCTGCTATGGATGCCGGCCAAGGTGAGGAAGGGGTTGTATGGGTGCCGGCAAGCTTGAGGAAGAAGAAGATAAGAAAATTGTTTCCTTATTTGGTGCCGCCAAGCTCCTAACCCTAGCCCCTTGCTTCTTGCCTCCAACTGCAAAGACCCTTGCTTCTCTAATTGGATTCAAGTTGTTGTCCACCCCTTGCCCTCCTTTTATAGAGTTAGGGATAAACCTTGTTTTAATCTCCACCATTGGTTCTAGGGATTTGATCTCAACCATCGGATCTAGAGATTTAATCTCAACCGTTGGATCTAGAGATTTAATCTCTACCTTTGGATCTAGAGTTTTGTTTCTATCCATTGGATCTAAGCTTCATGAGGTTTTAATAGGCTACAATAGGGACCATGAGGAGGAGTTGGATCTTGGCCACCCAATGGACCAAGCCCACATAAAGTCCGATCCATTAATGATAATCCAATCCACTAAAGGTTTATTATTGATTTACCTCACCAACCCCCAAAAGTTAATATGGGTTCCATATATTATATGTACATTTTCTCCCCGTGTTTAAGATCTCGAATGCCCGTCGATTAATTAATTTACTGACCATTAATTAATCAAAATCTAACTCCATGAGAAGTACTACTCAACCTTTTCATCATGCCAGACCAAGTCCACCTGCAGGGTTTACATGATGAACCTTATGAGCTCCTCAAGGGGACATCATCATCCTAATATATAGGACACGGTTTTCTCCTATAATCAACGGCACACCATATAAATAATATCATTTCCCAACTTACCGAGCCTATCGATTTAATCTATAAATCTCGCTCATTGGTAAATCAAATAAATGACTACTAAGTATATGTGCCCATTATTATATCGGGATTAAGAGTATGTACAATATAATATCTGAGGTCTGATTCGATTATGTAGTTAGCAATAAATCGAATCATCTCTAAGTCGGTCATGCTCAATACACACAAAGTGTACTAGTGTGATTTTATGGTCAAGACAAACCAATACCAAATCACACTACAACCATAGCAATGGTTTGTCCAAAGTCATCTCGGTTGTGAGCCTATACTTATACTCTACAAGGAGCTGATAATATGATCTCCCATGTGACACCACACACCATGTTATCTACAATGTAATGTATTAGATAATATGCATAACCATAAAAATATGCAAACAATGATCATGTGTTTCTTATTTCAAAATAAAGATGTTCATACAAAAGATAGACTTTTCAGTATAAATCCCAACAATCTCCCACTTATACTAAAAGACTATGTTGTCCTCAAACTGTCATACATCTGATCCCCATTCCCTCCACATGCCTATCGAAAGCTCTCACCGGAAGTGCCTTAGTGAAAGGATCTGCCAAGTTATTCTTCGATGCAATCTTGGCCACAGTAACTTCTCCTCTCTTTACGATTTCTCGTATCATGTGGTACTTGCGCTCTATGTGTTTACTAGCCTTATGGGCTCGTGGTTCCTTCGAGTTTGCAACTGCACCACAATTATCACAATAAATTGTGATAGTTCTGGGCAAACCAGGAATCACATCCAAGCCCATTCAGGAAGTTCCTGAGCCACACAGCTTCTTTGGCCGCCTCAGAGGCTGCCACATACTTAGCTTCCATGGTGGAGTCCTCCACATATTTCTGCTTGACACTCCTCCATACAATTGCTCCACCTCCCAATGTAAACACAAAACCTAAGGTAGACTTACTGTTATCTCTATCAGATTAGAAGTCAGAATCCGTGTAACCCACAGGGATTAATTGGTCTACCTAGTAAACCAGCATATAATCCCTAGTCTTTCTCAGGTACTTCAATATATGTTTTACCACAGTCCAATGTCCCTGTCCTGGATTACTCTGATATCTGCTGACCATGCCCACGACAAAGCAGATATCTGGTCTTGTACATAGCATCGCATACATGAGGCTTCCTACTGCCGAAGCATAAGGAACCACCTTCATTTCCTCTATCTCCTCAAATATTCTAGGACACATCTGCTTAGATAAAGGAACTCCATGCCTGAAAGGTAGAAAACCCTTCTTGGAGTTCTGCATCCTAAAACGACCCATAATCGTGTCTATGTATGAAGTTTGGGAGCACAACATTCTTTTCTTGCGATCCCTTATAACCTTGATCCCAAGGATGTGTCCCACTTCTCCCAAGTCCTTCATATGAAATTGTTTGTAATACCATACCCTTATGTCCGATAACACCTTGATATTGTTGCCAATCAATAAAATGTCATCTACGTATAGTACAAGAAATACCACTACGTTTCCTTCACATCTCTTGTATACACAAGACTCATTCGGACTTTGAATAATTCCATAAGACTGGATTACCTCATCAAATCGGATGTTCCAAGACCTCGAAGCTTGCTTCAATCCATAAATGGACCGATTAAGCTTACATATAAGATTCTCTTTGCCCTTCGCAATGAATCCCTTTGGTTTCTTTATATTGAAGTTTTCTTCAAGACTTCCATTAAGGAAAACTGTCTCGACATCCATTTTCCACACCTCATAATCCATATGAGCTGCAATGCATAAGAGAATCCGGATAGACTTAAGCATGGCTACCGGCGAAAAGGTCTCCACATAATCGATACCCTCTTTCTGAGTGTACCCTTCGCAACAAGCCTTGCTTTGAATGTCTCAACCTTCCCATCTATTCCTCTCTTTCTTTTGTAGATCCACTTGCATCCAATGGTTTTTACACCATCGGGTGGTTCCACTAGCTCCCAGACATGATTTGAATCCATAGATTAAATCTCAGTATTCATTGTACTTTGCCAAGATGCTACATCTATATCTTGGATTGCCTCGTCATATGTCCAGGGATCAGGTTCATGTTCGCCAGGGATCAAATCAGAAGATTCTCCCAAGAACATGAATCTATCAAGCTGTCTAACAACCCTCCCACTACGACGAGGTATCACCTGTGTATCCTCTGTGACACGCGGTGCAGTGACTTATGGTATATCCTCTTGTACCGGTGGTACTGAAGAAGTGACTTCCCCTTTTAATTCCTCCAGGATAATTTTTCTCTTGGGCTTGTGGCTCATCACATAGTCTTCCTCTAGAAATCTGGCGTTCGTGCTAACGATCACCCTCTGATCTCTAGGACTATAAAACAAACCACCCTTTGTTCCTCTAGGATAGCCAACGAACATGCATACTTCTGTACGAGGTTCCAACTTACCAGCATCTGCCTTCAGCACATGTGCTGGACTTCCCCATATTCGAATATGTCTTAGACTAGGCTTTCGCCCAGTCCATAATTCTGTGAGAGTAGAAGGCACTGATTTAGATGGAACAAAGTTCAGAATGTACACTGTCGTATCTAAAGCATATCCTCATAACGAATCTGGCAACTCAGAATAACTCATCATCGATCTAACCATCTCCACAAGAGTCCTATTCCATCACTCTGCTACACCATTCTGCTCGGCTGTTCCAGGTGCAGACAATTGGGATTGAATCTCAGCCTCTGATAAGTAATTCCTAAACTCTCCCAAGAGGTACTCACCACCACGATCAGATCGTAGTGTCTTGATACTTTTACCTTGACGTTTCTCCACATCAGCCTTGAATTCTTTGAACTTGTTAAAGTATTCAGACTTGCGGCGCATCAAGTAAATGTATCCATATCTCGAATAATCGTCTATAAAAGAGACGAAATACTCAAAGCCACCTCTAGCCAGGATAGACATAGGACCACATAAATCAGAATGAACCAATTCTAACACATCTTTGACTTTATACCCCTTGGCCTTAAAAGGCCTCTTGGTCATTTTGCCCTCCAAGCAAGATTTGCAGGTTGGGAAATCTTCCACCACTAATGAACCCAAAGGTCCATCAGCTATCAACCTTTGAATTCTGCTTAGGTTAATATGACCAAACCTAAGATGCCAAATGTTGGTGCAGTGGGCACCAAAGTCGAACCGGTATTTTGATTATGGCAAAAGGCTCAATAGTTAAGGGTATATTTGTTATCTTACGAGCTCAATTAAGTGTGCAGAAATGCTAAAGTTGAGCGGAAGGTCTGCGACACCCGGTGGGAACCGAGGTGGTCGGGCAACGCCAGAGGGACTTCGGAGGAAGCCGAGGTACTCGGGTGAAGACCGGAAGCGAGGCTACAAGGTAAGCTCGTGTGAAAGCGAAGCAAGGTCGTTAAGCGTAGATCCGACCCAATACCTCCAATGGAAGGTCTAGGTCGAGATCAGATGGTTAGAACCATCGTACTTTATATTTTAAGCTAACTTGTACTGCAGTCCAAAACCCTTTGACTACAGTCAACTGCTAGTCAAGTTCCAGCCTCGAGAAGAGCTCGAATTTCAAGGGGGTGAATTTGGACTTGACTCGTGTTTTGGTACAAAGGGTGATGTGGCATCAAGGTGGACATCCAAACCATCACCAAGCTTCCTTGTGGTGGACGCCCAAAATAAGGTGAGTTGGCACAAGATGGTTGGCTCCCATGATGTGGCACAAGTTGAATGGCTCCAACAAGTTGGCGCCCAAGGAGGTTGGAGGTGGCACAAGGTGGTTGGATGAAACACCTCATCCTTGAGTTGGCGCCCAAGGAGGTTGGAGGTGGCACAAGGTGGTTGGATGAAACACCTCATCCTCAAGTTGGCGCCCAAGGAGGTTGGAGGTGGCACAAGGTGGTTGGATGAAACACCTCATCCTTGAGTTGGCGCACAAGAAGGTTGGAGGTGGCACAAGGTGGTTGGATGAAACACCTCATCCTTGAGTTGGGATAAGAACCTCACCTTGGACACTACCTATGTCTAAATTCATAGATCAATATCCATAAATAGACATGTTCACTCCAAGCAAAATACAAGAATTCAAGAGCTCTCAACACGCCGTAAATACGCTACTACTACTCACATTTGCTCTGACGAAGTGCGCCCGACATTCTACTTATAAGAGTTGTCGGTATATTTATTTAAGTTCTACTTCTTTAAATTGTCTTTGTGCTTTAATCGTAACAAGGAAAGGGGGAGTGTCCCTTTGCCTTGATTTCTTTTTGTAATCGTTGCTCCTACTTCCAACGAAGAGGAGTGGTTTTAGTGAATTGCCCTCCGTACGTGATCAAGGATCACTAGGGCCGTGGATTAGCAATCGAAAGATTGTGAACCACGTAAAAATATCTTGTCTACTTTATATTTCATTGTGCATTCTCTACTTGCTTTTTACTTATTGCAAAAGTTTTTAACGACACCGTATCGCTATTCACCCCCTCTAGCGACACTTCGATCCAACAATTGGTATCGAGTAGGCGCTAAGATTCGGTGAAACCACCAATCTAGCTTTGTTTTTCTTTTTTTTTCAGATTTTATTTATTTATTTATTTCTGTTTTCGTATAATTATTTCACTTGCTTATCTTCTCCTACATATAGAATTGCATTAGAGGCTTTAGGATCCGGATAAGGTTGTCCTTCGGGTTAGATCCGAGTAAGGTTGTCCTCGGAACTTCAGCGACATTCGCATTTGATTGTTTATTTCTTTTTGCAAGTTACATTTTATATATCTTTTTTTACTTACTAATCCAAGGCGAAAGTCTTGGAATATTCTTTCGTGTGTGTTTTGCAAGATTCTTTTAAATCGTTCTTCTTCTTGTTTTAAATGGCCCATCTCGAAGGGTTTAGCAGCCCGACCCCGTTTACAGCGGTAATGACTTTCGTTATTGGAAGGGTCGGATGGAATGCTTTCTTAAAACCCAAATCGAGATGTGGATCGTAATCAAACGGTTTCACACTTCCTATTAATGAAGATGGTGAATCTTTGGGTTACGATCAATGGTCAAATTCCATGAAAAACAAGTAGAAGCGATGCCAAGGCAACTCAAATCTTGCAATGTGGGTTTGTCAAGGAAGAGCTCAACGCGTCGGCCCCTTCATTAGTGCAAAGGACTTATGGACCAAGCTAGTGGAACTACGAAGGCACGGCGACACGAAGGTATGTAAAAGATTTACTTTTAAATAAATTGTATAACTTGAAAATGCAGGAAAACGAGACCGCAACTCAACTACATGCTCATTATCCAAGACATCGTCAACCAACTCCATGCCATCGGACAAAAGGTCGAGAATCGCGACCTTATCGGTATTCTCTTAACTCGTTTCCTAGGACCACCTTGTGGGCATCCATGGTCGATGCCTACAAGGTCTCCAAGGACCTTTCTAAAATTAGGTTAGGCAATTGTTTGAACTTGAATTACATGAGCAAACTAACGTGGTCGGGGCCGAAGAGTATTGCGTTAGTTGCGAGGTTCCAAGAAGAAGAAGCCCATAAGCAAGCCACCCGAAGGAAGAAGGCGAGTCGAATCGGAAGTAGACTCGAAATAGAATCCGAACTAGTCAATCTAGTTGGAAGATGATCAAGAGGCGAAAGCGACCAACAACTCAAGGTAAGCCTAAACCTAATTCAAATACTTCTAATTTTAGATGCTATGAGTGCAGCGAGTTCGGTCACATCAAGTCAAGTGCCCAAAGCTAAGAATAGCATCAAAGACCAGAAAGCGCTCGCTACTTGGGAGGAGTTGTCGGAGGAAGAAGGCGATATCAAGCTCTAATGGCCAAGCCCGAGCACGACTCGAAACAGAAGAAGAGTCAGAGTCCGAATGATGAGCTTCCATTCAAGACAAGCCACGGATCCGTATCCGGTTCAAAAGAATCATTAAGGGTAAGTCGGTCGTTACTTAATACTTTGTATGGTGCAATTAAATTTTTAAATAAGAAACTAGCTAAGTCCGAGTCCAAGGTCGAGACCCTGGTGAGGAGGTTAACCTTCTCAAACATGAGGTCTCCTAACCTCTTCGACTACTCGTATTCAAGAGGAGGACTCAACTCAAGTTGAAAAGCTTGAAGTTGAGAACTCGCTTTTGAAAACACAAGTCGAAGACCTTAGGAACGTTGGAAAGGTTCACTTTGGGATCAAGGGACTTGACCTCTTACTTGGATCACAAAGGGCCGTGTACAACAAGGCGGACTAGGTTTAACTCAAATACAACCAATAAGTCATATATGTCTATAGTAAACCAACATAAGAAAAATGTCCAAGCATGGGTCCCTAAGACCACTTTGATTTCAACTTTAGGATCTAACATGTATTGGGTTCCCAGGACCAAATTCACTATGTGAATAGACCCACTCGATTCAATGGTCGAGGAGCCAATACAAAATGTATTTTTTAAGTCTTAGAAATTGCATGCTTAGTTTTCCTTTATTTTTAGAATGGTTAGATAGGACTCATAACCAACTAAAATCCTGCGAAAGATTGAGCCTCGGGAGCCTCTTTTCAAAAATAAACCAACTAAAATCCTACGAAAGATTGAGCCTCGGGGGCCTCTTTTCAAAAATAACTAGTTAGACCAAGGCGTAGTCTCAAGTAAGTCGAGTTATCAATTTCTTGAAATTAGCTTTGTCTAAGGAAGTGGTCGTTGTTCCGATCAAAGAAGGCCTGCGTACCTCGCCACGACACGGAAGCTAATCTCTTGAAAGATTACTTGATGAGCTTAGACTAAATCGAATCTAACCTAATGTTGGTTAATTTAAATTCATTAAAATTAATCAAGTAAAATTGAAAGTCATCTCACAATAACACATAGGAATAACATGTTTTGATCATGTAGATATTGGTGAGATGATTTAGGTTAAAAACTTACAAAACAACCCTTTGTAAATTCCAATATCCGATCCAACTACCTTATGTGTAGGATCAATGGATGTTAGACGTTGGTTACTCGACACATGACCAGGGATCAACTCAAATTTTGAAGTTACGATTCAAGCGACAAGGATCGGTAGCCTTGGAAATAGCGGCAAGCTCAAAATCATCGGATCGGGTGATATTGAGCTCAACTCTAACTTTACAATTCAAAATGTCTTATTAGTAGAAAACTTTCAATATAATTTACTTAGTGTAAGCCAATTGTGTGATAACAATTATAAGGTCATATTTCTAGAAAATGAATCGTAATCAAAATAAATGCAACATCTAAAATAATACTTAAAGGAACTAGGAATAGCAACATCTACACAATAAATTTACCCAACTCCTCAACCAAGTGTCTTATGACACGGCCAAGAGAATCTTGGTTATGGCAGAAGACTAGGACACTCTTTTAAGACTACGTCACAAGATGAGTCGAGTGGCTTGGTTATAGGTTTGCCTAAACTAAACAACTTGGATAATAAAATATGTAATGCTTGTCAACAAGGTAAACAATCTAGGACACAACATCAATTAACTAATCAGAGCAGACCAAAAGTGTTCTTGAGCTCCTACACATGGATCTATTTGATTCACATGGAGCTAAGTCACTCAATGGTAGTCAATTTTGCTTAGTCATAATTGGCTGACTATTCTAGATTTACTTGGGTTAGGTTTATCAAACATAAAAATGATACCTAGACCAACTAATCAATCTTTGTAGGTTAATCGAAAATCAAAAGACTTAGAAGCGATCATGGTGGTGAATTCGAAAACCACGGGTTTACTGATTTACGTAACCTAAGCGGATACCACCATGAGTTTTCATGTCCTAGAACCCCACAACAAAATGGGTTAGTCGAGCGGAAAAATAGAACCCTACAAGAAGCCGCTAGGACAATGTTAAAGCAGTATAACCTGCAGATAGATTTTGGGCGGAGGCCGTTAGTACGGCTTGCTATGTCCAAAATAGGATCCTTATGGTAAAGAGGCACCAAAGACCTCGTCACGAGATTTATCACGATAAAATACCGAACATCAAGTACTTTAGGGTATTTGGATGCAAGGTACATATCTTAAACACTAAGGATTACCTAGGAAATTCAAATCCAAAACCTCTCTGGAACCTTTCTAGGATACTCAACCACCGAGAGCTTATAGGGTATACAATCACGACACTCTTAGAGTCGAAGAAACCATTAATATAGTTTTCGACGAAGGACACGAACCCGTTCAATCCTTAACAAAACCAACTAGCAAATCAACTTATAGCGAACCCGACTCTGATCTTGAACTTGAATCTCGTCCTAACCCAAGTCATCCTATCGACCAAGTGATAGATGACTCTAACCCAAGTCAAACTAGAACTCACCCAAGTCATCCTATCGACCAAGTGATAGATGACCCTAACCCGAGTCACACTAAGACTCAAACAAATCATCCTATCAATCAAGTTATAGGTGATCCAAATTTAGGGGTTCGAACTAGAGCTTCATACCGAAACCTTAGTCAAATCTCGTTAATTTCCAAAATCGAACCCAAAACTATTGAACAAGCACTTCTTGATCCCGACTGGATTATTGCTATGCAAGAAGAGCTAGCTCAATTCACTAGAAATGAAGTCCAGAATTAGTACCACCACCTAAAGAAAAATCAATTATTGGAACAAGGTGGGTATTTCGAAATAAACTTGATGATAAAGGTGAAGTAGTTAGAAATAAAGCTAGGTTAGTCACAAAAGGGTTTAGTCAAGTCGAAGGTTTAGATTACGATGAGACCTATGCCCCCGTAGCCAGACTAGAGTCCATCCGAATGTTGTTAGCATATGCTGCACATCGAGGTTTTAAATTGTTTCAAATGGATGTCAAGTCAGCATTTTTGAATGGATACATTAAGGAAGAAGTTTACGTCAGTCAACCTCCCGGATTCGAAAATCTAGATAAACCTGACCATGTCCTTAGACTTAAGAAAGCCCTATATGGACTCAAACAAGCCCCAAGAGCTTGGTACGAAAGGATTCAACCAAGGTTTAGTCGACCCAACCTTATTCGTTAAAACCGTAGGAAAAGAAATCTTTATAGCCCAAATCTATGTAGATGATATAATTTTTGGAACTACCAACTCGATCACGCTAAAGCAATTCATCTCACTTATGGAAAGTGAATTTGAAATGAATTTAGTGGGAGTTAAGTTTCTTCTTAGGTTTACAAATTAAACAAACTAAAGATGGAATATATTTACATCAACAAAAATATACTAAGGACTTAATAAATCGATTTGGAATGCAAGATGCTAAAATAATCAATACACCTATGGCAACTAATGTTAATATAAACGAAGATGTAGAAGGAAAACCCGTTGACCTAAAATACTATAGGAGCGCAATAGGAAGTCTCCTATACTTAACCGCGAGCCGATCCGACATTTTATTCGCGGTAAGTATGTGCGCAAGGTTACAAACCTGTGCCACGGAGTCTCACCTAACCTAGTCAAGCGTATCCTTAGATATCTAAAGGGCACGCTAAGCGTAGGTATTTGGTACCCTAGATCTACGAGTTTAATCTAATCGGCTACTCCGACTCGACTATGCGGTAGTAAACTCGATAGAAAGAGCACGAGTGGTTGTTGTCAAATCCTCGAGTCTAGTAAGTTAGTGCGATAGGAAGCATTGCGTTGCCTTATCTACCACCAGCCCGAATCGTTGCGATGGGTGAGTGTGTCTCTCGGCTCACGTGGATGAAGCACACTCTCCAAGACTTTAGCTTAATCTTTAACAACATTAAAACCTACATAGATAACATTAGTTCAATTAACTTAACTAAAAATCCAATATGTCATTCTAGGACAAAACATATAGAAGTTAAACACCACTTCATTAGGGAACATGTAACTAATGGAACTATACAACTAGAGTATGTTGAGTCCAAATCAAACCTAGCGGACATCTTCACCAAACCACTACCCGAAGCCGAATTTAGTTTATTAAGACGAAAGTTAGGTATGTGCGTAATAGAGTAGGATTTAAATTTTTCTATATATGTAATCTACTTTTGCTTCTTTTTATGAAATTAGCCTAAGTCTTACCTTAGAAATCATATACCTATAGATTTAAGGAGCCAACACATCTCACAACACATAGGACTAATGTGTTTGTGTACTTATGCCGTGAGCAGGCGTGAGATTTTAGGACCTTACTCATGTTTCCAGATGTAGATTCATTTCATCGACATGAACCATGGAGTATAATTATTTAAAATTAATCAACTCCTTCAAGACTTATTGATCATTCTATATCAATCAAGTCCAACCGGAGTTGTACATTTTAGATGAACATATTTTCAAGCTTATTATTATTTAAAAAAAAAAATATATTTATATTGGGAACTTGCTTGGACTTACAAACCCTAAAATATATTTACAAACTTTTTGAGTTAAGGCAAAAGGGGGAGAAAGTCACAAAAGTAAGGAAGAAAGTAAACAAAATTATTACCTTTTATATTAAGTAATTCCGTTTACTTAAGCAACTATTAAGGGGGAGTAAAAATTATTTTTCAAGAACTCACCTTCGGTCAAGGGGGAGGTTACCTCAAAGGGGAGAACTTGAAACAATAATATTTCTCACTCATATTTAATCTTTATGCTAGCTCATTCATATTTAATCTTTATGCTAGCTCATTCATATTTAATCTTTATGCTAGCTCATTCATATTTAATCTTTATGCTAGCTCATTCATATTTAATCTTTATGCTAGCTCAGTCATGCTTAATCATTATGCTAGCTCATTCATATTTAATCTTTATGCTAGCTCATTCATATTTAATCTTTATGCTAGCTCATTCATGCTTAATCATTATGCTAGCTTACTGTTATGCTTAATTTTTCCTTAACTTTTGTGTCGGTTTGCCATGAATCAAAAAGGGGGAGATTGTTGGTGCAGTGGGCACCAAAGTCGAACCGGTATTTTGATTATGGCAAAAGGCTCAATAGTTAAGGGTATATTTGTTATCTTACGAGCTCAATTAAGTGTGCAGAAATGCTAAAGTTGAGCGGAAGGTCTGCGACACCGGTGGGAAGCAGGTGGTCGAACGCGCGAGAGGACTTCGGAGGAAGCCGAGGTACTCGGGTGAAGGCAGCGAGGCTACAAGGTAGCTCGTGTGAAAGCGAAGCAAGGTCGTTAGCGTAGATCCGACCCAATACCTCCAATGGAAGGTCTAGGTCGAGATCGGATGGTTAGAACCATCGTACTTTATATTTTAAGCTAACTTGTGCTGCGGTCCAAAACCCTTTGACTACAGTCAAGCTACTAGTCAAGTTCGCCTCGAGAAGAGCTCGAATTTCAAGGGGTGAATTTGGACTTGACTCGTGTTTTGGTACAAAGGGTGATGTGGCATCAAGGTGGACATCCAAACCATCACCAAGCTTCCTTGTGGTGGACGCCCAAAATAAGGTGAGTTGGCACAAGATGGTTGGCTCCCATGATGTGGCACAAGTTGAATGGCTCCAACAAGTTGGCGCCCAAGGAGGTTGGAGGTGGCACAAGGTGGTTGGATGAAACACCTCATCCTCAAGTTGGCGCACAAGGAGGTTGGAGGTGGCACAAGGTGGTTGGATGAAACACCTCATCCTTGAGTTGGCGCACAAGGAGGTTGGAGGTGGCACAAGGTGGTTGGATGAAACACCTCATCCATGAGATTGGATAAGAAACTCACCTTGGACACTACCTATGTCTAAATTCATATATCAATATCAATAAATAGACATGTTCAAGCCAAGAAAATAACAAGAATTCAAGAGCTCTCAACACGCCGTCGTAGCGCTACTACTACTCACATTTGCTACGACGAAGTGCCGCCGACAACGAAAGCTACATCTTCTACTTATAAGAGTTGTCGGTATATTTATTTAAGTTCTACTTCTTTAAATTGTCTTTGTGCTTTAATCGTAACAAGGAAAGGGGGAGTGTCCCTTTGCCTTGATTTCTTTTTGTAATCGTTGCTCCTACTTCCAACGAAGAGGAGTGGTTTTAGTGAATTGCCCTCCGTACGTGATCAAGGATCACTAGGGCCGTGGATTAGCAATCGAAAGATTGTGAACCACGTAAAAATATCTTGTCTACTTTATATTTCCGCTGTGCATTCTCTACTTGCTTTTTACTTATTGCAAAAGTTTTTAACGACACCGTATCGCTATTCACCCCCCCTCTAGCGACACTTTCGATCCAACACCAAAGATATATTTGGTTCATCTTCGAAGGTTCTTTTCTCTTATTGGAATTAGAAGATGAGTTGCTAACTTCAATTTGCATAGTGGGAGGTTTTGGTTGAAGTGTGTATAGATTTTCTATCAATGCACCTGAACAGATAATGTCCCTATTCCTTTTTATAACAATTCTGTGATTAAAAGAAATATAATATCCATTCATAAACAATTTAGAAACCGAAATTAAATTCTTTCTAAATAAATGTACTTAAAGGCAATTCTTAAGAACCAAAACTTTATTTTTCTCAAAAGATAAATGAACGCCTCCCACTGCAATTGCCACCACCTTCATGGCATCGCCCAAGTACACGGTAATCTCCCCTTCAGCCAGTCGTCTGGTTTCTTGGAACCCCTGCAAAGTATTGCAGACATGATCAGTGGCTCCCGTATCTACACACCAGGTGCCGGTAGATAACACCACTAAGCATGTTTCAACGACTAGACCAAAAGATATACCTTTGTTCTACTTGCGGTTGGGGCAGTCCTTCTTCCAGTGTCCAGTCTGCTTAAAAGTGAAGCACTTGCCTTTCGGCTTCTTCACTCCTCCCTGAGTTCCTCCCACCGCCTTCGCCTCAGTTTGTTTCTTCTTCTTATTTCCTTTCGGCTTAGAAGTAGAAACCTTTTGGGTCACCATGGAATGCACCTGAGCACTCTGAAGAAATAGCCCCTCTGTTGCCTGGAGTTCTGTCATAAGCTCCGCCAATGAATACAACCTTTTGTTCATGTTGTAGTTCATGAGAAACTGCTCAAAACTCCTAGGTAGAGACTGGAGAATGATATCGACTTGGTTTTCCCCATCGATCTCAGCTCTAATGACTTCCAACTCATTAAAATGAGCCATTATCTTGAGAACATGATCCCTCATGGGTGTTCCCTCAATCATGGTGGTCATCATCAAGTTCCTCATAACTTCCTGCCTTGCAGCCCGATTTTGGTGTCCGAAAAGCTCTTTGTGATTGAGCATCATATCATAAGCAGTGGGCATGGCTTGATGTTGATGTTGTAGTACATTTGACATAGATGCCAAAATATAACACCACGCCATCTCATCGGCCTTGATCCACTTCTTATAACTCTCTCTCTCCTTTTCCCTAGAATCATCCACAGGCTTAGGAGGGCACTCTTCGAGAAGTACATATTTGTATTCCTCACCAGTCAAGACAATGTCAAGATTCCTCTTCCAATCAACATAGTTGGGTCCAGTAAGTTTATTCTCTTTCAGTATCACAGCAAGCGGGTTGAAAGTCATTTTTAAAGAAAACCTAAGAATCACATAGATCAAAACATTAGATTTCAAAAAATTATTGATTCCTCAAACAATAATATTTTAAAATCAAACAACACCTCAAAACACCGAGAATATCGTATGCCACGATAGTGTGGACGTATACGAATTCTACATTTGTACGCGGAAGTTTTACCCATTAATTTTACTATCTTGTCAACCTAACTTTTGACAAGTAAAATTAATAGTTGGTTCCTCTTTGGCCCTACAAATAAAAGCAATGACTTCGATGGGAAGGATACTTATATTTGTATCTAAGTGTTCACCATTACTCGGTACCAAGGTAATTATCTCGGGTTATGTGTCTTCTGATGGGGAAGTACACATGCTCCTTAATAATTCCCTATAACCATATTCGACCTTGTGATCCGCAAACAAACTCATCCGTGTGGAGGAAGGTACTCAGAGCCGACGCGCAAGTTTGTTTGCATCACTTATCAAATTGTAATGGAGGTCGTGGGAATTTATAAAAATATCCCTCTCCCACTTAGTAATTTGTAATTGAGGAATTTTCTAGCCTACGACATGCATATCAAACAATAAGCAATAAATATGAAAAATAAATTATTTTCCAACTATTATGGCTTTTTTCTTCAATATGTCTCCCGTCACATCGTCATCTCGTCCGCTCCTCCTATGCCATGTACAAGCCATCTAGAGATCCGAGCTGAGACTAAAACATATTTTAATTTACATCCATCGATCCTATACTCCAAGAGGGAGTGTACATGAAATCTAGATCGAAAGTAAACTAAAATAAAAAGAGTGACTAAACAATGTCGTATCTAATTTACAAAAAATTAAATACTAGCCTCGTCAACCCCGAGGATTCAACAAAATATACTATTAAACACATACAATCACATACACACATATGACCATAATAGTCGGATCTTATGCCTGCAACCAAAGAGTTAACCTACGCATATCCTACTATTATTCTACACATATAATATATGAAAAAATACATAAGAATAATCGAATCCTAAACACACAAAACTGAAAACTGTGGCTCTGATACCAATTGTTAGCTGAGGGGTCCGTGAGGGGAAACTTCGCTTCCCACTTCAACTTGGTCGCTTGTTCATGGCGATCCCTTCGATGTCCCCGGATTAAAAAAATTTAATCCTAGACAAAAGGGATTGCCCAAGCAACCATGTCATCATCATGCTATTCATTTAGAGTAGTCACTTGAACAAACTTGTTGTTCGAGCGACCAACCTCTATTCCATAAATAGCTGCGGAATAGACGATGTACGGATCGCCGACTTTTGTGTTTATATTTGGGGTCCAAGTATATTTAGCCATAAAACAGAATATATATCATGCATATAATTGAAAAACAAATATAAACATGCAACATATGAAAATAGAGAATTGATATACCTCTCGATCTTCTATTGTATGACCTTCCTCCTTTTGGACGTCGTGTGGGTGACGATCTACCAAAAGTTGAAGCTCCTAGATCACCAATCTTCCTTTCTTGCTCGTTCCGAGCAAGAGGAAGAATAGAAACAAGATCTTTCTCCTTCCTTTAGGCAACCAACAAGCAACAAGCACCTTGCTTGCCACTGGCCAACAAGGAGAAGGGAAACAATGGTTGCCGGCCAAAAGCTCCAAGGGAGGACCCTAAGCCTTGGTTCCACCGGTCAAGGAGGAGGAGAAGAGCTGCTATGGATGCCGTCCAAGGTGAGGAAGGGGTTGTATGGGCGCCGGCAAGCTTGAGGATGAAGAAGATAAGGAAATTGTTTCCTTATTTGGTGCCGCCAAGCTCCTAACCCTAGCCCCTTGCTTCTTGCCGCCAACTCCAAAGACCCTTGCTTCTCTAATTGGATTCAAGTTGTCGTCCAACCCTTGCCCTCCTTTTATAGAGTTAATGATAAGCCTTGTTTTAATCTCCACCATTGGTTCTAGGGATTTAATCTCAACCGTCGGATCTAGATATTTAATCTCAACCGTCGGATCTAGAGATTTAATCTCTACCTTTGGATCTAGAGTTTTGTTTCTATCCATTGGATTTAATCTTCATGAGGTTTTAATAGGCTACAATAGGGACCATGAGGAGGAGTTGGATCTTGCCCACCCAATGGATCAAGCCAACATAAAGTCCGATCCATTAATGATAATCCAATCCACTAAAGGTTTATCATTGATCTACCTCACCAACCCCCATAAGTTAATATGGGTTCCATATATTATATGTACATATTCTCTCCGTATTTAAGATCTCGAATATCCATCGAATAATTAATTTACTGACTATTAATTAATCAATATCTAACTCCATGAGTAGTACCACTCAACCTTTTCATCATGCCGGACCAAGTCCACCTGCAGGGTTTACATGATGAACATTATGAGCTCCTCAAGGGGACATCATCATCCTAATATATAGGACATGGTTTCCTTCTATAATCAATGACACACCATATAAATAATATTATTTTCCATCTTACCGAGCCTATCGATTTAATATATAAATCTCGCCCATTGGTAAATCAAAGAAATGACTACTAAGTATATGTGCCTATTATTATATTGTGATTAAGAGTATGTACAATATAATATCTGAGGTTTGATTCGATTATGTAGTCGACAATAAATCGAATCACCTCTAAGTCGGTCCTACTCAATACACACAAAGTGTACTAGTGTGATTTTATGGTCAAGACAAACCAATACCAAATCACATTACAACCATACCAATGGTTTGTCCAAAGCCATCTCGATTGTCAGCCTATACTTATACTTTACAAGGAGCCGATAACATGATCTTCCGTGAGACACCACACACCATGTTATCTACAATGTAATGTATTAGACAATATGCATAAATATATGCAAACAATGATCATGTGATTCTTATTTTAAAATAAAGATGTTCATACAAAAGAGCTAGGCTTTCAGTATACATCCCAACAATCTCCCACTTATACTAAAAGACTATGCTGTCCTTATACTGCCATACATTTGATTTCCCTTCCCTCCACATGCCTATCAAAGCTCTCGCTAGAAGGGCCTTAGTGAAAGGGTCTACCAGGTCATCCTCTGATGCAATCTAGGCGACAACAACTTCTACCTCCTTTACGATTTCTCGTATCAGGTGGTACTTGCGCTCTATGTGTTTACTAGCCTTATGGGCTCGTGGTTCCTTCAAGTTTGCAACTGCACCACTATTATCACAATAAATTGTGATAGTTCTGGGCAAACCAGGAATCACATCCAAGTCCATCAGGAAGTTCCTGAGCCATACAGCTTCTTTGGCCGCCTAAGAGGCCGCCACATACTCAGCTTCCATGGTGGAGTCCGCCATGCACTTTTGCTTGACACTCCTCCATACAATGGCTCCACCTCCTAAAGTAAACACAAAACCTGAGGTAGACTTACTGTTATCCCTATCTGATTGGAAATCGCAATCCATGCAACCCACAGGGAGTAATTGGTATGCACGGTAAACTAGCATATAATCCCTAGTCCTTCTCAGGTACTTCAATATATGCTTTACCGCAGTCCAATGTCCCTGTCCTGGATTACTCTGATATCTGCTGACCATGCCCACGGCAAAGCAGATATCTGGTCTCATATAGAGCATCGCATACATGAGGCTTCCTACTGCCGAAGCATAAGGAACCGCCTTCATCTCCTCTATCTCCTCAGATGATCTAGGACACATCTCCTTAGATAAAGGAACTCCATGCCTGAAAGGTAGAAAACCCTTCTTGGAGTTCTGCATGCTAAAACGCTCCATAATCGTGTCTATGTATGAAGCTTGGGATAAGCACAACATCCTTTTCCTGCAATCCCTTATAACCTTGATCCCAAGGATGTGTCCCACCTCTCCTAAGTCCTTCATATCAAACTGTTTGGACAACCATACCCTTACGTCTGATAACACCTTGATATTGTTGCCAATCAACAAAATGTCATCTACGTATAGTACAAGAAATACCACTACGTTTCCGTCACATCTCTTGTATACACAAGATTCATCCAGACTTTGAATAAATCCATAAGACTGGATCACTTCATCAAACCGGATGTTCCAAGATGTCGAAGCTTGCTTCAATCCATAAATGGACCGATTAAGCTTACATACAAGATGCTCTTTGCCCTTAGCAATGAATCCCTCTGGTTGCTTCATGTAGATGTTTTCCTCAAGACTTCCATTAAGGAAAGCTGTCTTGACATCCATCTGTCACACCTCATAATCCATATGAGCTGCTATGCATAAGACAATCTGGATAGATTTAAGCATGGCTACCGGCGAAAAGGTCTCCTCATAATCGATACCCTCTTTCTGAGTATACCCCTTCGCAACAAGCCTCACTTTGAAGGTCTCAACCTTCCCATCTTTTCCTCTTTTTCTCTTGTAGATCCACTTGCATCCAATGGTTTTTACACCATCGGGTGGTTCTACTAGCTCCCAGACCTGATTTGAATCCATAGATTCAATCTCAGCATTCATTGTACTCTGCCAAGATACTGCATCTTTATCTTGGATTGCCTCATCATATGTCCAGGGATCAGGTTCATGTTCGCCAGGGACCAAATCAGAAGATTCTCCCAAGAACATGAATCTATCAGGCTGTCTCACAACCTTCCCACTACGACGAGGTATCACCTGTGTATCCTCTGTGACACGCGGTGCAGTGACATGTGGTATATCCTCTTGTATCGGTGGTACTAAAGAAGTGACTTCCCTTTTTAACTCCTCCCAATTTTACCCTTGGGCTTGTGGCTTATCACATAGTCTTCCTCTAGAAATCGGCATTCGTGTTAACGATCACCCTCGATCTCTAGGACTATAAAACAAGTCGAATAACTCATCATCGATCTAACCATCTCCATAAGAGTCCTATTCCTTCGCTCTGCTACACCGTTCTGCTGGGGTGTGCCAGGTGCAGTCAATTGGGATTGAATCCCAACCTCTGATAAGTAGTTCCTAAACTCCCCCAAGAGGTTGTCACCACCACGATCAGATCGTAGTGTCATCCACATCTTGAATAATCATCTACAAAAGAGACGAAATATTCAAGATTACCTCTTGCCTAGATAGCCATAGGACCACACAAATCAGAATGAACCATTTCTAACACATCTTTGGCTCTATACCCCTTGGCCTTAAAAAGGCCTCTTGGTCATCTTACCCTCCAAGCAAGATTCGTAGGTTGGGAGATCCTCCACCACTAATGAACCCAAAGGTCCATCAACTATCAACCTTTGAATTCTGCTTAGGTTAATGTGACCAAGCCTAAGAAGCCAAAGATATGTTTGGTTCATCTTCGAAGGTTCTTTTCTCTTATTGGAATTAGAAGATGAGTTATTAACTGCAATTTGCATCGTGGGAGATTTTGGTTCAAATTTCCTTTTAATGTACCTGAATAGATATTCTCCCTATTCCTTTTTATAACAACTCTGTCATTAAAAGAAATAGAATATCCATCCATAATAATTTAGAAACTGAAACTAAATTCTTTCTAAATAAAGGTACATAAAGGGAATTTTCCAGAACCAAAGTTTTATTATTTTCAAGAGATAAATAAAACTTCTCCCACTGCAATAGCCGCCACCATCATGGCATTGCCCTAGTAAATGGTAATCTCCCCTTCAACTAGTCATCGGGTTTCTGGAACCCTGCAATTATTCTGCGAACATGATTAGTGGCTCCGTATCTACTCACAGTGCGGTAGATATCACCGCTAATCATGTTTCAATGACTAGTCCAAAAGATATACATATGTTCTGTTTTGGATTGGGACAGTCCTTCTTCCAATGTCCATCCTGCTTGCAAGTTAAGTACTTGCCTTTTGGCTTCATCACTCTTCCCTGAGATCCTCCCACCATCTTTGCTTCACCTTGTTTCTTCTTCTTCTTGCCTTTCGGCTTAGAAGTAGAAACTCTTTTGAGCAATGATGGCTTGAGGACACTCTTCGAAGAGTGCATACTAGCAGATAAGACAATATTTGGATTCATTTCCAATCAATATATTTTGGGTACAATAAGTTTATTTCCTTTAGTATCAAAATAAGTGGACTGAAAGTCAATTTTAAAAATCCTAAGAATCACATAGATCATTACTTTAGATTTCAAAAAATTATTGATTCCTCAAACAATAAAATTTCAAAATCAACCAACACCTCAAATCACCGAGAATATCACATGCCACGATAGTGTGGACGTATACGAATTCTACATTTGTAAGAGGAGGTTTTACCCATTAATTTTATTATCTTGTCAACCTTACTTTTTGACAAATAAAATTAATAGTTGGTTCCTCTTTGGCCCTACAAATAAAAGCAGTGACTCCGATGGGGAGGATACTTTTTATTTGCATCTAAGTGTGCACCATTACACGGTACTAAGGGAATTATTTCGGATTATGTGCCTTACCGATGGGGAAGTACACACGCTCCTAAATAATTTCCTATAACCATTATTTGACCTAGTGATCCGCAAACAAACTCATCCGATGGGGAGGAAGGCACTCAGAGCCGACGCGTAAGTTTGTTGCATCACATGTCAAATTGTAATGGAGGCCGCGGGAATTAATTAAAATATCCCTCTCCCACTTAGTAAATTGAAAATGAGGAATTTTCAAGCACACACAACATGCTTATTATTACTATAGATTTCAATAAAAATTATTGATTCCTCAAACAATAAAATTTTGAAATCAACCAACACCTCAAACACCGAGAATATCGCATGCCACGATAGTGTGGACGTATACGAATTCTACATTTGTAAGAGGAGGTTTAACCCATTAATTTTATTATCTTGTCAACCTTACTTTTTGACAAATAAAATTAATAGTTGGTTTCTCTTTGGCCCTACAAATAAAACTACTTTTTATTTGCATCTAAGTGTGCACCATTACACGGTACTAAGGGAATTATTTCGGATTATGTGCCTTACCGATGGGGAAGTACACACGCTCCTAAATAATTTCCTATAACCATTATTTGACCTAGTGATCCGCAAACAAACTCATCCGATGGGGAGGAAGGCACTCAGAGCCGACGCGTAAGTTTGTTGCATCACATGTCAAATTGTAATGGAGGCCGCGGGAATTAATTAAAATATCCCTCTCCCACTTAGTAAATTGAAAATGAGGAATTTTCAAGCACACACAACATGCTTATTATTACTGTAGATTTCAATAAAAATTATTGATTCCTCAAACAATAAAATTTTGAAATCAACCAACACCTCAAACACCGAGAATATCGCATGCCACGATAGTGTGGACGTATACGAATTCTACATTTGTAAGAGGAGGTTTAACCCATTAATTTTATTATCTTGTCAACCTTACTTTTTGACAAATAAAATTAATAGTTGGTTTCTCTTTGACCCTACAAATAAAACTACTTTTTATTTGCATCTAAGTGTGCACCATTACACAGTACTAAGGGAATTATTTCGGATTATGTGTCTTACCGCTGTGGAAGTACACACGCTCCTAGATAATTTCCTATAATCATTATTTAACCTAGTGATCCGCAAACAAACTCATCCGATGGGGAGGAAGGCACTCAGAGCCGACGCGCAAGTTTGTTTACATCACTTGTCAAATTGTAATGGAGGCCATGAGAATTTAAAAAATATCCCTCTCCCACTTAGTAATTTGAAATTGAAGAATTTTCCTAGCCTACGACATGCATATCATACAAAAAGCAATAAATATGAAAAATAAATTATTTTCCAACTATTATGGCTTTTGTCTTCAATATGACTCTTGTCGCATCGCCATCTCGTCCGCTCCTCCTACGCCATGTACGAGCCATCAGGAGATCCGAGCCGAGACTAAATCCTATTTTAATTTACATCCATCGATCCTATACTCCACGAGGAAGTGTACATGAAATCTAGATCGAAAGTAAAATAAAATAAAGAGCGGCTAAACAATGCCGTATTTAATTTACAAAAACTAAATACTAGCCTCGTCAACCCCGAGGATTCAACAAAATAAACATTTACACACATACAATCAGATACACACATATGGCCATAATAGTCGGATCTTATGCCTGCAACCAAAGAGTTAAACTACGCATATCCTACTATTATCCGGCACATATAATATATGAAAAAGTGCATAAAAATTAACCAAATCCTAAACACACAAAACCGGAAACCTTGGCTCTGATACCAATTGAAAGGTTTTGCCCGGAAGCTCTGATACCAATTGAAGGGATGCCCCTTGTCGAGTCCGTGAGGGGAAACTTCGCTTCCCCTTCACCTCGGTTGCTTGACCATGGTGATCCCTTCGATGTCCCCGGATTAAAAAATTTAATCCTAGACAAAAGGGATTCCCAAAGCAACCAAGTCATCATCGTGCTATTCGTTTAGAGAGGTCACTTGAACAAACTAGTTGTTCAAGCGACCATCCTCTATTCTACGAGTAGCCGCGGAATAGACGATGTCCGGATCGCCGGTTTTTGTGTTTATACTCGGGATCCAAGTATTATTTAGCCTATTTACAGAAATATAACATGCTTATATTTTGAAAAACAAACACAAGCAATGAATAAAAGAGATAGAAGAATAGTTATACCTCTTGGTCTTCTAATGTATGACGCTCCTTCTTTTGGACGTCGTGTGGGCGACGATCCACCAAAACCCGAAGCTCCTAGATCGCAAAACTTCCTTCCTTGCTTTTCCCAAGAAAGAGGAAGAAGAGAAACAATGTTTTTCTCCTTCAAAAACTCAACCAACAAAGAACTATAGAAGTTCTTGCCGGCGGCCAACTAGAAGGAGAAGAAGATGATGGAAAACTACCAAGACACCAAGGGAAACCCTATATCTTGTTTCCACCACCTAAGGAGAAGAGAGGGGAGTGTTTTGGATGCCGTCCAAGGGCTGGGAAGGGCTGGAATAGCTGCTGGACGTTGGCCACAAGGCAAGGAAGAAGAAGGAAAACTTGCCTTATTTGGTGCCACCCTTGCTTCCAAACCCTAACCCTAATTCCAATCCTATCTCAACCGCTTCCCATGCCCTCCTTTTATAGAGTTAGGGATAAGTCATGAATTAATCTCCTCCATTGGTTCTAGGGATTTAATCTCAACCGTCGGATCTAGAGATTTAATCTCAACCGTCGGATCTTAGAGATTTAATCTCTACCAATGGATCTTAGTGTTTTGTTTCTATCCATTGGATCTAAGCATCTTGAGGTGTTAATGGGCTACATTAGGGACCATGAGGAGGAGTTGGGTCTTGGCCACCCATGGATCAAGCCCACATAAAGTCCGATCCACTAATGATGGTCCAATCCACTAAAGGTCCATCATTGATCTACCTCACCAACCCCCATATGATAATATGGGCTCCATATATTATTTGTACATTTTCTCCCCGTGTTTAAGATCTTGAATGTCCGTCGATTAATTAATTTACTAACCATTAATTAATCAACATCTAACTCCTTGAGTAGTACCACTCAACCTTTTCATCATGCCGGACCAAGTCCACCTGCAGGGTTTACATGATGAACCTTATGAGCTCCTCAAGGGGACATCATCATCCTAATATATAGGACACGGTTTCCTCCTATAATTAACGGCAGACCATATAAATAATATCATCTCCCAACTTATCGAGTCTATCGATTTAATCTATAAATCTCGCCCATTGGTAAATCAAAGAGATGAGTACCAAGTATATGTGCCCGTTATTATATCGGGATTAAGAGCATGTACTAAATAATATCGGTCGATTAGATTATGTAGTCGGAATAAATCGAATCACCTCTTGTAGTCTGCTCAATACACACAAAGTGCACTAGTGTGATTCTATGGTCAAGACAAACCAATACCAAATCACACTACAACCATTCCGATGGTTTGTCCAAAGTCATCTCGGTTGTGAGCCTTTACTTATACTTTACAAGGAGCCGATAACATGATCTCCCGTGTGACACCACACACCATGTTATCTACAATGTAACGTATTAGACAATATGCATAAATATATGCAAACAATGATCATGTGATTCTTATTTCAAAATAAAGATGTTCATACAAAAGAGCTAGACTTTCAGTATACATCCCAACAAGGATAACCTGGCGGATCCATTCACTAAGGCCCTTCCAGCGAAAGCGTTTGATAGGCATGTGGAGGACATGGGGATCAGATGTATGGCAGAGAGATGACGGCATAGTCTTTTAGTATAAGTGGGAGATTGTTGGAATGTATACTGAAAGCCTAGCTCTTTTTGTATGAATATTTTATTTTGAAATAAGAATCACATGATCATTGTTTGCATTTTATATATTCATTATATATGTGTGAATATTGTCTAATATTTTACATTGTAGATAACATGGTGCTTGGTGTGGCACAGAAGATCATGTTATCAGTCCCTTGTAAAATATAAGTAAAGGCTCACAACCAAGATGGTTTTGGACAAACCATTGGTATGGTTGTAGTGTAGCTTGGTATTGTTTTATCTTCAACATAGAGTTACACTAGTACACTTAGGTGTATTGAGCAGGACTAACATAGAGGTGATTCAATTTAGTGCTGACTACATAATTGAATCGGACCTCGGATATTATGTTGTACATACTCTTAATCCCGATATAATAACGGGCACATGTACTTAGTATTTATTTCTTTGATTTACCGGTGGGTGAGATTTAAATGGATTAAATCAATAAGCCCGGTAAGTTGGAAAATAATATTATTTACATGGTGTGCCGTTGATTATAGGAGGAAACCGTGTCCTATATATTAGGTTGATGATGTCCCCTTGAGGAGCTCATAAGGTTCATCATGTAAACCCAGCTTGTTGACTTAGTCAACATGATGATAAGGTTGAGTGGTACTACTCGAGGAGTTAGATGTTAATTAATTGATGGTCAGTAAATCAATTAATTGACGGACATTCGATATCTTAAACACGGGGAGATAAATGTACAAATAATATATGGAGCCCATATTAATTTATGGGGGTTGGTGAGGTAGTTCAATGATGATCCTCTAGTGGAATGGAACATCATTGATGGATCAAGTTTTTGTGGTTCCGATCCATCGGGTGGCCAAGATCCAACTCCTCCTTATGGTCCCTATCGTAGCCTAATACAATCCTTGCGAAGTCTAGATCCAAGAATGTAAAACAAAACCTAGAACCAACGGTTGGGATTAAATCCCTAGATCCGATGGTTAGATGAAATCCTAGAATCAACGGTTGGGATTAAATCCCTAGATCTTACGGTTGGGATAAAACCCTAGATCCGACGGTTGGGATGAAACCTTAGATCCGACGATTGGGATGAAATCCTAGATCCGACGGTTGGGATTAAACTCTAGATCCGACGGTTGGGATAAAACCCTAGATCCGACGGTAGAGATTAAATCCCTAGATCCGACGGTGGAGATTAAAGGAAGCTTAAGCCCTATTCTATAAATAGATGCTTAGGGTTGGGCGGCAAGATCAATCAAGATAATTCAAATTGGGATTAGGGTTTGTAAAGAGTTGGGCGGCTAGGGTTGGGAGCAAGGTTGGGCGGCAACCATCTTCATCCAAAATTGTTATCGGCGCCCACCTCCTTCAAGCATTCCTTGGCCGGCGCCCTTCACATTAGACACTCTCTTCTTCCTTTGCCGGCGGTTCTCCTCCCATTGGTGGCCGGCAAGATCATCTTCCTCCAATCTCTCCAAGGTGGCCGGCGGTTTCCATTCATTTGGTGGCCGGCGCATCATCCACTCATTCCTTGGCCGGCGGTTGCATCAAACTTCCTAGCTTGGTGGCCGGTTCTAGATAGGAAAGGTATTTGTGGTTTTTCTCTTTGTTCGCAGCGGACAAGGAAGAGGATAACTCGATCTAGAAGGTTTCTACTCGTGGAGGATCTTCGTCCACACGTCGTCCACGAGAAGGATAGGACATACGATAGAAGATCGTAAGGTATAAAGTTGTTTTTAACTTTATTTACAGATCTGAATATGTTCTTTAATATTTTGATTGTGCATGTGTATGAATGGATATATATTGTATAATCATTGACCCAGAAGACAAACACAAAAACCGGCGATCCATCCGTCGTCTTTTCCGCGGCTAACCAACTAGAAGAGTTGTGTTGCTTGAACAACTAGTTTGTTCAAGCGACCACTCAAGTTGTTAGCACGACGACGAATAGGTTGTGCCAAGGAAGCTCATCCCATCCGGATTAAGTCTTTAATTTGTGAAAATTTTAATCCGGGGACATGGGAGCCAATGAGCCTCCGAAAGCGAACACCCTACACTAATGGTCTTCCATGCTATGATCTATATGTTTCCATGTCATGTTTTGTATGTAGATGAAGATAACAGTTTGATAGATAGGCTTGATTTGAGTGTTTGATCCCAAAGCCCCCTTGAAACTTTCGTCCAAGACCTAATCATCCTCCTAATGATCTTCCATGTCATGATCTATATGTTTCCATGCCATGTTTTGTATATAGATGAAGATAACAAGTTGATAGATAGGCTTGATTTGAGTGTTTGATCCCAAAGCCCTCCTTGAAGTTCCGGCCAAGTCCTAGTTGTGCTCCTAATGGTCTTCCATGCCATGATCTATATGTAATGGATGATAACATGTGGTTAGTTAGATCTTGTACAAGTTGTTTAGGGTTTGAATTTTTGTTAGAACCCCCATGAAGTTTCGGCCACACCATGTTATGCTTGTTCATGATGTTTCATACCATACTCTATATGTATATGATGTTAGTATGATGATAGGTAGACCTTGTACAAGTTGTTTTAGTGTTTGAATTCTTAAGAACCCTCCCTTAGGGTTTCGGCCAACCCATGTTCATGCCCTCTAATAATCCTCCATGCCATGCTACATGTATATAAGATGTTAATATGATGTTAATTAGACTTTATGATAGCATGATTGGTTTATGCCACTACCTTATGTCCATGTTAATTGTATGAATGTATGATTATGTTATGCTCATTGCATCATGATGAACAAGTATGTATGATGAAAATGCCTAAGAGATGCTTCCCTATGAATGAGGACTAAGAGCACTCTTTATGTTATGAATAGGAACATGATATGTTATGAAAAAGAAACATGATATGCTATGAAAAGAAACATGATATGTTATGATAAGGAATATGATATGTTATCATAAGGAACATGATATGTTATGATAAGGAACATGATATGCTATTTTACTTTTTTCATGGCTTGTACGGGACCCTAACAAGGTCCAAGGGATGGGCTCCTAAGTGCCCCTATGTCGACGGTCATAGAACGGACCTAGTACGGGATGGGCTCCTAAGTTGCCCAAGGCCGACGGTCATAAGTACGGGCCTAGGATTGGCTTCTATGTTATGTTGCCCCTAGGTCGACGGACGTAGTACGAACCTAGTACCCTAGTATGTTCGGTATTATCTACCTCGGGTATATTTAGGGATGCGCACAATGATGATGATGTATGTGGTACAATGTCAGGCCCAATATGGTGAGATTATGTTTAAGTACCTATAAGAATATATGTTTTCAAAGAGCATCTTGCATATACCTTTATTTCATGTCTATGTGATTACGATGTTTATATGAATGCTATGCTTATATGTTCTTAAATGTTTATATGAATGCTATGCTTATATGTTCTTGAATGTTTATATGTATTCTATGCTTATATGTTCTTAAATGATTATGTCACTACTCTAGGACTAATTCTTGATGTATGACTTTTGTGATTAGGAAAGGATCTTACTAAGCCTATGTGCTTATAGTTTCATGTTCCCTTGTACGGCAGATAAGGGTAAAAAATGGCTAAACTAAAGGGAGCAGCAGGAGGGTCAAAGTGTGTGTGGTAGTGGCATGATGGAGGAGATATGTTATTATTCCAAGACTTATGATTATTTCCCTTTAAGTTTTGCATGTTAGGTGTTAAGAGTCGAACTCTACTTGATGATGAATGGTTGCTACTTAGTGTCCTTGAAGTTGATTAATATGAACTTGAACTAAGTACTTATGAGATGATTATGCATGCACCATGTTTTATGCCTTATATTTTAAAGAGAGAAAAAAAGAAGTCTAAAGTCTTCCGCTGTAAATGCATGTAGTCTTCCGCTGTAGATGTATGTATGTATGATCGCGTCGTGCCCCCTTTAAAAAAAAGGGCGGGTGTGACAGGTTGGTATCATAGAAGATCTGCCTTTCCACTACACACACATCAAGCTCCAATCCTGCCGCTTCAAGTAAGAAATTCTATGCCTACTCTATTTCTTTCATGTATGATAAGAAGTGCTTTTAGCTTAAATATGCATGAATATAGGTATGATAATCTTATGCTTATGTATGATAAGGAATGCTTTTATTTTAAATATGCATGAATATATGTATGAAATCTTATGCTAGCCTTATTATAATATATGAAGATAAGTGTATGATAATGAATGTTTTTAGTTTAGATATGCATGAATATATGTATGATAATCTTATGCTAGCCTTATGATAATATATGAAGATAAGTATATGATAAGGAATGTTTTTTGTTTAAATATGCATGAATATTTGTATGATAATCTTATGTTGTCCTTATTATAATATATGAAGATAACCATGGCTGGAAGACGCAGTAATAGAGTCGAGGAGACAGTACCCCAACCTAGTCTTATGCATGTGGTTACGGAACTCCAGGGACATCTACAGGAGTTCTGTAGCCTATTCAAATCCCAGAATGGAAGTGGGAAGATATAACTATGGATTTCATAGTAGGACTACCCAAAACAACTAATGGTTATGAAGCTATTTAGGTGATTGTTGAAAGATTGACAAAATCTGCCCATTTTCTGGCAATTAAGTATTGTCTTATGAAGCTAGCCGAGTTGTATGTTGGGGAGGTGATCAGATTGCATAGATTTCCTAAAACTATGTGATTGAGCCACAAACGGTACATGTTCCAGAAGATTTAAGTTATGAAAGTCAACCTATTCAGGTAATCGATCGAGAAATCAATAAATAGAGAACCAAAGAAGTACCCTTAGTGAAAGTCATATGGAAAAATCAAAAGTTTGAAGAAGCAACTTAGGAACGCGAGGATGACATGAAACAAAAGTATCCGGAGTTGTTCTAAGTTTCGAGGACGATACTTTTATAGGTATGAAGGATTGTAATGCCCGTAAAATTCTAAACTATGCAAAGTAATTATATGGGTTTTAACGCCATAAAAGGTTTAAAATAAAATAAAATAAAAGATGGTTATAGGTAGGATTTCAACCATGAACCTCCTAATAGGGTGGTTGCCTTGACACCACTAGACCCTAGGATAATTCATGGATAAGATATATAAAGAATGTACAAGACCATAGGATGATTCATGGATAAGATATATATAAAGAATGTACAAGACCATAGGATGATTCATGGATAAGATATATAAAGAATATAGATGGGAAGATGAGGAGTTGGTTCATCCCCCCGCCCCCTGAAAGGATGAAGAGTGTTCATTCCCTAGGTATTAAAGAGGAGAATTAAGAGAAGAGAGGAAGTAAAACCACACTTTCCTTCTTCATTCTCCTTCTTCCTCATCCTTGACCGAATTCCTCATTTCCCCTTCCTCCCTTTTTCATCCCAAGCTCTAGAAATTTTATAAGAATTTTTGGCTGATCAAAATGGGCTTTTATGTGGGATCTTTCAAAACTAAAAGAAAATAGAGCCAAAAAGGATGCATGGCCCAGGGTTTTAACCCTAAACCTCCAAGTAGATAACTAATCCTTAAGATGTATCCAATAACCAGAAGCCCAACAGGGTTGTGCTATTAGAAGGGTATGGGAAAAGATAGATAAGGGTAAGGGAGGCTAAGGGACACCTTCAATTGAATAAATAGGAGTATGAGGAGACAAGAGGACCCAAGTTGGCATTCTCCTCTTCCTTTTCTTCTTCCTCACCGAAACCCTAGCTCCCCCTTCTCCCATTTCCGAAAACCAAATAAGCAAGAAGAGGGCTCTAGTCTTGGCATCACATAGGGTATTTTCTACTACTAAACAAGCGAAAGGATGTAAGTATCCCCTCACCTGCAGTACAAGTTGTTTCGGTTGTTGGTTGTTTAAAAACCCCTTTTGAAACTTTCTCCCAAGACCCCCTTCATGCTTTCAATGATTTTCCATGCCATGTTTTGTTTGAATATGATGATAATATGTTGATAGATAGGCTTGATTTGAGTGTTTGATCCCAAAGCCCCCTTGAAACTTTCAGCCAAGACCTAATCATGCTCCTAATGGTCTTCCATGCTATGATCTATATGTTTCCATGCCATGTTTTGTATATAGATGAAGATAAGATGTTGATAGACAGGCTTGATTTGAGTGTTTGATCCCAAAGCCCTCCTTGATGTTTTGGCCAAGTCCTAGTTGTGCTTCTAATGGTCTTCCATGCCATGATCTATATGTAATGGATGATAACATGTGGTTAGTTAGATCTTGTACAAGTTGTTTAGGGTTTGAATTTTTGTTAGAACCGCCACGAAGTTTCGGCCACACCATGTTATGCTTGTTCATGATGTTTCATACCATACTCTATATGTATATGATGTTAGTATGATTTTAGGTAGACCTTGTACAAGTTGTTTTAGTGTTTGAATTCTTAAGAACCCTCCCTTAGGGTTTCGGCCAACCCATGTTCATGCCCTCTAATAATCCTCCATGCCATGCTACATGTATATAAGATGTTAATATGATGTTAATTAGACTTTATGATAGCATGATTGGTTTATGCAATTACCTTATGTCCATGTTAATTGTATGATTATGTTATGCTCATTGCATAATGATGAACAAGTATGTATGATGAAAATGCCTAAGAGATGCTTCCCTATGAATGGGGACTAAGAGCACTCTTTATGTTATGAAAAGGAAAATGATATGTTATGAAAAAGGAACATGATATGCTATGAAAAGGAACATGATATGTTATGATAAGGAATATGATATGTTATGATAAGTAACATGATATGTTATGATAAGGAACATGATATGCTATTTTACTTTTTGCATGGCTTGTACCGGACCCTAACAAGGTCCAAGGGATGGGCTCCTACGTGCCCCTATATCGACGGTCATAGTACGAACCTAGTACGGGATGGGATCCTAAGTTGCCCAAGGCCGACGGTCATAAGTACGGGCCTAGGATGGGCTTCTATGTTATGTTGCCCCTAGGTCGATGGATGTAGTACGGACCTAGTACCATAGTAGGTTCGGAATTAGCTACCTCGGGTCTATTTAGGGATGCGCACAATGATGATGATGTATGTGGTACAATGTCGGGCCAAATATGTTGAGATTATGTTTAAGTACTTATAAGAATATATGTTTTCAAAGAGCATCTTGCATATACCTTTATTTCATGTCTATTTGATTACGATGTTTATATGAATGCTATGCTTATATGTTCTTGAATGTTTATATGAATGATATGCTTATATGTTCTTGAATGTTTATATGTATGCTATGCTTATATGTTCTGATCATGTCACTACACTAGGACTAATTCTTGATGTATGGCTTTTGTGAGTAGGAAAGGATCTTACTAAGCCTATGTGATTATAGTTTCATATTCCCTTGTACTGCAGATAAGGGTAAAAAATGGCTAAACTAAAGGGAGAAGCAAGAGGGGCAAAGTGTGTGTGGTAGTGGCATGGTGGAGGAGATCTGTTATTATTCCAAGACTTATGCATGTTTCCGTTTATGTTTTGCATGTTAAGTGTTAAGAGTCGAACTCTACTTGATGATGAATGGTTGCTACTTAATGTCCTTGAAGTTGATTAATATGAACTTGAACTAAGTACTTATGAGATGATTATTCATGCTCCATGTTTCATGCCTTATGTTTTAAAAAGAAAAAAAAAGAAGTCTAAAGTCTTCCGCTGTAAATGCATGTAGTCTTCTGCTGTAGATGTATACATGTATGATTGTGTCGCGCCGTCTTTAAAAAGGGCGGGCGTGACAGGCTAGGTGTGACATAGTCAACCTAGTTGGGACTAGCACTATAGACATGTCCTGAACCAAGTGGGTATAAGATGCGTGGAGGGAACGGGGCACGTTTTCCCTATAAAATGTTGTCCTGCACACAAAAGTACATCGAGTAGATCTCCGAATTAGAAAATAGGAAATGCATGTAAAACAAAGTGAAACATGCATGAAATGTAATGAGATGTGAGCAAAAACTACTCCTAAAATCCTATTTGTTATGCTCACATCAGATATCCATTATGACTAAGAACAACCTTAGAGAGAGTCCAACAAGCCATTCATAGACATAATGTTAGGCATCAACAACACCCATTATATATCAAATATATAACTATCATTTTATTCTATCAACTAATTGAATGTTCACATATACATTAGGTTGTTGACTCATTAACATATATACATCCAATGTATATCACCTAATTGCACCTTCCACATTGACCTTGGAGAGAGTCAAACAAATCAATGCTTTCAGTTAAGGCTTAACCATTAATCGTGAGATCGAATTTAAATGGTTTGGACACATCCAATTTACAAGCAAGGCTTAGAGAGAGTCCAACAATCCAAACTATAAATTAACCTCTGGTCCTTACCATTTAAAATAAACATCGAATCTCATATGAATTGAACACGCTCAATTTCATGCCAGGCTTGGAGAGAGTCCAACAACCCAAACACGAAAAAGAACTCTGGTTCAACCATATAAATGGAAGGTGTTTGCCCTAATTTTTGTACAAGGGATTTTAGGTTATTATGGGTCTCATATATAAAAGGAAATAAACGAAAATATGAAAAAACCTATAGGGATGTATACTGAAAAGTCTATCTTTTGTATGAAAATCTATATTTTGAAATAAGAATCACATGATCATTGTTTGCATATTTTTATGGTTATGCAATATTGTCTAATACTTTACATTATAGATAACATGGTGAGTGGTGTCACACAGGAGATCATGTTATCGGCCCCTTGAAAAATATAAGTAAAGGCTCACAACCGAGATGACTTTGGACAAACCATCGGAATGGTTGTAGTGTGATTTGGTATTGGTTTGTCTTGATCATAGAATCACACTAGTGCACTTTGTGTGTATTGAGCAGGACCGACTTAGAGGTGATTCTATTTATTGCTGACTACATAATTGAATCGGACCTCAGATATTATTTAGTACATGCTCTTAATCCCGATATAATAATGGGCACATATACTTAGTACTCATCTCTTTGATTTACCAATGGGCGAGATTTATAGATTAAATCGATAGGCTCGATAAGTTGGAAGATGATATTATTTATATGGTGTGCCGTAGATTATAGGAGGAAACCGTGTCCTATATATTAGGATGATGATGTCCCCTTGAGGAGCTCATAAGGTTCATCATGTAAACCCTGCAGGTGGACTTGATCCGGCATGATGAAAAGGTTGAGTGATACTACTCAAGGAGTTAGATGTTGATTGATTAATGGTCAGTAAATTAATTAATTGATGGACATTCGAGATCTTAAACATGGGGAGAAAATGTACAAATAATATATGGAGCCCATATTATCATATGGCGGTTGGTGCGGTAGATCAATGATGATCCTTTAGTGGATTGGATCATCATTAGTGGATCGGACTTTATGTGGGCTTGATCCATGGGTGGCCAAGATCCAACTCCTCCTCATGATCCCTAATGTAGCCTATTAACACCTCATGAAGCTAAGATCCAATGGATAGAAACAAAACTCTAAGATCCTTAGGTAGAGATTAAATCTCTAAGATCCGACGATTGAGATTAAATCTCTAAGATCCGACGGTTGAGATTAAATCTCTAGATCCGACGGTTGAGATTAAATCCCCAGAACCAATTGAGGAGATTAATTCATGACTTATCGCTAACTCTATAAAAGGAGGGCATGGGAGTTGGCATGAACTATCATCAAGAGAGCTAGGGTTTGGGCGGCAAGAGAAGGAATCCTAGTTGAGATAAGATTAGGGTTAGGGTTTGGAGGCTAGGGCGGCACCAAATAAGGAAGGTAATTGTTTCTTCTTCTTCCTTCATTGGCCGGCATCCAGATTGTTTTCCAGCCCTCTTCTAGCCTTTGGCCGGCATCCAAGCGTCTCTTCTCCTTCTTCTTAGGTGGTGGAAACAAGATATAGGGCTTCCCTTGGTTTCTTGGCCGGATTCCACCACAAACATCTCCTTCTTGTTGGTCGGCGGCAAGGAGTTTGTGTGCTCCTTGTTGGTTGGTTTTAGGGAGGAGAAAAACCTTGTTTCTATTCTTCCTCTTGCTTTGGAAGAGCAAGAAAAAAAGATTTGCGATCTAGGAGCTTCGACTTTTGGTAGATCGTCGCCCACACGACGTCCAAAATGAGGAAAGTCATACATTAGAAGATCAAGAGGTATATCTATTCCCTTTTCTCTTATGTTACATGTTTGTATTTGTTTTTCAATTATAAGCATGTTATAAATCTGTATATGGATAAATAATACTTGGATCCCGAGCATAAACACAAAAACTGGTGATTCGGACATCGTCTATTCTGCGGCTACTCGTAGAATAGAGGATGGTCGCTTGAACAACTAGTTTGTTCAAGTGACCTCTCTAAACGAATAGCATGACGATGACTTGGTGGTTTGGGCAATCCCTTTTGTTTAGGATTAAATTTTTTAATCCGGACACATCGAAGGGATCGCCATCGACAAGCTACCGAGGTGTTGTGGGAAGCGAAGTTTCCCGTCACGGACTCGATAACCAAAACCCTTCAATTGGTATCACAGCCAAGGTTTCCAGTTTTGTGTGTTTAGGATTCAGTTATTTTTTATGCACTTTTTCATATATTATATGTGTCGGATAATAGTAGGATATGCGTAGTTTAACTCTTTGGTTGCAAGCATAAGATCCAACTATTATGGCCATATGTGTGTATGTGATTGTATGTGTGTAAATATTTATTTTGTTGAATCCTCGGGGTTGACGAGGCTAGTATTTAGTTTTTGTAAATTAAATACGGCATTGTTTAGCCACTCTTTATTTTATTTTACTTTGGATCTAGATTTCATGTACACTCCCTCGTGGAGTATAGGATCGATGGAAGTAAATTAAAATAGGTTTTAGTCTCGGCTCGGATCTCCGGATGGCTCGTACATGGCGTAGGAGGAGCGGACGAGATGATGATGCGACGGGAGTCATATTGAAGACAAAAGCCATAATAGTTGGAAAATAATTTATTTTTCATATTTATTGCTTTTTATTTGATATGCATGTCGTAGGCTAGGAAAATTCATCAATTTCAAATTACTAAGTGGGAGAGGGAATTTTTAAAATTCCCACGGCCTCCATTATGATTTGACAAGTGATGCAAACAAACTTGCACGTCGACTCAGAGTGCCTTCCTCCCCATCAGATGAGTTTGTTTGCGGATCACAAGGTCGAATATGGTTATAGGAAATTATTAAGGAGGGTGTGTACTTTTCCATCGTAAGGCACACAACCCGAGATAATTACCTTGGTACCAAGTAATAGTGATCACTTAGATACATATATAAGTATCCTCCCTATCGGAGTCACTGCTTTTATTTGTAGGGCCAAAGAGAAACCAACTATTAATTTTACTTGTCAAAAAGTTAGGTTGACAAGATAGTAAAATTAATGGGTAAAACCTCCTCTTACAAATGTAGAATTCGTATACGTCCACACTATCGTGGTATACGATATTCTCGGTGTTTTGAGGTGTTGGTTGATTTTGAAATTTTATTGTTTGAGGAATCAATAATTTTTTGAAATCTACAGTAATGATCTATGTGATTCTTATGATTTTCAAAAATGACTTTCAGTCCACTTACTATGATACTAAAGGAAAAAAACTTACTGTACCCAAATAATGTTGATTGAAAAAAAATCTAGATATTGTCTTATCTGCTAAGGAGTACAAGTATGCACTTTTCAAAGAGTTTCCTCAAGCCATGGTTGCTCAAAAAGGTTTCTACTTCTAAGCCGAATGGCAAGAAGAAGGAGAAACAAGGTGGAGCAAAGGTGGTGGGAGGATCTCAGGGAGGAGTGAAGAAGACGAAAGGCAAGTACTTCACAAGCAGGATGGACATTGGAAGAAGGACTGTCCCAATCCAAAGCAGAACAATGATATATCCTTTAAACTAGTCGTTGAAACATGATTAGCAGTGTTATCTACTGGCACCTGGTGTGTAGATACGGGAGCCACTAATCATGTCTGCAATACTTTGCAAGGGTTCCAGGAAACCCGACGACTAGCTAAAGGGGAGATTACCATTTACTTGGGCAATGCCATGAAGGTGGTGGCTATTGCAGTGAAAGAAGTTTTATTTATCTCTTGAGAAAAATAAAACTTAGGTTCTGAAAAATTCCCTTTATGTACCTTTATTTAGAAAGAACTTAGTTTCAGTTTCTAAATTGTTTATGGATGAATATTCTATTTCTTTTAATGACAGAGCTGTTATAAAAAGGAATAGGGAGAATATCTGTTTAGGTACATTGATAGGAAATTTGTAAACACTTGAACCAAAACCTCCCACGATGCAAATTGAAGTTTATAACTCATCTTCTAATTCCAATAAGAGAAAAGAACCTTCGAAGATTAACCAAACATATCTTTGGCATCTTAGGCTTGGTCATATTAACCTAAGCAGAATTCAAAGGTTGATAGCTGATGGACCTTTGGGTTCATTAGTAGTGTAGGATCTCCCACCTTGTGAATCTTGCTTGGAGGGTAAGATGACCAAGAGTCCTTTTAAGGCCAAGGGGTATAGAGCCAAAGATGTGTTAGAATTTGTTCATTCTAATTTGTGTGGTCCTATGTCTATCCAGGCTAGAGGTGGTTTTGAGTATTTCGTCTCTTTTATAGACTATTACTCAAGATATGGATACATTTACCTGATGCGCCGCAAGTCCGAATGCTTTGACAAGTTCAAAGAATTCAAGGCTGATGTGGAGAAACATCAAGGTAAAAGTATCAAGACACTACGATCTGATCGTTGTGGTGAGTACCTCTTGGGAGAGTTTAGGAACTACTTATCAGAGGCTGGGATTCAATCCCAATTGACTGCACCTGGCATACCCCAGCAGAACGGTGTAGCAGAGCGAAGGAATAGGACTCTTATGGAGATGGTTAGATCGATGATGAGTTATTCTGACTTGCCAGATTTGTTTAGGGGATATGTTTTAGATACAGAAGTGTACATTCTGAACTTCGTTCCATCTAAATCAGTGCCTTCTACTCCCATAGAGTTGTGGACTGGGCGGAAGCCTAGTCTAAGACATATTCAGATATGGGAGAGTCCAGCACATATGCTGAAGGCAGATGCTGGTAAGTTGGAACCTCATACAGAAGTATGCTTGTTCGTTGGCTATCCCAGAAGAACGAAGGGTGGATTGTTTTATATTCCAAGAGATCAGAGGGTGATCGTTAGCACAAACGCCAGATTTCTAGAGGAAGACTATGTGATGAGCCATGAGCCCAAGAATAAAATTGTTTTGGATGAGTTAAAAGGGGAAGTCACTTCTTTAGTACCACTAGTACATGAGGATATATCACATGTCACTGCACCGCGTGTCACAGAGGATACACAAGTGATACCTCATCGTAGTGGGAGAGTTGTGAGACAGCCTGACAGATTCATGTTCTTAGGAGAATCTTCTGATTTGGTCTCTGGCGAACATGAACCTGATCCCTGGATATATGATGAGGCAATCCAAGATAAAGATGCAGTATCTTGGCAAAATGCAATGAATGCTGAGATTGAATCTATGGATTCAAATCAGGTCTGAGAGCTAGTAGAACCACCCGATGGTGTAAAAACCATTGGATGCAAGTGGATCTACAGGAGAAAGAGAGGAATAGATGAGAAGGTTGAGACCTTCAAAGCGAGGCTAGTTGCGAAGGGGTATATTCAGAAAGAGGGTATCAATTATGAGGAGACCTTTTCGCCGATAGCCTTGCTTAAGTCTATTCGGATTCTCTTATACATAGCAACTCATATAGATTATGAGGTGTGGCAGATGGATGTCAAGATAACTTTCCTTAATGGAAGTTTTGAGGAAAACATCTACATGAAACAACCAGAGGGATTCATTGCTAAGGGCAAAGAGCATCTTTTATGTAAGCTCAATCGGTCCATTTATGGATTGAAACAAGCTTCAAGGTCTTGGAACATCCGCTTTGATGAGGTGATCCAGTCTTATGGATTTATTCAAAGTCTGGATGAGTCTTATGTATACAAGAGATGTGACGGAAACGTAGTGGTATTTCTTGTACTATATGTAGATTACATTTTGTTGAATGGCAACAATATCAAGGTGTTATCGGACGTAAGGGTATGGTTGTCCAAACAGTTTGATATGAAGGACTTGGGAGAGGTGGGACACATCCTTGGGATCAAGGTTATAAGGGATCGTAGGAAAAGGATGTTGTGATTATCCCAAGCTTCATACATAGACATGATTATGGAGCGTTTTAGCATGCAGAACTCCAAGAAGGAGTTTCTACCTTTCAGGCATGGAGTTCCTTTATCTAAGGAGATGTGTCCTAGATCATTTGAGGAGATAGAAGAGATGAAGGTGGTTCCTTATGCTTCGGCAGTAGGAAGCCTCATGTATGCGATGCTCTGTACGAGACCAGATATCTACTTTGCCATGGGCATGGTCAGCAGATATCAGAGTAATCCAGGACAGGGACATTGGACTGTGGTAAAGCATATATTGAAGTACCTGAGAAGGACTAGGGATTATATGCTGGTCTACCAGGCAGACCAATTACTCTCTGTGGGTTACACGGATTCCAACTTCCAATTTGATAGGGATAGCTGTAAGTCTACCTTAGGTTTTGTGTTTACTTTGGGAGGTGGAGCCATTGTATGAAGGAGTGTCAAGCAGAAGTGCGTGGTGGACTCCACCATGGAAGCTGAGTATGTCGCAGCCTCTAAGGCGGCCAAAAAAGTTGTATGGCTCAGGAACTTTCTGATGCACTTGGATGTGATTCCTGGTTTGCCCAGAACTATCACAATTTATTGTGATAATAGTGGTGCAGTTGCAAACTCGAAGGAACCACAAGCCCATAAGGCTAGTAAACACATAGAGCGCAAGTACCACCTGATACGAGAAATCGTAAAGAGAGAAGTTACTATGGCCAAGATTGCATCAGAAGATAACCTGGCAGATCCTTTAACTAAGGCCCTTCCGGCGAGAGCTTTTCATATGCATGTGGAGGGAATAGGGATCAGATGTATGGCAGTTTGAAGACAACATAGTCTTTTAGTATAAGTGGGAGATTGTAGGGATGTATACTGAAAAGTCTATCTTTTATATGAACATCTTTATTTTGAAATAAGAATTACATGATCATTGTTTGCATATTTTTATGGTTATGCAATATTGTCTAATACTTTACATTGTAGATAACATGGTGTGTGGTGTCACACAGGAGATCATGTTATCAACCCCTTGAAAAGTATAAGTAAAGGCTCACAATCGAGATGGCTTTGGACAAACCATCGGAATGGTTGTAGTGTGATTTGGTATTGGTTTGTCTTGACCATAGAATCACACTAGTGCATTTTATGTGTATTGAGCAGGACCGACTTAGAGGTGATTCGATTTATTACTGACTTCATAATCGAATTGGACCTCAGATATTATTTCGTACATGCTCTTAATCCTTATATAATAACGGGCACATATACTTAGTACTCATCTCTTTGATTTACCAATGAGCGAGATTTATAGATTAAATTGATAGGTTCGGTAAGTTGGGAGATGATATTATTTATATGGTGTGCCATTGATTATAGAAGGAAACCGTGTCCTATATATTAGGATGATAATGTCCCCTTGAGGAGATCATAAGGTTCATCATGTAAACTCTGCAGGTGGACATGGTCCGACATGATGAAAAGGTTGAGTGGTACTACTCAAGGAGTTTGAAGTTGATTGATTAATGGTCAGTAAATTAATTAATTGACAGACATTCAAGATCTTAAACACCGGGAGAAAAATGTAGAAATAATATATGGATCCCATATTATCATATGGGGGTTGGTTAGGTAAATCAATGATGATCCTTTAGTGGATTGAATCATCATTAGTGGATCGGACTATATGTGGGCTTGATCCATGGGTGGTCAAGATCCAACTCCTTCTCATGATCCCTAATGTTACCTATTAACACCTCATGAAGCTTAGATCCAATGGATAGAAACAAAACTCTAAGATCCATAGGTAGAGATTAAATCTCTAAGATTCGACGGTTGAGATTAAATTTCTAGATCCAACGGTTGAGATTAAATCCCTACAACCAATGGAGGAGATTAATTCATGACTTATCTCTAACTCTATAAAAGGAGGGCATGGGAGTTGGCATGAACTATCATCAAGAGAGCTAGGGTTTGGGCGGCAAGAGAAGGAATCCTAGTTGAAATAGGATTAGGGTTAGGGTTTGGAGGCTAGGGCGGCACCAAATAATGAAGGTGATTGTTTCTTCTTCTTCCTTCATTGGCCGGTGTCTAGATTATTTTCCAGCCCTTTTCCAGCCTTTGGTCAGTAGCCAAGCCTCTCTTCTCGTTCTCCTTAGGCAGAGGAAACAAGATATAGGGCTTCCCTTGGTGTCTTGGCCGGATTCCACCACAAACATCTCCTTCTAGTTGGCCGGCGGCAAGGAGTTTGTGTGCTCCTTGTTGGTTGGTTTTAGGGAGGAGAAAAACCTTGTTTTTATTCTTCCTCTTGCTTTGGAAGAGAAAGGAAGGAAGATTTACGATCTAGGAGCTTCGACTTTTGGTAGATCGTCGCCCACACGACGTCCAAAAGGAGGAAGGTCTTACATTAGAAGATCAAGAGGTATATCTATTCCCTTTTCTCTTATGTTACATGTTTATATTTGTTTTTCAATTATAAGCATGTTATAAATCTGTATATGGATAAATAATACTTGGATCCCGAGCATAAATAAAAAAACCGGCGATCCGAACATCGTCTATTCCGCGGCTACTCGTAGAATAGAGGATGGTCGCTTGAACAACTAGTTTGTTCAAGTGACCTCTCTAAACGAATAGCACGACGATGACTTGGTGGTTTGAGCAATCCCTTTTATTTAGGATTAAATTTTTTAATCCAGGGACATCGAAGGGATCGCCATGGACAAGCTACCGAGGTGAAGTGGGAAGCGAAGTTTCCCCTCACGGACTCGATAAGCAAAACCCTTCAAAACCAAGTTCACATTAGCAAATAAATTTCCCGATGTGAATGTGAGTCTATGCTTAGGCTCTAACGATGTAGCCAACACCTTCGGTGTTTCCTAGCACATCCTCAATATTTCCTTTTAGGTTACAAAACATATCCTATATGTAAAATCATGCATACTCTAATCTATCATTTATAAAAACACGGCATAGGTATATTAAAACATCAAACATGCTTTAAACATTCTTCTATAACATGTGATCAATGCTAATCAAACAAGGTGGCTCTGATACCACTTGTTTGAGATTCCGAGATCAGGTGCAGCTGAATATAGCGAATAAAACAATTTTAATTACATCCCAGATATCCCTTGAGGGCCAGGAATACTTATTTTGGCATAATCATATGTAAACACGTAAAAGAAGAGATGTTATACCTTCGAGATTCTTTCAAATCCGTTGAAACCACAAGCAAGACCAACGGGCCTTGCATCTATCAGTATCCACGCTGGGATCACCTGAGACAATGCCTAGAGCAACAAGTCTTTGTCTCCGATTGATGCTAGCCAACCAGCGAAGACAAGGGAAGAGAGAGAGAGACAATTACCAAGGAAAACCTAAGAGAAAACTCTTGTCTCCAAAGATTATCAAGGGATTGATTAGGGAATCTTAGGAGGCTTAAACAAAACCTATCTTACCATAATTATCCCATAATTAAGGTAAGAACAACTCAAAAAATTTCCATAAAAGAAATCTCCAAAAATGGTGGAGACACGACACGATCGTGTGTCTTACACACTGTCGGTCGTGCCAGGAGACACAACCAACCGTGTGTCCTTCTGGGCACAGCCTAGGCATTGGCCTTTTTGTCCACAGTGAGGCACAACCTGTACCAGGTTAGGAATGGCCGTGGGAGGCTATGTATGGTCAATTTGACTTCGTTTAGGTGCAATATGGCTGTGTTAAGTCCGACAAGGCCATAGGAGGTTCCAGTTTCTCACCCCCTAGGTCTGGTCCAACAAGATATATCATATATCATCGAGAAACTCATTCTCAGACTTATTTTACATCTCAAGATCACCCGTAGTGTGTGTGACCCAATAGGTTCCCAATTATGTTATCCATTCATAATTACCCCCTTTAATTATGAATAGATCATGAGTGGCACCTAGCAGTACATCATGACCCTCAATTGATCGAAATGTCTAAATCGACTCTAGAACATTTCTGAACTCTTGAGTAGCTACAGTTGTTCGTGCCTTGTTCCTTTCACTCATCCTATACCCACTTGGTTCCGGACATGGTCTATGTGTTCATCCCCACTAGGCTGACTACGTCACACCTAGCCCAAGTTAGTTTTCTTGTCCTGTGGATTCAAGTTACTCCTTTATGTTCCCAAGAAGACCATCTTCTTAACATGTTTGCTCTAGCTAGAGACTTCTTAGTAACAATTTGGACAAGAGGCCTAGGGTATACATCTCCTTTATCAGGAGTGGTGAATCCTCTATGGGCTATTCAAACATCTTCGATAACTTTGTCTCATACCAAAATATCCCGGAGTCACACCTACTATGTAGATGGTTGCGAAGAAGTCAAAGTATAAGGTGTCATGATCAAGGTGACTTGAATACCTCAAGTCTAAAGAAGCTTGTACTCGAGTTGAAATGTGATCTTAACGACATATAGAACCATATGAAGTCTCATAGCAGGTCACTTCAATGAACTAGTTACCATAACTAGCATTCACATGTTCACTCTAAGCATCATTATGCTTCCATTCAGTGAGTATCGAATGCTCGGATAAACCAAGGACCATAATGTGTGCTAGTATTATAGAATTGATGATGTCCATTCTCATCAATTCATCTACTAGGGATAGTTTCAATACTTGCATGATCACACATGATAACATACCCACTAATTGTGATGCAATCAAAATTTCTTTCATGCCATGCATCGTATTATGGACTTTAGTACATGAGTTTAAGATCCAATAAAAAACATAAATATTGTATACTCAAATAGTGATTTTTATTAATAACTTCTAAGGAGATAGCCTTAGGACACCTCTCAATTACATCAATGATGTGAACAAAACATATAGTGTTTTAGGAGTAGTTTTCACTCACATCTCGCTGCATTTTATACTTGTTTCATGCATATCGTACTTTGTTTTGCATGCATTTCCTATTTTCTAGTTCGGAGATCTTCTCTTTGTGCTTTTGTGTGTAGAACAACATTTTACGAGATAAACAATATACTTTTGAAGAAAAAGGAAGGCATTCGACAAGCAAAATGAAGGGAGGTACGACCCAACTGTGTGGAATCGCATGATCGTGCCCCACAAGCCCAGCGCCACACACGGCCTGGCTGCATGGATCCACACGGTCGTGTGGCACTAGCCTTTTTCGAAATGACTAGGGTTTTTTCATGGATTCAGGCAGTGCAGGCCTCAAGTCTATATAAGGAAGGCCACATCCAAACCCTAGAGGGGAGTGCAGTTTACTTTCTATTCATCTCCTGCATTGTAATGTCCTATTCTAATATGGATTAAGTTCGTTTTTTTTCATCTATGGAGTAGAATCTTCGTTTCTAGGATTAGGGAGTAACTTGTGTACATAGAACATCCTAGATCGAATGTAAATTCTATTTTAGGATTTCTATTCACAATTCGTGTTTGTTTGAATTGATGAAAATTGTGTTTTGGTTTTTTATCTATTGTTCATAGCCGATACAAGGGGTGATAGCCCTTGTATCAAAGATCTAGGGGAATTAAAGAGGAACAAAGTGTTTGTCCTCATCTTCAATAACCATAGGTAGAAGGGTATGATGGAGTAAGGAACGAGACACGTTTCAACTCCTCGTAGAGATTGATTTGGCATCCTCGTACCGTCTATCCTATCTTAACGAAAGGGTTAACCTGATTAAGGATAGGTAGTTCCTGATAGAAGTGAAAGCTCATCGGGAAATGGTATGATGTCCCTTCCACACGTACCTAATTAGAGAACCAAACTACATTTAATTGATTAGCATGTTCGATGTTGCACAAGTGAAACCAAAGTCCTAGGATCTCTCTTTTTTAACCTCGAACCAACCTTCCCTTCCTCCATGCGACACCGTACTAGAGTTAGGACCATCGACAATCCTTGTAATCACAACCCTTAGAACTAAACTCCGAACAATAATGTCTACCGCACAATCGTTACTCGAATCTCAATCTCTCTGGGATCGATAATCTTTTTTTTACTTGACGACATCCATGCACTTGTGAGTGTTGAGCACGAGCGTGCACTTCAAGTCATCGATGGCTCTCATCACGAGATTTGAGGTCGTGTTCGCGTGCATCACATTTTTGGCATCATTGCTGGGGACTGATTGATTCGATATCGAATCAAAAAGTAGATTGTTGGATCGGACTTAGGTTAGAATCATTTTTTTGCTTTATTTACTTCTGATTTAGATTTTTAATATCTAGATTAAGTTAGATTAATTTCAATAGTTGCATTGCATCAACCTTTAATTTAAATTTTTTGCATTTGATTTAGTATTTAGATTAGGTTATTTCCAGGTTTTTTTTAGCAGTAAGCATACTCCTAATTTAGTGGCTCGGTTCTTCGTATGCGTAGACTTTTAGGATCAGAAAATCTGCTTCTGATAGATCTAGAAATCGAAAGAACCTACCATCGCAGGAGAGATGAACAGAAAGGCATGGAGGATCCAGACCCATATGTGGTAAACTTAGGTAGTCGGCCTTTGCGAGACTATGCAGCCTCCAGTGTTAGAGGATATAGGCCAAGCATAACTGGACCATGAATCTCAGCCAACAACTTTGAACTGAAACCTGCACTTATACACATGGTCCAGTAGAGACAATTCGAAGGTGCTGGGACTGAAGTCCTGAACCGGCACCTAGAGACCTTTTTGGAGATATGATCGATGATGAATCTCAATCGATTACCAACAGATGCGATCCATCTGAGCCTATTCCCATTTTCACTGCGGGATAAGGCGAAGACATGGCTCCACTCCCTTCCTTTAGGAATCATCACCACGTGGGGGTAATGTGAGCAGCAGTTCTTAAAAAATATTTTTCCACCAAGTAAGACTACTCACATACGCCGCATGATCACTAGCTTCCGTAAAAAAGAAGGGGAGTCCTTGTTTGAAGCTTGGGATTGCTACAAAGTGGTACTCTACGAATGTCCCCATCATGGTCTAGAGAGGTGGCTGGTGATCCACATATTCTATAATGGGATTACGTACGCTACTAAGGTTTCCCTCGATTCTGTTGCAAGAGGAGAATTAATGAATACGACTACCGAGGAAGTAGAGAAGCTGATAGAAAAGGTGGATAAGAAACACCATCAATGGACTTCCAAGAGTAGTCACCTAGCGCCTGTAATCGCTCGATATGCTGTCAACTTTATCGACCACTTAGCAGCAAGAATGGACGCGCTAAGCAGACGGTTTGACTCTATAACCCCTGCATCTACATGTGCGGCCAATACTGTTTGGGAAGGAGTAGCATCGTATTAGGAGGACCACTGTGGAGGGAGGGGCATCTACGAAGGGCAAATTGAGCATGTCGATGCGATTGATGACAACAATCCAAGGCCCAACTGTTGGGATGTATACTGAAAAGTCTATCTTTTGTATGAACATCTTTATTTTTAAAATAAGAATCACATGATCATTGTTTGCATATTTATGGTTATTCATATTGTCTAATACATTACATTGTAGATAACATGGTGTGTGGTGTCACACGGGAGATCATGTTATCGGCTCCTTGTAAAGTATAAGTAAAGGCTCACAACCGAGATGGCTTTGGACAAACCATCGGTATGGTTGTAGTGTGATTTGGTATTGGTTTGTCTTGACCATAGAATCACACTAATGCACTTTGTGTGTATTGAGCAGGACCGACTTATAGGTGATTCGATTTATTGCTGACTACATAATGGAATCAGACCTTAGATATTATATTGCACATGCTCTTAATCCCGATATAATAACGGGCACATATACTTAGTATTCATTTCTTTGATTTACCAATGGGCTAGATTTATAGATTAAATCGATATGCTCGGTAAGTTGGGAAATGGTATTATTTATATGGTGTGCCGTTGATTATAGGAGGAAACCGTGTCCTATATATTAGGATGATGATGTCCCCTTGAGGAGCTCATAAGGTTCATCATGTAAACCCTGCAGGTGGACTTGGTCCGGCATGATGAAAAGGTTGAGTGATACTACTCATGGAGTTAGATGTTGATTAATTAATGGTCAGTAAATTAATTAATCGATGGACATTCGAGATCTTAAACATGGGGAGAAAAATGTACAAATAATATATGGAGCTTATATTAACTTATGTGGGTTGGTGCGGTATATCATTGGTAATCCTTTAGTGTATTGGATTATCATTAATGGATCGGACTATATGTGGGCTTGATCCATTGGGTGGCCAGATCCAACTCCTCCTCATGGTCCCTATTGTAGCCTATTAAAACCTCATGAAGCTTAGATCCAATGGTTGAAACCAAAACTCTAGATCCAAAGGCAGAGATTAAAACTCTAGATCCGACAGTTGATATTAAATCTCTAGATCCAACGGTTGAGATTAAATCCCTAGAACCAATGGTGGAGATTAAAACAAGGCATATCCCTAACTCTATAAAAGGAGAGCATGGGGTGGGTGGCAAGTTGATTTCAAATAGAGATAGGATTAGGGTAAGGGTGCAGCAAGCTTTGGGGATTAGGGTTTGGGGTGTAGGTGGCACCAAATAAGGAATGGTTTTCCTTTTCTTCTTCTTCCTTGGTGGCTGGCGCCCAAAACCAGCTTTTCCTCCCTTGGCCAGCGTCCAAACTCCTTCATCCTTTTCTCCTTGGCCGGTGTAAACAAGACTTAGGGTCTTCCCTTACAGTCTTAGCCGATTTCCATCTTATTCATCTTCTCCTTCTTGGACGGCGGCAAGCACCAAGCTTGGAGCTTGGTGGTTGGTTGAAAGAATGAGAAGTGCCTTGTTTCTTATTCTTCCTCTTGGTCGGAGAAAGCAAGGAAGGAAGATTGGTGATCTAGGAGCTTCGACTTTTGGTAGATCGTCGCCCACACGATGTCCAAAAGGAGGAAGGACATACGATAGAAGATCGAGAGGTATAATACTTGTCTATTTTCTTATGTAACATGTTTATAATTGTTTCTCAATTATATATGCATGATATAATCTATTTTGTGGCTAATATAACTTGGACCCCGAACATAAAAACAAAAGTCGGCGTTCCGTACATCGTCTATTCCGTAGCTATTCGTAGAATAGAGGTTGGTGGCTTGAACAACAAGTTTGTTCAAGTGACCACTCTAATCGAATAGTACGACGATGAAATGGTTGCTTGGGTGATCCCTTTTGTCTAGGATTAATTTTTTTTAATCCGGGGACATTGATGTGATCACCATGAACAAGCGATCAAGTTGAAGTGGGAAGCGAAGTTTCCTACCTTCAAGTGGTATCAGAGCCACAGTTTCTTGTTTTGTGTGTTTAGGATTCAGTTAATTTTATGCACTTTTCATATATTATATGTGTCATATAATAGTAGGATATGCGTAGGTTAACTCTTTGGTTGCAGGCATAGGATCCAACTATTATTGCCATATATGTGTATGTGATTGTATGTATGTAATTGTGTATTTTGTTGAATCCTCGGGGTTGACGAGACTAGTATTTAATTTTTGTAATTAGATACGGAATTATTTAGCCACTCTTTTTATTTTAGTTTACTTTTGATCTAGATTTCATGTACACTCCCTCGTGGAGTATAGGATCGATGGATGTAAATTAAAATATTTTTTTCTCGTCTCGGATCTCCGGATGGCTTGTACATGGCATAGGGAGGAGAGAACAAGATGACGATACGACGGGAGACATATTGAAGACAAAAGCCATAATAGTTGGAAAATTTTTATTTTTCATATTTATTGCTTATTGTATGATATGCATGTCGTAGGCTAGAAAATTCCTCAATTTCAAATTACTAAGTGGGAGAGGGATATTTTTGTAAATTCCCACGGCGTCCATTACGATTTGACATGTGAAGCAAACAAACTTGCGCGTCGGCTCTGAGTGCCTTCCTCCCCATCGGATGAGTTTGTTTGCAGATCACAAGGTCAAATATGGTTATAGGAAATTATTAAGGAGCATGTGTACTTCCCCATCGGAAGGCACATAACCATAGATAATTACCTTGGTACCGAGTAATGGTGAACACTTAGATACAAATATAAGTATTCTCCCCATCGGAGTCACCTCTTTTATTTGTAGGGCCGAAGAGGAACCAACTATTAATTTTACTTGTCAAAAGGTTAGGTTGACAAGATAGTCAAATAAATGAGTAAAATCTCCTCTTAGAAATGTAGAATTCGTATACGTCCACACTATCGTGGCATACGATATTCTCGGTGTTTTGAGGTGTTGGTTGTTTTTAAAATTTTATTATTTGAGGAATCAATAATTTTTTAAAATCTAATGTTTTGATCTATGTGATTCTTAGGTTTTCTTTCAAAATGACTTTCAACCCACTTGTTGTTATACTGAAAGAAAATAAACTTACTGGACCAAACAATGTTGATTAGAAGAGGAATCTTGACATTGTCTTGACTGTTGAGGAATACAAATATGTACTCCTTGAAGAGTGCCCTCCTATGCCAGTGAATGATTTTGGGGAAAGGAGAAAGAGAGTTATAAGAAGTGGATTAAAGCCGATGAGATGGTGCGGTGTTATATTTTGGCATCTACGTCAAATGTACTACAACATCATCATCAAGTCATGCTCACTGCTTATGACATGATGCTCAATCTCAAAGAGCTTTTCGGACACCAGGATCGGGTTGCTAGGTAGGAAGCCATGAGGAACTTGATGACGACCACCATGATCGAGGGAACACCCATGAGGGATCATGTTCTCAAGATGATGGCTGATTTGAATGAGTTGGAAGTCCTCAGAGCTGAGATTGATGGGGAAACCCAGGTCGATATCATTCTCCAGTCTCTACCTAGGAGTTTTGAGCAGTTTCACCTAAACTACAACCTGAACAAGAGGTTGTATTCGTTGGCGGAGCTTCTGACAGAACTCTAGGCGGCAGAGGGTCTATTTCGTCAGAGTGCTCAAGCAACAACCATGGTTGCCCAAAAAGTTTCTACTTCAAAGCTGAAAGGAAAGAAGAAGAAGAAACAAGCTGGGGCAAAGGCCGTGGGAGGAACTCAGGGAGGAGTGAAGAAGCCGAAAGGCAAGTGCTTCACTTGTAAGCAGACTGGACACTGGAAGAAGGACTGCCCCAACCGCAAGCAAAACAAAGGTATATCTTTTGGTCTAGTCATTAAAACATGTTTAACGGTGTTATCTATCGGCACCTGGTGTGTAGATACGAGAGCCACTGATCATGTCTGCAATACTTTGCAGGGGTTCCATGAAACCAGACGACTGGCTAAGGGAGATATTATCGTATACTTGGGCGATGCCACGAAGGTGGCTGCTGTTGCAGTGGGAGATGTTTATTTATCTTTTGAGAAAAATAAGGTTTTGGTTCTTAAGAATTGCCTTTATGTACCTTTATTTTGAAAGAACATAATTTCAATTTCAAAATTATTTATGGATGGATATTCTATTTCTTTTAATGATAGAGTTTTTATAAAAAGGAATAGGGAGATTAACTGTTCGGGTGCATTGATAGGAAATTTATACACACTTGAACCAAAAGCTCTCACGATGCAAATAGAAGTTAATAACTCATCTTCTAATTCCAATAAGAGAAAAGAACCTTCGAAGATGAACCAAACATATCTTTGGCATTTTAGGCTTGGTCATATTAATCTAAGCATAATTCAAAGGTTGATAGCCAATGGACCTCTGGGTTTATTAGTGGTGGAAGTTTTCCAACCTACAAATCCTGCTTGGAAGGTAAAATAACCAAGAGGCCTTTTAAGGCCAATGGGTATAGAGACAAAGATGTGTTAGAATTGGTTCATTCTGATTTGTGTGATCCTATGTCTATCCAGGCTAGAGGTGGTTTTGAGTATTTCGTCTCTTTTATAGACGATTATTCGAGATATGGATACATTTACATGATGCGTCGTAAGTCTAAATGCTTTGATTGTAGGGATGTATACTGAAAATTCTACCTTTTGTATGAACATCTTTATTTTGAAATAAAAATCACTTGATCATTGTTTGCATTTTTATGGTTATGCAATATTGTCTAATACATTACATTGTAGATAACATGGTGTGTGGTGGCACACGGGAGATCATATTATCGACTCCTTGTAAATTATAAGTAAAGGCACACAACCGAGATGACTTTGGACAAACCATCGGAATAGTTGTAGTGTGATTCAGTATTGGTTTGTCTTGACCATAGAATCACACTAGTGTACTTTGTGTGTATTGAGCAGGACCCACTTAGAGGTGATTCGATATATTGCTGACTACATAATCGAATCGGACCTCAAATATTATTTAGTACATGCACTTAATCCCGATATAATAATGGGCACATATACTTAGTATTCATCTCTTTGATTTACCAATGGGCGAGATTTATAGATTAAATCGATAGGCTCGGTAAGTTGGGAGATGATATTATTTATATGGTGTGCCATTGATTATAGGAGGAAACCGTGTCCTATATATTAGGATGATGATGTCCCCTTGTGGAGCTCATAAGGTTCATCATGTAAACCCTGCAGGTGGACTTGATCCGGCATGATGAAAAGGTTGAGTGATACTATTCAAGGAGTTAGATGTTGATTAATTAATGGTCAGTAAATTAATTAATCGATGGACATTCGAGATCTTAAACATGGGGAGAAAATGTACAAATAATATATGGAGCCCATATTATCATATGGGGGTTGGTGAGGTAGATCAATGATGATCCTTTAGTGGATTGGATCATCGTTAGTGGATCGGACTTTATGTGGGCTTGATCCATGGGTGACCAAGATCCAACTCCTCCTCATGGTCCCTAATGTAGCCTATTAACACCTCATGAAGCTTAGATCCAATGGATATAAACAAAATTCTAAGATCCATTGGTAGAGATTAAATCTCTAAGATCGGACGGTTGAGATTAAATCTCTAGATCCGACGGTTAAGATTAAATCCCTAGAACCAATGGAGGAGATTAAATCATGACTTATCCCTAACTCTATAAAATGAGGGCAAGGGAGTTGGCGTGAAGATCATCCATGAGAGCTAGGGTTTTGGGCGGCAAGAGAGCAATGCTAGTTGAGATAGGATTAGGGTTAGGGTTTGGAGGCTTGGGCGGCACCTAATAAAGAAGGTTTTTCTTCCTTCTTCTTCCTTCATTGGCCGGCATCCAGCACCTTTCCAGCACCTTTCCATCCCTTGGCCGGCGCCCAAAAGGCTCTATTCTCTTCTCCTTAGGTGGTGGAAACAAGATATAGGGCTTTCCCTTGGTGTCTTGGTCGGATTCCACCACAAAGTCCTCCTCCTAGTTGGCCGACGGTAAGGTTTCTAATTGTTCCTTGTTGGTTGGTTCTAGGGAGGAGAAGTACTTTGTTTCTACTCTTCCTCTTGCTTTGGAAGAGCAAGGAAGGAAGATTTGCGATCTAGGAGCTTCTATTTTTAGTAGATTGTCGCCCACACGACGTCCGAAAGGAGGAAGGTGATACATTAGAAGATCGAGAGGTATATCGAGTCTCTAATTTTTATATGTTACATGTTTGCATTTATTTTTCAATTTTGAGCATGATATAAATCTGTATATGGCTAAATAATACTTGGATCCCGATCATAAATAAAAAAACCGGCGATCCGGACATCGTCTATTCCGTGGCTACTCGTAGAATAGAGGTTGGTCGCTTGAACAATGAGTTTGTTCAAGTGACCTCTCTAAACGAATAGCACGACGATGACTTGGTTGTTTGGGCAATGCCTTTTCTCTAGGATTAAATTTTTTTTAATTCGGGGACATCGAAGGGATCGCCATGATCAAGCGACCGAGGTGAAGTGGGAAGCAAAGTTTCCCCTCATGGACTCGATAAGCTAAAACCATTAAATTGGTATAAGAGCTTCCAGGGCAAAACCCTTCATTGACAAGTTCAACGAATTCAAGGCTGATGCGGAGAAACGTCAAGGTAAAAGTATCAAGACACTACGATCTGATCGTGGTGGTGAGTACCTCTTGGGAGAGTTTAGGAATTACTTATCAGAGGTTGGGATTCAATCCCAATTGTCTTCACCTGGCACACCCCAACAGAATGGTGTAGCAGAGCGAAGGAATATGACTCTTATAGAGATGGTTAGATCGATGATGAGTTATTCTGAGTTGCCAAATTCGTTCTGGGGATATGCTCTAGATACGACAGAGTACATTCTGAACTTGGTTCCATCTAAATCAGTGCCTTCTACTCTAACAGAATTGTGGACTGAGCGAAAGCCTAGTCTAAGACATATTCGGATTTGGGAGAGTCTAGCACATGTGTTGAAGGCAGATGCTAGTAAGTTAGAACATCATACAGAAGTGCGCATGTTCATTGTGTTGGGTTTCCGGCACCGCAGCGAGTGTGTGTTCGAACATGTTTCGTAAACATATGCACAGCGGAAGGAATAAATTAATAAATCTAATTTATTACAATACACACATCACACGCATGCATAGTACAACATGTGTAGACATAACCTTAAATTCAAATTTTGCAATAAAAAGAAATTTATACTACGTATACCTGACGTATCACGTGTAGTGGGAAAGACATCAACCGGAACGATTCTCGCTAGAATCGTCCCTATCTGTATCCACGCCGAGTATCATTGGGATGACTTCACAAAGTAACGAGCCTCGTCTTCGTACGGGTTACTAGCCTCGTGTTGAAGACGATGTGATCGAGAGAAGATCACGATCCGAATCAAAATTCGGATCCAAAACGAGTCCTCAAAAACTCGCTTCTACGGAGAGGTATTCGTCAACCGTTTGACGAATCCTTCATCCTCCACCTATGAGGATTACCGGAGATCGAATCCCTGGTAAGGAAGGCGCTGTCGGAGCTCCAAACATCGTCCAAACGATGCTCCGACAACAAGGAAACAAGCTGTCCATAAAACTAGACAGCTTTGGTGGAGACCTTGCGCCGGCCAAAGGGAAGAGGACCGGCTAGTCCTTGGTCACCGGAGCCAAGGAGGGTTGTCGGAGGATCACCAGCAGCAGGTGGTTGTCCAGCGGCATGGAGGTGGCAGCGGCTCCATGAAGTTGGCGGCAACACAATGTTGGGCGGCAACAACAAAAGAGGAGCTAGGGTTTTGGGCGGCAACTCAATGGCTTATTCTCTTAGGTTTTTGGAAAAATCCTTAAGCCGTGTTTTTATAGAGAATACATTCTCCTAACGGTTATTGGTTCATAACCAAAATCCATTAACCCGCTCCAATAACTTAAGTTAAAATAAGCCAAACCGACTTAGTCTATTTTAAGTTAAAACGAACCGAACCAACTTTGGTTCATTCGTTTAAAACAAACCAAACCCTTTGGTTTATTCTCCTCCATTGGATTAGAACCAAACCAATTTGGTTTATCCATCATGTCTTCATAAGACACGACCCATCCACGCTTCCATTGCGACTAAAACGATTTCATGCTCGCTCCATGTTTGGTCCAACCAAACCTAGTTTCTCTTGGTCTGAGAATCTCATTCTCAAGCTCGTTTTAAATCCTTCGGATTACGCTTGTTGTGCGTGTGACCAAATAGATTCTCGGTTTATGTTGGCCGTCTATAATTAACCATTAATTATAGAACGATTATGAGTGACACCTAGTAGTACATCATGATCCCCAATTAATCGAAAAGATCAACGGTTGATCCAGAACTACTTCTGAAACCCTTTAGCAGCTCGAATGAATCGTGCCCCATTCCCTTCACTCATCTTATACCCACTTGGTTCAGGACATGGTCTATAGTGTCAGTCCCCACTAGGCTGACTACGTCACACCTAGCCCAAGTATTATTTCCTCGTCCTACGGATTCTAGTTACTACACATGTATCGAAGAGTACCTTACTCTAAACATGTAATGATTTGGCCAAAGACTTTAGTAACAATCCGACGAGAGGCCATGGGTATACATCTCCTCGCAAGGAGTGATGAATCCTTTATAGGCTATTCAAACACCTTCGATCACTTCGACTTATACCCAATCATCCCGGGTCCACATCTCCTCAGAGATGCTTGCTTAAGATGTCAAAGCATAAGTCTTTATGATCAAGATGACTTGAATACCGCAAGTCAAAGGAACATCGCACTTAAGCTGCAGTAAGAACTTTATTAACATATCTATATATGCAGAGAACCATATGAAGTCTTACGGCTTGTCACTCCAATAAACTAGTTACCATAACTAACATCCATGATTAACTCCGGACATCACAATGTCACCAACCAGTGAGAATCAGCTGCTTGGATACACCAAGGAGTATACCTCGTGCTAGTCTCGATAGAATCAATTGTGTCCTAATCCATCAATTCATCGACTAGGGATAATTCTGATACATCACAATTACACATGTAGAGATACTCACTAGTTGTGATCCAATCATAAATTCTCTCATGCTGTGAATCGTATCGTGGACATTCAGTAAATGAGTTTAAGATCTAATCAAATACATGAAAACATGTATACTCAAATAGTGATTCTTCATTTATCATATAAATGGTTCAAACATAAGGTGATTGCCTTAGGACATCTCTCATATATTACTAACACATTGGATATCCTAGAGGAACGAAAGGTGGTTTGTTTTATAGTCCTTGAGATCAGAGGGTGATCGTTAGCACGAACGCCAGATTTCTAGAGGAAGACTATGTGATGAACCACAAGCCCATGAGTAAGATTGTTCTGAAGGAATTGAAAGGGGAGGTCACTTCTTCAGTACCACCGATACAAGAGGATATACCACAAGTCACTGTACCGCGTGTCACAGAGGATACACAGGTGATACCTCATCATAGTGGGAGGGTTGTGAGACAGCCTGATAGATTCATGTTCTTGGGAGAATCTTTTGATTTGGTCCCTGGCGAACATGAACCTGATCCCAAGACATATGATGAGGCAATCCAAGATAAAGATGCAGTATCTTGGCAAAGTGCAATGAATATTGAGATTGAATCTATGTATTCGAATCAGGTCTGGGAGCTAGTAGAACTACCCAATGGTGTAAAAACCATTGGATGCAACTGGATCTACAAAAGAAAGAGAGGAATAGATGGGAAGGTTGAGACCTTCAAAGCGAGGCTTGTTGTGAAGGGGTATACTCAGAAAGTGGGTATCGAATATGAGGAGACCTTTTCGTCGGTAGCCATGCTTAAGTCTATCCGGATTCTCTTATGCATTGCAGCTCATATGGATTATGAGGTGTGGCAGATAGATGTCAAGACAACTTTCCTTAATGGAAGTCTTGAGGAAAACATCTATATGAAGCAACCAGAGGGATTCATTGCAAAGGGCAAAGAGCATCTTGTGTGTAAGCTTAACCGGTCCATTTATGGATTGAAGCAAGCTTCGAGGTCTTGGAACATCCGCTTTGATGAGGTAATCCAGTCTTATGGATTTATTCAAAGTCCGGATGAGTCTTATGTATACAAGAGATATGACGAAACTATAGTGGTATTTCTTGTACTATACGTAGATGACATTTTGTTAATTAGCAACAATGTCAAGGTGTTATCAGACATAACGGTATGGTTGTCCAAATAGTTTGACATGAAGGACTTGGGAGAAGTGGGACACATCCTTGGGATCAAGGTTATAAGGGATCGCAGGAAAAGGATGTTGTGCTTATCCCAAGCTTCATACATAGACACTATTATGGATCGTTTTAGCATGCAGAATTCCAAGAAGGGTTTTCTACCTTTCAGGCATGGAGTTCCTTTATCTAAGGAGATGTGTCCTAAAACATCTGAGGAGATAGAGTAGATGAAGGTGGTTCCTTATGCTTCGGCAGTAGGAAGTCTCATTTATGCGATGCTATGTACGAGACCAGATATCTGCTTTGTCGTGGACATGGTCAGCAGATATCAGAGTAATCCAAGACAGGGACATTGGACTGCGGTAAAGCATATATTGAAGTACCTGAGAAGGACTAGGGATTATATGCTAGTTTACTAGGCAGACCAATTACTCCCTATGGGTTATACAGATTCCGACTTCCAATCAGACAGGGATAACAGTAAGTCTACCTCAGGTTTTGTGTTTACTTTGGGAGGTGGAGCCATTGTATGGAGGAGTGTCAGGCTGAAATACGTAGCAGACTCTACCATGGAAGCTGAGTATGTGGCGGCCTCTGAGGCGGCCAAAGAAGTTGTGTGGCTTAAGAACTTCCTGATGGATTTGGATGTGATTCCTGGTTTGCCCAGAACAATCACAATTTATTATGATAATAGTGGTGCAGTTGCAAACTCGAAGGAACCACGGGCCCATAAGGCAAGTAAACACATAGAGCGCAAGTATCACCTGATACGAGAAATCGTAAAGGAGGTAGAAGTTGTTGTCGCCTAGATTGCATCAGAGGATGACCAGGTAGATCCTTTCACTAAGGCCCTTCTAGCGAGAGCTTTGATAGGCATGTGGAGGGAAGGGGAATCAGATGTATAACAGTATGAGGACAGTATAGTGTTTTAATATAAGTGGGAGATTGTTGGGATGTATAATGAAAAGTCTATCTTTTGTATGAACATCTTTATTTTTGAAATAAGAATAACATGATCATTGTTTGCATATTTATGGTTATGCATATTGTCTAATACATTACATTGTAGATAACATGGTGTGTGGTGTCACACGGGAGATCATGTTATCGGCTCCTTGTAAAGTATAAGTAAAGGCTCACAACCGAGATGCCTTTGGGCAAACCATTGGTATGGTTGTAGTGTGATTTGGTATTGGTTTGTCTTGACCATAGAATCACACTAGTGCACTTTGTGTGTATTGAGCAGGACCGACTTAGAGGTGTTCGATTTATTGTTGACTACATAATCGAATCTGACCTCAAATATTATATTGCACATGCTCTTAATCCCGATATAATAACGAGCACATATACTTAGTATTCATTTCTTTGATTTACCAATGGACGAGATTTATAGATTAAATTGATAGGCTCGGTAAGTTGGGAAATGGTATTATATATATGGTGTGTCATTGATTATAGGAGGAAACTGTGTCCTATATATTAGGATGATGATGTCCCCTTGAGGAGCTCATAAGGTTCATCATGTAAACCCTACATGTGGACTTGGTCCGACATGATGAAAAGGTTGAGTGGTACTACTCATGGAGTTAGATGTTGATTAATTAATGGTTAGTAAATTAATTAATCGACGGACATTCGAGATCTTAAACACGGGGAGAAAAATGTACAAATAATATATGGAGCCCATATTAACTTATGGGGGTTGGTGAGGTAGATCAATGATAATCCTTTAGTGGATTGGATTATCATTAATGGATCGGACTTTATGTGGGCTTGATCCATTGGGTGGCCAAGATTCAACTCCTCCTCATGGTCCCTATTGTAGCCTATTAAAACCTCATGAAGCTTACATCCAATGGTTGAAACCAAAACTCTAGATCCAAAGGTAGAGATTAAATCTCTAGATCCGACGGTGTAGATTAAATCCCTGGAACCAATGGTGGAGATTAAAACAAGGCATATCCCTAACTCTATAAAAGGAGAGCATGGGGTGGACGGCAAGTTGAATTCCAATAGAGATAGGATTAGGGTAAGGGGCGGAAAGCTTTAGGGATTTGGGTTTGGGGTGTAGGTGGCACCAAAGAAGGCAAGTTTTTCCTTTTCTTCTTCTTCCTTGGTGGCCAACGCCCAAAACCAGCTTTTCCTCCCTTTGTCGGCATCCAAACTCCTTCATCCCCTTCTCCTTGGCCGGTGGAAATAAGACTTAGGGTCTTCCCTTGGAGTCTTGGTCAGTTTCCATCTTATTCATCTTCTCCTTCTTGGCCGGCAGCAAGCACCAAGCTTAGATCTTGGTGGTTGGTTGAAAGAAGGAGAAGTGCCTTGTTTCTTATTCTTCCTCTTGTTCGGAGCAAGCAAGGAAAGAAGATCGGTGATCTAGGAGCTTCGACTTTTGGTAGATCGTCGCCCACACGACGTCCAAAAGGAGGAAGGACATACGATAGAAGATCGAGAGGTATAATACTTGTCTATTTTCCTATGTAACATGTTTATAATTGTTTCTTAATTATATATGCATGATATATTCTATTTTGTGGCTAATATAACTTGGACCCCGAACATAAACACAAAAGCCGACGATCCGTACATCGCCTATTCCGCGGCTATTCGTAGAATAGAGGTTGGTGGCTTGAACAACAAGTTTGTTCAAGTGACCACTCTAATCGAATAGCACGATGATGAAACCGTTGCTTGGGTGATCCCTTTTGTCTAGGATTAAATTTTTTTAATCCGGGGACATCGATGGGATTGCCATGAACAAGCGATCAAGTTGAAGTGGGAAGCGAAGTTTCCTACCTTCACCAACAACCCATATTCCAACACCTACAATCCCGAATGGAGGATCCACACAAACCTTTCCTATAGAAATAATTCGGGGGATTACCAACAATCAGGAGGATATGGGCAACGATAGGGTAGCGGGAAGGAACCACCCAAATCTAGACTGGAACTGTTGATTGAAGATTTTATTGCTACCCAAACAAAGGTCAATGAAGAATTCTAGTGCAACATCAGAGGTCCGAAGAGGCACTTAGGGAGTTAAAGTCCTCTGTCGATGGGCTTATAAGCCGCACAAAAATACTGGAAACACAAGTGACCCAAATAGCCTAGATGTTATCGCAAACCATGGATAGCTCTCCACCATCAACCAAGTAAAACCAGGTTAAGGAAGAGGGAATATATAGTGAGGGAGTAGGACAAAAAAATAGGTTTACTAGGGGGTGTGTAGCCATGATTTCAACTTTACCAAACCAGGCTAAAATTGAAGATTAAATCCCTCCCAAGCTAGAGCACCCTGGTGAATTTGTTATGCCATGCATGATTTATGGTGAGAGCTTCGATGAAGCACTGTGCGATCTAGGCTCATAAGTTAGCGTGATGCCCTATGCATCCTACCTAGAGATGGGACTAAGTGGTATACAATTGATGGGCATGGGTATTCGCATGGTGGACGATAGGATCAAGGAGCCCATTGGCATGTTAGAACATGTACCTATGGTGATTGAGAATTTTGTCATACCCACAAATTTTATCATACTAGACAGGACCAAACCCTTAGAATCATATCATTTTAGGAAGACCTTTTTTGGCGACCGCGGGAGCATGCATATGAAGGCACATAAATTTTACTTGGAGGTAGATGACAAGATCATCATATTCAACCTATCAGAGTGTAAGAATCCCTTCATAGATGGGTATACCTCGTGTAGGATAATGACCACTTCACCCGAAGACAAAGTTTTCAAGACGGATGAAGGGAGGTTTACAGAACCTCCGGAGTCGAGTTGAGATAATGGAGTGTGGTCGAGCTAAAAGACCTTAAACAAAGTGCTTCTTGGGAGGCAACCCAAGTTTATTTTTTACTTGTTTTTGATTTTATAGCATAGTTTGGATTTTTTTTCTAGCATTTAACATTTGTGCAAATTAAATCGGATTAGAAAGAACTTGCTAGATGGAAACAAAAACCCATTTTGAGAGGCACGAGTGGTCTTGTGGTTTTACATGGCCATACCCCTATGAGGAAAAGCCCACAAGACAGAAAAAATAGTTGCACATGGCCTGGCCGTGTGGATACACACGGTCGTGGCACGTGATGTATAAGGGGCGTCACAACATGTGTTTTACGCCAAACCTGCCGTGTGCTTCAATTTTCCTTGCCCTATGTTAGTAATATATGAGAGGTGTCCTAAGGCAATCGCCTTATGTTTAAACCATTTATATGATAAATGAAGATTCACTATTTGAGTATACATGTTTGCATGTATTTGATTAGATCTTAAACTCATTTACTGAATGTCGACAATACAATTCACAGCATTAGAGAATTTTTGATTGGATCAAAACTAGTGAGTATATCTACATGTGTAATTGTGATGTATTGGAATTATCCCTAGTCGATGAATTGATAGATTTGGACACCATCAATTCTTTCGAGACTAGTATGAGGTATACTCCTTGGTGTATCCAAGAAGGTGATTCTCACTGGCTTGAGACATTATAATGTCCGGAGTTAATCGTGGATGCTAGTTATGGTAACTAGTTTATTAGAGTGACCAGCTGTAAGACTTTATATGGTTCTCTGCATATATAGATATGTCAATGAAGTTCTTACTGTTGGATCGATGCGGTTCGCTAGAGGAGAGGGGGGTGAATAGCGATAAAAACTTTTTCGTAATCGTTCGTTAAGGTATGAGTAAAACGCAGTGGAAAGATAACAATAAATAAATAAAAACACGAGGGTTTTTACTTGGTTCGTAGCCTACGACTACTACTCCAAGGCCCTAGTGGTCCTTGACCACGCACGGAGGGTAAAATACTAACCAAACTCCTCCTCGTTGGAGATAGGAGTTAAACGAATACAAAACTCGATAAAGACTCAAGGTAGAGGGACACCCCCCCTCTCCTTGATATGATTTAAAGCTTTACTAAAAGAAATAACTGAAATACAATTTAGAACTTTTGTTACCGACGACTTTAAAGGTTGGAGGTTGAAGCTCTAGTCATCGTCTCAACAGCGCTTCGTCGTAGGGATGTCGGAGAGTCGGAGCATATCGGAAGCACTTGGAAGCTTTTGAATTGATGAAAAATCCTAGGTTTGGCCCTCCTTTTATAGCCTTTGAGCCCCTCATCGAATGGGTCTTTAGCCAATCACAAATGGGCACAAAACCCCTTAAAAAATGGTGATAACTCTTGACTACTCGAGGCTGATCCTTTGACCATCAGTCGACTGATGGCCATCATCACCGATCGATGGCGATCATCGATTTCGACCTTCAGCAATGATCGCTTGATGGCGCCTAGTCCTCCAAGCCGGGCAATGATCGATGCTAGCTGCAAGGCAAGGTTAGCTCAACAAAAACATAATTTTGATGGTCGTCGACCATCCGATCTCGACCTAGACCATCTATACGTGTTGCTTTTGCTTCCGGCCTTCCACTCAATTCCTTCAGCTCCCTCCGAAGTCTCTTGAGTGTCGCTCGACTACCGCGGCTTCCTCCGGGTGTCGCTAGCCTTCAGCTCCAGCATTGAGACTTTTCTGTACACTTGATTTAGCTCATGAGATAACAATATATGCTTAACTTTGTATCGTTTGCTATAATCAAAACTTAGGTTCGACTTAGGTGCCTACTGCACCAACAATCTCCCCCTTTTTGATTTATGGCAAACCCACATACAAAGTTAAGTAAATAGCAAGCATGAAGAGTAATAATGTGCATGAGAAACAAAAAATATGAAGATTAAGTTGGAGTAGTAAGGATTTTCTTCAAGTACTCCCCCTTGACCGAGGGTGAGTCTTGAAGAAAGACCTTAATCCTCCCCCTTGAGGGTTGCTTTAAGTAATTAACATTACTTAATGTTGGCCTTAGTAAAACGTTTTAGTTAAGCCCTTTCTCCCCCTTAAGTAAAACATTAACGACATAAAGTTTAAAAAATAAGTTTAAGTAAAACGTAGACGACACAAATAAGTTTAAGTTAAGAATTCTTTGGCCTAAAAGTTAACTAAGTTTTAACTTTTTGTTTAAATATGAAGTAAGAGTTAAGTTATCAAAAAAAATTTTGACCCCTTAACTTTGGCCTTTTTCTCCCCCTTTTGCCGTATATCGAAAAGAGTAAGGGGTGTGTGGAAAACAAAATAGGTGTTAAATTTAAACTCCAAGCATGTTCCCCATTTTTTATATAAAAAAAATATACTGAAAATAAGCTCATCTATAAAATGTTTGACTCATATTTGGCTTGATTGATATGTAAGATCAACTAGTCCTGGTCAGAGTCGGTTAGTATGTATGATTATACTCCATGGTTCATAGCGATGCACTAGCTCTACATCTAGAACCAGGAGTAAGGTCCTAACACCTCACGCCCATCTACGTGGCTAAGTACACAAACACATTAGTCCTATGTGTTGTGAGATGTACTGGCTCCTTAAATCTATAGGTGCATGATATCTAAGGTATGTCCTATGCTAGTTCCATGAAATTAAAGAAATAGTAGTAAGAACATATAATTTGTATGTACCTATTCTATTAAGCACATGCCCAATTTTTGTCTTAATAGAATAAATTCGGCTTCGGGTAGGGGTTTAGTAAATAGATCTGCCAAGTTAGACTTTGATTCGACGTATTCGAGGTGTATGGCTCCGTTGGCCACATGTTCTCGAATGAAATGGTGTTTGGCCTCTATATGTTTGGTCCTAGAGTGACATATCAGATTCTTTGTAAGATTAATTGAACTAATGTTATCTACGTGAAGTTTAGTATTCGTAAAGTCTAACTTAAAGTCGCGGAGAGTGTGCTTCATCCAAAGAAGCTGCGTGACACACTCACCCATCGCGATGTATTCGGCCTGGTAGATAAAGCAACACAGTGTTGTTTCCATCGCACTAACTCACTAGACTCGAGCCGAGAAGTTGACAACAACCACTCGTGCTCTTTCTATCGAGCTTACTACCGGCATAATCCGAATCGGAGTAGCCGATTAGTTCGAACTCCGTAGATCTAGGGTACCAAATACCAACGTTAAGTGTATCCTTAAGATATCTAAGGATATGCTTAACTAGAGTCAGGTGAGACTCCTTAGCACAGGTTTGAAACCTGGCGCACATACTTACTGCGAATAGGATGTCGGGTCGACTCACAGTTAAGTATAGGAGACTCCCTATTACGCTCCTATAGTATTTTAAGTCAATGGACTTACTTTCTAGGTCTTCTCCTATGTTAACATTTATTGCCATTGGGGTGTTTATTACCTTAGCGTCTTGCATTCCAAATCTTTTAATTAACTCCTTAGTGTATTTTTGTTGATATAGGTATATACCATCCTTAGTTTGTTTAATTTGTAGACCTAAAAAGAAACTTAACTCGCCTACCAAGTTCATTTCGAACTCACTTTCCATGAGTGAAACGAACTCGTTTAGTAAGGCTGAGTTAGAGGTTCCAAAAATTATATAGTCTACGTAAATTTGAGCTATGAATATTTCTTTACCTAAGGTTTTTACGAAGAGAGTTGGGTCAACTAAGCCTTGGTTTAACCCTTTTGACTTAAGATGGATTGAAAGTCTCTCGTACCAAGCTCGAGGAGCTTGTTTAAGTCCATAGAGAGCTTTCTTAAGTTTTAGAACATGGTCGGGTTTATCTAGATTTTCGAATCCGGGGGATTGACTAACATAAACTTCTTCTTTAATGTATCCATTTAGGAATGCCGACTTAACATCCATTTGAAACAGCTTAAATCCTCGATGTGCGGCATAAACTAGCAACATTCGAATGGATTCGAGTCTAGCTACTGGGGCATAGGTTTCGTCGTAATCTAAGCCTTCGACTTGGCTGAACTCTTTGGCGACTAACCTAGCCTTGTTTCTAACTACTTCACCTTTATCATCAAACTTATTTCGAAACACCCACCTTGTTCCAATTATCGTTTAGTCTTTAGGTGGTGGTACTAATTCCCACACTTCATTCCTAGTAAATTGAGCTAGCTCTTCTTGCATTGCAATAATCCAATCGGGATCAAGAAGAGCTTGTTCAATTGATTTGGGTTCTATCTTTGAAATTAAGGAAATTTGACTAAGGTTCCTATAGGATGCTCTAGTTCAACTCCTAGATTAGGATCTCCTATCACTTGATCGATAGGGTGGTTAGTCCTAATCCTAGATTGCTGGGTTTGTGTCACCTAATGCTTGATCAATGGGGTGACTTGGTCAACACTAGTTTGGCTGAGTCATCTATCACTTGATCAATAGAGTGACTTGGTCGATTTAGGTTAGATTAACACTAGACCCGATCTCCGGATCGAGTTAGGTCTAGTATGAATCGCTCGCTAATTGGGGCTCGGGGTTTTGTAGGTTCATGTCCTTCATCAAATACTACATTGATAGTCTCCTCGACTCTAAGGGTGTCGTGGTTATATATTTATAAGCTCTACTTGTAGCTCGAGTATCCTAGAAAGATTCCTACCGTGGTTTTGGATGTAAATTTCCTAGGTAATCCTTAGTGTTTAGGATATGTACTTACACCCAAATACCCTAAAGTACTTGATGTTAGGTATTTTATCGTGATAAATCTCGACGAGGTCTTAAGGTGCCTTTTTACCATATGATCCTATTTTGATAATAGCATGTCGTCACTCACGCTTCGCCCAAAACCTATCGGGTAGGTCGTACTCGTTCAACATGGTCCTAGCGGCTTCTTGTAGAGTTCGGTTTTTCCGCTCCACTAGGCCTTTTTGTTGAGGGGTCCTAGGGCAAGAGAATTCATGGTGGTATCCGTTTAGGTTACAGAAGTCGGTGAACCTTTGATTTTCAAATTCACCACCATGATCGCTTCTAAGTCTTTTAACCTTAAGGTCTTTTTGATTCTCGAATTGACCACCATGATCGTTTGACTTGAAGGTAGCTTCGTAGTCCGAGTCATCCTCAGGTTCCGACTCAAGTTCAGGTTCGGTCTCCGTGTCTGACTCAATCGATTTCGCCATGAAGACGTGGTCTTCGTCTTCTTCGGATGACGCTTCGTCACATGTCACGTTAAGGGCCTTCTTGTGCTTAGGTGCTTTGTGGTTGAGTTTGGGGCACTCAGACTTGATATGTCCAAATCTGTTACACTCATAACACCTAATATTAGAACTTTTAGACTTACCTTGGTTGGGTCGAGTTGTGGTTCGCTTTCGTCCCTTGGCTATCCTTCGAGCTAGGTTCATTAGTTCGGCAGTCAACTCAGGGTCAACTTCTTCTTCGAACTCGTCTTCCTCCTCGGTTGGTGGTGACTTGCTTGCGATTTTCTTCTTCTTTGAACCTGCAAGCAAGGCTATACCCCTCTCGGGCTCCGAGTTAGACTGCTCATGAAGTTCGAAATCCGAAAAGAGTTCATCTAACCTAATTTTAGAAAGATCCTTGGAGACCTTATAGGCATCAACCATGGATGCCCATAAGGTAGTCCTCGGAAAGGAGTTTAGGACATACCTTATAAGGTCGCGGTTTTCGACCTTTTGCCCGATTGAGTGTAGGTTGTTGACTATGTCCTGGACTCGGGCGTGAAGTTTGGTCGCGGACTCGTGTTCCTGCATTTTTAGGTTATATAGTTTATTGAAAAGAAGATCACGCTTACATACCTTGGCTTCATCGATCCCTTCGTGTAGCTCCACTAGTTTTGTCCAAAGATCTTTTGCGCTTATGAAGGGGCCAACGCGATTTAGCTCCTCCATGGAAAGGCCGCATTGAAGGATTTGCGTTGCCTTAGCGTTGGCTTCGACTTGTCATTTTGTTGCAATGGTCCATTGATCATAATCCAAGGAGTCACCCACTTCATTAGTCGGAAGTGTGAAACCCGTTTGGATTATGATCCACATCTCGATTTGGGTTTTGAGAAAGCATTCCATCCGACCCTTCCAATAACGGAAGTCATCTCTGTTGTAAAATGGAGGTCGGACGGTGCTAAAACCCTCGAGATGGGCCATTAGAACAAAAGACACAAATAGACGGAGACGAAGAAACTAACAATGACAAAAACACGAAAACAAGTACCAAGACTCGCGTCTTGGATTAGTAGTGCGGGAGAAAAACTTAACAAGGCAAATTAAATAAAAAAAAACAGAATTAAAAGAAAAATAAACCTGTAAAAAGGCTAGATTGGTGGTTTCACCAAATCTTAGCAACCCCCGGCTCTGATACCAATTGTTGGATCGATGCGGTTCGCTAGAGGGAAGGGGTGAATAGCGATAAAAACTTTTTTGTAATGGTTCGTTAAGGTACGAGTAAAATGCAGTGGAAAGATAACAATAAATAAATAAAAACACGAGGGTTTTTACTTGGTTCGTAGCCTACGGCTACTACTCCAAGGCCCTAGTGGTCCTTGACCACGCACGGAGGGCAAAATACTAACCAAACTCCTCCTCGTTGGAGATAGGAGTTAAACGAATACAAAACTCGATAAAGACTCAAGGTAGAGGGACACCCCCCTCTCCTTGACATGATTTAAAGATTTACTAAAAGAAATAACTGAAATACAATTTAGAACATTCGTTACCGAGGACTATAAAGGTTGGAGGTTGAAGCTCTAGTCGTCGTCTCGGCAGCGCTTCGTCGTAGGGATGTCGGAGAGTCGGAGCGTATCGGAAGCACTTGGAAGCTTTTGAATTGATGAAAAACCCTAGGTTTGGCCCTCCTTTTGTAGCCTTTGAGACCCTCATCGAATGGGTCATTAGCCAATCACAAATGGGCACAAAACCCCTTGAAAAATGGTGATAACTCTTGACTACTCGAGGCTGATCCTTTGACCATCAGTCGACTGATGGCCATCATCAGTCGACTGATGGCAGCATCAGTCGATTGCTGACCTTCGGCAGTCGACTATTTGATGGCAGTCGAGTCCTCCAAGCTGGTAGTCGACTGATGCTAGCTGCAAGGCAAGGTTAGCTCAACAAAAACATAATTTCGATGGTCGTCGACCATCCGATCTCGACCTAGACCATCTATAAGAAGTCTTTAGTCGGATCTACGCTTAAGATCATCCCCATAAAGAGGATACGACCTTACTTACGCTTGCACACACGAGCTTACCTCAGTACTTACGTGTTGCTTTTGCTTTCGGCCTTCCACTCAATTCCTTCGGCTCCCTCCGAAGTCTCTTGAGTGTCGCCCGACCACCGCGGCTTCCTCCGGGTGTCGCTAGCCTTCAGCTCTAGCATTGAGACTTTTCTGTACACTTGATTTAGCTCATGAGATAACAATATATGCTTAACTTTGTATCGTTTGCTATAATCAAAACTTAGGTTCGACTTAGGTGCCTACTGCACCAACACTTACTGCAGCTCAAGTGACACACTCACCCATCGCGATGTATTCAGCTTCGGTGGTAGATAAAGCAACACAGTGTTGTTTCCTACTGCACCAACTCACTAGACTCGATCCGAGAAGTTGACAACAACCACTCGTGCTCTTTCTATCGAGCTTACTACCGGCATAATCCGAATCGGAGTAGCCGATTAGTTCGAACTCCGTAGATCTAGGGTACCAAATACTAACGTTAAGTGTACCCTTAAGATATCTAAGGATACGCTTAACTAGGGTTAGGTGAGACTCCTTAGCACAGGTTTGAAACATGGCGCACATACTTACTGCGAATAGGATATCGGGTCGACTCGCAGTTAAGTATAGGAGACTCCCTATTACGCTCCTATAGTATTTTAAGTCAATGGACTTACTTTCTAGGTCTTCTCCTATGTTAACATTTATCACCATTGGGGTGTTTATTACCTTAGCGTCTTGCATTCCAAATCTTTTAATTAACTCCTTAGTGTATTTTTGTTGATATAGGTATATACCATCCTTAGTTTGTTTAATTTGTAGACCTAAAAAGAAACTTAACTCGCCTACCAAGTTCATTTCGAACTCACTTTCCATGAGTGAAACGAACTCGTTTAGTAAGGCTGAGTTAGAGGTTCCAAAAATTATATCGTCTACGTAAATTTGAGCTATGAATATTTCTTTACCTAAGGTTTTTACGAAGAGAGTTGGGTCAACTAAGCCTTGGTTAAACCCTTTTGACTTAAGATGGATTGAAAGTCTCTCGTACCAAGCTCGAGGAGCTTGTTTAAGTCCAAAGAGAGCTTTCTTAAGTTTTAGAACATGGTCGGGTTTATCTAGATTTTCGAATCCGGGGGGTTGGCTGACATAAAATTCTTCTTTAATGTATCCATTTAGGAATGCCGACTTAACATCCATTTGAAACAGCTTAAATCCTCGATGTGCGGCATAAGCTAGCAACATTCGAATGGATTCGAGTCTAGCTACTGGGGCATAAGTTTCGTCGTAATCTAAGCCTTCGACTTGGCGGAACCCTTTGGCGACTAACCTAGCCTTGTTTCTAACTACTTCACCTTTATCATCAAACTTATTTCGAAACACCCACCTTGTTCCAATTATCGTTTTGTCTTTAGGTGGTGGTACTAATTCCCACACTTCATTCCTAGTAAATTGAGCTAGCTCTTCTTGCATTGCAATAATCCAATCGGGATCAAGAAGAGCTTGTTAAATTGATTTGGGTTCTATCTTTGAAATTAAGGAAATTTGACTAAGGTTCCTATAGGATGCTCTAGTTCGAACTCCTAGATTAGGATCTCCTATCACTTGATCGATAGGGTGGTTAGTCTGAATCCTAGATTGGGTTGGGTTTGTGTCACCTAATGCTTGATCAATGGGGTGACATGGTTGAACACTAGTTTGGTTGGAGTCATCTATCACTTGATCAATAGAGTGACTTGGTTGACTTAGGTTAGGATTAACACTAGACCTGATCTCCGGATCAGAGTTAGGTCTAGTATGAATTGGTTCGCTAATTGGGGTTGCTGGGGGTTTTGTAGGTTCATGTCCTTCATCAAATACTACATTGATAGTCTCCTCGACTCTAAGGGTGTCGTGGTTATATACTCTATAAGCTCGACTTGTAGTCGAGTATCCTAGAAAGATTTCGGTCGTAGTTTTGGATGTAAATTTCCCTAGGTAATCCTTAGTGTTTAGGATATGTACCTTACACCCAAATACCCTAAAGTACTTGATGTTGGGTACTTTATCGTGATAAATCTCGTATGAGGTCTTAAGGTGCCTTTTTACCATAAGGATCCTATTTTGGACATAGCATGTTGTACTCACGGCTTCTGCCCAAAACCTATCGGGTAGGTCATACTCGTTCAACATGGTCCTAGCGGCTTCTTGTAGAGTTCGGTTTTTCCGCTCCACTAGGCCATTTTGTTGAGGGGTCCTAGGGCAAGAGAATTCATGGTGGTATCCGTTTAGGTTACAGAAGTCGGTGAACCTTTGATTTTTGAATTCACCACCATGATCGCTTCTAAGTCTTTTAACCTTAAGGTCTTTTTGATTCTCGATTAATTTGAATAGATTAATTAATTGATCTAGGGTATCATTTTTATGTTTGATGAACCTAACCCAGGTAAACCTGGAGTAGTCGTCAATTATGACTAAGCAATATAGACTTTTATTGAGTGACTTGGCTCCATGTGAATCGAATAGATCCATATGCAGGAGCTCAAGTACACTTGAGGTTCGTTCTTGGTTAGTTAACTTGTGTTGTGTCCTAGGTTGTTTTCCTTGTTGACAAGCATTACAGATTTTATTAACCAAGTTGTTGAGGTTGGGTAAGCCTCTGACTAAGCCACTCTGACTCATCTTGTGGATGAGTCTTGGGTGTGAGTGACCGAGTCGTCGGTGCCACAATCATGATTCCTCTTCCTGTGTCATAAGACATTTGACTGAGGATTTGATTAAGTTAATTGTATAAATGTTATTTGTCCTAGTTCCTTTGAGTATTGTTTTAGCTGTTTTATTTGTTTTAATTACACATTCATTTTCTAAAAATACGACCTTATAGTTATTGTCACATAATTGGCTTACGCTAAGCTGGTTATATTCAAAATTCTCTACAAGTAATACATTTTTAATAACAAAATTCGAGTTAAGCTCCATATCACCTGATCCGATGATTTTGAGCTTGCCGTTATTCCCAAAGGCTACCGATCCTTGTCGTTTGAATCGAAGCTTTGTGAATTTGAGTTGATCCCCGGTCATGTGTCGAGAGTAACCGCTGTCCAACATCCATTGATCCTACACACAAGGTGGTTGGATTGGATGTTAGATTTTTTTTTTAAAAAAAAATTTGTTGTAAGTTGTTAAACCTAGATCATCTCACATGTGTCTATATGATCAATCATGTTATACTTATGTGTTTTTTGTGAGATGACTTCCAATTAAGTTGATTAAGTGCATTTAGGTTCAAGTAATTTTATGTTAGATTTGGATTTAAACCTAGGCTTGTCAAGTTTACCTTTTCAAGATCATGGCTTCCAGGTCGTGGCGAGGCACACGGGCCTTCTTTTATCGGATCATCGACCACTTCCTTAGACAAAGCCATTTTCAAGAAAATGATGACTTGACTCACCTAAGACTATCTCCTAGTCTAACTGGTTATTTTTGAAAAGAGGCTCCCCGAGGCTCAATCTTTTCGAAGAATTTTAGATGGTTATGTTTTTGAAAAGAGGCTCCCCGAGGCTCAATCTTTTCGAAGAATTTTAGTTGGTTATGTTCATGTTCTAAGTGAGTTCACAAGTTTTAAAGCACAAATTTTCTAAGTTAAAGCATGCAATTTCTATGTTAAAGCACACACTTTTTAAGTTAAAACATGCAATTTCTAAGTTAAAGCACAAACTTTCTAAGTTAAAGCATGCAATTTCTAAGTTAAAGCACAAACATGTTTTGTACTGGCTCCCCCTAGACCGTTGAATCGGTTCGGTCTATCCACATAGTGGATTTGGTCCTTGGGAATCCAGTACGGGTTGGATCCTAGAGTTGAAATCAAAAGGTTCTTAGGGACCCATGCTTGGACATGTTTCCTATGTCGACTTACAATCGACATATACGACCTATTAGTCGTGTTTGAGTTAAACCCTAGTCCAGCCTTGTTGTACACGACCCTTTGAGATCCAAGTAGGAGGTCAAGTCCTTTGGATCCCAAAGTGAACCTTTCCAAGGTGTTCCTAAGATCTTCGACTTGACTTTTCAAGAGAGAGTTCTCAACTTCGAGCTTTTCAACTCGAGTTGAGTCCTTCTCTTGAACTCGACTAGTCGAAGAGGTTAGGGAGACCTCGTGTTTGAGGAGTTTAACCTCCTCAACAAGGGTCTCGACCTTGGACTCGGACTTAGCTAACTTCCTAGACAAAAACCTAACCGTATTATGTAAAGTATTAAATAAAGTTCGACTTACTTTAAGGGTATCTTTTGAACCGGATGTGTATCCGTGGCTTGACTTGAAGGTAGCTTCGTAGTCCGAGTCATCCTCAGGTTCCGACTCAAGTTCAGGTTCGGTCTCCGTGTCTGACTCAATCGATTTCGCCATGAAGACGTGGTCTTCGTCTTCTTCGGATGATGCTTCTTCCCATGTCACGTTGAGGGCCTTCTTGTTCTTAGGTGCTTTGTGGTTGAGTTTGGGGCACTCGGACTTGATATGTCCAAATCTGTTACACTCATAACACCTAATATTAGAACTTTTAGACTTACCTTGGTTGGGTCGAGTTGTGGTTCGCCGGTCCCTTGGCTATCCTTCGAGCTAGGTTCATTAGTTCGGCAGTCAACTCCGGGTCAACTTCTTCTTCGGACTCGTCTTCCTCCTCGGTTGGTGGTGGCTTGCTTGCGATTTTCTTCTTCTTTGAACCTGCAAGCAAGGCTATACCCCTCTCGGGCTCCGAGTTAGACTGCTCATGAAGTTCGAAATCCGAAAAGAGTTCATCTAACCTAATTTTAAAAAGATCCTTGGAGACCTTATAGGCATCAACCATGGATGCCCATAAGGTAGTCCTCGGAAAGGAGTTTAGGACATACCTTATAAGGTCGCGGTTTTCGACCTTTTGCCCGATTGCGTGTAGGTTGTTGACTATGTCCTGGACTCGGGCGTGAAGTTGGGTCGCGGACTCGTGTTCCTGCATTTTTAGGTTATATAGTTTATTGAAAAGAAGATCACGCTTACATACCTTGGCTTCATCGGTCCCTTCGTGTAGCTCCACTAGTTTTGTCCTAAGATATTTTGCGCTTATGAAGGGGCCGACGCGATTTAGCTCCTCCTTGGATAGGCCGCATTGAAGGATTTGCGTTGCCTTAGCGTCGGCTTCGACTTGTCGTTTTGTTGCAATGGTCCATTGATCATAATCCAAGGAGTCACCCACTTCATTAGTCGGAAGTGTGAAACCCGTTTGGATTATGATCCACATCTCGATTTGGGTTTTGAGAAAGCATTCCATCCGACCCTTCCAATAACGGAAGTCATCTCCGTTATAAAACTGAGGTCGGACGGTGCTAAAACCCTCAGATGGGCCATTAGAACAAAAGACACAAATAGACGGAGACGAAGAAACTAACAACGACAAAAACACGAAAACAAGTACCAAGACTCGCGTCTTGGATTAGTAGTGCGGGAGAAAAACTTAACAAGGCGAATTAAATAAAAAAAACAGAATTAAAAGAAAAATAAATCTGTAAAAATGCTAGATTGGTGGTTTCACCAAATCTTAGCAACCCCCGGCTCTGATACCAATTGTTGGATCGATGCGGTTCGCTAGAGGGGGGGGGTGAATAGCGATAAAAACTTTTTCGTAATCGTTCGTTAATGTACGAGTAAAATGCAGTAGAAAGATAACAATAAATAAATAAAAACACGAGGGTTTTTACTTGGTTCGTAGCCTACGGCTACTACTCCAAGGCCCTAGTGGTCCTTGACCACGCATGGAGGGCAAAATACTAACCAAACTCCTCCTCGTTAAACGAATACAAAACTCTATAAAGACTCAAGGTAGAGGGACACCCCCCCCTCTCCTTGATATGATTTAAAGCTTTACTAAAAGAAATAACTGAAATACAATTTAGAACTTTCGTTACCGATGACTTTAAAGGTTGGAGGTTGAAGCTCTAGTCGTAGTCTCGGCAGCGCTTCGTTGTAGGGATGTCGGAGAGTCGGAGCGTATCGGAAGCACTTGGAAGCTTTTGAATTGATGAAAAATCCTAGGTTTGGCCCTCCTTTTATAGCCTTTGAGCCCCTCATTGAATGGGTCTTTAGCCAATCACAAATGGGCACAAAACCCCTTGAAAAATGGTGATAACTCTTGACTACTCGAGGCTAATCCTTTGACCATCAGTCGACTGATGGCCATCATCAGTCGACTGATGGCAACATCAGTCGATTGCTGACCTTCGGCAGTCAACTGTTTGATGGCAGTCGAGTCCTCCAAGCTGGCAGTCGACTGATGCTAGCTGCAAGGCAAGGTTAGCTCAACAAAAACATAATTTCGATGGTCGTCGACCATCCGATCTCGACCTAGACCATCTATAAGAAGTCTTTGGTCGGATCTATGCTTAAGATCATCCCCGTAAAGAGGATACGACCTTACTTACGCTCGCACACACGAGCTTACCTCAGTACTTAGGTGTTGCTTTTGCTTCCGGCCTTCCACTCAATTCCTTCGGCTCCCTCCGAAGTCTCTTGAGTGTCGCCCGACCACCGCGGCTTCCTCCGGGTGTCGCTAGCCTTCAGCTCCAGCGTTGAGACTTTTCTGTACACTTGATTTAGCTCATGAGATAACAATATATGCTTAACTTTGTATCGTTTGCTATAATCAAAACTTAGGTTCGACTTAGGTGCCTACTGCACCAACACTTACTGCAGCTTAAGTGTGATGTTTCTTTGACTTGCGGTATTCAAGTCATCTTGGTCATAAAGACTTATGCTTTGACATCTTAAGCAAGCATCTTTGAGGTGATGTGGATCCGGGATGATTGAGTACAAGTAGAAGTGACCGAAGGTGTTTGAATAGCCTATAAAGGATTCACCACTCCTTGCGAAGAGATGTTTACCCATGTCCTCTCGTCGGATTATTACTAAAGTCTTTGGCCGAAGCATTACATGTTTAGAGTAAGGTACTCTTAGATACATGTGCAGTAACTAAAATATGTAGGACGAGGAAATAATACTTGGGTTAGGTGTGACGTTGTCGACCTATTGGGGACTGACACTATAGACATGTCTTGAACCAAGTGGGTATAAGATGCATGAAGGGAATGGGGCACGATTCATTGTAGCTGCTGAAGGGTTTCAGAAATGGTTCTGGAATCGACCGTTGATTTTTCAGTTAATTAGGGATCATGATGTACTACTAGGTGCCACTCATGATCATTCTATAATTAATGGTTAATTATAGAAAACCAACATAAATCAGGAACCTATTTGGTCACACGCACAACGAGTGTAATCCGAAGGATTTAAAATGAGCTTGAGAATGAGATTCTCATATCGAGAGAAACTAGGTTTGGTTGGACCAAACATGGAGCGAGCTTGAAATTGTTTCAGTCGCAATGGAAGCATGGATGGGCTGAGTCTTATAAAGACATGATGGATGAACCAAATTGATTTGGTTCTAATCCAATGGTGGATAATAAATCAAAGGGGTTTGGTATGTTTTAAACTAATGAATCAAAGTTGGTTCAGTTCGTTTTAACTTAAAATAGACTACCTCAGTTTGGTTTATATTAACTTTAGTTATTGGAGTGGGTTAATGGGTTTTAGTTATGAACCAATAACTCTAAGGAGAAGTTTTCTTAATGTCTAAGAAACACGGGCTCTTTAAAAACGCGGTTAGATTTTAGGAGAGCCCTATGTTTTATTTTGGGAAATAATCTTCTTCTCCTCTTCCTCTCTTCTCCTTGCCACCGCCCATGGAGTCCACGCTGCTAGCCACCTTGTGCCGCCATCTATCCTACTGCTGGCCATCCTTCGGCGACCCTCCGACGACTCACCTTGTTTCCGGCGACCAAGGGTTGGGTGGCCATCCTCTTTGGTTGGCGCAAATCCTCCACCAAGCTATCCAGTTTTCTGGACAGCTTGTTTCCTTTCATGTCAGAGTGTCGTTTGGATGATATTTGGAGCTCCGATAGAGGCTACCTTGCCGAGGATTCAATCTCTAGTATTCCTCATAGGTGGATGACGAAGGATTCGTCAATCAGTTGACAAATATATCTCCGGAGAAGCGAGTTTTGGGGACTCATTTTCGAATCCAAGTTTTGATTCAGATTATGATCTTCTCTCGATCACATCGTCTTCGACACGAGGCTAGAGACTCCTACGAAGATGAGGCTCGTGGCTTTGTGAAGCCATCCTAATGATACTCAGTGTGGATACGGATAGAGGCGATTCTAGCGAGAGTCACTTTGGTTGATGTCATTCCCGCTACACGTGATACATCAGGTATAACTAGAGTAATTTCATTTTATTGCAAAATTTGAAACTACGATTATGTCTACACATGTTGTACTATGCATGCGTGTGATGTGTGTATTGTAATAAATTAGATTTATTATTTTTTAATTCTTCCGCTGTGCACATATTTATGAAACATTTACGAATACACACTTGCCGCGGTGTCGGAAACCCAACAGTGGTATCAGAGCCCAGGTTGTGTTTCGACATAATCATAAAATTGTTTTGTGATAGTTGTAATAGTATTTATGGAAAATTCTACTTTTGGAAAGTTTAGATGTATTTATGAAAATTTTATAATTTTGGAAAGTTTAGAAGTATTTATGGAAATCTTCTACTTTTGGAAAGTTTAGAAGTATTTATGGAAATTAACACTTTCCATAAATAAAATATTTGATTAGATTTGGAAATTTGTTTCCTAATTTAATCATGATTTGATTAGGGGAATCAATTCTAAAATATATTTTATTTCCATAAATAGTTTTGACAATTTAAGAAATTTATTTCCTAAATTAAATTTGACTTTCGTTAATTAACACTTTCCATAAATAAAATATGTGATTAGATTTGAAAATTTGTTTCCTAATTTAATCATGATTTGATTTGGAGAATCAAATCTCAAACATATTTTATTTCCATAAATAGTTATGACATATAAGGAAATTTTGTATATGCCATAATTGTATGTCATGTAATTGCATTAGATGCATATCATTATGCCATGTGTGTTGTGACATGTAGATGTATGCCATGTATGTCATGTCATGTAGATAATAGTTATTTTCATGCAAAATAGGATAAGACATTAAAAACCCTTGCACACTATTAAAGTCTACACCTTCCATTAATATGGTTAGAACCAGAGTTCTGTTTCTTGTTTGGGTTGTTGGAATCTCTCCAAGCTCGGCTCGAACCCGAACATGTTCAAACCATGGAATAGTTTAATACTAATATAGTAAGAGTCATAGGTCAATCGTTATCTTTGGTTGTTGGAGTCTCTCCAAGCTGGGCTAATTGGTTGAATGCGCTCTAACCATATTAAAACTATTTCTTGATTAATGGGTTGACTTTAACCTGGAGTATCGACTTGTTGGACTCTCTCCAAGGTCGATGTGAAGGGAGGTGAAGTTGGGTGCTATGCATATGTTGCATACTTGTTAATGAATTAACAACCCAATGTATGTGAGAACATTCAATTAGTTGATAGCACATTTTGATAGTTGCATATATGTGATATGCAATTGATATACATGATACATACCATTGTAGCTATGAATGACTTGTTGGACTCTCTCCAAGGTTGTTCATATCTATGTTGGATATCATCCAATTCGGAGATGGACCTACGATCTCACGAAGTGATTTTGGGGTTTTTGAAATTCGAAAAATGAATGGGATTTATAAATGTATGTTGATGCATTTTAAATCATCTTTCTCATATATGCTCGTTTTGTATTTCTAGGTTAATCGATTGATCATGATGTCTTTGAATTTATGTACTATTTTGGATTCAAATAAATTGACTGGGACTAACCTCTTGGACTGGCTTAGAAACTTGAGAATTGTTCTCAAGGCAAAAAAGCTCGCATATATCCTCGAAGAGTCTCTTCCCAACCGTCCTAGAGACGATGCAACTCTAGACCATTTGTTTGCCTATCAGAAACATGTGAGTGATTCTAAACTAGTGAGTTGCATCATGTATGTCGCGATGGTACCCGAGCTATGGAAGCAACATGAGCATATGGATGCTCATACCATAGTTTTTCATCTTTATGAGTTGTTTGATAAGCAAGTGAGATTCGAAATGGTCCAAGTCTCCAAGTTCCTCTTCACCTCTGAGATGCAAGAAAGTTCATCTGTGGTACTGCTCAACATGTTGAAGACTGTGGAGCCTTTTGTGAAGCATGAGCAGGGGATGGTGTTGTTAGTTAATTCCTCGAAGAAATGTTCTAAGAGGAAGTAAAAGGAAAAACAGAAGGGGAAGAAGAAAAAGGTTAAAAGGGCAGAACCAGCTCAAAAGGCCACTTGCCATCATTATGGCAAGGAGGGCCATTGGTGAAGAAACTGCAAGATTTATCTTGAGTCCGTGAAGAAGAATAAGGCATCATATGCCCCATCTTCTTCAGATATTTTCGTTATTGATTATCATTCTATTTCCTCAGACACTTGGGTATTGGATACTGGTGTGACTCACATAAATGTAATGACATACATGGGCTAAGGAATAGAAGAAGACTCGTCAAGGGAGAGTCAAATTTATGTGTTGGGAATAGAGAAAAGGTTGCTGCACTTGCCATCGGAACATATTTATTGAAACTCCCTTTAGGACTTGTCTTAGAATTGGACAATTGCTTTTATGTTCCTTCGTTGATAAAGAACATCATTTCTATTTCTTGTTTAAATAGAAATGGGTACCATTTAACTTTTAGTAACAATTATTGTTACATAATTTTGAATGGCGTTCTTTATTGGACTGGAACTTTAAGCAATGGTATTTATACGTTGGACATATCCAGTGACATTTTCAATATCGAAGCGAGCAACATGCATGCTCAAAAAGTTAATCAATTAGACTCCTACATGTGGCATTATTCTCTTGGGCATGTGAGCAAGAAATGTATGTCCGAATTACACCAATGTGGAATTCTGGAATCGTTTGAATTAGATTCATACGATATATGTGAATCATGCTTAAAAGGTAAGATGACCAAGTTACCTTTTACAGGAAAAGGTGAATGGGTGAGAGAGTTACTAGGTCTAATACATACTGATGTATGTAGACCTATGTCAACTACAGCTCTAGGAGGTTATAGCTACTTCATTAGCTTCACCGATGATCACTCATGGTTTGTGTATGTGTTCTTGATGAAACACAAGTCTGAAGCCTTTGAAAGGTTCAAAGAATTTAGAAATAAAGTAGAGAAACAACATGACAAGAGTATTAAAATACTTCGATCGGATCGACGTGGTGAATACTTAAGTCAAGAGTTTCTAGATTATCTATGAGAAAATAGTATATTGTCTCAATGGACTCCGCAATATACACCGCAACATAATGGTGTATCTGAGAGGCGTAACTGGACCTTGTTGGACATGGTCAAGTCAATGATGAATCATATGAATCTTCCCAAGTCCTTTTGGGGCTATGCACTTCAGACAACTGTTTACTTGCTAAACAGAATGACAACCAAGGTAGTCTCTACTATTCCATATGAGATATGGAATAGTAAGAAACCTCATATATCTTATTTGAAGATATGGGGTTGTCCTGCTTATGTAAAGTGGACAGTAACAGAAAAATTGAATGTTATGTCTGATAAATGTCTATTTATTGGATACCCTAAGGAAACAAGGAGTTACCAATTCTATCATCCTATGGGACAAAAGGTGTTTGTTTCAAGGCATGATGTGTTTCTAGAGAAAGAGTTTCTCTTGCAAGAAAACAGTGGGAGTATCATTGAGCTTGAGGAGGCTCGAGAGACTCAAATAGACATTGATGAGATACCTAGTGAAGCACCACATCCGATAACTCATAGTGATGAGCCATCGGCTGGACCTATTGAGACACCACATCTTTGTAGATTTGGTAGAACACACAACATTCTTAAGAGATATGAATTTCTCTTAAGTGAATCGAACGATGTGTTACTCATTGATGATGAGGAGCCTACTATTTATGAAGAAGTTCTGAAAAATTCAGAAAGGGATAAGTGGCTTAATGCAATGAAGTCGAAAATGGATTCCATGTATGAAAATCAAGTTTGGAACTTGGTTGACCCACCTGAAGGCATAAAGCCTATAGGGTGCAAGTGGGTTTTCAAGAAGAAAACTAACATGGATGGTAATGTGATTACCTATAAGGCTAGATTGGTTGCGAAAAGATATCATCAAAAGCAAGGTGTTGATTATGACGAGACCAATTCACCTAATGCTCTGCTTAAACCTATTCGGATGCTCCTGGCCATAGCGGCTCATTATGATTATGAGATATGACAGATGGATGTGAAAACAACTTTCCTTAATGGAAACCTGCTCCAGGATGTGTATATGATACAACTTGAGGGTTTCACATCGGTTGATAAAATCAAGCTATGCAAACTGCAACGGTCTATATATGGACTGAAGCAAGCATCTAGGAGCTGGAATATCTGTTTTGATGAGACAATCAAAAAGTTTGATTTCTCACAAAATTCAGACGAACCTTGTGTGTACAAGAAGGTTAGTGGGAGTACAGTTGTGTTCCTAGTATTGTATGTCGATGACATATTACTTATAGGAAACAATGTTTCTGTCTTATAGTCAGTTAAAATTTGGTTGTCCAAGACATTCTCCATGAAAGACCTTGGAGAAGCAACCTACATCCCCAGCATTTAGATCTATAGGGATAGATCGAAACGGTTGCTTAGTCTTTCACAGTCTACATATATAGACCGAGTGCTAAAGAGGTTTAGCATGTCAAAATCCAAGAAAGGTTTCTTACTCATCAGGTATGGGATTCACCTTTCGAAGTCTATGTGTCCGCACATATAAGACGAGAGGATTTTCATGAGTAAGATTCCCTATGCATCCGCAATAGGATCTATCATGTACGCTATGTTATGTACGAGGTTCAATGTATCGTATGCTCTGAGTGTCATGAGAAGATACCAGTCTGATCCAGGAAGGGATCATTGGGTGGCTGTTATGAAAATCCTTTAATACTTAAGAAGAACAAAGGATGTGTTCCTAATATATGGAGAAGGTGATATGGTAATACACGGGTATACGGATTCCAGCTTCCATACATACAAGGATGATTCCAGGTCTCAGTCTGGGTACATATTTACTTTGAATGGAGGCGCAATAAGTTGGAAAAGTTCCAAACAAGACACTATAGCAGATTTTGCCACTGAGAATACATTGCAGCTTTGGAAGCAGCAAAGGAAGCATTTTGGATCAATAAGTTCATCTCTGAATTTGATGTGGTCTTATCAATGATCCAAACAAGTGCTTCACCGCTATCATTTGATCAAAGAGATCATAAGTTGGAAAGAAATACAAATCAAGAAGATTCCCACTGAAAGGAACTTAGTGGACCCTTTAACTAAGGCCTTACCTCAAAATAAATTTGAGGGCCATGTTAGGGCCTACGGTATAGGATACCGTGGCGATTGACATTAGGCCAAGTGGAAGTTTGTTAGTAATATATGAGAGGTGTCCTAAGGCAATTGCCTTATGTTTGAACCATTTAAATGATAAATGAAGATTCACTATTTGAGTATACATGTTTACATGTATTTGATTAGATCTTAAACTTATTTAGTGAATGTCCACAATACGATTCACAGCATAAGAGAATTTGTGATTGGATCACAACTAGTGAGTATCTCTACATGTGTAATTGTGATGTATTGGAATTATCTCTAGTCGATGAATTGATGGATTTTGACACCATCAATTCAATCAAGACTAGCATGAGGTATACTCCTTGGTGTATCTAAGCAGCTGATTTTCTCTGGTTGGAGACATTGTGATGTCCGGAGTTAATCGTGGATAATAGTTATGGTAACTAGTTCATTGGAGTGATTAACTATAAGACTTCATATGGTTCTCTGCATATATGGATATGTCAATGAAGTTCTTACTACAGCTTAAGTGCGATGTTCCTTTGACTTGCAGTATTCAAATCATCTTGGTCATAAAGACTTATGTTTTGACATCTTAAGCAAGCATCTCGGAGGAGATGTGGACCCGGGATGATTGGGTATAATGTAGAGGAAATGTTCACCGCTAGAGGGGGGAGTTGAATAGCGTCGATTCGTTGCATGATGGATTTCGTTGCGTGCTCATCTACAAATCTTCATTAGCGCAGCAGAAATAAAGCAATAACAATACAAGCACACAATTACACAATCATATAACGTGGTTCGGAACCGAATGGTTCTTACTCCATGGATCGGGCTCTAAAAGCCCTAACAATGCAAACACACACTACTAATCACAATAACTCCTCGACACAAGTTGGACGTGGAGAAACCTCGTACAAATGATCTTACAACAGCAAGAAATAAATACAAGCAATTACAATAAGGAAATACACTACAAGTAAAGAAAAACACTTTACAATTGCCTTTAGATTGCTTGCTTTTTGTTGCTTGAAGAATAGCCTTGGAGACCCTGATTTGCAGCAACAAATCACCCCAAAGTAGCTAAAGAACCTTGGTTGACTTCCTCCTCCACGAGCTTCATTTATAGATGCTTCCTGGGCTAGAAATCATTGATCAGTCGACTGCTCGGGACCATTAGTCGACTAATGACACTGTTGCTATGAGACAACGGTGTAATCCACGATGGAAAAATCTAACGGATAGAACATCAGTCGACTGATCATGTCCATAAGTCGACTGATGGAGCCTTCACTCGACTTCTAACCCCGCAGTTGAGTCTCGACTTCATTCTGTGCCCGAATACTCGAGCACCAGTCGACTGCTCGGTCAATCAGTCGATTGCCAAAGGTTGGCAATCGACTGCTGGGCCAATTTTCGCAATCAAACCCTAGTTGACTCATGCCAGTTTATAGCCACATGGCACCAGTCGATTGATACACTTCAAACATGAGGTTTAACTCAAGTATGGTGCCCCCATACTTGTTAGACCACTCGTAGTCTAGACCTAAACCTTCTAGCCTCCTCTGTCAGCCTCGCGTCTATCGGATCCCTCCAAGTCATCCATGACTTGTTCATCTATACGCTAGCCTTCAGGTGCTTCCATTGGCTATGTCATGCTAATGGTGTCTGCACTGCCAAGGCACATTGGACTTACGCTGCCAAGACTCTGCTTGGACTTTACGCTGTCAACCATTGGACATATGCTGCCATGACTCTCGCTTGGACTTTACGCCGCCAATATCAAACCCCTTGGACTTCTCAAATGCCAAGACTCAAGCTTGGACTTTCCCTTGCCACCATGTTGGACTTTCCATGCCAAGACCCATGCTTGGACTTTTCCTTGCCAAGACCCATGCTTGGACTTTACATGCCAAGTAATCAAGACTTGGACTTTCCATGACATGGTCAACTCTTGTCAACCATCAAAATCTCCCTCGAGTCAAACTCGAGTCTGGTCAATCATGACCCGGGTCGATTGTGCCAACAATCTCTCCAAAACATTATCAGACATCAATGTCAAACATCGATGTCAAACTTCCATGTCAAACTTCAAAACATCACTCGAGTCAAACTCGAGTCCGGTCAATCGTGACCTGGACCGATAGCACCAAGAATTTCCCCCTTTTTATGTTTAACAAAAACACATATCTTTGTGTTAGAACACTAACTCAAATCTCCTTACCAATTATCCCAAATTGGTAATCTCACTTTCTCCCCAATTTTCCAAATTGTCAATTGATAATACTCTCCATAACATTCTACCCCAAAACATTCTTCCCCTTTTTGACTAACATCAAAAAGGTTTACTCTCCAAGGAAGTCAATGTCTCATATCCAATGAGATTTTACAATCTCTCCCTTGGTCCAAAAATACCTAGGATGCCTACCATCTTCCTAGTGATAAGTCTCATATCACTCAAGAGAGGCAATCCTATACACTCTCCCAATTTTCAAATTGGGTATCTTAAAATCCCATTTTACCCCTCATGAGGAAAAATACCATCCATCATCCCATGATGGATACCTCCCCCTAAAGGCTTGCTCCCCCTTGACCATTGCACCAATAATGTCCTTGGGAAGTCCCTAAGCCAATAGAAACTCTAAATCATCAAAAAATAAGGTTCAAAGTTCAACATTGAACTTTTCCATCCTTAAATTTGATATATTACCCTAACACCTCTCCTAATCCATATCCAATGAATTTTCACCCTTAATAATGCTTCCAAAAGCATATCCTAGGGTTATGAGTTGTTAGGAACCTTTACCATGGCTGAAAACGGGCAGTCGAGTCCTTCAAAAATTAGTCGACTGCCTTGCACATCAGTCGACTGCCACCAAGATCAGTCGACTGATAACTGAAAAATCCGATTTTCAATTATCAGAAATAGATTTTGAAATTCAAAAATAATTATATGTATATCGAAAAATCATGAAAATTCATACGTATAATAATCATGACTAATATAATGGGTGAAAAATGATAGAAAAATATTTTACCTATAAAATATCGAAACTGATACAAAATTCAAAAGTGAAGAAAAACATCAATGTTTTAGCTCACTTTGTATCAACTTCATCAATGGTGATTGCTATCAAAAGATAGACTTCACCAAGGTTTTCTAAATGGATTTTAAAAAGTTTTTAAAAACCTATATTGGATCATATTCCTTGGGCTTAATTTACATGACTTGTACACAAGCTTTTCCAATGATCAACCAATACGATAAGATGAGTTTTAGTTCATCTAGATGCAAAAACTATGCACTTTAAACTCAACTCATATCCTAGCTTCTCACATATATCTAGGGTGTATAAAACACACAAAAGTCAATGTGATGTGAGATGTGGATTTTGTTCTCCTAATCTAGGGTTTCATGCATTCTTTTAAGGCAACCCTACTTGATTCCCTTATAAATGAGACTTCAAGTCATGTCAAAGTCTTTAACTCAATTTTAATCAATTTAAATGCATGAATGATTATGGCATTAATGATGGTATAAATAAACACATTCTCATAATCATGATATCATGACATAAGATGGAATCTAAAAACACATGACATTAAACCTAATCCTAAAAACATGATCATGACATATTAAATGATTAAAAATAAACATGATGTCATGTCATGTTATATGACAATCAAAGCATGGCATATAAAATGTATAGGTATAATAATATCTAAAACTTAGTATTAATTACCATTTGTTATTATTAATTGTATTTTTCCATATTGTCACTTTTCTCCCAAGTGTGCTAAAAACCCAAAATGGCATACTAGGACCTCTAGACCTAAGTTGTGTCAATTTGATTGATTTATCAACCTTCTTAATTAATATTGCCACATTCTAAAAGCCTTTAGGATTCAAGATCAAAACGCATTTCCAAGGTAACCATAACCTTGAAAATGATCTAAAGTGCCACCTTTACCATGATTGAGTTAACTACCCATCCAATCAAGGTTGGCACATCCTAAACCCATCTAGTGTGAATCAATCACGTTCTTAGGAACCCAAAACCTATTTGAGCTCCTAGGGTTTACTAGGTATTCCTTCGGGATAACCTCCCTAGATACCTTCCAAATGACCCTTCTTGGCTTGTTAGCCTTGGTCATTTGGGTCTTGCCATGGTTAACTCTAGGGGTAACTCCCCTTGTAACCTTCTTAGTAGCCACCCTAGGTTTCTTAGAAATCCTAGCCACTAGGCATACACCTTGGTTACCCTTAGGGATGACTTCCCTAGTAACCTTGGTCTTCCTAGACCTAGTTTGTGTTCTATAATCAAATGGAACACTATGATAAGCCACCTTAGGCTTAGGTTTGTGACCCAAACCTTTCTTGCCCTTGGTTGACTTTTGTCTCTTAGGCCCTAGGCCTTGACTCTTGGACCTAGACCCTTGACTTTGACCATTTGACCCTTTTATTTGGTTTTGCATCTTTGCTAGGGTCTTTTCAAGTTTCTCAAGCCTTGACCTCAAGGCTTGATTTTCAACCTCTAATTGCCCAATTTTAGAATTTTGATTTAGTCCTTGGTCATTGTTCTTCATAGGAATATGCCTAGTCCATTTGGGGTTTAAACCTAGGTGCTCTTGTACCTTTCTAATTGTCTGCCATGGTAAAATTGGTCTATAATTATTTGACCTAGATTTGTCTTTAAATAAATTTGTTTTAGGGACATTAGTCCCAAATTTCTTCTTATTTGAAAAATTAACACTCTTAGCACCTAGACAAAACTCCCTATTTCTAGCATGCTCTTTATGATAAATTGCAAGATTGCTAAAAATATTCCTAGCATGCTTTGGCCTATAATTTAAAGAAAAAGTATTATTTAGATATACCTTAGGGTTTACCTTAGACGCTCCCCCTACTTGTGATGCTTCTTCTTGGGTTTTCTTCCCCTTTGGGCATTGACTCCTATAGTGCCCCTTTTTATGGCACTTGAAACATACTACAAGCTCCTTGCCCTTGATGGTAGAGGCTCCGGTCTCCTTGATCATTTGAGCTGGTGGAGTCTTTTTAACCCGTTTAGGACACTTACTCTTGTAGTGTCCTTGTCCCTACATTCAAAGCATATTATATAATTTTTATTTAAAATTACATTGCTTGAGTTACCTTTGTCCATGGTGGAAGCCGGATTTTGAGCTTCTTCATTTTGACCGAATGTTGAAGGCTCTTCTTGAGGTTGCTTTGGTGTGTGAATTCTCTCCTCCCCCTCAATCCTAGAGGTAGAGGCTTCTTTCACCTCTTTCTCCGATCCGAAAGTTGATTCCCTATCAACTTCCGAATCCTCACTTTCTTGTGAGGATGAGCCCTCTTCTTCATCTTCCTTGTCTTCTTGGATTGAGTGAGGCTCTTCATGGAATTTTGCCAATTTGTTTCATACCTCCTTCGTGTCTTTACAATCCCCTATCTTGATCAAAATATCATTAGGGATTATATTGAGCAAAATACCCATTACCTTATTGTTGATGTTATAGTATCAGAGTTGTTCTTGGCTCTAATTCTTCTTCTTGATTTTTCTTCCTTCTTCGTCTTTTGGAGTGTCAAAACCTACTAAGACACTAATCCAATTGTCAGAGTCACACATTAGAAAATGCATCATTCTACCTTTCCAATATGCGAAATCTTCGCGGTCAAAGGAAGGCGAAACATTGATGTCATCACCCAATCTCTCCATCTTTTCCTCTAGCGTCTTTGCTCCCGACGGTTAGTCCGTAGAAGATCTCCTGCTCTGATACCAATTGTAGAGGAAATGTTGACGGCTAGAGGGGGGGGTGAGTAGCGTTGATTTGTTGCGTGATAGATTTCATTGTGTGCTCATCTACAAATCTTCGTTAGCGCAGCGGAAATAAAGCAATAACAATACAAGCACACAATTAGACAATCATATAACGTGGTTCGGAACTGAATGGTTCCTACTCCATGGATCGAACTCTAAAAGCCCTAGCAATGCAAATACGCACTATTATTTATAATAACTCCTTCTCGACACAAGTCGAAGGTGGAGAAATATCGTACAAATGATCTTACAACAGTAAGAAATAAATACAAGCAATTACAATAAGGAAATACACTACAAGTAAAGAAAAACACTTTACAATTTCCATTGGAATGCTTGCTTTTGGTTGCTTGAAGAATAGCCTTGGAGACCCTGATTTGCAGCAAAAAATCACCCAAAAGTAGCTCAAAAACCATGGTTAATTTCCTCCTCCATGAGCTCCATTTAAAGCTGTTGCCTGGGCTAGAAATCGCCGATCAGTTGACTGCTTCGGACCATCAGTCGACTGATGACATGTTGCTGTGAGACAACGGTGTAATCCACGCTAGAAAAATCCAACAGATAGGACATCAGTCGACTGATCATGTCCATCAGTTGACTGATGGAGCCTTCACTCGACTGGTAACCCCGCAGTCGAGTCTCGACTCTATTTTGTGCCCGAATTCTCGAGCACCAGTCGACTGATCACAAGATCAGTCGACTGCTCGGCCAATCAATTGATTGCTAAAGGCTGGCAGTCGACTGTTGGGCCAATTCTCGAAGTCAAACCCTAGTTGACTCACACCAGTCAACTGCCACAAGGCACCAGTCGACTGATACACCTCAAACATGAGGTTTTAACCTTAAATATGAGGTTTAACTCAAGTATGGTGCCTCCATAGTTGCTAGAACACCGGTAGCCTAGACCTAAGCCTTCTAGCCACCTCCGTCAACCTCACACCTATCAGATCCCTCCAAGTCATCCATGACTTGTTCATCCATACGCTAGCCTTCAGGTGCTTCCATCGGCTATGTCATGCTAACGATGTCTGCACCGCCAAGGCACAATGGACTTACGCTGCCAAGACTCTGCTTCGACTTTATGCCACCAACCATTGGACTTATGCTGCCAAGACTCCTGCTTGGACTTTACACCGCAAATATCAAACCCCTTGGACTTCTCAAATGCCAAGACTCAAGCTTGGACTTTCCCTTGCCAACCCATGTTGGACTTTCCATGCCAAGACCCATGCTTGGACTTTTCATTGCCAAGACCCATTCTTGTACTTTACATGCCAAGTACTCAAGACTTGGACTTTCCATGACATGGTCTACTCCAGTCAACCATAAAAATCCCCCTCGAGTCAAACTCGAGTCCGATCAATCATGACTCGGGTCGATTGTGCCAACAATCTCCACAAAACATTTTTAGACATCAATTTCAAACATCGATGTCAAACTTTCATGTCAAACATCAAAACATCACTCGAGTCAAACTCGAGTCCGGTCAATCGTCACCTGGGTCGATTACACCAACATATAAGTCGAAGTGACCGAAGGTGTTTGAATAACCGATAAAGGATTCACCACTCCTTGCATGGAGATGTATACTCATGGCCTCTCATCGGATTGTTACTAAAGTCTTTGGCCAAAGCATTACATGTTTAGAGTAAGGTACTCTTGGATACATGTGTAGTAACTAGAATCCGTAGGACGAGGAAATAATACTTGGGCTAGGTGTGATGTAGTCGACCTAGTGGGGACTGACACTATAGACCATGTCCTGAACCAAGTGGGTATAAGATACATGAAGGGAACAGGGCACGATTCATTGTAGCTGCTGAAGGGTTTCAGAAATGGTTCTGGAATTAACCGTTGATTTTTCGGTTAATTGGGGATCATGATGTACTACTAGGTGCCACTCATGATCGTTCTATAATTAATGGTTAATTATAGATGGTCAACATAAATCGGGGACCTATTTGGTCCCACGCACAACTAGCGTAATCCGAAAGATTTAAAACAAGCATGAGAATGAGATTCTTAGATTGAGAGAAACTAGGTTTGGTTGGACCAAACAAGGAGCGAGCATGAAATGATTTCAGTTGTAATGGAAGCATGGATGGGCTGAGTCTTATGAAGACATGATGGATGAACCAATTTGGTTTGGTTCTAATCCAGTGGTGGAGAATAAACCAAAGGGGTTTGGTTTGTTTTAAACGAATGAACCAAAGTTGGTTCGGTTCGTTTTAACTTAAAATAGACCAACTCGGTTTGGTTTATTTTAACTTAAGTTATTGGAGCGGGTTAACGGATTTTTGTTATGAACCAATAACTCTAAGGAGAAGTTTTCTTAATGGTTAAGAAACACGAGCTCTATAAAAACGCGGTTAGGTTTTTGGAGAGCCCTAAGTTTTATTTTGGGAAAAAAAATCTTCTTCACCTCTCCCTTTCTTCTCCTTGTCGCCACCCAAGGAGTCCCCACTGCCAGCCACCTTGTGCCGCCATCCACCCTACTGCCAGCAATCCTCCGGTGACCCTCCGGCGACTCACCTCGGTTCCGCCGACCAAGGGTTGGCTGGCCATCCTCTTTGGCCAGTGCAAATCCTCCACCAAGCTGTCCAGTTTTTTGGACAGCTTGTTTCCTTTCATGATGGAGCATCGTTTGGATGACGTTTGGAGCTCCAATAGCGGCTACCTTGCTGGGGATTCAATCTCTAGTAATCCTCATAGGTGGAGGACCAAGGATTTGTCAATCGTTAACGAATACCTCTCTGGAGAAGCAAGTTTTGGGGACTCATTTTCGAATCCGAATTTTGATTCGTATTGTGATCTTCTCTCGATCACATCGTCTTCGACACGAGGCTAGTGACTCCTATGAAGATGAGGCTCGTGGCTTTGTGAAGCCATCTCGACAATACTCGGCGTGGATACGGATAGAGGTGATTATAGCGAGAGTCACTCCGGTTGATGCCATTCCCACTGCACGTGATACGTCAGGTATAACTAGAGTAATTTTCTTTTATTGCAAAATTTGAAACTACGATTCTGTCCACACAAGTTGTACTGTGCATGCGTGTGATGTGTGTGTTGTAATAAATTAGATTTATTGCTTTTTAATTCTTTCGCTGTTGACATGTTTACGAGACATGTTCGAACACACACTCGCCATGGTTCCGGAAACCCAACACCCTAGTCATGTGAAATTATCTTCCCTACCTCCTAGGTGCCTCTCCAACCCTCAAGGAATCCCAAAATAAGCAAGGATGAGGAGGACAAGGCAAGTGGCACCTCGATCTACTACCTCGGAGCGAAGAACAAGCAGAAGGGATGCCCCCCAAACTCCGGAAGAAGGTGACACTCTTCCCTCCCTTGCATTTCGCTACTAGGTATCTAAATGAAGATCTCTTAGAAACCCTAGGTTTGTTTGGTGATATTCAAGCCCTATTTGCAAAAATGGGGTGGGGAGAGATCATGGGAGTAAGACACCCAACCTACCCTAGGATAGTTTTAGAATTTTTTAGTTCTTTAGAAGCGGAGATTTTGACACGGAGAGAGAGCGAAGAGGGTAGGATTACCTTTAGGTTGTTTAACATTGAGCATCAATGGACATTACACCAATGGAATAATTGTTTTGGCTTGCCTAGTGGGGGAGAGAGGAGAACCCCTATTGGGTTTAATGCTTGGACCTTTTGGTCTGAATTGATGGGGGAGAGCGCTTATGACCCTTCTAGGGCAAAAGCCTCACGCCTCCAAACCCCTATCTTTCGGTACGTACATTGGGTTATGGCGAGTACAATTTTTGGTAGAGGAGAGAGTGACAGTGTAGTGAGAGCAAGTGAGCTGCTTTGCTTGTGGGACATGCTACAAGAAAGGAGTAGCATTGATGTTGGGTCTCATTTCATTAGACACCTAGTGAAAATGGGCAAAGCGGTGAGGGGAGAAATTATTTTGGGGGGCCTAATTATCCATATTTGTCATAGGATGGGGTACGATTACACAACACTAGATAGCATAGAGGGGAGCCCTAGGATCGCCCAAGGAGTATGTATGGCAATGAAGATGATAGTGAGAGAGGGACACTCCCTGTGCTTTGTAAGATAAAACATGTCATCCCTTAGGCTCCCCGACCCCAATCATACCACCATCACCAACAGCGCAAACTAGCATTTGGACCTGATAGTGGAGTCCCCACCATATGAGGATCCCTCCACTTCGACACCCATCTTTCCCCCTATACATCACTCTCCCTCATGTCCACGTGCTTATAAAAGGTCACCTAGTCCACACAGAAAGCCTGCACCTGCACCAACATGTTTTTCTACTTTTGAGCAGGATGCAGGTACATCCGCCTATGATTTCTTCGAGTTCCAATTTTGCCTCGACGACATATACGCCGAGTAGCAGACGCAGAGGCAACGATGGGAGGAAAGGAGCGCCTATACACAAGAGGAGTTTCAAGGTTTACGGAATCACTTCCTGGGGGCCGAGGAGTTCTACGACAAGCCCCATATCTACTTCCAAGAGGAGGCTTCCTATTGGAAGGAGGAGGTCATATATCGCCAAGAGGTTCGACAGAACATGAGTGCTCAACAGGCACAGTGGGCCCGCGAGGAGGAGAACAGAGCAGCCGCTGCATCCACCAGCTCTCAGATCGACCACATGTATATGTGGCATCAGTGGCCGAGCACCAGGTTTTCCCAGTAGTCCGATATGCCGAGATTGTCGGACTTCCCACCTCGGCCGCCATATTAGAGGTATAGCTTCATACAAGTCTGGGGGGAGACCCCAAGTTTTGATTTATTTTGTTTCTAGTGGTAGTTTCTTTCTTGATACTTGCATTTTTAGTTTTAGTTTGCATTTATCTGTTCATGCATAGAGTGTTTAGTTTCTTTTAGCGCTTAGTTTTTGTTATCTTTAAGATGCCTCAGTAGTATTTTTTAGATCTGTTTGCGAATAGTTTCCATAGGTAGCTTAACTTTATTTATCTCATGGTATTTTACTTTATATGCTCTAATGAATGTTTTAGACTTGCACTGGTTAGCTTTTATTTTTACACTTACACTTGACTAATATTCTGAAAGGAAGAATCTAGTACATACATAGTTATGATTCATCCTAGTAGTCTAGTACTTTGGAATCCATAGGTGACACTAGGTTTAGCACTTTAGTTACTGGAGATGCTCGGATTGTGTAAGCCCATTCGAGAAAATCAAAATCCTTGTGAGCAGGAGAAGAACAAAAGTTCTAATAAAAATAATTATGAGAGATAAAAAAATAGTTGTCATGGGTGGAAATGGCTAGGTTGCCCTTTGAGACCGAGTTAAATTACTGGGGAGACACCTACAAATTTCTCTCAATACCGAGCACGCCTTTGAGACTTTGTGCTAGATCTAGGGAACGACCCTCCCTTTGGTCAAGTAAGTGTTTAAGAGTCGGAGACCTTAGGAAAGCTATCAGATGATGACTTAACTTATTGTGGAACGAATATCCCTTAAGAAGATTCGCTTAGCATGTGCACGAGAAGCTAACTTAGTGAATTTTTAGAACATATCTATTTTGCTTTTATTGAAAATACCACTTGATAAATCTAGTTGACATGCTAAGTATGGAACAATACTTTTTAAAATTTCATGGCACTGAGGTTTGCTTGAGGAAAAACAAAGATTTAAGTATGGGGAAATTGATGTGAGCAAAATATATAGGGTTTTAGGAGTAATTTTCGCTCATCTCGCTGCATTTTATACTTGTTTCAAGCATATAGTACTTTGTTTTGCATGCATTTCCAATTTTTTTGTTCGGAGATCTACACTTTGTGCTTTTGTGTGCAGGACAATATTTTACGAGATAAACAACACACTTTTGGAGCAAAACGAAGGCATTCAGCAAGCGAAACGAAGGGAGGCATGATCCGGCCATGTGAAGTTGCACGGTCGGGCCTCACTAGCCCAGTGCCACATACTGCGTGGCCGTGTGGATCCACACGGCCATGTGGCACTGGCATTTTTCGGTGCAACTTTGGTTTTTTCATGGATTCGGGCAGCGTTGGCCTCAATTCTATATAAGGAAGGACGCACCCAAACCCTAGAGGGGAGAACTGTTGGGGGATCGATATGGCCGGCTAGAGGGGGGGTGAATAGCCCTCGTTCGTTGGATGTCGTAATTCGTTCATTCTCGTGTGCTTGTCTACAATTGTCGTTAATATACGCAGCGAAATAACAATAGAAATAACAACAATACAAGCATAATCAATACACAAGCATATACGTGGTTCGGAACCGAATGGTTCCTACTCCACGGGGTGAGCTCAACGAGCTCGTGTTATGCGCACGACACTAACAACACTCCTTTTCGACTACACGTCGGAGGTGGAGAAACCTCTCACAAGCTATTACAACAAGTAATATGAAATACAACAAGAAATACAAAGACAATATAAAAGAGAACTTTTACACAATTGCTTTGATCGCTTTCTTGTTGCTTGCTTTGATTGGCTCTTGAAGGACTGGAATGCAGCAGCAATTCCCCTCCAATAGCTCCACAAAATCCTTGGCGACATCCTCCAACTTGAGCTCCATTTATAACCTGCATCAAGCTGATTTCGTGCCCATCAGTCGACTGATGGTGACCATCAGTCGACTGGTCCCATAGACATTGTCTCACAATGGCCAAATCCACGTTGGTTAAGTTCCAACGGATCACACATGAGTCGACTGATGGCACCCATCAGTCGACTGATCATCCATCAGTCGAGTGTTGGTGAGCTCGACTCCATTCTGTGCCCGTGCACAGTGTCATCAGTCGACTGCCATCCCTCGGCAGTCGACTAATTCTCCCAACAGTCGACTGCCCTCCCTCGGCAGTCGACTGATCAGCCAGACTTGGTTCTGTCGAACACTGGTCGAACCCATACGACCTAGAGCAGTCGACTGGCACCTATGCCAGTCGACTGATGTCGGCTAAAACCTCAAACATAACGATGTTTGAGCCTCCGACACTCAGTCTTAGCCACTTGGGCAAGTCAACCTTATCCCTCATGGAGTTCCCCACCGAAGCTCTCTTCCCTCGGCCTACATCCCTCGGATGCGCCAAGCGCACGGCTTCGCAACGCCATCCTTCGCGTCTCATGCCTTAGAAGTATGCTTCCCTATGGGCTCACTCCATTCGCTCCCTGTCCGGCGGTCCCTCGGATGCAACAAGCGCATGGCTTCGCAATGCCATCTTTCACCGACTCAAGGACCTGAGCCTAGTGAACTTGCCAAGTTCTCAAGACTTCCCAAATGACCCAAGCACATGGCTTCGCAATGCATTTCTCACCAAGCACCAAGCGCACGGCTTCGCAATGCTTTAGATTTCCCATGCCAAGCACCAAGCGCACGGCTTCGCAATGCTTTGAACTTTCCCATGCCAAGCACCAAGCGCACGGCTTCGCAATGCTTTGGACTTCCACACCAAGCTCCATGCTTGGATTTTCCATGCCAACCCCATGTTGGACTTTCCCATGACAATCCCATGTCATGAGTTTTGTCTATCATCAAAAAACTATCAAGGTACTGCTCGAGTCAAACTCGAGTCAACCTGGGACGATTGCACCATCAATCTCCCCCTTTTTGATGATTGACAAAACTACCATCTCAAGTCTACCAATTCTCCCATATTGGCAATTCTCATATCCCAATGAGAATTCCAACGAACCCTAATTGGTAACTTGGTAACTTCTCCCCCTTTTTGAAATTACATCATAAAGGTCCTCCCCAAGGGTATGAATGTCTCATATCCCAATGAGATCTTACAATCTCTCCCTTGGAGGAACACATGCCTACAATCTTTCTAGTGATCCCATATCACTTAAAGAGAAGCAACCCAATTTTCCTCCCATGAGAAAATACACATCCATCTTCCCAAGATGGATACCTCACCCTAGAGGCTTGCTCCCCCTTGACCATTACTCTAACAATGTCCTTGGAGAGTCCCTAAGCCAATAGGAACATTAACCAAATCAAAATTAAGGCAAAGTTCAACAATGAACTCTCTTCCACCTTAAAATTGATACTCACCCTCAACCCAACTCCTAATCCATATCCAATGGATTTCCACCCTTTCTAATGCTCTCTCAAGCATATCCTAGGGTTTGGAGTGGTTAGGGGACCCAAACATGGCTAAACATGGGCCTAACTATCAAGTATACCCGAAATCGATGCATGCCTACTGACTCTCGGATACCGATCGATTTGGACTTACCGACATCGATCGGCAAATTAACTGATCACGATTCTGTAGTTTTCGATCAAAATGGATTTTCGAAATCCATAAGTAAATATACATAATTTTAAAAATATTGAAAATGCATACGTATAATACTTATCCTAAACACTATGGGCAAAAAATATTGGAAATTTATTTTACCCATTAAATTAGGAGATTGATACAAAGTTAAAAATTTAAGAAAAGCTTCAATAAAGAGTCATCTTTGTATCATCCCATTCAATGGTGATAGCTATCAAAAGATAGGCTTCACCAAGGTTTTTCAAAATGTTTTCGAAATGTATTCAAAACCTTTAATTTCTTTTCCTTAAACATCTCACTTATATCTAGATGTGTAAAAACACATTCAAGGAAATTAATCTAGTGAGATGTGGGTTTTTATTCTTTAAATGGTCTCATGCATATTTCTAGGCAATATTATTTGATTCCCATCAAATCATGCCATAGTCCTTAATTTCATTTTAATTTATGCATGATGATGATTATGGCATAAACATGATTTAGATAAAAACATATGCCAATATCATGATGTCATGGCATGTGAATGAGAACTAAGCATACATGACATCTAAACATAAATATAAACATGATCATGACATATTTAGAGATACAAATGAAAATGATGTCATGACATGGCAAGGCAAATAAAGCATGGCAAGAAAAATATACTAAGGTATAAAATACCTAAGTGTTAAAATCAATTTGCCATTTCTTGGGATTAAATTCACTTTGCCTTAAACCATTCATTTCCCTAGTGTGCCAAAAACCCAAAATAGCACACCATGACCTCTATGACCTAATCGTGCCAATTTAAATCATTCTAAACTTCTCAAACACATTGGCACATCCTAATGTGTCAACTCTGTTAGTAATATATGAGAGATGTCTTAAGGTAATCGCCTTATGTATGAACCATTTATATGATAAATGAAGATTCACTATTTGAGTATACATGTTTTCATGTATTTGATTGGATCTTAAACTCATTTACTGAATGTCCATGATACGATTCACAGCATGAGAGAATTTGTGATTGGATCACAACTAGTGAGTATCTCTACATGTGTAATTGTGATGTATCGGAATTATCCCTAGTCGATGAATTGATGGATTTGGACACCATCAATTCTGTCAAGACTAGCACGAGGTATACTCCTTGGTGTATCCAAGCAGCTGATTCTCACTGGATGGAGACATTGTGATGTCCGGAGTTGATCGTGGATGCTAGTTATGGTAACTAGTTCATTGGAGTGACCAGTCGTAAGACTTCATATGGTTCTCTGCATATATAGATATGTCAATGAAGTTCTTACTGTAGCTTAAGTGCGATGTTCCTTTGACTTGCGGTATTCACGTCATCTTGATCATAGAGACTTATGCTTTGACATCTTAAGCAAGCATCTCTAAGGAGATTTGGACCCGGGATGATTGGGTATAAGTCGAAGTGATCGAAGGTGTTTGAATAGCCTATAAAGGATTCACCACTCCTTGCGAGGAGATGTATACCCATGGCCTCTCGTCGGATTGTTACTAAAGTCTTTGGCCAAAGCATTACATGTTTAGAGTAAGGTACTCTTCCATACATGTGGAGTAACTAGAATCCGTAGGACGAGGAAATGATACTTGGGCTAGGTGTGACGTAGTCAGCCTAGTGGGGACTGACACTATAGACCATGTCCTGAACCAAGTGAGTATAAGATGAGTGAAGGGAATGGGGCACGAATCATTCGAGCTGCTGAAGGGTTTCAGAAATAGTTCTGGATTAACCGTTGATCTTTTCGGTTAATTGGGGATCATGATGTACTACTAGGTGCCACTCATGATCGTTCTATAATTAATGGTTAATTATAGACAACCAACATAAACCGAGAACCTATTTGGTCACACGCACAACGAGCATAATCCGAAGGATTTAAAACGAGCTTGAGAATGGGATTCTCAGACCGAGAGAAACTAGGTTTGGTTGGACCAAACAAGAAGCGAGCATGAAATCTTTTCAGTCGCAATGGAAGCGTGGATGGGCCGTGTCTTATGAAGATATAATGGATGAACCGAAATGGTTTGGTTCTAATCCAATGGAGGAGAATAAACCAAAGGGTTTGGTTTATTTTAAACGAATGAACCAAAAGTTGGTTCGGCTCGTTTTAACTTAAAATAAACCATCATGGTTTGGTTTATTTTAACTTATATTAATGGAGCGGATTAACGGGCCTTATGGTTATGATCCAATAACCATTAAGAGAATTAGTTCTCTATAAAAGAGGGCTTAAACCCTAATCCAAAAAGCCCTAACCTAGTTGCCGCCCACCTCCTCTCCTTGGTGAATTCGGCGCCAACACCCTTGTGCCGCTGCCCAACCCCTTGTGCCACCGTCCAACTTGTTGCTGGCATCCAAGCATCAGCCGGTGATCCTCCGGCAACTCTCCAGTGATCTACTTTGGGTTTGGCATCAAGGTGAGCTTCATCCTACCTTTTTGGCCGGCCCTAATTCCTCCACCAAAGCTGTCCAGTTTTTTGGACAGCTTGTTTCCCTCTTGTCAGAGCATCGTTTGGACGATGGTTGGAGCTCCGACAGTGCCTAACTTACCGGGGATTCGATCTCCGGTAATCCTCATAGGTGGAGGATGAAGGATTCGTCAAACGGTTGACAAATACCTCTCCGGAGAAGCGAGTTTTGAGGACTCGTCTTTGGATCCGAATTTGGATTCGGATCGTGATCCTCTCTCGAACACATCGTCTTCAACACGAGGCTTGTAACCCGTACGAAGATGAAGCTCGTGACTTTGTGAAGTCATCCCGAAGATACTCGGCGTGGATATGGATAGAGATGATCCTAGCGAGGATCGTTCCGGTTGATGTCGTTTCTGCTACACGTGATACGAAAGGTATACGTAGTTAAATTTCCTTTTATTGCAAAATTTAAATTTACGGTTATGTCTACACATGTTGTACTATGCATGCGTGTGATGTGTGTGTTGTAATAAATGTAGATTTATTATTTTTATTTCTTCCGCTGTGCACATGTTTACGAAACATGTTCGAACAAACACTCGCCGCGATGTCGAAAAGCCAACAGTGGTATCAGAGCCCAGGTTGTATTTCGACATAATCATAAAATGGTTTTGCGATAGTCATAATGATATTTCTGGAAATTTTCTACTTTTGGAAAGTTAGAAGTATTTATGGAAATTTTTCAATTTTGGAAAGTCTAGAAGTATTTATGGAAATCTCCCACTTTTAGAAAGTTGGAAGTATTTATGGAAATTGATATTTTCCATAAATAAAATATTTGATTAGATTTTGGAAATTTGTTTCCTAATTTAATCATGATTTGATTTGGGAAATCAAATCTTAAAATATTTTATTTCCATAAGTAGTTTTGATGATTTAGGAAATTGGTTTCCTAAATTGACTTTCCTTAATCAACCATTTCCATAAATAAAATATGTGATTAGATTTAGAAATTTGTTTCCTAATTTAATCATGATTTGATTTGGAGAATCAAATCTTAAACATATTTTATTTTCATAAATAGTTATGACATATAAGGAAATTATATACATGACATAATCGTATGTCATGTAATTGCATTAGATGCATATCATTATGCCATCCGTGTCGTGACATGTAGATGTATGCCATGTATGCCATGCCATGTAGATAATAGTTATTTGCATGTCATAGTATGAGACATAAAAACCCTTACTCAATATTAAAGCCTACACCTTCCATTAATATGGTTAGAACCAGAGTACCGTTTCTTGTTTGGGTTGTTGGACTCTCTCCAAGCCCGGCTCGAACCCGAACATGTTCAAACCATGGAATAGTTTAATACTAATATGGTAAGAGTCAGAGGTCAATCGTTAGCTTTGGTTGTTGGACTCTCTCCAAGTCGGGCTAATTGGTTGAATGCGCTCTAACCATATTAAAACTATTTCTCGATTAATGGGTTGGCTTTAACCTGGAGCATCGACTTGTTGGACTCTCTCCAAGGTCGATGTAAAGGGAGGTGAAGTTGGGTGCTATGCATATGATGCATACTTGTTAATGTGTTAACAACCCGATGTATGTGTGAACATTCAATTAGTTGATATCACATTGTGATAGTTGCATATACGTGATATGCAATCGGTATACTTGATACCTACTGTCATAGTTATGAATGGCTTGTTGGACTCTCTCCAAGGTTGTTCATATCTATGATGGATATCAGCCCATTCGGAGATAGACCTACGAACTCCCGAAGTGATTTTGGGGTTTTTGAAATTCGAAAAATGAATGAGATTTATAAATGTATATTGATGCATTTTAAAAATCATCTTTCTCATATATGCTCGTTTTGTATTTCTAAGATTGATCGTGATGTCTTTAAATTTGCGTTCCATTTTGGATTCGAATAAATTGACTAGGCCGAACTTCTTGGACTAGCTTAGAAACTTGAGAATAGTTCTCAAGGTGGAAAAGCTTGCGTATGTCCTCGAAGCGCCTCTTCCCGCCCATCCTAGTGACAATGCAACTCTGGACTAATTGTTGGCCTATCAGAAACATGTGAATGATTCTGAAATGGTGAGTTACATCATGCTAGCCACGATGGTACCTGAGCTGCGAAAGCAGCATGGGCATATGGATGCTCATACCATAGTCTTTCATCTTTATGAGTTGTTTGATGAGCAAGTGAGATTCGAAAGGTTCGAAGTCTCCAAGTTCCTCTTCACCTCTGAGATGCAAGAAGGTTCATCTGTGGTACTGCTCAACATGCTGAAGACTGTGGAGCCTTCTGAGAAGCATGAGCAGGGGACGGTGCTGTAAGTTGATTCCTCGAAGAAAGGTTCTAAGAGGAAGTCAAAGGAATAACATAAGGGGAAGAAAAAGGCTAAGAAGGTAGAACTAGCACAAAAGGAAACTTGCCATCATTATGGCAAGGAGAGCCATTGGCGAAGAAAGTGCAAGATTTATCTTGAGTCCGTGAAGAAGAATAAGGCATTGGATGCCCCATCTTCTTCAGATATCTTCGTTATTGATTGTCATTCTATTTCCTCAAACACTTGGGTATTGGATACTGGGTGTGGCTCACATATATGTAATGACATACATGGGCTAAGGAATAGAAGAAGACTCATCAAGGGAGAGTCAAATTTATGTGTTGGGAATGGAGCAAAGGTTGCTGCACTCGCCATCGGAACGTATTTGTTTAAACTCCCTACAGGACTTGTCTTAGAACTGGAAAATTGCTTTTATGTTCCTTCATTGATAAAGAACATCATTTCTATTTCTTGTTTAAATAGAAATGGGTACCATTTGACTTTTAGTAACAATTGTTGTTACATAACTTTGAATGGAGTTCTTTATGAGACTGGAACTTTAAGCAATGGTGTTTATACGTTGGACGTATCCAGTGACGTTTTCAATATCGAAGCGAGCAACAAGTGTGCTTGAAAGGATAATCAATTAGACTTCTATATGTGGCATTGTCGTCTTGGCCATGTAAGCAAGAAACGCATGTCCGAATTACACATATGTGAAATTCTGGAATCATTTGAATTGGATTCATACGATACATGTGAATCATGCTTAAAAGGCAAGATGATTAAGTTACCTTTTACTGGAAAAGGTGAACGAGTGGGAGAGTTACTAGGTCTAATACATACTGATGTATGTGGACCTATGTCAACTCAAGCTTTAGGAGGCTATATCTACTTCATTACCTTCACCGATGATCACTCATGGTTTGGGTATGTGTTCTTGATGAAACACAAGTCTGAAGCCTTTGAAAGGTTCAAAGAATTCAGAAATGAAGTAGAGAAACAACATGACAAGAGTATTAAAATACTTCGATCGGATCGAGGTGGTGAATACTTAAGTCAAGAGTTTCTTGATTATCTAAGAGACAATGGCATATTGTCTCAATGGAGTCCGCCATATACACCACAGCATAATGGTGTATCTGAGAGGCGTAACCGGACCTTGTTGGACATGGTCAGGTCAATGATGAATCATGTGAATCTTCCCAAGTCCTTTTGGGGCTATACACTTCAGACAGCTGTTTACTTGTTAAACAAAAAGCCAACCAAGGTAGTCTCTACTACTCCATATGAGATATGGAATGGTAAGAAACCTCATGTATCTTACTTGAAGATATGGGGTTGTCCTGCTTATGTGAAGCGGATTGTATCAGACAAATTGGATGCTAAGTCTGATAAATGTCTATTTATTGGAAACCCTAAGGAAACAAGGGGTTACCAATTCTATCATCCTGTGGAACAAAAGGTGTTTGTTTCAAGGCATGCTGTGTTTCTAGAGAAAGAGTTTCTCTTGCAAGAAAACAGTGGGAGTGTCATCGAGCTTGAAGAGGCTCGAGAGACTCAAATAGACATTGATGAGATACCTGGTGAAGCACAACAGCCGACAACTCATAGTGATGAGCAATCGGCTGGACCTATTGTAACACCACATCTTCATAGATCTGGTAGAACACGCAACATTCCTTAGAGATATGGATTTCTCGTAAGTGAATCGAACGACGTGTTACTCATTGATGATGAGGAGCCTACCAGTTATGAAGAAGTGTTGACAAGTTCAGAAAGGGATAAGTGGCTTAAAGCCATGAAGTCAGAAATGGATTCCATGTATGAAAACCAAGTTTGGAACTTGGTTGACCCACCTGAAGGCATTAAGCCTATAGGGTGAAAGTGGGTTTTCAAGAAGAAAACCGACATGGATGTTAATGTGATTACCTATAAGGCTAGAATTATGGCAAAAGGATATCGTCAAAAACAAGGTGTTGATTATGACGAAACCTATTTGCCTGTAGCTATGCTTAAATCCATTCGGATGCTCCTGGCCATAGCGGCTCATTATGATTATGAGATATGGCAGATGGATGTGAAAATAGCTTTCCTTAATGCAAACTGCTCGAGGATGTGTATATGATACAGCCTGAGGGTTTCATATCGGTTGATAAAACCAAGGTATGCAAATTGCGACGGTCCATTTATGGACTGAACCAAGCATCCCGGGGCTGGAATATCCGTTTTGATGAGACAATCAAAAGATTTGATTTCTCACAAAATCCAGACGAACCTTGTGTGTACAAGAAGGTTAGTGGGAGTGCAGTCGTCTTCCTAGTATTGTATGTCGATGACATATTACTTATGGGAAACGATGTTTCAATCTTACAGTCAGTTAAGGTTTGGTTATCCAAGACATTCTCCATGAAAGACCTAGGAGAAGCAACCTACATCCTGAGGATTAAGATATATAGAGATAGATCGAAATGGTAGCTTGGTCTTTCGCAGTCTACATATATAGACCGAGTGCTAAAGAGGTTTAGCATGTCGGAATCCAAGAAAGGTTTCCTACCCATCAGGCATGGGGTACACCTTTCAAAGTCTATGTGTCCACGCACAGAAGACGAGAGGATTTGCATGAGTAAGATTCCCTATGCATCCGCAATAGGATCTATCATGTTTGCTATGTTATGTACGATGCCCGATGTATCATATGCTCTGAGTGTCACGAGCAGATACCAGTCTGATCCAGGAATGGATCATTGGGTGGTTGTTAAGACGATCCTTAAGTACTTAAGAAGAACTAAGGATGTGTTCCTAATATATGGAGAAGGGGACATGGTGATACGCGGGTATACGGATGCCAGCTCCAGACAGACAAGGATGATTCCATGTCTCAGTCTGAGTATGTATTCACCTAGAATGGAGGCGCAATAAGTTGGAAAGGTTCCAAGCTTGACACTATAGCGGATTTTGCCACTAAGGCAGAATACATTGCAGCTTTGGAAGCAGCAAAGGAAGCGGTTTGGATCAAGAAGTTCATCTCTGAACTTGATGTGGTCTCATCAATGATCCAAACATGTGCTTCGCCGCTATCATCTTATCAGAGAGATCATCAGTAGGAACGAAATACAAATCGAGAAAATTCCCACCGAAAGGAACTTAGTGGATCCTTTGACTAAGGCATTACCTCAAAGTAAGTTTGAGGGTCATGTTAGTGGTTATAGTATTGGATACCGTAGCGATTGGCATTAGGCCAAGTGGGAGTCTGTTAGTAATATATGAGAGATGTCCTAAGGCAATCGCCTTATGTATGAACCATTTATATGATAAATGAAGATTCACTATTTGAGTATACATGTTTTCATGTATTTAATTGGATCTTAAACTCATTTACTGAATGTCCACGATACGATTCACAGCATGAGAGAATTTGTGATTGGATCACAACTAGTGAGTATCTCTACATGTGTAATTGTGATGTATCGGAATTATCCCTAGTCGATGAATTGATGGATTTGGACACCATCAATTCTGTCAAGACTAGCACGAGGTATACTCCTTGGTGTATCCAAGCAGCTGATTCTCACTAGCTGGAGACATTGTGATGTCCGAAGTTGATCGTGGATGCTAGTTATGGTAACTAGTTCATTGGAGTGACCAGCCGTAAGACTTGATATGGTTCTCTGCATATATAGATATGTCAATGAAGTTCTTACTGTAGCTTAAGTGCGATGTTCCTTTGACTTGCGGTATTCAAGTCATCTTGATCATATAGACTTATGCTTTGACATCTTAAGCAAGCATCTCTAAGGAGATGTGGACCCGGGATGATTGGGTATAAGTCGAAGTGATCGAAGGTGTTTGAATAGCCTATAAATGGTTCACCACTCCTTGCGAGGAGATGTATACCCATGGCCTCTCGTCGGATTGTTACTAAAGTCTTTGGCCAAAGCATTACATGTTTAGAGTAAGGTACTCTTCCATACATGTGGAGTAACTAGAATCCGTAGGACGAGGAAATGATACTTGGGCTAGGTGTGACGTAGTCAGCCTAGTCGGGATTGACACTATAGACCATATCCTGAACCAAGTGGGTATAAGATGAGTGAAGGGAATGTGGCACGAATCATTCGAGCTGCTGAAGGGTTTCAGAAATAGTTTTGGATCAACCGTTGATCTTTTCGGTTAATTGGGGATTATGATGTACTACTAGGTGCCACTCATGATCGTTCTATAATTAATGATTAATTATAGACGGCCAACATAAACCGAGAACCTATTTGGTCACACGCACAACGAGCGTAATCCGAAGGATTTAAAATGAGCTTAAGAATGGGATTCTCAGACCGAGAGAAACTAGGTTTGGTTGGACCAAACAAGAAGCGAGCATGAAATCTTTTTAGTCGCAATGGAAGCGTGGATGGGCCGTGTCTTATGATGACATAATGGATGAACCGAAATGGTTTGGTTCTAATCCAATGGAGGAGAATAAACCAAAGGGTTTGGTTTATTTTAAACGAATGAACCAAAAGTTGGTTCGGTTCGTTTTAACTTAAAATAAACCATCATGGTTTGGTTTATTTTAACTTATATTAAGGGAGCGGGTTAACGGGCCTTATGGTTATGATCCAATAACCATTAAGAGAATTAGTTCTCTATAAAAGAGGGCTTAAACCCTAATCCAAAAAGCCCTAACCTAGTTGCCGCCCACCTCCTCTCCTTGGTGGATTCGGCGCCAACACCCTTGTGCCGCCGCCCAACCCCTTGTCCCGCCGTCCAACTTGTTGCCGGCGTCCAAGCTTCAGCCGGTGATCCTCTGGCAACTCTCCGGTGATCTACTTTGGGTTTGGCATCAAGGTGAGCTTCATCCTACCTTTTTGGCCGGCCCTAATTCCTCCACCAAAGCTATCCAGTTTTAAGGACAGCTTGTTTCCCTCTCGTCGGAGCATCGTTTGGATGACGGTTGGAGCTCCGACAGCGCCTAACTTACCGGGGATTCAATCTCCGGTAATCCTCATAGGTGGAGGACGAAGGATTCGTCAAACGGTTGACGAATACCTCTCCGGAGAAGCGAGTTTTGAGGACTCGTCTTTGGATCCGAATTTGGATTCGGATCGTGATCATCTCTTGATCACGTCGTCTTCAACACGAGGCTAGTAACCCGTACGAAGACGAAGCTCGTGACTTTGTGAAGTCATCCCGAAGATACTCGGCGTGGTTACGGATATAGGCTATTCTAACGAGGATCGTTCCGGTTGATGTCGTTTCCGCTACACGTGATACGAAAGGTATACATAGTTAAATTTCCTTTTATTGCAAAATTTAAATTTACGATTATGTCTACACATGTTGTACTATGCATGCGTGTGATGTGTGTGTTGTAATAAATGTAGATTTATTATTTTTATTTCTTCCACTGTGCACATGATTACGAAACATGTTCGAACACACACTCGCCGTAGTGCCGGAAACCCAACAAACTCTACTATGGTTAGGTTAACTACCCATCCATTTAGGGTTGACACACCCTAACCCATCTAGCATGAATCAATCACGCTTTTAGGAACCCAATACATATTGGAGCTCCTTGGATTAACAAGGTATTCCCTAGGGATAACTTCCCTAGATACCTTCTTAATGACCCTTTTTGGCTTTGAAGCCATAGTCTTTTGGGTCTTTCCTAGGTCAACTCTAGAGTTAACTCCCCTAATGACCTTCTTAGTGGCCTTCTTGGTTTTCCTTAGGTCCTTAGCCACTAAGCACACACCATGACTAGTCTTAGGGATGACTTCCCTATTAGCCTTGGTTTTCCTAAACCTAGAAATAGTTCCATAATTGAATGAAACATTATGATAAGTCTTCTTGGGCTTAGGTTTGTGACCCAAACCTTCCTTGCCCTTAGACCGTTTTTGAACCTTAGGTCTTGACTTTTGGGCATTTGACCCTAGAATTGAATTTTCTATGATTCTAAGGGCTTTCTCCATTCTCTCAAGTCTTGATCTCAAGACTTGGTTCTCTAGCTCTAATTTTCCCATTTTTGAATTTTCATTAGGTTTTTGGGAAGGTCTCTTCTTCTTAGGCATGTGCCTAGACTTTTTGGGATTAATACCCAAATTTTCTTCTACTCTCCTAATTGACTCCCTAGGCAAGATATTTCTAGAATTATGAGTCCTAGGTTTGTCTTTAGTCATATGAACATGCTTGGCACCTAAGCAATAAACCTTATTATTTCTCCTAGCATGCTTTTTGACTTTAGGAATTAAAGGTGCATTATTTAAATATACCTTAGGGTTAGCTTGGGAAGCTCCCCCTACATGAATTACACCTCCTTGCCCTTTCTTCCTCCCCCTAGGGTATTGGCTTCGGTAATGTCCCCGTTGGTTGCATTTGAAGCACACAATGTGCTCTTTGCTTTTAATTTTGGGAACACCGGCATCGTTTGACTTTGGGTTGACTTTTGGTGTCGATGCCTTCTTCTTAGCCAATTTAGAGTATTTGCTCTTATAATGCCCTTTCTCCCTACACTCAAAGCATATTATGTGATTTTTATTTAAAATAATAACACTTGAGTTACCTAGGGAGGTGGTGGAGGCCTCTTCTTGATCTTCACTTCTCCCGGATGTGGATGCTTCTTGTTCTTGCTCCGGGATGGAAGGTTGCCTCTCCTCCCCCTCAATGCTAGAGGTGGAGGTCTCCACCAAGTCATCCACATCTTCGAAAGTGGATGGTCTTTCTTCCACGACATCTTCCTCTACTTGTGCCGATTGAGAATTTTCTTGAAATTTCATTACTTTATCCCATAATTATTTTGCATCCCTAAAATTTCCCAACCTAGACAAAATGTTGTTAGGAATCAAATCACTAAGCAATTCGATTACCTTGTGATTTGTCTCAAAGTCTTTGATTTGGTCTTGGGTCCACCTTGACTTCTCAATTTGCCTATTTCTTTCATCCCTAGGCAATTCGAAACCGTTTTCTAAGATTAGCATAAAATCAAAATCGGTTTCTAGGTATACCTCCATTTTTCTTCTCCACCATAGTAAATCTCCTTCGAATTTTGGTGGTTGGAGGTTGTAGCCGGCCATCTTGTAGTGCTCTCACGGCAGTTAGTCCTTGAAGAGTGACCTCGGCTCTGATACCACATGTTGGGGGATCGATACGGCTGGCTAGAGGGGGGTGAATAGCCCTCGTTCGTTGGATGTCGTAATTCGTTCGTTCTCATGTGCTTGTCTACAATTGTCGTTAATATACTCAGCGGAATAACAATAGAAATAACAACATTACAAGCACAATCAATACACAAGCATATACGTGGTTCGGAACCGAATGGTTCCTACTCCACGGGGTGAGCTCAACGAGCTCGTGTTATGCGCACGACACTAACAACAATCCTTCTCGACTACACGTCGGAGGTCGAGAAACCTTTCACAAACTATTAAAACAAGTAATATGAAATACAACAAGAAATACAAAGACAATACAAAAGAGAACTTTTACACAATTGCTTTGATCGCTTTCTTGTTGCTTGCTTTGATTGGCTCTTGAAGGACTGGAATGCAGCAGCAATTCCCCTCCAATAGCTCCACAAAAACCTTGGCGAAATCCTCCAACTCGAGCTCCATTTATAACCTGCATCAAGCTAATTTCGCGCCCATCAGTCAACTGATCGTGACCATCAGTCGACTGGTCCCGTAGCCGTTGTCTCACAATGGCCAGATCCACGTTGGTTAAGTTCCAACGGATCACACATCAGTCGAGTGCTGGCGAGCTCGACTCCATTCTGTGCCCGTGCACAGTGTCATCAGTCGACTGCCATCCCTCGGCAGTCGACTGATTCTCCCAATAGTCGACTGCCCTCCCTCGGTAGTCGACTGATCAGCCAGACTTGGTTCAGTCGAACACTGGTCGAACCCATATGACCTAGAGAAGTCGACTGGCACCTTTGCCAGTCGACTGATGTCGGCTAAAACCTCAAACATAACGATGTTTGAGACTCCAACACTTAATCTTAGCCACTTGGCCAAGTCCACCTTATCCCTCATGGAGTTCCCCACCGAAGCTCTCTTCCCTCGGCCTACGTCCCTCGGATGCGCTAAGCGCACGGCTTCGCAACACCATCCTTTGTGTCTCATGCCCTAGAAGTTTGCTTCGCTTTGGGCTCACTCCATTCGCTCCCCGTCCAACGGTCCCTCAGATGCACCAAGCGCACGGCTTCACAATGTCATCCTTCACCGACTCAAGGACCCAAGCCTAGTGAACTTGCCAAGTTCTCTAGACTTCCCAAATGCACCAAGTGCACGGCTTCGCAATGCATTTCTCACCAAGCACCAAGCGCACGGCTTCGAAATGCTTTGGATTTCCCATGCCAAGAACCAAGCGCACGACTTCGCAATGCTTTGGACTTTCCCATGCCAAGCACCAAGCGCACGACTTCGCAATGCTTTGGACTTTCCCATGCTAAGCACCAAGCGCATGGCTTCGCAATGCTTTGAACTTCCACACCAAGCTCCATGCTTGGATTTTCCATGCCAACCCCATGTTGGACTTTCCCATGACAATCCCATGTAATGAGTTTTGTCTATCATCAAAATACTATCAAGGTACTGCTCGAGTCAAACTCGAGTCAACCTGAGTCGATTGCACCAACAGGAACGATGACTAGGATGGCACACCTACGCCCTAAGAAGCTTCGGATACTCACAACGGGGAGGAAGAAGACGGCTAGAGGATTGTATCCTGCGCTCCTACGTCGAAGAGAAGAACCAAGTGTACTGCAACTTACTTTCTATTCATCTCCTGCATTGTAATTCCCTATTATAATATGGATTGTGTTTGTTCTTTTTCATCTATGGAGTAGAATCTTCGATTCTAGGATTAGGAAGTAACTTGTGTACGTAGAAAATGCTTGATCGAATGCAAATTCTGTTTTAGGATTTCTATTCGCAGTTCATGTTTGTTTGATTCGATGAAAATTGTGTTTTGGTTTTCTATCTATTGTGCATAGCCGATACAAGGGGTGACAACCCTTGTATCAAAGATCTAGGGGAATTAAAGAGGAACCAAGTGGTTGTCCTCATCTACGGTAACCATAGGTAGAAGGGTACGATGGAGTAAGGAATGAGACACGTTTCAACTCTTCGTTGGGAATGATTTAACATCCTTGTACCATCTATCTATCTTAACGAAAGGGTTGCCCTGGATAAGGATAGGTAGTTCCTGATAGAAGCCAAAGCTCATCGAGAAAGGGTATGATGTCCCTTCCACAAGCCCCTAATTAGAGAACCAAACTACATTTAATTGATTAACATGTTCCATGATGCACAAGTGAAACCGAAGTCCTAGGATCTATCTTTTTGAACCTCGAACCAACCTTCCCTTCCTCCGTGTGACACCATACTAGAGTTAGTACCGTCGACAATCCTCGTAATCACAACCCTTATAAATAAACTTCAAAAAATAACGTCTATTGCACAATCGATACTCGAATCTCAGTCTCTGTAGGATCGATAATCTATTTATTACTTAACGACATCCATGCATTTGTGGGCGTTGAGCATGAGTGCACGCTTCAAGTCCTCGATGGCTCCTGTCGTGAGATTTGAGGACGTGTTCGCGTGCATCAATCATCACATTTTCAAACATTTTGTTGAACATCAAAATACTACTCAAGTAAAACTAGAGAATGGTCAATTGTGACCTAAGCTGATTACACCAACAATCTCCCTCTTTTTGATGTTTGACAAAATCTTTGAAATGTTTGAGTTAGGCTACCAAACTCTAGCCATCAATTCTCCCCCTTTCTAATATACATCAAAAAGTCTCCTCCAAGGGTATCAATGTCTCATATACCAATGAGATCTTACATTCTCCCCCTTGGTCTAAAAACATTTAGGATGCCTTCACTCTTCCTAGTGATAAAACACATATCATTAAATGAGAGGCAATCCTCACTATTCTCCAACTCTTCCCCTTTAGAGAAAAACTCATCCATCATCCCTTGATGGATAACCTCCCCCTAAAGGCTTGTTCTCTTGAACATTGCACCAACAAAGTCCTTGGAGAGATCCTAAGCCAATAGGAACTCTAAACAATCAAAAATAAAATAAAAAGTTCAAACTTGAACTTTCACACAGCTTGAAATTTGATACATCGCCCAAAACAACCCTTCTAATTCATTACGAATGAATTTTCACCCGTCCAATGCTTTACAAAGCATATCCTAGGGTTAGAAGCAGTTAAGGTAGGTAGGGATGGCTTAAAATTATTGGGAATCCTATGCAATAAATAAGAAAATAACAACGGAAAAAGGATCCCTCGAGCGATCCATGCAAAAGAAAACTCATACTAAAGAATAGATCTATAAAGGCCTATCCTAAAGGGTATACCTTTGATGTGTGCCATTTGTTTATCCTGCTTGTCCACGGTCCATCGGATCTCTTGCACATTCAAGTGTAGGTGCCTCTATGGTATCCATATGAACACTCTTTGGAGAAAGGTTGTGCTAGCAACACCACAAAAGATGCTAGGCCAAGAGAAGATTTTGAACAAGGGAAGAAGAGGGGAATAACAAAGACAATTTTCAACCAAAAACATCATGATCCAAGGCCCCGTTTTTATATTCATCCCATGAATATGAAAGGTTTCATCCAACCCTTGGTTTTCCCTCTTCAATGCATGATTAATCCACATTAATCATGCATGAAAAGAGGTTTCATCCAACTCTTGCTTTTCCCTCTTCAATGCATGATTAATCCATATTAATCTTGAATGATGATTTTATACCATCCAAATTGATTTGAGTCCAATCAAGTCAAATCAATTAGAGTCCACTCATCCAACTTTTGATTTTTCCCTCTTCAATGCATGATTAATCCACATTAATCATGCATGATGAATTTATTCCATCCAAATTGATTTGAGTCCAACTCAAGTCAAATCAATTTGAGTCCAACTCAAATTCGTCCATTTAATTTGAGTCTAACTCAAATCCAATCCTTTCAATGAAATCAAATCAATGCCTAATGGTTCATTTAGTCAAACTAAAATGAATGCCATCTCCAAAACAACATGTTCTGTGTGTGTGAGCCTATAAGTTTTCGTAACGTTGGCAATGTCTCTAAACCACTTTAGACACATAAGAAATGAGCGACATCTAGTAATGCATCATTGCTACCCAAGATACGAAAATGTCAACATCCGACAAAACCTTTCTGTGACTATTATCTTGTATGACGGTGTCCTTCTATCCTTGATATATTGGAACGATCAATGAGGCATAGACCGTATCATCCCCTTATCAATCTTTATGTTTCTTGATCCCCAAGAAGACTCCCTCAAACAAATGAGCTCAATATCTCATATTGACTCATTTGAGCATGGCCAAGCATTTTGTGGTCATACTCTATCAACAGGCCAAAGATATCACTCCCGTCATATGGGAGGTATAGATCCCATCTACATCACTCACATCCCTCTGCATAATTTGTTACATACCCATTGATCGCCTTTATAGTCCACCCTGTTACGGGTGACGTTTGACGATACCAAAGTATATAGCTCCATATGTAGGGAACCGTAGTGATTTCAGGTCTAAGGACAATTGATACTAATAGTCATATGAGAAAGTTTATGACACTTCATATAACGATCCATGAAACTTTCTCATGGCAGGTCAATTTAGTACATATATTCTCCAATATATATACCCATGTGTCAATATGATATCAAATATCCATGACTTATGAGATCAAGTCATCCATTGACCTACAGGCTAGTCTCAATGTATTAATATATCCCTTTGTCTATTAATACAATACTTGACTAGGAATGTTCAAGAATAGTGTTCTCTACAGCTTCTTATAATCAATTCTACCAATTGATATACTATAGATTAGACCCTACTATTCAAGGACATTATTATATTTATTTGGCTCGCACATGCATAAAGTAAATATAATAATCAATTTTTGGCTATTATTAATGAAATATGATACATATGATCCCTAATCAATCATCTCATCATTGACACTAAGGGCTGACACTAACAATCTCCCACTAGCACTAGTGCCAATCACTGTAATCTCTAAGACCCGGTGATCTAGTGTGACCTTCATGCTTTCTCTGTGCCAAAGCCTTGGTCATGGGATCCGCAATGTTAGCATCAATATCTACTCAGCATATCCGCACATCTCCTCTATGGATGATCTCTCGAATAAGGTGATACCATTGTAGTATATGTTTGGAACATTGGTGAGAATGAGGTTCCTTAGCCTGTGTTATAGCCCCGTTGTTGTCACAATAAAGCTCCATAGGGCTCAAGATGCTAGGAACTACACCAATCTCAGAAACAAACTTCCTGATCCAAACAGCCTCCTTTGTCGCATTTGAAGCAGCAATATACTCGGCCTCTGTAGTAGAATCCGTGACTGTCTTGCTTTGAACTCTTCCAGCTCACAGCACCACCATTTAAGCAAAAGACATACCTTGACTACGATCTGTAATCGTCCTTGTCCATTTGGAAGCTAGCATCATTGTAACCCTTTACAACGAGCTCCTCCCTCTAAATATCAAGAAATATTCTTTAGTTCTTCTCAAGTACTTAAGAATATTCTTAATGGCTATCCAGTAACTCTCACCTAGATCTGACAGGTACCTACTCATCATGCTTAAAGCATACGAGACATTAGGACGAGTGCATAGCATGGCGTACACAATAGATCCTATAGCAGATGCATAAGGGATTTAATCCATGTGTTCCCTTTCTTCCTTAGAAGAAGGGCATTGAGCCTTCGAAAGGCTCACACCATGTGACATTGGCAGAAATCCCTTCTTAGAGTTCTGCATGGCAAAACATTTAAGCACCTTGTCAATGTTTGCACTCTGACTTAGGCCAAGCAATCTCTTATATCTATCTCTATATATCTTAATGCCTAAAATGTAGGATGCGTCACCTAAGTCCTTCATTGAGAAACAATTTTCAAGCCAAGTCTTCAGAGACTATAGCGTAGGGATGTCATTTCCCATGAGAAATATGTCATCAATATACAAGATAAGAAATATAACTATGCTCCCACTAATCCTCTTGTAGACACAGGGTTCATCTTCATTCTTGATGAAACCAAACTGTTTGATTGGATCATCGAATCGAAGATTCTAGCTTCTAGATGCTTGTTTTAAACCATAAATGAACCTTTGCTGCTTGCATACCGTACCAGCATGCTTTGGATCTACAAAATCCTCAGGTTGTGTCATGTACACATCCTCGAGGAGGTTTCCATTCAGAAATGTTGTTTTGACATCCATTTTCCAGATCTCATAATCGTGATAAGCTGCAATAGCAAGCAAGATCTGAATGGACTTAAGCATCGCAACTGGTGAAAAAGTTTCATCATAGTCAATACCACGAATCTGTTTGAAACGTTTAGCTACCAATATCCCTTTATAGGTATGCATAAGACCATCCATGTCAGTCTTTCTCTTAAAGACCCACTTACACACAATGGGTTTATCCCCTTTAGGTGGATCAACTAAAGTCCATACTTGGTTAGTGTACATGGAATCCATTTTGGATCTCATGGCCTCTAGCCATTTCTCAAAATCTGGGCTCATCACAGCTTCCTGATAAGATGTAGGCTCGTTCAACTCAACAAGCATAACGTCATCATTATCAGACAAGAGAAATGAATATCTCTCAGGCTGACGAAGTATCCTATTAGGCCTGCGAAGAGGTTGGTCTACTTGAACAGGTTGTTGCTCCAGAACTTCTTGTGCAACAATCTCATCATCCACAACACTTTGTGGTGCATGTTCAATTTCCATCTCAATGCTATGTTTATCTTGAATTTCTTCAAGATGTATTTTACTCCCACTAGTTCTTCTAGAGATGAACTCTTTTTCTAGAAATACTCCATTTCTAGCGACAAACACTTTGCCTTGTGTGGGATTATATAAGTAATATCCTTTTGTTTCCTTAGGATATCCTACAATGTAGCACTTGTCTAATTTGGGGCCTAGTTTATTGGAGACTTGATGTCGAACATAAGCCTCACATCCCCAAATCTTCATAAAAGACATCTTGGGACTCTTCCCAATCCATATCGCATATGGTGTCTTTATGACTGCCTTAGATTGGACGCAGTTAAGTGTGAAAGCAGCCATCTCTAAAGCATATCCACAGAAGAAAGAAGGAAGATTTGTGTGACTCATCATGGATCGTACCATGTACGATTTCTCCTTTTTGATACACCATTCCACTGTGGTGTTCCAGGTGGAGTGAGTTGAGATCTAATCCCAAACTCTATGAGATAGTCACGAAAACCCTGGATAGGGTATTTCCCACCTCGATCTGATCGAAGCATTTTAATACTCTTACCAAGTTGGTTTTGTACATCATTCTTGAATTCTTTTAACTTTTCAAAGGATTCAGATTTGTGTCTCATAAGATACACATATCCATATCTACTGAAATCATCAGTAAAAGTAATGAAGTACTGATAGCCTCCTCTAGCTGCTACATTGAAAGGCCCACATATATCAGTATGTATGAGTTCTAACAAATCAGTAGCTCGTTTGCCATGTTCATTAAATGGAGTCCTAGTCATCTTGCCTAGAAGACAAGATTCGCATGTCTCATATGATTCAAAATCAAATGAATCCAGTAATCCATCCTTATGGAGCTTGGATATGCGACTCTCATTTACGTGACCCAGGCAACAATGCCAAAGATATGTTTGCTTCAGATCATTAGATATGAACCATTTGGTATTTATGTTATAGACTGGGATTTCAAGATTTAGAAGATAGAGACCATTCACAAGATGTGCACTACAAAAAAACATATCATTTAAATAAATGGAACAACACTTGTCCTTTACTACAAATGAGAAACCTTTCTTGTCTAAACAAGAAATGGAGATAATGTTTTTCGTCAAGGCAGGCACATAACAACAGTCCTCTAGTTCTAAGATAAGCCCAGTGGGAAAAGATAAGAAATATGTCCCTACAGCGATGGCGAAAACCTTTGCTCCATTGCCTACTAGTGGGTCCACTTCCCCGATCATCAATGATCTAGTGTTTTGAAGGTCTTGCACATTGGTACAAATGTGAGAAGCACAGTCGGTATCTAATACCCAAGAAGACAAGATATATAAATTTACTTCTATAACATGTTTGAGGCAGAAGTCTCACTTCTCTTCCCTTTTACCTCTTCCAGGTATAGCTTGCAATTTCTCTTCCAATGCTCGGTCTCACCGCAGTGGAAACATTCCCCTTCCTTAGACACCCCTCCTTTAGGTTTTAATGCAATTGCCTTGCCTTTGCCTTTGCCTTTGGCTTGGGTCTTACCCTTACCTTTACCCTTCTGCTTGCCTTTGCCTTTTCCTTTGTTTACCATCAAAATGGTACCAGGCTTTGCCTTCTTAAGGTTGAGTTTAGCAGTTTGTAACATGCTCAGCAACTCAGGTAAAGGCTTGTCAATTTCATTCATGTTGTAGTTCATGACAAATTGACTGTAGCCTTCTGGTAGTGATTGCAAAACAAGATTAGTGGCCAGCTCTTGGCCCAATTGAAATCCCAATCTCTGTAGGTTCTCAACGTACCCAATCATCTTGAGTACATGAGTGCCAACGGGAGTTTCTTCTGTTAGTAATATATGAGAGATGTCCTAAGGCAATCGCCTTATGTTTAAACCATTTATATGATAAATGAAGATTCAGTATTTGAGTATACATGTTTTCATGTATTTGATTAGATTTTAAACTCATTTACTGAATGTCCACGATACGATTCACAGCATGAGAGAATTTGTGATTGGATCACAACTAGTGAGTATCTCTACATGTGTAATTGTGATGTATCAGAATTATCCCTGGTCGATGAATCGATGGATTTGGACACCATTGATTCTGTCGAGACTAGCACAAGGTATACTCCTTGGTGTAACCAAGCAGTTGATTCTCACTAACTGGTGACATTGTGATGTCCGAAGTTAATCGTGGATGCTAGTTATGGTAACTAGTTCATTGGAGTGACTAGCCGTAAGACTTCATATGGTTCTCTGCATATATAAATATGTCAATGAACTTCTTACTACAGCTTTAAGTGCGATGTTCCTTTGACTTGCAGTATTCAAGTCATCTTGATCATAAAGACTTATGCTTTGACATCTTAAGCAAGCATCTCTAAGGAGATGTGGACCCGGGATGATTGGGTATAAGTCGAAGTGATCAAAGGTGTTTGAATAGCCTATAAAGGATTCACCACTCCTTGCGAGGAGATGTATACCCATGGCCTCTCGTCGGATTGTTACAAAAGTCTTTGGCCAAAGCATTACATGTTTAGAGTAAGGTACTCTTCGATACATGTGTAGTAACTAGAATCCGTAGGACGAGGAAATGATACTTGGGCTAGGTGTGACATAGTCAGCCAAGTGGGGACTGACACTATAGACCATGTCCTTAACCAAGTGGGTATAAGATGAGTGAAGGGAATGGGGCACGATTCATTCGAGCTGCTGAAGGGTTTCAGAAGTACTTCTGGATCAATCGTTGATCTTTTTGGTTAATTGGGGATCATGATGTACTACTAGGTGCCACTCATGATCGTTCTATAATTAATGGTTAATTATAGACGGCCAACATAAACCGAGAATCTATTTGGTCACACGCACAACGAGCGTAATCCGAAGGATTTAAAACGAGCTTGAGAATGAGATTCTCAGACCGAGAGAAACTAGGTTTGGTTGGACCAAACATGGAGCGAGCATGAAATCGTTTCGGTGGCAATGGAAGCGTGGATGGGCCGTGTCTTATGAAGACATGATGGATGAACCAAATTGGTTTGGTTCTAATCCAATGGAGGAGAATAAACCAAAGGGTTTGGTTTGTTTTAAACGAATGAACCAAAGTTGGTTCGGTTCGTTTTAACTTAAAATAAATCGTCATGGTTTGGTTTATTTTAACTTAAATTAATGGAGCGGGTTAACGGGCTTTGGTTATGATCCGATAACCATTAAGAGAATTTGTTCTCTATAAAATAGGACTTAAGGGTTTTGGTAAGCCCTAATCCATGTCCTTGCAACCCTAAGTTGTTGCGCCCTCCTTCTCCTTGGTGTAGTCGGCGCCAACCCTACCATGCCGCTGCCCACCACCACCCAATTTCCTTGCCGGCATCCAGCAGCTGCAGTCCTCTCCTCTTGCCGGCGTCGAGCTACTGCCGGAGGAGCTCCGGTGATCTCCTTTGGGTTTGGCAACAAGGTGAGCTTCAACCTTCCCTTTTGGCCGACCCCTATTCCTCCACCAAAGCTGTCCAATTTTCTGGACAGCTTGTTTCCTTCTTGTCGGAGCGTCGTTTAGACGACGTTTGAAGCTCCAACAGCGGTAGCCTTGCTGGGGATTCGATCTCGGGTAATCCTCATAGGTGGAGGATGAAGGATTCGTCAAACGGATGACGAATACCTCTCCGGAGAAGCTAGTTTTTGAGGACACATTTTGGATCCGAATTTTGATTCGGATCGTGATCTTCTCTCGATCACATTGTCTTTAACACGAGGATAGTAACCCGTACGAAGACAAGGCTCGTGACTTTGTGAAGTCATCCCGAAGATACTCGGCGTGGATACAGATAGAGACGATTCTAGCGAGAATCGTTCCAGTTGATGTCTTTCCCGCTACACGTGATACGTCAGGTATACGTAGTATAAATTTCCTTTTATTGCAAAATATGAATTTACGGTTATGTCTACACATGTTGTACTATGCATGTGTGTGATGTGTGTGTTGTAATAAATTAGTTTTATTATTTTATTCCTTCCGCTGTGCACATGTTTACGAAATATGTTCGAACACACACTCGCCGCGGTGCCGGAAACCCAACAGTGGTATCAAAGCCCAGGTTGTGTTTCGACATAATCGCAAAATTATTTTGCGATAGTCATAATGGTATTTCTGAAAATTTTCTACTTTTGAAAAGTTAAAAGTATTTATAAAAATTTTTAATTTTGGAAAGTCTAGAAGTATTTATGGAAATCTTCTACTTTTGGAAAGTTGGAAGTATTTATGGAAATTGATATTTTCCATAAATAAATTATTTGATTAGATTTGGAAATTTGTTTCCTAATTTAATCTTGATTTGATTTGGGAAATCAAATCTTAAAAATATTTTATTTCCATAAGTAGTTTTGATGATTTAGGAAATTGGTTTCTTAAATTGACTTTCCTTAATCAACTCTTTCCACAAATAAAATATGTGATTAGATTTGGAAATTTGTTTCCTAATTTAATCATGATTTGATTTGGAGAATCAAATCTTAAACATATTTTATTTCCATAAATAGTTATGACATATAAGGAAATTTTGTACATGACATAATTGTATGTCATGTAATTGTATTAGATACATATCATTATGTCATGCGTGTCATGACATGTAGATGTATGCCATGTATGTCATGCCATGTAGATAATAGTTATTTGCATGCAAAGAGGATGAGACATAAAAACCCTAACTCAATATTAAAGCCTACACCTTCCATTAATATGGTTAGAACCAGAGTTCCGTTTCTTGTTCGGGTTGTTGGACTCTCTCCAAGCCCAGCTCGAACTCGAACATGTTCAAACCATGGAATAGTTTAATACTAATATGGTAAGAGTCAGAGGTCAATCGTTAGCTTTGGTTGTTGGATTCTCTCCAAACCGGGCTAATTGGTTGAATGCACTCTAACCATATTAAAACTATTTCTTGATTAATGGGTTGGCTTTAACCTAGAGCATCGGCTTGTTGGACTCTCTCCAAGGTCGATGTAAAGGGAGGTGAAGTTGGGTGCTATGCATATGATGCATACTTGTTAATTTGTTAAAAACCCGATGTATGTGTGAACATTCAATTAGTTAATAGCACATTGTGATAGTTGCATATACGTGATATGCAATCGGTATATTTGATACCTACCATCGTAGTTATGAATGACTTGTTGGACTCTCTCCAAGGTTGTTCATATCTATGATGAATATCAGCCCATTCGGAGATGGACCTACTATCTCCCGAAGAGATTTTGGGGTTTTTTGAAATTCACAAAATGAATGGGATTTATGAATGTATATTGATGCATTTTAAAATCATTTTATCATATTTGCTCGTTTTGTATTTCTAGGTTAATCAATTGATCATGACATCTTTGAATTTGCACACTATTTTGGATTCAAACAAATTTACTAGGCCTAACTTCCTGGACTTGCTTAGAAACCTGAGAATTGTTCTCAAGGCGAAAAAGCTAGCATATGTCCTTGAAGAGCCTCTTCCCAACCGTCCTAGGGATGATGCAACTCCAGACCAAATGTTGGTCTATCAGAAGCATGTGGCAGATTCTGAACTGGCGAGTTGCATCATGCTAGCTGCGATGGTACTTGAGCTGCAAAAGCAGCATGAGCATATGGATGCTAATACCATGGTCTTCCATCTTCATGAGTTGTTTGATGAGCAAGCGAGATCCGAAAGGTTCAAAGTCTCTAGGCTCCTCTTCACCACGAAGATGCAAGAAGGTTTGTCTGTAGTGCAGTTTGTGCTAAAGATGAATGGGTACATCGAGCGGCTAGCCACCCTCCGGTTTGTGATGGATAATGAATTAAGTATTGACTTAATTCTGCATTGTTTGCCCAAGAGTTTCTCACAATTTGTGATGAACTATTGGATGAACAAATTAGAATCCACCATTCCTGAGCTCCTCAATATGCTGAAGACTGTGGAGCCTTCTGTGAAGCATGAGGAGAAGGCGGTTCTGTTAGTTGATTCCTCAAAGAAAGGTTCTAAGAGGAAGGCAAAGGAACAGAAGAAAGTGAAGAACAAAAAGGCAAAGAAGGCAGAACAAGCACAAAAGGGCACTGCTATCATTGTGGCAAGGAAGACCACTGGCGAAGAAACTGCAAGATTTATCTTGAGTCCATGAAGAAGAAGAAGACATCCGATACCCCATCCTCTTCAGGTATCTTCGTTACTGATTGTCATTCTATTTCCTTAGACACTTGGGTATTGGATATTGGTGTGTCTCACATATATGTAATGACATACAGGGGCAAAGGAATAGAAGAAGACTCGTCAGAGGGGAGTCAAATTTACGAGTTGGCAATGGAGTAAAGGTTGTTGCGGTCGCCATCAGAACTTATTTGCTGAAGCTCCCTAGCGGACTAGTCTTGGAACTGGAGAATTGCTATTGTGTTCCTTCTCTAATAAAGAACATTGTTTCTATTTCCTGCTTAAATAGAAATGGTTACTATTTGACGTTTAGTAACAATTGTTGTTATATAACTTTGAATGGGGTACTTTATGGAACTGGAACTTTGAGCAATGGCATTTATACGTTGGGCGTATCCAGTGACATTTTCAATATCGAAGCGAGCAACAAGCATGCTCGAAAGGATAATCAATTAGACTCCTACATGTGACATTGTCGTCTTCGCCATATAAGCAAGAAACGCATGTCCGAATTACACCAATGTGGAATTCTTGAATCGTTTGAATTGGATTCATATGATACATGTGAATCATGCTTAAAAGGCAAGATGACTAAGTTACCATTTACAGGAAACGGCGAATGAGTGGGAGAGTTGCTAGGTCTAATACATACTGATGTATGTGGACCTATGTCAACACAAGATTTAGGAGGCTATAGCTACTTCATTACCTTCACCGATGTTCACTCACGGTTTGGGTATGTGTTCTTGATGAAACACAAGTCTGAAGCCTTTGAAAGGTTCAAAGTATTCAGAAATGAAGTAGAGAAACAACATGACAAGAGTATTAAAATACTTCGATCGGATCGAGGTGGTGAATACTTAAGTCAAGAGTTTCTTGATTATCTAAGAGACAATGGTATATTGTCTCAATGGACTCCGCCATATACACCACAGCATAATGGTGTATCTGAGAGGCGTAACCGGACCTTGTTGGACATGGTCAGGTCAATGATGAATCATGCGAATCTTCCCAAGTCGTTTTGGGGCTATGGACTTCAGACAACTGTTTACTTGTTAAACAGAATGCCAACCAAGGTAGTCTCTACTACTCCATATGAGATATGGAATAGTAAGAAATCTCATGTATCTTACTTGAAGATATGGGGTTGTCCTGCTTATGTGAAGTGGACTATGTCAGACAAATTGGATGCTATGTCTGATAAATGTCTATTTATTGGATACCCTAAGGAAACAAGGGGTTACCAATTCTATCATCCTGTGGAACAAAAGGTGTTTGTTTCAAGGCATGCTATGTTTCTAGAGAAAGGGTTTCTCTTGCAAGAAAACAGTGGGAGTGTCGTCGAGCTTGAGGAGGCTCGAGAGACTCAAATAGACATTGATGAGATACCTAGTGAAGCACAACAACTGATAACTCATAGTGATGAGCAATCGGCTGGACTTATTGAAACACCACATCTTCGTAGATCTGGTAGAACACGCAACATTCCTGAGAGATATGGATTTCTCGTAAGTGAATCGAACGACGTATTATTCATTGATGATGAGGAGCCTACCAGTTATGAAGAAGTGCTGACAAGTTCATAAAGGGATAAGTGGCTTGATGCCATGAAGTCGGAAATGGGTTCCATGTATGAAAACTAAGTTTGGAACTTGGTTGACCCACCTGAAGGCATTAAGCCTATAGGGTGCAAGTGGGTTTTCAAGAAGAAAACCGACATGGATGGTAATGTGATTACCTATAAGGCTAGATTAGTGGTTAAAGAATATCGTCAAAAACAAGGTGTTGATTATGACGAAACCTATTCGCGCTTAAATCCATTCGGATGCTCCTGGCCATAGCGGCTCATTATGATTATGAGATATGGCAGATGAATGTGAAAACAACTTTCCTTAATGGAAACCTGCTCGAGGACGTGTATATGATACAACCTGAGGGTTTCACATCGGTTGATAAAACCAAGGTATGCAAATTGCGACCGTCCATATATGGATTGAAGCAAGCATCTAGGAGATGTATATATCTGTTTTGATGAGACAATCAAAAAGTTTGATTTCTCACAAAATCCAGACAAACCTTGTGTGTACAAGAAGGTTAGTGGGAGTGCAGTCGTGTTCCTAGTATTGTATGTCGATGACATATAACTTATAAGAGACGATGTTTCAGTCTTACAGTCAGTTAAGATTTGGTAATCCAAGACATTCTCCATGAAAGACTTGGGAGAAGCAACCTACATCCTCGGGATTAAGATCTATAGAGATAGATCGAAACGGTTGCTTGGTCTTTCGCACTCTACATATATAGATCAAGTGCTAAAGAGGTTTAGCATGTCGGAATCCAAGAAAGGTTTCCTACCCATCATGCATGGGGTACACCTTTCGAAGTCTATGTGTCCGCGCACAGAAGATGAGAGGATTTGCATGAGTAAGATTCCCTATGCATCCGCAATAGGATCTATCATGTATGCTATGTTATGTACGAGGCCCGATGTATCGTATGCTCTGAGTGTCATGAGTAGATACCAGTCTGATCTAGGAATGGATCATTAGGTGGCTGTTAAGACAATCCTTAAGTACTTAAGAAGAACTAAGGATGTGTTCCTAATATATGGAGAAGGGGACATGGTGATACGCGAGTATACGGATGCCAACTTCTAGACAGACAAGGATGATTCCAGGTCTCAGTCTGGATAGTGTTCACCTTGAATGGGGGCGCAGTGAGTTGGAAAAGTTCCAAACAAGACACTGTAGCGAATTCTACCACTGAGGTAGAATACATTGCAGCTTCGGAAGTAGTAAAGGAAGCAGTTTGGATCAAGAAGTTCATTTATGAACTTTGTGTGATTCCAGCCATTGTTGAAGCAATACTGGTCTACTACGACAACAATGGAGCAATTGCACAGGCAAAAGAGCCAAGGTCTCATCAATGATCCAAACATGTGCTTCGCCGCTCATCTTATCAGAGAGATCATCAGTAGGAAGGAAATACAAATCGAGAAAATCCCCACTGAAAGGAACTTAGCGGATCCTTTAACTAAGACATTACCTCAAAGTAAGTTTGAGGGTCATGTTAGAGCTTATGGTATTGGATACCATAGCGATTGACATTAGGCCAAGTGAGAGTTTGTTAGTAATATATGAGAGATATCCTAAGGCAATCACCTTTTGTTTGAACCATTTATATGATAAATGAAGATTCACTATTTGAGTATACATGTTTTCATGTATTTGATTAGATCTTAAACTCATTTATTGAATGTCCACGATACGATTCACAGCATGAGAGAATTTGTGATTGGATTACAACTAGTGAGTATCTCTACATGTGTAATTGTGATGTATCGGAATTATCCATGGTCGATGAATTGATGGATTTGGACACCATTGATTCTGTCGAGACTAGCACGAGGTATACTCCTTGGTGTAACCAAGCAGCTGATTCACACTAGCTAGTGACATTGTGATGTCCGGAGTTAATCATGGATGCTAGTTATGGTAACTAGTTCATTGGAGTGACCAACCGTAAGACTTCATATGGTTCTCTGCATATATAGATATGTCAATGAAGTTCTTACTGCAGCTTAAGTGCGATGTTCCTTTGACTTGCGGTATTCAAGTCTTCTTGATCATAAAGACTTATGCTTTGACATCTTAATTAAGCATCTCTAAGGAGATGTGGACCCGGAATGATTGGGTATAAGTCGAAGTGATCGAAGGTGTTTGAATAGCCTATAAAGGATTCACCACTCCTTGTGAGGAGATGTATACCCATGGCCTCTCGTCAGATTGTTACTAAAGTCTTTGGCCAAAGCATTACATGTTTACAGTAAGGTACTCTTCGATACATGTGCAGTAACTAGAATCTGTAGAACGAGGAAACGATACTTGGGCTAGGTGTGACGTAGTTAGCCTAGTGGGGACTGACACTATAGACCATGTCCTAAACCAAGTGGGTATAAGATGAGTGAAGGGAATGGGGCACGATTCATTCGAGCTGCTGAAGGGTTTCAGAAGTAGTTCTGGATCAACCATTGATCTTTTCGGTTAATTGGGGATCATGATGTACTACTAGGTGCCACTCATGATCGTTCTATAATTAATGCTTAATTATAGATGACCAACATAAACCGAGAACCTATTTGGTCACACACACAATGAGCGTAATCCGAAGGATTTAGTATGAGCTTGAGAATGACATTCTCAGACCGAGAGAAACTAGGTTTGGTTGGACCAAACATGGAGCGAGCATGAAATTGTTTTAGTCGTAATGGAAGCATGGATGGGCCGTGTCTTATGAAGACATGATAGATGAACCAAATTGGATTGGTTCTAATCCAATGGAGGAGAATAAAACAAAGGGTTTTGTTTGTTTTAAACGAATGAACCAAAGTTGGTTTGGTTCATTTTAACTTAAAATAAACCATCATGGTTTGATTTATTTTAACTTAAATTAATGGAGTGGGTTAACGGGCTTTTGGTTATGATCCGATAACTATTAAGAGAATTTGTTGTCTGTAAAATAGGGCTTAAGGGTTTTGTTAAGCCCTAATCCAAGTCCTTGCAACCCTAAGTTGCCGCCCCTTCCTTCTCCTTGGTGATGTCGGCACCAACCCCACCTTGCCGCCGCCCACCACCACCCAATCTCCTTGCCAGTGTCCAGCAGCTGCCGTCCTCTCCCCTTGCCGGCGTTGATCTACTGCCGGAAGAGCTCCGGTGATCTCCTTTGGGTTCGGCAACAAGGTGAGCTTCAACCTTCCCTTTGGCCGACCCCTATTCCTCCACCAAAGCTGTCCAGTTTTCTGGACAGCTTGTTTCCTTCTTGTTGGAGCGTCGTTTGGACGATGTTTGTGTTGGGTTTCTGGCACCGCGGCGTGTGTGTGTTCGATCATGTTTCGTAAACATGAACACAGCGGAAGCAATTAAAAATAATAAATCTACATTTATTACAACACACACAACACACGCATGCATTTTACAACAAGTGTAGACATAACCGTAAATTAAAATTTGCAATAAAAGAAATTATCTACGTTATACCTTTCGTATGACGTGTAGCGGGAACGGCATCAACCGGAACGATCCTCGTAAGAATTGTCTCTATCCGTATCCACGCCGAGCTCCTTGGGATGACTTCGCTAAGTCACGAGCTTCGTCTTCGTACGGGTTACTAGCCTCGTGTTGAAGACGACGTGATCGAGAGATGATCACGATCCGAATCTAAATTCGGATCCTAAAACGAGTTCTCAAAACTCGCTTCTCCGGAGAGATATTCGTCAACCGTTTGACGAATCCTTCATCCCCCACCTCAGAGGATTACTGGAGATCAAATCCCTGGTAAGTGAGTCGCTGTCGGAGCACTAACCGTCGTCCAAACGACGCTCCGACAACAAAGAAACAAGCTGTCCAGAAAAACTGGACAGCTTTTGGTGGAGGAATAGAGGCCGGCCAAGGAGAGATGGAAGCTCACCTTATCACCGAACCTAGAGGAGATCACCGGAGGGTCGCCGGAGGTTCACCAGCTGAAGCTTGGTCGCCGGCAACAAGATGGAAGGCTGCACAAAAGCTGGGCGGCGGCAGCTTAGGGTTGGGCGCCGAAAACTCCAACAAGGGGTGGGCGGCAACACCAAGGGCTAGGGTTTTGGATTAGGGTTTAAGCCCTATTTTATAGAGAACTAATTCTCTTAATGGTTAATGGATCATATCCATAAAGCCCGTTAACCCGCTCCATTAAGATAAGTTAAAATAAACCAAACCATGATGGTTTATTTTAAGTTAAAACGAACAGAACCAACCTTTGGTTCATTCGTTTAATATAAACCAAACCCTTTGGTTTATTCTCATCCATTGGATTAGAACCAAACCATTTTGGTCCATCCATTATGTCTTCATAAGACACGGCCCATCCACGCTTCCATTGCAACTGAAACAATTTCATGCTCGCTTTATGTTTGGTCCAACCAAACATAGTTTCTCTCGGTCTGAGAATCCCATTCTCAAGCTCGTATTAAATCCTTTGGATTACACTCGTTGTGCGTGTGACCAAATAGGTTCTCGGTTTATGTTGGCCGTCTATAATTAACCATTAATTATAGAACGATCATGAGTGGCACCTAGTAGTACATCATGATCCCCAATTAACCGAAAAGATCAACTGGTTGATCTGAACTATTTCAAACCCTTCGAGCTCGAATGAATCGTGCCCCATTCCCTTCACTCATCTTATACCCACTTGGTTTAGGACATGGTCTATTGTGTCACCCCACTAGGTCGACTACGCCACACCTAGCCCAAGTATCATTTCCTCGCCCTACTGATTCTAGTTACTCCACATGTATCGAAGAGTACCTTACTCTAAACATGTAATGCTTTGGCCAAAGACTTTAGTAACAATCCGACGAGAGGCCATGGGTATACATCTCCTCGCAAGGAGTGGTGAATCCTTTATAGGCTATTCAAACACCTTCGATCACTTGACTTATACCCAATCATCCCGGTCCACATCTCCCAGAGATGTTTGCTTAAGATGTCAAAGCATAAGTCTCCATGATCAAGATGACTTGAATACCGCAAGTCAAAGGAACATCGCACTTAAGCCACAGAAGAACTTCATTGACATATCTATATATGCAGAGAACCATATGAAGTCTTACTACCGGTCACTCCAATGAACTAGTTACCATAACTAGCATCCACGATTAACTCCGACATCACAATGTCTCTTGAGATTGGATACACCAAGGAGTATACTGGTTACTAGTCTCGGCGAATTGATGGTGTCCAGATCCATCAATTCATCGACTAGGGATAATTCCGATACATCACAATTACACATGTAGAGATACTCACTAGTTGTGATCCAATCACAAATTCTCTCATGCTGTGAATCACATCGTGGACATTCAGTAAATGAGTTTAAGATCCAATCAAATACATGAAACATGTATACTCAAATAGTGAATCTTCATTTATCATATAAATGGTTCATACATAAGGCGATTGCCTTAGGACATCTCTCATATATTACTAACAGACTCCCACTTGGCCTAATGCCAATCGCTACGGTATCCTATACCATAAGCTCTAACATGACCCTCAAACTTACTTTGAGGTAATGTTTTAGTCAAAGGATCCGCTAAGTTCCTTTCAGTGGGAATTTTCTCGATTTGTATTTCGTTCCTACTGATGATCTCTCTGATAAGATGATAGCGGCGAAGCACATGTTTGGATCATTGATGAGACCACATCAAGTTCATAGATGAACTTATTGATCCAAACCGCTTCCTTTGCTGCTTCCAAAGCTGCAACGTATTCTGCCTTAGTGGCAGAATCCGCTATAGTGTCAAGCTTGGAACCTTTCCAACTTATTGCGCCTCCATTTTAGGTGAATACATACCCAGACTGAGACATGGAATCATCCTTGTCTGTCTGGAGCTGGCATCCGTATACCCACGTATCACCATGTACCCTTCTCCATATATTAGGAACACATCCTTAGTTCTTCTCAAGTACTTAAGGATCGTCTTAACAGCCGCCCAATGATCCATTCCTGGATCAGACTGGTATCTGCTCGTGACACTCAGAGCATACGATACATCGGGCCTCGTACATAACATAACATACATGATAGATCCTATTGCGGATGCATAGGGAATCTTACTCATGCAAATCCTCTCGTCTTCTGTGCGCGGACACATAGACTTCGAAAGGTGTACCCCATGCCTGATGGGTAAGAAACCTTTCTTGGATTCCGACATACTAAACCTCTTTAGCACTCGGTCTATATATGTAGACTGCGAAAGACCAAGCAACCGTTTCGATCTATCTCTATAGATCTTAATCCCGAGGATGTAGGTTGCTTCTCCCAGGTCTTTCATGGAGAATGTCTTGGATAACCAAACCTTCAATCGATCAGAAGATTGAAACATCGCTTTCCTATAAGTAGTATGTCATCGACATACAATACTAGGAACACGATCGCACACCCACTAACCTTCTTGTACACACAAGGTTCGTCGATTTTGTGAGAAATCAAACCTTTTGATTGTCTCATCAAACGGATATTCCAGCTCTGGATGCTTGCTTCAATCCATAAATGGACCGCAAATTTGCATACCTTGGTTTTATCAACCGATGTGAAACCTCAGTCGTGATCATATACACGCCCTCGAGCAAGTTTCCATTAAGGAAAGTTGTTACATCCATCCGCCATATCTCATAATCATAATGAGCCGCTATGGCCAGCATCCGAATGGATTTAAGCATAGCTACAAAGTAATAGGTTTCGTCATAATCAACACCTTGTTTTTGACGATATCCTTTCGCCACCAATCTAGCCTTATAGGTAATCACATTACCATCCATGTCGGTTTTCTTCTTGAAAACCCACTTGCACCCTATAGGCTTTATGCCTTCAGGTGGGTCAACCAAGTTCCAAACTTGGTTTTCATACATGGAATCCATTTCGACTTCATGGCACCAAGCCACTTATCCCTTTCTCGAACTTGTCAAGACTTCTTCATAACCGTAGGCTCTCATCATCAATGAGTAACACGCTGCTCGATTCGCTTACGAGAAATCCATATCTCTCGTGAATATTATGTGTTCTACCAGATCTACGAAGATGTGGTGTTACAATAGGTCCAAATTGATTGCTCATCACTATGAGTTGCCTACGCTGTGCTTCACTGTATCTCATCAATGTCTATTTGAGTCTCTCGAGCCTCCTCAAGCTCGACGACACTCCCACTGTTTTCTTGCAAGAGAAACTCTTTCTCTAGAAACCCAATATGGCTTGAAACAAACACCTTTTGTTCCACAGGATGATAGAATTGGTAACCCCTTGTTTCCTTAGGGTATCCAATAAATAGACATTTATCAGACTTAGCATCCAATTTGTCTGATACACCGCTACATAAGGTGAAAACCCCATATCTTCAAGTAAGATACATGAGGTTTCTTACCATTCCATATCTCATATGGAGTAGTTGAGACTACCTTGGTAGGCATTCTGTTTAACAAGTAAACAGCTGTCTGAAGTGCATAGCCCCAAAAGGACTTGGGAAGAGTTGCATGATTCATCATTGACCTGACCATGTCCAACAAGGTCCGGTTACGCCTCTCAGATACACCATTATGCTGTGGTGTATAGGGCGGAGTCCATTGAGACAATATGCCATTGTCTCTTAGATAATCAAGAAACTCTTGACTTAAGTATTCACCACCTCGATCCGATCGAAGTATTTTAATACTTTTGTCATGTTGTTTCTCTACTTCATTTCTGAATTCTTTGAACCTTTCAAAGGCTTCAGACTTGTGTTTCATCAGGAACACATACCCAAACCGTGAGTGATCATCGGTGAAGGTAATGAAGTAGCTATAGCCTCCTAAAGCTTGAGTTGACATAGGTCCACATACATCAGTATGTACTAGACCTAGTAACTCTCCCACTCATTCACCTTTTCCAGTAAAAGGTAACTTAGTCATCTTGCCTTTTAAGCATGATTCGCATGTATCGTATGAATCCAATTCAAACGATTCCAGAATTCCACATCGGTGTAATTCGGACATGCGTTTCTTGCTTATATGGCCAAGACGACAATGCCACATATAGGAGTCTATGTGATTATCCTTTCAAGCACGCTTGTTGCTCGCTTCGATATTGCAAATGTCACTGGATACGTCCAACGTATAAACACCATTGCTTAAAGTTCCAGTCCCATAAAGAACCCCATTCAAAGTTATGTAACAACAATTGTTACTAAACGTCAAATGGAACCCATTTCTATTTAAACAAGAAATAGAAATGATGTTCTTTATCAACGAAGGAATATAAAAGCAATTGTCCAGTTCTAAGACAAGTCCTGCAGGGAGTTTCAACAAATACGTTCCGATGGCGAGTGCTGCAACCTTTGCTCCATTCCCAACACGCAAATTTGACTCTCCCTTGACGAGTCTTCTTCTATTCCTTAGCCCATGTATGTCATTACATATATGTGAGCCACACCTAGTATCCAATACCCAAGTGTTTGAGGAAATAGAATGACAATCAATAACGAAGATATCTGAAGAAGATGGGGCATCCGATGCCTTATTCTTCTTCACGGACTCAAGATAAATCTTGCACTTTCTTCGCAAATGGCTCTCCTTGCCATAATGATGGCAAGTTTCCTTTTGTGCTAGTTCTACCTTCTTAGCCCTTCTCTTCTTTCCCTTCTGTTGTTCTTTTGACCTCCTCTTAGAACCTTTCTTCGAGGAATCAACTAACAGCACTGTCCCCTGCTCATGCTTCTCAGAATACTCCACAGTCTTCAGCATGTTGAGCAGTACCACAGATGAACCTTCTTGCATCTCAGAGGTGAAGAAGAGCTTGGAGACTTCGAACCTTTCGAATCTCACTTGTTCATCAACCGACTCATAAAGATGAAGAACTAAGATATGAGCATCCATATGCTCATGCTGCTTTCGTAGCTTGGGTTCCATCATGGCTAGCATGATGCAACTCATTTGTTCAGAATCACTCACATGTTTCTGATAGGCCAACAATTGGTCCAGAGTTGCATCGTCACTAGGACGGGCGGGAAGAGGCGCTTCGAGGATATTTGCAAGCTTTTCAACCTTGAGAACAATTCTCAAGCTTCTAAGCCAGTCCATGAAGCTCGGCCCAGTCAATTTATTCGAATCCAAAATGGAACGCAATTCAAAGACATCATGATCAATCTTAGAAATACAAAATGAGCATATATGAGAAAGATGATTTTAAAATGCATCAATATACATTTATAAATCCCATTCATTTTTCGAATTTCAAAAACCCCAAAATCACTTCGGGAGATCGTAGGTCCATCTCCGAATGGGCTGATATCCATCATAGTTATGAACAACCTTGGAGAGAGTCCAACAAGCCATTCATAACTACGACGGTAGGTATCATCTATACCGATTGCATATCACGTATATGCAACTATCATAATGTGCTATCAACTAATTGAATGTTCACACATACATCGGGTTGTTAACACATTAACAAGTATGCATCATATGCATAGCACCCAACTTCACCTCCCTTTACATCGACCTTGGAGAGAGTCCAACAAGCCGATGCTCCAGGTCAAAGCCAATCCATTAATCAGGACATAGTTTTAATATGGTTAGAGTGCATTCAACCAATTAGCCCAGCTTGGAGAGAGTCCAACAACCAAAGATAACGATTGACCTCTGACTCTTACCATATTAGTATTAAACTATTCCATGGTTCAACATATTCAGGTTCGAGCGGGCTTGAGAGAGTCCAACAACCCAAACAAGAAACAGAACTCGGTTCTAACCATATTAATGGAAGGTGTAGGCTTTAATATTGATTAAGGGTTTTATGTCTCATCCTCTTTGCATGCAAATAACTATTATCTACATGGCATGGCATACATGGCATACATCTACATGTCACGACACGCATGGCATAATGTTATGCATCTAATGCAATTACATGGCATACAATTATGTCATGTATATAATTTCCTTATATGTCATAACTATTTATGGAAATAAAATATGTTTAAGATTTGATTCTCCAAATCAAATCATAATTAAATTAGGAAACAAATTTCCAAATCTAATCACATATTTTATTCATGGAATTATTTGATTAAGGAAAATCTATTTAGGAAACCAATTTCCTAAATCATTAAAACTACTTATGGAAATGAAATATTTTAAGATTTGATTTCCCAAATCAAATCATGATTAAATTAGGAAACAAATTTTCAGAATCTAATCAAATATTTTATTTATGGAAAATATCAATTTCCATAAATACTTCCAACTTTCCAAAAGTGGAAGATTTCCATAAACACTTCTAGACTTTCCAAAATTGAAAATTTTTCATAAATACTTCTAAATTTCCAAAATTTAGAAAATTTCCAGAAATACATTATGACTATCGCAAAACCATTTTTACGATTATGTCGAAACACAACCTGGGCTCTGATACCACTGTTGGGTTTCCGACACCGCGGCGTGTGTGTGTTCGATCATGTTTCGTAAACATGAACACAGCGGAAGCAATTAAAAATAATAAATCTACATTTATTACAACACACACAACACACGCATGCATTTTACAACAAGTGTAGACATAACCATAAATTAAAATTTGCAATAAAAGAAATTATCTACGTTATACCTTTCGTATGACGTGTAGCGGGAACGACATCAACCGGAACGATCCTCGTAAGAATCGTCTCTATCCGTATCCACGCCGAGCTCCTCGGGATGACTTCGCTAAGTCACGAGCTTCATCTTCGTACGGGTTACTAGCCTCGTGTTGAAGACGACGTGATCGAGAGATGATCACGATCCGAATCCAAATTCGGATCCTAAAACGAGTTCTCAAAACTCGCTTCTCCGGAGAGGTATTCGTCAACCGTTTGACGAATTCTTCGTCCCCCACCTCAGAGGATTACCAGAGATCAAATCCCCGGTAAGTGAGCTGCTGTCGGAGCACTAACCGTCGTCCAAATGACGCTCCGACAACAAAGAAACAAGCTGTCCAGAAAAACTGGACAGCTTTGGTGGAGGAATAGAGGCCGGCCAAGGAGAGATGGAAGCTCACCTTATCACCGAACCTAGAGGAGATCACCGGAGGGTCGCCGGAGGTTCACCGGCTGAAGCTTGGTCGCCGGCAACAAGTTGGAAGGCTGCACAAAAGCTGGGCGGCGGCAGCTTAGGGTTGGGCGCCAAAAACTCCAACAAGGGGTGGGCGGCAACACCAAGGGCTAGGGTTTTGGATTAGGGTTTAAGCCCTATTTTATAGAGAACTAATTCTCTTAATGGTTAATGGATCATATCCATAAAGCCCGTTAACCCGCTCCATTAAGATAAGTTAAAATAAACCAAACCATGATGGTTTATTTTAAGTTAAAACGAACCGAACCAACCTTTGGTTCATTCGTTTAATATAAACCAAACCCTTTGGTTTATTCTCATCCATTGGACAAACCATTTTGGTCCATCCATTATGTCTTCATAAGACACGGCCCATCCACGCTTCCTTTGCGACTGAAATAATTTCATGCTCACTTGATGTTTGGTCCAACCAAACATAGTTTCTCTCGGTCTGAGAATCTCATTCTCATGCTTGTTTTAAATCCTTTGGATTACACTCGTTGTGCGTGTGACCAAATAGGTTCTCGGTTTATGTTGGCCGTCTATAATTAACCATTAATTATAGAACGATCATGAGTGACACCTAGTAGTACATCATGATCCCCAATTAACCGAAAAGATCAACGGTTGATCCAGAACTATTTCTGAAACCCTTCAGTAGCTCGAATGAATCGTGCCCCATTCCCTTCACTCATCTTATACCCACTTGGTTCAGGACATGGTCTATAGTGTCCCCACTAGTCGACCACGTCACACCTAGCCCAAGTATCATTTCCTCGTCCCACGGATTCTAGTTACTGCACATGTATCGAAGAGTACCTTACTCTAAACATGTAATGCTTTGGCCAAAGACTTTAGTAACAATCCGACGAGAGGCCATGGGTATACATCTCGCAAGGAGTGGTGAATCCTTTATAGGCTATTCAAACACCTTCGATCACTTCGACTTATACCCAATCATCCCGGGTCCACATCTCCTCAGAGATGTTTGCTTAAGATGTCAAAGCATAAGTCTTCATGATCAAGATGACTTGAATACCGCAAGTCAAAGGAACATCGCACTTAAGCCACAGTAAGAACTTCATTGACATATCTATATATGCAGAGAACCATATGAAGTCTTACGGCTGGTCACTCCAATGAACTAGTTACCATAACTAGCATCCACGATTAACTCCGACATCACAATGTCTCCAAAGGAGAGAATCACCGCTTGATACACCAAGGAGTATACCTCGTGCTAGTCTCGACAGAATTGATGGTGTCCAAATCCATCAATTCATCGACTAGGGATAATTCCGATACATCACAATTACACATGTAGAGATACTCACTAGTTGTGATCCAATCACAAATTCTCTCATGCTGTGAATCACATCGTGGACATTCAATAAATGAGTTTAAGATCCAATCAAATACATGAAACATGTATACTCAAATAGTGAATCTTCATTTATCATATAAATGGTTCATACATAAGGCGATTGCCTTAGGACATCTCTCATATATTACTAACAGTTTGAAGCTCCGACAGAGGTAGCCTTGCCGGGGATTCGACCTTCTGTAATCCTCATAGGTGGAGGACGAAAGATTCGTCAAACGGTTGACGAATACCTCTCCGGAGAAGCGAGTTTTTGAGGACTCATTTTGGATCCGAATTTTGATTCGGATCGTGATCTTCTCTCGATCACATCGTCTTCAACACAAGGCTAGTAACTCATACGAAGACGAGGCTCGTGACTTTGTGAAGTCATCCCGAAGATACTCAGCGTGGATACGATAGAGACGATTCTAGCGAGAATCGTTCCGGTTGATGTCTTTCCCACTACACGTGATACGTCAGGTATATGTAGTATAAATTTCCTTTTATTGCAAAATTTGAATTTACAGTTATGTTTACACATGTTGTACTATGCATGCGTGTGATGTGTGTGTTGTAATAAATTAGATTTATTATTTTATTCCTTCCGCTGTGCACATGTTTACGAAATATGTTCGAACACACACTCGCCGCGGTGCCGGAAACCCAACATCTTCTTGCATTTTACATTGAAATAAGGCCTTTGATACTTCATATCTCTCGTTTCTTCCTTGTCCCTAATATAATTTTTTAAAATGCTCAACCATACCGTAGACATCCATGTTCTCATGTTGCTTCTAAAGCTCAGAGGTCATGGTGGCAAGCATAAGGCATGACACATCCAATGCATCATCTTGATGCTTCTTATAAGCATCCTTGTCAGCACGAGTGGCCATAGGGGTGGGTGGTTCATGAGTGGACTGCTCTAGGGCGTATAGTTTTCATTCTTGCTTGAGGACTATCCTCAAGTGTTGAAGTATTGGGAATACAATCAAAGTCCCACATGGAAAAGATCATGTGCTTATAAGATTAAAAGATATCTCCATTGGAATGAGACCTTTTGGGTAAAGCCCAAAAACAAAACCATAAGGGCTTAGGCCCAAAGTGGATAATATCATGCCATTGTGGAGATATGTGAATCTTATAGGCACTAACAATTGGCATCAGAGTTATGGTCCATGTCAAGCCATGAACCTCGAACAAAGGAAGTTGAGCTCCCATGTTTGGATCATGAAAACCAGACACCAGGTAGGAAGTCCAGTTGGGTCAGGAGGATCGAACAACTGACAAGAAGTCCTGTTGGCCCTAAAGGGATGGACAACTGCCAGGAAGTCCAGCTGGATTAGGAGGACCAGACAATTGGCAGGAAGTCCTGGTGGGTTAAGGATTGGACATCAAGCAGAGGATGTCATTCGAGGATGGATAGGCTTGAGGGGGTCAATGTGGTCCTTTGTTTGAGGGGGGGGATTGTTGGAGTATTGGGAATACAATCAAAGTCTCATATTGGTAAGACATGGAAAAGATCATGTGCTTATAAGATGAAAAGATATCTTTATTGGAATGAGGCCTTTTGGGTAAAGCCCAAAAACAAAACAATGAGGGCTTAGGCCCAAAGTGGACAATATCATGCCATTATGGAGATATGTGAATCTTATAGGCACTAACATCAAGTTCCTGTACCAGTCCAGGAAATTAGCTCCAGTGAGCTTGTCCTTATCAAGGACAGATCGCAAAGAGAGTGTGTTTGACGTATTTGAAGACATGGTGATCTACAATATAGAAATACAAAAATGTATCAAATTTCAATCATTTAATTAGGCCTTTAACTAAATGATTCTCCCACTGGTCACAAAGTGGGACAAGATTCATATTATACGGCATCTTGAGTTAGCTTTGGCTAATCACACAAGATCCGTATAAGCTAGGTAGGTTACTTGTACCAATTACATCTAATGTAACTCTTGTACACCTATATGAACAACATTATTTGTTCATTGTGCCCATCACATGAGACATCCTACTAAATTATCACTCATCTTGAGTTAGCTTTGGCTAATCGCCCAAGATTTGTATAATGTAGATAGATGTCCCGTATGAGCTATGCCTCTAAGTTCATCAATCCAATAGAGAGATCTTAGTTAATTCAAACCCATGGTTTAATAGGCAGACATCACAATTGTCCTGTGGTACTTTACCGAGGTAAATCGAGTCACTTTGCTTTGGCAAATGCGCTACGATTGAACAAGATAATAGTAAGTATTTAACTTTGGTAGGCATATAATAAGTGACCTTAATTTTTGTGACAACTAACTACGCATGCATCACATACAAGCATCACATACAAACATCACATGCATCACATATAACCATAGCATATATCAACATAGAAGCTTAAACTTGACATGGTTATGACCCGAATCTACGATCTCCTCAAGCCAATGAGAAGAGTGATGGGTCAACCTAGGGATTGCATCTCCTCCAACTGCATCATTTGGTTGTTTTGTGTCATTGGCATCCTTCTTGTAACTTCATCCTCCAACAAACTTTCCACTCATCATTGTTTACATTACAAAATAAGAATACTCGAGTTACATTCGAGTCTAGATCTATTTTACAACTAGAAAAATAGAGAGGGAGGCACAACTCACAGGTCATATCATGAATTACAACATGCACTCACAACACAACCACAATCACATTTGGGTTAACGGGCCATAACCATGCACCATGACATACATCATTCACAACGATCTATGACATAAAGTTTTTATTATGATGCTAAACATGACTTATAAGTTGCTACGACACGGCGGTCCTGTTGGGTTTTCCCGAGCCGCAAAAACCGCTTTTTGCGTTGCGGAAACCTCGGAAGCCCCGGCCACGGATCCATGCGAAGTATAAAAATTATAATTACATGTATGTGCTTACAGAAATCCTAGATCTACCTTAGATCTAAGAGGTTAGAACGTTACCCTCGTAGCGACACCCTTCGCTTATCCCGCTCGTCCAAAAGTTCGTCGGAACTCGAGAGTGTCAAGTGCACACTCCTCTATGGTATCCACACAAGCAATAGGTGGAGAAAACTCAACCTTGAGTGTGCTAGCACTCCTTGGTTGGTTCGGCCAAAGAGAGGGATGGGAGAGGGAGAGCTTGAGAGAAAAAGTTCCAAGGAAGAAGATGAAGTTAAGAGTGTAACTCACCAAATGAATTCACCACCCATAACCCCAAAGTGGCCGGCCACTTCATGGAAGGGGGGTTACATGCATGCATGTAACTCCCATGACCCTTGGTCTCCCTCATGATGTGGCACCAATTGACCAAGTCAATGATGATGTGGAGCATCATCATTGGCCGGCCATGCCTAGTCATCATCATGACATGGCATTTGGTCAAGTCAAACTTGACCTTTCATCTTCCCTCTCAAGTCAAGTCAAACTTGACCTCTAATCTCCCATGGTTGATCAAATCTAACCACTTGACTCAAGTCAATTTAATATAATGAATCTCTATTCATTAATTTAAATTGATTTGATGAATCAAATCTCAATTAGACTCATTCAACACTTGAATCAACTTGAGTCTAACTCAATTAGTCTAATTTGGATTACTCTTAATCCAATTTGGTTCATCCCATGAACCTAATCCTCATGGTTCATCATATGAACCTAATCTCCATCTAATTGCTCTTATGTGTGTGACCCTATAGGTTCTTGTAACGTTGGCAATGTCCCTAAACCGATTTAGGAACATAAGCAATGAGCGGTATCTAGCAACACATCATTGCTACCCACGTTACAAGAATGTTGAGCTCCAACATCACCTTTGTGACTACTAATTGTGACTCTCACAATATGTGACAATGTCCCTCTATCCTTGACATCTAGATTGACCAATCGAGGCATAGACCGTGTCATCCTCGGTACAATCTAAATCTTGAACTCCAAGTAGACTCACTCTAATCAAATGAGCTCAATATCTCATATTGACTCATTTGGGCATGGCCATGCACTTCGTGGTCTCACTCTATCAAGAATATCGATGTCACCCCCGTCATATAGGAGGGATAGATCCCATCTACATCACTCACATCCCTCCGCATAATTCGTTACATACCCAGTAATCGCCTTTATAGTCCACCCATTTACGGGTGACATTTGACGAAGCCAAAGTATGCAACTCCTTATGTAGGGAACCATGGTGACTTCAGGTCTAAGGACTAATAGTCATACTAATAGCCACATGAGAAAGTATATGACACTCATATAACGATCCATGATACTTTCTCATGGCGGGTCATTCAGTATACATTCTCCAATGCATACCCATGTGTCAACTTGATATCTCATATCCATGACTTGTGAGATCAAGTCATCTTGTTGACCTACATGCTAGTCTCTATGAATTAACATTGTCCCTGAATGTTAATACTCGACTAGGATTGATTAAGAGTAGTGTTCTCTATATCATCTCATTATCGATTCAACCAATCGATTGATATAGATAAGAACCTACTACTCAAGGACATTATTATATTTAGTTATTTGGCACCAATACAAGTAAATATAATAACCATGCCTTTATAAATAGGAATATGATACAATAAAGTCCATACAACAATCATCATATGATTGGCTCTAGGGCTTTCACTAACAGGTCCCACAAGTGAACCCGGGACCTTTTCTTGCCACTGTTCGTAGCAATTTTGGGTGATAGATCCGAACAACAAACATGTTGTTCGATCAACAAATATGACATGCATATCTTGTTGCACAAAATCACCGAAACAATCATGCATGCACCTTAATAAACTTCTTATACAAAATTTTATATCACATATAAAATGACCTATGATGATCATTATGTATGATCTTTCGCAAGTGGCTCTGATACCATTGTTTAGAATCCTATCCAATAAATAAGAAAATCACAGAGGAAAAAGGATGCCTCAAGTAATCCATGCAAAAGAAAACTCATACTAAAGAATAGATTTATAAAGCCCTATCCTATAGGGTATACCTTTGATGTGTGCCCTTTGTTTATCCCGCTTGTCCAAGGTCCGTCGGATCTCTTGCACGTTCAAGTGTACATGCCTCTTTGGTATCCACATGAACACTCTTTAGAGAAAGGTTGTGCTAGCAATACCACAAAAGATGCTAGGCCAAGAGAAGATTTCGACCAAGGGAAGAAGAGGGGAAAAACAAAGGCAATTTTCAACCAAAAACATCATGATCCAAGGCCCCCTTTTTATATTCATCCCATGAATATGAAAGGTTTCATCCAACCCTTGGTTTTCCCTCTTCAATGCATGATTAATCCACATTAATCAAGCATGAAAAGGGGTTTCTTCCAACTCTTGGTTTTCTCTCTTCAATGCATGATTAATCCACATTAATCATGCATGATGAATTTATACCATCCAAATTGATTTGAGTCCAACTCAAGTCAAATCAATTTTAGTCCATTCATCCAACTTTTGATTTTCCCTCTTCAATGCTTGATTAATCCACATTAATCATGCATGATGAATTTATTCCATCCAAATAGATTTGAGTCCAACTCAAGTTAAATCAATTTGAGTCCAACTCAAATTCGTCCATTTAATTTCAGTCAAACTCAAATCCAATCCTTTCAATGAATCCAATTCAATGCCTAATGGTTCATTTAGTCAAACTAAAATGAATTCCATCTCCAAAACAACATGTTTTTTGTGTGTGACTCTATAGGTTTTCGTAACGTTGGCAATGTCTCTAAATCAATTTAGACACTTAAGCAATGAGTGACATCTAGCAATGCATCATTGTTACCCAAGTTACGAAAATGACAAGGTCCGACAAAACCTTTCTATGACTATTATCTTGTATGATGGTGTCCTTCTATCCTTGATATCTTAGAACGATCAATGATGCATAGACCGTGTCATCCCCTTATCGATCTTTATGTTTCTTGATTCACAAGTAGACTCACTCAAACATATGAGCTCAATATCTCATATTGACTCATTTGAGCATGGCCATCCATTTCGTGGTCATACTCTATCTAGAGGCCAAAGATGTCACTCCGCCATATGGGAGGGATAGATCTCATCTACATCACTCACATCCCTCCACATAATTTATTACATACCCAATGATCACCTTTAAAGTCCACCTTGTTATGGGTGATGTTTGCCAATACCAAAGTACATAGCTCCATATGTAGGGAAACGTAGTGATTTCAGGTCTAAAGACTATTAATAATAATAGTCACATGAGAATGTTTATGACACTTCATATAACGATCCATGAACCTTTCTTATGGCAGGTCAATTTAGTACATATATTCTCAAATATATATACCCATTTGTCAATGTTATACGGAATTGCTTCGGAGGCTCGTCGGCTCCCATGTCCCCGAATTAAAATTTTCACTAATGAAAACTAATCCGGATGAGATGAGTTACCTAAGCACAAACAATTCATCGTCGTGATAATGACTCGATCAATCGCTTGAACAAACTTATTGTTCAAGCAATCAACTCTTCTAGTCGGTTAGCCGCGGAAGTGACGACGGACGGATCGCTTGTTTTTGTGTTTATCTTCGGGGTCCATGATTATACAAATACATACAAATGTAAACTAGTATAATCAACACATACTAAGATAAGGAACATTATAATAAGAACATGCAAAGATCAATAATAAAAGTTATAAAACTTTTATACCTCTCGATCTTCTACCGTATGTCCTAACCTCCTTGTAGACTTCGTGTGGGCGAAGATCCTCCACAAGTTGAAACCTCCTAGATCACGTTCTTCCCTTCCTTGCTCGCTCCGAACAAAGAGAAGAACCAAACAAAACTCCTTCTCCTATCTAGAACCGACAACCAAGCCAAGGAGCTTGATATAGCCACCGGCCAAGGAGAAGAGGAGGAATAGGTTGGGCGCCGGCCAAGGTAGAGGGGAAGATGGAGTGGCCGCCGGCTACACCATAGGAAGAGAAAGGAAGCAAACCCTAATCTCCCACTTTGTTGCCACCCAAGCCAAAACCCTAACCTTAATCCTTTTGGCGCCGGCCAAAGCAAGGAGGAAGATGGAGTGGGCACCGGCTACACCTTAGGAAGAGAAAGGAAGCATACCCTAATCTCCCACCTTGTTGCCGCCCAAGCCACAAGCCAAACCCTAGCCGCCCAAGGGACAAACCCTAATCTCTCCTTGGATTTCTTGCCGCCCAAACTCTTGAGAGGCAAAACCCTAATCTTCCAAGCATTAGGTTGCCGCCCAAGCCTTAGCCCTCTATTTATAGAGTTGGGCTTAAGCCTCTTTTAATCTCCACCGTCGGATCTAGGGATTGAATCTCCACCGTCGGATCTAGGGTTTCATCCCAACCGTCGGATCTAGGGTTTCATCCCATCCGTCGGATCTAGAGATTTAATCTCAACCGTCGGATCTGGAGATTTAACCTCAACCGTCAGATCTAGAGATTTAATCTCAACCGTCGGATCTAGAGTTTTATGTTCCATCATTGGATCTAGGCTCCATGAGGTTTATGTTAGGCTAGGATAGGTACCATGAGGAGGAGTTGGATCTTGGCCACCCGATGGATCGGAACCACACAAACTTGATCCATCAATGATGTTCCATTCCACTAGAGGATCATCATTGAATTACCTCACCAACCCCCATAAATTAATATGGGCTCCATATATTATTTGTACATCCATCTCCCCGTGTTTAAGATATCGAATGTCCGTCAATTGATTGATTTACTGACCATCAATTAATTAACATCTAACTCCTCGAGTAGTACCACTCAATCTTATCATCATGTTGACTAATTCAACCTGTAGGGTTTACATGATGAACCTTATGAGCTCCTCAAGGGGACATCATCAACCTAATATATAGGACACGGTTTCCTCCTATAATCAACGGCACACCATGTAAATAATATCATTTTCCAACTTACCGAGCATATTGATTTAATCCATAGAAATCTCACCCTTTGGTAAATCAAAGAAATAAATACTAAGTACATGTGCCCATTATTATATCAGCATTAAGAGCATGTACAACATAATATCCGAGGTCCGATTCAATTATGTAGTCAGCAATAAATTGAATCACCTTTATGTCAGTCCTGCTCAATACTCCTAAGTGTACTAGTGTAACTCTATGGTCAAGAAAAACCAATACCAAGCTACACTACAACCATGCCAATGGTTTGTCCAAAACCATCTTGGTTGTGAGCATCTACTTATATTATACAAGGGACTCATAACATGATCTTCTGTGCCACACCAAGCACCATGTTATCTACAATGTAGAGTATTAGACAATATGCAGACATATAATAAATATAAAGTGCAAACAATGATCATGTGATTCTTATTTCAAAATAAAAATGTTCATATAAAAAGAGCTAGGCTTTCAGTATACATCCTAACAATCTCCCACTTATACTAAAAGACTATGCTGTTATCATACTGCCATACATCTGATTCCCTTTCCCTCCACATGCCTATCAAAGCTCTCGCTAGAGGGCCTTAGTGAAGGGTCTACCAGGTCATCCTCCTATGCAATCTAGGCGACAACAACTTCTACCTCCTTTACGATTTCTCGTATCAGGTGTTACTTGCGCTCTATGAATTTACTTACCTTATGGGCTCGTGGTTCCTTCGAGTTTGCAACTGCACCATTATTATCACAATAAATTGTGATATTTCTGGGCAAACCAGGAATCACATCCAAGTCCATCAGAAAGTTCCTGAACCACACAACTTCTCTGGCCGCCTAAGAGGCTACCACATACTCAACTTCCATGGTGGAGTCTATCACGTATTTCTGCTGGACACTCCTCCATACAATGGCTCCACCTCCCAAAGTAAATACAAAAACCCGAGGTAGACTTACTGTTATCCCTATCAGATTGGAAATTGGAATCTGTGCAACCCATAGGGAGTAATTGGTCTGCCCGGTAAACTAGCATATAATCCCTAGTCCTTCTCAGGCACTACAATATATGCTTTACCGTAGTCCAATGTCCCTGTCCTGGATTACTCTGATATCTGCTGACCATGGCCACGACATAGCAGATATCGGGTCTCATACATAGCATCCTATACATGAGGCTTCCTACTGCCGAAGCATAAAGAACCGCCTTCATCTCCTCTATCTCCTCAGATGATCTAGGACACATATCCTTAGATAAAGGAACTCCATGCCTGAAAGGTAGAAAACCTTTCTTGGAGTTTTGCATGCTAAAACGATCCATAATCGTGTATATGTATGAAGCTTGGGATTAGAACACTAACCTTGATCCCAAGGATGTGTCCCACTTCTCCCAAGTCCTTCAAAACTGTTTGGACAACCATACCCTTACGTCCGATAACACTCTGATATTGTTGCCAACTAACAAAATGTCATCTACGTATAGTACAAGAAATACCACTATGTTTCCTTCACATCTCTTGTATATACAAGACTCATCTGGACTTTGAATAAATCCATAAGTCTGGATTTACCTCATCTAAGCGGATGTTCCAAGACCACAAAGCTTGTTTCAATCCATAAATTGACCGATTAAGCTTACATACAAGATGCTCTTTGCCCTTAGCAATGAATCCCTCTGGTTGCTTCATATAGATGTTCTCGTCAAGACTTCCATTAAGAAAAGCTGTCTTGACATCCATCTGCCACACCTCATAATCCACATGAGCTGCTATGCATAAGAGCTTCCATACCTGATTTGAATCCATAGATTCAATCTCAGTATTCATTGCACTTTGCAAAGATGCTGCATTTATATCTTGGATTGCCTCGTCATATGTCCAGGGATCAGGTTCATGTTCGCTAGGGACCAAATCAGAAGATTCTCCCAAGAACATGAATCTATCAGGCTGTCTCACAACCCTCCCACTACGACGAGGTATCACCTGTGTATCCTCTGTGACACGCGGTGCAGTAACATGTGGTATATCCTCTTATACCGATGGTACTGAAGTCGGGACTTCCCCTGTCAACTCCTCAAGAACAATCCTACTCGTGGGCTTGTGGTTCATCACATAATCCACCTCTAGAAATCTGGCATTCGTACTAATGATCACCCTCTGATCTCTAGAACTATAAAACAAACCACCCTTTGTTCCCCTAGGATAGCCAACGAACATGCGTACTTCTATATGAGCTTCTAACTTACCAGTATCTGCCTTCAGCATATGTGCTGGACTCCCATATCTGAATATGTCTTAGACTAGGCTTTTGCCCAGTCCACAATTCTGTGGAAGTAGAAGGCACTGATTTAGATGGAACCAAGTTCAGAATGTACACCGCCGTATCTAGAGCATATCCCCAGAACGAATCTGGCAAGTCAGAATAACTCATCATTGATCTAACCATCTCCATAAGAGTCCTATTCCTTCGCTCTGCGACACTGTTCTGCTGGGATGTGCCAGGTGTAGACAATTAGGATTGAATCTCAACCTCTAATAAGTAGTTCCTAAACTCTCTCAAGAGGTATTTACCACCACGATCAGATCGTGGTGTCATCCATATCTTGAATAATCATCTATGAAAGAGATAAAATATTCGAGACTACCTCTTGCCTAGATAGTCATAGGACCACACAAATCAGAATGAACCATTCCTAACACATCTTTGGCTCTATACCCCTTGGCCTAAAAAGGCCTCTCGGTCATTTTACCTTCCAAGCAAGATTCGCAGGTTGGGAGATCCTCCACCACTAATGAACCCAAAGGTCCATCAGCTATCAATCTTTGAATTCTACTCAGGTTAATATGACCAAGCCTTAGATGCCAAAGATATGTTTGGTTCATCTTCGAAGGTTCTTTTTTCTTATTAGAATTAGAAGATGAGTTATTAACTTTAATTTGCATCATGGGAGGTTTTGGTTCAAGTGTGTACAAATTTCCTATCAATGTACCTGAACAGATATTCACCTTATTCCTTTTTATAACAACTCTGTCATTAAAAGAAATAGAATATCCATCCATAAACAATTTAGAAACCGAAATTAAATTCTTTCTAAATAAAGGTAAATAAAGGGAATTTTCTAGAACCAAAATTTTATTTTTCTTAAGAGATAAATAAAACTTCTCCCACTGCAATAGCCGCCACCTTCATGGCATTGCCCAAGTAAATGGTAATCTCCCCTTTAGCTAGTCGTCGGGTTTCCTGGAACCCCTGCAAAGTATTGCAGACATGATCAGTGGCTCCCGTATCTACACACCAGGTGCCTGTAGATAACACCGCTAATCATGTTTCAATGACTAGTTCAAAGGATATACCTTTGTTCTGCTTTGAATTGGGACAGTCCTTCTTCCAATGTCCATCCTGCTTGTAAGTGAAGTACTTGCCTTTCGGCTTCTTCACTCCTCCCTGAGATCCTCCCACCACCTTTGCTTCACCTTGTTTCTTCTTCTTCTTGCCTTTCGGCTTAGAAGTAGAAACCTTTTTGAGCAACCATGGCTTGAGGACACTCTTTGAAGAGTGCATACTTGTACTCCTTAGCAGTTAAGACAATATCTAGATTCTTTTCCAATCAACATTATTTGGGTACAGTAAGTTTATTTCCTTTAGTATCATAGTAAGTGGACTGAAAGTTATTTTTGAAAATCCTAAGAATCACAATGATCAAAATATTAGATTTCAAATATTATTGATTCCTCAAAACAATAAAATTCCGAAATCAACCAACACCTCAAAACACCAAGAATATCGCATGCCACGATAGTGTGGACGTATATGAATTCTAAATTTGTAAGAAGAGGTTTTACCCATTAATTTTACTATCTTGTCAACATTACTTTTTGACAAATAAAATTAATAGTTGGTTCCTCTTTGGCCCTACAAATAAAAGCAGTGACTCCGATGGGGAGGATACTTTTTATTTGCATCTAAGTGTGCACCATTACACGATACTAAGGGAATTATCTCGGATTATGTGTCTTACCGATGTGGAAGTACACACGCTCCTAAATAATTTCCTATAACTGTTGGCGGATATACTCTTAGGCTCCCATGTCCTCGGATTAAAATTTTCACTAATGAAAACTAATCCGGATGGGATGAGTTTCCTAAGCACAACCAATTCGTCGTCGTGCTAACAACTTGAGCGATCGCTTGAACAAACTAGTTGTTCAAGCAACACAACTCTTCTAGTTGGTTAGCCGCGGAAGAGACGACGCACGGATCACCGGTTTTTGTGTTTCTTATTCGGGGTCCATGATTATACAAATACATGCAAATGCAAACTAGTATAATCGACATATACTAACATAAAGAACATAAGCTAGCATATCAAATAAGAACATGAAAAGAACAATAATAAAAGTTGTGAAACTTTTATACCTCTTGATCTTCTATCGTATGTCCTAACCTCCTTGTAGACTTCGTGTGGGCGAAGATCCTCCACAAGTTAAAGCATCCTAGATCTTCTTCAATCCAAAGAAAGAAGAACTCTCTTTCCCTTCTTGCTTAAGCCAACCACCAATCCACAAAGGATTGATGCCGCCGGCCCCAAGAATAGAGAGAACAAAATGGAAACAAAACTCTTCTCTTATCTAGGACCAACCATCAAGCTCCAAGCATGATGTTTTCCGCTGGTCCAAAGAGAAGATGGAATGGAGTATGGAAGCCAACCGAAAGAGAAACACCAAGGGTATGGGCGCCGGCCAACACTTGGAGAAAGGAAAGGAAAACAATCCTCCTCCTTGTAGCCGCCCAAACCCTAGACAAAAGCTTTCCTAATTTTCGGCCAAGGATGAAGGGAAGGAGAATAGGTTGAGCTCCGGTCAAGGTATAGGGAACATGGATAGTGGCTGGCCAACACTTAGAAGGAAGAAGAAAAAGATCTTCATCTCCATGTTGCCGCCCACCCTAATCCCAAAACCCTAATCCTAGCCGCCCAACCCCAATCCTATCCCATCTAGGTTTTGGTTGCCGCCCAAGGGAAGCCATCCTAATTCCATCCAACCTAAGCCATAGATGGAAAGGAAAAACTTGGACGCCGGCCAAACCAAGGAGGAAAAGGGGGAAAGGGTTGCCGGCCATCAATGGGAAGAAGAGGAAGCCTTGCCGCCCAACACAATGAACCAAACCCTAACCCTAATCTTCTTTTCTTTCTTGCCGCCCAAGCCACCTTGTTTCAATTAGGTTTTTCATCTCTTCTTGCCGCCCAAGCCTAAGCCCATATATATATAGTTAGGTTTAGGCCTTGGTTTAATCTCCTCCATTGGTTCTAGAGATTTAATCTCAACCGTCGGATCTAGAGATTTAATCTCAACCATCGGTTCTAGGGTTTTAATCCCAACCATCAAATCTAGAGATTTAATCTCCACCGTCGGTTCTAGGGTTTTAATCCCAACCATCGGATCTAGAGATTTAATCTCCACCGTCGGTTCTAGGGTTTTAATCCCAACCATTAGATCTAGAGATTTAATCTCAACCGTCGGTTCTAGGGTTTTAATCCCAACCGTCGGATCTAGAGATTTAATCTCCACCGTCGGTTCTAGGGATTTAATCCTAACCGTCGGATCTAGAGATTTGTTTTCCATCATTTGATCTAGACTTCATGAGGTTTATATTAGGCTACAATAGGGACCATGAGGAGGAGTTGGGTCTTGGCCACCCGATGGATCGGAACCACACAAACTTGATCCATCAATGATGTTCCATTCCACTAGAGGATCATCATCGAACTACCTCACCAACCCCATAAATTAATATGGGCTCCATATATTATTTGTACATCCATCTCCCGATGTTTAAGACGCCGAATGCTCCTCGAGTAGTACCACTCAACCTTATCATCATGTTGACTAAGTCAACCTGCAGGGTTTACATGATGAACCTTATGAGCTCCTCAAGGGGACATCATCAACCTAATACAGAGGACACGGATTCCTCCTATAATCAACGACACACCATGTAAATAATATCATTTCCCAACTTACCGGGCATATTGATTTAATCCATAGAAATCTCACCCTCTGGTAAATCAAAGAAATAAATACTAAGTACATGTGTCCGTTATTATATCGGGATTAAGAGCATGTACAACATAATATCCGAGGTCCGATTCAATTATGTAGTCAGCAACAAATTGAATCACCTCTATGTCGGTCCTGCTCAATACACCTAAGTGTACTAGTGTAACTCTATGTTCAAGACAAAACAATACCAAGCTACACTACAACCATGCCAATGGTTTGTCCAAAACCATCTTGGTTGTGAGCCTTTACTTATATTCTACAAGGGACTGATAACATGATCTTCTGTGCCGCACCCAGGCACCAGGTTATCTACAATGTAAAATATTAGACAATATGCACACATATAAATATAACGTGCAAACAATGATCATGTGATTCTTATTTCAAAATAAAGATGTTCATACAAAAGAGCTAGGCTTTCAGTATACATCCCAACAATCTCCCACTTATACTAAAGACTATCTTTGTCATCATCTTGCCATACATCGATTCCCTCCCTCCACATGTCTATCAAAGCTCTCGCCAGAAGGGCCTTAGTGAAAGGGTCTACCAGGTCATCCTCTGATGCAATCTAGGCGACAGCAACTTCTACCTCCTTTACGATTTCTCATATCAGGTGGTACTTGCACTCTATGTGTTTACTAGCCTTATGGGCTCGTGGTTCCTTCGAGTTTGCAACTGCACCATTATTATCATAATTAATTGTGATAGTTCTGGGCAAACCAGGAATCACATCCAAGTCCATCAGGAAGTTCCTGAGCCACACAGCTTCTTTGGCTGCCTCATAGGCTGCCACATACTCAGCTTCCATGGTGGAGTCCGCCATGCATTTCTGCTGGGCACTCCTCCATACAATGGCTCCACCTCCTAAAGTAAACACAAAACCTGAGGTAGACTTACTGTTATCCCTATCTGATTGGAAATCGCAATCCATGCAACCCACAGGGAGTAATTGGTCTGCCTTATATAATCCCTAGTCCTTCTCAGGCACTACAATATATGCTTTACCACAGTTCAATGTCACATCTGGATTACTCGATGTATCGACCATGCCTACGCAAGCAGCGGATATCGGTCTCGCATACATATACATTAGGCTTCCTACCGCCGAAGCATAAGGAACTGCCTATATCTCCTCTATCTCTTCAGATGATCTAGGAAACATCTGCTTAGATAAAGGAACTCCATGCCTGAAGGGTAGAAAACCCTTCTTGGAGTTTTTTATGCTAAAACGATCCAAAACCATGTCTATGTATGAAGCTTGGGATAAGCACAACAACCTTGTTCCCAAGGTTGTGACCCACTTCTCCCAAGTCCTTCATATCATACTGTTTAGACGACCATACCCTTATGTCTGATAACACTTCGATGTTGTCGCCAACCACCAAAATGTCATCTACGTATAGTACAAAAATACCACTACGTTTCCATCACATCTATTGTATACACAAGACTCATCCGGACTTTGAATAAATCCATAAGTCTGGATTTACCTCATCAAAGCGGATGTTCCAAGACCTCAAAGCTTGCTTCAGTCCATAAACGGACCGATTAAGCTTACATACAATACGCTCTTTGCCCTTAGCAGTGAATCCCTCTGGTTGCTTCATATAGATGTTTTCCTCAAGACTTCCATTAAGGAAAGCTGTCTTGACATCCATCTGCCACACCTCATAATCCATATGAGCTGCTATGCATAAGAGCTCCCAGACCTGACTTGAATCCATAGATTCAATCTCAGTATTCATTGCACTTTGCCAAGATGCCGTATTTATATCTTGGATTGCCTCGTCGTATGTCTAGGGATCAGGTTCATGTTTGCTGGGGACCAAATCAGAAGATTCACCCAAAAACATGAATCTAAGAGGCTATCTAACAACCCTCCCACTACGACGAGGTATCATCTGTGTATCCTTTGTGACACGCGGTGCAGTGACATGTGGTATATCCTCTTGTACCGGTGGTACTAAAGAAGTGACTTCCCTTTTAACTCCTCCAGAACAATTTTTACCCTTGGGCTTGTGGCTCATCACATAGTCTTCCTCTAGAAATCTGGCGTTCGTGTTAACGATCACCCTCTGATCTCTAGGACTATAAAACAAGTCAGAATAACTCATCATCGATCTAACCATCTCCATAAGAGTCCTATTCCTCCGCTCCGCTACACCATTCTGCTGGGGTGTACCAGGTGCAGTCAATTGGGATTGAATCCCAACCTCTGATAAGTAGTTCCTAAATTCCCCCAAGAGGTTGTCACCAACACGATCAGATCGTAGTGTCGTCCATATCTTGAATAATCGTCTATAAAAGAGACGAAATATTCAAGATTACCTCTTGCCTAGATAGTCATAGGACCTCACAAATCAGAATGAACCATTTCTAACACATCTTTGGATCTATACCCCTTGGCCTTGAAAGGCCTCTTGGTCATCTTACCCTCCAAGCAAGATTCGCAGGTTGGGAGATCCTCCACCACTAATGAACCCAAAGGTCCATCAGCTATCAACCTTTGAATTCTGCTTAGGTTAATATGACCAAGCCTAAGATCCCAAAGATATGTTTGGTTCATCATCAAAGGTTCTTTTCTCTTATCGGAATTAGAAGATGAGTTATTAACTTCTATTTGCATCGTGGGAGCTTGTGGTTCAAATTATAAATTTCCTATCTATGTACCTGAATAGATAATGTCCCTATTCCTTTTATAACAAATCTGTCATTAAAAGGAATAGATTATCCATCCATAATTTAGAAACTGAAAGCAATTCTTTCTAAATAAAGGTACATAAAGAAAATTCTTAAGAACCAAAAAACTTTATTTATCTCAAAAGATAAATAAAATATCTCCCACTGCAATAGCCGTCATCTTCATGGCATTGCCCAAGTAAATGGTAATATCCCTTTTAGCTAGTCATCGGGTTTCCTGGAACACCTGCAAAGTATTGCAGACATGATTAGTGGCTCTCGTATCTACACACAGTGCGTAGATAACACTAACCATGTTACAACGACTAGACCAAAAGATATACTTTTGTTCTGTTTTGGATTGGGACAGTCCTCCTTCCAATGTCCATCCTGCTTGTAAGTGAAGTACTTGCCTTTCGGCTTCTTCACTCCTCCCTAAGATCCTCCCACCACATTTGCTCCACCTTGTTTCTCCTTCTTCTTGCCTTTCGGCTTAGAAGTAGAAACCTTTTTGAGCAACCATGGCTTGAGGATACTCTTCGAAGAGTGCATACTATACTTCCTAGCAGATAAGACAATATCTGGATTCCTTTCCAATCAACATTATTTGGGTACAGTAAGTTTTTTTTTTCTTTAGTATTACAACAAGTGGGCTGAAAGTCATTTTGAAAATCCTAAGAATCACATGGATCATTCCTTTAGATTTCAAAAAATTATTGATTCCTCAAACAATAAAATTTCAAAATCAACCAACACCTCAAAACACCGAGAATATCGCATGCCACGCAGTGTGGACGTATACGAATTCTACATTTGTAAGAGGAGATTTTACCCATTAATTTTATTATCCTGTCAACCTTACTTTTTGACAAATAAAATTAATAGTTGGTTCCTCTTTGGCCCTACAAATAAAAGCAGTGACTCCGATGGGGAGGATACTTTATATTTGCATCTAAGTGTGCACCATTACACGATACTAAGGGACTTATTTCGGATTATGTGCCTTACCGCTGTGGAAGTACACACGCTCCTAGATAATTTCTTATAACCATTCTTTGACCTAGTGATTCGCAAACAAACTCATCCGCAGGGAGGAAGGCACTCAGAGCCGACACGCAAGTTTGTTGCATCACACGTCAAATTGTAATGGAGGCCACGGGAATTAATTAAAATATCCCTCTCCCACTTAGTAAATTGAAAATGAGGAATTTTCAAGCACACACAACATGCATATAAAACAAATCAGCAATAAATATGGAAAAATCAGAATTTTTTCCAACTATTATGGCATTGTTCTCCAATATGCGTCCCATCGTGTCGCCACCTCATCCGCTCCTCCTACGCCATGTACGAGCCATCCGGAGATCCGAGCCGAGAATAAAACCTATTTTATTTTACATCCATCGATCCTATACTCCACGAGGGAGTGTACATGAAATCTAGATCGAAAGTAAAATAAAATAAAGAGTGGCTAAACAATGCCGTATTCAATTACAAAAATTAAATACTAATTTAGCCTCGTCAACCCCGAGGATTCAAATAATACACATACAATCACACACAAACAACCACATACACTCATATAGCCATAATAGTTGGATCTTATGCCTGCAACTGAAAAGTTAGCCTACGCACATCCTACTATTATCCGGCATACACAATATATGATAAGTGCGTGAAAGTAACCGAATCCAAAACACACAAAATCGAAAACCGTGGCTCAGATACCAATTGTTGGCGGATATGCTCTTAGGCTCCCATGTCCCCGGATTAAAATTTTCACTAATGAAAACTAATCCGGATGGGATGAGTTTCCTAAGCACAACCAATTCGTCGTCGTGCTAACAACTTGAGCGATCACTTGAACAAACTAGTTGTTCAAGCAACACAACTCTTCTAGTTGGTTAGCCGCGGAAGAGACGACGCATAGATCGCCGGTTTTTGTGTTTCTTATTCGGGGTCCATGATTATACAAATACATACAAATGCAAACTAGTATAATCAACATATACTAACATAAAGAACATAAGCTAGCATATCAAATAAGAACATGAAAAGAACAATAATAAAAGTTGTGAAACTTTTATACCTCTTGATCTTCTATCGTATGTCCTAACCTCCTTGTAGACTTCGTGTGGGCGAAGATCCTCCACAAGTTGAAGCATCCTAGATCTTCTTCAATCCAAAGAAAGAAGAACTCTCTTTCCCTTCTTGCTTAAGCCAACCACCAATCCACAAAGGATTGATGCCGCCGGCCCCAAGAATAGAGAGAACAAAATGGAAACAAAACTCTTCTCTTATCTAGGACCAACCATCAAGCTCCAAGCATGATGTTTGCCACCGGTCCAAAGAGAAGATGGAATGGAGTATGGAAGCCAACCAAAAGAGAAACACCAAGGGTATGGGCGCCGGCCAACACTTGGAGAAAGGAAAGGAAAACAATCCTCCTCCTTGTTGCCGCCCAAACCCTAGACAAAGCTTTCCTAATTTCCAGCCAAGGATGAAGGGAAGGAGAATAGGTTGAGCTCCGGTCAAGGTATAGGGAACATGGATAGTGGCCGGCCAACACTAAGAAGGAAGAAGAAAAAGTTCTTCATCTCCATGTTGCCGCCCACCCTAATCCCAAAACCCTAACCCTAGCCGCCCAACCCCAATCCTATCCCATCTAGGTTTTGGTTGCCTCCCAAGGGAAGCCATCCTAATTCCATCCAACCTAAGCCATAGAACGAAAGGAAAAACTTGGACGCCGAACAAACCAAAGAGGAAAAGGGGGAAAGGGTTGCCGGCCATCAATGGGAAGAAGAGGAAGCCTTGCCGCCCAACACAATGAACCAAACCCTAACCCTAATCTCCTTTTCTTTCTTGCCGGCCAAGCCACCTTGTTTCAATTAGGTTTTTCATCTCTTCTTGCCGCCCAAGCCTAAGCCCATATATATAGAGTTAGGTTTAGGCCTTGGTTTAATCTCCTCCATTGGTTCTAGAGATTTAATCTCAACCGTCAGTTCTAGGGTTTTAATCCCAACCATCAAATCTAGAGATTTAATCTCCACCGTCGGTTCTAGGGTTTTAATCCCAACCATCGGATCTAGAGATTTAATCTCCACCGTCGGTTCTAGGGTTTTAATCCCAACCATCGGATCTAGACATTTAATCTCAACCGTCGGTTCTAGGGTTTTAATCCCAACCGTCGGATCTAGAGATTTAATCTTCACCGTCAGTTCTAGTGATTTAATCCTAACCGTCGGATCTAGAGATTTGTTTTCCATCATTTGATCTAGACTTCATGAGGTTTATATTAGGCTACGATAGGGACCATGAGGAGGAGTTGGGTCTTGGCCACCCGATGGATCGGAACCACACAAACTTGATCCATCAATGATGTTCCATTCCACTAGAGGATCATCATCGAACTACCTCACCAACCCCATAAATTAATATGGGCTCCATATATTATTTGTACATCCATCTCCCCGTGTTTAAGACATCGAATGTCCGTCAATTAATTGATTTACTGACCATCAATTAATTAATATCTAACTCCTCGAGTAGTACCACTCAACCTTATCATCATGTTGACTAAGTCAACCTGCAGGGTTTACATGATGAACCTTATGAGCTCCTCAAGGGGATATCATCAACCTAATACATAGGACACGGATTCCTCCTATAATCAACGACACACCATGTAAATAATATCATTTCCCAACTTACCGAGCATATTGATTTAATCCATAGAAATCTCACCCTCTGGTAAATCAAAGAAATAAATACTAAGTACATGTGTCCCTTATTATATCGGTATTAAGAGCATGTACAACATAATATCCGAGGTCCGATTCAATTATGTAGTCAGCAACAAATTGAATCACCTCTATGTTGGTCCTGCTCAATACACCTAAGTGTACTAGTGTAACTCTATGTTTAAGACAAAACAATACCAAGCTACACTACAACCATGCCAATGGTTTGTCCAAAACCATCTTGGTTGTTAGCCTTTACTTATATTCTACAAGGGACTGATAACATGATCTTCTGTGCCGCACCCAGGCACCATGTTATCTACAATGTAAAATATTAGACAATATGCACACATATAAATATAACGTGCAAACAATGATCATGTGATTCTTATTTCAAAATAAAGATGTTCATACAAAAGAGGTAGGCTTTCAGTATACATCCCAACAATAACCATTATTTGACCTAGTGATCCGCAAACAAACTCATCCGATGGGGAGGAAGGCACTTAGAGCCGACACGGAAGTTTGTTGCATCACACAACAAATTGTAATGGAGGCCACAGGAATTAATTAAAATATCCCTCTCCCACTTAGTAAATTGAAAATGAGGAATTTTCAAGCACACACAACATGCATATAAAACAAATCAGCAATAAATATGGAAAAAATAGAATTTTTCCAACTATTATGGCTTTGTTCTCCAATATGCGTCCCGTCGTGTCGCCACCTCATCCGCTCCATCTTTTCCCGTGTGCAAGTCACCAAAGAGATCCGAGCAGAGATATATCATTTTAATTTACATCCATCGATCCTCTACTCCACGAAGGAGTGTACAAACTATCTAGATCAAAAGTAAACTAAAATGATCGGCTAAACAATGCCGTATTTAATTACAAAAATTAAATATTAATCTAGCCTCGTCAACCTCGAGGATTCAAATGATATACATACAATCACACACAAACAATCACATACACACATATAGCCATAATAGTCTGATCTTATGCCTGCAACCAAAAAGTTAGCCTACGCACATCCTACTATTATCCGGCATACTCAATATATGATAAGTGTGTGAAAGTAACCGAATCAAAAACACACAAAACCGGAAACCGTGGCTCTGATACCATTTATTGGGAATTGCTTCGGAGGCTCGTCGACTCCCATGTCCCCAGATTAAAATTTTCACTAATGAAAACTAATACAGATGGGATGAGTTTCCTAAGCACAACCAATTCGTCGTGCTAACGACTCGAGCAATAGCTTGAACAAACTTGTTGTTCAAGCAATCAACTCTTCTAGTCAATTAGCCACGGAAGAGACGACGGACGGATCACCGGTTTTTGTGTTTATCTTCGGGGTCCATGATTATACAAATACATACAAATGTAAACTAGTATAATCAACACATACTAAGATAAGCAACATAATAATAAGAACATGCAAAGATCAATAATAAAAGTTATAAAACTTTTATACCTCTCGATCTTCTACCGTATGTCCTAACCTCCTTGTAGACTTCGTGTGGGCGAAGATCCTCCACAAGTTGAAACCTCCTAGATCACGTTCTTCCCTTCCTTGCTCTCTTCGAACAAAGAGAAGAACCAAACAAAACTCCTTCTCCTATCTAGAACCGACCACCAAGCCAAGGAGCTTGATATAGCCGTCGGCCAAGGAGAAGAGGAGGAATAGGTTGAGCGTCGGCCAAGGTAGAGGGGAAGATGGAGTGGGCGCCGGCTACACCATAGGAAGAGAAAGGAAGCAAACCCTAATCTCCCACCTTGTTGCCGCCCAAGCCAAAACCCTAACCTTAATCCTTTGGGCACCGGCCAAAGCAAGGAGGAAGATGGAGTGGGCGTCGGCTACACCTTAGGAAGAGAAAGGAAGCAAACCCTAATCTCCCACCATGTTGCCGCCCAAGCCACAAGCCAAACCCTAGCCGCCCAAGGGGCAAACCCTAATCCCTCCTTTGATTTCTTGCCGCCCAAACTCTTGAGAGGAAAAACCCTAATCTTCCAAGCATTAGGTTGCCGCCAAAGCCTTAGCCCTCTATTTATAGAGTTGGGCTTAAGCCTCCTTTAATCTCCACCGTCTGATCTAGGGTTTCATCCCAACCGTCGGATCTAGGGTTTCATCCCAACCGTCGGATCTAGGATTTCATCCCAACCGTCGGATCTAGGGTTTCATCCCATCCATCGGACCTAGAGATTTAATCTCAACCGTCAGATCTAGAGATTTAATCTCAACCATCGGATCTAGAGTTTTATGTTCCATAATTGGATCTAGGCTCCATGAGGTTTATGTTAGGCTACGATAGGGACCATGAGGAGGAGTTGGATCTTGGCCACCCGATGGATCGGAACTACACAAACTTGATCCATCAATGATGTTCCATTCCACTAGAGGATCATCATTGAATTACCTCACCAACCCCCATAAATTAATATGGGCTCCATATATTATTTGTACATCCATCTCCCCGTGTTTAAGATATCGAATGTCCGTCAATTAATTGATTTACTGACCATCAATCAATTAACATCTAACTCCTCGAGTAGTACCACTCAACCTTATCATCATGTTGACTAAGTCAACCTGCAGGGTTTACATGATGAACCTTTTGAGATCCTCAAGGGGACATCATCAACCTAATATATAGGACACGGTTTCCTCCTATAATCAACGGCACACCATGTAAATAATATCATTTCCCAACTTACCGGGCATATTGATTTAATCCATAGAAATCTCACCCTTTGGTAAATCAAAGAAATAAATACTAAGTACATGTGCCCGTTATTATATCGGGATTAAGAGCATGTACAACATAATATCCGAGGTCCGATTCAATTATGTAGTCAACAAAAAATTGAATCACCTCTATGTCGGTCCTACTCAATACACCTAAGTGTACTAGTGTAACTCTATGGTCAAGACAAACCAATACCAAGCTACACTACAACCATGCCAATGGTTTGTCCAAAACCATCTTGGTTATGAGCCTCTACTTATATTCTACAAGGGACTAATAACATGATCTTCTGTCCCACACCAAGCACCATGTTATCTACAATGTAGAGTATTAGACAATATGCACACATATAATAAATATAAAGTGCAAACAATGATTATGTGATTCTTATTTCAAAATAAAAATGTTCATACAAAAAGAGCTAGGCTTTCAGTATACATCCCAACAAATGTGATATTACATATCCATGACTTGTGAGATCAAGTCATCCATTGACCTACAGGCTAGTCTCAATGTATTAATATATCTCTTTGTCTATTAATACAATACTTGACTAGGAATGTTTAAGAATAGTGTTCTTTATAGCTTCTCATAATCGATTCTACTAATTGATATACTATAGATTAAAATCTACTATTCAAGAGCATTATTATATTTATTTTGCTGGCACACGCACAAAGTAAATATAATAATCAATCTTTGCCTGTTATTATTGAAATATGATACATATGATCCCTAATCAATCATCTCATGATTGACACTAAGGGTTGACACTAACAAAAATAGGCTAAACAAACCTTTTTACCGAAAATCAGTGTAGTAGTCGACTTGAATGGCAATCAATCGACTGCCATCAACATCAGTTAACTGCCAGACTAAGGGAGTCGACTACCATCTGATTTCCAAAAATTAGATTTGCATAAATGAATTTTTAAAATACATAAATAAATATACGTATTTCAAAAAATCTTGAAAATTCTTATGTATATTACTTAGATGAAATATAATGGGTGAAAAATAGTTTTAAAATAATATACCCATTATAACGAGAGATTGATACAAAGTTCAAAGCCATTGAAAATTTCAATATTTTGAGTCTACTTTATATCAACTTCATCAATGGTGATTGCTATCAAAAGATAGACTTCACCAAGATTTTCTAAAATGATTTTAAAAATTTTTTGAAAATGTATTTTGAATTATGGTCTATGGGCTAGATGTATATGACTTGTACTTTAGCTTTCCTCATGATTCATCCATGGTATAAGATGAGTTTGAGTTCATCTAGATGCAAGAACTATGCACTTTGTACTTAACTCATTTTTCTAGCATCTCACATGTGTTTAGGGTGTATCAATACACACACATGTCCATTTAATGTGAGATTTGGGTTTTGATTCTTTTCTAATCTAAGGTCTTATGTATTTTTCTATGTAACTCTATTTGATTCCCTTATACATGGGACTTCAAATCATGACATTGTCCTTAAATAAATTTTAATTAACATAAATGCATGAATGATGATCATGACATATAAGATAGCATAATTAAGCAAGTGCCAATGATATATGGTGTCATGGCATAAACATAAACCTAAATACACACATGACATATTAACCTAAGTATTAATCATGACATTTTATATGATTAAGAGAAATATGATGTCATGACATGGCAAGGCAAACATAATATGACAAATAAAATATAAAGGCATAAGAATACCTAAATTTTAATATTAATGCCATTTGTCGACTGATATTGAAAATTTTTGCTATGAATTTTCCTTTTCGTCGCCAATTTTGCAACGAAAAATAAATTCGTTGCCAAATTTAATTTTATTCGTTAATTATGTTCATTAGATTTTTGCGACGAATATATTTTTCTTCACCAATTTGGCGACGAAAAATATATTCTTCGCCAAATTTTATTATATTTGTTGGAGTATGCATGTGAGAGTTTTATGACGAATAAATATATCATTGAAAATTTAGCGACGAAAAAATATTTTTGTCGCAAATTTGGTGTCGAAAGTTTAATTCGTTGCCAAATTCGGCGACAAAAAGATTTATTCGTCGCCATATTTGGCGACGAAAAGTCTTATTCGTCGCAAAAATTTGTGACGAATCTTGCTTTTCATCGCCAAATTTGCAACAAAACATTTATTCGTCGCAAAATTTGATGACGATTTTTGCAACAAAAATATTATTCGTTGCAATTTGGCAACAAATTTTTATTTTTCGTTGCAGAATTTATCGGCAAATTATTTGTGACGAAAAAATTTTTGTGGCATATTTCTTTGCAAAATAATTTTACAATGAATTTTTTTGCAAAATTCGTCGGCAAATATAATTTTTTTTTGTAGTGGTGAATGCTGATATAACCCTTTAAGTGTGAGATTTTCTATTTATATTAAATAAAATGCAGAATACTTTTTTTTTCACAAAATTTACACTAGAGCAAAGTTGTAAACTATGCGCAATAAAGCAAGATTGACAATTGTACTAAAATTTATTCTAGTGCAAAAATTAAAACTTATACTAATCAAGCAAGATGAACAAATATTAGAAAAATTAATTGGATGCAAGAATTACAACTAAAGCACTAAATACACAAGTAAAGAAAATTTTTCTTCGCTGTCTTGTGGTTGTACAAAAATCAGAGTGCCTCTGCTCTGATACCAATTGTAGGATGAGAGTTCCCGAGATAGAGGGGGGTGAATTTCAAAATATAAGAATTTTCTTTTTAAAGTTCAAAAACTTTTCTTTTGTTTTAAAATATAACAGAATAATGTAGCAGAAATAAAAAGCAATAAGATAAATACGCAATTTGTTTTTACTTGGTTCATAACCCAAATCGGGTTGCTAGTCCAAGGCCTGTAGCTCTCCGAAAGCTACCTCGATGGTTGATCCACTAAAAGGCCCTCCGATTTGAAACTCGTGAACTCAGAGGGTATTCGATTTTTACAAAGAATAAGAGTAAGGTAACAAGCTACCTTCCCTTTAGTAATATAAGCACAAAAGCGAAAGTAATTACAAGAATTAAAGCTATAGCGACACTTGAAGTTTGAACATGGAACTCTTAGTGTCGGAGTTGTAAAGTTGCAGTAAGACGATGCTTTTGTGGATGAGGAACACTTGGGACAACACTTAGACATATGAGCAAATCTTACTTCGGAGCTAGTCTTCCATATCTTATATAGGCACTTTCCAATCGACTGGAACACCCTCCAATTGACTCTAAATTAGCCATTCGATTTGTATTCCTTCCTTTCCAGTCAACTCTAGGTCACTTGGTTTAACTCCTCCATAGTTCGAGAAATTTCATATCCTAGTCGACTGGACATCACCAGTTGACTAGAACTCTTGCCCTCTCGGTCACACAATCTTCAATTCCTTTAATCACCAGCTGTGTTGCCAACTTTACATCCTAGTCGATTGGACAATATTCAGTCGACTTGATACCTGCAACAAAGAGTTAGCACAAAACATATTATAAAATAAAATGACAATAGTAAAACTGCCCGAACTCGACTTCTTAATCACACACAGACTAACTTTCGGATCGATGCTTACCTTGTCCCCCTATAGAGGACTCAACCTCATCTCTTCACTCAAGGCTTACCTGTCAGTTGCCCAGCCTTATATACCATGCTTGACATCCAATCTAAGCCACCAGGACTTCTGCCAACTGTCGATCTCCCTAACCCAACTGGGCTTCATGTTGGTTGTCTGTTCTCCTGACCCAACCGATCTTCAGGCCAAATGTCTGGTCTCCTGACCCATCTGGACTTCCTGCCTGGTGTTCTGTCCTCCTAATCTGTCAAGTCTTCTGCCTAGTATCTGATCAACATGACTTAGGTGCCGTTTGGTTTGAGTGTGGGAATAGGAATAGGAATGGGTTTGATAGTAGGGTGGAATGGGAATGGGTTTAGCCATTCCAATAATTTTGTTTGGTTTATAAGTTGGGAATGAAGGGGTAGATGATGTCGATGTCATCGCTGATGGGTGACGGGAGACGGTCAATGGCATCGTCGACGATCGATGACCATCGATGGTCGACGGTAGTTGGGGATCGTCGATGACCGACGACAGTCGACGACTAACGGATAGTGCTTGGCGGTCGATGGTGACCGACAATGGATGACAATGGGTGGTGTGTGGTGGGTGGTGGGCAGCAGGCGAGTGGCGGTGTCCGGTGATGGGCGATCGACGACTTGTGGTGACAACAACGGCGATGGCTGGTGGTGACGATCGATGACCGACGGTCGACGACCATCGATGATCGACGGTTGGCGACCTGATGCATGTAAGCGCAACCTCAAATCTCACGACAGGAGCCATCGTGGACTCAAAGCGCACACTCACGCTCAACGGCCATAAGTGGACAGATGTCATCAAGTAAAGAATACATTATCGATCCCACAGAGACTGAGATTCAAGTACTGATTAATATGTGGATGTTATTGTTCAGAGTTTTGTTCTAAGGGGTGTGATTATGAGGATTGTCGATGGTCCTAACTCTAGTACGGTGTCACACGGAGGAAGAGAAGATTGGTTTGAGGTTCAAAAAAAGAGATCCTAGGACTTCGATTTCACTAGTGCAACATGGAACAAGCTAATCAATTAAATATAGTTTGGTTCTCTAATTAGGGTCTTGTGGAAGGGACATCATTCCCGTTCCCGATGAGATTTCACTTCTATCGGGAACTACCTATCCTTACCAGGCTGACTCTTTTGTTAAGATAGGATAGACGATACGAGGATGCCAAATCAATCCCTATGAGGATTTAGAATGTGTCCCATTCCCTACTCCATTGTACCCTTCTACCTACGGTTACCAGAGATGAGGACAACCACTTGGTTCCTCTTTAATTCCCTAGATCCTTGATACAAGGGCTGTCACCCCTTGTATCGACTATGCACAATAGATAGAAAACAAAAACTCGATTTTCATCGAATCAAACAAACACCAACTTTGAATAGAAATCCTAAAATAGAATTTACATTCGATCTAGCATGTTCTGCCTACACTAGTTACTCCCTAATCCTAGAATCAAAGATTCTACTCTATAAATGAAAGAGAAGAAACACAAGGCATGATTGAATTCATCATTACAATGTAAAAGACGTATAGAAAATAAATTACAATGCTCTTTGGTTCTTCTCTCTGGCATTGGAGTGTAGAATTTGGTCCTCGGGGCGCTTCCTTCCTCCCCATTACGAGTTTTCAATGTTTTTTAGGGTATGAATGTGCCATCCCGATCATCGGGCCTCTCCCTAGTGTTTGGGTGTGACCTTTCTTATATAGACATGAAGCCGACGCTACCCAAATCCATGAAAAAACCCTAGTCACTGATGCGAGTAAAACATATAGGGTTTTAGGAGTAGTTTTCTCTTACATCTCATTACATTTTATGTTTTTCATGCATATTTTAATTTATTTTACATGCATTTCCTATTTTCTAGTTCGAAGATCTGCTCTTTGTACTTTTGCATGTATGATAGTATTTCATAGGGAAAACAGCGCACTTTTGGAGTGAAAAAGGGGATTTGGCAGCTGGATGCAGTAGGGGACACGGCGAGGGTGTGTGCCTACACACGGCCGTGTCCGAAGTTCGAGATTGGCCACCATGGGGTGACACACAGTCTGCCCATGTGGAAACACACGGTCAAGTGGCAGCCAACCATTTTGATGCGATTAGGTTTTTTTCGGATTTCGTGAAGAGCCAGCTTTATGGTTATATAAATAAAGCCATGGATAAACCCTAGGGGAAGGCACGATGGTCGGGACGACACTCTGATGCCCTAAAAAGCTTTGGGAACTCGCAATGGGGAGGAAGGAAGACACTCGAGGATCAAGTTCTGCACCTCAACGCCAGAGAGAAGAACCCTATTGCATTGTAATTTACTTTCCGTGCATAATTTTCATTCTATATCTGAACATGATCATGCTTTGTGTTTCTTCTCTTATATTCATGGAGTAGATTTACTGATTCTAGGATTATGGAGTAGTTTATGTGAGTAGGACATGTTATTCCAAATATATTTCTCATTCTTTAGTTTATATTTGCAATTGGTGATTGTTTAGATCTATAGATATTTGTTTTGGTCTTCTATTTACTGTGTGAAGCTGATACGAGGGGTGACAACCCTCGTATCAAAGATTTAGGAGAATTAAGGAGGAACCTAGGGGCTGGTCTCATCTCCCGTAACCGTAGAAAGAAGGATGAGATAGAGTCGAAAACAATATACGTTCCGTCTCACCGTAGGGATTGATTCGGCATCCTCGTACCGTCTACCCCGTCCTAACGCCAGGGGTCAACCTGGTATGGCTGAGGTAGCTTCCGATAGATGCGAAAGCTCATCGGGGGAGTGTATGATGTACCTTCAATAAGACTATAGTTAGACGTCTAGATAATACTTAATTGGTAGCATGTTCTGTAACGCACAAGCGAAATCGAAATCCTAGGATTCCCTCAAAGACTCGTAGCAACCTTTCTCTTCCTCCGTGTGACACCGTACTAGAGTTAGGACCGCCGATAACCCTCTTAATCGCAACCATTAGAAATGAACTCTAAACAATAACGTCCACTGAACAGATCGGTACTCAAATATAAGTCATTGTGGGATCGATAATCTATTTATTACTTGACGACATCCGTGGACTTTTTGGCGTTGAGTGCGAGTGCGTGCTTTGAGTCCTCGATGGTCTCCATCACGAGATTTGAGGTCGCGTTCGCATGCATCAGTCACGTCGAAAAATGCCAGCACCACACGATCGTGTGGATCCACATGGTCAGGTCATGTGTTGCGCTGAGTTGGTGGGGCACTGTCGTGTGATTTCACACAGCTAGTTCGTGCCTGCCTTTGTTCTGCTTGCCAAATGCCTTCCTTTTGCTCCAAAAGTGTGATGTTTATCCCGTAAAATACTGTCCTACACACAAAAGAACAAAGAGCAAATCTCTGAACTAGAAAATAGGAAATACATGCAAAATAAAGTACGATATGCATGAAACAAGTATAAAATGCAGCGAGATGTGAGTGAAAACTACTCCTAAAACCCTTTATGTTTTGCTCACATCAATTGCCCCAGACATAAATCTTTTCTTGTGCTCAAGAAAACCTCAGTGCCATGAAATTTTAAAAAGCATTGTTCCATAGTTACCATGTCAACTAGATTTATTAACTGGTATTTTCAATAAAAGAAAAATAGATATGTTCTAAAAGTATTCACTAAGTTAGCTTCTCATGCACGTGCTAAGCGAATCTTCTTAAGGAATACTCGTTCCACAGTAAGTTAAGTCATCATCTTATATCTTTCCTAAGGTCTTCAGCTCTTAGGCACTTACCTTCCCAAAGCGAGGGTAATTCCATAGATTTAGCACAAAGTCTCAAAGGCATGCTCGGTATTTAGTGAAATTAGTATGTGTTTCCCCAGTAACCTAACTTGGTCTTAAAGGTGCACCTAGCCATTTCCACCCGCGACAACTATTTTTTTATCCCTCATAATTATTTTTATTAGAACATTTGTTCTTCTCTTGCTCATAGGGATTTTGATTTTTTTGAATGGGCTTACACAATCCGAGCATCTCCAGTAACTAAAGTGTTAAACCTAGCGTCACCTATGGATTCCAAAGTACTAGACTACTAGGATGAATCATAACTATGTATGTACTAGATTCTTCCTTTTAGAATATTCGTCAAGTTTAAGTGTAAAAATAAAAGCTAACCAGTGCAAGTCTAGAACATTCATTAGAACATATAAAGTAAAATACCATGAGATAAATAAAGTTAAGCTACCAATGGAAACAATTCGCAAAGAGATCTTAAAAATACTACTGGGGCATCTTAAAGATAGCAAAAACTAAGTGATGAAAGAAACTAAACACTCTATGCATGAACAGATGAATGCAAACTAAAACTAAAAATCCAAGTATCAAGAAAGAAACTATTGCTAGAAACAAAATAAATCAAAACTTGGGGTCTCCCCCAGACATGTATGAAGTTATACCTCTAATATTGTGGCCGAGGTGGGAAGTCCAATAGTATCGGCATGTCGGGCTCCTGAAAAAACATGGTGCTCAGTCGCTAATGTCACATGTACATGTGGTCGATCTGAGAGCTAGTTGATACATCAGATGCTCTATGCTCCTCCTCCCAATCCCACTATGCCTGTTGGGAGCACATGTGTTGCCGAACTTCCTAGCGATGAGCAGCCTCCTCTTGGAAAAAGATACGGGCTCGTCGTAGAACTCCTCGGCCCGCTGGAAATGCTCCCGTAAGCCCTGAAACTTTGCCTGTGTGTAAGTGTTGTTCTCCTCCCATCGCTACCTCTGCGTCTCCTGCTCCGTGTATATGTTGTCGAGGCACGATAGAAACTCGAAGAAATCATAGGAGGATGTACCTGGTGTTGGATCGAAAAGCGCACTAGAGGGGGGTGAATAGCGAGCGTGAAATCTTTTTTTTTTGTTCAATTCAACAAAAAAAAAGTAACACAACGGAAAGTAAAAGACAAAATTTGTTTTTACTTGGTTAGCAACCCAATGGTTGCTACTCTAGGGCCCTACGATCCTTGACTGCGTACGAAGGTGCAATCCACTATAGAGTCTCCTCCTCATTGGAGGTAGGAGACAACAATCACAAAAATCGAAAGCTCGAGGATGAGGCAACACACCTACCTCATCTCGTTATGATTAAAACCATGAATACAATGAATAAAAACAAACTTGTTGTTGTCGACGAAGAGGTTGTGAGCTTGGCATTGTGTCGGCGTTACAACGTTAGAGCTTTAGCGTTGTGGGAGCACTTTGAGAGCAAGATTGATCATCTTAGGGTTCGAGTCCTCCCCTTCTTTTATAGACTTGTTCCTTGGAAATAAGACCAGATCCAGATCCACAACTTGTTGACTTATCACGAGGTGGCACCTTATCTTATCACGAAGTGGCAGCATCAATCGTTATCATTTTTGACCTTGTGTATTTGGCTGATTTATCGCAATCAGTCAACTGATTCCCTTGATCAGTCGACTGCTGGTAGCATCAGTTGACTGACAATAACCAACAGTCGACTGCCAGCTTGGTCACTCCCTTTAATAAGAAGATAGCACGGAATATGGTAAATATGACGATTCCTTACCGTCCGATCTAAACCTAGACATTCCACTGGAAGTCTTAGTTGGATCGCCGCCTACGGTCGTCCCCATGCAGAGGACACGACCTTACCATCTCTCTTCGCACTCGTGCTTACGTCTAGTCATTTATGACCTATTGTTTTTCTTCCGGTCTTCACCTGGGTTTTTTGACTCCATCCGAAGTTCTCCCGATGTGGCCCGACCACCATAGTTTCTCAACTCGAGATTCTCCAGGTGTCGCCGACCTTCTCCTCAGCTTAATCATTTCTTCACACTTAACAGAGCATGTGAGATAACGATATGACCTTAACTTTGGGCCTTTGCCATAATAAAAACCTAGGTTCGATTATCTAGTGCCCCTACACCAAGAATCTCCTCCTTTTGGATCTATGGCAAACCAACACAAAGTTAAGGGAAATTTAAAACATAAAACAAGTAGAGTAAATGATAAATGCCTTTTCAAAAACTCCCCCTTAACCCTAGGTGTGTTTTGAAAGAGATACTTTCATACTTTAATTTTTAAAATTAAATTTTGTGTTACTCCCCCTTAACTTTCGCTCTTCTCCCCCTTTTGCTATAAATAAAAAAAGTGGGGTTTATATAAAATAGGGGTTTAAAAACAATATGTTATAAGCATGCGTCTAGAATTATTAAGGATAAATCAACTATGAGTCCAAGCATGCATTTAGCATTAGTTAGATAGATTAGTTCAAGGTATATCCTTCTGCACCAGCAATTCAATAAATTTTTGAAACATAATTTTGATTTTCAAAATACTTATAAGGTTATTTTCAAAAAGAACTTCAAAGGTTTGTAATATAACCCTTAGGGTTAGTTTGCTCTTCCCCTTGGTCAAATATATGAAGTATAAGAGATTTAGGGGGGGGGGGGCTAAACTTTGGCCTAGAGAGTAGTATACTTAGTATTAGCCAATAAAAGTTATAATTATTCGTTAAGTGTAACAGTTGAGAAAATAGATCGCATTTTTAAAACGTTTTGTTTTGTGTATATTATAATTATTCCTTAACATCTCACCCATTCTATGTGTCTCAAAAATGTTGGATCGAAGCGGATCGCTAGAGGGGAAGGGGTGAATAGCGATAAAACTTTTTCGTACGAATTCGTTTCAAAACACTTATATGCAGCGGAAAGAAAAATAAAAGATAAAAGAGACAAGTAGATTTTTTGCTTGGTTCGTAGCCTTCGGCTACTACTCCAAGGCCCTAGTGATCCTTGATCACGCACGGAGGGCAAATCACTAATGAAATCCTCCTCGTTGGAGGTAGGAGTTAATCGGATACAAAAACCACGAAAGAGACTCGAGATAGAGGGACACTCCCCCTCTTCTCGTTACGAAAAAACCAAAATAAAAAGAAGTACTGAATTGAATTAAAATTAGATTATACCGATGACTCGTAGATGGAAAGATGAAACCCTAGTCGTCGTGTCTACAGAGCTTCGTCGTAGGAATGTCGGAGACTCGTAGCATACCGGAAGCACTTGGAAGCTTTTTAATTGATGAAAATCCCTAGGACAAGCCCTCCTTTTATAGCCTTTGAGCCCCTCATCGAATGGGTCTTCAACCAATCACAAATGCGCACAAAACCTCCTTGAAAAGAGGTGATAAGCCTTGACTCCTCGAATCTGATCATTGACCATCAGTCGACTGATGGCCATCATCGATCGATGATAAGATCGATCGATTGGTCGACTCCGCGATCGGCCGATCGACGATGAGTCCTCCAAGCGATCGATGCTATGCTTGCAAGGCAAAGTTAGCTTAAAGAAAACATTATTTCAATGGCCTTCGACCGTCCGATCTCGACCTAGACCATCGATGGGATGTCTTTGGTCAGATCTACGCTTAAGACCATCCCCGTAAGGAGGATACGACCTCACTTACGCTCGCACACACGAGCTTACCTCGATACTTACCATGTCGCTTTTGCTTCCGGCCTTCCACTCGATTCCTTCGGCTCCCTCCGAAGTCACTCGAGTGTCGCCCGACCACCGTGGCTTCCTCCGGGTGTCGCTAGCCTTCAGCTTCAGCTTTAGCACTTTTCTGCACACTCGATTCAGCTCGTGAGATAACGATATATCCTTGACTTTGCGTCTTTTGCCATAATCAAAATATAGGTTCGACTTAGGTGCCCCTGCACCAACAAAAAATGCGTTCGCCTTATATGTTTTGTGAGATGATTTTCACTTGATTAAAGTTAGTCAACCTTGGGTTCGATTCAAATTTAACCCTTAGTTCGCCAAGTAAACTTTTCAAGAAATTGGCTTCCATGTCGTGGCGAGGCACAGGGGTCTTCTTTGATCGGAACAATGACAACTTTCTTGGATAAAGCCAAATTCACAAAATTGATTACTTGAGTCACTTAAGATTACTTCCTAGTCTAACTAGTTTAGGATACGGCGAGGTAGCTTTAGCTAGTTCAACTCAGGCAAGTGCACCAAGCAGATACGCCTTATCTAACTCGAATACACGAGACATTATTTCCCTAATGTACTATCATCTCGCTCCATCCTAATACTATGTTGTCAAAGTTGACTAACTATTTGTCCTATCTAGCCATTCTAAAGAGTAAACCAAAATAACTAATCATGCAATGATTTTTCTAAGGAAGCGGTATACTATTTTAGTGTTAGCTCCCCTTAGACCATTGAACTAATATGGTCTATCCACAAAGTGGACTTGATTATGGGGAATCCAATACTTATTGGGCCTTATATGTGAGTTTAACAAAACCTTTGGAACCCATGCTTGGACTTGTTGATGACTACGATTTACAATAGACATGTAGGATTTGTTCGTTGTCATTGACCTAAATCCGAGTCCGACTTTGTTGTACACGACTCTTTCTAATCCAAGAAGTCGATTAAGATTCTTAGATCCCAACGTGAATCTTTCCAACCTAGCCTCGAGTTCTTGAACTTGTCCATTCAAGAGAGAATTCTCCTCCTCAAGCTTTTCAACTTGAGTTGAGTTTCCCTCTTGAACTTGACTAGTTGAAGAGGTTAGATTAGCCTCTTGCTTGAGGATTTAAACCTCCTTGAGCAACAACTCGACTTTAGACTCGAACTTAGTTAATTTTCTATTTAACAACTTAATTGCATGATATAAGTTGGCTATTAATGAATGACTTACCTTGATTTTTTATTTTGACTCGACTTTGAGTCTTGACTCGAATTCGTCCTCGGAGTTGGAGTCAGAGTTGGATTTGTATTCGCCTTCGGACTCTAACTCAGACTCTACCGATCTTGCCATGAATGCTACGTCGACGCCTTCTTCTACGTCATCCCACGTTGCTTGAAAGGCCTTCTTTAATCCCTTTTGCTTTGGCTTCATTTTTTATTTGAAGTGCCCCTTCTTCTTATTCTTCGACAGCTCACTTTCTTTTTGGATTATCTTCCACACCATGTTTACTATCTCAGCATCTTCTTCCAAATCAGACTCGAATTCACCCTCGGGTTCGGATCCTTCTTCTTTCTCGGGAGGTGGCTTGCTCTTCTTCTTTCTTCTCTGACCTGCAAGAAATGAAATACCTCCCTTGGCCCGGACTGCGTTAGTTTGTTCGTGAAGTTCAAATTCAGAGAAAAACTCATCTAACCTAATTTTTGATAGATCCTTAGAAACCTTGTAGGAATCGACCATGGATTCCCACAAGGTGGTCCTAGAGAAGGCATTGAGTGTGTACCTTATTAGGTCTCGATTGTCAATGGTTTGCCTGATCGAGTGGAGACCGTTGACGATGTCCTGGATCCGTGCATGTAGTTGGGTGGAAGTCTCATGAACCTACATTTTTAGATTATATAATTTATTTAACAATGCCCCTTTTAAATAACTTAGTATCTTCGATTTCTTCGTGAAGCTCGATGAGCTTGTTCCAAAGATCCTTCGCGCTCCTCTTTTGACAAGCTGCACTGCAACATTTGAGTCCCTTTTGCATCGGCTTCGATTTGTCTTTTTGTTGAGTTGGTCCACTTATTGAAGTCCAGGGGCTTGCCTTGATCATTGGTGGGTAGAACAAAGCCGGTTTGGATGACTATCCAAGTCTCAACTTGTGTTTTTAGAAAACACTCCATCCGACTTTTCTAGTAATAGAAATCATCTCCGTTAAAAACAGAGGTCGGGTGGTGTTGTACCCTTTAATGTGGGCCATTCAAGAACAGAGATCCATGCACACAGATTGACGACAAGCAAAAAAGTTACCAAGACATTCGTCTTGGATTAGTAGTGCGAGAGAAAAGAGAACTTAACAAAAAGAATAAAACTTACGAATCGAGAAACCAAAATGAAAAGAAACTTAAAATAAAATGCTAGATTGGTGGTTGAACAAAATCGTAGCGCCCCCACTCTGATACAAATTGTTGGATCGAAAAACGTGCTAGAGGGGGGGGGGGTGAATAGCGATCATGAAATCTTTTCTTTTCGTTTGATTTGACAATACAAAAGTAAGACAACGGAAAGTAAAAGACACAATTTGTTTTTACTTGGTTCACAACCCGATGGTTGCTACTCCAAGGCCCCGCGATCCTTGATTACGTACGAAGGGGCAATCCACTATAGAGTCTCCTCCTCGTTGGAGGTAGGAGACAACGATCACAAAAACTAAAAGCTTGAGGATGAGGCAACACACCTACCTCACCTCATTACTATTAAAACCACAAATACAAAGAATAAAAACAAACTTGTTGCTACCGACGAAGAGGTTGTGAGCTTGGCATTTCATCGGCGTTATGACTGCGTTACGACATTAGAGCTTTAGCGTTGTGGGAGCACATTGATGTTGGGTTTCCGGCACCGCGGCGTGTGTGTGTTCGATCATGTTTCATAAATATGAGCACAGCAGAAGCAATTAAAAATAATAAATCTATATTTATTATAACACACACAACACACGCATGCATATTACAACAAGTGTAGACATAACCGTAAATTAAAATTTGCAATAAAAGAAAATTATCTACGTTATACCTTTCGTATGACGTGTAGCGGGAACGACATCAACCGAAACGATCCTCGTAAGAATCGTCTCTATCCGTATCCACGCCGAGCTCCTCGGGATGACTTCGCTAAGCCACGAGCTTCGTCTTCGTACGGGTAACTAGCCTCGTGTTGAAGACAACGTGATCGAGAGATGATCACGATCCGAATCCAAATTCGGATCTAAAACCGAGTCCTCAAAACTCGATTCTCCGGAGAGGTATTCGTCAACCGTTTGACGAATCCTTCGTCCTCCACCTCAGAGGATTACCGGAGATCAAATCCCCGGTAAGTTAGCCGCTGTCGGAGCACTAACCGTCGTCCAAACGATGCTCCGACAACAAAGAAACAAGCTGTCCAGAAAAACTGGACAGCTTTTGGTGGAGGAATAGAGGCCGGCCAAAGGAGATGTGGAGCTCACCTTATCACCGAACCCACAAGAGATCACCGGAGGGTCACCGGAGCATCACCGGCTGAAGCTTGGATGCCGGCGGCAAGGAGGTGGCAGCAGCTCCATGAAGTTGGCGGCAACACCATGTTGGGCGGCAACAACAAAAGGGGGCTAGGGTTGGGCGGCCAAAACTTCATTAGCATTAGGGTTAGGGTTTAAGCCCTATTTTATAGAGAACTAATTCTCTTAATGGTTAATGGATCATATCCATAAAGCCCGTTAACCCGCTCCATTAAGATAAGTTAAAATAAACCAAACCATGATGGTTTATTTTAAGTTAAAACGAATCAACCAACTTTTGGTTCATTCGCTTAAAATAAACCAAACCCTTTGGTTTATTCTCATCCATTGATTAGAACCAAACCATTTTGGTCCATCCATTATGTCTTCATAAGACACGCCCATCCACGCCTCCATTGCGATCAAACAATTTCATGCTCGCTTATGTTTGGTCCAACCAAACATAGTTTCTCTGGCCCGAGAATCCCATTCTCAAGCTCGCTTTAAATCCTTTGGATTACACTCAGCGCGGTGACCAAATAGGTTCTCGGTTTATGTTGGCCGCCTATAATTAACCATTAATTATAGAACGATCATGAGTGGCACCTAGTAGTACATCATGATCCCCAATTAACCAAAAGATCAACGCTTGATCCGTAACTATTTCAAACCCTTCAAGAGCTCGAATGAATCGTGCCCCATTCCCTTCACTCATCTTATACCCACTTGGTTCAGACATGGTCTATAGTGTCGGGCCTCACTAGGCGACTCACGCCACACCTAGCCCAAGTATCATTTCCTCGCCCCACGGATTCTAGTTACTCCACATGTATCAAGAGTACCTTACTCTAAACATGTAATGCTTTGGCCAAAGACTTTAGTAACAATCCGACGAGAGGCCATGGGTATACATCTCCTCGCAAGGAGTGGTGAATCTTTATAGGCTATTCAAACACCTTCGATCACTCGACTTATACCTAATCATCTCCGGTCCACATCTCCTTAGAGATGTTTGCTTAAGATGTCAAAGCATAAGTCTCCATGATCAAGATGACTTGAATACCGCAAGTCAAAGGAACATCGACTTAAGCCACAAAGTAAGTTCATTGACATATATCTTTATATGCAGAGAACCATATGAAGTCTTACTGGTCACTCCAATGAACTAGTTACCATAACTAGCATCCACGATTAACTCCGGACATCACTATGTCTCCAGCCAGTGAGAATCAGCTGCTTGGATACACCAAGGAGTATACCTCGTGCTAGTCTCGACAGAATTGATGGTGTCCAAATCCATCAATTCATCGACTAGGGATAATTCCGATACATCACAATTACACATGTAGAGATACTCACTAGTTGTGATCCAATCACAAATTCTCTCATGCTGTGAATCGTATCGTGGACATTCAGTAAATGAGTTTAAGATCCAATCAAATACATAAAACATGTATAATCAAATAGTGAATCTTCATTTATCATATAAATGGTTCATACATAAGGCGATTGCCTTAGGACATCTCTCATATATTACTAACAGACTCCCACTTGGCCTAATGCCAATCGCTACGGTATCCAATACCATAAGCTCGAACATGACCCTCAAACTTACTTTGAGGTAATGCCTTAGTCAAAGGATCCGCTAAGTTCCTTTCAGTGGGAATTTTCTCGATTTGTATTTCGTTCCTACTGATGATCTCTCTGATAAGATGATAGCGGCGAAGCACATGTTTGGATCATTGATGAGACCACATCAAGTTCATAGATGAACTTCTTGATCCAAACCGCTTCCTTTGCTGCTTCCAAAGCTGCAATGTATTCTGCCTTAGTGGCAGAATCCGCTATAGTGTCAAGCTTGGAACCTTTCCAACTTATTGCGCCTCCATTCCCGGTGAATACATACTCAGACTGAGACATGGAATCATCCTTGTCTGTCTGGAGCTGGCATCCGTATACCCACGTATCACCATGTACCCTTCTCCATATATTAGGAACACATCCTTAGTTCTTCTCAAGTACTTAAGGATCGTCTTAATACCAATGATCCATTCTGGATCGGATCGTATTTGCTCGTGACACTCGAGCGCATTTATACATCGGGCCTTGTACATAACATAGCATACATGATAGATCCTATTGCGGATGCATAGGAAATCTTACTCATGCAAATCCTCTCGTCTTCTGTGCGCGGACACATAGACTTCGAAAGGTGTACCCCATGCCTGATGGGTAAGAAATCTTTCTTGGATTCTGACATGCTAAACCTCTTTAGCACTCGGTCTATATATGTAGACTGTGAAAGACCAAGCAACCGTTTTGATCTATCTCTATAGATCTTAATCCCAAGGATGTAGGTTGCTTCTCCCAGGTCTTTCATGGAGAATGTCTTGGATAACCAAACCTTAACTGACTGTAAGATTGACACATCGTTTCCTATAAGTAATATGTCATCGACATACAATACTAGGAACACGACTGCACTCCCACTAACCTTCTTGTACACACAAGGTTCGTCTGGATTTTGCGAGAAATCAAACTTTTTGATCGTCTCATCAAAACGGATATTCCAGCTCCTGGATGCTTGCTTCAATCCATAAATGGACCGTCGCAATTTGCATACCTTGGTTTTATCAACCGATGTGAAACCCTCAGGTTGTATCAAATACACGTCCTCGAGCAGGTTTCCATTAAGGAAAGCTGTTTTCACATCCATCTGCCATATCTCATAATCATAATGAGCCGCTATGGCCAAGAGCATCCGAATGGATTTAAGCATAGCTACAGGCGAATAGGTTTCGTCATAATCAACACCTTGCTTTTGACGATATCCTTTCGCCACCAATCTAGCCTTATAGGTAATCACATTACCATCCATGTCGGTTTTCTTCTTGAAAACCCACTTGCACCCTATAGGCTTTATGCCTTCAGGTGGGTCAAACAAGTTCCAAACTTGGTTTTCGTACATGGAATCCATTTTCGACTTCATGGCACCAAGCCACTTATCCCTTTCTGAACTTGTCAGCACTTCTTCATAACTGGTAGGCTCCTCATCATCAATGAGTAACACGTCGTTCGATTCACTTACGAGAAATCCATATCTCTCAGGAATATTGCGTGTTTACCAGATCTACGAAGATGTGGTGTTACAATAGGTCCAGCCGATTGCTCATCACTATGAGTTGTCGGCTGTTGTGCTTCACCAGGTATCTCATCAATGTCTATTTGAGTCTCTCGAGCCTCCTCAAGCTCGACACTCCCACTGCTTTCTTGCAAGAGAAACTCTTTCTCTGAAACACAAAGATGCCTTGAAACAAACACCTTTTGTTCCACAGGATGATAGAATTGGTAACCCCTTGTTTCCTTAGGGTATCCAATAAATAGACATTTATCAGACTTAGCATCCAGTTTGTCTGATACAGTCCGCTTCACATAAGCAGGACAACCCCATATCTTCAAGTAAGATACATGAGGTTTCTTACCATTCCATATCTCATATGGAGTAGTTGAGACTACCTTGGTAGGCATTCTGTTTAACAAGTAAACAGCTGTCTGAAGTGCATAACCCCAAAAGGACTTGGGAAGAGTCGCATGATTCATCATTGACCTGACCATGTCCAACAAGGTCCGGTTACGCCTCTCAGATACACCATTATGCTGTGGTGTATAGGGTGGAGTCCATTGAGACAATATGCCATTGTCTCTTAGATAATCAAGAAACTCTTGACTTAAGTATTCACCACCTCGATCCGATCGAAGTATTTTAATACTTTTGTCATGTTGTTTCTCTACTTCATTTCTGAATTCTTTGAACCTTTCAAAGGCTTCAGACTTGTGTTTCATCAAGAACACATACCCAAACCGTGAGTGATCATCGGTGAAGGTAATGAAGTAGCTATAGCCTCCTAATGCTTGAGTTGACATAGGTCCACATACATCAGTATGTATTAGACCTAGTAACTCTCCCACTCGTTCACCCTTTCCAGTAAAAGGTAACTTAGTCATCTTGCCTTTTAAGCATGATTTGCATGTATCGTATGAATCCAATTCAAATGATTCCAGAATTTCACATTGGTGTAATTCGGACATGCATTTCTTGCTTATATGGCCAAGACGACAATGCCACATATAGGAGTCTATTTGATTATCCTTTCGAGCACGCGTGTTGCTCGCTTCGATATTGAAAATGTCACTGGATACGTCCAACGTATAAACACCATTGCTTAAAGTTCCAGTCCCATAAAGAACTCCATTCAAAGTTATGTAACAACAATTGTTACTAAAAGTCAAATGGTACCCATTTCTATTTAAACAAGAAATAGAAATGATGTTCTTTATCAACGAAGGAACATAAAAGCAATTGTCGCTTCTAAGACAAGTCCTACAGGAGTTCCAACAAATACGCGATGGCGAGTGCAGCAACCGTTGCTCCATTCCCAACACGTAAATTTGACTCTCCTCTTGACGAGTCTTCTTCTATTCCTTAGCCCATGTATGTCATTACATATATGTGAGCCACACCCAGTATCAAATACCCAAGTGTCTGAGGAAATAGAATGACAATCAATAAAGAAGATTTCTGAAGAAGATGGAGCATCTGATGCCTTACCCTTTTTCACGGACTCAAGATAAATCTTGCACTTTCTTCGCAAATGGCTCTCCTTGCCATAATGATGGCAAGTTTCCTTTTGTGCTAGTTCTACCTTCTTAGCCCTTCTCTTCTTTCCCTTCTGCTGTTCCTTTGACTTCCTCTTAGAACCTTTCTTCGAGGAATCAACTAACAACACTGCCTCGCTTCATGCTTCTCGAGAAGACTCCACGCCTTTCAAAGATATTGAGCAAGACTACGATGAACCTCCTAGCATCTCAGAGGTGAAGAGGAGCTTTGAGACTTCGAACCTTTCGAATCTCACTTGCTCATCAACCAACTCACAAAGATGAAGGACTACGATATGAGCATCCATATGCTCATGCTTCTTTCGTAGCTTGGGTTCCATCGTGGCTAGCATGATGCAACTCATTTGTTCAGAATCACTCACATGTTTCTGATAGGCCAACAATTGGTCCAAAGTTGCATCGTCACTAGGACGGGCGGGAAGAGGCGCTACGAGGACATACACAAGCTTTTCACCTTGAGAACAATTCTCATGTTTCTAAGCCAGTCCAAGAAGTTCGGCCCAGTCAATTTATTTGAATCCAAAATGGAACGCAAATTCAAAGACATCAGGATCAATCTTAGAAATACAAAACGAGCATATATGAGAAAATGATTTTTAAAATGCATCAATATACATTTATAAATCCCATTCATTTTTCGAATTTCAAAAACCCCAAAATCACTTCGGGAGATCGTAGGTCCATCTCCGAATGGGCTGATATCCATCATAGTTATGAACAACCTTGGAGAGAGTTCAACAAGCCATTCATAACTACGACGGTAGGTATCAACTATACCGATTGCATATCACGTATATGCAACTATCACAATGTGCTATCAACTAATTGAATGTTCACACATACATCGGGTTGTTAACACATTAACAAGTATGCATCATATGCATAGCACCCAACTTCACCTCCCTTTACATCGACCTTGGAGAGAGTCCAACAAGCCGATGCTCCAGGTTAAAGCCAACCCATTAATCGGGAAATATTTTAATATGGTTAGAGCGCATTCAACCAATTAGCCCAGCTTGGAGAGAGTCCAACAACCAAAGCTAACGATTGACCTCTGACTCTTACCATATTAGTACTAAACTATTCCATGGTTTGAACATATTCAGGTTCGAGCCGGGCTTGGAGAGAGTCCAACAACCCAAACAAGAAACAGAACTCTGGTTCTAACTATATTAATGGAAGGTGTAGGCTTTAATATTGATTAAGGGTTTTTATGTCTCATCCTCTTTGCATGCAAATAACTATTATCTACATGGCATGGCATATATGGCATACATCTACATGTCACGACACGCATGGCATAATGTTATGCATCTAATGCAATTACATGGCATACAATTATGTCATGTATATAATTTCCTTATATGTCATAACTATTTATGGAAATAAAATATGTTTAAGATTTGATTCTCCAAATCAAATCATAATTAAATTAGGAAACAAATTTCCAAATCTAATCACATATTTTATTCATGGAATTATTTGATTAAGGAAAATCTATTTAGGAAACCAATTTCCTAAATCATTAAAACTACTTATGGAAATAAAATATTTTAAGATTTGATTTCCCAAATAAAATCATGATTAAATTAGGAAACAAATTTCCAGAATCTAATCAAATATTTTATTTATGGAAAATATCAATTTCCATAAATACTTCCAACTTTCCAAAAGTGGAAGATTTCCATAAATACTTCTAGACTTTCAAAAATTGAAAAATTTCCATAAATACTTCTAAATTTCCAAAATTTAGAAAATTTCCAGAAATACATTATGACTATCGCAAAAACATTTTTACGATTATGTCGAAAGACAACCTGGGCTCTGATACCACTGTTGGGTTTCCGGCACCACAGCGTGTGTGTGTTCGATCATGTTTTGTAAACATGAGCACAGCGGAAGCAATTAAAAATAATAAATCTATATTTATTACAACACACACAACACACGCATGCATATTACAACAAGTGTAGACATAACTGTAAATTAAAATTTGCAATAAAAGAAAATTATCTACGTTATACCTTTCGTATGACGTGTAGCGGGAACGACATCAACCGGAACGATCCTCGTAAGAATCATCTCTATCCGTATCCACGCCGAGCTCCTCGGGATGACTTCGCTAAGCCACGAGCTTCGTCTTCGTATGGGTTACTAGCCTCGTGTTGAAGACAACGTGATCGAGAGATGATCACGATCCGAATCCAAATTCGGATCCAAAACCGAGTCCTCAAAACTCGATTCTCCGGAGAGGTATTCGTCAACCGTTTGACGAATCCTTCGTCCTCCACCTCAGAGGATTACCGGAGATCAAATCCCCGGTAAGTTAGCCGCTGTCGGAGCACTAACCGTCGTCCAAACGACGCTCCGACAACAAAGAAACAAGCTGTCCAGAAAAACTGGACAGCTTTTGGTGGAGGAATAGAGGCCGGCCAAAGGAGATGTGGAGCTCACCTTATCACCGAACCCACAAGAGATCACCGGAGGGTCGCCGGAGCATCGCCGGCTGAAGCTTGGATGCCGGCGGCAAGGAGGTGGCAGCAGCTCCATGAAGTTGGCGGCAACACCATGTTGGGCGGCAACAACAAAAGGGGGCTAGGGTTGGGCGGCCAAAACTTCATTAGCATTAGGGTTAGGGTTTAAGCCCTATTTTATAGAGAACTAATTCTCTTAATGGTTAATGGATCATATCCATAAAGCCCGTTAACCCGCTCCATTAAGATAAGTTAAAATAAATCAAACCATGATGGTTTATTTTAAGTTAAAACGAACCGAACCAACTTTTGGTTCATTCGTTTAAAATAAACCAAACCCTTTGGTTTATTCTCATCCATTGGATTAGAACCAAACCATTTTGGTCCATCCATTATGTCTTCATAAGACACGGCCCATCCACGCTTCCATTGCGACTGAAACAATTTCATGCTCGCTTTATGTTTGGTCCAACCAAACATAGTTTCTCTCGATTTGAGAATCTCATTCTCAAGCTCGTTTTAAATCCTTTGGATTACACTCGTTGTGCGTGTGACCAAATAGGTTCTCGGTTTATGTTGGCCATCTATAATTAACCATTAATTATAGAACGATCATGAGTGGCACCTAGTAGTACATCATGATCCCCAATTAACCGAAAAGATCAACGGTTGATCCAGAACTATTTCTGAAACCCTTCAGTAGCTCGAATGAATCGTGCCCCATTCCCTTCACTCATCTTATACCCACTTGGTTCAGGACATGGTCTATTGTGTCAGTCCCCACTAGGCTGACTACGTCACACCTAGCCCAAGTATCATTTCCTCGTCCTACGGATTCTAGTTACTCCACATGTATCGAAGAGTACCTTACTCTAAACATGTAATGCTTTGGCCAAAGACTTTAGTAACAATCTGACGAGAGGCCATGGGTATACATCTCCTCGCAAGGAGTGGTGAATCCTTTATAGGCTATTCAAACACCTTCGATCACTTCGACTTATACCCAATCATCCCGGGTCCACATCTCCTTAGAGATGTTTGCTTAAGATGTCAAAGCATAAGTCTCCATGATCAAGATGACTTGAATACCGCAAGTCAAAGGAACATCGCACTTAAGCCACAGTAAGAACTTCATTGACATATCTTTATATGCAGAGAACCATATGAAGTCTTACGGCTGGTCACTCCAATGAACTAGTTACCATAACTAGCATCCACGATTAACTCCAGACATCACTATGTCTCCAGCCAGTGAGAATCAGCTGCTTGGATACACCAAGGAGTATACCTCGTGCTAGTCTCGACAGAATTGATGGTGTCCAAATCCATCAATTCATCGACTAGGGATAATTCCGATACATCACAATTACACATATAGAGATACTCACTAGTTGTGATCCAATCACAAATTCTCTCATGCTGTGAATCGTATCGTGGACATTCAGTAAATGAGTTTAAGATCCAATCAAATACATAAAATATGTATACTCAAATAGTGAATCTTCATTTATCATATAAATGGTTCATACATAAGGTGATTGCCTTAGGACATCTCTCATATATTACTAACAATTGAGAGCAAGATTCATCAACTTAGGGTTCGGGTCCTCCCCTCCTTTTATAGACTTGTGCCTTGGAATAAGTCTAGATCCAGATCCATAACTTGTGGATCTTATCACGAGGTGGCACCTTATCTTATCACGAAGTTGCGGCATCAATTGTTATCTTTTTTGACCTTGTGTATTTTGCTGATTCGTCGCCATCAATCGACTAATGACCTTCATCGATCGACTACTGGTAGCATTAGTCGACTGCCAATAACCAGCAGTTGACTGCTAGCTTGGTCACTCCCTGCAATAAGAGGTTAGAAAGGAATATGGTAAATATGATGGTTTCTTACCATCCGATCTTGACCTAGACCTTCCACTAGAAGTCTTAGTCGGATCGCTGGCTATGGTCATCCCTGTACAAAGGACACGACTTTACCATCTCTCTTCGTACTCGTGCTTACTTCTGATCATTTATGACCTATCGCTTTGCTTCCGGTCTTCACCTGGGTTCTTCGACTCCATCCGAAGTTCTCCCAGTTTCGCCCGACCATCACGATTTCTCGACTCGAGATTCTCCGGGTGTTGCCAACCTTCAGCTTAGCTTAAATCATTTATGAATACTTAACAGAGCATGTGAGATTATGATATGACCTTAACTTTCTGCCTTTGCCATAATTAAAACCTAGGTTTGATTATCTGGTGCCCCTGCACTGACACTTGCATCCTGCTCAAAAGTAGAAAAAGGTGGTGGTGCAGGTGCAGGCTCTCTGCATGGATTAGGTTTTCTTCTATAACTATAAAAATAAACACATAGTGTGGCCCTTTTATCCCTTGCACGACATGGTCGTGTGTAAACACACGACCTGGCTGTGTGTAAACACACGACCTGGCCATGTGTAATCACACGACCTGCCCGTGTGCACCACTAGGAGATGAGTCGGCTTGGGGCATGGTCATGTGAAACCACATGGCCTGGTTATGTGCTCCTCTGTTTCTCTTCCGAAGTGCACTACGTTTTGAATTCTCCCACACGCCCCGTCGTGTAGGCTCAAAATGATTTTTATTTCTACCTAGCAAGTTCTTTCTGACCCTAAACTACTTGCAAAGAAGCTAATGGACAAAAATTAAAGTCTAAACTATACACATGAATGCAGAAAGATTAAAAGCATATAAAATTTAACTTAGGTTGCCTCCCAAGAAGCGCTTGTTTAAGGTCTTTAAATCGACCATACTCCTACGTCTCATCTTGGCTCTAGTGGCCCAAGGATATTTTTCTTCCTCCTCTTCTTGATGCGTTTGAATCTTGCTCGTGGGGGAGCAAGCTATTTGCTCTCTTTATCCCTCTTACCTTGTGATTCTCCATCACCACATCTCTTAAATCTTGCTCATGGAGGGGTAAGATATTTACTAGCTGCCTTCCTTGGTTCAAGATTGAACATGCTTATCTTCACAGAATTATCAGGAGTTTAATCATAATATCCCATTTTGTCCATATGTAGTAAATAATGTAACTCTCCACAAATATCCTCACCACAAGATTGATTAGTAGATTCTATTACGTCAAATGAAACTTTATCATTTCCAATCTCTAGAAGGGCTTCGTTATTGGCAACTAAAGTTTCGGTGAGGGTTAAGACGGGCTCTTCTAGGTCCTTGAGGTTAGGAGGTATTTTAATTGAAGCAGTGCACTCCTCGATTAATGTATTAATTATATAATACTCAAGGTCGCCTTCAAGTGGTGATTGAATGGATTGTCCTCCTTCACTTCCTATCTCATCTATGTCTTCTTTATCCATTCGTTCAAAGTGAGTCTCCGGCATATTAGGTGTAATCCAGTCGTCAAAGCCACCTTCTCATAGTTTGGTTTCTTCTCTTGCTAGATCTCATTGCATAAGCTCTGGGAATTGTCGACTATGCTCCTTGCATTCCCTAGTAAAATTATCTAGCACAGCTTCTAAGTGGGGTCTTTGTTCTGGATAAAATTCATATGGTGATTCATAGCACTCGTTCTCACTTGGGAAACAGTATCGAGTCTCTGTCTATGAATACCGTCGTCAAAATTCAGTGTTCATCGCTTGTTGCATTTGAATGAAATTTTCCATCATCTGCTCAAGTCAGGATTTAGGCTGACAATATTTAGGGTTTAAGTAGCCAGGGTCATAACTATATGAATAGGAATTATCTCGTGTGCACTAGTTGTAATCATAGGTGACATCTTCTTGTTCAAATTGTGAAGGTTCAAATATATCCGGATAATCATTAATAATACGCCATGTTTCACCACAATGCTCACAATAAATGTTACCAAAACTCATAGCATTAAATTGACCATAATCATGAGAAAAAGCAAGCATGTTTATCTACAAGAAAACATGAATAAGGAAAGGAACAACAGTGCCACAACAAGAGACTAAAGCTTCTAGAACTATGATTAAACTAAAAGAAAAATAGAAAATAAAATCTACTAGAAAAAAACCGAAGCTAGAAGAAAACTAAAATCTAAACTTAGTTCTAAATTAAATTGGAAATTAATAAAGACTAGGAAAATAACCCTAAACTGAATAGAGATAACAAAAATTTAAAACTATATATAAACTGAAATAAAGTAAATCTACTCTAGGTCCGATCCAAATGTCCACATTCGATTTGATATCGAATCAATCAGTTCCCGACAACACTGCCAAAAACATGATGCACGTGAGCACGACCTTAAATCTCGTGACAAGAGCTGCCAAGGACTCGAAGCACGCGCTCGCGCTCAAAGTCCGTAAGTGTACGGATTCGTCAAGTAATAAATACATTATCGATCCCATAGAGACTGAGATTCGAGTACTGATTGTTCAGTGGATGTTATTTTTTGGAGTTTAGTTCTAAGGGTTGTGATTACGAGGATTGTCGGTGGTCCTAACTCTAGTACAGTGTCACATGAAGGAAGGGAAGGTTGGTTTGAGGTTCAAAAAAAGAGATCCTAGGACTTCGGTTTAACTTGTGTAACATGGAACATTTTAATCAATTAAATGTAGTTTGGTTCTATAATTAGGGTGTTGTGGAATGGTCATCATACCCTTTCCCAATGAGCTTTCGCTTCAATCGAAAACTACCTATCCTTAACCAGGTTGACCCTTTCGTTAAGATAGGATTGATGGTACGAGGATGCCAAATCAATCCCTACAAGGAGTCAGAACGTGTCTCATTCCCTACTACATCGTACCCTTCTACCTACGGTTATCGGAGATAAGGACAACCACTTGGTTCCACTTTAATTCCCCTAGATCCTTGATACAAGGGCGTTCACCCCTTGTATCAGCTATGCACAATAGATAGAAAATCAAAACTCAATTTTCATCGAATCAAACAAACATGAACTGCGAATAGAAATCCTAAAACAGAATTTACATTCGATCTAGCATGTTCTACATACACAAGTTACTCCCTAATCCTAGAATCGAAGATTATACTCTATAAACGAAAGAGAAGAAACACAAGGCATGATTGATTTCATCATTACAATGCAGAATATGTATAGAAAATAAATTACAATGCTCTTTGGTTCTTCTCTTCGACATTGGAGTGAAGAATTTGGTCCTCAGGCCGCTTACTTTCTCCCAGTTGTGAGTTTTCGGTGCTTTTTAGGGCATCGGTGTGCCATCCCGACTGTCAGGCCTCTCCCCAGGGTTTAGACATGGCCTTCCTTATATAGACTTGAGGGCAGCATGCCCGAATCCATGAAAAAATCCTAGTCACATCGAAAAATGCCATCGCCACATGACTGTGTGGATCTACACGGCCAAGTCATATGTGGCGCTGGGCTGGTGGGGCACGACTGTGTGATTTCACACGGTCGAGTCATGCCTCCCTTCGTTTCACTTGACGAATGCCTTCCTTTTGCTCCAAAAGTGTGTCGTTTATCCCATAAAATGTTATCCTACACACAAAAGCATAAATAGTAGATCTCCGAACTAGAAAATAGGAAATGCATGCAAATCAAAGTATGATATGCATGAAACAAGTATAAAATGCAACGAGATGTGAGAAAAAACCACTCCTAAAACCCTATATATTTTGCTCACATAATGGCCTGCAAGCCGGCCAACGACCGTCAACGACCGTCGACGACCGATGGTCGACGACCGTTATACGGGCGATGACCAATGAGCGACAACGGACGACAACAACAAGCGACAAATTGATAGGAATGAAACCCAAACCCACCACTTAGGTTGTGTTTTATTTATTCCCAAATAACTAGAAATCATTCCAAAATCTCAATCCCAAACCTATTAACCAAACACTATATATGATTCCCATTCCCATTCCCTCATTCCAAACCCACCAACCAAATGCCACCTTAGTAGGACTTTCAATACTTTGCCTAGTATCTGGTCTGCCTTACCTACTAAGGCTTTCCTGTTAAGCATGCACACTTAACATGCATATTAGAACACAAGTAATTCCTAACATTAACTATGGTTCATACATCAAAACAAAGGAGTAATGCTCCCTTCATCAATATTGTCAAGAAGAGTTAACTTAGATACTTTCCCCACTTCGGAAGGAGGCATTATATTTACTCCATGTTCTATTGAAATTGCTTGAAGTAAAGCATATCTAATATTTATTTGTCTATTGTGCATAGTTATTGATACTGCTGTAATAAGACTAAGCATAAAGACGCATCAGGCTGAGTCAAAAGATTGTAGCTCTGGAAGATGAGCTGGGTCGAGAAGGTATCAACTCGGGAGAATGAGCTGAGCCAAAAAGGTAGCAGCTCGAGAAGATGAGTCGAGTCAAGAAGGTAGCAGTTCGAGAAGATGAACCGAGCCAAGAAGGTAGTAGGTTGGGAGGATGAGTTGAGTTGAGAAGGTAGCAGCTAGGGAGGATGAGCTGAGTCAAGAAGGCAACAGTTGAGTCGATTGGAATCCTTTAAGTCGACTAGTCCCTTACAAAATAAGATTAGCAAAATATACAATCTAAAATGTAATTGAAGTAGTAATACTTCTCGATCTCGACTTCTAAGTCCCATACGGACTATCCATCAGATCGACGCCTAGCTTTTCCCTTATCGGAGGACACGACCTCTCCTCTTCACTCAAGGTTTACATGTCGGTTGCCCAGCTAGACTTACCATTCTTGACATCCTATCTGATCCACCAAGACTTCTGCCAGCTGTCCGGTTTGGCTAACCCAGCTGGTCTTCATGCCGATTGTCTGGTCTCTTGACCCAATTGGTCTTCATGCAGATGTCCAGTCCACTCGACCCATCTGGACTTAATGCCTAGTGTACGATTCTCCTGATCTATCAAGGCTTTTGTCTAGTATCCATTCAACACGACCTTACAAGACTCTCTATGCTTTGCCTAGTATCCAGTCTGCCTGACCTACTAGGGCTTTTCTGTTAAACCTACACACTTAACACTCATATCGAAACACAAGTAAATCCTAACTTTAACTTATGGTTCATAGATCAAAACTAAGGAGTGATGCTCTTTGCATCAACATCCGAGTCTGAGAGAAATCACGGATCCACATCCTTTTCCGAAGGACTAGACAAGGTAACTTCTCCCTTAGAAGATAAAGTATATAACATAATAGCATGCTTAGGTAGGAAGCTAGCCAAGTCTAAGAATCGAGTCGACTCACTTGTTAAGGAAATCCAAATACTTATGGAACAAGTCAACTTGAAGACTTCGACTTGCCAAATCAAGGATAGAGACTCAACTCAAGTTGAAAATCATGAGGAAGAGAACTCATTCCTAAAAAGGCAAGTAGAAGATCTCACCGGAATGTTGGAAAGGTTCACCTCGGGCTCCAAGTATCTCAACAAAATTCTTGGGTCTCAACGAGTCGTGTACAATAAGTCTGGACTTAGATACAAAGCTAAATCATCATACAAATCATACATGTCATTACTTAGACGAAACGCTAAGAGTCGAGTCCAAGCATGGGTTCCTAAGTCTAGCTTAGTCAACCAAATAGGACTGAACCAATTTTGGGTTCCCAAGAGTTGAGTTCACTTAGTGAATAAAACTCAACTAAGTTATCACTTTGGAGGAACTAACACTTTGCTTATTTCTTTAATTAGTTAAACTCTTGCATGCTAAGTTTACTCTACTTACAAAACATAGAATGGACTAGATAGGAAACAAAGTAGTTTAAACTTGAACAACCTAGTACTAAGACGGAGTGAACTAATCATAAATTAGGGAAGCTCTTCAAAGTGCATATCTAGGAAGTGGTCCACCTGATATCCAAAGAAGACCATATGCCTCGCCACGACCAGGTGCACTAAGTCGAGTGGAACTAACCGAAGCTAACTCTATAATATCTCAGAAAATAAAACCATAATGGTTAATTAAGGAATTATATTATAGAATTGCTCAGAGATTTTTAGAAATTTTTCTGGATTTAAATAGAGTTTCTATGATATTTTATGGGGAAAGATTTAATAGGCTTTTACAAGGTCTATTTGGATTATCTACTTATGAGAAGTTAAATGGGATTAATTAACCCAAGTTATAAATATCAAACCTAGGTTTAGATTTTATTAATCTTCCTTATTTTTATTTCTCTGCAACCCTCCTATTCTCGATCGCCGCAATTTCTTCCTCTTCTTTCCCCAATTTAGTTTTTTCCTTCTCCTGATCCCAAGGCTAGCGGAATGTCGTCGCCCCTTTCCATCTTCATCGATCCCTCTCTCGATACCATTTGTGGCACCGTGGTCGCCTTAAAGGGGACACCATCTCGACTCGGTCAGCCTCTACCCGCACGTGACACCACCAGGTTTGGTTGTCTTTTCTTTCCGATCTCAGCGGCCGCCTTCATCTCCTGTCGGCACCATCATTGGCATCTTGAGCTAGGCCATCGCCGCTGATCTCCACTGTGAGCATGCAGTGCAGGACGAATGTGTTGATTCCTTCATCTGTTGGTCGCTACCCCATCACCAGCCACCTTGATCTCCATCGCTGCCTCCGCTCCTGCCGTCGACGGCTTGCCTCTGGTGATCGGAGTCGCTTACCAATGACATTGTTGAGCCCGTGAGCACCAGACCACCTTCTCAGTGAGCTAGGACATGTGATCATAGCTATCAGTCACCTCCTCACTATCAGATCAAAGTAGGAGGGATGTGTTGTTGCTTCGGGAAGAAAATAAGGGTGTGGCAAATTGATATGTAGGGTAACATTCTTCGATAATATTGTTAATTTCAATGAATTGTGGTTGAGATGGATGGATTAGTGGAATTGTATGTTCTTGTAGTGCAGCAGGGTTAGGATGCATTGGAGTCGAGATTGATCTCTTTCCTCAGCACCACGATATGTGTTCATTGGATTTCTGTCTGTAGATCAAGAAACTGGGGGCAGTGAATCGATGAGGGGAATTTGGATCAAGAAGTTCTTACCATGGATTATAAACTAGGTAAATTCTATGGATTGTTATTTTAACTGTATATTGAGATGTTTATTTAGTTAGCTTGATTAGCTATGATTAAATTGACAGTTTGGTATTTTGATTAAGTTAATGGAAGAAGTTGTTCTATTGGTTAAGATTCAGTATTTGAATTGATATGGATGTTTAATTAAGTTAATTGGATAAATGGATCGACTAGGTGAGAAGATAGATCATAATCCATTAGAAATTAATTGACGAGCTGATCAAGGGGTTAATGAATTAGTTTGATTCTATTGTAGGATAATGGTAGATCTTAGTTATTTTCCTTGCTCCTTCTTGCAGGACCTTGATTTGTAATAGGATTCCGGGTGTGGAGATTTATTTGGATATTCTTCATACTAGATGGGTAATACTTCCTACCCTAGTCAGGTAGTTGATTATTCTTAGTGCATGAGTTACTATATTGTTAATATCGCACCTTGTCTCAACTCATATTATTCTATCCTTGATACCTAGTCTTTGCACTTTGAGATATATTGTTGTTGTTGTCATATTTCATTCCTCGTAGCTATAAATTACCGATGCTATGGTATGTGGATCTTTAGATGTTTAACCATGTGTAGGTAGCTGAGTATGGTTGTTGATTTGACTTGTGTCATTAGGAACAATCATCCGGGGGTGGGTGATGTCCTTAATGTAGAGTTGGTGGTTGTATCATCTTACCTTTCGTTGTATAACTTATGGATCATATGTCTGTACATGGTAGTGTGGGTTGTCGATGGTGTGTTGCTACGGACTAGAAGTCCTAGCATGGTTGATTGTTAGTTATATATGACTCTCTGTGGGATAGAGAGTGTGTTGTGGATGTACGTATGTGTGATTGAGCATTCATTCCATTTCCATGCATGTTGGCGACTTGGTCTCCATTGTGGTTAAGAGGGTCATCAGTCATTCGGCCTCCACGGTTACTCATGGTAGTAGTAACTGGTGTGAGGGTAGTTCATTTGTTGTGCCACACTCGACCACTATTGATAGTGGTAGTTGGATTTGCGTACAGATGTCCAGTGTGTGTGGCACTCGACCACTCATGGGTAGTTTTAGTCAGAGTGGTCAGCAGCAGGGACTTCTATTGTGTAGCTTATAGCCCTTTAGCTTATCGCTACTTATTCATACTGCCCACTCGGCCACTCGAGAGCAGTGGTTGTTATTAAGTTGTGACAATTGTCATGTCATGCCACCTAGGCCACACTCGAGTCGTGGTAGCGAGTGGGGTGTGAAGGCATGACCATGCATTTGCATTGCCATGTGTGAGTGCATTTGCATATATATACATATACATATTTATGTATATATATATGTGTGTGAGTGTGATCGGTATATATAGATACAGTTTATATATGCTTGTCGTGTTGTTGCATTTGTTTGTGTTATGTTTGCTGCATTTGGTTGTACATCATCCTACATGTTATTTGCATGATCTGTACTGTTGTGTGTGAGATACTAGTGTATGAGTTGGACCCAACTGTTGTACGCCTATGACAAGTATTATGATGTTGTATAGGGTTGATTAGGTACATTGATGATATTGCTTAAATGTTCATTGGGCAGTGTGTTGATTACATGCTTAGTGATGTTCTTTCATGTTGTATGGGTTAAACTGTGACTTATGTGTTCAGGTTGTATGAGTTGTAGTGCGAGAGAGCTCCAGGTATGACAATCCCTTGTGTTGTTCAGTTGATCCTTTTTAGTATACACATTGGTTATATTATACTGGTGGTTATTTGTTGTACCTTTAAGATTGTATATCAATTGATCTCCTTATGTATATCTGTTGATCTCCACATGTATACCTCTTGATCTCTATACGTTATATGTTATTCATGCATTACCTTTCATATCACAGCTGAGTTTTATACTCACCACCACAAATCCTAGGTTTTCTTGTCGCCCAGGTAATAGGTAGAAGATTTCTTGGGTGCTCGGAGCTCCGCCAACTGATCCCATCTCACACCGAGCATTTGGATTTTAGTTCATATTTGATCCGCTGCTGTTTTTGGATTATATTTCATGTATGTGAAATGTTGTATTTGGCTTTTATTATGCTTTTGGTTTGGATGTTGGATTTGATCATATTTTGTTAGTGTGTTAGAGTCGCACCGGTGCACATCTTTGTGGTTGTATTATTTGGTAGTGTTACTTCATTGTGATATATGGTTTATGGATGTCGACAGCTATGTGGGCCTTGAATCAGTTTTTATCTTACATTGTCACTAGAGGGATGTTGGGAAAATTCCGGATCTGATGTTCATGACATCACGGGCGAATACTTCGCACAACCGCAGCGGAAACAATAATTATAAATCAGATCCCACCAGAGATTCATGCAAAACTATATAAGTCATTTCGTACTCTAATTTTCTAGATTTTATCTAGAAGGAGAAGTATATCTTCGGTGCGTACCCTTTGCAATCCCGCTTTTCCAAATGCTGTCGGATCTCAATACTATAAGGATAACCGTATTACTAAGATATCCACACTGACACCCACCCGTTTTGAAGTCACGTTGTGCTAGCAACCCCTAGCAAAATGCCAAGAACCCTTTGGAAGAAGAAGGAGAGGAAGGAGAGGGATGAGAGAACACTTCTCTTGGCTTTCCTTGACTTACACGCCCAATGACCTAACCTATCTTGCTTTGCACATTCAAAGCATCTTAAGCCCATAGCAACCCTTGCCATTAATTCCTCTTATCTCCTCATGAATACCATGACCCTTGGTATTCTTCTTCATCATGAATACCAAGGCCCTTGGTATTCCCATGCATGATTAATCACATTAATCATGCATGATGATGAATCATCTTCCATGGTTCAACTTGAGTCTAACTCAAGTTTAACCAGTTTGAGTCTAACTCAAGTCTTGGCCACATGCTCAATTGTTCTTTTAGTCCAACTAAAAGAAACCATCTCTAAAATAGAATGTCATTTGTGTGTGACCCTATAGGCTCTTGTAATGTTGGCAATATATCTAAAACCATTTTAGATACATAAGCAATTAGCGACATCTAGCAATACATCATTGCTACCCAAGTTATAAGATTGTCGAGATTCAACAACCTTTCCGTGGCTATTATCATGTATAACGGTGTACTTCTATCTCTGATATCTTAGATCGATCAATGAGGCATAGATCGTGTCATCCTCTAATCGATCTTTATGTTTCTTGATCCCCAAGTAGACTCACTCAAACAAATGAGCTCAATATCTCATATTGACTCATTTGAGCATGGCCATGCATTTCGTGGTCCTACTCTATCAAGAGGCCAAAGATATCACTCCCATCATATGGGAGGGATAGATCTCATCTACATCACTCACATCCCTCTGCTTAATTCGTTATATATCCAATAATCACCGTTATAGTGCACCCTGTTACGGGTGACGTTAGACGATACTAATGCACATAACTCCTTATATAGGGAACCATAGTGACTTCAGGTCTAAGGACTATAGACACTCATATAATGATCCATGCCACTTTCTCATGGCGGATCAATTCAGTATATATATTCTCCAATATATGTACCCATGTGTCAATGTGATATCACATATCCATGACTTGTGAGATCAAGTCATCCATTGACCAACATGCTAGTCTCAATGTATTAATATTGCCCTTATCTATTAATACTTGTCTATGAATATTAAGAATAGGGTTCTCTACAGCATCTCATAATCAATTCTACTAATTGATATACTGTAGATTAGAACCTACTATTCAAGGGTATTATTATATTTATTTTAGCTGGCACATGCATAAAGTAAATTTAATAAACAATCTTTGCCTTTTATTAATGAAATATGATACATATGATCCCTAATCAATCATCTCATGATTGACACTAAGGGCTGACACTAACAAGGGCATCGTCCGATCGACGAACAAGTATACCCTCGGGGAGTTACAATTTTATTGGTATGAGAGCCCTAGGTTGCGAAGTCCACTTTCGAATTTTATGTCGTTTGGATATCGAGTTTTGTTTTACTCGGTTTTGGTTTTCTGTGTTCTGGGATCTAGCTGTAGTGGGACATCTCCGAGCTACAAGGTTAAGGTATGATAATTGTTATCACATATTTCTTTTGTTGGCTATGCATTTAATTGTTTATAATAGGGAATGACATGTAGTGTGTTAGTTATTATTTGTAATTGTGGTTGAGTTGACCACGGGAATGACATGTTGAGTTTATTAGACATGTACCTGCGTTCGAAAGTGAATTTTTTTTTAGAGTCGACTAATACCGAGTCGGATAGCAGGGGTCAGGTGGTCATTTTTCTTATAGAGATCAAAGATTACAGTCTTAGAGATTTTCAATATATATGCTAGTCAGATCATTACCTGTGGGGTAATAGATTAGGCGTGTATACTATTGTTGATACAGATATCAGAGAATTAGTATATAATATTTTATAGGGATTTTGATCCCTGAGATGCTCGTGTTGGGTTTTATGACTTTGAAAGTACTTTTGAGTACTTAACCTGTGTGATGTAGAGAAAGTAGAGTTAGTTGCATACAATTATCGGGAACAAGTCGGTACTTGGTGGAAGTTGTAGGAAATAACCTTCGAGGAATAGGATATCACTTTGTCATGGATTAGTGATGTTGGGAGAGAGTATTTCCCCCGTGTTATTTCTTTTGACTCGTTGTCAGGCAATTCTTGAGCATCAAGTAGGATGATCAGTTGGTAATGGGAGTACCATGCAGAGTCATTAGACTTGCAGAGGTTACGACCACCTAATAGCTCAAGAATGTTAATGGATGTTTTAAGCCACCCACGGTTTATCAACTTATATTCGGATCAGGATGTTTGGATCTTCTATCAGACCCTACTAAAAGACATTAGATCGAGTCATGTTTATGGAAATCACTCTATAGTAAGTGTTTTAAGAGTTCAAGATCGATAAGAAAACATTGCAAGTCGAATGTTGGAATAAGAAGCCTCCGAATGCTAGACAAAAGGAGAAAGATTAGAATCATGGGTCATGAGCTACTTTCCGACCATAGAAGACCAATCGTAGATCATCAAGATTTTCTCATGCACATCAAAGAAATCAGAAAAATAACACCCATGGGAGATGTGCATGTGGTGCGGATCACAAAGACATGCAAAGTTAGATTATTCATTGGATTAATTCATCTGTTGCTAATGTAAGCAACCAGTCATACGAGGAGAATGTACTTTGAAGACTCAGTTGAAGACTATGGATGTTGCTTTCAGGAGGATGATTCACAATCGTGACAGCAGAGATTATCACAGAAGATTGGGTTATCACATCATCAGCGATCTACTACCTCATGCATTGATGGAGTTCCCTGATACTTCCATCCGAGAGAAGCGATTTACTTGGCAGCATCAGTAGAAGGCATCTTAGAAGACTCAAACGTTCAAACAACAACTATTACCTCCTCAAGCGTGGTTATACTTTGTTCAGAGGAGGGAGTATACGACGATGGTCGTATCTATGTTGTATTCTCAAGTTGCAGCTATACCATTTGCGGAGTTGGAGCATGCTACAATGTTGGCAGTTATTCAGTATTTTTTAGTCGGTGGTGTACTCTTTGTTGGAATGTATACTGAAAGCCTAGCTCTTTTTGTATGAACATTTTATTTTGAAATAAGAATCACATGATCATTGTTAGCACTTTATATATTTATTATATATGTGCATATTGTCTAATATTTTACATTGTAGATAACATGGTGCTTGGTGTGGCACAGAAGATCATATTATCAGTCCCTTGTAAAATATAAGTAGAGGCTCACAACTAAGATGGTTTTGGACAAACCATTGGCATGGTTGTAGTGTAGCTTGGTATTGTTTTTTCTTGAACATAGAGTTACACTAGTACACTTAGGTGTATTGAGCAGGACCGACATAGAGGTGATTCAATTTATTGCTGACTGCATAATTGAATCGGACCTCGGATATTATGTTGTACATGCTCTTAATCCCGATATAATAACGGGCACATGTACTTAGTATTTATTTCTTTGATTTACCAGAGGGTGAGATTTAGATGGATTAAATCAATATGCCCGGTAAGTTGGGAAATGATATTATTTACATGGTGTGTCGTTGATTATAGGAGGAAACCGTGTCCTATATATTAGGTTGATGATGTCCCCTTGAGGAGCTCAAAAGGTTCATCATGTAAACCCAGCTGGTTGACTTAGTCAACATGATGATAAGGTTGAGTGGTACTACTCGAGGAATTAGATGTTAATTAATTGATGGTCAGTAAATCAATTAATTGACGGACATTCGATATCTTAAACACGGGGAGATTAATGTACGAATAATATATGGAGCCCATATTAATTTATGGGGGTTGATGAGGTAGTTCAATGATGATCCTCTAGTGGAATGGAACATCATTGATGGATCAAGTTTGTGTGGTTCCGATCCATCGAGTGGCCAAGACCCAACTCCTCCTTATGGTCCCTATCGTACCCTAATATAATCCTTGTGAAGTCTAGATCCAAGAATGTAAAACAAAACCTAGAACCAACGGTTGGGATTAAATCCCTAGATCCGATGGTTAGGATGAAACACTAGAACCAACGGTTGGGATTAAATCCCTAGATCCGATGGTTAGGATGAAACCCTAGAATCGACGGTTGAGATTAAATCCCTAGATCCGACGGTTGGGATAAAACCCTAGATCCGATGATTGGGATGAAATCCTAGATCTGATGGTTGGGATGAATTCCTAGATTCGACGGTTGAGATGAAACCCTAGATTCGACGGTTGGGATAAAACCCTAGATCCGACGGTGGAGGTTAAATCCCTAGATCCGACGGTGGAGATTAAAGGAGTCCTAAGCCTAACTCTATAAAAGGAAAGCTTAGGGTTGGGCGGCAATAATGAATTGATTGAGGAATTAGGGTTTTGGCTCATCCAAAAGTGGGCGGCTAGGGTTTTTGGGTGGCTAGGGTTTTGGAGCAAAACAAGTGGGCGGCAACTCTTCCTTCTAGTTGATTGCCGGCGCCCATCCTCCTCCATCAACACTTGGCCTGCGCCCATCCTAGAGGCCTCTCCCTTCTTCCTTGGCCGGCGGTTCTCCTTCCATAGGTGGCCGGCATTCATCTTCCTCCCTTCATCCTAGAGTGGCCGGCGGCAACACTTCTTGAAGTTGGCCGGCGCATCATCCAATTGTTCCTTGGCCGGCGGTTGCACCAAATTCCCTAATTTGGTGGCCGGTTCTAGATAGGAAGGTATTTGTTGTTTCTTCTCTTTGTTCGCAGCGGACAAGGTGGAGAAGAAAGCGATCTAGAAGGTTTCTACTCGTGGAGGATCTTCATCCACACGTCGTCCACAAGAAGGATAGGACATACGGTAGAAGATCGTGAGGTATAAAGTTATTTTAACTTTATTTATAGATCTGAGCTTGTTCTTTTATGTTTTGATTATGCATGTGTAAATTAGTAAATATATTGTATAATCATTGACCCCGAAGACAAACACAAAAACCGACGATCCGTCCGTCGTCTCTTCCGCGGCTAACCAACTAGAAGAGTTGAGTTGCTTGAACAACTAGTTTGTTCAAGCGATCACTCAAGTTGTTAGCACGACTACGAAATGGTTGTGCTAAGGAAGCTCATCCCATCCGGATTAATTCTTTCATTAGTGAAAATTTTAATCCGGGGACATGGGAGCCAATGAGCCTCCGAAGCATCCACCTTCAATTGGTATCAGAGCCACGGTTTCCGATTTTGTGTGTTTAGGATTCGGTTAATTTTTTATGCATTTTTCATATATTATATGTGCCGGATAATAGTAGGATATGCGTAGTTTAACTCTTTGGTTGCAGGCATAAGATCCGACTATTATGGCCATGTGTGTGTATGTGAATGGATGTGTGTAAAAATTTATTTTTTGAATCCTCGGGGTTGATGAGGCTAGATTAGTATTAAATTTTTGTAATTAAATATGGCATTGTTTAGCCGCTCATTTTAGTTTACTTTCGATCTAGATTATTTGTACACTCCTTCGTGGAGTATAGGATCGATGGATGTAAATTAAAATGTTTTATCTCGGCTCGGAACTCTTTGGTGACTTGCGCACGGGAAAAGATGGAGCGGACGAGGTGGCGACACGACGGGATGCATATTGGAGGACAATGCCATAATAGTTGAAAAAATTCTATTTTTTTCCATATTTATTGCTTATTTGTTTTATATGCATGTTGTGTATGATTTAAAATTCCTCATTTGTAATTTACTAAGTGGGAGAGGGACATTTTAATTAATTCCCGCGGCCTCCATTACAATTTGACGTGTGATGCAAACAAACTTGTGTGTTGGCTCTGAGTGCCTTCCTCCCTGCAGACGGGTTTGTTTGCGGATCACTAGGTCAAATAATGGTTATAGGAAATTATCTAGGAGCATGTGTACTTCCACAGTGGTAAGACACATAATCCGAAATAATTCCCTCAGTATCATGTAATGGTGCACACTTAGATGCAAATAAAGGTATCCTCCCCATCGGAGTCATTGCTTTTATTTGTAGGGCCAAAGAGGAACCAACTATTAATTTTATTTGTCAAAAAGTAAGGTTGACAAGATAATAAAATTAATGGGTAAAACCTCCTCTTACAAATGTAGAATTCGTATACGTCCACACTGTGTGGCATGCGACATTCTCGGTGATTTGAGGTGTTGGTTGATTTCGGGATTTTATTGTTTTGAGGAATCAATAATATTTGAAATCTAATATTTTGATCATTGTGATTTTTAGGATTTTTAAATGGCTTTCAACCCACTTGCTGTGATTTTAAAAGAAAACAAACTTACTGGTTCAAACTACATTGATTGGAAAAGAAACCTGGATATTGTCTTAACTGCGGAGGAGTACAAATTTGTACTCTTCGAGGTCTGTCCTCCTAAGCCCACCGATGACTCTGATGAAAAGGAGAAAGAACGTTATAAGAAATGGGTCAAGGCAGATGAGATGGCGCGGTGTTACATTTTGGCATCTATGTCAAATGTGCTGCAACATCAGCATCAGGCCATAGCCATAGCTTATGACATGATGTTCAATCTCAAGGAACTTTTCGGACATCAGAGTAGGGCGGCTAGGCAGGAGGCAATGAGAGACTTGATGATGACCTCCATGATCGAGGGAACACCCGTTAGGGATCATGTTCTCAAGATGATGGCTCATCTTAATGAGATGGAAGTCCTCGGAGCTAAGATCGATGGGGAAACCCAGGTCGATATCATTCTCTAGTCTCTGCCTAGGAGTTTTGAGCAGTTCCGCCTCAACTACAACATGAACAAGAGGTTGTATTCATTGGCGGAGCTTCTGACAGAACTCCAGGTGGTAAAGGGGCTTTTTCGTCAAAGTGCTCAAGCCATGGTCGCTCAGAAGGTTTCTTCCTCTAAACTGAAAGGTAAGAAGAAGAAGAAACAAGGTGGAGCGAAGAAAGTGGCAGTGGGACCTCAGGCAGGAGTGAAGAAGCCGAAAGGCAAGTGCTTCACTTGCAAGCTGACTGGACATTGGAAGGCGGACTGTCCTCGCCGAAAGAACAAAGATATATCTTCTTGTTTAGTTGTTGAAACATGTTTAGCTGTGTTATCTACACGTGTCTAGTGTGTAGATACAGGAGCCACTGATCATATCTACAATACTTTGTAGGGGTTCCAGGAAACCCGATGACTAGCTGAGGGAGAGATTACCGTCTTCATGGGCAATGCTTCAAAGGTGGCGGCTATTGCAGTGGGAGACGTTTATTTATCTTTTGATAGGAATAAAGTTTTGGTTTTAAGAAATTGTCTTTATGTACCTACTTTTAGAAATAATTTAATTTCAGTTTCTAAATTGTTTATGGATGGGTATTCTGTTTCTTTTAATGACAAAGTGGTTATAAAAAGGAACAGGGAGATTATCTGTTCTGGTACATTGGTTGGAAATTTATATACTCTTGAACCGAAAACTCCCACGATGCATATAGAGATCAATAACTCATCTTCTAAGTCTAATAAGAGAAAAGAACCTTCGCAAATGAACCAAACATATCTTTGGCATCTAAGGCTTGGTCATATTAACCTTAGCAGAATTCAAAGGTTGATAGCTGATGGACCTTTGGGTTCATTAGTGGTGGAGGATCTCCCAACCTGCGAATCTTGCTTGGAAGGTAAAATGACCAAGAGGCCTTTCAAGGCCAAGGGGTATAGAGCCAAAGATGTGTTGGAAATGGTTCATTCTGATTTGTGCGGTCCTATGTCTATCCAGGCAAGAGGTGGCTTTGAATACTTCGTCTCTTTTATAGATGATTATTCAAGGTATGGATACATTTACTTGATGCGCGGCAAGTCTGAATGCTTTGACAAGTACCACTTGGGAGAGTTTAGGAGTCACTTATCAGAGGCTGGGATTCAATCCCAATTGTCTGCACCTGGCACACCCCAGTAGAATGGTGTAGCGGAGCGAAGGAATAGGACTCTTATGGAGATGGTCAGATCGATGATGAGTTATTCTGAGTTACCTGTTTCGTTCTGGGGGTATGCACTGGATACGACAATGTACACTCTGAACTTGGTTCCATCTAAATCAGTACCTTCTACCCCTGTAGAATTGTGGACTGGGCGAAAGCCTAGTCTGAGACATATTCGGATATGGGGGAGTCCAGCACATGTGCTGAAGGCTGATGCTGGTAAGTTGGAACCTCGTACAGAAGTGTGTATATTTGTTAGCTACCCTAAGGGAACGAAAGGTGGTTTGTTTTATAATCCTAGAGATCAGAGGGTGATCGTTAGCACGAACGTCAGATTTCTAGAGGAGGATTATGTAATGAACCACAAGCCCAAGAGTAGGATTGTTCTTGAGGAGTTGACAGGGGAAGTCCCGACTTCAGTACCACCGGTACAAGAGGAGACACCACAAGTCACTGCACCGCGTGTCACGGAGCATACACAGGAGGCACCTCGTCGTAGTGGGAGGGTTGTTAGACAACCCGATAGATTCATGTTTTTGGGAGAGTCTTCGGACTTAGTCCCTGGGGAAAATGAACCTGATCCCTGGACATATAACGAGGCAATCCAAGATAGAGATGCGGTATCTTGGCAAAAAGCGATGAATTCAGAGATATAATCTATGGATTCTAATCAGGTCTGGAAGCTAGTAGAACCACCCGATGGTGTAAAAACCATTGGATGCAAGTGGATCTACAAGAGAAAGAGAGGAGTAGATGGGAAGGTTGAGACCTTCAAAGCTAGGCTTGTTGCGAAAGGGTATACTCAGAAAGAGGGTATTGATTATGAGGAGACCTTTTCGCCGGTAGCTATGCTTAAGTCTATCCGGATTCTCTTATCTATAGCTGCTCATATGGACTATAAGATTTGGCAGATGGATGTCAAGACAGCTTTCCTTAACGGAAGTCTTGAGGAGAACATCTATATGCGGCAACCAGAGGGATTCATTGCTAAAGGCAAAGAGCATCTTGTATGTAAGCTTAATCGGTCCATTTATGGATTGAAGCAAGCTTCTAGATCTTGGAACATCCACTTTTATGAGGTAATCCAGTCATATGGATTTATTCAAAGTCCGGATGAGCCTTGTGTATACAAGAGATGTGACGGAAACATAGTGGTGTTTCTTGTACTATACGTAGATGACATTTTGTTAGTTGGCAACAATATCAAAGTGTTATCAGATGTAAGGGTATGATTGTCCAAACAGTTTGATATGAAGGACTTGGGAGAAGTGGGACACATCCTTGGGATCAAAGTTATAAGGGATCGCAAGAAAAGGATGTTGTGCTTGTCTCAAGCTTCATACATTGACACTATCCTTGCTCGTTTTAGCATGCAGAACTACAATAAAGGTTTTCTACCTTTTAGGCATGGAGTTCCTTTATCTAAAGAGATGTGTCCCAAAACATCAAAGGAGATAGAGGACATGAAGGCGGTTCCTTATGCTTCGGCAGTAGGAAGCCTTATGTATGTTATGCTATGTACGAGACCGGATATCTGTTTTGTCGTGGTCATGGTTAGCAGATATCAGAGTAATCCTGGACAGGGACATTGGACAGCAGTAAAGCATATATTGAAGTACCTGAGAAGGACTAGGGATTATATGCTGGTTTACCGGGCAGATCAATTAGTCCCTGTGGGTTACACGGATTCGGATTTCCAATCAGATAGGGACAAGAGTAAGTCTACCTCGGGGTTTGTGTTTACTTTTGGAGGTGGAGCCATAGTATGGAGGAGTGTCAAGCAGAAATGCGTGGCGGACTCTACCATGGAAGCTGAGTATGTGGCAACCTCTAAGGCAGCCAAGGAACCTGTATGGCTCAGGAACTTCTTGATGGACTTGGATGTGATTCAAGGTTTGCCCAGAACTATCACGATTTATTGTGATAATAGTGGTGCAATTGCAAACTCGAAAGAACCATGAGCCCATAAGGCGAGTAAACACATAGAGCGCAAGTACCACCTTATACGAGAGATCGTAAAGCGAGGAGAAGTTGCTGTCACCAAGATTGCATCAGAGGATAACCTGGCGGATCCATTCACTAAGGCCCTTCCAGCAAAAGCGTTTGATAGGCATGTGGAGGACATGGGGATCAGATGTATGGCAGAGTGACGACGGCATAGTCTTTTAGTATAAGTGGGAGATTGTTGGAATGTATACTGAAAGCCTAGCTCTTTTTGTATGAACATTTTATTTTGAAATAAGAATCACATGATCATTGTTTGCACTTTATATATTTATTATATATGTGCATATTGTCTAATATTTTACATTGTAGATAACATGGTGCTTGGTGTGGCACAGAAGATCATGTTATCAGTCCCTTGTAAAATATAAGTAGAGGCTCACAACCAAGATGGTTTTGGACAAACCATTGGCATGGTTGTAGTGTAGCTTGGTATTGTTTTTTCTTGAACATAGAGTTACACTAGTACACTTAGGTGTATTGAGCAGGACCGACATAGAGGTGATTCAATTTATTCGATCGCATAATTGAATCGGACCTCGGATATTATGTTGTACATGCTCTTAATCCCGATATAATAACGGGCACATGTACTTAGTATTTATTTCTTTGATTTACCAGAGGGTGAGATTTAGATGGATTAAATCAATATGCCCGGTAAGTTGGGAAATGATATTATTTACATGTTGTGTCGTTGATTATAGGAGGAAACCGTGTCCTATATATTAGGTTGATGATGTCCCCTTGAGGAGCTCATAAGGTTCATCATGTAAACCCAGCTGGTTGACTTAGTCAACATGATGATAAGGTTGAGTGGTACTACTCGAGGAATTAGATGTTAATTAATTGATGGTTAGTAAATCAATTAATTGACAGACATTCGATATCTTAAACATGGAGAGATTAATATACGAATAATATATGGAGCCCATATTAATTTATGGGGGTTGGTGAGGTAGTTCAATGATGATCCTCTAGTGGAATGGAACATCATTGATGGATCAAGTTTGTGTGGTTCCGATCCATCGGGTGGCCAAGACCCAACTCCTCCTTATGGTCCCTATCGTAGCCTAATATAATCCTTGTGAAGTCTAGATCCAAGAATATAAAACAAAACCTAGAACCAACGGTTGAGATTAAATCCCTAGATCCGATGGTTAGGATGAAACACTAGAACCAACGGTTGGGATTAAATCCCTAGATCCGATGGTTAGGATGAAACCCTTGAATCGACGGTTGAGATTAAATCCTTAGACCCGACGGTTGGGATAAAATCCTAGATCCGACGGTTGGGATGAAATCCTAGATCCGACGGTTGGGATGAAATCCTAGATCTGACGGTTGAGATGAATCCCTAGATCCGACGGTTGGGATAAAACCCTAGATCCGACGGTGGAGGTTAAATCCCTAGATCCGACGGTGGAGATTAAAGGAGTCCTAAGCCTAACTCTATAAAAGGAAAGCTTAGGGTTGGGCGGCAATAATGAATTGATTGAGGAATTAGGGTTTTGGCTCATCCAAAAGTGGGCGGCTAGGGTTTTTGGGTGGCTAGGGTTTTGGAGCAAAACAAGTGGGCGGCAACTCTTCCTTCTAGTTGATTGCCGGCGCCCATCCTAGAGGCCTCTCCCTTCTTCCTTGGCCGGCGGTTCTCCTTCCATAGGTGGCCGGCATTCATCTTCCTCCCTTCATCCTAGAGTGGCCGGCGGCAACACTTCTTGAAGTTGGCCGGCGCATCATCCAATTGTTCCTTGGCCGGCGGTTGCACCAAATTCCCTAATTTGGTGGCCGGTTCTAGATAGGAAGGTATTTTTTGTTTCTTCTCTTTGTTCGCAGCGTGGAGAAGAAAGCGATCTAGAAGGCTTCTACTCCTGGAGGATCTGCGTCCACACGTCGTCCACGAGAAGGATAGGACATACGGTAGAAGATCGTGAGGTATAAAGTTATTTTAACTTTATTTACAGATCTGAGCTTGTTCTTTTATGTTTTGATTATGCATGTGTAAATTAGTAAATATATTGTATAATCATGGACCCTGAAGACAAACACAAAAACCGGCGATCCGTCCGTCGTCTCTTCCGCGGCTAACCAACTAGAAGAGTTGAGTTGCTTGAACAACTAGTTTGTTCAAGCGATCACTCAAGTTGTTAGCACGGCGACGAAATGGTTGTGCTAAGGAAGCTCATCCCATCCGGATTAATTCTTTCATTAGTGAAAATTTTAATCCGGGGACATGGGAGCCAATGAGCCTCCGAAGCATCCACCTTCACTCTTTGCCAGTACAACAGTGTTTACCCCCTCCATTCCAGTTGTTTCGATTTGCATCCCCATTTTGGCTGTTGACTTTGGTTTCTCCATGGTAGTATTTTTCACCTACATGAGCTCAGTGTTGGAGGATTGTGGCCCGGCTAGAGGGGGGTGAATAGCCCTCGATGTGTACGATGGAAATTGATCGCTTCCTAATCGTCTACACTTAATATTAGCGCAGCGGAAATACTAATAATAAAGACAATTAAGCAAATGCAAATGTAAAGTAGAAGCAAATGCTAATACCGAGATGTAACATGGTTCACGACCCTTGTCGCTAGTCCATGGACGATTTGTATGGCGAATCACTCCCTCAACAATCCACTAGTCTCTCCTTCAAGGTGGAGGTAAACCTTTTTACACAAATCACTCCCTCTTACAATAAGATTGAAATAAACACAAGAAGAGGAGTGTTAAAATGTGTTGGGAACTTGGGAGAAGTTTAGGAGTTAAGCATTAGCCTCCCAAGAGCACCCAAGGCCTCTTCTTATAGGGAAGAGGCCATTCTTCCTAGCGAGCAATCGACTGATGCAGCCATCAATCGACTGATGCATCCATCAATCGACTGTTGTTGTAGCCGTTGCCTCATAACGACTTCATCCATGTCGGCGTCCAGCCAACGACTCCCTCATCAATGGACTGATCATCCCTATCAGTCGACTGATAAAGCTATTAGTCGAGTGATCAGGCAATCAGTAGACTCTCAAACCCTCTGTGCCCGCGACCACCTTGATTAGTTGACTACCGTCCATTGGCAGTCTACTGATGGTGCAGCAGTCGACTGCTAAACCCTAGCAGTACACTACTGGGCTAGAAGACCATCAATCAAACACCGATCGAGCACCAGTTGAGTGCCATCGACCAAGATCAGTCGACTAATATCTATATCAATCGACTGGTGTCAGGTAAAACCTCAAACAAAACACTTGTTTGAGCATCCGACGGTCGGGTAAACCTCAAACCACATGTTTGAGCATCCGACACTTTCACTGCTTTTAGCGCCGATAAAAATTTCCTCGTTCCTTTCTTTGACTCCCCGATAAACTCAAATGAAACCTCTGCTTCAGGTAGGAAGGTCACCCTCCATTTACGACACTCAATTGAAGCACCGTACTTTTGCAAAAAAATCCATGCCCAATATAACATCATAGTCCCACATATCTAGGACTATCAGGTCACAATAGAGCTCCCTGTCTGCGAGTCTAATTGGTGCGGCGCACAGAATATGGGTGGATGGCATCACTTCTCCCGAAGGAAACGTTGTTAAGAATTTATAGTCCAAGACTTGGGGATGCCTATCTATCTTTCTTGTGAAAGGCGTAGAGACGAATGAATGGGTTGCCCCAGTGTCAAATAACACAGTAGCATACTGACTGAAAATAAATATCTGACCTATGACAACCGTCGAGGCACTCGCCACATCTTCTCTGGTGAGGGAGAACACCCTGGCATTTGTCCCAACGGGTGGGGCTTCCAGTCTCCCTTAGCTTATCTGAGGACCCTCTATCGTAGCCTCGTGATCCGTGAAGTTGTGGAGGAGCTCCCGGGTACTGGACATACTGCTGAGGAGGTGCCTGAACTCGGGTAGGGCAGTTCCAGGCTATGTGCCCCTCCAGTCCACAGTTGTAACACTCCCTAGTGCCCTGACGACATTCCCCCGGATGCTTCTTCCCACATGTAGGACACAGATACCCATTGGTTGTTCCTAGGCCCCCGCCATTCCACTGTTTCTTCTTGCCACTGCGGTCCCTCTTCCAGCTAGTATTCTGAGATTTTGGATCTCCGGTCCGTGCCTTACTCTGCTAACTGATGTTGTTCAGGTAGTGCTCGGTGACCAGGGCACTACTGAATAGCTCTTCGGCGGTCTGGGGTTGATTGACTCCGCCGGCCACATTCAGGGCTATCTCTGGTCGCAACATTTTCAGCAGGAGTCTGATCCTCTCCTTTCGAATCACTAACTCGGGCGTAGACGCGTGCGGTCGGTTGAACATTTTCATAGCTTCACTAACTGATAGATCGCCTTGTCGAAACTCGAGGAACTCATCGTAGTGCTTATTTGTGATCCGCCTCTGAAAGAACTCCTCGAAGAACTCCAATTCAAAGTCTGTCCACCTCATTTGATTTACTTGTCTCTTTGCTTTGACTCTCTCCCACCACATCCTTGCATCTCCGGAAAGACAGAACGAGGCACATTTTATCTTTTCGTGCTTGGGCCAATCCAGACTCCACGATGCTCTCCAGCTTTGAACCGGCTTGGGCATCCCATGGTTCACGGCACCGAAGAAATTTTACGGTTTCGGCCTCTGCAATCGAGATAGGCTTCGGTAGGACCCGGTGGCAGCATTGATTAGCGGTGCTTGCACCATAGTGGTCGTGTTAGGAGTTACGTTCTGCGTCCCTGGTGTGGTGCTAGGGTTCCCTTGTTGATTCGTGAGAGCATTGATAACCAGCTGTTGTTCTGCGACCTGACGTTGTAGCTCGGTAACCACATGCATCAAACCGAGTGAGTCACGAGTCATTCCCTCTAGCACTACGTCTCCCGTTCATGTTATCTAAGTGATAAATAAATAATTAATTAAGGTATTATTATAATTTCTACTCATATACCGACATCTAACATCCCATATCATAAACAAGGCAAGGTATCATTTCTAGTGATATTTCTAGGTTAGAGACATGTTTCCATCCTATAAGGCATGTTAAGGTATCCTTACTATCTTGGTCACAAGTACGGTCCCATTCTACTAAAACATGACGAGGTATTATTTCTATCTAAATCACGAGTGTGATTCTATTCTACTAAAACATGATGAGGTATTAATTCTAACTAGATAGAAGACACTCTTCATTATAACAGAAACTTTAGTATTCATAAAGTTACTTACTTGGAAACAGTAGGAAGGATGGTTGATGTGTGATAGTGGAAAGGTGAACCCGCCTCGATAATTAACTCAGAACGCCCGCCTTATCTCGCTCTCGAGTAGGCGCTACTTTTTTCTTTTTCCTTATAACATAACATATATGGATCATTTTTCCTTCTACATACTTAAACATGTTATCATGGCTTAAACCTTCTTTTATACATGCATCACATATCATATTCATAATTAGCATGTTATCTCATCTTATCTCATTTTATAACATGCATAACATCAAGATTCATCCATGAGTTCTAACATACCAAACTTTCATAAGTAATTGAACAGTAACATAACTAAGCAACATTCAATCATGGTACTAATAAATCATAGGTCTTATAAGCGGAAGCACATGTCTTAAGGTGTTCACTGAGCATATAAATATAAGCAGATAGTAATAGGGTCTCTTTCCACCATGCCACTATCACACACACTTCCCTCCGCTACTTCCTCTTAGTTCAGGTTTCCTTTATCTGCAGTATATGGACAACATAAACTATAAGCATATAGCTTAGTAAGATTCTTGCCTACTCACAAAAGCCACAAACTTCATCAAACAATTAGAAAATAGGAGCATACTAGCAAAAATAGCATAAGTATTTCATAGCAACACTATTCATCAACATACCAACATAATGAAAACATAAGCATGGCATACAATTTACATAAGCATGCTAAACATAATTAACTCTAAGCAAGGCATAAATTAAACATAAGCATTCTTAATTGCATAAATCCTAAACATGCATCAAAGACATAATCATAAGCATTCTTAAACATGAACATAAGCATTAATAATTTCTTAAATCCTAAACATGCATCAAAGACATAATCATAAGCATTCATAATTACATAAATCCTAAACATGCATCAAAGACATAATCATAAGCATTCTTAAACTTGAATATAAGCATTCATAATTTCTTAAATCCTAAACATGCATCAAAGACATAATCATAAGCATTCTTAAACTTGAATATAAGCATTCATAATTTCTTAAATCCTAAACATGCATCAAAGAAATAATCATAAGCATTCTTAAACTTGAATATAAGCATTCATAATTTCTTAAATCCTAAACATGCATCAAAGACATAATCATAAGCATTCTTAAACTTGAATATAAGCATTCATAATTTCTTAAATCCTAAACATGCATCAAAGACATAATCATAAGCATTCTTCAACTTGAACATAAGCATTCATAATTACATAAATCCTAAACATGCATCAAAGACATAATCATAAGCATTCTTAAACATGAATATAAGCATTCATAATTTCATAAAGGTCTTTTCTTTTCAAAACATATACATATAGATACTTCAACATAATCATAACTTGCATGGGGGGCCCCAGGTTAAGTACCACATAATGCGCATTCCCTAATAGGCTGGGGTAGCGAGCCACCAGACCTACTAGAGTAAGACCTCTTACGTCTTACCAGGGCAAGACCTCTTACGTCTTCTTATGTCCCTATGGATTTGATTAACGACCACCTGACGGGTCGGGTACTTAACCTCTTACAAAGTAAAATATTTAATTCCTTTCTTTCTTGTCTTATCATAAGGAGAGTTCTTAATCCCTACTTGAAAGGGAAGCATCTCCATCTTATCTTATCATAAGGAGAGCTCTTAAATCCTACTTGAAAGGGAAGCATCTCCATCTTAGACATTTCATAGCATACATGCATTCATAACATAAGAGTACCCTAAAGGGCTCCTAAAGCATAAACATGTTTATCACATAAGCATAATTCATAGACATATTCATGGCATATTAAATCATAAAACATGTTCATCATATAGGCATATTTCATGGCATATTACATCATAAACATGTTCATCACATAGGCATATTTCATAAACATATTTCTTGGCATATTAAATCATAAAACATGTTCATCACATAGGCATATTTCATGGCATATTACATCATAAACATGTTCATCACATAGGCATATTTCATAAACATATTTCTTGGCATATTAAATCATAAAACATGTTCATCACATAGGCATATTAAAGTCATCCACCTAACATAACTTCATAAGGGGGTGTTTTCATGAAACCCAAACCCTAAACCCAAGGTTGGCCGAAACATATAGGGGCACAAAGCTTGGATTTTGTCACCTAAATTTATTCATGTAGGCATATATCATAACATAACTTCATAAGGGGTATTTTCATGAAACCCTAACCCCAAAACCATTGGGGGTCGAAACATATAGGGGCACAAGGCTTGGATTTTTGTCACCTAAATTTATTCAGGTAGGCATGTATCATAGCATAACTTCATAAAGGGTATTTTTATGAAACCCTAACCCTAAAACCATTGGTGGCCGAAACATATAGGGGCACAAAGCTTGGATTTTTGTCACCTAAATTCATTCATGTAGGCATATATCATAACATAACTTCATAAGGGGTATTTTCATGAAACCCTAACCCTAAAACCATTGGCGGCTGAAACATATAGGGCCATTATCTTGGATTGTTGACACCTAAAAATCCTACTTGAAACATACCATCTATGAACATAACCTTAGAATCAAGTTCATGCAACCCTAACCCCAAAAGCTTGGGTTGGCCGAAACATGTAGGGCTATAATCTTTGGACTTTTGACACCTAAAGGTTCCTACTTGAAGCATACAACCTATAAAAATTTCCCTAGTAGCATTTTCATGAATCCTAGCCCATAAACTTAGTTGGCCGAAACATATAGGGCTACAAACTTCATATTTCTTTCATGTAACCTATCCTACAAAACTAATATACTGCAGGTGAGGGAATCTTACATCCTTAGCTTGCTTTTAGTGGGTAGTTGACCTTATGGAAGCCAAGAACTAGCTTCTCCTTGCTTGGATGGGGTTCGGCCAAAGGTGAAAATGGAGAGGGGGAGAGATGGTTTTCGGTGAGGAAGGAGAAGGGAAGAAGAAGTGGCCAAGTTGAAACTTCCTTCTTCTTTATAAAGGGAGGAAGAGAAGTTTCTCTTCTCTTTTCTATGCCCCTTCATTTACCCTCATCACACTTATCTACAATTGTCCCCTCTTCTTCTAATGATATAATCCTATTGGGCTTCTGGTTAGTGGGTGCATCTATAGGTCTTGGCTATCTCTAGAGGTTTGGGGTTCAATTCCTAGGCCTTGCATCTCTTTTTGGCTATTTACTTTTATTTTTCGAAAAAAGCCCACATCAAGCCCATTATTGTAAAGCCAAAAACTCTCGTAAAATTGCTAGAAATTTTACGGGCGTTACATTTAAAGCCTAGTTTTGCCTTAGAATGTTTCAAATCATGAACTCACAGTTTATATAAAATGGTTTTAAAACATTTGAAATATCCAACCATAACCTTTGGGCAATATGTCTATGAATTAAATATATGCTTTCTCCATAATTGGTCTATGATTGCTATGTTATGATACTCTTAATGACCCATCAGAAATGTCATAAGCATAAGTGAGTCATGTGTATCATCCTAACATCTCACCCATTGCTATATTATCAATCAAGTTAGCCTTATGGTGAGTGTGAGATGTAGCTAAAGGTATTTATATTTAACCATAAATTTCATGCAATTCTACCCAATGGTTAAGTATCATCCTAAAAACCCCATCATTATCATAAAACACGGATTATCTATAATTTCATATTATGATCATAAAACACATATTACCCATCATGATTTAAACATTATCACCCAATATCATAAGTCAAACATTTTTCAATCATGATCATAAATCAAACATTTCACCCAACACTAACATAAGTCAACCAAATAGTATGATATAAAATAATTCCATTTATGGTTGACTATCCTAGCTTTCTCTAACCTCTAAGGATGAATTTGGGAACCCAATATAAGTTCTTTCCAATAGGCTTCACCAAATACTCCTTTGGGATCCATTTCCTAGCTAACATTTTTGTTTTGGATTGTCCCCTAGCTTTTAAACAATGATAGGCCTTTTCATTTTTGGATCCCTTATAACCTAGTCCTTTTTGTTAAAACTTGTTCTTTGGCTCCCAATGATCATATTTAAAGTGTTAGAGCCAATGGTAAATTGTTCTACGGCCTTAGTTAAATGATCTACCTTTTCCCTTAAGGCCTTGTTTTCTTCAACTAAGCATGCATCATTAACACTAGAAGAAATATCATTAACATGTGAGCATGCATTTTTCAATTTCTCTTATAGGGCTTTAATTTCATTAAACATGCATTTATTTTTCTTTTTAGCCCTAAACAAATCCCTAGTTAGAATAGTAATCATAGAAACAACATCATGGGAGGGAAGTTTATTTACCTTACTTACCCAATCCTCTTCAGATGATGATGATGATGATGAAGCTCCCCCTTTACTCAAGCTCTCCTCCTCACTTGAGCTTGCTTCTTCTCATTCGGATGAGGTGGAGTCCAAGTCATTTATCGGCATTAGTGCGAGGCTTGTGAATGCTTCTTCTTCCTCCGATGAGGATGGATCATCCCATGTGGCCTTCAAATTTTGCGCTTTGCCATTTCCTTTTTCTTTTGATTTCTTTTCATCCTTCTTCTTTTCCTTCTTCTTTTCTTCCTTTTCTTTTAACAAGGGACACTCATCCCTCATGTGTTCCTCTCCTTGGCAATTATAGCAAATAATCTTCCTCCTTGGCCTTCTCCTATCATAAGACTTGTTAAATCTAAAACTCTTAAGAGCACGTCTCAACTTTCTTACCATGTAGGCCTCCTCGTTGCTATCCATTGAAGAGGATGATGATTCATCGGATGAGGAGGGTTGAGTCTCCTTCTTCTTCTTTCCTTTGACGGCCATTAGTGCTAATCCCCTTGATGGCTTGATTGGATCTTCTACTATTCCTTCAAGCCTAGTTTCATGCAATTCCATAGTGGAGAAAAATTCTTCTAGAGTACATACCTCTAGATTTTTGGAGATGTAGAACGAATCCACCATCGAACTCCATTTTCATGACCGGGGGAATGCATCTATTGCCTTCATGATCATGTCCCAGTTCGAGAGCTTCTCTCCTACACTTGATAAACCGGTTATTATTTCCTAAAATTGTGAATGAAGAGATAATACCTTCTCCCCTTTATCTAGCTTGATATTGTTCAATTGGGAGCGGAGAAGGTCCCGTCTTGCAAGCTTTGCCTCAGAAGTGCCTTCATAGAGCTCTACAAGCTTTTTCCACATTTCCTTGGTGCTAGAGCACTCCCCAATCCTATTGATTTCTTGTTGAGGGAGCACATTGTATAGATGGTGCTTGGCCTTTGAATTCGCCAAGTGGTCCTCTCTTTGCTTCTTGGTCCATCTCGATTTTTCTAGCATTGTCCCTTCTTCGTCCCTAGGTATCTTAAAACCACTATCCATAATTAGCATTATATCATAGTCTATTTCGAAGAATACCTGCATTCTCTTTTTCCACCAAGAGAAATCTCCTTTGAACTTGAGTGGATGGATGTTGGAGCCGGCCATTTCTTGTCGTGCTTGTTTTGGCGATGAGTCCGTCGACAAGCTCCTAGCTCTAATACCACTTGTTGGAGGATCATGGCCCAGCTAGAGGGGGGTGAATAGACCTCATTGTGTACGATGGAAATTGATCGCTTCTTAATCGTATACACTTAAGATTAGTGCAGCGGAAATACTAATAATAAAAACAATTAAGCAAATGCAAATGTAAAGAAGAAGCAAATGTTAACGCCGAGATGTAATGTGGTTCACGACTCTTGTCGCTAGTCCATGGATGATTTGTATGGCGAATCACTCCCTCAACAATCCACTAGTCTCTCCTTCAAGGTGGAGGTAAACCTTCTTACACAAATCACTCCCTCTTACAATAAGATTGAAATAAACACAAGAAGAGGAGTGTTAAAACGTGTTGGGAACTTGGGAGAAGTTTAGGAGTTAAGCATTAGCCTCCCAAGAGCACCCAAGGCCTCTTCTTATAGGAAAGAGGCCATTCTTCCGATCGAATCCGTTGACTCACTGCGATGGCAGTGCCTCATGCGACTTCATCCACGTTGGCGTCTAGCCAACGAATCCCTTATTAGTCGACTGATCATCCCTATCAGTCGACTGATAGAGCCATCAGTCGAGTGATCAAACAATTAGTCGACTCTCAAACCCTCTGTTCCCGTGACCACCTTGATCAGTCGACTACCATCCCTTGGCAGTCGACTGATGGTGCAAAAGTCGACTACTAAACCCTAACAATGGACTGCTGGCCCAGAAGACCATCAATCGAACACCGATCGAGCACTAGTCGAGTGCCATCGACCCAGATAAGTCGACTGATATCTATATCAGTCAACTGGAGTCGGGTAAAAACTCAAATAAAATACTTGTTTGAGCATCCGACAGTTGGGTAAACCTCAAACTACATGTTTGAGTCCGACACTTCCACTCATCGAGTAAAAACCTCAAACCCATGTTTGAGCATCTGACTTAACCAAACGTCTGGTAAAACCTCAAACATAAGTTTGAGCGTCCGACTTAACCAAACGTCGGGTAAAACCTCAAACATAAGTTTGAGCATCTGACACTTGACTTATCCATTCAGTCAAGTTCTCCTATGTGCTACCCCGTCCCGGGTTACAATCGCTCACTCTCATCTTTCTTGGAGTCCCTCGCCTCGAAGCTTTCTTCGTTCGACCATGCCCCTCGGATACACCTATCCACGACTTTATAATGTCATCTTTCGAGTCTCACCCAAAAGTATGCTTCCTTTGGCTTCACTCCAATGCTCCTCGTCCAGCGTTCCCTCGGATGCACCAAGTGCACGGCTTCCGCAATGTCATCCTTCACTGACACAAAGACCCGAGCCATGAGATGGTGAACTCACCAATGGTTTCATCAAGATAAACATGTGCATTTTACTAAGTCCTGCATAACTTAAACGCACATATCAAATCAACATAATAACCTAACTTGAACTCTTTGCCACACACATCAAAACCACATCATACATGGGTGGATTGCCCTAACACTCAGTCACCAAGAGAAGAAGTTGGATGGGTTTACATCTTTACTCGAGAGGAGATGTAGAGGATCGAAGGATTGATTAGTTGGGGTATTACTTTATTTTACCCTAATTGTTGATATATATATTGAGAGATATTGGTAGTTTATGGGTATTTATGATTAGAATATTCTTAGATAGGATTAGGATAGTTTCTGTACAATGACTTTGTGGGTCGGTGGTATCTTTACTATTGGGTGAGGTGTTGACCAGCAACTAAGAAGTCAAGGGATGCCCTTAGACTTTGATAGACATATCTTTACTATAGACATATTCTCTCGGATGGTTAAATTGTTGAAATGATAGCATCCTATGTCTCTCGAATGTGCATATAATCTTAGAGTATTCGGAAGTAGTTCAGATGAACTTCCAGGCTTGTCGCTGCATAAGCAAGTGGAGTATGCGATCGAAGTGATTTTGGGAATAGTTTCAATATTGAAGACCTTATAATTGTAGGGAAAATTGCTTCCCTTTTTGGTTGCTTGTGCATGGCGATCCTATCTAGTGTCCCCGGATAAAAAAAATTAATCCGGACGAAGATGGATTACCCAAGCAACTGATTCATCATCGTGCTATTCGATTTGAGTGGTCGCTTGAACAAACTTGTTGTTCAAGAAACCTAACTCTTTTCATCAATTAGCCGCAGAACATCCTACTATTATCCAAAATAAAATATATGATAAATGCATGAAAGTAACTGAATCCAAAACACAAAACTAGAAACCGTGACTCTGATACCACATGTAGGGAAAATTGCTTCCCACTTTGGTCACTTGTGCATGGTGATGCACGTGAACGCGACCTCAAATCTCGTGATGGAGGTCATCGAGGACTCGAAGCGCGCACTCGCGCTCAATGTCTGCAAGTGTACGAATGTCGTCAAGTAATAAAAGATTATCGATCCCACAGGGACTGGGATTCAAATACCAATATGTTCAGTGGTTGAAATTGTTCGGAAGTAAAATCTAAAAGGTTTCGATTGTAAGGGTTGTCGGTGGACTAAATTCTAATACGGTGTCACACGGAGGAAGAAAGGAGTGTGTCGAGATCTTTAAAAAGGGATTCTAGGACTTCAGTTTCACTTGTGTGTCATAAAACATGTTGTCAACTGGTCGTTGTCTAAACGTCTAGCTATGGTTTTATGGAAGGGAAATCATACACTCTTCCGATGAGCCACCACATCTACCGGGAGCTATCTCTGCCTTACAAGGACGGGATAGATGGTACGAGGATGCCAAAACAATCCCTGTGATGAACCATTTTCGGTTCCATCACATCCTTCTACCCACGGTTATAGGAGATCAGGTTTACCCCTAGGTTCCTTGTATAAAATCCCTTAAATCATAGATACGAGGGTTGTCACCCCTCGTATCACCTAAGCACAATAGGTAGAAAACTAAATACGCATAGATATGGGTATAAACAATTTCCAATTGCAAATTCAAACTTAAAAATAGAATTTAATTTGAACCAACATGTCATGCGAACACAAGCTACTCCCTAATCCTAGAATCGAAGGAACTACTCCATATATAAAAGAGGAGAATCATAATGCATGTACATGTTCAAATATATCAGAAATTAAATGCAAGAACAAGAAATTACAATGTCTATGTGTCCTTCTCTCCAGCAATGAAGTGTAGAACGTAGACCTATGGCGGCATTCTTCCTCTCCGTTGTGAGTTCCCCAAGCTTTTTAGGGCTTCGGTGTGCCGTCCCAGTCGTCGTGCCACCTCCTAGGGTTTGGGCGGAGCCGTCCTTATATAGACATCACCTTGGACTATTGTAAAATCCGAAAAAAGCCCCAGTCGCATCAATCTGCTGGGCCACCACATGGTCGTGTGTTTCCACATGGCCAGGCCATGTGCAGCCCTAGGGTGGCTGATCTCGCCGATTGGACACGACCGTGTGTAGCCACATGCCCTGGTCGTGTCCCATTCTGCATCTAGCTGTAAAATTTCCTTCTTTTGCTCCAAAAGTGTACCTTTTCCCCCCAAAATGCTATCTTGCACACAAAAGTACAAAGAGCAGACCTCCGAACCACAAAATAGGAAATGTGTGCAAAATAGAGTGACATGTGCATGAAGCTAACATAAAACATAATGAGATGTGAGAGAAAACTACTCCTAAAACCCTATATGTTTCGCTCACAATGTTAGGGCAATCTCTTGCCATGATAAGGTTTTGATGTGTGTGGCAAAGGGTTTAAGTTAGGGTGTTAGTGTGATTTGATATGTGCGTTGGAGTCTTGCAGGGCTTAGTAATTCGCAAATGGAGCCGTGGCGAGTTTCACAACTCATGACTCGGTCCTTGAGTCGGTGAAGGATGGCTTTGCGGAAGCCGTGCGCATGGAGCATCCGAGAGACCGCCAGACGAGGAGCTTGGAGTGAAGCCAGAGGAAGTAGACTTCGAGGCAAGAGACACGAAGGAGCATTGCAGAGTCGTGCGCCTGATGCTGCCGAGGGACGTGGTCGAGGACGAAGATAACTTCGAAGGCGAGGGACTCCAAGAGATGAGAGTGAGTGAATGTAACCCGAGAAGGGGTAGTAGCTCTTAGGTGAAACTTGGCCATTTGGCTAAGTGTCGGATGGGATTTCCCGACACCAGTCGGCTGCCATGGAATAGCAGTCGACTGCTCTAAGTCGAACGTGGTTCGACTGGTATTCGATTGGTTGTTTTGGGGCCAGCAATGATCATATATGTGGGAAGTCGATCGCCAAGACCATCACCGATCCCAAGGCGTAGCTGATCGCCGAAAGGGTTTAGCCACGTAACCACTCTATAGCCGATCGGCGCTCAACTACGAGGCTGATGATCACGAGGTCCATCGCTGATCGCCAAGTGTTCTGTTGACTACAACGGCCATGATCGACATGTTCGAGGCCGCGAGAGTGGCTGATCGCCAAGGGCAGAATGATCCGGTGGTGGCCAACGGGAAGAAAAGCTTCCTCTATATAAAAAGAGAGGGTGTGGGCTTTTGGATGGCTAATGCTCTTACTCCAAACGGCCATCCAAGTGCCCCACAAGCTTTAAACTCTTCTTACTTGCTTTTACTTCATTCTTATTGTAAAAAGAGTGATCTTGATTGTAAAGGTTACCTCCACCTTGCTTGGTGCAAAGGAGAGACCATTAGTGGATTGGTTTTGGCAGAGTGATTCACCGAGGACGAATCGGGGACCGTGGATTAGCAGCGTAGCCGTGAACCACGTTATACTATTTTGTTAGCATTTGTTTTCTTATATTTGTATTTGCTTGTCTTTATTGCTTCCGTTGCGCTAATTAGTTTTGTAGATGAGCAAATACCGACATTCAACGACAAAGGGCTATTCACCCCCCCTCTAGTCGGTCGTTCAATCTCCAACAAGTGGTATCAGAGCCAAGGAAAGCTTGTCGAGGACTAACTGCCACAACAAGCAACTTTCAAAATGGCCGGCTCCAACATCCATCCACCGAAGTTTGAAAGAGAATTCGCTTGGTGGAAGAAGCGAATGGAGGTATTTTTCAAAACGGATTTTGATATTATGATTACAATGGAATCCGATTTCATTTTGCCTAGGGATGAAGAGGGAAAGCTAATAGAGAAGTCAAGGTGGACCAAGAGGCAAAGAGAGGAGCACCTTGCAAATTCAAAAGCAAAGCACCATCTCTACAATGTTCTTCCTCAACAAGAAATAAATAGAATTGGAGAATGCCTAAGTGCCAAGGAGATGTGGGAGAAGCTAATTTAGCTTCATGAAGGCACATTCGAGGCAAAGCTAGCAAGGAGAGACCTCCTCCGCTCCCAACTCAACAACATTAAACTAGAAAAGGGAGAAAAGGTAATTTCCTTACATTCTCGTTTCAAGGAAATTATAACCGATTTGTCAAGTGTAGGTGAGAAGCTATCAAACCGGGATATGGTTATGAAGGCTATAGATGCCTTTCCGCGATCCTCAAAGTGGTGCTCCATGGTGGACTCCTTCTATATTTCGAAGAATTTAGAAGTGAGCACCTTGGAGGAGTTCTTCTCAACAATGGAGCTCCATGAAACAAGGCTTGAAGGAATACAAGAAGTGCCTAAAATCCAACCTTCAAGGGGAATGACACTATTGGCAAACAAGGGGAAGAAGAAGATAGAGATCCCTTCCTCCTCCGATGATGAAGCATCCTCCTCCTCCTCCATGGATAGCACGGAAGAAGCTTATATGGTAAGGAGGGTAAGACGTGCATTAAAAGGTTTTAGATTTAACAAATCAAATGATAGGAATAGAAGACCAAGGGGGGAAATCATTTGCTATAATTGCCAAGGAGAGGGACACATAAGGGATAATTGTCCCCTCCTAAACAAGAGCAAGGAAGAGAAGAAAAAGAATGAAGAAAAGAAGAAGAAAAAGGGGAGCAAGAAGAAAGAGGAGAAGAAGGCAAAAGAAAAGGAGAAGGCTAAGACATTCAAAGTAAAGACATGGGATGATGTTTCTTCATCTTCCTCATCCGAAGAAGAAGAACATGTCTACTCCAACCTTGCATTGATGGCCTTTGATGACTCGGATTGCTCCTCCACCGAAAATGAAGAATCAAGCTCAAGTGGAGGGAGCTCTAGTGAAGGGGGAGCCTCTACATCCTTATCCGAAGAAGAAGAAGAGGACATGGAAACTATGGTAACTAATCTTTCAACTAGTAAAATAGTTTCTATGATTTCTAGCCTCACTAAGGACCTATTTAGAGCTAAGAAGAAAAATAAGAGCATGCTTTAGCAAATTAAGGACTTAGAAAATAAACTAGAAAAAGCATGATTAAATGATGATAATATTTCTTCTAGCTTAAATGATGCATGCTCACATGATAACTATATGCCTTTGGATGTTAGTGATGCATGTATAGAAGAAAATAGGGCTTTAAGAGAGAAAGTAGATTATTTAACCAAAGCCCTAGAAAAGTTTACAATTGGCTCAAATACATTGAACATGATTATAGGGAGCCAAAGAGCTAGTTTTAATAAGAAAGTTCTAGGTTATAAAGAAAAGAAAAATGAAAAGGCCTACAAATGCCTAATTGCTAGGAGACAAGATAAGAAGAAAGTAATTCCTAGGAAATGGATTCCTAAGGAATTTCTAGTGAACCCGATAGGCAAGAATCTATTTTGGGTTTCAAAATCCATCCTTAAGGGTTAGGAAAACCCTAGGATAGTCAACCATGTGGACTTGACCTATATCATATTTTTGGTTTACCTAGGATGTCGGGACACATTTTTGAAATAGTGTTAGGTGATGATAATGCACCTATAAATAGATAATAATGCTTAAATCATGAGAATCAATGCAATTGCTATGTATATGTGCAATCATGATTTATGATTTTGAAATTTGGCACATCATCATGAGAAATAGGGTTAAATCATGTTTGAGGTGATACTTTGTTTATTATCATGATATAATACCTAATGCATGATAACAATTCAATGAATACATGTGTTTCATGATCATAATGTGAAATTAGTTCATACATGCCTTTATGATCATGAGGATTGTGAGGATGATACTTAACCTTGATAGAATTGCATGAATATAATGGTTAAGTATATACAAATACCCTTTAGGATGCATCTCACACTCACTATAGGCTACTTTGATTGAAAACTTAGCATGAGTGAGATGTTAGGATGATACAAATATCCACTAATGCCTATGGCATTTAGATGGTTATTTAAAGTATCAAAATAGCAATAATAGACCAATCATGGGGAAGGCTTATGTTTAATTCATAGACATATTGCCCAAAGATCATGGTTGGATATTTCATATGTTTTCAAAACAATTTCTTACTTTAAAATCCATGTATTCATGTTTTGAAACAATCCAAAGCAAGACTAGGTGTTAAAATGGATACTAACATGTTCAAAAACTAGTGGTTTTTAAAGCTTTTAGATTTTTGGAAAATCTCGGAAAATATAATGACTTTTCATGAAAAACTATTTTTCATTGGTAGATATACTTAAAAGAAATGTGTTCCCCAAATTTCATGATTTTTAAAAGTTTTTGGAATTTTTAATGCATTTCTGAATTTTGCCCAGAAAATCAGAATTTCGGAATTCATTGTGCTGACCGCCATCTCGATGAATGATCATTGGTGGCCTGAAAATCAGACTAGTTTAGGCCGAATTCAGGTTTTAGACCAATTTTTGGTATTTTACATCTATGAGACTTGATGTCATGAGTTTATAACTTAGTGTTAATCTTTTTGATGGTGTTAAAGGGGGAGAAATGATTATGTTTAAGTAAATTATGATAGGGGAGAAATATGTATGGGGAGTTTCATGGATTAAGGGGGAGTTGCATGTTGCTATATCATGTTTATGTTTACATGCTTTCTTACCTTAGAATTTCTATCAAATGTTTTTACCTAACTTAAACGGATTGCCACACATCAAAAAGGGGGAGATTGTTAGGGCAATCTCTTGCCATGATAAGGTTTTGATGTGTGTGGCAAAGGGTTTAAGTTAGGGTGTTAGTGTGATTTGATATGTGCGTTGGAGTCTTGCAGGGCTTAGTAATTCGCACATGGACATGGCACTCATGACTCGGTCCTTGAGTCGGTGAAGGATGGCTTTGCGGAAGTCGTGCGCTTGGAGCATCCAAGGGACCGTCGGACGAGGAGCTTGGAGTGAAGCCGGAGGAAGTAGACTTCGAGGCAAGAGACGCGAAGGAGCATTGCAGAGCCGTGCGCCTGATGCTGCCGAGGGACGTGGCCGAGGACGAAGATAACTTCGAAGGCAAGGGACTCCGAGAGATGAGAGTGAGCGAATGTAACCCGGGAAGGGGTAGTATCTCTTAGGTGAAACATGGCCATTTGGCTAAGTGTCGGATGGGATTTCCCGACACCAGTCGACTGCCATGGAATGGCAGTTGACTGCTCTGAGTCCAACGTGGTTCGACTGGTATTCGATTTTAGTTGTTTAGCCGATCGGCGCCATATGTGGGCAATGATCGCCAAGACCATCGATCGACCATCGAAAAGGCGAATGACGCCGAAAGGGTTTTGCCATAGAACAACTCGTAGCCGACTGGGCAGTCGACTATGGAGGCAGCAATCGATTGATGAGGTCCATCAGTCGACTGCCAAGTGTTCCGTTGGACTACAACAGTCGGGATCCGACGTGTTCGGAGGCCGTTGGAGTGGCGACAGTCGACTGCCAAGGGCAGCAGTCGACTGGTGGCGGCCAACGGGAAGAAAAGCTTCCTCTATATAAAAAGAGAGGGTGTGGGCTTTTGGATGGCTAATGCTCTTACTCCAAACGACCATCCAAGTGCCCCATAAGCTTTCTTACTTGCTTTTACTTCATTCTTATTGTAAGAAAAGTGATCTTGATTGTAAAGGTTACCTCCACCTAGCTTGGTGCAAAGGAGAGACCATTAGTGGATTGGTTTTGGCGGAGTGATTCACCGAGGATGAATCGGGGACCGTGGATTAGCGGCGTAGCCATGAACCACGTTATACTATTGTGTTAGCGTTTGTTTTCTTGTATTTGTATTTGCTTATCTTTATTGTTTCCGTTGCGCTAAGTAGTTTTGTAGACGAGCAAATACCGACATTCAATGACAAAGGGCTATTCACCCCCCCTCTAGCCGGTCGTTCGATCTCCAACACACATCACTTCTCCCAGACTTAAATCTTTGCTTGTCCTCAAGCAAATCTCAGTGTCATGAAATTTTAAAAAGATATTGTTCCATACTTAGCATGTTAACTAAATTTATCAAGTGGTATTTGCAATTAAAGAAAAATAAATTTGTTCTAGAAATTCACTAAGTTAGCTCCTCGTGCTCGTGCTAAGAGAATCATTCTTAGGGGATGCCCATTCCATGGTGAGTTATGTCGTCATCCTATAGCTTTCTTAAGCTCTCTGACTCTTAGGCACTTACTTGCCCAAAGCGATGGTCGTTCCCTAGATCTAGCACAAAGTCTCAAAGGCGTGCTCGATATTGATAGAAATTGGTAGGTGTTTCCCCAGTAACCTAACTCGGTCTCAAAGGGGCACCTAGCCATTTCCACCTACGACAATTGTTTTTTTATCCCTCTTAATCTTCTCTTTTTTTTGCCTCTATCTCCTTGATTTTTCGGCTCATTGGGATTGTGATTTTTCCGAATGGGCATACACAATTCGAGCATCTCCAGTAACTAGAATGCTAAATCTAGAGTCACCTATAGATTCAAAGTACTAAACTACTGAGATAAATCATAACTAGGTATGTACTAGATTCTCCCTTTCAGAATGTTCAACATGTGTAGGTGTAAAAATAAAAGCTAACCAATGTAAGTCTAGAACATTCATTAGAGCGAATAAAATAAAATACCATGAGATAAATGAAGTTACACTACTCATGGAAACAACGCACGAAGAAGACTTTTAAAAATACCACTGAAGCAGCTTTACAATTAACAAAAACTAAGTGCTGAAAGAAACTCAACAACCTATGCATGAATAAATGAATGCTAATAATAATGAAATTACTAGGAAAGAAACTACTGCTAGAAACAAAATAAAATTTGGGGCACCCCCCCAGACTTAAATGAAAGTATACCTCTAGTATGGTGGACGAGGTGGAAAGTCTGGGAGCCTCAGCATCTCGGGATCCTGGGAGAATCTGTTGCTTAGCCGCTGATGCCACATGTACATGTGGTCAATCTGGGAGCTGGTGGATGCAGCGGTTGCTCGGTGCTCTTCCTCCCTAGCCCACTATGCCTACTAGGCATGCATATGCTGTCGCATCTCCTGGCGGTAGGCGGCCTCATCATAGCGACGAGCGGCCTCCTCCTGGAAGTAGATGCGGGCCTTGTCGTAGAACTCCTTAGGCCACTGGAAGTGCTCTCAGAAACCCTGGAACTCCGCCTGTGTGTAGGCGGTCTACTCCTCCCATTACTTCCTCTACGTCAGCTGCTCGGCATATATGTCATCGAGGTGCAATCAGAACTCCGAGAAATCATAGATCGACGTACCTACATCCTTCTCAAAAGTGGAAAATTATGGTGGTGCAGGTGCAGGATCATGTCGGTGTGGACTAGGTGGTCTCCTTTGCATGTGTGGACTGGAGGGAGAGTGATGTAAAGGGGGAGAGATGAGCGCCGATGTGGGTGGTCCCTTATGTGGAGGGGACTCCACTATCAGGTCCAAGCACCAGTTGGCGCATGTAGTGATGGTGGTACGATCAAGGTAGGGGAGCCTAAGGGCGGTCATTTTTTTCCTTACAAAGCATAAGGAGTGTCCCTCTCTTACAATCATTTTCATCGTCAGGCACACTCCTAGGTTGATCCTAGGGCTCCCCTCTATACTCTCTAATGTAGTGTAATCATACCCCATCCTATGAAAAATGTGAGTAAGTAGGCCTCCCACATTAATCTCTTCTCTCGCTGCCTTGTCCATCTTCACTAAGTGTCTGATGAAGTGGGACCCTACATCGATGCTACTCCTTTCTTATAGCATGTCCCAGAGGCAAAGCAACTCGCTAGCTCTTACTACACTATCACTCTCCTCACGACCAAATATAGTATTGGCCATGATCAGTGGAGGTATCGAAAAATGGGGTTTTGGAGACACGATGCTTTGGTCCTAGAAGGGTCATAAGCATACTCCCCCGTCAACTCGGTCCAAAATATCTGAGAGTTAGACCCCATAGGGGTTCTTCTCTCTCCCCCACTTAGCAAGCCAAAGCATGAATTCCATTGGTGAAGGGTTCATTCATGCTCGATGTTAAAAATCCTAAAAGTTATCCTACCCTCTTCGCTCTCTCTACCCGTTAAAATTTCCGCCTCTAAGGAACTCAAAAATTCTAGAACTATCCTAGGGTAGGTTGGGTGTCTTATTCCCTATTAGTAATATATGAGAGGTGTCCTAAGGAAATCGCCTTATAGTTGTACCATTTATTTGATAAATGAAGATTCACTATTTGAGTATACATGTTTTCATGTATTTGATTTGATCTTAAACTCATTTACTGAATGGTACCACAATACGATTCATAGCATGAGAGAATTTGTCATTGGATCACAACTAGTGAGTATCTCTACATGTGTAATTGTGATGTATTGGAATTATCCCTAGTCGATGAATTGATGGATTTGGACACCATCAATTCTGTCGAGACTAGCACGAGATATACTCGGTGTATCCAAGCAGCTGATTCTCACTGGCTGGAGACATTGTGATGTCCGGAGTTAATCGTGGATGCTAGTTATGGTAACTAGTTCATTGGAGTGACCAGCTATAAGACTTCATATGGTTCTTTGCATATATAGATATGTCAATGAAGTTCTTACTGCAACTTAAGTGTGATGTTTCTTTTACTTGTGGTATTCAAGTCATCTTGGTCATGAAGACTTATGCTTTGACATCTTAAGCAAGCATCTCTGAGGAGATGTGAATCCGGGATGATTGGGAATAAGTCGAAGTGATCGAAGGTGTTTGAATAGCCTATAAAGGATTCACCACTCATTGCGAGGATAAGTATACCCATGGTCTCTCGTCGGATTGTTACTAAAGTCTTTGGCCAGAGCATTACATATTTAGAGTAAGGTACTCTTAGATACATGTGCAGTAACTAGAATCTGTAGGATGAGGAAATGATACTCAGGCTAGGTATGACGTAGTCAACCTAGTGGGGACTGACACTATAGACCATGTCCTGAACCAAGTGGATATAAGATGCATGAAGGGAATGTGGCATGATTCATTGTAGCTACTGAAGGGTTTCAGAAATAGTTCTGGATCAACCGTTGATCTTTCGATTAATTGGGGATCATGATGTACTGCTAGGTGCCACTCATGATCTTTCTATAATTAATGGTTAATTATAGATGACCAACATAAACTGAGAACCTATTTGGCCACACGCACAACGAGCGTAATCCGAAGGATTTAAAACGAGCTTGAGAATGAGATTCTCAGACCGAGAGAAACTAGGTTTGTTTGGATCAAACAAGGATCGAGCATGAAATCATTTTAGTCACAATGGAAGCATGGATGGGCCGTGCCTTATGAAGATATGATGGATGAACTAAATTTATTTGGTTCTAATCCAATGGTGGAGAATAAACCTAAGGGGTTTGGTTTGTTTTAAACGAATGAACCAAAAGTTGGTTCGGTTCGTTTTAACTTAAAATAGACCAACGTGGTTTGGTTTATTTTAACTTAAGGTATTGGAACGGGTTAACGGGTTTTGGTTATGAACCAATAACCGTTAGAAGAATGTGTTCTCTATAAAAACATCGCTTCAAGATTTTTCGTGGATAACTTTTCGAGTTGGAAAACCTAGCCACCCTCTCCCTCTCTTCTCCATGCCGCCACCTAAGGGTTCCATGCCACCCAGCTTTTTGCCGCCGTCCACCCTTGCTGTCGGTGTCCAGCTGCTGCTGGCCACTCCTCTGGTGACCCTCTAGCGACTCACCTTGGTTCCGACAACCAAGGGTTGGTTAGCCATCCTCTTTGGCCGGTGCAACATCCTCTACTAAGATGTCCAGTTTTCTTGACAGCTTGTATCCATTGTGTCATAGCATTATTTGGATGATGTTTGGAGCTCCGATAGTAGCTACCTTACTGGGGATTCGATCTCCGATAATCCTCATAGGTGGAGGATGAAATTTTGTCAAAGGTTGACGAATATCTCTTCGGCGAAGCGAGTTTTGGGGACTCATTTTTGAATCCGAATTTTGATTCGGATTGTGATATTCTCTCGATCACATCATCTTCGACACGAGGCTAGTGACTCGTACGAAGACAAGTCTCATGGCTTTGTGAAGTCATCTCGATGATACTCGGCGTGGATACGGATAGAAGAGATTCTAGCGAGAGTCGCTCTGGTTGATGCCTTTCCCGCTTCACATGATACGTCAGGTATACATAGAGTAATTTCCTTTTATTGCAAAATTTGAAACTATGATTATGTCTACACATGTTGTACTATGCATGCATGTGGTGTGTATGTTGTAATAAATTAGATTTATTGTTTTTTATTTCTTCCGCTGTGCACATGTTTACAAAACATGTTCGAACACACACTCGCCGCGGTGCCAGAAACCCAACATTCCCATCATCTCTTCCCACCCTATTTTTGCAAATAGGGCTTGAATGTCACCCAACAACCCTAAAGACTCTAGCAAATCTTCATCTAGGTAGCTAGTAGCAGTGAGTTTACAAGTAGAAAGCATATTATATCTATCTCTATGTTCATTAATGCGAAAAAGAAGGGTTGGTATTGCATTACCCTCATACGGAGCTTGAGGGGTGTCGGTTCTCCTTGCTCGTCGCTCCGAAGCACCGGATCGAGGTGCCACATGCTTGGTCCTCCTTATCCTTTCTTTTTTTGGCTTCCTTTGAGGTTAGAAGAGCTTCTAGGTGGCGGGGAAGATGAAACCACACGGCTTGGGCAAGAGCAATCGAAGCACACAGTGCAAATGGGGTGAAAACACATGACTCTCCCTATTTAACCTTGCGCGACATGACCGTGTGAAAACACATGGCTAGACCATGTGCGCCTCAGGTTAGTCAGGCATGGTCATGGGAAAACACACAGCTAGGCCGTGTGTCCCCCTTTTTCTCCCATTTTTGCATAACGGTCCGAATTTCCTCATACACTTCGTCATGTAAGCAAATATAGTTTTTATTTTTACCTAGCAAAGTTCTTTTCTAGTCCTAATTCTAAATGAGATCGAAATAAAACTAAAATTAAATAAATGCATGCAATACAATCAAAGGGAAATCTAAAACAAAAAAAATTAAACTTGGGTTGCCTCTCAAGAAGTGCTTTGTTTAAGGTCGTTTAGCTCGACCACACTCCACTATCAACTTGGCTCTGGAGGTTAAGTGAACCTCCATCCATCCATCTCAGGATCTTCATCTGGTGGCTCCGGCTTCATTTTGCTAAATGTGAAGCCATCGAGGTAGGGGGCTCTGTGCTCCGAAAGGCTAAAGAGGATGATCTCCCCATCTACCTCCAGGGAGATCTGGTGTGCCTTCACATCTATGCACGCTCCAGTAATTGCCAGAAAAGGCCTTCCCAGAATTATGGGATTCTGGGGATCTTGTCTTGTATCTAGTACGATGAAGTCCGTGGGTATCACGAAATTCTCAATCACCACAGGCACCTGTGCTAGCATGCCAACGAGTTTCTTGATTGTGTCGTCCGCTATATGTATCCCTATGCTCGTTGGTTGTATATTTCCCAGTCCCATCTCCAAATAGTATGCATAGGGCATCACACTTACTGATGACCCCAAGTTGCACAAATCTTTATCGAAGCTCTCCCCATAAATTGAGCAAGGGATAACAAATTCATCGAGGTCCCCATGCTGTGGTGGAATCTTATCTTCAATTTCAGCTTGGTCAGGTAAGGTGGAAATCATGGTTGCACACCCCTTGGTGAATTTGTTACTCTGCCCCACTCCTTCCTCTTTAGCTTGACTCCGCTCGGGTAATGACGGAGAGCTCTTCATGGGTTGTAACACGGTTTAGGATATCTGGGCCACTTGTGTCTCCAACACCCTTGTGTGGCTTGCAAGTGCGTCAATAGTGGCCTTCAAGTCTCTGAGTGATTCTTCAGATTTCTGATGTTGACAACGAAATTCCTCATTGGCCTTATTTTGGGTAGCAATGAAGTCCTCCATCATCAGTTCCAGTCTGGACTTCTGTGGTTGTTGCCCATTGCCCTGCTGCTGCCCATACCCCCCTGATGTTTGGGAGTTTTCTGAGTTATGTTTGTAGGAGAAATTCGGGTGATTCCTCCATCTGGGATTGTAGGTATTGGAGTATGGGTTGTTAGGCTTTTTATTATAGTCCCCAACTGCATCAACATGCTCAATCTACTCTTCTGAGGTTCCCTGCCCTCCATAGTGGTCCTCTCGATACACTGTCGCTCCCTCTCCAAAGTCAATGGCCACGCATGCAGATGAAGGATTCAAAGAGTCAAAATATCTACTAAGTGCGTCCATCCTTGCCAATAAGTGGTCCATGGAGTCGACAGTGTATCATCCCACTGCAAGCGTTGGTTGACCACGTTTGGAAGCCTATTGATGGTGGTTCTGGGCCACCTCTTCTATCAGCTCGTTTGCTTCCTCTATGGTCTTATTTATCAGTGCTCCTCCTACAGTAGAATCCAGGGACATCTTCGTGGCATACGCGATCCCATTGTAGAAGATGTGGATCACTAGCTACCTTTCCAGTCCATGGTGGGGGCATTGGTAGAGTATCCCCTTGTAGCGATCCCAAGCTTCGAATAAGGACTCCCCCTCCTTCTGACAGAAGCTCATGATCAGATGGCGCATGTGAGCAGTCTTGTTTGGTGGGAAGTATTTGTTCAGAAACTACTGCTCACATTGCTCCCATGTAGTGATGCTTCCCGAAGGTACAAAGTGAAGCTATACCTTAGCCTTATCTCGAAATGAGAACGGAAATAGGCTCAGGCAGATCACTTCAGTAGGGACTCTGTTCATCTTCATTGTTCTGAGCAGATTTCTAAAAATTCCTCAACGTGTCGGTTCAAGTCTTTAGTCGCAGCTCCTCCGAATTGACTCTGCTGGACCATATGTATAAGTGTTGGTTTAAGTTCAAAGTTGTTCGCCGAAATAGATGGTCTAGTTATACTCGACCTAAATCCTCTAGTGCTAGGAGCTTCATAATCCCGCAGAGGTCGGCTACCTATATTTACTTCAGATGCAGCTTGATCCTCCATCCTTTGTTGTTCTGCTTTCCGGTGATGAAAGGTTCATTCGATTTCTATGTCGATCGGAATCATGCCTTCCGATCCTAAGCAAATAAGCCTACGAAGAACCGAGCCATAAAAATTAGGAGTGCTACCTAATTCTAAGAAGCAAGAAGTAAAACAATCTAGCTAATAAAATCTAAGATGTAATAAGGAAATAGAAACCTACTGCTAAAAAAAATGAAAATAAAAAACTAAATCTAAATATGGAAAATTTAGACAAAAGTAAATAAGGAAAAAGAAAATAAAGCAAGCAAATAAATATAATAGTAAATCCAATCCAATTTTCCACTGTTCGACTCGATATCGAATCGATCAGTCCTCGACAATGTTGCCAAAAACTTGATTCACGCGAATGCGACCTCAAATCTCGCGACGGAGGCCATCGAGGACTCGAAGCGCGCACTCGCGCTCAACGGCCGCAAGTACACGGATGTCGTCAAGTTATAAAAAATATTCGATCCCATAGGGACAGGGATTCAAATATCGATATGTTCAGTGGTTGAAATTGTTTGGAAGTAAAATCTAAAAGGTTTCGATTGCGAGGGTTGTTGGTGGACTAAACTCTAATACGGTGTCACACGGAGGAAGAAAGGAGCATGCCAAGATCTTTAAAAAGGGATTCTATGACTTCAGTTTCGCTTGTGTGTCGTAAAACATGTTGTCAACTGGGCGTTGTCTAAACGTCTAGCTATGGTTTTGTGGAAGGGACATCATACACTCTCCCGATGAGCCACCGCATCTATCAGAAGCTATCTCTTCCTTACAAGGATGGGATAGACGGTACGAGGATGCCAAATCAATCCCTGCGACGAACCGTTTTCGGTTCCATCGCATCCTTCTACCCACGGTTACAGGAGTAGGGACTCTATTCATCTTCATTGTTCTGAGCAGATTTCTAAAAATGCCTCAAGGTGTCGGTTAGAGTATTTAGTCGCAGCTCCCCTGAATTGACTCTACTGGACCATATGTATAAGTGATGGTTTAAGTTCAAAGTTGTTCGCCGAAATAGATAGTCTAGTTATACTCGACCAAAATCCTCTAGTGCTAGGAGCTTCATAATCCCGCAGAGGTCGGCTACCTATATTTACTTCAGATGCAGCTTGATCCTCCATCCTTTGCTGTTATGCTTTCCGGTGATGAAAGGTTCATTCGATTTCTAAGTCGATCGGAATCATGCCTTTCGTTCCTAAGCATCTAGGCCTACGAAGAACTGAGCCATAAAAATTAGGAGTGCTACCTAATTCTAAGAAACAAGAAATAAAACAATCTAGCTAATAAAATCTAAGATGTAATAAGGAAATAGAAACCTACTGCTAAAAAAATGAAAATCAAAAACTAAATCTAAATATGGAAAATTTAGACTAAAGTAAATAAGGCAAAAGAAAATAAAGCAAGCAAATAAATCTAATAGTAAATCCAATCTAATTTTCCACTGTTCGATTCAATATCGAATCGATCAGTCCCCGACAATGGCACCAAAAACTTGATTCACGCGAATGCGACCTCAAATCTCGCGACGGAGGCCATCGAGGACTCGAAGCGCGCACTCGCGCTCAACGGCCGCAAGTCCACGGATGTCATCAAGTTATAAAAAATTATCGATCCCATAGGGATAGGGATTCAAATATCGATATGTTCAGTGGTTGAAATTGTTTGGAAGTAAAATCTAAAAGGTTTCGATTGCGAGGGTTGTCGGTGGACTAAACTCTAATACGGTGTCACACGGAGGAAGAAAGGAGCTTGCCAAGATCTTTAAAAAGGGATTCTAGGACTTCAGTTTCGCTTGTGTGTCGTAAAACATGCTGTCAACTGGGCGTTGTCTAAACGTCTAGCTATGGTTTTATGGAAGGGACATCATACACTCTCCCGATGAGCCACCGCATCTAACAGGAGCTATCTCTGCCTTACAAGGATGGGATAGACGGTACGAGGATGCCAAATCAATCCCTGCGACGAACCATTTTCGGTTCCATCGCATCCTTCTACCCACGGTTACAGGAGTAGGGACTCTGTTCATCTTCATTGTTCTGAGTAGATTTCTAAAAATGCCTCAAGGTGTCGGTTCGAGTCTTTAGTCGCAGCTCCCCCGAATTGACTCTGCTCGACCATATGTATAAGTGTTGGTTTAAGTTCAAAGTTGTTCACCGAAATAGATGGTCTAGTTATACTCGACCAAAATCCTCTAGTGTTAAAAGCTTCATAATCCCATAGAGGTCGGCTACCTATATTTACTTCAGATGCAGCTTGATCCTCCATCCTTTGCTGTTATGCTTTCCGGTGATGAAAGGTTCATTCGATTTCTAAGTCGATCGGAATCATCTCTTCCGATCCTAAGCATCTAAGCCAACGAAGAACCGAGCCATAAAAATTAGGAGTGCTACCTAATTCTAAGAAGCAAGAAATAAAACAATCTAGCTAATAAAATCTAAGATGTAATAAGGAAATAGAAACCTACTTCTAAAAAAAATGAAAATTAAAAACTAAATCTAAATAGTGAAAATTTAGACTAAAGTAAATAAGGCAAAAGAAAATAAAGCAAGCAAATAAATCTAATAGTAAATCCAATCAAAATTTCCACTGTTTAATTCGATATCGAATCGATCAGTCCCCGACAATGGCGCCAAAAACTTGATTCACGCGAATGCGATCTCAAATCTCGCGACGGAGGCCGTCGAGGACTCGAAGCGCGCACTCGCGCTCAATAACCGCAAGTACACGGATGTTGTCAAGTTATAAAAGATTATCGATCCCACAGGGACTGGGATTCAAATATCGATATGTTCAGTGGTTAAAATTGTTTGGAAGTAAAATCTAAAAGGTTTCGATTGTGAGGGTTGTCGGTGGACTAAACTCTAATACGGTGTCACACGGAGGAAGAAAGGAGCATGCCAAGATCTTTAAAAAGGGATTCTAGGACTTCGGTTTCGCTTGTGTGTCATAAAACATGCTGTCAACTGGGCGTTGTCTAAACGTCTAGCTATGGTTTTGTGTAAGGGACATCATACACTCTCCCGATGAGCCACCTCATCTATTAGGAGCTACCTCTGCCTTACAAGGATGGGATAGACAGTACGAGGATGCCAAATCAATCCCTGCGATGAACCGTTTTCGGTTCCATTGCATCCTTCTACCCACGGTTATAGGAGATCAGGTTTATGCCTAGGTTCCTTGTATAAAATCCCCTAAATCATAGATACGAGGGTTGTCACCCCTCGTAACGCATAAGAACAGCAGGTAGAAAACAAAATATGCATAGATATGGGTATAAACAATTTCCAATTGCAAATTCAAACTCAAAAATTGAATTAAATTTGAACCAACATGTCATGCGCACACAAGCTACTCCCTAATCCTAGAATAGAAGGAACTACTCCATATATAAAAGAGGAGAATCACAAGGCATGTACATGTTCGAATATATCATAAATAAAATGCAAGAACAAGAAATTACAATGCCTATGTGTCCTTCTCTCCAGCATTGAAGTGCAGAACATGGACCTCCGACGACACTCTTCCTCCCCGTTGCGAGTTCCTGAAGCTTTTTAGGGCTTCATTGTGTCGTCCCAGCCATCGTGCCTCCTTCTAGGGTTTAGGCGGAACCATCCTTATATAGACATCACCTCAGACTGTTACAAAATCTGAAAAAAGCCCTAATCGTGTCAATCTGTTGGACCGCCACACGGCCATGTGTTTCCACATGGCCAGGTCATGTGAGGCCCTAGGGTGGCTGATCTCGCCCATTGGACACGGCCATGTGTATCCACACGCCCTGGCCATGTCCCATTCTTCGTCTAGCTGCAAAATGTCCTTCTTTGGCTCCGAAAGTGCGCCTTTTCTCCCAAAATGCTATCCTGCATGCAAAAGTACAAAGAGCAGACCTCCGAACTAGAAAATAGGAAATGCGTGCAAAATAGAGTGACATATGCATGAAACTAACATAAAACTTAATGAGATGTGAGCGAAAACTACTCCAAAAACCCTATATCTTTCGCTCACATCACATGACGATCCTATCTCGTGTCCCCGGATAAAAAAAATTAATTCGAACGAAGATTGATTACCCAAGCAACCAGTTCATCATCATGCTATTCGATTTGAGTGGTCGCTTGAACAAACTAGTTGTTCAAGCAACCTAACTCTTTTCCTCGATTAGCCACAGAATAGATGATGTACGGCTCACCGGTTTTTGTGTTTATCATCGTTGTCCATGTTAATCAATAACATACAAGATAAAAAAGAACTAAAATCAAAATTAAACAAAATTATACCTCTTGATCTTCTATTGTATTCCTATCCTCCTCTTGGAAGTCATGTGGGCAATGATCTTCCAAGAGTAGAAGCCTCCTAGATCTCGTGTCTTCCCTTCCTTGCTCGCTTCGAATAAGGGAAGAAAACAAACTCCCTTCTTCTCCTTGCTTGTGCCACCACCAATCACCAAGTGAGGTTGCCGCCGCCCCAAGGAGAGGGAGAGGAGATGTTGGCCAATAGAGAAGAAGCTCCTGTTGCCACAGACCTTAGGAGAGGGAGAAAGGGTGTCGCCGGCCAAGGGGAGAGGGTGAAGGAGTGTCGGCCAAGTGAAGGGAAGAGACACAAAAACCCTAGCCTCCTCTTGATGCCGTCGGCGCTAGGAAGAAAACCACAAAACCCTAGCACCCAACCTTGCTTGCCGCCCAAGCCTTGGAAGCAAAACCTAGCATCCAAAAAACTCATTTTCGCCAAAGCCTCTCCATCCTCTTTATAGATCTAGGCTTCATGAGGTATTTATAATACGCTACAATAGGGACCATAAGGCGGAGTTGGATCTTGGCCACCCAATGAATCCGAACCACACTAACCCAATCCATTAATGCTGATCCATTCCACTAGAGGATCATCATTGATCTACCTCACCATCCCCCATAAATAAATATGGGCTCCACATATTATTTGTACAAAATATCTCTCCGTGTTTAAGATATCGAATGTCCATTAATAATTAAATTACTGATAATTTAATTAATTAATATCTAACTCCATGAGTTGTACCACTCATCTTTATCATCATGTTGGACCAAGTCCACCTGCAGGATTTACATGATGAACCTTATGAGCTCCTCAAGGGGGCATCATCATCGTAGTATATAGGACATGGTTTCCTCCTATAATCAACAGTACACTATGTAAATAATATTATTTCCCAACTTACCAGGCCTATTAATTTAACACATAAATCTCACCCATTGGTAAATCAAAGAAATAAATACTAAGTACATGTGTTCGTTATTATATTGGGATTAAGATCATGTACACCATAATATCTGAGGTTCTATGTCACGCCCGGAGAGTATGTCGTGCCTAAAAGCAAACGGAAGGCATCTCCCCTGTACATGGCAACATTTCGGGTTAATACACGGCCCGTAGGCCACAACAACAACAACATATATATATATATATATATATATATATATATATATAATACACGGCCCGTAGGCCACAACAACAACAACATATATATATATATATAATACACGGCCCGTAGGCCACAACAACAACAACATATATATACGAAAACAAACCACAGCGGAAACTACTACAATGACATACCCATAACCACAAATATACAATACAACCACACACCATGCATACCGATATAACTAACACCAGAACATAAAGAAAATCTCGTCAAAACCCGCACCAACATGTGCGTACATCACATAACACATAACACCATGAAAACTTAGAATATATAACAAGACATACGAAAAACCCAAAAACCCGGACACTCAGAGTTGAGATGAGACGATGCCAGCTATCGGTGCTCCAAGTCCATCACGAAGTCGGCTACCTATTACTTGGGCGACAGAAAAACCCAGGGTCCATAGTGGTGAGTAAAACTCAGTAGGTAATAGAAAAATATGTATATATCAAATATCACATGTAATTCAATAACATAATCTAGAGGTACAACAAGTATATCAACATAGTATATAAATACAAGCATATACCGTCTAACCAAATGAACAACGAAAAATGCAGACATACCTGAAAGTCTGCTACGCTACTCTGATCCAACCTGAGCATATATCCAACATATATATAATAGGAAGAATAATACCAACTCATAATATACTTATGCTATAGGTCAAGGTATCTAATGGTCTGTCCAACACATATATAAGTATTCGACACAACCGTATAACAGATGAAAGAAACATGCATGAATATGATGTACAACCAAATGCAGCAAGCATAGTACAATCAAATGCAACATCACAATAAGCATATATATATAGACTACATCTATATATATATTAATCACAACCATCCATATATATATATACATGCATATATGTATATATATATGGTAATATGCAAAGCGCCATAAGGTACGACAATGCAGCATGCATGGTCATGCCTGCGCACCCCTACTCGCTACCACAACCCCAGTGTGGCCTAGGTGGCACGACATGACAACTGTCCCAACTCAACACCAACCACCGCTCTAGAGTGGCCGAGTGGGCAGTATGATCAAGTAGCATATGAGCGTAAAGAGCTCACTACACAACAGGGGTCCCTGCTGCTGGCCACTCCGACTGACACTACCAATGAGTGGTCGAGTGTCACGCACCCAGGACAACTGCATGCAACTCCAACTACCACCGTCTATAGTGGTAGAGTGCGGCACAACAAATGCTCTGCCCTCACACCAGTTACTCCTTGGGGAGTAACTTGGGAGGCAAGATGATTGATGACTCTCTCAATCCCCAAGCAAGACTATGTCGTCAGAATGCATGAAAATAACATGAATGTACTATCACACATACAGACATCTACCACAGACTCTCTATTCAACAGAGAGTTGTACCCATCTGATCAATACACTCTCTATCCTGTAGAGAGTCATACTCAACTAATCGACGGACTCTCTATCCTGTAGAGAGACATACTCAACTGATCATAATTCTCTATCCAATAGAGAGTCATACTCAACTGATGGACGCACTCTCTATCCTGTAGAGAGTCATACTCGACTAATCATATCAAGCTGGGACCACCGGTTCGTAGCAACACACTAATCACCCATCACTTAACCATTACACAACACATGGTTGGTAATAAGTAAGCAACCTAAGGGTACTAGAATTAACCCTAGGTTCAAGACATTATCTACCTACGGATGACCTTTTTTATCCAATTTTACAGTCAGGTTGTCATTCGGACTTTACTATTTGCACTTAACTAAACAAATTCTAGGTTACTTACATCACCTATATATATAACTCTTAATAATGATAAAATCAAACATGATAGCATCAATAGAGTTAATAGCCAACGATAAAGTATCAAGTGCAAGAGTAAATAAGAACAGAGTCAAGGGAACATGATCATATAAGATGTGCATCTAAATCTGTATGCATTAAAACTACCTGACCAGGGTTGGAATTACCCACCTATTATGTAAACCGTAATTGTCTTCACGTCCAAAAGACTAATCCGAATCAAGGTCCTGCAATTACAAAACATAAAGAGTAACTAAATGCTAGCATAACCTTAATGCTAGAATAATTCCCTAAATCACATCCTAACCCTTGATTAGTCAATTCAATCATGTATTAGTCTACTCCTCTACACGTCATTTACTAATCATATTTGACCTATGATTATTTGACAAATAATACTACTGTAACATATCATATTGAATCAATAACCATATCCAAATCCAAGTCAACTTCTAACATCGACTATCACTAGATCAATTAAATCACAAGGATAATGGTATTCATTATAAACTAATCCAACCTAACTTACCTTGCACAATCGCAGTTGCACAACTCCTGGATTTGCTATAGGAAATCTATTCATCCTATAGGAATATGTTAACTCAATTAACATACAAAATCCTTACCTCTCTCTACAGCAATCGACCATAGCTTCTTCTTTAATACAAGAGAAATTTGATCTATATAACATAATGGTCCTGTGGTTAAATCCAATCTCACCCTGATGTGTTTTAGTACCTACAACAGAAATCCAACTTATAAGTTGTGATACATATCTGAACCTTTAGGTCATCAAGAAACAAAGTGATGCCAACATTCCCAATTACATCAACATCACAATCGAACCCGCCTCAATAACCATATCAACAATAAGCAATCGACACTAGGCAGTGGTGACCAACCTCGATCAAAGTAGATGGAACACAATCTACCCTCAACCGTTCTCAATGGCATCTGCTCGAAAATGGCAAAATCAGAGCATTGCGTGATCCAGCTCACAAATCTACCAAACTTGAGATCTGGACGAGTAAGCTTTAGAGTAAATCCCTAGATCAGAAATTGTTCGAGATACCCAAAATAAGAAATCCTCACATCTACTGAGATATGGGCGACCGACGATAGGTAGAGATGCGCGATCATCCACTATTCCGGCTCGAGGTGAGTGATGGTAGTGGAAGAGGAAGGAAAAAGTGACCAATGTGCTGCAATCACGATCGAAGAGGTCGTCAAGACTCACCCTCATCTGGATCGGCAGAGTATCTCAAGGAGGTGGCAACGCATGGCGATTCACTGCAAGGAAGAGGTCGACGCCGATCCGAGTCAGTGATGATGGCTGAAGAATCCGAGGTGCTCAAGGATGGTCGGCCGGCGCGACTGCGATGGAGCGATGCCACTTGCTGTCTCCCATAGACAGAAGAGGATGCGACGATTGGGAGACGAAGAAAAACTCAAGCGTCGGAGATAAAGAGGAGGGAAATCCATTGACCGCAACAGGAGAAGCAAGCTAGGGTGGTGCCGTCGTCGGATCGCCCACTTAAGGAGGTCGACGCTTGAGGGCTCGGGGTGGAGAAGAGAAAGAATCGGAAGGAGATGAGCGGACGATGCTTGAATGGAATCGGCAGAAGAAAATTTGGCGGTGAGGAAGAGGTGAAGTCCTCGCGGTGAGAAACGCAGAAACGGAACAGAAACACTCAGCGTTAAGAGACGGGTCGGGTTTTTGGGGGAAAACGGGTCAGGTTTAAGGCCCTATAAAGCTTAACCCTAATTTCAATTAAACCCATACCATTAAATCTAGGTTAGGTTTAATGAATCCATAAGCTTCAATAGGTTAAGCTCAAATAAATCCCCAACCATGCATCATTAATTTATTTTATCCAACAATAATATTATTCTTTAGAAATTTATTTTGTGGTATTTTACATTCTCCCCCACTTAATAAAATTTGGTCCCCAAATTTCGTACTAACATGTAAAAATTACTTCAAGCAAGTTTCAGAAAGGACCACATACAATCTTGAAGTGAACATATGAGAGTATCGAACTCGGATAGTATCTTCCAGCTCCCACATAGCCTCCTCATCAGTATGATGCTGTGATCCAACCTTTACAAGTCGGATTATTTGTTCCATGTTGTCGCTCCTTGTGACCAAGAATTCACGCCAGAATCTCCTCATAGGTCGCATTAGAGTGAGGTAGAATCGGAACTTCTTTCAGAACATGATCTGAATGTGGAACGTATTTCCTCAGCATAGAAACATGAAATATGTTGTGAACACCCGTAAGTGTCAGAGGTAAAGCCAATCGGTAAGCTACACCTCCAATCCATACCAATATCTCAAATGGGCCAATAATGCGTGGAACTAATTTCCCTTTTAGCCCGAATAGTTTCACCCCCCTTTCGTAGGTGAAACACACAAAATACATGTTCTCCAATTGAGAACTCCAAAAGCCTTTGCCTCCAGTCTACGTAACTCTTCTGTCGACCCTGTGCCTCTAATAACCATAATACGATGACGCGCACCAACTCTGTATCATGTTGGATACTCTGTGACCCCCAATAGCTATCGTTCCCCGACTTCCTCCCATAACACGGGAGATCTACAGGGTCTACCGTATTGGGCCTCAGAAGAAGTTATCTGAATGGATGAGTGATAACTATTCTTATAGCCAAATTCCACTAAATGAATGTAATTCTCCCAACAACCTCCATAATCCATGACACCAGATCTTAATAGATCCTCCAGAGTATAAATGGTACACTCCGACTATTCTTCCGTCCGTGGATGAAATGCGGTACCAAATCGAAGCTCTGGACTCATAGCTTGTTGCAGATTCTGCCAAAATCGCGAGGTAAATCGTAGATCTCTATCAGATATAATCCCCAAAGGCACTCTGTGCATTCTGATAATCTCTCGACTGTACTACCCCGCTAGACGACCCAACAGGTTCGTCCCATAAATAGGCAGAAAGTGAGCTGATTTGGTTAGTCAATCCACGATCACCCAACTCACATCATGTCCTTTACAGGTTCTAGGGAATCCCGTAACGAAATCCATCGTGATATGTGTTAGGGCAATCTCTTGCCGTGATATAGTTTTGATGTGTGTGGCAAAGGGTTTAAGTTAGTTTGTTATTGTGATTTGATATGTGCGTTGAAGTCATGCAGGACTTAGTAATTTGCACATGGAGCCTTGGCGGGTTCACCACTCATAACCTCGTGCTTGAGTCGGAGAAGGAGCATTGCAGAGTCATGCGCTTGATTCTGTCGAGGGACCGTCGGATGAGATGACTTGAAGCGAAGGAAAGGAAGCAGACTTCGAAGGCAAGAGACGTGAAGGAGCATTGCAGAGTCATGCGCCTAATGCTGCCGAGGGACGTGGCCACGAACGAAGAGAGGTTCGGCGAGAGACTTCGAGTGAGATGAGAGAATGAGTGAATTGTAAGTAGCTCATTAGGTGAACTTGGCCGAATGGGTAAGTGTCGGATGAGTTTTCCCGACATCAGTCGACTGCCATGAAATGACGATGATCGCTGAGTCGAGCGTGGTTCGGTATTGGCGAGTGGGTTTGGGTGATCGACTACCATATGGAAGCGATGCCAAGACCATCGATCGGCTAGGCGTGATCGATTGGTCAAGAGGGTTTGGGCCACATAACCGCTCGTAGCCGACTGGGCAGTTGACTACGGAGGCAGCAGTCGACTGATGGATCCATCATTTAACTTCCAAGTGATCCATTGGACTACAACGGTCGGGATTCGACGTGTTCGGAGGTCATTGAAGTGGTGGCAGTCGACTGCCAAGGGTAGCAGTCGACTGGTGGCGGCCAACGGGAAGAAATCAACCCTCTCTATAAAAAGAGAGGGTGTAGGCTTTTGGATGGCTAATGCTCATATTCCAAACCATCATCCAAGTGCTCCACAAGTGATAAACTCCTTCTTCTAGATCTCTTTCACATCTATTGTAAATGAAGGAGTATTCTTGAGTTGTAAGGGTTACCTCCACCTAGCTTAGTGCAAAGGACAGACCGATAGTGATTTGGTTGCGGAGTGATTCACCGAGGATGAATCCGGGACCGTGGATTAGCGGCGTAGCCGTGAACCACGTTACATTTCGGTGTTAGCATTGTTTGTATTCTTCATTATTTATTTGCTTGTCTTTATTAGTATTCCTCTTGCGCTAACAATTGTGTTGACGAGAAAATTCCACCATCTGACGACAAAGGGCTATTCACCCCCCTCTAGCCGGCTGATCGATCCCCTACAAGTGGTATCAGAGCCAAGAAAAGCTTGTCGAGAACTAACCGCCACAACAAGCACATTCAAGAATGGTCGGCTCAAATATTCACCCTCCAAGGTTTGAAGGAGAATTCTCTTGGTGGAAAAAGCGAATGGAGGTATTTTTCGAGACCGATTTTGAAATTTTATTAATTATGGAAAATGGTTTTGAGATGCCTAGGAATGAAGAAGGGGAGCTATTGGAGAAATCAAGATGGAGCAAAAGACAAAGAGAGGAGTACTTGGTGAATTCAAAGGCCAAGCACCACCTCTACAATGTACTCCCCCAACAAGAAGTTAAGCGGATTGGGGAATGTTCTAGTGCGAAGGAGATGTGGGAGAAGCTAGTAGAGCTTCATGAAGCTACCTCGGAGGCCAAGCTTGTAAGAAGAGACCTCCTCCACTCCCAACTATCAAACATCAAATTAGAAAAGGGAGAAAAGGTAACATCATTACATTCTAGGATTAAAGAGATTTTAATTGGGCTAACAAGTGTAGGAGAAAAACTTTCGAACCGGGATATGCTTATGAAAGCAATCGATGCTTTTCCCCGGTCATCGAAATGGAGTTCGATGGTGGACTCCTTCTACATGTCCAAGAAGTTAGAAGTGAGCACCTTGGAGGAGTTCTTCTCAAATATGGAGCTCCATGAAACAAGACTTGAAGGAATAATAGAAGAGCCTAGAATTCAACCTTCAAGAGGAGTAGCCTTGATGGCCAACAAGGGGAAGAAGAAGATGGAGATCCCCTCCTACTCCGATGAAGCATCCTCCTCTTCCTCCATGGATAGCACGGAAGAAGCCTATATAGTAAGGAGGGTAAGGCGTGCTATAAAAGGTTTTCAATTTAATAAATTTAATGATAGGAGGAGAAGACCAAGGGGGAAGGTGATTTGCTACAATTGCCAAGGGGAAGGACATATAAGGGATAATTGTCCCCTCTTGAACAAGAGAAAGGAGGAAAAGAGAAAGAAGGAAGAAAAGAAGAAGAAGAAGGGGAGCAAAAAGAAGAAGGAAGAAGAAAAGAAGTCCAAGGAAAAAGGGAAGGCAAAGGCATTAAAAGTAAGGACTTGGGATGATCCCTCCTCCTCCTCATTATCATCATCCGAGGAAGAAAATGCTTTTGTCACAAATTTAGCCCTAATGGCCTTTGACGATCTAGATTGCTCCTCCTCCGAAAATGAAGAAGCAAGCTCAAGTGAGGAAAGCTCAAGTGAAGGGGGAGCCTCCTCTACATCCTCATCATCGGAAGAAGATTTGGTAAGTGAGGTAATGAATCTACCCCCTAAGCAAATAATGTCCATGATTTCTAGCCTCACTAAGGATTTATTTAGGGCAAAGAAAAGGAAAAAATGCATGCTAGATCAAATTAAGGACTTAGAAGAAAAATTAGAAAAAGCATGCTTAAATGTAAATGATAATATTTCTTCTAGCTTAAATGATGCATGCTCACATGAATATATGCCATTTAATGTTAGTGATGCATGTATGGATGAAAATAGAGCTCTAAGAGAAAAGGTAAACTATTTGACTAAGGCCCTAGAAAAATTTACAATAGGCTCCAATACTCTTAACATGATAATTTGGAGCCAAAGGGCAAGCTTCAACAAGAAAGGCCTAGGTTATAAAGAAAAGAAAAATGGAAAGGCCTATAAATGTCTAATTGCTAGGGGTCAAGATAAAAAGAAGGTAATAGCTAGAAAATGGATCCCTAAGGACTATTTAGTGAACCCCAAAGGAAAGAACTTATTTTGGGTTCCTAAATCCATCCCAAAGGGTTACGAAAACCCTAGGATAGTCAACCATATGGACTTTACATATATCATATTTTTGGTTGACTTAGGATGGAGGGACAACATTTTTGAAATAGTGTTAGGTGATGATAATGCACCTATAAATAGATAAATCATACTTTAGGTAATGATTACCTTATTATCATCATGTAATACCTAATGCATGATAACAATTTGATGAATACATTTGTTTCATGGTCATAATGTAAAATTAATTCATATACATCTTTATGATCATATGGAATGATAGGATGATACTTAACCTTGATAGAATTGCATGAAAATAATGGTTAAGTATATACAAATACCTTTACGATACATCTCACACTCACCATAGGCTACCTTGATTGAAAACCTAGCATGGGTGAGATGTTAGGATGATACAAATGTCCACTAGTGTCTATGGCATTTAGATGGTCATTTAAGGTATCAAAATAGCAATAATAGACCAATCATGGGGAAATCTTATGTTTAATTCATAGACATATTGCCCAAAGATCATGGTTGGATATTTCACATGTTTTCAAAACAATTTCTTACTTTAAAATCTGTGTGTTCTATAGGGGATCGATCGGCCGGCTAGAGGAGGGTGAATAGCCCTTTGTCGTTGGATGGTGGAATTTGCTCGTCTACACAATTGTTAGCGCAAGCGGAATACTAATAAATACAAGCAAATAAACAAAGAAGAATACAAACAATGCTAACATGAAATATAACGTGGTTCATAGCTACGCCGCTAATCCACGGTCCCCGATTCGTCCTCGGTGAATCACTCCGCACCCAAATCACTATCGGTCTATCCTTTGCACTAAGCTAGGTGGAGGTAACCCTTACAACTCAAAGATACTCCTTCTTTTACAATAGATGTGAAAGAAAGATAAGAGAAGGAGTTTGAATCTTGTAGAGCACTTGGATGGTTACTTAGAGCATAAGCATTAGCCATCCAAAAGCCCACACCCTCTCTTTTTATAGAGATGGCTGATTTCTTCCCGTTGGCTACCACCAATCGATTGCTGCCCTTGGCAGTCGACTGCCGCCACTTCAACGGCCTCCGACCACGTCGGATCCCGACCATTGTAGTCCAATGGAACACTTGTGATCGATGGATCCCATCGATCGATTCTTTCCTCCGTAATCGGCGCCCGATCGGCTACGAGTGATCTGTGGTCTAAACCCTCTTGATCGGTTGCTTGCGCCTTGGGATCGTGATAGTCTTAATGATCGGCCCCACATATGGCGGTGGCACCTAAAATAACTCATTCGGATACCAGTCGAACCCATTCGACTCAGAGCAGTCGACTGTCATTCCATGGCAGTCGACTAATGTCGGGAAAACTCATCCGACACTTAGTCATTCGACCAAGTTACCTAATGAGCTACTTACAATTCACTCATTCTCTCATCTCACTCGAAGTCCCTCGCTGAAGCTCTCTTCGTTCGCGGCCACGTCCCTCGGCAGCATCAGGTGCATGACTCTGCAATGCTCCTTCGCATCTCTTGCCTCCGAAGTCTTCTTCCTTGGCTTCGCTTCAAGTCTTCTTGTCCCGTGGTCCCTCGGCAGCATCAAGTGCACGACTCTGCAATGCTCCTTCTCCGACTCAAGCACGAGGTTCTGAGTGGTGAACCCGCCAAGGCTCTATGTGTAAATTACTAAGTCCTGCAAGACTCCAACACACATATCAAATCATAATAACAACCTAACTTAAACCCTTTGCCACACACATCAAAACCATATCACGGCAAGAGATTGCCATAACAATCTCCCCCTTTTTGATGTGTGGCAATCCGTTTAAGTTAGGTAAAACATTTGATAAAATATTAAGGAAAGGAAAGCATGGGAATAAACATGATTAGCAATTCTCTCCCTTAATACATGAAACTCTCCCTAAATATATTCCCCCTTACTTAAACATACACATTTCTCCCCCTTTGACACCATCAAAAATATTTAAACAATATTTATACAAGCATGACATCAAGTCTAGAGGTAAACAAAAGACAAAACATGCCTTAAAATCGGATACAAAAGATTATTGGGCATATTATCAGGCTACCAGTCGACTGGTTCAGACTACCAGTCGACTGACACATGGATTTCAGGAATTCTGATTTTCCGGGGTGAATTTCAGAAATGCATAAAAAATTCTATAAAATTTGAAAAATCATGAAATTTGGGGAACATATGTCTTTTAAGTATATCTATCAATGAAAAATATTTTTCCATGAAAAATATTTTTCCATGAAAAATCATTGTATTTTCACGTATTTGCCAAAAATCCAAAAGCTTAACCACTATGTTTTTGATCATGTTAGTATCTATTTTAACACTTAGCCTTTCTTTGAATTGTTTCAAAACATGAATACATAGATTTTAAAGTAAGAAATTGTTTTGAAAACATATGAAATATCCAACCATGATCTTTGGGAAATATGTCTATGAATTAAACATAAGCCTTCTCCTTGATTGATCTATTATTGCTATTTTGATACCTTAAATGACCATCTAAATGCCATAGGCACTAGTGGACATTTGTATCACCCTAACATCTCACTCATGCTAAGTTTTTAATCAAAGTAGCCTATAGTGAGTGTGAGATGTATCCTAAAAGTATTTGTATATACTTAACCATTATTTTCATGTAATTCTATCAAGTTTAAGTATCATCCTATCATTCCACATGATCATAAAGACATATATGTATGAATTTTACATTATGATCATAAAACAAATGTATTCATCAAATTGTGATCATGCATTAGGTATTACATGATGATAATAAGGTAAACATTACCTAAAGCATGATTTATCTACTTATAGGTGCATTATCATCACCAAACACTATTTCAAAAATGTTGTCCCGCCATCCTAAGTCAACCAAAAATATGATATAGGTAAAGTCCATATGGTCGACTATCCTAGGGTTTTTCGAACCCTTAAGGATGGATTTTGGAACCCAATATAAATTCTTGCCTATGGTGTTCACTAAAAATTCCTTAGGGATCCATTTTCTAGCTATTACTTTCTTTTTATCTTGACCCCTAGAAATTAGACATTTATAGGCCTTTTCATTTTTCTTTTCTTTATAACCTAAGCCTTTCTTGTTGAAGCTTTCCCTTTGGCTCCCAATTATCATGTTAAGGGTATTGGAGCATATTGTAAATTTTTCTAGGGCTTTGGTCAAATAGTCTACCTTTTCCCTTAAAGCCCTATTTTCTTCTATGCATGCATCATTAACATCCAAAGGCATATAATTATCATGTACGCATGCATCATCATTAAAACATGCTTTTTCTAATTTTTGTTCTAAATCCATAATTTGCTCAAGCATGAATTTATTCCTTTTCTTTGCCCTAAATAAATCCTTAGTGAGGCTAGAAATCATAGACATTATTTTCTTAGGGGATAGATTCATTACCTCACTTACCAAATCCTCTTCCGATGATGAGGATGTAGAGGAGGCTCCCCCTTCACTTGAGCTCTCCTTACTCGAGCTTGCTTCATTTTCGGAGGAGGAGCAATCTAAGTCGTCAAAGGCCATCAATGCTAAGTTGGTGACAAAGGCATTCTCCTCTTCCGATGATGATGAAGATGATGAGGAGGAAGGATCATCCCATGTCTTTGCTTTGAATGCCTTGGCCTTCCCTTTTTCTTTGGCCTTCTTTTCTTCTTCCTTTTTCTTCTTGCTCCCCTTCTTCTTCTTTTCTTCCTTCTTTCTCTTCTCCTCCTTGATTTTGTTCAAGAGGGGACAATTGTCCCTTATGTGTCCCTCTCCTTGGCAATTGTAACAAATGACCTTTACCCTTGGTCTTCTCCTCCAATCATTAGATTTATTAAATTGAAAACCTTTTAAAGCACGCCTTACCCTCCTTAGCATATAGGCTTCTTCCGTGCTATCCATGGAGGAAGATGAGGATGCTTCATCGGAGAAGGAGGGGATCTCCATCTTCTTCTTCCCCTTGTTGGCCAAAAATGCTACTCCTCTTGAAGGTTGAAACTTTGGCTCTTCTTCTATTCCTTCAAACCTCGTTTCGTGGAGCTCCATTGTTGAGAAGAACTCCTCCAAGGTACTCACTTCTAAGTTCTTGGAGATGTAAAATGAGTCCACCATAGAGCTCCATCTTGAGGACCGGGGAAAGGCATCTATGGCTTTCATTACCATATCCTGGTTGGAGAGTTTTTCACCTACACTTGTCAAGCCGGTTAGAATTTTCTTAAATCTAGAATGTAGGGATTTTACCTTCTCTCCCTTTTCGAGTTTGATGTTGGATAATTGGGAGCGAAGGACATCTCTCCTTACTAGTTTCGCCTCGGATGTGCCTTCATGAATTTCTATTAGTTTCTCCCACATTTCCTTGGCGCTAGCACACTCCCCTATCCTATTTACTTCTTGTTGGGGGAGTACATATAGAGGTGGTACTTGGCCTTTGAATTCGCCAAGTACTCCTCTCTTTGTCTTTTGCTCCATCTTGATTTCTCCAATAACTCCCCTTCTTCATTCCTAGGCATCTCGAAACCGTTTTCCATAATTAATAAAATTTCAAAATTGATCTCGAAAAATACCTCCATTCTCTTTTTCCACAAAGAGAATTCCCCCTCAAACTATGGCGGATGAATATTTGAGCCGGCCATTCTTGAATGTGCTTGTTGTGGCGGTTAGTCCTCGACAAGCTTTCCTTGGCTCTGATACCACTTGTAGGGGATCGATCGGCCGGCTAGAGGAGGGTGAATAGCCCTTTGTCATTAGATGGTGGAATTTGCTCGTCTACACAATTGTTACCGCAAGCGGAATACTAATAAATACAAGCAAATAAACAAAGAAGAATACAAACAATGCTAACAAGAAATATAATGTGGTTCACGGCTACGCCGCTAATCCATGGTCCCCGATTCGTCCTCGATGAATCACTCCGCAACCAAATCACTATCGGTCTCTCCTTTGCACTAAGCTAGGTGGAGGTAACCCTTACAACTCAAAGACACTCCTTCTTTTACAATAGATGTGAAAGAAAGCTAAGAGGAGTTTGAATCTTGTAGAGCACTTGGATGGTTACTTAGAGCATAAGCATTAGCCATCCAAAAGCCCATACCCTCTCTTTTTATAGAGAGGGTTGATTTCTTCCCGTTGGTCGCCACCCGATCACGCCTTGCGCCGATCGCCGCCACTACAACGGCCTCCGACCACGTCGGATCCTGACCATTGTAGTCCAACGGAACACATGGCAGTCGACTGATGGATCCCATCCGATCATTCCGTAGTCGATCGCCTGCCACCAGTGGTTATGTGGCCCAAATCCTCTTGATCAATCGATCACGCTTTCAATGCCGATCGATAGTCTTAGCAATGATCGCCACATATGGCGCCGATCACTAAACAACTCACCACATACCAGTTGAACCCATTTGACTTAGAGGAGTCGACTGACATTCCATGGCAGTCGAATGATGTCGGGAAAACTCATCCGACACTTAGCCATTCGGCCAAGTTCACCTAATGAGCTACTTACAATTCACTCATTCTCTCATCTCACTCGAAGTCCCTCGCTGAAGCTCTCTTCGTTCGTGGCCACGGCCCTCGGCAGCATCAGGCGCACGACTCTACAATGCTCCTTCGCGTCTCTTGCCTCCGAAGTCTACTTCCTTGGTTTAGCTTCAAGTCTTCTTGTCCGGAGGTCCCTCAGTAGCATCAAGCGCACTGCTCTGCAATGCTCCTTCTCCGACTCAAGCACGAGGTTCTGAGTGGTGAACCCGCCAAGGCTCCATGTGTGAATTACTAAGTCCTACAAGACTCCAATGCATATATCAAATCATAATAACAACCTAAATTAAACCCTTTGTCACACACATCAAAACCATATCACGGTAAGAGATTGCACTAATATCTTCATGTTTTGAAACAATTTAAAGCAAGACTAGGTGTTAAAATGGATACTAACAAGATCAAAAACCTAGTGGTTTTTAAAGCTTTTGGATTTTTGGCAAATCTATGAAAATATAATGATTTTTAATGAAATACTATTTTTCATTGATAGATATACTTACAAGTAATATGCTCCCCAAATTTCACTTTTTTCAAATTTTTTGGAATTTATAATGCATTTCTGAATTTCGTCCTGAAAATTAGAATTGTTGTTTTCTTTGTGCGGATCGCATTGCCATATGATCGATGGATCAGATAAACAAAGAAACTGATTTTATAAGGTTTTTGACTGATTTTAATTTTTGTTTCTCTCTATACTTGATTCCATGATATATAAACTTTGCTTAATCTTTTTGATGGTGTCAAAGGGGGAGAAAACTATATGTTAAAGTAAGGGGTAATATATTTAGGGGGAGTTTCATGTATTAAGGGGGAGAGTTGCTAATCATGTTATCCATATGCTTTCCTTTCTTAATGTTTTATCAAATGTTTTTACCTAACTTAAACGGATTGCCACACATCAAAAAGGGGGAGATTGTTAGGGCAATCTCTTGCCGTGATATGGTTTTGATGTGTGTGGCAAAGGGTTTAAGTTAGTTTGTTATTGTGATTTGATATGTGCGTTGAAGTCATGCAGGACTTAGTAATTCGCACACGGAGCCTTGGCGGGTTCACCACTCATAACCTTGTGCTTGAGTCGGAGAAGGAGCATTGCAGAGTCATGCGCTTGATGCTGCCGAGGGACCGTCGGACGAGATGACTTGAAGCGAAGCCAAGGAAGCAAACTTCGAAGGCAAGAGACGCAAAGGAGCATTGCAGAGACGTGCGCCTGATGCTGTTGAGGGACGTGGCCGCGAACGAAGAGAGCTTCGGCGAGGGACTTCGAGTGAGATGAGAGAATGAGTGAATTGTAAGTAGCTCATTAGGTGAACTTGGCCGAATGGCTAAGTGTCAGATGAGTTTTCTAGACATCAGTCGACTGCCATGAAATGGCAGTCGATTGCTCTGAGTCGAACGTGGTTCGACTGGTATCTGACTGAGTGGGTTTTGGCCCAGCATGACACATATGGAGGCAAATCAATCGCTAAGACCATTAGTCGATCGGGCAAGCCGGCAATCGCTCAAGAGGGTTTGGGACACAGAAACCGCCGTAGCCGATCGGCGGCCGACGAGGCGTAGCCGATGAACGATGGATCCATCACGATCGCTAAATGATCCGTTGGACTACAACGGTCGGGATCCGATGTGTTCGTAGGCCGTTGAAGTGGTAGCAGTCGACTGCCAAGGGCAGCAGTCTACTGGTGGCGGCCAACGGGAAGAAATCAGCCTTCTCTATAAAAAGAGAGGGTGTAGGCTTTTGGATGGCTAATGCTCATATTTCAAACCATCATCCAAGTGCTCCACAAGTGATAAACTCCTTCTCCTAGATCTCTTTCACATCTATTGTAAAAGAAGGAGTGTTCTTGAGTTGTAAGGGTTACCTCCACCTAGCTTAGTGCAAAGGAGAGACCGATAGTGATTTGGTTGCGGAGTGATTCACCGAGGACGAATCGGGGACCGTGGATTAGCGGCGTAGCCGTAAACCACGTTACATTTCGGTGTTAGCATTGTTTGTATTCTTCATTGTTTATTTGCTTGTCTTTATTAGTATTCTGCTTGCGCTATCAATTGTGTAGACGAGCAAAATCCACCATCCAATGACAAAGGGCTATTCACCCCCCTCTAGCCGGCCGATCGATCCCCTACAATATGCTCCCCCTTCCATTCCGGAATCGGAATTTTCTTGAGAAATCAGCGGGTTTTTGATGTTCAGTCTTCACCTATTGGCATACTAAACATCGAGCAGCAAAATCTGTTATATCTCTCTTCATACCATTCCACCATTATAAGCTTTTTAAATCTCAGTACATCCGAGTACCACCAGAAACTACAAGTGACTGGGAGACGATAATGACCAATCTCCCTTATTGCGTCTGTCCGTGTTCCAACAACTCTACAGTAGCTACCCAGTAGCTAGTCAAAACTCCATGAGCACTTCTTCTCCATACAACTACATATCAAGATAACATCCACTAAAGTCATGTCATGTATATGACAGTTTGTCTCGCAGTTCCACAACTATCGTAAGCTCGAGATACGCCTCATTCAACTGCATCGGAATCTCTCCGTTCCTTGGAACGATGCATCCGCGTACAACCTCCTTTTATTCACTCCAGAAGGATTAACTAATACTCGTGTAAAAGTTTACCGCCGTCTAGGTCTTGTAACCGGTTTCACCAACTTCCGACTAAATGATTTCCATCATCACTTTTGCCAAACAAGTTCGTGGTATAATAATGCTAAAACATTCTATCCACATCTACAGTAATACCCAAATCATACAAGGCAAACCACCATCTACGGTGGTCGAGTACGCAACTCCAACTACCACAATAAATAGTGGCCAAATTACGCAACTCCAACAATCATGAACTGATCCAATCATGTTCAGGATACACAATTCTCAAATCCAGTGGCGACTAAATCGTTAATTAGTCTAACAACTTAATCAAAACTCATAAAATTCATACTAAGTATGAAATTGTCGTCTTTACACACCTGCATTCTCTTTACTCTTCACTGATGATATATTAATCATCACAACAACCTTGATAATTGTATGATATCCTGTCACTACAATATCAATACTCCAGTCATAAATCAACCCTAGAGCATGCACAGGTGTCCTCAGCTGATCTAGACAGATCATCTATCCACAATGAAGGATATTTACTTTCAACAACCATTGCATCCCATCATCGATAATCGATGCATAATTTCAAAGGTTCATCTCTCTTTAATAAAGAGTTCTAGATCCTTCTCAAAGAGAAATACTGGGACAGATAATTATCCCCCCAACTTCTCCTATAATCACAACTTACATTCTTCAAATTCTCATAGTGTTTAGTAACACTTACACCAACAAAATTAACCCTTTATGAGGTATTCAATATCGATACTATCTTTGAAATCACTCCGATTGCCTACTCCACTTGTCTATGTAGCGGCAAGACTAGGAGTTCATCCAAAACTACATCCGACTACTCTCGGTTTATTCGCACATCCAAGAGACATATCATACCATACTTCCAATAATTCAACCATCCGTAAGGATATGTCTACAGTAAAAGTATATCTATCAAAGTCTAAGGGCATCCCTTGACTTCTTAATTGTTGATCCACATCTCACCAGACGGTAGAGATACCACCGAACCACAAGTCAATGTAATCCATCTAATCCGAACTAAAAATGTTCTAGACAAAGATACTTGTAAACTACAAGTATCTTTCAATATATTAACTTAGAGAGTAAAATTAAAGTACTACCCTTAACGATCAATTATCTACTGATCCTATCCAAAGGCTCTATGCAGGTCTTGGCCTTTCTCCGAAGAGAACATAATCAAATCCAACAGTCCGCGATAAAGCGATCACATTTCTGCGATGAATGATCCGGGAATTTTTCCTAGATCATCCGATCCTATCACTTAATCCTATGAGCTACAACTGTAGAATACCGAATAGATACGACCATCGTCGTATACTCTCTCCTCTGTACAAAGCGATCACATCTGGAGGTAACTATTGTTGTCTGCATGAGTCTTCTGTGATGTCTTCTGCTAATGCTACTTCTGTGCTAATCTCCGCTGTCGAGACGGTGCATCACCCTCCCGGAACACCATTGATAGTCTTCAACTGTGTCTTCAAAATACAACTCCTCAATCTGAATTGGTTGCTTAAAATAGCAACATATGAACTGATCCAACGGATAATCTGACTTTGCGTGTCTTCATGATCCACACTGCACGCACATAATTCCTTCGGAGTCTTTCTTCTGATTTCGCTGATGTGCATGAGAACATCCTGATGATCTGCGGTTGGTCTTCTATAATCGGAAAATAGCTCAAAGTCTATGACTCCGATCTTGCTGCTTTTGTCCAACATTCGGAGGCTTCGTATTCCAACATTCGACTTGCAATGTCTGCTTATCGATCTTCATCTCCTAAACATTTGTACGGAGTCCTTTCTAAACTCTTGATTCAATCCAATGTCTTTCGGCAGGATCGATAGAAGATCCAATGATCTTACTCCAAAAGTAAGCCAATAACCGTGGGTGGCTTAAAACATCCATTCACATTCTTGTGCTATTAGGTGAGCATAAACTTTGCAAGTCTAATGACTCTGCATGGTATTCCCGTTATCAACGATCACCCTACATAAAGCTCAAGACTTCCCTACAATGTGTCACTGAAAGTGACGCAGGGAAATACTCTCTTTCATCATCATTATGTAGGGATCCCGAGCGATAAACAAAATTCACAGCGGAAAACTTAGGATCCCTCCAGAGATCCAAGACAAAAAAATATACTCGTTTCAATTACCGATTCTATCCTATAGGAATCGAGATTACCTTCGAAGCGTGCCCTTCGAATTCCAGTCAGCAACACTTGCGGATCTCAGCGTGGTCAGAATGTCCACGCCTCTACGGTGCACACACACACGATCTTGGAGAGAAGAGGTAAGCCCTTTCGTTTGTGCTAGCAACCACTCCAATGTCTCACTTTTCCACTCTATACTTGGCCCTCTTGTGTTGTCAACGAAAAAAAAAATCAGATTCTATTTTTCATTGTCCACGTTGAAGAAGAAGAAGCAACCATAATACACCTTAATGAGACATTAAATGCACTTCCTTATTCTCCATGGTAAAAGGAAGGAAGTCAATCAATGCTCATTAAATGCACATTAATGAGTTTTAAATCCCATTTAAAACCCCATTTATTAATTCGTGTATTATATTATTAATTCGTGTATTATTCATTTTAGCCTTCTTCTCTTGGTTTGACTTGAGTCTAACTCAACATAAACCAATTTGAGTCCAACTCAAATTTTGCCAAGTAATGAGTCTTACTCATTCTAGTTAATCCAATTAACTAATAATTCATTTTAGTCAAACCAATATGATTTCCTCTCCAAAATAATATGTTTTTTATGTGTGACCCTATAGGCTCTCATAACGTTGGCAATGTATCCAAAACCATTTTAGATACATAAGCAATGAGCGGCATCTAGCAATACATCATTGCTACCCAAGTGATGAGAATGTCGAGATCCAATAACCTCTTCCGTGACTATTATTATATGACAGTGTCCTTCTATCCTTGATATCTCAGATCGATCAATGAGGCATAGACCGTGTCACCCTCTTATCAATCTTTATGTTTCTTGATCCCCAAGTAGACTCACTCAAATAAATGAGCTCAATATCTCATATTGACTCATTTGAGCATGGTCATGCATTTCGTGGTCCTACTCTATCAAGAGGCCAAAGATATCACTCCCATCATATGGGAGGGATAGATCCCATCTACATCACTCACATCCCTCCGCATAATTCGTTACATACTCAGTGATCGCCGTTATAGTCACCCAATTACGGTGTAACGTTAGACGATACCAAAGTACATAACTCCTTATGTAGGGAACCGTAGTGACTTCAGGTCTAAGGACTATTCATACCAATAGTCACATGAGAAAGTATATGACACTCATATAACGATCCATGATACTTTCTCATGGTGGGTCAATTCAGTATATATAGTCTCCAATATATATACCCATGTATCAATGTGATATCACATATCCATGACTTGTGAGATCAAGTCATCCATTGACCTACATGCTAGTCTCAATGTATCAATATAGCCCTTGTCTATTAATACAATACTCGACTAGGAATATTTAAGAATAGTGTTCTCTACAGCTTCTCATAATCAATTCTACCAATTGATATACTGTAGATAACAACCTACTATTCATGGGCATTATTATATTTATTTAGCTGGCACACGCATAAAGAAATATAATAATCAATCTTTGCCATTATTAATGCAAGAATATAATACAAAAGTCTCCCTCACCAATCATCTCATAATTGGCACTAAGGGCTCATACTGACACACTAAACCATGATCAAGTGATATATCATTCTCCGAATGTTATTTGCTGCATTTACCAATAAATACCGGCTTGATCCCGATAATGGTATGCAAATAACTCTACTTTCTCTATATAACCTGAGTTAAGTACTCAAAAGTACCTTCAAAGTTATACAACCCAGTACGAAAAACTTAGGGATAAAAATCCCTATAAAACACCGTAAACTAGCCTTCCGCTATATGCATCAACAATAGCCTACTTGTCTTGTCCATTACCCAATAGGTAATGATCTGACTAGCACCGTTAGTAAAAAATCTCTAAGACTGTAGTCTCTGATTTCAACAAGAAATGTGATGACTTGACCCCTATTTTTTGACTCGGTATCAGTCGATTCTCAAAGGTAAATCACCTTTTCGACACAGGTTCAAGACTCACAGACTCAACAGGTCATTCTCGTGGTCAACTCATACCATGGTTACTAATAATAACTAATAAAACCGAGAGTATAAACCCTAACGACAACTCTGGTGGCTCGCCACGGTGGGCGACTTCTACTACAAGTCTGCACAGGTGTCATAACTCTAACTATATACACCTATTGAGCAAGTTTAGATAAACATCTAACTAATTATAAGATATCAGGGATTCTTACCTCGTGCTTCTTGGAGCTCAGGCCGCTGTCCATCTCATCTCAGAAATCCAAAACTGAAACAAATTGACTCCCGAGAATCCAAGACTCAACACAAAACAACATTGTATGATATGGCAAAACCTAGGGCTCTGATACCACTAAAGTTGTCACGCCCTGAGAGTATGCCATGTCGAAAAGCAAACGGACAGCATCTCCCCTGTATGTGGCAACATTTCGAGTTAATACAAGGCCCATAAGCCACAACAACAACAACATATATATATATACGAAAACAAACCACAGCGGAAACTAATACAACGACATACCGATAACCACACATATACAATACAACCACACGCCATGCATACTGGTATGACTAACACTAGAACATAAAGAAACCCTCGACAAAACCCGCACCAACATGTGCGTACATCACATAAGACATAACACCATGAAAACTCAGAATACATAACAAGACATACGAAAAACCCAAAATAAGAAATCCTCACATCTACTGAGATCTGGCCGACCGACGATAGGTAGAGTCGCGCGATCATCCACTGTTCTTGCTCGAGGTGAGTGATGGTTGTGACAGAGGAAGGTGAAAGCGACCAATGTGCTACAATCGCGATCGAAGAGGTCGTCAATACTCACCCCCATCTGGATCGACAGAGTATCTCAAGGAGGTGGCAACGCGTGGTGATTCACAGTAAGGAAGAGGTCGACATCGATCCGAGTCGGTGATGACGGCTGAAGAATCCAAGGTGCTCAAGGATGGTCGGCCGACATGACTGCGATGGAGCGATGCCACTTGCTGTCTCCCATCGACAGAAGAGGATGCGGTGATTAGAAGAGGGAGAAAAACTCGAGCGTCGGCGACGAAGAGGAGGGAAATCCATTGACCGCAACATGAGCAGCCAGCTAGGGTGGCACCGTCGTCAGATCACCCACTTAAGGAGGTCGGTGCTTGAGGGCTCGGGGTGGAGAAGAGAAAGAATCGGAAGGAGATAAGCGGACGACGCTTGAATGGAATCGGCAGAAGAAAATTCGACGGTGAGGAAGAGGTAAAGTCCTCGCGGTGAGAAATGCAGAAACGGAACAGAAACGCTCAGTGTTAAGAGATGGGTCGGGTTTTTGGGGGGAAACGGGTTGGGTTTAAGACCCTATAAAGCTTAACCCTAATTTCAATTAAACCCATACCATTAAATCTAGGTTAGGTTTAATTAATCCATAAGCTTCAATAGGTTAAGCTCAAATAAATCCCCAACCATGCATCATTATTTTATTTTATCCAACAATAATATTATTCTTTAGAAATTTATTTTGTGGTATTTTACATTCGATTCAATTATATAGTCAGTATAAATTGAATCACTTCTAAATCGCTCCTCCTCAATACACACAAAGTGTACTAGTGTAATTCTATGGTCAAGATAAACCAATACCAAATCACACTACAACCATGCCAATGGTTTGTCCAAAACCATCTTGGTTGTGAGCCTCTACTTATACTCTACAAGGAACTGATAACATGATCTTTTGTGCGACACTACACACCATGTTATCTACAATGTAACGTATCAGACAATTTGCATAAATATAAAATACAAACAATGATCATGTGATTCTTATTTCAAATTGAAGATGTTCATACAAAGGCTAGGCTTTCAGTATACATCTCAATAATCTCCCACTTATACTAAAAGACTATGCTGCCATCAAACTACCATACATCTGATTCCCATTCCCTCCACTTGCCTATCAAAATCTCTCGCTGGAAGGGCCTTTGTGAAAGGATCTGCCAGGTTATCCTCTGACGCAATCTTGGCGACAGCAACTTCTTCTCATTTTACGATCTCTCATATCAGGTGGTACTTGCGCTCTATGTGTTTACTTGTCTTATAGGCTCGTGGTTCCTTCTAGTTTGCAACTGCACCTCTGTTATCAAAAAAAATTGTGATAGTTATAGGCAAACCAGGAATCACATCCAAGTCCATCAAGAAGTTCCTAAGCCATACAACTTCTTTGGCTGCCTTAGAGGCTGCCACATACTCAGCTTTCATGGTAGAGTCTGCCACGTATTTCTACTTGACACTCCTCCATATAATGGCTCCACCTCCCAAAGTAAACACAAAACCCGAGGTAGACTTACTGTTATCCCTATCTGATTGGAAGTCAGAATCTGTGTAACCCACTGAGAGTAATTGATCTGCCTTGTATACCAGCATATAATCTCAAGTCCTTCTCAGGTACTTCAATATATGCTTTACCGTAGTCCAATGTCTCTATCTTGGATTACTCTGATATCTGCTAACCATGCCCATGGCAAAGCAGATATCCAGCCTCGTATATAACATAGCATACATGAGGCTTCCTACTGTCGAAGCATAAGGAATCGCCTTCATCTCCTCTATCTTCTTTGATGTTCTAGGACACATCTCTTTAGATAAAGGTACTCCACGCCTAAAAGGTAGAAAACCTTTCTTGGAGTTCTGCATGCTAAAACGAGCCAAAATAGTGTCTATGTATGAAGCTTGAGATAAGCACAACATCCTTTTCTTGCAATCCATTATAACTTTGATCCCAAGGATGTGTCCCACTTCTCCCAAGTCCTTCATATCAAAATGTTTGGATAACCATACCCTTATGTCTAATAATACTTTGACATTGTTGCTAATGAGCAAAATATCATCTACATATAGTACAAGAAATACAACTACGTTTCTATCACATCTCTTATATACACAAGACTCATCCGAACTTTGAATAAATCCATATGACTGGATTACCTCATCAAAGCTGATGTTCCAAGATCTCGAAGCTTGCTTCAATCCATAAATGGATCGATTAAGCTTGCACACAAGATGCTCTTTACCCTTTGCAATGAATCCCTCTGGTTACTTCATATAGATGTTTTCTTCAAGATTTCTATTAAGGAAAGCTGTCTTGACATCCATCTGCCAAATCTCATAATCCATATGAGTAGCAATAGATAAGAGAATCTGGATAGACTTAAGCATGGCTATCGGTGAAAAAGTCTCCTCATAATCGATACCCTCTTTCTGAGTATACCCTTTCACAACAAGCCTTGCTTTGAAGGTCTCTACCTTCCCATCTAATCCTCTCTTTATTTTGTAGATCCACTTGCATCCAATGACTTTTACACCATTTGGTGGTTCTACTAGCTCCCAGACCCGATTTGAATCCATAGATTCTATCTCAGAATTCATCGCCCTTTGCCAAGGTGCCACATCCTTATCTTGGATTGCCTCATCATATGTCCAGGGATCAAGTTCATTTTCACTAGGGACCAAATCATAAGATTCTCCCATGAACATAAATCTATCAGGTTATCTAACAACCCTCCCACTATGATGAGGTATCACTTGTGTATCCTCTATGAAACGTGGTGCAGCCACTTGTGGTATGTCCTCTTGTACCGTTGGTATTGAAGTAGTGACTTCCCCTCTTAACTCCTCTAGAACAATCTTTCTCATGGGCTTGTGGTTTATCACATAGTCTCCCTCTAAAAATTTTGCATTTGTGCTAACGATCACCCTCTGATCTCTAGGACTATAGAACAAACCATCTTTCATTCCTCTAGGATAGACAATGAACATGCACACTTCTATACGAGATTCCAACTTACCAGCATCTCCCTTCAGCACATGTGCTAGACTACTCTAAATCTGAATATGTCTAAGACTAGGCTTTCGCCCAGTCCACAATTTTATGGGAGTATAAGGTACTGATTTAGATGGTACCAAGTTCAGAATATACACTGTCATATCCAGAGCATATCCCCAGAACGAATCTGGTAACTCAGAATAACTCATCATCGATCTAACCATCTTCATAAGAGTTCTATTCCTTTGCTCCGCCACACCATTCTGCTGGGGTGTACCAGGTGTAAACAGTTGGGATTGAATCCCAGCGTCTGATAAGTAACTCCTAAACTCTCCCAAGAGGTACTCACCACCACGATCAGATCATAGTGTCTTGATACTTTTACCATGATGTTTCTCCACATCAACCTAGAATTCTTGTAACTTGTCAAAGCATTCAGACTTATGGTGCTTCAAATTGTTGGATCGATCGGATCGCTAGAGGGGGGGTGAATAGCGATAGAAACTTTTTAGTACGAATTCATTTTTAAAAAATAAACTTATATGCAGCAGAAAGATAAACAAAACAATAAGTAAAGGAGACAATAGACACAAGTGATTTACTTGGTTCGTAGCCGAAGGCTACTACTCCAAGGCCCTAGTGGTCCTTGACCACGTACGAAGGGCAAACTTCTAAAGAACTCCTCCTCGTTGGAGGTAGGAGTTAGACGGATACAAAAAGCCCGAGGTAGAAGGACACTCCCCCTCTCCTCATTATAATGAAAGCTTTACTAAAAGGAATAAGATGAAATACAATTTAGAACTTTCGTTACCGACGACTTTAAAGGTTGGAGGTTGAAGCTCTAGTCGTCGTCTCGGCAGCGCTTCGTCGTAGGGATGTCGGAGAGTCGGAGCATATCGGAAGCACTTGGAAGCTTTTGAATTGATGAAAAACCCTAGGTTTGGCCCTCCTTTTATAGCCTTTGAGCCCCTCATCGAATGGGTCTTTAGCCAATCACAAATGGGCACAAAACCCCTTGAAAAATGGTGATAACTCTTGACTACTCGAGGCTGATCCTTTGACCAGCAGTCGACTGATGGCCATCATCAGTCGACTGATGGCAGCATCAGTCGATTGCTGACCTTCGGCAGTCGACTGTTTGATGGCAGTCGAGTCCTCCAAGCTGGCAGTCGACTGATGCTAGCTGCAAGGCAAGGTTAGCTCAACAAAAACATAATTTCGATGGTCGTCGACCATCCGATCTCGACCTAGACCATCTATAAGAAGTCTTTGGTCAGATCTACGCTTAAGATCATCCCCGTAAAGAGGATATGACCTTACTTACGCTCGCACACACGAGCTTACCTCAGTACTTACGTGTTGCTTTTGCTTCCGGCCTTCCACTCAATTCCTTCGGCTCCCTTCGAAGTCTCTTGAGTGTCGCCCGACCACCGCGGCTTCCTCCGGGTGTCGCTAGCCTTCAGCTCCAGCATTGAGACTTTTCTGCACACTTGATTTAGCTCATGAGATAATAATATATGCTTAACTTTGTATCGTTTGCTATAATCAAAACTTAGGTTCGACTTAGGTGCCTACTGCACCAACAATCTCCCCCTTTTTGATTTATGGCAAACCCACATACAAAGTTAAGTAAATAGAAAGCATGAAGAGTAATAATGTGCATGAGAAACAAAAAATATGAAGATTAAGTTGGAGTAGTAAGGATTTTCTTCAAGTACTCCCCCTTGAGGAAACCTCCCCCTTGACCGAGGGTGAGTCTTGAAGAATGACCTTAATCCTCCCCCTTGAGGGTTGCTTTAGGTAATTAACATTACTTTAAAGTTGGCCTTAGTAAAACATTTTAGTTAAGCCCTTTCTCCCCCTTAAGTAAAACATTAACGACATAAAGTTTAAAAAATAAGTTTAAGTAAAACGTAGACGGCACAAATAAGTTTAAGTTAAGAATTCTTTGGCCTAAAAGTTAACTAAGTTTTAACTTTTGGTTTAAATATGAAGTAAGAGTTAAGTTATCAAAAAAAAATTTGACCCCTTAACTTTGGCCTTTTTCTCCCCCTTTTTCCGTATATCGAAAAGAGTAAGAGGTGTGTGGAAAACAAAATAAGTGTTAAATTTAAAGTCCAAGCATGTTCCCCATTTTTTATATAAAAAAAATATACTGAAAATAAGCTCATCTATAAAATGTTTGACTCATATTTGGCTTGATTGATATGTAAGATCAACTAGTCCTGGTCAGAGTCGGTTAGTATGTATGATTATACTCCATGGTTCATAGCGATGCACTAGCTCTACATCTGGAACCCGGAGTAAGGTCCTAACATCTCACGCCCATCTACGTGGCTAAGTACACAAACACATTAGTCCTATGTGTTGTGAGATGTACTGGCTCCTTAAATCTATAGGTGCATGATATCTAAGGTATGTCCTATGCTATAAAAATGAAATTAAAGAAATAGTAGTAAGAACATATAATTTGCATGTACCTATTCTATTACGCACATGCCCAATTTTCGTCTTAATAGACTAAATTCGGCTTCGGGTAGGGGTTTAGTAAATAGATCTGCCAAGTTAGACTTTGATTCGACATATTCGAGGTGTATGGCTCCGTTGGCCACATGTTCTCGAATGAAATGGTGTTTGACCTCTATATGTTTGGTCCTAGAGTGACATATCGGATTCTTTGTTAGATCAATTGAACTATGAATATTTCTTTACCTAAGGTTTTTACGAAGAGTGTTGGGTCAACTAAGCCTTGGTTAAACCCTTTTGACTTAAGATGGATTGAAAGTCTCTCGTACCAAGCTTGAGGAGCTTGTTTAAGTCCATAGAGAGCTTTCTTAAGTTTTAGAACATGGTCGGGTTTATCTAGATTTTCGAATCTGGGGGGTTGGCTGACATAAACTTCTTCTTTAATGTATCCATTTAGGAATGCTGACTTAACATCCATTTGAAATAGCTTAAATCCTCGATGTGCGGCATAAGCTAGCAACATTCGAATGGATTCGAGTCTAGCTACTGGGGCATAGGTTTCGTCGTAATCTAAGCCTTCGACTTGGCTAAACCCTTTGGCGACTAACCTAGCCTTGTTTCTAACTACTTCACCTTTATCATCAAGCTTATTTCGAAACACCCACCTTGTTCCAATTATCGTTTTGTCTTTAGGTGGTGGTACTAATTCCCACACTTCATTCATAGTAAATTGAGCTAGCTCTTCTTGCATTGCAATAATCCAATCGGGATCAAGAAGAGCTTGTTCAATTGATTTGGGTTCTATCTTTGAAATTAAGGAAATTTGACTAAGGTTCCTATAGGATGCTCTAGTTCGAACTCCTAGATTAGGATCTCCTATCACTTGATCGATAGGGTGGTTAGTCTGAATCCTAGATTGGGTTGGGTTTGTATCACCTAATGCTTGATCAATGGGGTGACTTGAACACTAGTTTGGTTGAGTCATCTATCACTTGATCAATAGAGTGACTTGGTTGACTTAGGTTAGGATTAACACTAGACCTCGATCTCCAATCGAGTTAGGTCTAGTATGAATCGGCTCGCTAATTGCGGTTGTCGGGGGTTTTGTAGGTTCATGTCCTTCATCAAATACTACATTGATAGTCTCCTCGACTCTAAGGGTGTCGTGGTTATATACTCTATAAGCTCGACTTGTAGTCGAGTATCCTAGAAAGATTCCGGTCATGGTTTTGGATGTAAATTTCCCTAGGTAATCCTTAGTGTTTAGGATATGTACCTTACACCCAAATACCCTAAAGTACTTGATGTTGGGTACTCTATCGTGATAAATCTCGTATGAGGTCTTAAGGTGCCTTTTTACCATAAGGATCCTATTTTGGACATAGGTACTCACGCCCCAAAACCTATCTGTAGGTCGACTGCTCAACATGGTCCTAGCGGATTCTTGTAGAGTTCGGTTTTTCCGCTCCACTAGGCCATTTTGTTGAGGGGTCCTAGGCAAGAGAATTCATGGTGGTATCCGCTTAGGTTACAGTGGTGAACCTTTGATTTTCGAATTCACCACCATGATCGCTTCGAATTCTTTTTAACTTTAAGATTTTTTTAATTTGATTAATTTGAATAAATTACTAATTGATCTAGGTATCATTTTTATGTTTGATGAACTCAACCTGTAAACTCGAGTAGTCACTAATTACGACTTTTCAAGCAATATTGACTTTATCGGTAACGCTCCATGAATCGGTCAAGCAATACGTAACCATATGCAGAGCTCAAGTACACTTGAGGTCTGCGTTCTTGGTTAGTTAACTTGTGTTGTGTCCTAGGTTGTTTTCCTTGTTGACAAGCATTACAGATTTTATTAACCAAGTTGTTGAGGTTGGGTAAGCCTCTGACTAAGCCACTCTGACTCATCTTGTGGGCGAGGCATGGGTGCGAGTGACCGAGTCGTCGGTGCCACAACCATGATTCCTCTTCCTATGTCATAAGACATTTGGCTGAGGATTTGATTTAGTTAATTGTATAAATGTTATTTGTCCTAGTTCCTTTGAGTATTGTTTTAGCTGTTTTATTTGTTTTAATTACAAATTCATTTTCTAAAAATACGACCTTATAGTTATTGTCACATAATTGGCTTACGCTAAGCAGGTTATATTCAAAATTCTCTACAAGTAATACATTTTTAATAACAAAATTCGAGTTAAGCTCGATACCACCTGATCCGATGATTTTGAGCTTGCCGTTATTCCCAAAGGCTACCGATCCTTGTCGTTTGAATCGAAGCTTTGTGAATTTGAGTTGATCCCTGGTCATGTGTCGGGAGCAACCGCTATCCAACATCCATTGATCCTACACACAAGGTGGTTGGATTGGATGTTAGATTTTTTTTTTAAAAAAAAAATTGGTTGTAAGTTGTTAAACGTAGATCATCTCACCTGTGTCTATATGATCAATCATGTTATACTTATGTGTTTTTTGTGAGATGACTTCCAATTAAGTTGATTAAGTGCATTTAGGTTCAAGTAATTTTATGTTAGATTTGGATTTAAACCTAGGCTTGTCAAGTTTACCTTTTCAAGATCATGGCTTTCAGGTCGTGGCGAGGCACAGGGGCCTTCTTTTATCGGATCTTCGACCACTTCCTTAGACAAAGCCATTTTCAAGAAAATGATGACTTGACTCACCTAAGACTATCTCCTAGTCTAACTGGTTATTTTTGAAAAGAGGCTCCCCGAGGCTCAATCTTTTTGAAGAATTTTAGATGGTTATGTTTTTGAAAAGAGGCTCCCCGAGGCTCAATCTTTTCGAAGAATTTTAGTTGGTTATGTTCATGTTCTAAGTGATTTCACAAGTTTTAAAGCACAAATTTTCTACGTTAAAGTATGCAATTTCTAAGTTAAAGCACACACTTTTTAAGTTAAAACATGCAATTTCTAAGTTAAAGCACAAACTTTCTAAGTTAAAGCATGCAATTTCTAAGTTAAAGCACAAACATGTTTTGTATTGACTCCCCCTAGACCGTTGAATCGGTTCGGTCTATCCACATAGTAGATTTGGTCCTTGGGAATCCAGTACGGGTTGGATCCTAGAGTTGAAATCAAAAGGTTCTTAGGGACCCATGCTTGGACATGTTTCCTATGTCGACTTACAATCGACATATACGACCTATTAGTCGTGTTTGAGTTAAACCCTAGTCCAGCCTTGTTGTACACGGCCCTTTGAGATCCAAGTAGAAGGTCAAGTCCTTTGGATCCCGAAGTGAACCTTTCCAACGTGTTCCTAAGATCTTCGACTTGACTTTTCAAGAGAGAGTTCTCAACTTCGAGCTTTTCAACTCGAGTTGAGTCCTTCTCTTGAACTCGACTAGTCGAAGAGGTTAGGGAGACCTCGTGTTTGAGGAGTTTAACCTCCTCAACAAGGGTCTCGACCTTGGACTCGGACTTAGCTAACTTCCTAGACAAAAATCTAACCGTATTATGTAAAGTATTAAATAAAGTTCGACTTACTTTAAGGGTATCTTTTGAACCGGATGCGTATCCGTGGCTTGACTTGAAGGTAGCTTCGTAGTCCGAGTCATCCTCAGGTTCTGACTCAAGTTCAGGTTCGGTCTCCGTGTCTGACTCAATCGATTTCGCCATGAAGACGTGGTCTTCGTCTTCTTCGGATGACGCTTCTTCCCATGTCGCGTTGAGGGCCTTCTTGTGCTTAGGTGCTTTGTGGTTGAGTTTGGGGCACTCGGACTTGATATGTCCAAATCTGTTACACTCATAACACCTAATATTAGAACTTTTAGACTTACCTTGGTTGGGTCGAGTTGTGGTTCGCTTTCGTCCCTTGGCTATCCTTCGAGCTAGGTTCATTAGTTCGGCAGTCAACTCCGGGTCAACTTCTTCTTCGGACTCGTCTTCCTCCTCGGTTGGTGGTGGCTTGCTTGCGATTTTCTTCTTCTTTGATCCTGCAAACAAGGCTATACCCCTCTCGGGTTCCGAGTTGGACTGCTCATGTAATTCGAAATCGGAAAAGAGTTCATCTAACCTAATTTTAGAAAGATCCTTGGAGACCTTGTAGGCATCGACCATGGATGCCCACAAGGTAGTCCTTGGAAACGAGTTTAGAACATACCTTATAAGGTCGCGGTTTTCGACCTTTTGCCCGATTGCGTGTAGGTTGTTGACTATGTCCTGGACTCGGGCGTGAAGTTGGGTCGCGGACTCGTGTTCCTGCATTTTTAGGTTATATAGTTTATTGAAAAGAAGATCACGCTTACATACCTTGGCTTCATCGGTCCCTTCGTGTAGCTCCACTAGTTTCGTCCAAAGATCTTTTGCGCTTATGAAGGGGCCGACGCGATTTAGCTCCTCCTTGGATAGGCTGCATTGGAGGATTTGTGTTGCCTTGGCGTCGGCTTCGACTTGTCATTTTGTCGCAATGGTCCATTGATCATAATCCAAGGAGTCACCCACTTCATTAGTCGGAAGTGTGAAACCCATTTGGATTATGATCCACATATCGATTTGGGTTTTGAGAAAGCATTCCATCTAACCCTTCCAATAACGGAAGTCATCTCCGTTGCAAAACGGAGGTCGGACGGTGCTAAAACCCTCGAGATGGGCCATTAGAACAAAAGACACAAATAGACGGAGATGAAGAAACTAACAACGACAAAAACACGAAAACAAGTACCAAGACTCGCGTTTTGGATTAGTAGTGCGGAAGAAAAACTTAACAAAGCAAAATAAATAAATAAAAACAGAATTAAAAGAAAAATAAATCTGTAAAAAGGCTAGATTGGTGGTTTCACCAAATCTTAGCAACCCCCGGCTCTGATACCAATTATTGGATCGATCGGATCGCTAGAGGGGGGGGGGTGAATAGCGATAGAAACTTTTTAGTACGAATTCGTTTTTAAAAAATAAACTTATATGCAGTGGAAAGATAAACAAAACAATAAGTAAAGTAGATAATAGACACAAGAGATTTACTTGGTTCGTAGCCGAAGGCTACTACTCCAAGGCCCTAGTGGTCCTTGACCACGTACGGAGGGCAAACTTCTAAAGAACTCCTCCTCGTTGGAGGTAGGAGTTAGACGGATACAAAAAGCCCGAGGTAGAAGGACACTCCCCCTCTCCTCATTATAATGAAAGCTTTACTAAAAGGAATAAGATGAAATACAATTTAGAACTCGATCAAGCGACTTTAAAGGTTGGAGGTTGAAGCTCTAGTCGTCGTCTCGGCAGCGCTTCGTCGTAGGGATGTCGGAGAGTCGGAGCGTATCGGAAGCACTTGGAAGCTTTTGAATTGATGAAAAAACCCTAGGTTTGGCCCTCCTTTTATAGCCTTTGAGCCCCTCATCGAATGAGTCTTTAGCCAATCACAAATGGGCACAAAACCCCTTGAAAAATGGTGATAACTCTTGACTACTCGAGGCTGATCCTTTAACCAGCAGTTGACTGATGGCCATCATCATTCGACTGATGGCAGCATCAGTCGATTGCTGACCTTCGGCACTCGACTGTTTGATGGCAGTCGAGTCCTCCAAGATGGCAGTCGACTGATGCTAGCTGCAAGGCAAGGTTAGCTCAACAAAAACATAATTTTGATGGTCGTCGACCATCCGATCTCGACCTAGACCATCTATAAGAAGTCTTTGGACGGATCTACGCTTAAGATCATCCCCTTAAAGAGGATACGACCTTACTTACGCTCGCACACACGAGCTTACCTCAGTACTTACGTGTTGCTTTTGCTTCCGGCCTTCCACTCAATTCCTTCGGCTCCCTCCGAAGTCTTTTGAGTGTCGCCCGACCACCGCGGCTTCCTCCAGGTGTCGCAAGCCTTCAGCTCCAGCGTTGAGACTTTTCTACACACTTGATTTAGCTCATGAGATAACAATATATGCTTAACTTTGTATCGTTTGCTATAATCAAAACTTAGGTTTGACTTAGGTGCCTACTGCACCAACACAAATAAATGTATCTATATCTTGAATAATCATCTATAAAAGAGACGAAATATTCAAAACAACCTCTAGCCTGGATAGACATAGTGTAGGGGATCGATCGGCCGGCTAGAGGGGGGTGAATAGCCCTCTTTCGTTGGATGGTGGAATTTGCTCGTCTATAAAGATTATTAGCGCAAGCGGAATATGCAAATACAAATAGATAAAGCAAAAGATAAAAAAACAATGCTAACACAAGGTCGTAACGTGGTTCACGGCTACGCCGCTAATCCACGATCCCCGATTCGTCCTCGGTGAATCACTCCGCCAAAACCAATCCACTATTGGTCTCTCCTTTGCACCAAGCTAGGTGGAGGTAACCTTTACAAATCAAGATCACTCTTCTTACAATAGAAATGAAGTAAAAGCGAGTAAGAAGAGTTTACAGCTTGTGGGCACTTGGATGATCACTTAAAGCATAAGCATTAACCTCTCAAAGCCCCACACCCACTCTTTTTATAGAGAGGAAGCTTTTCTTCCCGTTGGCCGCCACCAGTCGACTACTGCCCTTGGCAGTCCACTTTCGCCACTCCAACGGCCTCCGAACACGTCGGATCCCGACCGTTGTAGTCCAACGGAACACTTGGCAGTCGACTGATGGACTTCATCAGTCGACTGCCCAGTCGGCTATGAGCGGTTCTGGGCCCGCAACATCCTCTAACAGTAGACTGCTGGGCATAAACTCATCAGTCAAATATCAGTCGAACCCATTCGACTCAGAGCAGTCGACTCCCATTCCATGGCAGTCGACTGATGTCAGGAAAACTCATCCGACACTTAGCCATTCGGCCAAGTTCACCTAATGAGCTACTTACAATTCACTCATTTTCTCACCTCACTCGAAGTCCCTCGCCGAAGCTCTCTTCGTTCGCGGCCACGTCCCTCGGCAGCATCAGGCGCACGACTCTGCAATGCTCCTTCGTGTCTCTTGCCTCCGAAGTCTGCTTCCTTGGCTTCGCTTCAAGTCATCTCATCCGGCGGTCCCTCGGCAACATCAAGCGCACGGCTCTGCAATGCTCCTTCTCTGACTCAAGCACGAGGTAGTGAGTGGTGAACCCACCAAGACTCCATGTGCAAATTACTAAGTCCTACAAGACTCCAACGCACATATCAAACCTTAAGAACACCCTAACTTAAACCCTTTGCCACACACATCAAAACCTTATCATGGCAAGTGATTGGCCTAACAATCTCCCCCTTTTTGATGTGTGGCAATCTATTTAAGTTAGGTAAAAATATTTGATAAAACATTAAGAAAGAAAATCATGTAAATAAACATGATTAGTAACTCTCCCCCTTAATACATGAAACTCCCCCTAAATATGTTCCCCCTTACTTAAACATATAGTTTTCTCCCCCTTTGACACCATCAAAAAGATTAAAAACAAGTTTATATATCATGGCATCAAGGCTAGAAAGAAACATAACCAAAAACATGCCTTAAAACCGTGTATCTGAAATTGTTGGGATGTTTTTCAGGTGAGCAATGATCGCTATCGATATAGCGATCATACAATGAATTCCGAAATTCTGATTTTCTGGACGAATTTCAGAAATGCATTATAAATTCCAAAAAATTCAAAAAATAGTGAAATTTGGGAAACACATTTCATTTAAGTATATTTATCAATGAAAAATAGTTTTTCATGAAAAATAATTATATTTTCCGGGATTTTCTAAAAATCCTAAAGATTTAAAAACCACTAGTTTTTGAGCATGTTAGTGTCCATTTTAACACTTAGTCTTGCTTTGGATTGTTTCAAAACATGAATGCATGGATTTTAAAGTAAGAAATTGTTTTGAAAACATATGAAATATCCAACCATGATCTTTGGGCAATATGTTTATGAATTAAACATAAGTCTTCTCCATGATTGGTCTATTATTGCTATTTTGATACTTTAAATGACCATCTAAATGCCATAGGTACTAGTAGACATTTGTATCATCCTAACATCTCACTCATGCTAAGTTTTCAATCAAGGTAGCCTATTGTGAGTGTGAGATGTATCCTAAAGGTATTTGTATGTACTTAACAATTATTTTCATGCAATTCTATCAAGGTTAAGTATCATCCTAACAATCCACATGATCATAAAGATGTATATGACTTAATTTTACATTATGATCATCAAATAAATGTATTCATCAAATTGTGATCATGCATTAGGTATTTCATAATGGTAATAAGTAAATATCACCTAAAGCATGATTTATACCCTTAAAGCCCATGACTATGTGCCAAATATCAAGATCATAAATCATGATTGCAAACATACATAGAAATTTCATTAACTATCATGACTTAAGCATTAATATCTATTTATTGGCACATTATTATCACCTAACACTATTTTAGAAATGTTGTCCCGCCATCCTAAGTCAACCAAAATATGATATAGGTCAAGTCCATATGGTTGACTATCCTAGGGTTTTTCTAACCCTTAAGGATGGATTTTGGAACCCAATACAAATTCTTGCCTATGGGGTTCACTAGAAATTCCTTAGGAATCCATTTTCTAGCTATTTCCTTCTTCTTATCTTGTCCCCTAGCAATTAGGCATTTATAGGCCTTTTCATTTTTCTTTTCCTTAAATCCTAAGCCTTTTTTGTTAAAACTTGCTCTTTGGCTCTCTATGATCATGTTCAAAGTGTTTGAGCCAATAGTGAATTTTTCTAGGGCTTTTGTCAAATAGTCTACCTTTTCCCTTAAAGCCCTATTTTCTTCTATGCATGCATCATTAACATCTAATGGCACATAAAGATCATGTGAGCATGCATTATCATTATTATCATTAAGACATGTTTTTTCTAATTTTTATTCTAATTCCTTAATTTGATCAAGCATGCTTTTATTCTTTTTCTTTGCTCTAAATAGGTCCTTAGTGAGGCTAGAAATCATAGAAACTATTTTACTAGGTGAAAGGTTAGTTACCATAGTTTCCATGTCCTCTTCTTCAAATGAGGAGGTAGAGGAGGCTCCCCCTTCACTTGAGCTCCCTTCACTTTAACTTGATCCTTCATTTTTGGAGGAGGAGCAATCCAAGTCGTCAAATGCCATCAATGCTAAGCTGGTGACAAATGTGTTTTCTTCCTCGGATGATGATGATGAGGAGGAAGACGGATCATCCCAAGTCCTTGCCTTTAGTGCCTTTGCCTTTCCCTTTTCTTTGGCTTTCTTCTCTTTTTCTTTCTTCTTGCCTCCCTTCTTTTTCTTCTTTTCTTCCTTCTTTCTCTTCTCTTCCTTGCTCTTGTTTAGGAGGGGACAATTATCCCTTATGTGTCCCTCTCCTTGGCAATTGTAACAAATTACCTTTCCCCTTGGTCTTCTTCTCCTATCATTAGATTTATTAAATTGAAAACCTTTTAAAGCACGCCTTACCCTCCTTACAATATAGGCTTCTTCCATGCTATCCATGGAGGAGGAGGAGGATGCTTCATCGGATGAGGAGGTGATCTCTATCTTCTTCTTCCCTTTGTTTGGCAAAAATGCTACTCCTCTTGAAGTTGGATTCTTGGCTCTTCTATTATTCCTTCAAGTCTTGTTTCATGAAGCTCCATGGTTGAGAAAAACTCCTCCAAAGTACTTACTTCTAAGTTCTTGGACATATAGAAGGAGTCCACCATTGAACTCCATTTTGATGACCGGGGAAAAGCTTCGATTCCTTTCATAAGCATGTCCCGGTTTGAAAGTTTTTCTCCTACACTTGTGTGCCCAATTAAAATCTCTTTAAATCTAGAATGTAAGGAGGTTACCTTTTCTCCCTTTTCTAATTTTATGTTGGATAGTTGGGAGCGGAGGAGGTCTCTCCTTGCAAGTTTAGCCTTCGAGGTACCTTCATAAAGCTCTACTAGCTTCTCCCACATCTCCTTTGCACTAGAGCATTCCCCTATCCTATTCACTTCTTGTTGGGGAAGCACATTGTAGAGGTGGTGCTTGGCCTTTGAATTTGCCAAGTATTCTTCTCTTTGCCTCTTGCTCCACCTTGCTTTCTCCAATGGCTCCCCATCTTCATTCCTAGGCAACTCGAAACCGTTTTCCATAATTAATAAAATTTCAAAGTCGGTTTCAAAGAATACCTCCATTCTCTTTTTCCACCAAGAGAATTCACCTTCGAATTTTAGTGGGTGAATGTTTGAGCCGACCATCCTTGAATGTGCTTGATGTGGCGGTTAGTCCTCGACAAGCTTTCCTTGGCTCTGATACCACTTGTAGGGGATCGATTGGCCAGCTAGAGGGAGGTGAATAGCCCTCTTTCGTTGGATGCTGGAATTTACTCATCTACAAAGATTATTAGCGCAAGCAGAATATGCAAATACAAATAGACAAAGCAAAAGATAAACAAACAATGCTAACACAAGGTTGTAACATGGTTAACGGCTACGCCACTAATCCCCGATCCCCGATTCATCCTCGGTGAATCACTCCGCCAAAACCAATCCACTATTAATCTCTCCTTTGGACCAAGCTAGGTGGAGGTAACCTTTACAAATCAAGATCACTCTTCTTACAATAGAAATGAAGTAAAAGCAAGTAAGAAGAGTTTAAAGCTTGTGGGGCACTTGGATGATCACTTAAAGCATAAGCATTAACCTCTCAAAGCCCCACACCCTCTCTTTTTATAGAGAGGAAGCTTTTCTTCCCGTTGGCCACCACCAGTCGACTGCTACCCTTGGCAGTCGATTGCTGCCACTACAACGGCCTCCAAACATGTCGGATCCCGACCGTTGTAGTCCAATGGAACACTTGGCAGTCGACTGATGGACTTCATCAGTCGACTGCTGCCTCCGTAGTAGACTGCCCAGTCGGCTACTAGCGGTTCTGTGCTCGCGACATCCTCTGGCAGTCGATTGCCATTCCATGGCAGTCGACTGCTAGGCACAAACCCATCAGTCGGATACCAGTCGAACCCATTCGACTCAGAGCAGTCGACTACCATACCATGGCAGTCGACTGATGTCGAGAAAACTCATCTGACACTTAGCCATTCGGCAAAGTTCACCTAATGAGCTACTTACAATTCACTCATTTTCTCATCTCACTTGAAGTCCCTCGCCGAAGCTCTCTTCGTTCGCGGCCACGTCCTTCAGCAGCATCAGGCGCACGACTCTGCAATGCTCCTTCGCGTCTCTTGCCTCTGAAGTCTGCTTCCTTGGCTTTGTTTCAAGTCATCTCATCCGGCGGTCCCTCGGCAGCATCAAACGCACAGCTCTGCAATGCTCCTTCTCCGACTCAAGCACGAGGTAGTGAGTGGTGAACCCGCCAAGACTCCATGTGCGAATTACTAAGTCCTGCAAGAATCCAACGCACATATCAAACCATAATAACACCCTAACTTAAACCCTTTGCCACACACATCAAAACCTTATCATGGCAAGAGATTGCCCTAACACATAGTACCACACAAATCAGAATGAACCAATTCCAACACATCTTTGGCTCTATACCCCTTAGCCTTAAAAGGCCTCTTGGTCATTTTACCTTCCAAGCAAGATTCACAGGTTGGGAAATCTTCCACCACTAATGAACCTAAAGGTCCATCATCTATCAAACTTTGAATTCTACTAAGGTTAATGTGAACTAACCTTAGATGCCAAAGATATGTTTGGATCTTTTTCGAAGGTTCTTTTCTCTTATTAGATTTAGAAGATGAGTTATTTATTTCTATTTGCATCATGGGAGTTTTTGGTTCAAGAGTGTATAAATTTCCTACCAATCCACCAGAAAAGATAATCGCCCTATTCCTTTTTATAACAACTCTGTGATTAAAAGAAATAGAATATCCATCCAAAAATAATTTAGAAACTGAAATTAATTCTTTCTAAATAAAGGTACATAAAGGCAATTTCTCAGAACCAAAGTTTTATTTCTATCAAAGGATAAATAAACATCTCCCACTGCAATAGCAGCCACCTTCGTAGCATTGCCTATGTAGACAGTAATCTCCTCCTCAACTAGTCATCTGGTTTCCTGGAACCCCAGCAAAGAGTTGTAGACATGATCAGTAGCTCCCGTATCTACACACCAGGTACCGGTAGATAACACCGCTAAACATGTTTCAATGACTAGACTAAAAGATATACCTTTGTTCTATTTGCGGTTGGGACAGTCGGCCTTCCAATGTTCAATCTGCTTGCAAGTGAAGCACTTGCCTTTCGACTTCTCCACTCCTCCCTGAGATCCTCCCACCACCTTTGCTACACCTTGTTTCTTCTTCTTCTTGCCTTTTAGCTTAGAAGTAGAAACCTTCTGAGCAACCAAAGCCTGATAACTCTGATGAAAAAGCCCCTCTGCCACCTGAAGTTTTGTCAGAAGCTCCACCAATGAATACAACCTCTTATTCATGTTGTAGTTCAGGCAAAACTGCTCAAAACTCCTAGGTAGAGATTGGAGAATAATATCGACCTAGGTTTCCCCATCGATCTCCACTCCAAGGACTTTCAACTAATTCAAATGAGCCATCATCTTGAGAACATGATCCCTCACGGGTGTTCCCTCAACCATGGTGGTCATCATCAAGTTCCTCATAGCTTCCTGCTTAGCAGCCCGATTTTGGTGTTTGAAAAGTTCCTTGAGATTGAGCATCATGTCATAGGTAGTATTCATGGCTTGATGTTGATGTTGCAATACATTTGACATAAAAGCCAAAATGTAACACCGCGCCATCTCATCAGCCTTGATCCACTTCCTATAACTCTCTTTCTCCTTTTCACCAAAATCATCCATAGGCTTAGGAGAACACTCTTCGAAGAGTACATATTTGTACTCATCAACAGTTAAGACAATGTTTAGAGTCCTTTTCCAATCAACATAGTTAGGTCCAGTATGTTTGTTTTCTTTCAGAATCACAACAAGTGGGTTGAAAGTCATTTTGAAAAACCTAAGAATCACATAAATCAAAACATTAGATTTCAAAAATTTATTGATTCCTCAAAAAATAAAATTTCAAAATCAACTAACACCTCAAAACACTAAGAATATAGTATGCCATGATAGTGTATTATGCTGTTAACTTTACTTTTTGACAAATAAAATTAATAGTTGGTTCCTCTTCGGCCCTACAAATAAAAGCAGTACCCGATGGGGAGGATACTTTCATTTGCATCTAAGTGTTTACCATTACCCGATACTAAGACAATTATCTCGGATTATGTGCCTTCTGATGGGGAAGTACACACGCTCTTAAATAATTTCCTATAACCATATTTGACCTAGTGATCCGCAAAACAAACTCATCCAATATGAAGGCACTCAGAGCCAACACGCAAGTTTGTTCGCATCACATGTCAAATTGTAATAGAGGCCACAGGAATTAAAAAAAATATCCCTCTCCCACTTAGTAATTTAAAATTGAGGAATTTTCTCAAACACACAACATGCATATCAAACAATAAGCAATAAATATGAAAAAATATTATCCAACTATTATGACTTTTGTTTTCCAATATGCTTCCCGTCGTGTTGCCACCTCATCCGCTCCTCCCTTTATCATGCTCTAGCCATAAGGAGATCCAAGCCAAGATAAACTATTTTAATTTACATCCATCGATCTTATACTCCACGAAGGAGTGTACAACATATCTAGATCGAAAGTCAATTAAAATGAGCGTCTATATAGTGTCGTATTTGATTACAAAAATTAAATACTAATTATCCTCATCAACCTTGAGGATTCAAATAAATAATTACAATCACATACATCCATAAAGCCATAATTGTCGAATCTTATGCCTGCAAGCAAAAAGTTAGCCTGCACACATCCTACTATTATCCGGCATAAAATATATGATAAATGCATGAAAGTAATCGAATCCAAAACACACAAAACCGGGAATCATGTCTCTGATACCACTTGTAGGGAAAATTATTTCCTGCTTCAGTCGCTTGTGCATGGCGATCCTATCTCGCGTATAAGAAAAAAAAAATTAATCCGAATGAAGTTGGATTACCCAAGAAACCAGTTCATCATCGTGCTATTCAATTTGAGTGGTGGCTTAAACAAACTTGTTGTTCAAGCAACCTAACTCTTTCCCTCAATTAGCCGCGGAATTGATGATGAATGGATCGCCAATTTTTGTGTTTATCATCGGGGTCCATGTTAATCGATAACATACAAGATACAAAAAAAATAAAATAAAAATTAAACAAGATTATACCTCTTGTTTTACCTCTTGATCTTCTATTGTATTCCTATCCTCCTCTTGGACATCGTGTGGGCGACGATCTTCCAAGAGTCGAAGCCTCATAGATCTCATGTCTTCCCTTCCTTACTCGCTCGGAACAAGGGAAGAAAATAAACTCCCTTCTTTTCCTTGCTTGTGCCGACCACCAACCACCAAGTGAGGTTGCCGCCGACCCTAGGAGAGGGAGAGGAGACGCCGGCCAAGAGAGAAGAAGCTCTTGTTGTCGCCAGCCTTAGGAGAGGGAGAAAGGGTGGTGCCGACCAAGGGGAGAGGGTGAAGGAGCACCGGCCAAGTGAAGGGAAGAGAAACAAAAACCCTAGCCTCCTCTTGATGCTGCCGGCGGTAGGAAGAAAACCACAAAACCCTAGCACCCAACCTTGCTTGCCGCCTAAGCCTTGGAAGCAAAACCTAGCATCCAAAAAACTCATTTTCGCCCAAGCCTCTCCATCCTCTTTATAGATCTAGGCTTCATGAGGTATTTATAATAGGCTACAATAGGGACCATGAGGAGGAGTTGGATCTTGGCCACCCAATGGATCCGAACCACACAAACCCGATCCATTAATGATGATCCATTCCACTAGAGGATCATCATTGATCTACCTCACCAACCCCCATAAATAAATATGGGCTCCACATATTATTTGTATAAAATATCTCCCCGTGTTTAAGATATCGAATGCCCATTAATTAATTAAATTACTGACAATTTAATTAATTAATATCTAACTCCATGAGTAGTACCACTCATCCTTATCATCATGTTGGACCAAGTCCACCTGTATGATTTACATGATGAACCTTATGAGCTCCTCAAGGGGACATCATCATCCTAGTATATAGGACACGGTTTCCTCCTACAATCAACGACACACCATGTAAATAATATTATTTCCCAACTTACCAGGCCTATCAATTTAACACATAAATCTCATCCATTGGTAAATCAAAGAAATAAATACTAAGTACTTGTGCATGTTATTATATCGGGATTAAGACCATGTACACCATAATATCTGAGGTTCGATTCAATTATATAGTCAGTATAAATTGAATCACCTCTAAATTCGTTCTGCTCAATACACACAAAGTATACTAGTGTAATTCTATGGTCAAGATAAACCAATACCAAATCACACTACAACCATGCCAATGGTTTGTCCAAAACTATCTTGGTTGTGGGCCTCTACTTGTACTCTACAAGGAACTGATAACATAATATTCTATGCGACACCACACACCATGTTATCTACAATGTAACGTATCAGACAATATGCATAAATATAAAATCCAAACAATGATCATGTGATTCTTATTTAAAAATGAAGATGTTCATATAAAGGCTAGGCTTTCAGTATACATCCCAATAATACCGGGTGATAATTTGATTGGTATGAGTGTTGTTAAATACTATGGGAATTGGAAGAACGTAAGTTGCGATTATAGAAGGCATTGGAATGCATATTTGTCTATCCTAGTGGTTCTTCTTGAGAAGATCTGGAACTCTTTGTTAAAAGAGAGACAGACCTTTGAAGTCATGCATCGATTATCGATGATGTATTGCAGTAGTTGTTGAGAATGAATATCCTTCGTTGTAGATAGATGATCTATTTAAATTAGTTTAAAGGACTCTTGTATATACTCTAGGGTTGATTTATGATTGGAGTGTTGATATTTAAGTGACTTGGCGTCATACAATTATCATTATCGATGAGATGATTGAGATATCATCATCTTAGAGTAAAAAGGATATAGGTGTGTAGAAGATGATAGGGCATACTTTGTATGAATTTTATGAGCGTTGGATAACATTGTTAGACTTAATGAACGATTTAGTCGTTCATGGACTTGAGGAATAGAGAATTTTGGAAGTGATTGGATCAGTTTTTGGTTGTCTTCTTAGATGATATTCTGGACATATTTACGATCTTAAGTGAAGTTGTGATTTCCCTGGATTGAGTTGGTTATTACCGTAGATGTGGATAGGATGTTTTCAACATTACAATACCACTGACTTGTTGAATAAGAAGGTGATGGAATTCACTGGTTTAGAGGGTTATGAAATCCATTTTCACGGCTTAGAAGATGGTTAACTTTTGGCATAAGTGTTAGTTAATTCTTCCGGTGTCGATGGAAGGGGAATGTACATGGATGTATCATTTCAAGGATCAGAGTGATTCCGATGTTGTTGAATGAGGCGTATCTCATGCTTTCGCCAGTTGAGACACTATGATATAAGTTGTCATATACATGACGTAGATGTAGTAGTTATTATCTTGATTTGTAGATGTATGAAGCAGGAATGTTCATGGGGTTTTGGCTAACTACTGGGTAGCTACTATAGAGTTGCTGGAACATGGATAGTTGCAACAAGGGAGATTGGTCACTATAGTCTCTCTATCACATTTAGTTCTGCGTGATAGAGTGGATTTTGAATAGTAGATTTCTCTTGTGAGAAAATAACTCTTCGTCTCTGAGGCGAATGGTGGGTTACAGAGTTACATTCGAATTAGGAAGAGTTGCTTCAGAAGACTTGTAATTTGAGACTGATGATTTATTCGGACTGGATCTGAAAATAGTGAGTGTTGAAACGTTCTTCGTGGTGGAACGATGTAACGCCCGTAAAATTCTAAACTATGCCAAGTAATTATATAGGTTTTAAGGCCACAAAAGGTTTAGAATAAAATAAAATAAGCGATGGTTATAGGTAGGATTTGAACCATGAACCTCCTAATAGGGAGGTAGCCTTGACACCACTAGACCCTAGGATAATTTATGGATAAGATATATAAAGAATGTACAAGACCATAGGATGATTCATGGATAAGATATATAAAGAATATACAAAGAATATAGATGGGAAGATGAGGAGTTGGTTCATCCCCTCCCATGAAAGGATGGAGAGTGTTCATTCCCTAGGTATTAAAGAGGAGAATTAAGAAAAGAGAGGAAGTAAAACCCCATTTCCCTTTCCTCCCTTTTCATCCCAAGCTCTAGAAATTTTATAATAATTTTTGTATGATTATAATGGGCTTTATGTGGGCTCTTTCAAAAATAAAAGAAAATGAGCCAAAAAGGATGCGAGGCCTAGGAATTGAACCACAAATGTCTAGAGATAGCCAAGCCCTATAGACGCATCCACTAACTAGAAGCCCAATGAGATGTTATTAGTAGAGGAATAGGGGAAATGATAGTTAAGGGTAAGGGAGGCTAAGGGACACTTCAAGAGAATAAATAGGGAATGAAGGGACAAGAGAAAGGCCACTTCTCCACTTCTCCCTCTTCTCTTCTTCCTCCTCACCGAAACCTATCTTCTCCCTTTCCATTTTCCAAAATTCATCCAAGCAAGAAGAAGGCTAGGGTTGGCTTCCATTAGGTCATCTTCAAACTAAAACCCAAGCGAAGGAAGTAAGAATCCCTCACCTGCAGTATATTTGTTCTTGTAGGACATGATACATGAAAGGAATATGATGCTAGATACCTTATAAGTTTCAGCCAACCAAGGTTTTTGGGCTAGGGTTGCATGAAAATGCTTCTAAGGAAATTTGTATAGGTTGTATGCTTCATGTAGGAATTTTTAGGTGCCAAAAACCCAAGCTTTGTGCCCCTACATGTTTCGGCCACCAAGGTTTTTGGGCTAGGGTTGCATGAAAATGCATCTAAGGAAACTTTTATAGGTTGTATGATTCATGTAGGAATTTTTAGGTGACAAAAACCGAAGCTTTGTGCCCCCCCATGTTTCGGCCAACCAAGGTTTTTGGGCTAGGGTTTCATAAAAACACCCCTTATGAAGTTATGTTATGTTGTATGCCTTCATGTATGAATTTATGTAACCAAAAATAAAATTTTGGTACCCTACATGTTTCGGCCAACCAAGGTTTTGGGGCTAGGGTTTCATGAAAACACCCCTTATGAAGTTATGTTATGTTGTATGCCTTCGTGTATGAATTTATGTAACCAAAAATAAAATTTTGGTACCCTACATGTTTCGGCCAACCAAGGTTTTTGGGCTAGGGTTTCATGAAAACACCCCTTATGAAGTTATGTTATGTTGTATGCCTTCATGTATGAATTTATGTAACCAAAAATAAAATTTTGGTACCATACATGTTTCGGCCAACCAAGGTTTTTGGGCTAGGGTTTCATGAAAACACCCCTTATGAAGTTATGTTATGTTGTATGCCTTCATGTATGAATTTATGTAACCAAAAAATAAAATTTTTGTACCCTCCAAGTTTCTCCCAACAATGGTTTTAGGGCTAGGGTTGCATGAAAACACCCCTTAGAAAATTAGGATACACTACAACAAAAAATCAAATAGACAACAGTGAAAAACCGTTGTCTATTGGCAAAAAAATCTGTGGTAAATCGACCCGTTGTGAAAAGTGGTTCGGGCAAAGACAACGGTGAAAAACCGTTGTCGTTTCAAGGATAAGACAACAGTTTTTAACCGTTGTCTTTGACCGAACCACTTTTCACAATCGGTCAATTTACCACGGATGTTTTTGCTAATAGACAACGGTTTTTCACCGTTGTCTTTTCCTTAAATCTACAACGGTCTTTCACCGTTGTCTTAGACCGACCACCGATTTACCATGGACTTTTTTTGCTCATAGACAATGGTTTTTCACCCTTGTCATTTCTCAATGGTTACTCTAGAACACAATAAACTGTTGTAGAATTATAGTGTTGCATTTTTAATATAAATCATACAATATCAAAAAGAATTATAGAAAACACATATATACACTCGCACTTGTAGCAATGTAAAGTACAAGGTCACATCACATTTTAAATGATCACTCTTACCGATATATATTAAAAAGTACTGTGGCAAAACAACTACACATCATATGCACCAAAAGTATTATGCATAATATGCAAAACACTTATAGATTACCACATGTAACCAAAAGAGGTATGTATACTTAAATCTCTCCTAATCATCAGATATGTGATCTTGTATGCATCGAGTCTACTCCGAATGTACTTCATCAATTTCCTTTGCAGCTATCACAGATTTTGCGAACTGCATGTGAATAAATGAATGAAAATGTAATTAAACACTTTAAATACTATGTGATAATTAATTTCACAAATCATTTTACAAATATATATCAATAAGAAAATATGTCTAATAAGGGTGGATTAGGTCATAGCAAAGACGTCCTTTCTCCAAGAGTCCTGCATGCCGACATGAAAAAAGAATTCAAAGATAAGAAATAGCATTAGGTGTTGCATCCTGTGCATACATCTGAGCGCGTGTTGGGACAATCCTGAAAGCATAGAGTTCCATGAGATTTGATCTCTGAATTCCATATGCTCAAAAACAAAATGATATTCATTGATATTGCCACATTTAGCATACCTCGAGACTATGCATTAGAAACATGAGTATAAGAACCAAAACCCATTTTAAGTTCTAAAGAGTGAACACTCCTTCCAAACCCAAGAAATGCAGTAATGGTTCATGAACTCAAGATGCATACCAATGTGATGTCATTTGGTTCTATCATTGCTTGTCTCATGGAAGAAAATAGTTGTAAACATGTTTCGACCTCCTAGTACTGTGCATATAAACCTGCAATTATAGCAGTCCAAGTTACAATATTTCTCTAAACATCCATTTAAAATGTATACACATCATTAAACTTGTAAAATGAACATCCATTTACATCAAAAGAGAATATTTCTCTAAAGCTAGTCTTCGTTTGCAAAATATTGACTAGTAAAATGATTAATAACTAGTAACTGTTATATGACTCTGAATATATGCTGCAAACTTGAATTAAGTGGTTACCATATATATATATATGATTTATCATTTCAAAAGCAAATCAACAAAAGTCAGGATTATGGTTTTACTATAATCAACAAAATATAAGTGATTTACTATATATGCAGGTTATACGTTGGCTAGATTCATACAATATATAACATTATGCAAAAGTAAATTATGAATGCAATGCACAGATAATTTAAATAGAGATGGGTATTAACCATGGACGTTTATAAAAATTGGATTTTGTTGAATGGATTATAATATGTCTTCAGACCAGGATTCTATAGCCCCTAAGCCTAATGCTATAATAGTAATAACAATGTAGGATGGTATCATTTCTAAAACTCCTCTTCAAGTATGCCATATCTATCAAATCCAACATGTCACAATAAACATATAAGTATTCATCTGATGAATGCATTATTTTGTACGTAGGGATGATGTGTGTGTCTATACCTTAAAAGTTAGTTGGCAAATCCATAGCATTAGCATTGTCTCACCATTAGAAGAATATATACTAAGATTAATTGGAACAGAGGAGATTGCCTTTGTACGCCCAGTTTCTCTATCTGTTTCATCTTCAATTTCCTTCCGATCTTGAGCTGCATAAGAGTTTTCAATTTGCAACTAAAAAAATGAGACGCACAACAAAAATAAAGATAATCTGAGTTATGTTTAAAAAGTCATCAACTAAACATATAACAAAAATTCATTAAGACTTAGCAGGATACATCAAGGAAAAAACAAACTGGTTCGTTTTCTCAGAAATTACCAAAGTCCGTGAACCTTTTCTTTGGAAGATTCATAAACTCTGCATACTCTCTTCCTACGTCAATTTTATGAAGTTGCAAAACAAGAGGGCGATGAGTGAAAATTCCTACAATGGCAGATGGGTTAAGTTGACAAATAAAAGGATTAAATAAGTGTTTAATAGACTACAGTAGCCCTGAAAATCACCTGATCCCCTTGGAAAAAAGTCCTTTCCAACTACGCTTTCCAATACTAAAGACCTGAGCTCTTTAATAGTAAACAGACAATGAGAGTATGTGTATACTATCAGAGATATAGTTGCAAAAATAAAAGAAACGTAGACCTTAATTCACAATTCTAACGAAACTTTTTTTATGCAAGTAAAAAAAGGTAAACAATCAATCTATATTTACACTGCAGTGTACTTACTTCCAATTCATATGTAGAGACTAATAGTAGCTCAGAAGTTCCTTCTTTGGTAATAAACTCACATACCTATCAAGGTACAAACAATAAAATTTCTTAATCCAACTTCTCCAATCTCCAATAACAGATTTATGAGAAATGGACGCTAAATATTATCATATTTTTGAACGACCATAAAGATGCATTGTAAGTTAGGCAAAATGTGAGGCCGACCAATTAGGAAGGTATGGCTGTGTCAATGCCTCAATGATAGAAAGCACAATTGATCTAGTAGTGTGGCAATATTCTCATCGTTATCTTCATTATGATTAAGCAACATTTGTCCCAATTTATTATATTGAGATGGTATGGGCGGTGCTCAAAGATACTAATAAATTTTATAGCTAGAAGAGTTAAATATATTAGACTGGAGAGATAGAGGTAGAACAAAGAAAAACAATGGTCAATGAAATAAAAAACAATGGTGTAAGGGATAGTGGTATAGTTTTTTTTGTGTGCATAGCTCACTAGTACATGAGCTAACTTATGCTTATGAAAAACAAACCATGAATGATAAGATGAGGGATCCACAGATTAGTCTACTACCATGACATAAGGTGCTCTTCCAAGCCTAGTTGTACAATGAACATAAGTTACTCCATGGTTGTCCTTAATAGCCTCATATAATTTGCTAGCAATTGTAGCAAGTCTGATCCGTAGGTCAAATGCATCAAAATCCCAAGCGCACTCGATCTGGATCAATTGTCCTAGTTCCTCCATTCCCTCCTCTATAACATCCAATGCCCTCCCTGTCCTCACCAAAGACCAAGCCCAATCGCTCAACACAAAAGCTTGCCCCTCACCAAGTGATACAAATGCCTTCTTCCCACTGAGGAGCTCAAGTAGAAGAACTCCAAAGCTAAAGTCATCACTTTTCTCACTCAATTGCCCGTACAAAGCATATTCTGGCGACACATATCCTAGGGTTCCGGCCACCTTGGTGCTGAGATGTGACATTCCCTCTGGTGCATACTTGGCCAAGCCAAAGTCAGCAACTTTAGGCTCAAAATTCTCATCCAAAAGTATGTTACTCGCCTTTATGTCCCTGTGGATAATTGCCGATTGAACTTCATTGTGGAGGTAGGCCAGTCCCCGCGCTGTTCCCACCGTGATCTTCTTCCGCCAGGGCCAAGTTAGTCGACGGTGATCCTCCGTGGTGAAGAGATGGTCATAGAGGCTTCCGTTGCACATCAGGTCACAAACGATGATCCTCTGGTGGCCTTCCATTTGGGTGGTGGCAATGTAGTAGCCTCTGAGAGCAAGAAGGTTGATGTGGCGAACGCTGGCGATGACCTCTACCTCATGGGCAAAGCTGGCATCCCCTGCCGTCGAGCAATTCTTGAAGCGTTTCAGGGCGACGTAGGTGCCATCGCACAGCACGCCCTTGTAGAGGTTTCTGAAGCCTCCGCTGCCGATGATGTTTTCCATCGAGAAGATCCCGGTAGCCCTCTTGATTTTGTCGAAGGTGAACTTGACCAAAGTCGTGCTGGCGCTGATCGAGTCCAGTGCCGGAGAAGGCGTAGTTGTAATCGACATCTTTCTCCGCCGGGAGAGGCGGCGACGAATCCAGATCCAAGCGGCGAGAGCTAGGAGGAGGAAGAGGAGGACACAAACGGTCCAGGCAATGGCACGAGGAAGAGACTGCAGGGGCGATTAGAGAAGGCAAAGCCACTCGATCAAAGGCAGTCGTGGTGGGAGAATCGCTGCTGCGGAGGAAGAAGAAAAGGCAACTCCGAGGAGAGGGCGACAGCGGCAATCACCATGGCGACGAAGTCGCCGTAGGCTTCAGCAAGAGGAGCGTCGGATGGGGAAAAGGGCACAGGATAAAACTTAGATTTTAGGGATTTAAATATCAAGTTAATTAAATCACTCAATAATTTATCACCGTTGTCCATGTTGTTGTTAAGATAAAAAAAAAAAAACTTAAAGACAACAGTTCTGAAAAACCGTTGTAGAATGTGTTGTTGATTAAAAAAAAATATCCTCAACGACAACGGATAGTGTAAAACCGTTGTCTTTTGTGTTATATGGGCGCTTAAAGACAACGGTTTTGTCAAAAATCATTGTCTTTTATCAAAATCACTACGGTTTCTCCTAAAACCGTTGTCTTTGTGGTGTTGTCTTTTGTCATTTTTGTTGTAGTGATATGTTGTATGCCTATGTGATGAATATGTTTATGATTTTAATATGCCATGGATTATGCCTATGTGATGACCATGTTTCTGATTTTAATATGCCTATGTGATAAACACGTCTATGATTTTAATATGTCATGAATTATGCCTATGTGATGAATATGTTTATGATTTTAATATGCCATGGATTATGCCTATGTGATGACCATGTTTCTAATTTTAATATGCCTATGTGATGAACATGTCTATGATTTTAATATGTCATGAATTATGCCTATGTGATGAATATGTTTATGATTTAATATGCCATGAAATATGCCTATGTGATGAACAAGTTGATGATTTTAATTTGCCATGAAATATACTTATGTGATGAACATGATTATGCTTTAAGACCCCTTTAGGGTATTCTTAAGTTATGTATGCATATATCCTATGACATGTCTAAAAATATGCTTCCCCTCTTTATATTGGGATTAAGAGCTCTCCTTATGATAAGATAAGACGGAGATGCTTCCCTTTTTAAGTAGGGATTAAGAGCTCTCCTTATGATAAGATAAGACGGAGATGCTTCCCTTTTTATGTTAGGGATTAAGAGCATTCTTTATGATATGACAAGAAAGAAAAGAATTAAGTATTTTACTTTGTAAGAGGTTAAGTACCTGACCCGTTAGGTGGTCGTTAATCAAATCCAACGGGACATAAGAAGACGTAAGAGGTCTTGCCCTGGTAAGACGTAAGAGGTCTTGCTCTAGTAGGTCTAGTGGCTCGCTACCCCAGCCTATTAGGGAACGCGCATTATGTGGTACTTAACCTGGGGCCCCCCATTCAATTTATGATTATGTTGAAGTACCTATATGTATATGTTTTGAAAGGAAATGACTTGTATGAAATTAAGAATGCTTATGATTATGTCCTTGACGCATGTTTAGGATTTATGAAATTATGAATGCTTATGTTCAAGTTTAAGAATGCTTATGATTATGTCCTTTATGCATGTTTAGGATTTATGAAATTATGAATGCTTATGTTCAAGTTTAAGAATGCTTATGATTATGTCCTTTATGCATGTTTAGGATTGATGATGTCATGAATGCTTATGTTTAATTTATGTCATGCTTAGATTTAATTATGTTTAGCATGCTTATGTAAATCTCATGCCATGCTTATGTTTTATTACGTGGGTATGTTGATGATTAGTGTTGTTATGAAATACTTATGCTATTTATGCTAGCATGCTCATGTCTTCTAATTGTTTGATGAAGTTGTGGCTTTTTGTGAGTAGGCAAGAATCTTACTAAGCTATATGCTTATAGTTTATGTTGTCCATATACTGCAGATACAGGAAACATGAACTAGAGGAAGTAGCAGGAGGGGCCAAGTGTGTGTGATAGTGGCATGGTGGAAAAAGACCCTATTACTATCTGCTTATATTTATATGCTCAATGAATAACTTAAGACATTGCTTCCGCTTATAAGACTTGTGATTTATTAGTACCATGTTGGATGCTGCTTAGTTATGTTACTGTTCAATTACTTAAGAAGGTTTGATATGTTAGAACTCATGAATGAATCTTTATGTTATGCATGTTATAAAATGAGATAAGATATGTTAACATGCTAATTATGAATATGATATGTGATGCATGTATAAAAGAAGGTTTAAGCCCTGATAACATGTTTAAGTATGTAAATGGTGAAATTATCCATATATGTTATGTTATATATATAAAAAAAGAAGTAGCGCCGCCATGAGGGCAGATAAGGGCGGGCGTTACAGGTTGGTATCAGAGCGGGTTCACCTTTCCACTATCACATATCAAGCCTCCATCCTGCTGTTTCCAAGTAAGTAACTTTATGCATACCTAAATTTCTTTTATAATGAAGAATGTCTTCTATCTAGATAGGAATAATACCTCATCATGTTTTAGTAGAATGGAATCACACTTGTGACTTAGATAGAAATAATACCTCATCATGTTTTAGTAGAATGGAATCACACTTGTGACTTAGATAGAAATAATCCCTCATCATGTTTTAGTAGAATGAAATCACACTTGTGACTTAGATAGAAATAATACCTCATCATGTTTTAGTAGAATGGAATCACACTTGTGACTTAGATAGTAATGATACCTTACCATGCTTTATATGATGGAAACATGCTTCTAACCTAGAAATACAACTAGAAGGGATACCTTACCTTGTTCATGATAAGGAAATGTTTAGATGCATGTATATGAGTAGAAATTATAATAATACCTTAATTATTTATTTATCACTTAGATAACATGGATGGGAGACGTAGTAATAGAGGGAAGGAATCAGCACCCCCACCAGATTTGATGCATGAGGTTACCGAGCTACAGCGTCAAGTCACAGAACAACAACAAGTAATAAATGCTTTAATGAACCAACGAGGAAACCAGTAGTTAGAAATAAAGCAAGGTTAGTCGCCAAGGGTTTTAGTCAAGTCGAAGGATTAGATTACGATGAAACCTATGCCCCCGTAGCTAGACTAGAATCCAACTGAATGTTGTTAGCCTACGCTGCACATCGAGGATTTAAGTTATGTCAAATGGATGTCAAGTCAGCATTTTTAAATGGACTTATTAAAGAAGAGGTGTCGCTAGCCAACCCCAGAATCGAAAGCCTAGATAAACCGATCAAGATGGCTTTCCGAATAAGATCTGGACATTATGAGTTCATAGTTACGCCTTTCGGAGTGATTTAATGCACTGCGAGGTTTATGGATCTGATGAATTGGGTCTTCTCGGCATCTCTCGACAAATTTGTGATCGTCTTCATCGACGATATACTGATATAATCGAGAACCCAAGAAGAGCATGCCGAACACCTGAATACGGTGTTGCAAATTCTTCAGAAAAAGCAGTTGTATGCAAAATTCTCCAAATGTGAATTCTGGCAATCAAGTATCGTACTCAATGGAACAACTAGCTCAGTTGTATGTTGAGGAGGTGATCAGATTGCATAGAGTCTGTAAGACCATGTGATCGAGCCACAAATGGTACAAGTTCAAGAAGATTTAAGTTATGAACGTTGATCTATTCAGATAATAGATCGAGAAATCAAGAAATAGAGAACCAAAGAAGTACCCTTAGTGAAAGTCATATGGCAAAATCAAAAGTTTGAAGAAGCAACTTAGGAACGCGAGGATGACATGAAATAAAGTATCCAGAGTTGTTTTAAGTTTCAAGGACGAAACTTTTATAGGTATGAAGGATTGTAATGCCCGTAAAATTCTAAACTATGCCAAGTAATTATATAGGTTTTAAGGCCATAAAAGGTTTAGAATAAAATAAAATAAGCGATGGTTATAGGTAGGATTTGAACCATGAACCTCCTAATAGGGAGGTAGCCTTGACACCACTAGACCCTAGGATAATTTATGGATAAGATATATAAAGAATGTACAAGACCATAGGATGATTCATGGATAAGATATATAAAGAATATACAAAGAATATAGATGGGAAGATGAGGAGTTGGTTCATCCCCTGCCATGAATGGATGGAGAGTGTTCATTCCCTAGGTATTAAAGAGGAGAATTAAGAAAAGAGAGGAAGTAAAACCCCATTTCCCTTTCCTCCCTTTTCATCCCAAGCTCTAGAAATTTTATAATAATTTTTGTATGATTATAATGGGCTTTATGTGGGATCTTTCAAAAATAAAAGAAAATGAGCCAAAAAGGATGCAAGGCCTAGGAATTGAACCCCAAACCTCTAGAGATAGCCAAGCCCTATAGATGCATCCACTAACCAGAAGCCCAATGAGATGTTATTAGTAGAGGAATAGGGGAAATGATAGTTAAGGGTAAGGGAGGCTAAGGGACACTTCAAGAGAATAAATAGGGAATGAAGGGACAAGAGAAAGGCCACTTCTCCACTTCTCCCTCTTCTCTTCTTGCTCCTCACCGAAACCTATCTTCTCCCTTTCCATTTTCTGAAATTCATCCAAGCAAGAAGAAGGCTAGGGTTGGCTTCCATTAGGTCATCTTCAAACTAAAAGCCAAGCGAAGGAAGTAAGATTCCCTCACCTGCAGTATATTTGTTCTTGTAGGACATGATACATGAAAGGAATATGATGCTAGATACCTTATAAGTTTCGGCCAACCAAGGTTTTTGGGCTAGGGTTGCATGAAAATGCTTCTAAGGAAATTTTTATAGGTTGTATGCTTCATGTAGGAATTTTTAGGTGCCAAAAACCCAAGCTTTGTGCCCCTACATGTTTCGGCCAACCAAGGTTTTTGGGCTAGGGTTGCATGAAAATGCTTCTAAGGAAATTTTTATAGGTTGTATGCTTCATGTAGGAATTTTTAGGTGACAAAAACCCAAGCTTTGTGCCCCTACATGTTTCGGCCAACCAAGGTTTTTGGGCTAGGGTTTCATGAAAACACCCCTTATGAAGTTATGTTATGTTGTATGCCTTCATGTATGAATTTATGTAACCAAAAATAAAATTTTGGTACCCTACATGTTTCGGCCAACCAAGGTTTTTGGGCTAGGGTTTCATGAAAACACCCCTTATGAAGTTATGTTATGTTGTATGCCTTCATGTATGAATTTATGTAACCAAAAATAAAATTTTGGTACCCTACATGTTTCGGCCAACCAAGGTTTTTGGGCTAGGGTTTCATGAAAACACCCCTTATGAAGTTATGTTATGTTGTATGCCTTCATCTATGAATTTATGTTACCAAAAATAAAATTTTGGTACCCTACATGTTTCGGCCAACCAAGGTTTTTAGGCTAGGGTTTCATGAAAACACCCCTTATGAAGTTATGTTATGTTGTATTCCTTCATGTATGAATTTATATAACCAAAAATAAAATTTTGGTACCCTACATGTTTCGGCCAACCAAGGTTTTTGGGCTAGGGTTTCATGAAAACACCCCTTATGAAGTTATGTTATGTTGTATGCCTTCATGTATGAATTTATGTAACCAAAAAATAAAATTTTGGTACCCTCCAAGTTTCGGCCAACAATGGTTTTAGGGCTAGGGTTGCATGAAATCACCCCTTAGGAAATTAGGATACACTACAACAAAAAATCAAATAGACAACAGTGAAAAACCGTTGTCTATTGGCAAAAAAATCTGTGGTAAATCGACCCGTTGTGAAAAGTTGTTCGTGTAAAGACAACGGTGAAAAACCGTTGTCATTTCAAGGATAAGACAACGGTTTTTAACCGTTGTCTTTGACCGAACCACTTTTCACAACGGATCAATTTACCATGGATGTTTTTGCTAATAGACAACGGTTTTTCACCTTTGTCTTTTCCTTAAATATACAACGGTCTTTCACCGTTGTCTTTGACCGACCACCGATTTACCACGGACTTTTTTTGCTCATAGACAACGGTTTTTCACCCTTGTCATTTCTCAATGGTTACTCTAGAACACAATAAACCGTTGTAGATTTATAGTGTTGCATTTTTAATATAAATCATACAATATCAAAAAGAATTATAGAAAACACATATATACACTCGCACTTGTAGCAATGTAAAGTACAAGGTCACATCACATTTTAAATGATCACTCTTACCGATATATATTAAAAAGTACTGTGGCAAAACAACTACACATCATATGCACCAAAAGTATTATGCATAATAAGCAAAACACTTATAGATAACCACATGTAACCAAAAGAGGTATGTACACTTAAATCTCTCCTAGTCATCAGATATGTGATCTTGTATGCATCGAGTCTACTCCGAATGTACTTCATCAATTTACTTTGCAGCTATCACAGATTTTGCGAACTACATGTGAATAAATGAATGAAAATGTAATTAAACACTTTAAATACTATGTGATAATTAATTGCACAAATCATTTTACAAATATATATCAATAAGAAAATATGTCTAATAAGGGTGGATTAGGTCATAGCAAAGACGTCCTTTCTCCAAGAGTCCTGCATGCCGACATGAAGAAAGAATGCAAAGATAAGAAATAGCATCAGGTGTTGCATCCTGTGCATACATCTGAGCGCGTGTTGGGACAATCCTGAAAGCATAGAGTTCCATGAGATTTGATCTCTGAATTCCATATGCTCAAAAACAAAATGATATTCATTGATATTGCCACATTTAGCATACCTCGAGACTATGCATTAGAAACATGAGTATAAGAACCAAAACCCATTTTAAGTTCTAAAGAGTGAACACTCCTTCCAAACCCAAGACATGCAGTAGTGGTGCATGAACTCAAGATGCATACCAATGTGATGTCATTTGGTTCTATCATTGCTTGTCTCATGGAAGAAAATAGCTGTAAACATGTTTCGACCTCCTAGTACTGTGCATATAAACCTGCAATTATAGCAGTCCAAGTTACAATATTTCTCTAAACATCCATTTAAAATGTATATACATCATTAAACTTGTAAAATGAACATCCATTTACATCAAAAGAGAATATTTCTCTAAAGCTAGTCTTCGTATGTAAAATATTGACTAGTAAAATGATTAATAACTAGTAACTGTTATATGACTCTGAATATATGCTACAAACTTGAATTAAGTGGTTACCATATATATATATATATATATATATATATATATATATATATATATTTGCATATATATATATGATTTATCATTTCAAAAGCAAATCAACAAAAGTCAGGATTATGGTTTTACTATAATCAACAAAATATAAGTGATTTACTATATATGCAGGTTATACGTTGGCTAGACTCATACAATATATAACATTATGCAAAAGTAAATTATGAATGCAATGCATAGATAATTTAAATAGAGATGGGTATTAACCATGGACGTTTATAAAAATAGGATTTTGTTGAATGGATTATAGTATGTCTTCAGACCAGGATTCTATAGCCCCTAAGCCTAATGCTATAATAATAATAACAATGTAGGATGGTATCATTTCTAAAACTCCTCTTCAAGTATGCCATATCTATCAAATCCAACATGTCACAATAAACATACAAGTATTCATCTGACAAATGCATTATTTTGTACGTAGGGATGATGTGTGTGTCTAAAGCTTAAAAGTTAGTTGGCAAATCTACAACATTAGCATTGTCTCACCATTAGAAGAATATATACTAAGATGAATTGGAACAGAGGAGATTGCCTTTTTACGCCCAGTTTCTCTATCTGTTTCATCTTCAATTTCCTTCCGAACTTGAGCTGCATAAGAGTTTTCAATTTGCAACTAAAAAAATGAGACGCACAACAAAAATAAAGATGATACAGGTTATGTTTAAAAAGTCATCAACTAAACATATAACCAAAATTCATTAAGAATTAGCAGGATACATCAAGGAAAAAACAAACTGGTTCGTTTTCTCAGAAATTACCAAAGTCAGTGAACCTTTTCTTTGGAAGATTCATAAACTTTGCATACTCTCTTCCTACGTCAATTTTATGAAGTTGCAAAACAAGAGGGCGACGAGTGAAAATTCCTACAATGGCAGATGGGTTAAGTTGACAAATAAAAGGATTAAATAAGTGTTTAATAGACTACAGTAGCCCTAAAAATCACCTGGACCCCTTGGAAAAAAGTCCTTTCCAACTACGCTTTCCAATACTGAAGACCTGAGCTCTTTAATAGTAAACAGACAATGAGAGTATGTGTATACTATCAGAGATATAGTTGCAAAAATAAAAGAAACGTAGACCTTAATTCACAATTCTAACGAAACTTTTTTTATGCAAGTAAAAAAAGGTAAACAATCAATCTATATTTACACTGCAGTGTACTTACTTCCAATTCATATGTAGAGACTAATAGTAGCTCAGAAGTTCCTTCTTTGGTAATAAACTCACATACCTATCAAGGTACAAACAATAAAATTTCTTAATCCAACTTCTCCAATCTCCAATAACAGATTTATGAGAAATGGACGCTAAATATTATCATATTTTTGAACGACCATAAAGATGCATTGTAAGTTAGGCAAAATGTGAGGCCGACCAATTAGGAAGGTATGGCTGTGTCAATGCCTCAATGATAGAAAGCACAATTGATCCAGTAGTGTGGCAATATTCTCATCGTTATCTTCATTATGATTAAGTAATTTGTCCCAATTTATTAGATTGAGATGGTATGGGCGGTGCTCAAAGATACTAATAAATTTTATAGCTAGAAGAGTTAAATATATTAGACTGGAGAGAAAGAGGTAGAACAAAGAAAAACAATGGTCAATGAAATAAAAAACAATGGTGTAAGGGATAGTGGTATAGTTTTTTTTGTGTGCATAGCTCACTAGTATATGAGCTAACTTATGCTTATGAAAAACAAACCATGAATGATAAGATGAGGGATCCACAGATTAGTCTACTACCATGACATAAGGTGCTCTTCCAAGCCTAGTTGTACAATGAACATAAGTTACTCCATGGTTGTCCTTAATAGCCTCGTATAATTTGCTAGCAATTGTAGGAAGTCTGATCCGTAGGTCAAATGCATCAAAATCCCAAGCGCACTCGATCTGGATCAATTGTCCCAGTTCCTCCATTTCCTCCTCTATAACATCCAATGCCCTCCCTGTCCTCACCAAAGACCAAGCCCAATCGCTCAACACAAAAGCTTGCCCCTCACCAAGTGATACAAATGCCTTCTTCCCACTGAGGAGCTCAAGTAGAAGAACTCCAAAGCTAAAGACATCACTTTTCTCACTCAATTGCCCGTACAAAGCATATTTCGGTGACACATATCCTAGGGTTCCGGCCACCTTGGTGCTGAGATGTGACATTCCCTCCGGTGCATACTTGGCCAAGCCAAAGTCAGCAACTTTAGGCTCAAAATTCTCATCCAAAAGTATGTTACTCGCCTTTATGTCCCTGTGGATAATTGCTGGTTGAACTTCATTGTGGAGGTAGGCCAGGCCTCGCGCTGTTCCCACCGCGATCTTCTTCTGCAAGGGCCAAGTTAGTCGACGGTGATCCTCCGTGGTGAAGAGATGGTCATAGAGGCTTCTGTTGCACATCAGGTCACAAACGATGATCCTCTGGTGGCCTTCCATTTGGGCGGTGGAAATGCAGTAGCCTCTGAGAGCAAGAAGGTTGATGTGGCGAACGCTGGCGATGACCTCCACCTCGTGGGCGAAGCTGGCGTCCCCTGTCGCCGAGCAATTCTTGAAGCATTTCAGGGTGACGTAGGTGCCATCACGCAGCACGCCCTTGTAGACATTTCCGAAGCCTCTGCTGCCTTTGATGTTTTCCCTCGAGAAGATCCCGGTAGCCCGCTTGATTTCGTCGAAGGTGAACTTGACCAAAGTCGTGGCCCGATCGAGTCCAAGTCTTGGAGAAGGCGTAGTTGTATGTCGACATCCTTCTCACGGGAGAGCGGCGAATCAGATCAAGCGGCCAGAGCTAGGAGGAGGACGCAAACAGTCCATGCAATGGCGCGAGGAAGAGACTGCAGGGGCGATTAGAGAAGGCAAAGCCACTCGATCAAAGGTTGGTTGGTGGTGGGAGAATCTGCTTGCCACGGAGGAAGAAGAAAAGGCAACTACTGAGGGAGAGGGCCAGCAACAGCGGCAATCGGCCACGGCGACGAAGTCGCCGAGCTCGGCTCGCGCGGAGAGGGGCGTCGGATGGGGAAAAGGGCACAGGATAAAACTTATGTTTTAGGGATTTAAATATCAAGTTAATTAAATCACTCAATAATTTATCACCGTTGTCCATGCTGTTGTAAAGATAAAAAAAAAACTTAAAGACAACAGTTCTGAAAAATCGTTGTAAAATGTGTTGTTGATTAAAAAAAAATATGCTCAACGACAACGGATAGTGTAAAACCGTTGTCTTTTGTGTTATATGGGCGCTCAAAGACAATGGTTTTGTCAAAAACCATTGTCTTTTATCAAAATCACAACGGTTTCTCCTAAAACCATTGTCTTTGTGGTGTTGTCTTTTGTCATTTTTGTTGTAGTGATATGTTGTATGCCTATGTGATGAATATGTTTATGATTTTAATATGCCATGGATTATGCCTATGTGATGACCATGTTTCTGATTTTAATATGCCTATGTGATGAACATGTCTATGATTTTAATATGTCATGAATTATGCCTATGTGATGAATATGTTTATGATTTTAATATGCCATGGATTATGCCTATGTGATGACCATGTTTCTGATTTTAATATGCCTATGTGATGAACATGTCTATGATTTTAATATGTCATGAATTATGCCTATGTGATGAATATGTTTATGATTTAATATGCCATGAAATATGCCTATGTGATGAACAAGTTGATGATTTTAATATGCCATGAAATATGCTTATGTGATGAACATGATTATGCTTTAAGACCCCTTTAGCGTATTCTTAAGTTATGAATGCATATATGCTATGACATGTCTAAAAAGATGCTTCCCCTCTTTATATTGGGATTAAGAGCTCTCCTTATGATAAGATAAGACGGAGATGCTTCCCTTTTTAAGTAGGGATTAAGAGCTCTCCTTATGATAAGATAAGACGGAGATGCTTCCCTTTTTAAGTAGGGATTAAGAGCTCTCCTTATGATAAGATAAGACGGAGATGCTTCCCTTTTTATGTTGGGGATTAAGAGCATTCTTTATGATATGACAAGAAAGAAAGGAATTAAGTATTTTACTTTGTAAGAAGTTAAGTACCCGACCCGTTAGGTGGTCGTTAATCAAATCCAAAGGGACATAAGAAGACGTAAGAGGTCTTGCCCTGGTAAGACGTAAGAGGTCTTGCTCTAGTAGTTCTAGTGGCTCGCTACCCCAGCCTATTAGGGAACGTGCATTATGTGGTACTTAACTTGGGGCCTCCCATTCAAGTTATGATTATGTTGAAGTACCTATATGTATATGTTTTGAAAGGAAAGGACTTGTATGAAATTAAGAATGCTTATGATTATGTCCTTGACGCATGTTTAGGATTTATGAAATTATGAATGCTTATGTTCAAGTTTAAGAATGCTTATGATTATGTCATTTATGCATGTTTAGGATTTATGAAATTATGAATGCTTATGTTCAAGTTTAAGAATGCTTATGATTATGTCCTTTATGCATGTTTAGGATTGATGATGTCATGAATGCTTATGTTTAATTTATGCCATGCTTAGATTTAATTATGTTTAGCATGCTTATGTAAATCTCATGCCATGCTTATGTTTTATTATGTGGGTATGTTGATGATTAGTGTTGTTATGAAATACTTATGCTATTTATGCTAGCATGCTCATGTCTTCTAATTGTTTGATGAAGTTGTGGCTTTTTGTGAGTAGGCAAGAATCTTACTAAGCTATATGCTTATAGTTTATGTTGTCCATATACTGCAGATCTGAAACATGAACTAGAGGAAGTAGCAGGAGGGGCCAAGTGTGTGTGATAGTGGCATGGTGGAAAAAGACCCTATTACTATCTGCTTATATTTATATGCTCAATGAATAACTTAAGACATTGCTTCCGCTTATAAGACTTGTGATTTATTAGTACCATGTTGGATGCTGCTTAGTTATGTTACTGTTCAATTACTTAAAAAGGTTTGATATGTTAGAACTCATGAATTGATCTTTATGTTATGCATGTTATAAAATGAGATAAGATATGTTAACATGCTAATTATGAATATGATATGTGATGCATGTATAAAAGAAAGTTTAAGCCATGATAACATGTTTAAGTTTGTAAATGGTGAAATGATCCATATATGTTATGTTATATATATAAAAAAAAAAAGTAGCACCGCCCTGAGAGTAGATAAGGGCGGGCGTTACAGGTTGGTATCAGAGCGGGTTCACCTTTCCACTATCACATATCAAGCCTCCATCCTGCTGTTTCCAAGTAAGTAACTTTATGCATACCTAAATTTCTTTTATAATGAAGAATGTCTTCTATCTAGATAGGAATAATACCTCATCATGTTTTAGTAGAATGGAATCACACTTGTGACTTAGATAGAAATAATACCTCATCATGTTTTAGTAAAATGGAATCACACTTGTGACTTAGATAGAAATAATACCTCATCATGTTTTAGTAGAATGAAATCACACTTGTGACTTAGATAGAAATAATACCTCATCATGTTTTAGTAGAATGGAATCACACTTGTGACTTAGATAGTAATGATACCTTACCATGCTTTATATGATGGAAACATGCTTCTAACCTAGAAATACAACTAGAAAGGATACCTTACCTTGTTCATGATAAGGAAATGTTTAGATGCATGTATATGAGTAGAAATTATAATAATACCTTAATTATTTATTTATCACTTAGATAACATGGATGGGAGACGTAGTAATAGAGGGAAGGAATCATCACCCCCACCAGATTTGATGCATGTGGTTACCGAGCTACAGCGTCAAGACACAGAACAACAACAAGTAATAAATGCTTTAATGAACCAGGGAGGAAACCAGTAGTTAGAAATAAAGCAAAGTTAGTCGCCAAGGGTTTTAGTCAAGTCGAAGGATTAGATTACGATGAAACCTATGCCCCCGTAGCTAGACTAGAATCCAATTGAATGTTGTTAGCCTACGCTGCACATCGAGGATTTAAGTTATGTCAAATGGATGTCAAGTCAGCGTTTTTAAATGGACTTATTAAAGAAGAGGTGTACGCTAGCCAACCCCCAGGATTCGAAAGCCTAGATAAACCTGACCGAAGATGGCTTTCCGAACAAGATACGGACATTATGAGTTCATAGTTACGCCTTTCAGAGTGACGAATGCACCTGTGAGGTTTATTGATCTGATGAATCGGGCCTTCTCGACATCTCTCAACAAATTTGTGATCGTCTTCATCGACGATATACTGATATAATCGAGAACCCAAGAAGAGCATGCCGAACACCTGAATACGGTGTTGTAGATTCTTCAAAAAAAGTAGTTGTTTGCAAAATTCTCGAAATGTGAATTCTGGCAATCAAGTATCGTACTCAATGGAACAACTAGCTCAGTTGTATGTTGAGGAGGTGATCAGATTGCATAGAGTCTGTAAGACCATGTGATCGAGTCACAAATGGTACAAGTTCAAGAAGATTTAAGTTATGAAAGTTGATCTATTCAGATAATAGATCGAGAAATCAAGAAATAGAGAACCAAAGAAGTACCCTTAGTGAAAGTCATATGGCAAAATCAAAAGTTTGAAGAAGCAACTTAGGAACGCGAGAATGACATGAAATAAAAGTATCCGGAGTTGTTCTAAGTTTCGAGGATGAAACTTTTATAGGTATGAAGGATTGTAACACCCGTAAAATTCTAAACTATGCCAAATAATTATATAGGTTTTAAGGCCATAAAAGGTTTAGAATAAAATAAAATATGCGATGGTTATAGGTAGGATTTGAACCATGAACCTCCTAATAGGGAGGTAGCCTTGACACCACTAGACCTTAGGATAATTTATGGATAAGATATATAAAGAATGTACAAGACCATAGGATGATTCATGTATAAGATATATAAAGAATATACAAAGAATATAGATGGGAAGATGAGGAGTTGGTTCATCCCCTCCCATGAAAGGATGGAGAGTGTTCATTCCCTAGGTATTAAAGAGGAGAATTAAGAAAAGAGAGGAAGTAAAACCCCATTTCCCTTTCCTCCCTTTTCATCCCAAGCTCTAGAAATTTTATAATAATTTTTGTATGATTATAATGGACTTTACGTGGGCTCTTTCAAAAATAAAAGAAAATGAGCCAAAAAGGATGCAAGGCCTAGGAATTGAACCCCAAACCTCTAGAGATAGCCAAGCCCTATAGATGCATCCACTAACCAAAATCCCAATGAGATGTTATTAGTAGAGGAATAGGGGAAATGATAGTTAAGGGTAAGGGAGGCTAAGGGACACTTCAAGAGAATAAATAGGGAATGAAGGGACAAGAGAAAGGCCACTTCTCCACTTCTCCCTCTTCTCTTCTTCCTCCTCACCGAAACCTATTTTCTCCCTTTCCATTTTCCGAAATTCATCCAAGCAAGAAGAAGGCTAGGGTTGGCTTCCATTAGGTCATCTTCAAACTAAAAGCCAAGCGAAGGAAGTAAGATTCCCTCACCTGCAGTATATTTGTTCTTGTAGGACATGATACATGAAAGGAATATGATGCTAGATACCTTATAAGTTTCGGCCAACCAAGGTTTTTGGGCTAGGGTTGCATGAAAATGCTTCTAAGGAAATTTTTATAGGTTGTATGCTTCATGTAGGAATTTTTAGGTGCCAAAAACCCAAGCTTTGTGCCCCAACATGTTTCGTCCAACCAAGGTTTTAGGGCTAGGGGTGCATGAAAATGCTTCTAAGGAAATTTTTATAGGTTGTATGCTTCATGTAGGAATTTTTAGGTGACAAAAACCCAAGCTTTGTGCCCCTACATGTTTCGGCCAACAAAGGTTTTTGGGCTAGGATTGCATGAAAATGCTTCTAAGGAAATTTTTATAGGTTGTATGCTTCACGTAGGAATTTTTAGGTGACAAAAACACAAGCTTTGTGCCCCTACATGTTTCGGCCAACCAAGGTTTCTGGGCAAGGGTTTCATGAAAACACCCCTTATGAAGTTATGTTATGTTGTATGCCTTCATTTATGAATTTATGTAACCAAAAATAAAATTTTGGTACCCTACATGTTTCGGCCAACCAAGGTTTTTGGGCTAGGGTTTCATGAAAACACCCCTTATGAAGTTATGTTATGTTGTATGCCTTCTTGTATGAATTTATGTAACCAAAAATAAAATTTTGGTACCCTACATGTTTCGGCCAACCAAGGTTTTTGGGCTAGGGTTTCATGAAAACACCCCTTATGAAGTTATGTTATGTTGTATGCCTTCATGTATGAATTTATGTAACCAAAAATAAAATTTTGGTACCCTACATGTTTCGGCCAACCAAGGTTTTTGGGCTAGGGTTTCATGAAAACACCCCATATGAAGTTATGTTATGTTGTATGCCTTCATGTATGAATTTATGTAACCAAAAAATAAAATTTTGGTACCCTCCAAGTTTCGGCCAACAATGGTTTTAGTGCTTGGGTTGCATGAAAACACCCCTTAGGAAATTAGGATATGTTGTATGCCTATGTGATGAATATGTTTATGATTTTAATATTCCATGAATTATGCCTATGTGATGACCATGTTTCTGATTTTAATATGCCTATGTGATGAACATGTCTATGATTTTAATATGTCATGAATTATGCCTATGTGATGAATATGTTTATGATTTTAATATGCCATGGATTATGCCTATGTGATGACCATGTTTCTGATTTTAATATGCCTATGTGATGAACATGTCTATGATGTTAATATGTCTTGAATTATGCCTATGTGATGAATATGTTTATGATTTTAATATGCCATGGATTATGCCTATGTGATGATCATGTTTCTGATTTTAATATGCCTATGTGATGAACATGTCTATGATTTTAATATGTCATGAATTATGCCTATGTGATGATTATGTTTATGATTTAATATGCCATGAAATATGCCTATGTGTTGATCAAGTTGATGATTTTAATATGCCATGAAATATGCTTATGTGATGAACATGATTATGCTTGAAGACCCCTTTAGGGTATTCTTAAGTTATGAATGCATATATGCTATGACATGTCTAAAAAGATGCTTCCCCTCTTTATATTGGGATTAAGAGCTCTCATTATGATAAGATAAGATGGAGATGCTTCCCTTTTTAAGTAGGGATTAAGAGCTCTCCTTATGATAAGATAAGACGGAGATGCTTCCCTTTTTATGTTAGGGATTAAGAGCATTCTTTATGATATGACAAGAAAGAAAGGAATTAAGTATTTTACTTTGTAAGAGGTTAAGTACCCGACCCGTTAGGTGGTCGTTAATCAAATCCAAAGGGATATAAGAAGACGTAAGAGGTCTTGCCCTGGTAAGACGTAAGAGGTCTTGCTCTAGTAGGTCTGGTGGATCGCTACCCCAGCCTATTAGGGAATGCGCATTATGTGGTACTTAACCTGGGGCCCCCCATTCAAGTTATGATTATGTTGAAGTACCTATATGTATATGTTTTGAAAGGAAAGGACTTGTATGAAATTAAGAATGCTTATGATTATGTCCTTAACGCATGTTTAGGATTTATGAAATTATGAATGCTTATGTTCATGTTTAAGAATGCTTATGATTATGTCCTTTATGCATGTTTAGGATTTATGAAATTATGAATGCTTATGTTCAAGTTTAAGAATGCTTATGATTATGTCCTTTATGCATGTTTAGGATTGATGATGTCATGAATGCTTATGTTTAATTTATGCCATGCTTAGATTTAATTATGTTTAGCATGCTTATGTAAATCTCATGCCATGCTTATGTTTTATTACGTGGGTATGTTGATGATTAGTGTTGTTATGAAATACTTATGCTATTTATGCTAGCATGCTCATGTCTTCTAATTGTTTGATGAAGTTGTGGCTTTTTGTGAGTAGGCAAGAATCTCACTAAGCTATATGCTTATAGTTTATGTTGTCCATATACTGCAGATACAGGAAACATGAACTAGAGGAAGTAGCAGGAGGGGCCAAGTGTGTGTGATAGTGGCATGGTGGAAAAAGACCCTATTGCTATCTGCTTATATTTATATGCTCAATGAATAACTTAAGACATTGCTTCCGCTTATAAGACTTGTGATTTATTAGTACCATGTTGGATGCTGCTTAGTTATGTTACTGTTCAATTACTTAAGAAGGTTTGATATGTTAGAACTCATGAATGAATCTTTATGTTATGCATGTTATAAAATGAGATAAGATATGTTAACATGCTAATTATGAATATGATATGTGATGCATGTATAAAAGAAGGTTTAAGCCATGATAACATGTTTAAGTATGTAAATGGTGAAATGATCCATATATGTTATGTTATATATATAAAAAAAAAAGTAGCGCCGCCCTGAGAGCAGATAAGGGCGGGCGTTACAAACGACATACAGGACATAGTTGATTTCGTAGCTTGGTATTAGTGTGTCAACTAGTAATGGTGGAATATTAGTGACTAGCGGATTACATATCAAGATGATAGTGGGAGCTCAGTAGGACTGTATTGGGAGATTATCTAGAATTCGGAAAGGACTTGACACGATTTGGATAATCGGTGGTTGATTAACTAAGTTCGCTCATTTTCTACTGACATGTAAGAAGGATTTTCATTGGGTCGCTCGACAAAATTATACTGCATGGAGATTTTCATTTTTCTTGGAGTATCTTTGAGTATCATTTCCAATAGTGATACTTGATTCACCTTATGATTCTAGCAAAGTCTCTAATAGGTCACGAATATAGAGCTCCACTCTGGTAGGATTATTTACCTTTTGATAGATGGTCAATATGAAGGTACTATTCATACTTTACAAGATCTCTTGATAGTATAAGTGATATATTTTTGAAACTATGTGAGAGCTGGAATTTAATATTCGAGCTCAGTACCTCCACTTAGTTACTTGAGGTGTGTCATTTTACTTCAAATAGTTGAGTTGATCAGGGTGACGTTGCTTACTTGTTGTACGAGAGTAGGAAATTTTGGGACAAAATTTTTATTAGAGGGGAGAATGTAATATCTCAGAAAATAAAACAATAATGGCTAATTAATGAATTATCTTATAGAATTTTTCAGGGATTTAAATTGAGTTTCTATGACATTTTCAGGGGAAATATTTAATAGGCTTTTACAAGGTCTATTTGGATTATCTACTTATGAGGAGTTAAATGGGATTAATTAACCCAAGTTATATAAATATCAAACCTAGGTTTAGGTTATATTAATCTTCCTTATTTTTATTTCTCCGTAGCCCTCCTATTCTAGATCGATGTAATTTCTTACTCTTCTTTCCCCGATTCAGCTTCTTCATTCTCCCGATCCTAAGGGCAGTGGAATTTCGTCGCCCCATTCCTTCTTCATCGGCTCTTCTCTCGATCCCAATCGTTGCATGGTGGCCGCCTTACAAGGGACACCATCTCAATGCGGTCAGCCTCCGCTCGCATGTGACACTGCCAGGTTCGACAGTCTTCTCATTTTGATCTCAGTCGTCGCCTTCCTCTTCTGTCGCCACCATTGTCGGCATGCTAAGCTAGGCCATCACCACTGATCTCCACTATGAGCATGCAGTGCAGTCCGACTATGTCGATTCCTTTGTCCGTTGTCGCTTCCCCATCACCACCCACCTAGATCTCCATCTTTGCCTTTGCTCCGGTCGTCGATGGCTTGCCTCTGGCCATCAGAGTTGCCTACCAGTGACATTGTTGAGTCCGCGAGCACTAGGCCACCTTCTCTACGAGCTAGGACCTACGATCATAGCTATCAGTCGCCTCCTAACTATCGGATCAAAGAGGGAGGGATGTGTTGTTTCCTCGGGAGGAAAATAAGGGTGTGGAAAATTGATCTGTAGGGTAACATTCTTCGATAATCTTGTTAATTTGAATGAATTGTGGTTGAGATGGATGGAGCAGTTGAAATGTATGTTCTTGTAGTGCAACAGGGTTAGGATGAATTGGAGTCGAGATTGATTTCTTCCCTCAGCTCCATGATCTGTGAAGATTGGATTTCTATCTATACATCAAGAAACTGGGGGCAGTGAATCGGTGAGGGGAATTTGGATCATGAAGCTCTTACCATGGATTCGAAACTAGGTAAATTCTATGGACTGATACTTTAACTATAGATTGAGATGTTTTATTTAGTTATCTTGATTATCTATGATTAAATTGACAGTTTGGTATTTTGATTAAGTTAATGGAAGAAGTTGTTCTATTGGTTGAGATTCAGTATTTGAATTGATATGGATGTTTAATTAGGTTAATTGGATAAATGGATAGGTTGGGTGAGAAGATAGATCATAATCCATTGGAAATGAATTGTCGAGCTGATCAAGGGGTTAATGAATTGGTTTGATTCTATTGTAGGATAATGGTAGATCTAAGTTATTTTCCTTGCTCCTTCTTGCAAGACCTTGCTTCATAATAGGATTCCGGGCCTGGAGATTTATTTTGATATTCTACATACTAGGTGGGTAATATTTCCTACCTTGGTCAGGTAGTTGATTATTCTTAGTGCATGAGTTACTATATTTTTAATATCACACCTTGACTCCACTCATGCTATTTTGTGTTTGATACCTAGTCTTTTCACTTTGAGATATATTGTTGTTGTTGTCATATTTTGTTCCTCGTAGCTATAAATTACTGATATTATGGTATGTGGATCTTTAGATGTTTAACCATGTGTGGGTAGCTGAGTATGGTTGTTGATTTGACTCGTGTCATCAAGAACAATCATCCGGGGGTGGGTGATGTCCTTAATGTAGAGTTAGTGGGTGTATCATCTTACTTTCATTATATAACTTACGGATCATATGTCTATACATGATAGTGTAGGTTGTCGACGGTATGTCACTACGGGCTGGAAGTCCTAGCATGGTCGATTGTTAGTTGTATATGACTCTCTGTGGGATAGAGAGTGTGTTGTGGATGTACGTATGTATGATTGAGCATTCATTCCATTTCCATGCATGCTGGCGACTTGGTCTCCCTTGTGGTTGAGAGGGTCGTCAGTCATCCTGCCTCCACGGTTACTTGTGGTAGTAGTAACTGGTGTGAGGGAAGTTCATTTGTTGTGTCGCACTCGGCCACTATTGATAGTGGTAGTTGGAGTTGCGTGCAGTTGTCCTGTGTGTGTGACACTCGACCACTCATGGATAGTGTCAGTCGGAGTGGCCAGCAGCAGGGACCCCATTTTGTAGCTTATATCCCTTTAGCTTATCACTACTTATTCATACTGCCCACTCGGCCATTCGAGAGTAGTGGTTATTGTTGAGTTGGGGCAGTTATCATGTCGTGTCACCTAGGCCATACTGGGGTCGTGGTAGCGAGTGGGGTGTGCAGGCATGCCCATGAATTTGCATTGCTATGTGTGATAGCATTTGCATATATATACATATACATATTTATGTCTATATATGTGTGTGAGTGTGATAAGTATATATAGATACAGTCTATATATGCTTGTCGTGTTGTTGCAGTTGTTTATGCTATGTTTGTTGCATTTGGTTATATATCATCCTGCATATTATTTTCATGATCTATAGTATTGTGTGTGAGATACCAGTGTATGAGTTGGACTGAACTGTTGCACACCTATGACCAGTATTATGATGTTGTATAGGGTTGATTAGGTACATTGATGATGTTGCTTATAGGTTCATAGGGCAGTGTGCTGATTACATGCTTAGTGATGTTCTTTTATGTTGTATGGGTTATTCTGTGACTTATGTGCTCACGTTGTAAGAGTTGAAGAGTGGTAGAGCTTCAGGTATGACAGTACTTTGTGTTGTTTAGTTGATCCTTTTTAGTATACACATTGGTTATATTATATTGGTAGTTATTTGTTGTACGTTTAAGACTGTATATCCGTTGATCTCCTTACATCTATATGATGATCTCCACATTTATACCTCTTGATCTCTATATGTTATATGTTATTCATGCACTTCCTTTTATATCATCGCTAAGTTTTATACTCACCACCACAGACCCTGGGTTTTCTTGTCGCCAGGTAACAGGTAGAAGATTCCTTGGGTGCTCGGAGCTCCGCCAGCTGATCCCATCTCACACCGAGCATTTGGATTTTAGTTAATATTTGTTCCACTGTTGTTTTTGGATTATAGTTCATGTATGTGAAGTGTGTTGTATTTGGCTTTTATTATGCTTTTGGTTTGGATGTTGGATTTGATCATATTTTGTTAGTGTGTTAGAGTCGCATCGGTGTACATCTTTGTGTCTTTGTGGTTGTATTATTTGGTATTGTTACTTCATTATGATATATGGTTTATGGATGGCAATAGATATGTGGGGCTTGGATCGGTGCTTATCGTTCATTGTCACTAGAGGGCACCATCCGGTCGACAGACAAGTATACCCTCGGGGCATGACAAACTAGTTAAACCAAAGCTTAGTTTAAAGTGAGTCAAGTACTAGATTCCTTCATTGACTTTGTCTTAGAAAGTGGTCCTCCTAATCTCCAAGAAGACCATATGCCTCGCCACTACCTAGAAGTCAATTTTGGAAAAACCTACTTGATTAGCTTAAGCTAAACTTGAATCTAACACAAGTTTAAAAACTTTGAAATTTTTTATTAAACTTAATCAACATAAAAATGAATTCTCATCTCACAAATCCATAGGATTAACGTGTATTGGAAATCTAGATTGGGTGAGATGATTAAGCTCAATTATAATTCAACTCAATTTACTCTACTCAAATTAATCAATTCAATTTTAATCAAATCAAATCAACTCAAATTAATCAACTAAATTTTAATCAAATCAATTCAATCAAATTTACACAACTCAAATTAATCAACTCAAATCAAATCAACTCAACTCAACTTAATCAACTCAATCAAATTAACACAAATTAATCAATTCAAATCTAATTCACTCAACTCAACTTAATCAACTCAATAAAATCAATTCTAATCAAATAAGATCAGCTCAACTTGATCAATTACATTCTAATAAAATCTTGAAATCAATTTGCATTATTCAAAATTTGAAGTAATTTACAATCAACTTAAAAAATGTTTAATTGATATAAGACTCAAGAATGGATCAATGGATTCTGGATAGTGACTACTCCAGATACATGACTCGAGATAATCAAAAGTTCATGGAATTAAAACTCAAGAACCTAGGTTCAGTCAACTTTGGAAATAATGACAAACTTAAGGTAATTTGATCAGGTAATATTGAATTAAAATCATATTTTGTTATACAAAAAGTTGTGTTTGTAGAAAATTTCAAATTCAATATACTTAGTGTAAGTTAGTTATGTGATGTTGGTTATGAAGAAAAATTTTTATCAAATGAATGTTTGATTAATAATATTGAAAATTGAAACATATTACTTAAAGGAGTTATGGATAAAAATATCTATACAATAAATTTAGAAAGATCCTAAATCAAGTGTCATTTGACACAATAAGAGGAAAGTTGGTTGTGGCATAGAAGACTTGCTCACATCAACTTTAGGCATATAACTAAATTAAGTTAAACTAACTTAGTTAGAGGCTTACCTAAACTAAAAAATGTTGAAAGTAAAGTTTGTAATTCTTGCGAACAAGGAAAACAAATCAAATCCCAACATAAAAAAACTAATCAAAGTCGGACAAGCTCAATACTTGAATTAATCCACTAAGACTTATTCGATTACAATGGAGTAAAATTACTAAATGGAAACTTGTATTGTTTGGTAATAGTAGATGATTACTCTAGGTTCACATGAGTAAAATTCTTACAAAATAAAGGTGGAACATTTGAAATATTTATCAATTTTAGTAAATAAATAGAAAATGAAAAAGACATTAAGATAAAGAGAATAAGAAGTGAAAATGGAGGAGAATTTATAAATAAAAAATTTATAAAAATGTGTCTAGAAAATGGATACCACCATGAATATTCATTCCCTACAACACCTCAACAAAACGGAATAGTAGAAAGAAAAAAAAGAACTCTGCAAGAAGTCGCTAGATCAATGTTAAATGAATACAATTTACCTAGTAATTTATGGGACAAGGCTATAACACTTCATGTTATATGCAAAATAGGATAACAATTAATAAAATACATAATAAAATATCTTATGAAATATTTAACAATAAAATATTTAAGAGTATTTAGATGTAAAGAATACATTTTGAATACAAAATATTATCTAGGAAAATTCTCTTCAAAAAATGATGAAGGAATCTTTCTTGGATATTCAACCACTAGTAGGGCCTATAAAATTTACAATAAGAAAACCCTAAAAATTGAAGAAAAAACTAATGTAACATTTGATGAAAAGGAATTTAACAATGGTCAAAGAAACACAATAAAAAATAATCAAGAAGGGGTAAATGAAACCATACATGAAGAAGAAGAACAAACCCAACATCAAGACAACTTTAGAACACTTAGAATTAATCCAAACCATCCAATTGAACAAGTATTAGGAAATCAAACTCTAGGAGTTCAAATTAGGCCAACCTTAAGAAACATAAGTCAAATTGCATTAATATCGAGAATATAACCAAAGTCAATAGATGAGGCTTTATTTGATACTAATTGATTAATAGCCATGCAAGAAGAACTAGAAAAATTCGAAAGAAATGAAGTATGAGACTAGTACCTCCACCAATAAATAAATAAATCATAGACACTAAATGGGCATTTATAAATAAATTAGATGATCAAGGAGAAATCATAAGGAATAAAGCTCCATTAGAAGCAAAGGGGTTTAGTCAAGTAGAAGGGTTAGACTATGATGAGACTTATGCCCTGTAGCTAGGCTTGAGTCCATTAGGATGTTGTTAGCCTATGTGGCACACAAAGGATTCAAGCTATATCAAATGGATGTTAAGTCCACGTTCTTGAATTGAGTAATAAAAGAAGAAGTTACGTAAGTCAACCCCCAGATTTTGAAAACTTAGAATGTCATAATCATGTATACAAATTGAAAAAGGCTTTGTATGGACTAAAACAAGCTCCTAGAGCTTGGTATGAAAGATTATCTTCATACTTAATTTCAAAAGGCTTTAGACAAGGTCAAATTGACTCAACCCTATTTGTGAAAACTTTGGACCTAGATATTTTTATTGCTCAAGTATATGTTGATGATAAAGTGTTTGGATCAACAATTCAAATTTTTTAAAAGAATTCACAACTTTAATTGAACAAGAGTTTGAAATGAGTCTAGTAGGTGAGTTAAACTTGTTTTTAGGTCTACAAATAAAACAAACAAGTTTGGAATGGAAAATGCAAAAGAAATAAAAACACCTATGGCAACAAACGTTATATTAGATGATGACAAAGAGGGAAAGTTTTCAGATCTAAAGCACTATAGAAGTGCCACAGGAATTTATTATACTTAACTACAAGTATACTTGACATACTATTTGAAGTAAGTATATGTGCTAGTTATCAGACTTGTGCTAAGGAATTACATTTAACACATGTTAAAAGAATCCTAAGATACATTAAAGGGACAATTAATGTAGGAATGTGGTACCCAAAAACTAATAACTTTGAGTTAGAAGGGTACTCTGACTCAGACTATGCTGGGTGTAAACTAGATATGAAGAGTACTAGTAGAGGATATCAATTCTTATGAGCATGCTTGGTTAGTTGGTTTAGTAGAAAGTAACATTGTGTTTCTCTATCCACAATTAAAGTCGAATACATACCATTAGGAGGATGTGTGGCACAATTATTATGAATAATGCAAACACTTAAAGATTTTGAATTAGAATACAAAAAGGTAAAAACATTAGTTGATAACATAAGTTCAATAAACTTAACTAAAAATCCAATTTATCACTCACGTACTAAACATATTGATGTAAAACATTACTTTGTAAGAGATCATGTGTCCAAGGGGAATATTGAACTCGATTATGTTGGGTGCAAGTCTAATATTGCCGACATTTTTACTAAACCACTTCCAGAAGCTAAGTTTAGTATCCTTAGAAGACAACTAGGGTTATGCTTAGTAGATTAGCCTTCTTTAATGATTCATTATTCAAAATATTTTTTTTACTAAGTAATATTATTTTATTAAATGAAAATTAAAAAATGATCTAGCCTAGGTCAAGTTTAGATTTCATGATCATATAGACCTAGGTAAGCCTTCGCATCTAACAAACACCTAGGACTACCTATATTTGTATTATGCCACAAAGATGAGCGTGAGATGCTAGGACTGTAACCCAGATTCAAGATGTAGATTCAGTGCAATGATATGAACCAAATGGAGTTTAAAAAGCAAATCAATCACTTCGGTGGATAACTCTAATCCAAAGCTTGATAATAATTCTATATCACTACAGCTACTAAAGAGTTGAAAATTTACTTTAAGGACAATTTTTAGATGTTTATTTTCAATATATTATTTACTCAATAATAAATAGGAATTCATGCTTGGGCATCTCTTATTTCATTTGCATTACCTTAAAATTTAGGTGGAGTTTTGAAAATTTAAAAGCTTAAATTAAGGGGGGAGAAAAACCTTGAAACACTTTAAATTTTGGGTAATTTTAAAATTTTGAAAACTTCAAACTTTAATATTCTTTGAAAAACTTGTATGTTTTATAACTTATTGTAAAAAGCTTGCTTTAAATGGACTACTTTTGAAATGCTCATTGTAAAGCTTAAGTATTTTAAGCTTAAAAATGTTAATTTATTTTGAAAAGTATAAAATGATTAAAGATTATATACCTTCAGAATCCTATTTTCTAGAAGTTCATATGACTTGGTTGAAAAAGTTATTTTCTAAAACCTTACATAGCTTATTTTGACAAACTCATTTTATCTTAGATTGAAAAACACCAAGTACTTATGAAAAGATGATAATATCTAAAGTTTTGATAAGCATATGTATATTCTTTATAAAGTTCCTACAGTATTGTAAAAATATTTAAATACTTCAGAATGCTTTTAAACGTTAACAATCTTAAGTCTTTTAAAAAGCTTAAGATAGAGGTGATATGCTTTTATTTTAACCAATTCTTGCTTTTTTTGAAAGACTAATACTTAAAACTCACCTTTGAACTTTGGCATTTGGTAATTAATAGTATTTTTAATATATGTCAAAGGGGGAGAGAGAAAGATTTAAAGTTAGAGATGTTTAAAGTAAGAAAACATTTCATGAATTCATGCTTGTGAACTTAAATACATTTTAGTTTGACACATTCCATGAGAATATTCTAAACTTTAATATTGCAAATTGATTCTGCTAAATTTAACTGATGTGTTGTCATACATCAAAAAGAGGGAGATTGTTGATGCAGGGAGCATCACTCCTTAGTTTTGATGTATGAACCATAAGTTAAAGTTAAGAATTACTTTTGTTTTGATATGCATGTTAAGTGTGAAGGCTTAACAAGAAAGCCCTAGTAGGTTAGACAGATAGGATACTAGGCAAAGCATGGAAAGCCCTAGTAGATCGTGTTGACCGGATATTAGGCAGAAGCCATGATAGATCAGGAGGACCGGACACTAGGTATGAAGTCCAAATGGGTCAAGTGGACCGGACATCTAGCATGAAGACTGATTGGGTCAGGGCAGGTGTCGACATGAAGACCAAGCCCAGTCGAGAGACCGGGTTAGCGAAGTCAGTCTCGGATGTCAAGCATGGTATGTCAAGCTATGCAACCAACAAGTAAGCCTCAAGTGAAGAGGTGAGGTCGAGTCTTCTATAGGGGGATAAAGCTAAGCATCTATCCAACGGATAGTCTGTGTAGGACTAAGAAGTCAAGATCTGGAAATATTACTACTGCTATTTAATTTCACACTATATTTTGTACTAATCACATTTTGTAGGTATTTAACTGACTGATTAGTTTCCAATCGATTGAGGTCCAGTCGACTGGGTATGGTCTAGTCGATTGGGATGCCTAGTTAGCAAGATATGTTGGTGATCGATTGAATATCTGGCGACCAAGATGGCAAGAGCTCCAGTCGACTGGAAGGGAAAATTTCTCGATGCAAAGCTAAGTGACTTGAAGTCGACTGGACTAGGTTCAATCGACAGGAAAGCTTGAAATACCAAATCGACGGGTTGATTTGGAGTCGACTGGAGGGTGTTCTAGTCTACTGGAAAAGACTTATAAAAGAAATGGACCAGTTCCGACCACAATAATTCAAATATGTTCAAGTGTTGTCGCCATCATCTCTCATCTGCAAAAGCTCCAACACGTCGATAACTTGCAAGATTGACACTTCGAGCTACCGTTACATCTCTATCAGTGTCGGTATAACTTTATTTTTCTCGTAATTTAATTTCGCTTGTACTTCAATTCAAGAGAAGGTAGTGTGTTACCTTTCTCTTTATTCTTTTTAAGAAGTAAATACCCTCCGAGTTCGAGAGTTTTGAATCAGAAGGTCTTTTAGTTGATTTCCTATCGAGGTAGCTCTCGGAGAACTATGGGCCTTGGAGTAGCAACCTAGCTAGGGATGTGAACCAAGTAAAATTTTTTTGTCTATTTGTTTTATTTTATTCCGCTGCATAACTCTTTATTTTAAAAGAAAAAAAAAGTTTTAATAATTAAAAAATATTATGACTTCCGAGATTCACCCCCTCTCTTGGAACTCTCTAATCCTATAAAATGGCACAACAAATGGAGCTCAAGAAATGCAAGCGTGCTCTGACCGTATCCCCAAGACACGAGCATGCTTTGGATGAAAAGATGGCATCCACTCAGAGTTCCAGAGGAAGACACGGTCGACCATGTGAATTTCACATGGTCGACTGTGTGAATTTCACACGGTCTTGCCTTTTGCAAGATGCATGGTCCAGAGCATGATCTCCAGACTTCCACACGACCAACCGTGTGGAATCCACACGGCTATGTGGCGACAATGCGACTTATGAAGATCTATTTTAGCAGACAATTAAAGAAAGTTGATTTCACCCCTATAAAAAGGAAGGCATGCCTAAACCTAAAGTGGGAGTCTGGATGACTGGGATGACAAGGAGGTGCCCTAAAAAGCACCGAAGGCTCATAACGGGGAGAGAGGAAGTGGCTCAAGGGCCGAAATCAACACTCCAACACATCGAAGGGAGACCAAGACCATGCATTGGATCCAACAGGGCATATAATTCATCTTTTTAATTCTGTTTGGATTGTAATGATTGATAGAATGATGTCTTGTGTTTTCTTTTCCATTTTCATGGAGTAGATACTTTGATTCTAGGATTAGGGAGTAACCTATACAAGTTGGACATGCTAGTTCGAATATCTATTCATTGCCTTTTGAATTATATTTGAAATTTATGTTATTTAGATCAATGAAAGGTTATGTCTTGGTTATATTTCTACCGTACATAGTCAATATATGGGTGGAAGTCTCTTATATTGGAATCTAGGAGAATCAAGAAGGAACCGAATGGTCATCCTCCCTCCCATTACCATAAAAATAGTTTGTAGAAGAGTAGGACATGAAATATCATCCACCTATTCATAGGGATCCATAGGACATCCTAGAACTCCATGAACTTACTTCAGTAGAAGGTCCAATGTAGGAGAAATCAACTTAGAGATTATAGTACACGTGACAGGGGCACCTCAGTGACAACTTCCTAAGCTCTGTCAATCCGAAAGGGAAATGTGGTTAGGAATAGGTAATTCTCGGGAGAAGCAAAAGTTCAGCGGGATTACACAAGATGATCCTCCTGCAAGATCGTAACTAGAGATCTTAGGAGCATTAAATTGATAGCATGTTCAACAATGCATAAGTGAAACCAAAATCCTGGAATCATTTAATCAACTTTGAGTCCACCCTTACTTTCTCCGAGTGACACCGTAATTGAGTCAACACCGTCACCAACCACACTTCTAACTCATAAGAGATTCACTTCGAATGACATACATTCACTGAACACTCAATACTCGAATGACAGTCTCTATGGGATTGATACATAATTTATTACTTGACGACAATCGTGCACTTGTGAGCATTGAGTGCAAGAACGTACTTCAAGCCCTTGGCAATCTCAGCCAGAGATTTGAGATCGTGCTTGCGTGCATCACCTGGAAACCTACATTATAGTTTTAACCCTTCAAGCCCTTGGCAAATATATGAATCATATTAGTAGTAGTAATACTGCTCAATCTCGACTATAGAGTCCAAGTCTAACCCTTCATCGAACCGACGCCTACCTTGCTCCACAATTGAGAACTCAATCTCACCTCTCCACTCAAGAGCTTACCTGCCAAATATCTATTGGGGACCATTTGGTGCGCTAGAGGGGGAGTGAATAGCACCGATCGATTTCATTCGCGTATGTGTCTCTACAAAATGTTAGCATAATAGAATAAAAATACAAATGCAGTAGAAACACAAACAAAATATAACATATGCACAACACGAGTATTTTACGTGGTTCGAAACACTAATTCCTACTCCACGGGTGAGTCTTAGTGTCAACACAACTAAAACTTATCTCCTTCTCAGAATACAATCTGGAGGTAGAGAAACCTCTTATAATGGAGTTGCAACAAGATATAAACAACCAAATATAAGAATATAAATGAAATGCAAAATCAAAGAATAAACACTTTAAACAAGTGTGCTTTTAATTGCTTAGTTGTTTGGTTGCCTTGAGATGCTTAGAAGGACTGGAATGCAACAGCAAATCCCCTTCAAGGACTCTAAGAATCGGCTTTTTGCCAAATCCTCCCTACAATCTTCATTTAAAGCCTTCGTTGGGTAAATTCTCCGCGTAGCAGTCAACTGCCCTTACCCAACAGTCAACTGCCCACAGTACCATTGTCTCACAATGGACTAATCCACATCAAATTTTGAATGTCGAGTCGATTTCCCTGACTCAGTAGTCGACTGCCATAGCCATCAGCAGACTACCAAAAGCCAAAAGTTGACTACGAAACCTTCTATACCCTATCCACTTAAGGCCAATCGATTGCTCAACCCTAGCAGTTGACTGTCAATGGCTAGTCGACTGGTCTAACCCACTAGTCAACTGCCAGAGCCATAGGTTAGCAGTCGAGCCTCAGTCGACTGCGTCATAACCCCATTTGACTGCTTGAGTCAACTAAGCCTCCCGAGTGTAGTGCTCTCGATCAGTCGACTGGTAAACCTCAAAACTGAGGGTTAACCCAAGTATAATCCCCTCTAACTTGATACTCACTCTAATCTTAGACCTAAGTGTTGGGAATCGGTACGTCCCTAGAGGGGGTGAATGGCGCGTACGTTCCGTAGATCAAAATCGATCGCGTGCTTGTTACAAGTGTTAGTGTACACAGCGGAATATATAATGATAAAAACAAATACACAACACAAGCACACAATACCAAATATAATGTGGTTCCTACTCCATGGGTTGAGCTCGAATGAGCGCTAGCGATGCAAACACCACCACTAATCACAAACACTCCTTCTCGACAACATGTCGGATGCGGAGAAATCTTTTACAATGATTACAAAAGTAATACACAACAAATACAAACAAATATAATAAAATGTAAGTAAAGAAAACTTTAAAAAAAGCATTGAAATGCTTGCTTGTTGATCACCTTGGACTAGCCTTGAAGGACTGGAAAGCACCAACTATTCCCGTTCAAATCGCCCAAGAAAATCCTACAAAAATCCCTCTCCATGAGCTGCTTTTATAACCTGCATTTGGGCTGGATTCTACATAGCAGTCGACTAATCGCGACCATCAATCTACTACTCCTATAGTCATTATCTCACAACGACTCGATCCACGCTGGACAAGTTTCAACGGATAGACCATCAATCGACTGCCAAACACTAGCAGTCAACTGAAGCACTGGCAATCGAGCCCCTAGTCGAGCCTGCCTCACGTCTGTGGCTTTTCCTCAACATTAGTCGACTGATGGGCCAATCGAGGCACCGATCAAGGCGCTTTGTGTCTATGGCCATGGCAGTCGAAGCCAGTCAAAGCACCGATCGAGGCGCCTTCCGTTTGTGGTCGTAGCTCGATCGCAATCAATCGCCAGTCGACTCACAGCAGTTGACTAGTCCTAATCCTAGTCGCCTGCTCAGTGTCGACTCGGTTGACAAGTGTCAAAACACTTGACAAGTCGACTGTTCTATAACCCCAGTCGATTGACAAACCTCAACAATGAGGTTTATGTTGGAAGATCGGTTGTCGGCTAGAGTGGGGTGAATAGTCCAATTCGTAGAGGATGGCGTTTGTTCGTGTATTGATTATCTAAGTAAAGTTAGCACAAGGGAAATATAGAGCTTAATAAAACAATTAAGACAAAAAACAAGAAGGAAGAAGATGCAAACTCGAACACAAGTATATAATGTGGTTCACGACCCTTGCCTCTAATCCACGAACGATTCGTCCCAGGTGAATCATTCCTAAACCTTCACTTGTCTCTCCTTTTGCCCAAGCAAGGTGGAGGTAACCCTTCTTACAACTATACACTCTTTCTTACAATAGAATGGAAATATATGCAATGAGAAGGAGTTGGGAACGTGTGGAGCACTTAGGAGCATGAAGATTAACCTCCCTAAAGCCCACACCCTCTCTTTTTATAGAGAGAGTTGATTTCTTCCCGTTGGGCATGCAGCAGCTGACTGCTACATGCCAGCAGTCGACTGCCGCCTTTGCAACGACTTTTGACGACGTCTGATCCATGATCGTCACCATTCAACCGAAACCTTGTTAGTCGACTGATGACCTCGTAGCCGACTGATCAGTCGGCTACGAAGTGTTCTATGCCCGTGCCACTTTCGACAGTCGATTGCCACCTTTGGCAGTCGACTGGTGATTGAGAAAATCAGCCGAACACCAGTTAAACTCAAGTCGACTTGGAGCAGTTTGACTGCCAATACATGGAAGTCGACTGATGTCGGGTAAACCTAAAAAAAATGGCTTGTTTGAGCATCCGACGATCGGGTAAACCTCAACCCACTCGGTTGAGCATCCGACTCTTGACTTAGTCATTTGACCAAGTTCACCTATGAGCTATGTTACACTTTTGCTCATTCTCTCATCTCTTTTGAAGTCCCTCACTGAAGTTCTCTTCATCCGACCACATCCCTCGGATGCACCAAGTCCACGGCTTCGCAATTCCATCCTTCGCATCTCGCCCTGAAGTTTACTTCCTTGGCTTCACTCCAATGCTGCTCGTCCGGCGGTCCCTCAGATGCACCAAGCGCACGACTTCGCAATGTCGTCCTTCACCTAATCAAAGACCCGAGCCATGAGATGGTGAACCCGCCAATGCTTTCGTCAAGCCAACACACGTGTGAATTACTAAGTCTTGCACGACTTCAACTCACATATCAAATCACCTAAACATCCTAACTTAAATCTTTGCCACACACATCAAAACCTTAAACCATACTTGGGTTTATTGCCATAACAATCTCTCCTTTTGTTATGTGTTGCAACCATGTTTAAGTTAGGTAAATCAATAAACAAAAACATAATGCAAGGAAAGCATGTAAACATAATGAGTATTAAACACTCCCCCTAAATACATGCAACTCCCCCTTAACACATGCTAATTCTCCCCTAGCATGATTAACTTAAACCCACATTTTCTCCCCCTTTGACACCATCAAAAACACTAAACATATGTTATAACATGGCATCAAAGTCTAAAGGAAGAAAATCATCAAAATAAGACTTGAAACCAGTTAAAACCAGATTATTGTGCTCTTTCACAGTCATCAATTGACTGCTATCAGAATGGCAGTCGACTGGCATGTCATTTCAGCGTTTTCTAATTTTCGGATCGAAATTCAAAAATTCATTAAAAAAATCTATGAATTTTGAAAAATCATGAAAATTTGAAAACACATTTCTTGTAAAGCCCTTTATCAATGAAAAATAAGTTTTCATGAAAATTCATTCAATTTTCAATCATTTGACAAAAACTCAAAAGTTGCAAAAACCTTCAATCATGTATCAACTTTAAGAACTAGTTTTGCCTTGAAATGATTTAAAACATGAATACACATATTATAAAACAAGAAATGGTTTTGAAATCATTTATCAAGTATATCATTCAATTCATAGGTCACACATTATCATCACCCAACACTACCATCCAAATCATGAATCATGATTATAAACATGTATATCAAGTATATCAAGTATCATAATTTAAACATTATACTCACATCATTCACCATACTCACAATTCAAATATCACTACCCACATCATCCTAAGTCAACCATTTATCATGATATAAATTAAGTATACTTATGGTTGACTATTCTAAGTTCCTCTAACCCTTGATGATTGACTTGGGAACCCAATACAAATTCTTTCCTATGGGGTTCACCAACTATTCCTTTGGGATCCATTTTCTAACAACCATTGTAGTTGTTTTGCCTTGACCCCTAGCAATTAGGCAATGATAAAACTTTTCATTCTTTGTTCCCTTATAACCTAGGCCTTTCTTATTAAAGCTTGCCATTTGGCTCCTAATAATCATGTTCAATGTGTTGGAGCCAATAGTGAATTTTTCTAGGGCCTTAGTTAAATAATCTACCTTTTCCCTTGAGGCCTTATTTTCTTCTACTGATTATGCATCACTAATCATAGAAGAAGAAGCATTATCATTAACATTTAAATATGCATTTTCTAGCTTTTCTTCTAATTTCCTAATATCATCAAGCATGCATTTATTTTTCTTCTTACTCCTAAATAAATCTCTAGTAAGACTAGAAATCATAGAAACAATTTCTTGAGTAGGAAGATTTCTTACCATACATACCATATCTTCTTCCTTTGATTCCGATGAAGATGCTCCCCCTACACTTGAGTTTGTTTCTTCTTTTTCGGAGGAGGTGGAGTCCAAGTCTTCTATCGCCATAAGTGCAAGACTTGTGAATGCTTGTTCTTCCTCCAATGAGGATGATGGATCATCCCACGTCACCGCTTTAAGATTGTGCATCTTCCCCTTTCCTTTTTCCTTGGATTTCTTTTCTTCATCCTTCTTCTTGCTTCCCTCCTTTTTGTCTTCTTTCCTTCTCCTTTCTTCCTTGCTTTTGTTCAAGAGAGGACAATTATCCCTTATGTGTCCCTCTCCTTGAGAATTGTAGAATATGATTTTTCTCCTTGGCCTTCTCCTATCATGAGACTTGTTATATTTAAAATTCTTTAACGCACGTCTCACCTTCCTTACCATATATGCTTCCTCATTGCTATTCATTGATGAAGAGGAAGATGATTCATCGGATGAGGAAGGTGGAGTCTCCTTCTTCTTCTTTCCTTTGTCGGCCACTAGAGCTAGTCCCCTTGGCTTTATGCTTGGTTCTTCAATTATGCCTTCAAGCCTAGTTTCATGTAATGCCATGGTAGAAAAGAATTCTTCTAGAGTACTTACCTCTAGATTCTTGGAGATGTAAAAAGAGTCCACCATGGAGCTCCATTTTGAAGACTGGGGGAATGCATCTATCGCCTTCATTATCATATCCCGTTTTGATAGTTTCTCTCCTACACTTGATAAATCGGTTATTATTTCTTTAAAGCGTGAATGTAAAGATAATACCTTCTCTCCCTTTTCTAACTTGATGTTACTCAATTATGCTCGGAAGAGGTCTCTTCTTCCAAGCTTTGCCTCGGAAGTGCCTTCATGAAGCTCTATAAGCTTTTCCCACATTTCCTTGGCACTTGTGAATTCTCCAATTTGGTTGATTTCTTGTTGAGGTAGCACATTCAATAGATGATGCTTGGCCTTTGAATTCTCCAAGTGCTCCTCTTTTTGCTTCTTTGTCCACCTTGACTTTTCAATTAGCTTATCCTCTTCATCCCTAGGCAACTCAAAACCTTTTTCCATAATAAGCATTCATATCAAAATCAGTTTCAAAGAATACCTCCATTCGCTTTTTCCACCAAGCAAATTCTCCTTCGAATTTAGGCGGATGAATGTTGGAGCCGGCCACCTTGTCATGCTTGTGTTGGCGTTGAGTCGACGACAAGCTCCTCACTTTAATATAACTTGTTGGAAGATCAGTGGCAAGCTAGAGGGGGGTGAATAGCCCAATTCGTAGAGGATGGCGTTCGTTCACGTCTTGATTGTCTAAGTAAAGTTAGCGCAGCGGAAATATAGAGATAAATAAAACAATAAAGACAAAACACAAGAAGGAAGAAGATGAAACTCAAACACAAGTATGTAACGTGGTTCACGGTCCTTGCTGATAATCCACGACCGATTCATCCCAGGTGAATCATTACAAAACCTTCACTAGTCTCTCCTTTTTCCCAAGCAAGGTGGAGGTAACCCTTCTTACAACAGTACACTCCTTCTTACAATAGAATTGAAATAGATGCAAGGAGAAGGAGTTGGGAACATGTGGAGAAATTAGGGAGCACTTAGGAGCATGAAGATTAACCTCACTAAAGCCCACACCCTCTCTTTCTATAGAGAGAGATGATTTCTTCCCATAGGGCATGCAACAGATGACTGCTGCATGCCAGCAATCAAATGTCGCCTTTGCAATGACTTCTGATGACATCTGATCTGTGATCATCACCGTCCAACAAAATCCTTGTCAGTCGACTGATGACCTCGTAGCCAACTGATCAGTCGACTATGAAGCGTTCAGTGCATGTGCCACTTTCGGCAATCAACTATGGATCGGGCAAATCAGCCAAGCACTAGTCGAACTCAAGTCGACTTGGAGCAGTTTGACTGCAAATACATGGCAGTCGACTGATGTCGGGTAAACCTCAAACAAATGGCTTGTTTGATCATCCGACGATCGAGTAAACCTCAACCACTCGATTGAGCATCCGACTCTTGACTTAGCCATTCGGCCAAGTTCACTTCTGAGCTACATTATACTTTGCTCATTCTCTCACCTCCCTTGAAGTCCCTCGCTGAAGTTCTCTTCGTCCGACCACGTCCCTCAGATGCACCAAGTGCACGATTTCACAATGACATACTTGTTGTCTCGCCTTGAAGTCTACTTCCTTGGCTTCACTCCAATGTTACTCGTCCGACGGTCCCACGGATACACAAAGCGCACAACTTCACAATGTCGTCCTTCACCAACTCAAAGACCCAAACCATGAGATAGTGAATCCACCAAAGCTTTCGTCAAGCCAAGACACGTGTGAATTACTAACTCCTGAACTACTTTAACAAACATATCAAATCACATAAACATCCTAACTAAAACCATTGCCACACACATCAAAATCTTAAACCATACTTGGGTTGATTGCCCTAACAGTTTAACCCCAAGTATGATGGCCTCATACTTGCTAGAGCACCCTTAGCCTAGACCCAAGCCTTCTAGCCACTGTTGGGATGTATACTGAAAGCCTAGCTCTTTTGTATGAACATTTTTATTTTGAAATAAGAATCACATGATCATTGTTTGCACTTTATATTTATTATATATGTGCATATTGTCTAATACTTTACATTGTAGATAACATGGTGCATGGGTGTGGCACAGAAGATCATGTTATCAGTCCCTTGTAGAGTATAAGTAGAGGCTCACAACCAAGATGGTTTTGGACAAACCATTGGCATGGTTGTAGTGTAGCTTGGTATTGTTTTGTATTGAACATAGAGTTACACTAGTACACTTAGGTGTATTGAGCAGGACCGACATAGAGGTGATTCAATTTATTGCTGACTACATAATTGAATCGGACCTCGGATATTATGTTGTACATGCTCTTAATCCTGATATAATAATGGGCACATGTACTTAGTATTTATTTCTTTGATTTACCAATGGGTGAGATTTAGATGGATTAAATCAATATGCCCGGTAAGTTGGGAAATGATATTATTTACATGGTGTGTCATTGATTATAGGAAGAAACCATGTCCTATATATTAGGTTGATGATGTCCCCTTGAGGAGCTCATAAGGTTCATCATGTAAACCCTGCAGGTTGACTTAGTCAACATGATGATAAGGTTGAGTGGTACTACTCGAGGAGTTAGATGTTAATTAATTGATGGTTAGTAAATCAATTAATTGACGGACATTCGATATCTTAAACACGGGGAGATGGATGTACGAATGATATATGGAGCCCATATTAATTTATGAGGGTTGGTGAGGTAATTCAATGATGATCCTCTAGTGGAATGAAACATCATTGATGGATCAAGTTTGTGTGGTTCCGATCCATCGGGTGGCCAAGATCCAACTCCTCCTCATGGTCCCTATTGTAGCCTATTAACACCTCATGAAGTCTAGATCCAATGATGGAAAACAAAACCCTAGAACTGACGGTTGAGATTAAATCTCTAGATCCGACGGTTGGGATTAAATCCCTAGAACCGACGGTGGAGATTAAATCTCTAGAACCAACGGTGGAGATTAAATCTCTAGAACCGACGGTTGAGATCAAATCTCTAGATCCCACGGTTGAGATTAAAACCCTAGATCCAATGGAGGAGATTAAACCAAGGCCTAAACCTAACTCTATATATATGGGCTTAGGCTTGGGCGGCAAAAAAAAAAATAATGAAAACCTAATTGAGACAAGGTGGATTGGGCGGCAAGAAATAGGAGGAGGCTAGGGTTTGGGGTTGGTTCATTGTGTTGGGCGGCAACATGAAGAAGAAGCCTCTTCTTCTTCTTCCCAATGGTGGCCGGCAACCCTTCTTCCCTTTTCCTCCTTGGTTTGGCCGGTGCCCAAGCTTTTCCCTTCCTTCTATGGCTTAGGTTGGATGGCATTAGGATAGCTTCCCTTGGGCGGAAATCAAATCCTAGATGGGATAAAATTGGGGTTGGGCAGCTAGGGTTAGGGTTTTGGGATTAGGATGGCCGGCAACAAGAAGATGAAGATCCTTTTCTTCTTCCTTCTAAGTGTTGGCCGGCCACTATCTATAGGTTTTGCCCGGAAGCTCTGATACCAATTGAAGGGATTTCCCTTGTCGAGTCCGTGAGGGGAAACTTCGCTTCCCCTTCACCTCGGTTGCTTGACCATGGTGATCCCTTCGATGTCCCCGGATTAAAAATTTAATCCTAGACAAAAGGGATTCCCAAAGCAACCAAGTCATCGTTGTGCTATTCGTTTAGAGAGGTCACTTGAACAAACTAGTTGTTCAAGCGACCATCCTCTATTCTACGAGTAGCCGCGGAATAGACGATGTCCGGATCGCCGGTTTTTGTGTTTATACTCGGGATATAAGTATTATTTAGCCTATTTATAGAAATATAACATGCTTATATTTTGAAAAACAAACACAAGCAATGAATAAAAGAGATAGAAGAATAGTTATACCTCTTGGTCTTCTAATGTATGACCCTCCTCCTTTTGGACGTCGTGTGGGCGACGATCCACCAAAAGTCGAAGCTCCTAGATCGCAAAACTTCCTTCCTTGCTTTTCCCAAGCAAGAGGAAGAAGAGAAACAATGTTTTTCTCCTTCAAAAACTCAACAAACAAAGAACTATAGAAGTTCTTGCCGCCGGCCAACTAGAAGGAGAAGAAGATGATGGAAAACTACCAAGACACCAAGGGAAACCCTATATCTTGTTTCCACCACCTTATTTGGTGCCACCCTTGCTTCCAAACCCTAACCCTAATTCCAATCCTATCTCAACTAGGATTGCCCTATTCTTGCCGCCCAAGCCTTGCTCCCTCTCCATCATGTAATCCACGACCACTCCCCATGCCCTCCTTTTATAGAGTTAGGGATAAGTCAAGAATTAATCTCCTCCATTGGTTCTAGGGATTTAATCTCAACCGTCGGATCTAGAGATTTAATCTCAACCGTCGGATCTTAGAGATTTGATCTCTACCAATGGATCTTAGAGTTTTGTTTCTATCCATTGGATCTAATCTTCATGAGGTGTTAATGGGCTACATTAGGGACCATGAGGAGGAGTTGGGTCTTGGCCACCCATGGATCAAGCCCACATAAAGTCCGATCCACTAATGATGGTCCAATCCACTAAAGGTCCATCATTGATCTACCTCACCAACCCCCATATGATAATATGGGCTCCATATATTATTTGTACATTTTCTCTCCGTGTTTAAGATCTCGAATGTCCATCGATTAATTAATTTACTAATCATTAATTAATCAACATCTAACTCCTTGAGTAGTACCACTCAACCTTTTCATCATGCCGGACCAAGTCCACTTGCAGGGTTTACATGATGAACCTTATGAGCTCCTCAAGGGGACATCATCATCCTAATATATAGGACACGGTTTCCTCCTATAATCAACGGCACACCATATAAATAATATCATCTCCCAACTTACCGAGTCTATCGATTTAATCTATAAATCTCGCCCATTGGTGAATCAAAGAGATGAGTACCAAGTATATGTGCCCGTTATTATATCGGGATTAAGAGCATGTACTAAATAATATCTGAGGTTCGATTCGATTATGTAGTCAGCAATAAATCGAATCACCTCTGTGTCGGTCCTGCTCAATACACACAAAGTGCACTAGTGTGATTCTAAGGTCAAGACAAACCAATACCAAATCACACTACAACCATTCCGATGGTTTGTCCAAAGCCATCTTGGTTGTGAGCCTTTACTTATACATTACAAGGAGCCAATAACATGATCTCCCGTGTGACACCACACACCATGTTATCTACAATGTAACGTATTAGACAATATGCATAAATATATGCAAACAATGATCATGTGATTCTTATTTCAAAAATAAAGATGTTTATAGAAAAGATAGACTTTTCAGTATACATCCTTACAATCTCCCACTTATACTTAAAAGACTATGCTGTGCTCTTACTGCCATACATCTGATTCCCCTTCCCTCCACATGCCTATCAAAGCTCTCGCCAGAAGGGCCTTAGTGAAAAGGGTCTACCAGGTCATCCTCTGATGCAATCTAGGCAACAACAACTTCTACCTCTTTTACGATTTCTCGTATCAGGTGGTACTTGCGCTCTATGTGTTTACTAGCCTTATGGGCTCGTGGTTCCTTCGAGTTTGCAACTGCACCACTATTATCACAATAAATTGTGATAGTTCTGGGCAAACCAGGAATCACATCCAAGTCCATCAGGAAGTTCCTGAGCCATACGGCTTCTTTGGCCGCCTCAGAGGCCGCCACATACTCAGCTTCCATGGTGGAGTCCGCCACTCACTTTTGCTTGACACTCCTCCATACAATGGCTCCACCTCCCAAAGTAAACACAAAACCTGAGGTAGACTTACTGTTATCCCTATCTGATTGGAAATCGCAATCCATGCAACCCACAGGGAGTAATTGGTATGCACGGTAAACTAGCATATAATCCCTAGTCCTTCTCAGGCACTACAATATATGCTTTTACCGCAGTCCAATGTTCCTATCCTGGATTACTCTGATATCTGCTAACCATGCCCACGGCAAAGCAGATATCTTGTCTCGTACATAACATACATGAGGCTTCCTACTGCCGAAGCATAAGGAACCGCCTCCAACTCCTTTATCACCTCAGATGATCAGGACACATCTCCTTAGATAAAGTAACTCCATACCTGAAAGGTAGAAAACCCTTCTTGGAGTTCTGCATGCTAAAACGATCCAAAATCATGTCTATGTATGAAGCTTGGGATAAGCACAACAACCTTGATCCCAAGGTTGTGACCCACTTCTCTCAAGTCCTTCAAAACTGTTTGGACAACCATACCCTTACGTCTGATAACACTCTGATATTGTTGCCAACTATAAAAATGTCATCTACGTATAGTATAAGAAATACCACTACGTTTCCGTCACATCTATTGTATACACAAGACTCATCCGGACTTTGAATAAATCCATAAGTCTGGATTTACCTCATCAAAGCGGATGTTCCAAGACCTCAAAGCTTGCTTCAGTCCATCGGACCGATTAAGCTTACATACAATCGCTCTTTGCCTTTAGCAATGAATCCCTGTCGCTTCATGTAGATGGATTCCTCAAGACTTCCACTAAGGAATGTTGTCTTGATATCCATCTGTCACACCTCATAATCCATATGAGTTGCTATGCATTAGAGCTCCCAGACCTGTCTTGAATCCATAGATTCAATCTCAGTATTCATTGCACTTTGCAAAGATGCTGTATTTATATCTTGGATTGCCTTGTCGTATGTCTAGGGATCAGGTTCATGTTTGCTAGGGACCAAATCAGAAGATTTGTCCAAAAACATGAATCTAAGAGGTTGTCTAACATTAGGTATCTTCTGTATCCTTTGTGACACGCGCGATGACATGTGGTATGTCCTCTTGTACTGTGGTACTAAAGAAGTGACTTCCCTTTTAACTCCTCGAACAATTTTACCTTTGGGCTTGTGGCTTATCACATAGTCTTCCTCTAGAAATCGGCATTCGTGTTAACGATCACCCTCTGATCTCTAGGACTATTAAACAAGTCAGAATAACTCATCATCGATCTAACCATCTCCATAAGAGTCCTATTCCTTCGCTCTGCTACACCGTTCTGCTGGGGTGTGCCAGGTGCAGTCAATTGGGATTGAATCCCAACCTCTGATAAGTAGTTCCTAAACTCTCCCAAGAGGTTGTCACCACCACGATCAGATCGTAGTGTCATCCACATCTTGAATAATCATCTACAAAAGAGATGAAATATTCAAGATTACCTCTTGCCTAGATAGCCATAGGACCACACAAATCAGAATGAACCATTTCTAACACATCTTTGGCTCTATACCCCTTGGCCTTAAAAAGGCCTCTTGGTCATCTTACCCTCCAAGCAAGATTCGTAGGTTGGGAGATCCTCCACCACTAATGAACCCAAAGGTCCATCAGCTATCAACCTTTGAATTCTGCTTAGGTTAATGTGACCAAGCCTAAGAAGCCAAAGATATGTTTGGTTCATCTTCGAAGGTTCTTTTCTCTTATTGGAATTAGAAGATGAGTTATTAACTTCAATTTTCATCGTGGGAGGTTTTGGTTCAAATTTCCTTTCAATGTACCTGAATAGATATTCTCCCTATTCCTTTTTATAACAACTCTGTCATTAAAAGAAATAGAATATCCATCCATAATAATTTAGAAACTGAAACTAAATTCTTTCTAAATAAAGGTACATAAAGGGAATTTTCCAGAACCAAAGTTTTATTATTTTGGAGAGATAAATAAAACTTCTCCCACTGCAATAGCCGCCACCATCATGGCATTGCCCAAGTAAATGGTAATCTCCCCTTCAACTAGTCATCGGGTTTCCTGGAACCCCTGCAAATTGTTGCAGACATGATTAGTGGCTCCCGTATCTACTCACCAGGTGCCGGTAAATATCACCGCTAATCATGTTTCAATGACTAGTCCAAAAGATATACCTATGTTCTATTTTGGATTGGGACAGTCCTTCTTCCAATGTCCATCCTGCTTGCAAGTGAAGTACTTGCCTTTCGGCTTCTTCACTCTTCCCTGAGATCCTCCCACCATCTTTGCTTCACCTTGTTTCTTCTTCTTGCCTTTCGGCTTAGAAGTAGAAACTCTTTTGAGCAATGATGGCTTGAGGACACTCTTCGAAGAGTGCATACTAGCAGATAAGACAATATTTGGATTCATTTCCAATCAATATAATTTTGGTACAATAAGTTTATTTCCTTTAGTATCAAAATAAGTGGACTGAAAGTCAATTTTGAAAATCCTAAGAATCACATAGATCATTACTTTAGATTTCAAAAAAATTATTGATTCCTCAAACAATAAAATTTCGAAATCAACCAACACCTCAAATCACCGAGAATATCGCATGCCACGATAGTGTAGACGTATACGAATTCTACATTTGTAAGAGGAGGTTTTACCCATTAATTTTATTATCTTGTCAACCTTACTTTTTGACAAATAAAATTAATAGTTGGTTCCTCTTTAGCCCTACAAATAAAAGCAGTGACTTCGATGGGGAGGATACTTTTTATTTGCATCTAAGTGTGCACCATTACACGGTACTAAGGGAATTATTTCGGATTATGTGCCTTACCGATGGGGAAGTACACACGCTTCTAAATAATTTCCTATAACCATTATTTGACCTAGTGATCCGCAAACAAACTCATCCGATGGGGAGGAAGGCACTCAGAGCCGACGCGCAAGTTTGTTGCATCACATGTCAAATTGTAATGGAGGCCGCGGGAATTAATTAAAATATCCCTCTCCCACTTAGTAAATTGAAAATGAGGAATTTTCAAGCACACACAACATGCTTATTATTACTGTAGATTTCAATAAAAATTATTGATTCCTCAAACAATAAAATTTTGAAATCAACCAACACCTCAAACACCGAGAATATCGCATGCCACGATAGTGTGGACGTATACGAATTCTACATTTGTAAGAGGAGGTTTAACCCATTAATTTTATTATCTTGTCAACCTTACTTTTTGACAAATAAAATTAATAGTTGGTTCCTCTTTGGCCCTACAAATAAAAGCAGTGACTCCGATGGGGAGGATACTTTTTATTTGCATCTAAGTGTGCACCATTACATGGTACTAAGGGAATTATTTCGGATTATGTGCCTTACCGATATGGAAGTACACACGCTCCTAAATAATTTCCTATAACCATTTTTTGACCTAGTGATCCGCAAACAAACTCATCCGATGGGGAGGAAGGCACTTAGAGCCGACGCGCAAGTTTGTTGCATCACATGTCAAATTGTAATGGAGACCGCGGGAATTAATTAAAATATCCCTCTCCCACTTAGTAAATTGAAAATGAGGAATTTTCCTAGCCTACGACCTGCATATCAAACAAAAAGCAATAAATATGAAAAATAAATTATTTTCCAACTATTATGGCTTTTGTCTTCAATATGACTCCTGTCGCATCGCCATCTCGTCCGCTCCTCCTATGCCATGTACAAGCCCTCCGGAGATCCGAGCCGAGACTAAAACCTATTTTAATTTACATCCATCGATCTTATACTCCACGAGGGAGTGTACATGAAATCTAGATCGAAAGTAAAATAAAATAAAGAGCGGCTAAACAATGTCGTATTTAATTTACCAAAAACTAAATACTAGCCTCGTCAACCCCGAGGATTCAACAAAATAAATATTTACACACATACAATCACATACACACATATGGCCATAACAGTCGGATCTTATGCCTGCAACCAAAGAGTTAAACTACGCATATCCTACTATTTTTCGACACATATAATATATGAAAAAGTGCATAAAAATTAACCGAATCCTAAACACACAAAATCGGAAACCTTGGCTCTGATACCAATTGTAGGTTTTGCCCGGAAGCTCTGATACCAATTGAAGGGATTTCCCTTGTCGAGTCCGTGAGGGGAAACTTTGCTTCCCCTTCACCTCGGTTGCTTGACCATGGTGATCCCTTCGATGTCCCCGGATTAAAAATTTAATCCTAGACAAAAGGGATTCCCAAAGCAACCAAGTCATCGTTGTGCTATTCGTTTAGAGAGGTCACTTGAACAAACTAGTTGTTCAAGCGACCATCCTCTATTCTACGAGTAGCCGCGGAATAGAGAATGTCCGGATCGCCGGTTTTTGTGTTTATACTCGGGATCCAAGTATTATTTAGCCTATTTACAGAAATATAACATGCTTATATTTTGAAAAACAAACACAAACAATGAATAAAAGAGATAGAAGAATAGTTATACCTCTTGGTCTTCTAATGTATGACCCTCCTCCTTTTGGACGTCGTGTGGGCGACGATCCACCAAAAGTCGAAGCTCCTAGATCGCAAAACTTCCTTCCTTGCTTTTCCCAAGCAAGAGGAAGAAGAGAAACAATGTTTTTCTCCTTCAAAAACTCAACAAACAAAGAACTATAGAAGTTCTTGCCGCCGGCCAACTAGAAGGAGAAGAAGATGATGGAAAACTACCAAGACACCAAGGGAAACCCTATATCTTGTTTCCACCACCTTATTTGGTGCCACCCTTGCTTCCAAACCCTAACCCTAATTCCAATCCTATCTCAACTAGGATTGCCCTATTCTTGCCGCCCAAGCCTTGCTCCCTCTCCATCATGTAATCCACGACCACTCTCCATGCCCTCCTTTTATAGAGTTAGGGATAAGTCATGAATTAATCTCCTCCATTGGTTCTAGGGATTTAATCTCAACCGTCGGATCTAGAGATTTAATCTCAACCGTCGGATCTTAGAGATTTGATCTCTACCAATGGATCTTAGAGTTTTGTTTCTATCCATTGGATCTAAGCTTCATGAGGTATTAATGGGCTACATTAGGGACCATGAGGAGTTGGGTCTTGGCAACCCATGGATCAAGCCCATATAAAGTCCGATCCACTAATGATGGTTCAATCCACTAAAGGTCCATCATTGATCTACCTCACCAACCCCCATATGATAATATGGGCTCCATATATTATTTGTACATTTTCTCCCCGTGTTTAAGATCTCGAATGTCCATTGATTAATTAATTTACTAACCATTAATTAATCAACATCTAACTCCTTGAGTAGTACCACTCAACCTTTTCATCATGCCGGACCAAGTCCACCTGCAGGGTTTACATGATGAACCTTATGAGCTCCTCAAGGGGACATCATCATCCTAATATATAGGACACGGTTTCCTCCTATAATCAACGACACACCATATAAATAATATCATCTCCCAACTTACCGAGTCTATCGATTTAATCTATAAATCTCGCCCATTGGTGAATCAAAGAGATGAGTACCAAGTATATGTGCCCGTTATTATATCAGGATTAAGAGCATGTACTAAATAATATCTGAGGTCCGATTCGATTATGTAGTCAGCAATAAATCGAATCACCTCTGTGTCGGTCCTGCTCAATACACACAAAGTGCACTAGTGTGATTCTAAGGTCAAGACAAACCAATACCAAATCACACTACAACCATTCCGATGGTTTGTCCAAAGCCATCTTGGTTGTGAGCCTTTACTTATACTTTACAAGGAGCCGATAACATGATCTCCCATGTGACACCACACACCATGTTATCTACAATGTAACGTATTAGACAATATGCATAAATATATGCAAACAAAGATCATGTGATTCTTATTTCAAAAATAAAGATGTTTATAGAAAAGATAGACTTTTCAGTATACATCCTTACACTATCCTTGTTCCCTCTACCTTGGCTGGAGCTCAACCTATTCTCCTTCCCTTCATCCTTGGCCCGAAATTAGCAGAGCTTTGCCTAGGGTTTGGGCGGCAACAAGGAGGAGGATTGTTTTCCTTTCCTTTCTCCAAGTGTTGGCCGGCACTCATACCCTTGGTGTTTCTCTTTTGGTTGGTTTCCATACTCCATTTTATCTTCCTTGGCCGGCGGCAACATCGAGTTTATTAACTTGGTGGCCGGTTCTAGAAAGGAAGATGAGTTTTGTTTTAGGATCTTCCTTTGTTCCTAGTGAACAAGGAAAGGAAGATTGGTGATCTAGGAGGCTTCAACTTTTGGTAGATCGTCGCCCACACGATGTCCAAAAGGAGGGAGGGCATACAATAGAAGATCAAGAGGTATAACAAGAGGTATAATCTTGTTTATTTTGATTAATGTTCTTTTGTATTATGTTTATAATTGCTTTTCAATTATATGCATGTTTTGTGTGGATGGTTACTTGCTTGTATTTGTTATGAGCATGTTTATTTATGTATGTGTTGATTATACATGTCTACATTCATATGTATTTGTATAATCATGGACCCCGAAGATAAACACAAAAACCGGCGATCCGTCCGTCGTCTCTTCCGTGGCTAACCGACTAGAAGAGTTTTGTTGCTTGAACAACTAGTTTGTTCAAGCGATCGCTCAAGTCGTTAGCACGACGACGAATTGGTTGTGCTTAGGAAACTCATCCCATCCGGATTAGTTTTCATTAGTGAAAATTTTAATCCGGGGACATGGGTGCCAATGAGCCTCCGAGGAATAGCACATTGCCAACAATTGGTATCAGAGCCCAGGTTTCCGGTTTTATGTGTTTAGGATTCGGTTACTTTCATGCACATATCATATATTGAGTATGCCGGATAATAGTAGGATGTGCGTAGGCTAACTTTTTTGTTGCAGGCATAAGATCTGACTATTATGGCTATATGTGTGTATGTGGTTGTTTGTGTGTGATTGTATGTATATTATTTGAATCCTCGGGGTTGACGAGGCTAGATTAGTATTTAATTTTTGTAATTAAATACGACATTGTTTAGCCACTCTTTATTTTATTTTACTTTCGATCTAGATTTCATGTACACTCCCTCGTGGAGTATAGGATCGATGGATATAAAATAAAATAAGTTTTATCTCGGCTCGGATCTCTTTGGTGACTTGCGCATGGGAAAAGATGGAGCGAACGAGGTGGCGACACGACGGGACGCATATTGGAGAACAATGCCATAATAGTTGGAAAAATTCTGATTTTTCCATATTTATTTCTAATTTGTTTTATATGCATGTTGTGTGTTCTTGAAAATTCCTCATTTTCAATTTACTAAGTGGGAGAGAGATATTTTAATTAATTCCCGTGGCCTCCATTACAATTGGACCTGTGATGCAACAAACTTGCATGTCGGCTCTGAGTGCCTTCCTCCCTGTGGATGAGTTTGTTTGCGGATCACTTGGTCAAATAATGGTTATAGGAAATTATATAGGATTGTGTGTACTTCCACAGCGGTAAGGCACATAATCCGAAATAATTCCCTTAGTATCGTGTAATGGTGCACACTTAGATGCAAATATAAATATCCTCCCCATCGGAGTCACTGCTTTTATTTGTAGGGCCAAAGAGGAACCAACTATTAATTTTATTTGTCAAAAAGTAAGGTTGACAAGATAATAAAATTAATGGGTAAAACCTCCTCTTACAAATGTACAATTCGTATACGTCCACACAGTGTGGCATGCGATATTCTCGGTGTTTTGATGTGTTGGTTGATTTTGAAATTTTATTGTTTTGAGGAATCAATAATTTTTGAAATCTAAAGTAATGATCTATGTGATTCTTAGGATTTTTAAAATTACTTTCAGTCCACTTATTGTGATACTGAAAGAAATAAACTTACTGTACCCAAATAATGTTGATTGGAAAAGAATCCAGATATTGTCTTATCTACTAGGAAGTACATGTACGCACTCTTCGAACAGTATCCTCAAGCCATGGTTGCTCAAAAAGGTTTCTACTTCTAAGCCGAAAGGCAAGAAGAAGGAGAAACAAGGTAGAGCAAATGTGGTGGGAGGACCTCAGGGAGGAGTGAAGAAGCCGAAAGGCAAGTGCTTCACTTGTAAACAGAATGGACATTGGAAGGAGGACTGTCCCAATCCAAAGCAGAACAAAAGTATATCCTTTGGTCTAGTCGTTGAAACATGGTTAGCGGTGTTATCTACCGACACCTGGTGTGTAGATACGAGAGCCACTAATCATGTTTGCAACACTTTGCAGGGGTTCCAGGAAACCCGATGACTAGCTAAAGGGGAGATTACCATTTACTTGGGCAATGCCATGAAGGTGGCGGCTATTGCAGTGGGAGAAATTTTATTAATCTCTTGAGAATAATAAAACTTTGGTTCTGAAAATTCCCTTTATGTACCTTTATTTAGAAAGAATTTAGTTTCAGTTTCTAAATTATTTATGGATGGATATTCTATTTCGTTTAATGACAGAGTTGTTATAAAAAGGAATAGGGAGAATATCTATTCAGGTACATTGAAAGGAAATTTGAACCAAAACCTTCCACGATGCAAATTGAAGTTAATAACTCATCTTCTAATTCTAATAAGAGAAAAGAACCTTCGAAGATGAACCAAATATATCTTTGGCTTCTTAAGCTTGGTCACATTAACCTAAGCAAAATTCAAAGGTTGATAGCTGATGGACCTTTGGGTTCATTAGTGGTGGAGGATCTCCCAACCTACGAATCTTGCTTGGAGGGTAAGATGACCAAGAGGCCTTTTTAAGGCCAAGGGGTATAGAGCCAAAGATGTGTTAGAAATGGTTCATTCTAATTTGTGTGGTCCTATGACTATCTAGGCAAGAGGTGATCTTGAATATCTCGTCTCTTTTATAGACGATTATTCAAGATATGGATGACACTGCGATCTGATCGTGGTGGTGACAACCTCTTGGGAGAATTTAGGAACTACTTATCAGAGGTTGGGATTCAATCCCAATTGACTGCACCTGGCACACCCCAACAGAACGGTGTAGCGGAGCGAAGAAATAGGACTCTTATGGAGATGGTTAGATCGATGATGAGTTATTCAGACTTGTTTTGTAGTCCTAGAGATCAGAGGGTGATCGTTAACACGAATGCCAGATTTCTAGAGGAAGACTATGTGATAAGCCACAAGCCAAAGAGTAAAATTGTTCTGGAGGAGTTAAAAGGGGAAGTCACTTCTTTAGTACCACCGGTACAAGAGGATATACCATATGTCACTGCACCGTGTGTCACAGAGGATACACAGATGATACCTCGTCGTAGTGGGAGGGTTGTGAGACAGCCTCTTAGATTCATGTTCTTGGGTGAATCTTTTGATTTGGTCCCTAGCAAACATGAACCTGATCCCTAGACATACGACGAGGCAATCCAAGATATAGATACAACACCTTTGCAAAGTGCAATGAATACTGATATTGAATCTATGGATTCAAATCAGGTCTGAGAGTTCTTATGCATAGCAGCTCATATGGATTATGAGGTGTGGCATATGGATGTCAAGACAGCTTTCCATTGATGAAAGTCTTGAGGAAAACATCTACATGAAGCAACCAGAGGGATTCATTGCTAAGGTCAAAGAGCATCTTGTATGTAAGCTTAATCAATTCATTTATGGATTGAAGCAAGCTTCGAGGTCTTGGAACATCCGCTTTGAGGAGGTAAATCAGTCTTATGGATTTATTCAAAGTTCGGATGAGTCTTGTGTATACAAGAGATGTGACGGAAACGAAGTGGTATTTTTGTACTATACGTAGATGACATTTTGGTGGTTGGCAACAACATCGAAGTGTTATTAGACGTAAGGGTATGGTTGTCCAAACAGTTAGATATGAAGGACTTTGGAGAAGCAGGACACATCCTTAAGATCAAGGTTATAAGGATCGCAGGAAAAGGATGTTGTGCTTATCCCAAGCTTCATACATAGACATGATTTTGGATCATTTTAGCATACAAAACTCCAAGAAGGGTTTTCTACCTTTCAGGCATGGAGTTCCTTTATCTAAGGAGATGTGTCCTAGATCATCTGAAAAAAAAGAGGAGATATAGGCAGTTCCTTATGCTTCGGCGGTAGGAAGCCTAATGTATGCTATGCTATGTACGAGACAAGATATCTGCTTTGTTGTGGGTATGGTCAGCAGATATCAGAGTAATCCAGGACAGGGACATTGGACTGCGGTAAAACATATATTGTAGTGCTTGAGAAGGACTAGGGATTATATGCTAGTTTACCGGGCAGACCAATTATTCCCTGTGGGTTACACGGATTCGAATTTCCAATCAGATAGGGACAAGAGTAAGTCTACCTCGGGGTTTGTGTTTACTTTTGGAGGTGGAGCCATAGTATGGAGGAGTGTCAAGCAGAAATGCGTGGCGGACTCTACCATGGAAGCTAAGTATGTGGCAGCCTCTGAGGCAGCCAAGGAAGCTGAATGGCTCAGGAACTTCCTAATGGACTTGGATGTGATTCCTGGTTTGCCCAGAACTATCACAATTTATTGTGATAATAATGGTGCAGTTTCAAACTCGAAGGAACCACGAGCCCATAAGACTAGTAAACAAATGGAGCGCAAGTACCACCTGATACGAGAAATCGTAAAGGAGGTAGAAGTTGTTGTCACCTAGATTGCATCAGAGGATGACCTGGTAGACCCTTTCACTAAGGGCCTTCTGGTGAGAGCTTTGATAGGCATGTGGAGGGAAGGGGAATCAGATGTATGGCAGTATGAGGACAGCATAGTCTTTTAGTATAAGTAGGAGATTGTTGGGATGTATACTGAAAGCCTAGCTCTTTTGTATGAACATCTTTATTTTGAAATAAGAATCACATGATCATTGTTTGCACTTTATATTTATTATATATGTGCATATTGTCTAATACTTTACATTGTAGATAACATGGTGCATGGGTGTGCCACAGAAGATCATGTTATCAGTCCCTTGTAGAGTATAAGTAGAGGCTCACAACAAAGATGGTTTTGGACAAACCATTGGCATGGTTGTAGTGTAGCTTGGTATTGTTTTGTCTTGAACATAGAGTTACACTAGTACACTTAGGTGTATTGAGCAGGACCGACATAGAGGTGATTCAATTTATTGCTAACTACATAATTGAATCGGACCTCGGATATTATGTTGTACATGCTCTTAATCCCGATATAATAACGGGCACATGTACTTAGTATTTATTTCTTTGATTTACCAATGGGTGAGATTTAGATGGATTAAATCAATATGCCCGGTAAGTTGGGAAATGATATTATTTACATGGTGTGTCGTTGATTATAGGAAGAAACCGTGTCCTATATATTAGGTTGATGATGTCCCCTTGAGGAGCTCATAAGATTCATCATGTAAACCCTGCAGGTTGACTTAGTCAACATGATGATAAGGTTGAGTGGTACTACTCGAGGAGTTATGTTAATTAATTGATGGTCAGTAAATCAATTAATTGATGGACATTTGATATCTTAAACACGGGGAGATGGATGTACGAATGATATATGGAGCCCATATTAATTTATGGGGGTTGGTGAGGTAATTCAATGATGATCCTCTAGTGGAATGGAACATCATTGATGGATCAAGTTTGTGTGGTTCCGATCCATCGGGTGGCCAAGATCCAACTCCTCCTCATGATCCCTATTGTAGCCTATTAACACCTCATGAAGTCTAGATCCAATGATGGAAAACAAAACCCTAGAACCGACGGTTGATATTAAATCTCTAGATCTGACGTTTGGGATTAAATCCCTAGAACCGACGGTGGAGATTAAATCTCTAGAACCAACGGTGGAGATTAAATCTCTAGAACCGACGGTTGAGATCAAATCTCTAGATCCGACGGTTGAGATTAAAACTCTAGATCCAATGGAGGAGATTAAACCAAGGCCTAAACCTAACTCTATATATATGGGCTTAGGCTTGGGCGGCAAAAAAAAAATAATGAAAACCTAATTGAGACAAGGTGGCTTGGGCGGCAAGAAATAGGAGGAGGCTAGGGTTTGTGGTTGGTTCATTGTGTTGGGCGGCAACATGAAGAAGAAGCCTCTTCTTCTTCTTCCCAATGGTGGCCGACAACCCTTCTTCCCTTTTCCTCCTTGGTTTGGCTGGCGCCCAAGCTTTTCCCTTCCTTCTATGGCTTAGGTTGGATGGCATTAGGATAGCTTCCCTTGGGCGGCAATCAAATCCTAGATGGGATAGGATTGGGGTTGGGAGGCTAGGGTTAGGGTTTTGGGATTAGGATGGGCGGCAACAAGAAGATGAAGATCCTTTTCTTCTTCCTTCTAAGTGTTGGCCGGCCACTATCCTTGTTCCCTCTACCTTGGCCGGAGCTCAACCTATTCTCCTTCCCTTCATCCTTGGCCCGAAATTAGGAGAGCTTTGCCTAGGGTTTGGGCGGCAACAAGGAGGAGGATTGTTTTCCTTTCCTTTCTCCAAGTGTTGGTCAGCGCCCATACCCTTGGTGTTTCTCTTTTGATTGGTTTCCATACTCCATTTTATCTTCCTTGGCCGGCGGCAAGATCGAGTTTATTGACTTGGTGGCCGGTTCTAGAAAGGAAGATGAGTTTTGTTTTAGGTTCTTCCTTTGTTCCTAGTGAACAAGGAAAGGAAGATTGGTTATCTAGGAGGCTTCAACTTTTAGTAGATCGTCGCCCACACGACGTCCAAAAGGAGGGAGGACATACAATAGAGGATCAAGAGGTATAACAAGAGGTATAATCTTGTTTATTTTGATTAATGTTCTTTTGTATTATGTTTATAATTGCTTTTCAATTATATGCATGTTTTGTGTGGATGGTTACTTGCTTGTATTTGTTATGAGCATGTTTACTTTATGTATGTGTTGATTATACATGTCTACATTCATATGTATTTGTATAATCATGGACCCCGAAGATAAACACAAAAACCGACGATCCGTCCGTCGTCTCTTCCGCGGCTAACCAACTAGAAGAGTTTTGTTGCTTGAACAACTAGTTTGTTCAAGCGATCGCTCAAATCGTTAGCACGACGACGAATTGGTTGTGCTTAGGAAACTCATCCAATCCAGATTAGTTTTCATTAGTGAAAATTTTAATCAGGGGACATGGGAGCCAATGAGCCTCCGAGGAATAGCACATTGCCAACAGTCACCTCCATCAGCCTGCCTATCGGATCCCTCCAAGTCATACATGACTTGTTCATCCATACGCTAGTCTTTAGGTGCTTCCATCGGCTATTGTCATGCTAAGATGGTCTATACCGCCAAGGCACATTTGGGCTTATGCTGCTAAGACACAATCTTGGACTTTCCGCCGCCAAACCATTAGACTTATGTTGCCAAGACTCCCACTTTGACTTTACGGCACCAATATCAACCCTTGGACTTCTCTTGCCAACCCATGTTGGACTTTCCATTTACCAAGACTCAAGCTTGGACTTTCCCTTGTCAAGACCCATGCTTGGACTTTCCATGTCAACCCATGTTGGACTTTCCAATTGCCAAGACTCAAGCTTGGACTTTCTCTTGCCAAGACCCTTGCTTAGACTTTCCATTGCTAAGTACCCAAGACTTGGACTTTCCATGCCAAGTAAACAAGACTTGGACTTTCCATTACCAAGTATCTCACTTGGACTTCTCAATCATATGGTCAACCCCATGTCAATCATATAATCAACCCATTATCAAACAATGGTCAACTCATTGTCAAATATTATTGTCAAACATCAAAACACTAACATCAAATCACAACTCGAGTCAAACTCGAGTCTGGTAAATCGTGACCTGAGTCAATTGCACCAACAATCTCCCCCTTTTTGATGTTTGACAAAAACCAACAATTTTGAGTTAGAACACTAACTCAATCCAATCCTCCCAATTGTCCAAATTGGGAATCTCCCACAACAATTCTCCCCCTTTTTATCATACATCAAAAAGGTATTCTCCCCAAGGGTGTCAATGTCTCATATCCCAATGAGATCTTACAATCTCCCCCTTGGTCCAAAAATATCTAGGATGTCTTCACTCTTCCTAGTGATAAGTCCCATATCACTAAAGAGAGGCAATCCTCACTTCTCTAAATTCTCCCCCCATGAGGAAGAACACATCCATCATCCCATGATGGATAACCTCCCCCTAAAGGCTTGCTCCCCCTTGACCATTGCACCAACAATATACTTGGAGAGTCCCTAAGCCTATAGGAACACTTGCCAACAAAATTAAGGGTAAAGATTCAATATTGAATTTTCACCTCCCTTAAAATTCGATACACACCCAAACAACTCTCCATATCCAATGGATTTTCACCCTTTATAATGCTTTCCAAAGCATATCCTAGGGTTATGAGCAGTTAGGGTAACCTACCATAGCTGAAATCAGGCTAAACAAATCTTGTTTACCCGAAATCAGGCCAGACAGTAGACTGCCGCTAAGGCTAGTCGAGTGATATCTTCTCTAGTCAAGGCGGCGCCTCGACTGGACTCGACTCTAGTCGACTGGTCTCAACTCTAGTCGACTGTCAACACTGGCAGTCGACTGATTTCTACAGTGTGCAGAAATCAGATTCAAAAATCGAATTCCAAAAATTCATAAGTAATTATACATAATACGAAAAATTATGAAAATTCATATATATAATACTAATGTCAAACATTATAGGGGAAAAATATTTAGAAAATAAAATACACATAAAATATTGAGATTAACACAAAGTTCAAAACCATTGAAAAGTTTAATATTTTGGCCCTACTTTGTATCAACTTCATCAATAGTGATTGCTATCAAAAGATAGACTTCACTAAGGTTTTCTAAAATGATTTTAAAATATTTTTGAAAATCTATATTGGATCATGATTAATGGGCTCAATGCACATAACTTGCACATTACCTTTCCCCATGATCCACCCATGGTATAACATGAGTTTGAGTTCATCTAGATACAAGAACTATGCACCTTGAACTTAACTCATTTCCTAGCATTTCACATATGTTTAAGGTGTATGAAAACACATACAAGTCAATTTGATGTGAGATGTGGGTTTTTTTCATCCTAATCTAGGGTTTCATGCATTTTCTAGGCATCACTATTTGATTCCCTTATACATGGGACTTCAAATCATGCCATAGTCCTTAAATCAATTTTTATTAATCTAAATGCATGAATGATGATGATTATGGCATAAATGATAGAATAATTAAACATGTTGTTGGTGCAGGGGCACTAGATAATCGAACCTAAGTTTTGATTATGGTAAAGATCCAAGGTTAAGGTCATATTGTTATCTCATGAGCTGAATTAAGTGTGCAGGAAATGATTAAGCAAAGCCGAAGGTCAGCGACATCCAGAGGGAAACCGTGGTGGTCGGGCGACACCGGGAGAACTTCGTGGGAGTCGAAGAACCTAGGAGGAAGACCGGAAGCAAAACGATAGGTCATAAAGGACCAGAGGTAAGCATGAGTGTGAAGAGAGATGGTAATGTCGTGTCCTCTGTACGGGGACTACCGTAGGCGGCGATCCGACAAAGACTTCTTGTGGAAGGTCTAGGTCGAGATCGGATGGTAAGAAACCATTGCATTTACCATTTTCCTTGCTAACCTCTTACTACAGGGAAGTGGCCAGGCTGCCAGTCGACTGCTAACCATTGGGCAGTCGACTGATGATCATCAATTGACTAATGGAAGGCATCAGTTGATTGATGGAGATGAATCAACCTTTTGCGATAGGTCAAAACAGATAATATTTGACGCGGCCACTTCGCGATAAAATTTGGTACCACCTCATGATCTGTTCCAAAAGATGAGGGGACTTATTCCAAGGCCAAAATCTATAAAAGCAGGGGAGGACTCCAACCCAAATATCAATCAAGATTATTCTTAAGTGCTCCTACAACGCCAAAGCTCTAACACCATCATAACGCCGACGCGACATCAAGCTTTCATCGTCTTCGTCGGCAGCAGTAGCAAGTAATATCTTTGATTATTGTATTCTTTGTTTTAATCGTAACGAGGTGAGGTAGGATTGTTGCCTCATCCTCGTACTTTCAGTTTTTTGATCGTTGTCTCCTACCTCCAATGAGGAGGAGACTTTATAGTGGTTTGCCCCTTCGTACGTGGTCAAGGATTGCGGGGCCATGGATTAGTAGCCAGTGGGATGTGAACCAAGTAAAAATAAGTTGCATTATTTATTTTTCCGCTGTGCTTGCTTGTATATCGAACGAACAAAAAGAAAGTTTTACGCTCGCTATTCAAACCCCGCCTCTAGCGACGCTTCTCGATCCAACACATGTGACAATAATCATGATGTCATGGCATAAACTATAACCTAAGCATACATGACATAAAAAAAAATAAACCTAAACATGATCATGACATTTTACATTATTTAAAATAAACATGATGTCATAACATGGTATGTGGTAAATCAATCATGGCAAATAAAATGTAAAGGTATAACAATACCTAAGTTTTAATATTAATTGTCATTTTTTATTTTTAAGTTCATTTTTCCATATTACAAATTTTCCCAAAAGTGTGCCAAAATCCCAAAATGACACACTAAGACCTTTAGACCTAATTTGTGCCAATTTGATTAATTTATTAAACTTCTCAAAAATATATTGGAAAATCCTAAAACCTTTTAGAATAAAAATTTATACTTATTTCTAAAGTATCTCATTACCTTGGAAATGTCCTAAAGTGTCAACTTTGTTATGATTGAGTTAACTGCCCATCCAATGAAGGTTGACACATTCTAACCCATTTAGCGTGAATCGATCACGCTCCTAGGAACCCAATACCAAATGGAGCTCCTTAGGTCTACTAGGTATTCCTTAGGGATGACTTCCCTGGATACCCTCCTAATGACCCTTCTATGCTTAGAAACCTTGGTCATTGTGGTCTTGCCTAGATTATCTCTAGGGTGACTCCCCTGTAACCTTCTTAGTGGTTTCCCTAGGTTTCTTTGAAACCTTATCCACTAGGCAAACACCATGGTTAGCCTTAGGGATAGCTTCCCTAGTAACCTTGGCTCTCCTAGACCAAGGTTGTGTTCCATAATCGAATGGAACACTATGGTAGATCTCCTTGGGCTTAGGTTTGTGACCCAAAACCTTCTTGCCCTTGGGTGGACCTTGCTTCCTAGGCCCTAGATTTTGACTCCTAAATCCTATATTTTGACCATTTGACCCTTGCATTTGATTTTGCATCTTTTTAAGGGTCTTTTTAAGTTTCTCAAGACTTGACCTCAAGACTTGGTTTTCCCATTTCAATTGCTCAAATTTTGTGGGCCCACTGTTTCTTTGAGCATTTTTGCCCTTCCTAGGCATATGTCTAGAATTCTTGGAGTCAAAGCCTAGATGACCCTCCATCTTCCTAATGCTTTCCTTAGGTAGGATTGCTTTAGGGATATTAGTCCCAAATTTCTCCTTATTTCTAAAATCGATATGTTTATCCCCTAAGCAATAAAGTCTATTATTTCTAGCATGCCTTTCATAAACAATAGCAAGATTATTAAAAGCATGCCTTTTGGTCTTATATAAAGAATGAGCATTACTTAAATTTACCTTAGGGTTTGCTTTAGAAGCTCCCTCTACATTTGATGCTCCTTTTTCACCCTTGCTAGGCTTCCTCCCCCTAGGGCATTGGCTTATATAGTGCCCCTTTTGATGGCATTTGAAGCAAATGACATGCTCCTTGTTCTTTTGACTTTGGGCACCAGTTTCCTTGGTCTTTGGCACGTCTTGTGCCATCTTCTTGACCTTCTTCGGACACTTTCTCTTACACTGTCTGGCTTCCCTACATTCAAAACATATTATATGAATTTCATTATTAACACATGTGTTTGAGTTACCTAGGTCAATGGTGGTGGCCGGAGTGAGTTCTTCATCTCTCCTTGAGGTAGAAGCTACTCCTTGATTTTGTTCCGACTTCGATGATCTAATGTCCTCCCCCTTAACCTTAGAAGTGGAGGCTTTTTCTACTTCTTCCTCTTCCACCGATCCGAAAGTTGACTCCTTCTCAACTTCCGACTCCTCACTTTCTTGTGAGGATGAGCTTTCTTCTTTAGCCTCCTTCGATTGAGCCGATGAGTATTCCTATTCTTCCTCTTCTTCTTGGACCGGTTGCAGGTTCTCATGGAATCTTGCCACTTGGCTCCATAGCTCTTTGGCATCCATGTAATCACATAAACTACACAAGATATCATTAGGAATTAAATAAACCAAGAATTTAATTATCTTCTTATTTTTATCGAATTCTTGGATTTGATCCTCGATCCACTTCTTCATCTTGAGGAATCCTCCCTTTGGACCTCTTGGACAATTGAATCCTTCCATCAAGATGGCCCATTCTTCAAAGTCCCTAATCATGATGAAGTCTTCAATCCTTGACTTCCATTGATTGAAGTCTTCCCATCCATAGAGTGCATATGGGATCGAAATGTTGATGTTCCATCCCAATTTCTCTTCAAACTCCATCTTCCCTCTATCCTGCTCCCTTAGCGGTTAGTCCAAATGAAGTGCGGCCTCGCTCTGATACCACTTGTTGGGAATTAGTACGTTGCTAGAGGGGGGTGAATGGTGCGTATGTTTCGTAGACGAAAATCGATCGCGTGCTTGCTACAAGTGTTAGTGTATGTAGTGGAATATATAATGATAAAAACAAATACACAACACAAGCACACAGTACCAAATATAACATGGTTCAGAACCTTAGGGTTCCTACTCCACGGGTTGAGCTCGAATGAGCCCTAGTGATGCAAACACTACCACTAATCACAAACACACCTTCTCGACAATAAGTCAGAGGCGGAGAAACCTCTTACAACGATTACAAAAGTAATACACAACAAATACAAGCAAATACAATAAAATGCAAGTAAAGAAAACTTTACAAAGAGCTTTGAAATGCTTGCTTGATGATCGCCTTGGACTAGCCTGGAAGGATTAGAAAGAACCAACTATTCCCCTTCAAATCGCCCAAGAAAATCCTGCAAAAATCCCTCTCTGTGAGCTGTTTTAATAACCTCCATTCGGGCTGGATTCCACCTAGCAGTCAACTGATCATGATAACCAGTCGACTTCTCCTGTAGTCATTGTCTCACAATGACTCGATCCATGCTGGATATGTTCCAATAGATAGACTATCAGTAGACTGTCAAACCCTAGTAGTCTACTGATGCACTAGTAGTCGAGCCCCCGGGTTCCCAGCTCGCCAAGGCGCTTGTGGCTTTTCTCAACATTAGCCGACGCCTCTACTGCACACCGGATGATGGGCCAGTCGAAGAGTTGGTCGAGGTGGCTTGCATCTGTGGCCACCGTAGTTAAAGCCAATCGAGGCGCCGCCTCGTCTGGGACTCCAGTCGAGGCTCCGATTATGGCTCCTTGCGTCTATGGCTGTAGCTCGACCGCAATTGATCGTCAGTCGACTCATGGTAGTCGACGGGCTATAATCCAAGTCAACTTCTCAGTGTTGACTCGATTGACAAGTGTCAAAACACTTGACCAGTCGATTGATCCATAACCCCAGTTAACTGACACACCTCAACAATGAGGTTTAACACCAAGTATGATACCCTCATACTTGCTAGACCACCCTTAGTCTAGACCTAAGCCTTCTAGCCACCTCTGTCAGTCTCACGCTTATCGGATCCCTCCAAGTCATCTATGACTTGTTCATCCATACGCTAGCCTTCAAGTGCTTTCATCGGCTATTGTAATCTTAAGCTGGTCTATAATGTCAAGGCACGTTTGGGCTTATGATGCCAAGTTACACTCTTGGACTTTACGCCGCCAAACCATTAGACTTATGCTGCCAAGACTTCTGCTTGGACTTTACGCCGTCAATACCAACCCTTAGACTTCCCTTGCCAATGGACTTTTTATTTACCAAGACTCAAGCTTGGACTTTCCCTTGCCAAGACCCATGCTTAGACTTTCCATACCAACCCATGTTGGACTTTCTAATTGCCAAGACTCAAGCTTGGACTTTCCCTTACCAAGACTCATGCTTGGACTTTCCATTGCCAAGTACCCAAGACTTGGACTTTCCATGTCAAGTACACAAGACTTGGAATTTCCATTGCCAAGTGTCCCACTTGGACTTCTCAATCATATGGTCAACTCCATGTCAACCATATAGTCAACCCATTGTCAAACAATGGTCAACTCATTGTCAAACATTAATGTCAAACATCAAAATACTAACATCAAACCACTACTCGAGTCAAACTCGAGTCTGGTCAATCGTGACCTGGGTTGATTGCACCAACACTAAGCCTTCAAGCCACTTCCATCTGCCTTAAGGCCTTTGTTCGAGTCCATGACTCCTCACCCTTTGCCCTAGCCTTCAAGTGCTTCCGACGGCTTAGTCATACTAATAGGTCTCCTTTGCCAAGAGGTCACACCTTTTGGACTTCTCCATTACCAAGTGTATACCCTGGGACTTTCGCTGCCAAGGCTGCACCCTTGGATTTACACGCCCAAGATTATACCTTTGAACTTTTCCTTTGCCAAGTATCCATGCTTGGACTTTCGCCGCCAAGACTACACATTTTGACTTACACAACCAAGACTACACACTTAGACTTTTCCCGCTTTTATATATCCATATTTGGACTTCCCCTTGCCAAGACTCCACCCTTGGACTTTTTCTTGACAAGTATCCATACTTGGACTTCTCCATTGGCAAGAATCCAATCGTGGATATCCCTTGCCAAGTATTCATATTTTGACTTCTCCATTGCAAAGAATCCAATCTTGGACTTCCCCTCGAGTCTCACTAAAGTTTGGTCAACCTTGACTTGAGGTTGATTGGTCCAACAATCTTCCTCATGACAATCTCCCCCATATGACCTTGGATATCCCAATCATCCGCTAGTCATATAGTCAAACCATATTGTCAAACTCATTGGAAAATCATTGTCAAACATCAAAACCCTACTTGAGTCCCACTCAAATCTGGTGAATCGTGTCCTGGGTTGATTGCACCAATAATATCTGGTCTATCTAACCTGTTTGGACTTTCCTTGTTTGATGTCTGATCTTGACCCATCAGGATCTTTTGTCAGTTTTCTTGTCTTCTTGACCCAACTCGTCTTATCACCAGATGTCTAGTCTTCCTTTACCCATCTAGATTTCCTGCTAGTTGTCTAGTCCTCCTGACACAACTAAACTTCTATCCGGTGTCTAGTTCCCTGATCCGTCAAGTCTTTTGCATAGTATCTGGTCCACAGACCTACTAGGACTTCCATCACTTTACTTGGTATCTAGTCAACCTGGCCTACTAGGAATTTCATAACTTTGCCTAGTATCTAGTCAACCTGACTTACTAGGACTTTCCTGTTAATCCTTTGTACTCAACATTCAAATCAGTCAGAAGTATTTCCTAACTTTAAACCTTGGTTCATACATCAAAACACAGGAATAGTGTCACACCCCAAGAGTATATTTTTTCGTCAATCAGATGGTACCCTCTTGTGACAATATAAGAAACAATACCAATACAAGACGTATATAGCTACTGGTACACACAAGATATAAATCACAATAAAATACACTGACAAGTAATAAAGATACAAAGACTCAAATATGTGTACCGGTATGACTTTGATACAACAAGAAAACATAATCGAAACTAACATCCAAACTAAATCATAATAATGACCAAATACGTAATCACATAGCCATATACCAAAATGGTGAAACAATATAAAATAAACTCTATAACATACCATCCATCATAATACATCAATATGGAATAAAATCCAAACACTTAGTGTGAGATAGGATCAGCTGACGAAACTCCGAGCACACCAAGGAATCTTCTACCTGCTATCTGGGTGACAGGAAAACCCAGGGTTTGTGGTGGTGAGTATAAGTCTCAGTGGTATATGAAAGATAGTGCCTGAACATCATATAAACTTATGGAGATCAACAAGTATACAGTCTTAAAGATAATAACAAATAACCATCAGTATAAATCTAATCAATGCATATACCAACTTGACCCACCAGCTATAATGTAATGTACTAACATACCTGAAAGTCTGCAATGACACAACTCATAACAACCTGGACAAGTATACAACAACGTAACACATACAAATAACATATACGAACAATATCACACCTGTGATCAACAAATAATCATATGAACAATGTATAATCAAATGCATAACAAACCTGGTCCATCATATGAAATAACATAATGCTAATCAAATGAACATAACAACTTGATCCAGCTCATATCCAAGTACTTCACATACAATAGTATATACTATACAAATGGTATGTATAATGATGTACAAACATATGCAGCAATCATAGCTCAACCAAAAGCAGCATCTCACAAACATATGTAAAAATATCACACACACACACACATGTCGTCACACATTGCAATGCATATGCATGGTCATGTCTGCACACCCCGCTCGCTACCACAACCCTAGTGTGGCTTAGGTGGCACAATATGACAACTGTCGCAACTCCAGTTACTAGTACTCTCGAGTGGCCGAATTGGTAGTATGAGTAAGTAGCTAGCTACAAGCTACACAATGGCAATCCTTGTTGCTGGCCACTCCGACTGTCACTTCCCATTAGTGGTTGAGTGCCGCACGATAGGACAAATTGCATGCAACTCCAACTACCACCATCAACAGTGGATGAGTGTGGCACAACAAATTAACTGCACTCAACACCAACTACCACTAGCCCGAGTGGCTGAGGAGGTAGTGATGACTGACGACCCTCTCGACCACATGGGAGATCAAGTTGACATCATGCATGTAATGTAATGATGCACAACTCCATACACATAAATCCACAACACACTCCCTATCTCATAGAGAGTCATATACAACGAACAGACAACTATGGTAGGACCTTCAGTCTGTAAATAAAACTCTATCGACGACCTACTCAACCATACATAGAAGACATGATTCACAATAGATACATAATGCAAAGTAATATTATACAACAACCAAATCTACATTTAGATCCATCACCTACCCCTAGTAATACAACATGATCACCCAAAACAAACTACAACTATGCTCAGCTTCATGAACTTATACAACATCTATAAATCAAACATATATAGAATCTGTAATCAACAATAGTGATGAAACGAGACTGTATAGATATCGAATGAATATTTCAAAGTTCAACGACTAAGTATCAAGCATAGGAATAATAAGAGTGGAGTCAAGGTAATGATACTATCATCATAATAAAGTTCATGCACTAAAATCATCAATCTACTGAACCAAAGGAAGGAATTACCAACTTGATATGTAGATCATGGAAATAATCTTCACATCTGTGTATCCATCTCAAATTAAAATCTTGCAACACAAAACATATATAACTAAGTTCTACCATTATCCAATAATAGAATCAAATCGATTCATTAACACATTAACTGGTCCATCAATCCACTAACAATGGATTATGATCTATCTCCCTAACCTAATCATTCATTCACATAAATCGTTACTGTTAGGACCTGTGCGCCCGCTAGAGGGGGGTGAATAGCGATTCGGCATTGCTTGATGGAATTTGATCGTTCGTGTCTACAAATTGAGTTAGCACAGTGGAAATAGAAATAATATAATATAAAATGTACAAACACAATCACAACACGAGATGTAACGTGGTTCGAAATCGTATGGTTCCTACTCTGCGGATTGAGCTCTAAAAGCCCTACCATTACAAACACACACCACTAATCACAAATACTTCTTATCGACAATAAGTCGGAGGTGGAGAAACCTCTTACAGTGATGACAATAGTAATACTAAGCAAATACAAGCAAATACCAAATGAATACAACAATCTATGTAAAGAGAACTTTACAAATGAACTTTTTGATGCTTGCTTATTTGGTTGCTTGAGTTGCACTTGGAGACCCTGAATTGCTGCAGAAAATCGCCCCAAACCTTCTCAAGAAACCTTTCCAAAAATCCTCCCCATGAACTTCTTTTATAACCGACATTCGGGGTGATTTTCGCCTAGCAGTCGACTGATCGGGAACATCAGTCGACTGCTCCTGTAGCTGTTGTCTCACAATGGCATGAGCCACGTTGGATAAGTTCCAACGGATAGACCATCAATCGGCTGATCATGCCCATCAGTCGACTGATTGGGTCATCCTTCGACTGTCAAACCCTAACAGTCTACTCGAGAAACCTTTTGTCCCCAATTCACCCACGATCGATTTCCAGATCACCGATCGCCAGCCATCACCGACCGCCTAATGCCGTCCGCCGATCGCTAGTTAATTTCGAGTCGAACTCTAGTCGACTGCCCAATGTTTGCTGTCAACTACTAGGCCTTAGCCCCAGTCGACTGATACACCTCAAACATGAGATTTTAACCCCAAGTATGGTGCCCCCATACTCGCTAGACCACCCTTAGCCTAGACCTAACCACCTCCATCAGCCTCACACTTATCAGATCCCTCCAAGTCATCCATGACTTGTTCATCCATACGCTAGCCTTCAGGTGCTTCCATTAGCTATTGTCATGCTAATAGCTTCCATGACTCCGCTTGGACTTTACACTGCCAACCATTGTACTTATGCTGCCAAGACTCCACCCTTGGACTTTATGCCGCCAATATTCCCCTTGGACTTTCCAATTGCCAAGACTCAAGCTTGGACTTTCCCTTGCCGACCCATGTTGGACTTTCCATGCCAAGACCCATACTTGGACTTTCTCTTGCAACGACCCATGCTTGGACTTTCCTTACCAAGACCCATGCTTGGACTTTCCTTACCAAGACCCATGCTTGGACTTTCCATTACAATGGTCAAACCATCGTCAAACATCAAACATGACCTGGGTCGATTGCACCAACAATCTCCCCAACACATTATCGGACATCAATGTCAAACATCAAAACACTACTAGAGTCAAACTCGAGTATGGTCAATCATGACCTGAGTCGATTGCACCAACAATCTTCCTCTTTTTGATGTTTGACAAAAACCAAACACCTTTGAGTTAGACCCCTAACTCAAATTTCCTTCCCAATTTTCCCAAATTGGTAATTCCATAAATTCTCTCCCTTTTTGACATACATCAAAAAGGTTCTCCCCAAGGAAGTCAATGTCTCATATCCCAATAAGATCTTACAATCTCCCCCTTAATCTAAAAACACCTAGGATGCCTTCACTCTTCCTAGTGTAAGTCCCATATCACTTAAGAGAGGCACTCCAATAAACTCTCCCAATTTCCAAATTGAGAATCTCATGATGGATGCCTCCCCCTAAAGGCTTGCTCCCCCTTGACCATTGCACCAACAATGTCCTTGGAGAGTCCCTAAGCCAATAGGATCACTAAACCATCAAAAATAAGGTTAAAAGTTCAACATTGAACTTTCACTCACCTTAAATTGATACACACCCTAAACAACTCTCCAAATCCATATCCAATGAATTTTCACTCTTTCTAATGCTTTCCAAAGCATATCCTAGGGTTATGAGCAGTTAGGCTAGCATAACATAGCTGAAACATGGGCTAAACATTCTTGTTTACCCGAAATTAGCCTATCAGTCGACTCTTCCATATAACAGTCGACTAATATCATCATCAGTCGACTGATAAACTTTAATAGTCAACTGATCCCTGATTTTTAGAAATCATATTTTCAGAAATGAAGTTTGAAAATGAGTAAGTAAATACACGTATTTCAAAAAATTTTGAAATTTCATACGCACATTACTTACATGGAATATAATGGGTAAAAAGTAGTTTGAAAATAAAATAACCATTAAAATAAGAGATTGATACAAAGTTCAAAAACCATTAAAACTTTAATGTGTTTGATCTACTTTGTATCAACTTCTTCAATGGTGATTGCTATCAAAAGAGAGACTTCACCAAGGTTTTCTAAAAGGATTTTAAAATGATTTTGAAAAACTATTTTAAACCATGGACTATTGGCTAGATGTACATGACTTTTACATTAGCTTTCCACATGATCCATATTTATGATTGAAATAAGTTTAAGTTCATCTAGGTACAACATCTATGCACCTTGAACTTAACTTATTTTCCTAACATCTCACATGTATCTTGGGTGTATAAAACATACACAAGTCAATGTGATTGTGAGATGTGGAATTAGGGTTACTATGGCTTCATGTATTTTCTAGGCAACTCTATTTGATTCCCTTATACATGGGACTTCAAATCATGCCATTGTCTTTAAATCAATTTTATTAATGCATGAATGATCATGACATAAATGATAACATAAATAAGCATGGCCAATGATCATGATGTCATGGCATATAAATAGGCTCTAAACATGAACATGACATAGAAAGTAACCCTAAGCAATAGCATGACATTTTATTTGATAAAGGAGATATGATGTCATGACAAAATGAATTATACAAATAAATCAACACACACACAACCTGACAAAGACACATGGTTTTGCACAAACAAAATATTTTATTTAAATATAAATTCAGTTTTTACAAGCAAAATAGATGTCCAAAATGCTCTCGACCTCACTATGAAAATAAAAACAAAATATATGATGTGTGCCTAGCTGCCATCCCTGGAACCATCTCCTGGAGGTGGTCGAGGCTACTGACTAAGCCTCCAGCTCCGCACCATCTCGAGGATCTCGAGCTGATGCTGCTCCATCCTACTGAGCTGCTGACCAATGGAAGACTGCTCCAGTCTGAGCTTCTCTAACCTCGAGTCAACATTCCCATGGTACTCTACAAAACTGGCCTCTAGATGTGCAATCCGCTCTAAGAGACCTACTGCTGGTGCATCTGGTATCATTTGGTCATCCTCCTCAGCAGCTGGTCCCTCATGCTCTACCGCGGGCTCTCCAGGCTCTATAGCTGGCTCCTCATGCTTCATGGGCTAAGCCCGAGCCACCCACTCCATCTGTCGAGGTCCAATCTGCATCCCAGCTAGTGTAAAGTTCTGCACCATGATGCGATCGTATGCATCTGATAAAGGCCTTAGTGATCCCTTGGATATGTTGATGCCGATGGACTCTAACCATACAGTGATAATATGTCCAAAAGGCATATGCACCTTCCCTTGTACAGGGGTCACAAAATCGATAATGCAATGAAATATGCTCAATGCAATGTTTATGTCCAAAAGATGACACATGACATACATAAGGAAAAGATGGGGAGGCCGGATCTTGGCCTGACCCCGAGTCACTATAGGTAGAATACACCCAACAATGACTTTGTAAAGAACATTGTCAAGTGCAGATAAGTCATTGATTGGAAATAGGTTTTGAGCTAGTGGATGAGGGCAAAGAAAGAAGTGCTCATGCATGGACTCTAATGATATATGCTCAAACAGAGCAGGAAGAGGGGCTTCAAAAGCAGGGTAAAAAACAAAAGAGTCGTAGGATGGCCGACACTCCAGGAACTCCTACAAAATCGCAGGAGTGAACTCCAAGTCATGTTTTGCAACGCGAGTGGTGTACGTCGAGCTATCATCGACTTTCCTCAAATTGAGGTAAAACTCCTTGAAAAGATCATCGTTTATGGAATGCGTGCAGAAAAGGACCTTCATCAACTGGTAATGCCACAGAATCTGAATGACATCGCCACAGTATGTTCTAAAGAATCACTCGTCTAGATACCTAACCGGTATCGGTTGGTATGCGAGCGACCCACCCTCATTAGACTCACTCCTACGTTGTTTTCTACATGAATACAATGAATGTAATGCAATGCAATGTAATGACACCCAAAATATGGTATATGTAAAAAGATAGGGTTTAAGGTTTAGGAGGTATACTTTGGTGCCATTTTAGTCAAGGCTTTTGAGGAACAACTGAGTAGTCAAATTGCTGGAGAGGACGCCAGAGAAACACCGAAAAGAAGCTCTTGTCGGAACCCTAACTCGCGGAGGATAAGAGTGGAAACCATGAGAGGCACCATTAGCATGATAGAAGGACTCAAAATATGAAAACAGGGTTGGGTTTCAAACTTAAGGCCTTTGAGTCATTGGCATGGACACGAGATAGACGATCAGAGGGTTTTGGGAGTGATCGGAGAAGAAATTGCGGGAGGAGCGTGAAGAAGCGTTTACAGCCATTCTAAGATTATAAAATTGCGACTTCCCGATCGATCGATGTCCTATCACCGACCGATACGGCTCAAAGAACGATTTACAAATCGAAAATGATCGATCGTGCTCGGTGACTCGATTGATGAACCTTCTGTGTCGAGCTACAATAGAATCAGTCGACTGTTATGGGTCATTAGTCGACTGATGTGACCAACACTCGACTGCTGGGCTGAGCACTCAACTATTGCCTCTTTTGTCCCGAGAAACAGTAATATCAGTCGATTGTTGTTGATCTTCAGTCGAGTGATGGACAATCAGTCGAGTGCTGGATGCAACACTCGATTGTTGAACTCGCGGTCTCATGCTAGAGTGTTATCAGTCGACTGATATCTGATTTTCACTTCATAAATTAAGCGAATTTTGATTTTTTTGCTTAATTTCATTCCATTTTAACATGTTTATGCATGTATATCGAATATAGTAGTGTTATGTCTGTGTTTGCATATTTATTAATATATTTTGGTATTTTATTCCATTTTCACAAGCCTTAACATCCAAAAGTTTTAATTCCTAACATCTCACCCTTTCTAAGTGTTGAAATACACAATCAAGGTGAATCAAATATTTTGTGAGATGCAATACATAATAAACATACTTTCCATGCAACCATATGGTAAAACACATGAAGCATGACAAATATGTGACATCAAGGTATATAGTGTTTGAGTGTTAATCTCAAATGTCATTTCTAAAACTTAAGACAATTTTCTTGATACATTGATCCCCCAAGTGTGCCAAAACCCATAATGGCACACCATGACTCCAATACCTAATTGTGCTAATTTGATCAAATTATCAAGCTTCTTAAATGATATTAGCACATCCTAAAATCCTTTAGGATATTAAATCAAACTTATTTCCAAGATACCCATAACCTTAGAAATGATATAAAGTGCCACCTTTACCATGGTTAGGTTAACTACCTATCCATTTAAAGTTGGCACAACCTAATCCATTTAGGGTGAATCGATCACGCTCCTAGGAATCCAATACCTATTGGGGCTCCTTGGGATTACTAGGTATTCCTTAGGGATAACTTCCCTATATATAACTTCCCTAGATACCTTCCTAATGACCCTCCTAGGCTTGGTAGCGTTGGTCATTGTGGTCTTGACTAGATTAACCTTAGGGATTTCCTCCCTAGAAACCTTCTTAGTGGTCTTTCTAGGTTTCATGGAAACCTTGGCAACTAGACACCTACCTTGGTCAACCTTAGGGATGACTTCCCTATTGACCTTGGTTTTCCTAGACCTAACTTGAGTTCCATAATCGAATGGAACATTATGATAGGTCTTTTTGGGCTTAGGCTTGTGACTCAAACCTTTCTTGCCCTTTGATAGTTCTTGTTCCCTAAAACCTAGGTTTTGACTCCTAGACCCTAGATTTTAACTATTTGACCCTTGTATTTGATTTTTCATTTACCAAAGGGTCATCTCCAATTTCTCAAGTCTTGACCTCAAGACTTGATTTTCTAGCTCTAATTGCCTAATTTTTGATTTTTGATCTAATCTTTGGGTAGTGTTCCATTTCCTAGGCATATGCCTACCCTTCTTAGGGTTAATGCCTAAATGGTCCTCTACCTTCGTAATGGTTTCACTAGATAGGATTTTTCTAGAGACATTAGTCCCAAATTTCTCCTTATCTTTAAAATCATAACTCTTAGCACCTAAACAATAAAATTATTATTTTTAGCATGCTCATTATGAAACATAGAAAGATTACTTCTAGCATGCTCTTTATGAAACATAGAAAGATTATTTCTAGCATGCTTTTTCTTATTACTTAAAGAATGAACATTATTTAAATGTACCTTAGGGTTTGCCTTAGAGGATCCTCCTATATTTGCTGCTCCTTCTTGGACCTTCTTCTTTTTCCTAGGGCATTGACTCCTATAATGCCCTGGTTGTTGGAACTTGAAGCATACCACATGCTTCTTGCTCTTAATGGTTAAGGCACCGGGCTCCTTGGTTTTTTCTTGAGGTTTCGGTGTAGGTTGACTTTTCTTGACTTTCTTAGGGCAGTTGCTCTTATAGTGACCATATTCCTTACACTCAAAATACATAATATGATTTTTATTTTGAATTGATGTGCTTGAGTTACCTAGGTCAATGGTGGTCGGAATTGGTTATTCATCTTTTCGACCGGAGGTAGATAGTTCCTCTTGAGTCGGCTCCGATATTGAAGATGGCCTAGTCTCCTCCCCCTCAATCCTAGAGGTAGAGGCTTCCTGTGCTTCTTCTTTCTCCTCGGATGTCGACTCCCTCTCAAACTCCAAATCCTCCCTTTCTTGTGAAGAAGATGAACTTGCTTCGTCGGCCTCCTCCTCTTCTTGAGCCGATGAACATTCTTCGACTTCTTGAGATTGTTATTCGATTGAAGCCGGTGATGGTCCTTCATAGAACTTTGCCAATTTGCTCCAAAGCTCCTTGGCATCTTGATATTCACCTAGTCTAGACAAAACATCATTAGGTATCAAATCTTCTAAAAGTTTTGTTACCTTAACTTCAGTTTTGAACTTTAGGCGTTGCTTTTGGGTCCACTTCTTCAACTTCAAGACATCTCCCTTCTTATCCCTAGGGAGTTCAAACCCTTCCATGATGATGAACGAATCTTCTATGTTCATCATCATGAATGTCTCCATTCTCGCCCTCCATGCCAGAAAATCTTCTTGGTCGTATGGTGGAGGTGTGTTGATGTCCCATCCTAATTATTCTTGAAACTCCATCTTTTTCCTCTAACGGTACTCTCTTGGTTGTTAATCCTTGAAAAGAGATCTCGCTTTGATATCACTTGTTAGGACCTATGCGCCCGCTAGAGGGGTGCAAATTGTGATTCAGCGTTGCTTGATAGAATTTGATCGTTCGTGTCTACAAATCGTGTTAGCACAATAGAAATAGAAATAATACAATATAAAATGTATAAACACAATCACAACACGAGATGTAACGTGGTTCGGAACCGTATGGTTCCTACTCCACGAATTGGGCTCTAAAAGCCCTAGCGATGCAAACACACCACTAATCACAAATACTCCTTCTCGACAATAAGTCGAAGGTGGAGAAACCTCTTACAGTGATTACAATAGTAATAATAAGCAAATACAAGCAAATACAAAATGAATACAACAATCTATGTAAAGCGAACTTTACAAATGAACTTTTTGATGCTTGCTTGTTTGGTTGCTTGAGTTGTACTTGAAGACCCTGAATTGCAGTAGAAAATCGCCCCAAAACTCCTCCAGAAACCTTGTCAAAAATCCTCCCCCAAAACTGCTTTTATAACTTGCATTTGGGTTGATTTTCGCCTAGCAGTCGACTGATCGGGACCATAAGTCGACTGCTCCTGTAGTCATTATCTCACAATGGCATGAGCCATATTGGATAAGTTCCAACAGATAGACCAATAATCGACTGATCATGCCCATCAATCAACTTATCATATCATCACTCAACTGTGAAACACTACTAGTCGATTCGAGAACCTTCTATCCCTGAATTCACGACCAGCAGTAGACTGATCTCAAGATCAATCGACTGCTCATGACATCAGTCAATTGCCCAATTCTGGCAGTCAACTACTAGCTCAATTTCGATAGTCAAACTCTAGTCGACTCTTATCAATCGGCTGACCATAGTCCCAGTTGACTGATATGTTGGGATGTATACTGAAAAGTTTATCTTTTATATGAACATCTTTATTTTTGAAATTAGAATCACATGATCATTGTTTGTATATTTATGGTTATGCATATTGTCTAATACATTACATTGTAGATAACATGGTGTGTAGTGTCACATGGGAGATCATGTTATCAGTTCCTTGTAAAGTGTAAGTAAAGGCTAACAACCGAGATGGTTTTGGACAAACCATTGGTATGGTTGTAGTGTGATTTGGTATTGGTTTGTCTTGACCAAAGAATTACACTAGTACACTTTGTATGTATTGAGCAGGACCAACTTAGAGGTGATTTGATTTATTGCTGACTACATAATTGAATCAGACCTCGGATATTATGGTGTACATGCTCTTAATCCCGATATAATAACGGGCACATGTACTTAGTCTTTATTTCTTTGATTTACCAATGGGCATGATTTATAGAGTAAATCGATAGGCTCAGTAAGTTGGGAAATGATATTATTTATATGGTGTGTCGTTGATTATAGGAGGAAACCGTGTCGTATATATATTAGGAAGATTATGTTCCCTTGAGGAGCTCATAAGGTTCATCATGTAAACCCTGCAGGTGGACTTGGTCCGGCATGATGATTAGGTTGAGTGGTACTACTCATGGAGTTAGATGTTGATTAATTAATTGTCAGTAAATTAAATAATTGACGGACATTCGAGATCTTAAACACGGGGAGATATTTGTACAAATAATATATGGAGCCCATATTTATTTATGGGGTTGGTGAGGTAGATCAATGATAATCCTTTAGTCGAATAGATTATCATTAATGGATCGGACTTTATGTGGGCTTGATCCATTGGGAGGCCAAGATCCAACTCCTCCTCATGGTCCCTATTGTAGCCTATTAAAACCCTTATGGAGCCTAGATCCGATGGTGGAGAATGGAACTTTAGATCCGACGGTGGAGATTAAATCTCTAGATCCGACAGTTGAGATTAAATCCCTAGATCCGACGGTGAAGATTAAAAGGAGGCTTAAGCCTAACTCTATAAAAGGATGGCCAAGGCTTGGGCATGAAGGAGATCTTGGGAGATTAGGGTTTTTGGCGCCAAGACATTAGGGTTTAGAACCCTAGTTGTTCGGGCGATGCCTATTCTCAAATTACTAGGGCTGACGACAAGATGGTAAGGGTTAGTCTCTCTTCTTCCTCTCTTGGCCGGAGCACCCTTCTCTTCCTCTCCTTTAGCCGGCGGCATCCCTTCATTCAAGGTTGGTCGGCGCCCTTCATCCACTCCTTAGCCGGTGGCAACATCAAGCTTGGAGCTTGGTGGTTGGTTCTAGATAGGAGAAAGAGTTTCATTTTATTCTTCCCTTTGTTCGGAGCGAGCAAGGAAGGGAAGAACGTGATCTAGGAGGCTTTAACTTTTGGAAGATCGTCGCCCACACGACGTCCAAAAGGAGGAAGGACATACAATAGAAGATCAAGAGGTATAACAAGAGGTACAAGCTTGTTTACTTTGATTAGTGTTCTTTTGTATTATGTATATAATTATTTACAATTGCCTTGGTACAAAGTAATGGTTAACACTTAGATGCAAATGGAGTATCCTCCCCATCAGAGTCACTGCTTTTATTTGTGGGGCCAAAGAGGAACCAACTATTAATTTTATTTGTCAAAAAAGTTAGGTTGACAAGATAGTAAAATTAATGGGTAAAACCTCCTCTTACAAATGTAGAATTCGTATACGTCCACACGATCGTGGCATACGATATTCTCGGTGATTTGAGGTGTTGGTTGATTTTAAAATTTTATTGTTTGAGGAATCAATAATTTTTTGAAATCTAATGTTTTGATCTATGTGATTCTTAGGTTTTTCAAAAATGATTTTCAACCCGCTTGCTGTGATACTGAAAGAAAATAAACTTACTGGACCCAATTATGTTGATTGGAAGAGAAATCTTGATATTGTCTTGACTGCAGAGGAGTATAAGTATGTACTCTTCGAAGAGTATCCTTTTAAGCCTGCAGATGATTCTGGGGAAAAGGAGGAGAGTTATAAGAAGTGGATAAAGGCTGATGAGATGGCGTGGTGTTACATTTTGGCTTCTATGTCAAATGTATTGCAACATTAGCATTAAGCCATGCCCACTGCTTATGACATGATGCTCAATCTCAAAGAGCTTTTTGGACACCAGAATTGGGCTGCTAGGCAAGAAGCCATAAGGAACTTGATGATGACCACCATGATCGAGGTAACACCCGTGAGGGATCATGTTCTCAAGATGTTGGCTCATTTGAATTAGCTAGAAGTCCTTGGAGCTGAGATCGATGGGGAAACCCAGGTAGATATCATTCTCCAGTCTCTACCTAGGAGTTTTGAGCAGTTTCTCTTGAATTACAACATGAGTAAGAGGTTGTATTCATTGGCGGAGCTTCTGAAAGAACTCCAGGTGATAGAGGGGCTTTTTTATCAGAGTGCTCAGGCTCAGGCCATGGTTGCCCAAAAGGTTTTTGGTTCTAAGCTGAAAGGCAAGAAGAAGAAGAAACAAGATGGGGCAAAGGTGGCGGGAGGATCTCAGGGAGGAGTGAAGAAGTCGAAAGGCAAGTGCTTCACTTGCAAGAAGACTGGACACTGGAAGAAGGACTGCCCCAATCGGAAGCAGAACAAAGGTATATCTTTTGGTCTAGTCGTTGAAACATGTTTAGCGGTGTTATCTACCGGCACCTGGTGTGTAGATACGGGAGCCACTGATCATGTCTCCAATACTTTGCAGGGGTTCCAGGAAACCAGACGACTGGCTGAAGGGTAGATTACCATTTACTTGGGCAATGCTACGAAGGTGGCGGCTATTGCAATGGGAGATGTTTATTTATCTTTTGATAGAAATAAAATGTTGGTTATGAAAAATTGCCTTTATGTACCTTTATTTAGAAAGAATTTGATTTTAGTTTCTAAATTGTTTATGGATGGATATTCTATTTCTTTTAATGACGGAGTTGTTATAAAAAGGAATAGAGAGATTTTCTGTTCTGGTGCATTGATAGGAAACTTATATACACTTGAACCAAAAGCTCCCACGATGCAAATAGAAGTAAATAACTCATCTTCTAATTCCAATAAGAGAAAAGAACCTTCGAAGATGAATCAAACATATCTTTGGCATCTAAGGCTAGGTCATATTAACCTAAGCAGAATTCAAAGGTTGATAGCTGATGGACCTCTGGGTTCATTAGTGTTGGAAGATTTCCCAACCTGCAAATCTTTCTTGGAAGGTAAAATAACCAAGAGGCCTTTTAAGGCCAAGGGGTATAGAGCTAAAGATGTGTTGGAATTGGTTCATTCATATTTGTGTGGTCCTATGTCTATCCAGGAAAGAGGTGGTTTTGAATATTTCATCTCTTTTATAGATGATTATTCAAGATATGGATACAATTACTTGAAGCGCCGTAAGTCTGAATGCTTTGACAAGTTTAAAAAATTCAAGTCTGATGTTGAGAAACGTCAGGGTAAAAGTATAAAGGCACTACGATCTGATCGTGGTGGTGAGTACCTCTTGGGAGAGTTTAGGAATTACTTATCAGAGGCTAGGATTCAATCCCAATTGTCTGCACCTGTCACACCCCAGCAGAATGGTGTAGCGGAGCAAAGGAATAGGACTCTTATGGAAATGGTTAGATCGATGATGAGTTATTCTGAGTTGCTAGATTTGTTCTGGGGGTATGCTCTAAATACCACAGTGTATATTCTAAACTTGGTACCATCTGTTGGACTTTCCGAGCTACAAAAACCACTTTTTGCGTTGCGGAAACCCTGGAAGTCCGGCCACGGATCCGTGCGAAGATGTATTAAAAATAAAACATGTATGTGTTTGTATAAAACCCTAGATCTACCTTAGATCTACATGATAAGGATGTTACCCTCGATGCGATGCCCTTCGCAAATCCCGCTCCTCCAAAAGCTTCGCCGGAACTCGAGAGTGTCAAGTGCACACTCCTCTCTTGGTATCCACACAAGCAATAGGTGGAGAAAACACACCCTTGAGTGTGCTAGCACTCTATGGATGGTTTAGCCAAGGAGGTTGGGAGAGGGGGAGAGCTTGAGGAAATAATCCAAGGAAGAAGATGAAGTTGTGAAGAAGAAGATGGAGTTACCCAAAATCAATTCACCCCCATCAAGAAGTGGTCGGCCACATTATGGAGAGGGGGTTACATGCATGCATGTAACTCCCATGACCCATGGTCTCTCTCATGAGGTGTCACCATATGACAAAGTCAATGATGATGTGGAGCATCATCATTGGCTGGCCATGCCAAGTCATCATCATGACATGGCATTTGGTCAAGTCAAACTTGACCTTTCATCTTCCCTCTCAAGTCAAGTCAAACTTGACCTCTTATCTCCCATGGTTGATAAAATCCAACCATTTGATTCAAGTCAATTTAATTTAATGAATCTCTATTGATTAATTTAAATTGATTTGATGAATCAAATCTAAATTAGACTCATTCAACACTTGAATCAACTTGAGTCTAACTCAATTAGTCTAATTTGGATTACTCTTAATCCAATTTGGCTCATCCCATGAACCTAATCCTCATGGTTCATCATATGAACCTAATCTCCATCTAATTGCCCTTATGTGTGTGACCCTATAGGTTCTTGTAACGTTGGCAATGTCCCTAAACCGATTTAGGAACATAAGCAATGAGAGGTATCTAGCAACACATCATTGCTACCTAAGTTACAAGAATGTTGAGCTCCAACATCACCTTTGTGACTACTAATTGTGACTCTCACAATATGTGACAATGTCCCTCTATCCTTGACATCTAGATTGACCAATCGAGACATAGACCGTGTCATCCTCGGTACAATCTAAATCTTGAACTCCAAGTAGACTCACTCTAATTAAATGAGCTCAATATCTCATATTGACTCATTTGGGCATGGTCATGCACTTTGCGGTCTCACTCTATCAAGAATATCGATGTCACTCCCGTCATATAGGAGGGATAAATCTCATCTACATCACTCACATCCCTCCGCATAATTTGTTACATACCCAGTAATCGCCTTTATAGTCCACCCATTTATGGGTGACGTTTGACGAAGCCAAAGTATGCAACTCCTTATGTAGGGAACCATTGTGACTTCAGGTCTAAGGACTAATAGTCATACTAATAGCCACATGAGAAAGTATATGAAACTCATATAACGATCCATGATACTTTCTCATGGCGGGTCATTCAGTATACATTCTCCAATGCATACCCATGTGTCAACTTGATATCTCATATCCATGACTTGTGAGATCAAGTCATCATGTTGACCTACATGCTAGTCTCTATGCATTAACATTGTTCCTTAATGTTAATACTCGACTAGGAATGATTAAGAGTAGTGTTCTCTATATCATCTCATTATCGATTCAACCAATCGATTGATATAGATAAGAACCTACTACTCAAGGACATTATTATATTTAGTTATTTGGCACCAATACAAGTAAATATAATAACCATGTCTTTATAAATAGGAATATGATACAATAAAGTCCATACAATAATCATCACATGATTGGCTCTAGGGGTTTCACTAACAATCTCCCACTAGCACTAGTGTCAATCACCGTAGTATCTAATACCCAATGACCTAGTGTGACCATCATGCTTTTTCTGTGCCAAAGCCTTGGTCAAGGGATCTATGATGTTAGCCTCTGTGGGTACTCTGCAAATCTTCACATCTCCTCTATCGATAATCTCTCGAATGAGATGGAAGCGTCGTAGTATGTGTTTGGTCCGCTGGTGTGAGCGAGGTTCCTTAGCCTGTGCAATCGCTCCATTGTTGTCACAATAGAGCTCTATAGGATCTGCAATGCTAGGAACCACCCCAAGCTCAGTAATGAACTTGCGGATCCAAACTGCCTCCTTTGCTGCCTCAGATGCAGCGATATACTCGGCTTCTGTTGTAGAATCAGCAACTGTGTCCTGCTTCGAACTCTTCCAGCTCACAGCGCCACCATTCAAGCAAAACACGAACCCTGACTGCGATCTATAATCATCCTGGTCAGTTTGGAAGCTGGCATCGCTGTAACCCTTTACAGCTAGCTCCTCATCGCCTCCAAATATCAAGAAATATTCTTTAGTCCTTCTCAAGTACTTAAGAATATTCTTGACTGTTATTCAGTGATGCTCACCTGGATCTGACTGGTATCTACTCATCATGCTCAAAGCATACGAGACATCAGGACGAGTACACAGCATGGCGTACATGATAGATCCTATAGCAGATGCATAAGGGATCTTATCCATGTGGTCTCTCTCCTCTCTAGAAGAGGGACTTTGAGTCTTCGAAAGACTCACACCATGTGACATCGGCAGAAGTCCCTTCTTGGAATTCTGCATGGCAAACCGTAGTAATACCGTGTCAATGTATGTACTCTGACTTAGGCCAAGCAATCTCTTAGATCTATCTCTATAGATCTTGATGCCTAGAATATAGGCTGCTTCACCTAAGTCCTTCATTGAGAAGCACGTCCCCAGCCACATCTTCACAGAATGTAGTGAAGGGATGTCATTCCCAATGAGTAGTATGTCATCCACATACAATATAAGGAAGACAACTGTGTTCCCATTAACCCTCTTGTAGACACAGGGTTCATCTTCATTCTTGATGAAACCAAACTGTTTGATCGCATCATCGAATCGAAGATTCCAGCTCCGAGAAGCTTGGTTTAGCCCATAAATGGACCTTTGCAGCTTGCATACTTTTCCAGTATGTTGTGGATCTTCAAAACCCTCAGGTTGTGTCATGTACACATCCTCAAGTAAGTTTCCATTCAGAAACGCGATTTTGACATCCATCTGCCAGATCTCATAATCGTGGTATGCTGCAATAGCAAGCAAGATTTGAATGGACTTAAACATCGCCACTGGAGAAAAGGTTTTATCATAGTCAATACCATGAATTTGCTTGAAACCTTTAGCCACCAATCGGCCCTTATAGGTATGCGTAAGTCCATCCATGTCAGTCCTTCTCCTAAAGACCCACTTACACCCACTGGGTTTGACCCCTTCAGGTGGATCAACCAAAGTCCATACTTGGTTGGTGTACATGGATTCCATCTCGGATCTCATGGCCTCTAGCCATTTCTCAGAATCTGGGCTCATCACATCTTCCTGATAGGAGGTAGGCTCATTCTCAATGAGCATAACGTCATCATGGTCAGACAAGAGAAATGAGTATCTCTCAGGCTGACGACGTACCCTATCAGATCTGCGAAGAGGTAGGTCTACCTGAACAGGTGGTTGTTCCACAACTCTTTGTGCAACAACCTCATCACCCACAACACTTTGTGGTTCCTGTTCAACCTCCATCAAGGTCTTAGTGTTATGGTTCTTATCTTGAATTTCTTCAAGATCGAAGGTACTCCCACTAGTTTTTCTAGAAAAAAAATCCCTTTCTAGAAAAACTCCAGTCTTTGCCACAAACACTTTGTGTTGATTGGGAATGTAGAAGTAATATCCCTTTGTATCCTTGGGATATCCAACAAAATAGCACTTATCGGATTTGGGTCCCAGTTTGTCTGAGACTTGACGTCGAACGTAAGCCTCACAACCCCAAATCCTCATGAAAGACATCTTGGGATTTCTCCCTGTCCATATCGTATATGGTGTCTTTATGACAGCCTTGGATGGTATACGATTAAGGGTAAAGGTTGCTGTGTCTAGAGCATATCCCCAAAAGGATATAGGAAGATCTGTGTGACTCATCATAGATCGTACCATATCTAATAGGGTACGATTCCTCCTTTCGGATACACCATTCCACTGTGGTGTTCCAGGAGGAGTGAGTTGGGATAGAATCTCACACTCAGCTAGATAGTCACGAAACTCATGGCTAAGGTATTCACCACCTCGATCTGATCAAAGTATCTTAATACTCTTGCCAAGCTGGTTTTGTACTTCATTCTTGAATTCTTTGAACTTTTCAAAGGATTCTGATTTATGGGTCATAAGATACACATAACCATATCTACTGAAGTCATCAGTAAATGTAATGAAGTACCTGTAACCACCTCTAGCAGCAACATTGAAAGGACCACATACATCACTATGTATAAGTTCTAACAAATCTGTTGCTCTTTCACTGTGTCCACTAAAGGGAGTCTTGGTCATCTTGCCTAAAAGGCAAGACTCGCATGTCTCATATGATTCAAAATCAAATGAGTCTAGCAGCCCATCCTTATGGAGCTGAGATAAGCGACTCTCATTTATGTGACCTAAGCGACAATGCCAGAGATAGGTTTGGTTCAACTCATTTGACTTGAACCTCTTGGTACTTATGTTATAGATAGGGCTCTCTAAGTCTAGAAAGTAGAGTCCGTTCATTAAAGGTGCACTACAATAGAACATATCATTTAAATAAATTGAACAACATTTGTTCTTTATTATAAATAAAAATCCTTTCTTGTCCAAACAAGAAACTGAAATGATGTTCTTAGTTAAGGCAGCCACATAACAACATTCATCTAATTCTAGTACAAGCCTAGAGGACAGAGATAGATCATAAGTTCCTACTCGTAGGTCCACCTCGCCCTTTGTCAATGCCCTGCTATTTCTCAGCGCCTGCACATTGGTACAAATGTGAGATGCACATCCGATATCTAATACCCATGATGAAGAAATAGATAGATTGACTTTTATAACATTTATACCTGAAGTAGAAGTCTCACTTCTTTTCTTCTTAAGATCTTCCAGGTAAGCTTTGTAGTTACGCTTCCAGTGTCCAGCTTCCTTGCAGTGGAAGCAAACCCCTTCCTTGGCTACCCCTCCTTTGGGTTTAAGTTCTTTGCCTTTGCCCTTGGCTTGGGACTTTCCCTTACCTTTAGGCTTGCCCTTGCCTTTCTTCTTGTGCACCATCAAAATGGTGTCAGATTTTCCCTTCTTAAGGTTAAGCTCAGCAGTTCTCAACATGCTGAGCATCTCAGGTAGTAGCTTATCAATTTCATTCATGTTATAATTCATGATAAATTGATTGTAGGCTTGTGGCAAAGATTGCAAGATTAGGTCAGTGGCCAGCTCTTGGCCAAGTGGGAATCCCAGCCTTTGTAGGTTTTCTACGTACCCAATCATCTTGAGTACATATGGACCTACGGGAGTCCCATCTTGCATTTTGGACCCAAATAATGCCTTAGAGACTTCATATCTCTCATGCCTTGCTTGTCCTTGATATAGTTGACGAAGATGTCCAACCATATCATAAGCATTCATGAACTCATGTTGCTTCTGAAGCTCAGAGTTCATGGTCGCGAGCATTAGACATGACACATCTAATGTATCATCTTGATGCTTCTTGTAAGCATCTTTGTCAGCTCGCGAGGCAGTGGCAAGAGGTGCCTCCGGAATGGGCTTCTCCAGGACGTATAGCTTCCTTTCTTGGGTGAGAACAATTCTCAGGTTCCTGTACTAGTCCAGGAAATTTGCTCCATTGAGCTTGTTCTTCTCAAGGACAAAATGCAGAGAGAGAGTGTTCGTGTTTGTCGACATAGTTATCTACAACATACAATGTAGACAATTAATATCATATTCCTTTTATCATTTAATTAGGCCTTTAATCAAATGATGCTCCCACTGAATTATAGGAATTTTACAGAAACGAGTTATGGATGTGGTCAAACCACATTACTAGATTCATACAAACTAGCTATAATTCTTGCAGGACAAGATCCACATCATACTAAGCCTTGAGTTAACTTTGGCTAAATCGCCCAAGACTTAGTACGATCGGTGGGTAACACATTACCGATTACATCTCTATGCAACTCTTGTTTATAGGATCAAGACCCACATTTACAAAAGACCTTGAGTTAGCTTTGGCTAAATCACCCAAGATTTAGTGTAAATGCGATCTTAACCTATCTTTCCAACGATTGGAATATGCCTATAGTTCTACTCGATCCAATTGAGTTAACTAGTTTTGCTCAATCAAATTGAGCTTACTCTAACCCAAGCGTGATAGGCGGGACCAAGATTGTCCCTCCGCACCCTACCAAGATAATATGCGTTGCTCTGCTTTGGCAGATTCAACAACAACAAATGATCAAGGTAGTGATGGGTATCAAGGCTCGGTAGGCATTTTCGAGTTAATTTGATTATGATCTAATCTAATCATAATGAATATCTTATATGCATTTAGGCCTTTATTATCCTATATTAGCATGCATCACATACATACAATCATTATTCTAGTATGCATCATATACATACAAGAAAATTATCCTAGCATGCATCATATACATACAAGCATTATTCTACTAGCATGCAACACATACATACATATATATATATATATATATGTTTAACTGTGATGTAGTCATGGCCCTACTATGATCTTCTCAAGCCAATGAGAAGATCGGACGGTAAACCTAAGGCTAGCGGCTTCTCCAAGCGCTTCCTTTGACCGCCATGTGTCGTCGGCACCCTTCTCGTAACCTCGTCTTCAAGTGGACTTTCCACCGCTCCATTTTGTACATTACAAATATGAAACTCAAGTTACATTCGAGTCTAAAACTATTTACAACTAGAATATCATAAGAAGTGGTACGACGCGCAGGTCGCATACACTATACAACATGCACAACCACAAAAATGGCACGCAAGCTGTATTATGAATTACAATACATCATCCAATCAAATTTGGGTTATTGGGCCATGAAAATCACAGAATTATACATAATTCTAAATTATGTATTTTTACAGAAAATTTCTATAATTTTTCCTATTTTTTTTCAATTTTATGAGTCACCTCCCCATAACAGTCCCGCTAGCGGTTTCCGGGCGCGATCGTGGGACAAGGCCCCTTTCGGAGATAGGGGCAGCGCCCCTACTTGCAAAATAAACTTTGCGAGTGTCCCTACAATGATCTTTCAACAACTTAAGTCACTGTCCCAAAAACCTAAAGAGAGAACTCGCCGTTTCGGAGAGTTTTTCTCGACGGTTGAAGCCTACAAGTGTCCTAACACTAGTTGCTTCGATTCTTCAAGAAAAATACCCAAAAATTCAATAAAAATAGGAAATTTACAGAAACATATAAATATATAATTTTTATATCTAATATAAAAATTAAAAAAACAAAACACATACATGCTTCGCACGTGGCTCTGAAACCACTGTTGGACTTTCCTAGCCGCAAAAACCGCTTTTTGCGTTGCGGAAACCCCGAAAGTCCGGTCACGGATCCGTGCGAAGATGTATTAAAACTAAAACATGTATGTGTTTGTATAAAACCCTAGATCTACCTTAGATCTACATGATAAGGATGTTACCCTCGATGCGACGCCCTTCGCAAATCCCGCTCATCCAAAAGCTTCGCCGGAACTCGAGAGTGTCAAGTGTACACTCCTCTATTGGTATACACACAAGCAATAGGTGGAGAAAACACACCCTTGAGTGTGCTAGCACTCTAAGGATGGTTTGGCCAAGGAGGTTGGGAGAGGGGGAGAGCTTGAGGGAATAATCCAAGGAAGAAGATGAAGTTGTGAAGAAGAAGATGGAGTTACTCAAAATCAATTCACCCCCATCAAGAAGTGGTCGGCCACATTATGGAGAGGGGGTTACATGCATGCATGTAACTCCCATGACCCTTGGTCTCTCTCATGAGGTGGCACCATATGACAAAGTCAATGATGATGTGGAGCATCATCATTTGCCGTCCATGCCAAGTCATCATCATGACATGACATTTGGTCAAGTCAAACTTGACCTTTCATCTTCCCTCTCAAGTCAAGTCAAACTTGACCTCTTATCTCCCATGGTTGATCAAATCCAACCATTTGATTCAAGTCAATTTAATTTAATGAATCTCTATTCATTAATTTAAATTGATTTGATGAATCAAATCTAAATTACACTCATTCAACACTTGAATCAACTTGAGTCTAACTCAATTAGTCTAATTTGGATTACTCTTAATCCAATTTGGTTCATCCCATGAACCTAGTCCTCATGGTTCATCATATGAACCTAATATCCATCTAATTTCCCTTATGTGTGTGACCCTATAGGTTCTTGTAACGTTGGCAATGTCCCTAAACCAATTTAGGAACATAAGAAATGAGAGGTATCTAGCAACACATCATTGCTACCCAAGTTACAAGAATGTTGAGCTCCAACATCACCTTTGTGACTACTAATTGTGACTCTCACAATATGTGACAATGTCCCTCTATCCTTGACATCTAGATTGACCAATTGAGGCATAGACCGTGTCATCCTCGATACAATCTAAATCTTGAACTCCAAGTAGACTCACTCTAATCAAATGAGCTCAATATCTCATATTGACTCATTTGGGAATGGCCATGCACTTCGTGGTCTCACTCTATCAAGAATATCGATGTCACTCCCATCATATAGGAGGGATAGATCCCATCTACATCACTCACATCCCTCCGCGTAATTTGTTACATACCCAGTAATCGCCTTTATAGTCCACCCATTTACGAGTGACGTTTGACGAAGCCAAAGTATGCAACTCCTTATGTAGGGAACCATTGTGACTTCAGGTCTAAGGACTAATAGTCATACTAATAGCCACATGAGAAAGTATATGACACTCATATAACGATCCATGATACTTTCTCAAGGCGGGTCATTCAGTATACATTCTCCAATGCATACCCATGTGTCTGTCACGCCCGCCCTTTCCAAGGGTCCGGAGGGGCGACGCGTGACGCGACCGTACATACATATATTACAGCGGAAGACTACACATATCGTACTTCTTACAACGGAAGACTTTAGACATTTTTTTTTCTTTTAAACATAAACATGCATCGTCATTTCATAGTTACTTCTTCTTAACATAGCGCATGCATCATTATTTCATAAGTACTTAGTGCTTAGTTCAAGTCCATAAACAAAATCATCTTAGGGAAAACATGCATAAAGAACATAACAGATCTCCTCCACCATGCCACTACCACACACACTTTGCCCCTCCTGTTGCTCCCTTTAGTTTATCCACCCTTTACCCTTATCTGCAGTACAAGGGAACATAAACTATAAGCACATAGGCTTAGTAAGATCCTATCCTACTCACAAAAACCATACATCAACATCAAGCATAGAGTAGTGACATGATCATATAACACATATATGCATAACATTCATGTAAACATACCAAACATAAGCAAGCATAACATGTAAACATATATAACATAAGAAAGCATAACATGTAAACATATGTAACATAAGCAAACATAACATGTAAACATATATAACATAAGCAAACATAACATGTAAACATATATAACATAACAATCATAACATGTAAACATACATAACATAAGCAAACGTAACATGTAACATATATAACATAACAATCATAACATGTAAACATACATAACATAAGCAAACGTAACATGTAACATATATAACATAACAATCATAACGTATAAACATACATAACATAAGCAAACGTAACATGTAACATATATAACATATAACATCATAACATGAGCAGACATAACATAACGGTATATGCAGGATGCTCTTCGAAAACATATATCATAGGTATTTGAACATAACTCTCAACATATTGGGCCCGACATTTTACCACATCATCATCATCATAGCGCACATCGCCAAATAGACTCGAGGCAGCTAATCTCGAACCTACTAGGTTACTAGGCTTGTACTATGTCCGTCGACCTAGGGGCCATCATCATAACATAGAAGCTCATCCTAGGCCCGATCTTAGTCCGTCGGCCTAGGGCATCTGGGAGCCCATCCCGTACTAGGTCCATACTATGACCGTCGACCTAGGGGAAATCATAACATAGAAGCCTATCCTAGGCCCGATCTAAGTTCGTCGGCCTAGGGCAACTTAGGAGCCCATCCCTTTGGACCTTGTTAGGGTCCTGGTACAAGCCATGCAGAAAGTAAAATACATACATGCTTTTTATCATAACATATCATATTTCATTTCATAAACATATCATATTCCTTATCATGGCATATCATGTTTTTCTTCTTCATATCATAACATACTTCTTCTTCATAACATATCATATGGCTTTTATAACATATTTCTTCTTCATAACATATTATTCACCATAACATATTTCTTCTTCATAACATATCATATTCTTTTCATGTATATCATGTTCCTTCTTTATAAAACATCATACATTCATACAATTACGAGGTAATAAGCATAACATGATCACAACATCACACACATATAAGCATGGCATAAGGTATAAACATCCTGAACAAGTATACATGGAATGACCTAAACTTCATGGAGTCATATCGAAGTTTTAAACACCAAACAACTTATATATGGTCTAACTAACCACATGTTAGTTCTTTAACACATAAAGCATGGCATGGGAGGGCACTTAGGGTTTTAATTAAACCTTGGCTGAATGGGTTTAAAGGACATGAGGCTCAACCACTTAACTCTAGGTTAACCAACAACATGTTACCTTCATCTAACATCAAAAGTCATCATGAACTCAATCAAACATGGCATAGAAACATATTAGGGGTCTTGGCCAAATGGTTCAAAGGCTTAAGGTTCATCCACTTAAATCTAGGTTAACCAAACAACATGTTATCTTCATTTACCATCAAAACATAGCATGAACTTATCTATAGCATGGCATAGAACATGTTATCTTCTTTTAACATCAAACATGGCATAAACTCATTTAAAACCTAGCATAGAGCATGTTATCTTCATCTAACACCAAAAGTCATTATGAACTCATGCAAAACATAGCATAGAAGACACCTTAGGGGTCTAGATGGACTTGGCCGAATGGTTCAAAGGGCCTAAAGGTTCATCCACTTAAACCTAGGTTAAACAAACAACATGTTATCTTCATTTACCATCAAAACATAGCATGGACTTATCTATAACATAGCATAGAACATATTATCTTCTTCTAACATCAAACATGGCATGAACTCATTTAAAACCAAGCATAGAACATGTTATCTTCATCTAGCATCAAAACTTAGCCTAAACTCATCTAAACATGGCATAAAAGAACACACATAGGGGTCTAAAGTGGCTTGGCCAAATGGTCCAAGGCTTAGAAGTTCATCCACTTAAATCTAGGTTAACCAAACATTATGTTATCTTCTTTTACTATCAAAACATAGCATGAACTTGGCTATAGCATGGCATAAAAGAACATATAGGGGTTTAGAGTGGCTTGGCCGAATGGTTTTAAAGGTCATAAAAGTTCAAACACTTAACCTAATTCATCTAGCATCCTATCTTCATCATGTTCATACAAGATATGGCATGGATCTTCATGGAAAGCTCAAACAAGGTCTTGGTCGAATGGTCCCTTGGGTTTTTAAGGTCAAACACTTAACCTAATCCATCTAGCATCCTATCTTCATCATGTTCATACAAGATATGGCATGGATCTTCATGGAAAAACTCAAACAAGGTCTTGGCCGAATGGTTTCAAGAGGATTAACACAAATACATCAATCGAAAACTACTTGTATGCAGGTGAGGGGGATACTTACATCCTTCTCTTTGCTTTTTGGTTGGAAGATAACCTAAGGGATGCCAACTTAGCCTTCCTCTTGCTTGGATAGGTTTCGGACAAAGGATGAAAAGGGAGAGAATTGGATTTCGATGAGGAAGAAGATGAGAAGGAGAGAAAAGCAATTTGGTTACTCATGTCTCCTCATTCCCCCTATTTATTCACTTGAAGAGTCCCTTAGTCTCCATTACCCCTAACTATAATTTCCCATATTCCTCTAATAGTACAACCCTACTGGACTTCTGGTTATTCGATGCATCTTTAGGGCTTAGCTATCTCTAGAGGTTTGGGGTTCAATTCCTAGGCCTTGCATCCTTTTTGGCTCCTTTTCTTTTATTTTTGAAAGAACTCACATAAAGCCCATTATAATCATGCCAAAAATTCTTGTAAAATAGCTAGAAATTTTATGGGCATTGCAGTGTCAACTTGATATCTCATATCCATGACTTGTGAGATCAAGTCATCATGTTGACCTACATGCTAGTTTCTACGCATTAACATTGTCCCTGAATGTTAATACTCGACTAGGAATGATTAAGAGTAGTGTTCTCTATATCATCTCATTATCGATTCACCCAATCGATTGATATAGATAAGAACCTACTACTCAAGGACATTATTATATTTAGTTATTTGGCACCAATACAAGTAAATATAATAACCATGCCTTTATAAATAGGAATATGATACAATAAAGTCCATACAACAATCATCACATGATTAGCTCTCGGGCTTTCACGAACACCATCTAAATCAGTGCTTTCTACTCCCACAGAATTGTGGACTGGGCGAAAGCCTAGTCTGAGACATATTCGGATTTGGGGGAGTCCAGCACATGTGGTGAAGGCAGATGCTGGTATGTTGGAACCTCGTACAGAAGTGTGCATGTTCGTTGGTTATCCTAGAGGAACGAAAGTTGGTTTGTTTTATAGTCCTAGAGATCAGAGGGTGATCGTTAGCATGAACGCCAGATTTCTAGAGGAAGACTATGTGATGAACCACAAGCCCATGAGTAAGATTGTTCTGTAGGAATTGAGAGGGAAAGTCACTACTTCAGTACCACCAGTACAAGAGGATATACCACAAGTAACTGCACCACGTGTGACAGAGGATACACAGGTGATACCTCATCATAGTAGGAGGGTTGTTAGACAGCCGGACAGATTTATGTTCTTGGGAGAATCTTCTGATTTCATCCCTAGCAAACATGAACCTGATCCCTGGACATATGACGAGGCAATCCAAGATAAAGATGCGGTATCTTGGCAAAGTGTGATGAATTCTAAGATAGAATCTATGGATTCAAATCAGGTCTGGAAGCTAGTAGAACCACCCAATGGTGTAAAAGCCATTGGATGCAAGTGGATCTACAAAAGAAAGAGAGGAATAGATGGAAAGGTTGAGACCTTCAAAGAGAGGCTTATTACGAATGGGTATACTCAGAAAGAGGGCATCGATTATGAGGAGACCTTTTCACCGATAGCCATGCTTAAGTCTATCCGGATACTCTTATGTATTGCTGCTCATATGGATTATGAGGTATGACAGATGGATGTCAAGACAACTTTCCTTAATGGAAGTCTTGAGGAAAACATCTATATGAAGCAACTAGAAGGATTCATTGCAAAGGGCAAAGAGCATCTTGTGTGCAAGCTTAATCGGTCCTTTTAAGGATTGAAGCAAGCTTCGAGATCTTGGAACATCCGCTTTGATGAGGTAATCCAGTATTTGGATTTATTCAATGTCCGGATGAGTCTTGTGTATACAAGAGATGTGATGGAAACATAATGATATATCTTGTACTATACGTAGATGACATTTTGTTAATTGATAAAAATGTCAAGGTGTTTTCGGACGTAAGGGTGTGGTTGTCCAAACAGTTTGATATGAAGGACTTGGGAGAAGTGGGACGCATCCTTGGGATCAAGGTTATAAGGGATCGCAGGAAAAGAATGTTGTTCTTATCTCAAGCTTCATACATAGACACCATTATGGATCGTTTTAGCGTGAAGAACTCCAAGAAAGGTTTTCTACCTTTTAGGCATGGAGTGCCTTTGTCTAAAGAGATGTGTCCTAGAACATCAAAGGAGATAGAGGAGATGAAGGTGATTCCTTATGCTTTGGCAGTAGGAAGCCTCATGTATGCTATGCTATGTACGAGACCGAATATATGCTTTGTAGTTGGCATGGTTAGCATATATCAGAGTAATCTAGGACAAGGACATTGGACTGCGGTAAAGCATATATTGAAGTACTTGAGAAGGACTAGGGATTATATGCTAGTTTACCAGGCAGATCAATTACTCCCTGTGGGTTACACAGATTCCGACTTCCAATCGGATAGGGATAACAGTAAGTCTACCTCAGGTTTTGTGTTTACTTTAGGAGGTGGAGCCATTGTATGGAGGAGTGTCAAGCAGAAATGCGTGGCAGACTCTACCATGGAAGCTAAGTATGTGGCAGCCTCTGAGGCGGCCAAAGAAGTTGTATGACTCAGGAACTTCTTGATGGGCTTGGATGTGATTTCTGGTTTGCTCAGAACTATCAAAATTTATTGTGATAACAGTGGTGCAGTTGCAAACTCGAAGGAACCACGAGCCCATAAGGCAAGTAAACACATAGAGCGCAAGTACCACCTGATACGAGAAATCGTAAGGAGAAGTTGTTGTGGCAAAGATTGCATCAGAGGATAACCTGGCAGATCCTTTCACTAAGGCCCTTCCAGCGAGAGCTTTTGATAGACATGTGGAGGGAATGGGAATCAGATGTATGGTAGTATGAGGATAGCATAGTCTTTTAGTATAAGTGGGAGATTATTGGGATGTATACTGAAAAGTCTATCTTTTGTATGAACACCTTTATTTTTGAAATAAGAATCACATGATCATTGTTTGCATATTTATGGTTATGCATATTGTCTAATACATTACATTGTAGATAACATGGTGTGTAGTGTCACACGGGAGATCATGTTATCAGTTCCTTGTAAAGTGTAAGTAAAGGCTCACAACTGAGATGATTTTGGAAAAACCATTGGTATGGTTGTAGTGTGATTTGGTATTGATTTGTCTTGACCATAGAATTACACTAGTACATTTTTTGTGTATTGAGCAGGACCGACTTAGAGGTGATTCGATTTATTACTCACTACATAATTGAATCATACCTCGGATATTATGGTGTACATGCTCTTAATCCCGATATAATAACAGGCACATATACTTTGTATTTATTTCTTTGATTAACCAATGGGTGAGATTTATAGAGTAAATCGATAGGCTCAGTAAGTTGGGAAATGATATTATTTATATGGTGTGCCTTTGATTATAGAAGGAAACTGTATCCTATATATTAGGATGATGATGTCCCCTTGAGGAGCTCATAAGGTTCATCATATAAACCCTGCAGGTGGACTTGGTCCGGCATGATTATAAGGTTGAGTGGTACTACTCATAGAGTTAGATGTTGATTAATTAATTGTCAATAAATTAATTAATTGACGGACATTTGAGATCTTAAACACGGGGAGACATTTGTACACATAATATATGGAACCCATATTTATTTATGGGGTTGGTGAGGTAGATCAATGATAATCCTCTTGTGGAATGAATTATCATTAATGGATCAGAATTTATGTGGGCTTGATCCATTGGGTAGCCAAGATCCAACTTCTCTTCATGGTCCCTATTGTAGCCTATTAAAACCCTCATGGAGCCTAGATCCAATGGTGGAAAATGGAACATTAGATCCGACGGTGAGGATTAAATCTCTACATCCGACGGTGGAGATTAAATATCTAGATCCGACGGTTGAGATTAAATCCCTAGCTCCGACGGTGGAGATTAAAAGGAGGCTTAAGCCTAACTCTATAAAAGGATGGCCAAGGCTTGGGTGTGGAGGAGATCGTGGGAGATTAGGGTTTTGGGCGACAAGACATTAGGGTTTAGAACCCTAGTTGGTAGGGCGATGCCTATTCTTCAATTACTAGGGTCGGCGACAAGAAGGTAAGGGTTAGTCTCTCTTCTTCCTCTCTTGGCCGGAGCACCCTTCTCTTCCTCTCCTTTAGCTAGCAATAGCCCTTCATTCAAGGTTGGCCGGAGCCCTTCATCCGCTCCTTGGCCGGCGGCAACATCAAGCTTGGAGCTTGGTGGTTGGTTCTAGATAGGAGAAAGAGTTTCATTTTATTCTTCCCTTTGTTCGGAGCGAGCAAGGAAGGGAAGAACGTGATCTAGGAGGCTTCGACTTTTGGAAGATCGTCGCCCACACGACGTCCAAAAGGAGGAAGGACATACAATAGAAGATCAAGAGGTATAACAAGAGGTATAAGCTTGTTTACTTTGATTAGTGTTCTTTTGTATTATGTATATAATTGTTTACAAATGTATGTGGCTAATTTACTTGGACCCCGAAGACAAACACAAAAATCGGTGATCTGTACATCGTCTATTCCGCAGCTAATCGAAGAATAGAGGTAGGTTGCTTGAACAATAAGTTTGTTCAAGTGACCACTCTTATCAAATAGCACGACGATGGAACGGTTGCGTGGGTAATCCCTCTTTGTCAAGGATTAATTTTTTTAATCCGGGGACATAGACGGGATCTCCATGAACAAGCGAACGAGTAGAAGTGGGAAGCAAAGTTTTCACCTTCATGATACACCTCAAACATGAGGTTTTAACCCCAAGTATGGTGCCCCCATACTTGCTAGACCACTCTTAGCTTAGACCAAAGCCTTCTAGCCACCTCTGTCAGCCTCACGCCTATTGGATCCCTCCAAGTCATCCATGACTTGTTTATCTATATGCTAGCCTTCAGGTGCTTCCATCAGCTATTGTCATGCTAATGTGGTCTACACCGCCAAGGCACATTGGGCTTATGCTGCCAACACTCCGCTTAGACTTTACGCCGTCAACCATTGGACTTATGCTGCCAAAACTCAACCCTTGGACTTTACGCCTCCAATATTCCCCTTGGACTTTCCAATTGCCAAGACTCAAGCTTGGACTTTCCCTTGCCAACCCATGTTGGACATTCCATGCCAAGACCCATGCTTGGACTTTCCTTGCCAAGACCCATGCTTGGACTTTCATTGCCAACCCATGTTGCACTCTCCATGACAATGGTCAAACCATCATCAAACATCAAACATGACCTGGGTCAATTGCACCAACAATCTCCCCAACATATTGTCAGACATCAATGTCAAACATCAAAACACTACTCGAGTCAAACTCGAGTCTGGGCAATCGTGACCTGGGTCGATTGCACCAACAGTTACTCCAAAATTCAACCAAAGGATTAACCCTTTTTCGTGGACTCTTAATAATCACATCCACAACTAAGCTAACGGTAAGAATATTACACAACCATATGATATCAAATATGAACTTACTAGCTTGCATCATCCACACCACTTTCTACATCAAATATAGGATATTAGATATGCATTTACTCATGCCGTATATTGAAGTCACCCTCCTTAGATCACCCTCTTCGCCTAATTGTAATTGTAAAACACTAGATTCTTTCAACAGTTCCTTAATGAATATAAAATCAATCAATAAATGATAAAGAGTCAAGCAACTAATACCTAACAAGAATCCTTCGCACAATGTTTCCACTCTCCACTCAGGATTGTAGAAGAATAGGGATAGCTGCCAATGATGGAAGAATAGAATGTCCTCTATTGCTTGAGATGCAGGCCACTGTCAACAAGGCCAAATCTGTTGTGGTGGTTGAGGGTTGATCCCAACTGCTGCAAGATGAGGCAATGGCCACCACATCACCAACCTAGACTCACACTAACAAATTGGCAGTGTTGGTGACACTGTTACAAGGTGTGGTGGCCAAGAGGATTGCTAGCCAAAGTGTCCCAGTGTTCGCAGGTTGATCTAGGCACCAGAAGAAAGGAATAGGGGAAAGGATTGGTGTGAATAGCCACCAACAGCTACCTCAACAATCTGTAATGCAAGGAGTGCAGGATAATGATAATTGAGATAAGAGACTACATAACTCAACGGTGTCGCGTGTGGGTGGAGGTTGGCCGGTGGAAATGCACGAATGTGCGAGAGGATAGACGACGATCGACATGCGATTGTTCCTAACAATAGCTGATTGGAAGTAGCAGATAGCTAGGGCATCGCATGATCTGGCTTGACCGGTTGTGATGGGGCAACATCCACAAACGGAAGAGAAGAAAGCACCAGAGGAATGCAGAAGTAACTCCGTCGCGGCTGAGCTTGCGCCGAGGGCACAACAGTAATCACGAGAGGGTAGGAGACACCGTCGTTGTCCATTGTCCATTGTCCATCGACTGGAAGAGATGAAGAACATAGGAAAACACAATCGGGAGAGGAGAAGATGATGCGATCCGAGGAAAAGAGGAATTGCGACGACAAAATGAAATTGGGGAGAGGAGAGAATAAAATTAAGGAAAATGAAACCAAACTTAGGTTTTGCTAATCAAACCATACCTTAATTACTTTCAATAATTCCTCAAATATTGATAATCCAAATAGACTTTATTAAAGCCTATTTATTTTATCCCCAAAAACTTACATAGAAACATCATCTTTAATTCAGAATAATTTCGAAAATTTTTGAAAAATTCCATCAGCTCCTTTCTTAATAAACTAGTATTATTTTATAGTTATTTTGATGTCGTATCTTACAAATGGTGCTCCCTTCACCGATAATCTCTTATTTTTTGATGTATGACAACACAACCATTTAAAGTTAAGAGAAATATACCAAAATAATATGCACACATAATAAATATAATAACTTTGTAATAAGAAATTATATAATCACTAAATTTGCACACATGAAAAATTTAAACTTTAAACACCTTCTCTCCCTCTTGCAAAATTTAAACTTTAAGCACTTTCTCTCAATCTTTAAAGGTTTTCAAACTTAACTTTAAACATACTCTCTCCCCCTTTAGCATACATCAAAATATACAAAAATATTATAAGCTAAAGTAATTAAGCAAAATTCCTAAATGTCAAAAACTGTTGATGTTCAAACTCCTTTTTTAAAAAAATAATATAATATAAGATATTTAAAAATTAGAAACTCAAATTTTTGATAACATTTCTTTTGAAAATTTAATTTTTAAGTCTTCCTTTAACTCTTAAGTTAAAAATTCCATTTTCAAACTTTCAACTTACAATTCTCTTTTCAACTTCAAAAGATTCCTTTATGTTCTCCCTCTTCATTCTTTTTTATTTTTTAAAACATATAGTTAACATTCTTTCAAAAATATCAAAGTAATACAATCTCCCCCTTAATTCATGCTTTCCCTCTTTGAAAACATATACTTCACATTTATTTCAAAAATATCAAAGGAATTAAAACTTTTTGAAAATACAATCTTCCTCTTAACTTATGCTTATAGTAATTTAAAAAATAAAAATAAACTATGTAAGTTTTCAAAATATTATTAAAAAAAAACTCCATAATATCCCTATATTGTTTTGAAAATAATATTCCAAGATAATTTTTAAAAAATAAACTTTATAGATTATAAATTTCTCCCCCTATGTCACTCATCAATGATGCATGCAGGTACAAGAAATACATGAATAAGCATTGTAATTTTGCTAAAAGATAACGACTTTCCAAGTATGGATCCTGACTTGTATTTTGGTATAAATAAAAATATTTTCAATATATACATTTAAAATATTCCTTAAAAAAAATATCTGAAGGGGTTTTGCCCCGGAAGCTCTCATACCAATTTAATGGTTTTTGCTTATCGAGTCCGTGAGGAGAAACTTCGCTTCCCACTTCACCTTGGTCGTTTGATCATGGCGATCCCTTCGATGTCCCCGGATTAAAATTTAATCCTAGATAAAAGGGATTTCCCAAACCACCAAGTCATCGTCGTGCTATTCGTTTAGAGAGGTCACTTGAACAAACAAGTTGTTCAAGCGACCAACCTCTATTCTACGAGTAGCCGCGGAATAGACGATGTCCGGATCGCCGGTTTTTGTGTTTATGCTAGGGATCCAAGTATTATTTAGCCATATACAGATTTATATCATGCCCATAATTGAAAAATAAATACAAACATGTAACATATAAAGATTAGAGAATCGATATACCTGTCGATCTTCTAATGTATGTCCTTCCTCCTTTCGGACGTCGTGTGGGCGATGCTCTACCAAAAGCCAAAGCTCCTAGATCGCAAATCTTCCTTCCTTGCTCATCCAAAACAAGAGGAAGAATAGAAACAAAGCTCTTCTCCTTCCTATGGCCAACAAACAAGCAACAAGGAGAATGCTTGCCGCCGGCCAACAAGGAGAAGGAGATAATGGTGGAAACCGGCCAAGACACCAAGGGAAAGCCCCATATCTTGTTTCCACCACCTAAGGAGAAGGAGAAGGGGTCTTTGGAAGCTGGACAAGGGCTGGGAAAGGGCTGTGGGCGCCGGCCACCAAAGGAGAGGAAGAAGAAAGCAAACTACTTCCTTATTTGGTGCCACCCAAGCCTCCTAAACCCTAAGCCTCAAAACCCTAATCCTAGCTCTCCTTATGGCCGGCCATGGAAGTGGGGAAGAAGATTAGGATGAGCACAAGATAAGGTAGAGGGAAGATGGAAGGAAGTGGCCACACCTTAGGAAGAAGAAGAAAAACTCCTCCTTGAGTTGCCGCCCACCCATAAGCTCCCAAAACCCTAGCCACCCAAACCTAATCCTAAACCAACTAGGATTCCTAGCCTCCAAAGGAAGCAAACCCTAATCCCCTTAAGCCATGCTCTTCTTGCCGCCCACTTCATGATCTCTATTTATAGAGTTGGGCTCAAGCCATGATTTAATCTCCTCCATTGGTTCTAGGGATTTACTCTCAACCGTCGGATCTAGAGATTTAATCTCAACCGTCGGATCTAGAGATTTAATCTCTACCTTTGGATCTAGAGTTTTTTTTTCATCCATTGGATATAAGCTTCATAAGGTGTTAATAGGCTACATTAGAGACCATGAGGAGGAGTTGGATCTTGGCCACCCATAGATCAAGCCCACATAAAGTCTGATCCACTAATGATAATCCAATCCACTAAAGGATTATCATTGATCTACCTCACCAACCCCCATATGATAATATGGGCTCCATATATTATTTGTATATTTTCTCCCCGTGTTTAAGATCTCGAATGTCCGTCGATTAATTAATTTACTGACCATTAATTAATTGACATCTAACTCCTTGTGTAGTACCACTCAACCTTTTCATCATGCCAGACCAAGTCCACCTGCAGGGTTTACATGATGAACCTTATGAGCTCCTCAAGGAGACATCATCATCCTAATATATAGGACATGGTTTCCTCCTATAATCAACGACACACCATATAAATAATATCATCTCCCAACTTACTAAGCCTATCGATTTAATCTATAAATCTCGCCCATTGGTAAATCAAAGAGATGACTACTAAGTATATGTGTCTATTATTATATCGGAATCAAGAGCATGTACAAAATAATATCTGAGGTCGAATTCGATTATGTAGTCAGCAATAAATCGAATCACCTCTAAGTCGGTCCTGCTCAATACACTCAAAGTGCACTAGTGTGATTCTATGGTCTAGACAAACCAATACCAAATCACACTACAACCATTCCGATGGTTTGTCCAAAGTCATCTCGGTTGTGAGCCTTTACTTATACTTTACAAGGAGTCGATAACATGATCTCCCGAGTGACACCACACACCATGTTATCTACAATGTAACGTATTAGACAATATGCATAAAAATATGCAAACAATGATCATGTGATTCTTATTTCAAAAATAAAGATGTTCATAGAAAAGATAGACTTTTCAGTATACATCCTTACATTATCTAACTCTAGTTTCTGAAAACTCGAATGATATGAATACATCATCAAGTCTAGTTTTGAGTTAATCACCTTAAGTGATCCATTTTGATTTAAACCCCTTTTGATTCATGTCGATGCACTAAGTCTAAATCTAGAACCTGGGGTACAATTCTAACATCTCAGGCCTATTTTTGTAGCTCATTACACAAATAGATAATCCTAGGTGTTTGTGAGATGCAAAGGCTTCCTAGATCTATAGGTTCGTGAAATCTAGGTTTGAACTAAGGTAGCTTTATTTTAAATTTTCTCAAATATTTAAAGATTATAGCTTTGTATAAAAATAAATTTTTGTGTGATAGCAACAATAAATTTTTTAAGTAGAAGTAAAACATAATCTACAAGACACAAGCCTAATTATCGTCTAAGTGTACTAAACTCGACTTCGGAAAGTGGTTTGGTAAAAATGTTATCTAAGTTAGATTTGGACTCAACATAATTGAGTTCAATATTTCCTTTTGTTACATGATCTGTCAAGCACTGAGAGTATACTTGTTCGTCCATCATACGATATCCTCTTATGACAATATAAGATATAACACTGAAACAATGCCCAAATAGCTACTAGAACACACAAGTCATATATCACAGTGAAATAACACTGAAAAGTATAAAGATACAAACACTCAAAGATGCGTACCGGTACAACTTTGATAGAAAAACAAGAAAATATAACATAACCAATACCACAATTGAATCCATAGTAAGACCAAACATTATAACCACATACAACAAATCATAATCCAAAATGTGGAGCCAATATGGAATAAAATCCAAAATGCTCAATGTGAGATGGGATCGGCAGACAAGACTATGAATATATCAAAATATCATCTAAGAAGATGATAGAAAAATGATCCAAACACTCCAGGAACACTCGATTCATCAAGTCCATGAAAGCGACTGGAGAACTAGTAAGTACAAATGGTATCACCAAAAACTCATAGTGTCCATACCGAGTATTAAATATCATTTTCTGCACACCCCCATCTCTTACTCTAAGATGATGATAACTTGATCTTAAATCAATCTTAGAGTACACATAAATATTCTTAAGTTGATCAAATAAATCCTCGATTGGTGGAAAAGGATACATGTTCTTAATAGTTACTACCTTCAGTTGTCGATAATTGATGCATAACCTCATATATCCATTGTTCTTTTTAACAAAGAGTACTCGATCTTTTCAAGGAGAAACACTGGGATGGATGAATCCTCCATCTAATATCTCCTATAGTCACAACTTATGTTCATCCAATTCCTATAGTATCATTTGATATGGGCTCTTCAATACTAGAGCTATTCTCGGAATTATTTTGATCACAAATTCCACTTGCCTATGCAGTGGCAAGCTCTTCAATACTACATCTAAATACTCTCAGACTATACACACATCAGAGAGGCATGATATACTATCATTTCAACAACTTAACTAACTTCTTGGTTGGTGGTCAGCACCTCCCTTGACGATAAAGATACCACTAACCCACATGGTCAGTGTATAGAACTCTCCTAATCACATCCAGAATTGCTCTAGACATAATGAATGTGAACTACCCATATCAATCAGTATATAAACTGAGATAATATTTCGAATGATCAATCTGTCGACCTGTTGTGTCTCTTCTCAAGTAATCACGTAAACCCGTTAAAGTTGTATACTTAGTAGTTGAGTTCTTGTAAGTGCAAAAAGCTACCACAAAGGAACTAAAATCAACTGTTGAGGTTGACATGCAAATCAAAAATGTTGCACTGGAGGAGGTAAACACTACTGTGCTGGATATACTGGGTAGTAAACCACCGCTACTGGTGTAAAATATCGCAAATAGATGGCTAAAGGGTAATTTTATTAGTGGGTTAATTAAAAATTTTTGAGGGATGGTTAGGGATATAATTAAACCTAGCCTAGCCTAAGGGTTTAATGGTTAGGGGTTAATTGAAACTTGGTAGGCTTATAGGGTCTGGACCCTGACTTGTTTGCTAAACCCAACCCGATATGAAAAACCCGCTCCATTTCTCTCATTAACGCACAACCATCTTATTCTTTCCATTCCTTCCATTATCTGCGATTTCTCATTGCGGATTAAAGCCCTGACTTTTCTTCTCACCACGCGACTACTCTTCCTCCTCACGGCGTGATTCTTCTCTTATCTTCCTCATCATGACACTGCCTCTCCTCTCACCTTCTCTTCTTCTCTGAAGCGCAACGCTGCCGAACGCCCTTCCCCTTTCCTCTCGTTCTTCTTCCTCATGGAAGGCAGCAAGATTGGCTTGGACGATCTCTGTGGACAAGCTAGGGTGGCGAGTGTGCACAGCTAGAAGCTTGTACCGACGGTGAGCGTGCGTATGGCTGGGAGTTTGGGTCAGCGGAGTCGGCACCACATGCTAATCTGGGGCTGAGACCTCTGCCAGAGCAAATAGTGGCTGGAACTTGGATTTGAGCAACATTCTGGTAGTAATCAGCCTTGCGTTCTCTGCCGGAGCAAGGTAAGAGCTACTCTTTTTCTCAATCCTGGACGAGAATCATACCTAGCTGTGGTTAATTCTCGTTCTGAGCTTGATCGGTCGATATGGGAAGCGCTATTGCCATTGGATTTTCCGATGAACAGAGAATTTGGGGGAAAGTGTCATCGGTGGAGCTGCAACCTCAGGTATACCTCTCGGTTGCTCCCTTTGTTTGCTGTCCAAGGTGGTAATTTGTGTCGATTTTGGGTCTCAAAGGGGGGCTATGCAGTGGGGTGTCTTTCCGTTGAGTTTTGAACTGTGGGTGGTTGTCGTGTGATGGTAGATACTACTTTGTGGGTTCAAGGAGGACGGGGCAGTGTAGATCGAAGAGTTGGATCGAGCTTGAGGTAAGGTTTGTGTTGATCTATGGTTTTATCAGATTGTACGTGACTATGAGAGGGAAATTACCGACTATTGTGGAGGGCTATGTTTTTGGCTATGAATAAGGTTGTTCTTGGCCACGAAGGAGTTGTATAAGGTTGTGAAGGTTGTGCATGAAGGTTTTGCCCGAAATCTCTGATACCAATTAAAGGGTTTTGCTTATCGAGTCCGTGAGGGGAAACTTTGCTTCCCACTTCACCTCGGTCATTTGATCATGGCAATCCCTCCGATGTCCCCGGATTAAAAATTTAATCCTAGACAAAAGGGATTGCCCAAACAACCAAGCCATCGTCGTGCTATTCGTTTAGAGAGGTCACTTGAACAAACTAGTTGTTCAAGCGACCATCCTCTATTCTAAGAGTATCCGCGGAATAGACGATGTCCGGATCGCCGGTTTTTGTGTTTATGTTCGGGAACCAAGTATTATTTAGCCATATACAGATTTATATAATGCTCATAGTTGAAAAACAAAAACAAGCAAGTAACAAAAAAAGAAAGAAGAATAGGTATACCTCTCGAACTTCTAATGTATGACCTTCCTCCTTTTGGACGTCGTGTGGGCGACAATCTACCAAAAGTCGAAGCTCCTAGATCACAAATCTTCCTTCCTTGCTCTTCCAAAGCAAGAGGAAGAATAGAAACAAGGTTCTTCTCTTCCCTAAAACCAACCAACAAAGAACAAATAAGATCCTTGCCACCGGCCAACTAGGAGGAGGAGTTTGTGGTGGAATCCGGCCAAGACACCAAGGGAAAGCCCTATATCTTGTTTCCACCACCTAAGGAGAGGGAGAAGAGAAGATTTGGCCACCGGCCAAGGTTGGAAAGGGGCTGGATGAACTATTGGATGCCGGCCAATGAAGGAAGAAGAAGAAAGCAAAGCCTTCCTTATTTGGTGCCGCCCAAGCCTCCAAACCCTAACCCTAATCCTATCTCAACTAGGATTGCTCTCTTGCCGCCCAAAACCCTAGCTGTCATGGATGATCTTCACGCCAACTCCCTTGCCCTCCTTTTATAGAGTTAGGGATAAGTCATGATTTAATCTCCTCCATTGGTTCTAGGGATTTAATCTCAACCGTCGGATCTAGAGATTTAATCTCAACCGTCGGATCTTAGAGATTTAATCTCTACCTATGGATCTTAGAATTTTGTTTCTATCCATTGGATCTAAGCTTCATGAGGTGTTAATAGGCTACACTAGGGACCATGAGGAGGAGTTGGATCTTGGCCACCCATGGATCAAACCCACATAAAGTCTGATCCACTAATGATGATCCAATCCACTAAAGGATCATCATTTATCTACCTCACACACCCCCATATGATAATATGGGCTACATATATTATTTGTACATTTTCTCCCCGTGTTTAAGATCTCGAATGTCCATCGATTAATTAATTTACTGACCATTAATTAAATAATATCTAACTCCATGAGTAGTATCACTCAACCTTTTCATCATGTCGGACCAAGTCCACCTGCAGGGTTTACATGATGAACCTTATGAGCTCCTCAAGGGGACATCATCATCCTAATATATAGGACACGGTTTCCTCCTATAATCAACGACACACCATATAAATAATATCATCTCTCAACTTACCGAGCCTATCGATTTAATCTATAAATCTCGCCTATTGGTAAATCAAAGAGATGAGTACTAAGTATATGTGCCCGTTATTATATCGGGATTAAGAGTATGTACAATATAATATCTGAGGTCCAATTCGATTATGTAGTCTGCAATAAATCGAATCACCTTTAAGTCGGTCCTGCTCAATACACACAAAGTGCACTAGAGTGATTCTATGGTCAAGACAAACCAATACCAAATCACACTACAACCATTCCGATGGTTTGTCCAAAGTCATCTCGGTTGTGAGCCTTTACTTATACTTTTCAAGGGGCCGATAACATGATCTCCTGTGTGACACCACACACCATGTTATCTACAATATAAAGTATTAGACAATATTGCATAACCATAAAAATATGCAAACAATGATCATGTGATTCTTATTTCAAAATAAAGATGTTCATACAAAAGATAGACTTTTTAGTATACATCCATACAATCTCCTACTTATACTAAAAGACTATGTTGTCCTTAAACTGCCATACATCTGATCCCCATTCCCTCCACATGCCTATCAAAAGCTCTTGCCGAAAGGGCCTTAGTGAAAGGATCTGCCAGGTTATCCTCCGATGCAATCTTGGCCACAACAACTTCTCCTCTCTTTATGATTTCTCGTATCAGGTGGTACTTGCGCTCTATATGTTTACTAGCCTTATGGGCTCGTGGTTCCTTCGAGTTTGCAACTGCACCACTATTATCACAATAAATTTTGATAGTTATGGGCAAACCAGGAATCACATCCAAGTCCATCAGGAAGTTCCTAAGCCATACAACTTCTTTGGTCGCCTCAGAGGCCGCCACATACTCAGCTTCCATGGTGGAGTCCGCCACACACTTCTGCTTGACACTCCTCTATACAATGGCTCCACCTCCCAAAGTAAACACAAAACCTGAGGTAGACATACTGTTATCCCTATCAGATTGGAAGTCGGAATCCGTGTAACCCATAGGGAGTAATTGGTCTTCCCGGTAAACCAGCATATAATCCCTAGTCCTTCTCAGGTACTTCAATATATGCTTTACCGCAGTCCAATGTCCCTGTCCTAGATTACTCTGATATCTGCTGACCATGCCCACGACAAAGCAGATATCTGGTCTCGTACAGAGCATCGCATACATGAGGCTTCCTACTGTCGAAGCATAAGGAACCGCCTTCATCTCCTCTATCTCCTCAGATGATCTAGGACACATCTCCTTAGATAAAGGAACTCCATGCCTGAAAGGTAGAAAACCCTTCTTGGAGTTCTGCATGCTAAAATGCTCCATAATCGTGTCTATGTATGAAGCTTGGGATAAGCACAACATCCTTTTCCTGTGATCCCTTATAACCTTGATCCCAAGGATGTGTCCCACCTCCCCCAAGTCCTTCATATCAAACTGTTTGGACAACTATACCCTTACGTCCGATAACACCTTGATATTGTTGCAAATCAACAAAATGTCATCTACGTATAGTACAAGAAATACCACTATGTTTCCGTCACATCTCTTGTATACACAAGACTCATCCGAACTTTGAATAAATCCATAAGACTGGATTACCTCATCAAAGCGGATGTTCCAAGACCTCGAAGCTTGCTTCAATCCATAAATGGACCGATTAAACTTACACACAAGATGCTCTTTGCCTTTAGCAATGAATCCCTCTGGTTGCTTCATGTAGATATTTTCCTCAATACTTCCATTAAAGAAAGCTATCTTGACATCCATCTGCCACACCTCATAATCCATATGAGATGCTATGCATAAGAGAATCCGGATAGACTTAAGCATGGCTACCGACGAAAAGGTCTCCTCATAATCGATACCCTCTTTCTGAGTATACCCCTTCGCAACAAGCCTCGCTTTGAAGGTCTCAACCTTCCCATCTATTCCTCTCTTTCTCTTGTAGATCCACTTGTATCCAATGGTTTTTACACCATCGGGTGGTTCTACTAGCTCCCAGACCTGATTTGAATCCATAGATTCAATCTCAGCATTCATAGCACTTTGCCAAGATACTGCATCTTTATCTTGGATTGCCTCATCATATGTCCAGGGATCAGGTTCATGTTCGCCAGGGACCAAATCAGAAGATTCTCCCAAGAACATGAATCTATCAGGCTGTCTCACAACCCTCCCACTATGACGAGGTATCACCTGTGTATCCTCTATGACATGCGGTGCAGTGACATGTGGTATATCCTCTTGTACCGATGGTACTAAAGAAGTGACTTCCCCTTTTAACTCCTCCACAATAATTTTACTCTTGGGCTTGTGGCTCATCACATAGTCTTCTTCTAGAAATCTATCGTTCGTGCTAACGATCATCCTCTGATCTCTAGGACTATAAAACAAACCACCCTTTGTTCCCCTGGGATAGCCAACGAACATGCGTACTTCTTTACGAGGTTCCAACTTACCAACATCTTCCTTCAGCACATGTGCTAGACTCCCCCATATCCGAATATGTCTTAGACTAGGCTTTCGCCCAGTCCATAATTCTGTGGGAGTAGAAGGCACTAGTTTAGATGGAACCAAGTTCAGAATGTACATTGCTGTATCCAGAGCATATCCCCAGAATGAATCTGGCAACTCAGAATAACTCATCATCGATCTAACCATCTCCATAAGAGTCATATTCCTTCGCCCTGATACACCGTTTTACTGGGGTGTGCCAGGTGCAGTCATTTGGGATTGAATCCTAGCCTCTGATAAGTAGTTCCTAAACTCTCCCAAGAGGTACTCACTACCACGATCAGATCGTAGTGTCTTGATACTTTTACCTTGACGTTTCTCCACATCAGCCTTGAATTCTTTGAACTTGTCAAAGCATTCATACTTGCGGTGCATCAGGTAAATGTATCCATATCTTGAGTAATCGTCTATAAAAGAGAAGAAATACTCAAAACCATTTCTAACCTGGATAGACATAGGACCACACAAATCATAATGAAGCAATTCTAACACATCTTTGGCTTTATACCCCTGGGCCTTAAAAGGCCTCTTGGTCATCTTACCCTCTAAGCAAGATTCATAGGTTGGGAGATCCTCCAACACTAATGAACCCAAAGGTCCATCAACTATCAACCTTTGAATTCTGCTTAGGTTAATGTGACCGAGCCTAAGATGTCAAAGATATATTTGGTTCATCTTCGAAGGTTCTTTTCTCTTATTGGAATTAGAAGATGAGTTATTAACTTCAATTTGCATCGTGGGAGGTTTTGGTTCAAGTGTGTACAAATTTTTTATCAATGCACCCGAACAGATAATGTCTCTATTCCTTCTTATAATAACTCTGTCATTAAAAGAAATAGAATATCCATCCATAAACAATTTAGAAACTGAAATTAAATTCTTTCTAAATAAGGGTACATATAGGCAATTCTTAAGAACCAAAAGTTTATTTTTCTCAAAAGATAAATGAACATCTCCCACTGCAACAGCCGCCACCTTCGTGGCATCGCCCAAGTACACGGTAATCTCCCCTTCAGCCAGTCGTCTGGTTTCCTGGAACCCCTGCAAAGTATTGCAGACATGATCAGTGGCTCCCATATCTACACACCAGGTGCCGGTAGATAACACCGCTAAACATGTTTCAACGACTAGACCAAAAGATATACCTTTGTTCTTGCGGTTGGGGCAGTCCTTCTTCCAGTGTCCAGTCTGCTTACAAGTGAAGCACTTTCCTTTCGGCTTCTTCACTCCTCCCTGAGTACCTCCAACCACTTTCGCCCCAGTTTGTTTCTTCTTCTTCTTGCCTTTCGGCTTAGAAGTAGAAACCTTTTGGGTCACCACGGCATACGCCTGAGCACTCTGACGAAATAGCCCCTCTACCGCCTGGAGTTCTGTCAGAAGTTCCGTCAACGAATACAACCTCTTGTTCATGTTTTAGTTCAGGTGAAATTGCTCAAAACTTCTAGGTAGAGATTGGAGTATGATATCGACTTGGGTTTCCCCATCAATCTCAGCTCCAAGGACCTCCAGGTCATTCAAATGAGCCATCATCTTGAGAACATGATCCCTCACGGGTGTTCCCTCGATCATGGTGGTCGTCATCAAGTTTCTCATGGGCTCTTGCCTCGCAGCCCGATTCTGGTGTCCGAAAAGCTCCTTGAGATTGAGCATCATATCATAAGCAGTGGACATGCTTTGATGTTGATGTTGCAGTACATTTGACATAGATGCCAAAATGTAACACCACGCCATCTCATCGGCCTTGATCCACTTCTTATAGCTCTCTCTCTCCTTTTCCCCAGAATCATCTGTAGGCTTGGGAGGGCACTCTTCGAGGAGTACATATTTGTATTCCTCAATAGTCAAGACAATGTCTAGATTCCTCTTCCAATCATCATAATTCGGTCCAGTAAGTTTGTTCTCTTTCAGTATCACAACAAGTGGGTTGAAAGTGATTTTGAAAGAAAACCTAAGAGTCACATAAATCAAAACATTATATTTAAAAAACATATTGATTCCTCAAACAATAAAATTTTAAAATCAACCAACACCTCAAAACACCGAGAATATCGTATGCCACGATAGTGTGGACGTATACGAATTCTACATTTGTAAGAGGAGGTTTTACCCATTAATTTTACTATCTTGTCAACCTAACTTTTTGACAAGTAAAATTAATAGTTGGTTCCTCTTTGGCCCTACAAATAAAAGCAGTGACTCCGATGGGGAGGATACTTTTATTTGTATCTAAGTGTTCACCATTACTCGGTACCAAGGTAATTATCTCAGGTTATGTGCCTTCCGATGGGGAAGTACACACGCTCCTTGATAATTGCCTATAACCATATTTGACCTTGTGATCCGCAAACAAACCCATCCATATGGAGGAAGGCACTCAGAGCCGATGCGCAAGTTTGTTTGCATCACTTATCAAATCGTAATGGAGGTTGTGGGAATTTTAAAATTCCCTCTCCCACTTAGTAATTTGAAATTGAGTAATTTTCCTAGCCTACGACATGCATATCAAACAAAAAGCAATAAATATGAAAAATAAATTATTTTCCAACTATTATGGCTTTTGTCTTCAATATGTCTCCCATCGCAATGCCTTCTCGTCCGCTCCTCCTATGCCATGTACAAGCCATCTGGAGATCCGAGTCGAGACTAAAACCTATTTTAATTTACATCCATCGATCCTATACTCCACGAGGGAGTGTATATGAAATCTAGATCGAAAATAAAATAAAATAAAGAGTGGCTAAACAATGCCGTATCTAATTTATAAAAAATCAAATACTAGCCTCGTCAACCCCGAGGATTCAACAAAATACACACATACAATAACATACACACATATGGCCATAATAGTCGGATCTTATGCCTGCAACCAAAGAGTTAAACAATGCATATCCTACTATTATCCGGCACATATAATATATGAAAAGTGCATAAAAATTAACCAAATTCTAAACACACAAAATTGGAAACCTTGGCTCTGATACCAATTGAAGGTTTTGCCCGGAAGCTCTGATACCAATTGAAGGGTTTTGCTTATCGAGTCCATGAGGGAAAACTTCGCTTCCCACTTCACCTCAATCGTTTGATCATGGCGATCCCTTCGATGTCCCCGGATTAAAAATTTAATCCTAGACAAAAGGAATTGCCCAAACAACCAAGCCATCGTCGTGCTATTCGTTTAGAGAGGTCACTTGAACAAACTAGTTGTTCAAGCGACCATCCTCTATTCTACGAGTAGCCACAGAATAGATGATGTCTGGATCACCGGTTTTTGTGTTTATGTTCAGGATCCAAGTATTATTTAGCCATATACAGATTTATATCATGCTAATAGTTGAAAATCAAAAACAAGCAAGTAACAAAAAGAGAAAGAAGAATAGGTATACCTCTCGATCTTCTAATGTATGACCTTCTCCTTTTGGACGTCGTGTGGGCGACGATCTACCAAAAGTTGAAGCTCCTAGATCGCAAATATTCCTTCCTTGCTCTTCCAAAGCAAGAGGAAGAATAGAAACAAGGTTCTTCTCCTCCCTAAAACCAACCAACAAGGAATAAGATCCTTGCCGCCGGCCAACTAGGAGGAGGAGTTTGTGGTGGAATCCGGCCAAGACACCAAAGGAAAGCCCTATATCTTGTTTCCACCACCTAAGGAGAGGGAGAAGAGAAGTTTTGGCCACTGTCCAAGGTTGGAAAGGGGCTGGATGAACTGCTGGATGCCGGTCAATGAAGGAAGAAGAAGAAAGCAAAGCCTTCCTTATTTGGTGCCGCCCAAGCCTCCAAACCCTAACCCTAATCCTATCTCAACTAGGATTGCTCTATTGCCACCCAAAACCCTAGTTGTCATGGATGATCTTCACACCAACTCCCTTGCCCTCCTTTTATAGAGTTAGGGATAAGTCATGATTTAATCTCCTTCATTGGTTCTAGAGATTTAATCTCAACCGTCGAATCTAGAGATTTAATCTCAACCGTCAGATTTAGAGATTTAATCTCTACCTATGGATCTTAGAATTTTGTTTCTATCCATTGGATCTAAGCTTCATGAGGTGTTAATAGGCTAAATTAGGGACCATGAGGAGGTGTTGGATCTTGGCCACCCATGTCAAGCCCACAAAAAGTCCGATCCACTAATGATGATCCAATCCACTAAAGGATCATCATTGATCTACCTCACCAACCCCCATATGATAATATGGGCTCCATATATTATTTATACATTTTCTCCCCGTGTTTAAGATCTCGAATGTTCATCGATTAATTAATTTACTGACCATTAATTAATCAACATCTAACTCCATGAGTAGTACCACTCAACCTTTTCATCATGCCGGACCAAGTCTACCTGCAGGGTTTACATGTTGAACCTTATTAGCTCCTCAAGGGGACATCATCATCCTAATATATAGGACACGGTTTCCCCCTATAATCAACGACACACCATATAAATAATATCATCTCCCAACTTACCGAGCCTATCGATTTAATCTATAAATCTCGCCCATTGGTAAATCAAAGAGATGAGTACTAAGTATATGTGTCCGTTATTATATCGGGATTAAGAGTATGTACAATATAATATCTGAGGTCCGATTCGATTATGTAGTCAGTAATAAATCGAATCACCTCTAAGTCGGTCCTGCTCAATACACACAAAGTTCACTAGAGTGATTCTATGGTCAAGACAAACCAATACCAAATCACACTACAACCATTTCGATGGTTTGTCCAAAGCCATCTCAGTTGTGAGCCTTTACTTATACTTTTCAAGGAGACGATAACATGATCTCCCATGTGACACCACACACCATGTTATCTACAATGTAAAGTATTAGACAATATTACATAACCATAAAAATATGCAAACAATGATCATGTGATTCTTATTTCAAAATAAAGATGTTCATATAAAAGATAGACTTTTCAGTATACATTCCTACAGTGCAGGGATGTATGTGTTTTGCACGGGGGCTGGGAACAGGCTGGAGCAGCTTGATCTATGTTTTGGATTTGAGTTAGTACGTTTAAGTGATTTGGGTGGAGTGTACTTAAGAGGTTTATTGATTTAAACCTAGTTGGACATGGTAGAAGGGTTACGCTTGATAATTGGGGGTTTCAAATTCATATTCGTTAAAGGGATGCGAATATAGAAATGATATAGTAGTGAATTTGTGTCTTTGTCGTGTGCATGAATTTAATTGTAGCTGATGATATTTGCAGGACGTGGATACGAGACAGGTCCACGACCATGAATATTTCATTATTTCAAGCATTATAGCAGGTGGGTAATATTTCCTATCCTGGTCAGGTAGTAGCTAAACCCTGAAGTATATGAATTCATATTATTGTCACTTTGTCCTTGACTCCACTCTAGTTTTTCTGATTATTGATACTTGCCTTTGCACTTAAATACTCTGCCATTGTTGTTATTTATTCATTCATCTTTGTTATGAAATGTAGATGTTATGGTAAGTGGACCTATAGTGGTTTACCTATGTGTACGTAGCTAAATTCGATTGTAAAAATTGAATTGTACAATTTAGATAAATCATCTGAAGGTGGGTGATGTTCTAGAAGTAAAGTTGAGTTTTCGTATCATATCCTGATGTTGTGTATATATCTACTATGGATCATGTAGTCATGTATGGAAGGGTAATTTGTCGATACATCGTTGCTACAGACTAAATGTCCTAGCTTAGTTGTTGTCAGCTGTATATGCCTCTCTATAGAATAGATAGTGTGTTGTGGACATATGTTTATACTATCGTGCATTCATTTCATTTACATGCATGCTGATGACTTAGTCTCCCTTGTGGTTTAGAGGGTCATCAGTCATCCTGCCTCCCAGGTTATTCATGGAGGAGTAATTGGTGTGAGGGCACAACATTTGTTGTGCCGCACTTGCCCCACTATTGACAGTGGTTGTTGGAGTTACGTGTAGTTGTCCTGGGTGTGTGGCACTTGACCACTCATGGGTACTGACAGTCGGAGTGGTCAGTAACAGGGACCCCCATTGTGTAGCTAGCTCTTTACGCTTATATGCTACTTCATATTGCCCACTAGGCCACTCGAGAGTAGTGGTTGTTGTTTAATTGGGACAGATGTCATGTCGTGCCACCTAGGCAACACTGGGGTCGTGGTAGCAGTAGGGTGCGTAGGCATGACCATGCATTTGCATTGTCATGGTAGATGGTGTTTGCATATATATATATATATATATAGTTGAGTGTGATGAGAATATATATAGCTAGAGTCTATATATATGATTGTTGGATGATGCATTTGTTTGAGCTATGCTTACTGCATTTGATTGTACATCATCTTGCAATCTACTTGCATATCCTATATATGGTCGTGTCTGGATTACTAGTATTGAGGTGGTCAGACTGTTGTATACCTTTGACCAGTACCTTGAGGTAATAAATGATGGACCCGATCCATTGTGTAGTTGACATAGAATGTTAGAATGTCGATGTTGATGATTACTGAGTCAGTATTTACTCTACCATGTTGTAGGTGTTGTATTATAGTACTTATACTCAGGTTGTATGAGTTACATCATTGCCGAACTTCACGTATGTCAGTACCTTATGTTGTAATTGTTGATCAGTTAGTTATGCAGTTGTTGTATCTGTTGGGATGTATACTGAAAAGTCTATCATTTGTATGAACTTTTTTATTTTGAAATAAAAATCACATGATCATTGTTTGCATATTTATGGTTATGCATATTTGTCTGATACATTACATTGTAGATAACATGGTGTGTAGTGTCACACAGGAGATCATGTTATCAGTTCATTGTAAAGTATAAGTAAAGGCTCACAACCGAGATGGTTATGGACAAACAATTGGAATGGTTGTAGTGTGATTTTGTATTGGTTTGTCTTGACCATAGAATTACACTAGTACACTTTGTGTGTATTGAGCAGGACAGACTTAGAAGTGATTCGATTTATTGCTGACTATATAATCGAATCAGACCTCAGATATTATATTGTACATGCTCTTAATCCCGATATAATAACAGGCACATATACTTAGTATTCATTTCTTTGATTTACCAATGGGCTAGATTTATAGATTAAATCAATAGGCTTAGTAAGTTGGGAAATGATATTACTTATATGGTGTGTCATTGATTATAAGAGGAAACTATGTCCTATATATTAGCATGATGATGTCCCCTTGAGGAGCTCATAAGGTTTATCAAGTAAACCCTGCAAGTGGACATGGTCCGACATGATGATAAGGTTGAGTGGTACTACTCATGGAGTCAGATGTTAATTAATTAATTATCATTAAATTAATTAATTGATGGACATTCAAGATCTTAAACATGGGGAGATAAATGTACAAATAATATATGGAGCCCATATTAACTTATGGGGGTTGGTTAGGTAGATCAATGATAATCCTCTAGTGGAATGGATTATCATTAATGGATCGGACTTTATGTGGGCTTGATCCATTGGGTGGCCAAGATCCAACTCCTCCTCATGGTCCCTATTGTAGCCTATTAAAACCTCATGGACTCTAGATCCAATGATGGAAAAGAAAACTCTAGATCCAATGGTAGAGATTAAATCTCTAGATCCGATGGTTGAGATTAAATCTCTAGATCCGACGGTTGAGATTAAATCCCTAGAATTGATGGTGGAGATTAAAACAAGGCTTAAGCCTAGCTCTATAAAAGGAGGGATTAGGGTGGGTGGCAAGGTAAATGAAAGCAAGGAGGTATTACGGTTTTGGGCGGCAAGAGGCTTGGAGGTTTGGGCAGCCACAAAATTGGAAATATTTTCCTTCTTCTTCCTTAGGTGGCCGGCGCCTATCCTCTTCTTTCCTCTCCTTTGCCGGCATCCAAAGCTCTTATTTCTCTTCTCCTTGGCCGGTTGAAACAAGGGTTAGGGTGATTCCTTAGAGCTCTTGGCCGGCGCCCACCTTCCCTTCTCTTTGGGCCGGCGACAAACTTCAAGTTGGGAGCTTATTGGTTGGTCCTAGATTGAGGAGAGTTTTGTTTCATATTCTTCCTTTTGTTCGGAGCATGCAAAGAAAGGAAGATTGGTGATCTAGGAGGCTTTGACTTTTGGAAGATCGTCGCCCACAAGACGTCCAAAAGGAGGAAGGACATACAATAGAAGATCGAGGGGTATAACGCTTGTTTATATTCTTTTTTATTATGTCTATAATTGTTTTTCAATTATATGCATGTTGTATGTTTTGTTAATGGCTAAATTAACTTGGACCACGAATACAAACACAAAAAATGGCAATCTGTACATCGTCTATTCCGCGGTTTTTCGTTGAATAGAGGTTGGTGGCTTGAACAACAAGTTTGTTCAAGTGACCACTCTAATTGAATAGCATGATGATGAAACGGTAACTTGGATAATCCCTCTTGTCAAGGATAAATTTTTTTATCCGGGGACGTAGAAGGGATCACCATGAACAAGCGACCGAGTTGAAGTGGGAAGCAAAGTTTCTTACCTTCAAGTGGTATCAGAGCTTCGGTTCCGCAAAACCTTCAAGTGGTATCAGAGCCACGGTTTCCAATTTTATGTGTTTAGGATTTGGTTACTTTTATGCACTTTTCATATATTATATGTGCCGGATAATAGTAGGATGTGCATAGGTTAACTTTTTTGTTGCAGGCATAGGATCCTACTATTATGGCCATATGTGTGTATGTGATTGTATGTGTGTAATTGTATATTTTGTTGAATCCTCGAGGTTGACGAGGATAGTATTTAATTTTTGTAATTAGATATGGCATTGTTTAGCCACTACTTTTATTTTAGTTTACTTTTGATCTAGATTTCATGTACACTCCCTCGTGGAGTATAGGATCGATGGATGTAAATTAAAATAGTTTTTTTCTCGGCTCGGATCTCCGTATGGCTTGTACATGGCGTAGGGAGGAGCGGATGAGATGGCGATACGACGGGAGGCATATTGGAGACAAAAGCCATAATAGTTGAAAATATTTCTTTTTCATATTTATTGCTTATTGTTTGATATGCATGTCGTAGGCTAGAAAATTCCTCAATTTTAAATTACTAAGTGGGAGAGGGATATTTTTATAAATTCCCATGGCCTCCATTACGATTTGACATATGATGCAAACAAACTTGCGCGTCGGCTCTGAGTGCCTTCCTCCACATCGGATGAGTTTGTTTGCGGATTACAAGGTCGAATATGGTTATAAGAAATTATTAAGGAGCGTGTGTACTTCCCCATCAGAAGGCACATCACCCGAGATTACCTTGGTACCGAGTAATGGTGAACACTTAGATACAAATATAAGTATCCTCCCCATCTGAGTCACTGCTTTTATTTGTAGGGCCGAAGAGGAACCAACTATTAATTTTATTTGTCAAAAAGTTAGGTTGAGAAGATAGTAAAATTAATGGGTAAAACCTCCTCTTACAAATGTAGAATTTGTATACGTCCACACTATCATGACATATAATATTCTCGGTGTTTTGAGGTGTTGGTTGATTTTAAAATTTTATTGTTTGAGGAATCAATAATTTTTTGAAATCTAATATTTTGATCTATGTGATTCTTAGGCTTTTTCAAAATCCCTTTCAACCCGCTTGCTGTGATACTGAAAGAAAATAAACTTACTGGACCCAATTATGTTGATTAGAAGAGGAATCTTGACATTGTCTTGACTGCTAAGGAATACAAATATGTACTCCTCAAAGAGTGCCCTCCTAAGCCTACGGATGATTCTGGGGAAAAGGAGAAGGAGAGTTATAAGAAGTGGATCAAGGACGATGAGATGGCGTGGTGTTACATTTTGACATCTATGTCAAATGTACTACAACATTAGCATCAAGCCATGCCCATTGCTTATGACATGATGCTCAATCTCAAAGAGCTTTTCGGACACCAGAATCGAGCTGCTAGGCAGGAAGCCATGAGGAACTTGATGACGACCACCATGATCGAGGGAACACCCGTGAGGGATCATGTTCTCAAGATGATGGCTCATTTGAATGAGCTGGAAGTCCTCGAAGCTGAGATCGATGGGGAAACCCAGGTCGATATCATTCTCCAATCTCTACCTAGGAGTTTTGAGCAGTTTCGCCTGAACTACAACATGAACAAGAGGTTGTATTCGTTGGCGGAGCTTCTGACAGAACTCCAGGCGGTAGAGGGACTATTTCGTTAGAGTGCTCCGGCGCAAGCCATGGTTGCCCAAAAGGTTTTGTTGGTGCAGGGGCACTACAAAATCGAACCTTGGTTTTGATGATGGCAAAGATTCAAAGTTAAGCTATTTTGTTATCTCATGTGATATGCTAAGTGTGCAGGAAGTGTTTAAGCTAATCCAAAGGTCGAGCGACATCTGGAGAATCTCAAGTTGAGAAACCGTGGTGGTCGAGTGACACCAGGAGAACCTCGGGGAGTTGAGGAACCTCGGTGGTGACCGAAAGCTAAGCGATAGGTCAAGAGGACCAAAGGTAAGCTCCATGTGTGGAGCGGTGGTAAGGACGCGTCCTCGGTTAGAGGACAATCCTAGGCATTAATCCGACTAAGGCTTCCGGAGGAATGCTGAAGTCAAGATCGGACAGTCAAAGGACTGTCACACTGCATGACATTATGCATCTATTATGCTAATCTTGTATTGTAGGAATTCTCAAGTGCGCGATCAATCGAGATGTCGCGAAGTCGATCAAGGCAACAATCGCTAAGAGGATCACCACCGATGTAGACGAATCAACCCAGTGCACAAGGTCAAAGAGATAGAGATTGATGCCACCACCTCAAGATAAGATAAGCTGCCACCTCAAGATAAGATCCACGAGTTTCAGATCTAGATCGGGATAAATTCTAAGGTGCAAATCTATAAAAGGAGGGGAGGACTCAAACCCAATTCAAGAATCTCTCAAGTGCTCGTGCTCTCTACAACGCTACTCCGACCGTGCGTCATCTTCTAATTAATTGTCGGTATTATTATTATATTTCTGTACTTAATTTGTATAAGGACCGGTAAGGTTGTTACTGTTGGTGCAGTGGGCACCTAAGTCGAACCTAAGTTTTGATTATAGCAAACGATATAAAGTTAAGCTTATATTGTTATCTCACGAGCTAAATCAAGTGTGCAGAAAAGTCTCAATGCTGGAGCTGAAGGCTAGCGACACCCGGAGGAAGCCGTGGTGGTCGGGCGACACTCGAGTTACTTCGAAGGGAGCCGAAGGAATCGAGTGGAAGGCCGGAAGCAAAAGCGACACGTAAGTATCGAGGTAAGCTCGTGTGTACGAGCATAAGTGAGGTCGTATCCTCTTTATGGGGATGATCTTAGGCGACGATCCAACCCAAGACTTCCCATGGAAGGTCTATGTTGAGATCATACGGCAAGTGGCCGTCAAATCCACTTATATTTTGAGCTAACTCTTTTTTGTAGTCAAAAATCCTAGCCATCAGTTCAACCGGTGGTCAAAAATCAGCCTCGAGGAGTCAAGCTTTATCACCATTTTTCAAGGAGTTTTGTGCCCATTTGTGATTGGTTGAAGACCCATTCGTTGAGGGGCTTAAAGGCTATAAAAGGAGGGCCAAACCTAGGGTTTAATCCTCAATTCTAAGTGCTCAAAAGCCTCCGTTACGCTGTAACTCTCCGACGACTCTTCAACAACGAAGTGCTGCCAACAACCCTAGCTTAAAGTTTCTTTTGTTTAGTTGTTGGTATAATCTTAATTTGTTATTGCTTTCAATATTGCAATTCTTTTTAATCGAGGCTTTTCGTTGCATTTTACTTTAATAGAAGAGAGGGTTTGTCTCTCTATCTTTTTGCTTCGAAGGCTTTTGTAATCGTAAAACTCCTACCTCCAACGAGGAGGAGTGTTTTAGTGAATTGCCCTCCGTACACGGTCTAGGACCGTTAGGGCCTTGGAGTAGTAGCCGAAGGCTACGAACCAAGTAAAAAAACTATTTGTCTCATTTAGTTTTTATTTACATTTCCGCTGCGTTTAATTGTCTATCGAACGATTTAAAAGAAAAGTTTTTATCGCTATTCACCCCCCCCTCTAGCGATCCGCTTCGATCCAACAATTGGTATCAGAGCCGGGGGTTGCTAAGATTTGGTGAAACCACCAATCTAGCCATTTTTCACAGATTTATTTTTCTTTTATTTCTGTTTATTTCTGATTTATTTCGCTTTGTTAAATTTACTCCCGCACTACTAATCCAAGACGCGAGTCTTGGTACCTTGTTTTGTGTTTTTGTCGTTGCTAGTTTCTTCGTCTTCGCCCTTTTGTCTTTTGTTCTAATGGCCCATCTCGAGGGTTTTAGCACCGTCCGACCTCCATTTTACAATGGAGATGACTTCCGTTATTGGAAGGGTTGGATGGAATGCTTTCTCAAAACCCAAATCGAGATGTGGATCATAATCCAAACGGGTTTCACACTTCCGACTAATGAAGTGGGTGACTCCTTGGATTATGATCAATGGACCATTGCGACAAAATGACAAGTCGAAGCCGACGCCAAGGCAACACAAATCCTCCAATGTGGCTTGTCCAAGGAGGAGTTAAATCGCGTCGGCCCCTTCATTAGCGCAAAGGACCTTTGGACAAAGCTGATCGAGTTACACGAAGGATCGGATCAAGCTAAGGTTTGCAAACGTGATTTGTTGTTCAATAAATTGTACACACTAAAAATGCAGGAACACGAGTCCGCGACGCAACTCCACGCCCGTGTCCAAGACATAGTCAACAACCTACACGCAATCGGGCAAAAGGTCGAAAATCGCGACCTTATAAGGTATGTTCTAAACTCTTTTCCGAGGACTACCTTGTGGGCATCCATGGTCGATGCCTACAAGGTCTCCAAGGACCTTTCTAAACTTAGATTAGATGAACTCTTTTCGGATTTTGAATTACATGAGCAGTCCAACTCGGAACCCGAGAGGGGTATTGCCTTGTTTGCAGGTTCAAAGAAGAAGAAAATCACAAGCAAGCCACCACCAACCGAGGAGGAAGATGAGTCCGAAGAAGAAGTTGACCCGGAATTGACTGCCGAACTAATGAACCTAGCTCGAAGGATAGCCAAGGGACGAAAGCGAACCACAACTCGACCCAACCAAGGTAAGCCTAAAAGTTCTAATATTAGGTGTTATGAGTGTAACAGGTTTGGACATATAAAGTCCGAGTGCCCCAAGCTCAACCACCAAGCACCTAAGCACAAGAAGGCCCTCAATGTGACATGGGAAGAAGCATCATCCGAAGAAGACGAAGACCACATCTTCATGGCGAAATCGATTGAGTCCGACACGGAGACCGAACCTGAACTTGAGTCAGAACCTGAGGATGACTCGGACTACGAAGCTACCTTCAAGTCAAGCCACGGATGCGAATCCGGTTCAAAAGATACCCTTAAGGTGAGTCGAACCTTATTTAATACTTTACATAATACGGTTAGGTTTTTGTCTAGGAAGTTAGCTAAGTCCGAGTCCAAGGTCGAGACCCTGGTTGAGGAAGTTAAACTCCTCAAACACGAGGTCTCCCTAACCTCTTCGACAAGTCGAGTTCAAGAGAAGGACTCAACTCGGGTTGAAAAACTCGAAGTTGAGAACTCACTCTTGAAAAGTCAAGTCGAAGATCTTAGGAATACGTTGGAAAGGTTTACTTTGGGATCCAAAGGACTTGACCTCCTACTTGGATCGCAAAGGGCCGTGTACAACAAGGCCGGACTAGGGTTTAGCTCAAACACGACCAATAAGTCGTATATGTCAATCGTAAGTAGACATAAAAAATGTGTCCAAGCATGGGTCCCTAAGACCACTTTGATTTCAACTCTAGGATCCAACTCGTACTGGGTTCCCAAGGACAAAATCCACTATGTGGATAGACCGAACCGATTCAACGGTCTAGGGGGAGCCAGTACAAAACATGTTTGTGTTTTAACTTAGAAATTGCATGCTTAGATTTTTTATTTTTTTTTCTTTCGTGAACTCACTTAGAACACGTAAATAACCAACGAAAATCCTTCGAAAAGATTGAGCCTCGGGGAGCCTCTTTTCAAATAATCAACTAAAATCCTTCGAAAAGATTGAGCCTCGGGGAGCCTCTTTTCAAAAATAACTAGTTAGACGAGGAAATAATTTTAGGTGAGTCAAGTCATCATTTTCTTGAAAATGGCTTTGTCTAAGGAAGTGGTCGATGATCCGATAAAAGAAGGCCCCTGTGCCTCGCTACGACCTGGAAGCCATGATCTTGAAAAGGTAAACTTGACAAGCCTAGGGTCAAATCCAAATCTAACATTACTTAAACATAAATGCACTTAATCAACTTAATTGGAAGTCATCTCACAAAGAACACATAAGTATAACATGCTTGATCATATAGACTCCGGTGAGATGACCTAGGTTTAACAACTTACAACCAATTTTTTTAAAAAAATATATAATAATCTAACATCCAATCCAACCACCTTGTGTGTAGGATCAATGGATGTTAGACAGCGGTTGCTCCCGACACATGACCGGGGTTCAACTCAAATTCACGAAGCTTCGATTCAAACGACAAGGATCGGTAGCCTTTGGGAATAACGGCAAGCTCAAAATCATCGGATCAGGTGATATCGAGCTTAACTCAAATTTTGTTATTAAAAATGTATTACTTGTAGAGAATTTTGAATATAACCTGCTTAGCGTAAGCTAATTATGTGACAATAATTATAAGGTCATATTTTTAGAAAATGAATGTGTAATTAAAATAAATGAAACAGCTAAAACAATACTCAAAGGAACTAGGACAAATAACATTTATACAATTAACTTAATCAAATCCTCAGCCAAATGTCTTATGACACAGGAAGAGGAATCATGGTTGTGGCACCGACGACTCGGTCACTCGCACCCAAGACTCGTCCACAAGATGAGTCAGAGTGGCCTAGTCAGAGGCTTACCCAACCTTAACAATTTGGTTAATAAAATCTGTAATGCTTTTCAACAAGGAAAACAACCTAGGACACAACACAAGTTAACTAACCAAGAACGAACCTCAAGTGTACTTGAGCTCCTGCATATGGATCTATTTGATTCACATGGAGCCAAGTCACTCAATAAAAGTCAATATTGCTGAGTCATAATTGACGACTACTCCAGGTTAACCTGGGTTAGGTTCATCAAACATAAAAATGATACCCTAGATCAATTAATCAATTTATTCAAATTAATCGAGAATAAAAAAAAAACCTTAAGGTTAAATGAATTAGAAGCGATCATGGTGGTGAATTCAAAAATCAAAGGTTCACCGACTTCTGTAACCTAAACGGATACCACCATGAATTCTCTTGCCCTAGGATCCCTCAACAAAATGGCCTAGTGGAGCGGAAAAACCGAACTCTACAAGAAGCCGCTAGGACCATGTTGAACGAATATGACCTACCCGATAGGTTTTGGGCAGAAGCCGTGAGTACGGCATGCTATGTCCAAAATAGAATCCTTATGGTAAAGAGGCACCTTAAGACCTCATACGAGATTTATCACGATAAAATACCTAACATCAAGTACTTTAGGGTATTTGGGTATAAGGTACATATCCTAAACACTAAGGATTACCTAGGGAAATTTACATCCAAGACCACGACCGGAATCTTTCTAGGATACTCGACTACAAGTCGAGCTTATAGAGTATATAACCACGACACCCTTAGAGTCGAGGAGACTATCAATGTAGTATTTGATGAAGGACATGAACCTACAAAACCCCCGGCAACCCCAATTAGCGAGCCGATTCATACTAGACCTAACTCTGATCCGGAGATCAGGTCTAGTGTTAATCCTAACCTAAGTCAACCAAGTCACTCTATTGATCAAGTGATAGATGACTCCAACCAAACTAATGTTCAACCAAGTCACCCCATTGATCAAGCATTAGGTGACACAAACCCAACCCAATCTAGGATTCAGACTAACCACCCTATCGATCAAGTGATAGGAGATCCTAATCTAGGAGTTCGAACTAGAGCATCCTATAGGAACCTTAGTCAAATTTCCTTAATTTCAAAGATAGAACCCAAATCAATTGAACAAGCTCTTCTTGATCCCGATTGGATTATTGCAATGCAAGAAGAGCTAGCTCAATTTACTAGGAATGAAGTGTGGGAATTAGTACCACCACCTAAAGACAAAACGATAATTGGAATAAGGTGGGTGTTTCGAAATAAGATTGATGATAAAGGTGAAGTAGTTAGAAACAAGGCTAGGTTAGTCGCCAAAGGGTTTAGTCAAGTCGAAGGTTTAGATTACGACGAAACCTATGCCCCAGTAGCTAGACTCGAATCCATTCGAATGTTGCTAGCTTATGTCGCACATCGAGGATTTAAGCTATTTCAAATGGATGTTAAGTCGGCATTCTTAAATGGATACATTAAAGAAGTTTATGTTAGCCAACCCCCCGGGTTCGAAAATCTAGATAAACCCGACCATGTTCTAAAACTTAAGAAATCTCTCTATGGACTTAAACAAGATCCTCGAGCTTGGTACGAGAGACTTTCAATCCATCTTAAGTCAAAAGGGTTTAACCAAGGCTTAGTTGACCCAACTCTCTTCGTAAAAACCTTAGGTAAAGAAATATTCATACCTCAAATTTACGTAGACGATATAATTTTTGGAACCTCTAACTCAGCCTTACTAAACGAGTTCGTTTCACTCATGGAAAGTGAGTTTGAAATGAACTTGGTAGGCGAGTTAAGTTTCTTTTTAGGTCTACAAATTAAACAAACTAAGGATGGTATATACCTATATCAACAAAAATACACTAAGGAGTTAATTAAAAGATTTGGAATGCAAGACACTAAGATAATAAACACCCCAATGGCGATTAATGTTAACATAGGAGAAGACCTAGAAAGTAAGTCCATTGACTTAAAGTACTATAGGAGCGCGATAGGAAGTCTCCTATACTTAACTGCGAGTCGACCCGACATCCTATTCGCAGTAAGTATGTGTGCCAGATTTCAAACCTGTGCTAAGGAGTCTCACCTAACCCTAGTTAAGCGTATCCTTAGATATCTTAAGGGTACACTTAACGTTGGTATTTGGTACCCTTGATCTACGGAGTTCGAACTAATCGGCTACTCCGATTCGGATTATGCCGGTAGTAAACTCGATAGAAAGAGCACGAGTGGTTGTTGTCAACTACTCGGCTCAAGTCTAGTGAGTTGGTGCAGTAGGAAGCAACATTGTGTTGCCTTATCTACCACCGAAGCCGAATACGTTGCGATGGGTGAGTGTGTAACTCAGCTTCTTTGGATGAAGCACACTCTCCGAGACTTTAGGTTGGACTTCACCAAAACTAAAATTTTTGTAGACAACATAAGTTCGATAAATCTAACTAAGAACCCTATATGCCATTCAAGGACAAAGCATATAGAGGTAAAACACCATTTCATTCGAGAACATGTAGCCAACGGCTCCATACAACTCGAATATGTTGACTCGAAGTCTAACCTAGCAGACATATTTACTAAACCACTACCCGAAGCCGAATTTAGTCTCTTGAGACGAAGATTAGGCATGTGCGTAATAGAATAGGAACTTACAAATTATATTTTCTTACTACTATTTCTTACTTTTTTTTCATGGAACTAGCATAGGACATACCTTGATATCATGCACCTATAGATTTAAGGAGCCAATACATCTCACAACACATAGGACTAATGTGTTTGTGTACTTAGCCACGTAGATGGTCATGAGATGTTATGACCTTACTCCTGGTTCTAGATGTAGAGCTAGTGCATCGCTATGAACCACGGAGTATAATCATACCGACTCTGACCAGGACTGGTTGATCCTTCATATCAATCAAGCCAAATATGAGTCGAACATTTTATAGATGAACTTATTTTCAGTATATTATTTTTAAAAATAAAAATGTGGAATATGCTTGGACTTTAAATTTAACATTTATTTTGTTTTCCACACACCCCTTACTCTTTTCGATATACGATAAAAGGGGGAGAAAAAGGAGAAAAAGGACAAAAGTTAAGGGGTCAAAAAAAAATTTTTTTTTTGATAACTTAACTCTTACTTCATAATTAAACCAAAAGTTAACTTTAAGTTTTGAAAACTTATTTAACTTTTAACAAAAGGCCAAGGTTAAGAAATCATTTGGTTTCTTAACTTAAAACTTATTTTAAACATTATGGCCAATATTAAGTAATTTCGGTTACTTAATTTTTTTTCTTAGTAGCACATATCAAGGGGGAGAGTTAAAACCCTTTCTCAAGTACTCACCCTCGGTCAAGGGGGAGGATTCCTCAAGGGGGAGCACTTGAAAAAGAATTTTTATATACTCCTACTCATTCATGCATAATCTCATACTTATTTTTGTCTTAACTTTGTATGTGGGTTTGCCATAAATCAAAAAGGGGGAGATTATTGGTGCAGTGGGCACCTAAGTCGAACCTAAGTTTTGATTATAGCAAACGATATAAAGTTAAGTTTATATTGTTATCTCACGAGCTAAATCAAGTGTGCAGAAAAGTCTCAATGCTGGAGCTGAAGGCTAGCGACACCCGGAGGAAGCCGCGTTGGTCGGGCGACACTCGAGTTACTTCGGAGGGAGCCGAAGGAATCGAGTGGAAGGCCGGAAGCAAAAGCGACACGTAAGTATCGAGGTAAGCTCGTGTGTGCGAGCGTAAGTGAGGTCATATCCTCTTTACGGGGATGATCTTAGGCGACGATCCGACCCAAGACTTCCCATGGAAGGTCTATGTTGAGATCGGACGGCAAGTGTCCGTCGAATCTACTTATATTTTCAGCTAACTCTTTATTGTAGTCAAAAATCCTGGCCATCAGTTCGACCGGCCAGTTCAACCGGTGCCAGTTCAACCGGCCAGTTCACCCGGTGGTCAAAAATCAGCCTCGAGGAGTCAAGCTTTATCACCATTTTTCAAGGAGTTTTGTGCCCATTTGTGATTGGTTGAAGAGCCATTCGTTGAGGGGCTTAAAGGCTATAAAAGGAGGGCCAAACCTAGGGTTTAATCCTCAATTCTAAGTGCTCAAAAGCCTCCGTTACGCTGCAACTCTCCGACGACTCTACAACAACGAAGTGCTACAAACAACCCTAGCTTAAAGTTTCTTTTGTTTAGTTGTTGGTATAATCTTAATTTTTTATTGCTTTCAATATTGCAATTCTTTTTAATCGAGGCTTTTCATTGCATTTTACTTTAATAGAAGAGAGGGTTTGTCTCTCTATCTTTTTGCTTCGAAGGCTTTTGTAATCGTAAAACTCCTACCTCCAACGAGGAGGAGTGTTTTAGTGAATTGCCCTCCGTACATGGTCTAGGACCGTTAGGGCCTTGGAGTACTAGCCGAAGGCTACGAACCAAGTAAAAAAACTATTTGTCTCATTTAGTTTTTATTTACATTTCCGCTGCATTTAATTATCTATCGAACGATTTAAAAGAAAAGTTTTTATCGCTATTCACCCCCCCCCCTCTAGCGATCCGCTTCGATCCAACAGTTACCGGCCTTATAATCATTGTAATCGTCTTGTCTCTTACCTCCAACGAGGAAAAGAATTTTAGTGATTACCCTTCGAAAGTGATCAAGGATCGCAGGGCCTTGGATTAGCAGCCGGTGGGCTGTGAACCAAGTAAAAGGCTTTGTGTCTTTCTTGTGTTTATCTTTTGTTTTCAGCTGCGTACTTGGTTTTAATCACCGAAAAAGAAAAGTTTTCACTAACGCTATTCACCCCCCCTCTAGCGTTTCAAATCGATCCAACAATTGGTATCAGAGCGGGGGCGCTCAGATTCGGTGCAACCACCGATCGAGCATTTTCTTTTCTTTATTTTTATTTTTAATTTTTAATTATCTCCCACACTACTAATCCAAGACCAAGTCTTGGGACTTTTAGGTTTGTGTTTTTTTTGCGAGTATTAGAAGATCGTTGACCGAGCTAACCATGAAAGAGTATCGCTCAATGCCTAAAGGTAACAATGTCAATTTAAATTTTAAATTCCATATTATTTGTTTCAATTGCAGGGAGAGAGGACACTATAAAAATAAGTGTCCTACTCGTAAGACTAGAACAACACAACCGACGGCAAAGGAGACACCATTGCCAGGAGTACGGAAGAACAAGGAGCACATCAAGTGCTTTGGGTGCGGAAGATTCGGTCACTATAAGAATCGATGTCCAGAGAAAAAGGTTAGTAAAATTAATAATTTTGAAAAGTTGAGTTTTAGAATAGTTGATAATTTAGATAAATTGTGTAATTGTTGTCAATTAAATAATACAATTAATAATTCAACTAATAAAAAATTAATTAATTCAGATTTAATTAGTTTAAATAATAATAATAACAATATCATGGAAGAAAATGATCAAATTAATCTTACATTTGATAAAATTAACCAAGAGATTAATCAAATTTTTAGTTTAATTAACATAGATCTAGATCAAGTCAAGTATAAAACCAACCTAGGACTTAATCAGAATAATCAAAACCTTGATCAGAATAATCAAACCATAGGACAGAATCATCAAATCCTATATCTGATTAATCTAGATAATTTCGAATTAAAAAATTCTGTTTTGAAAAATTCAACCATAAAAAATTCGAAATTAACTTTAAAAAATTCCAAAGATAATCTAAATAATTCTAATAATAATTTTATCTTTAAAAACTCTAATAATCTTATCTTAAATAATTCTAATAATAATTCTCCCTTTAAAAACTCTAACAATATCTTAAATAATTCTAATAATAATTCTATCTTTAAAAACTCTAACAATCTTATCTTAAATAATTCTAACAATAATTCTACTTTTAAAAAGTCTAATAATCTTATCTTGAAAAAGTCTAATAATATTATTTTAAAAAATTCTAATAATCCTATTTTAAATAATTCACAATCTAACTTAATTAAAAATTCAAAATTAGTTAATCAAACCAATAAAATTAATTATAATAGAGTACCATTTGATTATACACAAATTAATAATCTAGCAATTAAACCTTCAACTTTTAAAAATTCAACTAATAAATATGAAGACTTGGGTTACAAGTCTAAGCTAACCAAAAATCAAGACACTAAAATTTGTAAACCTAATTATAATAAAGTATCTTATAACTATGGAACAAATAAAAGTCCACCCAAGAAAATAACCATTTCTTTAAATTGATTGAATGTAGCTTGCTCATGCATACATATCATTATCATGCTTATTTTGTCATGTCATACATACTAGTTTTAAATTAACTCTCATAGAATGGTTAGATAGGAAATAATTAATTAATCTTGACAACATAGTATCAGGATGCGGTGAGATGATAGTACGTTAAGGAAACGAAGTCAAGTGTATCCGAGTTGGATAAGGAGTATCTAGCTTGGTACATTTAACTAAGTGGAACTAACTGAAGCTACCTCACCACATCCTAAATTAGTTAGACCAGGACGTAACCCTAAGTGAATTAAGTGTGTAATTTCCTAAGTTGGCTTTGTCTAAGGAAGTGGTCGTTGTTCCGATCAAAGAAGGCCCCTGTGCCTCACCACGACCTGGAAGCCCTCTTTTAAATGTTCACTTAACTAACTAAAGGTTAAATCTGAATCTAACCCAAGATTAATTAATTTCTAAGGCATTAAATTAAATTCATCTCACAATACCTATAAGGATAACTTGGTTGATCATATAGAATGGGTGAGATGGTAAGGACAACAAATTAAAAATGATTTTGAAAATGATTTCAAATTTTATATACACATAAATATATTCTTAAAACTATTTTTATTGGTTGCCATGATTATTGTGTGTAGTTATATGTAGTTTTCAAAACAACTATTCTTCTTAAAATGATGGTTAGTTGACCAATATTGAAAATCTAAATCCTTAGGTCAACTTTAGATACCTAGACCCTGTGGACACTTAGATGAGCCTTCCTTATGGCCAACAAGGATGTCCTAAGAGTTTGTCAGACAAAAGGGGAGACCCTCTAGATAAGCCTTCCTTGTGGCTAACAAGAATGTTAGGTTAAGGGGGAGGTTCTAATTGGATAATCATCATAGAAGTTGTTAAAAAATATTTTTTAAAAAAAAAATCACCAATACTTTCTAAATTTAAATCCTTCTTTTGATAATATGCCAAGGGGGAGAGAAGACTTAAGTTGGACAAACTTAGTATCTAGCTACCTCCAATTTGGCATAAAAACCAATAGACATGAGCCTTTAAAATGTTTTTTTTCTTTCTCAAAATTTTATAACAATGTTAAAGGTTAGGGGGTCACATTCTAACCTAGGTTATACATTGTTGGTGCAGGATCTAGAAACCTAAACTCCTAAGTATTAAAGGAAGTTGAACATATTAAATCAACTTGATTAGCATGTTTAAAAATTCTATTTCTTGGCAATGTACCCAATATAAAGTTATTTTGATATATGTCAAAAGGGGAGAGTGTTCAATGTTTACTGCTTATTTTCTCTTAACTTTGAATTAGTTTGCCATAGATCAAAAAGGGGGAGATTGTTGGTGCAGGGGCACTAGAAAATCGAACCTTGGTTTTGATGATGGCAAAGATTCAAAGTTGAGCTATTTTGTTATCTCATGTGATATGCTAAGTGTGCAGGAAGTGTTTAAGCTAAGCCAAAGGTCGAGCGACATCCGGAGAATCTCAAGTTGAGAAACCGTGGTGGTCGAGTGACACCAGGAGAACCTCGGGGAGTTGAGGAACCTCGGTGGTGATCGAAAGCTAAGCGATAGGTCAAGAGGACCAAAGGTAAGCTCCATGTGTGGAGCGGTGGTAAGGACACGTCCTCGGTTAGAGGACAATCCTAGGCGTTGATCCGACTAAGGCTTCCGGAGGAATGCTGAAGTCGAGATCGGACAGTCAAAGGACTGTCACACTGCATGGCATTATGCATCTATTATGCTAATCTTGTATTGTAGGAATTCTCGCGCAGAGTCAATCGGAGATGTCCGTAGTCGATCAAGGCGCAATCGCTAAGAGGATCACGATCGATGTAGACGAATCAACCCAGTGCACAAGGTCAAAGAGATAGAGATTGATGCCACCACCTCAGGATAAGATAAGCCGCCACCTCAAGATAAGATAAGCTGCCACCTCAAGATAAGATAAGCTGCCACCTCAAGATAAGATCCACGAGTTTTAGATCTGGATCGGGATAAATTCTAAGGTGCAAATCTATAAAAGGAGGGGAGGACTCAAATCCAATTCAAGAATCTCTCAAGTGCTCGTGCTCTCTACAACGCTACTCCGACCGTGCGTCATCTTCTAATTAATTGTCGATATTATTATTATATTTCTGTACTTAATTTGTATAAGGACCGGTAAGGTTGTTACCGGCCTTATAATCATTGTATTCGTCTTCTCTCTTACCTCCAACGAGGAAGAGACTTTTAGTGATTGCCCTTCGGAAGCGATCAAGGATCGCAGGGCCTTGGATTAGCAGCCGGTGGGCTGTGAACCAAGTAAAAAGCTTTGTGTCTTTCTTGTGTTTATCTTTTGTTTTCCGCTGCGTACTTGGTTTTAATCACCGAAAAAGAAAAGTTTTCACTAACGCTATTCACCCCCCCCCCCTCTAGCGTTTCAAATCGATCCAACAGGTTTCTGCTTCTAAGCCGAAAGGAAAGAAGAAGAAGAAAAAAGCTGGGGCAAAGGTGGCGGGAGGAACTCAGGGAGGAGTGAAGAAGTCGAAAGGCAAGTGCTTCACTTGCAAGCAGACTGGACACTGGAAGAAGGACTGCCCCAACCGGAAGCACAACAAAGGTATATCTTTTGGTCTAGTCATTGAAAAATGTTTAGCGGTGTTATTTATCGGCACCTGGTGTGTAGATACGGGAGCTACTGATCATGTCTGCAATACTTTGCAGGGGTTCTAGGAAACCAGACAACTGGATGAGGGGAGATTACCGTATACTTGGGCGATGCCACGAAGGTGGCGGCTGTTGCAGTGGGAGATATTTATTTGTCTTTTGAGAAAAATAAAGTTTTGATTCTTAATAATTGCCTTTATGTACCTTTATTTAGAAAGAATTTGATTTCGGTTTCTAAATTGTTTATGGATGGATATTCTATTTCTTTTAATGACAGAGTTGTTATAAAAAGGTATAGAGAGATTATCTGTTCTGGTGCATTGATAGGAAATTTATATACACTTGAACCAAAAGCACCCACGATGCAAATAGAAGTTAATAACTCATCTTCTAATTCCAATAAGAGAAAAGAAACTTCGAAGATGAACCAAACATATCTTTGGCATCTAAGACTTGGCCATATTAACCTAAGCAAAATTCAAAGGTTGATAGCTGATGGACCTCTGGGTTCATTAGTGGTGGAAGATTTCCCAACCTGTGAATCTTGCTTGGAGGGTAAAATGCCAAGAGGCCTTTTAAGGCCAAGGGGTATAAAGCCAAAGATGTGTTGGAATTGGTTCATTCTGATTTGTGTGGTCCAATGTCTATCCAGTTTAGAGGTGGTTTTGAGTATTTCGTCACTTTTATAGATGATTATTCGAGATATGGATACATTTACTTGATGCGCCGCAAGTCTGAATGCTTTGACAAGTTCAAAGAATTCAAGGATGGTGTGGAGAAACATCAAGGTAAAAGTATCAAGATACTATGATCTGATCGTGGTGGTGAGTACCTCTTGGGAGAGTTTAGGAATTACTTATCAGAGGCTGGGATTCAATCCCAATTGAATGCACCTGGCACACCCCAGCAGAATGGTGTAGTAGAGCAAAGGAATAGGAATCTTATATAGATGGTTAGATCGATAATGAGTTATTCTGAGTTGCCAGATTCGTTCTGGGGATATGCTCTAGATACGATAGTGTATATTCTGAACTTGGTTCCATTAAAATCAGTGCCTTATACTCCCACAGAATTGTGGACTGGGCAAAAGCCTAGTCTGAGATATATTCGGATTTGGGGGAGTCCAACACATGTGCTGAAGGCAGATGCTGGTAAGTTGGAACCTCGTATAGAAGTGAGCATGTTCGTTGGTTATCCTAGAGGAACGAAAGATGGTTTGTTTTATAGTCCTAGAGATCAGAGGGTGATCATTAGCACGAACGCCAGATTTCTAGAGGAAGACTATGTGATGAACCACAAGCCCATGAGTAAGATTGTTCTGGAGGAATTTAAAGGGGAAGTCACTACTTCAGTACCACCAGTACAAGAGGATATACCACAAGTCACTGCACCGCGTGTCACAGAGGATACATAGGTGATACCCCGTCGTGGTCGGAGGGTTGTTAGACTGCCTGATAGATTCATGTTCTTGGGAGAATCTTCTGATTTGGTCCCTGGCGAACATAAACCTGATCCCTGGACATATGACTAGGCAATCCAAGATAAAGATGTGGTATCTTGGCAAAGTGAAATGAATACTGAGATTGAATCTATGGATTCAAATCAGGTCTGGGTGCTAGTAGAACCACCCAATGGTGTAAAAACCATTGGATACAAGTGGATCTACAAAAGAAAGAGAGGAATAGACGGGAAGATTGAGACCTTCAAAGCAAGGCTTGTTGCAAAGGGGTATACTCAGAAAGAGGGTATCGATTATGAGGAGACCTTTTCGCCAGTAGTCATGCTTAAGTCTATCTGGATTCTCTTATGCATTGCTGCTCATATGGATTATGAGGTATGGCAGATGGATGTCAAGACAACTTTCCTTAATGGAAGTCTTGAGGAAAACATCTATATGAAGCAACCAGAGAGATTCATTGTAAAGGGCAAAGAGCATCTTGTGTGCAAGCTTAATCGATCCATTTATGAATTAAAGCAAGCTTCGAGATCTTGGAACATCCGATTTGATGAGGTAATCCAGTCTTATGGATTTATTCAAAGTCCGGATGAGTCTTGTGTAAACAAGAGATGTGACAGAAACGTAGTGATATTTCTTGTACTATACGTAGATGACATTTTGTTAATTGGCAACAATGTCAAGGTGTTATCGGATGTAAGGGTATGGTTGTCCAAACAGTTTGATATGAAGGACTTGGGAGAAGTGGGACACATCCTTGGGATCAAGGTTATAAGGGATTGCAGGAAAAGGATATTATGCTTATCTCAAGCTTCATACATATACACCATTATGGATCGTTTTAGCATGCAGAACTCCAAGAAAGGTTTTCTACCTTTCAGGCATGAAGTTCATTTATCTAAGGAGATGTGTCCTAGAACATCTGAGGAGATAGAGGAGATGAAGGCGGTTCTTTATGCTTCGGCAGTAAGAAGCCTCATGGATGATATGTTATGTACGAAACCGGATATATGCTTTGTCGTGGGCATGGTTAGTAGATATCAAAGTAATCCAGGATAGGGACATTGGACTGCGGTGAAACATGTATTGAAGTACCTGAGAAGGACTAGGGATTATATACTAGTATACTAGGCAGATCAATTACTCTCTGTGGGTTACCCAGATTCTGACTTCCAATCAGATAGGGATAACAGTAAGTCTACCTCGGGTTTTGTATTTACTTTGGGAGGTGGCGCCATTGTATGGAGGAGTGTCAAGCAGAAATGCATGGCGGACTATACTATGAAAGCTAAGTATGTGGTAGCATCTGAGGCGGCCAAAGAAGTTGTGTGACTCAGGAACTTCTTGATGGACTTGGATGTGATTCCTGGTTTACCCAAAATTATAACAATTTATTGTGATAATAGTGGTAGAGTTGCAAACTCGAAGGAACCACGAGCCCATAAGGCAAGTAAACACATAGAGCGCAAGTACCACCTGATACGAGAAATCGTAAAGAGAGGAGAAGTTGTTGTGGCCACGATTGCATCGGAGGATTACCTGGCAGATCCTTTCACTAAGGCCCTTCAGGCGAGAGCTTTTGATAGGCATGTGGAGGGAATGGGAATCAGATGTATGACAGTTTAAGGATAGCATAGTCTTTTAGTATAAGTAGGAGATTGTTGAGATGTATACTGAAAAGACTATCTTTTGTATGGATATTTTTATTTTGAAATAAGAATCACATGATCATTGTTTGCATATTTATGGTTATGCATATTTGTTTGATACATTACATTGTAGATAACATGGTGTGTAGTGTCACACAGGAGATCATGTTATCGGTTCATTGTAAAGTATAAGTAAAGGTTCATAACCGAGATAGTTATGGACAAACCATTGGAATGGTTGTAGTGTGATTTGGTATTGGTTTGTCTTGACCATAGAATTACACTAGTACACTTTGTGTGTATTGATCAGGACCGACTTAGAGGTGATTCGATTTATTGCTGACTACATGATCGAATCGGACCTCAGATATTATATTGTACATGCTCTTAATCCCGATATAATAACGGGCACATATACTTAGTACTCATTTCTTTGATTTACCAATGAGCGAGATTTATAGATTAAATCAATAGGCTCGGTAAGTTGGGAAATGATATTACTTATATGGTGTGCCATTGATTATAGGAGGAAACCGTGTCCTATATATTAGGATGATGATGTCCCCTTGAGGTGCTCATAAGGTTCATCATGTAAACCCTGCAGGTGGACTTGGTCCGGCATGATGATAAGGTTGAGTCGTACTACTCATGGAGTTAGATGTTAATTAATTAATTGTCAGTAAATTTATTAATTGATGGACATTCAAGATCTTAAACACAGGGAGATAAATGTATAAATAATATATGGAGCCCATATTAACTTATGGGGGTTTGTGAGGTAGATCAATGATAATCCTCTAGTGGAATGGATTATCATTAATGGATCGGACTTTATGTGGGCTTGATCCATTGGGTGGCCAAGATCCAACTCCTCCTCATGGTCCCTATTGTAGCCTATTAAAACCTCATGGACTCTAGATCCAATGATGTAAAACAAAACTCTAGATTCAATGGTAGAGATTAAATCTCTAGATTCGACGGTTGAGATTAAATCTCTAGATCCGATGGTTGAGATTAAATCCCTAGAACCGATGGTGGAAATTAAAACAAGGCTTAAACCTAACTCTATAAAAGGAGGGATTTGGGTGGGCGGCAAGGCAATTGAAAGTAAGGAGGTATTACGGTTTTGGGCGACAAGAGGCTTGGAGGTTTGGGCGGCCACAAAATTGGAAATATTTTCCTTCTTCTTCCTTAGGAGGCCAACGCCTATCCTCTTCTTTCCTCTCCTTTGTTGGCATCCAAAGCTCTTCTTTCTCTTCTCCTTGGCCGGTTGAAACAAGGGTTAGGGTGATTCCTTGGAGCTCTTGGCTGGCGCCCACCTTCTCTTCTCTTTGGGCCGATGGCAAGCTTCAAGTTGGGAGCTTATTGGTTGGTCCTAGATTGAGGAGAGTTTTGTTTCATATTCTTCCTTTTTTTCGGAGCGAGCAAAGAAAGGAAGATTGGTGATCTAAGAGGCTTCGACTTTTGGAAGATCGTCGCCCACGCGACGTCCAAAAGGAGGAAGGACATATAATAGAAGATCGAGAGGTATAATGCTTGTTTATATTCTTTTTTATTATGTCTATAATTGTTTTTCATTTATATGCATGTTGTATGTTTTGTTTATGGCTAAATTAACTTGGACCCCGAATACAAACACAAAAACTGGCAATCCGTACATCGTCTATTCCGCGGCTATTCGTTGAATAGAGGTTGGTGGCTTGAACAACAAGTTTGTTCAAGTGACCACTCTAATCGAATAGCACAACGATGAAACGGTAGCTTGGGTAATCCCTCTTGTCAAGGATAAATTTTTTTATCCGGGGACGTAGAAGGGATCGCCATGAACAAGCGACCGAGTTGAAGTGGGAAGCGAAGTTTCCTACCTTCAGTATCATGCTGGTGTATACCTGTTATACCTTTAGACAACATATTGTTGACTCGCATGTGATATATATATATATATATATATATATATATATATTATGCATGCACTTGTATTCTTATTACCACTGAATTTTGTACTCACCACCACATACCCTGGGTTTTCTTATCGCCCAGGTAACAGGTACTCGACTCCGTGATGGGCTTGGAGTATCGTTATCTGGCATCATCTCATCTCACTTCCGAGGGTCTCGACTTTGGATTTATGTTTCCTTTATTTTTCAGATGTTTCTTATATTGATCCAGATTTATATGGTGGATGTTGTGTTAGACATTGTTGATGTACACACTTGTTGATTCGGGTTTTAACGATTCTTGCTGTATGTTGTGGTCAGTTAATGTGATCAAAATATATAGGATTTTAGGAGCATTTTTCGCTCATATCTCATTAAATTTTATGTTTGTTTCATGCACATTTCACTTTGTTTTGCATGCATTTCCTATTTTCTGGTTCAGAGATCTGGTCTTTGTACTTTTGTGTGCAGGATAGAGTTTCATGGGGAAAAGGCACACTTTTGGAGCAAAAGAAAGGCATTTTGTAGCTGGATACAAAAGGGGACACGGCCAGGGCGTGTGGCTACACAAGGTCGTGTCCAAGGGGAAAAATTGGCTACCCCAGCGCCACACAGGGCCTGGCCATGTGGAAACACACGACCGTGTGGCGCTTTGCGATTCCATCGTGAGTCGGTTATTTTCAAGGTTTTAGAGAGATTCAGGCTGATGTCTATATAAATGAGGCTACGCCCAAATCCTAGGGGGAGGCATGATGATCGGGATGGCACTCCGATTCCCTAAAAAGCTTCGAGAACTCGCATCGGGGAGGAAGAAAGTCGTCGGAGATCAAAATTCTGCACTTCAACGTCGGAGAGAAGAGTCACATTGCATTGTAATTTCTGTTCCTTGCTTAATTTCTATTGTTTATGCAAACATGATCATGTTTTGTGTTTCTCCTCTCCTATCTATGGAGTAGACTTTCTAATTCTAGGATTAGGGATTAGTTTGTGTGCATAGAACATGTTATTCCAAATTTGAATTCTGTTCTTGAATTTCTATTTACAATTGGCATTTGGTTTTAGCGCTATATTTATTGTTATGGTTTTCTATCTACTGTGCTAGTCGATACGAGGGGTGACAGCCCTTGTATCTAAGATTTAGAAGAATCAAGGAAACACCTAGGGGTTGACTTCATCTCCCGTAACCATGGGTAGAAGGTTGCGATAGAGTAGGAAACGCGCCCCATTTTTGACTCGTCATAAGGATTGGTTCGGCATCCTCGTACCGACTATCCCGTCCTAAGTCCAGGGGTTGACCTAGTAATGGTAGAGGTAGCTTCTGATATATACGAAGACTCATCGGGGGAGTATATGATGTCCTTTCCATAAAACTATAGCTAGAACTCTAGACGAAACCCAATTGACAACGTGTTCTGCGACACGCAAACAAAACCAAAATCCTAGAATCCCTTCCAAAATCTCGCAACATAGTTTCTTTCTTCTTCCATGTGACACTGTATTGAGTTGGGACCATCGTCACCCTTGCATTTACAACCCTTAAATCTGAATTCCAAACAATAACCTCCACTTACCAAATCGGTACTCGAATCTCAGTCCATGTGGGATTGATAATCTTTTTATTACTTGATGACATCTATGCACTTGCGAGCATTGAGCACGAGAGAGCGCTTCGAGTCCTCGACGGTCTCCATTATGAGATTTGAGGTTGCATTCGCATGCATCAAGTTTTTAGCGCCGTTGTCGCGGGCTGATTGATTCAATATCGAATCAAGAAGCGGATAATTGGATAAGACTTAAGATAGATTTATTTACTTGCTTTACTTTTATCATATATTTTTACTTTACTTCAGTTTTAGTTTTTCCACATCTAATTTTAATTTAGATTTATTATATCTTGATTTACTTCAGCATTTGAACTAATGGTATTAAAAACCAGTTGATAGCTACGATTGATCAAGTTTTGGTTCGATCCTCCGAATTATTCATTGTATATGATTTATTTATCCCCTCTCAACAGGGACACTAAAAAGTTAACACAGTCTGCTCGACCCTTGAGAGATTACATAGCACCTAGACGGAAAGCATGGAACTCCTGCATAACTATTCCACGAATTCAGGCCGCGATCTGGGAAATAAATCCTGCATTAATTTCTCTTATTCAAGAGAAGGAGTTTGGAGGGACTCATATTGAGTTTCCCTATCTACACCTCGAAGAATTTTTGGCATACTGCGGCACAGTGCAATATGAAGGAGTCCCAACAGATGTCATTAAGCTTATCATGTTCCCATTCTCCCTGAAGGGGGAGGCTAAGCAATGGATACACACTCTACTAGAAGGGAGTATAACGACATGGGAACAAATGGAAGACACTTTTTTATGTAAATTCTTTCCCCCCCCCCCCCCATAAAATAGCCTACCTTAGGGACAAAATCCTTTCATTTGAGCAAGGGCACGAAGAGACTCTGGCCGCGGCATGGAAGAGACTACAAGAACTGGTTATTCGTTGTCCACACCATGGATTACAGGATTGGTTACTCCTCCATGTTTTTTTATTCTGGGATCACTAGCTCATTGAAATAACTTTTGGACATAGCAGCGGGGGGCGTACTAATGAAAAAGAGCATAGACGATGCATATCGCGTTATCGAGACAGGGGTGTGGACTCTCGAAATGTGGGAAAACAATGAGCAAGATTTTCATGAGGCACTCCCCATTACGGGGGTAGGCAAAGATGAAACAGCCTGGCAAGTATAGAAAGAGGATAAAGAGAGAGAGGACTGGATGGAAGCAGCTTCACTATCTTCAGAATCAGAAGAAGAGGAAGATTCAGGGCAGGTGGCAGACGTGAAACACATAGTGTTGGATCGAAATGAATCGCTAGAGGGAGGTGAATAGAGATCATGAAAACTTTTATTTTTCAATGATTTAAACCAAGTACGCAGTGGACAACAAAAAGATAAACACAAGAAAGACACAAAGCTTTTTTACTTGATTAACAGCTCACCAGCTTCTAATCCAAGGCCCTGCGATCCTTGATCACTTCCGAAGGGCAATCACTAAAAGTCTCTTCCTCGTTAGAGGTAAGAGACAAGATGATTACAATGATTATAAGGTCGGTAACAACCTTATCAGTCCTTATACAAATTAAGTATAGAAAGATAATGATAATACTGACAATTAATTAGAAGATATCACACAACGGAGTAGCATTGTAGAGAGCATGAGCACTTGAGAGATTCTTAAATTTGGGTTTGAGTCCTCTCCTCCTTTTATAGATTTGTGCATTGGAATTTGTCCCAATCCAGATCCAAAACTCGTGGATCTTATCTTGAGGTGGCAGCTTATCTTATCATGAGGTGGCGGCATCAATCTCTATCTCTTCGGTCGTGTGCACTGGGCTAATTCGTCGACATCAATCGACTGATCCTCTTAGCAGTCGACTGCCTTCAGTTGACTGCTAACACCTCCAGTCTACTGCTGCACTTGATAATTCCTGCAACATAAGGTTAGCACAATAGATGCATAATGCCATGCAATGTGACATTCCTTTGATTGTCTGATCTCGACTTTGGCATTCCTCCAGAAGCCTTAGTCGGATCAATGCCTAGGATTATCCTCTAACCGAGGATGCGTCCTTACCACCGCTCCACACCCAGAGCTTACCTTTGGTCCTCCTCACCTGTCGCTTAGCTTTCGATCACCACCGAGGTTCCTCAACTCCCCGAGGTTCTCCTGGTGTCGCCCTACCACCACGGTTTCTCGTCCTGAGATTCTCCAGGTGTCGCTGACTTTCAGCTTAGCTTAAACACTTTCTGCACACTTAGCATAGCACATGAAATAACAAAATAGCTTAACTTTGAATCTTTGCCATCATCAAAACCAAGGTTCGATTATCTAGTGCCCCTGCACCAACAATCTCCCCCTTTTTGATCTATGGCAAACCAATTCAAAGTTAAGAGAAAATAAGTAGTAAGCATTGAACAATCATTTTTCAAAAACTCCCCCTTAAGGGTACCTCCCCCTTAACGCTAGGTGAGTTTTGAAAAACAATTACTTTTTGGAAAAAAAATAAGTAACCTTTTAACATTAGCCCTTTGACATATATCAAAAATAACTTTATAAGGGGTGCATTGTTAAGGTTAACATTTTCAAAGAAATAGAATTTATAAACATTCTAATCAATTTGATTTAATATGTTCAACTCCCTTTAAAGCTTAAGAGTTTAGGTTTCTAGATCCTGCACCAACAATGTATATCCTAGGTTAGGATGTGACCCCCTAACCTTTAACATTCTAATAAAATTTTGAGAAAGAATTTTTTTTTTTTTTAAAAAAGAATTTTAAAGGCTCATGTCTATTGGGTTTTATGCCAAACTAGAGGTAGTTAGATTCTAAGTTTGTCCAACTTAAGTCTTCTCTTCCCCTTGGCATATTATCAAAATAAGGATTTAAATTTAGAAAGTATTTGCGATTTTTTTCTAAAAAAAGATATTTTTTAACAACTTCTATGATGATTATCCAATTAGAACCTCCCCCTTAGCCTAACATCGTTGTTAGCCACAAGGAAGGCTTATCTAGAGGGTCTCCCCTTTTGTCTGATAAACTCATAAGACATCCTTGTTAGCCACAAGGAAGGATCACCTAAGTGTCCAGAGGGTCTAGGTGTCTAATGTTGACCTAAGGATTTAGATGTTCAGTATTGGTCAAATAACCATCATTTTAAGAAGCATAGTTGTTTCGAAAACTACGTATAACTACACACAACAATCATCGCAACCAATAAAAATAGTTTTAAGAATCTATTTATGTGTATATAAATTTTGAAATCGTTTTCAAAACCATTGTCAATTTGTTGTCCTTACCATCTCACCCATTCTACATGATCAACCAAATTATCCTTATAGGTTTTGTGAGATGAATTTAATTTAATGCCTTAGAAATAAATTAACCTTGGGTTAGATTCAGATTTAACCTTTAGTTAGTTAAGTGAACATTTCAAAAGAGGGCTTCCAGGTCGTGGCGAGGTACAGGGGTCTTCTTTGATCGGAACAACGACCACTTCCTTTGACAAAGCCAACTTAGGAAATTACACACTTAATTCACTTAGGGTTACATCCTGGCCTAACTAGTTTAGGATGGGGTGAGGTAGCTTCAGTTAGTTCCACTTAGTTAAATGCACCAAGCTAGATACTCCTTATCCAACTCGAATACACTTGACTTCATTTCCTTAACATACTATCATCTCACCGCGTCCTGATACTATGTTGTCAAGATTAATTAATTATTTCCTATCTAACATTCTATAAGAGTTAATTTAAAACTAGTATGTATGACATGACAAAATAAGCATGATAATGATATGTATGCATGAGAAAGCTACATTCAATCAACTTAAAGAAATGGTTGTTTTCTTGGGTAGACTTTTATCTATTCCATAGTTATAAGATACTTTATTATAATTGTTGGGGAAATGTTAACTGCTAGAGGGGGGGTGAATAGTGTCAATTTGTTGCATGATGGAATTTGATTGCGTTCGTCTACAAATCTCGTTAGCGCGCAGCGGAATAATAATAAAGCAATAATGAAATAGAGAAACACGCAATTACACAAGTATTTAATGTGGTTCAGAACTGAATGGTTCCTACTCCACGGATGGAGATCTAAAGAGCTCTAATAATGCATACGCAACCACTAATCACAAATAACTCCTTCTCAGAACAATCCGGACGTGGAGAAACCTCGTACAAGTTATCTTACAATAGTAAGAAATAAATACAAGCAAGATACAATACAAATACAAAAGAGAAGTAAAGAAAACTTTACGACACTTTGCTTTTGATTGCTTGAATGCTTGGTTGCTTGACTTGCACTTGGAGACCCTGATTTGTAGCAACATCGCCCCAAAAGCTCTCAAGAATCGGTGTTGATTTCCTCCTCCACGAGCTCCATTTAAAGCTTCTGCCTGGGCTAGAAATCCCCGATCAGTCGACTGCTCGAGACCATCAGTCAATTGATGTCACTGTTGTCGTTAGACAATGACTAGATCCACGCTGGAAAAACCCAATGAATTGATCATCAGTCGACTGATCATGACCATCAGTCGACTGATCGAGCCTCCACTCGACTGCTAACCTCAGTAGTCGAGTCAGACTCCATTCTGTGACCGAAAAATCGAGCACCAGTCGACTGATCACACTATTAGTCGACTGCTCGCAAAGTCGATCATTGCCACCTCGATCGTCATTAATTCCCTAGTTGACTCACACCACCAATCATGGCACTAAACATGAGGTTTTAACCCAAGTATGGTGCCCCCATACTTGCTAGACCACCCTTAGCCTAGACCTAAGCCTTTTAACCACCTCCGTCAGCCTCGCGCCTCTCAGATCCCTCTAAGTCATCCATGACTTGTTCATCCATTGCACTAGCCTTCAGGTGCTTTCATCGGCTATGTCATGCTAACGGTGTCTACACCGCCAAGGCACATTGGACTTACGCTGTCAAGACTCCGCTTGGACTTTACGCCGCCAACCATTGGACTTATGCTGCCAAGACTCCCGCTTGGATTTTACACCGCCAATATCAAACCCCTTGGACTTCTCAAATGCTAAGACTCAAGCTTGGACTTTCCTTTGCCAACCCATGTTGGACTTCCCATGCTTGGACTTTTCCTTGCCAAGACCCATGCTTGGACTTTACATGCCAAGTACTCAAGACTTGGACTTTCCATGACATGGTCAACTCTAGTCAACTATCAAAATCCCCCTCGAGTCAAACTCGAATCCGGTCAATCATGACCCAGGTCGATTGCTCCAACAATCTCTCCAAAATAATATCAGACATCAATTCAAACATCGATGTCAAACTTTCATGTCAAACATCAAAACATCACTCGAGTCAAACTCGAGTCTGGTCAATCGTGACCTGGACCGATTGCACCAACAATAATTAGGTTTACAAATTTTAGTGTCTTGATTTTTGGTTAGCTTAGACTTGTAACCCAAGTCTACATATTTATTAGTTGAATTTTTAAAAGTTGAAGGTTGAATTACTAGATTATTAATTTGTGTATAATCAAATGGTACTCTATTATAATTAATTTTATTTGTTTGATTCTCTAATTTTGAATCTTTAATTAAGTTAGATCATGAATTATTTAAAATAGGATTATTAGAATTTTTCAAAATAATATTATTAGACTTTTTCAAGATAAGATTATTAGACTTTTTAAAAGTAGAATTATTAGAATTTTTTAAGATAAGATTATTAGACTTTTTAAAAATAGAATTAATAAAATTATTAGAATTTTTTAAAGTAGAATTATTAGAATTATTCAAGATAAGATTATTAGAATTCTTAAAAATAGAATTATTATTAGAATTATTTAAGATAAGATTGTTAGAGTTTTTAAAAGTAGAATTATTATTAGAATTATTTAAGCTAAGATTGTTAGAGTTTTTAAAGGTAGAATGATTATTAGAATTATTTAAGATAAGATTGTTAGAGTTTTTAAAGGTAGAATTATTATTAGAATTATTTAAGATAAGATTGTTAGAGTTTTTAAAGGTAGAATTATTATTAGAAATATTTAGATTAAGATTGTTAGAGTTTTTAAAGGTAGAATTATTATTAGAATTATTTAAGATAAGATTGTTAGAGTTTTTAAAGGTAGAATTATTATTAGAATTATTTAGATTATCTTTGGTATTTTTTAAAATTAATTTCGAAGTTTTTATGGTTGAATTTTTCAAAATAGAATTTTTTAATTCAGAATTATCTAGATTAATCAGATCTAGGATTTGATGATTCTATCCTATGGTTTGATTATTCTGATCAAGGGTTTGATTATTCTGATTAAGTCTTTGGTTGGTTTTATCCTTGACTTGATCTAGATATATGTTGATTAAAATAAAAATTTGATTAACCTCTAGGTTAATTTTATCAAATGTTAGATTAATTTGATCATTTTCTTCCATGGTATTGTTATTATTATTATTTAAACTAATTAAATCTGAATTAATTAATTTTTTATTAGTTGAATTATTAATTGTATTAATTAATTGACAACAATTAACTAATTTACTAGCTTTAATGCACAATTTATCTAAATTTCAAGTATGCTAAAACTCAATTTTTCAAAATTATTAATTTTACTAACCTTTTTCTTCGGACACCGATTCTTGTAGTGATCGAATCTTCCGCACCCGAAGCACTTGATGTGCTCCTTGTTCTTCTGGACTCCTGGCAATGGTGTCTCCTTTGTCACCGGCTACGTTGTTCGAGTCTTACGAGTAGGACACTTATTTTTATAGTGTTCTCTCTCCCTGCACTTGAAGCAAATAATATGAAATTTAAAATTTAAATTGACATTGTTACCTTTAGGCGTTGAGCGATACTCTTCGATGGTTAGCTCAGTCAACGATCTTCCAATACTCGCAAAAAAACACAAACCAAAAAGTCCCAAGACTTGGTCTTGGATTAGTAGTGCGAGAGATATTTAAAACTAAAAATAAAAATAAAGAAAAGAAAATGTTTGACCGGTGGTTGCACCGAATATGAGCGCCCCCGCTCTGATACCAATTGTTGGATCGAAATGAATCACTAGAGGGAGGTGAATAGCGATCGTGAAAACTTTTCTTTTTCAACTATTAAAACCAAGTATGCCGTGGAAAACTAAAAGATAAACACATGAAAGACACAACTTTTTTACTTGGTTCACAACCCACCGGCTGCTAATCCAAGCCCCTGCGATCCTTGATCGCTTCCGAAGGGCAATCACTAAAAGTATCTTTCTCGTTGGAGGTAAGAGACAAGACGATTACAATGATTATAATGCCAGTAACAACCATACCGATCCTTATACAAATTAACTATAGAAAGATAATAATAATACTGACAATTAATTAGAAGATGGTGCACCGTCAGAGTAGCGTTGTAGAGAGCACGAGCACTTGAGAGATTCTTAAATTTGGGTTTGAGTCCTCTCCTCCTTTTATAGATTTGCACATTGAAATTTGTCCCGATCCAGATCCAAAACTCATGGTTCTTATCTTGAGGTGGCGGCTTATCTTATCATGAGGTGGCAGCATCAATCTCTATCTCTTTGGTCGTGTGCACTTGGATGATTCGTCAACATCAGTCGACTGATCCTCTTAGCAATCGGCTGCCTTCAGTCGACTGCTGACACCTCCAGTCGATTGCTGCACTTGATAATTCCTTAAACATAAGGTTAGCACAATAAATGCATAATGCCATGCAGTGTGATAGTCATTTGACTGTCCGATCTCGACTTTGGCATTCCTCTGGAAGCCTTAGTCAGATCGATGCCTAGGATTGTCCTCTAACCGAGGACGCGTCCTTACCACCACTCCACACCCAGAGCTTACCTTTGGTCCTGTTGACCTACCTTTGGTCCTCATGACCTGTCGCTTATCTTTTGATCACCACCGAGGTTCCTCAACTCCCCAAGGTTCTCCTGGTGTCGCCCGACCACCACGGTTTCTCGTCCCGAGATTCTCCGGGTGTCGTTGACCTTCACCTTAGCTTAAACACTTTTTGCACACTTAGCATAGCACATGAGATAACAAAAGAGCTTAACTTTGAATCTTTGCCATCATCAAAACCAAGGTTCGATTATCTAGTGCCCTTGCACCAACACATAGGGCCTGAGATGAAGCCACTTCCTCCGAATCTCAAGTACGAATTTTTGGGTCCAACTTTAACCCATCCGGTGATAATAAATGCCAATTTGAGTGAGGAAGAGACAAGGAAGTTGCTGGGGGTGCTCAGGATGTACATAAAAGTGTTGGGGTATACTATTGATGACATCAAGGGGATATGTCCGTCACTATGCATGCATAGGATAATACTCGAGGATGAGTGTAAGTCAACCGTGGAGCGCCAAAGGCGACTTAATCCACACTTGCAGGAGGTGGTGAAGAAGGAAGTACTTAATCTTTTGGATGCCGGAATAATTTATCCAATTTCATATAATGAGTGGGTAAGTTCAGTGCACGTAGTTCCAAAGAAAGGCGACACTACAGTAGTCAAAAATGAAGAGAATGAGCTAATCCCTGTGCGAACAGTGGCAGGTGAAGGTGGCAGGTGAAGGTGGAGGTTGTGTATAGATTATCGTAAATTAAACAAAATAACAAGGAAGGATCATTTTCCACTCCCATTTATCGATCGGATGTTGGAACGCCTAGTTAAACATTCCTATTTTTGCTGCCTCGATGGGTACTCAGGGTTTTTCCAAATCCCAATTCACCCTAATGACCACGAGAAGACCACCTTCACCTGCCCATATGGAACCTTCGCCTACAGAAGAATGCCCTTTGACCTATGTAATTCCCTAGCCACCTTCCAACGTTATATGATAGCTATTTTTTTAAATATGATTGAACAAATTATGGAAGTATTCATGGATGATTTTTCAATCTAAGGAACAAGTTTCGATGCATGTCTGAAAAATCTAGAAAGGGTTCTGCAAAGATGTGAAGAGAATAGCTTGATTCTGAAATGGGAAAAATGTCACTTTATGGTAACTGAAGGGATAGTTCTGGAACATAAGATATCAGGGAATGGTATCGAAGTAGATAAGGAGAAGGTAGAAGTAATTGAAAAGTTGCCGCCACCCAGGGATGTGAAGGGGGTCCAGAGCTTTCTTGGACATGCAGGGTTTTATAGAAGGTTCATAAAAAATTTCTCTCAGATAACTAGACCCCTGACAAATCTACTAGCTAAGGACACAGAGTTTATTTTCGAAAAGCAATGTTTAGTAGCGTTCGAAGAAATAAAAAAAGCTTTGGTAACGGTCCCAATAATACAACCCCCTGACTGGAGCCTACCATTCGAGGTCATGTCCGATGCTAGTGATTATGCAGTAGGGGCAGTGTTGGGGCAATGGAGGAAGAAGAAGCTACACGCCATACACTACGCTAGTAAAATGTTGAACGAAGCACAGATCAATTATACCATGACTGAGAAGGAATTTCTAGCAGTCGTGAATGCATTTGACAAGTTCAGACAGTACTTAGTAGGTTCGTAGGTGGTTGTTTACACTGACCATACTGCAGTTCACTACTTGCTAAATAAGAAGGATGTCAAACCCCGCCTTATTCACTGGATCTTATTACTATAAGAATTTGATATAGAAATCACAGATAAAAAAGGCTCAGACAATGTTGTTGCAGACCACTTGTCGTGGATGCCCATTGAGGCCGGGGTAGAAGAGGAAGGAAGTGCTCAAATAGACAATGCTCTGCAGGATGATACCCTCATGGCTATTACCAAGGTTACCACCCCCTGGTATGTAGATTTGGTGAATTTTCTCGCAGGAAGAGTGATATCGTCAGAATTCACGACTCAACAAATAAAAAGATTCTTTATAGAGGTTCGACAATATATATGGGATAATCCCTTCCTATTTAGGAAATGTGCAGATAGCGTATATCGAAGGTGCGTACCAGAAGAGGAAGTGGAGAGCATCCTCTTTCACTGCCATTCCTCAGTATATGGAGGGCATGCTGGAATTTCAAGCATAGTTGCGAAGGTACTTCAAGCAGGATTCTACTGGCCTAGTCTGTTTAGGGACACGCGCAACTATGTAGTCTCATGCGATCGATGCCAGCGAATAGGAAATATAGGTAGGAGACATGAGATGTCGGCAAGAACCATATTAGAAGTAGATCTCTTTGACATATGGGGAATAGATTTCATGGGACCCTTTCCCACTTTCGACGCAAACAGATATATCCTGGTCGCCGTGGACCACGTCTCCAAATGGGTGGAGGCCATAGCATCACCCCACTATGATGCTAGGACCATAATAAAAATGTTCAAAAGAAACATATTCCCTAGGTTCAGAGTTCCTTGAGTCGTAATCAGTGATGGAGGATCCCACTTCATCAAAAGACAATTTGAAAAATTGCTACATAAGTACAGAGTAATCCATAAAGTCTCTACAGTGTACCACCCGCAAACAAGCAGACAAGTGGAAATTTTGAATCAGGAGATCAAAAATATTCTAGAAAAGACGATAATGGAATCAAGGAAAGGTTGGTCAGAAAAATTGGACGATGCTCTTTGGGCTTACCGCACAGCTTACAAGACACTGATAGGCATGACCCCGTTTTGCCTAGTTTATGGGAAACCATGCCACCTTCCTGTTGAATTGGAGCACAAGGCTTTCTGGGCCATCAAGAAGCTCAAGTTGGACTACTGTACGGCAAAAGAGAAAAGGAAACTGCAGTTAAGCGAGTTAGATGAAATTCGAAGAGATGCATATGAGCATGCTAAGGCATATTATATGGAAAGAACTAGGAAATGACATGACCAACATATCTTGAGAAGGGAGTTTAAGGAAGGTGACTTAGTTCTCCTATATAATTCTAGGTTAAAACTTTTTCCGGGGAAGCTAAAATCAAGGTGGTAAGGACCATTTCGAATTAAGAGGGTATACCCATACGGTACAGTGGACATATGGAGTAAGAAATCAGGGTAGATTAAAGTAAATAGATAACGATTAAAGAAGTATCTAGGGGAGTCTCCAAAATTTGAGACAGAGGAATGGAGGTTTACAGAACCTCCAAAGCCAAGTTGAGATAGTAGAGAGTGGTCGAGCTAAAAGATGATATACAAAGCGCTTCTTGGGAGGCCACCCAAGTTTAATTTACATGTTTTTAATTTTTCTTCATTCATACGTTTAGTTAAACTTTGATTTATTGGCACTTATGTTCTTTTCAAATAGCTTAGTATTAGGGGAAACCTACTAAAAAGAAGCAAATATGATTTTGAGCCTACCTAGTCCACATAGACATGAGTCTGCACCTGCACCACCATCTTTTTCTACTTTTGAGCAGGATGTAGGTACATCTACCTATGATTTTTCAGAGTTCCGATCGTGCCTCGATGACATATATGTCGAGTAGCAGACGCAGAGGTAGTGATGGGAGGAGCAGAATGCTTTCATGCAGGTAGAGCTTCAGGGCTTTCGGGAGCACTTTCAGCGGGAAGAGGAGTTCTAAGATGAGGCCCACGTCTACTTCCAGGAGGAGGCTACCCGTTGCCAGGATGAGGCCACCTACTTCCAGGAGATGCGGCAGCACATGCATACCCAGCAGGCACATTGGGCCCGGAAGGAGGAGCACAGAGCGGCCGCTGCATCCACCACTCTAAGATCGACCACATGCATATGTGGCATCAATGGTTGAGCACCAGATTTTCCCAGGAGCTTGACATGCTGAGACTACTGGATATCCCACCTCGGCCACCATATTAGTGGTACGATCTCATATAAGTCTGGGGGGCCTTGAGTTTTGATTTATTTTGTTTCTAACAGTAGTTTCTTTCATGTCATTTGCATTTATTTTAGTTAACATTTATTTGTTCATACATAGAGTTTTTGGTTTCGTCAGTACTTAATTTTTGCTATCTTTAAGCTACTTAAGTAGTATTTTTAGAGTTTTCTTTTATGAGTTGTTTCCATGGATAACTTAACTTCATTTACCTCATGGTATTTTATTTTATTTTCTCTAATGAATGTTCTAGTCTTACACTGGTTAGCTTTTATATTTACACCTACACATGACGAACATTCTGAAAGGGAGAGTCTAGTACGTACCTAGTTATGATTCATCTCAGTAGTCTAGTACTTTGGAATCCATAGGTGACCCTAAGTTTAGCATTTTAGTTATTGGAGATGCTTATATTGTGCAAGCCCATTCGGAAAAATCCAAATTAAAAAAAAATTATAAGGGATAAAAAAATAGTTGTCGTGGGGGGAAATGGTTGGGTGCCCCTTTGAGACCGAGTTAGGTTACTGGAGAAACACCTACCAATTTCTCTCAATACCGAGCACGCCTTTGAGACTTTGTGTTAGATCTAGGGAACGACCCTCGCTTTGGGCAGGTAAGTGCCTAAGAGCCTAAGACCTTAGGTAAGCTATAGGATGACTACTTAACTTACCATGAAACAAGTATACCCTAAGAAGATTCGCTTAGCACGAGCATGAGGAGCTAACTTAGTGAATTTCTAGAACATCTCTATTTTTCTTTGATTGCAAATACCACTTGATAAATCTAGTTAACATGTTAAGTATGGAACAATACCTTTTAAAATTTCATGGCACTGAGGTTTGCTTGAGGACAAGCAAAGATTTAAGTCTGGGGGAATTGATGTGAGTAAAACATATAGGGTTTTAGGAGCAGTTTTCGCTCACATCTCATTACATTTTATATTTGTTTCATGCATATTTCAATTTGTTTTGCATGCATTTTCTATTTTCTGGTTTGGAGATCTTCTCTTTGTACTTTTGTGTGCAGGATAGCATTTCAAGGGGGGAAAAGTGCACTTTCGGAGCAAAAGAAGGACATTTTGCAACAGGACGCAGAAGGGGACACGACTAGGGCATGTGGCTACACACGACCATGTCCAAGGGGTGAAATTGGACACCCCAGTGCCACACATGGCTTGGCCATGTGGAAACACATGGTCGTGTGGCACTGCACTATTCCGGCATGAGTCGGTTATTTTCTAGGTTTTAGAGAGATCCAAGCTGATGTCTATATAAAGGAGGCTACGCCCAAACCCTAGGGGGAGGCATGACGACTGGAATGGCACTCCGACTCCCTAAAAAGCTTCGAGAACTCGCATCGAGGAGGAAGAAAGTCATCGGAGATCCAAATTCTGCACTTCAACACTGGAGAGAAGAGTCACATTGCATTATAATTTCTGTTCCTTACTTAATATCTATTGTTTATACGAACATGATTGTGTTTTGTGTTTCTCCTCTCCTATCTATGGAGTAGACTTTCCGATTCTTTGATTAGGGAGTAGTTTGTGTGCGTAAAACATGTTATTTCAAATTTGAATTCTGTTCTTGAATTTCTATTTGCAATTAGAGTTTGGTTTTAGTGCTATAGTTATTTTTTTGGTTTTCTATCTACTGTGCTAGCCGATACGAGGGGTGACAACCCTTGTATCTAAGATTTAGAAGAATCAAGGAGGCACCTAAGGGTTGACCTCATCTCCCGTAACCATGGGTAGAAGGATGTGATAGAGTAGGAAATGCGTCCCGTTTTTGACTCGTCGCAGGGATCGATTCGGCATCCTCGTACCAACTATCTCGTCCTAAGTCCATGGGTCGACTTGGTAATAGAAGAGGTAGCTTTCGATAAATGTGAAGGCTCATCGGGGGAGTGAATGATGTCCTTTCCATAAAACCGTAGCTATAACCCTAGACGAAACCCAATTGACAACAGGTTCTGTGACATACAAATGAAACTGAAATCCTAGAATCCCTTCCAAAATCTCGCAACATAGTTTCTTTCTTCTTCTGTATGATACCGTATTGAGTTGGGACCACCGTCAACCCTTGCATTTACAACCCTTAAATCTGAATGCCGAACAATAACCTCTACTTACCAAATCGGTACTCAAATCTCAGTCCCTGTGGGATCGATAATCTTTTTATTACTTGACGACATCCGTGCACTTGCGGGCGTTGTGCGCGAGCGTGTGCTTTGAGTCCTCGACGGTCTCTGTCCTGAGATTTGAGGTCGTGTTCGCGTGCATCATCAATCATACTGGTATGCATTGTGTGTAGTCTGTTTATTTCATTGTGTTAGTTTCCGCTATGTTTCGTTACATATACATTTATATATGTTGTTGTGTTGTGGCCGAAAGGCTTGTATCAACAGGATATGTTGCCACGTACAGGGGAGATGTTGACTGTTTGTTTTTTTTGGCTCGGTATACTCTCGAGGCATGACAACTTGAGAATACAGAAGAGATGAGACCATCAATGTGTGCTCCCTACCCTGTACATGGTACAACTACGCTAGAGGTGGTAGAGATCGTTGCTGGTGTGATGATCCAATCTTTTGTGGTGATCGTTGCTATCGAGGCTGGGACTATCCTTTCGAAGGCAACATTAGTGGTCTCCAACTGAACCTTCAGAGTACACTCTCGGCGTATATGCCCTGACCGCTTATAGTAAAAGCAGATGGACTAATCCAAACTGATAATTTGACTTTTCGTGTCTTTGTGATCCACATTGTACACACTTAGTTCCAACAATGTCATTTTTCTGATTTTGTTGTTGGGCACGAGAAGATCCTGATGATGAGTGATTGGTCTTCAGTGGTCAAGAAGACTATCCAATATTAACTCATGACCAATGACTCCGATCCTACTTATTTTGTCCATCATTCATAGGGTTCTGATTCTAAGGTTTAGCCTATGATATTTGCTTATCGATCTCCTACTTCCGAGACATTTGTTGCTGAGTCATTCCATGAATATGACTCAATCTCATGCCTCCTGATAGGAAACAACAGAGGATCTAGACATTGCAATCCAAATGTACATCGCTATACCCTGAGCAAACTAAAACATTCGGTTATCATCTTGAGTTACAAGGTGGGGACAAAACTTTGTAAGTCTAGCGACTCTGTATTGTATTCCATTACCAATCGATCCTCCTAGTTGAGGCTCAAAATTCTTGACAACGAATCATACAAAATGATGTTGAGAAATATTGTCTCTCAGAAACATCACGAAACTGTGACCAAGTGATGGGCTATTCCGTGAAGATTTTTCTGCATCTTCCACTAAGTAATGACTTGGTCACTGAAATGGTATGTAGTTATCTCTACTCTCTCTGCATCAATATAGGTCATGTACTCGAAAGTGCCCTCAAGATTATCTAACCAAGCTTAAGCAACCCAAGGATCAAAAGCCCTATGAAACATAGTAAACTAATCATTTATTGACTACCCCAACCATGATATGCATGCTATGTCCATTACCCCACTGGTAATGGCTCGAGTTAGTATAGTTAGTGGTATTCCAGAGACTGTAATCTTTATTCTCCAAAAGAGGTGTGACGGGTCTGACCTCTACTTTGCGACTCGATATCCATCGTCTCTCCATGAAAACTCACATTCTTGGAAAAGAATCCAATCCCATCAATCTACAGGTCGTTTCTGTGGTCGACTCAGACCACAGTTGCAAATAGTGACTAACACATTACATGAGATTTCTTGCTATAAGAAACTAAATGCACATCTGACAAAAGTCTATGTATTAACAATTATCATACCTTAAATCTTATAGCTCGAAGATGTCCCGCTGATGCCAAATCCCAAAACTCACAAAGTAAAAATTGTGTAAAATAAAACACGATATCCAAAATATCAAAGAAACCCCATAAGTGGACTTCGCAACCTGAGCTCTGATAGCAATAAAATTGTCATGCACCAGAGAATACTTGTCCGCCCACAAGTCAGTACCCCCTTGTGACAATATAGGATACAACATTGACACAATGCCCAAATAGCTACTGACATACACAAGGCATATACCATAGAAGGTATGAAGACTTAAAGATGCGTAATGGTACGACTTTGATAGAAACCAAAAAACATAACATAACCAATACCACAACTGAATCCATAGTAAGACCAAACATTATAACCACATACAACAAATCACAAAACAAATTATGGAATAAAATCCAAAATGCTTGATGTGAGATGGGATCGATAAAAAGGTCGTCCATGCATTAGACCATATCCTCTACCTACTACATGGAGGAGGAAATTGTAGGATCGAGTCTATCGAGGGAGGGGATGAATCTCAGTGTTTAGAAAAAAATTATTTTATATTTAAGAACTTTTTTTTTCCTTTCAAAATAGAGAGTAATATGTAGTGGATTTAAAAGAAAAAAAGTAGACAAGTCTTTTTTGTAGGATTGGAGAGTTCCGAGAGAGGGGTGAATCTGGGAATATAAAATTTTCTTTTAGATTTTAAAACATTTCTTTTCAAGAGTATGGAGTGGAATTATATAAAAATGAAAATAGACAATTATTTTTTACTTGGTTCACAACACTAGCTGGGTTGCTACTCTAAGGCCCGTAGCTCTCTGAGAGCTACCATGATGGGAAATCTAGTAAATGACCCTCCGACTCGAGAACTCTCGCCATTGGAGGAGTTCACTTTTTATAAGAGATAAAGAGAAAGGTAACAAGCTATCTTCTCTTGAATTAAGTAGACAAAGCAATAGTACAACAAAATATTAAATATACTGACACTTGTAGCTTTTGAAATGGAGCTCAGAGTGTCAAAGATGTAGCCTTGCAATGTGGCGAAGCTTTTGCAGATGAAGAACACTTTGTTGGAACGTCGGTGGGCGGCTAGAGGGGGGTGAATAGCCCTTAATCATCGTATGGGGTGGAATTCGATTTCTCTTCGCGTGCTCATCTACAATTCTTGTTAATGCGGAGTGGAATGATAATAAAACAAATACACAATAAGAATACAAGCACATGACACAAGATATACGTGGTTCGGAACCTTAGGGTTCCTACTCCATGGGTGAGCTCAACGAGCTCGTGTTATGCGCACAACACTAACAACAACACCTTCTCAACAACACGTCAGAGGTGGGGAAACCTCGTACAAGCAATTACAATGATAATATAAAATTACAGCAAAATACAAAGGACACAATTGAAATCATTACACAAATGGCTTTGATCACTTTTTCATGTTGCTTGCTTTAGTTTGGCTCTTGAAGGCCTAGAATGCAGCAGCAATTCCCCTACAAAATATCTCTAAAAATCCATGTTGAAATCCTCCCCCAAGCTTCTCCTTTTATGCTTGCCTCAGGCTGATTTCGCGTCGATCAGTCGACTACTCGTGACCTCCAGTCGACTACTGATGTAGCCGTTATCTCACAATGGTCGAATCCACATTGGCAAAAATGCAATGGATAACCATCAGTCGACTGGTAACCCCATCAGTCGAGTGCTTGGCGTGATCACTCGACTGGAAAACATTTTGTGGCCAAATTCGCCCCAATCAGTCGACTGATGGCGTCGGTAGTTGACTGCCCTCCCTCGGCAGTCGACTGTTCGGGTAGATCTTGGTCAGTCGAACACCGATTGAGTCCAATCAACCTAGAGCAATCGACTACCACCTATGCTAGTCGATTGATGTCGAGTAAAACCTAAAACACCAAGTTGTTTGAGCATCTGACCATCGAGTAAACCCTCAAACACCACATTTGAGCCTCCGACACTCAGTCTTAGCCACTTGGCCAAGTCCACCTCATCCTCTCATGGAGTTTCCCACCAAATCTCTCTTCCCTCGTCGTACGTCCCTCGGATGCACCAAGCGCACAACTTCGTAATGTCATCCTTCGCGTCTCTTGCCCTCGAAGTATGCTTCCCTTGGGCCTCACTCCATTCGCTCCCCGTCCAGCGGTCCCTCGGATGCACCAAGCCCACGGCTTCGCAATGTCATCCATCACCGACTCAAGGACCCTGAGCCTAGTGAACTTGCCAAGTCCTCAAGACTTCCCACACCAAGCCTCATTCTTGGATTTTCCATGCCAAGCCGCATGCTTGGACTTTCACCGCCAAGGCTACACACTTGGACTTATGTAGCCAACTCATGTTGGACTTTCCAACACCAAGCCCCATGCTTGGACATTTCACCACCAAGGCAACACACTTGGATTTACATGGCCAACCCATGTTGGACTTCCCATGTGATGTGCACGGTCGCAACCTTAAATCCTGCGACGGAGACCGTCAAAGACTCAAAGTATGCACTCGCACTCAACGCCCGCAAGTGCACGGATGTCGTCAAGTAATAAATAGATTATCGATCCCACAAGGACTAGGATTCGAGTATCAATCCTCTAAGTGGTTGCAGTTGTTCGGACGAAATCTCAGTGAGAGTCGGTTGGTGAGGACTATCGAAGGACCCTACTTAGTGCGATGTCACACGGAGGAGGAAAAGAGGGTGCCGGGGTCTTGAAAAGGCGATTCTAGGACTTCGGTTTTGCTTGCGTACCATAGAACAACGTTGTCAATTGGCGTCATCTAAACTTCCACTTACAACTTTGGGGAAGGGACATCATACACTCTCCCGCAGAGCCGCCGCATTCACCGAGAGCTATCCTCGCCCAAAAGAACGGGATAGAGGGTACGAGGATGCAAAATCAATCCTTGCGCTGGACTGTTTCCAATTCCACCGGTCCCTTCTCCCCGCAGTGACGGGAGGTCAGGTTTATCCCTAGGTTCCTTGATCAAACCTCCTAAATCTAGATTGCGAGGGCTGTCACCACCTCGTATCGTCTAAGCACAGCGAAAAGAAAGCCAAATACATGTAGGTATAATAAAGACCAACATCCAATTGTTAAATCAAACTTTTGGCCAGAATTTAATATGAACCAACATTGTCTATGAACACAAGCTACTCCCTAATCCTAGAATCAAAAGTTCTACTCCATAAATGCGAAGGAAGAATCACAACACATGTTTAAGTTCAATTACAATAGAAAGAGAGTGCAGAAAAAGAGATTACAATGCGTTGTGACCTTCTCTCCGACGTTGTATTGAAAATGGTGGACCTCCAACGGTGTTCCTCCTCCATGCTACAAGTTACCGAAGCTTTTTAGGGCTTCGGCGTGCTGTCCTAGCCATCGTGCCTCTCCCTAGGGTTTGGGCGGAGCCATCCTTATATAGACATCGCCTCGGACTGCTGCAAAATCAGGAAAAAAACCCTAGTCGCGCAACTCCATCGGCCCGCCACACGGCCGTGTGCGGCCCTGATGTGCTGATCTTCGCCCATCAGACATGGCCGTGTGAATCCACATGCCCTGGCCATGTCCCACTCTACGTCTAGCATGAAATGTCCTTCTTTCACTCCGAAAACACGTCTTTTTCGGCCGAAAAGCCAACCTTCATTCAAAAGAACAACGAGAAGACCTCCGAACTAGAAAATAGGAAATACATGCAAAACAGAGTAACATATGCTTGAAACTGATGTAAAATGTAACAAGATGTGAGCAAAAACTACTCCTAAAACTCTATTTGTTTTGCTCACATCACTTCCCCCAGACATAAATCTTTGCTTGTCCTCAATTAAACCTCAGTGCCATAAAATTTTAACAAGATAATGTTCCATAATGAGCATGCTAACTAAATTTATCAGGTGGTATTTGCAATCAAATCAAAATAGATACGTTCTAAAAATTCACTAAATTAGCTCCTCGTGCTCGGGCTAGGTGAATCATTCTTAGGGGATGCCCGTTCCATGGTGAGTTAAGTCGTCACCCCATAGCTTTCCTAAGGTTTCTGGCTCTTGGGCACTTACCTGCCCAAAGCGAGGGTCGTTCCCTAGATCTAGCATAAAGTCTCAAAGGCGTGCTCGCTATTGAGAGAAATTGGGAGGTGTTTCCCCAGTAACCTAACTCGGTCTCAAAGGGGCACCTAGCCATTTCCACCCACGACAATTATTTTTTTTATCCCTCTAACTCCTTTTTTTTCTCTTTATTTTTCACAAGGATTTTGATTTTTCTGAATGGGTTTATACAATCCGAGCATCTCCAGTAACTAAAATGCTAAACCTAGACTCACCTATGGATTCCAAAGTACTAGTCTATTGAAGTGAATCATAACTAGGTATGTACTAGATCCTCCCTTTCAAAATGTTCAACATGTGTGAGTGAAAAAACAGAGCTAATCAGTGCAAGTCTAGAACATTCAATAGAGCATATAGAATAAAATACCACAAGATAAATAGAGTCAAGCTACCTATGGGAACAACTCATGCAAGCAATTTTCAAAAGAAATACTGCTGAGGAAGCTTTTAAGACACAAAAAATTAAGTACTGAAAGGAACTAAACAACTCATGCATGCATGACCAAATAAAAATACTAGAAAAGAAACTGCTACTAAGAAAACAAAACAAAATAGATTTCGGGGTCCCCCCCCCCCCAGACTTAAACAAAAGTATACCTCTAATATGGTGGACGAGGTGGAAAGTCTGGGAGCCTGGGCATCTCTGGGTCCTGGGAAAACCTGCTGCTGAGCCACTGATGCCACATATACATGTGGTCAATCTAAGAGATAGTGGATGCAGCGGCTGCTCGGTCCTCCTCCTCCCTAGCCCACTGTTCCTGCTGGGCATGCATATGTTGTCGCATCTCCCCGTAGTAAGCGGCCTCATCCTGGCGACGAGCAGCCTCCTCCTAGAAGTATATGCGGGCCTCATCATATAACTCCTCTGCCCACTGGAAATGCTCCCGGAATCCCTGGAACTCCGCCTGCTGGTAGGCGCTCTGCTCCTCCCATCGCTACCTCTACATCTGCTGCTCAGTGTATTTGTTGTCGAGGCACGAGGTACCTGCATCCTACTCAAAAGTATAAAAATATAGTGGCACGGGTGTAGGCTCATGTCAGCGTGGACTAGGTGGGCTCCTATGTATGTGTGGACTGGAGGGAGAGTGGTACAATGGTAGAGAGACGGGCGCTGATGTGAATGGTCTCTCATGTGGAGGGGACCCCACTATTAGGTCTAAGCGCCAATTGGCACGTATAGTGATGGTGGTACGATCCAGTTCGGAGAGCCTAAGGGTCGTAAGATTTTTCCTTACAAAGCATAAGGAGTCTCCTTCTCTTACAATCATCTTCATGGCCATGCAGACTCCTAGGTCGATCCTAGGGCTCCCCTCTATACTCTCTAATGTTGTGTAGTCGTACCTCATCCTATAACAAAGGTGGGTAAGTAGGCCTCCCACATGGATCTCTCCACGTGCTGCTTTGCCCATCTTCACTAAGTGTCTGATGAAGTGGGACCCTAAATCGATGCTACTCCTCTCTTGTAGCATGTCCCATAGGCAAAGCAACTCATTGGCTCTCACTACACCGTCACTCTTCCCATGACCAAATATAGTACTGGCCATGACACAGTTAAGGTATCGAAAGATGGGGTTTTGGAGGCGTGACGCTTTGGCCCTAGAAGGGTCATAAACGTGCTCCCTTGTCAACTCAGTCCAAATCAAACGAGAGTTGTACCCATTAGGGAGTCTTCTCTCTCCCCCACTTAGCAGGCCAACGCATGAGTTTCATTGGTGAAAGGTCCACTCATGCTCAATGTTAAAAAGTCTAAAAGTTATCCTACCCTCCTCACTCTCTCTACCCGTTAAAACTTCCGCCTCTAAAGAACTCAAAAATTCCAAAACAATCCTAGGGTAGGTTAGGTGTCTTATTCCCATAATCTCATCCCACCCCATTTTTGCAAATAGGGTTTGCATGTCACCCAACAAACCTAAAGATCCTAGCAAATCCTCATCTAAGTACCTAGTAGCAGTAAGTTTACGAGTAGAGAGCATATTAAACCCATCTCTATGCTCATTATTGCGAAAAAGTAGAGGGGGTAGGGCATTACCCTCTTCCGGAGCTTGAGGAGCGTTGGATCTTCTTGCTTGTCGCTCCGAGGCACCGGATCGGGATGCTACAGTCTTGGTCCTCCTCATCCTTGCTCCTTTTGGGTTCTAAATAACTAAAAAATCCTTCTAGAGGAAGAGGAAAATGAACCCACACGGCTAGGGCAAGAACTTTTGAAGCACACGGCGCAAATGAGGTGAAAACACACGGCTCACCCCTTTTAACCTCGCGCGCCACGGTCATGTGAAAACACATGGTCAGGCCGTGTGCGCCTCTGTTCAAGCGGGCACGGTCGTGGGAAAACACATGACCAGGCCGTGTGCCGCCATTTTTATCCCCTTTCATACACTATGGCTCGAATTTGTTCATACACTTCGCCGTGTAGACTAATATGGTTTTCATTTTTGCCTAGCAAAGTTCCTTTCTACTCCTAACTCTAAATGTGATGGAAATCAAAACTAAAATCTAACACATTCATGCAATACAATAGTAAAAAGAAAAATCTACAACTAAACTTTGGTTGCCTCCCAAGAAGCACTTTGTTTAAGGTCGTTTAGCTCGACTGCACTCTTCTATCAACTCGGCTCTGGTGGTTCAGTGAACTTCCATTCATCCGTCTCGGGATCCCCATCTGGAGGCTCCGGCTTCAATCTGCTAATCGTGAAGTTGTCAAAATAGGAAGCTCTTTGCTCTGAGAGACTAAAAAGGATGATCTCCCCGTCTACCTCCAGGGAGATCCGGTGTGCCTTCACATCTATGCATGCCCCTACGGTTGCTAGAAAAGGCCTTCCCAGAATAATAGGATTCTGGGGATTCGGTCCTGTGTCCAGTATGATGAAGTCCGTGGGTATCACGAAATCTTCAATCATCATAGGAACATGTGGTAGCAGGCCAACGGGCTCCTTCACTGAGTCATCCCCCATACGAATACCAAGATTCGCGGGTTGGAGCCCGCTCAGTCCCATCTACAGAAAATATGCGTAGGGCATCACACTGACTGATGACCCCAAGTCGCACAGTGCTTCGTCGAAACTCTCCCCATAAATTGAGCAGGGAATAACGAATTCACTAGGGTCATCAAGCTGTATTGGGATTTTCTCTTCAAACTCAGCTTGGTGAGGTAGGGTAATCATGGCTGCACACCCCTTGGCGAATTGGCTACTTTGCCCTACTCCTTCCTCTTTTCCCTGGCTTGGCGAAGAGTTCTTCACAGGTTGTGACACGGATTGGGCTATTTGGGCCACTTGTGTCTCCAACATTCTGGTATGACTTGCAAGGCCATCAACGGTGGCCTTCAAGTCTCTCAGTGCTTCTTCAGACTTTTGATGCTGGCGACAGAATTCTTTGTTGGCCTTAGTTTGTGTAGCGATGAAGTCCTCCATCATCTGTTCTAGTCTGGACTTCTATGTTCGTTGCCCATTTCCCTGCTGCTGCCCATATCCTCCGGATGGTTGGGGGTTTCCCGAGTTATTTTTGTAGGAGAAATTTGGGTGACTCCTCCATCCAGGATTGTAGGTATTAGAGTACGAGTTGTGGGGCCTTTGATCATAGTCCCCAATCGCGTCACAATGCTCGATCTACTCATCTGAGGTCCCCTACCCTACAAAGTGGTCCTCACGATACGCTGCTGCCCCCTCTCCAAAGTCAATGGCCGCGCATACAGATGAAGGATTCAAAGATTCAAACCGTTTGCTTAGCGCATCCATCCTCGCTGAAAGGTGGTCCATGGAGTTGACAGTGTATCGTCCTGTCGTAGGCGTGGGTTGACCACGTTCGGAGGCCCATTGATGGTGGTTTTGTGCCACCTCTTCAATAAGATCCTCTGCCTCGTCGATGGTCTTGTTCATTAAGGCTCCTCTTACGGCAGAATCTAAGGACATCTTCGTGGCGTAGGCGATCCCATTATAGAAAATGTGGATCACCAGCCACCTCTCCATTCCGTGGTGTGGCCATTGATAAAGTAGCCCCTTGTAGCGATCCCATGCTTCAAATAAGGACTCCCCCTCCTTTTGGCGAAAGCTAGTGATAAGGTGGCGCATGTGAGCAGTCTTACTTGGTGGGAAGTATTTATTCAGAAACTATTGCTCACACTGCTCCCACGTGGTAATGCTGCCAGAGGGTAAGGAGTGAAGCCATGCCTTAGCCTTATCCCGCAATGAAAATGGGAACAGGCTTAGGCAGATCGTGTCAGAAGGGACTCCGTTCAGTTTCATGGTTGAGCAGATTTCTAGAAAAGCCTCAAGATGTCGGTTCGGGTCTTCAGTCGCAGCTCCCCCGAATTGGCTCAGCTGGACCATATGTATGAGTGTCGGCTTAAGCTCAAAGTTATTTGTCGATATGGACGGTCCAGCTATGCTTGTCCTGAATCTTCTAGCGCTAGGAGTAGCGTAGTCCCACAGAGGTCGGTTGCCTACGTTCACCTCGGATGCAGCTTGATCTTTCATCTTTTGCTGCGCTGCTCTCCGTCGGTGAAAGGTTCGCTCTATCTTTAAATCGATCGGAATTAGACCTTCAGATCCTAGTCTTCTAAGCATACGACGAACCAACACTCAAAAGTAAGAGTGCTAACCTAATGCTAAAAATAGGAAATAACTAAATCTAGTAAATAAAAACCTAAGATGTAATAAGTAAACAGGAAACTACTACTGAAAATAAAAATTGAATCTAAATATGGAAAATAAAACTAAAGCAAATAAAGTAAGCTAATAAGAAAATAAAGCAAGAAAATAATCTAATCCTTAGTCCGATCCAATCTACCACCGTTCGATTGATATCGAATCGACAGTCCCCGGCAACGACGCCAAAAACTTGATGCGCATGGTCACAACCTTAAATCCCGCAATGGAGACCATCGAAGACTCAAAGTACGCACTCGCACTCAATGCCCGCATGTGCACGAATGTCGTCAAGTAATAAATAGATTATCGATCCCACAGGGACTAAGATTCGAGTATAAATTCTTTAAGTGGTTGCGGTTGTTCGGACGAAATCTTAGTGAGAGTCGATAGGTGAGGACTATCGGAGGACCCTACTCAGTGCGGTGTCACACAGAGGAGGAAAAGAGGGTGTTGGGGTCTTGAAAAGGCGATTCTAGGACTTCAGTTTCGCTTGTGTACCACAGAACAACGTTGTCAATTGGCGTCGTTTAAACTTCTAATTATGGCTTTGGGGGAAGGGACATCATACACTCTTCCGCAGAGCCGCCGCATTCACCGGGAGCTCTCCTCGCCCAAAAGGATGGGATAGAGGGTACGAGGATGCAAAATCAATCCTTGCGGTGGACCGTTTTCGATTCCACTGCTCCCTTCTCCCCGCAGTTACGGGAGGTCAAGTTTACCCCTAGGTTCCTTGTTCAAACCTCCTAAATCTAGATTGCGAGGGTTGTCACCACCTTGTATCGTCTAAGCACGGCGGAAAGAAAGCCAAATACACGTAGGTATAATAAAGACCAACATCCAATTGTCAAATCAAACTTTTGGCCAGAATTTAATATGAACCAACATTGTCTATGAACACAAGGTACTCCCTAATCCTAGAATCAAAAGTTCTACTCCATAAACACGAAGGAAGAATCACAACACATGTTTAAGTTCAATTACAATAGAAAGAGAGTGCAGAAATAGAGATTACAATGCGTTGTGACCTTCTCTCCGGCGTTGTATTAAAAATGGTGGACCTCCGGCGGCGCTCCTTCTCCCTACTGCGAGTTACCGAAGCTTTTTAGGGCTTCGGCGTACCATCCTAGCCGTCGTGCCTCTCCCTAGGGTTTGGGCGGAGCCATCCTTATATAGACGTCGCCTCGGACCGCTGCGAAATCAGGAAAAAACCCTAGTCGTGCAACTCCATCGGGCAGCCACACGGCCGTGTGTTTTCACATGGCCAGGCCATGTGCGGCCCTGGTGTGCTGATCTTCACCCATCGGACATGGCCATGTTAATCCACATGCCCTGGTCGTGTCCCACTCTGCGTCTAGCATGAAATGTCCTTCTTTCGCTCCAAAAATGCATCTTTTTCGCCCGAAAAGGCATCTTGCATTCAAAAGAACAACGAGCAGACCTCCGAACTAGAAAATAGGAAAATCATGCAAAATAGAGTAACATATGCATGAAACTGACGCAAAATGTAACAAGATGTGAGCAAAAACTACTCCTAAAACCCTATATGTTTTGCTCACATCACCATGACAATCCCATTTCATGTGTTTTGTCTAACATCAAAATATAGTTCGAGTCAAACTCGAGTCCTGGGTCGATTGCACCAATAATCTCCCCCTTTTTGATGTTTGACAAAACCTCAAACTCAAATCCACCAATTATCCCCAATTGGAAATTCTCACATCCCAATGAGAATTCCAACTATCCCAATTGGTAACTTCTCCCCCTTTTTGACATACATCAAAAAGGTCCTCCCCAAGGGTATGAATGTCTCATATCCAGATGATATCTTACAATCTCTCCGATGGAGGAACACACATGCCTACAATCTTTCTAGTGATAATTCCCATATCACTTAAGAGAGGTCATCTCCCAATTTTCCTCCCATGTGGAAAAATATACATCCATCTTCCCATGATGGATACCTCCCCCTAAAGGCTTGCTCCCCCTTGACCATTGCACCAACAATGTCCTTGGAGAGTCCCTAAGCCAATAGGAACATTTAAACAATCAAAATTAAGGCACAAGTTCAACATTGAACCTCCATGCACCTTAAATTGATACTCACCCTAAACACTTCTCCTAATCCATATCCAATGGATTTTCACCCTTTCTAATGCTCTCCAAAGCATGTCCTAGGGTTAGGAGTGACTAGAGGACCAAAACATAGCTGAACATGGGCCTAACAACCAAGGTTTACCCGAAATCAACATTATCAATCTACTCTCTCAGAGATCAGTCGACTCCTTCCCACATCAATCGACTGCCATCTATGGCAGTCAACTGATAACTGCAAAATGCAGTTTTCAATTTTTCAGAAATGAATTTTTGAAATTCATAAGTAAATATACATAAGGTGAAAATTCATATGTATATTACTTATATCAATCATTATGGGTGAAAAATATTAGAAAATTATTTTACCCACTAAATATTGAGATTGATACAAAGTTCAAAAGTTGAGAAAAGCTTCAATATTGAGCCCTCTTTGTATCATCTCATTCAATGGTGATTGCTATCAAAAGATAGACTTCACCAAGGTTTTCCAAAATGATTTTGAAATGTTTTTTTTTTTACTTTTAATTTCATTTTCCTAAACATCTCACTTGTGTCAAATCATGCCTTAGTCCTTAAATCCATTTTATTTATGCATGAATGATGATTATGGCATAAATTATACAAAGATAAAAGCATGTGCCAAATTCATGATGTCATGGCATGTGAATGAAATCTAAGCATACATGACATATGTAAATAACCCTAAATATGATCATGACATTTTACATGATAAAATTAAATATGATGTCATGTCATAGCAAGGCAAACAAAGTATGGCAATTATAAAATACTAAGATATAGAATACCTAAGTGTTAAGCTCAAACTGTCATTTCTAAAATCAAATCTATTTTTGCCTTAATGCCAATTATCCCCCTAGTGTGCCAAAAACCCAAAATGGCATATCATTACTCCTAAGACCTAACTGTGCCAATTTAATCATTTTTAATCTTCTCAAACCACATTGGCACATCCTAATGTGTCAACTCTACCATAGTTAGGTTAACTACTATCCACTTAGGGTTGACACACCCAAACCCATCTAGAGTGAATCGATCACACTCCTAGGTGTTAGTAATATATGAGAGATGTCCTAAGGCAATCGCCTTATGTATGAACCATTTATATGATAAATGAAGATTCACTATTTGAGTATACATGTTTAATGTATTTGATTGGATCTTAAACTCATTTCGAATGTCCACGATACGATTCACACGGCATGAGAGAATTTGTGATTGGATCACAACTAGTGAGTATCTCTACATGTGTAATTGTGATGTATCGGAATTATCCTAGTCGATGAATTGATGGATTTGGACACCATCAATTTACCAGACTAGCACGAGGTATACTCCTTGGTGTATCCAAGCAGCTGATTCTCACTGGCTGGAGACATTGTGATGTCCGGAGTTAATCGTGGATGCTAGTTATGGTAACTAGTTCATTGGAGTGACCAGCCGTAAGACTTTATATGGTTCTCTGCATATATAGATATGTCAATGAAGTTCTTACTGTGGCTTAAGTGCGATGTTCATTTGACTTGCGGTATTCAAGTCATCTTGATCATGGAGACTTATGCTTTGACATCTTAAGCAAACATCTCCGAGGAGATGTGGACCCGGGATGATTGGGTATAAGTCGTAGTGATCGAAGGTGTTTGAATAGCCTATAAAGGATTCACCACTCCTTGCGAGGAGATGTATACCCATGGCCTCTCGTCGGATTGTTACTAAAGTCTTTGGCCAAAGCATTACATGTTTAGAGTAAAGTACTCTTCGATACATGTGGAGTAACTAGAATCCGTAGGACGAGGAAATGATACTTGGGCTAGGTGTGACGTAGTCAGCCTAGTGGGGACTGACACAATAGACCATGTCCGAACCAAGTGGGTATAAGATGAGTGAAGGAATGGGGCACGATTCATTCGAGCATCTTGAAGGGTTTCGAAATAGTTCTCGGATCAGCTGATCTTTTCGGTTAATTGGGGATCATGATGTACTACTAGGTGCCACTCATGATCGTTCTATAATTAATGGTTAATTATAGGCGGCCAACATAAACCGAGAACCTATTTGGTCACACGCTGCGAGTGTAATCCAAAGGATTTAAAAGCGAGCTTGAGAATGGGATTCTCGGCAGAGAAACTATGTTTGGTTGGACCAAACATAAAGCGAGCATGAAATTGTTTGATGCAATGGAAAGCGTGGATGGGCGTGTCTTATGAAGACATAATGGATGGACCAAAATGGTTTGGTTCTAATCCAATGGATGAGAATAAACCAAAGGGTTTGGTTTATATTAAACGAATGAACCAAAGCTTGGTTCGGTTCGTTTTAACTTAAAATAAACCATCATGGTTTGGTTTATTTTAACTTATCCTAATGGAGCGGGTTAACGGGCTTTATGGATATGATCCATTAACCATTAAGAGAATTAGTTCTCTATAAAAGAGGGCTTAAGGGATTGTTAAACCCTAATCATCCAAAACCCTAGCTTGAAGTTGCCGCCCACCCCTTGGAGGAATTTTCGGCGCCCAACTACAAGCTGTCGCCGCCCAGCTTTGTGCCGCCGTCCAAGACCCTTGCCGGCGTCCAAGCTCCAGCCGGTGAACCTCCGGCGACCCTCCGGTGATCTCCTATAGGTTCGGCATCAAGGTGAGCTTTTCTCTCCTTGTTTTGGCCGGCGCCTACTCCTCCACCAAGCTGTCCAGTTTTCTGGACAGCTTCTTCTCCTCTCGTCGGAGCGTCGTTTGGACGACGGTTAGTGATCCGACAGCGGCTAACATACCGGGGATTTGATCTCCGGTAATCCTCTGAGGTGGAGGACGAAGGATTCGTCAATCGGTTGACGAATACCTCTCCGGAGAAGCGAGTCTTGAGGACTTGTTTTAGGTCCGAATTTGGATTCGGATCGTGATCATCTCTCGATCACGTCGTCTTCAACACGAGGCTAGTAACCCGTACGAAGACGAAGCTCGTGGCTTGGCAAAGTCATCCCGAGGAGCTCGGCGTGGATACGGATAGAGACGATTCTTACGAGGATCGTTCCGGTTGATGCCGTTCCCGCTACACGTCATACGAAAGGTATAACGTAGTTTAATTTCCTTGTATTGCAAATTTTAATTTACGGTTATGTCTACACTTGTTGTAATATGCATGCGTGTGTTGTGTGTGTTGTAATAAATATAGATTTATTATTTTTAATTGCTTCCGCTGTGCTCATGTTTACGAAACATGATCGAACACACACACGCCGCGGTGCCGGAAACCCAACAGTGGTATCAGAGCCCAGGTTGTGTTTCGACATAATCGTAAAATGGTTTTGTGATAGTCATAATGTATTTCTGGAAATTTTCTAATTTTGGAAATTTAGAAGTATTTATGGAAATTTTTCAATTTTGGAAAGTCTAGAAGTATTTATGGAAATCTTCCACTTTTGGAAAGTTATAAAATATTTGATTAGATTCTGGAAATTTGTTTCCTAATTTAATCATGATTTGATTTGGGAAATCAAATCTTAAAATATTTTATTTCCATAAGTAGTTTTAATGATTTAGGAAATTGGTTTCCTAAATAGATTTTCCTTAATCAATTAATTCCATGAATAAAATATGTGATTAGATTTGGAAATTTGTTTCCTAATTTAATTATGATTTGATTTGGAGAATCAAATCTTAAACATATTTTATTTCCATAAATAGTTATGACATATAAGGAAATTATATACATGACATAATTGTATGTCATGTAATTGCATTAGATGCATAACATTATGCCATGCGTGTCGTGACATGTAGATGTATGCCATGTATGCCATGCCATGTAGATAATAGTTATTTGCATGCAAAGAGGATGAGACATAAAACCCTAACTCAATATTAAAGCCTACACCTTCCATTAATATGGTTAGAACCGTAGTTCGCTTCCTGTTTGGGTTGTTGGACTCACTCAAGCCCTCGAACCTGAACATGTTCAAATCATTGGAATAGTTTAACTCTAATATGGTAAGAGTCAGAGGTCAATCGTTAGTTTGGGTTGTTGGACTCACTCCAAGCCTGACTAATTGGTTGAATGTGCTCTAACCATATTAAAACTATTTCGCGATTAATGGGTCGGCTTTAACTTTGAGCATCGATTTGTTGGACTCACTCCAAGGTCGATGTGAAGAGAGGTGAAGTTGGGTGCTATGCATATGATGCATACTTGTTAATGTGTTAACAACCCAATGTATGTGTAAACATTCAATTAGTTGATAGCACATTGTGATAGTTACATATACATGATATGTAATCGGTATACTTGATACCCACCATCATAGCTAAGAATGGCTTGTTGGACTCACTCCAAGGTTGTTCTTATCTATGATGGATATCAGCCCATTCGGAGATGGACCTACGATCTCCCGAAGTGATTTTAAGGGTTTTTGAAATTCGAAAAATGAATGGGATTTATAAATGTATATTGATGCATTTTAAAATCATTTTCTCATATATGCTCGTTTTGTATTTCTAGGTCAATAAATTGATCATGACGTGTTTGAATTTGCGTTCCATTTTGGATTCAAATAAATTGACTGGGCCGAGCTTCATGGACTAGCTTAGAAGCTTGAGAATTGTTCTCAAGGTTGAAAAGCTTACAAATGTCCTCGAAGCGCCTCTTCCCGCCCGTCCTAGTGACGATGCAACTCTGGACCAATTGTTGGCCTATCAGAAACATGTGAGTGATTCTGAACAAATGAGTTGGATCATGCTAGCCAAAATGGAACCCAAGCTACGAAAGCAGCATGAGCATATGGATGCTCATATCGTAGTCCTTCATCTTTGTGAGTTGGTTGATGAGCAAGTGAGATTCGAAAGGTTTGAAGTCTCAAAGCTCCTCTTCACCTCTGAGATGCTAGGAGGTTCATCTGTGGTACTGCTCAATATGCTGAAGACTGTGGAGTCTTCTGAGAAGCATGAGCAGGGGACGGTGCTGTTAGTTGATTCCTCGAAGAAAGGTTCTAAGAGGAAGTCAAAGGAACAGCAGAAGGGAAAGAAGAGAAGGGCTAAGAAGGTAGAACTAGCACAAAAGGAAACTTGCCATCATTATGGCAAGGAGAGCCATTTGCGAAGAAAGTACAAGATTTATCTTGAGTCCGTGAAGAAGGATAAGGCATCGGATGCCCCATCTTCTTCAGAAATCTTCTTTATTGATTGTCATTCTATTTCCTCAGACACTTGGGTATTCGATACTGGGTGTGGCTCACATATATGTAATGACATACATGGGCTAAGGAATAGAAGAAGACTCGTCAAGGGAGAGTCAAATTTACGTGTTGGGAATGGAGCAACGGTTGCTGCACTCGCCATCGGAACGTATTTGTTGGAACTCCCTGTAGGACTTGTCTTAGAACTGGACAATTGCTTTTATGTTCCTTCGTTGATAAAGAACATCATTTCTATTTTTTGTTTAAATAGAAATGGGTACCATTTGACTTTTAGTAACAATTGTTGTTACATAACTTTGAATGGAGTTCTTTATGGGACTGGAACTTTAAGCAATGGTGTTTATACGTTGGACGTATCCAGTGACATTTTCAATATCGAAGGTAGCAACACGCGTGCTCGAAAGGATAATCACATAGACTCCTATATGTGGCATTGTCGTCTTGGCCATATAAGCAAGAAACGCATGTCCGAATTACACCGATGTAGAATTCTGGAATCGTTTGAATTGGATTCATACGATACATGCGAATCATGCTTAAAAGGCAAGATGACTAAGTTACCTTTTACTGGAAAAGGTGAACGAGTGGGAGAGTTACTAGGTTTAGTACATACTGATGTATGTGGACCTATGTCAACTCAAGCATTAGGAGGCTATAGCTACTTCATTACCTTCACCGATGATCACTCACGGTTTGGGTATGTGTTCTTGATGAAACACAAGTCTGAAGCCTTTGAAAAGTTCAAAGAATTCAGAAATGAAGTAGAGAAACAACATGACAAGAGTATTAAAATACTTCGATCGGATCGAGGTGGTGAATACTTAAGTCAAGAGTTTCTTGATTATCTAAGAGACAATGGCATATTGTCTCAATGGACTCCGCCCTATACACCACAGCATAATGGTGTATCTGAGAGGCGTAACCGGACCTTGTTGGACATGGTCAGGACAATGATGAATCATGCAACTCTTCCCAAGTCCTTTTGGGGTTATGCACTTCAGACAGCTGTTTACTTGTTAAACAGAATGCCTACCAAGGTAGTCTCAACTACTCCATATGAGATATGGAATGGTAAGAAACCTCATGTATCTTACTTGAAGATATGGGGTTGTCCTGCTTATGTGAAGCGGACTGTATCAGACAAACTGGATGCTAAGTCTGATAAATGTCTATTTATTGGATACCCTAAGGAAACAAGGGGTTACCAATTCTATCATCCTGTGGAACAAAAGGTGTTTGTTTCAAGGCATGTTGTATTTCTAGAGAAAGAGTTTCTCTTGCAAGAAAACAGTGGGAGTGTCGTCGAGCTTGAGGAGGCTCGAGAGACTCAAATAGACATTGATGAGATACCTGGTGAAGCACTACAGCCGACAACTCATAGTGATGAGCAATCGGCTGGACCTATTGTAACACCACATCTTCGTAGATCTGGTAGAACACGCAACATTCCTGAGAGATATGGATTTCTCGTAAGTGAATCGAACGACGTGTTACTCATTGATGATGAGGAGGCTACCAGTTATGAAGAAGTGCTGACAAGTTCAGAAAGGGATAAGTGGCTTGGTGCCATGAAGTCGGAAATGGATTCCATGTATGAAAACCAAGTTTGGAACTTGGTTGACCCACCTGAAGGGATAAAGCCTATTGGGTGCAAGTGGGTTTTCAAGAAGAAAACCGACATGGATGGTAATGTGATTACCTATAAGGCTAGATTGGTGGCGAAAGGATATCGTCAAAAATAAGGTGTTGATTATGACGAAACCTATTTGCCTGAAGCTATGCTTAAATCCATTCGGATGCTCCTGGCCATAGCGGCTCATTATGATTATGAGATATGGCAAATGGATGTGAAAACAGCTTTCCTTAATGGAAACTTGCTCGAGGACGTGTATATGATACAGCCTGAGGGTTTCACATCGGTTGATAAAACCAAGGTATGCAAGTTGTGACGATCCATTTATGGATTGAAGCAAGCATCCAGGAGCTGGAATATCCATTTTGATGAGACGATCAAAAAGTTTGATTTCTCACAAAATCCAGACGAACCTTGTGTGTACAAGAAGGTTAGTGGGAGTGCAGTCGTGTTCCTAGTATTGTATGTCGATGACATATTACTTATAGGAAACGATGTGTCAATCTTACAGTCAGTTAAGGTTTGGTTATCCAAGACATTCTCCATGAAAGACCTGGGAGAAGCAACCTACATCCTTGGGATTAAGATCTATAGAGATAGATCAAAACGGTTGCTTGGTCTTTCGCAGTCTACATATATAGACCGAGTGCTAAAGAGGTTTAGCATGTCGGAATCCAAGAAAGGTTATCTGCCCATCAGGCATGGGGAACACCTTTCGAAGTCTATGTGTCCGCGCACAGAAGACGAGAGGATTTGCATGAGTAAGATTCCCTATGCATCCGCAATAGGATCTATCATGTATGTTATGTTATGTACGAGGCCCGATGTATCGTACGCTCTGAGTGTCACGAGCAGATACCAGTCTGATCCAGGAATGGATCATTGGGTGACTGTTAAGACGATCCTCAAGTACTTAAGAAGAACTAAGGATACGTTCCTAATATATGGAGAATGGTACATGGTGATACGTGGGTATACGGATGCCAGATCCAGACAGACAAGGATGATTCCATGTCTTAGTCTGGGTATGTATTCACCTAGAATGGAGGCGCAATAAGTTGGAAAGGTTCCAAGCTTGACACTATAGCGGATTCTGCCACTAAGGCAGAATACGTTGCAACTTGGAAGCGGCGATCAAGTAGTTCATCTATGAACTTGATGTGGTCTCATCAATGATCCAAACATGTGCTTCGCCGCTATCATCTTATCAGAGAGATCATCAGTAGGAACGAAATACAAATCGAGAAAATTCCCACTGAAAGGAACTTAGCGGATCCTTTGACTAAAGCATTACCTCAAAGTAAGTTTGAGGGTCATGTTGGTGCTTATGGTATTGGATACCGTAGCGATTGGCATTAGGCCAAGTGGGAGTCTATTAGTAATATATGAGAGATGTCCTAAGGCAATCGCCTTATGTATGAACCATTTATATGATAAATGAAGATTCACTATTTGAGTATACATGTTTTATGTATTTGATTGGATCTTAAACTCATTTACTGAATGTCCACGATACGATTCACAGCATGAGAGACTTTGTGATTGGATCACAACTAGTGAGTATCTCTACATGTGTAATTGTGATGTATCGGAATTATCCCTAGTCGATGAATTGATGGATTTGGACACCATCAATTCTGTCGAGACTAGCACGAGGTATACTCCTTGGTGTATCAAGCGGTGATTCTCCGGCCGGAGACATTGTGATGTCCGAGTTAATCGTGGATGCTAGTTATGGTAACTAGTTCATTGGAGTGACCGTAGTAAGACTTTATATGGTTCTCTGCATATATAGATATGTCAATGAAGTTCTTCTTGTGGCTTAAGTGCGATGTTCCTTTGACTTGCGGTATTCAAGTCATCTTGATCATGGAGACTTATGCTTTGACATCTTAAGCAAACATCTCCGAGGAGATGTGGACCCGGGATGATTGGGTATAAGTCGAAGTGATCGAAGGTGTTTGAATAGCCTATAAAGGATTCACCACTCCTTGCGAGGAGATGTATACCCATGGCCTCTCGTCGGATTGTTACTAAAGTCTTTGGCCAAAGCATTACATGTTTAGAGTAAAGTACTCTTGATACATGTGGAGTAACTAGAATCCGTGGGGCGAGGAAATGATACTTGGGCTAGGTGTGGCGTAGTCGACCTAGTGGGGCTGACACAATAGACCATGTCGAACCAAGTGGGTATAAGATGAGTGAAGGAATGGGGCACGATTCATTCGAAGCATCAAGGGTTTCAGAAATAGTTCTGGATCAACCGTTGATCTTTTCGGTTAATTGGGGATCATGATGTACTACTAGGTGCCACTCATGATCGTTCTATAATTAATGGTTAATTATAGACGGCCAACATAAACCAAGAACCTATTTGGTCACACGCACAACGAGTGTAATCCAAAGGATTTAAAACGAGCTTGAGAATGGGATTCTCAGACCGAGAGAAACTATGTTTGGTTGGACCAAACATAAAGCGAGCATGAAATTGTTTTGATGCAATGGAAGCGTGGATGGGCGTGTCTTATGAAGACATAATGGATGGACCAAAATGGTTTGGTTCTAATCCAATGGATGAGAATAAACCAAAGGGTTTGGTTTATATTAAACGAATGAACCAAAGCTTGGTTCGGTTCGTTTTAACTTAAAATAAACCATCATGGTTTGGTTTATTTTAACTTATCCTAATGGAGCGGGTTAACGGGCTTTATGGATATGATCCATTAACCATTAAGAGAATTAGTTCTCTATAAAAGAGGGCTTAAGGGATTGTTAAACCCTAATCATCCAAAACCCTAGCTTGAAGTTGCCGCCCACCCCTTGGAGGAATTTTCGGCGCCCAACTACAAGCTGCCGCCGCCCAGCACTTTGTGCCGTCCAAGACCCTTGCCGGCGTCCAAGCTCCAGCCGGTGAACCTCCGGCGACCCTCCGGTGATCTCCTATAGGTTCGGCATCAAGGTGAGCTTTTTCTCTCCTTGTTTTGGCCGGCGCCTACTCCTCCACCAAGCTGTCCAGTTTTCTGGACAGCTTCTTCTCCTCTCGTTTGGACGACGGTTAGTGATCCGACAGCGGCTAACATACCGGGGATTTGATCTCCGGTAATCCTCTGAGGTGGAGGACGAAGGATTCGTCAATCGGTTGACGAATACCTCTCCGGAGAAGCGAGTCTTGAGGACTTGTTTTAGGTCCGAATTTGGATTCGGATCGTGATCATCTCTCGATCACGTCGTCTTCAACACGAGGCTAGTAACCCGTACGAAGACGAAGCTCGTGGCTTGGCGAAGTCATCCCGAGGAGCTCGGCGTGGATACGGATAGAGACGATTCTTACGAGGATCGTTCCGGTTGATGCCGTTCCCGCTACACGTCATACGAAAGGTATAACGTAGTTTAATTTCCTTGTATTGCAAATTTTAATTTACGGTTATGTCTACACTTGTTGTAATATGCATGCGTGTGTTGTGTGTGTTGTAATAAATATAGATTTATTATTTTTAATTGCTTCCGCTGTGCTCATGTTTACGAAACATGATCGAACACACACACGCCGCGGTGCCGGAAACCCAACACTAGGAACCCAATACCTATTGGAGCTCCTTGGATTAACAAGGTATTCACTAGGGATAACTTCCCTAGATACCTTCCTAATGACCCTTTTTGGTTTTGACACCTTAGTCCTTTGGGTCTTTCCGAAGTCAAACCTAGGGGTAACTCCCCCTTTGACCTTCTTAGTGGCTTTGTTGGTTTTTCTTAAGTCCTTAGCCACTAAAAAAATACCATGGTTAATCTTAGGGATGACTTCGCTATTAACCTTGATTTTTCTAGACCTAGATATTGTTCCATAATTAAATGGAACATTGTGAAAGGACATAGGTTTGTGACCCAAACCTTTCTTGACCTTGGACATTTCTTGTCTCCTTGGTCTTACATTTTGATCATTTGATCCCTTAAATGAATTTGTCATAATTGCTAGGGTCTTCTCCAATTTTTCAAGCCTTGACCTCAAGGCTTAGTTTTCCACCTCTAACCTTCCCAATTTTGACTTTTCATTGATCTTTTGGGAATTGTTTTTCTTCTTAGGCATGTGACTACCCTTCTTAGGGTTTATGCCTAAGTTCTCTTCTATTCTCCTAATGGACTCCTTAGGTAGAATTTTTCTAGAATTATTGTTCCTAGGTTTGTCCTTAGGTACTCTAACATTCTTGGCACCTAGACAAAAATATTTATTCCTATTAGCATACTTTTCATTAATAATAGCAAGTGAACTAAAATAATTTTTAGCATGCTTCTTAGCCTTAGGAATTGAAGGTCCATTAATTAAATTTAGCTTAGGGTTGGCTTTGGAAGATCCCCCTACATGAGATGCACCTTCTTGCCCTTTCTTCCTTCCCCTAGGGCATTGACTTCTATAATGTCCCCTTTGGTTGCATTTGAAACACACAATGTGCTCCTTGCTTCTAATTGTGGGGACACCGGCATCTTTCACCTTTGGTACCGATTGAACCTTCTTAATCTTCTTGGGACACTTGCTTTTATAGTGTCCTTGCTCCCTACACTCAAAGCATATTATGTGACTTTTATTTTTAAGTACAATGCATGAGTTACCTAGGGAGGTGGATGCCTCTTGATCTTCACTTCTCCCGGATGTAGATACTTCTCCTTGATCTTGTTCCAGGATGGAAGGCCTCTCCTCCCTCTCAATGCTAGAGGTGGAGGTCTCCACCAAGTCACCAACATCGTCAAAGGTTGATGGACATTCTTCCTCGGCCTCCTCTTCTACTTGTGCCGGTTCAGAATTTTCATGGAATTTTATTAGCTTATTCCATAATTCCTTTGCGTCCCTATAATTACCTAATCTAGACCAAATATGGTTAGGAATCAAATCACTTAGCAATTTGATTAGCTCAAGATTTGTCTTGAATTCCTTGATTTGGTCCTTGGTCCATCTTGACTTCTCTATTGGCTTATTTTCTTCATCCCTAGGCATTTTGAAACCATTTTCTATAATAAGCATAATATCGAAATCGATTTTGAAATATACCTCCATCCTTTGCTTCCACCAAGAAAAGTTTCCATCGAATTTCGATGGATGGATGTTGTAGCCAGCCATCTTGTCGTGCTTGTGTTGACGGTTAGTCCTCGACAAGAAAACTACTCTGATACCACTTGTTGGAATGTCAATGGCCGGCTAGAGGGGGTGAATAGCCCTTAATCGTCGTATACGATGGAATTCGATTGCTCTTCGCGTGCTCGTCTACAATTCTTGTTAATGCGTAGCGGAATTATAATAAAACAAATACAAAACAAGAATACAAGCACACGACACAAGATATACGTGGTTCGGAACCTTAGGGTTCCTACTCCACGGGTGAGATCAACGAGCTCGTATTATGCGCACGGCACTAACAACAACTCCTTCTCGACAACACGTCGGAGGTGGAGAAACCTCATACAAGTAATTACAATGGTAATATAAAAATACAAGCAAAATACAAAGAACACAAATGAAATCTTTACACAAATGGCTTTGATCACTTTTGCTTGTTGCCTGCTTTGGTTTGGCTCTTGATGGTCTGGAATGCAGCAGCAATTCCCCTTCAAAATCTTCCCAAAAATCTTTGTTGAAATCCTTGCCCAAGCTCCTCCTTTTATGCTTGCCTCGGGCTGATTTCGCACTGATCAGTCGACTTCTCATGACCTTCAATCGACTACTACTGTAGCCATTATCTCACAACGCCCGAATCCACATTGGCAAACACCCAACGGATAACCATCAGTCGATTAATCCTACCCATCAGTCGACTGGTAACCCCATCGGTCGAGTGCTCGGTGGGATCACTCAACTGGAAAATATTTTGTGCCCGAATTTTCCCTGATCAGTCAACTAATCTCCATCATCAGTCGACTGATGCCGCCGGTGATCATTGCCCTCCCTCGTGATTCGATTGTTCGGCCCGGATCGAACAGATTGAGTCGATCGACACCTATGCGGTACCGATCGATGTCGGGTAAAACCTCAAACACCAAGTTGTTTGAGCATCCGACCATCAGTTAAACCCTCAAACATCACGTTTGAGCCTTCTACACTCAATCTTAGCCATTTGGCCAAGTCCACCTCATCCTCTCATGGAGTTCCCCACCGAAGCTCTCTTCCTTCGGCCTACATCCCTCGGATGCACCAAGCGCATAGCTTCGCAATGTCATCCTTCACGTCTCTTGCCCTTGAATTATGCTTCCCTTGGGCCTCACTCTATTCGCTCCCCGTCCAACGGTCCCTCGGATGCACCAAGCGCACGGCTTCGCAATGCCATCCTTCACCGACTCAAGGACCCCAAGCCTAGTGAACTTGCCAAGTCCTCAAGACTTCCCACACCAAGCCTCATGCTTGGATTTTCCATGCCAAGCCCCATGCTTGGACTTTCACCGCCAAGGCTACACACTTGGACTTACGTGGCCAACCCATGTTGGACTTTCCAACACCAAGCCCCATGCTTGGACTTTTCACCACCATGGCTACACACTTGGATTTACGTGGCCAACCCATGTTGGACTTCCCATGACAATTCCATGTCATGCATTTTGTCTAACATCAAAATATAGTTCGAGTCAAACTCGAGTCCTGGGCCGATTGCACCAACACACTTGTGAAAACACTTGGACATGGTAGAGTTATATTTTTCTGAGCTGGTCATCCATTTCTTTTATCAGAATTTTCCAGTCGACTCCAAATCAGCCCAACAATTTGGTATATCGACCTTTCTAGTCGACTCTAGATCACCTGGCTTTGCAACCGAAAATTTGTCTTTCCAGTCGACTGGACCTCCCCAATTGACTGGAGCTCTTGCCATATTGGTAGCCAGATCTTCGATCAATCACCAGCTCAAAACTTCTAACTGGGTATTCCAGTCGACTGGATTCATTCCAATCCACTGGATTCCAATCGACTGAATTCTTTCTAGTCGATTGGATTCCAACCGATTGGATTCTTTCAAATCGATTGGAAACCTACAAAACCAAATTATTACAATATACAACATAATATGAATTGGCAGTAGTAATACTGCCCGATCCTGACTTCTTAGTCCCACATGGACTATCCGTCGGATCGATGCCTACCTTGCCCCCATATAGAGGACTCGACCTCACCTCTTCACTCGAGGCTTACTTGTCAGCTGCCCAGCCGAACTTACCATACTTGACATCCGATATTACCCACTAGGGCTTCCACCAGCTATTCAGTCTCCCTGACCCAGATGGACTTTATGCTGATTGTCTAGTCTCCTGACCCAATCGGTCTTAATGAAGATGTCCGGTCCATCGACCCATCTGGACTTCATGCCTTGTGTCCGATCCTCCTGATCTGTCAAGGCTTCTGCCTAGTATCCAGTCAACACGACCTACTAGGACTTCTTGTTAAGCCTACACACTTAACACATATAACAAATCATAGGTTCATCCTAACATTAAACCTTGGGGCATACATCAAAACACATGAGTGGTGCTCCCTGCTCCAACAATTGGCCCCTTTTTGATGTATGCCAATGGTTTAATGTTAGGATTAAAAATACCAGATCTTTAAATCATGAATTATAAAAAATTGAATATACAAATGCATTTATAAGTTCAAAATAAACACGCTCTCTCCCCCTTTGGCATACATCAAAATACTAAAATAAATTAGATGCCAAGGAGTTAAGCAATGTCCCATGACTTATATATAAATATCATAAATTTTCTAAGTCATGAAAAAGTTTTCTTTCAAACATAAAACTATATTTTTAAATTACTTGAAGTTTATGAGACATGGGTTTATATAAAAGTTTGTTTTGAAATACAAGTTTTGTATAGCTTGCCCCTAGAATTAATCTTTTTCACTAAGTTTGTAACTATAGAAGTGAAACATCAAATATTCATGTGCATAAGTTTGAAACCGTAACTTTCATGTCTACAATAAAATTTCTTTGAAAATACAACCTCCCCCTTAACATATGCTTCTCATAATTTTCAAAATGTCTCTTATTGTTTTAAAAATAGTATATCTAGATTTTTGTAGGTAATCTTTCAAAAATAATTTTCAAAATACATTCTAAACGTTTTGAATATAATCTTTCTAAGATCTCCCCCTATGTCTCTCATCAATGATGCACATACTTTACCCATTGTTCCTTTAAAAACTCACAATTAAAGCTTTATCTTTAGTACTTAATTTCTTAAAAAAAAGTTTTCTTAAGCTTAGTACTTCCCAAAAATATTGTAGAACTATTCTTTTGAAAATTAACCTCCCCTTAACATTCCTTTGCATACCTATTTTCCAAATTTTTTGACTAAGCTACTTAGGATAAAAATTAGTTCAAATTTAAGTAGCTTAGATAGTTGAGTTCAGGTTACTTACTTTCTTATATTTCTTTCTTCTTTAAATAAATTTTTTCTCCCACTAAATAAAGCATACTCTTAAAGGTCATATATTTTTGAAATTATACTCTCCTTCTTAATTAATGCAAAAATATTTTTATAAATAAATTCCCCCTTAAATCAAAAGTGATAGAGTGAGACTTCTTGCAACTTGAAATTTGTTTTCTAAGAAGTTGCCCTCTTTTTCATTAATTTGAAAATAACCCATATTATACTTTATAGATTTTCATAACGAATTTCCAAGGTAGTTTCTTATTAATGATGCAAATTTACTTTAATCTTTTAAAAAAACTCTAAACATAGATCCTTTCATAATTTGTTTAGATTTTGAAGTGAACAATTTAAGTTTTAGACTTAGCCTAGCTAACTCTCATCTTCCAAATTTAGATGAAGTTATGTTACTTAAAATAAATGTCAATTAAGTACTAAGCATCATTAGATTGATAAGTCCCCAATTCACGTACTTAAATGTTCTCTTTCCCTCTTAAAATAAAATCACTAATATTGTTCATTTCAAGTTCATATTAAGTTCATTTTGATCATGAACTTAAGATTAAATTTTAGTTCAAAATTTTTTTGTAAAAATAGTAATTTTTAACCAAGATATTTTATCGTATTGCAAAGTAAATTTCCTTTGGCTCCCCCTAAAATTTTGATTTCCCCCTTAAAATAACATTATTATTCTTACATTTAAGTTCTTTTGAAAATACTTAGAATAAAATTTTGAATGTTAAACTCCCCCTAGATTTATGTTTTTATTTTAAGTTTTCAAAATAATATTTTCAAAAGCATCTTAACTCCCCCTTAATCTGATGTTTACATGTAAAAATGCAATCTTACTTAAGGACTTTCCAAACATGGATCCTAAAAGATATATTGAATACATGAATGTTTTGAAAGTTTGAATAATGCTAAATTAACTTCCTCTTTGAATTATGTTGATTTACTTAGAATTAAGTTGATTAGGGTTGAGTTGATTAGAACTGGGTTAGAGTTTAATTAGGGTTTAATTAGAATTGAGTTAAGTATAGTTGAATTAGAATTGAGTAAAGCAGAATTGAATTAGTATTGAGTTAAGTTGAGTTGTTTAGAATTGAATTTATTAAGTTGAGTTGGCTAGAATAGAATTGATTAAGTTGAGTTGTGTTAATTTGATTGAGTTGATTAAGTTAATTAAGTTAATTTGATTAGGTTGATTTGATTCGAGTTGATTAATTTGAGTTGAGTTGATTTTGATTTGAGTTGGCTTGATTTGATTTGAGTTAAATTGATTTGAATGAGTTGATTAAGTCAGGTTTATTAGATTAAAGTTAATTTGATTAAATTAAGTTGAGTTGAGTTAAATTGAGCTTAATCATCTCACCCAATCTAGATTTTCAATACACGTTAATCCTATGGGTTTTGTGATATGAGGATTCATTTTTATCTTGATTAACTTTAATGAAAAAATTTCAAAGTTTTTAAACTTGCGTTAGATTCAAGTTTAGCTTAAGCTAATCAAGTAGGTTTTTCCAAAATTGACTTCCAGGTAGTGTCGAGGCATATGACCTTCTTGGATATCAGGTGGACCACTTCCTAAGACAAAGTCAATGAAAGAATCAAATACTTGACTCACTTTGGACTAAGCATTGGTTTAACTAGTAAAAGACATAGTGAGTTAGCTCCGATAAGTTCCACTCAACTTAGTGCACCAAGTCATGGCGAGGCATATGACCTTCTGTGGATATCAGGTGGACCACTTCCTAGACATGCACCTTGAAGAACTTCCCTAACTTACTATCAGTTCACTTTGTCTTAGTACTAGATTGTTCAAGTTTGACTACTTTATTTCCTATCTAATCCATTATAAATTAAGTAATTAATAACTAACTAAGCATGCAAGAGTCTTATCTAATTAAGGAAACAAGCAAAGAGTTAGCTCCCCCTGCGTAGTAGCTCTGATGGGTCTTGTTCACTAAGTGAACTTGTCCTTTAGGAATCCAAAATTGGTTCAGCCCAACTTGGTTTACTAAGCTAGTCTTAGGAACCATGCTTGAACTTGACCCTTAGCATTTCTATTAAACAAGGACATGTATGATCTATTTTTGTCCTTAGCCTTGTATCCGAGTTCAGACTTTTTGTACACAGCTTGTTGAGGCCCAAGCATCATGTTGAGATACTTGGAGTCCGAAGTGAACCTTTCCATTGATCCGTTGAGATCTTCTACCTGCCTTTTTAGGACCAAGTTCTCTTCCTCATGCTTTTCAACTTGAGTTGAGTCTCTATCCTCAATTTGGCAAGTTGAAAACTTCGAGTTGACTTGCTCCTTAAGTACTTGGATTTCCTTAAGAAGCGAGTCGACTCAATTCTCTGACATGGCTAGTTTCCTACCTAAGCATGCAATAATGTTATACAGTTTATCTTCTAGGGGAGATATTACCTTGTTTGAACCTTCAGAAATGGATGCAGATTCGGCTTGTATCATCGTCTTTGATATTTTCGCGTCCGACTCTTTCGATGATGACATGTCCAAGGTTGCCTTAGACTCTTCTTTCCTTTTCATTTTCCTTTTTCTTGGTTTGGATTTCTTTCCTTTTTTATTCATTCCCGCCATCAAAAAACTATACCATCCTCGGGTTGACTCAAGTTAGCCTGTTCATGCAACAAAATTAATTTATCCCATAATTATTTTGAATTTTTGAATGATCCGACTCGATCTAGTTCCTCTTTTGTGATCATGCAATGCAAGGTGTTTAATGCCTTATAATCGACTTGGGCCTTTTTCTTTATATTGGCGGTCCATTTTTTTGGATCTAACAACTCTCCCGAGTTATTATCCAGAGCAATGAAGTCTTTCCTAATGCTAAACCATATATCAAGATCAGTTTTAAGAAAGCACTCCAACTGCCTCTTTCAGAAACTAAAGTCCTCTCCGTTAAAGAGAGGAGCGCAGACTGTGCTAAAAACTTCTAAATGTGACATAATTTTTTAATAATAAAAAATTATAGATTTTTAATTTTTCAAAAATATTCCTAAAGTTAAAAAATGAAGCAAGATCACACTAATGAAAAAAATAATGAACTTACTAAAGCAAGATAAACAAGTTTTAGAAGATTTATTATAGTGGAAAAGCAAAGATTAAAACTAATGAAAAAATTAATCTAAGGTAAGAATGATAAAATTAAATAAAATATTATTTGCTCTCTTGGTGGTTGCACCAAAATCGGAGCAACCCCGCTCTGATATCAATTGTAGGATCGGAGAGTTCCGGAGAGGGGGGTGAATCTTGGAATATAAAATTTTCTTTTAGATTTTAAAACTTTTTTTTTCAAGATTATGCAGCGGAATTAAATAAAAATAAAAACAAAGAGACAATTTTTTTTTTACTTAGTTCAAAACCCTAGTCAGGTTGCTACTCCAAGGCTCGTAGCTCTCCGAGAGCTACCTCAATGAGAAATCCACTAAATGACCCTTCGACTCAAGAACTCTCGACTTCGGAGGGGTTCACTTTTTACAAAAGATAAAGAGAAAGGTAACAAGCTACCTTCTCTTGAATTAAAGTATACAAAGCGAAAGTACAACAAAATATTAAATATAACACTTGTAGCTTTAGAAATGGAGCTTGGAGTGTCGAAGATGTAGCATTGTAATGTGGCGAAGCCTTTGCGGATGAAGAACACTTGCGATAGCACTTGGACGTGGTAGAGTTATATTGTTCATTGCAAATCATCCATTTCTTTTATAAGCATTTTTCAGTCAAGTGGAATGCCCTCCAGTCGACTCCAAATCAACCCGTCGATTTGGCAAATCGGCCTTTCTGTTGGAGGATCGTGGCCGGCCTAGAAGGGGGGTTGAATAGCCTCGACGATCATAGATGGTAATCGCACACGTCTTAATCGTCTATAAGAGTAATTAGTGCAGCAGAATATGCTAAAACAAAAACAATTAAGACTAAAGACAAAGATTAAGATATGCAAATGCTAACAAGAGATGTAATGTGGTTCACAACCCTTGTCGCTAATCCACGGATAATTTGTAAGGTGAATCACTCCCAAACTCAAATCACTAATCTCTCTTTTAGCTTAAACAAGGTGGTGGTAACCTCTTTACAATAGTTCACTCCCTCTTATAATAGAATAGAAGGAAGCACAAGGAAGAGGAGTGGAAAATGTTTAGGGCACTTAGGAGCATGAATGAGAGTTAAGCATTAACCTCCCCAAGGCACCCAAGGCCTTCTCTTATAGAGAGAAAGCCATTCTTTCTGTTGGGCATGCAGCAGTCGACTACTGCATGCCAGCAGTCGACTGCCGCTATAGTTGTTGTCTTACAATGGCTTCATCCACGTTGGCAACCAGCCAATGGATAACCCATCAGTCGACTGCTAAACCCTATCAATCAATTGATCGAATCATGAATCGATTGCTCTAAGCAATTAGTCGACTCAAAATGGTTCTATGCCCATGACACCCTTGAACAGTCGATTGTTGTCCCTTAGCAGTCAATTGTCAAACCCTAACAGTCGACTACTGGGCTAGAAACCCATAAGTCGAACACCAGTCGATTGCTCTCGACTTGGATCAGTCGACTGCTATCTATAGCAGTCGACTAGTGTCGGGTAAAACCTCAAACAAACACTTGTTTTAGCATCTGATGGTCTGGTAAACCTCAAACCACCTGTTTGAGCATCCGACACTTGCATTCAACGGATAGAAACCTCAAACTCATGTTTGATCATCCGACTTATCCAATTGTCAGGTAAAACCTCAAACCTAAGTTTGAGCGTCCGACACTTGACTTAGTCATTTAGCCAAGTTCACCTATGAGCTACCCGTCCCGGGTTACAATAACTCAATCTCTCATCTTCCCATGGAGTCCCTAATCGACACTCTCTTCAATCGACCACATCCCTCGGATGCAATAAGCCCGCGACTCCTCCTGTGCCATCCTTCACGTCTCGCCCTGAAGTCTGCTTCATTTGGCTTCACTCCAATTCTCCTCATCCAACGGTCTCTCGGATGCACCAAGGGCACGAGTTCCGCAATGCTATCCTTCACCAACTCAAGGACCCGAGCCATGAGATGGTGAACTCGCTAATGCTTTCATCAAGTAAACCATGTTTGATTCACTTAAGTCCTTCACAACCTAAACACACACATCAAATCACATAAACAACCTAACTTATACCCTTTTCCACACACATCAAAACCAAACTATACTTGGGTTGACTGCCCTAACACTTTCCAATCGACTGGAACTGGTCCAGTCGACTCAAGATCACTTGGCTCCACAATGGGAAATTTGCCTTTCCAGTCGACTGGACCTCCCTAGTCGACTGGAGCTCTTTCCATCTTGGTAGCTAGATCTTCAGTCGATCACTAGCACAAAACTACCAATTGGATATTCCAGTTGACTATATTCTTTCCAGTCGATGGAAAACTACAAAACTAGATTATCACAATATACAATATAATATGAATTGGAAGTAGTAATATTGTCCAATCTCAACTTCTTAGTGTTGGATCGATCGGATCGCTAGAGGGGGGGGTTAATAGCGATAGAAATTTTTCGTACGAATTCGTTTTAAAAAAAAACTTATATGCAGCGGAAAGATAAACAAAAAATAAAAGAGATAATAGACACAAAGGTTTTACTTGGTTCGTAGCCGAAGGCTACTACTCCAAGGCCCTAGTGGTCCTTGACCACGTACGGAGGGCAAACTACTAAAAAGCTCCTCCTCGTTGGAGGTAGGAGTTAGACGGATACACAAGATGATAAAAGATCAAGGTAGAGGGACACTCCCCCTCTCCTTGATATGATTTAAAGCTCGAAATAAGAACAACTTATAAACTGAAATATGATTCAAACTTTCGTTACCGACGACTTCAAAGGATGGAGGTTGAAGCTCTAGTCGTCGTCTCGGCAGCGCTTCGTCGTAGGGATGTCGGAGAGTCGGAGCGTATCGGAAGCACTTGGAAGCTTTTTAATTGATGAAAAACTCTAAGACAAGCCCTCCTTTTATAGCCTTTGAGCCCCTCATCGAATGGGTCTTCAACCAATCACAAATGGACACAAAAACTCCTTGAAATGGGGTGATAAGCCTTGACTCCTCGAATCTGATCATTGACCATCAGATCGATGGCCATCATCGATCGATTGATGGCGATCGCCGAGTCCGACCTTCTGGCAGCCGATCGATTGACCAATGAGTCGAGTCCTCCAAGTCTGACCGGATGCTTGCTGCAAGTCAAAGTTAGCTCAACAAAAACATAATTTCGACGGTCGTCGACTGTCCGATCTCGACCTAGACCATCTATAGGATGTCTTTGGTCAGATCTACGCTTAAGATCATCCCCGTAACGAGGATACGACCTCACTTACGCTCGCACACACGAGCTTACCTCGATACTTACTTGTTTCTTTTGCTTTCGGCCTTCCACTCGATTCCTTCGGCTCCCTCCGAAGTCACTCGAGTGTCGCCTGACCACCACGGCTTCTCCAGGTGTCGCTAGCCTTCAGCTCCAGCTATAGTAATTTTTTGCACACTCGATTCAGCTTGTGAGATAACAACATGAGCTTAACTTTGTATCGTTTGCTAAAATCAAAACTCAGGTTTGACTTAGGTGCCTACTGCACCAACAATCTCCCCCTTTTTGATTTATGGCAAACCCACATACAAAGTTAAGAAAGACAAATTAAGTGCATTAAGTAAAATGAGCAAGAGATATGCATGAATGTGTAGGTGTATATAATAACTCTTTTTTAAGTGCTCCCCCTTGAGGAATCCTCCCCCTTGACCGAGGGTGATTACTTGAGAAAGAGTTTTAACTCTCCCCCTTGATATTTGCTACAAAAAAAAATGTGTTTAAAATAAGTTTTAAGTTAAGAAATCAAAAAATTGATTTCTTAACCTTGGCCTTTACTTCCATTTTGTTAACAAGTTAACTTAGAGTTAATTACTATTTATTATTATTATTATTATTATTTGTATTGTTGACGAAAACAAGTTAACTAAATGTGTTTAAGTTAAGAGTTCCCTTAACTTGTTTTGTTAAATTAAAGTTAAGTAAGCCTTGGCCATAAAAAAAAATGATCCCTTAACTTTGGCCTTTTTCTCCCCCTTTTGCCATTTATCGAAAAGAGTGAGGGTGTGTGTCGAATAAGTTTTAATTTTAAAGTCCAAGCATGTTCCACATTATTTTGAAAATAATATACTGAAAATAAGTTCATCTATAAAATGTTCGACTCATATTTGGCTTGATTGATATGAAGGATCAACCAGTCCTGGTCAGAGTCGGTTAGTATGTATGATTATACTCCGTGGTTCATAGCGATGCACAAGCTCTACATCTGGAACCAGGAGTAAGGTCCTAACATCTCACGCCCATCTACGTGGCTAAGTACACAAACACATTAGTCCTATGCGTTGTGAGATGTATTGGCTTCTTAAATCTATAGGTGCATGATATCTAAGGTATGTCCTATGCTAGTTCCATGAAAATGAAAATTTAAGAAATAGTAGTAAGAAAATATAATTTGCAAGTTCCTATTCTACTACACACATGCCCAATTTTCGTCTTAATAGACTAAATTCGACTTCGGGTAGGGGTTTAGTAAATAGGTCTGCCAAGTTAGACTTCGATTCGACGTATTCGAGTTGTATGGCTCCGTTGGCCACATGTTCTCGAATGAAATGGTGTTTGACCTCTATATGTTTGGTCCTAGAGTGACATATCGGATTCTTTGTAAGATTAATTGAACTAATGTTATCTACGTGAAGTTTAGTATTCGTAAAGTCTAACTTAAAGTCGCGGAGAGTGTGCTTCATCCAAAGAAGCCGCGTGACACACTCACCCATCGCGATATATTCGGCTTCGGTGGTAGATAAAGCAACACAGTGTTGCTTCCTACTGCACCAACTCACTAGACTCGAGCCGAGAAGTTGACAACAACCACTCGTACTCTTTCTATCGAGCTTACTATCGACATAGTCCGAATCAGAGTAGCCGGTTAGTTCGAACTCGGTAGATCTAGGATACAAAATATCGACATTAAGTGTACCCTTAAGATATCTAAGGATACGCTTAACTAGGGTTAGGTGAGACTCCTTAGCACAGGTTTGAAACCTGGCGCACATACTTACTGCGAATAGGATGTCGGGTCGACTCGCAGTTAAGTATAGGAGACTTCCTATCGCGCTCCTATAGTACTTTAAGTCAATGGACTTACTTTCTAGGTCTTCTCCTATGTTAACATTAATCGCCATTGGGGTGTTTATTATCTTAGCATCTTGCATTCCAAATCTTTTAATTAACTCCTTAGTGTATTTTTGTTGATATAGGTATATACCATCCTTAGTTTGTTTAATTTGTAGATCTAAAAAGAAACTTAACTCGCCTACCAAGTTCATTTCGAACTAACTTTCCATGAGTGAAACGAACTCGTTTAGTAAGGCTGAGTTAGAGGTTCCAAAAATTATATCGTCTACGTAAATTTGAGCTATGAATATTTCTTTACCTAAGGTTTTTACGAAGAGAGTTGGGTCAACTAAGCCTTGGTTAAACCCTTTTGACTTAAGATGGATTGAAAGTCTCTCGTACCAAGCTCGAGGAGCTTGTTTAAGTCCATAGAGAGCTTTCTTAAGTTTTAGAACATGGTCGGGTTTATCTAGATTTTCGAATCCGGGGGGTTGGCTAACATAAACTTCTTCTTTAATGTATCCATTTAGGAATGTCGACTTAACATCCATTTGAAACAGCTTAAATCCTCGATGTGCGGCATAAGCTAGCAACATTCGAATGGATTCGAGTCTAGCTACTGGGGCATAGGTTTCGTCGTAATCTAAGCCTTTGACTTGACTAAACCCTTTGGTGACTAACCTAGCCTTGTTTCTAACTACTTCACCTTTATCATCAAGCTTATTTTGAAACACCCACCTTGTTCCAATTATCGTTTTGTCTTTAGGTGGTGGTACTAATTCCCACACTTCATTCCTAGTAAATTGAGCTAGCTCTTCTTGCATTGCAATAATCCAATTGGGATCAAGAAGAGTTTGTTCAATTGATTTGGGTTCTATCTTTGAAATTAAGGAAATTTGACTAAGGTTCCTATAGGATGCTCTAGTTCGAACTCCCAGATAAGGATCTCCTATTACTTGATCGATAGGGTGGTTAGTCTGAATCCTAGATTGGGTTAGGTTTGTGTCACCTAATGCTTGATCAATGGGGTGACTTGGTTGAACACTAGTTTAACTCGGATCACTTGTCACTTGATCGACAAGAGAAGTTGGTTGATGTGGATTAGACTCGATCTCAGGGTCGGAGACGAGTTTGGTATCAGTGGGCTCAACACTTGGGGTCATTAAGGGTTTTGTAGGTTCGGATACTTCATTGAACACTACATTAATAGTCTCTTCGACTTTAAGGGTATCGTGGTTATATACCCTATAGGCCCTACTCGTGGTTGAGTATCCTAAGAAGATTCCGGTGGAGGTTTTGGATTTGAATTTCTCTAGGTGGTTCTTAGTGTTTAAGATATGTACTTTACATCCAAATACCCTAAAGTACTTGATGTTGGGTACTTTATTGTGATAAATCTCGTACGAGGTCTTAAGGTGTCTCTTTACCATAAGGATCCTATTCTGGACATAGCAAGCCGTGCTAACGGCTTCTGCCCAAAACCTATCAGGTAGGTCGTATTCGTTCAACATGGTCCTAGCGGCTTCTTGTAGAGTTCGGTTTTTCCGCTCCACTAGGCCATTTTGTTGAGGGGTCCTAGGGCAAGAGAATTCATGGTGGTATCCGTTTAGGTTACAGAACTCAGTGAACCTTTGATTTTCGAATTCACCACCATGATCGCTTCTAAGTCTTTTAACCTTAAGGTATTTTTGATTCTCGATTAATTTGAATAGATTGATTAATTGATCTAGGGTATCATTTTTATGTTTGATGAACCTAACCCAGGTAAACCTGGAGTAGTCATCAATTATGACTAAGCAATATTGACTTCTATTGAGTGACTTGGCTCCATGTGAATCGAATAGATCCATATGCAGGAGCTCAAGTACACTTGAGGTTCGTTCTTGGTTAGTTAACTTGTGTTGTGTCCTAGGTTGTTTTCCTTGTTGACAAGCATTATAGATTTTATTAACCAAATTGTTGAGATTGGGTAAGCCTCTAACTAAGCCACTCTGACTCATCTTGTGGACGAGTCTTGGGTGCGAGTGACTGAGTCGTCGGTGCCACAACCATGATTCCTCTTCCTGTGTCATAAGATATTTGGCTGAGGATTTGATTAAGTTAATTGTATAAATGTTATTTGTCCTAGTTCCTTTGAGTATTGTTTTAGCTGTTTTATTTGTTTTAATTACACATTCATTTTCTAAAAATATGACCTTATAGTTATTGTCACATAATTGGCTTACGCTAAGCAGGTTATATTCAAAATTCTCTACAAGTAATACATTTTTAATAACAAAATTTGAGTTAAGCTCGATATCACCTGATCCGATGATTTTGAGCTTGCCGTTATTCCCAAAAGCTACCGATCCTTGTTGTTTGAATCGAAGCTTCATGAATTTGAGTTGATCCCCGGTCATGTGTCGGGAGAAACCGCTGTCCAACATCCATTGTTCCTACACACAAGGTGGTTGGATTGGATGTTAGATTTTTTTTTTTAAAGAAATTGGTTGTAAGTTGTTAAACCTAGGTCATCTCACCTGTGTCTATATGATCAAACATGTTATACTTATGTGTTTTTTGTGAGATGACTTCCAATTAAGTTGTTTAAGTGCATTTAGGTTCAAGTAATTTTATGTTAGATTTGGATTTGACCCTAGGCTTGTCAAGTTTACCTTTTCAAGATCATGGCTTCCAGGTCGTGGCGAGGCACAGGGGCCTTCTTTTATCGGATCATCGACCACTTCCTTAGACAAAGTCATTTTCAAGAAAATGATGACTTGACTCACCTAAGACTATTTCCTAGTCTAACTGGTTATTTTTGAAAAGAGGCTCCCCAAGGCTCAACTTTTCGAAGGATTTTAGTTGGTTATGTACGTGTTCTAAGTGAGTTCACAAGTTTTTTTAAAAAAAATTCTAAGCATGCAATTTCTAAGTTAAAGCACAAACATGTTTTGTACTGGCTCCCCCTAGACCGTTGAATTAGTTCGGTCTATCCACATAGTGGATTTGGTTCTTGGGAACCCAGTACGGGTTGGATCCTAGAGTTGAAATCAAAAAGTTCTTAGGGACCCATGCTTGGACATGTTTCCTATGTCGACTTACAATCGACATATATGACCTATTAGTCGTGTTAGAGTTAAACCCTAGTCCAGCCTTGTTGTACACGGCCCTTTGAGATCCAAGTAGGAGGTCAAGTCCTTTGGATCCCGAAGTAAACCTTTCCAACGTGTTCCTAAGATCTTCAACTTGACTTTTCAAGAGAGAGTTCTCAACTTTGAGCTTTTCAGCTCGAGTTGGGTCCTCTTCTCGAACTTGACTAGTCGAAGAGGTTAGGGAGACCTTGTGTTTGAGGAGTTTAACCTCCTCAACCAGGGTCTCGACCTTGGACTCGGACTTAACTAATTTCCTAGACAAAAACCTAACCGTATTATGTAAAGTATTAAATAAAGTTCGACTCACTTTAAGGGTATCTTTTGAACCGGATGTGTATCCGTGGCTTGACTTGAAGGTAGCTTCGTAGTCCGAGTCATCCTTGTTAGTAATATATGAGAGATGTCCTAAGGCAATCGCCTTATGTATGAACCATTTATATGATAAATGAAGATTCACTATTTGAGTATACATGTTTTATGTATTTGATTGGATCTTAAACTCATTTACTGAATGTCCACGATACGATTCACAGCATGAGAGAATTTGTGATTGGATCACAACTAGTGAGTATCTCTACATGTGTAATTGTGATGTATCGGAATTATCCCTAGTCGATGAATTGATGAATCTGGACACCATCAATTCTGTTGAGACTAGCACGAGGTATACTCCTTGGTGTATCCAAGCAGCTGATTCTCACTGGCTGGAGACATAGTTGTTGGGTTTTTCCGAGCCGCAAAAACCGCTTTTTGCGTTGCGGAAACCTCGGAAGCCCCGGCCACGGATCCGTGCGAAGATGTATTAAAACAAAACATGTATGTGTTTATATAAAAACCCTAGATCTACCTTAGATCTAGAAGGTGAGAGTGTTACCCTCGTAGCGATGCCCTTCGCTTATCCCGCTCGTCCAAAAGGTTCGCCGGAACTCGAGAGTGTCAAGTGTACACTCCTCTATCGGTATCCACACAAGAAATAGGTGGAGAAAAGCATCCTAGAGTGTGCTAGCACCCCTTGGACGTTCATGGCTAGATGAGGAAGAGAGAGCTTGAGGGAAGAGAGGAGGAAGAAGATGAAGTTACACAACTTAACTTCACATCATCCATAACCCACTATAAGGGGGTTACATGCATGCATGTAACTCCAAGAGCCAATGGCTCTTGGTCTCCCTCATGAGGTGGCACCCCATGATGTGTCCATGATGATGTGGAGCATCATCATTGGCCGGCCCCATGCCAAGTCACCATGACATGGCAATTGGTCAAGTCAAAATTGACCATTCATCTTCCCTCTCAAGTCAAGTCAAACTTGACCTATTATCTCCTATGGTTGATCAAATCCAACCATTTGATTCAAGTCAATTTTAATTTAATGAATCTCTATTCATTAATTTAAATTGATTTGATGAATCAAATCTAAATTAGACTCATTCAACACTTCAATCAACTTGAGTCTAACTCAATTAGTCTAATTTGGATTACTCTTAATCCAATTTGGTTCATCCCATGAACCTAATCCTCATGGTTCATCATATGAACCTAATCTCCATCTAATTGCCCTTATGTGTGTGACCCTATAGGTTCTTGTAACGTTGGCAATGTCCCTAAACCGATTTAGGAACATAAGCAATGAGCGGTATCTAGCAACACATCATTGCTACCCAAGTTACAAGAATGTTGAGCTCCAACATCACCTTTGTGACTACTAATTGTGACTCTCACAATATGTGACAATGCCCCTCTATCCTTGACATCTAGATTGACCAATCGAGGCATAGACCGTGTCATCCTCGGTACAATCTAAATCTTGATCTCCAAGTAGACTCACTCTAATCAAATGAGCTCAATATCTCATATTGACTCATTTGGGCATGGCCATGCACTTCGTGGTCTCACTCTATCAAGAATATCGATGTCACCCCCATCATATAGGAGGGATAGATCCCATCTACATCACTCACATCCCTCCGCATAATTTGTTACATACCCGAATCGCCTTTATAGTCCACCCATTTACGGGTGACGTTTGACGAAGCCAAAGTATGCAACTCCTTATGTAGGGAACCATGGTGACTTCAGGGCTAAGGACTAATAGTCATACTAATAGCCACATGAGAAAGTATATGACACTCATATAACGATCCATGATACTTTCTCATGGCGGGTCATTCAGTATACATTCTCCAATGCATACCCATGTGTCAACTTGATATCTCATATCCATGACTTGTGAGATCAAGTCATCTTGTTGACCTACATGCTAGTCTCTACGCATTAACATTGTCCTGAATGTTAATACTGACTAGGAATGATTAAGAGTAGTGTTCTCTATATCATCTCATTATCGATTCAACCAATCGATTGATATAGATAAGAACCTACTACTCAAGGACATTATTATATTTAGTTATTTGGCACCAATACAAGTAAATATAATAACCATGCCTTTATAAATAGGAATATGATACAATAAAGTCCATACAAGAGAAATGAGTATTGTGGTTGTTCCCAACCTCATCACCCTGCTCAACCTCCATCAAGGCCTCGCTATGGTCCTTGAATTTCTTCAAGATCGTACTCCCACTCAGTTTTTCTTGAAACAAAATCCCTTTCTAGAAAAATCTTTGCACAAACACTTTGACTGGAATGTAGAAGTAATATCCCTTTGTATCCTTGGGATATCCAACAAAATAGCACCTATCGGATTGGGTCCTTTATGCGAGACTTGGCGTAACGTAAGCCTCACAACCCCAAATCCTCATAAAAGACATCCGGGATTTTTCCCTGTTCATATCGTAGGATATGGTGTCTTTACACCTTGGATGGTACACGGTTAAGTAAAGGTCATGTGTCAGAGCATATCCCCAAAAGGATATAGGAAGATCTGGTGACTCATCATAGATCGTACATATCCAATAGGTACGATTCCTCCTTTCGGATACACCATTCCATGGTGTTCCAGAGGAGTGAGTTGGGATAGAATCCCACACACCCTAGATAGTCAGAAACTCATGGCTAAGGTATTCACCACCTCGAACCGATCGTATTCTTAGTACTCTTGCCAAGTGGTTTTGTACTTCATTCTTGAATTCTTTGAACTTTTCAAAGGATTCAGATTTGTGTCATAAGATACACATAACCATATCTACGAAGTCATCATAAATGTAATGTACTCAGAATTACCTCTAGCAAAGACATTGAAAGGACCATATACATCACTATGTATAAGTCCCAACAAATCTTGTTTTCGCTATGTCCACTAAAGAGTCTTGGTCATCTTGCCTAAAAGGCAAGACTCATGTCTCATATGATTCAAAATCAAATGAGTCTAGCGCCATCCTTATGGAGCTGAGATAAGCGACTCTCATTTATGTGACCTAAGCGACAATGCCAGAGATAGGTTTGGTTCAACTCATTTGACTTGAACCTCTTGGTACTTATGTTATAGATAGGGCTCTATAAGTCTAGAAAGTAGGGTCCATTCATTAGAGGTGCACTATAGAACATATCATTTAAATAAACCCAACAACATTTGTTCTTTATTATAAATGAAAATCCTTTCTTGTCCAAACAAGAAATCAAATGATGTTCTTGGTTAAGGCAGTACATATAACAACATTCATCTAATTCTAATACAAGCCTGTAGGGCAGAGATAGATCATAAGTTCCTACAAAGAATCAAAGAACCCTTGCTCCATTGCCTAGAGTCCACCTGCCCTTTGTCAATGCCTTGCTATTTCACTCGCACATTGGTACAAATGTGAGATGCACATCCGATCTAATACCCATGATGAAGAAATAGATAGATTGACTTCTATAACATTTATACCAAGTAGAAGTCTCACTTCTTCTTAAGATCTTCGGTATGCCTTGCGATTACCTTGTGTCCGCTTCCTTGCGATGGAAGCAAGCCCCTTCCTTTCTACCCTCCTTTGGGTTTAAGTTCTTTGCCTTTGCCCTTGGCTTGGGACTTTCCCTTACCTTTAGGCTTGCCCTTGCCTCTTTTTTCGCACCATCAAAATGGTGTCAGTTCTTCTTAAGGTTAAGCTAGTTCTCAACATCTGAGCATTTCAGTAATGGCTTATCAATTTCATTCATGTTATAATTCATGACAAATTGATCAAGGCTCTTGGCAAAGATTGCAAGATTAGGTCAAGTAAACTCTTGGCCAAGTGGGAATCCCCCTTTGTAGGTTTTCTACGTACCTAATCATCTTGAGTATATATGTACTCTACGGAGTCCCTTCTTGCATTTTGGACCCAAATAATGCCTTAGAGACTTCATATCTCTCATGCCTATTTGTCCTTGATATAGTTGACGAAGATGTCCAACCATATCATAGCATTCATGAACTCGTGTTATAGGCTCAGAGTTCATGGTCACGAACATTAGACATGACACATCTAATGCATCATCTTGATGCTTCTTGTAAGCATCTTTGTCACCATGAGGCATTCAGAGGTGGCTCTAATCTGCCCAGAATACTTCCTTTCTTGGGTGAGAATTCTCAAGTTCTGAGATCCAGAAATTTGCTCCATCGAGCTTGTCCTTCTCAAGGGCGGATCACAGAGAGAGTGTTCGTGTTTGTTGACATAGTAATCTACAACATACAATGCAGAGATTAATATCATATTCCTTTATCATTTAATGAGGCCTTTAATCAAATGATGCTCCCACTAAATTATAGGAATTTTGTAGAATCGAGTTATGGATGTGGTCAAACCACTTTTACTAGATTCATACAAACTAGCTATAATTCTTGCGGGACAAGATCCACATCATACTAAGCCTTGAGTTAGCTTTGGCTAAATCGCCCAAGACTTAGTACGATCGGTGGGTAACACATTACCGATTACATATCTATGCAACTCTTGTTTATAGGATTAAGACCCACATTTACAAAAGACCTTGAGTTAGCTTTGGCTAAATCGCCCAAGATTTAGTGTAAATGCGATCTTAACCTATCTTTCCAACGATTGGAATATGCCTATAGTTCTACTCGATCCAATTGAGTTAACTAGTTTTGCTCAATCTAATTGAGCTTACTCTAACCCGAGTCGTGATAGGCGGGACCAAGATTGTCCCTCCGCACCCTACCAAGATAATATGCGTTGCTCTGCTTTGGCAGATTCAACAACAACAAATGATCGAGGTAGTGATGGGTATCAAGGCTCGGTAGGCATTTTCGAGTTATTTCGATTATGATCTAATCTAATCGTAATGTGTATCTTATACGCATTTAGGCCTCTATTATCCTATATTAGCATGCATCATATACATACATTATTTATTCTAGCATGCATCATATACATACAAGAAAATTAACCTAGCATGCATCATATACATACAAACATGTTTCTACTAGCATGCATCACATACATACAAGCAAAATCAATTAAATATACATATATATATATCAACATATATATATATATCATTAAATGTGATATAGTCATGGCCCTACTACGATCTTCTCAAGCCAATGAGAAGATCGGACGGTCAACCTAAGGCTAGCGGCTTCTCCAAGCGCTTCCTTTGACCGCCATGTGTCGTCGTCACCCTTCTCGTAAGCTCGTCTTCAAGTGGACTTTCCACCGCTCCATTTTTGTACATTACAAATACGAAACTCGAGTTACATTCGAGTCTAAAACTATTTACAACTAGAATATTAAAAGAATAGTATGCGCGCAGTCGTCAAACACTTTACAACATGCCTGACCACAAACGACGCAGCCGTATTATGAATTACAACACACTTAATCCAATTCAATTGGGTTATTGGGCCATGACAATCACAGAATTATACATAATTCTAAATTATGTATTTTTACAGAAATTTCTATAATTTTTCCTAATTTATTTCGAATTTATGAGTCAACTCTCCGAACGGTCCGCTAAGCGGTTTCGGCGCGATCATGGACCCCTTTCGGGATAGGGCAGCGCCTACTCAAAATAAACTTCAGAGTGTCCCTACAATGATCTTACAGCGACTTAAGTCGCTGTCCCAAAAACCCAAAGCGAGAACTCACGATTGGGAGAGTTTTTCGACGGAAGCCTACGAGTGTCCCAACACTCGTTGCTCAATTTCACGAGAAAAATACCCAAAAATTCTATAAAATAAGAAAATTTACAGAAACATATAAATCTGTAATTTTTATATCTAATATAAAAACAACAAAAAAACACATACATGCTTCGTGACGTGGCTCGATACCCTTTGTTGGGTTTCCGAGCCGCAAAAACCGCTTTTGCGTTGCGGAAACCTCGAAGCCCCCACGGATCCGCTAAGATGTATTAAAACAAAACATGTATGTGTTTATATAAAAACCCTAGATCTACCTTAGATCTAGAAGGTGAGAGTGTTACCCTCGTAGCGATGCCCTTCGCTTATCCGCTGGCCCAAAAGGTTGGAACTCGAGAGTGTCAAGTGTACACTTCTATATGGTATCCACACAAGCAATAGGTGGAGAAAAGCATCTAGAGTGTGCTAGCACCCTTGGACGTTCATGGCTAGATGAGGAAGAGAGAGCTTGAGGGAAGAGAGGAGGAAGAAGATGAAGTTACACAACTTAACTTCACATCATCCATAACCCACTATAAGGGGGTTACATGCATGCATGTAACTCCAAGAGCCAATGGCTCTTGGTCTCCCTCATGAGGTGGCACCCCATGATGTGTACATGATGATGTGGAGCATCATCATTGGCCGGCCCCATGCCAAGTCACCATGACATGGCAATTGGTCAAGTCAAAATTGACCATTCATCTCTCCTCAAGTCAAGTCAAACTTGACCTATTATCTCCTATGGTTGATCAAATCCAACCATTTGATTCAAGTCAATTTTAATTTAATGAATCTCTATTCATTAATTTAAATTGATTTGATGAATCAAATCTAAATTAGACTCATTCAACACTTCAATCAACTTGAGTCTAACTCAATTAGTCTAATTTGGATTACTCTTAATCCAATTTGGTTCATCCCATGAACCTAATCCTCATGGTTCATCATATGAACCTAATCTCCATCTAATTGCTCTTATGTGTGTGACCCTATAGGTTCTTGTATCGTTGGCAATGTCCCTAAACCGATTTAGGAACATAAGCAATGAGCGGTATCTAGCAACACATCATTGCTACCCAAGTTACAAGAATGTTGAGCTCCAACATCACCTTTGTGACTACTAATTGTGACTCTCACAATATGTGACAATGCCCCTCTATCCTTGACATCTAGATTGACCAATCGAGGCATAGACCGTGTCATCCTCGGTACAATCTAAATCTTGAACTCCAAGTAGACTCACTCTAATCAAATGAGCTCAATATCTCATATTGACTCATTTGGGCATGGGCCATGCACTCTGGTCTATCAAGAATATCGATGTCACCTCACATAGGAGGGATAGATCCCATCTACATCACTCACATCCCTGCATAATTTGTTACATACCCGAATCGCTTTTATAGTCCACCCATTTACGGGTGACGTTTGACGAAGTCAAAGTATGCAACTCCTTATGTAGGGAACCATGGTGACTTCAGGTCTAAGGACTAATAGTCATACTAATAGCCACATGAAAAAGTATATGACACTCATATAACGATCCATGATACTTTCTCATGGCGGGTCATTCAGTATACATTCTCCAATGCATACCCATGTGTCAACTTGATATCTCATATCCATGACTTGTGAGATCAAGTCATCTTGTTGACCTACATGCTAGTCTCTACGCATTAACATTGTCCCCGAATGTTAGTACTGACTAGGAATGATTAAGAGTAGTGTTCTCTATATCATCTCATTATCGATTCAACCAATCGATTGATATAGATAAGAACCTACTACTCAAGGACATTATTATATTTAGTTATTTGGCACCAATACAAGTAAATATAATAACCATGCCTTTATAAATAGGAATATGATACAATAAAGTCCATACAACAATCATCATATGATTGGCTCTAGGGCTTTCACTAACAATAGTGATGTCCGGAGTTAATCGTGGATGCTAGTTATGGTAACTAGTTCATTGGAGTGACCAGCCGTAAGACTTCATATGGTTCTCTGCATATATAGATATGTCAATGAAGTTCTTACTGTGGCTTAAGTGCGATGTTCCTTTGACTTGCGGTATTTAAGTCATCTTGATCATGGAGACTTATGCTTTGACATCTTAAGCAAACATCTCTAAGGAGATGTGGACCCGGGATGATTGGGTATAAGTCGAAGTGATCAAGGTGTTTGAATAGCCTATAAAGGATTCACCACTCCTTGCGAGGAGATGTATACCCATGGCCTCTCGTCGGATTGTTACTAAAGTCTTTGGCCAAAGCATTACATGTTTAGAGTAAGGTACTCTTCGATACATGTGGAGTAACTAGAATCAGAGGACGAGGAAATGATACTTGGGCTAGGTGTGACGAGTCGACCCTAGTGGGATGACACAATAGACCATGTCCCAACCAAGTGGGTATAAGATGAGTGAAGGGAATGGGGCAGCGATTCATTCATTCGAAGGGTTTCGAAATAGTTCGATCAACCGTTGATCTTTTCGGTTAATTGGGGATCATGATGTACTACTAGGTGCCACTCATGATCGCTCTATAATTAATGGTTAATTATAGACGGCCAACATAAACCGAGAACCTATTTGGTCACGCGACAACGAGTGTAATCCAAAGGATTTAAAACGAGCTTGAGAATGGGATTCTCAGACCGAGAGAAACTATGTTTGGTTGGACCAAACATAAAGCGAGCATGAAATTGTTTCAGTCGCAATGGAAGCGTGGATGGGCAGTGTCTTATGAAGACATGATGGATGGACCAAAATGGTTTGGTTATAATCCAATGGATAAGAATAAACCAAAGGGTTTGGTTTATTTAAAACGAATGAACCAAAAGTTGGTTCGGTTCGTTTTAACTTAAAATAAACCATCATGGTTTGGTTTATTTTAACTTATCCTAATGGAGCGGGTTAACGGGCTTTATGGATATGATCCATTAACCATTAAGAGAATTAGTTCTCTATAAAAGAGGGCTTAAGGGATTGTTAAACCCTAACTAATCATCCAAACCATGTTTTTAGGTCCGAATTTGGATTCGGATCGTGATCATCTCTCGATCACGTCGTCTTCAACACGAGACTAGTAACCCGTACGAAGACGAAGCTCGTGGCTTGGCGAAGTCATCCCGAGGAGCTCGGCGTGGATACGGATAGAGACGATTCTTACGAGGATCGTTCCGGTTGATGCCGTTCCCGCTACACGTCATACGGAAGGTATAACGTAGTTTAATTTCCTTTTATTGCAATTTTAATTTACGGTTATGTCTACACTTGTTGTAATAGCATGCGTGTGTTGTGTGTGTTGTAATAAATAGGAGTATTTATTATTTTTATTGCTTCCGCTGTGCTTGTGTTTACGAAACATGATCGAACACACACACGCCATGTGCGTTTAAACCCAACAAAGGGTATCGAGCAAGGTTGTGTTTCGACATAATCGTAAAATTGGTTTTGCGATAGTCATAATGTATTTCTGGAAGTTTTCTAAATTTTGGAAATTTAGAAGTATTTATGGAAATTTTTCAATTTTGGAAAGTCTAGAAGTATTTATGGAAATCTTCCACTTTTGGAAAGTTGGAAGTATTTATGGAAATTGATATTTTCCATAAATAAAATATTTGATTAGATTTGGAAATATGTTTCCTAATTTAATCATGATTTGATTTGGGAATCAAATCTTAAAATATTTTATTTCCATAAGTAGTTTTAATGATTTAGGAAATTGGTTTCCTAAATAGATTTTCCTTAATCAAATAATTCCATGAATAAAATATGTGATTAGATTTGGAAATTTGTTTCCTAATTTAATTATGATTTGATTTGGAGAATCAAATCTTAAACATATTTTATTTCCATAAATAGTTATGACATATAAGGAAATATATACATGACATAATTGTATGCCATGTAATTGCATTAGATGCATAACATTATGCCATGCGTGTCGTGACATGTAGATGTATGCCATGTATGCCATGCCATGTAGATAATAGTTATTTGCATGCAAAGAGGATGAGACATAAAAACCCTAACTCAATATTAAAGCCTACACCTTCCATTAATATGGTTAGAACCAGAGTTCTGTTTCTTGTTTGGGTTGTTGGACTCACTCCAAGCCTGGCTAATTGGTTGAATGCGCTCTAACCATATTAAAACTATTTCGCGATTAATGGGTCGGCTTTAACTTGGAGCATCGATTTGTTGGACTCACTCCAAGGTCGATGTGAAGAGAGGTGAAGTTGGGTGCTATGCATATGATGCATACTTGTTAATGTGTTAACAACCCAATGTATGTGTAAACATTCAATTAGTTGATAGCACATTGTGATAGTTACATATACATGATATGTAATCGGTATACTTGATACCCACCATCATAGCTAAGAATGGCTTGTTGGACTCACTCCAAGGTTGTTCTTATCTATGATGGATATCAGCCCATTCGGAGATGGACCTACGATCTCCCGAAGTGATTTTGGGGTTTTTGAATTCGAAAAATGAATGGGATTTATAAATGTATATTGATGCATTTTTAAATATGGATGCTAATACTATGGTCTTCCATCTTCATGAGTTGTTCGATGGCGAGATCCGAAAGGTTCGAGGTCTCTAGGCTCCTCTTCACCACGAAAGATGCAAGAAGGTTCATCGTAGTGGTTTGTGCTAAAGATGAACGGGTACATCGAGCGGCTAGCTACCCTCGGTTTTGTGATGGATCATGAGTTAAGTATTGACTTAATTCTGCATTGTTTGCCCAAGAGTTTCTCGCAATTTGTGATGAACTATCGGATGAACAAATTGGAATCCACCATTCCCGAGCTCCTCAATATGCTGAAGACTGTGGAGCCTTCTGTGAAGCATGAGGAGAAGGAGGTTCTGTTAGTTGATTCCTCAAAGAAAGGTTCTAAGAGGAAGGCAAAAGAACAGAAGAAAGGAAAGAAAAAGGCAAAGAAGGCGGAACCAGCGCAAAAGGGCACTTGCCATCACTGTGGCAAGGAAGGCCGCGAAGAAAGTGCAAGATTTATCTTGAGTCCATGAAGAAGAAGAAGGCATCCGATGCCCCATCCTCTTCGTATCTTCGTTATTGATTGTCATTCTATTTCCTTAGACACTTGGGTATTGATAATCGGGTGTCTCATATATATGTAATGACATACAGGCTAAGGAATAGAAGAAGACTTGTCGAGAGGAGTCAAATTTAGTTGGCAATGGAGCAAAGGTTGTCAGTCGCCATCTAACTTATTTGTCAAGCTCCCTAGTGGACTAGTCTTAGAACTGACAATTGCTATTATGTTCCTTCTCTAATAAAGAACATTGTTTCTATTTCCGCTTAAATAGAAATGGTTTCCATTTAACGTTTAGTAACAATTGTTGTTATATAACTTTGAATGGCATCTTTATGGAACTGGAACTTTGAGTAATGGCATTTTATACGCTGGACGATCAAAGGACATTTTCAATATATCGCGAGCAACACGCTGCTCGAAGGATAATCAATAGACTCCTATATGTGGCATTGTCGTTTGGCCATATAAAGCAAGAAACGCATGTCCTAATTACACCGATGTGGAATTCGAATCGCTTGAATTGATTCATACGATACATGCAATCATGCTTAAAAGGCAAGATGACTAAGTTACCTTTACCGGAAAAGGTGAACGAGTGGGAGAGTTACTAGGTCTAATACATACCGATATGTGGACCTATGTCAACTCAAGCATTAGGAGGCTATAGCTACTTCATTACCTTCACCGATGATCACTCACGCTTGGGTATGTGTTCTTGATGAAACACAAGTCCAAGCCTTTGAAAGGTTCAAAGAATTTAGAAATGAAGTAGAGAAACAACATGACAAGAGTATTAAAAAACTACGAACGGATCGAGGTGGTGAATACTTAAGTCAAGAGTTTCTTGATTATCTAAGAGACAATGGCATATTGTCTCAATGGACTCCGCCTATACACCACAAAGATAATGGTGTATCCGAGAGGCGAATCGACCTTGTTGGACATGGTCAGTCAATGATGAATCATGCGACTCTTCCCAAGTCCTTTGGGGCTTATGCACTGCATAAATGCTTACTTGTTAAACAGTAATGCCTACTAAGGTAGTCTCAACTACTCCATATGAGATATGGAATAGTAAGAAACCTCATGTATCTTACTTGAAGATATGGGGTTGTCTCGCTTATGTGAAGTGATCAGAGATAAATTGGATGCTAAGTCTGATAAATGTCTATTTATTGGATACCCTAAGGAAACAAGGTGTTACCAATTCTATCATCCTGTGGAACAAAAGGTGTTTGTTTCAAGGCATGCTGTGTTTCTAGAGAAAGAGTTTCTCTTGCAAGAAAACAGTGGGAGTGTCGTTGAGCTTGAGGAGGCTCGAGAGACTCAAATAGACATTGATGAGATACCTGGTGAAGCACAACAGCCGACAACTCATAGTGATGAGCAATCGGCTAGACTTATTGTAACACCACATCTTCGTAGATCTGGTAGAACACGCAATATTCCTGAGAGATATGGATTTCTCGTAAGTGAATCGAACGACGTGTTACTCATTGATGATGAGGAGCCTACGCTTATGAAGAAGTGCTGACAATTTCAGGAAGGTATAAGTGGCTTGGTGCCATGAAGTCGTAAATGGATTCCATGTACAAAAACCAAGTTTGGAACTTGGTTGACCCACCTGAAGGCATAAAGCCTATAGGGTGCAAGTGGGTTTTCAAGAAGAAAACCGACATGGATGGTAATGTGATTACCTATAAGGCTAGATTGGTGGCGAAAGGATATCATCAAAAGCAAGGTGTTGATTATGACGAAACCTATTCGCCTGTAGCTATGCTTAAATCCATTCGGATACTCCTGGCCATAGCAGCTCATTATGATTATGAGATATGGCGATGACTCTACTCGATGTTTTGTCAAGAACCTATCTGATAAGTACCCATTCATTTTTAGCAATACGTAACTGGAACGAAGAAACCAAGGTATGCAAGTTGCGGCGATCCATTTATGGATTGAAGCAAGCATCCAGAGTGGAATATCCGTTTTGATGACGATCAAAAAGTTTGATTTCACAAAATCCGAACCTTGTGTGTACAAGAAGGTTAGTGGGAGTGCAAATGTTCTAGTATTGTATGTCGATGACATATTACTTATAGGAAACGATGTGTCAATCTTACAATTAAGGTTTGGTTATCCAAGACATTCTCCATGAAAGACTGGAGAAGCAACCTACATCCTTGGGATTAAGATCTATAGAGATAGATCGAAATGCTTGGTCTTTCGCATACATATATATAGACCGAGTGCTAAGAGGTTTAGCATGTAATCCAAGAAAGGTTATCCACATCGTGCATGGGGTATACCTTTCAAGTCTATGTGTCCGCGCATTTAAGACGAGAGGATTTGCATGAGTAAGATTCCCTATGCATCCGCAATAGGATCTATCATGTATGCTATGTTATGTACGAGGCCCGATGTATCGTATGCTCACGAGTGTCACGGCAGATACCGATCCAGAATGGATCGTTTAAGACGATCCTTAAGTACTTGAGAAGAAGAAGATGTGTTCCTAATATATGGAGAAGGGTACATGGTGATACGTGGGTATACGGATGCGGATCCGCATGCAGATGATTCCATGTCTTAGTCCATGTATTCACCTAGAATGGAGGCGCAATAAGTTGGAAATGTTCCAAGCTAGACACTATAGCGGATTACGCCACTAAGGCGAATACGTTGCGCTTTGGAAGCGGTTTGGATCAAGTAGTTCATCTATGAACTTGATGTGGTCTCATCAATGATCCAAACATGTGCTTCACCGCTATCATCTTATCAGAGAGATCATCAGTAGGAACGAAATACAAATCGAGAAAATTCCCACTGAAAGGAACTTAGCGGATCCTTTAACTAAAGCATTACCTCAAAGTAAGTTTGAGGGTCATGTTAGAGCTTATGGTATTGATGATTGGCATTAGGGAGTCTGTTAGTAATATATGAGAGATGTCCTAAGGCAATCGCATTTTGTATGAACCATTTATATGATAAATGAAGATTCTCTATTTGAGTATACATGTTTTATGTATTTGATTGGATCTTAAACTCATTTACTGAATGTCCACGATACGATTCACAGCATGAGAGAATTTGTGATTGGATCACAACTAGTGAGTATCTCTACATGTGTAATTGTGATGTATCGGAATTATCCCTAGTCGATGAATTGATGAATATGGACACCATCAATTGAGACGAGGTATACTCCTTGTATCCAAGGTGATTCTCACCGGTGAGACATAGTGATGTCCGAGTTAATCGTGGATGCTAGTTATGGTAACTAGTTCATTGGAGTGACCACCGTAAGACTTCATATGGTTCTCTGCATATATAGATATGTCAATGAAGTTCTTGCTTAAGTGCGATGTTCCTTTGACTTGCGGTATTCAAGTCATCTTGATCATAGAGACTTATGCTTTGACATCTTAAGCAAGCATCTCTAAGGAGATGTGGACCCGAGATGATTGGGTATAAGTCGAAGTGATCGAAGGTGTTTGAATAGCCTATAAAGGATTCACCACTCCTTGCGAGGAGATGTATACCCATGGCCTCTCGTCGGATTGTTACTAAAGTCTTTGGCCAAAGCATTACATGTTTAGAGTAAGGTACTCTTCGATACATGTGGAGTAACTAGAATCCGTAGGACGAGGAAATGATACTTGGGCTAGGTGTGGCGTAGTCGACCTAGTGGGGGACACAATAGACCATGTCACGAACCAAGTGGGTATAAGATGAGTGAAGGGAATGGGGCACGATTCATTCAGCTCTGAAGGGTTTTTGAAATAGTTGGATCAGATTGATCTTTTAGGTTAATTGGGGATCATGATGTACTACTAGGTGCCACTCATGATCGTTCTATAATTAATGGTTAATTATAGGCGGCCAACATAAGCGAGAACCTATTTGGTCACACGCACAACGAGTGTAATCCAAAGGATTTAAAACGAGCTTGAGAATGGGATTCTCAGACCGAGAGAAACTATGTTTGGTTGGACCAAACATAAAGCGAGCATGAAATTGTTTCAGTCGCAATGGAAGCGTGGATCGGCAGTGTCTTATGAAGACATGATGGATGGACCAAAATGGTTTGGTTATAATCCAATGGATAAGAATAAACCAAAGGGTTTGGTTTATTTAAAACGAATGAACCAAAAGTTGGTTCGGTTCGTTTTAACTTAAAATAAACCATCATGGTTTGGTTTATTTTAACTTATCCTAATGGAGCGGGTTAACGGGCTTTATGGATATGATCCATTAACCATTAAGAGAATTAGTTCTCTATAAAAGAGGGCTTAAGGGATTGTTAAACCCTAACTAATCATCCAAACCCTAGCCGCCCAACATGTTGTTGCCGCCCAACACATTGTTGCCGCCCAGCTTATGGTGGCGCCGTCCAGCTCCTTGCCGGCGTCCAAGCTCCAGCCGGTGAACCTCCGGCGACCCTCCGGTGATCCCCTAAAAGGTTCGGCATCAAGGTGAGCTTTTGTCTCCTTGTTTTGGCCGGCGCCTATCTCCTCCACCAAGCTGTCCAGTTTTCTGGACAGCTTCTTCTCCTCTCGTCGGAGCGTCGTTTGGACGACGGTTAGTGCTCCGACAGCGGCTTACATACCAGGGATTTGATCTCCGGTAATCCTCTGAGGTGGAGGACGAAGGATTCGTCAATCGGTTGACGAATACCTCTCCGGAGAAGCAAGTCTTGAGGACTTGTTTTTAGGTCCGAATTTGGATTCGGATTGTGATCATCTCTCGATCACGTCGTCTTCAACACGAGGCTAGTAACCCGTACGAAGACGAAGCTCGTGGCTTGGCGAAGTCATCCCGAGGAGCTCGGCGTGGATACGGATAGAGACGATTCTTACGAGGATCGTTCCGGTTGATGCCGTTCCCGCTACACGTCATACGGAAGGTATAACGTAGTTTAATTTCCTTTTATTGCAATTTTAATTTACGGTTATGTCTACACTTGTTGTAATAGCATGCGTGTATTGTGTGTGTTGTAATAAATAGGAGTATTTATTATTTTTAATTGCTTCCGCTGTGCTCATGTTTACGAAACATGATCGAACACACACACGCCGCGGTGCCGGAAACCCAACAATCCTCAGGTTCTGACTCAAGTTCAGGTTCGGTCTCCGTGTCTTACTCAATCGATTTCGCCATGAAGACGTGGTCTTCGTCTTCTTCGGATGACGCTTCTTCCCATGTCACGTTGAGGGCCTTCTTGTGCTTAGGTGCTTGGTGGTTGAGCTTGGGGCACTCAGACTTGATATGTCCAAACCTGTTACACTCATAACACCTAATATTAGAACTTTTAGGCTTACCTTGGTTGGGTCGAGTCGTGGTTCGCTTTCGTCCCTTGGCTATCCTTCGAGCTAGGTTCATTAGTTCGGCAGTCAACTCCGGGTCAACTTCTTCTTCGGACTCGTCTTCCTCCTCGGTTGGTGGTGGTTTGCTTGCGATTTTCTTCTTCTTTGAACCTGCAAACAAGGCTATACCCCTCTCGGGTTCCGAGCAAGGAGACTAAAACGAAAACCTAGCAACAACAAAAACACACGAAAGTACCAAGACTTGCGTCTTGGATTAGTAGTGCGGAAAATAAAAAGAAACAAACGAAAAATAGAAAGTTAAGCAAAAAAATAAGAAACTAAATAAAAAGTAAGTACTCACAACCTTCGATGTCCCCGAAAGGCTACTAAACGTCGATTTTTGAGGATGAAAACAGCTTGTTACGGGGGTAAACCTGGGTAAGAAGTGTAGACCTCTGCGAGAGCTTCAATTTGGTGGGTAGATCGTTTCGTGAGTCCACTTGTAGCAAAAGTTATGTTCGTTTGATCGTGAGGTACTCCGAAGGCAATCAATACTTGCAAAACAAAACAAAACGAAGAGTACCAAGACTTCGTCTTGGATTAGTAGTGCGGAAGAAAAATTTAAAAGAACGAAAAACAAATCTGTAAAAAAAAATGTTAGATTGGTGGTTTCACCAAATCTAAGCGCCCCCGGCTCTGATACCAATTGTTGGATCGATCGGATCACTAGAGGGGGGGGTGAATAGCGATAGAAATTTTTCGTACGAATTCATTTTAAAAAAAAACTTATATGCAGCGGAAAGATAAACAAAAAATAAAAGAGACAATAGACACAAAGGTTTTACTTGGTTCGTAGCCGAAGGCTACTACTCCAAGGCCCTAGTGGTCCTTGACCATGTACGGAGGGCAAACTACTAAAAAACTCCTCCTCGTTGGAGGTAGGAGTTAGACGGATACACAAGATGACAAAAGCTCAAGGTAGAGGGACACTCCCCCTCTCCTTGATATGATTTAAAGCTCGAAATAAGAACAACTTATAAACTGAAATATGATTCAAACTTTCGTTACCAACGACTTCAAAGGATGGAGGTTGAAGCTCTAGTCGTCGTCTCGGCAGGGCTTCGTCGTAGGGATGTCAGAGAGTCGGAGCGTATCGAAAGCACTTGGAAGCTTTTTAATTGATGAAAAACCCTAAGACAAGCCCTCCTTTTATAGCCATTGAGCCCCTCATCGAATGGGTCTTCAACCAATCACAAATGAACACAAAAACTCCTTGAAATGGGGTGATAAGCCTTGACTCCTCGAATCTAATCATTGGCCATCAGTCGACTGATGGTCATCATCGATCGTGATGGCATCGATCAGTGCGCCGACTTCGGCGATCGGTGATTGTGGCGGATCGAGTCCTCTCAGTGGCAGTCGACTGATGCTTGCTGCAAGTCAAAGTTAGCTCAACAAAAACATAATTTCGACGGTCGTCGACCGTCCGATCTCGACCTAGACCATCTATAGGATGTCTTTGGTCGGATCTACGCTTAAGATCATCCCCGTAACGAGGATATGACCTCACTTACGCTTGCACACACGAGCTTACCTCGATACTTACTTGTTGCTTTTGCTTTCGGCCTTCCACTCGATTCCTTCGGCTCCCTCCGAAGTCACTCGAGTGTCGCCCGACCACCGTGGCTTCCTCCGGGTGTCGCTAGCCTTCAGCACCAGCTATAACAATCTTCTGCACACTCGATTCAGCTCGTGAGATAACAACATAAGCTTAACTTTGTATCGTTTGCTAAAATCAAAACTCAGGTTTGACTTAGGTGCCTACTGCACCAACACTTAGTCCCACGTAGATTATCCGTCAGATCGATGTCTACCTTGCCCCCCTACAGAGGACTCGACCTCACCTCTTCATTCGAGGCTTACCTGCCAACTGCCTAGTCGGACTTACCATACTTGACATCCAATCTGACCCAACAGGGCTTCCACCAGTTGTCCGATCTCTCTGACCCAACTGGACTGAACTTCATGCCGAGTGTTTGGTCCTTCTGATCTGTCAAGGCTTCTTCCTAGTATCTTGTAAGATGCCAAAAAATAATAATAATAAAATAACATTGGTTAATTAAGAAATTATGTTATAGAATTTTTGAGATTTTTTTTCTCGGGATTTAGATCAACTTGACATGGTTGATTATACGAAAAGATTGAGTAGGCTTTATAAAGTCATTTTGGATTAATAAGGTTATGAGGTATTTAATTAGGGTTAAATTAAGCTTACCCTAAGTTAGGTCTTCTATTAAAGTTGGCTATAAATAGGGTTAAAAGAAAACCTAAAATTTAATTTTTCTTAACCTTCTTAATATTCCCTGATCATCGAATCCTCTTCTCGTGATTTCTATAGCTCGCCATGCCCTTTCATCGCCGTCGTCGCGAGTGATCCGCTGCCACTCTGTCATCATCATGCGAGCCAACTTGCCAAAGTCGATCCACACCTCGAGCTTGGGTCATTGCCCCGTCATCGACTTTTTTTCTTCCACAAGCGGTCGCTGCTTCATCGCGATCGTTCAAGCCTTCTTTCATCGAAGATCTTCACCCAAGCAACTGCTGGGAGACCCTGATCTATGCTATCTTCCATCGTTGATGCCCTGAGTCTACTCAGCTGACTGCCAGCCACACTGTGCCACCCTCTCATTGTCGCCATCACATCGATCGCTGCCGCTCGAGCCAGCTCTGCGGTCGACCCTTGCATTCCTCCGTGTTCCACCCACTGATTTTGCCTATCACCCATGCTCTTCTTCGATTTTGGGTCATTCCTCTGACCTGCCTTTGATTGCTGTGACTAGCCTCTTCCATGATGTGTGACGATCTCTGTGGCCACCACAGTCGCTCTGTGCCTCACATCCAGCCACCTCTATCATTATGAGCCGCCTCCATCACTGCCTCCAATAGCTTTGTTGTCGCAAGTAGAATCAAGGGGAGTAATCTATTCGTGTCGTGGAAGGGGGAAGGGAGAGGTCTATTGGGGTTGGATGTAGCTTAAGTCCAATTGTTGATTCAGATCAGATTTTCTTAAGCAGATGAAGAAGTTGTGGATGAAGGAAATGATGTTGGGTAAGCCTTGATTTGTATTTTATGAAGTAGGTTTTGTTATAGCTATGTAATGGATTTTTGTAGGGGTGTTAGTATGGATTACAGGTGATTGAGGGTGAACAGCAGTAGGTTTGTATTTGTGTATCAAATGTGGGGAATTGAGGCATCGTGAGGTAAGTATTGATTTAAGTGTTATAAATGCATACTATATTTGTAGTGATGTTGTAATCGATTTGATGATGGTTAGTTATGAATAGATTGTAGTTAGGAACACTGGATTATATCTATTAGATAAATAATGGTGAAATTTCTGGAAACTTGGATCAAGGAGCTGTGCGATTGAAGCAATTGTAAGGACCCTAATTCGGGATAGTCTGTTGTGCAAGGAGATTTGTTCGATATTCTACATCAGGTGGGTAATATTTCTACCCTGGTCAGATAAATGATAATCTTAGTGCATGAGATTTTATATTGATGACTTCATTACCTTGACTCCACTCCTAGTATTCTGTACTTGATACTTAATCTTTGCACTTTAAGATACATTGTTTTGTTATTATATTTCATTCATCGTTGTTATGAATTACCGACGTTATGGTATGGAGACCTATAGTTATTTAACTGAATATGGTTGTTGACTTGACTCTTGTCATCAAGATTAATCATCCGGGGGTGGGTGATGTCCTTAATGTAGGGTTGGTTGTTGTATCATTTTCCTGTTCGTTGTATAACTATTACGGATAATATATCTTTGTATGGTTGTGTGGGTTGTCGATAGGGGGTTGCTACATACTGGAGGTACTAGCATGGTTAATCATCGATAGTGGGTAGCTATGGACTGGAGGTCCTAGCATGGTTAATTGTCGATAGCTAGCATGGTTGATTGTCAATAGTGGGTTGCTAGGGACTAGAGGTCCTATCATGGTTGGTTGTCGACAATGTGTCTCTACGAACTGGAGCCCCTAGCATGGCTGACTATCAGTTGTGTACGACTCTCTGTGCGATAGAGAGTGTGTTGTGGATGTACGTATGTGTGGATGTGCATTGATTCCATTTACATGATTGATGGCAACTTGGTCTCTCTTGTGGTTGAGAGGGTTGTCAGTCATCCTGCCTCTACAGTTACTCGTGGTAGTAGTAACTGGTGTGAGGCCAGATCATCTGTTGTGCCACACTTGACCACTATTGATAGTGATAGTTAGAGTTGCGTGTAGTTGTCCTGAGTGTGTGGCACTCAACCACTCATGGGTAGTAACAGTCGGAGTGCCTAGCAGCAGGGACCCCCATTGTGTAGCTTATAGCTCTTTAGCTTATCACTACTTATTCATACTGCCACTCTGCCACTCGAGAGTAGTGGTTGTTGTTAAGTTGGGACAGTTGTCATGTCGTGCCACCAAAGTCACACTGGGGTCGTGGTAGCGAGTGGGGTGTGCAGGCATGACCATGCATTTTCATTGCCATGTGTGATGGTGTTTTCATATATGTGTGTGTGTGTGTGTGTGTGTGTGTGTGTGTGTGTGTGTGTGTTGTTAGGGATTGTTTGGAAGCTAGAGGGGGGGTGAATAGCGTCAATGGAATTCTTTCGCATTCGTGTCTACAATTTCGTTAGCGCAGCGGAATATAGATATAATACAATAATGAAATGGACAAGCACACACAAAGACACGAAGATTTAACGTGGTTCGGAACCGTACGGTTCATACTCCACGGATCGGGTTCGTACGAACCCTAGCGATGCCAATCACACACCACTATGAAATAACTCCTTCTCGACACGAAATGGAGGCGGAAAAACCTCTTACAATTGTTTACAACAATAAACAAATAGCTACAAGCAAATACAATGAAATACAAAGCAAAACTAGTAAAGAAAACACTTTACAAATGCTCTTGAATGCTTGATCGCTAGGTTGATCGAGTAGCACTTGGAGACCCTGAATTGCAGCAGCAACTCGCCCCAAATCGCCTCAAAGAACCCTTAGTTTTTCCTCCATCACGAGCTCCATATATAGCTTCAACCTGTGCTGGAAAAAGTCGATCAGTCGACTGATCGGGACCATCAGTCGACTGATGCCACTGTTGTCGTGAGACAACGGCTAGATCCACGCTGGATAAGTCCAACGGAACCTTCATCAGTCGACTGATCATGACCATCAGTCGACTGATGGAGCCTTCACTCGACCAGTCGAGTCTCGACTCCATTCTGTGCCCGAAATACCGAGCACCAGTCGACTGATCACACGATCAGTCGACTGCTAGAGCCATCGGGCCGATCGCTAACCCATGGCACCCACCGCTAGGCTATTACGCACATTTTAACTCAAGTATGGTTCCCCCATACTTGCTAGATCACCCTTAGCCTAGACCTAAGCCTTCTAGCCACCTCCATCAGCCTCATGCCTCTCGGATCCCTCCAAGTCATCCATGACTTGTTCATCCATCGCGCTAGCCTTCAGGTGCTTCCGTCGGCTATGTCATGCTAACGGTGTCTACACCGCCAAGGCACATTGGACTTACGCCGCCAAGACTCTGCTTGGTCTTTACGCCGCTAACCATTGGTCTTATGCTGCCAAGACTCCCGCTTGGACTTTACGCCGCCAATATCAAACCCTTGGACTTCTCAAATGCCAAGACTCAAGCTTGGACTTTCCCTTGCCAACCCATATTGGACTTTTCATGCCAAGACCCATGCTTGGACTTTTCATGTGTCAAGTGTCCCACTTGGACTTTCCATACCAAGTACTCAAGACTTGGACTTTACCAAATGACAATTACATTGTCATATGTTTTTGTCGAAACATCAAAACATCACTCGATTCAAACTCGAGTCCTGGTCAATCGTGACCTGGGCCGATTGCACCAACAATCTCCCCCTTTTTGATGTTTGACAAAAACCAAACAAATTATTGAGTTAGAACACTAACTCAAATCCCTTGCCAATTATCCCAAATTGGTAAATACTCTCCAAATGTTCTCCCCCAAACATTCTCCCCCTTTTTGACTAACATCAAAAAGGTTTCCTCCCCAAGAGGGTCAATGTCTCATGTCCTAATGAGATCTTACAATCTCCCCCTTGGTCCAAAAGTACTTAGGATTACTACCATCTTCCTAGTGATAAGTCCAATATCACTCAAGAGAGACAATCCCATTTACTCTCCCAATTTCCAAATTGGGTCTCTCACAAGTCCCATCAATTTCCCAATTGATGTCATATTCTCCCAATAACTTCTCCTCTTCAAGGAGAAAAACACATCCATCATCCCAAGATGGATACCTCCCCCTAAAGGCTTGCTCCCCCTTGACCATTGCACCAACAATGTCCTTGGGAAGTTGATAACTGCCATTTTATTGTATTATTTTGGTCCTTAACATCACTGTTTTTATCCTCTCGAGTGATTTATTATTGGTTATTTACATGTTTTATGAGTTGGATATATTTTTGGACCTTATTGTAAATTCTCCTAATTTTTGGACTTATATGCAAACTTTATCTTTGTTTGTAGGATATCGAGATGAGCCACTGGACTAGACTCAAAGTGGATCAAGTATGGCTTCATCTGGGGTCATAATAGACATTTCAAAAGGATTTAATCTGAGCCCTTCATCCAGATCAGAAGGCAAATTAAATCAAGGGTTCAGATCTGAGCATTATGGATCGTCCGAGGAAAGTAATTGATTCTGAGCCATCCATCTGGATCTGGAGCGATCCGGGCCATACATTAAGATCTACACGTCTTGGTCGTTCATCTGGACCGTTGGATCGTGATTATACCTTCAGACGGATCAGATCCGCCCATTTCAAATCGGGACGATTTCACTTGGATGGAGCACCTAATTAAGCAATTGATATATCCATTAAACCCTAGCTTGTTTGGACTACCGGGATTAGATGAAGCTCGGATCGAATCTACCGGTGTTTTTCATTAATAACTTACCTTCCCAAATCAGAGCGTAATCGCGCATCCCTTTCGAGCGGCGATCTTCTTCCCTCTCGGCGGCGACGGCGACTACTACACGCGCGGCAATGATCCGGCACTCCACTCCGCGACCTTCCCTCCGACAAATGGCGATGATCCCAGCGAGCCTCGGCGGACGATTAGATGTCGTGGTTTGACAAATGACCTGAAGAGGGGCGAGCGCGGATTCCGGCGAGTACAACCTTCACCGGCGTTCACTCCATCCCGTGGTGCCGATAGGCCTTCCCTTCCTTGCCGGAGCCACCCACACTCGCCGCCATTAGATGCGCCATCTCCACCGGTGAAGTTCCACCTCACTGTCCGGTGACTCCACAGTTGCCGGAGCGGTGATCGCGTTCCTCCGTCTGTCTCCTCCTGCACGGTTGGCGGCTCGCATTCACGCCGGAGAGGGCTGTTTGGTTTGTTGCGACCGCCGTGTGGTTCTCGTTGTTTATTTGGATTAATATGGGTGTCTACGCATGTTTGTTTGTGTGTTGAACACCTAATTAGTTGAGATTTTGTGTTAGTTACATTCTGTTAATTATTCCTGTTAGATTATGCATTTGGTAGTAGCTGATTAGGTTTGTTTTGCTTTGTTTGTTTGTTTACTTGCAATGTTATTTTTATAGGTTTGATTGTTGCTTAGTTGTTTAATTTCGTTCGTCGTGCATTTGTAGGTTAGTTTAATTTCTTGTTGCTGATGTACTAACCCCATCAATTAAAATTGTCCAATCCAGGCATCGTATAGTGACAGTGCGATGTTTGGTTAGAGTGCTTTCATTATTAGATTAGATTTCATTTACATTCATCCAGTTGTCGTATAGTGACAGTACGATGCCTGGTCGAATTGCTTTCGTTTATTGTATTTCGTTTATTGTAATTTTTAGTGACTTTTTGACTACTGTGTCGTATAGTGATAGTGCGGTACATGGTTAAGTTGTTCACTTTTGTTTCGTGATCATTGTACCGTATAGTGACAGTGCGGTGCGTGATTACTTACTTTTGCGCATTAGGATAGTTGCTTGTTAATAGTTATTTGGTAGTTAGATTTACTTCTTGCATGTTTAATTCTCATGGTTGCTTTTGATTTTGCATTTTAATTGTTTTGATAAATTGTGAAAACCCCCAGTTTTTACTTCTGTTTAAAAACAAATGTTCAACCATTAGGTTCGTTGGGAGATGACCCGAGTCAGTCCTATACTGCATTAGTGTAGTTAGGGGGTTCGGTAAATAATTTGGGAACGGTATTGCGACACTAATTCACCATTCGTATCAGAAGTCCCTAAGCCAATAGGAACTCTAAACCATCAAAATTAAGGTTAGAAATTCAACATTGAACTTTCCAACACCTTAAAATTGATACAAACCCTAAATACTTTTCCTAATCCTTATCCAATGGATTTTCACCCTTTATAATGCTTCCCAAAGCATATCCTAGGGTTAGGAGTGATTAGGGACCATAACCGTAGCTGAAATCAAGTTAAACAACCTTGTTTACCCCGAAATTAGACTACCAGTCGAGTGATTCAGAAATCACGATCGGCACTCCATCACCGATCGCTACCAATGGTGATCGATAACTCAAATTTTCAATTTCGCTATCGTAGTTGAATTTCAGAAAATCATAAATAATTATACGTATATCAAAAAATCACGAAATTTGATACGTATAATACCTATGACCAATACAATGGGTGAAAAATGTTTAAAAATTATTTTACCCATAAAATACTGAAATTGGCACAAAGTTCAAAACCATTGAAATTTTCAATGTTTTGGTCTTACTTTGTATCAACTTCATCAATGGTGATTGCTATCAAAAGATAGACTTCACCAAGGTTTTTCAAAATGATTTTAAAATGTTTTCAAAACCTTATCTTGGATCATATTCCTTGGGCTCTATGTACATGACTTGTACACATGCTCTCCCAATGATCCACAAATAGAATTAGATGAGTTTTAGTTCATCTAGATGCAAAAACTATGCACCTTGAACTTAACTCATATCCTAGCATCTTACATGTATCTATGGTGTATAAATATACATACATGTCAATTAGATGTGAGATATGGGTTTTGTTCTCCCTAAACTAGGGTTTCATGCATCTTCTAAAGCAACTCTACTTGATTCCCTTATAAATGGGACTTCAAGTCATGTCATAGTCCTTAAATCAATTTTAATCAAGTTAATGCATGAATGTATGATCATGGCAGAAATAATAGCAATATTAAAACATGGCCAATGATCATGATGTCATGGCATATGATAAAATTTAAAAACATATGACATTTAAAACCTTAAACCTAAGCATAATCATGACATATAAAAATGATTAAAAAAAAATGATGTCATGGCATATGGCAATCAAGGCATGGCAAATAAAATATATAGGTATGGTAATACCTAAATTTTAATATTAATTGTCATTTGATATAATTAAGTATATTTTGCCATATTAACCTAAATTTTCCCAAGTGTGCCAAAAACCCAAAATGGCACACTATGACCTCTAAACCTAAATTGTGTCAATTTGACCATTTTATCAAGCTTCTCAAATAATATTGGCACACCCTAAAATCTTTTAGGATGATAATTCAAATCTATTTCCAAGGTATCCATAACCTTGAAAATAACCTAAAGTGTCACCTTTGCCGTGGTTGAGTTAACTACCCATCCATTTAAGGTTGGCACACCCTAACCCATCTAGCGTGCATCAATCACGCTCTTAGGAACCCAAAACCGATTTGAGCTCCTAGGGTTAATTAGGTACTCCTTAGGGATAACCTCCCTAGATATCTTCCTAATGACCCTCCTAGGCTTATTAGCCTTGGTCATTTGGGTCTTACCTAGGTTGACTCTAGGGGTAACTCCCCTTGCAACCTTCTTAGTGGCCACCCTAGGTTTCATAGAAACCCTAGCCACTAGGCACAAACCTTGGTCAACTCTAGGGATGACTTCCCTATTGACCTTGGTCTTCCTAGACCTAGTTAGTGTTCCATAGTCAAATGGAACACTATGATAAGTCATCTTGGACTTAGGTTTGTGACCCAAACCATTCTTGCCCTTGGTTGACTTTTGACTCTTAGGTCCTAGATGTTGACTTTGACTTCTTGACCTAGGAGTTTGACCATTAGACCCTTTAGATTGATTTTGTATCTTATTTAGGGTCTTTTCAAGTTTCTCAAGCCTTGACCTCAAGGCTTGGTTCTCTAATTCTAATTGCCCAATTTTAGAATTTTGATTTAAACCATAGGCATTGGACTTCCTAGGCATATGCCTAGTCCATTTAGGGTTAAGGCCTAGATGTTCTCCTATTTTCCTAATTGATTCCCTAGGTAAGATATTTTTAGGGACATTAGTCCCAAATTTCTCCTTATTCCTAAGGTGAACCTTCTTAGCTCCTAAACAAATATGTTTGTTATTTCTAGCATGCTCTTTATGATAAATAGCAAGAGAATTGAAACCCTTAGCATGCTTTTGCCTATTAACTAAAGAGGATGCATTATTAAAATGTACCTTAGGGTTAGCCTTAGCTCCCCCTACTTGTGATGCTTCTTCTTGGGTCTTTTTCCTCCCCCTAGAGCATTGGCTTCTATAATGCCCCTTTTGATGACACTTGAAGCATATAATATGCTCCTTGCTCTTTTGACTTGGGGAACCGGCATCCTTTGACTTTTGTTGACTTTTAGGCGTCGGAGAAGCTTTCCTAACCTTCTTTGGGCATTTGCTCTTGTAATGCCCATACTCCTTACACTCAAAGCACATTATATGATTTTTATTGGAAGATAAAGTGTTTGAGTTACCTAGGGTGGTGGTAGGTGCCGGAGTTGAATTTTGAGCTTCCTCGTCTTGATCGGATGTTGAAGGCTCTTCTTGAGGTTGCTCCGGTGTAGAGGATGGTCTCTCCTCCTCAATCCTAGAAGTAGATGCTTCTTCCATCTCTTCTACTTCTTCTTTCTCCGATCCGGAAGTTGACTCCATCTCAACTTCCGATTCCTCACTTTCACTTAAGGATGAACTCTCCTCATGGAATCTTGCCAATTTTCTCCATAACTCCTTGGCATACATGTAATCCCCTAGCTTGCACAAAACATCATTAGGGATTAAATCTTCCAAAAGTTTCGTTACCTTAGCTTCGGTCTTGACCTTTTGGCGTTGCTCTTGGGTCCACTTTTTCAATTTTAGGATATTCCCCTTCTTATCCCTATGGGGTTCAAGGCCTTCAACGAGGATGAACCAATCCTCTATGTTCATCATCAAGAATGTTTCCATTCTTGCTCTCCACACCCTCTAGCCTTTTGTTTTAGCTCCGGGCGGTTAGTCCGTAGAAGAGCACCGGGCTCTGATACCACTTGTTAGGGATCGTTTGGAAGCTAGAGGGGGGGTGAATAGCGTCAATGGAATTCTTTCGCGTTCGTGTCTACAATTTCATTAGTGCAGCGGAATATAGATATAATACAATAACGAAATGGACAAGCACACACAAAGACACGAAGATTTAACGTGGTTCGAAATCGCACGGTTCCTACTCCACGGATCGGGTTCATACGAACCCTAGCGATGCCAATCACACACCACTATGAAATAACTCCTTCTCGACACGAGTCGGAGGCGAAGAAACCTCTTACAATTGTTTAAAACAATAAACAAATAGCTACAAGCAAATACAATGAAATACAAAGCAAAACTAGTAATGAAAACACTTTACAAATGCTCTTGAATGCTTGATCGCTAGGTTGATCGAGTAGCACTTGGAGACCCTGAATTGCAGCAACAACTCGGCCCAAATCGCCTTAAAGAACCCTTAGTTTTTCCTCCATCACGAGCTCCATATATAGCTTCAACCTGTGCTGGAAAAAGTCGATCAGTCGACTGATCGGGACCATCAGTCGACTGATGCCACTGTTGTCGTGAGACAACGGCTAGATCCACGCTGGATAAGTCCAACGGAACCTTCATCACGATCGATCATGACCATCGGGCCAACCGATGGAGCCTTCACTGACTAGTCGAAGTCTCGATCCATTCTCAGGCTCGAATATTGAAGCACCACGATCGATCACATGATCACGATCGCTGAGCATCACCGATCGCTAACCTATGGCAATGATCGCTAGGCCATTACCCACACCAAAAACATGAGGTTTTAACTCAAGTATGGTTCCCCCATACTTGCTAGATCACCCTTAGCCTAGACCTAAGCCTTCTAGCCACCTCCATCAGCCTCACGCCTCTTGGATCCCTCCAAGTCATCCATGACTTGTTCAACCATCGCGCTAGCCTTCAGGTGCTTCCGTCGGCTATGTCATGCTAACGGAGTCTACACCGCCAAGGCACATTGGACTTACGCCGCCAAGACTCTGCTTGGACTTTATGCCGCCAACCATTGGTCTTATGCTGCCAAGACTCCCGCTTGGACTTTACGCCGCCAATATCAAACCCTTGGACTTCTCAAATGCCAAGACTCATGCTTGGACTTTCCCTTGCCAACCCATATTGGACTTTTCATGCCAAGACCCATGCTTGGACTTTTCATGTGCCAAGTGTCCCACTTGGACTTTCCATGCCAAGTACTCAAGACTTGGACTTTACCAAATGACAATTACATTGTCATATGTTTTTGTCGAAACATCAAAACATCACTCGATTCAAACTCGAGTCCTGGTCAATCGTGACCTGGGCCGATTGCACCAACATGTGTGTGTGTGTGTGTGTGTGTGTGTGTGTGTGTGTGTGTGTGGGTGTGTGTGTGTGGGTGTGTGTGTGTGTGTGTGTGTGTGTGTGTGATCAGTATATATAGATACAGTCTATATATGTTTGTTGTGTTGTTGCATTTGATTGAGTTATGCTTGTTGCATATGGTTGTACATCATCTTGCATGTCATTTGCATATCCTACACTGTTATGTGTGTGGAGTACTAGTGTATGAGTTGATTGGACGGTTGTATGTATTTGACCAGTATCATGATGTTGAGTAGGTTGGATCAGGTACATTGTTCTATTTGTTGTAGTATGTTCGTAAGATGGTTTATTGATTACAGAGGTAGTTTTACTCTATCCTGTCATACATGTTATATTGTTGTATACTTGTTCAGGTTGATTAGGTGGTGTCATTGCAGACCATTCAGGTATATCAGTACATTACGTTATGTATAGTTGATCTGTTGGTTTGTTTATGCATTGATTATAATTAGACTACTGGTTATCTGTTATTACCTTTAAGGTTGTGTACTTGTTGATCTCTTTCTGTATACTTGTTGCTCTTCATATGTTAGTTGTTGATCATGCACTATCTATCTTTCATATTACCGCTGAGTTTTATACTCACCACCACAGACCCTAGGTTTCTTGTCACCTAGGTGATAGGTAGAAGATTCCTTGGGTGCTCAGAGCTCCGCCAGCTAATCCCATCTCACACCGAGTATATGGATGTTATTCCATATTGTTGTATTATTTTGGATTATGTGTTTTTGGGATTTTATCCTATGTTGTTTTCACATTTGGAGTGTATGGTTGTGTTGTAGTGGGCCTTTACTATGGATTTGATTTGGATGTTGGTTTTGAGTATGTTTTTTTGTTGTGTCAAAGTCGTATCAGTACGCATATATTTGAGTCTTTATGTTTTTATTATTGTTGGTATATTCCACTGTGTTTTATAGCTTATCTGTGATAGCAGCTATTTGGCCAGTGTATTGGTATTGTATCTTATATTGTCACAAGAGGATACCGTTCGGTTGATGGACATATATACTCTCGGGGCATGACATATTCGATCAACATGACCTACTATGACTTCTTGTTAAGCATGCACACTTAACACATATATCATATCATAGGTTCATCCTAACATTAAACCTTGGGCATACATCAAAACACAAGAGTTGTGCTCCGTACACCAACATATTTTACTTAGTTTGCAACTCTAACTGAGTTGCTATTCCAAGGCCCATAGCCCTTCACAGGGCTACTTATTCGGGCATTCACTAAAAGTCCTCTGACTCAAGAACTCTCAAACTCGGAGGGTGTTCGCTTTTACAAGAATAAGAGAAAGGTAAAACACTACCTTTTCCCTTGAATATTAAATACAAATGCAAAAGTAAATAAAACACTTTTATACTCACATTTAAGGAATGGAGTTTGAGCTCGTAGTGTTGGAGTTGCAGTGTATTGAAGCTTTTGCAGATGAAGAACGATGGAGACAACACTTTGAGGTATGAGTAATTGATACTTTGGAGTTGGTCATTCATTTATTTTATAAGCCTTTTCTAGTCGACTAGAACACCCTCCAGTCGACTCCAAATCAAACCGTCGATTTGGTATTCTGGGCTTTCCAATGGACTGGACCTTGTCCAGTCGACTCCATGTCATCTATCTCCAATCCTTCGGTATCTTCCCACCTTAGTCGACTCAATCCAATCTAGTCAACTTGAATTCCTACCATCTCGGTCACAGGATCTCCAACTTGCTTTCCAACTTGTCAACTCAGTCTCTTGGACCATGTCCGGTCGACTAGGTCCGTGTCACCTGGATACTTTCCAATCGCTCGTATACCTACAACGTAGAGTTAGCAAAAGCCACAATATAATATTACTTTGGTAGTAGTAATACTGCTAGATCTCGACTTTCGAGTTCAACACGAACCCTCTGTCAGATCGACGCCTACCTTGTCCCTAACTAAGGACTCAACCTCACCTCTTCACTCGAGGCTTACCTGCCGGTTGTCCAGTCGAACTTACCTTGCTTGACATCCAATCTTACCCAAAAGGGTTTTATGCCAACTGTTCGGTCTCCCTAACCCAACTGGGCTTCCTATCGGATGTCTGATAATCTTCCTGACCCAACCGGTCTTCTACCAGATGTCTACACTCGACCCATCTAGACTTTATACCTAATGTCCGATCCTCCTGATTTGTCAAGACTCGTGCCTAGTATCCAGTCCACATGACCTACTAGGAATTTCCTGTTAGGCCTGCATACTCAACATGCACATTATATCACATGCTTATCCTATCTTTAACCATGGTTCATACATCAAAACTTAGGAGTGGTGCTTTCTGCACCAGCAATCATCCCTTTTTTTATGTATGACAACACATCAGTTAAAGTTTGGAAGAATATAACAAGTTCACATTATATCAATGAAACGCATCAAGTTCATATCAATGAAATGCATTTATATATAACTTTAAACCTTACATTCACTCCCCCTTTGGCATACATCAAAACAAAACAAAATATATTTTATATGCCAAAATAACTTTTTCTAGTTTTGAAACTTAAATCTTTAAAAACCCATAATTATTTCCAAGCATTCAAAAATGAATTCATGTAGTATATCAAATTTTTAAGGTTTTCATGTGTTCGAATTTACAAATATTTGAAAATTTCTAGGGAATTTGAAAAATTTCTTGACAACCAATAAGTTCATACTTAAATTTCAAAAGTAAAGTTAGTTTAATTCTCTCTCCCCAAAGAATATTAAGGCTTAAAAATAATTTCTTGAAATATATTTCTCCCCATTAATCTAAGCTTTAAAAATTGAAATTATTTTTCTCCCTCTTAATTAAAGATTAAAATGTTAGAGTTAAAAAATAAAGAATTTCAAGATGTTTTTCTCTGCCTTTAAATCATGCTTTTAAAACTAATTTCTAAGCAATGCAATTTATGACTTAAGAACATCCGAGCATGGGTCCTGACTTGAAAATTATATAAAAGTATCGAAAATATATATCTAAAATTTGTCCTTAAAGTAAATATCTAACTCTATTTTCTTAAAACCTAAATGATATAAATTATCATCAAGTCTAAATTAGAGTTAGTCACCGAAGTGATCCATTTGAATTTAAAAACCTCGTTTCGATTCATGTTGATGCACTAAGTCTACATCTGGAACCTGGGGTGCAATCTTAAAATCTCATGTCCATCTTCGTGACTTAATACACAAACAGTTAATCCTAAGTGTTTGTAAGATTCAAAGGCTTGCCTAGATCTATAGGTACATGAATTCTAATTTCAACCTAGGCTAGTTCAATTTTAATTTTTCTTAAGAAATAATACTCAAATATCAAAATAGGTTTTGAATGTGATAGTAATAAATAAACCTATTCTACCAAACACAATCCTAATTGGCTTGAAGCTACACTGTTTAAATAGGTTCAGTGCATCGACATGAGATGCAAAGGCTTGTCCAGATCTATAGGTTCATGAATTCTAATTTCAACCTAGGCTAGTTCAATTTTAATTTTTCTTAAGAAATAATACTTAAATATCAAAATAGGTTTTGAATGTGATAGTAATAAAGAAAACTATTCTATCAAAATAGGTTCAGTGCATCGACATGAACCTACACGGGGTTTAAATAGCAAATCAATCACTTCTGTGACTAACTTTAATTCAAAGCTTGATGATAATTCTATATCATTTGAGCTATTAAAGAGTTGAAAATTTACTTTAAGGATAATTTTTAGATGTGTATTTTCAGTATACAAATTATGTATAGGAATTCATGCTTCGACATTTCTTATTTCATTTGCATTACTTGAGGGGGAGTTTTGAAAATTTTTAAATTTATTAGCTTTTATCTTTAAGGGGAAGTTTGAAAATTGAAAATATTTTACCTTTTAAGGGGGAGTTTTAAAAATCTTGAAAATATTTTTAGGGGGAATTTTGAAATTTTCTAGCTATTATTGAGGGTGAGTTTTGTAAAATTGAAATATTTAGAGGGAGAAACTTTTAATTTGACTATTGAATATGTTCAAAAAATTTTAAAATCTGAAAGATTAATTTAAATCTAAATATTCACTTTTAGCATTTATTTTAAGAGCCTATGAATTTTAAAAATGCTTTCTGAAACCTTTAAATGCTTGAAATACTTTGAAATGAATATTTTGAAGCTTAGATACTTTTGAAATTTTTAAATATTTTTTATCAAGGTATAACTTCCATATCTTCTTGTTGAAAAGCAAATTAATTTGAACTCATCTTTGAATTTTAGTATTTGGTGTCTAATATTTTTGATGTATGCCAAAGGGGGAGAGAAGAGAAAGGTTAAAGTTAGAAAAGTTCAAAGTAAGGAAGCACTTCATGCATTTAAATGTTACACATTTTTCAACTTAATGCATTGCTAATATATTTTGAACTTAAATATTGCAAATTGATTCTCCTAACTTTAACTGATTTGTTGTCGTACATCAAAAAAGGAGAGATTGTTAGTACAGAGAGCACCACTTCTTAGTTTTGATGTATGAATCATAGTTAAAGTTAGGAATTACTTGTGGTTTGATGAATGTGTTAAGTGTGCATGTCACGCCTCGAGAGTATAATTGTCCGTCAATCGGACGGTACCCTCTTGTGAAAATATGAGTTAAACTATCGATACATGACCCAAATAGCTACTATCACATATAAAAAATAAAACATAGCGGAATACATCGACAAGTAATAAAGATATAAAGACTCAAATATATACGTACCGGCACGAATTTGACACAACAATAAGACATAGTCGAAACCAACATCCAAATCAAATCCAAAGGCCAAATACATACAACACAACCATACACTCCAAATGCGAAAACAACATAGGATAAAATCCTAAAAAAACAATCCAAAATAATACAACAATATGGAATACAATCCATACACTCGACGTGAGATGGGATCAGCTGGCGGAGCTCCGAGCACCAAAGAAAACTTCTACCTGTTACTTAGGCGATAAGAAAAACACAGGGTCTGTGGTGGTGAGTATAAAACTCAGCGGTAATATGAAAGATAGTGCATGAACAACAATATAACATCTGAAGATCAATAGGTTTTTATAGGGAGATTAATGGATATACAATCTTAAAGGTAATAACAAATAACTATCAGTATACATCTAATCAGTGCATATACCAAACTGACCAACTGAACATAATGTAATGTACTGACGTACCTGAAAGGTCTACAATGACACAACTTATACAACCTGAACAAGTATACAATAATATAACATGTACATCATATATGAACAATATTACACCTGTAATCAACACACATTCATATGGATCACTTTGGTACCCCAGACACAATGAACCTAGTCCATCCTATACAACAACTTGACACTAATAAATTGCGTATAACAACAGTACAGAATATGCAAATAACATGCAAGGTGATATACAAATATATGCAACAAGCATAGCTCAATCAAATGCAACATCTCAAAAGCATATATAGAATATATCTATATATACCAATCTCTCTCTCTCTCTCTCTCTCTCTCTCTCTCTCACACACACACACACACACACACACACACATACATGACAATGCAGATGCATGGTCATGCCTGCACACCCCAATCACTACCACGACCCTAGTGTGACCTAGGTGGCACGACATGACAACTGTTATAACTCAACAACTACTACTACTCTCAAGTCGTCGAGTGAGCAGTATGAATAAGTAGAGATAAGCTAAAGAGTTATAAGCTACACAACGAGAGTCCCCTGCTGCTAGCCACTCCGACTATCACTACCCATGAGTGGTCGAGTGCAACACGAAGGACAAACTGCACGCAACTCCAACTACCATCATCAATAGTGGCCGAGTGAGGCACAATAGATGATCTACCCTCACTCCAGCTACTACTACCACGAGTAACCATGTAGGCACGATGACTGATGACCCTCTCATCCACAAGGGAGACCAAGTTGCCAGCATGCATGTAAGTGTGATGAATGAATAACTACACAAACATACATCCACAACACACTCTCTACCCAATAGAGAGTCATACACAACTGATAGTCAACCATGGTAGGACCTCCAGTCCGTAGCAACCCACTATCGACAATCAACCATATAAGGATCTCCGATCCATAGCAACCCACTATCTACAATCAACTAGGCTAGGACCTCTAGTCCATAGCAATCCACTATCGATAATCCATACAACCATACACAAATCCATGATCCATAACAGACAAACAATGTAAAGGGATATAACATGACAATCCACTCCACATTTTAGAACATCACGCACTCCCTAGTGATTTATTATGATGACACAAATCAAGTCTGCAACCGTACTCAGTTACAAACACATAATTAAGCATCTATAGGTCGACATACCATAGCGTATGTACTTAATAACAATGATGAACAAAATGTAACGATAACAATAGAGCATCTCAAAGTTCAATGACTAAGTATCAAGCAATAGAATAACAAGAGTGGAGTCAAGATAAAGATGTCATCAATATAAAATCTGATCATGAACCAAAATTAATCATCTACCTGACCAGGGTAGAAATTACCCACTCGATATTTAGAGACCAACTGTCTTCACGTCCGAGAACTCTACATCAAATCAAATACCTGAAACTGTAGAATCAAATATAACCGAATGCTAGCATAGCCAAACAGTAGGAATAAGAATCTTATCCAATCTTAATCCCTGATTAATTAACCAAATAATATAATACTATAAGATGAACCAACTCATATGTTTGTATGCATCCGTAGACATCCAAATCTGAACTTACCAAGATTAACTTTCTTTGCCCAGCTACTTGATCCTCATCAAATCTGAATCCAACAATCAAATTGGAAACCAATTCCAACTTTGATTTACCAATCCTACAAAGATACAACCATATCACCATTCTTTAACTACCGATTACTTTGATTTCATCATACACATTTCAACCAACCGTAATTCAAATGATGTTTCCATAACACTTATTTTCAAGCTTACCTTGTCTCATTTCCATGGTCCACAATGGATTTAGATCAAGCCTCCTGCCGAATAGGACTCCATTCAACTCACTTCACAACCTATTCCAATTGAATTGCCACAACTTATTGATCCACCAATTTGTCTCCATGATTTACAAGTAAATCGATTCCCAATAACCTGAAATCACAAAGCTTATAAGTTTACCTCTCCTTCTTTAACATTGATTTGGCCCCCGATACAACAACTGACGATGGTAACCTTTAGCTGTCATATGTCCGGGAGGAAATAAACAACGGAGCCATGTGTTTGCAATGAAACAAGCGGCGACAACACTACTCCTGATTGATGCCACTAATTGTTACAAGGATCTGATCTGTGGTAGCGTCTGGTGAAGAAATGGGTTGTGGAAGAGATCAATCTCACTGTGAAGGCAACATTGGTGTCATCGCTTGGCATTGATTCTGCTGCTTGCACCGGTACTACCGCCCATGGCAATGCTGCTGCTCACGACAAATGCTTGCCAGTTCCGTGCAAGCGGAGATCAGAAGATAGGGAGAGGCAACAACAAAGAGGAGTGGGCGTGCGATTTGGGCGACACCGATCGAAGGTGGTAGTCAATCGGGTGATGCGTGATCCAGAGAAACCCGAATCCCCGACGGTGAGAGTGAAGAGTGGCAGAGAGGAGGGCCACGCTGAGTTGGGCAGACCTCATGAAGAAGCTCGACACCAGAGAGAAGAGGAGTCGCTGCCGTCGAGATCGGGAGTGAGCAGTCATCAATGGTGAAGAAAATAGAGAATCGGGGAAAACAAAGGAATATGGATCGGGAAAAAGAAAACAAGGAAATCGCGGCTGTGGCTCGAGCTCACGGAACGGATCAGGCGTCGAAAGGGAAAATAATAGATCGAGGGAAAAATAAGAGAAGAGAAACATAAGTTTAGGTATTTAAGCATAGGATTAATTAAATCCATTAAACCCCCAACTATAGATAACCAAACATTCCCCATCAAAGCCTATTTATTTTATCCCCATGGAATATCATAAACATCCATTTAATTTCAAAAAAAATTTTGAAAATTTCTGGTAAATTTTATAAGATAATTTCTTAATTAAGAAAGGGTATTTTATTATTATTTTAATTTTTTTTCGACATGTTACATTCTCCCCCACTAATAAAAATTTGGTCCCAAAATTTCTATCTCAAGTACGAGTAAACAATGTCACACCGATCAAATAACGAAGTGGAGGTATTGAGCTCGAATATTATTTTCTAGGTCTCATATATACTTTCAACAAACCTATTTAAAGGTAAATAACTATTCTAGAGTGGAGCTCTATATCCATGACCTGTTAGAGACTTTGTGATGCAGGAGCATCCATCACAACACAGCATGCTCATGCCCCTTAACATGAGTATGAGTCATTTTGGACCAAAACAGGGTATGATAGAGCTCCTAGAGACTTCCACGGCCTATCTGTGGTCACCACCACGAACATGGATCATTCCATGGCTCGACACGGGACCTCCAGTAAGGGCTACGACCTAACCATGGACCAAGTTATGGTCGTAGCACACCACCGTCATTATTTAGAATTTCATTAATATTTTATTATGAATTTTATTAATTTCGATTTTCATTTAATTTTAATTTACCATCGCTATTTAGAATTTCATTAATATTTTATTATTAATTTATTAATTTTGAATTTTTATTTAATTTTAATTTTCCATCGCTATTTTTAATTTCATTAATATTTCTTTATTAATTTTATTTATTTCGAATTTTCATTTAATTTTTAATTTCCCACCACTATTTATAATTTCATTAATATTTTATTATTAATTTTATTTATTTCGAATTTTCATTTAATTTTAATTTTTGATCATTTTTTAGAATTTCATTATTATTTTATTATTAAATTTAATTATTACGATTTTTCATTTAATTTTATTTTTTTTAGTTTTTAAATTTTGATATTTTCTTTTCTGTTTCGTTAAGAAATTTTTGTCTTAGTTTTTTTATTTTTTTTTATTTTAACTTTTTTACTTGTTAAGAAATTTCTGTTAAAGTTAGTTTATTTTTTTTATCCTCAAGAAACATTCACTTTCTAAGCCGATTTAAACATAGGTTTAGGCTCTTGTAAGATATTCAGTTTTGATTAATAATATTTCTTTTCGTTTAAACTAAGAGGTGTCCCTCTTTTATTTACGAATTCCCCCTTCTCCTTCGGTTCTCTCCGACCCCTCTATCCTAATCTCACGCATGGAAGGTTTTTAGCGGCGCCACGCTGCCCCGCCTTCGTCACTTTGACAGAATCATAAGGCGAATCATGAATCACTTTCAGAAATAATATTCAAGGATATTTCATAAAAACTGAAATTCTCCTTGAAATATAATTCCATCAAGCGATCCAAAATATTATTCCATCAATATAATTCCATCAAGGATATTCCTCGGTAGAAAATGAACAGACTTAGTTAATCGATCACCGATTATCCTAAGTTGCATCAAGTCCTTTCCGAATTCTAGATAATCTCTCAACACAATCCATCATACTAGGCACCCATTTCATCTCGGTACGCAACCCTACTGGTTACTAATAGTCCACCTTTACTTGTTGACACACCAAACACCAAGCTATGGAATCAATCATCTCCCATATATCATTCCACCAACAAGAATGTTTCAACACTCACTATTTTCCGGATACAATCCGAATAAATCACCAATTTCGAATGACAAGTCTCCTGGAACTACTCTTCCTAAATCTAATGCAACTCCGAAAACCACTATCTTCCTCAAAGATGGAGAATTACTTTCTCACAAGAGAAATCAATTTACTGTCCAAAATCCACTTTACCACACATAACTGGAAGTGACTGGGAGACTATACTGACCAATCTCCCTTGTTGCAACTGTCCGTGTTCTAGTAACTCTATAGTAGCTACCTAGTAGCTAGCCAAAACGCCATGAGCATTCCTACTCCATACATCTACAAATCAAGATAATAACTGCTAAGTCCACGTCATGTGTAAGACAACATATCTCGTAGTTCCTTAACTAGCATAAGAAGAGGATATGTCTCATTCAACTGGATTGGAATCGCTCCATTCCCTAAAATGATGCATCTTCGTACAATACCCTTCCTATTAGTTATATATGAGAGGTGTCCTAAGGCAATCGCCTTATGATTGTACCATTTATTTGATAAATGAAGATTCACTATTTGAGTGTACATGTTTTCATGTATTTGATTGGATCTTAAACTCAATTACTGAATATTCGCAATATGATTCACAACATGAGAGAATTTGTGATTGGATCACAACTAGTGAGTATCTCTACATGTGTAATTGTGATGTATTGGAATTATCCCTACTCAATGAATTGATGGATTCAGACGCCATCAATTCTGTTGAGACTAGCACGAGTCATACTCTTTGGTTTATCCAAGTAGTTGTTTCTCACTGGCTGGAGACATTTAGAGGTCCGGAGTTGATCATGGATGCTAGTTATGGTAACTAGTTCATTGGAGTGACCAGCTGTAAGACTTCATATGGTTCTCTACATATATGGATATGTCAATGAAGTTCTTACTGCAGCTTAAGTGCGATGTTCCTTTGACTTGTGGTATTCAAGTCGTCTTGGTCATGGAGACTTATGCTTTGACATCTTAAGCAAGCATCTCCAAGGAGATGTGGACCCAGGATGGTTGGGTATAAGTCGAAGTGTCCGAAGGTGTTTGAATAGCCTACAAAGGATTCACCACTCCTTGCGAGGAGATGTATACCCTTGGTCTCTCGTTGGATTGTTACTAAAGTCTTTGTCCAAAGCATTACATGTTTAGAGTAAGGTACTCTTGGATACATGTGCAGTAACTAGAATCCGGAAGACGAGGAAATGATACTTGGGCAAGGTGTGACGTAGTCAACCAAGTGGGGAATAACACCATAGATCATGTCCTGATCCAAGTGGGTATAAGATGAGTGAAGGGAATGAGGCATGATTTATTGTAGCTGCTGAAAGGTTTCAGAAAAGGTTCTGGGATCAACCGTTGATTTTTCATTTAATTGGGGATCATGATGTACTACTAGGTGTCACTCATGATCATTCTATAATTAATGGTTAATTGTATACGGCCAACATAAATTGGGAACCTATTTAGTCACACACATAACGAGCATAATCCGAAGGATTTAAAATGAGTTTGAGAATAGGATTCTCAGATCGAGAGAGACAAGGTTTGGTTGGACCAAACAAATAGCGAGTATGAAATGGTTTCAGTCGCATCGGAACCATGGATGAGCCGAGTCTTATGAAGACATGATGAACGAACCAAATTGGTTTGGTTCTAATCCAATGGTGAAAAATAAACTAAAGTGGTTTGGTTTGTTTTAAATGAATGAACCAAAGTTGGTTCGGTTCGTTTTAACATAAAATAGACCAATGCGGTTTGGTTTATTTTAACTTAAATTATTAGAGCGGGTTAACGGGTTTTGGTTATGAACCAATAACTCCTAGAATATGGTTTCTTGATGGTCAAGAAACATGCACTCTATAAAAACATGACTTAAGGGTTTTTTGAAAAACCCTAAGAGTTATTTTTGGAAATAGCTAGCCTCCTCTTCTTCCTCCTTGCCCTTGTCGCCCACTTGGAGTTGTCGTACAACTTGGTTGCTGCCACCTCCTTGCCTCCGGCCACCCTTGGGCCACCATCAGCCTCCGGCCAACCACCCATGGCCGCCGGCGACCAAGGAGCAACCGGCCAAGCCTTTGGCCGGTTATCTTCTCCACTAACACAAGCTGTCCAGTTTTGGACAGCTTGTTTCTCTCTTCATAGAGAGGTCGTTTGGTTGGCGTTTTGTGCTCCGACAGTGACTTACTTGCCGGGGATTGGATCTCCGGCAATCCTCATAGGTGGAGGTCCAAGGTTTTGTCAATTTTTTGATGAAAACCGCTTCCGAGAAGCAAGTTTGTGGAGCTCGTTTTTACATCCAAATTTGATTCGGATTGTGATTGTCTCTCGGATCATATCACCTTCGACTCGAGGCTAGTGACTTTTGCAAAGATGAGGCTCGTGGCTTTGTGAAGCTATCTTGATGATACTCGGCATGGATATGGATAGAGGTGATTCTAGCGAGGGTCGCTATGGTTGATGTCATTCCGCTACACGTGATATGTCAGGTATAACTAGAATAAATTTCCTTTTATCACAAAATTTTAAATAGTGATTATGTCTACACATGTTGTATTATTCATTTGTGTGATGTGTGTGTTGTAATAAAATTAGTTTATTACTTATTTTTGCTTCCGCTGTGTGCATGTTTACGAAACTTGTTCGAACAAACACTCGCCGCGGTGCCGGGGAAACCCAAGAGTGGTATCAGAGCCCGATTGTGTTTCGACATAATCGTAAAATTATTTTGCGATAGTCATAATTGTATTTATGGAAATATTCTACTTTTGGAACATTTAGAAGTATTTGTGGAAATTTTAATTTGTAAAGAAATTCAAATTGGAAGTTTCCTAATATGATTAGGAAATTACAATTTAGGAAATTTGTTTCCTAAATTAGATTTGACTTTCCTTAATTAACACTTTCCATAAATAAAATATGTGATTAGATTTGGAAATTTATTTTCTAATTTAATCATGATTTGATTTGAGAAATCAAATCTAAAACATATTTTATTTTCAAAATTATTATGACAAATAAGGAAACTATTTGTACATGTCATAATTGTATGCCATGTTATTACATTAGATGCATATCATTATGCCATGCGTGTCGTGACATGTAGATGTATGTCATGTGTGTCATGCCATGTAGATAATAGTTATTTGCATGCAAAGACGATGAGACATTAAAACCCTTACACAATATTAAAGCCTACACCTTCCATTAATATGGTTAGAACCGGAGTTCTGTTTCTTGTTTGGGTTGTTGGACTCACTCCAAGCCCGGCTTGAACCTGAACATGTTCAAATCATTGGAATAGTTTAACACTAATATGGTAAGAGTCAGAGGTCAATCGTTAGTTTAGGTTGTCAGACTCACTCCAAGCCTAACTAATTGGTTGAATGCGCTCTAACCATATTAAAACTATTTCTTGATTAATGGTTCGACTCTAACTTGGAGTATCAATTTGTTGGACTCACTCCAAGGTCGATGTGAAGAGAGGTGAAGTTGGGTGCTATTCATATGATGCATACTTGTTAATGTGTTAACAACCCAATGTATGTTTGAACATTCAATTAGTTGATAGCACATTGTAATAGTTACATATACGTGATATGTAATCGGTATACTTGATACCTACCATCATAGTTAAGAATGACTTGTTGGACTCACTCCAAGATTGTTCTTATCTATGTTGGATATCAACCCATTCGGAGATGGACCTATGATCTCCCGAATTAATTTTGAGGGTTTTTTATTTTGAAAAATGAATGGGATTTTATGAATATATGTGGATGCATTTTAAATCATCTTTCTCATATATGCTCAATTTGTATTTCTAGGTTAATCGCTTGATCATCATGTCTTTGAATTTGTGCTCTATTTTGGATTCGAATAAATTGACTGGGCCGAACTTCTTGGACTAGCTTAGAAACTTAAGAATTTTTCTCAAGGATGAAAGCTTGCGTATGTCCTCAAAGCGCCTCTTCCCGCTCAGCCTAGTGATGATGCAACTCTAGACCAATTGTTGGCCCATCAGAAACATGTGAGTGATTCTAAACTAGTGAGTTGCATCATACTAGCCGTGATGGTACCCAAGTTGTGGAAGCAGCATGAGCATATGGATGCTCATACCATAGTCTTTCATCTTTATGAGTTGTTTGATGAGCAAGTGAGATCCTAAAGGTTCGAAGTCTCCAAGCTCCTCTTCACCTCTGAGATGCAAGAAAATTCATCTGTGGTACTGCTCAACACGCTGAAGATTGTGGAGCCTTCTATGAAGCATGAGCAAGGGACGGTGTGTTAGTTGATTACTCGAAGAAAAGTTCTAAGAGGAAGTTAAAGGAACAATAGAAGGGGAAGAAGAAAAGGGCTAAAAGGCAGAACCAGCTCAAAAGGGCACTTGCCATCACTGTGGCAAGGAAGGCCATTGGCGAAGAAACTATAAGATTTATCTTGAGTATGTGAAGAAGAAGAAGGCATCCGATGCCCCATCCTCTTCAGATATCTTCGTTATTAATTGTCATTCTATTTCCTCAGATACTTGGTATTTGATACTGGGTGTGGCTCACATATATGTAATGACATACATGAGCTAAGGAATAGAAGAAGACTCGTCAAGGGAGAGTTAAATTTGTGTGTTGCGAATAGATCAAAGGTTGCTGCACTCGCCATCAGAACGTATTTGTTGAAACTCCCTACAGGACTTGTCTTAGAACTGGACAATTGCTTTTATATTCCTTCGTTGATAAAGAACATCATTTCTATTTTTCTTTTGAATAGAAATGGGTATCATTTAACTTTTAGTAACAATTGTTGTTACATAACTTTGAATGATGTTTTTTATGGGACTGGAACTTTAAGCAATGGTATCTATACGTTGGACATATCCAGTGACATTTTCAATATCAAAGCATGTAACCGATGTTGAATTCTAGAATCGTTTGATTAGATTCATACGATATATGTGAATCATGCTTAAAGGGCAAGATGACCAATTTACCTTTTACTGGAAAAGGTGAACTCGTGGATGAGTTGCTTGGTCTAATACATTGTAAAATACCACAGAATATATATATATATATATATATTGACTCTAATTAATACCTAAACTAGGTATTAATTTGGAGGGGATTAATTAAACCTAGGTTGGGTCTTATAGGGTAAGAACCCAATAAGCATTGTTTAAAGCCCAACCCGTTAAAACCCACCTGACCCGTTAAACCAATAAAGGCAGCTGCTTATTCCTTTCCGATTCTCGCCGAAGACTCTGCCTCGTCCGAGCATTTCATGCACGCCGTGAAATGCTTCTGTCGACTCTGCCGCCGACGCTGCCCTTTCCCAAGCCTCACTTCCTCTTCTTCCTCACGCACAGCGACACCTCCACTTCCTCACGGCATGCACACGAGCGACTCCTCTCCCTCACAGAGACACTCTCGATCTCCCTCGCCTCTCCCGCGATCTCTCTGTGTCGTCGTCTCCACCGCATTTCAACCGCTGCAAACGCATTCCGATAGGAGATCTGGCTGTAAGAGAAAAGGCCGACCGACATCGACAAGTGCATGGCCGGGAATTCGGGGCGACAGCAGGTCGATCAGGAGCTGAACTTCTCAAGCACCATCGGAGCAAGCCACCTTTGGGTCTTTTTGTCGCGAGTTGCTGAGCTTCTCTGCCGATCAGGGCCGAGGATAGGTGAGCGTTTATCCCCTCCCTACCGTGGATGAAATTGACTCCAAGATGTGTTATTTTTCTCTTTCATTGAGTTCGATTTAGTTTGGGCAGTGATAGGTTTCGGCGGACAGTGGAATTTGGGAAAGGAGTAGCTGCCGGTTGTTGGGGAGTTTTGCTGTCGACGGGATTCAACACTGGGATTAGTTGGATTGCCGAAGCTAGGGCAGTGGAGGTTTTGGCCGGTGAATAGGGCAGGTTGGGGGAAAATATTGTCGCTGGATCCCAAGTGCAGGTATAGCTGGTTGATCATCCCTTTTCAACTGTTGTTGCTTGAATTATTGCCTGCCATGAGTTTTGAACAGTGGGAAGGCAGTTGTATTGTTGTAAGGGATGTAAACGAATTATGGGATGGCTGCAAACGGTTGTAGGATTTCATATTGTTAATCGAGAATGGTGGATGTTAATTATAAATAAAGTCTATGAGGTCAACATGGCTTTTCATAGGCTGTAGTGTAGGTGTAGGTGATTTAGTTGTGAATTGAGTTGTAATTGAATAGGAGATGTGGTGAGTTTTGACCTGATCATGCAATAAAGTGCGGTAGTAATATCGTTCTATGATCCTTGTTATAGGGATTAATATGGAGGGTTGATTAGGTTAATTGGATAACTAGATCAATCTAATTGATCGGGATATAAAGTTGATGTAGGATTATGATTTGATCCTAATATTAGAATTCGTATATGATTGGATCATATATGTTTGTTTGCAGGATTTGGTTCGAGATATCCGCGGACGTGGAGACGACTGGTGTCTACAAAGCAGGTGGGTAATTCCTACCCTGGTCAGGTAGTTTAATGCAATCAGATTTAGTCATAAATATGAGCATGTTAGATGTTCATATTATCTTGACCCTGCTCTTATTATCATATGCTTGAACTTATTGTTGGATGTATTTATGCTCAGTTGTTGATATCACATATACCCTATCATGATTTTGGAGTTATAGATGTGCTGTAAATTGGCCTAGATGTTTAGTAGGGTGTAAATGTTAGTACGGGTGATGACCCAATTTATAAATTGGCAAAAAGGTCATCTGTGGGCAGGTAATGCCCTAAATGTAGGATTTATTTCCAATACCCGTATGTTGCATACTGTTACCAACCATGAGTTGTGTAATGGTTAAGTGAAGGGTGATTAGTGTGTCGCTGTGGACCGGTGGTTCCAGCTTGATATGATTAGTCGAGTACGACTCTCTATCGGATAGAGAGTATGTCGATCAGTTGAGTACGACTCTCTATTGGAGAGAGAGTTATGATCAGTCGAGTACGACTCTCTATTGGATAGAGAGTGCATCGATCAGTTGAGTACGACTCTCTATTGGAGAGAGAGTTATGATCAGTCGAGTACGACTCTCTACAAGATAGAGAGTGCGTCGATCAGTTGAGTACGACTATCTATTGGATAGAGAGTTATGATCAGTTAAGTACGACTCTCTACAGGATAGAGAGTCCGTCGATCAGTTGAGTATGACTCTCTACAGGATAGAGAGTGTATTGATCAGATAGGTATGACTCTTTGTTGAACAGAGAGTCTGTGGTAGATGACTGTATGTGTGACAACATACTCATGTCATTTGCATGCATTCTGACGACATAGTCTCCCTTGGGGTTGAGAGAGTCGTCAGTCATCTTGCCTCCCAGAGCACTCCCCGAGGAGTAACTGGTGTGAGGGCAGAGCATTTGTTGTGCCGCACTCTACCACTATAGACGGTGATAGTTGGAGTTGCATGCAGTTGTCCTGGGTGCGTGGTACTCGACCACTCATTGGTAGTGTTAGTCGGAGTGGCCAGCAGCAGGGACCCCTGTTGTGTAGCGAGCTCTTTACGCTCATATGCTACTTGATCATACTGCCCACTCGCCCACTCTATAGCAGTGGTTGGTGTGAGTTGGGACAGTTGTCATGTCGTCCCACCTAGGCCACACTGGGGTCGTGGTAGCGAGTAGGGGTGAGCAGGCATGACTATGCATGCTGTATATTACCATATATATATATACATATATTACCATATATATGTATACATATATGCATGTATATATATACATATATATATATATATATATATATGGATGGTTGTGATTAATAAATATATATAGATGCGGTCTATATATATATGATTATTGTGATGTTGCATTTGATTGTACTATGCTTGCTGTATTTGGGTGTACATCATATTCATGCATGTTTCTTGCATTTGTTATACGATTGTGTCGGATACTGGTTTGGGTTGGACAGACCATTAGATACCTTGACCTGTAGCTTGAGTATATTGTGAGTTGATCTTACTCTTCCTGTTATATATATATGTTGGATATATGTTCAGGTTGGATCAGAGTAGCGTAGCAGACTTCAGGTATGTCTGTATTTTTACGTTGTTTATTTGGTTAGACGGTATATGCTTGTATTTATATACTATGCTGATATACCTGTTGTACCTCTAGATTATGTTGTTGAAAATACATGTGATATGACAAATATATATGTTTTTCTATTACCTGCTGAGTTTTACTCACCACCACCATGGACCTTGGGTTTTTCTATCGCCCAGGTAACAGGTAGAAGACTTCGTGACGGCTTGGAGCACCGCCGGCTGACATCTCATCTCACCTCCGAGGCTCCTGTGTTTGTTTTGGGCTTTCCGTCCATCGTGTATTTTGGAGTTTTCGTGATGTACATATTGTATATTTGGATTTTGTCGAGGTTCCATGTTGTTATGATGTGTTAGTCATACCGGTATGCATGTGTGGGATGGATATTGTTGTGTTTTATGTTTCCGCTGTGTAGTTGTTGTAATTAGTTGTTATGTTGTTGTGGTTGTTTTCATATTTATATGTTATGTTGTTATTGTGGGCCTACGAGCCTTGTATTAACCCCAAATGTTGTCACGTACAAGGGAGATATCGTCCGTTTGATTTTTGGCTCGGCATGCTCTCGGGGCGTGACATACATACTGATGTATGCGGACCTATGTCAACTCAAGCTCTCGGATGTTATAGCTACTTCATTACCTTCACCGATGATCACTCACGATTTGGGTATGTGTTCTTGATAAAATACAAGTCTGAAGCCTTTGAAAGGTTTAAAGAATTCAAAAATGAAGTAGAAAAAAAACTTGGCAAGAGTATTAAAATATTTCGATCAGATTGAGGTGGTGAATACTTGAGTCAACAGTTTCTAGATTATCTGAGGGACAATGGTATATTGTCTCAATAGACTCCGTCGTATACACCACAGCTTAATGGTGTATCTGAGAGGCAAAATCGGACTTTGTTGGGCATGGTCAGGTCAATGATGAATCACGCGAATCTTCCCAAGTCCTTTTGGGGTTATTCACTTCAGACAGTTGTTTACTTGTTAAACAGAGTCTCAACCAAGGTAGTCTCTACTACTCCATATGAGCTATGGGCTAGTAAGAAACCTCGTTTATCTTACTTGAAGATATGTTTATGTGAAGCGGACTGTGTCAGACAAATTGGATGCTAAGTCTGATAAATGTCTATTTATTGGATACCATAAGGAAACGAGGGGTTACCAATTCTATTATCCCTTGGAACCAAAGGTGTTTGTTTCAAGGAATGTTGTGTTTCTAGAGAAAGAGTTTCTCTTGCAAGAAAATAGTGGGAGTGTCGTTGAACTTGAGGAGGTTCAAGAGACTTCAGTAGACATTGAGAAGATACCTGGTCAAGTACCTCGACCGATGACTCATAGTGATGAGACATCGGCTAAACCTATTGTGACACCACATCTTCATAGATCTGGTAGGACATGCAACATTCCTAAGAGATATGGATTTCTCGTAAGTGAATCGAACAACGTGTTACTCATTAACGATGAGGAGCCTACCAATTATGAAGAAGTTTTGAAAAGTTCAGAAATGGACAAATGACTTGAAGCCATGAAGTCAGAAATGGATTCCATGTATCAAAATCAAGTTTGGAACTTAGTGGACCCACCTGAAGACATTAATCCTATAGGGTGCAAGTGGGTTTTCAAGAAGAAGACTGACATGGATAATAATGTGATTACCTTTAAGGCTAGATTAATGACGAAAGGCTATCATCAAAAGCAATGTATTGATTATGACGAGACTTTTCACCAGTTGCTATACTTAAGTTCATTCGGATGCTCTTGGCCATAGCGGCTCATTATGACTATGAGATATGGCAGAGGGATGTGAAAACGGCTTTCCTTAATGGAAACCTCCTCGAGGACGTGTATATGATATAACCTGAGGGTTTCACATCGGTTGATAAAATCAAGGTATGCAAGCTTTGACGGTCCATATATGGACTGAAGCAAGCATCCAGGAGTTGGAATATCCATTTTGATGAGACAATCAAAAGGTTTGATTTCTCACAAAATCCAGACGAACCCTGTGAGTACAAGGAGGTTAGTGGGAGTAAAGTAGTGTTCCTAGTGTTGTATGTCGATGGCATATTACTTATTGGAAATGATATATATGTCTTACAGTCGGTGAAAATTTGGTTATCCAAAATATTCTCTATGAAAGACTTGGGAGAAGTGACCTACATCCTCGGGATTAAGATCTATAGAGATAGATCGAAACAGTTGCCTGGTATTTCGCAGTCTATATATATAAACCGAGTGCTAAAGAAGTTTAGCATGTCGGAATCCAAGAAAGATTTCCTTCCCATCAAGCATGGGATACACCTTTCGAAGTCTATGTGTCCGTGCACAGAAGACGAGAGGATTTGCATGAGTATGATTCCCTATGCATCCACAATAGGATCTATCATATATGTTATGTTGTGTACGAGGCCCAATATATCGTATGCTCTGAGTGTCATGAGCAGATACCAATTTGATCCAAAAATGGATTAAAGGATGGCTGTTAAGACAATTCTTAAGTACTTAAGAAGAACTAAGGATGTGTTCCTAATATATGCAGAGGGTGATATGATAATACGCGGGTATACGATTGCCAGCTTCCAGACAGACAGGGATGATTCTAGGTCACAGTCTGGGTACATATTCACCTTGAATGGAGGCACAATAAGTTGGAAAAGTTCCAAACAAGACACTATAGCAGATTCTGCCACAGAGACAGAATATATTGCAGCTTCGGAAGTAGCAAAGAAAGTGGTTGGATCAAGAAGTTCATCTCTGAACTTGGTGTGGTCTCATCAATGATCCAAATATGTACTTCGCTGCTATCATCTGATCAGAGAGATCATCAGTAGGAAGGAAATACAAATCAAAAAAATTTCCACTGAAAGGAACTTAGTGGTTTCTTTAACTAAGGTCTTACCTCAAAGTAAGTTTGAGGGTGATGTTAGAACTTATGGTATTAGGTACCATGGCGATTGATATTAGGCCAAGTGGGAGTTTGTTAGTTATATATGAGAGGTGTCCTAAGGCAATCACCTTATGATTGTACCATTTATTTGATAAATGAAGATTCACTATTTGAGTGTATATATTTTCATGTATTTGATTGGATCTTAAACTCAATTACTGAATATACGCAATACGATTCACAGCATGAGAGAATTTATGATTGGATCACAACTAGTGAGTATCTCTACATGTGTAATTGTGATGTATTGGAATTATTCCTAGTCGATGAATAGATTGATTCGGACGCCATCAATTCTGTTGATACTAGCATGAGTCATACTCTTTGGTTTATCCAAGTAGATGTTTCTCACTGGCTAGAGACATTGGGATGTCTGGAGTTGATCGTGGATGCTAGTTATGGTAACTAGTTCATTGGAGTGACCAACTATAAAACTTCATATGGTTCTCTACATATATGGATATGTCAATGAAGTTATGACTACAGCTTAAGTGTATTGTTCCTTCGACTTGCGGTATTTAAGTCATCTTGTTCATTGAGACTTATGCTTTGACATCTTAAGCAAGCATCTCCAAGGAGATGTGGACCCGGGATGGTTGGTGTAGGTTAGGGATACTTCGCTTCCCACTTCAACTCGGTTGCTTGTTCTTGGCGATCCCGTCTTCATCCCCGGATTAAAAAAAATTAATCCATGACAATTAGGGATTACCCAAGCTACCGTTTCATCGTCGTGCTATTCAATTAGAGTGGTCACTTGAACAAACTTGTTGTTCAAGCAACCAACATCTATTCTACGATTAGTCGTGGAATAGACGATGTACAGATCGCCGGTTTTTGTGTTTGTATTATGGTACAAGTAAATTAGCCACAGAATAAAAACATACAACATACATAGAAACAAAAGGAAAGCAAAACAAGATTTATACCTCTTGTTTACCTCAAGGTCTTCTATCATATGTCCTATCCACCTCTTGGACGTTGTGTGGGCAATGATCCTCCAAGAGATGAAGCCTCCTAAATCATGTTCTTCCTTTCTTTGCTCGCTCCGAACAAAAGGAAGAATAAACGAACCCTTCTTCTCCTTACTTGCGCCAACCACCAAGCACCGACTTGGTGTCCACCGGCCCTAATGAGTGGGAAAGATTTGCTGGCCAAAGGATGAAGAAGAAGAGGATGGGGCACCACCCAAACCCAAGGAAGAGGATGCCCTAGAGCCGTCCAAGAGGAAGGAGGAGAAAAACCAAAGCCTTACCTCTTGTTGCCGCCAACCCAAACCCTAATCCCCTTGAGTTTCTTGCTGCCCAAGCCATGGAGAGCAAACCCTAGAATCTAAAACCTCTTATGCCACCCAAGCCTTGGCTCCCCATTTATAGATTTCATCCATACCTCCTTTTAATCTCCACCGTCGGATCTAGCGATTTAATCTCAACCGTTGGATCTTGGGATTTAATCTCGACCATCGGATCTAGAGATTTAATCTCCACCATCGGATCTAAAGATTTAATCTCCACTGTTGAATCTAGAGATTTAATCTCCACCGTTGGATCTAGAGATTTATTTTCCATCATTGGATCTAGGCTCCATGAGGGTTTTAATAGGCTACAATAGGAACCATTAGGGGGAGTTGAATCTTGGCCACCCAATGGATCAAGCCCACATAAAGTTCGATCCATTAATGATAATTCATTCCACTACAGGATTATCATTGATCTACCTCACAAAACCCCATAAATTAATATGGGCTCCATATATTATTTGTACATATATCTCTCTGTGTTTAAGATCTCGAATGTCCGTCGATTAATTAATTTACTGACAATTAATTAATCAACATCTAACTTCATGAGCAGTTACCACTCAACCTTATCATCATGCCGGACCAAGTCCACCTGCAGGGTTTACATGATGAACCTTATAAGCTCCTCAAGGGGACATCATCATCCTAATATATAGGACACGATTTCCTCCTATAATCAATGACACGTCATATAAATAATATCATTTCCCAACTTACCGAGCCTATCGATTTACTCTATAAATCTCGCCATTGGTAAATCAAAGAAATAAATACTAAGTATATGTTCTCATTATTATATCAAGATTTAGAGCATGTACACGATAATATCTGAGGTCCGATTCAATTATGTAGTCAGCAATAAATCGAATCACCTTTAAGTCGGTCATGCTCAATACACACAAAGTGTACTAGTATAATTCTATGGTCAAGACAAACCAATACCAAATCACACTACAACCGTACCAATGGTTTGTCGAAAACTATCTCGGTTGTGAGCCTTTACTTATACTCTACAAGGAACTGATAACATGATCTCCCGTGTGACACTACACACCATGTTATCTACAATGTAATATATTAGACAATATGCATAACCATAAATATGCACACAATGATCATATAATTCTTATTTCAAAAATAAAGATGTTCATATAAAAGGTAGACTTTTCAGTATACATCCCAACAATCTTCCACTTATACTAAAAGACTATGTTGTCCTAATACTGCCATACATCTGATTCCCATTCTTTCCACATGCCTATCAAAAGGTCTCGCTGGAAGGGCCTTAGTGAAAGGATCTGCCAGGTTATCCTCCGATGTAATCTTGGCCACAACAACTTCTCCTCGCTTTACAATTTCTCGTATCAGGTGGTACTTGCGCTCTATGTGTTTACTTGCCTTATGGGCTCATGGTTCCTTCGAGTTTGCAACGACACCATTGTTATAACAATAAATTGTGATAGTTCTAAGCAAACTAGGAATCACATCTAAGTTCATCAAGAAGTTCCTTAGTTATATAACTTCTTTGGCCGCCTCAGAGGTTGCAACATACTCAGCTTCCATGGTAGAGTCCGCCATGCATTTCTGCTTGACACTCCTCCATACAATGGCTCCACCTCTCAAAGTAAACACAAAACCTAAGGTAGACTTACTGTTATCCATATCTGATTGGAAGTTAGAATTTGTGTAACCCACAGGGAGTAATTGGTCTACGTGGTAAACTAGCATATAATCCCTAGTCCTTCTCAGGTACTTCAATATATGCTTTACCGCAATCCAATATCCCTATCCTGGATTACTCTGATATCTGCTAATCATGCCGACGATAAAGTAGATATCCAGTCTCGTACATAGCATAGCATACATGAGGCTTCCTTCTGCCGAAGCATAAGAAACTGTCTTCATCTCCTCTATCTCCTTTGATGTTCTAGGACACATCTCCTTAGATAAAAGAACTCCATGACTGAAAGATAGGAAACCTTTCTTGGAGTTTTGCATGCTAAAATGAGCCAAAATGGTGTCTATGTATGAAGCTTGAGATAAGCACAACATCCTTTTCCTGCGATCCCTTATAACCTTGATCCCAAGGATGTGTCCCACTTCTCTCAAATCCTTGATATCAAACTGTTTGGGCAATCATACCCTTACATCCGATAACACCTTGACATTGTTGCCAATTAACAAAATGTCATCTACGTATAGTATAAGAAATACCACTACGTTTCCGTCACATCTCTTGTATACACAAGACTTATCCGGACTTTGAATAAATCCATAAGATTGGATTACCTCATCAAAATGGATGTTCCAAGATCTCGAAACTTGCTTCAATCCATAAATGGACCGATTAAGCTTGAACACAAGATGCTCTTTGCCCTTTGCAATGAATCCCTCTGGTTGCTTCATATAGATATTTTCCTCAATACTTCCATTAAGGAAAGCTGTCTTGATATCCATCTGCCACACCTCATAATCCATATGAGCAGCAATACATAAGAGAATCCGGATAGACTTAAGCATGGTTATCGGCGAAAAGGTCTCCACATAATCAATGCCCTCTTTATGAGTATACCCCTTCGCAATAAGCCTCGCTTTGAAGGTTTCAACCTTCCCGTCTATTTCTCTCTTTCTTTTGTAGATCCACTTGCATCCAATGGTTTTTACACTATTGGGTGGTTCTACTAGCTCTCATACCTGATTTGAATCCATAGATTCTATCTCAGAATTCATTGCACTTTGCCAAGATACCGCATCTTTATCTTGGATTGCCTCATCATATGTCCAAGGATTAGGTTCATGTTCACCAGGGACCAAATCAGAAGATTCTCCCAAGAACATAAATCTGTCAAGCTGTTAAACAACCCTCCCACTATGACGAGGTATCACCTGTGTATCCTCTATGACACGTGGTGCAGTGACTTGTGGTATATCCTCTTGTACCGGTGGTACTGAAGCAATGACTTCCCCTCTCAATTCCTCCAGAACAATCTAACTCATGGGCTTGTGGTTCATCACATAGTCTTCCTCTAGAAATTTGGCTTTCGTGCTAACGATCACCCTCTGATCTCTAGGACTATAAAACAAACCACCTTTCGTTCCTCTAGGATAGCCAATGAACATGCGCACTTCTATACGAGGTTCCAACTTACCAGCATCTGCCTTCAGCACATGTGTTGGACTCCCCCAAATCCGAATATGTCTCAGACTAGGCTTTCGCCCAGTCTTCAATTCTGTGGGAGTAAAAGGCACTGATTTAGATGGTACCAAGTTCAGAATATACAGTGTCATATCCAGAGCATACCCCCAGAATAAATATGGCAACTCAAAATAACTCATCATCGATCTAACCATCTCCATAAGAGTCCTATTCCATCGCTCCGCTACACCATTCTGCTAGGGTACGGTGTGCCAGGTGTAGATAATTGGGATTGAATCCCAGCCTCTGATAAGTAATTCCTAAACTCTCGCAAGAGGTACTCACCACCACGATCAGATCGTAGTGTCTTGATACTTTTACCTTGATATTTCTCCACATCAACCTTGAATTCTTTGAACCTGTCAAAGCATTCAGACTTGCGGTGCATCAAGTAAATGTATCCATATCTTGAATAATCATCTATAAAAGAGACGAAATATTCAAAACCACCTCTTGCTTGGATAGACATAGGACAACACAAATCAGAATGAACCAATTCCAACACATCTTTGGCTCTATACCCCTTGGCCTTAAAATGTCTCTTGGTCATTTTACCTTCCAAGAAAGATTCGTAAGTTGGAAAATCTTCCACCACTAATGAACCCAAAGATCCATCAGCTATCAACCTTTGAATTTTACTTAGGTTAATATGACTTAACCTTAGATGCCAAAGATATGTTTGGTTCATTTTCGAAGGTTCTTTTCTCTTATTAGAATTAGAAGATGAGTTATTTACTTCTGTTTGCATCGTGGGAGCTTTTGGTTCAAGTGTATATAAATTTCCTATCAATGCACTAGAATAGATAATCTCCATATTTCTTTTTATAACAACTCTATCATTACATGAAATAGAATATCCATCCATAAATAATTTAGAAACCGAAATCAAATTCTTTCTAAAAAAGGTACATAAAGAAAATTTTTCAGAACCAAAATTTTATTCCTATCAAAAGATAAATAATCATCTCCCACTGCAACAGCCGCCACCTTCATGGTATCGCCCAAGTAAACGGTAATCTCTCCTTCAGCCAGTCGTCTGGTTTCCTGGAACCCCTGCAAAGTATTGCAGACATGATCAGTGGCTCCCGTATCTACACACCAAGTGTCAGTAGATAACACCGCTAAACATGTTTCAACGACTAGACCAAAAGATATACCTTTGTTCTGCTTCCGGTTGGGGCAGTCCTTCTTCCAGTGTCCAGTCTGCTTGCAAGTGAGGCACTTGCCTTTCAGCTTCTTCACTCCTCCCTGAGAGCCTCCCACCACCTTTGCTCCACCTTGTTTCTTCTTCTTCTTGCCTTTCGGCTTAGAAGTAAAAACATTCTGAGCAACCATGGCCTGAGCCTGAGCAAGCCCTTCTGCCGGCTGGAGTTCTGTCAGAAGCTCTGCCAACGAATACAACCTCTTATTCATGTTGTAATTCAGGCGAAACTGCTCAAAACTCCTAGGTAGAGACTGGAGAATGATATCGACCTGGGTTTCCCCATCGATCTCATCTCCAAGGACTTCTAGCTCATTTGCCGGCTTAGGAGGATACTCTTTGAAGAGTACATACTTGTACTCCTTAGCAGGTAAGACAATATCTAGATTCCTTTTCCAATCAACATAATTGGGTACAGTAAGTTTATTTTCCTTTAGTATCATAGCAAGTGGGTTGAAAGTCATTTTTAAAAAACCTAAGAATCACATAGATTAAAACTTTAGATTTCAAAAAATTATTGATTTCTCAAACAATAAAATTTCAAAATCAACCAACACCTCCAAACACCGAGAATATCGTATGCCACGATCGTGTGGATGTATACGAATTCTACATTTGTAAGAGGAGGTTTTATCCATTAATTTTATTACCTTATCAACCTAACTTTTTGACAAATAAAATTAATAGTTGGTTCCTCTTCGGCCCTACAAATAAAAGCAGTGACTCTGATGAGGAGGATACTCCTATTTGCATCTAAGTGTTCACCATTACTCGATACCAAGGTAATTATCTCGGGTTATGTGCCTTCTGATGGGGAAGTACACACGCTCCTTAATAAATTTCTATAACCATATTCGACCCTGTGATCCACAAACAAACTCATCCGATGGGGAGGAAGACACTTAGAGCCAATGCGCAAGTTTGTTTGCATTACTTGTCAAATCGTAATGGAGGCCGTGGGAATTTATAAAAATATCCCTCTACCACTTAGTAATTTAAAATTGAGGAATTTTCTTAGCCTACGACATGCATATCAAACAAGAAGCAATAAATATGAAAAAAATATTTTCCAACTATTATGGCTTTTGTCTCCAATATGTCTCCCGTCGTATCGTCATCTCGTCTGCTCCTCCCTATGCCATGTATAAGCCATCCGGAGATCTGAGCCGAGAATCATTATTTTAATTTACATCCATCGATCTTATACTCCACGAAAGAGTGTACATGAAATCTAGATCGAAAGTAAACTAAAACAAAAGAGTGGCTAAACAATGTCGTACTTAATTACAAAAATTAAATACTAGCCTCGTCAACCCCAAGGATTCAAATAATAATACAATTACACACATCCAATCACATATACACACATATGGCCATAATAGTTGGATCTCATGCCTGCAATAAAAAAGTTAGCCTACGCACATCCTACTATCATCCGACACATACAATATATGATAAGTGCATAAAAGTAACCGAATCATAAACACACAAAATTGGAAACCGTGGCTCTGATACCACTTGTAGGTTGGGGAAACTTTGCTTCCCACTTCAACTCGGTTGCTTGTTCATGACGATCCCATCTTCGTCCCGAGATTAAAAAAAATTAATTCATGACAATTAGGGATTACCCAAGCTACTGTTTCATCGTCGTGCTATTCGATTAGAGTGATCACTTGAACAAACTTGTTGTTCAACCAACCAACCTCTATTCTACAATTAGTCGCGAATAGATGATATACGGATCACCGATTTTTGTGTTTGTATTTGGGATCCAAGTAAATTAGCCACATAATAAAAACATACAACATACATAGAAACAAAAGAAAAGCAAAACAAGATTTATACCTCTTGTTTACCAGAAGGTCTTCTATCGTATGTCCTATCCTCTTCTTGGACGTTGTGTGGGTAACGATCCTCCAAGAGATGAAGTCTCCTAGATCACGTTCTTCCTTTCTTTGCTCGCTCCGAACAAAAGGAAGAATAAACGAACCCTTCTTCTCCTTACTTGCGCCAACCACCAAGCACCAACTTGGTGTCCGCCAGCCCTGAGGAGTGGGAAAGGATTTGCCGGCCAAAGGATAAAGAAGAAGAGGATGGGGCGCCGCCCAAACCCAAGGAAGAGGATGCCCTAGAGTTGGCCAAGAGGAAGGAGGAGAAAAACCAAAGCCTTACCTCTTGTTGCTGCCAACCCTAACCCTAATCCCCTTGAGTTTCTAGCCGCCCAAGCCAAGGAGAGCAAACCCTAGAATCTAAAACCTCTTATGCCGCCCAAGCCTTGGCTCCCCTTTTATATATTTCATCCATACCTCCTTTTAATCTCCACCGTCGGATCTAGGGATTTAATCTCAATCGTCAGATCTTAGGATTTAATCTCGACCATCGGATCTAGAGATTTAATCTCCACCGTCAGATCTAAAGATTTAATCTCCACCGTTGGATCTAGAGATTTAATCTCCACCGTTGGATCTAGAGATTTATTTTCCATCATTGGATCTAGGCTCCATGAGGGTTTTAAAAGGATACAATAGGGACCATGAGGAGGAGTTGGATCTTGGCCACCCAATGGATCAAGCCCACATAAAGTGTGATCCATTAATGATAATCCATTCTACTAGAGGATTATCATTGATCTACCTCACCAACCCCCATAAATTAATATGGGCTCCATATATTATTTGTAAATATATCTCCCCGTGTTTAAGATCTCGAATGTCCGTCGATTAATTAATTTACTGATAATTAATTAATTAACATCTAACTCCATGAGTAATACCACTCAACCTTATCATCATGCCGGACCAAGTCCACCTGTAGTGTTTACATGATGAACCTTATGAGCTCCTCAAGGGGACATCATCATCCTAATATATAGGACACGGTTTCCTCCTATAATCAATGACACACCATATAAATAATATCATTTTCCAACTTACTGAGCCTATCGATTTACTCTATAAATCTCATCCATTGGTAAATCAAAGAAATAAATACTAAGTATATGTGTCCGTTATTATATCGGGATTTAGAGCATGTACACCAAAATATATGAGGTCCGATTCAATTATATAGTCAGCAATAAATCGAATCACATCTAAGTCGATTCTGCTCAATACACACAAAGTGTACTAGTTTAATTCTATGATCAAGACAAATTAATACCAAATCACACTACAACCATACCAATGGTTTGTCGAAAACCATCTCGGTTGTGAGCCTTTACTTATACTCTACAAGGAACTGATAACATGATCTCCTGTGTGACACTACACACCATGTTATCTACAATGTAATATATTAGACAATATGCATAACCATAAATATGCACACAATGATCATGTGATTTTTATTTCAAAAATAAAGATGTTCATACAAAAGGTAGACTTTTCAGTATACATCACAATAGTTGGGTATAATTCGAAGTGCCCGGAAGTGTTTGAATAGTCTCACTATAACAAAAATGCTGAAAGACAACACCACAAAGACAATGGTTTTAGGAGAAACTATTATAATTTTTATAAAAGACAACGGTTTTTGACAAAACCGTTGTCTTTGAATGCTCATATATCACAAAAGACAACAGTTTCACATATCCATTGTCGTTGAGTGCATTATTTTTTTAATCAATAACGTAATTTACAACGGTTTTTCAAAGCTGTTGTCTTTAAGAATTTTTATTTTTTTAACAGCAGTTGGGACAACAGTGCAATAAACTGTTGTAAATGAGAAGGTTTTCACAACGTTTGGTACAACAGAAAAAAATCGTTGTTGTTGTAATAATAATACAACGGTTATAAACCGTTGTTAATATATGAAATTATAATGGTTTTCTTTTTCCCGCCTTAAAAATCGTGCAAAAAATTGTGACTTTGATTAACAATCATAAATAAATAAATAAATATAAGTTTTTCTCATTTAGGCTTTCTTCTGATACCACAAAATTTCTTCCCAAAATAACTCCTCCATTGCACCCCTCATTTAGGTTTTGTCATCTCTTCATCGTGCCCATCATCCTTGTTGCCCCTTCGCGATCTCAAGTCCTCAATCATCTCTCAATGCCTTATCCATGCTAGGACACCTCTCACGCCTATAGCCTTAGCATCTCCATTCTCGTGCTATTCTTCTTTCTCTTTCACTCTTCCCTTCTTTCTCCTGCTTTCCCAGGCGATTGTTGTCCTACTCTTCCTTTTCTCACGAGCTGTGAGGAGCAACAATTGCAGTTTATCCTTGTTGCTGGATTGGATTTCATCGGAATGAAGCAAGGCCACCAATGAAGAAGGCAAGGAAATGACAACGTATATGGTTGTTTAATTGCCATTCTGAGTTGGATCAGTCAATTTAGCTAGAGAAAGAAAGGAAATTCGCAAATTTGTGCAATATGGTCCAATGCAAAATATAACATATCATTTTCTATGTAAATATACGTTAAGATATTGCTCTTTTAAGCAAGAATTCACATTCGAACAAACTATAAATATAAATCTGTTTGATTTATAATATATTATTGGTTCTCTTTGACATAGTAATTCTTCCTCTTGCTAATGATATTAATAATGATTCCTCATATTTTATAATTGTGTTTATAATTTTTTTATTATAAATTAGAATTTAAATTTAAAATAATATTTTGACTATAGATTGAATAGAAAAAAAATAAACATCAAGTGTCCATTTTGACAATAAAATATTATTATTATTATTATTATAAAATTGAAGGAATGTCTATAAATAGTAAAAGATGTGTAATTATGACCTTTTGAAATTAGGGTTATTTTCATTCCCCTCGTTCCCTCCTTCCTCTTCCTCTTCTTGGTCTGCGGGGAACGCTAGTGTCGGCACTTGTCCGCCTCCGTTGGTCTCTCTTCCGAGGGGGCTCGGCCTCGCCTGCCGAGGGATGCAGACTCCGCGAGATTGCCATGCTCCAGAATCAAGAACGGTCACAGGAGCATGAGAGGCCGCAGTCGTTCCACAACCTCCATAACTACTACCGGGACTGGGGTGATGGATCCCACCCTTGTGGAGAAGCCGGTCGTTGCTTGCGGATTCCGACTATTATCGACCACCGATTCATTCTCCGTTGCATCCGAGGAATTCTCTGCAGTATATATTCTTTCACCGCCACATCTTCCTTTGATACCTTCCGCTTCTTTTCTTTTACTTCCCTTTCTCTCCTTGCTGCTTTTCGTCTTGAGGTCATCGTTATTTGAAATGGAGCTGGAATCATCAGTAAATGGATTTCCATCCAATCTCGAGGTGAGCAGCTTGTTGGAGGCTAAACGTTGTGTCGAGACTGATCCTACGGGCCGGTATATTCGTGTGAGTGCATTTTCATAAACTCCATGCTTTATTGGTTCGACAAGCTTCTACATCATAGCATTTATATATTTGTTCATATTTTTTATTTCAATTAAATGTGTTCAAGAATAGCAGTTTGTCGTTCAAGTTTTCATTTTGATTAATATTAATATGGGCAATGGTTTGGAATCTCCAGCTATTTATTTTTTACTTTTGATTTTGTTTGCTATCATTGTTCTCCTTTGTTGCAGTACAACGAGATTCTGGGAAGGGGAGCATTTAAGACCGTGTATGTTATAGATTTTCAGTTATTTTTTCCCTTTATTTTCTAATTTATAATTATCTGTTTAGCTACAGTTAAAGAAATGCTTCGATAATATGTATGACTTTGGAGAGTTTCTAAATATAACCATAAACATCATAACCGAGCTTTTTTACTTCTGGAAGTTTAAGGCAGTATGTAGTCTGGCCCCTTTCTTTGATGCTCGACTTCATAACCGTGTTGAAAAGAAACATCGATTGAAATCACCGAGTGTGCAATCATTAGTCATGCAATCATCAAGTGTGCTTAGATCATTGTTGTTGTTGTATTGTTATTGCAAGCGTGCTCTTCATTATCACCAGGCTAACAAATTAATGTTGAGTATGATGTATTTTATGGTAAGTTTGAAGTCAGTGTTTGCTTTCAAGACATCATTCCTTTTTACAACTTGACAACAATTTCATACAATTGCATTGTTGTATACATATGGTACGTATATTGTTTTCATGTACTAACACTTTGACTCTTTATTTGTAAGTTATATTTATCTTGGTCTTATGCATTTTCTTTTATGTTTAAATGGTTGACATTTGTATAGAAAGATGAAGGAGGAAAATAAGCTTGAGAGGTTTAGATTTGTGGATTCATATGTTGGGTGCCACTTTACATTAGTTGATAAGAGAGTCCGTGGTTTGGAAGCTGGGTCGAATGGCACACCAAAAAACCAGCTAGTTTTGGTTCCAGTTAATATAGGATATGTAAAACAGAGGTGGAACGCTCATTTTTACTTTGATAAATACTTGCTTAACTACATGCATTAATATTGCGCATATATGTAGTTTTCATTAGATTTTGATTGTCATCGATCCTCATAAAGAGGTTATTTCTTTGTTGGATCCTCTCAGTCAGTGTAAACGTGAGAAGACTTGAAAGAATGTTGTGAATATGTAAACTTTATTAGAAAAATATTGTGAATATTTATTATAATATTTTCTTATATACTAGATGCACTAAAAGTGTATAATCTCTTATGATTATAAGAAGGGTCTTGAAACTGTTCACCACAGAGATTGATAAGCATGAGAACAAACAATCTTTGTGGGAAATAGTCAAGGTATATTTTCTAGTAATTAAAAAATCTTGATACTATGCATTTTGTTTGCTCAGAAACCTGTTATAGTTTGATGCTTATTATGGGTTTTTCATCACATAATACAGTTAATTGGGTTTAGAAAATATTTTGTATTCTCTGAGAGAGAACCTTTTAACTTGGACCAATATTAGTTGCAAGTCTGCAGCTTGTTGGATCGAGCGGATCGCTAGAGGAGGGGGTGAATAGCAATAAAAAAACTTTCGTTAGTTTCGATACTTGAGTTACGCAGCGGAAAGAATAAAACAATAAAGAAAACAAGAGGGTTTTTTATTTGGTTCGTAGCCTACGACTACTACTCTAAGGCCCTAGTGGTCCTTGACCACGCACGGAGGGCAAATAACTAAAGAACTCCTCCTCGTTGGAGGTAGGAGTTAATCGAATACAAAAATCACAAAAAGGATCGAGATAGAGGGACACTCCCCCTCTTCTCGTTACGATAAAAACATGATAATGAACTTAAGTACAGATTGAACCTATAAAAATACTTTTATTGACAACTTGTAGATGAAGAAGATTGAGCTCTAGTTGTCGTGTCTGCAGCGCTTCATCGTAGGGATGTCGGAGAATCGTAGCATATTGGAAGCACTTGGAGGCTTTTAGAATTGATGAAAAATCCTTAGAGAAGCCCTCCTTTTATAGCTTTTGAGCCCCTCATTGAATGGGTCTTCAGCCAATCAAAATTAGGCACCAAGCTCCTTGGAATGAGGTGATAAGGCTTGACTCCTCGAAGCTAATCCTTGACCATCAGTCGACTGATGGCAGCGCCAGTCGAGTCACAACACTCAGCAGTTGACTGATTTAAGGCAGTCGAGTGGCTCTTGTGGGCAGTCGACTGATGCTTGCTGAAATCACAAGTTAGCTTAATAAAAACATAATTTCGACGACCGCCGACTGTCCGATCTCGACCTAGACCATCCATGGGATGTCTTTGGTCGGATCTACGCTTAAGACCATCCCCGTAAGGAGGATACTACCTCACTTACGCTCACACACACGAGCTTACCTCGATACTTACTTTGTAGCTCTTGCTTCCGGCTTTCCACTCGATTCCTTCAGCTCCCTTCGAAGTCACTCGAGTGTCGCCCGACCACCGCGGCTTCCTCCGGGTGTCGCCAGCCTTCAGCTCCATCTTTAGCACTTTTCTGCACACTGATTCAGCTTGTGAGATAACGATACGAGCTTAACTTTGTATCGTTTGCTATAATCAAAACTCAGGTTCGATTTAGGTGCCCACTACACCAACAATCTCCCCCTTTTTGATCTATGGAAAACCCATACAAAGTTAAGGAAATAATATGAAAAATATGCATGAAGAATCAAAGATTAAGTAGGAGTAGTAGAGACTTTCTTCTAAGTACTCCCCCTTGAGGAAACCTCCCCCTTGACTGAGGGTGAGTCTTGAAAGAAGGTCTTAATCCTCCCCCTTGATGTTTGCTATTTAGGAAGAGTTTAAGTAATTAACAATTACTTAATGTTGGCCTTAGTAAAAAAAAAAATTAAGTTAAGAAAATTTCTTAACTTGGCCCCTTCTCCCCCTCTCTTAAGTAAACATTAACATTTGGCCATAGTATTAAAAATAAGTTTAAGTTAAGAATTTTCTTAACTTAGCCTTTATCTCCCTTTTATTAACTAAAATTAAAGTTAAGTAAATTTGCAAAAATTAAAGTTAAGTAAACATTTATTTAACTTTTGGCCATGAGAATAAGTATGGAGTACTAAGTTAAGTTTTAAAAAAAAAAATGATCTCTTAACTTTGGCCTTTTTCTCCCCCTTTTGCCATATATCGGAAAGAATGGGGGGTTTTGAAAAAAAAATATAAGTATTAAGTTTAAGTTCCAAGTCCAAGCATGTTCCATACTATTTTGAAAATAATATACTAAAAATAAGCTCGTCTATATAATTTTCAACTCTCATTTGACTTGATTGATATGAAAGATCAACAAGTCCTGGTAAGAGTCGGTTAATATATATGATTATACTCCGTGATTCATGGCAATGCACTAGCTCTACATCTTGAACCAGGAGTAAGGTCCTAACATCTCACGCTCATCTACGTGGCTAAGTACACAAATACATTAGTCCTATGTGTTGTGAGATGTATTGGCTCCTTAAATCTATAGGTACATGATATCTAAGATATGTCCTAAGCTAGTTCCATGAGCATGAAAAGTAAAAGATAGTAATAAGAAAATATGATTTGTAAATTCCTACTCTACTATGCACATGCCCAATTTTCGTCTTAATAGACTGAATTCGGCTTCGGGTAGGGGTTTAGTAAATAGATTTATCAAGTTGGACTTCTATTCGACGTATTCGAGTTGTATGGCTCCGTTGGTCACATGTTCTCGAATGAAATGGTGTTTAACCTCTATATGTTTGGTCCTAGAGTGACATATTAGATTTTTAGTTAGGTTAATTGAGCTAATATTATCTACGTGAATTTTAGTGTTTGTAAAGTCTAACTTAAAATCTTGGAGAATGTGCTTCATCCAAAGAAGCTGAGTGACACACTCACCCATCGCGATGTATTCGCCTTTGGTGGTAGATAAGGCAACACAGTGTTGCTTCCTACTGCCCCAACTCACTAGACTCGAGCCGAGAAGTTGACAACAACCACTTGTACTCTTTCTATCGAGCTTACTACCGGCATAGTCTAAGTCGGAGTAGCCGATTAGTTCGAACTCGATAAATCTAGGGTACCAAATACCAACGTTAAGTGTACCCTTTAGATATCTAAGGATACATTTAACTAGAGTTAGGTGAGATTCCTTAGCACAGGTTTGGAACCTTGCGCACATACTTACTATAAATAAGATATCAGGTCGGCTCATAGTTAAGTAAAGGAGACTCCCTATCACACTCCTATAGTATTTTAAGTCAATTGAATTTCCGATTACATCTTCTCCTATATTTACATTTGTTTCCATTGGGGTATTAATAATTTTAGCATCTTGCATTCCAAAGCATTTAATTAATTCCTTAGTATATTTGTATTGGTGTAAGTATATTCCATCTTTAGTTTGTTTAAATTGTAGACCTAAGAAGAAACTCAACTCACCTACTAAATTCATTTCAAATTCACTTTCCATAAGTGAAATGAATTCATTTAGTTGGATCGAATTGGTTGTTCTGAAAATGATATCGTCTACGTAAATTTGAGCTATAAATATTTCCTTACCTATGGTTTTTACGAAGAGGGTTGGATCGACTAGGCCTTGGTTAAATCTTTTGAACTTAAGATAAACCGAAAGCCTCTCGTACTAAGCTCGAGGAGCTTGTTTGAGTCCATAGAGAGCTTTCTTTAATCTAAGGACATGGTCGGGTTTATCTAGACTTTCGAAACCGGGAGGTTGACTAATATAAACCTCTTCCTTAATATATCCATTCAAGAATACTGACTTTACATCCATTTGAAACAACTTAAAACCTCGATGTGCAGCATATGCTAATGTCATTCAGATGGACTCTAATCTAGCTACTGGGGCATAGGTGAAGGGAGAAAACTTCGCTTCCCACTTCAACTTGGTTTCTTGTTCATGGCGATCCCTTCTATGTCCCTGGATAAAAAAATTTATTCTTGACAAAGAGGGATTACCCAAGCTACCGTTTCATCATCGTGCTATTCGATTAGAGTGATCACTTGAACAAACTTGTTGTTCAAGCAATCAACTTCTATTCTACGATTAGCTGCGGAATAGACGATGTACGGATCGCCAATTTTTGTATTTATATTCGGGGTCCAAGTAAATTAAGCCACATATCAAAACATACAACATACAAATAAACAAAAGGAAAGCAAAACAAGATTTATACCTCTTGTTTACTTCAAGGTCTTCTATCGTATGTCCTTCCTCCTTTTGGACGTCATGTGAGCGACGATCTTCCAAAAGTCGAAGCCTCCTAGATCACCTTCTTCCTTTCTTTGCTCGCTCTGAATAAAAGGAAGAATAAAACAAAACTCTTCTCCTATCTAGAACCGACCACCAAGCCACCTTGCTTGGTGATTTCCGCCGGCCAAGGAGAGAAGATGAGGATTATGGACGCCGGCCAAAAGCTCCAAGGGAAGTGACCCTAGCCTTTGCCGCCGGCCAAGGATGAGAGAAAGAAGATTGGACGTTGGCCAAGGAGATAAGGAGAGAAGATGGACGCCGGCCAAAACCCTAGGAAGAAGGAAAAAATTTCCAAAAGTGTGGCCGCACAATACCTTCTCCAAAACCCTAGCCTCCCTTTTGTTTCATGCTGCCCAAGCCAAAAGAAACAAAAACCCTAATCTCTCAAAGTATCTCCCACGCCAAAGCCTTGCCCTCCTTTTATAGAGTTAGGCTTAAGCCTTGTTTTAATCTCCAACGTCGGATCTAGGGATTTAATCTCAACCGTCGGATCTAGAGATTTAATCTCAACCGTTGATCTAGAGATTTAATCTCCACCGTTGGATCTAGAGTTTTATTTTCCATTATCGGATCTAGAGTTTTATTTTCCATCATCGGATCTAGGCTCCATGAGATTTTAATAGGCTACAATAGGGACCATGAGGAGGAGTTGGATCTTGGCTACCCAATGGATCAAGCCCACATAAAGTGTGATCTATTAATGATAATCCATTCCACTAGAGGATTATCATTGATCTACCTCACCAACCCCCATAAGTTAATATGGGCTCCATATATTATTTGTACATATATCTTCCCGTGTTTAAGATCTCGAATGTCTGTCGATTAATTAATTTACTAATAATTAATTAATCAACATCTAACTCCATGAGTAGTACCACTCAACCTTATCATCATGTCGGACCAAGTCCACTTGCAGGGTTTACATGATGAATCTTATGAGCTCCTTAAGGGGACATCATCATCATAATATATAGGACACAGTTTCCTCCTATAATCAACGACACACCATATAAACAATATCATCTCCCAACTTACCGAGCCTATTGATTTACTCTATAAATCTCGCCCATTGGTAAATCAAAGAATTGAATACTAAGTATATGTTCCCATTATTGTATCGGGATTAAGAGCATGTACAACATAATATCTGAGGTCTGATTCGATTATGTAGTCAGCAATAAATCGAATCACCTCTAAATCGATCATGCTCAATACATAAAGTGTACTAGTGTAATTCTATGGTCAAGACAAACCAATACCAAATTACACAACAACCATATCAATGGTTTGTCCATAACCATCTCGATTGTGAGCCTTTACTTATACTTTACAAGGAACTGATAACATGATCTCCCGTGTGACACTAGACACCATGTTATCTATAATGTAATGTATTAGACAAAATGCATAATCATAAATATGCAAACAATGATCATGTGATTCTTATTTCAAAATAAAGATGTTCATACAAAAGATAGACTTTTCAATATACATCCCAACAATCTCTCACTTATACTAAAAGACTATGTTGTCCTCAATCTGCCATACATCTGATTCCCATTCCCTCCACATGCCTATCAAAAGCTCTCGCTAGAAGGGCCTTAGTGAAAGGATCTGCCAGGTTATCCTTTGATGTAATCTTTACCACAGCAACTTCTCTCTTTACAATTTCTCGTATCAGGTGGTACTTACACTCTATGTCTTTACTTGCCTTATGGGCTCGTGGTTCCTTCGAGTTTGCAACTGCACCACTATTATCACAATAAATTGTGATAGTTCTGGGAAAACCAGGAATCACATCCAAGTCCATCAAGAAGTTCCTGAGCCACACAGCTTCTTTGGTCGCCTCAAAGGTTGCCACATACTCAGCTTCCATGGTAGAGTCCGCCATGCATTTCTGCTTGACACTCCTCCATACAATGGCTCCACCTCCCAAAGTAAACACAAAACCTGAGGTAGACTTACTGTTATCCATATCTGATTGGAAGTCAGAATTTGTGTAACCCACAGGGAGTAATTGGTCTGCCTGGTAAACTAGCATATAATCCCTAGTCAATCTTAGGTACTTCAATATATGCTTTATCGTAGTTGAATGTCCCTGTCCTGGATTACTCTGATATTTGTTGACCATGCCCATGGCAAAACAGATATCCGATCTCGTACATAGCATTGCATACATGAGGCTGTAGGGATTTTTATGCACAATAGCATATGCGCAACGGAAAAATAAGATCCCTTCCAAGTGATCCTTGTGAAAGAAAATCTCGTATAAAAATAAATTTCTCAAAACCTATCTTATAGAAGAATATTACCTTTGTTGCGTGCCCTTTTTAATCCCACTTCTCCTTGGGTTTGTTGGATCTTTTAGCACGTTCAAATGTCCGTGCCTCTATATGTATCCACACGAGCAAGCTCTTGTCTCACAAAAGAAACTAGAAGAGCTCTCTTTTACTTCTTGCTAGAGAAGTCCCTAAAGGAGAGGAAGGTAGGGAAAAAGAGAAAGGAAGAAGAAGACCACTCTTCTTGCTAGCCTACACTCACAAAAGCCACACAACCAAGGCCTCTCACCACCAAGCTCTCTCCAAGCCTCAAGCTTCACCAAGTTTGGCCGGCCACCCCATGGAGTGTTTTATAGGATTGAAAAAACCTTTCACCTCCTATCACATTCAATGCAATCAATTGCATTGAAAAATAATCAAACAAGGAGTTACACACTCCTTGTTTGGCCGGCCACATGTGGAGAAATTCCAAAGGTCAAAACCCTTTGTCTCCTTCCACCTCATCAAGCTTAGGTGGCATGCTTATGTGGCATGCTTATGTGGCATGCTTAGGTGGCATGCTTATGTGGCATTCATGCATGTTGAATTAATCTTATTAATTCAATAAGCTTATGTTATCATATTGAATTAATCTCATTAAATCAATAAGGTAACATATTGAATTAATCTTATTAAATCAATTAAGCTTAGGCTATCATGATAACATATTTATTTAATCTTATTAAATTAATAAGCTTAGCATATTGAATTAATCTCATTAAATCAATAAGCTAAAATTCTCATTAAGCTTAAAGTCCAAAAACCATTTTGTACTTAAGCTCATTCCCAAATTATTCTAGTCAAACTAGAATGCACTAATTCTTCTAATCATCATGCTCTTTGTGTGTGACCCTATAGGCTCTCATAACGTTGGCAGTGGATCTAAACTCTTTTAGATACACAAGCAATGAGCGGCATCTAGCAATACATCATTGCTACCCAAGTTACGAAATAAGTTAAGATCCGACTAACCTTTCCGTGACTACTATAATGTATGACCGTGTCCTTCTATCCTTGATATCAGATTGACCATTGAGGCATAGACCGTGTCATCCTCGATCAATCTATGTGTTTCTTGATCCCTGAGTAAACTAACTCAAACAAATGAGCTCAATATCTCATATTGACTCATTCGATCATGGCCATGCGTTTTAGTAGTTCTACTCAATCAAGGGGCCTACAGATATCACTCTCGTCATATGAGAGGGATAGATTCCATCTACATCACTCACATCCCTCCGCATAATTTGTTATATACCCAGTAATCGTGTTTATGGTCCACCCTGTTATGGGTGACGTTTGACGATACCAAAGTACATAACTCCTTATGTAGGGAACCGTAGTGACTTCAGGTTTGAGGACTATTCATACCAATAGTCACATGAGAAAGTTTATGACACTCATATGACGTTCCATGAAACTTTCTCATGGCGAGTTAGTTCAGTATATATTCTCTAATATATACCCATGTGTCAACTTGATATCATATATCCATGACTTGTGAGATCAAGTCATCAATTGACCTACATGCTAGTCTTTATGTATTAATATTACCCTTGCATATTAATACTTGACTAGGAACATTTAGGAAAGTGTTCTCTACAGCCTCTGATAATCAATTTTGCCAATTGATGTGCTGTAGATAAGAACCTACTTTTCTAGGGCATTATTATATTTAATTTAGCTGGCACAAGCAAGACGTAAATATAATAACCAATCCTTTGCCTTTATAGAATATGATACAAAATGTTCCCTATTCAACCATCACATGATTGGTTATAGGGCTATAACTAACAATCTCTCACTAGCACTAGTACCAATCACTATAATATCTGATACCTAGTGACCTAGTGTGACCATCATGCTTCCTCTGTGCCAAAGCCTTGGTCAATGGATCTGCGATGTTAGCTTCTGTCGGTACTCTGCATATCCTCACATCTCCTCTATCGATGATCTCTCGAATGAGATGGAAGCGCCATAGTATGTGTTTGGTCCGCTGATGTGATCGAGGTTCCTTAGCCTGTGCAATAGCCCCATTGTTGTCACAATAGAGGTCTATTAGATCTGCAATGCTAGGAACTACCCCAAGTTCACTGATGAACTTACGGAGCCAAACAACCTCCTTTGCTGCATCAAACGTAGCAATGTACTCGGCTTCTGTTGTAGAATCAGCAACTGTGTCCTGCTTCGAACTCTTCCAGCTCACAGCTCCACCATTCAGGCAAAACACGTACCCCGATTGCGATCTATAGTCATCCTTGTCTGTTTGGAAGCTTGTATCACTGTAACCCTTTACAGTTAGCCCCTCATTGCCTCCAAATATCAGGAAATATTCTTTCGTTCTTCGTAAGTATTTAAGAATATTTTTGACTGCTATCCAGTGACTTTCACCTGGATCCGACTGATATCTACTCGTCATGCTCAAAGCATACGAGACGTCAGGACGAGTACAAAGCATGACGTACATGATAGACCCTATAGCAGATGCATAAGGGATCTTATCCATGCGATCTCTCTCCTTCTTAGAAGAGGGACATTGAGTCTTCGAAAGACTCATACCATGTGATAAAGGCAGAAATCCTTTCTTGAAATTTTGCATAGCAAAACGATCTAGCACTTTATCAATGTATGTACTCTGACTTAGGCCAAGTAATCTTTTAGATCTATCTCTATAGATCTTGATGCCTAGAATATAGACAGCTTCACCTAAGTCTTTCATCGAGAAACAATTTCCTAACCACATCTTCACAGACTGGAGTGAGGGAATATCATTTCCGATGAGAAGTATGTCATCTACATACAAGATAAGAAATACAACAGTGCTCCCACTATTTCTCTTGTAGACACAAGGTTCATCTTTATTCTTGATGAAACCAAACTCCTTGATTGCATTATCGAATCGAAGATTCCAGCTTCGAGAGGCTTGCTTTAGTCCATAAATGGACCTTTGTAGTTTGCATACCTTTCCAGGATGCTTTGGATCTTCAAAACCCTCAGGCTGTGTCATGTACACATCCTCGAGTAGCTTTCCATTCAGAAAAGCGATTTTGACATCCATTTGCCAGATCTCATAATCGTGGTAGGCTGCAATAGCAAGTATGATCCGAATGGATTTAAGCATCGCAACTAGTGAAAAGGTTTCATCATAGTCAATACCATGAATTTGTTTGAATCCTTTAGCCACCAATCTACCTTTATAGGTATGCTTATTACCATCCATGTCAGTCTTTACTTTAAAGACCCACTTACACCCAATGGGTTTTACCCCTTTAGGTGGATCAACTAAAGTCCATACTTGGTTAGTGTACATGGATTCCATTTCGGATCTCATGGCCTCTAGCCATTTCTCAGAATCTGGGCTCATCATAGCTTCTTGATAGGATGTAGGCTCGTCAAGATCGACAAGCAATACATCACCGTTGTCACCAAGAGAAAAGAATATCTCTCGGGTTGACGACGGATCCTATCAGATCTACGAAGAGGTTGGTCTACTTGAACAGGTGTTTGCTCCACAACTCTTTGGGCAACAATTTCCTCATCCACAACACTTTGTGGTGCCTGTTCATTTTCCATCGAAGCCTTAGTGTTATCTTCATTTTGAATTTCTTCAAGATGAATTTTACTCCCACTAGTTTTTCTAGAAATAAATTCTCTTTCTAGAAAGACAGCATTTCTGGCAACAAACACCTTGCCAAGTGTGGGATTGTAAAAGTAATATCCCTTAATTTCCTTGGGATATCCTACAAAATAACACTTATCTGATTTGGGTCCTAGTTTATCTGAGACTTGACGTCTAACATAAGCTTCACAACCCCAAATCTTTATAAAAGACATTTTGGGACTCTTCCCAGTCCATAACGTATATGGTGTCTTTTCTACGGCTTTTGATGGGACGCGATTAAGTGTGAAAGCGGCTGTCTCTAGAGCTAAACCCCAAAAGGAAGTAGGTAGATCAGTCTGGCTCATCATTGATCGTACCATATCTAATAGAGTACGATTTCTCCTCTCAGATACACCATTCCATTGTGGTGTTCCAGGTGGAGTGAGTTGGGATATTATCCCACACTCAGCCAGGTGATCACGAAACTCTTGACTAAGGTATTCACCACCTCGATCTGATCGAAGTAGCTTAATACGCTTACCAAGTTGGTTTTGTACTTCATTCTTGAATTCTTTGAACTTTTCAAAGGATTCTGACTTATGTCTCATCAAATATAAGTAGCCAAATCTACTTATATCATTAGTGAAAGTAATAAAGTACTTATAGCCTCCTCTGGCTTTGACATTGAAAGGGCCACATACATCAGTATGTATGAGTCCTAACAAGTCTGTCGCTCTCTCGCCATGTCCACTAAATGGAGTTTTAGTCATCTTTCCTAAAAGACAAGATTCACATACCTCATATGATTCAAAATCAAATGAGTCCAATAATCCATCTTTATGGAGTTGGGATATGCGTTTTTCATTTATGTGACCTAGGCGACAGTGCCAGAGATATGTTTGGTTCAAATTATTCGATTTGAACCGTTTGGTATTTACGTTATAAATTGGATTTTCTAAATCTAGAACATAGAGACCATTCATAAGTGGTGCATTACAATAGAACATTTCATTCAAATAAATGGAACAACATTTGTCCTTTATTATAAAAGAAAAGTTTTTCTTGTCTAAACAAGATACAGAAATTATGTTCTTCGTTAATGCAGGTACATAAAAGCACTCCTCTAGTTCTAAGATAAGCCCAGTGGGCAAAGACAAAGAATATGTTCCTACAGCTACAGCAGCAACTTTTGCGCCATTGCCTACTCGTAGGTCCACTTCGCCCTTTGCCATTAGTCTACTATTTCTCAGTCCCTGCACATTAGTACAAATGTGAGATGTACATCCGGTATCTAATACCCATGTAGAAGAAATAGATAGATTAACTTCTATAATATGTATACCTGAGGCAGAAGTCCCACTTCTTTTCTTCTTTACTTCCTCAAGGTAGACTTTGCAGTTCCGCTTCCAGTGTCCAGTCTCACCGCAATGGAAATAGTCCTCTTCCTTAGGTACTTTACCTTTACCCTTTGAAGTGGATGAATTGGCCTAGCCTTTGGCTTGGGTCTTACCCTTGCGTTTGCGCTTACCTTTGCCCTTCTTGACCATTAGTACGTTACTAACTTTGTTCTTGAGATTCGGTTCAGCAGTTCTTAACATGCTGAGAATCTCAGGTAAAGGCTTATCAATTTCATTCATGTTATAATTCATGACGAATTGATTATATGCTTCCGGCAATGATTGCAGGATAACATCGGTTGCCAATTCTTGGCTCAGTGGAAAACCTAGTCTTTCAAGGTTCTCAACGTACCCTATCATTTTAAGTATGTGAGTTCCTACAGGTGTTCCTTCTTGCATCTTGCATGCAAAAAGAGCCTTAGACACTTCAAAACGCTCGTGCCTAGCTTGTCCTTGATATAGTTGTTTCAAATGCTTAACCATATCATAGGCATCCATGTTCTCATGTTGCTTCTGAAGCTCAGAGTTTATGGTGGCAAGCATAAGACATGACACATCTAATGCGTCATCTTGATGCTTCTTATAAGCATCCTTTTGACGAGTGGCGCAGGCGGGTGTTTGAGGATAGGCTGCTCTAGGACATACAGTTTACGTTCTTGCTTGAGGATAATCCTCAAGTTCCTATACCAGTCTAGAAAGTTAGCTCTATTGAGCTTGTCTTTTTCAAGGACAGATCGCAAGTTGAGGGGGTGTGTCGTGTTAGATGACATGGTGATCTACAACATTAAAATGCAAAATTAAGTATCATACCTAAGTCATTTAATTAGGCCTTTAATTAAATGAGGCTCCCACTAAATTCTCATAGCTTTGATATGAGCTAATCATTGATGTAGGCAAACACATTTTGCTTACATCATTAGCTTCTATTTAGCTATAAATTTATATGAGATAAAGATCCACATCATACTTCGTTTTGAGTTAGCTTTTGCTAATCGCCCAAGATGTAGTATGATTAGGTAGGCAATCTTTTGCCAATTACATCTGATGTAACTCTTTAATAGCTTTGGTTAAGTTTAGATTAGTTTAGTGCTTATTCCTAAACCAGCTTCCAGGCCGTGGCGAGGCACAGAGGCCTTCTTTAATATCGGAGCAACGACCACTTTCTAAGACAAAGCTGATGTTCGAAAATCACACAAAACTAATTTTTAAAACTTATGTTCAAATCTAATATATGCCTCTACTTTCTTAATTAAATAAGAAAAACTTAATTAAGTCTTAACCAAGTTTGATAGCGGGACATCACGATTGTCCACTCGCACTCTTCCAAGATAAAATGCATTGATTTGCTTTGGCAAACCCAACAACAAATGATCGAGGAAGTAGTGAGTACCAAACTTTGGTAGGCATATCGTTTTTGACTTATTAAGAAATAAACTTAAACATGCATCACATACATATTAGCATACATCACATATAAGCTAAATTAACATGCATCACATACATATTAAACTAAGCGTGTCATGGTTATGACCCTTATTCTACAATCTTCTCAAGCCAATGAAAAGATTGATTGGTCAACCTAGGGATAACATCTTCTCCCAAGTGCTTCCTTTTGGTTGTCTTGTGTTGTTGACTTCCTCCTTGTAACGTCATCTTCCAATGGACCCTCCATCTTTGTTTTGTATATTACAAAAGGAGAAATACTCGAGTTACATTCGAGTCTAAAACTAATTTTACAACAAGAATTTTAGGAGAAAGGCACGACACGCAGGCCGTATTAAGAATTACAACACACACATTCACAAACTTTTTGGGACTAGGCCATAACCATGCACCATGTCAATTTTAACTTTTAAAAGACATCGGATATTTTATTATGTTTGAAAAATTGCTAATGCAATTATCAACTCATAATAAAATTTATCCCACTTCTATATCATATATAAAATAGAGAAAACCTATTTTTTTTATACGATCTTTCGCAAGTGGCTCTGATACCACTGTAGGGATTTTTATGCACAATAGCATATGCGCAACGGAAAAATAGGATCCCTTCCAAGTGATCCTTGCGAAAGAAAACCTCGTACAAAAATAAATTTCTCAAAACCTATCTTATAGGAGAATATTACCTTTGTTGCGTGCCCTTTTTAATCCCGCTTCTCCTTGGGTTTGTTGGATCTTTTAGCACGTTCAAATGTCTGTGCCTCTATATGTATCCACACGAGCAAGCTCTTGTCTCACAAAAGAAACTAGAAGAGCTGTTCTTTACTTCTTGCTAGAGAAGTCCCTAAAGGATAGGAAGGTAGGGAAAAAGAGAAAGGAAGAAGAAGACCACTCTTCTTGCTAGCCTACACTCACAAAAACCACACAACCAAAGCCTCTCACCACCAAGCTCTCTCCAAGCCTCAAGCTTCACCAAGTTTGGCCGGCCACCCCATGGAGTGTTTTATAGGATTGAAAAAACCTTTCACCTCCTATCACATTCAATGCAATCAATTGCATTGAAAAATAATCAACCTTGTTTGGCCGGCCACATGTGGAGAAATTCCAAAGGTCAAAACCCTTTGTCTCCTTCCATCTCATCAAGCTTATGTGGCATGCTTAGGTGGCATTCATGCATGTTGAATTAATCTTATTAATTCAATAAGCTTATGTTATCATATTGAATTAATCTCATTAAATAAATAAGGTAACATATTGAATTAATCTTATTAAATCAATTAAGCTTAGGCTCTCGTGATAACATATTTATTTAATCTTATTAAATTAAGAAGCTTAGTATATTGAATTAATCTCATTAAATCAATAAGCTAAAATTCTCATTAAGCTTAAAGTCCAAAAACCATTTTGTACTTAAGCTCATTCCCAAATTATTCTAGTCAAACTAGAATGCACTAATTCTTCTAATCATCATGCTCTTTGTGTGTGACCCTATAGGCTCTCATAACGTTGGCAGTGGATCTAAACTCTTTTATATACACAAGCAATGAGCGGCATCTAGCAATACATCATTGCTACCCAAGTTACAAAATAAGTCAAGATCCGACTAACCTTTCCGTGACTACTATAATGTATGACCGTGTCCTTCTATCCTTGATATCAGATTGACCAATGAGGCATAGACCGTGTAATCCTCGATCAATCTATGTGTTTCTTGATCCCTGAGTAAACTAACTCAAACAAATGAGCTCAATATCTCATATTGACTCATTCGAGCATGGCCATGCGTTTTAGTAGTTCTACTCAATCAAGGGGCCCACAGATATCACTCCCGTCATATGGGAGGGATAGATCCCATCTACATCACTCACATCCCTCCGCATAATTTGTTATATACCCAGTAATCGCCTTTATGGTCCACCCTGTTACGGGTGACGTTTGATGATACCAAAGTACATAACTCCTTATGTAGGGAACCGTAGTGACTTCAGGTTTGAGGACTATTCATACCAATAGTCACATGAGAAAGTTTATGACACTCATATGACGATCCATGAAACTTTCTCATGGAAAGTCAGTTCAGTATATATTCTCTAATATATACCCATGTGTCAACTTGATATCATATATCCATGACTTGTGAGATCAAGTCATCAATTGACCTACATGCTAGTCTTTATGTATTAATATTGCCCTTGCATATTAATACTTGACTAGAAACATTTAGGAAAGTGTTCTCTACAACCTCTCATAATCAATTTTGCCAATTGATGTGCTGTAGATAAGAACCTACTTTTCTAGGGCATTATTATATTTAATTTAGCTGGCACAAGCAAGACGTAAATATAATAACCAATCCTTTGCCTTTATAGAATATGATACAAAATATTCCCTATTCAACCATCACAAGATTGGTTCTATGGCTATAACTAACAGAGGCTTCCTGCTGCCAAAGCATAAGGAACCGCCTTCATCTCCTCTATCTCCTTTGATGTTCTAGGACACATCTCCTTAGATAAAAGAACTCCATGCCTGAAAGGTAGGCAACCTTTCTTGGAGTTTTGCATGCTAAAATGAGCCAAAACAGTGTCTATGTATGAAGCTTGAGATAAGAACAACATTCTTTTCCTGCGATCCCTTATAACCTTGATCCCAAGGATGTGTCCCACTTCTCCCAAGTCCTTCATATCAAACTGTTTGGACAACCATACCCTTACGTCTGATAACACCATGACATTGTTGCCAATTAACAAAATGTCATCTAAGTATAGTACAAGAAATACCACTATATTTCCGTCGCATCTCTTGTATACACAAGACTTATCCGAACTTTGAATAAATCCATAAGACTGGATTACCTCATCAAAATGGATGTTCCAAGATCTCGAAGCTTACTTCAATCCATAAATGGATCGATTAAGCTTGCACACAAGATGCTCTTTGCCCTTTCCCTTTGCAATGAATCCCTCTGGTTGCTTCATATAGATGTTTTCCATAAGACTTCCATTAAGGAAAGTTGTCTTGATATCTATCTATCATACCTCATAATCCATATGAGCAGCAATACATAAGAGAATCCGGATAGACTTAAGCATGACTACCGGCAAAAAGGTCTCCTCATAATCGATACCCTCTTTTTGAGTATACCCCTTCGCAACAAGCCTTGCTTTGAAGGTCTCAACCTTCCCATCTATTCCTCTCTTTCTTTTGTAGAGCCACTTGCATCCAATGGCTTTTACACCATTGGGTGGTTCTACTAGCTCCCAGACCTGATTTGAATCCATAGATTCAATCTCAGCATTCATTGCACTTTGCCAAGATACCACATCTTTATCTTGGATTGGCTCGTCATATGTCCAGGAATCAGGTTCATGTTCGCTAGGGACCAAATCAGAAGATTCTCCCAAGAACATGAATCTATTAGGCTGTCTCACAACCCTCCCACTACGACGAGGTATCACCTGTGTATCCTTTGTGACATGCGGTGTAGTGACTTATGGTATATCCTCTTGTACCGGTGGTACTGAAGTAGTGACTTCCCCTTTCAATTCTTCTAGAAAAATCTTACTCATGGGCTTGTGGTTCATCACATAGTCTTCCTCTAGAAATCTGGCATTCGTGCTAACGATCACCCTCTGATCTCTAAGACTATGAAACAAACAACCTTTCGTTCCTCTAGGATAGCCAACGAACATGCGCACTTCTGTACGAGGTTCCAACTTACCAGCATCTGCCTTCAGCACATGTGCAGGACTCCCCCAAATCTGAATATGCCTTAGACTAGGCTTTTGCCAGTCCATAATTCTGTGGGAGTAGAAGGCACTGATTTAGATGGTACTAAGTTCAGAATATACACTGCCGTATCTAGAGCATATCCCCAGAATGAATCTGGAAACTCAGAATAACTCATCATCGATCTAACCATCTCCATAAGAGTCCTATTCCTTCGCTCTAATACACCATTCTACTGGGGTGTGCCAGGTGCAGACAATTGGGATTTATTCCCTCTGATAAATAATTCCTAAACTCTCCTAAGAGGTACTCACCACCACGATCAGATCGTAGTTTCTTGATACTTTTACCCTGACGTTTCTCCACATCAGCCTTGAATTCTTTGAACTTGTCAAAGCATTCAGACTTGCGGTGCATCAAGTAAATGTATCCATATCTCGAATAATCGTCTATAAAGGAGACAAAATATTCAAAACCACCTCTAGCCTGGATAGACATAGGACCACACAAATCAGAATTAACCAATTCCAACACATCTTTGGCTCTATACCCCTTGGCCTTGAAAGGTCTCTTGGTCATTTTACCTTCCAAGCAGGACTCGCAGGTTGTGAAGTCTTCCACCACTAATGAACTCAGAGGTCCATCAGCTATCAACCTTTGAATTCTGCTTAGGTTAATGTGACCAAGCCTTAGATGCCAAAGATATGTTTGGTTCATCTTCGAAGGTTCTTTTCTCTTATTGGAATTAGAAGGTGAGCTATTCACTTCTATTTGCATCGTGGGAGCTTTTGGTTTAAGTGTATACAAATTTCCTATCAATGCGCCAGAACAGATAATCTCCCTATTCTTTTTTATAATAACTCTGTCATTAAAAGAAATAGAATATCCATCCATAATCAATTTAGAAACCAAAATTAAATTCTTTCTAAATAAGGGAACATAAAGGCAATTTTTAAGAACCAAAACATTATTCCTCTCAAAAGATAAATAAACATCTCCCACTACAATAGCCGCCACCTTTGTGACATCGTCCAAGTATACGGTAATCTCCTCCTCAGTCAGTCGTCTGGTTTCCTGGACCCTTGCAAAGTATTGCATACATGATCAGTGACCCCCGTATCTACACATCAGGTGCCGGTAGATAATACCGCTAAACATGTTTCAACGACTAGACCAAAAGATATACCTTTGTTATGCTTCCGGTTGTGACAGTCCTTCTTCCAGTGTCCTGTCTGATTGCAAGTGAAGCACTTGCCTTTCGGCTTCTTCACTCCTCCCTGAGTTCCTCCCACCACCTTTGCCCCAGCTTGTTTCTTCTTCTTCTTGCCTTTCGGATTAGAAGCAGAAACCTTTTGGGCAACCATGGCCTGTGTCTGAGCACTCTGACGAAATAGCCCCTCTGCTGCCTGGAGTTCTGTCAGAAGCTCCGCCAACGAATACAACCTCTTGTTCATGTTGTAGTTTAGGTGAAACTGCTCAAAACTCCTAGGTAGAGACTGGAGAATGATATCGACCTGGGTTTCTCCATCGATCTCAGCTCCGAGGACCTCCAGCTCTTTCAAATGAGCCATCATCTTGAGAACATGATCCCTCATGGGTGTTCCCTCGATCATGGTGGTCATCATCAAGTTCCTCATGGCTTTTTGCCTTGCAGCTCGATTCTAGTGTCCGAAAAGCTCTTTGAGATTGAGCATCATGTCATAAGCAGTGGGCATGGCTTGATGCTAATGTTGCATTACATTTGACATAGATGCCAAAATGTAACATCACACCATCTCATCAGTCTTAATCCACTTCTTATAACTCTTCTTCTCCTTTTCCCCAGAATCATCCGTAGGCTTAGGAGGGCACTCTTTGAGGAGTACATATTTGTATTCCTCAGCAGTCAAGACAATATCAAGATTCCTCTTCCAATCAACATAATTGGGTCCAATAAGTTTATTTTTTTTCAGTATCACAATAAGCGGGTTGAAAGTCATTTTGAAAAAACCTAAGAATCACATAGATCAAAACATTAGATTTCAAAAAATTATTGATTCCTCAAACAATAAAATTTTAAAATCAACCAACACCTCAAAACACCGAGAATATCGTATGCCACGATAGTGTGGACGTATCTTCGGCCTTACAAATAAAAGTAGTGACTCCAATGGGGAGGATACTCCTATTTGCATCTAAGTGTTCACCATTACTCGGTACTAATGCAATTATCTCAGGTTATGTGCCTTCCGATGGGAAAGTACACACGCTCTTTAATAATTTCTTATAACCATATTCGACCCCGTGATTCACAAATAAACTCATCCGATGGGGAGGAAGGCACTCAGAGCCGACGCACAAGTTTGTTTGCATCACATGTCAAATCGTAATGGAGGCTGTGGGAATTTATAAAAATATCCCTCTCCCATATAGTAATTTAAAATTGAGGAATTTTCTAGCCTACGACATGCATATAAAAAAATAAGCAATAAATATAAAAAAGAAATATTTTCCAACTATTATGGCTTTTGTCTCCAATATTCCTCCCATCGTATCGCCATCTCGTCCACTCCTCCCTACGCCATGTACAAGCCATCTGGAGATCCGAGCCGAGACTAACTATTTTAATTTACATTCATCGATCCTATACTCCATGAAGGAGTGTACATGAAATCTAGATTGAAAGTAAACTAAAATAAAAGAGTGACTAAACAATATCATACTTAATTACAAAAATTAAATACTAGCCTCGTCAACCCCGAGGATTAAAAAAAAAAAAAATACAATTGCACACATATAATCACATACACACATATGACCATAATAGTTGGATCCTATGCCTGCAACCAAAAAGTTAACCTATGCACATCCTACTATTATCCGGTACATATAATATATGAAAAGTGCATAAAAGTAACCGAATCCTAGACACACAAAATTGAGAACCGTGGCTCTGTTACCACTTGACGGGAGGAAACTTCGCTTCCCACTTCAACTTGGTTGCTTGTTCATGGAGATCCCTTCTATGTCCCTGGATAAAAAAATTTATCCTTGACAAACAGGGATTACCCAAGCTACCGTTTCATCGTCGTGTTATTCGATTAGAGTGATCACTTGAACAAACTTGTTGTTCAAGCAACCAACTTCTATTCTATGATTAGTTGCGGAATAGACAATGTATGGATCGCCAGTTTTTATATTTATATTCGGGGTCCAAATAAATTAAGCCACATATCAAAACATACAACATATAAATAAACAAAAGGAAAGCAAAACAAGATTTATACCTCTTGTTTACTTCAAGGTCTTCTATCGTATGTCCTTCCTCCTTTTGGATGTCGTGTGGGTGACGATCTTCCAAAAGTCGAAGCCTCCTAGATCACTTTCTTCCTTTCTTTGCTCGCTCCAAACGAAAGGAAGAATAAAACAAAACTCTTCTCCTATCTAGAACCGACCACCAAGCCACATTGCTTGGTGATTTCCGCCGGCCAAGGAGAGAAGATGAGGATTATGGATGCCGACCAAAAGCTCCAAGGGAAGAGACCCTAGCCTTTGTCACCGGCCAAGGATGAGAGAAAGAAGATTGGACGCCGGCCAAGGAGAGAAGAAGAGAAGATGGGCGCCGGCCAAAACCCTAGGAAGAAGGAAAAAACTTCCAAAAGTGTGGCCACCCAATGCCTCCTCCAAAACCCTAGCCTCCCTTTTGTTTCTTGCCGCCCAAGCCAAAAGAAACAAAAACCCTAATCTCTCAAAGTATCTCCCACGCCCAAGCCTAGGCCTCCTTTTATAGAGTTAGGCTTAAGCCTTGTTTTAATCTCCACCTTCGGATCTAGGGATTTAATCTCAACCGTCGGATCTAGAGATTTAATCTCCATCATCGGATCTAGAGTTTTATTTTCCATCATTGGATCTAGAGTTTTATTTTCCATCATCGGATCTAGGATCCATGAGGTTTTAATAGGCTATAATAGGGATCATAAGGAGGAGTTGGATCTTGGCCACCCAATGGATCAAGCCCACATAAAGTCCGATCCATTAATGATAATCCATTCCACTAGAGGATTATAATTGATCTACCTCACCAACCCCCATAAGTTAATATGGGCTCCATATATTATTTGTACATATATCACCCCATGTTTAAGATCTCGAATGTCCGTCAATTAATTAATTTACTGACAATTAATTAATCAACATCTAACTCAATGAGTAGTACCACTAAACCTTATCATCATGCCGGACCAAGTACACCTATAGGGTTTACATGATGAACCTTATGAGCTCCTCAAGGGGACATCATCATCCTAATATATAGGACGCAGTTTCCTCCTATAATCAATGACACACCATATAAATAATATCATCTCCCAACTTACCGAGCCTATCGATTTACTCTATTAATCTCACCCATTGGTAAATCAAAGAAATAAATACTAAGTATATGTGCCCATTATTATATCGGGATTAAGAGCATGTACAACATAATATCTGAGGTATGATTCGATTATGTAGTTAGCAATAAATCGAATCACCTCTAAATCGGTCCTGCTCAATACACACAAAGTGTACTAGTGTAATTCTATGGTCAAGACAAACCAATACCAAATTACACTACAACCATACCAATGGTCTGTCCATAACCATCTCGATTGTGAGCCTTTACTTATACTTTACAAGGAACTGATAACATGATCTCCCGCGTGACACTACACACCATGTTATCTACAATGTAATGTATTAGACAAAATGCATAACCATAAATATGCAAATAATGATCATGTGATTCTTATTTCAGAATAAAGATGTTCATACAAAAGATAAACTTTTCAGTATACATCCCAACATTAGATCTCATCGTAATCTAAACCTTCGACTTGACTAAACCCTTTAACGACTAATCTAGCTTTATTTCTAATTACTTCACCTTTATCATCAAGTTTATTTCTAAACACCCACCTTGTTCCAATGATTGTTTTATCTTTAGGTGGTGGTACTAATTCCCATACTTCGTTCCTAGTGAATTGAGCTAGCTCTTCTTGCATTGCAATAATCCAATCGGGATTAAGAAGAGCTTGGTCAATGGTTTTGGGTTCAATTTTGGAAATCAAGGAGATTTGACTAATGTTTTGGTATGAAGCTCTAGTTCGAACTCTTAGGCTTGGATCACCTATCACTTGTTCGATAGGATGATTCGTTTGTGTCCTAGTTTGATTTGGGTTAGAGTCACCTATCGCTTGGTCGATAGTATGATTCGTTTGAGTCCTAGTTTGACTTGGGTTAGAGTCACCTATCGCTTGGTAGATAGAATGACTCGGTTTACTTAGGTTAGGATTAATACTAGACTAGATCTCAAGATCGGAGTTCAGTCTAGTATGAATCGGCTCGCTAATTGAGGTTGCTAGGGGTTTTGTAGGTTCATGTCCTTCATCAAACACTACATTAATAGTCTCTTTGACCCTAAGGGTGTCATGGTTATATACCCTATAGGCTCTACTCGTAGTCGAGTATCCTAAAAAGATTCCAGTAGAAGTTTTGGATGTGAATTTCCCTAGGTAATCCTTAGAGTTTATGATATGTACCTTACATCCAAATACCCTAAAGTACTTGATGTTAGGTATTTAACGTGATAAATTTCATACGAGGTTTTAAGGTGTCTCTTTATCATAAGAATCCTATTTTGTACATAGCAAGCCGTACTAACAGCTTCTGCCCAAAACCTATTGGGTAGGTTATACTCGTTTAACATTGTCCTAGCAGCTTCTTGTAGGGTTCTATTTTTACGTTCTACTAGGTCATTCTGTTGTGGGGTTCTAGGGCACGAGAACTCATGGTGGTATCCATTTAGGTTACAGAATTCTATAAACCTATGGTTCTCGAATTCACCACCATAATCACTCCTAAGTCTTTTGATTTTAAGGTTTTGTTGATTTTCTATTAGTTTAAATAGGTTGATTAATTGATCTAGGGTATCACTTTTGTGTTTGATGAACCTAACCCAAGTGAATCTAGAATAGTTGTCAATTATGACTAAGAAGAATTGACTCCCATTAAGTGACTTAGCTCCGTGTGAATCAAATAGATCCATGTGTAGGAGCTCAAGAACACTTTTGGTTCGTTCTTGATTAGTTAGTTTATGCTGTGTCCTAGATTGTTTACCTTGTTGACAAGCATTACATATTTTATTATCCAAGTTGTTCAGGTTAGGCAAACCTTTGACTAAGTCACTCTGACTCATCTTGTGGATGAGTCTTGGGTGCGAGTGACCGAGTCGTTGGTGCCACAATCAAGATTTCTCTTGTCGTGTCATAAGACACTTGGTTGAGGAGTTAGTTAAATTAATAGTATAAATATTGTTATTTCTTGTTCCTTTAAGAATTATTTAGAGGTTTCATTTGTATTAATTACACATTCATTTTCTAGAAATATGACCTTATAGTTATTATCACACAATTGGCTTAAATTATATTGGAAATTTTCTACCAATAAGACATTTTGAATAATAAAGTTTGAGTTGAGCTCAATATCACCTGACCCGATGATTTTGAGCTTGTCGTTATTTTCGAAGGCTACCGATCCTTGTCGTTTGAATCGAAGCTTCGAAAACTTGAGTTGATCCCCGGTCATGTGTTGGGAGCAACAACTGTCCAACATCAATTGATCCTACACACAAGGTAGTTGGATCGAATATTGGAATTCCTAAAGGTTGGTTATAAATTATTAAACCTAAATCATCTCACCCATGTCTACATGATCAAGCATGTTAACCTTATATGTTCTTGTGAGATGACTTCCAATTTTACTTGATTTAAATATAATGATTTGAACACTTGTCAACCTTGCGTTAGATTTGGATTTGACCTTAAGCTCATCAAGTCACCTTTTCAAGATTATGGTTTCTAGGTCGTGGTGAGGCACAGGGGCCTTCTTTGATCAGAAAAATGACCACTTCCTTAGACAAAGCCATTTTCAAGAAAATAGAGACTTGACTCACCTAAGACCACTTCCTGGTCTAACTAGTCTAGGATACGGCGAGGTAGTTTCAGCTAGTTCCACTCGGTCAAGTGCACCGAACTAGATACGCCTTTTCTAGCCCGAATACACAAGAATTCGCTTTTCTAGCGTACTATCATCTCGCCGCATCCTAGTACTATGTTACCAAGTATTGACGAGTTATAGTCCTATCTAACCATTCTAAAAAAAATCAAAATAAATAAAGGACCTAAACATGCAATTTCTAAGTTAAAGCACAAACAAGTTTTGTACTGGCTCCCCCTGGACCATTGAATCGGTTCGATCTCTCCACATAGTAGATTTGGTCCTTGGGAACCCAGTACTGGTTGGATCCTAAGTTTGAAATCAAAGTTGTAAAATACCACAGAAAAAATAAAATAAAATAAATGTTGGGTAATTAAGAGAATACCCTATGAAATTTTTCAGGAATTTTTAGGATTTTTTCTGGACTCGAATAGAGATTTCTAAGACCCTCTTTGCTTAGAAGGAGTTAAAGGGCTTAACGGGTCTGAAATTTGACCCGTTTATTTGCCAACCCGACCCATTTCATTAACGGAGCCATTCCGCACCACTGACTTTAATTTCTCGCTGAGCGTTTCCTGCTCGCGACCTTACTCCCTTATCTTCTCCGCGACCACAGCACCGGTCGACGTCTCCCATTCTCGCGAACAGATCTCTCTCTCGCTTTCTCTTCTTCTCCTCCGTGCAACCTCTCCGACTCCTACCGCCTGGACTTCGTCGGCTCCTCTGTGCGAGTGGAGAGCGGTAAGAGACGTTCCCTCGATGGTGCTCGCGAATAGACCAGAGCATCAAAAGGGGGCTCAGGATTTGGGGGCTTGGGTCGGTGGCGATGACACCGTGCTCAGATAGGAAGCGGCGACTTGCTACTGGAGCTGGGTAAGGCAATGCTTTCTCCCTCGATGGGTTCCTGTGCGACCTGGGTGTTGACCATGAGTCATTTGAACAGGGGATTCTAGTGGGTGCTAGGGCAGTTGGTTTGGGGGCATTGACTTTGTCGGTGAATAGAGGATCACCGTCGGAGCTAGGTGAGTTGGTAGTGTTTTCTTTCTTCTTCATGCTTGGACGGGATGGAAATCCCTGAAATTTCTTCGTTGGTTAACGGGTTTCAGTTTCGGGCAATCGATTGTTCGGTGAATTGGACTGCCAGATTATGGGGAGTCACTGCCGGAGAGATCCTAATTGTCGGTGAAACTTCAATTTCTGGTAAGCAAGATTAATTCCCCTTTTTGTTCTGTGAATTCATTTTGGTGGAGATGGCTATGGGTTTGGTTGTAAAGTGTTGACTGAGAATTATCAGCATTACGGTTGTGAATAGGTTGATGGGTTACTAGTGTGGCTGTGAGTAAGAGGAGAGGACTTGTGGGGTTGTGTCGGTGAATTGAACCGGCTGTGAGGATGGTAAGGTCCTATTCAGAAAGTTGTGAGTAGAGTTAGGTCAGTTGTAAAGGTCGGCTATATAAGAAATGAAGAGTCAGCTTTGAATAAAAGAACTCTAATATGTCCAAGTGTTGCCCAAGTATTCCTCATCTGTAAAAGCATTGACACACCGACACTCCAACTTCCAAGCTATTAGGGCAATCAACCCAAGTATGGTTTGGTTTTGATGTGTGTGGTAAAGGGTTTAAGTTAGGTTGTTTATGTGATTTGATGTGTGTGTTCAAGTTGTACAAGACTTGGTGAATCACACATGGTTTGCTTGATAAGGCATTGGCGAGTTCACCATCTCATGGCTTGGGTCCTTGAGTCGGTGAAGGATGACATTGTGGAAGTCGTGCGCTTGGTGCATCCAAGGGACCGCCTGACGAGAAGCATTGGAGTGAAGCTAAAGGAAGCAGACTTCAGGACAAGACGCGAAGGATGACACTGGAGGAGCCGCGGGCTTAGTTCATCTGAGGGACGTGGCCGGACAAAGAGAGCTTCGGTGAGGGACTCCATGGGAAGATGAGAGATTGAGCGATTGTAACCCGGGTTGGGGTAGCTCATAGGTGAACTTGGTCGAATGGCTAAGTCAAGTGTCGGACGCTCAAACTTAGGTTTGAGGATTTACTCGACAAGTCGGACGCTCAAACTTGTGTTTGAGGTTTTACCTGACAATTGGATAAGTTGGATGCTCAAAAATGAGTTTGAGGTTTCTACCCGACGAATGAAAGTGTCAGATGCTCAAACAAGTGGTTTGAGGTTTACCCAACCATCAAATGCTCAAAATAAGTGTTTGTTTGAGGTTTTAACCGACACCAGTCAACTGCTATAGATAACAGTCGACTGATCCAAGTCTAGAGCAATCAACTGGTGTTTTACTGATGGACTTCTGGCCCAGCAGTCGACTGCCTATGGTTGGTAGTCGACTGCCAAGGGACGACAGTCAACTGATAAAGGATGTCGCGGGCACAAAAAGTTCATCAATCGACTGATTGCCTAGTTTAGTCGACTAATGACTTGATCAGTCAACTGATGAGCATGATCAGTCAACTACCCAGTGTGTCGTTAGACTGCAACAGTCGTAGTTTAGGCTTGGTCAGAAGTCGTTGGAACCACAGCAGTCGACTGATGGCATGAAGCAGTCGACTATTGCATGCCCAACAGGAAGAAACCCCTCTTCTCTATAAAAGGAGGGGTTGGGGGCCTTGAGGCAGCTAATTCTTAACTTTCATTCATACTCCCAAGTGCCCTAAATGTTTTCCACTCCTCTTCCTTGTGCTTACTTCTATTCTATTGTAAGAGGGAGTGATTTGCGTAAAGAGGTTACCTCCACCTTGTGTTAAGCTAAAGGAGAGACTAGTGAATTGAGTTGAGAAGTAATTCGCCTTATGAATCGTCCGTGGATTAGAGACAAGGGTCGTGAACCACGTTACATCTCTTGTTAGCGTTTACATCTCTTAATCTTTGTCTTTAGTCTTAATTGTTTTTGTTTTAGCATATTCCGTTGCACTAATTACTCTCGTAGACAATTAAGACGCGAGCGATTTCAATCTAAGGTCATTAAGGCTATTCAACCCCCTTCTAGCTGGGCCATGATCCTCCAACAAGTGGTATCAGAGCGAGGAGCTTGTCGACGTACTCATCGCCAAAATAAGCACAACAACCAAATGGCCGGCTCGAACATTCATCTGCCAAAATTTGAAAGGGACTTCGCTTAGTGGAAAAAGCATATGGAGGTATTCTTCGAAATGGATTTTGAAATAATATGGAAATGGTTTCGAAGTTCCTAGGGATGAAGAAGGGGAGCCATTAGAGAAATCAAGATGGTTGAAGAAGCAAAGAGAGGAGCACCTTGCAAATTTGAAAGCCAAGAACCATCTCTACAATGTGCTTCCTCAACAAGAGATTAATAAGATTGGAGAATGCTCAAGTGCTAAAGAGATGTGGGAGAAGCTAGTGGAGCTTCATGAAGGCACATCCAAAGCCAAGCTAGCAAGAAGGGATCTTTTCCGATCTCAATTGAACAATATCAAGCTAGATAAAGGGGAGAAGGTATTATCTCTACACTCATGATTTAAAGAAATTATTAATGGTTTATCAAGTGTAGGAGAAAATCTTTCACACTGGGATATGATCATGAAAGCAATAGACCCATTTCCCCGATCATCTAAGTGGAGCTTCATGGTAGATTCTTTCTACATCTCAAAGAATCTAGAGGTAAGTACTCTAGAAGAATTCTTTTCTACCATGGAATTACATGAAACTAGGCTTGAAGGAATAGTTGAAGATCCAATCAAGCAATCAAGGGGAGTAGCATTAGTGGTCGACAAAGGAAAGAAGAAGAATGAGACTCCACCCTCCTCATCCGATGATGAATCTTCCTCCTCAATGAATAGCAATGAAGAGGCTTATATGGTAAGGAAGGTAAGGCGTGCATTGAAAAATTTTAAATTTAACAAGTCTCATGATAGGAGGAGGACTAGGAAGGTGATTTGTTACAATTGCCAAGGAGAGGGACATATGAGGGATGAATGTCTCTTATTGAATAAATCAAAGGAAGACAAGAAGAAAGACAAGAAGAAAGGAAAGAAGAAGGAAGAGAAGAAATCAAAAGATAAAGGAAAGGAAAAAATGCAAAATTTGAAAGCCACATGGGACGATCCATCATCATCGGAAGAATAAGAGATCGTCTCCCATTTTGCATTAATGGGAATAGATGACATAGCTTCCACTTCATCCGAAAGAGAAAAAGCAAGCACAAGTGAGGAGGAGAGCTCAAGTGAAAGGGGAGCATCTACTTCGGATTCGAAAGAAGTGGATTGGGTAAGTGAGAAAAATAAACTACCCTCCCATGATGTTATTTCCATGATTACTAGCTTGACTAAGGACTTATTTAGAGCTAAGAAGAAAAATAAATGCATGCTTGATGAAATTAAAAAACTAGAAAAAAAAATTGAAAATTGCATGTTCACTTGATAATGTCATTTCTTCTAGTGTTAATGATGCATGCTTAGAAGAGAATAGGATTCTAAGGGAAAAGGTAGATTTTCTTACTAAGCCCTTGAAAAATTCCCAATTGGCTCTAACACATTGAATATGATTATTGGGAGCCAAAGAGCGAGTTTCAACAAAAAGGGCTTAGGTTATAAGGGAACCAAAAATTAAAAATCTTACCATTGTTTAATAGGTAGAGGACAATCCAAAACAACAATGGTAGCTAAGAAATGGATCCCATAGGAGTACTTGGTGAACCCTATTGAAAAGAATTTATATTGGGTTCCCAAGTCAATCCTCATGGGTTAGAGAAACCTAGGATAGTCAACCATACTTGAATATTTTTCATATCATATAATGTGGTTGACTTATTATGAGCATGGTGGATGATTTGGGTGATAATGTTTGAATCATGATTTATGATACTTGTTTTGTTATCATAAACATGCTTTATGATCATGATGATTGATAATACTTAACTTTGGTAGAAATTGCATGAAATATATGGTTAAGTACAAATACCTTAGTCACATCTCACATTCACCATAAGGCTAACTTGATTGAAAACATAGCATGGGTGAGATTTTAGGTTGATACAAGTGTTTCACTAATGCTTATGACATTTATATGGGTCACTTAGAGTATCATGACATAGCAATCATAGACCAACCATAGGGAAAGCTTATGTTTAATTCAGGAATATATTGCCCAAAGATCATGGTTGGATATTTTAAATATTTTAAAATCATTTCATGTTTTAAAATATGTGAGTTCATGTTTTAAAATGTTTCAAGGAAAAACTAGGCTTTCAAGTTGATAAAAATTTAAGTCATTTTCAAACTTTTGAGATTTTGCTTTATCTTCAAAAATTGATTGAATTTTTATGAAAAATTATTTTTCATTGATAGAGGGACTCATAAGAAATGTGTTCCCCGAATTTCATGATTTTTTAATTTTTTTGAAATTTTTAATGCATTTCTGAATTTGGATTAAAAAATTAGAAATCTGCATTTTTAGGTGCCAATCAACTGCCTATCTGAACTAGTCGACTGATGTACTGTACACGAGCAAAGTAACCTATTTTAAATGGTTTTTAGCTTGATTTTGGTAATTTTCTTCCCTTGTATAGTGATGCCATGTTGTATAACATATTTGATGATTTTGATGATGTCAAAGGGGGAGAAATGTTAGTGTTTAAGTGAATCATGCTAGGGGGAGAATTAACATGTGTTAAGGGGGAGTTGCATGTATTAAGGGGGAGTGTTTTGATACTCATGTTATGTTTACATGCTTTCCTTGCCTTAGTGTTTTGTTAATGATTTTCCTAACTTAAACATGTTGCCACACATCAAAAAAGGAGAGATTGTTAGGGAAATCAACCCAAGTATGGTTTGATTTTGATGTGTGTGGAAAAGGGTTTAAGTTAAGTTGTTTATGTGATTTGATGTGTGTGTTCAAGTTGTGTAGGACTTGGTGAATCACACATGGTTTGCTTGATAAGGCATTCGCAAGTTCACCATCTCATGGCTCGGGTCCTTGAGTCGGTGAAAGATGACATTGCGGAAGTCATACGCTAGGTGCATCCGAGGGATCGCCGGACGAGGAGCATTGGAGTGAAGCCAAAGGAAGCAGACTTCAGGGCAAGTCATGAAGGATGACACTGGAGGAGTTGCGGGCTTAGTGCATCTGAGGGACGTGGCCGGACGAAGGGAGCTTCGGTGAGGGACTCCATGGGAAGATGAGAGATTGAGCGATTGTAACTTGGGATGGGGTAGCTCATAGGTGAACTTGGCTGAATGGCTAAGTCAAGTGTCAGACACTCAAACTTAGGTTTGAGGTTTTACCTAACAAGTCGGATGCTCAAACTTATGTTTGAGGTTTTACACAGCAATTGGATAAGTCGGATGCTCAAACATGAGTTTGAGATTTCTACCTGACGAATAGAAGTGTCGGATGCTCAAACAAGTGGTTTGAGGTTTACCCAATCGTCGGATGCTCAAAACAAGTATTTTTTTGAGGTTTTACTCGACACTAGTCGACTGCTATAGATAGCAGTCAACTGATCCAAGTCGAGAGCAATCGATTGGTGTTCGACTGATGGACTTCTAACCCAATAGTCTACTGCTCGACCATCAGTCGACTGCCAAGGGACGACAGTCGACTGATAAAGGATGTCGCAGGCATAGAAAGTTAATCAATTATCTGATTGCCTAAATCAGTCGACTAATAGCTTGATCAGTCGACTGATGAGCATGATCAGTCGACTGCCTAATGTGTAGTTGGACTACAATGGTCACGGTTCAGGCTTGGTCAAAAGTCGTTGGAACTGCAGTAGTCAACTGATGGCATGCAATAGTAGACTGCTGCATGCCCAACGGGAAGAAATTCCTCTTCTCTATAAAAAGAGGGGTTGGTGGCCTTGGGGCAGCTAATGCTTAACTCCCATTCATACTCCCAAGTGCCCTAAATGGTTTCCACTCTTCTTCCTTGTGCTTACTTCTATTCTATTGTAAGAGGGAGTGATTTGTGTAAAGAGGTTACCTCCACCTTGTGTTAAGCTAAAGGAGAGACTAGTGGATTGAGTTGAGGAGTGATTCACCTTACGAATCGACAGTGGATTAGCGACAAGGGTCGTGAACCACATTACATCTCTTGTTAGCATTTGCATCTCTTAATCTTTGTCTTTAGTCTTAATTGTTTTTGTTTTAGAATATTTTGTTGCGCTAATTACTCTTGTAGACGATTAAGATGCGAGCGATTTCCATCTACGATCATCAGGGCTATTCAACCCCCCTTCTAGCTGGGCTACGATCCTCCAACACGAGCTACATTTCATTCCTTAAAAGAAGTGTCGGTATAATCTTTTGTATATTTTTGCTTTATTAGTACTTAACTTCAATAGGATACAAAGCTTATTTCTTAACCTACATTATTTGTAAAAAGAGAGAATCTCCAAGATTGAGAGTTCTCGATTCGGAGGATCTTTAGTGGATTGCCCATCGAGGTAGCTTTCAGAGAGCTACGAGCCTTAGAGTAGCAACCCGATTCAAGTTGTGAACCAAGTAAAAATAATTTGTGCAATTTACTCTATTTTATTCCACTCAAATTACTCTTTCTTTCAAAAGATTAAAATAATAGTTTTCAAAAGTTAAAAGATAAAGAAAATTTTTATAATCTCCGAGATTCACCTCTCTCTCTCAGGATTTGCGATCTTACATTGGGGACCAAGGAGAACATGAGTAATACTTTATGGAAGGAAGCGCATCTTGCAAATCAAAAGTCCCACAAGATGAGGCGATAGAGATGGAAGGGGGTCCTGAGTTTTGTTGGATCGAGCGGATCGCTAGAGGGGGTTGAATAGTGATAAAAACCTTTTTCGAAATCGTTCATTCAGACACGAGTAAACACAACAGAAAGTAAATCTAAAACAGAAGAGACAATGAGTTTTTTACTTGGTTCGTAGCCTACGACTACTACTCCAAGGCCCTAGTGGTCCTTGACCATGCACGAAGAGAAAAACACTAAACAAACTCCTCCTCGTTGGAGGTAGGAGTTAAATGAATACAAAACTCAAGAATGACTCAAGGTAGAGGGACACTCCCCCTCTCCTTGATACGATTTAAAGCTCAAAATAAAAAAGAATAACTTATACAAATTAAAGCTTATACCGACGACTTTTGAAGACTTGAATCTTGGAGCTTGAGTCGTCGTCTCGGCAGCGCTTCGTCATAGGGATGTCGGAGACTCATAGCGTATCGAAAGCACTTGGAAGCTTTTGAATTGATGAAAAACCCTAGGACAAGCCCTCCTTTTATAGCCTTTGAGCGCCTCATCGAATGGGTCTTCAACCAATCAAAATGGGCACAAAGCTCCTTGGAATGAGGTGATAAGGCTTGACTCCTCGAAGCTGATTCTTGACCATCAGTCAACTGATGGCCATCATCAGTCGACTAATGTCCATCATTAGTCGACTTATCGATCAGTGTTGATCGCGGTGATCGTGATGGGATGGACGATCGAGTGCTCGGTAGCGATCGTGATGCTTGTTGCAAGTCAAAGTTAGCTCAACAAAAACATAATTTCGACGATCACTGATTGTCCGATCTTGACCTAGACCATCTATGGGATATCTTTGGTCAGATCTATGCTTAAGACCATCCCTGTAAGGAGGATATGACCTCAATTATGCTCACACACACGAGCTTACCTCGATACTTACTTTGTAGCTCTCGCTTCCAGTCTTCCACTCGATTCCTTCGGCTCCCTCCGATGTCACTCGAGTGTCGCCTGACCACCGTGGCTTCCTTCGAGTGTCGCTAGCCTTCAGTTCCAGCTTTAGCACTTTTTTGCACACTCGATTCAGCTCATGAGATAATGATGTAATCTTAACTTTGTGTCTTTGCCATAATCAAAATACAGGTTCGATCATATGGTGCCCCTGCACCAACAAGTTTGACAAATACTCGGTAGTGATAGGGAAGCACCCTACTATAGAGCTGAAACCCCTTCCAGTAACCTCCGATATAAATTTCTGGGACCAAAATCTACCTATCCAGTTATTGTAAATGCCAATTTGAAAGAAGTTGTGATAGGAAGGTTGATGGAAGTGCTTAGGGCACATAGGAAAGTACTAGGATGCACCATCGATAACATTAAGGGGATCATCCCCTCTCTCTATATGGATCGAATAATACTTGAGGACAGTCGCAAATCTTCGACGGAGCATCAAACGAGACTCAACCCTAGCCTGAAGGAGGTAGTGAAGAAGAAGGTGTTGAAATTGTTGGATGCGGGAATTATATACCAAATTTTAGATAGTGAATGGGTCAGTTCAGTGCATGTAGTTCTAAAGAAAGGAAGAATTATGGTGATAAAAAATGAGGATAATGACCTAATCCCAACTAGAACCATAACAGGGTGAAGGATGTGTATAGATTACAAGAAGCTAAACAAGGCAACAAGGAAAGACCATTTTCTACTACCCTTCATCAATCAAATGTTAGAGCACTTAGCCAAACATTCTTATTTTTATTACTTAGATGGATATTCATGTTTCTTTCAAATTCCCATTCACCCGAATGATCAGGAGAAAACCACTTTCACTTGTCCATATAAAACTTTTGCTTATAGAATAATGCCTTTCGGACTATGTAATGCTCCAGTCACTTTTCAGCAATGTATGATGCCAATTTTCTCGGATATGATCAAGAATATTATGGATGACTTTTCAATGTATGGAACAAGCTTTGATTCCTGATTGGAAAACGTATAGAAGTATTGCAGAGGTGTGAAGAAAGCAATCTGGTCTTAATTGGGAAAAATGTCATTTCATAGTAAATGAAGGGATAGTATTGGGACACAGGATCTCGGAAAAAGGGATTGAGGTGGACAAAGCCAAGATCGAAGTAATTGAGAAATTACCACCACCAAGGGATGTGAAGGGAGTAAGGAGTTTCCTGGGGCAAGCAGGATTCTACCATAGGTTCATAAAGGACTTCTCCAAGATCTTTAAACCCCTAACGAGTCTACTAGTCAAGGATGCAGATTTTATTTTCGATCAAAAGTGTCTAGAGGCATTTATAAGGTTAAAAAAGGCTTTGGTAACCAACCTGATAATGCAACCACCAGATTGGACTTTACCCTTCAAGATTCTGTGTGATGCAAGTAACTTTGCATTGGTGCAGTATTAGGACAGTGAAGGGACAAGAAATTGCACGCCATCTATTACGTAAGTAAGACACTAGATGAGGCTCAAATTAATTATGCCACAACAAAAAAGGAACTATTCATGGTGGTATTTACTTTTGACAAGTTCAGGGCATATTTAGTAGGGTCAAAAGTCATAGTGTACACCGATCACGTGGAAATCCCCTATCTGCTCAGTAAGAAGGAGGATAAGCCTCACCTTATCCATTAGATTCTATTACTACAAGAATTTGATGCTGAAATCAGGGACAAAAAGGGTTCAGAGAACATTGTTGATGATCATTTATCGCGAATGTTAATGGATGGAGAGTCGAATAAGGAATGTGACTAATAATGGTGAATCACTACTATCAATTTATTACCAAACCCTCTCTATGCCAAAATAGCACAGGGAATGGCCCAGATCATCTCCCGGGGAAGGCAATGGTGAAAGTCGGGTCTAGAGTAAAGCTTTTTCTTAATAGGATGGGGGTTTGGATTGAGGATTATGCAACTATACAAGATAACAGGAATTAAAGAAATAAACTATAACAAAGAAGGTAAATTCTGTAACAAAATCCATGAGTAACCAACTAACAATTAAATGTACTTAAAGTAAAGGCTATTCTAAAAAGTAATTCATCAAACATATTGAATGCAAAATAACTAAACAACTACACAACTAAAAAATCATCCAATTTCAAATGCAAAGGAATTGACAACTATAAAGTAAGTCTAACAAGCAATAAAATGAAGTAAATGATCTGTTGGTGCAATCGGCGTAGGTCATGATTGACCAGACTCGAGTTCGACTCGAGTAGTATTTTGATGTTTGACAATGGTTTGGGGAGATTGTTGCTGCAATCGACCCGAGTCATGATTGACCGGACTCGAGTTTGACTCGAGGGGTATTTTGATGTTTGACGATGGTTTGACCATTGTTTGACTATATGGTTGACATGGGGTTGACCATATGATGGAGAAGTCCAAGTCTTGTGTACTTGGCATGGAAAGTCCAAGTCTTGTGTACTTGGCATGAAAAGTCCATGTCATGGGTACTTGGCATGGAAAGTCCAAGCATGGGTCTTGGCAAGGGAAAGTCCAAGCTTGAGTCTTGGCAAATGGAATGTCCAACATGGGTTGGCAAGGGAAGTCCAAGGTGTAATATTGGCGGTGTAAAGTCCAAGGGTAGAGTCTTGGCAGAATAAGTCCAATGGTTGGCAGCGTAAAGTCCAAGCGGGAGTCTTGGCAGCGTAAGCACAATGTGCCTTGGCAGTGTAGACCACATTGGCATGACAATAGCTGATGGAAGCACCTGAAGTCTATTATATGGATGAATAAATCATGGATGACTTGGAGGGATCCGATAGGCGTGAGGCTGATGGAGGTGGATATAAGGCTTAGGTATAGACTAAGGGTGGTCTAGCAAGTATGAGGACATCATACTTGGTGTTAAAACCTCATGGATGAGGTTATCAGTCGACTGATATTATGGGAAGTCAACTGATGTGAGTCGGCGTGTTCATCATGAAAATGGACTAGCGCCATCTCGCGGCATTAGGCGGATCATTGTTAGGTATGCGATCGTGATATGGTGATCGATCATTCTTTGCAGCTCGAATAGAAAGTTTTGAGTTATTTATTAGGGTTTGTGATCAAGTGATGACTCGATCCGTCGGTGATAGGCATGAGCAGTTGGTGATGTTATATCCTTGGAACTTATCAGTCGATTGATGGCCTCGATCAGTCGATTGCTAGGCAAAATCCAGCCCGAATGCAAGTTATAAAAGCAACTTATGGAGAGGGATTTGGCAATGGTTCTCTTGGGCGATTTGAAGGGGAATAGTTGGTTCTTTCCTGTCCTTCAAGGCTTGTCCAAGGAAATCAAAGATCAAACAATCAAAAGCTCCTTGTAAAGTGTTTTTCTTTACTTGTATTGCATTTCATATTTGTATTTGCTTGTATCCATTGTATTACTTAGTGTAATCATTTGTACGAGATTTCTTCGCCTTTGACTTATTGTCGAGAAGGAGTATTATTGTTTAGTGGTGTTGGTTGCATCGCTAGAGCTCATTTGAGCTCACCCCGTGGAGTAGGAACCTTGAGGTTCTGAACCACGTTATATTTGCATGTTGTGCTTGTGTTGTATATTTGTTGTATCATTTCTATATTCCGCTGCATACTAATAATCATAGGAAAGCATGCAAACGAATTCCATCACGCAACGTCGAATCGCTATCCCCCCCTCTAGCGGACATCACGGTCCCTACAAGTGGTATCAGAGTGAGGTCACTCTTCAAGGTTTAACAACTAAGGGAGCACCGCTAGAGGAACAAAATGGAATTTGAAGAAAAAGTTGGATGGGACATCAACACCCCAATTCCATACACCTTTTATGGACAAGAAGGTTTTGAGCAATGGAGGACATGAATGGAGGACTTCATGATGATGATAGACATTGAGCTATGGTCTGCCTTGATGGAAGGCTTTGAATTGCCAAGAGGACCGAAGGGAGGATATCTCAAGAAGAAGAAATGGACTCAAGATCAACTACAAAAATCCGAAACAAATAACAAGGTAATCAATATGGTAGTTGATTTAATACCTAACAAGTTATTGTCCAAAATAGGTGAATTTCAAGATGCCAAGGATCTATGGAGAAAATTGGCAAGGCTTCATGAAAAATCCAAACCGACACAAGAAGAAGAAAGCTCTTCCTCACAAGAAAGTGAGGATTCGGAGGTTGATGAGTGTTCGACATCCGAGGAGGAAGAAGAAGTAGAAGAAGTCTCCACCTCTATAATTGAGGGGGAGGAAGTTAGATCTACTCTGGAGCAAGGGCAAGAGCAAGGAGAGCCATCTACATCCGGGAGAAGTGGTGAACAAGCTCAAAATTCCACCAACACCCTAGGAAACTCAAATATTGTAGTTAAAATTAAAAATCATATAATATGTTTTGAGTGTAGGGAGCAAGAACACTACAATAGTAAATGTCCTAAACGGGTCAAGAAGATGGCACAAGTCGTGCCAAAGACCAACGAAATCGGTGCCCAAAGTCAAAAGAGCAAGGAGCATATCATTTGCTTCAAATGTCATCAAAAGGGGCACTATATAAGCCAATGTACTAGGAGAAAAGAAGAAGCATCACATGTAGGGGGAGCTTCTAAAGTTAACCCTAAGGTATATTTCAAAAATGTATCTTCTAGTTTTAATATTAAAAAGTATGCTAGGAATACTATTGCTATTACTTGTGAACAAAAGCATGATAGGAATAATAGGCTTTATTGCTTAGGGGCTAAGCATGTTGATTTTAGGTCTAAGGACAAGTCTAGAAATAATGACTCTTGACCTATTTCAACCAAGGAGAAATTTGGGACTAATGTCCCTAGAAAAATCCTACCTGAGGAATCTTTTAGGAAGGTAGAAAATCATCTAGGCTTTAACTCAAAGAACCATAGACATATGCCTAGGAAGTCTCATTCCCAAAGAATAAATGAAAAGTCAAAATTGGGAATATTAGAACTAGAGAACCAAGCCTTGAGGTCAAGGCTTGAGAAAATGGAGAAGACCCTTGCAAGGATGCAAAATTCAATTAAAGGGTCAAATGGTCAAAATCAAAGGCCTAGGAAACAAGAACCCTCAAGGAGCAAGAACAAACCTAAGCCCAAGAAGACTTATCATAATATTCCATTCGATTATGGAACTAAACCTAGGTCTAGGAAGGCCATGGTTACTAGGGAAGTCATCCCTAAGGGTAACAAAGGTGTGTGTCTAGTGGCTAGGGTTTCGAAGAAACCTAGGGAGGCCACTAAAAAGGTTACAAGGGGAGTCACCGCTAGAGCTAACCTAGGCAAGACCATAATGACCAAGGCTACCAAGCCTAGAAGGGTCATTAGGAGGGTATCTAGGGAGGTCATCCCTAAGGAATACCTAGTAAACCCAAGGAGCTTAAATAGGTTTTGGGTTCCTAGGAGCATGATCGATTCATGCTAAATGGGTTAGGGTGTGCCAACTTTAATTGGATGGGTAGTTAACCTAACCATGGTAAAGGTGTCACCTAGGTCATTTTCAAGGTTATGGATACCTTGGAAATTGGTCTAAATTAATATTCTAAAGGATTTTAGGATGTACCAATATTATCTTGAGAATTATGAAAAATCAATCAAATTGGCACAAACTAGGACTAGAGGTCATGGTGTGTCATTTTGGGTTTTTGGCACACCTTGAGGATAAGTGACTTTAAGGCAAAATTAGATTTAATTCTAGAAATGACAATTTGGGCTTAACACTTAGATATTTAATACCTTCGTATTTTACAATTGTCATGATTTGTTTGCCTTGTCATGTTATGACATCATGTTTCTTTTAATCATATAAAATGTCATGATTATGCTTAGGACTTTTTATGTCATGTATGCTTAAGTTATATCATATGTCATGACATCATGATCATTGGCCATGCTTATTTATGTCATCATTTATGCCATGATCATTCATCCATTTAAAGTAATTAAAATTGATTTAAGGACTATGACATAACTTGAAGTCTCATGTATAAGGGAATCAAGTAGTGTTGCCATAGAAAATGCATGAAACCCTAGTTTAGGATGAACAAAATCCACATCTCACATCATATTGACATGTATATTGATACACCCTAGACATATGTGAGATGCTAGGAAATGAGTTAAGTTCAAGGTGCATAGTCTTTGCATCTAGATGAACTTAAACTCAACTCATACCATGGGTGAATCATGAGGAAATCTTGTGTACAAGTCATGTGCATTAAGCCCATAGACCACGTTTCAATATAAGGTTTTAAAACTATTTCAAAATCATTTTGAAAAACCTTGGTATAGTCTATCTTTTGATAGAAGTCACCATTGATGATGTTGATACAAAGTGAGCTCAAAAAAATGAAATTTTTTTCTCATTTTTGAACTTTTATCAATTTCACTATTTTGTGGGTAAATTATTTTTCAAATATTTTTCACCCATTGTATTTGACATAAGTATTATACGTATGAAGTTTCAAGATTTTTCAAAATACGTATATTTACTTATGAATTTCTGAAATTTGTTTTTTGTTTCTGATTTCTGCATTTTGCATATATCAATTTACTGTTGCTTGAGGGCAGTCGACTGATGCATAGGTCAATCGACTGATTACTGTCAGAGTCGACTGCCAACGCTGATTTCGGGTAACCAAGGATGTTTAGCCCATGTTTCAGCTAGGTTAGGCTACCCTAACTACTCCTAACCCTAGGATATGCTTTAGAAAGCATTAGAAAGGGTGAAAATCTATTGGATATGGATTAGGAGAGTTGTTTAGGGTGTGTATCAATTTTAAGGTGTGTCAAAGTTCAAGATTGATCTTTTACCCTTAATCTTGATGGTTTAGTGTTCTTATAGGCTTAGGGACTCTCCAAGGACATTGTTGGTGCAATGGTCAAGGGGGAGCAAGCCTTTAGGGGCAGGTATCCATCATGGGATGATGGATGTGTTTTTCCTCATGAGGGGGAGAAATTGGAATGTGAGATGCCCAATTTGGAAATTGGGAGAGTTTATAGGAAGTCTCTCTTAAGTGATATGAGACTTATCACTAGGAAGAGTGAAGACATCCTAGATGTTTTTAGACCAAGGGGGAGATTGTAATATCTTATTGGGATATGAGACATTGACCTCCTTGGGGATAACCTTTTTAATGTATGTCAAAAAGGGAGAGAATTTATAGGAGAAGTTATAGGAGAATTTGGGATTATAAATTTGGGAGAATTGGTAAAGAGATTTGAGTTAGGTGGCCTAACTCAATGTTTTGTTTGTGGTTTTTGTCAAACATCAAAAAGAGAGAGATTGTTGGTGCAATCGGCCCAGGTCATGATTGACCAGACTCGAGTTGAACTCGAGTGACAATGGTTTGGAGAGATTATTGGTGCAATCGACCCGGGTGATGATTGACCGGACTCGAGGGGTATTTTGATGTTTGACGATGGTTTGACCATTGTTTGACTATATGGTTGACATGGGATTGACCATATGATGGAGAAGTCCAAGTCTTGTGTACTTGGCATGGAGAAGTCCAAGTCTTGTGTACTTGGCATGAAAAGTCCAAGTCATGGGTACTTGGCATGGAAAGTCCAAGCATGGGTCTTGGCAATGGAAAGTCCAAGCTTGAGTCTTGGCAAATGGAAAGTCCAACATGGGTTGGCAAGGGAAGTCCAAGGGATAATATTGGCAGCGTAAAGTCCAAGGGTGGAGTCTTGGCAGCATAAGTACAATGGTTGGCAGCATAAGCCCAATGTGCCTTGGCGGTGTAGACCACATTAGCATGACAATAGCTGATGGAAGCACCTGAAGGCTAGCGTATGGATGAACAAGTCATGGATGAATTAGAGGGATCCAATAGGCATGAGGCTAATGGAGGTGGCTAGAAGGCTTAGGTCTCGGCTAAGGGTGGTCTAGCAAGTATGGGGGCATCATACTTGGTGTTAAAACATAATGGATGAGGTTATCAGTCGACTGATATTATGGGAAGTCGACTGGTGTTCGAATGTAGAAAATGGACCAGCAGTCGACTGCCAGCATTGGGTAGTCGATTGTTGGCCTGAGCAGTCGACTGCTGAACGAGTTTTCGGGGATAGAAAGTTTTCGAGTCGATTGTTAGGGTTTGACAGTCGAGTGATGACTTGATCAGTGGACTGATGGGCATGATCAGTCGACTGATGGTCTATCCATTGGAACTTATCCAACGTGGCTCAAGCCATTGTGAGACAACGGCTACAGGAGCAGTCAACTGATGGTCTCGATTAGTCGACTGCTAGGAAAAATCCAGCCCGAATGCAAGTTATAAAAGCAGCTCAAGGAGAGGAATTTGGCAATGGTTCTCTTGGGTGATTTGAAGGGGAATAATTAGTGTTTTCTAGTCCTTCAAGGCTAGTCCAAGGCAATCAAAGATCAAGCAATCAAAAGCTCCTTGTAAAGTGTTTTTCTTTACTTGTATTGCATTTCATATTTGTATTTGCTTGTATCCATTGTATTACTTAGTGTAATCATTTGTGCGAGGTTTCTCCACCTCCGACTTGTTGTCGAGAAGGAGTATTATTGTTTAGTGGTGTTGGTTGCATCGCTAGAGCTCATTTGAGCTCATCCCGTGGAGTAGGAATCTTGAGGTTCTGAACCACGTTATATTTGCATGTTGTGCTTGTGTTGTATATTTGTTGTATCATTTCTTTATTCCGCTGCGTACTAACAATCATAGGCAAGCACGCGAATGAATTCCATCAAGCAACATCGAATCGCTATTCACCTCCCCCCTCTAGCGGACATCACGGTCCCTACATGATCATCCCACTATGATTTGCCCGAATAATGGACAAAATTCTCTGACTGCATTTGACGGAGCTTGATTGAGTCTCCGGAGCGAAATGAATGGTGAAGATGATGCAAACTCCCAAATCTTGAATCTTGGTGGTGACTCCTTGCTTTCTCGAATCCAGTGAAGCTTGGATGATGTCGTCGAGGTGGTACTCCTCTGTGAATCCACAAGATGAGATGATGGTTAGCTATAAGGTGGAGAGCATCATCAAATTCTTCTGATGGAGTGGTTATTCATCGAATCCGATGAAGAAATGGTCGTGGAGTGCTATGATGATGTGTGCTAGGGCTCAAGAGTGGAGAAGATTCCCTAGAAAACCCGTAGAAATCGCTTAAATAGTTGTCAAAACGACCCAACCACCGCGCCATGGTCGTGCCAAAAAGGCAAGTCCGGTCGTGTGTGAATATGGAAAAGAATTCAGTTGCTATAGTAATTTTACTATAGCTATAGTAATTTCACTGTTACTACAGTACTATTACAGTGTTATATCACGATAGTGCCAAAAAGGCATAGGTGGTCGTGCTTGATTCTGCTTTCTTTCCGCACTGCTATAGTGTTGCACAGTGATTTCACTGAATCTACAACAATTTGCTACAGTACCATTTCTATAGTTTTTTCTGCGATTTTCACTTAAATACCCTACAAAATAAAAGTATACAATAATTAGTACCAAGGACATTAAGTTAGCATATATTTGCATTAAAGCACTAAAATGATCCACATTCATAAAACATGATAAAATATGGAAATTTAAGCATACAAGTGGATTAAAATGTTAAGGAATAATGCATCAAAATATGAGTTATCAATTCCCCCACACTTATTCTTGCACGTCTTGGGCAAGTATAAAAAACAATGAATAATCAAATCCATTTTCCCCAAGAAATTCCTCCTAATATCATGAAAATTGAAAAAGGTAGTTACTTAGGGTTGTCAATTCACAAAAATCACAGCATTCATGCACTTGGTTCTTGCATTAGTTAACAAGTATGTGTTAGGAACGGTTGGCGTCGCTAGGGGGTGAATAGAAATTCGCTTCATCGTTTAGAATTCATTCGCATTCATTCGATTTCTTGTCTACAATTGTTGTTAGCGCAGCGGAATACAAATACAAATACAAATGATAACAACAATACAAGCACAACACAAGCAATATAATATGGTTCAGAACCTAGGGTTCCTACTCCATGGGTCGAGCTCAAGTGAGCTCTAGTGATGCACACCACCACTAATAAACCTCTCCTTCTCGGAAAATACTTTGAAGGTGGAGAAACCTCTTACAAAGTGATTATAACAGTAATACAAGAAATACAACAAGTACACTAAGCAATAAGCTAATTGAAGAAAAGAAAACTTTACATAAAGAACTCTTGCCTGCTTGCTTGTTAATTGCTTTGGATTGCTCTTGAAGATTTGGAATGCAATAGCACTTTCCCTTCAAATCTCCCAAAGAACCATGGCCAAAATCCTCCTTCTCGAGCTCCTTATAAATCTGCAACTCGGGCTGATTTTTGCCTTCTAATAGACTTCTCTTACCCAGCAGTCGGTTGGCCCTCATGTCATTATCTCACAACGACTCTATCCATGTTGGAATCTGCCCAATGGATACCTCAGCAGTCGATTGCTGCTCAGTAGTCGATTGGCCAGTCGACTACGCAACAATCTGTGCCTGTGTTCACTACCACCAGTCAACTACTTTTCCTCACATAGCAGTCAACTGCTAGGGCCACAATCGAGTAGTCGAGCACCAGTCGACTTCCGTATCAATCGACTGGGTTATAACCCCAGTCAACTGCTTCGAGCTGACTGGGCTCCGAGTGCTTACTCACTCGACCAGTTAACTGACCAAAGACAACAATCGACTGGTAAACCTTAACAATGAGGTTTAACCCAAGTATTATCCCCTCATACTTGATAGACCACTTTAGCCTAGACCTAAGCATTCTAGCTTCCTCCATCAACCTCATGCCTATCAGATCTCTCCAAGTCCTCCAAGACTTGTTCATCCATATGCTAGCCTTCAGGTGCTTCTATCGGCTATTATCATGCTAATCTGTTCTACTTTGCCAAGGTACATTTAGACTTATGCCACCAAGACTCACACTTGTACTTTAGGCCACTAAACATTGGACTTATGCTGCCAAGACTGTAGCTTGGACTTTACGCCGCCAATATTGAAGGGAATTTCTTCTCGCTTTGGTCGCTTGTGCATGGCGATCCTATCACACGTCCCTGGATTAAAATTTTATCAACTAAAACTAATCCGGATGGAGATGGATTACCCAAGAAACTGATCCATCATTGTGTTATTCGATTTGAGTAGTAGCTTGAACAAACTAGTTATTCAAGCAACCTAACTCTTTTCCTCGATTAGCTGTGAAATAAATGATGAACGGATTGTCGGTTTTTGTGTTTATCATCGGGGCCCATGTTAATCAATAACATACAAAATACAAAAGAACTAGAATCAAAACTAAACATCATTATACCTCTTGTTTTACTTCTTGATCTTCTATTGTATTTCTATCCTTCTCTTGGACGTCGTGTGGGCGATGATCTTCCAAGAGTCGAAGCCTCCTAGATCGCATCTTCCCTTCCTTGCTCGCTCCGAACAAGGGAAGAACAAAAGCTCTCTTCTTCTCCTTACTTGCGCCGAACACCAACCACCATGTTTGGTGTCCACCGGCCCTAAGGAGAGGGAGAGGGTGTGCTGACCAAAACAAAGGAAGGAGGAACCCTCACCTTTGTTGTCGTCGGCCCTAGAAGAGGAGGAGATGGGGCGCCGGCCAAAGGTTTGAGAGAGGGTGGCGTCAGCAAAAGGTTGAGAGAAGGGTGGTGCTCGCCAAAGGTTGAGAGAAGGGAATCAAAACCCTAACCTTGCCATCGGCCCTAAGGAAGCAAACCCTAGCCTCCAATGCTTGCTTCCCAAGCCTCTCAACGCCAACCCAAACCCTAGAACAACCAATTGTATATCTCGCCCAAGCCTCTACACCACCTTTTATAGATCTAGGCTTTACGAGGTATTTATAATAGGCTACAATAGGGACCATGAGGACGAGTTGGATCTTGGCCACCCAATGGATGCGAACCACATAAAACACGATCTGTTAATGATGATCCATTCCACTCAGAGGATCATCATTGATCTACCTCACCAACCCCCATAAATAAATATGAGCTCCATTTATTATTTGTACAAAATATCTTCCAGTGTTTAAGATATCGAATGTCCATTAATTAATTAAATTAATGACAATTTAATTAATTAATATCTAACTCCATGAGTAGTACCACTCATACTTATCATCATGTTGGACCAAGTCCACCTACAAGATTTACATGATGAACCTTATGAGCTCCTCAAGAGAACATCATCATCCTAGTATATAGGACACGGTTTCCTCCTATAATCAACGGAATACCATGTAAATAATATTATTTTCCAACTTACAAGGCCTATCGATTTAACACATAAATCTCGCTCATTGGTAAATCAAAGAAATAAATACTAAGTACATGTGCCCGTTATTATATTGGAATTAAGAGCATGTACATCATAATATCTGAGGTCCGATTCAATTATATAGTCAGTATAAATTGAATCACCTCTAAATCGGTCCTGCTCAATACATACAAAGTGTACTAGTGTAATTCTATGGTCAAGATAAACCAATATCAAATCACACTACAACCATGCCAATGGTTTGTCCAAAACCATCTTGGTTGTGAGCCTCTACTTATACTCTACAAGGAAATGATTGTTAGGGATCTTTGGAAGGCTAGAGGGGGGAGGTGAATAGCCTTTTTTCGAATTCTACAAAAAGGGTTAGCTGAAGAAAAACAAGAACTAAATGAAAAACACAACAAATGCTAACACGAAAGCATTTATGTGGTTCGGAGATTGAGCTCCTACTCCACAGCGATCCTTAAGGTGGATCAACCCAAGCAATTCCACTAAGAAGATTTCCTTTACAAGACACTCTCCTCTTCTTACAATGATGAAAATGAAATTTAGGAGAAGAGGAGGAATTAACACAAAGAAAGCCTTTGAAATTCGTGGGGAGCTTGAGAGTAAGGTTGGAAGATAAGCACTAACCCCCTCAAGCACCCCAACCTCTCTTTTTATAGAGAGAGGGATATTTTTCCCGTTGGGTCTGTCGATCATCATTATCACGACTCATTCATGACTTACGATCGACGGATTTCACAGGCATCATCAACCAATGGCAGGCTCATCAGTCGACTGATCCCTCCATCAGTCGATTGATGAAGTGATCAGTCGAGTGATCATGGCGAGCAGTCGAGTGAGACCCCATTCTGTGCCCAATGTCGACTTGATCAGTCGATTGCTAGTCTTGGCAGTCGATTGATCATCAGGTTTTCAACCTGACTCAGTCGAACACCTGATTAGTCGAGTGATACGATGTATCAGTCGATTGACACTCATCAAGTGTGATAATTTCATACTTAAATTAACTCCCTAAACCTAGACTCAACCTTCTAGCTCTTTCTTAAGCCTTGTGCCTCCAGGATCCCTCCGAGTCCGCGACTTATTCATCCTTTGCGCTTGCTTCCAAGAGCTTCCTTCGATTTCATCATGTCTTGGGTTTCTCTTTGCCAAAGTACGCTTGGATTTTACGCCGCCAAGACTATATGCTTGGACTTACGCTGCCAAGACTTGCCTTTAGACTTCCTTTGCCAAGGTCCCCTTAGACTTTACGCAGCCAAGACAACATGCTTGGTCTTTCGCCGCCAAGCCCTTTCCTTGGACTTCTCTTGCCAAGATCACACTTAGACTTTTCCTTTACCAAGTCTTCATACTTGGATTTTCCTGTCACTTAAATATGTTCACAATTAGATCACAAAACATTGGCTAACTTAGATGATTATCCAAACATCAAAACATATAAATGCTTGGGGCATTATTGCACCAACAATCTCCCCCTTTTTGATGTTTGGCAATCATTTATGTTAGGTCTTAACATATGCACATAATGAAAACATCAAATTTCCAATATGAATTCTAACTTAAAGTTTCCTTCTCTCTCTTTGACATACATCAAAAAGAGAAATATTCATACAATAATAAGTTCATGAAAGAAATTAAATTGGTTATGTCTTGAACTAAGGTATAAGATAGGTGTGAGGCTCCCCCTTAACCCAAGACATGGTTCATGATGTGTGAATAACATGTGGAGCAAAGCAAAAATAAAAGATATAAGATTATGTCCTAACTTTGCACCAACAATATAAATTTAGGGGATGAAAAGATTTTACTATGTTGCTCCCCCTAAAACAATGCATTAATTAGTCCTATACCCTTTTAATTATTTGAATTATCATACCATAGGGTTAGGATACTTAAGAATACACTTAGAACCAAGGAATAAGGCTGAAATGCAGAAAAACCAGGGTGGCAGTCGACTGGTATCTGAGTCAGTCGACTGCTACACCTGAAACGGCAATTTTAGCCAATTTCAGCCTTTTCAACCCAACTTCGAAAATGCGCTAAAAATTCCAAAAACATCGAAAAATCACAAAATTTTGTGTACATATTTCTGAAATCATTATTTATCAAGGAAAAATAATTTGAAAAATATATATTTTCTAGATTTCGAAATTGATACAAATTTGAAAACTAGCAAAAGCTTTAAGTGTTTTGCAAACTTTGTATCACTTTTGCTTAACAATTGAAAACTGTTTTTCAAAGTATGATAAACATAGTTTAAAATATATTTTGTTTGACATTTCCAATCATATTATTAGAGCTATATGCACATCAATGTTAGTGAAAAGCCCTAGAGCTAATCATGTGATGATTGTTGTATGAACTTGTTGTATCATATTCCTATTTATAAAGGCATGGTTATTATACTTACTTGTATTGGTGCCAAATAACTAAGTATAATAATGTCCTTGAGCATAAGGTTCTTATTTATATCAATTGATTAGTTGAATCGATAATGAGATGATATAGAGAACACTACTCTTAATCATTCATAATCAAGTATTAACATTCAGGGACAATGTTAATGCAAAGAGACTAGCATGTAGGTCAACTCGATGACTTGATCTCACAAGTCATGGATATGTGATATCAAGTTGACACATGGGTATATATTGGAGAATGTATACTAAATGACCCGCCTTGAGAAAGTATCATGGATTATTATATGAGTGTCATATACTTTCTCATGTGATTATTAGTATGACTATTAGTCCTTTGATCTGAAGTCACCATGATTCCCTACATAAGGAATTGCATACATTGGCTTCGTCAAACGTCACCCGTAAATGGGTGGACTATAAAAGCGATTATTAGGTATGTGACAAATTATGCATAGGGATATGAGTGATGTAGATGGGATCTATCCCTCCTATATGACGGGTGTGACATCGTTATTCTTGATAGAGTGAGATCACTAAGTGCATGGTCATGTCCAAATGAGTCAATATGAGATATTGAGCTCATTTGATTAGAGTGAGTCTACTTGGAGTTCAAGATATAGATTATACTGAGGATGACACGGTCTATGCTTCAATTGGTCAATCTAAATGTCAAGGATAGAGGGGCATTGTCACATATTATGAGAGTCACAATTAGTAGTCACAAAGGTGATGTTGGATCTCAACATTCTTGTAACTTAGATAGCAATGATGTGTTGCTAGATACCGCTCATTGCTTATGTTCCTAAATTGGTTTAGGAGCATTGACAACGTTACAAGAACCTATAGGGTCACACACAAAGGGTAATTAGATGGAGATTAGGTTCATATGATGAACCATGAGGATTAGGTTTATGGGATGAACCAAATTGGATTAAGAGTAATCCAAATTAGACTAATTGAGTTGGACTCAAGTTGATTCAAGTGTTGATTGAGTCTAATTTAGATTTGATTCATCGAGTCAATTTAAACTAATGAATTGAGATTCATTAAATCAAATTGACTTGAACCAAATGGTTGGATTTGATCAACCATGGGAGATAAGAGGTCAAGTTTGACTTGACTTGAGAGGGAAGATAAATGACCAATTTTGACTTGACAAATTGCCATGTCATGGTGACTTGGCATGTGGCCGACCAATGATGATGCTCCACATCATCATGGACATATCATGGGGTGCCACCTCATGAGGGAGACCAAGAGCCATTGGCTCTTGGAGTTACATGATAGTGGGTTATGAAAGTGTGAAGTTATGTTATGTAACTTCATCTTCTTCCTCCTCTCTTCCCTCAAGCTCTCTTTTCCTCATCTTGTCGTGAGCCTCTAAGGGGTGCTAGCACACTCTAGGTTGCTTTTCTCCACCTATTTCTTGTGTGGATACCAATAGAGGAGTGTACACTTGACACTCTCGAGTTCCGGCAAGCCGTTTGGACGAACGAGATAAGCGAAGGGTGTCGCATCAAAGGTAAAACTCTTAACATGTAGATCTAGAGTAGATCAAAAGGGTTTTAAACACGTTCATGTAATTTTGTTTATCTTCGCACGGATCCGTGGCCGACTTCCGGGGTTTCCACAACGCAAAAAGCAGTTTTTGCGGCTCGGATAGTTCAATAGTGGTATCAGAGCCACGTGCAAAGCATGTATGTGTTTTAGTTTTGTAGTTTTTGTATTAGATATAAAAATTATAGATCTGTAAGTTTCTGTAAATTTCCTATTTTTATAGATTTTGTGGGTATTTTTCTCGAAGAGTCGAAGCAACAAGTGTTGGGCATGTATGTGTTTTAATTTTGTAGTTTTTGTATTAGATATAAAAATTACATATATGTAAGTTTATGTAAATTTCCTATTTTTATAGATTTTTTGGGTATTTTTCTCAAAGAGTCGAAGCAACAAGTGTTGGGACACTTGTAGATTTCAACCACCGAGAAAAACTCTCTGAAACGGCGAATTCTCACTTTAGGTTTTTGGGACAGTGACTTAAGTCGCTGTAAGATCAAGATGGGACACTCAAAAAGTTTATTTTTGCAGTAGGGTGCGCCCTAACTTGAAAGGGCATTGTCCTTGATCGCCCGAAAATCGCTTAGCGGGACCGTTACGGAGATGTGACTCAGTAAAATTGAAAAAAAGGAAAAATTATAGAAATTTATGTAAAATACATAATTTAGAATTATGTATAATACTATGATGGTCATGGCACAAGACCCCCAATGTGATTGGATAAATGTGTTGTAATTCATAATATGGCTTGTGTGCCATTTTTTGGTTGTGCATGTTGTATAAGGTATGCGACCTGCGCATCGTGTCTCTTCTTTTAAAATTCCAGTTGTAAATAGTTTTAGACTCGAATGTAACTCGAGTTTCATGTTTGTAATGTACAAAAATGGAGCGGTGGAAGGTCCACTAGTAGACGGAGTTACGAGGAGGGAGCCGACGACACATGGCGGTCAAAGGAGGCACTTGGAGAAACCGCTAACCCTAGGTTGACTGTCCGATCTTCTCATTGGCTTGAGAAGATCGTAGTATGACCATGACCTCATCACAATTAATTTATATATATATATATATTTATTTTGCTTGTATGTATATGATGCATGCTAGGATATTTTGCTTGTATGTATATGATGCATGCTTGTATATTGCTTGTATGTATGTGATGCAAGCTAGTGTAGGGTAACAAAGGCCTTAATGCATATATGATACACATTCACGATTAGATTAGATCTTAATCGAATCAACTCAAAAATGCCTACCAAGTTTTGATACCCATCACTACCTCGATCATTTGTTGTTGTTGAATCTGCCAAAGCAGAACAATGCATATTATCTTGGTAGGGTGCGGAGGGACAATCTTGGTCTCGCCTATCATAGCTTGGGTGAGAATAAGCTCAATTAGATTGAGTAAAACTAGTTAACTCAACTGGATTGAGTAAAACTATAGGCATATTCCAACCGTTGGAAAGGTAGGATAGGGTTACATTTACACTAAATCTTGGGCGATTTAGACAAAGCTAACTCAAGGTATTTTGTAAATGTGGATCTTAATTCTATAAATAAGAGTTGCATAGAGATGTAATTGGCAATTTGTTACCTACCGATCATCCTAAGTCTTGGGCGATTTAGCCAAAGCTAACTCAAGGCGTAGTATGATGTGGATCTTGTCCGGCAAGAATTATAGCTAGTTTGTATAAATCTAGTAATGTGGTTTGACCACATCCATGACTCGATTATACAAAAGTCCTATAATTTAGTGGGAGCATAATTTGATTAAAGGCCTAATTAAATGATAATTGGAATATGATATTAATTTTCTGCATTGTGTATGTTGTAGATTACCATGTCGACAAACATGAACACTCTCTCCCTGCGTTCTGTTCTTGAGAAGGACAAGCTCAATGGAGCTAATTTCCTAGACTGGTACAGGAATATGAGAATCGTTCTTACCCAAGAAAAGAAACTGTACATCCTGGAGCAGCCCATTCCGGAGGCACCTCCTGCCACTGCCTCGTGAATTGACGGAGATGCTTACAAGAAGCATCAAGATGATGCATTAGATGTGTTATGTCTCATGCTCGCGAATATGAACTCTGAGCTTCAGAAGCAACACGAGTCATGAATGCTTATGATATGGTTGAACATCTTCATCAACTGTATCAAGGACAAGCAAGGCACGAGAGATACGAGATCTCTAAGACATTATTTCAGTGCAAGATGCAAGATGGGACTCCCGTAGGTCCATATGTACTCAAGATGATTGGGTACATAGAAAACCTATAGGGGTTGAGATTCGCACTTGGCCAAGAGCTAGCCACTGACTTGATCTTGCAATCTTTGCCACAAAGCTACAATCAATTTTTCATGAATTACAACATGAATGAAATTGATAAGTCACTGCCTAAGATGCTTAGCATGTTGAGAACTGCTGAGCTCAACCTTAAGAAGGGAAAACCTGACTCCATTTTGATGGTGCAAAAGAAGAAAGGCAAGGGCAAGCCTAATGGTAAGGGAAAGTCCCAAGCCAAGGGCAAAGGCAAGGCACTAAAACCGAATGGAGGGGTGGCCAGGAAGGGACTTGCTTCCACTGTAAGGAAGTTGAACACTGGAAGCGTAACTGTAAAGCATAGCTGGAAGATCTTAAGAAGAAGAGAAGTGAGACTTCTACTTCAGGTATAAATGTTGGTGCAGTAGGCACCTAAGTCGAACCTGAGTTTTTATTATATCAAACGATACAAAGTTAAGCTCATGTCGTTATCTCACGAGCTGAATCGAGTGTACAGAAAATTGCTATAGTTGGAGCTGAAGGCTAGCGACACCCGGAGGAAGCCGCGGTGGTCGGGCGACACTCGAGTGACTTCGGAGGGAGCCTAAGGAATCAAGTGGAAGGCCGAAAGCAAAAGCGACATAGTAAGTATCGAGGTAAGCTCGAGTGAGTAAAGTGAAGTGAGGTCGTGTCCTTTGTACGGGGACGTCCTTAGGCGACGATCCGACCTAAGACTTCCCGTGGAAGGTCTATGTTGAGATCGGACGGCAAGTGGCCGTCGAATTCACTTATATTTTGAGCTAACTCTTTATTGTAGTCAAAAATCCTGGCCATCAGTTCAACCGACCAGTTCAACCGGGCCAGTTCAACCGGCCAGTTCAACCAATGGTCAAAAATCAGCCTCGAGGAGTCAAGCTTTATCACCATTTTTCAAGGAGTTTTGTGCCCAATTCCTATTGGTTGAAGACCCATTCGATGAGGGGCTTAAAGGCTATAAAAGGAGGGCTTCTCCTAGGGTTTTTCATCATCTCTAAGTGCTCACAAACCTCCACAACTCTTTAATTTCTACGACGGGCGTCACAACAACCCTAGTTTACTTTCTACTCTTTTAGTTGTTGATATTCTTATTTTGTCATCTCTTTAAATATTGCAATTCCTTTTATTAATCGAGGTTTTCTATCGTTGCACTTTACATTAATAGAAGAGAGGGTTTGTCTCTCTATCTTTTCTTTCGAAGTTTTTTTGTAACCGTCAAACTCCTACCTCCAACGAGGAGGAGTGTTTTTAGTGAATTGCCCTCCTTGCGTGATCAAGGATCACTAGGGTCTTGGAGTAGTAGCCGAAGGCTACGAACCAAGTAAAAAAACATTTGTCTCATTTATTTATAGTTTATCTTTCCGCTGCAATTAATTGTCTACTTGAGTTTTAATGAACGAATTAAAAAAAAAGGTTTATCGCTATTCACCCCCCTCTAGCGATCCGCTTCGATCCAACAATTGGTATCAGAGCCGGGGGCGCTTAGATTTGGAGAAACTACCAATCTAGCATTTTTTACAGATTTATTTTTCGTTCATTTAAATTTTTCTCCCTCACTACTAGTCCAAGACGAAGTCTTGGTACTCTTCGTTTGGTTTTGTTTTGCAAGTATTCGCTTTTGGAGTAGCCGACGGTAAAACGGGCATAACTTTTCGTACAAGTTGACCCACGAAACGGTATACCTACCAAAACGAAGCTCTCGGAAAGATCTACACTTCTTATTAGGATAAACCCTCATAACAAGCTGTATTCATCCCGAAAAACCATCGTTTAGTACCATTTCTGGGACATCAAAGGTTGTAAGTGCTCATCTTTTATTTTAGTTGGTTATTTCTCGTTTATTCCTTTTGTTTCTTTTAATTTCCTACATTACTAATCCAAGGCGAAGTCTTGGAACCTTTTTTTTTCATTTTTTTTTTGGTATTTTTTATGCAAGGTTTCCCTTCCAAATGGCCCATCTCGAGGGTTTTAGCACCGTTCGACCTCCGTTTTACAACGGAGATGATTTCCGTTACTGGAAAGGTCGGATGGAATGCTTTCTCAAAACCCAAATCGAGATGTGGATCATAATCCAAACGGGTTTCACACTTTCGACTAATGAAGTGGGTGACTCCTTGGATTATGATCAATGGACCATTGCGACAAAACAACAAGTCGAAGCCGACGCCAAGGCAACACAAATCCTCCAATGCGGCTTGTCCAAGGAGGAGTTAAATTGTGTCGGCCCCTTCATCAGCGCAAAGGACCATTGGACAAAGCTAGTGGAGCTACACGAAGGGACCGATGAAGCCAAAGTATGTAAGCGCGACCTTTTATTTAATAAATTATATAATCTAAAAATGCAGGAACATGAAACGGCGACGCAACTCCACGCCCGCGTCCAGGACATAGTCAACAATCTACACGCAATCGGGCAAAAGGTCGAAAACCGCGACCTTATAAGGTATGTCCTAAACTCCTTTCCGAGGACTACCTTGTGGGCATCCATGGTCGATGCCTACAAGGTCTCCAAGGATCTTTCTAAACTTAGGTTAGATGAACTTTTTTCTGATTTCGAACTTCATGAGCAGTCTAACTCGGAACCCGAGAAAGGTATAGCACTATTTGCAGGTTCAAAGAAGAAAATCGCTAGCAAGCCACCCGCGAAGGAAGAAGAGGATGAGTCTGATTCGGAGGTCGACCCGGAAATGGAGGCCGAACTAGTCAACCTAGTTCGGAGGATAGTCAAGGGCCGAAAGTGAACCGTCACTCGAACCAATGAAGGTAAGCCTAAAAGTTCTAATATTAGGTGTTATGAATGCAACAGGTTTGGACACATCAAATCCGAATGCCCAAAGCTCAAAAGCAAAGCACCAAAATACAAAAAGGCACTCAACGCTACATGGGAAGAAGCTTCCGAGGAAGAAGACGGTGATCGAGTCCTCATGGCTAAACTGGTGGAATCGGAGACGGAGTCAGAACTGGAACTTGAATCGGAAACCGAAGACGAGTTGGACTGCGAAGCACTATTCAAGACAAGCCACGGATACGCATCCGGTTCAAAAGATACACTCAAGGTAAGTCGGTCTCTCATTACTACACTTTATAGTGCAATTAAGTTTTTAAATAGAAAGTTAGCTAAGTCCAAGTCCAAGGTCGAGACCCTGGTTGACGAAGTTAAACTCCTCAAACATGAGGTCTCCCTAACCTCTTCGACTAGTCGAGTTCAAGAGAATGACTCAACTCGGGTTGAAAAACTCGAAGTTGAGAACTCACTCTTGAAGAGTCAAGTCGAAGATCTTAGGAATACGTTGGAAAGGTTTACTTTGGGATCCAAAGGACTTGACCTCCTACTTGGATCGCAAAGGGTCGTATACAACAAGGCCGGGCTAGGGTTTAGCTCAAACACGACCAATAAGTCATATATGTCGATTGTAAGTCGACATAAAAAACGTGTCCAAGCATGGGTCCCTAAGACCACCTTGATTTCAAACTTAGGATCAAACTAGTACTGGGTTCCCAAGGACAAAATCCACTATGTGGAGAGACCGAATCGATTCAACGGTCCAGGGGGAGCTAGTACAAAATTTATTTGTGTTTTAACTTAGAAATTGCATGCTTAGGTTTTTATTTAGTTTGATTTTTCTTTTTAGAATGGTTAGATAGGACTATAACTCGTCAATACTTGATAACATAGTACCAGGATGCGGCGAGATGATAGTACGCTAGGAAAGCGAAGTCTTGTGTATTCGGGCTAGATAAGGTGTATCTAGTTCGGTGCACTTGACCGAGCGGAACTAGCTGAAGCTACCTCGCCGTATCCTAGACTAGTTAGACCAGGAAGTGGTCTTAGGTGAGTCAAGTCTCTATTTTCTTAAAAATGACTTTGTCTAAGGAAGTGGTCGTTGTTCCGATCAAAGAAGGCCTCTGTGCCTCGCCACGACCTGGAAGCCATGATCTTGAAAAGGTGACTTGATAAGCCTAAGGTCAAATCCGAATCTAACGCAAGGTTGACAAGTGTTTAAGTCATTAAATTTAAATCAAGTAAAATTGGAAGTCATCTCACAAGAACATACAGGGTTAATGTGTTTGATCATGTGGACATGGGTGAGATGATTTAGGTTAATAATTTTCAACCAATCTTTAATAAATCCAATATCCGATCCAACTACCTTGCGTGTAGGATCAATGGATGTTGGACAGTGGTTGCTCCCGACACATGACTGGGGATCAACTCAAGTTTTCGAAGCTTCGATTCAAACGACAAGGATCGGTAGCCTTCGAAAATAAAGGCAAGCTCAAAATCATCGGATCAGGTGATATTGAGCTTAACTCAAATTTTGTTATTCAAAACGTTTTATTAGTAGAAAATTTTCAATATAATTTACTTAGTGTAAGCCAATTGTGTGATAATAACTATAAGGTCATATTTCTAGAAAATGAATGTATAATTAATACAAATGACACTTCTAAAATAGTTCTTAAGGGAACTAGAAATAACAACATTTACACTATTAACTTAACTAACTCCTCAACTAAGTGTCTTATGACACGGCAAGAGGAATCATGGTTGTGGCACCGACGATTCGGTCACTCACACCCAAGATTCATCCACAAGATGAGTCAGAGTGACTTAGTCAGAGGTTTGCCTAATCTCAATAACTTGGATAATAAAATATGTAATGCTTGTCAACAAAGTAAACAATCTAGGATGCAACATCAACTAACCAGTCAAGAACAAACCAAAAGTGTGCTTGAGCTCCTGCACATGGATCTATTTGATTCACACGGAGCTAAGTCACTTAACGGAAGTAAATTTTGTTTAGTCATAATTGATGACTACTCTAGATTTACTTGGGTTAGGTTCATCAAACACAAAAGTGATACCCTAGATCAATTAATCAACCTATTTAAGTTAATAGAAAATCAACAAAACATTAAAATCAAAAGACTTAGGACTGATCATGGTGGTGAATTAGAAAACCATAGGTTTACAGAATTCTGTAACATAAATGGATACCACCATGAGTTCTCTTGCCCTAGAACTCCACAACAAAATGGCCTAGTAGAACGCAAAAATAGAACCCTACAAGAAGCCGCTAGGACAATGTTAAATGAGTATAACCTACCCGATAGGTTTTGGGCGGAAGCCGTGAGTACGACATGCTATGTCCAAAATAGGATCCTTATGGTAAAGAGGCACCTTAAGACCTCATACGAGATTTATCACGATAAAATACCTAACATCAAGTACTTTAGGGTATTTGGGTGTACGGTACATATCCTAAACACTAAGGATTACCTAGGGAAATTTACATTCAAAACCACGATTGGAATCTTTCTAGGATACTCGACTACAAGCAGAGCTTATAGAGTATATAACCACGACACCCTTAGAGTCGAGGAGACTATCAATGTAGTATTTGATGAAGGACACGAACCTACAAAACCCCCGACAACCCAATTAGCAAGCCGATTCATACTAGACCCAACTCTGATCCGAAGATCAGGTCTAGTGTTAATCCTAACCTAAGTCAACCAAGTCACTCTATTGATCAAGTGATAGATGACTCCAACCAAACTAGAAATCAAACGAGTCATCCTATGGATCAAGTTGTAGACTCAAATCCAAATCCAACTAGGACTCAAACAAATTATCCTATCGACCAAGTGATAGGAGATCCAAGTCTAGGAGTTCGAACTAGAGCCTCATATAGAAACCTTAGTCAAATATCTTTGATTTCTAAAATTGAACCCAAAACTATTGACCAAGCTCTTCTTGATCCCGATTGGATTATTGCAATGCAAGAAGAGTTGGCTCAATTCACTAGGAACGAAGTATGGGAATTAGTACCACCACCTAAAGATAAAACAATCATTGGAACAAGGTGGGTGTTTAGAAATAAAATTGATGATAAAGGTGAAGTAGTTAGAAATAAAGCTAGACTAGTTGCTAAAGGGTTTAGTCGAGTCGAAGGTTTAGATTACGACGAGACCTATGCCCCAGTAGCTAGATTAGAGTCCATTCGAATGCTATTAGCATATGTAGCACATCGAGGACTTAAGTTGTTTCAAATGGATGTGAAATCTGCATTCTTAAATGGATACATTAAAGAAGATGTTTATGTTAGTCAACCCCCCAGTTTCGAAAGTTTAGACAAACCCGATCATGTCCTTAGGTTAATGAAAGCTCTTTATGGACTTAAACAAGCTCCTCGAGCTTGGTACGAGAGACTTTCGATTTATATTAAGTCCAAAGGCTTTAACCAAGGTGTAGTTGACCTAACCCTTTTCGTAAAAACCTTAGGTAAAGACATATTCATAGCCCAAATCTATGTAGATGATACTATTTTCGGAACCACCAACTCAATCCTACTAAATGAGTTCATTTCACTTATGGAAAGTGAATTTGAAATGAATTTAGTAGGTGAGTTAAGTTTCTTCTTAGGTCTACAAATTAAACAAACTAAAGATGGAATATACCTACATCAACGCAAATATACTAGGGAATTAATTAAACGCTTTGGAATGCAAGACGCTAAAATTATTAATACCCTAATGGCAACTAATGTTAATATAGAAGAAGATTTAATCGAAAACTCAATTGATTTAAAATACTATAGGAGCATAATAGGGAGTCTCCTTTACTTAACTGCAAGCCGACCTGATATCCTATTTGCAGTAAGTATGTGCGCAAGGTTCCAAACCTGTGCCAAAGAGTCTCACCTAACCTAGTCAAGCGTATCCTTAGATATCTAAAGGGTACACTTAATGTCGGTATTTTGTACCCAAGATCTACCGAGTTCGAACTAACCGGCTACTCCGATTCGGACTATGCGGTAGTAAGCTCGATAGAAAGAGTACGAGTGGTTGTTGTCAACTTCTCGGCTCGAGTCTAGTGAGTTGGTGCAGTAGGAAGCAACACTGTGTTGCCTTATCTACCACCGAAGCCGAATACATCGCGATGGGTGAGTGTGTCACTCAGCTTCTTTGGATGAAGCACACTCTCCGCGACTTTAAGTTAGAATTTACGAACACGAAACTCCATGTAGATAACATTAGTTCAATTAATCTTACTAAGAATCCGATATGTCACTCTAGGACCAAACATATAGAGGTCAAACACCATTTCATTCTAGAATATGTGGCCAACGGAGCCATACAACTCGAATACGTCGAATCGAAGTCTAACTTAGTAGACCTATTTACTAAACCCCTACCCGAAGCCGAATTTAGTCTATTAAGACGAAAATTCGGCATGTGCATAGTAGAATAGGAACATGCAAATTATATTTTCTTACTACTATTTCTTAATTTTCATTTTTATGGAACTAGCATAGGACATACCTTAGATATCATGCACCTATTGATTTAAGGAGCCAGTACATCTCACAACACATAGGACTAATGTGTCTGTGTACTTAGCCACGTAGATGGGCGTGAGATGTTAGGACCTTACTCCTGGTTCCAGATGTAGAGCTAGTGCATCGCTATGAACCACAGAGTATAATCATACATACTAACTAACTTTGACCAGGACTGGTTGATCTTTCATATCAATCAAGCCAAATATGAGTCGAACATTTTATAGATGAACTTATTTTCAATGTATTATTTTCAAAATAATGTGGAACATTTTCAAATTAATACTTATTTTTTATTCCACACACACCCTCACTCTTTTCGATATATGGAAAAAGGGGGAGAAAAAGGCCAAAGTTAAGGGATAATTTTTTTTATGGCCAAGGCTTAGTTAACTTGTTCAGCTTAGTTAACTTGTTCGTGTTAACAAAGCGGAATGGTTAAGTTGACTTGTTAACAAAACGGAAGTAAAGGCCAAGGTTAAGAAATCAGTTTTTTGATTTCTTAACTTAAAACTTATTTTAAACACTATGGCCAATATTAAGTAATTGCGATTACTTAATTCTTTTGTTTAGTAGGAAACATCAAGGGGGAGAGTTAAAACTCTTTCTCAAGTACTCACCCTCGGTCAAGGGGGAGGATTCCTCAAGGGGGAGCACTTGAAAAAAAAGTTTTTATATACTCCTGCTCATTCATGCTTTTTTATACTCCTGCTAATTCATGCATATCTCTTGCTCATTTTGCTTAATGCACTTAATTTATTTTTCTTAACTTTGTATGTGGGTTTGCCATAAATCAAAAAGGGGGAGATTGTTGGTGCAGTAGGCACCTAAGTCGAACCTGAGTTTTGATTATAGCAAACGATACAAAGTTAAGCTTATGTCGTTATCTCACGAGCTGAATCGAGTGTACAGAAAATTGCTATAGCTGGAGCTGAAGGCTAGCGACACCCAGAGGAAGCCGCGGTGGTCGGGCGACACTTGAGTGACTTCGGAGGGAGCCGAAGGAATCAAGTGGAAGGCCGGAAGCAAAAGCAACATAGTAAGTATCGAGGTAAGCTCGAGTGAGTAAAGTGAAGTGAGGTCGTGTCCTTTGTACGGGGATGCTGTTGGGTTTCCGGCACCGCGGCGAGTGTGTGTTCGAACATGTTTCGTAAACATGTGCACAGCGGAAGAAATAAAAATAATAAATCTACATTTATTACAACACACACATCACACGCATGCATAGTACAACATGTGTAGACATAACCATAAATTTAAATTTTTGCAATAAAAGGAAATTTAACTACGTATACCTTACGTATCACGTGTAGCGGGAACGGCATCAACCGGAACGATCCTCGCTAGAATCGTCTCTATCCGTGTCCACGCCGAGTATCTTCGGGATGACTTCACTAAGTCACGAGACTCATCTTCGTATGGGTTACTAGCCTCGTGTTGAAGACGATGTGATCGAGAGAAGATCACGATCCGAATCCAAATTCGGATCCAAAGACAAGTCCTCAAAACTCGCTTCTCCGGAGAGGTATTCATCAACCGTTTGACGAATCCTTCGTCCTCCACCTATGAGGATTACCGGAGATTGAATCCCTGATAAGTAAGGCCCTGTCGGAGCTCCAAACGTCGTCCAAACGATGCTCCGATGAGAAGGAAACAAGCTGTCCAGAAAACTGGATAGCTTTGGTGGAGACCTTGCGCCGGCCAAATAAGGAAAGCGACTTGCTCACCCTGTCGCCGGAGCCAAGGAAGATCACCGGAGCTCCTCCGACAATAGCTCGACGCCGGCAAGAGGGAAGGTCAACACCTTCTGGACGCCGGCCAAGGAGCTTCAAGGTGGGCGGCGGCAAGGAGGAGGGTTGGCGCCGAAATCCCCAAGGGGAGGAGGTGGGTGGCAACTTAAGGCTAGGGTTTTTGGATTAGGGCTTAACAAACCCTTAAGCCCTCTTTTATAGAGAACTAATTCTCTTAATGGTTATTGGATCATAACCATAAGGCCTGTTAACCCGCTCCATTAATATAAGTTAAAATAAACCAAACCATAGTGGTTTATTTTAAGTTAAAACTAACCGAACCAACTTTGGTTCATTCGTTTAAAATAAACCAAACCCTTTGGTTTATTCTCCTCCATTGGATTAGAACCAAACCATTTTAGTTCATCCATTATGTCTTCATAAGACACTGCCCATCCTCGCTTCCATTGTGACTGAAACAATTTCATGCTCGCTTCTTGTTTGGTCCAACCAAACTTAGTTTCTCTCGGTCTGAGAATCTCATTCTCAAGCTCGTTTTAAATCCTTCGGATTACGCTCATTGTGCATGTGACCAAATAGGTTCTCGATTTATGTTGGCCGTCTATAATTAACCATTAATTATAGAACGATCATGAGTGGCACCAGTAGTACATCATGATCCCCAATTAACCGAAAAGATCAACGGTTGATCCAGAACAATTTCTGAAACCCTTTAGCAGCTCGAATGAATCGTTCCCCATTCCCTTCACTCATCTTATACCCACTTGGTTCAGGACATGACCTATAGTGTCAGTCCCCACTAGGCTGACTACATCACACCTAGCCCAAGTATCATTTCGTCATCCTACGGATTCTAGTTACTGCACATGTATCGAAGAGTACCTTACTCTAAACATGTAATGCTTTGGCCAAAGACTTTAGTAACAATCCGACGAGAGGCCATGGGTATACATCTTCTCGCAAGGAGTGGTGAATCCTTTATAGGCTATTCAAACACCTTCGATCACTTCGACTTATACCCAATCATCCCGGGTCCACATCTCCACAGAGATGCTTGATTAAGATGTCAAAGCATAAGTCTTTATGATCAAGATGACTTGAATATTGCAAGTCAAAGGAACATCGCACTTAAGCTACAGTAAGAACTTCATTGACATACCTATATATGCAGAGAACCATATGAAGTCTTACGGCTGGTCACTCCAATGAACTAGTTACCATAACTAGCATCCACGATTAACTCCGGACATCACAATATCTCCAGCCAGTGAGAATCAGCTGCTTGGATACACCAAGGAGTATACCTCGTGCTAGTCTCGACAGAATTGATGGTGTCGAATTCCATCAATTCATCGATTAGGGATAATTCTGATACATCACAATTACACATGTAGAGATACTCACTAGTTGTGATCCAATCACAAACTCTCTCATGCTGTGAGTTGTATCGCGGACATTCAGTAAATGAGTTTAAGATCCAATCAAATACATGAAACCATGTATACTCAAATAGTGAATCTTCATTTATCATATAAATGGTTCATACATAAGGCGATTGCCTTAGGAAATCTCTCATATATTACTAACAGACTCCCACTTGGCCTAATGTCAATCGCTACGGTATCCAATACCATAAGCTATAACATGACCTTCAAACTTACTTTGAGGTAATGCCTTAGTCAAAGGATCCGCTAAGTTCCTTTCAGTAGGGATTTTCTCGATTTGTATTTCTTTCCTACTGATGATCTCTCTGATAAGATGATAGCGACGAAGCACATGTTTGGATCGTTGATGAGACCTTGGCTCTTTCGCCTATGCAATTGCTCCATTGTTGTCGCAGTAGACCGGTATTGCTTCAACAATGGCTAGAACCACACCAAGTTCATAAATGAACTTCTTGATCCAAACCGCTTCCTTTTCTGCTTTCGAAGCTGCAATGTATTCTGCCTCAGTGGTAGAATCCGCTACAGTGTCTTGTTTGGAACTTTTCCAACTCACTGCGCCCCCATTCAAGGTGAACACGTATCCAGACTGAGACCTGAATCATCCTTGTCTATCTGGAAGCTGGCATCCGTATACCCGCGTATCACCATGTCCCCTTCTCCATATATTAGGAACACATCCTTAGTTCTTCTTAAGTACTTAAGGATCGTCTTAACAGCCACCCAATGATCCATTCCTGGATCAGACTGGTATCTACTTGTGACACTCAGAGCATACGATACATCGGGTTTTGTACATAACATAACATACATGATAGATCCTATTGCGGATGCATAGGGAATCTTACTCATGCAAATCCTCTTGTCTTCTGTGCACGGACACATAGACTTCGAAAGGTGTACCTCATGCCTAATGGGTAGGAAACCTTTCTTGGATTCTGACATGCTAAACCTCTTTAGCACTCGGTCTATATATGTAGACTGCGAAAGACCAAGCAACCGTTTCGATCTATCTCTATAGATCTTAATCCCGAGGATGTAGGTTGCTTCTCCCAGGTCTTTCATGGAGAATGTCTTGGATAACCAAACCTTAACTGACTGTAAGATTGAAACATCGTTTCCTATAAGTAATATGTCATCGACATACAATACTAGGAACACGACTGCACTCCCACTAACCTTCTTGTACACACAAGGTTCGTCTGGATTTTGTGAGAAATCAAACTTTTTGATAGTCTCATCAAAACGGATATTCCAGCTCCTGGATGCTTGCTTCAATCCATATATGGACCGTCGCAATTTGCATACCTTGGTTTTATCAACCGATGTGAAACCCTCAGGCTGTATCATATACACGTCCTCGAGTAGATTTCCATTAAGGAATGCTGTTTTCACATCCATCTGCCATATCTCATAATCATAATGAGCCGCTATGGCCAGGAGCATCCGAATGGATTTAAGCATAGCTACAGGCGAATAGGTTTCTTCATAATCAACACCTTGTTTTTGACGATATCCTTTCGCTACTAATCTAGCTTTATAGGTAATCACATTACCATCCATGTCGGTTTTCTTCTTGAAAACCCACTTGCACCCTATAGGCTTGATGCCTTCAGGTGAGTCAACCAAGTTCCAAACTTGGTTTTCATACATGGAATCCATTTCCGACTTCATGGCTTCAAGCCACTTATCCCTTTCTGAACTTGTCAGCACTTCTTCATAACTGGTAGGCTCCTCATCATCAATGAGTAACACGTCGTTTGATTCACTTACGAGAAATCCATATCTCTCAGGAATGTTGCGTGTTCTACCAGATCTACGAAGATGTGGTGTTACAGTAGGTCCAGTCGATTGCTCATCACTATGAGTTATCGGCTATTGTGCTTCACCAGGTATCTCATCAATGTCTATTTGAGTCTCTCGAGCCTCCTCAAGCTCGATGACACTCCCACTATTTTCTTACAAGAGAAACTCTTTCTCTAGAAACACAACATGCCTTGAAACAAACACCTTTTGTTCCCTAGGATGATAGAATTGGTAACCCCTTGTTTCCTTAGGGTATCCAATAAATAGACATTTATCAGACTTAGCATCCAATTTGTCTGATACAGTCCTCTTCACATAAGCTGGACAACCCCATATCTTCAAGTAAGATACATGAGGTTTCTTACCATTCCATATCTCATATGGAGTAGTAGAGACTACCTTGGTTGGCATTCTGTTTAACAAGTAAACAGCTGTCTGAAGTGCATAGCCCCAAAAGGACTTAGAAAGATTCGCATGATTCATCATTGACCTGACCATGTCCAACAAGATCCGGTTACGCCTCTCAGATACACCATTATGCTGTGGTGTATATGGCAGAGTCCATTGAGACAATATACCATTGTCTCTTAGATAATCAAGAAACTCTTGACTTAAGTATTCACCACCTCGATCCGATCGAAGTATTTTAATACTCTTGTCATGTTGTTTCTTTACTTCATTTATGAATTCTTTGAACCTTTCAAAGGCTTTAGACTTGTGTTTCATCAAGAACACATACCCAAACCGTGAGTGATCATCGGTGAAGGTAATGAAGTAGCTATAGCCTCCTAAAGCTTGAGTTGACATAGGTCCACATACATCAGTATGTATTAGACCTAGTAACTCTCCCACTCGTTCACCTTTTCCAGTAAAAGGTAACTTAGTCATCTTGCCTTTTAAGCATGATTCGCATGTATCGTATGAATCCAATTCAAACGATTCCAGAATTCCACATTAGTGTAATTCGGACATGCGTTTCTTGCTTACATGGCCAAGACGACAATGCCACATGTAGGAGTCTAATTGATCATCATTTCGAGCATGCTTGTTGCTCGCTTCAATATTGAAAATGTCACTGGATACGTCCGACGTATAAATGCCATTGCTCAATATTTCAGTTCCATAAAGTACGCCATTCAAAGTTATATAACAACAATTGTTACTAAACGTCAAATGGAAACCATTTCTATTTAAGCAGGAAATAGAAACAATGTTCTTTATTAGAGAAGGAACACAATAACAATTGTCCAGTTCCAAGACTAGTCCACTAGGGAGCTTCAGCAAATAAGTTCCGATGGCGACCGCAGCAACCTTTGCTCCATTGCCAACTCGTAAATTTAACTCCCCTCTGACGAGTCTTCTTCTATTCCTTAGCCCCTTTATGTCATTACATATATGTGAGCCACACCCAGTATCCAATACCCAACTGTCTAAGGAAATAGAATGACAATCAATAACGAAGATACCTGAAGAGGATGGGGCATCGGATGCCTTCTTCTTCTTCATGGACTCAAGATAAATCTTGCAGTTTCTTCGCCAGTGGCCTTCCTTGCCACAGTGATGGCAAGTGCCCTTTTGTGTTGGTTCTGCCTTCTTTGTCTTCTTGTTCTTCCCTTTCTTCTGTTCTTTTTCCTTCGTCTTAGAACCTTTCTTTGAGGAATCAACTAACAGAATCGCCTTCTCCTCATGCTTCACAGAAGGCTCCACAGTCTTCAGCATATTGAGGAGCTCAGGAATAGTGGATTCTAATTTGTTCATCCGATAGTTCATCACAAATTGTGAGAAACTCTTGGGCAAACAATGCAAAATTAAGTCAATACTTAATTCATGATCCATCACAAACCCGAGGGTGGCTAGCCGCTCGATGTACCCGTTCATCTTTAGCACAAACTGCACTACAGACGAACCTTCTTGCATCTTCGTGGTGAAGAGGAGCCTGGAGACTTCGAACCTTTCGGATCTCGCTTGCTCATCAAACAACTCATGAAGATGGAAGACCATGGTATTAGCATCCATATGCTCATGCTGCTTTTGCAGCTCAGGTACCATCGCCGCTAGCATGATGCAACTCGCCAGCTCAGAATCTGCCACATGCTTCTGATAGACCAACATTTGGTCTGGAGTTGCATCGTCCTTAGGACGGTTGGGAAGAGGCTCTTCAAGGACATATGCTAGCTTTTCCGCCTTGAGAACAATTCTCAGGTTTCTAAGCCAGTCCAGGAAGTTAGGCCCAGTCAGTTTGTTTGAATCCAAAATAGTGCGCAAATTCAAAGACGTCATGATCAATCGATTGACCTAGAAATACAAAATGAGCATATATGAGAAAATGATTTTAAAATGCATCAATATACATTTATAAATCCCATTCATTTTTTGAATTTCAAAAACCCCAAAATCACTTCGGGAGATCGTAGGTCCATCTCCGAATGGGCTGATATCCATCATAGATATGAACAACCTTGGAGAGAGTCTAACAAGCCATTCATAACTACGATGGTAGGTTTCAACTATACCGATTGCATATCACGTATATGCAACTATCACAATGTGCTATCAACTAATTGAATGTTCACACATACATCGGGTTGTTAACACATTAACAAGTATGCATCATATGCATAGCACCCAACTTCACCTCCCTTTACATCGACCTTGGAGAGAGTCCAACAAGCCGATGCTCCAGGTTAAAGCTGACCCATTAATCAAGAAATAGTTTTAATATGGTTAGAGCGCATTCAACCAATTAGCCCGGCTTGGAGAGAGTCCAACAACCAAAGCTAACGATTGACCTCTGACTCTTACCATATTAGTATTAAACTATTCCATGGTTTGAACATGTTCGGGTTCGAGCCGGGCTTGGAGAGAGTCCAACAACCCGAAGAAGAAACGGAACTCTGGTTCTAACCATATTAATGGAAGGTGTAGGCTTTAATATTGAGTTAGGGTTTTTATGTCTCAACCTATTTGCATGCAAATAACTATTATCTACATGACATGGCATACATGACATACATCTACATGTCACGACACGCATGGCATAATGATATGCATCTAATGCAAATTACATGGCATACAATTATGTCATGTACAATATTTCCTTATATGTCATAACTATTTATGGAAATAAAATATGTTTAAGATTTGATTCTCCAAATTAAATCATGATTAAATTAGGAAACAAATTTCCAAATCTAATCACATATTTTATTTGTGGAAATAGTTGATTAAGGAAAGTCAATTTAGGAAACCAATTTCCTAAATCATCAAAACTACTTATGGAAATAAAATATTTTAAGATTTGGTTTCCCAAATCAAATAATGATTAAATTAGGAAACAAATTTCCAAATCTAATCAAATAATTTAGGGTCAAGGGGGCTTTTAGGGTTAAACTCTTAACCTAATCTATCTAACATCCTAACATCATCATATTCATACAAGTATGGCATAGAACTTCATGGAGAACTCAATTAAAGGGCTTGGCCGAATGGATAATGGAGAATTGACACAAAAACTTCAATTGAAAAGCTACTTGTATGCAGGTGAGGGGATATTTACATCCTTCGCTTTGCTTTTTGGTTGGAAGATGACCTAAGGGAAGCAACCTAGCCTTTCTTCTTGCTTGGATGGCTTTTGGACAAGGGATGAGAAGGGGGAGGAGAAGTGGATCTCGGTGAGGAAGAGGATGAGAGGAGAAAAAATCAACTTGATAACTCATGTCTCTTCATTCCCCCCCTATTTATTCATTTGAAGAGTCCCTTAGTCTCCCTTACCCCTAACTATAATTTCCCATATTCTTCTAATAATACAATCTTGTTGGGCTTCTGGTTAGTGGATGCATCTATAGTGCTTGGCTATCTAGAGGTTTGGGGTTCAATTCCTAGGCCTTGCATCCTTTTTGGCTTATTTTCTTTTATTTTTGAAAGAGCCCACATAAAGACCATTATCATCAAGCCAAAAATTCTTGTAAAATTGGTAAAAAGTTTACGGGAGTTACAATCCTTCATACCTTTTAAAAGTTTCATCCTCGAAACTTAGAACAATTATGGGTACTTCTGCTTAATGTCCTCCTCGCATTCCTAGGTAGCTTCTTCGTACCGTTGATTCTGCCACAGGACCTTTACTAAGGGCACCTCTTTGTTCCTTAGTCTCTTGACTTCTCGGTCGAGTATCTGGATAGGCCGACTCTCATAACTCAGGTCCTCTTGAACTTGTACTGTTTGTGGCTCGATCACTTGGTCCACACTGGAAATGCATTTCTTGAGCACAAAAACATGGAACACGTTGTGAATAGCCGACATCTCTTGAGGCAGCTCCAGCTTGTAAGCTACTTTGCTAACCCTCTGCAATATCGGATACGGTCCCACATAGCGCGGACTCAGCTTATCCTTCCTTCCGAATCTCATCACTCCCTTCATAGGGGCCACTTTGAGGAATACCAGGTCCCCGACTTCGAATTCTAACGGTCTACGCCACATATCCGCATAGCTCTTTTGTCGGCTCTGAGCAGTTTCAATTCTCTGATGGATGTTCTGTATAGCTCGGGTGGTGTCATCGATGAAGTCCGTCTGGAGTCCCATCCCCTTCTTTTCACCACCTCGCATCAAAGATATGAGATCTACATTTCCTCCCGTATAGAGCCTCGTAGGGTGCCATTCCAATAGTAGCTTGGTAGCTATTGTTGTAGGTGAATTCTGCCAAACATAAGTATCGGCACCAGCTACCTTTGAAATCCAGGGTGCAAGCTCGTAACATATCCTCCAGTACTTGATTTTCTCTTTCGGTCTGTCCGTCCGTCTGGGGTTGGAAGGTAGTACTGAACAATAGCTTTATGCCTAGGGCCTTCTGAACACATTCCTAGAAATGGGAAATAAAGCGACCATCTCTGTCAGAAATGATGGTCTTAGGAATTCCATGTAGTCTAATAATTTCCCTAGCATTTACTGAGCCAGTTGCTCTGTCGAATAGGTCATCTTGATTGCTAAGAAGTGAGCGGACTTCGTCAATCTATCCACAATTACCCATATAGCATCATAACCGTTTGTCGTCTTGGGCAATCCTGAGATGAAATCCATAGAAATGTCTTCCCATTTCCATTCTGGAATCTGGATCGGCTGTAGTGTTCCTCCAGGTCTCTGGTGTTATGCTTTAACCCTCCGCAGTCGTGTGTAATCGACATACTGAGCCACATCTCTTTTCATTCCGAACCACCAGAATTTTCTTTTCAGGTCTTGGTACATCTTGGTGGTTACAGGATGCATCGCATAAGGAGTTCCGTGAGCTTCCTCAAATATCTTCTTCCGTAATTCTGGATCGTCGGGAATACATAAGCGATCCCTGAGGTAGAGTACTCCACTATCAGAGATACGAAACCCTTCATCCTTTCCTTCTAGGACCTCTTGCTTGATCCTCTGAATGCTTGGGTCATGGGCTTGCTTTTCCAGTATATCATCGAACAACGTCGGTGCTATCGTCATGGTCGAGAGCTGTCCGAAAATGATTTCAACCCCGTAACGCATAATCTCCTTTTCTAAGGGCCGAGATAACACTGATAGAGACATCAAGGTGGCGCAGGACTTCCTGCTGAGTGTATCAGCCACCTTGTTTGCTTTCCCCGTATGGTAGAAGATCTCGCAGTCATAATCCTTAACGAGCTCGAGCCATCTGCGTTGTCTCATGTTCAGGTCCTTCTATGTGAATAAATATTTCAGACTCTGGTGGTCTGTATAAATCCTACACTGAGCTCCATATAGATAATGCCTCCATGATTTGAGAGCAAAGACCATGGCCGCTAGCTCTAAATCGTGGGTGGGATAATTCCTTTCATGTTCTTTGAGTTGCCTAGAGGCGTAGGCAATGACCTTGCCATTCTGCATGAGTACAACTCCGAGTCCCAACTTGGAAGCGTCACTGTACATGTCGAAACCTTTGTTACTGTCCGGAAGAGCAAGGATTGGAGCGCTGGTCAGCCTCCTTTTCAATTATGTGAAACTCCTCTCGCAGGCGTCCGTCCACTCATATTTCTTGTTCTTTCTGGTGAGGACTGTCATAGGGGTTGCAATCTTGGAGAAGATCTCTATAAACTTCATGTAGTAGCTTGCTAGCCCAAGAAAACTTCTGATCTCGCTGGCATTCTTTGGTCGGTTCTAGTTACTCACGGCTTCAATCTTTATTGGGTCTACCATCACTCCGTGCTTGGATATAACGTGACCCAAAAATGATACTTGTTCGAGCCAGAACTCGCATTTGGAGAACTTTGCAAATAGCTGCTTTTCCCGAAGAATCTGCAATACCACATTCAGGTGTTCTGCGTGCTCTTCTGGGGTTTTCGAATATATCAGTATGTCGTCAATGAAGACGACCACAAACTTGTCGAGTAATGCCGAGAATACCCGATTCATCAAATCCATGAACAGAGCAAGTGCATTCGTCACTCCGAAGGGCATAACTACGAACTCGTAATGTCAGTATCTTGTCTGGAAGGTCGTCTTTGGTATATCATCTGATTTCACTTTTACTTGATGATAGCCATACCTTAGGTAAATCTTAGAGAAGACGGTGGCACCCTTTAGTTGGTCGAACAGGTCATCAATCCGCGATAAAGGGTACCGGTTCTTGATCGTCACATTATTCAGCGCTCGGTAGTCAATGCACATTCGCATAGACCCATCTTTCTTCTTCACCAACAACACTGGAGTTCAGTAACCACATGCATAAGAGCAGGTGGGGATATTGTCTCATCGACTCTATTACTACGTCTTCCATATATTACTATCTCATCGACCCTATTACTACGTTTTCCCTATATTACTATCTCATCGACCCTATTATTGCGTCTCCCAGACATGTTTATCTTCATATATTAAAGTAAAGCTAGTATAAGTTTTTCGTTCGTTTATCTACGTATAATTAAACTAAAAGCTAGCATAAAGTTATCATTCATGTTTTCATGCATAATTTGAGCTAAAGACATTTCATATCATACATAAACAAAATTAACAAAATTAGAGTAGACATAGAATTCTTACTTGGAGCGGCAGGATTTGGAGCTTGATGTGTGTGTAGTGGAAAGGCAGATCTGCTCTGATACCAACCTGTCATGCCCGCCCTTTCCTAGGGTCCAGAGGGGCGGCGCGTGACGCGACCGTACATACATACATCGTACTACTTACAGCGGAAAACTTTAGACACTTTTTTTTTCTTTTGAACATAAACATGCATCGTCATTTATAGATACTTCTTCTTAACATAGAGCATGCATCATTATTTCATAAGTACTTAGTGGTTAGTTCAAGTCCATATACATCATCATCATAAGGAAACATATATAAGGACATAACAGATCTCCTCCACCATGCCACTACCATACACACTTGGCCCCTCCTGCTACTCCCTTTAGTTTATCCATCCCTTACCCTTATCTGCAGTACAAGAGAAAAATAAACTATAAGCACATAGGCTTAGTAAGAACCTGTCCTACTCACAAAAACCATACATCGACATTAAGCATGACATGTAACATTCATAACATATAAGCAACATAACATGTAACATATATGACGTAAGCAAACATAACATGTAGCATAAGTAACATAAGCAAACATAACATGTAACATATATAACATAGCAACATATCATGTACATAATCAAACATAACATACAACATATGTAACATAGCAACATATCATGCACATATATGACATAATCAAATATAACATACAACATGTGTAACATAGCAACATATATATGACATGCAACATATATAACATAGCAACATATATATGACATATCAAACATAACATACGACATATGTAACATAGCAACATATCATGCACATATATATGACATAATCAAACATAACATACAACATGTGTAACATAGCAACATAGCATGTAAACATAACAATCATAACATGTGAACAAAACAATCATATCATGTAAACATATGCAGGATGCTCTTTGAAAACATATATTATAGGTACGTAAACATAAATCTCAACATATTTGGGCCCGTCATTGTACCACATCATCATCATCATAGCGCGCATCCCTAAATAGACCTGAGGTAGCAAGTCTCGAACCTACTAGGTTACTAGGCCTGATCTTAGTCCGTCGACCAAGGGGCCATCGTCATAGCGTAGAAGCCCATCCTAGGCCCGATCTTAGTCCATCGACCTAGGGCATCTGGGAGCCCATCCCGTACTAGGCCCGATCTTAGTCCATCGACCTAGGGGCAATCATACATAGAACTTCATGGAAAACTTCAAGAAAAGGGTTTGGCCGAATGGTCAAGGGGGCTTTTAGGGTTAAACTCTTAACCTAATCCATCTAACATCCTAACATCATCATATTCATACAAGTATGGCATAGAACTTCATGGAGAACTCAATTAAAGGGCTTGGCCGAATGGATCATGGAGAATTGACACAAAAACATCAATCGAAAAGCTACTTGTATGCAAGTGAGGGGATACATACATCCTTCGCTTTGCTTTTTGGTTGGAAGATGACCTAAGGGAAGCAACCTAGCCTTTCTTCTTGCTTGGATGGCTTTTGGACAAGGGATGAGAAGGGGGAGGAGAAGTGGATCTCGGTGAGGAAGAGGATGAGAGGAGAGAAAATCAACTTGATAACTCATGTCTCTTCATTCCCCCCCTATTTATTCATTTGAAGAGTCCCTTAGTCTCCCTTACCCCTAACTATAATTTCCCATATTCCTCTAATAATACAATCTTGTTGGGCTTCTGGTTAGTGGATGCATCTATAGTGCTTGGCTATCTAGAGGTTTGGGGTTCAATTCCTAGGCTTTGTATCCTTTTTGGCTTATTTTCTTTTATTTTTGAAAGAGTCCACATAAAGCCCATTATCATCAAGCTAAAATTTCTTGTAAAATTGCTAAAAATTTTATGGGCGTTATAGTTGGATCTTGGCCACCCAATGGATCAAGCCCACATAAAGTCTGATCCATTAATGATAATCCAATCCACTAGAGGATTATCATTGATCTACCTCACCAACCCTCATAAGTTAATATGAGCTCCATATATTATTTGTACATTTTCTCCCCGTATTTAAGATCTCAAATGTCGATCAATTAATTAATTTACTAAAAATTAATTAATCACCATCTAACTCCATGAGTAGTACCACTCAACCTTATCATCATGCCGGACCAAGTCCACCTGTAGGGTTTACATGATGAACCTTATGAGCTCCTCAAGGGGACATCATCATCCTAATATATAGGACACGGTTTCTTCCTATAATCATCGACACATCATATAAATAATATCATTTCCCAACTTACCTAGCCTATCGATTTAATCTATAAATCTCGCCCATTGGTAAATCAAAGAAATGAATACTAAGTATATGTGCCCGTTATTATATCGGGATTAAGAGCATGTACAATATAATATCTGACGTTCGATTCGATTATTTAGTCAGCAATAAATCGAATAACCTCTAAGTCGGTCCTGCTCAATACACACAAAGTGTACTAGTGTGATTCTATGGTCAAGACAAACTAATACCAAATCACACTACAACCATACTAATGGTTTGTCCAAAGCCATCTCGATTGTGAGCCTTTACTTATACTCTACAAGGAGCTGATAACATGATCTACCATGTGACACTACACACCATGTTATCTACAATGTAATGTATGAGACAATATGCATAATCACAAATATGAAAACAATGATCATGTGATTCTTATTTCAAAATAAAGATGTTCATACAAAATATAGACTTTTCAGTATACATCCCAACAATATCCCACTTATACTAAAAGACTATGTTGTTCTTAAACTGTCATACATCTGATTTCTATTCCCTCCACATGTCTATCAAAATCTCTCACTGGAAGGGCCTTAGTGAAAGGGTCTGCCAGGTTATCCTCTGATGCAATCTTGGCTACGACAACTTCTCCTCTCTTTACGATTTCTCGTGTTGCGCTCTATGTGTTTACTTGTCTTATGGGCTCGTGGTTTATTCGAGTTTGCAACTGCATCACTATTATCACAATAAATTGTGATAGTTCTAGGCAAATCAGGAATCACATCCAAGTCCATCAAGAAGTTCCTGAGCCACACAGCTTCTTTGGCCGCCTCAGAGTCTGCCACATACTCAGCTTCCATGGTAGAGTCCGCCATGCATTTCTACTTGACACTCCTCCTTACAATGGCTCCACCTCCTAAAGTAAACACAAAACCTGAGGTAGACTTACTGTTATCCCAGTTTGATTGGAAGTCAGAATCTGTGTAACCCACAGGGAGTAATTGGTCTGCCTGATAAACTAGCATATAATCCCTAGTCCTTCTGAGGTACTTCAATATATGCTTTACCGTAGTCCAATGTCCCTATCCTGGATTACTCTGATATCTGCTAACCATGTCGACGACAAAGCAGATATCTGGTCTCGTACATAGCATCGCATACATGAGGCTTCCTACTGCTAAAGCATAAGGAACCACCTTCATCTCCTCTATCTCCTCAGATGTTCTAGGACATATCTTCTTAGATAAAGGAACTCCATGCCTGAAAGGTAGAAAACTCTTCTTGGAGTTTTGCATGCTAAAACGATCCATAATGGTGTCTATGTATGAAGTTTGATATAAGCACAATATCCTTTTCCTGCGATCCCTTATAACCTTGATCCCAAGGATGTGTCCCACTTCTCCCAAGTCCTTCATATCAAACTGTTTGGACAACCATACCCTTACGTTCGATAACACCTTGACATTGTTGCCAATTAATAAAATATCATCTACGTATAGTAAAAGAAATACCACTACATTTCCGTCACATCTCTTGTATACACAAGACTCATCCAGACTTTGAATAAATCCATAAGACTGGATTACCTCATCAAAACGGATGTTCCAAGACCTCGAAGCTTGCTTCAATCCATAAATGGACCGATTAAGCTTTCACACAAGATGCTCTTTGCCCTTTGTAATAAATCCTTCTGGTTGCTTCATATAGATGTTTTCCTCAAGACTTCCATTAAGGAAAGCTGTCTTGACATCCATCTTCCATACCTCATAATCCATATGAGTAGCAATGCATAAGAGAATCCGGATAGACTTAAGCATGACTATCGGCGAAAAGGTCTCCTCATAATCGATACCCTCTTTCTGAGTATACCCTTTCGCAACAAGCCTTGCTTTGAAGGTCTCAACCTTCCCGTCTATTCCTCTCTTTCTTTTGTAGATCCACTTACATCCAATGGTTTTTACACCATTGGGTGGTTCTACTAGCTCCCAGACTTGATTTGAATCCATAGATAAAATCTCAGCATTCATTGCACTTTGCCAAGATACTGCATCTTTATCTTGGATTGCCTCGTCATATGTCCAGGGATCAGGTTCATGTTCGCCAAGGACCAAATCAGAAGATTCTCCCAAGAACATGAATCTATCAGGCTGTCTAACAACCCTCCCACTACGACGAGGTATCACTTGTGTATCCTCTATGACATGCGGTGCAGTGACTTGTGGTATATCCTCTTGTACCGGTGGTACTGAAGAAGTGACTTCCCCTTTCAATTCCTCCAGAATAATCTTACTCATGGGCTTGTGGTTCATTACATAGTCTTCCTCTACAAATCTGGCATTCGTGCTGACGATCACCCTCTGATCTCTAGGACTATAAAACAAACCACCTTTCGTTCCTCTAGGATAGCCAACGAACATGCGCACTTTTATACGAGGTTCCAACTTACCAACATCTACCTTCAGTACATGTGCTGGACTCCTCCATATCCGAATATGTCTTAGACTACGCTTTCGCCCTGTCCACAATTCTGTGGGAGTAGAAGACACTGATTTAGATGGTACCAAGTTCAGAATATACACTGCCGTATCTAGAGCATATCCCCAGAATGAATCTGACCACTCAGAATAACTCATCATCAATCTAACCATCTCCATAAGAGTCCTATTCCTTCGCTCTACTACACCATTCTGCTGGGGTGTGTCAGGTGTAGACAATTGGGATTGAATCTTAGCCTCTAATAAGTAATTCCTAAACTCTCCCAAGAGGTACTCACCACCACGATCAGATCGTAGTATTTTGATACTTTTACCTTGACATTTCTCCACATCAGCCTTGAATTCTTTGAACTTGTCAAAGCATTCAGACTTGCGGTGTATCAAGTAAATGTATCCATATCTCAAATAATCGTCTATAAAGGAGATGAAATATTCAAAACCACATCTTGCCTAGATAGACATAGGACCACACAAATCAGAATGAACCAACTCCAACACATCTTTGGCTTTATACCCCTTGGCCTTAAAAGGCCTCTTGGTCATTTTACCCTCTAAGCAAGATTCGCAGGTTGGGAAATCTTCCACCACTAATGAACCCAAAGGTCCATCATCTATCAAACTTTGAATTTTGCTTAGGATAATATAACCAAGTCTTAGATGCCAAAGATATGTTTGGTTCATCTTCGAAGGTTCTTTTCTCTTATTAGAATTAGAAGATGAGTTATTAACTTCTATTTGCATCGTGGGAGCTTTTGGTTCAAGTGAATACAAATTTCCTATCAATGCACCAGAATAGATAATCTCCCTATTCCTTTTTATAACAACTCTGTCATTAAAATAAATAGAATATCCATCCATAAACAATTTAGAAATCAAAATTAAATTCTTTCTAAATAAAGGTACATAACAACAATTCTTAAGAAACAAAACTTTATTTTTCTCAAAAGACAAATAAACATCTCCCACTGCAACAACCATCACCTTTGTGGCATCGCCTAAGTATACGGTAATCTCCCCCTCAGCCAATCGTCTGGTTTCTTGGAACCCCGGCAAAGTATTGCAGACATGATCAGTGGCTCCCGTATCTACACACCAGGTGCTGGTAGATAACACCGGTAAATATGTTTCAACGATTAGACCAAAAGATATACCTTTGTTCTGCTTGCGGTTGGTGCAGTCCTTCTTCCAGTGTCCAGTCTGCTTACAAGTGAAGCACTTGCCTTTCGGCTTCTTCACTCCTCCCTGAGTTCCTCCCACCGCCTTTGCCCCAGCTTGTTTCTTCTTCTTCTTGCCTTTCAGTTTAGAAGTAGAAACCTTTTGGGCAACCATGGCTTGCGCCTTAGCACTCTGACGAAAAAGCCCCTCTGCCGCCTGGAGTTCTGTCAGAAGCTCCACCAACGAATACAACCTCTTGTTCATATTGTAGTTCAGGCGAAACTGCTCAAAACTCCTAGGTAGAGACTGGAGAATGATATCTACTTGAGTTTCCCCATCTATCTCAGCTCTGAGGACTTCCAGCTCATTCAAATGAGCCATCATCTTGAGAACATGATCCCTCACGGGTGTTCCCTCAATCATGGTGTCTGAAAAGCTCTTTGAGATTGAGCATCTATTATAAGCAGTGGGCATGGCTTGATGGCTGATGCTGATGTTGCAGTACATTTGACATAGATGCCAAAATGTAACACCGTGCCATCTCATCGGCCTTGATCCACTTCTTATAACTCTCCTTCTCCTTTTCCCCAGAATCATCTGCAGGCTTAGGAGGGCACTCTTCGAGGAGTATATATTTGTATTCCTCAGCAGTTAAGACAATGTCAAGATTCCTCTTCCAATCAACATAGTTGGGTCCAGTAAGTTTATTTTCTTTCTGTATCACAGCAAACGGGTTAAAAGTCATTTTGAAAGAAAACCTAAGAATCACATAGATCAAAAATATTAGATTTCAAAAAATTATTGATTTCTTAAATAATAAAATTTTAAAATCAACCAACACCTCAAAACACCGAGAATATCGTATGTCACGATAGTGTGGACGTATACGAATTCTGCATTTGTAAGAGTAGGTTTTACCCATTAATTTTACTATCTTGTCATCCTAACTTTTTGACAAGTAAAATTAATAGTTGGTTCCTCTTCGACCCTACAAATAAAAGCAGTGACTCTGATGGGGAGGATACTTATATTTGTATCTAAGTGTTCACCATTACTCGGTACCAAGGTAATTATCTCGGGTTATGTGTCTTTCGATGGGGAAGTACACACGCTCCTTAATAATTTCCTATAACCATATTCAACCTTGTGATCCGCAAACAAACTCATTCGATGTGGAGGAAGGCACTCAGAGCCGATGTGCAAGTTTGTTTGCATCACATGTCAAATCGTAATGGAGGCTGTGGGAATTTATAAAAATATCCCTCTCTCACTTAGTAATTTAAAATTGAGGAATTATCTAGCCTATGACATGCATATCAAACAATAAGCAATAAATATGAAAAATAAATATTTTCCAACTATTATGGCTTTTGTCTTCAATATGTCTCCTGTCGTATCGCCATCTCGTCCACTCCTGCCTACGCCATGTACAAGCCAACTGGAGATCCGAGCCGAGAAAAAAACTATTTTAATTTACATCCATCGATCCTATACTCCACGAAGGAGTGTACATGAAATCTAGATCGAAAGTAAACTAAAATAAAAGGAGTGGCTAAACAATGTCGTATCTAATTACAAAAATTAAATACTAGACTCGTCAACCTCGAGGATTCAACAAAATATACAATTACACACATACAATCACATACACACATATGACCATAATAATTGGATCCTATGCCTGCAACCAAAAAGATAACCTACGCATATCCTACTATTATCCGGCACATATAATATATGAAAAGTGCATAAAAGTAACTGAATCCTAAACACACAAAATCGAAAACCGTGGCTCTGATACCACTTGAAGGTAGGAAACTTCGCTTACCACTTCAACTTGGTCGCTTATTCACGATGATCCCTTCTACGTCCCCGGATAAAAAAATTTATCCTTGACAAGGAGGGATCACCCAATCTACCATTTCATCGTCATGTTATTCGATTAGAGTTGTCACTTGAACAAACTTGTTGTTCAAGCAACCAACCTCTATTCTATGATTAGCCGTGGAATAGACAATGTACGGATCGTCATCCTTTGTGTTTGTATTCGGGGTCCAAGTATATTTAACTATAAAAACAGAATACACAACATGTATATGATTGAAAAATAATTATAGACATGTTACAAAAGAAAATAGACAAACGTTATACCTCTCAATCTTCTATTGTATGTCCTTCCTCCTTTTGGACGTCGAGTGGGCGACGATCTTCCAAAAGTCGAAGCTCCTAGATCACCAATCTTCCTTCCTTCCTCGCTCCGAATAAGAGGAAGTATAGAAACAAAACACTTCTTCTTCTTTCAATCAACCACCAAGCTCCAAGCTTGGTGCTTGCCGCCGGCCAAGAAGAAGAACAAAGAGAATTGGGCATCGGCCAAGAGCTTCAATCGAAGACCCTAAGCTTTGTTTCCACCGGCCAAGGAGAAGAGAAGGAGGAGCTTTGGATGCCGGCAAAAGGGGAGGCGAAGAAGATGGGCGCCGGCCACCTTAAGGAAGAAGAGAAGAAAGGAAAAATTTTCCTTAATTGTAGCCGCCCAAACCAAACTCCAAAAACCCTAGCCTCCAAGCTCCTTGCCGCCGAACCCTAATCTTATCTTGCTTCTAATTCTCTTCCACACCAAGCCTTAAGCCCCTTTTATAGATTTAGGCTTAAGTCTCCTTTTAATCTTGACCATCAGTTCTAGGGATTTAATCTAAATCGTTGGATGTAGAGATTTAATCTCAACCGCTGGATCTAGAGATTTAATCTCCACTGTCGGATCTAGAGTTTTGTTTTCAACCATTGGATCTAGGCTTCATGAGGTTATAATATGCTACAATAGGGACCATGAGGAGGAGTTGGATCTTGCCCACCCAATGGATCAAGCCCACATAAAGTTTGATCCATTAATGACAATCCAATCCACTAGAGGATTATCATTGATTTACCTCACCAACCCCTATAAGTTAATATGGGCTCCATATATTATTTGTATATTTTTCTCCCCGTGTTTAAGATCTCGAATGTCCGTCGATTAATTAATTTACTAACAATTAATTAATCAACATCTAACTCCATGAGTAATACCACTCAACCTTATCATCATGCCGGACCAAGTCCACCTACAGGGTTTACATGATGAACCTTATGAGCTCCTCAAGGGGACATCATCATCCTAATATATATAGGACACGGTTTCCTTCTATAATCACCGGCACACCATATAAATAATATCATTTCCCAACCTACCGAGCCTATCGATTTAATCTATAAATCTCGCCCATTGGTAAATCAAAGAAATGAATACTAAGTATATGTGTCCATTATTATATCGAGATTAAGAGCATGTACAATATAATATCTGAGGTCTGATTCGATTATGTAGTCAACAATAAATCAAATCACCTCTATGTCGGTCCTGCTCAATACACACAAAGTGTACTAGTGTGATTCTATGGTCAAGACAAACTAATACCAAATCACACTACAACCATACCAATGGTTTGTCCAAAGCCATCTCAGTTGTGAGCCTTTACTTATACTCTACAAGGAGCTGATAACATGATCTACCATGTGACACTACACACCATGTTATTTACAATGTAATGTATGAGATAATATGCATAATCACAAATATGCAAACAATGATCATGTGATTCTTATTTCTACAAAAGATAGACTTTTCAGTATACATCCCAACAAAGCCTTATCACCTCATTCCAAGGAGCTTTGTGCCCATTTGTGATTGGTTGAAGACCCATTCGATGAGGGGCTCAAAGGCTATAAAAGGAGGGCTTGTCCTAGGGTTTTCGTTAATTCAAAAGCTTCCAAGTGCTTTCGATATGCTACGAGTCTCCAACATCCCTATGACGAAGCGCTGTTGAGACGATGACTCAAGATCCAAGATTCAAGTCTTCAAAAGTCGTCGGTATAAGCTTTAATTTGTATAAGTTATTCTTTTTTTTTCGAGATTTATATCATATCAAGGAGAGGGGGAGTGTCCCTCTACCTTGAGTCCTTCTTGAGTTTTGTATTCGTTTAACTCCTACCTCCAACGAGGAGTTCGTTTAGTATTTTGCCCTATGTGCGTAGTCAAGGATCACTAGGGCCTTGGAGTAGTAGCCGTAGGCTATGAACCAAGTAAAAAACCCATTGTCTCTTCTGTTTTAGATTTACTTTCCGCTGTGTTTACTCGTGTCTCAACGAACGATTTCGAAAAAGGGTTTTATCGCTATTCACCCCCCCTCTAGCGACCCGCTCAATCCAACAATTGGTATCAGAGCCGGGGGCGCTCAGATTCGGTGCAACCACCAGTTGAATATTTTTCTTTTCATATTTATCATTTTAATATTTCTCCTACACTACTAATCCAAGACCAAGTCTTGGTACATAGTTTTTGGTTGTGTTTTTGCAAGTACTAATCGCCTTCATAGTACCTCACATCAAACGAGCATAACTTTTGCTACAAGTGGACTCACAAAATGTTCTACCCACCAAATCGAAGCTCTCTGAGAGATCTACACTTCTTATTAGGGTTTACCCTCGTAACAAGCTGTTTTCATCCCCAGAAATCAACATTTAGTACCCTTTCGGGGACATCGAAGGTTGTGAGTACTTACTTTTTGTTTAGTTTCTTATCTCTTTGTTTAACTTTCTATTTCTCGTTTGTTATTTTTTTTAATTTCCCACACCACTAATCCAAGACTCGAGTCTTGGCAAGTTTTTCTTTATGGCCCACATTTAGGGGTACATTGTTAGGACCCGTTGGAATAGCTAGAGGGGGGGTGAATAGCGTAGATGAAATTCGCTCTCGTTTGTGTCTACAATTTCGTTAGCGCAGCGGAATATATATAATGATAAAAGCAATAACGAAATAGACAACAAGCTAACACAATGATATAACGTGGTTCGGAACCGCATGGTTCCTACTCCACGGATCGAGCTCTAAAGAGCCCTAGTGATGCACACACACTCACTAATGATAAACACTCCTTCTCGACACAAGTCGGAGGCGGAGAAACCCCTTACAATAAATCTTACAACAGTAAGAATGAAATACAAGCAATATACAATGTAAATATGAAATACAAGTAAAGAAAAGACTTTACAACACTTGTTTTGATTGCTTGAATGCTTGGTTGCTTGCTTGCACTTGGAGACCTGATTTGCACCAACAAATCGCCCCAATAGCCCTCAAGAACCGGTTGCTTTTTCCTCCATCACGAGCTCCATATATAGCTTCAACCTGTGCTGGAAAAAGTCTATCAGTCGACTGATCGGGACCATCAGTCGACTGATGCCACTGTTGTCGTGAGACAACGGCTAGTTCCACGCTGGATAAGTCCAACGGAACTACCATCAGTCGACTGATCATACACATCAGTCGACAGATGGAGTCCTCACTCGACCAGTCGAGTCTCGACTCCATTCTGTGGCCGATTTCTCGAGCACCGACCGATCGATCACATGATCACCGATCGCTGAGCCATCACCGATCCAACCTATGGCGATCGCCATAGGCCATAACCCACAATCAAACCCTAGTTGACTCGGTCCACCGATCGCCACATGGCATCACCGGTGGCACACCTCAAACATGAGGTTTTAACTCAAGTCTGATTCCCCCATACTTGCTAGACCACCCTTAGCCTAGACCTAAGCCTTCTAGCCACCTCCATCAGCCTCACGCCTCTCGGATCCCTCCAAGTCATCCATGACTTGTTCATCCATCGCGCTAGCCTTCAGGTGCTTCCATCGGCTATGTCATGCTAACGGTGTCTACACCGCCAAGGCACATTGGACTTACGCCGCCAAGACTCCGCTTGGACTTTACGCCGCCAACCATTGGACTTATGCTGCCAAGACTACCGCTTGGACTTCAAATGCCAACCCATGTTGGACTTTCCATGCCAAGACCCATGCTTGGACTTTACATGCCAACACATGTTGGACTTTCCATTTGCCAAGTACTCAGGACTTGGACTTTCCCAAATGCCAAGTGTCCAACTTGGACTTTCCATGACAATTATATTGTCATATGTTTTTGTCGAAACATCAAAACACATCAAAACATCACTCGAGCCAAACTCGAGCTCTGGTCAATTGTGACCTGGGCCGATTGCACCAACAATCTCCCCCTTTTTGATGTTTGACAAAAACCAAACAAATGATTGAGTTAGAATACTAACTTCAATTCTTTACCAATTATCCCAAATTGGTAAATACTCTCCAAATATTTTCCCTCAAACATTCTCCCCCTTTTTGACTAACAGCAAAAAGTTGTCTCCCCAAGAGGGTCAATGTCTCATGTCCCAATGAGATCTTACAGTTATCCCTAGTGAATACCTAGGATGCCTACCATCTTCCTAGTGATAAGTCCCATATCACTCAAGAGAGGCAATCCTATTCACTCTCCCAATTTCCAAATTGGGCTTCTAAAAATCCATCAATTTCCCAAATTGATAACATTCTCCCCTTCAAGGAGAAAAACACATCCATCGTCCCAAGATGGATATCTCCCCCTAAGGGCTTGCTCCCCCTTGACCATTGCACCAACAATGTCCTTGGGAAGTCCCTAAGCCAATGGGAACTTGAAACCATCAAAATTAAGGTTAGAAATTCAACATTGAACTTTCCACACCTTAAAATTGATACAAACCCTAAACAACTCTCCTAATCCATATCCAATAGCTTTTCACCCTTTATAATGCTTCCCAAAGCATATCCTAGGGTTAGGAGTGGTTAGGGACCTTTGCCATGGCTGAACACGGACTAACCAAACTTAGTTTTCCCGAAATCAGCCTTGGCAGTCGACTCACTACCATGCCACACTCATATCGTGCCACTCGAAGGCTGATCGATAACTGAAATTTCTGAATTTCAGTTATCAGAATCGAGTTTCAGAAAATCATAAATAATTATACGTATATCGAAAAATCACGAAATTTGATACGTATAATACCTATGACACATGCAATGGGGGAAAAATGTTTGAAAAATATTTTACCCATAAAATAGTGAATTTGATACAAAACTCAAAACCATTGAAATTTTCAATGTTTTGGCCCTATTTTGTATCAACTTCATCAATGGTGATTGCTATCAAAAGATAGACTTCACCAAGGTTTTCTAAAATAATTTTAAAATGTTTTCAAAACCTTATCTTGGACCATAATTTATTGGCTAAATATACATAGCTTGTATATTAGCTTTCCTTATGATTCTTGGTGATAATTAAAATAAGTTTAAGTTCATCTAGATGCACTACCGATGCACCTTGAACCTAACCTATTATCCTAGCATCTCACATGTATTTAGGGTGTATACATACACATACATGTCAATTAGATGTGAGATGTGGGTTTTGTTCTCCCTAATCTAGGGTTTCATGCATTTTCCTAAGGCAACTCTACTTGATTCCCTTATAAATGGGACTCCAAGTCATGCCATAGTCCTTAAATCAATTTTAATCAAAATATCTTAAATGCACGAGTGATTATGGCATTAGAGATGATATAAATAAGCATATGCTCATAATCATGATGTCATGGCATAATATGAAATCTAAGAACACATGACATCTAAAGTAACCTTAAACAATGTCATGACATGGTATATGATAGCAATAAAATTATATAAATATTCATTCATACACACAAGATTTTTCAGAAGCAAAGATTTCATTTAACTTAAAATTTGTATTTTACATTCAAAAGGAGATTGGCTATGCTCAATCTCACTACAAAAATGACAATCACAAAAAAATCTAATATCCTCTAATCGTCCGCAGGAGGTGGCGGTGGAGGAGGAGGTCAGCGACTTCAGTCCAGCCGCATCATCTCTAGCATATCGTCGATCGCTCTATGCGCCTCGACTCCTCCATCCTATCGAGCCGTCCGAAGATGCTCGACCGCCAAGATCTCCGACCTAGAGTCCACCCATCGGTAATCTCAAATCTGGACTCGGCCACGACGATCCGACGGAACCAGATGTGTCTGCGCTAGCATCCGTCATCCTCATCGCTGGTCTCGATCCTCGTGGTCCTCTCGCCTCTGGCGGTGGAGGAGGTCTGTGTGCCTCTGGTGGTCTAGGCGCCAACTCCATCTCGTCAGGCCCATCCAGTAGCCGCAAGGAGAAGTTACTGAATCGATATACAACATACTGATTCGATAGCTGCAGAGAGCCCCTATGGATGTTGATGCCTACCGAGTCAAGCCATGCTGTGATGATGTGTCCAAATGGCATATGCACTTTCCCTTGTACAGGGGAAGTGAAGTGCACAATGCAATGGAAAATGTTCAATGCAAAGTTTATGTCTAACTGATGACGCATGGCATATAGAAGAAAGAGATGGGGAGGCCGAATCTTGGCCAGACCCCGAGTGACAATGGGCAGAAAACACCCAACAATGACCTTGTAAAGGACATTGTCAGGTGCAGATAACTCGGTGATAGGAAATAAATTCTGGGCCAGTGGACGAGGATAACCAAAAATATGCTCATGCATGGACTCCATAGAGATATGGGTAAAAGGCTCAGGTAGCGGAAAGTCCATGGTAGGGTAAAAGATGAAGGTGTCATCTGGAGACCTACACTCGAGAAACTCCTGCAGTATCGCAGGAGTGAACTCTAAATCGCGTTTTGCAACGCGAGTAGTGTATGTAGGGCCGTCATCTACCTTTTTAAGGTTTTGGTAGAATTCCTTAATAAGGTCATCATTGATTGGATGCGTGCACAAGACGATCTTCATCAAATTGTAGTATGCAATTAGTTCCATGACGTCACTACAATGCCTATTGAAAAAATTCCTATCTATGTACCTAACCAACATAGGTTGGTACAACCGAGATTCACTCTCGGATGGATCATTCCTACGGGCTCTCCTATTATGAATGTAATGTGATGATATGCAATGGCAACAATACGCGATTAGATAAACCTACATTGTAATGGAAATGAAAATTAGGGCTCGGAAAGAAAAATCGTTACTTAGGCGCCATGTGTGTGCCGGAGGGAAGACTCAAAAGTTGCTGAGGATCGCCGGAAAAGTCGCTGGAAAGCTTCAGCCGCCGGAACCCTAAATGGAACAAGAGCAATAAACCCTAAATCGCGTGAACTAGGGCTCCAAGATAGGTCAAAAATGGAAGAGGAGAGATATCTTTATCAAACCTAGGACTTTGGAAGGTTGGTACGCCGGAAGAGTTGGTCGGAGAGAGCCGGCGATCGGAGACCGAAGAAGGAAAAAGAAACAGTTCGTCGCGTGAAGCGCCGAACCCTAGCGGTTCGCGTTTTAAAAACACGATTGATCGGGCCGATCGATGTAGCATCACCGATCGATAGCGTTTATTATCGGGTTTACCGAGCCGAATGATCGATTCGCCTCGGCCTGATCACGAACCTTCAGAACGCACATAAGATTATCACCGATCGATGTTGCTCATCAATCGACTGATGTGCACATCACTCGACTGCTCGTCGAGCACTCGACTGATGGCCTTCGGCCTCGGTGAACAGTATCATCAATCGACTGATGGACCTTATCAGTCGACTGATGTTCGATCAGTCGAGTCATGGAGCTAGCACTCGACTGATGGCCGTATCGTATCGTGCTACAGTGTTATCAGTCGACTGATATCTGATTTCCAGTTCTGAAAATCAAAAAATCTCGATTTTATCATCTTAATTGTTCCATTTTATCACGTTAGATCTTGTATTTTGAATGTATTGATGTTATGCTTTTATTTATGTATTTGTTAATGTATTTTAATGTTTTATTTCATTTTTGCAAACATTAACATTCAATGATTTCCAAAACCTAACATCTCACCCTTTCTAAGTGTTGAAATACACAATCAAGGTAAAAGACTTTTTTTGTGAGATGTAATTTATCCTAGACATTCATTCCATGCAAACATATGGTAAAACATATGAAGCATGGTGAATACAAGACACCAAGTTGTGTGGCACTTGAGTATCACTCTAGATATTACCTTTACATCTTAACCACACATTTCTTGATACATGACCTTCCCAAGTGTGCCAATAATCAAAGGTACACACTATGACCTCTAAATCTAGATCGTGTCAATTTTTATTGATTTTCATGTTTTCAAGATATATATTGACACAACCTAAAATTTTGAGATTAAGACTCAAGGATATTTCCAAAGTAACCATAACCTTGAAAGTAACCTTAAAGTGCCACCTTTATTGTGGTTGAGTTAACTACCCATCCAATCAAGGTTGGCACACCCTAAACCAATCTTAGCGTGAATCAATCACGCTCTTAGGAACCCAAAATCGATTTGAGCTCCTAGGGTTAATTAGATATTCCTTAGGGATAACCTCCCTAGACACCTTTCTAATGACCCTCCTAGGCTTATTAGCCTTGGTCATTTGGGTCTTACCTAGGTTGACCTTAGGGATTGCCTCCCTAACAACCTTCTCAGTGGCCATCCTAGGTTTCTTCGAAACCATAGCCAATAGGCACAAACCTTGGTCAACTCTAGGAATGACTTCTCCATTGACCTTGGTCTTCCTAGACCTAGTTAGTGTCCCATAGTCAAACGGAACACTATGGTAAGTCACCTTGGACTTAGGTTTGTGACCCAAACCATTCTTGCCCTTGGTTGACTTTTGACTCTTAGGTCTTAGAAGTTGATTTTGACTTCTTGACCTACGAGTTTGACAATTTGACCCTTGAGATTGATTTTGTATTTTGTTTAGGGTCTTTTCCAATTTCTCAAGCCTTGACCTCAAGGCTTGGTTTTCTAATTCTAATTGCCCAATTTTAGAATTTTTATTTAACTCTTGGGCATTGGACTTTCTTGGCGAATGCCTAGTCCATTTTGGATTAAAACCTAGATGTTCTTGGATTTTCTTAATAGATTTCTTAGGTATTGTTTTTCTAAGGACATTAGTCCCAAATTTCTTCTTATTCTTAAGGTGAACATTCTTAACTCCTAAACACATATGTTTGTTATTTCTAGCATGCTCTTTATGATACATACCACAATTGCTAAAATTAGTTCTAGCATGCTTTAAATTAGACGGAGCATTATTTAAATATACCTTAGGGTTTGCCTTAGTGGCTCCCCCTACTTGTGATGCTCCCCTTTGCCCCTTCTTCTTCTTCTTTGGGTAATGACCCGGTAGTCGGCATTTGAAGCAAATGACATGCTCCTTGCTCTTTTGTCTTGGAGAACCAGCATCCGTTGACTTTTGTTGACTTTTAGGCGCCAAAGGAGTTTTCTTGATCCTCTTTGGACATTTGCTCTTATAATGCCCATACTCCCTACACTCAAAGCACATAATATGATTTTTGTTTGAAAATAAAGTGTTTGAGTTACCTAGGGTGGTGGTAGGTGCCGGAGTTGAATTTTGAGCTTCCTCATCTTGATCGGATGTTGAGAGCTCTTCTTGAGGTTGCTCCGGTGTAGAGGATGGTCTATCCTCCTCAATCCTAGAAGTAGATGCTTCTTCCACCTCTTCTACTTCTTCTTTCTCCGATTCGGAAGTTGACTCCATCTCAACTTCCGATTCCTCACTTTCACTTGAGGATGAACTCTCCTCATGGTATCTTGCCAATTTTCTCCATAGCTCCTTGGCATACATGTAATCCCCTAACTTGCACAAAACATCATTAGGGATTAAATCTTCCAAAAGTTTCGTTACCTTAACTTCGGTCTTGAGCTTTTGGCGTTGCTCTTGGGTCCACTTTTTCAACTTTAGGACATTCCCTTTCTTATCCCTAGGGGGTTCAAGACCTTCAATGAGGATGAACCAATCCTCTATGTTCATCATCAAGAATGTTTCCATTCTTGCTCTCCATGCCGGAAAATCTTCTGGATCATATGGAGGTGGAGTGTTGATTTCCCATCTAAGCTTGTCTTGGAATTCCATCTTCACCCTCTAGCCTTTCACCTTAGCTCCCTGTTGTTAATCCGTAGAAGAGCTCCGGGCTCTGATACCACTTGTTAGGACCCGTTGGAATAGCTAGAGGGGGTGAATAGCGTAGATGAAATTCGCTCTCGTTTGTGTCTACAATTTCGTTAGCGCAGCGGAATATATATAATGATAAAAGCAATAATGAAATAGACAACAAGCTAACACAATGATATAACGTGGTTCGGAACCGCACGGTTCCTACTCCACGGATCGAGCTCTAAAGAGCCCTAGTGATGCACACGCACTCACTAATGATAAACACTCCTTCTCGACACAAGTCGGAGGCGGAGAAACCCCTTACAATAAATCTTACAACAGTAAGAATGAAATACAAGCAATATACAATGTAAATATGAAATACAAGTAAAGAAAAGACTTTACAACACTTGTTTTGATTGCTTGAATGCTTGGTTGCTTGCTTGCACTTGGAGACCTGATTTGCACCAACAAATCGCCCCAATAGCCCTCAAGAACCGGTTGCTTTTTCCTCCATCACGAGCTCCATATATAGCTTCAACCTGTGCTGGAAAAAGTCTATCAGTCGACTGATCGGGACCATCAGTCGACTGATGCCACTGTTGTCGTGAGACAATGGCTAGTTCCACGTTGGATAAGTCCAACGGAACTACCATCACGACCGACAGACCATCACCGATCCGATGGAGTCCTCACTCGACCACCGAGTCTCGACTCCATTCTCGGGCGAATTTCGAGCACCCGATCCGATCACACGATCGATCCGATCGCTGAGCCATCACGATCGCCAACCTATGGCATCGCAGGCCATAACCCGCAGTCAAACCCTAGTTGACTCAGTCCAGTTGACTGCCACATGGCATCAGTCGACTGGCACACCTCAAACATGAGTTTTTAACTCAAGTATGGTTCCCCCATACTTGCTAGACCACCCTTAGCCTAGACCTAAGCCTTCTAGCCACCTCCATCAGCCTCACGCCTCTCGGATCCCTCCAAGTCATCCATGACTTGTTCATCCATCGCGCTAGCCTTCAGGTGCTTCCATCGGCTATGTCATGCTAACGGTGTCTACACCGCCAAGGCACATTGGACTTACGCCGCCAACCATTGGACTTATGCTGCCAAGACTACCGCTTGGACTTTACGCCGCCAACCATTGGACTTATGCTGCCAAGACTACCGCTTGGACTTTACGCCGCCAACCATTGGACTTATGCTGCCAAGACTACCGCTTGGACTTCAAATGCCAACCCATGTTGGACTTTCCATGCCAAGACCCATGCTTGGACTTTACATGCCAACACATGTTGGACTTTCCATTTGCCAAGTACTCAGGACTTGGACTTTCCCAAATGCCAAGTGTCCAACTTGGACTTTCCATGACAATTATATTGTCATATGTTTTTGTCAAAATATCAAAACACATCAAAACATCACTCGAGCCAAACTCGAGCTCTGGTCAATTGTGACCTGGGCCAATTGCACCAACATACATCACCACCCAACCTCCGTTCTTTAGCGGAGATGATTTCCATTACTGGAAAGGTCGGATGGAGTGTTTTCTAAAAACACAAGTTGAGTCTTGGATAATCATCCAAATCGGCTTTGCTCTACCCACCAATGATCAAGGCGAGCCCCTGGATTTCAACAAGTGGACCAATACAACCAAGAGGCAAATTGAAGCCGATGCAAGAGCAACCCAAATATTGCAATGTGGTTTGTTTAAGGAAGAGCTCAACCGTATCGGACCCTTCATCAGCACAAAAGATCTGTGGACAAAACTCATAGAACTACATGAAGGGACTAACGACGCTAAGGTAAGTAAGCATGACTTACTACTTAATAAATTGTATCACCTATAAATGTAGGAATGTGAGACGGCAACTCAACTACACACTCGCATTCAGGACATTATCAACGGCCTGCACACCATCAGACACAAGGTCAAAAACCGCGACCTCCTAAGGTACATTCTTAACTGATTTCCTAGGACTACCTTGTGGGCATCCATGGTTAATGCCTACAAAGTCTCTAATGACCTTTCAAAGCTTAGGTTAGATGAATTATTTTTCGAGTTTGAACTTCAGGAGCAAACTAACATGGTCCGGGCCGAGAGAGGTATTGCTCTACTTGCAGGACAAAGAAGCAAGACACCCACCAAGCAAGAAGATGGACTCAAACCCGAAGACAAATCAGAGTCCGAATCCGAAGAGGTGGAAGTAATAGTGAACGTAGTGTGGAAGATCATTCGGAGGGAAAGAAGGCTACTAAAGAACCAAAAGAGGGCACAATTCAAATCAAATCAAAAGAAGGCTTTTCATGCAACATGGGACAACGAAGAAGGCATCGGCATAGCATGCATGGCAAGACCCGAAGAGTCCAAGTCATAGTCCGAATCTGAATACAACTACAGCACCGACTCCGAACTCGAGGACTACTTCGAGAAGCAACTCAAAGCCGTACCTAAAGAGAAAATTAAGGTTAGTCGCTCACTAATTCATACGCTTTACAATACAATTAAATTACTAACTAGAAAATTAGCTAAATCCGAGTCTAGGGTCGAGTCCTTGGTTGAGGAGGTTGAAACCCTCAAACAAGAGACACCCCTAAACTCTTCTACTAGTCGAGTTCAAGAGGAGGACTCAACTCGAGTTGAAAAACTCGAAGAAGAGAACTCTCTCTTGAAAGGGCGAGTCCAAGAGCTCGAATCTCGGTTGAACAAGTTCTCGACGGGGTCCAAGAATCTTAACTAACTTCGTGGAACTTAGAGGGCCGTGTACAACAGAGCCAGACTCGGATATAGCTCAAAGACTATGAATAGATCTTACATGTCTATCGTAAACCGTAGTCATCATCGAGTCCAAGCGTGGGTCCCAAAAACCTTATTAAACTCACATATAAGGACCAATTAGGTTTTGGATTTCCCAGGATTAAGTTCATTACTTGACCAAACCATACTGGTTCAATGATCCAGGGGGAGCTAATACCAAAATAGTATATCTGGTAACCTAAACCTCTTATTTTCTTTAGAATGGTTAGATAGGACTATAACTTGTCAATGCTTGATAACATAGTACCACGACGCGGCGAGATGATAGTACGCTAAGAAAACAGAGTCTCGTGTATTCGAGCTAGATAAGGCGTATCTAGTTCGGTTCACTTGACCGAGTGGAACTAGCTGAAGCTACCTCATCGTATCCTAGACTAGTTAGACCAGGAAGTGGTCTTAGATGAGTCAAGTTACTACTTTCTCGAAATTGTCTTTGTCTAAGAAAGTGGTTGTTTTTCCGATCAAAGAAGGCCCCTGTGCCTCGCCACGACCTGGAAGCCAAGATCTTGAAAAAGTGATTTGATGAGCTTAGGGTCAAATCCGAATCTAACTCAAGGTTGACCAGTTTTAAATCATTAAAACTTAATCAAGATAAAATTGGAATAATCTCACACAACATATAAGGTGAACCAATTCTAAGACACTTAGAATGGGTGAGATGAATAAGGAACAATTTCAATTTACATAATCTTTTCAAAAATGTTATCTATTTTTCAAACTATCGAGCTTAAACGTTTACTTATACTCGGACAAAACTCTAAATATACAACCTTTTAGGTCAATGTTTAGTGCCCCCTGACTCTTCTATACCTTATATACTTGATTAAGGAGGTGAGCAAACTAACCCTAATGGTTATATATTTTCAAAATTTATTAGCATATAAGTATTTTAAAACTCAAAGATAATTTTATAAGTATTTTGAAAATCAAATTAGTCTCAAGACTTATATTGTTGGTGCAGAGGGTTATACCTCGAACCAGAGTAAATCGAGACACATGCTTAGACTCATGTTAGATAATCTTTATGCATGCTACCTTTTTGTTAAAACCCCCTACTTATTATATATACAACCCCAAATCTTTTTGATTTATGGTAAAAGGGGGAGAAGAGCACAAGTTAAAGGGGAGAACAAAAATTTAAAATCACAAGTTAAGGGGGAGAATAAAAATTTAAAATTTTTAAATTTTTAAGCTTAACTTCTTTTTTAAACTTCTTTATAAGGGGGAATTGATTATAATGAGTGCATCGTTTACATTTACTCATTTTCCACATTATATTTTTCCTTAACTTTGCATAAGTTTGCCATAGATAAAAAAGGGGGAGATTGTTGGTGCAGGGGCACCAGATGATCGAACCTGTGTTTTGATTATGGCAAAGATGCAAAGTTAAGATTACATCGTTATCTCATGAGCTGAATCGAGTGTGCAGAAAAGTGCTAAAGCTGGAGCTGAAGGCTAGCGCCATCGGAGGAAGCCGCGGTGGTCGGGCGACACTCGAGTGACTTCGGAGGGAGCTGAAGGAATCGAGTGGAAGGCCGAAAGCGAGAGATACAAAGTAAGTATCGAGGTAAGCTCATGTGTGTGAGCGTAAGTGAGGTCATATCCTCCTTACGGGGATGATCTTTAGCATTGATCCGACCAAAGATATCCCATGGATGGTCTAGGTCGAGATTGGACAATCGGCGACCGTCGAAATTATATTTTTGTTGAGTTAACTTTGACTTACAGCAAGCATCACGATCGCTTGGAGCACTCACGCCGCCCATCACCAATCCGCGATTAGCACTCGATCGATGCCATCGATCGATGATGGCCATCACCTATCGATGGTCAAGGATCGACCGAGTCAAGCCTTATTACCTCTTTCCAAGGAGCATTGTGCCCATTTGTGATTGGTTGAAGACCCATTCGATGAGGGGCTCAAAGGCTATAAAAGGAGGGCTTGTCCTAATGTTTTTCATTAATTCAAAAGTTTCCAAGTGCTTTCGATACGCTACGAGTCTCCGACATCCCTACGATAAAGCGCTGCCGAGACGACAACTCAAGCTTCAAGATTCAAGTCTTCAAAAGTCGTCGGTATAAGCTTTAATTTGTATAAGTCATTCTTTTTATTTCGAGTTTTAAATCGTATCAAGGAGAGGGGGAGTGTCCCTCTACCTTGAGTCCTTCTTGAGTTTTGTATTCGTTTAACTCCTACCTCCAATGAGGAGGAGTTCGTTTAGTGTTTTGCCCACCGTGCGTGGTCAATGACCACTAGGGCCTTGGAGTAGTAGTCGTAGCCTACGAACCAAGTAAAAAACCCATTGTCTCTTCTGTTTTAGATTTACTTTCTGCTGTGTTTACTCGTGTCTCAATGAACGATTTTGAAAAAGGGTTTTATCACTATTCACCCCCCTCTAGCGATCCGCTTGATCCAACAATTAGAAACTACAGTGATTGGCACTAGTTCTAGTGGGACATTGTTAGTGAAAGCCCTAGAGGCAATCATGTGATGATTGTTGTATGGACTTGTTGTATCATATTCCTATTTATAAAGGCATGGTTTTTATACTTACTTGTATTGGTGCTAAATAACTAAATATAATAACGTCCTTGAGTAGAAGGTTCTTATCTATATCAATCGATTGGTTGAATCGATAATGAGATGATATAGAGAACACTACTCTTAATCATTCCTAGTCAAGTATTAACATTCAGGGACAATGTTAATGCAAAAAGACTAGCATGTAGGTCAACTCGATGACTTGATCTCACAAGTCATGGATATGTGATATCAAGTTGACACATGGGTATGCATTGGAGAATGTATACTGAATGACCCGCCATGAGAAAGTATTATGGATTGTTATATGAGTGTCATATACTTTCTCATGTGACTATTAGTATAACTATTAGTCCTTAGACATGAAGTCACCATGATTCCCTACATATGGAGTTGCATACTTTGACTTCGTCAAACGACATCTGTAAATGGGTGGACTATAAAGGCGATTACTGTGTATGTAACAAATTATGCGGAAGGATGTGAGTGATGTAGATGGGATCTATCCCTCCTATATGATGGGAGTGACATCGTTATTCTTGATAGAGTGAGATCACTAAGTGTATGTCCATGCCCAAATGAGTCAATATGAGATATTGAGCTCATTTGATTAGAGTGAGTCTACTTGGAGTTCAAGATATAGATTGTACCGAGGATGACACGGTCTATGCCTCAATTGGTCAATCTAAATGTGAGGGATAGAGGGACATTGTCACATATTATGAGAGTCACAATTAGTAGTCACAAAGGTGATGTTGGATCTCAACATTCTTGTAACTTGGGTAGCAATGATGTGTTGCTAGATACATCTCATTGCTTATGTTCCTAAATCGGTTTAGGAGCATTGCCAACATTACAAGAACCTATAGGGTCACACACAAAGGGAAATTAGATGGAGATTATGTTCATATGATGAACCATGAGGATTAGGTTCATGGGATGAACCAAATTAGATTAAGAGTAATCCAAATTAGACTAATTGAGTTGGACTCAAGATGATTCAAGTATTGAATGAGTCTAATTTTGATTTGATTCATCAAGTCAATTTAAACTAATGAATTGAGATTCATTAAATCAAATTGACTTGAATCAAATGGTTGGATTTGATCAATCATGGGAGATAAGAGGTCAAGTTTGACTTGACTTGAGAGGGAAGATGAATGGTCAATTTTGACTTGACCAATTGTCATGTCATGGTGACTTGGCATGGGGCCAGCCAATGATGATGCTCCACATCATCATGGACACATCATGGGGTGCCACCTCATGAGGGAGACAAAGAGTCATTGGCTCTTGGAGTTACATGCATGCATGTAACCCCCTTATAGTGGGTTATGAAAGTGTGAAGTTAAGTTGTGTAACTTCATCTTCTTCCTCCTATCTTCCCTCAAGCTCTCTCTTCCTCATCTTGCCGTGAGCCTCTAAGGGGTGCTAGCATACTCTAAGTTTCTTTTCTCCACCTATTGCTTGTGTGGATACCAATAGAGGAGTGTACACTTGACACTCTCGAGTTTCGATAAGCCATTTGGACGAATGGGATAAGCGAAGGGCGTCGCATCAAGGGTAAAACTCTTAACATGTAGATCTAGAGTAGATCGAAAGGGTTTTAAACATGTACATGTAATTTTGTTTATCTTCGCACGGATCCGTGGCCGACTTTCGGGGTTTCCGCAATACAAAAAGTGATTTTTGTGGCTCGTATAGTCCAACAATCAATTGTACATAAGCCTTCCCTATGATTGGTCCAATGAAGGATTAATGTCTCTAGATGACATTTTGGTTCATAGTAATGCATCATAACAAGCATGATGAACCAAATGCATCTTCCTAACATCTCATATATTGTCTAAGTGGCTCAATACAAAAATCATGGTTTCTTAGGTCTTTTGTGAGATGCTTAGAGGTATAAATCCTAGAATTGCTATAGGATCATGCAAACCTAGACCTCTATTCTACTAAGCACATTCCAAGTTCTCTCCTAAGTGATGAAAATTCCGCTTCGAGGAGAGCCTTGGTGAATATGTTGGCTAAGTTGGACTTAGATTCTATGTAATTAAGTTCAATGTCCCCCTTAGTCACATGATCTCTAATGAAGTGATGTTTCACTTCAATGTTCTTAGTCCTAGAGTGATGTACCAGATTCTTGGTCAAATTTATGGTACTCACATTATCACAATAAACTTTGATATTGGAGTAGTGTAGCTCATAATCTTCTAATGTGTGTCTCATCCAAAGTAATTGAGCCACACACTACCCATAGTCACATATTCGGCCTCAGTGGTTGACAAAGCAACACAAGGTTGCTTTCTACTACTCCAACTTACTAGAGAGGATCCAAGAAATTGGCATCCACCACTAGTACTTTTTCGATCCAACTTGCAACCCGCATAGTCAGAATCGGTGTACCAAATTAAATCAAAAAATTTTGTCCTAGGGTACCAAAGTCCTACATTTAGTGTGCCCTTGATATACCTTAAGATTCTCTTAACGACCACTAAATGGGACTCTTTGGCACATGATTGGTACCTTGCACACATACCTACCGCAAATAATATATCGGGTCTACTAGTGGTTAGGTACAAAAGGCTACCAATCATACTCTTATAGAGTTTAAGGTCAATTTGTTTTCCTTCATGATCATTATCTATTTTTGTATTAGTTGCCATTGGGGTTGAAACTACCTTAGCATTTTCCAAACCAAATTTTTTAATCATTTCCTTAGCATATTTGGTTTGGTATACATAAATTCCTTCATTTGTTTATTTGACTTGTAGACCTAGGAAGAAATTTAGTTTCCCAACTAGACTCATCTCAAACTCATTCTTCATATTTTTGATGAAGTCTTGAAGGAGCTCATCATTTGTTGACCCAAAGATAATGTCATCTACATATACTTGGGCTACAAAGATGTCCTTAGACTTTGATTTAATGAAGAGAGTTCATTCTACTTGACCCCTTCTAAACCCCTTAGAGACCAAGAAAGATGATAATCTTTCATACCAACCTGGGGAGCTTGTTTCAAACCGTATAAAGCCTTTTTAAGCTTGAATACATGGTTTGGATAGTCTATGCTTTCAAACCCGGGAGGTTGTTCTACATATACTTCTTCCTTAATGAACCCATTTAGGAATGCCGACTTTACATCCATTTGATGGAGATTAAAGCCCATGTAAGAGGCATATCCTAGTAGGATTATAATCGACTCTAACCTAGCAACCGGGGCATAAGTATCATCATAGTCAAGCCCCTCTACTTGATTAAACCCTCTTGGAACTAACCTAGCTTTATTTCTTGTTATTGTTCCTTGATCATTTAATTTGTTCCTAAAGACCCATCTTGTGGTGATAATGGTACTATCATTGGGTCTAGGAACTAGCTCCCAAACTTGACTCCTCTCAAATTGAGTCAATTCATCTTGCATTGCTAAGACCCAATCCGGATCAAGCAATGCATCATTAATTGACTTGGGCTCAAGTTGTGAGATAAGAGCTATTTAACTAGAGAGAGCTCTATGAAATGACCTAGTTCTAACAACTTGAGATAACTCACCTACAACTTGATATAGAGGGTGATTTTGATGAACTCTTATTGTTCTAGGAGGTGTATTAAATTGATTTTGATCATGATTATCCTCAACCCTCCTTTCATCATCGGAATCACCTCTTACTCCCCCTTGGTTTAACTCTCCCTTTTGATCATTACCTCCTAAAGTTAAATCTTGAAATTTTTGGTTAGTTTCTTGATTTTTGTCATTGATATCATTATCAATGGGGGATTTCCTAGGGTAAGTATTAGAGGTTTCATCAAATTGGACATTTGAAGATTTCTCAACCTTTTGAGTTCTTTTATTATAAACTCTATACCCTACACTAGTGGATGAATATCCAACTAGGATTCCCTCATCCGCTTTGGATTCAAATTTACCGAGGTTGTCTTTGGTGTTTAAAATGTAGACTTTGCATCCAAAGACTTTAAAATAGTGAATTGTTGGAATTGTACCATTCCATAATTCAAATGGGATTTTTCATAAAAACCTATGAATTAAAACCCTATTTTGGATATAGCAAGTGACATTGACCGCTTCCGCCCACGAGTAGCTAGGTAGAGATATGCATTAAGTATAGTCCTAGCCGCTTCTTGTAGGGCACGATTTTTTCTTTCCACCACCCCATTTTGTTGGGGTGTTCTAGGACATGAAAATTCATGCTTGTACCCTTGTTCTAGGCAAAATTTTGAGAAGTTAGAGTTCTCAAATTCTCCACCATGATCACTACGGATCCGGTTGATTTTGAGATTCTTTTCATTCTCTACTCTTTTGCTAAAGCTTATGATTATTCTTAGGGTTTTATCCTTATGTTTCATGAAGAATAACCAAGTAAATCTAGAAAAATCATCTCCTATAACTAAATAATATTTACTACAAATCATGGTGGGAGTATTATGACAATCAAATAAATCAACATGCAAGAGTTCTAAAGGTAAAGCAGTACTAAATAAAGTTTTACCTTTGTGTGATGATTTTGATTGCTTTCCTTCTTGGCTTGCATCCCACATTTTGTCCTTAAGATACTTGACTTTTGGCAACCCCTTGACTAGAGTCATCTTGGCTATTTTGGCAATGTTTTTCATGTTGATGTGCCCTAGCCTCCTATGCCATAACCAACTCTCTTCTTCTTTTGCAATAAGACACTTAGTAGAAGCATAGGATAAATCAACATAGTATATATTTGATTTCCTAAAACCTACTAACATGCAATCATTTAAATTTTTGTGTCTTATGAAGCATTTAGAAGAATCAAATTGAACATCAAAATTGGCATAACATAATTGACTTACACTAAGCAAATTAAATTTCATATTTTTAACTAATAATACTTTGTGAATTGCAAAGTTTGGGGATACCTCAATTGTCCCTTTTCCTAGGATCTTAAGTTTACCACTATTACCAAAAGACACCTTCCCCTTGCTAGTGTGGTTGATTGTTGAAAATTTGCTCTCATCATCGATCATGTGTTTTGAGCAACCACTATGAACAATCCATAAGCTTGGTCCTTCTACCTATACAACATGAAAAATGTAAGTCTTAGGAACCCAAATTTTAGGACCGTTAGAATTAACTATATAGCTTTTGGGAACCCAAGCTTTTCTAGCCTTACTCTTAATGGTTGTTTTCTACTAATTAGTGAGGTGAAAGCTACTTCCTTCTCCTTAGGCCTATATCCTATGTCGGCCTTGTTATAAATGGACCTTTGGTCCCTAAGAATCATATCAAGATATTTGGACTCATTCGTAAATTTCTCTAAGCATGCTCTTAGTTTACTTATTTCTTTTCTAAGTTCATCATTTTCATTTCTAAATAAGTATGCATCATCACAAGAAATTTCTACATTGTTAATTGATTTAATTTCTACTTTTAAATCCTTAATCCTAGATTTTGATTTATTTAGTGCATTTTGAAGACATGCAATAGTTTTATATAGTAATTCTATCCTAGGGGAGTCCTTTACCTCATCGTCACTAGATGACGATTCGTCGCTTGAGGAGGAGAATGACTCTTCACTTGAGCTATCCTCCAAGGCCATGAGTACCATGTTTCTTGTTGTTAGTTATAGCCCTAGAACCAATCATGTGATGGTTGAATAGGGAACATTTTGTATCATATTCTATAAAGGCAAAGGATTGGTTATTATATTTACGTCTTGCTTGTGTCAGCTAAATTAAATATAATAATGCCCTAGAAAAGTAGGTTCTTATCTACAGCACATCAATTGGCAGAATTGATTATGAGAGGCTGTAGAGAACACTTTCCTAAATGTTCCTAGTCAAGTATTAATATGCAAGGGCAATATTAATACATAAAGACTAGCATGTAGGTCAATTGATGACTTGATCTCACAAGTCATGGATATATGATATCAAGTTGACACATGGGTATATATTAGAGAATATATACTGAACTGACCCGTCATGAGAAAGTTTCATGGATCGTCATATGAGTGTCATAAACTTTCTCATGTGACTATTGGTATGAATAGTCCTTAAACCTGAAGTCACTATGGTTCCCTACATAAGGAGTTATGTACTTTGGTATCGTCAAACGTCACCCGTAACAGGGTAGACCATAAAGGCGATTACTAGGTATGTAACAAATTATGCAGAGGGATGTGAGTGATGTAGATGGGATCTATCCCTCCCATATGACGGGAGTGATATCTGTGGGCCCCTTGATTGAGTAGAACTACTAAAACGCATGGCCATGCTCGAATGAGTCAATATGAGATATTGAGCTCATTTGTTTGAGTTAGTTTACTCAGGGATCAAGAAACACATAGATTGATTGAGGATGACACGATCTATGCCTCATTGGTCAATCTGATATCAAGGATAGAAGGACACGGTCATACATTATAGTAGTCACGGAAAGGTTAGTCGGATCTTGACTTATTTCATAACTTGGATAGCAATGATGTATTGCTAGATGCCGCTCATTGCTTGTGTATCTAAAAGAGTTTAGATCCACTGCTAACGTTATGAGAGCCTATAGGGTCACACACAAAGAGCATGATGATTAAAAGAATTAGTGCATTCTAGTTTGACTAGAATAATTTGGGAATAAGCTTAAGTACAAAATGGTTTTTGGACTTTAAGCTTAATGAGAATTTTAGCTTGTTGATTTAATGAGATTAATTCAATATGCTAAGCTTATTAATTTAATAAGATTAAATAAATATATTATCATGATAGCCTAAGCTTAATTGATTTAATAAGAATAATTCAATATGTTACCTTATTGATTTAATGAGATTAATTCAATATGATAACATAAGCTTATTGAATTAATAAGATTAATTCAACATGCATGAATGCCACATAAGCATGCCACATAAGCATGCCACCTAAGCTTGATGAGGTGGAAGGAGACAAAGGGTTTTGACCTTTGGAATTTCTCCACATGTGGCCGGCAAAACAAGGAGTGTTGTTTGATTATTTTTCAATGCAATTGATTGCATTGAATGTGATAGGAGGTGAAAGGTTTTTTCAATCCTATAAAACACTCCATGGGGTGGCCGACCAAATGGATGGAAGCTTGAGGATTGGAGAGAGCTTGGTGGTGAGAGGCTTTGGTTGTGTGGCTTTTGTGAGTGTAGGCTAGCAAGAAGAGTGGTCTTCTTCTTCCTTTCTCTTTTTCCCTACCTTCCTCTCCTTTAGGGACTTCTCTAGCAAGAAGTAAAGGAGAGCTCTTCTAGTTTCTTTTGTGAGACAAGAGCTTGCTTGTGTGGATACATATAGAGGCACGGACATTTGAACGTGCTAAAAGATCCATCAAACCCAAGGAGAAGCGGGATTAAAAAGGGCACACAACAAAGGTAATATTCTCCTATAAGATAGGTTTTGAGAAATTTATTTTTTTGTACGAGGTTTTCTTTCGTAAGGATCACTTGGAAGGGATCCTATTTTTCCGTTGCGCATATTCTATTTTGCATAAAAAGATCCCTACAGTGGTATCAGAGCCACTTGCGAAAGATCGTATAAAAATAGGTTTTCTCTATTTTATATATGATATAGAAGTAGGATAAATTTTATTATGAGTTGATAATTTCATTAGCAATTTTTCAAACATAATAAAATATCCGATGTCTTTTAAAAGTTAAAATTGACATGGTGCATGGTTATGGCCTAGTCCCAAAATGTTTGTGAATGTGTGTGTTGTAATTCTTAATACGGCCTGCGTGTCGTGCCTTTCTCCTAAAATTCTTGTTGTAAAATTAGTTTTAGACTCGAATGTAACTCGAGTATTTCTCCTTTTGTAATATACAAAATAAAGATGGAGGGTCCATTGGAAGATGACGTTACAAGGAGGAAGTCAACAACACAAGATAACCAAAAGGAAGCACTTGGGAGAAGATGCTATCCCTAGGTTGACCAATCAATCTTTTCATTGGCTTGAGAAGATTGTAGAATAAGGGCCATAACCATGACACGCTTAGTTTAATATGTATGTGATGCATGTTAATTTAGCTTATATGTGATGTATGCTAATATGTATGTGATGCATGTTTAAGTTTATTTCTTAATAAGTCAAAAACGATATGCCTACCAAAGTTTGGTACTCACTACTTCCTCGATCATTTGTTGTTGGGTTTGCCAAAGCAAAGCAATGCATTTTATCTTGGAAGAGTGCGAGTGGACAATCGTTATGTCCCACTATCAAACTTGGTTAAGACTTAATTAAGTTTTTCTTAATTAATTAAGAAAGTAGAGGCATATATTAGCTTTGAACATAAGTTTTAAAAATTAGTTTTGTGTGATTTTCGAACATCAACTTTGTCTTAGAAAGTGGTCGTTGCTCCGATATCAAAGAAGGCCTCTGTGCCTTGCCACGGCCTGGAAGCTGGTTTAGGAATAAGCACTAAACTAATCTAAACTTAACCAAAGCTATTAAAGAGTTACATCAGATGTAATTGGCAAAAGATTGCCTACCTAATCATACTAGGTCTTGGGCGATTAGCCAAAGCTAACTCAAGACGAAGTATGATGTGGATCTTTATCCCATATAAATTTATAGCTAAATAGAAGCTAATGATGTAAGCAAAATGTGTTTACCTACATCAATGATTAGCTCATATCAAAGCTATGAGAATTTAGTGGGAGCCTTATTTAATTAAAGGCCTAATTAAATGACTTAGGTATGATACTTAATTTTGCATTTTAATGTTGTAGATCACCATGTCATCTAACACGACACACCCCCTCAACTTGCGATCTGTCCTTGAGAAAGACAAGCTCAATGGAGCTAACTTTCTAGACTGGTATAGGAACTTGAGGATTATCCTCAAGCAAGAACGTAAATTGTATGTCCTAGAGCAGTCTACCCCTAAAACACTACCATGCGCCACTGCAGGCCAAAAGGATGCTTATAAGAAGCATCAAGATGACACATTAGATGTGTCATGTCTTATGCTTGCCACCATGAACTCTGAGCTTCAGAAGTAACATGAGAACATGGATGCCTATGGTATGGTTGAGCATTTGAAACAACTATATCAAGGACAAGCTAGGCACGAGCATTTTGAAGTGTCTAAGGCTCTTTTTGCATGCAAGATGCAAGAAGGAACACCTGTAGGAACTCACGTACTTAAAATGATAGGGTACGTTGAGAACCTTGAAAGACTAGGTTTTCCACTGAGCCAAGAATTTGCGACCGATGTTATCCTGCAATCATTGCCGAAAGCGTATAATCAATTCGTCATGAATTATAACATGAATGAAATTGATAAGCCTTTGCCTGAGATTCTCAGCATGTTAAGAACTGCTGAACCGAATCTCAAGAAGAAAGTTAGTAACGTACTAATGGTCAAGAAGGGCAAAGGTAAGCGCAAAGGCAAGGGTAAGACCCAAGCCAAAGGCAAGGCCAATTCATCCACTTCAAAGGGTAAAGGTAAAGTACCTAAGGAAGGGGACTGTTTCCATTGTGGTGAGACTGGACACTGGAAGCGGAACTGCAAAGTCTACCTTGAGGAAGTAAAGAAGAAAAGAAGTGGGATTTCTGCCTCAGGTATACACGTTATAGAAGTTAATCTATCTATTTCTTCTACATGGGTATTAGATACCGGATGTGCATCTCACATTTGTACTAATGTGCAGGGACTGAGAAATAGTAGACTAATGGCAAAGGGCGAAGTGGACCTACGAGTAGGCAATGGCGCAAAAGTTGCTGCTGTAGCTGTAGGAACATATTCTTTGTCTTTGCCCACTGGGCTTATCTTAGAACTAGAGGAGTGCTTTTATGTACCTGCATTAACGAAGAACATAATTTCTGTATCTTGTTTAGACAAGAAAAACTTTTCTTTTATAATAAAGGACAAATGTTGTTCCATTTATTTGAATGAAATGTTCTATTGTAATGCACCACTTATGAATGGTCTCTATGTTCTAGATTTAGAAAACTCAATTTATAACATAAATACCAAACGGTTCAAATCGAATAATTTGAACCAAACATATCTCTGGCACTGTCGCCTAGGTCACATAAATGAAAAATTATTGGACTCATTTGATTTTGAATCATATGAGGTATGCGAATCTTGTCTTTTAGGAAAGATGACTAAAACTCCATTTAGTGGACATGGCGAGAGAGCGACGGACTTGTTAGGACTCATACATACTGATGTATGTGGCCCTTTCAATGTCGAAGCCAGAGGAGGCTATAAGTACTTTATTACTTTCACTGATGATATGAGTAGATTTGACTACTTATATTTGATGAGACATAAGTCAGAATCCTTTGAAAAGTTCAAAGAATTCAAGAATGAAGTACAAAACCAACTTGGTAAGCGTATTAAGCTACTTCGATCAGATCGAGGTGGTGAATACCTTAGTCAAGAGTTTCGTGATCACCTGGCTGAGTGTGGGATAATATCCCAACTCACTCCACCTGGAACACCACAATGGAATGGCGTATCTGAGAGGAGAAATCGTACTCTATTAGATATGGTACGATCAATGATGAGCCAGACTGATCTACCTACTTCCTTTTGGGGTTTAGCTCTAGAGACAACCGCTTTCACACTTAATCGCGTCCCATCAAAAGCCGTAGAAAAGACACCATATACGTTATAGACTGGGAAGAGTCCCAAAATGTCTTTTATAAAGATTTGGGGTTGTGAAGCTTATGTTAGACGTCAAGTCTCAGATAAACTAGGACCCAAATCAGATAAGTGTTATTTTGTAGGATATCCCAAGGAAACTAAGGGATATTACTTTTACAATCCCACACTTGGCAAAGTGTTTGTTGCCAGAAATGCTGTCTTTCTAGAAAGAGAATTTATTTCTAGAAAAACTAGTGGGAGTAAAATTCATCTTGAAGAAATTGAAGATGAAGATAACACTAAGGCTTCGATGGAAAATGAACAGGCACCACAAAGTGTTGTGGATGAGGAAATTGTTACCCAAAGAGTTGTGGAGCAAACACCTATTCAAGTAGACCAACCTCTTCGTAGATCAGATAGGATCCATCGTCAACTCGAGAGATATTCTTTTCTCTTGACTGACAACGGTGATGTATTGCTTGTCGATCTTGACGAGCCTACATCCTATCAAGAAGCTATGATGAGCCCAGATTCCAAGAAATGGCTAGAGGCCATGAGATCCGAAATGGAATCCATGTACACTAACCAAGTATGGACTTTGGTTGATCCACCTGAAGGGGTAAAACCCATTGGGTGTAAGTGGGTCTTTAAAGTAAAGACTGACATGGATGGTAATAAGCATACCTATAAAGGTAGATTGGTGGCTAAAGGATTCAAACAAATTCATGGTATTGACTATGATGAAACCTTTTCACCAGTTGCGATGCTTAAATCCATTCGGATCATACTTGCTATTGTAACCTACCACGATTATGAGATCTGGCAGATGGATGTCAAAACCACTTTTCTGAATGGAAAGCTACTCAAGGATGTGTACATGACACAGCCTGAGGGTTTTGAAGATCCAAAGCATCCTGGAAAGGTATGCAAACTGCAAAGGTCCATTTATGGACTAAAGCAAGCCTCTCGAAGCTGGAATCTTCGATTCGATGATGCAATCAAGGAGTTTGGTGTCATCAAGAATGAAGATGAACCTTGTGTCTACAAGAGAAATAGTGGGAGCACAGTTGTATTTCTTATCTTGTATGTAAATGACATACTTCTCATCGGAAATGATATTCCCTCAGTCCAGTCTGTGAAGATGTGGTTAGGGAATTGTTTCTCGATGAAAGACTTAGGTGAAGCTGCCTATATTCTAGGCATCAAGATCTATAGAGATAGATCTAAAAGATTACTTGGCCTAAGTCAGAGTACATACATTGATAAAGTGCTAGATCATTTTGCTATGCAAAATTCCAAGAAAGGAGGAGAGAGATCGCATGGATAAGATCCCTTATGCATCTGTTATAGGGTCTATCATGTACGCCATGCTTTGTACTCGTCCTGACGTCTCGTATGCTTTGAGCATGACGAGTAGATACCAGTCGGATCCAGGTGAAAGTCACTAGATAACAGTCAAAAATATTCTTAAATACTTATGAAGGATGAAAGAATATTTCCTGATATTTGGAGGCAATGAGGAGCTAACTGTAAAGGGTTACAGTGATGCAAGCTTCCAAACAGACAAGGATGACTATAGATCACAATCGGGGTACGTGTTTTGCCTGAATGGTGGAGCTGTGAGTCGAAGAGTTCAAGCAGACACAGCTTGCCGATTCTACAATGGGTTTGAGTATATTGTCGCCTTCGATGCAAAGAAAGGAGGTCGCTTGGCTCGCAAGTTCATCGCTGAACTTGGGGTAGTTCCTAGCATTGCAGATCCAATAGACTCTATTGTGACAACAATGGGGCTATGCTAAGGAACCTCGATCACATCGATGACCAAACACATATCGCGGCGCTCCATCTCATTCGAGAGATCATCGATAGAGGAGATGTGAGGATATGCAGAGTACCGACAGAAGCTAACATCGCAGATCCATTGACCAAGGCTTTGGCACAGAGGAAGCATCATGGTCACACTAGGTCACTAGGTATCAGATATTATAGTGATTGGTACTAGTGCTAGTAGGAGATTGTTAGTTATAGCCCTAGAACCAATCATGTGATGGTTGAATAGGGAACATTTTGTATCATATTCTATAAAGGCAAAGGATTGGTTATTATATTTACGTCTTGCTTGTGCCAGCTAAATTAAATATAATAATACCCTAGAAAAGTAGGTTCTTATCTACAGCACATCAATTGGCAGAATTGATTATGAGAGGCTATAGAGAACACTTTCCTAAATGTTCCTAGTCAAGTATTAATATGCAAGGGCAATATTAATACATAAAGACTAGCATGTAGGTCAATTGATGACTTGATCTCACAAGTCATGTATATATGATATCAAGTTGACACATGGGTATATATTAGAGAATATATACTGAACTGACCCGCCATGAGAAAGTTTCATGGATCGTCATATAAGTGTCATAAACTTTCTCATGTGACTATTGGTATGAATAGTCCTCAAACCTGAAGTCACTACGGTTCCCTACATAAGGAGTTATGTACTTTGGTATCACAAACGTCACCCGTAGACAGGTGGACTATAAAGGCGACATCGGGTATGTAACAAATTATGCGGAGGGATGTGAGTGATGTAGATGGGATCTATCCCTCCCATATGACGGGAGTGATATCTGTGGGCCCCTTGATTGAGTAGAACTACTAAAACGCATGGCCATGCTCGAATGAGTCAATATGAGATATTGAGCTCATTTGTTTGAGTTAGTTTACTCAGGGATCAAGAAACACATAGATTGATCGAGGATGACACGATCTATGCCTCATTGGTCAATCTGATATCAAGGATAGAAGGACACGATCATACATTATAGTAGTCACGGAAAGGTTAGTCGGATCTTGACTTATTTCATAACTTGGATAGCAATGATGTATTGCTAGATGCCGCTCATCGCTTGTGTATCTAAAAGAGTTTAGATCCACTGCCAACGTTATGAGAGCCTATAGGGTCACACACAAAGAGCATGATGATTAGAAGAATTAGTGCATTCTAGTTTGACTAGAATAATTTGTGAATAAGCTTAAGTACAAAATGGTTTTTGGACTTTAAGCTTAATGAGAATTTTAGCTTGTTGATTTAATGAGATTAATTCAATATGCTAAGCTTATTAATTTAATAATATTAAATAAATATGTTATCATGATAGCCTAAGCTTAATTGATTTAATAAGATTAATTCAATATGTTACCTTATTGATTTAATGAGATTAATTCAATATGATAACATAAGCTTATTGAATTAATAAGATTAATTCAACATGCATGAATGCCACATAAGCATGCCACCTAAGCTTGATGAGGTGGAAGGAGACAAAGGGTTTTGACCTTTAGAATTTCTCCACATGTTGTCGGCCAAATGCAATTGATTGCATTGAATGTGATAGGAGGTGAAAGGTTTTTTCAATCCTATAAAACACTCCATGGGGTGGCCGGCCAAATGGATGGAAGCTTGAGGCTTGGAGAGAGCTTGGTGGTGAGAGGCTTTGGTTGTGTGGCTTTTGTGAGTGTAGGCTAGCAAGAAGAGTGGTCTTCTTCCTTTCTCTTTTTCCCTACCTTCCTCTTCTTTAGGGACTTCTCTAGCAAGAAGTAAAGGAGAGCTCTTCTAGTTTCTTTTGTGAGACAAGAGCTTGCTCGTGTGGATACATATAGAGGCACGGACATTTGAACGTGCTAAAAGATCCAATAAACCCAAGGAGAAGCGGGATTAAAAAGGGCACGCAACAAAGGTAATATTCTCCTATAAGATAGGTTTTGAGAAATTTATTTTTTTGTACGAGGTTTTCCTTCGTAAGGATCACTTGAAGGGATCCTATTTTTCTGTTGCGCATATGCTATTTTGCATAAAAAGATCCCTACACTTGTGACATGGCAAGGTTCTTCATCATCCAAGGAATCTTCTATGCTTTGTGTATCCCAAGTTTGGGCTATCATGGCCTTCTTCTTCCTCTTCTTCTCCTTCTTGTCTTTCTTCTTCTTTTCTTTTTCCTCCTTTTTCTTTAGCTCTGGACAATTTGGCTTGATATGACCCTTTTTGTTGCAACCATATCAAGTAACATTAGAAGTATGAATTGAACTAGTGGAGGTTTTACCTTTAAAGGATTGGAACATCCTCCTCACATCCTTCTTGGTGAGTTTTCTTGACCTCCCACAAAATTTCTTTACATAGTGAGCTACCTCACTAGCCGTTAGCTCCTCATCGCTACTTGAAGATTCCTCCTCCGACTCAAATGAAGATGAAATCTCCTTTTTCTCCTTCTTTTTCTTGTCCTTCTTACCTACAAAAAGAGTTGCACCTTTCTCTTTGGATGAAGTGTTAGCTTGCTCGTGCAACTCGAATTCACAAAAAAGTTCATCTAGTTTAACTAGAGAGAGATCCCTAGACACCTTATAAGCATCTACCATTGATGCCCATAAGGTTGTTCTAGGGAAAGCTTGAAGAATATACCTCACAAGGTCTCGGTTTTTGACCTTTTCACCTATCACATGTAGTCCGTTGACTACCTCCTTGAAGCGACCGTGCATTTGGCTCACGGTCTCGTTGGTCTTCATGGCGAAGCTTTGGAGTTGGCCTATCAAGAGGTCCCTCTTGGCTCTCATCATCTCCTTTGATCCTTCATTCAATTCAATGAGCTTCTCCCAAAGCTCTTTAGCGGAGTTGAAGGGCCTGACTTTGGATAGTTGCTCCTTTGATAGACCACATTGGAGTGTGGTCGTTGCTTTCGCATTTGCTTGCACCTTCTTTGCCATCTCTCTTGTCCAATCCTTTGTCGGTATTGGCACTCCGAATTCGTCGATCAACTTCTCGAATCCATCTATAATGCTAAACAAATTATCAATATTGTTCATAAGGTAGTATTCCATCCCCTTTCTAATAGCCAAAATCATTGTCGTCGAAGAATGGAGGCCTCGCCGTGCTATACCCCTCTTGGAATGCCATCGTGCTCCGGTTGATTGTTAGATCTTCCGATGTTCTGATACAAATTGTTAGGAATCTTTGGAAGGCTAGAGGGGGGTGAATAGCCTTTTTCCGAATTCTACAAAAAGGGTTAGCAGAAGCAAAACAAGAACTAAATGAAAAACACAACAAATGCTAACACGAAAGCGTTTAGGTGGTTCGGAGATTAAGCTCCTACTCCACGGCGATCCTTAAGGTGGATCAACCCAAGCAATTCCACTAAGAAGCTTTCCTTTACAAGACACTCTCCTCTTCTTACAATGATGAAAATGAAATTTAGGAGAAGAGGAGGAATTAACACAAAGAAAGACTTTGAAATTCGTGGGGAGCTTGAGAGTAAGGTTGGAAGATAAGCACTAGCCCCCTCAAGCACCCCAACCTCTATTTTTATAGAGAGAGGGATGTTTTCCCGTTGGCCACGATCAATCAACTTATGGTCTCCATTAGTCGATTGCCATCACGGTTAACGGCTTCTAATCAACCAGATTCGTGGGATTTCACAGGCGTCATCAACCAACGATAGGCTCATCAGTCGACTGATCCCTCCATCAGTCGACTGATGAAGTGATTAGTCGAGTGATCACGACGAGCAGTTGAGTGAGACCCCATTTTGTGGCTGATGTCGACTTGATCAATCGACTGCCAGTCTTGGTAGTCGACTGATCGTCAGGTTTTCAGCCTGACTCAGTCGAACACCTGTTCAGTCGAGTGATACGATGTATCAGTCGACTGATACTCATCAAGTGTGATAATTTCATACTTGAATTAACTCCCTAGACCTAGACTCAACCATCTAGCTCTTCCTTAAGCCTTGCGCCTCCAGGATCCCTCTGAGTCCGCGACTTGTTCATCCTTTGCGCTTTCTTCCAAGAGCTTCCTTCAGTTTCGTCATGTCTTGGGTTTCTCTTTGTCAAAGTACGCTTGGACTTTATGCCGCTAAGACTATATGCTTGGACTTACGCTGCCAAGACCTGCCTTTGGACTTCCTTTGCCATTGTCTGCTTGGACTTTATGTTGCCAAGACTACATGCTTGGTCTTACGCCGCCAAGCCATTTCCTTGGACTTCTCTTGCCAAGATCACACTTGGACTATTTCTTTACCAAGTCTTCATACTTGGATTTTTCTGTCACATAAACATGCTCACAATTAGATCATAAAATATTGCCTAACTTAGATGATTATCCAAACATCAAAATATATAAATGCTTGGGGCATTGTTGCACCAACACTGATAACATGATCTTCTGTGCGACACCACACATCATATTATCTACAATGTAAAGTATCAGACAATATGCATAAATATAAAATGCAAACAATGAACATGTGATTCTTATTTCAAAATGAATATGTTCATACAAAAGCTAGGCTATTAGTATACATCCTAACAATCTCTCACTTATACTAAAATACTATGCTGCCATCAAACTGTCATACATATGATTCCCGTTCCCTCCAAATGCCTATCAAAAGCTCTCGCTGGAAGGGCCTTAGTGAAAGGATCTGTCAGGTTATCCTCTGATGCAATCTTGGCGACAACAACTTCTCCTCCCTTTAGGATCTCTCGTATCAGGTGGTACTTGCGCTCTATGTGTTTACTTGCTTTATGGGCTCGTGGTTCCTTCGAGTTTGCAACTGCACCATTGTTATCACAATAGATTGTGATAATTCTGAGCAAACTAAGAATCACATCCAAGTCCATCAAGAAGTTCCTGAGCCATACAGCTTCTTTGCTACCTCAGAGGCTGCCACATACTCAGCTTTCATGGTAGAGTTCGCCACACATTTCTTCTTGACACTCCTCCATACAATGGCTCCACCTCCCAAAGTAAATACAAAACCTGAGGTAGACTTATTGTTATCCCTATCTGATTGGAAGTCAGAATCTGTGTAACCCACAGGGAGTAATTGATCTACCTGATATACCAGCATATAATCCCTAGTCCTTCTTAGGTACTTCAATATATGTTTTACCACAGTACAATGTCCCTGTCTTGGATTACTCTGATATCTGCTAACCATACCCACGGCAAAGAAGATATTTGGCCTCATACATAACATAGCATACGTGAGGCTTCCTACCGCCGGAGCATAAGGAACCATCTTCATCTCCTCTTCTCCTTTGATGTTTTAGGACACATCTCTTTAGATAAAGGTACTCTATGCCTAAAAGATAGAAAACCTTTCTTGGAGTTCTGCATGCTAAAACGAGCCAAAATAGTGTCTATGTATGAAGCTTGAGATAAGCACAACATCCTTTTCTTGCGATCCCTTATAACTTTGATCCCAAGGATGTGTCCCACTTCTCCCAAGTCCATCATATCAAATTGTTTGGACAACCATACCCTTACATCTGATAACACTTTGACATTGTTGCCAATGAGCAAAATGTCATCTACGTATAGTACAAGAAATACCACTACGTTTCTGTCATATCTCTTGTATACACAAGACTCATCCAGACTTTGAATAAATCCATATGACTGGATTACCTCATCAAAGCGGATGTTCCAAGATCTCGAAGCTTGCTTCAATTCATAAATGACCGATTAAGCTTGCACACAAGATGCTCTTTTCTCTTTGCAATGAATCCCTCTGGTTGCTCCATATAGATGATTTCTTCAAGACTTCCATTAAGGAAAGCTATCTTGACATCCATCTGCCAAACCACATAATCCATATGAGCAGCAATAGATAAGAGAATCCGGATAGACTTAAGCATGGCTACTGGTGAAAAGGTCTCCTCATAATCGATACCCTCTTTCTGAGTATACCCTTTCACAACAAGACTTGCTTTGAAGGTCTCTACCTTCCCATCTAATCCTCTCTTTCTTTTGTAGATCCAATTACATTCAATGGCTTTTACACCATTGGGTGGTTCTACTAGCTCCCAAACCTGATATGAATCCATAGATTCTATCTCAGAATTCATTCACCTTTTCCAATATATCGTATCCTTATCTTGGATTGCCTCGTCATATGTCCAGGGATCAGGTTCATGTTCACTAGAGACCAAATCAAAAGATTCTCCCAAGAACATAAATCTATCAGGTTGTCTAACAACCCTCCCACAATGACTAGGTATCACTTATGTATCCTTTGTGACACGCAGTGCAGTCACTTGGGGTATGTCCTCTTGTACCGTTGGTACTGAAGTAGTGACTTCCCCTCTTAACTCCTCCAGAATAATCTTGCTCATAGACTTGTGGTTCATCTCATAGTCTTCCTCTAAAAATCGGACATTCATACTAACGATCACCCTCTAATCTCTAGGACTATAGAACAAACCACCTTTCGTTTCTTTAGGATAGCCTATGAACAAGTGCACTTCTGTACGAGGTTCTAACTTACTAGCATCTTTCTTCAGCACATGTGCTGGACTCCCCCAAATCCAAATATGTCTCAGACTAGGATTTCCCCCAGTCCACAATTCTGTGGGAGTAGAAGGTACTGATTTAGATGGTACAAAGTTCAGAATATACACTATCGTATCTAGAGCATACCCCCAGAACGAATCTGGTAACTCAGAATAACTCATCATCGATTGAACCATCTCCATAAGAGTCCTATTTCTTCACTTTGCTACACCATTCTGCTGGAGTGTACCAGGTGCAGACAGTTGGGATTGAATCCCAGCCTCTGATAAGTAACTCCTAAACTCTCCCAAGAGGTACTCACCACCACGATCAAATCGTAGTGTCTTGATACTTTTACCTTGACATTTCTCCACATCAGTCTTGAATTCTTTGAAACTGTCAAAGCATTCAGACCTGCGGTGCATCAAGTAAATGTATTCATATCATGAATAATCATCTATAAAAGTAGCCTGGAAAGACATAGGACCACATAAATCAAAGTGAACCAATTCCAACACATCTTTGGCTTTATACCCCTTGGCCTTAAAAGGCCTCTTGGTCACTTTACATTCCAAGCAAGATTCGCAGGTTGGGAAATCTTCCACCATTAATGAACCCAAAGGTCCATCAGCTATCAACCTTTGAATTCTACTCAGGTTAATATGACCTAACCTTAGATGCCAAAGATACGTTTGGTTCATTTTAGAAGGTTCTTTTCTCTTATTAGATTTAGAAGATGAGTTATTTATTTCTATTTGCATCGTGGGAGCTTTTGGTTCAAGAGTGTACAAATTTCTTACCAACGCATCAGAATAGATAATCTCCCTATTCCTTTTTATAACAACTCTATCATTAAAAGAAAGAGAATATCCATCCAAAAACAATTTAGAAACTGAAATCAAATTCTTTCTAAATGAATGTACATAAAGGCAATTTCTCATAACCAAAGTTTTATTCCTATCAAAAGATAAATAAACATCTCCCATTGCAATAGCCACCACTTTCATAGCATTGCCCATGTAGACGGTAATCTCTCCCTCAGCTAGTCGTTTGGTTTCCTGGAACCTCTGCAAAGAGTTACAGACATGGTCAGTGGCTCCGTATCTACACACCAAGTACCAGTAGATAACACCGTTAAACATGTTTCAACGACTAAACCAAAAGATATACCTTTGTTCTGCTTCCGGTTAGGACAATCTGCCTTCTAATGTCCAGTCTGCTTGCAAGTGAAGCACTTATCTTTCGGCTTCTTCACTCCTCCCTGAGATCCTCCGGCCACCTTTGCTATACCTTGTTTCTTCTTCTTGTTGCCTTTTGGCTTATAAGTAGAAACCTTTTAAGCAACCATGGCCTAAGAACTCTGACGAAAAAGTCCCTCTGCCACCTGGAGTTCTATCAGAAGCTCCGCTAACGAATACAACCTCTTATTTATGTTGTAGTTCAAGCGGAACTGCTCAAAACTCCTAGGTAGATATTGGAGAATGATATCGACCTGGGTTTCCCCTTCGATCTCTGCTCCAAGGACTTCCAGCTCATTCAAATAAGCCATCATCTTGAGAACATGATCCCTTACGGGTGTTCCCTCAACCATGTCGGTCGTCATTAAGTTCCTCATAGCTTTTTGCCTAGCAGCCCGATTCTATTGTCCGAAAAGTTCCTTGAGATTGAGCATCATGTCATAGGCAGTAGTCATGGCCTGATGCTGATGTTGTAATACATTTGATATAGAAGCCAAAATGTAACACCGCGCCATCTCATCAGGCTTGATACACTTCCTATAACTCTCTTTCTCCTTTTCACTAGAATCATCCGTAGACTTAGAAGGACACTCTTCGAAGAGTACATATTTGTACTCCTTAGCAGTTTAGACAATGTCCAGATTCCTTTTCTAATCAACATAGTTAGGTCCAATAAGTTTGTTTCCTTTCAGAATGACTGCAAGTGGGTTGAAAGTCATTTTTGAAAAACCTAAGAATCGCATAAATAAAAAACATTAGATTTCAAAATTTATTGATTCCTCAAATAATAAAATTTTAAAATCAACCAACACCTCAAAACACCAAGAATATCGTATGCCACGATAGTGTGGACGTATACAAATTCTACATTTGTAAGAGGAGGTTTTACCCATTAATTTTATTATCTTGTCAACCTTACCTTTTGACAAATAAAATTAATAGTTGGTTCCTCTTCAACCCTACAAATAAAAACAGTGACTCCGATGGGGAGGATACTTTTATTTGCATTTAAGTGTTTACTATTACCCGATACTAAGGCAATTATCTGGGATGATGTGCCTTCCGATGGGGAAGTACACACGCTCCTAAATAATTTTCTATAACCATATCTGACCAGTGATCCGCAAAACAAACTCATCCAATATGGAGGAAGGCACTCAGAGCCAATGCGCAAGTTTGTTCGCATCACATGTCAAATTGTAATGGAGGCCGCAGGAATTAAAAAATATCCCTCTCCTACTTAGTAATTTAAAATTGAGAAATTTTCACACAACATGCATATCAAACAATAAGCAATAAATATGAAAAAAAAACTTTCCAACTATTATGGCTTTTGTTTTCCAATATGCTTTCCATCGTGTCGCCACCTCGTCTGCTCCTCCCTTTACCATGCTCTAGCCAGAAGGGGATCCGAGCCAAGATAAACTATTTTAATTTACATCCATCGATCCTATACTCCACAAAGGAGTGTACAACATATCTAGATCGAAAGTAAATTAAAATGAGTGGCTAAACAATGTCGTATTTAATTACAAAAATTAAATACTAATTAGCCTCGTCAACCCCGAGGATTCAAATATAATTACAACCACACACACATAATCACATACAATCACATAGTCATAATAGTTGGATCTTATGCCTGCAAGCAAAAAGTTAGCCTAAGCACATCCTACAATTATCCGACAAAAATAATATATGATAAATGCATGAAAGTAACCAAATCCAAAACACACAAAATCGAAAACCATGGCTCTAATACCACTTGAAGGGAATTGCTTCTCGCTTTGGTTGCTTGTGCATGGCGATCCTATCACACATCCCCAGATTAAAATTTTATCAACTAAAACTAATCCGGACAGAGATGGATTACCAAAGCAATTGATCCATCATCGTGCTATTCGATTTGAGTAGTCGCTTGAACAAACTAGTTGTTCAAGAAACCTAACTCTTTTCCTCGATTAGCCGTGGAATAGATGATGAATGGATCGCCGATTTTTGTGTTTATCATCGGGGTCCATGTTAATCAATAACATATAAAATACAAAAGAACTAGAATCAAAACTAAACAAGATTATACCTCTTGATCTTCTATTGTATTCCTATCCTCCTCTTGGCAGTCGTGTGGGCGACGATCTTCCAAGAGTCGAAGCCTCCTAGATCGCGCCTTCCCTTCCTTGCTTGCTCCGAACAAGGGAAGAACAAAAGCTCCCTTCTTCTCTTTACTTGTGCCGACCAACAACCACGAATCTTGGTGTCCGCCGGCCCTAAGGAGAGGGAGAGGGTGTGCCGGCCAAGACAAAGGAAGGAGAAACCCTCACCTTTGTTGCCACCGACCCTAGAAGAGTAGGAGATGGGGCGCCGACCAAAGGTTTGAGAGAGGGTGGCGCCAGCCAAAGGTTGAGAGAAGGGTGGCGCCGACCAAAGGTTGAGAGAAGGGAATCAAAACCCTAACCTGACCGTCGGCCCTAAGGAAGCAAACCCTAGCCTCCAATGCTTGCCGCCCAAGCCTCTCAACGCCAACCCAAACCCTAGCACAACCAATTGTATATCTCGCCCAAGCCTCTCCACCACCTTTTATAGATCTAGGCTTCAAGAGGTATTTATAATAGGCTACAATAGGGACCATGAGGAGGAGTTGGATCTTGGCCACCCAATGGATTCGAACCACATAAAATCCGATCCATTAATGATGATCCATTCCACTAGAGGATTATCATTGATCTACCTCACCAACCCCCATAAATAAATATGGGCTCCATATATCATTTGTACAAAATATCTCTCCGTATTTAAGATATCGAATGTCCATTAATTAATTAAATTACTGACAATTTAATTAATTAATATCTAACTCCATGAGTAGTACCACTCATCTTTATCATCATGTTGGACCAAGTCCACCTACAGGATTTAGATGATGAACCTTATGACTCCTCAAGGGGACATCATCATCCTAGTATATAGGACACGTTTTCCTCCTATAATCAATGGCACACCATGTAAATAATATTATTTCCCAACTTACCAAGCCTATCGATTTAACACATAAATCTCGCCCATTGGTAAATCAAAGAAATAAATACTAAGTACATGTGCTCATTATTATATCGGGATTAAGAGCATGTACATCATAATATCTGAGGTTCGATTCAATTATATAGTCAGTATAAATTGAATCACCTCTAAATCGATCCTGCTCAATACACACAAAGTGTACTAGTGTAATTCTATGGTCAAGATAAACCAATACCAAATCACACTACAACCATGCCAATGGTTTGTCCAAAACCATCTTGGTTATGAGCCTCTACTTATACTCTACAAGGAACTGATAACATGATCTTCTGTATGACACCACACACCATGTTATCTACAATGTAAAGTATCAAACAATATGCTTAAATATAAAATGCAAACAATGTTCATGTGATTCTTATTTCAAAATGAAGATGTTCATAAAAAAAGCTTGGCTTTTAGTATACATCCTAACAAATATCACACCCTTGGACTTCCCAAATGCCAAGTATCCATACTTGGGCTTTCACCACCAAAGTTCACTTGGACTTTACGCCACCAAGACTATACACTTGGACTTATGCTGCCATGCCTATTCCTTTGGACTTCTCATGCCAAGTACCCAAGACTTGGACTTTCCATGCCAAGTACCCATGACTTGGACTTCTCAAATGTCAAGACTATTCTTGGACTTTCCATGACAATCACATTGTCAATCATTTTGTCATACATCAAAATACTACTCGAGTCAAACTCGAGTCTGGTCAATCGTGACCTGGGTCGATTGCACCAACAATCTCCCCCTTTTTGATGTTTGACAAAACCTTTGAGTTAACCTACCTAACTCAAGCTATCAATTCTCCCCCTTTTTGACATACATCAAAAAGTCTCCAAGGCTATCAATGTCTCATATACCAATGAGATCTTACATTCTCCCCTTTGATCCAAAATCATCTAGGATGCCTTCACTCTTCCTAGTGAAATCACATATCACTAAATGAGAGGCAATCCTCATTCTCCAATTCTCCCATTTTTGTGAGCACAATGAGGGTTTCCAAACCCTTCATGTCTCCCCCTTTGAGGAATATTCATCCATCATCCCTTCATGGATAAACTCCCCCTAAAGACTTGCTCCCCCTTAACCATTGCACCAACAATGTCCTTGGAGAGACCCTAAGCCAATAGGAACTCTAAACAATCGAAATTAAGGGTAAAGATTCGACATTGAACTTCCACCTCCCTTAAAATTTGATTTTCACCCTAAATAACTCTCCTAATCCATTTCCAATGGATTTTCACCCTTCCAATGCATTCAAAGCATATCCAAAGATTAGGAGCGATTAGGGTAGCCTAAAATAGCTGAATATGCGCTAAACAAATCTTCAAAATCAACCTAGCAGACAACTCAGTCAGAGACCAGTCGACTGTCAACAACATCAGTCGACTACCCAAGGTAACAGTTAACTGATTTCTGCAAATGCATAAATTAGAAATTAGAAATGAATTTCAAAAATTCATAAGTAATTATATGTAATTTGAAAAATTATAAAAATTCATACGTATAATACTTATGTCAATCATTATGGGTGAAAAATATTTTTATAAGAAAATACACATCAAATTTTGAGTTTTATACAAAGTTCAAAACCATTGAAAATTTCAATGTTTTGAGTCTACTTTGTATCAACTTCATCAATGGTGATTGCTATCAAAAGATAGACTTCACTAAGGTTTTCTAAAATGATTTTAAAATATTTTTGAAAACCTATTTTAAACCATGGGCTATGGGCTAGAAGTACATGACTTGTACATTAGCTTTCCTCATGATTCATCATTATTATTTAATGAGTTCTAAGTTCATTATGATGTACTAAATAAGCACATGAACTTAAATCATTTCCTAGCATCTCACATGTGTCTAAGGTGCATCAATAGACACACATGCCAATTTAATGTGAGATGTGAGTTTTGGTTCTTTTCTAGTCTAAGGTCTCATGCATTTTTATAAGCAACTCTTTTTGATTTCCTAATCATGGGACTTCAAATCATGTCATTGTCCTTAAATCAATTTTATTAATTTAAAGGAATGAGATATGATCATGGCAAATAATGATAGCATAAATAAAGCATGTGCCAAAAATCATGATGTCATGGCATAAAGATAAACCTAAGAACACATGACAAATTAACCTAAGTATTAATAATGATATTTTATATGATTAAATGAGATATGATGTCATGACATGGCAAGGCAAACAAAGAATGACAATTTTACAATATCAAGGTATAAAGATAACTAAAGTTTAAACCTAATTTCCATTTCCTAGGATTAAACCCAAATTTTCCATAATGGATATGATGTAAGTGATAGGTGTCCTAAGGCAATCGCCTTAGAAGTTATTAATAAAATTAACTATTTGACTATACATTATCTGTTGGATCGATTTGAGCATTAGAGGGGGGTGAATAGCGCAAGGAAAACTTTTCAAATTTGTTCGTCAATTCGATACATAAGAAGAGTAAAGTGCAGCGGAAAATAAATATAACAATTTTGTTTTTACTTGGTTCACAGCCTTCGGCTGCTAATCCAAAGCCCTAATGGTCCTAAACCGCATACGGAGGGCAAAGCACTAAAAACATTCCTCCTCGTTAGAGGTAGGAGTAAGCGAGTACAATCAATACAAAAAAATCAAGGTAGAGGGACACTCCCCCTCTCCTTGTTACGATTAAAGCTCAATAAGGAAAGATGTGAACAAGATTTAAAGATGACAATTTAATAAAAGTATACCAACGACTATTGAAGATAGGACTTGAGCTCTTGTCGTCAGAGATGCGGTAGCACTTCATCGTTGTAAAAATGTCGTAGAAGAGTAGCGTAGCAAGAGCACTTTTGAGCACTTAGAATAATAGAAATGGGGTGGAGAACACCTTCTTTTATAGCCTTGTGAAACCCTAATCGTTGAGATGAAGTTCATGAGGTGATGCTACCTAGCCCTTGAGAAATGGAGAAAAGCTTTGACTCTCCTCGAGGCTGATCCTTGACCGCAATGATCATTACCCTTACCCGATTGGTATTGGAGGTATCGATTAGTGATACAAGCCATCGATCGGTGATGGCGAGGGTTCAATAATGAAGAGTTAACTCGAAAATGCAGTTAATATAAATAAGTTCGATGGTCATTTACCATCCGATCTCGACTTAGACCTTCTATGGGAAGTCTTGGTCAAATCATCACCTAAGGACGTCCCCGTATAGAGGACATGACCTTACTTACACTCACTCACACGAGCTTACCTCAACCTTTACCTTTGAAGCTTCACTTTCGGTCTTCACTTGAGTCTTCGGCTCCCTCCGAAGTCCTCCTGGTGTTGCTCGACCACCACGGCTAACCTCCGAGTGTCACTGACCTTCAACTTTAGCTTACCAATTCTGCGCACTTGATTCAGCACGTGAGATAACAGAGTGAACTTAACATTGTGTATTTGCTATAATCAAAACTCAGATTCGATTCAGGTGCCTACTACACTAACAATCTCCCCTTCTTGATCTATAGCAAACCAACATAAAGTTATGTAAATAAATTAAGTGCATTAAGTAAAATGAATAACATGAGTATGAAATATGCATGAATGAGTAGGAGTATGAGAAGAACTCCCTTTCAAGTGCTCCCCCTTGACCAAGGGTGAGTACTTGAAAAAGTGTCTTGACCCTCCCCCTTGATGTTAGCTACTAAAGAGGATTTTTAAGTAATCGAAATTACTTAACAATGGCCTTAGTGTTTAGAAGAAGTTCAAGTTAACCTTGGCCTTTCTCCCCCTTTATCAATTAAAAAAGTTTAACCATAAAAGTTAAGTTTAAAAAGTTAAGTAAACAAGGTTAGGTTAAAAAAAAGTTAAGTTAAGTAAACAAAGTTAACTTAACTTTGGGCCATAAAAGTATAAGATCTGTACTCAAGTTAAGTTATCAAAAAAATGATCCCTTAAGTTTGACCTTTCTCTCCCTTTTGCCATAAATTGGAAGGAGTGGGGGGTTTGAAAAACATAGTTTTGAATTTAGTTTTAAGTCCAAGCATGTTCCAAATAAAGTTTGAAAATAATAGTTTAAACCTAAGCTCATCTATTTAGATGTTCAACTCTATTTAACTTGATTGATATGAAATGATCAACAAGTCCTGAGTAGAGTTGATTAATTTATATAATTATACTCCGTGGTTCATGTCGATGCACTAAGTCTACATCTGGAACCAGGAGTAAGGTTCAAACATCTCACGCCCATCTACGTGGCTAAGTACACAAACACATTAGTCTTATGTGTTGTGAGATGCATTGGCTCCTTAAATCTATAGGTACATGATATCTAGGGTAAGCCCTAAGCTAGTTCCATTAACATGAAAAGAAAAGTGAATAATAGAGTATATAAAAATATAAGTTGTCAATCCTACTCTATTACACACATGCCCAATTTTCATCTTAGTAGACTAAATTCGGCTTCGTGTAAAGGTTTGGTAAATAGGTCCGCTAGATTCGACTTTGATTCCACATATTCGAGTTGTATGGTTCCGTTAGCTATATGTTCTCGAATAAAGTGGTGTTTGACCTCTAAATGTTTGGTCCTAGAGTGGCATATGGGATTTTTGGTTAAGTTGATTAAGCTAATATTATCTGTGTGAGTTTTAATATTGTTGAAGTTCAAGTTAAAGTCTTGGAGAGTGTGCTTCATCCAAAGAAGCTGTGGGGAATTGCTTCCCGCTTCGGTCGCTCATGCATGGCGAACCTATCTACGTCCCCGAATTAAAAAAAAAATAATCTTTGACGAAGATGGATTACCCAAGCAACCGATCCATCATCGTGCTATTGGATTAGAGTGGTCTCTTGAACAAACTTGTTGTTCAAGCAACCTAACTCTTTTCCTCGATTAGCCGCGGAATAGATGATGTACGGATCGCTGATTTTTGTGTTTATCTTTGGGGTCTAAGTAAATTAGCCACATGCATTATACAAAAGAACTAAATCAAAATAAACAAGATTATACCTCTTGTATACCTCTTAATCTTCTATTGTATGTCCTATCCTCTTCGTGGACGTTGTGTGGGCAACGATCCTTCAAGAATTTAAACCTTCTAGATCTCGTTCTTCCCTTCCTTACTCGCTATGAACAAAGGGAAGATGACTGAACCCTTCTTCTCCTATCTAGTGCTGACCACCAAGCTCCAAGCTAGGTTGTTGCCGCCGACCAAGGAGAGGAAGAAGGTAGATTGGGCGCCAGCCAAAGAGAATGGAAGAAAAGGAACCTTTCTTCCTTACTTTGCCACTGGCCAAAGAGTAGAGAGAGAAAGGGGAAGCCGTCGGCCAATCCTAGAGAGAGAGAGGGAGACGCCACCCAATGTAGAAGCACCACCCTAGGGTTGCCACCCAAGCCTCTCTATAGCCAACTCCAAAAACCCTAACCCTAATTGATGTGTTGTCGCCCAAAAACCTTTGGATGCAAACCCAAACACCAATTCTTGTGTTCCACGCCCAAGCCTCTCCAACCTTATTTATAGATTTTGCCCAAGCCTCCTTTTAATTGTGTCCATCGGATCTAGGTTTCATGAGGGTTTATATTGGCTATAATAGGGACTATGAGGAGTTGGATCTTGGCCACCCAATGGATCTAGCCCACATAAAATCCGATCCATTAATGATAATTCATTCCACTAGAGGATTATCATTGATCTACCTCACCAACCCCCATAAATAAATATGGGCTCCATATATTAATTGTACAAATGTCTCCCCGTGTTTAAGATATCGAATGTCTGTCAATTAATTAATTTACTGATAATTAATTAATCAACATCTAACTCCATGAGTAGTACCACTCAACCTTATCATAATGTCGGACCAAGTCCACCTGCAGGGTTTACATGATGATCCTTTTGAGCTCCTCAAGGAGACATCATCATCCTAATACATAGGACATAGTTTCCTCCTATAATCAATAGCACACCATGTAAATAATATCATTTTCTAACTTACCGAGCCTATCGATTTAATCTATAAATCTCGTCCATTGGTAAATCAAAGAAATAAATACTAAGTACATGTGCCCATTATTATATCGGGATTAAGAGCATGTACACCATAATATCACTACAACCATACCAAATTCTTTGGTCAAGACAAACCAATATCAAATTACACTACAACCATATCTCGGTTGTGAGCCTCTACTTATACTCTACAAGGAACTGATAACATGATCTTCTTTATGACACTACACACCATGTTATCTACAATGTAATGTATCAGCCAATATGTATAACCATAAATATGCAAACAATGATCATGTGATTTATATTTAAAAAATAAAGATGTTCATACAAAGGCAAGGCTTTCAGTATACATCCCAATAATCTCCCACTTATACTAAAAGACTATGATGTCTTTATACTGCCATACATCTGATTCTCATTCCCTCCACATGCCTATCAAAATCTCTCGCTAGAAGGGTCTTAGTGAAAGCATCTACCAGGTTATCCTCTGATGCAATCTTGGTGACAACAACTTCTACCCACTTTATGATCTCTCATATGAGGTGGTACTTGCGCTCTATGTGTTTACTTGCCTTATGAGCTCGTGGTTCCTTTGAGTTTGCAACTGTACCACTATTATCACAATAAATTGTGATAGTTCTGGGCAAACCAAGAATCACATCCAAGTCCATCAAGAAGTTCCTCAGCCATACAGTTTCTTTGGCTGCCTTAGAGACTGCCACATACTCAGCTACTATGGTAGAGTCAGCCACGCATTTTTGCTTGACACTCCTCCACACAATGGCTCCACCTCCCAAAGTAAAAAACAAAACCCGAGGTAAACTTATTGGTATCCCTATCTGATTGGAAATTGGAATCTGTGTAACCCACAGAGAGTAATTGATCTGCCTGGTATACCAGCATATAATCCCTACTCCTTCTCAGGTATTTCAATATATGTTTTACCGCAGTCCAATGTCCCTATCCTGGATTACTTTGATATATGCTAACCATGCCCATGACAAAGCAGATATTCGACCTCATATATAACATAGCATACATGAGGTTTCCTACCATCGAAGCATAAGGAACCGCCTTCATCTCCTCTTTCTCCTTTGATGTTCTAGGACACATCTCTTTATATAAAGGTACTTCATGCCTAAAAGGTAGAAAAACTTTCTTGGAGTTCTACAAGCTAAAACGTGCCAAAATAGTGTATATGTATGAAGTTTGAGATAAGCACAACATCCTTTTTCTTCTATCCCTTATAACCTTGATCCCAAGGATGTGTCTCACTTCTCCCAAGTCTTTCATATCAAACTGTTTGGACAACCATACCCTTACGTCTGATAACACTTTGACATAGTTGCCAATTAACAAAATGTAATCTATGTATAGTATAAGAAATACCACTACATTTCCGTCACATCTCTTGTATACAGAAGACTCATCCGGACTTTGAATAAATCCGAAAGACTGGATTACCTCATCAAAGCGGATGTTCCAAGATCTCGAAGCTTGCTTCAATCCATAAATTGACCGATTAAGCTTGCACACAAGATGCTCTTTGCCCTTTGCAATGAATCCCTCTGGTTACTCCATATAGATGTTTTCCTCAAGACTTCCATTAAGGAAAGTTATCTTGACATCCATCTGCCACACATCATAATCCATATGAGCAGCAATACATAAGAGAATCCGGATAGACTTAAGCATGGCTACCGGCAAAAAGGTCTCCTCATAATTGATAGCCTCTTTCTGAGTATACCCTTTCGCAACAAGCCTCGCTTTGAAGGTTTTAACCTTTCCATCTATTCCTCTCTTTCTTTTGTAGATCCACTTGCATCCAATGGTTTTTACACCATTGAGTGGTTCTACTAGCTCCCAGACCTGATTTGAATCCATAGATTCTATCTTAGAATTCATCGTACTTTGCCAAGATACCGTATCTTTATCTTGGATTGCCTCGTCATATGTCCAGGGATCAGGTACATGTTCGCCATGGACCAAATTTGAAGATTCTCCCAAGAACATAAATCTATCAGGTTGTCTAACAACCCTCCCTCTACGATGAGGTATCACCTGTGTATCCTCTGTGACATGCGGTGCAGTCACTTGTGGTATATCCTCTTGTACCGGTGGTACTGAAGTTGTGACTTCCCCTCTCAATTCCTCCAAAACAAACTTACTCATGGGCTTGTGGATCATCACATAGTCTTCCTCTAAAAATTTAGCATTCGTGCAAACGATCACCCTATGATCTTTAGGACTATAGAACAAACCACCTTTCATTCCTCAAGGAGAGCCTACAAACATGTGCACTTCTGTAAGAGGTTCCAACTTACCATCATCTGCCTTCAGCACATGTACTGGACTCCCCCAAATCCGAATATGTTTCAGACTAGGCTTTCACCCAGTCCACAATTCTGTGGGAGTAGAAGACACTGATTTAGATGGTACCAAGTTCAGAATATACACTGCCATATCTAGAGCATACCCCCAGAACGAATCTAGTAACTCAGAATAACTCATCATCGATCTAACCATCTCCATAAGAGTCCTATTCTTTCGCTCCACTACACCATTCTACTGGGGTGTCCAAGTGCAGACAATTGAGATTGAATCCCAACCTCTGATAAGTAATTCCTAAACTCTCCGAAGAGGTACTCACCACCATGATCAGATCGTAGTGTCTTGATACTTTTACCTTGACGTTTCTCCACATCAGCCTTGAATTTATTGAACCTATCAAAGCATTCAGAATTGCGGCGCATCAAGTAAATGTATCCATATCTTGAATAATCGTCAATAAAAGAGACAAAATTTTCATAACCACCTCTATCCTTGATAGGCATAGGACCACACAAATCAGAATAAACTAATTCCAACATATCTTTGGCTCTATACCCCTTGCCCTTAAAAGGCATCTTGGTCATTTTACCTTCCAAGCAAGATTCACAGGTTGGGAAATCTTCCACCACTAAAGAACCTAATGGTTCATCAGCTATTAACCTTTGAATTCTACTCAGGTTAATATGACCTAACCTTTGATGCCAAAGATATGTTTGGTTCATTTTCGAAGGTTCTTTTCTCTTATTAGATTTAGAAGATGAGTTATTTACTTCTATTTGTATCGTGGGAACTTTTGGTTCAAGGGTATATAAATTTCCTATCAATGCACCAGAACAGATAATCTCCCTATTCCTTTTTATAACAACTCTATCATTAAAAGAAATCGAATATCCATCCAAAAATAATTTAGAAATCGAAATCAAATTCTTTCAAAATAAAGGTACATAAAGGTAATTTTTCAAAACCAAAATTTTATTCCTATCAAAAGATAAATAAACATCTCCCACTGCAATTGCCACCACCTTCGTAGCATCGCCCAAGTAAACGGTAATCTCCCCCTCAACTAGTCATCAGGTTTCCTAGAACCCGTGGAAAGTATTGCAGACATGATCAGTGGCTCCCATATCTACACACTAGGTGTCAGTAGATAACACCGCTAAACATGTTTCAATGACTAAACATAAGGATATACCTTTATTCTGCTTCCGGTTGGGGCAGTCCTTCTTCCAATGTCCAGTCTGCTTGCAAGTGAAGCACTTGCCTTTCGGCTTCTTTACTCCTCCCTGAGATCCACCCGCCACCTTTGCTCCACCTTGTTTCTTCTTCTTCTTGCCTTTCGGCTTAGAAGTAAAAACCTTCTGAGCAACCATAGCCTGAGCCTAAGCAATCTGACGAAAAAGTCCCTCTGCCACCAAGAGTTCTGTCAGAAGCTCCGCCAATGAATACAACCTCTTATTCATGTTGTAGTTTAGGCGAAACTGCTCAAAACTCCTAGATAGAGATTGGAGAATGAAATCAACCTGGGTTTCCCCATCGATCTCAGCTCCAAGGACTTCCAGCTCATTCAAATGTGTCATCATCTTGAGAACATGATCCCTCACGGGTGTTCCCTCAACCATGGTGGTCGTCATCAAGTTCCTCATGGCTTCTTGCCTAGTTGCTCGATTCTAGTGTTCGAAAAGTTCCTTGAGATTGAGCATCATGTCATAAGCAGTAGGCATGGCTTGATGCTGATGTTGCAATACATTTGACATAGAAGTCAAAATGTAGCACCGCGCCATCTCATCAACCTTTATCCACTACTTATAACTCTCTTTCTCCTTTTCCCTAGAATCATCCATAGGCTTAGGAGGACACTCTTCGTAAAGTACATTCTTGTACTCCTCAGCAGTCAAGATTATATCGAGATTCTTTTTCCAATCAACATAATTGGGTACAGTAAGTTTATTTTCCTTTAGTATCACAACAAGTGGGTTGAAAGTCATTTTTGAAAAACCTAAGAATCACATAGATCAAAACATTAGATTTCAAAAATTTATTGATTCCTCAAACAATAAAATTTAAAAATTAACCAACACCTCAAAACACCGAGAATATTGTATGCCATGATAGTGTGGACGTATACGAATTCTACATTTGTAAGAGGAGATTTTACCCATTAATTTTATTATCCTATCAACCTTACTTTTTGACAAATAAAATTAATAGTTGGTTCTTCTTTGGCCCTACAAATAAAAGCAGTGACTCCGATGGGGAGGATACTCCTATTTGCATCTAAGTGTTCACCATTACCCGATACTAAGGAAATTATCTCGGATTATGTGCCTTCCGATGGGGAAGTACACACGCTCCTAAATAATTTTATATAGTCATATTTAACCTAGTGATCTGCAAAACAAACTCGTCCGATAGGGAGGAAGGCACTTAGAGCCGATGCACAAGTTTGTTTGCATCACATGTCAAATTGTAATGGAGGCCATGGGAATTTAAAAAAATATCCCTCTCCCACTTAGTAATTTAAAATGAGGAATTTTCCTAGCACACAACATGCATATCAAACAAGAAGCAATAAATATGAAAAATATTTTCCAACTATTATGGCTTTTGTTTTCCAATATGCCTCCCGTCATGTCACCATCTCGTCCGCTCCTCCCTACGTCATGTACAAGCCATCCAAAGATCTTAGCCGAGAAAAATTATTTTAATTACATCCATCGATCCTATACTCTACAAATAAGTGTACATGAAATCTAGATCAAAAGTAAACTAATTTAAAAGTGTGGCTAAACAATGTCGTACTTAATTACAAAAATTAAATACTAGCATCGTAAACCCCAAGGATTCAAATAATATTACAATTACACACATCCAATCACATACACACACATATGGCCATAATAGTTGGATCTTATGCCTACAATCAAAAAGTTAGCCTACGCACATCCTACTATTATTCGTCACATAATATATGATAAGTGCACAAAAGTAACCGAATCCTAAACACACTAAACTGGAAACAGTGGCTCTGATACCACTTGTGGGGAATTGCTTCCCGCTTCGGTCGCTTGTGCATGGTGAACCTATCTATGCCCCCGGATAAAAAAAAAATTAATCCTTGACGAAGACGGATTACCCAAGCAACCGATCAATCATTGTGCTATTCGATTAGAGTGGTGTCTTGAACAAACTTATTGTTCAAGCAACTTAACTCTTTTCCTCGATTATAAGCAGAATAGATGATGTACGAATCACCGATTTTTGTGTTTATCTTCGGGGTCCAAGTAAATTAGCCACATGCATTATACAAAAGAACTAAATCAAAATAAACAAGATTATACCTCTTGTATACCTCTTGATCTTCTATTGTATGTCCTATCCTCTTCTTGGACGTTGTGTGGGCAACGATCCTCCAAGAATTGAAACCTTCTAGATCTTGTTCTTCCCTTCCTTGCTCGCTCCGAACAAAGGGAAGATGACCAAACCCTTCTTCTTCTATGTAGTGCCGACCACCAAGCTCCAAGCTAGGTTGTTGCCGCCGGCCAAGGAGAGGAAGAAGGTAGATTGGGCGCCGGCCAAAGAGAATGGAAGAAAAGGAACCTTTCTTCCTTACTTTGCCACCAGCCAAAGAGTAGAGAGAGAGAGGGGAATCCACCAGCCAATCCTAGAGAGAGAGAGGGAGGCACTGCCCAATGTAGAAGCACCACCCTAGGGTTGCCGCCCAAGCCTCTCTATAGCCAACTCCAAAAACCCTAACCCTAATTGATGTGTTGCTGCCCACAAACCTTTGGAAGCAAACCCTAACACCAATTCTTGTGTTCCACGGCCAAGTCTCTCCAACCTTATTTATAGATTTCGCCCAAGCCTCCTTTTAATCGTGTGTGTCGGATCTAGGTTTTATGATGGTTTAAATATGCTACAATAGGGACCATGAGGAGGAGTTGGATCTTGGCCACCCAATGGATCTAGCCCACATAAAATCCGATCCATTAATGATAATCCATTCCACTAGAGGATTATCATTGATCTGCCTCACCAACCCCCATAAATAAATATGGTCTCCATATATAAATTGTACAAATGTCTCCCCGTATTTAAGATATCGAATGTCCATCAATTAATTAATTTAATGACAATTAATTAATCAACATCAAACTCCATGAGTATTACCACTCAACCTCATCATCATGCCGGACCAAGTCCACCTGTAGGGTTTACATGATGATCCTTATGAGCTCCTCAAGGGGACATCATCATCCTAATACATAGGACAAGGTTTCCTCCTATAATCAACGACACACCATGTAAATAATATCATTTTCCAACTTACCGAGCCTATCGATTTAATCTATAAATCTCGCCTATTGGTAAATCAAAGAAATAAATACTAAGTACGTGTGCCCGTTATTATATCGGGATTAAGAGCATGTACACCATAATATCCGAGGTCTGATTCAATTATGTAGTCAGCAATAAATTGAATCACCTCTATGTCGGTCTTGCTTAATACACATAAAGTGTACTAGTGTAATTCTATGGTCAAGACAAACCAATACCAAATTACACTACAACCATACCAATGGTTTGTCCAAAACCATCTCGGTTGTGAGCCTCTACTTATACTCTACGAGGAATTGATAACATGATCTTCCGTGTGGCACCACACACCATGTTATCTACAATGTAATGTATCAGACAATATGCATAATCATATATATGCAAACAATGATCATGTGATTCTTATTTCAAAAATAAAGATGTTCATACAAAGAATAGACTTTTCAGTATACATCCCAACAAAAGCTGAGCCACACACTCACCCATTGTGACGTGTTCGGCTTCAGTGGTAGATAAGGCAACACAATGTTGCTTCCTACTACACCAACTCACTAGACTTGAGCCAAGAAGTTGACAACAACCACACGTGCTCTTTCTATCGAGTTTAATACCGGCATAGTCTGTTAGTAATATGTGAGAGATGTTCTTAGGCAATCGCCTTATGTTAGAACCATTTATATGATAAATGAAGATTCACTATTTGAGTATACATTTTCTCATGTATTTGATTAGATCTTAAACTCATTTACTGAATGTCCACGATACGATTCACAGCATGAGAGAATTTGTGATTAGATCACAATTAGTGAGTATCTCTACATGTGTAATTGTGATGTATCGAAATTTTCCCTAGTCGATGAATTGATGGATTCGGACACCATCAAATCTGTCGAGACTAGTACGAGGTATACTCCTTGGTGTATCCAAGTAGCTGATTCTCACTGGCTGGAGACATTGTGATGTCCGAAGTTAATCGTGGATGCTAGTTATGGTAACTAGTTCATTGGAGTGACCAGCCGTAAGACTTCATATGGTTCTTTGCATATATAGATATGTCAATGAAGTTCTTACTGCAGCTTAAGTGTGATGTTCCTTTGACTTGTGGTATTCAAGTCATCTTGGTCATGAAGACTTATGCTTTAACATCTTAAGCAAGCATCTCCAAGGAGATGTGGACCCGGGATGATTGGGTATAAGTCGAAGTGATCGAAGGTGTTTGAATAGCCTATAAAGCATTCACCACTCCTTGCGAGGAGATGTATACCCATGGCCTCTCGTCGGATTGTTACTAAAGTTTTTGGCCAAAGCATTACATGTTTAGAGTAAGGTACTCTTGGATACATGTGCAGTAACTAGAATCTGTAGGACGGGGAAATGATACTTGGGCTAGGTGTGACATAGTCAACCTAGTGGGGACTGACACAATAGACTATGTCCTGAACCAAGAGGGTATAAGATGAGTGAAGGGAATGGGGCACGATTCATTGGAGCTGCTGAAGGATTTCAGAAATAGTTCTGGATTAACTGTTGATCTTTTCGATTAATTGGGGATCATGATGTACTACTAGGTGTCACTCATGATCATTCTATAATTAATGGTTAATTATAGATGGCCAACATAAATCGAGAACCTATTTGGTCACACGCACAATTAGTGAAATCCGAAGGATTTAAAATGAGATTCTCAGACCAAGAGAAACTAGGTTTGGTTGGACCAAACAAGGAGCGAGCATGAAATCATTTCAGGCGCAATGGAAGCATGGATGGGCCGTGTCTTATGAAGACATGATGGATGAACCAAATTGATTTGGTTCTAATCCAATGGCGGAGAATAAACCAAAGGGGTTTGGTTTGTTTTAAACGAATGAACCAAAGTTGGTTTGGTTCGTTTTAACTTAAATTAGACCAAATCGGTTTGGTTTATTTTAACTTAAATTAATGGAGCGCGTTAACGGGTTTTGGTTATGAACCAATAACCATTAGGAGAATTTGTTCTCTATAAAATAGGGCTCAAGGGTTTAATGAGAGCCCTAATCCAAGTTGCCGCCGCCCACCCTTGTGCCGCCATCCAAGATCCTTGCCGGCATCCAAACTTCAGCCGGCGATCCTCCGGTGACCCTCCGGTGATCTTCCTTGGCTCCGGCAACAAGGTGAGCATCTAGCTTCCTTATTTGGCCGGTGCTAATCCTCCACCAAAGCTGTCCAGTTTTCTGGACAGCTTGTTTATTTCGTGTCGGAGCATCGTTTGGATGATGTTTGGAGCTCCGACAGTGGCTACTTTGCCGGGGATTCGATCTCTGGTAATCCTCATAGGTGGAGGACGAAGGATTCGTCAAACGGTTGGAGAATACCTCTCCGGATAAGCGAGTTTTTGAGGACTCGTTTTGAATCCGAATTTTGATTCGGATTGTGATCTTCTCTCGATCACATCATCTTCAACATGAGGCTAGTGACTCATACGAAGATGAGGCTCGTGACTTTGTGAAGTCATCCTGAAGATACTCGGCGTGGATACAGATAGAGGCGATTCTAGCAAGGATCGCTCCAGTTGATGTCTTTCCCGTTACACGTGATACATAAGATATACGTAGAATAAATTTCCTTTTATTGTAAAATTTGAAACTACGATTATGTCTACACATGTTGTACTATGCATGCGTGTGGTGTGTGTTTTGTAATAAATTAGATTTATTATTTTTATTTCTTCTACTGTGCACATGTTTATGAAACATGTTCGAACACACACTCGCTGCGGTGCCGGAAACCCAACATAGTCCGAGTAGGAGTAGCCGATTAGTTCGAACTCGGTAGATCTAGGGTACCAAACACCTACGCTTAGCGTGCCCTTTGGATATCTAAGGATTAGCTTAACTAATGTTAGGTGAGACTCCTTAGCACATGTTTGGAACCTTGTGCACATACTTACTGTGAATAATATATCGGGTCGACTCGCAGTTAAGTAAAGGAGACTTCCTATTGAGCTCCTATAATATTTTAGGTCAATAGATTTTCCTTCTACATCTCCTATATTAACATTTGTTGCCATGGGTGTATTAATGATTTTATCATTTTGCATCCCGAATCGGTTAATTAATTCCTTAGCGTATTTTTGTTGATGTAAATAAATTCCTTCCTTAGTTTTTTTTAATTTGTAATCCTAGAAAGAAATTTAATTCTCCTATTAAGTTCATTTCAAATTCACTTTCCATGATTGAAATGAACTCGTTTAGTAGGATTGAATTAGTGGTTCCAAAAATTATGTCATCTACATAGATTTGGGCTATAAAAATTTCTTTGCCTATGATTTTTACGAAAAGGGTTGGGTCGACTAAGCCATGGCTAAACCCTTTGGACTTAAGGTATACAAAATGCCTCTCATACCAAGCTCTAGGAGCTTTTTTTAGTCCATATAAAGCTTTCTTGAGTCTAAATACATGGTTGGGTTTGTCTAGGCTTTCGAATCCTGAGGGTTGACTAACGTACACTTCTTCCTTAATAAGTCCATTCAAAAATACTGACTTGACATCCATTTGAAATAATTTAAATCCTCGATGTGCAGCATATGCCAACAACATTCGAATGGATTCTAATCTAGCTACGGGGGCATAGGTTTCATCGTAATCTAACCCTTTTACTTGACTAAACCCTTTCGCGACCAATCTTGCTTTGTTTCTTACTACTTCACCTTTGTCATCAAGTTTGTTTCGGAAGACCCACCTTGTTTCAATAATTGATTTATCTTTAGGTGGTGGTACTAATTCCCAAACTTTGTTCCTAGTAAATTGAGCTAGCTTTTCTTGCATTGCAATAATCCAATCGGGATCAAGAAGAGCTTGTTCAATGGTCTTGGGTTCGATTTTCGAAATCAAGGAGATTTGACTAAGATTTCTATATGATGATCTAGTTTGAACCCCTAGGCTAGGATCACCTATCACTTGATCGATAGGATGACTTGATTGAATCCTAGAATGACTTGGGTTAGGGTCACCTATCACTTGGTCAATAGGATGACTCGATTGAATCCTAGACCAGCTCAGATTAGAATTAATACTAGACTCGATTTAGGTCAGAGTTGAGTCTGGTATGAATTGGTTTGCTAGTTGATTTTACTACGGGTTTTGTAGGTTCATGTTCTTCATCGAATACTACATTAATGGTTTTCTCAATTTTAAGGGTGTCATTATTATATACCCTATAGGCTCTACTTGTAGTTGAGTATCCTAGGAAGATACCGGTGGAGGTTTTGGATGTAAACTTTCCTAGGTAGTCCTTAGTGTTTAGGATATGTACCTTACACCCAAATACCCTAAAGTATTTGATGTTAGGTACTTTGTCAAGGTAGATTTTGTATGAGGTCTTAAGGTGCCTCTTACCATTAGGATTCTATTTTGGATATAACAAGTCGTACTAACGGCTTCTGCCCAAAACCTATTTGGTAGGTTGTATTCGTTCAACATGGTCCTAGCGGCTTCTTGTAGGGTTCTATTTTTTCGCTCGACTAGGCCATTTTGTTGTGGGGTTCTAGGACATGAGAATTCATGGTGGTATTCATTTAGGTTACAGAAATCTGTGAATCTGTGGTTTTTGAATTCACCACCATGATCGCTTCTAAGTCTTTTAATCTTAAGGTTCTTTTGGTTTTCGATTAATTTAAACAAGTTGATGAGTTGATCTAAGGTATCACTTTTGTGTTTAAGGAACCTAACCTTGGTAAACCTAGAATAGTCGTCAATTATGACTAGGCAAAATTGACTCTCATTAAGTGACTTGACTCCATGAGAATCGAATAGATCCAAATGAATGAGCTCAAGCACACTTTTAGTTCGTTCTTGGTTAGTTAGTTGATGTTGTGTCCTAGGTTGTTTACCTTGTTGACAAGCATTACAAATTTTATTGTCTAAGTTGTTAAGGTTAGGCAAACCTCTGACTAAGCCACTCTGACTCATCTTATGAACGAGTCTTGGGTGCGAGTGATCAAGTTGTCGGTGCCACAACCAAGATTCCTTTTGCTGTGTCATTAGACACTTGGTTGAGGAGTTGGGTAAGTTGATTGTGTAGATGTTGCTATTCCTAGTTCCTTTAAGTATTGTTTTAGAGGTTTCATTTGTTTTAATTAAGCATTCATTTTCTAAGAATATAATCTTATAGTTGTTATCACACAATTAACTTACACTAAGTAAATAATTTTGAAAATCTTCGACTAATAAAACATTGTGAATTGTGAAATTAGAATTTAGCTCAATATCACATGAACCGATGATTTTGAGCTTGCTATTGTTTTCGAAAGCTACCGATCCTTGTCATTTGAATATGTCAAGAGCATCCACTGTCCAACATCCATTGATCCTACAAATAAGGGAGTTGGATCAAATTTTGGAATTTTAAGGGTTGGTTGAAGATTATTAGTCCTAGATTATCTCACCCATTTCTACATGATCAAACACATTATCCTTATGTGTTCTTGTGAGATGACTTCAATTTTACTTGATTAATTTTAATGAATCAAAACTAGTCAACCTTGGGTTAGATTTAGATTTGACCCTAAGCTCACCAAGTCACCTTTTCAAGAAATTGGCTTCTAGGTCGTGACGAGGCATAAAGGCCTTCTTTGATCAGAATAATGATCACTTCCTTAAACAAAGCCAAGTTTGAGAAAATAATAACTTGATTCACCTAAGATCACTTCCTGGTCTAACTAGTTAAGGATACGGTGAGGTAGCTTCAGCTAGTTCCACTTAGTCGAGTGCACCGAGCTAGATACGCCTTATCTAACTCGGACACACAAGACTTCACTTTCCTAGCATACTATCATCTCGCCGTGTCCTAGACTATGTTGTCAAGTGTTGACGAGTTATAATTCCTATCTAACCGTTCTAAAAATAAAAAGAAAAAGACCTAAGCATGCAAATTCAAAGTAATAGCACAAACAAATTTTATACTAGCTCCCCCTGGACCATTGAATCGGTTCGGTCTTTTCACGTAGTGGATTTGGTCCATGGAAACCCAGTATTGGTTAGATCCTAATTGAGAAATCAAAGTGGTCTTAGGGACCCATGCTTGGACATGTTTTCTATTTCGACTTACAATTGACATATACGACTTATTAGTCGTATTTAAGCTAAACCCAAGCCCGACCTTGTTGTACACGTCCCTTTGCGATCCAAGCAAAAGGTCAAGTCCCTTGGATCCCAAAGTAATCCTTTCCAACGTATGCCTAAGGTCTTTGACTTGACTTTTCAAAAGTGAGTTCTCAACTTCGAGTTGAGTCCTCCTCTTGAACTTGACTAGTCGAAGAGGTTAAGGAGACCTTGTGTTTAAGGAGTTTAACCTCCTCAACTAAGGTCTCGACCTTGGACTCGGAATTAGCTAACTTTCTAGTTAAGAATTTAATTGCATTGTATAAAGTGTTAAGCAAAGATCGACTTACCTTAAGTGACTCTTTTGAATCGGATGTGTATCCGTGGCTTGTCTTGAATAGTGACTCATCGTTGGATCCAGATTCGGACTCTTCCTTAGGTTCAGACTCTTGATCGGGCTCGGTTGGTTTGGCCATAAGGACGAGATCATCATCTTCCTCCTCCGACGATTCTTCCCAAGTAGCGTTAAACACTTTCTTGGTGTTGGATGCTTTGTTCTTTAGTTTCGAACACTCTGACTTGATGTGTCCGAACCTATTGATTCAAATCATCTAAAATTAGAATTAGATTTAGATTTAGATTTACCTTGATTGATGGGTCGTCTTCGGCTCTTGATCATCTTCTGAACTAGATTCACTAGTTCGGTTTCCATCTCGGGATCTACCTCCGACTTGTACTCATACTCGTACTCGTCCTCTTCCTTGGGGGGTGGTTTGTTTGCGGCCTTCTTCTTCGAACCTACAAGTAAGGCAATACCTTTCTCGAGAACCTAATTAGACTGTTCATGGAGTTCAAATTCAGAAAATAACTCATCTAATCTAATTTTTGAAAGGTCACTAGAAACCTTGCATGCATCGACCATGGATGCCCATAAGGTAGTCCTAGGGAAAGCATTTAAAGCATACCTTATAAGGTCTCGATTCTCAACCTTTTGTCCAATGGCGTGCAGGCTATTGACGATATCTTGAATACGGGCATGTAGTTGTGTCACCGTCTCATGTTTCTGCATTTTTAAGTTATACAATTTATTGAATAAAAGGTCTCGTTTACAATCCTTTGCGTTGTCGGTTCCTTCGTGTAACTCAACGAGTTTAGTCCATAGATCTTTCACGTTAATGAAGGGGCCGACGCAGTTTATCTCCTCTTTGGACAAGCCACATTGAAGGATTTGGGTAGCCTTTACATCGGCTTCTACTTGTCTTTTCATTGCATTAGTCCATTGATCGTAATCCAAGGATTCACCCACTTCATTAGTAGGAAGCGTGATTCTAGTTTGGATTATGATCCACATCTCGATCTGGGTCTTAAGGAAGCACTCCATCCGACCCTTCCAATAACGGAAGTTATCTCCATTGTAAAACGGAGGTCGAATGGTGTTAAACCCTTTGAGATGGGCCATTTAGACAAAATAAGAAAAACAAGTACCTCACAAAACAAAAACAATCGAAATGTACCAAGACTTTCATCTTGGATTAGTAGTGCGGGAGAATGAATTTAAATGAAATGAAAAACTCGTAAAACAAAAATAAACAAAAAAAATCTATAAAAATTGCTAGATTGGTGGTTTTACCAAATCGTAGCACCCCCGACTCTGATACCACTTGTTGGATTGATTTGAGTGCTAGAGGGGGGGGGGGGTGAATAGCGCAAGGAAAACTTTTCGAATTTGTTCGTCGATTCGATATGCAAGAAGAGTAAAGTGCAGTGGAAAATAAATATAACAATTTTGTTTTTACTTGGTTCATAGCCTTCGGCTGCTAATCCAAGGCCCTAATGGTCCTAGACTGTGTATGAAGGGTAAAACACTAAAAACACTCCTCCTCATTAGAGGTAGGAGTAAGTGAGTACAATCAATACGAAAAAATCAAGGTAGAGGGACACTCCCCCTCTCCTTGTTATGATTAAAGCTCGATAAGGAAAGATGTGAACGATATTTAAAGATGACAATTTAATAAAAGTATACCAATGACTATTGAAGATAGGACTTGAGCTCTTGTCTTCGGAGATGCGGTAGCACTTCGTCGTCGTAAGATTATCGTAGAAGAGTAGCGTAGCAAGAGCACTTTTGAGCACTTAGAATGATGGAAATGGGGTGGAGAACACCTTCCTTTATAGCCTTGTGAAACCCTAATCGTTGAGATGAAGTTTCATGAGGTGATGGCACCCAACCCTTGAAAAATGGAGATAAGATTTAACTCTCCTCGAGGTTGATCCTTGACCAGCAGTCGACTGCTACCCTTACCAGTCGACTGTTGGAGGTATCAGTCGACTAATACAAGCCATCAGTCGACTGATGGCAGGGTTTCCAGCTGCAATGAAGAGTTAGCTCGAAAATGCAGTTAATATAAGTAAGTTCGATCGTTTACCATCCGATCTTGACTTAGACCTTCCATGGGAAGTCTTGGTCGGATCGTCGCCTAAGGACATCCCCGTACGGAGGACACGATCTGACTTACACTCACTCTCACGAGCTTACCTCAACCTTACCTTTGAAGCTTCACATCCGGTCTTCACTTGAGTTCTTCGTCTCCCTCCGAAGTCCTCCCGGTGTTGCCCGACCACCACGGATAACCTCCGGGTATCACTAACCTTCAACTTTAGCTTAGCAATTTTGCACACTTGATTCAGCTCGTGAGATAACAAAGCGAACTTAATTTTGTGTATTTGCTATAATCAAAACTCAGGTTCGATTCAGGTGCCTACTGCACCAACATTATCCATGTATTTGATTGGATCTTAAACTCATGTATTGAAGTCCACGATATGATGCATGGCATGAAAGAAATTGTGATTGGATCACAATTAGTGGGTATCTTATCATGTGTAATCATGTAAGTATTGAAACTATCCCTAGTCGATGAATTGATGAGATTGGACGTCATTGATTCTGTGAAACTAGCACATGTTATGCTCTTTAGTTTATCCAAGCATTAGGTACTCACTGAATGGAAGCATAGAGATGCTAAGAGTGAACATGTGGATGCTAGTTATGGTAACTAGTTCATTGGAGTGACCTGCTGTGATACTTCACATGGTTTTATATGTCATTGAAGATTTCATTGCAGCTCAAGTGTGGGCTTCTTTAGAATTGAGGTATTCAAGTCATCTTGGTCATGGTGTCGTACACTTTGACTTCTTCGCAACCATCTCCGTATGAGGTGTAACTCCAGGATGATTGGGTATAAGCGAAAGTGATCGAAGGTGTTTGTGAAGGGAATTGCTTCTCGCTTCGATCGCTTGTTCATGGCGATCCTATCACACGTCCCCGAATTAAAATTTTATCAACTAAAACTAATTTGGATGGAGATGGATTACCCAAGCAACCGATCCATCATCGTGTTGTTCGATTTGAGTAGTCACTTGAACAAACTTGTTGTTCAAGCAACCTAACTCTTTTCCTCGATTAGCCGCGGAATAGATGATGAATGGATCGCCGATTTTTGTGTTTATCATCGGGGTCCATGTTAATCAATAACATACAAAATAGAAAAGAACTAGAATCAAAACTAAACAAGATTATACCTCTTGTTTTATCTCTTGACCTTCTATTGTATTCGTATCCTCCTCTTAGACGTTGTGTGGACGATGATCTTCCAAGAGTCGAAGCCTCCTAGATCACATCTTCCCTTCCTTGCTCGCTCCGAACAAGGGAAGAACAAAAGCTCCCTTCTTCTCCTTGCTTACACCGACCACCAACCACCAAGCTTAGTGTCTGCCGGCCCAAAGGAGAGGGAGAGGGTGTGACGGCCAAGACAAAGGAAGGAGGAACCCTCACCTTTGTTGCCGCCGGCCCTTGGAGAAGGAAAGGGAGGCGTTGGCAATGGAGAAGGAAGAGGGTGGCGCCGGCCAAGAGTGGGAAAGGAAGGAAAAACTTTAGCTTCCTTGTCTTGTTGCAGCCGGCCAAGAAGAGATGAACCAACCAAAACCCTAGCACACCTCTTCTATTCCTTGCCACCCAAGGCTCCAATGCCAACTCCAAAAACCCTAGAAGAACTTATCTTCTTTGCCGCCCAAGCCTTTCCAACCCCATATATAGATCTAGGCTTCACGAGGTACTTATAATAGGCTACAATAGGGACCATGAGGAGGAGTTAGATCTTGGCCACCCAATGGATCCGAACCACATAAAACCCGATCCATTAATGATGATCCATTCCACTAGAGGATTATCATTGATCTACCTCACCAACCCCCATAATTAAATATGGGCTCCACATATTATTTGTACAAAATATCTCCCCGTGTTTAAGATATCAAATGTCCATTAATTAATTAAATTACTGACAATTTAATTAAATAATATCTAACTTCATGTGTAGTACCACTCATCCTTATCATCATGTTGGACCAAGTCCACCTGCAGGATTTACATGATGAACCTTATGAGCTCCTCAAGGGGACATCATCATCCTAGTATATAGGACACGGTTTCCTCCTATAATCAACGACACACCATATAAATAATATTATTTCCCAACTTACCAGGCCTTTCGATTTAACACATAAATCTCGCCCATTGGTAAATCAAAGAAATAAATATTAAGTACATATGCCCGTTATTATATCAGAATTAAGAGCATGTACATCATAATATCTGAGGCCCAATTCAATTATATAGTCAGTATAAATTGAATCACCTCTAAATCGGTCCTGCTCAATACACACAAAGTGTACTAGTGTAATTCTATGGTCAAGATTAATCGATCTTAAACTACACTACAACTATGCCAATGGTTTGTCCAAAACCTTCTTGGTTGTGAGCCTCTACTTATACTTTACAAGGAACTGATAACATGATCTACTGTGCGACACCACACACAATGTTATCTACAATGTAAAGTATCAAACAATATGCATAAATATAAAATGCAAACAATGATCATGTGATTCTTATTTCAAAATGAAGATGTTCATACAAAATCTAAGCTTTTAGTATACATCCTAACAATCTCCCAAATATAATAAAAGACTATGCTGCCATCAAACTGCTATACATCTGATTCTCATTCCCTCCACATTCCTCTCAAAAGATCTCGCTGGAAGGACCTTAGTGAAAGGATTTGCCAGGTTATCCTTATTGGTGCAGTAGGCACCTAAGTCGAACCTGAGTTTTGATTATAGCAAACGATACAAAGTTAAGCTCATGTCATTATCTCACGAGCTGAATCGAGTGTCAAAAAAATTGCTATAGCTGGAGCCGAAGGCTAGCGACACCCGGAGGAAGCCGCGGTGGTCAGGCGACACTCGAGTGACTTCGGAGGGAGCCGAAGGAATCGAGTGGAAGGCCGGAAGCAAAAGCAACACAGTAAGTATCGAGGTAAGCTCATGTGTGCGAGCGTAAGTGAGGTCGTATCCTCTTTACGGGGATGATCTTAAGCGTAGATCCTACCAAAGACATCCTATAGGTGGTCTAGGTCGAGATTGGACGGTCGAAGGTCGTCGAAATAATGTTTTTGTTAAGCTAACTTTGCCTTGCAGCTAGCATCAGTCGACTGCCAGCTTCGAGAACTCGACTGTCGTCTAACAGTCGACTGCCTGAGGTCAGCATTCGACTGATGGTCAAGGATCATCCTCGAGGAGTCAAGTCTTATCACCATTTTTCAAGGAGCCATGTGCCCAATTCCTATTGGTTGAAGTTCCTCTCGAAAAGGGGCTCAAAGGATATAAAAGGAGGGTCAATCCTAGGGTTTCTTCATCAATTCTAAGCTTCCAAAAGCCTCCGCTAAGCTACAACTTTCTGACAACGAAGTGCTTCTTCTCCAACGTCTAGGTTTAATTATTTTCTTTTTATTACGTCAGTTTAAGTTGTTTATTTCAGTTCATTACTTTCAAATCTCGGAGCTTTTATCATAACGAGGAGAGGGGGAGTGTCCCTCCACCTCAAGGTTTTTGCTTTTATTTGTAACGATTAACTCCTACCACTAACGAGGAGGAGTTCTTTAGTGTTTTGCCCTCCGTGCGTGGTCAAGGACCACTAGGGCCTTGGAGTAGTAGCCGAAGGCTACGAACCAAGTAAAAATATTTGTCTCCTTTATTTATTGCTTATCTTTCCGCTGCAATTAATTATCTACTCGGGTTTTAACGAACGAACAAAAAAGAAAAGGTTTTATCGCTATTCACCCCCCTCTAGCGATCCGCTTCGATCCAACAATTGGTACCAGAGCCGACGGCGCTTAGATTTGGTGAAACCACCAATCTAGCACTTTTTACAGATTTGTTTTTCGTTCGTTTAAATTTTTCTCCCGCACTACTAATCCAAGACGAAGTCTTGGTACTCTTTGTTTGGTTTTGTTTTGCAAGTATTCACTTTTGGAGTAGCCGACGGTAAAATGGGCATAACTTTTCGTACAAGTTGACCCACGAAACTGGCTACCTACCAAAACGAAGCTCTTAGAGAGATCTACATTCTTATGAGGGTAAACCCTTGCAAAAAGCTGTATTCATCCCCAAAAACCATCGTTTAGTACCATTTCTGGGACATCGAAGGTTGTAAGTGCTCATCTTTTATTTTAGTTGGTTATTTCTCATTTATTCCTTTTGTTTATTTTCATTTCCTACATTACTAATCCAAGGCGAAGTCTTGGAACTGTTTTTGTGTATTTTTTTTGGTATTTTTTTGTGCAAGGTTTCCCTTCCAAATGGCCCATCTCGAGGGTTTTATCACCGTCCGACCTCCGTTTTACAACGGAGATGATTTTCGTTACTGGAAAGGTCGGATGGAATGCATTTTTCAAAACCCAAATCGAGATGTGGATCATAATCCAAACGGGTTTCACACTTCCAACTAACAAAGTGGGTGAATCCTTGGGTTATGACCAATGGACCATTGCGACAAAACGACAAGTCGAAGCTGACACCAAGGCAACTCAAATTCTCCAATGTGGCTTGTCCAAGGAGGAGCTAAATTGCGTCGGCCCCTTCATAAGCACAAAGGACCTTTGGACAAAGCTAGTGGAGCTACACGAAGGGACTGATGAAGCCAAGGTATGTAAGTGTGATCTTTTATTTAATAAACTATATAATCTAAAAATGCAGGAACACAAGTCCACGACACAACTTCACGCCCGTGTCCAAGACATAGTCAACAATCTACACGCGATCGGGCAAAAGGTCGAAAACCGCGACCTTATAAGGTATGTCCTAAACTCCTTTCCGAGGACTACCTTGTGGGCATCCATGGTCGATGCCTATAAGGTCTCCAAGGATCTTTCGAAAATTAGGTTAGATGAACTATTTTCTGATTTTGAACTTCATGAGCAGTCTAACTTGGAACCCGAGAAGGGTATAGCACTTTTTGTAGGTTCAAGAAAGAAAACCGCAAGCAAGCCACCCCTAAAGGAAGAAGAGGATGAGTCCGATTCGGAGGTCGACTCGGAAATGGAGGCCGAACTAGTCAACCTAGTTCGGAGGATAGTCAAGGGTCAAAAACGAACCGTCACTCGACCCAACGAAGGTAAGCCTAAAAGTTCAAATATTAGATGTTATGAATGCAACAAGTTTGGACATATCAAGTCCGAATGCCCAAAACTCAAGAGCAAAGCACCAAAACACAAAAAGGCACTCAACGCTACTTAGGAAGAAGCATCCGAGGAAGAAGATAATGATCATGTTCTCATGGCTAAATCGGTGGAATCGGAGACAGAGTCAGAACCGGAACCTGAATCGGAAACCGAAGATGAGTCAGACTGTGAAGCACTATTCAAGACAAGGCACGGATACGTATCCGGTTCAAAAGATACACTCAAGGTAAGTCGGTCTCTCATTAGTACACTTTATAGTGCAATTAAGTTTTTAAATAGAAAGTTAGCTAAGTCCGAGTCCAAGGTCGAGACCCTTGTTGAGGAAGTTAAACTCCTCAAACACGAGGTCTCCCTAACCTCTTCGACTAGTCGAGTTCAAGAGGAGGACTCAACTCAGGTTGAAAAACTCGAAGTTGAGAACTCACTCTTGAAGAGTCAAGTCGAAGATCTTAGGAATACGCTGGAAAGGTTTACTTTGGGATCCAAAGGACTTGACCTCCTACTTGGATCGCAAAGGGCCATGTACAACAAGGTCAGGCTAGGGTTTAGCTCAAACACGACCAACAAGTCGTATATGTCGATTGTAATTCAACATAAAAAACGTGTCCAAGCATTGGTCCCTAAGACCACCTTGATTTCAAACTTAAGATCAAACCAGTACTGGGTTCCCAAGGGCCAAATCCACTATGTGGAGAGACCGAATCGATTCAACGGTCTAGGGGGAGCTAGTACGAAACTTGTTTGTGTTTTAACTTAGAAATTACATGCTTAGGCTTTTATTTAGTTTGATCTTCCTTTTTAGAATGGTTAAATAGGACTCTAACTCGTCAATACTTGATAAGATAGTACCAGGATGCGGCGAGATGATAGTACGCTAGGAAAACAGAGTCTCGTGTGTTCGAGCTAGATAAGGCGTATCTAGTTCGGTTCACTTGACCGAGTGGAACTAGCTGAAGCTACCTCGCCGTGTCCTAGACTAGTTAGACCAGGAAGTGGTCTTAGGTGAGTCAAGTTATTATTTTCTTGAAAATGGCTTTGTCTAAGGAAGTGGTTGTTGTTCCGATCAAAGAAGGCCTCTATGCCTCTCCATGACCTGGAAGCCATGATCTTGAAAAGGTGACTTGATGAGCCTAAGGTCAAATTTGAATCTAACGCAAGGTTGACAAGTGTTTAAGTCATTAAATTTAAATCAAGTAAAATTGGAAGTCATCTCACAAAAACATATAGGGTCAACATGTTTGATCATGTAGACATGGGTGAGATGATTTAGGCTAATAATCTTCAACCAATCTTTAATAAATTCAATATTCGATCCAACTACCTTGTGTGTAGGATCAATGGATGTTGGACAATGGTTGCTCCCGACATATGACCGGGGATCAACTCAAGTTTTCGAAGCTTTGATTCAAACGACAAGGATCGGTAGCCTTCGGAAATAACGACAAGCTCAAAATCATCGGATCAGGTGATATTGAGCTCAACTCAAATTTTATTATTCAAAATGTTTTATTAGTAGAAAATTTTCAATATAATTTACTTAGTGTAAGTCAATTGTGTGATAATAACTATAAGGTCATATTTCTAGAAAATGAATGCGTAATTAATACAAATGAAACCTCTAAAACAATCCTTAAGGGAACCAGAAATAACAATATTTACACTATTAACTTAACTAACTCCTCAACTAAGTGTCTTATGACACGGCAAGAGGAATCATGGTTGTGGCACCGGCGACTCGGTCACTCACACCCAAGACTATCCACAAGATGAGTCAGAGTGACTTAGTCAGAGGTTTGCCTAATCTCAATAACTTGGATAATAAAATATGTAATGCTTGTCAACAAGGTAAACAATCTAGGACACAACATCAACTAACTAATCAAGAATGAACCAAAAGTGTGCTTGAGCTTCTACACATGGATTTATTTGATTCACACATAGCTAAGTCACTTAATGGAAGTAAATTCTGTTTAGTCATAATTGATGACTACTCTAGATTTACTTGGGTTAGGTTCATCAAACACAAAAGTGATACCCTAGATCAATTAATCAACCTATTTAAATTAATAGAAAATCAACAAAGCATTAAAATCAAAAGACTTAGGACTGATCATGGTGGTGAATTCGAGAACCATAGGTTTACAGAATTCTGTAACCTAAATGGATACCACCATGAGTTTTCTTGCCCTAGAACTCCACAACAAAATGGCCTAGTAGAACACAAAAATAGAACCCTACAAGAAGCCGCTAGGACAATGTTAAACGAGTATAACCTACCCGATAGGTTTTGGGCTGAAGCCGTGAATACGACATGCTATGTCCAAAATAGGATCCTTATGGTAAAGAGGCACCTTAAGACCTCATACGAGATTTATCACGATAAAATACCTAACATCAAGTACTTTAGGGTATTTGGGTGTAAGGTACATATCTTAAACACTAAGGATTACCTAGGGAAATTTACATCCAAAAGCACGACCGGAATCTTTCTAGGATACTCGACTACAAGTAGAGCTTATAGAGTATATAACTAAGACACCCTTAGAGTCGAAGAGACTATCAATGTAGTATTTGATGAAGGACATGAACCTACAAAACCCCCGGCAACCCCAATTAGCGAGCCGATTCATACTAGACCTAACTCTGATCTGGAGATCAGGTCTAGTGTTAATCCTAATCTAAGTTAACCAAGTCACTCTAACGACCAAGTGATAGATGACTCTAACCAAACTAGAACTCAAACGAGTCATCCTATTGATCAAGTTGTAGACTCAAACCCAAATCCAACTAGGACTCAAATGAATCATCCTATCGACAAAGTGATAGGTGATCCAAGTCTAGGAGTTAGAAGTAGAGCCTCATACAGAAACCTTAGTTAAATCTCCTTGATTTCTAAAATTGAACCCAAAACTATTGACCAAGCTCTTCTTGATCCCGATTGGATTATTGCAATGCAAGAAGAGCTGGCACAATTCACTAGGAACGAAGTATGGGAATTAGTACCACCACCTAAAGATAAAACAATCATTGGAACAAGGTGGGTGTTTAGAAATAAACTTGATGACAAAGGTGAAGTAGTTAGAAATAAAGCTAGGTTAGTCGCGAAAGGGTTTAGTCAAGTCGAAGGTTTAGATTATGATGAAACCTATGCCCCAGTAGCTAGATTAGAGTCCATTCGAATGCTATTAGCGTTTGCTGCACATCGCAGATTTAAGTTGTTTCAAATGGATATGAAATCTGCGTTCTTGAATGGATATATTAAAGAAGAAGTTTATGTTAGTCAACCTCCCAGTTTCGAAAGCCTAGATAAACCCGATCATGTCCTTAGGTTAAAGAAAGCTCCCTATGGACTTAAACAAGCTCCTCGAGCTTGGTACGAGAGACTTTCGATTTATTTTAAGTCCAAAGGATTTATCCAAGGTGTAGTTGACCCAACCCTTTTCGTAAAAACCTTACGTAAAGACATATTCATAGCCCAAATCTACGTAGATGATATTATTTTCGGAACCACCAACTCAATCCTACTAAATGAATTCATTTCACTTATGGAAAGTGAATTTGAAATGAATTTAGTAGGTGAGTTAAGTTTCTTCTTAGGTCTACAAATTAAACAAACTAAAGATGGAATATACCTACATCAATGCAAATATACTAGGGAATTAATTAAACGCTTTGGAATGCAAGACGCTAAAATTATTAATACCCCAATGGCAACTAATGTGAATATGGAAGAAGATGTAATCGGAAACTCAATTGATTTAAAATACTATAGGAGCGTAATAGGGAGTCTCCTTTACTTAACTGCGAGCCGACCTGATATCCTATTTGTAGTAAGTATGTGCGCAAGGTTCCAAACCTGTGCTAAGGAGTCTCACCTAACTCTAGTCAAGCGTATCCTTAGATATCTAAAGGGTACACTTAATGTCGGTATTTGGTACCCTAGATCTATCGAGTTCGAACTAACCGGCTACTCTGATTCGGACTATGTCGGTAGTAAGCTCGATAGAAAGAGTACGAGTGGTTGTTGTCAACTTCTCGGCTCGAGTCTAGTGAGTTGGTGCAGTAGGAAGTAACACTGTGTTGGCTTATCTACCATCGAAGCCGAATACATCGCGATGGGTGAGTATGTCACTCAGCTTTTTTGGATGAAGCACACTCTCCGCGACTTTAAGTTAGACTTTACGAACACAAAACTCCACGTAGATAACATTAGTTCAATTAACCTTACTAAGAATCTGATATGTCACTCTAGGACCAAACATATAGAGGTCAAACACCATTTTATTCGAGAACATGTGGCCAGCGGAGCCATACAACTCGAATACGTAGAATCGAAGTCTAACTTGGTAGACCTATTTACTAAACCCCTACCTGAAGCCGAATTTAGTCTATTAAGACGAATTTAGTAGAATAGGAACTTACAAATTATATTTTCTTACTACCATTTCTTACTTTTTGTTTTCATGAAACTAGCATAGGACATACCTTAGATATCATGCACCTATAGATTTAAGGAGCCAATACATCTCACAACATATAGGACTAATGTGTTTGTGTACTTAGCCACGTAGATGGGCATGAGATGTTAGGACCTTACTCCTGGTTCTAGATGTAGAGCTAGTGCATCGCCATGAACCACGAAGTATAATCATATATATTAATCGACTCTGACTAGGACTGGCTGATCTTTCATACCAATCAAGTCAATATGAGTCAAACATTTTATAGATGAGCTTATTTTTAGTATATTATTTTCAAAATAATATGGAACATGCTTGGACTTTAAAATTAATATCTATATTTGTTTTTCACACACCCCACTCTTTTCGATATATGGCAAAAGGGGGAGAAAAAGGCCAAAGTTAAGGGATCAAAAATTTTCATGGCCAAAAGTTAAGTAAATGTTTACTTAACTTTAAGTTTTAAAAATTTACTTAAAAGGAAGTAAAGGCCAAGTTAAGAGAATTCTTAACTTAAACTTATTTTTTAAACACTATGGCCAAATGCTAATGCTTTACTTAAGAAAGAGGGAGAAAGGGCCAAGTTAAGAAGTCCTCTTAACTTAAATGTTTTACTAAGGCCAACTTTAAGTAATGTTAATTACTTAAACTCTTCCTAAATAGCAATCCTCAAGGGGGAGGACTAAGGTCTTCTTTCAAGACTCACCCTCGGTCAATTGGGAGGTTTCCTCAAGGGGGAGTACTTGAAGAAAATTCTTACTACTCCAACTTAATCATTATTTTTGTTTTTCATGCACCTTATTATTTTTCATGCATGCTATTTTATGCACATTTTTATTCTTCATGCATGCTATGTTCTTAACTTTGTATGTGGGTTTGCCATAAATCAAAAAGGGGGAGATTGTTGGTGCAGTAGGCACCTAAGTCGAACCTGAGTTTTGATTATAGCAAACGATACAAAGTTAAGCTCATGTCGTTATCTCACGAGCTGAATCGAGTGTGCAGAAAATTGATATAGCTAGAGCTGAAGGCTAGCGACACCCAGAGAAAGCCGTGGTGGTCGGGCGACACTCGAGTGACTTCGGAGGGAGCCGAAGGAATCTAGTGGAAGGTCGGAAGCAAAAGCAACACAGTAAGTATCAAGGTAAGCTCGTGTGCACGAGCGTAAGTGAGGTCGTATCCTCTTTACGAGGATGATCTTAAGCGTAGATCCAACCAAAGACATCCTATAGGTGGTCTAGGTCGAGATCGGATGGTCGGAGGTCGTCGAAATAATGTTTTTGTTAAGCTAACTTTGCCTTGCAGCTAGCATCAGTCGACTGCCATCTTGGAGGACTCGACTGTCGTCCAACAGTCGACTGCCTGAGGTCAGCATTCGACTGATGCTGCCATCAGTCGACTGATGATGGCCATCAGTCGACTGATGGTCAAGGATCAGCCTCGAGGAGTCAAGTCTTATCACCATTTTTCAAGGAGCCATGTGCCCAATTCCTATTGGTTGAAGTTCCTCTCGAAAAGGGGCTCAAAGGCTATAAAAGGAGGGCCAATACTAGGGTTTCTTCATCAATTCTAAGTTTCCAAAAGCCTCCGCCAAGCTACAACTTTCCGACAACGAAGTGCTTCTTCTCCGACGTCTAGGTTTAATTGTTTTCTTTTTATTACGTCGGTTTAAGTTGTTTATTTCAGTTCATTACTTTCAAATCTCGGAGCTTTTATCGTAACGAGGAGAGGGGGAGTGTCCCTCTACCTCAAGCTTTTTGCTTTTATTTGTAACGATTAACTCCTACCTCTAACGAGGAGGAGTTCTTTAGTGTTTTGCCCTCCGTGCGTGGTCAAGGACCACTAGGGCCTTGGAGTAGTAGCCGAAGGCTACGAACTAAGTAAAAATATTTGTCTCCTTTATTTATTGCTTATCTTTCCGCTGCAATTAATTATCTACTCGGATTTTAACGAACAAACAAAAAAGAAAAGGTTTTATCGCTATTCACCCCCTCTCTAGCGATCCGCTTCAATCCAACAATCCTCTGATGCAATTTTGGTGACAACAACTTCTCCTCACTTTATGATCTCTCGTATCAGGTGGTACTTGCGCTCTATGTATTTACTTGCCTTATGGGCTCGTGGTTCCTTCGAGTTTGCAACTGCACCACTGTTATCACAATAGATTGTGATAGTTCTAGGCAAACCAGGAATCACATCCAAGTCCATCAAGAAGTTCCTGAGTCATACAACTTCTTTGGCTGCCTTAGAGGCTGCCACATACTCAGCTTCCATGGTAGAGTCCTCCACGCATTTTTGCTTGGGACTCCTCCATACAATGACTCCACCTCCCAAAGTTAACACAAAACCCGAGGTAGACTTATTGTTATCCCTATATGATTGGAAGTCAGAATCTGTGTAACCCATAGGGAGTAATTGATCTACTTGGTATACCAGCATATAATCCCTAGTCCTTCTCAGGTTCTTCAATATATGCTTTACCGTAGTCCAATGTTCTTGTCCTGGATTACTCTGATATCTCCTAACCATGCCCACGGCAAAGTAGATATCTAATCTTGTACATAACATAACATACATTAGGCTTCCTACCATTGAAGCATAAGGAACCGCCTTCATCTCCTCTATCTCCTTTGATGTTCTAGGACACATCTCTTTAGATAAAGGTACTCCATGCTGAAAAGGTAGAAAACCTTTCTTAGAGTTCTGCATACTAAAACAAGCTAAAATAGTGTCTATGTATGAAGCTTGAGATAAGCACAACATCCTTTTCTTCCGATCCCTTATAACCTTGATACCAAGGATGTGTCTCACTTCTCCCAAGTCCTTCATATCAAATTGTTTAGACAACCATACCCTTACGTCTGATAACACTTTGACATTGTTGCCAATGAGCAAAATATCATCTATGTATAGTACAAGAAATACCACTACGTTTCTATCACATCTCTTGTATACACAAGACTCATCCGGACTTTGAATAAATCCATATGACTGGATTACCTCATCAAAGCGGATGTTCCAAGATCTCAAAGCTTGCTTCAATCCATAAATGGATCGATTAAGCATGCAAACAAGATGCTCTTTGCCCTTTGTAATGAATCCCTCTGGTTGCTCCATATAGATGTTTTCTTTAAGACTTCCATTAAGGAAAGATGTCTTGACATCCATCTGCCAAACCTCATAATCCATATGAGCAGTAATAGATAAGAGAATTCGGATAGACTTAAGCATGGCTATCGGCAAAAAGGTCTCCTCATAATCGATCCTCTCTTTCTGAGTATACCCTTTCGTAACAAGCCTTGCTTTGAAGGTCTCTACCTTCCCATCTGATCCTCTCTTTCTTTTGTATATCCACTTGCATCCAATGGCTTTTATACCATTGGGTGGTTCTACTAGTTCCCAAACCTGATTTGAATCCATAGATTCTATCTCAGAATTCATCGCCCTTTGCCAAGATACCACATTTTTATCTTGGATTGCCTCGTCATATGTCCAGGGATCAGATTCATATTCGCTAGGGACCAAATCAGAAGATTCTCCCAAGAACATATATCTGTCAGGTTGTCTAACAACCCACCCACTATGACTAGATATCCCTTGTGTATCCTCTGTGACACGCGGTGTAGTCACTTGTGGTATGTCCTCTTGTACGGTTGGTACTGAAGTAGTGACTCCTCCTCTTAATTCCTCTAGAACAATCTTGCTCATGGGCTTGTGGTTCATCACATAGTCTTCCTCTAAAAATCAGGTGTTCGTGCTAACGAACACCCTCTGATCTCTAGAACTATAGAACAAATCACCTTTCGTTCCAACTTACCAGCATCTCCCTTCGGCACATGTGCTAGACTATGCCAAATCCGAATATGTCTCAAACTAGGCTTTTGCCCAGTCCACAATTCTGTGGGAGTAGAAGGTACAGATTTAGATGGTACCAAGTTCAAAATATACACTGTCGTATCCAGAGCATTCCCCCAGAACGAATCTAGTATCTCAGAATAACTCATCATTGATCTAACCAACTCTATAAGAGTCTTATTCCTTCGCTCTACCACACCATTCTGCTAGGGTGTACCAGGTGTAGACAGTTGGGATTGAATCCCAACCTCTGATAAGTAACTCCTAAACTCTCTCAAGAGGTACTCATCACCACGATCAAATCGTAGTGTCTTGATACTTTAACCTTGACGTTTCTCCACATCAACCTTGAATTCTTTGAACCTGTCAAAGCATTCAGACTTGCGGTGCATCAAGTAAATGTATCCATATATTGAATAATCATCTATAAAAGAGATGAAATATTCAAAACCACCTCTAGCATGGATAGATATAGGACTACACAAATTAGAATGAACCAATTCTAACACATCATTGGAACTATACCCCTTGGCCTTAAAAGGCCTTTAGGTCATTTTACCTTCCAAGAAAGATTCGTAGGTTGGGAAATCTTCCACCACCAATGAACCCAAAGGTCCATCAGCTATCAACCTTTGAATTCTACTCAGGTTAATATGACCTAACCTTAGATGCCAAAGATACGTTTGGTTCATTTTCGAAGGTTCTTTTTTCTTATTAGATTTTGAAGATGAGTTATTTATTTCTATTTGCATCATGGGAGATTTTGGTTCAAGAGTGTATAAATTTCCTACCAATGCACCAGAACAGATAATTGAAGGGTTTTGCTTATCGAGTTCGTGAGGGAAAACTTCGCTTCCTACTTCACCTCGGTAGCTTGACCATGGCGATCCCTTCGATGTCCCCGGATTAAAAAAATTTAATCCTAGACAAAAGGGATTTCCCAAACCACCAAGTCATCGTCGTGCTATTCATTTAGAGAGGTCACTTGACCAAACTAGTTGTTCAAATGACCATCCTCTATTCTATGAGTAGCTGCGGAATAGACGATGTCCGGATCGCCGGTTTTTGTGTTTATGCTCGGGATCCAAGTATTATTTAGCCATTTACAGATTTATAACATGCTTATAATTGAAAAACAAAAACAAGCAATAAACAAAAGAAGAAAGTAGAATAGGTATACCTCTCGATCTTCTAATGTATGACCTTCCTCCTTTTGGATGTCGTGTGGGCGACGATCTACCAAAAGTCGAAGCTCCTAGATCGCAAATCTTCCTTCCTTGCTTTTTCAAAGCAAGAGGAAGAATAGAAACAAGGTTTTTCTCCTCTCTAGAAACAACCAACAAGGAACTAAAACTATCCTTGCCGCCGGCCAACTAGGTGAAGGAGAAGATGGTGGAAAACAACCAAGACACCAAGGGAAGCCCTATATCTTGTCTCCACCACCTAAGGAGAAGGAGAAGGGAGCTTTTGAGCACCGGCCAAGGCTGGAAAAGAGGCTGGAGAGGTGCTGGATGTTGTCCAAAAGAGGAAGACGAAGAGAAGAATACCTTCCTTATTTGGTGCCACCCTTACCTCCAAACCCTAATCCTAATCCTATCTCAACTAAGATTCCTCTTCCTTGCCTCCCAAAAACCCTAGCTCTCATCAATCATTCCACGCCAACTCCCTTGACATCCTTTTATAGAGTTAGGGATAAGTCATGAATTAATCTCCTCCATTGGTTCTAGGGATTTAATCTCAACCGTCGAATCTAGAGATTTAATCTCAACCGTCGGATCTTAGAGATTTAATCTCTACCTATGGATCTTAGAGTTTTGTTTCTATCCATTGGATCTAAGCATCATGAGGTGTTAATAGGCTACATTAGGGACCATGAGGAGGAGTTGGGTCTTGGCCACCCATGGATCAAGCCCACATAAAGTCCGATCCACTAATGATGATCCAATCCACTAAAGGTTCATCATTGATCTACCTCACCAACCCCCATAGGATAATATGGGCTCCATATATTATTTGTACATTTTCTCCCCGTATTTAAGATTTCGAATGTCTGTGGATTAATTAATTTATTAACCATTAATTAATCAACATCTAACTCCTTGAGTAGTACCACTCAACCTTTTCCTCATGCCGGACCAAGTCCACCTGCAGGGTTTAAATGATGAACCTTATGAGCTCCTCAAGGGGACATCATCATCCTAATATATAGGACATGGTTTCCTCCTATAATCAACGACACACCATATAAATAATATCATCTCCCAACTTTGTTGGTGCAATCGGCCCAGGTCACGATTGACCAGGACTCGAGTTTGACTCGAGTGATGTTTTGATGTTTCAACAAAAACATATGATAATGTAATTGTCATGGGAAAGTCCAAGTCTCGAGTACTTGGCATGGGAAGTCCAAATGGGACACTTGGCAGATGGTAAAATCCAAGCATGGGTCTTGGCATGAAAAGTCCAACATGTGTTGGCAAGGTAAAGTCCAAGCATGAGTCTTGGCATGAGATGTCCAAGGGGTTTAATATTGGCTGCGTAAAGTCCAAGCGGGAGTCTTGGCAGCATAAGTCCAATGGTTGGCGGCGTAAAGTCCAAGCGGAGTCTTGGCGGCGTAAGTCCAATGTGCCTTGGTGGTGTAGACACCGTTAGCATGACATAGCCGATGGAAGCACCTGAAGGCTAACGCGATGGATGAACAAGTCATGGATGACTTGGAGGGATTCGAGAGGCGTGAGGCTGATGGAGGTGGCTAGAAGGCTTAGGTCTAGGCTAAGGGTGGTCTAGCAAGTATGGGGGCACCATACTTGGGCTAAAACCTCATGTTTGAGGTGTGCCAGTCGACTGGTGCCATGTGGCAGTCGACTGGACCGAGTCAACTAGGGTTTGACTGTGGGAAGTGGTCTAGCAGTCGACTGCCAGAGGTGGGAAGTCGACTGATGGCTCGAGCAGTCGACTGGTGCTCGGGAATTCGACCACAGAGTGTAGTCTCACTCGACCACCGACCAGCCCGGAGTGAGGACACCATCGACCGATCGATGGGTTTGATCCGATCCGATGGTAGATCCGTTTGACTTATCCAGCGTGGATCTAGCCGTTGTCTCACGACAACAATGGCATCAGTCGACTGATGGTCCCGATCAGTCGACTGATCGACTTTTTCCAGCACAGGTTGAAGCTATAAAAGGAGCTCGTGATGGAGGAAATTGGTATCGGTTTCTTGAGGGTTTTGGAGCGATTTGTTGTTGCAAATCAGGGTCTCCAAGGTGATTTCAAGCAACCAAGCAATCAAGCAATCCAAAGGCAATCGTAAAGTAGTTTTCTTCACTTGCATTGTATTTCATTATTGTAATTGCTTGTATTTGTATCTTATTGTTGTAAGATTACTTGTAAGGGGTTTCTCCACCTCTGACTTGTGTCGAGAAGGAGTATTTGTGATTAGTGAGTACGTGTGCATCACTAGAGCTCGTAGAGCTCGATCCATGGAGTAGGAACCGTGCAGTTCTTAACCACGTTAAATATTTGTGTTTGCGTGTTGTATATTTTGTTCTCATTATTAACTTTCTATTTCCGCTGTGCTAACGAAATTGTAGAGACAACCACAAACGAATTCCATCTACGAACGGACAAACGCTATTCACCCCCCCTCTAGTGGCGTCAAATATCCTACAATTGGTATCAGAGCCTGGGGCTCTTCTACGGACTAACCACCGGGAGCTAAGACAAAAGACGCTAGAGGGTGAAGATGGAAGTGTCGGGAGTTGCTTCGGAGCCTCATTGGCTCCCATATCCCCGGATTAAAATTTTAACTAATGAAAGAATTAATCCGGATGGGATGAGTTTCCTTAGCACAACCAATTCGTCGTCGTGCTAACAACTTGAGTGATCGCTTGAACAAACTAGTTGTTCAAGCAACACAACTCTTCTAGTCGGTTAGCCGCGGAAGAGACGATGGACGGATCGCCAGTTTTTGTGTTTGTCTTCGGGGTCCATGATTATACAAAATGTATACTATTGCACACTTGTATAATCAACACATAAAAAAACATGCTAAGATCAAAATATAAAGTTGTAAAACTTTTATACCTTACGATCTTCTACCGTATGTCCTATCCTCCTCGTGGACGACGTGTGGGCGAAGATCCTCCACGAGTAGAAGCCTTCTAGATCGCGTTCTTCCCTTCCTTGTTCGCTGCGAACAAAGAGAAGAACAAAACAAAAAAAACTCCTCCATTCTAGAACCGGCCACCAATCAAAAGAACTCGATGTAACCGCCGGCCAAGGAGTGAATGGATGAGCACCGGCCAACTTGTTGCAATGTTGCCGCCGGCCACCTAGAGGTTGGAGAAGCACCGGCCACCAAGGAGTTGGAGAACCGCCGACCACCTAGGAGCAAAAGAGGAGGAAGAGAGGAGCACCGGCAATGGATGAGAAGAGGATGAGGCGGCCGCCAAACCGTAGGGAGAACCAAGCTTGCCGCCCACTTCTAGCCGCCCAAAACCCTAGCTCCTCTAGGGTTTGTTGCCGCCCACTTTGAGATGAGCAAAACCCTAATTTCTAATTGAACCAATTTTTATCCTTGCCGCCCAACCTAAGTCCTCTATTTATAGAATTGGGCTTAAGCCTCCTTTAATCTCCACCGTCGGATCTAGGGATTTAATCTCCACCGTCGGATCTAGGGTTTTATCCCAACCGTCGGATCTAGGGTTTCATCCCAGCCGTCGGATCTAGGATTTCATCCCAACCGTCAGATCTAGGGTTTCATCCCAACCATCGGATCTAGGGTTTCATCCCAACTGTCAGATCTAGGGATTTAATCCCAACCGTCGATTCTAGGGTTTCATCCCAACCATCGGATCTAGGGATTTAATCCTAACCGTTGGTTCTAGGGTTTCATCCCAACCATCGGATCTAGGGATTTAATCCCAACCGTTGGTTCTAGAGTTTTGTTTTACATCCTTGAATCTAGACTTCACGAGGATTATGTTAGCCTATGATAGGGACCATAAGGAGGAGTTGGATCTTGGCCACCCGATGGATCGGAACCACACAAACTTGATCCATCAATGATGTTCCATTCCACTAGAGGATCATCATTGAACTACCTCACCAACCCCCATAAATTAATATGGGCTCCATATATTATTTGTACATTCATCTCCCCGTGTTTAAGATATCGAATGTCCGTCAATTAATTGATTTACTGACCATCAATTAATTAACATCTAATTCCTCGAGTAGTACCACTCAACCTTATCATCATGTTGATTAAGTCAACCAGCTGGGTTTACATGATGAACCTTATGAGCTCCTCAAGGGGACATCATCAACCTAATATATATGACACGGTTTCCTCCTATAATCAACGACACACCATGTAAATAATATCATTTCCCAACTTACCGGGCATATTGATTTAATCCATCTAAATCTCACCCTCTGGTAAATCAAAGAAATAAATACTAAGTACATGTGCCCGTTATTATATCGGGATTAAGAGCATGTACAACATAATATCTGTTGGCAATGTGCTAATCCTCGGAGGCTCATTGGCTCCCATGTCCCCGGATTAAAATTTTCAACAAATGAAAACTAATCCAGAGGGGATGAGTTTCCTAAGCACAACCAATTCGCCGTCGTGCTAACGACACGAGCGATCGCTTGAACAAACTAGTTGTTCAAGCAACACAACTCTTCTAGTCGGTTAGCCGCGGAAGAGACGACGGACGGATCGCCGGTTTTTGTGTTTCTTATCGGGGTCCATGATTATACAAATACATGCAAATGTAAACTAGTATAATCAACATATACTAACATAAAGAACATAAGCTAGCATATCAAATAAGAACATGCAAAGAACAATAATAAAAGTTATAAAACTTTTATACCTCTTGATCTTCTATCGTATGTCCTAACCTCCTTGTAGACTTCGTGTGGGCGAAGATCCTCCACAAGTTGAAGCATCCTAGATTTTCTTCAATCCAAAGAAAGAAGAACTCTCTTTCCCTTCTTGCTTGAGCCAACCACCAATCCACAAAGGATTGATGCCGCCGGCCCCAAGCATAGAGAGAACAAAATGGAAACAAAACTCATCTCTTATCTAGGACCAACCATCAAGCTCCAAGCATGATGTTTGCCGCCGGTCCAAAGAGAAGATGGAATGGAGTATGGAAGCCAACCGAAAGAGAAACACCAAGGGTATGGGCGCCGGCCAACACTTGGAGAAAGGAAAGGAAAACAATCCTCCTCCTTGTTGCCGCCCAAACCCTAGACAAAGCTTTCCTAATTTCCGGCCAAGGATGAAGGGAAGGAGAATAGGTTGAGCTCCGGCCAAGGTATAGGGAACATGGATAGTGGCCGGCCAACACTTAGAAGGAAGAAGAAGAAGATCTTCATCTCCATGTTGCCGCCCAACCTAATCCCAAAACCCTAACCCTAGCCGCCCAACCCCAATCCTATCCCATCTAGGTTTTGGTTGCCGCCCAAGGGAAGCCATCCTAATTCCATCCAACCTAAGCCATAGAAGGAAAGGTAAAACTTGGGCGCCGGCCAAATCAAGGAGGAATAGGGAGGATGGGTTGCCGGCCAACTATTGGAAGAAGGAGAAGCCTTGCCGCCCAACACCATCAACCAAACCCTAACCCTAATCCATAGATCTTTCTTCCGCCCAAGCCTAAGCCCCTATTTATAGAACTTAGGAGAAAGTTGGTTATTGATGAGGTAGCCAAAAATATAGGAACTAATTCCCAATTTTCTTGCCGCCCAAGGGTAGCAAGGAATTAGTAAAAAAAAAATTTCTTCCTATAATCTTGCCGCCCAAGGTGGCATAGGAAAAAAAAATTTCCACCAATTCTAATCTTAAAATTTTTTTTAACTAATTCTAATCTTGCCGCCCAAGGTGGCATAGAATTAGGAAAAAAAATTTATCAATCTTTTAAACTTGCCGCCCACCTTATCCAACCTTTCCTCTCCCTTTTATATAGAGTTAGGTTTAGGCCTTGGTTTAATCTCCACCGTCAGTTCTAGGGTTTTAATCTCAACCGTCGGATTTAGAGATTTAATCTCAACCGTCAGTTCTAGGGTTTTAATCCCAACCGTCGGATCTAGAGATTTAATCTCAACCGTCGGTTCTAGGGATTTAATCCTAACCGTCGGATCTAGAGATTTGTTTTCCATCATTTGATCTAGACTTCATGAGGTTTATATTAGGCTACGATAGGGACCATGAGGAGTTGGGTCTTGGCCACCCGATGGATCGGAACCACACAAACTTGATCCATCAATGATGTTCCATTCCACTAGAGGATCATCATCGAACTACCTCACCAATCCCCATAAATTAATATGGGCTCCATATATTATTTGTACATCCATCTCCCCGTGTTTAAGATATCGAATATCCGTCAATTGATTGATTTACTGACCATCAATCAATTAACATCTAACTCCTCGAGTAGTACCACTCAACCTTATCATCATATTGACTAAGTCAACCTGCAGGGTTTACATGATGAACCTTATGAGCTCCTCAAGGGGACATCATCAACCTAATATATAGGACACGGTTTCCTCCTATAATTAACGACACACCATGTAAATAATATCATTTCCCAACTTACCGGGCATATTGATTTAATCCATAGAAATCTCACCCTCTGGTAAATCAAAGAAATAAATATTAAGTACGTGTGCCCGTTATTATATCGGGATTAAGAGCATGTACAACATAATATCCGAGGTCCGATTCAATTATGTAGTCAGCAATTAATTGAATCACCTCTATGTCAGTCCTGCTCAATACACCTAAGTGTACTAATGTAACTTTATGTTCAAGACAAAACAATACCAAGCTACACTACAACCATGCCAATGGTTTGTCCAAAACCATCTTGGTTGTGAGTCTCTACTTATATTTTACAAGGGACTGATAACATGATCTTCTGTGCCTCACCAAGCACCATGTTATCTACAATGTAAAATATTAGACAATATGCACACACATATAATAAATATATAAAGTGCAAACAATGATCATGTGATTCTTATTCCAAAATAAAATGTTCATACAAAAAGAGCTAGGCTTTCAGTATACATTCCAACAATCTCCCACTTATACTAAAAGACTATGCCATCATCACACTGCAATACATCTGATCCCCATGTCCTCCACATGCCTATCAAACACTTTCGCTAGAAGGGCCTTAGTGAATGGATCCGCCAGGTTATCCTCTGATGTAATCTTGGCGACAGCTACTTCTCCTCGCTTTACGATCTCTCGTATAAGGTGGTACTTGCGCTCTATGTGTTTACTCGCCTTATGGGCTCGTGGTTCCTTCGAGTTTGCAACTGCACCACTGTTATCACAATAAATTGTGATAGTTCTGGGCAAACCAGGAATCACATCCAAGTCCATCAAGAAGTTCCTGAGCCATACAGCTTCCTTGGCTGCCTCAGAGGCTGCCACATACTCAGCTTCCATGGTAGAGTCCGCCACGCATTTCTGCTTGACACTCCTCCATACTATGGCTCCACCTCCAAAAGTAAACACAAACCCCGAGGTAGACTTACTCTTGTCCCTATCTGATTGGAAATCCGAATCTGTGTAACCCACAGGGACTAATTGATCTGCCTGGTAAACCAGCATATAATCCCTAGTCCTTCTCAGGTACTTCAATATATGCTTTACCGCAGTCCAATGTCCCTGTCCAGGATTACTCTGATATCTGCTAACCATGCCCACGGCAAAGCAGATATCCGGTCTCGTACATAGCATAACATACATAAGGCTTCCTCGCCAAGCATAAGGAACTGCCTTCATGTCCTCTATCTCCTTTGATGTTTTGGGACACATCTCTTTAGATAAAGGAACTCCATGCCTAAAAGGTAGAAAACCTTTCTTGGAGTTCTGCATGCTAAAACGAGCAAGGATAGTGTCAATGTATGAAACTTGAGATAAGCACAACATCCTTTTCTTGCGATCCCTTATAACTTTGATCCCAAGGATGTGTCCCACTTCTCCCAAGTCCTTCATGTCAAACTGTTTGGACAACCATACCCTTACGTCTGATAACACTTTGATATTGTTGCCAACTAACAAAATGTCATCTACATATAGTACAAGAAATACCACTACGTTTCCATCACATCTCTTGTATACACAAGGCTCATCCGGACTTTGAATAAATCCATATGACTGGATTACCTCATCAAAGCGGATGTTCCAAGATCTAGAAGCTTGCTTCAATCCATAAATGGACTGATTAAGCTTACATACAAGATGCTCTTTGCCTTTAGCAATGAATCCCTCTGGTTGCCGCATAAAGATGTTCTCCTCAAGACTTCCGTTAAGGAAAGCTGTCTTGACATCCATCTGCCAAATCTCATAATCCATATGAGCAGCTATAGATAAGAGAATCCGGATAGACTTAAGCATAGCTACCGGCGAAAAGGTCTCCTCATAATCGATGCCCTCTTTCTGAGTATACCCTTTCGCAACAAGCCTAGCTTTGAAGGTCTTAACCTTCCCGTCTACTCCTCTCTTTCTCTTGTAGATCCACTGCATCCAATGGCTTTTACACCATCGGGTGGTTCTACTAGCTCCCAGACCTGATTAGAATCCATAGATTCTATCTCTGAATCAATCGCTCTTTGCCAAGATACCGTATCTCTATCTTGGAGTACCTCGTCATATGTCCAGGGATCAGGTTCATGTTCACCAGGGACTAAGTCCGAAGACTCTCCCAAAAACATGAATCTGTCGGGTTGTCTAACAACCCTCCCACTACGACGAGGTGCCTCCTGTGTATGCTCTGTGACACGCGTGCTGACTTATGGTATCTCTCTTGTACGGTGGTACTAAAGCCTGACTTCCTCACAACTCCTCAAGAACAATCCTACTCGTGGGCTTGTGGTTCATTACATAGTCCTCCTCTAGAAATCTGCATTCATACTCACGATCACCTTCTCGATCTCTAGGACTATAGAATAAACCACCCTTCGCTCCTTAGGTAGCCAACAAACAAGCGATCAGATTTGAGATTCCAACTTACCAAGATCTCCCTTCAAAGACATGTGTGCCGACTACCCCAAATCTGAATATGTCTTAGACTAGGCTTTCGCCCAGTCCACAACTCTGTGGGAGTAGAGGGTACTGACTTAGATGGAACCAAGTTCAGAATGTGTGCTGCTGTTTCTAGAGCAAACCCCCAGAACGAATCAGGTAACTCAGAGTAACTCATCATAGATCTGACCATCTTCATAAGAGTCCTGTTCCTTCGCTCCACCACACCATTCTGCTGGGGTGTGCCAGGTGCGGATAATTGGGATTGAATCCCAGACTCTGATAAGTAACTCCTAAACTCTCCCAAGAGGTACTCGCCACCACAATCAGATCGTAGTGTCTTGATACTTTTACCTTGACGGTTCTCCACATCAGCCTTGAATTCTTTAAACTTGTCAAAGCATTCAGACTTGCGGCGCATCAAGTAAATGTATCCATACCTTGAATAATTGTCTATAAAAGAGATGAAGTATTCAAAGCCACCTCTAGCCTGGATAGTCATAGGACCGCACAGATTAGAATGAACCAATTCTAACACATCTTTGGCTCTATACCCCTTGGCCTTGGAAGGCCTCTTAGTCATTTTACCTTCCAAGCAAGATTCGCAGGTTGGGAGATCCTCCACCACTAATGAACCCAAAGGTCCATCAGCTATCAACCTTTGAATTCTGCTTAGGTTAATATGACCAAGCCTTAGATGCCAAAGATATGTCTAGTTCATTTGTGAAGGTTCTTTTCTCTTATTAGATTTAGAAGATGAGTTATTTACTTCTATATGCATCGTGGGAGTTTTCGGTTCTAGAGTATATAAATTGCCAACCAATGTACCAGAACAGATAATCTCCCTATTCCTTTTTATAACCACTTTGTCATTAAAAGAAACAGAATATCCATCCATAAACAATTTAGAAACTGAAATTAAATTCTTTTTAAAAGTAGGTACATAAAGATAATTTCTCAAAACCAAAACTTTATTCCTATCAAAAGATAAATAAACATCTCCCACTGCAATAGCCGCCACCTTTGAAGCATTGCCCATGAAGACGGTAACCTCTCCCTCAGCTAGTCGTCGGCTTTCCTGGAACCCCTGCAAAGTATTGCAAACATGATCAGTGGTTCCTGTATCTACACACCAGGCACTGGTAGATAACACCGCTAAACATGTTTCAACAACTAAACAAGAAGATATACCTTTGTTCTTTCGGCGAGGACAGTCCGCCTTCCAATGTCCAGTCTGCTTGCAAGTGAAGCACTTGCCTTTCGGCTTCTTCACTCCTGCCTGAGGTCCCACTGCCACTTTCTTCGCTCCACCTTGCTTCTTCTTCTTTTTACCTTTCGGTTTAGAGGAAGAAACCTTCTGAGTGACCATGGCTTGAGCGCTTTGATGAAAAAGCCCCTCTGCCGCCTGGAGTTCTGTCAGAAGCTCCGCCAACGAATACAACCTCTTGTTCATGTTGTAGTTGAGGCGGAACTGCTCAAAACTCCTAGGCAGAGACTGGAGAATGATATCGACATGGGTTTCCCCATTGATCTCAGCTCCGAGGACTTCCATCTCATTAAGATGAGCCATCATCTTGAGAACATGATCCCTAACGGGTGTTCCCTCGATCATGGTGGTCGCCATCAAGTTTCTCATCGCCTCCTGTCTAGAAGCCCTACTCTGATGTCCGAAAAGTTCCTTGAGATTGAACATCATGTCATAAGCTGTGGTCATGGCCTGATGCTGATGTTGCAGCACATTTGACATAGGTGCTAAAATGTAACACCGCGCCATCTCATCTGCCTTGACCCATTTCTTATAACGTTCTTTCTTCTTTTCATCAGAGTCATCGGTGGGCTTAGGAGGACAGACCTCAAAGAGTACAAATTTGTACTCCTCCGCAGTTAAGACAATATCCAGATTTCTTTTCCAATCAATATAGTTTGGTCCGGTAAGCTTATTTTCTTTTAAAATCACAGCAGGTGGGTTGAAAGCCATTTGAAAAACCTAAGAATCACAATGATCAAAATATTAGATTTCAAATATTATTGATTCCTCAAAACAATAAAATTCCGAAATCAACCAACACCTCAAAACACCGAGAATATCGCATGCCATGATAGTGTGGACGTATACGAATTCTACATTTGTAAGAGGAGGTTTTACCCACTAATTTTATTATCTTGTCAACCTTACTTTTTGATAAATAAAATTAATAGTTGGTTCCTCTTTAGCCCTACAAATAAAAGCAGTGACTCCGATGGAGAGAATACTTTTTATTTGCATCTAAGTGTGCACCATTACACGATACTAAGGGAATTATTTCGGATTATGTGCCTTACCGATGGGGAAGTACACACACTCCTAAATAATTTCCTATAACCATTATTTGACCTAGTGATCCGCAAACAAACCCATCCGATGGGGAGGAAGGCACTCAGAGCCAACGCGCAAGTTTGTTGCATCACACGTCAAATTGTAATGGAGGCCGCGGGAATTAATTAAAATATCCCTCTCCCACTTAGTAAATTGCAATTGAGGAATTTTAAAGCATACACAACATGCATATAAAACAAATCAGCAATAAATATGGGAAAAAAATAGAATTTTTCCAACTATTATGGCATTGTTCTCCAATACGCATCCCGTCGTGTCGCCACCTCATCCGCTCCACCTTTTCCCGTGCGCAAGTCACCAAAGAGATCCGAGCCGAGATATATCATTTTAATTTACATCCATCGATCCTATACTCCACGAAGGAGTGTACAAATAATCTAGATCGAAAGTAAACTAAAATGAGCGGCTAAACAATGTCATATTTAATTACAAAAATTAAATACTAATCTAGCCTCGTCAACCCCGAGGATTCAAATTATATACATACAATCACACACAAAACAATCACATACAACCAAATAGCCATAATAGTCGGATCTTATGCCTGCAACCAAAAAGTTAGCATATGCACATCCTACTATTATCCGACATACTCAATATATGATATGTGCATGAAAGTAACCGAATCCAAAACACACAAAACCGGAAACCGTGGCTCTGATACCACTTGTCGGGAGTTGTTTCGGAGGCTCATTGGCTCCCATATCCCCGGATTAAAATTTTCACTAATGAAAGAATTAATCCGGATGGGATGAGTTTCCTTAGCACAACCAATTCATCATCATGCTAACAACTTGAGTGATCGCTTGAACAAACTAGTTGTTCAAGCAACACAACTCTTCTAGTTGGTTAGCCGCGGAAGAGACAATGGACGGATCGCCGGTTTTTGTGTTTGTCTTCGGGGTCCATGATTATACAAAATGTATACTATTGCACACTTGTATAATCAACACATAAAAGAACATGCTAAGATCAAAATATAAAGTTGTAAAACTTTTATACCTTACGATCTTCTACCGTATGTCCTATCCTCCTCGTGGACGATGTGTGGGCGAAGATCCTCCACGAGTAGAAGCCTTCTAGATCGCGTTCTTCCCTTCCTTGTTCGCTGCGAACAAAGAGAAGAACAAAACAAAAAAAAACACCTCCTTTCTAGAACCGGCCACCAATCAAAAGAACTCGATGTAACCGCCGACCAAGGAGTGAATGGATGAGCGCCGGCCAACTTGTTGCAATGTTGCCGCCGGCCACCTAGAGGTTAGAGAAGCACTGGCCACCAAGGAGTTGGAGAACCGTCGGCCACCTAGGAGCAAAAGAGGAGGAAGAGAGGAGCACCGACAATGGATGAGAAGAGGATGAGGGGCGCCGGCCAAAACCCTAGGGAGAACCAAGCTTGCCGCCCACTTCTAGCTGCCCAAAACCCTAGCTCCTCTAGGGTTTGTTGCCGCCCACTTTGAGATGAGCAAAACCCTAATTTCCAATTGAACCAATTTTTATCCTTGCCGCCCAACCTAAACCCTCTATTTATAGAATTGGGCTTAAGCCTCCATTAATCTCCACCGTCGGATCTAGGGTTTTATCCCAATCGTCGGATCTAGGGTTTCATCCCAACCATCGGATCTAGGATTTCATCCTAACCATCGGATCTAGGGTTTCATCCCATCCATCGGATCTAGGGTTTCATCCCAACCATCGGATCTAGGGATTTAATCCCAACCCTCGATTCTAGGGTTTCATCCCAACCATCGGATCTAGGGATTTAATCCCAACCGTTGGTTCTAGGGTTTCATCCCAACCATCGGATCTAGGGATTTAATCCCAACCGTTGGTTCTAGATATTTGTTTTACATCCTGGGATCTAGACTTCACGAGGATTATGTTAGGCTACGATAGGGACCATAAGGAGGAGTTGGATCTTGGCCACCCGATGGATCGGAACCACACAAACTTGATCCATCAATGATGTTCCATTCCACTAGAGGATCATCATTGAACTACCTCACCAACCCCCATAAATTAATATGGGCTCCATATATTATTTGTACATTCATCTCCCCATGTTTAAGATATCGAATGTCTGTCAATTAATTGATTTACTGACCATCAATTAATTAACATCTAATTCCTCGAGTAGTACCACTCAACCTTATCATCATGTTGACTAAGTCAACCAGCTGGGTTTACATGATGAACCTTATGAGCTCCTCAAGGGGACATCATCAACCTAATATATAGGACAGTTTCCTCCTATAATCAACGACACCATGTAAATAATATCATTTCCCAACTTACCGGGCATATTGATTTAATCCATCTAAATCTCACCCTCTGGTAAATCAAAGAAATAAATACTAAGTACATGTGCCCATTATTATATCGAGATTAAGAGCATGTACAACATAATATCCGAGGTCCGATTCAATTATGTAGTCAGCAATTAATTGAATCACCTCTATGTCGGTCCTGCTCAATACACCTAAGTGTACTAGTGTAACTTTATGTTCAAGACAAAACAATACCAAGCTACACTACAACCATGCCAATGGTTTGTCCAAAACCATCTTGGTTGTGAGCCTCTACTTATATTTTACAAGGGACTGATAACATGATCTTCTGTGCCTCACCAAGCACCATGTTATCTACAATGTAAAATATTAGACAATATGCACACACATATAATAAATTTATAAAGTGCAAATAATGATCATGTGATTCTTATTCCAAAATAAAATATTCATACAAAAAGAGCTAGGCTTTCAGTATACATTCCAACAGGAAGAACCATTGGGATGGGACATCAACACCCCAATTTCGTATTCCTTATATGGACAAGAAGGATTTCGACAATGGAAGGCGAGAATTGAGGACTTCCTAATGATGAGAGACCTTGAGGAGTGGTCCGCTTTGATGGAAGTGTTTGAATATCCTAAGAGACCAAAGGGAGGGTTTCTCTAGAAGAAGAAATGGAGTGAGGAGCAACTTCGACAATTCGATAAACACAAGAAGGTAATCAAACTTATTTTTGATCTAATTCCTAATGACCTCTTGTGTAGCCTAGGTGACTGTGAGGATTGTAAAGACGCCAAGGATATATGGAACAAATTGGCAAAATTCCATGAAGAGCCTCATTCAATCCAAGAAGACAAGGAGGATGAAGAAGAGAGTTCATCCTCAAGTGAAAGCGAGGAATCGGAAGTTGAGATGGAGTCAACTTCTGGATCGGAGAAAGAAAAGGTGGAAGAAGTGGAAGAAGCATCCACTTCTAGGATTGAGGAGGAGAGACCATCCTCCACACCGGGGCAATCTCAAGAGGAGCCATCCACCTCCGGAAGAAATAAAGAATCCACTCCGGGGCCTACAACCACTCTAGGTAATTCAAGCAATTCAGTTTTAAACAAAAATCATATAATTTTCTTTGAGTGTAGGGAATCCAGGCACTACAAGAGTAAGTGCCCAAAAAGGGTAAAGAAGGCTCAACCGGCACCAAAACTCAAGGATGCCGGTCTCCAAAGTCAAAAGAGCAAGGAGCATATCATATGCTTCAAGTGCAACTCAAAGGGGCATTACCGGAGTCATTGCCCAAGGGGGAAGAAGAAAGGGCAAGAAGGAGCAACACAAGTAGGGGGAGCCTCCAAGGCAAACCCTAAGGTAAAATTTATTAATGCACCTTCAATTTCTAGTGATAAGAAGCATGCTAGGAATAATTTTAATAGTCTATGAAAAGCATGCTAGAAATAATAGACATATTTGTTTAGGTGCTAAGAGTGTCCACTTAGGAAATAAGAAGAAATTTTGGACTAATGTCCCTAAAAATATTTTACCTAGGGAATCTATCAAGAAAATAGGAGAACACCTAGGGTTTAACCCTAAATGGACTAGGCATATGCCTAGAAAGAACAATGCCCATGGTTTAAATCAAAACTCAAAATTTAGGCAATTAGAATTGGAGAACCAAGCCTTGAGGTCAAGGCTTGAGAAACTAGAAAAGACCCTTAGGAATATACAAACTCAATTTAAAAGGTCTAATGATCAAAAGTATAAGTCTAGATCTCAAAGTCAACATCTAGGACCTCAAAGTCGAAAGTCAACCAAGGGCAAGCAAGGTTTGGGTCACAAACCTAAGCCTAAGGTGGCTTACCATAGTGTTCCATTTGATTATGGAACACAAACTAAGTCTAAGAAGACCAAAGTTACTAGGGAAGCTATCCCTAAGAGTAACCATAGTTTGTGCCTAGTGGCTAAGGTTTCTAGGAAACCTAGGGTGGCCACTAAGAAGGTTGCAAGGGGAGTTACCCCCAGAGTCAACCTAGGTAAGACCAAAATGACCAAGGCTAATAAGCCTAGGAGGGTCATTAGGAAGGTGTCTAGGGAGGTTATCCCTAAGGAATACCTAATTAACCCTAGGAGCTCAAATAGGTTTTGGGTTCCTAAGAGCGTGATTGATTCACGCTAGATGGGGTTAGGGTGTGCCAACCTTGATTGGATGGGTAGTTAACTCAACCATGATAAAGGTGGCACTTTAGGATATTTTCAAGGTTATGGTTACCTTGAAAATACATTCGAGCTTTAATCCTAAAAGATTTTAGGATGTGACAATATTATTTGAGAAGTTTGATAAAATGATTAAATTGGCACAATTTAGTTTTAGAGATTAGTTTGCCATTTTGGGTTTTTGGCACACTAGGAAGATTAGTGATAATATGGCAAAATATAATTAATTATATGAAATGGCAATTAATATTAAAATTTAGGTATTACTATACCTATATATTTTATATGTGATGCTTTGTTTGCCATATGACATGCCATGACATCATGCTTATTCTTAATCATTTTATATGTCATGAGTATGCTAAGGTTAAGGATTTAAGTGTCATGTGTTTTTAGATTTTATCATATGCCATGACATCATGATCATTGGCCATGCTTAAGTATTGCTTTCTTTATGCCATGATCATTTCATGCAATTAATTGATTAAAATTAAACTAAGGACAATGGCATGACTTGAAGTCCCATTTATAAGGGAATCAAGTAGGGTTGCCTAGGAAATGTATGAAACCCTAGATTAAATGAACCAAAACCCACATCTCACATCCAATTGACATGTATGTGTATTTATACACCCTAGATACATGTGAGATGCTAGGATATGAGTTAAGTTCAAGGTGCATAGTTTTTGCATCTAGTTGAACCCAAACTCATCTTAACTCAACATATGGATCATTGGAAAAGCTTGTGTACAAGTCATATACATAGAGCCCAAGGAATATGATCCAAAATAAGGTTTTGAAAACATTTTAAAATCATTTTGAAAAACCTTGGTGAAGTCTATCTTTTGATAGCAATCACCATTGATGAGATTGATACAAAGTGAGCCAAAAACTTAGAAGTTTTTTTCACTTTTGAATTTTGTATCAATTTCAATATTTTATGGGTAAAATATTTTTCAAACATTTTTCACCCATTGTATTGGTCATAGGTATTATACGTATCAATTTTTGTGATTTTTCGATAAACGTATAATTATTTATGAATTCCCAAATCTCATTTCGATAATCAAAATCAGATTTGCTTATCGATCGGTGATCTCACCATAGGAATTCGATCAATGATGGGATAAACAATGATCAATGCTTTGGGAAGCATGATGAAGGGTGAAAATCCATTGAATATGGATTAGGAGAGTTGATTAGGGTTTGTATCAATGTTAAGGTGTTGGAAAGTTCAATGTTGAATTTCTAACCTTAATTTTGATGGTTTAGAGTTCCTATTGGCTTAGGGACTTCCCAAGGACATTGTTGGTGCAATGGTCAAGGGGGAGCAAGCCTTTAGGGGGAGGTATCCATCTTGTAGTGATGGATGTGTTTTTCTTTCTTCTTGAAAGGGAAAAGGTTATCAATTGGGAAAATTGATGGATTTTTAGAAACCCAATTTGGAAATTGGGAGAGTGTATAGGATAGCCTCTCTTGAGTGATATGGGACTTATCACTAAGAAGATGGTAGGCATCCTAGGTATTTTTGGACCAAGGGGGAGATTGTAAGATCTCATTGGGACATGAGACATTGACCTCCTTGGAGAGAAGACCTTTTTGATGTTAGTCAAAAAGGGAGAGAATGTTTGGGGGAGAACATTTAAGATTACCAATTTGGAACAATTGGTAAGAGACTTGAGTTAGTGGTCTAACTCAAATGATTTGTTTGGTTTTTGTCAAACATAAAAAAGGGGGAGATTGTTGGTGCAATCGGCTCAGGTCACGATTGACCAGGACTCGAGTTTGACTCGAGTGATGTTTTGATGTTTCGACAAAAACATATGACAATGTAATTGTCATGGGAAAGTCCATGTCTTGAGTACTTGGCATGGGAAGTCCAAGTGGGACACTTGGCATTTGGTAGAGTCCAAGCATGGGTCTTGGCAATGGAAAGTCCAACATGAGTTGGCAAGGAAAGTCCAAGCATGGGTCTTGGCATGAAAAGTCCAACATGTGTTGGCAAGGTAAAGTCCAAGCATGAGTCTTGGCATGAGAAGTCCAAGGGGTTTAATATTGGCTGCATAAAGTCCAAGCGGGAGTCTTGGCAACATAAGTCCAATGGTTGGCGGCGTAAAGTCCAAGCAGAGTCTTGGCGGCGTAAGTCCAATGTGCCTTGGTGGTGTAGACACCGTTAGCATGACATAGCCGATGGAAGCACCTGAAGGCTAACGCGATGGATGAACAAGTCATGGATGACTTGGAGGGATCCGAGAGGCGTGAGGCTGATGGAGGCGGCAAGAAGGCTTAGGTCTAGGCTAAGGGTGGTCTAGCAAGTATGGGGGCACCATACTTGGGCTAAAACCTCATGTTTGAGGTGTGCTACCAAGTGCCATGTGGCGCGACCGACCGAGTCAACTAGGGTTTGATGCGGGAAGTGGTCTAGCTGGCAGGTGGGCGGATCGATGATGGCTCGAGCACGATCGATTGATGATCACGGATCGGTGCTCGAATTCGCCCGCAGTGTAGTCTCACTCGACCGCTGGGACCAGCGGTCGAGTGAGGACACCATCAATCGACTGATGGGTTTGATCAATCGACTGATGGTAGATCCGTTGGACTTATCCAGCGTGGATCTAGCCGTTGTCTCACGACAACAGTGGCATTAGTCGACTGATGGTCCCGATCAGTCGACTGATCGACTTTTTCCAGCACAGGTTGAAGCTATAAAAGGAGCTCATGATGGAGGAAATTGGTATGGTTTCTTGAGGGTTTTGGAGCGATTTGTTGTTGCAAATCAGGGTCTCCAAGGTGATTTCAAGCAACCAAGCAATCAAGCAATCCAAAGGCAATCGTAAAGTAGTTTTCTTTACTTGCATTGTATTTCATTATTGTAATTGCTTGTATTTGTATCTTATTGTTGTAAGATTACTTGTAAGGGGTTTCTCCACCTCCGATTTGTGTCGAGAATGAGTATTTGTGATTAGTGAGTGTGTGTGCATCACTAGAGCTCGTAGAGCTCGATCCGTGGAGTAGGAATCGTGCGGTTCCGAACCACATTAAATATTTGTGTTTGCATGTTGTATATTTTGTTATCATTATTATCTTTCTATTTCCGCTGCACTAACGAAATTGTAGAGACAACCGCAAACGAATTCCATCTACGAACGGACAAACGCTATTCACCCCCCCTCTAGCGGCATCTAATATCCTACAAACTTACCGAGCCTATTGATTTAATCTATAAATCTCGCCCATTGGTAAATCAAAGAGATGAGTACTAAGTATATGTGCCCGTTATTATATCGGGATTAAGAGCATGTACTAAATAATATCTGAGGTCCGATTCAATTATGTAGTCAGCAATAAATCGAATCACCTCTAAGTAGGTCCTGCTCAATACACACAAAGTGCACTAGTGTGATTCTATGGTCAAGACAAACCAATACCAAATCACACTACAACCATTCCGATGGTTTGTCCAAAGCCATCTCGGTTGTGATCCTCTACTTATACTTTACAAGGAGCCGATAACATGATCTCCCATGTGACACCACACACCATGTTATCTACAATGTAACGTATTAGACAATATGCAAATAATGATCATGTGATTCTTATTTCAAAAATAAAGATGTACATAAAAAAGATAGACTTTTCAGTATACATCCCTACAATCTCCCACTTATACTAAAAGACTATGTTGTCCTCATACTGCCATACATCTGATTCCCCTTCCCTCCACATGCCTATCAAAGCTCTCGCTAGAAGGGCCTTAGTGAAAGGGTCTACCAGGTCATCCTCTGATGCAATCTAGGCGACAGCAACTTCTACCTCCTTTACGATTTCTCGTATCAGGTGGTACTTGCACTCTATGTGTTTACTAGCCTTATGGGCTCGTGGTTCCTTCGAGTTTGCAACTGCACCACTATTATCACAATAAATTGTGATAGTTCTGGGCAAACCAGGAATCACATCCAAGTCCATCAGGAAGTTCCTGAGCCATACAGCTTCTTTGACTGCCCCAGAGGCCGCCAAATACTCAGCTTCCATGGTGGAGTCCGCCACGCACTTCTGCTTGACACTCCTCCATACAATGGCTCCACCTCCCAAAGTAAACACAAAACCTGAGGTAGACTTATTGTTATCCCTATCAGATTGGAAGTCGGAATTCGTGTAACCCATAGAGAGTAATTGGTCTGCCCGGTAAACCAGCATATAATCCTTAGTCCTTCTCAGGTACTTCAATATATGCTTTACCGCAGTCCAATGTCCCTGTCTTGAATTACTCTGATATCTGCTGACCATGCCCACGGCAAAATAGATATCTGGTCTCGTACAGAGCATCGCATACATGAGGCTTCCTACTGCCGAAGCATAAGAAACCACCTTCATCTCCTCTATCTCCTCAGATGATCTAGGACACATCTCCTTAGATAAAGGAACTCCATGCCTGAAAGGTAGAAAACCCTTCTTGGAGTTCTGCATGCTAAAACGCTTCATAATCGTGTCTATGTATGAAGATTGGGATAAGCACAACATCCTTTTCCTGTGATCCCTTATAACCTTGATCCCAAGGATGTGTCTCACCTCTCCCAAGTCCTTCATATCAAACTGTTTGGACAACCATACCCTTATGTCTGATAACACCTTGATATTATTGCCAATCAACAAAATGTCATCTACGTATAGTACAAGAAATACCACAACGTTTCCGTCACATCTCTTGTATACACAAGACTCATCCGGACTTTGAATAAATCCATAAGACTGGATCACCTCATCAAAGTGGATGTTCCAAGACTTCAAAGCTTGCTTCAATCCATAAATGGACCGATTAAGCTTACACACAAGATGCTCTTATCCTTTAGCAATGAATCCCTCTGGTTGCTTCATGTAGATGTTTTCCTCAAGACTTCCATTAAGGAAAGCTGTCTTGACATCCATCTGCCACACCTCATAATCCATATGAGCTGCTATGCACAAGAGAAACCAGATAGATTTAATCATGGCTACCGCCGAAAAAGTCTCCTCATAATCGATACCCTCTTTCTGACTATACCCCTTCGCAACAAGCCTCGCTTTGAAGGTCTCATCCTTCCCATCTATTCCTCTCTTTCTCTTGTAGATCCACTTGCATCCAATGGTTTTTACACCATCGGGTGGTTCTACTAGCTCCCAGACCTGATTTGAATCCATAGATTCAATCTCAGCATTCATTGCACTTTGCCAAGATACTGCATCATTATCTTGGATTGCCTCATTATATATCCAGGGATCAGGTTCATGTTCGCCAGGGACCAAATCAGAAGATTCTCCCAAGAACATGAATCTATCAGGCTGTCTTACAACCCTCCCACTACGACGAGGTATCACCTGTGTATCCTCTGTGACACGTGGTACAGTGACATGTGGTATATCCTTTTGTACCGGTGGTACTAAAGAAGTGACTTCCCCTTTTAACTCCTCCAAAATAATTTTACTCTTGGGCTTCTGGCTCATCACATAGTCTTCCTCTAGAAATCTGGCGTTCGTGCTAATGATCACCCTCTGATCTCTAGGACTATAAAACAATCCACCCTTTGTTCCCCTGGGATAGCCAACGAACAAGCGTACTTCTGTACGAGGTTCCAACTTACCAGCATCTGCCTTAAGCACATGTGTTGGACTCCCCCATATCCGAATATGTCTTAGACTAGGCTTTCGCCCAATCCACAACTCTGTGGGAGTATAAGGCACTGATTTAGATGGTACCAAGTTCAGAATGTACACCGCCGTATCTAGAGCATATCCCCAGAACGAATCTGGCAAGTCAGAATAACTCATCATCGATCTAACCATCTCTATAAGAATCCTATTCCTTCGCTCTGCTACACACTTTTGCTGGGGTGTGCCAGGTGCAGTCAATTGGGATTGAATCCCAGCCTCTGATAAGTAGTTCCTAAATTCTCCCAAGAGGTACTCACCACCACGATCAGATCATAGTGTCTTGATACTTTTACCTTGACGTTTCTCCACATCAGCCTTGAATTCTTTGAATTTGTCAAAGCATTCAGACTTGCGGCTCATCAGGTAAATGTATCCATATCTTGAGTAATCGTCTATAAAAGAGACAAAATACTCAAAACCACCTCTAGCCTGGATAGACATAGGACCACACAAATTAGAATGAACCAATTCTAACACATCTTTAGCTCTATACCCCTTGGCCTTAAAAGGCCTCTTGGTCATCTTACCCTCCAAGCAAGATTCACAGGTTGGGAGATCCTCCACCACTAATGTACCCAAAGGTCCATCAGCTATCAACCTTTGAATTCTGCTTAGGTTAATGTAACCAAGCCTAAGATGTTAAAGATATGTTTGTTTCATCTTCGAAGGTTCATTTCTCTTATTGAAATTAGAAGATGAGTTATTAACTTCAATTTGCATCGTGGGAGGTTTTGGTTCAAGTATGTACAAATTTCCTATCAATGCACCTGAACAGATAATGCCCCTATTCCTTCTTATAACAACTCTGTCATTAAAAGAAATAGAATATCCATCCATAAACAATTTAGAAACCGAAATTAAATTCTTTATAAATAAGGGTACATAAAGGTAATTCTTAAGAACCAAAAGTTTATTTTTCTCAAAAGATAAATGAACATCTCCCCTTTATGCTTGACCGGCACCTTAAAGTACACAGTAATCTCTCGGCCGTCTGGTTTCTTGGAACCCCTGCAAAGTATTACAGACATGATCAGTGGATCCTGTATCTACACACCAGGTGCCGGTAGATAACACCGCTAAACATATTTCAACGACTAGACCAAAAGATATACCTTTGTTCTTGCGGTTGGGGCAGTCCTTCTTCCAGTGTCCAGTCTGCTTACAAGTGAAGCACTTGCCTTTCGGCTTCTTCACTCCTCCCTGAGTACCTCCCATCGCCTTCGCCCCGGTTTGTTTCTTCTTCTTCTTGCCTTTCGGCTTAGAAGTAGAAACCTTCTGGGTCACCACGACATGCACCTGAGCACTCTGACGAAATAGTCCCTCTGCCGCCTGGAGTTCTGTCAGAAGTTCCGCCAACGAATACAACCTCTTGTTTATGTTGTAGTTCAGGCGAAACTGCTCAAAACTCCTAGGTAGAGACTGGAGTATGATATCGACCTGGGTTTCCCCATCGATCTCAGCTCCTTGGACCTCCAGCTCATTCAAATGAGCCATCATCTTGAGAACATGATCCCTCACGGGTGTTCCCTCGACCATGGTGGTCGTCATCAAGTTTCTCATGGCCTCTTGCCTCGCAGCCCGATTCTGGTGTCCGAAAAGCTCCTTGAGATTGAGCATCATATCATAAGCAGTGGACATGGCTTGATGCTGATATTGCAGTACATTTGACATAGATGCCAAAATGTAACACCGCGTCATCTCATCGGCCTTGATCCACTTCTTATAGCTCTCTCTCTCCTTTTCCCCAGAATCATCTGCAGGCTTGGGAGGGCACTCTTCGAGGAGTACATATTTGTATTCCTCAATAGTCAAGACAATATCTAGATTTCTCTTCCAATCAACATAGTTGGGTCCAGTAAGTTTGTTCTCTTTCAGTATCACAGCAAGTGGATTGAAAGTCATTTTGAAAGAAAACCTAAGAATCACATAAATCAAAACATTAGATTTCAAAAAATTATTGATTCCTCAAACAATAAAATTTTAAAATCAACCAACACCTCAAAACACCGAGAATATCGTATGCCACGATAGTGTGGATGTACACGAATTCTACATTTGTAAGAGGAGGTTTTACCCATTAATTTTACTATCTTGTCAACCTAACTTTTTGACAAGTAAAATTAGTAGTTGGTTCCTCTTTGGCCCTACAAATAAAAGCAGTGACTCCGATGGGGAGGATACTTATATTTGTATCTAAGTGTTCACCATTACTCGGTACCATGGTAATTATCTCGGGTTATGTGCCTTCCGATGGGGAAGTGCACATGCTCCTTGATAATTTCCTATAACCATATTCAATCTTGTGATCCGCAAACAAACTCATCTGATGGGGAGGAAGGCACTCAGAGCTGACGCACAAGTTTGTTTGCATCACTTGTCAAATCGTAATGGAGGTCGTGGGAATTTTTAAAAAATTCCCTCTCCCACTTAGTAATTTGAAATTGAGGAATTTTCCTAGCCTACGACATGCATATCAAACAAAAAGCAATAAATATGAAAAATAAATTATTTTCAAACTATTATGGCTTTTGTCTTCAATATGACTCCCGTCGCATCGCCATCTCGTCCGCTCCTTCTACGCCATGTACGAGCCATCCGGAGATCCGAGCCGAGACTAAAACCTATTTTAATTTACATCCATCGATCCTATACTCTACGAGGGAGTGTACACGAAATCTAGATAGAAAGTAAAATAAAATAAAGAGTGGCTAAATAATGTCGTATTTAATTTACCAAAAATTAAATACTAGCCTCGTCAACCCCGAGGATTCAACAAAATAAATATTTACACACATACAATCATATACACACATATGGCCATAATAGTCGGATCTTATGCCAACAACCAAAGAGTTAAACTACGCATATCCTACTATTATCCGGCACATATAATATATGAAAAAGTGCATATAAATTAACCGAATCATAAAGACACAAAACCGGAAACCTTGGCTCTGATACCAATTGAAGGTTTTTCCTGGAAGCTCTGATACAAATTGAAGGGTTTTGTTTATCGAGTCCGTGAGGGGAAACTTCGCTTCCCACTTTACCTCGGTAGCTTGACCATGGCATGTTGGGGATCGATTGGCCGGCTAGAGGGGGGTGAATAGCCCTCGTTCGTTGGTCGTCGTATTTTGCTCGTCTACAAAACGTTAGCGCAAGCGGAATATACAAATACAAACAAAGACAAACAAAATATAAGCAAGCAATACAAACATCGAGATGTAACGTGGTTCACGGCTACGCCGCTAATCCACGGTCCGATTCGTCCACGGTGAATCACTCCTCAATCTATCCACTAGATCTCTCCTTTGCACAAAGCTAGGTGGAGGTAACCTCTTTACAATCTCTCTTCTTACAATAGAATTGAAATAAAACTAGTAAGAAGAGTGGAAGAACACTTAGAGCACTTTGGGAGCAATTTGGAGCATGAGCATTAACCCCCCAAAGCCACATCCCCTTCCTTTTTATAGAGGAAGAGGGTTTCTTCCTGTTGACACAGGATCAGTCGACTGGTGCTGTAGTCGTTGCCCAATAACGGCCACTTTCCACGTTGGATACCATCCAACCAGATCGCATCACCGACCGATGGCACCCATCACCGACCGATGTTAACTACCGAGTCCTCAACGAGGTCGACTCCATTCTGCGTCTGAAGATCCGCCGACCGCCGCCCTTGGCAAACGATCAACTTGATTCACCATATTAGACCAAATGATCGAACCATCGATTAGAGAGCAATGATCATGACATGGCAATGATCGCGTGAAACTCATCCGACACTTGGCCAAATGGCCAAGTTTCACCTAAGAGCTACCTTCTTCCGTTACAATCGCCACTCTCATCCTCGAGTCCTCGTTCTCTTCGCTCGCCACACGCCCCTGCAAAGATCAGCGCACGATCGCAATGCTCCTTCGGCTCTTGCCTCAAGTTCATCTTACTCCCAATTCGCTCAGAGCAATACGTAACTGAAACGAAGTATGCTCCAAGCGACGGCTTCCATAAGCTATCCTTCACCGACTCAAGGCACGAGTCATGAGATGTGAAACTCGCCATGGCTCCATGTGCGAATTACTAAGTCCTGCACGACTTCAACGCACATATCAAATCAACATATCAAACTAACTTAAACTCTTTGCCACACCATCAAAACCATATTACGACAAGAGATTGCCCTAACAATCTCCCCCTTTTTTATGTGTGGCAATCCGTTTAAGTTAGGTAAAAATATTTGATATAAATTTTTTAAAGGAAAGAAGGCATGTAAATATAAACATGATATAGCAACATGCAACTCCCCCTTAATCCATGAAACTCTCTATGCAAATTTTCTCCCCCTATCATATATTTCTCCCCCTAAAATAATTAACTTAAACATAATCATTTCTCCCCCTTTGACACCATCAAAAAGATTATTACTAAGTTAAAAGCACATGGCATCAAGTCTAATAGAAGGAAAATACCATAAGTTGATTTAAAATTGGAATTTTGCCTTTACTGGTCTGATATTCAGGCCATCAGTCAACTGGTTCAGATACCAGTTGACTGGCACGTGGATTTCGGGATTTTCTGATTTTCAGACCGAATTTCAGAAATGTATTAAAAATTCCAGAAAATTTAAAAAATCATGAAATTTGGGGAACACATTTATTTTAAGTATATCTATCAGTGAAAAATATGTTTTCATGAAAAATCATTATATTTTCACGTATTTGCCAAAAATACAAAAGCTTTAAAAACTACTAGGTTTTTGATCATAAGAGTATCCATTTTAACACCTAGTCTTGCATCCAATTGTTTCAAAACATGAATACATAGATTTTAGATTAAGAAATTGTTTTGAAAATATATGAAATATCCAACCATGATCTTTGGGCAATATGTCTATGAATTAAACATAAGTCTTCCCCATGATTGGTCTATTATTGCTATTTTGATACCTTAAATGACCATCTAAATGCCATAGGCATTAGTGGACATTTGTATCATCCTAACATCTCACTCATGCTAAGTTTCCAATCAAGTTAGCCTATAGTGAGTGTGAGATGCATCCTAGGGGGGTATTTGTATATACTTAACCAATATATTCATGCAATTCTATCAAGGTTAAGTATCAACCTAATACTCATCATGATCATAAAGGCATATATGAATTAATTTCACATTATGATCATATACCTAATGTATTCATCAATCAATAATCATGCATTAGGTATTATATTATGTTAATAAACAAAGTATCACCTAAAGCATGATTCAAACCTATTTCTCATGATAACATGCCAAATTTCAAAAACATAAATCATGATTGCAAATATACACAGGAATTACATCAATCATCATGATTTAAGCATTATTATCTATTTATGGGTACGTTATCATCACCCAACACTATCTAAAAAATGTTGTCCCGTCATCCTAAGTCAACCAAAATATGATATAGGTCAATTCCATATGGTTGACTGCCCTAGGGTTTTCCTAACCCTTAAGGATGGATTTTGGAACCCAAAATAAGTTCTTTCCTATTGGGTTCACTAAGTATTCCTTGGGGATCCATTTTCTAGCTATTACCTTTTTCTTATCTTGTCCCCTAGCTATGAGGCATTTGTAGGCCTTTTCATTTTTCTTTTCTTTGTATCCTAGGCCCTTTTTGTTAAAGCTTGCCCTTTGGCTCCCTATGATCATGTTCAAGGTGTTGGAGCCAATAGTGAATTTCTCTAGGGCTTTTGTTAAATAATCTACCTTTTCCCTTAGTGCCCTATTTTCATCCATGCATGCATCACTAACATTAAACGGCATATAGTTATCATGTGAGCATGCATCATTATTGCAAGAAGAAACATTATCATTTAAGCATGCATTTTCTAGCTTATTTTCCAATGCCTTAATTTTATCTAGCATGCTCTTATTTTTCTTTTTCATGCCAAATAAGTCCTTAGTTAAACTAGAGATTATGGAAACTATTTTCTTAGGAGAAGCATTTGTTACCATAGTTTCCATGTCTTCTTCTTCTTCTTCGGATGATGAGGATGTAGAAGCTCCCCCTTCATTTGAGCTCTCTCCACTTGAGCTTGATTCTTCATTTTCGATGGAGGAGCAATCCAAGTCATCGAAAGCCATCAATGCAAGGTTGGAATAGACTTGTTCCTCTTCTTCGGATGAAGAAGAGGAGGCAAGGTCATCCCATGTCTTTGCTTTGAGAGCCATTGACTTTCCTTTTTCTTTGGCCTTCTTCTCCTCTTTCTTCTTGCTCTCCTTCTTCTTCTTCTTTTCTTCCTTCTTTTTCTTCTCTTCCTTGCTCTTGTTTAGGAGGGGACAATTGTCCCTTATGTGCCCCTCTCCTTGGCAATTATAGCATATGACCTTCCCCCTTGGTCTTCTATTCCTATCATGAGATTTATCAAATCTAAGATTCTTAAATGCACGCCTTACCTTCCTTACCATGTAGGCTTCTTCCGTGCTATCCATGGAGGAGGTAGAGGCTTCATCGGATGAGGAGGAGGGAACTTCCATTTTCTTCTTCCCCTTGTTTGCCATCAAGGCTACTCCTCTTGAGGGTTGAATTCTAGGCTCCTCTTGTATTCCTTCAAGCCTAGTTTTGTGAAGCTCCATTGTTGAGAAAAATTCCTCCAAGGTGCTTACTTCTAAGTTCTTGGAGATATAAAATGAGTCCACCATGGAGCTCCATTTTGAGGACCGGGGAAAGGCATCTATGGCCTTCATTACCATATCCCGGTTTGATAGCTTCTCACCTACACTTGTTAGCCCAATTAATATTTCTTTAAATCTAGAATGTAGGGGAAGTTACCTTTTCTCCCTTTTCTAATTTGATGTTTGAGAGTTGGGAGTGGAGGAGGTCTCTTCTTGCTAGCTTAGCCTCCGAGGTACCTTCATGAAGCTCCACTAGCTTCTCCCACATTTCCTTAGCACTAGAACATTCCCCTATCCTATTAACTTCTTGTTGAGGGAGGACATTGTATAGGTGGTGCTTGGCCTTTGAATTTGCCAAGTGTTCTTCTCTTTGCCTTTTGCTCCACCTCAATTTCTCCAATGGCTCCCCATCCTCGTTCCTAGGCAACTCGAAATCGTTTTCCATTATTAATAGAATTTCAAAATCGGTCTCGAAGAATACCTCCATTCTCTTTTTCCACCAAGAGAATTCGCCGTCGAACTTCGGTGGGTGGATGTTTGAGCCGGCCATCTTTAGATGAAGTGTTTGTTGTGGCGGTTAGTCCTCGACAAACGACTTGGCTCTGATACAACTTGTTGGGGATCGATTGGCCGGCTAGAGGGGGGTGAATAGCCCTCGTTCGTTGGTCGTCGTATTTTGCTCATCTACAAAACGTTAGCGCAAGCGGAATATACAAATACAAACAAAGACAAACAAAATATAAGCAAGCAATACAAACACCGAGATGTAACGTGGTTCACGGCTACGCCGCTAATCCACGATCCGATTCATCCACGGTGAATCACTCCGCAATCTATCCACTAGATCTCTCCTTTGCACAAAGCTAGGTGAAGGTAACCTCTTTACAATGTCTCTTCTTACAATAGAATGGAAATAAAACTAGTAAGAAGAGTGGAAGAACACTTAGAGCACTTTGGGAGCAATTTGGAGCATGAGCATTAACCCCCCAAAGCCTCATCCCCTTCCTTTTTATAGAGGAAGAGGGTTTCTTCCGTTGACAGGGCGATCAGATGGCACCCATCGACGACTAGTCTTTATAGCCGTTGCCCAATAACGGCCGCTTTCCACGTTGGATACCATCCAAGCGATCATCATCGATCGGTGATGGCACCCATCGATCGTGATGTTAACGGCCGAGTCCTCAACGAGGTCGACTCCATTCGTGCGGCGTACGCTGACATCGATCGACGTCGTCCCTTGGCGGATCGATGATCAACCATCGATCAACTTGATTCAGCCATATTAGACCAGTCGATCGAACCATCGACTCAGAGCAGTCGATTGGTGTCGGGAAAACTCATCCGACACTTGGCCAAATGGCCAAGTTTCACCTAAGAGCTACCCTTCCCGGGTTACAATCGCTCACTCTCATCCCTTGGAGTCCCTCGCCTTCGAAGTTCTCTTCGTTCGCAGCCACGTCCCTCGGCAGCATCAGGTGCACGGCTCTGCAATGCTCCTTCGCATCTCTTGCCTCGAAGTCTACTTCCTCCGACTTCACTCCAAGCTCCTCGTCCGGCGATCCCTCGGATGCTCCAAGCGCACGGCTTCCGCAAATCTATCCTTCACTGACTCAAGGCATGAGTCATGAGATGTGAAACTCGCCATGGCTCCATGTGCGAATTACTAAGTCCTGCACGACTTCAACGCACATATCAAATCAACATATCAAACTAACTTAAACCCTTTGCCACACCATCAAAACCATATTACGGCAAGAGATTTCCCTAACATGGCGATCCCTTCGATGTCCCCAGATTAAAAAAATTTAATCCTAGACAAAAGGGATTGCCCAAACCACCAAGTCATCGTCGTGCTATTCGTTTAGAGAGGTCACTTGAACAAACTAGTTGTTCAAGTGACCATCCTCTATTCTACGAGTAGCCGCGGAATATACGATGTTCGGATCGCCGATTTTTGTGTTTATGCTCGGGATCCAAGTATTATTTAGCCATTTACAGATTTATAACATGCTTATAATTGAAAAACAAAAACAAGCAACAAACAAAAGAAGAAAGTAAAATAGGTATACCTCTCGATCTTCTAATGTATGACCTTCCTCCTTTTGGACGTCGTGTGGGCAACGATCTACCAAAAGTCGAAGCTCCTAGATCACAAATCTTCCTTCCTTGCACTTCCAAAGCAAGAGGAAGAATAGAAATAAGGTTTTTCTCCTCTCTAGAAACAACCAACAAGGAACTAAAACTACCCTTGCCGCCGGCCAACTAGGTGAAGGAGAAGGTGGTGGAAAATAACCAAGACACCAAGGGAAGCCCTATATCTTGTTTCCACCACCTAAGGAGAAGGAGAAGGAGAAGGGAGCTTTTGGGCACCGGCCAAGGCTGGAAAAGAGGCTGGAGAGGTGCTGGACGTTGGCCAAAAGAGGAAGAAGAAGAGAAGAATACCTTCCTTATTTGGTGCCACCCTTGCCTCCAAACCCTAATCCTAATCCTATCTCAACTAGGATTCCTCTTCCTTGCCGCCCAAAAACCCTAGCTCTCTCATCAATCATTCCACGCCAAATCCCTTGACATCCTTTTATAGAGTTAGGGATAAGTCATGAATTAATCTCCTCCATTGGTTCTATGGATTTAATCTCAATCGTCGGATCTAGAGATTTAATCTCAACCGTCGAATCTTAGAGATTTAATCTCTACCTATGGATCTTAGAGTTTTGTTTCTATCCATTGGATCTAAGCATCATGAGGTGTTAATAGGCTACATTAGAGACCATGAGGAGGAGTTGGGTCTTGGCCACCCATGGATCAAGCCCACATAAAGTCCGATCCACTAATGATGATCCAATCCACTAAAGGTTCATCATTGATCTACCTCACCAACCCCCATATGATAATATGGGCTCCATATATTATTTGTACATTTTCTCCCCATGTTTAAAATCTCGAATGTTCGTGGATTAATTAATTTACTGACCATTAATTAATCAACATCTAACTCTTTGAGTAGTATCACTCAACCTTTTCATCATGCCAGACCAAGTCCACCTGCAGGGTTTACATGATGAACCTTATGAGCTCCTCAAGGGGATATCATCATCCTAATATATAGGACACGGTTTCCTCCTATAATCAACGGCACACCATATAAATAATATCATCTCCCAACTTACCCAGCCTATCGATTTAATCTATAAATCTCGCCCATTGGTAAATCAAAGAGATGAGTACTAAGTATATGTGCCCGTTATTATATCGGGATTAAGAGCATGTACTAAATAATATCTGAGGTCCGATTCGATTATGTAGTCAGCAATAAATCGAATCACCTCTAAGTCGGTCCTGCTCAATACACACAAAGTGCACTAGTGTGATTCTATGGTCAAGACAAACCAATACCAAATCACACTACAACCATTCCGATGGTTTGTCCAAAGTCATCTCGGTTGTGAGCCTTTACTTATACTTTACAAGGAGCCGATAACATGATCTCCCGTGTGACACCACACACCATGTTATCTACAATGTAACGTATTAGACAATATGCATAAAAATATGCAAACAATGATCATGTGATTCTTATTTCAAAAATAAAGATGTACATAGAAAAGATACACTTTTCAGTATACATCCCTACAATAATCTCCCTATTCCTTTTTATAACAACTCTGTCATTAAAATAAATAGAATACTTATCCATAAACAATTTAGAAATTGAAATCAAATTCTTTCTAAATGAAGGTACATAAAGGCAATTTCTCATAACCAAAGTTTTATTTCTATCAAAAGATAAATAAACATCTCCCACTGCAATAGTCACCACCTTCGTAGCATTGCCCATGTAGATGGTAATCTCTCCCTCAGCTAGTCGTCTGGTTTCCTAGAACCCCTGCAAAGAGTTGTAGACATGATTAGTGGCTCCCATATCTACACACCAAGTACTGGTAGATAACACCATTAAACATGTTTCAACGACTAAACCAAAAGATATACCTTTGTTCTTCTTTCGGTTAGGGCAGGCCGCCTTCCAATGTCTAGTCTACTAGAAAGTGAAGCACTTGCCTTTCGGCTTCTTCACTCCTCCCTGAGATCCTCCCGCCACCTTTGCTACACCTTGTTTCTTCTTCTTCTTGCCTTTCGGCTCAGAAGTAGAAATCTTTTGAGCAACCATGGCCTGAGAACTCTAACGAAAAAGTTCCTCTACCACTTGGAGTTCTGTCAGAAGCTCCGCCAACAAATACAACCTTTTATTCATGTTGTAGTTCAGGCGAAACTGCTTAAAACTCCTAGGTAGAGATTGGAGAATGATATCGACCTGGGTTTCCCCATCGATATCCGCTCCAAAGATATCCAGCTCATTCAAATGAGCCATCATCTTGAGAACATGATCCCTCACGGGTGTTCCCTCAACCATGGTGGTCGTCATCAAGTTCCTCATAGCTTCTTGCCTAGCAGCCCGATTCTGGTGTCCGAAAAGTTCTTTGAGATTGAGCATCATGTCATAGGCAGTAGTCATGGCCTGATGCTGATGTTGCAATACATTTGACATAGAAACCAAAATGTAACACCGCGCCATCTCATCGGCCTTGATCCACTTCTTATAACTCTCTTTCTCCTTTTAACTAGAATCATCCGTAGGCTTAGGAGGACACTCTTTTAAGAGTACATATTTATACTCCTCAGCAGTTAAGAGAATGTCTAGATTCCTTTTCCAATCAACATAGTTAGGTCCAGTAAGTTTGTTTTCTTTCAGAATCACAAAAAGTGGGGTGAAAGTCATTTTGAAAAACCTAAGAATCACATAGATCAAAACATTAGATTTCAAAAATTTATTGATTCCTCAAACAATAAAATTTTAAAATCAACCAACACCTCAAAACACCGAGAATATCGTATGCCACGATAGTGTGGACATATATGAATTCTACATTTGTAAAAGGAGGTTTTACCCATTAATTTTATTATCCTATCAACCTTACTTTTTGACAAAAGAAATTAATAGTTGGTTTCTCTTCGGCCTTGCAAATAAAAGTAGTGACTCCGATTGGGAGGATACTTTTATTTGCATCTAAGTTTTTACCATTACCCGATACTAAGGCAATTACCTCGGATTATGTGCCTTCCAATGGGGAAGTACACATTCTCCTAAATAATTTCCTATAACCATATTTGACCTAGTGATCCGCATAACAAACTCATCCGATATGGAGGAAGGCACTCAAAGCCAACGAACAAGTTTGTTCGCATCACATGTCAAATTGTAATGGAGGCCCGGGAATTAAAAATATCCCTCTCCCATTTAGTAATTTAAAATTGAGGAATTTTCTCAAACACACAACATGCATATCAAACAATAAGCAATAAATATGAAAAAATATTTTCCAACTATTATGGCTTTTATTTTTCAATGTTTCCCGTCGTGTCCCCACCTCGTCTGCTCCTCCCTTTACCATGCTCTAGCCATAAGGGGATCCGAGCCAAGATAAACTATTTTAATTTACATCCATCGATCCTATACTCCACGAAGGAGTGTACAACATATCTAGATCGAAAGTAAATTAAAATGAGTGGCTAAACAGTGTCGTATTTAATTACAAAAAATTAAATACTAATTATCCTCATCAACCCTGAGGATTCAAATAAATAATTACAATCACACACATACTATCACATACATCCATATAGCCATAATAGTTGGATCTTATGACTGCAAGCAAAAATTTAGCCTATGCACATCCTACTATTATCCGGAAAAAATAATATATGATAAATGCATGAAGGTAACTGAATCCAAAACACACAAAATCAGAAACCGTGGCTCTGATACCTCTTGAAGGGAATTGCTTCTCGCTTCGGTCACTTGTGCATGGCGATCCTATCACACATCCCCAGATTAAAATTTTATCAACTAAAACTAATCTGGATTTGAGTAGTCGCTTGAACAAACTTGTTGTTCAAGCAACCTAACTCTTTTCCTCGATTAGCCACAGAATAGATGATGAATGGATCGCCGGTTTTTGTGTTTATCATTGGGATTCATGTTAATCAATAACATACAAAATACAAAAGAACTAGAATCAAAACTAAACAAGATTATTCCTCTTGATCTTCTATTGTATTTCTATCCTCCTCTTGGACATTGTGTGGGCGACGATCTTCCAAGAGTCAAAGCCTCCTAGATCACGTCTTCACTTCCTTGCTCGCTCTGAACAAGGGAAGAACAAAAGCTCCCTTCTTCTCCTTGCTTGCCTGAACCACCAACCACCAAGCATGGTGTCCTCCAGCCCTAAGGAGAGGGAGAGGGTGTGCCGACCAAGACAAAGGAAGGAGGAACCCTCACCTTTGTTGTTGTCGGCCCTTGGAGAAGGAAAGGGAGGCGCTGGCAATTGAGAAGGAAGAGTGTGGCGCCAGCCAAGAGTGGGAAAGCAAGGAAAAACCCTAGCTTCCTTTTCTTGTTGCCGCCGGCCAAGAAGAGATGAACCAACCAAAATCCTAGCACACCACTTCTATTCCTTGCCGCCCAAGCCTCCAACTCCAACTCCAAAAACCCTAGAAGAACTTATCTTCTTTGCCGCCCAAGCCTTTCCAACCCCTTATATAGATCTAGGCTTCACGAGGTATTTATAATAGGCTACAATAGGGACCATGAGGAGGAGTTGGATCTTGTCCACCCAATGGATCCAAACCATATAAACTCCGATCCATTAATGATGATCCATTCCACTAGAGGATTATCATTGATCTAACTCACCACCCCTATAATTAAATATGGGCTCCACATATTATTTGTACAAAATATCTCCTCGTATTTAAGATATCGAATGTCCATTAATTAATTAAATTACTGACAATTTAATTAATTAATATATAACTCCATGAGTAGTACCACTCATCCTTATCATCATGTTGGATCAAGTCCACCTGCAGGATTTACATGATGAACCTTATGAGCTCCTCAAGGAGACATCATCATCCTATTATATAGGACACAGTTTCCTCCTATAATCAATAACATACCATGTAAATAATATTATTTTTCAACTTACTAGGACTATCGATTTAACACATAAATCTCACCCATTGGTAAATCAAAGAAATAAATACTAAGTGCATGTGCCCATTATTATATCAGGATTAAGAGCATGTACATCATAATATCTAAGGTCCGATTCAATTATATAGTCAGTATAAATTGAATCACCTCTAAATCGGTCCTGCTCAATACACACAAAGTGTACTAGTGTAATTTTATGGTCAAGATAAACCAATACCAAATTACACTAAACCATGCCAATGGTTTGTCCAAAACCATCTTGGTTGTGAGCCTCTACTTATAGTCTACAAGGAACTGATAACATGATCTTCTGTGCCACACCACACACCATGTTATCTACAATGTAAAGTATCATATAACATGCATAAATATAAAATGCAAACAATGATCATGTGATTCTTATTTCAAAATGAAGATGTTCATACAAAAGCTAGCCTTTTAGTATACATCCTAACAGTTTGAATAACCCATAGAGAATTCACCATTCTTGATAAAGGAGATGTATACCCTAGGCCTCTTGTCAGGATTGTTACTCAAAAGTCTCTGGTCAGAGAAAACATGTTAAGAAGATGGTCTTCTTGGGAACATGTAGGAGTAACTTGAATCCACAAGATAAGTAAACTAACTTGGGCTAGGTGTGACGTAGTCAGCCTAGTGGGGACGAACATAGACCATGTCCTGAACCCAATGGGTATAAGATGAGTGAAAGAAACAAGGCACGAACAACTGAAGTTGCTAAAGTTTAGAAACATTCTGGAGTCGATTTAGACTTTTCGATCAATTGGGGTTATGATGCACTGTTAGGTGTCACTCATGATCTATTCATAATTAAGGGCTTAATTATGAATGGTCAACATAGTCGGGAACCTATTGGGTTACATGCAATACGGGTGAACTAGAGATGTGAAATAAGTTTAAGAATGAGATTTTCAGTGAGAGAGAAGATGTATATGGTTGGACTAGGCCAAGAAGGTGCAAAACAGAGGCTATGGAACCTCCTATAGCCTTGTCGGATTTAGCATGGCCATAATGCACCTAAACGAAGTTAAATGAACCATTCAGAGCCTCACACGGTCGTGCCTAACCAGGCATGGGTCATGCCTGGCTCTGGCTAAAAATAGCCAAAGTTTAGGATGTGCCCAGAAGGACACATGGCTAGTCATTTGTCCTAGCACAGTCATGTCTTTTGGCATGGTTGGCCACACGATCGTGTCGCGATTCTGCCAATTTTGGAGATTTCTTATATGAAAATTTCTTGGGTTTTTCTTACCTTAATTATGGGATATTTATGATAAGATAGGTTTCGTTTAAGCCTACTAAGATGATCTAATCAAGAGATCTATAAATAGATCCCTTGATAATCTTTGGAGGTGTGATTCTAATCTTAGGCTTTCTTCCTTAGTAGCCATCTTTCCTCTCTCTTTTTTCCCTTTCTTGTCTCCGCTGATTGGCTAGCACCAATTGGAGACAAAGTCTTATTTCTCGAGGAGTTGTCTCAGGTGATCCCGGCATGGATACCGAAAGAGGCAAGGTTCGTTGGTCTTTCTTGTGGTTTCAATAGATTCAAAAGAATCATGAAGGTATAGCCTTTCTCCTTGATTTTACATGTGATTGTGTCAAAGAAAGTATTCTTGGCCCTCAAGGGATGTCTGGGATGAAATAAAATTTATTTTATTCACTTTATTCCACTGCACATTATCCCAAAATCTCCAACAATTGGTATCAGAGCCACCTTTTTTGTTTGGCATAGATTGCATGTTGTAGGAGAATATTTAAAGCATGTTTGATGTTTTAATATACTTGTGCGATGTTTTTATATATGATAGATTAGAGTATGCATGATTCTACATATAGGATATGTTTGTAACCTAAAAGGAAATACCGAGGATGCGCCTAGCGACACCGAAGGTGTTGGCAACATCGTTAGAGCCTAAGCATAGACTAGTTGTGAGTTAGAGAATAGGTTGTGCGGTGCACATATCTGATTCTTAAAACGGCATGTTGGACTCCCTCCAAACCTGGCATGACATCGAGCATGTTCAATTCATATGAGATTTGATATTTATTTTAAATTGTAAGGACTAGAGGTCAATTTCAAGTTTGGGTTGTTGGTCTCTCTCCAAGCATGGCTTGTAAATTGGATGTGTTCAAACCATTTAAATTCGATCTCACGATTAATGGGTCGGTCCTAACTGAAAGCATTAATTTGTTGGACTCTCTCCAAGGTCAATGTGGACAGAGGTGCAATTAATTGATATGCATTGGATGTGTATATGTTAATGAGTTAACAACCTAATGTATATGTGAACATTCAATTAGTTGATAGCATAAAGTGATAGTTATATATTTGATATATAATGGGTAATGTTGATACCTAACATTGTGACTTGTTGGACTCTCTCCAAGGTTGTTCTTCATCATAATGGATATCAACCCACTAGGAGATAACCTACCATCTCTCGAATTCAAAGTGAGGGCTCTTGAATTTGACAAAAATAGTGGGAGTTTCCTATTAATATAAATTGTTTGCATTACTATAAATTCATCTCTCTTATACAACTTTTTAATGTCTAGGTACTAGTTAGAATAGGATGTCGACCTCCATTAACTTTTGTTCTATTTTGAACAACAACAAATTGACTGGTCTACACTTCTTGGACTAGCTTCGCAACCTGAGAATTGTTCTCAAGGTTGAAAAGGTAGCTTATGTCCTTGAAGAGGTTCTTCCCCAACCTCCTGTAGACAATGCATCTGGTGACCAAAAGTTGGCATACCAGAAATATGTTGCTGACTCTAAGTTGGCGAGTTGCATTATGCTAGTGTCGATGTCTCCTGAGTTGCAGAAGGAACACGAGCATATAGATGTTAATACAATTGTCTTTCATCTTAAAGAGTTGTTCGATGAGCAGGCACGATCTGAAAGGTTCGAGGTCACCTAGCTCCTATTTCGACCAAAGATTCAGGAGGGTTCATCTGCAGTGCAGTTTGCACTTAGGATGAATGGCTATATTGAGCGATTGGTATCATTAGGGTTTTTCATGGACCATGAATTAAGTATTGACTTAATTCTTCACAATCTGACGGGTAGCTATTCACAATTTGTGATGAACTATCAGATGAATAAGATTGCATCCACTATTTTTGAATTGATCAATATGCTTAAAATAGTGGAGCCATCTGTTGCTAAAGAATAGATGGCGGTGATGCTAGTTGACTCCTTAAAAAAATGTTCTAAGAGGAAGTCAAAAACCAAAGCTAAAGGGAAGAAAAAGGCAAAGAAGGAAGAATTAACTCTCAAGGGCACCTGCCATCATTGTGGCAAGGATGGGCAATGGAAGAGAAACTGCAAGCAATATCTGGAGTCACTGAAGAAGAAAAGCTATTTGATGCCCAATCTACTTCAGGTATATTTTTTATTGAATGTCATACTGTTTCTTCTAACACTTGGGTATTGGATATCGGGTGTGGCTCACATATATGTAATGACATACAGGGGCTTAGGAACAGAAGAAGATTGGTTAAGGGAGAAGCATATCTAAGGGTTGACAATGGAGCTAAAGTTATTGTTGTAGCCTAGGGAACTTATATGTTGCAATTTCCTACGGGACTAGTTTTAGAGTTGGATGATTGTGTTTATATTCCTTCATTAATAAAGAACATTATTTCTATTTCATGTTTGAATAAGAAAGATTATCATTTTATGTTTAGTAATAATTGTTGTTACATTACGTTAAATGGTGGAATGTTAAATAATGGAATCTTCACGTTAGATACATTCAACGATATATTCAATATTGAATCAAATAACAAACGTGCTAAGTTAGATAATCAGTTAACTTCGCAATTATGGCATTGTCGTCTTGGCCATATAAGCAATGAATGCATGTTCAAACTGCATAAGCTTGGCATTTTGGAGTCTTATGAATCAAATTCATTAGACACATGTATTTCATGCTTAAAAGGAAAGATGACTAAGTTACCTTTTAGGGGAAAAGGTAAACGAGCAGTTGAGGTATTGGGCATTATACATACCGATGTATGTTGACCAATGCCAACTCATGCCATAGGAGGTTATAGCTACTTCATTACCTTTATCGATGCTTATTCACGATATGGGTATTTGTATCTACTGAGATACAAATTTGAAGTCTTTGAAAAGTTTAAAGATTTCAAAAAAGAAGTAGAAAAACAACTTGAGAAAGGTATTAAAGTACTTCGATCAGATCAAGGTGGTGAATACTTAAGCCAAGAGTTTAAAAATTATCAAAAGGATAATGGCATATTGTCCCAAAGGACTCCACCTTACACGCCATAATATAATGGTGTGGCTGAAAGGAGAAACCGAACCTTATTGGACATAGTTAGATCAATGATGCAGCATGCAAGTCTTCTAAAAAACCTTTTGGAATTAAACACATGAGACTGCTATCTACTTGTTAAATAAAATCATGACTAAGGCAGTCTCTACTATTCCATATGAGATGTGGAATAGTAGAAAACCTTATTTATCTTATTTGAAGGTATGGAGTTGTTCTGCTTATGTGAAGAGAACAGTATCAGACAAACTGGAGGTTAAGTCTTATAAGTGTCTATTTATTGGTTAACCTAAGGAAACGAGGGGTTACCAATTCTATCATCCCTTGGAACAAAAGGTGTTTGTTTCAAGGCTTGTTGAATTCCTAGAGAAAAAAGTTTATCTTACAAAAAAATAGTGGGAGTGAGATTGAACTAAGCGTAGTTCATGAGACTCCGGTAGACATAGATGATATGCCTAGTCAAGAACCACAGCTGGTTACTCATTTTGATGAGGTAAGAGTTGAACCTTATGATACACCACCTCCTCATAGATAAGTAGGACACATAGAATTCCTGAGAGATATGAATTTTTCATAAGTAAATCTAATGACGTGTTACTCGTAGAAAATAAGGAACCCACCAATTACAAAGAGGTATTGAATAGTTCAAATAGGGATAGGTGGCTAATAGCCATGAAATCGAAAATGGATTTCATGTATGAAAACTAAGTTTGGAACATGGTGGACCCACCCGAAGGCATAACGCCTATAGGGTGTAAGTGGGTTTTCAAGAAAAAACCGACGTGGATGGTAATGTTATTACCTATAAAGTTAGATTAGTGGAAAAAGGCTATCTTCAAAGACAAGGTGTTGACTATGACGAAACTTTTTCACCAATAGCTATGCTTAAATCCATTCAGATACTCTGGCCATAGCAGCAGAGATGTATAAATAGAGAAAGTTCTCACTGATAGGAATCTAGATGATCCCTTGACAAAGCCTGTAAAATACCACAAATAAATGGTGAAAGAGTAAAATTATTATTTGGATAAATTAAATTAAAATGCATGGTTAGGGACTTAGTTAAACCTAACCTAGCTTAAAAGTTTATGGGTTTAATTGAAGGGATCATGGTTTAATTGAATATAGGGTTTGGTCTTATAGAATTTAAACCCTACCCATTTTTTTCCCTAAACCCGATCCGTTTTCTTTTCTTTAACGCGAATGGTTTCTTCCATTTCTCTTCACTGTCGTTCTCATTTTTATTTCCCGAGCATTCTTTTCCCCAGCTGCATTTTCTTTCTCCTCACCGCATGACTCTCCTTCTCTTCCGAAATGCATGGCTACCGAGAGCCCTTCGCCCTATTGCTCGCCAGTCTTCTGTTAGGACTTGTGCGCCCGCTAGAGGGGGATGAATAGCGCGTGTTCATTCATTGATGGAATTCGATCGTGATCGTCTCTACAATTTCGTTAGTACACAGCGGAAATAGAAATAATACAATAACGAAATAAACAATCACACACGAACACAATTGTTTAACGTGGTTCGAAACTGCACGGTTCCTACTCCACGGATCGGGTTCGTATGAACCCTAGCAATGCCAATCACACACCACTATAAAACACTCCTTCTCGGAACAATCCGGAGGTGGAGAAACCTCGTACAAGATGATTACAACAATAATCAAAAGCTACAAGCAAATACAATGAAATACAAAGCAAGACTAGTAAAGAAAAACACTTTACAAATCCTCTTGAATGCTTGATCGCTAGGTTGATCGAGTAGCACTTGGAGACCCTGAATTGCAGCAACAACTAGCCCCAAATCGCCTCAAAGAACCATGCCAATTTCCTCCATCTCGAGCTCCTTATAAAGCTTCAACCTGTGCTGGAAAAAGTCGATCAGTCGACTGATCGGGACCATCAGTTGACTGATGCCACTGTTGTCGTGAGACAACGGCTAGATCCACGTTGGATAAGTCCAACGGATCTACTATCAGTCGACTGATCATACCCATCAATCGACTGATAGAGTCCTCACTCGACTGCTAGTCCCAGCGGTCGAGTGAGACTACACTTTGTGGCGGAATTCTCGAGCACCAGTCGACTGATCATACGATCGATCGATCGCTGAGCCATCGATCGCCCTCCTCTGGCGATCATTGCTAGGCCACTCGCATCAAACCCTAGTTGATTTGGTCCACCGATCGCCACATGGCACCGACCGGGCACACCTCAAACATGAGGTTTTAGCCCAAGTATGGTGCCCCCATACTTGCTAGACCACCCTTAGCCTAGACCTAAGCCTTCTAGCCATCTCCATCAGCCTCACGCCTCTCGAATCCCTCCAAGTCATCCGTGACTTGTTCATCCATCGCGCTAGCCTTCAGATGCTTCCATCAGCTGTGTCATGCTAACGGTGTCTACACCGCCAAGGTACATTGGACTTACGCTGCCAAGACTCCGCTTGGACTTTACGCCGCCAACCATTGGACTTATGCTGCCAAGACTCCCGCTTGGACTTTACGCCGCCAATATCACCCTTGGACTTCTCAAATGCCAAGACACAAGCTCGGACTTTCCCTTGCCAACCCATGTTGGACTTTCCATGCCAAGTACTCAAGACTTGGACTTTACCTTGCCAAGACCCATGCTTGGACTTTCCCAAATGCCAAGTGTCCCACTTGGACTTTCCATGCCAACCCATGTTGGACTTTCCATGCCAAGTACTCAAGACTTGGACTTTCCCATGACAATTACATTGTCATATGTTTTTGTCGAACATCAAAACATCACTCGAGTCAAACTCGAGTCCTGGTCAATCGTGACCTGGGCCTATTGCACCAACAATCTCCCCCTTTTTGATGTTTGACAAAAACCAAACAAAACATTGAGTTAGAACACTAACTCAAATCCCTTACCAATTATCCCAAATTGGTAATCTTAAACATTCTCCAAATATTCTCCCCCAAACATTCTCCCCCTTTTTGACTAACATTAAAAAGGTTTTCTCTCCAAGGAGGTCAATGTCTCATGTCCCAATAAGATCTTACAATCTCCCCCTTGGTCCAAAAATACCTAGGATGCCTACCATCTTCCTAGTGAGAAGTCCCATATCACTCAAGAGAGACAATCCTATTCACTCTCCTAATTTCCAAATTGGGTCACTCAAAAACCATCAATTTTACCAATTGATGTCATTTTTCCCATAACTTCTCCTCTTTAAGGAGAAAAACACATCCATTATCCCAAGATGGATACCTCCCCCTCAAGGTTTGCTCCCCCTTGACCATTGGGAAGTCCCTAAGCCAATAGGAACTATAAGCCATCAAAATTAAGGTTAGAAATTCAACATTGAACTTTCCAACACCTTAAAATTGATACAAGCCCTAAACACTTCTCCTAATCCATATCCAATGGAATTTCACCCTTCATCATGCTTCCCAAAGCATATCCTAGGGTTAGGAGTGGTTAGGGACCTTAACTGCAGTTGAAATCGGATTAAACAACCTTGGTTACCCCGAAATCAGGCTATCAGTCGAGTGATTCAGAAATCAGTCGACTGACACCTCCATCAGTCGACTGCCACCAATGGCAGTCGACTGATAACTGAAATTTCTGAATTTCAGTTATCAGAGTTGAATTTCAGAAAATCATAAATAATTATACGTATATCGAAAAATCATAAAATTTTCTACGTATAATACCTATGACCAATACAATGGGTGAAAGATGTTTTAAAAATATTTTACCCATAAAATAGTGAAATTGGCAAAAAGTTCAAAACCATTGAAATTTTTAATGTTTTGGTCTTACTTTGTATCAACTTCATCAATGGTGATTGCTACCAAAAGATAGACTTCACCAAGATTTTTCAAAATGATTTTAAAATGTTTTCAAAACCTTATTTTGGATCATATTCCTTGGGCTCAATGTACATGACTTGTACACAAGCTTTCCCAATGATCCGCTAACAAAATTAGATGAGTTACAGTCCATCTAAATGCAAAAACTATGCACCTTGAACTCAACTCATATCCTAGCATCTCACATGTATCTAGGGTGTATAAATACACATACATGTCAATTTGATGTGAGATGTGGATTTTTGGTTCATTTAATCTAGGGTTTCATGCATTTCCTAAGGCAACCCTACTTGATTCCCTTATAAATAGGACTCCAAGTCATGCCATAGTCCTTATATAAATTTTAATCAGTTAAATACATGAAATGATCATGGCATAGTAATAGAAATAATTAAGCATGGCCAATGGTCATGATATCATGGCATAATATGAAATCTAAAAAGACATGACATTTAACACCTTAATCCTAAACATAAACATGACATTTAGAATGATTAAAAATAAGCATGATGTCATGGCATGTTATATGGCAAACAAAGCATGGCATATAAAATATATAGGTATAATAATACCTAAATTTTAATATTAATTTCCTTTTGATATAATTAATTATATTTTGCCATATTTCTACTTTTCTCCCAAGTGTGCCAAAAACTCAAAATGACACACTAACCTCTAATCCTAAATTGTGTCAATTTGATCATTTTATCAAACTTCTCAGATAATATTGGCACATCCTAAAATCTTTTAGGATTAAAATTCAAATTTATTTCCAAGGTAACCCTAACCTTGAAAATGATCTAAAGTGTCACCTTTATCATGGTTAGGTTAACTACCCATCCACTCAAGGTTGGTACACCCTAAACCCATTTAGCGTGAATCAATCACGCTCTTAGGAACCCAAAACCTATTTGAGCTCCTAGGGTTAATTAGGTATTCCTTAGGGATAACCTCCCTAGATACCTTCCTAGGCTTGTTAGCCTTGGTCATTGTGGTCTTACCTAGGTGGACTCTAGGGGTAACTCCCCTTGAAACCTTCTTAGTGGCCACCCTAGGTTTCCTAGAAACCCTAGCCACTAGACACAAACTATGGTTACTCTTAGGGATGTAGGGATGTATACTGAAAAGTCTATCTTTTGTATGAACATCTTTATTTTGAAATAAGAATCACATGATCATTGTTTGCATATTTTTATGGTTATGCAATATTGTCTAATACATTACATTGTAGATAACATGGTGTGTGGTGTCACACGGGAGATCTTGTTATCGGCTCCTTGTAAAGTATAAGTAAAGGCTCACAACCGAGATGACTTTGGACAAACCATCGGAATGGTTGTAGTGTGATTTGGTATTGGTTTGTCTTGACCATAGAATCACACTAGTGCACTTTGTGTGTATTGAGCAGGACCGACACAGAGGTGATTCGATTTATTGCTGACTACATAATCGAATCGGACCTCAGATATTATTTAGTACATGCTCTTAATCCCGATATAATAACGGGCACATATACTTGGTACTCATCTCTTTGATTTACCAATGGGCGAGATTTATAGATTAAATAGATAGACTCGGTAAGTTGGGAGATGATATTATTTATATGGTGTGCCGTTGATTATAGGAGGAAACCGTGTCCTATATATTAGGATGATGATGTCCCCTTGAGGAGCTCATAAGGTTCATCATGTAAACCCTGCAGGTGGACTTGGTCCGGCATGATGAAAAGGTTGAGTGGTACTACTCAAGGAGTTAGATGTTGATTAATTAATGGTTAGTAAATTAATTAATCGATGGACATTCGAGATCTTAAACACGGGGAGAAAATGTACAAATAATATATGGAGCCCATATTATCATATGGGGGTTGGTGAGGTAGATCAATGATGAACCTTTAGTGGATTGGATCATTATTAGTGGATCGGACTTTATGTGGGCTTGATCCATGGGTGGCCAAGACCCAACTCCTCCTCATGGTCCCTAATGTAGCCTATTAACACCTCATGAAGTTTAGATCCAATGGATAGAAACAAAACTCTAAGATCCATTGGTAGAGATCAAATCTCTAAGATCCGACGGTTGAGATTAAATCTCTAGATCCGACGGTTGAGATTAAATCCCTAGAACCAATGGAGGAGATTAATTCATGACTTATCCCTAACTCTATAAAAGGAGGGCATGGGGAGTGGTCGTGGATGACATGATGAATAGGAGGAGAGCTAGGGTTTGGGTGGCAAGGAGAAATCCTATTTGAGATAGGATTGGGATTAGGGTTTTTGAGGCTAGGGTGGCACCAAATAAGGAAGGTTCTTTCTCTCTTCTTCTTCCTCTTTGGGCCAACGTCCAGCAGCTTTTTCCATCTCTTTTCCAGCCTTAGCCGGCACCCAAAGTCCCCTTCTTCTTCTCCTTAGGTGGTGGAAACAAGATATAGGGCTTCCCTTGGTGTCTTGGTAGTTTTCCACCATCTCCTTCTCCTTCTAGTTGGCCGGCGGCAAGGACTTTCATAGCTCCTTGTTGGTTGAGTTTTGGAAGGAGAAAAACATTGTTTCTCTTCTTCCTCTTGCTTGGGAAAAGCAAGGAAGGAAGTTTTGCGATCTAGGAGCTTCGACTTTTGGTGGATCGTCGCCCACACGACGTCCAAAAGGAGGAAGGTCATACATTAGAAGACCAAGAGGTATACCTATTCTTCTTTCTCTTTTATTCATTGCTTGTGTTTGTTTTTCAAAATATAAGCATGTTATATTTCTGTAAATAGGCTAAATAATACTTGGATCCCGAGTATAAACACAAAAACCGGCGATCCGGACATCGTCTATTCCGCGGCTACTCGTAGAATAGAGAATGGTCGCTTGAACAACTAGTTTGTTCAAGTGACCTCTCTAAACGAATAGCACGACGATGACTTGGTTTCTTTGGGAATCCCTTTTGTCTAGGATTAAATTTTTAATCCGGGGACATCGAAGGGATCACCATGGTCAAGCAACCGAGGCGAAGGGGAAGCGAAGTTTCCCCTCACGGACTCGACAAGGGAAATCCCTTCAATTGGTATCAGAGCTTCCGGGCAAAACCTTCAATTGGTATCAGAGCCAAGGTTTCCGGTTTTGTGTGTTTAGGATTCGGTTAATTTTTATGCACTTTTTCATATATTAAATGTGTCGGATAATAGTAGGATATGCGTAGTTTAACTCTTTGGTTGCAGGCATAAGATCCGACTATTATGGCATGTGTGTGTATGTGATTGTATGTGTGTAAATGTTTATTTTGTTGAATCCTCGGGGTTGACGAGGCTAGTATTTAGTTTTTGTAAATTAAATACGACATTGTTTAGCCGCTCTTTATTTTATTTTACTTTCGATCTAGATTTCATGTACACTCCCTCGTGGAGTATAGGATCGATGGATGTAAATTAAAATAGGATTTAGTCTCGGCTCGGATCTCCGGATGGCTCGTACATGGCGTAGGAGGAGCGGACGAGATGGCGATGCGACGGGAGTCATATTGAAGACAAAAGCCATAATAGTTGGAAAATAATTTATTTTTCATATTTATTTTTTTTTGTTAAGATATGCATGTCGTAGGCTAGGAAAATTCCTCAATTTTAAATTACTAAGTGGGAGAGGGATATTTTTATAAATTCCCGCGGCCTCCAATACAATTTGACAAGTGATGCAAACAAACTTGCGCGTCGGCTCTGAGTGCCTTCCTCCCCATCGGATGGGTTTGTTTGCGGATCACTAGGTCAAATAATGGTTATAGGAAATTATTTAGGAGCGTGTGTACTTCCCCATCGGTAAGGCACATAATCCGAAATAATTCCCTTAGTACCGTGTAATGGTGCACACTTAGATACAAATAAAAAGTATCCTCCCCATCGGAGTCACTGCTTTTATTTGTAGGGCCAAAGAGGAACCAACTATTAATTTTATTTGTCAAAAAGTAAGGTTGACAAGATAATAAAATTAATGGGTTAAACCTCCTCTTACAAATGTAGAATTCGTATACGTCCACACTATCGTGGCATGCGATATTCTCGGTGTTTGAGGTGTTGGTTGATTTCAAAATTTTATTGTTTGAGGAATCAATAATTTTTATTGAAATCTACAGTAATAATAAGCATGTTGTGTGTGCTTGAAAATTCCTCATTTTCAATTTACTAAGTGGGAGAGGGATATTTTAATTAATTCCCGCGGCCTCCATTACAATTTGACATGTGATGCAACAAACTTGCGCGTCGGCTCTGAGTGCCTTCCTCCCCATCGGATGAGTTTGTTTGCGGATCACTAGGTCAAATAATGGTTATAGGAAATTATTTAGGAGCGTGTGTACTTCCCCATCGGTAAGGCACATAATCCGAAATAATTCCCTTAGTACCGTGTAATGGTGCACACTTAGATGCAAATAAAAGTATCCTCCCCATCGGAGTCACTGCTTTTATTTGTAGGGCCAAAGAGGAACCAACTATTGATTTTATTTGTCAAAAAGTAAGGTTGACAAGATAATAAAATTAATGGGTAAAACCTCCTCTTACAAATGTAGAATTCGTATACGTCCACACTATCGTGGCATGCGATATTCTCGGTGATTTGAGGTGTTGGTTGATTTCGAAATTTTATTGTTTGAGGAATCAATAATTTTTTGAAATCTAAAGTAATGATCTATGTGATTCTTAGGATTTTCAAAAATGACTTTCAGTCCACTTACTATGATACTAAAGGAAATAAACTTACTGTACCCAAACAATGTTGATTGGAAAAGAATCTAGATATTGTCTTATCTGCTAAAGAGTACAAGTATGCACTCTTCGAAGAATGTTCTCAAGCCATGGTTGCTCAAAAAGGTTTCTCCTTCTAAGCCGAAAGGCAAGAAGAAGAAGAAACAAGGTGAAGCAAAGATGGTGGGAGGATCTCTAGGAGGAGTGAAGAAGCTGAAAGGCAAGTACTTCACTTGCAAGCAGGATAGACATTGGAAGAAGGACTGTCCCAATCCAAAACAGAATATAGGTATATCTTTTGGACTAGTCATTGAAACATGATTAGCGGTGATATCTACCGGCACCTGGTGAGTAGATACGGGGGCCACTAATCATGTCTGCAACAATTTGCAAGGGTTCCAGGAAACCCGATGACTAGTTGAAGGGGAGATTACCATTTACTTGGGCAATGCCATGATGGTGGCGGCTATTGCAGTGGGAGAAGTTTTATTTATCTCTTGAAAATAATAAAACTTTGGTTCTGGAAAATTCCCTTTATGTACCTTTATTTAGAAAGAATTTAGTTTCAGTTTCTAAATTATTATGGATGGATATTCTATTTCTTTTAATGACAGAGTTGTTATAAAAAGGAATAGGGAGAATATCTATTCAGGTACATTGAAAGGAAATTTGAACCAAAATCTCCCACGATGCAAATTGAAGTTAATAACTCATCTTCTAATTCCAATAAGAGAAAAGAACCTTCGAAGATGAACCAAATATATCTTTGGCTTCTTAGGCTTGGTCACATTAACCTAAGCAGAATTCAAAGGTTGATAGCTGATGGACCTTTGGGTTCATTAGTGGTGGAGGATCTCCCAACCTACGAATCTTGCTTGGAGGGTAAGATGATCAAGAGGCCTTTTTAAGGCCAAGGGGTATAGAGCCAAAGATGTGTTAGAAATAGTTCATTCTGATTTGTGTGGTCCTATGGCTATCTAGGCAAGAGGTAATCTTGAATATTTCGTCTCTTTTGTAGATGATTATTCAAGATGTGGATGACACTACGATCTGATCGTGGTGGTGACAACCTCTTGGGAGAGTTTAGGAACTACTTATCAGAGGTTGGGATTCAATCCCAATTGACTGCACCTGGCACACCCCAGCAGAACGGTGTAGCAGAGCGAAGGAATAGGACTCTTATGAAGATGGTTAGATCGATGATGAGTTATTCTAACTTGTTTTATAGTCCTAGAGATCAGAGGGTGATCGTTAACACGAATGCCAGATTTCTAGAGGAAGACTATGTGATAAGCCACAAGCCCAAGGGTAAAATTGTTCTGGAGGAGTTAAAAAGGGAAGTCACTTCTTTAGTACCACCGATACAAGAGGATATACCACATGTCACTGCCGCATGTCACACAGAGGATACAGAAGATACCTCGTCGTAGTGGGAGGGTTGTTAGACAACCTCTTAGATTCATGTTTTTGGACAAATCTTCTGATTTGGTCCCTAGCAAACATAAACCTGATCCCTAGACATACGACAAGGCAATCCAAGATATAAATACAGCATCTTTGCAAAGTGCAATGAATGCTGAGATTGAATCTATGGATTCAAATCAGGTCTGGGAGCTAGTAGAACCACCCGATGGTGTAAAAACCATTGGATGCAAGTGGATCTACAAGAGAAAAAGAGGAATAGATGGGAAGGTTGAGACCTTCAAAGCGAGGCTTGTTGCAAGGGGTATACTCAGAAAGAGGGTATCGATTATGAGGAGACCTTTTCGCCGGTAGCCATGCTTAAATCTATCCGGATTCTCTTATGCATAGCAGCTCATATGGATTATGAGGTGTGGCAGATGGATGTCAAGACAGCTTTCCTTAATGGAAGTCTTGAGGAAAACATCTACATGAAGCAACGGAGGATTCATTGCTAAGGGCAAAGAGCATCTTGTATGTAAGCTTAATCGGTCCATTTATGGATTGAAGCAAGCTTCGAGATCTTGGAACATCCGGTTTGATGAAGTGATCCAGTCTTATGGATTTATTCAAAGTCCGGATGAGTCTTGTGTATACAAGAGATGTGACGGAAACGTAGTGGTATTTCTTGTACTATACCTAGATGACATTTTGTTGATTGGCAACAATATCAAGGTGTTATCGGACGTAAGGGTATGGTTGTCTAAACAGTTTGATATGAAGGACTTAGGAGAGGTGGGACACATCCTTGGGATCAAGGTTATAAGGGATCGCAGGAAAAGGATGTTGTGCTTATCCCAAGCTTCATACATAGACACGATTATGGAGCGTTTTAGCATGCAGAACTCCAAGAAGGGTTTTCTACCTTTCAGGCATGGAGTTCCTTTATCTAAGGAGATGTGTCCTAGATCATCTGAGGAGATAGAGGAGATGAAGGCGGTTCCTTATGCTTGGCAATAGGAAGCCTCATGTATGCTATGCTCTGTCGAGACCGGATATCTGCTTTCTTGGGCATGGTTAGTAGATATAGAGTAATCGGGGCGAGGACATTGGTGCGGTAAAGCATATATTGAAGTACACGAGAAGGACTAGGGATTATATGCTTTGGTTCTGCAGGCGGACCAATTACTCCCTGTGGGTTATACGGATTCTGACTTCCAATCTGATAGGGATAACAGTAAGTCTACCTCAGGTTTTGTGTTTACTTTGGGAGGTGGAGCCATTGTATGGAGGAGTGTCAAGCAAAAGTGTGTGGTGGACTCCACCATGGAAGCTGAGTATGTGGCGGCCTCTGAGGCAGCCAAAGAAGCTGTATGGCTCAGAAACTTCCTGATGGACTTGGATGTGATTCCTGGTTTGCCCAGAACTATCACAATTTATTGTGATAATAATGGTGCAGTTGCAAACTCGAAGGAACCACGAGTCCATAAGGCTAGTAAACACATAGAGTGCAAGTACCACCTGATACGAGAAATCGTAAAGGAGGTAGAAGTTGTTGTCGCCTAGATTGCATCAGAGGATGACCTGGTAGACCCTTTCACTAAGGCCTTTCTGGCGAGAGCTTTGATAGGCATGTGGAAGGAAGGGGAATCAGATGTATGGCAGTATAAGGACAGCATAGTCTTTTAGTATAAGTGGGAGATTGTAGGGATGTATACTGAAAAGTCTATCTTTTGTATGAACATCTTTATTTTGAAATAAGAATCACATGATCATTGTTTGTATATTTTTATGGTTATGCAATATTGTCTAATACGTTACATTGTAGATAACATGGTGTGTGGTGTCACATGGGAGATCTTGTTATCGGCTCCTTGTAAAGTATAAGTAAAGGCTCACAACCGAGATGACTTTGGACAAACCATCGGAATGGTTGTAGTATGATTTGGTATTGGTTTGTCTTGAACATAAAATCACACTAGTGCACTTTGTGTGTATTGAGCAGGACCGACACAGAGGTGATTCGATTTATTGCTGACTACATAATCGAATCGGACCTCAGATATTATTTAGTACATGCTCTTAATCCCGATATAATAACGGGCACATATACTTGGTACTCATCTCTTTGATTTACCAATGGGCGAGATTTATAGATTAAATCGATAGACTCGGTAAGTTGGGAGATGATATTATTTATATGGTGTGTCGTTGATTATAGGAGGAAACCATGTCCTATATATTAGGATGATGATGTCCCCTTGAGGAGCTCATAAGGTTCATCATGTAAACCTGCGCAGTGGACTTGGGCAGCATGATGAAAAGGTTGAGTGGTACTACTCAAGGAGTTAGATGTTGATTAATTAATGGTTAGTAAATTAATTAATCGACGGACATTCGAGATCTTAAACACGGGGAGAAAATGTACAAATAATATATGGAGCCCATATTATCATATGGGGGTTGGTGAGGTAGATCAATGATGAACCTTTAGTGGATTGGATCATCATTAGTGGATCGGACTTTATGTGGGCTTGATCCATGGGTGGCCAAGACCCAACTCCTCCTCATGGTCCCTAATGTAGCCTATTAACACCTCATGAAGTTTAGATCCAATGGATAGAAACAAAACTCTAAGATCCATTGGTAGAGATCAAATCTCTAAGATCCGACGGTTGAGATTAAATCTCTAGATCCGACGGTTGAGATTAAATCCCTAGAACCAATGGAGGAGATTAATTCATGACTTATCCCTAACTCTATAAAAGGAGGGCATGGGGAGTGGTCGTGGATGACATGATGAATAGGAGGAGAGCTAGGGTTTGGGTGGCAAGGAGCAATCCTATTTGAGATAGGATTGGGATTAGGGTTTTTGAGGCTAGGGTGGCACCAAATAAGGAAGGTTCTTTCTCTCTTCTTCTTCCTCTTTGGGCCAACGTCCAGCAGCTTTTTCCATCTCTTTTCCAGCCTTAGCCGGCGCCCAAAGTCCCCTTCTTCTTCTCCTTAGGTGGTGGAAACAAGATATAGGGCTTCCCTTGGTGTCTTGGTAGTTTTCCACCATCTCCTTCTCCTTCTAGTTGGCCGGCGGCAAGGACTTTCATAGCTCCTTGTTGGTTGAGTTTTGGAAGGAGAAAAACATTGTTTCTCTTCTTCCTCTTGCTTGGGAAAAGCAAGGAAGGAAGTTTTGCGATCTAGGAGCTTCGACTTTTGGTGGATCGTTGCCCACACGACGTCCAAAAGGAGGAAGGTCATACATTAGAAGACCAAGAGGTATACCTATTCTTCTTTCTCTTTTATTCATTGCTTGTGTTTGTTTTTCAAAATATAAGCATGTTATATTTCTGTAAATAGGCTAAATAATACTTGGATCCCGAGTATAAACACAAAAACCGGCGATCCGGACATCGTCTATTCCGCGGCTACTCGTAGAATAGAGAATGGTCGCTTGAACAACTAGTTTGTTCAAGTGACCTCTCTAAACGAATAGCACGACGATGACTTGGTTGCTTTGGGAATCCCTTTTGTCTAGGATTAAATTTTTAATCCGGGGACATCGAAGGGATCACCATGGTCAAGCAACCGAGGCGAAGGGGAAGCGAAGTTTCCCCTCATGGACTCGACAAAGGAAATCCCTTCAATTGGTATCAGAGCTTCCGGGCAAAACCTTCAAGGGATAGCTTCCCTAGTAACCTTGGTCTTCTTAGACCTAGTTTGTATTCCATAATCAAATGGAACACTATGGTAAGCCACCTTAGGCTTAGGTTTGTGACCCAAACCTTGTTTGCCCTTGGTTGACTTTTGACTTTGAGGTCCTAGGTGTTGACTTTGAGTCCTAGACCTTTGACTCTGACCATTAGACCCTTGAAATTGATTTTGGATCTTATTGAGGGTCTTTTCTAGTTTTTCAAGCCTTGACCTCAAGGCTTGGTTCTCTAATTCTAATTGCCCAATTTAAGAATTTTGATTTAAATCATGGGCATGGGACTTTCTAGGCATATGCCTAGTCCATTTAGGATTAAGATCTAGATGATCTTGTACCTTCCTAATTGTCTCCCTAGGTAAAATTTGTCTAGAATTATTTGACCTAGGGTTGTCCTTAGGTAAAATATTTCTAGGGACATTAGTCCCAAATTTCTCCTTCTTCCTAAGGTTGATATTTTTGGCTCCTAGACAAAATTCCTTATGTCTAACATGCTCTTTACTAAAATTTAAGGGACGAGCATTGTTTAAATATACCTTAGGGTTTGCCCTAGAGGCTCCCCCTACTTGTGATGCTCTATCTTGTCCCTTCTTCTTCCCCCTAGGACATTGACTCCAGTAATGCCCCTTTGAGTTGCACTTGAAGCATATGATATGCTCCTTGCTCTTTTGACTTGGGGAATCGGCATCCTTTGACTTTTGTTGACTTTTGGATGCCAGAGGAGCTTTCTTAACCTTCTTTGGGCACTTGCTCTTATAGTGCCCAAATTCCCTACACTCAAAATACATGATATGATTTTTATTACAAATTGATATGTTTGAGTTACCTAGGGCCATGGCGGAAGCTCGAGCTTGCTCTTCCTCTTGACTGGAAGTAGAGGTTTCATCTTGACTTGGCTCTTGCTCCGAAGTGGATGGTCTAACTTCCTCCCCCTCAATCCTAGAGGTGGAAGTCTCCTCCAATTCTTTCACCTCCTCTTCCACTGATTCGGAAGTTGATTCCCTATCAACCTCCGAATCCCCACTTTCTTGTGAGGATGAGCTTTCTCCTTCTTGGGCCATGGATGGTTCTTCATGGAGCTTGGCTAAATTTTCCCATAGCTCCTTGGCACCTTGAAATTCACCTAAACTAGACAAAATGTCATTAGGTATTAAATCTTCTAAAAGCTTTATTGCCTTGATTTTGGTCTTGAACATGAGACGTTGCTCTCGTGTCCACTTCTTCAATTTCAAGACGTTTTCGTTTTTGTCCCGAGGAGGTTCAAAGCCTTCTACGAGGATGAACCAATCCTCAATATCCATCATCAAGAACGTCTCCATTCTTGTTCTCCACGCCCAAAAGTCTTCTCGATCATATGGCGGTGGAGTGTTGATGTCCCATCCAAACTTGTCTTGGAATTCCATCTTCTTCTTCTAGCGTGCTCCCTTGGTTGTTAAACTCAGAAGAGCGGCCTCGCTCTGATACCACTTGTTAGGACTTGTGCGCCCGCTAGAGGGGGGTGAATAGCGCATGTTCATTTGTTGATGGAATTCGATCGTGATCGTCCCTACAATTTTGTTAGTACGCAGCGAAAATAGAAATAATACAATAACGAAATAAACAATCAAACATGAACACAATTGTTTAACGTGGTTTGAAACCGCACGGTTCCTACTCCACGGATCGGGTGCGTATGAACCCTAGAGATGTCAATCACACACCACTATAAAACTCTCCTTCTCGGAACAATCCGGAGGCGGAGAAACCTCGTACAAGATTATTACAACAATAATCAAAAGCTACAAGCAAATACAATGAAATACAAAGCAACACTAGTAAAGAAAAACACTTTACAAATCCTCTTGAATGCTTGATCACTAGGTTGATCGAGTAGCACTTGGAGACCCTGAATTGCAACAGCAACTCGCCCCAAATCGCCTCAAAGAACCATGCCAATTTCCTCCATCACGAGCTCCTTATAAAGCTTCAATCTGTGCTAGAAAAAGTCGATCAGTCGACTGATCGGGACCATCAGTCGACTGATGCCACTGTTGTCGTGAGACAACGGCTAGATCTACATTGGATAAGTCCAACGGATCTACTATCATTCGACTGATCAAACCCATCAGTCGACTGATGGAGTCCTCACTCGACTACTTGTCCCAGCGGTCGAGTGAGACTACACTCTGTGGTCGAATTCTTGAGCACCAGTCGACTGATCATGTGATTAGTCGACTGCTCGAGCCATCAGTCGACTGCCCTCCTCTGGCAGTCGACTGCTAGGCCACTTCCCAAAGTCAAACCCTAGTTGACTCAGTCCAGTCGACTGCCACATGGCACCAGTCGACTGGCACACCTTAAACATGAGGTTTTAGCCCAAGTATGGTGCCCCCATACTTACTAGACCACCCTTAGCCTAGACCTAAGCCTTCTAGCCATCTCCATCAACCTCACGCCTCTCGGATCCCTCCAAGTCATCCGTGACTTGTTCATCCATCGCGCTAGCCTTCAGATGCTTCCATCAGCTGTGTCATGCTAACGGTGTCTACACCGCCAAGGCACATTGGACTTACACTGCCAAGACTCCGCTTGGACTTTACGCCGCCAACCATTGGACTTATGCTGCCAAGACTCTCGCTTGGACTTTACGCCGCCAATATCACCCTTGGACTTCTCAAATGCCAAGACACAAGCTCGGACTTTCCCTTGTCAACCCATGTTGGACTTTCCATGCCAAGTACTCAAGACTTGGACTTTACCTTGCCAAGAACCATGCTTGGACTTTCCCAAATGCCAAGTGTCCCACTTGGACTTTCCATGCCAACCCATGTTGGACTTTCCATGCCAAGTACTCAAGACTTGGACTTTCCCATGACAATTACATTGTCATATATTTTTGTCGAACATCAAAACATCACTCGAGTCAAACTCGAGTCCTGGTCAATCGTGACCTGGGCCGATTGCACCAACATCTTCTTCCTCCAAACTGCAAGCGACAGCGAGCGAGTTTCCTCATCGGTGGCCACGGACAAGAAGAGCATCAAGCATGCAAGTGGCTGGGAGCTTGGAATCGACGGTGTCTGGTTGTAATATACCGTTGCAATCTCTGTCGAAGCAAGCTTAGAAATTGGTGGTGCTAGGGAAATGGCATGTTTTCCGAGGAACAAAGTTAATTGGATAGCGAGCAGAGCCGACGAATTGAGGGGGGTTTTACGGCTAGTTGTCGTCGGAGCTAGGTAAGATTCGGTTTCTTCTTACCTTGGAAGAAATCTAAGTTCAAGCTATGATTTTTCCATCGTTAAGCTTGAACCATTGATTTGAGCGGTGGTCTTTTTTCGGCGAACAGGGCAAATTTGGGGGAAATTATAGCCGATGGAGTCCCAAGTGTTGGTAAGCTTGATCTATCCTCTTCCTCTTATTGGTAAATTGCTAGATTTTGGATGTGTGTCAAGGTAGTGTGATCGGAGGGAAGGAGTTGGCTATGAGTTGGGCAATAAACTCAACTTGATGTGTTATTCGGATATTATGTTGTACATGCTCTAATCCTTTATATGCATACCCAATTTTCGCCAAGTATGTACTTAGTATTCTATTAGCAATACGTACTAAATGGGTGTAATCAGGGGTTGTGAAGACTGTGCAGGGTTGTATGTGTTCTGTACAGGTGCTGGGAATGGGCTAGAGCAACTTGATCTCGATTGTGATGCGTCATTTTAAGGCTGTGAATGGGTTAGTAAGAGCTGGAGTTGATTTGGAATGGTAAGGTCTTTGGATGGGATGTGTTTGGAGGAGATGTTGTACTCGTATTCAGTAGATTAAGTGAATACAGGGTCAATGTGGAATTTAGGTTGTATGTTTGTTGTGTGCTTGAACATAACCGGAGTTGATGATATTTGCAGGACGTGGATACGAGGCAGGACTGTGGGCGTGAAGATATTTATCACGAGCTTCATAGCAGGTGGGTAATATTTCCTTCCCTGGTCAGGTAGTAGCTAAACCCTGATGCATGTGATTGCATATTATTGTCACTTTGATCTTGACTCCACTCTAATTTTTCTATTGCTTGATACTTGCCTTTGCACTTAAACCCTCTATCATTGTTATGAATTATAGAGGTTATGGTAAGTTAACCTATAGTGGTTTACCTACGTGTACATAGCTAAATTCAATTGTAGATCCGAATTGTGCAATTTAGACAATTCATCCAGGGGATGGGTGATGACCTAGATGTAGAGTTGATTGTCATATTATAATCCTTACGTGGTATGATGGATTACGAATCATGTATCCATTTCAGATCATGTGTTTATGTATGATCATTTGGATTGTGGATAGGGTGTCGCTACAGACCGGTGGTCCTACCTTGGTTGTGATCAATTGAGTATGACTCTCTGCAGAATAGAAAGTGTGTTGATCAATTTAATATGACTCTCTGTAGGATAGAGAGTGTGTTGATTTGTTGAATATGACTTTCTGTAGGATAGAGAGTGTGTTAATCAGTTGAGTATAACTCTCTGCAGGATAGAGAGTGTATTGATCAGTTGAGTATGACTCTCTGTAGGATAGAAAGTCTGTGGTGGATGTATGTATGTGTGACTGTGCATCATGTCATTTACATGCATGCTAGCGACACTACAAGAAAAAAGGAAATTAGCGACGAAAATTTTTTGTCGCTAATAGAAAAACTTCGCCGCTAAATAACATTTATGACGAAAAACTTTCGTCGCTAGACTCGTCGTAATAAGACTGTCGCTAAGACACATTAGCGACGCATTATAATATATTCGTCATTAATTTTACCGACGGAAATAAAAACATCGCTAAAAAAATTATTTCATCGTAAAACCTCGACACCAGAAAATAGGAAAATCATTTATATTAGTGACGAAATATTCGAAAATCATCGTTAAGTGCTTAATTTTGCCCAGGTGACTAGCGCCTCGACTGGAGACACATTTGCGACGATATTAAAATTTTCGTCGCTAATGTCTAATCTTGGACCAGGCACAGAAGCAGGCGCTCCTCGACTGATGCCTCAATTGGATGTACTTTTTGCGACGAAAATATATAATTTTTGTTGCAAAATCCTACAGCAGTCGAATGCCTCGACTGGTGAGTCGATCGATACTCCAAATATCGGAAGTTAGTGACGAATTTGTTAGGTTTCGTCACTAAACCTAAAAATCCTGAAGTCATATATCGAAAGTTAGTGACGAATTGTTATAATTTCATCGCTAACCATAAAAAAAAATTCCAGAATTATTTTTATTTGTATTTGAAATCCTATAATACAATATCAACCACACAATATAACTTACCATCATACAACTAAAACAATAAAACCTACACATACATTTAAAGGCAACTAACATAACATAAAATTTGAAGTCCATATCACAAAATTCAATAAATTCATAGTATTAATTTGCAAACACACACTCAAATTCACAAGTTCACTAAGTCTAAGATGGAGGAGGAGATGGAGCTGAAGATGACTCATGGATCAATGAATGTAATGCTCTAGGTGCAAGACGATTCAGAATTGCTTCGAACATATCTTGTCTCGATCTCATTGATGCCATCTCTTCTTCGTTGCTAGCTAATTGAGCTTTAGTGTTTGCTAGCTCCTCTTTGGTGAACTGAAGTTCTTCACACAGTGCTGCATTAGTTGTTCTGGATGAGGAGCTGGCATCTGAAGAAGTGGATCTAACTGGTTTTGGCCCACTTCCAAGTCCTCTAATATATCCTGAGCGAACACCTAGGACTTGATCACACACCTGATCTGCAATCTGAACTATATCGATATCATCTCCGATTTCTTGAGACTGGATGTGTTCATCTCGCAATCTCACCATATCACCCTAAGAATAACAAACACATTATCAATAATTTTACCAAGAATTACTAATATTTAAAAAAAACTTTACTAAATTTTATAGAGTATATCTTACGTATGTAGCCTCAACTCTCTCCCCACTCCATCCTTTTGATGAGGTACAGTGGGTTGTATTAAAGATGGTAATCCGATCTTTTCTCTGAGACTGATCAGGCTAAAAAATAATATAATGTGTTAATATTAAAAATACCAACCAATATACTATAACTATAAAATTTATACTTACACCGTCGTAACTGTACTGGATGAATGATTTTGAGCCACCTCGATGGGTAAATGGTAGTTGTGCACGATTTTGGACATTTATTGCCGATCGTGTCTATAATATCAAAATTTCTTAAGATAAACCTTAAAACATGAGTTGCACATATTTTAATTTATATATAACTCAGATAATTGGTATAGATTAGTTACCTAAATTTTTTTTTATTCAAACAGATCGCACATATAGTCCCAGTCTTCCTGCATCTCACAAAACTCCCTCGGCATATGATGTCGCCTCTTGGTGGGGGGAAGATGCAGTAGACACTTATAATGAGTGTGCATCTTGTTTCGATTATCTCTGTACTGTGCACTCATTAATCTGTCAGTTTCCTTCCTCACCGACATTACCTCCTCAGCAAAACTGATATCAAAAGCAGCCTGAAAAAAATTCCAATATTGAAATTTAATAATGAATGATGGTTGATTCTTTAAATAGCAAAATACTCATACTTACTGATAATCGATCATATATCATCTGTTTATTATCCCTAGGGATATGCTTCCAACTCTTAGCTTACAGGGGGGTGAACTTCTTAATTAACAGACCTAACTCTGTTATAAAAGTAGCTGCATTCGTCCCTATAGGGTCACCATCGCTCTTACGGAAGGTAATGGGTAATCTACCCCGTTCCTCTATTTGCCGTCGGAGCCTATCCGAGTGTGTGCCCCGTGTCTCTCTACGTGTCGGATGCCCTATAAATAAAAGAATGTTAACAATTACCAAGTTAAATATATTAAAAATAAAATATATATACATACTTAAAAGCACATAACTAACCCGTAGGAGCAGGAGCACTATCATCGTCCGACGTAAGCACAACTAGAGGGGGCTCAATTCTTTTAGGCGGCATAGCTGTGACAAAAGCATTATATACAGATCGACGTATAAAAGAAAGATTATATTAAATACATGATATATAAATGAAGAACAATATAAATACCGTGTAAATATATCTAATCACTATCATCATCTGAAAATGATAAATAATCATCTGCCTCACTGTCACTTTCACTATCTTCACCATCAGCAATACAATTACTTTGAGCGCCCATATCCAGATCCACTTGTGCATTTGCCATATTAATTTGGTGATGCTCAACATCTAATCGACAAAGATGAGTTATTGCTAAGTCTTCACCGACTACTGAAGTTGAATCATTGGATGAAATTTCTTGGTTTGGCTCCATGATCAAGATATTACCACCCTCAAAATCTTCAGATACCTCCTCAACTTCAGTTACTTCGTATATATCGCGGTGGTGAACCCTTTGCATGACCTTCCAATGACCTCCACATTTAATATCATTCAAATAATACACTTGATTTGCTTGGTTAGCCAAAATGAATGGATCATCATCATACCATTTTTTAGAAGTGTCAATACACAAGAGACCATACTCTTCCACCATCGATTTTTTTTTGGATTATATTGGAACCATTCACACCAAAATAATTGAACTTTATACCTGAAAGAGTAAAATATTTGGACCACATTCTTCAACGCATCAAAAAAATCCAAATTGTCCCCATCATTAGAGGATGGTACAGTGACCCCACTATTCTGAGTAGTTCTGCGTGAATCACGGGACGTCATATGATATCGAATCTCATTTACTATGCATGCATCATAGAGTTGAACTTCAGCATCGGGTCCCATTGCTAAATAATACAACTCATCTATGATCTCTGAATGTGTAATATTTTTTAGCGAGACAATTTTATCCCTAAACCACAGTGGGAAATCTCGCTCGTGATTTTGCATCACGTGATCAACATGAACTTTTTGGGACACAAGTTGTAGATGCTCACTGTATAAAACTTAATTAATTTAAACTCTGTGAATGGAATAGAATTAAAGTAGTAACTTAATGTAAGAATTTACTTTCGATATTGGTCGACTTCTTTACAATTGTTCAGAATGTACCAATGTGCTTTCTTAAACAATGACAGTGGCAATTTTAAACTTTGTTGGTTGCCAATGACTCTTGTTTCTTGTGAGAAAACACTTAATTTGCATTTCGATGGTTGGACATCTTTATTCCGTTCTGGCCTTGAAAAACTTGTCCCAATCTGACTCATATATAACGAACTGAAAGTCAATGCCTCATTTACAATATACCCCTCTTCAATAGATCCTTCAGGTCATGCTTTATTATGAACAAATTTTTTTAGCCTTCTCAAATATCGCTTAAAGGGATATTTTAACCATCGTGACGAAACTGGCCCAGCCAACATAGATTCACGAGGTAAATGAATTGTCAAATGAACCATAATGTCAAAAAATGCTAGAGGAAATATTCATTCCATCTTACACAGTATTAGGACTATTTTCTCCTCCATTTTACATATGTTCGCTGTGTGTAAAGTTCTTGCAGTGATCTTTTTGAAGAAATCACATAGCTCAATCAGTGGGTTACATATGTCTTTTGGGAAAAATTTACATACAACAACTGGAAGTATTCTTTGCAACAATTGTAAGATATCGGAAAATACAATGATTGAAAAAATAATAATAATACCCTTGTTAATTAATAAATTGTCTTATAGAATTTTTTAGGAATTTTTAGAATTTTTTTTGGAATTCAATTGAGTTCATATGATCGAATTGGAGGAAGATTAAGGCTTAAATAGGTGATTGGGTTAGACTTGGGCTAGCTAGACCAACTAAAATAGCCCGATCGTCACTTTTATACCTGGGCGTTTCTTCGGTTTCTCTTTCGTTTGCTCGATTGGCTTCTTCCCATTTCTTCCCGAACGCCTCTTCTTCATCTCCGAAGCGACCATCGTTCGATCCCCTCTCCCGATCGCATCTCCTTTCCTCGTGCTCGCGCTCGCCATCGCCGAGCCCTCTTGTTGTGCTTTAACGCATCGCCGCTATGAGTTTGAAGAGGTTGGCATCACGAGCTCCTCCCCCTCGCATATTCCTTGCACTGAGCTCTTTCCTTCCTCCTCTCACAGACGACACCTCCAAGCTCTCTCTCTCTGCCACTCGTCGTTCCCTTGCTCGCTGCCTACACCTCATTTCTGGAGGGAGATCTGACCGAAAGGAAGGGAGCCGACACCCTTGCTTCTCTATGATCTAGCGACCGCCGACAGCTCCTTCTGGTGAGAGGTCTGGCTGGTGGGAAAAATGCTGATCGGGACGTCAGGTGAGGCCCTTCTTCGAGAACAAGTGAGCTACCCTAGCCGACTGTCGCCGAGGTTATGCGTCCATGAGGGGGGAGTGCTGCTGGTTTTTGAGGATTGCTTTGTCGGAGATCGTCGGAACTAGGTAAAGGTTGACTTCTCCTTGTTTAATTCCATGCTGTGATTTGCCTTTGGTTTGAATGAGATTTCTATTTGGTCAGTGGAGGTCCGGGGAACAGGGGAGGTAGCTGCCGATGGAGATCTGAGTTCGGTAAGGTTGATTTCCTTCTTGCTTGTGATGTTTGTAATTGCTACGGATTGGGTGTTCATCGATTGATGAGTTGGGTAGATTTGGTAGTGTGTCAGTATCTATGGAATCGGAAGGTTGTGTTGATGGATTGGTGTTGGTAAATAGTGTGGTGAGTCTCTGTTTGTCGGGGGGAGTTTGGGCAGTGATTGGAGCTTGGATTGCTCCGGTGAACAGGTGGGTGCTGCCGAAGGAAATCGTATTGGTAAGCTTTGTTACCCTGTCTATGTTGTTGTTGATTTTAGAGTGGTCATTGTTGATCGGTGGGGATTCTATCGGTTGTGTGTAGAATGGTGTCGACTGTGGTTTAGGCATTGTTAGGTTTGCTATCATTGTTTCAGTGATGTTTGAGTTGTGAAGTCCAATTTATGATTGGTTGATCTGTAGATGAATTAGGTATTGTAAATGTGTCCGATTGATCTATTCGGTGGATGTATTGAATTAATTAGCTATGGTAGACTGATCTTGTGGTAAGCTTCTATTACAATCCTATTTTGAGTGTTGTTTAGATCTATATATTGATCTTGTTGATGTGGGAGCAAGTTTGGTTATGGTGTATCAGGTTGGGATAATCAGGATTTCTAACTCGTAGATGAGGAAAGGATGTGAACATGGGAACGGTGTAGCAATTAAGTTGTGTATTTGTCGGATACTTGTACTTAATCATAGTTGCTATTATGTGCAGGTTTGGGATACGAAGCCAGTCCACGACCATGAGGATTAGTTCGAGCTTCGTATCAGGTGAGTAATTTCCTACCCTGGTCAGGTAGATGTAATTATATTCAGATTTAGATATAGATATGAGCATGTTATATGTTCATATTATCTTGACCCTGCTCTTATTTATCCGTATGCTTGATACTTGTCGTTGGCTATATATATGCTCAATTGTTGATATCACATTGTCCTTTATCATGATTTAGGAGTTACAGATGTGATGTAAATAGGTCTAAATGTTTTGTAGGGTGTAGATGTTAGAGTACGGGTGATGACCCAATTTGTAAATTGGCAAAAAGGTTATCCGTGGGTAGGTAATGCCCTAAATGTAGGATTTATTCCAATATCGTATGTTGCATACTTATTACCAACCATGTGTTGTGTAATGGTTAAGTGAAGGGTGATTAGTGTGTCGCTACGGACCGGTGGTCCCAGCTTGATATGATTTGTCGAGTATGACTCTCTACAGGATAGAGAGTGCGTCGATCAATTGAGTACGACTCTCTATTGGATAGAGAGTTATAATTAGTTGAGTACGGCTCTCTACAGGATAGAGAGTCCGTCGATCAGTTGAGTATGACTCTCTATGGGATAGAGAGTGTATTGATCAGATGGGTACGACTCTCTGTTGAATAGAGAGTCTGTGGTAGATGTTTGTACGTGTGACAGTACATCCATGTCATTTGCATGCATTCTGACGACATAGTCTCCCTTGGGGTTGAGAGAGTAGTCAGTCATCTTGCCTCCTAGGTTACTCCCCGAGGAGTAACTGGTGTGAGGGCAGAGCATTTATTGTGCCACACTCTACCACTATAGATGGTGTTAGTTGGAGTTGCGTGCAGTTATCCTGGGTGCAATCATATGCAACATCCAAGGCATCAATAAAAATGCAACATACATAATACAAATGCTATCTATGCAAAGTGCATGCCGTGCAAATGACATGGTCACCCCTGACGCCAGTCAGTCGCCTCACACGCAATGGTGAAGCCGAGTGGGTAGGGATATGACAACTATGCACTCTGTCATCACTGCTCCTGAGTGACCGAGTGGACAGGATGCTGTCGGAGTACACCTATCCTCCTGCCCCAAACAGAGTTGGGGAGCTAAGCTCTCATCTCCCGGTGTCATAGACCAGAGGAGGGAACCCTGCCCGCAACCACGCTACCTCATCGCTACCCATGAGCGGACCAGCGGAGACTGACAGAGCAACTGCACACACCCTCCTGATGTACCACTAACCCATGAGTGGCAGTGTGTGCAGGTCATGTAACTGGCTACGGGCTCAACTATAAAGGAACCCCGTCCAGCCAGCATGCAATCATGCAAGATGATGCATGATACTAAAGCATGTAAATCCAACTAAAAATACCTATCCGAATAATATGCACAATCAATAAGTGCATATCTATGATCCAAGTAACTATGATCCAAACAAAACAGGGAAGATATAATCATATTGATCAAATGCATGTATCTAGTAGGCACAAAAACATACTAGGCATATAAACATGAAAATTATTGCAAGCTATCCTAACTAGCATATCAACATGACTATATCCAGGAGATAAGTCAAAATACCCGCCTGATAAAATGTCCGCAAAAAAATGAAGTCGTCACGACCGTGGACCTGCCTCGTGACCGAAACCTGCGTACAACATAACTATTGTTAAACACAAAAAATGAAATCCTCCGCTAAATCGAATACTTAATCAATTTCTTACACAATCCAATTAACCCAAATCAACTTCCAATTTCACTAATTTATCCAACCCTTACGCAGTCGACCAAAACTACCCAAATAGAACACCTCAACCCTCACAGCCAACCCACTCAACGTAGATCCATCCCACATATCAAAATTTATCCGAAATCAACCAAAATATCATCCAATCATGCTTACCAGCCCTAGGATCCCACTGGTAACCAATCCTTCCCCCAAATCAGATCCCCAACTCAATTTTCTAAATTCACAGCCGACCTTATCCACCCACAGCCACCCTCAACCAAACCAAAACCAAATAAGAGATAGCTCGATATATACCTACGATTGGAACCTCCCAACTGCTCAGTTCGTCGGTAAATTTCCTTGTTACCCTAAATCACTTGTTCCAGCGATGCTCGGCCAGAAGGGCAGCTCCCCCACCGGCAACAATCTCACTCGATTTGCCCTAATCTCCTGCTCCGGCAACTACCGGAGAGAAGGGCAGAGGAGGAGGCGTCGACTATTGATGGCGAACATGCGACGCTGACCCCTGCTCGTGGTGTCGGACGCAAGGCCGGCGGCGATCCTGTGGCCGCCGACGGGGGAAAAAGAAGAGGCTCGTGGCGACGGTCGCGGGTGCGCCTGAGGGGAAGAACGGCGACGATTCGGTGGCTGCAGGCACGCTGGGAGAGAAGAAACAGCGGCACAAGGAGAGGGCGTCACTGCGGGGCAGTGGTGGTGGCACACGAGTGGGAGGGGTTGTCGGTACGGCGCGCGTGAGAGGGGAATGAGGAAGAGAAGGCGCGGCAGGGATTGGGGCGGAGCGCGACCACAAATCGTGGATGCTGGGTGCGGCGCGATGGTCGGAGGCGAGGAAGGGATCGCCGACGGCGAAGAGGTCGCGTGAGTGGAACTGCCAAAGGAGGAACGGGTTGCGGCGGGGAAAATAAAAAGAGGAATAAAATTGGGTTTTCTGTTTATCTTAATACCCTCTATTTGTTGGGTTTTCGGCACCGCGGCGAGTGTATGTTTGAACATGTTTCGTAAATATGTGCACAACGAAAGAAATAAAATAATAAATCTAATTTATTACAACACACACATCACACACATGCATAGTACAACATGTGTAGACATAACCGTAAATTCAAATTTTGCAATAAAAGGAAATTTATACTACGTATACCTGACGTATCACGTGTAGCGGGAAAGGCATCAACCGGAACGATCCTCGCTAGAATTGTCTCTATCCGTATCCATGCCGAGTATCTTCAGGATGACTTCACAAAGTTATGAGCCTCGTCTTTGTACGAGTTACTAGCCTTGTGTTGAAGACGATGTGATCGAGAGAAGATCACGATCCGAATCAAAATTCGAATCCAAAATGAGTCCTGAAAAACTCGCTTCTCCGGAGAGGTATTCGTCAACCGTTTGACAAATCCTTCGTCCTCCACCTATGAGGATTACCGGAGATCGAATCCCCGGAAAGGCTAGCACTGTCAGAGCTCCAAACGTCGTCCAAACGACGCTCCGACAAGAAGGAAACAAGCTGTCCAGAAAACTGGACAGCTTTGGTGGAGACCTTGCGCCGGCCAAATAAGGAAAGCAATATGCTCACCTTGTCGCCGGAGCCAAGGAAGATCACCGGAGCTCCTCCGGCAACAGCTAGACGCTGGCAAGTGGGGATGACGGCAGCTGCTGGATGCCGGTTGAAGAAGCTTGGGCGACGACTTGGAGTTGGGTGCCGGCAAGACTTGGAGAGGAGAGGGAGGTGGGCGGCAACTTTAGGGTTGCAAGGATTAGGGCTTAACAAAACCCTTAAGCCCTATTTTATAGAGAACAAATTCTCTTAATGGTTATCGGATCATAACCAAAATCCCATTAACCCAACCAAACCATGTTGGTATATTTTAAGTTAAAACGAACCGAACCAACTTTTGTTCATTCGTTTAAAACAAACCAAACCCCTTTGGTTTATTCTCCTCCATTGGATTAGAACCAAACCAATTTGGTTCATCCATCATGTCTTCATAAGACACGGCCCATCCACGCTTCCATTATGACTGAAACGATTTCATGCTCGCTCCATATTTGGTCCAACCAAACCTAGTTTCTCTCGGTCAGAGAATCTCATTCTCAAGCTCGTTTTAAATCCTTCGGATTACGCTCGTTGTGTGTGTGACCAAATAGGTTCTCGGTTTATGTTGGCCATCTATAATTAACCATTAATTATAGAACGATAATGAGTGGCACCTAGTAGTACATCATGATCCCCAATTAACCGAAAAGATCAATGGTTGATCCAGAACTATTTATGAAACCCTTCAGCAGCTCGAATGAATCGTGCCCCATTCCCTTCACTCATCTTATACCCACTTGGTTCAGGACATGGTCTATAGTGTCAGTCCCCACTAGGTTGACTACGTCACACCTAGCCCAAATATCATTTCCTCGTCCTACGGATTCTAGTTACTACACATGTGTCGAAGAGTACTTTACTCTAAACATGTAATGCTTTGGCCAAAGACTTTAGTAACAATCCGACGAGTGGCCATGGGTATACATCTCCTCGCAAAGAGTGGTGAATCCTTTATAGGCTATTCAAACACCTTCGATCACTTCGACTTATACCCAATCATCCCGGGTCCACATCTCCTCAGAGATGCTTGCTTAAGATGTCAAAGCATATGATCAAGATGACTTGAATACCGCAAGTCAAAGGAACATCGTACTTAAGCTGCAGTAAGAACTTCATTGACATATCTATATATGCAGAGAACCATATGAAGTCTTACGGCTGATCACTCCAATGAACTAGTTACCATAACTAGCATCCACGATTAACTCTGGACATCACAATGTCTCCATCCAGTGAGAATCAGCTGCTTGGATACACCAAGGAGTATACCTCGTGCTAGTCTCGACAAAATCAATGGTGTCCAAATCCATCAATTCATCGACTAGGGATAATTCTGATACATCATAATTACACATGTAGAGATACTCACTAGTTGTGATCCAATCACAAATTCTCTCATGCTGTGAATCGTATCGTGAACATTCAGTAAATGAGTTTAAGATCTAATCAAATACATGAAAACATGTATACTCAAATAGTGAATCTTCATTTATCATATAAATGGTTCAAACATAAGGCGATTGCCTTAGGACATCTCTCATATATTCTAACAAACTCCCACTTGGCCTAATGCCAATCGCTACGGTATCCAATACCATAAGCTCTAACATGACCCTCAAACTTACTTTGAGGTAATGCCTTAGTCAAAGGATCTGCTAAGTTCCTTTTAGTGGGTATTTTCTCGATTTGTATTTCCTTCCTACTAATCATCTCTTTGATCAGATGATAGCGGCGAAGCACATGTTTGGATCATTGATGAGACCACATCAAGTTCAGAGATGAACTTCTTGATCCAAACTGCTTCCTTTGCTGCTTCCAAAGCCGCAATGTATTCTGCCTTAGTGGCAGAATCCGCTATAGTGTCAAGTTTGGAACCTTTCCAACTTATTTGCACCTCTATTCCAGGTGAATACATACCCAGACTACGACATGGAATCATCCTTGTCTATCTGGAAGCTGACATCCATATACCCACGTATCACCATGTACCCTTCTCCATATATTAGGAACGCATCCTTAGTTCTTCTTAAGTACTTAAGGATCGTCTTAACAGTCGCCCAATGATCCATTCCTGGATCAAACTGGTATCTGCTCGTGACACTCAGAGCATACGATACATTGGGCCTCGTACATAACATAGCATACATGATAGATCCTATTGCGGATGCATAGGGAATCTAACTCATGCAAGTCCTCTCGTCTTTTGTGCACGGACACATAGACTTCGAAAGGTGTATCCCATGCCTGATGGGTAGGAAACCTTTCTTGGATTCTGACATGCTAAACCTCTTTAGCACTCGGTCTATATATGTAGACTACGAAAGACCAAGCAACCGTTTAGATCTATCTCTATAGATCTTAATCCCGAGGATGTAGGTTGCTTCTCCCAGGTCTTTCATGGAGAATGTCTTGGACAACCAAATCTTAACTGACTATAAGACTGAAACATCGTTTCCTATAAGTAATATGTCATCGACATAAAATAGCAGGAACACGACTGCACTCCCACTAACCTTCTTGTACACATAAGGTTCGTCTGGATTTTGTGAGAAATCAAACCTTTTGATTGTCTCGTCAAAACGGATATTCCAGCTCCAGGATGCTTGCTTCAATCCATATATGGACCGTCGCAATTTGCATACCTTGGTTTTATCAACCGATGTGAAACCCTCAGGCTGTATCATATACACGTCCTCGAGCAGGTTTCCATTAAGGAAAGTTGTTTTCACATCCATCTGCCATATCTCATAATCATAATGAGCCGCTATGGTCAAAAGCATCCGAATGGATTTAAGCATAGCTACAGGCGAATAGGCTTCGTCATAATCAACACCTTGCTTTTGATGATATCCTTTCGCCACTAAACTAGCCTTATAGGTAATCACATTACCATCCATGTCGGTTTTCTTCTTGAAAACCCACTTGCACCCTATAGGCTTGATGCCTTCAGGTGGGTCAACCAAGTTCCTGTTGGGATGTATACTGAAAGCCTAGCTCTTTTATATGAACATTTTTATTTTGAAATAAGAATCACATGATCATTGTTTGCACTTTATATTTATTATATGTGTGCATATTGTCTAATACTTTACAATGTAGATAACATGGTGCTTGGTGTGGCACAGAAGATCATGTTATCAATCCCTTGTAGAGTATAAGTAGAGGCTCACAACCAAGATGGTTTTGGACAAACCATTGGCATGGGTGTAGTGTAGCTTGGTATTGTTTTGTCTTGAACATAGAGTTACACTAGTACACTTAGGTGTATTGAGCATGACCGACATAGAGGTGATTCAATTTATTGATGACTACATAATTGAATCAGACCTCGGATATTATGTTGTACATGCTCTTAATCCCGATATAATAACGGGCACATGTACTTAGTATTTATTTCTTTGATTTACCAAAGGGTGAGATTTAGATGGATTAAATCAATATGTCCGGTAAGTTGGGAAATAATATTATTTACATGGTGTGTCGTTGATTATAGGCGGAAACCGTGTCCTATATATTAGGTTGATGATGTCCCATTGAGGAGCTCATAAGGTTCATCATGTAAACCCTACAGGTTGACTTAGTCAACAAGATGATAAGGTTGAGTGGTACTACTCGAGGAGTTAGATGTTAATTGATTGATGGTTAGTAAATCAATTAATTGACGGACATTCGATATCTTAAACACGGGGAGATGGATGTACAAATAATGTATGGAGCCCATATTAATTTATGGGGGTTGGTGAGGTAATTCAATGATGATCCTCTAGTGGAATGGAACATCATTGATGGATCAAGTTTGTGTGGTTCCGATCCATCGGGTGGCTAAGATCCAACTCCTCCTCATGGTCCCTATCATAGCCTAATATAATCCTCATGAAGCCTAGATCCAATGATGGAAAACAAATCCCTAGATCCGACGGTGGAGATTAAATCTCTAGATCCGACGGTTGAGATTAAATCTCTAGATCTGACGGTTGAGATTAAATCCCTAGATCCGACGGTGGAGATTAAATATCTAGATCCGACGGTTGAGATTAAATCTCTAGATCTGACGGATGAGATTAAATCCCTAGATCCGACGGTGGAGATTAAATCTGTAACGCCCGCCCTTATCTGCTCTCAGGGCGGCGCTACTTTTTTTTTTTTTTTTTATAACATGACATATAGGGATCATTTCACAATCTACGTACTTAACGTGTTTTCATAGCATAAACCTTCTCTTATACATGCATTACCTATCATATTCGTAATAAGCATGTTAACATCTCTTATCTCTTTTTTATAACATGCATAACATAAAATATCCATTCATGAGTTCTAGCATATCAAACTTTTATAAGTAACTGAACAGTAACATAACTAAGCAACATTCAACATGGTACTAATAAATCTCAAGTCTTATAAGCGGAAGCAAATGTCTTAAGGTGTTCACTGAGCATATAAATATAAGCAGATAGTAATAGGGTCTTTTTCCACCATGCCACTATCACACCCACTTGGCCCCTCCTGCTACTTCCTCTTAGTTCATGTTTCCTTTATCTGCAGTATATGAACGACATAAACTATAAGCATATAGCTTAGTAAGATTCTTGCCTACTCACAAAAGCCACAAACCTCATCGAACAATAAGAAAAACAGGAGCATACTAGCATAAATAGCATAAGTATTTCATAACAACACTATGTATCAACTTACCAACGCAATGAAAATATAAGCAGGGCATACAATTTACATAGGCATGCTAAACATAATTAAATCTAAGCAGGGCATAAATTAAACATAAGCATTCATGATATCATCAACCCTAACATGCATAAAGGACATAGTCCTAAGCATTCTTAAACTTAACGTAAGCATTCATAATTTCATAAATCATAGACAAGCATCAAGGACATAATCATAAGCATTCTTAAACTTGACATAAGCATTCATAATTTCATAAATCATAGACAAGCATCAAGGACATAATCATAAGCATTCTTAAACTTGACATAAGCATTCATAATTTTATAAATCATAGACAAGCATCAAGGACATAATCATAAGCATTCTTAAACTTGACATGAGCATTCATAATTTCATAAATCAAAGACAAGCATCAAGGACATAATCATAAGCATTCATAATTTCATAAATCATAGACAAGCATCAAGGACATAATCATAAGCATTCATAATTTCATAAATCATAGACAAGCATCAAGGACATAATCATAAGCATTCATAATTTCATACAAGTCCTTTCTTTTCAAAACATATACATATAGGTACTTCAACATAATCATAACTTGAATGGGGGGCCCCAGGTTAAGTACCACATAATGCGCGTTCCCTAATAGGCTGGGGTAGCGAGCCACCAGATCTACTAGAGCAAGACCTCTTATGTCTTACCAGGGCAAGACCTCTTACGTCTTCTTATGTCCCTTTGGATTTGATTAACGACCACCGACTGCCTCTCTTGCAAAGTAAAATACTTAATTCCTTTCTTTCTTGTCATATCATAAAGAATGCTCTTAATCCCCAAAATAAAAAGGGGAGCATCTCTGTCTTATCTTATCATAAGGAGAGCTCTTAATCCCTACTTGAAAGGGAAGCATCTCCATCTTATCTTATCATAAGGAGAGCTCTTAATCCCTACTTGAAAGGGAAGCATCTCTTAGACATGTCATAACATATATGCATTCATAACGTAAGAGTACCCTAAAGGGGTCCTAAAGCGTAATCATGTTCATCACATCAGCATATTTCAGGGCATATTAAAATCATAATCATGTTCATCACATAAGAATATTTCATGGCATATTAAAAACATAATCATGTTCATCACATAAGCATATTTCATGGCATATAAAAATCATAATCATGTTCATCACATAAGCATATTTCATGGCATATAAAAATCATAATCATGTTCATCACATAGGCATATTTCATGGCATATAAAAATCATAATCAGGTTCATGAAATAAGCATATTTCATGGCATATAAAAATCATAATCATGTTCATCACATAAGCATATTTCATGGCATATAAAAATCATAATCATGTTCATCACATAGGCATATTTCATGGCATATAAAAATCATAATCATGTTCATCACATAAGCATATTTCATGGCATATTAAAATCATAATCATGTTCATCACCTAAGCATATTTCATGGCATATAAAAATCATAATCATGTTCATCACCTAAGCATACCACATGTCCTGATTTCCTAAGGGGTGTTTTCACGCAACCCTAGCCCTACAACCATTGTTGGCCAAAACTTGTAGGGTGCCAATTTCTTTATTTATTTTTTTTACACAAACTCCTTCACGAAGGCATACAACATGATATAACTTCACAAGGGGTGTTTTCATGAAACCCTAACCCTAAACCCAAGGTTGGCCGAAACTTGTAGGGTATCAATTTCTTTATTTTTTTGTTACATAAACTCCTACATGAAGGCATACAACATGATATAACTTCACAAGGGGTGTTTTCATGAAACCCTAACCCTAAACCCAAGGTTGGCCGAAACTTGTAGGGTACCAATTTCTTTATTTTTTTGTTACATAAACTCCTACATGAAGGCATACAACATGATATAACTTCACAAGGGGTGTTTTCATGAAACCCTAACCCTAAACCCAAGGTTGGCCGAAACTTGTAGGGTACCAATTTCTTTATTTTTTTGTTACATAAACTCCTACATGAAGGCATACAACATGATATAACTTCACAAGGGGTGTTTTCATGAAACCCTAACCCTAAACCCAAGGTTGGCCGAAACTTGTAGGGTACCAATTTCTTTATTTTTTTGTTACATAAACTCCTACATGAAGGCATACAACATGATATAACTTCACAAGGGGTGTTTTCATGAAACCCTAACCCTAAACCCAAGGTTGGCCGAAACTTGTAGGGGCTATAAACTTTGATTTTTGTCACCTAAAAATTCCTACATGAAGCATACAACTTGTAAAAGATCCTTAGCATCACTTTCATGAAACCCTAGCCCCAAATACATGGTTGGCCGAAACTTGTAGGGGTTATAAACTTGGATTTTTGTCACCTAAAAACTCCTACATGAAGCATACAACTTGTAAAAGATCCTTAGCATCACTTTCATGAAACCCTAGCCCCAAATACATGGTTGGCCGAAACTTGTAGGGGCTATAAACTTGGATTTTTGTCACCTAAAAATTCCTACATGAAGCATACAACTTGTAAAAGATCCTTAGCATCACTTTCATGAAACCCTAGCCCCAAAGACATGGTTGGCCGAAACATGTAGGGCACAAAACTTCATATTTCTTTCATGTAACATGTCCTACAAAACTAATATACTGCAGGTGAGGAAATCTTACATCCTTCGCTTGCTTTTAGTTGGTAGATGACCTTATGGAAGCCAAGGACTAGCCTTCTCCTTGCTTGGATGGGGTTCGGCCAAAGGGTGAAAATGGAGAGGGGGAGGGATGGTTTTCGGTGAGGAAGAAGAAGAGAAGAGGAGCAATGAAGTTTGGATACTCATGCCCCCTCATTCCCCCCTATTTATTCATTTGAAGAGCCCCTTGATCTCCCTTACACTTAACCATAATTTCCCCTACTCCTCTAATGATATAATCCTATTGGGCTTCTGGTTAGTGGGTGCATCTATAGGGCATGGCTATCTCTAGAGGTTTGGGGTTCAATTCCTAGGCCTTGCACCCCTTTTTGGCTTATTTTCTTTTATTTTTGAAAAAGCCCACATAAAGCCCATTATCGTCAAGCCCAAAAATTCTCGTAAAATGGTTAGAAATTTTACGGGCATTACAATCCCTCATACCTTGTAAAAGTTTCGTCCTCGAAACTTAAAACAATTCTGGGTACTTCTGCTTCATGTCCTCCTCGCGTTCCCAGGTAGCTTCCTCGTATCGTTGATTCTGCCACAGGACCTTTACTAAGGGTACCTCTTTGTTCCTTAGCCTCTTGACTTCTCGGTCTAGTATCTGGATAGGCCGACTTTCCATACTCAGGTCCTCTTGAACTTGTACGGTTTGTGGCTCGATCACTTGGTCCGCACTGGATAAGCATTTCTTGAGCACAGAGACATGGAACACGTTGTGTATAGCTGACATCTCTTGAGGCATCTCCAGCTTGTAAGCTACCTTGCCAACCCTCTGCAATATCGGATACGGTCCCACGTAGCGTGGACTCAGTTTACCCTTCCTTCCGAATCTCATCACTCCCTTCATAGGGGCCACTTTGAGGAATACCAGTCCCGACCAATTCTAACGATCTACGCCAGATATCCGCATAGCTCTTTTGTTGGCTCTGGCGGTTTGATTCTCGGGATATTCAGATAGCTCGGATGGTATCATCAATAATATCGGCACAAGACCCATTTCCCTCCTTTCACCCCCTCGTACCAGATAGGAGACTCATCTTCTCCCGTATAGAGCTTCATATGGTGCCATTCCAATAGTAGCTGTAATCATGTTGTAAGCAAATTCGCCAAGCACAAATATCGATACCAACTCCTTAAAGTCTAGAGCACAAGCTCGCAACATGTCTTTCAGCACCTGGTTCACTCTTTCCGTCTGACCGTCGGTCTGAGGATGAAACGCAGTGCTGAATCTCAACTTAGTGCCAAGAGCCTTCTGAACACATTCCCAGAAATGGGAGGTAAAATGGCCATCACAATCAGAAATAATAGCCTTAGGCACTCCATGTAATCGGATAATTTCCTTGACATATAATTGAGCTAGCTGCTCAACCGGATAGGTCATCTTAATCGCCAGGAAATGGGCAGACTTTGTCAACCGGTCTATGATTACCCATATAGCATCATAACCATTTGTTGTTCTGGGTAATCCTGAAATGAAATCCATAGAAATTTCTTCCCATTTCCACTCTGGAATTTGTATCGGCTGCAGTAATCCCCTAGGTTTCTGGTGTTCTGCCTTAACCCTCCTGGCAGTCGAGGCCGACAGTCTTGTCATCCTTTTCATGCCGGACCACCAAAATTTATCTCTTAAGTCCTAATACATTTTTGTAGATCCAGGATGCATGGTATAAGGTGTTCCATGGGATTCCTCGAGTATCTTCTTTCGAAGTTTCGGATCGTCCGGAATACATAGTCGGTCCTGGAGGTATAATAGTCCGCTGTCGGAAATGCGGAATCCATTATCCCTTCCTTCCAGGACTTCCTGTTTGATCTTCTAGATGTCTGAATCACCATCTTGCTTTCCCAATATATCGTCGAACAATGTCGGCGCTATCGTCATGGTGGAAAGTTGTCCAGAAATAATCTCTATTCCGTAATTCATTATTTCACTTTTCAGGGGCTGAGATAGCATTAATAAGGACATCAAAGTGGCACAGGACTTTCTGCTAAGTGCATCTTCCACTTTGTTGGCCTTTCCGGGATGATAGAATATCTCACAATCATAATCCTTGACTAGCTCGAGCCATCTGCGTTGCCTCATATTTAGGTCTTTCTGAGTGAAGAAATATCTCAGACTCTGGTGGTCTGTATAAATCCTACACCGAGCTCCGTATAAGTAGTGCCTCCATATTTTTAGAGCGAATACCATGGCTGCTAGTTCTAAGTCATGGGTAGGATAATTTCTTCGTGTGCTCCTTGAGTCGCCTAGAGGCGTAACCATAACCTTGCCATTTTGCATAAGTACAGCTCCGAGCCCCAGTTTAGAAGCGTCACTATACATATCAAAGCTTTCATTATCTTCAGGGAGAGTCAGAATGGGAGCGCTGGTTAGTCTCCTCTTTAGTTCCGTAAAACTCCTCTCACAGTCCTCAGTCCATTTGTATTGCTGGTCCTTTCAGGTGAGGGCTGTCATAGGGGCTACAATTCTAGAGAAGTCCTCTACAAACTTTCTATAATAGCCTGCTAGCCCGAGAAAACTTCTGATTTCACTCACATTCCTTGGCCTATTCCAGTTCCTCACAGCTTCAATCTTTATTGGGTCTACCATGATTCCTTCTTTAGAGATGACATGACCCAAGAATGACACTTGATCGAGCCAGAACTCACATTTGGAGAATTTCGCATATAGTTGCTCTTTCTGAAGAATCTGTAGTACTGTCTTCAGATGTTCAGCATGCTCTTCTCGGTCTCTCGAGTAGATAAGAATATCGTCGATGAAAACGATTACAAATTTGTCGAGGAAGGCCAAGAATACTCGATCCATCAGGTCCATGAACATCGCAGGAGCATTGGTTACTCCGAAGGGCATAACTACGAACTCATAAGTAATTTCGAAAGAAATGAACTTATCATCTCTTATTCATACTTTCATACCAGAAGGAAAAATGTTAACATATAACATTTCTTATTTCTAATCTAAACAAAAACTACTTGAGAAGATAGTTCATTATGACTCCCACTAGGACAAACCCTAGTGCAGTTGTAATTATTTTTAGTCCTATCTTCCTTGGCCTCACTAGGGTAGTCTCAGGCTAGCCAATAAGTTGACTGTTTATAGAACTCTCTTCATTCTTCTCGAGGCCAGCTACCACCAGATTCTCTACCACGGGCTTCTCTTGAAACTTGTGCTCCAGTAGTTCCCAACATAACTCAGCATATGTTATCCGCCCTTCATAGCGGCCCCATACGTGATGTGCAACTACCATGAAGTCATTTGGCAGAGAGCGTACCAAGGCCCATATCCTATAATTGTCCAGTAACGGAAACTCCTGCTGCTCGAGTCTCCTAAAAAGACCATCGAGCCTTCTCATGTGTCCGATGACCCCACCATCAGGTTTATAAACTATCTCTTCAATAGCTTCCCTCAGTCGGTTTCGTAACACATCACGACGGGTCATGGTGTTCATCGTCCGTGCCATCTGAAATTGAAAATGAAGTCAGATAAAACCGACTAACCCGCATTTAAACCGGCTTAATTCAATTCATATGAGCATAGACCTTACACAAATAATTACGAAAATCAAATCTTTGTAATTTTAGGAGTTTTTTTTTTCTAGTGGTATTTCTGGGTTAGAGACATGTTTCCCATCATATAAATCTTGGTAAGGTATCATTACTATCTAAGTCACAAGTAGGGTTCTATTCTACTAAAACATGACGAGGTATTATTTCTATCTAAATCACGAGTGTGATTCCATTCTACTAAAACATGATGAGGTATTATTTCTAACTAGATAGAAGACACTCTTCATTATAAAAGAAACTTAGGTATGCATAAAGTTACTTACTTAGAAATAGAAGGAAGGAGGCTTGATGTGTGATAGTGGAAAGGTGAACCCGCCTCGATACCAACTCAGTAACGCCCCGCCTTATCTCGCCTCGTATTTTTTTTTTTTTTTTAATAACATGACATATAGGGATCATTTCACAATCTACGTACTTAACGTGTTTTCATAGCATAAACCTTCTCTTATACATGCATTACCTATCATATTCGTAATAAGCATGTTAACATCTCTTATCTCTTTTTTATAACATGCATAACATAAAATATCCATTCATGAGTTCTAGAATATCAAACTTTTATAAGTAACTTAACAATAACATAACTAAGCAACATTCAACATGGTACTAATAAATCTCAAGTCTTATAAGCGGAAGCAAATGTCTTAAGGTGTTCACTGAGCATATAAATATAAGCAGATAGTAATAGGGTCTTTTTCCACCATGCCACTATCACACCCACTTGGCCCCTCCTGCTACTTCCTCTTAGTTCATGTTTCCTTTATCTGCAGTATATGAACGACATAAACTATAAGCATATAGCTTAGTAAGATTCTTGCCTACTCACAAAAGCCACAAACCTCATCGAACAATTAAAAAAACAGGAGCATACTAGCATAAATAGCATAAGTATTTCATAACAACACTATGTATCAACTTACCAATGCAATGAAAACATAAGTAGGGCATACAATTTACATAGGCATGCTAAACATAATTAAATCTAAGCAGGGCATAAATTAAACATAAGCATTCATGATATCATCAACCCTAACATGCATAAAGGACATAGTCCTAAGCATTCTTAAACTTAATGTAAGCATTCATAATTTCATAAATCATAGACAAACATCAAGGACTTAATCATAAGCATTCTTAAACTTGACATTAGCATTCATAATTTCATAAATCATAGACAAGCATCAAGGACATAATCATAAGCATTCTTAAACTTGACATAAGCATTCATAATTTCATAAATCATAGACAAGCATCAAGGACATAATCATAAGCATTCTTAAACTTGACATAAGCATTCATAATTTCATAAATCAAAGACAAGCATCAAGGACATAATCATAAGCATTATTAAACTTGACATAAGCATTCATAATTTCATAAATCATAGACAAGCATCAAGGACATAATCATAAGCATTCTTAAACTTGACATAAACATTCATAATTTCATACAAGTCCTTTCTTTTCAAAACATATACATATAGGTACTTCAACATAATCATAACTTGAATGGGGGGCCCCAGGTTAAGTACCACATAATGCGCGTTCCCTAATAGGCTAGGGTAGCGAGCCACCAGACCTACTAGAGCAAGACCTCTTACGTCTTACCAGGGCAAGACCTCTTACGTCTTCTTATGTCCCTTTGGATTTGATTAACGACCACCTGACGGGTCGAGTACTTAACCTCTTGCAAAGTAAAATACTTAATTCCTTTCTTTCTTGTCATATCATAAAGAATGCTCTCAATCCCCCAAATAAAAAGGGGAGCATCTCTGTCATATCTTATCATAAGGAGAGCCCTTAATCCCTACTTGAAAGGGAAGCATCTCCATCTTATCTTATCATAAAAAGAGCTCTTAATCCCTACTTGAAAGGGAAGCATCTCCATCTTATCGTATCATAAGGAGAGCTCTTAATCCCTACTTGAAAGGTAAGCACCTCTTAGACATGTCATAACATATATGCATTCATAACGTAAGAGTACCCTAAAGGGGTCCTAAAGCGTAATCATGTTCATCACATCAGCATATTTCAGGGCATATTAAAATCATAATCATGTTCATCACATAAGCATATTTCATGGCATATTAAAATCATAATCATGTTCATCACATAAGCATATTTCATGGCATATAAAAATCATAATCATGTTCATCACATAAGCATATTTCATGGCATATAAAAATCATAATCATGTTCATCACATAGGCATATTTCATGGCATATAAAAATCATAATCAGGTTCATGAAATAAGCATATTTCATGGCATATAAAAATCATAATCATGTTCATCACATAAGCATATTTCATTGCATATAAAAATCATAATCATGTTCATCACATAAGCATATTTCATGGCATATTATAATCATAATCATGTTCATCACCTAAGCATATTTCATGGCATATAAAAATCATAATCATGTTCATCACCTAAGCATACCACATGTCCTGATTTCCTAAGCGGTGTTTTCATGCAACCCTAGCCCTACAACCATTGTTGGCCGAAACTTGTAGGGTGCCAATTTCTTTATTTATTTTTTTTACACAAACTCCTTCACGAAGGCATACAACATGATATAACTTCACAAGGGGTGTTTTCATGAAACCCTAACCCTAAACCCAAGGTTGGCCAAAACTTGTAGGGTACCAATTTCTTTATTTTTTTGTTACATAAACTCCTACATGAAGGCATACAACATGATATAACTTCACAAGGGGTGTTTTCATGAAACCCTAACCCTAAACCCAAGGTTGGCCGAAACTTGTAGGGGCTATAAACTTGGATTTTTGTCACCTAAAAATTCCTACATGAAGCATACAACTTGTAAAAGATCCTTAGCATCACTTTCATGAAACCCTAGCCCAAATACATGGTTGGCCGAAACTTGTAGGGGCTATAAACTTGGATTTTTGTCACCTAAAAATTCCTACATGAAGCATACAACTTGTAAAAGATCCTTAGCATCACTTTCATGAAACCCTAGCCCCAAATACATGGTTGGCCGAAACTTGTAGGGGCTATAAACTTGGATTTTTGTCACCTAAAAATTCCTACATGAAGCATACAACTTGTAAAAGATCCTTAGCATCACTTTCATGAAACCCTAGCCCCAAAGATATGGTTGGCCGAAACATGTAGGGCACAAAACTTCATATTTCTTTCATGTAACATGTCCTACAAAACTAATATACTGCAGATGAGGAAATCTTACATCCTTCGCTTGCTTTTAGTTGGTAGATGACCTTATGGAAGCCAAGAACTAGCCTTCTCCTTGCTTGGATGGGGTTCGGCCAAAGGGTGAAAATGGAGAGGGGGAGGGATGGTTTTCGGTGAGGAAGAAGAAGAGAAGAGGAGAAATGAAGTTTGGATACTCATGCCCCCTCATTCCCCCCTATTTATTCATTTGAAGAGCCCCTTGATCTCCCTTACACTTAACCATAATTTCCCCTACTCCTCTAATGATATAATCCTATTGGGCTTCTGGTTAGTGGGTGCATCTATAGGGCATGGCTATCTCTAGAGGTTTGGGGTTCAATTCCTAGGCCTTGCACCCCTTTTTGGCTTATTTTCTTTTATTTTTGAAAAAGCCCACAAAGCCCATTATCGTCAAGCCCAAAAATTCTCGTAAAATGGTTAGAAATTTTACGGGCATTACAAAATCTCTAGTTCCAACGGTTGAGATTAAATCTCTAGATCCGACGGTTGAGATTAAAACACTAGAACCGACGGTGGAGATTAAAACAAGGCTTAAGCCCAACTCTATAAAAAGGGGCTTAAGGTGGGCGGCAAGGGTGGTTGTTGGATGGTTTTGGAGATTAGGGTTTTGCCTTTCATTGGCTTGGGCGGCAATAAACCCTAAGGAGGAAACCCTAAGGAGATTAGGGTTTGGCTCTTTGGTTGGGCGGCTAGGGTTTGGAAGTGAAGGTGGGCGGCAACTATAGGAGAAGTGCTCTTCTTCTTCCTAAGGAGTGGCCGGCTCCTACCTCTTCTTCCCTCTACCTTGGTCGGGGCTCAACCGATTCCTCTTCTTTTCCTCTTGGCCGGCGACACAAAGGAGCTAGGGATTGTTCCCTTGTTCGGTTCCTTGGTTGGCCATCTTGTTCTCCTTTTCTTGGGGCCGGTGGCATCAAGCCTTTGTGGCTTGGTGGTTGGCTCAAGCAAGAAGGGAAGGAGAATTCTTCTTTCTTTTGATTGAAGAAGATCTAGGAAGCTTCAACTTGTAGAGGATCTTCGCCCACACGAAGTCTACAAGGAGGTTAGGACATATGATAAAAGATCAAGAGGTATAAAAGTTTTATAAGTTTTATTATTGATCTTTGCATGTTCTTATTAATATGATTGTATTTGTTGATTATACATGTCTACATCCATATGTATTTGTATAATCATGGACCCCAAAGATAAACACAAAAACCGGCGATTCGTCCATCGTCTCTTCCGCGGCTAACCGACTAGAAGAGCTTGGTTGCTTGAACAACTAGTTTGTTCAAGCGATCGCTCAAGTCGTTAGCACGACGATGAATTTGTTGAGCTTAGGAAACTCATCCCATCCGGATTAGTTTTCATTAGTGAAAATTTTAATCCGGGGACATGGGAGCCAATGAGCCTCCGAGCATGTTGCCATCAAAATGGTATCAGAGCCACGGTTTCCGATTTTGTGTGTTTTGGATTCGGTTACTTTCATGCACTTATCATATATTGTATATGCCGGATGATAGTAAGATGTGCGTAGGATAACTTTTTGGTTGCAGGCATAAGATCCAACTATTATGGCTATATATGTGTGTATGTGATTGCATGTGTGTGTGATTGTATATTATTTGAATCCTCGGGGTTGACGAGGTTAAATTAGTATTTAATTTTTGTAATTAAATATGGCATTGTTTAGCCACTCATTTTAGTTTACTTTCGATCTAGATTATTTGTACACTCCTTCGTGGAGTATAGGATCGATGGATGTAAATTAAAATAGTTCATCTCGGCTCGGATCTCCTTAGTGACTTGTGCACGGGAAAAGGTGGAGCGGACGAGGTGGCGACACGACGGGACGCATATTGGAGAACAATGCCATAATAGTTGGGAAAATTCTGATTTTTTCCATATTTATTGCTGATTTATTTTATATGCATGTTGTGTGTGCTTGAAAATTCCTCACTTTCAATTTACTAAGTGGGAGAGGGATATTTTAATTAATTCCCGCGGCCTCCATTACAATTTGACGTGTGATGCAACAAACTTGCGTGTCGGCTCTAAGTGCCTTCCTCCCTATTGGATGAGTTTGTTTGCAGATTACTAGGTCAAATAATGGTTATAGGAAATTATTTAGGAGCGTGTGTACTTCCACATCGGTAAGGCACATAATCCGAGATAATTTCCTTAGTATCGTGTAATGGTGCACACTTGATACAAATAAAAAGTATCCTCCCCATCGGAGTCACTGCTTTTATTTGTAGGGCCAAAGAGGATCCAAATATTAATTTTATTTGTCAAAAAGTAAGGTTGACAAGATAATAAAATTAATTGGTAAAATCTCCTCTTACAAATGTAGAATTCGTATACGTCCACACTATCGTGGCATGAAATATTCTCGGTGTTTTGAGGTGTTGGTTGATTTCGAAATTTTATTGTTTGAGGAATCAATAATTTTTTTTTGAAATCTACAGTAATAATATGCATGTTGTGTGTGCTTGAAAATTCCTCACTGTCAATTTACTAAGTGGGAGAGGGACATTTTAATTAATTCTCATGGCCTCCATTACAATTTGACGTGTGATGCAACAAACTTGCGTGTCGGCTCTGAGTGCCTTCCTCCCCATCGGATGAGTTTGTTTGCGGATCACTAGGTCAAATAATGGTTATAGAAAATTATTTAGGAGCGTGTGTACTTTCCCAGAGGTAAGGCACATAATCCGAGATAATTCCCTTAGTATCGTGTAATGGTGCACACTTAGATACAAATAAAAAGTATCCTCCCCATCGGAGTCACTGCTTTTATTTGTAGGGCCAAAGAGGAACCAAATATTAATTTTATTTGTCAAAAAGTAAGGTTGACAAGATAATAAAATTAATGGGTAAAACCTCCTCTTACAAATGTAGAATTTGTATACGTCCACACTATCGTGGCATGCGATATTCTCGGTGTTTTGAGGTGTTGGTTAATTTCGAAATTTTATTGTTTGAGGAATCAATAATTTTTTGAAATCTACAGTAATGATCTATGTGATTCTTAGGATTTTCAAAAATAACTTTCAGTCCACTTACTATGATACTAAAGGAATTAAACTTACTGTACCCAAATAATGTTGATTAGAAAAGAATCTAGATATTATCTTAACTGCTAAGGAGTACAAGTATGCACTCTTCAAAGAGTGTCCTCAAGCCATGGTTGCTCAAAAAGGTTTCTACTTCTAAGCCGAAAGGCAAGAAGAAGAAGAAACAAGGTGAACAAAGGTGGTGGGAGGATCTCAGGGAGGAGTGAAGAAGCCGAAAGGCAAGTACTTCACTTACAAGTAGGATGGACATTGGAAGAAGGATTGTCCCAATTCAAAGCAGAACAAAGGTATATCCTTTGGACTAGTCGTTGAAACATGATTAGCGGTGTTATCTACAAGCACCTGGTGTGTAGATACAGGAGCCACTGATCATGTCTGCAATACTTTGTAGGGGTTCCAGGAAACCTGACGACTAGTTAAAGGGGAGATTACCATTTACTTGGGCAATGTCATGATGGTAGCAGCTATTGCAGTGTGAGAAGTTTTATTTATCTCTTGAGAAAAATAAAACTTAGGTTCTGGAAAATTCCCTTTATGTACCTTTATTTAGAAAGAACTTAGTTTCAATTTCTAAATTGTTTATGGATAGATATTCTATTTCTTTTAATGATAGAGTTGTTATAAAAAGAAATAGGGAGAATATCTGTTCAGGTACATTGAAAGGAAATTTGTATATAAAGCCTCTCACGATGCAAATTGAAGTTAATAACTCATCTTCTAATTCCAATGAGAGAAAAGAACCTTCGAAGATGAACCAAACATATCTTTGGCTTCTTAGGCTTGGTCACATTAACCTAAGCAGAATTCAGAGGTTGATAGCTGATGGACCTTTGGGTTCATTAGTGGTGGAGGATCTCCCAACCTACGAATCTTGCTTGGAGGGTAAGATGACCAAGAGGTCTTTTTATGGCCAAGGGGTATAGAGCCAAAGATGTGCTAGAAATGGTTCATTCTGATTTGTGTGGTCCTATTACTATCTAGGCAAGAGGTGGTCTTGAATATTTCATCTCTTTTATAGACGATTATTCAAGATATGGATGACACTACGATCTGATCGTGGTGGTGAGAACCTCTTGGGAGAGTTTAGGAACTACTTATCAGAGGTTGAGATTCAATCCCAATTGACTGCACCTGGCACACCCTAGCAGAACGGTGTAGCAGAGCGAAGGAATAGGACTCTTATGGAGATGGTTAGATCGATGATGAGTTATTCTGACTTGCCAGATTTGTTCTGGGGATATGCTCTAGATACGGCAGTGTACATTCTGAACTTGGTTCCATCTAAATTAGTGCCTTTTACTCCCATAGAGTTGTGGACTGGGCGAAAACCTAGTCTAAGACATATTCAGATATGGGGGAGTCCAGCACATGTGCTGAAGGCAGATGCTGGTAAGTTGGAACCTCGTACGGAAGTGCGCTAATTCGTTGGCTATCCTAGAGGAACGAAAGGTGGATTGTTTTATAGTCCTAGAGATCATAGGGTGATCATTAGCACGAACGCCAGATTTCTAGAGGAAGACTATGTGATAATCCACAAGCCTAAGAGTGAAATTGTTCTGGAGGAGTTAAAAAGGGGAAGTCACTTCTTTAGTACCACCGATACAAGAGGATATACCACGTGTCACTGCACCGCGTGTCACAGAAGCATACACAGGTGATACCTCGTCATAGTGGGAGGGTTGTTAGACAACCCGTGAGATTCATGTTCTTGGGAGAGTCTTCGGACTTAGTCCCTGGCAAACATGAACCTGACACCTAGACATACGACGAGGCAATCCAAGATATAGATACAACATCTTGGCAAAGTGCAATGAATACTGAGATTGAATCTATGGATTCAAGTCAGGCCTGGGACTCTTATGCATAACAACTCATATGGATTATGTGGTGTGGCAGATGGATGTCAAGACAGCTTTCCTTAATGGAAGTCTTGAGGAAAACATCTATATGAAGCAACCAGAGGGATTCATTGCTAAGGGCAAAGATCGTATTGTATGTAAGGTTAATCGGTCCGTTTATGGATTGAAGCAAGCTTCGAGGTCTTGGAACATCCACTTTGATGAGGTAAATGCAGATTTAGATGGATTTATTCAAAGTCCGGATGAGTCTTGTGTATACAAGAGATGTGACGGAAACGTAGTGGTATTTCTTGTACTATACGTAGATAATATTTTGGTGATTGGCAACAATATCAAAGTGTTATTGAGCATAAGGGTATGGTTGTCCAAACAGTTTGATATGAAGGACTTGGGAGAAGCAGGACACATCCTTGGGATCAAGGTTATAAGGGATCGCAGGAAAAGGATGTGGTGCTTATCCCAAGCTTCATAGATAGACACAATCTTGCTCATTTTAGCATGCAGAACTCCAAGAAAGGTTTTCTACCTTTTAGGCATGGAGTACCTTTATCTAAAGAGATGTGTCCCAACATCAAAGGAGATAGAGGAGATGAAGGTGGTTCCTTATGCTTCGGCAGTAGAAAGCCTCATGTATGCTATGCTATGTACGAGACCAGATATCTGCTTTGTCGTGGGCATAGTTAGCAGATATCAGAGTAATCCAGGACAGGGACATTGGACTGCGGTAAAGCATATATTGTAGTGCTTGAGAAGGACTAGGGATTATTGTTAGAATGTATACTGAAAGCCTACCTCTTTTTGTATGAATATTTTATTTTGAAATAAGAATCACATGATCATTGTTTGCACTTTATATATGTGTGCATATTGTCTAATATTTTACATTGTAGATAACATGGTGCTTGGTGTGGCACAAAAGATCATGTTATCAGTCCCTTATAGAATATAAGTAGAGGCTCAGAACTAAGATGGTTTTGGACAAACCATTGGCATGGTTGTAGTGTAGCTTGGTGTTGTTTTGTCTTGAACATAGAGTTACACTAGTACACTTAGGTGTATTGAGCAGGACCGACATAGAGGTGATTCAATTTATTGCTGACTACATAATTGAATCGGACCTCGGATATTATGTTGTACATGCTCTTAATCCCGATATAATAACGGGCACATGTACTTAGTATTTATTTCTTTGATTTACCATAGGGTGAGATTTAGATAGATTAAATCAATATGCCCGGTAAGTTGAGAAATAATATTATTTACATGGTGTGCCGTTGATTATAGGAGGAAACCGTGTCCTATATATTAGGTTGATAATGTCCCCTTGAGGAGCTCATAAGCTTCATTATGTAAACCCAGCTGGTTGACTTAGTCAACATGATGATAAGGTTGAGTGGTACTACTCGAGGAGTTAGATGTTAATTAATTGATGGTCAGTAAATCAATTAATTGACGGACATTTGATATCTTAAACACGGGGAGATGGATGTACAAATAATATATGGAGCCCATATTAATTTATGGGGGTTGGTGAGGTAGTTCAATGATGATCCTCTAGTGGAATGGAACATCATTGATAGATCAAGTTTGTGTGGTTCCGATCCATCGGGTGGCCAAGATCCAACTCCTCCTCATGGTCCCTATCGTAGCCTAACATAATCCTCATGAAGCCTAGATCCAAGGATGTAAAACAAAACTCTAAAACCAACGGTTGGAATTAAATCCCTAGAACCGACGGTTGAGATTAAATCTCTAGATCCGACGGTTGAGATTAAACCCTAGAACCGACGGTTGAGATTAAATCCCTAGATCCGACGGTTGGGATTAAATCCCTAGATTCGACGGTTGGGATGAAACCATAGATCCGACGGTTGGGATGAAACCCTAGATCTGATGGTTGGGATGAAATCCTAGATCCGACAGTTGGGATGAAACCCTAGATCCGACGGTTGGGATAAAACCCTAGATCCGACGGTGGAGATTAGATCCCTAGATCCGACGGTGGAGATTAAAGGAGGCTTAAGCCCAATTATATAAATAGAGGGCTTAGGCTTGGGCGGCAATGATAGTGCTTGGAAATTAGGGTTTGCCTATCTAGAAGTGGGCGGCAACAAATCCTAAAAGAGTTAGGGTTTTGGGTGGCTAGAAGTGGGCGGCAACATCTTTGTTCTCCCTAGGGTTTTGGCCGGCGCCCCTCTTCCTCTTCTCATCCTTAGCCGGTTCTCTTCTTCCTCCCTTTCTCCTTGGTGGCCGGCGGCAACATTGATACAAAGTTGGCCGGCATTCATCCATATCCTATATTGGTGGCCGGCGGTAACATTGCTTCAAGGTTGGCCGGTGCTCAAGAAGCCACTCCTTGGCCGGCGGTTGTATCAAGCCCTTTGGCTTGGTGACCGGTTCTAGAAAGGAGAAGGAGTTTTGTTTAGTTCTTCTCTTTGTTCGGAGCGAACAAGGAAGAGAAGAACGTGATCTAGGAGGCTTCTACTCGTGGAGGATCTTCGCCCACACGACATCCACGAAGAGGATAGGACATACGGTAGAAGATCGTGAGGTATAAAAGTTTTATAACTTTATTTTCTGATCTTAGCATGTTCTTTATGTGTTGATTATACTAGTTTACATTTTTATGTATTTTGTATAATCATGGACCCCGAAGACAAACACAAAAATCGGTGATCCGTCCGTCGTCTCTTTCGCGGCTAACCAACTAGAAGAGTTGTGTTGCTTGAACAACTAGTTTGTTCAAGCGATCACTCAAGTTGTTAGAACGATGACAAATTGGTTGTGCTAAGGAAACTCATCCCATCCAGATTAGTTCTTTCATTAGTGAAAATTTTAATTCGGGGACATGGGAGCCAATGAGCCTCCGAAGCAACTCCCTTCAATTATATGCTAGTTTATCGGGCAGACCAATTACTCCCTGTGGGTTGCATGGATTGCAACTTCCAATCAGAAAGGGATAACAGTAAGTCTACCTCAGGTTTTGTATTTACTTTGGGAGGTAGAGCCATTGTATGGAGGAATGTCCAGCAGAAATGCGTGGCGGACTCCACCATGGAAGTTGAGTATGTGGCAGTCTATGAGGCGCCCAAGGAAGCTATGTGGCTCAGGAACTTTCTGATGGGCTTGGATGTGATTCCTGGTTTGCCCAGAACTATCGCAATTTATTGTAATAATAGTGGTGCAGTTGCAAACTCGAAGGAACCACGAGCCCATAAGGCTAGTAAAAACATAGAGTGCAAGTACCATCTGATATGAGAAATCGTAAAGAAGGTAGAAGTTGCTGTCGCCTAGATTGCATCAGAGGATGACCTGGTAGACCCTTTCACTAAGGCCCTTCTAGCGAGAGCTTTGATAGGCATGTGGAGGGAAGGGGAATCAAATGTATGGCAGTATGAGGACAGCATAGTCTTTTAGTATAAGTGGGAGATTGTAGGGATGTATACTGAAAGCCTAGCTTTTTTGTATGAACATTTTTATTTTGAAATAAGAATCACATGATCATTGTTTGCACTTTATATTTATTATATGTGTGCATATTGTCTAATACTTTACATTGTAGATAACATGGTGCTTGGTGTGGCACAGAAGATCATGTTATCAGTCCCTTGTAGAGTATAAGTAGAGGCTCACAACCAAGATGGTTTTGGACAAACTATTGGCATGGTTGTAGTGTAGCTTGGTATTGTTTTGTCTTGAACATAGAGTTACACTAGTACACTTAGGTGTATTGAGCAGGACCGACATAGAGTTGATTCAATTTATTGTTGACTACATAATTGAATCGGACCTCGGATATTATGTTGTACATGCTCTTAATCCCGATAAAATAATGGGCACATGTACTTAGTATTTATATCTTTGATTTACCAAAGGGTGAGATTTAGATGGATTAACTCAATATGCCCGGTAAGTTGGGAAATGATATTATTTACATGGTGTGTCATTGATTATAGGAGGAAACCGTGTCCTATATATTAGGTTGATGATGCCCCCTTGAGGAGCTCATAAGGTTCATCATGTAAACCCTGCAGGTTGACTTAGTCAACATGATGATAAGGTTGAGTGGTACTACTTGAGGTGTTAGATGTTAATTGATTGATGGTCAGTAAATCAATTAATTGACGGACATTCGATATCTTAAACACGGGGAGATGGATGTACAAATAATGTATGAAGCCCATATTAATTTATGGGGATTGGTGAGGTAATTCAATGATGATCCTCTAGTGGAATGGAACATCATTGATGGATCAAGTTTGTGTGGTTCCGATCCATCGAGTGGCCAAGATCCAACTCCTCCTCATGGTCCCTATCGTAGCCTAATATAATCCTCATGAAGCCTAGATCCAATGATGGAAAACAAATCCCTAGATCCGACGGTGGAGATTAAATCTCTAGATCCAACGGTTGAGATTAAATCTCTAGATCCGACGGTTGAGATTAAATCCCTAGATCCAATGGTGGAGATTAAATCTCTAGATCCGACGGTTGAGATTAAATCTCTAGATCTGACGGATGAGATTAAATCCCTAGATCCGACGGTGGAGATTAAATCTCTAGTTCTGACGGTTGAGATTAAATCTCTAGATCCGACGGTTGAGATTAAAACCCTAGAACCGATGGTGGAGATTAAAACAAGGCTTAAGCCCAACTCTATAAAAAGGGGCTTAAGGTGGGCGGCAAGGGTGGTTGTTGGATGGTTTTGGAGATTTGGGTTTTGCCTTTCATTGGCTTGGGCGGCAAGAAACCCTAAGGAGGAAACCCTAAGGAGATTAGGGTTTGGCTCTTTGGTTGGGCGGCTAGGGTTTGGAAGTGAAGGTGGGCGGCAACTATAGGAGAAGTGCTCTTCTTCTTCCTAAGGAGTGGCTGGCTCCTACCTCTTCTTCCCTCTACCTTGGTCGGGGCTCAACCGATTCCTCTTCTCCTCTTCTTTTCCTCTTGGCCGGCGGCACAAAGGAGCTTGGGATTGTTCCCTTGTTCGGTTCCTTGGTTGGCCATCTTGTTCTCCTTTTCTTGGGGACAGCGGCATCAAGCATTTGTGGCTTGGTGGTTGGCTCAAGCAAGAAGGGAAGGAGAATTCTTCTTTCTTTTAATTGAAGAAGATCTAGGAAGCTTCAACTTGTAGAGGATCTTCGCCCACACGAAGTCTACAAGGAGGGTAAGACATACGATAGAAGATCAAGAGGTATAAAAGTTTTATAAGTTTTATTATTGATATTTGCATGTTCTTATTAATATGATTGTATGTGTTGATTGTACATGTGTACATCCATATGTATTTGTATAATCATGGACCCCGAAGATAAACACAAAAACCGGTGATCCGTCCGTCGTCTCTTCCGCGGCTAACCGACTAGAAGAGCTTGGTTGCTTGAACAATTAGTTTGTTCAAGTGATTGCTTAAGTCGTTAGCACGACGACGAATTGGTTGAGCTTAGGAAACTCATCCCATCCGGATTAGTTTTCATTAGTGAAAATTTTAATCCGGGGACATGGGTGCCAATGAGCCTCCGAGCATGTTGCCATCAGTTCCAAACTTGGTTTTCTTACATGGATTTCACTTTTGACTTCATGGCTTCAAGCCACTTATCCCTTTCTAAACTTGTCAGAACTTCTTCATAACTGGTAGGCTCCTCATAATCAATGAGTAACACATCGTTCGATTCACTTACGAGAAATCCATATCTCTCAGGAATGTTGCATGTTCTACCAGATCTACGAAGATGTGGTGTTTCAATAGGTCCAGCCGATTGCTCATCACTATGAGTTATCAGCTGTTGTGCTTCACCAGGTATCTCATCAATGTCTATTTGAGTCTCTCGAGCCTCCTCAAGCTCGACGACACTCCCACTGTTTTCTTGCAAGAGAAACTCTTTCTCTAGAAACACAGCATGCCTTGAAACAAACACCTTTTGTTCCACATGATAATAGAATTGATAACCCCTTGTTTCCTTAGGGTATCCAATAAATAGACATTTATCAGACTTAACATCCAATTTGTCTGATACAGTCCGCTTCACATAAGCAGGACACCCCCATATCTTCAAGTAAGATACATTAGGTTTCTTACTATTCCATATCTCATATGGAGTAGTAGAGACTACCTTGGTTAGCATTCTGTTTAACAAGAAAACAGCTGTCTGAAGTGCATAGCCCCAAAAGGACTTGGGAAGATTCGCATGATTTATCATTGACCTGACCATGTCCAACAAGGTTCGGTTATGCCTCTCAGATACACCATTATGTTGTGGTGTATATGGCGGAGTCTATTGAGACAATATACCATTGTCTCTTAGATAATCAAGAAACTCTTGACTTAAGTATTCACCACCTCGATCCAATCGAAGTATTTTAATACTCTTGTCATGTTGTTTCTCTACTTCATTTCTGAATTCTTTGAACCTTTCAAAGGCTTCAGACTTGTGTTTCATCAAGAACACATACCCAAACCAGGAGTGATCATCGGTGAAGGTAATGAAGTAGCTATAGCCTCCTAAAGCTTGAGTTGACATAGGTCAACATACATCAGTATGTATTAGACCTAGCAACTCTCCCACTTGTTCACCTTTTCCTGTAAAAGGTAACTTAGTCATTTTGCCTTTTAAGCATGATTCGCATGTATCGTATGAATCCAATTCAAACGATTCCAAAATTCTACATCGGTGTAATTCGGACATGCATTTCTTGCTTGTATGGCCAAGATGACAATGCCACATGTAGTGTTGGTGCAATCGACCCAGGTCACGATTGACCAGGACTCGAGTTTGACTCGAGTGATGTTTTGATGTTCGACAAAAACATATGACAATGTAATTGTCATGGGAAAGTCCAAGTCTTGAGTACTTGGCATGGGAAGTCCAAGTGGGACACTTGGCATTTGGTAAAGTCCAAGCATGGTTCTTGGCAATGGAAAGTCCAACATGAGTTGGCATGAAAAGTCCAAGCATGGGTCTTGGCAATGTAAAAGTCCAACATGGGTTGGCAAGGGAAAGTCCAAGCATGGTCTTGGCATTTGAGAAGTCCAACATGGGTTGGCAAGGGAAAGTCCAAGCATGGTCTTGGCATGGAAAGTCCAACATGGGTTGGCAAGAGGAAGTCCAAGCTTGAGTCTTGGCAATGTAAAAGTCCAAGGGGTTTGATATTGGTGGAGTAAAGTCCAAGCGGGAGTCTTGGCAGCATAAGTCCAATGGTTGGCGGTGTAAAGTCCAAGCGGAGTCTTGGCGGTGTAAGTCCAATGTGTCTTGGCGGTGTAGACACCGTTAGCATGACATAGCCGATGGAAACACCTGAAAACTAACGCGATGGATGAACAAGTCATGGATGACTTGGAGGGATCTGAGAGGCGTGAGGCTGATGGAGGTGGCTAGAAGGCTTAGGTCTAGGCTAAGGGTGGTCTAGCAAGTATGGGGGCACCATACTTGGGATAAAATCTCATGTTTGAGGTGTGCCAGTCGACTGGTGTCATGTGGCAGTCGACTGGAACAAGTCAACTAGGGTTTGACTGCGGGAAGTGGCCTAGCAATCGCGAGGAGGATGGCGATCGATGAGCTTCAGCGATCGGCGATCATGATCGGTCGACCGTGCTCGAATTCGGCCACGAGTGTAGTCTCACTCGACTGGGACCAAAGATCAGTGAGGACACCATCAGTTGACTGATGGGTTTGATCAGTCGACTGATGGTAGATCCGTTGGACTTATCCAGTGTGGATCTAGCCGTTGTCTCACGATAATAGTGGCATCAGTCGACTGATGGTCCCGAGCAGTCGACTGATCGACTTTTTCCAGCACAGGTTGAAGCTTTATAAGGAGCTCGTGATGGAGGAATTTGGCATCGATTTTCTTGAAGGTTTTGGAGCGATTTGTTGTTGCAAATCAGGGCCTCCAAGCTGATTTCAAGCAACCAAGCAATCAAGCAATCCAAAGGCAATCGTAAAGTAGTTTTCTTTACTTGCATTGTATTTCATTATTCTAATTGCTTGTATTTGTATCTTATTGTTGTAAGATTACTTGTAAGGGGTTTCTCCACCTCTGACTTGTGTCGAGAAGGAGTATTTGTGATTAGTGAGTGCATGTGCATCACTAGAGCTCATAGAGCTCGATCCGTGGAGTAGGAACCATGCGGTTCCGAACCACGTTAAATATTTGTGTTTGCGTGTTGTATATTTTGTTATCATTATTATCTTTCTATTTCCGCTGCGCTAACGAAATTGTAGAGACAACCGCGAACGAATTCCATCGACGAACAAACACACGCTATTCACCCCCCCTCTAGCCATTACAAAGATCCCAACAAGTGGTATCATAGCCCGGGGCTCTTCTACGGATTAACAGCCAAGGGAGCACGCTAGAGGAACAAGATGGAATTCAAGGAGAGATTGGGTGACGACATCAACGTTCCGCCTTCCTTCGACCGTGAACATTTCGCGTATTGGAAAGGTAAAATGGAATATTTTCTAATGACGAATATAGAATATTGGTTTGCCGTGATTATAGGTTTTGATGCTCCGAGAGGAGAGAACTGCAAAATCCTCAAAATGAAGCGATGGACCGAGGAGCAACGTCAAAAATTCAAGACAACCGTTAAGGTAACAAAAATTTTGATTAATTTGATACCTAACGATATTTTGTCTAGATTAGGAAGCTTTAAGGTTGCCAAGGAGTTGTGGAACAAGCTGGTCAAGTTCCACGATAATCCCGAATCGGTCAAAGAAGACTTGGAAGAGGAGGATGAAGAAGAGAGTTCATCCTCAAGTGAAAGTGAGAAATCGGAAGTTGAGATGGAGTCAACTTCCGGATTAGAGAAAGAAAAGGTGGAAGAAGCATCCACTTCTAGGATTGAGGAGGAGAGACCATTCTCCACACCGGGGCAATCTCAAGAGGAGCCATCCACCTCCGGGAGAGATAAAGAATCCACTCCGGGGCCTACAACCACTCTAGGTAACTCAAGCAATTCGGTTTTAAACAAAAATCATATAATTTGCTTTGAGTGTAGGGAATCCGGGCACTACAAGAGTAAGTGCCCAAAAAGGGTAAAGAAGGCTCAACCGGCACCAAAAGTCAAGGATGCCGGTCCCCAAAGTCAAAAGAGCAAGGAGCATATCATATGCTTCAAGTGCAACTCAAAGGGGCATTACCGAAGTCATTGCCCAAGGGGGAAGAAGAAAGGGCAAGAAGGAGCAACACAAGTAGGGGGAGCCTCCAAGGCAAACCCTAAGGTAAAATTTATTAATACACCTTCAATTTCTAGGGATAAGAAGCATGCTGGGAATAATTTTAATAGTCTTGCTATTGTACATGAAAAGCATGCTAGAAATAATAGACATATTTGTTTAGGTGCTAAGAGTGTCCACTTAGGAAATAAGAAGAAATTTGGGACTAATGTCCCTAAAAATATTTTACCTAGGGAATCTATCAAGAAAATAGGAGAACACCTAGGTTTCAATCCTAAATGGACTAAGCATATGCATAGGAAGTCAAATGCCCAAGGATTAAATCAAAATTCTAAAATTGGGCAACTAGAAAAGGAAAATCAAGTCTTGAGGTCAAGGCTTGAAAAGATGGAAAAGACCCTTGCAAAAATGCAAAATCTATTTCAAGGGTCAAGAGGTCAACATGTAGGGTCTAGAAGTCAAAGCCTAGAGTCAAATGGTCAAAAATCAAGACCTAAGAAATTAGATTCATCCAAGGGCAAACCTAAGCCCAAGGAAACCTATCACAATGTTCCATTTGATTATGGAACTAAACCTAGGAAAACTAAGGTCAATAGGGAAGTCATCCCTAAGGTTGACCAAAGGTTGTGCCTAGTGGCTAGGGTTTCTAGGAAACCTAGGGTGGCCACCAAGAAGGTTGCAAGGGGAGTTACCCCTAGAGTCAACCTAGGCAAGACCCAAGTGACCAAGGCTAATAAGCCTAGAAGGGTCATTAGGAAGGTATCTAGGGAGGTTATCCCTAAGGAATACCTAATTAACCCTAGGAGCTCAAATCGATTTTGGGTTCCTAAGAGTGTGATTGATTCACGCTAAGATGGGTCTAGGGTGTGCCAACCTTGATTGGATGGGTAGTTAACTCAACCATGGCAAAGGTGGCATTTTAGGTCATTTTCAAGGTTATGGTTACCTTGGGATGTGGTTAGATTTGAATTCTAAAGGATTTTAGGATGTGCCAATATTAATTGAGAAGTTTTGATAAAATGATCAAATTGGCACAAGTTGGGTTTAGAGGTTAGTGTGTCATTTTGGGTTTTTGGCACACTAGGGAGATTAGGTTAATATGGCAAAATATGATTAATCCCAACAAATGACAATTAATATTAAAATTTAGGTATTATTATACCTATATATTTTATATGCCATGCTTTGTTTGCCATATAACATGTCATGACATCATGCTTACTTTTAATCATTTTATATGTCATGTTCATGTTTTAGGATTAAGGTTTTAAATGTCATGTGTTTTTAGATTTCATCTTATGCCATGACATCATGATTATGAGCATATGCTTATTTATATCATCATTAATGCCATAATCATTCGTGCATTTAAGAAAATTTCGATTGAAATTGATTTAAGGACTATGGCATGACTTGGAGTCCCATTCATAAGGGAATCAAGTAGGGTTGCCTTAGAAGATGCATGAAACCCTAGTTTAAATGAACCAAAACCCACATCTCACATCCAATTGGCATGTATGTGTATTTATACACCCTAGATACATGTGAGATGCTAGGATATGAGTTAAGTTCAAGGTGCATAGTTTTTGCATCTAGATGAACTAAAACTCATCTAATTTCAATTGTGGATCATTGGGAAAGCTTGTGTACAAGTCATATACATAGAGCCCAAGGAATATGATCCAAAATAAGGTTTTGAAAACATTTTAAAATCATTTTTAAAAACCTTGGTGAAGTCTATCTTTTGATAGCAATCACCATTGATGAGATTGATACAAAGTGAGCCAAAAACTTAGAAGTTTTCTTCACTTTTGAATTTTGTATCAATTTCGATATTTTATGGGTAAAATATTTTTCAAACATTTTTCACTCATTGTATTGGTCATAGGTATTATACGTATCAATTTTTGTGATTTTTCGATAAACGTATAATTATTTATGAATTCCCAAATCTCATTTCTAATAACTGAAAATTGGATTTTTCAGTTATCAGTCGACTGCTCATAGTGGCAGTCGACTGATGTGGGGTTCAGTCGACTGATTTCTGAATCACTCGACTGATTGCCTGATTTCGGGATAAACAAGCTTGTCTAACCCGATTTCGGCTACGGTTAAGGTCCCTAACCACTCCTAACTCTAGGATATGCTTTGGGCAGCATGATGAAAAGTGAAAATCCATTGGATATGGATTAGGAGAGTTGTTTAGGGTTTGTATCAATGTTAAGGTGTTGGAAAATTCAATGTTGAATTTCTAACCTTAATTTTGATGGTTTAGAGTTCCTATTGGCTTAGGGACTTCCCAAGGACATTGTTGGTGCAATGGTCAAGGGGGAGCAAGCCTTTAGGGGGAGGTATCCATCTTGGAGTGATGGATGTGTTTTTTTTCTTCTTGAAGGGGAGAATGTTATCAATTGGGAAAATTGATGGATTTTTAGAAACCCAATTTGGAAAGTGGGAGAGTGTATAGGATTGCCTCTCTTGAGTGATATGGGACTTATCACTAGGAAGATGGTAGGCATCCTAGGTATTTTTAGACCAAGGGAGAGATTGTAAGATCTCATTGGGACATGAGACATTGACCTCCTTGGAGAGAAGACCTTTTTGATGTTAGTCAAAAAGGGGGAGAATATTTGGGGGAGAACATTTAAGATTACCAATTTGGAATAATTGGTAAGAGACTTGAGTTAGTGGTCTAACTCAAATGATTTGTTTAGTTTTTGTCAAACATCAAAAAGGGGGAGATTGTTGGTGCAATCGGCCCAGGTCACGATTGACCAGGACTCGAGTTTGACTCAAGTGATGTTTTGATGTTCGACAAAAACATATGACAATGTAATTGTCATGAGAGAGTCCAAGTCTTGAGTACTTGGCATGGGAAGTCCAAGTGGGACACTTGGCATTTGGTAAAGTCCAAGCATGGTTCTTGGCAATGGAAAGTCCAACATGAGTTGGCATGAAAAGTCCAAGCATAGGTCTTGGCAATGTAAAAGTCCAACATGGGTTGGCAAGGGAAAGTCCAAGCATGGTCTTGGCATTTGAGAAGTCCAACATGGGTTGGCAATGGAAAGTCCAAGCATGGTCTTGGCATGGAAAGTCCAACATGGGTTGGCAAGAGGAAGTCCAAGCTTGAGTCTTGGCAATGTAAAAGTCCAAGGGGTTTGATATTGGCGGCGTAAAGTCCAAGCGGGAGTCTTGGCAGCATAAGTCAAATGGTTGGCGGCATAAAGTCCAAGCGGAGTCTTGGCGGCGTAAGTCCAATGTGCCTTGGCGGTGTAGACACCGTTAGCATGACATAGCCGATGGAAGCACCTGAAGGCTAACGCGATGGATGAACAAGTCATGGATGACTTGGAGGGATCCGAGAGGCGTGAGGCTGATGGAGGTGGCTAGAAGGCTTAGGTCTAGGCTAAGGGTGGTCTAGCAAGTATGGGGGCACCATACTTGGGATAAAACCTCATGTTTGAGGTGTGCCAGTCGACTGGTGCCATGTGGCAGTCGATTGGACCGAGTCAACGCGGAAGTAGCCTAGCATTGCGGGAGGATGACAATCGACTAATGGCTCAGCGATCGTGATTGCATGATCACGATCGTCGGTGCTCGAATTCGGCCACAGAGTGTAGTCTCACTCGACCGCTAGGATCAGCAGTCGAGTGAGGACACCATCAGTCGACTGATGGGTTTGATCAGTCGATTGATGGTAGATCCGTTGGACTTATCCAGCATGGATCTAGCCGTTGTCTCACGACAACAATGACATCAGTTGATTGATGGTCCCGAGCAGTCGACTGATCGACTTTTTCCAGCACAGATTAAAGCTTTTTAAGGAGCTCGTGATGGAGGAATTTGGCATCGGTTTTCTTGAGGGTTTTGGAGCGATTTGTTGCTGCAAATCAGGGCCTCCAAGCTGATTTCAAGCAACCAAGCAATCAAGCAATCCAAAGGCAATCGTAAAGTAGTTTTCTTTACTTGCATTGTATTTCATTATTGTAATTGCTTGTATTTGTATCTTATTATTGTAAGATTACTTGTAAGGAGTTTCTCCACCTTCGGCTTGTGTCGAGAATGAGTATTTGTGATTAGTGAGTGTGTGTGCATCACTAGAGCTCATAGAGCTCGATCCGTGGAGTAGGAACCGTGCGGTTCCAAACCACGTTAAATATTTGTGTTTGCGTGTTGTATATTTTGTTATCATTATTATCTTTCTATTTCCGCTGCGCTAACGAAATTGTAGAGACAACCGCGAACGAATTCCATCGACGAACGAACACACGCTATTCACCCCCCCCCCTCTAGCCATTACAAAGATCCCAACATATAGGAGTCTAATTGATTATCCTTTCGAGCACGTTTATTGCTCGCTTCGATATTGAAAACGTCACTGGATATGTCCAACGTGTAAATACCATTGCTTAAAGTTCCAGTCCTATAAAGAACTCCATTCAAAGTTATGTAACAACAATTGTTACTAAAAGTCAAATGGTACCCATTTCTATTTAAACAAGAAATAGAAATGATGTTCTTTATCAACGAAGGAACATAAAAGCAATTGTCCAGTTCTAAGACAAGTCCTGTAGGGAGTTTCAACAAATATGTTCCGATGGCGAGTGCAACAACCTTTGCTCCATTCCCAACACGTAAATTTGACTCTCCCTTGACGAGTCTTCTTCTATTCCTTAGCCCATGTATTTCATTACATATATGTGAGTCACACCCAGTATCTAATATCCAAGTGTCTGAGGAAATAGAATGATAATCAATAACGAAGATATATGAAGAAGATGGAGCATCTTATGCCTTATTCTTCTTCACGGACTCAAGATAAATCTTGTAGTTTCTTTGCCAATGGCCCTCCTAGCCATAATGATGGCAAGTGCCCTTTTGAGATGTTTCTGCCTTTTTAGCATTTTTCTTCTTCCCCTTCTGTTGTTCCTTTGACTCCCACTTAAAACCTTTCTTCGAGGAATCAACTAACAGCATCGTCCCCTACTCATGCTTCTCAAAAGGCTCCACAGTCTTTAGCATGTTGAGCAGTACCACAGATGAACCTTCTTGCATCTCAGAGGTGAAGAGGAGCTTGGAGACTTCGAACCTTTCGAATCTCACTTGCTCATCAAACAACTCATAAAGATGAAAGACTAAGGTATGAGCATCCATATGCTCATGCTGCTTCCACAGTTCGGGTACCATCACGGCTAGCATTATGCAACTCACTAGTTCAGAATCAATCACATGTTTCTGATAGGCCAACAATTGGTTCGGAGTTGCATCGTCACTAGGACGGGTGGGAAGAGACGCTTCGAGGACATTCGTAAGCTTTTCCGCCTTGAGAACAATTCTCAAGCTTCTAAGCCAGTCCAAGAAGATCGGCCCAGTCAATTTATTTGAATTCAAAATAGAGCGCAAATTCAAAGACATCACGATCAATCGATTAACTTAGAAATACAAAACGAGCATATATGAGAAAGATGATTTAAAATGCATCAATATACATTCATAAATCTCATTCATTTTTTGAATTTCAAAAACCCCAAAATTACTTCGGGAGATCGTAGGTCCATCTCCGAATGGGCTGATATCCAACATAGATATGAACAACCTTGGAGAGAGTCCAACAAGCCATTTATAACTACGATGGTAGGTATCAAATATACCGATTGCATATCACATATATGCAACTATCACAATGTGCTATCAACTTATTGAATGTTCACACATACATCGGGTTGTTAACTCATTAACAAGTATGCATCATATGCATAGCACCCAACTTCACCTCCCTTCACATCGACCTTGGAGAGAGTCCAACAAGTCGATGCTCCAGGTTAAAGCCAACCCATTAATCAAGACATAGTTTTAATATGGTTAGAGTGCATTCAACCAATTAACCCATCTTGGAGAGAGTCCAAAAACCAAAGATAACGATTGACCTCTGACTCTTACCATATTAGTATTAAACTATTCCATGGTTTGAACATGTTCGGGTTCGAGCCGGGCTTGGAGAGAATCCAACAACCCAAACAAGAAACGGAACTCTGGTTCTAACCATATTAATGGAAGGTGTAGGCTTTAATATTGAGTAAGGGGTTTTATGTCTCATCCTCTTTTCATGCAAATAACTATTATCTACATGACATACATCTACATGTCACGACACGCATGACATAATGATATGCATCTAATGCAATTATATGACATACAATTATGTCATGTACAAAATTTTCTTATATGTCATAACTATTTATGGAAATAAAATATGTTTAAGATTTGATTCTCCAAATCAAATCATGATTAAATTAGGAAACAAATTTCCAAATCTAATCACATATTTTATTTGTGGAAATAGTTGATTAAGGAAAGTCAATTTAGGAAACCAATTTCCTAAATCATCAAAACTACTTATGGAAATAAAATATTTTAAGATTTGATTTCCCAAATCAAATCATAATTAAATTAGGAAATAAATTTCCAAAATCTAATCAAATATTTTATTTATGGAAAATATCAATTTCCATAAATACTTCTAACTTTCCAAAAGTGGAAGATTTCCATAAATACTTCTAGACTTTTCGAAATTAAAAAATTTCCATAAATACTTCTAACTTTCTAAAAGTAGAAAATTTCTAGAAATTTCATTATGACTATCGAAAAACAATTATACGATTATGTCGAAACACAACCTGGGCTCTGATACCACTGTTGGGTTTCCGGCACCGCGGCGAGTGTATGTTCGAACATGTTTCGTAAACATGTGCACAGCGGAAGAAATAAAATAATAAATCTAATTTATTACAACACACACATAGCACGCATGCATAGTACAACATGTGTAGACATAACCGTAAATTCAAATTTTGCAATAAAAAGAAATTTATACTACGTATACCTGACGTATCACGTGTAGCGGGAAAGACATCAACCGGAACGATCCTCACTAGAATCGTCTCTATCCGTATCCATGCCGAGTATCTTTGGTATGACTTCACAAAGTCACGAGCCTCGTCTTCATACGAGTTACTAGACTCGTGTTGAAGACGATGTGATCGAGAGAAGATCACGATCTGAATCAAAATTCGGATCCAAAACGAGTCCTCAAAAACTCGCTTCTCCGGAGAAGTATTCGTCAACCGTTTGACAAATCCTTCGTCCTCCACCTATGAGGATTACCGGAGATCGAATCCCCGGCAAGGCTACCACTATCGGAGCTCCAAACGTCGTCCAAACGACGCTCTGACAAGAAGGAAAGAAGCTGTCCAGAAAACTGGACAGCTTTGGTGGAGACCTTGCTCCGGCCAAATAAGGAAAGCAATATGCTCACCTTGTCGCCGGAGCTAAGGAAGATCACCGGAGCTCCTCCGGCAATAGCTAGATGCCGGCAAGTGGGGAGGACGGCAGCTGCTGGACGCCGGTTGAAGAAGCTTGGGCGGCGACTTGGAGTTGGGCGCCGGCAAGACTTGGAGAGGAGAGGCAGGTGGGCGGCAACTTTAGGGTTGCAAGGATTATGGCTTAACAAAACCCTTAAGCCCTATTTTATAGAGAACAAATTCTCTTAATGGTTATCGGATCATAACCAAAAGCCCGTTAACCCGCTCCATTAATTTAAGTTAAAATAAACTAAACCATGTTGGTCTATTTTAAGTTAAAACGAACCGAACCAACTTTGGTTCATTCGTTTAAAACAAACCAAACCCCTTTGGTTTATTCTCCTCCATTGGATTAGAACCAAACCAATTTGGTTCATCCATCATGTCTTCATAAGACACGGCCCATCCACGCTTCCATTGCGACTGAAACGATTTCATTCTCGCTCCATGTTTGGTCCAACCAAACCTAGTTTCTCTCGGTTTGAGAATCTCATTCTCAAGCTCGTTTTAAATCCTTCAGATTATGCTCGTTGTGCGTGTGACCAAATAGGTTCTCGGTTTATGTTGGCTGTCTATAATTAACCATTAATTATAGAATGATCATGAGTGGCACCTAGTAGTACATCATGATCCCCAATTAATCGAAAAGATCAATGGTTGATCCAGAACTATTTATGAAACCCTTCAGCAGCTCGAATGAATCGTGCCCCATTCCCTTCACTCATCTTATACCCACTTGGTTCAGGACATGGTCTATAGTGTCAGTCCCCACTAGGTTGATTACGTCACACCTAGCCCAAGTATCATTTCCTCATCCTACGGATTCTAGTTACTGCACATGTATCGAAGAGTACCTTACTCTAAACATGTAATGCTTTGGCCAAAGACTTTAGTAACAATCTAACGAGAGGCCATGGGTATACATCTCCTCGCAAGGAGTGGTGAATCCTTTATAGGCTATTCAAACACCTTCGATCACTTCGACTTATACCCAATCATCTCGGGTCCACATCTCCTCAGAGATGCTTGCTTAAGATGTCAAAGCATAAGGCTTTATGATCAAGATGACTTGAATACCGCAAGTCAAAGGAACATCGCACTTAAGCTACAGTAAGAACTTCATTGACATATCTATATATGCAAAGAACCATATGAAGTCTTACGGTTGGTCACTCCAATGAACTAGTTACCATAACTAGCATCCACGATTAACTCTGGACATCACAATGTCTCCAGCCAGTGAGAATCAGCTGCTTGGATACACCAAGGAGTATACCTCGTGCTAGTCTCGACAAAATCAATGGTGTCCAAATCCATCAATTCATCGACTAGAGATAATTCTGATACATCACAATTACACATGTAGAGATACTCACTAGTTGTGATCCAATCACAAATTCTCTCATGCTGTGAATCGTATCTTGGACATTCAGTAAATGAGCTTAAGATCTAATCAAATACATGAAAACATGTATACTCAAATAGTGAATCTTCATTTATCATATAAATGGTTCAAACATAAGGCGATTGCCTTAGGACAACTCTCATATATTACTAACACTATTAACCCCTTAAATAGACTCCACAAAAGCCTATTTATTTTATCCCCGTAATTATCTCGTACGGACTCCATTTAAATCCGGAAAAATTTCTAAAATTCCCTAAAAATCTCGAAAAATTTCCAGGATTATTTTCTTAATTCTTTGGCCATTTAATTTAATATTTTAAATTTTCAATATTTAACATTCTCCCCCACTAACAAAAATTTTGTCCCCAAATTTCCTACTTATATGCATAACAAGTAAGAAATACCACAAGTACTGAAAAATATATCTCACATACCTTAAGTAAACAAGTGGGGGTATTGAGCTTTGATCTTTTCTTCAAGCTCCCATGTTGCCTCCTCATCCGTGTGGTGACTCCACCCGACCTTGACAAGTCGCACCACCTTGTTTCGCAACTGTCGTTCCTTGAAATCCAAAATTCGTACCGGAACCTCTGCGTAAGTAGCATCAGGTTGAATGGAACCTGACACATCTGACAGAATATGTGTAGAGTCTGGCACATACTTCCTCAGCATGGACACATGGAATACATCATGGATACCAGCCAAGGACAGTGGTAGCGCTAGGCAATAAGTGACTGCTTCGATCCTCTCCAAAATCTCGAAAGGCCCAATGTACCTTGGAGCTAACTTACCACGGAGATCATATCTCTTCACCCCTTTCGTGGGTGAGACTCGCAGGAATACCTGGTCACCAATAGAGAACTCCAGAGGTCTCCATCTCCGATCTGTATAACTCTTCTGACGATCCTGCGTCTCGACCATCCTTTGTCTGATAGTACGGACCAACCCTGCCTCATGCTGAGCTCTATGGGGTCCTAGCAACTGGTCCTCCCTAACCTCCCCCCAGAGGGTGGGTCTCCAACACCAACTACTATACAATGCTTCAAACAGTGTCATTTGGATAACCGAATGATAGCTGTTGTTGTAGGTGAATTCCACTATTGGCAAGTGTTGCCCCCAAAAATCCATAACACAAAATCTCAGCAAGTCCTCTAGAGTCCGAATGGTTCGCTCAGACTATCCATCGGTCTGAGGATGGAATGCTGTACTAAAACGGAGCTGTGTACCTAAGGCCTGTTGTAGACTCTGCCAGAATCGGGATGTGAACCGAGGATCTCTATCTGATATAATGCTCAAAGGAACATCATGCAATCTGATGATCTCCCGACACTATAACTCTGCCAAACGATCCAGAGAGTGGGTCTTCTGAATCGCTAAGAAGTGCGCAGATTTGGTTAGTCAGTCAATGACTACCCAAATCGCGTCATGGCCTTGATGTGTCCTAGGCAAACCCACCACAAAATCCATAATAATACACTTCCACTTCCATTCCGGAATCGGAATTTCCTGAAGCATCTGTTCCTTAAGCTAATGCAACTCCGGAAACCATTATCCTCCTCAGATTCAGAGACGATAATCCATCTACCATCCAAAATCCACTCCACCACACACTCTGTAAGTGCATGGGAGGCTATCGCGACCAAACTTCCTTGTTACAACCGTTCGTGTTCCAGCTACTCTATAGTAGCTAGCCAGTAGCTAGCCAAAACTCCATGAGCACTTCTGCTCCTCACCTATTCAAAACAACATAATAACTGCGAAGTCCACATCATATATATGAAGGCTTATCTCACAGTCCTTTAATTGTCGTAAGCTTAGGATACGTCTTATTCAATAGCATCGGAATCGCTTCGATCCCCAAAATGATGCATCCATGTACACTACCCTTCCATTCACACTAGAATGATTAATCAACACTGGCGTAAAAGTCAACCATCGTATGAACCCTAAAACTAGTTTCACAAGCTTCAGACCAAGTAAATTCCATCACCTTCCTGGTCCCTCCAGTCAGCGATGTAGTACTGCTAGAGCATCCTATCCATATCTATAGTAATAATCAAATCAATACCAAGAAAACTACCATCAACGGTGACCGAGTGCGCAACTCCAACTACCACCCTCAACAGTGGCCAAGTTACGCAATCCAACGACCTCAACTGATCCAATCGTGTCCAAAATACACGACTTCCTAAATCCCTAGACGACTAAGTCATCAATAAGTATAATAAGATATTCAAAAACTCATACAATTCATACCAAGTATGACATTATCGTCGCTACACACCTGCATTCTCTTTACTTTAGGCTGATGATATAACAATCATCACAATAACAATGATAATTGTATGACACCATGTCACTACAATATCGGCACACCAGTCATAAACTAAACCTAGAGTATATACAGGTGTCCTATAGCTGATCTAAATAGATCCTCTATCCACAATGAAGGATATTCATTTCCTTCCACAACTACCGCATTCTATCATCGAAAATCAATGCATAATCTCAAAGGTCCATCTCTCTTTTAACAAAGAGTTCCGAATCTTCTCTGGAAGAAATTCTAGGACAGATAAATATCCCATCCAACACCTCCTATAATAAGGTAAAACGATATTTCATCGTCTTGACTAGTGTAGGTATACACGCCTTATCCATAACCAAATCACTAATAGTAGGGACTGATATTCTCTGAGGGTTTACTCCTTGTCCTTCAAATTGGTGGCTAGCAGGCCAAATCCCTAGCTTCCTAATTCGACATCAGTCGGTACCTCTAAAGAGTCCGTACTTCCGAAATCATCGTTAGGTTCCGCAAGGTCAATACGTCGTCGACCTCGTCCCCGACCATGAGTAGAGGCAATTTACCTAAGTCAATACTTTTCCTATAGCTCAGAGATATCCTTCAGCTTGCTTGGTCCCAAAACAAGTGAACTCCCAAAAATCCAAGGGATAGAAATCCTCGAAACACAAAACCCACAAACCAAAACCGTAAATCAATAAAATTGTCACGTCCTGGGGGCATATCCGTCATCCAAATGACGAGGGAGCCCCTTAATGACAATATTTCGAAATATGGACCAGATCTGGTAAAAACCTCTAAATAATTATAGAAATACAAGTATTTTAATAACTGCGTGCATGCACGACTAAACATATATCCATTAAAGTAAAATAATTTTTATGACACCAAAACAAATTGCGACAAAATCCAAAGTGCATAACCAAAATGCAATACTGATAAAGTAAACAAAGCGGCATCTCGACGATGTAGTAGAACAAGCACGGCAAGGAACTCTCTGAGCGACTCGAAGGTAGGTCAACAGGACTCGTCCTCCATCAGTTAACCTAAAGGATAAGTGAGGAGGAGGTAAGTACAACCACTCAGTGGATGGATAGACAATAGTGCATACTCATAATGCACATACTGAAAGTCAAAGGAAACAACTAGAGTAACCCAACCCTCAGAGTACCAATATCAGTCTGCAACTAACCTGGTCAGCAGTATAACAAATATACCCGTAACGGACACAACCACTGCAATCTACAAGCAATGCACATCCAGATACCACGATAAAGCCTCGTGGCTCTCGAGGTAATACAAAGGAAACTATCTATGAGCTACCACGAACGGAACTCATGGGTTGACAATCAATAGCATTGTCTACGCGCAACTACATGCTACCACGAATGGGACTCGTGGATAGACAGGCAGTATATAAATATCTAGTTATTGACTGCACGTACTAGCATACTACCACTAATAGGTCGCGTGGGCAGTCGATTATCCTAGGTTGTTAAGCCTAGGTTTATCCAATACATCCAGCATAAAACAACTATCAACGTCGACAAAGATCATTGATCTATAATTAAACTCATTGAGGCGATCAAGCGAGAGTTTCAACACCTCTAATACGAAATGTTTACCAAAGTCGGCAAAGATCATCGACTTATAAATAAATAAGTCGAGATGGTTAAGTCTAACGTTCCAACCCTTCTAACATGATCGGTTATCAAGGTCGATAAAAATCACAAGTCCACTAATAAACACGTCGAGACGATTGATCATAGGATTTCGTCCCAACTAACAGGAAATGCCTATCAAGGCCAATAAGCCCCCTCTACTAAGAAGCACGGCAAGAGGGTTAAGCCTAAATTATATCATCCTACCAGTTCAATCAGGCATGCCCCAACCCGCTACCACTAACAGATCTTGTGGGTACTTAACCTGTAAAGTAGTTATCTAGCTACAGGCATCATACGAATCTGATTATCACCAACTCCAAACAAATAATGCAAGAATATAACCTTACAGTAGGTCATCTCAACCATGATTGGGAGGCATGATTGACCACATTTATATAAAGCACCTACCTATAGAGAGACTCTACTGCAGACTCTCTCTCAACCAAGAATGGGAGATATAGTAAGGATTAATCGCATCCTAACCATACGAACACTACTAGTCCGATCACCATATCACTGAAACAGTAAATGGATAAATATATATCATTAAGCACATCCGGGTTATTACACCTAGGGTTCCAACACCTAGGGTTTTACTAATGTTGTTTCATTCCTGAGATCCACTCCTACAGAATAACCTCATCTAAGTTATTATATCTCTACTAGTCTTAATCATGGTATCCACCACAAAAACACATAACCATATAAACACATAACACACTGTCTAATAAACAACAGCATAGTCATACTAATGGCAATCAATGGCTGAAATTAATTAGGGTATAACTAAAGGGTCATGCTAGAACAAAGTCAAGGCAATACTAAATAAAACATCAGATGCCTATATATACCCTAAACTACGTAAGTAATGTAATCATGTCATCATGCACTAGGATCTAGAGAGTCAAAGAACCTATATGTATACCTTCAACAAATTTATCCATCTTATTCATATTATTCAACTAGTCCAATCCTAATACTAGTCCAAATAGTAATAGGTAAACATCCACCAATAATATCTAATCATTTATATCACAATGATAACTAGCTACCTATAGCAGTAATAGCAATTTAATAACCATATGCTAACCATAAACCAGCAACCTAAAAATCTAATAGTCTAACATATATAAGGTTAAATCAATACTAGACAAAACATGATACCACCGCATAACTAATATAACCAATACAAATATGCACTAAATCTAGAAAAAAATTCTAGAATTTATTTACCTGTTAGCCGTCTGGAGATGTCCCATCGCCGCTAAATCGCCAAATTGACCTCATCAATAATACCTCGAATTTTCGAAAATAAAAATCGTCAGAAATCCGTACAACTCCAAAAATACCCCAGTTAACCTGCCAAACGAGGCAAACTCTCCGGAAACCCAAAGACCCTAAGGAAACTCGGAACCTACGCTCTAATGTCACGCCCCAAGGGAGTCCCCGCCAGACGAAAATCCGACAGCATCTCCCCTGTACGGGTGACAATACCAATTTTCTATATAAGGCCTGCACGGCCACTATACAACGGTCAACACGACCGGAATCCAAACAATACACGCAGGTACTAACACCTCAGGCCAACAATCAAAATAAATGGTAAACAGTCTACAATCACTAGACTTACCCCTTCTACCATCTGGGCAGGAATACCCAACCAAAACCAATCAAAATAAAATCCGAATAAAGGTCCATAAGGACACCAAAAATCCATGAGTACACAAATCCAACTTTCGCGATGAGGGGGTTTGGCAGCTGGACTCTCCTGACAGCTTCATCCTGAAATAGATAAAAAAAATCAATGGGGTAAGTTCAAAGAACTCAGCGGATATGGTCGATATGCAAAGTAAGATATAGCTAACAATAAGAATCATGTCAGTACAGTCTCACATATAGGGTATGCAAGAAAGAAATACAAAAGGATTGTACTTACCTGAATCTCCTACCCTGATATAGGAGCATGTGTCATACTATAAGAGATAAAGTCATCACCATATACAAATATGTATCTTGTATGCATGGCAATCATATGCAACATCCAAGGCATCAATAAAAATGCAACAAACACAATACAAATGTTATCTATGCAAAGTGCATGCCGTGCAAATGACATGGTCACCCCTAACGCCAGTCAGCCGCCTCACACGCAATGGTGAAGCCGAGTGGGTAGGGCTATGACAACTGTGCACTCTGCTATCACTGCTCCTGAGTGACCGAGTGGACAGGATGCTGTCGGAGTACACCTATCCTCCTGCCCCAAAAAGAGTGGGGGAGCTAAGCTCTCATCTCCCGGTGTCATAGACCAGAGGAGGGATCCCTGCCCGCTACCACGCTACCTCATCGCTACCCATGAGCGGACCAGCGGAGCCTAACAGAGCAACTGCACACACCCTCCTGATGTACCACTAACCCATGAGTGGCAGTGTGTGCAGGCCATATAACTAGCTGCGGGCTCAACTATAAAGGAACCCCGTCCAGCCAGCATGTAATCATGCAAGATGGTTCATGATACTAAAGCATGTAAATCCAACTAAAAATACCTATCCAAATAATATGCACAATCAATAAGTGCATATCTATGATCCAAATAAAACAGGGAAGATATAATCATACTGATCAAATGGATGTATTTAGTAGGCACAAAAACATACTAGGCATATAAATATGAAAATTATTGCAAGCTATCCTAACTAGCATATCAACATGACTATATCTAGGAGATAAGTCAAAATACCCGCCTGATAAAATGTCCACAAAAAAAATGAAGTCGTCACGATCGTGAACCTGCTTCGTGACCGAAACCTGCGTACAGTATAACTATTGTTAAGCACCAAAAATGAAATCCTCCGCTAAATCGAATACTTAATGGATTTCTTACACAATCCAATTAACCCAAATCAACATCCAATTTCACTAATTTATCCAACTCTTACACAGTCAACCAAAACTACCCAAATAGAACACCTCAACCCTCACAGCCAACCCACTCAACGTAGATCCATCCCACATATCAAAATTTATCCGAAATCAACCAAAATATCATCCAATCGTGCTTACCAGCCCTAGGATCCCATCGACAATCAATCCTTCCCCCAAATCAGATCCCCAACTCAATTTCCTAAATTCACAACCGACCTTATCCACCCACAGCCACCCTCAACCAAACCAAAACCAAATAAGAGATAGCTCCCGATGCTAATCTAGAAACCTCCCAATCCGCTTTGTACGGGTTTCCTTGGCTTCCCCTTTAAATCGCTCAATGATGTCCTCCAGAAGTGCAATCAACAAACCCACCGACGGTTCTGCACCAGCCATGGGCAACAGCACATACGTAACTGAACGAAGTATTAAGGCGAGGAAGGGATCGCCGACGGAGAAGAGGTCGCGAGAGTGGAACTGCCGAAGGAGGAACAGGTCGCGACGGGGAAAATAAAAAGAGGAAATAAAATTAGGTTTTTTGTTTATGTTAATACCCTCTATTAACCCCTTAAATAGACTCCACAAAAGCCTATTTATTTTATCCCCGTAATTATCTCGTACGGACTCCATTTAAATCCAGAAAAATTTCGGAAAAATTTCTAAAATTCCCTAAAAATCTCAAAAAATTTCCAGAATTATTTTCTTAATTCTTTGGTCATTTAATTTAATATTTTAAATTTTTAGTATTTAACAAAGGGGATGGGGGGATGAGTGCATCAGACCACTATACCAGCAACCCAGACTCGACGAGAAGAGCAGGGCGAAAGCCATTCAACTAGGGCTTCGGAGATTTACGAGCCCAGTCCTTTCACTATGGACATTCTTTCTAAGTTACCACCTTCATACTTCAGAAACCCCCAGGTGGACAAGTATGATGGTGCGATGGATCCTGAGGAGCATCTATCGCAATTTGCAGGAGCTGCCTCGCTTCATTGCTACACTGATGCCGTCAAATGCCGAGTCTTCCATACCACTTTAATCGACTCGGTGCAAAAATGGTTCCCCTTGGATCTATTACTTGTTTTACTGATTTCTAAGGGATGTTCCGCCAAGAATTCACCAGTTGTAAGGCGTACAAGCATGATGCTTCTATCCTGCTACACATTACGTAGGGGCCCTCAGAGTCACTCAGAGGGTATCTTCATCGATTTACTTCCACTACTAGAAATATTCCCTCAGCGAGATCAGATGCCTTCAAGGTGGCCATTCTGCATGGGCTAAGGGAGGGTCCTTTCCTTAGCTCACTCTTGAGAAAGCCCGCGACTAGCTATGAAGAATTGCTAAGCCGCGTAGAAAAATACATTAACAAGGAAGAAGGACTGAAGATTCGAAGGGTCGAACGATCCTCTGCAATGGCCCCTACAGAAAGAAGTCGCCCGATAGCCCCTTGAGCGCCTCCTCGGCGAGAATAAGTGTGACCTTTTCTACCAGAGGCTCCCAGGTCTCAATTATTGATGCAAGGAGTTCGCCCCATGCCTCCATTGTAGATCATGGTTGCCGACACAGTCCCTCCCCCAAGAACTTGAAAAAAGCAGGAGATGGAGTTTTATGACCAGCAAGGTCTTCTGCAACGGCCAATGGGGTATAGGGGGGTGCCTCGCAACCCTCCCACTCCTTTCTTCTGCCAATATCATATAGAATATGGCCACGCCAGTGGCCAATGCTTCAAATTGCAAGAAGAACTGGAATGCATCCGAGTCGCTTACCCACATGTGCGGCCTCAGATGGTAGGGCTAGCATGGCGAGGCCAACGACCCAACATGGCTCATCCGGGGCCCTACAACCAACGACCTCAGGTTACTTTTCCTCCAGATCAACAGACTCCCACCCAGGAAGGTATTTCTTAAGGAGGGTCACCAGGTGAAGGCCCTTCATCTGATTTGAATGACATCCCCACACGGGGAGTTATTCACATTATCGCAGGAGGACCTACTGATGGGGACTTCAATAGGGCTCGAAAGTCTTATGCCCACCTTATGGAGAGCTTGGCTATCGTTACTGATCAGGCTGTCCAGACCGCACCACCAGTTTCATTCGGGCCCGAAGATATCCAAGGCGTTCTGCTACCTCATACAGATGCCTTGGTAATCCATATTTCTCTTGCTAACTATGAAGTGGCCCGAGTATTAGTCAATTCAAGAAGCTCTATTAATATCCTCTTCCAAGAGGTCTTCGAACAAATGCAGCTGGGAAATGCATAGTTAGAGGATGTGGCTACTCCTCTCTTCGGATTTGTAGGACATGTGGTGCATCCCATAGTGCAGATCTCATTGCCCCTCACTCTAGGCACAAAGCCCAGCCAGACAACTAACATTGTTTCTTTTCTTATAGTGGATGTCCCGTCAATTTATAATGCGATTTTGGGTCGTCCCTTCCTGTCTATTTTTCAGGCGGTGGCTTCCCCTTACAACCAGAAGGTGAAGTTTCCGATCGGGCAGCTGATCGAGGAGGCCAACGGTGAGCAGAAGGCCGCTCGGAGCTGCTATGTATAGATGGTCAAGGATGACCAAAAAAAGACAAAGTAGATGTCATGCCCGCCCTTTCCTAGGGTCCGGAGGGGCGGCGCGTGACGCGACTGTACATACATACATCGTACTACTTACAGCGGAAGACTTTAGACATATTTTTTTTTTCTTTTAAACATAACATGCATCGTCATTTATAGATACTTCTTCTTAACATAGAGCATGCATCATTATTCCATAAGTACTTAGTGCTTAGTTCAAGTCCATAGACATCATCATCATAAGGAAACATTTATAAGGACATAACAGATCTCCTCCACCATGCCACTACCACACACACTTGGCCCCTCCTGCTGCTCCCTTTAGTTTATCCATCCATTACCCTTATCTGCAGTACAAGGGAAAAATAAACTATAAGCACATAGGCTTAGTAAGATCCTATCCTACTCATAAAAACCATACATCGACATTAAGCATGGCATGTAACATTCATAACATATAAGCAACATAACATGTAACATATATGACGTAAGCAAACATAACATGTAGCATAAGTAACATGAGCAAACATAACATGTAACATATATAACATAGCAACATATCATGTACATAATCAAACATAACATACAACATATGTAACATAGCAACATATCATGCACATATATGACATAATCAAACATAACATACAACATGTGTAACATACAACATGTGTAACATAGCAACATATATATAACATGCAACATATATATGACATATCAAACATAACATACAACATATGTAACATAGCAACATAGCATGTAAACATAACAATCATAACATGTGAACAAAATAATCATATCATGCAAACATATGCAGGATGCTCTTTGAAAACATATATTATAGGTACGTAAACATAAATCTCAATATATTTGGGTCCGGCATTGTACCACATCATCATCATCATAGCGCGCATCCCTAAATAGAACCGAGGTAGCAAGTCTCAAACCTACTAGGTTACTAGGCTCGATCTTAGTCCATCGACCTAGGGGCCATCGTCATAGCGTAGAAGCCCATCCTAGGCCCGATCTTAGTCCATCGACCTTGGGCATCTTGGAGCCCATCCCGTACTAGGCCCGATCTTAGTCCGTCGACCTAGGGGCAATCATACATAGAAGCCCATCATAGGCCCGATCTTAGTCCGTCGGCCTAGGGCATCTTAGGAGTCCATCCCTTTGGACCTTGTTAGGGTTCTGGTACAAGCCATGCAGAAGGTAAAATACTTATATGCTTTTTTTTTATCATAACATATCTTATTTCATTTCGCAAACATATCATACTTCATTTCATAACATATCATATTTCACTTCATGACATATCATATTTCATTTCATAAACATATCATACTTCATTTCATAACATATCATAATTCACTTCATGACATATCATATTTCATTTCATAATCACATCATACTTCATTTCATAACATATCATGTTTCACTTCATCAACATATCATATTTCATTTCATAAACATATCATTTTTCATTTCATAATCATATCATATTCATTTCCTAACATATCTTAATATCACACACATATAGGGCATGGCATAAGGTATAAACATCAAGAGGAAGTAAACACTAACCTAGGGCATGTTATCTTCATCTAGCATCATTTAATATTACAAGTTAACATGAATTCATCTAAGCATAAAACACATGTTAACCTAACCTAGAGCATGTTATCTTCATCTAGCATCATTTAATATCACAAGTCAACATGAATTCACCTAAACATAAAACACATGTTAACCTAACCTAGAGCATGTTATCTTCATCTAGCATCTTAACATCATCATATACATAAAAAATATGGTATAGAATTTCATTGAAACCTCAAAAACAATGTTTGTCCGAATGGTTCATGGGGGCTTTTAGGGTTAAACTTTTAACCTAATCCATTTAACGTCCTAACATCATCATATGCATATAAAATAGGGTATAGAACTTCATTGAAACATCAAAATCAAAGGTTGGCCGAATGGTTCATGGAGGCTTTTGGGGTTGAACTTTTAACCTAATCCATTTAACATCCTAACATCATCATATGCATATAAAATAGGGTATAGAACTTCATTGAAACATCAAAATCAAAGGTTGGCCGAATGGTTCATGGAGGCTTTTGGGGTTGAACTTTTAACCTAATCCATTTAACATCCTAACATCATCATATGCATACAAAATAGGTATAGAACTTCATTGAAACATCAAAATCAAAGGTTGGCGGAATGGTTCATGGAGGCTTTTGGGGTTGAACTTTTAACCTAATCCATTTAACATCCTAACATCATCATATGCATATAAAATAGGGTATAGAACTTCATTGAAACATCAAAATCAAAGGTTGGCCGAATGGTTCATGGAGGCTTTTGGGGTTGAACTTTTAACCTAATCCATTTAACATCCTAACATCATCATATGCATACAAAATAGGGTATAGAACTTCATTGAAACATCAAAATCAAAGGTTGGCCGAATGGTTCATGGAGGCTTTTGGGGTTGAACTTTTAACCTAATCCACTTAACATCCTAACATCATCATATGCATATAAAATAGGGTATAGAACTTCATTGAAACATCAAAAGAAAAGGTTGGCCGAATGGTTCATGGGGGGTTTGATACAAAACTTCAATCGGAAAGCTACTTGTATGCAGTGAGGATACTTACTTCCTTCGCTTTGCTTTTTGGTTGGAAGATGACCTAAGGGAAGCAACCTAGCCTTTCTTCTTGCTTGGATGGCTTTTGGACAAGGGATGAGAAGGGGGAGGAGAAGTGGATCTCGGTGAGGAAGAGGATGAGAGGAGAGAAAATCAACTTGATAACTCATGTCTCTTCATTCCCCCCCCTATTTATTCATTTGAAGAGTCCCTTAGTCTCCCTTACCCCTAACTATAATTTCCCATATTCCTCTAATAATACAATCTTATTGGGCTTCTGGTTAGTGGATGCATCTATAGGGCTTGGCTATCTCTAGAGGTTTGGGGTTCAATTCCTAGGCCTTGCATCCTTTTTGGCTTATTTTCTTTTATTTTTGAAAATCCCACATAAAGCCCATCATAATCAAGCCAAAAATTCTTGTAAAATTGCTAGAAATTTTACGGCCGTTACAATCCTTCATACCTTTTAAAAGTTTCATCCTCGAAACTTAGAACAATTCTGGGTACTTCTGCTTCATGTCCTCCTCGCGTTCCCAGGTAGCTTCTTCAGATGCGATTGATTACCACAGGACCTTTACTAAGGCACCTCTTTGTTCCTTAGTCTCTTGACTTCTCGGTCTAGTATCTGGATAGGCTGACTTTCAATACTAAGGTCCTCTTGAACTTGTACTGTTTGTGGCTCGATCACTTGGTCCGCACTGGAAATGCATTTCTTGAGCACAGAAACTTGGAACACGTTGTGGATAGCCGACATCTCTTGAGGAAGCTCCAACTTGTAAGCTACTTTGCCAATCCTCTGCAATATCGGATACGGTCCCACATAGCGCGGACTCAGCTTTCCCTTCCTTTCGAATCTCATCACTCCCTTCATAGGGGCCACTTTGAGGAATACCAGGTCCCCGACTTTGAATTCTAACGGTCTACGCTGCATAGCTCTTTTGTCGACTCTGAGCAGTTTCAATTCTCTGACGGATGTTCTGTATAGCTCGGGTGGTGTCGTCGATGAAGTCCGTCTGGAGTCCCATCCCCTTCTTTTCACCACCCTCGTACCAGCATATGGGAGATCTACATTTCCTCCCGTATAGAGCCTCGTAGGGTGTCATTCCAATAGTAGCTTGGTAGCTATTGTTGTAGGCGAATTCCGCCAAACATAAGTATCGGCACCAGCTACCTTTGAAATCCAAGGCGCAAGCTCGTAACATATCCTCCAGTACTTGATTTACTCTCTCTCGTCTAAAATAGTCTAGGGATGGAAGGCTTCGTGCCTAGGGCCTTCTGAACACATTCCCAGAAATGGGAAATAAAGCGACCATCTCTGTCAGAAATGATGGTCTTAGGAGTTCCATGTAGTCTGAAAATTTCTCTAGCATATAACTGAGCCAGTTGCTCTGTCGAATAAGTCATCTTGATTGCTAAGAAGTGGGCGGACTTCATCAATCTGTCCACAATTACCCATATAGCATCATAATCGTTTGTCATCTTGGGCAATCCTGAGATGAAATCCATAGAAATGTCTTCCCATTTCCATTCTGGAATCTGGATCGGCTGCAATGTTCCTCCAGGTCTCTGGTGTTCTGCTTTAACCCTCTGGCAGGTCAGGCAGGTACCGACATACTGAGCCACATCTCTTTTCATTCCGAACCACCAGAATTTTCTTTTCAAGTCTTGGTACATCTTGGTGGTTCCAGGATGCATCGCATAAGGAGTTCCATGAGCTTCCTCAAATATCTTCTTCCGTAATTCTGGATCGTCGGGAATACACAAGCGATCCCTGAGGTAGAGTACTCCATTATCAGAGATACGAAACCCGTCGTCCTTTCCTTCTAGGACCTCTTGCTTGATCCTCTGAATGCTTGGGTCACGGGCTTGCTTTTCTAGTAATCATCGAACAGCGTCGGTGCTATCGTCATGGTCCAGAGCTGTCCGGAAATGATTTCAACCCTATAACGCATAATCTCCTTTTCTAAGGGCCGAGATAACACTGACAGAGACATCAAGGTGGTGCAGGACTTCCTGCTGAGTGCATCAGCCACCTTGTTTTCTTTCCCCAGATGGTAGAAGATCTCACAGTCATAATCCTTGATGAGCTCGAGCCATCTGCGTTGTCTCATGTTCAGGTCCTTCTGTGTGAAGAAATATTTCAGACTCTGATGGTCTGTATAAATTCTACACTGAGCTCCATATAGATAATGCCTCCATGTTTTGAGAGCAAAGACCACGGCCGCTAGCTCTAAATCGTGGGTGGGATAATTCCTTTCATGTTCCTTGAGTTGCCTAGAGGCGTAGGCAATGACCTTGCCATTCTGCATGAGTACAGCTCCGAGTCCCAACTTGAAGCGCCATCGTACATGTCGAAGCCTTCTCATCGTCCGAAGAGCAAGGATTGAGCGCCTGGTCATCTCCTTTTCAATTCTCAGAAACTCCTCGCAGCGTCGCCCACTCATATTTCTTGTTCTTTTCTCGGGTGAGGATGTCATAGGGGCTGCAATCCCGAGAAGTTCTCTCAAACTTCCAAGAGTAGCTTGCCAGCCCAAGAAAGCTTCGATCTCACCGGCATTCTTTGGTTGGTTCCAGCTTCAATCTTTATTGGGTCTACCATCACTCCGTGCTTGGATATAACGTGACCCAAAAATGATACTTGTTCGAGCCAGAACTCGCATTTGGAGAACTTTGCAAATAGCTGCTTTTCCCGAAGAATCTGTAATACCACATTCAGGTGTTCTGCGTGCTCCTCTGGGGTTCTCGAATATATCAGTATGTCGTCGATGAAGACGATCACAAACTTGTCGAGGATTGTCGAGAATACCCGATTCATCAAATCCATGAACAGAGCAGGTGCATTCGTCACTCCGAAGGGCATAACTACGAACTCGTAATGTTCGTATCTTGTCCGGAAGGTCGTCTTTGGTATATCATCTGATTTCACTTTTACTTGATGATAGCCAGACCTCAGGTCAATCTTAGAGAAGATGGTGGCACCCTTTAGTTGGTCGAACAGGTCATCAATCCACGGCAAAGGGTACCGGTTCTTGATCGTCACATTATTCAGTGCTCGGTAGTCTATGCACATTCGCATAGACCCATCTTTCTTCTTCACCAATAGCACTGGAGCTCCCCATGGAGAGCGACTCGGGCGAATAAGTCCCTTGTCGAGTAACTCCTGTAGCTATCCCTGAAGTTCCTTCAATTCAGTCGGCGCCATATGGTAAGGTGCTTTAGAGATTGGGTTAGTACCAGGAATCAATTCGATCTCAAATTCAACTTCTCTATCTGGGGCTAACCTTGGTAGTTCATCTGGGAATACCTCTGGGTAGTTGCATACAACTCTGACATCTTCTAGCTTCTGATCCTCGGCTTGACTTGTATCAACTATGTGTGCCAGAAACCCAGTGCATCCACTGTCTAACATCTTGCGTGCCTGTAGAGCTGATAAAATCTTATTGACTCTTCTCCTTGGCTCTCCAATAAATTCAAACATAGGTTCCGCCTCCGGCTGGAAGACCACTTTTCTTTTACGGCACTTGATCGAAGCACCGTACTTGCTTAAGAAATCCATGCCCAATATAATATCATAATCCTGCATGTCGAGCACTATCAGATCACAGTAGAGTTCTCTGTCTGCAATTCTGATAGGTGCGGCTCGCAACATATGAGTGGAGGGCATTACTTCTCCCGAGGGCAGAGTGGTTAAGAACTTGCGGTCTAGAGCTTGTGGTGGTATGTCTATCTTTCCAGTAAAGTGTGTAGAAACAAACGAATGTGTTGCCCGATAGATCAAATAATGCAGAGTACGCCGATGAAAAATAAATATCTGACCTGTGACAACCGTAGAAGCGTTCGCCACATCTTCTTGGGTGAGAGAGAATACCCTGGCATCTATCATAACTGGTGGGGCTTCTAGTCTCCCTTGGCTGATCGGGGTACCTTCGATTGTAGCCTGCATCTGGTGTAACTGTGGGGGAGCACTCTTGTGCTGGGCATACTCCTGAGGAGGCGCCTGAACCTGGATAGGGCAGTCCCTGACTCTATGTCCTGCCCGTCCATAGTTTTAACATCTATTTGTGCCTTGGTAGCATACTCCAGGATGTATCTTTCCGCAGGTAGCACACAAAGGGATCCTGGGATGCTTGTTTGCTGGACCACCTTTAGGATCCTCCCATTGTTTTCTCTGACCTCCTGATTGGGCCTGACCCCTGCCTTCACTCAGTGCCTTCTTTTGCTGGTTAATGTTGTTCAGGTAATGCCTTGTGAATCGTGGGCACTCTTGAACAGCTCCTCTGCAGTCTGCGGTCTATGAACTCCGTCGGCCACATTCAGAGCTATTTCTGGTCGGAGCATCTTCAACATGAGTCTGACCCTTTCTCTTTCCGTGCTTACCAACTCTGGGCATAGGCGTGCGAGTCGGTTGAATCTCTTCACGGCTTCGCTGACTGATAGGTCACCTTGTTGGAACCCAGTGAACTCGTCGTAATGCTTGTTGGTTACCCTCATGTGGAAGAATTCTTCGAAAAATTCATACTCGAAATTTGTCCATCTGATCTGGTTTACTTGTCTCTTTGCTTTGACCCATTCCCACCACATCCGAGCATCTCCCGAAAGGCAGAAGTATGCACACTTAATCTTCTCGCATTCGGGCCAATCCAGTAGCTCCACGATGCTTTCCACCATCTTGAACCAGGCCTGGGCATCCCATGGTTCACCAGTGCCAGAGAAATTTTCCGGCTTCAATCTCTACCATTGGATCAAGTAAGCTTCCTGTTGAACCATCGGGCCAGGGCCCGCTGGTGGGGCAGTAGTGTTTCCTCGCTGATTCTTTAGGGCATTTATTACTTGCTGCTGTTCTGTGACTCGTCGCTGGAGTTCTGTAACTACGTGTGTAAGGACATGCGGGGGTGCTATCTCATCAGCTCTACCACAGCGTCTTCTAGACATGTTTATCTTCATATATTAAAGTAAATCTAGTATAAGTTTTTCGTTCGTTTATCTACGCATAATTAAACTAAAATCTAGCATAAAGTTATCATTCATGTTTTCATGCATAATTTGAGCTAAAGGCATTTCATATCATACATGAACAAAATTAACAAAATTAGAGTAGACATAGAATTCTTACTTGGAGCGGCAGGATTTGGAACTTGATGTGTGTGTAGTGGAAAGGCAGATCTGCTCTAATACCAACCTGTCACGCCCGCCCTTTCCTAGGGTCCGGAGGGGCGGCACGTGACGTAACCGTACATACATACATCATACTACTTACAGCGGAAGACTTTAGACATATTTTTTTTTCTTTTAAACATAACATGCATCGTCATTTATAGATACTTCTTCTTAACATAGAGCATGCATCATTATTTCATAAGTACTTAGTGCTTAGTTCAAGTCCATAGACATCATCATCATAAGGAAACATTTATAAGGACATAACAGATCTCCTCCACCATGCCACTACCATACACACTTGGCCCCTCCTGCTGCTCCCTTTAGTTTATCCATCCCTTACCCTTATCTGCAGTACAAGGGAAAAATAAACTATAAGCACATAGGCTTAGTAAGATCCTGTCCTACTCACAAAAACCATACATCGACATTAAGCATGGCATGTAACATTCATAACATATAAGCAACATAACATGTAACATATATGACGTAAGCAAACATAACATGTCGCATAAGTAACATGAGCAAACATAACATGTAACATATATAACATAGCAACATATCATGTACATAATCAAACATAACATACAACATATGTAACATAGAACCATATCATGCACATATATGACATAATCAAACATAACATACAACATGTGTAACATAGCAACATATATATGACATATCAAACATAACATACAACATATGTAACATAGCAACATAGCATGTAAACATAACAATCATAACATGTGAACAAAATAATCATATCATGTAAACATATGCAGGATGCTCTTTGAAAACATATATTATAGGTACGTAAACATAAATCTCAACATATTTGGGCCCGGCATTGTACCACATCATCATCATCATAGCGTGCATCCCTAAATAGACCCGAGGCAGCAAGTTTCGAACCTACTAGGTTACTAGGTCCAATCTTAGTCCGTCGACCTAGGGGCCATCGTCATAGCGTAGAAGCCCATCCTAGGCCCGATCTTAGTCCATCGACCTAGGGCATCTTGGAGTCCATCCCGTACTAGGCCCGATCTTAGTCCGTCGACCTAGGGGCAATCATACATAGAAGCCCATCCTAGGCCCGATCTTAGTCCGTCGGCCTAGGGCATCTTAGGAGCCCATCCCTTTGGACCTTGTTAGGGTCCTGGTACAAGCCATGCAGAAGGTAAAATACTTATATGCTTTTTTTTTATCATAACATATCTTATTTCATTTCGCAAACATATCATACTTCATTTCATAACATATCATATTTCACTTCATGACATATCATATTTCATTTCATAAACACATCATACTTCATTTCATAACATATCATAATTCGCTCCATGACATATCATATTTCATTTCATAATCACATCATACTTCATTTCATAACATATCATGTTTCACTTCATCAACATATCATATTTCATTTCATAAACATATCATTTTTCATTTCATAATCATATCATATTCATTTCCTAACATATCTTAATATCACACACATATAGGGCATGGCATAAGGTATAAACATCAAGAGGAAGTAAACACTAACCTAGGGCATGTTATCTTCATCTAGCATCATTTAATATTACAAGTTAACATGAATTCATCTAAGCATAAAACACATGTTAACCTAACCTAGAGCATGTTATCTTCATCTAGCATCATTTAATATCACAAGTCAACATGAATTCACCTAAACATAAAACACATGTTAACCTAACCTAGAGCATGTTATCTTCATCTAGCATCTTAACATCATCATATATATACAAAATATGGTATAGAATTTCATTGAAACCTCAAAAACAATGTTTGTCCGAATGGTTCATGGGGGCTTTTAGGGTTAAACTTTTAACCCAATCCATTTAACATCCTAACATCATCATATGCATATAAAATAGGGTATAGAACTTCATTGAAACATCAAAATCAAAGGTTGGCCGAATGGTTCATGGAGGCTTTTGGGGTTGAACTTTTAACCTAATCCATTTAACATCCTAACATCATCATATGCATATAAAATAGGGTATAGAACTTCATTGAAACATCAAAATCAAAGGTTGGCCGAATGGTTCATGGAGGCTTTTGGGGTGGAACTTTTAACCTAATCCATTTAACATCCTAACATCATCATATGCATATAAAATAGGGTATAGAACTTCATTGAAACATCAAAATCAAAGGTTGGCCGAATGGTTCATGGAGGCTTTTGGGGTTGAACTTTTAACCTAATCCATTTAACATCCTAACATCATCATATGCATATAAAATAGGGTATAGAACTTCATTGAAACATCAAAATCAAAGGTTGGCCGAATGGTTCATGGAGGCTTTTGGGGTTGAACTTTTAACCTAATCCATTTAACATCCTAACATCATCATATGCATATAAAATAGGGTATAGAACTTCATTGAAACATCAAAATCAAAGGTTGGCCGAATGGTTCATGGAGGCTTTTGGGGTTGAACTTTTAACCTAATCCATTTAACATCCTAACATCATCATATGCATACAAAATAGGGTATAGAACTTCATTGAAACATCAAAATCAAAGGTTGGCCGAATGGTTCATGGAGGCTTTTGGGGTTGAACTTTTAACCTAATCCACTTAACATCCTAACATCATCATATGCATATAAAATAGGGTATAGAACTTCATTGAAACATCAAAAGCAAAGGTTGGCTGAATGGTTCATGGGGGGTTTGATACAAAACTTCAATCGGAAAGCTACTTGTATGCAGGTGAGGGGATACTTACTTCCTTCGCTTTGCTTTTTGGTTGGAAGATGACCTAAGGGAAGCAACCTAGCCTTTCTTCTTGCTTGGATGGCTTTTGGACAAGGGATGAGAAGGGGGAGGAGAAGTGGATCTCGGTGAGGAAGAGGATGAGAGGAGAGAAAATCAACTTGATAACTCATGTCTCTTCATTCCCCCCCTATTTATTCATTTGAAGAGTCCCTTAGTCTCCCTTACCCCTAACTATAATTTCCCATATTCCTCTAATAATACAATCTTATTGGGATTCTGGTTAGTGGATGCTTCTATAGGGCTTGGCTATCTCTAGAGGTTTGGGGTTCAATTCCTAGGCCTTGCATCCTTTTTGGCTTATTTTCTTTTATTTTTGAAAAGCCCACATAAAGCCCATCATAATCAAGCCAAAAATTCTTGTAAAATTGCTAGAAATTTTATGGGCGTTACAGTAGACAACCCCAAGAGAAAAGTCATCATGATCTCTACGGTATGCGTGCTCGAAGAGTCTCTCCCCAAGGCAGAAAAAATAGAAGAGGGAGAACCGGTGGAGATAGCTCTGGGAAAGGTTACTCGAGTGGCTTAGCGGCTCGAGGTCAAGGAGGAGCTGGTGGCTTGCTTAAAGAAGAATGAAGATATCTTTGTCGGGGATGTGCACGACCTTACGGGGATAGACTCTCGCATTGCCAAGCATTATCTCAACATTACCAGAGGAGTCCGACCTATTTAGCAGAAGCGGTGACATTTTGGACCCGAAAAAGACAAAGTTATAGCTGAAAAAGTAGATAAGTTGTTGCAAGCGGGTCATGTTAAAGAAATTCAATTTCCTGAGTGGGTATCTAATGTAGTTCTGGTCCCCAAGCCTTCGGGGTAATGGAAAATGTGTATCGACTTTCGTGATTTAAATAAAGCATGCCCTAAAGACTGCTATCCCTTGCCTTGTATTGATCAATTAGTGGATTCTACCATGGGATACGAAGTAGTGTCCCTAATGGACGCTTACCAAGGATATCATCAGATACCATTGGCCAAAGAGGATTAGAAGAGAGTCAATTTTGTGACGGCGGGAGGGCTATATGCCTATGTGGTAATGTCTTTCAGTCTAAAAAATGCGAGGGCCACATATCAGTGGCTCATGGACAAAATCTTTACAGAACAAAAGGGCAAGAACGTGGAGGTTTACGTCGACGACATCCTGGTTAAATCAAAAATCACTCAGGATCTGGTTACTGACCTAGACGAGACTTATGCTACTCTGAGGCAATACAACATAAAATTTAACCCCAAAAAATGTTTGTTCGAAGTGAAGAGCGGGAAGTTTTTGGGGTATATTGTAACTGAGAAGGGACTGTAGGTCAATTTAGAGAAAGTGCAGGCGTTATGTATATGAAGTCGCCTACTAATCTACGAAAAACTCAAAAGCTAGAAGGGAGAATTGTTTCTTTGTCACGATTTATAGCCAGATCAGTAGACAAGGAACTACCTTTCTTCTGGATTTTGCGCAAGGCCACTAAATTTCAATGGGATGATCAATGTGAGAAGGCCTTCCAGGAGATGAAAAAATATTTAGTCGAACTGCCTCTGCTAGCCAAACCAGTAGCAGGAGAGCCCTTGTGGATGTACATAGCTATTTCAGAGGGAGCCATCAGTTCAGTATTATTAAAGCAAGAAGGTTCTCAGCATCAATCTATTTACTATACCAGTCATATCTTGAAAGGAGTTGAAGCACGGTACACTGAGTTGGAAAAGTTGGCATATATTTTAGTCTTGACGGCTCATAAGTTGAGATCATATTTCCTAGCTCACCCAATTAATGTTTTGACTCATAGTGAATTAGACAAGGTGGTGACTAAGCCTAATTTCTCCGGTAGATTGGCTAAATGGGCAGTGAAGTTAAGCGAGTACGACATTCATTATCAACCCCGAACTGTCATCAAGGCTCAAGCTCTAGCTGATTTCCTAGCAGAAGTACCTGTTGGTCCGAGGAATGGCTCGCTTGAGAAAGAAGAAGGATCGGAGGTGTGGAATGTCTTTATGGACGGTTCTTCTGGGTCTTCAGGCAGTGGAGTGGGGGTACTATTAATATCCCCTGAGAAGGAGGAAACTCGCATAGTTGTGTGGCTGGGATATCGGGCATCCAACAATGAAGCAGAATATGAGGCTATTCTAGGAGGGTTACAAGCTACTAGAGCTGTGGGAGCAACTTTCATCGTGATCCATTCAGATTCTCAGTTACCAGTGTCACAACTTCAGGGCTCTTTTATGGTTCGGGAAGAAAGATTACAAAAATATTTAATGGCTTTTGAGAAAGAAAAGGCTCATTTTCGGCAAGTTCTCCTGAAACAGATTCCGAGAGAGAATAATTGGAAGGCAGATGAGTTGGCTCAGCTAGCTAGCGCTATGGAGGGGGTAAAACAACCTGAAGCAGTCTGTGTGGAAGTCCCCACTTCTCTGGTGATATATAATGTGGAGGAGGCCATCTCAGGAGTGGGTCAGATCCCTGATTGGAGGACTGACATCATGGCATACTTGTAGCAAGGAAAGGTTCTAGAAGAAAGAGGAGCGGCATCCGTTTTAATGAGCAGAGCGAAGCGGTTCACCATCATGGATGGAGTCCTATACAAGATGTCTTTTGGGCAGCCCCTATTGAAGTGTTTGGGAAAGGAAGATGTTGAATGGTTACTCTGGGAGATACACGAAGGTTGCTGCAGTAATCATTTAGGAGGAAGAGCCTTGGCAAGGAAAGTCTTGTTAGCAAAGTACTTTTGGTCCACTCTCCAACAAGATGCAGCTCATATTGTGCAAATCTATTCGGCCTGTCAGAAGCATAGAAACCGGTCTGAATGACCAGCTGAATTGATGAAAGTTGTTGTTGTTTCATGTCCCTTCGATCAGTGGAGAATGGATATAGTGGGCCCCATTCCTGTGGCACCTTTGCAGAAGAAATTCTTATTGGTGGTAGTGGACTACTTCTCCAACTGGGTGGAAGCAAAGCCCCTCGCCAAAATCACTGAAAATGCAGTGATACAGTTCCTATGGAAGAACATCATCTACCGATATGGAATTCTTAGGACATTAGTTAGTGACAATGGACAGCAGTTTCAAGGGAAAATGATCAGGGAATGATGTCATTGTCTCAATATCCAACAGGCTTTCACTTCTGTAGCTCACCCTCAGGCTAATGGGCAGGTGGAAGTGACTAATAGAATCATCATTTAGGGATTGAAGACTAAGTTAGGCGCTCAGAGAGGAAACTGGATGGATGAATTACCAGGGATCTTGTGGGCCTATTGAACAACTCCAAAAACTGCAACAGGGGAGACTCCTTTCAGCTTGGTATATGGAATAGAGGTTGTCATTCTGGTGGAGGCCCTTTTGAGTAGCGCTCACGTGGAAGTTTAGGAGCCGGAGCAGAATCAAATCATCCGTGGTACGGAGCTGGATTTGCTAGAAGAAAAGAGAGAACAGGCGCAGAGGCGGGCGGAGTTTTATATGTGAAGGGTACAACAAGCCTTTAATAAAAGGGTAATGCCTCGGAGATTTCAAGAAGGGGATTTAGTTCTGCGCAAGGTCAGTCCTGTCGGAGATACGGGGAAGTTAGCTCCAAATTGGGAAGGGCCCTATGTGGTGACACGCCGTGTGGCAGGGTCGGCTTATTATCTGAAGGATAATCAGGACAAGGAACTCCCTCAACCCTGGAATGTTGTACACTTGAAGCATTTTCATACCGTGTAAGGGGCGATGTATGAAGAAAAGAATTGAGGGGTTCCTTAGGAAATGTATGTGACAATTCAATATGTCATTAGATGTATGACAAACATGAGCACAATTGGTGAATCACTTGCATTAACACTAATTTCTCTCTTGCGGGCTATGAAAAGAATGAAGACAAAAATGAAACTATGTGTAATGACCCGAATCCCTTAACGACAACCATTCTAAAGTGATACATAAAGTTACAATTTAAAATGATCTAGAGGGTAGCGTCGGAAGCCAGTTTCCCAATGCAAGAAGAGTGCAGGTTGGTTTATAGGGGGTAATCCTTGGTCGGCATATTGCCGAACCGCTTCGTTAAATCCGTCCTAGAAGGTGGCCCGCATCAGAGCTATTAGTCATTCTCGTTGGCTCGGGTAGTAAGGACTTCGATCTTGATGGAGCCTGCGGCAATTCTCTTGATGCTCTCAGAGGGATCGGTGCATTTCACTATAGCGTTGGGATATTTCCATGATAGCGTCAGCCAGGATTGATATGTCATCTGCTTGGGAAGTTTGATCCTATTGCAGGAGCCTCATCATGTCCATCATATTCTAGCATATAGAGGCTAAAATCCCCTCTACAGCCTCCGTATGGGATCTAGTTTGAACAAGCTCGCTACCCAATCTCTAGAGGGATGCTTCCTGCCTACGTATACGGGCGTGAGCATGCGCCCTAGAGGTTATTAAGGAGGAGTTTTATTGTACCTCCTTGCATAAGCAGGTGCGGAGGTCCGCTATTTTGTCTTCTGCCCTTTGGTGTTGAACTCGCAGATTCACTATGATTTCAGCATCCTTTTGCCTTTCACAGAGGAGTTCAGCTATCTGTTCCTGAAGGTCAGCTAATTCTTGAGGCCGGTAAGCTATTCTGTCAGTCTGTTCCTGCTGAGCGCCCCACAGAGTAGATAAAAGTTTTGTGTGGGCTTGTTGTTGTGCTTGTAATGCCACAATATGTTGGTGCAGTGGGCACCTAAGTCGAACCTAAGTTTTGATTATAGCAAACGATATAAAGTTAAGCTTATATTGTTATCTCACGAGCTAAATCAAGTGTGCAGAAAAGTCTCAATGTTGGAGCTGAAGGCTAGCGACACCCGGAGGAAGCCGCGGTGGTCAGGCGACACTCGAGTTACTTCGGAGGGAGCCGAAGGAATTGAGTGGAAGGCCGGAAGCAAAAGCGACACGTAAGTATCGAGGTAAGCTCGTGTGTGCGAGCGTAAGTGAGGTCGTATCCTCTTTACGGGGATGATCTTAGGCGACGATCCGACCCAAGACTTCCCATGGAAGGTCTATGTTGAGATCGGACGGCAAGTGGCCGTCGAATCCACTTATATTTTGAGCTAACTCTTTATTGTAGTCAAAAATCCTGGCCATCAGTTCAACCGGCCAGTTCAACCGGTGGTCAAAAATCAGCCTCGAGGAGTCAAGCTTTATCACCATTTTTCAAGGAGTTTTGTGCCCATTTGTGATTGGTTGAAGACCCATTCGTTGAGGGGCTTAAAGGCTATAAAAGGAGGGTCAAACCTAGGGTTTCATCCTCAATTCTAAGTGCTCAAAAGCCTCCGTTACGCTGCAACTCTCCGACGACTCTACAACAACGAAGTGCTGCCAACAACCCTAGCTTAAAGTTTCTTTTGTTTAGTTGTTGGTATAATCTTAATTTGTTATTGCTTTCAATATTGCAATTCTTTTTAATCGAGGCTTTTCGTTGCATTTTACTTTAATAGAAGAGAGGGTTTGTCTCTCTATCTTTTTGCTTCGAAGGCTTTTGTAATCGTAAAACTCCTACCTCCAACGAGGAGGAGTGTTTTAGTGAATTGCCCTCCGTACACGGTCTAGGACCGTTAGGGCCTTGGAGTAATGGCCAAGGCTACTGAACCAAGTAAAAACTATTTGTCTCATTTAGTTTTTATTTACATTTCCGCTGCGTTTAATTGTCTATCGAACGATTTAAAAGAAAAGTTTTTATCGCTATTCACCCCCCCCCTCTAGCGATCCGCTTCGATCCAACAATTGGTATCAGAGCCGGAGGTTGCTAAGATTTGGTGAAACCACCAATCTAGCCATTTTTCATAGATTTATATTTTTCTTTTATTTCTGTTTATTTCTGATTTATTTCACTTTGTTAAATTTACTCCCGCACTACTAATCCAAGACGCGAGTCTTGGTACCTTGTTTTGTGTTTTTGTCGTTGCTAGTTTCTTCGTCTTCGTCCCTTTTTGTCTTTTGTTCTAATGGCCCATCTCGAGGGTTTTAGCACCGTCCAACCTCCGTTTTACAACGGAGATGACTTCCGTTATTGGAAGGGTCGGATGGAATACTTTCTCAAAACCCAAATCGAGATGTGGATCATAATCCAAACGGGTTTCACACTTCCGACTAATGAAGTGGGTGACTCCTTGGATTATGATCAATGGACCATTGCGACAAAACGACAAGTCGAAGCCGACTCCAAGGCAACACAAATCCTCCAATCGGATCAAGCTAAGGTTTGCAAACGTGATTTGTTGTTCAATAAATTGTACACACTAAAAATGCAGGAACACGAGTCCGCGACGCAACTCCACGCCTGTGTCCAAGACATAGTCAACAACCTACACGCAATCGGGCAAAAGGTCGAAAACCGCGACCTTATAAGGTATGTTCTAAACTCTTTTCCGAGGACTACCTTGTGGGCATCCATGGTCGATGCCTACAAGGTCTCCAAGGACCTTTCTAAACTTAGATTAGATGAACTCTTTTCGGATTTTGAATTACATGAGCAGTCCAACTCGGAACCCGAGAGGGGTATAGCCTTGTTTGTAGGTTCAAAGAAGAAGAAAATCGCAAGCAAGCCACCACCAACCGAGGAGGAAGATGAGTCCGAAGAAGAAGTTGACCCGAAATTGACTGCCGAACTAATGAACCTAGCTCGAAGGATAGCCAAGGGACGAAAGCGAACCACAACTCGACCCAACCAAGGTAAGCCTAAAAGTTTTAATATTAGGTGTTATGAGTGTAACAGGTTTGGACATATAAAGTCTGAGTGCCCCAAGCTCAACCACCAAGCACCTAAGCACAAGAAGGCCCTCAATGCGACATGGGAAGAAGCGTCATCCGAAGAAGACGAAGACCACGTCTTCATGGCGAAATCGATTGAGTCCGACACGGAGACCGAACCTGAACTTGAGTCAGAACCTGAGGATGACTCGGACTACGAAGCTACCTTCAAGTCAAGCCATGGATACGCATCCGGTTCAAAAGATACCCTTAAGGTGAGTCGAACCTTATTTAATACTTTACATAATACGGTTAGGTTTTTGTCTAGGAAGTTAGCTAAGTCTGAGTCCAAGGTCGAGACCCTGGTTGAGGAAGTTAAACTCCTCAAACACGAGGTCTCCCTAACCTCTTCGACTAGTCGAGTTCAAGAGGACTCAACTCGGGTTGAAAAACTCGAAGTTGAGAACTCACTCTTGAAAAGTCAAGTCGAAGATCTTAGGAATACGTTGGAAAGGTTTACTTTGGGATCCAAAGGACTTGACCTCCTACTTGGATCGCAAAGGGCCGTGTACAACAAGGCCGGACTAGGGTTTAGCTCAAACACGACCAATAAGTCGTATATGTCAATCGTAAGTAGACATAAAAAATGTGTCCAAGCATGGGTCCCTAAGACCACTTTGATTTCAACTCTAGGATCCAACTCATACTGGGTTCCCAAGGACCAAATCCACTATGTGGATAGACCGAACCGATTCAACGGTCTAGGGGGAGCCAGTACAAAACATGTTTGTGTTTTAACTTAGAAATTGCATGCTTAGATTTTTTTTTCTTTCGTGAACTCACTTAGAACACGTAAATAACCAACTAAAATCCTTCGAAAAGATTGAGCCTCGGGGAGCCTCTTTTCAAATAACCAACTAAAATCCTTCGAAAAGATTGAGCCTCGGGGAGCCTCTTTTCAAATAATCAACTAAAATCCTTCGAAAAGATTGAGCCTCGGGGAGCCTCTTTTCAAAAATAACTAGTTAGACAAGGAAATAATTTTAGGTGAGTCAAGTCATCATTTTCTTGAAAATGGCTTTGTCTAAGGAAGTGATCGATGATCCGATAAAAGAAGACCCCTGTGCCTCGTCACGACCTGGAAGCCATGATCTTGAAAAGGTAAACTTGACAAGCCTAGGGTCAAATCCAAATCTAACATTACTTAAACATAAATGCACTTAATCAACTTAATTGGAAGTCATCTCACAAAGAACACATAAGTATAACATGCTTGATCATATAGACTCCGGTGAGATGACCTAGGTTTAACAACTTACAACCAATTTTTTTTAAAAAAAATATAATAATCTAACATCCAATCCAACCACCTTGTGTGTAGGATCAATGGATGTTGTTACTTACATGACATGAGGGATCAACTCAAATTCGCGAAGCTTCGATTCAAACGACAAGGATCGGTAGCCTTTGGGAATAACGGCAAGCTCAAAATCATCGGATCAGGTGATATCGAGCTTAACTCGAATTTTGTTATTAAAAATGTATTACTTGTAGAGAATTTTGAATATAACCTGCTTAGCGTAAGCCAATTATGTGACAATAATTATAAGGTCATATTTTTAGAAAATGAATGTGTAATTAAAACAAATGAAACAGCTAAAACAATACTCAAAGGAACTAGGACAAATAACATTTATACAATTAACTTAATCAAATCCTCAGCCAAATGTCTTATGACACAGGAAGAGGAATCATGGTTGTGGCACCGACGACTCGGTCACTCACACCCAAGACTCATCCACAAGATGAGTCAGAGTGGCCTAGCCAGAGGCTTACCCAACCTTAACAATTTGGTTAATAAAATCTGTAATGCTTGTCAAAAAGGAAAACAACCTAGGGCACAACACAAGTTAACTAACCAAGAACGAACCTCAAGTGTACTTGAGCTCCTGCATATGGATCTATTTGATTCACATGGAGCCAAGTCACTCAATAAAAGTCAATATTGCTTAGTCATAATTGACGACTACTCCAGGTTTACCTGGGTTAGGTTCATCAAACATAAAAATGATACCCTAGATCAATTAATCAATTTATTCAAATTAATCGAGAATCAAAAAAACCTTAAGGTTAAAAGAATTAGAAGCAATCATGGTGGTGAATTCGAAAATCAAAGGTTCACCGACTTCTGTAACCTAAACGGATACCACCATGAATTCTCTTGCCCTAGAACCCCTCAACAAAATGGCCTAGTGGAGCGGAAAAACCGAACTCTACAAGAAGCCACTAGGACCATGTTGAACGAATATGACCTACCCGATAGGTTTTGGGCAGAAGCCGTGAGTACGACATGCTATGTCCAAAATAGAATCCTTATGGTAAAGAGGCACCTTAAGACCTCATACGAGATTTATCACGATAAAATACCTAACATCAAGTACTTTAGGGTATTTGGGTGTAAGGTACATATCCTAAACACTAAGGATTACCTAGGGAAATTTACATCCAAGACCACGACCGGAATCTTTCTAGGATACTCGACTACAAGTCGAGCTTATAGAGTATATAACCACGACACCCTTAGAGTCGAGGAGACTATCAATGTAGTATTTGATGAAAGACATGAACCTACAAAACCCCCGGCAACCCCAATTAGCGAGCCGATTCATACTAGACCTAACTCTGATCCGGAGATCAGGTCTAGTGTTAATCCTAACCTAAGTCAACCAAGTCACTCTATTGATCAAGTGATAGATGACTCCAACCAAACTAATGTTCAACCAAGTCACCCCATTGATCAAGCATTAGGTGACACAAACCCAACCCAATCTAGGATTCAGACTAACCACCCTATCGATCAAGTGATAGGAGATCCTAATCTAGGAGTTCGAACTAGAGCATCCTATAGGAACCTTAGTCAAATTTCCTTAATTTCAAAGATAGAACCCAAATCAATTGAACAAGCTCTTCTTGATCCCGATTGGATTATTGCAATGCAAGAAGAGCTAGCTCAATTTACTAGGAATGAAGTGTGGGAATTAGTACCACCACCTAAAGACAAAACGATAATTGGAACAAGGTGGTGTTTCGAAATAAGCTTGATGATAAAGGTGAAGTAGTTAGAAACAAGGCTAGGTTAGTCGCCAAAGGGTTTAGTCAAGTCGAAGGCTTAGATTACGACGAAACCTATGCCCCAGTAGCTAGACTCGAATCCATTCAAATGTTGCTAGCTTATGCCGCACATCGAGGATTTAAGCTGTTTCAAATGGATGTTAAGTCGGCATTCTTAAATGGATACATTAAAGAAGAAGTTTGTGTTAGCCAACCCCCCGAAAATCTAGATAAACCCGACCATGTTCTAAAACTTAAGAAAGCTCTCTATGGACTTAAACAAGCTCCTCGAGCTTGGTACGAGAGACTTTCAATCCATCTTAAGTCAAAAGGGTTTAACCAAGGCTTAGTTGACCCAACTCTCTTCGTAAAAACCTTAGGTAAAGAAATATTCATAACTCAAATTTACGTAGACGATATAATTTTTGGAACCTCTAACTCAGCCTTACTAAACGAGTTCGTTTCACTCATGGAAAGTGAGTTTGAAATGAACTTGGTAAGCGAGTTAAGTTTCCTTTTAGGTCTACAAATTAAACAAACTAAGGATGGTATATACTTATATCAACAAAAATACACTAAGGAGTTAATTAAAAGATTTGGAATGCAAGACGCTAAGATAATAAACACCCCAATGGCGATTAATGTTAACATAGGAGAAGACCTAGAAAGTAAGTCCATTGACTTAAAGTACTATAGGAGTGCAATAGGAAGTCTCTTATACTTAACTGCGAGTCGACCCGGCATCCTATTCGCAGTAAGTATGTGCGCCAGGTTTCAAACCTGTGCTAAGGAGTCTCACCTAACCCTAGTTAAGCGTATCCTTAGATATCTTAAGGGTACACTTAACGTTGGTATTTGGTACCCTAGATCTACGGAGTTCGAACTAATCGGCTACTCCGATTCAGATTATGCCGGTAGTAAACTCGATAGAAAGAGCACGAGTGGTTGTTGTCAACTACTCGGCTCAAGTCTAGTGAGTTGGTGCAGTAGGAAGCAACATTGTGTTGCCTTATCTACCACCGAAGCCGAATACGTTGCGATGGGTGAGTGTGTAACTTAGCTTCTTTGGATGAAGCATACTCTCCGAGACTTTAGGTTGGACTTCACCAAAACTAAAATTTTTGTAGACAACATAAGTTCAATAAATCTAACTAAGAACCCTATATGTCATTCAAGGACAAAGCATATAGAGGTAAAACATCATTTCATTCGAGAACATGTAGCCAACGGCTCCATACAACTCGAATATGTTGACTCGAAGTCTAACCTAGCAGACATATTTACTAAACCACTACCCGAAGCCGAATTTAGTCTCTTGAGACGAAGATTAGGCATGTGCGTAATAGAATAGGAACTTACACATTATATTTTCTTACTATTATTTCTTACTTTTTTTTCATGGAACTAGCATGGGACATACCTTAGATATCATGCACCTATAGATTTAAGGAGCCAATACATCTCACAACACATAGGACTAATGTGTTTGTGTACTTAGCCACGTAGATAGGCGTGAGATGTTAGGACCTTACTCCTGGTTCCAGATGTAGAGCTAGTGCATCGCTATGAACCACGGAGTATAATCATACCGACTCTGACCAGGACTGGTTGATCCTTCATATCAATCAAGCCAAATATGAGTCGAACATTTTTTAGATGAACTTATTTTCAGTATATTATTTTTAAAAATAAAAATGTGGAACATGCTTGGACTTTAAATTTAACATTTATTTTGTTTTCCACACACCCCTTACTCTTTTCGATATACGGCAAAAGGGGGAGAAAAAGGAGAAAAAGGACAAAAGTTAAGGGGTCAAAAATTTTTTTTTGATAACTTAACTCTTACTTCATAATTAAACCAAAAGTTAACTTTAAGTTTTGAAAACTTATTTAACTTTTAACAAAAGGCCAAGGTTAAGAAATCATTTGGTTTCTTAACTTAAAACTTATTTTAAACACTATGGCCAATATTAAGTAATTTCATTTAATTATTTTCTTAGTAGCACATATCAAGGGAGAGTTAAAACCCTTTCTCAAGTACTCACCCTCGGTCAAGGGGAGGATTCCTCAAGGGGAGCACTTGAAAAGAATTTTTATATACTCCTACTCATTCATGCATAATCTCATACTTATTTTTGTCTTAACTTTGTATGTGGGTTTGCCATAAATCAAAAAAGGGAGATTGTTGGTGCAAAGGGGCACCTAAGTCGAACCTAAGTTTTGATTATAGCAAACGATATAAAGTTAAGCTTATATTGTTATCTCACGAGCTAAATCAAGTGTGCGAAAAGTCTCAATGTCGAGTGAAGGCTAGCGACACCCGGAGGAAGCCGCGGTGGTCGGGCGACACTCGAGTTACTTCGGAGGGAGCCGAAGGAATCGAGTGGAAGGCCGGAAGCAAAAGCGACACATAAGTATCGAGGTAAGCTCGTGTATGCGAGCATAAGTGAGGTCGTATCCTCTTTACGGGGATGATCTTAGGCGACGATCCGACCCAAGACTTCCCATGGAAGGTCTATGTTGAGATCGGACGGCAAGTGGCCGTCGAATCCACTTATATTTTGAGCTAACTCTTTATTGTAGTCAAAAATCCTGGCCATCAGTTCAACCGGCCAGTTCAACCGGCGCCAGTTCAACCGGTGGTCAAAAATCAGCCTCGAGGAGTCAAGCTTTATCACCATTTTTCAAGGAGTTTTATGCCCATTTGTGATTGGTTGAAGACCCATTCGTTGAGGGGCTTAAAGGCTATAAAAGGAGGGCCAAACCTAGGGTTTCATCCTCAATTCTAAGTGCTCAAAAGCCTCCGTTACGCTGCAACTCTCCGACGACTCTACAACAACGAAGTGCTGCCAACAACCCTAGCTTAAAGTTTCTTTTGTTTAGTTGTTGGTATAATCTTAATTTGTTATTGCTTTCAATATTGCAATTCTTTTTAATCGAGGCTTTTCGTTGCATTTTACTTTAATAGAAGAGAGGGTTTGTCTCTCTATCTTTTTGCTTCGAAGGCTTTTGTAATCGTAAAACTCCTACCTCCAACGAGGAGGAGTGTTTTAGTGAATTGCCCTCCGTACACGGTCTAGGACCGTTAGGGCCTTGGAGTAGTAGCCGAAGGCTACGAACCAAGTAAAAAAACTATTTGTCTCATTTAGTTTTTATTTACATTTCCGCTGCGTTTAATTGTCTATCGAACGATTTAAAAGAAAAGTTTTTATCGCTATTCACCCCCCTCCCTCTAGCGATCTGCTTCGATCCAACACAAAAGTCTTAACATCTTTTTGCCGTTGACGGTGAGCTTTTGCTAGCTGGTCCTGGCATTGCGCCAATTTTTGCAGTAAAAGATGCTCCCATCTCTGGGCAGCAGTTTGATCCTCCAGTCGTTGTTGCTCCTGCTGTAGAAACTGAGCTTGGTATTGCGTGAAGGAGTGGTCCAGTTCTTGATAGTTTTTTAAGGCCTGGAGATCATTAATCAGAAAGAGATCGTTAAATGAAGGAAATCAACGAAGTCAGTTTGGGGAGCATACCAATTCCAGAACGTGGTGCAAACTCTCCATCCGTGGAGTCAATTCTTCCAAGTTTAAGATTTGAAGACCACGGGTGGAAGAAGAAGAAGGGATAGATGACACTAGAGGTGAAGGTTCGCTCATGATGGGGTGATGAAAGGTGGGAGCAATGGGTTGTGCCAGGGGTTCAGAAGGAGGAGAGGTGGTGCCTAAAGGAATGGGAGGCAGCATAGAGGCAGCCAAATGGGTTGGGGAGGCTGCGAAAAGAGCTCTTGTTAAGAGGCTTGAAGAAATTGGAGAAGAAAGAGGGGAAGCAGAAGTGGGTGGTGGAAGACCAGAAATTGCTTGTTGATTGACGGGAGCGAAAGAATCCGCAGGAAGTAATTGGTCCGGTGAGGAGTTTGGTGAGAAAGATATGGAGAGCACTGGAATTGAAAGTTCTTCATTGGTGGGAGGAAGAGAAGAGGGATCCTGGTCTGTATCCAAATGAGGGGAAAGGCCTCCCAAATTTTGAGCAATGAGGGAAAGTGATGGGACGGTGACTAGGAGAGGTGGGAGAGAAGATGGGGGAATCTCAACCATCATGGGTTCTGATGTTGGAGAATGCTTCGGGGAAGAAGAAGGAGGGGAAACAGAGATGTCTTCTGCCTGTAGATGTTGTCACGCAGTGCCTCTTTGTTCAACCTCATGTTGCAAGAAATGAGGGGGCGATTTGCGAATTCCCAGGACGGAAGGTGAAGAGACGGGCGGGTTAGGGTTTTCAAGCGACATTGGAGATGAGGGATAGGTTACGCCAAGTGTATTCGGCGTTGTCGAGACAGAGATTTTAGATGAACATGGAGGAGAAGGGGGTGCTGGAATAGGAGTAGCATAAATGGTTGAAGGCAAAAGAGGGGATGGAGATGGAGGCGTTGTAGGTTGTTGGCCCTCGGTTAGCCCGAACCCTTGGCAGTGCTTTGCCAATGCTTGCTGAAAAAGGGAATACATCTTGCTCTTGAGGAAGAGAATGTTAGGGCAATCTCTTGCCGTAATATGGTTTTGATGGTGTGGCAAAGGGTTTAAGTTAGTTTGATATGTTGATGTGATATGTGCGTTGAAGTCGTGCAGGACTTAGTAATTCGCACATGGAGCCATGGCGAGTTTCACATCTCATGACTCGTGCCTTGAGTCGGTGAAGGATAGCTTTGCGGAAGCCGTGCGCTTGGAGCATCCGAGGGACCGCCGGACGAGAAGCTTGGAGTGAAGCCGGAGGAAGTAGACTTCGAGGAAAGAGATGCGAAGGAGCATTGCAGAGCCGTGTGCACGATCGCAGGGGCGTGGCCGAGAACGAAGAGAACCGAAGGCGAGGACTCAGAAATGAGTGAGCGATTGTAACCCGGGAAGGGTAGCTCTTAGGTGAAACTTAGCGGCCAAGTGTCTGGATGGGTTTTCCGACACCCGATCGTGTCATGCGATCGGAGTCGAGTGAGTTCGACCGTATACGATCGATCGGATTAGCGTGAGCCGATCGCTATACATGGGCGATGATCGAAGACCATCACCGATCGGGCCAAGGCGATCGGCCGATCGATCAATAGGGTTTCGGCCAGAACCGTTCGTGGCAGCGATCGACACTGAGGCATCGATCGTGATGAGGTCCATCAGTCGACTGCCAAGAGTTCCGTTGGACTACAACGGTCGGGATCCGATGTGTTCGGAGGTCGTTGTAGTGACGGCAGTCGACTGCCAAGGGCGGCAGTCGACTGGTGGCGGCCAACGGGAAGAAAACAGCCCTCTCTATAAAAAGAGAGGGTGTAAGCCTTTGAGAGGCTAATGCTCATACTCCAAACGATCTTCCTAGTGCCCCACAAGCTCTAAACTCTTCTTACTTGTCTTTACTTCAATCCTATTGTAAGAAGAGTGATATTGGTTGTAAAGGTTACCTCCACCTAGCTTGGTGCAAAGGAGAGACCATTTAGTGGATTGGTTTAATGGAGTGATTCACCGAGGACGAATCGGGGACCGTGGATTAGCGGCGTAGCCGTGAACCACGTTATACCATCGTGTTAGCGTTTGTTTTATTGTTTGTCTTTTGCTTTGTATTTGTATATTCCGCTTGCGCTAATCTTTTGTAGACGAGCAATTTACGACGTCCAACGTACGAGGGCTATTCACCCCCCTCTAGCCGGCCATCCGATCCCCAACAGAGAAGAAGTGCAGGAGCTAGTTGTAGGAACACTGGGGAGTGGTTGTGGAAGAAGAAGAAGAAGAAGAAGATTGAAAGTCTGATAAAGAAGATGAAAGTGGAGAAGAGAGAGGACAAAAAGTCCTATATAAAGGGGGCACTAAATGGGCTTACGATGTCAATTGGGCTTCAAAGTAGCGAGGTGAGCCCTTAGAAATGTGGGAGATAATAATTTATTCTTCCTACTGCCCGTTATCTGCCAGAACTGTTGTCTTCGCATGACAAAAGAACAGAAACATCCAACCTCAGGGCAAAGATATTGCCCTCGAAGGTATCCTTCTCATTTTTTTTAAGTTTGGCCTTAGCCAAAACTATTATCCCCGCTTGACGAATGAATGAAGAAATAATGGCAGTGTGAAAAAATTCTTCTGACCGGGGAGGGCAGAGCCTTGGGTCAGATTATCATATTTTTATGTGGCTCGACACTAGCCGAAGCCATTATCCCCGTGCGGTGGTTGATCGAAAGAGCTGAGTTTTTCCTCAGCTATATGTTATTTTATCCCCGTAGGTGGTAGATCAGAAGAGCTGAGTTTTTTCTCAACTATATATTATTTTATCCCCGTACGGTAGTGGATAGGAAGAGATGAGTTTTTCCTCAGCTATATGTTATTTTATCCCCGTGTGATAGCGGATCGGAAGAACTGAGCTATTCCTCAACTATATATTATTTTATCCCCATACGGTGATGGATCGGAAGAGCTAAGTTTTGCCTCGGCTATACATATATATATTATTTTATCTTCGTACGATGGTGGATCGGAAGAGCTGAGTTATTCCTCAGCTATATATTATTTTATCTCCGTACGGTGATGGATCGGAAAACAAGAGTTTTGTCTCGGCTATACATATATATATTATTTTATCCCCGTGCGGTGGTGGATCGGAAGAGCTGAGTTTTTCATTAGCTATATATTATTTTATCCCCGTGCGGTGGTGGATCGGAAGAGATGAGATTTTCCTCAGCTATATATTATTTTATCCCCGTACGGTGGTGGATTGGAAGAGTTGAGTTTTTCCTCAGCTATATATATTATTTTATCCCTGTGTGGTGGTGGATTGAAAGAGTTGAGTTTTTCCTCAACTATATGTTATTTTATCCCCGTTCGGTGGTGGATTGGAAGAGCTGAGTTTTTCCTCAGCTATATATTATTTTATCCCCATGTGATGGTGGATCAGAAGAGCTGAGTTTTTTCTCAGCTATATATTATTCTATCCCCATTTGGCAAAATATTAGCATAACTGAGTTTTACATTAACTATGCATTCTTTCTTTATCCTCACACAGAGTGAAGTAAAAGAGCTAGAGGAGTTGAGGCCTCACACAGCAGGAAGAGGGCTAAAAGGAGAGATAAGTTGGGGAAAATATTGGCGAAAGCTTGCAACGAAGAAGTTCTTTGATGAAGAAAAGCTACATAATACAACTTCCCTAAAAGAAGAAAATAACATATGAAGCCCCTGTTCAAAGGGGATTACAGTTCTCTCTGAGGAGGTACTGAAGGAGCTTCTTTACGTGGTTGGGGTTGATGTAGCAGCTGCCGAAGGTAGGACTTTTGTATGAATATATTCTTGGATAAGTTTTTCTAGGACACTGCTAGTTGTTGACGTAGAGCATAGTTACTGGTGGAAGCCACCCGCAAGCGCCGTTGTAGGTCTTGATCTTGCTCTTCCTGATCTGTAATATAACGTTGCTCTTCAGTTTGTCCCTCCACTGGAGGAGAGCTGCTATCCTGTACAGATACAGGCTTCATGGCACAAGGGGGAGGAGAAAGAAACAGATGTCAATCAAATGGTAGTTGGGGGTTTTTATAGATGTGAAAGAAGGATATCCATTGGCCCTTAGGGGAGGTAAAAGTAATAAATATCAATAAAGAAGGAAAAGCGTAAAGACAGTAGTTGGGAGTTGTTGAATGCAGTAATTCTGGAGGAATGGTTCGAATTCCACGAAAGCAGTAAGGGTGAAGTATGTTCAGATGAGGTTGTTGTCCTTTCTAATTAGAATCGTTTGACATTTATGAGAAAACGATAAAAACAAGTACCAATATTTCTTTCCTTTTTATTAACACACCCAGCGGTAGTTACATCGATTGAGCTACTAATTATACAGGTTTATTATTGTTACTATTATTAATAGGGGAGCTGGCAGAGGACTCCTCTAGAGGGGGAGGTGACAAAATGACCCTGTAGAGGTTGCCTTGAGCCGGAGGTACAGCGGGTGGAGCTCCGGCATAAGGGGGCGGAGGAATCTCAGCTGGAGGGACTAGAATGAAAGATAAGGCCAGTGGAAGAGGAGGAAGTTCAGCAGATGCTTGGGGATCTTCCACTGTATATTCCCATATCATGGGGGTTCCAAACCCGATTGCGGAAAGAAGGAAAAGGGGCTCGGAAGGACCTCCCCACATTAGGAGTCAAGGCGCTAGTCGATGCCAGAGGAGGAAGAGGTCGGTAGGCTGAGGTTGTAGTGGATTGCGTGGCGGATTCTTCAGCAGTCTCTATAACCAGGTCATGTAACTCAAAAGAATCAGAGTCTGAAGATATATCAATGGGAGGTTCCGCGGAAGCCATGAAGGTAGGATAGAAGACAGAAGACGTTTGCAGTGACAATTTATAATCGAGAGATGAGGAGTCGCGTTTGTCCTTGGGAAGGGAGAGAAGATGGAAGGACGAACGGAATAATGGCATCAGCATGGGAAACTGTCGAGACGTCAATTCCGAAGCTGCCAATTATCTCGAGAAGATAAAGGGGAAAAATGGGTTAATTTTTGCTGAGCCAAAAATTTGTTTTGGCAAGAAGAAGATAAAGCCCAGGATGGCTCGAGCGGATTCCCGGGCGGAAAATATTGTTAGTCAACCAATACTATGGAAGCCAGAGAATATGCAGTAATTTCTAGAAGAAGAGCCCAAGCATAGTCTTAAGATTTCCAATCCATGCCAACGCGTACACAAGAAGCAATACAAGGCAATGCAATCTCAAGCAGTCTTTAATAGCGGGAAATCAGTTAATACAAATTACAATTCAAAAAGCTCAGGAGGACATCTAGCAAGAGCTACTTCAGGATCTAAGTAGCTTGTATCAGTGTCTGGAGGAGGGTAGCCTTGTTCAGCGTTTAGGGAGGAGGACTCATTGAAGCCTAGCATAAACAATTCTACACCCTTTTGTATATACCGCATCTTCAGATCTGCCTCCTGCTCCTTTGATTGAGCTTGGCAAATGGCTAATTGAGCTTGACATGCAACTAATTGGGTGGCCAATGCATCCCTCTCTTGTGCCGCCGTCACCACCTGATGACCCAGGGAAGATAGGGCCTTAGTATATTCCCTTTGGAGTTCTTGCTGTTTCTGGGTCACTGAAGTCAGTATTTTAGGAAAAGTGGCTACAATTTAAGGGAGCTTTTTACACTTCTCCAGGCAAGATTTCTGAGCAGTCTTCCAAGTTCGACGCTCTTGTTGAAGTTGGAGAATAGTTGTCGAGGAGTCAGCAGCCTGAATATATGCATCCGCAAGCTGCCTTTTATACCCGTCCAGTTCATGGGTGAGGAGGTCAACCTACTGAAGTTGGCTAGATTGCAAAAATAGCTGGTGTTGGAGGTCTTCATTCTTTCTTTGAAGCTCCTCTTTTTCACTTTGTGCTAGGGCCAGCTAAGTCATCAAATCTTCACACTGGGTGATCAGATCAGTCTCCCTTTGCTCACCCTCCTTCAGCTGGTGCGTAAGCTTCTTTTGATGGGCCAGGGAGGCAAAATGACGAGTCTCCATGTTGGATTGATAGTTGGCCAAACGGGGCATTGTCTTATTATAGGTGGCCGATAACTGAGGAGGAGGGCAGATGTTACGAAGAGTAAGCATTGATATGTGCGTACTAAAGATAAAGAAGGAAGGAACTTACCTCGGCCAAAAGTTTGCCCATATGATCGTAGGGGCCTTGTACGCCAGACTGGTTGAAGATTTTCACTTCTCCTAGATGGCGAATTTTGAGGGAGGCCCCCAAAGGTGCTAGTGGGAAGAGGAAGGGATCCATAATCCGAGAGGGAACAGGAGAAGAAGGTATGTCAGTAGGAATATTTATAGGGAAAGAGTCAGTTGGAGAATAAGTTTGTAGGTTGGGTTGAATAGGGGATGAAACCAGAGAATGAGAAGGAGAAGCTTCCCCTTGAGGGGAAGAGGGTGGGATAGCTAATGTAGTATCCTCCACCCTAGGTTCATAGATGACCAGGCGTTGGTGCTTTTTCAGTTTTGAGGGGGACGGTAAGGGAGAAGAATGGGCGGAAGAAGATACAGGAATCGAAGAAGAACTAGGGATGCCTTCCGGGGCAGGGCGCAATTTCTTTCAAGGCAAAGAAGGAGCTGCTTCAGATTTGCCTTTGCTTCGCTTCTTAGAAGTCTTCTTCTTTACAACAGCAATCTCCTCACCTTTTAAAATGGCATTCTGCATTAGATTATCTGCAAAGTCCGTTGTTAGAAGATAGGCTGACCCGAAAAGCTAGTTGCACCAAAGTATGGACAACATCCTACCTATGGCGTCCGGGTCAGTTAATGGAAAAGGGGACAGCCCATGGCGACTGAAGAGGGGAGGTTTCATCAGATGGTCTGAGCTATAATGGGATTCTCTTAACACTCTGTAAACCTCAGAAAAGTAACATTGAGTCCTAATTTTACGGAAAGGGGGTAACTCCGGAAGATCTAGCTTCTAGGTATACGAATAGGGGAGGGGCGTCGGAAGTTGAGCAAAGAAATAGAGTGCTTCCCATCCTTTATGAGAATATAGCATGTTCACTAAAAATTGACAATCCGAGCAGTTGAAAAAGTAGAAAAGACCCTCCTTAGAAGATTTTAATTGGAAAAAACAATGAAATAGTTGTGGAGACAAAGGAAGGCCTAAGTGTCGAAATACTATGATGGCCCCTGATAATATGCGGAAAGAATTGGGAGTGAACTGGTTGACGGGTAATTTATAGAAGTCTAGAATTTGTAGGTAGGAAGGAGGGACGGGAAAATATAAACCATTGAGTAGTTATTCGGAAAAGAAGCAATGCCAACCCGGAGGAGGAAGATGTGGTCAGTAAGAGGTGGTGTTGAAACGGCAAAGCATGGAGGGATCTATGTATTGGCACCTAAGGTTGAAGAAATAGTGTTTGCTATCTAGCTGAGTGATGGTGTGTTCATACCAGGGGGCTCGGGTTAGATCCTTTGGGGCTATAGGTGCGGAAGGAGGAACACTTGAAGATCGAAGAGGGAATGCTTGCAAGAGAAGGGGCTAGGGCGCCTGACCACCATCAGAAAAAATCGCTGGAAGGGGAAGGGGAAAAGACTGGATTATTGGGCATGTTAAGTTATGCATAAAAAGGAAAGACGGAGATTTGTATAGGGTTTTGTGACTTTTCAACTACCTAAGAGAAAAAGAAAAGCAGGGCCCATGGGCCCATTAATCTGCTCCGAACATATGAGGTAAGGCAACGGGAAAAGGTAAATTTTAATTTGTGAGGAAAGGGTGAATTAAAAGCCTTATATACTTAGAAAGTCAACCTTATGACTTCGCTTGACTATTTTTAGGGGTTGGCTAATGATACTACTGCTACCTTTTCCTATAAGTAAGGCGAAAAGACCCGTGCATAGAACACTGCCTGAACCAAATAGCTAGTTCGGCGAAAGGAGTCTGAGAAGAACGGTTCGGACACATAAGTTTGGGGAAAGTGGCTCGAGAGGACGGTTCAAGGGGTTGGCACGGCCGAACGAATTCGAAGATTGGTTCGATATGAGAAGAAGAGGAATCGGCTCGGTCAAACGAGCCTAGAGGTGATTCGGTACGAGAAGGATAGAAGTTGGTCCGGGTTATCGAAAAAAGTCTTAGAGCTACGCTACACGTGAGTGGTAGGTCTAGGCTAGCTTTACAGAAGGTAAGTGGGTGAAAGGGATGGGCTAGAATATTTCCCGAAATCTAGATAAGAAGTTTGTTACACAACAAATCGGGACCCCGTATAATATTCGGAGGAGCCTTCACTCCTCGTGTCTGTAACAAAATGATTCTTCAGATAAGCAAGGTGGTCACATGTATGATGAAGGAGGTTCGTGGTGCAACAGCTAGCCAGAGGAAGTGAAGGGGAGATAAAATGGAGAGGAAGGGCAAGAAGAGGGGGATCCGCATTTTTTTTCCAAGAGCAAGAGACAAAGACACACTCGAAGGGAAGAGCAACCACATCGCCGAAGAAGGAGACAAGAAGAGTAGTGAGCTCCATTCTTTTGATATTTAGTGTATTGAGTCAACTGTAAGAGGTTTTCTCCTCCACATCCGTAAGTTTTTTCCGCGAAGGAAGAAGTTCATAGTGAAAGTGCTTTGGCACCATAGCTCGTGGGAGAGCTCACCTCCATGAAGTAGAAATTCTCATTCCGAACTACGTTACATCTTGTTTCTCTGTTCTTTGCTTATGTTGCGTGCATTTTTCTTCTCCATACTCTATTACTGTTGCAGCCGAAGAGAACCCCCAAGCTTCCCGCATGCTCTCCGACGTTGAAAGGAAGCTAGAAAATCCTTCTACGACCGCATCAGTTACCTTGAGTCCAAATGACATGACTTATTATTCGAAATATTCTTTTAGATAAGAGAAAATTGTCCATTCAATAGAGTCTGGATACATTCTGACTTGTTAAAATCTAGATTTCATATCAAATTTTAAATATCATTTTGAATCTTAAATTTTATTGAGAAGTTGATCTTTATTTGATATTTTATAATCGTCTTCATGACCATTATTATTGAAACATATACAATTAAATATCATTCAAAATTGTCCCCATTTTTGCACCTTTATTTATAATAAAAGGAGGACTTCAATTCCCAGAATAGATTGTTGGATAGCGCCAAGATTTAATAACTACTTAATATACATAGCACATTCTTCAGTCCCCAGTTAGTATATTTAAGATCTTATGTCTTGATTGTGAGAGTAGAATTTATTATGTTTAATTTACGGTACATCTTATCTTTTTCTCAGTATTTAGTAAGGTTTTCGTTTATAATTTTTAGCTTTTCTAGCTTTGAGATTAAGGAGTCTAAATTCTCCTGAGTTATCAGGTTAAGTAAATAAGTGGGAGTTAAGAAATCCCTTAAGATTTTATAATCTAACAATTCTATTTCTTCTAGAATCACTATTCTTAATCTTGGTTGTTATTTGTCAATTTAATTGGACTAAAGCAGCAAAGTACTTTTAGTTTCTTTATTTATTAGAACCTTTGATAAGACAATGGCATGGATCTTGTGAGGTTCAGAAGGAGAGAGTGTGAGGACATCACCACGTTTATCAATAGATCTCCAATGGGTATTCAAGAGAATGTGTGACTAAAAAGTTAGTACAAGAATAAGATGAATGTTTTTATGGTGAAGTGGTCGAACCCAAAGTTGATTAAGTGTGATTGAATGACTAAATTGTTAGAGGATTGTGGCCCGATTGTAATCAAAAAATATACCTGTTCTTCGTTGATTTTACCCGGTTGGAGGTTGGACTTGCGTCGGAGGAAATGATCACAGCCGGAAAATAACCTCAGGTTTTCACAAACCAAGATCCGCCTCCGAATGCTTCCTCGCCTCTGATTTCCTCTTCGCCGACGATCAACCGGATTGCCGATCCGAACCAAAACTTGGACGCACGCTCCTTCCCTTTTAAGGGAAGGAGCGCGTGCTCGAGGCGGTTCCACGAACTGCCTCTGTGCAGTTCGTGGAACTGCCACGAACCAACATCTCCCACTCGTCCAAGGTATGTCACATAGACAAAATGATCACACAGACCAATTTAGAAGAGGCGTTTAGTCACATAGACTAAATGAAAACATCAAATTAGAAAATGGTTCGTGCGACAGCAAGCACATTGAGCGTTCAAATGCTAAGAAAGTTGTTACACCTTACATAGCTGCTCATAGAGTGATGCATGCTAAGAGAAGTTGTTACGCCTAACTTAGCCACTCTTCATATGATACATAATCATTCTCCCGATGACACACAGTCATCTCCAGGTGGTACAAAACCATTTATCTTATGGCACACAGCCATTTTCCAGGTGACACACAGTCGTTTTCCAAATGATACAAAATCATATTTCTGGTGGTACATAACCATTTACCTGAAACATCCATGTCTTGCTTTTTACCCAGATTAAATAATCTCATTTACATCAATATGAACATCTCTAATCCCTTAAATTGACCATCATGTCAAGAGCATGTCTCATATTCCAAATATTCACAAACATTTCTGTACACAACAGAAAAGAGTCGACTAGTGAATAATACTCATTAGATGTAAATCTATTTAATCTTCCTTTTTAGTGTGAATCTATTCATTTTAATCAATCGCTTTCCTAGACATGTTCCATAGACCGAATCATCCATAGTCAATAGGTTTACATGCTAAAGTAGCAGACCTTGATCAAAACTTCAAGTAGACACCTAAATAGTCACAAAGGGCAAATTTTGAGATCAACATATAATCTCAAAGGGCTCACATAGTAGAGAAGCAGGGATCCATTCTCCTACTACCCTTATTGTCGTCTTAGCACATGTGGTATGATTCACATGCTACGATGTCGTCCTCTTTACCAATAAAGAGCGCATGTTTTCCTCAAATTAACACCGTACAGATTTCGATCTAGACATTCTCAATGTCTAATCTAGAGTTCAACACATGAATCCAAAATTCAACATATGAATTCTAATCTGGCTCAAAAACAGGTATAGTAAATGGTGGGTTCATTTACTTCGATCATTTATCACAAAATTATCTTATCTTGATACAAATATCAAGACGACCCTAACTTATAGGAATGTAACAAATTTCACAGCTTCCAAAGCTAACAACCACATAGGCTGACCTATAAGCATCGGTCTTACCTCTATTCATACACAACAAATAGAGATGATTGTCCATGTGAGAGGACCAATCACTACCTGCCAACATGCTTATCGAGATCTTATCACTAGAATGTAACATAACATACACTGAATAGATTATGGCCGACATTATAAACAATCAAATCATTATATTCAATTGTCATTACAAGACTGTTACATTCTACGAAGTCCCATAGACTTTACATGCTCATTAAATGACTCTTTAGTCATTGGCTTAGTAAAAGGATCTGCAAGCATAGCTCGTGTAGGGATATACTCAAGAATCACCTTCTTTTTAGCAACAATATCCCTGATAAAGTTGTATTTTATAGCAATATGCTTGCCCTTGCTGTGATATTTGGGATCCTTGGAAAAAGCTATCGCAGCTTGACTGTCACAATAGACAGTCACTGGACTCCCACTGTTCTCAGCAATCTTCAAATGCTTTAGGAACCTTCTCAACCAGACTGCTTCTTGTACAGCTGCTGAACATGCCACATATTCAGCTTCCATTGTAGATAAGGCCACACAGGCCTGTTTCTTGCTGTTCCAGGAGATGGCGCCACCATTCAACAAGAACGCATAGCCTGATGTAGATTTTCTATCATCCAGGTCCCCAGCCCAATCTGCATCTGAATAGCCCATAAGGCTCATATCTGATCCTTGATAACAGAGACAATAATCTGTCGCCTTGGATATCTGAAAATCCTTTTCACTGCCTTTCAGTGTCTCGATCCTGGGTTTGACTGGAACCGGCTAACTAAGCCCACTGCATAGCTGATATCGGGACGAGTACACAACATAGTATACATTAAACTACCTATGGCACTGGCATATGGTTTTTTATTCATGTCGGCTATTTCAGCTGGAGTCTTGGGACTCATACTTTTGCTCAAAACAGTACCTTTCGTAACAGGTGTCTGTTCACTGTTGCATTCAGACATGTTGAAATGTTGTAACATCTTAGTAATATAAGACTCTTGTGACAAACCCAAAAGTCTCTTTGATCGATCCCGGATGATCTTAACCCCTAAGATGTATTCAGCTTCTCCCATATCTATTGTGTCAAATTGAGAAGACAGCCACTTTTTGACTTTTTCAATAAAACCTATGTCATTTCCTGCTATCAGCATATCATCAACATATAATGATAAAATGACATACTTTCCTTTTTCCTTCTTTAGGAAAACGCAATGATCCTCATTGATCATTTCGAAACCATAAGATAAAACCACTTTGTTAAATCTTATGTTCCATTGTCTTGACGCTTGCTTCAGCCCATATATAGATTTCTTCAATCTACATACTTTATCCTCTTGGCCTAAAGCAACGAAACCTTCTGGCTGAACCATATAGATTTCCTCGTCAAGCTCACCGTTAAGGAAAGCGGTTTTGACATCCATCTGATGTAATTCCAAGTCATAATGCGCCACAAAGGCCAAGATAACTCGGATTGACACAAACTTCACTACGGGAGAAAATGTCTCTTCAAAGTCAATACCCTCTCTTTGGGTAAATCCTTTTGCAACCAAACGAGCCTTGTATCGGTTAATCGATCCATCAGACTTCCTCTTTATTTTGAGAATCCACTTATTCCCAATGGCCCTTCGGCCAGGAGGAAGATCGACTAACTCCCAAACTTGATTCCGAATCATTGACTCCATCTCTTCTTCCATTGCACTTTTCCACTTATCTCTAACTCTACATCCCAACGCTTCCTCAACTGATTGAGGTTCATCTTCGTCAACTGGGAGTGTCATCATTGCCTCATTCTCAATATCAAACCTCCTTTTAGGTATGATCTTACGAACACTTTTCCGTAAGTTGGGCTGTTGAGAAGTCACCCCGTGATTAGGCACATTACTCCCACTCGGTTGACTAGGTTCAGGTATCCCACTAGACACCTGTCTTGTTGATAACGACTCATCCTCCTCAAAAAGAGGAACTATCTTATCAACTTCACCCTTTGTTGGGAACTCAGTTTCTAGGAAAGTGGCATCTCTAGACTCAATCTCAGAGATTGTTCCATCTTGTTGCTCACCTATAAAAACGTAACCTTTTGAGGTATCAGAATATCTTATAAAGATACACTTCTTACCTCTAGGTCCTAGTTTTCCATATTTGTGAGAACTATTATGAACGTAGGCAGCTGACCCCCAGGGTCTCAGATTGCTCAAATCTGGTTTTCTGCCCGTCCAACGTTCATATGGGGTTGATGGAACTGACTTTGAAGGCACTTTGTTAAGTATATATGCCGCAGCTAGTAATGTATCTCCCCAATAGAGAAGCAAATTAGCTGCGCGCCATCATAGACCTAACCATTTCAAGAAGAGTCCTATTTCTTCTTTCAGCAACCCCATTTTGCTGTGGAGTTCCTGGGATCGTTAGTTGTCTAATAATCCCCTTATCATTACATGTCGTCTTGAACAAATCAGACAGATATTCACCCCCACGGTCAGTGCGTAAGGTCTTAACCTTACGTTCCGTTTGATTCTCAACTTCGTTCAAATAACGAATAAAATAATCCAACGCTTCAGATTTTTGAGAAATCAAATACACATGACCATACCTAGTGAAATCATCAATAAATGTAATGAAGTAGGAAGCTCCATGCCTAGCCTTCACACTCATCGGACCACAAATATCCGAATGAATCAATTGCAATGGCAAGTCTGCTCTAATAGCCTTTCCAAATGGTTTCCTAGTTGCTTTTCCAGCAAGACAATGCTCACATACAGATAAGCTAATCTTAGCACGAGAGTCCAATAAACCCTCTCTAGCTAATCGATTCATGCGACCTTGTCCTATATGTCCCAATCTAGCATGCCAAACCTCATCAGATATATCCGCATTACTAGTAAGAGCAATGTTTGAAAAACAACTATGAATCACACAATTCACATCAGGCACCACATCTAGTACCATAAAACCATTAGATAAATAACCATATCCGATTGACACAGAGTCAATCTTAAGTTTTACACAACGACTGGAAAATTTTACAGAGTATCCCAAATCAAGAAGACAAGTAACAGATACAAGATTCCTTCGAATCTCCGGAGCATACAGGACATCATGAAGAAACAAAGTACTTCCACCACGAAGGTTGAGTTTACAAGTGTCGACTCCCTTGACTTCGACTCTTGCATTGTTTCCTACATAGATCCATTTGTTGCCTGCAGGTACCCGGCGGTACTCCACATATGTAATCCGCTCTCGAGCTACATGGTTGGTTGCTCCCGAATCTATAATCCACAAAAGATAAGAATCGACAAGATTAGCAACAAAATGCTCAGAAGACAGACTAGAAGTTACCTTCTTAGGCTCAGTACACTCCCGAGCAAAGTGGCCCTTCTTACCACAATTAAAGCAAGATAACTTGCTTTTAGGTTTCTTCCCTGTCTTCTTCTTCTTGATTTGATCCTTCCCGGAAGAGCAACGCGTTTTTATTCTTTCCCTTTCCCTTCTTGTACCATTTTTTCTTGGATCGGATGATCCAGAGCCAGAACGACCATATAGGCTTGGCGAAATCTCGCGATTCTACTCTCTCGACCTCCACCAACATGCCGTGAGACATCAGCGAAAGTCTTAATACTCTCACTGTGAGTTAAGGTCTGCTTCATGGTCTCCCAAGAATCGGGAAGAGAACGAATAACCGCCTGAACCTGTTGTTCATCGGTTAACTCATGACCGGCAGTTTTCAGCTCCCGGATCATATTCGACATCTCCCTGAGATGTTGAACCATCGTTGCATTCGGGCGCTTCTTGTAGTAACCGACCGATCGTTAGCCGGCTTACTCGCACTTATTCCATCAGATCTCTCTAAGGGCTACCCAGACTGCATGAGCTGAAGGATATGGCTCATACTCTAACACTAGGTCATCCACCATCAACTTATCAATATTCCCTTAGCAAAGGGAATCCTTCCTTTCCATACCTTATGGTATCAAGGTCACGCCCAGATCAGGTCAGATTACTCTCAACAGGTTCCATCAAAACCTGATTAACAGCCTCTAGAACTTCTTGTTCCTCAAGTACATATTGAATCTTGAGGTGTCATATCTTATAGTTATCCCCATTCAGTTTTTCACCTTTGTTCAGTTCAGCTATGATGTTTTTAGTTGCCATAACCTAACATAAATAAACACATTATTTAGTTACTCAGTGTATGCTTTTATGTATGTAATCTCAAAAATAAACTCAAGATAAATCTGATTTGGTTTACAAAATCAAGTGACAACTGCGTTATCACTCATCATTTGTATGTGTCAATCAGACTTAGATTGATATATTTTATTACATACATCCCACTTAATGATATTAATCATTATTACAGCATGATATTACACATGAACATATCATTATATACACATTTGAACTAATCAAGGGCATACTCAGTAATCATGCATCATGTAGAATTAACAGCATCAAATGAACTAATCATTAAATGAACACATCATTAAAATAAACATGCTGTACAATGTTAACAAATAACAAAGTCTACTTAGAATGTAACAAATTACATTCTTCCTACTCATAAACTAAAACAACTCCTAATAGACTAGATAAGCGATCACTGCTCCCACTAGGACAAGCCCTAGCGCAACAGTAATCATGACATGTCCTCTCCGACTGGACTCAACTACAATACTCTCTGCTGGGACACTCACAGGCAACACATGCTGCCCTGATACAGAGTCCTTCAAAGACCTCACTATCCGAGAACCAAAATCCTCCACAGGGTCTTCTTCAGGATCCTCTTCACAGTCAGCGTAGTTTATCAGCTCTGTGCACAACTGGGTATATGAAACACGTCCTTCATGTAACCCCCAAAATTGTCGTACCGCGTCAGCAAGATTATCGGGCAATGAACGAATCAACGCCCAAATCCTGTAGTTGTCTAACACTGGAAACTCCTGCATCTCGAGCTTCCAAAATAGTCTGTCCAGCTTCCCAATGTGTCCAACGACTCCATGGTAAGGGTCATAGTCCAAATCTTCGATAGCCTCCCTATACCGATTGCGCAACACATCGCGCCGGGTCATAGTGGTATACATCCGCGCCATCTGTAAAATTGAAATAAATTATGTCAGTACATAACCGACAAAACCAGTACAAATACCGGTATATTTCAATTAATCAAGGCACAGAACAAATACTCATTTATCAAGAAGAACTAAACTTCTTGAATTTTAGGCTATAATCAATTGACACATTGATCAATCAATTTTGACCCTTAGACAGTCATAAACTAGTTCTTGTTGGATCGATTTGAGCGCTAGAGGGGGGGGTGAATAGCGATAAGAAAAAACTTTTCGTAATCGTTCGAATTGGCACGAGTAAACGCAGCGGAAAGATAGCAATAAATAAATAAAAACACGAGGGGTTTTTACTTGGTTCGTAGCCTACGGCTACTACTCCAAGGCCCTAATGGTCCTTGACCACGCACGGAGGGCAAATATTAAACGAACTCCTTCTCGATAGAGATAGGAGTTAAGCGACTACAAAAACTCAATAAAGATTCAAGGTAGAGGGACACTCCCCCTCTCCTTGATATGATTTAAAGCTTGAAAATAAAGACAACTTATACAAAATTAAAGATTATACCGACGACTTCAAGGATTGGAGGTTGAAGCTTTAGTCGTCGTCTCGGCAGCGCTTCGTCGTAGGGATGTCGGAGAGTCGGAGCGTATCGGAAGCACTTGGAAGCTTTTTAATTGATGAAAAACCCTAGGTTTGGCCCTCCTTTTATAGCCTTTAAGCCCCTCAACGAATGGGTCTTCAACCAATCACAAATGGGCACAAAACTCCTTGAAAAATGGTGATAAAGCTTGACTCCTCGAGGCTGATTTTTGACCACCGGTTGAACTGATTTCTTGGCCGGTTGAACTGATGGCTCAGCAGTTGAACTGATTTTTGGCCGGTTGAACTGATGGCTTAGCAGTTGAACTGATTTTTGGCCGGTTGAACTGATTTTTAGACTTTTCGACAATAATAAAGAGTTACCTCAAAATATAAGTGGATTCGACGGCCACTTGCGGTCCGATCTCAACATAGACCTTCCATGGGAAGTCTTGGGTCGGATCGTCGCCTAAGATCATCCCCGTAAAGAGGATTCGACCTCACTTACGCTCGCACACACGAGCTTACCTCGATACTTACTTGTCGCTTTTGCTTCCGGCCTTCCACTCGATTCCTTCAGCTCCAGCATTGAGACTTTTCTGCACACTTGATTTAGCTCGTGAGATAACAATATATGCTTAACTTTGTATCGTTTGCTATAATCAAAACTTAGGTTCGACTTAGGTGCCTACTGCACCAACAATCTCCCCCTTTTTGATTTATGGCAAACCCACATACAAAGTTAAGTAAATAGCAAGCATGAAGAATAATAATGTGCATGAGAAACAAAAAATATGAAGATTAAGTTGGAGTAGTAAGGATTTTCTTCAAATACTCCCCCTTGAGGAAACCTCCCCCTAGACCGAGGGTGAGTCTTTGAAGAAAGACCTTAATCCTCCCCCTTGAGGGTTGCTTTAAGTAATTAACATTACTTAAAGTTGGCCTTAGCAAAACATTTTAGTTAAGCCCTTTCTCCCCCTTAAGTAAAACATTAATGACATAAAGTTTTGTTAAAAGTTATAGAATACGTTTAAGTAAAACGTAGACGGCACAAATACGTTTAAGTTAAGAATTATTTAACTTTTGTCAAAAGTTAAATAAGTTTTAACTTTTGGTAAAAAAAATTGTTTTGACCCCTTAACTTTGGCCTTTTTCTCCCCCTTTTGCCGTATATCGAAAAGAGTAAGGGGTGTGTGTGGAAAAAAGTTAATTTTAGAATCCAAGCATGTTCCACATTATTTTGAAAATAATATACTGAAAATAAGTTCATCTATAAAATGTTCGACTCATATTTGGCTTGATTGATATGAAAGATCAACCAGTCCTGGTCAGAGTCGGTTAGTATGTATGATTATACTCCATGGTTCATAGCGATGCACTAGCTCTACATACGGAACCGGAGTAAGGTCCTAACATCTCACGCCCATCTATTGGCTAAGTACACAAACACATTAGTCCTATGTGTTGTGAGATGTATTAGCTCCTTAAATCTATAGGTGCATGATATCTAAGGTATGTCCTATGCTAGTTCCATGAAAAAGTAAGAAATAGTAGTAAGAAAATATAATTTGCAAGTTCCTATTCTATTACGCACATGCCCAATTTTAGTCTCAAGAGACTAAATTCCGGGTAGTGGTTTAGTAAAAATGTCTGCTAGGTTAGACTTCGAGTCAACATATTCGAGTTGTATGGAGCCATTGGCTACATGTTCTCAAATGAAATGGTGTTTTACCTCTATATGCTTTGTTCTTGAATGACATATAGGGTTCTTAGTTAGATTTATCGAACTTATGTTGTCTACAAAATTTTAGTTTGGTGATCCAAAACCTAAAGTCTCGGAGAGTGTGCTTCATCCAAAGAAGCCGAGTTACACACTCACCCATCGCAACGTATTGGCCGGTGGTAGATAAGGCAACACAATGTTGCTTCCTCGCACCAACTCACTAGACTCGAGCCGAGTAGTTGACAACAACCACTCGTGCTTTTTCTATCGAGCTTACTCTCGGCATAGTCCGAATCGGAGTAGCGGTTAGTTCGAACTCGGTAGATCTAGGATACCAAATACCGACATTAAGTGTACCCTTTAGATATCTAAGGATACGCTTGACTAGGGTTAGATGAGACTCCTTAGCAGTTTGAAACCTTGCGCACATACTTCTACTGAATAGGATGTCGGGACTGCGATTAAGTATAGGAGACTTCCTATCACGCTCCTATAGTACTTTAAGTCAATGGACTTACTTTCTAGGTCTTCTCTTATGTTAACATTAATCGCCATCAGGTGTTTATTATCTTAGCGTCTTGCATTCCAAATCTTTTAATTAACTCCTTAGTGTATTTTTGTTGATATAGGTATATACCATCCTTAGTTTGTTTAATTTGTAGACCTAAAAAGAAACTTAACTCGCCTACCAAGTTCATTTCGAACTCACTTTCCATGAGTGAAACGAACTCGTTTAGTAAGGTTGAGTTAGAGGTTCCAAAAATTATATCGCTCGTACGTAAATTTGAGCTATGAATATTTCTTTACCTAAGGTTTTTACGAAGAGAGTTGGGTCAACTAAGCCTTGGTTAAACCCTTTTGACTTGAGATGGATTGAAAGTCTCGTACCAAGCTCGAGGAGCTTGTTTAAGTCCATAGAGCTTTCTTAAGTTTTAGAACATGGTCGGGTTTATCTAGATTTTGAATCCGGGGTTGGCTAACATAAACTTCTTCTTTAATGTATCCATTTAGGAATGCCGACTTAACATCCATTTGAAATAGCTTAAATCCTCGATGTGGCATAAGCTAGCAACATTCGAATGGATTCGAGTCTAGCTTCTTGGGGCATAGGTTTCGTAATCTAAGCCTTCGACTTGATCAACCCTTTGGCGACTAACCTAGCCTTGTTTCTAACTACTTCACCTTTATCATCAAGCTTATTTCTAAACACCCACCTTGTTCCAATTGTCGTTTTGTCTTTAGGTGGTGGTACTAATTCCACACTTCATTCCTAGTAAATTGAGCTAGCTCTTCTTGCATTGCAATAATCCAATCGGGATCAAGAGCTTGTTCAATTGATTTGGGTTCTATCTTTGAAATTAAGGAAATTTGACTAAGGTTCCTATAGGATGCTCTAGTTCGAACTCCTAGATTAGGATCTCCTATCACTTGATCGATAGGGTGGTTAGTCTGAATCCTAGATTGGGTTGGGTTTGTGTCACCTAATGCTTGATCAATGGGGTGACTTGGTTGAACACTAGTTTGACTCGGATCACTTGTCACTTGGTCGACAAGAGAAGTTGGTTGATGTGGATTAGACTCGATCTCGTGGTGAGTTAGGTCTAGTATGAGTAGGCTCGCTAATTGGGGTTGTCGGGGTTTTGTAGGTTCGTGTCCTTCATCAAATACTACATTGATAGTCTCCTCGACTCTAAGGGTGTCGTGGTTATATACTCTATAAGCTCGGCTTGTAGTCGAGTATCCTAGAAATATTCATCGTGGTTTTGGATGTAAATTTCCTAGGTAATCCTTAGTGTTTAGAATATGTACCTTACACCCAAATACCTAAAGTACTTGATGTTAGGTATTTTATCGTGATAAATCTCATGAGGTCTTAAGGTGCCTCTTTACCATAAGGATCCTATTCGACATAGCAAGTCGTGCTAATCTACGCCCAAAACCTATCGTAGGTTATATTCGTTTAACATGGTCCTAGCGGCTTCTTGTAGAGTTCGGTTTTTCCGCTCCACTAGGCCATTTTGTTGAGGGTCCTAGGGCAAGAGAATTCATGGTGGTATCCGTTTAGGTTCTGAGTCGGTGAACCTTTGATTTTGAATTCACCACCATGATCGCTTCTAAGTCTTTTAACCTTAAGGTCTTTTTGATTCTCGATTAATTTGAATAGATTGATTAATTGATCTAGGGTATCATTTTTATGTTTGATGAACCTAACCGAGTAAACAGGAGTATTCGTCAATTATGACTAAGCAATATTGACTTTTATTGAGTGACTTGGCTCCATGTGAATCGAATAGATCCATATGCAGGAGCTCAAGTACACTTGAGGTTCGTTCTTGGTTAGTTAACTTGTGTTGTGTCATAGGTTGTTTTCCTTGTTGACAAGCATTACAGATTTTATTAACCAAGTTGTTGAGGTTTGGTAAACCTCTGACTAAGACACTATGACTCATCTTGTGGACGAGTCTTGGGTGCGAGTGACCGAGTCGTCGATTGCCTGACCATGATTCCTCTTCCTGTGTCATAAGACATTTGGCTGAGGATTTGATTAAGTTCATTGTATAAATGTTATTTGTCCTAGTTCCTTTGAGTATTGTTTTAGCTGTTTCATTTGTTTTAATTACACATTCATTTTCTAAAAATACGACCTTATAGTTATTGTCACACAATTGGCTTACGCTAAGCAGGTTATATTCAAAATTCTCTACAAGTAATACATTTTTAATAATAAAATTCGAGTTAAGCTCGATATCACCTGATCCGATGATTTTGAGCTTGCCGTTATTCCCAAAGGCTACCGATCCTTGTCGTTTGAATCGAAGCTTTGTGAATTTGAGTTGATCCCCGGTCATGTGCGAGCAACCACCGCCCAACATCCATTGATCCTACACACAAGGTGGTTGGATTGGATGTTAGATTTTATTTTTAAATTGGTTGTAAGTTGTTAAACCTAGGTCATCTCACAGTCTATATGATCAAGCATGTTATACTTATGTGTTTTTTGTGAGATGACTCCCAATTAAATTTATTAAGTGGATTTAGGTTTAAGTGATTTTATGTTGAGATGATTTTCAATTAAATTGATTAAGTGGATTTAGGTTCAAGTAATTAGGATTTAGGTTCAAGTAATTTTATATTGAGATGATTTTCAATTAAGTTGATTAAGTGGATTTAGGTTCAAGTAATTTTATGTTGAGATGATTTTCAATTAAGTTTGATTAAGTGGATTTAGGTCCAAGTTAGATTTGGATTTAACCCAAGGCTTGTCAAGTTTACCTTTTCAAGATCATGGCTTCCAGGTCGTGGCGAGGCACAGGGGCCTTCTTTTATCGGATCATCGACCACTTCCTTAGACAAAGCCATGTTCAAGAAAATGATGACTTGACTCACCTAAGACTATTTCCTAGTCTAACTAGTTATTTTTGAAAAGAGGCTCCCCGAGGCTCAATCTTTTCGAAGGATTTTAGTTGGTTATTTGAAAAGAGAGGCTCCCCGAGGCTCAATCTTTTCGAAGGATTTTTTAGTTGGTTATTTGTGTATTCCAAGTGAGTTAAAAACAAAAAAAACTAAGCATGCAATTTCTAAGTTAAAGCACAAACATGTTTTGTCTTGGCTCCCTAGACCAGTTGAATCGGTTCGGTCTATCCACATAGTGGATTTGGTCATTGGGAACCCGATGCAGTTAGATCCTAGAGTTGAAATCAAGGTGGTCTTAGGGACCCATGCTTGGACACATTTTTATGTCTACTTACGATTGACATATCGACTTATTGGTCGTGTTTGAGCTAAACCCTAGTCCGGCCTTGTTGTACCTTTGCGATCAAGTAGGAGGTCAAGTCCTTTGGATCCCAAAGTAAACCTTTCACGTATTCCTAAGATCTTGACTTGACTTTTCAAGAGTGAGTTCTCAACTTCGAGTTTTTCAACCCGAGTTGAGTCCTTCTCTTGAACTCGACTAGTCGAAGAGGTTAGGGAGACCTCGTGTTTGAGGAGTTTAACTTCCTCAACCAGGATCTCGACCTTGGACTCGGACTTAGCTAACTTCCTAGACAAAAATCTAACTGTATTATGTAAAGTATTAAATAAAGTCTGACTTACTTTAAGGGTATCATTTGAACCGGATGCGTATCCGTGGCTTGACTTGAAGGTTAGCCGTAGTCCGAATCATCCTCGGTTCGACTCAAGTTGAGTTCGGTCTCCGTGTCGGACTCAATTGATTTCACCATGAAGGCGTGTTCTTCGTCTTCTTGGATGACGCTTCTTCCCATGTCGCGTTGAGGGCCTTCTTGTGCTTAGGTGCTTGGTGGTTGAGCTTGGGGCACTCGGACTTGATATGTCCAAACCTGTTACACTCATAACACCTAATATTAGAACTTTTAGGTTTACCTTGGTTGGGTCGAGTCGTGGTTCGCTTTCGTCCCTTGGCTATCCTTCGAGCTAGGTTCATTAGTTCGGCAATCAATTCGGGTCAACTTCTTCTTGGACTCGTCTTCCTCCTCGGTTGGTGGTGGCTTGCTTGCGATTTTCTTCTTCTTTGATCCTGCAATAAAGCTATACCCCTCTCGGGTTCGAGTTGGATTTTCATGTAATTGAAATCGGAAAGAGTTCATCTAACCTAATTTTAGAAAGATCCTTGGAGACCTTGTAGGCATCGACCATGGATGCCCACAAGGTAGTCCTCGAAAAGAGTTTAGAACATACCTTATAAGGTCGCGGTTTTCGACCTTTTGCCCGATTTGCGTGTAAGTTGTTGATGTGGACACGGGCGTGGAGTTGTCGCGGATTCGTGTTCCTGCATTTTTAGTGTGTACAATTTATTGAATAACAAATCACGCATACCTTGGCTTGATCCGATCCTTCGTGTAACTCGATTAGTTTAGTCCAAAGATCCTTTGCGCTTATGAAGGGCCGACGCGATTTAACTCCTCCTTGGATAGGCCGCATTGGAGGATTTGTGTTGCCTTGGCGTCGGCTTCGACTTGTCGTTTTGTTGCAACGGTCCATTGATCATAATCCAAGGAGTCACCCACTTCATTAGTCGGAAGTGTGAATCCCGTTTGGATTATGATCCACATCTCGTTTTGGGTTTTGAGAAAGCATTCCATCTGTCCTTTCCAATAATGGAGATTGTCTCCATTGTAAAACAGAGATCGGACGGTGCTAAAACCCTCGAGATGGCCCATTGAAACAAAAACAAAAAAGGAGCAGGAAAAAAGCAAAGACAAAAACTCAAAACAAGTACCAAGACTCGCGTCTTGGATTAGTAGTCTTGAGGAGAGAATTTAACAAACAAAATAAATAGAAATAAACAGAATTAAAAGAAAATAAATCTGTAAAAAAAAGCTAGATTGGTGGTTTCACCAAATCTTAGCAACCCCCGGCTCTGATACCAATTGTTGGATCGAGTTGAGCGCTAGAGGGGGGGGGGTGAATAGCGATAAGAAAAAACTTTTCGTAATCGTTCGAATTGGCACGAGTAAACGCAGCGGAAAGATAGCAATAAATAAATAAAAACACGAGGGGTTTTTACTTGGTTCGTAGCCTACGGCTACTACTCCAAGGCCCTAATGGTCCTTGACCACGCACGGAGGGCAAATATTAAACGAACTCCTTCTCGATAGAGATAGGAGTTAAGCGAATACAAAAACTCAATAAAGATTCAAGGTAGAGGGACACTCCCCCTCTCCTTGATATGATTTAAAGCTTGAAAATAAAGACAACTTATACAAAATTAAAGATTATACCGACGACTTCAAGGATTGGAGGTTGAAGCTTTAGTCGTCGTCTCGCGCTCGTCGAGGGACGCCGGAGAGCCTGAGAAGCACTTGGAAGCTTTTTAATTGATGAAAAACCCTAGGTTTGGCCCTCCTTTTATAGCCTTTAAGCCCCTCAACGAATGGGTCTTCAACCAATCACAAATGGGCACAAAACTCCTTGAAAAATGGTGATAAAGCTTGACTCCTCGAGGCTGATTTTTGACCACCGGTTGAACTGATTTCTTGGCCGGTTGAACTGATGGCTCAGCAGTTGAACTGATTTTTGGCCGGTTGAACTGATGGCTTAGCAGTTGAACTGATTTTTGGCCGGTTGAACTGATTTTTAGACTTTTCGACAATAATAAAGAGTTACCTCAAAATATAAGTGGATTCGACGGCCACTTGCGGTCCGATCTCAACATAGACCTTCCATGGGAAGTCTTGGGTCGGATCGTCGCCTAAGATCATCCCCGTAAAGAGGATTCGACCTCACTTACGCTTGCACACACGAGCTTACCTCGATACTTACTTGTCGCTTTTGCTTCCGGCCTTCCACTCGATTCCTTCAGCTCCAGCATTGAGACTTTTCTGCACACTTGATTTAGCTCGTGAGATAACAATATATGCTTAACTTTGTATCGTTTGCTATAATCAAAACTTAGGTTCGACTTAGGTGCCTACTGCACCAACAGTTCTATCCTTAAGTCATTCAAGTCAAATTCTAATTGTTCCAAAACAATCCATCTAACCATAGTTATGAGTTTAGTCAACCAAAGTCAACCTTACACTATTCTTGTGTAAATTTAATTAGACACTAAGTCTTTTGTTGAAATCAAATTAATTGAACCCATGTCCAATTAAAATTTGATTCAAGACCCATTTAATTAGGCCCAATTAAGCCAAGCTAAATTCAAAGCCCATTTAATTCTGCCCAATTAATTTGGCCCAATTAAATTCTGCCCAATTAAATCTAAAGCCCAAATATTCGGCCCATTTAATTCTACCCAATTAATTTGGCCCAATTAAATCTAAAGCCCAATTATTCGGCCCATTTAATGCGGCCCAATTAATTCGGTCCAATTAAAGCCCAACAACAAAAAAAAATTATTCTGTACAAAAACAGATTAATAAAAAAAACTTTTTTTTTTTAATTTGGGCCCTTAAATAATCTGTACGAAACAGATTTTTATTTGTTTTTCTAATAAAAAAAAACCATCCGTACAAAACAGATTATTATTATTATTTTTTTATTTAATAAATAGCAACTTTTTCTAGCGCCCTAATCCCGGGCGCGATCGCGCGCCTGCGTTTGGCCGCGTTGGCGCGCCGTCGCTCTCGCGCGCCCGCCACTCGGCGCACGGTACCGCCGCCTCCGGCACCGGTGCGCGTCGCCTACCCCATGAGTACCAGCCGGCCGCGTCGCTTGACGGCGGCGGCGACGGCCGCGTCGCCTCTGCGCCCGGGCGCCATCGCCGCTCTCCGGCGTCGCGAGGCATCGGCGACCTCGCCGCCTCACGCTGCGCCGCGTCATTCGTCTGGGCCGCCGACGAGCAGCTTAACGCTCGCCTCGCTCCTCTGCGTCGCCTCCGCCCGACGCCGTGTCGGAAGGGCGTCGGCTCCGCGTCGCTTCCAAGCGACCGGATGCCGGCGACCGCGACCGCTCCATCGAACAGAGATACTCTGTTCTGTTCTTCGATGGAATTTCCGGTTGCGGCGAAGAAGAAACAAATTGAACAGGTAAATTACATGCTCTGATACCAATGTAATCAAAAAATATACCTGTTCTTCGTTGATTTTACCCGGTTGGAGGTTGGACTTGCGTCGGAGGAAATGATCACAGCCGGAAAATAACCTCAGGTTTTCACAAACCAAGATCCGCCTCCGAATGCTTCCTCGCCTCTGATTTCCTCTTCGCCGACGATCAACCGGATTGTCGATCCGAACCAAAACTTGGACGCACGCTCCTTCCCTTTTAAGGGAAGGAGCGCGTGCTCGAGGCGGTTCCACGAACTGCCTCTGTGCAGTTCGTGGAACTGCCACGAACCAACACCGATTAGAAGAGGGGTTGAATAGCCTTTGAAGTTTGATGGACTTTGCTCATTCTTAATTGTCTACAATATCGTTAGCGCAGTGGAAGGACAATAATAATACTAAAGCAAAGACAATTAAAACTAGACAAAAGTAAAGAAAAAGAGCAATGCAAACAAAGAGATGTAATGTGGTTCACGGTCTTTGCCACTAATTCATGAACAATTCGTTAAGCAGATTACTCCCTCAATCAATCCACTAAACCTTCTCCTTAGCTCAACCAAGGTGGAGAATAAACTTTCTTACACAATCTCTCTCTCTCTTACAATATGATGAAGATAGAAATAAGGAAGAGAAGAGTAAAAACGTTGGGAGCTCTTGGAGTATGCTTATGAGTGAAAGCATTAGTCTCTCCAAAGCACCCTAGCCCTCCTTTTATAAAGAGGAGGGCAATTTTCTCATTGGGCATGTAGCAGTCAACTGCTGCATGTCATCAGTCGACTGTTATTGTTTCATAGCTTCTGACCACACTTGATTCGCGGTCATCATAGCCCAATGACAGAATGATCAGTCGACTGATTACACTAGCAGTCGACTAATCGAGCAATCAATTGACTCAAAGTGTTTTTGTGCTCGCGTCCACTTATAACAGTCGACTGCAACCCTTGGCAGTCGACTGATACTGGAGTAGTCGACTGCCAAACCGTAGCAATCGACTGTTGGGCCACAAAACCCTAGTTGACACCGGTCAACTAGCAGTCGACTGTTGTCAGGTAAAATCTCAAACAACAAAGTATTTGAGCATCCGACCGTCGGGTAAAATCTTAAACTAAATGTTTGAGCATCCGACACTTGATCTTAGCCATTTGGCCAAGTCCACCTACATTGAGCTACCCCACCCCGGATTACAATCGCTGCTCAACTCTCATCTCACACGGAGTCTCCCATTGAAGTTATCTTCCTTCGGTCTACGTCTCTCGGATGCACTAAGCTCACGGCTTCTCCCGTGCCATCCTTCGTGTCTCACCCTCGAAGTCTTCTTCCTTTGGCTCAACTCCATTGCTCCTCGTTCGGTCATCCCTCAGATCCACCAAGCCCTCGGCTTCTCCTCATGCCATCCTTCACCGACTCAAGGACTCAAGCTATGAGACGATGAACTTGCCAATGTTTCATCAAGTAACACATGTGCAATTCATTAAGTCCTGCACAACTTAAATACACACATCAAACCACATAAACATCCTAACATAAACCCTTTGTCATACACATCAAAACCAAATCATACTTGGATTGATTTCCCTAACAATCTCCTCCTTTTTGATGTATGACAATATGTATAAGTTAGGTAAAAATAACTTAAGGAAAGTAAGCATGTAGATCAAACATGGAAATCAAACTCCCCCTTAACACATGTAAACTCTCCCTTAACACATGCTCTAATCATGATTAACTTAAACTCTAACACTTCTCCCCCTTTGACACCCTCAAAAACATCATACATATGTTATACAAATGAGGTATCACTATCTAAGGGAAGAAAAACACCAAAAACTGACTGAAAACACCCAAAAGCAAGTTGTTGTGTTCGTGCACAATGTCATCAACCGACTGGGACAGTTACTAGTTGACTGGTACCTGAAATCCAACATTTCTGATTTCTGAAGCCAACTTCAGAAATATATTAAAAATTCACGAAAATTCAAAAAATCATAAAAATTGGGAAACACATTTCTTATGAGTTCCTTTAACATGGACAAATGATTTTTCATGAAAATGCATCAGATTTTCAAAATTTAGGCAAAAACTCAAAAGCTTTAAAAACTTCAAATTTTGTATCAACTTTGAATACTAATTTTGTCTTAAAACATTTTAAAACATAAACTTATAGTTTTCAAAACATGAAATATTTTTAAATCATTAAAAATATCCAACTATGATCTTTGGGCAAGATGTCCATGAATTAAATATTTGATTTCCCCATAGTTGGTCTATGATTACTATGTAATGATACTCCTAATGATTCATCAAAATATCATAAGTATTAGTGAATCATTTGTATCAACCTAACATCTCACTCATTCTTATGTTTTCAATCAAGTTCTCCTTATAGTGTATGTGAGATGTAACTAAGGTATTTATACTTAACCAAAAATTTCATGCAATTTCTACCCAAGGTTAAGTATTATCAAAAATTCCCAGTCATGAACATAAGTCAACCAATTAACATGATATGAAATAAGTTCAAGTATGGTTGACTATCCTAGATTTTTTTAACCTTTAAGGATTGACTTAGGTATCCAATATAGGTTCTTTCCAATAGGATTCACCAAGCATTCCTTAGGGATCCATTTCCTAGCTACCATTGTTGTTTTTGATTGCCCCCTAGCAATTAAACAATGGTAAGACTTTTTATTTTTGGATCCCTTATATCCTAAGCCCTTTTTGTTGAAACTTTCCCTTTGTCTCCCAATGATCATATTCAAAGTATTTAAGCCTATAGTGAATTTTTTAAGGGCTTTGCTAAGGTATTCTATATTTTCCCTTAAAACCTTATTTTCCTTTAAGCATGCATCATTTAAACTAGAAGAAGAAGCAATATTATCATGTGAACATGCTTTTTTAATCTTTTCTTCTAGATTTCTAATTTCATTTAGCATGCATTTATTCTTCTTCTTAGTTCTAAATAAATTTCTAGTTAAATTTGAAATCATACTGATAACATCTTTAGTAGGGAGATTTCTTACCTCACTTACCCAATCTCCTTCCAAGTCCGATGATTGTGCTCCCCCTACACTTGAGCTTTCCTCCTCACTTAAGCTTCCTTCTTCCTGTTCGAATGAGGTGGAGGCTACATCTTCAATCCCCATGAGTGCAAAGTGGGAGATGATTCTTTTTCCTCTGATGAAGATGAATCATCCCATGTAGCTTTTAAGTTCCAGGGTTTTGATTTCTCCTCCTTCGACTTCTTCTCTTCTTTCTTCTTTCCTTTCTTCTTCTTGTCATCCTTCTTCCTTTCTTCCTTCTTGTTTAAGAGGGGACACTCATCCCTCATGTGTCCTTCTCCTTGGCAATTATATCAAATGATCCTCCTTGCCCTTCTCCTATCATGAGATTTGTTAAATTTAAAGCTTTTTAATGCACATCTTACCCTTCTTACCATGTAGGCCTCTTCATTGCTATCCATCGAAGATTGTGATTCATCATCAGATGAAGAGGGTGTGGTCTTCTTCTTCTTCCCCTTACTTGCAACTAGTGCTACTCCCCTTGATTGCTAGCTTGGTTCTTCAACTATTCCTTCAAGGTGAGTTTCGTGAAGTTCCATGGTTGAAAAGAATTCTTCTAGAGTACTAACCTCTAGATTCCTTGAGATGTAGAACAAATCCACCATGGAGCTCCATTTGGATGATCGGGGAAATGCATCAATGACTTTCATTATCATATCACAATTTTAAAGCTTCTCCCCTACACTTGATAAACCATTAATAATTTCCTTAAATCTAGAATGCCACGATAATACCTTTTATCCTTTTTCTAACTTAATGTTGTTGAGTTGTGATCGGAGGAGGTCCCTTCTTCCTAGTTTGACTTCGGATGTGCCTTCATGAAGCTCAATCAACCTCTCCTACATCTCCTTGGCGCTTGGGCATTCTCCAATTCTATTAATTTCTTATTGAGGAAGCACATTGAAGAGATGATGTTTGGCCTTTGAATTTGCAAGGTATTCCTCCTTTTGCTTCTTTGTCCACCTTGATTTCTCTATTAGCTTCCATTCTTCATTCCTAGGCATCTCGAAATCACTTTCCATGATTAACATTATATCAAAGTCGATTTCGAAAAATACCTCAATCCTCTTCTTCCACCTTGAGAAGTCTCCTTCGAATTTTGGTGAATGGATGTTCATGCCGATCATTTCGTTGATTTGCTTATTCCGGTGGTGAGTCCGTTGACAAGCTCCTCGCTCTAATACCACTTGTTGGAGGATCGTGGCCCGGCTAAAAGGGGGTTGAATAGCCTTTGAAGCTTGATAGACTTCGCTCGTTCTTAATTGTCTACAATACCATTAGTGCAGTGGAAGGACAATAATAATGCTAAAGCAAAGACAATTAAAGCTAGACAAAAGTAAAGAAGAAGAGCAATGCAAACAAAGAGATGTAACGTGGTTCACGACCCTTACCGCTAATCCACAGACAATTTGTTAGGCGGATCACTTCCTCAATCAATCCACTAATTCTCCTTAGTTCAATCAAGGTGGAGAAGAAGCATTCTTACACAATCTCTCCCTCTTACAATATGAATAAGATAGAAACAAGAAAAAGGAGAGTAAAAACATTGGGAGCACTTGGAGTATACTTAGGAGTTAAAGCATTAGCCTCTCCAAGGCACCCAAGCCCTCCTTTTATAGAGAGGAGGGCAATTTTCCCGTTGGGCATGCAGCAGTCGACTGCTGCATGTCATCAGTCGTCTGTTGTCGTTCTAACGACTTCTGACCACACCTAATTCACGGTTGTCACAGTCCAATGCCACACTGATCAGTCAACTAATCACAGTGGCAGTCGACTGATCGAGCCATCAGTCAATTGCTCTAAGTAATTAGTCGACTCAAAGTGTTTCTGTGTCCACGTCCACTTATAATAGTCGACTGCTAACCCTTGGCAGTCGACTAATGGTGGAGAAGTCGACTGTCAAATCCTAGCAGTCAACTGTTGGGCCATAAAATCCTAATTGACACTGGTCAACTAGAAGCCGACTCAGACCAGTCGACTGTTGTCAGGTAAAACCTCAAACAACAAAGTGTTTGAGCATCTGACCGTCAGGTAAAACCTCAAACCAAATGTTTGAGCATCTGACACTTGATCTTAGCTATTTGGCCAAGTCCACCTACATTGAGCTACCCCGCCCCGAGTTACAATTGCTCAACTCTCATCTCACATGGAGTCTCCCATTGAAGCTATCTTCCTTCGACCTGCGTCCCTCGGATGCACTAAGCTCACGGCTTCTCCCGTGCCATCTTTCAAGTCTCGCCCTCGAAGTCTGCTTCCTTTAGCTCAACTCCATTGCTCCTCGTCCGGCGGTCCCTCGGATGCACCAAGCCCTCGGCTTCTCCCCATGTCATCCTTCACCGACTCAAGGACCCGAGCTATGAGACGATGAACTTGTCAATGCTTCATCAAGTAACATATGTGTGATTCACTAAGTCCTGCACAACTTAAATACACATATCAAATCACATAAACATCCTAACTTAAATCCTTTGTCACACACATCAAAATCAAGATCATACTTGGGTTGATTGCCCTAACATAAATTGCCGCAATTTGTGTAAAATCATAAGTGAACTTTTACAAATTTAAAATAGATGAATTTCAGATTTAATTTGTTTGATTAGAGTGGCTAGAATAAAAGATACTAGTATATTTTCATGAATTAGTAGCTCCACTATCAAAAAAAAAAGCATGGAGGGTGAGTTTATGTTCTTGAATATTCAAGGTGTATTGCACTCGGATGTCAATTAAAGTTCTAGAGTTGCAAATGCTTGTAGTTTTAATAAAAACTAGATTGGTGTCTTCGAAAAAGGCAATGCCTTTTCCTTTTGAATATGAAGTTTCAAAAGAGAGCTTAAGTTGCTCAATTTTTGCTTCCATAAAAGTAAATTTAGTTTTCAGAACTAAAACTCTGATTTTTAATAAGAGATTATGAGTATTGCTTTTAACAGTATGAGTTTTTAAAATAGTGATATAAAAAAGTTGTTTAAGGTAAAAATTACAGATTTATTTTTTACAGACTTTACGGAGGTGTTTGGTATGTGGAAAATGGTTGTCTTTTCCATTTTCATTTTCTGGAAAATTAGAAAACGCATTTGGTTTGTGTTTTCCAACTGCGTTTTCCAGAAAACAAAGATGTATTTTTTGGAAAACTGAAAAATAGAAAAAAAGTCGTTTTCCATTTTCCAGAAAATGAAAAACGCGCTGTCTTTACCAAACAGGGCATACATGTTTCATTTTTTATAATTGCAAGATAAAATTCACAAGTAAAACATTATCAATGCTTTCATGGAGTATCCAATCATATGAACAATCTTTTGATTAAATTTAAGATTTGTCAAATTTTGAGAAATAAATTGGAAATACATAAAATCAAGATCCTCAGAATGTATTTGATCCAACAGATCTTCTAATTCCTCAAAATCTTTTTGAAATGAAGGACTTATAATCCTGTATTTTTCAGCAAATCCATAAGGATTATTAAATAATGAGTTCACTAAGAAGAATGATTTTTTTTCGATATTTTCTACAAATATAATAGAATATATAGAGGAAGTATTTGATATATAAAATTATATTTCCATTAAGTCTAAAGTAATTCATCCAACTAATTTAACTTCTCTAGTGTTTAAATTTTCCCTGTTCGAATATGTAGAGGATAAAGTGTCCTGGTTTAATATAGCCAAAGCAAGTTATGATGTTAGTATAAAATTTTTCAATTTGATTTTTTTTAACATGTTTGTCTTTATTTAAGTAAAACTTTTTTTAGTTTTCTTTTTTTTAAATAATAAGTTGTTTTAAATTTTCATTTTAGTTTAGGAGTGATAGTAGACTTTCTTCTCCTTCATTGATTCATATGTAAATTTGACTTAAGATACTATATTATTGATTTTTAAATTGTTTCTGTATAAGTATATTTTTCTATGAGTTTGAAATAATATATTGTACCCAGACATCTATATTATCCTATAGTGATGGTACATTCATATCTGTCCAAGTCTTATATATATATTTTTTCTAAATCTCTAAATAATTTAGAGAATAACCTTTCTCCAAAAGTCGGATTACAATAATTTTTCAAAAACTACTATAAATGCTAAAAGGTCATTACAAAAAGACTTTTTTCAATTTCAACTAAACAATAGGAGTTGTTCTAGGCCTTTCGTGACTTCTTTAGTCTTAAGTCAAGTCTTGTATCAATATTTTTAGCTATTGAAAGTCTATTGATGCAGTCGTAGAAGAGTTTTCTGGTTTCCTTTCAACGTCGGAGAGCATGCAGGAAGCTTGAGGGTTCTCTCCGGCCGCAACAGTAATGAGGTACGAAGAAGAGAAAATGCGCGCAACACAAGCAACGAGCAAAGACACAAGATATAATGTGGTTCGAAACAAGGGTTCCTACTCCACGGGGGTGAGCTCTTCCATGAGCTACGGTGCCAAAGCACTTTCACTATAAACTTCCTCCTTCACGGAAAGAACTTCCGGAGGTGGAGGAGAAAACCTCTTACAATTAGCTCAATACACAGAAAGTATCGGAAAGATGGAGCTCTTCCGACGATGTGATTGCTCTCCCCTCCGGATGTGCCTTTGTCTTCTGCTTCTTGGAATAATGCGGATCCCTTCCTCTTGCCCTGCTTCTCCCTTTTTACCCTCCTTCCTCTGTCCAGCTGTTTCACCATAAACCTCCTTCATCGTACACGTGGCCACCTTGCTGATTTGGAGAATCATTCTATTACAGACACGAGGAGTGAAGGCTCCTCCGAATATTATGGGGGGAGCCCTCTTTTATTGTGTAAAAACCTCTTATCTATATTTCGGGAAATATTCTAGCCCATCTCTGTCAACCACTTACCTTCAGTAAAGCTAGCCTAGACCTACCGTTCATGTGTAGCATAGCTCTTAGGCTTTTCCCGGTAGCCCGGACCAACTTCTATTCTCCCCGTACCGAACCATCCCCAGGTCCGCTAGACCAAGCCGATTCTCATCCGTCTCGTATCGGATCAATTTTCAAATTCACCCGGCCATGCCAACCCCCTCAAACCATCCTCCCGAGCCAATTTTCCCAGACTGACATGCCCGAACGGTTTTTCTCAGACTCCTCCCGTCGAACCGGCTACTTGGTTCGAACATCGTCCTATGCGCGGGTCTTTTTACCTTATTCACAGAAAAGAGGTAGTAGCAGTATCATTAGCCAACCCCCAAAAATAATCAAGCGAAGTCATAAGCTTGACTTTCTAAATGACCTCTAACTCACTCTTTCCTCACCAATTCAAATTTACTTTTTCCCGTTGCCTTAACTCATATGCTCGGAGCGGCTTAACAGGCCCATGGGCCCCGCTTTTCTTTTTCTTTTAGGTAGTCAAAAAGCCACAAAACCCTATATAAATCTTCGTTCTTCCCTTTTATGCATAACTTAACGTACCTAACAATCCAGTCTTTTTCCCTTTTCCCTTCTAGTGGTTTTTCCGATGGTGTTCCAGCGCCCAAGTCCCCTCTCTTGCATGCATTCCTTCTTCAACCTTCAAGTGAGTGTTTTTCCTCGTTCCATACCTATGGCCCCGAAGACCCCACCTTCACTTCCCTGGTATGAGCACACCGTCACCCAGTTAGATAGCAAATACTATTTCTTCAACCATAGGAATCAATTTATAGACCCTTCCGTGCCATGTCGTTTCAATATCACTTCTTACCGACCCTATCGCCCTCCCCCAGGCTTAACCTGCTTCTTTTCAGAACAATTGCTTAATGGTTTGTATTTGCCCGTGCCCTCTTCTTTTCTAGAAATCTTGGACTTTTACAAACTGCCCCTCAACCAATTTACCCCCAATTCCTTCCGCATTTTATCGGGAGTTATCATAGTATTCGGACACTTAGATCTCCCTTTGTCTCCTCAACTATTCCACTGCTTCTTCCAATTGAAATCCTCTAAGGAGGGTCTTTTCTATCTCTCTAGCCGCTCGGATTGCCAATTTTTAGTGAACATGTCATCTTCCCACAAGGGCTGGGAAGTACTCTATTTCTTTGCTCAACTTCCGACGCCCCTCCCCTATTCGGATACCTGTAAGCTAGATCTTTCGGACTTACCCCCATTTCACAAAATTAGGGCTCAATGCAACTTCTCTAAGATTTACAGAGTGTTGAGAGAATCCCACTACTCCTCCGAACATCTGATGAAACCTCCTCTTTTTAGTCGCCACGGGCTATCCCCTTTTCCTTTAACCGCCCCGGACGTCATAGGTAGGACATTATTCATATTTTGATGCAACCAATTTTTTGGATCAACCTACCTTTTTATAAACTTCCTTCTTCACAGAAAGAACTTCCGGAGGTGGAGGAGAAAACCTCTTACAATTAGCTCAATACACAGAAAGTATCGGAAAGATGGAGCTCACTACTCTCCTTGTCTCCTTCTCCGGCGATGTGGTTGCTCTCCCCTCCGGATGTGCCTTTGTCTTCTGCTTCTTAGAATAATGTGGATCCCTTCCTCTTGCCCTGCTTCTCCCTTTTTATCCTCCTTCCTCTGTCTAGCTGTTGCACCACGAAACTCCTTCATCGTACACGTGGCCACCTTGCTGATTTGGAGAATCATTCTGTTATAGACACGAGGAGTGAAGGCTCCTCTGAATATTATATGGGTGCCCTCTTTTATTGTGTAACAACCTCTTATCTATATTTTGGGAAATATTCTAGCCCATCCCTATCAACCACTTACCTTCAGTAAAGCTAGCCTAGACCTACCGTTCATGTGTAGCGTAGCTCTTAGGCTTTTCTCGGTAGCCCGGACCAACTTCTATTCTTCCCCTACCGAACCATCCCTAGGCCCGCTAGACTGAGCCGAATCTCATCAGTCCCGTATCGGATAAATCTTCAAATTCACCCGGCCGTGCCAACCCCCTCAAACCATCCTCCCGAGCTAATTTTCCCAGACTGACGTGCCCGAACCGTTCTTCTCAGACTCCACCCGCAGAACCGACTACTTGGTTCGAACAGCATCCTATGCGTGGGTCTTTTTACCTTATTCACAGAAAAGAGGTAGCAGCAGTATCATTAGCCAACCACTAAAAATAGTCAAGCGAAGTCATAAGCTTGACTATCTAAATGGCCTCTAACTCACTCTTTCCTCACCAATTCAAATTTACTTTTTCCCATTGCCTTACCTCATATGCTCGGAGCGGCTTAACAGGCCCATGGGCCTCGCATTTCTTTTTCTCTTAGGTAGTCGAAAAGCCACAAAACCCTATATAAATCTTCGTTCTTCCCTTTTATGCATAACTTAATGTACCTAACAATCCAGTCTTTTCCCCTTTTCCCTTCAAGCGGTTTTTTCCGACGGTGTTCCAACGTCCTAGTCCCCTCTCTTGCATGCATTCCTTCTTCAACCTTCAAGTAAGTGTTCTTCATCGTTCCATACCTATGGCCCCGAAGACCCCACCTTAACTTCCCTAGTATGAGCACACCATCACCCAGATATATAGCAAACACTATTTCTTCGACCTTAGGAACCAATTTATAGACCCTTTCGTGTCATGTCGTTTCAATACCACTTCTTACCAACCCCATCGCCCTCCCCCAGGCCTAACCTGCTTCTTTTCAAAACAATTGCTTAATGGTTTGTATTTGCCCGTGCCCTCTTCTTTTTTAGAAATCTTGGACTTTTACAAACTGCCCCTCAACCAATTTACCCCCAATTACTTTTGCATTTTATCGGGAGTTATCATAGTATTCCGACACTTAGATCTCCCTTTGTCTCCTCAACTATTCCACTGCTTCTTCCAATTGAAATCCTCTAAGAAGAGTCTTTTCTATCTCTCCAGCCGCTCGGATTGCCAATTTTTAGTGAACATGTCATCTTCCCACAAGGGCTGGGAAGCACTATATTTCTTTGCTCAACTTCCGACGCCCCTCCCCTATTCGGATACCTGGAAGCTAATTCTTTCGGACTTACCCCCATTTCACAAAATTAGGGATCAATGCAACTTCTCTAAGATTTACAGAGTGTTGAGAGAATCTCCCTACTGCTCCGAACATCTGATGAAACCTCCTCTTTTTAGTTGCCACGGGCTATCCCCTTTTCCTTTAACCACCCCGGATGTCATAGGTAGGACATTATTCATATTTTGATGCAACCAAATTTCTGGATCAACCTACCTTTTTATAAACTTCCTTCTTCACGAAAAGAACTTCCGGAGGTGGAGGAGAAAACCTCTTACAATTAGCTCAATACAAAGAATGTATCGGAAAGATGGAGCTCACTACTCTCCTTGTCTCCTTCTCCGGCGATGTAGTTGCTCTTCCCTCCGGATGTGCCTTTGTCTTCTGCTTCTTGGAATAATGCGGATCCCTTCCTCTTGCCCTGCTTCTCCCTTTTTATCCTCCTTCCTCTCTCCAACTTTTGCACCACGAACCTCCTTCATCCTACACATGGCCACCTTACTGATCTAGAGAATCATTCTGTTATAGACACGAGGAGTGAAGGCTCCTCCGAATATTATATTGGGGCCCTCTTTTGTTGTGTAACAACCTCTTATCTATATTTCGGGAAATATTTTAGCTCATCCCTTTCAACTACTTACCTTCAGTAAAGCGAGCCTAGACCTACCGTTCACGTGTAGCGTAGCTCTTAGGCTTTTCTCGGTAGCCCAGACCAACTTCTATTCTTTTCGTACCGAACCATCCCCAGGCCCGCTAAACCGAGCCGATTCTCATCCGTCCCGTATTGAATCAATCTTCAAATTCACCCGGTCATGCCAACCCTCTCAAACTGTCCTCCCAAGCCAATTTCCCCAGACTGACGTGCCCGAACTATTCTTCTCAGACTCCTCCCGTCGAACCGGCTACTTGGTTCGAACAGCATCCTACGTGCATGTCTTTTTACCTTATTCACAAAAAAAAGGTAGCAGCAGTATCATTAGCCAACGCCTAAAAATAGTCAAGCAAAGTCATAAGCTTGATTTTCTAAATGGCCTCTAACTCACCCTTTCCTCACCAATTCAAATTTACTTTTTCCCGTTGTCTTACCTCATATGCTCGGAGTGGCTTAATGGGCCCATGGGTCTGCTTTTCTTTTTCTCTTAGGTAGTCAAAAATCCATAAAACCCTATATAAATCTTCATTCTTCCCTTTTATGCATAACTTAACGTGCCTAACAATCCAATCTTTTCCCCTTTTCCCTTCCTGCAGTTTTTTCCGACGGTGTTCCAGCGCCCTAGTCCCCTCTCTTGCAAGCGTTCCTTCTTCAACCTTCAAGTAAGTGTTCTTCCTCATTTCATACCTATGGCTCCGAAGACCCCACCTTCACTTCCCTGGTATTAGCACACCGTCACCCAGTTAGATAGCAAATACTATTTCTTCAACCTTAGGAACCAATTTATAGACCCTTCAGTGTCATATCGTTTCAATACCACTTCTTACCGACCCCATCGCCCTCCCCCAGACCTAACCTGCTTCTTTTTAGAACAATTGCTTAATGGTTTGTATTTGCCTATGCCCTCTTCTTTTCTAGAAATCTTGGACTTTTACAAACTGCCCCTCAATAAATTTATCCCGAAGTTCTTCCGCATTTTATCGGGAGTTATCATAGTATTCCGACACTTAGATCTCCCTTTGTCTCCCCAACTATTCCACTGCTTCTTTCAATTGAAATCCTCTAAGGAGGGTCTTGTTGGATCGAGAAGCGTCGCTAGAGGGGGGGGGTGAATAGCGATCGTAAATCTTTTCTTTTTCGTTCGTTCAATACGCAAAGTAAGCACAGCGGAAAATAAATGAACACGTTTATTTTACTTGGTTCACAACCCAGCGGTTGCTACTCCAAGGCCCTATCGGTCCTAGACCGCGTACGGAGGGCAAAGCACTAAAACGTCTCCTCCTCGTTGGAGGTAGGAGACAACGATTACAAAAACCGAATACACGAGGATGAGGCAACAAGCCTACCTCACCTCGTTATGAAGATAAAAAACACAGAATATAATATCAAAAATATTACTTGAATCTGCTGCCGACGAAGAAGATCTGAGGTTGTCGTCGCGTCGGCGTTATGACGGTGTTGAAGCGTTGGCGTTGTAGGAGCACTTGATGAATAATTGATGTGATTTGGAGTGGAATCCTCCCCTCCTTTTATAGACTTTGGCCTCTGAAATTGTCTCCTATTTCTTTGGAACAGATCATGGATTTTTCCAAATTTTATCGCGAAGTAGCGCGTCAACGTTATCCGTTTTGACCTAAGCGCAAAAGTCGTCGCCATCGATCGTGATCGATGATACGATCGATGCATCTCATCGATCAGCGATAATGATCGTCCAATGTCCGATGATGCCCGGCTGGCCACTTCCTGCGAGTAAGAGATTAGCTCGGAAAATGATAAATCGGGTTTCTACGATCTCGACCTAGACCTTCCACAGGAAGTCTTAGTCGAATCGTCGCCTACGGTCGTCCCCGTAAAGAGGACACGACCTTACAATCTCTCACTCACACGAGCTTACCTCGATAGTAGCTCTTGCTTCCGGCCTTCCACTCGATTCCTTCGGCTCCCTCCGAATTCACTCAAGTGTCGCCCGACCACCACGGCTTCCTCCGGGTGTCGCTAGCCTTCAGCTCCAGCTTTAGTACTTTTCTGCACACTTGATTTAGCTCGTGAGATAACAATATAAACTTAACTTTGTGTCTTTGTCATAATCAAAACACAGGTTCGATTATCTAGTGCCCCTGCACCAACAGGTCTTTTCTATCTCTCCAGCCGCTCAGATTGCCAATTTTTAGTGAACATGCCAACTTCCCACAAGAGCTGGGAAGCACTCTATTTCTTTGCTCAACTTCCGACGCCCCTCCCCTATTCGGATACCTGTAAGCTAGATCTTTTGGACTTACCCTCATTTCATAAAATTAGGGCTCAATGCAACTTCTCTAAGATTTACAGAGTGTTGAGAGAATCCCACTACTATTTCGAACATCTGATGAAACCTCCTCTTTTCAGTCGCCACGGGCTATCCCCTTTTCCTTTAACCGCCCAGGACGCCATAGGTAGGACATTATTCATATTTTGATGCAACCAATTTTCTGGATCAACCTACCTTTTTAACAATAGATTTCACAGATAATCTAATGCAGGACACCTTCATAACAGGTGAGGAGATTGCTATAGCCAAAAAGAAGAACTCCAAGAAACGAGGTAAAGGCATGAAGCTTCTCCCTCTTCGCCTCGGAAGAGATTGCGCCCTGTCGGGGAAGGCGCCCCTAGTTCTTCTTCCCTTCCTATATCTTCTTCTTCCCACTCTTCTCCTTTATCATCCCCCTCAAAACTGAAAAAGCATCAATGCCTAGTTATATATGAACCCAGGGTGGGGGATACCACATTAGTTATCCCACCCTCTTCCCCCCAAGGGGAAGCTTTTCCTTCTCACTTTCCCATTTCATCCCTTGTTCCACTCAACCCTCAAACTCATTCCCCCACTGAATCTGTCCCTGCAAATATTCCCACTGTTCTACCTCCTTCTCCCGCCCCTCCTCGGATTATGGGTCCCTTTCCCCCTCCGGAGGGGAGAGATCTTCCCCTCCCAAATCCTTCACTAGCCACTCTGGGGGCCTCCCTCAAGATCCATCACCTGGGAGAAGTAAAATTCTTCAATCAATCGGGTGTGCAGGGCCCCTACGACCATATGGGCAAACTTTTGGTCGAGGTAATTACTTGCTTTCTTTATCCTTAGTATATACATGCCAATGTTTACTATTTGCAATATCTGTCCCTTTTTCCTTAGGTATCGGCCACTTATAATAAGATAATGTCCCACATGGTCACATACTAATCCAATGTGGAGACTCGTCATTTAGCCACCCTGGCCCACCAAAAGAAGCTCATGCACCAACGGAAGGAAGGTGAGTAGAAAGAGGCTGATTTAATCGTTCAGTGTGAAGATGCAATTGAAGGTTTTGCCCGGAAGCTCTGATACCACTTGAAGGGAGAGAAACTTCGCTTCCCACTTCAACTCGGTCCCTTGTTCATGGCGATCCCATCTACGTCCCCGGATTAAAACAAATTAATTCTAGACAAAAGGGATCACCCAAGAAACCGTTTTATCATCGTGCTATTCGATTAGAGTAGTCACTTGAACAAACTTGTTGTTCAAGCAACCAACCTCTATTCTATGAATAGCCACGGAATAGACGATGTACGGATCGCCGGTTTTTGTGTTTATGTTCGGGGTCCAAGTTATATTAGCCACAAAATAGAATATATCATGCATATATAATTGAGAATAATTATAGACATTATAGAAAAGAACACTAATCAAAATAAATAAGATTATACCTCTTGATCTTCTATTGTATGTCCTTCCTCCTTTTGGACGTTGTGTGGGCGACGATCTTCCAAAAGTCAAAGCCTCGTAGATCACCAATCTTCCTTTCCTTGTTCACTCCAAACAAAGGAAGATCATAAAACAAAACTCTTCTTTCTATCTAGAACCAGCCACCAAGTCAATAGACTCGATGTTGCCGCAAGACAAGGAAGAGATTATGGAGTATGGGAACCGGCCAAAAGAGAATCAATGAGGGTGATGGGCGCCGGCCAACACTTGGAGAAGAGAAAGGAAACCAACCCTTCACCTTGTAGCCGCCCAAAACCCTAACCCTAGCTCTCCTAGTTGTCGTCGGCCAAAGAAGAGGGGAAGAGGAATAGGTTGAGCACCGGCCAAAGTAGAGGGAAGAAGAATAGGTGTCGGCAACACCTTAGGAAGAAGAAGAAAGGAACTTCTCCTCTTGTTGCCGCCCACACCACCTCCCAAACGCCGGCAAAAGAAGAGGGGAAGAGGAATAGGTTGAGCACCGGCCAAAGTAGAGGGAAGAAGAATAGGTACCAGCAACACCTTAGGAAGAAGAAGAAAGGAACTTCTCCTCTTGTTGCCGCCCACACCACCTCCCAAACCCTAGCCGCCCAACTCAATCCTAACCCAACTAGGATTCCTTGCCGCCCAAGGGAAGCAAACCCTAATCTCCTTTTTCATCAAGTTTCCGGCCACCCCATGCTCTCCTTTTATAGAGTTAGGGATATGCCTTGTTTTAATCTCCACCATTGGTTCTAGGGATTTAATCTCAACGGTCGGATCTCGAGAATTAATCTCAACCGTCGGATCTAGAGATTCAATCTCTACCATTGGTTCTAGAGTTTTGTTTTCATCAATTGGATCTAAGCTTCATGAGGTATTAATAGGCTATAATAGGGACCATGAGGAGGAGTTGGATCTTGGCCACCCAATGGATCAAGCCCACATAAAGTCCGATCCATTAATCATAATCCAATCCACTAAAGGATTATCATTGATCTACCTCACCAACCCCCATAAGTTAATATGGGCTCCATATATTATATGTACATTTTCTCCCCGTGTTTAAGATCTCGAATGTTCGTCGATTAATTAATTTACTGACCATTAATTAATCAACATCTAATTCCATGAGTAGTACCACTCAACCTTTTCATCATGCCGGACCAAGTCCACCTGCAGGGATTACATGATGAACCTTATGAGCTCCTCAAGGGGATATCATCATCCTAATATATAGGACACAATTTTCTCCTATAATCAATGGCACACCATATAAATAATACCATTTCCCAACTTATCGAGCCTATCGATTTAATCTATAAATCTCGCCCATTGGTAAATCAAAGAAATGAATACTAAGTATATGTGTCCGTTATTATATCGGAATTAAGAGCATGTACAATATAATATCTGAGGTCCGATTCGATTATGTAGTCAGCAATAAATCGAATCACCTCTAAGTCGGCCCTGCTCAATACACACAAAGTGCACTAGTGTGATTCTGGTCAAGACAAATCAATACCAAATCACACTACAACCATACCAATGGTTTGTCTAAAGCCATCTCGGTTGTGAGCCTTTACTTATACTTTACAAAGAGCCGATAACATGATCTCCCGTGTGACACCACACACCATGTTATCTACAATGTAATATATTAGACAATATGCATAACCATAAATATGCAAACAATTATCATGTGATTATTATTTCAAAAATAAAGATGTTCATACAAAAGATAGACTTTTCAGTATACATCCCAATAATCTCCCACTTATACTAAAAGATTATGCTGTCCTCTTACTGTCATACATCTGATTCCCATTCCCTCCACTTGCTTATCAAAAGCTCTCGCCAGAAAAGCCTTCATGAAAGGATCTACTAGGGTATCCTCTGATGCAATCTAGGCGACAGCACCTACTACCTCCTTTACGATTTCTCGTATCAGGTGGTACTTGCACTCTATGTGTTTACTTGCCTTATAGGCTCATGGTTCCTTCGAGTTTGCAACTGCACCACTATTATCACAATAAATTGTGATAGTTCTGGGCAAACCAAGAATCACATCCAAGTCCATCAGGAAGTTCCTGAGCCACACAGCTTCTTTGGCCACCTCAAAGGCCGCCACATACTCAGCTTCCATGGTGGAGTCCGCCACGCATTTTTGCTTGACACTCCTCCATACAATGGCTCCACCTCCCAAAGTAAACACAAAACCTGAGGTAGACTTACTGTTATCCCTGTCTGATTGTAAGTCGTAATCTGTATAACACACAGGGAGTAATTAGTTTGCCTGGTAAACTAGCATATAATCCCTAGTCCTTTTCAGGTACTTCAATATATGCTTTACCGCAGTCCAATGTCCCTATCCTGGATTACTCTGATATCTGCTGACCATGCCCACGGTAAAGCAGATATCTGGTCTCGTACATAGCATCGCATACATGAGGCTTCCTACCGCCGAAGCATAAGGAACTGCCTTCATCTTCTCAATCTCCTCAGATGTTCTAGGACACATCTCTTTAGATAAAGGAACTCCATGCCTGAAAGGTAGAAAACCTTTCTTGGAGTTTTACATGCTAAAACGATCCATAATGGTGTCTATGTATGAAGCTTGAGATAAGCACAACATCATTTTCTTGTGATCCCTTATAACCTTGATCCCAAGGATGTGTCCCACTTCTCCCAAGTCCTTCATATTAAACTGTTTGGACAACCATACCCTTATGTTCGATAACACCTTGACATTGTTGTCAATTAACAAAATGTCATCTACATATAGTACAAGAAATACCACTACGTTTTTGTCACATCTCTTGTATACACAAGACTCATCCGGACTTTGAATAAATCCATAAGACTGGATTACCTCATCAAAGCGGATGTTCCAAGACCTCGAAGCTTGCTTCAATCCATAAATGGACCGATTAAGCTTACACACAAGATGCTCTTTGCCCTTTGCAATGAATCCCTCTGGTTGCTTCATATAGATGTTTTCCTCAAGACTTCCATTAAGGAAAGCTGTCTTGACATCCATCTGCCACACCTCATAATCCATATGAGCTGCAATGCATAAGAGAATCCGGATAGACTTAAGCATGGCTACCGGCAAAAAGGTTTCCTCATAATCGATACCCTCTTTCTGAGTATACCCCTTCGCAACAAGCCTCTCTTTGAAGGTCTCAACCTTCCCGTCTATTCCTCTCTTTCTTTTGTACATCCACTTGCATCCAATGGTTTTTACACCATTGGGTTGTTCTACTAGCTCCCAGACCTGATTCGAATCCATAGATTCAATCTCAGTATTCATTGTATTTTGCCAAGATACCACATCTTTATCTTAGATTGCCTTGTCATATGTCCAGGGATCAGGTTCATATTCGCTAGGGACCAAATCAGAAGATTCTCCCAAAAACATGAATCTATCAGGCTGTCTAACAACCCTCCCACTATGATGAGGTATCACCTGTGTATCCTCTATGACATGCGGTGCAGTGACTTGTGGTATATCCTCTTGTACCAATGGTACTAAAGAAGTGACATTCCCTTTTATTTCCTCCAGAACAATCTTACTCATGGGCTTGTGGTTCATCACATAGTCTTCCTCTAAAAATCTGGCGTTCGTGCTAACGATCACCTTTTGATCTCTAGGACTATAAAACAAGCCACCTTTCGTTCCCCTAGGATAGCCAACGAACATGCGTACTTTTGTACGAGGTTCCAACTTACCAACATCTGCCTTCAGCACATGTGCTAGACTCTCCCAAATTTGAATATGTCTTAGACTTGGCTTTCGCCCAGTCCACAATTCTGTGGGAGTAGAAGGCACTGATTTAGATGGATCCATGTTCAGAATGTACACCGTCGTATCTAGAGCATATCCCCAGAATGAATCTTGTAACTCAGAATAACTCATCATCGATCTAACCATCTCCATAAGAGTCTTATTCCTTCGTTCTGCTACACCATTCTGCTGGGGTGTGCCAGGTGCAGACAATTGGGATTGAATCCCAGCCTCTGATAAGTAATTCCTAAACTCTCCCAAGAGGTACTCACCACCACGATCAGATCGTAGTGTCTTGATACTTTTACCTTGACGATTCTCCACATCAGCCTTGAATTCTTTGAACTTGTCAAAGCATTCAGACTTACGGTGCGTCAAGTAAATGTATCCATATCTCGAATAATCATCTATAAAAGAAATGAAATACTCAAAACCACCTCTAGCCTGGATAGACATAGGACCACACAAATCAGAATGAACTAATTCTAACATATCTTTGGCTCTATACCCCTTGGCCTTAAAAGGCCTCTTGGTCATTTTACCCTCCAAGCAAGATTTGCAGGTTGGAAAATCTTCCACCACTAATGAACCCAGAGGTCCATCTGCTATCAACCTTTGAATTCTGCTTAGGTTAATATGAGCAAGCCTAAGATGCCAAAGATATGTTTGGTTCATCTTCGAAGGTTTTTTTTTCTCTTATTGGAAATAGAAGATGAGTTATTAACTTCAATTTGCATCGTGGGAGCTTTTGGTTCAAGTGTGTATAAATTTCCTATCAATGCACCCGAATAGATAATCTCCCTATTCCTTTTTATAACAACTCTGTCATTAAAAGAAATAGAGTATCCATTCACAAATAATTTAGAAACTGAAATTAAATTTTTTCTAAATAAAGGTACATAAAGGCAATTCTTAAGAACCAAAACTTTATTTTTCTCAAAAGACAAATAAACATCTTCCACTGCAACAGTTGCCACCTTCGTGGCATTGCCCAAGTAAACAGTAATCTCCCATTTAGCTAGTCGTCGGGTTTCCTGGAACCCCTGCAAAGTATTGCAGACATGATCAGTGGCTCCCATATCTACACACCAAGTGTCGGTAGATAACACCGCTAAACATGTTTCAACGACTAGACCAAAGGATATACCTTTGTTCTATTTCAGATTGGGACAGTCCTTCCTCCAATGTCCAGTCTGCTTGCAAGTGAAGCACTTGCCTTTCAGCTTCTTCACTTCTCCCTGAGATCCTCCCACCCGCTTTGCTCCACCTTGTTTCTTCTTCTTCTTGCCTTTCGGCTTAGAAGTGGAAACCTTCTGAGCAACCATGGCCTGAGCCTGAGCAAGCCTTTCTGTCGACTGGAGAATGATATCAACCTAGGTTTCCCCATCGATCTCAGCTCCAAGGACTTCCAGCTCATTCGCAGGCTTAGGAGGACACTCTTCGAAGAGTACATATTTGTACTCCTCAGCAGTTAAGACAATGTCAAGATTCATTTTTCCAATCAACATAATTATGTACAGTAAGTTTATTTTCCTTTAGTAACATAGCAAGTGGACTGAAAGTCATTTTGAAAGAAAACCTAAGAATCACATAGATCAAAAAATTAGATTTCAAAAAATTATTGATTCCTCAAACAATAAAATTTTAAAATCAACCAACACCTCAAAACACCGAGAATATCATATGCCATGATCGTGTGGACGTATACGAATTCTACATTTGTAAGAGGAGGTTTTACCCATTAATTTTACTATCTTGTCAACCTAAATTTTTGACAAATAAAATTAATAGTTGGTTTCTCTTTGGCCCTACAAATAAAAGCAGTGACTCCGATGGGGAGGATACTCCTATTTGCATCTAAGTGTTCACCATTACTCGATACCAAGGAAATTATCTCGGGTTATGTGCCTTCCGATGGGGAAGTACACACGCTCCTAAATAATTTCCTATAACCATATCCGACCCTGTGATCCACAAATAAACTCATCCGATGGGGAGGAAGGAACTCAGAGCCAACGCGCAAGTTTGCATGCATCACATGTCAAATCGTAATGGAGGTCGTGGGAATTTATAAAAATATCCCTCTCCCACTTAGTAATTTAAAATTGAGGAATTTTCTAGCCTACGACATGCATATCAAACAATAAGCAATAAATATGAAAAATAAAAATTTTCAACTATTATGGTTTTTGTCTTCAATATGTCTCCCGTCGTATCGACATCTCGTCCGCTCCTCCCTACGCCATGTACAAGCCATCCGGAGATCCAAGCCGAGACTAAAAACTATTTTAAATTACAAAATAGTGGCTAAACAAAATAGAAATCTAGATAGAAAGTAAACTAAAATAAAAGGAGTGGCTAAACAATGTCGTATCTAATTACAAAAATTAAATACTAGCCTCGTCAACCCCGAGGATTCAACAAAATATATAATTACACACATACACACATATGACCATAATAGTTAGATCCTATGCCTGCAACCAAAGTGTTAACCTACGCATATCCTACTATTATCCAGCACAAATAATATATGAAAAGTACATAAAAGTAATCGAATCCTAAACACACAAAACCGAAAACTGTGGCTCTGATACCACTTGAAGGTTTTGCCCGGAAGCTCTGATACCACTTGAAGGTGGAGAAACTTCGCTTCCCACTTCAACTCAGTCACTTGTTCATGGCGATCCCATCTACATCCCTGGATTAAAAAAAAATTAATTCTAGACAAAATGGATCACCCAAGCAACTCTTTCATCGTCGTGCTATTCGATTAGAGTAGTCGCTTGAACAAACTTGTTGTTCAAGCAACCAACCTCTATTCTACGAATAGCCACGGAATAGACAATGTACGGATTGCCGCCTTTTGTGTTTATGTTCGGGGTCCAAGTTATATTAGCCACAAAACAGAATATATCATGCATATATAATTGAGAACAATTATAGACATTATACAAAAGAACACTAATCAAAATAAACAAGATTATACCTCTTGTTATACCACTTGATCATCTATTGTATGTCCTTCCTCCTTTTGGACATCGTGTGGGTGACGATCTTCCAAAAGTCGAAGCCTCCTAGATCACCAATCTTCCTTTCCTTGTTCACTCCGAACAAAGGAAGATCATAAAAAAAAACTCTTTTTCCTATCTAGAACAGGCCACCAAGTCAATAGACTCGATGTTGCCGCCAACCAAGGAAGAGAATATGGAGTATGGGAACTGGCCAAAAGAGAATAATGAGGGTGATGGGTGCCGGCCAACACTTGGAGAAGAGAAAGGAAACCAACCCTTCACCTTGTAGTCGCCCAAAACCCTAACCCTAGCTCTCCTAGTTGTCGCCGGCCAAAGAAGAGGGGAAGAGGAATAGGTTGAGCACCAGCCAAAGTAGAGGGAAGAAGAATAGATTCCGGCAACACCTTAGGAAGAAGAAGAAAGGAACTTCTCCTCTTGTTGCCGCCCACACCACCTCCCAAACCCTAGTCGCCCAACTCAATCCTAACCCAACTAGGAATTCTTGCCGCCCAAGGGAAGCAAACCCTAATCCCCTTTTTCATCAAGTTGCCGCCCACCCCATGCTCTCCTTTTATAGAGTTAGGGATATGCCTTGTTTTAATCTCCACCATTGGTTCTATGGATCTAATCTCAACCGTCGGGTCTCGAGAATTAATCTCAACCGTCGGATCTAGAGATTCAATCTCTACCATTGGTTCTAGAGTTTTGTTTTCATCCATTGGATCTAAGCTTCATGAGGTATTAATAGGATATAATAGGGACCATGAGGAGGAGTTGGATCTTAGCCATCCAATGGATCAAGCCCACATAAAGTCCGATCCATTAATCATAATTCAATCCAATAAAGGATTATCATTGATCTACCTCACCAACCCCCATAAGTTAATATGGGCTCCATATATTATATGTACATTTTCTCCCCATGTTTAAGATCTCGAATGTCCGTCGATTAATTAATTTACTGACCATTAATTAATCAACATCTAATTCCATGAGTAGTACCACTCAACCTTTTCATCATGTCGAACCAAGTCCACCTGCAGGGTTTACATGATGAACCTTATGAGCTCCTCAAGGGGACATCATCATCCTAATATATAGGACATGGTTTCTTCCTATAATCAACGACACACCATATAAATAATACCATTTTCCAACTTACCGAGCCTATCGATTTAATCTATAAATCTCTCCCATTGGTAAATCAAAGAAATGAATACTAAGTATATGTGCCCGTTATTATATCGGGATTAAGAGCATGTACAATATAATATCTGAGGTCCGATTCGATTATGTAGTCAACAATAAATCGAATCATCTCTTTGTCGGTCCTGCTCAATACACACAAAGTGCACTAGTGTGATTCTATGGTCAAGACAAACCAATACCAAATCACACTACAACCATACCAATGGTTTGTCCAATGTCATCTCGGTTGTGAGCCTTTACTTATACTTTACAAGGAGCCGATAACATGATCTCCTGTGTGACACCACACACCATGTTATCTACAATGTAATGTATTAGACAATATGCATAACCATAAATATGCAAACAATGATCATGTGATTCTTATTTCAAAAATAAAGATGTTCATACAAAAGATAGACTTTTCAGTATACATCCCAACAGCAATGACTCAATTGGCTCTGGCCCATAGTGAAAAGGAGGAACTTCAAAGGAAAAATGAATACCTCTAGCATCAAGTATTTTTCAATCCAGCCAACTTCAGCAAGTTGACCTTCTTATCCATGAGCTAGACGGGTATAAAAAGCAGCTTGCGGAGGTGTATATTCAGGCCGCTGACTCTTCAGCCACTATCCGTCAATTTCAACGGGAGCGCTAAACATGGGAGGCTACTCAGAAATCCTGCTTGGAGAAGTGTAGAAACTCTCTTCCATAGTGGCTACTTTCCCTGAAATCTTATCCTTGGTGACCCAACAACAGCAGGAGCTTCGCAAGGAATATACTGAAGTCATATCTTCTTGTGGTCAGCAGGCAGTGATGGCAGTAAAAGAGAGGGATGCTTTGGCAACCTAATTAGCCGCATGCCAGGCTCAACTAGCTGCTTACCAATCCCAATTAAAGGAGCAGGAGGCAGATTTGAAAGGGCAATACGTTCAGAAGGGAGTAGACTTGTTCATGCTAGGCTTCGACGGGTCTTCTTCCTTAAATGTTGAACGAGGATACCCTCCTCCTAGTACGGACACCAGCTATTTGGACCCTGAGATAGCTTTAGCCAAATGTCCCCCCGTGTTGGACTTTTCGAGCCGCAAAAACCACTTTTTGCATTGCGGAAACCCCGGAAGTCCGACCACGGATCCGTGCGAAGATATATTAAAATAAAAACATGTATGTGCTAAGTAAACCTAGATCTACCTTAGATCTAGAAGTTGAGAGTGTTACCCTCGATGCGACACCCTTCGCAAATCCTGCTCGTCCAAATAGCTTGCTAGAACTCTAGAGTGTCAAGTGTACACTCCTCTATTGGTATCCACACAAGCAATAGGTGGAGAAAACACAACCTTGAGTGTGCTAGCACCCCTTGGATGGTTCGGCCAAGATGAGGGATGGGAGAGCTTGCTTGAGAGGAAGATGATCCAAGGAAGAAGATGAAGTCCGAGTAACTCACCAAAATCAATTACACCCATCAAATGGAGTGGCTGGCCACTTCATGACTTGGGGGGTTACATGCATGCATGTAACTCCAAGAGCCAATGGTTCTTGGTCTCCCTCATGAGGTGGCACCACATGATAAGTCAATGATAATGTGGAGCATCATCATTGGCCGGTCATGCCAAGTCATCATCTTGATATGGCATTTGGTCAAGTCAAACTTGACCTTTCATCTTCCCTCTCAAGTCAAGTCAAACTTGACCTCTTATCTCCCATGGTTGATCAAATCCAACCACATGATTCAAGTCAATTTGATTTAATGAATCTCTATTCATTAATTTAAATTGACTAAATGAATCAAATCTAAATTAGACTCATTCAACACTCGAATCAACTTGAGTCTAACTCAATTAGTCTAATTTGGATTACTCTTAATCCAATTTGGTTCATCACATGAACCTAATCCTCATGGTTCATTATATGAACCTAATCTCCATCTAATTGCCCTTTGTGTGTGACCCTATATGTTCTTGTAACGTTGGCAATGTCCCTAATCCGATTTAAGAACGTAAGCAATGAGCGGTATCTAGCAACACATCATTGCTACCTAAGTTACAAGAATGTTGAGCTCCAACATCACCTTTGTTACTACTAATTGTGACTCTCACAATATGTGACAATGTCCCTCTATCCTTGACATCTAGATTGACCAATTGAGGCATAGACCGTGTCATCCTCGGTACAATCTATATCTTGAACTCCAAGTAGACTCACTCTAATCAAATGAGCTCAATATCTCATATTGACTCATTTGGGCATGACCATGCACTTCGTGGTCTCACTCTATCAAGAATAACGATGTCTCTCTCGTCATATAGGAGGGATATATCCCATCTACATCACTCACATCCCTCCGCATAATTTGTCACATACCCAATAATCGCCTTTATAGTCCACCCATTTACGGGTGACGTTTGACGAAGCCAAAGTATGCAACTCCTTATGTAGGGAACCATGGTGACTTCAGGTCTAAAGACTAATAGTCATACTAATAGCCACATGAGAAAGTATATGACACTCATATAACGATCCATGATACTTTCTCATGGCAGGTCATTCAGTATACATTCTCCAATGCATACCCATGTGTCAACTTGATACTCATATCCATGACTTGTGAGATCAAGTCATTGTGTTGACCTACATGCTAGTCTCTATGCATTAACATTGTCCTTGAATGTTAGTACTTGACTAGGAATGATTAAAAGTAGTGTTTTCTATATCATCTCATTATCGATTCAACCAATCGATTGATATAGATAAGAACCTACTACTCAAGGACATTATTATATTTAGTTATTTGGTACCAATACAAGTAAATATAATAACCATGCCTTTGTAAATAGGAATATGATACAATAAAGTCCATACAACAATCATCACATGATTGACTCTAGGGCTTTCACTAACAATATCCCACTAGCACTAGTGTCTATCACTGTAGTATCTTATACCCAATGACCTAGTGTGACCATCTTGCTTTTTCTGTGCCAAAGCCTTGGTCAAGGGATCTGCGATGTTAGCCTCTGTGGGTACTCTGCAAATCTTCACATCTCCTCTATCGATAATCTCTCGAATGAGATGGAAGTGTCGTAGTATGTGTTTGGTCCGCTGGTGTGAGCGAGGTTCCTTAGCCTGTGCAATCGCTCCATTGTTGTCACAATAGAGCTCTATGTGATCTGCTATGCTAGGAACCGCCCTAAGCTAAGTAATGAACTTGTGGATCCAAACTTCCTCCTTTGCTGCCTCAGATGCAGCAATAAACTCGGCTTCTGTTGTAGAATCAGCAACTGTGTCCTGCTTCGAACTCTTCCAGCTCACAGCGCCACCATTCAAGCAAAACACGAATCCTGACTGCGATCTATAATCATCCTGGTCAGTTTGGAAGCTGGCATCGCTGTAACCCTTTACAGCTAGCTCCTCATTGCCTCCAAATATCAAGAAATATTCTTTAGTCCTTCTCAAGTACTTAAGAATATTCTTGACTGCTATCCAGTAACACTCACCTGGATCTGACTGGTATCTACTCGTCATGCTTAAAGCATACGAGACAACAGGATGAGTACACAGCATGGCGTACATGATAGATCCTATAGAAGATGCGTAAGGGATCTTATCCATGCGGTCTCTCTCCTCTCTAGAAGAGGGACTTTGAGTCTTCGAAAGACTCACACCAAGTGACATCGACAGAAGTCCCTTCTTGGAATTCTGCATGGCAAACCGTAGTAATACCGTATCAATGTATGTACTCTAACTTAGGCTAAGCAATCTCTTAGATCTATCTCTATAGATGTTGATGCCTAGAATATAGGCTGCTTCACCTAAGTCCTTCATTGAGAAGCACGTCCCCAGCCAAGTCTTCACAAACTGTAGTGAAGGGATGTCATTCCCAATGAGTAGTATGTCATCCACATACAATACAAGGAAGACAACTGTGTTCCCATTAACCCTCTTGTAGACACAGGGTTCATCTTCATTCTTGATGAAACCAAACTGTTTGATTGCATCATCGAATCGAAGATTCCAGCTCCGAGAGGCTTTCTTTAGCCCATAAATGGACATTTACTGCTTGCATACTTTCCCAGTATGTTGTGGATCTTCAAAACCCTCAGGTTGTGTCATGTACACATCCTCAAGTAAGTTTCCATTCAGAAACACAGTTTTGACATCCATCTGCCAGATCTCATAATCGTGGTATGCTGCAATAGCAAGCAAGATCTGAATGGACTTAAACATCGCCACTGGAGAAAAGGTTTCATCATAGTCAATACCATGAATTTGTTTGAAACCTTTAGCCACCAATCATCCTTTATAGGTATGCGTAAGTCCATCCATGTCAGTCTTTCTCCTAAAGACCCACTTACACCCAATGGGTTTGACCCCTTCAGGTGGATCAACCAAAGTCCATACTTGGTTGGTGTACATGGATTCCATCTCGGATCTCATAGCCTCTAGTCATTTCTTAGAATCTGGGCTCATCACAGCTTCCTGATAGAATGTAGGCTCATTCTCAATGAGCATAACGTCATCATGGTCAGACAAGAGAAATGAATATCTCTCAGGCTGATGACGTACCCTATCAGACCTGCAAAGAGGTAGATCTACATGAACAGGTGGTTGTTCCACAACTCTTTGTGCAACAATCTCATCAGCCACAACACTTTGTGGTTCTTATTCAACTCCATCAAGGCCTCAGTGCTATGGTCCTTATCTTGAATTTCTTTAAGATCGAACATACTCCTACTAGTTTTTCTAGAAATAAAATACCTTTCTAGAAAAACCCCAGTCTTTACTACAAACACTTTGTGCTAACTGGGAATGTAGAAGTAATATCCCTTTGTATCCTTGGGATATCCAACAAAATAGCACCTATCGGATTTGGGTCCCAGTTTGTCTGAGACTTGACATCGAACGTAAGCCTCACAACCCCAAATCCTCATGAAAGACATCTTGGGATTTCTCCCTATCCATATCGTATATGGTGTCTTTATCACAGCCTTGGATGGTACACGGTTAAGGGTAAAGGCTGCTGTGTCTAGAGCATATCTCCAAAAGGATATAGGAAGATCTGTGTGACTCATCATAGATCGTACCATATCTAATAGGGTACGATTCCTCCTTTCGGATACACCATTCCACTGTGGTATTTCAGGAGGAGTGAGTTGGGATAGAATCCCACACTCAGCTAGATAGTCACGAAACTCATGGCTAAGGTATTCATCACCTCGATCTGATCGAAGTATCTTAATACTCTTGCCAAGCTGGTTTTGTACTTTATTCTTGAATTCTTTGAACTTTTCGAAGGATTCTGATTTATGTGTCATAAGATACACATAACCATATCTACTGAAGTCATTAGTAAATGTAATGAAGTACCTGTAACCACCTCTAGCAGCAACATTGAAAGGGCCACATACATCACTATGTATAAGTCCTAACAAGTCTGTTGCTCTTTCGTTGTGTCCACTAAAGGGAGTCTTGGTCATCTTGCCTAAAAGGCAAGACTCGCATGTCTCATATGATTCAAAATCAAATGAGTCTAGCAGCCCATCCTTATAGAGCTGAGATAAGCAACTCTCATTTATGTGACCTAAGCGACAATGCCAGAGATAGGTTTGATTCAACTCATTTGACTTGAACCTTTTGGTACTTATGTTATAGATAGGGCTCTCTAAGTCTAGAAAGTAGAGTCCGTTCATTAGAGGTGCACTACAATAGAACATATCATTTAAATAAAATGAACAACATTTGTTCTTTATTATAAATGTAAATCCTTTCTTGTCCAAACAAGAAATCGAAATGATATTCTTAGTTAAGGCGGGCACATAACAACATTCATCTAATTCTAGTACAAGCTCAGAGGGCAGAGATAGATCATAAGTTCCTACAGCAATAGCAGCAACCCTTGCTCCATTGCCTACTCGTAGGTCCACCTCGTCCTTTGTCAATACCCTGCTATTTCTCAGCGCCTGCACATTGGTACAAATGTGAGATGCACATCCGGTATCTGATACCCATGATGAAGAAATAGATAGATTGACTTCTATAACATTTATACCTGAAGTAGAAGTCTCACTTCTCTTCTTCTTAAGATCTTCCAGGTATGCCTTGCAGTTACGCTTCCAATGTCTAGCTTCCTGGCAGTGGAAGCAAGCCCCTTCCTTGGCCACCCCTCCTTTGGGTTTCAGTTCCTTGCCTTTGCCCTTGACTTGGGACTTTCCCTTACCTTTAGGCTTGCCCTTGCCTTTCTTCTTTTGCACCATCAAAATGGAGTCAGATTTTTCCTTCTTAAGGTTGAGCTCAGCAGTTCTCAACATGATGAGCATCTCAGGCAGTGGCTTATCAATTTCATTCATGACAAATTGATTGTAGCTTTGCGGCAAAGACTGCAAGATTAAGTCAGTGGCCAGCTCTTGGCCAAGGGGGAATCCCAATCTCTGTAGGTTTTCTACGTACCCAATCATCTTGAGTACATATGGACCTACGGGAGTCCCATCTTGCATTTTGGAACAAAACAATGCCTTAGAGACTTCATATCTCTCGTACCTTGCTTGTCCTTGATATAGTTTACGAAGATGTTCAACCATATCATAAGCATTTATGAACTCGTGTTTCTTTTGAAGCTCAGAGTTCATGGTTGCGAGCATTAGACATGACACATCTAATGCATCATCTTGATGCTTCTTATAAGCATCTTTGTCAACTCGCGAGGTAGTGGCAGAAGGTGCCTCCGGAATGGACTGCTCCAAGACGTACAATTTCCTTTCTTGGGTGAGAACAATTCTCAGGTTCCTGTACCAGTCCAGGAAATTTGCTCTATTGAGCTTGTCCTTCTCAAGGACAGAACCCAGAGAGAGAGTGTTCGTGTTTGTCGACATAGTAATCTACAACATACAATGCAGAGAATTAATATCATATTCCTTTTATCATTTAATTAGGCCTTTAATCAAATGATGCTCCCACTGAATTATAGGAATTTTGTAGAATCGAGTTATGGATGTGGTCAAACCACATTACTAGATTCATACAAACTAGCTATAATTCCTGCGGGACAAGATCCACATCATATTAAGCCTTGAGTTAGCTTTGGCTAAATTGCCCAAGACTTAGTACGATCGGTGGGTAACACATTACCGATTACATCTCTATGCAACTCTTGTTTATAGGATCAAGACCCACATTTACTGTGAAATACCACAAAAAAAAAAGAAATAAAATGTTGGATAATTGGGAGAATACCCTATGAAATTTTTCAAAAATTTTTAAAAAATTTTCTGGATTTAAACGGAAGGTTTATGGATGTTTTATGGGGATAAAGTGAACAGACTTTTGTAAAGCCTGTTTAGACGTTCTGCAAGGAATTAATGGGTTTTAAAACCCATTCTATTCTTGTCGTTTCCCCTTAATTCCCAATCGCACCGATGACATCTCTTCCCCTCCCAATCAGCTTCTCTGCGATCCCCTTTCTTCTCTCGATCCCAAATCCTCACCGCGCCACTTTCCTCTTCACTGCTGTCGGTACCGATCCAGTCGATCTCCGCCTCCAAGCCACACCGCTCGCCGCAGCCTTCTCCCTCGCGTGCGCCGGCCACGACAGTTGTCGTCGCCACGCCGGGCGCTACCCCATCGTTGTCGCCGCGGGCAATGGTGGTTCCTTTCGATCTCGACGACAGCAGCGAGTGCCGTCGCCTTCTCCCTCGCGCATGCACGCCACCGAATCGTGGCCCCTGTCGATCACCGTCACGCAGACGGACATCGCCGCAGGATCTGCTTTTCCCACTCACCGCCGCTCATTAATCGGTCGATCCCTCTTCTCCTTCATCCTCCGCAGTTTTGTCTTCTCCAAATCTAGACGGCAACACAACCTGGTTGGCCTCTCTGGCCGTGAGCAACTCCACTGCCGCTTGCTTCGCCATCGACTTGTGATCCCATGTCAGCCACCATCCGCTGGCCACCGCTTGGGTCGGTCGTCACTAAGGATAAGGAGGAGCCAATCTTGAGGCCAAGAGGAGGGATGGTAGCTGTTCATCTTCGCGGTGACTCTGGGTCTAGGGCACAAATTCCTTGATGCCAACTCTCTCCCAGTCGATGGCTCTGTATTGGGGTGTGAATCCTCTTACTTTGTGACATTTCATGATCTGAGTTCCTGTTACTACTGAAGATTCAAAGTCTCCGATCAAGAATTGACCATTCTGATTTCTTACAGCATCTACACCCAATATATGGTATAAATCTTGCATCCCATCTATTTGTTTTATCCTATGATTAAGAGATTTACATATGGATAGATCAATGGAGTGAACTTGTATAATAAATGATTTTAGATGTTGAGAAATTCTGTAGTGGGGTGTTATCTCCAATTCGATGGTTTCATTGGGTTTGGTTGAGCTCCATTACAGCTGCTCTGCACCTCGCAACCAATTGTTCCTGTCATTGCGAGCAGCACCAATTGCTATGATATGATTGTGTCGTTGAAGGTGTAAGAGGTGGGTGCTATGGATTGACTGTGGGTTAATTCGTTAGTTCCATATGTCGATTAAATGGTAGGATGAACAGATTTAGTAATGTGAGATTTGGTTTATTTGTTTTGTGCAGATTGAACTCACCTAGGTGGATCAAGAAGTTGAGCAGATGGAAGCTCGGCTAGGTAAGTAAGATTTGGTTGTACATAGTTGTGTATCCATTCTGTTTAGTAAACTGATCTGGATATGCTATAATTATGTAGTGATGATAGTACCTATTCATTACATGATGATATTTGATTTATTTAGATTAAATTGAGACCAGACTCTTTAAGCAGATTAAGAAGTGGTTGAGATGGAAACAACGCGAGGACTTTGATATGAGGCTGGTTCACGGATGTGGAGACAACTTGTATTCTCAGACAAGTCATCAAAATAGGTGGGTAATTTCCTACCTGGTCCGGGTAGATGTATTGCATTCAGATTTAGTCATAGATATGAGCATGTTAGGTGTTCATATTATCTTGACTCTACTCTTTTTATTGTATGCTTGATCCTTTACCGTTGGCTATTAACTCCATTGTTGATATCATATTTATTTTATCATGATTAGGAGTTATACATATAGGTGATGCAAGTAACTTAGAATTTGTTTAAGTTAAGTGCAAATAGTAAAGTCCGGATGACAACCTGATAGTACATTGGGCAAAAAGGTCATCCGTAGGTAGATAATGTCTTTAACCTAGGGTTAGTTCTAGTACCCTTAGGTTGTATGTTACCACCGAACATGTATTGTGTAAATGGTTAGAGGAATGATACTTGGGGTATCACTACGGACCGGTGGTCCTAGCTTGTTTAATTAGATGAGTACGACTCTCTACTGGATAGAGAGTGTGTCCATCAGTTGAGTACGACTCTCTACAGGATAGAGAGTGCGTCGATTAGATTGGTATGACTCTCTACGGGATAGAGAGTATTATGACCAGTTGGGTACGACTCTATGCAGGATAGAGAGTGCGTAGATCTAGTTAGTATGATTCTCTATAGAATAGAGAGTCTATGGTGGATGTCTGTTTGTGAGACATTGCATTCATGCATTTGCATGCACGCTGGCGACGAGGTCTCCCTTGTGGTTGAGTGTGTCGCCAGTCATCCTGCCTCCACGGTTACTCATAGGAGGAGTAACCGGTGTGAGGGCAGAGCATTGTGGTGCCGCACTCTACCACTATAGACGGTGGTAGTTGGATTTGCGTGTCATAGTTCTGCGTGTGTGGTACTCGACCACTCATGGGTAGTGACTGTCGGAGTGACCAACAGCAGAGACCCCCATCGTGTAGCTTGCTCTTTACGCTTATATGCTACTCGATCATACCACTCACTTGGCCACTCTAGAGTAGTGGTTGGTGTTGAGTTGGGACAGTTGTCATGCTCGAGCCACCGAGGCCACACTGGGGTCGTGGTAGCTTTAGGGTGAGTCGACATGACCATGCATGTTGCATTGTCGTATCTGATGGCGTTTTGCATATTGTCATATATATACATATATGCATGTATATATATATATGGACGATTGTGATCAATATATATATGAGTATTGTGATGTTGCATTTGTTTGTACTATGCTTGCTGCATTTGGGTGGACATCATATTCATGCATGTCTCTTGCATTTGTTATATGATTGTGTCGGATATTGGTATGTGTTGGACAGACCACTAGATACCTTGACCTGTAGCTAGAGTATATTTTGAGTTGATCTACTCTTCCTGTTATATATATATATATATGTTGGATATATGTTCAGGTTGGATCAGAGTAGCGTGGCAGACTTCAGGTATGTCTGCATTTTTATGTTGTTCATTCAGTTAGACGGTATATGCTTGTATTTATATACTATGCTGATATACCTGTTGTACTTCTAGAGTATGTCGTTGAAATACATGTGATATTACATATATATACATGTTTTCTATTACCTGCTGAGTTTTACTCGCCACCCCATGGACCACAGGTTTTACGCCGCCCTGTAATGTAGTAGCCGACTTCGTGATGGACTTGGAGCACCGCTGGCTGGCATCATCTCATCTCAACTCCGAGAGTCCGGATTTTTGGTGTTCTCATTGTATTCTGTTATGGATTTGTTTTATGTGATGATTGTAGTGGTGACTATTGATGTTGTATCCCTTTTCTTCCTTTCTGGTTTTATTATGGTGTCCTGAGTCGGTGTTAGTCATACCGGTATGCAGGTGTATTGTCGTTTGTGAGATTGTAGTATGTTTCCGTTGTGTCTTGTGTAGTTTTTGTTTTAATACATATATATTGTTGTTAATGTGGGCCTACGGGCCTTGTATTAACCCGAAATGTTGCCACGTACAGGGGAAATGTCGTCCATTTGATTTTCGGCTCGGCATGCTCTCGGAGCGTGACATTTACAAAAGACCTTGAGTTAGCTTTGGCTAAATCGCCCAAGATTTAGTGTAAATACGATCTTATCCTATCTTTCCAACGGTTGGAATATGCCTATAGTTTTACTCGATCCAATTGAGTTAACTAGTTTTACTCAATCTAATTGAGCTTACTCTAACCTAAGCCGTGATAGGCGGGACCAAGATTATCCCTCCGCACCCTATTAAGATAATATGCGTTGCTCTGCTTTGGCAGATTCAACAACTACAAATGATCGAGGTAGTGATAGGTATCAAGGACTTGGTAGGCATTTACGAGTTGATTCGATTAAGATCTAATCTAATCATAATGTGTATCATATACACATTGAGGCCTTTATTATCCTACACTAGCATGCATCACATACATACAAGCATTATTCTAGCATGCATCATATACATACAAGAAAAATATCCTAGCATGCATCATATACATACAAGCATTATTCTACTAGCATGCATCACATACATACAAGCAAAATCAAATATATATATATATATATAGATATATATATATATATATATATATATATATATATATATATATATATATGTTCTCTATATATATATATATATATATATATATATATATATATAACTGTGATGTGGTCATGGCCCTACTACGATCTTCTCAAGCCAATGAGAAGATCGGACGGTCAACCTAGGGCTAGCGGCTTCTCCAAGTGCTTCCTTTGACCGTCATGTGTCGTCAGCACCCTTCTCGTAACTTTGTCTACAAGTGGACTTTCCACTGCTCCATTTTGTACATTACAAATATGAAACTCGAGTTACATACGAGTCTAAAACTATTTACAACTAGAATTTTAAAAGAAGAGGTACGACGCGCAGGTCGCATACACTATACAACACGCACAACCATAAAAATGGCACGCAGGTCGTATTATGAATTACAACACATATTCATCCAATTATATTGGGGTTATTGGGCCATGAAAATCACAGAATTATACATAATTCTAAATTATGTATTTTTACAGAAAATTTCTATAATTTTTCCTTTTTTATTTTAAATTTTATGAGTCATCTCTCCGTAATGGTCCCGCTAAGCGATTTCCGGGCGCGATCGCGGGACAAGGCCCCTTTCGGGGATAGGGGCAGCGCCCCTACTCGCAAAATAAAATTTGCGAGTATCCCTACTATGATCTTACAGCAACTTAAGTCCCTTTCCCAAAAACCTAAAGCGAGAACTCGCCGTTACGGAGAGTTTTTCTCGATGGTTGAAGCCTACAAGTGTCCTACCACTCGTTGCTTCGAATCTTCGAGAAAAATACCCAAAAATTCGATAAAAATAGGAAATTTATAGAAACATAAAAATTTATAATTTTTATATCTAATATAAAATCTACAAAAATGAAACACATACATGCTTCGCACGTGGCTCTGATACCACTATTGGACTTTCCGAGCAGCAAAAACCGCTTTTTGCATTGCGGAAACCCCGAAAGTCCGGCCACGGATCTGTGCAAAGATATATTAAAATAAAAACATGTATGTGCTAAGTAAACCTAGATCTACCTTAGATCTAGAAGTTGAGAGTGTTACCCTCGATGCGACACCCTTTGCAAATCCCGCTCGTCCAAATAGCTTGTCGGAACTCTAGAGTGTCAAGTGTACACTCCTCTATTGGTATCCACATAAGAAATAGGTGGAGAAAACACAACCTTGAGTGTGCTAGCACCCCTTGGATGGTTCGGCCAAGATGAGGGATGGGAGAGCTTGCTTGAGAGGAAGATGATCCAAGGAAGAAGATGAAGTCCGAGTAACTCACCAAAATCAATTACACCCATCAAATGGAGTGGCCGGCCACTTCATGACTTGGGGGTTTACATGCATGCATGTAACTCCAAGAGCCAATGGTTCTTGGTCTCCCTCATGAGGTGGCACCACATGATAAGTCAATGATGATGTGGAGCATCATCATTGACCAATCATGCCAAGTCATCATCATGACATGGCATTTGGTCAAGTCAAACTTGACCTTTCATCTTCCCTCTCAAGTCAAGTTAAACTTGACCTCTTATCTCCCATGGTTTATCAAATCCAACCACTTGATTCAAGTCAATTTGATTTAATGAATCTCTATTCATTAATTTAAATTGACTAAATGAATCAAATCTAAATTAGACTCATTCAACACTTGAATCAACTTGAGTCTAACTCAATTAGTCTAATTTGGATTACTCTTAATCCAATTTGGTTCATCACATGAACCTAATCCTCATGGTTCATCATATGAACCTAATCTCCATCTAATTGCCCTTTGTGTGTGACCCTATAGGTTCTTGTAACGTTGGCAATGTCCCTAAACCGATTTAGGAACATAAGCAATGAGCGGTATCTAGCAACACATCATTGCTACCCAAGTTACAAGAATGTTGAGCTCCAACATCACCTTTGTGACTACTAATTGTGACTCTCACAATATGTGACAATGTCCCTCTATCCTTGACATCTAGATTGACCAATTGAGGCATAGACCGTGTCATCCTCGGTACAATCTATATCTTGAACTCCAAGTAGACTCACTCTAATCAAATGAGCTCAATATCTCATATTGACTCATTTGGGCATGGTCATGCACTTCGTGGTCTCACTCTATCAAGAATAACGATGTCTCTCCCGTCATATAGGAGGGATATATCCCATCTACATCACTCACATCCCTCCGTATAATTTGTCACATACCTAGTAATCGCCTTTATAGTCCACCCATTTACGGGTGACGTTTGACGAAGCCAAAGTATGAAACTCCTTATGTAGGGAACCATGGTGACTTCAGGTCTAAGGACTAATAGTCATACTAATAGCCACATGAGAAAGTATATGACAATCATATAACGATCCATGATACTTTCTCATGGCAGGTCATTCAGTATACATTCTCTAATGCATACCCATGTATCAACTTGATATCTCATATCCATGACTTGTGAGATCAAGTCATCGTGTTGACCTATATGCTAGTCTCTATGCATTAACATTGTCCCTAAATATTAATACTTGACTAGGAATGATTAAGAGTAGTATTCTCTATATCATCTCATTATCGATTCAACCAATCGATTGATATAGATAAGAACCTACTACTCAAAGACATTATTATATTTAGTTATTTGGCACCAATACAAGTAAATATAATAACCATGCCTTTATAAATAGGAATATGTTTCAATAAAGTCCATACAACAATCATCACATTATTGACTCTAGGGCTTTCACTAACACCCCAAACTTTTTGAATTATAATTTATCATATTTTCTTCATTGTATTAACTGATTCTCTGTCATTAAAGAATGCTTGAACTGGTACGGCTTTGTGCTGCTTCTTATGTATGTGTTGATATGGGTCGGGAATTTTAAGTCTATCCTTGGTTTCTTCTCTTCGAAATAACTGCCTATTCTCTGCCTTTCATAACATCAACTGAGTGATGACATTTTCTGCACGGGAATCCGTTCAGGACATCCTAAGAGTGATCTTCGTCCGGCCCGAACCAATTTTTGGCTCAGTCACTAATCAATTTACTTTTGCCCCTTGATCTTCTCAAAATAATTAGCCGCTTCGGAAATGACGTCTCGATGATTTCCCAGGTTGACGCCATTATTTTGTTCGTCCTTCCATCTTCTCTCCCTTCCTTGATTATAAATTGTCACCACGAGCATCTTCTACTTTCTATCCTACCTTCATGGCTTCCGCGAAACATCCTATTGAGATCTCTTCGGACTCTGATTCCTTCGAGTTACACGACCTAGCCAAGGTAGCTGTCGAAGAATCTGCTACACAATCAACTGCGACTTTAGCTTTTCGTCCCTTTCCTCCTCCTTCATCAACGGATACTCCAACACCTAACAGGGGGAGATCCTTCCGAGCCCCTTTCCCTTCATTTCGCAATCGGGTTTGGAATCCCCCCATGACATAGGAATACACCGTAGGAGATCCTCGGGCTTCCACCGGCCCTAGCTTTCGTTCCAGTCCCTTCAGCAGGGGTTCCTCTGCCCCCTTTTGATGAAGCTCCACCAGTTGTACCTCTGGCTCAAGGCAACCTTTACAGAGTCATCTTGGCGCCTTCCCCTTCAAAGGAGTCCTCTGATAGCTCCCCTATCAACGATAACCATAAAAATCTTGTATAATTAGTTGCTTATGTAATGTAACTACTGCTGGGCATATTAATAAAAAAAAAAGGGGTACTGATACTTATTTTTGTCATTTTCTTGTAAATGTAGAGCGATCTCAACTAGAAAGGACTGCAACCTTATCTGAATATACTTCACCCTTACTGCTTCTATGGAATTCGAACCATACCTCTCAAAATTACTGCATTCAACAACTCCCAACCGCTGTCTTTACGCTTCCTCTTCTTTATTTGCATTTATTACTTTCACCTCCTTCACAAGCCAATGAACATCCTTCTTTTACCTCTATAAAAACTTCAAACCACCATCTGCTTAGCATCCATTTCTTCCTTTTCCTCTCCTCACCATGGAACCTACCTCTGAACAGGACAGCAACTCTCCTCCTCCTGAGGAACAAACTGAAGAACAACGCTATATTGCAAATCTGAAAGAACAAGTCTGGTATCTACAGCGATGCTTAAGGGAGTGTTCTACCAGCAACTACTCCCTACGCCAACAACTGACAGTGTCCCAGAAGAACTTATCCAAGCATATCTTCATACAACAATCTTACCTCCGACAGCTACTATGTCAACCTAGGCCACGTAAAGAGACTCCTTCAGTACTTCCTCATAAAGAACTATAATCCCCTGTGAACAAGGGCTTCTTTTGTTATTCTCTTATTTTAGGGAAGTTATAGTATGTAGTTCTTCCAGAGTAGTGAACTTCTTTATTATGAGCTCCCGCCCATATCCTTCTTTGCTTACCCCCTTTTCTGGCCTTCCTTCTCCTATGCAAAATTTAAACTTTTCTGGATAGTACCAAAATCAGATAAGCATATGACTTCTTCATTATTCCATTACGCAAGAATCACATATGCACTTAGATGAGAATCCAGCTCCTTCATGTTGTTCTTGTGCAAGGATATAGGAAAATGTATAGTTAACATAAAACTCTAGTCTATACGAAGATAAAATAATATATAGCCAAGAAAAAACTCAGCTCTTCCGATCCCCCACCACACGGGAATAAAATAATAATATATATAGCTGAGGAAATACTCAACTCTTCCAATCCACCACCGCACGGGAATAAAATAATATATGGTTGAGGAAATACTCAACTCTTCCGTTCCACCACCACACGGTGATAAAATAATATATAGTTGAGGAAACACTCAACTCTTCCATTCCACCATCATACGGGGATAAAATAATATATAGTTGAAGAAATACTCAACTCTTCCGTTCCACCACCGCACAGGGATAAAATAATATATAGTTGAGGAAATACTCAACTCTTCCGTTCCACCATCGCACGGGGATAAAATAATATATAGTTGAGGAAATACTCAACTCTCCCGTTCCACCACCGCATGGGGATAGAATAATATATAGTTGAGAAAATATTCAACTCTTCCGTTCCACCACTACACGGGGATAGAATAATATATAGTTGAGGAAATACTCAACTCTTCCGTTCCACCACCGCACGGGGATAGAATAATACATAATTGTTGAAGTACTCAACTCTTCCGTTCCACCACCGCACGGGGATAGAATAATATATAGTTGAGGAAATACTCAACTCTTCCATTCCACCACCGCACGAGGATAATATATAGCTGAGGAAATACTCAGCTCTTCCGATCCACCACCACACGAGGATAAAATAATATATAGTTGAGGAAATACTCAACTCTTATATTCCACCACCACACGGGGATAACAACTTCGGCCAATGCTGAGCCGCATAAAAAATATGATAACTTAACCCAAGGAGCTGCTCTCTCAGGTTAAAAGAACTTTTTTTTAACGCTACCATTATTTCTTCATTCATCTGTAAAACGGGGATAACAGCCTTAGCTAGGGCCAAACTTGAAAGAAAAACGAGAAAGATACCTTCGAGGGTCCTATCTTTGCCCTGAAGTTGGATGTTCTTGTTCTTTTGTCATACAAAGACAGCGGTTCTAGCAGATAATGGGAAATAGGAAAAATAAATTTATATTTCCCACATTTCCAGGGGCCCATTTCACAACTTTTTAGCCCAATTGACATCGCAAGCCCATTTAATGCTCCTTCTATATAGGACGTTTCATCTTTCCTCTTCTCCATTTTCATCTTCTCTATCGGACTTTCCATCTTCTTCTGCTTCTTTGTCCTCTTTCTTCCACCACCATCTTCCGATGTTCCAGTCACTAACTCTTGTGCTTCTTTTCTTCCTTCGAAGGGCAGGATGTACTCCTTTTTCAACAAGAAGTGGCTAAGCGCCACCAAGATTCCAAGCGGGGTGAGGGCCAGCAACTAACAACGCCTTCGCATTCACCTCCTCCTTTATCTTCGCCCATTCCCACCGCTTCTATTCCAGCGCCCCGTTCCTTCCAGGTTCATCTAAAATTTCTTTCTCGGTCATGCCAGATACACTTGGCGTAACCTCCCCCCCCCTCATCCTCGACGCCGTTGGAAAACCCTAACTCGCCCATATCTTCGCCTTCCCTCTTGGGAATCCGCAAATCACCCCCTCCCTTCCTGCGACATGAGGCTGAGCAAAGAGGCACTGCACGACAACGTCTACAGGCAGAAGACACCTCTGCTCCCCCCTTCTCCTTCCTAGAAGCATTCCCCTGCACAGGAACCTATGATAGTTGAGATTCCCCCATCTTCGCTTTTCCTCGATGCTCAAACTTTGGGAAGCCTTTCCCCTTATTTGGATACAAGCCAGGGTCCCTATACTATTTCCCCTCCCAACGAAGAGCTTTCAATCCCCGTGCTCTCCTTACCTTCTTCACCAAACTCCTCACCAAACCAATCCCCTCCCACGGATTCTTCCATTCCTGTCCCACAGCAAGCAGTTTCGGGTCTTCCACTCCTCACTTCTGCTTTTTCTCTTTCTTCCCCTATCTCTTTGAGCCTCTTAACAAGAGCTCTTTTCGCAGCCTCCCCAGCCCATCTGGCTACACCTATGTCATCTTCCATTCCTTTAGGTACCACCTCTCCTCCTTTTGAACCCCCGACACAACCCATTGCTCCCACCTTTCATCACCCCATCATGAGTGAGTCTTCGCCTCTGGTGTTGTCTATCCCTTCTTCTTCTTCCACCGTGATCTTCGAATCTTAAACTTAGAAGAATTAACCCCACGAATGGAGAGTTTACTCCACGTTTTGGAATTGGTATGCTCCTTAAATTGACTATGTTGATTTTCTTCGCTTGACGATTTCTTTTTGATGAATAATCTCCAAGCCTTAACCAACTATCAAGAACTGGACCGCTCCTTTCAGCAATACCAAGCTCAGTTTCTAAAATGGGAGCAACAACGACTGGAAGACCAAATTGCTGCCTAGAGCCGGGAGCACATTTTGTTACAACAACTGAAGCAATATCAGGAGCAACTGACAGAAGCTCATCGTCAACAGCAAAAGGATGCCGAGTCCATAGCAGCCTTACAGGCACAACAACGGGCTCACACATAACTATTATCTACCATGCAAGTTGTTCAGCCATAATAGACTGACAGAGAAACTCCCCATTCTCAAGAGTTGGCGGACCTTCAAGAGCAAGTAGCGGAACTCCTCCGTGAGAAACAAAGGGACTCGGAGACCATCGCGAATCTGCGGGCTCAATACCAGAGAGCGAAAGACAAGATAGGGGATCTCTGCACCCGCATGTGCAAGGAGATACAATAAAACTCCTCCTTAATAACCTCTAGGGCGCATGCTCACGCCCGTATACATAGGCAGGAAGCATCCCTCCAGAGACTGGGTAGCAAGCTTATTCGCACTAGGTCCCATACGGAGGCGGTAGAGGGGATTTCAGCCTCCATATATCAGAATATGATGGATATGATGAGGCTTATGCAACATGACCAAACTTCCTGAGCGGACGACATATTGGTCCTAGCTGATGCTATTATGGAAATATCCCAACGTTATAGCAAAATGCACCGATCCCTTCGGGAGCATCAAGAGAATTGCCGCAGGCTTCATCAAAATCAAAGTCCTGACGATCCGAGCTAACGAGAACGATTAATAGCTCTGATGTGGGCCGCCTTCCAGGATGGATTTAATGAAGCGGTTCGGCAATATGCTGACCAAGGATTACCTCCTGCGAACCACCCTTCTCTCTACTTGCATTGGGAAACTGACTTTCGGCGCTACCCTCCATATCGTTTTAAATTGTAACTTGATGTATCGCTTTAGAATGTCATCATTAAGGGATTTGGATCATTACACATAGCTCCCTTTTCGCCTTCTTTCTTTTTTATAGCCCGTAAGAGAGAAATTAAGGTTAATACAAATGATTCACCAAGTGTATTTATATTTATCGTACATCTAATGACATGTCGAGTCGCCACATACATTTCCCAAGAAACCCCTCAATTCTTTTCTTCGCCCACCACCCCTTACACAGTATGAAAATGATTCAAGTGTACGGCATTCCAGGGTCGAGGAAGCTCCTTGCCCTGATCATCCTTCAAATAATAAGCCGACCTGGGCACGCGACATGTTACAACATATGGTCCTTCCCAATTGGGAGCTAACTTCCTCAGATCTCCGGATGGATTGACCTTGCGCAGAACTAAATCTCCTTCTTGAAACCTTTGGGGCTTTACCTTTTTATTAAAGGCGTGTTGGACCCTCCGCTTATATAAAATTCCGCTCGCCTCCGTGCATGTTCCCTCTTTTCTTCCAACAAATCCAGCTCAGTGCCACGAATGATTTGATTCTGCTCTGGCTCATAAACTTCCACGCAGCGCTACTTAAAAGGGCCTCCACCGGAATGACGGCCTCCGTTCCGTATACCAAGCTGTTTCACCTATTGCAGTTTTTGGAGTGGTTCGGTAAGCCCACAAGATCCCTGGCAGCTCCTCCACCCAGTTTCCTCTCTGAGCACCCAATTTAGTCTTCAATCCTTGAATAAGGATTCTGTTAGTTACTTCGGCCTGCCCGTTAGCTTGAGGGTGAGCTACAGAAGTAAAAGCTTACTAGATATTAAGACTTTTGCACCATTCCTTGATCTTTTTGCCCTTGAATTATCGTCCATTGTCGCTAACTAACCTTTTGAGAATTCCATATGGGCAGATAATATAATTGAATAGGAACTGTATCATAGCATTCTCAGTGATTTTGGCAATGGGCTCTGCTTCCACCCACTTGGAGAAGTAATCCACATCCACCAATAAGAATTTTTTCTGCAAAGGTGTCATAGGCACGGGTCCCACTATATTCATTCCCCATTGATCAAAGGGGCATAAAGAAACAATAGCTTTCATCAATTCAGCTAGTCGTTCGGATCGGTTGCTATGCTTCTGACAGGCCGAACAAATTTGCACTATATGAGCTGCATCTTGTTGGAGAGTGGGCCAAAAGTATCCTGCTAACAAGACTTTCCTCGCCAAAGCTCTCCCTCCTAAATGATTGCTGCAACAACCTTCGTGGATTTTCTGAAGTACCCATTCAGCATCTTTCTTTCCCAAACACTTCAGCAAAGGATGCCCAAAAGATGTCTTGTATAGGTCTTCGTTCAGGATGGTGAATCGTTTTGCTCTGCTCATTAAAACAGATGGTGCTCCTCTTTCTTTTGGAACCTTTCCTTGTTGTAAATATGTCATAATGTCAGACCTCTAATCAGGGATCTGATCTGGTTCTGGTACGGCCCCCTCCACATTGTATATCACCAGAGAAGTAGGGACTTCCACATAGACCATTTCAAGTTGCTTCACTCCTTCCATAGCTCTAGCTAACCGAGCAAACTCATCCGCCTTCCAATTGTTCTCCCTCGGAATCTGTTTTAAGAGAACTTGCTGAAACTGAGCCTTTTCTTTCTCAAAAGCCTTTAAATATTTTTGCAATCTTTCTTCCTGAACCGTGAAAGAGCCCTGAAGTTGTGACACTGCTAACTGGGAGTCCGAATGGATTATGACGAAAGTTGCTCCTACGGCTCTGGCAGCTTGTAACCCTGCTAAAATAGCTTCATATTCTACTTCATTGTTGGATGCCCTATATCCCGACGCCTGTCACGGAGTTTTCTTTCTCGGAGGATATTAAGATTCCCACCCCACGCTGCACCCGTAAGAGTCGTCCACAAATACATTCTATACCTCCTATCCCTCTTCTTTTGCCGATGAGTCATCCTCTGAACCAACAAGTACTTCTGTTAGAAAATTAGAGAGAGCTTGAGCCTTGATGACGGTTCGGGGTTGATAATAAATGTCATACTCACTTAACTCCACTGCCCACTTAGCCAATCTACTAGAAAAATTAGGCTTAGTAACCACCTTGCCTAATTCACTGTGAGTTAAGATATTAATTGGATGAGCTAGGAAGTATGGCCTCAACTTGTGGGCTGTCAAAACTAGAATATATGCCAACTTCTCCAGCTCAGTGTATCATGATTCAGCTCCTTTCAAGATATGGCTGGTGTAATAAATAGGTTGTTGCTGAGAACATTCTTGTTTCAACAATACTGAACTAATAGCTCCTTCTGAAATTGCTAGATACATCCACAAGGGCTCTCCTGCTACTGGTTTGGATAACAGTAGAAGTTCAGCTAAATATTTCTTCAACTCTTTGAAATCCTATTCGCATTGATCATCCCACTGAAATTTAGTAGCCTTGCGCAAAATCCTGAAGAAAGGTAGCCCCTTATCTGCTGATATGGCTATAAATCGGGATAAGGAAACAATTCTCCCTACCAGCTTTTGAGTTTCTCACAGATTAGTGGGTGACTTCATATTGCATAATGCCTGCACCTTCTCCGGATTGTCCTGCAGTCCCTTCTCAATTACAATATACCCCAAGAATTTCTCGCTCTTCACTCCGAACACACATTTTTTGAGGTTCAATTTCATGTTATATCGTCTCAAAGTAGCAAAAGTTTTGTTCAGGTCAGTAACCAGATCCCAAGTGGTTTTTGATTTAACCAAGATGTCGTTAACGTAAACTTCCACATTCTTGCCTTTTTGTTCTGCAAAGATTTTATTCATGAGCCGCTGGTATGTAACCCTCGCATTTTTTAGACCGAATGACATTACCACATAGGCATATAGCCCTCCCGTTGTTACAAAACTAACCCTCTTCTGATCTTCTTTGGCCAGCGGTATCTGATGATATCCCTGGTAAGCATCCATTAAGGACACTACCTCATATCCCACCGTAGATTCCACCAACTGATCAATGCGAGGCAAGGGATAGCAGTCTTTAGGGCATGCTTTATTTAAATCACGAAAGTCAATACACATTCTCCATTGCCCCGAAGGCTTGAGGACAAGAATTACATTAAATACCCACTCAGGGAATTGAATCTCTTTAACATGACCCACTTTCAATAATTTATCTACTTTCTCAGCTATCACTTTGTCTTTTTCGGTTCCAAAATGTCATCACTTCTGCTGGACGGGTTGGACCCCTCTGGTAATGTTGAGATGATGTTCAGCAACACGAGGGTCGATCCCCGTAAGGTCATGCACATCCCCGACAAAGATATCTTCATTTTTCTTTAAGCAGACCACCAGTTCGTCCTTAGCCTCGAGCTGCTGAGCTACCTGAGTGACTTTTCTAGGAGCTATCTCCACCAACTCTCCTTCTTCTATTTTCCCCACTTTAGGGGGAGACTCTTCCAGCACGCATATGTTGGAGATCACGATGACTTTTCCTTTAGGGTCGTCTGCTCTGGCCTTCTTTTGGTCATCCCTGTCCATTTGTACGTAGCAGCTTCGGGCAGCCTTCTACTCGCCTCTGGCCTCTCCAATCAGTTGCCCAACCAGAAATTTTACCTTCTGGTGGTAAGGAGAAGCCACCGCCTGAAAAATAGAAAGGAAGGGACGACCCAGAATTGCATTATAAGTGGATGGAGCATCCACGATAAGAAAAGGAACAATGTTGGTTTTTTGGCTGAGCTTTGTGTCCAGAGTGAGGGGCAACGAGATCTGCCCTGTGAGATGCACCACATGTCCCGCAAACCCGAAGAGAGGAGTGGCCACGTCCTCCAGCTGAGCATTTCCCAGCTGCATCTGTCCGAAGGCCTCTTGGAAGAGGATGTTGACAGAGCTTCCTAAATCAACTAATACCCGGGCCACTTCATAGTTGGCCAGGGAAATACGGATTACCAGAGTATCCATATGAGGCAGCAGAACACGTCAGAGATCTTCGGGCTTGAACGAAACTGGCAGCGCGGTCTGGACAACTTGATTAGTAACTCTAGCCAAACTCTCCATGAGACGGGCATATGATTTCCGTGCCCGATTGGAATCCCCATCATTGGGTTCTCCTACAATAACGTGAATAACCCCCCGTGTGAGAACGTCATTTAGATCAGATGAAGGGCCCTCACCTGACGGGCCTCCTTGTGAGATACCCTCCTGGGATGGAGTCTGAGGGTCTGGAGGAAAAGTAACCTACGGTCGTTAGTTATAGGGCCCCGGACGAGCCATGTTGGGTCATTGGCCTCGCCGTGTCGGTCCTCCCATCTGAGGTCGCACATGTGGATAAACGACTCGGATACACTCCAGTTTCTCTTGCAATTTAAAACATCGGTCGTTGGCGTGGCTATATTCCATATGATACTGGCAAAAGAATGGGGTGGGAGGGTTACGAGGCACTCCCCTATACCCCATCAACCATTACAGAAGACCTTGCTGGTCATAGAACTCCATCTCCCATTCTTTCCAAGTTCTTGGGGGAGGGACTGCATCTGTGGCCATGATCTGCAATGGAGGTGTGGGGTGAGCTCCTTGTATTAATAATCGAGGCCTGGGAGCCTCTGGTAGAAAGGGTCGCATATATTCCCGCTGGGGAGGTGCTCGAGGGGCTGCTGTGCGACTTCTTTCAGCATAGACCATTGCGGAGGCTTGTTTGGCTCTTCGGACCTTCAGGCCTTCTTCCTCGTTGATATATTTTTCTGTGCGGCTTAGCAGTTCTTCATAGTTGGCTACGGGCTTCCTCAAGAGTGAGCTAAGGAAAGGACCCTCCCTTAGCCCGTGCGGAATGGTCACTCTAAAGGCATCTGATCTTGCTGAGGGGATATTTCTGGCCGTGGAAGTGAATCGATGAAGATACCCTTTGAGTGACTCTGAGGGCTCCTACGTAATGTGCAGCAGGATGGAAGCATCATGCTTGTGTAGGGTCGATCGGTGTTGGCCGGCTAGAGGGGGGTGAATAGCCTTTATCGTAGATGGTGGAAGTCGTTCGTTCGTTCCTCGTCTACAAACACTATTAGCGCAAGCAGAATATACTAATACAAACAATTAAAGACAAAAACAAAGAAAGAATAGAAACACAAACACTAATACCACAATGTAACATGGTTCACGGTCTCACCGCTAATCCACGGTCCAATTCGTCCAAGGTGAATCACGCCTCAAGCTTTCACTATTCTCTCCTTTGCACCAAGCTAGGTGGAGGTAACCTTTTACACAAGAATCCACTCTTCTTACAATGGAATGAAGATTAGCACAAGTAGAAGAGTGGAAGACCTTTAGAGCACTTTGGGAGATGTTATGAGTTTAAGCATTAGACTCCCAAATTCCCTCGCCCCTTCTTTTTATAGAAGAAGAGGGTTTCTTCCCGTTAACACAAGACCAGTCGACTGATTCCCCGATCAGTCGACTGATCCTGTAGTCGTTGCCCAATAACGGCTTCTTCCACATTGGATTTTACTCAATGGCTCCCATATCAGTCGACTAATCTTACCATCAGTCGACTGATGGAGCTATCAGTCGAGTGCCAGAAGCGAACACTCCATTCTGTGCCCGAAACCCTTACGACCAGTCGATTGATGCCTTCATCAGTCGACTGGTGAGCTCAGCAGTCGACTGCCAATCTATGGCAGTCGACAGTTGGCACATGAACCAGACTCGAACACTAATCGAGTCACAGTCTACTTAGAGTAGTCGACTGATGTCGGAAAATCCTATCCGACACTTAGCCAATTTGCCAAGTTTCACCTAAGCTCACTACCCCTTCCCGGGTTACATTCGCTCACTCTCATTCCCTAAAGTCCCTCGCCTTTGAAGTTGTCTTCGTCCGGCCACGTCCCTCGGATGCGCCAAGTGCACGGCTCTGTAGCATCATTCTTCGCGTCTCGTCCTGAAGTCTACTTCCTCCGTCTTCACTCCAATGCTCCTCGTCCGACAGTCCCTCGGATGCTCCAAGCGCACAACTTCCGCAAAGCCATCCTTCACCGACTCAAGGACCGAGTCATGAGAGGTGAAACTCGCCAATGCTCAATGTGTGAATTACTAAGTCCTACAAGACTCCAACGCACATATCAAATCCAATCATTCTAACTTAAACCTTTTGCCACACACATCAAAATCATATCACGGGTTGATTGCCCTAACAATCTCCCCCTTTTTGATGTGTGGCAATCCGTTTAAGTTAGGTAAACATTTGATAAAAATATTAAGGTAAGAAAGCATGTAAATAAACATGATTATCAACTCTCTCCCTTAATACATGAAACTCCCCCTAAATGCAATTCCCTTACTTAAACATATATATTTCTCCCCCTTTGAAACCATCAAAAATAATAAACTAAGTTATACAAGTATGACATCAAGTTGCAAAGAGAAAAAATACCAAATCATGCCTTAAAATATGATAAAAAAAGGTTACTGGGCATGTTTTCAATCGATCAGTCGACTGGTTCAGACTACCAGTCGACTGGTACTCTGATTTCAGGTTTTTCTGATTTTCGGGGTGAATTTCAGAAATGCATTAAAAATTCTATAAAATTTGAAAAATCATAAAATTTGGGGAACATATTTCTTGTAAGTATCTTTATCAATGAAAAATAGTTTTTTCATGAAAAATCATTATATTTTTGAAAATTAGCCAAAAATCCAAAAGCTTCAAAAACAACTAGGTTTTTTATCAAGTTTGTATCAATTTTAATACCTAGTTTTGCTTTGGATTGTTTCAAAACATGAACACACAGATTTTAAAATAAGAGATTATTTTGAAAACATATGAAATATCCAACCATGATCTTTGGGCAATATGTCTATGAATTAAACATAAGTCTTCCCCATGATTGGTCTATTATTACTCTTTTGATACTTTAAAAGATCATCTAAATGTCATAGGCATTAGTGGACCATTAGTATCATCCTATCATCTCACCCATGCTAAGTTTTTAATCAAGGTAGTCTATGGTGAGTGTGAGATGTATCCTAAAGGTATTTATATATATACTTAACCATTAATTTCATGCAATTCTACACAAGGTTAAGTATCATCCTAACAACTCACATGATCATAAAGACATATATGTATTGATTTCACATTATGATCATGAACCACATGTATCACTAAAATTGTAATCATGCACTAGGTATGAATTATGATAATGAGTAAAGTATCACTCAAAGCATGATTTAAAACCTTATTGCCCATGATTATATATCAAATGTCAAGATCATAAATCATAATTGCAAACATATATAACAATTACATTAACTATCATGATTTAAGCATTATTATCAATTTATGGGCACATTATCATCACCCAACACTATGCTAAAAATGGATAGGTCATGAGTATCAAATAACACTAAGTGTTGAGCATGATTTAAACTATTTAAGGGTGCATTATCATCACCCAATACTATTTCAAAAACTTAGTCCTGCCATCCTAAGTCAACCAAAAATATAATATAGGTAAATTCCGTATGGTTGACTATCCTAGGGTTTTCCTAACCCTTAAGGATGGATTTAGGAACCCAATACAAGTTCTTTCCTATGGGGTTCACTAAAAATTCCTTAGGGATCCATTTTCCAGCTATTGTTTTCTTTTTATCTTGACCCCTAGCAATTAAACATTTATAGACCTTTTTATTTTTATTTTCCTTATATCCTAGGCCTTTATTATTGAAACTAGCCCTTTGGCTCCCTATAATCATATTAAGGGTGTTGGAGCCAATTGTAAATTTTTCTAGGGCCTTGGTCAAATGATTTACCTTTTCCCTTAACATCCTATTTTCCTCAATGCATGCATCATTAACATCAAAAGGCATATAGTCATGTGAACATGCATCATCATTATTAACATTTAAACATGCTTGTTCTAATTTATTTTCTAAAGCCTTAATTTGATCTAGCATGCTTTTATTCTTTTTCTTAGCCCTAAATAAATCCTTAGTAAGGCTAGAAATCATGGAAACTATTTTATTTGGTGAGAGATTCATTACCATAGTCTCCATGTCTTCTTCTTCGGATGAGGATGATGATGATGAAGCTCCCCCTTCACTAGAGCTCTCCTCACTTGTGCTTGATCTCTCTTGTTCGGAGGAGGAGGTGTCTAGGTCATCAAATGTTATTAGTGTCAAATTTGTGACAAAGACATTTTCTTCCTCCGATGATGATGAGGAGGAGGGATCATCCCATGTCCTTGCCTTTAGTGGCTTGGTCTTCCCCTTTTCTTTGGCCTTCTTCTCCTCTTCCTTCTTCTTGCTCCCTTCTTCTTCTTTTCTTCTTTCTTTCTCCTCTCTTCTTTGCTCTTGCTCAAGAGGGGACAATTATTTCTTATGTGTCCCTCTTGTTGGCAATTGTAGCAAATTATCTTCCCCCTTGATCATCTTCTCCTATCATTAGGTTTATTAAATTTAAAATTCTTCAAAGCACGCCTTACCTTCCTTACCATGTATGCTTCTTCCGTGCTATCCATGGAGGAGGAGGAAGATGCTTCATCAGAGGAGGAAGGAGTCTCAATCTTCTTCTTTTTCCCTTTATTTGCTACTAGGGCTACTCCTCTTGATGGCTTGATACTTGATTCTTCAATTACTCCCTCAAGGTTTGTTTCATGGAGCTCCATGGTTGAGAAGAACTCCTCCAAAGTGCTAACTTCTAAGTTCTTGGAGATGTAGAACGAATCCACCATTGAGCTCCATCTTGAGGACAGGGGAAAGACATCTATAGCCTTCATTACCATATCTCGGTTGGAGAGCTTTTCCCCTACACTTGTCAAACCGATTAGAATTTCTTTAAACCTAGAGTGTAGAGATTTTACCTTCTCTCCCTTTTCGAGTTTGATATTGGTTAGTTGGGAGCGAAGGATATCTCTCCTTGCTAGCTTGGCCTCGGATGTGCCTTCATGAATCTCTATGAGTTTCTCCCACATTTCCTTGGCGCTAGCACATTCTCCTATTTGGTTGACTTCTTGTTGGGGGAGTACATTGTAGAGATGGTGTTTTACCTTTGAGTTCGCCAAGTACTCCTCCCTTTGCCTCTTACTCCACCTTGATTTTTCCAATGGCTCTCCTTCTTCATCTCTAGGCATCTCGAAATTGTTTTCCATAATTAATAAAATTTCGAAGTCAGTTTCGAAAAATACCTCCATTCGCTTCTTCCACCAAGCGAATTCCCCCCTCGAACTTCGGCGAATGAATATTAGAGTCGGCCATCTCGTGATGTAGTGCTTGTTGCGACGGTTAGTCCGGTGACAAACGCCTTGGCTCTGATACCACTTGTAGGGTCGATCGGTGTTGGCCGGCTAGAAGGGGATGAATAGCCTTTATCATAGACGGTGGAAGTCGTTCGTTCATTGCTCGTCTACAAACACTATTAGCGCAAGCGGAATATACTAATACAAACAATTAAAGACAAAAACAAAAGAAGAATAGAAACACAAACACTAACACTAACACCACAATGTAACGTGGTTCACGGCTTCGCCGCTAATCCACGGTCCGATTCATCCAAGGTGAATCACGCCTTAAGCTTTCACTATTCTCTCCTTTGCACCAAGCTAGGTGGAGGTAACCTTTTACACAAGAATCCACTCTTCTTACAATGGAATGAAGGTTAGCACAAGTAGAAGAGTAGAAGACCTTTAGAGCACTTTGGGAGATGTTATGAGTTGAAGCATTAGACTCCCAAATGCCCTCACCCCTTCTTTTTATAGAAGAAGAGGGTTTCTTCCCGTTAACACAGGATCAGTCGACTGATTCCCCAATCAGTCGACTGATCCCATAGTCGTTGCCCAATAACGACTTCTTTCACGTTGGATTTTACCCAACGGCTCCCACATCAGTCGACTGATCTTACCATCAGTCGACTGATGGAGCTATCAGTCGAGTGCCGAAAGAGAACACTCCATTCTATGCCCGAAAACCTTGTGACCAGTCGACTGATGCCTTCAGCAGTCGACTGGTGGTCTCAGCAGTGGACTGTCAATCCATAGCAGTCGACTGTTGGCACATGAACCGGACTCGAACACTAGTCGAGTCACAGTCGACTTAGAGTAGTCGACTGCCATGATATGGCAGTCGACTGATGTCGGGAAATCTCATCCGACACTTAGCCAATTGGCCAAGTTTCACCTAAGAGCACTACCTCTTCCCGGGTTACATTCGCTCACTCTCATTCCTTGAAGCCCCTCGCCTTTGAAGTTGTCTTCGTCCAGCCACATCCCTCGGATGCGCCAAGCGCACGACTCTGCAGCACCATCCTTTGCGTCTCGTCCTGAAGTCTACTTCCTCCAACTTCACTCCAATGCTCCTCGTCCGGTGGTCCCTCGGATGCTCCAAGCGCATGACTTCCGCAAAGCCATCCTTCACCGACTCAAGGACTGAGTCATGAGAGGTGAAACTCGCCAATGCTCCATGTGCGAATTACTAAGTTCTGCAAGACTCCAACGCACATATCAAATCCAATCATTCTAACTTAAACCCTTTGCCACACACATCAAAACCATATTACGGGTTGATTGCCCTAACAGCTTGTACGCTTTACAACTGGCGAACTCTTGGCGGAACATCCCCTAAAATCAGCAAAACAAGTAATAGACCTCGGGAGCAAGGTATTAAACCATTTTTCCACCGAGCCGATTAAAGTGGTACGAAAGACCCGACACTTGAGGGCGTCGGTATATCAATGAAGCGAGGCGGCTCCTGCGAACTACGATAGATGCTCCTCATGATCCGTCGTGCCATTATACTTGTCCACCTGGAAATTTCTGAAGTATGAAGGCGGGACTTCAGAAAGGATGTCCATGGTGAAAGGACTGGGCTTGTAAATCTCCAGAGCCTTAGTTGAATGGCTTTCACCTTAATCTTCTCGTCGAGCCTAGGTTACTGGCATAGTGGCTTGATGTACTCGTCCCCCCAGCCCCTCTCCAAGCAACACTTCGACATTGGTGGTTGTACGAAGTAGAGAGAGCATCTCTTGTGGTTGTCCATGGGAGGGGAGGAGAGGGGGGGAAGGTTCACCAAAATAAGGATGAAGGTACCCAGTCCTTCTCCTCTCTTTAGCAAGGGTCTCAGCCACGACGGTGTCCACCATGGCTCTCAGCTGCGACGGTAGTATTGTGATGGGATTTTTCTCCGCGGAGAAGGCTGCTAGATGATGTATCTCCTCTCGCTGCATCTCTACGTCTTACTTAGAAGTTTCCCACAGACGGCGCCAACTGATGCGGTCGTAGAAGGGTTTTCTGGCTTCCTTTCAACGCGGGGGAGCATGCAGGAAGCTTGAGGGTTCTCTCCGGCCGCAACAATAATGAGGTACAAAGAAGAGAAAATGCGCGCAACACAAGCAACGAGCAAAGACACAAGATATAACGTGGTTCGGAACAAGGGTTCCTACTCCACGGGGGTGAGCTCTTCCACGAGCTACGGTGCCAAAACACTTTCACTATAAACTTCCTCCTTCACGAAAAGAACTTCTGGAGATGGAGGAGAAAACCTCTTACAATTAGCTCAATACATAGAAAGTATCGGAAAGATGGAGCTCACTACTCTCCTTGTCTCCTTCTCCGGCGATGTGGTTGCTCTCCCCTCCGGATGTGCCTTTGTCTTCTGCTTCTTGGAATAATGCGGATCCCTTCCTCTTGCCCTGCTTCTCCCTTTTTATCCTCTTTCCTCTGGCCAGCTGTTGCACCACGAACCTCCTTTATCGTACACATGACCACCTTGATGATTTGGAGAATCATTCTGTTACAGACACGAGGAGTGAAGGCTCCTCCGAATATTATGTGGGGACCCTCTTTTGTTGTGTAACAACCTCTTATCTATATTTTGAGAAATATTCTAGCTCATCCCTTTCAACCACTTACCTTCAGTAAAGCTAGCCTAGACCTACCTTCACGTGTAGCGTAGCTCTTAGGCTTTTTCCGGTAGCCCGGACCAACTTCTATTCTTCCCGTACCGAACCATCCCCAGGCCCGCTAAACCGAGCCGATTCTCATCCGTCCCTTATTGGATCAATCTTCAAATTCACCCGGTCGTGCCAACCCCCTCAAACCGTCCTCCCGAGTCAATTTTCCCAGACTGACATGCCCGAACCGTTCTTCTCAGACTCCTCCCACCGAACCGACTACTTAGTTCGAACAGCGTCCTACGCGCGGATCTTTTTACCTTATTCACAGAAAAAAAATAACAGCAATATTATCTATGAACGGTAGCAAAAATTGAATATGTTATCACCTTGTGAGACAATTCTAGCGACTTCATCTGAGAATTTTAATTTAAAATTTTCCTAACTATGAATATGTTATCTCCTAAGTTGTTCTCGACTCAGATCATAGCATTTCCTAATTCAATATCTATTTTATATTTAGCTTGATAATCTCACTTAATAGAAATAATTCATTCTTTTTAATAAATTATGATTGCATTTAGTTATATTAAGAAGGAATGAATCTTTTCCCAAAAAAATAATTTCTGATGACCCTTTTTTTACCTTTAATCCTTAGCAAAAGATTATTATTAGTATAAAGAATCACTTCTCTTCTAAATGGATGTCCTTAGCCATAGTCCATAATTCGCATGATGCTTTATGGATAATTAACCTCCTAAAGTGATCTAAAAGTTGCCGAGGATTCTCATCATATTTTTTTCTTAATGGGAGTCTATTGCAATCCTGCAAAAATTTCAAAATCAAAATCTTTTGATTTTAAGAATTTAATTTCTTTTGAAATAAGAATTTCAATTATATTATTTATTTTCACCTTAAAATTATTCCAAATATAATTCATTATTTTTCTTAGAAATATTCCAGTTAGATATCATTATTTTAACATTTCTATATCTTTTTGCCTGTATGCTCAAGTATGCATAACAATATTCGAAAATAAAAAAACGAATATTATAAAATTATTTTATTTAATTAAAAGTGATCAGATTAATGTCCAACAAAATAACACTATAATAGTCATTCTTCACTTCTCTATAGGATAGCATTTACAGAAAATAAATTATTACTCATAACACAAGTTCAAAGGATTAATCAACATATTGATAGTCAAGGCTGCGACATTTTGCTTGAATTAAATGATTGCAACGAACTAGAACGCACCCAAACCAGAGACACAATGATCGTTCGTCCACCTTATATTTGTATAAAAAGAGGAAAGAAACCCCAGTGAGCTAAGATGGTAAAAGCATGTAGATTTTATCCAATGTGAATTTGATGAAAAGAAAGTTTTAAGAATCCATAATAAATTGAAGAAGAAACAAAAAAAAAATCTAAATCGATAAGATCGATGGAAAAAAACTTCGATCCAATGCTTAAGAAAATATGAACCCTGGTATAAGAGATGGAAGACATTACAACTTTGAGATTGAGATTGATAAATCTTTGAACGCCATAAGAGATTGTCTTGATAAGTTCTAGTTCAATGAAGAACTAACAAATGAGAGTCTCACTATGCTATAGATTAAAAATAATCAAAGATTATATATGTGACCGTCACCCTTTTTATTTATAGTTTTAAGGTGACCTAAAAACTCTAAAAGGCCAAAAGAAAGTCCATTTAGATAAGGCCTAAGTAGACTACATAATTATATTGGTCTTAAGTCACAATTACAACCCAAATAAGAATAGCAATTGAGCCTAAAAATTAAAATTATATCAAAATACGATTTGAAGGCTAATTAAACTCATTTATGAATTGAATTAGATTGACTAAACCATATGATTCGCTCTTAATTAAATCCGCTTCAATTGTAATTTTAGTCTTAGAATCTTCAATTAACACATTTAGTCCTTCCTTCATCTTTCTAGCTCTAGATCTTATAATTGGACCTTCAATTATGTATAATGATTCATCAAGAACATCTTTGACTCCATCGTTCTCAAAGGTCAATCCCCGCTTCTACAGAGATGTTGATTTTCCATGTGATTTATCAATGGATTTTAAGTCAAAAACTCTCCATAAATTACATCCCTTACAATGATTCGAGAACAGACTAATAAAGATCATTAGATTGATGAATTTTAATATTTTAACTAAGGAAAAAAAAAGAAGATAAGTAAAGGATAATAATATATTATATGCTACTTTACTATTCTATTTTCAATTTTCTATTTTCTTATTATCGAAGTCTAACTTGAGCGCCCAAAAAAACTTCACCAAAAGTGACAGCTTGATTGACATTGTTTTCTTCCTCTTGACCCTTCTCTATCAACAAAGAGCATCGAAATTGTTTGTGACAGCTTGGTGGACGTTCTTTTCTTCTCGGGCCTTTGTCAAATCGCTGACTCATGATATTTGTCGACCTTAATATTTGCTGACTTGACCAGATTACAGACCCGCATAATCACCGATCCAAAACAAGATCTGGTAGTTTGCAACTGACCCATTAATGCACCCAATAAGAGCCAATTTACAATTGAAGTCGGACTCGACTGATCGGAAAAGTCAAAACAACAACAATCCAGGTGATTGTAGCCTACGTAGGAGCCCAATCAGAATTCCAAAAAATGTCCAACGCATCAAATGATCTCGGACTGAATAAATTGATGTTAGAATAGTAACACTTTGAAGACAATTAACAAATATGAAATTTAGCAACATTATTTATTGATACTGAGAAAAACTAACTTATGACTAGGTATATAATAAACCGCCAGCATCACAGCGCATTGTATCACTACTTCATGGGAGGAAGGAAATCTGGCAGTTCGGTACCTCCGGGCCACGTAGGGAGATCAACTCGACTATATCACATTCCAGACGCCCCGCGTCTCGCCTATATTACATTCTAGACGCTCCGCATCTCGGCCGTATTACATTCCAGGCTCCCTGCGTCTCGGTCGTATTACATTCCAGACTCTCTGCGTCTCGGTCGTATTTCCAGACACCCCGTGTCTCGGCTATTATCTTACATCTCATCAGTTGCATATTATCTCGGATGTATGGCTTCCCAACACAGAATCTATTTTATTTAGTCAGAGGACATGGCGGGTGGTACCTTTCAAATTAATTATTGAACCCCCTCTACACTAATATAGCATAGTGAATAACCCGGATCGTTTCCCAATAAGTGTAATTGACAGAATAGTAAACTTAGGATTTCTAATTATTGCTTGGGTTTTCTATTGAAGCTTGGGGGTTTGAGTTTTTAAAGACTATCCTACTGAACGAAAAGACAATGCAAGAATTAAAGCAATAAAAACTAGAAAATAAACTAAATGATCTAATCAACCCAAGATGGGCTCGGTAAATGAACAAGGCCCTCCGGCTAAGTCCAACAAAACTCGATCAAGACTCCGCAAACGGTAGTGGATGTGGGATGGTGCAAACTCCTGAATCCAGTAGTTTGATGGATGCTCCGAACTCTCACGGATCCGATTGAGCTCGAAAAAGTGTCGTCGGATCGGAACTCCTCCTCGAATTCGAAGGAGAAGATGGATGAGCTGTGGAGATGGAGGACGTCGCTGAAATCTCTCGATGAAGCGGTTCCTCCTCGAATTCGTGGAGGAAAATGGATGGAAGGAAGGTGACGATGGCTGCTAGGGCTCAAGGGAAGAAGAGATTTAACTAACAACCTAATAAATTAAGCAATGCATCAACGAAATCTACTGTATGAACATGATTAAAAGAGAGTAATTAAAATAAAGCATGAAACTAAATCTAACCTAATGAACTGCAACCTAATTACTCTAAGAAGCATTTAACCGAATAGTACATAGGCATATAAGAAATCAAACCAAGTGCATACAAATCTAAATGTGAAGGTAAATTGATTATAAACATTCAACAAATTAAGCGTGAAGAAACAATCAACAGGAAGAAAATGTTGGAAATTAGTTGCTAGAAGAGCTGGAAATAGGAGTTGTCTGGTGGTGGAAATGGAAGAGCTGCAGAAGTTGGAAGTGGACTGCCGATGAAATGAAGAAGCTGGACAGAGATGAACGGCTGGAAGAAGATAATCGGAGCTGTGGAACGACTGGAATGAGATGAAACCAGAGGGGAATCCCCACTCCGGTGATCGGCGGCGACCGAGCTTGCAAGGGAGACGGCTAGTGGCGCTGCTGACTGGACAGCGGAGGTGTGGTGGCTGCTGATGGTGGAGGACACCACCGATCATCGGAGAAGGAGGGGATCCCCTTTCCTCTCTAGCGACCGACGAGGAAAGTGGAGGGGAGTCGGTGGTCGCGCGATGGAAGGGAAGAAGCTCTGCTGCACGATGAAGCGATTTGGGAAGATGTTGGATTTATTAAAAGCAATTTTCGTGACCGTCCGATCTAAGCACATCAAATCCCAGCCGTCCATTAAACCTAAGGCTAAATGAAGCTGATTAATCCAATTAAGGGTTGTGCATCCAACGACTGAGAATTATCCGACTTTAAATGGAAGGATCTGATCAATCTGAAGTGATAATCACGATCAAATAGTCCGGATGAACGGTCAAGATGTCCAGATCTAAATGAATGGACCGGATCACTCCATATTTAGATGGATGGCTCAGATCAATCAGATCCCATCGGACGGTCAGGATTAAACAGATCTGAACCCTTGATTAAATTGCCTCTGATCTTGATGAAGGGCTCAGATTCTTCCAACTTAAAATGTCCATTATGACCCTTAGATGAAGTCATATTTGATCCACTGTGAGTCTAGTACCACCGTGGATAAAATTTGCATATAAATCTAGAAAATGGTGACTTCAATCCATCCTGTATAGATTGTAGGGATCATTTCGATCTCCTACAAACAAAGATAAAATTTGCATATAAGTCTAGAATTTAAGAGAATTTACAGTAAGATCCAAAAATATATCCAACTCATAAAATATGATAATAATCGATAAATAATCACTCGAGAGGATAAAAACAGTGATATTAAGGACCAAAATAACACAACAAAATGGTAGTTATCAATTCCCCCACATTTATTCTTGCACGTTCCGAGCAAGTAAAGAAAACTAAAAATAAACTGAAAGTATATTTCCCTAGCAATTCCCAATCATACATAGAAAATTGTGAAAGAAAGTTACCTAGGATTGTCAAATCTCAAAGACTCAAGCAATCATGGACTCAAATCTTACATAGGTTAACAAACATGGTGACTTCAATCCATCCTGTATAAACTAAGAATGATTAAACCTCACAAGATAAGTGGTGGTTTCTCTCGCTCTCATAAGCATGTAATAGTGGAGTTCACTCAAGCTACTCATGGTTTATGAACTACCATATGCTTGCTTTTCTTATACCTTCACCACTATATACATATAAGAATGCACAATCACTAAAGGCTTATTAAGAATGTAAGGGAAACATGAATACAAGCAAATAATGGTATGTGTGAAAGGAAAGAAAGATACAAAATGAAATAGCTAAAGAAATGCAAGTAGAAGATATGGAAATACTGGAATGCTACATAGATGAGTAAAAGAAAGCATTGCTCTAAAATTTTTCTACCAACCTAATAAACATGTAAACAACCCTTATTACATTCTTCAATACAAATCTACTCATGATATACAATAAATCTCTCAATAACTGCAACAAGGGATGTCGTTAATAAAAATACTATCACACATAAATAAAAATGAATGGCACCACATGTCAAAATTTTCACAATATTTTTTTTTATTTCATGGGCACCCAATTTATTATTATTTTTTTTCAACTTTTTTTTTCAGCTTTTTTTTTCAAACATTTTTTTCTGACATGTAGTGCACTTCCCTATGCTTCAACATCAAGCTCAGCTAAAAAGATAAAGAGCATGGGTAGCTCATGGTGATCAAGAACGACTTGCCTATGCTAACACTAAATTTTCCTGAGCTACTCTCTCCCCCACACTTAAATTTTTGTCCATCTCGGGCAAAAACTCATCATGAAACATCCAATATTCCACATCCAACAAAATGGAAATAGAAAGATATGACATGATGAAAGTATAGAAAAACAGTAGAATGACTAATGAAAATGACATAACATATGATAAGAAAATTATTTGAGTAGTATGTGACAACAAAAGTAGTAAAGGGAAACAAGTGAGATAGCCTTCATAATAAGTATGCAAACCTATGGTTGTGTGGTCTCGAAAGAATCAAAGCAAGTTCTAGAGTTACAATAACCATAAGTGCACCACACACAAGTAATAAAAATAGACTCAATCCTCACTAGGTAAACCAAAATAATCAACTCAGTCTATCAACATAGAATCCATCACCAAGTAGTAATCACATGCAATCAAATAACCCATTCATGACAATAAATCCCCGAAACTCGACAATCAAATTTAACTAGCTTTCATGACTTCTAAGAAGATATAAAGGAATGCATAGGAAATTTATTTCAAAACACAAAAAAGAAAAAACTCAACACTAAAAACTTGACAACCAAAATAACTAGCTAAAACAAGAACAACAAAAGCAAGGAAATGTATATATACAAAGAAAAAGAAAAGAGATGGGAAAAAGAATCAACTCCCCTGGGGTCCTGGCGGTTGGAGGCGGTTCAGGAGCAGTGGCCAGGCTGGGAGTGGAGTGAATCAAGTGGAAGTGAGCATCTTCTTCATGTGGTCTATGTTGTAAAGTCTAGCTCCCTCCATCATCATCTTCATGAAGGTTCTTCTAGGTGGATGAGAATAATTCCATTGTAAAATCCAACCCAGAAGTAGAATCATAAGAGCTAAGATGAACTCAACTCCTTTCACTATCGTCTTCTCAAAGGCTATCTCAGGCGGTCGGAGATGATTTATTTGGAGCAACCAGCCTAGAAGTTGGACTGCTATATTTGGTGTTGGGACCTTGTTAAGCATAAATATGGAAGGCTTAGGCTATAATAGGAGTGTCCAGTTTGGGGCTCTCCAGATATCCATCACTCCTATTGAAATCATCTTGATATCTTCAGAGAAATTTTGGTCAGGCTTATCAATATCATAAACCTCAATATAAGTAAAAGTATCTACTGCATATGAAATATCATGTACAACATCAATAATATCAGGAGTAACAATATCATCTACAATAATATTTGCACTCTTATCAACAATAACATCCACATCATCCACAACTTTACTACCGTAGAACAAAGAAATATCAGAGTCCTGTAGAGTAGCAGGATCATAAACTTGGCTATCACATACTCCACAATCCATCTCCTCTAGCACATCGATATCCAGAGAAATGGTCTCTGACGAAGGCTGAATAAATCCTTGTGCTTGCATCTGCTGGGACTGTTGTGGGATATTAAGCATTGGGATAGTCTGGAACTCAGGAGCCAACCTCTGAAATGCTGGTGAAGGCTGATAAGAATGTTGTGAATTCGCATCCATGACCTCAATAATTTCTCTATCCTGAGCAGGAGTCTTGTTGATTAGGGCCTCTCCACTAGCTACATCAAGCATACACCTGTCCATAGGAAATAATCCATCATAGAAGTGCAGGATGAGCATGTGATCGCTAATTTGGTGATGGGGGGCAACTAGCACACAATCTTTTGAATCTCTCCCAATACTCATCTAGAGTCTCTCCTATCATTTGCTGAATACCACAAATGCTCTTTCAAATTTCTTTGGTCTTGGATGCAGGGAAAAACTTTTCCAAAAAGGTTTTCTTCATTTCACTCCAACATGTAATAGAGCCAGGAGGAAGATAATAGATTCAATCCTTTGCCATGTCTGATAAAAAGGCTTCATTGCTGAGCATACCATATAAAATTCTTGCAAGTGCCTAATTGGATCTTTGCTAGCATAACCATGAAATTTCGGAAGCAAATGTACAATTTCAAAGAGTTCAACATCCACATTTAATTCAGGAAACTGAATGCAAAAAGATTGGCAAGCAACATCTAGTGCAGTGAGTTCCCTGATAGTTCTGCTAATCCCTGAATTATAAGCCAGATGAAAGCCTCCTAATCTCTGATAATAGGGATCCATGTTTAAAGAAATTTCCTGTTCTTTCCTGAAACACTAACAAACAATATCAAAAGATACAGGAAGTAAACAAAATATAACACATGGATATACAAGACATAAAAGAATTAAACCCTCAACAAAAGTTTTGAATTTTAATCTTTTTTTTAGAAAGATGAATAAACAATCCTAAGTCTACTAAGCATCATTACACTCTCTGACAACGACACCAAAATTTGATAATAGTTCTTTGTGTCGTGGTAGCATTTCAAATTAATTACCGAACCCCCTCAACACTAATATAGCATAGTGAATGGTCTGGATCGTTTTTCAATGAGTGTAATCGATAGAATAGTAAACTTAAGATTTCTAATTATTGCTTGGGTTTTCTATTGAAGCTTGGGGGTTTGGGTTTCTAAAGACTAATCCTACTGAACGAAAATGTTGGTGCAATCAGCCCAGGTTGACTCGAGTTTGACTCGAGCAGTACCTTGATAGTATTTTGATGAAAGACAAAACTCATGACATGGAATTGTCATGGGAAATCCAAGCATGGAGCTTGGTGTGGAAGTCCAAGGGGGAAACATTGGCATGGGAAATCCAAAGCATTGCGAAGCCGTGCGCTTGGTGCATTTGGGAAGTGTTGAGATCTTGGCAAGTTCACTAGGCTCAGGTCCTTGAGTCGGTGAAGGATGGCATTGCGAAGTCGTGCGCTTGGTGCATCCGAGGGACCACCGGACGGGGAGCGAATGGAGTGAGCCCAAAGGGAAGCATACTTCTAGGGCATGAGACGCGAAGGATGGCATTGCGAAGCCGTGCGCTTGGCGCATCCGAGGGACGTAGGCCGAGGGAAGATCGGTGGGGAACTCCATGAGGGATAAGGTGGACTTAGCCAAGTGGCTAAGACAGAGTGTCGGAGGCTCAAACATCGTTATGTTTGAGGTTTTAGCCGACATCAGTCGACTGGCATAGGTGTCAGTCGATTGCTCTAGGTCGTATGGGTTCGACCAGTGTTCATTCGACAACCAAGTCCGTTGATCGATCAGACCGCCGAGGAGGGCGACTGTTGGGAGGATCAGTCGACTGCCGAGGGATGGCAGTCGACTGATGACACTGTGCACGGGCACAGAATGGAGTCGAGCTCGCCAGCACTCGACTGATGGATGATCAGTCGACTGATGGGTGCCATCAGTCGACTGATGTGTGATCCGTTAGAACTTAACCAACGTGGATCTGGCCATTGTGAGACAACGGCTACGGGACCAGTCGACTGATGGTCACGATCAGTCGACTGATGGGCGCGAAAACAACTTGATGCAGGTTATAAATGGAGCTCGAGTTGGAGGATTTCGCTAAGGCTTTTGAGGTGACTTTGGAGGGGAATTGTTGTTGCATTCCAGACCTTCAAGAGCAAGCAAAAGCAAGCAACAAGAAAGCGATCAAAGCAATTGTGTAAAAGTTTTCTTTTGTATTGTCTTTGTATTTCTTGTTGTATTTCATATTACTTGTTGTAATAACTTGTGAGAGGTTTCTCCACCTCCGACGTGTAGTCGAGAAGGAGTTTAGTTAGTGTCGTGCGCATAACTAGAGCTCGAGGAGCTCACCCGTGGAGTAGAAACCATTTGGTTCCGAACCACGTATATGCTTGTGTATTGATTGTGCTTGTGTTGTTGTTATTTCTATTGTTATTCCGCTGCGTATATTAACGATAATTGTAGACAAGCACACGAGAACGAACGAAATACGACATACATCGAACGAGGGCTATTCACCCCCCTCTAGCCGCCCAATCGATCCCCTACAAGTGGTATCAGAGCCGAGGTTGCTCTTCGAGGACTAACCGCCGCGAGAGCACTACAAATGGCTGACTTCATCCATCCACCGAAATACAATGGAGATTTTGCTTGGTGGAGGAAACGGATGGAGGTATACCTAGAAACCGATTTTGATTTTATGATTATTATAGAAAACAGTTTTGAAATGCCTAGGGATAAAAACAACAAGCAAATTGAGAAGTCAAGGTGGACCCAAGACCAAATTAAGGACTTCAAGACAAATCTTGAGGTAATAAAATTACTTAGTGATTTATTACCTAACACTATTTGGTCTAGATTGGGTGACTATAGGGATGCGAAGGAATTATGGGAGAAAATAATGAAATTCCAAGAAAATTCCTAATCGACACAAGTAGAGGAAGATGCCGTAGAAGAAAGCCCATCCACATTTGAAGATGTTGATGATTTGGTGGAGACTTCCACCTCTAGCATTGAGGGGGAGGAAAGAATTTCAACTCCGGAGCCAAGCCAAAATGAAGCATCCACCTCCGGAAGAAGTGAAGAGGCCTCCACTAACTCCCTAGGTAACTCAAGTGTTGTAATTTTAAATAAAAATCACATAATATGCTTTGAGTGTAGGGAGAAGGGGCATTACAAGAGCAAATGCTCTAAATTGGCTAAGAAGAAGGCATCGACACCAAAAGTCAACCCAAAGTCAAACGATGCCGGTGTTCCCAAAATCAAGAGCAAAGAGCACATTGTGTGCTTCAAATGCAATCAAAAGGGACACTACCGAAGTCAATGCCCTAGGGGGAGGAAGAAAGGGCAAGAAGGTGCAATTCATGTAGGGGGAGCTCCTAAAGCTAACCCTAAGGTACATTTAGTTAATGCACCTTTAATTCCTAAAGTCAAAAAACATGCTAAAAATTATTTTAGTTCTCTTGCTATTGTCAATGAAAAGCATGCTAAGAGAAACAATAAAGTTTATTGCTTAGGTGCCAAGCATGTTCATATAACTAAGGACAAACCTAGGACTCATAATTCTAGACCTATTTTACCTAAAGAGTACATTAGGAGAGTTGAAAACCATCTAGGCATTAACCCTAAGAAGGGTAGACACATGCCTAAGAAGAAAAACAATTCCCAAAAGATAAATGAAAATTCAAAATTGGGAAAATTAGAGTTAGAAAACCAAGCCTTGAGGTCAAGGCTAGAAAAATTGGAGAAGACCCTAGCAATAATATCAAACTCGGTTAAGGGGTCTAATGCACAAAAGTCAAGACCTAGGAAACAAGAAACATCTAAGGGCAAGAAGGGTTTGGGTCACAAACCTATGTCTTACCATAATGTTCCATTTAATTATGGAACCACATCTAGGTCTAGGAAAACCAAGGCTAATAGGGAAGTCATCCCTAAGTCTAGCCATGATATGTGTTTAGTGGCCAACACCTCAAAGAAATCAAAAGTAGCCACTAAGAAGGTCAATGGAGGAGTCACCTCTAGAGTTGACCTAGGAAAGACCCAAAAGACTATGGCTTCAAAGCCTAAAAGGGTCATTAGGAAGGTATCAAGGGAAGTTATCCCTAGGGAATACCTTGTTAACCCAAGGAGCTCTAATAGATATTGGGTTCCTAAGAGCGTGATTGATTCACGCTAAATGGGTTAGGGTGTGTCAACCCTAAGTGGATGGGTGGTTAACCTAGCCATTGTGAGTTGACACATTAGGGTGTGCCAATATGGTTTGAGAAGTTAAAAATGATTTAAATTGGCACAATTAGGTCATAGAGGTCGTGGTGTGCTATTTTGGATTTTTGGCACACTAAGGAAATAATGGCATTAAGGCAAAATGAATTTAATCTCTAGAAATGGCAAATTGATTTTAATACCTTAGTATATTTTTCTTGCCATGCTTTATTTGCCTTGTCATGTCATGACATCATTTTCATTTTCATCTATAAAAATGTCATGATCATGTTTAGATTTATGTTTAGATGTCATGTATGCTTAAGTTTCATTCACATGCCATGACATCATGATATTGGCATATGTTTTTATCTATATCATATCTATGCTATAATCATATCATGCATGAATTAAAATGGAGTTAAGGACTATGACATAATTTGAAAGGAATCAAATAATGTTGCCTAAAAATATGCATGAAAACATAAACAAAACAAAACCCACATCTCACAAAAATTTGACTTATATGTGTTTTACACATCTAGATATTGGTGAGATGTTTAGGAAAAAGAAAATATAGGTTTGAAAAACATTTTAAAAACATTTTGAAAAACCTTGGTGAAGTCTATCTTTTGATAGCTATCACCATTGAATGGGATGATACAAAGATGACTCTTTATTGAAGCTTTTCTTAAATTTTGAACTTTGTATAAATCTCCTAATTTAATGGGTAAAATAATTTTTCAATATTTTTCACCCATAGTGCTTAGGATAAGTATTATACGTATGCATTTTCAAGATTTTTAAAATTACGTATATTTACTTATGGATTAATGTAATGTCGATCGATGGTAAGTCCAATGATCGTAGTATCGACGGAGATCGTAGCACTGTCGATTTCGGGTAAACTTGATGGTTAGGCCCATGTTCAGCTGTGTTTTGGTCCCCTAACCACTCCTAACCCTAGGATATGCTTGGGAGAGCATTAGAGAGGGTGGAAATCCATTGGATATGGATTAGGAGTTGAGTTGAGGGTGAGTATCAATGTTAAGGTGGATGAGAGTTCATTGTTGAACTTTGCCTTAATTTTGATTTGGTTAATGTTCCTATTGGCTTAGGGACTCTCCAAGGACATTGTTGGTGCAATGGTTAAGGGGGAGCAAGCCTCTAGGGGGAGGTATCCTTCTTGGGAAGATGGATGTGTATTTCCTCATGGGAGGAAAATTGGGTTGTCTCTCTTTAAGTGATATGGGATCACTAGAAAGATGGTAGGCATGTGTTCTTCCAAGGGAGAGATTGTAAGATCTTATTGGGATATGAGACATTCATACCCTTGGGGAGGACCTTTTTGATGTAATGTCAAAAAGGGGGAGAAGTTACCAAGTTACCAATTAAGGTTCGTTGGAATTCTCATTGGGATATGAGAATTGCCAATATGGGAGAATTGGTAGACTTGAGATGGTAGTTTTGTCAATCATCAAAAAGGGGGAGATTGTTGGTGCAATCGGCCCAGGTTGACTCGAGTTTGACTCGAGCAGTACCTTGATAGTATTTTGATGATAGACAAAACTCATGACATGGAATTGTCATGGGAAATCCAAGCATGGAGCTTGGTGTGGAAGTCCAAGGGGGAAACCTTGGCATGGGAAATCCAAAGCATTGCGAAGCCGTGCGCTTGGTGCATTTGGGAAGTCTTGAGATCTTAGCAAGTTCACTAGGCTCGGGTCCTTGAGTCGGTGAAGGATGACATTGCGAAGTCGTGCGCTTGGTGCATCCGAGGGACCACCGGACGGGGAGCGAATGGAGTGAGCCCAAAGGGAAGCATACTTCTACGGCATGAGACGCGAAGGATGGCGTTGCGAAGCCGTGCGCTTGGCGCATCCAAGGGACGTAGGTCGAGGGAAGATCGGTGGGGAACTCCATGAGGGATAAGGTGGACTTAGCCAAGTGGCTAAGACTGAGTGTCGGAGGCTCAAACATCGTTATGTTTGAGGTTTTAGCCGACATCGCTGATCGCATAGGTGCACCAACCGCTTAGGTCGTATGGGTTCGACCAGTGTTCGACTGAACCAAGTTCGGTGATCGACCGCCGAGGGAGGGCGATCGTTAGAGGATCCGATCGCCGAGGGATGGCAATCGATCGATGACACTGCACGGCATGAACGGAGTCGAGCTCGCCAAAGACTCGATCGATGGATGATCACGATCGATGGGTGCCATCAGTCGACTGATGTGTGATCCGTTGGAACTTAACCAACGTGGATCTGGCCGTTGTGAGACAACGGCTACGGGACCAGTCGACTGATGGTCACGATCAGTCGACTGATGGTCACGATCAGTCGACTGATGATCGCGAAAATAGCTTGATGCAGGTTATAAATGGAGCTCGAGTTGGAGGATTTCGCTAAGGCTTTTGAGGTGACTTTGGAGGGGAATTGCTGTTGCATTCCAGACCTTCAAGAGCAAGCAACAAGAAAGCGATCAAAGCAATTGTGTAAAAGTTTTCTTTTGTCTTGTCTTTGTATTTCTTGTTGTATTTCATATTACTTGTTGTAATAACTTGTGAGAGGTTTCTCCACCTCCGACGTGTAGTCGAGAAGGAGTTTAGTTAGTGCCGTGCGCATAACTAGAGCTCGAGGAGCTCACCCGTGGAGTAGGAACCATTTGGTTCCGAACCACGTATATGCTTGTGTATTGATTGTGCTTGTGTTGTTATTATTTCTATTGTTATTCCGCTGCGTATATTAACGACAATTGTAGACAAGCACACGAGAACGAACGAAGTACGATATACATCGAACGAGGGCTATTCACCCCCCTCTAGCCGGCCAATCGATCCCCTACAGAAAAGACAATGCAAGAATTAAAGCATTAAAAATTGGAAAATAAACTAAATGATCTAATCAACCCAAGATAGGCCCGGTGAATGAACAAGGCCCTCCAGCTAAGTCCAACGAAACTCGATCGAGACTCCGCAAACGGTAGTGGATGTGGAATAGTGCAAACTCATGAATCCAGTAGTTTGATGGATGCTCCGAACTCTCGCGGATTTGGTTGTGCTCGAAGAAGTGTTGTCAGATCGAAACTCCTCCTTGAATCTGAAGGAGAAGATGGATGAGTTGTGGAGATGGAGGACGTCGCCGAAATCTCTTGATGAAGCGGTTCCTCCTTGAATCCGTGGAGGAAAATGAATGGAAGGAAAGTGACGTGGCTGCTAGGGCTCAAGGGAAGAAGAGATTTAACTAACAACCTAATGAATTAAGCAATGCATCAACGAAATCTACTGTATGAACATGATTAAAAGAGAGCAATTAAAGTAAAGCATGGAACTAAATCTAACCTAATGAACTACAACCTAATTACTCTAAGAAGCATTTAATCGAACACTACGTACGCATATAAGAAATCAAACCAAGTGCATGCAAATCTAAATGTGAAGGTAAATTGGTTACAAACATTCAACAAATTAAGCGTGAAGAAATAATCAACAGGAAGAAAATGCTCAAAATTAGGTGCTGGAAGAGCTGGAAATAGGAGTTGTCCGACAGTGGAAATGGAAGAGCTGCAAAAGCTGGAAGTGGACTGCCGACGAAATGAAGAAGCTGGACGGAGATGAACGGCTGGAAGAAAATAATCGGAGTTGTGGAACGGCTGGAATGAGATGAAACCGGAGGGGAATCCCCACTCCGGTGATCGACGATGACAAAGCTTGCAAGGGAGATGGCTGGCGGCGCTGTTGACTGGACGAGGAGTCCTGGCATGAAGACCCAGACAAGGAATCTTGGCACGAAGTCCCTGATAGTCACATTTTTATTGTGTTATTTTTATTTACAGTTTGGATATTTTAGGCTCTTTGATACGGTAATTAGCATTATTCAGTATGTTTTTACATATTGGATATATTTGTAATTAATTGTTTAATCCCTATAATTTCAGTATTATTTTTCACAGGTTGAATGTGATTTTATAGGGAACATGAAAAGAGCCTAATTGGAGCAATCACAGTCGTCGATCCGGATCAAATCGATCGCAGTCGTTGGATTGGTTGATCAGCCACTTAGGGAAGTTTAATTGGAGTTATTGAACCCTAGATCTAAATGGGTGGCTGAGATTAGAAATGGCACGATCGAGCGGCTGAGGAAAATCCACCTTAAAAGCCGACATTTTCTCATCGCGCGAGAGAGCAGAAACAGTGCGATGTCTTCTTCTTCCTCGTGAGCGCAGCGATAGAGCTCCACTCCAGCACTTCCGGCGACGATTTCGGTGACTCTAGAGGTTTTCCCTGATTCCATTCCATCCGGCGTCCACTCCTTCCCTTGGTCCGGCGGAGCTAGCGGCTGAAGTTGGGCAGTGGCAGTTCCATCAACCGATGCGCGTTGAGTTCGTCCATCTTCACCGGCGCTTCTCAGATGCTTCACCACCAGAGCTGAGCTACCCTAGTTGGACATGGTCGCAGAAGGCTAGGGGTGACCTACTACTGTCGTGGTCACAACAGCATCAATTTCTAGCTTCTGACGGATGTAATTCTTTCGATCCAGGCGGCGCTTTCCATTTCCAATAGTTGGTGATGATCAGTACCTATTCACAGCTCCGATTCCTTCCACATTAGCAGTTGTGATTCATGTCGCTTCATCTCCACAGAGCCAACCATTGACTGTCGTGGTCGCGGCAGTCCCGAAGCCACCATCAGAGCTGTGAACTATCACCATCGATCCAGCTCTCGTAGGATTCTGACGAGAGATCCGTACACTGAAGTCGTAGGAGCTGTTCGACACCGTCGTGGGTCACCGGAGAGGGTGGTTCCTTTCCGGTGTTTGTGGATAACTGTTGGTTAATTTTTACACTGTTATTTCATTGTTTTACTTGTTGTTTCAGTTATTTTTACATTGTTGACTCACTACTGATTCACTATTTTTTCAGTATTGATTCCCCAGTGTTCAATTGTGTTTCAATGGTGTTTCAATCGTATTTCGTTTGTGTGGTATAGTGTGCATATGGAAATTTGTTTTGATAGTTTAGTTAGCCTTGTTAATCATTTACAGTGTTTACCTAGTGGTTAGATTTGTTTCCTGTAATGTAATTGTTTTTACCAGTTTTCATTTACATTCGACCAATGTATCGTATAGTGACAGTGCGGTGCTTGGTTGAATTGCTTTAGTTATTAGTTTAGTTTTCATTTACATTTCGCTAGTGTACCATATAGTGACAGTGCAGTGCTTGATTGAATTGCTTATTTTCCTTGCATTTAGTTTTCAGTTAATCTTCGACCACTGTGTCATATAGTGACAGTGCGATGCTTGGTTGAATTGTTTTAGTTTGTTAGTTTAGTTTTTAGTGACTGTTTGACCATTGTGCCGTATAGTGACAGTGCAGTGCTTGGTTGAATTATTCACATTTGTTCATTTATCTATGATCATTGTACCGTATAGTGACAGTGCAGTGCATGATCTTTTACTTTTGCACCTTAGGTTAGTTTTCAAAAGATTTAATCATTGTACCATATAGTGATAGTGCGGTGCATGGTTGAATTACTTGGGTTTGTTAGTTTGGCTTTTGGTCAACACTTGATCATTGTATGGAAGAGTGACAGTGCGGTGCTTGGTCGGATTGTTTGGACTTCTCATGTTTGCCTTTTGATTTTGCATTTTAATAGATTTAGAAAAATCCCAGTGTTTACTTCTGTTTAAAAATAAACATCCAGCCATTAGGTTTGTTGGGAGACGATCCGAGTCAGTCCTATAGTGTAGTTAAGGGGTTCGGTAAATAATTTGGGAAACGGTATCATGCGCGACACATAATTTACCGATTCATCAAAATTTTGGCGCCATTGCTGGGGAACTTTAATGGCGTTCGTTTGTCTTTAAACTGTAGTTAGTTAGTTTGTTTGTTTTTCTTTTCTTTTGTTATTAGTGTCTTTCTTGTTATTATTATTTTTTTTCTATTTGATATTCATTGTGTTTGTTTGTGGTGATGTCTAGGTCTTCAGGCAATAATCAATTTGAGTCTTATGCAGCAGTTTTGGTACAGCAGCGGTGATATCAGCAGAAGATAGATGCATCCATTCAGAGCATCGAGAGACAGATTATCCAGCTTGCATCTAATTTTAATCAGTTGTAGTCACAGGGATCTAGTCATCTACCATCTCAGACCATCCCAAATCTAAAGGAAACATCAATACGATTACATTGCGACGTGGCAAAGTTACCTCAAGCCCTGTAGCACCAGTTTCACCCTTCCCTCAGAGGCCAGTGCAGCCTAGGAAGAGGGTTGTTGAAGAAATGGCTAGGGAATTCCAAGAGCTAGCAGATTCCCAAGTATGCTAAGTTTTGTAAAGATCTGTGTGTTCACAAGAAGTTGTACTCTTTCTATGGAGCTAGGAGATACTATGGTTTGGTTCAATATTTTGGACGCTATGAGACACCCGATGGAGGATCATTCTATTCTTAGCGTGGTTATAGCTGATGAGCTGGACTGCATGAACTTTATTTTTTAGTATGTTTTTCATTTGGATATCTTTGTTCCTTCTACATGTTGTTATGATTTTATTGATTCTGATGATTCTGATGTTGATGATATTTTGTCATTAGGATCTATCTGTGGGCCCTTTTTATGTGGACAGGGATATGGAATGTGTAGGGACTTGCGCTCTTCAAGCGACACCCCAAGAATCACTTCCATCATATGTTTTTGAGAAATGTCATTTCATGGTCGAGCATGGGATATCTTAGGTCATATTATCTCTGTGTATGGTATTGAAGTAGATCCTGCTAAAATTCATGTTATATCTTCTTTGTCTTACCCCACTTCTGTGCGGGAAGTACGTGCTTTTCTGGGTCATGCAGGTTTCTACAAACGTTTTATCAGAGACTTCAGCAAGATTGCCCCTACCCTTGACCAACTTGTTGCAAAAGAAGGTGGTATTTTAGTTTGACCAGGATAGTGAGGGAGATCGAGCCCACCCCCATAGCAGATTCTTTTCCAAATGAGCAGTTTTTCACTTGCAGGGTAAGACACCATGGTATGCAGATTTTGCTAACTATTTAGTTGCCCGTGTTGTACCTTCACATTTTACTCATGCACAAGTCCAGAAATTGAAAAGTGATGCTAAGTATTATGTATGGGATGATCTTTATCTTTGAAAATTTTGTAGTGATCAGATCATTAGATGATGTGTACCTGATTATGAGTTTCATTCCATACTTGCTTTTTGTTATTCTTTGGCTTGTGGGGGGGCATTTTGGACCCCAAAGGACTGCTAGGAAAGTTTTAGAGTTTGATTTGTATTGGCCCACCTAATTTCATGATGCCTCTGAATTTTACAAGTCTTGTGAGCGATGTCAACAAACAGGGAACATAGGACGTAGAAATGAAATGTCTCATCAATCCTTATTATTCTGTGAGATTTTTTATGTTTGAGGTATTAATTTTATGGGTCCTTTTCCTGTATCTTTTGGATTTTCATATATTCTTTTGGCAGTTGATTATGTTTCTAAATAGGTGGAGACCATCCCCACCAGGACTGATGATTTTCCAGTTGTTGTGAATTCTGTTAGGTCTCACATATTTTGCAGATTTGAGTACCCAGGGCGATCATTAGCGATCAAGGGTCTCACTTTTGCAACAGACTCATGAAGTGGCGAACAGAGAGATCAAGTCAATACTAGAGAAGACAGTGGGGTCAGATAGAAAAGATTGGAGCTACAGTGGAAGAAGTGGACCTTGAGATGCTTCTTCTCTGACATGAAAGGGGAGTGTGTTCTTTTACTTACTGTATTTCCTTCCTTCCTTTCATGTTCAGAATAAACTATGTTGTTTGTTTATTTGACTGTTGACTTAGGTTTGTTTGTTGTTGGTATGTTGTTGAGTCGAATATTTTTTCCTATGTATGCCTTAGTATCATTTCAGAGGTGATAAAAATTAGTTAAGTTTGATCATTAAGTTGTGGATTTTTAGTATATGATAAGAGACTTCACTTGCATGCAGTCACTTGTTAGGATAGTAAATTTTTGTCAATAGACCAAGCTTGATTTTTATTCACCTAGTGAGGTTGTAAGCCATTTTCAACATTTACCCACTTTGGTGTGATAACACATGTGATACTTGTTGCTCTAGAACTTGTTTTGAGTCTTTTCAAAACTGCAATAACATTTACTTGCATGAATATAATGAAGGATTTCACACTTGATTCTGTTTCTTACTTGACTTGTTTATTTAGTCCACTTGATACTTCCATGATGTCTTTCTTGTCATATCCTTGTATTGGTCATTTATTGTCCTTTGACTTGCTTGTTGATTCATTTCATCTTCATGGATTACCTTTTGTTTCCATATTGGAGGATTAACATGATAAGTTGCATTGTCCGAGACGGACACAAATTTTAAGTGTGGGGGAGGAGATATTGTTTTGTTAGAAATTGACAAAGAGACTAAGCCTTGAATTGATTTTCTACACACATCTTCAGTTTTAGAGCAATGGACTTTGGATAAGGCTGTCAATTTGTTCAGCAAGCTGCAGTTTTAGCTCCTAACGTGTTTAGATTCTGTACATTGATTGATAGATAGATTCTGCATACTTGGAAATCTAACAGAACCATTCAAATTGATATGGAAGGTGGTAAAAAGGACAATGAATTTTCTGGGTGTAGAACAAGGGGAAAAGAAAAAACTAAATAGTGAAGAAGATACTTGGAGCAAACTTGCAAAATCTCAAGAGAAAATCGATGATAGGACTACAGTAGAAGACATATGGAAACTGCAAAAAAAAAAAATTCTATCAGTAATGTATGTGGAATTGCAGAACATAGAAGTAATGTTGAGGAAGCTATGCCAAGCATTCTGAAGCTGGCAGGATGTTGGCTCGTGAAGATGACATGTGCAGTAGAAAAATTTGCTTAAGCGAGCTTTGAGGGTGGGAAGCACAGGTCTGAAATTTAAAAAAAACATAGGAGTATCAATTGATTCATTAGAAGCTAAGCTAGATTAAAACATACCAGAGTTCTAATGGTATGGAACGGGACATGGTTTAAAACACCAGATTCTTTCAGGGCAGATCTCTTGGTGATCCAATAATGGATACTTATCCAGCAAATGCAGAAGCATGTGTGGAGTTATATACACATGCAAGCTTAGATGAGTTAGAGACGACATGGAAAAGATGCATTGATCAATGCAATTCAAACACCTTGAAGCAATTGCTATAAAACAAATGAAAGACCATAAGAAATTGGTAAATGTTCCTGGTTTTGAAAGGACAGTTGACTTTCCAGATGATATGTTGACACAGCCTACGACATTGCCTGACCAAGCTTCCATTCCCTTCTGATTTGCTGAGAATTTTAAATAGACATCTTTGTTTCCCATCCAAAATAAAAAATTCTATCAAAACTTCGGATAGATAAAGAATTTTGGCCTTCAGAGGTACAAGATAACTTCTGTAGCTGGGATGAATTTGCTAGTGACTCAGACTGGAAGATCATGAAAACCTTGTTCATGGCATCAGTGCACAGGTTGGCAATCGTGTACAACTTCCAAAGTCAATTTCCTTGAACAACAGTGGCTATTTATTTGGATATGCATGCAAAGGTACAACAAATGTGCACAGGTGGAAGATACTCAAAGTGCAGTAGGACTGAAGATGCCAAAGGAATAGAAATGGAAGAAGGAAAGTAGTATCACCTTGTGATTGTTCACAGCAAACCTAATGCATTAGCTGGACTCTTCCAAGCTAGTGTGTTGCTGCATGTTTCAAGTTACAGTTTGTGAAGAGAATTTCAACACAATTGATGAAACAAATTCTGCAGCAAGATGTTGATCGATTTCAGATTGGAAGAAGAAGATGTTTTCAGTTCTGCACGATTGAAAAAAAAAATTAATCTGCTACAAGATGTTGCACAGGTCTGAATGTTGCAGCAATTCAAGGACCAATTGGATGAATCACTTTCAAGTGGTACACTTGCTATTGCAGTTGCTGCCAGTTCCAACACCAACCCCAATTCAATCTAACTGCCTACGCACAAGATGTATCATGCTTCTTACTCAACAAGGGTATCAGCAGAAAAAAAAATCAATAGCATTATCAGAGTTATAGGAAGAAATAGCTGATGAGGGTAAGGAAGAAACAGATTCAAATTTAGTGCTTGGAAGGATGCAAGAATTGCTATTTTGAGCAAGAAGTTGGAATCTGTGTTAGTCAGCTTGGAATGGTTCTGAACTCTAAGGTTTACTCGTCATAGCAATTTGAATTGCACATTGCTGCAACGAACAAGTAAAAGGATGAACCTGGTGTTGCTGTCAGTTTCCAACATTGTATTACAGCAGAATGTGGACTGAGGGCGTGCCTTCTATCAGCCTTCACAAAGGTTATGCAAGCCTTCCAACCTCAATTGGTACAGAGGGCTGCATCATCAAATTGAAAAGAAAACTTCACTACCAGTTACTTAATCAAATTGAAAAAAAATCTGATAAGATGATAAGTTGATAGAGGGAGCAGAAATAGATGCAGGAAAGCTTGACTACTCACTGTCTTCTGTTGGTGGAATTCCTGTTGTGCTCGACTTGTTGAAGCTGCTAAAACTCCACAATCTCAATCAACTATTTTGAGTGAGTATCGTGAAACATGTTCAATATTCTTCAAGGTTCTCCAAGCACATTCAGGACAGTTCATTTCTAACCATCATTTTGAGGAAATGAAGAAGTTGCTCGACAGTTTATCAGCAGCAACAATAGCAGCATTTTCTTATGACAACATTAGGGATAACTGCAGAGCAATATGGACATCTGGATTCATGGATTAAATTGTTGCAGTTTAGACCGGTTGGAGACTTTCATGGGTATAAGTATGGGAAGGTTGAAACACATGGTTATAGCCGTTTGAATCTGGTTGCTGTAGTACTCGCTTGAAGCAGAAAAGAATTGGAGCTCCTAATCTACTTGTTATTCCATGAATCTTGTGACTTTGGAACAATTACTAGATTATGAGAAGTTTTAAATTATGTTCAATCCCAAAGCTAAAACTTCAAGTGAAACTGATTGAGACTGAAAACATACTTGCAGTGTTCTTGTTTGCCTACCTTGAGAAGCTGCACGTGCCATTTCATCTAGTGCTGGAATCAATTGTGTGTTCACTTCATTAAAATTGGCAGAATAGCAAGGATAGGTAAACTTTGAGAGGATATTCATGGCTGCCGATCAAAACTCTTGAAGTTCTCCAGTTGGAGCTGCTGCCATGAAAATTTAATTGCAGATTTGTAGATCACCAACAGCTAGTAGGAAATAGAGCTAAGTCCCAACTTTGTGCCAAGTTTTTCAGAAAAATTCTTTCTTCTGAATGGTTTTCTGGATATGGTTGAGTGTTATTTGCTTGGATCGTATTGGAATATCTCCCTCTACACTCCTACATGCGATTTATCAGGTTTATTCTTCCAATTCTTTCGTTGTTGCTTGTTCATTCCATTTTGATCTTCTTTGTATGTTCCGTTGTAGTCCATTTCTAATCTTGTTTGATTTTTCGATAAATCCTTTTGATTCATGTATGAAATGTATTGATAGCAGTAGAGAAGTAGATGATAAGCAAGCATATGATAGTGCAGGATTACATGTTGTTTTGCGGGCGCCCCACTCCTACAATCATTATGTGAGCATTAGTGCAATTATCCATTTTGGGAGGTTTTGTATCAGGCTTGGTTTATTTGATCGGACTGGAACTCATCATACATGTTGACTGTTTTAGGAGTCAGATCTTTTGATTACTCGAGATCCGGATCGATTTGGTGATCCTAAGTAACTTATTTTTTCCATCTCTGAATTATTGATCTGGGTATTATTTGGGGAATTAGTTAGGGAGTCAGTGTTTCTTTGTTTTTATTATTGCTCGGGACGTGCAAAAAAATGTGTGGGGGAATTTGATAGTCGCATTTTTATTGTGTTATTTTTATTTATAGTTTGGATATTTTAGGCTCTTTGAATGGTAATTAGCATTATTCAATATGTTTTTACATATTGGATCTATTTGTAATTAATTGTTTAATCTCTATAATTTTAGTATATTTTTGTTGGATTATCCGAGCCGCAAAAACCACTTTTTGTGTTGCGGAAACCTCGGAAGTCAGCCATGGATCCGTGCGAAGGTAAACAAAAATTACATGTACGTGTTTAAAAACCTTATATCTACTTTAGATCTACATGTTAAGAGTTTGACCCTTGATGCGACGCCCTTTGTTTATCCCACTCGTCCAAACGGCTTGCCGGAACTCGAGAGTGTCAAGTGTACACTTCTCTATCGGTATCCACACGAGCAATAGGTGGAGAAAAGCAACCTAGAGTGTGCTAGCACCCTTAGAAGCTCACGGCAAGGATGAGGGGAAGAGAGCTTGAGAGGAGAGGAGGAAGAAGATGAAGTTACTACTCTTAACTTCACACTAATGCACCAACATTATAGTGGCTAGCCACTTCAAAAAGGGTTATATACATGCATGTAATACCAAAAGTCATGGCTCTTGGTCTTCCCCATGAGGTGGCACACCATGATGTGTCCATGATGATGTGGAACATCATCATTGGCCGGCCCCTATGCCAAGTCACCATGAAGTGGCAATTGGTCAAGTCAAAATTGACCATTCATCTTCTCTCTCAAGTCAAGTCAAACTTGACCTCTTATCTCCCATGGTTGATCAAATCCAACCATTTAATTCAAGTCAATTTAATTTAATGAATCTCTATTCATTAGTTTAAATTGACTCAATGAATCAAATCTAAATTAGACTCATTCAACACTTGAATCAAATTTAGTCCAACTCAATTAGTCTAATTTGGATTACTCTTGATCCAATTTGGTTCATCACATGAACCTAATCCTCATGGACCATCATATGAACCTAATCTCCATCTAATTGCCCTTTGTGTGTGACCCTGTAGGTTCTTGTAATGTTGGCAATGCTCCTAAACCGATTTAGGAACATAAGCAATGAGTGGTATCTAGCAACACATCATTTCTACCCAAGTTACAAGAATGTTGAGATCCAACATCACCTTTGTGACTACTAATTGTGACTCTCACAATATGTGACAATGTCCCTCTATCCTTGACATCTTGATTGACCAATTGAGACATAGACCATATCATCCTCAGTACAATCTATATCTTGAACTCTAAGTAGACTCACTCTAATCAAATGAGCTCAACATCTCATATTGACTCATTTGGGCATGACCATGCACTTAGTGGTCTCACTCTATCAAGAATAACGATGTCACTCCCGTCATATAGGAGGGATATATCTCATCTACATCACTCACATCCCTCCGCATAATTTGTTACATACCTAGTAATCGCCTTTATAGTCCACCCATTTACGGGTGACATTTAACGAAGCCAAAGTATGCAACTCCTTATGTAGGGAACCATGGTGACTTCAAGTCCAAGGACTAATAGTCATACTAATAGTCATATGAGAAAGTATATGACACTCATATAATGATCCATGATACTTTCTCATGGCGGGTCATTCAGTATACATTCTCCAATGCATACCCATGTGTCAACTTGATATCCCATATCCATGACTTGTGAGATCAAGTCATCGAGTTGACCTACATGCTAGTCTCTTCGCATTAACATTGTTCTGGAATATTAATACTTGACTAGGAATGATTAAGAGTAGTGTTCTCTATATCATCTCATTATCGATTCAACCAATCGATTGATATAGATAAGAACCTTCTACTCAAGGACGTTATTATACTTAGTTATTTGGAACCAATACAAGTAAGTATATTAACCATAAAGAAATACCTTTATAAATAGGAATATGATACAACAATCATCATATGATTGACTCTAGGGCTTTCATTAACAATCTCCCACTAGCACTAGTGCCAATCACTATAGTATCTAATACCCAATGACCTAGTATGACAACCATGCTTTTTCTGTGACAAAGCCTTGGTTAAGGGATCTGCGACATTAGCCTCTGTGGGTACTCTGCAAATCTTCACATCTCCTCTATCGATAATCTCTCGAATGAGATGAAAGCGTCGTAGTATGTGTTTGGTCCGCTGGTGTGAGCGAGATTATTTAGCCTACGCTATCGCTCCATTATTGTCACAATAGATCTCTATAGGATATGCTATGCTATAAACCACCCCAAGCTCAGTAATGAACTTGCAGATCCAAACTGCCTCCTTTGCTGCCTCTGATGCAGCAATATACTCAACCTCTGTTGTAGAATCAACAACTGTGTCCTGCTTCGAACTCTTCCAGCTCACAGTGCCACCATTCAAGCAAAACATGAACCCTGACTGTGATCTATAATCATCCTGGTCAGTTTGGAAGCTGGCATCGCTGTAACCCTTTACAGCTAGCTCCTCATTGCCTCCAAATATCAAGAAATATTCCTTAGTACTTCTCAAGTACATAAGAATATTCTTGACTGTTATCTAGTGATGCTCACCTGGATCTGACTGGTATCTACTCATCATGCTCAAAGCATACGAGACATCAGGACGAGTACATAGCATGACGTACATGATAGATCCTATGGCAGATGCATAAGGGATCTTATCCATGCGGTCTCTCTCCTCTCTAGAAGAGGGACTTTGAGTCTTTGAAAGACTCACACCATGTGACATCGGCAGAAGTCCCTTCTTAGAATTCTACATGGCAAATCGTAGTAATACAATGTCAATATATGTACTCTGACTTAGGCCAAACAATCTCTTAGATCTATATCTATAGATCTTGATGCCTAGAATACTGGCTGCTTCACCTAAGTCTTTCATTGAGAAGCACGTCCCCAGCCAAGTCTTCACAGACTGTAGCGAAGGGATGTCATTCCCAATGAGTAGTAAGTTATCCACATACAATACAAAGAAGACAACTGTGTTTCCATTAACCCTCTTATAGACACAGGGTTCATCTTCATTCTTGATGAAACTAAATTGTTTGATCGCATCATCGAATCGAAGATTCTAGCTCCGAGAAGCTTGCTTTAGCCCATAAATGGACCTTTGCAGCTTACATACTTTCTCAGTATGCTGTGGACCTACAAAACCCTCAGATTGTGTCATGTACACATCCTCAAGCAAGTTTCCATTCAGAAATGCGGTTTTGACATCCATCTATCAAATCTCATAATCATGGTATGTTGCAATAGCAAGCATGATTCGAATGGACTTAAACATCGCCACTGGAGAAAAGGTTTCATCATAGTCAATACCACAAATTTGCTTAAAACCTTTAGGCACCAATCGGTCCTTATAGGTATGCGTAAGTCCATCCATGTCAGTCTTTCTCTTAAAGACCCACTTACACCAAATGGGTTTGATGCCTTCAGGTGGATCAACCAAAGTTCATACTTGGTTAGTATACATGGATTCCATCTCGGATCTCATGGCCTCTAGCCATTTCTCAGAATCTGGGATCATCACAGCTTCCTGATAGGAGGTAGGCTCATTCTCAATGAGCATAACGTCATCATGGTCAGACAAGAGAAATGAGTATCTCTCAGGCTGACGACGTACCCTATCAAACCTGTGAAGAGGTCGGTCTACCTGAATAGGTTGTTCCACAACTCTTTGTGCAACAATCTCATCACCCACAACACTTTGTGGTTCCTATTCTACCTCCATCAAGGCCTCAATGCTATGATCCTTATCTTGAATTTCTTCAAGATTGAACGTACTCCCACTAGTTTTTCTAGAAGCAAAATTCCTTTTTAGAAATACCCCAGTCTTTGCCACAAACACTTTGTACTGGCTGGGAATGTAGAAGTAATATCTCTTTGTCTCCTTGGGATATCCAACAAAATATCACTTATCGGATTTGGGTCCTAGTTTGTCTGAGACTTGACGTCGAACGTAAGTCTCACAACTCCAAATCCTCATGAAAGATATCTTGGGATTTTTTCCTGTCTATATCGTATATGGTGTCTTTATCACAACCTTGGATGGTACACGGTTAAGTGTGAAGGCTGCTATGTCTAGAGCATATCCCCAAAAAGATATAGGAAAATCTGTGACTCATCATAGATCATACCATATTTAATAGGGTACGATTCCTCCTTTCGGATACACCATTCCACTATGGTGTTCCAGGAGGAGTGAGTTGGGATAGAATCCAACACTCAACTAGATAGTCACGAAACTCATGGCTAAGGTATTCACCACCTCGATCTGATCGAAGTATCTTAATACTCTTGCCAAGTTGGTTTTGTACTTCATTCTTGAATTCTTTGAACTTTTCAAAGGATTCTGACTTATGTGTCATCAAATACACATAACCATATCTACTGAAGTCATCAGTAAATGTAATGAAGTACCTATAACCATCTCTAGCAGTAACATTGAAAGGGCCGCATACATCACTATGTATAAGTCCTAACAAGTCTGTTGCTCTTTCGTTGTGTCCACTAAAGGGAGTCTTGGTCATCTTGCATAGAAGGCAAGACTCGCATGTCTCATATGATTCAAAATCAAATGAGTCCAGCATCCCATCCTTATGGAGCTGGGATAAGCGACTCTCATTTATGTGACCTAAGCGACAATGCCAGAGATAGTTTTGGTTCAACTCATTTGACTTGAACCTTTTGGTACTTATGTTATAGATGGGGCTCTCTAAGTCTAGAATGCAGAGTCCGTTCATTAGAGGTGCACTACAATAGAACATATCATTTAAATAAACTGAACAACATTTGTTCTTTATTATAAATGAAAAGCCTTTCTTGTCCAAACAAGAAACTGAAATTATATTTTTAGTCAAAGCAGGCACATAACAACATTCATTTAGTTCTAGTACAAGCCCAGAGGGCAGAGATAGAAAATAAGTTCCTACAACAATAGCAACAACCCTTGCTCCATTGCCTACTCGTAGGTCCACCTCGCCCTTCGTCAATGCCCTGCTATTTCTCAGCGCCTGCACATTGGAACAAATGTGAGATGCACATCCGGTATCTAATACCCATGATGAAGAAATAGATTGATTGACTTCTATAACATTTATATCTGAAGTAGAAGTCTCACTTCTCTTCTTCTTAAGATCTTCCAGGTATGCTTTGTAGTTATGCTTCCAATGTCCAGCTTCCTTATAGTGGAAGCAAGTCCCTTCCTTGGTCACCCCTCCTTTTGATTTCAGTGCCTTGTCTTTGCCCTTGGCTTGGGACTTTTCCTTACCTTTAGGCTTGCTCTTGCCTTTCTTCTTTTGCACCATCAAAATGGAGTCAGGTTTTCCCTTCTTAAGGTCTGAGCATCTCAGGCATTGACTTATCAATTACATTTATGTTGTAATTCATGATAAATTGATTGTAGCTTTGTGACAAAGATTGCAAGATCAAGTCAGTGGCCAGCTCTTGGCCAAGTGGGAACCCCAACCTCTGTAGGTTTTCTATGTACCCAATCATCTTGAGTACATATGGACCTACAGGAGTCCCATCTTGCATCTTGCACTGAAATAGTGTCTTAGAGATCTCGTATCTCTCGTGCCTAGCTTATCCTCGATACAGTTGATGAAGATGTTCAACCATATCAAAAGCATTCATGAACTCATGTTGCTTCTGAAGCTCAGAGTTCATGGTCGCAAGCATGAGGCATGACACATCTAATGCATCATCTTGATGCTTCTTGTAAGCATCTCGGTCAGCTCGCGAGGTAGTGGCAGGAGGTGCTTCCAGAATGGGCTGCTCCAAGACGTACAGTTTTCTTTCTTGGGTGAGAACGACTCTCAGATTCCTATACCAGTCTAGGAAATTAGCTTCATTGAGCTTGTCCTTCTCAAGGACAGAACGTAGGGAGAGAGTGTTCGTATTTATCGACATGGTAATCTACATCATACACAATGCAAAAAATTAATATCATATTTCATTTATCATTTAATTAGGCCTTTAATCAAATAATGCTCCCACTGAATTATAGAACTTTTGTAGAATCGAGTCATGGATGTGGTCAAACCACATTACTAGATTCATACAAACTAGCTATAATTCTCGCGGCACAAGATCCACATCATACTATGCCTTGAGTTAGCTTTGACTAAATCGCCCAAGACTTAGTATGATCGGTAGGTAACAAATTACCGATTACATCTCTATGCAACTCTTATTATAGGATCAAGATCCACATTTACAAAAGACCTTGAGTTAGCTTTGGCTAAATCGCCCAAGATTTAGTGTAAATGTAATCTTATCCTACCTTTCCAACGGTTGGAATATGCCTATAGTTTTACTCGATCCAATTGAGTTAACTAGTTTTACTCAATCTAATTGAGCTTATTCTCACCCAAGCTATGATAGGCGGGACCAAGATTGTCCCTCCGCACCCTACCAAGATAATATGTGTTGCTCTGCTTTGGCAGATTCAACAACAACAAATGATCGAGGTAGTGATGGGTATCAAAACCTGGTAGGCATTTTCGAGTTGATTCGATTAAAATCTAATCTAATCGTGAATGTGTATCATATATGCATTAAGGCCTTTATTACCCCACACTAGCATGCATCACATACATACAAAGAAATATACTAGCATGCATCATATACATATAAACAAAATATCCTAGCATGCATCATATACATACAAGCAAAATTTACTAGCATGCATCACATACATACAAGCAAAAACAAATATATATATATATATATATATATATATATATATAGTGATGAGTTCATGGCCCTACTACAATCTTCTCAAGCCAATGAGAAGATCGAACGGTCAACCTAGGGTTAGCAGCTTCTCCAAGCGCCTCCTTTGACCGCCATGTGTCGTTGGCACCCTCCTCGTAACTCCGTCTACTAGTGGACCTTCCACCGCTCCATTTTGTACATTACAAACATGAAACTCAAGTTACATTCGAGTCTAAAACTATTTAAAACTGGAATATTTAAAAAGAGACACAACACGCAGGTCGCATACATTATACAACATGCACAACACAAAAACGACGCGCAAGCCGTATTATGAATTACAACACATTTATCCAATCACATTGGGTTTCTTGGGCTATGACCATCACAGTATTATACATAATTCTAAATTATGTATTTTACAGAAATTTTTATAATTTTTCCTATTTTGTTTTAATTTTATGAGTCACATCTCCGTAACAGTCCCGCTAAGCGATTTTCGAGCGCGATCGTGGGACAATGCCCCTTGCGGGGTTAGGGGCACCGCCCATACTCACAAAATGAATGTCGCAAGTGTCCCATCTAGATCTTACAGCACCTTAAATCGCTGTCCCAAAAGACTAGAGCGAGAACTCGCCGTTTTGGAGAGTTTTTCTCGGTGGTTGAAGCCTACAAGTGTCCCAACACTTGTTGCTTCGATTCTTCGAGAAAAATACCCAAAAATTCTATAAAATAGGAAATTTACAGAAACTTATAGATCTGTAATTTTTATATCTAATACAAAACCTATAAAACTAAACCACATACATGCTTCGCACGTGACTCTGATACCACTGTTGGACTATCCGAGCCGCAAAAACTGCTTTTTGCGTTGCGGAAACCTTGGAAGTTGGCCACAGATCCGTGCGAAGGTAAACAAAAATTACATGTACGTGTTTAAAAACCTTAGATATACTTTAGATCTACATGTTAAGAGTTTTACCCTTGATGCGACGCCCTTCGCTTATCCCGCTCGTCCAAATGGCTTACCGGAACTCGAGAGTGTCAATTGTACACTCCTCTATCGGTATTCACACGAGCAATAGGTGGAGAAAAGCAACCTAGAGTGTGCTAGCACCCTTAGAAGCTCACGGCAAGGATGAGAGGAAGAGAGCTTGAGAGGAGAGGAGGAAGAAGATGAAGTTACTACTCTTAACTTCACACTAATGCACCAACATTATAGTGGCCGGCCATTTCAAAAAGGGTTATATACATGCATGTAATACCAAGAGTCATGGCTCTTGGTCTTCCCCATGAGGTAGCACACCATGATGTGTCCATGATGATGTGGAACATTATCATTGGCCGACCCCTATGCCAAGTCACCATGAAGTGGCAATTGGTCAAGTCAAAATTGATCATTCATCTTCCCTCTCGAGTCAAGCCAAACTTGACCTCTTATCTCCCATGGTTGATCAAATCCAACCATTTGATTCAAGTCAATTTAATTTAATGAATCTCTATTCATTAGTTTAAATTGACTCAATGAATCAAATCTAAATTAGACTCATTCAACACTTGAATCAAATTTAGTCCAACTCAATTAGTCTAATTTAGATTACTCTTAATCCAATTTGGTTCATCACATGAACCTAATCCTCATGGTCCATCATATAAACCTAATCTCCATCTAATTATCCTTTGTGTGTGACCCTATAGGTTCTTGTAACATTGGCAATGCTCGTAAACCGATTTAGGAACATAAGCAATGAGCAGTATCTAGCAACACATCATTGCTACCCAAGTTACGAGAATGTTGAGATCCAACATCACCTTTGTGACTACTAATTGTGAATCTCACAATAAGTGACAATGTCCCTCTATCCTTGACATCTAGATTGACCAATTGAGACATAGACCGTGTCATCCTCGGTACAATCCATATCTTGAACTCCAAGTAGACTCACTCTAATCAAATGAGCTCAATATCTCATATTGACTCATTTGGGCATGGCCATGCACTTAGTGATCTCACACTATCAAGAATAACGATGTCACTCCCATCATATAGGAGTGATATATTCCATCTACATCACTCACATCCCTCCGCATAATTTGTTACATACCCAATAATCTCCTTTATAGTCCACCCATTTACGGGTGACGTTTGACGAAGCCAAAGTATGCAACTCCTTATGTAGGGAACCATGGTGATTTCGGGTCCAAGGACTAATAGTCACATGAGAAAGTATATGACACTCATATAACAATCCATGATACTTTCTCATGGTGGGTCATTCAGTATACATTCTCCAATGCATACCCATGTGTCAACTTAATATCCCATATCCATGACTTGTGAGATCAAGTCATCGAGTTGACCTACATACTAGTCTCTTTGCATTAACATTGTCTCTGAATATTAATACTTGACTAGGAATGATTAAGAGTAGTGTTCTCTATATCATTTCATTATTGATTCAACCAATCGATTGATATAGATAAGAACCTTCTACTCAAGGACGTTATTATACTTAGTTATTTGGCACCAATACAAGTAAGTATAATAACCCTAAGGAAATGCCTTTATAAATAGGAATATGATACAACAAAGTCCATACAACAATCATCACATGATTGGCTCTAGGGCTTTTACTAACAATTTTTCACGGGTTGAATGTGATTTTATAGGGAACATGAAAAGAGCCTAATTGGAGCAATCACAACCATCGATCCGGATCAAATCGATCGCAGCTGTTGGATTGGTTGATCAGCCACTTAGGGAAGTTTAATTGGAGTTATTGAACCCAAGATCTAAATGGGTGACTGAGATTAGAAATGGCACGATCGAGCGACTGAGGAAAATCCATCTTGGTGTCGACTATTTTCCCACAGCAGAGAGTAGATATAGTTGACTTTATCTTCTATGCAACTATAGAGCTCATCAAGAGACTTCTGCAATGATTGGATACTGTGGTTTATCACCTAAGCCCAGGCAATACGTAACTGAACGAAGTACACTGTCCGGCGGAGCTAGCGGCTAAAGTTGGGCAGCGGCAGTTCCATCGACCGATGTGCATTGAGTTCGTCCATCTTCACAGCGCTTCTCAGATTCCTCACCACCGTAGCTGAGCTACCCTAGCTGGATGTGGTCATAGAAGGCTAGGGGTGACCTGCTACTGTTGTGGTCGCAGTAGCATCGATTTCTAGTTTCTAACGGCTGTAATTCTTCCTATTCAGGCAGCGCTTTCCATTTCCAGCAGTTGGTGATGATCAGTACCTATTCACATCTCCGATTCCTTCCACATTAGCGGTCGTGATTCGCGTCGCTTCATCTCTGCAGAGCCAACCATTGACTACAGTGGTCGCGGCAGTCCCGAAGCCACCATCGGAGCTGTGAACTATCACCATCGATCCAGCTCTCATAGGATTCTGACGAGAGATCTGTACACTGAAGCCGTAGGAGCTGTTCGGCACCGTCGTGGGTCACCGAAGAGGGTGGTTCCTTTTCGGTGTTTATGGATAACTATTGGTTAATTTTTACACTGTTGTTTCATTGTTTTACTTTGTTGTTTCAGTTATTTTTACATTGTTGACTCATTACTGTTTCACTATTTTTTCAGTATTGATTCCCTAGTGTTCAGTTGTGTTTCAATAGTGTTTCAGTCGTATTTCGTTTATGTAGTATGGTGTGCATATGGCAATTTGTTTTGATAGTTTAGTTAGCCTTGTTAATCATTTACAGTGTTTACCTAGTGGTTAGATTTGTTTCCTGTAGTGTAATTGTTTTTACTAGTTTTCATTTACTTTCGACCAGTGTATCGTATAGTGACAGTGCGGTGCTTGGTTAAATTGCTTTATTTATTAGTTTAGTTTTCATTTACATTTGGCTAGTGTACCGTATAGTGATAGTGCGGTGCTTGGTTGAATTGCTTACTTTCCTTGCATTTAGTTTTCAGTTAATCTTCGACCACTATGTCGTATAGTGACAGTGCAGTGCTTGGTTGAATTATTTTAGTTGGTTTAGTTTTTAGTGATTGTTTGACCATTATGTCGTATAGTCACAGTGCGGTGCTTGGTTGAATTATTCACATTTGTTCATTTATCTTTAATCATTGTACCGTATAGTGATAGTGCAATTCATGATCTTTTACTTTTGCACCTTAGGTTAGTTTCCAAAAGGTTTGATCATTGTACCGTATAGTGACAGTGCGGTGCATGGTTGAATTGCTTGGGTTTGTTAGTTTGGCTTTTGGCCAACACTTGATCATTGTATCGCATAGTGACAGTGCGGTGCTTGGTCAGATTGTTTGGACTTCTCATGTTTGCTTTTTGATTTTGCATTTTAATAGATTTAGAAAACCCCCAGTGTTTACTTCTGTTTAAAAATAAACGTCCAGCCATTAGTCTTGTTGGGAGATGATCCGAGTCAGTCCTATACTGCATTAGTGTAGTTAGGGGGTTCGGTAAATAATTTGGGAAACGGTATCACACGCGACACATAATTTGTCGGTTCATCAGTCCCTAAAGCAATTCTTGGCACGGAAGACCTATGAATAGTGGTTCACCAGCATCAGGTAAAGGGTACAGGGTAGACCCGTTCTTAGGCGTGGTTTCAACTCTAGCCAAGTTGAAACGGTCAAGAGTCAAGGCAGTGGTCGAGGCAGCACCTCGACTAATTACCCCATCAGTTGGGGCATCGCCTCGACTGGCCTACAAAGAGCTGAGAAGACCATAACAGTGGAGGCAACACCTCGACTAGGGTTGTTTCTCATGAACAAAAGCAAGTCACGGTCGATTAGTGTCTCGACTAGGGCTTGCGTGTTCGAAGGAAAAACCTACAGCAGTCGAGGCAGTGCCTCGACTGGAGCTTTGGTTCAATCGAACAGACGCAAGGGCTTGTCGACTAAAGGCTCGACTAAAGCCTAACAGTCTAGGCGATGAACCATCACCTCGACTGGACCTATGTTACAATGGACAAATAACTCAAATTATGGTGAAAAACTTACCGTTGGAACCTCATTAAATGCGAGTTAATGCTCCAGTCGAGGCACCAGTTGAGGCGACTCAACTGCCCGGTTCAAAAAAGCCCTAATCAGGTTCGATTTAAAAGGTTTACACGGCTGCTTTTCATTAAAAAGAAAAGTGATTACTGCTCACGACAACCTTGGAAGTGATTACTCTAGCGAGAGTTCCTTGATCCTCCAAGTTTTGATCATCCTTAAAGGCAATCAAAGATTCTGAAAAGAAGAAGCGCTCTAGTTTTCACTGCAACTCTTGTAATCGATTTCTTCTTCATCTCCTATGGCTGTATGTTTCGTGTAAACATCTGAAAATCTGTATTAAGAGGTTTCTCCACCTCCGGTGTGTCACCGAGAAGGAGAAGTATTATACTGGTGGTGTGAATCACTAGAGCCGACTAGGGGCTCGACCATGGAGTAGGAACTAGGGTTCCGAACCATGTAAATTTTGTGTATTGTGCTTGTTGTGTGTTTTTATACTTGTATTCGTGTTTCCGCTGCATACTAACAACTATAGATGAGCACAACAAATCGAAGAGACAATTATCGCTATTCATCCCCCCTTCTAGCGACGCCAACGGTCTAACAAGTGGTATCAAATTCTGGTGCTCTTCTCCGAATTCACAACCGTAAGAGCAACCTCTAATGGCGATGCAAGAAGGCTACAACACAAACAAACCTCCCTTCTTCGATGAAACCAATTTCCAATATTGGCGAAGCCGAATGGAGTACTATCTCATGACTGAGATAGATATGTGGTTCTCCGAGACTGAAGGCTTCACACAACCGATGGACGCAGAAGGCAGGACACTTGAATCTACAAAGTGGACTACAGAGCAAAAATGCAAGGCGCAAGCAAATGCCAAGGCCACTATAACTCTGCAATGTGGTTTGGCGAAGGACCAGCTCAACAAGATTGGTCCATTCTGCAATGCACAAGAGCTCTGGAACAAACTGATTGAACTAAATGAAGGTACAGGAGACTCCAGAATAGCAAAACGAGACCTCTACATGAACCAGATGCAGAATTTTGTTATGAGGGACGGCGAGACTGTTGGTGAACTGCACGGAAGATTCAAAGAGCTGTTAAATGGTCTGCATTCGGTTGGAGAGGAGTTAGAAAATTGAGACACGATCAGGTATGTTCTTAAATCATTTCCCCGAAATGCTTTGCGGTCATCTATGGTAGATGCCTACTGTTAGTGAAAGCCCTAGAGCCAATCATATGATGATTGTTGTATGGACTTTATTGTATCATATTCCTATTTATAAAGGCATGGTTATTATATTTACTTGTATTGGTGCCAAATAACTAAATATAATAATGTCCTTGAGTAGTAGGTTCTTATCTATATCAATCGATTGGTTGAATCGATAATGAGATGATATAGAGAACACTACTCTTAATCATTCCTAGTCGAGTATTAACATTCAGGGACAATGTTAATGCGTAGAGACTAGCATGTAGGTCAACAAGATGACTTGATCTCACAAGTCATGGATATGAGATATCAAGTTGACACATGGGTATGCATTGGAGAATGTATACTGAATGACCCGCCATGAGAAAGTATCATGGATCGTTATATGAGTGTCACATACTTTCTCATGTGGCTATTAGTATGACTATTAGTCCTTAGACCTGAAGTCACCATGGTTCCCTACATAAGGAGTTGCATACTTTGGCTTCGTCAAACGTCACCCGTAAATGGGTGGACTATAAAGGCGACATCGGGTATGTAACAAATTATGCGGAGGGATGTGAGTGATGTAGATGGGATCTATCCCTCCTATATGACGGGAGTGACATCGATATTCTTGATAGAGTGAGACCACGAAGTGCATGGCCATGCCCAAATGAGTCAATATGAGATATTGAGCTCATTTGATTAGAGTGAGTCTACTTGGAGTTCAAGATATAGATTGTACCGAGGATGACACGGTCTATGCCTCGATTGGTCAATCTAGATGTCAAGGATAGAGGGACATTGTCACATATTGTGAGAGTCACAATTAGTAGTCACAAAGGTGATGTTGGAGCTCAACATTCATGTAACTTGGGTAGCAATGATGTGTTGCTAGATACCGCTCATTGCTTATGTTCCTAAATCGGTTTAGGGACATTGGCAACGTTACAAGAACCTATAGGGTCACACACATAAGAGCAATTAGATGGAGATTAGGTTCATATGATGAACCATGAGGATTAGGTTCATGGGATGAACCAAATTGGATTAAGAGTAATCCAAATTAGACTAATTGAGTTAGACTCAAGTTGATTCAAGTGTTGAATGAGTCTAATTGAGATTTGATTCATCAAATCAATTTAAATTAATGAATAAAGATTCATTAAATTAAATTGACTTGAGTCAAGTGGTTAGATTTGATCAACCATGGGAGATTAGAGGTCAAGTTTGACTTGACTTGAGAGGGAAGATGAAAGGTCAAGTTTGACTTGACCAAATGCCATGTCATGGTGATGACTTGGCATGGGCGGCCAATGATGATGCTCCACATCATCATTGACTTTGTCAATTGATGCCACATCATGAGGGAGATCAAGGGTCATGGGAGTTACATGCATGCATGTAACCCCCCTCCATGAAGTGGCCGGCCACTCCATTAGATGGAGTATTGATTTTTGGTGGCTAATTGACTTCATCTTCAACCTTGGAACTTTTCCTCTCAAGCTCTCTCCCTCTCCTTCCTCATCTTGCCGAGACACCCTAGGAGTGCTAGCACACTCAAGTGTGTTTTTCTTCCACCTATTGCTTGTGTGGATACCATAGAGGAGTGTGCACTTGACACTCTCGAGTTCCGGCGGACTTTTGGACGAGCGGGATTTGCGAAGGGCATCACATCGAGGGTAATGATCTTATCTCTTAGATCTAAGGTAGATCTAGGGTTTTTATACAAGCACATACATGTTTTGTTTTAATACTTCTTCGCACGGATCCGTGGCCGGGGGCTTCCGAGGTTTCCGCAACGCAAAAAGCGGTTTTTACGGCTCGGAAAAACCCAACAGTGGTATCAGAGCCACGTGCGAAGCATGTATGTGTTTCGTTTTTGTAGTTTTTATATTAGATATAAAAATTACAGATTTATATGTTTCTGTAAATTTTCTTATTTTATAGAATTTTTGGGTATTTTTCTCGTAGAGTCAAAGCAACGAGTGTTGGGACACTCGTAGGCTTCAACCGTCGAGAAAAACTCTCCGAATCGGCGAGTTCTCGCTTTAGGTTTTTGGGACAGCGACTTAAGTCGCTGTAAGATCATTGTAGGGACACTCGCAAAGTTTATTTTGCGAGTAGGGGCGCTGCCCCTATCCCCGAAAGGGGCCATGTCCCGCGATCGCGCCCGGAAACCGCTTAGCGGGACCGTTTCGGAGGGGTGACTCATAAATTCAAAAATAAATTAGGAAAAATTACAGAAATTTTCTGTAAAAATACATAATTTAGAATTATGTATAATTCTGTGATTGTCATGGCCCAATAACCCAATTGGATTGGATTATGTGTGTTGTAATTCATAATACACCGCGTACGCTTTGTGGTCAGTGCGTGTTGTAAAGTGTTTATGACCGGCCGCACCTATTCTTTAATATTCTAGTTGTAAATAGTTTTAGACTCGAATGTAACTCGAGTTTCGTATTTGTAATGTACAAAATGGAGCGGGAAAGTCCACTTGAAGACGAGCTTACGAGAAGGGTGACGACGACACATGGCGGTCAAAGGAAGCGCTGAGAAGCCACTAGCCTTAGGTTGATTCCGATCTTCTCATTGGCTTGAGAAGATCGTAGTAGGGCCATGACTATATCACATTTAATGATATATATATATGTTGATATATATATATGTATATTTAATTGATTTTGCTTGTATGTATGTGATGCATGCTAGTAGAAAAATGTTTGTATGTATATGATGCATGCTAGGTTAATTTTCTTGTATGTATATGATGCATGCTAGAATAATTAATGTATGTATATGATGCATGCTAATATAGGATAATAAAGGCCTAAATGCGTATAAGATACACATTACGATTAGATTAGATCATAATCGAATTTACTCGAAAATGCCTACCGAGCCTTGATACCCATCACTACCTCGATCATTTGTTGTTGTTGAATCTGCCAAAGCAGAGCAACGCATATTATCTTGGTAGGGTGCGGAGGGACAATCTTGGTCCCGCCTATCACGACTAAGTTAGAGTAAGCTCAATTAGATTGAGCAAAACTAGTTAACTCAATTGGATCGAGTAGAACTATAGGCATATTCCAATCGTTGGAAAGATAGGTTAAGATCGCATTTACACTAAATCTTGGGCGATTTAGCCAAAGCTAACTCAAGGTCTTTTGTAAATGTGGGTCTTAATCCTATAAACAAGAGTTTCATAGAGATGTAATCGGTAATGTGTTACCCACCGATCGTACTAAGTCTTGGGCGATTTAGCCAAAGCTAACTCAAGGCTTAGTATGATGTGGATCTTGTCCCGCAAGAATTATAGCTAGTTTGTATGAATCTAGTAAAAGTGGTTTGACCACATCCATAACTCGATTCTACAAAATTCCTATAATTTAGTGGGAGCATCATTTTATTAAAGGCCTAATTAAATGATAAAAGGAATATGATATTAATTCGCATCAGATGTTGTAGATAACTATGTCGACAAACACGAACACTTCTCTCGCTCGCCCTTGAGAAGGACAAGCTCAATGGAGCAAATTTCCGGACTACAGAACTCGAGAATTGTTCTCACCCAAGAAAGGAAGTCGATGTCCCGGACTATCCTACTAGGCGACTTTGCAAAGCAATACGTAACCGAACGAAGTACGCTTACAAGAAGCATCAAGATGATGCATTAGATGTGTCATGTCTAATGCTCGCGACCATGAACTACGAGCTTGAAGCAACACGAGTTCATGAATGCTTATGATATGGTTGGACATCTTCGTCAACTATATCAAGGACAAGCTAGGCATGAGAGATATGAAGTCTCTAAGGCATTATTTGGGTCCAAAATGCAAGATGGGACTCCGTAGGTACATATGTACTCAAGATGATTGAGTGCGTAGAAAACCTACAAAGGTGGGATTCCCACTTGGCCAAGACCTAATCTTGCAATCTTTGCCAAGAGCCTTGATCAATTTGTCATGAATTATAACATGAATGAAATTGATAAGCCATTACTGAAATGCTCGGCATGTTGAGAAGCTATGAGCTTAACCTTAAGAAGGGAAAATCGACACCATTTTGATGGTGCGAGAAGAAGAAAAGGCAAGAGCAAGCCTAAAGGTAAGGGAAAGTCCCAAGCCAAGGGCAAAGGCAAAGAACTTAAACCCAAAGGAGGGGGTAGCCAAGGAAGGGGCTTGCTTCGCAAGGAAGCGAGACAACTGGAGCGTAGCTATGAGAAGATCTTAAGAAGAAGAAGTGAGACTTCTACTTGGTATAAATGTTATAGAAGTCAATCTATCTATTTCTTCATCATGGGTATTGAATCTGGGATGTAATCTCACATTGTACGATAATGCGAGTGAGAAATAGCAGGATTACAACAAGTGTAGACATAACCGTAAATTAAAATTGCAATAAAAGGAAATTAAACTACGTTATACCTTCCGTATGACGTGTAGCGGGAACGGCATCAACCGGAACGATTCTCGTAAGAATCGCCTCTATCCGTATCCACGCCGAGCTCCTCGGGATGACTTCGCCAAGCCACGAGCTTCGTCTTCGTACGGGTTACTAGCCTCGTGTTGAAGACGACGTGATCGAGAGATGATCACGGTCCGAATCCAAATTCGGACCTAAAAACAAGTCTTCAAGACTTGCTTCTCCGGAGAGGTATTCGTCAACCGATTGACAAATCCTTCGTCCTCCACCTCAGAGGATTACCGGAGATCAAATCCCCGGTATGTTAGCCGCTGTCGGAGCACTAACCGTCGTCCAAACGACGCTCCGACGAGAGGAGAAGAAGCTGTCCAGAAAACTGGACAGCTTGGTGGAGGAGATAGGCGCCGGCCAAAACAAGGAGAGAAAAACTCACCTTGATGCCAAACCTATAGGGGATCACCGGAGGGTCGCCGGAGGTTCACCGGCTGGAGCTTGGACGCCGACAACGACTTGGACGGCTGCACACAAGCTGGGCGGTGGCTGCTCTTTGAGTTGGCGCCGAAATCCTTCAATAAGGGTGGGCGGCAACTTCTTGATGTTGGGCGGCCACAATTGATTAGGTTTAGGGTTAGGTTTTAATCCCTATTTTATAGAGAACTAATTCTCTTAATGGTTAATGGATCATATCCATAAAGCCCGTTAACCCGCTCCATTAAGATAAGTTAAAATAAACCAAACCATGATGGTTTATTTTAAGTTAAAACGAACCGAACCAACTTTTGGTTCATTCGTTTAAAATAAACCAAACCCTTTGGTTTATTCTTATCCATTGGATTAGAACCAAACCATTTTGGTCCATCCATTATGTCTTCATAAGACACTGCCCATCCACGCTTCCATTGCGACTGAAACAATTTCATGCTCACTTTATGTTTGGTCCAACCAAACATAGTTTCTCTCAGTCTGAGAATCCCATTCTCAAGCTCGTTTTAAATCCTTTGGATTACACTCGTTGTGCGTGTGACCAAATAGGTTCTCGGTTTATGTTGGCCGTCTATAATTAACCATTAATTATAGAACGATCATGAGTGGCACCTAGTAGTACATCATGATCCCCAATTAACCAAAAGATCAACGGTTGATCCAGAACTATTTCTGAAACCCTTCAGTAGCTCGAATGAATCGTGCCCCATTCCCTTCACTCATCTTATACCCACTTGGTTCAGGACATGGTCTATTGTGTCAGTCCCCACTAGGCTGACTACGTCACACCTAGCCCAAGTATCATTTCCTCATCCTACGGATTCTAGTTACTCCACATGTATCGAAGAGTACCTTACTCTAAACATGTATTGCTTTGGCCAAAGACTTTAGTAACAATCCGACGAGAGGCCATGGGTATACATCTCCTCGCAAGGAGTGGTGAATCCTTTATAGGCTATTCAAACACCTTCGATCACTTCGACTTATACCCAATCATCCCGGGTCCACATCTCCTTAAAGATGTTTGCTTAAGATGTCAAAGCATAAGTCTCCATGATCAAGATGACTTGAATACTGCAAGTCAAAGGAACATCGCACTTAAGCCACAGTAAGAACTTCATTGACATATCTATATATGCAGAGAACCATATGAAGTCTTACGGTTGGTCACTCCAATGAACTAGTTACCATAACTAGCATCCACGATTAACTCCGGACATCACTATGTCTCCAGCCAGTGAGAATCAGCTGCTTGGATACACCAAGGAGTATACCTCGTGCTACTCGGCTAATCGATGGTGTCCAAATCCATCAATTCATTGACTAGGGATAATTCCGATACATCACAATTACACATGTAGAGATACTCACTAGTTGTGATCCAATCACAAATTCTCTCATGCTGTGAATCGTATCATGGACATTCAGTAAATGAGTTTAAGATCCAATCAAATACATAAAATATGTATACTCAAATAGTGAATCTTCATTTATCATATAAATGGTTCATACATAAGGCGATTGCCTTAGGACATCTCTCATATATTACTAACAGACTCCCACTTGGCCTAATGCCAATCGCTACGGTATCCAATACCATAGTCTCTAACATGACCCTCAAACTTGCTTTGAGGTAATGCTTTAGTCAAGGGATCCGCTAAGTTCCTTTCAGTGGGAATTTTCTCGATTTGTATTTCGTTCCTACTGATGATCTCTCTGATAAGATGATAGCGGTGAAGCACATGTTTGGATCATTGATGAGACCACATCAAGTTCATAGATGAACTACTTGATCCAAACCGCTTCCTTTGCTGCTTCCAAAGCTGCAACGTATTCTGCCTTAGTGGCAGAATCCGCTATAGTGTCAAGCTTGGAACCTTTCCAACTTATTGCGCCTCCATTCCAGGTGAATACATACCCAGACAAAGACATGGAATCATCCTTGTATGCATTCGAGTCCGCATCCGTATACCCACGTATCACCATGTACCCTTCTCCATATATTAGGAACGTATCCTTAGTTCTTCTTAAGTACTTAAGGATCGTCTTAACAGTCACCCAATGATCCAATCCTGGATCAGACTGGTATCTGCTCATGACACTCAGAGCATACGATACATCGGGCCTCATACATAATATAGCATACATGATAGATCCTATTGCGGATGCATAGGGAATCTTACTCATGCAAATCCTCTCGTCTTCTGTGCGCGGACACATAGACTTCGAAAGGTGTACCCCATGCCTGATGGGTAAGAAACCTTTCTTGGATTCTGACATGCTAAACCTCTTTAGCACTCGGTCTATATACGATCATGAAAGACCAAGCAACGCTTTGATCTATCTCTATAGATCTTAATCCGAGGATGTAGGTTGCTTCTCCCGTGTCTTTCATGGAGAATGTCTTGGATAACCAAACCTTCATCGATCAGAGATTGAAACATCGCTTCCTATAAGTAGTATGTCATCGACATACAATACTAGAACACGCACTCCCACAAACCTTCTTGTACACACAAGGTTTGTCTGGATTTTGTGAGAAATCAAACTTTTTGATCGTCTCATCAAAACGGATATTCCAGCTCCTGGATGCTTGCTTCAATCCATAAATGGATCGTCGCAACTTGCATACCTTGGTTTTATCAACCGATGTGAAACCCTCAGTCGTATCATATACACGCTCCTCGAGCAAGTTTCCATTAAGGAAAGCTGTTTTCACATCCATCCGCCATATCTCATAATCATAATGAGTGCTATGGCCAGAGCATCCGAATGGATTTAAGCATAGCTACAAAGTAATAGGTTTCGTCCATAATCAACACCTTGCTTTTGACGATATCCTTCGCCACCAATCTAGCCTTATAGGTAATCACATTACCATCCATGTCGGTTTTCTTCTTGAAAACCCACTTGCACCCTATAGGCTTTATGCCTTCAGGTGGGTCAACCAAGTTCCAAACTTGGTTTTCGTACATGGAATCCATTTCCGACTTCATGGCACCAAGCCACTTATCCCTTTCTGAACTTGTCAGCACTTCTTCATAACTGGTAGGCTCCTCATCATCAATGAGTAACACGCCGCTCGATTCGCTTTACGAGAAATCCATATCTCTCGTGAATGTTGCGTGTTCTACCGTGATCTACGAAGATGTGGTGTTACAATAGGTCCAAATTGATTGCTCATCACTATGAGTTGCTGTGCTTCACCGTGTATCTCATTAATGTCTATTTGAGTCTCTGAGCCTCCCGACACTCCCACTTTTTCTTGCAAGAGAAACTCTTTCTCTAGAAACAAAGATGCCTTGAAACAAACACCTTTTGTTCCACAGATGATAGAATTGGTAACCCCTTGTTTCCTTAGGGTATCCAATAAATAGACATTTATCGACTTAGCATCCAATTTGTTCGATCTGATCCGCTTCACATAAGCAGACAACCCCATATCTTCAAGTAAGATACATGAGGTTTCTTACCATTCCATATCTCATATGGAGTAGTTGAGACTACCTTGGTAGGCATTCTGCTTAACAAGTAAACAAAATGTCAAGTGCATAACCCCAAAAGGACTTGGGAAGAGTTGCATGATTCATCATTGACGACCATGTCCAACAAGGTCGATTCGCCTCTCGGATACACCATTATGTGTGGTGTATAGGGCGGAGTCCATTGAGACAATATGCCATTGTCTCTTAGATAATCAAGAAACTCTTGACTTAAGTATTCACCACCTCGATCCGATCAAGTATTTTAATACTTTTGTCATGTTGTTTCTCTACTTCATTTCTGAATTCTTTGAACCTTTCAAAGGCTTGGACTTGTGTTTCATCAAGAACACATACCCAAACCGTGAGTGATCATCGAAGGTAATGAAGTAGTTATAGCCTCCTAAAGCTTGAGTTGACATAGGTCCACATACATCGATGTACTAGACCTAGTAACTCTCCCACTCGCTCACCTTTTCCCATAAAGGTAACTTAGTCATCTTGCCTTTTAAGCATGATTCGCATGTATCGTATGAATCCAATTCAAACGATTCCAGAATTCCACATCGGTGTAATTCGGACATGCGTTTCTTGCTTACATGGCCAAGACGACAATGCCACATGTAGGAGTCTATTTGATTATCCTTTCGAGCACTGTTGTTGCTCGCTTCGATATTGCAAATGTCACTGGATACGTCCAACGTATAAACACCATTGCTTAAAGTTCCAGTCCCATAAAGAACCCCATTCAAAGTTATGTAACAACAATTGTTACTAAACGTCAAATGGAAACCATTTCTATTTAAACAAGAAATAGAAATGATATTCTTTATCAACAAAGGAATATAAAAGCAATTGTCCAGTTCTAAGATAAGTCCTACAGGGAGTTTCAACAAATACGTTCCGATGGCGAGTGCAGCAACCTTTGCTTCATTCCCAACACGTAAATTTGACTCTCCCTTGACGAGTCTTCTTCTATTCCTTAGCCCATGTATGTCATTACATATATGTGAGCCACACCCAGTATCCAATACCCAAGTGTCTAAGGAAATAGAACGACATTCAATAAGGAAGATTTCTGAAGAAGATGGGGCATCCGATGCCTTATCCTTCTTCACGGACTCAAGATGAATCTTGCACTTTCTTCGCAAATGGCTCTCCTTGCCATAATGATGGCAAGTTTCCTTTTGTGCTAGTTCTACCTTCTTAGCCCTTCTCTTCTTTCCCTTCTGCTGTTCCTTTGACTTCCTCTTAGAACCTTTCTTCGAGGAATCAACTAACAACACCGTCCCCTCGCTCATGCTTCTCGTAAGACTCCACCTCTTCAAAGATATTGAGCAGTACCATAGATGAACCTCCTAGCATCTCAGAGGTGAAGAGGAGCTTTGAGACTTCGAACCTTTCGAATCTCACTTGCTCATCAACCAACTCACAAAGATGAAGGACTACGATATGAGCATCCATATGCTCATGCTGCTTTCGTAGCTTGGGTTCCATCGTGGCTAGCATGATGCAACTCATTTGTTCAGAATCACTCACATGTTTCTGATAGGCCAACAATTGGTCCAGAGTTGCATTGTCACTAGGATGGGTAGGAAGAGGCGCTTCGAGGACATACGCAAGCTTTTCCACCTTGAGAACAATTCTCAAGTTTCTAAGCTAGTCCAAGAAGTTCGGCCCAGTCAATTTATTTGAATCCAAAATGGAACGCAAATTCAAACACATCATGATCAATATATTAACTTAGAAATACAAAACGAGCATATATGAGAAAGATGATTTTAAAATGCATCAATATACATTTATAAATCCCATTCATTTTTCGAATTTCAAAAACCCCAAAATCACTTCGGGAGATTGTAGGTCCATCTCCGAATGGGCTGATATCCATCATAGTTATGAACAACCTTGGAGAGAGTCCAACAAGCCATTCATAACTACGACGGTAGGTATCATCTATACCGATTGCATATCCCGTATATGCAACTATCACAATGTGCAATCAACTAATTGAATGTTCACACATACATCGGGTTGTTAACACATTAACAAGTATGCATCATATGCATAGCACCCAACTTCACCTCCCTTTACATCGACCTTGGAGAGAGTCCAACAAACCGATGCTCCAGGTTAAAGCCAGCCCATTAATCAGGACATAGTTTTAATATGGTTAGAGCGCATTCAACCAATTAGCCCAGCTTGGAGAGAGTCCAAAAACAAAAGCTAACGATTGACCTCTGACTCTTACCATATTAGTATTAAACTATTCCATGGTTTGAACATGTTCAGGTTCGAGCCGGGCTTGGAGAGAGTCCAACAACCCAAACAAGAAACAGAACTCTGGTTCTAACCATATTAATGGAAGGTGTAGGCTTTAATATTGTGTTAGGGTTTTTATGTCTCATCCTCTTTGCATGCAAATAACTATTATCTACATGGCATGGCATACATGGCATACATCTACATGTCACGACACGCATGGCATAATGTTATGCATCTAATGCAATTACATGGCATACAATTATGTCATGTTTATATTTCCTTATATGTCATAACTATTTATGGAAATAAAATATGTTTAAGATTTGATTCTTCAAATCAAATCATAATTAAATTAGGAAACAAATTTTCAAATCTAATCACATATTTTATTCATGGAATTATTTGATTAAGGAAAATCTATTTAGGAAACCAATTTCCTAAATCTTTAAAACTACTTATGGAAATTAAAATATTTTAAGATTTGATTTCCCAAATCAAATCATGATTAAATTAGGAAACAAATTTCCAGAATCTAATCAAATATTTTATTTATGGAAAATATAAATTTCCATAAATACTTCCAACTTTCCAAAAGTGGAAGATTTCCATAAATACTTCTAGACTTTCCAAAATTGAAAAATTTCCATAAATACTTCTAAATTTCCAAAATTTAGAAAACTTCCAGAAATACATTATGACTATCGCAAAACCAATTTTACGATTATGTCGAAACACAACCTGGGCTCTGATACCACTGTTGGGTTTCCGGCACCGCGGCGTGTGTGTGTTCGATCATGTTTCGTAAACATGAGCACAGCGGAAGCAATAAAAATAATAAATACTCCTATTTATTACAACACACACAACACACGCATGCAATTACAACAAGTGTAGACATAACCGTAAATTAAAATTGCAATAAAAGGAAATTAAACTACGTTATACCTTCCGTATGACGTGTAGCGGGAACGGCATCAACCGGAACGATTCTCGTAAGAATCGTCTCTATCCAGATCCACGCCGAGCTCCTCGGGATGACTTCGCCAAGCCACGAGCTTCGTCTTCGTACGGGTTACTAGCCTCGTGTTGAAGACGACGTGATCGAGAGATGATCACGGTCCGAATCCAAATTCGGACCTAAAAACAAGTCTTCAAGACTTGCTTCTCCGGAGAGGTATTCGTCAACCGATTGACGAATCCTTCGTCCTCCACCTCAGAGGATTACCGGAGATCAAATCCCCGGTATGTTAGCCGCTGTCGGAGCACTAACCGTCGTCCAAACGACGCTCCGACGAGAGGAGAAGAAGCTGTCCAGAAAACTGGACAGCTTGGTGGAGGAGATAGGCACCGCCAAAACAAGGAGAGAAAACTCACCTTGATGCCAAACCTATAGATCACCGGAGGGTCGCCGGAGGTTCACCGGCTGGAGCTTGGACGCCGACAACGACTTGGACGGCTGCACACAAGCTGGGCGGTGGCTGCTCTTTGAGTTGGCGCCGAAATCCTTCAATAAGGGTGGGCGGCAACTTCTTGATGTTGGGCGGCCACAATTGATTAGGTTTAGGGTTAGGGTTTAATCCCTATTTTATAGAGAACTAATTCTCTTAATGGTTAATGGATCATATCCATAAAGCCCGTTAACCCGCTCCATTAAGATAAGTTAAAATAAACCAAACCATGATGGTTTATTTTAAGTTAAAACGAACCGAACCAACTTTTGGTTCATTCGTTTAAAATAAACCAAACCCTTTGGTTTATTCTTATCCATTGGATTAGAACCAAACCATTTTGGTCCATCCATTATGTCTTCATAAGACACTGCCCATCCACGCTTCCATTGCGACTGAAACAATTTCATGCTCACTTTATGTTTGGTCCAACCAAACATAGTTTCTCTCGGTCTGAGAATCTCATTCTCAAGCTCGTTTTAAATCCTTTGGATTACACTCGTTGTGCGTGTGACCAAATAGGTTCTCGGTTTATGTTGGCCGTCTATAATTAACCATTAATTATAGAACGATCATGAGTGGCACCTAGTAGTACATCATGATCCCCAATTAACCAAAAGATCAACGGTTGATCCAGAACTATTTCTGAAACCCTTCAGCAGCTCGAATGAATCGTGCCCCATTCCCTTCACTCATCTTATACCCACTTGGTTCAGGACATGGTCTATTGTGTCAGTCCCCACTAGGCTGACTATGTCACACCTAGCCCAAGTATCATTTCCTCGTCCTACGGATTCTAGTTACTCCACATGTATCGAAGAGTACCTTACTCTAAACATGTATTGCTTTGGCCAAAGACTTTAGTAACAATCCGACGAGAGGCCATGGGTATACATCTCCTCGCAAGGAGTGGTGAATCCTTTATAGGCTATTCAAACACCTTCGATCACTTCGACTTATACCCAATCATCCCGGGTCCACATCTCCTTAAAGATGTTTGCTTAAGATGTCAAAGCATAAGTCTCCATGATCAAGATGACTTGAATACCGCAAGTCAAAGGAACATCGCACTTAAGCCACAGTAAGAACTTCATTGACATATCTATATATGCAAAAAACCATATGAAGTCTTACGGTTGGTCACTCCAATGAACTAGTTACCATAACTAGCATCCACGATTAACTCCGGACATCACTATGTCTCCAGCCAGTGAGAATCAGCTGCTTGGATACACCAAGGAGTATACCTCGTGCTAGTCTCGACAGAATTGATGGTGTCCAAATCCATCAATTCATTGACTAGGGATAATTCCGATACATCACAATTACACATGTAGAGATACTCACTAGTTGTGATCCAATCACAAATTCTCTCATGCTGTGAATCGTATCGTGGACATTCAGTAAATGAGTTTAAGATCCAATCAAATACATAAAATATGTATACTCAAATAGTGAATCTTCATTTATCATATAAATGGTTCATACATAAGGCGATTGCCTTAGGACATCTCTCATATATTACTAACAGAAGTGAGACTTCTACTTCAGGTATAAATGTTATAGAAGTCAATCTATTTATTTCTTCATCATGGGTATTAGATACCGGATGTGCATCTCACATTTGTACCAATGTGCAGGGGCTGAGAAATAGCAAGACATTGACAAAGGGCGAGATGGACCTACGAGTAGGCAATGGAGCAAGGGTTGCTGCTGTTGCTGTAGGAACTTATGATCTATCTCTTCCCTCTGGGCTTGTACTAGAATTAGATGAATGTTGTTATGTGCCTGCTTTAACTAAGAACATCATTTCAGTTTCTTGTTTGGACAAGAAAGGATTTTCATTTATAATAAAGAACAAATGTTGTTCAGTTTATTTAAATGATATGTTCTATTGTAGTGCACCTCTAATGAACGGACTCTACTTTCTAGACTTAGAGAGCCCTATCTATAACATAAGTACCAAGAGGTTCAAGTCAAATGAGTTGAACCAAACCTATCTCTGGCATTGTCGCTTAGGTCACATAAATGAGAGTCGCTTATCTCAGCTCCATAAGGATGGGCTGCTAGACTCATTTGATTTTGAATCATATGAGACATGCGAGTCTTGCCTTTTAGGCAAGATGACCAAGACTCCCTTTAGTGGACATAGCGAAAGAGCAACAGATTTGTTAGGACTTATACATAGTGATGTATGTGGTCCTTTCAATGTTGCTGCTAGAGGTGGTTACAGGTACTTCATTACATTTACTGATGACTTCAGTAGATATGGTTATGTGTATCTTATGACACATAAATCTGAATCCTTTGAAAAGTTCAAAGAATTCAAGGATGAAGTACAAAACCAGCTTGGCAAGAGTATTAAGATACTTCGATCAGATCGAGGTGGTGAATACCTTAGCCATGAGTTTCGTGACTATCTAGCTGAGTGTGGGATTCTATCCCAACTCACTCCTCCCGAACACCACGTTGGAATGGTGTATCCGAAAGGAGGAATCGTACTTATCGATATGGTACGATCTATGATGAGTCACACTGATCTTCCTATATCCTTTTGGGGATATGCTCGACACAGCCTTTACCCTTAAGTGTACCATCCAAGGTCTGGTAAAGACACCATATCGATGATGGGGAAAAATCCCAAGATGTCTTTTATGAGGATTTGGGGTTGTGAGGCTTACGTTCGACGTCAAGTCTCAGACAAACTGGGACCCAAATCCGATAGGTGCTATTTTGTTGGATATCCCAAGGAAACAAAGGGATATTACTTCTACATTCCCAGTCAGCACAAAGTGTTTGTGGCAAAGACTGGGGTTTTTCTAGAAAGGGATTATGTTTCTAGAAAAACTAGTGGGAGTACCTTCGATCTTGAAGAAATTCAAGATAAGGACCATAGCACTGAGGCCTTGATGGAGGTTGAACAGGAACCACAAAGTGTTGTGGGTGATGAGGTTGTTGCACAAAGAGTTGTGGAACAACCACCTGTTCAAGTAGACCTACCTCTTCGCAGGTCTGATAGGGTACGTCATCAGCCTGAGAGATACTCATTTCTCTTGTCTGACCATGATGACGTTATGCTCATTGAGAATGAGCCTACCTCCTATCAGGAAGCTGTGATGAGCCCAGATTCTGAGAAATGGCTAGACGCCATGAGATCCGAGATGGAATCCATGTACACTAACCAAGTATGGACTTTGGTTGATCCACCTGAAGGGGTCAAACCCATTGGGTGTAAGTGGGTCTTTAGGAGAAAGACTGACATGGATGGACTTACGCATACCTATAAGGGCCGATTGGTGGCTAAAGGTTTCAAGCAAATTCATGGTATTGACTATGATGAAACCTTTTCTCCAGTTGCGATGTTTAAGTCCATTCGGATCTTGCTTGCTATTGCAGCATACCACGATTATGAGATCTGGCAGATGGATGTCAAAACCGCGTTTCTGAATGGAAACTTACTCGAGGATGTGTACATGACACAACCTGAGGGTTTTGTAGATCCACAGCATACTGGGAAGGTATGCAAGCTGCAAAGGTCCATTTATGGGCTAAAGCAAGCTTCGAATTTGGAATCTTCGATTCGATGATGCGATCAAACAGGTTTGGTTTCATCAAGAATGAAGATGAACTCGTGGTTCTACAAGAGGGTTAATGGGAACACATTTGTGTTCCTTGTATTGTATGTGGATGACATACTACTCATTGGGAATGACATCCCTTCGCTACAGTCTGTGAAGACTTGGCTGGGGACGTGCTTCTCAATGAAGGACTTAGGTGAAGCAGCCTGTATTCTAGGCATCAAGATCTATAGAGATAGATCTAAGAGATTGCTTGGCCTAAGTCAGAGTACATACATTGACACGATATTACTTTGGTTTGCCATGCAGAATTCCAAGAAAGGACTTCTGCCGATGTCACATGGTGTGAGTCTTTCGAAGACTCAAAGTCCCTCTTCTAGAGAGGAGAGAGACCGCATGGATAAGATCCCTTACGCATCTGCTATAGGATCTATCATGTACGCCATGTTGTGTACTCGTCCTGATGTCTCGTATGCTTTGAGCATGACGAGTAGATACCAGTCAGATCCAGGTGAGCGTCACTGGATAGCAGTCAAGAATATTCTTAAGTACTTGAGAAGGACTAAAGAATATTTCTTGATATTTGGAGGCGATGAGGAGCTAGTCAGAAGGGTTACTGATGCGCTTCCAAACTACTGTGATGATTATAGATCGCAATGTGGTTCGTGGTTTTGCTTGAATAGGTAGCACCGTGAGTGGAAGAGTTCCAAGCAGACACGCTTATTGATTCTACGAGGCCGAATATATCGGTGCTTCCATCTCATTCGTGAGATTGTCGATCGAGGAGATGTGAAGATTTGCAGAGTACCCACAGACGCTAACATCGCAGATCCCTTGACCAAGGCTTTGGCACAGAAAAAGCATGATGGTCACACTAGGTCATTGGGTATTAGATACTACGGTGATTGGCACTAGTGCTAGTGGGAGATTGTTAGTGAAAGCCCTAGAGCCAATCATATGATGATTGTTGTATGGACTTTATTGTATCATATTCCTATTTATAAAGGCATGGTTATTATATTTACTTGTATTGGTGCCAAATAACTAAATATAATAATGTCCTTGAGTAGTAGGTTCTTATCTATATCAATCGATTGGTTGAATCGATAATGAGATGATATAGAGAACACTACTCTTAATCATTCCTAGTCGAGTATTAACATTCAGGACAATGTTAATGCGTAGAGACTAGCATGTAGGTCAACAAGATGACTTGATCTCACAAGTCATGGATATGAGATATCAAGTTGACACATGGGTATGCATTGGAGAATGTATACTGAATGACCCGCCATGAGAAAGTATCATGGATCGTTATATGAGTGTCATATACTTTCTCATGTGGCTATTAGTATGACTATTAGTCCTTAGACCTGAAGTCACCATGGTTCCCTACATAAGGAGTTGCATACTTTGGCTTTCACAAACGCGTCACCCGTAAATGGGTGGACTATAAAGCGATTCTTGGGTATGTAATGAATTATGCGGAGGGATGTGAGTGATGTAGATGGGATCTATCCTCCTATATGACGGGGTGACATCGATATTCTTGATAGAGTGAGAACACGAAGTGCATGGCCATGCCCAAATGAGTCAATATGAGATATTGAGCTCATTTGATTAGAGTGAGTATACTTGGAGTTCAAGATTTAGATTGTACCGAGGATGACACGGTCTATGCCTCGATTGGTCAATCTAGATGTCAAGGATAGAGGGACATTGTCACATATTGTGAGAGTCACAATTAGTAGTCACAAAGGTGATGTTGGAGCTCAACATTCTTGTAACTTGGGTAGCAATGATGTGTTGCTAGATACCGCTCATTGCTTATGTTCCTAAATCGGTTTAGGGACATTGCCAACGTTACAAGAACCTATAGGGTCACACACATAAGAGCAATTAGATGGAGATTAGGTTCATATGATGAACCATGAGGATTAGGTTCATGGGATGAACCAAATTGGATTAAGAGTAATCCAAATTAGACTAATTGAGTTAGACTCAAGTTGATTCAAGTGTTGAATGAGTCTAATTGAGATTTGATTCATCAAATCAATTTAAATTAATGAATAAAGATTCATTAAATTAAATTGACTTGAGTCAAGTGGTTAGATTTGATCAACCATGGGAGATTAGAGGTCAAGTTTGACTTGACCAAATGCCATGTCATGGTGATGACTTGGCATGGGCGGCCAATGATGATGCTCCACATCATCATTGACTTTGTCAATTGATGCCACATCATGAGGGAGATCAAGGGTCATGGGAGTTACATGCATGCATGTAACCCCCCTCCATGAAGTGGCCGGCCACTCCATTAGATGGAGTATTGATTTTTGGTGGCTAATTGACTTCATCTTCAACCTTGGAACTTTTCCTCTCAAGCTCTCTCCCTCTCCTTCCTCATCTTGCCGAGACACCCTAGGAGTGCTAGCACACTCAAGTGTGTTTTTCTTCCACCTATTGCTTGTGTGGATACCATAGAGGAGTGTGCACTTGACACTCTCGAGTTCCGGTGGACTTTTGGACGAGCGGGATTTGCGAAGGGCATCGCATCGAGGGTAATGATCTTATCTCTTAGATCTAAGGTAGATCTAGGGTTTTTATACAAGCACATACATGTTTTGTTTTAATACTTCTTCGCACGGATCCGTGGCCGGGGGCTTCCGAGGTTTCCGCAACGCAAAAAGCGGTTTTTGCGGCTCGGAAAAACCCAACACCTACAAAGTATCAAGGGATTTATTCACAGTAAAATTAGATGAACTATTTTGTGAAATGGAACTGCATGAGCAAGCTAATAAGGGTCCAAAAGAGAAAGGTATTGCATTTGTTGCAAGTGAGCAATACAAGGAGGACAAGGGCAAGGAGAATAAGAAAAAGGAGAAGAAGAGGGAGTCATCCTCATCCTCATCCGAGACAAGAAGTGATAGTGATGATGAGTCCTCATCCAGCGAGATAGCAAATTTTGTGAGGAGAATGATGAGGAGAAGCAAGAAATACAACAAGAAGGATGTGAAGAAAATTTTTGCAGACAAGAAGAAGGGTAAGACTTCACATAAGTACAGAGAAAAATCTGATGTTGCTTGCTTTGAATGTAACAGGAAGGGTCACATTAAAAGTGAGTGTCCTGACCTTACAAAGAAAGAGGGCATGCCTAGGAAAAAGAAGGCATTGAGGGCAACATGGGATGAGTCTTCTTCCAGCTCCTCAGAGGACGAAGTCAAGACAAGAGGGACCAAGCACGCTGCACTGATGGCTTTTGACAACTCAGATTTAGAGGAAAATGAAAGTCAGAATGGATCTTCACCGGAGGACACATCATCATCTAATGATGATGAGGTAACATCTCCCAATTTAGATAAACTGTATGAAACAATAGCATGCTTGACCAATGCTTTGAGTAGATCAAAAAATAAAGTTAAAATATTGAAATCAGAAGTAGAGAAACTTAGAAACCAGAATCCTATTTCTGCAGAACATAGGAATGATACTTCTCAAGTAGAAGAACTTAGAGAAGAGAACACATCATTAAGAGCACAAGTTGATGATCTCAAGTGCACACTTGAAAAATTCACAACAAGCTCCAAAACTCTGAACATGATTTTAGATGCCCAAAGGGCAGTCTACAACAAAGACGGGATATGCTATAAACCAAAACAAAAGGAATTTAGCTTCATGTCCTTAGTTAGTAGAACTCATGTTGTTAAGGCAAAAGTAACTAAAGCTTGGGTTCCTAAGAAATATGTTGTGAATGCTAATGGACCCAAAATCTGGGCTCCAAAAGATCTTGTATTTCGTGTTTGATTAGGTACCGATCGAGGGGGAGTGTCCGATGATATGGTTTGTGGATAGCAGATGCTCCAAGCACATGACCGGGGATTCTTCAAAGTTTGCCACAATTAAAAACAGAAGTAAAGGTACTGTTTCTTTTGGTAATAGTGGTAAACTGAAAGTCATAGGAGCAGGAGATATTATTATTTCTGAACAATTTAGGATTAAGAATGTCCTGCTAGTTAAAGGAATGACTTTTAATTTATTGAGTGTTAGTCAATTATGTGATGAAGGATATAGAGTAGAGTTTTATTCAACTCAATGCTTAATTAAACATAATGAATCCAATACTATCATGCTAGTAGGGACTAGGAAGGAAAATATCTATCAAGTTCAGTTTAGTAGTGCTACTAACATGTGTGTGAAGTGTTTGTTGTCCAAAGTAGATAACTCATGGCTATGGCATTAAAGACTTGCACATGTCAACATGAAGAATATTAAGAGGTTGGCCAAGGAAGATCTTGTGTGAGGACTACCATTGCTCAAATATGAAAAGGACAAATTATGTGATGCGTGTTAAAAAGGGTAAACAAATAAGAGCTTCAAACAAAAGCAAAATCGTTGTAAGTACGTCAAGTGCTTTAGATTTATTGCATATGAATTTGTTTGATAGTAGCTCAACTAAATCTTTGAATGATAGTAGATATTGCTTGGTAGTAGTAGATGACTATACTAGATATACATGGACTTTCTTTCTCAAACATAAGGATCAAACATTATAAATTTTTATTTCCTTTTGTAGAAGAATTGAGAATGAGAAAAATGCAACAATTAAAACAATTAGAAGTGATCATGGAGGAGAATTTGAAAATACGAGGTTTAAGGATTTTTGTTTAGAAAAAGGGTATAAACACGAATTTTCCACATCTAGGACACAACAACAAAATGGTGTGGTAGAGAGGAAGAATAGAGTTTTATAAGAAACTTCAAGGAGTATGCTAAATGAGTATGCTCTTCCTAGTTACTTGTGGGCTGAAGCGATTAATACTGCATGCTATGTTCAAAACAAAGTTTTGATACATAGATTTTTAGGAAAAATGCCTCATGAACTATGGTTTGGAAAACAACCAACAATCAAACATCTTAGGGTATTTGGTTGCAAGGTATTTATTTTAAACACTAAGGATCATCTAGGAAAATTCACCGCAAAAGCAGATGAAGGTGTCCTTCTAGGATACTCTCTCACTAGTAAAGCTTATCGAGTTTATAACAAAAGAATGAATTTGGTTGAGGAATCGTCAAATGTAGTTTTTGAAGAATGTAAAGAGCAAAGTGACTCTAAGGATAAGAGAGATGAAGTTGAGTTCGAACTCAAGAGATTGAGTTTGAATGAGAACACTAATGTAGGGGGAGTAAAATCTGATGTTGATAATGAAAAATCTAAGTCAGAAGGGTCATCATTTGAGCTTGTGCCGATTTGTGAGGTTCAGGAAACATCTCAAGTACCAAGATCCACTAGAATGGTCAATAGTCATCCCCTAGACCAAGTTGTTGGAGACATTCATCATGGGGTGAGGACAAGATCATACTTTAGGAATGAAGTAAATCAAGTAGCATTAATCTCTGAAATTCAACCAAAAGTAATTGATGAAGCTTTGCTTGATCCGGACTGGATTATAGCAATGCAAGATGAATTGGGACAATTTGAGAGAAGTCAAGTTTGGGACTTAGTCCCAAGACCTGATCAAGCTACCAAATGGGTATTCAAAAATAAAATGAATGATAAGGGAGAAATAGTTAGAAATAAAGCTAGGTTAGTTGCCAAATGGTACAATCAAGTTGAGGGACTTGATTATAGTGAGACTTATGCACCCGTGGCTAGATTAGAATCTATTAGAATTATGCTAGCGTTTGCAACATATAAAGGATTCAAATTATATCAAATGGATGTGAAGTCAGCATTTTTGAACAGTTTTATAAAGGAAGAAGTCTATGTTGAACAACCACCGGGATTTGAAAATTCATTTCCAAATCATGTGTATAAGCTTAAGAAGGCTCTTTATGGGCTGAAACAAGCACCTCGTGCTTGGTACGAAAGGTTGTCAACTTTTCTAGTTGAGAGGGGTTTTAGAAGAGGTCAAATCGATCTCACACTATTTCTGAAAAGAAATGGTGAAGATATATTTGTAGCTCAGATTTATGTTGATGACATAATTTGTGGTTCAAACAATAGGGATTACCTCAATGAATTCATAGAACACATGGAGAGTGAGTTTGAGATGAGTCTAGTAGGAGAATTGATATTTTTTCTTGGACTGCAAATCAAACAAACCAAAGAAGGAATTCATGTCTATCAATCAAAATATGCCATGGAGTTGCTGAAAAGATTCAACATGGAAAATGTTAAGGAGGTGTTCACTCCAATGGCACAAAACACTCATTTAGATAGTGATATAGATGGAAAACCTATTAATTTAAAGCTTTATAGGAGTATCATAGGTAGTCTTTTATACCTTATAGCAAGTAGACCTGATATAGTATTTGCTGTAGGTATGTGTGCACGATATCAATCGTGTGCGAAAGAGTCTCATTGGGTTGTTGTTAAAAGAATTATGAGATATCTTAAAGCAAATCGGTTGGATTGTGGTATCCCCAAACTGAGTCTTTTGATTTAGTAGGCTATACATATTCAGATTATGTAGGATGCAAACTAGATAGGAAAAGTATTAGCGGGGGCTATCAATTCTTAGGTTCAGCATTAGTTAGTTGGTCAAGTCAAAAAGCAACATTGTGTTGCTTTCTCCACCACTGAGGCTAAGTACATAGCCATGGGAGAGAGTGTGTCACAATTGTTATGGATGACTCACACCTTAGAAGATTATGGTTTTTCATATAAGAACGTGCAATTGCTTTGTGATAATATTAGCACGATAAACTTAACGAAAAACCCAGTCCATCATTCCAGAAAAAAATACATTGAAGTGAGACATCACTTCATTAGGGATCATGTAGCAAGAGGAGAGATTATACTCAATTATGTTGAGTCTAAGGCGAATCTTGCTGATATTTTCATAAAACCTCTTCCAGAAAATGAATTTAGCTATTTAAGAAGAGAGTTACGAATGTGTATCGCTGAGTGAAAACATCCTTGGTCATAAGGACTAATTCATAAGTACAAAATGTTGGATCGAGAAGCGTCGCTAGAGGGGGGTGAATAGCGATCGTAAATCTTTTCGATGTTTCATTCGAGTAGACAATTAAATGAGTAAGAGCAGCGGAAAATAAATGAACACGTTTATTTTTACTTGGTTCACAACCCAGCGGTTGTTACTCCAAGGCCCTATCGGTCCTAGACCGCGTACGGAGGGTAAAGCACTATAACGTCTCCTCCTCGTTGGAGGTAGGAGACAATGATCACAAAAATCAAATGTATGAGGATGAGGCAACAAGCCTACCTCACCTCGTTACGATTAAAATAAAGAATACAATAAAAATAATTACTTGCTACTGCTGCCGATGAAGGAGATTTGAACTTGTCGTCGCGTCGACGTTATGACGGTGTTGGAGCGTTGGCGTTGTAGGAGCACTTGATGAATAAACTTGATGATGATTGGAGTTGGAATCCTCCCCTCCTTTTATATATTTTGGCCGATGAATTTGTCTCCCTTTTTTTTGGAACAGATCACGAAGTTGTCCAAATTTTATCGCGAAGTAGCCGCGTCAAACGTTATCCGTTTTGACCTAGCGCAAAGGTTGATTCGTCGCCATCAGTCGATTGATGCCTCCCATCAGTCGACTGATGAGCATCAGTCGACTGCCCAATGTCCAGCAGTCGACTGCCAACCTGGCCACTTCCCTGCAGTAAGTGTTGGGTTTCCGGCACCGCGGCGTGTGTGTGTTCGATCATGTTTCGTAAACATGAACACAGCGGAAGAAATTAAAATAATAAATCTATATTTATTACAACACACACAACACACGCATGCATATTACAACAAGTGTAGACATAACCGTAAATTAAAATTTGCAATAAAAGGAAATTAAACTACGTTATACCTTTCGTATGACGTGTAGCGGGAACGGCATCAACCGTAACGATCCTCGTAAGAATCGTCTCTATCCGTATCCACGCCGAGCTCCTCGGGATGACTTCGCCAAGCCACGAGCTTCGTCTTCGTACGGGTTACTAGCCTCGTGTTGAAGACGACGTGATCGAGAGATGATCACGATCCGAATCCAAATTCGGACCTAAAATAAGTCCTCAAGACTCGCTTCTCCGGAGAGGTATTCGTCAACCGATTGACGAATCCTTCGTCCTCCACCTCAGAGGATTACCGGAGATCAAATCCCCGGTATGTTAGTCGCTGTCGGAGCACTAACCGTCGTCCAAACGACGCTCCGACGAGAGGAGAAGAAGCTGTCCAGAAAACTGGACAGCTTGGTGGAGGAGTAGGCGCCGGCCAAAACAAGGAGAGAAAAAGCTCACCTTGATGCCGAACCTATAGGAGATCACCGGAGGGTCGCCGGAGGTTCACTGGCTGGAGCTTGGACACCGGCAAGGGTCTTGGACGGCGGTACAAAGTTGGGCGGCGGCAGCTTTAGGGTTGGCGCCGATTAACTCCTCCAAGGAGTGGGCGGCAACTCAAGGGGGGGGCTAGGGTTTGGATTAGTTAGGGTTTAACAATCCCTTAAGCCCACTTTTATAGAGAACTAATTCTCTTAATGGTTAATGGATCATATCCATAAAGCCCGTTAACCCGCTCCATTAAGATAAGTTAAAATAAACCAAACCATGATGGTTTATTTTAAGTTAAAACGAACCGAACCAACTTTTGGTTCATTCGTTTAAAATAAACCAAACCCTTTGGTTTATTCTTATCCATTGGATTAGAACCAAACCATTTTGGTCCATCCATTACGTCTTCATAAGACGCAGCCCATCCACGCTTCCATTGCGACTGAAACGATTTCATGCTCGCTTTATGTTTGGTCCAACCAAACCTAGTTTCTCTCGGTCTGAGAATCCAATTCTCAAGCTCGTTTTAAATCCTTTGGATTACACTCGTTGTGCGTGTGACCAAATAGGTTCTCGGTTTATGTTGGCCGTCTATAATTAACCATTAATTATAGAACGATCATGAGTGGCACCTAGTAGTACATCATGATCCCCAATTAACCGAAAAGATCAACGGTTGATCCAGAACTATTTCTGAAACCCTTCAGTAGCTCGAATGAATCGTGCCCCATTCCCTTCACTCATCTTATACCCACTTGGTTCAGGACATGGTCTATTGTGTCAGTCCCTACTAGGCTGACTACGTCACACCTAGCCCAAGTATCATTTCCTCGTCCTACGGATTCTAGTTACTCCACATGTATCGAAGAGTACTTTACTCTAAACATGTAATGCTTTGGCCAAAGACTTTAGTAACAATCCGACGAGAGGCCATGGGTATACATCTCCTCGCAAGGAGTGGTGAATCCTTTATAGGCTATTCAAACACCTTCGATCACTTCGACTTATACCCAATCATCCCGGGTCCACATCTCCTTAGAGATGTTTGCTTAAGATGTCAAAGCATAAGTCTCCATGATCAAGATGACTTGAATACCGCAAGTCAAAGAAACATCGCACTTAAGCCACAGTAAGAACTTCATTGACATATCTATATATGCAGAGAACCATATGAAGTCTTACGACTAGTCACTCCAATGAACTAGTTACCATAACTAGCATCCACGATTAACTCCGGACATCACTATGTCTCCAGCCAGTGAGAATCAGCTGCTTGGATACACCAAGGAGTATACCTCATGCTAGTCTCAGCAATTGATGGTGTCGGATCCATCAATTCATCGACTAGGATAATTCCGATACATCACAATTACACATGTAGAGATACTCACTAGTTGTGATCCAATCACAAATTCTCTCATCGTGAATCGTATCGTGGACATTCAGTAAATGAGTTTAAGATCCAATCAAATACATAAAACATGTATACTCAAATAGTGAATCTTCATTTATCATATAAATGGTTCATACATAAGGCGATTGCCTTAGGACATCTCTCATATATTACTAACAGTAAGAGGTTATCTCGGAAAATGATAAATGTGACTGTTTCTGACCGTCCGATCTCGACCTAGATCTTCCACGGGAAGTCTTAATCGGAACGCCGCCTACGGTCATCCCCGTAAAGAGGACACGACCTTACAATCTCTCACTCACACGAGCTTACCTCGATAGTAGCTCTCGCTTCTGGCCTTCAACTCGATTCCTTCGGCTCCCTCCGAAGTCACTCGAGTGTCGCCCGACCACCGCAGCTTCCTCCGGGTGTCGCTAGCCTTCAGCTCCAGCTTTAGCACTTTTCTGCACACTTGATTTAGCTCGTGAGATAACGATGTAAACTTAACTTTATGTCTTTGCCATAATCAAAACATAGGTTCGATTATCTAGTGCCCCTGCACCAACACAAAAGAAAAAAGAAATGGAAAAATAATTTTTGGGATACCTTGGGAAAACATCTCACACAAATCATAGGATTAACTATGCTTGTGTATTGCTAGATAGGGGTGAGATGTTAGGAACAACCAATTTACTCAAAATGCTTGTTATGATGCATGACTTGAGTAATGAGGTTGAAAATTGCATAAATCATTAAGTTGACCAATTATGGGGAAGACCAATACATAATTCATGTGTATGTGGTTCTAATATCATAATTGGACATTCCAACCAAGTCAAATTGGTTGGCCATCCTAAACAGTGATAAAACTCAACTAAAATATCAAAAATATGTTAGAAATTATCTATTAAGTGTATTATCGCTTGTAAAATGGTTTAGGGACATAAATACAGTGAATTTAGGACTTAAAATACCTAAGAAAATGAAATTTCATATTAACAGTCGAGGCATTTTAGTATTTGCCTTGACTGCTAGCTGTTGTGTGAAAACAGAAGCGAGGCACACTCGACAAGTGCCTCGACTAGCACCCTCGGTTGTAGCCACCAGCGAATAGAATCGAGGTGCGCTCGACCAGCGCCTCGACTGGACATTTTGCCACGCCTATAGAAATTTTCCAAAGGTCAAACTGAGCGACTTTCTGAAATTCCAGACCATATGTTCGGAATTCCAGACTAGTTTTTAGAAATCCATATCAGTTTAAGAAATTTCAGACTGGTTTCCAGGGAGCTTAAGAAATTTCAAACTAGTTTCCATGGAGCTTTAAAAATTTTAGACTGGTTTCTAGGGAGGTTTTTAATTCTAGGCCAGTTTTTATCCAGACTATTTTAATTCAAGGCCTGTTTAAATCCAGACTGGTTTAATTCAAGGACGGTGTAGTTCCAGACCGGTTTAATTCAAGGTCGGTGTAATTCTAGACTAGTTTAATTCTAGGTCAGTGTAATTCTAGACTGGTTTAATTCCAGGCTGGTGTAATTCCAAACTGGTTTAAGTCTAGACCAGTTTAATTCCAGACTGGTTTAAGTCTAGACCGATTTAATTTCAGACTGGTTTAAATCCAGGCCGCTTTAAAATTCCAGACTGGTTTAGATTTTAGAACGGTTTTGAGTTTAGGATGGTTTTGATTTCAATACGGTTTAGATTTCAGGACGGTTTAGATTTCAGGGTGGTTTAGAATTCAGGGTGGTTTGATAAGTCAGGCCGGTTTAAATTTTAAAAGGCACAGAATCGAGGTAAACTCGACCCACACCTCGACTGACTGTCCAAATTAAAGCACAGAAGCGAGGCACACTCGACTGGTGCCTCGACTGATTTAACAGTCGAGGCATTCAACTTATTGCCTCGACTGTTTGACTCGAGAATATATAAGCAAACCCTATTTCCACATCGACTCATCCCCATTTTTTTTTTGCCTCGACTGTTCTCGCCGAGATTTCGATCTCGTCGCCCTCACCATCGCCTCTCTCGTTTCTGGCAAGATCGACGGTGACCAAAGCTTATACAATCTCCTTTAAACCCTAACCGACCTCGAGTAAGTTCTCCAACATCTCATTTCTTCTCTCGATCAATCCCTAACCCTAATCATCAGTTTCTCCAAACCTAGGGTTCACCAAATTTTCTCTCGCCGAAGAAGGTCATCTCACAGAAGGTTCCATTGTCTTTCAGATCCCTCAAGATCTCAACCTTCCTGATCAACGAAAATGGCACCTAAGTAAAATTCTAAACCCTTCTCTTTGTTTTCACGATTTAGAAATTACCTGGGTTAACTAATCAGGTGTTAACTTGTGTCATGCATCATACCATCATATTGCCTTCATTTTGTATTTTGGTCATGATTTCTGCATTCATTAGACAAAAACATAAGATAGGCGAGACCAGTAGGAGGGAAACAACCCGGGAGAATCCGTCTTCGGATCCCTGATTTCCCTCCATACACCATCAGCATACTTTCGCCGCCCACAAATTTAAGTTGATGCATACTAGGTCATTGGATAAGGATTTCTTTGATAAGTATGCCCAAAATGTCGTACAGATAGTTGACTACTATGGGCTCAATAAACTAGTCTATTGTGATCACGACATCAATGTAGACTTAGTTAGTGAATTCTACAATAACGTACAGCCTACAGGTGATAGGCTCATCTATAAGAGTAGAGTGGCCAGAAGGGACATATCATTCACTCCTGATATCCTTAGGGCATTTCTAGAGTGCCGAGAGTCGAACTCAGCCCTTGAATGTTATCCAAGCATTCAAGAACCGCTTAAGGATTACTCAATCAATGTCATTTATGAGTATTTCTTTAAAAAACCACGACAATCCAGTGTTAATCTGTTTCCAACCATGGCACTGGCTGCTCCTGATAATGTCCTATATAAGGTCATAGTAGGTTGCATACTCCCCATTGTCACTAGGGGCAGGCCAAAATGAGGCCACATCATTTACTTACATTACATCTCCTTAAGAATCATCTAGATTTTAACATAGCATTGAACATGTTTCTTTGCATCGTCCACTTTACCGTCCTAGTCCAAAAGAAAATTTACATGTCTTTTGGACATATCATCACATTTTGGTTAGAATCCATAGGCATCAACACAAGCAGGGGCAAAATTAAGCAAATGACGGACTTCAATTTCATGAAGTGGAGAAAATTTTCATTGGCCGGGATGTCCCAAGTAGGTAGAAGTGTTGAGTGGGCTGATGGACACCAAGCTAGTGAGAGGTGGGACATGGGAGCAGAAGAAGGCGAAGAAGAACATCCAGCCCTAGCTGACGAACCGTATTCCTCCGTGTCTGCATAGCTCGAGAAACTATGCAAAGATTATGCTGAGTTCGTGGACTCAGTTGATGCAAAATACAAGGACCTTAGTATGACGATTGATACTAGATTCGAGAAGCTTCAAACCAGGATGGATACACGGTTTTCAGAAGTCTTTGCCCAACAGCAGGAGATTCTTACTCTCCTACGTGCCATGATGATGGATTCGTCGGGACCATCGTCGCCAGCCATGTAGTTTTTGGGACATCATTTTTTTTATGTATTAAACTTTTGAATTCGAGAAACATATATATCAGGATGTTTGGTTAACACTTGAGTTATATGTATAAAATGTTGACTGCATATATGTTGTTATTGAATATGATTGTTCTTGTGTATTTAGATGTGTATTTAGATTTTATGAACAGGTTTATCACAATAATTTTTAAGGTAAATTCTGCATATATATGCACGATCGATATCTACTTTATTAAAATATATTGTTGGTGCATTGGATAACTGAGGGTAATGAATTCAGGGGGAGTGATCCTATTGATTGCTCTTTTTGTGTGTTTGCCAAAGGGGGAAGTTTAAGGTGGGTTTTAAGTTTAAGGTGGAAGATAAGTGGAATAAGTGGAGTTTAAGCTGAAGTAGGGATCGTTAACCTTTAACCTTGCTTATATGGAAGTTTTGAAATTCATTGCAAATCTATATCTCATTTGAAATGAAAGTCTTATTACACATCTTGATTTGATGAAGTTCTTAAATACTAAAAATTTTGTACAAATATGAGAATATTATATTTTGCTATAATTGCATCACCTAAACTTAAACCATGTTGTCAAACATCAAAAAGGGGGAGATTGTTGGTGCAATCAGGCCCAAATGATGTTTTAGTCTTTGACAAGGGTTCAAGTCAAGGTGATAATTATGTGTTATCTCATGCGATTTGGTTGAGATGTATTTTCAGGAAGTTTCTTGTAGGACGAGGAGTCCTGGCTAGTGAAGACCCGGATGAGGAGTCTTGGCAAGTGAAGACCCGGATAAGGAGTCCTGGCAAGTGAAGACCCGGATGAGTAGTCCTGGCAAGTGAAGACCTAGACGAGGAGTCCTGGCAAGTGAAGACCCGGACGAGGAGTCTTGGCATGAAGACCCAGACAAGGAGTCTTGGCACGAAGTCACGGAAGCAATTCTTGGCACGGAAGACCTATGAATAGTGGTTCACAGGCATCAGGTAAAGGGTACAGGGTAGACCCGTTCTTAGGAGTGGTTTCAACTCTAGACAAGTTGAAACAGTCAAGAGTCAAGGCAGTGGTCGAGGCAGCACCTTGACTAATTACCCCATCAGTCGAGGCGTCGCCTCAACTGGCCTGCAAAGCATTGATAAGACCATAGTAGTCAAGGCGGCACCTCGACTGGGGTTGTTTCTCACAAACAGAAGCAAGCAGCAGTCGATTAGCGTCTCGACTAGGGCCTGCGTGTTCGAAGGAAAAACCTACAGCAGTCGAGGTGGCACCTCGACTGGAGCTTTGGTTCAATCGAATAGACGCAAGGGCCTGTCGACTGAAGGCTCACTAAAGCCTAATAGTCGAGGTGATGAACCATCGTCTCGACTGGACCTATGTTACAAAAGATAAATAACTCAAATTATGGTGAAAAACTTACTGTTGGAACCTCATTAAATGTGAGTTAATGCTCTAGTTGAGGCGCTCGGGTCGCATGAGTGACTTCCGATCGCCTTTGTATAATCAACAAATAAAAGGTTTACATGGCTGCTTTTCATTAAACAAAAAGTGATTACTGCTTACGACAACCTTGGAAGCGATTACTCTAGCGAGAGTTCCTTGATCCTCCATGTTTTGATCATCCTTAAAGGCAATCAAAGATTCTGAAAAAATGAAGTGCTCTAGTTTTCACTGCAACTCTTGTAATCGGTTTCTTCTTCATCTCCTACGGCTGTAAGTTTTGTGTAAACATCTGAAAATCTATATTAAAAGGTTTCTCCACCTCCGGTGTATCACTGAGAAGGAGAAGTATTATAGTGGTGTTGTGCATCACTAGAGCCGACTAGGGGCTCGACCGTGGAGTAGGAAGTAGGATTCCGAACCACATAAATTCTATGTATTGTGCTTGTTGTGTGTTTTTGTTCTTGTATTCGTGTTTCCGCTGCGTACTAACAATTGTAGATGAGCACAACGAATCGAAGAGACGATTATCACTATTCATCCCCCCTTCTAGCGATGCCAATGGTCTAACATACATCAACTTGGAGGAGGCCGAGAAGGCGGCAGACGAGCAACAAGGAAGAAGGACTGATCAACCTAAGCCCCAAAGGCTGAGTTAGAAGGCCCTTCCCCCAGTGCATAATCACCCTCCCAGAGTCCCTCCTGTCTACCCTCCTCGGCTAATCAAAGATAGAGCAATCCATATAGTGCAGAAGGCTCCCCAACTGCCAATGTTGCCTGGCCAGCGCGGCCCTTTCTGCGCCTTTCATCAAATATACGGTCACTCAACCCATGAATGTCGTACCTTGGTGGATGAAATCAGGCAAGTTATGAAGGAGCAGCAGCATAACTTCAACGCCCCGCCCCGAGATGCAAGACTTGAACCGCGGAATTATGCTCGGTGCAACCCGATCAAGTGGGCTCCTCGACCTTCACCCGAGTTGCAAAGACCAGCTCAAGTCCCGTGGAGGTCCCGAGAAGCTTCTCCGAGCGGGCCCGCTTCCCAGCCAGGATCGGCACAAGAACTCAACACTCCGCACCGCAGAACAATCAACATAATCACCCACAGAGCCACATATGGGGATTCAAACCGAGCCTAAAAGGCTCATGGAAGACGGCTGGAGAACATGGAAGTGAACACCAGTCGAACACATGTCGACGGACCTTCAATAAATTTTGGCCCCAAGGACCTGCGAGGAGTTTCTGTCCAGTATAATGATGCCTTGGTGATTAGAGCCACCATTGCCAACTATGACGTAGCCAGAATCTTCATGGACACAGGTAGCTCAGTCAATATTTTATTTAAAAATGCCTTCGATCGTATGCATCTTGATCCGGCGCAACTCCAGTCGATGAATACTGCCCTATTCAGTTTCTCAGGTCATGAGGTGTCTCCCCTCGGCCGGATTAACCTGCCACTATCTCTGGGAGAAGAACCCCTCCGTCGGACTCGGATGACCACCTTTACTGCAGTAGATGCCACCTCAGCTTACAACGTCATCTTGGGGCGGCCAACACTGCACTCTTTCGAAGTTGCCATATCAACTTACCACCAGAAGATTAAATTCCCCGTGAATAATCAAATAGGAGAAGCTACTAGGGATCAAAAGGTAGCTCGTAAATGGTATGTGGAGGAAAACAGGCCCTAGGAAGAGCCAGAAGACTGAGACGGTAGGAGTCTATACTCTGCATGAAGATCCCCTAGAGGAAGAAACTTGTTGGGTTTTTTCGAGTTGCAAAAACCGCTTTTTGCGTTGCGGAAACCTCGGAAGCCCCGGCCACGGATCCGTGCGAAGTATAAAAATTATAATTACATGTATGTGCTTACAGAAATCCTAGATCTACCTTAGATCTAAGAGGTTAGAACGTTACCCTCGTAGCGACGCCCTTCGCTTATCCCGCTCGTCCAAAAGTTCGCCGGAACTCGAGAGTGTCAAGTGCACACTCCTCTATGGTATCCACACAAGCAATAGGTGGAGAAAACTCAACCTTGAGTGTGCTATTACTCCTTGGTTGGTTCGGCCAAAGAGAGGGATGGGAGAGGGAGAGCTTGAGAGAAAAAGTTCCAAGGAAGAAGATGAAGTTAAAAGTGTAACTCACCAAATGAATTCACCACCCATAACCCCAAAGTGGCCGGCCACTTCATGGAAGGGGGGTTACATGCATGCATGTAACTCCCATGACCCTTGGTCTCCCTCATGATGTGGCACCAATTGACCAAGTCAATGATGATGTGGAGCATCATCATTGGCCGGCCATGCCTAGTCATCATCATAACATGGCATTTGGTCAAGTCAAACTTGACCTTTCATCTTCCCTCTCAAGTCAAGTCAAACTTGACCTCTAATCTCCCATGGTTGATCAAATCTAACCACTTGACTCAAGTCAATTTAATATAATGAATCTCTATTCATTAATTTAAATTGATTTGATGAATCAAATCTCAATTAGACTCATTCAACACTTGAATTAACTTGAGTCTAACTCAATTAGTCTAATTTGGATTACTCTTAATCCAATTTGGTTCATCCCATGAACCTAATCCTCATGGTTCATCATATGAACCTAATCTCCATCTAATTGCACTTATGTGTGTGACTCTATAGGTTCTTGTAACGTTGGCAATGTCCCTAAACCGATTTAGGAACATAAGCAATGAGCGGTATCTAGCAACACATCATTGCTACCCAAGTTACAAGAATGTTGAGCTCCAACATCACCTTTGTGACTACTAATTGTGACTCTCACAATATGTGACAATGTCCCTCTATCCTTGACATCTAGATTGACTAATCGAGGCATAGACCGTGTCATCCTCGGTACAATCTAAATCTTGATCTCCAAGTAGACTCACTCTAATCAAATGAGCTCAATATCTCATATTGACTCATTTGGGCATGGCCATGCACTTCGTGGTCTCACTCTATCAAGAATATCGATGTCACCCCCGTCATATAGGAGGGATAGATCCCATCTACATCACTCACATCCCTCCGCATAATTCGTTACATACCCGATGTCGCCTTTATAGTCCACCCATTTACGGGTGACGTTTGACGAAGCCAAAGTATGCAATTCATTATGTAGGGAACCATGGTGACTTCAGGTCTAAGGACTAATAGTCATACTAATAGCCACATGAGAAAGTATATGACACTCATATAACGATCCATGATACTTTCTCATGGCGGGTCATTCAGTATACATTCTCCAATGCATACCCATGTGTCAACTTGATATCTCATATCCATGACTTGTGAGATCAAGTCATCTTATTGACCTACATGCTAGTCTCTACGCATTAACATTGTCCCTGAATGTTAATACTCGACTAGGAATGATTAAGAGTAGTGCTCTCTATATCATCTCATTATCGATTCAACCAATCGATTGATATAGATAAGAACCTACTACTCAAGGACATTATTATATTTAGTTATTTGGCACCAATACAAGTAAATATAATAACCATGCCTTTATAAATAGGAATATGATACAATAAAGTCCATACAACAATCATCATATGATTGACTCTAGGGCTTTCACTAACAATCTCCCACTAGCACTAGTGTCAATCACCGTAGTATCTAATACCCAATGACCTAGTGTGACCATCATGCTTTTTCTGTGCCAAAGCCTTGGTCAAGGGATCTGCGATGTTAGCCTCTGTGGGTACTCTGCAAATCTTCACATCTCCTCTATCGATAATCTCTCGAATGAGATGGAAGCACCGATATATTCGACCTCTGTTATAGAATCAGCAACTGTGTCCTGCTTGGAACTATTCCAGCTCACAGCGCCAATATTAAAGTAAAACACGAACCCTGACTGCGATCTATAATCATCCTGGTCAGTTTGGAAGCTGGCATCGCTGTAACCCTTTACAGCTAGCTCCTCATCGCCTCCAAATATTAAGAAATATTCTTTAGTCCTTCTCAAGTACTTAAGAATATTCTTGACTACTATCCAGTGACGCTCACCTGGATCTGACTGGTATCTACTCGTCATGCTCAAAGCATACGAGACATCAGGATGAGTACACAGCATGGCGTACATGATAGATCCTATAGCAGATGCGTAAGGGATCTTATCCATGCGGTCTCTCTCCTCTCTAGAAGAGGGACTTTGAGTCTTCGAAAGACTCACACCATGTGACATCGGCAGAAGTCCTTTCTTGGAATTCTGCATGGCAAACCGAAGTAATACCGTGTCAATGTATGTACTCTGACTTAGGCCAAGCAATCTCTTAGATCTATCTCTATAGATCTTGATGCCTAGAATCTGGTGCTTCACCTAAGTCCTTCATTGAGAAGCACGTAGCCAAGTCTTCACGGTGTAGCGAAGGATGTCATTCCCAATGAGTAGTATGTCATCCACATACAATACAAGGAAGACTGTGTTCCCATTAACCCTCTTGTAGACCACGAGGTTCATCTTCATTCTTGATGAAACCAAAGATGTTTGATCGCATCATCGAATCGAAGATTCGACTCGAAGCTTGCTTTAGCCCATAAATGGACCTTTGCGGCTTGCATACCTTCCCGATATCTTTGTGGATCTACAAAACCCTCGGGTTGTGTCATGTACACATCCTCGAGTAAGTTTCCATTCGAAATGCGGTTTTAACATCCATCTGCGGATCTCATAATCGTGGTATCTTTGCAATAGCAAGCAAGATCGAATGGACTTAAACATACTTTGGAGAAAAGGTTTCATCATAGTCAATACCATGAATTTGCTTGAAACCTTTATCCTGTCGGCCCTTATAGGTATCGTAAGTCCATCCATGTCAGTCTTTCTCCTAAAGACCCACTTACACCCAATGGGTTTGACCCCTTCAGGTGGATCAACCAAAGTCCATACTTGGTTAGTATACATGGATTCCATCTCGGATCTCATGGCGTCTAGCCATTTCTCAGAATCTGGGCTCATCACGACTTCTACGATAGGAGGTAGGCTCATTCTCGATGAGCATAACGTCATCGTGGTCGACAAGAGAAATGAGTATCTCTCGGTGACGGCGTACCCTACTCGGACTGCGAAGAGGTAGGTCTACTTGAGCAGTGGTTGTTCACAACTCTTTGTGCAACAACCTCATCACCCACAACACTTTGTGGTTCTGTTCAACCTCCATCAAGGCCTCAGTGCTATGGTCCTTATCTTGAATTTCTTGAGATCGAAGGTACTCCCACTAGTTTTCTAGAAACAAAATCCCTTTCTAGAAAAACCGAGTCTTTACCACAAACACTTTGTCTTGTGGGAATGTAGAAGTAATATCCCTTGTATCCTTGGGATATCCAACAAAATAGCACCTATCGGATTTGGGTCCCGGTTTATGCGAGACTTGGCGTGAGCGTAAGCCTCACAACCCCAAATCCTCATAAAAAGACATCTTGGGATTTTTCCTGTCCATATCGTATATGGTGTCTTTACCTGACCTTGGATGGTACGGTTAAGGGTAAAAGGCTGCTGTGTCGAGCATATCCCCAAAGGATATAGGAAGATCTGTGTGACTCATCATAGATCGTACCATATCAATAAGTGCGATTCCTCCTTTGGATACACCATTCCGTGGTGTTCGGGAGAGTGAGTTGAGATAGAATCCCACTCGCTAGATAGTCATGAAACTCATGGCTAAGGTATTCACCACCTCGATCCGATCAAGTATCTTAATACTCTTGCGTCGGTTTTGTACTTCATTCTTGAATTCTTTGAACTTTTCAAAGGATTCAGATTTATGTGTCATAAGATACACATAACCATATCTCAAGTCATCAAATGTAATGAAGTACTGTAACCACCTCTAGCAAGAACATTGAAAGGACCACATACATCACTATGTATAAGTCCTAACAAATCTTGCTCTTTTTTCGCTATGTCCACTAAAGGGAGTCTTGGTCATCTTGCCTAAAAGGCAAGACTCGCATGTCTCATATGATTCAAAATCAAATGAGTCTAGCGACCCATCCTTATGGAGTGAGATAAGCGACTCTCATTTATGTGACCTAAGCGACAATGCCAGAGATAGGTTTGGTTCAACTCATTTGACTTGAACCTCTTGGTACTTATGTTATAGATAGGGCTCTCTAAGTCTAGAAAGTAGAGTCCATTCATTAGAGGTGCACTACAATAGAACATATCATTTAAATAAACTGAACAACATTTGTTCTTTATTATAAATGAAAAACCTTTCTTGTCCAAACAAGAAACTGAAATGATGTTCTTAGTTAAAGCAGTACATAACAACATTCATCTAATTCTAGTACAAGCCCAGAGGCGAGATAGATCATAAGTTCCTACAACAAGAAGAACCCTTGCTCCATTGCCTACTCGTAGGTCCACCTCGCCCTTTGTCAATGCCTTGCTATTTCTCATCCCCTACACATTGGTACAAATGTGAGATGCACATCCGGTATCTAATACCCATGATGAAGAAATAGATAGATTGACTTCTATAACATTTATACCTGAAGTAGAAGTCTCACTTCTCTTCTTCTTAAGATCTTCCAGGTATGCCTTGCGATAGCTTACGCAGTTGTCCTCGCTTCCTTGCATAAGAAGCAATCCCCTTACTTGGCTACCCATCCTTTGGGTTTAAGTTATTTGCCTTTGCCCTTGGCTTGGGACTTTCCATGACCTTTAGGCTTGCCCTTGCCTTTCTTCTTACGCACCATCAAAATGGTGTCGATTACCCTTCTTAAGGTTAAGCTCGTGATTCTCAACATCTTTGAGCATTTGCAATGGCTTATCAATTTCATTCATGTTATAATTCATGACAAATTGATTGAAGGCTTGTGGCAAAGATTGCAAGATTAGGTCAGTGGCCAGCTCTTGGCCAAGTGAGAATCCCAGCCTTTGTAGGTTTTCTACGTACCCAATCATCTTGAGTACATATGTACCTACGGGAGTCCCTTCTTGCATTTTGGACCCAAATAATGCCTTAGAGACTTCATATCTCTCATGCCTAGCTTGTCCTTGATATAGTTGACGAAGATGTCCAACCATATCATAAGCATTCATGAACTTCGTGTTATACGAAGCTCGAGTTCATGGTCATGTCGAGCACATGACACATCTAATGCATCATCTTGATGCTTCTTGTAAGCATCTTTGTCGCGTGAGGCATTGGCGAGGAGGTGCCTCGGAATGGGCTGCTCCAGACGTACATAACTTCCTTTCTTGGGTGAGAACAATTCTCAGGTTCCTGTACCAGTCCAGGAAATTTGCTCCATTGAGCTTGTCCTTCTCAAGGACAGATCGCAGAGAGACAGTGTTCGTGTTTGTCGACATAGTTATCTACAACATACAATGCAGAGAATTAATATCATATTCCTTTTATCATTTAATTAGGCCTTTAATCAAATGATGCTCCCACTAAATTATAGGAATTTTGTAGAATCGAGTTATGGATGTGGTCAAACCACTTTTACTAGATTCATACAAACTAGCTATAATTCTTGCGGGACAAGATCCACATCATACTAAGCCTTGAGTTAGCTTTGGCTAAATCGCCCAAGACTTAGTACGATCGATGGGTAACACATTACCGATTACATCTCTATGCAACTCTTGTTTATAGGATTAAGACCCACATTTACAAAAGACCTTGAGTTAGCTTTGGCTAAATCGCCCAAGATTTAGTGTAAATGCGATCTTAACCTATCTTTCCAACGATTGGAATATGCCTATAGTTCTACTCGATCCAATTGAGTTAACTAGTTTTGTTCAATCTAATTGAGCTTACTCTAACTCGAGTCGTGATAGGCGGGACCAAGATTGTCCCTCCGCACCCTACCAAGATAATATGCGTTGCTCTGCTTTGGCAGATTCAACAACAATAAATGATCGAGGTAGTGATGGGTATCAAGGCTCGGTAGGCATTTTCGAGTTGATTCGATTATGATCTAATCTAATCGTAATGTGTATCTTATACGCATTTAGGCCTTTATTATCCTATATTAGCATGCATCATATACATACATTAATTATTCTAGCATGCATCATATACATACAAGAAAATTAACCTAGCATGCATCATATACATACAAACATTTTTCTACTAGCATGCATCACATACATACAAGCAAAATCAATTAAATATACATATATATATATCAACATATATATATATCATTAAATGTGATATAGTCATGGCCCTACTACGATCTTCTCAAGCCAATGAGAAGATCGGACGGTCAACCTAAGGCTAGCGGCTTCTCCAAGCGCTTCCTTTGACCAATCTCGTCTTCGAGTGGACTTTCCACCGCTCCATTTTGTACATTACAAATATGAAACTCGAGTTACATTCGAGTCTAAAAACTAATTACAACTAGAATTTCAAAATAAGAGGTACGACGCACAGGTCGCATACACTATACAACACGCACAACCACAAACGACGCAGCCGTATTATGAATTACAACATACTTATTCAATCAAATTGGGGTCATTGGGCCATGACAATCACAGAATTATACATAATTCTAAATTATGTATTTTTATAGAAATTTCGATAATTTTTCCTAATTTATTTCGAATTTATGAGTCAACTCTCAGAACGGTCCCGCTAAGCGGTTTCGCGCGATCAAGGACATGACCCCTTTCGGGATAGGGCAGCGCCCTACCGCAAAAATAAACTTCGCGAGTGTCCCTACAATGATCTTACAGCGACTTAAGTCGCTGTCCCAAAAACCTAAAGCGAGAACTCGCCGATTGGAGAGTTTTTCTCGAGGTTGAAGCCTACGAGTGTCCCAACACTGTTGCTTGACTCTACGAGAAAAATACCCAAAAATTCTATAAAATAAGAAAATTTACAGAAACATATAAATCTGTAATTTTTATATCTAATATAAAAACTACAAAATGAAACACATACATGCTTCGACGTGGCTCTAATACCCTTTGTTGGGTTTTAGAGCCGCAAAACCGCTTTTTGTTTAAGGAAACCTCGAAGAAGCCCGACCACGGATCCGAAGAAGTATAAAAATTATAATTACATGTATGTGCTTACAGAAATCCTAGATCTACCTTAGATCTAAGAGGTTAGAACGTTACTTGGCGACGCCCTTCGCTTATCCCGCTCAAAAGTTCGCTGAACTCGAGAGTGTCAAGTGCACACTCCTCTATGGTATCCACACAAGCAATAGGTGGAGAAAACTCAACCTTGAGTGTGCTAGTACTCCTTGGTTGGTTCGGCCAAAGAGAGGGATGGGAGAGGGAGAGCTTGAGAGAAAAATTTCCAAGGAAGAAGATGAAGTTAAAAGTGTAACTCACCAAATGAATTCACCACCCATAACCCCAAGTGGCGGCCACTTCATGGAAGGGGGGTTACATGCATGCATGTAACTCCCATGACCCTTGGTCTCCCTCATGATGTGGCACCAATTGACCAAGTCACTGATGATGTGGAGCATCATCATTGGCCGGCCATGCCTAGTCATCATCATGACATGGCATTTGGTCAAGTCAAACTTGACCTTTCATCTTCCCTCTCAAGTCAAGTCAAACTTGACCTCTAATCTCCCATGGTTGATCAAATCTAACCACTTGACTCAAGTCAATTTAATATAATGAATCTCTATTCATTAATTTAAATTGATTTGATGAATCAAATCTCAATTAGACTCATTCAACACTTGAATTAACTTGAGTCTAACTCAATTAGTCTAATTTGGATTACTCTTAATCCAATTTGGTTCATCCCATGAACCTAATCCTCATGGTTCATCATATGAACCTAATCTCCATCTAATTGCTCTTATGTGTGTGACCCTATAGGTTCTTGTAACGTTGGCAATGTCCCTAAACCGATTTAGGAACATAAGCAATGAGCGGTATCTAGCAACACATCATTGCTACCCAAGTTACAAGAATGTTGAGCTCCAACATCACCTTTGTGACTACTAATTGTGAATCTCACAATATGTGACAATGTCCCTCTATCCTTGACATCTAGATTGACTAATCGAGGCATAGACCGTGTCATCCTCGGTACAATCTAAATCTTGATCTCCAAGTAGACTCACTCTAATCAAATGAGCTCAATATCTCATATTGACTCATTTGGGCATGGCCATGCATGCCGTGTGGTCTCACTCTATCAAGAATATCGATGTCACCCCCGTCATATAGGAGGGATAGATCCCATCTACATCACTCACATCCCTCCGCATAATTCGTTACATACCCAGTAATCGCCTTTATAGTCCACCCATTTACGGGTGACGTTTGACGAAGCCAAAGTATGCAATTCATTATGTAGGGAACCATGGTGACTTCAGGTCTAAGGACTAATAGTCATACTAATAGCCACATGAGAAAGTATATGACACTCATATAACGATCCATGATACTTTCTCATGGCGGGTCATTCAGTATACATTCTCCAATGCATACCCATGTGTCAACTTGATATCTCATATCCATGACTTGTGAGATCAAGTCATCTTATTGACCTACATGCTAGTCTCTACGCATTAACATTGTCCCTGAATGTTAATACTCGACTAGGAATGATTAAGAGTAGTGCTCTCTATATCATCTCATTATCGATTCAACCAATCGATTGATATAGATAAGAACCTACTACTCAAGGACATTATTATATTTAGTTATTTGGCACCAATACAAGTAAATATAATAACCATGCCTTTATAAATAGGAATATGATACAATAAAGTCCATACAACAATCATCATATGATTGACTCTAGGGCTTTCACTAACAATCTCCCACTAGCACTAGTGCCAATCATCGTAGTATTTAATACCCAATGACCTAGTGTGACCATCATGCTTTTTCTGTGCCAAAGCCTTGGTCAAGGGATCTGCGATGTTAGCCTCTGTGGGTACTCTGCAAATCTTCACATCTCCTCTATCGATAATCTCTCGAATGAGATGGAAGCACCGATATATTCGGCCTCTGTTATAGAATCAAGAACGTGTCTGCTTGGAACTATTCGACTCACGGCGCCAATATTAAAGTAAAACACGAACCACATTGCGATCTATAATCATCACAGTGGTTTGGAAGTGGCATCATTGTAACCCTTCTGACTAGCTCCTCATCGCCTCCAAATATCAAGAAATATTCTTTAGTCCTTCTCAAGTACTTAAGAATATTCTTGACTGCTATCCAGTGACGCTCACCTGGATCTGACTGGTATCTACTCGTCATGCTCAAAGCATACGAGACATCAGGAGACAGTACACGATGGCGTGCATGATAGATCCTATAGCGGATCGTAGGGATCTTATCCATGCGGTCTCTCTCCTCTAGAAGAGGGACTTTGAGTCTTGAAAGACTCACACCATGTGACAGAAGTCCTTTCTTGGAATTCTGCATGGCAAACCGAAGTAATACCGTGTCAATGTATGTACTCTGACTTAGGCCAAGCAATCTCTTAGATCTATCTCTATAGATCTTGATGCCTAGAATACAGGCTGCTTCACCTAAGTCCTTCATTGAGAAGCACGTCCCGAGCCAAGTCTTCACAGACTGTAGCGAAGGGATGTCATTCCCAATGAGCAGTATGTCATCCACATACAATACAAGGAAGACAACTGTGTTCCCATTAACCCTCTTGTAGACACAGGGTTCATCTTCATTCTTGATGAAACCAAACTGTTTGATCGCATCATCGAATCGAAGATTCCAGCTCCGAGAAGCTTGCTTTAGCCCATAAATGGACCTTTGCAGCTTGCATACCTTCCCAGTATGCTGTGGATCTACAAAACCCTCAGGTTGTGTCATGTACACATCCTCGAGTAAGTTTCCATTCAGAAATGCGGTTTTAACATCCATCTGCCAGATCTCATAATCGTGGTATGCTGCAATAGCAAGCAAGATCCGAATGGACTTAAACATCGCTACTGGAGAAAAGGTTTCATCATAGTCATCGTGCCCTCATACTTGCTAAACCTCCCTTAGCCTAGACCTAAGCCTTCTAGCCACCTCTGTCAGCCTTATGCCTATCGGATCCCTCCAAGTCATCCATGACTTATTCATCCATACACTTGCCTTCAGGTGCTTCCATCAGCTATTGTTATGCTAAGCTGGTCTATACCGCCAAGGCACATTGGACTTACGCTGCTAAGACTCCGCTTGGACTTTACTCCGTCAACCATTGGACTTATGCTGCTAAGACTCCACCCTTGGACTTTACGCCGCCAATATTCCCCTTGAACTTTCTAATTGCCAACCCATGTTTGACTTTCCATGCCAAGACCCATGCTTGGACTTTCCCTTGCCAAGACCCATGCTTGGACTTTCCTTGCAAACCCATGTTGGACTTTCCATACCAAGTACACAAGACTTGTACTTCTCCCATGACAATGGTCAAACCATCGTCAAACATCAAAATATGACCTGGGTTGATTGCACCAACAATATCCCCAACACATTATTAGACATCAATGTCAAACCTCAAAATACTACTCGAGTCAAACTCGAGTCTAGTCAATCATGACCTGGGTCGATTGCACCAACAATCTCCCCCTTTTTGATGTTTGATAGAAACACCTTTGAGTTAGGCCTAAATCCTAACTCAATTCTCCTTACCAATTATCCCAAATTGGTAGTTTTTCTTTCTCCCTCTTTTTGACATACATCAAAAAGGTTCTCCCCAAGGAGGTCAATGTCTCATATCCCAATGAAATCTTACAATCTCCCCCTTGTTCCAAAAACATCTAGGATGTCTGCACTCTTCCTAGTGATAAGTCTCATACCACTTAAAAGAGGCTTCCTATAAACTCTCCCAATTTCCAAATTGGGCATCTCACATTCCCATTTCTCCCCCTCATGAGGAAGAACACATCCATCATCCCATGATGGATACCTCCCTCTAAAGGCTTGCTCCCCCCTGACCATTGTACCAACAATGTCCTTGGAAAGTCCCTAATCCTATAAGCACTCTAAACCATCAAAAATAAAGTTAAAAGTTCAACATTGAACTTTCCCACACCTTAAAAATTGATACACACCCTAACAACTCTCCTAATCCATATCCAATGGATTTTCACCCTTTCTAATGTTTTCCAAAGCATATCCTAAGGTTAGGAGCAGTTATGGAACCCTAACATGGCTGAAACATGGGCTAAACATCCTTGTTTACCCGAAATCAATATTGGCAATCCACTCTAGAATCGTGATCGCCTATAATCGATCATTGCCATGAAACAACGATCATCGATAACTAAAATTTTCGAATTTCATTTATCAGAAATGAACTTTGGAAAAACATAAGTAATTCTATGTATTTTGAAAAATTATAAAAATTCATACGTACATTACTTATAAGCAATACAATGGGTGAAAAATATTGGAAAAATAATTTACCCATAAAATAGTAAAATTGATGCAAAGTTCAAAAGTGAAGAAAAACTTCAATGTTTAAGCTCATTTTGTATCAACATCATCAATGGTGACTTCTATCAAAAGATAGATAGCACCAAGGTTTTTCAAAATGATTTTCAAATTGTTTTAAAACCTTATATTTGATCATGTTCTTTGGGCTCAATGTACATGGCTTGAACAAAAGCTTTTCCAATGAACCATCCATGATTTTAGATGAGTTTGAGTTCATCTAGATACAAAACCTATGCATCTTGAACTTAACTCATTTTCTAGCATCTCACATATGTCGAGGGTGTATCAATACACACACATGTCAATGTGATGTGAGATGTGTATTTTGTTCATCCTAAACTAAAGGTTTCATGCATTTTACTAAGGCAACACTATTTGATTCACTTATAAATAGACTTCAAGTCATGTCATAGTCCTTAACTCAATTTTTATTAAATGCATGAATGATTATGGTATTAATGATGATATAAATAAGCATGTGCTCATAATCATGATGTCATGGCATATGATATAATCCAAATATACATGACATTAAAAGACAAACCTTAAGCATAATCATGACATTTATATGATTTAAATGAATATGATGTCATGACATGTTATATGGCAAATTAAGCATGGAAAATGAAAAGTAAAGGTATATAATATCTAAATTTTAGCATTAATTGTCATTTGTTAAGGTTAAATCTATTTTCTCATATTATCACTTTTCTCCCAAGTGTGCCAAAAACTCAAAATGACACACTATGACCTCTAAATCTAATTGTACAAATTTGATTGATTTTTCAATTTCCATAAATTGCATTGGCACATCCTAAAAGCCTTTAGGATTAAAATTCAACCACATTTCCAAGGTACCCCATTACCTTGGAAATGATCTAAAGTGTCACCCTTACCATGGTAAGGTTAACTATCTATCCATTCAAGGTTGGCACACCTAAATCCATTTAGTGTGAATCAATCACATTCCTAGGAACCCAATACCTATTAAAGCTCCTTGGATTAACTAGGTATTCCTTAGGGATGACCTCTGTAGATTGTAGGGATGTATACTGAAAAGTCTATCTTTTGTATGAACATCTTTATTTTGAAATAAGAATCACATGATCATTGTTTGCATTTTTATGGTTATGCAATATTGTCTAATACATTACATTGTAGATAACATGGTGTGTGGTGTCACATGGAAGATCATGTTATCGGCTCCTTGTAAAGTATTAGTAAAGGCTCACAACCGAGATGGCTTTAGACAAACCATCGGAATGGTTATAGTGTGATTTGGTATTGGTTTGTCTTGACCATAGAATCACACTAGTGCACTTTGTGTGTATTGAGTAGGACCGACTTAGAGGTGATTCTATTTATTGCTGACTACATAATCGAATCGGACCTCAGATATTATTTTGTACATGCTCTTAATCCTGATATAATAATGGGCACATATACTTAGTATTCATCTCTTTGATTTACCAATGGGCGAGATTTATAGATTAAATCGATAGGCTCGGTAAGTTGGGAAATGATATTATTTATATGGTGTGCCATTGATTATAGGAGGAAACCGTGTCCTATATATTAGGATGATGATGTCCCCTTGAGGAGCTCATAAGGTTCATCATGTAACCCTGCAGGTGGACTTAGTCCGGCATGATGAAAAGGTTGAGTGGTACTACTCATGGAGTTAGATGTTGATTAATTAATGGTCAATAAATTAATTAATCGACAGACATTTGAGATCTTAAACACGGGGAGAAAATGTACAAATAATATATGGAGCCCATATTATCTTATGGGGGTTGGTGAGGTAGATCAATGATAATCCTTTAGTGGATTGGATTATCATTAGTGGATCGGACTTTATGTGGGCTTGATCGATGGGTGGCCAAGATCCAACTCTTCTTCATGGTCCCTAATGTAGCCTATTAACACCTCATGAAGCTTAGATCCAATGGATAGAAACAAAACTCTAGATCCAAAGGTAGAGATTAAATCTCTAAGATCCGATGGTTGAGATTAAATCTCTAGATCTGACGGTTGAGATTAAATCCCTAGAACCAATGGTGGAGATTAAAAGGAGGCTTATCCCTAACTCTATAAAAGTAGGACAAGGGGTTGGTGTGGAGTTTGAATTAAGAGGAGTTAGGGTTTTGGGGTTGGCGGCAAGAAGAGGAGCTAGGGTTTGGGCTTGGGAGGCACCTAATAAGGAAAGTTTTCCTTACTTCTTCTTCTTCCTCTAGCTGTCGGCGCCCATTCAAGTTCTTCCAGCTCTTGGCCGGCCTCAAAACTCCTACTTCTCCTTCTCCTTGTGTGGTGGAAACAAGACTTAGGGCTTTCCCTTGGTGTCTTGGTCGGTTTCCATCATCATCTCCTCCTCCTAGTTGGCCGGCGGCAAGGATTCCCCTTGTTGCTTTTTGGTTGGCTATAGGAAGGAGAAGAACCTTGTTTCTATTCTTTCTCTTGCTCAGAACGAGAAAGGAAGGAAGATTGGTGATCTAGGAGCTTCAACTTTTGGTAGATCGTCACCCACTTGACGTCCGAAAGGAGGAAGGTTATACATTAGAAGATCGAGAGGTATACCGATTCTCTATTCTCTTTTATAACATGTTTGTTTTTATTTTTCAATTATGAGCATGATATAATTCTGTTTGTGGCTAAATAATACTTGGATCCCGAATATAAACACGGCGTGATCCGACATCGGTTATTCCCTATACACGAGAATAAAAAATAAGCCAACAAAGTTTGTTCAAACCTCTCTAACTAATAGCACGACGATGACAGTTGTTTGGGCAATCCTTTTGTCTAGGATTAAATTTTTAATCCGGATACCGAAGCAATACGTAACTGAACGAAGCACAACAGGTGAAGTGGGAAGCGAAGTTTCCCCTCACGGACTCGATAAGCAAAACCCTTCAATTGGCATCAGAGCCAAGGTTTCCGGTTTTGTGTGTTTAGGATTCGGTTAATTTTTATGCACTTTTCATATATTATATGTGCTGGATAATAGTAGGATATGCGTAGTTTAACTCTTTGATTGCAGGCATAAGATCCGACTATTATGGCCATATGTGTGTATGTGATTGTATGTGTGTAAATATTTATTTTGTTGAATCCTCGGGGTTGACAAGGCTAGTATTTAATTTTTTGTAAATTAGATACGACATTGTTTAGCCACTCTTTTTATTTTAGTTTACTTTTGATCTAGATTTCATGTACACTCTCTCGTGGAGTATAGGATCGATGGATGTAAATTAAAATAGATTTTAGTCTCAGCTCAGATCTCCGGATGGCTCGTACATGGCGTAAGAGGAGAGGACGAGAAGGCGTTGCGACGGGAGACATATTGAAGACAAAAGCCATAATAGTTGGAAAATAATTTATTTTTCATATTTATTGCTTTTTGTTTGATATGCATATCGTAGGCTAGGAAAATTCCTCAATTTCAAATTACTAAGTGAGAGAGGGAAATTTTTATAAATTCCCACGGCCTCCATTACGATTTGACAAGTGATGCAAACAAACTTGCGCGTCAGCTCTGAGTGCCTTCCTCCCCATCGGATGAGTTTGTTTGCGGATCACAAGGTCAAATATGGTTATAGGGAATTATTAAGGTGCGTGTGCACTTCCCCATCGGAAGGCACATAACCTGAGATAATTACCTTGGTACCGAGTAATGGTGAACACTTAGATACAAATATAAGTATCCTCCTCATCGGAGTCATTGCTTTTATTTGTAAGGTCAAAGAGGAACCAACTATTAATTTTACTTGTCAAAAAGTTAGGTTGACAAGATAGTAAAATTAATGGGTAAAACCTCCTCTTACAAATGTAGAATTCGTATACGTCCACACTATCGTGGCATACGATATTCTCGGTGTTTTGAGGTGTTGGTTGATTTTAAAATTATATTGTTTGAGGAATCAATAATTTTTTGAAATCTAATGTTTTGATTTATGTGATTCTTAGGTTTTCTTTTAAAATGACTTTCAACCCACTTGTTGTGATACTGAAAGAGAACAAACTTACTGGACCCAACTATGTTGATTGGAAGAGGAATCTAGACATTGTCTTGACTGTTGAGGAATACAAATATATACTTCTCGAAGAGTGCCCTCCTAAGCCTGTAGAAGATTCTGGGGAAAAGGAGAGAGAGAGTTATAAGAAGTGGGTAAAGGTCGATGAGATGGCACAGTGTTACATTTTAGCATCTATGTCAAATGTACTACAACATCAGCATCAAGCCATGCCCATAGCTTATGACATGATGCTCAATCTCAAAGAGCTTTTCAGACACCAGAATCGGGCTGCGAGGCAAGAAGCCATGAGAAACTTGATGACGACCACCATGATCGAGGGAACACCCATAAGGGATCATGTTCTCAAGATGATGGCTCATTTGAATGAGCTGGAGGTCCTAGGAGCTAAGATCAATGGGGAAACCCAGGTCGATATCATACTCCAGTCTCTACCTAGGAGTTTTGAGCAGTTTCGCCTGAACTACAACATGAACAAGAGATTGTATTCGTTGGCAAAACTTCTGACAGAACTCCAGGCAGCAGAGGGGCTATTTCGTCAGAGTGCTTAGGCACATGCCATGGTGACCGAAAAGGTTTCTACTTCTAAGCCGAAAGGTAAGAAGAAGAAGAAACAAACTGGGGCAAAGGCGGTGGGAGGTACTCAGGGAGGAGTGAAGAAGCCGAAAGGCAAGTGCTTCACTTGTAAGCAAATTGGACACTGGAAGAAGGACTGCCCCAACCGCACGAACAAAGGTATATCTTTTGGTCTAGTCATTGAAACATGTTTAGCGGTGTTATCTACCGGCACCTGGTGTGTAGATACGGGAGCCACTGATCATGTTTGCAATACTTTGCAGGGGTTCCAGGAAACCAGACGACTGGCTGAGGGGGAGATTACCGTGTACTTGGGCGATGCCACGAAGGTGGCGGCTATTGCAGTGGGAGATGTTCATTTATCTTTTGAGAAAAATAAACTTTTGGTTCTTAAGAATTGCCTTTATGTACCCTTATTTAGAAAGAATTTAATTTTGGTTTCTAAATTGTTTATGGATGGATATTCTATTTCTTTTAATGACAAAGTTGTTATGAAAAGGAATAGGGACATTATCTGTTAAGTGCATTGATAGGAAATTTATACACTCTTGAACCAAAACCTCCCACGATGCATATTGAAATTAATAACTCATCTTCTAATTCCAATAAGAGAAAAGAACCTTCGAAGATGAACCAAATATATCTTTGGCATCTTAGGCTTGGTCACATTAACCTAAGCAGAATTCAAAGGTTGATAGCTGATGGACCTTTGGGTTCATTAGTGGTGGAGGATCTCCCAACCTGCGAATCTTTCTTGGAGGGTAAGATGTTTTGAGTATTTCGTCTCTTTTATAGACGATTACTCAAGATATGGATACATTTACCTCGCCGCAAGTCTGAATGCTTTGACAAATTCAAAGAATTCAAGACTGATGTGGAGAAACGTCAAGGTAAAAGTATCAAGACACTACGATCTGATCGTGGTGGTGAGTACCTCTTGGGAGAGTTTAGGAACTACTTATCAGAGGTTGGGATTCAATCCCAATTATGCACGCACACCCAGTGAGCGGTGTAGCAGAGCGAAGGAATAGGACTCTTATGGAGATGGTTAGATCGATGATGAGTTATTCTGAGTTGCCAGATTCGTTCTGGGGATATGCTCTAGATACGGCGGTGTACATTCTGAACTTGGTTCCATCTAAATCAGTGCCTTCTACTCTCACAGAATTGTGGACTGGGCGAAAGCCTAGTCTAAGACATATTCAAATATGGGAGAGTCCAGCACATGTATTGAAGGCAGATGCTGGTAAGTTGGAACCTCGTACAGAAGTACGCATGTTTGTTGGGTATCCTAGAGGAACAAAGGATGGTTTGTTTTATAGTCCTAGAGATCAGAGGGTGATCGTTAGCACGAACGCCAGATTTCTAGAGGAAGACTATGTGATGAGCCACAAGACCAAGAGTAAAATTATTCTGGAGGAATTAAAAGGGGAAGTCACTTCTTTAGTACCACTGGTACAAGAGGATATACCACATGTCACTGCACCGCGTGTCACAGAGGATACACAGGTGATACCTCATCATAGTGGGAGGGTTGTGAGACAACCTGATAGATTCATGTTCTTGGAAGAATCTTCTGATTTGGTCCTTGGCGAACATGAACCTGATCCCTGGACATATGACGAGGCAATCCAAGATAAAGATGCAGTATCTTGGCAAAGTGCAATGAATGTTGAGATTGAATCTATGGATTCAAATCAGGTCTGGGAGCTAGTAGACCCACCCGATGGTGTAAAAATCATTGGATGCAAGTGGATCTACAAAAGAAAGAGAGGAATAGATGGGAAGGTTGAGACCTTCAAAGCGAGGCTTGATACGAAGGGGTATACTCAGAAAGAGGGTATCGATTATGAGGAGACCTTTTCGCCGGTAGCCATGCTTAAGTCTATCTGGATTCTCTTATGCATAACAGCTCATATGGATTATGAGGTGTGGCAGATGGATGTCAAGACAGCTTTCCTTAATGAAAGTCTTGAGGAAAATATCTATATGAAGCAACCAGAGGGATTCATTGCTAAGGGCAAAGAGCATCTTGTATGTAAGCTTAATCAGTCCATTTATGGATTCAAGCAAGCTTTGAGGTCTTGGAATATTCGCTTTGATGAGGTAATCTAGTCTTATGGATTTATTCAAAGTCCGGATGAGTCTTGTGTATACAAGAGATGTGACGGAAACGTAGTGGTATTTCTTGTACTATACGTAGATGACATTTTGTTGATTGGCAACAATATCAAGGTGTTATCGGACGTAAGGGTATGGTTGTCCAAACAGTTTGATATGAAGGACTAGGGTGAGGTGGGACACATCCTTGGGATCAAGGTTATAAGGGATCGCAGGAAAAGGATGTTGTGCTTATCCCAAGCTTCATACATAGACACGATTATGGATCGTTTTAGAATGTAGAACTCCAAGAAGGGTTTTCTACCTTTCAGGCATGGAGTTCCTTTATCTAAGGAGATGTGTCCTAGATCATCTGAGGAGATAGAGGAGATGAAGGTGGTTCATTATGTTTCGACAGTGGGAAGCCTCATGTATGTGATGCTATGTACGAGACCAGATATCTTCTATGTCGTTGGCATGGTCAGCAGATATCAGAGTAAGCTAGGACATGGACATTGGACTGCAGTAAAGCATATATTGAAGTACCTGAGAAGGACTAGGGATTATATGCTAGTTTACCAAGCAGACCAATTACTCCCTGTGGGTTACACGAATTCCGACTTCCAATCTGATAGGGATAACAGCAAGTCTACCTCAGGTTTTGTATTTACTTTGGGAGGTGGAGTCATTGTATGGAGGAGTGTCAAGAAGAAATGCGTGGCAGACTCTACCATGGAAGCTGAGTATGTGGCAGCCTCTGAGGCGGCCAAAGAAGCTGTGTGGCTCAGGAACTTCCTGATGGACTTGGATATGATTCCTGGTTTGCCCAGAACTATCACAATTTATTGTGATAATAGTGGTGCACTTGCAAACTCAAAGGAACCACGAGTCCATAAGGCTAGTAAACACATAGAGTGCAAGTACCACTTGATACGAGAAATCATAAAGAGAGGAGAAGTTGTTGTGGTCAAGATTGCATCAGAGGATAACCTGGAAGATCCTTTCACTAAGGCCCTTTCGGCGAGAGCTTTTGATAGGCATGTGGAGGGAATGGGGAACAGATGTATGACAGTTTGAGAACAGCATAGTCTTTTAGTATAAGTGGGAGATTGTAGGGATGTATACTGAAAAGTCTATCTTTTGTATGAACATCTTTATTTTGAAATAAGAATCACATGATCATTGTTTGCATTTTTATGGTTATGCGATATTGTCTAATACATTACATTGTAGATAACATGGTGTGTGGTGTCACACGGGAGATCATGTTATCGGCTCCTTGTAAAGTATAAGTAAAGGCCCACAACCGAGATGGCTTTGGACAAACCATCGGAATGGTTGTAGTGTGATTTGGTATTGGTTTGTCTTGACCATAGAATCACACTAGTGCACTTTGTGTGTATTGAGTAGGACCGACTTAGAGGTGATTCGATTTATTGCTGACTACATAATCGAATCGGACCTCAGATATTATTTTGTACATGCTCTTAATCCCGATATAATAACGAGCACATATACTTAGTATTCATCTCTTTGATTTACCAATGGGTGAGATTTATAGATTAAATCGATAGGCTCGGTAAGTTGGGAAATGATATTATTTATATGGTGTGTCGTTGATTATAGGAGGAAACCGTGTCCTATATATTAGGATGATGATGTCCCCTTGAGGATCTCATAAGGTTCTTCATGTAAACCCTACAGGTGGACTTGGTCCGGCATGATGAAAAGGTTGAGTGGTACTACTCATGGAGTTAGATGTTGATTAATTAATGGTCAATAAATTAATTAATCGACGGACATTCGAGATCTTAAACACGGAGAGAAAATGTACAAATAATATATGGAGCCCATATTATCTTATGGGGGTTGGTGAGGTAGATCAATGATAATCCTTTGGTGGATTGGATTATCATTAGTGGATCGGACTTTATGTGGGCTTGATCCATGGGTGACAAAGATCCAACTCCTCCTCATGGTCCCTAATGTAGCCTATTAACACCTCATGAAGCTTAGATCCGATGGATAGAAACAAAACTCTAGATCCAAAGGTAGAGATTAAATCTCTAAGATCCGACGATTGAGATTAAATCTCTAGATCCGACGGTTGAGATTAAATCCCTAGAACCAATGGTGGAGATTAAAAGGAGGCTTATCCCTAACTCTATAAAATGAGGACAAGGGGTTGGCGTGGAGTTTGAATTAAGAGGGGTTAGGGTTTTGGGGTTGGCGGCAAGAAGAGGAGCTAGGGTTTGGGCTTGGGCGACACCTAATAAGGAAAATTTTCCTTGCTTCTTTTTCTTCCTCTAGCTGCCGGTGCCCATTCAAGTTCTTCCAGCTCTTGACCGGCCTCAATACTCCTACTTCTCCTTCTCCTTGAGTGGTGGAAACAAGACTTAGGGCTTTCCCTTGGTGTCTTGGTCGGTTTCCATCATCATCTCCTCCTCCTAGTTGGCCGGCGGCAAGGATTCCCCTTGTTGCTTGTTGGTTGGCTATAGGAAGGAGAAGAACCTTGTTTCTATTCTTCCTCTTGCTCAGAACGAGCAAGGAAGGAAGATTGGCGATCTAGGAGCTTCAACTTTTGGTAGATCGTCTCCCACACGACGTCAGAAAGGAGGAAGGTCATACATTAGAAGATCGAGAGGTATACCGATTCTCTATTCTCTTTTGTAACATGTTTGTTTTTGTTTTTCAATTATGAGCATGATATTATTCTGTTTGTGGCTAAATAATACTTGGATCCCGAACATAAACACGAAAGTCAGTGATCTGGACATCGTCTATTCCGCGGCTACTCGTAGAATAGAGGTTGGTCGCTTGAACAACAAGTTTGTTCAAGAGACCTCTCTAAACGAATAGCACGACGATGACTTGATTGTTTGGGCAATCCCTTTTGTCTAGGATTAAATTTTTTTAATTCGGGGACATCGATGGGATCGCCATGAACAAACAACCAAGGTGAAGTGGGAAGCGAAGTTTCCCCTCACGGACTCGATAAGCAAAACCCTTCATAGATACCCTCTTAATTACCCTACTAGGCTTAGAAGCCTTCGTCATTTGGGTCTTGCCTAGGTCAACTCTAGAGGTAACTCCCATTTTGACCTTCTTAGTGACCTCCCTAGGTTTCCTTAAAACCCTTGCCACTAGGCATCTACCTTAGTCAACCTTAGGGATGACTTCTCTATCGACCTTGGTTTTCCTAGACCTAACTTGAGTTTCATAATCGAATGGAACATTATGATAGGTCTCCTTGGGCTTAGGTTTGTGACCCAAGCATTTCTTGCCCTTGGTTGGACCTTGCTTCCTAAAACCTAGGTTTTGACTCCTTGACCAAGAATTTTGATCATTTGACCCTTTAATTTGATCTTGTATATTTCTGAGGGTCTTTTTCATTTTCTCAAGTCTTGACCTCAAGATCTGATTTTCCTTTTCTAATATCTCAATTTTTTATTTTTCATTAACTCTTGAGATATTCTTATTTCTAGGCATATGTCTAGTCCATTTAGGGTTGATGCCTAGGTGATCCTCTATCTTCCTAATAGTCTCCCTAGGAAGGATAGGTCTAGAATTATTTGATCTAGGTTTGTCCTTAGGTAAAATTGTTTTAGGGACATTAGTCAAAAACTTCTCCTTACTCCTAATGTGGACATGCTTAGCTCCTAAACAATAAAATCTATTATTCCTACTAGCATGTTTTTCATGATGAATAACAAGTGTATTAAGATTATCTCTAGCATGCTTTTTACTATAAAATTTAGAAGGTGCATTATTAAATTTTACCTTAGGGATTGCTTTAGAAGCTCCCCCTACTTGTGATGCTCCTTCTTGGCTCTTTTTCTTCTCCCTAGGGCATTGACTCTTAAAATGCCCCAGTTGTTGGCACTTGAACCAAGTGATGTGATCCTTGTTTTTATGTGTTGGGGGACCGACATCCTTGGTCTTTTCTTGAGGTTTTCGTGCGGTTGACTTTTTTTGACTTTCTTAGGGAACTTACTCTTATAATGCCCATACTCCTTACACTCAAAACATAATATATGATTTTTAATTCTAACAAAAATGCTTGAGTTACCTAGGGTGGTGGTGGTCGGAGTGGGTTCTTCATCTCTCCCGGAGGTAGATGCCACTTCTTGATTTTGTTCCGGCTCCGGAGTGAATGGTCTAACTTCCTCCCCCTCAATCCTAGAGGTTGAGGTTTCTTCCAATTCTACCTCTTCCTTGGATGTTGATGGTCTTTCAACCTCCAATTCTTCTACTTCTTCTTCCTCCTCGGATGTCGAGCACTCTTTGACTTCCGAATCCTCACTTTCTTGTGAAAATGAGCTCTCTTCCTCCTCTTCCTTATCTTCTTGGATTTAGTGAGGCTCTTCATGGAATTTTGCCAATTTGTTTCATATCTACTTGGCATCTTTGCAATCTCCTATCTTGATCAAAATATCATTAGGAATTACATTAAGCAATATACCCATTACCTTATTATTGATGTTGTAATATCGGAGTTGGTCTTGGCTTCAATTCTTCTTCTTGATTTTTCTTCCTTCTTCGTCTTTTGAAGTGTCGAAACCTACTAAGATAATAATCCAATTGTCAAAGTCACACATTAGAAAATGCATCATTCTTCCTTTCCAATATGTGAAATCTTCACGGTCGAAGGAAGGTGGAATGTTAATATCATCACCCAATCTCTCATTGAGCTCCATTTTGCCCTCTAGCACTTTTGCTCCTGGGTGTTAGTCCGTAGAAGAGCTCCAAGCTCTGATACCACTACTTGTTAGTACCTATAAGATCCACATATCTCCACAATGGCATGATATTGTTCACTTTGGGCCTAAGCCCTCATGGTTTTATTTTTGGGCTTTATCCAAAAGGTCTCATACCAATGGAGATATCTTTTCATCTTATAAGCACATGATCTTTTCCATGTCTTACCAATGTGGGACTTTGATTGTATTTTCCAATACTCCAACAATCCCCCCCCCCTTCAAATGAAGGCGCACATTGACCCCCCTCCCCCTCAAGTCTATCTGTCCTCGAAGGACATCCTCTGCTTGATGTCCGATCCTCAACCCACCAGAACTTCCTGCCAACTGTCTAGTCCTCCTGACCCAGCTGGACTTCCTGCCAGTTGTCCAACCCTTCTGGCTCAACTGGATTTTCTATCAGTTGTTTGGTCCTTTTGACCCAACTAGACTTCCTGCCTAGTGTCTAGTTCTCTTGATCTAGACATGGGAGCTCAACTTCTTTCGTTCGAAGTTCATCGCTTGACATGGACCATGGCTCTGATACCGATTGTTAGGACCTGTGTGCTCGCTAGAGGGGGTGAATAACACGTCGTTGTTCGCTTAACAGAATTTGATCGTGTTTGCTACAAAACTTGTTATACGCAGCGAAAATAATAACAATAAAATAAATACAACAAGAACACAAGCACAACACCAAATATAACGTGGTTTGGAACCGTATGGTTCCTACTCCACGGATTGGACTCTAAAAGCCCTAGCGACGCAATCGGCACCACTAAAACAATAATACTCCTTCTCGACAACAAGTCAGAGGTGGAGAAACCTCTTATAGTGATTACAAGAATAATACACGAGATATACAAGCAAATATGAATGAAATATAACGAAAGAAGTAAAGAACACTTTACAAAAACTCTTTTGGATGCTTGCTTGTTTGGTTGCTTGAGTTGCACTTGGAGACCCCGAATTGCAGCAGCAAATCGCCCCAAAACTCCTCAAAAAAACTTAGCCAAAATCTTCCCTTCGTGCTCCTTTTAAACCTATAACTCGGGCTGATTTTTGCCTAGCAGTCGATTGATCGGGACCATCAGTCGACTGCTCCTGTAGCCGTTGTCTCAGAACAGCATGAGTCACGTTGGATAAGTTCCAATGAATAGACCATCAATGGACTAATCATACCCATCAGTCGACTGATCGAGTCATCACTCAACTGCCAAACCCTAGCAATCGACTAGGGAACCTTCTGTGCCTGAATTCTTGATCATCAGTCGATTGATCTCCAGATCAGTCGACTGCGCAATGTTGGCAGTCGACTGCTAAGCCATTTCCTACAGTCGAACTTTAGTCGACTCCAATTAGTCGACTGACCATAGTCTTAGTCGACTGATACACCTCAAACATGAGGTTTTACCCCAAGTACGGTGCCCCCATACTTGCTAGACCACACTTAGCCTAGATCTAAGCCTTCTAGCCACCTCCATCAACCTCAAGGCTATCGGATCCCTCTAAGTCATCCATGACTTGTTCATCCATACACTACCCTTCAAGTGCTTCCATCGACTATTGTCATGCTAAGCTGGTCTATATCGCCAAGGCACATTAGGCTTATGTTGCCAAGACTCCGCTTGGACTTTACGCCGTCAACCATTGGACTTATGCTGTCAAGACTCCACCCTTGGACTTTACGGCGCCAATATTCTTCTTGGACTTTCCAATTGTCAACCCATGTTGGACTTTCCATGACAAGACCCATGCTTGAACTTTCCCTTGCCAAGACCCATGCTTGGACTTTCCTTGCCAACCCATGTTGGACTTTCCATGCCACATACACAAGACTTGTACTTCTCCCATGACAATGGTCAAACCATCGTCAAACATCAAAACATGACCTGGGTCAATTACACCAATAATCTCCCCAACACATTATCAGACATCAATGTTAAACATCAAAACACTACTCGAGTCAAACTCGAGTCTGGTCAATCGTGATCTGGGCCGATTGCACCGACAATCTCTTCCTTTTTGATGTTTGACAAAAACACCTTTGAGTTAGGCCTAAACCCTAACTCAATTATCCTTACCAATTATCCCAAATTGGTAGTTTTACTTTCTCTCCCATTTTGACATACATCAAAAAGGTTCTCCCCAAGGAGGTCAATATCTCATATCCCAATGAGATCTTACAATCTCCCCCTTAGTCCAAAAACATTTAGAATGTCTGCACTCTTCCTAGTGATAAGTCTCATATCACTTAAGAGAGGCTTCCTATAAACTCTCTCAATTTCCAAATTAGGCATCTCACATTCCCATTTCTCCGCCTCATGAGGAAGAACACATCCATCGTCCCATGATGGATACTTCCCTCTAAAGGCTTGCTCCCCCTTGACTATTGCACCAACAATGTCCTTGAGAAGTCCCTAAGCCTATAGGCACTCTAAACCATCAAAAATAAGGTTAAAAGTTCAACATTGAACTTTCCCACACCTCAAAAATTGATACACATCCTAACAACTCTCCTAATCCATATCCAATGGATTTTCACCCTTTCTAATGCTTTCCAAAGCATATCCTAGGGTTAAGAGCAATTAGGGAACTCTAACATGGCTGAAACATGGGCTAAACATCCTTGTTTACCCGAAATCAACATTGGAAGTTGATTCTGACAGTAATCAGTCGACTGCCCTATACATCAGTCGACTACCATCAAGTAGCAATCGACTGATAACTAAAATTTCTGAATTTCAATTATCAGAAACGAACTTTGAAAAAACATAAGTAATTTCGTATTTTGAAAAATCATACGTACATTACTTATAAGAAATACAATGGGTGAAAAATATTGGAAAAATAATTTACCCATAAAATAGTAAAATTGATACAAAGTTCAAAAGTGAAGAAAAACTTCAATGTTTGAGCTCACTTTGTATCAACATCATTAATGGTGACTTCTATCAAAAGATAGATTGCACCAAGATTTTTCAAATTGATTTAAAACCTTATATTGGATCATGTTCTTTAGGCTCAATGTACATGGCTTGAACATAAGCTTTCCTAATAATCCATCCATGATTTTAGATGAGTTTGAGTTCATCTAGATGCAAAAGCTATGCACCATGAACTTAACTCATTTCCTAGCATCTCACATGTGTCTAGGGTGTATCAATACACACACATGTCAATGTGATGTGAGATGTGGATTTTGTTCATCCTAAACTAAAGGTTTCATGCATTTTACTAAGGCAACACTACTTGATTCCCTTATACCTTGGACTTTAAGTCATGTCATAGTCCTTAACTCAATTTTTATTAAATGCATGAATGATTATGGCATTAATGATGATATAAATAAGCATGTGCTCATAATCATGATGTCATGGCATATGATATAATCTAAATATACATGACATTAAAAGACAAACCCTAAACATAATCATGACATTTATATGATTTAAATGAATATGATGTCATGATATGTTATATGACAAATGAAAAGTAAAGGTATATAATACCTAAATTTTAGCAATAATTGTCATTTGTTAAGGTTGAATCTATTTTGTCATATTATCACTTTTCTCCCAAGTGTGCCAAAAACCCAAAATGACACACTATGACCTCTAAACCTAATTGTGCCAATTTGATTGATTTTTCAATTTCCATAAATTGCATTGGCACATCCTAAAAGCCTTTAGGATTGAAATTCAACCACATTTCTAAGGTACCCCATTACCTTGGAAATGACTTAAAGTGCCACCTTTACCATGGTTAGGTTAACTACCTATCCATTCAAGGTTGGCACACCTAAATCCATTTAGCGTGAATCGATCACGCTCCTAGGAACCCAATACCTATTGGAGCTCCTTTGGTTAACTAGGTATTTCTTAGGGATGACCTCCCAAGATATCCTCCTAATGTCCCTCCTAGGCTTAGAAGTCTTGGTCATTTGGATTTTGCCTAGGTCAACTCTAGAGGTAACTCCCCCTTTGACCTTCTTAGTTGCCTCCCTAGGTTTCCTTGAAACCCTAACCACTAGGCATCTACCTTGGTCAACCTTAGGGATGACTTTCCAATTGACCATGGTTTTCCTAGACCTAACTTGAGTTCTATAATCGAATGGAACATTATGATAGGTCTCCTTGGGCTTAGGTTTGTGACCCAAACCTTTCTTGCCCTTGGTTAGACCTTGCTTCCTAAAACCTAGGTTTTGACTCCATGACCAAGATTTTTTATCATTTGACCCTTTAATTTGATCTTACATATTCCTAAGGGTCTTTTCCATTTTCTCAAGTCTTGACCTCAAAACTTGATTTTCCTTTTCTAATATCTCAATTTTTTATTTTTCATTAACTCTAGAGATATTCTTATTTCTAAGCATATGTCTAGTCCATTTAGGGTTGTTGCCTAGGTGATCCTCTATCTTCCTAATAGTCTCCCTAGGAAGGATAGGTCTAGAATTGTTTGATCTAGGTTTGTCCTTAGGTAAAATTGTTCTAGGGACATTAGTCCCAAATTTCTCCTTACTCCTAATATGGACATGCTTAGCTCCTAAACAATAAAATCTATTATTCCTACTAGCATGCTTTTTATGATGAATAGAAAGTGTATTAAGATTATCTCTAGCATGCTTTTTACTATAAAATTTAGAAGGTGCATTATTAAATTTTACCTTAGGGATTGCTTTAGAAGCTCCCCCTACTTGTGATGCTCCTTTTTGGCTCATTTTCTTCTCCCTAGGGCATTGACTCCTAAAATGCCCCGGTTGTTGGCACTTGAAGCAAGTGATGTGCTCATTGCTTTTATGTGTTGGGGGACCGACTTCCTTGGTATTTTCTTGAGGTTTTCGTATCGGTTGACTTTTCTTGACTTTCTTGGGACACTTACTCTTGTAATGCCCATACTCCCTAAACTCAAAATATAATATATGATTTTTAATTTTAACTGAAATGCTTGAGTTACCTAGGGTGGTGGTGGCCGGAGTGAGTTCTTCATCTCTCCCGGAGGTAGACGCCACTTCTTGATTTTGTTCCGGCTCCGGAGTGAATGGTCTAACTTCCTCTCCCTCAATCCTAGAGATTGAGGTTTCTTCCAATTCTACCTCTTCCTTGGATGTTGATGGTCTTTCAACCTCCAATTCTTCCACTTCTTCTTCCTCCTCGGATGTCGAGCACTCTTCGACTTTCGAATCCTCACTTTCTTGTGAAAATGAACTATCTTCCTCCTCTTCCTTATCTTCTTGGATTGAGTGAGGCTCTTCATGGAATTTTACCAATTTGTTCCCTATCTCCTTGGCATCTTTGCAATCTCCTATCTTGATCAAAATATCATTAGGAATTACATTAAGCAATATACCCATTACCTTATTATTGATGTTGTAATATCGGAGTTGGTCTTGGCTCTAATTCTTCTTCATAATTTTTCTTCCTTCTTCGTCTTTTGGAGTGTCAAAACCTACTAAGACACTAATCCAATTGTCAAAGTCACAAATTAGAAAATGCATCATTCTATCTTTCCAATATGCGAAATCTTCGCGGTCGAAGGAAGGTGGAATGTTGATGTCATCACCCAATCTCTCATTGAGCTCCATTTTGCCCTCTAGCGCTTTTGCTCCCGGGTGTTAGTCCGTAGAAGAGTTCCAAGCTCTGATACCACTTGTTAGTGCATATAAGATCCACATATCTACACAATGACATGATATTGTCCACTTTGGACCTAAGCCCTCATGATTTTATTTTTAGGCTTTACCCAAAAGGCCTCATACCAATGAAGATATCTTTTCATCTTATAAGCACATGATCTTTTCCATATCTTACCAATGTGGGACTTTGATTGTATTTTCCAATACTCCAACAATCCCCCCTTAAACGAAGGACCACATTGACCCCCCCCCCCCTCAAGCCTATCCATCCTCGAAGGACATCCTCTGGTGATGTCCGATCATCAATCCACCAGGACTTCCTATCAACTGTCTGGTCCTCCTGACCCAGCTGAACTTCCTGCCAGTTGTCTAGCCCTTCTGGCACAACTGGACTTTCTGCCAGTTGTTCGGTCCTCCTGACCCAACTGGACTTCCTTCTTAGTGTCTGGTTCTCTTGATCTAGACATGAGAGCTCAACTTCCTTCGTTCGAAGTTCATGGCTTGACATGGACCATGACTCTGATACCAATTGTTAGGACCTGTGTGCCCGCTAGGGGGGGGGGTGAATAGCGCGTCATTGTTCGCTTGACGTAATTTGATCATGCTTACTACAAAATGTGTTATCCGTAGCGAAAATAATAACAATAAAATAAAAACAACAAGAACACAAGCACAACACTAAATATAACGTGGTTCGGAACCGTATGGTTCATACTCCACGGATTGGACTCTAAAAGCCCTAGCGATGCAACAAACATCACTAAAACAATAATACTCCTTCTCGACAATAAGTCGGAGGTGGAGAAACCTCTTACAGTGATTACAACAGCAATACACGAGATATATAAGAAAATATGAATGAAATACAACAAAAGAAGTAAAGAACACTTCACAAAAACTCTTTTGGATGCTTGCTTGTTTGGTTGCTTGAGTTGTACTTGGAGACCCCGAATTGTAGCAACAAATCTCCCCAAAACTCCTCAAAAAACCTTAGCCAAAATCTTCCATTCGTGCTCCTTTTAAACCTAGAACTCGGGCTGATTTTTGCCTAGTAGTCGATTGATCGAGACCATCAATCGACTGCTCCTGTAGCCGTTGTCTCACAATGGCATGAGACATGTGTTGGAATGTCGGTGACCGGCTAGAGGGGGGTGAATAGCCCGATATGCGTAGACGATAGAAATCATTCATTCTTCTTGTGTCACTTGTCTATGATTGTCATTATCGCAGCGGAATAGTAATATAAATGAAAATACTAACAACACATACAAGCATACACAAGATGTACGTGGTTCAGAACCGAATGGTTCCTACTCCTCGGGGTGAGCTCAATGAGCTCTAGTTATTTGCATGACACTAACTAAACTCCTTCTCGACAACACGTCAGAGGTGGAGAAACCTCGTACAAGAAATTACAATAGTAATACAAAAATACAAGCCAAAATACAAAGACAATACAAAAGAAATCTTTTACACAATTGCTTTGATCACTTGCTTGTTGCTTACTTTGGATTGGCTTTGAAGGTCTGAAATGCAGCAGCAATTTCCCTCCAAAATCACCCTTAAAGTCTTGGCGAAATCCTCTATCTCGAGCTCCATTTATAACCTGCATCGAGCTGATTCCGCACCCATCAGTCGACTGATCGTGACCAACAGTCGACTGGTTCTGTAGTCGTTGTCTCACAATGACTTGATCCAAGCTGGAAAAGTTCCAACAGATCCATCATCAGTCGACTGATCATTCCCATCAGTCGACTGATGATCCCATCAGTCGACTGGTCACCGTGATCACTCGACTGGAAGACCTTCTGTGGCCGCAAACACCCCGATCACCGATCGGTGATCTCCTCATCACGATCGTGATGGTGTTGATCGCCTCCCTCCTCGGCGATCGCTGTTTAACTGAACACAGTCGGTCGAACATCGGTCAAGTCCAATCGACCTAGAGCAGTCGACTGGCACCTATGTCAGTCGATTGATGTCGGGTAAAACCTCAAACACCAAGTTGTCTGAGCCTCCAACACTCAGTCTTAGCCACTTGGCCAAATCCATCTCATCCTCTCATGGAGTTCCCCACCGAGTCTCTCTTCCCTCGGCCTACGTTCCTCGGATACACCAAGCGCACAGCTTCGCAATACTATCCTTCGCGTCTCTTGCCCTTGAAGTATGCTTCCCTTGGGCCTCACTCCATTCGCTCCCCGTCCGGTGGTCCCTCGGATGCACCAAGTGCACGACTTTGCAATACCATCCTTCACCGACTCAAGGACCCCAAGCCTAGTGAACTTGTCAAGTCCTCAAGACTTCCCACACCAAGCTCTATGCTTGGATTTTCCCAGCACCAAGCCTCATGCTTGGACTTTTCACCACCAAGGCTACACACTTGGATTTACGTGGCCAACCCATGTTGGACTTCCTATGACAATCACATGTCATGCGTTTTATCTAACATCAAAATATAGTTCGAGTCAAACTCGAGTCCGGGCCGATTGCACCAACAATCTCCCCCTTTTTAATATTCGACAAAACCTCAAATCCAAGTCTACCAATTATCCCCAATTGGCAATTCTCACATCCCAATGAGAATTCCAACTATTCCAATTGGTAACTTCTCCCCCTTTTTGACGTACATCAAAAAGGTCCTCCCCAAGGGTATGAATGTCTCATATCCCAATGAGATCTTACAATCTCTCCCTTGGAGGAACACATGCCTATAATCTTTCTAGTGATAATTCTCATATCACTTAAGAGAGGCAACCCCCAAATTTTCCTCCCATGAGGAAAAAAAAACACATCCATCTTTCCATGATGGATACCTCCCCCTAAAGGCTTGTTCTCCCTTAACCATTGCACCAACAATGTCTTTGGAGAGTCCCTAAGCCAATAGGAACATTTAAACAATCAAAATTAAGGTAAAGTTCAACAATGAACTCTTATCCACCTTAAAATTGATACTCACCCTAAACACCTCTCTTAATCTATATCCAATGGATTTCCACCCTTTCTAAGGCTCTCCATAGCATGTCCTAGGGTTAGGAGTGGTTAGGGGACCAAAACAAAGCTGAACATAGGCCTAACAACCAAGGTTTACCCGAAATCAACAGTATCAGTCAACTCTCTCAGCTACCAGTCGACTCCTTCCCACATCAGTCGACTACCATCCATGGCAGTCGACTGATAACTGCAAAATACAATTTTTAAGTTTTCAGAAATGAATTTTTAAAATTCATAAGTAAATATACATAAGGTTAAAAATCATGAAATTTTGTATGTATATTACTTATTACAATCATTATGGGTGAAAAATATTAGAAAATTATTTTACCCACAAATTAGTGAGATTGACATAAAGTTCAAAAGTTAAGAAAAGCTTCAATATTGAGCCCTCTTTGTATCATCCCATTCAATGGTGATTGCTATCAAAAGATAGACTTCACCAAGGTTTTTCAAAATATTTTTGAAATGTTTTTAAAACCTTTAATTCCTTTTTGCTAAACATCTCACTTGCATCTACATGTGTAAAACACATACAAGTCAAATATTAGTGAGATGTGGGGACTTTGTTATTTAGGGTTTCATGCATATCTCTAGGCAACATTATTTGATTCCCTTATGCGTGAGACTTCAAATCATGCCTTAGTCCTTAAATTTATTTTATTTATGCATGAATGATGATTATGGAATAATGATGACAAGAATAAAACATGTGCCAAAATCATGATGTCATGGCATGTGAATGAATTATAAGCATACATGACATATAAAGATAACCCTAAAAATGTTCATGACATTTTTAATGATAAAAAAAATGAATATGATGTCATGAAATGGCAAGGAAAACAAAGCATAACAATTATAAAATACTAAGGTATAGAATACCTAAGTGTTAAGTCCAAATTGTCATATCTAAAATCAAATCCATTTTTGCCTTAAAGCCATTTATCTCCCTAGTGTGCCAAAAACTCAAAATGGCACACCATTACTTCTAAGACCTAATTGTGCCAATTTAATCATTTTTCATCTTCTCAAACCACATTGGCACATCCTAAAGTGTCAACTCACCATGGCTAGATTAACTACCCATCCACTTAGGGTTGACACACCCTAACCCATCTAGCGTGAATCGAAGAACTCAATACCTATTGGAGCTCCTTGGGTTAACAAGGTATTCACTAGGGATAACTTCCCTTGATACCTTCCTAATAACCCTTTTTAGCTTTGAAACCTTTGCCAATTAGGTCTTTCCTAGGTCAACTCTAGAGGTGACTCCTCCTTTGACCTTCTTAGTGGTTTTCTTGGTTTTTTCTTAAATCCTTAGCCACTAAACACTTACCATGGCTAGTCTTAGGGATAACTTCTCTATTAGCCTTGGTTTTTCTAGACCTAGATATTGTTCTATAATTAAATGGAACATTGTGATAGGACATAGGTTTGTGACCCAAACCTCTCTTGCCCTTGGACATTTCTTGTTTTTCTAGGACTTGAATTTTGAACATTTGACCCTTTAATTGAATTTGTGATTCTTGCTAGGGTCTTCTCCAATTTTTCAAGCCTTAACCTCAAGTCTTGGTTTTCTAGTTCTAATTTTCCCAATTTTGATTTTTGATTTATCTTTTTGGAATGACTCTTCTTAGGCATATGCCTAGACTTTTTGGGGTTAATGCCCAAATTTTCTTCTATTCTCCTTATGCTCTCCCTATGTAGGATTTTTCTAGAATTAATGTATCTAGGTTTGTCCTTAGGTAAGTCAATATGCTTGGCACCTAAACAAACATATTTGTTCCTACTAGCATGTTTTTCATTAATAATTGCAAGAGAGCTAAAATAGTTCCTAGCATGCTTATAAACTTAGAAATTGAAGGTGCATTAAATTTTACCTTAGGTTTAGCTTTGGAAGCTCCCCCTACATGAGATGCCCCTTCTTGCCCTTTCTTCCTCCCCCTAGGGCATTGGCTTCTATAATGTCCCCGTTGATTGCATTTGAAGCACACAATGTGCTCTTTGCTTCTAGTTGAGGGAACTTCAGCATCTTTCACTTTTGGTACCGGTTGAGCTTTCTTCACCTTCTTGGAACACCTACTTTTATAGTGCCCTTGCTCCCTACATTCAAAGCATATTATGTGACTTTTATTTTTAATTATAATTCAAGAATTACCTAGAGAGGTGGTGGAATCCTCTTGATCACTTCTCCCGGATGTTGAGGCTTCTTCTTGATCTTGCTCTGGGATGGAAGTCCTCTCCTTCCCCTCAATGCTAGAGGTGGAGGTTTCCACCAAATCATCCACATCTTCGAATGTGGATGGCAATTCTTCAACATCCTTGGATCCAGATGTTGATGGGCACTCTTCCTCGGCTTCTTCCTCTACTTGTGCCAATTTGGGATGTTCATTGAATTTTACCACCTTATGTCATAGCTCCTTTGCATCCCTATATTCACCTAGCCTAGACCAAATGTTGTTAGGAATCAAATCACTAAGCAATGTGATTACCTTGAGATTTGTCTTGAAATCCTTTATTTGGTCCTTGGTCCATCTTGCTTTTTCAATTTGCCTATTTTCTTTAGCCCTAAGCATTTTGAAACCGTTTTCTAGAATTAACATAATATCAAAGTCGGTTTCGAGATATACCTCCATTTTTCTTCTCCACCATTGAAAATCTCCTTCGAATTTTGGTGGTTGGAGGTTGTAGTCGGCCACTTGTCATGCTTGTGTTGACGGTTATTCCTCGACAAGCTACCTTGGCTCTGATACCACTTGTTGGAATGTCAGTAGCTGGCTAGAATGGGGTTAATATCCCGATATGCGTAGACGATGGAAATCGTTCATTCTTCTTGTGTCACTTGTCTACGATTGTAGTTAGTGCAGGGGAATAGTAATATAAATGAAAATACTAACAACACATACATGCATACACAAGATGTACGTGGTTCGGAACTGAATGGTTCCTATTCCACGGGGCGAGCTCAACGAGCTCTAGTTATGCGCACGACACTAACTAAACTCCTTCTCGACAACACGTCGGAGGTGGAGAAACCTCGTACAAGCAATTACAATAGTAATACAAAAATACAAGCCAAAATACAAAGACAATACAAAAGAAAACTTTTACACAATTGCTTTGATCACTTTCTTGTTGCTTGCTTTGGATTGGCTTTGAAGGTCTGGAATGCAGCAGCAATTCCCCTCCAAAATCACCCTTAAAGTCATGGCGAAATCCTCCATCTCGAGCTCCATTTATAACCTGCATCGAGCTGATTCTGCGCCCATCAGTCGACTGATCTTGTAGCCATTGTCTCACAATGACTTGATCCACGCTGGAAAAGTTTCAACGAATCCATCATCAGTCGATTGATCATGCCCATCAGTCAACTGATGATCCCATCAGTCGAGTGGTCGCCGCGATCACTCGACTAGAAGACCTTCTGTGGCCGCAAACACCCCAATCAGTCGACTGATCTCCCTCATCAGTCGACTGATGGTGTTGGCAGTCGACTAACCTCCCTCGATAGTCGATTGTTCGGCCTAAACCTGGTCAGTTAAATACCGGTCAAGTCCAATCGACCAAGAGAAGTCGACTGGCACCTATGTCAGTCGACTGATGTCGGGTAAAACCTCTAATACCAAGTTATTTGAGCCTCTGACACTCAGTCTTATCCACTTGGCCAAATCCACCACATCTTCTCATGGAGTTCCCCACCGAGGCTCTCTTCCCTCGGCCTACGTTCCTCGGATGCACCAAGCGCATGGCTTCGCAATGCTATCCTTCGCGTCTCTTGCCCTTGAAGTATGCTTCCCTTGGGCCTCACTCCATTCGCTCCCCGTCCGGCGGTCCCTCGGATGCACCAAGCGCACAACTTTGCAATACCATCCTTCACCGACTCAAGGACCCCGAGCTTAGTGAACTTGCCAAGTCCTCAAGACTTCCCACACCAAGCCCTATGCTTGGATTTTCCCAACACCAAGCCTCATGCTTGGACTTTTCACCACCAAGGCTACACACTTAGATTTACGTGGCCAACCCATGTTGGACTTCCTATGACAATCCCATGTCATGCATTTTGTCTAACATCAAAATATAGTTCGAGTCAAACTCGAGTCCGGGACGATTGCACTAACACCACGTTGTATGAGTTCCAATGGATAGACCATCAGTCGACTGATCATATCCATCAGTCGACTGATCGAGTTATCACTCGACTGACAAACCCTAGCAGTCGACTCGAGAACCTTCTATGCCCGAATTCCCGACCATCAGTCGACTGATCTCCAAATCAATCCACTACTAAGGCCATCAGTCGACTGCTAGGTCATTTCCTGCAGTCGAACTCTAGTCGACTCCCATTAGTGGACTGACCATAGTCCCAGTTGACTGATACACCTCAAACATGAGGTTTTACCCCAAGTATGGCGCCCCCATACTTGCTAGACTACCCTTAGCCTAGACCTAAGCCTTCTAGCCACCTCCGTCAGCCTCACTCCTATCGGATCCCTCCAAGTCATCCATGACTTGTTCATCTATATGCTAGACTTCAGGTGCTTTCATCGGCTATGTCATGCTAAGCTGGTCTATACCGCCAAGGCACATTGGGCTTACGCTGTCAAGACTCCGTTTGGACTTTATGCCGCCAACCATTGGACTTATACTACCAAGACTCTACCCTTGGACATTACGCCGCCAATATTCCCCTTGGAATTTCCAATTTCCAACCCATGTTGGACTTTCCATGCCAAGACCCATGCTTAGACTTTCCCTTGCCAAGACCCATACTTGAACTTTCCTTGTCAACCCATGTTGGACTTTCCATGCCAAGTACACAAGACTTGGACTTCTCCCATGACAATGGTCAAACTATCGTCAAACATCAAAACATGACCTGGGTCGATTGCACCAACAATCTCCCCAATATATTGTCAGATATCAATGTCAAATATCAAAACACTACTCGAGTCAAACTCGAGTCTGGTCAATCGTGACCTGAGCTGATTACACCAACAGGCCTATCAAACAAAAGAGAAGGCATTTCGGACCAGAGAAAGATCAAATCATCCAAGCCGAAGTATAGAAACTTATGCAGGTCGGATACATCTGAGAGGTGCAATTTCCCGAATGGTTGTCCAACATTGTATTAGAACTAAAACTAGGAGGGAATTGGAGGGTATGTATAGATTTCAGAGATCTTAATAAAGCATGCCCTAAAGATTGCTATCCCCTGCCTCGGATAGATCAATTAGTAGATTACACGACAGGATGTGAGCTAATTTGTATGCTAGACGCTCATCAGGGATATCGCCAAATTCTATTAGCACTGGAAGATCAAGAGAATGTCAGTTTTGTCACGGTGGATGGCACTTTATGCTACAAGGTTATGTCATTCGGGTTGAAGAACGCTGGCGCCACTTATCAAAGGCTAATGGACAAAGTATTCTGATTATAAATAGGTCAGAACATTGAAGTATATGTGGATGACATCCTCATCAAGTCCACATAAGCTGAAGATATAGTTAGAGATATGGCGGAGACGTTCAGCACGTTGCGCCAATACAAAATTCAGCTTAACCCCAACAAATGTATATTTGGGGTTCGAGGAGGCAAATTCCTGGGCTACATTGTCACCGAACAAGGCATCGAGGTTAATCCCGAGAAGGCTCAGGCTTTACAGAACATGATCTCTCTCCGAAATATCAAAGAAGTACAAAGGCTACTGGGAAGAATAATGGCACTTTCCCGATTCATCCCTAAGTCAGCTGAGCGAAGTCTCCCTTTCTTCAAGGTGCTTCACAAGTCGACTCGGTTTTCATGGGATGAAGAGTGTGAAAAATCCTTTACCGAATTGAAGAGGTATATATCTGAACTGCCTACGCTTGCTAAACCGCTGTCAGGAGAGAGTCTGCAACTATACCTAGCCTCCTCTGAAGAGGTCGTGGCATCAATACTGCTCTGGCAAGAAGAGGGTAAGCAATTACCTATTTATTTTGTTAGTCATTTATTAAAAGTTGCCGAGAACAGGTACACAACACTGGAAAAGCTAGCACTAGCTTTGCTTATAACAGCCAGGAAGCTCCGCCCCTATTTCTTATCCCATCCAGTCACGGTCTTAACTAACAGTGGCCTCGGAAGGATATTGACCAACCCATAAGCAATTGCTCACCTAATCAATTAGATCACCGAGCTAGCCGAGTATGATATCCAATATCAACCCCGTATGGCCCTCAAGGCACAAGTATTAGCCGATTTCTTAGTTGAGACGCCAGGGGTCGAGAGAGATGAAGAATGGAAGATATATGTAGATGGCTCGGTAACTAAGCAAGGAAGTGGAGTGGGAGTATTATTAATATCACCTCAAGGAGACACGATTCAGATAGCAGTGCAACTCAGCTTCCGAGCTTCCAACAATGAGGCCAAATACGAAGCTTTATTGGCCGGATTGTGAGCAGCTCGGCATGTCAGAGCCTCCCGGATTTCTTTACATTCCGACTCACAATTGGCAGTGGAGCAAGTCAGAGGAGCATTTGACACCAATAACTAGCGACTTCAGGACTATATACAGATTTATTGTAAGTTATCCTCGAAATTTCAAGAGGTTACCCTGCATAAAATCCCTCAGGCGGATAATTAGAGAGCTGAGAGTTAGCCCGCATGGCTAGTGCACTCGTTACTAGGAGATTGGAGGACTCAATAGTCGAGATGCAACTCATCACCAATATAGATTAAGACTCAATAACGCCTCGAAGTCTGCCAGATTGGAGGACCCCCCTGACTGATTATCTGAAAAAGGGAATATTGCCGAATGATGAAGCCGAGGCACAAACAGTTAAGAGAAGAAGCACTCATTTCGTTCTAATAGGTGACACACTATACAAACGAGCCTTCGCTCGGCCTCTACTTAAGTGCCTCGGCCCAGAAGAAGCGGATTACGTCAAGAGAGAAGTGCATGAGGGATGTTGCGGAAATCATTCTGGAGGAGCATCCCTTGCTCGGAAGATCTTATTGGTCGGGTATTTTTGGCCTACTCTCCAGCAAGACGCCTTCCGCTGTATACGCGTATGCCTTAGCTGTCAGAAGCATCAGAACTTCTCTCAATAGCCAGCCAAGCTGTTGAAAGTCTCAGTAGTATCCTGCCCTTTCGATCAATGGGGAATGGATATAGTGGGACCGCTACCGACGGGGCCAAATCAGAAGAAATTTATGCTAGTCGCGGTGGATTATTTCTCAAAGTGGGTAGAAGTTGAGCCATTGGCCAAAATAACTGAAGATGCCATATTAAAATTCCTCTGGAAAAATATAGTTTGCCGATTCGGCATTCCAAGAAGGCTGGTTTCGAATAATGGGAGGCAATTTCAAGGCCACAAATTAAAGGAATGGTGCCAACATTTGGAGATTCAACGGGCCTTCACCTCAGTAGCTTATCCTCAGAGCAATGGGAAGGCTGAAGTCACCAACCGAGAACTAATTCAGGGAATTAAGATCAAATTAGACCACACAGGGGGAAGCTGGATTGAAGAATTACCCAGTGTCTTATAGGCATACAGAACTACTCTTAAAGACAATATGGGCCTTACCCCATTTCATCTTGTTTATAGTGCTGAAGCCCTTGTCCCTGTGGAGATCGGCATGGGATCACCTCGAGTTTTTTCTTACACTCCAGACAATGATAGCAACAAGGAAAAAAGGTTGGCCGAGCTGGACTTAGTAACAGAGACTCGAGATCAAGAGGCTAGTCAAATGAGTGCCTTCCGAAGAAAAATTGCCCAAGCTTACAACAAAAAGGTTGTACCCCGATCCTTTCAGCTCGGTAATTTTGTATGGAAGAAAATTCAGCTTGTGGGGGAAGTTCGCAAATTGGCACCCCGATGGGAAGGCTCGTACAAGATTATCAAGAAGCTCAGTTCTGACACTTATTACCTTCGAGATAACGAAAGAAAGGAGCTTACTCGACCCTGGAATGCTTTCCATCTACGTCCTTACCATGTCTAAAGAGTCCAGTGATATGTAATGAAGTTTCTCCAAAATGAAAGCTCTCCTTCATGATCCCACTTACTTATTTGGCTCTTCCTTGGATATCACCTATCATGGCTGGTTCCAAGTATTTATCATTCACTTCTTCCTTGGATATCGCCAATCACGGCTCATTCCAAGTATTTATCATTTGCTTCTTCCTTGGATATAGCCTATCACGGTTGGTTCCAAGTATTTATCATTCGGCTATTCCTTGGATATCGCCTATCACGACTAGTTCCAAGTATTTATCATTCGGCTATTTCTTGGATATCGCCTATCATGACTGGATCCAAGTATTTATCATTCGGCTCTTCCTTGGATATCGCCTATCACGGTTGGTTCCAAGTATTTATCATTCGCTTCTTCCTTGGATATCGCCTATCACAGTCGGTTCCAAGTATTTATCATTTGGTTCTTCCTTGGATATCGCCAGTCATGGCTGGTTCCAAGTATTTATCATTCACTTCTTCCTTGGATATCGCCTATCACGACTAGTTCCAAGTATTTATCATTCGTCTCTTCCTTGGATATCGCCTATCATGGCTGGTTCCAAGTATTTATCATTCGGTTCTTCCTTAGATATCGCCTATCATGGCTGATTCCAAGTATTTATCATTCGGTTCTTCCTTGGATATCGCCTGTCATGTCTAGTTCCAAGTATTTATCATTCAGTTAATCCTTGGATATCACCTATTGTAGGGGATCGATGTGGTTGGCCGGCTAGAGGGGGGTGAATAGCCCTCTTTAGTTCGATGATGGAATTCGTTCTTTCTCATTGCGTCGCTTATCTATGATTGTCGTTAGCACAGCGGAAACAATAGAAACAATAATAATACTAACAATAATACAAGTATATGCAAACACACACGATATATGTGGTTCGGAACCAAATGGTTCCTACTCCACGGACGAGCTCACCTAGCTCTAGTTATGCACACGACACTAACTAAACCACTCCTTCTCAACAACACATCGAAGGTGGAGAAACCTCTCACAAGCAATTACACTAAGTAATGAAATACAAACAATACAAAGACAAATACAAAATACACGTAAAGAACACTTTACAACGCTTGCTTTGAACCCTTTGCTTGTAGCTTGCTTTGGATGGCTCTTGAAGGACTAGAATGCAACAGCAATTCCCCTCCAATAGCTTCCTTAAAGTCTTGGCGAAATCCTCCCACTTGAGCTCCATTTATAACCTACAGCGGCGGATCCATGTTGGATAAGTTCCAGCGGATCACCTATCGATGATGCCCATCATCGATCATTTGTGTTTCAATAATCGTCGGCCGCCCGATCGGCTCACAGAGCGTTATGTGCTGCGACATTCCCATTCCCGATCATTGCCATCCCTTGGCGATCTCGCATCCGATCGATCGGCACCGCTGCTGCAGTCTAACACCAGTCGAACCCTAGTCGACTTGGATCAGTCGAACTGACACCTATGCCAGTCGACTACTATCAGGCAAAACCTCAAACACCAAATTGTTTGAGCATCCGACCATCGGGTCAACCCTCAAACATCAAGTTTGAGCCTCCGACACTCAGTCTTATTCACTTGCCAAGTCCACCTTATCCCTCATGGAGTTCCCCACCGAAGCTCTCTTCCCTCGGCCTACGTCCCTCGGATGCACCAAGTGCACGGCTTCACAAAGTCATCCTTCGCATCTCTTGCCCTCGAAGTATGCTTCCCTTTGGTCTCACTTCATTCGCTCCCCGTCCGGCGGTCCCTCTGATGCACCAAGCGCATGGCTTCGCAATGTCATCCTTCACCGACTCAAGGACCCCGAGCCTAGTGAACTTACCAAGTCCTCAAGACTTCCCACATGCACCAATCGCATAGCTTCACAATGCATTTCTCACCAAGCACCAAGCGCACGGCTTCGCAATGCTTTGGATTTTCCCACACCAAGCCCTATGCTTAGATTTTCCATGCCAACTCCATGTTGGACTTTCCCACACCAAGCTCCATGCTTGGATTTTCCATGCCAACTCCATGTTAGACTTTCCCATGATAATTCCATGTCATGAGTTTTGTCTATCATCAAAATACTATCAAAGTACTGCTCGAGTCAAACTCGAGTCAACCTGGGCCGATTGCACCAACAATCTCCTCCTTTGTGATGATTGACAGAACTACCATCTCAAGTCTACCCATTCTCCCATATTGGCAATTCTCATATCCCAATGAGAATTCCAACGAACCCTAATTAGTAACTTGGTAACTTCTCCCCCTTTTTGACATTACATCAAAAAGGTCCTCCCGAAGGGTATGAATGTCTCATATCCCAATAAGATCTTACAATCTCTCCCTTGAAGGAACTCATGCCTACAATCTTTCTAGTGATCCCATATCACTTAAAGAGAGGCAACCCAATTTTCCTCCCATGAGGAAATACACATCCATCTTACCATGATGGATACCTCCCCCTACCATTGCACCAACAATGTCCTTGGAGAGTCCCTAAGCCAATAGGAATATTTAACCAATCAAAATTAAGGCAAAGTTCAACAATGAACTCTCATCCACCTTAAAATTGATACTCTCCCTAAACCCTTCTCCTAATCCATGTCCAATGGATTTCCACCCTTTCTAATGCTCTCCCAAGCATATACTAGGGTTAGGAATGGTTAGGGGACCTTAACCTAGCTGAACATGAGCCTAACCAACATTGAATTAGAAATCGATCATGCCACTATCGATCGATCGCCACCATGGCGGTCGACCGATAATACATTCAGTTTTGAATTTCAGAAATGGCTTTCTGAAATCCATAAGTAAATATACGTAGGTTTTAAAATCTTGAAAATGCATACATATAATACTTATCATAAACACTATGGGTGAAAAATATTTGAAAATTATTTTACCCACTAAATTAAGAGATTGACACAAAGTCCAAAAGTTAAGAAAAGTTTCAATAAAGAGCCTTCTTTGTATCATCCCATTCAATGGTGATAGCTATCAAAAGATAAAATTCACCAAGGTTTTTCAAAATATTTTTTGAAACCTATAATTTCTTTTTCCTAAATATCTCACTTATATCTAGATGTGTAAAACACATACAAGTCAAGTTTTTAGTGAGATGTGGGTTTTTGTTCTTTTAATGGTTTCATGCATATTTCTAGGCAATATTCTTTGATTCCCATCAAATTATGCCATGGTCCTTAATTCCATTTTATTTTATGCATGATGATGATTATGGCATAATTATGATATAGATAAAAACATATGCCAAAATCATGATGTCATGGCATGTGAAAGAAATCTAAGCATACATGACATCTAAAAATAATTCTAAACATGATCATGACATTTTTATAGATAAACATGAAAATGATGTCATGGCATGGCAAGGAAAATAAATCATGGCAAGTAAAATATGCTAAGGTATAGAATACCTAAGTGTTGAATCCAAATTGTCATTTCTAGGGTTAAGTCCATTTTTGCCTTAAAGCCATTTTTCCCCCTAGTGTGCCATAAACCCGAAATGGCACACCAATACCTCTTAGACCTAATTGTGCCAATTTAATCATTTTTCAACTTCTCAAGGCATATTGGCACATCCTAATGTGTCAACTCACCATGGTTAGGTTAACTACCCATCCACTTAGGGTTGACGCACCCTAACCCAACTAGCGTGAATCGATCACGCTCCTAGGAACCCAATACCTATTGGAGATCCTTGGGTTAACAAGGTATTCACTAGGGATAACTTCCCTAGATACCTTCCTAATGACCCTTTTAGGTTTTAAAGTCATAGTCTTTTGGGTCTTTCTTAGGTCAACTCTAGAGGTGACTCCTCCTTTGACCTTCTTAGTGACTTTCTTGGTTTTCCTTGAGTCCTTAGCCACTAAGCAAATATCATGGCTAGACTTATGGATGGCTTCCCTATTAGCCTTGGATTTCCTAGACCTAGATGTTGTTCCATAATCAAATGGAACATTATGATATGTCTTCTTGGGCTTAGGTTTGTGACCCAAACCTTCCTTTCCCTTAGACCGTTTTTGAACCTTAGGTCTTGACTTTTGGGCATTTGATCCTATAATTGAATTTTCTATGATTCTAAGGGTTTTCTCCATTCTTTCAAGTCTTGACCTCAAGACTTGGTTCTCTAGCTCTAATTTTCCCAGTTTTGAAATTTCATTAGATTTTTGGGAAAGCCTCTTCTTCTTAGGCATGTGCCTACCCTTCTTAGGGTTAATGCCTAGATTCTCTTCTATTCTCCTAATGGACTCCTTTGGTAAAATATTTCTAGAATTATGAGTCCTAGATTTATCCTTAGTTATATGAACATGCTTGGCACCTAAGCAATAAACATTATTATTCCTCTTAGCATGCTTTTCATTAATAATGGCAAGAGAACTAAAATAATTCTTAGCATGCTTTTTAACTTTAGGAATTGAATGTGCATTATTTAAATTTACCTTAGAGTTAGCTTTAGGAGTTTCCCCTACATGAGATACACCTTCTTGCCCTTTCTTCCTCCCCCTAGGGCATTGGCTTCGGTAGTGCCCCTTTTGATTGCATTTAAAGCACACAATGTGCTCTTTGCTTCTAGTTGTGGGGACTCCGACATCCTTTGACTTTGGGTTGACTTTTGGTGTCGATGCCTTTTCCTTAGCCAATTTAGGACATTTGCTCTTGTAATGCCCTTTCTCCCTACACTCAAAGTATATTATGTGATTTTTATTTAAAATAACAACACTTGAGTTACCTAGGGAGGTGGAGGAAGCCTCTTCTTGATCTTCGCTTCTCCCGGATGTGGATGTTTCTTGTTCTTTCTCTGGGATGGAAGATTGCCTCTCCTCCCCCTCAATGCTAGAGGTGGAGGTTTCCTTCAAGTCATCCACGTCGTCGAATGTGGATGGCAATTCTTCAACGGCATTCACCTCTACTTGTGCCGGTTGGGAATCTTTGTGGAATTCAACCACCTTATTCCACAAATCCTTTGCATCCCTAAAATTACCTAGCCTAGACCAAATATGGTTAGGAATCAAATCACTAAGCAATTTAATTACCTTGAGATTTGTCTTGAAATCCTTCATTTGGTCCTTGGTCCATTTTGATTTTTCTAGTGGCTTGTTTTCTTTGTCCCTAGGCACTTCAAAACCATTTTCAATGATTAACATGAAATCAAAATCGGTTTCGAAATATACCTCCATCCGTTTCTTCCACCAAGCAAAATCTCCATCGAATTTTGGTGGATGGATGTTATAGCCGGCCATCTTGTAGTGCTTGTGTCGGCGGTTAGTCCTTGACAAGCTCCTTGGCTCTGATACCACTTGTAGGGGATCAATGTAGTTGGCCGGCTAGAGGGGGTGAATAGCCCTCTTTAGTTCGATGATGGAATTCATTCTTTCTCATTGCGTCGCTTGTCTACGATTGTCGTTTGCGCAGCGGAAACAATAGAAACAATAATAATACTAACAACAATACAAGCATATGCAAACACACATGATATACATGGTTCGAAACCGAATGGTTCCTGCTCCACGGGCGAGCTCACCGAGCTTTAGTTATGCGCACGGCACTAACTAAACCACTCCTTCTCGACAACACGTCGGAGGTGGAGAAACCTCTCACAAGCAATTACACTAAGTAATGAAATACAAGCAATACAAAGACAAATACGAAATACACGTAAAGAACACTTTACAACGCTTGCTTTGAACTCTTTGCTTGTAGCTTGCTTTGGATGGCTCTTGAAGGACTGGAATGCAGCAGCAATTCCCCTCCAATAGATTCCTTAAAGTCTTGGCAAAATCCTCCCACTTGAGCTCCATTTATAACCTGCATCAAGCTATTTTCGTGCCCAGTAGTCGATTGCAAAAAGGCCCCAGTCGACTGCCTCTGTAGTTGTTGTCTCACAACGACCAGATCCACGTTGGATAAGTTCCAACGGATCACCTATCAGTCGACTGATGATGCCCATCAGTCGATTGGTGACCTAGTAGTCAACTGCCCAGTCGGCTACGGAGCGTTCTATGCTCGCGACATTCCCATCCCATCGATCATTGCCATCCCTTGGCGTGATCATTGCCGACATCACGATCATTGTCGACATCGGCCGATCATTGCCGACATCGGGCCGATCGGCTAATCCATGGCAATGATCGCCAACTACAAAATAAAGCGTAGTCTAACACCAGTCAAACCCTAGTCGACTTGGATCAGTCGAACCGGCACCTATGTCAATCGACTGTTGTCAGGCAAAACCTCAAACACCAAATTATTTGAGCATCCGACCATCGGGTAAACCCTCAAACATCAAGTTTGAGCCTCCGACACTCAGTCTTAGTCACTTGGCAAAGTCCACCTTATCCCTCATGGAGTTCCCCATCGAAGCTCTCTTCCCTCAGCCTACGTCCCTCGGATGCGCCAAGCGCACGACATCGCAACGCCATCCTTCACATCTCTTGCCCTCGAAGTATGCTTCCCTTTGGTCTCACTCCATTCGCTCCCCATCCGGCGGTCCCTCGGATGCACCAAGAACACGGCTTCGCAATGTCATCTGTCACCGACTCAAGGACCCCGAGCCTAGTGAACTTAACAAGTCCTCAAGACTTCCCACATGCACCAAGCATACGGCTTCGCAATGCATTTCTCACCAAGCACCAAGCGCACGGCTTCGCAATGCTTTGGATTTTCCCACACCAAGCCTCATGCTTGGATTTTCCATGCCAACTACATGTTGGACTTTCCCACACCAAGCTCCATGCTTGGATTTTCCATGCCAACTCCATGTTGGACTTTCCCATGACAATCCCATGTCATGAGTTTTGTCTATCATCAAAATACTATCAAAGTACTGCTCGAGTCAAACTTGAGTCAACCTGGGCCGATTGCACCAACACCTATCACAGTTGGTTCCAAGTATTTATGATTCAACTATTCCTTGGATATCGTCTATTACGGCTAGTTCCAAGTATTTATCATTCAGTTATTCCTTGGATATCGCCTATCACGGCTGGTTCCAAATATTTATCATTCAGTCATTTCTTGGATATTGCCTATCACGGCTGGATCTAAGTATTTATCATTCAACTCTTCCTTAGATATCACTTATCACGGCTGATTCCAAATATTTATCATTCGGTTCTTCCTTGGATATCGCCTATCATGGTTGGTTCCAAATATTTATCATTCGATTCTTCCTTGGATATCACCTATCACGGCTGTTAGGGCAATCTCTTGCCGTGATATGGTTTTGATGGTGTGGCAAAGGGTTTAAGTTAGTGTGTTATGTTTATTTGATATGTGCGTTGAAGTCGTGCAGGACTTAGTAATTCGCACATGGAGCCGTGGCGAGTTTCACATCTCATGACTCGTGCCTTGAGTCGGTGAAGGATAGCTTTGCGGAAGCCGTGCGCTTGAGCATCCGAGGGACCGCCGGACGAGAAGCTTGGAGTGAAGCCGGAGGAAGTAGACTTCGAGGCAAGAGACGCGAAGGAGCATTGCAGAGCCGTGCGCCTGATGCTGCCGAGGGACGTGGCCGAGAACGAAGAGAACTTCGAAGGCGAGGGACTCCGAGAAATGAGAGTGAGCGATTGTAACCCGGGGAGGGGTAGCTCTTAGGTGAAACTTGGCCATTTGGCCAAGTGTCGGATAGGTTTTCCCGACACCAGTCGACTGCCATGGAATGGCAATGATCGCTTCCGAGTCGAGTGTAGCTCGACCGTATACGATCGATCCGGTTTGTGGCAGCGATGACTCATACGCTGGCCGATCGCAAAGACTCGGACCGATCAAGGCGCAATGATCGTCAATAGGGTTTTGGCCATTACCGCTGTAGCCGATCGGGGGCCGATTACGATCGGGATCGGCATGTCGGTGAGGTCCAGCAGCCGATCGCTAAGAGTTCCGCTGGACAACAACGGCCGGCATCCGACGCGTGTTCGAGGCCGCTAGGGGCAATGATCGCCATGGGCGGCAATGATCGATGGCGGCCAACGGGAAGAAGTTAGCCCTCTCTATAAAAAGAGAGGGTGTGAGCCTTTGAGAGGCTAATGCTTAAGTTCCAAACAATCTTCCTAGTGCCCCACAAGCTCTAAACTCTTCTTACTCTCTTTTACTCCATTCTATTTGTAAGAAGAGTGATCTTGATTGTAAAGGTTACCTCCACCTAGCTTGGTGCAAAGGAGAGACCATTTAGTGGATTGGTTGAGCGGAGTGATTCACCGAGGACGAATCGGGGACCGTGGATTAGCGGCGTAGCCGTGAACCACGTTACATCTTGTGTTAGCATTGTCTATTTCCTTTGCTTTGTTTTTATTTGTTTAATTTGCTTGTCTTGTTTTGTTTTTCCGCTTGCGCTAATCTCTTGTGTAGACGAGCAAATTCCGATAACCAACGAACGAGGGCTATTCACCCCCCTCTAGCCGGCCATCCGATCCCTTACAAGTGGTATCAGAGCCGAGGTTGCTTGTCACCGGACTAACCGCCGCAACAAGCCCTACATCAAAAATGGCCGGCTCCAACATCCACCCACCGGAGAATTCTCTTGGTGGAAAAAGAGAATGGAGGTATTCTTCAAACCGATTTTGAAATATTGTTAATTATGGAAAACGGTTTGAGTTGCCTAGAATGAAGATGGGGAGCCTTTGGAAAAATCGAGATGGAGCAAAAGACAAAGAGAAGAGTATTTGGCAAATTCAAAGGCCAAGCACCATCTATACAACGTACTCCCTCAACAAGAAGTCAACCGGATAGGAGAGTGTGCTAGCGCCAAGGAAATGTGGGAGAAATTAATAGAGATCCATGAAGGCACATCCGAGGCAAAGCTAGCAAGGAGAGATGTCCTTCGCTCCCAATTGTCCAATATCAAACTCGAAAAGGGAGAGAAGGTAAAATCTCTACACTCTAGATTTAAGGAAATTCTAACCGGTTTGACAAGTGTAGGTGAAAAGCTCTCAACCGGATATGGTAATGAAGGCCATAGATGTCTTTCCCGGTCCTCAAAGTGGAGCTCCATGGTGGACTCCTTCTACATCTCCAAGAATTTAGAAGTGAGCACTTTGGTGGAGTTGTTTTCAACAATGGAACTCCACGAAACTAGGCTTGTGGGAATACAAGAGGAGCCTAAACTTCAACCCTAAAGATGAGTAGCTTTGATGGCATACAAGGGGAAAAAGAAGATAGAGATCCCTTCCTCCTCCGATGATGAAGCCTCATCCTCCTCCATGGATAGCACCAAGAAGCCTACATGGTAAGGAAGGTGACGTGCATTTAAGAATTTTAGATTTGATAAATCTAATGATAGGAATAGAAGACCAAGGGGGAAGGTCATATGCTACAATTGCCAAGGAGAGGGACACATAAGGGACAATTGTCTCCTAAACAAAAGCAAGGAAGAGAGGAAAAAGAAAGAAGAAAAGAAGAAGAAAAAGGGGAGCAAGAAAAAGAAGGAAGAGGAGAAGAAGACAAAAGAAAAGGGGAAGGCCAAAGCATTCAAGGCCAAGACATGGGATGATCCTTCCTCATCCTCCTCCTCATCATCGGATGAGGAGAATGCCTTTGTCGCCAATTTGGCCTTGATGGCCTTTGACGATTTGGATTGCTCCTCCTCCGAAAATGAAGGATCAAGCACAAGAGGAGAGAGCTCAAGTGAAGGGGGAGCCTCCTCCACATCATCATCCTCCTCATCATCCGAAGAAGAAGAAGAGGACATGGAAACTATGGTAACGAAAGCCTCTCCTAGTAAAATAGTTTCTATGATTTCTAGTTTAACTAGGGATTTGTTTAGAGCAAAGAAGAAAAATAAATGCATGCTAGATCAAATTAAGGCATTAGAAAATAAGCTAGAAAATGCATGCTTAAATAATACTTCTTCTTGCCATGATGATGCATGCTCACATGATAATTATGTGCCTTTAGATGTTAGTGATGCATGCATAGAAGAAAATAGGGCATTAAGGGAAAAGGTAGATTATTTAACCAAAGCCCTAGGAAAATTCACAATTGGCTCCAACACCTTGAATATGATCATAGGGAGCCAAAGGGCAAGTTTTAACAAGAAAGGCCTAGGATATAAAGAGAAGAAAAATGAGAAGGCCTATAGATGCCTAATAGCTAGGGGACAAGACAAAAACAAAGTAATAGCTAAGAAATGGATCCCCAAGGAATTTCTAGTGAACCCCATAGGTAAAAATCTATTTTGGGTTCCAAAATCCATCCTTAAGGGTTAGAAAACCCCTAGGGTAGTCAACCATATGAACTTGACCTATATCATATTTTGGTTGACTTAGGATGACGGGACAACATTTTTAGATAGTGTTGGGTGATGATAACGTGCCCATAAAAAGGTAATAATGCTTAAATCATGATGATTAATGTAATTTCTATGCTTAATCATAAAAAGGTTTATGATTTTGATATTGGGCACATCATCATGAGAAATAGGTTTAAATCATGCTTTAGGTGACACTTTTTTTTATTATCATCACACAATGCCTAATGCATGGTTATAATTTGATGAAAACATGTATTTCATGATCATAATGTAGAATTAATTGATATATGTCATTATGATCATGTAGGATGTTAGGTTGATACTTAACCATGATAGAATTGCATGAATATATGGGTTAAGTATATACAAATATCCCCTAGGATGCATCTCACACTCACTATAGGCTAACTTGATTGCAAACTTAGCATGGGTGAGATGTTTGGATGATACAAATGTCCACTAATGCCTATGGCATTTAGATGGTCATTTAAAGTATCAAAATATCAATAATAGACCAATCATGGGGAAGGCTTATGTTTAATTCATAGACATATTGCCCAAAGATCATGGTTGGATATTTCATATGTTTTCAAAACAATTTCTTACCCTAAAATACATGTATTCATGTTTTGAAACAATTGGATGCAAAACTAGGTAGCTAACTTGACACTAGAATGATCAAAAACCTAGTGGTTTTTAGAACTTTTGGATTTTTGGCAAAAACAAGAAAATATAATGAGTTTTCATGAAAAACTATTTTTCCTTGATAGATATACTTAAGAGAAATATGTTCCTCGAATTTCATGATTTTTCGAATTTTCTAAAATTTTTAATGCATTTCTGAATTTCATCCAGAAAATCGTAAATCCTTTAGCTCATTGCCATACCGATAGCGATGATCGGTGGCTATAATTCAGAATATTGAAGGCCGAATTCAGTTTATAAACCTCCTACAAGTGGTAGAAATATACTTGATGCCATGAGCTTATAACTTAGTGTTAATCTTTTTGATGGTGTCAAAGGGGGAGAAATAAGTATGTTTAAGTTAATCACATTAAGGGGGAGAAATATATGTAGGGGGAGAAATATATGATAGGGGGAGAAAATTTGCATAGAGAATTTCATGGATTAAGGGGGAGTTGCATGTTATTATATCATGTTTATCTTTACATGCTTTCTTACCCTTAGAATTTATATCAAATGTTTTTACCTAACTTAAACGGATTGCCACACATCAAAAAGGGGGAGATTGTTAGGGCAATCTCTTGCCGTGATATGGTTTTGATGGTGTGGCAAAGGGTTTAAGTTAGTGTGTTATGTTTATTTGATATGTGCGTTGAAGTCGTGCAGGACTTAGTAATTCGCACATGGAGCCGTGGCGAGTTTCACATCTCATGACTCGTGCCTTGAGTCGGTGAAGGATAGCTTTATAAGCCGCGGCGCTTGGAGCATCCGAGGGACCGCGGACGAGAAGCTTGGAGTGAAGCCGAGGAAGTAGACTTTGAGGCAAGAGACGCAAGGAGCATTGCAGAGTCGCGCCGATGCCGCCGAGGGACGTGGCCGAGAACGAAGAGAACTTCAAGGCGAGGGACTCAGAAATGAGAGTGAGCGATTGTAACCCGGGAGGGGTAGTTTTAGGTGAAATCTTGGCCATTTGGCCAAGTGTTTGATAGGTTTTTCGACACCGCCGATCGCATGGAATGGCACCGATCGCTTCCGAGCCGAGTGTAGCTCGACCGTATACGATCGATCGGTTTGCGGGCGCAGCCGATCGCTATACGCTGGCTGCCGATCGCTAAGATTAGCGCCGATCCAAGGCGCAGCCGATCGTCAATAGGGTTTTGCCAGACCGTAGCCGATCGGGCGCCGATTACGGCCGCGAATGATCCGTGAGGTCCAAAGAATGATCGCTAAGAGTTCCGCTGACAACAACGGTCGATCCGACGCGTGTTCGAGGCCGCCAGACGGCAATGATCGCCATGGGCGGCAATGATCGATGGCGGCCAACGGGAAGAAGTTAGCCCTCTCTATAAAAAGAGAGGGTGTGAGCCTTTGAGAGGCTAATGCTTAAGTTCCAAACAATCTTCCTGGTGCCCCACAAGCTCTAAACTCTTCTTACTCGCTTTTACTCTATTCTATTTGTAAGAAGAGTGATCTTGATTGTAAAGGTTACCTCCACCTAGCTTGGTGCAAAGGAGAGACCATTTAGTGGATTGGTTGAGCGGAGTGATTCACCGAGGACGAATCGGGGACCGTGGATTAGCGGCGTAGCCGTGAACCACGTTACATCTTGTGTTAGCATTGTCTATTTCCTTTGCTTTGTTTTTATTTGTTTAATTTGCTTGTATTGTTGTTTCCGCTTGCGCTAATCTAATTGTAGACGAGCAAATTCCGATAACCAACGAACGAGGGCTATTCACCCCCCTCTAGCCGGCCATCCGATCCCTTACAACGGCTGGTTCCAAGTATTTATCATTCGGCTCTTCCTTGGATATCGTCTATCATGGCTGGTTCCAAGTATTTATTATTCGGCTCTCCTTTGAATATCACTTATAATATCTCGACCAACTCTCCTATCATCGAAGCACAGAGAAGGTACTTAGGAGTTGTTTATTATTATTTGTTATTATCATAGTTAGTAGTGTTAAATTCCTAAGAGGCCGAGAGACAATACTTAGCTCAAGAAAAACTTGCATTAATCTCAAAGGAATTACAAGTGTAGCAAAGCCGCGTACGATTACAAAAATTTACTACTGAACTAGAAATTAAAAACTAAACTATTTGGGGAGACCACCAGTACCAAATCTGGTGTCTCATCGATGAGACGCTGTATATCTAGGAACTCGGTCGAAGCCCCTTCGGGTATGTATCTGGCCTCCTTAACATGCCGGATAGCCCCTTCGTAACCTATCTCTAGGAGGTCAACAGTGCGACCTCCTAGAATGTCGAAAAACTCTTCCGAGATAAGGAAGGCCTTTTTACAATTTTCCCAGCGGCCCTCTGATAGTCGCATTATTATTGTGTCATTTTTTCTTACATATCGGATATTTTAGGCTCTTTGATACGGTAATTAGCGTTATTCAGTATGTTTTTACATATTGGATCTATTTGTAATTAATTGTTTAATCCCTATAATTTCAGTATTATTTTTTCACGAGTTGAATGTGATTTTATAGGGAACATGAAAAGAGCCTAATCGGAGCAATCACAGTCGTCGATCCGGATCAAATCGATCCTAGCCGTTGGATTGATTGATCAGCCACTTAGGGAGATTAATTGAAGTTATTTAACCCTAGGTCTAAATGGGTGGCTGAGATTAGAAACGGCACAATCGAGCGGCTGAGGAAAATTGAGTTAAAAGCAAACATATTCTATTGTGTGACAGAGAATGCACAACCTCTATAATACGTAACTGAAACGGGCAGACAGAGCTCCACTCCGGCAATGATTCCAAAGGTTTTCCCCAATCCCATTCCATCTGGCGTCCTCTCCTTTCCTTGGTCCGGTGGAGCTGGCGGCTGAAGTTGGGCAGTGGTAGTTCATCGATCGAGCAGCGTGGGTTTGTCCATCATCACCGACGATTCTCAGATCCATCACCACCGGAGCTGAGCTACCCTAGCAGGTGATGGGTTTTGCTTATCGAGTTCGTGAGGGGAAACTTCGCTTCCCACTTCACCTCGATCGCTTATTCATGGCGATCCCATCGATGTCCCTGGATTAAAAAAATTTAATCCTAGACAAAAGGGATTGCCCAAACAACTAAGTCATCGTCGTGCTATTCGTTTAGAGAGGTCACTTGAACAAACTCGTTGTTTAAGCGACCAACCTCTATTCTACGAGTAGCTGCGGAATAGACGATGTACACATCGCCGACATTTGTATTTATGTTCGGGATCCAAGTATTATTTAGCCACAAACAGAATATATCATGCTCATAATTGGAAAAATAAATACAAGCAAGTAACAAAAGAGAATAGAGAATAGATATACCTCTCGATCTTCTAATGTATGACCTTCCTCCTTTCGGACGTCGTGTGGGCGACGATCTACCAAAAGTTGAAGCTCCTAGATCACCAATCATCCTTCCTTGCTCGTTCCGAGCAAGAGAAAGAATAAAAACAAAGCTCTATTCCTTCTTTCAACCAACCAACAACCTCAAATGATGGAGCTTGTCGCAGGCCAAGAAGGAGGAGAAGATTATGGTGGAAACCGACCAAGACACCAAGGGAAAGTCCTATATCTTATTTCCACCACCTAAAGAGAAGGAGAAGAGGGTCTTTGGCTGCCGATCAATGGCTGGAAAGGGTTGGAGGGGTGCCGACAGCTTGAGGAAGGAGAAGAAGGCAAGGAAATCTTTCCTTATTAGGTGTCGGCCAAGCCCAAACCCTAGCTCCTATCTCTTGCCGCCAACCTCCAAAACCCTAACTTCTCTTGATTAAAACTCCACGCCAACCCCTTGTCCTCCTTTTATAGAGTTAGGGATAAGCCTCCTTTTAATCTCCACCATTGGTTCTAAGGATTTAATCTCAACTATCGGATCTAGAGATTTAATCTCAACCGTCGGATCTTAGAGATTTAATCTCTACCTTTGGATCTAGAGTTTTGTTTCTATCCATCGGATCTAAGCTTCATGAGGTGTTAATAGGCTACATTAGGGACCATGAGGAGGAGTTGGATCTTGGCCACCCATGGATCAAGCCCACATAAAGTCCGATCCACTAATGATAATCCAATCCACTAAAGGATTATCATTAATCTACCTCACCAACCCCCATAAGATAATATGGGCTCCATATATTATTTGTACATTTTCTCCCCGTGTTTAAGATCTCGAATGTCCGTCGATTAATTAATTTACTGACCATTAATTAATCAACATCTAACTCTATGAGTAGTACCACTCAACCTTTTCATCATGCCGGACCAAGTCCACCTGCAGGGTTTACATGATGAACCTTGTGAGCTCCTCAAGGGGACATCATCATCCTAATATATAGGACATGGTTTCCTCCAGAGATTAATCTATAAATCTCGCCCATTGGTAAATCAAAGAGATGAATACTAAGTATATGTACCCGTTATTATATCGGGATTAAGAGCATGTACAAAATAATATCTGAGGTCCGATTCGATTATGTAGTCAGTAATAAATCGAATCACCTCTAAGTCGGTCCTGCTCAATACACACAAAGTGCACTAGTGTGATTCTATGGTCAAGACAAACCAATGCCAAATCACACTACAACCATTCCGATGGTTTGTCCAAAGTCATCTCAGTTGTGAGCCTTTACTTATACTTTACAAGGAGTCGATAACATGATCTCCCGTGTGACACCACACACCATGTTATCTATAATGTAATGTATTAGACAATATTGCATAACCATAAAAATGCAAACAATGATCATGTGATTCATATTTCAAAATAAAGATGTTCATACAAAAGATAGACTTTTCAGTATACATCCCTACAATCTCCCACTTATACTTAAAGACTATGTTGTCCTCAAACTGTCATACATCTGATCCCCATTCCCTCCACATGCCTATCAAAAGCTCTCTCCGAAAGGGCCTTAGTGAAAGGATCTGTCAGGTTATCCTCTGATGCAATCTTGGCCACAGCAACTTCTCCTCTCTTTACGATTTCTCGTATCAGGTGGTACTTGCGCTCTATGTGTTTACTAGCCTTATGGGCTCGTGGTTCCTTCGAGTTTACAACTGCACCACTATTATCACAATAAATTGTGATAGTTCTGGGCAAACCTAGAATCACATCCAAGTCCATCAGGAAGTTCCTGAGCCACACAGCTTCTTTGGCCGCCTAAGAGGCTGCCACATACTCAGCTTCCATGGTAGAGTCCGCCATGCATTTTTGCTTGACACTCCTCCATACAATGGCTCCACCTCCCAAAGTAAACACAAAACCTGAGGTAGACTTACTGTTATCCCTATCAGATTGGAAGTCGGAATCCATGTAACCCATAGGGAGTAATTGGTCTGCCTGGTAAACCAGCATATAATCCCTAGTCCTTCTCAGGTACTTCAATATATGCTTTACCGCAGTCCAATGTCCCTGTCCTGGATTACTCTAATATCTGCTGATCATACCCACGACAAAGTAGATATTTGGTCTCATACATAGCATCGTATATATGAGGCTTCCTACTGCCGAAGAATAAGGAACTGCCTTCATCTCCTCTATCTACTCAGATGATCTAGGACACATCTCCTTAGATAAACAAACTTCATGCCTGAAAGGTAGAAAACCCTTCTTGGAGTTTTGCATGCTAAAACGATCCATAATCGTGTCTATGTATGAAGCTTGGGATAAGCACAACATCCTTTTTCTGCGATCTCTTATAACCTTGATCCCAAGGATGTGTCCCACCTCTCCCAAGTCCTTCATATCAAACTGTTTCGACAATCATACCCTTTACATCCAATAACACCTTGATATTGTTGACAATCAACAAAATATCATCTACGTATAGTACAAGAAATACCACTACGTTTCTATCACATCTCTTGTATACACAAGACTCATCCGGACTTTGAATAAATCTATAAGACTGGATTATCTCATCAAAGCGGATGTTCCAAGACCTCGAAGCTTGCTTCAATTCATAAATGGACCGATTAAGCTTACACACAAGATGCTCTTTGCCTTTAGCAACGAATCCCTCTGGTTGCTTCATATAGATGTTTTCCTCAAGACTTTCATTAAGGAAAGCTGTCTTGACATCCATCTGCCACACCTCATAATCCATATGAGCGGCTATGCATAAGAGAATCCAGATAGACTTAAGCATAGCTACCGGCGAAAAGGTCTCCTCATAATCGATACCCTCTTTCTGAGTATACCCCTTCGCAACAAGCCTTGCTTTGAAGGTCTCAACCTTCCCATCTATTCCTCTCTTTCTCTTGTAGATCCACTTGCATCCAATGGTTTTTACACCATCGGGTAGTTCTACTAGCTTCCAAACCTAATTTGAATCCATAGATTCAATCTCAACATTCATTGCACTTTACCAAGATACTGCATCTTTATCTTGGATTGCCTCGTCATATGTCCAGGGATCAGGTTCATGTTTGCCAGAGACCAAATCAGAAGATTCTCCCAACAACATGAATCTATCAGGCCGTCTAACAACCCTCCCACTACGATGAGGTATCTCCTGTGTATCCTCTGTGACACGCGGTACAGTGACTTGTGGTATATCCTCTTATACCGGTGGTACTGAAGAAGTGACTTCCCCTTTTAATTCCTCCAGAACAATTTTACTCTTGGGCTTGTGGCTCATTACATAGTCTTCCTCTAAAAATCTAGCGTTCGTGCTAACGATCACCCTATGATCTCTATGACTATAAAACAAACCACCATTCGTTCCTCTAGGATACCCAACAAACATGCGTACTTCTGTATGAGGTTCCAACTTACCAGCATCTGCCTTCAGCACATGTGTTGGACTCCCCCATATCTGAATATGTCTTAGACTAGGCTTTCGCCCAGTTCACAATTCTGTGGGAGTAGAAGGCACTGATTTAGATGGAACCAAGTTCAGAATGTACACCGCCGTATCTAGAGCATATCCCCAGAACAATCTGGCAACTCAGAATAACTCATCATCGATCTAACCATCTCCATAAGAGTCCTATTCCTTCGCTCTGCTACACCATTCTGCTGGGGTGTGCCAGGTGCAGTCAATTGGGATTGAATCCCAGCCTCTGATAAGTAGTTCCTAAACTCTCCCAAGAGGTACTCACCACCACGATCAGATCGTAGTGTCTTGATACTTTTACCATGACGTTTCTCCACATCAACCTTCAATTCTTTGAACTTGTCAAAGCATTCAGACTTGCAGCGCATCAGGTAAATGTATCCATATTGTTGGATCGAGAAGCATCGCTAGAGGGGGGGGGCGAATAGCGAGCGTAGAATTTCTTTTCGTTCGTTTATGTTCGTTAAAACACGAGTTGACACTGCGGAAAAATAAGAAGACAAGTTTATTTTTACTTGGTTCACAACCCAACGGTTGCTACTCCAAGGCCCTAACGGTTCTAGACCGCATATGGAGGGCAAAGCACTATAACGTCTCCTCCTCGTTGGAGGTAGGAGACAACAATCACAAAATCGGAAGTACGAGAATGAGGCAACAAGCCTACCTCACCTCGTTATGAATAAAAACAAAGAATACAATAATAAAAGCAATTACTTGCTACTGTTGCCGACGAAGAGGATTAGAACTTGTTGTCGCGTCGGCGTTATGACGGTGTTGGAGCTTTGGCATTGTAGGAGCACTTAAGAATAATCTTGATCATGTTTGGTGTTGGAATCCTCCCCTCATTTTATAGATTTTGGCCTCTGAATATATCTCCTAATATTTTGGAACAGATCCCGAAGTTGTACACAATTTTATTGCGAAGTGGCCGCGTCAAACGTTATCTATTTTGACCAAGCGCAAAGGATGATTCGTCGCCATCAGTCGACTGATACCTCCCATCAGTCAACTGATGAGCATCAGTCGACTGCCCCATGTCCAGCAGTCGACTGTCAACCTGGCCACTTCCCTGCAGTAAGAGGTTAGCACGGAAAATGGTAAATACGACGGTTTCTAACCGTCTGATCTCGACCTAGACCTTCCACAGGAAGTCTTAGTCAGATCACTGCCTACGGTAGTCCCCATAAAGAGGACACGACCTGACCATCTCTCACTCACACGAGCTTACCTCGATACTTACTTTGTAGCTCTCGCTTCCGGCCTTCCACTCGATTCCTTCGGCTCCCTCCGAAGTCACTCGAGTGTCGCCCGACCACCGCGGCTTCCTCCGGGTGTCGCTAGCCTTCAGCTCTAGCTTTAGTACTTTTCTGCACACTCGATTTAGCTCGTGAGATAACGATGTAAACTTAACTTTGTGTCTTTGCCATAATCAAAACATACGTTCGATTATCTAGTGCCCCTGCACCAACACATATCTTGAGTAATCGTCTATAAAAGAGACGAAATACTCAAAACCACCTCTAGCATGGATAGACATAGGACAACACAAATCAGAATGAACCAATTCTAACACATCTTTGGCTCTATACCCCTTGGCCTTAAAAGGTCTCTTGGTCATCTTACCCTCCAAGCAAGATTCACAGGTTAGGAGATCCTCCACCACTAATGAACCCAAAGGTCTATCAGCTATCAACCTTTGAATTCTTCTTAAGTTAATGTGACCAAGCCTAAGATGCCAAAGATATATTTGGTTCATCTTCGAAGGTTCTTTTCTCTTATTAGAATTAGAAGATGAGTTATTAATTTCAATATGCATCGTGGGAGCTTTTAGTTCAAGTGTGTACAAATTTCTTATCAAAGCACCCGAAAAGATAATGTCCCTATTCCTTTTTATAACAACTCTGTCATTAAAAGAAATAGAATATCCATCCATAAACAATTTAGAAATTGAAATTAAATTCTTTCTAAATAAGGGTACATAAAGGCAATTTTTAAGAAACAAAACTTTATTTTTCTCAAAAGATAAATGAACATCTCCCACTGTAACAACCGCCACCTTCGTGGCATCGCCCAAGTACACGGTAATCTCCCCCTCAGCTAGTTGTCTGGTTTCCTGAAACTCCTGCAAAGTATTGCAGATATGATCAGTGGCTCCCATATCTACACACCAGGTGTCGGTAGATAACACCGCTAAACATATTTCAACGACTAGACCAAAAGATATACCTTTTTTCTTACGGTTGGGGCAATCCTTCTTCCAGTGTTCAGTCTGCTTACAAGTGAAGCACTTGGCTTTCGGCTTCTTCACTCCTCCCTAAGTACCTCCCACCGCCTTTGCCCCAGTTTATTTCTTCTTCTTCTTGCCTTTCGGCTTAGAAGTAGAAACCTTTTGGGTCACCATGGCATGTGCCTGAGCACTCTGACGAAATAGCCCCTCTGCCGCCTGGAGTTCTGTCAGAAGTTCCGCCAACGAATACAACCTTTTGTTCATGTTGCAGTTCAGGCAAAACTGCTCAAAACTCCTAGGTAGAGACTGGAGTATGATATCGACCTGAGTTTCCCCATCGATCTTAGCTCCAAGGACCTCCAGCTCATTCAAATGAGCCATCATCATGAGAACATGATCCCTCACGGGTGTTCCCTCGATCATGGTGGTCATCATCAAGTTTCTCATGGCTTCTTGCCTCGCAGCCTGATTCTGGTGTCCGAAAATCTCTTTGAGATTGAGCATCATGTCATAAGTTGTGGGCATGGCTTGATGTTGATGTTGCAGTACATTTGACATGGATGCCAAAATGTAACACCGCGTCATCTCATCGACCTTTACCCACTTCTTATAACTCTCTCTCTCATTTTCCCCAGAATCTTCTACAGGCTTAGGAGGGCACTCTTCGAGGACTACATATTTGTATTCCTCAGTAGTCAAGACAATGTCTAGATTCCTCTTCCAATTAACATAATTGGGTCCAGTAAGTTTGTTCTCTTTCAGTATCACAGCAAGTGGGTTGAAAGTCATTTTGAAAGAAAACCTAAGAATCACATAAATCAAAACATTAGATTTCAAAAAATTATTGATTCCTCAAACAATAAAATTTTAAAATCAACCAACACCTCAAAACACCGAGAATATCGTATGCCACGATAGTGTGGACGTATACGAATTCTACATTTGTAAGAGAAGGTTTTACCCATTAATTTTACTATCTTGTCAACCTAACTTTTTGACAAGTGAAATTAATAGTTGGTTCCTCTTTGGCCCTACAAATAAAAGTAGTGACTCCGATAGGGAGGATACTTATATTTGTATCTAAGTGTTCACCATTACTCGGTACCAAGGTAATTATCTCGGGTGATGTGCCTTCCGATGGGGAAGTGCACATGCTCCTTAATAATTTCCTATAACCATATTTGACCTTGTGATCCGCAAACAAACTCATCCGATGGGGAGGAAGGCACTCAGAGCCGACGCGCAAGTTTGTTTGCATCACTTGTCAAATCGTAATGGTGGTCGTGGGAATTTATAAAAATTTCCCTCTCCCACTTAGTAATTTGAAATTGAGGAATTTTTCTAGCCTACAACATGCATATCAAACAAAAAGCAATAAATATGAAAAATAAATTATTTTCCAACTATTATGGCTTTTGTCTTCAATATGTCTCCCGTCGCATCGCCTTCTCGTCCGCTCCTCCTACGCCATGTACAAGTCATCCGGAGATCCGAGCCGAGACTAAAATCTATTTTAATTTACATCCATCGATCCTATACTCCACGAGGGAGTGTACATGAATTCTAGATCGAAAGTAAACTAAAATAAAACGAGTGGCTAAACAATGTCGTATCTAATTTACAAAAAATTAAATACTAGCCTCGTCAACCCCGAGGATTCAATAAAATATACACATACAATCACATACACACATATGGCCATAATAGTCGGATCTTATGCCTGCAATCGAAGAGTTAAACTACGCATATCCTACTATTATCCGGCATATATAATATATGAAAAGTGCATAAAAATTAACCGAATCCTAAACACACAAAACCGGAAACCTTGGCTCTGATACCAATTGATGGGTTTTGCTTATCGAGTCTGTGAGGGGAAACTTCGCTTCCCACTTCACCTCGGTCGCTTGTTCATGGCGATCCCATCGATGTCCCTGGATTAAAAAAATTTAATCCTAGACAAAAGGGATTGCCCAAACAACCAAGTCATCGTCGTGCTATTCGTTTAGAGAGGTCACTTGAACAAACTCGTTGTTCAAGCAACCAACCTTTATTCTACGAGTAGCTGCGGAATAGACGATGTACGCATCGCCGACATTTGTATTTATGTTCGGGATCCAAGTATTATTTAGCCACAAACAGAATATATCATGCTCATAATTGGAAAAATAAATACAAGCAAGTAACAAAAGAGAATAGAGAATAGATATACCTCTCGATCTTCTAATGTATGACCTTCCTCCTTTCGGACGTCGTGTGGTCGATGATCTACCAAAAGTTGAAGCTCCTAGATCACCAATCTTCCTTCCTTGCTCATTCTGAGCAAGAGAAAGAATAGAAACAAAGCTCTATTCCTTCTTTCAACCAACCAATAACCTCCAAGGATGGAGCTTGCCGCCGGCCAAGAAGGAGGAGGAGATTATGGTGGAAACCGGCCAAGACACCGAGGGAAAGCCCTATATCTTGTTTCCACCACCTAAGGAGAAGGAGAAGAGGGTCTTTGGCTGCCGGTCAATGGATGGAAAGGGTTGGAGGGGCGCCGGCAGCTTGAGGAAGGAGAAGAAGGCAAGGAAATCTTTCCTTATTAGGTGTCGTCCAAGCCCAAACCCTAGCTCCTATCTCTTGCCGCCAACCTCCAAAACCCTAACTTCTCTTGATTAAAACTCCACGCCAACCCCTTGTCCTCTTTTTTTAGAGTTAGGGATAAGCCTCCTTTTAATCTCCACCATTGGTTCTAGGGATTTAATCTCAACCGTCGGATCTAGAGATTTAATCTCAACCGTCGGATCTTAGAGATTTAATCTCTACCTTTGGATCTAGAGTTTTGTTTCTATCCATTGGATCTAAGCTTCATGAGGTGTTAATAGGCTACATTAGGGACCATGAGGAGGAGTTGGATCTTAGCCACCCATGGATCAAGCCCACATAAAGTCCGATCCACTAATGATAATCCAATCCACTAAAGGATTATCATTGATCTTCCTCATCAACCCCCATAAGATAATATGGGCTCCATATATTATTTGTACATTTTCTCCCCGTATTTAAGATCTCGAATGTCTGTCGATTAATTAATTTATTGACCATTAATTAATCAACATCTAACTCCATGAGTAGTACCACTCAACTTTTTCATCATGCCAGACCAAGTCCACCTGCAGGGTTTACATGATGAACCTTGTGAGCTCCTCAAGGGGACATCATCATCCTAATATATAGGACACGGTTTCCTCCTATAATCAATGGCACACCATATAAATATTATCATCTCCCAACTTACCGAGCCTATCGATTTAATCTATAAATCTCGCCCATTGGTAAATCAAAGAGATGAATACTAAGTATATGTGCTCGTTATTATATCGAGATTAAGAGCATGTACAAAATAATATCTGAGGTTCGATTCGATTATGTAGTCAGCAATAAATCGAATCACCTCTAAGTCGGTCCTGCTCAATACACACAAAGTGCACTAGTGTGATTCTATGGTCAAGACAAACCAATACCAAATCACACTACAACCATTCTATGGTCCAAAGCCATCTCGGTTGTGAGCCTTTACTTATACTTTACAAGGAGCCGATAACATGATCTCCCGTGTGACACCACACCATGTTATCTACAATGTAATGTATTAGATAATATTGCATAACCATAAAAATGCAAACAATGATCATGTGATTCTTATTTCAAAATAAAGATGTTCATCTGAAGATAGACTTTTCCATTATCGTCCCTCTGAAGATGTAGGTCACGAAGCTAGGGGTGACATGTCTATTGTGGTCATGGCGGCAAGATCAATTTCTGCTTCGACGGTAGTAATTCTTCCGATTGATGGCGTTCTCCATTTCCAAATGTTGGTGATGATCGATATTTGTTCACTCGATTCCTTCCACATTAGCGGTAGTGATTGATGCGTCTTCGCTTCATCTCATAAAGCCACCCATTGGTGTTGTAGCCACGGTGATCCGGCCACCATCGGAGCTGTGAACTACCACCATCAATCCAACTCTCATCGAATTCTGACGGGAGATCCGTACACTGAGGCTGTAAGAGTTGCTTGGTACCGTCATGGGTCACCGAAGAGGGTGGTACTTTTCGATGTTTGTGGAGATCTGTTAGTTAATTTTTACACTGTTGTTTTATTATTTTACTTTGGTTTTTTCAGTATTTTTACATTGTGGCTCACTACTGTTCACTATATTTTTTTCAGTATTGTTTCGGTATTGATTTCCTAGTGTTCAGTTGTGTTTCAACGATGTTTCAGTCGTATTTTGTTTGTGTGGTATATTGTGCGTGTGGTAATTTGGTTTGATAGTTTAGTGAGTCTTGTTAGTCATTTACAGTGTTTACCTAGTAGTTAGATTTAATTCCTTTAGTGTAATTGTTCTTCCCAGTTTTTAGTTAATCTTCGGCCAGTGTATCGTATAGTGACAGTGCGGTGCTTGGTTGAATTGCTTTCGTTATTAGTTTAGATTTCATTTACATTTGGCCAGTGTACCGTATAGTGACAGTGCGGTGCTTGGTTGAATTGCTTACTTTCCTTGCATTTAGTTTGTAGTTAGTCTTCGACCACTGTGTCGTATAGTGACAGTGCGGTGCTTGGTTGAATTGTTTTATGTTTGTTAGTTTAGTTTTTAGTGATTGTTTGACCACTGTGTCGTATAGTGACAGTGCGGTGCTTGGTTGAATTGTTCACATTTGTTTCTTTGATCATTGTACCATATAGTGACAGTGTTGTGCATGATCTTTTACTTTTGCACCTTAGGTTAGTTTCCAAAGGGTTTGATCATTGTATCGTATAGTGACAGTACGGTGCATTGTTGAATTGCTTGGGTTTGTTAGTTTGACTTTTGGCCAACACTTGATCATTGTATCGCATAGTGATAGTGCGGTGCTTGGTCAGATTGTTTGGACTTCTCATGTTTGCTTTTTGATTTTGCATTTTAATAGATTCTGCATTTTAATAGATTCAGAAAACCTCCAGTGTTTACTTCTGTTTAAAAATAAACATTCAGTCATTAGGTTCATTTTGAGACGATTCGAGTCAGTCCTATATTGCATTAGTGTAGTTAGGGGGTTCGGAAAATAATTTGGGAAACGGTATCATGCACGACACATATTATCAGTTCACTAAAATTTTGGCGTCGTTGCCGGGGAACTTTTTAATGGTGTTCGTTTGTCTTTAAACTGTAGTTAGTTAGTTTGTTTGTTTTTCTTTTCTTTTGTTATTAGTGTCTTTCTTGTTATTTTTTTTCTATTTGATATTCATTGTGTTTGTTTGTGGTGATGTCTAGGTCTTCAGGCAATAATCTATTTGAGTCTTATGCAGTAGTTTTGGTGCAGCAACAGAGATATCAATAGAAGACAGATGCATCCATTCAGAGCATTGAGAGACAGATTATCCAACTTGCATCTAATTTTAATCAACTACAGTCACAGGGATCTAGTCAGCTACCATCTCAGACCATCCCAAATCTAAAGGAAACATCAGTACAATTACATTGCGGAGTGGCAGAGTTACCTCAGGCCCTATAGCACCAGTTTCACCCTTCCCTCAGAGGTCAGTGCAGCCTAGGAAGAGGGTTGTTGAAGAAAAGGCTAGGGAATTCCAAGAGCTAGCAGATTACCAAGTATGCCAAGTTTTGTAAAGATCTGTGTGTTCACAAGAAGTTGTACTCTTTCTATGGAGGTAGGAGATACTGTAGTTCGATTACTATTTTGGACGCTATGAGACACTCGATGGAGGATCATTCTTTTCTTGGCGTGGTTATAGCTGATGAGCTGGACTGCATGAACTTTATTTCTTAGTCTGTTTTTCATTTGGATATCTCTGCACCTTCTACATTTTATTGTGATTTTATTGATTTTGATGATTCTGATGTTGATGATGATTTATCATTAGGACCTATCTGTGGGCCCTTTTATGTAGATAGGGATATGGAATGTGTAGGGACTTGCACTCTTCAGGCGACGCCCCAAGAATCACTTCCATCAGATGTTTTTGAAAAATGTCATTTTATGGTCGAGCATGGGATATCTTAGGTCATATTATTTCTGTGTATGGTATTGAAGTAGATCCTGCTAAAATTCATGTTATATCTTCTTTATCTTACCCCGCTTCTGTGCGGGAAGTTCGTGCTTTTCTGGGTCATGTAGGTTTCTACAAATGTTTTATCAGAGACTTCAGCAAGATTTCCCCTACCCTTGACCAACTTATTGCAGAAAGAGGTGGTATTTCAGTTGACCAGGATTGTGAGGAAGATCGAGCCACCCCCATAGCAGATTCTTTTCCAGATGAGCAATTGTTTTCACCTGTAAGGTAAGACACCATAGTATGTAGATTTTGCTAATTATTTAGTTGTCGTGTTATACCTTCACATTTTACTCATACACAAGTCCATAAATTGAAAAGTGATGCTAAGTATTATGTATGGGATGATCTTTATCTTTGGAAGTTTTGTAGTGATCAGATCATTAGACGATGTGTACCTGATTATGAGTTTCATTTCATACTTACTTTCTGTCATTCTCTGACTTGTGGGGGGCATTTTGGACCCCAAAGGACGGCTAGGAAAGTTTTAGAGTCTGGTTTGTATTGGCCCACCTTATTTCATGATGCCTATGAATTTTACAAAGCTTGTGAACGATGTCAACGAATAGGAAACATAGGACGTAGAAATAAAATGCCTCAACAATCCTTGTTCTGTGAGATTTTTGATGTTTGTGGTATCGATTTTATGGGTTTGTTTCCTGTATCGTTTGGATTTTCATATATTCTTTTGGAAGTTGATTATGTTTCCAAATGGGTGGAGGTAATCCCCACTAGGACTGATGATTCTCCAATTGTTGTAGATTTTATTGGGTCTCACATATTTTGTAGATTTGGGGTACCTAGGGCGATCATTAGCAATCAAGGGTCTCACTTTTGCAACGGACTCATGAAGTGTCGAACCGAGAGATCAAGTCTATACTGGAGAATAAAGTCGGGCCAGACATGATGATGCTTCTTCTCCGACATGAAAGGGGAGTGTGTCTTTTATTTACTGCATTTATTTTCTTCCTTTCATGTTCAGAATAATTTGTGTGGTTGATTGCTTGTTTGCTTGTTTACCTAGGTTTGTTTAGTGTGTGTTGTTGAGTCGAATAATTTTCCCTATGCATGTCTTAGTATCATTTCAGAGGTGGTAAAAATTAGTTAAGTTTGATCATCAAGTGGTAGATTTTGGTGTATGATAAGAGACTTCACTTGCATGCAGTCACTTGTTAGGATGGTGAATCTTTTGTCAATAAACCAGACTTGATTTTGATTTACCTAGTGAGGTTGTAAGTCATTCTTATCATTTACCCATGTTTGAGTGATAACACATGTGATACTTGCTACTCCAGAACTTGCTTTGAGTTTTTTCAAAACTGTAGTAATATTTACTTACATGAATATGATGAAGGATTTAACTCTTGGTTCTTTTCCTTCCTTGGTTTGCTTGTCTAATCTGCTTGATACTTTCATGATGTCTTACTTGCCATATCTTTACATTTGTCATTTATTGTCTATGTTGTCTTTGTGAATTATCTTTTTCGTATCTTTTGTTCTCATCTTGGAGGAATAGCATGATGAGTATTGTCTGAGACGGACACAAATTTTAAGTGTGGGGGAGGAGATATTATTTTGTTGGAAATTGACAAAGAGACTAAGCCTTGAATTGGTTTTCTACACACGTCTTCAGTTTTAGAGTAATGGACTTTGGATAAGGCTGTCAATTTGTTCAGCAAGCTGCAGTTTTAGCTCCTAACGTGCTTAGATTCTGTACATTGATTGATTGATAGATTTTTCATAGTTGGAAATCTAACCAAACCATTCAAATTGATATGGAAGGTGGTAAAAAGGACAGTGAATTTTCTGGGTGTAGAAAAGGGGAAAAGAAAAAAAAACTGAATAGTGAAGAAGATACTTGGAGCAAACTTGCAAAATCTCAAGAGAAAATCAACCAGAGCTTTGATGATAGGACTACAGTAGAAGACAGATGGAAACTGCAAAATTTCCTATCAGTAATGTAGGTGGAATTGCAGAACATAGAAGTAATGTTGAGGAAGTTATGCCAAGCATTCTGAAGCTGGCAGGTCGTTGGCTCGTGAAGATGACATGTGCAGTAGAAGAATCTGCTTAAGCGAGCTTTGAGGGTGGAAAGCACAGGTCTGAAATTTAGAAAAAATATAGGAGTATCAATTGATTCATTAGAAAATGAGCTGGATCTAATTTTCTTCTGGTGATTTTCTACTGGTTTTGGACATAATCAGATAAGAATTTACACGGGAAAAAGGAATTTTCTGCTGGATAGTATTAACATGCCTCCACAATTAAATTCAATGGAACCATAACTTAAAATTGAATGTTTAGGAAACATACTTGCTGAGGTGCAGCAGGAAAGAGATCAAAGATCAAGGATCTTGAGGCTTCTTCAGATATTTTTCGATCTCTGAAAATGAAGATAGAGATTCATTTGCAGGATTGTATTATGGTTATCTAATTGGAAGAGTTGCACCTGCCTTTGTTACAAAATTAACTAAACAATGGCTGAACATTTGCAGCACATGGTGGAAGTAAGAAGAGAATTTGTGTCTGATCAAGCAAAGAAAAATTCAGGATCTCTAAGGAAAATTAGCCTCATGCTCGAGCAATACTGAAAGGCCACAAAGATCTGCAATTCTGTGATGGAGTTTGAGTCATCAAGAGATGGACTGTACAGCTGCGTCTAATGGAGAAATGAAAGAGCAAAAGTCCATCTTGAGCTATGCGGATTTCCGTGAGAATCAATAAAGTTGTTTGGACTATGCTTGCAGATGGAAAATCTTTTGCTAAAGCAAAGATAAATGAGATGATGTATGATTTTGATCAGGATTACAAGGACATTGGTGTTGTTCTGTTACTACTAAATCCATTTTTGTTAGAAATGCATCAGATTGAACTTTTCTAGAAACAATGTACAGAATGATGTGGGATTACATTTTTTTTTCTCTCAGAAAAAGAACAAGATTCACACAGACGACAAGAAGCTTGGGAAGTTTTAACCACTGCTGGTTTAAGGTGTCCAAGAAATAAAAATTTTACTGCCTACCTTTGAGAAGTTGCACGTGTAAACTTAGATTAGCTAGATACATTCTAAAAAATGCATGAGTCACCAAAGCTCTAAGAGGATATGCTTACACGTGGATTCAAGAAATGCCAAGGTTATTTAAAAGGAAGTGTAGCTTGGAATGGTATTTAAATTTGAGGATTCCAGTCACGTGGATTCAGGAAACATCTGCTCAAAGGTTGTATCAAATTTTTAGAAATAATAGGACATGTCCTACACCTGATTGGGACTCAGTTGGAAGTAATACCCATTGTTGAATATCACTTCCGTTGCCAACATTGGGAAGATGTTGGAGAACATGAGCCATCATTCTGTTAAGTGAGGGAAAGGTTGTCTAAAACTGATGTTGTCGTTCATGCAACTGGACTGAAGCTGTTCGACATGTTTTATTCAGTTGCAGGTTCCTTGTTTGTTGTCTAGAGGAGTTGTACGTGCAAGATCTGGGAAGTTTTGGGAGAACATGTTGGACATTCCTGCAACGAACAAGCAAAAGGATGAACCTGGTGTTGCTGTCAATTTCCAGCATTCCTTCTACATATAATCTCTGAATGGATTCATAAGAGCCATACATCACGAGAGAAAAAGAATCAAAAATCAAAACATGATGAACTCCTTGCAGCAAAAATATTGCCAATGGATTGCATAGAGCTCCCATGATTCTGCTACCCTTTGCAAAAGCTATGCAAGTGATGGATGCTGCAAGAAAACTATGGATTTAGCTGCCATATTCCAAGTTAAAATTCGTGCAGAAATTTCTACACAGTTGATGAAAACTTGATGTTAGTACAGCACTCTTCGATGGTCAGCACCTTGATGTGCATTTTACAAGGTCAATTTACAAGCACATTCTTGGAGTAGAGGTTACTTATCATGACATGAGGCTGTTGATCCAGATTACTATAAGAACCTGAAGTGGATGCTTGAGAATGATATACGTGAGGTTTTGGACCTTACGTTTAGTATGGATGTTGTTGAGTCTTATCTTCTTGGATCGTTATTGAAATATCTCCCTCCACACTCCTACATGTGATTTATCAAGTTTATTCTTCCAATTCTTCCGTTGTTATCGTGTTCATTCTATTTTGATCTTCTTTGTATGTTCTGTGGCAATCCATTTCTGATCTTATTTGAGTTTCGATAAATCCTTTTAATTCATGTATGGGATGTATTGATAGCAGTAGAGAAATAGATGATAAGTCTAACGCCCGTAAAATTCCTAGCAATTTTACAAGAATTTTCGCATGATTATAATGAGCTTTATGTGGGCTCTTACAAAAAATAAAAGAAATAGAGCCAAAAAGGATGCATGACCTAGGAATTGAACCCCAAACCTCTAGTAGATAGCTAAGCCCTAAAGATGCATCCAATAACCAGAAGCCCACAGGGTTGTACTATTAGAGAAATATGGAAAATGATAGATAAGGGTAAGGGAGGCTAAGGGACACCTTCAAATGAATAAATAGAGGAATGAGGAGACATGAGAAATCAAAGTTGGCATCTTCTCCTTCTCTTCTTCTTCCTCATCGAAAACCCTAAGCTCCCTCTTCCATTTTCCGAGATCTATCCAAGCAAGAAGAAGGCTTTAGGTTTGGCATCCCTTAGGGTATTTTCCAACTATTAACAAAGCGAAGGATGTAAGTATCCCCTCACCTGCATACAAGTTGTTTCGATTGATGTTTTTAAGCAAATCCCTTAATGAACCATTCAGCCAAGACCCTTACTTATATTTTCAATGATGAACCATGCCATACCTTGTAGGAATATAATATGATAGGTTGCAAGATAGGTTTGGTTAAGTGTTTGATCTTAAAAACCCCAAGAAACTTTCGACCAAGACCATTACTTGTGCTCTCCATGATGATCTATGATATACCTTGTATGAATATGATGATGATAGGTTTCTAGATGGGTTTGGTTAAGTGGTTGATCTTCAAGCCCTCCTAGGACTCTCGGCCAAGCTTCTTTTGACCCCTAATGTGTTTTTCTATGCCATGCTCTAGATGAGTTTATGATATGTTTTGATGTTAGATGAAGATAACATATTCTATGCTAGGCTTTAAATGAGTTCATGCCATGTTTTAATGATTAGATGAAGATAACATATTCTATGTCATGCTATAGATGAATTCATGTTATGTTTTGATGTTAGATGAAGATGACATGTTGTTGGCTAATCTAAATTTAAGTGGTTGATCCTTTAAGTTCCTTAAACCATTCGGCCAAGACCTATTTAGGTCTATTATGCTATGATCCATAAGATGGCATGTTATGTTATGAATATAGATGAAGGTAACATGTTGTTAGCTAATCTAAATTTAAATGGTTGATCTTTTAAGTTCCTTGAACCATTCGGCCAAGACCCATTTAGGTCTACCATGCTATGATCTATAAATTGTCATGCTATATTTTGAATGTAGATATAGGTAACATGTGAAAGCTAAGCTAGATTTAAGAAATGAATCTTAGGTTTTCATAAAACTCTCGGCCAAGAATTATCTAAACTCCCAAGTGCCTTCCATGCTATGCTTTATATGTGAAAGAATTAATATGTGGTTAGTTAGATCATATATAAGTTGTTTAGGGTTTAAAACTTTGGTAGAGCTCCATGAAGTTTAGATCACTCCATGTATGCTTGTTTATGATGTCTATGTCATGCCCTATATGTGTGTGATGTTAACATGATGTTAAGGAGTCCTTGCTCAAGTGGTTTAGCATGATTGGGTTATGTCACTACCATATGTCTATGTTAATAGTAGGGGTGCATGATAAATTTCTACTCATTACCATGTTAAATGTATGATCATGTTATGCTCATTGTCATGTAAATTGTATGATCATGTTATGCTCATTGCCATGTGAATTGTGTGAATGTATGATATGTTATAAAGAAGGAACTTGATATGTATGAAAGGAATATGATATGTTATGAAGAAGGAATATGATATATTATGAAAAGAAAAATGATATGTTATGAAGAAGGAACATGATGTGCTACGAAGAAGGAACATGATATGTCATGATAAAGAACATGATATATTTATGAAAAGAAAAATCATATGTTATGATATGAAACATGATAAGTATTTTACTTTCTGCATGGCTTGTACCGAACCCTAACAAGGTCCAAAGGGATGGGCTCCTAAGTTGCCCTAGGCCGACAGACATAGTACGGGCCTAAGATGAGCTTCTATGTTATGATTGCCCCTAGGTCGACGGTCATAGTATGGGATGGACTCTCAAATGCCCTAGGCCGACGGTCATAAGTACGGGCCTAGGATGGACTTCTATGTTATGATGATGGCCCCTAGGTCGACGGACATAGTACGGGCCTAGTAACCTAGTAGGTTCGGGATTAGCTACCTCGGGTCTATTTAGGAATGCACGCTATGATGATGATGATGTGGTACAATGTCGGGCCCAATATATTGAAATTATGTTTAAATACCTATAATATATGTTTTCAAAGAGCATCCTGCATATATCCTTAGTTCATGTCTGGATCGTTATGATGTTATATTCATGTTATGCTTATGTTTATATGCATGTTATGCTTGCTTATGTTCTGGTATATTATATGCATGTTATGTTTGCTTATGTTCTAGATGTTTAAATGAATGTTATGCTTATGTTCTGGTATGTTATATTCATGTTATGTTTGCTTATGTTCTTAAATGTTTATATGAATGCTATACTTATGTTCTGGTATGTTATATGCATGTTATGCTTGCTTATGTTCTTATGTGTTTATATGCATGTTATGTTCGTTTATATGTAGTTGTATGTTTATATGAATGTTATGTTTATATATGTTATATGATCATGTCACTGCTCTATGCTTAATGTTTGACGTATGATTTTTGTGAGTAGGACAGAATCTTACTAAGCCTATGTGCTTATAGTTTATGTTCCCTTGTACTGCAGAAAAGGGTAAAGGGTGGCTAAACTAAAGGGAGTAGCAGGAGGGGCAAAATGTGTGTGGTAGTGGCATGGTGGAGGAGATCTGTTATGTTTCCTTATGAATGTTTTCCTTTAAGATGATTTTTATGAACTTGAACTAAGTACTTATGAAATGATAATGCATGTTCTATGTTTAAAAAGAAGTAATTATGAAATGATGATGCATGTTTATGTTTAAAAGAAGAAAAAAAATAAGTCTAAAGTCTTCCGTTGTAAGAAGTATTTGTAGTCTTCCGCTGAAATGCATGTATGTACGATCGTGTCGCGCCGCCCCTCCGAACCCCTGGAAAGGGCGGGCGTGACAGGTTGGTATCAGAGCAGATCTGCCTTTCCACTACACACACATCAAGCTCTAAATCTTGCCGCTCCAAATAAGAATTTCTATGCCTACTCTATTTTTTTTTTGTTCATGTATGATAAGAAATGCTTCTAGCTTAAATATGCATGAAAATATATATGATAACCTTATGCTAACCTTTAGTTTAACTATGCATAGATAAATGAACGATAATCTTATACTAGCCTTGCTTTAATATATGAAGATAAACATGGCTAGAAGACATAGTAATAGGGTCAATGAGATAGTAATATATGGAAGACGTAGTAATAGGGTCGATGAGATAGTAATATATGGAAGACATAGTAATAGAGTCGATGAGACAGTAATATATGGAAGACATAGTAATAGAGTCGATGAGACAGTATTTCGCTCTCCATGGGGAGCTCCAGTACTGTTGGTGAAGAAGAAAGATGAGTCTATGCGAATGTGCATAGACTACCGAGCGCTAAATAATGTGACGATCAAGAACAGGTACCCTTTACCCCGGATTGATGACCTATTCGACCAGCTAAAGGGTGTCACCGTCTTCTCTAAGATTGACCTGAGGTCTGGCTATCATCAAGTGAAAGTGAAACCAGATGATATACCAAAGACGGCTTTCCGAACAAGATACGGACATTATGAGTTCGTAGTTATGCCCTTCGGAGTGACGAATGCACTTGCTATGTTCATGGATCTGATGAATCGGGTATTCTCGACATTTCTCGACAAATTTGTAATCGTTTTCATCGACGATATACTGATATATTCGAGAACCCCAGAAGAGCATGCAGAACACCTGAATATGGTATTACAGATTCTTCGGGAAAAGCAGTTGTATGCAAAGTTCTCGAAATGCGAATTCTGGCTCGATCAAGTATCATTTTTGGGTCATGTTATATCCAAGTACGGAGTGATGGTAGACCCAATAAAGATTGAAGCTGTGAGTAACTGGAACCGACCAAAGAATGCCAGCGAGATCAGAAGCTTTCTTGGGCTAGCAAGCTACTATTGGAATGGCGCCCTACGAGACTCTATACGGGAGGAAATGTAGATCTCCTATATGCTGGTACGAGGGTGGTGAAAAGAAGGGAATGGGACTCCAGACAGATTTCATTGACGACACCACCTGAGCTATACAGAACATCCGCCAAAGAATTGAAACTGCTCAGAGCCGGCAAAAGAGCTATGTAGATATGCAGCGTAGACCGTTAGAATTCGAAGTCGTGGATCTGATATTCCTCAAAGTGGCCCCTATGAAGGGAGTGATGAGATTCGGAAGGAAGGGTAAGCTGAGTCCGCGCTATGTGGGACCATATCCGATATTGAAGAGAGTTGGCAAGGTAGCTTACGAGCTAGAGCTGCCTCAAGAGATGTCGGCTATTCACAACGTGTTCCACGTTTCGATGATCAAGAAGTGCATTTCCAGTACGGACCAAGTGATCGAGCCACAAACAGTGCAAGTTCAAGAGGACCTGAGTTATGAAAGTCGGCCTATCCAGATACTAGACCGAGAAGTCAAAAGGCTAAGGAATAAAGAGGTGCCCTTAGTGAAGGTCCTGTGGCAAAATCAACGGTACGAAGAAGCTACCTGGGAACGCGAGGAGGACATGAAACAAAAGTACCCAGAGTTGTTCTAAGTTTTGAGGACGAAACTTTTAAAAGGAATGAAGGATTGTAACACCCGTAAAATTCCTAGCAATTTTACAAGAATTTTCGCATGATTATAATGGGCTTTATGTGGGCTCTTACAAAAAATAAAAGAAATAGAGCCAAAAAGGATGCATGGCCTAGGAATTGAACCCCAAACCTCTAGTAGATAGCTAAGCCCTAAAGATGCATCCAATAATCAGAAATCCAACAGGGTTGTACTATTAGAGGAATATGAGAAATGATAGATAAGGGTAAGGGAGGCTAAGGGACACCTTCAAGTGAATAAATAGGGGAATGAGGAGACATGAGAAATCAAAGTTGACATCTTCTCCTTCTCTTCTTCTTCCTCACCGAAAACCCTAAGCTCCCTCTTCCATTTTTCGAGATCTATCCAAGCAAGAAGAAGGCTTTAGGTTTGGCATCCCTTAGGGTATTTTCCAACTATTAACAAAGCGAAGGATGTAAGTATCCCCTCACCTGCATACAAGTTGTTTCGATTGATGTTTTTAAGCAAATCCCTTCATGAACCATTCGACCAAGACCCTTACATGTGTTTTCAATTATGAACCATGTCATACCTTGTAGGAATATAATGATGATAGGTTGCTAGATAGGTTTGGTTAAGTGTTTGATCTTAAAAACCCCAAGAAACTTTCGGCCAAGACCATTACGTGTGCTCTCCATGATGATCTATGTTATACCTTCTATGAATATGATGATGATAGGTTTCTAGATGGGTTTGGTTAAGTGGTTGATCTTCAAGCCCTCCTAGGACTCTCGGCCAAGCTTCTTTTGACCCCTAATGTGTTTTTCTATGTCATGCTCTAGATGAGTTCATGATATGTTTTGATGTTAGATGAAGATAACATGTTCTATGCTAGGCTTTAAATGAGTTCATGTCATGTTTTAATGATTAGATGAAGATAACATGTTCTATGTCATGCTATAGATGAGTTCATGCTATGTTTTGATGTTAGATGAAGATGACATGTTGTTGGCTAACATAAATTTAAGTGGTTGATCCTTTAAGTTCCTTAAACCATTCGGCCAAGACCTATTTAGGTCTATTATGCTATGATCCATAAGATGTCATGCTATGTTATGAATATAGATGAAGGTAACATGTTGTTAGCTAACCTAAATTTAAATGGTTGATCTTTTAAGTTCCTTGAACCATTCGGCCAAGACCCATTTAGGTCTACCATGCTATGATCTATAAATTGGCATGCTATGTTTTGAATGTAGATATAGGTAACATGTGAAAGCTAAGCTAGATTTAAGAAATGGATCTTAGGTTTTCATGAAACTCTCGTCCAAGAATCATCTAAACTCCCAAGTGCCTTCCATGTCATGCTTTATATGTGAAAGAATTAATATGTGGTTAGTTAGATCATATATAAGTTGTTTATGGTTTAAAACTTTGGTAGAGCTCCATGAAGTTTAGATCACTCCATGTATGCTTGTTCATGATGTCTATGTTATGCCCTATATGTGTGTGATGTTAACATAATGTTAAGGAGTCCTTGCTCAAGTGGTTTAGCATGATTGGGTTATGTCACTACCATATGTCTATGTTAATAGTAGGGGTGCATGATAAATTTCTACTCATTACCATGTTAAATGTATGATCATGTTATGTCCATTGCCATGTAAATTGTATGATCATGTTATGCTCATTGTCATGTGAATTGTGTGAATGTATGATATGTTATAAAGAAGGAACTTGATATGTATGAAAGGAATATGATATGTTATGAAGAAGGAATATGATATATTATGAAAAGAAAAATGATATGTTATGAAGAAGGTACATGATATGCTATGAAGAAGGAACATGATATATCATGATAAGGAACATGATATGTTTATGAAAAGAAATATGATATGAAACATGATAAGTATTTTACTTTCTGCATGGCTTGTACAGGACCCTAACAAGGTCCAAAGGGATGGGCTCCTAAGTTGCCCTAAGCCGACGGACATAGTACGGGCCTAGGATGGGCTTCTATGTTATGATTGCCCCTAGGTCGACAGTCATAGTACGGACCTAGTACGGGATGGGCTCCCAGATGCCCTAGGCTGACGGTCATAAGTACGGGCCTAGGATGAGCTTCTATGTTATGATGATGGCCCTAGGTCGACGGACATAGTACGAGCCTAGTAACCTAGTAGGTTCGGTATTAGCTACCTCGGGTCTATTTAGGGATGCGCGCTATGATGATGATCATGTGGTACAATGCCGTCCCCAATATATTGAGATTATGTTTAAATACCTATAATATATGTTTTTAAAGAGCATTCTGCATATATCCTTAGTTCATGTCTGGATCGTTATGATGTTATATTCATGTTATGCTTATATTTATATGCACGTTATGCTTGCTTATGTTCTGGTATGTTATATGCATGTTATGTTTGCTTATGTTCTAGATGTTTACATGAATGCTATGCTTATGTTCTGGTATGTTATATGCATGTTATGTTCGCTTATGTTCTTAGATGTTTATATGAATGTTATGCTTATGTTCTAGTATGTTATATGCATGTTATGCTTGCTTATGTTCTTGTATGTTTATATGCATGTTATGTTCGTTTAAATGTAGTTGCATGTTTATATGAATGTTATGCTTATATGTGTTATATGATCATGTCACTACTTTATGCTTATTGTTTGACGTATGGTTTTTGTGAGTAGGACAGGATCTTACTAAGCCTATGTGCTTATAGTTTATGTTCCCTTATACTGCAGATAAGGGTAAAGGGTGGCTAAACTAAAGGGAGCAGCAGGAGTGGCAAAATGTGTGTGGTAGTGGCATGGTGGAGGAGATCTGTTATGTTTCCTTATGCATGTTTTTCTTTTAGATGATTTTTATGAACTTGAACTAAGTATTTATGAAATGATGATGCATGTTCTATGTTTAAAAAGAAGTAATTATGAAATGATGATGCATGTTTATGTTTAAAAGAAGAAAAAAAAATAAGTCTAAAGTCTTCCGCTGTAAGAAGTATATGTAGTCTTCCGCTGAAATGCATGTATGTACGATCGCGTCACGCCGCCCCTTCGAACCCCTGGAAAGGGCGGGCGTGACAATAAGCAAGCATATGGTAGTGCAAGATTATATGTTGTTTTGAGGGCGCCCCACTCCTACGATCATTATGTGAGCATTAGTGCAATTATCCATTTTGGGAGGTTTTGTATCAGGCTTGGTTTATTTGATCGGATTGGAACTCATCGTACATGTTGATTGTTGTAGGAGTCGGATCTTTTGATTACTCGGGATCCGGATCATTTTGGTGATCCTAAGTAACTTATTTTTTCTATCTCTGAATTATTGATCTGGGTATTATTTAGAGGAGTTAGGGAGTCAGTGTTTCTTTGTTTTTATTATTGCTCGGGATGTGCAAAAATAAGTGTGGGGGAATTTGATAGTCGCATTTTTATTGTGTCATTTTTACTTACATATCGGATATTTTTGGCTCTTTGATATGGTAATTAGCGTTATTCAGTATGTTTTTACATATTGGATCTATTTGTAATTAATTGTTTAATCCCTATAATTTCAGTATTATTTTTTCACGGGTTGAATGTGATTTTATAGGGATCATGAAAAGACCCTAATCGGAGCAATCACAGTCGTTGGATTGATTGATCAGCCACTTAGGGAGATTAATTGAAGTTATTTAACCCTAGATCAAAATGGGTGGCTGAGATTGGAAACAGCACAATCGAGCGGCTGAGGAAAATCGAGTTAAAAGCAAACATCTTCTATCGCGCGACAGAGAACAGAACAGAGCGGCGTCTTCTTGTTCCTTGCGAGCGCAGCAACAGAGATCCACTCCAGCACTTCCAGCGACGATTCCGACGATTCCAAAGGTTTTCTCCAATCCCATTCCATCCGGCATCCTCTCCTTCCCTTGGTCCGGTGGAGCTGGCGGTTGAAGTTAGGCAGTGACAGTCCATCAATCGAGCAGCATGGATTCGTCCATCATCACCGGCGATTCTCAGATCCCTCACCACCGGAGCTGAGCTACCCTAGCGAGACACGGTCATGCGAAGCTAGGGGTGACCTGCTACTGCTGTGGTCACGACAACATCAATTTCCAACTTCCGGCGGCAGTAATTCTTTCGATTCAGGCGACATTCTCCATTTTCAGATGTTGGTGATGATCAATACTTGTTCCTAGCTCCGATTCCTTCCACATTAGCAGCCATGGTTCATGCCACTTCATCTCCGCAGAGCCACCCATTGACTGTTGTGGTCACGATAGTCCCGAAGCCACCATCGGAGTTGTGAACTACCACCTTCGATCCAACTCTCATTGGATTCTGATGGGAGATCCGTACACCGAGGTCGTAGGAGTTGCTTGGTACCGTCGTGGGTCACCGGAGAGGGTGGTACCTTACCGATGTTTGTGGAGATCTGTCGGTTAATTTTTACACTATTGTTTTATTGTTTTACTTTGGTTGTTTCAGTATTTTTACATTGTGGCTCACTACTGTTCACTATATTTTTTTTCAGTATTGATTTCCTAGTGTTCAGTTGTGTTTCAACGATGTTTCAGTCGTATTTTGTTTGTGTGGTATATTGTGCATGTGGTAATTTGGTTTGATAGTTTAGTGAGTCTTGTTAGTCATTTACAGAGTTTACCTAGTTGTTAGATTTAATTCCTTTAGTGTAATTGTTCTTCCCAGTTTTTAGTTAATCTTCGGCCATTGTATCGTATAGTGACAGTGCGGTGCTTGGTTGAATTGCTTTCGTTATTAGTTTAGATTTCATTTACATTTGGCCAATGTACCGTATAGTGACACTGTAGTGCTTAGTTGAATTGCTTACTTTCCTTGCATTTAGTTTGTAGTTAGTCTTCGACCACTGTGTCGTATAGTGACAGTGCGGTGCTTGGTTGAATTGTTATATGCTTGTTAGTTTAGTTTTTAGTGATTGTTTGACCACTGTACCGTATAGTGACAGTGCGGTGCTTGGTTGAATTGTTCACATTATTTCTTTGATCATTGTACCGTATAGTGACAGTGCGGTGCATGATCTTTTACTTTTGCACCTTAGGTTAGTTTCCAAAAGGTTTGATTATTGTATCGTATAGTGACAGTTCGGTGCATGGTTGAATTGTTTGGGTTTGTTAGTTTGGCTTTTGGCCAACACTTGATCATTGTATCGCATAGTGGCAGTACGGTGCTTGGTCGGATTGTTTGGACTTCTCATGTTTGCTTTTTGATTTTGCATTTTAATAGATTCAGAAAACCCCCAATATTTACTTCTGTTTAAAAATAAACGTCCAACTATTAGGTTCGTTGGGAGACGATCCGAGTCAGTCCTATACTGCATTAGTGTAGTTAGGGGGTTCGGTAAATAATTTGGGAAACGGTATCACGTGCAACACATAATTTACCGGTTCATCACCCTCCTCGCCCGAGCGGTAGGAGACTAGGTCAGCCTTAGCCTTCTCAACTTGGTCTGCTAGCTCATCCCGCCTTTTGGCCTCAAACTCTGCCTGAGCCAATTTGATCTTCTCAGCCTGCAGTAGTCGGGCCTCGATTTCTTTGACGCGGGCTTTAAGTTCGTCTGCCTCGACAACTTTAGCCCGCAGCTCCTCTGCTTCGGCTGCTTGGGCTCTTAGGCGCTCCAGCTCCTGCGCCTGGATCCGAAGGTCGTCCTCATAGCAGAGGGCTTTAGATCGGAACACGGCTTTCTCGGACTGGGCTAGTCCTAGCTCTGTTTCCTTGTCCCGCAGTTGGGTGGTGAGGGCTGCTACCTGAGCCTGCATCCCCTGGAAGGTCGCTGTCATGGGGGGTAGTCGGGACATCATCTCCAGATGGCAGCCCCAAAATTATAGGGGAGCCTAAAATTAGCAAAATAAACAGACTAGTAAAACATTTAAGAAAGTGCTTACCTTGGCCAAGTGAGTGTTCATCTCGTCACTCAGCGCCGGGATGGACTTCCCCTTTGTAGACTCCCCTATCGCGTCCCAAATTTCTCAAAGAAATCCCCGAGCTGGCCGCTCCTGCCCCGGCCTCGGATGACTAGAAACCTAGGGGAGGGGACTTGAAATGCGTGGCTGCGAGGATGATGGCTCGACCGGAGGGGAAGGAGCCCCCAGGTACTCTTCCACGGAGGGTGCCGGGATATCGGGACTTGAACCGCTCGACCACTCACTGCTCGGTCCCTCACCGCTCGGCCCAGCCGAGTCGCGAAGACTTGGACTGGGGGAGGATGGCCGAGAATGGCTCTTCTCCGCGGAGGAGAACACCACGTGACTCCTTTTGCACTGCCGTCGCTGCTCTTCCGACTCCTCGAAACTTATCACCTCGGCCACCATGGAAGGCCGAGGTGGTGGAGGTTCGTCTGAGCCGACCCCTTCAGGTGTCTCGGCAGGAGCGTTTGCAGGAGGGATCATCTATGCCCTTTTCTACTTCATCCTTTTGTTGATGGAGGCGTGAAACATGACTTCAGCTATCATAGACGAGGGAAGTTAGCAATTAAAAATAAAACAAGGTAGGGCTTTTTTACTTAATGAGCCGCTCAGCTCGGCCTCTATTGGACTTATACCGAAATGATATAGAAGTCCCTCCTCCAGCAAGACGTTGACGTCAAAGCTTAAGCCGACGAGGACTCCGAAAATCTATCGATAAGCAGGAGATTTTTTGAAGCTATGGATAGAGGGAGAAGGTGGCAGCTCGAGCTGCCACCCGATCGACCAAGAGAAAGGGGATTCGGGTTTAACAAACAAGTATCGAATTTTTCAGTACTTGTGGGAAGTGATAAGCTTCGATAAGAATTTCACTTTTTGCCGAGCCGAGAAGAAGAAGACTCCCACTTCTTTCTTTTTTGGAATGAAGTAGGAGTGGAAAGCGACAGCTGAAAGAGGGAGATGATAGAAAAGAAAAATAATAATAAAGTTGTTAATGAGGCTAAAGGCGTTAGAGGCGAATTGGTTCAAGGGAATAAGAAAATAGGTCGACAACTCGACAAAGAAAGGGTGCAGGGGAAAGCGAAGACCAGCAGCCAACTGGTCAAGAAAGAAAGCAGTGAATTCGGAGGGAGGCTCATGAGATCGCTGTTCCCGTTGAGATCTAAGCCTATAGGAGTTGGGAATGTGGAAAACAGCCCGGACCTCAGTGCAAACCTCATAGGTGAGGGAACTGCGGGCCCTCAGATACCAGATATCGAGAGAGGAGGCCATTGAAAAAGAAAAAAGGGGAAAGAGCAAGGGACAGGGAACTTACGAAGGAAATATCGCCGGAGAAGAAGAGAGGAATCACCGGGGAAGAAGGGTCTGAGGAGTTGTCGCATGCGAAATGGCGAGACCTAAGTTTCGAAAGGCACTTATAGACGAGCTGCATCGATTCGTCTCTTGAGGACCTTTCCTCGGGATCCTCTAGACACATGACATGGTGAGGGAAACCCTAGGGAAGCGAGACAATCATATCATATCTTCGCATTAATGGGCATTAATGGATCATCTCCAAAAAGGATATCTCCTCTGTTTCCGAGGAGCACATCTGTGACGTCACCTCCCATACCTCATTAAATTGAAAGAGGAAAATCATGACGCAATAAGACCCGTCCAGTCAGTCAGGCTACGCCTATCCTTCAACTAGACTTGAAGGAGAATGCCTATGATACCGAGAAAATTTAACTTATGACTAGGCATATAACAAACAGCTAGCACCACAGCCCATTGTATCACTACTTCATGGAATGAAGGAAACCTGACAGTTCGGTACTTCTGGGCCACGTAGGGAGATCAGCTCGGTTATATCACATTCTAGACACCCCGCGCTTGGCCGTATTACATTCCAGACGTGTTTGACTATCCGAGCCGCAAAAATTGTTTTTTGCATTGCGGAAACCCCGAAAGTCGGCCACGGATCCGTGCGAAGGTAAATAAAAATACATGTACGTGTTAAAAATCTTTAGATCTACTCTAAATCTACATGTTAAGAGTTTATCCTTGAAGTGACACCCTTCGCTTATCCCGCTCATCCAAATGGATTGTCGGAATTCGAGAGTGTCAAGTGTACACTCCTCTTTTGGTATCCACACAAACAATAGGTGGAGAAAAGACAACTAAGAGTGTGCTAGCACTCCTTGAAGTCCACGGCAAGAAGAGAGGATGGAGAGCTTGAGAAGAGAGAAGATCCAAGGAAGAAGATGATAAAGTTACTCACAAATAACTTCACACACTAAATCATACTAGAGTGGTCGGCCACCAAGGAGGGTTACATGCATGCATGTAATTCCAAGAGTCAATGGCTCTTGAACTCCCTTATGAGGTGGCACCCCATGATGTGTCCATGATGATGTGGAACATCATCATTGGCCGGCCCTCATGCTAAGTCACCATGACATGACAATTGATCAAGTCAAAATTGACCATTCATCTTCCCTCTCAAGTTAAGTCAAACTTGACCTATTATCTCCCATGGTTGATCAAATCTAACCACTTGATTCAATTCAATTTGATTTAATAAATCTCTATTCATTATTTTAAATTGACTCAATGAATCAAATCTAAATTAGACTCGTTCAACACTTGAATCAAATTGAGTCTAACTCAATTAATCTAATTTGGATTACTCTTAATCCAATTCGGTTCATCCCATGAACCTAATCTCCATCTAATTGCCCTTTGTGTGTGACCCTATAGGTTCTTGTAACGTTGGCAATGCTCCTAAACCGATTTAGGAACATAAGCAATGAGCGGTATCTAGCAACACATCATTGCTACCCAAGTTACAAGAATGTTGAGATCCAACATCACCTTTGTGACTACTAGTTGTGACTCTCACAATATGTGACAATGTCCCTCTATCCTTGACATCTAGATTGACCAATTGAGGCATAGACCATGTCATCCTCGGTACAATTTATATCTTGAACTTCAAGTAGACTCACTCTAATTAAATGAGCTCAATATCTCATATTGAGCTCATTTGAGCATGGTCATGCACTTCGTGGTCTCACTCTATCAAGAATAACGATGTCACTCCCGTCATATAGGAGGGATAGATCTCATCTACATCACTCACATCCCTCCGCATAATTTGTTACATACCCAGTAATCGCCTTTATAGTCCATCCATTTACAGGTGACGTTTGACGAAGCCAAAGTATGCAACTCCATATGAAGAGAACCATGGTGACTTCAGGTCCAAGGACTAATAGTCGTACTAATAGTCATATGAGAAAGTATATGACACTCATATAACAATCCATGATACTTTCTCATGGAGGATCATTCAATATACATTCTCCAATGCATACCCATGTGTCAACTTGATATCTCATATCCATGACTTGTGTGATGAAGTCATCGAGTTGACCTACATATTAGTCTCTACGCATTAATATTGTCCCTGAATGTTAATACTTGATTAGGAATGATTAAGAGTAGTGTTATCTATATCATCTCATTATCGATTCAACCAATCAATTGATATAGATAAGAACCTTCTACTCAAGGACATTATTATACTTAGTTATTTGACACCAATACAAGTAAATATAATAATCATGTCTTTATAAATAGGAATATGATACAATAAAGTTCATACAACAATCATCACATGATTGACTCTAGGGCTTTCACTAACAATCTCCCACTAGCACTAGTGTCAATCACCGTACTATCTAATACCCAATGACCTACTGTGACCATCATGTCTTTTCTGTGCCAAAGCCTTGGTCAAGGGATCTGCGAGGTTAGCCTCTGTGAGTACTCTATAAATTTTCACATCTCCTCTATTGATAATCTCTCGAATGAGATGGAAGCGTCGTAGTATATGTTTGGTCCGCTGGTGCGAGCGAGGTTCCTTAGCATGCGCAATCGCTCCATTGTTGTCACAATAGAGCTCTATAGGAACTGCTATGCTTGGAACCACCCCAAGCTCAGTAATGAACTTGCGGATCCAAACTGCCTCCTTTGCTGCCTCTAATGCAGCGATATACTCGGCCTCTGTTGTAGAATCTGCAACTGTATTTTGCTTCGAACTCTTCCAGCTTACAGCGCCACCATTCAAGCAAAACACGAACCCTGACTGTGGTCTATAATCATCTTGGTAAGTTTGGAAGCTGGCATCGTTGTAACCCTTTACAGCTAGCTCCTCATCGCCTACAAATATTAAGAAATATTCTTTAGTCCTTCTCAAGTACTTAAGAATATTCTTGACTGTTATCCAATGATGCTCACCTGGATCTGACTGGTATCTACTCGTCATGCTCAAAGCATACGAGACATCAGGACGAGTACACAGCATGGTGTACATGATAGATCCTATAGCAGATGCATAAGAGATCTTATCCATGCGGTCTCTCTCTTCTCTAGAAGAGAAACTTTGATTCTTCGAAAGACTCACACCATGTGACATCGACAGAAGTCCCTTCTTGGAATTCTGCATAGCAAACCGTAGTAATACCGTGTCAATATATGTACTCTGATTTAGGCCAAGTAATCTCTTAGATCTATCTCTATAGATCTTGATGCCTAGAATACAGGCTGCTTCGCCTAAGTCCTTCATTGAGAAGCACGTCTCCAGCCAAGTCTTCACAGACTGTAGCGAAGGGATGTCATTCTCAATGAATAGTATGTCATCCACATACAATATAAGGAAGACAATTGTGTTTCCATTAACCCTCTTGTAGACACAGGGTTCATCTTCCTTCTTGATGAAACCAAACTGTTTAATCACATCATCGAATCGAAGATTCCAGCTCCGAGAAGTTTGCTTCAGCCCATAAATGGACCTTTGCAGCTTGCATACTTTCCCAGTATGCTGTGGATCCACAAAACCCTCAGGTTGTATCATGTACACATCCTCGAGCAAGTTTCGATTCAGAAAAGCGGTTTTGACATCCATCTGTCAGATCTCATAATCGTGGTAAACTGTAATAGCAAGCATGATCCGAATGGACTTAAACATTGTCACTGGAGAAAAGGTTTCATCATAGTCAATACCATGAATTTGTTTGAAACTTTTAGCCACCAATCGGCCCTTATAGGTATGCGTAAGTCCATCCATGTCATTCTTTCTCTTAAAGATCCACTTACACCCAATGAGTTTGATGCCTTCAGGTGGATCAATTAAAGTTCATACTTGGTTGGTGTACATGGATTCCATCTCGGATCTCATAGTCTCTAGCCATTTCTCAAAATCTGGTCTCATCACAGCTTTCTGATAAGAGGTAGGCTCATTCTCAATGAGCATAATGTCATCATGGTCAGACAAAAGAAATGAGTATCTCTTAGGCTGACGACGTACCCTATCATACCTGCGAAGAGGGAGGTTTACCTGAACAGGTAGTTGTTCTACAACTCTTTGTGCAACAATCTTATCACTCACAACACTTTGTGGTTCCTGTTCAACCTCCATCAAGGCCTCAGTGTTATGATTCATATCTTAAATTTCTTCAAGATCGAACATACTCCCTCTAGTTTTTCTAGAAATAAAATCCCTTTCTAGAAATACCTCAGTCTTTGCTACAAACACTTTGTGTTGACTGGGAATGTAGAAGTAATATCCCTTCGTCTCTTTGAGATATCCAATAAAATAACACTTATCGAATTTGGGTCCCAATTTGTCTGAGACTTGACGTCGAACGTAAGTCTCACAACCCCAAATCCTCATGAAAGACATCTTGGGATTTCTCCCAGTCCATATCGTATATGGTGTCTTTATCACAGCCTTAGATGGTACACAGTTAAGTGTGAAGGCTGTTGTGTCTAGAGCATATCCCCAAAAGGATATAGGAAGATCTGTGTGACTCATCATAGATCGTACCATATCTAATAGGGTACGATTCCTCCTTTCGGATACATCATTTCACTGTGGAGTTCCAGGAGGAGTGAGTTGGGATAGAATCCCACACTCAGATAGATAGTCACGAAACTCATGGCTAAGGTATTCACCACCTCGATCTGATCAAAGTATCTTAATACTCTTGCTAAGTTGGTTTTGTACTTCATTCTTGAATTCTTTGAACTTTTCAAAGGATTCTGATTTATGTGTCATCAGATATACATAACAATATCTACTGAAGTCATCAATAAATGTAATGAAGTACCTGTAACCACCTCTAGCAACAACATTAAAAGGGGCACATACATCACTATGTATAAGGTCTAACAAGTCTGTTGCTCTTTCGCTGTGTCCATTAAAGGGAGTCTTGATCATCTTGCCTAGAAGGCAAGACTCGCAAGTCTCATATGATTCAAAATCAAATGAGTCCAGCAACTCATCCTTATGGAGCTGGGATAAACGACTCTCATTTATGTGACCTAAGCGACAATGTCAGAGATAGATTTGGTTCAACTCATTTGACTTGAACCTTTTGGTACTTATGTTATAGATAGTGCTCTCTAAGTCTAGAATGTAGAGTCCGTTCATTAGAGATGCACTACAATAGAACATATCATTTAAATAAACTGAACAACATTTGTTCTTTATTATAAATGAAAAGTCTTTCTTATCCAAACAAGAAACTGAAATTATGTTCTTTGTCAAAGCAGACACATAACAACATTCACCCAGTTCTAGTACAAGCCCAGAGGGCAGAGATAGAAAATAAGTTCCTACAACAACAACAACTCTTGCTCTATTGCCTACTCGTAGGTCCACCTCGCCCTTTATCAATGGCCTGCTATTTCTCAGCGCCAGCACATTGGTACAAGTGTGAGATGCACATCCGGTATCTAATACCCATGATGAAGAAATAGATAGATTGACTTCTATAATATTTATACCTGAAGTAGAAGTCTCACTTTTCTTCTTCTTAAGATCTTCCAGGTATGCTTTGCAGTTACGCTTACAGTGTCCAGCTTCCTTGCCGTGGAAGCAAGTCCCTTCTTTGGCTACCCCTCTTTTCGGTTTCAGTTCCTTGCCTTTGGCCTTGGCTTGGGACTTTCCTTTACCTTTAGGCTTGCCCTTGCCTTTCTTCTTTTGTACCATCAAAATGGAGTCAGATTTTCCCTTCTTAAGGTTGAGCTCAGCAGTTCTCAACATGCTGAGCATCTCAGGCAGTGACTTATTAATTTCATTCATATTGTAATTCATGACAAATTGATTGTAGCTTTGTGGCAAAGATTGCAAAATCAAGTCAGTGGTCAGTTCTTAGCCAAGTGGGAATCCCAACCTTTGTAGGTTTTCTATGTACCCAATCATCTTGAGTACATATGAACCTATGGGAGTCCCATCTTGCATCTTGGACTGAAACAATGATTTAGAGATCTCAGATCTCTCGTGCCTTGCTTGTCCTTGATACAGTTGACGAAGATGTTCAACCATATCATAAGTATTCATGAACTCGTGTTGCTTTTGAAGCTCAGAGTTCATGATAGCGAGCATGAGACATGACAGATCTAATGCATCATCTTGATACTTATTGTAAGCATCACGGTCAGTTCGTGAGGCAGTGGCAGGAGATGCCTCCGGAATGGACTGCTCCAAGACGTACAGTTTCCTTTCTTGGGTGAGAACGATTCTCAGGTTCCTGTATTAGTCCAGGAAATTAGCTCCATTGAGCTTGTCCTTCTCAAGGACAGAACGCAGGGAGAGAGTGTTCGTGTTTGTCGACATAGTAATCTACAACATACACAATGCAAAAAATTAATATCATATTCTATTTATCATTTAATTAGGTCTTTAATCAAATGATGCTCCCACTGAATTATAGGACTTTTATAGAATCGAGTCATGGATGTAGTCAAACTACATTACTAGATTCATACAAACATGCTATAATTCTTGCGGGACAAGATCCACATCATACTAGGCCTTGAGTTAGCTTTGGCTAAATCGTCCAAGACTTAATATAATCGATAGGTAATACATTACCGATTACATCTCTATGCAACTCTTGTTTATAGGATCAAGATCCACATTTATAAAAGACCTTGAATTAGCTTTGACTAAATCGCCCAAAATGTAGTGTAAATGCGATCTTATCCTATCTTTCCAATGGTTGGAATATGCCTATAGTTTTACTCGATCCAATTGAGTTAACTAGTTTTACTCAATTTAATTGAGCTTATTCTCACCCAAGCTGTGATAGGCGGGACCAAGATTGTCTCTCCGCACCCTACCAAGATAATATGCGTTGCTCTGCTTTGGCAAATTCAACAACAACAAATGATCAAGGTAGTGATGAGTATCAAAACTTGGTAGGCATTTTATGAGTTGATTTGATTAAGATATAATCTAATCGTGAATGTGTACCATATACACACCAAGGCCTTTATTATTCTACACTGGCATGCATCACATACATACAAGCAATATACTAATATGCATCATATACATACAAGCAAAATATCCTAGCATGCATCATATACATACAAGCAAAATTTACTAGCATGTATCACATACATACAAGCAAAACAAATATATATATATATATATATTAATTGTGATGAGGTCATAGCCCTGCTATGATCTTCTCAAGCCAACGAAAAGATCGGACGATCAACCTAGGGTTAGCGGCTTCTCCAAGCGCCTCCTTTGACCGCCATGTGTCGTCGGCACCCTCCTCGTAACTCCATCTACTAGTGGACCTTCCACCGCTCTATTTTGTATATTACAAACATGAAACTCGAGTTACATTCGAATCTAAAACTATTTAAAACTGAATTTTTAAAAGAAGAGGCACGACGCGCAGGTCGCATACCCTATACAGCATGCACAACCACAAAAACGACGCACAGGCCGTATTATGAATTACAACACATTTATTCAATCATATTAGGGTTCTTGGGTCATGATCATCAGAGAATTATAAATAATTCTAAATTATGTATTTTACAGAAATTTCTATAATTTTTCTTATTTTTTTCAATTTTTATGAGTCACCTCTCCATAACGGTCCCGTTAAGCGATTTCCGAGCGCGATCGCGGAACAATGCCCCTTTCGGGGTTAGGGGCAACACTCCTACTCGCAAAATGAACATTGCGAGTGTCCCATCTTGATCTTACAGCGACTTAAATCGCTGTCCCAAAAAACCTAAAGCGAGAACTCGCCGTTTCGAAGAGTTTTTCTCGGTGGTTGAAGCCTACAAGTGTCCCAACACTTGTTGCTTCGACTCTTCAAGAAAAATACCCAAAAAATCTATAAAAATAGAAAATTATAGAAACTTACAGATCTGAAATTTTTATATCTAATACAAAAACTACAAAACATAAACACATACATGCTTCACACGTGGCTCTGATACCACTGTTTGACTATCAGAGCCATAAAAACCGCTTTTTGCGTTGCGGAAACCCCGGAAGTCGGCCACGGATCCGTGAGAAGGTAAATAAAAATACATGTACGTGTTAAAAACCTTTAGATCTACTCTAGATCTACATGTTAAAAGTTTACCCTTGAAGCGATGCCCTTCGCTTATCTCGCTCGTCCAAATGGATTGCCGGAACTCGAGAGTGTCAAGTGTACACTCCTCTATTGGTATCCACACGAACAATAAGTGGAGAAAAGACAACTAAGAGTGTGCTAGGACTCCTTAAAGTCCACGGCAAGAAGAGAGGATGGAGAGCTTGAGAAGAGAGAAGATCCAAGAAAGAAGATGATGAAGTTACTCACAAATAACTTCACACACTAAATCATACTAAAGTGGTCGGCCACCATAGAGGGGGGTTACATGTATGCATGTAATTCCAAGAGTCAATGACTCTTGATCTTCCTCATGAGGTGGCACCCCATGATGTGTCCATGATGATGTGGAACATCATCATTGGTCGGCCGCCATGCCAAGTCACCATGACATGACAATTGGTCAAGTCAAAATTGATCATTCATCTTTCCTCTCAAGTCAAATCAAACTTGACCTATTATCTCCCATGGTTGATCAAATCTAACCACTTGATTCAAATCAATTTGATTTAATGAATCTCTATTCATTATTTTAAATTGACTTAATGAATCAAATCTAAATTAGACTCATTAAACACTTGAATCAAATTGAGTTTAACTCAATTAGTCTAATTTGGATTACTCTTGATCCAATTTGGTTCATCCCATGAATCTAATCCTCATGGTTCATTATATGAACCTAATCTCTATTTAATTGCCCTTTGTGTGTGACCCTATAGTTTCTTGTAACATTGGCAATGCTCCTAAATTGATTTAGAAACATAAACAATGAGCGATATCTAGCAATACATCATTGCTATCCAAATTACAAGAATGTTGAGATCCAACATCACCTTTGTGACTACTAATTGTGACTCTCACAACATGTGATAATGTCCCTCTATCCTTGACATCTAGATTGACCAATTGAGGCATAGACCATGTCATCTTCGGTGCAATCTATATCTTGAACTCCAAGTAGACTCACTCTAATCAAATGAGCTCAATATCTCATATTAACTCATTTGGACATGATCATGCACTTCGTGGTCTCACTCTATCAAGAATAACGATGTCACTCCCGTCATATAGGAGGGATAGATCCCATCTACATCACTCACATCCCTCCGCATAATTTGTTACATACCCAATAATCGCCTTTATAATCCACCAATTTACGGGTGACGTTTGACAAAGCCAAAGTATGCAACTCTTTATGTAGGGAACCATGGTGACTTTAGATCCAAGAACTAATAGTCACCATGGTGACCATGGTGACATGGTCATGCACTTCGTGGTCTCACTCTATCAAGAATAACGATGTCACTCCTGTCATATAGGAGGGATAGATCTCATCTACATCACTCACATCCCTCCGCATAATTTGTTACATACCCAATAATCGCCTTTATAGTCCACCAATTTACGGGTGACGTTTGACGAAGCCAAAGTATACAACTCTTTATGTAGGGAACCATGGTAACTTCAGGTCCAAGAACTAATAGTCATACTAATAATCACATGAGAAAGTATATGACACTCGTATAACGATCCATGATTCTTTTCCATGGCGGGTCATTCAATATACATTCTCCAATACATACTCATGTGTCAACTTGATATCTCATATCCATGACTTGTGCGATCAAGTCATCGTGTTGACCTACATACTAATCTCTACGCATTAACATTGTCCCTGAATGTTAATACTTGATTAGGAATGATTAAGAGTAGTGTTCTCTATATCATCTCATTATCGATTCAAACAATTGATTGATATAGAAAAAAACCTTCTACTCAAGGACATCATTATACTTAATTATTTGGTACCAATACAAATAAATATAATAATCATACCTTTATAAATAGGAATATGATACAATAAAATTTATACAACAATCATCACATGATTGACTCTAGGACTTTCACTAACAAAACACCCTGTGTCTCAACCGTATTACATTCTAGACGCCCCGCATCTCGGGCGTATTTTCAGACACTCTGTGTCTCGGCTATTATCTCACATCTCGATAGTTGCATATTATCTCGGATGTATGACTTCCCAACACAGGATTTATTTTATTTAGTCAGAGGACATGACGGGTATTCCTGTTCATATGGTCCACAGGGCAATTCTTGTCAATATTTCTCTCCGACCAGGGAACAGATGCTCATACTGGCTTCCAGAGGCATGTCCACCACATTAATAAGTTGTCTCCTATCAATCATACGATGAGTATTTATTACAACCCACGTGTCTGCGACATTTATGAAGGTAATGACCTCTATTACTTCTTAGAGCAAGCCTAAATACATCATAAAGTCATGTTTCCATACCGATCGTACTGATTGGCAAAAAAACTCTTTCCTATATATAACCCTCCTGGAAGAGAAGAGAAGTTCGCATATTCTCAACTGATATCTCTCCATTGCTTTCATCACTTTCCTTCTAATCCCTGCCTCGAGCATCGGAGGAGCCTCGCCGAGATCTCTCTCGGCGCCCTTAACCGTTTTTGTCTTACAGGACATGTCATCCTACCGCTTCACGTCATTCGGCTCGGCTCGAGACCGGAACACCACTCTAGCTCAGCTCGGCTTTCCTTCTGAGTCATGTTCTTCTTCGTCCGAGTCATTAGTCCTTTCCCACCTTCGCCACTGAACCTCTCGTCGTCTCTGTCTCCACGGACAACATTTATGGAAAAAAAAACCACCTAGACAGCTTTAACATGATAAGAATTACACAATAAGACATTCTTTAAATCATAAATAGCATCATTCATAACTAACATGGGCATGCAAAGGAAAAGAAAACGCAAGGAACAGACACTCTATACAAACTATTAATTGATCGTCTAAAAATTATGAATATTAGAAGAAAGAGATATATAGTGAGGTCATCTATAATTAATTGTTTCTAAATTTATAGTACACGACAAATATATAATATATTTTAAGAAAACAAATGTACTCTCTATCAGACAAACTATTGTTCCTTGGACTAACTGTTAAAACAAAATTTGAGGCCAAAATATGTATATGATATCAACACATTCATTGATGAGCTTGATCCATTGTAAGAATCACATGCGGACTGTAAACACAAGAAAAAACACAAAGATCAAATAATGAACTAAAGTGAAATAATTGGCATATGATAATCAGGGATCATGACTTAAATTTTTGTTCAATCAACAAGATAACGGCGTAACTCCTGGAACAAACAATTTCTGTGTAGTTATACAATCAAATTGAAAGATTTCATCTTTACTAATTTTCTTGCCCAGAGTCTTTCCTAGTAAAACCCCATCATTATGCTTTCTCCATCTGTCAAAATAAACTACTATAGTCTAAAAGGATATAAGAGAAACAGAATGACAAAAAAAAAAATATCTCAACTTTATAGAATGAACTAAGAATTTGTTGCGTTTATGTGGAGCTATTAAGAGAAAACATACTAGATAACGAGCAACACCCTGTGGCCTCAACACTCTAAATACCTGTTCAGTAGATTGCAATTTTGAAATGTACAATATAATAACACCATAACAGATATAAAAATGTACTGAACTTGTATTAGATCACTATCAAACTGACAAATCTTTAATAATGTTGGAAGAAACAAAACGGTAAATTGTTTAGAAAGATCTGAAGTATGTTATAGCAATAAAACTATACATTCTGATCCTGAATTTATATAACACAGCCCTTATGATCATGTTCAAGTAGAATATAATTCAGATTAAAATAATCATTTAATACTGTGTCAAATAAAAACAAAAAATATATATTGAAAGGCTAATTTCCAAAAATAAAAAGAAAAGAAATATCAAATGGACCACAAGGAACAATGCTAAAAAAACATTATTATCAACAAGACAGAACTTATAAAAGAACAAATATAAGAAAAAATTTTACTGTGTTTTAGTATTGATAATAATTATATGTGATGCAAATTTTTATCACAATCTTTCTACTAATAAATCATTATCATAAAATAAATTGATGGTTAATAACCAAAGACGCTAATCTAACAATCAACAGTAAATCAATTGGGGGACCTAAGTATCAGCAAAACTTTTAATGACAAATTAGGAAAGTTCTAATGACAATCTTTCATCATTAGAAAAAATCTTTTAGTAAGAACTAAATAACAGTCATTTCCAATTAGTTTATTTTTTTAACTTTTTGTAATCTAAGGACAACTCTAAATTAAATTTTCGGAATTCAAGAAACTTAATAGAACTCATATTTTTTTAGTCTAAATAAATATGTAATATTTACTGTTATATTGATGGCAACAAACTTGTTAACTAAACAAATATTCTTAAAAAGAAAATACAATTGATACTTAATAACTATAACTTTAGATAGCAAACCCACCCCCCCCCCCCCCCCCCCCCCCCCCCCCAGCGCGGCCGCTGCCATATATAATATGATATATATTTAATTGAATAATCAAACAAACTTGTGTACCAACATGAACTTCATAGGTAGGAATAAATTGTAAACATAAAATATTTAGTATATTAATTTTCAACTTTTCATTCTAAGGCAAAAAAAAAGGTCTCACCACTATCATGGATACTTCACAAATATTGCTCACAAAAATTAACACGTAAAGCTTTTTTTACATTCATATGAAGCATCTAAGTCATTTGTTCACCAAACTTTAAAAAAATTTCAAACATGTTTATCTACGAACATGAACAAAAATAACCAAGCACTTGCAAAATAAAAAGAAAGCATGATTACAACAAGTCCTCTACTATTCTATGCACGATCATGATGAGTTTTATCTTATCACAGAAAGCATATTTAATAAGGCAATATCAGAAATTAAGCATTCTAACTCGACGACAAAAATTATAGTTGTGATTTAGTTAGCAAAATCAGAAACAACTATTATTGCAGAGCAAGATAACATGAGTAAATGAGTTGGGAAGTGCACCTTTTTTTCTGTTAGACACACTAAACGAAAGTAAAGCATGCAGAAGTTATGTTAGGATATAATGATTGTGTAAATTTCTATCCCCCAGGTTTTACAAAGCGTCAATCATGGTGTCTGCTCATAAATAATCAATTAATGATAAGAACGAATAGAAAAAAAAATGGACAAGATTCATCAATCAAAGACAAAAAACATTAGAAAAAGGAAGAACAAACAAAGCTGCCGCTATGCGAAATAATGAATAAAGAATCCTGTAAATATGATAAAATCATTTACAATCATAGTCATTATTGCCTTGATGAAACCATTCCCTATACACCGCCATTCTACATACACTGTCAAGATTCTTAAGCCCTTATGATGTGAAGTGGCAAGACATGACAGGATAAGATGAACAGAAATCTTGCGGCCATAGCATACCACGCATCCGGCCTTGGAAAAGAAAGAACCGAAAGCAGTCATGCTTTAATTTGGCACTTATACACACAAAGTTCGAAAAAAAAAATCTCCACCAGTCTCGATGCAAACTCCCTTGGCCATACCCCCAAAGAACTGTCCCAGAAGCGTTGCAGGTCAAACTATACATGAAGATAGACAACAATCGCGAATAGGGCAGGCGATGGCCCAAAGAGCGACCTGAGCAGTGCAATTTACGTTGCACCAATTTCCTTTCTCTATTTAGAAAGGAAAGAGGAAGAAGAACACGGTTGTAATAGTGCAAACAACAATGGTGATTGGACCGCGATGGAGAATGGCAAGGAGGAAACGAGACAGTATCATCACCATGAAGTGTGTAATATTTAGTAATTAAAAAGGAAATATAATCGCCGCAAGTAAAATGAAGAAAGAAAGATAAAGGAGCATACTGATACAACAAAGCATCGGGGCGATTCATCAGTTTATTTGGTTATCGTAGTTCGCGCTTCCAACCAATCCGCCGCCGAAGGCGTCCGACGATGGCAGCATCGGCAACGATGAGGAAGCGCCAGCAAAGCGATTTCCGAGGTGTAGCTCCGAGAGGTTGGGTATGGAGCCCTCCTTTCCGTCGTCGGAGTGGCCGCCACCGTCGTCAAGGCCGTGGTCGTAGAGGAAGCCTTTGAAGACGCGGTCGCCGATCTTGACCATGGCGTGGTAGGCGTACTCGTCCTCGCCGTCGTCGATGGACGTCACACGCACACACTTGAACAACGCCGGCGCACGCACGTGGCCGGGGAGGTTCTCTTTGACGCCGGCGTCTACGTGAGGAAAGAAAGATGAAACTTTTAAAAGGTGTGAGGTGAGAAATAGTGTGATCTTTAATTAATCACCTTGGTGGCTTGATGTGGTGTCGAAGCTACGAGGTGTGGTGTTGGAAGTGGAGGTGTGGGAGGCGGTGGTAGGCTGAGAAGATACGAGGCGTGCCTTCTTGGGTGCGGAGGTGGAGGTGGAGGAGCCCGCGGCAGCGGCAACGGCTAGCTGGCGCTCGCGACGGCGTGCAGCAGGAACCCAAGTGCTCTTCACGTGGGTAGAGCAGTCGAACCCTCGGCTCTTGCAGCAAGTCCGGCACCGGCGGTGGATGCAATCTTTCTTGGCCTGGTTGCCGCAGTCCTGGCACGTCGACACACCCGCGCCGGCGGTGGCGCCGATAATTACTCTGGATTCCAGCATCGGCACAGGCTTCCGGAGGTAATTATAGAGGGTAGGGTTAGGATTAGGGTTAGGGTTGGTTTCATGGTGTGGGGGAAACGGGTGACCGTGGTGGTGATACGTGGTCGCCTGCGCCTGAGCCGGTTGCCAGACGTGGATCCCACCGCCTAGCTTGCCCTGGTTGCCAGGGGTGTCGTCGTCGACGATGCACGGCGTAGCGGCGAGGAGGGGGATGATGGCTGGGTGGTGTTCCGTTGCCGCCGCAGAGATAAACGTTTCGTGGTGGTGGTGCTGTGGGTGGAAGGACGCAGCGGAGGCGAGCACCACCGTGCCCATATCGGCCGGGATGCCGTAATTGACGGTCTGCCGCACGCCGCCACCAGAAGCGGAGGAGCTACCGGCGGCCGCCCAAACTACGCCCCCGGAGGCTCCGCTGCCGCCGCCCGCATTGAATCCGAGGCAGAGGTCGTCACCCCGGTCCGCAGAGGACTGCGCCCAGTCCGCGAAAGCGCCGGTGTCCGAAGGGAAGCGCCTTCCTGAAGCCACCCCGCCTGCTTTTATTCTCTACTCTCCCTCCTCTCGCTTTCCTTTCTCTGCCTATAACCACCAATTCTTCTGCTTCACTCTAACCCTACACGCTAAAATCCCTCTCTCACACTTTTTTATTTTTTTTGTTCACTGACTTAATTATTTCTTCCCAATTTTTTTTAAAGAAAAATTATAGTTATGGAGCTCTGCAATTCCTCTGTCGGGACCCGGGAGTGAGAGTACTTCTGGATCACTCTCCTTCCTTTCTCACTAAAGATGCATTTAATTGGAAGTTTTTATTGATAATCTTGTTAGATTATCAATAAAAATCTTGTTTGTTTTAGGTTATAAACAATTATCTGATAATTGACCATTATCAAGTTATCAACAAAAATCTTTTTAGGGGGAATCGAAAAACCTTAGAGAACCATGGTTTTTGTTGATTCCCGGGATTAAAAATTTTTTTTTCCAATATTACCCAGAGAAATATATTAAATGTCAATTTGTCAAAACTCAATCGATTATTATCGTCCAGTCCACCACCGTCTTTGCCGTCGCCGCCGCTGCCGCGCCGTCGCCATGCCGGTCGCCGCCGCCGCTTGCCGTCGCCGCCGCCGCCGCCGCCCATCATCTCGGCCATCGTCGCCGCCACCGCCGCCGTCGCTTGCGTCGCTTGCGCCGCCGCCTGCCGTCGCCAAATCACCGTGCTGCCGCTGGTCGCCGCCGTGCCGCCTGCCGGCTCTGTCGCCGCCGCCGGCCGTCGCCGGCTGCCGTCGTCGCCGGCCCCATCGTCGTTCGCCGCCCGTTCGTGTCGCCATCGCATCGGGCCTCGTCGCCGTCGTCGACCGCCATTGTCGGCCGCCGCCGTCGCCGGCTGCGTAATTGCGATCGTCATCGCCGTCATGCTATGCATGCCGTCGCCAGCTTTGTCGTCATCGTACGTCATTGTCGTCGTCATTAATATTTCTGTCGTTGTTGTCAAATTAATTGAGCAAAGACAAAGGATAATTTATAAAATGTTAAACTAAGTTATATATTAAAACCTCCAACCAAATAAAATTTTTATATAAGATTATACTTTATTCTAAGATTATATTTTATTCTCTGATAATCACATAACTAAGATTATGTATAATTACTTGGATCAAATACACCCTAATAACTTTCCATCCCTTCTCTGCCCTTCCCTTTACTTTTTTTTTCTCTTACTCACTTTCTTTTCCTCTTTTTTTTTCCTTTGCCTTTTCCTCCTTTCGTACCCGCTGCCAGTACTGCGCTCTCGTGACCTATAACTGGAGGCGTCAATTACTCGATGGTGATATCCGAACCAACCGAAGTCAAGATTTAGCATCCAATAATTGATTCTCGAACTGGATTGCCCATCGCTTCATCTCGTTTGCCTTCTCTGTAGTAGATGTTCACCACATCTTTTGTTTCGGTCATCAGTTCGTTCCGTGCATGGGTAGGATTTTTTTTAATAGATATGCGAAATATTGTAGCTAATTTTCCTCCTTCCTTGACGTATTTGATCCTTCTCTGAAACCTGTTAATAAGAAATAATTTTAAAGGGAAGCGGGGTGTCGCAAAGGAGGCAGAGGAGAGAGAGAGAGGCGAATTATTGGAGGTGGGGAAGCGGGCCCCGCAGCGCGGCGGTGGTGGGGCCCGAGGAGGTGCGACTGTACGGAGTCCATCGCAGGTGCGCGCAGGCGCACTCCACTACACGGTCGGTCATACACCCGTAAATTCAGCAGCAGTTGTCTGCGACAAGAGGCGAGCTAAGCCGGTGCTCGCTGCTGTGGCTTTGAAATCGTCGACCGTGGTCCTGGTTCGCTCCTGCTCTGTTCATGCAATTTTGATCTTTTTGAAATTTACAGGCAGAGGCGGGGCGAGGCCTGCGTGCTGCGGCTTAGTGGCGTGGGGGATCGAGCTGACAGAAGCCTGTGTCATAGCTTTCCTTTCCTCTCCAGCTCCATATCATAAAGGCAGGAGGGGCCATGGGCTCCAATCAAGGGATGGAAGGTTCATGGTTCGTTGGTGAGGAAGAAGCTGGGAAGTCCCCGGTCGGCTTGGCGTCGATCTGTAGGGCATGGATTGTGGCAAGACTAGACCTGTATGCTAAATATGATGTCTGTGCATGTGTCAGTGATCAGAGAGAGAGAGTAGCAGCAGAAGCAGGAAGCTGTTGCTGTTTCTGCCGCTGCAGGAGTAGGGCAGTGAATGGACGTTAGCAGGGCGTTGTAGGCCTTCTTCTTGCATACTTGCTTTTTGGTGATGGCAGTACTGAATGCGCTGCCAGAATGTTTGCGTATATGGATTTAGATGGAGATCGGAGAGAGGGCAAAGGCCACAGCTAAAAGGGCAAAAGCATCGCAGGAATCAGAGATACCAGTTCATGATCCACCACCATGCGCAAAGAGGAGGATAATTATGGAATGCAGAAAAGAGTTTTATCGGGTGCAGTTGACATCTTGCGAGCAGGAGGAAAGGGTACAGAAGCATATTTCTAACTGCGATTTAATGCTCCATGACAGCGTAAATTAAAAATCTCTCGTTATTGAATTATTAAAAAAAATTATCTGTCCTCTCCTGCTCGAACGAAAAATAAAAATAAAAATTCTCACAAATATACGTAGCTATCTTCTACTTCCTAACTCTCCGCTTTGCCCTGTCACTTCAGTCACCTCCCGACGTGCTTATCTAATTTATTGTTTATTACTTAAAAGTTTGTATTATTTGTAATGCCAATGCCTAGTTGCTATCTTTATTTGATTTAAAGTTTTGTTTTCAGGCGTGCGTCGTGCCAATGATAACGTATGCTCTTTTATTAGAAAAAAAAATAAGTACAGTTGAGAAACAAAAGTACTTCTGAAAAACGTGATAAATAATTGATAAAAAATATAAAAAAATCTTTAGTTTTATTATAGTTAAATGACACTGAAAAAGGATTTTTTTTATAAATAAAAAATAATAGATGTATTTAATGATATTTTAAAAAACTAAAGTCTTTTTTTAGTGATAATAAAAATAAAAGGTATATATATATATAAAAATATAAATATTTTATCCTGAATGACTTACATGCATGATATACATTTTTCATTATTTTGTCAATTAAAATTATTGTACATCTACTCAAACGTGCACGTCGATGTGCACAGTGGGCATAGGATATAATAATTGCATATATATAAAGAAATGATATATTATATACATCATACATTCTCAAGCATCTGATCTATGATTGATGATGCACAATAAAAAAATACACATTGTTTTTCTCCCATGATTCCGACCAGACTCTTCGCTGTCGATCGGTTAGAATCTCATTGCAGCATTGGCAACTACATTATAAGTCGAAATTAGACTGTGATGCTGTCGAAGAGATTCCGATTGGATCACAATCGGAATCCGATCGAACGCCAATAGCAGTGACGAGCTCGCAACGAAAAAGAAACACTGTGCATTTCATATTGCTGCATGTCGCGAACGAGTTGTGAACTGCATGGTGCGCAGCATATCAAACTCGTATATATAGGGAGAGAGTTTTTTATGCTGAGCGATAATCCGCACGCGACGACTTCTCCACTGCGTGTGTGTATATTGTTGGGTTTTTTCGACATCGACGTGGGTGTATGTTTGAACATGTTTCGTAAACATGCATACAACGGAAACAAAAACAAATAATAACTAACTTATTACAAATAATAACTAACTTATTATAATACACATATCACATGCATGTAGGATACAACAAGTGTAGACATAATCGTCATTTCAATTTTGCAATAAAAGATAACTACTCTAGGTATATCTGACGGATTATGTGAAGCGAAAATGGTATCAACCTTAGCGACCCTCATAAATTTCGCCTCTATCCGTATCCACGCCGAGTATCGTCGTGATAGCTTCAACAAGCTATGAGCTCCGTTTTCACACGAGATACTAGTCTCGTATCGAAGACGTTGTGATCCGAGAGATGATCACAATTCGAATCCAAAAATGAGTTTCTTAAACTCACTTCTCGAAAGTGATTTTCGTCAACCGATTGATGAAACTTTGATCTTCCACCATAAAGGAATGTCAGATATCCAATTCTCGACAAGGAGGTCGCTGTCGGAGTTCTAAACGGCGACTAAATGACGCTCTCGTCGCAAAGGACACAAGTTGTCCAAGAGGGCAAATTGGTGGAGGAGATGGCCAGCCAAACTAGTGGTCGGCGGCTAGAGGTGGTCGGTGGCTGGACTGCTGGTCGTTGGATGGTCGGCGGCTTGGTGGTTGGCCGACGGCTTGGTGGCTGAAGGTGGCCGGCGGTTGAGCTTGGGCATCGGCAACAACCTTTGCTCGGCGCACAAGCAAAGGGTTGGGCGGCAAGGAGCAAGGAGAGAAATCGGCTAGGGTTTCAAAAACCTAAGTCGATCGAACCAACCAACGAACAAACACGGGTTATCTCTTAACTTCGTTATTTATAGAGAACGTATCTCTTATCCAATAAGAGACTTTTTCTCAAGACTTTTTCTCGAGACCTTTTCTCTAAAGCCTTTTCTCAAAGGGTTATTGGTTCACAACCAAAATCCGTTAACCCACTCCAATAACTTAAGTTAAAATAAACCAAACCGCGTTGGTCTATTTTAAGTTAAAACGAACCGAACCAATTTTGGTTCATTCGTTTAAAACAAACCAAACCACTTTGGTTTATTTTCCACCATTGGATTAGAACCAAATCAATTTGTTTCATCCATCATGTCTTTATAAGACTCGGCCCATCTATGCTTCCGATACGCCCGAAACAATTTCATGCTTGCTCCATGTTTGGTCCAACCAAACCAAGTCTCTCTCGATCTGAGAATCTCATTCTCAAACTCATTTTAAATTCTTTCGATAACACTCGTAGTGCGTGTGACCAAATAGATTCCCAATTTATGTTGGTCGTCTATAATTAACCATTAATTATAGAACGATCATGAGTGACACCTAATAGTATATCATGATCCCCAATCAACCGGGAAATCAACAGTTGACCCCAGAACGACTTCTGAAACCTTTCAGCAACTATAGTGAAACGTGTTTCATTTCCTTCACTCATCTTATACCCACTTAGTTTAGGACATGGTCTATTGTGTCAGTCCCCACTAGGCTGACCATGTCACACCTAGCCCAAGTATTACTTCCTCATCCTCTGGATTCTAGTTACGTTACTGCACATGTATCCAAGAGTATCATACTCTAACATGTAATACTTTAGCCAAAGACTTTAGTAACAATCCGACGAGAGGTCATAGGGTATACATCTCCTCGCAAGGAATGATGAATTCTCTGTAGGCTATTTAAACATCTTCGGCCACTTCGACTTATACCCAATCATCCCGGATTCACATCTCCTCGGAGATGCTTGCTTAAGATGTCAAAGCATAAGTCTTCATTACCAAGATGACTTGAATACTGTAAGTCGAAGGAACATTGCACTTAAGCTACAGTAAGAACTTCATGTTGGTATAATCGGCTCAGGTCACGATTGACCAGACTTGAGTTTGAGTCGAGTAAGTGTTTTGATGTTTGACATGGATGTTTGACATTGATGTCTGATATGTGTTAGAGAGATTGCTAATGCAATTGACCCAGGTTAGTATTTGATGTTTGATGATGGTTTGACCATTTTCATGGAAAAGTCCAAGTCTTGAGTACTTGGTATGTAAAGTCCAAGTATGGGTCTTGGCAAGGGAAAGTCCAAGTCTTCAGGTGCTAACATGGGTTGGCAAGGAAAGTCCAAGCATGGGTCTTGACAGAGGAAATTCAAGTCTTGAGTACTTGGCATGGAAAGTCCAACATGGATTGGCAAGGGAAAGTCCAAGTTTGAGTCTTGGCATTTGGAAAGTCCAAGGGGAATATTGGCGGCGTAAAGTCCAAGGGTGGAGTCTTGGCAGCATAAGTCCAATGGTTAGCAGCGTAAAGTCCAAGTAGAGTCTTGGCAACGTAAGTCCAATGTGCCTTGGCAGTGTAGACACCGTTAGCATGACAATAGCCGATGGAAGCACCTGAAGGCTAGCGTATGGATGAACAAGTCATGGATGACTTGGGGGGATCCGATAGGCGCGAGGCTGACGAAGGTGGCTAGAAGGCTTAGGTCTGGGCTACAGGTGGTCTAGCAAGTATGGGGGCACCATACTTGGGTTAAAACCTCATGTTTGAGGTGTATCAGTCGACTGGAACCATGGGTCAGTCAACTGGTGTGAGTCAACTAGGGTTTGACTGCGGGAAGTGCCCTGGAAGTCGACTGATCTTGTGATCAATCGATTGGTGGTCGAGATTTCGGGCACAGAATGTTCTCCAGTCGAGTGATCGACCCGACCACTCGACTGATTGAGATATCAGTTGATTGATGTGTAAGGTCAGTCGACTGATGGTCCTGAGAAGTCGACTGATAGGCAAAAATCCAGCCCGATTGCAGGTTATAAAGGCATCTCGAAAAAAGGATTTTGGCACCAATTTTCTTGGGCGATTTGGAGCAATTTGCTGGTGCAAATCAGGGTCTTCAAGGCTAGTCCAAGGCAATCAAAGATCAAGCAATCAAAAGCTCTTGTAAAGTGATTTCCTTTACTTGTATTGCATTTCATATTCGTATTTGCTTTTATTTGATTAGTATTACTTTTGTAATCATTGTACGAGGTTTCTTTACCTCCGGATTGTTCCGAGAAGGAGTTTACTTAGTAGTGGTATGTGATTTGCATCACTAGGGCTCATACGAGCCCAATCCGTGGAGTAAGAACCATTCGGTTCCGAACCACGTATATCCTTGTGTCTTGATCATGTTTGTGTGTTTGTATTGTATATTTTCTATTTCCACTGCATACTAATATATTTGTAGCAAACACGATCGCGATCGTAATCCATCAAGCATTGACGACGCTATTCACCCCCCCTCTAGCGGGTGCAACGTTTCTAACACTTCATTGACATATCCATATATGCAGTGAACCATATGAAGTCTTACAGGTAGTCACTCCAATGAACTAGTTACCATAACTAGCATCAATAGTTAACTCCGGACATCCCAATGTCTCCAGCCAGTGAGAAACAACTGCTTGGATAAACCAAAGAGTATAACTCGTGCTAGTCTCAACAGAATTGATGATGTCCGAATACATTAATTTATCGACTAGGGATAATTCCAATACATCCCAATTATACATGTAGAGATACTCACTAGTTGTGATCCAATCATAAATTCTCTCATGTTGTGAATCGTATTGCAGATATTCAGTAAATGAGTTTAAGATCCAATCAAATACATGATAGCATGTTCACTCAAATTGGGAATCTTCATTTATCAAATAAATGGTACAACCATAAGGCGATTGCCTTATGACATCTCTCATATATATATGCATAGATGGATAATCTCCCACTAAAGTCTTACTCCCCCTTTACCATTGCACCAACAATGTCCTTGGAGAGTTCGTAAGCCTATAGGAACCTTAAATAATAAAAAATAAGGATAAAAATTTAAATTTGAATTTTAAACTCCCTTAAAATTTGATTTTTACCCTAATTAACTCTCCAATTCATTTCTAATGAAAATTACACCCTTTCAATACTTGTCTAAGCATATTAGAGGTTTTGGAGAAGTTATCTAACCTAGGATTTGTTGGGTTTCCGGCACCGCGGCGTGTGTGTGTTCGATCACGTTTCACAAACATGAACACAGCGGAAGCAATAAAAATAATAAATCTATATTTATTACAACACACACAATACACGCATGCATATTACAACAAGTGTAGACATAACCGTAAATTTAAATTTGCAATAAAAGGAAATTTATCTACGTTATACCTTTCGTATGACGTGTAGCGGGAGCGGCATCAACCGGAACGATCCTCACTAGAATCGTCTCTATCCGTATCCACGCCGAGTTCCTCGGGATGACTTCGCTGAGCTACGAGCTTCGTCTTCGTACGGGTTACCAGCCTCGTGTTGAAGACGACGTGATCGAGAGATGATCACGATCCGAATCCAAATTCGGATCCTAATATGAGTTCTCAAAACTCGCTTCTCCGGAGAGGTATTCGTCAACCAATTGACGAATCCTTCGTCCTCCACCTCAGAAGATTACCGGAGATCAAATCCCCGGTAAGTTAGCCGCTGTCGGAGCTCTAACCGTCGTCCAAACGACGCTCCGACGAGAGGAGAACAAGCTGTCCAGAAAATTGGACAGCTTTGGTGGAGGTGATGGGCGCCGGCCAACCAAGGGAGATAGAGCTCACCTTGATGCCAAACTTGAAGGAGATCACCGGAGCGTCGCCGGAGGATCACCGGCTGAAGCTTGGTCGCCGACAAGGAGCTGGACGGCGACACAACAAGCTGGGCGGCAATGGAGGTTGGGCGGCAATGAAGGTTGGGCGGCAACTCCAAGCTAGGGTTTTGGATTAGGGCTTAATTATCCCTTAAGCCCTCTTTTATAGAGAACTAATTCTCTTAATGGTTATTGGATCATAACCATTAGGTCCGTTAACCCGCTCCATTAAGATAAGTTAAAATAAACCAAACCATGATGGTTTATTTTAAGTTAAAACGAACCGAACCAACTTTTGGTTCATTCGTTTAAAATAAACCAAACCCTTTGGTTTATTCTCCTCCATTGGATTAGAATAAAACCATTTTGGTTCATCCATCATGTCTTCATAAGACACGGCCCATCCACGCTTCCATTGCGACTGAAACGATTTCATACTCGCTTCATGTTTGGTCCAACCAAACCTTGTTTCTCTCGGTCTGAGAATCCTATTCTCAAGCTCGTTTTAAATCCTTTGGATTATGCTCGTTGTGCGTGTGACCAAATAGGTTCTCGGTTTATGTTGGCCGTCTATAATTAACCATTAATTATAGAACGATCATGAGTGACACCTAGTAGTACATCATGATCTCCAATTAACCGAAAAGATCAACGGTTGATCCAGAACTATTTCTGAAACCCTTCAGCAGCTCAAATGAATCGTGCCCTATTCCCTTCACTCATCTTATACCCACTTGGTTCAGGACATGGTCTATAGTGTCAGTCCCCACTAGGCTGACTACGTCACATCTAGCCCAAGTATCATTTCCTCGTCCTACGGATTCTAGTTACTGCACATGTATCGAAGAGTACCTTACTCTAAACATGTAATGCTTTGGCCAAAGACTTTAGTAACAATCCGACGAGAGGCCTTGGGTATACATCTCCTTACAAGGAGTGGTGAATCCTTTATAGGCTATTCAAACACCTTCGATCACTTCGACTTATACCCAATCATCCCGGGTCCACATCTCTTTGGAGATGTTTGCTTAAGATGTCAAAGCATAAGTCTCCATGATCAAGATGACTTGAATACCGCAAGTCAAAGGAACATCGCACTTAAGCTACAGTAAGAACTTCATTGACATATCTATATATGCAGAGAACCATATGAAGTCTTACGGCTGGTCACTCCAATGAACTAGTTACCATAACTAGCATCCACGATTAACTCCGGACATCACTATGTCTCCAGCCAGTGAGAATCAGCTGCTTGGATACACCAAGGAGTATACCTCGTGCTAGTCTCGACAGAATTGATGGTGTCCAAATCCATCAATTCATCGACTAGGGATAATTCCGATACATCACAATTACACATGTAGAGATACTCACTAGTTGTGATCCAATCACAAATTCTCTCATGCTATGAATCGTATCGTGGACATTCAGTAAATGAGTTTAAGATCCAATCAAATACATAAAATATGTATACTCAAATAGTGAATCTTCATTTATCATATAAATGGTTCATACATAAGGTGATTGCCTTAGGACATCTCTCATATATTACTAACAGACTCCCACTTGGCCTAATACCAATCGCTACGGTATCCAATACCATAAGCTCTAACATGACCCTCAAACTTACTTTGAGGTAATGCTTTAGTCAAAGGATCCGCTAAGTTCCTTTCAGTGGGAATTTTCTTGATTTGTATTTCGTTCCTACTGATGATCTCTCTGATAAGATGATAGCGGCGAAGCACATGTTTGGATCATTGATGAGACCACATCAAGTTCATAGATGAACTTCTTGATCCAAACCGCTTCCTTTTCTGCTTCCAAAGCTGCAACGTATTCTGCCTTAGTGGCAGAATCCGCTATAGTGTCAAGCTTGGAACCTTTCCAACTTATTGCGCCTCAATTCTAGGTGAATACATACCCAGACTGAGACATGAAATCATCCTTGTCTGTCTAGAGCTGGCATCCGTATACCCACGTATCACCATGTACCCTTCTCCATATATTAAGAATGCATCCTTAGTTCTTCTTAAGTACTTAAGGATCATCTTAACAGCCACCCAATGATCCATTCCTGGATCAGACTGGTATCTGCTCGTGACACTCAGAGCATACGATACATCGGGCCTCGTACATAACATAGCATACATGATAGATCCTATTGCGGATGCATAGAGAATCTTACTCATGCAAATCCTCTCGTCTTCTGTGCGCGGACACATAGACTTCGAAAGGTGTTCCCCATGCCTGATGGGTAAGAAATCTTTCTTGGATTCCGACATGCTAAACCTCTTTAGCACTCGGTCTATATATGTAGACTACGAAAGACCAAGCAACCATTTCGATCTATCTCTATAGATCTTAATCCCGAGGATGTAGGTTGCTTCTCCCAGGTCTTTCATGGAGAATGTCTTGGATAACCAAACCTTCACTGATTGTAAGATTGAAACATTGTTTCCTATAAGTAGTATGTCATCGACATACAATACTAGGAACACGAGTACACTCCCACTAACCTTCTTGTACACACAAGGTTCGTCTGGATTTTGTGAGAAATCAAACTTTTTGATTGTCTCATCAAAATGGATATTCCAGCTCCTGGATGCTTGCTTCAATCCATAAATGGACCGTCGCAATTTGCATACCTTGGTTTTATCAACCGATGCGAAACCCTCAGGCTGTATCATATACACGTCCTCGAGTAGGTTTCCATTAAGGAAAGCTATTTTCACATCCATCTGCCATATCTCATAATCATAATGAGCCGCTATGGCCAGGAGCATCCGAATGGATTTAAGCATAGCTACAAGCGAATAGGTTTCGTCATAATCAACACCTTGCTTTTGACGATATCCTTTCGCCACCAATGTAGCCTTATAGGTAATCACATTACCATCCATGTCGGTTTTCTTCTTGAAAACCCACTTGCACCCTATAGGTTTTATGCCTTCAGGTGGGTCAACCAAGTTCCAAACTTAGTTTTCATACATGGAATCCATTTCCGACTTCATGGCACCAAGCCATTTATCCCTTTCTGAACTTGTCAGCACTTCTTCATAACTGGTAGGCTCCTCATCATTAATGAGTAACACGTCGTTCGATTCACTTACGAGAAATCCATATCTCTCAGGAATATTGTGTGTTCTACCAGATCTATGAAGATGTGGTGTTACAATAGGTCCAGCCGATTGCTCATCACTATGAGTTGTCATTGTTGTGCTCACCAATGTCTATTTGAGTCTCTCGAGCCTCCTCAAGCTCGACGACACTCCCACTATTTTCTTGCAAGAGAAACTCTTTCTCTAGAAACACAGCATGCCTTGAAACAAACACTTTTTGTTTCACAGGATGATAGAATTGGTAACCCCTTGTTTCCTTAGGGTATCCAACAAATAGACATTTATCAGACTTAGCATCCAATTTGTCTGATACAGTCCACTTCACATAAGTAGGACAACCCCATATCTTCAAGTAAGATACATGAGATTTCTTACCATTCCATATCTCATATGGAGTAGTTGAGACTACCTTGGTAGGCATTTTGTTTAACAAGTAAACAACTGTCTGAAGTGCATAGCCCCAAAAGGACTTGGGAAGAGTCTCATGATTCATCATTGACCTGACCATGTCCAACAAGGTCCGGTTACGCCTCTCAGATACACCATTATGCTGTGGTGTATATGGCGGAGTCCATTGAGACAATATACCATTGTCTCTTAGATAATCAAGAAACTCTTGACTTAAGTATTCACCACCTCGATCCGATCGAAGTATTTTAATACTCTTGTCATGTTGTTTCTCTACTTCATTTCTGAATTCTTTGAACCTTTCAAAGGCTTCAGACTTGTGTTTCATCAAGAACACATACCCAAACCGTGAGTGATCATCGGTGAAGGTAATGAAGTAGCTATAGCCTCCTAATTCTTGAGTTGACATAGGTCTACATACATCAGTATGTATTAGACCTAGTAACTCTCCCACTCGTTCACCCTTTCCAGTAAAAGGTAACTTAGTCATCTTGTCTTTTTAAGCATGATTCGCATGTATCGTATGAATCCTATTCAAACGATTCCAGAATTCCACATCGGTGTAATTCGGATATGCGTTTCTTGCTTACATGTCCAATACGACAATACCACATGTAGGAGTCTAATTGATTATCTTTTCGAGCACGCTTGTTGCTCGCTTCGATATTAAAAATATCACTGGATACGTCCAACGTATAAACACCATTGCTTAAAGTTCCAGTCCCTTAAAGAACTCCATTCAAAGTTATGTAACAACAATTGTTACTAAAAGTCAAATGGTACCTATTTCTATTTAAACAGGAAATAAAAATGATGTTCTTTATCAACGAAGGAACATAAAAGCAATTGTCCAGTTCTAAGACAAGTTCTACAGGGAGTTCCAACAAATACGTTCTGATGGCGAGTACAGCAACCGTTGCTCCATTCCCAACACGTAAATTTGACTCTCCCTTGACGAGTCTTCTTCTATTCCTTAGCCCATGTATGTCATTACATATATGTGAGCCACACCCGGTATCAAATACCCAAGTGTCTGAGGAAATAGAATGACAATCAATAAAGAAGATTTATGAAGAAGATGGGGCATCCGATGCCTTATCCTTCTTCATAGACTCAAGATAAATCTTGCACTTTCTTCGCAAATGGCCCTACTTGCCATAATGATGGCAAGTGCCCTTTTGAGCTGGTTCTGCCTTTTTAGCCTTTTTCTTCTTCCCCTTCTGTTGTTCCTTTGACTCCCTCTTAGAACCTTTCTTCGAGGAATCAACTAACAACACCGTCCCCTGCTCATGCTTCTCAGAAGGCTCCACAGTCTTCAGCATGTTGAGCAGTACCACAGATGAACCTTCTTGCATCTGAGAGGTGAAGAGGAGCTTGGAGACTTCGAACCTTTCGAATCTCACTTGCTTATCAAACAACTCATAAAGATGAAGGACTACGATATGAGCATCTATATGCTCATGCTGCTTTCGTAGCTTGGGTTCCATCGCGGCTAGCATGATGCAACTTGTCAGTTCAGAATCAGTCACATGTTTCTGATAGACCAACAATTGGTCCGGAGTTGCATCGTCACTAGGATGGGCGGGAAGAGGCGCTTCGAGGACATACGCAAGCTTTTCACCTTGAGAACAATTCTCAAGTTTCTAAGCCAATCCAAGAAGTTCGGCCGATCGATTTATTGAATCCAAAATGGAACGCAAATTAAAAGACAACATGATCAATTTTAGAAATACAAAACGAGCATATATGAGAAAGATGATTTTTAAAATGCATCAATATACATTTATAAATCCCATTCATTTTTCGAATTTCAAAAACCCCAAAATCACTTCGGGAGATCGTAGGTCCATCTCCGAATGGGCTGATATCCATCATAGATAAGAACAACCTTGGAGTGAGTCCAACAAGCCATTCTTAGCTATGATGGTGGGTATCAAGTATACCGATTACATATCATGTATATGTAACTATCACAATGTGCTATCAACTAATTGAATGTTTACACATACATTGGGTTGTTAACACATTAACAAGTATGCATCATATGCTTAGCACCCAACTTCACCTCTCTTCACATCGACCTTGGAGTGAGTCTAACAAATCGATGCTCCAAGTTAGAGCCGACCCATTAATCGCGAAATAGTTTTAATATGGTTAGAGTGCATTCAACCAATTAGCCAAGCTTGGAGTGAGTCCAACAACCCAAACTAACGATTGACCTCTGACTCTTACCATATTAGAGTTAAACTATTCCAATGATTTGAACATGTTCAGGTTCAAGCCGGGCTTGGAGTGAGTCCAACAACCCAAACAAGAAACTGAACTCTGGTTCTAACCATATTAATGGAAGGTGTAGGCTTTAATATTGTTTAAGGGTTTTATGTCTCATCCTCTTTGCATGCAAATAACTATTATCTACATGGCATGACATACATGACATACATCTACATGTCACGACACGCATGGCATAATGTTATGCATCTAATGCAATTACATGACATACAATTATGTCATGTATATATTTCCTTATATGTCATAACTATTTATTGAAATAAAATATGTTTAAGATTTGATTCTCCAAATCAAATCATAATTAAATTAGGAAACAAATTTCCAAATCTAATCACATATTTTATTTATGGAATTATTTGATTAAGGAAAATCAATTTAGGAAACCAATTTCCTAAATCATCAAAACTACTTATGGAAATAAAATATTTTAAGATTTGATTTCCCAAATCAAATCATGATTAAATTAGGAAACAAATTTCCAGAATCTAATCAAATATTTTATTTATGGGAAATATCAATTTCCATAAATACTTCCAACTTTCCAAAAGTGGAAGATTTCCATAAATACTTCTAGACTTTCCAAAATTAAAATTTCCATAAATACTTCTAAATTTCCAAAATTATAAAATTTCCAGAAATAACATTATGACTATCGCAAAACCATTTTACGATTATGTCGAAACACAACCTGGGCTCTGATACCACTGTTGGGTTTCCAGCACCGCGGCGTGTGTGTGTTCGATCACATTTCGCAAACATGAACACAGCGGAAGCAATAAAAATAATAAATCTACATTTATTACAACACACACAACACACACATGCATATTACAACAAGTGTAGACATAACCGTAAATTTAAATTTGCAATAAAAGGAAATTTATCTACGTTATACCTTTCGTATGACGTGTAGCGGGAACGACATCAACCGGAACAATCCTCGCTAGAATCGTCTCTATCCGTATCCACGCCGAGTTCCTCGGGATGACTTCACTGAGCCACGAGCTTCGTCTTCGTACGGGTTACCAGCCTCGTGTTGAAGACGACGTGATCGAGAGATGATCACGATCTGAATCCAAATTCGGATCCTAATACGAGTTCTCAAAACTCGCTTCTCCGGAGAGGTATTCGTCAACCAATTGACGAATCCTTCGTCCTCCACCTCAGAGGATTACCGGAGATCGAATCCCCGGTAAGTTAGCCGCTGTCGGAGCTCTAACCGTCGTCCAAACGACGCTCCGACGAGAGGAGAACAAGCTGTCCAGAAAACTGGACAGCTTTGGTGGAGGTGATGGGCGCCTGCCAACCAAGGGAGATAGAGCTCACCTTGATGCCAAACTTGAAGGAGATCACCGGAGCGTCGCCGGAGGATCACCGGCTGAAGCTTGGTCGCCGACAAGGAGCTGGACGGCGGCACAACAAGCTGGGCGGCAATGAAGGTTGGGCGGCAACTCCAAGCTAGGGTTTTGGATTAGGGCTTAATTATCCCTTAAGCCCTCTTTTATAGAGAACTAATTCTCTTAATGGTTATTGGATCATAACCATTAGGTCCGTTAACCCGCTCCATTAAGATAAGTTAAAATAAACCAAACCATGATGGTTTATTTTAAGTTAAAACGAACCGAACCAACTTTTGGTTCATTCGTTTAAAATAAACCAAACCCTTTAGTTTATTCTCCTCCATTGGATTAGAACCAAACCATTTTGGTTCATCCATTATGTCTTCATAAGACACGGCCCATCCACGCTTCCATTGCGACTGAAACGATTTCATGCTCGCTTCATGTTTGGTCCAACCAAACCTAGTTTCTCTCGGTCTGAGAATCCTATTCTCAAGCTCGTTTTAAATCCTTTGGATTACGCTCGTTGTGCGTGTGACCAAATAGGTTCTCGGTTTATGTTGGCCGTCTATAATTAACCATAAATTATAGAACGATCATGAGTGACACCTAGTAGTACATCATGATCCCCAATTAACCGAAAAGATCAACGGTTGATCCAGAACTATTTCTGAAACCCTTCAGCAGCTCAAATGAATCGTGCCCCATTCCCTTCACTCATCTTATACCCACTTGGTTCAGGACATGGTCTATAGTGTCAGTCCCCACTAGGCTGACTACGTCACACCTAGCCCAAGTATCATTTCCTAGTCCTACGGATTCTAGTTACTCCACATGTATCGAAGAGTACCTTACTCTAAACATGTAATGCTTTGGCCAAAGACTTTAGTAACAATCCGACGAGAGGCCATGGGTATACATCTCATCGCAAGGAGTGGTGAATCCTTTATAGGCTATTCAAACACCTTCGATCACTTTGACTTATACCCAATCATCCCGGGTCCACATCTCCTTGGAGATGTTTGCTTAAGATGTCAAAGAATAAGTCTCCATGATCAAGATGACTTGAATACCGCAAGTCAAAGGAACATCGCACTTAAGCTACAGTAAGAACTTCATTGACATATCTATATATGCAGAGAACCATATGAAGTCTTACGGCTGGTCACTCCAATGAACTAGTTACCATAACTAGCATCCACGATTAACTCCGGACATCACTATGTCTCCAGCTAGTAAGAATCTGCTGCTTGGATACACCAAGGAGTATACCTCGTGCTAGTCTCAACAGAATTGATGGTATCCAAATCCATCAATTCATCGACTAGGGATAATTCCGATACATCACAATTACACATGTAGAGATACTCACTAGTTGTGATCCAATCACAAATTCTCTCATGCTGTTAATCGTATCGTGGACATTCAGTAAATGAGTTTAAGATCCAATCAAATACATAAAACATGTATACTCAAATAGTGAATCTTCATTTACCATATAAATGGTTCATACATAAGGCGATTGCCTTAGGACATCTCTCATATATTACTAACAGACTCCCACTTGGCCTAATGCCAATCGCTACGGTATCCAATACCATAAGCTCTAACATGACCCTCAAACTTACTTTGAGGCAATGCTTTAGTCAAAGGATCCGCTAAGTTCCTTTCAGTGGGAATTTTCTCGATTTGTATTTCGTTCCTACTGATGATCTCTCTAATAAGATGATAGCGGCGAAGCACATGTTTGAATCATTGATGAGACCACATCAAGTTCATAGATGAACTTCTTGATCCAAACCGCTTCCTTTGCTGCTTCCAAAGCTGCAACGTATTCTGCCTTAGTGGCAGAATCCGCTATAGTGTCAAGCTTGGAACCTTTCCAACTTATTGCGCCTCAATTCTAGGTGAATACATACCTAGACTGAGACATGGAATCATCCTTGTCTGTCTGGAGCTAGCATCCGTATACCCACGTATCACCATGTACCCTTCTCCATATATTAGGAATGCATCCTTAGTTCTTCTTAAGTACTTAAGGATCATCTTAACAGCCACCCAATGATCCATTCCTGGATCAGACTGGTATCTGCTCGTGACACTCAGAGCATACGATACATCGGGCCTCGTACATAACATAGCATACATGATAGATCCTATTGCGGATGTATAGGGAATCTTACTCATGCAAATCCTCTCATCTTCTGTGCGCGGACACATAGACTTCGAAAGGTGTTCCCCATGCCTGATGGGTAAGAAACCTTTCTTGGATTCCAACATGCTAAACCTCTTTAGCACTCGGTCTATATATGTAGACTACGAAAGACCAAGCAACCATTTCGATCTATCTCTATAGATCTTAATCCCGAGGATGTAGGTTGCTTCTCCCAGGTCTTTCATGGAGAATGTCTTAGATAACCAAACCTTCACTGACTGTAAGATTGAAACATCGTTTCCTATAAGTAGTATGTCATCGACATACAATACTAGGAACACGACTACACTCCCACTAACCTTCTTGTACACACAAGGTTCGTCTGGATTTTATGAGAAATCAAACTTTTTGATTGTCTCATCAAAACGGATATTCCAGCTCCTGGATGCTTGCTTCAATCCATAAATGGACCGTCGCAATTTGCATACCTTGGTTTTATCAACCGATGTGAAACCCTCAGGCTGTATCATATACACATCCTCGAGCAGGTTTACATTAAGGAAAGCTATTTTCACATTCATCTGTCATATCTCATAATCATAATGAGCCGCTATGGCCAGGAGCATCCGAATGGATTTAAGCATAGCTACAAGCGAATAGGTTTCGTCATAATCAACACCTTGCTTTTGACGATATCCTTTCGCCACCAATCTAGCCTTATAGGTAATCACATTACCATCCATGTCGGTTTTCTTCTTGAAAACCCACTTGCACCCTATAGGTTTTATGCCTTCAGGTGGGTCAACCAAGTTCCAAACTTGGTTTTCATACATGGAATCCATTTCCGACTTCATGGCACCAAGCCATTTATCCCTTTCTGAACTTGTCATCACTTCTTCATAACTGGTAGGCTCCTCATCATCAATGAGTAACACGTCGTTCGATTCACTTACGAGAAATCCATATCTCTCAGGAATATTGCGTGTTCTACCAGATCTACGGAGATGTGGTGTTACAATAGGTCCAGCCGATTGCTCATCACTATGAGTTGTCGGCTGTTGTGCTTCACCAGGTATCTCATTAATGTCTATTTGAGTCTCTCGAGCCTCCTCAAGCTCGACGACACTCCCACTGTTTTCTTGCAAGAGAAACTCTTTCTCTAGAAACACAGCATGCCTTGAAACAAACACTTTTTGTTCCACAGGATGATAGAATTGGTAACCCCTTGTTTCCTTAGGGTATCCAACAAATAGACATTTATCAGACTTAGCATCCAATTTTTCTGATACAGTCAACTTCACATAAGCAAGACAACCCCATATCTTCAAGTAAGATACATGAGATTTCTTACCATTCCATATCTCATATGGAGTAGTTGAGACTACCTTGGTAGGCATTTTGTTTAACAAGTAAACAGCTGTCTGAAGTGCATAGCCCCAAAAGGACTTGGGAAGAGTCGCATGATTCATCATTGACCTGACCATGTCCAACAAGGTCCGGTTACGCCTCTCAGATACACCATTATGCTGTGGTGTATATGGCGGAGTCCATTGAGACAATATACCATTGTCTCTTAGATAATCAAGAAACTCTTGACTTAAGTATTCACCACCTCGATCCGATCGAAGTATTTTAATACTCTTGTCATGTTGTTTCTCAACTTCATTTCTGAATTCTTTGAACCTTTCAAAGGCTTCAGACTTGTGTTTCATCAAGAACACATACCCAAACCGTGAGTGATCATCGGTGAAGGTAATGAAGTAGCTATAGCCTCCTAATTCTTGAGTTGACATAGGTCTACATACATCAGTATGTATTAGACCTAGTAACTCTCCCACTCGTTCACCCTTTCCAGTAAAAGGTAACTTAGTCATCTTGTCTTTTTAAGCATGATTCGCATGTATCGTATGAATCCTATTCAAACGATTCCAGAATTCCACATCGGTGTAATTCGGATATGCGTTTCTTGCTTACATGTCCAATACGACAATACCACATGTAGGAGTCTAATTGATTATCTTTTCGAGCACGCTTGTTGCTCGCTTCGATATTGAAAATATCACTGGATACGTCCAACGTATAAACACCATTGCTTAAAGTTCCAGTCCCTAAAGAACTCCATTCAAAGTTATGTAACAACAATTGTTACTAAAAGTCAAATGGTACCTATTTCTATTTAAACAGGAAATAAAAATGATGTTCTTTATCAACGAAGGAACATAAAAGCAATTGTCCAGTTCTAAGACAAGTCCTACAGGGAGTTCCAACAAATACGTTCCGATGGCGAGTGCAGCAACCGTTGCTCCATTCCCAACACGTAAATTTGACTCTCCCTTGATGAGTCTTCTTCTATTCCTTAGCCTATGTATGTCATTACATATATGTGAGCCACACCCGGTATCAAATACCCAAGTGTCTGAGGAAATAGAATGACAATCAATAAAGAAGATTTATGAAGAAGATGGGGCATCCGATGCCTTATCCTTCTTCACGGACTCAAGATAAATCTTGCACTTTCTTCGCAAATGGCCCTACTTGTCATAATGATGGCAAGTGCCATTTTGAGCTGGTTCTGCCTTTTTAGCCTTTTTCTTCTTCCCCTTTTGTTGTTCCTTTGACTCCCTCTTAGAACCTTTCTTCGAGGAATCAACTAACAACACCGTCCCCTGCTCATGCTTCTCAGAAGGCTCTACAGTCTTCAGCATGTTGAGCAGTACCACAGATGAACCTTCTTGCATCTCAGAGGTGAAGAGGAGCTTGGAGACTTCGAACCTTTCGAATCTCACTTGCTTATCAAACAACTCATAAAGATGAAGGACTACGATATGAGCATCCATATGCTCATGCTGCTTTCGTAGCTTGGGTTCCATCGCGGCTAGCATGATGCAACTTGTCAGTTCAGAATCAGTCACATGTTTCTGATAGACCAACAATTGGTCCGGAGTTGCATCGTCACTAGGATGGGCGGGAAGAGGTGCTTCGAGGACATACGCAAGCTTTTCACCTTGAGAACAATTCTCAAGTTTCTAAGCCAGTCCAAGAAGTTCGGCCCAGTCAATTTATTCGAATCCAAAATGGAACGCAAATTAAAAGACAACATGATCAATTTTAGAAATACAAAACGAGCATATATGAGAAAGATGATTTTTAAAATGCATCAATATACATTTATAAATCCCATTCATTTTTCGAATTTCAAAAACCCCAAAATCACTTCGGGAGATTGTAGGTTCATCTCCGAATGGGCTGATATCCATCATAGATAAGAACAACCTTGGAGTGAGTCCAACAAGCCATTCTTAGCTATGATGGTGGGTATCAAGTATACCGATTACATATCATGTATATGTAACTATCACAATGTGCTATCAACTAATTGAATGTTTACACATACATTGGGTTGTTAACACATTAACAAGTATATTAGAGGTTTTGGAGCAGTTAACTCTCCAATTCATTTCTAATGAAAATTACACCCTTTCAATACTTGTCTAAGCATATTAGAGGTTTTGGAGCAGTTATCTAACCTAGGATTATGGTTAGATGACTTAAACCAACATTGTTAAGCTAAAAATAGCGCTAATAGTCGACTGAGAAAGCTCTAGTAGAGTGACAACATCTCCAGTCGAGGCGCCGCCTCGACTGGTTTTTGAATTTTCTGAAATCGAATATTCAGACGAACTTCAGAAATACATAAATAATTTTAAAAACTTTAAAAAATCTTGAAATTTCATCCACACATTACTTATGTCAAAAAATATAGGGGGAAAAAAATATTTTTTTGTGAAAATAACTTTTAAATTCAAAGAATAATACAAAGTTCAAAAGCATTGAAACCTTAAATGTTTTTAGTCAACTTTGTTTCAATCTTCTCAATGGTGATTGCTATCAAAAGATAGACTTCACTAAGGTTTTTCAAAATGATTTTAAAATATTTTTAAAACCTTAATTTCAATCATGGTCTATAGGCTAAGTATACATGACTTGTATACTAGCTTTCCTCATGATTGAGATGAGTTTGAGTTCATCTAGATGCAACATCTATGCACATTGAACTTAATTCATTTTTTTAATATCTCACATGTATCTAGGGTGTATCAATACATACACATGTCAATCTAATGTTCTTGTGAGATGTGGGTTTAGGTTCTTAGGGTTTCATGTATTTTTCTAGGTAATACTATTTGATTCCCTTATATTTGGAACTTCAAACCATGTCATTGTCCTTAAATTGATTTTAATTATCCTAAATGCATGAATGATGATCATGACATAAGAATGTGCATAATTTAAAAGTATTTTCCAATAATTATGATGTCATGACAAAAAGATATACCTAAATATAAACATAACATATTCAAACTAGGCATGATCATGATATTTTATATGATTAAATGAAATATGATGTTATTACATTACATATGACAAACCAAACATGGTAAATATTGTTAGTGAAAGCCCTAGAGTCAATCATGTGATGATTGTTGTATGGACTTTATTGTATCATATTCCTATTTATAAAGGCATGATTATTATATTTACTTGTATTGGTGCCAAATAACTAAATATAATAATATCCTTGAGTAGTAGGTTCTTATCTATATCAATCGATTGGTTGAATCGATAATGAGATGATATAGAGAACACTACTCTTAATCATTCCTAGTCAAGTATTAACATTCAGGGACAATGTTAATGCGTAGAGACTAGCATGTAGGTCAACACAATGACTTGATCTCATAAGTCATGGATATGAGATATCAAGTTGACACATGGGTATGCATTGGAGAATGTATACTGAATGACCCGCCATGAGAAAGTATCATGGATCGTTATATGAGTGTCATATACTTTCTCATGTGGCTATTAGTATGATTATTAGTCCTTAGACTTGAAGTCACCATGGTTTCCTACATAAGGAGTTGCATACTTTGGCTTCGTCAAACGTCACCCGTAAATGGGTGGACTATAAAGGCGATTACTGGGTATGTAACAAATTATGCGGAGGTGATGTAGATGGGATCTATCCCTCCTATATGACGGGGGTGACATCGATATTCTTGATAGAGTGAGACCACGAAGTGCATGACCATGTCCAAATGAGTTAATATGAGATACTGAGCTCATTTGATTAGAGTGAGTCTACTTGGAGTTCAAGATATAGATTGTACAGAGGACGACACGGTCTATGCCTCAATTGGTCAATCTAGATGTCAAGGATAGAGGGATATTGTCACATATTGTGAGAGTCACAATTAGTAGTCACAAAGGTGATGTTGGAGCTCAACATTCTTGTAACTTGGGTAGCAATGATGTGTTGCTAGATACCGCTCATTGCTTATGTTCTTAAATCGGTTTAGGGATATTGCCAACGTTACAAGAACCTATAGGGTCACACACTAAGGGCAATTAGATAGAGATTAGGTTCATATGATGAATCATGAGAATTAGGTTCATGGGATGAACCAAATTGGATTAAGAGTAATCCTAATTAGACTAATTGAGTTGGACTCAATTTGATTCAAGTGTTGAATGAGTCTAATTTAGATTTGATTCATCAAATCAATTTAAATTAATGAATAGAGATTCATTAAATTAAATTGACTTGAATCAAATGGTTGAATTTGATCAACCATGGGAGATAAGAGGTCAAGTTTGACTTGACTTGAGAGGGAAGATGAAAGGTCAAGTTTGACTTGACCAAATGTCATGTCATGATGATGACTTGGCATGGCCGCCCAATGATGATGCTCCACATCAACATTGACTTAGCATGTGGTGCCACCTCATGAGGGAGACCAAGAGCCATTGGCTCTTGGAGGAGTTACATGCATGCATGTAACACCTCCCCCCCCCCCCCCTAAGAAAAGTGGCCGACCACTATTACCATTAGATGAGAATGATTTTGTGGGAGTTACACAACTTCATCTTTTTCCTTGGATCACCCTCTCAAGCTCTCTCAACCTCCTTGGCCGAAATTCCTAAAGGGTGCTAGCACACTCTAAGGTATTTTTCTCCACCTATTGCTTGTGTGGATACCAATAGACGAGTGTGCACTTGACACTCTCGAGTTCCGGTAAACCTTTTGGACGAGCGGGATTTGCGAAGGGCGTCGCATCGAGGGTAACTTCTTATCATGTAGATCTAGAGTAGATCTAAAGGTATTAAACACATACATGTTAGTTTTATATTTTATACTTCGCACGGATCCGTGGTCGGGGCTTCCGAGATTTCCGCAACGCAAAAAGCGGTTTTTGCGGCTCGAAAAGTCCAACAGTGGTATTAGTGCCACGTGCGAAGCATGTATGTGTTTCATTTTTGTGGTTTTTATATTAGATATAAAAATTATAGAATTTTATGTTTCTGTAAATTTCCTATTTTTATAGAATTTTTGGGTATTTTTCTCGAAGAGTCGAAGCAATGAGTGTTGGGACACTTGTCGGCTTCAACCACTGAGAAAAACTCTCCGAAACGGCGAGTTCTCGCTTTAGGTTTTTGGTACAGCGACTTAAGTCACTTTAAGATCGTAGTAGGGACACTCACAAAGTTTATTTTGCGAGTAGGGGCACTGCCCCTATCCCCGAAAGGGGCATTGTCCCGCGATTGCGCCCGGAAATCGCTTAGCGGGACCGTTACGGAGAGGTGACTCATAAAATTGAAAAAAAATAGGAAAATTTATAGAAATTTTCTGTAAAAATACATAATTTGGAATTATATATAATTTTGTGATTGTCATGGCCCAATGACCCCAATTTGATTGGATTATGATGTGTTGTAATTCATAATACGGCCTGCATGCCGTTTTTATGGTTGTGCGTGTTGTATAGTGTATGCGACCTGCACGTCGTACCTCTTATTTTGAAATTCTAATTGTAAATAGTTTTAGACTCGAATGTAACTTGTTTTTCATATTTGTAATGTACAAAATGGAGCGGTGGAAAGTCCACTTGTAGACGAAGTTACGAGAAGGGTGCCGACGACACATGGCGGTCAAAGGAAGCGCTTGGAGAAGCCGCTAGCCTTAGGTTGACCATCCGATCTTCTCATTGGCTTGAGAAGACCGTAGTAGGGCCATGACTACTGACTACATCACAGTTAATTTTATATATATATATATATATATATATATATATATATATATATATATATATATATATATTTGATTTTGCTTATATGTATGTGATGCATACTAGTAGAATAATGTTTGTATGTATATGATGCATGCTAGAATAATGTATGTATGTATGTGATGCATGCTAATATAGGATAATAAAGGCCTTAATGCGTATATGATACACATTACGATTAGATTAGATCTTAATCGAATCAACTCGTAAATGCCTATCAGGTCCTTGATACCCATCACTACCTCGATCATTTGTAGTTGTTGAATCTGCCAAAGCAGAGCAACGCATATTATCTTGGTAGGGTGCGGAGGGACAATCTTGGTCCCGCCTATCACGGCTTGGGTTAGAGTAAGCTCAATTAAATTGAGTAAAACTAGTTAACTCAATTGGATCGAGTAGAACTATAGGCATATTCCAATCGTTGGAAAGATAGGATAAGATCATATTTATACTAAATCTTGGGCGATTTAGCCAAAGTTAACTCAAGGTCTTTTGTAAATGTGGGTCTTGATCCTATAAACAAGAGTTGCATAGAGATGTAATCGGTAATGTGTTACCCACCGATCGTACTAAGTCTTGGGCGATTTAGCCAAAGCTAACTCAAGGCTTAGTATGATGTGGATCTTGTCCCGCAAGAATTATAGCTAGTTTGTATGAATCTAGTAATGTGGTTTGACCACATCCATAACTCGATTCTACAAAATTCCTATAATTCAGTGGGAGCATCATTTGATTAAAGGCCTAATTAAATGATAAAAGAAATATGATATTAATTCTCTGTATTGTATGTTGGATTACTATGTCGACAAACACGAACACTCTCTCTCCGCGTTCTGTCCTTGAGAAGGACAAGCTCAATGGAGCAAATTTTCTGGACTGATACAGGAACCTGAGAATTGTTCTCACCCAAGAAAGGAAGTTGTACATCCTGGAGTAGCCCATTCCGGAGGCACCTCCTGCCACTGCCTCGCGAGTTGACAAAGATGCTTATAAGAAGCATCAAGATGATGCATTAGATGTGTCATGTCTAATGCTCGCGACCATGAACTCTGAGCTTCAGAAGCAACACGAGTTCATGAATGTTTATGATATGGTTGGACATCTTCGTCAACTATATCAAGGACAAGCAAGGCATGAGAGATATGAAGTCTCTAAGGCATTGTTTGGGTCCAAAATGCAAGATGGGACTACCATAGGTCCATATGTACTCAAGATGATTGGGTACGTAGAAAACCTACAAAGGCTGGGATTCCCACTTGGCCAAGAGCTGGCCACTGACTTGATCTTGCAATCTTTGCCACAAGCCTACAATCAATTTGTCATGAATTACAACATGAATGAAATTGATAAGCCATTGCCTGAGATGCTCAGCATGTTGAGAACTGCTGAGCTTAACCTTAAGAAGGGAAAATCTGACACCATTTTGATGGTGCACAAAAAGAAAGGCAAGGGCAAGCCTAAAGGTAAGGGAAAGTCCCAAGCCAAGGGAAAAGGCAAAGAACTTAAACCCAAAGGAGGGGTATCCAAGGAAGGGGCTTGCTTCCACTGCAAGGAAGCTGGACACTGGAAGCGTAACTGCAAAGCTTACCTGGAAGGTCTTAAGAAGAAAAGAAGTGAGACTTCTACTTCAGGTATAAATGTTATAGAAGTCAATCTATCTATTTCTTCATCATGGGTATTAGATACCGGATGTGCATCTTACATTTGTACCAATGTGCAGGCGCTGAGAAATAGCAGGGCATTGACAAAGGGCGAGGTGGACTTACGAGTAGGCAATGGAGCAAGGATTGCTACTGTTGCTGTAGGAACTTATGATCTATCTCTGCCCTCTGGGCTTGTACTAGAATTAGATGAGTGTTGTTATATTCCTGCTTTGACTAAGAACATAATTTCGGTTTCTTGTTTGGACAAGAAAGGATTTACATTTATAATAAAGAACAAATGTTGTTCAGTTTATTTAAATGATATGTTCTATTGTAGTGTACCTCTAATGAACGGACTCTACTTTCTAGACTTAGAGAGCCCTATCTATAATATAAATACCAAGAGGTTCAAGTCAAATGAGTTGAACCAAACCTATATCTGGCATTGTCGCTTAGGTCACATAAATGAGAGTCGCTTATCTCAGCTCCATAAGGATGGACTGCTAGACTCATTTGATTTTGAATCATATGAGACATGCGAGTCTTGCCTTTTAGGCAAGATGACCAAGACTCCCTTTAGTGGACACAGTGAAAGAGCAACAGATTTGTTAGGACTTATACATAGTGATGTATGTGGTCCTTTCAATATTGCTGCTAGAGGTGGTTACAGGTACTTCATTACATTTACTGATGACTTCAGTAGATATGGTTATGTGTATCTTATGAAACATAAATTAGAATCCTTTGAAAAGTTCAAAGAATTCAAGAATGAAGTACAAAACCAGCTTGGCAAGAGTATTAAGATACTTCAATCAGATCGAGGTGGTGAATACCTTAGCCATGAGTTTCGTGACTATCTAGCTGAGTGTGGGATTCTATCCCAACTCACTCCTCCTGGAACACCACAGTGGAATGGTGTATCCGAAAGGAGGAATCGTACCCTATTAGATATGGTACGATCTATGATAAGTCACACAGATCTTCTTATATCATTTTGGGGATATGCTCTAGACACAGCAGCCTTTACCCTTAACCGTGTACCATCTAAGGATGTCATAAAGACACCATATACGATATGGATAGGGAGAAATCCCAAGATGTCTTTCATGAGGATTTGGGATTGTGAGGCTTACGTTCGACGTCAAGTCTCAGACAAACTGGGACCCAAATCCGATAGGTGCTATTTTGTTGGATATCCCAAGGATACAAAGGGATATTACTTCTACATTCCAAGTCAGCACAAAGTGTTTGTGGCAAAGACTGGGATTTTTCTAGAAAGGGATTTTGTTTCTAGAAAAACTAGTGGGAGTACATTCGATCTTGAAGAAATTCAAGATAAGGACCATAACACTAAGACCTTGATGGAGGTTGAATAGGAACCACAAAGTATTGTGGGTGATGAGATTGTTGCACAAAGAGTTATGGAACAACCACCTGTTCAGGTAGACCTACCTCTTCGCAGGTCTGATAGGGTACGTCGTCAGCCTGAGAGATACTCATTTCTCTTGTCTGACCATGATGATGTTATGCTCATTGAGAATGAGCCTACCTCCTATCAGGAAGCTGTGATGAGCCCAGATTCTGAGAAATGGCTAGAGGCTATGAGATCCGAGATGGAATCCATGTACACCAACCAAGTATGAACTTTGGTTGATCCACCTGAAGGGGTCAAACCCATTGGGTGTAAGTGGGTCTTTAGGAGAAAGACTGACATGGATGGACTTACGCATACCTATAAGGGCCGATTGGTGTCTAAAGGTTTCAAGCAAATTCATGGTATTGACTATGATGAAACCTTTTCTCCAGTGGCGATGTTTAAGTCCATTCGGATCTTGTTTACTATTGCAGCATACCACGATTATGATATCTAGCAGATGGATGCCAAAATCACGTTTCTGAATGGAAACTTACTCGAGGATGTGTACATGACACAACCTGAGGGTTTTGAAGATCCACAGCATACTGGGAAAGTATGCAAGCTGCAAAGGTCCATTTATGGGCTAAAACAAGCCTCTCGGAGCTGGAATCTTTGATTCAATGATGCGATTAAACAGTTTGGTTTCATCAAGAATAAAAATGAACCCTGTGTCTACAAAAGGGTTAATGGGGATACAATTGTCTTCCTTGTATTGTATGTGGATGATATACTGCTCATTAGGAATGACATCCCTTCGCTACAGTCTGTGAAGACTTGGCTGGGGATGTGCTTCTCAATGAAGGACTTAGGTGAAACAGTCTGTATTCTAGGCATCAAGATCTATAGAGATAGATCTAAGAGATTGCTTGTCCTAAGTCAGAGTACATACATTGACACGGTATTACTACGGGTTGCCATGCAGAATTCCAAGAAGGGACTTCTGCTGATGTCGCATGGTGTGAGTCTTTCGAAGACTCAAAGTCCCTCTTCTAGACCGCATGGATAAGATCCCTTACGCATCTGCTATAGGATCTATCATGTACGCCATGCTATGTACTCGTCTTGATGTCTCGTATACTTTGAGCATGACGAGTAGATACCAGTCAGATCCAGGTGAGCATCACTGGATAGCAGTCAAGAATATTCTTAAGTACTTGAGAAGGACTAAAGAATATTTCTTGATATTTGGAGGCGATGAGGAGCTAGCTGTAAAGGGTTACAGCGATGCCAACTTCCAAATTGACCAGGATGATTATAGATCGCAGTTAGGGTTCGTGTTTTGCTTGAATGGTGGCGCTGTGAGCTGGAAGAGTTTGAAGCAAGACACAGTTGCTGATTCTATAACAGAAGCCGAGTATATCGCTGCATCTGAGGCAGCAAAGGAGGCAGTTTGGATCCGCAAGTTCATTACTGAGCTTGGGGTGGTTCCTAGCATTGCAGATCCTATAGAGATCTATTGTGACAACAATGGAGAGATTGCACAGGCTAAGGAACCTCGCTCACACCAGCGGACCAAACACATACTACGATGCTTCCATCTCATTCGAGAGATTATCGATAGAGGAGATGTGAAGATTTGTAGAGTACCCACAGAGGCTAACATCGCAGATCCCTTAACCAAGGCTTTGGCACAGAAAAATCATGATGGTCACACTAGGTCATTGGGTATTAGATACTACGGTGATTGGCACCAGTGCTAGTGGGAGATTGTTAGTGAAAGCCCTAGAGTCAATCATGTGATGATTGTTGTATGGACTTTATTGTATCATATTCCTATTTATAAAAACATGGTTATTATATTTACTTGTATTGGTGTCAAATAACTAAATATAATAATGTCCTTGAGTAGTAGGTTCTTATCTATATCAATCGATTGGTTGAATCGATAATGAGATGATATAGAGAACACTACTCTTAATCATTCCTAGTCGAGTATTAACATTCAGGGACAATGTTAATGCGTAGAGACTAGCATGTAGGTCAACACGATGACTTGATCTCACAAGTCATGGATATGAGATATCAAGTTGACACATGGGTATGCATTGGAGAATGTATACTGAATGACCCGCCATGAGAAAGTATCATGGATCGTTATATGAGTGTCATATACTTTCTCATATGGCTATTAGTATGACTATTAGTCCTTAGACCTGAAGTCACCATGGTTCCCTACATAAGGAGTTGCATACTTTGGCTTCGTCAAACGTCACCCGTAAATGGGTGGACTATAAAGGCGATTACTGGGTATGTAACAAATTATGCGGAGGGATGTGAGTGATGTAGATGTGATCTATCCCTCCTATATGACGGGGGTGACATCGATATTCTTGATAGAGTGAGACCACGAAGTGCATGGCCATGTCCAAATGAGTCAATATGAGATATTGAGCTCATTTGATTAGAGTGAGTCTACTTGGAGTTTAAGATATAGATTGTACCGAGGATGACACGGTCTATGCCTCAATTGGTCAATCTAGATGTCAAGGATAGAGGGACATTGTCACATATTGTGAGAGTCACAATTAGTAGTCACAAAGGTGATGTTGGAGCTCAACATTCTTGTAACTTGGGTAGCAATGATGTGTTACTAGATACCGCTCATTGCTTATGTTCCTAAATCGGTTTAGGGATATTGCCAACGTTACAAGAACCTATAAGGTCACAAACTAAGGGCAATTAGATGGAGATTAGGTTCATATGATGAACCATGAGGATTAGGTTCATGGGATGAACCAAATTGGATTAAGAGTAATCCTAATTAGACTAATTGAGTTGGACTCAATTTGATTCAAGTGTTGAATGAGTCTAATTTAGATTTGATTCATCAAATCAATTTAAATTAATGAATAGAGATTCATTAAATTAAATTGACTTGAATTAAATGGTTGGATTTGATCAACCATGGGAGATAAGAGGTCAAGTTTGACTTGACTTGAGAGGGAAGATGAAAGGTCAAGTTTGACTTGACCAAATGTCATGTCATGATGATGAATTGGCATGGCCGACCAATGATGATGCTCCACATTATCATTGACTTAGCATGTGGTGCCACCTCATGAGGGAGACCAAGAGCCATTGGCTCTTGGAAGAGTTACATGCATGCATGTACCCCCCCCCCCCCCCCCCCCTCCTAAGAAAAGTGGCCGACCACTATTACCATTAGATGAGAATGATTTTGTGGGAATTACACAACTTCATCTTCTTCCTTGGATCACCCTCTCAAGCTCTCCCAACCTCCTTGGCCGAAATTCCTAAAGGGTGCTAGCACACTCTAAGGTATTTTTCTCCACCTATTGCTTGTGTGGATACCAATAGACGAGTGTGCACTTGACACTCTCGAGTTCTGGCGAGCCTTTTGGACGAGCGGGATTTACGAAGGGCGTCGCATCGAGGGTAACTTCTTATCATGTAGATCTAGAGTAGATCTAAAGGTATTAAACACATACATGTTAGTTTTATATTTTATACTTCGCACGGATCCGTGGCCGGGGCTTCTGAGGTTTCCGCAACGCAAAAAGCGGTTTTTGCGGCTCGGAAAACCCAACAAATATATGAAATACAAAGGTATAGGATACCTAAGTTTTAAAACAAATTTACCATTTTCTAGAATTATGTACATTTTGCCATAATAAACCAAATTCCCAAGTGTGCCAAAAATCCAAAATGACACACCATGACCCTCAACTTAATTGTGCCAATTTTGATCAATTTTTCAACTTCCATAAAATTCATTGACACCTAAAATCTTTTAGGACATAATTTAACCTCATTTCCAAGGAATCCCAAAACATTGAAAATGTCCTAAAGTGTCACCTTTACCATGGTTAGGTTAACTATCTATCCATTCAAGGTTGGCACACCCTAAATCCATCTAGCATGAGAATATCATGCTCCTAGGAATCCAATATCTATTAGAGCTACTTGGGGTTTACTAGGTACTCACTAGGGATAACTTCCCTTAGTACCTTCCTAATGACCCTCCTAAGCTTGGAAGCCTTGGCCATTTTGGTCTTGTCAAGGTTAACCCTAGGGATTGCTTCCCTTGTAACTTTGTTAGTGGTTTTTCTAGGTTTCTTTGAAAACTTAGCCACTAGACACTTACTATGGTCAACTTTAGGGATGACTTCCCTTGTGATTTTGGTTTTTCTAGACCTAGTACTTGTAGGGGATCTTTGGAAGGCTAGAGGGGGGTGAATAGCCTCTTTTCATTTCTACAAGAAAGGTTAGTGGAAGCAAAAAAAATACTAAATGAAATTAAGAAGCTAGAACACAATCGCTAACAAGAAGGATTTTACATGGTTTGGAGATTAAGCTCCTACTCTACGACGATCCTTAAGGTGGATCAATCCAAGCAATTCTCTACTAAGAAAGCTTCCTTTACAAACACACTCCTCTTCTTACAATTGATGAAGATGAAAATTAGTGAAGAGGAGGATTTAAAACACTTAGAAAGCTTAGGAAAAATGTGGGAGCTTTCGAGTATGATTTGAATATCAACACTAGCCTCATCAAGCCCCCCATGACCTCTTTTTATAGAGAAGAGGCTGATTTTCCCATTGAGTCTCGATCAGTCAACTGATGGTCTCCATCAGTCGACTGCTGCTACAGCCAAAGCAATCCAACGACTTCTGATAAGCTAGATTCGCGATCGTCACTACCCAATGGGAAGCCGATTAGTCGATTGATTATACCATCAATCGACTGATTGAGTAACCAGTTGAGTGCTCCAAGCGATCACTCGACTGGAGAACCTTCTGTGCCGATGTCCACTTATAGCAGTCGACTGCTAGGGTATAGCAGTCGACTGATGGGTGGATCAGTCGACTGCCAAACCGTAGCAGTCGATTGTTCGACCACAAAATCAGCCGTCTTCAGTCGAGTGACTGATCAGTCAATTGGAACAAGTTACCAGTCGACTGGCACACTTCAAGTATGATAAATTCATGCTTGAAGCCAACTCCCTAGACCTAGACTTAACCTTTTAGCTCTTCCTTCAGCCTTGCACCTCCAGGATCCCTCCGAGTCTGTGACTCCTTCATCCTTGTGCTTGCTTCCAAGAGCTTCCATCAGTTTCGTTATATCTTGGGTTTCTCTTTTGCCAAAGGACCGCTTGGACTTTACGCCACTAAGACTACATGCTTGAACTTATGTTGCCAAGACCTTGCCTTTGTTCTTCCTTTGCCAAGGTTCGCTTAGACTTTACGCTGCCAAGACTACATGCTTGGTCTTACGCCGCCAAGACCTTCCCTTGGACTTCTTTTGCCAAGATCATACTTGGACTTTCCTTTGCCAAGTCTTTACACTTGGATTTCCTGTCACTTAACACGTTCACGGTTAGATCACAAAATATTGCCTAACTATAGATGATTATCCAAACATCAAAACATATAAATGCTTGGGGCATTGTTGCACCAACAATCTCCCCCTTTTTGATATTTGACAATCATTTAAGTTAGGTCTTAACATATGCACATAATGAAAACATCATATTTCCAATATGAATTCTAACTTAAAGTTTCCTTCTCCCCCTTTGACATACATCAAAAATAGAAGGATTCATACAATGATAAGTTCATGAAAGAATTGAATTGGTTATTTCTTGAACTAAGGTATAAGATAGATATGGGGCTCCCCCTTAATCCAAGACATGGTTCATGATGTGTGAATAACATGTGGAGCAAAGAATAAACAAGACATATGAAGCTACGTCCTAACTTTGCACCAACAATATAAATTTAGGGAATGAAAAAATTTTACTATGAAGCTCCCCCTAAAGCAATGCATCAATTAGTCCTATACCCTTTTAATTACTTGAATTATCATACCATAGGGTTAGGACACTTAAGATTATACTTAAGTCAAGAAAGAAGGCTGATTTGTAGAAAAATCAGAGTGGCAGTCGACTGAATAATGAATCAGTCGACTGCTACACCTGAAACACCATTTTTAGAGTTTTCATCCCAACTTCAAAAATGCGTCAAAAATTATAGAAACATCAAAAAATCACAAAATTTTATGTACACATTTCTGAAACCATTTTATATTAAGGAAAAATAATTTGAAAAATATATATTTTCTAAATTTCGAAAATGGTACAATGTTGAGAACTAGCAAAAGCCTTAATGAAATCTCAATACTTTGTGCCACTTTTGCTTGTCAAGTGAAAACTGTTTTTCAAAATATAATAAACCTAGTTTAAAATATATTTTGTTTGACATTTCCAATCATGTTCTTAGAACTATATGCACATCAATTGTACATAAGCCTTCCCAATGATTGATCCAATGAAGGATTAATATCTCTAGATGACATTTTTGGTTCATAGTAATGCATCATAACAAACATGATGAACCAAATGCATCTTCCTAACATCTCACATATTGTCTAAGTGGCTCAATACAAAAATCATGGTTTCTTAAGTATTTTATGAGATGCTTAGAGGTATAGTCCTAGATTTTCTATAGGATCATACAAACCTAGACCTCTATTCTATTAAGCACATTCCAAGTTCTCTCCTAAGTGATGAATATTCCACTTCGGGGAGAGCCTTAGTGAATATATCGGCTAGGTTGGACTTGGATTCTATGTAATTGAGTTCAATGTCCCCCTTTGTCACATGATTTCTAATGAAGTGATGCTTCACTTCAATGTGCTTAGTCCTAGAGTGATGTACTGGATTTTTAGTCAAATTTATGGTACTCACATTATCACAATAAACCTTGACATTGGAGTAGTGTAGCTCATAGTCCTCTAGAGTGTGTCTCATCCAAAGTAATTGAGCCACACAACCACCCATAGCATTCGGCTTTGGTGGTGGACAAAGCAACACAAGGTTGTTTTCTACTACTCCAACTAACTAGGGAGGATCCAAGAAATTGACATCCATCACTAGTACTCTTCCTATCCAACTTGCAACCGACATAGTCGGAATCGGTGTGCCCAACCAAATCAAAAGATTTTGTCCTAGGGTACCAAAGTCCTACATTTAATGTGCCTTTGATATATATTAAAATTCTCTTAACGACCACTAAATGAGACTCTTTGGCACATGATTGGTACCTAGCACATATACCTACCGTAAATAATATATCAAGTCTACTAGCGGTTAGATATAATAAGCTACCAATCATACTCCTATAAAGTTTAAGGTCAATTGATATTCCTTCATGATCATTATCTATTTTTGTATTGGTTGCCATAGGAGTTGAAACTACCTTAGCATTTTCCAAACCAAATTTCTCGATTATTTCTTTTGCATATTTGGTTTGGTATACATAAGTTCCTTCATTAGTTTGTTTAACTTGTAATCATAAGAAGAATTTTAATTCTCCAACTAGACTCATTTCAAACTCATTCTCCATATTTTTGATAAAGTCTTGTAGGAGTTCATCATTTGTTGATCCAAAAATAATGTCATCTACATATACTTGGGCCACAAAGATATCCTTAGACTTTGATTTAATAAAGAGAGTTTGATCTACTTGACCCCTTCTAAATCCTTTAGAAACTAAGAAAGGTGACAATCTTTCATACCAAGCCCGGGGAGCTTGTTTTAACCCGTATAAAGCTTTTCTAAGCTTGTATACATGGTTTGAATAATCTATATTCTCAAACCCGGGATATTGTTCTACATATACCTCTTCCTTAATGAACCCATTTAAGAATGCCGACTTTACATCCATTTGATGGAGTTTAAAACCCATGTAAGAGGCATATTCTAATAGGATTCTAACCTAGCAACCAGGGCATAAGTTTCATCATAATCAAGTCCTTCAACTTGATTGAAGCCCCTTGCAACTAACCTTGCCTTATTCCTAGTTATATTACTTTGATCATCTAATTTGTTCCTAAAGACCCATCTAGTAGTAATAATGGTGCTATCATTGGGTCTAGGAACTAGCTCCCATACTTGACTCCTTTCAAATTGAGCCAATTCATCTTGCATTGCTAAGATCCAATCCGGATCAAGTAATGCATCATTGATTGATTTGGGCTCAATTTGGGAAATAAGAGCTATTTGACTAGAGGAAGCTCTATGGAAAGACTTAGTTCTAACACCTTGAGATAATTCTCCTACAACTTGGTTAAGAGGATGATTTTGATTAATTCTTAATGTTCTAGGAGGTGTATTAAAATGATTTTGATCTTGGTTATCCTCAATTCTCCTTTCATCATCCGAATCTCCTCTTGCTCCCCCTTGATTATTACTCACTAATCCTCCCCCTTGATTATTACCCGCTAAGGTCAAGTCTTGAAATTTTTGGATAATCTCTTGATTTTTGTCATTGATATCATTATCAATGGTAAATTTCCTAGGGTAAGTGGTAGAGGTTTCATCAAATTGAACATTTGAGGATTCCTCGACCTTTTGAGTTCTCTTGTTATAAACTCTATACCCTCTACTAGTGGATGAGTATCCAACTAGGATTCCCTCATCCGCTTTGGACTCAAATTCTCCCAAATTGTCTTTGGTATTTAAGATGTAAGTTTTACATCCAAAGACCTTAAAATAGTGAATTGTAGGAATTGTGTCATTCCATAATTCAAAGGGTGTTTTTTCTAAAAACCTATGTATGAAAACCCTATTTTGGATATAACAAGCGGTATTAATCGCTTTCGCCCACAAGTAGCTAGGAAGTGAATATGCATTAAGCATAGTCCTAGCCGCCTCTTGTAGGGCATGATTTCTCCTTTCTACCACCCCATTTTGGTGGGGTGTTCTAGGACAAGAGAATTCATGCTTGTACTCTTATTCTAAGCAAAATTTAGAGAAATTAGAATTCTCAAATTCTCTACCATGATCACTACGGATCCGGTTGATTTTGAGACTTCTTTCATTCTCTACTCTTTTACTAAAACCTATGATTATTTCTAGGATTTCATCCTTATGTTTCATAAAATATACCCATGTAAATCTAGAAAAATCATCAACTATAACTAAGTAATATTTACTACCATTTAAAGGAGTACTATGACAATCAAATAAATCTAAATGCAAAAGTTCTAAAGGTAAAGACGTATTAATTAAGATTTTACCCTTGTGTGATGACTTTGATTGTTTTCCTTCTTGACATGCATCACACATCTTGTTCTTGAGATACTTGACTTTTGGCAAACCCTTGACTAGCTCCATCTTGGCTATCTTGGCAATATTTTTCATGTTGATGTGCCCAAGCCTTCTATGCCATAACCAACTTTCTTCTTCTTTTTCCATAAGACACTTAGGGGAAATGTTAGAAGCATAGGATAAATCAACATAATAAATATTTGACTTTCTATATCCTACTAACATGCAATCATTTAATGTCTTATGTCTTATAAAACATTTAGAAGAGTTAAATTGAACATCAAAGTTGGCATCACATAATTGTCTTACACTAAGCAAGTTAAACTTCATATTTTTAACTAACAATACTTTATGAATAGCAAGATTTGGGGATACCTCAATTTTGCCTTTTCCTAGAATTTTAAGTTTTCCACTATTTTCAAAAGACACAGTTCCCTTGCTAATATAGTTGATTGTTGAAAATTTACTCTCATCACCGGTAATATGTTTTGAGCAACCACTATCAACAATCCACAAGCTTGGTCCTTCTACCTATACAACATGAAAAATACAAGTCTTAGGCACCCAAATCTTTGGATCGATAGCATTAACTACATAGCTCTTGGGAACCCATGCCTTTCTAACCTTGCTCCTAATGGTTGATTTCCTACTAACAAGGGAGGTAAAGGCTACTTCCTTCTTCTTAGGCTTATATCCTATTTCGGCCTTGTTGTAAATAGCCCTTTGATCCTTAAGTATCATATCTAGGTATTTGGAGTCATTTGTAAATTTTTCTAAGCATGCTCTTAGTTCACCTATTTCTTTTCTTAGTTCATCATTTTTATTCCTAAGTGAACATGCATCATCACAAGAGATTTCTACATCCTTAATTGATTTAATTTCTATTTTTAAATCTTTAATCCTAGATTTTGATTTATTTAGAGCATTTTGAAGACATGCAATGGTTTCATAAAGTAAGTCTGTCTTAGGAGAGTCTTTTATCTCATCATCACTAGAGGACGATTCGTCGCTTGAGGATGATGATGACTCCTCACTTGAGCTATCTTCTAGGGCCATGAGTGCCATATTTCTTGTGATGTTGCAAAGTTCTTCGTCATCGAAGGAATCTTCTACACTTTGTGTATCCCGTGTTTGGGCTACCATGGCTTCCTTCTTCTTCTTCTCCTTCTTTTCCTTCTTCTTTTTTTCCTTCTCCTCCTTCTTTAGGTCTGAGCAATTCAGCTTAATGTTCCCTTTATCCTTCTTGGTGAGCTTCCTTGACCTCCCACCAAACTTCTTCACATAGTGAGTCACCTCACTTGCTGATAGCTCTTCATCTCTACTAGATGGCTCATCCTTGGATTTGGATGAAGAAGAGACTTCTTTCTTCTCCTTCTTCTTCCCTACAACAAGAGCTATACCTTTCTCTTTAGAAGAAGTATTAGCTTGCTCATGCAACTCAAATTCACAAAATATTTCATCTATCTTAACTAAAGAAAGGTCCCTAGAGACTTTAGACGCATCGACCATTGATGCTCATAAAGTTGTTCTGGGGAAAGCTTGTAGGACATACCTTACAAGGTCTTAGTTTTTGACCTTCTCACCTATTATATGTAGTCCGTTGACTATCTCCTTGAAGCGACCGTGCATTTGGTTCACGGTCTCGTTGGTCTTCATGTTGAAACTTTGAAGTTGACCTATCAAAAGGTCCCTCTTTGCTCTTCTTGTCTTCTTTGACCCTTCATTTAGTTCGATGAGCTTCTCCCAAAGCTCCTTTGCGGATTCGAAGGGTCCTACTTTGGATAGTTGTTCCTTTGATAGACCACATTGGAGTGTGGTCATTGCTTTTGTATTTGCTTGCGCCTTCTTTGACATTTTTCTTGTCCAATCCTTGGTTGGTAGTGGCGCTCTGAACTCATCGACCGACTTCTTGAACCCATCTACAATACTAAACCAATTGTCAATATCATTCATAAGGTAGTATTCCATCCTACCTTTCCAATATCCAAAGTCGTTGCCGTCGAAGAATGGAGGCCTCGCCATGCTATACCCCTCTTGAAATACCATCGTGCTCTGGTTGATTGTTAGATCTTTCGATGCGATCCAGGCTCTGATACCACTTGTAGGGGATCTTTGGAAGGCTAGAGGGGGGTGAATAGCCTCTTTTCGTTTCTACAAGAAAGATTAGCAAATCAAAACAAATACAAAACGAAATTAAGAAGCTAGAACACAATCACTAGATTCGCTCTCTTGAGAGGATGAATATTCCAATTCTTTGGATTTATCCTCATCTTCTTGGATCATGGAAGATTCATCATGGAGCTTAGCAAGTTTGCTCCATAATTACTTAGCATCCTTGAACTTCCCTAATTTGCACAAAATGTTATTAGGTATTAAACTAACTAAAATCCCCTTACCTTATCATTAGCCTTGAATCTTTGGACTTCTCCCTCAATTCATTTACTCCGGTTGAAAGTTCTCCCCTTCTTGTCCATTGGAGTCTTGAAACCTTCCGTTAATCCAAGCCATTCTTCAATGTTCATTTGGAAGAAAAACTCAATCATTGTCTTCCACTGAGCAAATCCTCCGAATCCATAGGGTGGTGGAAATCAAATATCATACCAAATCCGTCTTCAAACTCCATCGATTCTAGCTTTAGCTCCCTCGGTTGTTAGTCCAATTGAAGAGCAATCTTACTCTGATACCACTTGTAGGACCATTGGCGTCATGCTAGAGGGGGATTGAATAACAATTCATCGATTTCTTCGCTTGGATTCGTCGTGCTTGTCTACGATTGTTAGTATGTAGTGGAAGTATAAATACTAATACAAATACAAGCACAAAACACAACACAAACATGACACATGGATTTTACATGGTTCGGAACCCTAGTTCCTACTCCACGGCTGAGCCTTAGTGAGCTCTAGTGATGCACACCATCACTATCAAACTTTTCTTTCTTGGTGACACACCGGAGGTGGAGAAATCTCTTACTAGTCTTTTACAACACTAAGAACAAGATACAACAAGAAAATACAACAATTACAAAAGCAAATTAAAAACAAGTGAACACACTTTACAAGTTAGGGCTTTTGAATGCTTGCTTATCGGTTGCTTTGGGATGACTTTGAAGACCCTGAAATGCAACAACACTTCTCCTTAAAGCGCCCCTCTAACCTTTCTTGAAGATGTCCACAACCTCCTCTTATAAGGCCCCGTCGAAGCCTCTCGATTTCGAACATTGCAGCACAACAACCGCTTCACTAGTCGAGGTGCCACCTCGACTGATACCCCAGTCGAAGCGCTAGTCGAGTCTGCCTTGCTTCTGATCAACAATTTTCTTGCCTATGTTGGATCAAGTTGAGTGATCAATCGAGGCGCCACCTCGACTAGAATCTAATCAAGGTGTTGGTCGAGCTTGCCTCGCTTCTGAGTGGTTACTCTCATGTCCACTCCAGTCGAGGTGCTAGTTGAGTGGTCCAGTCGAGGCGTCACCTCGACTAGAGTCTAATTGAGGTGTTGGACGAGTTCTTCCAAAGCACTACCTTGGCTTTCCAAGTCCCACTGTCCGACTCCACCTTACCAGTCAATATGCCGCCTCGACTACAACCCAGTCGAGGCACTGGTCGAGGTCACCTTGCTTACATTTGCCTACAAAAAAAAAGCCCAGTTGATTGTTATATCTTAACACTGAGATTTAACACCCCAAGTATGATTCCTTCATACTTGATATTCACCCTAGGCCTAGACCTAAGCCTTCAACCCACTTCCATTAGCCTCCCGCCTCTCGGATCCTTCGAGTCCATGACTCTTCATCCTTGCGTTAGCCTTCAAGTGGTTCCATCGGCTATCATCATACTCTCGGGTCTACCTTTGCCAAGAGGTCACACCTTCGGGACTTCACTGCCAAAACTCCCTCTCTGGGACTTCATTTGCCAAGACTCCTTGTCCGGGACTTCATTTGTCAAGACTTCTCGTTCGGGACTTCACTTGCCAAGCACGGTCTCTAGACCTGTCGGGACTTCTCTCACCAACTCCCCGTTGGTCTTTCCAACACCAATTGTCTGGTCTCCCTTGACCGACTTGGATTTTCCCTTGCCAAGTATCCATACTTGGACTTTTCCTTGCAAAATCATGATACTTGGACTTCTCCACACCAAGTGTCTGGTTTCCCTTGACTGACTTGGATTTCTTCAATAGTCTCCCTCGTATGACCTTAGATGTCCCATACCATCCACTAATCATATGGTTAAATCATATTGTAAACGATTATCGAACATCAAAATCCTACTCGCATTCTACTCGAGACTAGTCAATCATGATCTGGGTCGATTGCACCAACACCAACGTCCCTCCACATGAACCATGTTCGGGTTCCAACCCCAGTGGACACAATGGCTAGTGGCCTTAATTTGATAGGATTCTGACTGTAAACTAATCGAAATCAAATCGTGGTTCAGTCAGACTCAAAGTATAGCTAGATCGTGGTCGGATTCTAATCGAAATCTGATAGTGATCCCATCGAACTTCGAGTCTGGTCGGACCGCAGTCAAATTCCCACCGGACTATCCCGAAATCGTACCGTTCAATGACGATGTCGAGCTTCTACGCGTGACGGGAAGTTACTGTAGATTCTCCGTTACTGTGTGACGAGTTTGATATGTTGTGCATCGTGTAATGCACAACTCATTCGTTCTCGAGCAAGCAAAGTAACGAAGAATGCACAGTGTTTCCTATCGAAGCTTCCTGCCGTTCGATACCTTTGTCGAGCGATCAAATTTCGATCGAAATCTGATCGAGATTCGACTGACATCAGAGTCTAATCGGATCATGTCTAGATTTCGATCGATTGGTCACAATTGCCACGGTCAGTGACCACGTACTAGAGATCACAATTCGGTTTGATTCCAATCGCAATCCACCCTGAATCTGATCACGTTCTGATCGACATCAGAGTCCTACTAGACCACAAATGAATTTTGACCGAAATCTGGCCGATATGGGTCACCAACATTGCATCCATTGGAGACCATAATCACAATCAATTTTGGCTGCGATTCAGTCGGAATCGGATCGCGATTCGATCGGACTCCGATGCCGACCGAATCATCATCGGATTCTGACTAGAATCGGCCTCAATAATTAAGGGGGAGCAAACCTTTAGAGAGAGGTTGTCCATCAAGGTAATAATGGATGAATTTTGAAAAGGGTGAGAATGAAAATTTGAAAAAAGGTTGCCCTTAATTGAGTGATAAGGGTTTTATCGCTAAGAAGAATAAAGGGATTAAAGATAAAAGATTAGAAAAAGGGGAGAATGAAGGATATCATTGAAGAATTGAGATATGAAAGTCTTTGAGAGACTTTTTGATGTGTGCCAAAGGAGGAGAATAAAGGGTTTAAGTAAGAAACCTTCATTATGTTTTAGCATAAGAAGAGGTAAGTTGGGTTTATGGGCTAGCCTAACTTAAAGATGTTGTCAAACATTAAAAAGAGGGAGATTGTTAAAAAATTATTGGTGTAATTGTTGGGTTTCTTCGGCACCGACGTGGGTGTGTGTTCGAACATATTTTGCAAACATGCACATAGCGGAAGCAAAAAGAAGCAACAAAGTAACTTTATTACAACACACACACCACACGCATGGAGGATACAACAAGTGTAGACATAATCGCTATTTTAAATTTTACAATAAAAGGAAATTTATTCTAGTTATACCTGACATATCACGTGTAGCAGGAATGACATCAACCGTAGCGACCCTCGCTAGAATCGCCTCTATCCGTATCCATGCATAGTATCTTCGGGATAGCTTCACAAAGCCATGAGCCCCATTTTTGCAAGAGTTACTAGCCTCGTGTCGAAGACGTTGTGATCCAAGAGACGATCACAATCCGAATCAAAATTCGGATCTAAAAATGACCTCTATGAACTCGCTTCTCGGAAGTGATTTTCGTCAACCAATTGATGAAATCTTGGTCCTCCACCTATGAGGATTGCCGGAGATCCAATCCTCGGCAAGTAGGTCGTTGTCGGAGTGTAAAACGCCGACCAAACAACCTCTCTACAAAGAGAGAAACAAGCTGTCCAAAGTGTTGGTGGAGAAGATGGTCGGCCAATCAATGGCCGATCGCTTCCTGGCAGCGACCAAGGAAGGATGGCCAAGGAGTCGTATGATTGGCGGGGTGGGGTGGCCAAGCAAGGAGGAGGAGCTGCAATAGGCTTGGGTGACAGCACAAGAAATGGGCAGCAACCCTAGAGGAGGAAGAGGAGAGGAGGCTAGGGTTTCCAAAACCCTTGAACCAATTAATTCTCCACGAAAAAAACTTAAGCCGTGTTTTTATAGAGAACACATTCTCCTAACGGTTATTGGTTCATAACCAAAACCCGTTAGCCCACTCCAATAACTTAAGATAAAATAAACCAAACTGCATTGGTCTATTTTAAGTTAAAACGAACCAAACCAACTTTGGTTCATTTGTTTAAAACAAACCAAACCACTTTGGTTTATTTTCCACCATTGGATTAAAACCAAACCGATTTGGTTCATCCATATGTCTTCATAAAACTCGGCCCATCCATGCTTCTGATATGACTAAAACAATTTCATGCTCGCTCTTTGTTTGGTCCAACCAAACCAAGTTTCTCTCGATCTGAGAATCCTATTCTCAAGCTCGTTTTAAATCCTTCGAATTACGCTCGTTGTGCGTGTGACCAAATAGGTTCCCGATTTATGTTGTCCAACTATAATTAACCATTAATTATAGAACGATCATAAGTGACACCTAGTAGTACATCATGATCCCCAATTAATCGAAAAATCAACTGTTGATCCCAGAACATTTTTTGAAATCCTTCAGTGGCTATAATGAATCGTGCCCCATTCCTTTCACTCATCTTATACCCACTTGGTTCAGGACATGGTCTATTATGTCAGTACCCACTAGGCTGACTACGTCACACCTAGCCCGTTCCTCGTCCTACGGATTCTAGTTACTGCACATGTATCCAAGAGTACCATACTCTAAACATATAATGCTTTGGCCAAAGACTTTAGTAACAATCCGACGAGAGGCTATAGGGTATACATCTCCTCGCAAAGAGTAGTGAATCCTCTGTTGGCTATTCAAACACCTTCGGATACTTTGACTTATTCCCAATCATCCCGGGTCTATATCTCCTCGGAGATGCTTGCTTAAGATGTCAAAGTATAAGTCTACATGACCAAGATGACTTGAATACCGCAAGTCAATTAAATAGTTACCATAACTAGTTACCATAAGTCTACATGTTAGCTAGTCACTACAATGAACTAGTTACCATAACTAGCATCAACGATTAACTCCGGACATCCCAATGTCTCCAACCAGTGAGGAACAACTACTTGGATAAACCAAAGAGTATAACTCATGCTAGTCTCAACAGAATTGAGGGCATTTGAATCCATCAATTCATCGACTAGGGATAGTTCCAATACATCACAATTACACATGTTGAGATACTCACTAGTTGTGATCCAATCACAAATTCTCTCATGCTGTGAATCGTATTGCGGACATTCAGTAAATGAGTTTAAGATCCAATCAAATACATGAAAACATGTATACTCAAATAGTGAATCTTCATTTATCAAATAAATGGTACAACCATAAGGCGATTGCCTTAGGACACCTCTCATATATTACTAACAAACTCCCACTTGGCTTAATGCCAATCGCCATGGTATCCAATACTATAAGCTCTAACATGACCCTCAAACTTACTTTGAGGTAAGGCCTTAGTTAAAGGATCTGCTAAGTTCCTTTCAGAGGGAATCTTCTCGATTTGTATTTCCTTTCTACTTATGATCTCTCTGATCAAATTATAGTGGCTAACCATGTAGGGATGTATACTGAAGTCTATCTTTTGTATGAACATTTTTATTTTGAAATAAGAATCACATGATCATTGTTTGCATATTTATATGGTTATGCAATATTGTCTAATACATTATATTGTAGATAACATGGTGTGTGGTGTCACACGGGAGATTATGTTATCGCCTCCTTGTAAAGTATAAGTAAAGGCTCACAACCGAGATGACTTTGGACAAACCATCGGAATGGTTGTAGTGTGATTTGGTATTGGTTTGTCTTGACCATAGAATCACACTAGTGCACTTTGTGTGTATTGAGCAGGACCGACTTAGAGGTGATTCGATTTATTGCTGACTACATAATCGAATCAGACCTCAGATATTATTTTGTACATGCTCTTAATCTCGATATAATAACGGGCACATATACTTAGTAGTCATCTCTTTGATTTACCAATAGGCGAGATTTATAGATTAAATAGATAGGCTCGGTAAGTTGGGAGATGATATTATTTATATGGTGTGACGTTGATTATAGGAGGAAATCGTGTCCTATATATTAGGATGATGATGTCCCCTTGAGGAGCTCATAAGGTTCATCATGTAAACCCTGCAGGTGGACTTGGTCCGGCATGATGAAAAGGTTGAGTGGTACTACTCAAGGAGTTAGATGTTGATTAATTAATGGTCAGTAAATTAATTAATCGACGGAAATTCGAGATCTTAAACACGGGGAGAAAATGTACAAATAATATATGGAGCCCATATTATCATATGGGGGTTGGTGAGGTAGATCAATGATAATCCTTTAGTGGATTGGATTATCATTAGTGGATCGGACTTTATGTGGACTTGATCCATGGGTGGCCAAGATCCAACTCCTCCTCATGGTCCCTAATGTATCCTATTAACATCTCATGAAGCTTAGATCCAATAGATAGAAACAAAACTCTAGATCCAAAGGTAGAGATTAAATCTCTAGATCCGACGGTTGAGATTAAATCTCTAGATCCGACGGTTGAGATTAAATCCCTAGAACCAATGGAGGAGATTAAATCATGGCTTGAGCCCAACTCTATAAATAGAGATCATAAAGTGGGCGGCAAGATGGATGATGGCTTAAGGGGATTAGGGTTTGCTTCCTTTGGAGGCTAGGAATCCTAGTTGGTTTAGGATTAGGTTTGGGTGGCTAGGGTTTAAGGGAGCTAGGGGTGGGCGGCAACAAGTGGAGGAGTTTTTCTTCTTCTTCCTAAGGTTTGACTGGTTCCTCCCTTCTTCCCTCTACCTTGGCCGGTGCTCATCCTAATCTTCTTCCCCATTTCCATGGCCGGCCATTAGGAGAGCCAGGATTAGGGTTTGGAAGCTTAGGGTTTAGAAGGCTTGGGTGGCACCAAATAAGGAAGTAGTTTGCTTTCTTCTTCCTTTCCCTTGATGGCCGGTGCCCACAACCCTCTTTCCAGCCCATGGCCGGTGTCCAAAGACCCTATTCTCTTTCTCCTTGGGTGGTGGAAACAAGACTTAGGGGTTTCCCTTGGTGTCTTGGCCGATTTCCACCATTATCTCCTTCACCTTGTTGGTCGGTGGCAAGCATTCTCCTTGTTGCTTGTTGGTTGGCTATAGGAAGGAGATGAGCCTTGTTTCTATTCTTCCTCTTGCTTTGGAAGAGCAAGGAAGGAAGATTTGCGATCTAGGAGCTTCGACTTTTGGTAGATCGTCGCCCACACGATGTCCAAAAGGAGGAAGGTCATACATTAGAAGATCGAGAGCTATACCTATTCTTCTTTCTCTTTTTGTTACTTGCTTGGTTTTGTTTTTCAAGTATGAGAATGATATAAATCTGTACATGGCTAAATAATACTTGGATCCCGAGCATAAATACAAAAACCGACGATCCAGACATCGTCTATTCCGCGACTACTCGTAGAATAGAGGATGATCGCTTGAATAACGAGTTTGTTCAAGTGACCTCTCTAAACGAATAGCACGACGATGACTTGGTTGTTTGGGCAATCCCTTTTGTCCAGGATTAATTTTTTTAATCCGGGGGCATCGAAAGGATCGCCATGATCAAGCAACCGAGGTGAGATGGGAAGCGAAGTTTCCCCTCACGGACTCGATAAGAAAAACCCATTAAATTGATATGAGAGCTTCCGGGGCAAAATCCTACAATTGGTATCAGAGCCAAGTTTCCGGTTTTGTGTGTTTAGGATTCGGTTAATTTTTATGCACTTTTCATGTATTATATGTGCCAGATAATAGTAGGATATGCGTAGTTTAACTCTTTGGTTTCAGGCATAAGATCCGACTATTATGGCCATAAGTGTGTATGTGATTGTATGTGTGTAAATATTTATTTTGTTGAATCCTCGGGGTTGACGAGGCTAGTATTTGATTTTTTTTGTAAATTAGATACTGCATTGTTTAACCACTAGTATTTTATTTTACTTTCGATCTAGATTTCATGTATACTCCCTCGTGGAGTATAGGAGCGATGGATGTAAATTAAAATAGGTTTTAGTCTCGGCTCGAATCTCCGGATGGCTCGTACATGGCGTAGGAGGAGCGGACGAGATGGCGATGCGACGGGAGACGTATTGAAGACAAAAACCATAATAGTTGGAAAATAATTTATTTTTCATATTTATTGCTTTTTGTTTGATATGCATGTCGTAGGCTAAGAAAATTCCTCAATTTCAAATTACTAAGTGGGAGAGGGAATTTTTAAAATTCCCATGACCTCCATTACGATTTGACAAGTGATGAAAACAAACTTGCGCGTCGACTCTGAGTGCCTTCCTCCATATCGGATGAGTTTGTTTGCAGATCACAAGGTCAAATATGGTTGTAGGGAACTATCAAGGAGCATGTGTACTTCCCCATCGGAAGGCACATAACCCGAGATAATTACCTTGGTACCGAGTAATGGTGAACACTTAGATACAAATATAAGTATCCTCCCCATCGGAGTTACTGCTTTTATTTGTAGGGCCAAAGAGGAACCAACTATTAATTTTACTTGTCAAAAAGTTAGGTTGACAAGATAGTAAAATTAATGGGTAAAATCTCCTCTTACAAATGTAGAATTCGTATACGTCCACACTATCGTGGCATACGATATTCTCGGTGTTTTGAGGTGTTGGTTGATTTTAAAATTTTATTGTTTGAGGAATCAATAATTTTTTAAAATCTACAGTAATGATCTATGTGATTCTTAGGATTTTCAAAATTGACTTTCAGTCCACTTGCTATGATACTAAAGGAAAATAAACTTACTGTACATAATTATGATGATTGGAAAAGAATCTAGATATTGTCTTATCTGCTAAGGAGTACAAGTATGCACTCTTCGAAGAGTGTCCTCAGGCCATGGTTGCTCAGAAGGTTTCTACTTCTAAGCCGAAAGTCAAGAAGAAGAAGAAACAAGGTGGAGCAAAGCTAGTAGGAGGATCTCAGGGAGGAGTGAAGAAGCCGAAAGGCAAGTACTTCACTTGCAAGTAGAATGGACATTGGAAGAAGGACTGTCCCAATCTGAAATAGAACAAAGGTATATCCTTTGGTCTAGTCGCTGAAACATGGTTAGCGGTGTTATCTACCGACACCGGTGTGTTGATACGGGAGCCTCTGATCATATCTGCAATATTTTGCAGGGGTTCCAGGAAACCCGACGAAGAGCTAAGGGAGAGATTACCGTTTACTTGGACAATGCCATGAAGGTGACGGCTATTGCAATGGGAGATATTTTATTTATCTTTTGAGAAAAAAAAAATTTTGGTTTTGGAAAATTCCCTTTATGTACCTTTATTTAGAAAGAATTTAGTTTTAGTTTCTAAATTGTTTATGGATGGATATTCTATTTCTTTTAATGACAGAGTTGTTATAAAAAGGAATAGGGAGAATATCTGTTCAGGTACATTGATAGGAAATTTATACACACTTGAACCAAAACCTCCCTCGATGCAAATTGAAGTTAATAACTAATATTCTAATTCTAATAAGATAAAAGAACCTTCGAAGATGAACCAAACATATCTTTGACATCTTAGGCTTGGTCATATTAACCTAAGCAGAATTCAAAGGTTGATAGCTGATGGACCTTTGGGTTCATTAGTGGTGGAGGATCTCCCAACCTGTGAATCTTGCTTGGAGGGTAAGATGACCAAGAGGCCTTTTAAGGCCAAGGGGTATAGAGCCAAAGATGTGTTAGAATTGGTTCATACTGATTTGTATGGTCCTATGTCTATCCAGGTAAGAGGTAGTCTTGAATATTTCGTCTTTTTCATAGATGATTATTCAAGATATGGATGACACTACGATATGATCGTGGTAGTGAGTACCTCTTGGGATAGTTTAGGAATTACTTATTAGAGGCTGGGATTCAATCCCAATTGACTGCACCTGGCACACTCCAGCAGAATGGTGTAGTAGAGCGAAGGAATATGACTCTTATAGAGATGGTTAGATCGATGATGAGTTATTCTGAGTTGCCAGATTCGTTCTGGGGATATGCTCTAGATACAGCGGTGTACATTCTGAACTTAGTTCCATCTAAATTAGTGCCTTCTACTCCCACAGAATTGTGAACTGGGTGAAAGCTCAGTCTAAGACATATTCGGATATGGGGGAGTCCAGCACATGTGCTGAAGGCAGATGCTGGTAAGTTGGAACCTCGTACAGTAGTACGCATGTTCGTTGGCTATCCTAGAGGAACGAAGGATGATTTGTTTTATAGTCCTAGAGATCAGAGGGTGATCGTTAGCACGAATGTCAGATTTCTAGAGGAAGACTATGTGATGAGCCACAAGCCCAAGAGTAAAATTGTTCTGGAGGAATTAAAAGGGGAAGTCACTTCTTTAGTACCACCGGTACCAGAGGATATACCACAAGTCACTGCACCGCGTGTCACAGAGCATACACAGGAGATACCTCGTCATAGTGGGAGGGTTGTTAGACAGCCTCAAAGATTCATGTTCTTGTGAGAATCTTCTGATTTGGTCCCTGGCGAACATGAACCTGATCCCTGGACATATGACGAGGCAATCCAAGATAAAGATGCAGCATCTTAGAAAAGTGCAATGAATGCTGAGATTGAATCTATGAATTCAAATCAGGCCTGGGAGCTAGTAGAACCACCCGATGGTGTAAAAACCATTGGATGCAAGTGGATCTACAAGAGAAAGAGAGGAATAGATGGGAAGGTTGAGACCTTCAAAGCAAGGCTTGTTGCAAAGAGGTATACTCAGAAAGAGGGTATCGATTATGAGGAGACCTTTTCGCCGATAGCCATGCTTAAGTCTATCCGGATTCTCTTATGCATAGTAGCTCATATGGATTATGAGGTGTTGGAGATGGATGTCAAGACAGCTTTCCTTGATGGAAGTCTTGAGGAAAACATCTATATGAAGCAACCAGAGGGATTCATTGCTAAGGGCAAAGAGCATCTTGTATGTAAGCTTAATCGGTCCATTTATGGATTGAAAGCAAGCTTCGAGATCTTGGAAACATCCGCTTTGATGAGGTAATCCAGTCTTATGGATTTATTCAAAGTCTGGATGAGTCTTGTGTATACAAGAGATGTGACAGAAACATAGTGGTATTTCTTGTACTATACGTAGATAACATTTTGGTGATTGACAACAATATCAAAGTGTTATCAGGCGTAAGGGTATGATTGTCCAAACAGTTTGATATGAAGGACTTGGGAGAGGTGAGACACATCCTTGGGATATAAGGGATCGCAAGAAAAGGATGTTATGCTTATCCCAAGCTTCATACATAGACATGATTATGGATCGTTTTAGCATGCAGAACTCCAAGAAAGGTTTTCTACCTTTCAGGCATGGAGTTCCTTTATCTAAGAAGATGTGTCCTAGAACATCTGAGGAGATAGAGGAGATGAAGGCGGTTCCTTATGCTTCGGCAGTAGGAAGCCTCATGTATTCAATGCTATGTACATGACCCGATATCTGCTTTGTTGTAGGCATGATCAGTAGATATCAGAGTAATCCAGGACATGGACATTAGACTGCGGTAAAGCATATATTGAAGTACCTGAGAAGGACTAGGGATTATATGTTAGTTTACCAGGCAGACCAATTACTCCCTGTGGGTTACACGGATTTCGACTTCCAATCAGATAGGGATAACAGTAAGTCTATCTCAGGTTTTGTATTTACTTTGGGAGGTGGAGCCATTGTATGGAGGAGTGTCAAGCAGAAATGCGTGGCGGACTCTACCATGGAAGCTGAGTATGTGGCGGCCTCTGAGGTGGCCAAAGAAGCTGTGTGACTCAGGAACTTCCTGATGGACTTGGATGTGATTCCTGGTTTGCCCAGTACTATCATAATTTATTGTGATAATAATGGTGCAGTTGCAAACTCGAAGGAAACACGAGCTCATAAGGCAAGTAAACACATAGAGTGCAAGTACCACCTGATACGAGAAATCGTAAAGGAGGTAGAAGTTGCTGTCGTCTAGATTGCATCAAAGGATGACCTGGTAGACCCTTTCACTAAGGCCCTTCTAGAGAGAGCTTTGATGGGAATGTGGAGGGAAGGAGAATCAGATGTATGACAGTATGAGGACAGCATGGTCTTTTAGTATAAGTGGGAGATTGTAGGGATGTATACTGAAAAGTCTATCTTTTATATGAACATCTTTATTTTAAAATAAGAATCACATGATCATTGTTTGCATATTTATATGGTTATGCAATATTGTCTAATACATTATATTGTAGATAACATGGTGTGTGGTGTCACACGGGAGATTATGTTATCGTCTCCTTGTAAAGTATAAGTAAAGGCTCACAACCGAGATGGCTTTGGACAAACCATCAGAATGGTTGTAGTGTGATTTGGTATTGGTTTGTCTTGACCATAGAATCACACTAGTGCACTTTGTGTGTATTGAGCAGGACTGACTTAGAGGTGATTCGATTTATTGCTGACTATATAATCGAATCAGACCTCAGATATTATTTTGTACATGCTCTTAATCTCGATATAATAACGGGCACATATACTTAGTAGTCATCTCTTTGATTTACCAATGGGCGAGATTTATAGATTAAATAGATAGGCTCGATAAGTTGGGAGATGATATTATTTATATGGTGTGACGTTGATTATAGGAGGAAATCGTGTCCTATATATTAGGATGATGATGTCCCCTTGAGGAGCTCATAAGGTTTATCATGTAAACCCTGCAGGTGGACTTGGTCCGGCATGATGAAAAGGTTGAGTGGTACTACTCAAGGAGTTAGATGTTGATTAATTAATGGTCAGTAAATTAATTAATTAACGGACATTCGAGATCTTAAACACGAGGAGAAAATGTACAAATAATATATGGAGCCCATATTATCATATGGGGGTTGGTGAGATAGATCAATGATAATCCTTTAGTGGATTGGATTATCATTAGTGGATCGGACTTTATGTGTGCTTGATCCATGGGTGGCCAAGATCCAACTCCTCCTCATGGTTCCTAATGTAGCCTATTAACACCTCATGAAGCTTAGATCCAATGGATAGAAACAAAACTCTAGATCCAAAGGTAGAGATTAAATCTCTAGATCCGACGGTTGAGATTAAATCTCTAGATCCGACGGTTGAGATTAAATCCCTAGAACCAATGGAGGAGATTAAATCATGGCTTGAGCCCAACTCTATAAATAGAGATCATAAAGTGGGCAGCAAGATGGATGATGGCTTAAGGGGATTAGGGTTTGCTTCCTTTGGAGGCTAGGAATCCTAGTTGGTTTAGGATTAGGTTTGGGTGGCTAGGGTCTAAGGGAGCTAAGGGTGGGCGGCAACAAGTGGAGGAGTTTTTCTTCTTCTTCCTAAGGTTTGGCCGGTTCCTCCCTTCTTCCCTCTACCTTGGTCGGTGCTCATCCTAATCTTCTTCCCCATTTCCATGGCCGGCCATTAGGAGAGCTAGGATTAGGGTTTGGAAGCTTAGGGTTTAGAAGGCTTGGGTGGCACCAAATAAGGAAGTAGTTTGCTTTCTTCTTCCTTTCCCTTGGTGGTCGGCGCCCACAACCCTCTTTCCAGCCCTTGGCTGGTGTCCAAAGACCCTATTCTCCTTCTCCTTGGGTGGTGGAAACAAGACTTAGGGGTTTCCCTTGGTGTCTTGGCCGGTTTCCACCATTATCTCCTTCTCCTTGTTGGCCGGCGGCAAGCATTCTCCTTATTGCTTGTTGGTTGGCTATAGGAAGGAGATGAGCCTTGTTTCTATTCTTCCTCTTGCTTTGGAAGATCAAGGAAGGAAGATTTACGATCTAGGAGCTTCGACTTTTGGTAGATCGTCGCCCACACGACGTCCAAAAGGAGGAAGGTCATACATTAGAAGATCGAGAGGTATACCTATTCTTCTTTCTCTTTTTGTTACTCGCTTGGTTTTGTTTTTCAACTATGAGCATAATATAAATCTGTATATGGCTAAATAATACTTGGATCCCGAGCATAAACACAAAAACTGGCGATCCGGACATCGTCTATTCCGCGGCTACTCGTAGAATAGAGGATGGTCGCTTGAACAACAAGTTTGTTCAAGTGACCTCTCTAAACGAATAGCACGACGATGACTTGGTTGTTTGGGCAATTCCTTTTGTCCAGGATTAATTTTTTTAATCCGGGGACATCGAAGGGATCGCCATGATCAAGCAACCAAGGTGAGATGGGAAGCGAAGTTTCCCCTCACGGACTCGATAAGCAAAACCCATTAAATTGGTATGAGAGCTTTCGGGGCAAAACCCTACAAACCACATGTTTGTATCATTGATGAGACCACATCAAGTTCCGAGATGAACTTATTGATCCAAACCGCTTCCTTTGCTGCTTCCGAAGCTGCAATGTATTCTGCCTCAGTGGTAGAATCCACCACAGTGTCTTGCTTGAAACTTTTCCAACTTATTGTGCCTCCATTTAAGGTGAATATGCACCCAGAATGAGACCTGGAATCATCCTTGTCTGTCTGGAAGTTGATATCCGTATACCCGCGTATTACCATATCACCCTCTCCATATATTAGAAACACATCCTTAGTTCTTCTTAAGTACTTAAGGATTATCTTAATAGTCGCCCAAAGATCCATTCCTGGATCAGACTGATATCTGCTCGTGACACTTAGAGCATACGATATATCGGGCCTCATACATAACATAGCATACATGATAGATCCTATTTGCGGATGCATAAGGAATCTTACTCTTGCAAATCCTCTCATCTTCTATGCGCGGACACATAGACTTCGAAAGGTGTATCCCATGCATGATGGAAAGGAAACCTTTCTTGGATTCTGACATGCTAAACCTCTTTAGCACTCGGTCTATATATGTAGATTGCGAAAGACCAAGCAACCATTTCGATCTATCTCTATAGATCATGATCCCGAGGATGTAGGTTGCTTCTCCCAGGTCTTTCATGGAGAATGTTTTGGATAACAAAATTTTAACCGGCTATAGGATGGATATATCATTTTCTATAAGTAATATGTCATTGACATACAATACTAGGAACACGACTGCACTCCCACTAACCTTCTTGTACACACAAGGTTCGTTCGGATTTTATGAGAAATCAAACCTTTTGATTGTCTCATCAAAATGGATATTCCAGCTCCTGGATGTTTTCTTCAGTCCATAAATGGACCGTCGAAGTTTGCATACCTTGATTTTATCAACTGATGTGAAACCCTCGGGTTGTATCATATACACGTCCTCGAGTAGGTTTCTATTAAGGAAAGTCATTTTCATATCCATTTGTCATATCTCATAATCATAATGAGCCGCTATGGCTAGGAGCATCCGAATGGATTTAAGCAAAGCTACTGGTGAATATGTCTCGTCATAATCAACACCTTGCTTTTGACAATAGCCTTTCAACACTAATCTAGCCTTATAGTTAATCACATTACCATCTATATCGGTTTCCTTCTTGAAAACCCACTTGCACCCTATAGGCTTAATGCTTTCAGGTGGGTTCGTCAAGTTCCAAACTTGATTTTCATACATGGAGCCCATTTCTGACTTCATGGCTTTAAGCCATTTGTCCCTTTCTAAACTTTTCAGAACTTCTTTATAACTAGTAGGCTCCTCATCATCAATGAGTAACACGTCGTTCGATTCGCTTACGAGAAATCCATATCTCTCAGGAATGTTACATGTCCTACCAAATCTAGGAAGATTTGGTGTCACAATAGGTTCAACCAATGTCTCATCACTATGAGTTATCACTTGAGGTGCTTGACCAAGTATCTCCTCAACGTCTACTGGAGTCTCTTGAACCTCCTTAAGTTCAACAATGCTCCCACTATTTTCTTGCAAGAGAAACTTTTTCTCTAGAAACACAACATTCCTTGAAACAAACACCTTTTGTTCCAAGGGATGATAGAATTGGTAACCCCTCGTTTCCTTAGGGTATCCAATAAATAGACATTTATCAGACTTAGCATCCAATTTGTCTGACACAGTCCGCTTCACATAAGCAGGACAACCCCATATCTTCAAGTAAGATAAATGAGATTTCTTACTAGCCCATATCTCATATGGAGTAGTAGAGACTACCTTGGTCGGGACTCTATTTCGCAAGTAAACAGCTGTCTGAAGTGCATAGCCCCAAAAGGAATTAAGAAGATTCGCATGATTCATCATCGATCTGACCATGTCTAACAAAGTCCGATTTGGTCTCTCAGATACACCATTAAGTTGTGGTATATACGGCGGAGTCCATTGAGACAATATACCATTATCTCTTATATAATCTAGAAACTCATAACTCAAGTATTCACCACCTCGATTCAATCGAAGTATTTCAATACTCTTGCCAAGTTGTTTCTCTACTTTATTTCTGAATTCTTTGAACCTTTCAAAGGCTTCAGACTTCTGTTTCATCAAGAACACATACCCAAACCGTGAGTGATCATCGGTGAAGGTGATGAAGTAGTTATAGCCTCCTAGAGCTTGAGTTGACATAGGTCCACATACATCAGTATGTATTAGACCAAGCAACTCTCCCACCGGTTCACCTTTTCCAGTAAAAGGTAACTTGGTCATCTTGCCCTTTAAGCTGTAGGGATGTATACTGAAAAGTCTATCTTTTCTATAAACATCTTTATTTTTGAAATAAGAATCACATGATCATTGTTTGCATATTTTTATGCAATATTGTCTAATACTTTACATTGTAGATAACATGGTGTGTGGTGTCACACAGGAGATCATGTTATCGGCCCCTTGAAAAGTATAAGTAAAGGCTCACAACCGAGATGGCTTTGGACAAACCATCGGAATGATTGTAGTGTGATTTGGTATTGGTTTGTCTTGACCATAGAATCACACTAGTGCACTTTGTGTGTATTGAGTAGGACCGACTTTGAGGTGATTCGATTTGTTGCTGACTACATAATCGAATCGGACCTCAGATATTATTTAGTACATGCTCTTAATCCCGATATAATAACGGGCACATATACTTAGTACTCATCTCTTTGATTTACCAATGGGCGAGATTTATAGATTAAATCGATAGACTCGGTAAGTTGGGAGATGATATTATTTATATGGTGTGTCGTTGATTATAGGAGAAAATCGTGTCCTATATATTAGGATGATGATGTCCCCATGAGGAGCTCATAAGGTTCATTATGTAAACCCTGCAGGTGGACTAGGTCCGGCATGATGAAAAGGTTGAGTGGTACTACTCAAGGAGTTAGATGTTGATTAATTAATGGTCAGTAAATTAATTAATCGACGAACATTCGAGATCTTAAACACGGGGAGAAAATGTACAAATAATATATGGATCCCATATTATCATATGGGGGTTGGTGAGGTAGATCAATGATGAACCTTTAGTGGATTGGATCATCATTAGTGGATCGGACTTTATGTGGGCGTGATCCATGGGTGGCCAAGACCCAACTCCTCTTCATGGTCCCTAATGTATCCTATTAACACCTCATGATGCTTAGATCCACTGGATAGAAATAAAACTCTAAGATCCATTGGTAGAGATTAAATCTCTAAGATCCGACGATTGAGATTAAATCTCTAGATCTGACGGTTGAGATTAAATCTCTAGAACAAATGGATGAGATTAAATCATGGCTTGAGCCCAACTCTATAAATAGAGCCATGAAGTGGGTGGCAGGAAGAAGGATAGATGAGGGGATTAGCTTGGGCGGCAACCAATCCTAATTGGATTAGGATTGGGAGTGGTGGCTAGGGTTAGGGTTTTGGGAGCTAGGGGTGAGCGGCAACTCAAGGAGGTATTCCCTCTTCTTCCAAAGGTTGGCCGGCTCCTATTCTTCTAATCTCTACCTTGGCATGAGCTCATCCTATTCTTCTTCCCCTCTTCCATGGCCGACCATAAGGAAAGATAGGATTAGTGTTTGGAGGCTTAGGGTTTAGGAGGTTTGTGTGGCACAAAATAAGGAAAGTTTTGTTTCTTCTTCCTCCTTTGGTGGCCGGCGCCCACAGCCCTATCCCAGCCCTTGGGTAGCATCCAAAGACCTCTTTTCCTTCTCCTTAGGTGGTGGAAACAAGATATAGGGCATCCCTTGGTGTCTTGGTTGTTTTCCACCATCTTCTCCTTCATCTAGTTGGCCGGCGGCAAGGAAAGCTTTGGTTCCTTGTTGGTTGTTTCTAGTGAGGAAAAAAACCTTGTTTCTATTCTTCCTCTTTCTTTGGAAGAGCAAGGAAGGAAGATTTGTGATCTAGGAGCTTCGACTTTTGGTAGATCGTCGCCCACACGACGTCCAAAAGGAGGAAGGTCATACATTAGAAGATCGAGAGGTATACCTATTCTACTTTCTTCTTTTGTTTATTGCTTGTATTTGTTTTTCAATTATAAGCATGTTATAAATCTGTAAATGGATAAATAATACTTGGATCCCGAGTATAAACATGAAAACCGGTGATCTGGACATCGTCTATTCCGCGGCTACTCGTAGAATAGAGGATGGTCGCTTGAACAACTAGTTTGTTCAAGTGACCTCTCTAAACGAATAGCACAACGATGACTTGGTGGTTTGGGCAATCCCTTTTGTCTAGGATTAAATTTTTTTAATCCAGGGACATCGAAGGGATCACCATGGATAAGCTACCGAGGTGAAGTGGGAAGCGAAGTTTCCCCTCACGGACTCGATAAGCTAAAACCATTAAATTGGTATGAGAGCTTTCGGAGAAAAATACTTCAATTGGTATCAGAGCCAAGGTTTCCAGTTTTGTGTGTTTAGGATTCGATTAATTTTTATGCACTTTTTCATATATTATATGTGCCGGATAATAGTAGGATATGCGTAGTTTAACTCTTTGGTTGCAGGCATAAGATCCGACTATTATGGCCATATGTGTGTATGTAATTGTATGTGTGTAAATATTTATTTTGTTGAATCCTCGGGGTTGACGAGGCTAGTATTTAGTTTTTGTAAATTAAATATGACATTGTTTAGCCACTCTTTATTTTATTTTACTTTCGATCTAGATTTCATGTACACTCCCTCGTGGAGTATAGGATCGATGATGTAAATTAAAATAGGTTTTAGTCTCGGCTCGGATCTCCGAATGGCTCGTACATGGCGTAGGAGGAAATGGCGATGCGACGGGAGTCATATTGAAGACAAAAGTCATAATAGTTGGAAAATAATTTATTTTTCATATTTATTGCCTTTTGTTTGATATGCATGTCGTAGGCTAGGAAAATTCCTCAATTTCAAATTACTAAGTGGGAGAGGGATATTTTTATAAATTCCCGCGGCCTCCATTACGATTTGACAAGTGATGCAAACAAACTTGCGCGTCGGCTCTGAGTTCCTTCCTCCCCATCGGATGGATTTGTTTGCGGATCACAAGGTCCAATATGGTTATAGGAAATTATTAAGGAGCGTGTGTACTTGCCCATCGTAAGGCACATAACCCGAGATATTATCTTGGTACCGAGTAATGGTGAACACTTAGATACAAATATAAGTATCCTCCCCATCGGAGTCACTGCTTTTATTTGTATGGTCAAAGAGGAACCAACTATTAATTTTACTTGTCAAAAAAGTTAGGTTAACAAGATAGTAAAATTAATGGGTAAAACCTCCTCTTACAAATGTAGAATTCGTATACGTCCACACTATCGTGGCATACGATATTCTCGGTGTTTTGAGGTGTTGGTTGATTTTAAATTTTATTGTTTGAGGAATCAATAATTTTCGAAATCTACAGTAATGATCTATGTGATTCTTAGGATTTTCAAAAATGATTTTCAGTCCAGTTATTATGATACTAAAGGAAATAAACTTACTGTACCCAAACAATGTTGATTGGAAAAGAATCTAGATATTGTCTTATCTGCTAAGGAGTACAAGTATGCACTCTTCGAAGAGTGTCCTCAAGCCATGGTTGCTCAAAAAGGTTTCTACTTCTAAGCCGAAAGGCAAGAAGATGGAGAAACAAGGTAGAGAAAAGGTGGTGGGAGGATCTCAGGGAAGAGTGAAGAAGTCGAAAGGCAAGTACTTCACTTAGAAGCAGGATGGACATTGGAAGAAGGACTGTCCCAATCCAAAGCAGAACAAAGATATATCCTTTGGACTAGTCATTGAAACATGATTAGCGGTGTTATCTACCGACACCTGATGTGTAGATACGAGAGCCACTAATCATGTTTGCAACACTTTACAGGGGTTCCAGGAAACCCGATGACGAGCTAAAAGGAAGATTACCATTTACTTGGGCAATGCCATAAAGATGGCAGCTATTGCAATGGGAGAAGTTTTATTTATCTCTTGAGAAAAATAAAACTTAGGTTTTGGAAAATTCCCTTTATGTACCTTTATTTAGAAAGAACTTAGTTTCAGTTTCTAAATTATTTATGGATGGATATTCTATTTCTTTTAATGACAGAGCTGTTATAAAAAGGAATAGGGAGAATATCTGTTCAGGTACATTGATAGGAAATTTGGATACACTTGAACCAAAACCTCCCACGATGCAAATTGAAGTTTATAACTCATCTTCTAATTCTAATAAGAGAAAAGAACCTTCGAAGATGAACCAAACATATCTTTGACATCTTAGGCTTGGTCACATTAACCTAAGCAGAATTCAAAGGTTGATAGCTGATGGACCTTTGGGTTCATTAGTGGTGGAGGATCTCCTAACCTCTGAATCTTGCTTGGAGGGTAAGATGCCAAGAGGCCTTTTAAGGCCAAGGGGTATAGAGCCAAAGATGTGTTAGAAATGGTTCATTCTGATTTGTGTGGTCCTATGACTATCCAGGCAAGAGGTAGTCTTGAATATTTCATCTCTTTCAAAGACGATTATTCAAGATATGGATGACACTACGATCTGATCGTGGTGGAGAGTACCTCTTGGGAGAGTTTAGGAACTACTTATCAGAGCCTGGGATTCAATCCCAATTGACTGCACCTGGCACACCCCAGCAGAACGGTGTAGCAGAGCAAAGTAATAAGACTCTTATGGAGATGGTTAGATCGATGATGAGTTATTCTAAGTTGCCAGATTCATTCTGGGGATATGCTCTAGATACAGCGGTGTACATTCTGAACTTAGTTCCATCTAAATTAGTGCCTTCTACTCCCACATAATTGTGAACTGGACGAAAGCCCAGTCTAAGACATATTCGGATATGGGGGAGTCCAGCACATGTGTTGAAGGCAGATGCTGGTAAGTTGAAACCTCGTACAGAAGTACGCATGTTCGTTGGCTATCCCAGGGGAACGAAGGGTGGATTGTTTTATAGTCCTAGAGATCAGAGGGTGATCGTTAGCACGAACGCCAGATTTCTAGAGGAAGACTATGTGATGAGCCACAAGCCCAAGAGTAAAATTGTTTTGGAGGAGTTAAAAGGGGAAGTCACTTCTTTAGTACCTTCGGTACAAGAGGATATACCACATGTCACTGCACCGTGTGTCACAGAGGAAACACAGGTGATACCTCATCGTAGTGGGAGGGTTGTGAGACAGCCTGATAGATTCATGTTCTTGGGAGAATCTTCTGATTTGGTCCCTGACGAACATGAACCTGATCCCTGGACATATGACGAGGCAATCCAAGATAAAGATGCAGGATCTTGGCAAAGTGCAATGAATACTGAGATTGAATCTATGGATTCAAATCAGGTCTAGGAGTTAGTAGAACCATCCGATGGTGTAAAAACCATTGGATGCAAGTGGATCTACAAGAGAAAGAGAGGAATAGATTGGAAGGTTGAGACCTTCAAAGCGAGGCTTGTTGCGAAGGGGTATACTCAGAAAGAGGGTATCAATTATGAGGAGACCTTTTCGCCGGTAGCCATGCTTAAGTCTATCCGGATTCTCTTATGCATAGTAGCTCATATGGATTATGAGGTGTGATAGATGGATGTTAAGACAGCTTTCCTTAATGAAAGTCTTGAGGAAAACATCTACATGAAGCAACCAGAGGGATTCATTGCTAAGGGCAAAGAGCATCTTGTATGTAAGCTTAATCGGTACATTTATGGATTGAAACAAGCTTCGAGGTCTTGGAACATCCGGTTTGATAAGGTGGATCCAGTCTTATGGATTTATTCAATATCTGGATGAGTCTTGTGTATACAAGAGATGTGACGGAAACGTAGTGGTATTTCTTGTACTATACGTAGATGACATTTTGTTGATTGACAACAATATCAAGGTGTTATCGGACGTAAGGGTATGGTTGTCCAAACAGTTTGATATGAAGGACTTGGGAGAGGTGGGACACATCCTTGGGATCAAGGTTATAAAGGATTGCAGGAAAAGGATGTTGTGCTTATCCCAAGCTTCATACATAGACACGATTATGGAGCGTTTTAGAATGTAGAACTCCAAGAAGGGTTTTCTACCTTTCAGGCACGGAGTTCCTTTATCTAAGGAGATGTGTCCTAGATCATCTGAGGAGATAGAGGAGATAAAGGCAGTTCCTTATGCTTCGACAGTAGGAAGCCTCATGTATGCGATGCTCTGTACGAGACCAGATATCTGCTTTGCTATGGGCATGGTCGTGAATATCGAGTAATCGGAGACGAGGACATTGGACGGTAAAGCATATATTGAAGTATCCGAGAAGGACTAGGGATTATATCTTTGGTTTGCAGGCGGACCAATTACTCCCTGTGGGTTACACGGATTCCGACTTCCAATCTGATAGGGATAACAGTAAGTCTACCTCAGGTTTTGTGTTTACTTTGGGAGGTGGAGCCATTGTATGAAGGAGTGTCAAGCAGAAATGCGTGGCGGACTCCACCATGGAAGTTGAGTATGTGGCGGCCTCTGAGGCGACCAAAGAAGTTGTATGGCTCAGGAACTTCCTGATGGACTTGGATGTGATTCCTGATTTGCCCAGAACTATCACAATTTATTGTGATAATAGTGGCGCAGTTGCAAACTCGAAGGAACCACGAGCCCATAAGGCTAGTAAACACATAGAGCGCAAGTACCACCTGATACGAGAAATTGTAAAGGAAGTAGAAGTTGCTGTCGCCTAGATTGCATTAGAGGATGACCTGGTAGACCTTTTCACTAAGGCCCTTCTAGAGAGAGCTTTGATAGGCATGTGGAGGGAAGGGGAATCAGATGTATGGCAGTATGAGGGCAACATAGTCTTTTAGTATAAGTGGGAGATTGTAGGGATGTATACTGAAAAGTCTATCTTTTCTATAAACATCTTTATTTTTGAAATAAGAATCACATGATCATTGTTTGCATATTTTTATGCAATATTGTCTAATACTTTACATTGTAGATAACATGGTATGTGGTGTAACATAGGAGATCATGCTTTCGGCCCCTTGAAAAGTATAAGTAAAGGCTCACAACCGAGATGACTTTGGACAAACCATCAGAATGGTTGTAGTGTGATTTGGTATTGGTTTGTCTTGACCATAGAATCACACTAGTACACTTTGTGTGTATTGAGTAGGACCGACTTAGAGGTGATTCGATTTGTTGCTGACTACATAATCGAATCGGACCTCAGATATTATTTAGTACATGCTCTTAATCCCGATATAATAATGAGCACATATACTTAGTATTCATCTCTTTGATTTACCAATGGGCGAGATTTATAGATTAAATCGATAGACTCGGTATGTTGGGAGATGATATTATTTATATGGTGTGCCGTTGATTATAGGAGGAAACCGTGTCCTATATATTAGGATGATGATGTCCCCTTGAGGAGCTCATAAGGTTCATCATGTAAACCCTGCAGGTGGACTAGGTCCGTCAAGATGAAAAGGTTGAGTGGTACTACTCAAGGAGTTAGATGTTAATTAATTAATGGTCAGTAAATTAACTAATCGACAGACATTCGAGATCTAAAACACGGGGAGAAAATGTACAAATAATATATGGAGCCCATATTATCATATGGGGGTTGGTGAGGTAGATCAATGATGAACCTTTAGTGGATTGGATCATCATTAGTGGATCGGACTTTATGTGGGCTTGATCCATGGGTGGCCAAGACCCAACTCCTCCTCATGGTCCCTAATGTAGCCTATTAACATCTCATGATGCTTAGATCCAATGGATAGAAACAAAACTCTAAGATTCATTGGTAGAGATTAAATCTCTAAGATCCGACGATTGAGATTAAATCTCTAGATCCGACGGTTGAGATTAAATCCCTAGAACCAATGGATGAGATTAAATCATGGCTTGAGCCCAACTCTATAAATAGAGCCATGAAGTGGGCGGCAAGAAGAAGGATAGATGAGGGGATTAGCTTGGGCGGCAACCAATCCTAATTGGATTAGGATTGGGAGTGGTGGCTAGGGTTAGGGTTTTTGGAGCTAGGGGTGGGCGGCAACTCATGGAGGTATTCCCTCTTCTTCCAAAGGTTGGCCGGCCCTTATTCTTCTCCTCTCTACCTTGGCATGAGCTCATCCTTTTCTTCTTCCCCTCTTCCATGGCCGGCCATAAGGAAAGCTAGGATTAGGGTTTGGAGGCTTAGGGTTTAGAAGGTTTGGGTGGCACCAAATAAGGAAAGTTTTGTTTCTTCTTCCTCCTTTGGTGGCCGGTGCCCACAACCCTTGGGTAGCATCCAAAGACCTCTTTTCCTTCTCCTTTGGTGGTGGAAACAAGATATAGGGCTTCCCTTGGTGTCTTGGTTGTTTTCCACCATCTTCTCCTTCATCTAGTTGGCCGGCGGCAAGGAAAGCTTTGGTTCCTTGTTGGTTGTATCTAGTGAGGAGAAAAACCTTGTTTCTATTCTTCCTCTTGCTTTGGAAGAGCAAGGAAGGAAGATTTGCGATCTAGGAGCTTTGACTTTTGGTAGATCGTCACCCACACGACATCCAAAAGGAGGAAGGTCATACATTAGAAGATCGAGAGGTATACCTATTCTACTTTCTTCTTTTGTTTATTGCTTGTATTTGTTTTTCAATTATAAGCATGTTATAAATCTGTAAATGGATAAATAATACTTGGATCCCGAGTATAAACATGAAAACTGGCGATCTGGACATCGTCTATTCCGCGGCTACTCGTAGAATAGAGGATAGTCGCTTGAACAACTAGTTTGTTCAAGTGACTTCTCTAAATGAATAGCACGATGATGACTTGGTGGTTTGGGCAATCGCTTTTGTCTAGGATTAAATTTTTTTAATCCGGGGACATCGAAGGGATCGCCATGGACAAGCTACCGAGGTGAAGTGGGAAGCGAAGTTTTCCCTCACGGACTCGATAAGCAAAACCCTTCAATTGGTATCAGAGCTTCTGGGCTAAACCCTTCATAAGCATGATTCGCATGTATCATATGAATCTAATTCAAATGATTCTAGAATTCTACATCGGTGTAATTCGGATATACATTTCTTGCTCACATGGCCAAGACGACAATGCTATATGTAGGAGTCTAATTAATTATCTTTTTGAGCACGCTTATTGCTCACTTCGATATTGAAAATGTCACTGGATACATCCAATGTATAAATACCATTGCTTAAAGTTCTAGTCCCATAGAGAACAACATTTAAAGTTATGCAACAAGAATTGCTACTAAAAGTTAAATGGTACCCATTTCTATTTAAACAAGAAATAGAAATGATGTTCTTTATTAACGAAGGAACATAAAAGAAATTGTTCAGTTCTAAGATAAGTCCTGCAGGGAGCTTCAATAGACACGTTCTGATGGCAAGTGCAGCAACCTTTGCTCCATTCCTAATACGTAAATTTGACTCTCCCTTGACGAATCTTCTTCTATTCCTTATCCCATGTATGTTATTACATATATGTGAACCACACCCGGTATCAAATACCCAAGTGTCTAAGGAAATAGAATAATAATCAATAATGAAGATATATGAAGAAGATGGGGCATCAGATGCCTTATTCTTCTTCACGGACTCAAGATAAATCTTGCAGTTTCTTCGCCAATGACCCTCCTTACCGCAACGATGGCAAGTGCCCTTTTGAGTTGGTTTTGTCTTCCTTGCCTTCTTCTTCCCCTTGTGTTGTTCTTTTGATTTCCTCTTAGAACCTTTCTTTGAGGAATCAACTAATAGCACCGTCCCTTGCTTATGTTTCACAGAAGGCTCCATAGTCTTCAGCATGTTAAGCAGTACCACAGATGAACCTTCTTGCATCTCAGAGGTGAAGAGGAGCTTGGAGACTTCGAACCTTTCGGATCTCACTTGCTCATCAAACAACTTATAAAGATGAAAGACTATGGTATGAGCATCCATATGCTCATGCTGCTTCCGCAGCTCGGATACCATCATGGCTAGCATGATGCAACTCACTAGTTTAAAATCACTCAAATGTTTCTGATGGGTCGACAATTGGTTCAGAGTTGTGTTAGTGAAAACCCTAGAGTCAATCATGTGATGATTGTTGTATGAACTTTATTGTATCATATTCCTATTTATAAAAGCATGGTTATTATATTTACTTGTATTGGTGCCAAATAACTAAATATAATAATGTCGTTGAGTAGTAGGTTCTTATCTATATCAATCAATTGGTTGAATCGATAATGAGATGATATAGAGAACACTAATCTTAATCATTCCTAGTCGAGTAATAACATTCAGGGACAATGTTAATGCGTAGAGACTAGCATGTAGGTCAATACGATAACTTGATCTCACAAGTCATGGATATGAGATATCAAGTTGACACATGGGTATGCATTGGAGAATGTATACTGAATGACCCACCATGAGAAAGTATCATGGATCGTTATATGTGTGTCATATACTTTCTCATGTGGCTATTAGTATGACTATTAATCCTTAGACCTGAAGTCACCATGGTTCCCTATATAAGGAGTTGCATACTTTGGCTTCGTCAAACGTCACCCGTAAATGGGTGGACTATAAAGGCGATTACTGGGTATGTAACAAATTATGCGGAGGGATGTGAGTGATGTAGATGAGATCTATCCCTCCTATATGACGGGGGTGACATCGATATTCTTGATAGAGTGAGACCACGAAGTGCATGGCCATGCCCAAATGAGTCAATATGAGATATTGAGCTCATTTGATTTGAGTGAGTCTACTTGGAGTTCAAGATATAGATTGTACCGAGGATGACACGGTCTATGCCTCAATTGGTCAATCTAGATGTTAAGGATAGAGGGACATTGTCACATATTGTGAGAGTCACAATTAGTAGTCACAAAGGTGATGTTGGAGCTCAACATTCTTGTAACTTGAGTAGCAATGATGTGTTGCTAGATACCGCTCATTGCTTATGTTCCTAAATCGGTTTAGGGACATTGCCAACATTACAAGAACCTATAGGGTCACACACAAAGGGCAATTAGATGGAGATTAGGTTCATATGATGAACCATGAGGATTAGGTTCATGTGATGAACCAAATTGGATTAAGAGTAATCCTAATTAGACTAATTGATTTGGACTCAATTTGATTCAAGTGTTGAATGAGTCTAATTTAGATTTGATTCATCAAATCAATTTAAATTAATGAATAGAGATTCATTAAATTAAATTGACTTGAATCAAATGGTTGGATTTGATCGACCATGGGAGATAAGAGGTCAAGTTTGACTTGGCTTGAGAGGGAAGATGAAAGGTCAAGTTTGACTTGACCAAATGCCATGTCATGATGATGACTTGGCATGGCCGACCAATGATGATGTTCCACATCATCATTGACACATCATGTGGTGCCACCTCATGAGGGAGACCAAGAGCCATTGGCTCTTGGAGTTACATGCATGCATGTTGTTGGTGCAGGGGCACTAGATAATCGAACCTGTGTTTTGATTATGGCAAAGACACAAAGTTAAGTTTATATTGTTATCTCACGAGCTAAATCAAGTGTGCAGAAAAGTACTAAAGCTGGAGCTGAAGGCTAGCGACACCCGGAGGAAGCCGCGGTGGTGCGACACTTGAGTGAATTCGGAGGAGCCAAGGAATCGAGTGGAAGGCAAGCGAGAGCTACTATCGAAAGCTCGTGTGAGTGAGAGATTGTAAGGTCGTGTCCTCTTTGACGGGCTGATTCGACTAAGACTTCTGTGGAAGGTCTAGGTCGAGATCGAAAGCCGTATTTATCATTTTCCGAGCTAATCTCTTCTGCAGGAAGTCGATCTGGACATTGGGCCGTTATCGTGATGAGATGCATCTCGATCGTTATCATCGATCGTGATGAGAGACATCATCGATCGATGATACGATTCACTTTGGCTAGGTCAAAACGGATAACGTTTGACGCGGCCACTTCGCGATAAAAATTTGGAAAAATTCATGATCCGTTCCAAAGAAATAGGAGACAAATTCAGAGGCTAAAGTCTATAAAAGGAGGGGAGGATTCATTTCAAATCACATCAATTATTCATCAAGTGCTCCTACAACGCCTAACGCTTCAACACGTCATAACGCTGAGCGACGCCAAGTTTTGATCTTCTTCGTCAGTGAGATTCAAGTAATATTTTTGATATTATATTCGGTATTTTTATCTTCATAACGAGGTGAGGTAGGCTTGTTGCCTCATCCTCGTATATTCGGTTTTTGTAATCGTTGTCTCCTACCTCCAACGAGGAGGAGACGTTTTAGTGCTTTGCCCTCCGTACGCGGTCTAGGACCGATAGGGCCTTGGAGTAGCAACCGCTGGGTTGTGAACCAAGTAAAATACACGTGTTCATTTATTTTCCGCTGTGCTTACTTTGCGTCGAGCGAGCGAAAAAGAAAAGATTTACGATCGCTATTCACCCCCTCTGCGGCGCTTCTCGATCCAACAATTGGTATCGAGCGGGCGCTAAGATTTAGTGAAACCACCAATCTAGCACGTTTGGTTTTATTTTCATATTTTTCGATTCGTATATTTCTTAGGTTTTTGTTTCCCGCACTACTAATCCAAGACCAAGTCTTGGTACATAGTTTTTTGTTGTGTTTTTGCAAGTACTAATCTCCTTCGGAGTACCTCACGATCAAACGAGCATAACTTTTGCTACAAGTGGACTCACGAAACGATCTACCCACCAAATCGAAGCTCTTTGAAAGATCTACATTCTTACTGGGGGTTTACCCCCGTAACAAGATATTTCCAGCCCCAAAATCCAACATTTAGTACCCTTTCGGGGACATCGAAGGTCGTAAGTTTCAAATTTTTGTTAGTTTCTTATCCTCCTTATTTATTTCTGTTTTTTTTCTATTATTTCCCGCATTACTAATCCAAGACCAAGTCTTGGAATTCTCTTTGGTTTTTATTTGTGTTTTGCAAGATACTTAATGGCTCACATTGAGGGATATAGCACCACCCGACCTCCATTCTTTAACGGAGATGATTTCCGTTATTGGAAAGGTCGGATGGAGTGTTTCTTGAAAACACAAGTCGAGACTTGGATAATAATCCAAACTGGCTTTGCTTTACCCACCAATGATCAAGGAGAGCCATTGGATTTCAACAAGTGGACAAATGCAACCAAGAGGCAAATGATGCAAGAGCAACCCAAATATTGCAATGCGGCTTGTCCAAGGAGGAACTCAACCGCATCGGACCATTCATTAGCGCCAAGGACCTATGGAATAAATTAATTGAGCTACAGAAGGAGCGTCCGATGCTAAGGTATGTAACGTGACCTTATTTTCAATAAGTTGTATAACCTCAAGATGCAGGAACACGAGCGGTTAACGCAACTACACGCCCGCGTGAGATTGTCAATGGCCTACACACCATCGGACACAAGGTCAAAACCGTGACCTACTAAGGTACGTTCTTAATTCATTTCCTAGGACTACCTTGTGGGCATCCATGGTCGATGCCTACAAGGTCTCTAAGGACCTATCAAAGCTTAGGTTAGATGAATTATTTTCCGAGTTTGAACTTCACGAGCAAACTAACGTGATCCGGGCGAGAGAGTATTGCTCTACTTGCGGAGAAAGAAGCAAGCCACCTACTAGGCAAGTAGATGAACTCGAACCCGAAGACGAATCCGAATCCGAAGAGGAGGCCATAATAGTCAATATTGTGCGGAGAATAGTTCGACAAGAAAGAAGGAAATTGAAGAATGAGAACCAAAAGAAAAAGGGAGCAAGGAAAGCCTTCCATGCAACTTGGGACAACAGAGAAGACATAGCTTACATGGCAAGAACGGAGGAGTCCGAGTCGAGAATCCGGCCGAGTCCAACTAACTCGACTCCGACTGCAAGATTATTTTAGAGAAAACTCAAAGCGGACCAAAAGGGAAAGTTAAGGTTGATTTCTCTTTAATTAGTACACTTTCAGTACAATTAAACCGCTTAATAGGAAATTAACTAAGTCCGAGTCTAGGGTTGAGTCGTTACTTGAGGAGGTTGAAACCTCTCAAGAGGCTACTCTAATCTCTTCAACTAGTCAAGTTCAAGAGAGAAACTCAACCCAAATTGAAAAACTTGAGAAGGAGAATTCTCTCTTGAAAGACCAAGTTCAAGAGGTCGAGGCTAGGTTGGAAAAGTTCACGTTGGGATCTAAGAACCTTAACCGACTACTTGGAACCCAAAGAGCCGTGTACAACAAAGCCGGACTCGGATTTAAGTCAATGACTCTGAATAGGTCTTATATGTCTATCGTAAATCGTAGTCATCAAAGAGTCCAAGCATGGGTCCCAAAGGTTTTATTAAATTCACATATTAGGACTAATAAGTATTGGATTCCTCGGGATCAAGTTCATTATTTGAATAGACCTTATTGGTTCAATGGTCTAGGGGAGCTAACACTAAAATAGTATACCCGCTTACTTAGCAAAACCATTGCATGCTTAGAATTTACTAACTTGTGAACTTACTTAGAATCGCATATAACCAACTAAAATCCTTCAAAAGATTGAGCCTCGGGAGCCTCTTTTTCATAAATAACTAGTTAATCAACTCTTGATAATATAGTATCGACGCAGGCGAGATGATGAAATGCGTTAGGGAGACAAAGTCCTCGTGTATTCGAGCTAGATAAGGCGTATCTAGCTTGGTGCACTTGACCGAGTGGAACTAAGTGAAGCTACCTCATTGTATCCTAAACTAGTTAGACCGAAGTAACCTAAGTGACTTAAGTGATATTTTCTTGAATTTGGCTTTGTCTAAGGAAGTGGTCGCGTTGATCAAAGAAGGCCCTGTGCCTCGCCACGACTGGAAGCCAAGTTTCTCGAAAAGTTACTTAACGATCTAAAGGTTAAATCTGAATCTAACCCAAGGTTGACTATCTTTAATCAATTTAAAATCATCTCACAAAACATATAAGGTGAACAAATTATGAGACACATAGAATGGGTGAGATGTTAAGGATAATTGAAATATACTTGAAACAATCCCTTCAAAATACTACTTATTTTCTCAACTATTGTACTTAACAACTCGAGGCCAGTTTAGCGCCCCTACATCTCTTATACTTCATATATTTGACTAAGGGGAGAGCAAACTAATCTTAAGGGTTATATTATAAATCTTTAGATTATTAGCAGGGAGGACACACCTCGAACCAATCTATCTAACTATTGCTAGACGATGCTTGGACTTATATTTGATTTATCTAGATGCATTCATAAACGACATTGTTTTAAACCCCTATTTTATACAAAAACCCCAACACTCTTTTTGATTTATGGCAAAGGGGAGAAGAACGAAAGTTAAGGGGGAGTAACAAAAATTTCATTTTGAAACACAAAATTTGTTTTTGAAAACTAAAGTATCTCTTCAAAACTCACCTAGGGTTAAGGGGAGTTTTGGTTAAGGGAGAGTTTTTGGGAATGGCATTCATCATCTACTATATGTGTTTTATGCTTTAATTTCCCTTAACTTTGTGTTGGTTTGCCATAGATCAAGGGGAGATTGTTGGTGCGCAGGGCACTAGATAATCGAACCTGTGTTTTGATTATGGCAAAGACACAAAGTTAAGTTTATATTGTTATCTCACGAGCTAAATCAAGTGTGCGTAAAAGTACTAAAGTCGAGCTGAAGGCTAGCGACACGGAGAAGCCGGTGGTGGTGGGGCGACACTTGAGTGAATCGGAGGAGCCAAGGAATCGAGTGGAAGGCGGAAGCGAGAGCTACTATCGAGGTAAGCTCGTGTGAGTGAGAGATTGTAAGGTCGTGTCCTCTTTACGGGGACGACCGTAGGCGACGATTCGACTAAGACTTTCTGTGGAAGGTCTAGGTCGAGATCGGACCAGAAACCGTCGTATTTATCATTTTCCGAGCTAATCTTCACCGCAGGAAGTGGTTGTAGCGGCATCATTCTGGACATTGGGCGGGCCGATCGTATCGATTGATCGATGAGATGCATCGATCGGTCATTACCATCGATCCGATGAGACATCGCGATCGATCGATTCCCTTTGCGCTAGTCAAAACGGATAACGTTGACGCCATACTTCGCGATAAAAATTTGGAAAAATTAATGATCCGTTCCAAAGAAATAGGAGACAAATTCAGAGGCTAAAGTCTATAAAGGAGGAGGAGGATTCATCTCCAAATCACATCAATTATTCATCAAGTGCTCCTACAACGCCTAACGCTTCAACATCATGTCATAAACTGACGCGACGCCAAGTTTTGATCTTCTTCGTCGGCAGCAGATTCAAGTAATATTTTTGATATTATATTCTGTATTTTTATCTTCATAACGAGGTGAGGTAGGCTTGTTGCCTCATCCTCGTATATTCGGTTTTTGTAATCGTTGTCTCCTACCTCCAACGAGGAGGAGACGTTTTAGTGCTTTGCCCTCCGTACGCGGTCTAGGACCGATAGGGCCTTGGAGTAGCAACCGCTGGGTTGTGAACCAAGTAAAATAAACGTGTTCATTTATTTTCCGCTGTGCTTACTTTGCGTATCGAACGAACGAAAAAGAAAAGATTTACGATCGCTATTCACCCCCCCTCTAGCGACGCTTCTCGATCCAACACATGTAACCCCCTCTCCATGAAGTGGTCGGCCACTTGATTCGCATTAGATGTAAAAATTCATTTTTGTAAGTTACTCCAACTTCATCTTCCTCCTTGGATCATCCTCTCAAGCTCCCTCTCCTCCTTGGCTGAAATTCCTAAAGAGTACTAGCACACTCTAAGGTATTTTATCCACCAATTTGTCCGTGTGGATACCAATAGAGGAGTGTTCACTTGACACTCTTGAGTTCCGGCGAAACGTTTGGACAAGCGGGATAAGCGAAGGGCGTCGCATCGAGGGTAACTTCTTATCATGTAGATCTAGAGTAGATCTAAAGGTATTAAACACATACATGTTAGTTTTATTTTTTATACTTTGCACGAATCCGTGCCCGGGGCTTCCGAGGTTTCCGCAACACAAAAAGCGATTTTTGTGGCTCAGAAAACCCTAACAAGTTGCGTCATCACTAGGACGGGCGAGAAGAGGCTCTTCGAGGACATACGCAAGCTTTTCAACCTTGAGAACAATTCTCAAGTTTCTAAGTCAGTCCAAGAAGTTTGGCCCAATCAATTTATTCGAATTCAAAATAAGGCGCAAATTCAAAGACATCATAATCAAGCAATTAGCCTAGAAATACAAATCGAGCATATATGAGAAAATGATTTTTAAATGCATCAACATACATTTATAAATCCCATTCATTTTTCAAAATCAAAATCCTCAAAATCAATTCAGGAGATCGTAGGTCCATCTCCGAATGGGTTGATATCCAACATTGATAAGAACAACCTTGGAATGAGTCCAACAAGCCATTCTTAGCTATAATGGTAGGTATCATGTATATTGATTACATATCACGTATATGTAACTATCACAATGTGCTATCAACTAATTGAATGTTCACACATACATTGGGTTGTTAACACATTAACAAGTATGCATCATATGCATATCACCCAACTTCACCTCTCTTCACATCGACCTTGGAGTGAGTCCAACAAATCGATGCTCCAAGTTAGAGCCGCCCCATTAATCGCGAAATAGTTTTAATATGGTTAGAGCAAATTCAACCAATTAGTCAGGCTTGGAGTGAGTCCAACAACCCAAACTAACAATTGACCTTTGACTCTTACCATATTAGTGTTAAACAATTCCAATGATTTGAATATGTTCAGGTTCAAGCCGGGCTTGGAGTGAGTTCTGTTGGTGCAACAATACCCCAAGCATTCATGTGTTTTGATGTTTGGATAATCATCTAAGTTAGGAAAATGTTTTGTGATCTAATTGTGAACATGTTTAAGTGACAGGGAAATCCAAGGATGAAGACTTGGTAAAAGAAAAGTCCAAGTATGATCTTGGCAAGGAAAGTCCAAGGGACGGACTTGGCAGCATAAGACCAAGCTTGTAGTCTTGGCAGCATAAAGTCCAAGTGAACCTTGGCAAGGGAAGTCCAAGGGATGCACTTGGCAGCGTAAGACCAAGCTTGTAGTCTTGGCAGCGTAAAGTCCAAGTGAAACTTGGCAAAGGAAGTCCAAGTATGATCTTGGCAAAGGAAATCCAAGGGATGGACTTGGCAACGTAAGACCAAGCTTGTAGTCTTGACAGCGTAAAGTCCAAGTGAACCTTGGCAAAAGAAGTCCAAAGTAAAGTCTTGGCAGCATAAGTCTAAGCTTGTAGTCTTGGCGGCGTAAAGTCCAAGCTTTTGGCAACCCAACACATGACGAGGCCGAAGGAAACTCTTGAAGGCGGGCGCAAGGCTGAAGGAAGAGTTAGAAGGTCAAGTCTAGGTCTAGGGAGTCAATTCAAGTATGAATTATTCATACTTAACTAGTATCAGTTGATTGATACGATGTAGCAGTTGACTGATAAGGTGCTCGACTGAGTCAGGTTGAAAGCCGGACTATCAGTCGACTGACAGGAACTAGCAGTCGACTGATGAGGCAATCAGTCGACTGCCAATCCAGGCAGTCGACTGATCAAGTCAAAAATGGGCACAGAATGGAGTCTCACTCGACTCCTCGTGGCGATCACTCGACTGATCACTTCATCAGTCGACTGATGAAGTGATCAGTCGACTGATAGGCCTCCCGTTGGAAATGGAGGCTATGAATCCCCCACGGATACGTTCTGTCAGAAGTCGTTGGCTTTGATGGCAGTAGACTGATGGTGAGCATCAGTCGACTGATCGAAGCTCAATGGGAAAATCAGCCCTTCTTCTATAAGAAGAGGCCTTGGGGAGCTTGGTGAACCTAGTGCTCTCATTCCTAGCTACACCCTTGTGCTCACCAAGCTTTCTCCAAGTGTTTTTGTAATTCTAAACCTCCTCTTCTCTAGTCTTCATCTTCCATCATTGTAAAGAAGAGGAGTGCATTGTAAGACAAAGTTTCTCCACCTTGGTTCATCCAAAGGAGTATTTAGTGAAGCTTGGCTAGGGCTAATCCACCTTACAGATTACCGTGGAGTAGGAGCGTCATCTCCGAACCACGTACATCGGGTGTTAGCATTGTTTTCTTGTTTCTCATTCTTATTCTTATTTGTATTTGTATTGCTTCCGCTAACGTTCTTGTAGAAACGAAGAAAGGCTAATCACCCCCCCCCTCTAGCCATTACAAAGATCCAACAAGTAGTATCAGAGCCCGGATAGCTTGGAAGATTTCACCATCAACCAAGGTATCAATGGCTTTTCAAGAGGGATATAGCACCGCTAAGCCACCGCTCTTCGATGGGAGTCACTTTGCGTATTGGAAAGGTAGGATGAAGTATTATCTAATGAGTAATATTGAGATTTGGCATAGCATTGTAGATGGCTTTGAGGAACCGGTGGATGAATATGGAAACCCTATTCCAAGCAAGGATTGGACAAGGGAAATGAATAGGATGTTCGAATCAAATGCAAAGGCGGTACTCACCATCCAATGCGGTATTATAATGGAGCAACTCAACAAGGTGGGACCTTTCGAATCTGCCAAGGAGTTATGGGAAAAGCTCATTGAGCTAAATGAAGGATCCAAGGAGTCAAAGAGGGCCAAGAAGGACTTGCTAATTGGACAACTTCAAGCCTTCCAAATGAAGATGCATGAAACCGTAAGCCAAATGCATGGAAGGTTTAAGGAGATTGTGAATGGACTCCACATCATAGGTGAGTGAGTTGACAACTGGGATTTGGTAAGGTACATTCCTCAAGCATTTCCTAGAACTTCTCTATGGACTTCTATAATTGATGCTATTAAGGTAACTAGGGATCTTTCTCAAATTAAAATTGATGAATTATTTTGTGAGTTTGAATTGCATGACCAAACTAACGTATCCTCTAAGGAAAAGGGTTTAGCTCTATTTGTTGAAAAGAAGGAAAAGAAAAAGAAAGAAAGGAAAGAAGTGTCATCATCATCCGAGTCGGAGCATGATTCAAGTAGTAATGGAGACTCGTCTAGTGAGATGGCCCACTTTGTCAAGAAGCTCTATAGAAAGTCAAAGGAGTTCAAGAATAGAGAAGCAAGGAAGGGGTCTTATTCTTCAAGAGGTAAGGTTAGTGGTAATTCAAATTTTAACAACAATGTGATTTGCCATGCTTGCAATAAGAAGGGGCACATAAAGCCAAATTGCCCGGAGCTAAAGAAGAAGGAAGAAATAGAAAAGAAAAAGAAGGAAAGGAAGGAGAAGAAGAAGAAGGAGGCCATGATGGCTCAAACCACATGGGACACACCAAGTGTTGAAGATTCCTCCTCCGATGATGAGCTTTGCCACATCACACGCCATGTGACACTCATGGCCCAAGGAGATGACTCTGGTACATCAAGCCAAGAAGAAGACTCTTCAAGTGATGAATCGTCATCTAGTGACGATGAGGTAATGAACTATCCTAAAGTTAAGCTTCTTTATAAATCAATTGCTTATCTTAAAGAGGCTCTAGATAAGTCAAAATCTAAGGTTAGAAGCATGAAGGTAGAACTAAAGGCCATTAGGAATGAAAAACCTTCACATGTTGATTCTTGCATACTTAAGGAAGAGAATGACAAACTTAAGGATGAGGTTAGTGACTTAAAGGCATGCTTAGAGAAATTTATGAATGGCTCAAAATATCTTGACATGATCCTTAGCCAACAAAGAGCCGTTTACAACAAGGTCGGTGTAGGATATAAGCCAAAAGAAAAAGAAGTTGCTTATATCTCATTGATTAATAGAAAAGCAACCATTAAGGGTAAGGTTAAGAAAGCATGGGTACATAAGAAGTTTTTACTTAATGTTACCGGTCCAAATGTTTGGGTACCAAAAGCTTGTTTTTATCATGTGATTTAGGTAGGAGAGCAAGGTATGTGGATTGTGGATAGCGGTTGCTCAACACACATGACCGGGGATGTGAGCAAGTTCTCCACAATTAAGTATGTGAAGAAGGGAGCGGTGTCTTTTGGAAATAATGGAAAACTCAAGATATTAGGTAGAGGTACAATTGAGGTATCCCCCAAAATTGTCATTCACAAAGTTTTACTAGTTGAAAATATGAAATTTAATTTATTAAGTGTTAGTCAACTTTGTGATGCAAGCTATCATGTTTCTTTTGAATCTTCTAAATGCATGATTAGACACAAGGAATTAAATGATTGTATGTTAGTTGGATATATGAAATCAAATATTTATTATGTTGATCTTTCATATGCTTCTAACATTTCTACTAAGTGTCTTGTTGCCAAAGAAGAAGAAAGTTGGCTATGACATAGGAGATTGGGGCACATCAACATGAAAAACATAGCCAAGGTAGCCAAGTTGGAGTTGGTCAAAGGGATACCAAAGATCAAGTATGTCAAGAACCAAATGTGTGATGCGTGCCAAGAAGGAAAACAAACAAAGACATCACACAAAGGTAAAACCTTAACTAATACCTCTTTACCATTAGAATTATTGTATCTTGACTTATTTGATTGCCATAGTACTCCTTCTTTAAATGGTAGCAAATATTATTTAGTTATAGTAGATGATTTTTCTAGGTATACTTGGGTCTATTTTATGAAACATAAGGATTATACTTTAAAAATAATCATAGGATTTAGTAAAAGGGTTGAAAATGAAAAGAGTCTCAAAATCAATCGGATCCGTAGTGATCATGGCGGTGAATTTGAGAATTCTAAATTTTCACAATTTTGTTTAGAGCAAGGGTACAAGCATGAGTTCTCTTGTCCTAGAACCCTCCAACAAAATGGGGTGGTGGAAAGGAGAAATCGTGCCCTACAAGAGGCGACTAGGACTATACTTAATGCATATTCTCTACCTAGCTACTTGTGGGTAGAAGTGGTTAATACCGCTTGCTATATCCAAAATAGGGTTCAAATCCATAGGTTTTTAGGAAAGACACCATTTGGATTATGGAATGGGACTATTCCCACAATTCATTATTTCAAAGTCTTTGGATGTAAAGTTTATATTTTGAACACCAAAGATAACTTAGGAAAATTTGAATCCAAAGCGGATGAGGGAATCCTAGTTGGATACTCATCTTCGAGTAGAGGATATAGAGTCTACAATAAGAGAACCCAAGGGATTAAGGAGTCCTCTAATGTCCAATTTGATGAAGTCACTACTACTTACCCTAGAAAGTCCTCCATTGATAAGGATATTAATGAAAATAATCAAGACATTACCCAAAAACTTCAAAATTTGACCATAAGGGGTAATGATCAAGGGGGAGGAAGAGGAGATTCCGATGATGAAAGGAGGGTAGAAGATAACAATGATCAATTTGAAATCCCTTCTAGAACCCTAAGAATTCATCACAATCATCCACTTGACCAAGTAGTAGGAGATCTATCTCAAGGAGTAAGAACTAGGTCATTTCATAGAGCTCCTACTAGTTAAGTTGCTCTTATTTCACAAATTGAGTCCAAATCGATCAATGGAGCATTACATGATCCGGATTGGATTTTGGCAATGCAAGATGAATTGGCTCAATTTGAGAGGAGTCAAGTATGGGAGTTAGTTCCTAGACCCAATGATAGCACCATAATTACTACAAGATGGGTCTTTAGGAATAAGCTCGATGACCAAGGAAATATCACTAGAAATAAGGCTAGGTTGGTTGCTAGGGGATTCAATCAAGTTGAGGGGCTTGACTATGATGAGACTTATGCCCCGGTTGCTAGGTTAGAATCTATTAGAATTCTCTTAGGGTATGCTTCCTATATAGGATTTAAACTTTATCAAATGGATGTTAAATCGGCATTCCTAAATGGTTATATTAAGGAAGAAGTATATGTAAAACAACCACCCGGGTTTGAGAACATAGATTATCCAAACCATGTATATAAGCTTAGGAAAGCATTATATGGGTTAAAACAAGCTCCCCGGGCATGGTATGAAAGATTGTCATCTTTCTTAATTTCTAAGGATTTTAGAAGGGGTCAAGTAGATCAAACCTTGTTTATAAAGTCAACATTAAAGGATATCTTTATAGCCCAAATATATGTTGATGACATTATTTTTGGGTCAACAAATAATGATCTTCTTCAAGACTTTATAAAAAACATGGAGAATGAATTTGAAATGAGTTTAGTTGGAGAGCTTAACTTTTTCCTAGGGTTACAAGTCAAGCAAATCAATGAAGGGATTCATATTTATCAAACCAAATATGCAAATGAAATGATCAATAAATTTGGTTTGGAAAATGCCAAAATTGTAACCACTCCTATGACCACTAGCACTAGAATAGATAGTGATCATGATGGTAAATCAATTGATCTTAAACTCTATAGGAGTATGATTGGTAGCCTACTATACCTAACCGCTAGTAGACCCGATGTCTTATTTGCGGTAGATATGTGTGCAAGATACCAATCTTGTGCCAAAGAATCACATTTAGTAGCCGTTAAGAGAATTTTAAGATATATTAAAGGCACCCTAAATGTAGGACTTTGGTATCCTAGGACTAGGTCCTTTGAGTTGCTTGGTTATACCGATTCCAATTATGCCAGTTGTAAATTGGATAGGAAGAGTACTAGTGGTGGATGCCAATTTCTTGGGTCCTCCCTAGTTAGTTGGAGTAGTAGGAAGCAACATTATGTTGCTTTATCAACCACTGAAGCCGAATATGTGGCTATGGGTGGTTGTGTAGCTCAATTACTTTGGATGAGACATACTCTTGAGGACTATGAGCTACACTACTCTAACATTAAAGTTTATTGTGACAATGTGAGTACCATCAACTTGACCAAAAATTCGGTACATCACTCTAGGACCAAGCACATTGAAGTGAAACATCACTTCATAAGAGATCATGTGGCAAGAGGGGACATTGAACTTAATTATGTAGAATCTAAGTCCAACCTTGCCGATATCTTCACCAAAGCTCTTCCTGAAACCGAATTTTCATCATTAAGGAGAGAGCTTGGTATGTGCTTTGTAGAGTAAAATTCTAGGTTTGCATGATCCCATATTCATATGTTAGCCTTATACCTTGATGCATCTCACAAAAAGCCTTAAGAAACCTTGATTTTTGTATTGAGACACTTAGGAACATGTGAGATGATAGGGAAGGTGTACTTGGCTCATCATGCTTGTTATGATGCATTACTATGAGCCAATGACACACCTAGAGACATGAATACTTCATGGACCAATCATTGGAAAGGCTTGTATTCAAGTAATGAATACATAGCTCCAAGAATATGATTGGAAATATCAAATAAAATATATTTTAAACTATGTTTATCATATTTTGAAAAACAGTTTTCAAGTGGAATACAAAAGTGATACAAAGTTTGTAAATTTTTAGAACTTTTGTTAGTTTCCAAGTTTGGATCAATCTTGAAATCTGGAAAACATATATTTTTCAAACTATTTTTCCTTAATCAAGTATGATCTCAGAAATGTGTACACGAAATTTCGTGATTTTTCGAGGTTTCTAGAATTTCTAATGCATTTCTGAAGTTGGGCTAAAAAGGCTGAAATTCAGATTTCAGGCGTAGCAGTCGACTGGTTCAGAAACCAGTCGACTGATACACTGGGTTTTCTGATAAATAGCTCCATTTTATGATATTTAGTGTATCTTTGATGTCCTAAAACTATAGCATGATAATATTGAGTATAAACAAATTTTTAGGACTGTTTAAAATAGTGTTTTAGGGGGAGTTTCATAAAACATATCCTTTTAACCCCAACTTACATTGTTGGTACAAAGTTAGGACTTAACCTTCGAACTTTTGTTATGCTTTGCTTCAAATGTTATTCACACATCATAAAGCATATCTTGGATTAAGGGGTAGCTTAATATCAATCTTATACCTTAGTCCAAGATACAACAACTTTAATTCTTTCATGAAATTTGTGAATCCTTCTCTTTTTGATGTATGTCAAAGGGGGAGAAGACATTATTAAGTTAGATTTCATATTGACTATATGCATATGGTAAAGACCTAACTTAAGTGATTGTCAAACATCAAAAAGGAGGAGATTGTTGGTGCAACAATGCCCCAAGCATTCATGTGTTTTTATGTTTGGATAATCATCTAAGTTAGGCAAATGCTTTATGATCTAATTGTGAACATGTTTAAGTGACAGGGAAATCCAAGGATGAAGACTTGGTAAAAGAAAAGTCCAAGTATGATCTTGGTAAGGAAAGTCCAAGGGATGAACTTGGCAGCATAAGACCAAGCTTGTAGTCTTGGCAGCATAAAGTCCAAGTGAACCTTGGCAAGGGAAGTCCAAGGGATGGACTTGGCAGCGTAAGACCAAGCTTGTAGTCTTGGCAGCGTAAAGTCCAAGTGAACCTTAGCAAAGGAAGTCCAAGTATGATCTTGGCAAAGGAAGTCCAAGGGATGGACTTGGCAGCGTAAAACCAAGCTTGTAGTCTTGGCAGCGTAAAGTCCAAGTGAACTTTGGCAAAAGAAGTCTAAAGTAAAGTCTTGGCAGCATAAGTCCAAGCTTGTAGTCTTGGCGGCGTAAAGTCCAAGCTTTTGGCAACCCAAGACATGACGAGGCCGAAGGAAACTCTTGAAGGCAGGCGCAAGGCTGAAGGAAGAGTTAGAAGGTCAAGTCTAGGTCTAGGGAGTCAATTCAAGTATGAATTATTCATACTTAACTAGTATCAGTCGACTGATACGATGTAGCAGTCGACTGATAAGGTGCTCATCGAGTTGAAAGCGGACTATCATCCGACCGACAGAACCACGATCGATGACAATCGATCCAATCGAGCTGATCAAGTCGAAAATGGGCACAAAATGGAGTCTCACTCGACTCCTCGCAGCGATCACTTGACTGATCACTTCATCAGTCGACTGATGAAGTGATCAGTCGACTGATAGGCCTCCCGTTGGAAATGGCAGCTGCAAATCCCCACGGATACGTTCTGTCAGAAGTCGTTGGCTTCGACGGTAGTCGACTTATGGTGAGCATCAGTCGACTGATCGAAGCTCAACAGGAAAATCAGCCCTTCTTCTATAAGAAGAGGCCTTGGGGAGCTTGGTGAACCTAGTGCTCTCATTCCTAGCTACACCCTTGTGCTCACCAAGCTTTCTCCAAGTGTTTTTGTAATTCTAAACCTCCTCTTCTCTAGCCTTCATCTTCCATCATTGTAAAGAAGAGGAGTGCATTGTAAGACAAGGTTTCTCCACCTTGGTTCATTCAAAGGAGTATTTAGTGAAGCTTGGCTAGGGCTAATCCACCTTACGGATTACCGTGGAGTAGGAGCGTCATCTCCGAACCACGTACATCGGGTGTTAGCATTGTTTTCTTGTTTCTCATTCTTATTCTTATTTGTATTTGTATTGCTTCCGCTAACGTGCTTGTAGAAACGAAGAAAGGCTAATCACCCCCCTCTAGCCATTACAAAGATCCAACAAGTTCAACAACCCAAATAAGAAATGAAACTCTGGTTCTAACCATATTAATGGAAGGTGTAGGCTTTAATATTGTGTAAGGGTTTTAAAGTTTCATCCTCTTTTTCATGCAAATAACTATTATCTATATGACATGACACACATGACATACATCTACATGTCATGACACACATGACATAATGATATGCATCTAATGCAATTACATGACATATAATTATGACATGTACAAAAATTTCTTTATTTATCATAACTATTTTAGAAATAAAATATGTTTGAGATTTGGTTTCTCAAATCAAATCATGATTAAATTAAGAAATAATTTTCTAAATCTAATCACATATTTTATTGATGGAAAGTGTTAATTGAGGAAAGTCAAATCTAATTTAGGAAATAAATTTCCTAATCATATTAGGAAACTTCCAATTTGAATTTCTTTACAAATTAAAATTTCAATAAATACTTCTAAACTTTTCAAAAGTAGAATATTTCCATAAATATAATTATGACTATCGCAAAATAATTTTACGATTATGTCGAAACACAGTTGGGCTCTGATACCACTGTTGGATTTCCCCGACACCGATGTGGGTGTGTGTTCGAACATGTTTCACAAACATGCACACAGCGGAAGCAAAAAGAAGCAATAACCTAACTTTATTACAACACACACACCACACGCATGGAACAAGTGTAGATATAATCGCTATTTTAAATTTTGCAATAAAAGGAAATTTATTCTAGTTATACCTGATGTATCACATGTAGCGGGAATGACATCAACCGTAGTGACCTTCGCTAGAATTGCCTCTATCCGTATCCACGCCGAGTATCTTCGGGATACCTTCACAAAGCCATGAGCCCCGTCTTCACAAGAGTTACTAGCCTCGTGTCAAAGACGTTGTGATCAAAAGACGATCACAATCCGAATCAAAATTCAGATCTAAAAATGAGCTCCACGAACTCGCTTCTCGGAAGCAGTTTTCATCAACCAATTGACGAAACCATGGTCCTCCACCTATGAGGATTGCCGGAGATCCAATCTTCGGTAAGTAGGTCGTTGTCGGAGCGCAAAATGCCGACCAAACGACCTCTCTACGAAGAGAGAAACAAGCTATCCAAAACTGGACAACTTGTGTTGGTGGAGAAGATGGTCAGCCAATCAATGGTCGGTTGCTCCTTGGTCGCCGACGACCAAGGGAGGATGGCCGGATGAGTCGTCTATGACTGGTGGGTTGCTGGCGGCGAGGAGGAGGAGCTACAATATGCTTGGGCGGCAGCACAAGAGATGGGCAGCAACCCTAGAGGAGGAAGAGGAGAGGAGGCTAGGGTTTCCAAAACCCTTGAACCAATTAATTCTCCACGAAAAACCCTTAAGCCGTGTTTTTATAGAGAACACATTCTCCTAACAGTTATTGGTTCACAACTAAAACCCGTTAACCCGTTCCAATAACTTAAGTTAAAATAAACCAAACTGCGTTGGTCTATTTTAAGTTAAAACGAACCGAACCAACTTTGGTTCATTCGTTTAAAACAAACCTAACCACTTTGGTTTATTTTTCACCATTGGATTAGAACCAAACCGATTTGGTTCATCCATATGTCTTCATAAAACTTGGCCCATCCATGCTTCCGATGCGACTGAAATAATTTCATGCTCGCTCTTTGTTTGGTCCAACCAAACCAAATCTCTCTCGATCTGAGAATCCTATTCTCAAGCTCGTTTTAAATCCTTCGGATTATGCTCGTTGTGCGTGTGACCAACTAGGTTCCCGATTTATGTTGGCCATCTATAATTTACCATTAATTATAGAATGATTATGAGTGACACGTAGTAGTACATCATGATCCCCAATTAATCGAAAAATCAATGGTTGATCCCAGAACCTTTTCTGAAATCCTTCAGCAGCTACAATGAATTGTGCCCCATTTCTTTCACTCATCTTATACCCACTTAGTTCAGGACATGGTCTATTGTGTCAGTCCCCACTAGGCTGACTACATCACACCTAGCCCAAGTATTTACTTCCTTGTCCTGCGGATTCTTGTTACTGCACATGTATCCAAGATTACCATACTCTAAACATGTAATGCTTTGGACAAATACTTTAGTAACAATCCGACGAGAGACCATAGGGTATACATCTCCTCGCAAGAAGTGGTGAATCCTCTGTTGGCTATTCAAACACCTTCGGGCACTTCGACTTATGCCCAATCATCTTAGGTCCACATCTCCTCAGAGATGCTTGCTTAAGATGTCAAAGCATAAGTCTACATGACCAAGATAACTTGAATACCGCAAGTCGAAGGAACATCACACTTAAGCTACAGTAAGAACTTCATTGACATATCTATATATGTAGAGAACCATATGAAGTCTTACAGCTAGTCACTCCAATGAACTAGTTACCATAACTAGCATCCACGATTAACTCCGGATATCCCAATGTCTTCAGCCAGTGAGGAACAACTGCTTGGATAATCCAAAGAGTATAACTCGTACTAGTCTCAATAGAATTTATGGCATCCGAATCCATCAATTCATCAACTAGGGATAATTCCAATACATCACAATTACACATGTAGAGATACTCACTAGTTGTGATCCAATCACAAATTCTCTCATGCTATGAATCGTATTGCGGACATTCAGTAAATGAGTTTAAGATCCAATCAAATACATGAAAATATGTATACTCAAATAGTGAATCTTCATTTATCAAATAAATGTTACAACCATAAGACGATTGCCTTAGGACACCTCTCATATATTACTAACAGCAATCAACCTCAAGTCAAGGTTGACCAAGCTAGAGTGGAATTCGAGTAGAGTTTTAATGTTTGACGATACGTTTGACAATATGACTTGATGGTATGAGACATCCGTAGTTATATAGAGTTATTACCCAAGAAGTCAAGGAGGTTAAGATTGACCAGAGACTTAACGGTTAAAGTCCAAGTTTGGATACTTGGTAAGGGAAAGTTCAAATATGGAGACTTGACAAGGAAAAGTCCAAGTATAGAGACTTAACAAGTAAAGTCCTCGCAGATCGAGGAGATTGTGCTTGGAAAGTGAAGTCTTGACAAATCAAGGAGATCATGCTTGGTAAGTGAAGTCCCACTGATTGAGGAGATCGTGCTTATCAAGTGAAGTCCCGACATATCGAGGAGATCATTCTTGGCAAGTGAAGTCCCGACAGATCGAGGAGATAGTACTTGGCAAGTGATGTCCTGACAGATCAAGTAGATCATACTTGGAAAGTGAAGTCCCAACAGATTGAGGAGATCATGCTTAGCAAGTGAAATCCCCGCAGGTCAAGGGTGACTGTGCTTGGTAGGTGAAGTTCCGACAGGTCTGGAAGACTGTACTTGGCAAGGGAAGACTCGGTCCGTTAAGGAGGTCGAGCTTGGCAAGAGAAGTCTAGTGGATCACAGTTGATTGGATGCTAGGCAAGGGAGATTTCGACATATCAAGAGTGATCAGATGCTGGACAAGGAAAGTCCTGGCAGGTTGAAGTCAATCGGATACCAGGTGAAGCAGGAGTCGGCTTGAAACTAGGCTAAAACTGAGCTATCAGTCGACTGGTAACAGTGCTTGAGCAAGCGTTGAGTTCATAAGTCAATTGCCAACTCGACTTATTGAGCAATCAACTGATAGAGTTGATCAGTCGACTGGTGTCATTATTTGAGTAGTCATAGAGTTCAGAGCTCAACTGGCTAAGACCAGTTGACTGGTGACACTGTAGCAAGGCACAAAATGAGTGGTAGTCAATTTCTAGGAAAGAAGCAATCGATTGGTGTTATTGTGACTAGGCACAGAAGGTTAACAACTCGACTGACCAGCTGACCGGTGGCTTGGTAGTAGACTGATGGACAATGGTAGTTGATTGATGGACCAGAATCCAACGTGAATCATGTCGTTGGAGAGAAACGGGTGATTGACTAGTCAATTAAGGCCAAGGCCAATCGACTATGTTGGGAGTATTGAGAATACAATCAAAGTTCCACATTGAGAAGACATGGAAAAGATCATGTACTTATAAGATGAAAAGATATTTCTATTGGTATGAAGCCTTTTGAGTATAGCCTAAAAATAAAACCATTAGGGCTTAGGGCCAAAGTGGATAATATCATATCATTGTAGAGATATATGAATCTTATAGGTACTAACGGACTGGTAGGCGAAAATTAACCCAATAAAAGACTCTATAAAAGAAGGTTTCGTGGGGATTTGAGGTGCCGATTCTTGGAGACTTTAAAGGGGATTTATTGCTGCCTTCTAAACCTTCTAAGGTATTCCAAAACAACCAAACTATAAGCAAGCAAGATTGCAATGGTGTAAATCATTTTGATTCTTATTTTTCATTTCACATGTATATTTTTATATTTGGTTACATTCTTTGTACAAGCTCCAGGTTGTAAGTGTTGGACTCTCTGAGCCGCAAAAACCGCTTTTTGCGTTGCGAAAACCTCGAAAGTTAGCCACGGATCCATGCAAAGATAAATTAAAATAAAATTCATGTACATGTTTAGAAACACTAGATCTACCTTAGATCTACATGGTAAGAGCGTTACCCTTGTAGCGACACCCTTCGCTTATCTCGCTCGTCCAAACGCTTTGCCGGATCTCGTAGAGTGTCAAGTGTACACTCCTCTACACGTATCCACATGGACAAAAGGTGGAGAAGACCACTTAGAGTGTGCTAGCACTCAAGGAGGTCTCAGCAAGGAGGATAAGGGAGAGAGCAAGAGAGGAGAGGAAGAAGAAGAATTGAATTACCACTAATTCTTGTTAGTGAAAGCCCTAGAGTCAATCATGTGATGATTGTTGTATAGACTTGTTGTATCATATTCCTATATATATAAAGGCATTTCTTTATGGTTATTATACTAACTTGTATTGGTGCCAAATAACTAAGTATAATAACATCCTTGAGTAGAAGGTTCTTATCTATATCAATCGATTGGTTGAATCGATAATGAGATGATATAGAGAATACTACTCTTAATCATTCCTAGTCAAGTATTAACATTCAGGAACAATGTTAATGCGAAGAGACTAGCATGTAGGTCAACTCGATGACTTGATCTCACAAGTCATGGATATGAGATATCAAGTTGACACATGGGTATACATTGGAGAATGTATACTGAATGACTCGCCATGAGAAAGTATCATGGATCATTATATGAGTTTCATATACTTTCTCATGTGACTATTAGTTTGACTATTAGTCCTTGGACCTGAAGTCACCATGGTTCTCTACATAAGGAGTTGCATACTTTGGCTTCGTCAAACGTCACCCGTAAATGGGTGGACTATAAAGGCGATTACTGGGTATGTAACAAATTATGCCGAGGGATGTGAGTGATGTAGATGGGATCTATCCCTCCTATATGATGGGAGTGACATCATGATTCTTGATAGAGTGAGACCACTAAGTGCATGGCCATGCCCAAATGAGTCAATATGAGATATTGAGCTCATTTGATTAGAGTGAATCTACTTGGAGTTCAAGATATAGATTGTACAGAGGATGACACGGTCTATGCCTCAATTAGTCAATCTAGATATCAAGGATAGAGGAACATTGTCACATATTGTGAGAGTCACAATTAGTAGTCACAAAGGTGATGTTGGATCTCAACATTCTTGTAACTTGGGTATCAATGATGTGTTGCTAGATATCGCTCATTGCTTATGTTTCTAAATCGGTTTAGGAGCATTTCCAACATTACAAGAACCTATAGGGTCACACACAAAGGGCAATTAGATGGAGATTAGGTTCATATGATGGACCAAGAGGATTAGGTTCATGTGATGAACCAAATTGGATTAAGAGTAATCCAAATTAGACTAATTGAGTTGGACTCAATTTGATTCAACTGTTGAATGAGTCTAATTTAGATTTGATTCATTGAGTCAATTTAAACTAATAAATAGAGATTCATTAAATTAAAGTGACTTGAATCAAATGGTTGGATTTGATCAACCATGGGAGATAAGAGGTCAAGTTTGACTTGACTTGAGAGGGAAGATGAAAGGTCAAGTTTGACTTGACCAAATGCCAGACATGATCAACCAATAGCAATACGTAACTGAACGAAGCACATCATGGACACATCATGGTGTGCCACCTCATGAGGAAGACCAAGAGCCATGGCTCTTGGTATTACGTGGAGGTATTTAACCCACCATGAAGTGGTCGGCCACTTTAGATGTGCATTAGAGTGAAGTTAATGGGAATTAACTTCATCTTCTTCCTTCCTCCTCTTTTGTGATCTCCCTCATCCTTCTTGCCGTGGGTTTATAAGAGTGCTAGAACACTCTAAGTTGCCTTCTCCACCTATTGTTCGTGTGGATACTTGTAGAGGAGTGTACGCTTGACACTCTACGAGATCCGGCAAGCCATTTGGACGAGCGGGATAAGCAAAGGGCGTCACTACAAGGGTAATACTCTTCACATGTAGATCTAAGGTATATCTAAGGTTTTTAACACGTACATGTATTATTTTGTTTATCTTCGCACGGATCCGTGGCCGACTTCCAAGGTTTTCGCAACACAAAAAGAAGTTTTTCCGGCTCGGATAGTCCAACAGTGGTATTAGAGCCACGTGCGAAGCATGTACCTATAGGGTCACATACAAAGGGCAATTAGATGGAGATAGGTTCATATGATGGACCATGAGGATTAGGTTCATGTGATGAACCAAATTGGATTAAGAGTAATCCAAATTAGACTAATTGAGTTGGACTCAATTTGATTCAACTGTTGAATGAGTCTAATTTAGATTTGATTCATTGAGTCAATTTAAACTAATAAATAGAGATTCATTAAATTAAAGTGACTTGAATCAAATGGTTGGATTTGATCAACCATGGGAGATAAGAGGTCAAGTTTGACTTGACTTGAGAGGGAAGATGAAAGGTCAAGTTTGACTTGACCAAATGCCACGTCATGGTGACTTGGCATGGAACCGGCCAATGATGATGTTCCACATCATCATGGACACATCATGGTGTGCCACCTCATGAGGAAGACCAAGAGCCATGGCTCTTGGTATTACGTGGAGGTATTTAACCCACCATGAAGTGGTCGGCCACTTTAGATGTGCATTAGAGTGAAGTTAATGGGAATTAACTTCATCTTCTTCCTTCCTCCTCTTTTGTGATCTCCCTCATCCTTCTTGCCGTGGGTTTATAAGAGTGCTAGAACACTCTAAGTTGCCTTCTCCACCTATTGTTCGTGTGGATACTTGTAGAGGAGTGTACGCTTGACACTCTACGAGATCCGGCAAGCCATTTGGACGAGCGGGATAAGCAAAGGGCGTCACTACAAGGGTAATGCTCTTCACATGTAGATCTAAGGTAGATCTAAGGTTTTTAACACGTACATGTATTATTTTGTTTATCTTCGCACGGATCCGTGGCCGACTTCCAAGGTTTCCGCAACACAAAAAGAAGTTTTTCCGGCTCGGATAGTCCAACAGTGGTATTAGAGCCACGTGCGAAGCATGTACCTATAGGGTCACATACAAAGGGCAATTAGATGGAGATAGGTTCATATGATGGACCATGAGGATTAGGTTCATGTGATGAACCAAATTGGATTAAGAGTAATCCAAATTAGACTAATTGAGTTGGACTCAATTTGATTCAACTGTTGAATGAGTCTAATTTAGATTTGATTCATTGAGTCAATTTAAACTAATAAATAGAGATTCATTAAATTAAAGTGACTTGAATCAAATGGTTAGATTTGATCAACCATGGGAGATAAGAGGTCAAGTTTGACTTGACTTGAGAGGGAAGATGAAAGGTCAAGTTTGACTTGACCAAATGCCATGTCATGGTGACTTGGCATGGGACCGACCAGTGATGATGTTTCACATCATCACGGACACATCATGGTGTGCCACCTCATGAGGGAGACCAAGAGCCATGGCTCTTGGTATTGAATGGAGGTATTTAACCCTCCATGAAGTGGTCGACCACTTTAGATGGTCATTAGTGTGAAGTTAGTGGGAATTAACTTCATCTTCTTCCTTCCTCCTCTCTTGTGATCTCCCTCATCCTTCTTGTCGTGAGCTTCTTAGGGTGCTAGCACACTCTAAGTTGTCTTCTCCACCTGTTGTTCGTGTGGATACTTGTAGAGGAGTGTACGCTTGACACTCTATGAGATTCGACAAGCTGTTTGGACGAGCGGGATAAGCGAAGGGCGTTGCTACAAGGATAATGCTCTTCACATGTAGATCTAAGGTAGATCTAAGTTTTCTTAACACGTACATGTATTATTTTTGTTAATCTTCACATGGATCGGTGGCCGACTTCCGAGGTTTCTGCAACGCAAAAAATAGTTTTTGCAACTCGGATAGTCCAACAGTGGTATCAGAGCCACTTGCGAAGCATGTACATGTTTAGTTTTGTAATTTTTGTATTAGATATGAAAAATTACAGATATGTAAGTTTCTGTAACTTTTCTAATTTTATATATTTTTATGAGTATTTTCTCCTAGAGTCGAAGCAACAAGTGTTTGGACACTTGTAGGCTTCAACTACCGAGAAAAACTCTCCGAAACGATGAAATCTTGCTTTAGTATTTTTGGACAGTGACTTAAGGCGCTGTAAAATCAAGATGAGACACTTACAAGATTCATTTTGTGAGTAGGGGCACTATCCCTAACCTCGCAAGGGGCATTGTCCCGTGATCACGCCCAAAAATCGCTTAGCGGGACCGTTGTGGAGATGTGACTCATAAAATTGAAAAAAAAATGATAGGAAAATTATAAAAATATATGTAAAATATATAATTTAGAATTATGTATTATACTGTGATGGTCATGGCCCAAGAACCCCAATTTGATTGGATAAAATATGTTGTAATTCATAATACGGCTTGCGTGCTGTTTTTGTGTTGTGCATGTTGTATATGGTATGCGACCTGCGCGTTGTGCCTCTCCTTTTAATATTCCTATTGTAAATAGTTTTTAGACTCGAATGTAACTCGAGTTTCATGTTTGTAATGTACAAAATGAAGCGGTGGAAGGTCCACTAGTAGACAGAGTTACGAGGAGGGTGCCGACGACACATGGCGGTCAAAGGAGGCACTTGGAGAAGCCGCTAACCCTAGGTTGACTGTCTGATCTTCTCATTGGCTTGAGAAGATCGTAGTAGGGTCATGACCTCATCACAATTTAATTACTATATATATATATATATATATATTTGTTTTTGCTTGTATGTATGTGATGCATGCTAGTATATTTTGCTTGTATGTATATGATGTATGCTAGTATATTTTGCTTGTATGTATATGATGCATGCTAGTATATTTTTCTTGTATGTATGTGATGCATGCTAGTGTAGGGTAATTAAGGCCTTAATGTGTATATGATACACATTCACGATTAGATTAGATCTTAATTGAATCAACTCGAAATGCCTACCAAGTTTTGATACCCATCACTACCTCGATTATTTGTTGTTGTTGAATCTGCCAAAGCAGAGCAACGCATATTATCTTGGTAGGGTGCGGAGGGACAATCTTGGTCCCGCCTATCACAGCTTGGGTGAGAATAAGCTCAATTAGATTGAGTGAAACTAGTTAACTCAATTGGATCGAGTAAAACTATAGACATATTCCAACGGTTGGAAAGATAGGATAAGATCACATTTACACTAAATCTTGGGCGATTTAGCCAAAGCTAACTCAAGTTCTTTTGTAAATGTGGATCTTGATCCTATAAACAAGAGTTGCATAGAGATGTAATCGGTAATTTGTTACCTACCGATCATACTAAGTCTTGGGCGATTTAGCCAAAGCTAACTCAAGGCGTAATATTATGTGGATCTTATCCCGCGAGAATTATAGCTTGTTTGTATGAATCTAGTAATGTGGTTTGACCACATTCATGATTCAATTCTATAAAAGGCTTATAATTCAGTGGGAGCATCATTTAATTAAATGCCTAATTAAATGATAAATGAAATATGATATTTAATTTCTGCATTGTTTATGTTGTAGATTGTCATGTCGTCAAACACGAACACTCTCTTCCTGCGTTCTGTCCTTGAGAAGGACAAGCTCAATGGAGCTAATTTCCTGGACTAGTATAGGAATCTGAGAATTGTTCTCACACAAGAAAGAAAACTGTACGTTCTGGAGAAGCCCATTATGGAAGCACCTCCAACCACTGTCTCGTGAGCTGACCGAGATGCTTACAAGAAGCATCAGGATGATGCATTAGATGTGTTATGCCTCATGCTCGCGACCATGAACTCTGAGCTTTAGAAGCAACACGAGTTCATGAATGCTTTTGATATGGTTGAACATCTTTGTCAACTGTATCAAGGATAAGCAAGGCACGAGAGATACGAGATCTCTAAGGCACTGTTTCAGTGCAAGATGCAAGATGGGACTCTCGTAGGTCCATATGTACTCAAGATGATTGGGTATATAGAGAACCTACAGAGGTTGGGATTCCCACTTAGCCAAGAACTTGCCACTGACTTGATCTTGCAATCCTTGCTAGAAAGATACAATCAATTTGTCATGAATTACAACATGAATGAAATTGATAAGTCACTGCCTGAGATGCTTAGCATGTTGAGAACTGCTGAGCTCAACCTTAAGAAGGGAAAACCTGACTCCATTTTGATGGTACAAAAGAAGAAAGGCAAGGGCAAGCCTAAAGGTAAGGGAAAGTCCCAAGCCAAGGGCAAAGGCAAGGCTCTGAAACCGAAAGGAGGGGTGGCCAAGGAAGGGACTTGCTTCCACTGTAAGGAAGCTGGACACTGGAAGCGTAACTGCAAAGCATACCTGGAAGATCTTAATAAGAAGAGAAGTGAGACTTCTACTTCATGTATATATGTTATAGAAGTTAATCTATCTATTTCTTCATCATGGGTATTTGATACCAGATGTGCTTCTCATATTTGTACTAATGTGCAGGCGCTGAAAAATAGCAGGGCATTGACAAAGGGCGAGGTAGACCTATGAGTAGGCAATGGAGCAAGGGTTGCTGCTGTTGCTGTAGGAACTTATTTCCTATCTCTTCCCTCTGGGCTTGTACTAGAAGAATTAGATGAATGTTGTTATGTGTCTGCTCTTACGAAGAACATAATTTCAGTTTCTTGTTTAGACAAGAAAGACTTTTCATTTATAATAAAGAATAAATGTTGTTCAGTTTATTTAAATGATATGTTCAATTGTAGTGCACCTCTGATGAACGGACTCTACATTCTAGACTTAGAGAACCTCATCTATAACATAAGTACCAAAAGGTTCAAGTCAAATGAGTTGAACCAAACCTATCTATGGGATTGTCGCTTAGGTCACATAAATGAGAGTCGCTTATCCCAGCACCATAAGGATGGATTGCTGGACTCATTTGATTTTGAATCATATGAGACATGCGAGTCTTGCCTTCTAGGCAAGATGACCAAGACTCCCTTTAGTGGACACAGCGAGAGAGCAATAGACTTATTAGGACTTATACATAGTGATGTATGTGGCCCTTTCAATGTTGCTGCTAGAGGTGGTTATAGGTACTTCATTATATTTACTGGTGACTTCAGAAGATATGGTTATGTGTATCTGATGACATATAAGTCGGAATCCTTTGAAAAGTTCAAAGAATTCAAGAATGAAGAACAAAACTAGCTTGGTAAGAGTATTAAGATACTTCGATCAGATCGAGGTGGTGAATACCTTAGCCATGAGTTTCGTGACTATCTAGCTGAGTGTGGGATTCTATCCCAACTCATTCCTCCTGGAACACCACAGTGGAATGGTGTATCCGAAAGGAGGAATCGTACCCTATTAGATATGGTATAATCTATGATGAGTTATACAGATCTTCTTATATCCTTTTGGGGATATGCTCTAGACATAGCAGCCTTCACTCTTAACCGTGTTCCATCCAAAGCTGTGATAAAGACACCATATATGATATGGACAGGGAAAAATCCCAAGATGTCTTTCATGAGGATTTGGGGTTGCGAGGCTTACGTTCGATGTCAAGTCTCAGATAAACTGGGACCCAAATCCGATAAGTGCTATTTTGTTGGATATTCCAAGGAAATGAAGGGATATTACTTCTACATTCCCAGTCAGCAGAAAGTGTTTGTGGCAAAGACTGGGGTTTTTCTAGAAAGGGATTTTTTTTCTAGAAAAACTAGTAGGAGTACGTTCGATCTTGAAGAAATTCAAGATAAGAACAATAGCACTAAGGCCTTGATGGAGGTTGAACAGGAACCACAAAGTGTTGTGGGTGATGATATTGTTGCACAAAGAGTTGTGGAACAACAACCTGTTCAGGTAGACCTACCTCTTCATAGGTCTAATAGGGTACGTCGTCAGTCTGAGAGATACTCATTTCTCTTGTCTGACCATGATGACGTTATGCTCATTGAGAATGATCCTACCTCCTATCAGGAAGCTGTGATGAGCCCAGATTCTAAGAAATGGCTAGCGGTCATGAGATCCGAGATGGAATCCATGTACAACAACCAAGTATGGACTTTGGTTGATCCACCTGAAGGCGTTAAACCCATTGGGTGTAAGTGGGCCTTTAAGAGAAAGACTAACATGGATGGACTTACGCATACCTATAAGGGTCGATTGGTGGCTAAAGGTTTCGAGCAAATTCATGGTATTGACTATGATGAAACCTTTTCTCCAGTTGCTATGTTTAAGTCCATTCAGATCTTGTTTACTATTGCAGCATACCACGATTATGAGATCTGGCAGATGGATGTCAAGACCACGTTTTTGAATGGAAACTTGCTCGAGGATGTGTACATGACACAACCTGAGAGTTTTGTAGATCCACAGTATACTGGCAAAGTATGCAAGCTGCAAAGGTCCATTTATGGGCTAAAGCAAGCTTCTCGGAGCTGGAATCTTCGATTTGATAATGCGATCAAACAGTTTGGTTTCATCAAGAATGAAGATGAATCTTGTATCTACAAGAGGGTTAATGGGAACACAGTTGTCTTCCTTGTATTGTATTTGGATGACATACTATTCATTGGGAATGACATCCCTTCGCTATAGTCTGTGAAGACTTGGCTGGGGAAGTATTTCTCAATGAAGGACTTAGGTGAAGCAGCCTGTATTCTAGGTATCAAGATCTATAGAGATAGATCTAAGAGATTTCTTGGCCTAAGTAAGAGTACATATATTGACATGATATTATTACGGTTTGCCATGCAGAATTTCAAGAAGGGACTTCTGTCGATGTCACATGGTGTGAGTCTTTCGAAGACTCAAAGTCCCTCTTCTAGAGAGGAGAGAGACCGCATGGACAAAATCCCTTATGCATTTGTCATAGGATCTATCATGTACGTCATGCTATGTACTCGTCTTGATGTCTCGTATGCTTTGAGCATGAGGAGCAGATACCTGTCAAATCCAGGTGAGTGTCACTGGATAGCAATCAAGAATATTCATAATACTCGAGAAGGACTAAAGAATATTTCTTGATATTTGGAGGCGATGAGGAGCAAGCTGTAAAGGGTTACAGCGATGCCAGCTTCCAAACTGAACAGGATGATTATAGATCATAGTCAAGGTTCGTGTTTTGCTTGAATGGTGGCGCTATGAGCTAGAAGAGTTCGAAGCAAGATGCAGTTGCTGATTCTACAAGAGAGGCCAAGTATATTGCTGCATCAGAGGCAGCAAAGGAGGCAGTTTGGATCCGCAAGTTCATTACTGAGCTTGGGGTGGTTCCTAGCATAGCCGATCCTATAGAGCTCTATTGTGACAACAATGGAGTGATTGCGCAAGCTAAGGAACCTCGCTCACACCAGCGGACCAAACACATACTACGACGCTTCCATCTCATTCGAGAGATTATTGATAGAATAGATGTGAAGATTTACAAAGTACCCACAGAGGCTAACGTCGAAGATTCCTTGACCAAGGCTTTAGCGCAAAAAAAGCATGATGGTCACACTAGGTCATTGGGTATTAGATACTACAATGATTGACGCTAATGCTAGTGGGAAATTATTAGTGAAAGTCCTAGAGCCAATCATGTGATGATTGTTGTATGGACTTGTTGTATCATATTCCTAAATATATAAAGACATTTCTTTATGGTTATTATACTTACTTGTATTGGTGCCAAATAACTAAGTATAATAACATCCTTGAATAAAAGGTTCTTATCTATATCAATCGATTAGTTGAATCGATAATGAGAAGATATAGAGAATACTACTCTTAATCATTCCTAGTCAAGTATTAACATTCAGGGACAATGTTAATGCGAAGAGACTAGCATGTAGGTCAACTCGATGACTTGATCTCACAAGTCATGGATATGAGATATCAAGTTGACACATGGGTATACATTGGAGAATGTATACTGAATGACCCACCATGAAAAAGTATCATGGATCGTTATATGAGTGTCATATACTTTCTCATGTGACTATTAGTATGACTATTAGTCCTTGGACCTGAAGTCACCATAGTTCCCTACATAAGGAGTTGCATACTTTGGCTTTGTCAAACGTCACCCTTAAATGGGTGGACTATAAAGGCGATTACTGGGTATGTAATAAATTATGCGGAGGGATGTGAGTGATGTAGATGAGATCTATCCTTCCTATATGATGGGAGTGAGATCATGATTCTTGATAGAGTGAGACCACTAAGTGCATGGCCATGCCCAAATGAGTCAATATGAGATATTGAGCTCATTTGATTAGAGTGAGTTTACTTGGAGTTCAAGATATAGATTGTACAGAGTATGACACGGTCTATGCCTCAATTAGTTAATCTAGATGTCAAGGATATGGGGACATTGTCACATATTGTGAGAGTCATAATTAGTAGTCATAAAGGTGATCATAGATCTCAACATTCTTGTAACTTGGGTAGTAATGTTGTGTTGCTAGATATCGCTCATTGCTTATGTTTCTAAATCGATTTAGGAGCATTGCCGAAGTTACAAGAACCTATAGGGTCACACACAAAGGGCAATTAGATGGAGATTAGGTTCATATGATGGACCAAGAGGATTAGGTTCATGTGATGAACCAAATTGGATTAAGAGTAATCCAAATTAGACTAATTGAGTTGGACTCAATTTGATTCAACTGTTGAATGAGTCTAATTTAGATTTGATTCATTGAGTCAATTTAAACTAATGAATAGAGATTCATCGAATTAAAGTGACTTGAAATAAATGGTTGGATTTGATCAACCATGGGAGATAAGAGGTCAAGTTTGACTTAACTTGAGAGGGAAGATGAAAGGTCAAGTTTGACTTGACCAAATGCCATGTCATGGTGACTTGGCATGGGACCGGCCAATGATGATGTTCCACATCATCATGGGCACATCATAGTGTGCCACCTCATGAGGAAGACCAAGAGCCATGGCTCTTGGTATTACATGGAGGTATTTAACCCTCCATGAAGTGGTCGGCCACTTTAGATGTGCATTAGAGTGAAGTTAGTGGGAATTAACTTCATCTTCTTCCTTCCTCCTCTCTTGTGATCTCCCTCGTCCTTCTTGCCGTGGGTTTCTAAGAGTGCTAGCACACTCTAAGTTGTCTTCTCCACCTATTGTTCGTGTGGATACTTGTAGAGGAGTGTACGCTTGACACTCTAAGAGATCCAGTAAGCCGTTTGGATGAGCGGGATAAGCGAAGGGCGTCGCTACAAGGGTAATGCTCTTCACATGTAGATCTAAGGTTTTTAACATGTACATGTATTATTTTGTTTATCTTCACACAGATCCATAGCCGACTTCCGAGGTTTCCACACCGCAAAAAGTGATTTTTTCGACTCGGATAGTCCAACAATTCCTTCATTCATTTATTGGCCGACCATTTCAAAGATGGTTAAATACATCCATGTAATACCAAGAGTCATGGCTCTTGGTCTCCCTCATGAGGTGACACACCATGATGTGTCCATGATGATGTGGAACATCATCATTGGCCGACCCCTATGCCAAGTCACCATGATGTAGCATTTGGTCAAGTCAAACTTGACCTTTCCTCTTCCCTCTCAAGTCAAGTCAAACTTGACCTCTTATCTCACATGGTTGATCAAATCCAACCATTTGATTCAAGTTAATTTAATTTAATGAATCTTTACTCATTAGTTTAAATTGACTCAATGAATCATATCTAAATTAGACTCATTCAACACTTGAATTAAATTGAGTCCAACTCAATTAGTCTAATTTGGTTCATCACATGAACCTAATCTTCTTGGTTCATCATATGAACCTAATCTCCATCTAATTGCCCTTTATGTGTGACCCTATAGATTCTTGTAACGTTGGCAATGTTCCTAAACCGATTTAGAAACATAAGCAATGAGCGATGTCTAGCAACACATCATTGCTACCCAAGTTATAAGAATGTTGAGATCCAACATCACCTTTGTGACTACTAATTGTGACTCTCACAATATGTGACAATGTTCCTCTATCCATGACATCTAGATTAACCAATTGAGACATAGACTGTGTCATCCTCTGTATAATCTATATCTTAAAACCCAAGTAGACTCACTTTAATCAAATGAGCTCAATATCTCATATTGACTCATTTGGGCATGGCCATGCACTTAGTGGTCTCACTCTATCAAGAATCATGATGTCACTCCCGTCATATAGGAGGGATAGATTCCATCTACATAACTTAAATCCCTCCGCATAATTTGTTACATACCCAATAATCGCCTTTATAGTCTACCCATTTATGGGTGACGTTTGACGAAGCCAAAGTATGCAACTCCTTATGTAGGAAACCATTATGACTTCAGGTCCAAGGACTAATAGTCATACTAATAGTCACATGAGAAAGTATATGACACTCATATAACGATCTATGATACTTTCTCATGGCAAGTCATTCAGTATACATTCTCCAATGCATACCCATGTGTCAACTTGATATCTCATATTCATGACTTGTGAGATCAAGTCATTGAGTTGACCTACATGGTAGTCTCTTCGCATTAACATTGTCCCTGAATGTTAATACTTGACTAGGAATGAGTAAGAGTAGTATTCTCTATATCATCTTATTATCGATTCAACCAATCGATTGATATAGATAAGAATCTTCTACTCAAGGACGTATTATACTTAGTTATTTGGCACCAATACAAGTAAGTATAATAACCATAAAGAAATGCCTTTATATATATAGGAATATGATACAACAAGTCCATACAACTATCATCACATGATTGGCTATAGGGGTTTCACTAACAATCTCCCACTAGCACTAGTGTCAATCACTGTAGTATCTAATACCCAATGACCTAGTGTGACCATCATGCTTTTTCTGTGCCAAAGCCATGGTCAAGGGATCTGTGACGTTAGCATCTGTGGGTACTCTACAAATCTTCACATCTCCTCTATCGATAATCTCTCGAATGAGATGGAAGTATCGTAGTATTTTTTTGGTTCACTGGTGTGAGCGAGGTTCCTTAGCCCGCGCAATCACTCCATTGTTGTCACAATAGAGCTTTATAGGACCTGCTATGCTAGGAACCACCCCAAGCTCTGTAATGAACTTGCAGATCCAAACTGTCTCCTTTGTTGCCTCTGATGCAGCAATATACTCGGCCTCTGTTGTAGAGTCAGCAATTGTGTCCTGCTTCGAACTCTTCCAGCTTACAGCACCACCATTCAAGCAAAATACGAACCCTGACTATGATCTATAATCATCATGGTCAGTTTGAAAGCTGACATTGCTGTAACCCTTTACAGCTAGCTCCTCATCGCCTCCAAATATTAAGAAATATTCTTTAATCATTCTCAAGTACTTAAGAATATTCTTGACTCCTATCCAGTGACGCTCACCTGGATCTGACTGGTATCTACTCGTCATGCTCAAAGCATACGAGACATCAGGACGAGTATATAGCATGACATACATGATAGATCCTATGGCAGATGCATAAGGGATCTTATCCATGCGGTCTCTCTCCTTTCTAGAAGAGGGACTTTGAGTCTTCGAAAGACTCACACCATGTGACATCGACAGAAGTCCCTTCTTGGAATTTTGCATGACAAACCATAGTAATACCGTGTCAATATATGTACTCTGACTTAGGCTAAACAATCTCTTAGATCTATGTCTATAGATCTTGATCCCTAGAATACAGGCTGCTTCACCTAAGTCCTTCATTGAGAAACACTTCCCCAGCCAAGTCTTCACAGACTGTAGTGAAGGGATGTTATTCTCAATGAGTAGTATATCATCCACATACAATACAAGGAAGACAACTATGTTCCCATTAACCCTCTTGTAGATACATGGTTCATCTTCATTCTTGATGAAACTAAACTATTTGTTCACATCATCGAATCGAAGATTCCATCTCTGAGAAGCTTCCTTTAGCCCATAAATAGACTTTTGCAGCTTGCATACTTTGCCAGTATGCTGTGGATCTACAAAACCCTCAGGTTGTGTCATGTACACATCCTCGAGCAAGTTTTCATTCAGAAATGCGATTTTGACATTCATCTGCCAGATCTCATAATTATGGTACACTACAATAGCAAGCATGATCCCAATGGACTTAAACATCGCAACTGAAGAAAAGGTTTCGTCATAGTCAATACCATGAATTTGCTTGAAATCTTTAGCTACCAATCGACCCTTATAGGTATGCGTAAGTCCATCCATGTCAGTCTTTCTCTTAAAGACCCACTTACCCCCAATGGGTTTGACGCCTTCAAGTGGATCAACCAAAGTCCATACTTGTTTGTTGTACATGGATTCCATCTCTGATCTCATGACCTCTAGCCATTTCTCAGAATTTGAGCTCATCACGCTTCCTAATAAGAGGTAGGCTCATTCTCAATGAGCATAATATCATCATGGTCAGACAAGAGAAATGAGTATCTCTCAGGCTGATGACGTACCCTATCAGACCTGCGAAGAGGTAGGTCTACCTGAACAGGTTGTTGTTCAACAATTCTTTGTGCAACAATCTCATCATCCACAACACTTTGTGATTCCTGTTCAACCTCTATCTCGGCCTCAGTGCTATGGTCTAGATCTTGAATTTCTTCAAGATTGAACATACTCCCACTAGTTTTTCTAGAAACAAAGTCACTTTCTAGAAATACTCCAGTCTTTGCCACAAACACTTTGTGCTGACTGAGAATGTAGAAGTAATATCCCTTCGTCTCCTTAGGATATCCAACAAAATAGCACTTATCGGATTTGGGTCCCAGTTTGTCTAAGACTTCACATTGAACGTAAGCCTCACAACTCTAAATCCTCATGAAAGGCATCTTGGGATTTTTCCCTGTCCATATCGTATATGGTGTCTTTATCACAGCTTTAGATGGAACACGATTAAGTGTGAAGGCTGCTGTGTCTAGAGCATATCCCCAAAAGGATATAGGAAGATCTGTGTAACTCATCATAGATCGTACCATATCTAATAGGGTACGATTTATCCTTTCGGATACATCATTCCACTGTGGTGTTCTAGGAGGAGTGATTTGAGATAGAATCTCACACTCAGCTAGATAGTCATGAAACTCATGGCTAAGGTATTCACCACCTCGATCTGATCGAAGTATCTTAATACTCTTGCCAAGCTGGTTTTGTACTTCATTCTTGAATTCTTTGAACTTTTTAAAGGATTCTGACTTATGTGTCATCAGGTACACATAACCATATCTGCTGAAGTCATCAGTAAATGTAATGAAGTACCTGTAACCACCTCTAGCAGCAACATTGAAAGGGCTACATACATCACTATGTATAAGTCCTAACAAGTCTGTTACTCTTTCGCTATGTCCACTAAATAGAGTCTTGGTCATCTTGCGTAGAAGGCAAGACTCGCATGTCTCATATGATTCAAAATCAAATGAGTCCAACAACCCATCCTTATGGAGCTGGGATAAGCGACTCTCATTTATGTGACCTAAGCGACAATCCTAGAGATAGGTTTGGTTCAACTCATTTGACTTGAACCTTTTGGTACTTATGTTACAGATGAGGTTCTCTAAGTCTAGAATGTTGAGTCCGTTCATCAGAGGTGCACTACAATAGAACATATCATTTAAATAAACTGAACAATATTTGTTCTTTATTATAAATGAAAAGCCTTTCTTGTCTAAACAAGAAACTTAAATTATGTTCTTCGTAAGAGCAGGCACATAACAATATTCATCTAATTCTAGTACAAGCCCAGAGGGCATAGATAGAAAATAAGTTCCTACAGCAACAGCAGCAACCCTTGCTTGATTGCCTACTCGTAGGTCTACCTCGCCCTTTGTCAATGCCCTACTATTTCTCAGTGCCTGCACATTAGTACAAATGTGAGAAACACATATGGTATAAAATACCCATGATGAAGAAATAGATAGATTTACTTCTATAACATATATACCTGAAATAGAAGTCTCACTTCTCTTCTTCCAGGTATGCTTTACAGTTATGCTTCCAGTGTCCAGCTTCCTTACAGTGGAACCAAGTCCCTTCCTTGGCTAGTCCTCCTTTCGGTTTCAGTGTCTTGCCCTTGCCCTTGCCTTGAGACTTTCCCTTACCTTTAAGCTTGCCCTTGCCTTTCTTCTTTTGCACCATCAAAATGGAGTTGGGTTTTGCCTTCTTATGGTTGAGCTCAACAGTTCTCAACATGCTAAGCATCTTAGACAGTGACTTATCAATTTCATTCATGTTGTAATTCATGACAAATTGATTGTAGCTTTCTGGCAAGGATTGTAAGATCAAGTCAGTGGCCAGTTCTTAGCCAAGTGGGAATCCCAACCTCTGTAGGTTTTCTATGTACCCAATCATCTTGAGTACATATGGACCTACGGGAGTCCCATCTTGCATCTTGGACTGAAACAGTGCCTTAGAGATCTCGTATCTCTTATGCCTTGCTTGTCCTTGATACAGTTGTTGAAGATGTTCAACCATATCAATAGCATTCATGAACTCGTGTTGCTTCTAAAGCTCAGAGTTCATGGTCACGAGCATGAAGCATGACACATCTAATGCATCATCTTGATGCTTCTTGTAAGCATCTCTGGCCACCATGAGGCGGGAGGTGCTTCTAATGGTGCTCAGATGTACAATTTTCTTTCTTGTGTGAGAACAATTCTCAGATTCCTATACCAGTTCAGGAAATTAGCTCCATTGAGCTTGTCCTTCTCGAGGATAGAACGCAGGGAGAGAGTGTTCATGTTTGACGACATGACAATCTACAACATAAACAATGCAGAAAGTAAATATCATATTCCATTTATCATTTAATTAGGCCTTTAATTAAATGATGCTCCCACTGAATTATAGGACTTTTGTAGAATCGAGTCATGGATGTGGTCAAACCATATTACTAGATTCATACAATGATTCTCGCGGGACAAGATCCACATCATACTACGCCTTGAGTTAACTTTGGCTAAATCGCCCAAAACTTAGTATGATCGGTAGGTAACAAATTACCGATTACATCTCTATGCAACTCTTGTTTATAGGATCAAGATCCACATTTACAAAATAACTTGAGTTAGCTTTGGCTAAATCACCCAAGATTTAGTGTAAATGTAATCTTACCCTATCTTTCCAACCGTTGGAATATGCCTATAGTTTTACTCAATCCAATTGAATTAACTAGTTTCACTCAATCTAATTGAGCTTATTCTCACCCAAGCTGTGATAGGCGGGTCCAAGATTGTCCCTCCGCACCCTACTAAGATAATATGCATTGCTCTACTTTGGCAAATTCAACAACAACAAATGATCGAGGTAGTGATGGGTATCAAAACTTGGTAGCCATTTCAAGTTGATTCGATTAAGATCTAATCTAATCGTGAATGTGTATCATATACGCATTAAGGCATTAATTACCCTATATTAGCATGCATCACATACATGCAAGCAAAATATACTAGCATGCATCATATACATACAAGCAAAAAACATACTAGCATGCATCACATACATACAAGCAGAAACAAATATATATATATATATATATAATTTGTGATGAGGTCATGGCCCTACTATGATCTTCTCAAGCCAATGAGAAGATTGGACGGTCAACCTAGGGTTAACGGCTTCTCCAAGCACCTCCTTTGACCGCAATGTGTCGTCAGCACCCTCCTCGTAACTCCGTTTACTAGTGGACCTTCCACTGCTTTACTTTGTACATTACAAACATGAAACCCGAGTTATATTTGAGTCTAAAATTTATTTACAATAGGAATATAAAAGGAGAGGGACGACGTGCAGGTCGCATACCATATACAACATGCACAACACAAAAATGGTGCGTAAGCCGTATTATGAATTACAACATAATTTATCCAATCACATTAGGGTTCTTGGGTCATGACTATCACAGCATCATACATAATTCTAAATTATGTATTTTACATAAATTTCTATAATTTTCCTTTTTTTTTTAATTTTATGAGTCACATCTCCGCAACGGTCTCGCTAAGCGATTTTCGGGCGCGATCGTAGGACAATGCCCCTTGCGGGGTTAGGGGCAATGCCCCTTATCGTAAAATGAATATTGTGAGTGTCCCATCTTGATCTTACACCACCTTGAGTCACTGTCCCAAAAGACTAAAGCGAGATTTCACCGTTTCGGAGAGTTTTTCTCGGTAGTTAAAGCCTACAAGTGTCCAAACACTTGTTGCTTCAACTCTGGGAGAAAATACTCACAAAAATTTATAAAATTAGAAAAATTACATAAACTTACAGATCTATAATTTTTCATATCTAATACAAAAATTATAAAACTAAAAACGTACATGCTTCGCACGTGGCTCTGTTACTACTGTTGGACTCTCTGAGCCGCAAAAACTGCTTTTTGCATTGCGAAAACCTCGGAAGTTGGCCATGGATCCGTGCGAAGATAAATTAAAATAAAATTCATGTACATGTTTAGAAACACTAGATCTACCTTAAATCTACATGGTAAGAGTGTTACCCTTGTAGCGACGCCCTTCGCTTATCTCGCTCGTCCAAACGCTTTGTCGGATCTCGTAGAGTGTCAAGTGTACACTCCTCTACATGTATCCACATGGACAAAAGGTGGAGAAGACCACTTAGAGTGTGATAGCACTCAAGGAGGTCTCGGCAAGGAGGATGAGGGAGAGAGCAAGAGAGGAGAGGAAGAAGAAGAATTGAAGTACCACTAATTCCTTCATTCATTTGTTGGCCGACCACTTCAAAGAGGGTTAAATACATCCATGTAATACCAAGAGCCATGGCTCTTGGTCTCCCTCATGGGGTGGCACACCATGATGTGTCCATGATGATGTGGAACATCATCATTGGCCGACCCCTATGCCAAGTCACCATGAAGTGGCATTTGGTCAAGTCAAACTTGACCTTTCATCTTCCCTCTCAAGTCAAGTCAAACTTGACCTCTTATCTCCCATGGTTGATCAAATCCAACCATTTAATTCAAGTCAATTTAATTTAATGAATTTTTACTCATTAGTTTAAATTGACTCAATGAATCATATCTAAATTAAACTCATTCAACACTTGAATCAAATTGAGTCCAACTCGATTAGTCTAATTTGGATTACTCTTAATCCAATTTGGTTCATCACATGAACCTAATCCTCTTGGTCCATCATATGAACTTAATCTCCATCTAATTGCCCTCTGTGTGTGACCCTATAGGTTCTTGTAACGTTGACAATGTTCCTAAACCGATTTAGAAATATAAGCAATGAGCAGTGTCTAGCAACACATCATTGCTACCCAAGTTACAAGAATGTTGAAATCCAACATCACCTTTGTGACTACTAATTGTGACTCTCACAATATGCGACAATGTCCCTCTATCCATGACATCTAGATTGACCAATTGAGGCATAGACCATGTCATCCTCTGTACAATCTATATCTTGAACTCCAAGTAGACTCACTCTAATCAAATGAGCTCAATATCTCATATTGACTCATTTGGGCATGGTCATGCACTTAGTGGTCTCACTCTATCAAGAATCATGATATCACTCCCGTCATATAGGAGGGATAGATCCCATCTACATCACTCACATCTCTCTACATAATTTGTTACATACTCAGTAATCGCCTTTATAGTCCACCCATTTACGGGTGACGTTTGACGAAGACAAAGTATGCAACTCCTTATGTAGGGAACCATAGTGACTTCAGGTTCGAGGACTAATAGTCATACTAATAGTCACATGAGAAAGTATATGATACTCATATAATGATTCATGATACTTTCTCATGGCGGGTCATTCAATATACATTCTCCAATGCATACCCATGTGTCAACTTGATATCTCATATCCATGACTTGTGAGATCAAGTCATCGAGTTGTCCTACATGCTAGTCTCTTCGCATTAACATTATCCCTGAATGTTAATACTTGATTAGGAATTATTAAGAGTAGTATTCTCTATATAATCTCATTATCGATTCAACCAATCGATTGATATAGATAAGAACCTTCTACTCAAACACGTTATTATACTTAGTTATTTGGCACCAATACAAGTAAGTATAATAACCATAAAGAAATGCCTTTATATATATAGGAATATGATACAACAAGTCCATACAACTATCATCACATGATTGACTCTAGGGTTTTCACAAACAGTAAGAGGTTTCTTTGCCTCTAGAAGATTTTCGAGAAAGAGGAAGTGATAGTAGGACTATCAGTAAGAGCTAGGCCATGGAGTAGAACTCAGGGTTCCAAACCACGTAAAATTCAGTGTGTCGTGTTCTGTGCTTGTGTGTTATTGTTGTTTGTTTGTTTTGTTTCCTCTGCTAACATTTGTAGATAAGCACATGAGCGAACACAATCAAAGAACAAGTTTGAATCGCTATTCACCCCCTCTAGCGATGCAAGGCCCTAACAACTCATCATATATATATATATATATATATATATATATATATATATATAGAGAGAGAGAGAGAGAGAGATTTTATCTTACACAACTCATCCGTAAGCACCTTCATTATCCACCGTCTAATCATGTGTGCACTATAGTCCAATCCTTGAACCCTAGGATATCAGACAGTAGATAATGGAGGTGCTCACATATATATATATATATATATATATTATTGGGAGTATTGAGAATACAATCAAAGTCTCATATTGATAAGACATGGAAAAGATCATGTGGGGGTGACCCTCTGTGTAGGAGTTTGCCTCACGGAAGGAGTAAGCTTTGGCATTGGACAGTCTTTTAGGGATGGCACAACTACGGAGTTCAAGTTGGACCACTATGCTACGAGTGCTTCCCTGATGTACCTCGGATATCTGCTCTTTGTACTTTTGTGTGCAGGACAACATTCTACGGGGAAAATGGCGCATTTTTTGAACAAAAGGAAAGCATTTGGCAGCTAGAACCGAAGGACACACAGCCTGGCCCTGTGAATCCACACGACCAACCCCGGAGCACACACCAGCACCACACACGGCTTGGCCATGTGAATCCAAATAGTCGTGTGGTGCTGGGGCAATTTCGATGAGATTCACTTTTTTTCAGGGTTCGAGAAGATCCAACCTCATGTCTATATAAAGGAAGCTATGCCCAAGCCCTAGGGGGGAGGCACGATGGCCAGGACGACACACCGACGCCCTGAAAAGCTTCGGGAACTAGCAACGGGGATGAATGAGGTCGCTCGAGGATCAAATTTTGCACTTCAACGTCGGGGAGAAGAACCAAAGTGCATTGTAATTCGCTTTCCTTACACAATTTGCATTGTATCTATGAATTCAATTATGCTTTGTGTTTCTCTTTTCGTATTTATGGAGTAGATTCTCCAATTCTAGGATTAGGGAGTAGTTTGTGTGTGTAGAACATGCTATTTCAAATATATGTCTATTCTTGATTTCATATTTGCAATTGGTGATTGTTTAGATCGATAGTTATTTATTTTGGTCTTCTATTTACTGTGCGTAGCCGATACAAGGGGTCACATCCCTCGTATCAAAGATTTAGGAGAATTAAGGAAGAACCTAGGGGTTGGCCTCATCTCTGGTAACCGTGGATAGAAGGGTATGATAGAGTCGAAAACAGGACACGTTCTGACTCGTCATAGGGATTGATCCGACATCCTCGTACCGCCTATCCCGTCCTAAAGCCAGGGGTCGACCTGGTATGGCAGAGGTAGTTCTCGATAGATGCGAAGGCTCATTGGGGAAGTGTATGATGCCCCTTCCACAAGACTATAGTTAGACGTCTAGATAATACCCAATTAATAGCATATTCTACGACACACAAGCGAAACCAAAATCCTAGAATTCCCTCAGAAGACTTGTAGCAACCCTTCTCTTCCTCTGTGTGACACCGTACTAGAGTTAGGACCACTGACAAAACTCATAAGCACAACCCTTAACATTAAACTCTGAACAATAACGTCCACTGAACAATCGGTACTCGAATCTCAATCCCTGTAGGATCGATAATCTTTTTATTACTTGACGACATCTGTGCACTTGCAGGCGTAGAGCGTGAGCATGTGCTTCGAGTCCTCAACGGTTCCCGTTGCGAGATTTCAGGATGCGTTCGTGTGCATCAAGTTTTTGGCGCTGTTGCCGGGGACTGATTGATTCGATATCGAATCAAGAGGTGGATAGTTGGATTGGACTTAGGTTAGATTCATTTACTTGCTTTATTTTTATAATTTTTATTTTATTTACTTCAATTTTAGATTTTTTTAAATATACCTAGATTTAGTTTAGATTAAGTTTAATTGGCTTCTTGCATTTTCTATTTGTTTTAGTTTATTCTTCATCTGACTTCGCATCTTTAAAATCTTTTTAATACCTGTTCTTAAGTAATAAGATATACTCCTAATTTTAGGGCTCAGTTCTTCGTATGCGTAGACATTTAGGATCAGAAGACCTGTTTCTGATAGACCTAGAAATCGAACAAACCTACCATCGTAGGAGAGCTGAACAGAAGAGGATGGAGGACCAAGACGCATCCGTGGTGAACATAGGTAGCTGACCTTTGTGGGATTACGTAGCCTCTAGTGCCAAAGGATTTAGGCCAAATATAGCTGGACCATCCATTACAGCTAACAATTTTGAATTGAAACCTGCTCTTATACACATGGTTCAACAAAGTCAATTCGGGGGAGCTGCAACTGAAGTCCTGAACCGGTGCCTAGAGACATTTTTGGAAATTTGCTTGACGATGAATATCAATGGAGTACCTGTCGACGCGATCTACTTGAGCCTATTCCCTTTCTCATTGCGGGATAAGGCTAAGGCATGACTTCACTCCTTGCCGTCCGGAAGCATTACTACATGGGAGCACTGTGAGCATCAATTTCTGAACAAATTTTTTCCACCAAGCAAGACTATTCACATGCGCCATTTAATTACTAACTTTCGTCAGAAGGAAAGGGAGCCTTTATTCGAAGCTTGGGATCGCTACAAGGGGCTACTCTACCAATGCCCCATCATGGACTGGAAAGGTGGCTAGTGATCCACATCTTCTATAATGGGATCATGTATGCCACAAAGGTGTCCCTCGATTCTGCTGTAGAAGGAGCGCTAATGAATAAGACTATCGAGGAAGAAGAGGAGCTGATTGAAGAGGTGGCCCAGAACCACCATCAATGAGCTTCTGAGCGTAGTCACCCAGCTCCTGTAGTGGGACGATATGTTGTCAACTCCGTAGACCACCTAGCAGCGAGGATGGAATCACTTAGTAGGAGGTTCGACTCTCTAAACCCTAATTCTACATGTGCAGCCAATACCTTTGGAGAGGAAGCATCAGCATATCAAGAGGACTATTATAGAGGGCAGGGTAGCTTAGAAGATCAGTAGATCGAGCATGTTGATGCGGTTGAGGACCACAATCAAAGGCCCAACAACCCATACTCCAACACTTACAATCCTCGATGGAGGAACCACCCAAATTTTTCCTATCAGAATAACTCGGGGAATTTCCAACCATCAAGAGGATATGGGCAACAACAGGGCATTGGGAAGCAACAACCACAAAAGTCTAGACTAGAACTAATGATGGAAGACTTCATTGCTACCCAAACTAAGGCCAATGCAGAATTTCAACGCCAACATCAGAAATTAGAAGAGTCACTTAGGAATTTGAAGGCTACTATTGACGGTGTTGGGTTTCCGGCACCGCGGCGTGTGTGTGTTCGATCACGTTTCGTAAACATGAACACAGCGGAAGCAATAAAAATAATAAATCTACATTTATTACAACACACACAACACACACATGCATATTACAACAAGTGTAGACATAACCATAAATTTAAATTTGCAATAAAAGGAAATTTATCTACGTTATACCTTTCGTATGACGTGTAGCGGGAACGGCATCAACCGGAACGATCCTCGCTAGAATCGTCTCTATCCGTATCCACACCGAGTTCCTCGGGATGACTTCACTAAGCCACGAGCTTCGTCTTCGTACGGGTTACTAGCCTCGTGTTGAAGACGACGTGATCGAGAGATGATCACGATCCGAATCCAAATTCGGATCCTAAGACGAGTCCTCAAAACTCGCTTCTCCGGAGAGGTATTCGTCAACCGATTGACGAATCCTTCGTCCTCCACCTCAGAGGATTACCGGAGATTGAATCCCCGGTAAGTTATCCACTTTCGGAGCTCTAACCGTCGTCCAAACGATGCTCCGACGAGAGGAGAATAAGCTGTCCAGAAAACTGGACAGCTTTGGTGGAGGTGATAGGCGCCGGCCAACCAAGGGAGATAGAGCTCACCTTGATGCCAAACTTGAAGGAGATCACCGGAGCACTAACCGGCAGCAGCTCGACGCCGGCGAGGGGGAAGGAAGCAGCCTTCTGGACGCCGGTTGGAGGAGCTTTGGGCGGCGGCAATAAATTGGCGCCGAGAGCTCCAAGGAGGAGGTGGGCGGCAACCTTAGGGCTAGGGGTTTTTGGATTAGGGCTTAAACCATCCCTTAAGCCCTCTTTTATAGAGAACTAATTCTCTTAATGGTTATTGGATCATAACCATTAGGCCCGTTAACCCGCTCCATTAAGATAAGTTAAAATAAACCAAACCATGATGGTTTATTTTAAGTTAAAACGAACCGAACCAACTTTTGGTTCATTCGTTTAAAATAAACCAAACCCTTTGGTTTATTCTCCTCCATTGGATCAGAACCAAACCATTTTGGTTCATCCATTACGTCTTCATAAGACTCGGCCCATCCACGCTTCCATTGCGACTGAAACAATTTCATGCTCGCTTTATGTTTGGTTCAACCAAACCTTGTTTCTCTCGGTCTGAGAATCCCATTCTCAAGCTCGTTTTAAATCCTTTGGATTACGCTCGTTGTGCGTGTGACCAAATAGGTTCTCGGTTTATGTTGGCCGTCTATAATTAACCATTAATTATAGAACGATCATGAGTGACACCTAGTAGTACATCATGATCCCCAATTAACCGAAAAGATCAACGGTTGATCCAGAACTATTTCTGAAACCCTTCAGCAGCTCGAATGATTCGTGCCCCATTCCCTTCACTCATCTTATACCCACTTGGTTCAGGACATGGTCTATTGTGTCAGTCCCCACTAGGCTGACTACGTCACACCTAGCCCAAGTATCATTTCCTCGTCCTACGGATTCTAGTTACTCCACATGTATCGAAGAGTACCTTACTCTAAACATGTAATTCTTTGGCCAAAGACTTTAGTAACAATCCGATGAGAGGCCATGGGTATACATCTCCTCGCAAGGAGTGGTGAATCCTTTATAGGCTATTCAAACACCTTCGATCACTTCGACTTATACCCAATCATCCCGGGTCCACATCTCCTTAGAGATGCTTGCTTAAGATGTCAAAGCATAAGTCTCTATGATCAAGATGACTTGAATACCGCAAGTCAAAGGAATATCGCACTTAAGCCACAGTAAGAACTTCATTGACATATCTATATATGCAGAGAACCATATGAAGTCTTACGGATGGTCACTCCAATGAACTAGTTACCATAACTAGCATCCACGATTAACTCCGGACATCACTATGTCTCCATCCAGTGAGAATCAGCTGCTTGGATACACCAAGGAGTATACCTCGTGCTAGTCTCGACAGAATTGATGGTGTCCAAATCCATCAATTCATCGACTAGGGATAATTCCGATACATCAAAATTACACATGTAGAGATACTCACTAGTTGTGATCCAATCACAAATTCTCTCATGCTGTGAATCGTATCGTGGACATTCAGTAAATGAGTTTAAGATCCAATTAAATACATAAAACATGTATACTCAAATAGTGAATCTTCATTTATCATATAAATGGTTCATACATAAGGCGATTGCCTTAGGACATCTCTCATATATTACTAACAGACTCCCACTTGGCCTAATGCCAATCGCTACGGTATCCAATACCATAAGCTCGAACATGACCCTCAAACTTATTTTGAGGTAATGCCTTAGTCAAGGGATCCGCTAAGTTCCTTTCAGTGGGAATTTTCTCGATTTGTATTTCGTTCCTACTGATGATCTCTCTGATAAGATGATAGCGGCGAAGCACATGTTTGGATCGTTGATGAGACCTTGGCTCTTTCGCCTGTGCAATTGCTCCATTGTTGTCGCAGTAAACCGGTATTGCTTCAACAATGGCCGGAATCACACCAAGTTCATAAACGAACTTCTTGATCCAAACCGCTTCCTTTGCTGCTTCCGAAGCTGCAATGTATTCTTCCTTAGTGGCAGAATCTGCTATAGTGTCAAGCTTGGAACCTTTCCAACTTATTGCGCCTCCATTCTAGGTGAATACATACCCAGACTGAGACATGGAATTATCCTTGCTCGGGTCGCATCCGTATACCCATGTATCACCATGTACCCTTCTCCATATATTAGGAACACATCCTTAGTTCTTCTTAAGTACTTAAGGATCATCTTAATACCACCCAATGATCCATTCTTGATCGATCGTATCCGCCGTGACACTCAGAGCATACGATACATCGGGTCTCGTACATAACATAGCATACATGATAGATCCTATTGCGGATGCATAGGGAATCTTACTCATGCAAATCCTCTCGTCTTCTGTGCGCGGACACATAGACTTCGAAAGGTGTACCCCATGCCTGATGGGTAGGAAACCTTTCTTGGATTCCGACATGCTAAACCTCTTTAGCACTCGGTCTATATATGTAGACTGCGAAAGACCAAGCAACCGTTTCGATCTATCTCTATAGATCTTAATCCCGAGGATGTAGGTTGTTTCTCCCAGGTCTTTCATGGAGAATGTCTTGGATAACCAAACCTTAACTGACTGTAAGATTGAAACATCGTTTCCTATAAGTAATATGTCATCGACATACAATACTAGGAACACGACTGCACTCCCACTAACATTCTTGTACACACAAGGTTCGTCTGGATTTTGTGAGAAATCAAACTTTTTGATTGTCTCATCAAAACCGATATTCTAGCTCCTGGATGCTTGCTTCAATCCATAAATGGACCGTCGCAATTTGCATACCTTGGTTTTATCAATCGATGTGAAACCCTCAGGATGTATCATATACACGTCCTCGAGCAGGTTTTCATTAGGGAAAGCTATTTTCACATCCATCTGTCATATCTCATAATCATAATGAGCCGCTATGACCAGGAGCATCCGAATGGATTTAAGCATAGCTACAGGCGAATAGGTTTCGTCATAATCAACACCTTGCTTTTGACGATATCTCTTCGCCACCAATCTAGCCTTATAGGTAATCACATTACCATCCATGTCGGTTTTCTTCTTGAAAACCCACTTGCACCCTATAGGCTTTATGCCTTCAGGTGGGTCAACCAAGTTCCAAACTTGGTTTTCATACATGGAATCTATTTCCGACTTCATGGCACCAAGCCATTTATCCCTTTCTGAACTTGTCAGCACTTCTTCATAACTGGTAGGCTCCTCATCATCAATGAGTAACACGTCGTTCGATTCACTTACGAGAAATCCATATCTCTCAGGAATATTGCGTGTTCTACCAGATCTACAAAGATGTGGTGTTACAATAGGTCCAGCCGATTGCTCATCACTATGAGTTGTCGGCTATTGTGCTTCACCAGGTATCTCATTAATGTCTATTTGAGTCTCTCGAGCCTCCTCAAGCTCGACGACACTCCCACTATTTTCTTGTAAGAGAGACTCTTTCTCTAGAAACACAGCATGCCTTGAAACAAACACCTTTTGTTCCACAGGATGATAGAATTGGTAACCCCTTGTTTCCTTAGGGTATCCAACAAATAGACATTTATCAAACTTAGCATCCAATTTGTCTGATACAGTCCGCTTCACATAAACAGGACAACCCCATATCTTCAAGTAAGATACATGAGGTTTCTTACCATTCCATATCTCATATGGAGTAGTTGAGACTACCTTGGTAGGCATTCTGTTTAACAAGTAAACAGCTGTCTGAAGTGCATAGCCCCAAAAGGACTTGGGAAGAGTCGCATGATTCATCATTGACTGACCATGTCCAACAAGGTCCAAGTACGCCTCGATACACCATTATGCTGTGGTGTATATGGCGGAGTCCATTGAGACAATATACCATTGTCTCTTAGATAATCAAGAAACTCCTGACTCAAGTATTCACCACCTCGATCCGATCGAAGTATTTTAATACTCTTGTCATGTTGTTTTTCTACTTCATTTCTGAATTCTTTGAACCTTTCAAAGGCTTCAGACTTGTGTTTCATCAAGAACACATACCCAAACCGTGAGTGATCATCGGTGAAGGTAATGAAGTAGCTATAGCCTCCTAATGCTTGAGTTGACATAGGTCCACATACATCAGTATGTATTAGACCTAGTAACTCTCCCACTCGTTCACCTTTTCCAGTAAAAGGTAACTTGGTCATCTTGCCTTTTAAGCATGATTCGCATGTATCGTATGAATCCAATTCAAACGATTCCAGAATTCCACATCGGTGTAATTCGGGCATGTGTTTCTTGCTTATATGGCCAAGATGACAATGCCACATATAGGAGTCTATTTGATTATCCTTTCGAGCACGCGTGTTGCTCGCTTCGATATTGAAAATGTCACCGGATACATCCAACGTATAAATGTCATTGCTTAAAGTTCCAGTCTCATAAAGAACTCCATTCAAAGTTATGTAACAACAATTGTTACTAAAAGTCAAATGGTACCCATTTCTATTTAAACAAGAAATAGAAATGATGTTCTTTATCAACAAAGGAACATAAAAGAAATTGTCCAGTTCTAAGACAAGTCATGCAGGGAGTTTCAACAAATACATTCCAATGATGAGTGAAGCAACCTTTGCTCCATTCCCAACACGTAAATTTGACTCTCCCTCTGACGAGTCTTCTTCTATTCCTTAGCCCCTGTATGTCATTACATATATGTGAGCCACACCCAGTATCCAATACCCAAGTGTCTAAGGAAATAGAATGACAATCAATAACGAAGATTTCTAAAGAAGATGGGGCATCCGATGCCTTATTCTTCTTCACAGACTCAAGATAAATCTTGCACTTTCTTCGCAAATGGCTCTCCTTGCCATAATGATGACAAGTTTCCTTTTGTGCTAGTTCTACCTTCTTAGCCATTCTCTTCTGCTGTTCCTTTGACTTCCTCTTAGAACCTTTCTTCGAGGAATCAACTAACAGCACCGTCCCCTGCTCATGCTTCTCAGAAGGCTCCACAGTCTTCAGCATGTTAAGCAGTATCACAGATGAACCCTCTTGCATCTTAGAGGTGAAGAGGAGCTTAGAGACTTCGAACCTTTCGAATCTCACTTACTCCACAAACAACTCATAAAGATGAAAGACTAAGGTATGAGCATCCATATGCTCATGCTGCTTCCACAGCTCGGGTACCATCACGGCTAGCATGATACAACTCACTTACTTAGAATCACTCACATGTTTCTGATAAGCCAACAATTGGTCTAGAGTTGCGTTATCACTAGGATGGGCGGGAAGAGGCTCTTCGAGGACATATGCAAGCTTTTCCACCCTGAGAACAATTCTCAAGTTTCTAAGCTAGTCCAAGAAGATCGGCCCAGTCAGTTTATTCGTATCCAAAATGGAACGCAAATTCAAAGACATCATGATCAATCTTAGAAATACAAAACGAGCATATATGAGAAAATGATTTTAAAATGCATCAATATACATTTATAAATCTCATTCATTTTTCGAATTTCAAAAACCCCAAAATCACTTCGGGAGATCGTAGGTCCATCTCCGAATGGGCTAATATCCATCATAGTTATGAACAACCTTGGAGAGAGTCCAACAAGTCATTCATAACTACGACGGTAGGTATCAACTATACCGATTGCATATCACGTATATGCAACTATCACAATGTGCTATCAACTAATTGAATGTTCACACATACATCGGGTTGTTATCACATTAACAAGTATGCATCATATGCATAGCACCCAACTGCACCTCCCTTTACATCGACCTTGGAGAGAGTCCAACAAACCGATGCTCCAGGTTAAAGCCAACCCATTAATCGAGAAATAGTTTTAATATGGTTAGAGCGCATTCAACCAATTAGCCCAGCTTGGAGAGAGTCCAACAACCAAAGCTAACGATTGACCTCTGACTCTTACCATATTAGTATTAAACTATTCCATGGTTTGAACATGTTCGGGTTCGAGCCGGGCTTGGAGAGAGTCCAACAACCCAAACAAGAAACGGAACTCTGGTTCTAACCATATTAATGGAAGGTGTAGGCTTTAATATTGTTTAAAGGTTTTTGTGTCTCATCCTCTTTGCATGAAAATAACTATTATCTACATGGCATGGCATACATGACATACATCTACATGTCACGACACGCATGACATTATGATATGCATCTAATGCAATTACATGGCATACAATTATGTCATGTACATAATTTCCTTATATGTCATAACTATTTATGGAAATAAAATATGTTTAAGATTTGATTCTCCAAATCAAATCAAGATTAAATTAGGAAACAAATTTCCAAATCTAATCACATATTTTATTTATGGAATTATTTGATTAAGGAAAATCTATTTAGGAAACCAATTTCCTAAATCATTAAAACTACTTATGGAAATAAAATATTTTAAGATTTGATTTCCCAAATCAAATCAAGATTAAATTAGGAAACAAATTTCCAAAATATAATCAAATATTTTATTTATGGAAAATATCAATTTCCATAAATACTTCCAACTTTCCAAAAGTGGAAGATTTCCATAAATACTTCTAGAATTTCCAAAATTGAAAAATTTCCATAAATACTTCTAAATTTCCAAAATTAGAAAATTTCCAGAAATAACATTATGACTATGCCAAAACCATTTTACGATTATGTCGAAACACAACCTGGGCTATGATATCACTGTTGGGTTTCCGGCACCACGGCGTGTGTGTGTTCGATCACGTTTCGTAAACATGAACACAACGGAAGCAATAAAAATAATAAATCTACATTTATTACAACACACATAACACACGCATGCATATTACAACAAGTGTAGACATAACCGTAAATTTAAATTTGCAATAAAAGGAAATTTATCTACGTTATACCTTTCGTATGACGTGTAGCGGGAATGACATCAACCGGAACGATCCTCGCTAGAATCGTCTCTATCCGTATCCACACCGAGTTCCTCGGGATGACTTCGCTAAGCCACGAGCTTCGTCTTTGTATGGGTTACTAGCCTCGTGTTGAAGACGACGTGATCGAGAGATGATCACAATTCGAATCCAAATTCGGATCCTAAGACGAGTCCTCAAAACTCGCTTCTCCGGAGAGGTATTCGTCAACCGATTGACGAATCCTTCGTCCTCCACCTCAGAGGATTACCGGAGATCGAATCCCCGGTAAGTTAGCCGCTATCGAAGCTCTAACCGTCGTCCAAACGACGCTCCGACGAGAGGAGAACAAGCTGTCCAGAAAACTGGACAGCTTTGGTGGAGGTGATAGGCGCCGGCCAACCAAGGGAGATAGAGCTCACCTTGATGCCAAACTTGAAGGAGATCACCGGAGCACTAATCGGCAGCAGCTCGACGCCGGCGAGGGGGAAGGAAGCAGCCTTCTGGACGCCGGTTGGAGGAGCTTTGGGCGGCGGCAATAAATTGGCGTCGAGAGCTCCAAGGAGGAGGTGGGCGGCAACCTTAGGGCTAGGGGTTTTTGGATTAGGGCTTAAACCATCCCTTAAGCCCTCTTTTATAGAGAACTAATTCTCTTAATGGTTATTGGACTAGTTACCATAACTAGCATCCACGATTAACTCCGGACATCACTATGTCTCCAGCCAGTGAGAATCAGCTGCTTGGATACACCAAGGAGTATACCTCGTGCTAGTCTCGACAGAATTGATGGTGTCCAAATCCATCAATTCATCGACTAGGGATAATTCCGATACATCACAATTACACATGTAGAGATACTCACTAGTTGTGATCCAATCACAAATTCTCTCATGCTGTGAATCGTATCGTGGATATTCAGTAAATGAGTTTAATATCCAATCAAATACATAAAACATGTATACTCAAATAGTGAATCTTCATTTATCATATAAATGGTTCATACATAAGGCGATTGCCTTAGGACATCTCTCTAACAGACGGCCTTACAAGTCACACGAAGATGTTGGAAACTCAGGTGTCCCAAATAGCCCCAACCGTATCACAAACCATGGATAGCTCTCCGTCATTACCCGAGCCAAGTCAGGTCAAGGAAGAGGGAATATGCAGTGAGAGAGTAGGTCAGAAGAATAGATTCACCAAGGGGTGTGCAGCCATGATATCAACGTTACCAAATCAGGCTGAAATTGAAGATAAAATCCCACCCAAGCTGGAGGACCCTGGTGAATTTGTTATACCCTATTAGATTTATGGTGAGAGCGTGAATGAAGCACTGTGTGATCTAGGGTCATCGGTTAGCGTGATACCCTACGCACTCTATCTAAAACTGGGATTGAGTGGCATCCAACCACCGGGCCTTGGTATTCGCATGGCGGATGACTCAGTAAAGGAACTCATTGAAATGCTAACATATGTGCCTGTGGTCATTAAGAATTTCGTGATACCCACAGATTTTATTATACTGGACACAGGACCAAACCCCCAGAATCCCATCATTTTCGGAAGACCCTTTCTGGAGACTGCGGGAGCATGTATAGATGTAAAGGCGCACAGAATCTCCTTGGACGTAGATGACGAGATCATCATATTTAACCAATCAGAGTGTAGGCATCCCTTCACAGATGGGTATACCTCATGCGGGGTAACGACTGCTTCACTTGAAGACAAAGAATTCGAGATGGATGAATGAAGGTTTAGAGAACCTCCGGAGCCAAGTTAAGAAAATGGACTGTGGTCGAGCTAAAAGACCTTAAACAAAGTGCTTCATGGGAGACAACCCAAGTTTAGTTTTTACTTGTTTTTGACTTAATTGCATTTGTTTTGGTAATTTAAACTTTGACTTCTAGCATTTAGCATTTTTGAGCATGAATTATGACTGGAAAGAACCTGTTAGGTAAACAAAAAAATCATTTTGAACCTACACGATAGAGCATGTAAGGATAATTCAGACCGTGGCGCACCATGGGAGAAAAGTGGGGGGCACACGCCAGGCCGTGTGAATCCACACGGTTGTTCCCCACTTTCCAGTGGTGCACACAGGCAGACCATGTGTTTACACATGGTCGTGTCGCGCAAGAGAGTCTACACCTGCACCACCTTCTTTTCCTACTTTTGAGCAGGATGCAGGTACATCCACCTTTAATTTCTCTAAGTTCCGATCACGTCTCGATGACATATACACCAAGCAGCAGACGCAGAGGCAGCGATGGGAGGAGCAGAGCACCTATATGCAGGTGGAGTTTCATGGCTTACGGGATCATTTCCAATGAGTCGAGGAGTTCTACGATGAGACCCGTATTTATTTCTAGGAGGAGGTTTTCCATCGCCAGGAGGAGGTCATACATCGCCAGGAGGTTCGACAACACATGAGTGCCCAGCAGGCACAGTGGGCCCGAGAGGAGTAGCACCCAGCAGCCGCTGCATCCACCAACTCTCAGATCGACCACATGTACATGTGACATCAGCGGTTGAGCACCAAATTTACCCAGGAGCCTGACATGCCGAAGCTACCAGACTTTCCACCTCGGCCACCCTATTAGAGGTATAGCTTCATACAAGTCTGGGGGGGAGGGTGACCCCAAGTTTTGATTTATTTTGTTTCTAGCAGTAGTTTCTTTCCTAATATTTGCATTTTAGTTAGCATTCATTCTTTCATGCATATGTTGTTTAGTTTCTTTCAACACTTAGTTCTTGCTATCTATAAGCTGCCTCAGTAGTATTTTTAAAAGTTTTCTTCATGAGTTGTTTCCATGGGTAGCTTAACTTCATTTACCTCGTGGTATTTTATTTTATTTGCTCTAATGAATGTTCTAGACTTACACTGGTTAGCTTTTATTTTACACCTGCACATGATGAAAATTCTGAAAGAGAAAATCTAGTATGTACCTAGTTATGATTCATCTCAGTAGTCTAGTACTTTGGAATCCATAGGTGACTCTAGATTTAGCATTTTAGTTACTGGAGATGCTCGGATTGTGGAAGCTCATTCGAAAAAAAAATATTTGTTGTGGGTGGAAATGTTAGGTGGCCCTTTGAGACCGAGTTAGGTTACTAGGGAAACACCTACCAATTTCTCTCAATACCGAACACGTCTTTCAGACTTTGTGCTAGATCTAGGGAATGACCCTTGCTTAGGGTGGGCCATTGCCTAAAAATCGGAGACCTTAGGAAATCTATAAGATGACGACTTAACTTACTTTGGAACGAGTATCCCTTAAGGAGATTCGCTTAGCACATACACGAGAAGCTAACTTAGTAAATTTTTAGAGCATATCTATTTGCTTTGATTGAAAATACCACTTTATAAATCTAGTTAACATGCTAAAAATGGAACAATACCTTTTTAAAATTTCATGCCACTGAGGTTTGCTTGAGGACAAGCAAAGACTTAAGTCTAGGGGAATTAATGTAAGCAAAATATATAGGATTTTAAGAGTATTTTTCACCCACATCTTGTTGCATTTTATATTTGATTCTTGCATATTTCATTTTATTTTGCATGCATTTCTTATTTTCTGGTTCGGATATTTGCTCTTTGTACTTTTGTGTGCAGGACAACATTCTACGGGGAAAATGGTGCATTTTTTGAACAAAAGGAAAGCATTTGGCAGCTAGAACCGAAGGACACACAGCCTGGCCCTGTGAATCCACACGGCCAACCCTGGAGCACACACCAGCACCACACACGACCTAGCCATGTGAATCCAAACAGTCGTGTGGTGCTGGGCCGATTTCGACGCGATTCACTTTTTTTCAGGGTTCGAGAAGATCCAACCTCATGTCTATATAAAGGAAGCTACGCCCAAACCTTAGGGGGGAGGCACGATAGCCGGGATGACCCACCGATGCCCTAAAAAGCTTCGGGAACTCGCAACGGGGAGGAAGGAGGCCGCTCGAGGATCAAATTCTGTGCTTCAACAAAGGGGAGAAGAACTAAATTGCATTGTAATTCGCTTTCCTTACATAATTTGCATTGTATTTATGAATTCAATTATGCTTTGTGTTTCTCTTCTCGTATTTATAGAGTAGATTCTCCAATTCTAGGATTAGGGAGTAGTTTGTGAGCATAGAACATGCTATTTCAAATATATGTCTATTCTTGATTTCATATTTGCAATTGGTTATTGTTTAGATCGATAGCTATTTGTTTTGGTCTTCTATTTACTGTGCGTAGTCGATACGAGGGGTGACAACTCTCGTATCAAAGATTTAGGAGAATTAAAGAGGAGCGTAGGGGTTGGCCTCATCTCCGGTAACCATGGATAGAAATGTGTGATAGAGTTGGAAACGGGACACGTTCCGGCTCATCACATGGATTGATCCAGCATCCTCGTACCACCTATCCCAACCTAAAGCCAGGGGTCGACCTGATATGACAGAGGTAGTTCCCGATAGATGTTAAGGCTCATCGGGGAAGTGTATGATGTCCCTTCCACAAGACCATAGTTAGACGTCTGGATAATACCCAATTGATAGCGTGTTCTGCGACACACAAGCGAAATCGAAATCCTAGAATTCCCTCAGAAGACTCGTAGCAACCCTTCTCTTCCTCTATGTGACACCATACTATAAGTGCCTATAAGATTCATAAATCTCTACAATGACATGATATTGTCCACTTTGGGCCTAAGCCCTCATAGTTTTATTTTTGGGCTTTACCCAAAAGGTCTCATACCAATGGAGATATCTTTTCATCTTATAAGCACATGATCTTTTCTATGTCTTACCAATGTGAGACTTTGATTGTATTCCCAATACTCCAACAATCCCCCCCTCAAACGAAGGATCACATTGACCCCCCTCAAGCCTATCCGTCCTCCAAGGACATCATCTGCTTGATGTCCGATCCTCAATCCACCAGGACTTCCTGCTAACTGTTTGGTCCTTTTGACTCAGCTAGACTTCCTGCCAGTTGTTCGGTCCTTCCGACCCAACTGGACTTCATGCCTAGTGTCTAGTTCTCTTGATCCGGACATGGGAGCTCAACTTTCTTCGTTCGAGGTTCATGGCTTGACATGGACCATGGCTCTGATACCAATTGTTAGTGTCTATAAGATTCATATATCTCCACAATGACATGATATTATCCACTTTGGGCCTAAGCCCTCATGGTTTTATTTTTGGGTTTTATCCAAAAGGCCTCATGCCAATGGAGAAATCTTTTCATCTTATAAGCACATGATCTTTTTCATGTCTTAGCAATGTGAGACTTTGATTGTATTCCCAATACTCCAACACGTACTAGAGTTAGGACTGCTGATAAACCTCATAAGCACAACCCTTAACATTAAACTCCGAACAATAACGTCCACTGAACAATCGATACTCGAATCTCAATCCCTGTGGGATCGATAATCTTTTTATTACTTGACGACATCCGTGCACTTACAGGCGTTGAGCGCGAGCGTGCGCTTCGAGTCCTCGACGGTTCCCGTTGCGAGATTTGAGGACGCATTCGCATGCATCAATAAGATGAAAAGATATCTTCATTGGTATGAGACATTTTGGGAAAAGTCAAAAAATAAAATCATGGGAGCTTAGGCCACAGTGGACAATATAATACTATTGTGGGGATATATGAATCTTATATGACTAAAATATATATCCTATGTAGTCGTTCCTGTGCGACGCTCGCGCAACTAATGAGGAATGCACAGTACTCTCGCCGAGGGTACTATAGCCCACCACCCCTGAATTCTCGAGGTCATCGGCACCGTCCTCATCGTAAGTAGCAAGCCACAGTCGTGCATGATCGGGCCAAAACTCAGCCTGATCGTGGGTGCAACATCGTTGTCAATCACGACTAATCGCGGTTGTGATCGGGCGGATTTCCATCCCCAATCCACCCAAATTGTGGTTGCCAGTGTCGCGGTAGCAATTCAATCGGATTCCAGCCTGATCACAACTGGAATCTGAGCGCTCGACAGCAATGCCAAGCGGTAGGGAAGAAGTTGGGTGGACTTACTGTACATTCTTTGTTACCATGCTTGCTCGATCGCCCACGGGCGATCAGGTATTCGACGCAGGATATCAATTTCGTGTATATATACACATGAGATTGAAAAACGGGTAGTGTATACACACGGGTATATATCAATTTCATATATACACACGGGATTGATACCCTGTGCACCACACAGTTCGCAACTGAGAATGCACAATGTCATCCTCTCCGTGTGTGCTCCCTTAGCATCTCCAGCGTCGGTTGGATTTCGATTGAATCGTGATCGAAATTCGACGCAATTGCATCCTGCAATTCGGTCTGGCCAGACTTAATCTCTTGTGGAATCACGGTCAAATTCTGATCATAATGTAGGTGAATTGCTGCCCCTAGCATCCACAATGGAGCTAGATTTTGACCGTGATCAAGAAGGAATTTGGTCGTGGTCCGACCACGATTAGATTGGAATCTAGCCGTGGTCTAGTCGGACTCGTATTTCAGCAGGATCATGGTTGAATTTTGAATCGATCGTGATCAAATTATGGATAATCGCGATTGATTCAGTCGCGATGTCGTGGCTAAATTTCTTTCACGAGAGTGAAGATGCGATGAGAAGACGATGTAGGTGACCGACTAGGGTTCAGGGATTGGGCTTTAGTGCACATTTGATCCCAAGAAGTCAGTGATGAGGTGCAACATGGTAGGAATACACAACTCATCCGTGAGCATCTGTGCATACTTCTATTATCCACCATCCGATCGCTTGCACGCTATAGCCCTATTCTTGAACCCTAGGTGATCAGACGGTGGATAATAAAGGTGCACACGGGTGCTCATGAATGAGTTGTGTAGGATAAAATTTTCATGTATATATATATATATATATATATATATATATATATATATATATATATATATATAAAATCCACATTTCTCCATAATGGTATAATATTATCTACTTTGGGTCTAAGCTCTCATGATTTTATTTTTGGACTTTATCCAAAAGGTCTCATACTAATGGAGATATCTTTTTATCTTATAAGCACATGATCTTTTTCATGTATTACCAATGTAAGACTTTGATTGTATTCTTCATACTCCCAACAACCACCCTCCTCCTCCTTCTCAAACAAAGGACCACATTGAGCTCCCTCAAGCCTATCCGTCCACGAAAGACTTTCTCTGTTTGATGTCCAATTCTCAACCCACTGTTGGGGATCCTTGGAAAGCTAGAGGGGGGTGAATAGTCTCTTTTCCGATTTCTACAAAAAGGTTAGCGGAAGCAAAAATAAGAAGCTAAATGGAATTAAGAGACAAACAAATACAATCGCTAACAAGGAAGCCATTACGTGGTTCAAAGATAATGCTCCTACTCCATGGCGATCCTTAAGGTGGATCAACCTAAATCGATCTTCACTAAGAAACTTTTTCTTTTACAAAACCCTCCTCTTCTTACAAAAGATGAAGATGAAGATTAGACTAGCTATCTCAAGCACCCCAAGCCCTCTCTTTATAGAGAGAGGGCTGTTTTTCCCATTGAACAACGATCAGTCGACTGATGTACATCATCCGATCGTCATCATCTACCAACGACCGAAGGCGAATGGAGATACGCGCCACCATTTCAACGGCGGCTGATCGGATCGATCACTTTATCGATCGTGATGAAACGATCAGTCGAGTGATCCCCGCGCGGAGTTGAGTGAGACTCCATTCTATGCCCATCGTCGACTTGATTAGTCGACAGCCGATATTGGTAGTCGACTGATTGCGGCATCAATCGACTGCCAGCTCTTGGCGATCGGTGATCATCGAGTTTCAACTGATTCTGATGATCAATTCATACTTGAATTGACTCCCTAGATCTAGACTTAACCTTCTAGCTCTTCCTTTAGCCTTGCGCCTCCAGGATCCCTCCAAGTCCGTGACTTGTTCATCCTTTGCGCTTGCTTCCAAGAGCTTCCTTCGGTTTCGTCATGTCTTGGGTTTCTCTTCGACAAAGTACGCTTGGACTTTACGCCGCCAAGACTACATGCTTGGACTTACGCTGCCAAGACTTGCCTTTGGACTTCCTTTGCCAAGGTCCGCTTGGACTTTACGCCACCAAGACTACATGCTTGGTCTTATGCCGCTAAGCCCTTTCCTTGGACTTCTTTTGCCAAGATCACACTTGGACTTTTCCTTTACCCAGTCTTTATACTTGGATTTTTCCTATCACTTAAACATGTTCACAATTAGATTACAAACTATTGTCTAACTTAGATGATTATCCAAACATCAAAACATATAAATACTTGGGGCATTGTTGCACCAACAATCTCCCCCTTTTTGATGTTTGACAATCATTTAAGTTAGGTCTTTAACATAAGCACATAATAATATTTCTAATATGAAATCTAACTTATGAAGTCTAACTTAAACAACCCTTCTCCTCCATTGACATACATCAAAAAGAGAAGAATTCATGCAAAAATAAGTTTCATGAAGAATTGAATATGTTATATCTTGAACTAAGGTATAAGATCAATGTGAGGCTCCCCCTTAATCCAAGACATGGTTCATGATGTGTGAATAACATGTGGAGCAAAGCATAACAAAAGATAGAAGGTTAAGTCCTAACTTTGCACCAACAATATAAATTTAGGGGATGAAAAAGATTTAACTATGTTGCTCCCCCTAAAACAATGCATCAATCAGTCCTATACCCTTTTAATTATGTAAGTTAACATACCATAGGGTTAGGACACTTAAGAACACACTCAAGACCAAGAAATAGGGCTGAAATATAGAAAAACCAGGGTACCAATTGATCTCGATTGATCATTGATATCTAATCCAATTCGACCTTTTAAATCTCAACTTCAGAAATGCGTTAAAATTTTTATAAACCTCTAAAAATCACAAAATTTTGTGTACATATTTCTGAAATCATTCTTTATCAAGGAAAAAAAATTTGAAAAATATATGTTTTCCAGATTTCAAGATTGATACAAACATGGAAACTAACAAAAGTTCTAATATTTTTGCAAACTTTGTATCACTTTTGTGTTCCACTTGAAAACTGTTTTTCAAAATATGATAAACATAGTATAAAAGGCATTTTATTTGACATTTCCAATCATATTGTTGGAGCTATATGCACATCAATTGTGCATAAGTCTTCCCAATGATTGGTCCAATGAAGGATTAATATCTCTAAATGGCACTTGGTTCATAGTAATGCATCATAATAAGCATGATGACCCAAGTGCATCTCCCTAACATCTCACATGTTGTCTAAGTGGCTCAATACAAAAATCATGATTTCTTAGGTGTTTTGTGAGATGCTTAAAGGTATAAATCCTAGAATTTTTATAGAATCATGCAAACCTAGACCTCTATTCTACTAAGCATATCCCAAGTTCTCTCCTTAGTGATGAATATTCTGCTTCGGGGAGAGCCTTGGTGAATATTGTTGGAGATTTGAGGGCGCTAGAGGGGGGGTGAATAGCGTTGACCGTACGTCGATGGAATTCGTTCGTGATCGTCTCTATAAAATTCGTTATGCGCAGCGGAATAGAAATAATAAAAGCAATAACGAAATACAACAATCACGAACACAAGTATATAACGTGGTTCGGAACCGAACGGTTCCTACTCCAAGGATCAAGCTCTAAAAAGCCCTAGTGATGCACACGCAATCACTAATCAATAATAACTCCTTCTCGGAACAATCCGGAGGCGGAGAAACCTCGTACAAAAGATTACAACAATAATCTAAACGGATGCAAGCAAATACAATAGTGAAATACAATGCAAGTAAAGAAAACTACTTTACAAGAGCACTTTGGTTGCTTGATCTTTGGTTGCCTTGGACTAGCCTTGAAGAATTTGAAGTGCACCTACAAATTCGCCTTCAAATGCATCCCAAAAATCTTTGCTCAAAAACCCTCCCACGAGCTCCTTTTATCCTTGCGTCTGGTTTACCTAGATCGATTATTGCCATAAGTCCCGGTCGTGATGCCCTTTGTTGTCGTGAGACAGCGGCTCAATCCATCGTTGGACAAGTTCCGCGGGACTCTTAGCGATCATGCGGCATTGCGTCCAGCCCTAGCGATCGAACTTGTCGGCTCACAGACGTCAATCGGCGGCGTGAACTAGCGATCGTAGCCCTTAGCGTTGACTCAAAGCCGTCGGTTCGACTCGATGAGCGATCATTGCCAGCAATTCCCGGCTCTTAAACTAGCGATCGAACTCAAGTCGACTCACGGCGGTCGAACCGCCATAATGCCGGTCGCCCGACCTCAAATGAGGTTTTAACAGTATGGTGCCCCCTTACTTGCTAGACCACCCTTAGCCTAGACCTAAGCCTTCAGCCACCTCCATCGACCTCACGCCTCTCGGATCCCTCCAAGTCATCCATGACTTGTTCATCCATCGCGCTAGCCTCCAGGTGCTTCCCTCGGCCATGTCATGCTAACGGTGTCTACACCGCCAAGGCACATTGGACTTACGCCGCCAAGACTCCGCTTGGACTTTACGCTGCCAATATCAATCCCCTTGGACTTCCTAAATGCCAAGACTCAAGCTTGGACTTTCCCTTGCCAACCCATGTTGGACTTTCCATGCCAAGACCCATGCTTGGACTTTCCATTTGCCAAGACCCATGCTTGGACTTCTCATTTGCCAAGACCCATGCTTGGACTTCTCATGCCAAGTACTAAAGACTTGGACTTTCCCAAATGCCAAGTACCCATGACTTGGACTTTCCATGCGCCAAGTGTCTCACTTGGACTTTTCATGCCAAGTACTCAAGACTTGGACTTTACCAAATGCCAAGTGTCCCACTTAGACTTTCCATGCCAAGTACCCATGACTTGGACTTTACCTTGCCAAGACCCATGCTTGGACTTTCCCATAATCACATGGTCAACCCCAGTCAACCATCAAGGTCTTCCTCGAGTCAAACTCGAATCCGGTCAAACATGACCCAGGTCGATTGCTCCAACAATCTCTCCAACATATTAACCGATATTAATGTCAAACATCAATGCCAAACTACTTTGTCAAATCCCTTTGTCAAACATCAAAACATCACTCGAGTCAAACTCAAGTCTGGTCAATCGTGACTTGGGCCGATTGCACCAATAATCTCCCCCTTTTTGATGTTTGACAAAAACTAAATAAATCATCTGAGTTAGACCACTAACTCAAATCCCTTACCAATTATCCCAAATTGGTAAACACTCTTCAAATGTTCTCCCCCAAACATTCTCCCCCTTTTTGACTAACATCAAAAAGGTTTTCTATCCAAGGAGGTCAATGTCTCATATCCCAATGAGATCTTACAATCTCCCCCTTGATCCAAACATAACTACCTAGGATGCCTACCATCTTCCTAGTGATAATTCACATATCACTCAAGAGAGACAATCCTATACTCTCTCCCAATTTCCAAATTGGGTATAAAAAACCCATCAATTTTCCCAATTGATGATACTCTCCCAATAACTTCTCCTCTTCAAGGAGAAAAACACATCCATCATCCCAAGATGGATACCTCCCCCTAAAGGCTTGCTCCCCCTTGACCATTGCACCAACAATGTCCTTGGGAAGTCCCTAAGCCAATAGGAACTCTAAACCATCAAAATTAAGGTTCTAAGTTCAAACTTGAACTTTCCATACCCTAAATTTGATACTTTGACCTAACACTTCTCCTAATCCATATCCAATGGATTTTCACCCTTTATAATGCTTCCCAAAGCATATCCTAGGGTTAGAAGTGGTTAGGGACCTTTTCCATAGCTGAACACGGGCTAAACAAATCTTGTTAACCCGAAATCGACTGGCAATGACTCGACAATAATCACCGATCGCACTACATCACCGATCGCCACACAGTAGCTTGATCGATAACTAAAAATCTCGATTTTCAGCTATCAGAAATGAATTTTGAAAATTCATAAATAATTATACGTAATTCGAAAAATCATGAAAATTCATACGTATAATACTTATGACACACACAATGGGTGAAAAATATTTGAAAATTATTTTACTCATAAAATAGTGAGTTTGATACAAAACTCAAAACCATTGAAATTTTCAATGTTTTGGCCCTATTTTGTATCAACTCTATCAATGGTGATTGCTATCAAAAGATAGACTTCACCAAGGTTTTTCAAAATGATTTTAAAATGTTTTCAAAACCTTATTTTGGATCATATTCCTTGGGCTCTATGTACATGACTTGTACATATGCTCTCCCAATGATCCACAAATGAAACAAGATGAGTTTTAGTTCATCTAGATGCAAAAACTATGCACCTTGAACTAAACTCATATCCTAGCATCTCACATGTATCTAAGGTGTATAAATACACATACATGTCAATTGGATGTGAGATGTGGGTTTTGTTCATCCTAATCTAGGGTTTCATGCATTCTCTAAGGCAACCCTACTTGATTCCCTTATAAATGGGACTTCAAGTCATGCCATAATCCTTAATTCAATTTCAACCAAATTGTCTTAAATGCATGAATGATTATGGCATTAGAAATGTTATAAATAAGTATATGCTCATAATCATGATGTCATGGCATAAGATGAAATCTAAAAATACATGACATTTGAAACCTTAATCATAAACATGAACATGACATATAAAATCATAGAACTAGGCATGATGTCATGACATGACATATGACAATCAAAGCATGACATATAAAATGTATAAGTATAGTAATACCTAAATTTTAATATTAATTGTCATTTGATATAGTTAGATATATTTTGCCATATTATCATTAATCTCCCAAGTGTGCAAAAAACCCAAAATGGCACACTAACACTCTAAATCCTAATTGTGCCAATTTGATCATTTTATCAAACTTCATAACTAATATTGGCACATCCTAAAATCTTTTAGGATTATAATTCAACCCTATTTCCAAGGTATCCATAACCTTGAAAATAACCTAAAATGTCACCTTTATCATGGTTGAGTTAACTACCCATCCACTCAAGGTTGGCACATCCTAAACCCACCTAGCGTGAATCAATCACGCTCTTAGGAACCCAAAACCAATTTGAGCTCCTAGGGTTAATTAGGTATTCCTTAGGGATAACCTCCCTAGATACCATCCTAATGACCCTCCTAGGCTTGTTAGCCTTGGTCATTTGGGTCTTACCTAGGTTGACTCTAGGGGTAACTCCCCTTGCAACCTTCTTAGTGGCTACCCTAGGTTTCCTAGAAACCCTAGCCACTAGGCACACCCTTTGGACAACTCTAGGGATGACTTCCCCATTGACCTTGGTCTTTCTAGACCTAGTTTGTGTCCCATAATCAAATGGAACACTATGGTAAGCTACCTTAGGCTTAGGTTTGTGACCCAAACCTTGCTTGCCCTTGGTTGACTTTTGACTCTTAGGTCCTTGGTGTTGACTTTGACTTTTGGACCTTGACTTTTGATTATCTGACCCTTTAAATTGATTTTGTATAATTTTAAGGGTCTTCTCAAGTTTTTCAAGTCTTGACCTCAAGACTTGATTCTCTAATTCTAATTACCCAATTTTAGAATTTTGATTTAAACCATGGGCATGAGACTTTCTAGGCATATGCCTAGTCCATTTAGGATTTAGACCTAGGTGCTCTTGTACCTTTCTAATTGTCTCCCTAGGTAAAAATTTTCTAGAGTTATTTGACCTAGGTTTGTCCTTAGATAAGTTGTTTTTAGGGACATTAGTCTCAAATTTCTCCCTATTTCCTACATGGACTCTCTTAGCTCCTAAACAAAATTCCTTACTTCTAGCATGCTCTTTATGATAAATAGCAAGACTATTGAAATTATCCCTAGCATGCTTTTGACTATAAGAATTAGAAAGAGCATTACTAAAATATACCTTAGGGTTAGCCTTAGCTCCCCCTACATGTGATGCTCCTTCTTGCCCCTTCTTCCTCCCCCTAAGGCATTGACTCCGATAATGCCCCTTTGAGTTGCACTTGAAGCATATGATATGCTCCTTGCTCTTGATATTTGGGGAACCGACATCCTTGATCTTTGGCGTCGGTGGAGCTTTTCTTACTCTCTTTGGGCATTTGCTCTTGTAATGCCCACTTTCCCTACACTCAAAGCAAATTATATGTTTTTTATTTAAAACCAAATTGCTTGAGTTACCTAATTCGGTGGTGGAAGCTTGAACTTGCTCTTCTTCTTGACCAGAAGTAGAAGCTTCTTCTTGACTTTGCTCTTGCTCCGAAGTGGATGGTCTAACTTCCTCCCCCTCAATCCTAGAGGTGGATGTTTTTTCTACTTCTTCCACTTCTTCTACCGATTCGAAGGTTGACTCCCTATCAACTTCCGAATCCTCACTTGCTTGTGAGGATGAGCTCTCTTCCTCCTTTTCCTTTTCTTCTTGAGTTGAGGGAAGCTCTTCATGGAGCTTTGCCACTTGGATCCAAAGCTCCTTAGCATCTATATAATTACCTAACATACACAAGATATTGTTAGGTATTAAATCAACCAAAAACTTTATTACCTTGGTGTTTTTCTCGAAGGCTTGGAGTTGATCCTCACTCCATCTCTTCTTCTTGAGGAATCCTCCCTTTGGTCCTATTGGATAGCTAAATTCTTCCATTAATATGGACCACTCCTTAAGGTCCTTCATCATCAAAAAATCTTCAATCCTTCTCTTCCAAGAATTGAAGCCTTCTCGTCCATAGAATGAATAAGGGATCGGTGTGTTGATGTCCCATCCTAATTGCCCTTGGACTTCCATCTTCACCCTCTAGCCTCTTGCTCCCGGTTGTTAATCCGTTGAAGAGCCCCGGGCTCTGATACCACTTGTTGGAGATTTGAGGGCGCTAGAGGGGGGGTGAATAGCATTGACCGTACGTCGATGGAATTCGTTCGCGATCGTCTCTACAAAATTCGTTATGCGCAGCGGAATAGAAATAATAAAAGCAATAACGAAATACAACAATCACGAACACAAGTATATAACGTGGTTCGGAACCGAACGGTTCCTACTCCACAGATCGAGCTCTAAAGAGCCCTAGTGATGCACACGCAATCACTAATCAATAATAACTCCTTCTCGGAACAATCCGGAGGCGGAGAAACCTTGTACAAAAGATTACAACAATAATCTAAATGGATGCAAGCAAATACAATAGTGAAATACAATGCAAGTAAAGAAAACTACTTTACAAGAGCACTTTGGTTGCTTGATCTTTGGTTGCCTTGGACTAGCCTTGAAGGACTGGAAGAGCACCAACAATTCCCCTTCAAATCGCCCAAGAAAAACCTTTCTTCAATCCTCCCACGAAAAACTCCTTTTAACTCAAGGTCTGGCCGATTTTACCTATCACCGACGCCATAAGTCACCAAATGATCGATGCCATGTCGTGAGACAACGGCTCAATCTGTTAGTGCATATAAGATCCACATATCTCCACAATGGTATGATATTGTCCACTTTGGGCCCAAGCCCTCATGGTTTTTTTTTTGGGCTTTACCCAAAAGGCCTCATACCAATGGAGATATCTTTTCATCTTATAAGCACATGATCTTTTCCATGTCTTACCAATGTGGGACTTTGATTGTATTCCCAATACTCCAACAATCCCCTCCTCAAACGAAGGACCACATTGGGCCCCCCCTCAAGCCTATCCCTCCTCGGAGGATTTTCTCTGCTTGATGTCCGATCTTCAACCCACCAGGACTTCCTGTCAGTTGTTCGGTCCTCCCGACCCAACTAGACTTCCTGCCTGATTTCTAGTTCTCTTGATCCGGACGTGGGAGTTCAACTTCCTTCGTTCGAGGTTCATGGCTTGACATGGACCATGGCTCTGATACCAATTGTTAGTGCTTATAAGCTCCACATATCTCCACAATGACATGATATTGTCCACTTTGGGCCTAAGCCCTCATGGTTTTATTTTTGGGCTTTACCCAAAAGGCCTCATACCAATGGAGATATCTTTTTTCTTATAAGCACATGATCTTTTCCATGTCTTACCAATGTGGGACTTTGATTGTATTCCCCATACTCCCAACACAATCCACGTTGGACAAGTTCCAACGAGACTCTTGGCAGTCGATTGCGGCGCCCCGTAATCGCGGTCGATGGCTCTGAGCGTTACTGCTTGACAATCGGCAGCGGCGATCGACTTTGTCGACCAACTGCCAAAGCAATTCCAACTCTAAACTAGCAGTCGAACTCAAGTCGACTCACGGCAGTCGAACCGGCCATAATGTCAGTCGACTGCCAACCTCAAGAATGAGGTTTTAACCCAAATATGGTGCCCCCATACTTGCTAGACCACCCTTAGCCTAGACCTAAGCCTTCTAGCCACCTCTATCAGCCTCACGCCTCTCGGATCCCTCCAAGTCATCCATGACTTGTTCATCCATCGCGCTAGCCTCCAGGTGCTTCCCTCGGCTATGTCATGCTAACGGTGTCTACACCGCCAAGGCACATTGGACTTACGCCGCCAAGACTCCGCTTGGACTTTACGCTGCCAATATCAATCCCCTTGGACTTCCCAAATGCCAAGACTCAAGCTTGGACTTTCCCTTGCCAACCCATGTTGGACTTTCCATGCCAAGACCCATGCTTGGACTTTCCATTTGTCAAGACCCATGCTTGGACTTCTCATTTGCCAAGACCCATGCTTGGACTTCTCATGCCAAGTACTCAAGACTTGGACTTTCCCAAATGTCAAGTACCCATGACTTGGACTTTCCATGCGCCAAGTGTCCCACTTGGACTTTTCATGCCAAGTACTCAAGACTTGGACTTTACCAAATGCCAAGTGTCCCACTTGGACTTTCCATGCCAAGTACCCATGACTTGGACTTTACCTTGCCAAGACCCATGCTTGGACTTTCCCATAATCACATGGTCAACTCCAGTCAACCATCAAGGTCTTCCTCGAGTCAAACTCGAGTCCGATCAAACATGACCCGGGTCGATTGCTCCAACAATCTCCCCAACATATTAACCGACATTAATGTCAAACATCAATGCCAAACCACTTTGTCAAATCCCTTTGTCAAACATCAAAACATCACTCGAGTCAAACTCGAGTCTGGTCAATCGTGACCTGGGCCGATTGCACCAACAAATATGTCGGCTAAGTTGGACTTAGATTCTATGTAATTAAGTTCAATGTCCCCTTAACCACATGATCTCTAATGAAGTAATGCTTCACTTCAATGTGCTTAGTTCTAGAGTGATGTACCAAATTTTTGATCAAGTTTATGGTACTCACTTTATCACAATAAACTTTTACATTGGAGTAGTGTAGCTCATAATCCTCTAATGTGTGTCTCATCCAAAGTAATTGAGCCACACAACCACCCATAGCCACATATTCGGCCTTGGTGGTTGACAAAGCAACACAAGGTTGCTTTCTACTACTCCAACTCACTAGGGAGGATCCAAGAAATTGGCATCCACCACTAGTACTCTTCCGATCCAACTTGCAACCCGCATAGTCGGAATCAGTGTACCCAATTAAATCAAAAGATTTTGTCCTAGGGTACCAAAGTCTTACATTTAGTATGCCCTTGATATATCTTAAGATTCTCTTAACGGCCACTAAATGGGACTCTTTGGAACATGATTGATACCTTGCACACATACCTACCACAAATAATATATCGGGTCTACTAGCGGTTAGGTACAAAGGCTACCAATCATACTCCTATAGAGTTTAAGGTAAATTTATTTTCCTTCAAGATCATTATCTATTTTTGTATTAGTTGCCATTGGGGTTGACACTACCTTAGAATTTTCCAAACCAAATTTATTAATTATCTCTTTAGCATATTTGGTTTGGTAAATATAAATTCCTTCACTTGTTTGTTTGACTTGTAATCCTAGGAAGAAATTTAGTTCCCCAACTAGATCTATCTCAAACTCATTTTTCATATTCTTGATAAAGTCTTGAAGGAGTTCATCATTTGTTGACCCAAAGATAATGTCATCAACATATAATTGGGCTATAAAGATGTCCTTTGATGTTGACTTTATAAATAGAGTTGATCTACATTACCCCTCTTAAAGTCTTTAGAGATTAAGAAAGATGATAATCTTTCATACCAAGCCCGGGGAACTTGTTTCAAACCATACAAAGCTTTCCTAAGCTTGTATACATGGTTTGGATAGTCCATATTTTCAAACCCGGGAGGTTGTTCTACATATACCTCTTCCTTAATGAACCCATTTAGGAATACCGATTTTACATCCATTAGATGAAGTTTAAAGCCCATATAGGAGGCATATCCTAATAGGATTCTTATGAACTCTAACCTAGCAACCGGGGCATATGTTTCATCATAATCAAGTCCTTCAACTTGATTAAAGCACCTTGCAACTAACCTAGCTTTGTTTCTTGTGATATTCCCTTGGTTATCTAATTTGTTCCTAAAGACCCATCTTGTAATAACAATAGTGTTATCATTAGGCCTAGGAACTAACTCTCAAACTTGACTTCTCTCAAATTGAGCCAATTCATCTTGTATTGTCAAGATCCAATCTGGATCAAGTAATGCATCATTGATTGATTTGGACTCAATTTGTGAGATGAGAGCTACTTGACTAGAGGGAGCTCTATGATAGGACCTAGTTCTAACTCCTTGAGATAGTTCTCCTACAACTTGGTCAAGAGGATGATTTTGATGAATCCTTAAGGTTCTAGGAGGTATTTCAAGTTGAATTGAATCATTATTATCTTCCTTTCTTCTTTCATCATCGGAGTCTCCTCTTCCTCCCCCTAAATCATTATCTCCCCCTTGATCATTACCCCCTAAAGTCATGTTTTGGAATTTTTGGGTAATGTCTTGGTTTTTATCATTGATATCATCATCAATGGGGGGGGGGGGGTTTCCTAGGGTATATATTAGAGGTTTCATCAAATTGGACATTTGAAGATTCCTCAATCTTTTCAGTTCTTCTATTATAAACTCTATACCCTACACTAGTGGATGAGTATCCAACTAGGATTCCTTCATCTGCTTTGGATTCAAATTTACCGAGGTTGTCTTTGGTGTTTAAATATAAACTTCGCATCCAAAGACTTTAAAATAGTGAATTTGTGGAATTGTATCATTTCATAATTCAAATGAGGTTTTTCCTAAGAACCTATGAATTAAAATCCTATTTTGGATAGAGCAAGCGGTATTAACCGCTTCCACCCACAAGTAACAGGTAAAGAATATGCATTAAACATAGTCCTAGCCACTTTTTGTAGGCCACAAATTTTCCTTTCTACCACCCCATTTTGTTAGGGTGTTCTAGGACAAGAAAATTCATGCTTGTACCCTTGTTCTAGGCAAAATTTTGAGAAGTTAGAATTCTCAAATTCTCCACCATGATCACTACGGATCCGGTTGATTTTGAGTTTTCTTTCATTCTCTACTCTCTTACTAATCCTATGATTATTCCTAGGGTTTCATCCTTATGTTTCATGAAAAATACCCAAGTAAATCTAGAAAAATCATCTACTATCACTAACCAATGTTTACTACCAATCATGGAAGGAGTATTATGACAATCAAATAAATCCATATGCAATAGTTCTAAAGGTAAAGTGGTACTAAGTAAAGTTTTACTTTTGTGTGATGATTTTGATTGCTTCCCCTCTTGGCATGTATCACACATTTTGTCCTTGAGATACTTGACTTTTGGCAACCCCTTGACTAACTTCATTTTGACTATTTTGGCAATGTTCTTCATATTGATGTGCCCTAGCCTCCTATTCCAAAGCCACTCTCTTCTTCTTTTGCAATAAGACACTTAGTAGAAATTTTAGAAGCATAGGATAAATCAACATAATAAATATTTGATTTCCTAAATCCTACTAACATGCAATCATTTACTTCCTTATGTCTATGAAGCATTTTGAAGAATCAAATTGAACATCAAAATTTGCATCACATAATTGACTTACACTAAGCAAGTTAAATTTCATATTTTTAACTAATAACACTTTATGAATGACAAGATTTGAGGATACCTTAATTGTGCATTTTCCTAGGATCTTAAGTTTACCATTATTTCCAAAAGACATCTTCCCCTTGCTAGTGTGGTTGATGGTGGAAAATTTTCTCTCATCACCGATTATGTGTTTTGAGCAACCACTATCAACAATCCATAAGCTTGGTCCTTCTACCTATACAACATGAAAAATGCAAGCCTTAGGCACCCAAATTTTAGGACCGATAGCATTAACTATATAACTTTTGGGGACCCAAGCCTTTTTAGCCTTGCTCCTAATGGTTGGTTTTCTACTAATTAGAGAGGTGAAGGCTACCTCCTTTTCCTTAGGCTTATATCCTATGTCGGCCTTGTTATAAATGACCCTTTGGTTCCTAAGAATCATATCAAGATATTTAGATCCATTTGTAAACTTTTCTAAATATGCATGTAAATCACCTATTTCTTTCCTAAGTTTATCATTCTCATTTCTAAGTGTACATGCATCATCACAAGGCGGTTCTACATTTTTAAGTGATTTAATTTCTACTTTTAAGTCCTTAATCCTAGTTTTTGATCTATTTAAGGAATTTTAAAGGCATGCAATGGTTTTATAAAGTAACTCTATCTTAGGGGAGTCTCTTACCTCATCATCACTTGATGATGATTCGTCGCTTGAGGATGAGGATGAAGACTCCTCACTTGAGCTTCCGGCTTCCTCCTCCAAGGCCATGAGAGCTAGGTTCCAGGTGACATGACATATTTCTTCATCATCGGAGGAGTCCTCCAAACTTAGTGTGTCTCACGTTTGTGCCACCATTGACTCATTCTTCTTCTTCTCCTTCTTCTCCTTATGCTTCTTTTCCTTCTCCTCCTCCTTCTTTAAGTCTGGACAATTTGGCTTGATGTGCCTCTTTTTATTGCAACCATAGCAAATAACATTAGAGGAAGGAATTGAACTACTAGAAGACTTACCTCTTGAGGATTGAAACATCCTCCTCACATCCTTCTTGGTGAGCTTCCTTGATCTCCTACCAAATTTCTTTACATAGTGATCTACCTCACTTGTCGATAGTTCTTCATCACTACTAGATACCTCCTCCTCAGACTCGGATGAAGAAGAGATCTCCCTCCTTTCTTTCTTCTTCTTCTTCTCCTTTTTACCTACAAAAAGAGCTAAACCTTTCTCTTTTGATGAAGTGTTAGCTTGCTCATGATACTCAAATTCATAAAAGAGTTCATCTAATTTAACCAAAGAAAGATCCCTAGAGACCTTATAGGCATCTACCATTGAAGCCCACAAGGTTGTTCTAGGGAAAGCTTGGAGAATGTACCTCACAAGGTCTCGGTTGTCGACCTTCTCACATATTACATGTAGTCCGTTGACTACTTTCTTGAAGTGACCGTGCATTTGACTTACGGTCTCATTGGTCTTCATGGCAAAGCTTTGGAGTTGGCCTATCAAGAGATCTCTCTTGGCTCTTCTTGTTTCCTTCGATCCCTCGTTGAGCTCAATTAGCTTCTCCCAAAGCTCCTTTGCCGATTCGAAAGGCCCCACCTTACTTAGTTGCTCTTTGGACAAACCACATTGAAGTGTGGTTGTTGCTTTGGCGTTAACTTGAGCCTTCTTGGTCATGTCCCTCGTCCAATCCTTGGTTGGTATAGGCACTCCGTGTTCATCGATCGGCTTCTCAAATCCGTCTACAACACTAAACCAATTATCAATATCATTCATAAGGTAGTATTCCATCCTACCTTTCCAATAGCCAAAGTCGTTGTCGTCGAAGAATGGAGGCCTCGCCGTGCTATACCCCTCTTGAAAAGCCATTATGCTCCGGTTGATGGTTAGATCTTCCGACGCGATCCGGGCTTTGATAGCACTTGTTGGGGATCTTTGGAAGGCTAGAGGGGGATGAATAGCATCTTTTTCGATTTCTACAAAAAAGTTAGCGAAAGCAAAAACAAGAAGCTAAATGGAATTAAGAGACAAACAAATACAATCGCTAACAAAGAAGTCTTTACGTGGTTCGAAGATAACGCTCCTACTCTACGGCAATCCTTAAGGTGGATCAACCCAAATCGATCTTCACTAAGAAACTTTCTCTTTTACAAAACCCTCCTCTTCTTACAAAAGATGAAGATGAAGATTAGAGAGGAGGAGAGGAATTAAAACACTTAGAAAGCTTAGAAAATTTGTGAGAGCTTGAGAGAATGATCAGAATATAAGTACTAGTCATCTCAAGCACCACAATCTCTCTCTTTATAGAAAGGGTTGTTTTTTTCGTTGGACCATGATAAGTAAATTGATGTATAGCATCAGTCGACTGTCGTCAAAGTCAACGGCTTCTGACGAGGTGAATTCACGGAGATACGCAGCCGCCATTTCCAACGACAGCCTGATCAGTCGACTGATCTCTTCATCAGTCGACTGATGAAGCGATCAGTCTAGTGATCCCCGCACGGAGTCGAGTGAGACTCCATTCTGTGCCCGTCGTCGACTTGATCAGTCGAGTACCGGTATTGGCAGTCGACTGATTGCGGCATCAGTCGACTGCCAGCTCTTGGCAGTCGACTGATCATCAGGGTTTCAGCCTGATTCAGTTAAGCACCTTATCAGTCGACTGCTACATCGTATCAATCGACTGATACTCGTCAAGTATGAGTAATTCATACTTGAATTGACTCCCCAGACCTAGTCTTAACCTTCTAGCTCTTTCTTTAGCCTTGCGCCTCCAGGATCCCTCCGAGTCCGCAACTTGTTCATCCTTTGTGCTTGCTTCCAAGAGCTTCCTTCAGTTTCGTCATGTCTTGGGTTTCTCTTCGCCAAAGTACGCTTGGACTTTATGCCGCCAAGACTACATGCTTGGACTTACACTGCCAAGACTTGCCTTTGGACTTCCTTTGCCAAGGTCCACTTGGACTTTACGCCGCCAAGACTACATGCTTGGTCTTACGCTGCCAAGCCCTTTCTTTGGACTTCTTTTGCCAAGATCACATTTGGATATTTCCTTTACCAAGTCTTTATACTTGTATTTTTCCTGTCACTTAAATATGTTCACAATTAGATTACAAACTATTGCCTAACTTAGATGATTATCCAAACATCAAAACATATAAATGCTTAGGGCATTGTTGTACCAACACCCACTAGGACTTCCTACCAACTATCTGGTCTTCCTGACCCACCTAGACTTCCTGGCAATTGTTCATCCCTTCTGACCCAACTGGACTTCTTGCCAATTGTTCGATTCTCCCATACCAATTGGACTTCCTGTCTGGTGTCTGATTCTCTTGATCCGGACATGGGAGCTCCACTTCCTTCGTTCGAGGTTCATGGTTTGACATGAATCATGACTCTAATACCAATTGTTAGTTCTTATAAGATCCATATATCTCCACAATGGTATGATATTATCCACTCTGGGCCTAAGTCCTCATGATTTTATTTTTGGACTTTATCCAAAAGACTTCATACCAATGGATATATCTTTTTATCTTATAAGCATATGATTTTTTTCGTATCTTACCAATATAGGACTTTGATTTATTCCTCATACTTCTATATATATATATACACACGGGCAGAATTCAATCGTGGTTCGTTCGGCATCGGAGTCCGATAGAATTATGGTCAGATTACGGTCGGAATTGGCTGTAAATTGCAGTCGTGGCACCGGCGGGTATAATTTGGCTCGATTTTGATCATGATCTGATTGGACTTCGTGCCCGGCTAAAATTCAATCGCGATTGAGGTGCAATTTTGTTTGATCGGACAACTGATATCGCATTGCTCATGCACCGTGCAGCGATTGTCACTCATGCATGAGCACCCGTGAGCACCTCCATTATCCACCGTTCGATTAGATGCACACTATAGCTTAATCTTTGAATTTTATGGGATCGAAGGATGAATAATGAAGGTGCTCATGGGTGCTCACGGATGAGTTGTGTATATAGAGTTTTCTTATGCTACTTAACGGATCAGTGCACGCTATGCAGAATGTGATCTCGATTGTTCATCGCGCGGAGATGCACAGTAAATAGAAAATGCACAATGTTTCTCTTCCCATGATCTTTGGTCAAATTCTTCATCATCGATCGTCATCCGTATTAATGTCCAACCCTGAATCTGTCTGGGTCGTCGTCGTTATCCGATCGATCGACTGAACCGCGATTGGATTCTAATCGGATTGAGCCAAATTGTGGCTGGCAACGTCGCTGCCATTGGCGGTCGCAATTCAACCAGAATATTATCGTGGTCTGACTAACATCGGAGTCCGACTGGATCGCAACGGATTCTGATTGAATCACGATCGAAATAGACCTCTATCTGATCGGAATCGATCTCCATCTGATCGGAATCGACCTCTATCTAATCGGACTCCGGTGTCGATCTGACCGCAGTCAAATCACGGTAGAATCCGATCACTCGACGGCGATGTCAAACGGCAAACACTCTAACTGAACGAATACTATATATATATATATATATATATATATATATATATATATATATATATATATATATATATATATATATATATATATATATATATATATATATATATATATATATATATATATATATATATATATATATATTAATTTGCAGGAATCAGAATTCACTGAAAGCTCGCGTTTTTGTTTTGGAGATTTGAAAAACATCTCCGCACGCCAGGAGGCGTGTTGTCTACAAAGTCATTTTCGGCGGCGAGCAAAGTGGAGTGAAGATTGAGATGGGATAGCTCGAAGAAGAAGAGCACCATTCTCCACGTCTGTATTACTTCTAAGTTTTTGTTTTGTATTGTTTTGACGTGTTTTTTGCCTTCAAAGTTTTAGTTTGATGCTGGACAAGCGTAAATGTTATTTTTAAAGTGATGGATAATTCTGTAAAAGATTGAAATTGTTAATCTAATGATTTTCATCCGTGTATTTTATGATTATTATAAAAAAAATAAATCAAGAAGGATTTTATAAATTTTGTTGTGATGGTCAAAACATATGAGATCATATAAATCCAAATTTTTTTTTAAACTTTCTCCAAAATCAATTCATACTACTTCTATAAATATTTTTGTATCTTAATTATCACGTCATCTCCGCGGTGACTAAGCAATAGAAAATTGTGAGAGAGAGAGAGAGGAGGGGACGAAATAAATGAAATTATTAGACAGCTCTATGCGCGGATCTAAACTTTATTTATTCCCGTGTAAACTTTATCTATTCCCGTGTAAACGATTATAAAGATTGCAAATCAAGCATTTTTTTAAATATTTTAAAGTTGTTGGGATTATTCATTCTGAATTTGAATTTTGATTTTTTTTTTATTATTTCTCTATACTCTACCCCTGCACGCAAATCACGCATCGATTTGGTATCCTAAATGTACTTGATTTTAGTAAAATTGATTTAGTTATTTTGTTTCCATGTTCTCGCCTACTCGATCAACAATGTTTAAATGTTAGAATTCCCAATAGGGCAAAATTGCTGCATTAGTTGTGTGTATTTTTTTAAAATTATATTTCACCGATAAAAGTCCTTAACGAATCATCCCTTTAGTTAAAAAAAAACTATATGATTTATTTAGTATTTTAATTCAATTTTTTTTTTCAGACTTAAAAATTAAAAAAATATTTTGATTGTAATATAAAATCTCTAATATAATTTTATGACCCAAATGAGTTACTTTAAGCACGTAGAAACTCATCTATGGATATTTATAATTCATAAATATTTTTTACTTTAGATTATGTTTAAATATCCAAATTCATATACTCTCCGTGAATTAATAGTATTTTTTTAAACACAGCCTGGAAATGTTGGACCATTTGTTATTTTAAAACACCAAAAACTTTTGAGATACCTAAAATTCCATAGAAAAATATATTCAGGAATTAATTTTTATTATTAAAAATATAAATATTCTTTAAAAATAAAACAGCTTTTGCAAAAATTACCAAAGTTATTTCTTTTATTTACTTTATCCTTTTTTTTCATCTTTCACCCTTTTGCTAATGTCCAATTGGCCCATTAATCCAGGCCGATCAGCTTAAGGATAAATTAAGGAGAAAGGTCACAAAGGATAATTGATTCGATCATTTAGCCAAAAATTTGGCTCTTTTCATTGAACTCTAAAAAAATAGATTATTTGTACGATCACTGCTAGCTTAAAATTAATAATTTTATTTATCTACAACAAAAAGGTAATCTAGAAAGAGCTATATATTATATACAATTTTATTCTATTTAAATTTTGCATAAAGTTATTCTCAAAATTTAAATTTTATATAAAAGATTGGAACAATCAATCTATCTCCATCGATCTATCTCACAGTCATTGTGAGAGAAATAAATCACGGAAGATCCTATAAACTTTGACGTGGTGACTAGGACACGTGGAGATCATCTGAATTATACCACTTTTGCAAATACCATCATACCTTAGTCATTACATCATCTCCGTAGAAACTCAAAATTTGAATCTTATATCATATGAAAGTTGCTCCTTTGTTAATTTATCAAAAAATTTAAATATTAAAAAAAAATCAATGATAATTTACCAAAGACACATTAAAAGTCATCAAATTTTTGAAAGGCACATCCTAGTTTCAAAATTCATACTCAATTCTTATATTATCCCTCCCGACAATGTTGATTTATTATTATTTCTTCTCTCATTGTTCTCCTCTTCTCTCTTAAATTAAATCAATCTCTTTCCTTTACGTACATGCAACGACCAATCTCTTTCCTTTGTATGAATACAACAATCAATCTCTCTCTCCTTTAAATGCGTTCAACAACTACTATGTTAGGTCTCCACGGAAATAACACGATGGTAAAATAGGATGGTCGCTTTAGAAACAGACTGGGATCGATTCCGGATGAGGGATCTAAAATCCCCCCTGGTGTCAGATAGCCCCTCTCTGCCTTACCACCGTGTTCAGAGATATAGTCCCCCCTCGTGATTTACCCTCCCTCTCGCCGCAGCCCTGGGATGGGTGGCAGAGGATTGTTAGTTGGACAGATTCCTAACTTTTTGGAAACAACTACTATGTTAGTTTTTAAAAATCGACATCACAATTTAATTACACTAGTACTTTGTCGGTGTCGATTTCTAAAAATTAGTACTACAGTCGTGTTGATTTCTAAAAATCTCAACACCACTGTAATGCTAGTTTCAAAAATCAATACTATGATAGTTCTAGTGTGTTAAAGTTTGATGTTGATTTTTAAAAATAATAAAGAAAGACATATTTGGACTCCGAAACACTGTAGAAATCCACAAGAGTAGTGTATTCATGAATGAATTCAATCAGAATTTTTTAGTATATCAATTGATTTTAATCGAAATTCATTGATGGACCTAGGAGATTTAGATTTTTGAAAATTTGATATGTAATGGACAAGAGTAGTGTAGTGAATATATTTATGGTATTCATGTTTAGTTATAATATCCCAACGATAGTTATGCGTACATACCAATTGTCTTAAAATCATAAAATTTGAAAACCCTTTTTATCACTGTTGTTAATGACTTTGAGTTAATTTTTTAAGCACATATATGAGGCACTTGAGAAATTTATATCATTTGAAATGGGTTCGATCGGAATTCTCTAGGTTCATTAATGAGTTTTAATTGAAATTCATTGATAGACCTAGGGGAGTTGAATTTTTAAAAAGTTGATATACAATGAAGTTATTTATAGTGTTCATGTATTATTTTAACATCTCTATGATAAATTAAGTGTCAATTAAATTTTTTTCTTCTTTATATACATGCAATAATTATCAGGGTGTTCCTTCGTGATTTATCTCCCTTCACCATCACTGAGAGATCGATGATGAACGACATTAGACGAGTGTAATCATCTTTTTGCTATTACAAACAATCATCGTGGTGTTAATTTTCAAAAATAAACAATACCAAATTGTTGGAGATTCAGGGATCATGCACAACAGAATAAAACGAATAAAGTAATTTTATTACATCCTCGATATCCCCTAGAGGCTAGGAAAACTTGCATTGACATAATCACATGAAAATATACAAAAAGAGTAGGAGAAGTTATGCCTTCGAGATTCTTTCGAATCCATCGAAACCACAAGCAAGACCAACGGGTCTTGCCTCTATCAGTATCCACGCGGGGATCACCTGAGACAATTCCAAGAGTAGCAAGCCTTTGTTTCCGATTGGTGCAAGCCAATCGGCAGAGACAAGAGAAGAAGAGAGAGAGGAAGACGACTACCAAGGAGAAAAACCTAAGAAAAAACTCTCTCTCCAAAGATGATCAAGGGATCTATTTATAGATCTCTTAATTAGGTTATCTTAGGAGGCTTAAACGGAACTTATCTTACCATAATTATCTCATAATGAAAGTAAGAACAACCTAAAAAATTTTCATAAGAGAAATCTCCAAAAATGGTGGAACCGCGACATGACCGTGTGTCTTACACATGGCCGACCGCGTGCCAAAAGGCACGATCTGTTGGGTTTCCGGCACCGCGGCGTGTGTGTGTTCGATCACGTTTCGTAAACATGAACACAGCGGAAGCAATAAAAATAATAAATCTACATTTATTACAACACACACAACACACGCATGCATATTACAACAAGTGTAGACATAACCGTAAATTTAAATTTGCAATAAAAGGAAATTTATCTACGTTATACCTTTCGTATGACGTGTAGCGGGAACGGCATCTACCGGAACGATCCTCGCTAGAATCGTCTCTATCCGTATCCACGCCGAGTTCCTCGAGATGACTTCGCTAAGCCATGAGCTTCGTCTTCATACGGGTTACTAGCCTCGTGTTGAAGACGACGTGATCGAGAGATGATCACGATCCGAATCCAAATTCGGATCCTAATACGAGTTCTCAAAACTCGTTTCTCCGGAGAGGTATTCGTCAACCAATTGGCGAATCCTTCGTCCTCCACCTCAGAGGATTACCGGAGATCGAATCCCCGGTAAGTTAGCCACTGTCGGAGCTCTAACCGTTGTCCAAAGGACGCTCCGACGAGAGGAGAAGAAGCTGTCCAGAAAACTGGACAGCTTGGTGGAGGAGTAGGCGCCGGCCAAAACAAGGAAGCCAAATGCTCACCTTTTCACCGAGGCCTAGGAAGATCACCGGAGGGTCGCCGGAGGGTTCACCGGCTGAAGCTTGGACGCCGGCACAACAAGCTGGGCGACACACCTAGGGTTGGCACCGAAATCTCCAAGGATGAGGTGGGCGGCAACCTTAGGGCAAGGGTTTTGGATTAGGGCTTAATTATCCATTAAGCCCTCTTTTATAGAGAACTAATTCTCTTAATGGTCATTGGATCATAACCATTAGGCCCGTTAACCCGCTCCATTAAGATAAGTTAAAATAAACCAAACCATGATGGTTTATTTTAAGTTAAAACGAATCGAACCAACTTTTGGTTCATTCGTTTAAAATAAACCAAACCCTTTGGTTTATTCTCCTCCATTGGATTAGAACCAAACCATTTTGGTTCATCCATTATGTCTTCATAAGACACGGCCCATCCATGCTTCCATTGCGACTGAAACGATTTCATGCTCGCTTCATGTTTGGTCCAACCAAACCTTGTTTCTCTCGGTCTGAGAATCCCATTCTCAAGCTCGTTTTAAATCCTTTGGATTACGCTCGTTGTGCGTGTGACCAAATAGGTTCTCGGTTTATATTGGCCATCTATAATTAACCATTAATTATAGAACGATCATGAGTGGCACCTAGTAGTACATCATGATCTCCAATTAACCGAAAAGATCAACGGTTGATCCAGAACTATTTCTGAAACCCTTCAGCAGCTCGAATGATTCGTGCCCCATTCCCTTCACTCATCTTATACCCACTTGGTTCAGGACATGGTCTATTGTGTCAGTCCCCACTAGGCTGACTACGTCACACCTAGCCCAAGTATCATTTCCTCGTCCTACGGATTCTAATTACTCCACATGTATCGAAGAGTACCTTACTCTAAACATGTAATGCTTTGGCCAAATACTTTAGTAACAATCCGACGAGAGGCCATGGGTATACATCTCCTCGCAAGGAGTGGTGAATCCTTTATAGGCTATTCAAACACCTTCGATCACTTCGACTTATACCCAATCATCCCGGGTCCACATCTCCTTAGAGATGCTTGCTTAAGATGTCAAAGCATAAGTCTCCATGATCAAGATGACTTGAATACCGAAAGTCAAAGGAACATCGCACTTAAGCCACAGTAAGAACTTCATTGACATATCTATATATGCAGAGAACCATATGAAGTCTTACGACTGGTCACTCCAATGAACTAGTTACCATAACTAGCATCCACGATTAACTCCGGACATCACTATGTCTCCAGCCAGTGAGAATCAGCTGCTTGGATACACCAAGGAGTATACCTCGTGCTAGTCTCGACAGAATTGATGGTGTCCAAATCCATTAATTCATCGACAAGGGATAATTCCGATACATCACAATTACACATGTAGAGATACTCACTAGTTGTGATCCAATCACAAATTGTCTCATGCTGTGAATCGTATCGTGGACATTCAGTAAATGAGTTTAAGATCCAATCAAATACATAAAACATGTATACTCAAATAGTGAATCTTCATTTATCATATAAATGGTTTATACATAAGGCGATTGCCTTAGGACATCTCTCATATATTACTAACAGACTCCCACTTGGCCTAATGCCAATCGCTACGGTATCCAATACCATAAGCTCTAACATGACCCTCAAACTTATTTTGAGGTAATGCCTTAGTTAAAGGATCCGCTAAGTTCCTTCAGTGGGAATTTTCTCGATTTGTATTTCGTTCCTACTGATGATCTCTCTGATAAGATGATAGCGGCGAAGCACATGTTTGGATCATTGATGAGACCACATCAAGTTCAGAGATGAACTTCTTGATCCAAACTGCTTCCTTTGCTGCTTCCAAAGCTGCAATGTATTCTGCCTTAGTGGCAGAATCCGCTATAGTGTCAAGCTTGGAACCTTTCCAACTTATCGCGCCTCCATTCTAGGTGAATACATACCCAGACTGAGACATGGAATCATCCTTGTCTGTCTGGAGCTGACATCCATATACCCACGTATCACCATGTACCCTTCTCCATATATTAGGAACGCATCCTTAGTTCTTCTTAAGTACTTAAGGATCATCTTAACAACCACCCAATGATCCATTCCTGGATCAGACTGGTATCTGCTCATGACACTCAGAGCATACGATACATTGGGCCTCGTACATAACATAGCATACATGATAGATCCTATTGCGGATGCATAGGGAATCTTACTCATGCAAATCCTCTCGTCTTCTGTGCATAGACACATAGACTTCGAAAGGTGTACCCCATGCCTGATGGGTAGGAAACCTTTCTTGGATTCCGACATGCTAAACCTCTTTAGCACTCGGTCTATATATGTAGACTGTGAAAGACCAAGCAACCGTTTCGATCTATCTCTATAGATCTTAATCCCAAGGATGTAGGTTGCTTCTCCCAGGTCTTTCATGGAGAATGTCTTGGATAACCAAACCTTAACTGACTGTAAGATTGAAACATCGATTCCTATAAGTAATATGTCATCAACATATAATACTAGGAACACGACTGCACTCCCACTAACCTTCTTGTACACACAAGGTTCGTCTGGATTTTGTGAGAAATCAAACTTTTTGATGGTCTCATCAAAACGGATATTCCAGCTCCTGGATGCTTGCTTTAATCCATTAATGGACCATCGCAATTTGCATACCTTGGTTTTATCAACCGATGTGAAACCCTCAGGCTGTATCATATACACGTCCTTGAGCAGGTTTCCATTAAGGAAAGCTATTTTCACATCCATCTGCCATATCTCATAATCATAATGAGCCGCTATGGCCAGGAGCATCCGAATGGATTTAAGCATAGCTACAGGCGAATAGGTTTCGTCATAATCAACACCTTGCTTTTGACGATATCCTTTCGCCACCAATCTAGCCTTATAGGTAATCACATTACCATCCATGTCGGTTTTCTTCTTGAAAACCCACTTGCACCCTATAAGCTTTATGCCTTCAGGTGGGTCAACCAAGTTCCAAACTTGGTTTTCATACATGGAATCCATTTCCGACTTCATGGCACTAAGCCACTTATCCCTTTCTAAACTTGTCAGCACTTCTTCATAACTGGTAAGCTCCTCATCATCAATGAGTAACACGTCGTTCGATTCACTTACGAGAAATCCATATCTCTCAGGAATATTGCGTGTTCTACCAGATCTACGAAGATATGGTGTTACAATAGGTCCAGCCGATTGCTCATCACTATGAGTTGTCGGCTGTTGTGCTTCACCAGGTATCTCATTAATGTCTATTTGAGTCTCTCGAGCCTCCTCAAGCTCGACGACACTCCCACTATTTTCTTGCAAGAGAAACTCTTTCTCTAGAAACACAGCATGCCTTGAAACAAACACCTTTTGTTCCAAAGGATGATAGAATTGGTAACCCCTTATTTCCTTAGGGTATCCAATAAATAGACATTTATCAGACTTAGCATCCAATTTGTCTGATACAGTCCGCTTCACATAAGAAGGACAACCCCATATCTTCAAGTAAGATACATGAGGTTTCTTACCATTCCATATCTCATATGGAGTAGTTGAGACTACCTTGGTAGGCATTCTGTTTAACAAGTAAACAACTGTCTAAAGTGTATAGCCCCAAAAGGACTTGGGAAGAGTTGCATGATTCATCATTGACCTGACCATGTCCAACAAAGTCCGATTACGCCTCTCAGATACACCATTATGCTGTGGTGTATAGGGCGGAGTCCATTGAGACAATATACCATTGTCTCTTAGATAATCAAGAAACTCTTGACTTAAGTATTCACCACCTCGATCCGATCGAAGTATTTTAATACTCTTGTCATGTTGTTTCTCTACTTCATTTCTGAATTCTTTGAACCTTTCAAAGGCTTCAGATTTGTGTTTCATCAAGAACACATACCCAAATCGTGAGTGATCATCGGTGAAGGTAATGAAGTAGCTATAGCCTCCTAATGCTTGAGTTGACATAGGTCCACATACATCAGTATGTATTAGACCTAGTAACTCTCCCACTCGTTCACCTTTTCCAGTAAAAGGTAACTTAGTCATCTTGCCTTTTAAGCATGATTCACATGTATCGTATGAATCCAATTCAAACGATTCCAGAATTCCACATCGGTGTAATTCGGACATGCGTTTCTTGCTTATATGGCCAAGACGACAATGCTACATATGAGAGTCTAATTGATTATCCTTTCGAGCACGCTTGTTGCTCGCTTCGATATTGAAGATGTCACTGGATACGTCCAACGTATAAACACCATTGCTTAAAGTTCCAGTCCCATAAAGAACTCCATTCAAAGTTATGTAACAACAATTGTTACTAAAAGTCAAATGGTACCGATTTCTATTTAAATAAGAAATAGAAATGATGTTCTTTATCAACGAAGGAATATAAAAGCAATTGTCCAGTTCTAAGACAAGTCCCAGAGGAGTTTCAACAAATACGTTCCAATGGCGATCAAAGAACCTTTGCTCCATTCCCAACACGCAAATTTGACTCTCCTCGACGAAGTCTTCTTCTATTCCTTAGCCCATGTATGTCATTACATATATGTGAGACTCACCCAGTATCCAATACCCAAGTGTTTGAGGAAATAGAATGACAATCAATAACGAAGTTATCTGAAGAAGATGGGGCATCTGATGCCTTATTCTTCTTCACTGACTCAAGATAAATCTTGCACTTTCTTCGCAAATGGCTCTCTTGCCATAATGATGGCAAGTTTCCTTTTGTGCTAGTTCTACCTTCTTAGCCCTTCTCTTCTTTCCCTTCTGCTGTTCCTTTGACTTCCTCTTAGAACCTTTCTTCGAGGAATCAACTAACAACACCGCCCCTCGCCATGCTTCTCGTAAGACTCCACGCCTTCAAAGATATTGAGCAAGATCACGATGAACCTTCTAGCATCTCGAGGTGAAGAGGAGCTTTGAGACTTCAACCTTTCAATCTCACTTGCTCATCAACCAACTCACAAAGATGAAGGACTACATGAGCATCCATATGCTCATGCTCGCCAGAGCTTGGGTTCCATCGCTGCTAGCATGATGCAACTCATTTGTTCTAATCACTCACATGTTTCGATAGGCCAACAATTGGTCCAGAGTTGCATCCTACTAGGATGGGCGAAGAGGCGCTTCGAGGACATTTGCAAGCTTTTCACCTTGAGAACAATTCTCAAGTTTCTAAGCCACCCAAGAAGTTCGCCCATACTAATTTATTCAATCCAAAATGGAACGCAAATTCAAAGACATCATGATCAATCTATTAGAAATACAAACGAGCATATATGAGAAAGATGATTTTAAAATGCATCAATATACATTTATAAATCTTATATTTTTCAATTTCAAAACCCCAAAATCACTTCGAGATCGTAGGTCCATCTCCGAATGGGTCGATATCCATCATAGTTATGAACAACCTCGAGAGAGTCCAACAAGCCATTCATAACTACGACGGTAGGTATCATCTATACCGATTGCATATCACGATATGCAACTATCACAATGTGCTATCAACTAATTGAATGTTCACACATACATCGGGTTGTTAACACATTAACAAGTATGCATCATATGCATAGCACCCAACTTCACCTCCCTTTACATCGACTCGAGAGAGTCCAACAAGCCGATGCTCCAAAGTTAAAGCCAACCCATTAATCGGAAATAGTTTTAATATGGTTAGAGCGCATTCAACCAATTAGCCCAGCTTGGAGAGAGTCCAACAACCAAAGCTAACGATTGACCTCTGACTCTTACCATATTAGTATTAAACTATTCCATGGTTTGAAACATGTTCTGTTCGAGCCGGGTCGAGAGAGTCCAACAACCCAAACAAGAAACTAACTCTGGTTCTAACCATATTAATGGAAGGTGTAGGCTTTAATATTGTTTTATGTCTCATCCTCTTTGCATGCAAATAACTATTATATACATGACATGACATACATGACATACATCTACATGTCACGACACGCATGGCATTATGTTATGCATCTAATGCAATTACATGACATACAATTATGTCATGTATATGTTTCCTTATATGTCATAACTATTTATGGAAATAAAATATGTTTAAGATTTGATTCTCCAAATCAAATCATAATTAAATTAGGAAACAAATTTCCAAATTTAATCACATATTTTATTTATGGAATTATTTGATTAAGGAAAATCTATTTAGGAAACCAATTTCCTAAATCATTAAAACTACTTATGGAAATAAAATATTTTTAAGATTTGATTTCCCAAATCAAATCATGATTAAATTAGGAAATAAATTTCCAGAATATAATCAAATATTTTATTCATGGAAAATATCAATTTCCATAAATACTTCCAACTTTCCAAAAGTGGAAGATTTCCATAAATACTTCTAGACCTTCCAAAATTGAAAAATTTCCATAAATAGTTCTAAATTTCCAAAATTAGAAAATTTCTAGAAATACATTATGACTATCGCAAAACCATTTTTACGATTATGTCGAAACACAACCTGGGCTCTGATACCACTGTTGGGTTTCCGGCACCGCGGCGTGTGTGTGTTCGATCACGTTTCGTAAATATGAACACAGCGGAAGCAATAAAAATAATAAATCTACATTTATTACAACACACACAATACACGCATGTATATTACAACAAGTGTAGACATAACCGTAAATTTAAATTTGCAATAAAAGGAAATTTATCTACGTTATACCTTTCGTATGACGTGTAGCGGGAACGGCATCAATCGGAACGATCCTCGCTAGAATCGTCTCTATCCGTATCCACGCCGAGTTCCTCGGGATGACTTCGCTAAGCCACGAGCTTCGTCTTCGTACGGGTTACTAGCCTCGTGTTGAAGACGACGTGATCGAGAGATGATCACGATCCAAATCCAAATTCGGATCCTAATACGAGTTCTCAAAACTCGTTTCTCCGGAGAGGTATTCGTCAACCAATTGACGAATCCTTCGTCCTCCACCTCAGAGGATTACCGGAGATCGAATCCCCGGTAAGTTAGCCACTGTCGGAGCTCTAACCGTTGTCCAAACGACGCTCTGACGAGAGGAGAAGAAGCTGTCCAGAAAACTGGACAGCTTGGTGGAGGAGTAGGCGCCGGCCAAAACAAGGAAGCCAAATGCTCACCTTTTCACCGAGGCCTAGGAAGATCACCGGAGGGTCGCCGGAGGGTTCACCGGCTGAAGCTTGGACGTCGGCAAGGAGATGGACGGCGGCACAACAAGCTGGGCGGCACACCTAGGGTTGGCGCCGAAATCTCCAAGGATGAGGTGGGCGGCAACCTTAGGGCAAGGGTTTTGGATTAGGGCTTAATTATCCATTAATCCCTCTTTTATAGAGAACTAATTCTCTTAATGGTCATTGGATCATAACCATTAGGCCCGTTAACCCGCTCCATTAAGATAAGTTAAAATAAGCCAAACCATGATGGTTTATTTTAAGTTAAAACGAACCGAACCAACTTTTGGTTCATTCGTTTAAAATAAACCAAACCCTTTGGTTTATTCTCCTCCATTGGATTAGAACCAAACCATTTTGGTTCATCCATTATGTCTTCATAAGACACGACCCATCCACGCTTCCATTGCGACTGAAACGATTTCATGCTCGCTTCATGTTTGGTCCAACCAAACCTTGTTTCTCTCGGTCTGAGAATCCCATTCTCAAGCTCGTTTTAAATCCTTTGGATTACGCTCGTTGTACGTGTGACCAAATAGGTTCTCGGTTTATGTTGTCCGTCTATAATTAACCATTAATTATATAACGATCATGAGTGGCACCTAGTAGTACATCATGATCCCCAATTAACCGAAAAGATCAACGGTTGATCCAGAACTATTTCTGAAACCCTTCAGCAGCTCGAATGATTCGTGCCCCATTCCCTTCACTCATCTTATACCCACTTGGTTCAGGACATGGTCTATTGTGTTAGTCCCCACTAGGCTGACTACGTCACACCTAGCCCAAGTATCATTTCCTCGTCCTACGGATTCTAGTTACTCCACATGTATCGAAGAGTACCTTACTCTAAACATGTAATGCTTTGGCCAAAGACTTTAGTAACAATCCGACGAGAGGCCATGGGTATACATCTCCTCGCAAGGAGTGGTGAATCCTTTATAGGCTATTCAAACACCTTCGATCACTGACTTATACCCAATCATCCGGTCCACATCTCCTTAGAGATGCTTGCTTAAGATGTCAAAGCATAAGTCTCCATGATCAAGATGACTTGAATACCGCAAGTCAAAGGAACATCGCACTTAAGCCACAGTAAGAACTTCATTGACATATCTATATGTGCAGAGAACCATATGAAGTCTTACGACTGGTCACTCCAATGAACTAGTTACCATATCTAGCATCTACGATTAACTCCGGACATCACTATGTCTCCAGCCAGTGAGAACCAGCTGCTTGGATACACCAAGGAGTATACCTCGTGCTAGTCTCGACAAAATTGATGGTGTCCAAATCCATTAATTCATCGACTAGGGATAATTCCGATACATCACAATTACACATGTAGAGATACTCACTAGTTGTGATCCAATCACAAATTCTCTCATGCTGTGAATCGTATCGTGGACATTCAGTAAATGAGTTTAAGATCCAATCAAATACATAAAACATGTATACTCAAATAGTGAATCTTCATTTATCATATAAATGGTTCATACATAAGGCGATTGTCTTAGGACATCTCTCATATATTACTAACACGATCATGCTAGGACACATGGCTAGCCATGTGTCCTTTTGGGCACAACCCAGCTTTTGGCCATTTTTGGCCAGAGCCAGGCATGACCCGTGCTAGATTAGGCATGGTCGTATGAGGCTCTGTATGGTCCGTTTGAGTTCGTTTAGGTGTAATATGGTCGTGCTAAGTCCGACAATGCCATAGGAAGTTCCATAGCCTCTGTTTCACACTCCTTTGGTATGGTCCAACTAGATATATCTTCTCTCATCGAGAATCTCATTCTCAGACTTGTTTACATCTCGAGATCACTCGTACTGCATGTGACCCAATAAGTTCCCAGTTATATTGGTCATTCATAATTAACCCCTTAATTATGAATAGATCATGAGTGACACCTAGCAGTACATCATGACCCCCAATTGACCGGAAAGTCTAAATCAACTCCAGAACATTTCTAAACACTTCAACAGCTACAGTTGTTCGTGTCTTGTTCCTTTCACTCATCCTATACCTACTTGGTTCAGAATATGGTCTATGTGTTCATCCCTACTAGGCTGACTACGTCAGACCTAACCCAAGTTAGTTTCCTTGTCCTATGGATTCAAGTTACTCCTACATGTTCCCAAGAAGATCATCTTTTTAACATGTTTGCTCTGGCCAAAGACTTCTGAGTAACAATCCTGACAAGAGACCCAGGGTATACATCTCCTTTATTAGGAGTAGTGAATCCTCTGTGGGCTATTCAAACACCTTCGATCACTTTGGCTCATACCCAATCATTTCGAAGTTACACCTACTATGTAGATGGTTGCGAAGAAGTCAAAGTATAAGGTGCCATGATCAAGGGGACTTGAATACCTCAAGTCTAAGGAAACTCGCACTCGAGCTACAATGAAATCTTCAATGATATATAAAACAATATGAAGTCTCATAGCAGGTCACTCCAATGAACTAGTTACCATTGTTGGGATGTATACTGAAAAGTCTATTCTTTGTATGAACATCATTATTTTTGAAATAAGAATCACATGATCATTTTTTGCATATTTATGATTATGCATATTGTCTGATACATTACATTATAGATAACATGGTGTGTGGTGTCACACAGAAGATCATGTTATCAGTTCTTTGTAGAGTATAAGTAGAGGCTCACAACCAAGATGGTTTTGGACAAACCATTAGTATGGTTGTAGTGTAATTTGATATTGGTTTGTCTTGACCATAGAATTACACTAGTACACTGTGTGTATTGAGCAGGACCGACTTAGAGGTGATTTAATTTATTGCTGACTACATAATTGAATCGGACCTCGGATATTATGATGTACATGCTCTTAATCCCGATATAATAACGGACACATGTACTTAGTATTTATTTCTTTGATTTACTAATGGGTGAGATTTATAGATTAAATCGATAGACTCGGTAAGTTGAGAAATAATATTATTTACATGGTGTGCCGTTGAATATAGGAAGAAACCGTGTCTATGTATTAGGATGATGATGTCCCCTTGAGGAGCTCATAAGAATTATCATGTAAACCCTGCAGGTGGACTTGGTCCGGCATGATGATGAGGTTGAGTAGTAATACTCATGGAGTTAGATGTTGATTAATTAATTGTCAGTAAATTAGTTAATTGACGGACATTCGATATCTTAAACACGGGGAGACATTTGTACAATTAATATATGGAGCCCATATTTATTTGTGGGGGTTGGTGAGGTAGATCAATGATAATCCTCTAGTGGAATGGATCATCATTAATGGATCATATTTTATATGGGCCAGATCCATTGGGTGGCCAAGATCCAACTCCTCCTCATGGTCCCTATTGTAGCCTATTAAAACCCTCATGAAACCTAGATCCAATGGACACGATTAAAAGGAGGTTTGGGCAAAATCTATAAATATGAGGCAAAGGCTTGGGCGACAATATAGAATTGGAATTCTAGGGTTTGCTCCTTGGCTTGGGCGGCAACTAATCATTGGAGATTAGGGTTTGCTTCTAAAGGGGTTGGGCGACTAGGGTTTGGAGAGGTTTTGGGTGGCAACAAGTAGAAGTTTTTCCTCTCTTTTTAAGGTTTAACCGGTGCCCATATCTCTTCTTCTTTCTCTCTTGGCCGGCGCCCATATCTCTTCTTCTTCCTATATTTCTCTTTGGCCGATGGCAAGAGTTAGGGTTCTTCCTTTGGAGCTCTTGGCCGACGCCCAAATTTCCTCTTCCTCTCCTTGGCCGGCGGCAAGGATAAAGCTAGGAGCTTGGTGGTCAGCTCTAGATAGGAGAAGAATTATTTGGTTATCTTCCTTTGTTTGGAGCAAACAAGGAAAGGAAGATACACGATCTAGGAGATTTCAACTCTTGGAGAATCGTTGCCCACACAACGTTCAAGAGAAGGATAGGTCATACAATAAAAGATCAAGAGGTATAATCTTGTTTGTTTTGATTTAGTTCTATTGTATAATGCATGTGGCTAATTTACTTGGACTTCAAAGATAAACACAAAAATCGACGATCCGTACATCATCTATTCCATGGCTAATCGAGGAAAAGAGTTAGGTTTCTTGAACAACAAGTTTGTTCAAGAGACCACTCGAATCGAATAGCACGATGATGGATCGGTTGCTTGAGTAATCCGTCTTCGTCAAAAATTATTATTTTTTATTCCGGGGACGTAGATAGGATTGCCATGCACGAGCGACTGAAGAGGGAAGCAATTTCCTTCAAGTGGTTTCAGAGCCATGGTTTTCGGATTTGTGTGTTTAGGATTCGGTTACTTTTATGCACTTATTATATATTATGTGTGCCGGATAATAGTAGGATGTGCGTAGGCTAACTTTTTGGTTGCAGGCATAAGATTCAACTATTATGACCATATGTGTGTGTATGTGATTGGATGTGTGTAATTGTAATATTATTTGAATCCTCGGGATTAACGAGGCTAGTATTTAATTTTTGTAATTAAGTACAACATTGTTTAGCCACTTTTTTATTTTAGTTTACTTTCGATCTAGATTTTATGTACACTTCTTTGTGGAGTATATGATCGATGGATGTAAATTAAAATAATTTTTCTCGGCTCGGATCTCCGGATGGCTTGTACATGGCGTAGGGAGGAGCGGATGAGATGACAACACGACGGGAGGCATATTGGAAAACAAAAGCCATAATAGGTGGAAAATATTTTTTTCATATTTATTGCTTCTTGTTTGATATGGATGTTGTGTGCTTCGAAAATTCTTCATTTTAAATTACTAAGTGGGAGAGGGATATTTTTTTAAATTCCTATGGCCTCCATTACAATTTGATATGTGATGCAAACAAACTTACGTGTCGGCTCTGAGTGCTCCCCATCGAATGAGTTTGTTTTGCGGATCACTAGGTCAAATATAGTTATAAGAAATTATTTAGGAGTGTGTGTACTTCCCCATCGGAAGGCACATAATTCGAGATAATTGCCTTAGTATCGGGTAATGGTGAACACTTAGATGTAAATAGGAATATCCTCCCCCATCGGAGTCACTACTTTTATTTGTAGGGCCGAAGAGAAACCAACTATTATTTTTATTTGTCAAAAAGTAAGGTTGACAGGATAATAAAATTAACGGGTAAAACCTCCTCTTACAAATGAAGAATTCGTATACATCCACACTATCGTGGCATATAATATTCTCGGTGTTTTATGGTGTTGGTTAATTTAAAAATTTTATTGTTTGAGGAATTAATAAATTTTTGAAATCTAATATTTTGATCTATGTGATTCTTAGGTTTTTCAAAAATGACTTTCAACCCACTTGCTGTGATACTAAAGGAAAATAAACTTACTGGACCCAATTATGTTGATTGGAAAAGAAATCTAGATATTGTCTTGACTGCTGAGGAGTACAAGTATATACTCTTCGAAGAGTGTCCTCCTAAGCCTGTGGATGATTCTGGAGAAAAGGAGAAAGAGAGTTATAAAAAGTGGATTAAGGCTGATGAGATGGCGCGGTGTTACATTTTGGCTTCTATGTCAAATGTATTGCAACATTAGCATCAAGCCATGCCTACTGCTTATGACATGATGCTCAATCTCAAGGAACTTTTCAGACACCAGAATCGGACTGCGAGGCAGGAAGCCATGAGGAACTTGATGACGACCACCATGATTGAGGGAACACCCATGAGGGATCATATTCTCAAGGTGATGGCTCATTTGAATGAGTTGGAAGTCCTTGGAGATGAGATCGATGGGTAAACCCAGGTCGATATCATTCTCCAATCTTTACCTAGGAGTTTTGAGCAGTTTTGCATGAACTACAATATGAACAAGAGGTTGTATTCGTTGGTGGAGCTTCTGACAGAACTCCAGGAGACAGAGAGACTTTTTCGTCAGAGTGCTCAGGCTCAGGCCATGGTTACTCAGAAGGTTTCTACTTCTAAGTCGAAAGGCAAGAAGAAGAAGAAACAAGGTGGAGCAAAGGTGGCAGGAGGATCTCAGGGAGGAGTGAAGAAGCCGAAAGGCAAGTGCTTCACTTGCAAGCAGACTAGACATTAGAAGAAAGACTGCCCCAACCGGAAGCAGAACAAAGGTATATCTTTTGGTCTAGTCGTTGAAACACATTTAGCGGTGTTATCTACTAACAATGGTGTGTAGATACAGGAGCCACTGACCATGTCTGCAATACTTTGCAGGGGTTTTAGGAAACCAGACGACTAACTGAGGGGGAGATTACCGTTTACTTGGGCGATGCTACGAAGGTGGCGGCTATTGCAGTGGGAGATATTTATTTATCTTTTGATAGGAATAAAACTTTGGTTTTGAAAAATTGCCTTTATATACCTTTATTTAGAAAGAATTTAATTTTGGTTTCTAAATTGTTTATTGATGGATATTCTATTTCTTTCAATGACAGAGTTGTTATAAAAAGGAATAGGGAGATTATATGTTCTGGTACATTGGTAGGTAATTTGTACACTCTTGAACCAAAAGCTCCCACGATGCAAATAGAAGTAAATAACTCATCTTCTAAATCTAATAATAGAAAAGAACCTTCGAAAATGAACCAAACATATCTTTGGCATCTAAGGTTAGGTCATATTAACTTGAGTAGGATTCAATGGTTGATAGCTGATGGACCTTTGGATTCAATAGTGGTGGAAGATTTCCCAACCGGCGAATCTTGCTTGGAAGGTAAAATGACCAAGAGGTTTTTTAAGGCCAAGGGGTATAGAGCCAAAGATGTGTTGGAATTGATTCATTCTGATTTGTGTAGTCCTATGTCTATCCAGGCTAGAGGTGGTTTTGAATATTTTGTCTGTTTTATAGACGATTATTCAAGATATGGATATATTTACTTGATGTGCCACAAGTCTGAATGCTTTGACAGGTTCAAAGAATTCAAGGCTGATGTGGAGAAATGTCAAGGTAAAAGTATCAAGACACTACGATCTGATCATGGTGGTGAGTACCTCTTGGGAGAGTTTAGGAATTACTTATCAGAGGCTGGGATTCAATCCCAATTGTCTACACCTGACACACCCCAGCAGAATGGTGTAGCGAAGCGAAGGAATAGAATTCTTATGGAGATGGTTAGATCGATGATGAGTTATTCTGAGTTACCAGATTCGTTCTGGGGGTATGCTTTGGATACGACAGTGTATATTTTGAACTTGGTACCATCTAAATCAGTGTCTTCTACTCCCACAGAATTTTGGACTGGACGAAAGCCTAGTCTGAGATATATTCAGATTTGGGGGAGTCCAACACATGTGCTGAAGGCAGATGCTGGTAAGTTGGAACCTCGTACAGAAGTGCACATGTTCGTAGGCTATCCTAGAGGAACGAAAGGTGGTTTGTTCTATAGTCTTAGAGATCAGAGGGTGATCGTTAGCATGAACGACATATTTTTAGAGGAAGACTATGTGATGAACCACAATCCCACGAGTAAGATTGTTCTGGAGGAATTGAGAGGGGAAGTCACTACTTTAGTACCACCGGTACAAGAGGATATACCACAAGTGACTACACCGCATGTCACAGAGGATACACAGGTGATATCTCGTCATAGTGGGAGGGTTGTTAGACAACCTGATAGATTTATATTCTTGGGAGAATCTTCTGATTTGGTCCCTGGCAAACATGAACCTGATCCTGGACATATGATGAGGCAATCCAAGATAAAGATGTGGTATCTTGGCAAAGTGCGATGAATTTTGAGATAGAATTTATGGATTCAAATCAGGTCTGGGAGCTAGTAGAACCATCCAATGGTGTAAAAACCATTGGATGCAAGTGGATCTACAAAAGAAAGAGAGGAATAGATGGGAAGGTGGAAACCTTCAAAGCAAGGCTTGTAGCGAAAGGGTATACTCAGAAAGAGGGTATTGATTATGAGGAGACCTTTTCGCCGAGAGCCATGCTTAAGTCTATCCGGATTCTCTTATCTATTGCTGCTCATATGGATTATGAGATGTGGCAGATGGATGTCAAGACAATTTTCCTTAATGGAAGTCTTGAGGAAAACATCTATATGGAGCAACCAGAGGGATTCATTGCAAAGGGAAAAGAGCATCTTGTGTGCAAGCTTAATCGGTCCATTTATGGATTGAAGCAAGCTTCGAGATCTTGGAACATCCACTTTGATGAGGTAATCTAGTCTTATAGATTTATTCAAAGTCCGGATGAGTCTTGTGTATACAAGAGATGTAACGGAAACATAGTGGTATTTCTTGTACTATACGTAGATGACATTTTGTTAATTGACAACAATGTCAAAGTGTTATCAGACGCAAGGGTATGGTTGTCCAAACAGTTTGATATGAAGGACTTGGGAAAAGTGGGACACATCCTTGGGATCAAGGTTATAAGGTTTTGGCTTATTTTAGCTTCATACATAGACATGGAGTACCTTTATCTAAAGCTTCATACATAGACACTATTTTGGCTTATTTTAGCATGCAAAACTCCAAGAAAGGTTTTCTACCTTTTAGGCATGGAGTACCTTTATCTAAAGAGATGTGTCCTAGAACATCAAAGGAGATAGAGGAGATGAAGGCGATTCCTTATGCTTCGACGGTAGGAAGCCTCATGTATGTTATGTTATGTATGAGGCTGGATATCTGCTTTGCCATGGGCATGGTTAGCAGATATCAAAGTAATCCAGGACAGGGACATTGGATTATGGTAAAATATATATTGAAGTACCTGAGAAGGACTAGGGATTATATGCTGGTATACCAGGCAGATCAATTACTCCCTGTGGGTTACACATATTCCGACTTCCAATTAGATAGGGATAACAGTAAGTCTACCTCGGGTTTTGTGTTTACTTTGAGAGGTGGAGCCGTTGTATGGAAGAGTGTCAAGCAGAAATGTGTGACGGACTCCACCATGGAAGTTGAGTATGTGGCAGCCTCTGAGGAAGCCAAAGAAGCTGTATGGATCAGGAACTTCTTGATGGACTTGGATGTGATTCCTGGTTTGCCCAGAACTATCATGATTTATTGTGATAACAGTGGTGCAGTTGCAAACTTAAAGGAACCACGAGCCCATAAGGCAAGTATGTTAGGGCAATCTCTTGCCGTAATATGGTTTTGATGGTGTGGCAAAGGGTTTAAGTTAGTTTGATATGTTGATTTGATATGTGCGTTGAAGTCGTGCAGGACTTAGTAATTCGCACATGGAGCCGTGGCGAGTTTCACATCTCATGACTCGTGCCTTGAGTCGGTGAAGGATAGCTTTGCGGAAGCCGTGCGCTTGGAGCATCCGAGGGACCGTCGGACGAGAAGCTTGGAGTGAAGCCGGAGGAAGTAGACTTCGAGGCAAGAGACGCGAAGGAGCATTACAGAGTCGTGCGCCTGATGCTGCCGAGGGACGTGGCCGAGAACGAAGAGAACTTCGAAGGCGAGGGACTCTGAGAGATGAGAGTGAGCGATTGTAACCCGGGGAAGGGTAGCTCTTAGGTGAAACTTGGCCATTTGGCCAAGTGTCGGATGAGTTGTCCCGACACCAGTCGACTGACATGTCATGGCAGTCGACTGCTCTGAGTCGAGTGAGTTCGACTGGTATACGATCGATCGAGGCGCAGCCGATCGCCATACGTGGGCCGATCGCTAGATCACCAACCGCCAAGGGGCAGCAATGATCGGGTCAATAGGGTTTCGCCATTCGTGATCGGGCAAGCGATGGACGAAGCGATCGGCCGATGAGGTCCATCAGTCGACTGCCAAGAGTTCCGTTGGACTACAACGGTCGGGATCCGACGTGTTCGGAGGCCGTTGTAGTGACGGCAGTCGACTGCCAAGGGCGGCAGTCGACTGATGGCGGCCAACGGGAAGAAAACAGCCCTCTCTATAAAAAGAGAGGGTGTAAGCCTTTAAGAGGCTAATGCTTATGCTCCAAGTGATCTTCCTAGTGCCCCACAAGCTCTAAACTCTTCTTACTTGTTTCTACTCCATTCTATTTGTAAGAAGAGTGATATTGATTGTAAAGGTTACCTCCACCTAGCTTGGTGCAAAGGAGAGACCAATAGTGATTGGCTTTGGAGGAGTGATTCACCTCGGACGAATCGGGATCGTGGATTAGCGGCGTAGCCGTGAACCATGTTACATTCTTTGTTAGCGATTGTTTTCTCGTATTTCTATTTGTTTGTCTTTATTAGTCTTCCGCTTGCGCTAATTAGTTTTGTAGACGAGCAAATACCGGCATCCAAACGAAAAGGGCTATTCACCCCCCTCTAGCCGGCCAATCGATCCCCTACAAGTGGTATCAGAGCCGAGGAAAGCTTATCGAGGACTAACCGCCACAACAAGCAACTTTCAAAATGGCCGGCTCCAACATCCATCCTCCGAAGTTTGAAGGAGAATTCGCTTGGTGGAAGAAGCGAATGGAGGTATTTTTCGAAACGGATTTTGACATTATGATTACAATGGAATCCGGTTTCGTTTTGCCTAGGGATGAAGAAGGGAAGCCAATAGAGAAATCTAGGTGGACCAAAAAGCAAAGGGAAGAGCACCTTGCAAACTCGAAAGCCAAGCATCATCTTTTCAATGTGCTTCCCCAACAAGAAATCAACCGAATAGGAGAATGCCTAAGCGCCAAGGAGATGTGGGAGAAGCTAATTGAGCTTCATGAAGGCACATCCGAGGTGAAGCTAGCGAGAAGAGATCTCCTCCGCTCCCAACTATCAAATATTAAGCTTGAAAAGGGAGAAAAGGTAACTTCCCTACATTCTAGAATTAAAGAAATATTAATTGGGCTAACAAGTGTAGGCGAGAAGCTATCAAACCGGGATATGGTAATGAAGGCCATAGATGCCTTTCCCTGGTCTTCAAAATGGAGCTCCATGGTGGACTCATTTTACATCTCCAAGAACTTGGAAGTAAGTACCTTGGAGGAATTTTTCTCAACAATGGAGCTTCACGAAACTAGGCTAGAAGGAATACAAGAGGAGCCTAGAATTCAACCCTCAAGAGGAGTAGCTTTGATGGCAAACAAGGGGAAGAAGAAGATGGAAGTCCCCTCCTCCTCATCCGATGAAGCCTCTACCTCCTCCATGGATAGCACGGAAGAAGCCTACATGGTAAGGAAGGTAAGACGTGCATTTAAGAATCTTAGATTTGATAAATCTCATGAGAGGAATAGAAGACCAAGGGGGAAGGTCATATGCTACAATTGCCAAGGAGAGGGGCACATAAGGGATAATTGTCCCCTCCTAAACAAGAGCAAGGAAGAGAGGAAAAAGAAGGAAGGAAAGAAGAAGAAGAAAGGGAGCAAGAGAAAGGAAGAAGAAAAGAAGGCAAAAGGAAAAGGGAAGGCCATGGCACTCAAAGCCAAGACTTGGGATGATGTTGCTTCATCCTCCTCATCCGAAGAAGAAGAGCATGTCTACTCCAACCTAGCACTAATGGCTCTTCATGACTCGGATTGTTGCTCCTCCTCCACCGAAAATGAAGGATCAAGCTCAAGTGGAGAGAGCTCAAATGAAGGGGGAGCTTCTACATCCTCATTCGAAGAAGAAGAAGAAGATATGGAAACTATGGTAACGAAAGCTTCTCCTAAGAAAATAGTTTTCATAATTTCTAGTTTAACTAAGGACTTATTTGGAATGAAAAAGAAAAATAAAAGCATGCTTAATCAAATTAAGGCTTTGGAATATAAGCTAGAAAATGCATGTTTAAATAATAATGATACCTCTTCTTGCCATGATGATGCATGCTCACATGATTATATGCCTTTGGATGTTAATGATGCATGCATAGAGGAAAATAGGGCATTAAGGGAAAAGGTAGATTATTTAACCAAAGCCCTAGAAAAATTCACAATTGGCTCCAACACCTTAAATATGATTATTGGGAGCCAAATAGCTAGCTTCAATAAAAAGGGCCTAGGCTACAAGGAAAAGAAAAATGAAAAGGCCTACAAATGCCTTATAGCGAGGGGACAAGATAAAAAGAAAGTAATTGCTAGGAAATGGATCCCCAAGGAGTATTTAGTGAACCCAATAGGAAAGAATTTATTTTGGGTTCCAAAATCCATCCTTAAGGGTTAGAAAACCCCTAGGGTAGTCAACCATATGAACTTGACCTATATCATATTTTGGTTGACTTAGGATGACGGGACAACATTTTTTAGATAGTGTTGGGTGATGATAACGTACCCATAAATAGATAATATTGCTTAAATCATGTTGATTAATGTAATTGCTATGTATATGTGTAATCATGATTTATGATATTGGGCACCTCATCATGAGAAATAGGTTTAAATCATGCTTTAGGTGATAATGTGTTTATTATCATCATATAATACCTAATGCATGTTTATAAATTGATGAAAACATGCATTTCATGATCATAATGTAAAATTAAATCATATATGTCATTATGATCATGTAGGTTGTTAGGTTGATACTTAACCATGATAGAATTGCATGAATATATTGGTTAAGTATATACAAATACCCCCTAGGATGCATCTCACACTCACTATAGGCTAACTTGATTGCAAACTTAGCATGGGTGAGATATTAGGATGATACAAATGTCCACTAATGCCTATGGCATTTAGATGGTCATTTAAAGTATCAAAATAGCAATAATAGACCAATCATGGGGAAGGCTTATGTTTAATTCATAGAAATTTTGCCCAAAGATCATGGTTGGATATTTCATATGTTTTCAAAACAATTTCTTACTTTAAAATATATGTATTCATGTTTTGAAACAATTGGATGCAAGACTAGGTGTTAAAATGGATACTCTTATGATCAAAAACCTAGTAGTTTTTAAAGCTTTTTGATTTTTGGCAAATACGTGGAAATATAATGATTTTTCATGGAAACCTATTTTTTACTGATAGATATACTTAAAATAAATATGTTCCCCTAATTTCTGAATTTTTAGAATTTTCTGGAATTAATAATGCATTTCTGAAATTCATCCAGAAAATCAGAAATTCGGATTCCTTTGTGCCAGTCGACTGCCATACTGATAGCAGTCGACTGATGGACTGTGAACAAGTACAGTAACCTAATTTTATCAGGTTTTGACTGATTTTAATGTATGTTTCTCTTTATACTTGATGCCATGAGCTTATAACTTAGTGTTAATCTTTTTGATGGTGTCAAAGGGGGAGAAATAATTATGTTTAAGTTAATTATTTTAGGGGGAGAAATATATGATAGGGGGAGAAAATTTTCATAGAGAGTTTCATGGATTAAGGGGGAGTTGCATGTTGTTATATTATGATTATGTTTACATGCTTTCTTTCCTTTAAAAATTATATCAAATGTTTTTACCTAACTTAAATGGATTGCCACACATTAAAAAAGGGGGAGATTGTTAGGGCAATCTCTTGCCGTAATATGGTTTTGATGGTGTGGCAAAGGGTTTAAGTTAGTTTGATATGTTGATTTGATATGTGCGTTGAAGTCGTGCAGGACTTAGTAATTCGCACATGGAGCCGTGGCGAGTTTCACATCTCATGACTCGTGCCTTGAGTCGGTGAAGGATAGCTTTGCGGAAGCCGTGCGCTTGGAGCATCCGAGAGACCGCCGGACGAGAAGCTTGGAGTGAAGCCGGAGGAAGTAGACTTCGAGGCAAGAGACGCGAAGGAGCATTACGAGCCGTGCGCTGATCTTTGCCGAGGGGCGTGGCCGAGAAGCGAAGAGAACCAAGGCGAGGGACTCAGAGATGAGTGAGCGATTGTAACCCGGGGAAGGGTAGCTCTTAGGTGAAACTTGGCCATTTGGCCAAGTGTCGGATGAGTTTTCGACACGGTCGTGACGACATGTCATGGCGGTCATTGCTCAGTCGAGTGAGTTACTAGTATACGATGGCGGTGTGGCGTGATCATCGCCATCGTCGGCCGATTGCCAAGACCATCGATCAAGCCTGAAGCGTGATCGGTAGTCAATAGGGTTTCGACCGCGAGAACCGTTCGTAGCGTGAAGGCGTCGACTACGGAGCGGCGATCGTGATGAGGTCCATCAGTCGACTGCCAAGAGTTCCATTGGACTACAACGGTCGGGATCCGACGTGTTCGAAGGCCGTTGTAGTGACGGCAGTCGACTGACAAGGGCGGCAGTTGACTGATGGCGGCCAACAGGAAGAAAACAGCCCTCTCTATAAAAAGAGAGGGTGTAAGCCTTTAAGAGGCTAATGCTTATGCTCCAAGTGATCTTCCTAGTGCCCCACAAGTTCTAAACTCCTCTTACTTGTTTCTACTCCATTCTATTTGTAAGAAGAGTGATATTGATTGTAAAGGTTACCTCCACCTAGCTTGGTGCAAAGGAGAGACCAATAGTGATTGGCTTTGGAGGAGTGATTCACCTCGGACGAATCGGGATCGTGGATTAGCGGCGTAGCCGTGAACCACGTTACATTCTTTGTTAGCGATTGTTTTCTCGTATTTCTATTTGTTTGTCTTTATTAGTCTTCCGCTTGCGCTAATTAGTTTTGTAGACGAGCAAATACCGGCATCCAAACGAAAAGGGCTATTCACCCCCCTCTAGCCGGCCAATCGATCCCCTACAAGTAAACACATAGAGCGCAAGTACCACCTGATACGAGAGATCGTAAAGCGAGGAAAAGTTGCTGTAGCCAAGATTGCATCAGAAGATAACCTGGCAGATCCTTTAACTAAGGCCCTTCTAGCGAGAGCTTTTGATAGGCATGTGGAGGGAATGGGAATCAGATGTATGGCAGTATGAGGACATCATAGTCTTTTAGCATAAGTGGGAGATTGTTGGGATGTATACTGAAAAGTCTATTCTTTGTATGAACATCTTTATTTTTGAAATAAGAATCACATGATCATTGTTTGCATATTTATGGTTATACATATTGTCTGATACATTATATTGTAGATAACATGGTGTGTGGTGTCACACAGAAGATCATGTTATCAGTTCCTTGTAGAGTATAAGTAGAGGCTCACAACCAAGATAGTTTTGGACAAACCATTGGTATGGTTGTAGTATAATTTGGTATTGGTTTGTCTTGACCATAGAATTACACTAGTTCACTTTGTGTTTATTGAGTAGGACCGACTTAAAGGTGATTCAATTTATTGTTGACTACATAATTGAATCAGACCTCGGATATTATGATGTGTTGGTGCAATCGGCCCAGGTCACGATTGACCAGACTCGAGTTTGACTCGAGTGATGTTTTGATGTTTGACAAAGGGATTTGATAAAATGGATTGACAATGATGTCGGTTAATATGTTGGGGAGATTGTTTATACAATCGACCCAGGTTATAATTGACCTTGATGGTTGACTAGGGTTGACCATGTGATTATGGGAAAGTCCAAGCATGGGTCTTGGCAAATGGAAAGTCCAACATGGGTTGGCAAAGGAAAAGTCCAACATGGGTTGGCAAAGAAAAGTCCAAGCATGGGTCTTGGCAAATGGAAAGTCCAACATGGGTTGGCAAAGGAAAAGTCCAACATGGGTTGGCAAGGAAAAGTCCAAGCATGGGTCTTGGCAATGTAAAAGTCCAAGCATGGGTCTTGGCAATGTAAAGTCCAACATGGGTTGGCAAGGAAAGTCCAAGCATGGTCTTGGCATGAAAAGTCCAACATGGGTTGGCAAGGGAAAGTCCAAGCTTGAGTCTTGGCATTTGAGAAGTCCAATGGTTGGCGGCGTAAAGTCCAAGCGGAGTCTTGGCGGCGTAAGTCCAATGTGCCTTGGCGGTGTAGACACCGTTAGCATGACATAGCCGATGGAAGCACCTGGAAGCTAGCGCGATGGATGAACAAGTCATGGATGACTTGGAGGGATCCGAGAGGCGTGAGGCTGATGGAGGTGGCTAGAAGGCTTAGGTCTAGGCTAAGGGTGGTCTAGCAAGTATGGGGGCACCATACTTGGGTTAAAACCTCATTCTTGAGGTTGGCAGTCGACTGGCATTATGGCCGGTTCGACTGCCGTGAGTCGACTTGAGTTGCCCGAGGTTAGAGGGGATTGCTCGCGATCATTGCTCATGGGAGCAGCCGATCGATGCTCGGCAATCGACTACCAAGGGATGGCGATGATCGCCCGAGTGTCGAGTGTCGAACGCGCTCCGTAGCGGCCCGGCGTCGACTACGGCGTTAGCGATCGACTGCCAAGAGATCCGTTGGAGTTTTTCCAGCGTGGATCGATCCGTTGTCTCACGACAACAATGACATCATGAGGTGACTTATGGCGGTCGGTGATAAGCGAAATCGGCCGACGCAGTTATAAAGCGGCTTCGGAAGGAGGGTTTTAGCAGCGATTTCTTGGATGTTTTTGAGGCGATTTGCTGCTGCAAATCAGAGTCTTCAACCATGATTCAAGCGATCAACAAGCAAGCGATCTAAAGAGTTTTTGTAAAGTGTTCTTTACTTCTCTTATTGTATTTCCTATTATATTTGCTTGTTGTATTTAGAGTATTGTTGTAATCTTATTGTAAGAGGTTTCTCCACCTCCGATTTGTGTCGAGAAGGAGTTATTTGATAGTGGTGTGTGTTTGGCATCGCTAGGGCTCGTTTGAGCCCGATCCGTGGAGTAGGAACCGTTACGGTTCCGAACCACGTTATATCATCGTGTTCGTGTGTGATTGTATTTCGTGTATTGCTTTTATTATTATTATTCCGCTGCACTAACACGAATTGTAGACAAGCACGCGAACGATTTCCATCTACGTACGGTCATCTACGCTATTCACCCCCCTCTAGCGGCGTCTAATTCCCAACAAGTGGTATCAGAGCCTGGTGGCTCTTCAACGGATTAACAACCGGGAGCAAGACGCTAGAGGGTAAAAGATGGAAGTCCAAGATCAATTAGGATGGGACATCAACACACCGGTCCCTTATTCATTCTATGGATGAGAAGGTTTCAATTCTTGGAAGGCGAGAATTGAAGAGTTTTTGATGATGAGAGACCTTGAGGAATGGTCCGCCTTGATGGAAGGATTTGAGTATCCTAAGGGACCAAAGGGAGGGTTTCTCAAGAAGAAGAAATGGAGTGAGGAGCAACTCCGGCAATTCGAGAAAAATAAGAAGGTAATCAAATTTATATTTGATTTAGTACCTAATGACATCTTGTGTAGCCTAGGTGACTATGTGGATTGTAAAGACGCCAAAGAGGTATGGAACATTTTGGCGAAATTCCATGAAGAACCTCATTCAATCCAAGAAGACAAGGAGGATGAAGAAGAGAGCTCATCCTCAAGTGAAAGTGAGGAATCAGAAGAAAGTGAGGAGTCAACTTCCGGATCGAAAGAGAAAATAGAAGAGGTGGGAGAAGCATCCACCTCCGTGATTGAGGGGGAGAGACCATCTACACCGGGGCAACCTCAAGAAGTGCCTTCAACATCCGGTCAAGATGAGGAAGCTCAAAATTCAACTCCGGCACCTACCACGGACCTAGGTAACTCGAGCATTTCAAATAATAATAAAATTCATATTATATGCTTTGAGTGTAGGGAGCAAGGACACTACAAGAGTAAGTGTCCTAAACGGGTTAAGAAGGCTCCACCGGCACCAAAAGTCAAGGATGCCAGTTCCCCAACACCTAAAGGCAAGGAGCACATCATATGCTTCAAGTGCAATTCGAAGGGGCATTATCGGAGTCAATGCCCTAAGGGGAAGAAGAAGGGGCAAGAAGGAGCATCATATGTAGGGGGAGCCTCCAAGGCAAACCCTAAGGTATATTTCAATAATGCACCTTCTAGATTTAATAGGCAAAAGCATGCTAGAAATAATTTTAATTCTCTTGCAATTTATGAAAAGCATGCTAATAGGAATGAATATTGCTTAGGAGCTAAAAATATTCACTTAGATAATAGGAAGAAATTTGGGACTAATGTCCCTAAAAATAATTCATCTAAGGATAAACCTAGGTCAAATAACACTTGACCAATTTTACCTAGGGAGACCATTAGAAAGGTGCAAGAGCGCCTAGGTATTTACCCTAAATGGACTAGGCATATGCCTAGAAAGTCCCATGCCCATGGTCTAAATCAAAATTCTAAAATCGGGCAATTAGAATTAGAGAACCAAGCCTTGAGGTCAAGGCTTGAGAAATTGGAGAAGACCCTTAAAATTATACAAAATCAATTTAAAGGGTCAAATGATCAAAAGTCAAGGTCCAAAAGTCAAAGTCAACACCAAGGACCTAAGAGTCAAAAGTCAATCAAGGGCAAGCAAGGTTTGGGTCACAAACCTAAGCCTAAGGTAGCTTATCATAGTGTTCCATTAGATTATGGAACACTAACTAGGTCTAGGAAGACCAAGGTCAATAGGGAAGTCATCCCTAGAGTTGACCAAAGGGTGTGTCTAGTGGCTAGGGTTTCAAGGAAACCTAGGGTGGCCACTAAGAAGGTTGCAAGGGGAGTTACCCCTAGAGACAACCTAGGTAAGACCCAAATGACCAAGGCTAATAAGCCTAGGAGGGTCATTAGGAAGGTATCTAGGGAGGTTATCCCTAAGGAATACCTAATTAACCCTAGGAGCTCAAATCAGTTTTGGGTTCCTAAGAGCGTGATTGATTCACGCTAGATGGGTTTAGGGTGTGTCAACCTTGATTGGATGGGTAGTTAACTCAACCATGGCAAAGGTGGCATTTTAGGTCATTTTCAAGGTTATGGCTACCTTGGGAATGTGGTTTGATTTGAATCCTAAAGGTTTTTAGGATGTGCCAGTATTAATTATGAGTATTGATAAAATGATCGAATGTGCATAATTTAGGATTAGAGGTTTTTTAGTGTGTCATTTTGGGTTTTTGGCACACTAGGGAGATTAGTGATAATATGGCAAAATATATTTAATTATATCAAATGACAATTAATATTAAAATTTAGGTATTATTATACCTATATATTTTATATGCCATGATTTGTTTGCCATATGCCATGACATGACATCATGTTTACTTTTATCATTTAAATGTCATGATCATGCTTAGAATTAAGTTTTAAATGTCATGTGTTTTTAGATTTTATCATATGCCATGACATCATGATCATTGGCCATGATTTATTTTGCTATCATTATGCCATGATCATTTTTATGCATCTAATTTGATTAAAATTGATTTAAGGACTATGACATGACTTGAAGTCCCATTTATAAGGGAATCAAATAGAGTTGCCTTAGAAAAATGCATGAAACCCTAGTTTAGGGAGAACAAAACCCACATCTCACATCCAATTGACATGTATGTGTATTTATACACCCTAGATACATGTGAGATGCTAGGATATGAGTTGAGTTCAAGGTGCATAGTTTTTGCATCTAGTTGAACCAAAACTCATCTAATTTTATTGGTGGATCATTGGGAAAGCTTGTGTACAAGTCATGTACTTAGAGCCCAAGGAATATGATCCAAAATAAGGTTTTGAAATCATTTTAAAATCAATTTAGAAAACCTTGGTGAAGTCTATCTTTTGATAGCAATCACCATTGATGAAGTTTATACAAAATAGGGCCAAAACATTGAAAATTTCAATGGTTTTGAGTTTTGTATCAAACTCACTATTTTATGGGTAAATTATTTTTCAAACATTTTTCACCCATTGTTTTAGTCATAAGTATTATACGTATCAAATTTCGTGATTTTTCGATATCGTATATAATTAGTTATGATTTTCAAATTTGATTCGATAGTTGAATTTGGAAAATTCTACGATCGCCATTGGTGGCGATCGATGTATGTAACAATCGTGATTCTTGTCGAGTCATTGCCAGTCTGATTTCGGGTTAACAAGGTTGTTTAGCCCATTTTCAGCCATGGTAAAGGTCCCTAACCACTCCTAACCCTAGGATATGCTTTGGGAAGTATTATGAAGGGTGAAAATTCATTGGATATGGATTTGGAGAGGTGTTAGGTCAAAGTATCAATTTGAGGTGGTGGAAAGTTCAATGTTGAATTTCCAACCTTAATTTTGATGGTTTAGAGTTCCTATTGGCTTAGGGACTCCCCAAGGACATTGTTGGTGCAATGGTCAAGGGGGAGCAAGCCTTTAGGGGGAGGTATCCATCTTGGGATGATGGATGTGTTTTTCTCCTTGAAAAGGAGAAGTTATTGGGAAAGTATCATCAATTGGGAAAATTGATGATTTTTGATACCCAATTTGGAAATTGGGAGAGTGAATAGGATTGCCTCTCTTGAGTGATATGGGACTTATCACTAGGAAGATGGTAGGCATCCTAGATATTTTTAAATCAAGGGGGAGATTGTAAGATCTCATTGGGACATGAGACATTGACCTCCTTGGAGAGATAACCTTTTTGATGTTAGTCAAAAAGGGGGAGAATGTTTGGGAGAACATTTGGTTTACATTTTCACTTGAATGTTTGGGGGAGAACATTTGGTGAGTATTTACCAATTTGGGATAATTGGTAAGAGATTTGAGTTAGTGTTCTAATTCATGATTTGATTTGGTTTTTGTCAAACACCAAAAAGGGAGAGATTGTTGGTGCAATCGGCCCAGGTCACGATTGACCAGACTCGAGTTTGACTCGAGTGATGTTTTGATGTTTGACAAAGGGATTTGACAAAATGGATTGACAATGATGTCGGTTAATATGTTGGGGAGATTGTTTATACAATCGACCCAGGTTATAATTGACCTTGATGGTTGACTAGAGTTGACCATGTGATTATGGGAAAGTCCAAGCATGGGTCTTGGCAAATGGAAAGTCCAACATGGGTTGGCAAAGGAAAAGTCCAACATGGGTTGGCAAAGAAAAGTCCAAGCATGGGTCTTGGCAAATGGAAAGTCCAACATGGGTTGGCAAAGGAAAAGTCCAACATGGGTTGGCAAGGAAAAGTCCAAGCATGGGTCTTGGCAATGTAAAAGTCCAAGCATGGGTCTTGGCAATGTAAAGTCCAACATGGGTTGGCAAGGAAAGTCCAAGCATGGTCTTGGCATGAAAAGTCCAACATGGGTTGGCAAGGGAAAGTCCAAGCTTGAGTCTTGGCATTTGAGAAGTCCAATGGTTGGCGGCGTAAAGCCCAAGCGGAGTCTTGGCGGCGTAAGTCCAATGTGCCTTGGCGGTGTAGACACCGTTAGCATGACATAGCCGATGGAAGCACCTGGAAGCTAGCGCGATGGATGAACAAGTCATGGATGACTTGGAGGGATCCGAGAGGCGTGAGGCTGATGGAGGTGGCTAGAAGGCTTAGGGCCAGGCTAAGGGTGGTCTAGCAAGTATGGGGGCACCATACTTGGGTTAAAACCTCATTCTTGAGGTTGGCAGTCGACTGGCATTATGGCTGGTTTGACTGCCGTGAGTCGACTTGAGTTATTTGCCCGAGTTAGAGCTGGGATTACTGGCGGTCATCGCTCATGGGAGCGATCGGTGATGGCTCTGCGATCGGCCAAGGATGGTAGTCGCCCGGTCGAGTGTCGAGCACAGAACGCTCCGTAGCCGACTGGGCAGTCGACTACGGGCGTTGGCAGTCGACTGCCAAGAGATCCGTTGGAGTTTTTCCAGCGTGGATCGATCCGTTGTCTCACGACAACAGTGGCATCAGTCGACGGGTGACTTATGGCGATCGGTGATAGGTGGAAATCGGCCGCGAGTTATAAAGGCAGCTCGGAAGGAGGGTTTTAGCAGCGATTTCTTGGACGTTTTTGAGGCGATTTGCTGCTGCAAATCAGGGTCTTCAACCACGATTCAAGCGATCAACAAGCAAGCGATCTAAAGAGTTTTTGTAAAGTGTTCTTTACTTCTCTTATTGTATTTCCTATTATATTTGCTTGTTGTATTTAGAGTATTGTTGTAATCTTATTGTAAGAGGTTTCTCCACCTCCGACTTGTGTCGAGAAGGAGTTATTTGATAGTGGTGTGTGTTTGGCATCGCTAGGGCTCGTTTGAGCCCGATCCGTGGAGTAGGAACCGTTACGGTTCCGAACCACGTTATATCATCGTGTTCGTGTGTGATTGTATTTCGTGTATTTCTTTTATTATTATTATTCCGCTGCGCTAACACGAATTGTAGACAAGCACGCGAACGATTTCCATCTACGTACGGTCATCTACGCTATTCACCCCCTCTAGCGGCGTCTAATTCCCAACATGATGTACATGCTCTTAATCCCGAGATAATAATGGGGACATGTACTTAATATTTATTTCTTTGATTTACCAATGGGCGAGATTTATAGATTAAATCGATAGGCTCGGTAAGTTGGGAAATAATATTATTTACATAGTGTGCCGTTGATTATAGGATGCAACCGTGTCCTATATATTAAGATGATGATGTCCCCTTGAGGAGCTCATAAGGATCATCATGTAAACCCTGCAGGTGGACTTTGTCCGACATGATGATGAGGTTGAGTGGTACTACTCAAGGAGTTAGATGTTGATTAATTAATTGATGGACATTCAATATCTTAAACACGGGGAGACATTTGTACAATTAATATATGAAGCCCATATTTATTTATGGGGGTTGGTGAGGTAGATCAATAATAATCCTCTAGTGGAATGGATCATCATTAATGGATCGGATTTTATTTAGGCCAGATCCATTGGGTGGCCAAGATCCAACTCCTCCTCATGGTCCATATTGTAGCCTATTAAAATCCTCATGAAACCTAGATCCAACGGACATGATTAAAAGGAGGTTTGAGAAAAATCTATAAATAGGAGGCAAAGGCTTGGGCGGCAATATAGAATTGGAATTCTAGGGTTTGCTCCTTGGCTTGGGTGGTAACTAATCATTGGAGATTAGGGTTTGCTTCCAAAGGGGTTGGGCAGCTAGGGTTTTGAGAGGTTTTGGGTGGCAACAAGTGGAAGTTTTTTTCTCTCTTCCTAAGGTTTAGCCGGCGCCCATATCTCTTCTTCTTTCTCTCTTGACCGGCGCCCATATCTCTTCTTCTTTCTATATTTCTCTTTGGCCAGCGGCAAGAGTTAGGGTTCTTCCTTTAGAGCTCTTGGCTGGCGACCAAATTTCCTCTTCCTCTCCTTGGCCAGTGGCAAGGATCAAGCTAGGAGCTTGGTGGTCGGCTCTAGATAGGAGAAGAATTGTTTGGTTATCTTCCTTTGTTCGGAGCAAACAAGGAAAGGAAGATACGCGATCTAGGAGGTTTCAACTCTTGGAGGATCGTTGCCCACACAACGTTCAAGAAGAGGATAGGTTATACAATAGAAGATCAAGAGGAATAATCTTGTTTGTTTTGATTTATTTCTTTTGTATAATGTATGTGGCTAATTTACTTGGACCCTGAAGATAAACACCAAAAATCGACGATCCGTACATCAACTATTCCACCGCTAATCGTGGAAAAAGTTAGGTTGCTTGAACAATAAGTTTGTTCAAGAGACCACTCGAATCGAATAGCACGATGATGGATCGGTTGCTTGGGTAATCTGTCTTTGTCAAGGATTATTTTTTTTTAATCCAGGGACGTAGATAGGATCGCCATTCACGAGCGACTGAAGAGGGAAGCAATTTCCTTGAACCATAACTAGCATCCACATGTTTACTCTCAGCATCCCTATGCTTTCATTCAGTGAGTACCGAATGCTTGGATAAACCAAGAAGCATAACATGTGCTAGTCTCACAGAATTGATGATGTCTAATCACATCAATTCGTTGACTAGGAATAGTTTCAATACTTACATGATTACACATCATAAGATACCCACTAATTGTGATCCAATCATAATTTCTTTCATGTCTTACATCGTATTGTGGACTTTAGTATATGAGTTTAAGATCCAATCAAATACATAGATAATGTATACTCAAATAGTAAATATTATTAATAACTTCTAAGGTAATTGCCTTAGGACACCTCTTAATTACATCAAACTCTCACTTGGCCTATAACCAATCGCCTTGGTATCTAATACCATAAGCCTTTATATGCCTCTCGAACTTTCCGTGGGGAAGAGGCTTTGTCAAGGGATATGCTAGATTCTTATTAGTGCGAACTTTCTCTATTTGTACGTCTCTTCTACCTATGATTTCTCTGATCATATGGTAACGGTGTAGTACGTGCTTAGATCGCTGATGAGACAGTGGTTCCTTCGCCTGTGCAATGACGCCATTATTGTCGCAGTAAATCGGTAATGCTTCAACAATGCTCAGAACTACTTCAAGTTCAGTAATGAACTTGTTGATCCAGACCACCTCCTTTGCTGCTTCAGAAGCTATAGTGTACTCTGCCTCCATAGTAGAATCGGCAACGGTGTCTTGTTTGGAGCTTTTCCAACTCACCGCACCTCCATTCAAGATGAATATGTATCCAGATTGAGATTTGGAATCATCTGTAGGGGAATCCTACATCGTTAAAGGGAGGGGGTGAATAGCAGAATGTTTCGTCGCTCAAAGTTTGATCGTGCTTGTCTAAATAAACCCTAAACCCTAAACCATCTCTTCGCCCTCTTGGTATGAACATACCATAACCCAGTTAGATTGTAACTATTATTTCTTTAATATTAAGAACAACTATATAGACCCCTCTATAAAATGCTATTTCACGACTAAGCTGCATCGACCTCATAATCCTCCTCTCGGTTTGACATGCTTTTTCTCCGAACAATTTCTTAACGGCCTATCCCTGTTGGTACCATCGGTCTATTTGGACCTTCTAAACTTCTATGGACTACCCCTGAACCAATTCACCCCCAACTCCTTTCGAATTTTATTGGGAGCTCATATAGTGTTCCAACACTTGAACCTCTCTTTAACCCCTGAAATATTCCATTGCTTCTTCCAATTAAAATCTTCCAAGGCAGGTCTCTTCTATTTATCTAGCCGTTCAGACTGCCAATTCTTGGTGAACCTGCCCACTTCCCACAAGGGCTGGGAAGAATTGTATTTCTTTGTACAGCTTCCCGAGTCTCTACCCTATTCTGATACATGGAAGGTAGCCCTTCCTGAATTGCCTCCTTTCAGGGAAATGAGGACCAAATGTCCCTTCCCGGAAGTGTATAGAGTATTAGGAGAGTTACATTACTGCTCAAACCATCTAATAGAAACTCCTCTTTTAAGCCACTTTGGATTGTCTCCTCTACCTTTGACGACTTCGGTTGCTGTAGGTAGGGTGATACTTACCCTGTAATATGACTTCCTTTCTATGTTATTCATCTTTCTTATCAGTATACCTTGCAGATAATCTAATGCAGAAGGCTTTGGTGGAAGGGGAGGCGATCGAGGCTGCCAAGAAGAAGAAAACCTCGACTAAAAGAGGCAAATCAGTAGCAGCTCCGTCATCCCCCCGGAAAAAGCTGCGGCTCACCAAGAAAGGAGCCTCAAGTTCGTCGGCTCGTCTCCCCTCGCCTTCGGACCAACCGAGTGTTGGATCGAAGTGGATCGCTAGAGGGGGGGGGTGAATAGCGATAGAAACTTTTCTTTGAATTCGTTCGGTAAATCACGAGTAGACACAGCGAAAGATAAATCTAAAATAGAAGAGACAATGGGTTTTTTTACTTGGTTCGTAGCCGAAGGCTACTACTCCAAGGCCCTAGTGGTCCTTGACCACGCACGGAGGGCAAAACACTAAACGAACTCCTTCTCGTTGGAGATAGGAATTAAACGAATACAAAAACTCAAGAAAGACTCAAGGTAGAGGGACACTCCCCCTCTCCTTGATATGATTTAAAGCTCAAAATAAGAACAACTTATACAAATTAAAGATTATACCGACGACTTTTGAAGACTTGAATCTTGGAGCTTGAGTCGTCGTCTCGGCAGCGCTTCGTCGTAGGGATGTCGGAGACTCGTAGCGTATCGGAAGCACTTGGAAGCTTTTTAATTGATGAAAAACCCTAGGACAAGCCCTCCTTTTATAGCCTTTAAGCCCCTCATCGAATGGGTCTTCAACCAATAGGAATTGGGCACAAAACCTCCTTGAAAAATGGTGATAGAGCTTGACTTCTTGAGGCTGATCCTTGACCATCGATCGGTGATGGCCATCATCGATTGGTGATGGTAGCATCGATCAGTCTTGACCTCCGGATCGGTGATTGTGGCGGTCGAGTCCTCAGTGGCGATCGTGATGCTTGCTACAAGTCAAAGTTAGCTCAACAAAAACATAATTCTGACGGTCGTCGACCGTCCGATCTTGACCTAGACCATCTATAGGATGTCTTTGGTCGGATCTACGCTTAATATCATCCCCGTAAAGAGGATACGACCTCACTTACGCTCGCACACACGAGCTTACCTCAATACTTATATGTTGCTTTTGCTTCCGGCCTTCCACTCGATTCCTTCGGCTCCCTCCGAAGTCACTCGAGTGTCGCTCGACCACCGCGGCTTCCTCCGGGTGTCGCTAGCCTTCAGCTCCAGCTTTAGCACTTTTCTGCACACTTGATTCAGCTCGTGAGATAATGATATATCCTTGACTATGCGTCTTTTGTCATAATCAAAATACAGGTTCGACTTAGGTGCCCCTGCACCAACAATCTCCCCCTTTTTGATCCTATGGTAAATTTACGCAAAGTTAAGGGAAAATATAAAGCAGAAAATGAGTAAGATAAACGTTACGCTCATTTTTAGTGAACTCCCTCTTAACCTTCGGTGAGTTTTAAAACAAAAGTTTTAATTTTCAAAAATTTAAATTTTGTTCTCCCCCTTAACTTATGCTCTTCTCCCCCTTTTGCCATGAATCAAAAAAAGTGTGGGGTTTTATATAAAAAGTAGGGGTTTTTTAATAGAAAAGGTAGCATGCATAAAGATTATCTAACATGAGTCCAAGCATGTGTCTTGATTTAATTTGGTTCGAGGTATAGCCCTCTGCACCAACAATGAAAGTTTTTGGAAACTAAGTTTGATTTTCAAAATACTTATAAAATTAGCTTTGAGTTCCACAATACTTATACGCTAATAACTTTTGAAAATATATAAAACCCTTAGAGTTAGTTTGCTCTCCCCCTTAATCAAATATATAAGGTACAGAAGAGTTAGGGGGCGCTAAACATTGACCTAGAAGGTTGTATATTTAGAGTTTTGTCCGAAAATAAATGTTTACGCTCAATAGTTTGAAAAATAGATAGCATTTTTGAAAAGATTATGTAAATTGAAATTATTCCTTATTCATCTCACCCATTCTAAGTGTCTTAGAATTGGTCACCTTATATGTTGTGTGAGATGATTCCAATTTTATCTTGATTAAGTTTTAATGATTTGAAACTTGTCAACCTTGCATTAGATTCGAATTTGATCCTAAGCTCATCAAGTCACCTTTTCAAGATCTTGGCTTCCAGGTCGTGGCGAGGCACAGGGGCCTTCTTTGATCGGAAAAACGACCACTTCCTTAGACAAAGCCAATTTCGAGAAAATAGTAACTTGACTCACCTAAGACCACTTCCTGGTCTAACTAGTCTAGGATACGGCGAGGTAGCTTCAGCTAGTTCCACTCGGTCGAGTGAACCAAACTAGATATGCCTTATCTAGCCCGAATACACAAGACTCCGCTTTCCTAGCGTACTATCATCTCACCGTGTCCTGGTACTATGTTATCAAGCATTGACGAGTTATAGTCCTATCTAACCATTCTAAAAGAAATAAGAGGTTTAGGTTATTGGATATACTATTTTGGTATTAGCTCCCCCTGGATCATTGAACCGATATGGTCTGGTCAAGTAATGAACTTGATCCTTGGGAATCCAAAACCTATTGGTCCTTATATGTGAGTTTAATAAAGTTTTCGGGACCCACGCTTGGACTCGATGATGACTACGGTTTACGATAGACATGTAAGATATATTCGTAGTCTTTGAGCTATATCCGAGTCCGGCTCTGTTGTACACGACTCTCTGAGTTCCAAGAAGTCGGTTAAGATTCTTGGACCCCGTCGAGAACTTGTTCAACCGAGCTTCGAGCTCTTGGACTTGCCCTTTCAAGAGAGAGTTCTCTTCTTCGAGTTTTTCAACTCGAGTTGAGTCCTCCTCTTGAACTCGACTAGTCGAAGAGTTTAGGGGTGTCTCTTGTTTGAGGGTTTCAACCTCCTCAACCAAGGACTCGACCCTAGACTTGGATTTAGCTAATTTCCTAGTTAGCAATTTAATTGTATTGTAAAGCGTATGAATTAGTGAGCGGCTAACCTTGATTTTATCTTTCGGTCCGGCTTTGAGTTGCTTCTCGAAGTAGTCCTCGAGTTCGGAGTCGGTGTTGTAGTTTGATTCAGATTCGGACTCGGACTCGAACTCTTCGGGTCTTGCCATGTATGCTATGCCGACACCTTCTTCGTTGTCCCATGTTGCATGAAACGCCTTCTTTTGACTTGATTTGAATTGTGCCCTCTTTTTGTTTTTTAGTAGCCTCCTTTCCCTCCGAACGATCTTCACTTTCGTTCACTATTGCTTCCACCCTTTCGGATTCGGACTCTGATTCGTCTTCGGGTTCGAGTCCATCTTCTTGCTTGGTGGGTGTCTTGCTTCTTTGTCCTGCAAGTAGAGCAATACCTCTCTCGGCTCGAACCATATTAGTTTGCTCGTGAAGTTCAAACTCGGAAAATAACTCATCTAACCTAAGCTTTGAAAGGTCCTTAGAAACCTTGTAGGCATCAACTATGGATGCCCACAAGGTAGTCCTAGGAAATGAGTTAAGAACATACCTTAGGAGGTCACGGTTTTCGACCTTGTGTCCGATGGTGTGCAAGCCGTTGACAATGTCCTGGACGCGGGCGTGTAGTTGCATTGCCGTCTCACATTCTTGCATTTTTAGGTTATACAATTTATTAAGTAGCAAATCACACTTACTTACCTTCACATCGTTAGTCCCTTCGTGTAGTTCTATGAGTTTTGTCCACAGATCTTTTGCGCTGATGAAGGGTCCGATGCGGTTGAGCTCTTCCTTAGACAAACCACATTGCAATATTTGGGTTGCTCTTGCATCGGCTTCGATTTGCCTCTTGGTTGCATTGGTCCACTTGTTGAAATCCAAGGGCTCGCCTTGATCATTGGTGGGTAGAGCAAAGCCGGTTTGGATGATTATCCAAGACTCGACTTGTGTTTTTAGAAAACACTCCATCCGACCTTTCCAGTAACGGAAATCATCTCCGCTAAAGAACGGAGGTCGGGTGGTGTTGTACCCCTCAATGTGGGCCATAAAGAAAAACTTGCACACACAAAAAAAAACTTGCCAAGACTCAAGTCTTGGATTAGTGGTGCGGAAAATAAAAGGAAACAAATGAGAAATAGAAAGTTAAACAAAGAGATAAGAAACTAAACAAAAAGAAAGTACTCACAATCTTCGATGTCCCCGAGGGTACTAAATGTCGATTTTTGGGGATAAAAACAGATTGTTACGAGGTAAACCCCTATAAGAAGTGTAGATCTCTCAGAGAGCTTCGATTTGGTGGGTAGATCATTTTGTGAGTCCACTTGTAGCAAAAGTTATGCTCGTTTGATCGTGAGGTACTCCGAAGGCGATTAATACTTGCAAAAACACAACCAAAAACTATGTACCAAGACTTGGTCTTGGATTAGTAGTGTGGGAGAAATCTTAAAACGATAAATACGAAAACAAAACAATGCTCGACCGGTGGTTGTACCGAATCTGAGCGCCCCCGGCTATGATACCAATTGTTGGATCGAAGCGGATCGCTAGAGGGGGGGGGGTGAATAGCGATAGAAACTTTTCTTTGAATTCGTTCGGTAAATCATGAGTAGACACAGCGGAAGATAAATCTAAAATAGAAGAGACAATGGGTTTTTTTACTTGGTTCGTAGCCGAAGGCTACTACTCCAAGGCCCTAGTGGTCCTTGACCACGCACGGAGGGCAAAACACTAAACGAACTCCTTCTCGTTGGAGATAGGAGTTAAACGAATACAAAAACTCAAGAAAGACTCAAGGTAGAGGGACACTCCCCCTCTCCTTGATATGATTTAAAGCTCAAAATAAGAACAACTTATACAAATTAAAGATTATACTGATGACTTTTGAAGACTTGAATCTTGGAGCTTGAGTTGTCGTCTCGGCAGCGCTTCGTCGTAGGGATGTCGGAGACTCGTAGCATATCGGAAGCACTTGGAAGCTTTTTAATTGATGAAAAACCCTAGGACAAGCCCTCCTTTTATAGCCTTTAAGCCCCTCATCGAATGGGTCTTCAACCAATAGGAATTGGGCACAAAACCTCCTTGAAAAATGGTGATAGAGCTTGACTTCTCGAGGCTGATCCTTGACCATCGATCGGTGATGGCCATCATCGATCGTGATGGTAGCATCGATCAGTGTTGACCTCCGGCGGTCGGGATTGATGGCGGTCGAGTCCTCAAGTAGCGGTCGGGATGCTTCTGCAAGTCAAAGTTAGCTCAACAAAAACATAATTCTGTCGATCGTCGACTGTCCGATCTCGACCTAGACCATCTATAGGATGTCTTTGGTCGGATCTACGCTTAAGATCATCCCTGTAAAGAGGATACGACCTCACTTACGCTCACACACACGAGCTTACCTCGATACTTACGTGTTGCTTTTGCTTCCGGCCTTCCACTCGATTCCTTCGGCTCCCTCCGAAGTCACTCGAGTGTCGCCCGACCACCGCGGCTTCCTCCGGGTGTCGCTAGCCTTCAGCTCCAGCTTTAGCACTTTTCTGCACACTTGATTCAGCTCGTGAGATAATGATATATCCTTGACTTTGCGTCTTTTGTCATAATCAAAATACAGGTTCGACTTAGGTGCCCCTGCACCAACACCGGGGTCTCAACCCCTAACCATTTATGAGCCGAGAAGAGGAGGCACTACCTCATCTGCCCTTTCTCCCTCTCCTCAAGGAGGGGATTCTCCCTCCCATTTTCTTCATTCCTCCCCATCTGCACAAAATTCACCCCCACCTTCTCATACGGAATCCCTCCAAGCTCCTATACCTTCCGACTCAAGAGCTGCTCCTACCCCCCTTCGTCGTATCAGACCCCCATCCTCCTCTGAAGGGGAGGATCCTTCCCTTCCTGTTCCTCCGAGGGCCACGTTGGGATCCCTGCTGAAGATTCGGCACCCCTCGGAGGTAAAATTCTTCAATCAGTCGGGCATACAAGGCCCTTGCGAGCAAGTGAGCAAGCTGTTGGCAGAGGTATTTACTCTTTCTTTTCCTCCTCTTCACTATGGGTATCTCTATATGCCGATGTATACTGATAATTTTTCTTTCCCTTTAGGCCTCCACCCAACATAACAAAATGGTGGTTCAGCTGGCCCAATTCCAATCTAGTGTGGAGACTCGCCACTTTGCCGCCGTATCACAACAAAAAGAGCTCGTTCGGCGGTTAAACGAGCAAGAGGCAAAGGAGGCGGACTTCAGGGGCCAGTGCGAAGATGCCATGATGCAACTAGCCCTGGTCCGAAGCGAGAAAGAGGAGCTGCAATGAAAAAATGAAGAACTTGAACAGCGCCTCTTCTTACAGTCCAGTGAGCTGCAACAGGTAGACGTCCTGACCCGGGAACTGAAGGAGTATAAGGGATATCTTGGGGACGCCATGATCAAGGATGCTGACTCCTCGGCTACTATTATACAGCTTCAACAAGAACGCCACCGTCTTAATCTGGAGCGTCAAGCCTGGGCAGTTACCAGGGAATCCTGTACAAAGAAGTGTCAGGAGCTTTCCTCCATGGTAGCGGCTCTTCCCCAAACCTTATCGCCGGTGGCTCGGCAGCAATCTACCCTCCACCAGGAGTATTTTGAAGCTCTTTCAGCCTTAGGACAGCAAGCTATAAAGGCAGCCACCGAAAGAGATGCTTTGGCGGCTAAATTGGCGGAAAGTCAAGCTCAGGTGGTTCAATATCAAGACCAACTGAAGGAGCAAGAAGCCGACCTCAAAGGACGCTATGTCAAGAAGGGGGTAGATTTATTTATACTAGGTTTTGAGGGGTCCTCGGCTCAAAATGCCGAACAAGGATACCCGCCTCCTGGCACGGACACTAGCTATTTAGATCCCACGGAGGCGCTAGCTAAGTGTCCGCCCGAACTCTTTGAGTTGTAATTTCTACTATTCTCCTTTTTGGTAATTTTGTCAATAGCCTCTCTTTTACTTCTGAATGATGAATTTGTCCATATGTTTAGTTATCATCATCTTGTCATGTTTCTTGATGGGTCAGAAATTCTGGACCAATTTTAAACTACTCCCTTTTTATGCCATTATCTCTTTTCCCGTATTGTATGGCGCAATCACCTCGTTGGTTCGGGCTTATTGGAGAGATCTCGAATAACATTATTCACATCCGTCCCAATTTCGGTTCGGGAATCCGCTTGAAGTATCTTGCCTGATATTATTCACATCCGTCCCGATTTCGGCTCGGAGATTTGCTTGAAGTATCTTGCCTGATATTATTCACATCCGTCCCGATTTTGGCTTGGAGATTTGCTTTAAGTGACTCTTGCCTATTGGTTTTCTCCATTCCTTTTACTGCTTCGGAAACTGTATCAATCTCTTCGTCTTCTTCCCCTTCCCAAGAACTTCTGCCGTCGCTTTTCTTCCATTATAAATCATTGCCCTCCATGTCTTCGTCCTCCTATCTCACTATCATGGCTTCAGAGGGGCACCCCATCGAAATTTCTTCAAATTCAGAATCTTTTGAGTTGCAGGACTGGGTTTCTGAAGACACTGAAGATCCAGAGACCCGCTCAACTGCCACTTCCTCTTTTCGTCCTCTTCCTTTTCCGCCTCACACTCCAACTCCAACCCCTCCTACAGGGAGGTCCTTTCGTGCTCCCTTCCCTTCCTTCCGTAATAGAGTGTGGAATCCTCCCTTCACCTGGGAGTATACAGTGGGAGACCCCTGTGCCGCTGCCGAACTTCCTCCACTTCCACCAGCGCTGGCTTTCATCCCAGTCCCCCCGGCGGAAGCTTATCCTTCTCCGTTCGATGAAGGTCCATCAGCCATTCCTCCGTCTCAAGGCGAGCGCTTCAAGGTCATCTTGGCGCCCTCTCCCCCCAAAGAGACCTCTCCTGCTTCATCTGTTAGGAGTAATCAGAGAAAATCTGTATAGATCAAATTAATGTAATCATTTCAAACATATCAATAAAAATGAGGGAGGGAACTTGATGTTTGCTTTTGTCTTTTTCTCGTAGAAGTAAGGTTTCTGTCTTCAAAAGGGGATGTCTGATGCGAACATACCTTCTTCTATCATCGCCGGGGATTGGACCCTCTTAATTCTGATTATAGTCCCGTCGATCTTCCCTCACCTTTACGTTTCCTCTTCTTTACTGGCATTTATGGTCCCTATTTCTTCTACCAATAAATGCACTTTTCCCCTTCGTCGCTATAAAAACCCCCGACCCTTACCTGATAGCTTCCATCCTTTCCTTTTCTTTTTGTTTGCCATGGACAGAATATCTGAACAGGGCAGCAGTTCCTCTCCTTCTGAAGAACAGATAAATGATCGCCGATACATAGCTAGCCTAGAGGAGCAAGTGAAGTACTTACAGCAATGGCTGAAGGAAACTTCATGATAATCGCTCCTGTGCAACAACAAGTCGGGTCCCAAAGGAAGGCGCCAGCAGATCTTCTGCGGCAGTCTTACGGCAAATATTGTGCCAACCTCAACCATACAAAGGAGCTCCATCTGTTCCTCTCAACAAAGAACTGTAATACCCAAGATGTATAAGGGTTTCTGTTTGTTATTTTCCCTTGTAAATGACTCAGAATATGTAATTCTCTCGCATCAATGAACTTTCCCAGTTTATCTTCTTTCTCCAGTATCTTCTGAGTTGTGCCACGCTTTACTTCTTTCGTATTCACATAGACTCACATATAACTGAGGCATATTTCGGCTCTTCCGCCTTTTTACTCTGCTGGGTATATATAACCATTAAATGAGCCAACTCTGCTATTTTACAGGAATAAAACAATACAAAGTTAAACAAGGACTTCAACTTCTCCCGCTTTACGGGGACAAAAAGTGATACACAACTGAGGAGATCTCAGTTCTTCCGTTCCGCCACCGCACGGGGATATCTTCTGCTTCGCGGGAATAGAAATTTATACATATAATACATAACCGAGGAATCTCGGTTCTTCCGTTCTGCCACCGCACGGGGATATCTTCCGCTTCGCCTCGCGGGGATAGAAATTTATATATATATATATAATACATAATCGAGGAATCTCGGTTCTTCCGTTCCGCCACCGCACGGGGATATCTTCCGCTTCGCCTCGCGGGGATAGAAATTTATATATATAATATATAACCGAGGAATCTCGGTTCTTCCGTTCTGCCACCGCACGGGGATATCTTTCGCTTCGCTTCGCGGGGATAGAAATTTAGATATATAATATATAACCAAGGAATCTCGGTTCTTCCGTTCCGCCACCGCACGAGGATATCTTCCGCTTCGCCTCGCGGGGATAGAAATTTAGATATATAATACATAACTAAGGAATCTCGGTTCTTCCGTTCCGCCACCGCACGGGGATATCTTCCGCTTCGCCTCGTGGGGATAGAAATTTATATATATAGTACATAACCGAGGAATCTCGGTTCTTCCGTTCCGCCATCGCACGGGGATATCTTCTACTTCGCCTCGCGGGGATAGAAATTTATACATATAATACATAACCGAGGAATCTCGGTTCTTCCGTTCCGCCACCGCACGGGGATATCTTCCGCTTCGCCTCACGGGGATAGAAATTTAGATATATATATTACGTAACCGAGGAATCTCGGTTCTTCCATTCCGCCACCGCACGGGGATATCTTCCGCTTCGCCTCGCGGGGATAGAAATTTATATATATATGGCTCAGAAGCCATCAACATAAAGGAGGCAACGTTTTCATATCATCCCTCTTTTGTGCTTGTCTTCCGAAGGGGAACGCCTATATCCGCCCCTTCCCATGCAAATGAAGGCTTTAGTACATAACGGGTCATTTAGAAAAAATAACCCTTCTTTCCCTTTCACTTAGGGCCGCTTTCACCACAGACGAGGAGCCCAATAATGGTTACAAGCCCACTCTCCTCCCTTTTATAGGGGATCCTTTTGTCTTCGTTTCATTTGCTATCTTCATCCCTTTGCCTTTTCATCTCCTTCTTCTCCGTCTGTTCGTTCCTCCGCCGCCATACTTCATTGCCCCAATCCTTTTTTTTAGCCCTTTCTCTTTATTCTCAGACCCTCAAAATGCATTCTACCTTCTTCCAGGAGATAGCGGGTCGTTATCCACATCGCAAGAGGAAAACCGGTCAGCCGTCGGCTCTGTCTTCTTCATCACTTTCCCCGGTCACCACCACACCTGTTTCATCTCGTCCGTCTTCCTCTCCTCCCCCTGTATCCCTTTTTACTTCCACCCCGGAGGAAATCGGGACAAGTAGTCCTTCCTCAATTTCTCCGGCATTTACAAACCCTAGCTCTCATGCTTTTTCTCCCTCTGCTACCAATATTCAAAAGTCGCCTTCTCCTTCACTGCAACCTGAGGATGAACCTGGGGAGGATGCACTTCCATGTCAGCCGATGACAAAGGATGACTCACCCCTGCATTCTATCTCCCCTGAATACCATTCTTCCTCCGAACCCATGGCGGTTGATATCCCCTTACTGCAAACTTTCCCCTCCACTCATCGCCTGAAGATCCCTTCTCCTCCCTCCAATATCATCCCCCTTCTCCCTATCACCAGTGAACCTCCAACCTCAGTATCATCCGTCCCATCTTCCTCCTTTTCTCCCAGGAGTTTTCGGATCCTGAACTTAGAGGAAGTGGTTCCTCGCATGGAAAGCCTACGCCATGCTCTGGATTTGGTATGTTTTCTCAATTAGCTTCCTTAGCTTTGTCTTACTAACCGATTTCTTTTCCACAACCGGCATGCAGGCCTTGGCCAACCATCAAGAGTTGGATCGCTCCCTCCATCAATATCGGGCTCAAGCTCAAGAATGGGAGCGGCAACAACGGGAAGATTTGGCAAATACTCAGAATCAAGAACGGCTCCTGTTGCAACAATTGCACTTGTGCCAGGAGCAATTAGCCGAAGGTCGCCAAAAAATTCAGAAGGATGCTGATACTATTGCAGCGTTAAGGGAACAACAGCGATCAGGTGTGGAGCCACCGGTCCCCCAGCGGGAAGTCCAACCGGCTTCTCTTGATAAGGAGTCTTCCTCGGCTCAAGAGTTAATACGTTTTCAAGGGCAGGTAGCAGAGCTCCTCAAGGGGAAGCAACAAGATTCTGACGCCATCGCTCGCCTTCAGGTTCAATATCGGCGAGCACAGGATAAGATAGGAGACCTCACGCGACAGGCAAGGAGGTACAAGAAAACTCATCCCTCATAAATTCCAGGGCGCATGCTCACGCCCGTCTACGCAGGTAAGAGACTTCCCTCCAGAGGCTGAGCACTGAACTCGCCCGGACCAGATCTTATTCTGAAGCAGTGGAGGGGATTTCAGCTTCTATGCATCAAAATATGGTGGAGATGACGCACCTTGTGCAGCAGGACCAAAGTTCCCGAGCCGATGATGTTTCCATCCTAGCCGATGCTATTATGGAGGTGTCGCGACACTATGTGGATGTGCGTCGAAATCTTCAAGAACAACAAGAAAAATGCGAGAGGCTGCATCGAGAGCGAAGCCCTGACCGTCCAAACCGCTAGGAGCGACTCATCATTTTACTGCGCGCCACTTATCAGGATGGATTTAATGAAGTGGTTCGGCAGTATGCCGACCAAGGATTACCTCCTCCAACTTATCCTTCATTTTCTTTAAATTGGGAGGCTGGTTTTCGACGTTATCCTCCCGACCGATTTAAGATGTAATTCGATATCTTGTTTTGAAACGGGAATTTCCTTTCCATTTTCTTTCTCTTCTTCAAGATTTATTAACAGTACCGTATTGCTCTTGTAAATAACTCATTAATGAAATTTGGAGAGTACTTGGCATCTAATTAACGCGATCAAGTTAAGAAGTATTCCCCTTCGGAGTCTCATAATTTCTCTTCTTCTATTCCCTACTTCTCATACAGTGTAAAAAAGTTTTAAATGAATGGCATTCCAAGGTCGTGGAATCTCTTTTCCTTGGTCATCTTTCAGATAATATGCTGACCCTGCTACGCAGCGCGTTATTTCATAGGGTCCTTCCTAGTTTGGAGCTAGCTTTCTAGGGTCTCCAGCGGGATTAACTTTACGCAAAACCCAATCCCCTTCTTGAAATCTCCGAGGCATCACTTTCTTATTAAAGGTTCGCTGCACTCTTTGCTTGTAAAATTCCGCTCGCCTCCGTGCCATCTCCCACTTTTCCTCCACCAAGTCCAATTCAGTGCTTCGGATAAGTTGGTTCTGATTTGGTTTGTATGCCTTTATCCGCTATTATTTAATGTAGAACCTCGATCGAATAACAAACTAAAGGAGTTTCTCTGTTCTTTGTCTTGGGTGTAGTTCGATAGGCCCACAGGATGCCTGATAACTTTATACCCAGTTTCCCCTCTGAGCCCCCAATTTGATCTTTAATCCTTGAATGAGGATCCTGTTTGTCACCTCCACTTGCCCGTTCGCTTGAGGGTGAGCTACCGAAGTGAAAGCCTACTGAATGTTGAGACTTTGGCACCACTCTTGGATTTTTTTCCCTTGGAACTGTCGTCCGTTGTCACTGACTATTTTCCGAGGAATACTGTATCGACAAACAATATTTCTCCATAAGAACTGTATCACAGCATTCTCAGTAATTTTGGCCAGGGGCTCTGCCTCCACCCATTTGGAAAAATAATCTACAGCCACCAACAAAAACTTCTTCTGTAAAGGTGCCACTGGCATCGGACCCACTATATCCATTCCCCATTGATCAAAAGGACATGAAGAGACCACAACTTTCATTAACTCAGTTGGCCGTTCGGAATGGTTGCTATGCTTCTGACAAGCAATGCAGGCTTGTACTATGCGAGCAACATCTTGCTGGAGAGTAGGCCAAAAATATCCTGCTAATAAGGCCTTCCTTGCTAAAGCTCTCCCTCCTAAATGATTGCTGCAGCAACCTTCATGAATCTCCCGGAGTACCCATTCCGCATCCTCATTTCCCAAGCATTTCAATAAGGGTCGTCCGAAAGAAGTCTTGTATAATTCTTCATTTAAGAGGGTGAACCGTTTGGCTCGGCTTATTAAAGCGGATGCCGCTATTTTTTCTTCAGGGACCTTCCCGTGCCGTAAATAAGCTATGATGTCAGTCCTCCAATCAAGAATTAGGCTTGATTCGGGTGCGTCTTCCTCCACGCTGCATACTGCTAAGGAAGTATGGATTTTCATATAGACCATTTCCGAGGACTTCATTCCTTCCATAGCACTAGCCATCCGAGCCAATTCATCTGCCTTCCCGTTATTCTCCCGCGGGATTTGCTTTAAGAGGACCTGACGGAATTGAGCTTTTTTTTCTTTCTCAAAAGCCTTCAAGTACTTATGCAACCTTTCCTCTCGAACCGCAAAAGAACCTTGAAGTTGTGATATTACCAACTGGGAATCCGAATGGATTACAATGGAAGAAGCCCCCACCACTTTAGCAGCCCACAATCCCGCTAGAATGACTTCATATTCTGCCTCATTATTAGATGCCCGATATTCCAGGCGAACGGCTAGTCGAGTTTCTTCACCATCAGGGGAAATTAATAGAACACCGACGCCACTGCCCGTAGATCCTGAAGAACCGTCTATGAATATATTCCATGCCTCTGATCCTTCCTCTTTTGCTGCCGAACCATCTTCCGAGCCGCAGGGTACCTCTGCTAGAAAATCAGCAAGCGCTTGGGCCTTGATAACCATTCGAGGTTGGTAGTGAATATCATACTCGCTTAGTTCTACCACCCATTTGGCCAATCTTCCAGAGAAATTGGGCTTAGTGATGACCTTGCCCAATTCGCTGTGTGTTAGAACGGTGATGGGATGAGCCAAAAAGTACGATCTTAATTTGTGGGCAGTTAGCACTAGGATATATGCCAACTTCTCTAGCTCCGTATAACGGAATTCCGCCCCTTCAGGATATGGATGGTATAATAAATAGGCTACTGGTGAGAACTTTCTTGTTTCAATAATACCAAACTAACGGCTCCCTCTGAGACGGCCAGATACATCCATAATGGTTCTCCGGCTATTGGTTTGGCTAGCAGTGGGAGTCCAGCCAAATATTTCTTCAACTCCTGGGAAGCCTGTTCACATTGATCATCCCACTGAAATTTAGTAGCCTTGCGCAGGATCTTGAAGAAAGGCAGCCCTTTGTCCGTCGATCTGGTTATGAATCGTGATAAAGAAACGATCCTGCCCACCAGCTTCTGGGTTTCTCGCAGATTAGCGGGTGACTTCATGTTACATAGTGCTTGCACCTTCTCAGGGTTGGCTTGCAACCCTTTCTCAGTCACGATGTACCCCAAGAACTTGCCGCTCTTTACTCCGAACAGGCATTTGTTAGGGTTTAGCTTCATATTAAACCGCCTTAATGTAGTGAAGGTTTCATTTAAGTCCTTGACTAAATCTCGAGTGGCCTTCGATTTGACTAATATGTCATCCACGTAGACTTCCATATTTTTCCCTTTCTGTTCTGCAAAGATTTTGTCCATAAGGCGCTGATAGGTGGCCCCTGCATTCTTTAATCCGAATAGCATTACCACATAAGCGTATAACCCTCCTGCAGTCACAAAGCTAACCCTCTTTTGATCTTCTTTGGCCAAAGGTATTTGATGATATCCTTGATATGCATCCATTAGGGACACCACTTCATATCCCAAAGTAGAATCAACCAATTGATCAATACGAGGCAAGGGGTAGCAGTCTTTAGGTCACGCTTTATTTAAATCACGAAAATCGATACACATCCTCCATTGCCCCGAAGGCTTGGGGACCAAGACTACATTGAAAACCCATTCGGGAAACTGGATTTCCTTTACATGACCCGCTTTTAGCAGTTTGTCCACTTCTTCGGCTATGACCTTGTCCTTTTCTGGTCCAAAATATCGCCTCTTCTGTTGGACGGGTCGGGCTCCTTTAGTGATATTGAGATGGTGTTCAGCCACTCGAGGGTTGATCCCCGTGAGATCATGCACATCTTTTGCAAAGATGTCTTAATTATCCTTCAGGCAAGCCACCATCTCTTCTTTAGTTTCCAGCTGTTGTGTTATCCGTGTGGCCTTTCCTGGAGCGATTTCCACCAGTTCTCCTTCCTCTATTTTGCTAGCCTTGGGGGGGGGGATTCCTCCAGGACGCAGACATCAGTGATGATGGCAGCTTTGCCTTTGAGGTCATTGGTTCGGGCTTTCTTCTGATCGTCCCGAACCATTTGCACGTAGCAGCTCCTGGAGGCCTTCTGTTCTCCACGGACTTCTCCCACCGATGGACCCACTAGAAATTTCAGCTTCTGGTCGTACGAGGAAGCCATGGCCTGAAAAAGGGTGAGGAAAGGATGCCCAAGAATAGCGTTATAAGTGGACGGAGCATCCACAATGAGGAAAGGGATTATACTGGTTTTTTGGCTGGGCTTTACGCCCAGAGTCAGAGGCAATGAAATCTGCCCCGTAGGGTGTACTACATGCCCTGCGAATCCAAAGAGGGGGGTGGCCACATCTTCTAGCTGGGCATTCCCCAGCTGCATCTGTCCGAAGGCTTCCTGAAAGAGGATGTTGACGGAACTTCCCGAATCGACCAACACCCGGGCCACTTCATAATTGGCCAAGGATATACGAATAACCAAGGCGTCCGTATGGGGCAGTAGGACACCCTGTAAATCTTCTGGCCCGAATGAAACGGGCGGTGCAACTTGAATAGTCTGGTCGGTGACGATGGCCAAACTCTCCATGAGACGGGCATACGACTTCCGCGCTCGGTTGGAGTCCCCATCGGTAGGTCCTCCAGCTATAACATGAATAACTCCTCGTGTGGGAGCGTTATCTAAATTGGATGAAGGGCCCTCACCTGATGGGCCTCCTTGGGAGACAACCTCTTGGGACGGCGTTTGAGGGAAAGTGACTTGAGGTTGTTGATTATAGGGCCCTGGACGAGTTACATTGGGTCGGGGGCCTCGCCGTGCCGGTCCTCCTGCCTGGAGCCTTACTTGCGAATATGCAGTATGGAGGCGATCCAATTCCTCTTGTAACTTGAAACATCGGCCACTACTGTGGCCGTATTCCGTATGATATTGGCAGAAGAATGGGGCAGGGGGGTTACGTGGGATCCCCCTGTATCCTAAGGGTCGGCCACCACTTTGGTCATAGAATTCCATTTCCCATTCTTTCCAAGTCCTCATAGGAGGAAGCGCTTCAGCGGCCATGATTTGTAATGGCGGGACGGGGCAAACACCTTGCAGCATTGGACGAGGCCTCGGACCTCCTGTCGAAAAGGTCTTGTATACTCCCGTCGAGGGGGCGCTTGAGGAGCAGCGGAACGAGCTCTTTCAGTTGGGACTGCTGCGACAGTCCGTTCATCTCTCCGTACCTTTAATCCTTCTTCTTCGCTGATAAACTACTCCGCACAGCTTAGTAGCTCCTCATAACTATCCGCAGGTTATCTTAACAAGGAATTGAGGAAGGGGCCCTCCTTCAACCCGTGCTGAATAGTGCCTCTGAAAGATTCGGATCGGGCTGAGGGGATTCCCCTAGCTGCAGAAGTGAATCGGTGAAGATACCCCCTAAGGGATTCTGAGGGTCCCTGGGTGATATGCATTAACATAGAGGCGTCCTGTTTATACGCCTTGCAGCTGACAAATTCCCGACTGAACATTCTCTGGAAATCAGCGAAACAAGTGATGGATCCTGGGGGTAGAGTATTGAACCACTTTTGTGCCGAGCCAATTAGGGTGGTTCGGAAGACTCGGCACTTGAGAGCGTCAGTATAACAGTGGAGCGAGGCCGCTCCGTCAAATTGAGATATGTGCTCTTCGGGATCCGTCGAACCATCATACTTATTGATCTGAGGATTCCGGAAGTAAGATGGAGGGAGCTCAGAGAGAATGTCCATTGTAAAGGGACTGGGCTCGTATACTTCCGGAGGTCTGGTTGATTGACTTTCGCCCTGTTCTTCCCTGCGCGTTTGGGTGAAGGGCATAGTGTTCTGAGGCGTTCTTCCCCCAAGTCCGCCTCCAAGCAATATTTCCCCATTGACGGCTGTACGAGATGGAGGAGGCATTTCTGGGGGTGGGCCTCTGGAAGAAGGTTCATCGGAATGTGGATGCAGATATCCGGTCCTTCTCCTTTCCCTAGCGAGGGCTTCTATAATAGCGTCATCCATCAGGGCCTTCAGCTGCGATGGTAGAAGAGTGATGGGGCGCTCCTCCGCTGCAGAGGTAGCAGGTTGTTGTACTTCTTCAGGTTGCATCTCGACGTCCAGCTCAAATGTTCCCAGAGACGGCGCCAACTGATGCGGACGGGTGAAATCTGTTTACTCCTTTTTCAATGTAGTGAAGAAATGAGGGAGATCTCAGAGGGTTCTCACAAGCCGCAATCAGTAAAGAAATAAGAAGATGAAGTAGATGAAACGCAAGAAACTGACGCCAGCAATTGAGACTCAGATACAAGATGTAACGTGGTTCGGAATAAGGATTCCTACTCCACGGAGGTGAGCTTTCCCACCGGATGCAGTGCCTAAGCACTTTCACTATGAAGGTCCTCCTTTACGGAAAGTAAGTTTCCGAAGGTGGAGGAGAAAGACCTCTTACAGTGATATCACAAGACGAGAAAAATACAAGAGATGTAACAATGACAGATCTCCGTCCTTCTTCTCCGGCGAGGCGGTTGTCGCTCCCCTTCTCTTCCTGCGTCCCCTTCTCTCTTGCTGGGTGGGAATAATTGCAGATCCTTCTTTCCTCCTTGCTTCCTCCCTTTTATCTTCCCTTTTCCTTCATCGTAACGTCGCGGGCTATCTCCATTGTACACTTGGCCACCACCTCCACCTGGAGAATAATTCTGTTACAGATATGAGGAGTGAAGACTCCTTGGAATATTGCGTGGGGCCTCTTAAGCTGTTGCCTAACACTTCCTCCTCTACTTTTCGGGTAACTAGGTTAGACTATCTCCCTCAACCATCCGCTTTAAGTAAAGCTAGCTTAGGTCTATAGCCCACGGGCGCCCTAGCCCTAGGGTTCCTCATCAACCCCAACCAATTCCTCTTTTTCCCGTGCTAAACTTCCTTTGTATCGATCAGGTTAAGTCAACCCTCTACCCATCCCATCGACTTCTGGAATTATCTAGCTTAACCAATTCTTGTTCCACTCTTAGCGAAGTGCCTTCCGTCTCTTCTTTACCGTATCAATTGCTTCTGCTAACTCTCCCATCAATTGCTTTCGATATACTCCTGTACCAATGGCTTCTGATATTCGCGCCCGAACCAATGGCTTCTGATATTCGTGCCCGAACCAATGACTTCTGATATTCGCGCCCGAACCATTCTTCCTTTTCTCCCTTCGCTGAGCCGAATATTTTGGATCGGATCATGGGTCACCCGCTAACCCTTCTATCGGGAACTATATAGAAAAGGTACCAGTAGTATCAGAAAGGCATATTTGGACTCTGAAACACTGTAGAAATCCACAAGAGTAGTGTATTCATGAATGAATTCAATCAGAATTTTTTATTATATCAATTGATTTTAATCGAAATTCATTGATGGACCTAGGAGATTTAGATTTTTGAAAATTTGATATGTAATGGACAAGAGTAGTGTAGTGAAGATATTTATGGTATTCATGTTTAGTTATGATATCCCTACGATAGTTATGCGTACATACCAATTGTCTTAAAATCATAAACTTTGAAAACCCTTTTTATCACCGTTTTTAATGACTTTGAGTTAATTTTTTAAGCACATATATGAGGCACTTGAGAAACTTATATCATTTGAAATGGGTTCGATCGGAATTCTCTAGGTTCATTAATGAGTTTTAATTGAAATTCATTGATAGACCTAGGGGAGTTGAATTTTTAAAAAGTTGATATACAATGAAGTTATTTATAGTGTTCATGTATTATTTTAACATCTCTATGATAAATTAAGTGTCAATTAAATTTTTTTCTTCTTTATATACATGCAATAATCATCAGGGTGTTCCTTCATGATTTATCTCCCTTCACCATCACTGAGAGATCGATGATGAACGACATTAGACGAGTGTAATCATCTTTTTGCTATTACAAACAATCATCGTGGTGTTAATTTTCAAAAATAAACAATACCAAATTGTTGGAGATTCAGGGATCATGCACAACAGAATAAAACGAATAAAGTAATTTTATTACATCCTAGATATCCCCTAGAGGCTAGGAAAACTTGCATTGACATAATCACATGAAAATATACAAAAAGAGTAGGAGAAGTTATGCCTTCAAGATTCTTTCGAATCCATCGAAACCACAAGCAAGACCAACGGGTCTTGCCTCTATCAGTATCCACGCGGGGATCACCTGAGACAATTCCTAGAGTAGCAAGCCTTTGTTTCCGATTGGTGCAAGCCAATCGGCGGAGACAAGAGAAGAAGAGAGAGAGGAAGATGACTACCAAGGAGGAAAACCTAAGAAAAAACTCTCTCTCCTTAGATGATCAAGGGATCTATTTATAGATCTCTTGATTAGGTTATCTTAGGAGGCTTAAACGGAACTTATCTTACCATAATTATCCCATAATGAAGGTAAGAACAACCTACAAAGTTTTCATAAGAGAAATCTCCAAAAATGGTGGAACCGCGACACGACCGTGTGTCTTACACATGGCCGACCGCATGCCAAAAGGCACGATCGTGCTAGGACACATTGCTAGCCGTGTGTCCTTTTGGGTACAACCCAGCTTTTGGCCATTTTTGGACAGAGCCAGGCATGACCCGTGCTAGATTAGGCATGGTCGTGTGAGGCTCTGTATGGTCCGTTTAGGTGTAATATGGTCGTGCTAAGTCCGACAATGCCATAGGAAGTTCCATAGCCTCTGTTTCACACTCCTTTGGTATGGTCCAACTAGATATATCTTCTCTCATCGAGAATCTCATTCTCAGACTTGTTTACATCTCGAGATCACTCATACTGCATGTGGCCCAATAAGTTCCCAGTTATATTGGTCATTCATAATTAATCCCTTAATTATGAATAGATCATGAGTGACACCTAGTAGTAAATCATGACCCCCAATTGACCGGAAAGTCTAAATCAACTCCAGAACATTTCTAAACACTTCAACAGCTACAGTTGTTCGTGTCTTGTTCCTTTCACTCATCCTATACCTACTTAGTTCAGAATATGGTCTATGTGTTCATCCCCACTAGGTTGACTACGTTAGACCTAACCCAAGTTAGTTTTCTTGTCCTATGGATTCAAGTTACTCCTATATGTTCCCAAGAAGACCATCTTTTTAACATGTTTGCTCTGGCCAAAGACTTCTGAGTAACAATCCTGACAAGAGACCCAGGGTATACATCTCCTTTATTAGGAGTGGTGAATCCTCTGTGGGTTATTCAAACACCTTCGATCACTTTGGCTCATACCCAATCATTTCGAAGTTACACCTACTATGTAGATGGTTGCGAAGAAGTCAAAGTATAAGGTGCCATGATCAAGGTGACTTGAATACCTCAAGTCTAAGGAAACTCGCACTTGAGCTACAATGAGATCTTCAATGATATATAGAACAATATGAAGTCTCATAGCAGGCCACTCCAATGAACTAGTTACCATTGTTGGGATGTATACTGAAAAGTCTATTCTTTGTATGAACATCATTATTTTTGAAATAAGAATCACATGATCATTGTTTGCATATTTATGATTATGCATATTGTCTGATACATTACATTATAGATAACATGGTGTGTGGTGTCACATAGAAGATCATGTTATCAGTTCTTTGTAGAGTATAAGTAGAGGCTCACAACCAAGATGGTTTTGGACAAACCATTAGTATGGTTGTAGTGTAATTTGATATTGGTTTGTCTTGACCATAGAATTACACTAGTACACTGTGTGTATTGAGCATGACCGACTTAGAGGTAATTCAATTTATTGCTGACTACATAATTGAATCGGACCTCGGATATTATGGTGTACATGCTCTTAATCCCGATATAATAACGGACACATGTACTTAGTATTTATTTCTTTGATTTACTAATGGGCGAGATTTATAGATTAAATCGATAGGCTCGGTAAGTTGAGAAATAATATTATTTACATGGTGTGCCGTTGAATATAGGAAGAAACCGTGTCCTATGTATTAGGATGATGATGTCTCCTTGAGGAGCTCATAAGAATTATCATGTAAACCCTGCAGGTGGACTTGGTCCGGCATGATGATGAGGTTGAGTAGTAATACTCATGGAGTTAGATGTTGATTAATTAATTGTCAGTAAATTAGTTAATTGATGGACATTCGATATCTTAAACACGGGGAGACATTTGTACAATTAATATATGGAGCCCATATTTATTTATGGGGGTTGGTGAGGTAGATCAATGATAATCCTCTAGTGGAATGGATCATCATTAATGGATCATATTTTATGTGGGCCAGATCCATTGGGTGGCCAAGATCCAACTCCTCCTCATGGTCCCTATTGTAGCCTATTAAAACCCTCATGAAACCTAGATCCAATGGACACGATTAAAAGGAGGTTTGGGCAAAATCTATAAATAGGAGGCAAAGGCTTGGGCGACAATATAGAATTGGAATTCTAGGGTTTGCTCCTTGGCTTGGGCGGCAACTAATCATTGGAGATTAGGGTTTGCTTCCAAAGGGGTTGGGCGACTAGGGTTTGGAGAGGTTTTGGTTGGCAACAAGTAGAAGTTTTTCCTCTCTTTCTAAGGTTTAACCGGTGCCCATATCTCTTCTTCTTTCTCTCTTGGCCGGCGCCCATATCTCTTCTTCTTCCTATATTTCTCTTTGGTCGACGGCAAGAGTTAGGGTTCTTCCTTTGGAGCTCTTGGCCGACGCCCAAATTTCCTCTTCCTCTCCTTGGCCAGCGGCAAGGATAAAGCTAGGAGCTTGGTGGTCGGCTCTAGATAGGAGAAGAATTATTTGGTTATCTTCCTTTGTTTGGAGCGAACAAGGAAAGGAAGATACACGATCTAGGAGATTTCAACTCTTGGAGAATCGTTGCCCACACAACGTTCAAGAGGAGGATAGGTCATACAATAAAAGATCAAGAGGTATACAAGAGGTATAATCTTGTTTGTTTTGATTTAGTTCTATTGTATAATGCATGTGGATAATTTACTCGGACTTCGAAGATAAACACAAAAACCGACGATCCGTACATCATCTATTCCACGACTAATCGAGGAAAAGAGTTAGGTTTCTTGAACAACAAGTTTGTTCAAGAGACCACTCGAATCAAATAGCACGATGATGGATCGGTTGCTTGAGTAATCCGTCTTCATAAAAAATTATTATTTTTTAATCCGGGAACGTAGATAGGATTGCAATGCACGAGCGACTGAAGAGGGAAGCAATTTCCTTCAAGTGGTTTCAGAGACACGGTTTTCAAATTTGTGTGTTTAGGATTCGGTTATTTTTATGCACTTATTATATATTATGTGTGCCGGATAATAGTAGGATGTGCGTAGGCTAACTTTTTGGTTGCAGGCATAAGATCCAACTATTATGACCATATGTGTGTGTATGTGATTGGATGTGTGTAATTGTAATATTATTTGAATCCTCGTGATTGACGAGGCTAGTATTTAATTTTTGTAATTAAGTATAACATTGTTTAGCCACTTTTTTATTTTAGTTTACTTTCGATCTAGATTTTATGTACACTCCTTTGTGGAGTATATGATCGATGGATGTAAATTAAAATAAATTTTCTCGGCTCAGATCTCCGGATGGCTTGTACATGGCGTAGGGAGGAGCGGACGAGATGACAACACGACGGGAGGCATATTGGAAAACAAAAGTCATAATAGGTGGAAAATATTTTTTTCATATTTATTGCTTCTTGTTTGATATGGATGTTGTGTGCTTGGAAAATTCTTCATTTTAAATTACTAAGTGGGAGAGGGGTATTTTTTTAAATTCCTATGGCCTCCATTACAATTTGACATGTGATGCAAACAAACTTACATGTCGGCTTTGAGTGCTTTCCTCCCCATCGAATGAGTTTGTTTTGCGGATCACTAGGTCAAATATGGTTATAAGAAATTATTTAGGAGTGTGTGTACTTCCCCATCGGAAGGCACATAATTCGAGATAATTGCCTTAGTATCGGGTAATGGTGAACACTTAGATGTAAATAGGAATATCCTCCCCCATCGGAGTCACTACTTTTATTTGTAGGGCCGAAGAGAAACCAACTATTATTTTTATTTGTCAAAAAGTAAGGTTGACAGGATAATAAAATTAATGGGTAAAACCTCCTCTTACAAATGAAGAATTCATATACATCCACACTATCGTGGCATACAATATTCTCGGTGTTTTGAGGTGTTGGTTAATTTAAAAATTTTATTATTTGAGGAATTAATAAAATTTTGAAATCTAATATTTTGATCTATGTGATTCTTAGGTTTTTCAAAAATGACTTTCAACCCACTTGCTGTGATACTAAAGGAAAATAAACTTACTGGACCCAATTATGTTGATTGGAAAAGAAATCTAGATATTGTCTTGACTGCTGAGGAGTACAAGTATATACTCTTCGAAGAGTGTCCTCCTAAGCCTGCGGATGATTCTGGAGAAAAGGAGAAAGAGAGTTATAAAAAGTGGATTAAGGATGATGAGATGGCGCGGTGTTACATTTTGGCTTCTATGTCAAATGTATTACAACATTAGCATCAAGCCATGCCTACTGCTTATGACATGATGCTCAATCTCAAGGAACTTTTCAGACACTAGAATCGGACTGCGAGGCAGGAAGCCATGAGGAACTTGATGATGACCACCATGATTGAGGGAACACCCATGAGGGATCATATTCTCAAGATGATGGCTAATTTGAATGAGTTGGAAGTCCTTGGAGATGAGATCGATGGGTAAACCCAGGTCGATATCATTCTCCAATCTTTACCTTGGAGTTTTGAGCAGTTTTGCATGAACTACAATATGAACAAGAGGTTGTATTCATTGGTGGAGCTTCTGACAGAACTCCAGGAGACAGAGAGACTTTTTCGTCAGAGTGCTCAGGCTCAGGCCATGGTTGCTCAGAAGGTTTCTACTTCTAAATCGAAAGGCAAGAAGAAGAAGAAACAAGGTGGAGCAAAGGTGGCGGGAGGATCTCAGGGAGGAGTGAAGAAGCCGAAAGGCAAGTGCTTCACTTGCAAGCAGACTGGACATTGGAAGAAAGACTGCCCCAACCGGAAGTAGAACAAAGGTATATCTTTTGGTCTAGTCGTTGAAACACGTTTAATGGTGTTATCTACTGACACTGGTGTGTAGATACAGGAGCCACTGACCATGTCTGCAATACTTTGCAGGGGTTTTAGGAAACCAGACGACTAATTGAGGGGGAGATTACCGTTTACTTGGGCGATGCTATGAAGGTGGCGGCTATTGCAGTGGGAGATATTTATTTATCTTTTGATAGGAATAAAACTTTGGTTTTGTAAAATTGCCTTTATATACCTTTATTTAGAAAGAATTTGATTTTGGTTTCTAAATTGTTTATGGATGGATATTCTATTTCTTTCAATGACAGAGTTGTTATAAAAAGGAATAGGGAGATTATATGTTCTGGTACATTGGTAGGTAATTTGTACACTCTTGAACCAAAAGCTCCCATGATGTAAATAGAAGTAAATAACTCATCTTCTAAATCTAATAAGAGAAAAGAACCTTCGAAAATGAACCAAACATATCTTTGGCATCTAAGGTTAGGTCATATTAACTTGAGTAGGATTCAAAGGTTGATAGCTGATGGACCTTAGGATTCATTAGTGGTGGAAGATTTCCCAACCTGTGAATCTTGCTTGGAAGGTAAAATGACCAAGAGGTTTTTTAAGGCCAAGGGGTATAGAGCCAAAGATGTGTTGGAATTGGTTCATTATGATTTGTGTGGTCCTATGTCTATCCAGGCTAGAGGTGGTTTTGAATATTTTGTCTGTTTTATAGACGATTATTCAAGATATGGATATATTTACTTGATGTGCCGCAAGTCTGAATGCTTTGACAGGTTCAAAGAATTCAAGGCTGATGTGGAGAAATGTCAAGGTAAAAGTATCAAGACACTACGATCTGATCATGGTGGTGAGTACCTCTTGGGAGAGTTTAGGAATTACTTATCAGAGGCTGGGATTCAATCCCAATTGTCTACACCTGACACACCCCAGCAGAATGGTGTAGCGAAGCGAAGGAATAGGATTCTTATGGAGATGGTTAGATCGATGATGAGTTATTCTGAGTTACCAGATTCGTTCTGGGGTATGCTTTGGATACGACAGTGTATATTTTGAACTTGGTACCATCTAAATCAGTGCCTTCTACTCCCACATAATTTTGGACTGGACAAAAGCCTAGTCTGAGACATATTCAGATTTGGAGGAGTCCAACACATGTGCTGAAGGCAGATGCTGGTAAGTTGGAACCTCGTACAGAAGTGCACATGTTCGTAGGCTATCCTAGAGGAACGAAAGGTGGTTTGTTCTATAGTCATAGAGATCAGAGGGTGATCGTTAGCATGAACGACATATTTTTAGAGGAAGACTATGTGATGAACCACAATCCCACGAGTAAGATTGTTTTGGAGGAATTGAGAGGGGAAGTCACTACTTTAGTACCACTGGTACAAGAGGATATACCACAAGTGACTACACCGCGTGTCACAGAGGATACACAGGTGATATCTCTGTTGGGAATTGGCTTCGGAGGCTCATTAGCTCCCATGTCCCCGGATTAAAATTTTTACTAATGAAAACTAATCCGGATGGGATGAGTTTCCTAAGCTCAACCAATTCGTCGTTGTGCTAACGACTTGAGAAATCGCTTGAACAAACTAGTTGTTCAAGTAACAAAACTCTTCTAGTCGGTTAGCCGTGGAAGAGACGACGGACGGATTGCCGGTTCTTGTGTTTATCTTCGGAGTCCATGATTATACAAATACATATGAATGTAGACATGTATAATCAACACATACATAAAGTAAACATGCTCATAACAAATACAAGCAAGTAACCATCCACACAAAACATGCATATAATTGAAAAGCAATTATAAACATAATACAAAAGAACATTAATCAAAATAAACAAGATTATACCTCTTGATCTTCTATTGTATGTCCTCCCTCCTTTTGGACGTCGTGTGGGCGACGATCTACCAAAAGTTGAAGCCTTCTAGATCACCGATCTTCCTTTCCTTGTTCACTAGGAACAAAGGAAGATCCTTAAACAAAACTCATCTTCCTTTCTATAACCGGCCACCAAGTCAATAAACTCGATGTTGCCGCCAGCCAAGGAAGATAAAATGGAGTATGGAAACCAACCAAAGGAGAAACAACAAGGGAATGGGCGCCGCCCAACACTTGGAGAAGAAGAAAGAAAACACCCCTTCTCCTTGTTGCCACCCAAACCCTAAACTAGGCTCCCCTTAATTTCCGGCTAAGGATGAAGGGAAGTAAAATAGATTGAGCTTTGGCCAAGGTAGAGGGAAGAAGGTAGAGGGGCCGGCCATCAAAGGAAAATGAAGAAGAATCTCCCTCTCCTTGTTGCCGCCCAACACCAACAACCAAACCCTAACCCTAGCCTCCTCCTATTTCTTGCCGCCCATGGGAAGCAACCCTCATCTCATCCACCACAAGCCATAGATCAAGGGGAGAATCTTGGGCGCCAGCCAAACCAAAGAGGAAGGAGGAAGAGGGGTGCCGGCCACCATTGGGAAGAAGAAGAAGAAGCTCCCTTCTTCTTGTTGCCGCCCAACACCATGAACCAAACCCTAACCCTAGCCTCCTCCTCTTTCTTGCCGCCCAAGCCACCTTATCTCAATTAGGTTTTCCTCTTTCTCATTCTTCTTGCCGCCCAAGCCTAAGCCCATATATATATAGTTAGGTTTAGGCCTTGGTTTAATCTCCTCCATTGGTTCTAGGGATTTAATCTCAACTGTCGGATCTAGGGTTTCATCCCAACCATCGGATCTAGGGTTTCATCCCAACCATCGGATCTAGGGTTTAATTCCAACCGTCGGATCTAGGGTTTCATCCCAATCGTCGGATCTAGGGTTTCATCCCAACTGTCGGATCTAGGGTTTCATTCCAACCGTTGGATCTAGGGTTTCATCCCAACCGTCGGATCTAGGGTTTCATCCCAACCGTCAGATCTAGGGATTTAATCTCCACCGTCGAATCTAGAGTTTTGTTTTCCATCATTGGATCTAGGCTTCATGAGGTGTTAATAGGCTACAATAGGGACCATGAGGAGGAGTTGGATCTTGGCCACCCGATGGATCGGAACCACATAAACTTGATCCATCAATGATGTTCCATTCCACTAGAGGATCATCATTGAATTACCTCACCAACCCCCATATGATAATATGGGCTCTATATATTATTTGTACATCCATCTCCCCATGTTTAAGATATCAAATGTCCGTCAATTAATTAATTTACTGACCATCAATTAATTAACATCTAACTCCTCGAGTAGTACCACTCAACCTTATCATCATGTTGACTAAGTCAACCTGCAGGGTTTACATGATGAACCTTATGAGCTCCTCAAGGGGACATCATCAACCTATATATAGGACACGGTTTCCTCCTATAATCAACGACACACCATGTAAATAATATCATTTCCCAACTTACCGGGCATATTGATTTAATCCATCTAAATCTCACCATTCGGTAAATCAAAGAAATAAATACTAAGTACATGTGCCCGATATTATATCGGGATTAAGAGCATGTACAACATAATATCCGAGGTCCGATTCAATTATGTAGTCAGCAATAAATTGAATCACCTCTATGTCAGTTCTGCTTAATACACCTAAGTGTACTAGTGTAACTCTATGTTCAAGACAAAACAATACCAAGCTACACTACAACCATGCCAATGGTTTGTCCAAAATCATCTTGGTTGTGAGCCTCTACTTATATTCTACAAGGGACTGATAACATGATCTTCTGTGCCACACCAAGCACCATGTTATCTACAATGTAAAATATTTGACAATATGCACAAATATAATAAATATAAAGTGAAAATAATGATCATGTGATTCTTATTTCAAAATAAAAATGTTCATACAAAAAGAGCTAGGCTTTCAGTATACATTCCAACAATCTCCCACTTATACTAAAAGACTATGCTGTCATCACACTGCCATACATCTGATTCCCCTTCCCTCCACATGCCTATCAAAGCTCTCGCTAGAAGAGCCTTAGTGAAAGGGTCTACCAGGTCATCCTCTGATGCAATCTTGGCGACAACAACTTCTACCTCCTTTACGATCTCTCGTATCAGGTGGTACTTGCGCTCTATGCATTTACTTACTTTATGGGCTCGTGGTTCCTTCGAGTTTGCAACTGCACCATTATTATCACAATAAATTGTGATATTTCTGGGCAAACCAGGAATCACATCCAAGTCCATCAGGAAGTTCCTGAGCCACCCAGCTACTTTGGCCGCCTTAGAGGCTGCCACATACTCAGCTTCCATGGTGGAGTCTGCCACGCATTTCTGCTGGACACTCCTCCATACAATGGCTCCACCTTCCAAAGTAAATACAAAACCTGAGGTAGACTTACTGTTATCCCTATCAGATTGGAAATCGGAATCTATGTAACCCACAGGGAGTAATTGGTCTGCCCGGTAAACTAGCATATAATCCCTAGTCCTTCTCAGGCACTACAATATATGCTTTACCGCAGTCCAATGTCCCTGTCCTGGATTACTCTGATATCTGTTGACCATGCCCACGACATAGCAGATATCGGGTCTCATACATAGCATCGTATACATGAGGCTTCCTACTGCCGAAGCATAAAGAACCGCCTTCATCTCCTCTATCTCCTCAGATGATCTAGGACACATCTCCTTAGATAAAGGAACTCCATGCCTGAAAGGTAGAAAACCTTTCTTGGAGTTTTGCATGCTAAAACGATCCATAATCGTGTCTATGTATGAAGCTTGGGATTAGCACACTAACCTTGATCCTAAGGATGTGTCCCACTTTTCCCAAGTCCTTCAAAACTGTTTGGACAACCATACCCTTACGTCTGATAACACTCTGATATTGTTGCCAACTACCAAAATATTATCTATGTATAGTACAAGAAATACCACTACGTTTCTGTCACATCTCTTGTATACACAAGACTCATCCGGACTTTGAATAAATCCATAAGTCTGGATTTACCTCATCAAAGCGGATGTTCCAAGACCTCGAAGCTTGTTTCAATCCATAAATGGACCGATTAAGCTTACATACAAGATGCTCTTTGCCCTTAGCAATGAATCCCTCTGGTTGCTTCATATAGATGTTCTCCTCAAGACTTCCATTAAGGAAAGCTGTCTTGACATCCATCTGCCACACCTCATAATCCATATGAGCTGCTATGCATAAGAGCTCCCAGACCTGATTTGAATCCATAGATTCAATCTTAGTATTCATTGCACTTTGCAAAGATGCTGCATCTTTATCTTGGATTGCCTCGTCATATGTCCAGGGATCAGGTTCATGTTCGCCAGGGACCAAATCGGAAGATTCTCCCAAGAACATGAATCTATCAGGCTGTCTCACAACCCTCCCACTACGACGAGGTATCACCTGTGTATCCTCTGTGACACGCGGTGCAGTGACATGTGGTATATCCTCTTGTACCGGTGGTACTGAAGTCGGGACTTCCCCTGTCAACTCCTCAAGAACAATCCTACTCGTGGGCTTGTGGTTCATCACATAGTCCTCCTCTAGAAATCTGGCATTCGTACTAACGATCACCCTCTGATCTCTAGGACTATAAAACAAACCACCCTTCGTTCCCCTAGGATAGCCAACAAACAAGCGCACTTCTGTACGAGGTTCCAACTTACCAGCATCAGCCTTCAGCACATGTGCTGGACTCCCCCATATCCGAATATGTCTTAGACTAGGCTTTCACCCAGTCCACAACTCTGTGGGAGTAGAAGGCACTGATATAGATGGAACCAAGTTCAGAATGTACACCGCCGCATCTAGAGTATATCCCCAGAACGAATCTTGCAAGTCAGAATAACTCATCATTGATCTTACCATCTCCATAAGAGTCCTATTCCTTCGCTCTGCTACACCATTCTGCTAGGGTGTGCCAGGTGCAGACAATTGGGATTGAATCCCAACCTCTGATAAGTAGTTCCTAAACTCTCCCAAGAGGTACTTACCACCACGATCAGATCGCGGTGTCATCTATATCTTGAATAATCATCTATGAAAGAGAAGAAATATTCGAGACTACCTCTTGCCTAGATAGTCATAGGACCACACAAATCAGAATGAACCATTCCTAACACATCTTTGGCTCTATACCCCTTGGCCTTGAAAGGCCTCTTGGTCATTTTACCTTCCAAGCAAGATTCGCAGGTTGGGAGATCCTCCACCACTAATGAACCTAAAGGTCCATCAGCTATCAACCTTTGAATTCTACTCAGGTTAATATGACCAAGCCTTAGATGCCAAAGATATGTTTGGTTCATCTTCGAAGGTTCTTTTCTCTTATTAGAATTAGAAGATGAGTTATAAACTTCAATTTGCATCGTGGGAGGTTTTTGGTTCAAGTGTTTATAAATTTCCTATCAATGTACCTGAACAGATATTTTCCCTATTCCTTTTTATAACAACTCTGTCATTAAAAGAAATAGAATATGCATCCATAAACAATTTAGAAATCGAAATTAAATTCTTTCTAAATAAAGGTACATAAAGGGAATTTTTCAGAACCAAAATTTTATTTTTCTTAAGAGATAAATAAAACTTCTCCCACTGCAATAGCCGCCACCTTCATGGCATTGCCCAAGTAAATGGTAATCTCCTATTTAGCTAGTCGTCGGGTTTCCTGGAACCCCTGCAAAGTGTTGCAGACATGATTAGTGGCTCTCGTATCTACACACCAGGTGCCGGTAGATAATGCCTCTAACCATGTTTCAACGACTGGACCAAAGGATATACATTTGTTCTTGCTTCGAATTGGGATAATCCTTCTTCTTATGTCCAGTGTGCTTGCAAGTGAAGTACTTGCCTTTCGGCTTCTTCACTCCTCCCTGAGATCCTCCCACCACCTTTGCTCCACCTTGTTTCTCCTTCTTCTTGCCTTTCGGCTTAGAAGTAGAAATCTTTTTGAGCAACCATGGCTTGAGGACACTCTTTGAAGAGTGCATACTTGTACTTCTTAACAGATAAGACAATATGTAGATTCTTTTCCAATCATCATTATTTGGGTACAGTAAGTTTATTTCCTTTAGTATCATAGTAAGTGGACTGAAAGTCATTTTTGAAAATCCTAAGAATCATAATGATCAAAATATTAGATTTCAAATATTATTGATTCCTCAAAACAATAAAATTCCAAAATCAACCAACACCTCAAAACACCGAGAATATCGCATGCCACGATAGTGTGGACGTATACGAATTCTACATTTGTAAGAGGAGGTTTTACCCATTAATTTTACTATCTTGTCAACCTTACTTTTTGACAAATAAAATTAATAGTTGGTTCCTCTTTGGCCCTACAAATAAAAGCAGTGACTCCGATGGGGAGGATACTTTTTATTTGCATCTAAGTGTGCACCATTACACGATACTAAGGGAACTATCTCGGATTATGTGCCTTACCGATGTGGAAGTACACACGCTCCTAAATAATTTCCTATAACCATTATTTGACCTAGTGATCCACAAACAAACTCATCTGATGGGGAGGAAGGCACTCAGAGCCGACACGCAAGTTTGTTGCATCACACGTCAAATTGTAATGGAGGCTGCGGGAATTAATTAAAATATCCCTCTCCCACTTAGTAAATTGAAAATGAGGAATTTTCAAGCACACACAACATGCATATAAAACAAATCAGCAATAAATATGAAAAAAAATAGAATTTTTCCAACTATTATGACTTTGTTCTCCAATATGCGTCCCGTCGTGTCGCCACCTCATCCAATCAATCTTTTCCCGCGCGCAAGTCACCAAAGAGATCCGAGCCGAGATATATCATTTTAATTTACATCCATCAATCCTATACTCCATGAAGGAGTGTACAAATGATCTAGATCGAAAGTAAACTAAAATGATCGGCTAAACAATGCCTTATTTAATTACAAAAATTAAATACTAATCTAGCCTCGTCAACCCCGAGGATTCAAATGATATACATACAATCACACACAAACAATCACATACACACATATAGCCATAATAGTCGGATCTTATGCCTGCAACCAAAAAAGTTAGCCTACGTACATCCTACTATTATCCGACATACTCAATATATGATATGTGCATGAAAGTAACCGAATCCAAAACACACAAAACCGGAAACCGTGGCTCTGATACCAATTGTTGGGAATCGGCTTCGGAGGCTCATTAGCTCCCATGTCCCTGGATTAAAATTTTTACTAATGAAAACTAATCCGGATGAGATGAGTTTCCTAAGCTCAACCAATTCATCGTCGTGCTAACGACTTGAGCAATCGCTTGAACAAACTAGTTGTTCAAGCAACAAAACTCTTCTAGTCGGTTAGCCGCGGAAGAGACGATGGACGGATCATCGGTTCTTGTGTTTATCTTCGGGGTCCATGATTATACAAATACATATGAATGTAGACATGTATAATCAACACATACATAAAGTAAACATGCTCATAACAAATACAAGCAAGTAACCATCCACACAAAATATGCATATAATTGAAAAGCAATTATAAACATAATACAAAAGAATATTAATCAAAATAAACAAGATTATACCTCTTGTTATACCTCTTGATCTTCTATTGTATGTCCTCCCTCCTTTTGGACGTCGTGTGGGCGACGATCTACCAAAAGTTGAAGCCTTCTAGATCACCAATCTTCCTTTCCTTGTTCACTAGGAACAAAGGAAGATCCTTAAACAAAACTCATCTTCCTTTCTAGAACCGGCAACAAAGTCAATAAACTCGATGTTGCCGCCAGCCAAGGAAGATAAAATGGAGTATGGAAACCAACCAAAGGAGAAACAACAAGGGCATGGGCGCCGCCCAACACTTGGAGAAGAAGAAAGAAAACACCCCTTCTCCTTGTTGCCACCCAAACCCTAAACTAGGCTCCCCTTAATTTCCAGCTAAGGATGAAGGGAAGTAGAATAGATTGAGCTTTGGCCAAGGTAGAGGGAAGAAGGTAGAGGGGCCAGCCATCAAAGGAAAATGAAGAAGAATCTCCCTCTCCTATTTGCCGCCCAACACCAACAACCAAACCCTAACCCTAGCCTCCTCCTATTTCTTGCCGCCCATGGGAAGTAACCCTCATCTCATCCACCACAAGCCATAGATCAAGGGGAGAAGCTTGGGCGCCGGCCAAACCAAAGAGGAAGGAGGAAGAGGGGTGCCAACCACCATTGGGAAGAAGAAGAAGAAGCTCCCTTCTTCTTGTTGCCGCCCAACACCATGAACCAAACCCTAACCCTAGCCTCCTCCTCTTTCTTGCCGCCCAAGCCACCTTATCTCAATTAGGTTTTCCTCTTTCTCATTCTTCTTGCTGCCCAAGCCTAAGCCCATATATATATAGTTAGGTTTAGGCCTTGGTTTAATCTCCTCCATTGGTTCTAGGGATTTAATCTCAACCGTCGGATCTAGGGTTTCATCCCAACCGTCGGATCTAGGGTTTCATCCCAACCATCGGATCTAGGGTTTCATTCCAACCGTCGGATCTAGGGTTTTATCCCAACCGTCGGATCTAGGGTTTCATCCCAACCATCGGATCTAGGGTTTCATTCCAACCGTCGGATCTAAGGTTTCATCCCAACCGTCGGATCTAGGGTTTCATCCCAACCATCAGATCTAGGGATTTAATCTCCACCGTCGGATCTAGAGTTTTGTTTTCCATCATTGGATCTAGGCTTCATGAGGTGTTAATAGGCTACAATAGGGACCATGAGGAGGAGTTGGATCTTGGCCACCCGATGGATCGGAATCACACAAACTTGATCCATCAATGATGTTCCATTCCACTAGAGGATCATCATTGAATTACCTCACCAACCCCCATATGATAATATGAGCTCCATATATTATTTGTACATCCATCTCCCCGTGTTTAAGATATCGAATGTCCGTCAATTAATTGATTTACTGACCATCAATTAATTAACATCTAACTCCTCGAGTAGTACCACTCAACCTTATCATCATGTTGACTAAGTCAACCTGCAGGGTTTACATGATGAACCTTATGAGCTCCTCAAGGGGACATCATCAACCTATATATAGGACACGGTTTCCTTCTATAATCAACGGCACTCCATGTAAATAATATCATTTCCCAACTTACCAGGCATATTGATTTAATCCATCTAAATCTCAACCTTCGGTAAATCAAAGAAATAAATACTAAGTACATGTGCCCGTTATTATATCAGGATTAAGAGCATGTACAACATAATATCCGAGGTCCGATTCAATTATGTAGTCAGCAATAAATTGAATCACCTCTATGTCGGTCCTGCTCAATACACCTAAGTGTACTAGTGTAACTCTATGTTCAAGACAAAATAATACCAAGCTACACTACAACCATGCCAATGGTTTGTCCAAAACCATCTTGGTTGTGAGCCTCTACTTATATTCTACAAGGGACTGATAACATGTTCTTCTGTGCCACACCAAGCACCATGTTATCTACAATGTAAAATATTAGATAATATGCACACATATAATAAATATAAAGTGCAAACAATGATCATGTGATTCTTATTTCAAAATAAAAATGTTCATACGAAAAGAGCTAGGCTTTCAGTATACATTCCAACAATCTCGTCGTAGTGGGAGGGTTGTTAGACAACCTGATAGATTTATATTCTTGGGAGAATCTTCTGATTTGGTCCCTAGCGAACATGAACCTGATCCCTGGACATATGATGAGGCAATCTAAGATAAAGATGTGGTATCTTGGCAAAGTGCGATGAATTCTGAGATAGAATTTATGGATTCAAATCAGGTCTGGGAGCTAGTAGAACCATCCAATGGTGTAAAAACCATTGGATGCAACTGGATCTACAAAAGAAAGAGAGGAATAGATGGGAAGGTGGAAACCTTCAAAGCAAGGCTTGTAGCGAAAGGGTATACTCAGAAAGAGGGTATAGATTATGAGGAGACCTTTTCGTCGAGAGCCATGCTTAAGTCTATCCGGATTCTCTTATCTATTGCTGCTCATATGGATTATGAGATGTGGTGGATGGATGTCAAGACAACTTTCCTTAATGGAAGTCTTGAGGAAAACATCTATATGGAGCAACCAGAGGGATTCATTGCAAAGGGAAAAGAGCATCTTGTGTGCAAGCTTAATCGGTCCATTTATGGATTGAAGCAAGCTTCGAGATCTTGTAACATCCACTTTGATGAGGTAATCTAGTCTTATAGATTTATTCAAAGTCCGGATGAGTCTTGTGTATACAAGAGATGTAACGAAAACATAGTGGTATTTCTTATACTATACGTAGATGACATTTTGTTAATTGACAACAATGTCAAAGTGTTATCAGACGTAAGGGTATGGTTGTCCAAATAGTTTGATATGAAGGACTTGGGAAAAGTGGGACACATCCTTGGGATCAAGGTTATAAGGTTTTGGCTTATTTTAGCTTCATACATAGACATGGAGTACCTTTATCTAAAGCTTCATACATAGACACTATTTTGGCTTATTTTAGCATGCAAAACTCCAAGAAAGGTTTTCTACCTTTTAGGCATGGAGTACCTTTATCTAAAGAGATGTGTCCTAGAACATCAAAGGAGATAGAAGAGATGAAGACGGTTCCTTATGCTTCGGCGGTAGGAAGCCTCATGTATGTTATGTTATGTATGAGGCCGGATATCTGCTTTGCCATGGGCATGGTTAGCAGATATCAAAGTAATCCAAGATAGGGACATTGGATTATGGTAAAATATATATTGAAGTACCTGAGAAGGACTAGGGATTATATGCTGGTATACCAGTCAGATCAATTACTCCCTGTGGGTTACACATATTCCGACTTCCAATTAGATAGGGATAACAGTAAGTCTACCTCGGGTTTTGTGTTTACTTTGGGAGGTGGAGCCGTTGTATGGAGGAGTGTCAAGCAGAAATGTGTGGCGGACTCCACCATGGAAGTTGAGTATGTGGCAGCCTCTGAGGAAGCCAAAGAAGCTGTATGGCTCAGGAACTTCTTGATGGACTTGGATGTGATTCCTGGTTTGCCCAGAACTATCATGATTTATTGTGATAACAGTGGTGCAGTTGCAAACTTAAAGGAACCATGAGCCCATAAGGCAAGTAAACACATAGAGCGCAAGTACCACCTGATACGAGAGATCGAAAAGCGAGGAGAAGTTGCTGTAGCCAAGATTGCATCAGAAGATAACCTGGCAGATCCTTTCACTAAGGCCCTTCCAGCGAGAGCTTTTGATAGGCATATGGAGGGAATGGGAATCAGATGTATGGCAGTATGAGGACATCATAGTCTTTTATCATAAGTGGGAGATTGTTGGGATGTATACTGAAAAGTCTATTCTTTGTATGAACATCTTTATTTTTGAAATAAGAATCACATGATCATTGTTTGCATATTTATGGTTATGCATATTGTCTGATACATTATATTGTAGATAACATGGTGTATGGTGTCACACAGAAGATCATGTTATCAGTTCCTTGTAGAGTATAAGTAGAGGCTCACAACCAAGATAGTTTTGGACAAACCATTGGTATGGTTGTAGTATAATTTGGTATTAGTTTGTCTTGACTATAGAATTACACTAGTACACTTTGTGTTTATTGAGTAGGACCGACTTAAAGGTGATTCAATTTATTGATGACTACATAATTGAATTAGACCTCAGATATTATGGTGTACATGCTCTTAATCCCGAGATAATAATGGGGACATGTACTTAATATTTATTTCTTTGATTTACCAATGGGCGAGATTTATAGATTAAATCGATAGGCTCGGTAAGTTGGAAAATAATATTATTTACATGGTGTCCCATTGATTATAGGATGCAACTGTGTCCTATATATTAAGATGATGATGTCCCCTTGAGGAGCTCATAAGGATCATCATGTAATCCCTGCAGGTGGACTTGGTCCGACATGATGATGAGGTTGAGTGGTACTACTCATGGAGTTACTTGTTGATTAATTAATTGATGGACATTCGATATCTTAAACACGGGGAGACATTTGTACAATTAATATATGGAGCCCATATTTATTTATGGGGGTTGGTGAGGTAGATCAATAATAATCCTCTAGTGGAATGGATCATCATTAATGGATCGGATTTTATTTAGGCCAGATCTATTGGGTGGCCAAGATCCAACTCCTCCTCATGGTCCCTATTGTAGCCTATTAAAATCCTCATGAAACCTAGATCCAACGGACATGATTAAAAGGAGGTTTGAGAAAAATCTATAAATAGGAGGCAAAGGCTTGGGCGGCAATATAGAATTGGAATTCTAGGGTTTGCTCCTTGGCTTGGGTGGTAACTAATCATTGGAGATTAGGGTTTTCTTCCAAAGGGGTTGGGCGGCTAGGGTTTGGAGAGGTTTTGGGTGGCAACAAGTGGAAGTTTTTTTCTCTCTTCCTAAGGTTTAGCCGACGCCCATATCTCTTCTTCTTTCTCTCTTGACCAGCGCCCATATCTCTTCTTCTTTCTATATTTCTCTTTGGCCAGCAGCAAGAGTTAGGGTTCTTCCTTTAGAGCTCTTGGCTGGCGACCAAATTTCCTCTTCCTCTCCTTGGCCGGTGGCAAGGATCAAGCTAGGAGCTTGGTGGTCGGCTCTAGATAGGAGAAGAATTGTTTGGTTATCTTCCTTTGTTCGGAGCGAACAAGGAAAGGAAGATACGCGATCTAGGAGGTTTCAACTCTTGGAGGATCGTTGCCCACACAACGTTCAAGAGGAGGATAGGTTATACAATAGAAGATCAAGAGGAATAATCTTGTTTGTTTTGATTTATTTCTTTTGTATAATGTATGTGGCTAATTTACTTGGACCCTGAAGATAAACACCAAAAATCGACGATCCGTACATCAACTATTCCACCGCTAATCGAGGAAAAAAGTTAGGTGGCTTGAACAATAAGTTTGTTCAAGAGACCACTCGAATCGAATAGCACGATGATGGATCGGTTGCTTGGGTAATCTGTCTTTGTCAAGGATTAATTTTTTTAATCCAGGGACGTAGATAGGATCGCCATGCACGAGCGACTGAAGAGGGAAGCAATTTCCTTCAACCATAACTAGCATCCACATGTTTACTCTCAGCATCCCTATGCTTTCATTCAGTGAGTACCGAATACTTGGATAAACCAAGGAGCATAACATGTGCTAGTCTCACAGAATTGATGATGTCTAATCACATCAATTCGTTGACTAGGAATAGTTTCAATACTTACATGATTACACATGATAAGATACCCACCAATTGTGATCCAATCATAATTTCTTTCATGTCTTACATCGTATTGTGGACTTTAGTATATGAGTTTAAGATCCAATCAAATACATAGATAATGTATACTCAAATAGTGAATATTATTAATAACTTCTAAGGTAATTGCCTTAGGACACCTCTCAATTACATCAAACTCTCACTTGGCCTATAGCCAATCGCCTTGGTATCTAATACCATAGGCCTTTCTATGCCTCTCGAACTTTCCTTGGGGAAGAGGCTTTGTCAAGGGATATGCTAGATTCTTATTAGTGCGAATTTTCTCTATTTGTACGTCTCTTCTACCTATGATTTCTCTGATCAGATGGTAACAGTGTAGTACGTGCTTAGATCGCTGATGAGACAGTGGTTCCTTCGCCTGTGCAATGGCGCCATTATTGTCGCAGTAAATCGGTAATGCTTCAACAATGCTCAGAACTACTTCAAGTTCAGTAATGAACTTGTTGATTCAGACCACCTCCTTTGCTGCTTCAGAAGCTATAGTGTACTCTGCCTCTATAGTAGAATCGGCAACGGTGTCTTGTTTGGAGCTTTTCCAACTCACCGGACCTCCATTCAAGATGAATATGTATCCAGATTGAGATTTGGAATCATCTGTAGGGGAATCCTACATCGTTAGAGGGAGGGGGTGAATAGCAGAATGTTTCGTCGCTCAAAGTTTGATCATGCTTGTCTAAATAAAATAATTAGTGCGCAGCGAAAAATAAAAGCACAAACTAAAACAAAGACAAATAACCCAAAGCACACCCACAAATGCAAGGATATAATGTGGTTTGAAACCTAGGATTCCTACTCTACGGGTCGAGCTCAAATGATCTCTAGTGATACAAACCACCACTAATACACTTCTCGAAATAATCCAGAGGTGAAGAAATATCGTACAAGTGTCTACAACAATAAACATGAAGTGCAAGAAAATACAAATAAATACAACAAATGATGTAAAGAAAACTTTACAGAAGATTGCTTTGAATGCTTTGCTTGTTGGTTGCTTGGATGAGCTTGAAAAACCCTGAAAGGCACCTGCACTTTGCCTCCAAATTGCCTCAAGAAACGCTCAAGAAACCAAGGCCGAAATCCTCCACGAACTGCTCCTTTTATGCCTGCATCGGGCTGATTCCGCGCTTGGTCGTCGACTGCCAAAAAGCCCTAGTCGACTCCCTACAGTGTCGTTATCTCACAATGGGCTTAATCCACGTTGGCTTTCTAGCCAACGGATACACTGGTAGTCGACTGCCATTACAAGCAATCAACTGCCAAGCTCATAACCGATTGTTCAGTCGTCTACCAAGCTTTCTGTGCTCATGACTACAAACAACAGTTGACTTTCCTCCATGGTAGTCGACTGCTCAAGGTCAGATGACTACCCAAAGATGGCAGTCGGCTGCCAAGGTCACTCGGTCGCAGTTGTTTGCCAGTCGACTCCTGACCAGTCGACTGGTCCATAACCCCAGTCGATTGTTAAACCTCAACCATAAGGTTTACCCCAAGTATGATACCCTCATATTTGCTAGATCACCCTTAGCCTAGACCTAAGCCTTCTAGCCACCTCCATCAGCCTCACGCCTATCGGATCCCTCCAAGTCATCCATGACTTGTTCATCCATACGCTAGCTTTCAGATGCTTCCATCAGCTATTGTCATGCTAACTGGGTCTATACCGCCAAGGCACATTTGGGCTTACGCTACCAAGACACACTATAACACCCCCCTCTACTTACACTAGTAAAGGAGGTGTTGCCATCATACTTTATCTTACTCTTTTCGTGATCAGGTAAAACATGACTCAACCATCCATAGACTCACATACACTATTTATAAATTAACCAATACCTGACTTAAAATAGAAGAGTATCAACAACTTGTACTAAGATCTAAACATGGTTTCTAAACGAGTATCATAATTTAAACTCTTAACTTGAAACAACAGAAGCTAAAGAAACAAACCAACTATATTCACATGTTGACACTAGGCTATTTCACAAGTTCTTAACCTATCTAAGCATGCACATTCACTAGAGTTCTAATGTAGAACATTCTTAAGTAACTCAACCTCATGCATGACGATAGCAATGATATGCATCTTTGGCATGAACCTGAAAATAAACAACAATACATAACATCAACCCTATCGCCTAACATGGGCACTAGCACATAACATGAACACTAGCACACTAGTAAGTTCAAAGTTCTTAGCATATCATAATACTATCAAGTTCGACATTCTTAGACACAACATGATCAAACACATAACATGAACACTACCACACGAACAAGTTCGAAGGTCTTAACATAACAGAATACTAGCAAGTCCAGGATCATAATCCACTGTTCCGCTGCCACACACACACCAAGCACTTCATCCGCTACCCCCTCTTACTCAAACTTTTCTTTACCCTTATCTGCAGTATAAGGAATGCAACTATAAGCAATGATGCTTAGTAAGTATATCCTATTCTCACAAAACATCTCATTATAAGAAAACATGTTATTAGAATACTTGCATGTAACATATGCTCGTACTGGCCATTAAGAAAATTCTGCATTAACCATTTAGAAACACTTGTACATAACACAAGGGTTCAACTTAAATGCATGAACTTGGAAATACACAACTTGCAATACATGCTCCTTAGATATGCTTCGCTTGTAGAAACATATACATGTGACATACTTAAACTTGTAACCATTGTGCTTTAGTTAACTTTAGAAAACCATATGTACATATATACTTTAAAATTAGTAAACATCCTTATTTGGGCAGCCCGACATAGTACCAATTTGCTTGCAACCCTAATAGAATTCGGGGTAGCTAGCCACCGAACTTATTAGGGCAACTTACTAAGGGCGATCTAGGGGCCCGTGGGAGATCTAAGGGCTCGATACATGCCACTTCAAAGTAAAATACTTTCTTTATATATAAATTACTTATTTTTGTCTGGTAATGAGTATTTTATATGATCATAATCAAAAACCCATATAGGAAGCCTTTCAAGATGTTTGATCATGCTCTTTGTCCCCAAAACTCGTAGGGGAAACATCTTGTGATCTTTACATCTTGCTTCCAATGAAATATTGAAAGTAAAATACTTCCTTTATATATGACTCACTTATTTTTCTATCATTTAACAAGTATTTTACATGATCATACTCAAAACCCATATAGGAGGCCTTTCAAGACATGTGATCATGCTCTTTGTCCCTAAAACTCATAGGGGAAGCATCTTTGCGATCGTTACATCTTGCTTCCAATAAAATATACTTAAAATACCTAAAAATTCAAACAAACATAATCTATACAGAACCTATAAATCTGAATAAAAAATAAGATACTAGAAGCTAGGTGTACAAATCAAAGAGTTACTTATGCTATAGGTGAAAGATAGCATCCTAGTGATCTTATGTCTTGCTTAAAACAAAATATACCTTACCTATAAATCTAAACACACCCATATAATGTGATCAAAACATATTTTTGTCATTTATCAAACATTTAACATGATCATACTCCCAAAACTCATATAGGAAGCCTTTCAAGACATTCGATCATACTCTTTGTCCCCAAAACTTATAGGGGAAGCATCTTTGCGATCTTTACCTCTTGCTTCCAATGAAATATACTTAAAATACCTAAAAATCCAAACAAACATAATCTGTAAAGAACATATAAATCCAAATAAAACATGGTGATAGAAGCTAGATGGGCATATCAAAGAGTTACTTATGCTATAAGTGAGAAATAGTATCTTTGCGATCTTAGATCTTGCTTAAAAAGACATATACCTTAACAATACATCTGAACACACACATATATCATCTGATCCAAACATATAATCTATCAAAACATAGGAAAATAAGCTATATAAAACAATTGAAGAACTACTTATACTACAGGTGAGAGATACTTACATCCCCTCGCTATTGTACTAGTATACCGCTAGGGTTTTTGTGAGATGAAGACCTTCCCTTGCTCCTTAGACATAGGAGTGGTCCTCTAGCATATACTAAGCCTTTGTATCCCCTTGAAACCCCCTTGAGAACCCCAACCAAAAGCTTTAGGGGTTCGCAAGCAAGATGAGGGAAGAAGGAGAAGAAGGAATGTGGAAGTAGGTTTTTGCGTGAAGGGAGGAAGGAGGAGTGCCATACATTTCATACCAGCAATACGTAACTGAACGAAGTATACTGATCATGCTAACAACTTGAGTGATCGCTTGAACAAACTAGTTGTTCAAGCAATACAACTCTTCTAGTTGGTTAGCCGCGGAAGAGACGACGGACGGATCGCCGGTTTTTGTGTTTGTCTTCGGGGTCCATGATTATACAAAATATATACAAATGCACACTTGTATAATCAACACATAAAAGAACATGCTAAGATCAGAAAATAAAGTTGTAAAACTTTTATACCTCACGATCTTCTACCGTATGTCCTATCCTCCTCGTGGACGTCGTGTGGGCGAAGATCCTCCACGAGTAGAAGCCTCCTAGATCGCGTTCTTCCCTTTCTTGTTCTCTGCGAACAAAGAGAAGAACCAAACAAAACTCCTTCTCCTTTCTAGAATCGGCCACCAAGCCAAGGAGCTCGATGTAACCGCCGGCCAAGGAGTGAATGGTTGAGCGCCGGCCAACCTTGTGACAATGTTGCCGCCGGCCACCTAGAAGTTGGAGAAGCACCGGCCACCAAGAAGTTGGAGAACCGCCGGCCACCAAGGAGCAAAGGAGGAGGAAGAGGGCCGGCCAAAGCAAGGAAGAGGAGGGAGTGAGCGCCGGTCACCAAGGAGAAAAGAAGGAAACCCTAATCTCCTTTCTTGTTGCCGCCCAAACCACTTCCAAAACCCTAGCCGCCTAAAACACTTGAGAGGCAAAACCCTAATCCAAGAGAACCATCATCGCCGCCCAAGCCTTAGCCCTCTATTTATAGAATTGGGCTTAAGCCTCCTTTAATCTCCACCGTCAAATCTAGGGATTTAATCTCCACCGTCGGATCTAGGGTTTTATCCCAACCGTCGGATCTAGGGTTTCATCCCAACCGTTGGATCTAGGGTTTCATCCCAACCGTCGGATCGAGGGTTTCATCCCAACCGTCGGATCTAGGGTTTCATCCCAACCGTCGGATCTAGGGATTTAATCCCAACCGTCGGTTCTAGGGTTTCATCCCAACCGTTGAATCTAGGGTTTCATCCCAACCGTCGGATCTAGGGTTTCATCCCAACCGTCGGATCTAGGGATTTAATCCCAACCGTCAGTTTTAGGGTTTCATCCCAACCGTCGGATCCAGAGATTTAATCTCAACCGTCGGTTCTAGGGATTTAATCCCAACCGTTGGTTTTAGAGTTTTGTTTTACATCCTTGGATCTAGGCTTCTTGAGGATTATATTAGGCTACAATAGGGACCATAAGGAGGAGTTGGATCTTAGCCACCCGATGGATCGGAACCACACAAACTTGATCCATCAATGATATTCCATTCCACTAGAGGATCATCATTGAACTACCTCACCAACCCCCATAAATCAATATGGGCCCCATATATTATTTGTACATCCATCTCCCCGTGTTTAAGATATCGAATGTCCGTCAATTAATTGATTTACTGACCATCAATTAATTAACATCTAACTCCTCGAGTAGTACCACTCAACCTTATCATCATGTTGACTAAGTCAACCAGCTGGGTTTACATGATGAACCTTATGAGCTCCTCAAGGGGACATCATCAACCTAATATATAGGACACGGTTTCCTTCTATAATCAACGGCACACCATGTAAATAATATCATTTCCCAACTTACCGGGCATATTGATTTAATCCATCTAAATCTCACCCTTTGGTAAATCAAAGAAATAAATACTAAGTACATGTGCCCGTTATTATATCGGGATTAAGAGAAAGTACAACATAAAATCCGAGGTCAGATTCAATTATGTAGTCAGCAATTAATTGAAATACTTCTATGTAGGTCCTGCTCAATACACCTAAGTGTACTAGTGTAACTCTATGTTCAAGACAAAACAATACCAAGCTACACTACAACCATGCCAATGGTTTGTCCAAAACCATCTTGGTTGTGAGTCTCTACTTATATTCTACAAGATACTGATAACATGATCTTCTGTGCCACACCAAGCACTATGTTATCTACAAAGTAAAATATTAGACAATATGCACACATATAATAAATATATAAAGTGCAAACAATGATCATGTGATTCTTTTTTCAAAATAAAAATGTTCATACAAAAAGAGCTAGACTTTCAGTATACATTCCTACAATCTCCCACTTATACTAAAAGACTATGCTGTCATCACACTACCATACATCTGATCCCCATGTCCTCCACATGCCTATCAAGCGCTTTCCTGGAAGGGCCTTAGTGAATGGATCCGCGGGTTATCCTCTGATGCAATCTTAGCGTGACTACTTCTCCTAAATTTACGATCTCGTGAGGTGGTACTTGCGCTCTATGTGTTTACTCGCCTTATGGGCTCGTGGTTCCTTCGAGTTTGCAATCGCATTCATCATTATCACAATAAATTGTGATAGTTCGAGCAAACCAGAATCACATCCAAGTCCATCAAGAAGTGGTCCTCTGTAGGTCGCCACATACTCAGCTTCCATGGTAGAGTTCGCCATGCATTTCTGCTTGACACTCCTCCATACTATGGCTCCACCTCTAAAAGTAAACACAAACCCCGAGGTAGACTTACTCTTGTCCCTATCTGATTGGAAATCCGAATCCGTGTAACCCATGGGGACTAATTGATCCGCCTCAGAAACCACCATATAATCCCTAGTCCTTCTGTGTACTTCAATATATGCTTTATCGCCCAATGTCCCCTGTCCAGATTACTCGATATTCGCTAACCATGCCCACTGCAGCGGATATCTGGTCTACATATAGCATAGCATACATGAGGCTTCCTATCACCAAGCATAAGGAACCGCCTTCATGTCCTCTATCTCCTTTGATGTTTTGGGACACATCTCTTTAGATAAAGGTACTCCATGCCTAAAAGGTAGAAAACCTTTCTTGGAGTTCTGCATGCTAAAACGATCAAGGATAGTGTCAATGTATGAAGCTTGAGATAAGCACAACATCCTTTTCTTGCGATCCCTTATAACTTTGATCCCAAGGATGTGTCCCACTTCTCCCAAGTCCTTCATGTCAAACTGTTTGGACAACCATACCCTTACGTCTGATAACACTTTGATATTATTGCCAACTAACAAAATGTCATCTACGTATAGTTCAAGAAACACCACTACGTTTCCATCACATCTCTTGTATACACAAGGCTCATCCGGACTTTAAATAAATCCATATGACTGGATTACCTCATCAAAGTGGATGTTCCAAGATCTAGAAGCTTGCTTCAATCCATATATGGACCGATTAAGCTTACATACAAGATGCTCTTTGCCTTTAGCAATGAATCCCTCTGGTTGCTGCATATAGATGTTCTCCTCAAGACTTCCGTTAAGGAAAGCTGTCTTGACATCAATCTTCCAAATCTCATAATCCATATGAGCAGCTATAGATAAGAGAATCCGGATAGACTTAAGCATAGCTACCGGCGAAAAGGTCTCCTCATAATCGATGCCCTCTTTCTGAGTATACCCTTTCGCAACAAGCCTAGCTTTGAAGGTCTCAACCTTCCCGTCTACCCCTCTCTTTCTCTTGTAGATCCACTTGCATCTAATGGCTTTTACACCATCGGGTGGCTCTACTAGCTCCCAGACCTGATTAGAATCCATAGATTCTATCTCTGAATTCATCGCTTTTTGCCAAGATACCGCATCTCTATGTTGGAGTGCCTCGTCATATGTCCAGGGATCAGATTCATGTTCACCAGGGACTAAGTCCGAAGACTCTCCCAAAAACATGAATCTCTCGGGTTGTCTAACAACCCTCCCACTACGGCGAGGTGCCTCCTGTGTATGCTCTGTGACACGCGGTGCAGTGACTTGTGGTATCTCCTCTTGTACCGGTGGTACTGAAGTCGGGACTTCCCCTGTCAACTCCTCAAGAACAATCCTACTCTTGGGCTTGTGGTTCATTACATAATCCTCCTCTATAAATTTGGCGTTCGTGCTAACGATCACCCTCTGATCTCTAGGATTATAAAACAAACCACATTTCGTTCCCTTAGGGTAGCCAACAAACATGCACACTTCTATATGAGGTTCCAACTTACCAGCATCAGCCTTCAGCACATGTGCTGGACTCTCCCATATCCGAATATGTCTCAGACTAGGCTTTCGCCCAGTCCACAATTCTATAGGGCTAGAAGGTACTGATTTAGATGGAACTAAGTTCAGAGTATACATTTTCGTATCTAGCACATACCCCCAGAACGAAACAGGTAACTCAGAATAACTCATCATCGATCTGACCATCTCCATAAGAGTCCTATTCCTTCACTATGCTACACCATTCTGCTGGGGTGTGCCAGGTGCAGACAATTGGGATTGAATCCCAGCCTCTGATAAGTAATTCCTAAACTATCCCAAGAGGTACTCACCACCACGATCAGATCGTAGGGTCTTGATACTCTTACCTTGACGGTTCTCCACATCAACCTTGAATTCTTTGAACCTGTCAAAGCATTCAGACTTGTGGCGCATCAAGTAAATGTATCCATATCTTGAATAATCGTCTATAAAAGAGACGAAATATTCAAAACCACCTCTTGCCTAGATAGACATAGGACCGCACAAATCAGAATGAACTAATTCTAACACATCTTTGGCTCTATACCCCTTGGCCTTGAAAGGCCTCTTGGTCATTTTACCTTCCAAGCAAGATTCGCAGGTTGGGAGATCCTCCACCACTAATGAACCCAAAGGTCCATCAGCTATCAACCTTTGAATTCTGCTTAGGTTAATATGACCAAGCCTTAGATGCCAAAGATATGTCCGTTCATTTCATGAAGGTTCATTTCTCTTATTAGACTTAGAAGATGAGTTATTGACTTCTATATGCATCGTGGGAGTTTTCGGTTCAAGAGTATATAAATTGCCAACCAATGTACCAGAACAGATAATCTCCCTATTCCATTTTATAACCACTTTGTCATTAAAAGAAATAGAATATCCATCCATAAACAATTTAGAAACTGAAATTAAATTCTTTCTAAAAGTAGGTACATAAAGACAATTTCTCAAAACCAAAACTTTATTCCTATCAAAAGATAAATAAACGTCTCCCACTGCAATAGCCGCCACTTTTGAAGCATTGTCCATGAAGACGGTAATCTCTCCCTCAGCTAGTCGTCGGGTTTCCTGGAACCCCTGCAAAGTATTGCAGACATGATCAGTGGCTCCTGTATCTACACACCAAGCACTGGTAGATAACACCGCTAAACATGTTTCAATAACTAAACAAGAAGATATACCTTTGTTCTTTCAGTGAGGATAGTCCGCCTTCCAATGTCCAGTCTGCTTGCAAGTGAAGCACTTGCCTTTTGGCTTCTTCACTCCTGCCTGAGGTCCCACTGCCACTTTCTTCGCTCCACCTTGCTTCTTCTTCTTCTTACCTTTCGGTTTAGAGGAAGAAACCTTCTGAGCGACCATGGCTTGAGCGCTTTGTGAAAAAGCCCTCTGCGCTTGAGTTCTCGGAAGCTCCGCCAACGAATACAACCTCTTGTTCATGTTGTAGTTGAGGCAGAACTGCTCAAAACTCCTAGGCAGAGACTGGAGAATGATATCGACCTGGGTTTCCCCATCGATCTCAGCTCCAAGGACTTCCATCTCATTAAGATGAGCCATCATCTTGAGAACATGATCCCTAACGGGTGTTCCCTCGATCATGGTGGTCGTCATTAAGTTTCTCATCACCTCCTGTCTAGCCGCCCTACTCTGATGTCCGAAAAGTTCCTTGAGATTGAACATCATGTCATAAGCTGTGGCCATGGCACGATTGCGATGTTGCGATTTTGACATAGATGCCAAAATGTAACACCGCGCCATCTCATCTGCCTTGATCCATTTCTTATAACTTTCTTTCTCCTTTTCATCAGAGTCATCGGTGGGCTTAGGAGGACAGACCTCGAAGAGTACAAATTTGTACTCCTCTGCAGTTAAGACAATATCCAGATTTCTTTTCCAATTAATGTAGTTTGTTCCAGTAAGTTTATTTTCTTTTAATATGACAGCAAGTGTGTTGAAAGCCATTTGAAAAACCTAAGAATCACAATGATCAAAACATTAGATTTCAAATATTATTGATTCCTCAAAACAATAAAATTCTGAAATCAACCAACACCTTAAAACACCGAGAATATCGCATGCCACGCTGTGTGGACGTATACGAATTCTACATTTGTAAGAGGAGGTTTTACCCATTAATTTTATTATCTTGTCAACATTACTTTTTGACAAATAAAATTAATAGTTGGTTCCTCTTTGGCCCTACAAATAAAAGCAGTGACTCCGATGGGGAGGATACTTTTATTTGCATCTAAGTGTGCACCATTACACGATACTAAGGGAATTATTTCGGATTATGTGCCTTACCGCTGTGGAAGTACACATGCTCCTAGATAATTTCCTATAACCATTATTTGACCTAGTGATCCGTAAACAAACCCGTCCGCAGGGAGGAAGGCACTCAGAGCCGACACACAAGTTTGTTGCATCACACGTCAAATTGTAATGGAGGCCGCGGGAATTAATTAAAATATCCCTCTCCCACTTAGTAAATTGAAAATGAGGAATTTTAAAGAATACACAACATGCATATAAAACAAATAAGCAATAGATATGGAAAAAAATAGAATTTTTCCAACTATTATGGTATTGTTCTCCAATACGTATCCCGTCTTGTCGCCACCTCGTCCGCTCCATCTTTTCCCGTGCGCAAGTCACCAAAGAGATCCGAGCCGAGATAAACTATTTTAATTTACATCCATCGATCCTATACTCCACGAAGGAGTGTACAAATAATCTAGATCGAAAGTAAACTAAAATGAGTGGCTAAACAATGCCGTATTTAATTACAAAAATTAAATACTAATCTAGCCTCGTCAACCCCGAGGATTCAAATAATATACATACAATCACACACAAAACAATCACATACACACAAATAGCCATAATAGTCGGATCTTATGCCTGCAACCAAAAAGTTAGCCTACGCACATCCTACTATTATCCGGCATACTCAATATATGATATGTTCATGAAAGTAACCGAATCCAAAACACACAAAACTGGAAACCGTGGCTCTGATACCAATTGTAGGGAGTTGCTTCGGAGGCTCATTGGCTCCCATGTCCCCGGATTAAAATTTTCACTAATGAAAGAACTAATCCGGATGGGATGAGTTTCCTTAGCACAACCAATTCGTCGTCGTGCTAACAACTTGAGTGATCGCTTGAACAAACTAATTGTTCAAGCAACACAACTCTTCTAGTTGGTTAGCTGTGGAAGAGACGACGGACGGATCGCCGGTTTTTGTGTTTGTCTTCGGGGTCCATGATTATACAAAATATATACAAATGCACACTTGTATAATCAACACATAAAAGAACATGCTAAGATTAGAAAATAAAGTTGTAAAACTTTTATACCTCACGATCTTCTACCGTATGTCCTATCCTCCTTGTGGACATTGTGTGGGCGAAGATCCTCCACGAGTAGAAGCCTCCTAGATCGCGTTCTTCCCTTCCTTGTTCACTGCAAACAAAGAGAAGAACCAAACAAAACTCCTTCTCCTTTCTAGAATCGGCCACCAAGCCAAGGAGCTCGATGTAACCACCGGCCAAGGAGTGAATGGTTGAGCGCCGGCCAACCTTGTGACAATGTTGCCGCCGGCCACCTAGAAGTTGGAGAAGCGCCGGCCACCAAGAAGTTGGAGAACCGCTGGCCACCAAGGAGCAAAGGAGGAGGAAGAGGGCCGGCCAAAGCAAGGAAGAGGAGGGAGTGAGCGTCGACCACCAAGGAGAAAAGAAGGAAACCCTAATCTCCTTTCTTGTTGCCGCCCAAACCACTTCCAAAACCCTAGCCGCCTAAAACACTTGAGAGGCAAAACCCTAATCCAAGAGAACCATCATCGCCGCCCAAGCCTTAGCCCTCTATTTATAGAATTGGGCTTAAGCCTCCTTTAATCTCCACCGTCGGATCTAGGGATTTAATCTCCACCGTCGGATCTAGGGTTTTATCCCAACCGTCGGATCTAGGGTTTCATCCCAACCGTCGGATCTAGGGTTTCATCCCAACCGTCGAATCTAGGGTTTCATCCCAACCGTCGGATCTAGGGATTTAATCCCAACCGTCGGTTCTAGGGTTTCATCCCAACCGTCGGATCTAGGGTTTCATCCCAACCGTCGGATCTAGGGATTTAATCCCAACCGTCGGTTCTAGGGTTTCATCCCAACCGTCGGATCCAGAGATTTAATCTCAACCGTCGGTTCTAGGGATTTAAACCCAACCGTTGGTTTTAGAGTTTTGTTTTACATCCTTGGATCTAGGCTTCTTGAGGATTATATTAGGCTACGATAGGGACCATAAGGAGGAGTTGGATCTTAGCTACCCGATGGATCGGAACCACACAAACTTGATCCATCAATGATGTTCCATTCCACTAGAGGATCATCATTGAACTACCTCACCAACCCCCATAAATCAATATGGGCTCCATATATTATTTGTACATCCATCTCCCCGTGTTTAAGATATCGAATGTCCGTCAATTAATTGATTTACTGACCATCAATTAAATAACATCTAACTCCTCGAGTAGTACCACTCAACCTTATCATCATGTTGACTAAGTCAACCAGTTGAGTTTACATGATGAACCTTATGAGCTCCTCAAGGGGACATCATCAACCTAATATATAGGACACAGTTTCCTCCTATAATCAACGACACACCATGTAAATAATATCATTTCCCAACTTACCGGGCATATTGATTTAATCCATCTAAATCTCACCCTTTGGTAAATCAAAGAAATAAATACTAAGTACATGTGCCCGTTATTATATCGGGATTAAGAGTATGTACAACATAATATCCGAGGTCCGATTCAATTATGTAGTCAGCAATAAATTGAATCACCTCTATATCAGTCCTGCTCAATACACCTAAGTGTACTAGTGTAACTCTATGTTCAAGACAAAACAATACCATGCTACACTACAACCATGCCAATGGTTTATCCAAAACCATCTTGGTTGTGAGCCTCTACTTATATTCTACAAGATACTGATAACATGATCTTTTGTGCCACACCAAGCACCATGTTATCTACAATGTAAAATATTAGACAATATGCACACATATAATAAATAAATAAAGTTCAAACAATGATTATGTGATTCTTATTTCAAAATAAAAATGTTCATACAAAAAGAGCTAGGCTTTCAGTATACATTCCAACAAGTTGGAGGAAGGAGGAGGAATTTCGGTGTAGGAGGAAGAAGGTGGACCTTGATCCTCTAGGAAACACCAAGCTTTGTGAGAAACCCATCTTGAACAACCCTCTTGAGGATCCCAACACAAGAAGCCTATAGCTTGGGATGCAAAAAGGGAGGAAGGAGAGGGATAGGTTTCGGCCAAGAATGAGGAAGGAGGAGGATGAAGAAGGAAAAGATGAGGTTTGGTTCTTCCTTCCCTCTTTAATACTTAGAAAGATGAACACTCCTCTTCCTCTCATGGGGGGGGGGGGGATGAACCAACTCCTCATCTTCTCATTTATATTCTTTGTATATTCTTTATATATCCTAGCCAAGAATCATCCTATGGTCTAGTGGTATCAAGGCTGCCTCCCTATTAGGAGGTTCATGGTTCAAATCCTAGCTATAACCATCTTTTATTTTATTTTATTTGAAACCTTTTATGGGCGTTAATATCCATATAATTACTTTGAATAGTTTAGAATTTTAAGGGCATTACACACACACTTGGACTTTACACCGCCAATCATTAGACTTATGCCGCCAAAACTCTGCTTGGACTTTACGCCGCCAATATCACACCCTTGGACTTTCCTTTCCAACTCCATGTTGGACGTTTCAAATGCCAAGAACTATGCTTGGACTTTCCTTGCCAAGTACCCATGACTTGGACTTTACCATTACCAAGACCCATGCTTGGACTTTCCATGCCAAGTACCAATGACTTGGACTTTACCATTGCCAAGACTCATGCTTAGACTGTTGGTGCAGGGGCACTAGATAATCGAACCTGTGTTTTGATTATGGCAAAGACACAAAGTTAAGTTTACATCGTTATCTCATGAGCTAAATCGAGTGTGCAGAAAAGTACTAAAGCTGGAGATGTAGGCTAGCGACACCCGGAGGAAGCCGCGGTGGTCGGGCGACACTCGAGTGACTTCGGAGGGAGCCGAAGGAATCGAGTGGAAGGCCAGAAGAGAGAGCTACAAGGTAAGTATCGAGGAAAGCTCGTGTGAGTGAGAGATTGTAAGGTCGTTTCCTTTTTACGGGGATGATTGTAGGCAGCAATCCAACTAAGACTTCCTGTGGAAGGTCTAGGTCGAGATCGGACGGTTAGAAACCGTCAAATTTATCATTTTTCGAGCTAACCTCTTACTGCAGGGAAGTGGCGGTGTCTTGACTTACGGACATTAGGCGGTCGTGATGCTCATCGATCGATGGGAGTTATCAGTCAACTAATGGCGACAAATCAGCCTTTGTGCTTGGTCAAAACGGATAAGGTTTGACGTGGCCACTTCGCGATAAAATTTATTACAACTTCGTGATCTGTTCTGAAAAAAGAAGAGACATATTCAGAGGGCAAAATCTATAAAAGGAGGGGTGGATTCCAACTCCAAAGATCATCAAGTTTATTCATCAAGTGCTCCTACAACGCCAACACTCCAACACCGTCATAACGCCGACACGACAACAAGATCAAATCTTCTTCGTTGGCAGCAGCATCTAGTAATATATTTTGATATTGTATTCGTTGTTTTTATTCGTAACGAGGTGAGGTAGGCTTGTTGCCTCATCCTCATACATTCGGTTTTGTGATCGTTGTCTCCTACCTCCAACGAGGAGGAGACGTTATAGTGCTTTGCCCTCCGTACGCGGTCTAGGACCGATAGGGCCTTGGAGTAGCAACCGTTGGGTTGTGAACCAAGTAAAAATAAACGTGTCTCTTTATTTTCCGCTGCTCTTACTCATTTAATTATCTACTCGAACGAAACGTCGAAAAGATTTACGATCGCTATTCACCCCCCTCTAGCGACGCTTCTCGATCCAACATAGACTTTCCATGCTAAGTACCCAAGACTAGGACTTTCCATTGACAAGACCCATGCTTGACTTTTCATGACAATCACATTGTCATACGTTTGTCGAACATCGATGACAATTACATTGTCATACATTTTGTCGAACATCAAAATACTGCTCGAGTTAAACTCAAGTATGGTCAATCGTGGCCTGGGCCGATTACACCAACAATCTTTTTCTTTTTGATGTTTGACAAAAACCATAAAAACCTTTGAGTTAGGCCACCTAACTCAATACTCTAAATTCTCTCAATTCTCCCAATTGAGAAATTCTCAAATTCTCCCCCTTTTTGACATAATAAAAAAGGCTCTCTCCAAGGGTATTAATGTCTCTTATACCAATGAGATCTTACAATATCCCCCTTGGTCCAAAAACATCTATGATGTCTTCACTCTTTCTAGTGATAAGTCTCATATCACTAAATGAGAGACAATCCTCATTCTCCAATTTTCCCCCTTTGGTGAGCACAATGAGGATTTCCAAAACCTTTTATGTCTCCCCCTTTGAAGAATACACATCCATCATCCCATGATGGATAACCTCATCCTAAAGGCTTGCTCCCCCTTGACTATTGCACCAACAATGTCCTTGGAGAGTTCCTAAGTCAATAGAAACACTAAACCATCAAAAATAAGGGCAAAAGTTCAAACTTGAACTTTCACACACCTTAAAATTTGATTCTCACCCTAAACAACTCTCACAATCTATTTCTAATGGATTTCCACCCTTTCAATGCTTTCCAAAGCATATCCAAGGGTTAGGAGTAGTTAAGGTAGCCTAAAATGGCTGAAATATAGGCTAAACAACCTTGTTTGCCCAAAATCAGACTTGACAATCGACTCGGTTAGCAATCAGTTGACTGCACTCAACACTAGTCAACTGCCCAAGGCGGTAGTCGACGGATTTCTGCAGATGCAGAAATCAAATTCAGAAAATAAAATTTGGAAAATCATAAGTAATTATATATAATTAGAAAAATCATGAAAATTCATATGTATAATACTTATGTTAATCATTATGGGTGAAAAATATTTGAAAAATAAAATACCCATTAAATAGTGAGATTGATACAAAGTTCAAAAACAAAGATAACTTCAATGTTTTGAGCCTACTTTGTATCAACTTTATCAATGGTGACTTCTATCAAAAGATAGACTACACCAAGGTTTTTTTAAAATGGTTTTGAAATGATTTTAAAACCTTATATTGGACCATGATCTATGGACTTAATGCATATGACTTGTACATTAGCTTTCCCTATGATCCATCAATGGTATAAGATGAGTTTGAGTTCATCTAGATGCAAGAACTATGCACCTTGAACTTAACTCATTTTTCTAACATCTCACATGTGTCTAGGGTGTATCAATACATACACATGTCAATGTAATGTGAGATGTGAGTTTTTGTTCTTCCTAATCTAAGGTTTCATGTATTTTTCTAGGCAACACTATTTGATTCCCTTATACACGGGACTTTAAAATATGCCATAGTCCTTAAATAAATTTTAATTAACCTAAATGCATGAATGATGATTATGACATATAAGAATAACATAAATAAAGCATGTGCCAATAATCATGATGTCATGACAAACAAGTAAACCTAAACATACATGAGATAGATACCTAAACATTTTCATGACTTTTTAAATAAACATATGAGCATGATGTCATGACATGACAAGGCAAACATAAGCATGACAATTTTACAATATCAAGGTATACAAATACCTAAAGTTTAAACATAATTGTCATTTCCTAGGGTTAAGCACAAATTTTTGCCATAATGGATCAATCTTCCAAGAGTACCAAAAACCCAAAATGACACACCATAACCTCTAAAATATAATTGTGTCAATTTAATCAATTTTCTAACCTTCTCAAATTTAATTGGCACATTCTAAAATTTTTTAGGATATAGATTCAAACTTATTTCCAAAGTATCCCATTACCTTGGAAATTATCTAAAGTGTCAACTTCGCTATGGTTAGGTTAACTACCCATCCATTGAAGGTTGACACAACCTAACCCATTTAGCGTGAATCGATCATGCTCCTAGGAACCCAATACCTATTGGAGCTCCTTGGGTTTACAAGATATTCACTAGGGATGACCTCTCTTGATACCTTCCTAATGACCCTTCTAGGCTTTGAAGCCTTGTCATTTGGGTCTTACCAAGATTAACTCTAGGGGTAACTGTTAGTGAAAGCCCTAGAGCCAATCATGTGATGATTGTTGTATGGACTTGTTGTATCATATTTCTATTTATAAAGGCATGGTTATTATATTTACTTGTATTGGTGCCAAATAACTAAGTATAATAACGTCCTTGAGTAGAAGGTTCTTATCTATATCAATCGATTGATTGAATCGATAATGAGATGATATAGAGAACACTACTCTTAATCATTCCTAGTCAAGTATTAACATTCAGGGACAATGTTAATGCAAAGAGACTAGCATGTAGGTCAACTCGATGACTTGATCTCACAAGTCATAGATATGTGATATCAAGTTGACACATGGGTATGCATTGGAGAATGTATACTGAATGACCCGTCATGAGAAAGTATCATGGATCATATATGAGTGTCATATACTTTCTCATGTGACTATTAGTATGAATATTAGTCCTTGTACCTGAAGTCACCATGGTTCCCTACATAAGGAGTTGCATACTTTGGCTTCGTTAAACGTCACCCGTAAATGGGTGGACTGTAAAGGCGATTATTGGGTATGTAACAAATTATGCGGAGGGATGTGAGTGATGTAGATGGGATCTATCCCTCCAATATGATGGGAGTGACATCGTTATTCTTGATAGAGTGGGACCACGAAGTGCATGACCATGCCCAAATGAGTCAATATGAGATATTGAGCTCATTTGATTAGAGTGAGTCTACTTGGAGTTCAAGATATAGATTGTATCGAGGATGACACGGTCTATGCCTCAGTTGGTCAATCTAGATGTCAAGGATAGAGGGACATTGTCACATATTGTAAGTCATAATTAGTAGTCACAAAGGTGATGTTGGATCTCAACATTCTTGTAACTTGGGTAGCAATGATGTGTTGCTAGAGCTCATTGCTTATGCTTCTAAATCAGTTTAGGAGCATTGCCAACGTTACAAGAACTTATAGGGTCACACACAAAGAGCAATTAGCGGAAGATTAGGTTCATATGATAAACCATGAGGATTAGGTTCATGGGATGAACCAAATTGGATTAAGGGTAATCTAAATTAGACTAATTGAGTTAGACTCAATTTGATTCATGTGTTGAATGAGTCTAATTTAGATTTGATTCATTGAGTCAATTTAAAATAATGAATAGCGATTCATTAAATCAAATTGACTTGAATCAAATAGTTGGATTTGATCAACCATGGGAGATAAGAGGTCAAGTTTGACTTGACTTGAGAGGGAAGATGAATGGTCAATTTTGACTTGACCAATTTCCATGTCATGGTGACTTGGCATGGGGGCCGGCCAATGATGATGTTCCACATCATCATGGACTCATCATGGGGTGCCACCTCATGAGGGAGACCAAGAACCATTGGCTCTTGGAGTTACATGCATGCATGTAACCCCCCAAAATAGTTGCCGACCACTTTAGTTAGCATTAGGTTGAAGTTAATTTGTGTAACTTCATCATCTTCTTTCTTGGCTCTTCCCTCAAGCTCTCTCCCTAATCTTCTTCAGCTTGTTGTGAGCCTCCAAGGGGTTCTAGCACACTCTAGGTTGCTTTTCTCCACTTATTGCTTGTGTGGATACCAATAAAGGAGTGTACACTTGACACTCTCGAGTTCCGGCAAGCCGTTTGGACGAGCGGGATAAGCGAAGGGCGTCACATCGAGGGTAAACTCTTAACATGTAGATCTAGAGTAGATATAAAGTTTTTAAACACATACATGTAGTTTTATTTACCTTCGCACGGATCTGTGGCCAACTTTCAGGATTTTCGCAATGCAAAAAGTGGTTTTTGCGGCTCGGATAGTCCAACAGTGGTATTAGAGCCATGTGTGAAGCATGTATGTGTTTTAGTTTTGTAGTTTTTGTATTAAATATAAAAATTACAGATCTATAAGTTTATGTAAATTTCCTATTTTTATAGATTTTTTTGGGTATTTTTCTCGAAGAGTCGAAGCAACAAGTATTGGGACACTTGTAGGCTTCAACCACCGAGAAAAACTCTCCGAAATGGAGAATTCTCGCTTTAGGTTTTTGGGACAGTGACTTAAGTCACTGTAAGATCAAGATGGGACACTCACAAAGTTCATTTTATGAGTAGGGGCACTGCCTCTAACTCCGAAAGGGGCATTGTCCCGCGATCGCGCCCGGAAATCGCTTAACGGGACCGTTACAAAGATGTGACTCATAAAATCGAAAAAAAGGAAAAATTATAGAAATTTCTGTAAAATACATAATTTAGAATTTTGTATAATTCTGTGATGGTCATGGCCCAAGAACTCCAATGTGATTGGATAAATGTGTTGTAATTCATAATATGGCTTGCACACCGTTTTTGTGGTTGTGCATGATATATACGGTATGCGACCTACACGTCGTGCCTCTTCTTTTAAAATTCTAGTTATAAATAGTTTTATACTTGAATGTAACTTGAGTTTCATGTTTGTAATGTACAAAATGGAGCGGTGGAAGGTCCACTAGTAGACGGAGTTACGAGGAGGGTGCCAACGACATATGGCGATCAAAGGAGGCACTTGGAGAAGCCGCTAACCCTAGGTTGATCGTCCGATCTTCTCATTGGCTTGAGAAGATCGTAGTAGGGCTATGACCTCATCACAATTAATTTATATATATATATATATACGTTGATATATATATATATATATATATATATATTTGTTTTGCTTGTATGTATGTGATGCATGCTAGTATATTTTGCTTGTATGTATATGATGCATGCTAGTATATTGCTTGTATGTATGTGATGCATGCTTGTGTAAGATAATAAAGGCCTTGATGTGTATATGATACACATTCACGATTAGATTAGATCTTAATCGAATCAACTCAAAAATACCTACCAAGTATTGATACCCATCACTACCTCGATCATTTGTTGTTGTTGAATCTACCAAAGCAGAGCAATGCATATTATCTTGGTAGGGTGAGGAGGGACAATCTTGGTCTCGCCTATCACAGCTTGGGTGAGAATAAGCTCAATTAGATTGAGTAAAACTAGTTAACTCAATTGGATCGAGTAAAACTATAGCCATATTCCAACCGTTGGAAAGGTAGGATAAGGTTACATTTACACAAAATCTTGGGCGATTTAGCCAAAGCTAAATCAAGGTCTTTTGTAAATGTGGATCTTGATCCTATAAACAAGAGTTGCATAGAGATGTAATCGGTAATGTGTTACCTACCGATCATACTAAGTCATGGGCAATTTAGCCAAAGCTAACTCAAGGCATAGTATGATGTGGATCTTGTCCCGCGAGAATTATAGCTAGTTTGTATGAATCTAGTAATGTGGTTTGACCACATCCATGACTCGATTCTATAAAAGTCCTCTAATTCAGTGGGAGCATTATTTGATTAAAGGCCTAATTAAATGATAAATAGAATATGATATTAATTTTCTGCATTATGTATGTTGTAGATTACCATGTCGACAAACATGAACACTCTCCCTACGTTATGTCCTTGAGAAGGACAAGCTCAATGGAGCTAATTTCCTAGACTGGTACAGGAATCTGCGAATCATTCTCACTCAAGAAAGAAAATTGTACATCCTGGAGCATCCCATTCCGGAGGCACCTCCTGCCACTGCCTCACGAACTGACCGAGATGCTTACAGAAAGCATCAAGATGATGCATTAGATGTGTCATGCCTAATGCTCACGACCATGAACTCTGAGCCTCAGAAGCAACACGAGTTCATGAATGCTTTTGATATGGTTGAACATCTTCGTCAACTGCATCAAGGACAAGCAAGGCACGAGAGATACGAGATCTCTAAGGCACTATTTCAGTCCAAGATGCAAGATGGGACTCCCGTAGGTCCATATGTACTCAAGATGATTGGGTACATAGAGAACCTATAGAGGTTGGGATTCCCACTTGGCCAAGAGCTGACCACTGACTTGATCTTGCAATCTTTTCCACAAAGCTACAATCAATTTGTCATGAATTACAACATGAATGAAATTGATAAGCCACTGCTTGAGATGCTCAGCATGTTGAGAACTACTGAGCTCAACCTTAAGAAGGAAAAAAACTAACTCCATTTTGATGGTGCAAAAGAAGAAAGGCAAGGGCAAGCCTAAAGGTAAGAGAAAGTCCCAAGCCAAGGGCAAAGGCAAGGCACTGAAACCGAAAGGAGGGGTGGCCAAGGAAGGGACTTGCTTCCACCGTAAGGAAGCTGGACACTGAAAGCGTAACTGTAAGGCAAACCTGGAAGATCTTAAGAAGAAGAGAAGTGAGACTTCTACTTCAGGTATATATGTCATAAAAGTCAATCTATCTATTTCTACATCATGGGTATTAGATACCGGATGTGCATCTCACATTTGTACCAATGTGCAGGCGCTGAGAAATAGCAGGGCATTGACAAAGGGCGAGGTGGACCTACGAGTAGGCAATGGAGCAAGAGTTGTTGTTGTTGCTGTAGAAACTTATGATCTATCTCTGCCCTCTGGGCTTGTACTAGAACTAGATGAATGTTGTTATGTGTCTTCTTTGACTAAGAATATAATTTCAGTTTCTTGTTTGGATAAGAAAGGCTTTTCATTTATAATAAAGTGTTGGTGCAACAATGCCCCAAGCATTTATATGTTTTGATGTTTGGATAATCATCTAAGTTAGGCAATGCTTTGTGATCTAATTGCGAATATATTTAAGTGACAGGAAAATCCAAGGATGAAGACTTGGTAAAAGAGAAGTCCAAGTATGATCTTGGCAAGGAAAGTCCAAGGGACGGACTTGGCAGCATAAGACCAAGCGTGTAGTCTTGGCAGCGTAAAGTCCAAGTGAACCTTGGCAAAGGAAGACCAAGTATGATCTTGGCAAGGGAAGTCCAAGGGATGGACTTGGCAGCGTAAGACCAAGCTTGTAGTCTTGGCAGCATAAAGTCCAAGTGAACCTTGGCAAAAGAAGTCCAAAGTAAAGTCTTGGCAGCATAAGTCCAAGCTTGTAGTCTTGGCAGCATAAAGTCCAAGCATTTGGCAACCCAAGACATGACGAAACTGAAGGAAGCTCTTGGAAGCAAAGCGCAAAGGATGAACAAGTCGCGGACTCGGAGGGATCCTGGAGGCGCAAGGCTTAATGAGGAGCTAGAAGGTTAAGTCTAGGTCTAGGGTGTAAAATCAAGTGTGAATTACTCATACTTGATGAGTATCAGTCGACTGATACGATGTATCAGTCGACTGGTCAGGTGCTCGACTGAGTCAGGGTGAAACCTTGACTATCAGTCGACTGCTTTGGCAGTGGCAGTCGACTGATCAGTGCAAAAACGAGCACAGAGTGTAGTCGCACTCGACTGCAGCCTACGATCACTCGACAGATCACTCCATCAGTCGACTGATGGAGGGATCAGTCGACTGATAACTTGGTCGTTGGAAATTGCGGCTACGAATCTCCGTGGATCTGCTGGTTCAGAAGTCGTTGGCTTCGGTGACAGTCGACTGATCGAAGCCCAACGGGAAAAACAACCCCTCTTCTATAAGAAGGGGCCTTAGGGAGCTTGGTGAAGCTAGTGCTCTCATTCCTAGCTACACTCTCGTGCTCACCAAGCTTTCCCAAGTGCTTTAGTGATTCTAAACCTCCTCTTCTCTAGATTTTAATCTTCCATCATTGTAAAGAAGAGGAGAGCATTGTAAGATAAGGTTTCTCCACCTTGGTTCATCCAAAGGAGGTTTTAGTGAAGATTGATTAGGGCTAATCCACCTTACGGATTACCGTGGAGTAGGAGCATCATCTCCGAACCACGTACATCGGGTGTTAGCTTTGTTTCTTGTTCTTATTTGTGTTTATATTTGTATTGCTTCCGCTAACGTTTTTGTAGAAACGAAGAAAGGCTAATCACCCCCCCCTCTAGCCATTACAAAGATCCCAACAAGTGGTATCAGAGCCCGGATAGCTTGGAAGATTTCACCATCAACCAAGGCATCAATGGCTCTTCAAGAGGGATATAGCACCGCCAAGCCACCTCTCTTCGATTTGAGCCATTTTGCGTATTGGAAAGGTAGGATGAAATATTATTTAATGAGTAATATTGAAATTTGGCATAGCATTGTAGATGTCTTTGAGGAACCGGTGGATGAACATGGAGACCCTATTCCAAGCAAGGATTGGACAAGGGAAATGAATAGGCGGTTCGAGTCAAATGCAAAGGCCATACTAACTATCCAATGCGGCATTACAATGGAGCAACTCAACAAGGTGGGGCCTTTCGAATCCGCCAAGGAGTTATGGGAAAAGCTCATTGAGCTAAATGAAGGGTCCAAGGAGTCAAAGAGGGCCAAGAAGGACTTACTAGTTGGACAACTTCAAGCCTTCCAAATGAAGATGCATGAAACCGTAAGCCAAATGCATGGAAGGTTCAAGGAGATTGTGAATGAACTCTATATCATAGGTGAGCGAGTTGACAACCGGGATTTGGTAAGATACATACTTCAAGTATTTCCTAGAAATTCTCTATGGACTTCTATAGTTGATGCTATTAAAGTAACTAGGGATCTTTCTCAAATTAAAATTGATGAATTATTTTGTGAGTTTGAATTACATGAGCAAACTAACATGTCCTCTAAGGAAAAGGGTTTAGCTCTATTTGTTGAAAAGAAGGAAAAGAAGAAGAAAGAAAGGAAAGAAGTATCATCATCATCCGAATCAGAGCATGGCTCAAGTAGTGATGGAGATTCATCTAGCGAGATGGCCAACTTTGTCAAGAAACTCTATAGAAAATCAAAGGAGTTCAAGAATAGAGAAGCAAGGAAGGGGTCTCATTCTTCAAGAGGTAAAATTAGTAGTAATTCAAATTTTAGTAATAATGTGATTTGCCATGATTGCAATAAGAAGGGGCACATAAAGCCAAATTGCCCGGAGCTAAAGAAGAAGGAGGAAAAAGAAAAGAAAAAGAAGGACAAGAAGGAGAAGAAGAAGAAGGAGGCCATGGTGGCTCAAACCACATGGGACACACCAAGTGTTGAAGATTCCTCCTCCGATGATGAACTTTTCCACATCACATGCCATGTGACACTCATGGCCCTAGAAGATGACTCCGGTACATCAAGCCAAGAAGACTCTTCAAGTGATGAATCATCATCTAGTGACGATGAGGTAATAAACTCTCCCAAAGTTAAGCTTCTTTATAAATCAATTGCTTATCTAAAAGAGGCTTTAGATAAGTCTAAATCTAAGGTTAAGAGCATGAAGGTAGAACTAAAGGCCATTAGGAATGAAAAATTTTCACATGTTGATTCTTGCATGCTTAAGGAAGAGAATGACAAACTTAAGGATGAGGTTAGTGAGTTAAAGCATGTTTAGAGAAATTTTCAAATGGCTCAAAATATCTTGATATGATCCTTAGTCGACAAAGAGCCGTTTACAACAAGGCCGGTTTAGGATATAAGTCAAAGGAAAAAGAAGTTGCCTATATTTCATTGATTAATAGGAAAGCAACCATTAAGGGTAAGGTTAAGAAAGCATGGGTACCTAAGAAGTTTTTACTTAATGTTACCGGTCCAAATGTTTGGGTACCAAAAGCTTGTGTTTTTCATGTGATTTAGGTAGGAGAGCAAGGTATGTGGATTGTGGATAGCGGTTGCTCAACACATATGACCGAGGATGTGAGTAAGTTCTCCACAATTAAGTATGTGAAGAAAGGAGCGGTGTCCTTTGGAAATAGTGGAAAACTCAAGATATTAGGTAGAGGTACAATTGAGGTATCCCCCAAAATTGTCATTCACAAAGTTTTACTAGTTGAAAATATGAAATTTAATTTATTGAGTGTTAGTCAACTTTGTGATGCAAACTAATATGTCTCTTTTGAATCCTCTAAATGCATGATTAGACACAAGGAATTAAATGATTGTATGTTAGTTGGATATAGGAAATCAAATATCTATTATGTTGATCTTTCATATGCTTCTAACATTTCTACTAAGTGTTTTGTTGCAAAAGAAGAAGAAAGTTGGCTATGGCATAGGAGATTGGGGCACATCAACATGAAAAACATAGCCAAGGTAGCCAAGGTAGAGTTGGTCAAAGGGCTACCAAAGATCAAGTATGTCAAGAATAAAATGTGTGATGCATGCCAAGAAGGAAAACAAACAAAAACATCACACAAAGGTAAAACCCTAACTAATACCTCTTTACCGTTAGAATTATTGCATCTTGACTTATTTGATTGCCATAGTACTCCCTCTTCAAATGGTAACAAATATTGTTTAGTTATAGTAGATGATTTTTCTAGGTATACTTGGGTCTACTTTATGAAACATAAGGATGATACCTTAGAAATAATCATAGGATTTAGTAAAAGGGTTGAAAATGAAAAGAGTCTCAAAATCAACCGGATCCGTAGTGATCATGTTGGTGAATTTGAGAATTCTAAATTTTCACAATTTTGTTTAGAGCAAGGGTTCAAGCATGAGTTCTCTTGTCCTAGAACACCCCAACAAAATGGGGTGGTGGAAAGGAGAAATCGTGCCCTACAAGAGGCGGCTAGGACTATGCTTAATGCATATTCTCTACCTAGCTACTTGTGGGCAGAAGCGGTTAATACCGCTTGCTATATCCAAAATAGGGTTCAAATCTATAGGTTTTTAGGAAAGACACAATTTGAATTATGGAATGGGACTATTCCCACAATTCATTATTTCAAAGTCTTTGGATGTAAAGTTTATATTCTAAACACCAAAGATAACTTAGGAAAATTTGAATCCAAAGCGGATGAGGGAATCCTAGTTGGATACTCATCCACAAGTAGAGGATATAGAGTCTACAATAAGAGAACCCAAGTGATTGAGGAGTCCTCTAATGTTCAATTTGATGAAACCACTAGTACCTACCCTAGAAAGTCCTCCATTGATAAGGATATTAATGACAATAATCAAGACATTATCCAAAAACTTCAAAATTTAACCATAAGGGGTAATGATCAAGGGGGAGGAAGAGGAGATTCCGATGATGAAAGAAGGGTGGAAGATAACAATGATCAATTTGAAACCCCTTCTAGAAACCTAAGAATTCATCAAGATCATCCACTTGACCAAGTAGTAAGAGATCTATCTCAAGGAGTAAGAACTAGGTCATTTCATAGGGCTCCTACTAGTCAAGTTGCTCTTATTTCACAAATTGAGCCTAAATCGATCAATGATGCATTACATGATCCGGATTGGATTTTGGCAATGCAAGATGAATTGGCTCAATTTGAGAGGAGTCAAGTATGGGAGTTAGTACCTAGACCCAATGATAGCACCATAATTACTACAAGATGGGTCTTTAGGAATAAGCTAGATGACCAAGGAAATATCACTAGAAATAAGGCTAGATTGGTTGCTAGGGGATTCAATCAAGTTGAGGGGCTTGACTATGATGAGACTTATGCCCCGGTTGCTAGATTAGAATCTATTGGAATTCTCTTAGGATATGCTTCCTATATGGGATTTAAACTTTACCAAATGGATGTTAAATCGACATTCTTAAATGGTTATATTAAGGAGGAAGTATATGTAGAGCAACCACCCGGGTTTGAGAACATAGATTATCCAAACCACGTATATAAGCTTAGGAAAGCATTATATGGGTTAAAACAAGCTCCCCGGGCATGGTATGAAAGATTGTCATCTTTCTTAATTTCTAAGGATTTTAGAAGAGGCCAAGTAGATCAAACCTTGTTTATAAAGTCAACATTAAAGGATATCTTTATAGCCCAAATATATGTTGATGACATTATTTTTTGGTCAACAAATGATGATCTTCTTCAAGACTTTATAAAAAACATGGAAAATGAATTTGAAATGAGTTTAGTTGGAGAGCTCAACTTTTTCCTAGGGTTACAAGTCAAACAAACCAATGAAGGTATTCATATTTATCAAACCAAATATGCAAATGAAATGATCAAGAAATTTGGTTTGGAAAATGCCAAAATTGAAACCACTCCCATGGCCACTAGCACTAGAATAGATAGTGATCATGATGGCAAATCAATTGATCTTAAACTTTATAGGAGTATGATTGGTAGCCTACTATACCTAACCGCTAGTAGACCTGATATTTTATTTGCGATAGGTATGTGTGCAAGATACCAATCTTGTGCCAAAGAATCACATTTAGTAGCCGTTAAGAGAATTTTAAGATATATTAAAGGCACCCTAAATGTAAGACTTTGGTATCCTAGGACTAGGTCCTTTGAGTTGCTTGGCTATACCGATTCAGATTATGCCGGATGCAAATTGGATAGGAAGAGTACTAGTGGTGGATGCCAATTTCTTGGGTCCTCCCTAGTTAGTTGGAGTAGTAGGAAGCAACATTGTGTTGCTTTATCAACCGTCGAAGCCGAATATGTGGCTATGGGTGGTTGTGTAGCTCAATTACTTTGGATGAGACATACTCTTGTGGACTATGAGCTACACTACTCTAACATTAAAGTTTATTGTGATAATGTGAGTACCATCAACTTGACCAAAAATCCGGTACATCACTCTAGGACCAAGCACATTGAAGTGAAACATCACTTCATAAGAGATCATGTGGCAAGAGGGGACATTGAACTTAATTATGTAGAATCTAAGTCCAACCTTTCTGATATCTTCACCAAAGCTCTTTCCCGAAACTGAATTTTCATCATTAAGGAGAGAGCTTGGTATGTGCTTTGTAGAGTAAAATTCTAGGTTTGCATGATCTCATATTCATATGTTAGTCTTATACCTTGATGCATCTCACAAAAAGGCCTTAAGAAACCTTGATTTTTGTATTGAGACACTTAGGAACGTGTGAGATGATAGGGAAGGTGTACTTGGCTCATCATGCTTGTGATGATGCATTACTATGAGCCAATGACACACCTAGAGACATGAATACCTTATGGACCAATCATTGGGAAGGCTTGTATTCAAGTAATGAATACATAGCTCTAAGAACATGGTTGGAAATTCCAAATCATATATATTTTAAACTATGTTCATCATATTTTGAAAAATAGTTTTCAAGTGGAACACAAAAGTGATATAAAGTTTGCAATATCTTTAGACCTTTTGTTAGTTTCCAAATTTGTATCAATCTTGAAATCTGGAAAACATATATTTTTCAAATTATTTTTCCTTGATAAAGTATGATCTCAGGATTGTGTACGCAAAATTTTGTGATTTTTCAAGATTTTTGGAATTTCTACCGCATTTCTGAAGTTGGGATGAAAAGGCTGAAATTCAGATTTCAGGCGTAGCAGTCGACTGGTTTAGAAACCAGTCGACTGATACACTGTATTTTCTGATAAATAGCTCAATTCTCTGATATTTAGTGTATCTTTTATGTCCTAAAACTATAGCATGATAATATTGAGTATAAACAAATTTTTAGGACTGTTTAATACAGTGTTTTAGGGGGAGTTTCATAAATTATATCTTTTTCATCCCCAAACTTCCATTGTTGGTGCAAAGTTACGACTTAATTTTTGAATTTTTTGTTATGCTTTGCCTCAAATATTATTTACACATCATGAAGCATATCTTGGATTAAGGGGGAGCTTAATTTCAATCTTATACCTTAGTCCAAGATCCAACACCTTTAATTCTTTCATTTTTTGAATCCTTCTCTTTTTGATGTATGTCAAAGGGGGAGAAGGAATGTTTAAGTTAGAATTCATATTGAAAATATGATTATGTGTGTATCTTTAAAGACCTAACTTAAATGATTGCACAACATCAAAAAGGGGGAGATTGTTGGTGCAATAATGCCCCAAGCATTTATATGTTTTGATGTTTGGATAATTATCTAAGTTAGGCAATGCTTTGTGATCTAATTGCGAATATGTTTAAGTGACAGGAAAATCCAAGGATGAAGACTTGGTAAAAGAGAAGTCCAAGTATGATCTTGGCAAGGAAAGTCCAAGGGACGGACTTGACAGCATAAGACCAAGCGTGTAGTCTTGGCAGCGTAAAGTCTAAGTGAACCTTGGCAAAGGAAGACCAAGTATGATCTTGGCAAGGGAAGTCCAAGGGATGGACTTGGCAATGTAAGACCAAGCTTGTAGTCTTGGCAGCATAAAGTCCAAGTGAACCTTGGCAAAAGAAGTCCAAAGTAAAGTCTTGGCAGCATAAGTCCAAGCTTGTAGTCTTGGCAGCATAAAGTTCAAGCATTTGGCAAACCAAGACATGACGAAACCGAAGGAAGCTCTTGGAAGCAAAGCGCAAAGGATGAACAAGTCATAGACTCGGAGGGATCCTGGAGGCGTAAGGCTTAATGATGAGCTAGAAGGTTGAGTCTAGGTCTAGGGTGTAAAATCAAGTGTGAATTACTCATACTTGATGAGTATTAGTCGACTGGTCAAGTGCTCGACTGAGTCATGGTGAAACCGACTATCGATCATCGCTGGCATGGCGGTCGGCCCGATGTTGCAATCGATCGGCCGCACAGAGGCAACGATGTGATCGGTCAAAAATGAGCACAGTGTAGTTGCACTCATTCGGCGCCTCGATCAACTGGGTGATCACTCCATCGATCGGTGATGGAGGGATCAGTCGACTGATCACTTGGCTGTTGGAAATTGCGGCTACGAATCTCCGCAGATCTGCTGGTTCAGAAGCCATTGGCTTCGGCGGCAGTCGACTGATGGTAAGCATCAGTCGACTGATCGAAGCCCAACCGGAAAAATAACCCCACTTCTATAAGAAGGGGCCTTGGGGAGCTTGGTGAAGCTAGTGCTCTCATTCCTAGCTACACCCTCGTGCTCACCAAGCTTTCCCAAGTGCTTTAGTAATTCTAAACCTCCTCTTCTCTAGATTTTAATCTTCCATCATTGTAAAGAAGAGGAGAGCATTGTAAGGTAAGGTTTCTCCACCTTGGTTCATCTAAAGGAGGTTTTAGTGAAGATTGATTAGGGCTAATCCACCTTACGGATTACCGTGGAGTAGGAGCGTCATCTCCGAACCACGTACATTGGGTGTTAGCTTTGTTTCTTGTTCTTATTTGTGTTTATATTTGTATTGCTTCCGCTAACGTTTTTGTAGAAACGAAGAAAGGCTAATTACCCCCCTCTAGCCATTACAAAGATCCCAACATAAAGAACAAATGTTGTTCAGTTTATTTAAATGATATGTTCTATTATAGTGCACCTCTTATGAACGGACTCTACATTCTAGACTTAGAGAGCCCCATCTATAACATAAGTACCAAAAGGTTCAAGTCAAATGAGTTGAACTAAACCTATCTCTGGCATTGTCGCTTAGGTCACATAAATGAGAGTCGCTTATCCCAGCTCCATAAGGATGGGCTGCTGGACTCATTTGATTTTGAATCATATGAGACATGCGAGTCTTTACTTCTAGGCAAGATGACCAAGACTCCCTTTAGTGGACACAACGAAAGAGCAATAGACTTGTTAGGACTTATACATAGTGATGTATGTGGCCTTTCAATCTGCAAAAAGGTTGGAACTCCCAACCTAGGAGCCTCCGACCCCCCATCCCAAGGGGAATGCGCGAAGGGGTTAATCACGGGGTGCCCCAACCGGGAACGTTACCCCGCATGGGCTGAGCCTATGGCCTTTGACGGGCTGGTACCAGCAGAGGAGGGGCTCTGCTACGACTGGGGGGAGGATTTTAATCCTGCTACACCCAGGGATCGAACCCTGCCCTCATCTGCAAGCGCCCTCTGCCTTAACCAACCCGCCATCCCCGTGGGGACGTATGTGGCCTTTCAATGTTGCTGCTAGAGGTGGTTATAGGTACTTCATTACATTTACTGATGACTTTAGTAGATATGGTTATGTGTATCTGATGACACATAAGTCAGAATCCTTTGAAAAGTTCAAAGAATTCAAGAATGAAGTACAAAACTAGCTTGACAAGAGTATTAAGATACTTCGATCAGATCGAGGTGGTGAATACCTTAGCCATGAGTTTCATGACTATCTAGCTGAGTGTGAGATTCTATCCCAACTCACTCCTCCTGGAACACCACAGTGGAATGGTGTATCTGAAAGGAGGAATCATACCCTATTAGATATGGTACGATCTATGATGAGTCACAAAGATCTTTTTATATCCTTTTGGGGATATGCTCTAGACACAGCAACCTTCACACTTAATTGTGTTCCATCTAAGGCTGTGATAAAGACACCATATACGATATAGACAGGGAGAAATCCCAAGATGTCTTTCATGAGGATTTGGGGTTGTGAGGCTTACGTTCGACGTCAAGTCTCAGACAAACTAGGACCCAAATCTGATAAGTGCTATTTTGTTGGATATCCAAAGAAAACGAAGGGATATTACTTCTACATTCCCAGTCAGCACAAAGTGTTTGTGGCAAAGACTGAAATATTTCTAGAAAGGGACTCTATTTCTAGAAAAACTAGTGGGATTACGTTCGATCTTGAAGAAATTCAAGATATGGACCATATCACTGAGGCCTTGATGGAGGTTGAACAAGAACCATAAAGTGTTGTGGGTGATAAGATTGTTGCACAAAGAGTTGTGGAACAACCACCTGTTCAGGTAGACCTACCTCTTCGCAGGTCTGATAGGGTACGTCGTCAGCCTGAGAGATACTCATTTCTCTTGTCTAACCATGATGATATTATGCTCATTGAGAATGAGCCTACCTCCTATCAGGAAGCTATGATGAGCCCAGATTCTGAGAAATGGCTAGAGGCCATGAGATCCGAGATGGAATCCATGTACACCAATCAAGTATGGACTTTGGTTGATCCACCTAAAGGCGTCAAACCCATTGGGTGTAAGTGGGTCTTTAAGAGAAAGACTGACATGGATGGACTTACACATACCTATAAGGGCCGATTGGTGGCTAAAGGTTTCAAGCAAATTCATGGTATTGACTATGATGAAACCTTTTCTCCAGTGGCAATGTTTAAGTCCATTCGGATCATTCTTACTATTGCAGCATACCACGATTATGAGATCTGGCAGATGGATATCAAAATTGCATTTCTAAATGGAAACTTGCTCGAGGATGTGTACATGACACAACCTGAGGGTTTTGAAGATCCACAGCATACTAGGAAAGTATGCAAGCTGCAAAAGTCCATTTATGGGCTAAAGCAAGCTTCTCAGAGCTAGAATCTTCAATTCGATGATGTGATCAAACAGTTTAGTTTCATCAAGAATGAAGATGAATTCTGTGTCTACAAGAGGGTTATTGGAAATACAGTTGTCTTCCTTATATTGTATGTGGATGACATACTACTCATTGGGAATGACATCCCTTCGCTACAGTCTGTGAAGACTTGGCTGGGGACGTGCTTCTCAATGAAAGACTTAGGTGAAGCAGCCTATATTCTAGGCATCAAGATCTATAGAGATAGATCTAAGAGATTGCTTAGCCCTAGAGCCAATCATGTGATGATTGTTGTATGGACTTGTTGTATCATATTCCTATTTATAAAGGCATGGTTATTATATTTACTTGTATTGATGCCAAATAACTAAGTATAATAACGTCCTTGAGTAGAAGGTTCTTATCTATATCAATCGATTGGTTGAATCGATAATGAGATGATATAGAGAACACTACTCTTAATCATTCCTAGTCAAGTATTAACATTCAGGGGCAATGTTAATGCAAAGAGACTAGCATGTAGGTCAACTCGATGACTTGATCTCACAAGTCATGGATATGTAATATCAAGTTGACACATGGGTATGCATTGGAGAATGTATACTGAATGACCCGCCATGAGAAAGTATCATGGATCGTTATATGAGTGTCATATACTTTCTCATGTGACTATTAATATGACCATTAGTCCTTGGACCTGAAGTCACCATGGTTCCCTACATAAGGAGTTGCATACTTTGGCTTCGTCAAATGTCACCCGTAAATGGGTGGACTATAAAGGTGATTACTGGGTATGTAACAAATTATATGGAGGGATGTGAGTCATGTAGATGGGATCTATTCCTCTTATATGACGGGAGTGACATCGTTATTCTTGATAGAGTGAGACCACGAAGTGCATGACCATGCCCAAATGAGTCAATATGAGATATTGAGCTAATTTAATTAGAGTGAGTCTACTTGGAGTTCAAGATCTAGATTGTACCGAGGATGACACGGTCTATGCCTCAGTTGGTCAATCTAGATATCAAGGATAGAGGGACATTGTCACATATTATGAGAGTCACAATTAGTAGTCACAAAGGTGATGTTGGATCTCAACATTCTTGTAACTTGGGTAGCAATGATGTGTTGCTAGATATCGCTCATTGCTTATGCTTCTAAATCAGTTTAGGAGCATTGCCAACGTTACAAGAACCTATAGGGTCACACACAAAGGGCAATTAGATGGAGATTAGGTTTATATGATGAACCATGAGGATTAGGTTCATGGGATGAACCAAATTGGATTAAGGGTAATCCAAATTAGACTAATTGAGTTAGACTCAATTTGATTCAAGTGTTGAATGAGTCTAATTTAGATTTGATTCATTGAGTCAATTTAAAATAATGAATAGAGATTCATTAAATCAAATTGACTTGAATTAAATGGTTGGATTTGATCAACCATGGGAGATAAGAGGTCAAGTTTGACTTGACTTGAGAGGGAAGATGAATGGTCAATTTTGACTTGACCAATTGCCATGTCATGGTGACTTGGCATGGGGGCTGGCCAATGATGATGTTCCACATCATCATGGACTCATCATGCAGTGCCTTCTCATGAGGGAGACCAAGAGCTATTGGATCTTGGAGTTACATGCATGCATGTAACCCCCTAAAAGAGTGGCCGACCACTTTAGTTAGCATTAGGTTGAAGTTAATTTGTGTAACTTCATCATCTTCTTCCTTGGCTCTTCCCTCAAGCTTGCTCCCTAATCTTCCTCATCTTACCGTGAGCCTCCAAGGGGTTCTAGCACACTCTAGGTTGCTTTTCTCCACCTATTGCTTGTGTGGATACCAATAGAGGATTGTACACTTGACACTCTCGAGTTCTGACAAGCCGTTTGGACGAGAGGGATAAGCGAAGGGCGTCGCATCGAGGGTAAACTCTTAGCATGTTGATCTAGAGTAGATCTAAAGTTTTTAAACATGTACATGTAGTTTTATTTACCTTCGCACAGATCCGTGGCTGACTTTCGGTGTTTCTGCAATGCAAAAAGCGGTTTTTGTGGCTCGGATAGTCCAACAGTAACTCCCCTTGTAACCTTCTGAGTGGCTTCCCTAAGTTTTCTTGAAACCTTAGCCACTAAGCACACACCATGGTTAACCTTAGGGATGACTTCTCTAGTAACCTTGGATTTTCTAGATCTAGATTTAGTTTCATAGTCAAATGGAACATTGTGGTAGGTCTCCTTGGGCTTAGGTTTGTGACCAAACATTTCTTGCCCCTAGATGGTTCTTGTCTTATAGACCCTAATTTTTTATCATTTGACCCTTGAATTGAATTTTGCATCTTCCTAAGGGTCTCCTCCAATTTCTCAAGCCTTGACCTCAAAGCTTGGTTCTCTAACTCTAATTTTCCCAATTTTGATTTTTCATTAACCCTTTGGGAAAAATTCTTCCTAGGCATATGCCTACCCTTCTTAGGGTTAATGCCTAAGTGGTTCTCTACCTTTCTAAGTGCTTCCTTAGGTAGAATTATTCTAGGGTTATTTGTTCTAGATTTGTCCTTAACTCTAATATTGCATGATTTAACACCTAAGCAATAAGCTCTATTTCTAACATGCTTTTCATGATTATGCACATTTGCAAGAGTATTAAAAGCATGCTTTTTAACATAAAGATTTGAAGGTGCATTACTAAAATATACCTTAGAGTTTGCTTTAGAAGCTCCCCTACATGTGATGCTCCTCCGTTGCCCTTGCTAGCTTGTCTTGCCTTAGGCCATTGACTTCTATAGTGTCCTCATTGTTGGCATTTGAAGCACACCACATGCTCCTTACTCTTCCTAGTGGGGACTCTGGCATCCTTAGACTTTTCATTGACTTTTGGTGTTGACGCTTTCTTCTTGGCCAATTTTGAGCATTTGCTCTTGTAATGCCCATGTTCTCTACACTCAAAACACATTATATGATTTTTATTTCTAATTATTGTGTTTGAGTTACCTAGACCAGAATTTTGTTCTTCATCTCTTCCGGATGTTGATGGTTCTTCTTGCTCTTGTTCTTGTTCCGACCTCGGCAGTCTAATCTCCTCCCTCTCAATCCTAGAGGTGGAGACTTCTTCCACTTCTTCCTCTTCCGATCCGGATGTTGAGTATCTCTCAACTTCCAAATCCTCAAGCTCTTGGGATGATGATGCACATTCTTCTTGAGCTTGAGAGGATGGGCACTCCTCTTCTTCTTTTTCTTGTGTCGGTTAGGGATTTTCATGGAACTTGACCAACTTGTTCCACAACTCCTTAGCATCCCTATAACCTCCTAATCTAGATAAAATATCATTATGTATCAAATTTACCAATATTTTTGTTACCTTAACGGTTGTCTCGAATTTTTGCCGTTACTCCTCGGTCCACCTCTTCATCTTGAGGATTTCTCCCTTCTTGCCTCTCGGAGCATCGAATCGTATAATCACAGAAATCCAATTTTCTATATTGGACATTAGGAAATATTCCATCCTACCTTTCCAATATGTAAAATATTCACGATCGAAGGCGGGTGGAATTGTAATGTCATCGCTCAATATCTCATTGAGCTCCATTTTCTCCTTCTCCTCTAGCATGCTTTGTCCCCGGTTGTTAATCTGTAGAAGAGATCCAATCTCTGATACCAATTATAGAGGAATTGGACGTTGCTAGAGGGGGGGGGTGAATAGCGGAATGCTTCGTCGCTTGGAATTTGATCGTGCTTGTCTCTATAAAATGATTAGTGCGCAGCGGAAAATAAAAGCACAAACTAAAACAAAGATAAACAACACAAAGCACACCCATAAACACAAGGATATAATATGGTTCGGAACCTAGGGTTCCTACTCCACGGGTCGAGCTCAAATGAGCTCTAGTGATGCAAACCACCACTAATGCACTCATTCTCGAAACAATTCAAAGGTGGAGAAACCTCATATAAGTGTTTACAACAATAAACAAGAAGTACAAGCAAATAAAAAGAAATACAACAAATGATGCAAAGAAAACTTTACAGAAGATCGCTTTGAATGCTTTGCTTGTTGGTTGCTTGGATGAGCTTGAAGGACCCAGAAATGCACCTGGACTGTTGGTGCAATCGGCCCAGGTCACGATTGATCGGACTCGAGTTTGACTCGAGTGATATTTTGATGTTTGACAAAGTGAGTTGACATTGATGTTTGACATTAATGCCTGCTGATGTTTTGGGGAGATTGTTTATACAATCAACCCGGGTTATGTTTAACCGGACTCGAGTTTGACTCGAAGGAGACTTTGATGGTTGACTGGAGTTGACCATGTCATGGAAAGTCCAAGTCTTGAGTACTTGACATGTAAAGTCCAAGCATGGGTCTTGGTAAGGAAAAGTCCAAGCATGGGTCTTAGCATGGAAAGTCCAACATGGGTTGGCAAGGGAAAGTCCAAGCTTGAGTCTTGGCATTTGAGAAGTCCAAGGGGTTTGATATTGGCGGCGTAAAGTCCAAGCGGGAGTCTTGGCAGCATAAGTCCAATGGTTGGCGGTGTAAAGTCCAAGCGGAGTCTTGGTGGCATAAGTCCAATGTGCCTTGGCGGTGTAGACACCGTTAGCATGACATAGCCGATGGAAGAACCTGAAGGCTAGCGCGATGGATGAACAAGTCATGGATGACTTAGAGGGATCCGAGAGGCGTGAGGCTGATGGAGGTGGCTAGAAGGCTTAGGTCTAGGCTAAGGGTGGTCTAGTAAGTATAGGGGAACCATACTTGGGCTAAAACCTCATGTTTGAGGTGTGCCAGTCGACTGGTGCCATATTGCAGTCGAGTGGTGAGAGTCAACTAGGGTTTGACTGCGGGAACTGGCCTAGCAGTCAACTGCCAGAGGAAGATAGTCGACTTATCTGCTTAGCAGTCGACTGATCATGTGATCAGTCGACTGGTGCTCGAGTTTTGGAGCACAGAATAGAGTCTCACTCGACCGCTGTGGTCAGCAGTCGAGTGATGGCTTGGTCAGTCGATTGATGGTCATAATCAGTCGACTGATTATGGATCCGTTGGATTTTTCGAGCGTGGATCTAGCCGTTGTCTCACGACAACAGTGGCATCAGTCGACTGATGGTCCCGAGCAGTCGACTGATCGACATTTTCCAGCACAGGTTGAAGCTTTAAATGGAGCTCGTGAAGGAGGAAAAACCAAGGTTCTTTAAGGTGTTTTGGGGTGAGTTGCTGCTGCAATTCAGGGTCTCCAAATGCTACTCGATCAACCTAGCAAGCAAGCATTCGAAAGCTCTTTATAAAGTTTTATTTACTTGCATTCCAATGTATTTTCTTGTATTTTTATTGTATTACTGTTGTATACATTGTACGAGATTTCTCCACCTCCGGATTGTTCCGAGGAGTTATTACATAGTGGTGTGCTTATGACATCGCTAGGGCTCCTTTTGAGCCCGATCCGTGGAGTAGGAATCGTGCGGTTCCGAACCACGTTAAATATTCTTGTATTCATGTTTGTCTTATTTTGTTATTTCTTTTATTATTATTCCACTGTGCATAATGAGTTTTGTAGAGACGAACGCGAACGTATTCCATCGATGCATTGCACGACGCTATTTACCTCCCTCTAGCGTTCCAACGATCTCCTACAAGTGGTATCAAAGCGAGGCCACTCTTCTAAGTTTAAAAATGAAGGGAGCACGTTAGAGGGTGAAGATGGAAGTTCAAGAACAACTAGGATGAGATATCAACACACCTATCCCTTATACCTTCTATGGACAACAAGGGTTTAGACAATGGAAGGTGAGAATTGTGGACTTCCTGATGATGAGGGACTTCGAAAAATGGTCCATTTTAATTGATGGATTTGAATATCCAAGAGGACCAAAAGGTGGCTTCCTCAAAAAGAAGAGATGGACCGAAGAGCAAGTCCAAGTCTTCGAGAAAAACACCAAGGTAATAAAGTTTTTGGTTGATTTAATACCTAACAATATCTTGTGTATGTTAGGTAATTATATAGATGCTAAGGAGCTATGGAGCCAAGTGGCCAAGCTCCATGAAAGTCCATCATCGATCCAAGAGGAAGGGACCGAAGAGGCAAGCACATCATCCTCACAAGGAAGTGAGGACTTGGAGGTTGAGAGACTATCAACATTCAAGGAAGAAGAGGAAGTAGAATTGGAGGAGACCTCCACCTCTAGGATTGAGGGGGAGGAAGTTAGACCACCTTCCATGCCGGAGCAAGAGGAAGAGCCTTCAACATCTGGTCAAGATGAAGAAGCTCAAAATCCGGCCACCACCACCCTAGGTAACTCGAGCATTTCAAATAATAATAAAATTTATATTATATGCTTTGAGTGTAGGGAGCAAGGACACTACAAGAGTAAGTGTCCTAAAAGGATTAAGAAAGCTCCTCCGACACCAAAACCTCAAGAAAAATCAAAAGATGTCGGTGCCTCCACTAAAAGAAGCAAAGAGCACATCATTTGCTTCAAGTGCCAACAACCGGGGCATTTTAGGAATCAATGCCCTAGGGGGAACAAGAGAGTCAAAGAGAGAGCATCACAAGTAGGGAGAGCCACTAAGGTAAACCCTAAGGTATATCATTTCAATAATGCTCATTCTTCTAGTTTTAATGTCAAAAAGCATGCTAGGAATTTTAATTCTCTTGCAATTTATTAAAAGCATGCTAATAGGAACAAGTACTTTTGTTTAGGAGCTAAGAATTTTCATTTTAAAAATAAGGAGAAATTTGGGACTAATGTCCCTAAAAATAATTTATCTAAGGACAAACCAGGTCAAATAACTCAAGACTAATTATACCTAGGGAGACAATTAGAAAGGTGCAAGAGCACCTAGGTCTTAATCCCAAATGGACTAGGCATATGCCTAGAAAGGACAATGCCCAAAGACAAAATCAAAATTCAAAAATTGGGCAATTAGAATTAGAAAATCAAGCCTTGAGGTCAAGGCTTGAGAAATTAAAAAAGACCCTCAAGAAGATGCAAAATTAATTTCAAGGGTCAAATAGTAAAAGTCAAGGGTCTAGGACTCAAAGTCAACATCTAGGGCTAAAGAGAGAAAAGTCAACCAAGGGCAAGAAGGGGTTGGGTCACAAACCTAAGCCTAAGGTGACTTATCATAGTGTTCCATTTGATTATGGAACACAAACTAGGTCTAGGAAGACCAAGGTCAATAGGGAAGTCATCCCTAGAGTTGACCATGGTATGTGCCTAGTGGCTAGGGTTTCAAGGAAACCTAGGGAAGCCACTAAGAAGGTTGCAGGGGGAGTTACCCCTAGAGTCAACCTAGGTAAGACCACAATGACCAAGGCTAACAAGCCTAGGAGGGTCATTAGGAAGGTATCTAGGGAGGTTATCCCTAAGGAATACCTAGTAAACCCTAGGAGCTCAAATAGATTTTGGGTTCCTAAGAGCGTGATCGATTAACGCTAGATGAGTTTAGGGTGTGCCAACCTTGATTGGATGGGTAGTTAACTCAACCATGGTAAAGGTGACACTTTAGGTCATTTTCAAGGTTATGGTTACCTTGGGAATGTGTTTTGATCTTGAATCCTAAAGGATTTTAGGATGTGCCAATATAGTTTTGGAATTATGAAAAATCAATTAAATTGACACAATTTAGGATTAGAGGTTATAGTGTGCCATTTTGGATTTTTGGCACACTTGGGAGTTTAGTGATAATATGGAAAAATATATTTAATTATATCAAATGACAACTAATATTAAAATTTAGGTATTATGATACCTATACTTTTTATATGCCATGCTTTGTTTACCATATAACATGTCATGACATCATGTTTATTTTTATCATTTATATGTCATGATCATGTTTAGGATTAAGGATTAAATGTCATGTGTTTTTAGATTTAATCATATGTCATGACATCATGATCATTGGTCATTCTTAATTATTGCTATCATTATGCCATGATCATTTCATGCATTTAAATTGATTAAAATTGATTTAAGGACAATGACATGACTTGGAGTCCCATTTATAAAGGAATCAAGTAGAGTTGCCTTAGAAAAATGCATGAAACCCAAGATTAGGGAGAACAAAACCCACATCTCACATTACATTGACATGTATGTGTATTTATACACCCTAGATATATGTGAGATGCTAGGATATGAGTTAAGTTCAAGGTGCATAGTTTTTGCATCTAGATGAACTAAAACTCATCTAATTTTATATGTGGATCATTGGAAAAGCTTGTGTACAAGTCATGTACATTGAGCCCAAGGAATATGATCCAAAATAAGGTTTTGAAAATTTTTTAAAATCCTTTTGAAAAACCTTGGTGAAGTCTATCTTTTGATAGCAATCACCATTGATGAGATTGATACAAAGTGAGCTAAAACTTTGAAGTTTTTATTCACTTTTGGATTTTGTATCGAACTCATTATTTTATGGATAAAATATTTTTCACCAATTGTATGTGTCATAAGTATTATACGTATGAATTTTCATGATTTTTCGATATACGTATATTTATTTATGCATTTCTGAAAATCAACTTTGATAACTGAAAATCGGATTTTTGATTATCGATCGACCCTTAGTGGCGATCGGTGATAGAGAGTAACAATGTCGGTAATTCGAGAAAACAAAGTTGTTTAGCCCATTTTTAGCTATGGTAAAGGTTCCTAACTACTCCTAACCCCAGGATATGCTTTGGGAAGCATTTTTAAGGGTGAAAATACATTGGATATGGATTAGGAGAGGTGTTAGGATGATGTATCAAATTTAAGGCGTGGAGAGTTCATGTTTGAACTTTGAACCTTAATTTTGATGGTTTAGAGTTCCTATTGGCTCAGGGACTTCCCAAGGACATTGTTGGTGCAATGGTCAAGGGGGAGCAAGCCTTTAGGAGAAGGTATCCATCATGGGATGATGGATGGTATTTTTCCTCATGAGGGGGAAAATGGGATTTTGAGATGCCCAATTTGGAAATTGGGAGAGTGTATAGGATTGCCTCTCTTGAGTGATATGAGACTTATTACTAGGAAGATGGTAGACATCCTAGGTATTTTTGGACCAAGGGAGAGATTGTAAGATCTCATTGGGACATTAGACATTGACCTCTTTGGAGAGAACCTTTTTGATGTTAATCAAAAAGGGGGAGAATGTGAACTTACCAATTTGGGATAATTGGTAAGGGAATTTGAGTTAGTGTTCTAAATCAAAGGTATATGTTTTTGTCAAACATCAAAAAGGGGGAGATTGTTGGTGCAATCCGCCCAGGTCACGATTGACCGGACTCGAGTGATGTTTTGATGTTTGACAAAGTGAGTTGACATTGATGTTTGACATTAATGTCTGTTGATGTTTTGGGGGAGATTATTTATACAATCAACCTGGGTTATGTTTAACCGGACTCGAGTTTGACTCGAAGGAGACTTTGATGGTTGACTGGAGTTGACCATGTCATGGAAAGTCCAAGCATGGGTCTTGGCAAGGAAAAGTCCAAGCATGGGTCTTAGCATGGAAAGTCCAACATGGGTTGGCAAGGGAAAGTCCAAGCTTGAGTCTTGGCATTTGAGAAGTCCAAGGGGTTTGATATTGGCGGCGTAAAGTCCAAGCAGGAGTCTTGGCAGCATAAGTCCAATGATTGGCGGCGTAAAGTCCAAGCGGAGTCTTGGCGACGTAAGTCCAATGTGCCTTGGCGGTGTGGACACCGTTAGCATGACATAGCCGATGGAAGCACCTGAAGGCTAGCGCGATGGATGAACAAGTCATGGATGACTTGGAGGGATCTTAGAGACATGAGGCTGATGAAGGTGGCTAGAATGGTTGGATGAAGGGATCTTAGCATGACATAGCCGATGGAAGCACCTGAAGGCTAGCGCGATGGAAGCACCTGGTGCCATATGACAGTCGACTGGTGAGAGTCAACTAGGATTTGATCAGGCGGCCTGTCGATCGCAAGAGGAAGGCGCGATCGATCGGCCTGATCGGCCCGATCATGTGATCGATCGGTGCTCGGGTTTTGGAGCACAGAATAGAGTCTCACTCGACCGCTGCGGTCAGCAGTCGAGTGATGGTTTGATCAGTCGACTGATGGTCATAATCAGTCGACTGATGATGGATCCGTTGGATTTTTCCAGCATGGATCTAGCCGTTGTCTCACGACAACAGTGGCATTAGTCGACTGATGGTCCCAAGCAGTCGACTGATCGGAATTTTCCAGCACAGGTTGAAGCTTTAAATGGAGCTCGTGAAGGAGGAAAAAGCCAAGGTTTTTTGAGATGTATTGGGCGAGTTGCTGCTGCAATTCAAGGTCTCCAAGTGCTACTCGATCAACCTAGCAAGCAAGCATTCAAAAGCTCTTTGTAAAGTTTTCTTTACTTGCATTCCATTGTATTTTCTTGTATTTTCATTGTATTACTGTTGTATACATTGTACGAGGTTTCTCCACCTTTGGATTGTTCCGAGAAGGAGTTATTACATAGTGGTGTGCTTGTGGTATCGCTAGGGCTCGTTTGAGCTCGATTCGTGGAGTAGGAACTGTGCGATTCCGAACTACGTTAAATATTCTTGTATTCATGTTTGTCTTATTTCGTTATTGCTTTTATTATTATTCCGTTGCGCATAATGAGTTTTGTAGAGACGAACACGAACATATTCCATCGACGCATAACACGATGCTATTCACCCCCCTCTAGCGTTCCAACGATCCCCTACATGGACTTCACCTCCAAATCACCTCAAGAATGGATCCAGAAACCATGGCCAAAATCCTCCATGATTTTCTCCTTTTATGCCTGCATCGGGATGATTTTGAGCTTGGTAGTCGACTGCCAAAAGGCCCCAATTGACTACTTACAGTGTCGTTGTCTCATAATGGGCTTAATCCACATTGGAATTCCATCCAACGAATACATTGACAGTCGACTGCCATTACCAGCAGTCACCTGCCAAGCCGGTAGCCAACTGCTTAGTCATCTACTGAGCTTTCTGTGCTCGTGGCCACAAATAGCAGTTGACTACCCTCTATGGCGGTCGATTGCTCATGGTCAGTCGACTGCCTAAAGCTGGTAGTCGACTGCCAAGGCCACTCGATCGTAGTCGATCGTCAGTCGACACCCGACCAATCAACTGGTCATAATCCCAGTTGACTGCCCATTGTCGACTCGGTTGCCAAGTATCAAAACACTTGACCTGTCGACTGGTCCATAACTCCAGTCGACTGGTCCATAACTCCAGTCGACTGTTAAACCTCAACCATGAGGTTTACCCCAAGTATGACCCCCTCATACTTGCTAGACCACCCTTAGCCTAGACCTAAGCCTTCTAGCCATATCCATCAACCTCACGCCTATCAGATCCCTCCAAGTCATCCATGACTTGTTCATCCATACGCTAGCCTTCAGGTGCTTCCATTGGCTATTGTCATGCTAACCGAGTCTACACCGCCAAGGCATATTTGGGCTTACACTGTCAAGACACACGCTTGGACTTATTTCGCTAAGACTCCGCTTGGACTTTATGTCGCCAATATCACACCCTTGAACTTTCCTTGCCAACTCCATGTTGGACTTTCCAAATGCTAAGACCCATGCTTGGACTTTCCATGCCAAGTACCCATGACTTGGACTTTACTATTGCTAAGACCCATGCTTGGACTTTCCATGCCAAGTACCCATGACTTGGACTTTACCATTGCCAAGACCCATGCTTGGACTTTCCATGCCAAGTACCCAAGACTTGGACTTTCCATTGCCAAGACCCATGCTTGGACTTTCCATGACAATCACATTGTCGTACGTTTATCGAACATCAATGACAATTAAATTTTCATACTTTTTGTCGAACATCAAAATACTGCTCGAGTCAAACTCGAGTCTGGTCAATCCTGACCTGGGCCGATTGCACCAACATCATCCTTATCTATCTTGAAGCTGATATCAGTATACCTGCTCACTACCATATCACCTCCTCCATATACCAAAAACAAATCCTTAGTCTTTCTCAAGTACTTAAGGATTGTCTTGACAGCCACCCAACACTATAAAAATATATCAAAATAGCGACGAAATTTAGTAATGAAAATAATTTGTTGCAAATTTACAACAAAATTTGCACCGAATTGGAAATTTCGTCGCCATTTAGTAACAAAATTTCCAATAAAATTTTTTTGTTGCAAACATAAAAATATTTGTAACAAATTAAATTTTGTCACAAATATCATTGGAATTTTGCAACGAATTTGATTTTTCATCGTAAATTTGCGATAAAAAAATTAATTTTGTTGCAAAATTTTTCATCAAAATATAAATTCGTCGCAAAATTTGCAACAAAATTAGGAATCGATGCGAACTCTACGACGAATTCTATTTTCTTTGCAAATTTTACAATGGATCTAGAATTTATTGCAACTATTCCAACAAATTTTGTGACAAAATATTTTCATCGGACATTTTCAATTATTTGGCGAAGAAAAACAATGGCAGGTATTAAGAAATTTGCGACGAATTTAATATTCGTCGCTAATTTGGCAACGAATTTAATTTTCATCGCCAATTTTACGATGAAAAATAAAATTCATCGCATAATTTTATGACGAATTTAATATTCATCGCTAATTTGACAACAAATTTAATTTTTGTTGCCAATTTTGTGATGAAATATGAATTCGTCGCAAAATTTGCAATGATTTAATAATTCGTTGCAAATTGTACGATAAATTTAGCGACAAAAATATTTCGTTGGATTTTTTAATTGGCGACGAATATTGTATTCATCGCTAATTGGTGACGAATATTGCATTCGTCACCAATTCTACGACGAATACAATATTCATCGCTGAATTGGCGACGAATATTGTAACGAATTATAAATCGCCACTGATTTCGCCTAATTACTCCACCTCCCTTTTCCTTTCCCCTTTTGACGCACTTCTCCTACCCAGCCTGATCGATCCCTCCAGTATGCACTTCTCCACCTCTCCTCTTCCACTGTCGGAGCACCGGCTCGTCGCTCGTGGTAGCTCGCTACACACGGCAGCACGACAGCTGTTGCGAGCATCTCCGATCTACGAGCTCGCGGCTGCTGTCGCCCCGAGCATCGCGCACGCGTGTGCTTGCGCTGCTGCCATCGCGAGCACATGACAGGGTTTGCAGCGAGCACACAATAGGGGCGCGAGCATTCCGCAGGGTCACGATGCCACAGGGGTGTGAGCATGCTACAGGGGCACGACGTGGTAGGGGTGCGAGTACGCTACAAGGGCACGACGCGGTATGGGTATCACCCCTACAACATGCGTACATCGTGATCGTCCTTCATATGATCTGTGTGCATGCATAATGATCATCTTTCTGGTGACCCTAGTCATTCGCACGTCGATGGTTTGTCTAGGTCGTTCGCCCAGCTGGGGCATTGTTCCAGGCTCCGTGCATGGTGTAGAGGAAATGTTGACCACTAGAGGGGGGGGGGGTGAATAGCTTGTTTTCATTGCATGATGGAATTCGTTATGTGCTTGTCTACAAATTGTGTTAGCGCAGCGGAAATAGAAATAATAAAACAAATACAACACAAACACAAGCACTACACAATCATATAACGTGGTTCGGAACCGAACGGTTCCTACTCCATGGATCGAGCTCTAAAAAGCTCTAGTGATGCCACAAACACCACTAAGTAATAAACTCCTTCTCGACAACACATCGGAGGTGGAGAAACCTCTTACAAGTGATTACAATAAGTAATGCAAAGTAAACAAGCAAATACAAGTGAAAATGTAAAGAACACTTTACAAACTAGGGTTTTGAGCACTTGCTTGTCGGTTGCTTGGATGAGCTTGAAGGGCCCTGAAATGCACCTGCAATTCACCTTCAAATCACCTCACCAAAGCTCCCAAAGAATCAATACCGGAATCTCCATGAAGAACTCCCTTTTAACCTGCATCGGGCTGGATTTCCGCCGATCAATCGACTGCCATAAGTCACCAATCGACTGATGCCACTGTTGTCGTGAGACAACGGTTAGATCCACGCTGGAAAAGTTCCAACGGGACACTCACCAGTCGACTGCCAACATTAGCAGTCGACTGTCAGTGCCCGTAGCTGACTGCCTAGTCGGCTATGGAGCATTCTGTGCTCGTGACTAAACCATCAGTCGACTCCCATCCATGGCAGTCGACTGCCATCAATCGACTGCTCCAACGAGCAGTCAACTGCCAAGGCATTTTCAGCCCTTGAACGACAGTCGACTCACGACAGTCAAACTGACCATAATGCCAGTCGATTGCCAACCTCAAACATGAGGTTTTAACCCAAGTATGGTGCCCCCATACTTGCTAGACCACCCTTAGCCTAGACCTAAGCCTTCTAGCCACCTCAATCAACCTCACGCCTATCGGATCCCTCCAAGTCATCCATGTGCTAGCCTTCAGGTGCTTCCATCGGCTATGTCATGATAATAGTGTCTACACCGCCAAGGCACATTGGACTTACGCTGCCAAGACTCCGCTTGGACTTTACGCCGCCAACCATTGGACTTATGCTGCCAAGACTCCTGCTTGGACTTTACACCGCCAATATCAAACTCCTTGGACTTCTCAAATGCCAAGACTCAAGCTTGGACTTTCACCGCCAAGACTACACCCTTGGACTTATGTGGCCAAGACTACACCCTTGGAATTTACTTGCCAACCCATGTTGGACTTTTCCAAATGCCAAGACTCAAGCTTGGACTTTTCCCTTAACATGGTCAACCCCAGTCAACCATCAAAATCCACCCTCGAGTCAAACTCAAGTCCGGTCAATTATGACCTGGGTCGATTACTCTAATAATCTCCCTAAAAGATTATCAAACATCAATGTCACACTTCCATGTTAAACATCAAAACATCGCTCGAGTCAAACTCGAGTCTGGTCAATCGTGACCTGGGACGATTGCACCAACAATCTCCCCCTTTTTGATGTTTGACAAAAACACATACCTTTGAGTTAGAACACTAACTCAAATCTTCTTACCAATTATTTCAAATTGGTAATCCCATAAATTCTTTAAACATTCTCCCCCAAATATTCTTCCCCTTTTTGCCTAACATTAAAAAGGTCTTCTCCAAGGAGGTCAATGTCTCATGTCCCAATGAGATCTTACAATCTCCTCCTTTGTCCAAAAATACCTAGGATGCCTACAATCTTCCTAGTGATAAGTCTCATATCACTCAAGAGAGGCAATCCTACACACTCTCCCAATTTCTAAATTGGGTATCTCAAAATCCCATTTCACCCCCTCATGAGGAAAAATAACATCCATCATCCTATGATGGATATCTCCCCCAAAAGGCATGCTCCCCCTTTGACCATTGCACCAACAATGTCCTTGGGAAGTCCCAAAGCCAATAGGAACTCTAAACAATCAAAAATAAGGTCTAAAGTTCAACATTGAACTTTCCATACCTTAAATTTGATACATCACCCTAACACCTCTCCTAATCCATATCCAATGGATTTTCACTTTCTATAATGCTTCCTAAAGTATATCCTAGGGTTAGGAGTGGTTAGGGAACTTTACCGTAACTGAAAACGGGCTAAACAACTTTGTTTTTCCTGAAATCAATCTAGCAGTCGACTCCTGACAATTATCAGTCGAACTGCCCTTCATCAGTCGACTGCCATCAAACGACAGTCGACTGTTAACTGAAATTTCTGAATTTCAACTATCATAATCGAATTTAGAAAAAACATAAGTAATTCTACATATTTTGAAAAATCATGAAAATTCATACGTACATTACTTATAAACAATACAATGGGTGAAAAATGTTTGAAAAATATTTTACCCATAAAATATCGAAATTGATACAAAGTTCAAAAGTGAAGAAAAAACTTCAATGTTTTAGCTCACTTTGTATCAACTTCATCAATGGTGATTGCTATCAAAAGATAGACTTCACCAAGGTTTTCTAAATGGATTTTAAAATGATTTTGAAAACCTATATTGGATCATATTCCTTGGGCTTAATGTACATAACTTGTACACAAGCTTTTCCAATGATCCACAATTAAGTTAAAGATGAGTTTTAGTTCATCTAGATGCAAAAACTATGCACCTTGAACTTAACTCATATCCTAGCATCTCACATGTATCTAGGGTGTATAAATACACATACATGTAAATGTAATGTGAGATGTGGGTTTTGTTCACCTAATTTAGGGTTTCATGCATTTTTCTAAGGCAACCCTACTTGATTCACTTATGAATAGGACTCCAAGTCATGCCAAAGTCCTTAACTCAATTTTAATCAAATTAAATGCATGAAGTATGATCATGGCATAAATAATAGCATAAGTAAACATGGTCAATGATCATGATGTCATGACATATGATATAATTTAAAAACACATGACAATAAACCTTAATCCTAAACATGATCATGACATATAAATGATAAAAATAAATATGATGTCATGGCATGTTATATGGCAAACAAAACATGACAAATAAAAAGTATAGGTATAAGAATACCTAAATTTCAATATTAGTTGCCATTTAATATAATTAAGTATATTTTACCATAATACTAATTTTCTCCCAAGTGTGCCAAAAACCCAAAATGACACACTATAACCTCTAATCCTAAATTGTGCCAATTTAATTGATTTTTCATAATTCCAAAAATGTATTGGCACATTCTAAAATCTTTTAGGATCATAAGATCAAATCTATTTCCAAGGTACCCATAACCTTGAAAATTACCTAAAGTGCCACCTTTACCTTGGTTAGGCTAACTACCCATCCATTTAAAGTTGGCACACCTAAACCCAACTAGCGTGAATCCATCACACTCTTAGGAACCCAAAACCTATTTGAGCTCCTAAGGTTAATTAGGTATTCCTTAAAGATAACCTCCCTAGATACCTTCCTAATGACCCTCCTAGGCTTGTTAGCCTTGGTCATTTGGGTCTTACCTAGGTTGACTCTAATGGTGACTCCCCTTGCAACTTCTTAGTGGCTTCCCTAGGTTTCCTTGAAACCCTAGCCACTAGGCACATACCATGGTCAACTCTAGGGATGACTTCCCTATTGACCTTGGTCTTCCTAGACCTAGTTTGTGTTCCATAATCAAATGTAACACTATGATAAGCCACCTTAGGCATAGGTTTGTGACCCAAACCTTTCTTGCCCTTGGTTGACTTTTGTCTCTTAGACCCTAGGTGTTGACTCTTGGTCCTAGACTCTTGACTTTGACCATTTGACCCCTTAACTTGATTTTGCATAATCCTAAGGGTCTTTTCAAGTTTTTCAAGCCTTGACCTCAAGGCTTGATTTTCAACCTCAAATTGCCCAATTTTAGAATTTTGATTTAATCCTTGGGCATGATTCTTTCTAGGCATATGCCTAATCCATTTGAGGTTATAACCTAGGTGCTCTTGTACCTTTCTAATTGTCTCCCTAGGTAGAATTGGTTTAGAATTGTTTGACCTAGATTTGTCTTTAGATAAGATATTTTTAGGGACATTAGTCCCAAATTTCTCCTTATTTTCAAAATGAATATTCTTAGCTCCTATGCAAAATTCCTTATTTCTAGCATGCTCTTTATGATAAATTGCAAGAGAATTAAAGTTCCTAGCATGCTTTTGCCTATTAACTAAAGAAGGAGCGTTATTGAATTTTACCTTAGGGATTGCTTTAGAAGCTCCCCCTACATGTGATACTCCCTCTTGAGTCTTCTTGCTCCCCCTAGAGCATTGACTCCTATAGTGCCCCTTTTGATGGCAGTTGAAGCAAATGATGTGCTCCTTGCTCCTTTGACTTTGGGCATCAACATCCTTGACCTTTGGCGCCGGTGGACTTTTCTTGACCCTCTTTGGGCACTTTCTCTTATAGTGTCCGACTTCCCTACACTCAAAGTAAATTATATGAATTTTGTTTTGAATTGAATTACTTGAGTTACCTAGGGTGATGACCGGAATTGGAGCTTCTTCAACTCTCCCGGAGATGGATGGCTCCTCTTGAGGTTGCTCCGGTGTGGATGGTCTCTCCTCCCCCTCAACCCTTGAAGTGGAGGCTTCTTCCACTTTTTCCTCTTCTTCCATCGATTCGAAGGTTGACTTCCTATCAACTTCCGAATTCTCACTCGCTTGTGAGGATGAGGATTCATCTTCGGCCTCCTCTTCTTGAGCCGATGATGGGTCTTCATGGAGCTTGGCCAATTCCCTTCAAAGCTCCTTGGCATCCATGCAATCACCTAGGCTACACAAGAAGTCATTAGGTATCAAATCAAAAATGAATTTTACTACCTTCTTATTTTTCTCAAATTGTTGGAGTTGCTCTTCACTCCATCTCTTCTTTTTGAGGAAACCACCTTTTGGTCCTCTTGGATATTCAAATCCATCCATTAAGATGGACCACCCCTCAAAGTCTCTCATCATAATGAAATCTTCAATTTTTCTCTTCCACAAATTGAAGCCTTCTCATCCATATAGGGTGTAGGGCACTGGTTTGTTTATGTCCCAACCTAGTTGTTCTTCCAACTCCATCTTCACCCTCTAGCATCTTTGTCTTAGCTCCTGGCAGTTAGTCCATAGAAGAGCCCTGGGCTCTGATACCAATTGTAGAGGAAATATTGACCGCTAGAGGGGGGGGGGTTGAATAGCTCATTTTCGTTGTGTGATGGAATTCATTGTGTGCTTGTCTATGAATTGTGTTAGCGCAGCGAAAATAGAAATAATAAAACAAATACAACACAAACACAATCACTACACAATCATATAACATGGTTCGGAACCGAACGGTTCCTACTCCACGGATCGAGCTCTAAAGAGCTCTAGCGATGCTACAAACACCACTAGTCGACCGCCATTCGGGCGATCGCATCACGGACCGCTAACGAGCGATCGCTAAGGCATTTTCAGCCCTTGAACGGAAGTCAAGCTCTAGTCAACTCACGACAGTCGAATCGACCATAATGTCAGTCGACTGCCAACCTTAAACATGAGGTTTTAACCCAAGTATGGTGCCCCCGTACTTGCTAGACCACCATTAGCCTAGACCTAAGCCTTCTAGCCACCTCCATCAGCCGCCTATCGGATCCCTCCAAGTCATCTATGACTTGTTCATCCATGTGCTAGCCTTCAGGTGCTTCCATTGGCTATGTCATGCTAACAGTGTCTACACCGCCAAGGCACATTGGACTTATGCTGCCAAGACTCTGCTTGGACTTTATGCCGTCAACCATTGGACTTATGTTGCCAAGACTCCCGCTTGGACTTTATGCCGTCAATATCAAACCCCTTGGACTTCTCAAATGCCAAGACTCAAGCTTGGACTTTCACCGCCAAGACTACACCCTTGGACTTACGTGGCCAAGACTACACCCTTGGACTTTACTTGCCAACCCATGTTAGACTTTTCCAAATGCCAAGACTCAAGCTTGGACTTTTCCCTTGACATGGTCAACCCCAGTCAACCATCAAAATCTCCCTCGAGTCAAACTCGAGTCCGGTCAATCATGATCAGGGTCGATTGCTCCAACAATCTCCCCAAAATATTATCAAACATCAATGTCAAACATCAATGTCACACTTCCATGTCAAACATCAAAACATCGCTTGAGTCAAACTCGAGTCCGGTCAATCGTGACCTGGCCCGATTGCACCAACACATGGGTGGTTCATCGCCACCCCTTGATCGTGCACAACTGTTGTGTCGACTTTGGCCCTCCGCGACATGTACTCGGTCCACAGCAAAGTCAACATGTTATTCAAATTAAATCAGTATTATGTAATATAAATGCAAAATTAATATTTTGTTTTTTATAGGCTTATCGTACTTTGTTCTTCTGGTGATTCGCGTGTTCGTAAAGTCTTCTATTGTGAGCTCATCCGTTGCTTCCACCAGGACAGGTATATTGTATATTCAAAAATTTGTAGCATTATCATTCTATAATATATATAATTAATGTTCAATTTTATGTATTTCTTTTACTATAAATATGTATTATTTACTCGATATATTATAGTTTGTAATTCAATATCATACCAAAAATAAGTAAGCACTAGAAGAATTTATTTTAAGTATAAATTTATTGTTCAATTAATATGGATGGAACATGGAAAAAATAGAATTAATCCTTGATATAAATTTGAAAACAGGACAAATGGAGAGAGAAAGAAGTTGGATGTATAAAAAAAATTACTGGAACATTGGAGTTTAACCGATGAATTTTTTATTGGGTTGGAACAATTTTTAAATTTTGCTCGTAGTAATGTTGAGTTAATGGATGGGAATAAATTAAGATGTCCGTGCCAAAAGTGTCATAATGATAAATTTTTTCAGTGTGATAAAGTTTGAGAACATCTTTATAGATTTGGTTTTACCCCAAATTATTATAATTGGACATGTCATGGTGAACCGTTCATATCCAATGAAGAGGTTGAACGAAACATTCAAAGGACAGTTAGTGGAGATCAAAGATATTATGATCATCCAATCCATATCAGAGGATGATAGTTGATGCATTTAGTCATAATTTGAATATCGAATCGTGATAGGACCTGTAACTACGCAAGAAGGGGGGGGGAGATATGTATTTTTTTTAAATTTAAATCAAAAGACACAGCGGAAAATCTAATGACAACCTGATCATAGACAGAGCACAACAAACACAACACCCAATACATAAAATGACGCAGCCAATTTTACTTAGTTCATAGCTCTCTCCTAGAGCTACTTGTCCAAGGCCTACCTTTAACTTTTCTCCATTTTAAAGAATTCTTCAAAGGTGGAGAAACCTCTTAAATAAACTTACAACTTTTAAACTCTCTAGATACGAATTTAATAAAGGAATATGAATGAAATGATAAGCACTAGCTAAACACAGAACCTTGAAAGATATGCAATTCTAGACAATCACAAACAGAAAGAAGTGAAGCAAATCCAACAAACGAAACCTTTGCAATTGAGACAAAGAATCAGCGAGATGATCATGAGTGCAACAATGATTCCAGCTATCTAGGTTGACAGAACACCAATAGAGTAGAAAGTTTACAACAACAGAAGCAATGGGGGCAGCTTTCCTCAGGAGATCAATCGACCATGAGCAAGAAATCCAGATGAAGAATCGTTTGTTGGGTTTCCCCGGCACCGCGGCGGGTGTGTGTTTGAACATGTTTCGTCATGTGCACAGTGGAAGAAATAAAAATAATAAATCTAATTTTTTACAACACACACACATCACACGCATGCAAGATATAATGTGTAGACATAATCATAGTTTCAAATTTTGCAATAAAAGAAAATTACGCTAGTTATACCTGACATATCACGTGCAGCGGGAATGACATCAACCGGAGCAACTCACGCTAGAATTGCCTCTATCCGTATCCACGCCGAGTACCGTCGAAATAGCTTCGCCAATCTACAGGCCTCGTCTTCGTAGGAATCACTAGCCTCGTGTTGAAGATGATGTGATCGAGAGAAGATCACAATCGGAATCAAAATTTGGATGTAAAAATGAGTCCCCAAAACTCGCTTCTCCAAAGTGGTATTCGTCAACCGATTGACGAATCCTTGGTCCTCCACCTATGAGGATTGCTAGAGATCCAATCTTTGACAAGAAATTTGCTGTCAGAGCTCCAAATGCCATCCAAACGATGCTCCGACAATAAGGAAGCAAGCTGTCCAAAACTGGACAGTTTGGTGGAGGACTTGGCGCTGACCAAAGGAAAAGGGTCGGCTAGTCCTTGGTCACCGGAGCCAAGGAGCGTCACCGAGGATTACCGAGCGACAGAGAGGCCGACCGATAGCAGTGGCGTGGCAAACCGGGCGCGGTGGTAGAAGAAGGAGGAGAGGAAGAGAGGTTTTCCAAAAATAAAACTCTTAGGGCTCTCCAAACCTCTAGCCATGTTTTTATAGAGAACACATTCTCCCAACGGTTATTAGTTCATAACCAAATCCCGTTAACCCGCTTCAATAACTTAAGTTAAAATAAACCAAACCGCGTTGGTCTATTTAAGTTAAAACGAACCAAACCAACTTTGGTTCATTCGTTTGAAACAAACCAAACCCCTTTAGTTTATTTTCCACCATTGAATTAGAACCAAACCAATTTGGTTTATCCATCATGTCTTTAAAAGACACGACCCATCCATGCTTCCGTTACGACTAAACGATTTCATGCTCGCTCCTTGTTTGGTCCAACAAAATCTAGTTTCTCTCGTTCTTAGAATCTCATTCTCAAGCTCGTTTTAAATCCTTCGGATTACGTTCGTTGTGCGTGTGACCAAATAGGTTCTCGATTTATGTTGGCCATCTACAATTAACCATTAATTATAGAACGATCATGAGTGATACCTAGTAGTATATCATGATCCCCAATTAATCATAAAATCAACGGTTGACTCCAGAACGACTTATGAAACCTTTCCGCAGCCACAGTGAATCGTGCCCCATTCCCTTCACGCATCTTATACCCACTTGGTTTAGGACATGGTTTATTGTGTCAGTCCCCACTAGGCTGACTACGTTACACCTAGCCCAAGTATGATTTCCTTGTCCTTCAGATTCTTGTTACTGCATATGTATCCAAGAGTACATTACTCTAAACATGTAATGCTTTGGCTAAAGACTTTAGTAACAATCCAACGAGAGGTCCTGGGTATACATCTCCCCACAAGGAGTGGTGAATCCTTTATAGGCTATTCAAACACCTTCGGGCACTTCGACTTATACCCAATCATCCCGGATCCACATCTCCTTAGATATGCTTGATTAAGATGTCAAAGCATAAGTCTCCATGACCAAGATGTCTTGAATACCGCAAGTCAAAGGAATATCACACTTAAGCTGCAGTAAGAACTTCATTGACATATCCATATATATAGAGAACTATATGAAGTCTTACAGCTGGTCACTCCAATGAACTAGATACCCTAACTAGTATCCACGATTAACTCCGGACATCACAATGTCTCCAGCCAGTGAGAATCAACTGCTTGGATACACCAAAGAGTATACCTCATGCTAGTCTCGACAGAATTGATGGTGTCCAAATCCATCAATTCATCGATAAGGGATTATTCTAATACATCACAATTACACATGTAGAGATACTCACTAGTTGTGATCCAATCATAAATTCTCTCATGCTGTGAATCGTATTATGGACATTCAGTAAATGAGTTTAAGACCAAATCAAATACATGAAAACATGTATACTCAAATAGTGAATCTTCATTTATCATATAAATGGTTTAAACATAAGGCGATTGAATTAGGACACCTCTCATATATAACTAACAAACTCCCACTTGGCCTAATGCCATTCGCCACAGTATCCAATACCATAAGCCCTAACATGACCCTCAAACTTACTTTGAGGTAAGGCCTTAGTTAAAGGATTCGCTAAGTCCTTTTCATTGAGAATCTTCTCGATTTGAATTTCGTTCCTACTGATAATCTCTCTGATTAGATGATAGTGGTGAAGCACATGTTTTGATCATTGATGAGACCTTGACTCTTTTGCCTATGCAATCGCTCCATTGTTGTCGTAGTAAATCGGTATTGCTTCAACAATGGTTGGAACCACACCAAGTTCATAAATGAACTTCTTGATCTAAACCGCTTCCTTTACTGCTTCCAAAGCTTCAATGTATTATGCCTCTGTGGTAGAATCCGCTACAGTGTCTTATTTGTGTTAGGGCAATCAACCCATGTGATGTGGTTTTGATGTGTGTGGCAAAGGGTTTAAGTTAGGATTGTATTGGATTTGATGTGTGCATTGAAGTCATGCAGGACTTAGTAATTCACACATGGAGCATTGGCAAGTTTCTGTTAGGGCAATCTCTTGCCATGATTAGGTTTTGATGTTTGTGGCAAAGGGTTTAAGTTAGTTTATTATGTTGATTTGATGTGTGCGTTGAAGTCGTGCAGGACTTAGTAATTCGCACATGGAGCCGTGGCGAGTTTCACAACTCATGACTCGGTCCTTGAGTCGGTGAAGGATAGCTTTACGGAAGCCGTGCGCTTGGAGCATCCGAGGGACTGCCGGACGAGGAGCTTGGAGTGAAGCCGGAGGAAGTAGACTTCGAGGCAAGAGACGCGAAGGAGCATTGCAGAGTCGTGCGCCTGATGCTGCCGAGGGACGTGGCCGCGAACGAAGAGAACCGAGCGAGGACTCAGAGATGAGTGGCGATATGTAACCGGGAAGGGTAGCTCTTAGGTGAAACTTGGCCATTTGGCTAAGTGTCGGAAGACCCTGATCGGTGATGAATGGCGAGTCGGTGGTCGAAGGGTTTAGCCCGCAGAACCGCTCGTAGTCGACTCGACGATCGACTCACGAAAGCGCGATCGGCCCGATGAGGTCCATCGATCGCGCCAAGTGTTCCGTTGGACTACAACGGTCAGGATCCGACGTGTTCGGAGGCCGTTGGAGTGGCGGCAGTCGACTGCCAAGGGTAGCAGTCGACTGGTGGCGACCAACGGGAAGAAAAGCCTCCTTTCTATAAAAAGAGAGGGTGTGGAGCTTTGGGGGGTTAATGCTCTTACTCCAAACCACCATCCAAGTGCCCCACAAGCTCTAAACTCTTCTTACTTGCTTTTACTCCATTCTTATTGTAAGAAGAGTGATCTTGATTGTAAAGGTTACCTCCACCTAGCTTTGTGCAAAGGAGAGACCAATAGTGATTGGCTTTGAAGGAGTGATTCACCTTGGACGAATCGGACCGTGGATTAGCGGCGTAGCCGTGAACCACGTTACATCTCGGTGTTTGTATTGTTTGTTTATCTTTTGCTTTGTCTTTATTTATATTTGCATATTTCGCTTGCGCTAACATTTTGTAGACGAGCAAAATACGAAATCCAACGAACGAGGGCTATTCACCCCCCTCTAGTCGGCCATTTTGATCCCCAACAAGTGATATCAGAGCCAAGGAAAGCTTGTCGAGGACTAACCGCCACAACAAGCAACATTCAAAATGGCCGACTCCAACATCCACCCACCGAAGTTCAACGGCGAATTCTCTTTGTGGAAAAAGAGAATGGAGGTATTTTTCGAAACAGATTTTGATATTATGATTACAGTGGAATCCGGTTTCGTTTTGCCTAGGGATGAAGAAGGAAAGCCAATAGAGAAATCTAGGTGGACCAAAAAGCAAAGGGAAGAGCACCTTGCAAACTCAAAAGCCAAGCATCATCTTTTCAATGTGCTCCCCCAACAAGAGATCAACCGAATTGGAAAATACCTAAGTGCCAAGGAGATGTGGGAGAAGCTAATAGAGCTTCATGAAGGCACATCCGAGGTGAAGCTAGCAAGGAGAGACCTCCTCCGCTCCCAACTCAACAACATTAAACTAGAAAAGGGAGAAAAGGTAATTTCCTTACATTCTCATTTCAAGGAAATTATAACCGGTTTGTCAAGTGTAGGTGAGAAGCTATCAAACCGGGATATGGTTATGAAGGCTATAGATGCCTTTCCGCGATCCTCAATGTGGAGCTCCATGGTGGACTCCTTCTATATCTCGAAGAATTTAGAAGTGAGCACCTTGGAGGAGTTCTTCTCAACCATGGAGCTTCATGAAACAAGACTTGAAGGAATACAAGAAGAGCCAAGACCTCAACCTTCAAGGGGAGTAGCATTGATGGCAAATAAGGGGAAAAAGAAGATAGAGATCCCCTCCTCCTTCGATGACGAAGCTTCCTTCTCCTCTTCCATGGATAGCATGGAAGAAGCCTATATGGTAAGGAGGGTAAGACGTGCATTAAAAGGTTTTAGATTTAACAAATCAAATGATAGTAATAGGAGACCAAGAGGAAAGATCATATGCTACAATTGCCAAGGAGAGGGCCACATAAGGGACAATTGTCCCCTCCTAAACAAGAGCAAGGAAGAGAGGAAGAAGAAAGAAGAAAAGAAGAAGAAAAAGGGGAACAAGAAAAAGGAAGAAGAAAAGAAGGCAAAGGAAAAGGGGAAGGGCAAAACATTCAAGGCCAAGACATGGGATGACCCTTCCTCCTCATCTTCATCATCATCCGAGGAAGAAAATGCATTTGTCACCAACCTAGCATTGATGGCATTTGACGACTTGGATTGCTCCTCCACCAAAAATGAAGAATCAAGCTCAAGTGGAGAGAGCTCAAGTGAAGGGGGAGCCTCTACATCATCCTCATCCGAAGAAGAGAATTTGGTAAGTGAGGTAACAAATCTACCCCCTAAGCAAATTATGTCTATGATTTCTAGCCTCACTTAGGACTTATTTAGACCCAAGAAAAAGAACAAAAGCATGCTTGACCAAATTAAGGAATTAGAGCAAAAATTAGAAAAAGCATGTTTTAATGATAATGATGGTGATGCATGCTCACATGATAACTATATGCCTTTTGATGTTAATGATGCATGCATAGAGGAAAATAGGGCTTTAAGGGAAAAGGTAGACTATTTGACAAAAGCCCTAGAGAAATTCACAATTGGCTCAAACACCTTGAACATGATCATAGGGAGGCAAAGAGCTAGCTTTAATAAGAAAGGACTAGGATACAAAGAAAAGAAAAATGAAAAGGCCTATAAATGCCTAATTGCTAGGGGACAAGATAAGAAGAAAGTAATAGCTAGGAAATGGATTCCTAAGGAGTATCTAGTGAACCCCATAGGCAAGAACTTATTTTGGGTTCCAAAATCCATCCTTAAGGGTTAGAAAACCCCTAGGGTAGTCAACCATATGCAATTGATCTATATCATATTTTGGTTGACTTAGGATGGCATGACAACATTTTTAAATAGTGTTAGGTGATGATAACGTGCCTATAAATAGTTAATAATGCTTAAATCATGATGATTAATGTAATTGCTATGTATGTTTGCAATCATGATTTATGATTTTGAAATTTGGCACATCATCATGAGAAATAGGGTTTAAATCATGCCTTAGGTGATATTTTGTTTATTATCATGATATAATACCTAATGCATGATTAAAATTTGATGAATACATGTATTTCATGATCATAATATGAATTTCATTTATATATGTCATTATGATCATGTGGATTGTTAGGGTGATACTTAACCTTGATAGAATTGCATGAATATAATGGTTAAGTATATACAAATACCTCTAGGATACATCTCACACTCACTATAGGCTACCATGATTGAAAACTTAGCATGAGTGAGAAGTTAGGATGATACAAATGTCCACTAATGCCTATGACATTTAGATGATCATTTAAAGTATCAAAATAGCAATAATACACGAATCATGGGGAAGACTTATGTTTAATTCATAGACATATTTCCCAAAGATCATGGTTGGATATTTCATATGTTTTCAAAACAATTTCTTACCTTAAAATATGTGTATTCATATTTTGAAACAATTCAAACTGAAACTAGGTGTTAAAATGGATACTATCATAATCAAAAATAAAGTAGTTTTTAAAGCTTTTGGATTTTTAGCAAATATCATAAAATATAATGATTTTTCATGAAAAAATATTTTTCATTGATAGATATACTTACAAGAAATGTGTTCCCCAAATTTCACTATTTTTTGAATTTTCTAGAATTTTTAATGCATTTCTGAAATTCGCCTAAAATCGTAATTTCGAAATCATTGTGCTACGATCACATAATCGATAGCAATGATCGCCACCAAAATAGTCTAATATTTTCTGATTTCAGATTTTAAACATGTTTTTGGTATTTTCCTTCTATTAGACTTGATGCCATGAGTTTATAACTTAGTATTAATCTTTTTGATGGTGTCAAAGGGGGAGAAATAATTGTGTTTAAGTAAATTATGATAGGGGGAGAAAATTTGTATGGGAAGTTTCATGGATTAAGGGGGAGTTGCATGTTGCTATATCATGTTTATATGCTTTCTTACCTTAGAAATTTTTATTAAATATTTTTACCTAACTTAAACGGATTGCCACACATCAAAAAGGGGGAGATTGTTAGGGCAATCTCTTGCCATGATTAGGTTTTGATGTGTGTGGCAAAGGGTTTAAGTTAGTTTGTTATGTTGATTTGATGTGTGCATTGAAGTCGTGCAGGACTTAGTAATTCGCACATGGAGCCGTGGTGAGTTTCACAACTCATGACTCGGTCCTTGAGTCGGTGAAGGATAGCTTTGCGGAAGCCGTGCGCTTGGAGCATCCGAGGGACTGCCGGATGAGGAGCTTGGAGTGAAGCCGGAGGAAGTAGACTTCGAGGTAAGAGACGCGAAGGAGCATTGCAGAGTCGTGCGCCTGATGTTGCCGAGGGACGTGGCCACGAACGAAGAGAACTTCGAAGGCGAGGGACTCCGAGAGATGAGAGTGAGCGAATGTAACCCAGGAAGGGGTAGCTCTTAGGTGAAACTTGGCCATTTGGCTAAGTGTCGGATGGGATTTCCCGACACCAGTCGACTGCCATGGAATGGCAATGATCGCCCGAAGTCGAACGTGGTTCGACCGTATTCAATCGCTGGAGGCCAGCCGATCGCATATGTGGGCAATAATCAGACTACCACCGATCGATGAAGGCGAATGATCGTCGAAAGGGTTTGGCCATTAGACCGCCAGAGCCGACTTCGTGATGACTTAGCCGGATGGCGATGATCATGAGGTCCATCACCGACCGCCTAAGTGTTCCATTGGACTACAACGGCCGATCCGACGTGTTCGAGGCCGCTGAGGCAGCGATCGCCAAGGGCGCAGAATGATCGGGTGGCGGCCAAAGGGAAGAAAAGCCTCCTCTCTATAAAAAGAGATGGTGTGGAGCTTTGGGGGGTTAATGCTCTTACTCCAAACGACCATCCAAGTGCCCCACAAGCTCTAAACTCTTCTTAATTGCTTTTACTCCATTCTTATTGTAAGAAGAGTGATCTTGATTGTAAAGGTTACCTCCACCTAGCTTTGTGCAAAGGAGAGACCAATAGTGATTGGCTTTGAAGGAGTGATTCACCTTGGACGAATCGGACCGTGGATTAGCGACGTAGCCATGAACCACGTTACATCTCGGTGTTTGTATTGTTTGTTTATCTTTTGCTTTGTCTTTATTTATATTTGCATATTCCGCTTGCGCTAACGTTTTGTAGATGAGAAAATACGAAATCCAATGAACGAGGGCTATTCACCCCCCTCTAGCCGGCCGTTTTGATCCCCAACAGTTTCACCTCTCATGACTCGGTCTTTGAGTCGGTTAAAGATGCATTATGGAAGCCGTGCGCTTGGTGCATCCGAGAGACCGCCGGACGAGGAGCATTGGAGTGAAGCTAGAAGAAGTAGACTTCAGGGCGAGACGTGAAGGATGACACTGCGAAGCCGTGCGCTTGGCGCATCTGAGGGACATGGCCGGACGAAGACAACTTCAAAGGAGAGGGACTCCAAGAGAATGAGAGTGAGCGATTGTAACCCGGGACGGGGTAGCGCATAGGTGAAACTTGGTCAGTTGGCTAAGTGTCGGATGGGATTTTCCGACATCAGTCGACTGCCATGCCATGGCAGTCTACTGCTCCAAGTCGGCTTAGACTTGACTGGTGTTAGAGTCTAATTTTTATGCCAGCAGTCGACTGCCAACCCTTGGCAGTCGACTGTCGAAACCATGAGTAGATTGCTGATGGCAGCAGTCGACTAGTCACGAGGGTTTCGGGCATAGAATGACTGTTAGTCGACTGCTAGCTCACGGGACTCGACTGTTGGCTCCATCAGTCGACTGATGGGAAGATCAGTCGACTGATGTGGGAGCTGTTGGATGAAACCCAACATGGAAGAAGCCGTTATAGGGCAATGACTACAGGGGCAGTCGACTGATCAAGGCATCAGTCAACTGCCAGGCGCCCAACGGGAAGAAAGACTTCTTCTCTATAAAAAGAAGCCATGGATCAACTTGGGAGCCTAATGCTTTAACTCCAATCAACACCCAAGTGACCAAAATGCTTCCCTACTCTTCTTACTTGCTTTTAAATAAATTCTATTGTAAGAAGAGTGATCTTGTAAGAAAAGGTTACCTCCACCTTGCTTGGTGCCAAGGAGAGAATAGTGGAAGTTTAGGCGTGATTCACCTTGAACGAATTGGTCCATGGATTAGCGGCAAGGCCTTGAACCACGTTACAACTTCGTGTTAGAGTTTGTATTCTTTATTATTCTTAATTATCTTTAGTTTTTGTTATTCCGCTGCGCTAACAGTTTTGTAGACGAGTAATCAACGAGCGATTTCTACAGTATGCGAAAGAGGGCTATTCACCCCTCTCTATCCGGCCACCAACGTTCCAACAATTGGTATTAGAGCCAAGTCGCTTGTCACCAGACTAATCGCCGCAACAAGCACAATCAAGAGATGGCCGACTCCAACATTCACCCACCAAAATTTGAAGGCGAATTCTCTTGGTGGAAGAAGAGAATGGAGGTATTTTTTGAAACCGACTTCGAAATTATATTAATAATGGAAAATGGTTTTGAGATACCTAGGGATGAGGAAGGGGAGCCATTGGAAAAATCGAGATGGACAAAGAGGCAACGAGAGGAGTACTTGTCAAATTCAAAGGCCAAACATAATCTATTCAACGTACTCCCCCAACAAGAAGTCAACCGAATAGGAGAATGTGATAGCACCAAAGAGATGTGGGAGAAGCTAGTGGAGCTTCATGAAGGCACATCCGAGGCCAAGCTAGCAAGGAGAGATGTCCTTCGCTTCCAACTCAACAATATCAAACTTGATAAAGGGGAGAAGGTAACATCTTTACATTCTCAGTTTAAAGAAATTCTTAACGGTTTATCTAGTGTAGGAGAGAAGCTCTCAAATAGGGACATGATCATGAAGGCAATTGATGCCTTTCCCCGATCATCCAAGTGGAGTTCAATGGTGGACTCATTCTACATCTCAAAGAATCTAGAGGTAAGTACTCTAGATGAATTTTTCTCCACTATGGAATTGCATAAATCTAGGCTTGAAGGAATAGTTGAAGAACCAAGCATCAAGCCATCAAGGGGAGTTGCATTAATGACCAACAAAGGGAAGAAGAAGGAGACTCCACCATCCTCATCGGATGAAGACTCCTCCTCCTCTATGGATAGCACGGAAGAGGCCTACATGGTAAGAAAGGTGAGACGTGCACTTAAGAATTTTAAATTTAATAAATCTCATGATAGGGGAAGAAGGCCAAGGAGGAAGATCATATATTATAATTGCCAAGGAGAGCAACATATAAGGGATGATTGTCCCCTCTTGAACAAAAGCAAGGAAGAAAAGAGAAAGAAAGAAGAAAAGAAGAAGGGGAGGAAGAAAAAGGAGGAAGAGAAGAAAACTAAAGAAAAAGGGAAGGCCAAAGTGCACAAGGCTACTTGGGATGATCCATCATCCTCATCGGAAGAAGAAGAGGCCTTCACAAGCCTCGCACTAATGGCCATAGAAGACTTGGACTCCTCGTCCTCCGAGCAAGAAGAAAGAAGCACTAGTGAGGAGAGCTCAAGTGAAGGGGGAGCTTCATCCTCATCCTCATCGGAATCAGAGGAAGAACACATGGAAACTATGGTAACAAATCTTTCTCCTAAGAAAATAGTTTCCATGATTTCAAGTTTAACTAGGGACTTATTTAAAATGAAAAATTGAAATAAATGCATGCAAAATGAAATTAATGCCCTAGAAGAAAAGCTAGAAAAATCATGTTTAAATATTAATGATAATGTTTCTTCTAGTATCAATGATGCATGCTCACATGATGATTACATGCCTTTTAATGTTAGTGATGCATGTATGGAGGAAAATAGAGTTTTAACGGAAAAGGTAGACCATTTGACTAAGGCCCTAGAGAAATTCACTATAGGCTCCAACACATTGAACATGATCATAGGGAGCCAAAGGGCAAGCTTCAATAGGAAAGGCCTAGGTTACAAGGGGAATAAAAATGAAAAGGCCTATCAATGCCTAATTGCTAGGGGTCAAGCCAAAAATAAAATAATAGCTAGAAAGTGGATCCCTAAGGAATTTTTAGTGAACCCCATAGGAAAGAACTTATATTGGGTTCCTAAATCCATCCTCAAGGGTTAGGAAAACCCTAGGATAGTCAACCATAGTGGATTTTATCTATATCATATTATTTGGTTGACTTAGGATGGTGTGGGTTATAAATTTTTAACATAGTGTTGGGTGATGATAATGCATAACCCATAAATTGAATGTTTGAATCATGATTCATGCTCAATTTTATAATTTATAATCATGATATGCAATGATTGATGATTTATGATCATGATTGATAATTCTTATTGCATGTTCATGTTTGAGTTTTTAGGATGATACTTAACCATGGGTAGAAATGCATGAAATTTTGGTTAAGTGTAAATACCATTATAAACATCTCACATCCCACTATAAGGCTAACTTGATTAAGAACTTGCAATGGGTGAGAAGATAGGATGATACAAATGGTTCACTAATGCCTATGACATTTAGATGGGTCATTAAGTGTATCAATAGAGCAATAATAGACCAATCATGGGGAAAGCATATGTTTAATTCATATACATATTGCCCAAAGATCATGGTTGGATATTTTAAATGATTTTAAAACCATTTTATGTTTCATAAACAGTGAGTTCATGTTTTGAAAAGCTTCAAGGCAAAAACTAGGCTTTAAAGTTGATACAAACCTTAGACTTTTTATAACTTTTGAATTTTTTCCTAACTTTCAAAATTAAAATGAATTTTCATGAAATTTTTTTTTCACTGATAGAGGAACTCATAAGAAATATGTATTTCAAATTTCATGATTTTTTGAATTTTCTATAATTTCTGGTGCATTTTTGAAGTTCATTCGAAAATCAAAACTGAATCTATGTGCCAATGATCGATAGTCCGATTCATGATCGATATATCGCACGAGAACAGTAACCTATTTTATCAGGTTTTGAGTGGTTTTGGGTATTTTTCTTCCTTAAAGTTGATGCCATGCCTGTATAACATTTGGATAATATTTTTGATGGTGTCAAAGGGAGAGAATTATGAGAGTTTAAGTTAATCATGCTAAGACGGAAAATTTAGCATGTCTTAAGGTGGAGTTGCATGTTTGAAAGGGAGTTTAATACTCATATTATTTACATGCTTTCTTGCCTTATGTTTTATGTTATTGTTTTTATCTAACTTAAACGGATTGTCACACATAAAAAAGGGAGAGATTGTTAGGGCAATCAACCCATGTGATGTGGTTTTGATGTGTGTGGCAAAGGGTTTAAGTTAGGATTGTATTGGATTTGATGTGTGCATTGAAGTCATGCAGGACTTAGTAATTCGCCAATGGAGCATTGGCAAGTTTCACCTCTCATGACTCGGTCTTTGAGTCGGTGAAAGATGCATTGCAGAAGCTGTGCGCTTGGTGCATCCGAGGGACCACCGAACGAGGAGCATTGGAGTGAAGTCAGAGGAAGTAGACTTCAGGGTGAGATGCGAAGGATGACGCTATAAAGCCATGCGCTTGGCGCATCCGAGGGATGTGGTCGGACGAAGACAACTTCAAAGGCGAGGGGCTCCAAGAGAATAAGAGTGAGCGATTGTAACCCAGGATGGGGTAGCGCTTAGGTGAAACTTGGTCGATTGGCTAAGTGTCGGATGAGATTTCCCGACATCAGTCGACTGTCATGCCATGGCAGTCGACTGCTCCAAGTCGACTTAAACTCGACTGGTGTTAGAGTTTGATTTTTGTGCCATCAGTCAACTGCCAAGGGTTAGCAATCGACTGTCAAAACCATCAGTCGACTGCTGATGGCAGCAGTCGATTGGTCGCAAGGGTTTTGGGCACAGAATGACTGTTAGTCGACTGCTCGCTCGCGACACTCAACTGTTGGCTCCATCAGTCGACTGATGGGAAGATCAGTCGACTGATGTGGGAGCTGTTAGATGAAATCCAACGTGGAAGAAGTTGTTATAGAGCAACTGCTACAGGGGCAGTCGACTGATCGAGGCATCAGTCGACTGTAGGCGCCCAATGGGAAGAAAGGCTTCTTCTCTATAAAAATAAGCCATGGATCAACTTGGGAGCCTAATGCTTTAACTCCAATCAACACCTAAGTGACCAAAATGCTTCCCTACTCTTCTTACTTGCTTTTATCTAAATTCTATTATAAGAAGAGTGATCTTATAAGAAAAGGTTACCTCCACCTTGCTTGGTGCAAAGGAGATAATAGTGGAAGTTTAGGCGTGATTCACCTTGAACGAATCAGTCCGTGGATTAGAGGCAAGGCCGTGAACCACGTTATGACTTTGTGTTAGCATTTGTATTCTTTGTTATTCTTAATTGTCTTTAATTTTTGTTATTCCGCGGTGCTAACGGTTTTGTAGACGAGTAATCAACGAGCGATTTCTACCGTACACGAAAGAAGGCTATTCACCCCCCTCTAGCCGGCCACTGACGTTCCAATAGTTTGGAACTTTTCCAACTCACTGTGCCTCTATTCAAGGTGAATACGTACCCAGACTGAGACCTGGAATCATCCTTGTCTCTCTGGAAGCTGGCATCCGTATACCCGCATATCACCATGTCTCCTTCGCCATATATTAGGAATACTTCCTTAGTTCTTCTCAAGTACTTAAGGATCGTCTTAACAGCCACCCAATGATCCATTCCTGGATTAGACTTGTATCTGCTCGTGACACTCAGAGTATACGATATATCAGGCCTCCTACATAACATAGTATACATGATAGATCCTATTGCGGATGCATAGGGAATCTTATTCATGTAAATCCTCTTGTCTTCTGTGCACGGACACATAGACTTCAAAAGGTGTATCCCATGTCTGATGGGTAGGAAACCTTTCTTGGATTTCGACATACTAAACCTCTTTAGCACTCGGCCTATATATGTGGACTGTGAAAGACCAAGCAATCAATTCGATCTATCCTTATAGATCTTAATCCCGAGGATGTAGGTTGCTTCTCCCAGGACTTTCATGGAGAACGTCTTGGACAACCAAATTTTAACTGACTATAAGACAAAAACATCATTTCCTATAATTAATATGTCATTGACATACAATACTATGAACACGACTGCACTCCCACTAACCTTCTTGTACACACAAGGTTCATTCGGATTTTGTAAGAAATCAAACCTTTTGATTGTCTCATCAAAATGGATATTCTAGCTCCTGGATGCTTGCATTAGTCTATATATGGACCGTCGCAGTTTGCATACCTTGGTTTTATCAACCGATGTGAAACCCTCAGGATGTATCATATACACGTCCTCGAGTAGATTTCCATTAAGGAAAGCTGTTTTCACATCCATCTGCCATATCTCATAATCATAATGAGCCGCTTTGGCCAGGAGCATCCAAATGGATTTAAGCATAACAACAGGTGAATAGGTCTCATCATAATCAACACCTTGCTTTTGATGATACCCTTTCGCCACCAATCTAGTCTTATAGGTAATCACATTACCATCCATGTCATTTTTCATCTTGAAAACCCACTTGCACCCTATAGGCTTTATGCCTTCAGGTGGGTCAACCAAGTCCCAAACTTGATTTTCATACATGGAATCTATTTCCGACTTCATTGCATTAAGCCATTTATCCTTTTCTGAACTTTTCAGAACTTCTTCATAACTCCTCATCATCAATGAGTAACACGTCGTTCGATTCACTTATGAGAAATCCATATCTCTCAGGAATGTTGTGTGTTCTACTAGATCTACGAAGATGTAGTGTCGCAATAGGTTCAACCGATGGCTCATCACTATAAGTTATCGGTTGTGGTGCTTCACCAGGTATCTCATCAATGTCTATTGGAGTCTCTTGAGCCTCCTCAAGCTCAACGTCACTCCCACTATCTTCTTGCAAGAGAAACTCTTTCTCTAGAAACATAGCATGCCTTGAAACAAACACCTTTTGTTCCACAGGATGATAGAATTGGTAACCCCTCATTTCCTTAGGCTATCCAATAAATAGACATTTATCAGACTTAGCATCCAATTTGTCTGATACTGTTCGCTTCACATAAGCAAGACAACCCTATATCTTCAAGTAAGATAAATGAGGTTTCTTACTACTCCATATTTCATATGGAGTAGTTGAGACTACCTTGGTCGGCATTCTATTTAGCAAGTTAATAGCTATTTGAAGTGCATAACCCCAAAAGGACTTAGGAAGATTCGCATGATTCATCATCGACCTGACCATGTCCAACAAGGTCCGATTAAGCCTCTCAAATACACCATTATGCTGTGGTGTATACGGCGGAGTCCATTGAGACAATATACCATTGTCTCTTAGATAATCTAGAAACTCTTGACTCAAGTATTCACCACCTCGATCCGATTGAAGTATTTTAATACTCTTGCCAAGTTGATTCTCTACTTCATTTCTGAATTCTTTAAACCTTTCAAAGGCTTCAGACTTGTGTTTCATGAAGAACACATACTCAAACCGTCAGTGATCATCGGTGAAGGTAATGAAGTAGTTATAGCCTTCTACAACATGAGTTGTCATAGGTCCGCATACATCCATATATATTGTTGGTGCAGTAGGCACCTAAGTCGAACCTGAGTTTTGATTATAGCAAACGATATAAAGTTAAACTTATGTCGTTATCTCACGAGCTGAATCGAGTGTGCAGAAGATTGCTAAAGCTGGAACTGAAGGCTAGCGACACCCGGAGAAACCCGGGTGGTCAGGCGACACTCGAGTGACTTCGGAGGGAGCCGAAGGAATCGAGTGGAAGGCCGGAAGCAAAAGCGACATGGTAAGTATCGAGGTAAGCTCGTGTGTGTGAGCGTAAGTGAGGTCGTATCCTCCTTACGGGGATGGTCTTAAGCGTAGATCCGACCAAAGACATCCCATCGATGGTCTAGGTCGAGATCGGACGGTCAAAGGCCGTCGAAATAATGTTTTCTTTGAGCTAACTTTGCCTTGCAGCTAGCATCGATCATTGCCTTGGAGGACTCGACGCCTTCATCATCACCGATCTCATCATCACTGATCGATGCTACCATCAGTCGACTGATGGTCAATGATCAGCTTCGAGGAGTCAAGGCTTATCACCCCATTTCAAGGAGGTTTTGTGTCCATTTGTGATTGGTTGAAGACCCATTTGATGAGGGGCTCAAAGGCTATAAAAGGAGGGCTTGTCTTAGGGTTTTTCATCAATTAAAAAGGCTTCCAAGTGCTTTCGATACGTTCCGACTCTCCGACTCTCCGACTCTCCGACATCCCTACGACGAAGCGCTGCCGAGACGACGACTAGAGCTTCAACCTCCAACCTTTGAAGTCGTCGGTAACGAAAGTTTAAATTGTATTTCAGTTTATTTTTTAGTAAAGCTTTCATTATAACGAGGAGAGGGGGAGTGTCCCTCTACCTCGAGCTTTTGTCATTTTGTGTATCCGTCTAACTCCTACCTCCAACGAGGAGGAGTTCTTTAGTAGTTTGCCCTTCATACGTGGTCAAGGAGCACTAGGGCCTTGGAGTAGTAGCCTTCGGCTACGAACCAAGTAAAATCCTTGTGTCTATTGTCTCGCTTGTTTTGTTTTTATCTTCCGGTGTGTCTACTCGCATTTTAACGAACGATTTTGAACGAAAAATTTCTATCGCTATTCACCCCCTCAAGATCCGCTCGATCCAACAATTGGTATCAGAGCCGGGGGCGCTCAGATTCGGTGCAACCACCAATCGAGCAATTTTATTTTCGTATTTATTGTTTTAAGATTTCTCCCACACTACTAATCCAAGACCAAGTCTTGGTACATAGTTTTTGGTTGTGTTTTTTGCAAGTACTAATCGCCTTCGGAGTACCTCACTATCAAACGAGCATAACTTTTGCTACAAGGGGACTCACGAAACGATCTACCCACCAAATCGAAGCTCTTTGAGAGATCTACACTTCTTATGGAGGTTTACTCTTGTAAAAAGCTTTTTTCATCCTCAAAAATTGACGTTTAGTAGCCTTTCGGGGACATCGAAGGTTGTGAGTACTTACTTTTTATTTAGTTTCTTATTTCTTTCCTTAACTTTCTATTTCTCGTTTGTTTCTTTTTATTTCCCACACCACTAATCCAAGGCGAAGTCTTGGAACCCTTTTTCGTGTTTTTTTGTGCAAGGTTTTCCTTCCAAATGGCCCATCTCGAGGGTTTTAGCACCGTCCGACCTCCGTTTTACAACGGAGATGACTTCTGTTATTGGAAGGGTCGGATGGAATGCTTTCTTAAAACCCAAATCAAGATGTGGATTATAATCCAAATGGGATTCACACTTCCGACTGACGAAGTGGGTGAATCCTTGGATTATGACCAATGGACCATTGCGACAAAAAGACAAGTCGAAGTCGACGCTAAGGCAACTCAAATCCTTCAATGCGGCCTATCCAAGGAGGAGCTAAATTGCGTCGGCCCCTTCATAAGCGCAAAGGATCTTTGGACAAAACTAGTGGAGCTACACGAAGGGACCGATGTAGCCAAGGTATGTAAGCGTGATCTTCTATTCAATAAACTATATAACCTAAAAATACAGGAACACGAGTCCGCGACGCAACTCCACGCCTGTGTCCAAGACATAGTCAACAACCTACACGCAATCGGGCAAAAGGTCGAAAACCGTGACCTTATAAGGTATGTCCTAAACTCTTTTCCGAGGACTACCTTGTGGGCATCCATGGTCGATGCCTACAAGGTCTCCAAGGATCTTTCTAAACTTAGGTTAGATGAACTTTTTTCTGATTTCGAACTTCATGAGCAGTCTAACTCGGAACCCGAGAAGGGTATAGCACTTTTTGCAGGTTCGAGGAAGAAAACCGCAAGCAAGCCACCCCCGAAGGAAGAAGAGGATGAGTCGGATTCGGAGGTTGACTCGGAAATGGAAGCCGAACTAGTCAACCTAGTTCGGAGGATAGTCAAGGGCCGAAAATGAGCCGTCACTCGACCCAACGAAGGTAAGCCTAAAAGTTCAAACATAAGATGTTATGAATGCAACAGGTTTGGACACATTAAGTCCGAGTGCCCAAAACTCAAGAGCAAGGCACCAAAACATAAAAAGGCACTCAACGCTACTTGGGAAGAAGCCTCCGAGGAAGAAGACAATGATCGAGTCCTTATGGCTAAACCGGTGGAATCGGAGACGGAGTCGGAACCGGAACTTGAATCGGAAATCGAAGACGAGTCGGACTACGAAACACTATTCAAGACAAGCCACGGATACGCATCCGGTTCAAAAGATACACTCAAGGTAAGTCGGTCTCTTATTACTACTCTTTATAGTGCAATTAAGTTTTTAAATAAAAAGTTAGCTAAGTCCGAGTCCAAGGTCGAGACCCTGGTTGAGGAAGTTAAACTCCTCAAACACGAGGTCTCCCTAACCTCTTCGACTAGTCGAGTTCAAGAGAAGGACTCAACTCGAGTTGAAAAACTCGAAGTTGAGAACTCACTCTTGAAAAGTCAAGTCGAAGATCTTAGGAATATGTTGGAAAGGTTTACTTTGGGATCCAAAGGACTTGACCTCCTACTTGGATCGCAAAGGGTCGTGTACAACAAGGCTGGGCTAGGGTTTAGCTCAAACACGACCAATAAGTCATATATGTCAATCGTAAGTAGACATAGAAAACGTGTCCAAGCATGGGTCCCTAAGACCACCTTGATTTCAAACTTAGGATCAAACCAGTACTGGGTTCCCAAGGACCAAATCCACTATGTGGAGAGACCGAATCGATTCAACGGTCCAGGGGGAGCTAGTACAAAATTTGTTTGCGTTTTAACTTAGAAATTGCATGCTTAGGTTTTTATTTAGTTTGATTTCCCTTTTTAGAATGGTTAGATAGGACTATAACTCGTCAATACGTGATAACATAGTACCAGGACGCGGCGAGGTGATAGTACGCTAGGAAAGCGGAGTCTTGTGTATTCGGGCTAGATAAGGCGTATCTAGTTCGGTGCACTTGACCGAACGGAACTAGCTGAAGCTACCTCGCCGTATCCTAGACTAGTTAGACCAGGAAGTGGTCTTAGGTGAGTCAAGTCTCTATTTTCTTGAAAATGGCTTTGTCTAAGGAAGTGGTCGTTGTTCCGATCAAAGAAGGCCTCTGTGCCTCGCCACGACCTGGAAGCCATGATCTTGAAAAGGTGACTTGATGAGCCTAAGGTCAAATCCGAATCTAACGCAAGGTTGACAAGTGTTTAAGTCATTAAACTTAATTCAACTAAAAAATTGGAAGTCATCTCACAAGAACATATAGGATTAACATGTTTGATCATATAGACATGGGTGAGATGATTTAGGTTAATAATCTTCAACCAATTTTTAATAAATCCAATATCCGATCCAACTACCTTGCGTGTAGGATCAATGGATGTTGGAGAGTGGTTGCTCCCGACACATGACCGGGGATCAACTCAAGTTTTCGAAGCTTCGATTCAAACGACAAGGATCGGTAGCCTTCGGAAATAACGGCAAGCTCAAAATCATCGGATCAGGTGATATTGAGCTCAATTCAAATTTTGTTATTCAAAATGTTTTATTAGTAGAAAATTTTTCAATATAATTTACTTAGTGTAAGCCAATTGTGTGATAATAACTATAAGGTCATATTTCTAGAAAATGAATGCGTAATTAATACAAACGAAACCTCTAAAACAATTCTTAAAGAGACTAGAAATAATAACATTTACACTATCAACTTAACTAACTTCTCAACTAAGTGTCTTATGACACGGCAAAAGGAATTGTGGTTGTGGCACCGATGACTCGGTCACTCACACCCAAGACTCATCCACAAGATGAGTCAGAGTGATTTAGTCAGAGGTTTGCCTAACCTCAACAACTTGGATAATAAAATATGTAATGCTTGTCAACAAGGTAAACAATCTAGGACACAACATCAACTAACTAGTCAAGAACGAACCAAAAGTGTGCTTGAGCTCCTACACATGGATCTATTTGATTCACACGGAGCTAAGTCACTTAACGGAAGTAAATTCTGCTTAGTCATAATTGATGACTATTCTAGATTTACTTGGGTTAGGTTCATCAAACATAAACATGATACCCTAGATCAATTAATCAATCTATTTAAGTTAATAGAAAATCAACAAAGCATTAAAATCAAAAGACTTAGGACTGATCATGGTGGTGAATTCGAAAACCATAGGTTTCTGCACTCAGAACCTAAATGGATACCACCACGAGTTCTCTTGCCCTAGAACTCCACAACAAAATGGCCTAGTAGAACGCAAAAATAGAACCCTACAAGAAGCCGCTAGGACAATGTTAAATGAGTATAACCTACCCGATAGGTTTTGGGAAGTGGAGTACGACATGCTATGTCCAAAATAGAATCCTTATGGTAAAGAGGCACCTTAAGACCTCATACGAGATTTATCACGATAAAATATCTAACATCAAGTACTTTAGGGTATTTGGATGTAAGGTACATATCCTAAACACTAAGGATTACCTAGGGAAATTTACATCCAAAACCACGACCGGAATCTTTCTAGGATACTCGACTACAAGCAGAGTTTATAGAGTATATAACCACGACACCCTTAGAGTCAAGGAGACTATCAATGTAGTATTTGATGAAGGACACTAACCTACAAAACCCCCGGCAACCCCAATTAGTGAGCCGACTCATACTAGACCTAACTCTGATCTGGAGATCAGGTTTAGTGTTAATCCTAACCTAAGTCAACCAAGTCACTCTATCGACCAAGTGATAGATGACTCCAACCAAACTAGAACTCAAACAAGCCATCCTATCGATCAAGTTGTAGACTCAAACCCAAATCCAACTAGGACCCAAACGAATCATCTTATCGACCAAGTGATAGGTGATCCAAGTCTAGGAGTTCGAACTAGAGCCTCATACAAAAACCTTAGTCAAATATCTTTGATTTCTAAAATTGAACCCAAAACTATTGACCAAGCTCTTCTTGATCCCAATTGGATTATTGCAATGCAAGAAGAGTTGGCTCAATTCACTAGGAACGAAGTATGGGAATTAGTACCACCACCTAAAGATAAAACAATCATTGGAACAAGGTGGGTGTTTAGAAATAAAATTGATGATAAAGGTGAAGTAGTTAGAAATAAAGCTAGACTAGTTGCTAAAGGGTTTAGTCAAGTCGAAGGTTTAGATTACGACGAGACCTATGCCCCAGTAGCTAGATTAGAGTCCATTCGAATGCTATTAGCATATGCAGCACATCGAGGATTTAAATTGTTTCAAATGGATATGAAATCTGCATTCTTAAATGGATACATTAAAGAAGAAGTTTACGTTAGTCAACCCCCCGGTTTCAAAAGTTTAGACAAACCCGATCATGTCCTTAGGTTAAAGAAAGCTCTTTATGGACTTAAACAAGCTCCGCGAGCTTGGTACGAGAGACTTTCGATTTATCTTAAGTCCAAAGGCTTTAACCAAGGTGTAGTTGACCCAACCCTTTTCGTAAAAACCTTAGGTAAAGACATATTCATAGCCCAAATCTACGTAGATGATATTATTTTCGGAACCACCAACTCAATCCTACTAAATGAGTTCATTTCACTTATGGAAAGTGAATTTGAAATGAATTTAGTAGGCGAGTTAAGTTTCTTATTAGGTCTACAAATTAAACAAACTAAAGATGAAATATACCTACATCAACGCAAATATACTAGGGAATTAATTAAACGCTTTGGAATGCAAGACGCTAAAATTATTAATACCCCAATGGCAACTAATGTGAATATAGAAGAAGATTTAATCAAAAACTCAATTGATTTAAAATACTATAGGAGCATAATAGGGAGTCTCCTTTACTTAACTGCAAGCCGACCTGATATCCTATTTGCAGTAAGTATGTGCGCAAGGTTCCAAACCGGTGCCAAGGAGTCTCACCTAACTCTAGTCAAGCGTATCCTTAGATATCTAAAGGGTACACTTAATGTCGATATTTGGTATCCTAGATCTACCGAGTTCAAACTAACCAACTACTCCGATTCGGACTATGCCGGTAGTAAGCTCGATAGAAAGAGCACGAGTGGTTGTTGTCAACTTCTCGGCTCGAGTCTAGTGAATTGGTGTAGTAGGAAGCAACACTGTGTTGCCTTATCTACCACCGAAGCCGAATACATCGCGATGGGTGAGTGTGTCACTCAGCTTCTTTGGATGAAGCACACTCTCCGCAATTTCAAGTTAGACTTTATGAATACAAAACTTCACGTAGATAACATTAGTTCAATTAATCTTACTAAGAATCCAATATGTAACTCTAGGACCAAACATATAGAGGTCAAACACCATTTCATTCGAGAACATGTGGCCAACGGAGCCATACAACTCGAATACGTCGAATCAAAGTCTAACTTAGCAGACCTATTTACTAAACCCCTACCCGAAGCCGAATTTAGTCTATTAAGATGAAAATTGGGCATGTGCGTATTAGAATAGGAACTTGCAAATTATATTTTCTTACTACTATTTCTTAAATTTTCATTTTTATGGAACTAGCATAGGACATACCTTAGATATCATGCACCTATAGATTTAAGGAGCCAATACATCTCACAACAAATAGGACTAATGTGTTTGTGTACTTAGCCACGTAGATGGGCGTGAGATGTTAGGACCTTACTCCTAGTTCCAGATGTAGAGCTAGTGCATCGCTATGAACTACGGAGTATAATCATACATACTAACCGACTCTAACCAGGACTGGTTGATCTTTCATATCAATCAAGCCAAATATGAGTCGAACATTTTATAGATGAACTTATTTTCAGTATATTATTTTCAAAATAATGTGGAACATGCTTGGACTTTATATTTAACACTTATTTTTGTTTTCCACACACACCCTCACTCTTTTCGATATATGGCAAAAGGGGGAGAAAAAGGCCAAACTTAAGGGGTCAAAATTTTTTTTATAACTTAACTCTTACTTTATATTTAAACCAAAAGTTAAATTTAAGTTTTGAAAACTTATTAAGACCAAGTTAAGATAATTCTTAACTTAAACTTATTTGTGCCATCAACGTTTTACTCATTTTTAATGTTTTACTTAAGGGGGAGAAAGGGCCAAGTTAAGAAGAACTCTTAACTTAAACGTTTTACTAAGGCCAACTTTAAGTAATGTTAAGAAACCCTCAAAGGGGGAGGATTAAGGTCTTTCCTCAAGACTCACCCTCTGTCAAGGGGGAGGTTTCCTCAAGGGGGAATGCTTGAAGAAAATCCTTACTACTCCAACTTAATCTTCTTTATTTTTTTGTTGTTTATTTCTAATACACATTATTCTTCATGCTTGCTATTTACTTAACTTTTTATGTGAGTTTGCCATAAATCAAAAAGGGGGAGATTGTTGGTGCAGTAGGCACCTAAGTCGAACCTGAGTTTTGATTATAGCAAACGATACAAAGTTAAACTTATGTCGTTATCTCATGAGCTGAATCGAGTGTGCAGAAGATTGCTAAAGTTGGAGCTGAAGGCTAGCGACACCCGGAGGAAGCCGGGTGGTCGGGCGACACTCGAGTGACTTCGGAGGGAGCCGAAGGAATCGAGTGGATGGCCGGAAGCAAAAGCGACATGGTAAGTATCGAGGTAAGCTCGTGTGTGTGAGCGTAAGTGAGGTTGTATCCTCCTTACGGGGATGGTCTTAAGCGTAGATCCGACCAAAGACATCCCATCGATGGTCTAGGTCGAGATCGGATGGTCGAAGGTCGTCGAAATAATGTTTTCTTTGAGCTAACTTTGCCTTGCAGCTAGCATCAGTCGACTGCCAGCTTGGAGGACTCGACTACCCTTCATCAGTCGACTGTCTACTGTCAGCACTCGACTGATACTACCATCAGTCGACTGATGGTCAATGATCAGCTTCGAGGAGTCAAGGCTTATCACCCTATTTCAAGGAGGTTTTGTGTCCATTTGTGATTGGTTGAAGACCCATTCGATGAGGGGCTCAAAGGCTATAAAAGTAGTGCTTGTCTTAGGGTTTTTCATCAATTAAAAAGGCTTCCAAGTGCTTCTGATACGCTCCGACTCTCCGACATCCCTACGACGAAGCGCTGCCGAGACGATGACTAGAGCTTCAACCTCCAACCTTTGAAGTCATCGGTAACGAAAGTTTAAATTGTATTTCAGTTTATTTTTTAGTAAAGCTTTCATTATAACGAGGAGAGGGGGAGTGTCCCTCTACCTCGAGCTTTTGTCATTTTGTGTATCCGTCTAACTCCTACCTCCAACGAGGAGGAGTTCTTTAGTAGTTTGCCCTCCGTACGTGGTCAAGGACCACTAGGGCCTTGGAGTAGTAGCCTTCGGCTACGAACCAAGTAAAACCCTTGTGTCTATTGTCTCGCTTGTTTTGTTTTTATCTTTCGCTGTGTCTACTCACATTTTAATGAACGATTTTGAACGAAAAATTTCTATCGCTATTCACCCCCCCTCTAGCGATCCGCTCGATCCAACATATATTAGACCAAGTAACTCTCCCACCGGTTCATCTTTTCCAGTAAAAGGTAACTTGGTTATCTTGCCTTTTAATCATGATTTGCATGTATCGAATGAATCAGATTCAAACGATTCTAGAATTCCACATCGGTGTAATTCGGACATGCATTTCTTGCTTGCATGGCCAAGACGACAATTGATGTGAGCAAAACATATAGGGTTTTAGGAGTAGTTTTCGCTCACATCTCATCTCATTTTATGTTAGTTTCATGCATATTTTACTTTGTTTTACATGCATTTTCTGATTTCTGATTCGGAGATCTGCTCTGTATATTTTTATATGTAGGATAGCATTTTATGGGGATAACGGCACACTTTTAGAGCAAAAAGAAGACATTTGACAGCTGGACATAGAAGGGAACACGACCAGGGCGTGTGCCTACACATGGCCATTTTCAGGAGGCAAAAACGGTCGCCACAACCTGACACACGGCCAGGCCGTGTGTTTTCACATGGTCGTGTGGCGGCCAAGTGATTTGACGTAACCAGGGTTTTTTCCAGATTTTGCAGCGATCTGGCATGATGTCTATATAAGGAAAGCTACGCCCCAAACCCTAGAGGGGGCACATCGACCGGGACGACACTTCGAAGCCCTAAAAAGCTTCGGGAACTCGCATTGGGGAAGGAGAGAGCCGCTCGAGAATCAAGATCTACACCACAACGCTAGAGGGAAGAGCTGCAATTACATTGTAATTCATATTTCTTGCACGTTTATCATTATATTCATGAATTCCATAATGTATTGTGACTCTCTTCTCGTATTCATGGAGTAGATTCTCAAATTCTAGGATTAGGGAGTAGTTTGTGTTGAGTAGAACATTACTATTTCAAATATGTTTCCGTTCTTGAAATCATATTTGCAGTTGAATGATTGTTTAGATCTATAGCTTTGTGTTTTGGTTTTCTATCTGTTGGTGCAATCGGCCCAGGTCACGATTGACCAGGACTCGAGTTTGACTTGAGTGATGTTTTGATGTTTCGACAAAAACATATGACAATGTAATTGTCATTTGGTAAAGTCCAAGTCTTGAGTACTTGGCATGGAAAGTCCAAGCATGGTCTTGGCATGGAAAGTCCAACATGGGTTGGCAAGGGAAAGTCCAAGCTTGAGCCTTGGCATTTGAGAAGTCCAAGGGTTTGATATTGGCAGCGTAAAGTCCAAGCGGGAGTCTTGGCAGCATAAGTCCAATGGTTGGCGGCGTAAAGTCCAAGCGGAGTCTTGGCGGCGTAAGTCCAATGTGCCTTGGCGGTGTAGACACCGTTAGCATGACATAGCCGATGGAAGCACCTGAAGGCTAGCGCAATGGATGAACAAGTCATGGATGACTTGGAGGGATCCGAGAGACGTGAGGCTGATGGAGGTGGCTAGAAGGCTTAAGTCTAGGCTAAGGGTGGTCTAGCAAGTATGGGGGAACCATACTTGGGTTAAAACCTCATGGTTGAGGTGTGTCAGTCGACTGATGCCATGTGGCGGATCGACCAAGTCAACTAGGGTTTGATCTGCGAAGTAGCTAGCGCCATTGCCATTGTTACGATCGATGATTTAGCAATGATCGATCATGTGATCAGTCGACTGATGCTCGGATTTTTGGCCACAAAATGGAGTCTCACTTGACTGTTGAGATGAGCAGTTGAGTGATGGCTCATCAGTCGACTGATGGTCATGATCAGTCGACTGATGTCCTAGCCGTTGGATTTTTTTCCAAAGATGGATTACATCGTTGTCTCACAAATAGAGTGTGATCGATCATATAAGGAGCTCATGATGGAGGTAAAGATAGCGATTTTCTTGAGTGAAATTGAAGAGGGAAGTTGGTGCTTTCCAGTCCTTCAAAGCTAGTTCAAGGCAATCAAAGATCAAGCAATCCAAAGCTCTTGTAAAGTGTTTTTCCTTTACTTGCATTTGTATTTCATATTGTTTTTGCTTGTATCTACTTGATTATTGTTGTAATCATATTGTACGAGGTTTCTCCGCCTCCGGATTGTTCCGAGAAGGAGTTATTGTTATAGTGGTGTGTGATTGGCATCGCTAGGGTTCGTACGAACCCGATCCGTGGAGTAGGAACCGTGCGGTTCCGAACCACGTTATATCGTTGTGTTAGCGTGTTGTGAATTTCGTTATCGTTATTACTTTTCTATTTCCGCTGCGCTAACGAAATTGTAGACACGAACGAGAATGAATTCCATCCATGCACGGGCAAAACGCTATTCACCCCCCCTCTAGCAGCGTCAAATCTCCTACAATTGGTATCAGAGCGAGGCCGCTCTTCTAAGTCTAACAACGAAGGGAGCAAGCTAGAGGGTAAAAGATGGAAGTCCAAGATCAATTGGGATGGGATATCAACACCCCAATTCCGTATGCCTTCTATGGACGAGAAGGCTTCAATTCTTGGAAGGCGAGAATTGAAGATTTTTTGATGATGAGAGACCTTGAGGAGTGGTCCGCGTTGATGGAAGGATTCGAATATCCTAAGGGACCAAAGGGAGGGTTTCTCAAGAAGAAGTGGAGTGAGGAGCAACTCAAACAATTCGATAAAAACAAGAAGGTAATCAAATTCATTTTTTATTTAATTCCTAATGACCTCTTGTGTATCCTAGGTGACTATGTGGATGCCAAGGAGCTATGGAGCGATTTGGCCAAACTCCATGAAAGTCTATCATCGGTCCAAGAAGAAGGACCATCACCCTCTCAAGCTCAAGAAGAAACATCCAAAGAGCTAGAGGATTCGGAGGCTGATAGGGAATCAACATCCGAATCTGAAGAGGTAGAAGCGGTGGAAGAAGTGGAGGAGGCATCCACCTCTAGGATTGAGGGGGAGAGACCATCCACACTGGAGCCGAAAACAATTCAAGAAGAAGTCTCAACCTCCGGGAGGAATGAAGAATCCACTCCGGCACCTACCACTAAACTAGGTAACTCAAACATATCAAGTAATAATAAAATGCATATAATATGTTTTGAGTGTAGGGAGCAAGGACACTACAAGAGTAAGTGTCCTAAAAGGATTAAGAAAGCTCCTCCGGCGTCCAAATGTCAACAAAAGTCGAAGGATGTCGGTTCCCCAAGTCAAAAGTGCAAGGAGCATGTTATATGCTTCAAGTGTAATTCAAAAGGACATTATAGGAATCAATGTCCTAGGGGGAGGAAGAAGACTCAAGAGGGAGCTACACAAATAGGGGGAGCTAAGGCTAACCCTAAGGTATATGTTAGTAATGCTCTTTCTAATTCTTATAGTCAAATGCATGCTAAAAATAATTTTAGCAATCTTGCTATTTATCAAAAAGAGCATGCTAGAAATAGAGAATATTGCTTAGGAGCTAAGAAGGTCAACCTTAGAAGTAAGGAGAAATTTGGGACTAATGTCCCTAAAAACAATTTATCTAAGAACAAACCTAGGTCAAATAATTCTAGAAAAATGTTACCAAGGGAGACCATTAGAAAGGTGCAAGAGCACCTAGGTTTTAATCCAAAATGGACTAGGCATATGCCTAGGAAGTCCTATGCCCATGATTTAAATCAAGACTCTAAAATTGGGCAATTAGAGATTGAAAATCAAACCTTGAGGTCAAGGCTTGAAAAACTTGAAAAGACCCTAAATATTATGCAAAATCAAGTTAAAGGGTCAAATGATCAAACTCCTAGGTCAAAAACTCGAAGTCAACACTTAAGACCTAAGGATCAAAAGTCATCCAAGGGCAAACCTAAGCACAAGGAAACCTATCACAATGTTCCATTTGATTATGGAACTAAACCTAAGAAAACCAAGGTCAATAGGGAAGTCATCCCTAGGGTTGACCAAAGGTTGTGCCTAGTGGCTAGGGTTTCTAGGAAACCTAGGGTGGCCACTAAGAAGGTTGCAAGGGGAGTTACCCCTAGAGTCAACCTAGGTAAGACCACAATGTCCAAGGCTAACAAGCCTAGGAGGGTCATTAGGAAGGTATCTAGGGAGCTTATCCCTAAGGAATACCTAATTAACCCTAGGAGCTCAAATCGGTTTTGGGTTCCTAAGAGCGTGATTGATTCACGCTAGATAGGTTTAGGGTGTGCCAACCTTGATTGGATGGGTAGTTAACTCAACCATGGTAAAGGTGGCACTTTAGGATATTTTCAAGGGTATGGTTACCTTGGAAATAAATTTGAATCAATATCCTAAAAGATCTTAGGATGTGCCAATGCACTTTTTGAAATTAAGAAGAATCAATTAAATTGGCACAATTTAGATTTAGAGGTTAATGTGTCATTTTGGGTTTTTGGCACACTAGGGAGATTAATGATAATATGGAAAAATATATCTAATTATATCAAATGGAAATTAATATTAAAATTTAGGTATTACTATACCTATATATTTTATATGCCATGTTTTGTTTGCCATATAACATGCCATGACATCATGTTTATTTTAATCATTTTATATGTCATCATCATGTTTAGGATTAAGGTTTCAAATGTCATGTGTTTTTAGATTTCATCTTATGCCATGACATCATGATTATGAGCATATGCTTATTTATATCATTTCTTATGCCATGATCATTTCATGCATTAAATTGATTGAAAATTGAGTTAAGGACAATGGCATGACTTGGAGTCCCATTTATAAGGGAATCAAGTAGAGTTGCCTTAGAAAATGCATGAAACCCTAGATTAAATGAACCAAAACCCACATCTCACATTCAATGGACATGTATGTGTATTTATACACCCTAGATACATGTGAGATGCTAGGATATGAGTTAAGTTCAAGGTGTATAGTTTTTGCATCTAGTTGAACTCAAATTCATATTAACCCAACATGTGGATCATTGGGAAAGCTTGTGTACAAGTCATGTACATAGAGCCCAAGGAATATGATCCAAAATAAGGTTTTGAAAACGTTTTAAAATCATTTTGAAAAACCTTGATGAAGTCTATCTTTTGATAGCAATCATCATTGATAGAGTTGATACAAGATATGGCCAAAACATTGAAAATTTCAATGGTTTTGAGTTTTGTATCAAACTCTTTATTTTATCGATAAAATATTTTTCAAACATTTTTCACCTATTGTATTGGTCATAAGTATTATACGTACCAAATTTCGTGATTTTTCGATATACGTATAATTATTTATGATTTTCTGAAATTCAACTCTGATAACTGAAATTCGGAAATTTCAGTTATCAGTCGACTGCTATTGGTGGCAGTCGACTGATTTCTGAATCACTCGACTGATTGCCTGATTTCGGGATAACCAAGGTTGTTTAACCCGATTTCAGCTGCGGTTAAGGTCCCTAACCACTCCTAACCCTAGGATATGCTTTGGGAAGCATGATGAAGGGTGAAAATCCATTGGATATGGATTAGGAGAGGTGTTTAGGGTTTGTATCAATGTTAAGGTGTTGGAAAGTTCAATGTTGAATTTCTAACCTTAATTTTGATGGTTTAGAGTTCCTATTGGCTTAGGGACTTCCCAAGGACATTGTTGGTGCAATGGTCATGGGGGAGCAAGCCTTTAGGGGGAGTTATCCATCTTGGGATGATGGATGTGCTTCTCCTCTTGAAGGGGAGAAGTTATTGGGAGAATATTATCAATTGGGAAAATTGATGGGATGTTTGAGAAACCCAATTTGGAAATTGGGAGAGTGTATAGGATTGCCTCTCTTGAGTGATATGCGACTTATCACTAGGAAGATGGTAGGCATCCTAGATATATTTAGACCATGGGGGAGATTGTAAGATCTCATTGGGACATGAGACTTTGACCTCCTTGGAGATAATCTTTTTGATGTTATTCAAAAAGGGGGAGAATGTTTGGGGGAGAACATTTGGAGAATGTTTAAGTTTACCAATTTGGAATAATTGGTAAGGGATTTGAGTTAGTGTTCTAACTCAATGTTTTGTTTGATTTTTGTCAAACATCAAAAAGGGGGAGATTGTTGGTGCAATCGGCCCAGGTCACGATTGACCAGGACTCGAGTTTGACTTGAGTGATGTTTTGATGTTTCGACAAAAACATATGACAATGTAATTGTCATTTGGTAAAGTCCAAGTCTTGAGTACTTGGCATAGAAAGTCCAAGCATGGTCTTGGCATGGAAAGTCCAACATGGGTTGGCAAGGGAAAGTCCAAGCTTGAGCCTTGGCATTTGAGAAGTCCAAGGGTTTGATATTGGCAGCATAAAGTCCAAGCGGGAGTCTTGGCAGCATAAGTCCAATGGTTGGCGGCGTAAAGTCCAAGCGGAGTCTTGGTGGCGTAAGTCCAATGTGCCTTGGCGGTGTAGACACCGTTAGCATGACATAGCCGATGGAAGCACCTGAAGGCTAGCGCGATGGATGAACAAGTCATGGATGACTTGGAGGGATCCGAGAGGCGTGAGGCTGATGGAGGTGGCTAGAAGGCTTAGGTCTAGGCTAAGGGTGGTCTAGCAAGTATGGGGGAACCATACTTGGGTTAAAACCTCATGGTTGAGGTGTGTCAGTCGACTGATGCCATGTGGCAGTCGACTGGACCAAGTCAACTAGGGTTTGACTGCGGGAAGTGGCCTGATCATTGCCATTGTTAGCGGTCGGTCGATGGATCAGCGATGATCGATCATGTGATCGGATCGATGCTCGGATTTTCGGCCACAGAATGGAGTCTCACTCGACTGCTGAGACGAGCAGTCGAGTGATGGCTCATCAGTCGACTGATGGTCATGATCAGTCGACTGATGTCCTAGCCGTTGGATTTTTCCAGCGTGGATTACACCGTTGTCTCACAGCAACAGTGTGATCAGTCGACTGATGGTCCCGAGCAGTCGACTGATCAACCTTTTCCAGCACAGGTTGAAGCTATATAAGGAGCTCGTGATGGAGGAAAAGATAGTGATTTTCTTGAGCGAAATTGAAGAGGGAAGTTGGTGCTTTCCAGTCCTTCAAAGCTAGTTCAAGGCAATCAAAGATCAAGCAATCCAAAGCTCTTGTAAAGTGTTTTTCCTTTACTTGCATTTGTATTTCATATTGTTTTTGCTTGTATCTACTTGATTATTGTTGTAATCATATTGTACAAGGTTTCTCCGCCTCCGGATTGTTCCGAGAAGGAGTTATTATTATAGTGGTGTGTGATTGACATCGCTAGGGTTCGTACGAACCCGATCCGTGGAGTAGGAACCGTGCGGTTCCGAACCACATTATATCGTTGTGTTAGCGTGTTGTGAATTTCGTTATCGTTATTACTTTTCTATTTCCGCTGCCCTAATGAAATTGTAGACACGAACGAGAACGAATTCCATCCACGCACGGGCAAAACGCTATTCACCCCCCCTCTAGCGGTGTCAAATCTCCTACACTATCTTCTGTATGTAGACGATACGAGGAGTGACAGTTCTCGTATCTAAGATTTAGGGGATATTAGGAGGAACCTAGAGGTTGGCCTCATCGCCTGCAACTATGGATAGAAGGATGCGATAGAGTCGGTAATGTGTCTTGTTTCTGGCTCATCACAGGGATCGATTTGGCATCCTCGTACCATAGTGTATGATGTCCTTTCCACAAAACCCTAGCTAGAAAATCTGGATACATTCAATTGATAGCATGTTCTGCGACACACAAATGAAACCAAAGTTCTAGAATCTAATCCAAATCCTCGTAGCAACCTTTCTCTTCTTCCGTGTGACACCGTACTATGTTCGGACCACCGACGACCTCTCATTCGTGAACCCTAAGATTACCAATTCGAACAACAACACATCCACTAGACAAATCGATACTCGAAATCTCAGTCCCTATGGGATCGATATTCTTTATTACTTGACAACATCTGTGCACTTGCGAGCGTTGAACGTGAGCGCGCACTTCGAGTCCTTGACGGTCTCCATCGCGAGATTTGAGGTCGCATTTGTGTGAATCAAGTTTTTGGCGCCATTGCCGGGGACTAATTTATTCGATATCGAATCAAGAAAGTGGATAGTTGGATCAGACTTAGGTTAGATTTATTTACTAGATTTTATTTTTATTTTTATTTTATTTGAATTTTTTTAGATTTTCCATTTCTAGATTTAGTTTTTATTTTATTTTAACAGTGATTCTCTATTTATTATTGGCTCTTGATTAGTTAGTTAGATTAGTCTATTTCTTGTTTTTTTTTGTGTTAGGTAATACTCCTAATTTTGTGGCTCGGTTCTTCGTATGCTTAAACACTTAGGATTGGAAGGCCTGATTCCAATCGATTTAGAAATCAAACAAACCTATCATTGTCAGAGAGCCGAACAGAAGAGGATGGAGGACCAAGCTACATCCAAAGTGAATATAGGTAGCCGATCCTTGCGGTAATACGCAGCTCCTAGTGCTAGAGGATTTAGGCCGAGTATAGCTGGACCATCCATTTCGGCAAACAACTTTAAACTGAAGCTAGCACTCATACATATGGTCTAGCAGAATCAATTCGGGGGAGCTGCGACTGAAGACCCGAACTGGCACCTGGAGACATTTTTGGAAATCTGCTCGACGATGAAGATAAATGGAGTTCTTGCGGACGCGATCCGCCTGAGCCTATTCCCGTTCTTATTGTGGTATAAGGCTAAGGCATGACTTCACTCCCTGCCCTTGGGAAGCATTACTACATGGGAGCAATGTGAGCAGCAGTTCTTGAACAAATACTTCCCACCAAGCAAAACTGCTCACATGCACCATCTAATCACAAGCTTCCATCAGAAGGAAGGGGAGTCCCTATTTGAAGCTTGGGATCACTACAAGAGGCTACTTTACCAATGCCCCCACTATGGACTGGAAAGGTGGCTGGTGTTCAACATCTTCTACAATGGGATCACGTACGCCACAAAGATGTCCCTCGATTCTGTTGCAGAAAGAGCACTTATGAATAAGACTATAGAGGAAGCAGAGGAGCTGATAGAAGAGGTGGCCCAGAACCACCATCAATGGGCTTCCGAACGTGGTCATCCAACTCCTGCAGCGAGACGATATGTTGTCAACTCCGTGGACCACCTAGCAACGAGAATGGATGCTCTTAACAGACGATTCGACTCTTTAAATTCTACATCTACATGTGCAACCATTGACTTTGGAGAAGGAACAACAGCGTATCGGGAGGACCACTTTGGAGGGCAGTGTGGCGGACAAGCGATTTGACGCAACCAGGGTTTTTTCGAGATTTCACAGCGATTCGGCGTGATGTCTATATAAGGAAAGTTATGCCCCAAACCTGAGAGGGGGATCATCGATCGGGACGACACTCCGAAGCCCTAAAAAGCTTTGGGAACTCGTATCGAAGAAGGAGAGAGCCGTTTGAGGATCAAGATATGCACCACAACGCCAGAGGGAAGAGCTGCAATTACATTGTAATTCATATTTCTTGCACGCTTATCATTATATTCATAAATTCCATAATGTATTGTGACTCTCTTCTCGTATTCATGGAGTAGATTCTCCAATTATAGGATTAGGGAGTAGTTTGTGTTGAGTAGAACATTACTATTTCAAATATGTTTCCGTTCTTGAAATTGTATTTGCAGTTGAATGATTCTTTAGATCTATAGCTTTGTGTTTTGGTTTTCTATCTTCTGTCCGTAGACGATACGAGGAGTGATAGTCCTCGTATATGAGATTTAGGGGATATTAGGAGGAACCTAGAGGTTGGCCTCATCGCCTGCAACTGTGGATAGAAGGATGTGATAGAGTTGGTAATGTGTCTCGTTTTCGGCTCGTTGCAGGGATCGATTCGGCATCCTCATACCATAGTGTATGATGTCCTTTCCACAAAACCCTAGCTAGAAAATCTGGATACATTCAATTGATAGCATGTTCTGCGACACACAAACGAAATCGAAGTCCTAGAATCCAATCCAAATCCTCGTAACAACCTTTCTCTTCTTTCGTGTGACACCATACTGAGTTCGGACCACCGATGACCTCTCATTCATGAACCCTAAGATTACCAATTCGAACAACAACACATCCACTGGACAAACTGATACTCGAAATCTCAGTCCCTGTGGGATCAATATTCTTTATTACTTGACGACATCTGTGCACCTGTGGGCGTTGAGCACAAGCACACACTTCGAGTCCTCGATGATCTCCATCCCGAGATTTGAGGTCGCGTTTGCGTGCATCACTAATTGATTATCCTTTCGAGCACGCATGTTGCTCGCTTCAATATTGAAAATGTCACTGGATACGTCCAACGTATAGATACCATTGCTTAAAGTTCCAGTCCCATAAAGTACGCCATTCAAAGTTATATAACAATAATTGTTACTAAATGTCAAATGGTAGCCATTTCTATTTAAGCAGGAAATAGAAACAATGTTCTTTATTAGAGAAGGAACATAATAGCAATTGTCCAGTTCTAAGACTAGTCCACTAGGGAGCTTCAGCAAATAAGTTCCGATGGCGACCGCAACAACCTTTGCTCCATTGCCAACTCACAAATTTGACTCCCCTTTGATGAGTCTTCTTCTATTCCTTAGCCCCTGTATGTCATTACATATATGTTAGCACATCTAGTATCAAATACCCAAGTGTCTAAGGAAATAAAATGATAATCAATAATGAAGATACCAGAAGAGGATGGGGCATCAGATGCCTTCTTATTCTTCTTCATGGACTCAAGATAAATCTTGCAGTTTATTTGCAAGTGACCCTCCTTGCCACAATGATGGCAAGTGCCCTTTTGTGCTGGTTCTGTCTTCTTAGCCTTTTTCTTCTTGTAGAGATGTATACTGAAAAGTCTATCTTTTGTATGAACATCTTTATTTTGAAATAAGAATCACATGATCATTGTTTGCATATTTTATGGTTATGCAATCTTGTTTAATACTTTACATTGTAGATAACATGGTGTGTGGTGTCACACAGGAGATCATGTTATCGACCCCTTGAAAAATATAAGTAAAGGCTCACAATCGAGATGGCTTTGGACAAACCATCGGAATGGTTGTAGTGTGATTTAGTATTGGTTTGCCTTGACCATAGAATCACACTAGTACACTTTGTGTGTATTGAGCAGGACCAACTTAGAGGTGATTCGATTTATTGCTGACTACATAATCGAATCGGACCTCAGATATTATTTAGTACATGCTCTTAATCCCGATATAATAACAGGCACATATACTTAGTACTCATTTCTTTGATTTACCAATGGGCGAGATTTATAGATTAAATCGATAGACTCGGTAAGTTGGGAGATGATATTATTTATATGGTGTGCCGTTGATTATAGGAGGAAACCGTGTCCTATATATTAGGATGATGATGTCCCCTTGAGGAGCTCATAAGGTTCATCATGTAAACCCTGCAGGTGGACTTGGTTCGACATGATGAAAAGGTTGAGTGGTACTACTCAAGGAGTTAGATGTTGATTAATTAGTAGTCGGTAAATTAATTAATCGACGGACATTCGAGATCTTAAACACAGGGAGAAAATGTACAAATAATATATGGAGCCCATATTATCATATGGGGGTTGGTAAGGTAGATCAATGATGAACCTTTAGTGGATTAGATCATCATTAGTGGATCGGACTTTATGTGGGCTTGATCCATGGGTGACCAAGACCCAACTCCTCCTCATGGTCCCTAATGTAGCCTATTAACACCTCATGATGCTTAGATCCAATGGATAGAAACAAAACTATAAGATCCATTGGTAGAGATTAAATCTCTAAGATCTGACGGTTGAGATTAAATCTCTAGATCCGACGGTTGAGATTAAATCCCTAGAACCAATGGATAAGATTAAATCATGGCTTGAGCCCAACTCTATAAATAGAGCCATGAAGTGGGCAGCAATATAGAGGATAGATGAGGGGATTAGCTTGGGCGGCAACCAATCCTAATTGGATTAGGATTGGGAGTGGTGGCTAGGGTTAGTGTTTTGGGAACTAGGGGTGGGCGGCAACTCAAGGAGGTATTCCTTCTTCATCCAAAGGTTGGCCGACCCCTATTCTTCTCCTCTCTACCTTGGCATGAGCTCATCCTATTCTTCTTCCCCTCTTCCATGGCCGGCCATAAGGAAAGCTAGGATTAGGGTTTGGAGGCTTAGGGTTTAGAAGGTTTGGGTGGCACCAAATAAGGAAAGTTTTGTTTCTTCTTCCTCCTTTGGTGGCCGGCGCCCACAGCCCTATCCCTGCCCTTGGGCAGTATCCAAAGACCTCTTTTCCTTCTTCTTAGGTGGTGGAAACAAGATATAGGGCTTCCCTTGGTGTCTTGGTTGTTTTCCACCATCTTCTCCTTCATCTAGTTGGCCGGCGGCAAGGATAAGTTTGGTTCCTTGTTGTTTGTTTCTAGTGAGGAGAAAAACCTTGTTTCTATTCTTCCTCTTGCTTTGGAAGAGCAAGGAAGGAAGATTTGGCATCTAGGAGCTTCGACTTTTGGTGGATCGTCGCCCACACGACGTCCAAAAGGAGGAAGGTCATACATTAGAAGATCGAGAGGTATACCTATTCTACTTTCTTCTTTTGTTTGTTGCTTGTTTTTGTTTTTCAATTATAAGCATGTTATAAATCTGTAAATGGCTAAATAATACTTGGATCCCGAGCATAAACACAAAAACCGGCGATCCGGACATCGTCTATTCCGCGGCTACTCGTAAAATAGAGGATGGTCGCTTGAACAACTAGTTTGTTCATGTGGCCTCTCTAAATGAATAGCACGACGATGGCTTGGTTGCTTTGGCAATCCCTTTTGTCTAGGATTAAATGTTTTTAATCCGGGGACATCGAAGGGATCGCCATGGACAAGCTACCGAGGTGAAGTGGGAAGCGAAGTTTCCCCTCACGGACTCGATAAGCAAAACTCATCAATTGGTATCAAAGCTTCCGGGCAAATCCTTCAATTGGTATCAGAGCCAAGGTTTCCGATTTTATGTGTTTAGGATTTGGTTAATTTTTATGCACTTTTTCATATATTATATGTGCCGGATAATAGTAGGATATGCGTAGTTTAACTCTTTGGTTGCAGGCATAAGATCCGACTATTATGACCATATGTGTGTATGTGATTGTATGTGTGTAAATATTTATTTTGTTGAATCCTTGGGGTTGACGAGGCTAGTATTTAGTTTTTGGTAAATTAAATACGACATTGTTTAGCCACTCTTTATTTTATTTTACTTTCGATCTAGATTTCATGTACACTCCCTCATGGAGTATAGGATCGATGGATGTAAATTAAAATAGGTTTTAGTCTCGGCTCGGATCTCCGGATGGCTCGTACATGGCGTAGGAGGAGCGGATGAGATGGCGATGCGACGGGAGTCATATTGAAGACAAAAGCCATAATATTTGGAAAATAATTTATTTTTCATATTTATTGCTTTTTGTTTGATATGTATGTCGTAGGCTAGGAAAATTCCTCAATTTCAAATTACTAAGTGGGACAGGGATATTTTTATAAATTCCTGTGGCCTCCATTATGATTTGACAAGTGAAGCAAACAAACTTGCGCGTCGACTCTGAGTGCCTTCCTCCCCATCGGATGGGTTTGTTTGCAGATCACAAGGTCGAATATGATTATAGAAAATTATTAAGGAGCGTGTGTACTTGCCCATCGTAAGACACATAACCCGAAATAATTACCTTGGTACCAAGTAATGGTGAACACTTAGATACAAATATAAGTATCCTCCCCATCGGAGTCACTGCTTTTATTTGTAGGGACGAAGAGAAACCAACTATTAATTTTACTTGTCATAAAGTTAGGTTGACAAGATAGTAAAATTAATGGGTTAAACCTCCTCTTACAAATGTAGAATTCATATACGTCCACACAATCGTGGCATGCGATATTCTCGGTGTTTAGAGGTGTTGGTTGATTTTAAATTTTTATTGTTTGAGGAATCAATAATTTTTTGAAATCTACAGTAATGATCTATGTGATTCTTAGGATTTTCAAGAATGACTTTCAGTCCACTTACTATGATACTAAAGGAAATAAACTTACTGTACCCAAATAAAGTTGATTGGAAAAGAATCTAGATATTGTCTTATCTACTAAGGAGTACAAGTATGCACTCTTCGAAGAGTGTCAAGCCATGGTTGCTCAAAAAGGTTTCTACTTCTAAGCCAAAAGGCAAGAAGAAGAAGAAACAAGGTGAAGCAAAGGTGGTGGGAGGATCTCAGGGAGGAGTGAAGAAGCCAAAAGGCAAGTACTTATAAGCAGGATGAACATTGGAAGAAGGATTGTCCCAGTCCGAAACGGAACAAAGGTATATCCTTTGGACTAGTCGTTGAAACATGATTAGCAGTGTTATCTACCGGCACCTGGTGAGTAGATACGAGAGCCAATAATCATGTCTGCAATACTTTTCAGGGGTTCCAGGAAACCCGACGACGAGCTAAGGGGGAGATTACCGTGTACTTGGGCGATGCCACGAAGATGGCGGTTGTTGCAGTGGGAGATGTTCATTTATCTTTTGAGAAAAATAAACTTTTGGTTCTTAAGAATTGCTTTTATGTACCCTTATTTAGAAAGAATTTAATTTCGATTTCTAAATTGTTTATGGATAGATATTCTATTTCTTTTGATGACAGAGTTGTTATAAGGAGGATATAGGGACATTATCTGTTCGGGTGCATTGATAGGAAATTTGTATACACTTGAACCAAAACCTCCCACGATGCAAATTGAAGTTAATAACTCATCTTCTAATTCCATTAAGAGAAAAGAACCTTCGAAGATGAACCAAACATATCTTTGGCATCTTAGGCTTGGTCACATTAACCTAAGCAGAATTCAAAGGTTGATAGCTGAAGGACCTTTGGGTTCATTAGTGGTGGAGGATCTCCCAACCTGTGAATCTTGCTTGGAGGGTAAGATGACCAAGAGGCCTTTTAAGGCCAAGGGGTATAGAGCCAAAGATGTGTTAGAATTGGTTCATTTTGATTTGTGTTGTCCTATGTCTATCCAGGCTAGAGGTGATTTTGAGTATTTCGTCTCTTTTATAGACGATTACACAAGATATGGATACATTTACCTGATGCGCCGCAAGTCTGAATGCTTTGACAAGTTTAAAGAATTCAAGGCTGATGTGGAGAAACATCAAGGTAAAAGTATCAAGACACTACGATCTGATCGTGGCAGTGAGTACCTCTTGAAAGAGTTTAGGAACTACTTATCAGAGGCTGGGATTCAATCCCAATTGACTGCACCTGGCACACCCCAGCAGAACGAAGGAATAGGACTCTTATGAAGATGGTTAGATCGATGATGAGTTATTCTGACTTGCCAGATTCGTTCTGGGGATATGCTCTAGATACGACGTTGTACATTTTGAACTTGGTACCATCTAAATTAGTGCCTTCTACTCCCACAGAGTTGTAGACTGGGCAAAAGCTTAGTCTAAGACATATTCGGATATGGGAGAGTCCAGCACATGTGCTGAAGGCAGATGCTGGTAAGTTGGAACCTCGTACAGAAGTATGCTTGTTCGTTGGCTATCCCAGGGGAACGAAGGGTGGATTGTTTTATAGTCCTAGAGATCAGAGGGTGATCGTTAGCACGAATGCCAGATTTCTAGAGGAAGACTATGTGATGAGCCATAAGCCCAAGAGTAAAATTGTTCTCGAGGAGTTAAAAGGGGAAGTCACTTCTTTAGTACCACCGGTATAAGAGGATATACCACATGTCACTGCACCGCGTGTCACAGAGGATACACAGGTGATACCTCGTCCTAGTGGGAGGGTTGTGAGAGAGCCCGATAGATTCATGTTCTTGGGAGAATCTTCTGATTTGGTCCCTGGCGAACATGAACCTGATCCCTGGACATATGATGAGGCAATCCAAGATAAAGATGCAGTATCTTGGCAAAGTGCAATGAATGCTGAGATTGAATCTATGGATTCAAATCAGGTCTGGGAGCTAGTAGAACCACCCGATGGTGTAAAAACCATTGGATGCAAGTGGATCTACAAGAGAAAGAGAGGAATAGATGGGAAGGTTGAGACCTTCAAAGCGAGGCTTGTTGCGAAGGGGTATACTCAGAAAGAGGGTATCGATTATGAGGAAACATTTTCGCCGGTAGCCATGCTTAAGTCTATCCGGATTCTCTTATGCATAGCAGCTCATATGGATTATGAGGTGTGGCAGATGGATGTCAAGATAGCTTTCCTTAATAGAAGTCTTGAGGAAAACATCTACATGAAGCAACCAGAGGGATTCATTGCTAAGGGCAAAGAGAATCTTGTATGTAAGCTTAATCGGTCCATTTATGGATTGAAACAAGCTTCGAGGTCTTGGAACATCCGGTTTGATGAGGTGATCCAGTCTTATGGATTAATTCAAAGTCAGGAAGAGTCTTGTATATACAAGAGATGTGACGGAAAAGTAGTGGTATTTCTTGTACTATACGTAGATAACATTTTGTTGATTGGCAACAATATTAAGGTGTTATCGAACGTAAGGTTATGGTTGTCCAAACAGTTTGATATGAAGGACTTGGGAGAGGTAGGACACATCCTTGGGATCAAGGTTATAAGGGATCGCAAGAAAAGGATGTTGTGCTTATCCCAAGCTTCATACATAGACATGATTATGGAGCATTTTAGCATGCAGAACTCCAAGAAGGGTTTTCTACCTTTCAGGCATGGAGTTCCTTTATCTAAGGATATGTGTCCTAGATCATCTGAGGAGATAGAGGAGATGAAGGCAGTTCCTTATGCTTCGGCAGTAGGAAGCCTCATGTATGTGATGCTCTGTACAAGACCAAATATCTGCTTTGCCGTGGGCATGGATAGCATATATCAGAGTAATCCAGGACAGGGACATTGGACTGCGGTAAAGCATATATTGAAGTGCCTGAGAAGGACTAGGGAATAAATGCTAGTTTACCGAGCAGACCAATTACTCCCTGTGGGTTACACGGATTCCCATTTCCGATCTGATAGGGATAACAGTAAGTCTACCTTAGGTTTTGTGTTTACTTTGGGAGGTGGAGCCATTGTATGGAGGAGTGCCAAGCAGAAGTGTGTGGCGGACTCCACAATGGAAGCTGAGTATGTGGCGGCCTCTGAGGCGGCCAAAGAAGCTATATGGCTCAGAAACTTCCTGATGGACTTGGATGTGATTCCTGGTTTGCCCAGAACTATCATAATTTATTGTGATAATAGTGGTGCAATTGCAAACTCGAAGGAACCACGAGCTCATAAGGCTAGTAAACACAGAGCGCAAGTACCACCTGATACGAGAAATCGTAAAGGAGGTAGAAGTTGTTGCCGCCTAGATTGCATCAGAGGATGACCTGGTAGACCTTTTCACTAAGGCCCTTCTAGCGAGAGCTTTGATAGGCATGTGGAGGGAAGGGGAATCAGATGTATGGTAGTATGAGGACAGCATAGTCTTTTTGTATAAGTGGGAGATTGTAGGGATGTATATTGAAAAGTCTATCTTTTGTATGAACATCTTTATTTTGAAATAAGAATCACATGATCATTGTTTGCATATTTTATGGTTATGAAATCTTGTCTAATACTTTACATTATAGATAACATGATGTGTGGTGTCACACAGGAGATCATGTTATCGGCCCCATGAAAAGTATAAGTAAAGGCTCACAACCGAGATGGCTTTCGACAAACCATCGGAATAGTTATAGTGTGATTTGGTATTGGTTTGTCTTGACGATAGAATAACACTATTACACTTTGTGTGTATTGAGCAGGACCGACTTAGAGGTGATTCGATTTATTGTTGACTACATAATCGAATCGTATCTCAGATATTATTTAGTACATGCTCTTAATCCCGATATAATAACGGGTACATATACTTAGTACTCATCTCTTTGATTTACCAATGGGCGAGATTTATAGATTAAATCGATAGACTCGGTAAGTTGGGAGATGATATTATTTATATGGTGTGTCGTTGATTATAGGAGGAAACCGTGTCCTATATATTAGGATGATGATGTCCCCTTGAGGAGCTCATAAGGTTCATCATGTAAACCCTCCAGGTGGACTTGGTCCAGCATGATGAAAAGGTTGAGTGGTACTACTCAAGGAGTTAGATGTTGATTAATTAATGGTTGATAAATTAATTAATCGACGGACATTCGAGATCTTAAACACGGGGAGAAAATGTACAAATAATATATGGAGCCATATTATCATATGGGGGTTGGTGAGGTAGATCAATGATGAACCTTTAGTGGATTCATTAGTGGATCGGACTTTATGTGGGCTTGATCCATGGGTGGCCAAGACCCAACTCCTCCTCATGGTCCCTAATGTATCCTATTAACACTTCATGACACTTAGATCCAATGGATAGAAACAAAACTCTAAGATCCTTTGGTAGATATTATATCTCTAAGATCCGACGGTTGAGATTAAATCTCTAGATCCCACGGTTGAGATTAAATCCCTAGAACCAATGGATAAGATTAAATCATGGCTTGAGCCCAACTCTATAAATAGAGCCATGAAGTTGTCGGCAATATAGAGGATAGATGAGGGGATTAGCTTGGGCGGCAACCAATCCTAATTGGATTAGGATTGGGAGTGGTGGCTAGGGTTAGGGTTTTGGGAGCTAGGGGTGGGCGACAACTCAAGGAGGTATTCCTTCTTCTTCCAAAGGTTGGTCGACCCCTATTCTTCTCCTCTCTACCTTGGCATGAGCTCATCCTATTCTTCTTCCCCTCTTCCATGGCCGGCCATAAGGAAAGCTAGGATTAGGGTTTGGAGGCTTAGGGTTTAGAAGGTTTGGGTGGCACCAAATAAGGAAAGTTTTATTTCTTCTTCCTCCTTTGGTGGACGGCACCCACAACCTTATCCCAGACCTTGGACAACATCCAAAGACCTCTTTTCCTTCTCCTTAGGTGGTGGAAACAAGATATAGGGCTTCCCTTGGTGTCTTGGTTGTTTTCCACCATCTTCTCCTTCATCTAGTTGGCCGGTGGCAAGGATAAGTTTGGTTCCTTGTTGGTTGTTTCTAGTGAGGAGAAAAACCTTGTTTCTATTCTTACTCTTGCTTTGGAAGAGCAAGGAAGGAAGATTTGTCATCTAGGAGCTTCGACTTTTGGTGGATCGTCGCCCACACGACGTCCAAAAGGAGGAAGGTCATACCTTAGAAGATCGAGAGGTATACCTATTCTACTTTCTTCTTTTGTTTGTTTCTTGTTTTTGTTTTTCAATTATAAGCATGTTATAAATCTATAAATGGCTAAATAATACTTGGATCCTGAGCATAAACATAAAAACCGGCGATCCAGACATCTTCTATTCCGCGGCTACTCGTAGAATAGAGGATGGTCGCTTGAACAACTAGTTTGTTCAAGTGACCTCTCTAAACAAATAGCACGACGATGACTTGGTTGCTTTGGCAATCCCTTTTGTCTAGGATTAAAATTTTTTAATGCGGGGACATCGAAGGGATCGCCATGGACAAGCTACCGAGGTGAAGTGGGAAGCGAAGTTTCCCCTCACGGACTCGATAAGCAAAACCCATCAATTGGTATCAGAGCTTCCGGGCAAATCCTTCAATTGGTATCAGAGCCAAGGTTTCTGGTTTTGTGTGTTTAGGATTCGGTTAATTTTTATGCACTTTTTCATATATTATATGTGTCAGATAATAGTAGGATATGCGTAGTTTAACTCTTTTGTTGCAGGCATAAGATCCGACTATTATGCCCATATGTGTGTATGTGATTATATGTGTGTAAATATTTATTTTTTTGAATCCTCGGGGTTGACGAGGCTAGTATTTAGTTTTTGGTAAATTAAATATGACATTGTTTTGCCGCTCTTTATTTTATTTTACTTTCGATCTAGATTTCATGTACACTCCTTCGTGGAGTATAGGATCGATGGATGTAAATTAAAATAGGTTTTAGTCTCGGCTCGGATCTCCGGATGGTTCGTACATGGCGTAGGAGGAACGGATGAGATGGCGATGCGACGGGAGTTATATTGAAGACAAAAGCCATAATAGTTAGAAAATAATTTATTTTTCATATTTATTGCTTTTTGTTTGATATGCATGTCGTAGGCTAGGAAAATTCCTCAATTTAAAATTACTAAGTGGGAGAGGGATATTTTTATAAATTCCCACGGCCTCCATTATGATTTGACAAGTGATGCAAACAAACTTGCGCGTCAGCTCTTAGTGCCTTCCTCCCCATCGGATGGGTTTGTTTGCATATCACAAGGTCGAATATGGTTATAAAAAATTATTATGGAGCGTGTGTACTTACCCATCGTAAGACACATAACACGAAATAATTAACTTGGTACCAAGTAATGGTGAACACTTAGATACAAATATAAGTATCCTCCCCATCGGAGTCACTGCTTTTATTTGTAGGGTCGATGAGAAACCAACTATTAATTTTACTTGTCATAAAGTTAGGTTGACAAGATAGTAAAATTAATGGGTAAAACCTCCTCTTACAAATGTAGAATTCGTATACGTCCACACGATCGTGGCATGCGATATTCTCGGTGTTTAGAGGTGTTGGTTGATTTTAAATTTTTATTGTTTGAGGAATCAATAATTTTTTGAAATCTACAGTAATGATCTATGTGATTCTTAGGGTTTTCAAGAATGACTTTCAGTCCACTTACTATGATACTAAAGGAAATAAACTTACTGTACCCAAATAAAGTTGATTGGAAAAGAATCTAGATATTGTCTTATCTGCTAAGGAGTACAAGTATGCACTCTTCGAAGAGTGTCCTCAAGTCATGGTTGCTTAAAAAGTTTTCTACTTCTAAGCCGAAAGGCAAGAAGAAGAAGAAACAAGGTGAAGCAAAGGTGGTGGGAGGATCTCAGGGAGGAGTGAAGAAGCCGAAAGGCATGTACTTGTAAGCAGGATGAACATTGGAAGAAGGACTGTCCCAGTCCGAAACGGAACAAAGGTATATCCTTTGGACTAGTCGTTGAAACATGATTAGCAGTGTTATCTACCGGCACCTGGTGAGTAGATACGAGAGCCACTAATCATGTCTACAATACTTTTCAGGGGTTCCAGGAAACCTGATGACGAGCTAAGGGGGAGATTACCATGTACTTGGGCGATTCCACGAAGGTGGCGGCTGTTGCAGTGGGAGATGTTCATTTATCTTTTGAGAAAAATAAACTTTTGGTTCTTAAGAATTTCCTTTATATACCCTTATTTAGAAAGAATTTAATTTCGATTTCTAAATTGTTTATGGATGGATATTCTATTTCTTTTGATGACAGAGTTGTTATAAGAAGGAATAGGGACATTATCTGTTCGGGTGCATTGATAGGAAATTTGTATACACTTGATCCAAAACCTCCCACGATGCAAATTGAAGTTAATAACTCATCTTCTAATTCCAATAAGAGAAAAGAACCTTTGAAGATGAACCAAACATATCTTTGGCATCTTAGGCTTGGTCACATTAACCTAAGCAGAATTCAAAGGTTGATAGCTGATGGACCTTTGGGTTCATTAGTGGTGGAGGATCTCCCAACCTGTGAATCTTGCTTGGAGGGTAAGATGACCAAGAGGCCTTTTAAGGCCAAGGGGTATAGAGCCAATGATGTGTTAGAATTGGTTCATTCTGATTTGTGTGATCCTATGTCTATCCAGGCTAGAGTTGATTTTGAGTATTTCGTCTCTTTTATAGACGATTATTCAAGATATGGATACATTTACCTGATGCGCCGCAAGTCTAAATGCTTTGACAAGTTTAAAGAATTCAAGGCTGATGTGGAGAAACGTCAAGGTAAAAGTATCAAGACACTACGATCTGATCATGGCGATGAGTACCTCTTGGGAGAGTTTAGGAACTACTTATCAGAGGCTGGGATTCAATCTCAATTGACTGCACCTGGCACACCCCAGCAGAACGGTGTAGCAGAGCGAAGGAATAGGACTCTTATGAAGATGGTTAGATCGATGATGAGTTATTCTGACTTGCCAGATTCGTTCTGGGGATATGCTCTAGATACGACGGTGTACATTCTGAACTTGGTACCATCTAAATCAGTGCCTTATACTCCCACAGAGTTGTGGACTGGGCAAAAGCTTAGTCTAAGACATATTCGGATATGGGGGAGTCCAGCACATGTTCTGAAGGCAGATGCTGGTAAGTTGGAACCTCATACAGAAGTACGCTTGTTCGTTGGCTATCCCAGGGGAATGAAGGGTGGATTGTTTTATAGTCCTAGAGATCAGAGGGTGATCGTTAGCACGAATGCCAGATTTCTAGAGGAAGACTATGTGATGAGCCACAAGCCCAAGAGTAAAATAGTTCTGGAGTAGTTAAAAGGGGAAGTCACTTCTTTAGTACCACCGGTACAAGAGGATATACCACATGTCACTGCACCGCGTGTCACAGAGGATACACAGGTGATACCTCGTCATAGTGGGAGGGTTGTGAGAGAGTCCGAGAGATTCATGTTCTTGGGAGAATCTTCTGATTTGGTCCCTGGCGAACATGAACCTGATCCCTGGACATATGATGAGGCAATCCAAGATAAAGATGCAGTATCTTGGCAAAGTGTAATGAATGCTGAGATTGAATCTATGGATTCAAATCAGGTCTGGGAGCTAGTAGACCACTCGATGGTGTAAAAACCATTGGATGCAAGTGAATCTACAAGAGAAAGAGAGGAATAGATGGGAAGGTTGAGACACCGCTTTCCCATCTATCTAGCATGCTCTTCGATCCTACACCGTATTATAGTGGGGCTACGATAGCAATACGTAACTGGAACGAAGCATACCCGGATTCTCTTATGCATAGCAGCTCATATGGATTATGAGGTGTGGAAGATGGATGTCAAGATAGCTTTCCTTAATGGAAGTCTTGAGGAAAACATCTACATGAAGCAACCAGAGGGATTCATTGCTAAGGGCAAAGAGCATCTTGTATGTAAGCTTAATCGGTCCATTTATGGATTGAAACAAGCTTCGAGGTCTTGGAACATCCGGTTTGATGAGGTGATTCAGTCTTATGGATTTATTCAAAGTCCGGATGAGTCTTGTGTATACAAGAGATGTGATGGAAATGTAGTGGTATTTCTTGTACTATACGTAGATGACATTTTGTTGATTGACAACAATATCATGGTGTTATCGGACGTAAGGGTATGGTTGTCCAAACAGTTTGATATGAAGGACTTGGTGTAGAAGATTTGACGCCGCTAGAGGGGGGGTGAATAGCGTTGACCGTACGTAGATGGAAATCGTTCGCGTGCTTGTCTACAATTTCGTTAGTACACAGCGGAATAACAAGAATAATAATGATAACGAAACATACAACACGCAAACACAAAGATATAACGTGGTTCGGAACCGAAACGGTTCCTACTCCACGGATTGGGTTCGTACGAACCCTAGCGATGTCAATCACACACCACTATGATAAATACTCCTTCTCGACACAAGTTGGAGGTGGAGAAACTCTTACAATAAGATTACAATAATAATCTAAATACAACAAGCAAATATAAGAGGAAATACAACAAGAGAAGTAAAGAACACTTTACAAAAACTCTTTAGAAGCTTGCTTGTTGATTGCCTTGGACTAGCACTTGAAAGCCCTGATTTGCAGCAGCAAATCGCTTCAAAACGTCCAAGAAAATCGGTTGCAAAAACCCTCCCGTCGAGCTCCTTTTATCCTTGCGCGCGACCTGGATTTCCGCCCATCAGTCGACTGCCATAAGTCACCAGTCGACTGATGCCACTATTGTCATGAGACAACGGCTCGATCCACGCTGGAAAAACTCCAACGGATCTCTTGGCAGTCGACTGCCAATATTGGCAGTCGACTGCCAGCCGCGTAGTCGACTGCCCAGTCGGCTACGGAGCATTCTGTGCTCGCGGCTGAACTAGCAGTCGACTGCCGTCCCTTGGCAGTCGACTGCTGTCGACACTACCGATCGCATTGCTAATGAGCAATCGACCGCCAGAGCATACCTAAACCGCCAATCGAACTCGTCGACTCACGATACGAATCGGTCATAATGCTGGTCACCGCCAACCTCAACCATGAGGTTTAAACCCAAATATGGTGCCCCCATACTTGCTAGACCACCCTTAGCCTAGACCTAAGCCTTCTAGCCACCTCCATCAGCCTCACGCCTCTCGGATCCCTCCAAGTCATCCATGACTTGTTCATCCATCGCGCTAGCCTCCAGGTGCTTCCCTCGGCTATGTCATGCTAACAGTGTCTACACCGCCAAGGCACATTGGACTTACTCCGCCAAGACTCCGCTTGGACTTTACGCTACCAAAATCAATCCCCTTGGACTTCCAAATGCCAAGACTCAAGCTTGGACTTTCCCTTGCCAACCCATGTTGGACTTTCCATGCCAAGACCCATGCTTGGACTTTCCATTTGCCAAGACCCATGCTTGGACTTCTCATTTGCCAAGACCCATGCTTGGACTTCTCATGCCAAGTACACAAGACTTGGACCTTCCCAATTGCCAAGTGTCCCACTTGGACTTTCCATGCCAAGTACCCATGACTTGGACTCTACCTTGCCAAGACCCATGCTTGAACTTTCCCATAATCACATGGTCAACCCCAGTCAACCATCAAAGTCTCCCTCGAGTCAAACTCGAGTCTAGTCAATTATAACCTGGATCGATTGTATAAACAATCTCCCCAACATTTTAACCGACATCAATGTCAAAACACTTTGTCAAACATCAAAACATCACTCGAGTCAAACTCGAGTCCTAGTCAATCGTGACTTGGGCCGATTGCACCAACAATCTCCCCCTTTTTGATGTTTGACAAAAACCAAATAAATCATTTGAGTTAGACCACTAACTCAAATCCCTTACCAATTATCCCAAATTGGTAAACACTCTCCAAATGTTCTCCCCCAAACATTCTCCCCCTTTTTGACTAACATCAAAAAGGTTTTCTCTCCAAGGAGGTCAATGTCTCATATCCCAATGAGATCTTACAATCTCCCCCTTGATCCAAAAATAAATACCTAGGATGCCTACCATCTTCCTAGTAATAATTCACATATCACTCAAGAGAGGCAATCCTATACTCTCTCCCAATTTCTAAATTGGGTATCAAAAACCCATCAATTTTCCCAATTGATGATACTCTCCCAATAACTTCTCCTCTTCAAGGAGAAAACCACATCCATCATCCCAAGATGGATACCTCCCCTAAAGGCTTGCTCCCCCTTGACCATTGCACCAACAATGTCCTTGGGAAGCCCCTAAGCCAATAGGAACTCTAAACCATCAAAATTAAGGTTCTAAGTTCAACTTAGAACTTTCACTCACCCTAAATTTGATACTTTGACCTAACACAGCTCCTAATCCATATCCAATGGATTTTCACCCTTTATAATGCTTCCTAAAGCATATCCTAGGGTTAGGAGTGATTAGGAACCTTTTCCATAGCTGAACACGGGCTAAACAAACCTTATTAACCCAAAATCAGTCCTGACAATCGACTCGACGATGTCGATCATTGCCACTCACATCGATCGATTGCCACAGGCGCGATCGATAATCAAAATCTCAATTTTCAACTATCAGAAATGAATTTTGGAAATTCATAAATAATTATACGTAATTCGAAAAATCATGAAAATTCATACGTATAATACTTATGACACACACAATGGGTGAAAAATATTTGTAAATTATTTTACCCATAAAATAGTGAGTTTGATACAAAACTCAAAATCATTGAAATTTTCAATGTTTTGACCCTATTTTGTATCAACTCTATCAATGGTGATTGCTATCAAAAGATAGACTTCACCAAGGTTTTTCAAAATGATTTTAAAATGTTTTCAAAACCTTATTTTGGATCATATTCCTTGGGCTCTATGTACATGACTTGTACACATGCTCTCCCAATGATCCACAAATGAAACAGGATGAGTTTTAGTTCATCTAGATGCAAAAACTATGCACCTTGAACTCAACTCATATCCTAGCATCTCACATGTATCTAAGGTGTATAAATACACATACATGTTAATTTAATGTGAGATGTGGGTTTTGTTCATCCTAATCTAGGGTTTCATGCATTCTCTAAGGCAACCCTACTTGATTCCCTTATAAATGGGACTGCAAGTCATGCCATAGTCCTTAATTCAATTTCAACCAAATTGTCTTAAATGCATGAATGATTATGACATTATAAATGTTATAAATAAGCATATGCTCATAATCATGATGTCATGGCATAAGATGAAATCTAAAAACACATGACATTTGAAACCTTAATCCTAAACATGAACATGACATATAAAATCATAGAACTAGGCATGATGTCATGACATGGCATATGGCAATCAAAGCATGACATATAAAATATATAGGTATAGTAATACCTAAATTTTAATATTAATTGTCATTTGATATAATTAGATATATTTTGCCATATTATCATTAATCTCCCTAGTGTGCCAACAACCCAAAATGGCACACTAACACTCTAAACCCTAATTGTGCTAATTTGATCATTTTATCAAACTTCATAACTAATATTGGCACATCCTAAAATCTTTTAGGATTATAATTCAACCCTATTTCCAAGGAATCCATAACCTTGAAAATAACCTAAAATTTCACCTTTATCATGGTTGAGTTAACTACCCATCCACTCAAGGTTGGCACATCCTAAACCCACCTAGCATGAATCAATCACGCTCTTAGGAACCCAAAATCGATTTGAGCTCCTAGGGTTAATTAGGTATTACTTAGGGATAACCTCCCTAGATACCTTCCTAATGACCCACCTAGGTGTTGGGATGTATACTGAAAGCCTAGCTCTTTTGTATGAACATCTTTATTTTGAAATAAGAATCACATGATCATTATTTGCACGTTATATTTATATGTGTGTATATTGTCTAATATTTTACATTGTAGATAACATGGTGCCTGGGTGCGGCACAGAAGATCATGTTATCAGTCCCTTGTAGAATATAAGTAAAGGCTCACAACCAAGATGGTTTTGGACAAACCATTGGCATGGTTGTAGTGTAGCTTGGTATTGTTTTGTCTTGAACATAGAGTTACACTAGTACACTTAGGTGTATTGAGCAGGACCGACATAGAGGTGATTCAATTTGTTGCTAACTACATAATTGAATCGGACCTCGGATATTATGTTGTACATGCTCTTAATCCCGATATAATAACGGACACATGTACTTAGTATTTATTTCTTTGATTTACCAGAGGGTGAGATTTCTATGGATTAAATCAATATGCCCGGTAAGTTGGGAAATGATATTATTTACATGGTGTGTCGTTGATTATAGGAGGAATCCGTGTCCTATGTATTAGGTTGATGATGTCCCCTTGAGGAGCTCATAAGGTTCATCATGTAAACCCTGCAGGTTGACTTAGTCAACATGATGATAAGATTGAGTGGTACTACTCGAGGAGTTAGATGTTAATTAATTGATGGTCAGTAAATCAATTAATTGACGGACATTCGATGTCTTAAACACGGGGAGATGGATGTACAAATAATATATGGAGCCCATATTAATTTATGGGGTTGATGAGGTAGTTCGATGATGATCCTCTAGTGGAATGGAACATCATTGATGGATCAAGTTTGTGTGGTTCCGATCCATCGGGTGGCCAAGACCCAACTCCTCCTCATGGTCCCTATCGTAGCCTAATATAAACCTCATGAAGTCTAGATCAAATGATGGAAAACAAATCTCTAGATCCGACGGTTAGGATTAAATCCCTAGAACCGACGGTTGAGATTAAATCTCTAGATCCGACGGTTAGGATTAAATCCCTAGAACTGACGGTTGAGATTAAATCTCTAGATCCGACGGTTGGGATTAAAACCCTAGAACCGACGGTTGAGATTAAATCTCTAAATCCGACGGTTGAGATTAAAACCCTAGAACCGACAGTGGAGATTAAACCAAGGCCTAAACCTAACTCTATATAAAAGGGAGAGGAAAGGTTGGATAAGTTGGGCGGCAAGATTATAGGAAGAAAAAGTTTACTAATTCCTTGCTACCCTTGGGCGGCAAGAAAATTGGGAATTAGTTCCTATATTTTTGGCTATCTCATCAATAACCAACTTTCTTCTAAGTTCTATAAATAGGGGCTTAGGCTTGGTTGGCCAAAAAGATATAGATGAAAAACCCAATTGAGACAAGGTGGCTTGGGCGGCAAGAAAGAAAAGGAGATTAGGGTTAGGGTTGGTTCATTGTGTTGGGCGGCAAGGCTTCTTCTTCTTCCCATTGATGGCCGGCAACCCTTCCCCCCTCTTCCTCCTTGGTTTGGCCGGCGTCCAAGCTTTTCCTTTCCTTCTATGGCTTAGGTTGGATGGAATTAGGATGGCTTCCCTTGGGTGGCAACCAAAACCTAGATGGGATAGGATTGGGCGGCTAGGGTTAGGGTTTTGGGATTAGGTGGGCGGCAACATGGAGATGAAGATCTTTTCTTCTTCCTTCTAAGTGTTGGCCGGCCACTATCCATGTTCCCTATACCTTGGCCGGAGCTCAACCTATTCTCCTTCCCTTTATCCTTGGCCAGAAATTAGGAAAGCTTTGTCTAGGGTTTGGGCGGCAACAAGGAGGAGGATTGTTTTCCTTTCCTTTCTCCAAGTGTTGGCCGGCGCCCATACCCTTTGTGTTTCTCTTTTGGTTGGCTTCCATACTCCATTCCATCTTCTCTTTGGACCGGCGGCAAACATCATGCTTGGAGCTTGATGGTTGGTCCTAGATAAGAGATGAGTTTTGTTTCCATTTTGTTCTCTCTATTCTTGGGGTCGGCGGCATCAATCCTTTGTGGATTGGTGGTTGGCTCAAGCAAGAAGGGAAAGAGAGTTCTTCTTTCTTTGGATTGAAGAAGATCTAGGAAGCTTCAACTTGTGGAGGATCTTCGTCCACACGAAGTCTACAAGGAGGTTAGGACATACGATAGAAGATCAAGAGGTATAAAAGTTTTATAACTTTTATTATTGTTCTTTGCATGTTCTTATTTGATATGCTAGCTTATGTTCATTATGTTAGTATATGTTGATTATACTAGTTTGCATTTGCATGTATTTGTATAATCATGGACCCTGAATAAGAAACACAAAAATCGACGATCCGTCCGTCGTCTCTTCCGCGGCTAACCGACTAGAAGAGTTGTGTGGCTTGAACAACTAGTTTGTTCAAGCGATCGCTCAAGTCGTTAGCACGACGACGAATTGGTTGTGCTTAGGAAACTCATCCCATCCGGATTAGTTTTCATTAGTGAAAATTTTAATCCGGGGACATGGGAGCCTATGAGTATTCCGAGATTAGCAGAATTGCCAACAAAATGGTATCAGAGCCACGGTTTCTGGTTTTGTGTGTTTTGGATTCGGTTACTTTCACGCATTTATCATATATTGTGTATGCCGGATAATAGTAGGATGTGCGTAGGCTAACTTTTTGGTTGCAGGCATAAGATCCAACTATTATGGCTATATATGTGTGTATGTGATTGTATATTATTTGAATCCTCGGGGTTGACGAGGCTAGATTAGTATTTAATTTTTGTAATTAAATACGGCATTGTTTAGCCGCTCATTTTAGTTTACTTTCGATCTAGATTATTTGTACACTCCTTCGTGGAGTATAGGATCGATGGATGTAAATTAAAATATTTTATCTCGGCTCGGAACTCTTTGGTGACTTGCGCACGGGAAAAGATGGAGCGGACGAGGTGGCGACACGACGGGACGCATATTGGAGAACAATGCCATAATAGTTAGAAAAATTCTGATTTTTTCATATTTATTGCTGATTTGTTTTATATGCATGTTGTGTGTGCTTGAAAATTCCTCATTTTCAATTTACTAAGTGGGAGAGGGATATTTTAATTAATTCCCGCGGCCTCCATTACAATTTGACATGTGATGCAACAAACTTGCGCGTCGGCTCTGAGTGCCTTCCTCCCCATCGGATGAGTTTGTTTGCAGATCACTAGGTCAAATAATGGTTATAGGAAATTATTTAGGAGCGTGTGTACTTCCCCATCGGTAAGGCACATAATCCGAGATAATTCCCTTAGTACCATGTAATGGTGCACACTTAGAAGCAAATAAAAAGTATCCTCCCCATCGGAGTCACTGCTTTTATTTGTAGGGCCAAAGAGGAACCAACTATTAATTTTATTTGTCAAAAAGTAAGGTTGACAAGATAATAAAATTAATGGGTAAAACCTCCTCTTACAAATGTAGAATTCGTATACGTCCACACTATCGTGGCATGCGATATTCTCGGTGTTTTGAGGTGTTGGTTGATCTCGGAATTTTATTGTTTTGAGGAATCAATAAAATTTGAAATCTAAAGTTTTGATCATTGTGATTCTTAGGATTTTCAAAATGACTTTCAGTTCACTTATTTTGATACTAAAGGAAATAAACTTACTGTACCCAAATTATATTGATTGGAAATGAATCCAAATATTGTCTTATCTGCTAGTATGCACTCTTCGAAGAGTGTCCTCAAGCCATCATTGCTCAAAAGGGTTTCTACTTCTAAGCCGAAAGGCAAGAAGAAGAAGAAACAAGGTGAAGCAAACATGGTGGGAGGATCTCAGGGAAGAGTGAAGAAGCCGAAAGGCAAGTACTTCACTTGCAAACAGGATGGACATTGGAAAAAGGACTGTTCCAATCCAAAGAAGAACAAAGATATATTCTTTGAACTAGTCGTTGAAACATGATTAGCGGTCTTATCTACCGGCACCTGGTGAGTAGGTATGGGAGCCACTAATTATGTCTGCAATAGTTTGCAGGGGTTCCAGGAAACCCGACGACTAGCTAAAGGGGATATTACCATTTACTTGGGCAATGCCATGAAGATGGTGGCTATTGCAGTGGGAGATGTTTTATTTATCTTTTGAGAAAAATAAAGTTTTTGGTTCTTAAGAATTTCCTTTATGTACCCTTATTTAGAAAGAATTGATTTCGGTTTCTAAATAGTTTTTGGATGGATAATCTATTTCTTTTCATGACAGATTTGTTATAAAAGGAATAGGGAAATTATCTATTCAGGTACATAGATAGGAAATTTATAAATTGAACCACAAGCTCCCACGGTGCAAATAGAAGTTAATAACTCATCTTCTAATTCCGATAAGAGAAAAGAACCTTCGAAAATGAACCAAACATATCTTTTGGCATCTTAGGCTTGGTCACATTAACCTAAGCAGAATTCAATAGGTTGATAGCTGATGGACCTTTGGGATCATTAGTGGTGGAAGATCTCCCAACCTACGAATCTTGCTTGGAGGGTAAGATGACCAAGAGGCCTTTCAAGGCCAAGGGGTATAGATCCAAAGATGTGTTGGAATTGGTTCATTCTGATTCGTATGGTCCTATGTCTATCCAGGCAAGAGGTAGTTTTGAATATTTTGTCTTTTTCATAGACAATTATTCAAGATGACACTACGATCTGATTGTGGTGGTGAGTACCTCTTGGGAGAGTTTAGGAACTACTTATCAGAGGTTGGGATTCAATCCCAATTGATCGTGACCGCACACCCCAAAGATAACAAAGGTAGCAAAGACGAAGGAATAGGACTCTTATGGAGATGGTTAGATCGATGATGAGTTATTCTGACTTGTTTTGTAGTCCTAGAGATCAGAGGGTGATCGTTAACACGAATGCCAGATTTCTAGAGGAAGACTATGTGATAAGCCATAAGCCTAAGAGTAAAATTGTTCTGGAGGAGTTAAAAGGGAAGTCACTTCTTTAGTACCACCGGTACAAGAGGACATACCACATGTCACTGCACCACGTGTCACAGAGGATACACAGAAGATACCTCGTCGTAGTGGGAGGGTTGTTAGACAACCTCTTAGATTCATGTTTTTGGACAAATCTTCTGATTTGGTCCCTAGCAAACATGAACCTGATCCCTAGACATACGACGAGGCAATCCAAGATATAAATACAACATCTTTGCAAAGTGCAATGAATACTGAGATTGAATCTATGGATTCAAGTCAGGTCTGGGAGCTCTTATGCATTGCAGCTCATATGGATTATGAGGTGTGATAGATGGATGTCAAGATAGCTTTCCTTAATGGAAGTCTTGAGGAAAACATCTATTTGATGCAACCAGAGGGATTCATTGCTAAGGGCAAAGAGCGTATTGTATATAAGCTTAATCGGTCCGTTAATGGACTGAAGCAAGCTTTGAAGTCTTGGGACATCCGCTTTGAGGAAGTAAATCTAGTCTTATGGATTTATTCAAAAGTTCGGATGGGTCTTGTGTATATCAGAGATGTGACGGAAACGTAGTGGTATTTTTGTACTATACGTAGATGACATTTTGGTGGTTGGCGACAACATCGAAGTGTTATCAGACGTAAGGGTATGATCGTCCAAACAGTATGATATGAAGGACTTGGGAGAAGTGGGTCACAACCTTGGGGATCAAGGTTGTTGTGCTTATCCTAAGCTTCATACATAGACATGATTTTGGATCGTTTTAGCATGCAGAACTCCAAGAAGGGTTTTCTACCCTTCAGACATGGAGTTACTTTATCTAAGGAGATGTGTCCTAGATCATCTGAGGTGATAAAGGAGCTGAAGGCGGTTCCTTATGCTTCGGCAGTAGGAAGCTTCATGTATGCTATGTACGAGACAAGATATCTGCTTTGCCGTGGGCATGGTTAGCAGATATCAGAGTAATCCAGGACAGGGACATTGGACTGCGGTAAAGGCATATATTGTAGTGCCTGAGAAGGACTAGGGAATAAATGCTAGTTTACCGAGCAGACCAATTACTCCCTGTGGGTTACACGGATTCCCATTTCCGATCTGATAGGGATAACAGTAAGTCTACCTTAGGTTTTGTGTTTACTTTGGGAGGTGGAGCCATTGTATGGAGGAGTGTCAAGCAGAAGTGTGTGGCGGACTCCACAATGGAAGCTGAGTATGTGGTGGCCTCTGAGGCGGCCAAAGAAGCTGTATGGCTCAGGAACTTCCTGATGGACTTGGATGTGATTCCTGGTTTGCCCAGAACTATCACAATTAATTGTGATAATAATGGTGCAGTTGCAAACTCGAAGGAACCACGAGACCATAAGGCTAGTAAACACATAGAGTGCAAGTACCACCTGATACGAGAAATCGTAAAGGAAGTAGAAGTTGCTGTCGCCTAGCATGCATCAGAGGATGACCTGGAAGACCCTTTCACTAAGGCCCTTCTGGCGAGAGCTTTGATAGGCAAGTGGAGGGAAGGGGAATCAGATGTATGGCAGTATGATGACAGCATAGTCTTTTAGTATAAGTGGGAGATTGTTGGGATGTATACTGAAAGCCTAGCTCTTTTGTATGAACATCTTTATTTTGAAATAAGAATCACATGATCATTATTTGCACGTTATATTTATATGTGTGCATATTGTCTAATATTTTACATTGTAGATAACATGGTGCCTGGGTGCGGCACAGAAGATCATGTTATCAGTCCCTTGTAGAATATAAGTAAAGGCTCACAACCAAGATGGTTTTGGACAAACCATTAGCATGGTTGTAGTGTAGCTTGGTATTGTTTTGTCTTGAACATAGAGTTACACTAGTACACTTAGGTGTATTAAGCAGGACCGACATAGAGGTGATTCAATTTGTTGCTGACTACATAATTGAATCGGACCTCGGATATTATGTTGTACATGCTCTTAATCCCGATATAATAACGGACACATGTACTTAGTATTTATTTCTTTGATTTACCAGAGGGTGAGATTTCTATGGATTAAATCAATATGCCCGGTAAGTTGGGAAATGATATTATTTACATGGTGTGTCGTTGATTATAGGAGGAATCCGTGTCCTATGTATTAGGTTGATGATGTCCCCTTGAGGAGCTCATAAGGTTCATCATGTAAACCCTGCAGGTTGACTTAGTCAACATGATGATAAGGTTGAGTGGTACTACTCGAGGAGTTAGATGTTAATTAATTGATGGTCAGTAAATCAATTAATTGACGGACATTCGATGTCTTAAACACGGGGAGATGGATGTACAAATAATATATAGAGCCCATATTAATTTATGGGGTTGGTGAGGTAGTTCGATGATGATCCTCTAGTGGAATGGAACATCATTGATGGATCAAGTTTGTGTGGTTCCGATCCATCGGGTGGCCAAGACCCAACTCCTCCTCATGGTCCCTATCGTAGCCTAATATAAACCTCATGAAGTCTAGATCAAATGATGGAAAACAAATCTCTAGATCCGACGGTTAGGATTAAATCCCTAGAACCGACGGTTGAGATTAAATCTCTAGATCCGACGGTTAGGATTAAATCCCTAGAACTGACGGTTGAGATTAAATCTCTAGATCCGACGGTTGGGATTAAAACCCTAGAACCGACGGTTGAGATTAAATCTCTAAATCCGACGGTTGAGATTAAAACCCTAGAACCGACAGTGGAGATTAAACCAAGGCCTAAACCTAACTCTATATAAAAGGGAGAGGAAAGGTTGGATAAGTTGGGCGGCAAGATTATAGGAAGAAAAAGTTTACTAATTCCTTGCTACCCTTGGGCGGCAAGAAAATTGGGAATTAGTTCCTATATTTTTGGCTATCTCATCAATAACCAACTTTCTTCTAAGTTCTATAAATAGGGGCTTAGGCTTGGTTGGCCAAAAAGATATAGATGAAAAACCCAATTGAGACAAGGTGGCTTGGGCGGCAAGAAAGAAAAGGAGATTAGGGTTAGGGTTGGTTCATTGTGTTGGGCGGCAAGGCTTCTTCTTCTTCCCATTGATGGCCGGCAACCCTTCCCCCCTCTTCCTCCTTGGTTTGGCCGGCGTCCAAGCTTTTCCTTTCCTTCTATGGCTTAGGTTGGATGGAATTAGGATGGCTTCCCTTGGGCGGCAACCAAAACCTAGATGGGATAGGATTGGGGTTGGGCGGCTAGGGTTAGGGTTTTGGGATTAGGGTGGGCGGCAACATGGAGATGAAGATCTTTTTCTTCTTCCTTCTAAGTGTTGGCCGGCCACTATCCATGTTCCCTATACCTTGGCCGGAGCTCAACCTATTCTCCTTCCCTTTATCCTTGGCCGGAAATTAGGAAAGCTTTGTCTAGGGTTTGGGCGGCAACAAGGAGGAGGATTGTTTTCCTTTCCTTTCTCCAAGTGTTGGCTGGCGCCCATACCCTTGGTGTTTCTCTTTCGGTTGGCTTCCATACTCCATTCCATCTTCTCTTTGGACCGGCGGCAAACATCATGCTTGGAGCTTGATGGTTGGTCCTAGATAAGAGATGAGTTTTGTTTCCATTTTGTTCTCTCTATTCTTGGGGTCGGCGGCATCAATCCTTTGTGGATTGGTGGTTGGCTCAAGCAAGAAGGGAAAGAGAGTTCTTCTTTCTTTGGATTGAAGAAGATCTAGGAAGCTTCAACTTGTGGAGGATCTTCGTCCACACGAAGTCTACAAGGAGGTTAGGACATACGATAGAAGATCAAGAGGTATAAAAGTTTTATAACTTTTATTATTGTACTTTGCATGTTCTTATTTGATATGCTAGCTTATGTTCATTATGTTAGTATATGTTGATTATACTAGTTTGCATTTGCATGTATTTGTATAATCATGGACCCTGAATAAGAAACACAAAAACCGGCGATCCGTCCGTCGTCTCTTCCACGGCTAACCGACTAGAAGAGTTATGTGGCTTGAACAACTAGTTTGTTCAAGCGATCGCTCAAGTCATTAGCATGACGACGAATTGGTTGTGCTTAGGAAACTCATCCCATCCGGATTAGTTTTCATTAGTAAAAATTTTAATCCGGGGACATGGGAGCCTATGAGTATTCCGAGATTAGCAGAATTGCCAACACTAGGCTTGTTAGCCTTGGTCATTTGGGTCTTACCTAGGTTGACTCTAGGGGTAACTCCCCTTGCAACCTTCTTAGTGGCCACCCTAGGTTTCCTAGAAACCCTAGCCACTAGGCACACCCTTTGGTCAACTCTAGGGATAACCTCCCTATTGACCTTGGTCTTCCTAGACCTAATCAGTGTTCCATAATCTAATGGAACACTATGGTAAGTCACCTTGGGCTTAGGTTTGTGACCCAAACCTTGCTTGCCCTTAGTTGACTTTTGACTCTTATGTCCTAAGTGTTGACTTTGAGATTTTGACCTAGACTTTTGATCATTTGACCCTTTAAATTGGTTTTGTATATTCCTAAGAGTCTTTTCTAGTTTTTCAAGCCTCGACCTCAAGGCTTGATTTTCAACCTCTAATTGCCCAATTGATTTTTGATTAAGTTTTTGGGCATTTGACTTCTTAGGCATATGCCTAGTCCATTTAGGATTGAAACCTAGGTGCTTTTGTACCTTTCTAATGGTCTCCCTAGGTAAAATTTTTCTAGAGTTATTTGACCTAGGTTTATCCTTAGATAAATTGTTTTTAGGGACATTAGTCCCAAATTTCTCCTTACTTTTGAAGTTAACACTTTTAGCTCCTAAACAAATATATTTATCTCTAGCATGCTTTTCATGGTGAATTGCAAGAGAATTAAAGTTTTTGGCATGCTTTTGACTTTTAAATTTGGAAGGTGCATTATTAAAATATACCTTAGGGTTAGCTATAGAAGCTCCCCCTACTTGTGATGCTCCTCCTTGCCCCTTCTTCTTCCCCCTAGGGCATTGACTCCGATAATGCCCCTTTGAATTGCACTTGAAGCATATGATGTGCTCCTTGCCTTTAGGTGTTGGGGAACCGACATCCTTGACTTTTGGTGCCGGTGGAGCTTTCCTAATCTTCTTTGGGCACTTGCTCTTATAGTGCCCAAATTCCCTACACTCAAAAATACATAATATTATTTTTATTTGAAATTAGAGTGTTTGAGTTACCTAGGTTAGTGGTGGAGTTCGGAATTGACACTTCTTCATCTTGACTGGATGTAGAAGCTTCTTCTTGATGCTCCGGTGTTGAGGAAACTCTAATCTCCTCCTCAATCCTAGAAGTGGATGCTTCTTCCACACTCTCCACCAACCCGGAAATTGACTCCCTATCAACTTCCGATTCTACTTCCTCTTCCTCTTTGGATGTTGATGATCTCTCAACCTTCAAGTCCTCACTTCCTTGTGAGGGTGATGCATTAGCCTCTTCGGTCTCTTCCTCTTGGACCATTGATGGACTTTCATGGAGCTTGGCCACTTGGCTCCATAGCTCGTTTGCATCTACATAGTTACCTAACATACACAAGATATTGTTAGGTATTAAATCAATTAACAACTTCATTACCTTCTCATTCTTTTCGAAGGCTCGAACTTGCTCTTCGGTCCATCTCTTTTTCTTGAGGAATCCACCTTTTGGTCCTCATGGATAGCTATATCCTTCCATTAAGATAGACCATTCTTCGAAGTCCCTCATCATTAGGAAGTCTTCAATTCTTGACTTCCATTGCTTAAACCCTTCTTGTCCATAGAAGGAGTAAGGGATCGGTGTGTTAATATTCCATCCCAATTGTTCTTCCATCTTCACCCTCTAGCTTCTTTTTCCTAGCTCCCGACGGTTAGTCCGTAGAAGAGCCCCGGGCTCTAATACCAATTGTAGAAGATTTGACGCTGCTAGAGGGGGGGTGAATAGCGTTGACCGTACGTAGATGGAAATCGTTCACGTGCTTGTCTACAATTTTGTTAGTACGCAGCGGAATAACAAGAATAATAATGATAACGAAACATACAACACGCAAACACAAAGATATAACGTGGTTCGGAATCGAAACGGTTCCTACTCCATAGATTGGGTTCGTATGAACCCAAGCGATGTCAATCACACACCACTATGATAAATACTCCTCGACACAAGTCGGAGGTGGAGAAACCTCTTACAATAAGATTACAATAATAATCTAAATACAACAAGCAAATATAAGAGGAAATACAACAAGAGAAGTAAAGAACACTTTACAAAAACTCTTTAGAAGCTTGCTTGTTGATTGCCTTGGACTAGCACTTGAAAGCCCTGATTTGCAGCAGCAAATCGCTTCAAAACGTCCAAGAAAATCAGTTGCAAAAACCCTCCCGTCGAGCTCCTTTTATCCTTGTGCGCGACTTGGATTTCCGCCCATCAGTCGACTGCCAGAGCAGTTTTCAGCTCCAAACTGTTAGTCGAACTCATGTCGACTCACGGCAGTCAAACCGGCCATAATGCCAGTCGACTGCCAACCTCAACCATGAGGTTTAAACCCAAATATGGTGCCCCCATACTTGCTAGACTACCCTTATCCTAGACCTAAGCCTTCTAGCCACCTCCATCAGCCTTACGCCTCTCGGATCCCTCCAAGTCATCCATGACTTGTTCATCCATCACGCTAGCCTCCAGGTGCTTCCCTCAGCTATGTCATGCTAACAGTATCTACACCGCCAAGGCACATTGGACTTACTCCACCAAGACTCCGCTTGGACTTTACGCTGCCAAAATCAATCCCCTTGGACTTCCAAATGCCAAGACTCAAGCTTGGACTTTCCCTTGCCAGCCCATGTTGGACTTTCCATGCCAAGACCCATGCTTGGACTTTCCATTTGCCAAGACCCATGCTTGGACTTCTCATTTGCCAAGACCCATGCTTGGACTTCTCATGCCAAGTACACAAGACTTGGACCTTCCCAATTGCCAAGTGTCCCACTTGGACTTTCCATGACAAGTACCCATGACTTGGACTCTACCTTGCCAAGACCCATGCTTGGACTTTCCCATAATCACATGGTCAACCCCAGTCAACCATCAAAGTCTCCCTCGAGTCAAACTCGAGTCTAGTCAATTATAACCTGGATCGATTGTATAAACAATCTCCCCAACATATTAACTGACATCAATGTCAAACATCAATGTCAAAACACTTTGTCAAACATCAAAACATCACTCGAGTCAAACTCGAGTCCAAGTCAATCATGACCTGGGCCGATTGCACCAACACTTGGGAGAGGTAGGACACATCCTTGGGATCAAGGTTATAAGGGATCGTAGGAAAAGGATGTTGTACTTATCCCAAGCTTCATACATAGACACGATTATGGAGCGTTTTAGCATGCAGAACTCCAAGAAGGGTTTTCTACCTTTCAGGCATGGAGTCCCTTTATCTAAGGAGATGTGTCCTAGATCATCTGAGGAGATAGAGGAGATGAAGGCAGTTCCTTATGCTTCGGCAGTAGGAAGCCTCATGTATGCGATGCTCTATACGAGACCAAATATCTGCTTTGCCGTGGGCATGGTCAACAGATATCAGAGTAATCTAGGACAAGGACATTGGACTGCGGTAAAGCATATATTGAAGTGCCTGAGAAGGACTAGGGAATAAATGCTAGTTTACCGAGAAGACCAATTACTCCCTGTGCGTTACACGGATTCCGACTTCTGATCTGATAGGGATAACAGTAAGTCTACCTCAGGTTTTGTGTTTACTTTGGGAGGTGGAGCCATTGTATGGAGGAGTGTCAAGCAGAAGTATGTGGCGGACTCCACAATGGAAGCTGAGTATATGGCGGCCTCTGAGGCGGCTAAAGAAGCTGTATGGCTCAGGAACTTCCTGATGGACTTGGATGTGATTCCTAGTTTGTCCAGAACTATCACAATTTATTGTGATAATAGTGGTGCAGTTGCAAACTCGAAGGAACCATGAGCCCATAAGGCTAGTAAACACAGAGCGCAAGTATCACCTGATACGAGAAATCGTAAAGGAGGTAGAAGTTACTGTCGCCTAGATTGCATCAGAGGATGACCTGGTAGACCTTTTCACTAAGGCCCTTCTAGCGAGAGCTTTGATAGGCATGTGGAGGGAAGGGGAATCAGATGTATGGAAATATGATGACAGCATACTCTTTTAGTATAAGTGAGAGATTGTAGGGATGTATTATGAAAAGTATATCTTTTGTATGAACATCTTTATATTGAAATAAGAATCACATGATCATTGTTTGCATATTTTATGGTTATGCAATCTTGTCTAATACTTTACATTGTAGATAACATGATGTGTCGTGTCACACAGGAGATCATGATATTGACCCCTTGAAAAGTATAAGTAAAGGCTCCCAACCGAGATGACTTTGGACAAACCATCGGAATAGTTGTAGTGTGATCTGGTATTGGTTTGTCTTGACCATAGAATCACACTAGTACACTTTTTGTGTATTGAGCAGGACCGACTTAGAGGTGATTTGATTTATTGCTGACTACATAATCGAATCAGACCTCAGATATTATTTAGTACATGCTCTTAATCCCGATATAATAACGGGCACATATACTTAGTACTCATCTCTTTGATTTACCAATGGGCGAGATTTATAGATTAAATCGATAGACTCGGTAAGTTGGGAGATGATATTATTTATATGGTGTGCCATTGATTATAGGAGAAAACCGTGTCCTATATATTAGAATGATGATGTCCCCTTGAGGAGCTCATAAGGTTCATCATGTAAACCCTGCAGGTGGACTTGGTCCGGCATGATGAAAAGGTTGAGTGATACTACTCAAGGAGTTAGATGTTGATTAATTAATGGTCGGTAATTAATTAATCGACGGACATTCGAGATCTTAAACACGGGGAGAAAATGTACAAATAATATATGGAGCCCATATTATCATATGGGGGTTGGTGAGGTAGATCAATGATGAACCTTTAGTGGATTGGATCATCATTAGTGGATCGGACTTTATGTGGGCTTGATCCATGGGTGGCCAAGACCCAACTCCTCCTCATGGTCCCTAATGTAGCCTATTAACACCTCATGATGCTTAGATCCAATTGATAGAAACAAAACTATAAGATCCATTGGTAGAGATTAAATCTCTAAGATCTAACGGTGGAGATTAAATCTCTAGATCCGACGGTTGAGATTAAATCCCTAAAACCAATGGATAAGATTAAATCATGGCTTGATCCCAACTCTATAAATAGAGCCATGAAGTGGGTGGCAATATAGAGGTTAGATGAGGGGATTAGCTTGGGCGGCAACCAATCCTAATTGGATTAGGATTGGGAGTGGTGGCTAGGGTTAGGGTTTTGGGAGCTAGGGGTGGGCAGCAACTTAAGGAGGTATTCCTTCTTCTTCCAAAGATTGGCCGGCCCCTATTCTTCTCTTCTCTACCTTGGCATGAGCTCATCCTATTCTTCTTCCCCTCTTCCATGGCCGGCCATAAGGAAATCTAGGATTAGGGTTTGGAGGCTTAGGGTTTAGAAGGTTTGGGTGGCACCAAATAAGGAAAGTTTTGTTTCTTCTTCCTCCTTTGGTGGCCGGCGCCCACAGCCCTATCCCAGCCCTTGGGCAGCATCCAAAGACCTATTTTCCTTCTCCTTAGGTGGTGGAAACAAGATATAGGGCTTCCCTTGGTTTCTTGGTTGTTTTCCACCATCTTCTCCTTCATCTAGTTGGCCGGCGGCAAGGATAAGTTTGGTTCCTTGTTGGTTGTTTCTAGTGAGGAGAAAAACCTTGTTTCTATTCTTCCTCTTGCTTTGGAAGAGCAAAGGAAGGAAGATTTGGCATCTAGGAGCTTCGACTTTTGGTGGATCGTCGCCCACACGACGTCCAAAAGGAGGAAGGTCATACATTAGAAGATCGAGAGGTATACCTATTCTACTTTCTTCTTTTGTTTGTTGCTTGTTTTTGTTTTTCAATTATAAGCATATTATAAATCTGTAAATGGCTAAATAATACTTGGATCCCAAGCATAAACACAAAAACCGGCGATCCGGACATCGTCTATTCCGCGGCTACTCGTAGAATAGAAGATGGTCGCTTAAACAACTAGTTTGTTCAAGTGACCTCTCTAAACGAATAGCACGACGATGAATTGGTTGCTTTGGCAATCCCTTTTGTCTTGGATTAAATTTTTTTAATCCGGGGACATCGAAGGGATCGCCATGGACAAGCTACCGAGGTGAAGTGGGAAGCGAAGTTTCCCTTCACGGACTCGATAAGCAAAACCCATCAATTGGTATCAGAGCTTCCGGGCAAATCCTTCACTTCTTCCCTTTCTTATGTTCTTTTGACTTCCTCTTAGAACCTTTCCTTGAGGAATCAACTAACAGAACCGCCTTTTCCTCATTATTCACAGAAGGCTCTACAATCTTCAGCATGTTGAGGAGCTCAGGAATAGTGGATTCAATTTTGTTCATCCGGTAGTTCATCACAAATTGTGAGAAATTCTTGGGCAAACAATGCAGAATTAAGTCAATACTTAATTCATGATCCATTACAAACTTGAGGGTAGCTAGCCGCTCGATGTACCTATTCATCTTTAGCATAAACTGCACTATAGATGAACCTTCTTGCATCTTAGAGGTGAAGAGGAGCCTGGAGAATTCGAACCTTTCGGATCTTGCTTGCTTATCAAACAACTCATGAAGATGGAAGACTATGGTATTAGCATCCATATACTCATGCTGCTTTTGTAGCTCGGGTACCATCGCAATTAGCATGATGCAACTCGCCAGTTCAGAATCAACCACATGTTTCTGATAGGCCAATAATTGGTCTGGAGTTGCATCATCCTTAGGACGGTTGGGAAGAGGCTCTTCGAGGACATACACGAGCTTTTCTGCCTTGAGAACAATTCTCAAGTTTCTAAGCCAGTCCAAGAAGTTAGGCCCAGTCAATTTATTCGAATCCAAAATAGAGCACAAATTCAAAGACGTCATGATCAATCGATTAACCTAGAAATACATATCGAGCATATATGAGAAAGATGGAAAAATGCATCAACATACATTTACAATTCCCATTTATTTTTCGAATTTCAAAACCCCAAAATCACTTCGGGAGATCGTAGGTCCATCTCCGAATGGGCTGATATCCAACATAGATATGAACAACCTTGGAGAGAGTCCAACAATCCATTCATAGCTACAATGGTAGGTATCAAGTATACCGATTGCATATCACATATATGCAACTATCACAATGTGCTATCAACTAATTGAATGTTCACACATACATTGGGTTGTTAACACATTAACAAGTATGCATCATATGCATAGCACCGATCTTCACCTCCCTTCGCATCGACCTTGGAGAGAGTCCAACAAGCTGATGCTCCAAATTAAAGTCGACCCATTGATCGTGAAATAATTTTAATATGGTTAGAGCACATTCAGCCAATTAGCTCGGCTTGGAGAGAGTCCAACAACCAAAGATAATGATTGACCTCTGACTCTTATCATATTAGTATTAAACTATTCCATGGTTTGAACATGTTCGGGTTCGAGCCAGGCTTGGAGAGAGTCCAACAACCCAAACAAGAAACTGAACTCTGGTTCTAACCATATTAATGGGAGGTGTAGGCTTTAATATTGTTTAAGGGTTTTTGTAGTCTCATCCTCTTTACATGCAAATAACTATTATTTATATGACATGACACGCATGACATACATATGTGTATCTAATGCATCTACATGTCACAACACACATGACATAATGATATGCATATAATGCAATTACATGACATATAATTATGGCATGTACAAAATTTCCTCATTTGCCATAACTATTTATGGAAATAAAATATATTTGAGATTTGATTCCCCAAATAAAATCATGATTAAATTAGGAAATAAATTTCCAAATCTAATCACATATTTTATTTATGGAAAGTGTTAATTAAGGAAAGTCAAATTTAATTAAGGAAATAAATTTTCTAAAATGTCAAAACTATTTATGGAAATAAAATATGTTTTAGATTTGATTCCCCAAATAAAATCATGATTAAATTAGAAAATAAATTTCTAAATCTAATCACATATATTATTTATGGAAAGTATCAATTTCCATAAATACTTCTAAACTTTCCAAAAGTAGAAGATTTTCATAAATACTTCTAAACTTTTCAAAATTAGAAAATTTCCATAAATACTTCTAAACTTTCCAAAAGTAGAAAATCTTCATAAATACAATTATAACTATCGCAAAATAATTTTACGATTATGTTGAAACACAACCTGACTGTGATACCACTGTTGGGTTTCCCCGGCACCGCGACGGTGTGTTCGAATATGTTTCGTAAGTATGTGCACAGTGGAAGAAATAAAAGTAATAAATATAATTTATTACAATACACACATCACATGCATGCAAGATACAACATGTGTAGACATAATCGCAGTTTCAAATTTTGCAATAAAAGAAAATTACGCTAGTTATACCTGATGTATCACGTGCAGCGGGAATGACATCAACCGGAGCAACTCAAGCTAGAATTGCCTCTATCCGTATCCACACCGAGTACCGTCGGGATAGCTTCACCAAGCTATGAGCCTCGTCTTCGTAGGAGTCACTAGCCTCGTGTTGAAGACGATGTGATCGAGAGAAGATCACAATCCGAATCAAAATTCGGATGCAAAAACGAGTCCCCAAAACTCGCTTCTCCGAAGAGGTATTCATCAACCGATTGACGAATCCTTGGTCCTCCACCTATGAGGATTGCCAGAGATCCAATCCTCGACAAGAAAGTTGCTGTCAGAGCTCCAAATGTCATCCAAACGACACTCTGACAATAAGGAAGCAAGCTGTCCAAAACTGGATAGCTTGGAGGAGGACTTGGTGCTGGCCAAAGGAAAAAGGCCGGCTAGTCCTTGGTCACCAGAGCCAAGGAGGGTCGCCGGAGGATCGCCGGCAGCAGTAGGAGGCCGATGACAGTAGGTGGCATCGGTGGCAACAGCTGGCATCGGTGGCAGCAACCCCTTGGGCAGCGGCGACAAGGAGAAGAGAAGGAGGAGAGGAAGAGAGGTTTTCCAAAAATAAAACTCTTAGGGCTCTCCAAACCTCTAGCCATGTTTTAATAGAAAACACATTCTTCTAACGGTTATTGGTTCATAACCAAAACCCATTAACCCACTCCAATAACTTAAGTTAAAATAAACCAAACCGCGTTGGTCTATTTAAGTTAAAACGAACCGAACCAACTTTGGTTCATTCGTTTAAAACAAACCAAACCCCTTTGGTTTATTTTCCACCATTGGATCGAACCAAACCAATTCAATTTATCCATCATGTCTTCAAAAGACACAACCCATCCATGCTTACGTTGCCACTGAAACGATTTCATGCTCGCTCCTTGTTTGGTCCAACCAAATCTAGTTTCTCTCTGATACTGTTGTTACCTCTTCTCTGTGAACCGGGTAGGAGGGCTCGCGTGTAAGACACTATCCGAACCAAATAATCGGTTCAGCAAAGAAAGCAAGGTAGAATGGTTTGGGCATGATCGTCTGGGATAATTTGAATGGGAGGACAGGTTGATGTAATCGGCACGGCGAGGCAATTGCGGAGATCACTTCATTATGTGATAGACAGAAATTGGTTCAGCATAGCAAGCCCGAAAATAGTTCGGGGCGGGAAAAAGAGGAGTTGCTTCGGGCTTCTGGGAAGAACCTAAGGGCTACGCCACACATGAGCCATAGGTTTAGGTTAGTTTCATCGAAGGCAAGGTTGAAAGGGACAAGTTAGCATATTTCCCGAAATGTATATAAGAGGTTGTTACACAATAGAAGGGGGGCCCCCACATAATATTTCGAGGAGCCTTCGCTCCTCGTGTCTGTAACAGAATGATTCTCTAGATGGACGTGGTGGCCACGTGTACGACGGGGAAGCTTGCAAGGCAACAACTGATCAGAGGAGGAGAATAAAAGGGAGAAGCAGGACAGAAGTGAAGGAGATCCCCGCATTATTCCAAACAGCAGAAGACGAAGGCACAATGAGAAAGAGGAGAGCAACCACTTCACCGGAGAAGGAGAGAAGGAGAGTGGTGATTTCTATTTTTCCTGTATTGTTTCTTGTATCCTGACCTAATTGTAAGAGATTTTCTCCTCCACCTCCGGAAGTTCTTTCCATGAAGGAGGAGTTCATAGTGAAAGTGCTTTAGGCACTGTAGCCGGTGAAAGAGCTCACCTCCGTGTAGTAGGAATCCTCATTCCGAACCACATTACATCCTGTGCCTTTGTTTGTTACTTGTGTTGGCTTGCGTGTCTTTGCTTCACGTTTCATTTTTTACTGTTACAGTCGGAGAGAATTCCCTAAGCTTCCTTCGCACCCCACCACGTCGAAAGGAAGTCTATAGATCTTCTTCCCCATCACCGCATCAGTTGGCACCGTCTGTGGAAACATCTGAGTAAGACGTAGAGATGCAACCAGAAGAGATACAATACCCAGTTGCCTCCGCTGCAGAGGAGAACCCCAATACGATATTGCCATCACAACTGAGAGCCATGGTGGACAACGTCGTGGCTAAGGCCCTCGCCAGAGAAAGGAGAAGGACAGGATATCTTCATCCTCATTCTGGTGAACCTTCTTCTCGTGGACCGCTGCCAGAGATGCCCCCTCCACCTCGTACAACCACTAACATTGAAGTATTGCCTGGAGAGGGGCTGGGAGGGCGAGCACATCAGAACACTTTGCCATTAACCCAGAATCGACGAGAAGAATAGGGTGAAAGTCGGTCGACTAGGGCTCCGGAGGTTTATGAGCCCATCCCTTTTACCATGGACATCCTTTCTGAAATCCCGCCGTCATACTTCCGGTATTCCCAAGTAGACAAGTACGATAACACAACGGATCCGAAAGAATACCTATCACAATTTGCTGGAGCGGCTTCGCTCCACTGCTATACCGACGCCCTTAAGTGCCAGGTCTTTCGGACTACCTTAACCAGCTCGGCACAAAAATGGTTCAACACCTTGCCCTCGGGGTCTATTACTTGTTTTGCTGATTTTCAGGGGATGTTCCTCCAAGAGTTCGCCAGCTGCAAGGCGTACAAGCACGATGCTTCCATCCTGCTACACATGACGTAGGGGCCTTCGGAGTTGCTTAGAGGGTATCTTCATCGGTTCACTTCCACTGCTCGAAGCATCCCTTCAGCAAGGTCGGATGCTTACAGGGTGGCCATTCCGCATGGGCTAAGGGAAGGTCCTTTCCTTAGTTCACTTTTGAGGAAGCACGCGAACAACCACGAGGAGATGTTGAGCCACGCGGATAAATACATCAATGAGGAGGAAGGGCTGAAAGTTCGGAGAGCCGAACGAGCCTCCGCAATGGTCCCTGCCAAAACAAATCACCCCGCAGCCCCTCAAGCACCTCCCAAATGGGAATATGTGTGACCTCTTCTACCAGAGGCTCCCAGGCCTCGGTTATTGCTACACGACACACGCCCCGCACAACCGCTGCAAATCATGGCCGCCGATGCAGTCCCTCCCCCGAGGACTTGGAAGGAGCGGGAGATGGAATTCTATGACCAGCAAGGTCTACTACAGTGGCCCACGGGGTACAGGGGAGTATCTCGCAACCCTCCCACCCCGTTCTTCTACCGGTACCATATGGAGTACGGTCACGCAAGCGGCCAATGTTTCAAATTGCAAGAGGAGCTGGAGCGCCTTTGAGCCACTTACCCACAACTGCGGCCTCAGACTGGAGGACCGACATGGCAGGGCCAATGACCCAATGTGGCTCATCCAGGGGCATATAACCAACCTCCACAAGTTACTTTCCCTCCGGACTCTTAGACTCCAATTCCGGAGAGTATCTCACAAGGGGGCCCATCAGGCGAGGGCCCATCATCTGATATGAATAATGCCCCCACACGGGGGGTCATTCATGTTATTGCAGGAGGACCCATTGATGGGGATTCCAACTGGGCACGGAAATCATACGCCCGTCTCATGGAGAGCCTGACTATCATCATCGACAAGGCTGTCCAGACTGCACTGTTGGTTTCATTCGGACCGGAAGATCTTCGAGGCATTCTGATGCCTCACACGGATGCCTTGGTGATCCGTATTTCCTTGGCCAACTATGAAGTGGCCAGGGTACTAGTTGATTCGGGGAGTTCTGTCAACATCTTCTTCCAGGAGGCCTATGGACAGATGCAGCTGGGAAATGCCCAGCTAGAAGACGTGGCCACACCCCTCTTTGGGTTTGCAGGACATGTGGTCCATCCCATAGGGCAGATTTCATTACCCTGACTCTAGGCACAAAGCTCAGCCAAAAAACCAGTATAGTCCCCTTTCTCATTGTGGACACTCCGTCCACCTATAATGCAATTCTTGGTCGCCCCTTCCTTTCCATTTTTCAGGCGATGGCTTCGCCGTATCACCAAAAGGTGAAATTTCCAGTCGGGCAACTGATTGGGGAAGTCAAAGGTGAACAGAAGACTGCAAGAAGCTGCTATGTGCAAATGGTCCGGGATGACCAGAAGAAGGCCCAAACTGATGACCTCAAGGGGAAGGCCATAGTGATTTCTGATGTCTGTGTGCTGGAAGAATCGCCTCCCAAGGCAGACAAGATAGAGGAAGGAGAGCTGGTGGAGATAGCTCTCGGAAAGGCCACTCGGGTGGCACAGCAGCTGGAGGCCAAGGAGGAGTTAGTGGCCTGTCTGAAGAAGAACGAAGATATCTTCATGGGGGATGTGCATGACCTTACGGGAATCGACCTTCGCGTTGCTGAACATCACCTCAACATCACCAGAGGAGTTTGACCCGTCCAATAGAAGCGGCGACATTTTGGACCCGAGAAGGACAAGGTGATAGCTGAAGAAGTAGAAAAATTATTAAAAGCAGGTCATGTGAAAGAAATTCAATTGCCCGAGTGGGTCTCCAATGTAGTTCTGATCCCCAAGCCTTCTGGGCAGTAGAGGATGTGTATTGACTTCCGTGACTTAAATAAAGCATGCCCTAAAGACTGCTACCCCTTGCCTCGTATTGATCAGTTGGTGGATTCTACGGTAGGGTATGAGGTAGTGTCCTTAATGGATGCTTACCAGGGATATCATCAGATACCACTAGCCAAAGAAGATCAGAAGAGGGTTAGTTTTGTAACGGCAGGAGGGTTATATGCTTATGTGGTAATGCCCTTTGACCTAAAAAATATGGGGGCTACATATCAGTGGCTCATGGATAAGATCTTCGCAAAGAAAAGAGGGAAAAATGTGGACGATATCCTGGTCAAATCAAAACCACTTGGGATTTGGTTAAGGATTTAAATGAAACTTTCGCTACTTTGAGGCGGTATAACATGAAGCTGAATCCTAAAAAATGTATGTTTGGGGTGAAGAGCGGGAGATTCTTGGGATATATAGTAACTGAGAAGGAATTGTAGGCTAACCCAGAGAAAGTGCAAGCATTATGCAATATGAAGTCCCCCACTAATTTATGAGAGACTCAAAAGCTAGTAGGGAGAATTGTTTCCTTGTCTCGATTTATAGCCCGATCGGCGGATAAAGGGCTACCTTTCTTCAAGATTTTGTGCAAAGCTACTAAATTTCAATGGGACGATCAATGCGAGCAGACTTTCCAAGAGCTGAAGAAGTATCTAGCTGGGCTTCCGCTATTAGCCAAGCCAGTGGGGGGAGAGCCATTGTGGATGTATTTAGCCGTCTCAGAGGGAGCTATCAGTTCAGTTTTGTTGAAGCAAGAAGGATCTCAGCAACAACCTATTTATTATACCGGCTATATTCTGAAAGGGGCTAAATCCCGTTACACAGAACTGGAGAAGTTAGCGTATATTCTAGTCTTGACAACCCACAAGTTGAGGCCATACATCCTGGCTCATCCTATCAATGTTTTGACTCACAGTGAGTTAGGTAAGGTGGTTACTAAGGCTAATTTTTTTGGGAGACTAGCTAAATGGGTCGTAGAACTAAGTGAATTTGACATTCATTACCAACCCTGAACCATTATCAAGGCTCAGGCTCTCGTTGATTTTCTAGCTGAGGTACCTGTTGGCTCAGAAAATGGCTCGTCAGCAAAAAAAGAAGGATCGGAGGCCTGGAATGTATTTGTGGATGGCTCTTCTGAGTTTGCAGGTAGTGGGGTAGGAGTCCTATTGATATCTCCTGATAAAGAAGAAACTTGCATAGCCGTATGCCTGGGATATCGAGCATCCAACAATGAAGCTGAATATGAAGCTATTTTAGCAGGGTTACAAGCCACCAGGGCTATGAGAGCAACCCTCGTTGTGATCCATTCGGATTCCCAGTTGGTGGTATCACAACTTCAATGCTCCTTCACGATTCGGGAAGAAAGGTTACAAAAATATTTGAAGGATTTTGAGAAAGAAAAGGCTTATTTTCGCCAGGTCCTCTTAAAGCAGATTCCAAGAGAGAACAATGGGAAGGCGGACGAATTGGCTCGGTTGGCTAGTGTGATGGAAGGGGTGAGGCAACTCGAAACTGTTTGTGTGGAAGTCCCTACCTCTTTGGTGATATGCAATGTGTAAGAAACTGTATATGAACCAAACCTGATCCTTGACTGGAGAACTGACAATATAACGTATCTACAGCAAGGAAAAGTTCCAGAAGAAAGAGGGGCGACATCTTTTTTAAGGAACAGAGCCAAACGATTCACCATCCTTAACGGAGACTTGTACAAGACATCTTTTGGATGACCCCTACTGAAGTGTTTGGGAAAGGAAGATGCTGAATGGGTACTCCGAGAAATCCATGAATGTTGTTGCAGCAATCATTTGGGAGGGAGAGCTTTGGCGAGGAAAGTCTTGTTAGCAGGATATTTTTGGCCCACCCTCCAATAAGATGCTGCTCATATAGTGCAAATTTGTTCATCCTGTCAAAAGCATAGTAACTGATCTGAATGACCGGCTGAATTAATGAAAGTTGTTGTTGCTTCATGCCATTTCGATCAGTGGGGAATGGATATAGTGGGTCCTATGCCTGTGGCACCGCTACAAAAGAAATTCTTATTGGTGGCTGTGGATTATTTTTCCAAGTGGGCGGAAGAAGAGCCCCTTGACAAAATAACTGAGAAAGCTGTAATACAATTCCTATGGAAGAATATTGTCTGTCAGTATGGTATTCCCCGGAGGTAGTTAGTGACAACGGGTGGCAGTTCCAGGGCAAGAAGATCAAGGAATGGTGTCAGAGCCTTAATATTTAGCAAGCATTCACTTCGATAGCCCATCCTCAAGCTAACGAGCAGGTCGAAGTCACTAATAGAATCTTTATCCAAGGATTAAAGACTAAATTGGGGGCTCAGAGAGGAAACTGGGTGGAAGAGTTGCTCGAGATCTTGTGGGCCTACCGAACCACACCAAAAACTGCAACAGGTGAAACTCCTTTCAACCTGTATACGGGACAGAGGCTGTTATTCCTGTAGAAGCCCTTTTAAGTAGCGCCCGCATGGAAGTTTATGAGCCAGAGCAGAACCAAATTATTCAGAGCACTGAGTTGGACTTGGTGGAAGAAAGGAGGGAATTGGCACGGAGGCGAGCGGAATTTTACAAGCGAAGGGTACAGCAAGCCTTTAACAAGTGATGTCCCGAAGATTTCAAGAGGGGGATTTGGTTTTACGTAATGTTAATCCTGCTGGAGATCTTGGAAAGTTAGCTCCAAACTGGGAGGAACCCTACAAGGTGACGCGCCGCGTAGCAGAATTAGCGTATTATCTGAAAGATGAGTAGGGCAAGGAACTTCCTCAGCCCTGGAACGCTGTACACTTGAAACATTTTTATACTGTGTAAGGGGTGATGGATGAAACAAAAAGGAATTGAGAGGTTCCCAGATAAATATGTTTGATAATTTGCTATATTGATTAGACGTGTGGAAAACCCGAATCTGGTTGATGAATCATTTACATTAATACTATATTCTCTTTGGCGGGCTGTGAAAAGAAAAGAAGACAAAAAGGGAGTCATGTCCTGAAGCAATACATTAAGTTATAATTTAAAATGATCTAGAGGGTAGCGTCGAATGCCGGCTTCCCAGTGCAAGGAAAGAGCAGGATGGTTCACAGGGGATAGTCCTTGGTCAGTATACTGCCGAACCTGTAGGGATGTATACTGAAAAGTCTATCTTTTGTATGAACATCTTTATTTTGAAATAAGAATCAAATGATCATTGTTTGCATAGTTATGCAATATTGTCTAATACATTACATTGTAGATAACATGGTGTATGGTGTCACACGGGAGATCATGTTATCGGCTCCTTGTAAAGTATAAGTAAAGGCTCACAACCAAGATGGCTTTGGACAAACCACCGAAATGGTTGTAGTGTGATTTGGTATTGGTTTGTCTTGACCATAGAATCACACTAGTGCACTTTGTGTGTATTGAGCAGGATCGACATAGAGGTGATTCGATTTATTATTGACTACATAATCAAATCGGACCTCAGATATTATTTAGTACATGCTCTTAATCCTGATATAATAACGGGCACATATACTTAGTATTCATCTCTTTGATTTACCAATGGGCGAGATTTATAGGTTAAATCGATATGCTCGGTAAGTTGAGAGATGATATTATTTATATGGTGTGTCGTTGATTATAGGAGGAAACCGTGTTCTATATATTAGGATGATGATGTCCGCTTGAGGAGCTCATAAGGTTCATCATGTAAACCCTGCAGGTGGACTTGGTCTGGCATGATGAAAAGGTTGAGTGGTACTACTCAAGGAGTTAGATGTTGATTAATTAATGTCAGTAAATTAATTAATCGACGGACATTCGAGATCTTAAACACGTGGAGAAAATGTACAAATAATATATGGAACCCATATTATCATATGGGGGTTGGTGAGGTAGATCAATGATGATCCTTTAGTGGATTGGATCATCATTAGTGGATCGAACTTTATGTGAGCTTGATCCATGGGTGGCCAAGATCCAACTCCTCCTCATGGTCCTTAATGTAGCCTATTAACACCTCATGAAGCTTAGATCCAATGGATAGAAACAAAATTCTAAGATCCATAGGTAGAGATTAAATCTCTAAGATCCGACGGTTGAGATTAAATCTCTAGATCCGACGGTTGAGATTAAATCCCTAGAACCAATAGAGAAGATTAATTCATGACTTATCTCTAACTCTATAAAAGGAGGGCAAGGGAGTTGGCGTGAATAAGATTAAGAGAGCTAGGGTTTTTGGGCGGCAAGGGAGAGGAATCCTAGTTGAGATAGGATTAGGGTTAGGGTTTGGAAGCTAGGGCGGCACCAATTAAGGAAGGTGATTGCTTTCATCTTCCTCCTTCATTGGCCGGCGTCCAGCAGCCCTTCCACCCTTTTTCCAGCCCTTGGCCGGTGGCCAAAGCCCCTCCTCTCTTCTCCTTAGGTGGTGGAAACAAGATATAGGGCTTCCCTTGGTGTCTTGGTTGTTTTCCATTGTTTTCTCCTCCTTCTAGTTGGCCGATAGCAAGAAGTTTGTGTTCTCCTTGTTGGTTGGTTTTAGGGAGGAGAAAAACCTTGTTTCTATTCTTCCTCTTGCTTTGGAAGAGCAAGGAAGGAATATTTGCGATCTAGGAGCTTCGACTTACGGTAGATCGTCGCCCACACGACGTCCGAAAGGAGGAAAGTCATACATTAGAAGATCGAGAGGTATATCGGTTCTCTAATCTTTATATGTTACATGTTTGTATTTGTTTTTCAATTATGAGCATGATATAAATCTGTATATGGCTAAATAATACTTGGATCCCGAGCATAAATACAAAAACCGGCGATCCGGACATCGTCTATTCCGCGGCTACTCGTAGAATAGAGGATGGTCGCTTGAACAACTAGTTTGTTCAAGTGACCTCTCTAAACGAATAACACGATGATGACTTGGTTGTTTGGGCAATCTTTTTTGTCTAGGATTAAATTTTTTAATCTGGGGATATCGAGGGGATCGCCATGAACAAATGATCAAGGTGAAGTGGAAGCGAAGTTTCCCCTCACGGACTCGATAAGCAAAACCCTTCAATTGTTATCAGAGCCAAGGTTTCCAGTTTTGTGTGTTTAGGATTCGGTTAATTTTTATGCACTTTTTCATATATTATATGTGCCGGATAATAGTAGGATATGCGTAGTTTAACTCTTTGGTTGTAGGCATAAGATCCGACTATTATGGCCATATGTGTGTATGTGATTGTATGTGTGTAAATATTTATTTTGTTGAATCCTCGGGGTTGATGAGGCTAGTATTTAGTTTTTGTAAATTAAATACGGCATTGTTTAGCCACTCTTTGTTTTATTTTACTTTCGATCTAGATTTCATGTACACTCCCTCATGGAGTATAGGATCGATGGATGTAAATTAAAATAGGTTTTAGTCTCGGCTCGGATCTCCTGATGGCTTTGTACATGGCGTAGGAGGAGCGGACGAGAAGGCGTTGCGACGGGAGACATATTGAAGACAAAAGCCATAATAGTTGGAAAATAATTTATTTTTCATATTTATTACTTTTTGTTTGATATGAATGTCGTAGGCTAGAAAATTCCTCATTTTCAAATTACTAAGTGGCAGAGGGATAATTTTAAAAATTCCCATGGCCTCCATTACGATTTGACAAGTGATTGAAGCAAACTTGCGCGTCGGCTCTGAGTGTCTTCCTCCCCATCGGATGAGTTTGTTTGCGGATCACAAGGTCGAATATGGTTATAGGAAATTATTAAGGAGCGTGTGTGTACTTTCCCATTGGAAGGCACATAACCCGAGATAATTACTTTGGTACCGAGTAATGGTGAACACTTAGATACAAATATAAGTATCCTCCCCATCGGAGTCACTGCTTTTATTTGTAGGGCCGAAGAGAAACCAACTATTAATTTTACTTGTCAAAAAGTTAGGTTGACAAGATAGTAAAATTAATGAGTAAAACCTCCTCTTACAAATGTAGAATTTGTATACGTCCACACTATCGTGACATACGATATTCTCAGTGTTTTAAGGTGTTGGTTGATTTTGAAATTTTATTGTTTGAGGAATCAATAATTTTTTGAAATCTACAGTAATGATCTATGTGATTCTTAGGATTTTCAAAATTGACTTTCAGTCCACTTGCTTTGATACTAAAGGAAAATAAACTTACTGTACATAATTATGATGATTGGAAAAGAATCTAGATATTGTCTTATCTGCTAAGGTACATGCACTCTTCGAAGAGTGTCCTCAAGCCATGGTTGCTCAAATAGGTTTCTACTTCTAAGCCATAAGGCAAAAAGAAGGAGAAACAAGGTGGAGCAAAGGTGGTGGGAGGATCTCAGGGAGGAGTGAAGAAGCCGAAAGGCAAGTACTTCACTTACAAGCAGAATGGAGATTGGAAGAAGGACTATCCCAATCTAAAGCAGAACAAAGATATATCCTTTGGATTAGTCGTTTAAACATGATTAGCGGTGTTATCTACCGGCACCTGGTGTGTAGATATGGGAGCCATTAATCATGTATGCAATACTTTGCAAGGGTTCCAGGAAACCCGACGACTAGCTAAAGGGGAGATTACCATTTACTTGGGCAATGCCATGAAGGTGGCGGCTATTGCAGTGGGAGAAGTTTTATTTATCTCTTGAGAAAAATAAAACTTAGGTTCTAGAAAATTCCCTTTATGTACCTTTATTTAGAAAGAACTTAGTTTCAGTTTCTAAATTGTTTATGGATGGATATTCTATTTCTTTTAATGACAGAGCTGTTATAAAAAGGAATAGGGAGAATATCTATTCAGGTACATTGATAGGAAATTTGTATACACTTGAACCAAAACCTCCCACGATGCAAACTGAAGTTTATAACTCATCGTCTAATTCCAATAAGAGAAAAGAACCTTCGAAGATGAACCAAACATATCTTTGGCATCTTAGGCTTAGTCATTTTAACCTAAGCATAATTCAAAGGTTGATAGCTGATGGACCTCTGGGTTCATTAGTGGTGGAAGATTTCCCAACCTGCGAATCTTGCTTGGAGGATAAAATGACCAAGAAGCCTTTTAAGGCCAAGGGGTATAGAGCCAAAGATGTGTTAGAAATGGTTCATTCTGATTTGTGTGGTCCTATGACTATCCAGGCAAGAGGTGGTCTTGAATATTTCGTCTCTTTCATAGATGATTATTCAAGATATGGATGACACTACGATTTGATCGTGGTGGTAAGTACCTCTTGGGATAGTTTAGGAACTACTTATCAGAGGCTGGGATTCAATCCCAATTGACTGCACCTGACACACACCAGCAGAATGGTGTAGCAGAGCTAAGGAATAGGACTCTTATGGAGATGGTTAGTTCGATGATGAGTTATTCTGAGTTGCCAGATTCATTCTGGGGATATGCTCTAGATACGGCGGTGTACATTCTAAACTTGGTTCCATCTAAATCAGTGCCTTCTACTCCCACAGAAATGTGGACTGGACGAAAGCCTAGTCTAAGACATATTCGGATATGGGGGAGTCCAGCACATGTGCTGAAGGCAGATACTGGTAAGTTAGAACCTCGTATAGAAGTACGCATGTTCATTGGCTATCCTAGAGGAACGAAGGGTGGATTGTTTTATAGTCTTAGAAATCAGAGGGTGATCGTTAGCACAAACGCCAGATTTCTAGAGGAAGACTATGTGATGAGCCACAAGCTCAAGAGTAAAATTGTTCTGGAAGAGTTAAAAGGGGAAATCACTTCTTTAGTACCACCGGTACAAGAGGATATACCACATGTCACCGCACCGCGTGTCACAGAGGATACACAGGTGATACCTCATCGTAGTGGGAGGTTTGTGAGACAGCCTGATAGATTCATGTTCTTGGGAGAATCTTCTGATTTGGTCCCTGACGAACATGAACTTGATCCCTGGACATATGACGAGGCAATCCAAGATAAAGATGCAGTATCTTGGCAAAGTGCAATGAATGCTGAGATTGAATATATAGATTCAAATCAGGTCTGGGAGCTAGTAGAACCACCCGATGGTGTAAAAACCATTGGATGCATGTGGTTCTACAAGAGAAAGAGAGGAATAGATGGGAAGGTTGAGACCTTCAAAGCGAGGCTTGTTGCGAAGGGGTATACTCAGAAAGAGGGTATCGATTATGAGGAGACCTTTTCGTCGGTAGACATGCTTAAGTATATCCGGATTCTCTTATACATAGCAGCTCATATGGATTATGAGGTGTGGCAGATGGATGTCAAGACAACTTTCCTTAATGGAAGTCTTGAGGAAAACATCTACATGAAGCAACCAGAGGGATTCATTACTAAAGGCAAAGAGCATCTTGTGTGTAAGCTTAATTGGTCCATTTATGGATTGAAGCAAGCTTCGAGGTCTTGTAACATCCGCTTTGATGAGGTGATCCAGCCTTATGGATTTATTCAAAGTCCGGATGAGTCTTGTGTATACAAGAGATGTGACGGAAAACGTAGTGATATTTCTTGTACTATATGTAGATTATATTTTGGTGATTGGCAACAATATCAAAGTGTTATCGGGTGTAAGGGTATGGTTGTCCAAACAGTTTGATATGAAGGACTTGGGAGAGGCGGGACACGTCCTTGGGATCAAGGTTATAAGGGATCGCAAGAAAAGGATGTTGTGCTTATCCCAAGCTTCATACATAAGACACAATTATGGAGCATTTTAGCATGCAGAACTCCAAGAAGGGTTTTCTACCTTTCAGGCATGGAGTTCCTTTATCTAAGGAGATGTGTCCTAGATCATCTAAGGAGATAGAGGAAATGATGGCGGTTCCTTATGCTTCGGCAGTAGGAAGCCTCATATATGCAATGCTATGTACGAGACCAGATATCTGCTATGCCGTGGGCATGATCAGCAGATATCAGAGTAATCCAAGACAGGGACATTGGATTGCGGTAAAGCATATATTGAAGTGCCTGAGAAGGACTAAGGATTATATGCTAGTTTACCGGGTAGACCAATTACTCCCTGTGGGTTACATGGATTGCGACTTCCAATCAGATTGGGATAATAGTAAGTCTACCTCAGGTTTTGTGTTTACTTTGGGAGGTGGAGCCATTGTATGGAGGAGTGTCCAGCAGAAATGCGTGGCGGACTCCACCATGGAAGCTGAGTATGTGGCAGCTTCTGAGGTGGCCAAAGAAGTTGTGTGGCTCAAGAACTTCCTGATGGACTTGGATGTGATTCCTAGTTTGCCCAAAACTATCACAATTTATTGTGATAATAGTGGTGCAGTTGCAAAATCGAAGGAACTACGAGCCCATAAGGTAAGTAAATGCATAGAACGCAAGTACCACATGATATGAGAAATCGTAAAGGAGGTAGAAGTTGCTGTCGCCAAGATTGCATCAGAGGATTATCGGTAGACCCTTTTCACTAAGGCCCTTCTAGCGAGAGCTTTGATAGGCATGTGGAGGAAAGGGGAATCAGATGTATGGCAGTATGAGGACAACATAGTCTTTTAGTATAAGTGGGAGATTGTAGGGATGTATACTGAAAAGTCTATCTTTTGTATAAACATCTTTATTTTGAAATAAGAATCACATGATCATTGTTTGCATAGTTATGCAATATTGTCTAATACATTACATTGTAGATAACATGGTGTGTGGTGTAACACGGGAGATCATGTTATCGGCTCCTTGTAAAGTATAAGTAAAGGCTCACAACCTAGATGGCTTTGGACAAACCATCAGAATGGTTGTAGTGTGATTTGGTATTGGTTTGTCTTGACCATAGAATCACACTAGTGCACTTTGTGTGTATTGAGCAGGACCGACATAGAGGTGATTCGATTTATTGCTTTTAATCTCGATATAATAACGGGCACATATACTTAGTATTCATCTCTTTGATTTACCAATGGGCGAGATTTATAGGTTAAATCGATATGCTCGGTAAGTTGAGAGATGATATTATTTATATGGTGTGTCGTTGATTATAGGAGGAAACCGTGTTCTATATATTAGGATGATGATGTCCGCTTGAGGAGCTCATAAGGTTCATCATTTAAACCCTGCAGGTGGACTTGGTCTGGCATGATGAAAAGGTTGAGTGGTACTACTCAAGGAGTTAGATGTTGATTAATTAATGTCAGTAAATTAATTAATCGACTGACATTCTGAAGGTGGATGCTTTGAAGGCTCATTGGCTCCCATGTCCCCGGATTAAAATTTTCACTAATGAAATAATTAATCCGGATGGGATGAGCTTCCTTAGCACAACCATTTCGTCGTCGTGCTAACAACTTGAGTGATCGCTTGAACAAACTAGTTGTTCAAGCAACTCAACTCTTCTAGTTGGTTAGCCGCGGAAGAGACGACGGACGGATCGCCGATTTTTGTGTTTGTCTTCGGGGTCCATGATTATACAATATATTTACTAATTTACACATGCATAATCAAAACATAAAAGAACAAGCTCAGATCTGTAAATAAAGTTAAAATAACTTTATACCTCACGATCTTCTACCGTATGTCCTATCCTTCTCGTGGACGACGTGTGGACGAAGATCCTCCACGAGTAGAAGCCTTATAGATCGCTTTCTTCTCCACCTTGTCTGCTGCGAACAAAGAGAAGAAACAACAAATACCTTCCTATCTAGAACCGGCCACCAAATTAGGGAATTTGGTGCAACCGCCAGCCAAGGAACAATTGGATGATGCACCGGCCAACTTCAAGAAGTGTCCACTGAAGGGAGGAAGATGAATGCCGGCCACCTATGGAAGGAGAACCGCCGGCCAAGGAAAAAGGAAGAGGCCTCTAGGATGGGCGCCGGCCAAGTGTTGATGGAGGAGGATGGGCGCCGGCAATCAACTAGAAGGAAGAGTTGTCGCCCACTTGTTTTGCTCCAAAACCCTAGCCACCCAAAAACCCTAGCCGCCCACTTTTGGATGAGCCAAAACCCTAATTCCTCAATCAATTCATTATTGCCGCCCAACCCTAAGCTTTCCTTTTATAGAGTTAGGCTTAGGACTCCTTTAATCTCTACCGTCGGATCTAGGGATTTAACCTCCACCGTCGGATCTAGGGTTTTATCCCAACCATCGGATCTAGGGTTTCATCTCAACCGTCGGATCTAGGATTTCATCCCAACCGTCGGATCTAGGATTTCATCCCAACCGTCGGATCTAGGGTTTTATCCCAACCGTCGGATCTAGGGATTTAATCTCAACCGTCGATTCTAGGGTTTCATCCTAACCATCGGATCTAGGGATTTAATCCCAACCGTTGGTTCTAGTGTTTCATCCTAACCATCGGATCTAGGGATTTAATCCCAACCGTTGGTTCTAGGTTTTGTTTTACATTCTTGGATCTAGACTTCACAAGGATTATATTAGGCTACGATAGGGACCATATGGAGGAGTTGGGTCTTGTCCACCCGATGGATCGGAACCACACAAACTTGATCCATCAATGATGTTCCATTCCACTAGAGGATCATCATTGAACTACCTCACCAACCCCCATAAATTAATATGGGCTCCATATATTATTCGTACATTAATCTCCCCATGTTTAAGATATCGAATGTCCGTCAATTAATTGATTTACTGACCATCAATTAATTAACATCTAATTTCTCGAGTAGTACCACTCAACCTTATCATCATGTTGACTAAGTCAACCAGCTGGGTTTACATGATGAACCTTATGAGCTCCTCAAGGGGACATCATAAACCTAATATATAGGACACGGTTTCCTCCTATAATCAGCGGCACACCATGTAAATAATATCATTTCCCAACTTACCGGGCATATTGATTTAATCCATCTAAATCTCACCCTCTGGTAAATCAAAGAAATAAATACTAAGTACATGTGCCCGTTATTATATCGGGATTAAGAGCATGTACAACATAATATCCGAGGTCCGATTCAATTATGCAGTCAGTAATAAATTGAATCTCCTCTATGTCGGTCCTGCTCAATACACCTAAGTGTACTAGTGTAACTCTATGTTCAAGAAAAAATAATACCAAGCTACACTACAACCATGCCAATGGTTTGTCCAAAACCATCTTGGTTGTGAGCCTCTACTTATATTTTACAAGGGACTGATAACATGATCTTCTGTGCCACACCAAGCACCATGTTATCTACAATGTAAAATATTAGACAATATGCACACATATAATAAATATATAAAGTGCAAACAATGATCATGTGATTCTTATTTCAAAATAAAATGTTCATACAAAAAGAGCTAGGCTTTCAGTATACATTCCAACAATCTCCCACTTATACTAAAAGACTATGCCGTCATCACTCTGCCATACATCTGATCCCCATGTCCTCCACATGCCTATCAAACGCTTTCGCTGGAAGGGCCTTAGTGAATGGATCCGCCAGGTTATCCTCTGATGCAATCTTGGCGACAACAACTTCTCCTCGCTTTATGATCTCTCGTATAAGGTGGTACTTGCGCTCTATGTGTTTACTCGCCTTATGGGCTCGTGGTTCTTTCGAGTTTGCAAATGCACCACTATTATCACAATAAATCATGATAGTTCTGGGCAAACCAGGAATCACATCCAAGTCCATCAAGAAGTTCCTGAGCCATATAGCTTCCTTGGCTGCCTCAGAGGCTGCCACATACTCAGCTTCCATGGTAGAGTCCGCCATGCATTTCTGCTTGACACTCCTCCATACTATGGCTCCACCTCCAAAAGTAAACACAAACCCCGAGGTAGACTTACTCTTGTCCCTATCTGATTGGAAATCCGAATCCGTGTAACCCGAGGACTAATTGATCTGCCCGGTAAACCAGCATATAATCCCTAGTCCTTCTCAGGTACTTCAATATATGCTTTACCGCAGTCCAATGTCCCTGTCCAGGATTACTCTGATATCTGCTAACCATGCCCACGGTAAAGCAGATATCCGGTCTCGTACATAGCATAGCATACATAAGGCTTCCTACTGCCGAAGCATAAGGAACCGCCTTCATGTCCTCTATCTCCTTTGATGTTTTGGGACACATCTCTTTAGATAAAGGAACTCCATGCCTAAAAGGTAGAAAACCTTTCTTGGAGTTCTACATGCTAAAACGAGCAAGGATAGTGTCAATGTATGAAGCTTGAGACAAGCACAACATCCTTTTCTTGCGATCCCTTATAACTTTGATCCCAAGGATGTGTCCCACTTCTCCCAAGTCCTTCATATCAAACTATTTGGACAACCATACCCTTACGTCTGATAACACTTTGATATTGTTGCCAACTAACAAAATGTCATCTACGTATAGTACAAGAAACACCACTACGTTTCCGTCACATCTCTTGTATACACAAGGCTCATCCGGACTTTGAATAAATCCATATGACTGGATTACCTCATCAAAGCGGATGTTCCAAGATCTAGAAGCTTGCTTCAATCCATAAATGGACCGATTAAGCTTACATACAAGATGCTCTTTGCCTTTAGCAATAAATCCCTCTGGTTGCCGCATATAGATGTTCTCCTCAAGACTTCCGTTAAGGAAAGCTGTCTTGACATCCATCTGCCAAATCTCATAGTCCATATGAGAAGCTATAGATAAGAGAATCCGGATAGACTTAAGCATAGCTACCGGCGAAAAGGTCTCCTCATAATCGATACCCTCTTTCTGAGTATACCCTTTCGTAACAAGCCTAGCTTTGAAGGTCTCAACCTTCCCGTCTACTCCTCTCTTTCTCTTGTAGATCCACTTGCATCTAATGGTTTTTACACCATCGGGTGGTTCTACTAGCTTCCAGACCTGATTAGAATCCATAGATTCTATCTCTGAATTCATCGCTTTTTGCCAAGATACCGCATCTCTATCTTGGATTGCCTCGTCATATGTCCAGGGATCATGTTCATGTTCCCCAGGGACTAAGTCCGAAGACTCTCCCAAAAACATGAATCTATCGGGTTGTCTAACAACCCTCCCACTACGACGAGGTGCCTCCTGTGTATGCTCCGTGACACGCGGTGCAGTGACTTGTGGTGTCTCCTCTTGTACCGGTGGTACTGAAGTCGGGACTTCCTTTGTCAACTCCTCAAGAACAATCCTACTCTTGGGCTTGTGGTTCATTACATAATCCTCCTCTAGAAATCTGGCGTTCGTGCTAACGATCACCCTCTGATCTCTAGGATTATATAACAAACCACCTTTCGTTCCCTTAGGGTAGCCAACAAACATGCACACTTCTGTACGAGGTTCCAACTTACGGCCATCGACCTTGACACATGTCTTTGGACTCCCCATATCGAATATGTCTAGACTAGGCTTTACTTGATCCACAATTCTATAGGGGTAGAAGTGCTTGATTTAGATGGAACCAAGTTGAGTGTACATTGTGTATCGATTACATACCCCGAGCGAAAGGTAACTCGAATAACTCATCATCGATCGACCATCTCCATAAGAGTCCTATTCCTTCACTCTCGCTACACCATTCTCTTTGGGGTGTGCGGTGCGAACAATTGGGATTGAATCGACCTACGATAAGTAACTCCTAAACTCTCCCAAGAGGTATTCGCCACCACGATCAGATCGTAATGTCTTGATACTTTTACCTTGACGGTTCTCCACATCAGCCTTGAATTCTTTGAACTTGTCAAAGCATTCAGACTTGCGGCGCATCAAGTAAATGTATCCATACCTTGAATAATCATCTATAAAAGAGACGAAGTATTCAAAGCCACCTCTTACTGGATAGACATAGGACCGCACAAATCAGAATGAACCATTTCTAACACATCTTTGGCTCTATACCCCTTGGCCTTGAAAGGCCTCTTGGTCATTACCTTCCAAGCAAGATTGCGGTTGGGAGATCCTCCACCACTAATGAACCCAAGGTCCATCGCTATCGACCTTTGAATTCTGCTAAGGTTAATATAATGACCTTAGATGCCAAAGATATGTTTGGTTCATTTACGAAGGTTCTTTTCTCTTATTAGACTTAGAAGATGAGTTATTGATCTCTATATGCATCGTGGGAGTTTTCGGTTCAAGAGTATATAAATTGCCAACCAATGTACCAGAACAGATAATCTCCCTGTTCCTTTTTATAACCACTTTGTCATTAAAAGAAACAGAATACCCATCCATAAACAATTTAGAAACTGAAATTAAATTCTTTCTAAAAGTAGGTACATAAAGACAATTTCTCAAAACCAAAACTTTATTCCTATCAAAAGATAAATAAACGTCTCCCACTACAATAGCCGCCACCTTTGAAGCATTGCCCATGAAGATGGTAATCTCTCCCTCAGCTAGTCGTCAGGTTTCCTGGAACCCCTGCAAAGTATTGCAGACATGATCAGTGGCTCCTGTATCTACACACCAGGCACTGGTAGATAACACTGCTAAACATGTTTCAATAACTAAACAAGAAGATATACCTTTGTTCTTTCGGTGAGGACAGTCCGCCTTCCAATGTCCAGTCTGCTTGCAAGTGAAGCACTTGCCTTTCGGCTTCTTCACTCCTGCCTGAGGTCCCACTGCCACTTTCTTTGCTCCACCTTGTTTCTTCTTCTTCTTACCTTTCGATTTAGAGGAAGAAACCTTCTGAGTGACCATGGCTTGAGCACTTTGATGAAAAAGCCCCTCTGCCGCCTGGAGTTCTGTCAGAAGCTCCGCCAACGAATACAACCTCTTGTTCATGTTGTAGTTGAGGCGGAACTGCTCAAAACTCCTAGGCAGAGACTGGAGAATGATATCGACCTGGGTTTCCCCATCGATCTCAGCTCCGAGGACTTCCATCTCATTAAGATAAGCCATCATCTTGAGAACATGATCCCTAACGGGTGTTCCCTCGATCATGGAGGTCGTCATCAAGTCTCTCATTACCTCCTGCCTAGCCGCCCTACTCTGATGTTCGAAAAGTTCCTTGAGATTGAACATCATGTCATAAGCTGTGGCTATGGCCTGATGCTAATGTTGCAGCACATTTGACATAGATGCCAAAATGTAACACCGCGCCATCTCATCTGCCTTGACCCATTTCTTATAACGTTCTTTCTCCTTTTCATCAGAGTCATCGGTGGGCTTAGGAGGACAGACCTCGAAGAGTACAAATTTGTACTCCTCCGCAGTTAAGACAATATCCAGGTTTCTTTTCCAATCAATGTAGTTTGGAATAGTAAGTTTGTTTTCTTTTAAAATCACAGCAAGTGGGTTGAAAGCCATTTGAAAATCCTAAAAATCACAATGATCAAAATATTAGATTTCAAATATTATTGATTCCTCAAAACAATAAAATCCCGAAATCAACCAACACCTCAAATCACCGAGAATGTCGCATGTCACGCAGTGTGGACGTATACGAATTCTACATTTGTAAGAGGAGATTTTACCCATTAATTTTATTATCTTGTCAACCTTACTTTTTGACAAATAAAATTAATAGTTGGTTCCTCTTTGTCCCTACAAATAAAAGCAGTGACTCCGATGGGGAGGATACCTTTATTTGCATCTAAGTGTGCACCATTACACGATACTGAGGGAATTATTTCGGATTATGTGCCTTACTGTTGTGGAAGTACACATGCTCCTAGATAATTTCCTATAACAATTATTTGACCTAGTGATCCGCAAACAAACCCGTCCGCAAGGAGGAAGGCACTCAGAGCCAATACACAAGTTTGTTTGCATCACACGTCAAATTGTAATGGAGGCCGTGGGAATTAATTAAAATGTCCCTCTCCCACTTAGTAAATTGCAAATAAGGAATTTTAAATCATACACAACATGCATATAAAACAAATAAGCAATAAATATGGAAAAAATAGAATTTTTCCAACTATTATGGCATTGTCCTCCAATATGCATCCCGTCGTGTCGCCACCTCGTCCGCTCCATCTTTTCCCGTGCGCAAGTCACCAAAGAGTTCCGAGCCGAGATAAAACATTTTAATTTACATCCATCGATCCTATACTCCACGAAGGAGTGTACAAATAATCTAGATCGAAAGTAAACAAAAATGAGCGGCTAAACAATGTCGTATTTAATTATAAAAATTAAATACTAATCTAGCCTCGTCAACCCCGAGGATTCAAATAATAAATTTTTACACACATCCATTCACATACACACACATGGCCATAATAGTCGGATCTTATGCCTGCAACCAAAGAGTTAAACTACGCATATCCTACTATTATCCGGCACATATAATATATGAAAAATGTATAAAAAATTAATCGAATCCTAAACACACAAAACAGGAAACCGTGGCTCTGATACCAATTGAAGGTGGATGCTTCGAAGGCTCATTGGCTCCCATGTCCCCGGATTAAAATTTTCACTAATGAAAGAATTAATCCGGATGGGATGAACTTCCTTAGCACAACCATTTCATCGTCGTGCTAACAACTTGAGTGATCGCTTGAACAAACTAGTTGTTCAAGCAACTCAACTCTTCTAGTTGGTTAGCCGCGGAAGAGACGACGGACGGATCGCCGGTTTTTGTGTTTGTCTTCGGGGTCCATGATTATACAATATATTTACTAATTTACACATGCATAATCAAAACATAAAAGAACAAGCTCAGATCTGTAAATAAAGTTAAAATAACTTTATACCTCATGATCTTCTACCGTATGTCCTATCCTTCTCGTAGACGACGTGTGGACGAAGATCCTCCACGAGTAGAAGCCTTCTAGATCGCTTTCTTCTCCACCTTGTCCACTGCGAACAAAGAGAAGAAACAACAAATACCTTCCTATCTAGAACCGGCCACCAAATTAGGGAATTTGGTGCAACCGCCGGCCAAGGAACAATTGGATGATGCGCCGGCCAACTTCAAGAAGTGTTGCCGCCGGCCACTCTAGGATGAAGGGAGGAAGATGAATGCCGACCACCTATGGAAGGAGAACCGCCGGCCAAGGAAAAAGGAAGAGGCCTCTAGGATGGGCGCCGGCCAAGTGTTGATGGAGGAGGATGGGCGCCGACAATCAACTAGAAGGAAGAGTTACCGCCCACTTGTTTTGCTCCAAAACCCTAGCCACCCAAAAACCCTAGCCGCCCACTTTTGGATGAGCCAAAACCTTAATTCCTCAATCAATTCATTATTGCCACCCAACCCTAAGCTTTCCTTTTATAGAGTTAGGCTTAGGACTCCTTTAATCTCCACCGTCGGATCTAGGGATTTAACCTCCACCGTCGGATCTAGGGTTTTATCCCAACCGTCGGATCTAGGGTTTCATCTCAACCGTCGGATCTAGGATTTCATCCCAACCGTCAGATCTAGGATTTCATCCCAACCATTGGATCTAGGGTTTTATCCCAACCGTCGGATCTAGGGATTTAATCTCAACCGTCGATTCTAGGGTTTCATCCTAACCATCGGATCTAGGGATTTAATCCCAACCGTTGGTTCTAGTGTTTCATCCTAACCATCGGATCTAGGGATTTAATCCCAACCGTTGGTTCTAGGTTTTGTTTTACATTCTTGGATCTAGACTTCACAAGGATTATATTAGGCTACGATAGGGACCATAAGGAGGAGTTGGGTCTTGGCCACCCGATGGATCGGAACCACACAAACTTGATCTATCAATGATGTTCCATTCCACTAGAGGATCATCATTGAACTACCTCACCAACCCCCATAAATTAATATGGGCTCCATATATTATTCGTACATTAATCTCCCCGTGTTTAAGATATCAAATGTCCGTCAATTAATTGATTTACTGACCATCAATTAATTAACATCTAATTCCTCGAGGAGTACCACTCAACCTTATCATCATGTTGACTAAGTCAACCAGCTGGGTTTACATGATGAACCTTATGAGCTCCTCAAGGGGACATCATCAACCTAATATATAGGACACGGTTTCCTCCTATAATCAACGGCACACCATGTAAATAATATCATTTCCCAACTTACCGGGCATATTGATTTAATCCATCTAAATCTCACCCTCTGGTAAATCAAAGAAATAAATACTAAGTACATGTGCCCGTTATTATATCGGGATTAAGAGCATGTACAACATAATATCTGAGGTCCGATTCAATTATGCAGTCAGCAATAAATTGAATAACCTCTATGTCGGTCCTTCTCAATACACCTAAGTGTACTAGTGTAACTCTATGTTCAAGAAAAAACAATACCAAGCTACACTACAACCATGCCAATGGTTTGTCCAAAACCATCTTGGTTGTGAGCCTCTACTTATATTTTACAAGGGACTGATAACATGATCTTCTGTGCCACACCAAGCACCATGTTATCTACAATGTAAAATATTAGACAATATGCACACATATAATAAATATATAAAGTGCAAACAATGATCATGTGATTCTTATTTCAAAATAAAATGTTCATACAAAAAGAGCTAGGCTTTCAGTATACATTCCAACACATTCGAGATCTTAAACACGGGGAGAAAATGTACAAATAATATATGGAGCCCATATTATCATATGGGGGTTGGTGAGGTAGATCAATGATTATCCTTTAGTGGATTGGATCATCATTAGTGGATCAGACTTTATGTGGGCTTGATCCATGGGTGGCCAAGATCCAACTCCTCCTCATGGTCCCTAATGTAGCCTATTAACACCTCATGAATCTTAGATCCAATGGATAGAAACAAAATTCTAAGATCCATAGGTAGAGATTAAATCTCTAAGATCCGACGGTTGAGATTAAATCTCTAGATCCGACGGTTGAGATTAAATCCCTAGAACCAATAGAGGAGATTAATTCATGACTTATCCCTAACTCTATAAAAGGAGGGCAAGGGAGTTGGCGTGAATAAGATTAAGAGAGCTAGGGTTTTTGGGCGGCAAGGGAGAGGAATCCTAGTTGAGATAGGATTAGGGTTTGGAAGCTAGGGCGGCACCAATTAAGGAAGGTGATTGCTTTCATCTTCCTCCTTCATTGGCCGGCGTCCAGCATTCCTTCCAGCCTTTTTCCAGCCCTTGGACGGTGGCCAAAGCCCCTCCTCTCTTCTCCTTAGGTGGTGGAAACAAGATATAGGGCTTCCCTTGGTGTCTTGTTGTTTTCCATCATCTTCTCCTCCTTCTAGTTGGCCGACAGCAAGGAGTTTGTGTACTCCTTGTTGGTTGGTTTTAGGGAGGAGAAAAACCTTGTTTCTATTCTTTCTCTTACTTTGGAAGAGCAAGGAAGGAAGATTTGTGATTTAAGAGCTTCGGTAGATCGTCACCCACACGACGTCCGAAAGGAGGAAGGTCATACATTAGAAGATCGAGAGGTATATCGATTCTCTAATCTTTTTATGTTACATGTTTGTATTTGTTTTTCAATTATGAGCATGATATAAATCTGTATATGGCTAAATAATACTTGGATCCCGAGCATAAACACAAAAACCAGCGATCCGGACATCATCTATTCCGCGGCTACTCGTAAAATAGAGGATGGTCGCTTGAATAACTAGTTTGTTCAAGTGACCTCTCTAAACGAATAACACGACGATGACTTTGTTGCTTTGGCAATCCCTTTTGTCTAGGATTAAACTTTTTAATCTGGGGAAATCGAGAGGATCGCCATGAACAAATGACCAAGGTGAAGTGGGAAGCGAAGTTTCCCCTCACGGACTTGATAAGCAAAACCCTTCAGAACCGCCTCATTAAACCCGTCTTGGAAGGTGGCATGCATCAGGATCATTAACCGCTCCTGTCGATTCAGACGGTCAAGACTTCGATTTTGATAAAGCATGTGGCAATTCTCTTGATGCTTACGGAGGGCTCGACGCATTTCACTATATCGCCAGAATATTTCCATAATAGCATCAGCCATGACCGAGATGTCGTCGGCTCAGGAAGTTTGGTCCTACTGAAGGAGCCTTGTCATGTCCATCATATTTTGGCGTATTGAAGCCGAAATCTCCTCTACCGCCTCCGTGTGGGATCTGATACGAACGAGTTCACTGTTCAGTCTTTGGAGGGACGTTTCCTGCTTGCGGATACGAGCATGAGAATGCACCCTAGAGGTTATTAAGGAGGAGTTTTCTTGTACCTCCTTGCACAGACAGGAGCAGAGATCCCCTATCTTGTCCTCCGCCCTCTGATGTTGAACCCACAGGTTTGCAATGATATCAGAGTCCTTTTGCTTCTCCCGAAGGAGTTCCGCTACTCGCTCTCGAAGATTTGTTAATTCTAGAGAAGGGGAAGTCTCTCTGTCAGACTGCTCCGGTCGGACGTCCCGCCATATAGATAGCGATTCTGTATGAGCTTGCTGTTGTTCTTGTAATGCCGCTATAATTTCGGCATCCTTTTGGTGCTAGCAACGAGATTTTGTCAGTTGTTCCTGACATTGTTTCAGCTGCTGAGATAGAGATTGCTCTCAGTTCTGGGCAGCTGTCTGATCCTCCTATCGATGTTGCTCCCATTTTAGATATTGAGCCTGATATTGCTAGAAGGAGCGGTCCAGCTCTTGATAATTGGTGAAGGCCTGGAGATCATTTATTAAACAGAAATTATCAAGTAAAGAAAATCAGAGAAGTCAGTTTGAGGAATATACCAATTCCAGAGCATGGCGTAGGCCTTCCATCCGGGGGATGAGTTCTTCCAAATTTAATATTCGAAGACCCCGGGTAGAGGAAGAAGAAGGGACGGATGACACCAGAGGTGAAGGCTCACTCATGATGGGAGAGGGAAAGATGGAAGTGAGAGGATGTGTTGGGGGTTTAGGAGGAAAAGAAGAAGGAGCCCTCGTGAGGAGGCTCAAAGAGATAGGGGATGAGAGAGAAGAAGCAGAAGTGTGGGGTGGAAGACTCAATGTGGCTGGTTGTGAAACAAGCATAGAAGAATCTGCAAAAAGGGAGTGGTCCAGTGAGGAGTTTGGTGAGGAAGATATAGAGAGCACGAGGGTGGAAAGCTCTCCACTGGGGAGAGGAAAAGTAGAAGGACCTTGGTCTGTGTCCAAAAGAGAAGAAAAGTCCCCCAAGTCCTGGGCATCGAGGGAAAATGATTAGGAGGGAATCTCGACTATCATGGGTTCAGGGGCAAGAGAATGCTCCGGGGAAAGAGGAGGTGGGGACGCAGAGATGTCTGTCATCGATAGGCGTTGGCGCACCACCTCTCTGTGTTCATCCTCAGGTTGCGATGAAGAAGGGGGTGATTTCCAGATACCCAAGGCGGAAGGGGAAAAGATGGGAGAATAAGAGTTTATAAGTAACATTGGAGATGAGGATGAATTGGGTACCCTAATCTCATCGGAAGTAGGGGAGATAGGGATTTCAGAAGAATGAGGAGGAGAAGGGAGAGAGGAGACAGACATGGGGGTGATGGATGAAGGTAAGGGAGAAGGTGAAGGCGAAAGAGCTGCTATCTATTGTCTCTCAGTCCACCTGGATTCTTGAAGGAACTTTGCCATTTCCCGTTGGAAAAATGAATACATTTTGCCTGTCAGAGAAAGGAAAAAGGTACTAGAGTTAATGGCTGAAACTTTGAAAGATGGCGGGGGCAAGAAAGAAGGGCGAAGAAGAAGGAAAAGACGAGAAGGCAAATAGAAAAGATGAAAGCGAAGAAGAGGAAAGATGAAGCGTCTTATAGGGGAGGGGGTGTTAAATGGGCTGGCCGTATTAATTGGGCTACTAGGCTATAAAAGGGGCCCCGGGGAAAAAGGGAAGTGATGATTTATTCCTTTAAAAGCTTGTTGTCCGCTAAAACCCTTGCCTTGATATGATGAAGTGAACGTGGGTATCTAACTTCAAGATGAATGAAGAAATGATGATAGTATGAAGGTGAATCCTGTAGCACATTTTTATGAGAGTGGGCGTAGGTTGCCGTCCATTTTATCTCCGTGTGGTGGAAGAATGGAAGAGTTGAGTTTATCCCTCAACTATATATTATTTTATCCCCGTGTGGTGGCGGAACGGAAGAGTTGAGTTTATTCCTCAACTATCTATTACTTTATCCCCATGTGGTGGCGGAACGAAAGAGTTGAGTTTATTCCTCAACTATCTATTATTTTATCCCCGTGTGGTGGCGGAACGGAAGAGTTGAGTTTATGCTACAACTATATATTATTTTATCCCCGTGTGGTGGCGGAACGGAAGAGTTGAGTTTATGCCTCAACTATCTATTATTTTATCCCCGTGTGATGGAAGAATGGAAGAGTTGAGTTTATCCCTCAACTATCTATTATTTTATCCCCGTGCAGTGGCGGAACAGAAGAGTTGAGTTTATTCCTCAACTATCTATTATTTTATCCCCGTGTGGTGGCGGAACGGAAGAGTTGAGTTTATGCCACAACTATATATTATTTTATCCCCGTGTGATGGCGGAACGGAAGAGTTGAGTTTATGCCTCAACTATCTATTATTTTATCCCCATGTGATGGCAGAATGGAAGAGTTGAGTTTATCCCACAACTATCTATTATTTTATCCCCGTGTAGTGGCGGAACGGAAGAGTTGAGTTTATTCCTCAACTATCTATTATTTTATCCCCGTGTGGTAGCAGAACGGAAGAGTTGAATTTATTTCTCAACTATCTAGTATTTTATCCCCGTGTGGTGGCAGAACAGAAGAGTTGAGTTTATTCCTCAACTATCTATTATTGTATCCCCGTGTGGTGGCAGAACGGAAGAGTTGAGTTTATCCCTCAACTATCTATTATTTTATCCCCGTGCGGTGGCGAAACGGAAGAGTTGAGTTTATCCTTCAATTATCTATTATTTTATCCCCATGTCGTGGCGGAACGGAATAGTTGAGTTTATCCCTCAACTATCTATTATTTTATCCCCGTATGGTAGCGGAACGGAAGAGTTGAGTTTATGCCTCAACTATATATTATTTTATCCCCATGAGGTGGCGGAACGGGAGAGTTGAGTTTATTCCTCAACTATCTATTATTTTATCCCCGTGCGGTGGCGGAACAGAAGAGTTGAATTTATCCCTCAACTATCTATTATTTTATCCCCGTGTGGTGGCAGAAAGGAAGAGTTAAGTTTATCCCTCAACTATCTATTATTTTAGCCCCGTGTGGTGGCGGAACGGAAGACTTGAGTTTATGCCTCAGCTATATATTATTTTATCCCCATGTCGTGGCGGAACGGAAGAGTTGAGTTTATTCCTCAACTATCTATTATTTTATCCCCATGCGGTGGTGGAACAGAAGAACTGAGCACTCCTCAGTTATAAATTATTTCATTCTCGTGCAGTGGAAGTGTATCCGCGGTCCCTGCATGATAAAAGGGCGGATAAGTTGTCTGTTTATTTAATTGTTGTATTATCCCAGAGAAGTATAAAATTTGGCACAGTCGGAGGAATGCCGGAAGAAAAAGGTAAGCGAGAAAGGATGTAGGCGGAAGCTTATATTGTAGAAAGTTCATTACTTTGGAAGGGATACATGTTACAACTTCCCCAAAAGAAGAAAATAACAAAAGAAGCCCTGGTTCCTAGGGCATTATAGTTCTTTGTTGGAAGGTACTGAAGGAGCCTCTTTGCGTGGCTGGGGTTGGCATAGTAGCTTCCGAAGATAAGACTGTTGTATGAAGATGTGATTGGATAAGTCCTTCTGGCCTATCGCTAGTTGTTGACGCAGGGATTAATTGCTGGTAGAAGCCTCCCTTAAGCGTTGCTGCAGATATCCAACCTGTTCCTCCAAAGCGGCGATATAGCGTTGTTCTTCAGTCTTTTCTTTAGAAGAAAAAGAGTTGGTATCCTGCTCAGAGGTTTGTTCCATGGCAAAGAGAAGATGAATGTTAACTGAATGATGGCTGGGGGTCCTTATAACGATGAAGGAAGAAGGTGCATTGACTCATGGAGAAGGTAAAAATAATAAATGCTAGTAAAAAAAGGAGAAACGTAGGGATAGTGGGTGGAAGTTATTAGCTCAGTAACTTTGGGAAGGACGATTTAAATTCCATGAAAGTAGTAAGAGGAAGTAGGTTCAGATGGGATTGCAGTCTTTTCTGGTAGCAGTTGTTTTACATTTACAGAAAAATGACAAGGAGAAGTTTCAGTACCCCCTTATTTCTTTTATTAATATTTTCGATCATAATTACATCATTTAGGCTAACCCTTATACAAGTTTTTTTAGGGTTATCACCAATAGGAGGATCGTCAGAGGGGTCCTCCGGAGGAGAAGGCGCCAAGACGACTCTGTAAAGATCACCTTGGACTGGAGGTGCCGCTGGTGGAGCTCCATCAAAAGGAGGTTTATGAGTCCTCGCTGAAGTATAAAATTTGGCACAGCCGGAGGAATGCCGGAAGAAAAAGGTAAGCGGGAAAGGATGTAGGTGAAAGCTTATATTGTAGATAGTTCATTACTTTGGAAGGGCTACATGTTACAACTTCCCCAAAAGAAGAAAATAACAAAAGAAGCCTTGGTTCCTAGGGCATTACAGTTCTTTGTTGGAAGGTACTGAAGGAGCCTCTTTGAGTGGCTGGGGTTGGCGTAGTAGCTGCCGAAGGTAAGACTGTTGTTTGAAGATGTGATTGGATAAGTCCTTCTGGGCTACCGCTAGTTGTTGACGCAGGGAGTAATTGCTAGTAGAAGCCTCCCTTAAGCGTCGCTGCAGATATCGAACATGTTCCTCCAAAACGGTGATATAGCATTGTTCTTCAGTCTTTTCTTTAGAAGAAAAAGAGCTGCTATCCTGTTCAAAGGTTTGTTCCATGGCGAAGAGAAGATGAATGTTAACCGAATGATGGCTGAGGGTCCTTATAATGGCGAAGGAAGAAGGTGCATTGACTCATGGAGAAGGTAAAAATAATAAATGCTAGTAAAGAAGGAGAAACGTAGGGACAGTGGGTGGAAGTTATTAGCGCAGTGACTTTGGGAAGGACGATTTAAATTCCATGAAAGTAGTAAGGGGAAGTAGGTTCAGATGGGATTGCAGTCTTTTCTGGTAGCAGTTGTTTTACATTTACAGGAAAACGATAAGGAGAAGTTTCAGTACCCCCTTATTTCTTTTATTAATAGTTTCGATCATAATTACATCATTTAGGCTAACCCTTATACAAGTTTTTTTAGGGTTATCACCAATAAGAGGATCGTCAGAGGGGTCCTCCGGAGGAGAAGGCGCCAAGACAACTCTGTAAAGATCACCTTGGACTGGAGGCGCCGCTGGTGGAGCTCCATCAAAAGGAGGTGTATGAGTCCTCGCTGAAGGGACTGGAATGAAAGGTAGGGCCGATGGAAGCTGAGGAAGTTTAGCAGAGGCCCGAGGATCTCCTATTGTGTATTCCCACGTCAGGGGAGGGTTCCAGATCCGATTGCGGAAGGAAGGGAAGGGTGCTCGGAAGGACCTCCCTGCGGAAGGGGTTGGAACAGTGGTTAAGGGTGGAGAAGGAAAGGGGTGAAAGGCTGAAGTTGCAGTCGAATGTGTCTCAGACTCTTCAGTGTCTTCAGTGGACCAGTCATGTAACTCAAACGAGTCAGAATCTGAAGAGATCTCGATGGGGTGTTCCGCCGAAGCTATGAGAGTGAGATGGGAGGCTGAAGACATTTAGGAATATAATTTATAATCGAGGGAGGAAGAACTGCATTTTTCCTCGGGAGGGAGAAGAAGAGGAAGCGACTAATATCATAATAGCGTCAGCATAGGAAATCATCAAGATATCATTTCCGGAGTGACTAGGTAACTTGAGAAGATCAAGAGACCGAAGTAACTTAATTGTGGGCCGAGTCAAAATTGGTTCGTGCCGAAAAAAGATCACCCAGGATATTCCGAACAGACTCCTGAGCGAAGAATGCCATCATTTCATACAAGACAGAAAATGGGCGGTAATTGCAAAAAGAAGGAAGCACAAAACCAACCTAAAATTCCCGACCCATACCAAAATATACATGATGAACAACAAAAAGCCGTGTCAATACAGACATTCTTCATTAGTGAAAGAGTAGTCATTACAAGGAGCGAAATGTGACGAATTACAATTCAAAGAGCTCTGAGGGCATCTAGACAAAGCTGCTACGGGGTTCAAATAGCTAGTGTCCGTGCCGGGGGGAGGATACCCTCGTTCGACATTTAAATTTGAGAACCCATCGAAGCCAAGTATGAACAAATCTACCTCCTTTTTGACATAGCGCCCCTTCAAATTGGCCTCTTATTCCTTTAGTTGGGACTGGCAGACGGCAAGTTGGGCCTGACATTCAGCTAATTGGGCTGCCAGGCCATCTCTTTCTGTTACTGCCGTCATGGCCCGTCAACTCAAAGCAGAAAAGGCCTCGGTATATTCACGATGAAGTTCTTGTTGCTGCCAAGCCACAGACGACAGGGCTTCAGGGAACGTAGCCACCAGGGTAGAGAGTTCTTCACACCTCTTCAAGCAAGATTTTTGGCTGGTTTCCCATGCTTGGCATTCCCACTGAATAGTAGTTGAAGAATCAGTAGCTTGAATAATTGCATCCCCAAGCTATCTTTTGTACCCTATTAGCTCGTGGGTAAGAAGGTCCACCTACTGAAGCTGGTTGGACTGCAAGAAGATTTGTTGCTCGAGGTATTTATTCTTCCATTGAAGCTCCTTCTCGCTCTGAACCAAGGCCAATTAGGTCATGGAATCTTCGCATTGGCCGATTAGATCAGATTTCTTTTGCTCTTTTTCGTTCAACTGCTGGGTGAGCTGTTTCTAGTGCGCCAGGGAAGTAAAATGGCGCGTCTCCACATTGGACAGGAATTGGGCTATGTGGGACATCATTTTATTATGCATGGCCGATACTTGAAGGAAAGAGGCAAATGCTAAGCATTGGCACACATATGTATGTATATATATATATATATATATATATATATATATATATATATATATATATGTTAAAGATAAAGAGGGAAAAATAACCAGTGAAGGGTTCGGGAGGGGAAGATCTCCCCCCTCCGAATGAAGAAGGGGACTTACATGCTGAAGGGGAGCAGGAGAAGGATGTGTTTCTGGATGAGAGGTGGCACGAATAGATTCGGTCGGGGAGTATGTGTGAGTGTCAAGAGGAATGGGAGATGAAACAGGAGAATGGGAAGGAGAGTTTCCCCCTTGGGGGGAAGAGGATGGGGCGACCAGTGTAGTATCCCTCATCCTCGATTCATAGATGGCTAGGGGATGAGATTCCTCCCGATTGGAAGAGGATGTGGGAAGGCATTAGGAACTGGGAGCTCCTTCCTTAATCAGACACAATTTCTTCCGAGGGGAAGAGGGGGCAGCCACGGACTTACCTCGCTTTATGGAGGTCTTCTTCTTCTTGGCGGCATCGATCTCTTCGCCTTTTACCAGAGCGTCCTGCATTAGGTTATCTGCAAAATCCGTTGGTAAGAAAGATGGGTTGATCCAAATAAGAAGCTATATCAAAATATGAATATCATCCTACCTTTGGCGGCCAGGGTCGTTGGGGGGAAAGGGGACAGCCTGAAGTGACTGATGAGAGGGGTTTTCATTAGATGGTTTGAGCAGTAGTGGGACTCTCCCAATACTTTATAAACCTCTGAGAAAGGACATTGGGTCCTCATTTCGTGGAAGGGAGGTAGCTCGGGAAGTTCTAGCTTCCAGGTATCTGAGTGAGGTAGGGGTGTTGGAAGCTAAACAAAGAAATACAATTCTTCCCATCCTTTGTGGGAAAAAGGCATATTCATTAAGAATTGACAGTCCGTGCGGCTGGAGAGGTAAAAAAGGCCTGCCTTAGAGGATTTTAATTAGAAGAAGCAGTAGAATATTTGAGGAGATAAAGGGAGATTTAGGTGTTGAAATACTATAATAGCCCCTGATAAAATACGAAAGGAATTTGGGGTAAATTGGTTTAGAGGCAGCCCGTAAAAATCTAAGATTTCTAAGTAAGGAGAGGGCGCGGGTAAGAACAAGCCATTAAGGAACTGTTCGGAAAAGAAGCAGGTCAGACCGGGGGGAGGACGATGTGGTCGGTGAGCCTTAGTAGTGAAACAACATTTTATGGAAGGGTCTATGAATTAGTCCTTAAGGTTAAAGAAATAATGGTTGCGGCTTAGCTGGGTGACGGTGTGCTCGTACCAAGGGGGCGAGGTCAAGGTTTTAGGGGCCATAGGTAAAGAATAGGGAAAAACACTTACTTGAAGGAGGAACGTTCGCAAAAGAGGAGGCTAGGTCGCTTAAATACTGCTGGAGAAAATCGCTAGGCAGGAGAGGCGGAAAAGATTGGATTGTTAGGAACGATAATTTATGTCGAAAAGGGAAGGGCGAAGATTTATATAGGGTTTTGTGTGACTGTTCGACTATCTAAGAGAAAAGAAGAAGCGGGGCCCATGTTCCCATTAAGCCGCCTCGAATATATGAGGTAGGGTCATGAGAGGAGAGTGAATTTGAATTGGCGAGCAAAGGGTGAAGTAGAGGCTTTATACATTTAGAAAGTCAAGCTTATAGCTTCACTTGACTATTTTTGGGGGTTGACTAATGATACTTCTGTTACCTCTTCTCTGTGAACCGGGTAAGAGAGCTCGCGTGTAAGACACTATCCGAACCAAATAATCGGTTCGGCAAAGAAAGCAAGGTAGAATGGTTCGGGCGTGATCGTCTGGGATAATTGGAATGGGAGGACAGGTTGATGTAATCGGCATGGTGAGGCGATTGCGGAGATCACTTCGTTATGTGATAGACAGGAATTGGTTCGGAATATCAAGCCCGAAAATAGTTCGGGGCGGGAAAAAGAGGAGTTGGTTCGGGCTGCTGGGAAGAGCCTAAGGGCTACGCCACACGTGAGCCATAGGTTTAGGTTAGTTTCATCGAAAGAAAATGGTTGAAAAGGATAAGTTAACATATTTTTCGAAATATAGATAAGAGGTTGTTACACAACATAAGGGGGGCCCCACATAATATTTCGAGGAGCCTTCACTCCTCGTGTCTGTAATAGAATGATTCTCCAGATGGGCGTGGTGGCCACGTGTATGATGGGGAAAGCTTGTGAAGCAACAACTGATCAGAGGAGGAGAATAAAAGGGAGAAGCAGGACAGAAGTGAAGGAGATCCCCACATTATTCCAACCAGCAGAAGACGAAGGCACAGTGAGAAAGAGGAGAGCAACCACTTCACCGGAGAAGGAGAGAAGGAGAGTGGTGATTTCTATTTTTCTTGTATTGTTTCTTGTATCCTAACCTAATTGTAAGAGGTTTTCTCCTCCACCTTCGGAAGTTCTTTCCGTGAAGAAGGACGTTCATAGTGAAAGTGCTTTGACACAGTAGCCGGTGAAAGAGCTCACCTCCGTGGAGTAGGAATCCTCATTCTGAACCACGTTACATCCTGTGCCTTTGTTTGTTGCTTGTGTTGGCTTGCGTGTCTTCACTTCACATTTCATTTTTTACTGTTGCGGCCGGAGAAAACCCCCTGAGCTTCCTTTGCGCCCCACCGTGTCGAAAGGAAGTCTATAGATATTCTTCCCCATCACCGCATCACTCTCGTTCTGAGAATCTCATTCTCAAGCTTGTTTTAAATCCTTTGGATTAGGCTCGTTGTGCGTGTGACCAAATAGGCTTCTGAATTATGTTGGTCGTCTATAATTAACCATTAATTATAGAACGATCATGAGTGACACCAAGTAGTACATCATGATCCCCAATTAATTGGAAAATCAACGGTTGACTCCAGAACGACTTCTGAAACCTTTCAGAAGCCACAGTGAATCGTGTCCCATTCCCTTCATGCATCTTATACCCACTTGGTTCAGAACATGGTCTATTATGTCAGTCCCCACCTGGATGACTACGTCACACCTAAGCCAAGTATGATTTCCTTGTCCTTCGGATTCTTGTTACTGCACATGTATCCAAGAGTACATTACTCTAAACATGTAATGATTTGGCCAAAGACTTTAGTAACAATCCAACGAGAGGCCCTGGGTATACATCTCCCCACAAGGAGTGGTGAATCCTTTATAGGTTATTCAAATACCTTCGAGCACTTCGACTTATACCCAATTATCCTGGGTCCACATCTCCTTGGAGATGCTTGCTTAAGATGTCAAAGCATAAGTTTCCATGACCAAGATGACTTGAATACTGCAAATCAAAGGAACACTGCACTTAAGCTGCAGTAAGAACTTCATTGACATATCCATATATGTAGAGAACCATATGAAGTCTTACAGCTGGTCACTCCAATGAACTAGTTACCATAACTAGCATCCACGATTAACTCCGAACATTACAATGTCTTCAGCCAGTGAGGATCAGCTTCTTGGATACACCAAAGAGTATATCTCATGCTAGTCTCGACAGAATTGATGGTATCCAAATCCATCAATTCATTGACTAGGGATTATTCCAATACATCACAATTACACATGTAGAGATACTCACTAGTTGTGATCAAATCACAAATTCTCTCATGATATGAATCGTATTATGAACATTCAGTAAATGAGTTTATGATCTAATCAAATACATAAAAATATGTATACTTAAATAGTGAATCTTCATTTATCTTATAAATGGTTTAAATATAAGGCGATTGCCTTAGGACACCTCTCATATATAACTAACATCGTTGTCAATCAATAGCAGCAAGAAGAGTGCCAAAACATTGTGAAAGTTGTGTCTCCCTCGAAGAGAACTCCACCCTATTTTTGTTTCTGGGCAAACCCAAATCCCACGATCCTTGGTCTGATCTCCAATCATCAATTCACACGCAATCCTTGAATCTTGAAAAACATCCTCGATTCAAAGTATTTAGTCAACCATTTTAGCGAGAACCTATAAAAACCAGACACACGGAGAAACATATAGAATTTTATCACCAGAATCACGAACTTTCTTCCCACCAGTCGAGGCACCAGTCGAGCATGCCTTGCATCTGTGCATTTCTGTGAAGGGCTAGTCGAGGCACTGTGTCATGCCCTGAGAGTATATAGAGCTCGATAAACGGACAACATCTACCCTATATGTCATACAATTTCTTGTTGATACAAAGCCTTTCAGCTACAACCACACAACATACATATGAAATATATGAAAAACAACAGCGGAAGACTATCACAATATGAGTTATAAACTCAACATAATGCATACCGGTATGACTGACCACATATAAAAGAAATACCATAATAAACCCAAAAAGGTAAATGCAAACTCCAAACAAACAAACAACAATACAATTTCACCACATGAATTCAAATTCAAAATACGAAACATATGATAACCAAAAATTGTAACCCTCAAGAGTGGGATGAGATGGAATCAACTGGCAGAGCCCTGAGCATTCCAATGAATCTTCTACCTGCTACTTGGGAGACAAGAAACCCAGGGTCTGTGGTGATGAGTATAAAATTCAGCAGTAATATGAGAGATAGTGCATGAACAAAATATGAACGAATAGAGTTCAACAGGTATACAGTTTATAGGCAATATCAAATAACCCTCAGTATATCTATAATCCATGCATATACTAACTGACCAACTGGATATAATGCAATATACTGACATACCTGTAGGTCGGCAATGACTTAACCCATAACAACTTGAACAAGTATACAACAACATAACACATACAAATAACATGCAAGATCAATAACACACCTGCGATCAACTCATAGTCATATGTGTTGGTGCAATCGGCCTAGGTCATGATTGACCGGACTTGAGTTTGACTCGAACTGTATTTTGATGTTAGACAAAATGTTGACATGGAATTGTCATGGGAAGTCTAACATGGGTGCCACGTAAATGCAAGTGTGTAGCCTTGGCAATGGGAAGTCTTGAGGACTTGGCAAGTTCACTAATCTCGTAGGCTTGGGGTCCTTGAGTCAGTGAATGATGGCATTGTGAAGTCGTGCGCTTGGTGCATCCGAGGGACTGCCACACGGGGAGCGAATGGAGTGAGGCCCAAGGGAAGCAGACTTTGAGGAAAAGAGACACAAAGGATGACATTGCGAAGCCATGCGCTTGGTGCATCCGAGGGATGTAAGTCGAGGGAAGAGAGCTTCGGTAGGGAACTCCATGAGAGGATGAGGTGGACTTGGCCAAGTGGCTAAGACTAAGTGTCGGATGCTTAAACATGGTGTTTGAGAATTTACCCGATGGTCGGATGCTCAAACAACTCGATGTTTGAGGTTTTATCTGACATCAATCGACTGACATAGGTGCCAGTCGACTGCTCCAGGTCGATAGCAATCGACCGGTGTTCGACTGATGTGCTTCTGGCCGAACAGTCGACTGCCAAGAGTTGGCAGTCGACTGTCGACACCATCAGTTGACTCCAAGGACTTCCAGCTCATTCAAATGAGTCATCATCTTGAGAACATGATCCCTCATGGGTGTTCCCTCAATCATAGTGGTCGTCATCAAGTTCCTCATAGCTTCCTGCCTAGCAGCCCGATTCTGGTGTTTGAAAAGTTCCTTGAGATTGAGCATCATGTCATAGGCAGTAGTCATCGCCTGATGCTGATGTTGCAATACATTTGACATAGAAGCCAAAATGTAACACTGCACCATCTCATCAGCCTAGATCAACTTCCTATAACTCTCTTTCTCCTTCTCACTAGAATCATCCGTAGGCTTAGGAGGACACTCTTCAAAGAGTATATATTTGTACTCCTCAACAGTCAAGACAATGTCCAGATTCTGTTTCCAATCAACATAATTAGGTCCAGTAAGTTTGTTTTCTTTTAGAATCATAACAAGTGGGTTGAACGCCATTTTGAAAAAACCTAAGAATCACAGTGATCAAAACATTAGATTTCAAAATTTATTGATTCCTCAAATAATAAAATTTTAAAATCAACCAACACCTCAAAACACCAAGAATATCGTATGCTACGATAGTGTGGACGTATACGAATTCTACATTTGTAAGAGGAGGTTTTACCCATTAATTTTATTATCCTGTCAACCTTACTTTTTGACAAATAAAATTAATAGTTGGTTCCTCTTCGGCCCTACAAATAAAAGCAGTGACTTCGATGGGGAGGATACTTTTATTTGCATCTAAGTGTTTACTATTACCCGATACTAAGGCAATTACTTCAGATTATGTGCTTTCTGATGGGGAAGTACACACGCTCCTAAATAATTTCCTAGAACCATATTTGACCTAGTGATCTATTGATCTACCAAACAAACTCATCTGATATGGAGGAAGGCACTCAGAGCAAACATGCAAGTTTGTTCGCATCACATGTCAAATTGTAATGGAGGCCCGGGAATTAAAAAATATCCCTCTCCCATTTAGTAATTTAAAATTGAGGAATTTTCTCAAACACACAACATGCATATCAAACAATAAGAAATAAATATGAAAAAAAAACTTTCCAACTATTATGACTTTTGTTTTCCAATATGCTTCCCATCGTGTCGCCACCTCGTCCGCTCCTCCCTTTACCATGTGCAAGCCACAAAAGGATCCGAGCCGACATAAACTATTTTAATTTACATCCATCGATCCAATACTCCACGAAGGAGTGTACAACATATCTAGATCGAAAGTAAATTAAAATTAGCGGCTAAACAATGTCGTATTTAATTACAAAAATTAAATACTAATTAACCTCATCAATCGAGGATTCAAATAATTAGTTACAATCACACACACACAATCACATACATCCACATAGCCATAATAGTTGGATTTTATGCCTGCAAACAAAAAGTTAGCCTACACACATCCTATTATTATCTGGCATATACAATATATGATAAATGCGTGAAAGTAACCAAATCCAAACACACAAAACTAGAAACTGTGGCTCTGATACCACTTGAAGGGAATTGCTTCTGCGCTTCAGTCACTTATGCATGGCGATCCTATCACACATCCCCGGATTAAAATTTTATTAATCAAAACTAATCTAGACGGTGATGGATTACCCAAGCAACCGATTCATCATCGTGCTATTCAATTTGAGTAGTCGCTTGAACAAACTTGTTGTTCAAGCAACCTTACTCTTTTCCTCGATTAGCCGCGGAATAGATGATGAACGGATCACCGGTTTTTGTGTTTATCATCGGGGTCCATGTTAATCAATAACATACAAAATACAAATGAACTAGAATCAAAATTAAACAATATTATACCTCTTGTTTTACCTCTTGATCTTCTATTGTATTCCTATCCTCTTCTTGGACGTCATGTGGGTGACGATCTTCCAAGAATCGAAGCCTCCTAGATCGCGTGTCTTCCCTTCTTTGCTCGCTCCGAACAAGGGAAGAACAAACTACCTTCTTCTCCTTGCTTGTGCCGACCACCAACCACCAAGCTTGGTGTCCGCCGGCCCTAAGGAGAGGGAGAGGATGTGCCGGCCAAGACAAACGAAGAAGACACCCTATCCTTTATTGCCGCCGACCCTAGGAGAGGTGGAAGAGGCGCCAGCCAAATCCCAAGGAAGAAGGTATGTTGCCACCGACCCTTGGAGAAGGAGAGAAGGCGCTGGACAAGAGAGGAAGAAGATGCAAAACCCTAGCCACCTCTTGTTGCAACCGGCCCTAGCCCAACTCTTGTTGCCGCCCAAGCCTCTACAATGCAAACCCTAGCACAAGTTGTATTTCTCCCAAGGCTCTCCACATCCTTATATAGATCTAGGCTTCATGAGTATTTATAATAGGTTTCAATAGGGACCATGAGGAGGAGTTGGATCTTGGCCACCCAATGGATCCGAACCACATATAACCCGATCCATTAATGATGATACATTCCACTAGAGGATCATCATTGATCTACCTCACCAACCCCCATAATAAAATATGGGCTCAACATATTATTTGTACAAAATATCTCCCCGTGTTTAAGATATCGAATGTCCATTAATTAATTAAATTACTGATAATTTATTAATTAATATCTAACTCCATGAGTAGTACCACTCATCCTTATCATCATGTTGGACCAAGTCCACCTGCAGGATTTACATGATGAACTTTATGAGCTTCTCAAGGGGACATCATCATCCTAATATATAAGACATGGTTTCCTCCTATAATCAACGACACACCGTGTAAATAATATTATTTCTCAACTTACTAGGCCTATCGATTTAACACATAAATCTCGTCTATTGGTAAATCAAAGAAATAAATACTAAGTACATGTGCCCGTTATTATATCGGGATTAAGAGAATGTACACCATAATATCTAAGGTCTGATTCAATTATATAGTCAGTATAAATTGAATTACCTCTGGATCAGTCCTGCTCAATACACACAAAGTGTATTAGTGTAATTCTATGGTCAAGATAAACCAATACCAAATTACACTACAACCATGTCAATGGTTTGTCCAAAACCATCTTGGTTGTGAGCCTCTACTTATACCCTATAAGGAACTGATAACGTGATCTTCTGTGTGACACTACACACCATGTTATCTACAATGTAAAGTATCAGAAAATATGCATAAATAAATATAAAATGCAAACAATGATCATGTAATTCTTATTTCAAAATGAAGATGTTCATATAAAGGCTAGGTTTTCAGTATACATCCCAACACCGTGCGCATAACATGAGCTCGTTGAGCTCACCTAGTGGAGTAGGAACACAAAGGTTCCAAACCACGTATATCATGTTGTATTGTGTGTGCTTGTATTGTTGTTTAGTATTTCTATTGTTTCCACTGTGCTAACGACAATTATAGACAAGCGACATGCACGAATGAACAAATTCCATCATTGTACACAAATTGGGCTATTCACCCCCTCTAGCCAGCCATCGATCCTCCAACAATATGAACAACGTATAATCGAATGTGGAAACTAACCTGATCCATCTAATGTAGAATCATAATGATACACAAATGCCCATAACAATCTGATCCAACTCATACCCAAATACTCCACATACAACAGTACAACACATGTACATGATATATATGATAACGTATTACTATGTGCAACAATCATAGCTCAATCATATGCAACAATCACAAGCATATGCAATATGCATCGAACATAAATATGTGCCTTCACAGCGATGCATGTGCATGGTCACTGCCTGAACACCTCGCTACCACAACCCCGTGTGGCCTGGGTGAACAAAACATGACAATTGTCCCAACTCCACCTACCACTACTCTCGAGTGGGCGAATGGATAGTATGAGTAAGTAGCTATCTAGCCACAAATAAGGGTCCCTGTTGCAAGCAACTCTAGCTACCACTACCCATGAGTGGTCAAGTGTTGCACGATAGGACAAGCTGCATGCACTCCAGCTACCACTATTGCTCAGTGGCTGAGTGCTGCAGATATCACTGCCCATATCTCCCGCAACCACTATCCCACAGTGGCCGGGTGGACAGGTATGACTAGTGACTCTCAATCAACCACAAGGAAGACATAGTCAACAGCATGCATGTAATGAGATAATAAACCCTCCATACATCTAGGCCCTCAGCCACACTCTCTATCCCACAGAGAGCCATACAACAGACATACAACCCATGCTAGGACCTCTAGTCCATAAACAAAACTCCACTGATGACCCTCTCAACCATCCACGATAGTCATGATCGACAGGACAATGCAAGGTCATGCAATAAGACAACCAAGTCTACAGTTATAACCATTACCAACTCTAGTGGTATAACATGATGGCCAAATCAAGGACTATAACTGTACTCAACTACATACCCATATACAACATCTATAACACGAATACATGTAGAGTCTATATTCAACAACCGGGACATATGAAACTGTAATGATAACAAGTAGAACATCTCAAAGTTCAAAGGCTAGTATCAAGCACAAGAATAAATTAGAGTGGAGTCAAGATAGTGGTATCATCATCATCATAATATCTCATGCACTAGAAATTAATTATCTACCTGACCAATGTAGAGATTACCCACCTGATATGTAGACCACCAATTGTCTTCACGTCCGCAATCTGTCTCGAATCAAGGTCCTGCACACAACATAAAATACAATTAAGTCCTATTGTAACCCGAATGATCAAATCAAATCCTACTTCGAACTCGTATCATAAACCACTAGCCAAATATTAACCACAAATATCTTTCACCCATCCCACACAATGTCTATTATCTCACCATGATTAAACACTTGATCTAATTAGCAACCCCACTGTACGATAGTTAGAATCTAATTTTTTACATAACTGATCCAATGCCTTCTCATTACCCTTAATCGTTCAATAAATATCAGATTAACTATAAATCAACTCCTATACAAATATAAAATGCAACATACATACAACATTCATCTAGATCCAATCCTATTAATCCATAACACTACCATTCCTACCCATCCACAGATTATTCAACACACCAATGATCATTAAATATATATGTAAATATCACAATATGGACTTACCTTGCACTACCTATCCAAATTCAGTTTTCATTGATTCACTCCGATCACGGTGACAAATCTGTGCTCAACGCCTATGTCCTCCTTCCTCGGACCTTCACCCAACGGGTAGGTTTTTGACAATTCAAACCCCAACCATTGATTCCCCCATATGAGTTCTGAGTTCATAACTTATCATCAAGAAAGAAACCTATGATTTGAATCGGAAGTCATCGACAACAAAAAGCTCAGAACACCAAAATGAAAGGTAGTCGACCGACAGAGCAACAACGGTTTGACTGAAATCATGAAAACTGGAATAGGTAAGAAAAGAAAATATCGAGATCTACCAACAATCACATCTACACCAGTGCCATTCCTCCCTGTGTCCAATGCAATCAACCACTCCAGCTTCAGATCGTTGTGCTTCTAATCAGAGATGATCATCGAAAATGGAGTCGTTGGCTCTTCCTCTCAAAATTGCCAACTCATGCAGCTGCAGCGTCGATCGACGAGAGACGATAGAGACTGACCAGAGCTTAGGATTGAAATGAGATGGAGCGGTGAAAAAAAAATTGGGAGAAAGGAGAAGAATCGACGATGGGATGAAAAGATCGAGAAGAAGGCTAGGTTCACATTTTTTTAAGGCCGATGGAATGGGTTCAGCTAACCTAGGTTTAGCTTGATTCAAACCTAGGGTTAAAGGAGACTTAGGGTTAAATCGTTAAACCTTTAATAAATCACTTATATTTCTAATGATCATAAGAAATTTATATAAGTATAATTTTTTTTCCGATATCTTACATTCTCCCCCACTAATAAAAATTTGGTCCCCAAATTTCCTACCCAAGTACGACAAGTAAACATGGATATTATCCTTCATCTCTTAATAGACCTTCCAAAATCTAATAGAAAATCCTTAATTTCTTAGTGCATAACCACACCTCTCCTAAGGTTAGAGATACTGCTAAATCACACAATCAAAATGTAAGGATTCTTCTAATCTTATCCCAAAAACATTCTAAATATGAGTGAATACAAACTACCAAAATCAATCATAGTATCGACATAGATAACATAGACAAAAAGCATACCTCGAATGACTGCTCCAATGGCCCGCTGCGCTTCCTCTCGGATAGTAGTGAAAATGCATCCAGGCTCCGCACTAGGTGGTTGTATCCCCAGATGAGCAGTAGGGTGCCTCCACTCAGGCTGAGTCTGGCTCTGAAGTACAGATATCGAATGTGGCAAAAAAACATACACCTGAGAATCTGTCGGTAGATACTGCTGTGTAGGAACCCTTGAGTAGTATGTCACTGGAGCTGCAGGAGGTTGAATAACCACTAGCATCGTGGTACACTGATATAGCTGCGCCTGAGGAGGTAACTGTTGTTGTTGTCTAGATGCCTGATACTTCTGGGTTGTCTTATGCTGATGCTGCTGAGTAGCTCTCTTCTCCTAAGTAAAAGTATCTAAAGATTCCAACTGTGCCCTCAAAGTACATTCTCGACTAAAATGCCCAGGAAGCTTGCAATAAAAACAAATAGAGTGGTCTAGTGGCCATTCTTCTTTACTATGACTTTCGGATCCACACTGGAAACATCTAATTATGGCTTGGCCCTTCTTGCCACTAGAGGATCTCGGAGTGTGTCGACTTCTCTTCTGAGGTCTAAATGACTCTTTAGCAAAATCTCGAGAACTTGAATTTCGTTCTTGTCTTTTCTATCCAACACTTGGTGGGTTCTGATCCTTAGCCTTGCCTTGGGAAAATTGCTTATCAATCTCTTTTTCCCGAGCCACCTGCTGTTGTGTCATTTCTATCAATATAGCTCGATCCAAAGCCTCTCGATAAGTACCAATAGAAGATCTGGACATTCTGATCTGTATATATGCAGTAAGACCTTGAGTAAACTGGAACATCCTATCTCCATCTTAGATCACAAGATGAGGACTAAACTCTGCGAGTCTGGTGAACTCCGCATTATATTCCATAACTGAGCGGTCGCCCTTCTTGAGACTTAAGAATTCTTGACGGTGAGCCATACGAAATGACACTGGAAAATATTGCCTCTCAAAAGCCTCTCTGAATATGAACCACTGTGTCTCCTGCTCTCTGAACACCATCTTCTGCATCTTCCACCAAATGACCGCCTGATCCCACCGATGATATGCAGCTAGGACTATTTTTTCCTCCTCTGTGCAGGTCATGTACTCAAAAGTGTCCTCGAAGTTGTCTAACCAAGAACGAGCAATCCATGGGTCAGATTTCCCATGGAATAGAGTAAATCGATCTTTGGCAGATCGTGCCAACACCAATATGCGTGCTTTATCCATGACCCGAATAGGATCCTTGGATGCTGGCACATTCAGTGGTATCCCATGATCCTGTGGTTCTTGATCTTCATCAAAAAAATGATGACCCAGTCCTCGATTGTCCAGCTCATCCTCCGTAGTCTCTAGTCCAATGGACTCAGTAGGTCGTTTTAGGGTATGTCCCTTACCACAAGTGTGCACGGGAGCCATAATAATGTCGACAATACCTGTTAAACAATTACATTAATATATAACTGAGAGTTATAATGCAAGAAGAATTCTTACTTCCTATTGTCGAAGATCGTGCTGCTACCAATCCCATCTCATAAAACCAAAACCGAATACACAAATCCCGAGGTTCAAAACATGCTAGAAAAAAAATCAATGCATGGACATCACAACCATGGCTTTAATACCAATAAAATTTTCACACCCCGAGAGTATTATGAGTCCGATAAACGGATAGTATCTCCCCTGTACATGATATAATTTCCTATTTATACAAAGCCTTTCAGCCACAACAACACAACATACATATGAAATATATGGAAAACAACAGTAGAAGACTATCACAATATGAGTTATAAACTCAACATAATGCATATCGGTATGACTGACCACATATAAAAGAAATACCGTAATAAACCCAAATAGGAAAATGCAAACTCCAAACAAACGACCAACAATACAATTTCACCACATGAATTCAAATTCAGGATACGAAACATACGATAACCAAAAACTGTAACCCTCGGGAGTGGGATGAGATGGAATCAACTGGAAAAGCCCCGAGCAATCCAATGAATCTTCTAACTGCTACCTGGGAGAAATGAAACCCAGGGTCTGTTTTAGTGAGTATAAAATTCAGCAGTAATATGAGAGATAGTGCATGAACAACATATGAACGAATAGAGTTCAACAGGTATACAGTTTATAGGCAATATCAAATAACCCTCAGTATATCTATAATCCATGCATATACCAACTGATCAACTGGATATAATGCAATATACTAACATACCTGTAGGTTGGCAATGACTTAACCCATAACAACCTGAACAAGTATACAACAACATAACACAAACGAATAACATGCAAGATCAATAACACACCTGTGATCAACTCATAGTCATATGAACAACGTATAATCAAATGCTGAAACTAACCTGATCCATCTAATGTAGAATCATAATGATACACAAATGCCCATAACAATCTGATCCAACTCATACCCAAATACTCCACATACAACAGTATAACACATGTACATGATATATATGATAACGAATAACTATGTGCAACAATCATAGCTCAATCATATGCAACAAAAACAAGCATATGTAATATGCATCGAACATAAATATGTGCCTCCACAGTGATACATATGCATGGTCACTGCCTGAACACCTCGCTACCACAACCCCGTGTGGCCTGGATGAACAAAACATGACAATTGTCCCAACTCCAGCTACCACTACTCTCGAGTGGTCGAATGGACAGTATGAGTAAGTTGTTGGGATGTATACTGAAAAGTCTATCTTTTGTATGAACATCTTTATTTTGAAATAAGAATCACATGATCATTGATTGCATATTTATGGTTATGCATATTGTCTAATACATTACATTGTAGATAACATGGTGTGTGGTGTCACACGGGAGATCATGTTATCGGCTCCTTGTAAAGTATAAGTATAGGCTCACAACCAAGATGGCTTTGGACAAACCATTGGTATGGTTGTAGTGTGAGTTGGTATTAGTTTGTCTTGACCATAGAATCACACTAGTACACTTTGTGTGTATTGAGCAGGACCGACTTAGAGGTGATTCGATTTATTGCTGACTACATAATCGAATCAGACCTCATATATTATATTGTACATACTCTTAATCCCGATATAATAATGGGCACATATACTTAGTATTCATTTCTTTGATTTACCAATGGGCGAGATTTATAGATTAAATCGATAGGCTCGGTAAGTTGGGAAATGATATTATTTATATGGTGTGTCGTTGATTATAGGAGAAAACTGTGTCCTATATATTAGGATGATGATGTCCCCTTGAGGAGCTCATAAGGTTCATCATGTAAACCCTACAGGTGGACTTGGTCCGACATGATGATAAGGTTGAGTGGTACTACTCATGGAGTTAGATGTTGATTAATTAATGGTCAGTAAATTAATTAATCGACGAACATTCGAGATCTTAAACACGGGGAGAAAATGTACATATAATATATGGAGCCCATATTAACTTATGGGGGTTGGTGAGGTAGATCAATGATAAACCTTTAGTGGATTGGATTATCATTAATGGATCGGACTTTATGTGAGCTTGATCTATTGGGTGGCCAAGATTCAACTCCTCCTCATGGTCCCTATTGTATCCTATTAATACCTCATGAAGCCTAGATCCAATGGTTGAAAACAAAACTCTAGATCCAACGGTAGAGATTAAATCTCTAGATCCGACGATTGAGATTAAATCTCTAGATCCGACGGTTGAGATTAAATCCCTAGAACCGATGGTGGAGATTAAAGGAGAGCATGGGGTGGGCGGCAGTTTGATGGAAGGGAGATTAGGGTTTGCTTCCCTTGGGCGGCAAGGAATCCTAGTTGGGTTAGGATTGAGTTGGGCAGCTAGGGTTTGGGAGTGTAGGTTTTGCCCGGAAGCTCTGAAACCAATTGAAGGGTTTTGCTTATCGAGTCCGTGACGGGAAACTTCACTTCCCACTTCACCTTGGTTGCTTGATCATGGCGATCCCTTCGATGTCCCCAGATTAAAAAAAAATTAATCCTAGACAAAAGGGATTGCCCAAACAACCAAGTCATCATTGTACTATTCGTTTAGAGAGGTCACTTGAACAAACTCATTGTTCAAGTGACCATCCTCTATTCTACGAGTAGCCGTGGAATAGATGATGTCTGGATCACCAGTTTTTGTGTTTATGCTCGGGATCCAAGTATTATTTAGCCATATACAGATTTATATCATGCTCATAGTTGAAAAACAAAAACAAGCAAGTAACAAAAGAGAATAGAGAATAGGTATACCTCTCGATCTTCTAATGTATGACCTTCCTCCTTTCGGACGTCGTGTGGGCGACGATCTACCAAAAGTCGAAGCTCCAAGATCACAAATTTTCCTTCCTTGATCTTCCAAAGAAAGAGAAAGAATAGAAACAAGGTTCTTCTCCTTCCTAAAACCAACCAACAAGGAGCAAAGACAATCCTTGCCGCCGGCCAACAAGGAGAAGGAGATGATGATAGAAACCAACCAAGACACCAAGGGAAACCCCTAAGTCTTGTTTCCACCACTCAAGGAGAAGGAGAGGAGTGGTTTGGCCGCCGTACAATGGCTGGAAAAAGCTGGGAAAACAAGCTGGACGCCGACCACCTTGAAGGAAGAAGAAGAAAGCAATCACCTTCCTTATTTGGTGCCGCCACCCTCCAAAAACCCAAACCCTAGCTTTGCCGCCAACTCCAAAACCTTAGCCTCTCTTGATTGATTCTCCACGCCAACCCATCAAGCTCCTTTTATAGAGTTAGGGATAAGCCTCCTTTTAATCTCCACCATTGGTTCTAGGGATTTAATCTCAACCGTCGGATCTAGAGATTTAATCTCAACCGTCGGATCTAGAGATTTAATCTCTACCTTTGGATCTAGAGTTTTGTTTCTATCCATTGGATCAAAGCTTCATGAGGTGTTAATAGGATACATTAGGGACCATGAGGAGGAGTTGGGTCTTGGCCACCCATGGATTAAGCCGATCCACTAATGATAATCCAATCAACTAAAGGATCATCATCGATCTACCTCACCAACCCCCATATGATAATATGGGCACCATATATTATTTGTACATTTTCTCCCCGTGTTTAAGATCTTGAATATCCGTCGATTAATTAATTTACTGACCATTAATTAATCAACATCTAACTCCTTGAGTAGTACCACTAAACCTTTTCATCATGCCGGACCAAGTCCACCTGCAGGGTTTACATGATGAACCTTATGAGCTCCTCAAAGGGACATCATCATCCTAATATATAGGACACAATTTCCTCCTATAATCAATGACACACCATATAAATAATATCATCTCCCAACTTACTGAGCCTATCGATTTAATCTATAAATCTCGCCCATTGGTAAATCAAAGAGATGAATACTAAGTATATGTGTCCGTTATTATATCGGGATTAAGAGCATGTACATAATAATATCTGAGGTCCGATTCGATTATGTAGTCAGCAATAAATCGAATCACCTCTAAGTCGGTTCTGCTCAATACACACAAAGTGCACTAGTGTGATTCTATGGTCAAGACAAACCAATACCAAATCACACTACAACCATTCTGATGGTTTGTCCAAAGTCATCTCTGTTGTGAGCCTTTACTTATACTTTACAAGGAGCCGATAACATGATCTCCCATGTGACACCACACACCATGTTATTTACAATGTAATGTATTAGACAATATTACATAACTATAAAAATGCAAACAATGATCATGTGATTCTTATTTCAAAATAAAGATGTTCATACAAAAAGTAGACTTTTCAGTATACATCCCTACAGGGAGGTGGTGTGGGTGGCAACAAGAGGAGAAGTTCCTTTCTTCTTCTTCCTAAGGTGTTGCTGGCATCTATCCTTCTTCCCTCTACTTTGGCCGGTGCTCAACCTATTCCTCTTCCCCTCTTCTTTGGTCGGCGGCAACTAGGAGAGCTAGGGTTAGGGTTTTGGGTGGCTACAAGGTGAAGGGTTGGTTTTCTTTCTCTTCTCCAAGTGTTGGCCGGCGCCCATCACCCTCATAGATTATCCTTTGGTCGGTTCCCATACTCCATATTCTCTTCCTTGGTCGGTGACAACATCAAGTCTATTGACTTGGTGGCCGGTTCTAGATAGGAAGAAGAGTTTTGTTTTATGATCTTTCTTTGTTCGGAGTGAACAAGGAAAGGAAGATTGGTGATCTAGGAGGCTTCGACTTTTGGAAGATCGTCACCCACACGACGTCCAAAAGGAGGAAGGACATACAATAGAAGATCAAGAGGTATAACAAGAGGTATAATCTTGTTTATTTTGATTAGTTTTCTTTTGTATAATGTCTATAATTGTTTTCAATTATATGCATGTTATATATTCTATTTTGTGGCTAATATAACTTGGATCCCGAATATAAACACAAAAGCAGGCGATCGGTACATCGTCTATTTTGTGGCTATTCGTAGAATAAAGGTTGGTGGCTTGAACAACAAGTTTGTTCAAGTGACCACTCTAATCGAATAGCACGACGATGAAATGGTTGCTTGGGTAATCCCTCGTGTCAAGGATAAATTTTTTTATCCGGGGACATAGAAGGGATCGCCATGAACAAGCGACCGAGTTGAAGTGGGAAGCGAAGTTTCTTACCTTCAAGAGGTATCAGAGCTTCCGGGGAAAAACCCTTCAAGTGGTATCAGAGCCACGGTTTCCGGTTTTGTGTGTTTAGGATTCAGTTATTTTTATGCACTTTTCATATATTATATGTACCGGATAATAGTTGGATATACGTAGGTTAACTCTTTGGTTGCAGGCATAGGATACAACTATTATGGCCATATGTGTGTATGTGATTGTATGTGTGTAATTGTATATTTTGTTGAATCCTCGGGGTTGACAAGGCTAGTATTTAATTTTTGTAATTAGATACGACATTGTTTAGCCACTCTTTTTATTTTAGTTTACTTTCGATCTAGATTTCATGTACACTCCCTCATGGAGTATAGGATCGATGGATGTAAATTAAAATATTTTTTCTTGGCTCGGATCTCCGGATGGCTTGTATATGGCGTAGGGAGTAGCGAACGAGATGGCGATACGACGGGAGATATATTGAAGACAAAAGCCATAATAGTTGGAAAATTTTTATTTTTCATATTTATTTCTTATTGTTTGATATGCATGTCGTAGGCTAGAAAATTCCTCAATTTTAAATTACTAAGTGGGAGAGGAATATTTTTATAAATTCCCATGGCCTCCATTACGATTTGACATGTGATGCAAGCAAACTTGCACGTCGGCTCTGAGTGCCTTCCTCCCCATCGGATGAGTTTGTTTGTCGATCACAGGGTCAGATATGGTTATAGGAAATTATTTAGGAGCGTGTGTACTTCCCCATCGGAAGGCACATAACCCAAGATAATTTTTTTGGTATCGAGTAATGGTGAACACTTAGATGCAAATAGGAGTATCCTCCCCATCGGAGTCACTACTTTTATTTGTAGGGCCGAAGAGAAACCAACTATTAATTTTATTTGTCAAAAAGTTAGTGGTGGAAGATTTTCCAACCTGCGAATCCTGCTTGGAGGGTAAAATGACCAAGAGGCCTTTTAAGGCCAAGGGGTATAGAGTCAAAGATGTGTTAGAATTGGTTCATTATGATTTGTGTGGTCTTATGTCTATCCAGGCAAGAGGTGGTTTTGAGTATTTCGTCTCTTTTATAGACGATTATTCGAGATATGGATACATTTACTTGATGCGCCGCAAGTCCGAATGCTTTGACAAGTTCAAAGAATTCAAGGCTGATGCATAGAAACGTCAAGGTAATAGTATCAAGACACTATGATCTGATCGTGGTGGTGAGTACCTCTTGGGAGAGTTTAGGAATTACTTATCAGAGGCTAGGATTCAATCCCAATTGTCTGCACCTGGCACACCCCAGTAGAATGGTGTAGTAGAGCGAAGGAATAAGACTCTTATGGAGATGGTTAGATCGATGATGAGTTATTCTGAGTTGCCATATTCGTTCTGGGGATATGCTCTAGATACGGCAGTGTATATTCTGAACTTGGTCCCATCTAAATCAGTGCCTTCTACTCCCATAGAATTGTGGACTGGGCGAAAGCATAGTCTAAGACATATTCATATTTGGGGGAGTCTAGCACATGTGCTGAAGGTAGATGCTGGTAAGTTGGAACCTCGTACAGAAGTACACATGTTCGTTGGCTATCCTAGAGGAACGAAAGGTGGTTTGTTTTATAGTCCTAGAGATCAGAGGGTGATCGTTAGCATGATCGCCAGATTTCTAGAGGAAGACTATGTGATGAACCACAAGCCCATGAGTAAGATTGTTCTGGAGGAATTGAAAGGGGAAGTCACTTCTTCAGTACCACCGATACAAGAAGATATACCACAAGTCACTGCACCGCGTGTCACAGAGGATACATAGGTGATACCTCGTTGTAGTGGGAGGGTTGTGAGATAGCCTGATAGATTCATGTTCTTGGGAGAATCTTCTGATTTGGTCCTTGGCAAACATGAACCTGATCCCTGGACATATGACGAGGCAATCCAAGATAAAGATGTGATATCTTGGCAAAATTCAATGAATACTGAGATTGAATCTATGGATTTGAATCAGGTCTGGGAGCTAGTAGAATCATCCGATGGTGTAAAAACCATTGGTTGTAAGTGGATCTACAAAAGAAAGAGAGGAATAGACAGGAAGGTTGAGACCTTCAAAGAGAGGCTTGTTGCGAAGGGGTATACTCAGAAAGAGGGTATCGATTATGAGGAGACCTTTTTGCCGATGGCCATGCTCAAGTCTATCCGGATTCTCTTATGCATTGCAGTTCATATGGATTATGAGGTGTGGTAGATGAATGTCAAGACATCTTTCCTTAATGGAAGTCTTGAGGAAAACATCTATATGAAGCAACCAGAGGGATTCATTGCGAAGGGAAAAGAGCATCTTGTATGTAAGCTTAATCGGTCCATTTATGGATTGAAGCAAGCTTCGAGGTCTTGGAACATCCGCTTTGATGAGGTAATCCAGTCTTATGGATTTATTCAAAGTCTAGATGAGTCTTGTGTATACAAGAGATGTGACGAAAACGTAGTGGTATTTTTTGTACTATACGTAGATGACGTTTTGTTAATTGGCAACAATGTCAAGGTGTTATCAGATGTAAGGGTATGGTTGTCCAAACAATTTGATATGAAGGACTTGGGAGAAGTGGGACACATCCTTAGGATCAAAGTTATAAGGGATCGCAGGAAAAGGATGTTGTGCTTATCTCAAGCTTCATACATAGACACCATTATGGATCGTTTTAGCATGCAGAACTCCAAGAAGGGTTTTCTACCTTTTAGGGATGGAGTTCCTTTATCTAAGGAGATGTGTCCTAGAACATCTGAGGAGATAGAGGAGATGAAGGCGGTTCCTTATACTTCGGCAGTAGGAAGCCTCATGTATGCTATGCTATATACAAGACCAGATATCTGCTTTGCCGTGAGCATGGTCAGCAGATATCAGAGTAATCCAGGACAGGAAAATTGGACTGCGGTAAATCATATATTGAAGTACCTGAGAAGGACTAGGGATTATATGCTAGTTTACCAGGCAGACCAATTACTCCCTGTGGGTTATAGGGATTTCGACTTCCAATCTGATAGGGATAACAGTAAGTCTACCTCAGATTTTGTGTTTACATTGGGAGGTGGAGCCATTGTATGGAGGAGTGTCAAGCAGAAATGCGTGGCGAACTCTACCATGGAAGCTGAGTATGTGGCAGCCTCTGAGGAGGCCAAAGAAGTTATGTGGCTCAGGAACTTCCTGATGGACTTAGATGTGATTCCTGGTTTGCCCAGAACTATCACAATTTATTATGATAATAGTGGTGCAGTTGCAAACTTGAAGGAACCACGAGCCCATAAGGCAAGTAAACACATAGAGCGCAAGTACCACCTGATATGAGAAATTGTAAAGAGAGGTGAAGTTGTTGTGGCCAAGATTGCATCGGAGGATAACCTAGCAGATCTTTTCACTAAGGCCCTTCTGGCGAGAGCTTTTGATAGGCATGTGGAGGGAATGGGAATCAGATGTATGACAGTTTGAGGACAACATAGTCTTTTAGTATAAGTGGGAGATTGTTGGGATGTATACTGAAAAGTCTATCTTTTGTATGAACATCTTTATATTGAAATAAGAATCACATGATAATTGATTGCATATTTATGGTTATGCATATTGTCTAATACATTACATTGTAGATAACATGGTGTGTGGTGTCATATGGGAGATCATGTTATCGACTCCTTGTAAAGTATAAGTATAGGCTCACAACCAAGATGGCTTTGGACAAACCATTGGTATGGTTGTAGTGTGAGTTGGTATTGGTTTGTCTTGACCATAGAATCACACTAGTACACTTTGTGTGTATTGAGCAGGATCGACTTAGAGGTGATTCGATTTATTGCTGACTACATAATCGAATCGGACCTCAGATATTATATTATACATACTCTTAATCCCGATATAATAACGGGCACATGTACATAGTATTCATTTCTTTGATTTACCAATGGGCGAGATTTATAGATTAAATCGATAGGCTCGGTAAGTTAGGAAATGATATCATTTATATGTTTTGCCGTTGATTATAGGAGGAAACCGTGTCATATATATTAGGATGATGATGTCCCCTTGAGGAGCTTATAAGGTTCATCATGTAAACCCTGCAGGTGGACTTGGTCCGACATGATGATAAGGTTGAGTGGTACTACTCATGGAGTTAGATGTTGATTAATTAATGGTCAGTAAATTAATTAATCGATGGACATTCGAGATCTTAAACACGGGGAGAAAATGTACATATAATATATGGAGCCCATATTAACTTATGGGGGTTGGTGAGGTAGATCAATGATAAACCTTTAGTGGATTGAATTATCATTAATGGATCGGACTTTATGTGGGCTTGATCCATTGGGTTGCCAAGATCCAACTCCTCATGGTCCCTATTGTAGCCTATTAATACCTCATGAAGCCTAGATCCAATGGTTGAAAACAAAACTCTAGATCCAACGGTAGAGATTAAATCTCTAGATCCGACAGTTGAGATTAAATCTCTAGATCCGACGGTTGAGATTAAATCCCTAGAACCGATGGTGGAGATTAATGGAGAGCATGGGGTGGGCGGCAACTTGATGGAAGGGAGATTAGGGTTTGCTTCCCTTGGGTGGCAAGGAATCCTAGTTGGGTTAGGATTGAGTTGTGCGGCTAGGGTTTGGGAGGTGGTGTGGGTGGCAATAAGAGGAGAAGTTCCTTTCTTCTTCTTCCTAAGGTGTTGCTGGCACCTATCCTTCTTCCCTCTACTTTGGCCGGTGCTCAACCTATTCCTCTTCCCCTCTTCTTTTGTCGGTGACAACTAGGAGAGCTAGGGTTAGGGTTTTGGGCAGCTACAAGGTGAAGGGTTGGTTTCCTTTCTCTTCTCCAAGTGTTGGCTGGCGCCCATCACCCTCATTGATTCTCCTTTGGCCGGTTCCCATACTCCATATTCTCTTCCTTGGCCGGCGACAACATCAAGTCTATTGACTTGGTGGCCGGTTCTAGATAGGAAGAAGAGTTTTGTTTTATGATCTTCCTTTGTTCGGAGTGAACAAGGAAAGGAAGATTGGTGATCTAGGTGGCTTCGACTTTTGGAAGATCGTCGCCCACACGACGTCCAAAAGGAGGAAGGACATACAATAGAAGATCAAGAGGTATAACAAGAGGTATAATCTTGTTTTTTTTATTAGTTTTCTTTTGTATAATGTCTATAATTGTTTCCAATTATATGCATGTTATATTCTGTTTTGTGGCTAATATAACTTGGACCCTGAATATAAACACAAAAGCCGGTGATCCGTACATCGTCTATTCCGCGGCTATTCATAGAATAGAGGTTGGTGGCTAGAACATCAAGTTTGTTCAAGTGACTACTCTAATTGAATAGCACGACGATGAAACGGTTGCTTGGGAATCCCTCGTGACAAGGATAAATTTTTTTATCCGGGGACGTAGAAGCGATCGCCATGAACAAGCGACCGAGTTGAAGTGGGAAGCGAAGTTTCCTACCTTCAAGAGGTATCAGAGCTTCCGAGGAAAAACCCTTCATAAGTAGCTATCTAGCCACATATAAGGGTCCTTGTTGCAAGCAACTCTAGCTACCACTACCCATGAGTGGTCGAGTGTTGCATGACAGGACAAGTTGCACGCACTCAAGCTACCACTATTGCTCAGTGGATGAGTGTTGCAGATATCACTGCCCATATCTCCCGCAACCACTATCCCACAGTGGTCGGGTGGACAGGTATGACTGGTGACTCTCTATCAATCACAAGGAAGACATAGTCAGCAGCATGCATGTAATGAGATGATAAACCCTCCATGCATCTAGGCCCTCAACCACACTCTCTATCCCACAAAGAGCCATACAACAGACATACAACCCATGCTAGGACCTCCAGTCCATAAATAAAACTCCACTGATGACCCTCTCAACCATCCACCATAGTCATGATCAACAGGACAATGCAAGGTCATGCAATAAGACAACCAAGTCTACAGTTATAACCATTACCAACTCTAGTGGTATAATATGATGGCCAAATCAAGGACTATAACTGTACTCAACTACATACCCATATACAACATCTATAACACGAATACATGTAGAGTCTATATTCAACAACCGGGACATGTGAAACTGTAGTGATAATAAGCAGAACATCTCAAAGTTCAAAGGCTAGTATCAAGCATAAGAATAAATCAGAGTGGAGTCAAGATAGTGGTATCATCGTCATCATAATATCTCATGCACTATAAATTAATAATTTACCTGACCAATGTAGAGATTACCCACCTGATATGTAGACCACCAATTGTCTTCACGTCCGCAATCTGTCTCGAATCAAGGTTCTTCACATAACATAAAATACAATTAAGTCCTATTGTAACCCAAATGATCAAATCAAATCTTGCTTCGAACTCGTATCACAAACCACTAGCCGAATATTAACCATAAATATCTTTCACCCATCCCACACAATGTCTATTATCTCACCATGATTAAACACTTGATCTAATTAGCAACCCCACTGTACGATAGTTAGAATCTAATTTCTTACATAATTGATCCAATACCTTCCCATTATCCTTAATCGTTCAATCAATATCAGATTAACAGTAAATCAACTCCTATACAAATATAAAATGCAACATACATACAACATTCATCTAGATCAAATCCTATTAATCCATAAAACTATCATTCCTACCCATCCACAGATTATGTGACACATCAATTATCATTATATATATATATGTAAATATCACAATCTTGACATACATTGCACTACCTATCCAAATTCAGATTTCACCGATTCATTTCAATCAAGGCGACAAATCTGTGCTCACAGCCTATGTCCTTCCTCGGACCATCACCCAATGGGTAGGTTTTTGACAAATCAAACCCCAACCACCGATTCCCCCATCTGAGTTCTGAGTTCACAACCTATCATCAAGAAAGAAACCTATGATTCGAATTGGAAGTCATCGATAACAACAAGCTCAGAACACCAAAATGAAAGGTGGCCGACCGACAGAGCAATAACTGTTTGACTGAAATCATGAAAATTGGAATAGGTAAGAAAAGAAAAAATCGAGATCTACCAGCAATCACATCTACACCAGCGCCATTACTCCCTGTGTCCAATGCAATCAGCCACTCCAGCTTCTGATCATTGTGCTTTCGATCGAAAATTACCATCTAGAATGGAGTCTTCGACTCTTCCTCTCAAAATTGCCAGCTCACATAGCTGCGACGTCAATTGATGAGAGACAACAAAGACCGAACGGAGCTCAGGATCGAAATGAGAAGGAGTGACGGAAAAAAATCGAGAGAAAGGAGAAGAATCGGCGACGGGAAGAAAAGATCGAGAAGAAGGTTGGGTTCGTGTTTTTTTTGTAAGGCTGGTGGAATGGGTTCAGCTAACCTAGGGTTGGCTTGATTCAAACCTAGGGTTAAAGGAGACTTAGGGTTAAATCGTTAAACCTTTATTAAATCACTTATATTTCTAATGATCATAAGAAATTTATATAAGTATAATTTTTTTTCGATATCTTACATGTTGCCTCGACTACATAGGTCGAAACAAAAAAATTATTCTATTGCAGTCGTGGCTACAATCGAACTTGCCTCGCTTCTGTCTGCAACTGCCCAGGACCAGTTGAGGCGCCGCCTTGATAGCACCAGTCAAACTCGTTAAGATTCACAAGTTTTTCTTTCCTCAGTCAAGGCGCTAGGTGAGTGCAGCTTGCGTCTATATCTTTCAACTTAGGATCAATCGAGTCATCGCCTCGACTGTGGTTCATCTGTAACAATCGAGCTTCAACAACCACCGTTGACCACCACACAAGATCAGTTGAGGTGCCGCCTCGACTGCTCTGGAGCAATCGAGGCAACGACTCCACTATGCCTTGTCGATGACAAGTTTCTCCACCTGATGAATGTAGTAAGGGAAATAATTGATGTGTCAACTCATTGTTGTCCTTAAGACCCATTGTTTCAGTCAACTCTACGACTAAAACACAACTAGTAAAGACTCTACTTAGAGTCCCTTTACTTTGCCAAGACTCCGCCCATCAACCATTCTTGGACTTTTCACCTTGTCACTTTCGCAAGGAATTTCCCTACTGCTAAGGAATTACTCATCTTGGACTTTTCACCTTGCACCCCTATAAGGAATTTCCAGCTGTCAAGGAATTAACCATCTTAGACTTTTCACCTTGCACCCCCGCAAGGAATTTCCAACTGCCAAGGAATTAACCATCTTGGACTTTTCACCTTGCACCCCCATAAGGAATTTCCAACAGCCAAGGAATTAACCATCTTGGACTTTTCCCACAGATTTCTCACCTGCCAAGGAATTACCCATCTTGGACTTTTCACCAAGGTCCACCCTCGGATTTCTCACCTTACTTAAACTTTTTTCAAACACCAAAACATAACTTGGAGCTTTCATCTCCAACAGTCTCCCCCTTTTTAATGTTTGACAACCCGTTTAAGTTTAGGTCACACAAATCAGATAAACCAGATCAAGTCAGTAAACTAGATCAAGTCAGAAGACTATAAATCAGATCAATGATAGTCATCCTAAACTATAAACACTCTCTCCTCCCCCTTTGGCAAACACCGAAAAGGGTTTCATAATCAAGAATACTATATCAGACCACTATATATCAACATATTTGGTCAGATTATAGTAAATCAGTTATCAATCAAGGTGATAGATACATACTGAAAATCCTCCCCCTTAATGCTATCTGCATTTTTAGCTTTAAGTTTTGAAACCACCTCCCTTTTTATTCATTTTACTGTAAGTTTACAAATGTCAGGCTCTCTCAAGCATTCTCTAGTGCTGGAAGTGATAAACAACCCTGAGAAGTCCAATCGAGCCTCTGGACGAGGCATTCTGGCTTCTAGAGGTGTGCAGTCGAGTGCCCAGTCGAGGTCTACTCGACTTTGTGAGACTACGTTACCAGCAATCAAGCTGCTGGTCGAGTGCCACTCGACTCCGTGTGAGCGCGACATGAACAGTCGAGTCACTGGTTGAGATTCACTCGACTCTGTGAGATATGCATCAAAGGCATTGTGGGTATCAGTCGAGGTTGCGCCTCAACTACAAGCTCAGTCGAGCTCCCAGTCGAGAACACCTCAATTTTGTTCGATCTGAACCAGAACCCAGTCAAGGCACCATTTTGACTGTTCCTTGTGTAGGGTTTTGCTTATCGAGTCCGTGAGGGGAAACTTCGCTTCCCACTTCACCTTGGTCGTTTGTTCATGGCGATCCCCTCGATATCCTCGGATTAAAAAATTTAATCCTAGACAAAAAGGAATGCCCAAACAACCAAGTCATCGTCGTGCTATTCGTTTAGAGAGGCCACTTGAACAAACTAGTTGTTCAAGCGACCATCCTCTATTCTACGAGTAGCCGCGGAATAGACGATGTCCGGATCGCCGGTTTTTGTGTTTATGTTCAGAATCCAAGTATTATTTATCCATATACAAATTTATATCATGCTCATAGTTGAAAAACAAAAACAAGCAAGTAACAAAAAGAGAAAGAAGAATAGGTATACCTCTCGATCTTCTAATGTATGACCTTCCTCTTTTTGGATGTCGTGTGGGCGACGATCTACTAAAAGTCGAAGCAACTAGATCACAAATCTTCCTTCCTTGCTCTTCCAAAGCAAAAGGAAGAATAGAAACAAGGTTCTTCTCCTCCCTAAAACCAACCAACAAGGAACAAAACAATTCCTTGCCGCCGGCCAACTAGGAGGAGGAGAAGATGATGGAAAACAACCAAGACACCAAGGGAAGCCCTATATCTTGTTTCCACCACCTAAATAGAAGGAGAAGAGAGGCTTGTCCACCGGCCAAAGGCTGGAAGAGGGCTGGAAAACAAGATGGACGCCGGCCACCTTGAAGGAAGAAGAAGAAAAGGAATTATCTTCCTTATTTGGTGCCGCCCAAGCCCAAACCCTAATTCCTAAGCCCTTGCCGCCAACTCCAAAAAACCCTAGCTCTCTTGATGTGTCCTCCACGCCAACCCCCATGCCCTCCTTTTATAGAGTTAGGGATAAGTCATGAATTAATCTCCTCCATTGGTTCTAGGGATTTAATCTCAACTGTCGGATCTAGAGATTTAATATCAACCGTCAGATCTTAGAGATTTAATCTCTACCTATGGATATTAGAGTTTTGTTTCTATCCATTGGATCTAAGCTTCATGAGGTGTTAATAGGCTACATTAGGGACCATGAGGAGGAGTTGAATCTTGGCCACCCATGGATCAAGCCCACATAAAGTCCGATCCACTAATGTTGATCCAATCCACTAAAGGATCATCATTGATCTACCTCACCAACCCCCATATGATAATATGGGCCCCATATATTATTTGTACATATTCTTCCCGTGTTTAAGATCTCGAATGTCCATCGATTAATTAATTTATTGACCATTAATTAATCAACATCTAACTCCATGAGTAGTACCACTCAACCTTCTCATCATGCCGGAGCAAGTCCACCTGCAGGGTATACATGATGAACCTTATGAGCTCCTCAAGGGGATATCATCATCCTAATATATAGGACACAGTTTCCTCCTATAATCAATGGCACACCATATAAATAATATCATCTCCCAACTTACTGAACCTATCGATTTAATCTATAAATCTTGCCCATTGGTAAATCAAAGAGATGACTACTAAGTATATGTGTCCGTTATTATATCGGAATTAAGAGCATGTACAATATAATATCTGAGGTCCGATTTGATTATGTAGTCAGCAATAAATCGAATCACCTCTAAGTTGGTCTTGCTTAATAAACACAAAGTGCACTTGTGTGATTCTATGGTCAAGACAAACAAATACCAAATCACACTACAACCATACCAACGGTTTGTCCAAAACCATCTCGGTTGTGAGCCTTTACTTATACTTTACAAGGATCCGATAACATGATCTCCCGTGTGACACCACACACCATGTTATCTACAATGTAATGTATTAGACAATATTTCATAACCATAAAAATATAAACAATGATCATGTGATTCTTATTTCAAAATAAAGATGTTCATACAAAAGATAGACTTTTCAGTATACAACCCTACAATCTCCCACTTATACTAAAAGATGTTAGTAATATATGAGAGATGTCCTAAGGCAATCACCTTATGTTGAACCATTTATATGATAAATGAAGATTCACTATTTGAGTATACATGGTTTCATGTATTTGATTGGATCTTAAACTCATTTACTGAATGTCCGTGATACGACTCACAGCATGAGAGAATTTGTGATTGGATCACAACTAGTGAGTATCTCTACATGTGTAATTGTGATGTATAGGAATTATCCCTAGTCGATGAATTGATGGATTTGGACACCATCAATTCTGTCGAGACTAGCATGAGGTATACTCCTTGGTGTATCCAAGCAGCTGATTCTCACTGGCTGGAGACATTGTGATGTCCGGAGTTAATCGTGGATGCTAGTTATGGTAACTAGTTCGTTGGAGTGACCAGCCGTAAGACTTCATATGGTTCTCTGCATATATAGATATGTCAATGAAGTTCTTACTGTAGTTTAAGTGCGATATTCCTTTGACTTGCGGTATTCAAGTCATCTTGATCATAAAGACTTATGCTTTGACATCTTAAGCAAGCAACTCTGTGGAGATGTGGATCCGGGATGATTGGGTATAAGTCGAAGTGATCGAAGGTATTTAAATAGCTTATAAAGGATTCACCACTCCTTGAGAGGAGATGTATACCCATGGCCTCTCATCGGATTGTTAAAGTCTTTGGCCAAAGCATTACATGTTTAGAGTAAGGTACTCTTCAATACATGTGCAGTAACTAGAATCCATAAGACGAGGAAATGATACTTGGGCTAGGTGTGACATAGTCAGCCTAGTGGGGAATGACACTATAGACCATGTCCTGAACCAAGTGGGTATAAAATGAGTGAAGGGAATGGGGCACGATTCATTCGAGCTGCTGAAGGATTTCAGAAATAGTTCTGGATCAACCGTTGATCTTTTCGGTTAATTGGGGATCATGATGTACTACTAGGTGCCACTCATGATCGTTCTATAATTAATGGTTAATTATAGACGACCAACATAAACCGAGAACCTATTTGGTCACACGCACAACGAGCGTAATCCGAAGGATTTAAAACGAGCTTGAGAATGAGATTCTCAGACCGAGAGAAACTAGGTTTGGTTGGACCAAACAAGAAGCGAGCATGAAATTATTTTAGTCGCAATGGAAGCGTGGATGGGCTGTGTCTTATGAAGACATAATGGAGGAACCAAAATGGTTTGGTTCTAATCCAATGGAGGAGAATAAACTAAAGGGTTTGGTTTATTTTAAACGAATGAACCAAAGTTGGTTCGGTTCGTTTTAACTTAAAATAAACCATCATGGTTTCGTTTATTTTAACTTATATTAATGGAGCGGGTTAACGGGCCTTATGGTTATGATCCAATTACCATTAAGAGAATTAGTTCTCTATAAAAGAGGGCTTAAGGGTTTGTTAAGCCCTAATCCAAAAACCCTAACCTAGAGTTGCCGCCCACCTCTCCCCTTTGAAGAAGTCGGCGCCAACCCTAGGTCGCCGCCCACCTCCTCTAACCAGCGACCAGATGCTGTCGTCTTCTCCACTTGTCGCCGTCGAGCTGCTGCCGGAGGAGCTCCGGTGATCTCCCTTGGGTTCGGTAATAAGGTGAGCTTCCACCTTTCCTTTGGCCGGCCCCTACTCCTCCACCAAAAGTTGTCCAGTTTTCTGGACAGCTTGTTTTCTTCTCGTTGGAGCGTCATTTGGAAGACATTTGGAGCTCCAACAGTGCCTTACTTATCGGGAATTCGATCTCCGGTAATCCTCATAGGTGGAGGACGAAGGATTCGTCAAATGGTTGACGAATACCTCTCCGGAGAAGCGAGTTTTGAGGACTCGTCTTTGGATCCGAATTTGGATTCGGATCGTGATCTTCTCTCGATCACATCGTCTTCAACACGAGGCTAGTAACCCGTACGAAGATGAGGCTCATGACTTAGTGAAGTCATCCCGAAGATACTCGGCGTGGACACGGATAGAGACGATTCTAGCGAGGATCGTTCCGGTTGATGTCATTCCCGCTACACGTGATACGTAAGGTATACGTAGTTAAATTTTCTTTTATTGCAAAATTTAAATTTATGGTTATGTCTACACATGTTGTACTATGCATGCGTGTGATGTGTGTGTTGTAATAAATTAGATTTATTATTTTTATTCCTTCCGCTGTGCACATGTTTACGAAACATATTCGAACACACTCGCCGCGGTACTGAAAACCCAACAGTGGTATCAGAGCCCAGGTTGTGTTTCCACATAATCATAAAATTGTTTTGCGATAGTCATAATGATATTTCTAGAATTTTTCTACTTTTGGAAAGATAGAAGTATTTATGAAAATTTTTCAATTTTGGAAAGTCTAGAAGTATTTATGGAAATCTTCCACTTTTGGAAAGTTGGAAGTATTTATGGAAATTGATATTTTCCATAAATAAAATATTTGATTAGATTTGGAAATTTGTTTCCTAATTTAATCATGATTTGATTTGGGAAATCAAATCTTAAAATATTTTATTTCCATAAGTAGTTTTGATGATTTAGGAAATTGGTTTCCTAAATTGACTTTCCTTAATCAACTATTTCCACAAATAAAATATGTGATTAGATTTGGAAATTTGTTTCCTAATTTAATCATGATTTGATTTGGAGAATCAAATTTTAAACATATTTTATTTCCATAAATAGTTATGACATATAAGGAAATATTATACATGACATAATTGTATGTCATGTAATTGCATTAGATGCATATCATTATGCCATGCTTGTCGTGACATGTAGATGTATGCCATGTATGTCATGCCATGTAGATAATAGTTATTTGCATGCAAAGAGGATGAGACATAAAAACCCTAACTCAATATTAAAGCCTACACCTTCCATTAATATGGTTAGAACCAGAGTTCCGTTTCTTGTTCGGGTTGTTGGACTCTCTCCAAGCCCGGCTCAAACCCGAACATGTTCAAACCATGGAATAGTTTAATACTAATATGGTAAGAGTCAGAGGTCAATCGTTAGCTTTGGTTGTTGGACTCTCTCCAAGTCGGGCTAATTGGTTGAATGCGCTCTAACCATATTAAAACTATTTCTTGATTAATGGGTCGGCTTTAACCTGGAGCATCGGCTTGTTGGACTCTCTCCAAGATCGATGTAAAGGGAGGTGAAGTTGGGTGCTATGCATATGATGCATACTTGTTAATGTGTTAACAACCCGATGTATGTGTGAACATTCAATTAGTTGATAGCACATTGTGATAGTTGCATATATGTGATATGCAATCGGTATAGTTGATACCTACCCTCGTAGTTATGAATGGCTTGTTGGACTCTCTCCAAGGTTGTTCATATCTATGATGGATATCAGCCCATTCAGAGATGGACCTACGATCTCCCGAAGTGATTTTGGGGTTTTTGAAATTCGAAAAATGAATGGGATTTATAAATGTATATTGATGCATTTTAAAATCATTTTCTCATATATGCTCGTTTTGTATTTCTAGGTCAATCAATTGATCATGTCGTCTTTGAATTTGCGCACTATTTTGGATTCAAACAAACTGACTGGGCCTAACTTCCTGGACTGGCTTAGAAACCTGAGAATTGTTCTCAAGGCAGAAAAGCTAGCATATGTCCTTGAAGAGCCTCTTCCCAACCGTCCTAAGGATGATGCAACTCCAGACCAAATGTTAGTCTATCAGAAGCATGTGGCAGATTCTGAGTTGGCGAGTTGCATCTTGCTAGCGGCGATGATACCTGAGCTGCAAAAGCAGCATGAGCATATGGATGCTAATACCATGGTCTTCCATCTTCATGAGTTGTTTGATGAGCAAGCGAGATCCGAAAGGTTCGAAGTCTCCAGGCTCCTCTTCACCACGAAGATGCAAGAAGGTTCATCTGTAGTGCAGTTTGTGCTAAAGATGAACGGGTACATCGAGCGGCTAGCCACCCTCGGGTTTGTGATGGATCATGAATTAAGTATTGACTTAATTCTGCATTGTTTGCCCAAGAGTTTCTCACAATTTATGATGAACTATCGGATGAACAAATTAGAATCCACTATTCCTGAGCTCCTTAGTATATTGAAGACTGTTGAGCCTTCTGTGAAGCATGAGGAGAAGGTGGTTCTGTTAGTTGATTCCTCAAAGAAAGGTTCTAAGAGGAAGGCAAAAGAACAGAAGAAAGGGAACAACAAGAAGGCAAAGAAGGCAGAACCAGCACAAAAGGGCACTTGCCATCACTGTGGCAAGGAAGGCCACTGGCGAAGAAATTGCAAGATTTATCTTGAGTCCATGAAGAAGAAGAAGGCATCTATCTGATGCCCCATCCTCTTCAGGTATCTTCGTTATTGATTGTCATTCTATTTCCTTAGACACTTGGGTATTGGATACTGGGTGTGGCTCACATATATGTAATGACATACAGGGGCTAAGGAATAGAAGAAGACTCATCAGAGGGGAGTCAAATTTGCGAGTTGGCAATGGAGCAAAGGTTGCTGCGATCGCCATCGGAACTTATTTGCTAAAGCTCCCTAGTGGACTAGTCTTGGAACTGGACAATTGCTAATGTGTTCCTTCTCTAATAAAGAACATTGTTTCTATTTCCTGCTTAAATAGAAATTGTTTCCATTTGACGTTTAGTAACAATTGTTGTTATATAACTTTGAATGGCGTACTTTATGGAACTGGAACTTTAAGTAATGACATTTATACGTTGGACGTATCCAGTGACATTTTCAATATCAAAGCGAGCAAAAAGCGTGCTCGAAAGGATGATCAATTAGACTCCTACATGTGGCATTGTCGACTTGGCCATGTAAGCAAGAAACCCATGTCCGAATTACACCGATGTGGAATTCTGGAATCGTTTGAATTGGATTCATACGATACATGTGAATCATGCTTAAAAGGCAAGATGACTAAGTTACCTTTTACTGGAAAAGGTGAACGAGTGGGAGAGTTACTAGGTCTAATGCATACTGATGTATGTGGACCTATGTCAACTCAAGCTTTAGGAGGCTATAGCTACTTCATTACCTTCACCGATGATCACTCACGGTTTGGGTATGTGTTCTTGATGAAACATAAGTCTGAAGACTTTGAAAGGTTCAAAGAATTCAGAAATGAAGTAGAGAAAAAACATGACAAGAGTATTAAAATACTTCGATCGGATCGATGTGGTGAATACTTAAGTCAAGAGTTTCTTGATTATCTAAGAGACAATGGCATATTATCTCAATGGACTCTGCCATATACACCACAGCATAATGGTGTATCTGAGAGGCGTAACCGGACCTTGTTGGACATGGTCAGGTCAATGATGAATCATGCGAATCTTCCCAAGTCCTTTTGGGGCTATGCACTTCAGACAGTTGTTTACTTGTTAAACAGAATGCCAACCAAGGTAGTCTCTACTACTCCATATGAGATATGGAATGGTAAGAAACCTCATGTATCTTACTTGAAGATATGGGGTTGTCCAGCTTATGTGAAGCGGGCTGTATCAGACAAATTGGATGCTAAGTCTAATAAATATCTATTTATTGGATACCCTAAGGAAACAAGGGGTTACCAATTCTATCATCCTGTGGAACAAAAGTTATTTGTTTCAAGGCATGTTGTGTTTCTAGAGAAAGAGTTTCTCTTGCAAGAAAACAGTGGGAGTGTCGTCGAGCTTGAGGAGGCTCGAGAGACTCAAATAGACATTGATGAGATACCTGGTGAATCACAATAGCCGATAACTCATAGTGATGAACAATCGGCTGGACCTACTGTAACACCACATCTTCGTAGATCTGGTAGAACACGCAATATTCCTGAGAGATATGGATTTCTCGTAAGTGAATCGAATGACGTGTTACTCATTGATGATGAGGAGCCTACCAGTTATGAAGAAGAGCTGACAAGTTCAGAAAGGGATAAGTGGCTTGAAGCCATGAAGTCGAAAATGGATTCCATGTATAAAAACCAAGTTTGGAACTTGGTTGACCCACTTGAAGGCATCAAGCCTATAGGGTGCAAGTGGGTTTTCAAGAAGAAAACCGACATGGATGGTAATGTGATTACCTATAAAGCTAGATTAGTGGCGAAAGGATATCGTCAAAAACAAGGTGTTGATTATGACGAAACCTATTCGCCTGTAGCTATGCTTAAATCCATTCGGATGCTCCTGGTCATAGCGGCTCATTATGATTATGAGATATGGCAGATGGATGTGAAAATAATTTTCCTTAATGGAAATCTGCTCGAGGACTTGTATATGATACAGCCTGAGGGTTTCACATCGGTTGATAAAACCAAGGTATGCAAATTACGATGGTCCATATATGGATTGAAGCAAGCATCCAGGAGCTGGAATATCCGTTTTGATGAGACGATCAAAAAGTTTGATTTCTCACAAAATCCAGACGAACCTTGTGTGTACAAGAAGGTTAGTGGGAGTGCAGTCGTGTTCCTAATATTGTATGTCGATGACATATTACTTATAGGAAACGATGTTTCAATCTTACAATCAGTTAAGGTTTGGTTATCCAAGACATTCTCCATGAAAGACCTGGGAGAAGCAACCTACATCCTCGGGATTAAGATCTATAGACATAGATCGAAACAGTTGCTTGGTCTTTCGCAGTCTACATATATAGACCAAGTGCTAAAGAGGTTTAGCATGTCGGAATCCAAGAAAGGTTTCCTACCCATAAGGCATGGGGTGCACCTTTCGAAGTCTATGTGTCCGCGCACAGAAAACGAGAGGATTTGCATGAGTAAGATTCCCTATGCATCCGCAATAGGATCTATCATGTATGCTATGTTATGTACGAGGCCCGATGTATCGTATGCTCTGAGTGTCACAAGCAGATACCAGTCTGATCCAGGAATGGATCATTGGGTGGCTGTTAAGACGATCCTTAAATACTTAAGAAGAACTAAGGATGTGTTCCTAATATATGGAGAAGGGGACATAGTGATACGTGGGTATACAAATGCCAGCTTCCATACAGACAAGGATGATTCCAGGTCTCAGTCTGGATACGTGTTCACCTTGAATGGAGGCGCAGTGAGTTGGAAAAGTTCCAAACAAGACACTGTAGCGGATTCTACCACTGAGGCAGAATACATTGCAGATTCGGAAGCAGCAAAGGAAGCGGTTTGGATCAAGAAGTTCATTTATAAACTTGGTGTGATTCCAGCCATTGTTGAAGCAATATCGGTCTACTGCGACAACAATGGAGCAATTGCACAAGCGAAAGAGCCAAGGTCTCATCAATGATCCAAACATGTGCTTTGCCGCTATCATCTTATCAAAGAGATCATCAGTAGGAAAGAAATACAAATCGAGAAAATCTCCACTGAAAGGAACTTAGCGGATCCTTTGACTAAGGCATTACCTCAAAGTAAGTTTGAGGGTCATGTTACAGCTTATGGTATTGGATATCGTAGCGATTGGTATTAGGCCAAGTGAGAGTCTACTAGCACGAGGTATACTCCTTGGTGTATCCAAGCAGCTGATTCTCACTGGTTGGAGACATTGTGATGTCCAGAGTTAATTGTGGATGCTAGTTATGGTAACTAGTTCATTGGAGTGACCAGCTGTAAGCCTTCATATGGTTCTCTGCATATAAAAATATGTCAATGAAGTTCTTACTGTAGCTTAAGTACGATGTTCCTTTGACTTGCGGTATTCAAGTCATCTTGATCATAAAGACTTATGCTTTGACATCTTAAGTAAGCATCTCTGTAGAGATGTGGACCCGGGATGATTGGGTATAAGTCGAAGTGATCGAAGGTGTTTGAATAGCCTATAAAAGATTCACCACTCCTTGCGAGGAGATGTATACCCATGGCCTCTCGTCGGATTGTTACTAAAGTCTTTGGCCATATCATTACATGTTTAGAGTAAGGTACTCTTCAATACGTGTGCAGTAACTAGAATCCGTAGGATGAGGAAATGATACTTGGGCTAGGTGTGATGTAGTCAGCCTAGTGGGGACTGACACTATAGACCATGTCCTGAACCAAGTGGGTATAAGATGAGTGAAGGGAATGGGGCACGATTCATTCGAGCTGCTGAAGGGTTTCAGAAATAGTTCTGGATCAACCGTTGATCTTTTCGGTTAATTGGGGATCATGATGTACTACTAGGTGCCACTCATGATCGTTCTATAATTAATGGTTAATTATAGACGGCCAACATAAACCGAGAACCTATTTGGTCACACACACAATGAGCGTAATCCGAAGGATTTAAAACGAGCTTGAGAATGAGATTCTCAGACCGAGAGAAACTAGGTTTGGTTGGACCAAACAAGAAGCGAGCATGAAATTGTTTTAGTTGCAATGTAAGCGTGGATGGGCCGTGTCTTATGAAGACATAATGGATGAACCAAAATGGTTTGGTTCTAATCCAATGGAGGAGAATAAACCAAAGGGTTTGGTTTATTTTAAACGAATGAACCAAAGTTGGTTTGGTTCGTTTTAACTTAAAATAAACCATCATGGTTTGGTTTATTTTAACTTATATTAATGGAGCGGGTTAACGGGCCTTATGGTTATGATCCAATAAACATTAAGAGAATTAGTTCTCTATAAAAGAGGGCTTAAGAGTTTGTTAAACCCTAATCCAAAAACCCTAACCTAGAGTTGCCGCCCTCTTCTCCCCTTTGAAGAAGTCGGCGCCAACCCTAGGCCGCCGCCCACCTCCTCCAACCGGCGACCAGCTGTTGCCGTCTTCTCCACTTGCCGGTGTCGAGCTACTTCCGGAGGAGCTCCGGTGATCTCCCTTGGGTTCGGTAATAAGGTGAGCTTCCACCTTTCCTTTGGCCGGCCCCTACTCCTCCACCAAAAGCTGTCCAGTTTTCTGGACAGCTTGTTTCATTCTCGTCGGAGTGTCGTTTGGACGACGTTTGGAGCTCCGATAGTGCCTTACTTACCGGGGATTTGATCTCCGGTAATCCTCATAGGTGGAGGATGAAGGATTCGTCAAACGGTTGACGAATACCTCTCCGGAGAAGCGAGTTTTGAGGACTCGTCTTTGGATCCGAATTTGGATTCGGATCGTTCTCTTCTCTCGATCACATCGTCTTCAACACGAGGCTAGTAACCCATACGAAGATGAGGCTCGTGACTTAGTGAAGTCATCCCGAAGATACTCGGCGTGGACACGGATAGAGACGATTCTAGTGAGGATCGTTCCGGTTGATGCCGTTTCCGCTACACGTGATACGTAAGGTATACGTAGTTAAATTTCCTTTTATTGCAAAATTTAAATTTACGGTTATGTCTACACATGTTGTACTATGCATGCGTGTGATGTGTGTGTTGTAATAAATTAGATTTATTATTTTTATTACTTCCGCTGTGCACATGTTTACTAAACATGTTCGAACACACACTCGCCGCGGTGCCGGAAACCCAACAAAAGACTATGCTGTCTTCATACTGCCATACATCTGATTCCCCTTCCCTCCACATGCCTATCAAAGCTCTTGCTAGAAGGGCCTTAGTGAAAAGGGTCTACCAGGTCATCCTCTAATGCAATCTAGGCGACATCAACTTCTACCTCCTTTACGATTTCTCGTATCAGGTGGTACTTTTGCTCTATGTATTTACTTACCTTATGGGCTCGTGGTTCCTTCAAGTTTGCAACTGCACCATTATTATCACAATAAATTGTTATAGTTTTGGGCAAACCAGGAATCACATCCAAGTCTATCAGGAAGTTCCTGAGCCAGACAGCTTCTTTTGGCCACCTCAGAGGTTGCCACATACTCAGCTTCCATGGTGGAGTCCGCCACGCATTTCTGCTTGACACTCCTCCATACAATGGCTCCACCTCCCAAAGTAAACACAAAACCTGAGGTAGACTTACTGTTATCCCTATTAGATTGGAAGTCGGAATCCATGTAACCTACAGGGAGTAATTGGTCTGCCTGGTAAACTAGCATATAATCCCTAGTCCTTCTTAGGTACTTCAATATATGCTTTACCGCAGTCCAATGTCCCTCTCCTGGATTACTCTGATATCTGCTGACCATGCCCACGGCATAGCAGATATCTGGTCTCGTACATAGCATCACATACATGAGGCTTCCTACCGCCGAAGCATAAGGAACTGCCTTCATCTCCTTTATCTCCTCAGATGTTCTAGAACACATCTCCTTAGATAAAGGAACTCCATGCCTGAAAGGTAGAAAACCCTTCTTGGAGTTTTGCATGCTAAAACGATCCATAATCGTGTCTATGTATGAAGCTTGGGATAAGCACAACATCCTTTTCCTGCGATCCCTTATAACCTTGATCCCATGGATGTGTCCCACCTCTCCCAAGTCCTTCATATCAAACTGTTTGGACAACCATACCCTTACATCTGATAACTCCTTGATATTGTTGCCAATCAACAAAATATCATCTACGTATAATACAAGAAATACCACTACGTTTCCGTCACATCTCTTGTATACACAAGACACATCCGGACTTTGAATAAATTCATAAGATTGGATTACCTCATCAAAGCGGATGTTCCAAGACCTTGAAGCTTGCTTCAATCCATAAATGGACCGATTAAGCTTACATACAAGATGCTCTTTGCCCTTCGCAATGAATCCCTCTAGTTGCTTCATATAGATGTCTTCCTCAAGACATCCATTCAGGAAAGCTATCTTGACATCCATCTGTCACACCTCATAATCCATATGAGCTGCTATGCATAAGAGGATCCGGATAGACTTAAGCATGGCTACTGGTGAAAAAGTCTCCTCATAATCGATACCCTCTTTCTGAGTATACCCTTTCGCAACAAGCCTCACTTTGAAGGTCTCAACATTTCATCTATTCCTCTCTGTTTCTTATAGATCCACTTGCATCTAATGGTTTTTCCACCATCGGGTGGTTCTTCCAGCTCCCAGACTTGATTTGAATCCATAGACTCAATCTCAGTATTCATTGCACTTTGCCAAGATGCTGCATCTATATCTTGGATTGCCTCGTCATATATCCAGGGATCAGGTTCATGTTCGCTAGGGACCAAATCAGAAGATTCTCCCAAGAACATGAATCTATTAGTTTGTCTAACAACCCTCCCACTACGACGAGGTATCTCCCGTGTATCCTCTGTGACACGCGGTCCAGTGACTTGTGGTATATCCTCTTATACCGGTGGTACTAAAGAAGTGACTTCCCCTTTTAATTCTTCCAAAATAACTTTACTCTTGGACTTGTGGCTCATCACATAGTCTTCCTCTAGAAATCTGGCGTTCATGCTAATGATCACCCTCTGATCTCTAGGACTATAAAACAAACCACCCTTCGTTCCTCTAGGATAGCCAACGAACATGCGTACTTCTGTACGAGGTGTTAGAAATATATGAGAGATGTTCTAAGGCAATCGCCTTATGTATTAACCATTTATATAATAAATGAAGATTCACTATTTGAGTATACATGTTTTATGTATTTGATTGGATCTTAAACTCATTTACTGAATGTCCTCGATGCGATTCACAGAATGAGAGAATTTATGATTGGATCACAACTAGTGAGTATCTCTACATGTGTAATTGTGATGTATCGGAATTATCCCTAGTCGATGAATTGATGGATTTGGACACCATCAATTCTGTCGAGACTAGCACGAGGTATACTCCTTGGTGTATCCAAGTGATTCTCACCGGGCCGAGACATTGTGATGTCCGGAGTTAATCGTGGATGCTAGTTATGGTAACTAGTTCATTGGAGTGACCAGCCGTAAGACTTCATATGGTTCTCTGCATATATAGATATGTCAATGAAGTTCTTACTGTAGCTTAAGTGCGATGTTCCTTTGACTTGCGGTATTCAAGTCATCTTGATCATGGAGACTTATGCTTTGACATCTTAAGCAAACATCTCTAAGGAGATGTGGACCCGGGATGATTGGGTATAAGTCGAAGTGATCGAAGGTGTTTGAATAGCCTATAAAGGATTCACCACTCCTTGCGAGGAGATGTATACCCATGGCCTCTCATCGGATTGTTACTAAAGTCTTTGGCCAAAGCATTACATGTTTAGAGTAAGGTACTCTTTGATACATGTGCAGTAACTAGAATCCGTAGGACGAGGAAATGATACTTGGGCTAGGTGTGACGTAGTCAGCCTAGTGGGGACTGACACAATAGACCATGTCCTGAACCAAGTGGGTATAAGATGAGTGAAGGGAATGGGGCACGAATCATTCGAGCTACTGAAGGGTTTCAGAAATAGTTCTGGAGCAACCGTTGATCTTTTCGGTTAATTGGGGATCATGATGTACTACTAGGTGCCACTCATGATCATTCTATAATTAATGGTTAATTATAGACGACCAACATAAACCGAGAACCTATTTGGTCACACGCACAACGAGCATAATCCGAAGGATTTAAAACGAGCTTGAGAATGGGATTCTCAGACCGAGAGAAACTATGATTGGTTGGACCAAACATGGAGCGAGCATGAAATCGTTTCAGGCGCAATGGAAGCGTGGATGAGCCGTGTCTTATGAAGACATAATGGATGGACCACTATGGTTTGGTTCTAATCCAATGGAGGAGAATAAACCAAAGGGTTTGGTTTATTTTAAACGAATGAACCAAAAGTTGGTTCGGTTCATTTTAACTTAAAATAAACCATCATGGTTTGGTTTATTTTAACTTATCTTAATGGAGCGGGTTAACGGGCCTAATGGTTATGATCCAATAACCATTAAGAGAATTAGTTCTCTATAAAAGAGGGCTTATGGGATAATTAAGCCCTAATCCAAAAACCCCTAGCCCTAAGGTTGCCGCCCACCTCCTCCTTGGAGCTCTCAGCGCCAACATATTGCCGCCGCCCAAAGCTCCTCCAACCGGCATCCAGAAGGCTGCTTCCTTCCCCCTCGCTGGCGTCGAGCTGCTGCCGGTTAGTGCTCCGGAGATCTCCTTCAGGTTTGGCATCAAGGTGAGCTCTATCTTCCTTGGTTGGCCGGCGCCTATCACCTCCACCAAAGCTGTCCAGTTTTCTGGACAGCTTGTTCTCCTCTCATCGGAGCATCGTTTGGACGACGGTTAGAGCTCCGACAGCGGCTAACTTACCGGAGATTCGATATCCGGTAATCCTCTGAGATGGAGGACGAAGGATTCGTCAATTGGTTGACGAATACCTCTCCGGAGAAGCGAGTTTTGAGAACTCGTATTAGGATCCGAATTTAGATTCGGATCGTGATCATCTCTCGATCACGTCATCTTCAACACGAAGCTAGTAACCCATACGAAGACGAAGCTCATGGCTTAGCGAAGTCATCCCGAGGAACTCGGCGTGGATACGGATAGAGACGATTCTAGCGAGGATCGTTCCGGTTGATGCCGTTCCCGCTACACGTCATACGAAAGGTATAACGTAGATAAATTTCCTTTTATTGCAAATTTAAATTTACGGTTATGTCTACACTTGTTGTAATATGCATGCGTGTGTTGTGTGTGTTGTAATAAATGTAGATTTATTATTTTTATTGTTTCCGCTGTGTTCATGTTTACGAAACGTGATCGAACACACACACGCCGCGGTGCCGAAAACCCAACAGTGGTATCAGAGCCCAGGTTGTGTTTCGACATAATCGTAAAAATGGTTTTGCGATAGTCATAATGTATTTCTGGAATTTTCTAATTTTGGAAATTTAGAAGTATTTATGGAACTTTTTCAATTTTGGAAAGTCTAGAAGTATTTATGGAAATCTTCCACTTTTGGAAAGTTGGAAGTATTTATGGAAATTGATATTTTCCATAAATAAAATATTTGATTAGATTCTGGAGATTTGTTTCCTAATTTAATCATGATTTGATTTGGGAAATCAAATCTTAAAATATTTTATTTCCATAAGTAGTTTTAATGATTTAGGAAATTGGTTTCCTAAATAGATTTTCCTTAATCAAATAATTCCATGAATAAAATATGTGATTAGATTTGGAAATTTGTTTCCTAATTTAATTATGATTTGATTTGGAGAATCAAATCTTAAATATATTTTATTTCCATAAATAGTTATGACATATAAGGAAATTATATACATGACATAATTGTATGCCATGTAATTGCATTAGATACATAACATTATGTCATGCGTGTCGTGACATGTAGATGTATGCCTTGTATGTCATGCCATGTAGATAATAGTTATTTGCATGCAAAGAGGATGAGACATAAAAACCCTTAAACAATATTAAAGCCTACACCTTCCATTAATATGGTTAGAACCAGAGTTCCGTTTCTTGTTTGGGTTGTTGGACTCTCTCCAAGCCCGGCTCGAACCCGAACATGTTCAAACCATGGAATAGTTTAATACTAATATGGTAAGAGTCAGAGGTCAATCGTTAGCTTTGATTGTTGGACTCTCTCCAAGCTGGGCTAATTGGTTGAATGCGCTCTAACCATATTAAAACTATTTCCCGATTAATGGGTTGGCTTTAACCTGGAGCATCGGCTTGTTGGACTTTCTCCAAGGTCGATGTAAAGGGAGGTGAAGTTGGGTGTTATGCATATGATGCATACTTGTTAATGTGTTAACAACCCGATGTATGTGTGAACATTCAATTAGTTGATAGCACATTGTGATAGTTGCATATACGTGATATGCAATCGGTATAGTTGATACCTACCGTCGTAGTTATGAATGGCTTGTTGGACTCTCTCCAAGGTTGTTCATAACTATGATGGATATCAGCCCATTTGGAGATGGACCTACGATCTCCCGAAGTGATTTTGGGGTTTTTGAAATTCGAAAAATGAATGAGATTTATAAATGTATATTGATGCATTTTAAAAATCATCTTTCTCATATATGCTCGTTTTGTATTTCTAAAATTGATCATGTTGTCTTTTAATTTGCGTTCCATTTTGGATTCGAATAAATTGACTGGGCCGAACTTCTTGGACTGGCTTAGAAACTTGAGAATTGTTCTCAAGGTGAAAAGCTTGCGTATGTCCTCGAAGCGCCTCTTCCCGCCCATCCTTGTGACGATGCAACTCCGGACCAATTGTTGGTCCTATCGTAAACATGTGGTGATTACAACACAAGTTGCATCATGCTAGCCGCGATGGAACCCAAGCTCTGAGCCATGAGCATATGGATGCTCATATCGTAGTCCTTCATCTTTATGAGTTGTTTGATAAGCAAGTGAGATTCGAAAGGTTCAAGTCTCAAGCTCCTCTTCACCTCGAGATGCAAGAAGGTTCATCTGGTAGTCTGCTCAACATGTCAAGACTGTGGAGCCTTCTGAGAAGCATGAGCAGGGGACGGTGTTGTTAGTTGATTCCTCGAAGAAAGGTTCTAAGAGGGAGTCAAAGGAACAACAGAAGGGGAAGAAGAAAAAGGCTAAAAAGGCAGAACCAGCTCAAAAGGGCTCTTTCCATCATTATGGCAAGTAGGGCCATTTGCGAAGAAAGTGCAAGATTTATCTTGAGTCCGTGAAGAAGGATAAGGCATCGGATGCCCCATCTTCTTCAGAAATCTTCTTTATTGATTGTCATTCTATTTCCTCAGACACTTGGGTATTTGATACTGGGTGTGGCTCGCATATATGTAATGACATACATGGGCTAAGGAATAGAAGAAGACTCATCAAGGGAGAGTCAAATTTACGTGTTGGGAATGGAGCAACGGTTGCTGCACTCGCCATCGGAACGTATTTGTTGGAACTCCCTGTAGGACTTGTCTTAGAACTGGACAATTGCTTTTATGTTCCTTCGTTGATAAAGAACATCATTTCTATTTCTTGTTTAAATAGAAATCGGTACCATTTGACTTTTAGTAACAATTGTTGTTACATAACTTTGAATGGAGTTCTTTATGGGACTGGAACTTTAAGCAATAGTGTTTATACGTTGGGCGTATCCAGTGACATCTTCAATATCGAAGCGAGCAACAAGCGTGCTCGAAAGGATAATCAATTAGACTCCCATATGTAGCATTGTCGTCTTGGCCATATAAGCAAGAAACGCATGTCCGAATTACACCGATGTGGAATTCTGGAATCGTTTGAATTGGATTCATACGATACATGTGAATCATGCTTAAAAGGCAAGATGACTAAGTTACCTTTTACTGGAAAGGGTGAACGAGTGGGAGAGTTACTAGGACTAATACATACTGATGTATGTGGACCTATGTCAACTCAAGCATTAGGAGGCTATAGCTACTTCATTACCTTCACCGATGATCACTCACGGTTTGGGTATGTGTTCTTGATGAAATACAAGTCTGAAGCCTTTGAAAGGTTCAAAGAATTCAGAAATGAAGTAGAGAAACAACATGATAAGAGTATTAAAATACTTTGATCGGATCGAGGTGGTGAATACTTAAGTCAAGAGTTTCTTGATTATCTAAGAGACAATGGTATATTGTCTCAATGGACTCCGCCATATACACCACAGCATAATGGTGTATCTGAGAGGCGTAACCGGACCTTGTTGGACATGGTCAGGTCAATGATGAATCATGCGACTCTTCCCAAGTCCTTTTGGGGCTATGCACTTCAGACAGTTGTTTACTTGTTAAACAGAATACCTACCAAGGTAGTCTCAACTACTCCATATGATATATGGAATGGTAAGAAACCTCATGTATCTTACTTGAAGATATGGGGTTGTCCTGCTTATGTGAAGCGGACTGTATCAGACAAATTGGATGCTAAGTCTGATAAATGTCTATTTGTTGGATAACCTAAGGAAACAAGGGGTTACCAATTCTATCATCCTGTGGAACAAAAGGTGTTTGTTTCAAGGCATGTTGTGTTTCTTGAGAAAGAGTTTCTCTTGCAAGAAAACAGTGGAAGTGTCGTCGAGCTTGAGGAGGCTCGAGAGACTCAAATAGATATTAATGAGATACCTGGTGAAGCACAAATGCCGACAACTCATAGTGATGAGCAATCGGCTGGACCTATTGTAACACCACATCTTCGTAGATCTGGTAGAACACGCAATATTCCTGAGATATATGGATTTCTCGTAAGTGAATCGAACGACGTGTTACTCATTGATGATGAGGAGCCTACCAGTTATGAAGAAGTGCTGACAAGTTCAGAAAGGGATAAATGGCTTGGTGCCATGAAGTCGGAAATAGATTCCATGTATGAAAACCAAGTTTGGAACTTGGTTGACCCACCTGAAGGCATAAAGCCTATAGGGTGCAAGTGGGTTTTCAAGAAGAAAACCGACATGGATGGTAATGTGATTACCTATAAGGCTAGATTGGTGGCGAAGGGATATCGTCAAAAGCAAGGTGTTGATTATGACGAAACCTATTCGCCTGTAGCTATGCTTAAATCCATTCGGATGCTCCTGGCCATAGCGGCTCATTATGATTATGAGATATGGCAGATGGATGTGAAAATAGCTTTCCTTAATGGAAACCTGCTCGAGGACGTGTATATGATATAGCCTGAGGGTTTCACATCGGTTGATAAAACCAAGGTATGCAAATTGCGACGGTCCATTTATGGATTGAAGCAAGCATCCAGGAGCTGGAATATCCGTTTTGATGAGACAATCAAAAAGTTTGATTTCTCATAAAATCCAGACGAACCTTGTGTGTACAAGAAGGTTAGTGGGAGTGCAGTCGTGTTCCTAGTATTGTATGTCGATGACATACTACTTATAGGAAACGATGTTTCAATCTTACAGTCAGTGAAGGTTTGGTTATCCAAGACATTCTCCATGAAAGACCTGGGAGAAGCAACCTACATCCTCGGGATTAAGATCTATAGAGATAGATCGAAACGGTTGCTTGGTCTTTCGTACATATATAGACCGAAAAGCAAAGAGGTTTAGTATGTCGAATCCAAGAAAGGTTTCTTACCCATCGTGCATGGGGTACACCTTTCAAGTCTATGTGTCCACGCACGTAAGAGAGAGGATTTGCATGAGTAAGATTCCTATGCATCCGCATAGGATCTATCATGTATGTTATGTACAAGGCCCGATGTATCGTGACGCCCGAGTGTCACGGCAGATACGATCCGATCCAGAATGGATCATAGTATATTAAGATGATCCTTAAGTACTTGAGAAGAACTAAGGATGTGTTCCTAATATATGGAGAAGGGGAGATGGTGATACGCGGGTATACGGATGCCAGCTTCCAGACAGACAAGGATGATTCCAGGTCTCAGTCTGGGTATGTATTCACCTGGAATGGAGACGTAATAAGTTGGAAAGGTTCCAAGCTTGACACTATAGCTGATTCTGCCACTAAGGAAGAATACATTGCAGCTTTGGAAGCAGCAAAGGAAGCGGTTTGGATCAAGAAGTTCATCTTTGAACTTGATGTGGTCTCATCAATGATCCAAACATGTGCTTCGCTGCTATCATCTTATCAGAGAGATCATAAGTAGGAACGAAATACAAATTGAGAATATTCCCACTGAAAGGAACTTAGCGGATCCTTTGACTAAAGCATTACCTCAAAGTAAGTTTGAGGGTCATGTTAGAGCTTATGGTATTGGATACCGTAGCGATTGGCATTAGGCCAAGTGGGAGTCTGTTAGTAATATATGAGAGAGGTCCTAAGGCAATCGCCTTATGTATGAACCATTTATATGATAAATGAAGATTCACTATTTGAGTATACATGTTTTATGTATTTGATTGGATCTTAAACTCATTTACTGAATGTCCACGATACGATTCACAGCATGAGAGAATTTGTGATTGGATCACAACTAGTGAGTATCTCTACATGTGTAATTGTGATGTATAGGAATTATCCCTAGTCGATGAATTGATGGATTTGGACACCATCAATTCTGTCGAGACTAGCACGAGGTATACTCCTTGGTGTATCCAAGTAGCTGATTCTCACTGGCTGGAGACATTGTGATGTCCGGAGTTAATCGTGGATGCTATTTATGGTAACTAGTTCATTGGAGTGACAAGCCGTAAGACTTCATATGGTTCTCTGTATATATAGATATGTCAATGAAGTTTTTACTGTAGCTTAAGTGTGATGTTCCTTTGACTTGCGGTATTCAAGTCATCTTGATCATGGAGACTTATGCTTTGACATCTTAAGCAAACATCTCTAAGGAGATGTGGACCCGGGATGATTGGGTATAAGTCGAAGTAATCGAAGGTGTTTGAATAGCCTATAAAGGATTCACCACTCCTTGCGAGGAGATGTATACCCATGGCCTCTCGTCGGATTGTTACTAAAGTCTTTGGCCAAAGCATTACATGTTTAGAGTAAGGTACTCTTCGATACATGTGCAGTAACTAGAATCGGTAGGACGAGGAAATGATACTTGGGCTTGGTGTGACGTAGTCAGCCTAGTGGGGAATGACACTATAGACCATGTCCTGAACCAAGTGGGTATAAGATGAGTGAAGGGAATGGGGCACGAATCATTCGAGCTGCTGAAGGGTTTCAGAAATAGTTCTGGAGCAACCGTTGATCTTTTCGGTTAATTGGGGATGATGATGTACTACTAGGTGCCACTCATGATCGTTCTATAATTAATGGTTAATTATAGACGGCCAACATAAACCGAGAACCTATTTGGTCACACGCACAACGAGCGTAATCCGAAGGATTTAAAACGAGCTTGAGAATGAGATTCTCAGACCGAGAGAAACTATGATTGGTTGGACCAAACATGGAGCGAGCATGAAATCGTTTCAGGCGCAATGGAAGCGTGGATGAGCCGTGTCTTATGAAGACATAATGGATGGACCAAAATGGTTTGGTTCTAATCCAATGGAGGAGAATAAACCAAAGGGTTTGGTTTATTTTAAACGAATGAACCAAAAGTTGGTTCGGTTCGTTTTAACTTAAAATAAACCATCATGGTTTGGTTTATTTTAACTTATCTTAATGGAGCGGGTTAACGGGCCTAATGGTTATGATCCAATAACCATTAAGAGAATTAGTTCTCTATAAAAGAGGGCTTAAGGGATAATTAAGCCCTAATCCAAAAACCCCTAGCCCTAAGGTTGCCGCCCACCTCCTCCTTGGAGCTCTCGGCGCCAACCTATTGCCGCCGCCCAAAGCTCCTCCAACCGGCATCCAGAAGGCTGCTTCCTTCCCCCTCACTGGCGTCGAGCTGCTGCCGGTTAGTGCTCCGGAGATCTCCTTCAGGTTTGGCATCAAGGTGAGCTCTATCTTCCTTGGTTGGCCGGCGCCTATCACCTCCACCAAAGCTGTCCAGTTTTCTGGACAGCTTGTTCTCCTCTCGTCGGAGCGTCGTTTGGACGAAGGTTAGAGCTCAGATAGTGGATAACTTACCGGGGATTCGATCTCCGGTAATCCTCTGAGGTGGAGGATGAAGGATTTGTCAATTGGTTGACGAATACCTTTCCGGAGAAGCGAGTTTTGAGAACTCGTATTAGGATCCGAATTTGGATTCGGATCGTGATCATCTCTCGATCACGTCGTCTTCAACACGAGGCTAGTAACCTGTACGAAGACGAAGCTCATGGCTTAGCGAAGTCATCTCGAGGAACTCGGCGTGGATACGGATAGAGACGATTCTAGCGAGGATCGTTCCGATTGATGTCGTTCCCGCTACACGTCATACGAAAGGTATAACGTAGATAAATTTCCTTTTATTGCAAATTTAAATTTACGGTTATGTCTACACTTGTTGTAATATGCATGCGTATGTTGTGTGTGTTGTAATAAATGTAGATTTATTATTTTTATTGCTTCCGCTGTGTTCATGTTTACGAAACGTGATCGAACACACACACGCCGCGGTGCCGGAAACCCAACACGAGGTTCCAACTTACCAGCATCCGCCTTCAGCACATGTGCTGGACTCCCCATATCCGAATATGTCTTAGACTAGGATTTCGCCCAATCCACAATTCTGTGGGAGTAGAAGGTACTGATTTAGATGGAAGCATGTTCAGAATGTATACCACCGTATCTAGAGCATATCCCCAGAACGAATCTGGCAACGCAGAATAACTCATCATCGATCTAACCATCTCCGTAAGAGTCCTATTCTTTCGCTCTGCTAAACCATTTTTCTAGGGTGTGCCAGGTGCAGTCAATTGGGATTGAATCCCAACCTCTGATAAGTAGTTCCTAAATTCTTTCAAAAGGTACTCACCACCACGATCAGATCGTAGTGTCTTGATACTTTTACCTTGACGTTTCTCCACATCAGCCTTGAATTCTTTGAACTTGTCAAAGCATTCAGACTTGCGGCGCATCAGGTAAATGTATCCATATCTTGAGTAAACATCTATAAAAGAGACGAAATACTCAAAATCACCTCTAGCCTGGATAGACATAGGACCACACAAATCAGAATGAACCAATTCTAACACATCTTTGGCTCTATACCCCTTGGCCTTAAAATGCCTCTTGGTCATTTTACCCTCCAAGCAAGATTCGCAGGTTGGGAAATCTTCCACTACTAATGAACCCAGAGGTCCATCAGCTATCAACCTTTGAATTCTGCTTAGGTTAATATGACCAAGTCTTAGATGCCAAAGATATATTTGGTTCATCTTCGAAGGCTCTTTTCTCTTATTGGAATTAGAAGATGAGTTATTAACCTCTATTTGTATCGTGGGAGCTTTTGGTTTTAGTGTATACAAATTTCCTATCAATGCACCCGAACAGATAATGTCCCTATTCCTTTTTATAACAACTCTATCATTAAAAGAAATAGATTATCTATCCATTAATAATTTAGAAATCGAAATCAAATTCTTTCTAAATAAAGGTACATAAAGGCAATTCTTAAGAACCAAAACTTTATTTTTCTCAAAAGATAAACATCTCCCACTGCAATAGCCGCCACCTTCGTGGTATTGCCTAAGTAAATGGTAATCTCTCCCTCAGCTCGTCGTCGGATTTCCTGGAACCCCTACAAAGCATTGCAGACATGATCAGAGGCTCCCGTATCTACACACCAGGTGCAGTAGATAACACCGCTAACCATGTTTCAACGACTAGACCAAAGGATATACCTTTGTTCTGTTTCAGATTGGGATAGTCCTTCTTCCAGTGTCCATCATGCTTGCAAGTGAAGTACTTGCCTTTCGGCTTCTTCACTCCTCCCTGAGATCCTCCCACCACCTTTGCTCCACCATGTTTCTTCTTCTTCTTGCCTTTCGGCTTAGAAGTAGAAACCTTCTGAGCAACCATGGCCTGAGCCTGAGCAAGCCTTTCTGTCGACTGGAAAATGATATCGACTTGGGTTTCCCCATCAATCTCATCTCCAAGGACTTCAAGCTCATTCGCAGGCTTTGGAGGACACTCTTCGAAGAGTACATACTTGTACTCCTTAGCAGATAAGACAATATCTAGATTCTTTTCCAATCAATATTATTTGGGTACAGTAAGTTTATTTTCCTTTAGTATCATAGCAAGTGACTGAAAGTCATATTTGAAGATCCTAAGAATCACATAGATCATTACTTTAGATTTCAAAAAATTATTGATTCCTCAAACAATAAAATTTTAAAATCAACCAACACCTCAAAACACCGAGAATATCGTATGCCACGATAGTGTGGATGTATACGAATTCTACATTTGTAAGAGGAGGTTTTACCTATTAATTTTACTATCTTGTCAACCTAACTTTTTGACAAGTAAAATTAATAGTTGGTTTCTCTTCGGCCCTACAAATAAAAGCAGTGACTCCGATGGGGAGGATACTTATATTTGTATCTAAGTGTTCACCATTACTTTGTACCAAGATAATTATCTCGGGTTGTGTGCCTTACGATGGGGAAGTACACACGCTCCTTAATAATTTCCTATAACCATATTCGACATTGTGATCCGCAAACAAACTCATCCGATGGGGAGGAAGGCACTCAGAGCTGACACGCAAGTTTGTTTACATCACTTGTCAAATCGTAATAGAGGCCGTGGGAATTTATAAAAATATCCCTCTCCCACTTAGTAATTTGAAAATGAGGAATTTTCTAGCCTACGACATGCATATCAAACAATAATCAATAAATATGAAAAATAAATTATTTTCCAACTATTATGGCTTTTGTCTTCAATATGTCTCCTGTCGCATCGCCTTCTCGTCCGCTCCTCCTACGCCATGTACGAGCCATCCGGAGATCCGAACCGAGACAAATCTATTTTAATTTATATTCATCGATCCTATACTCCATGAGGGAGTGTACATGAAATCTAGATCGAAAGTAAACTAAAATAAAAGGAGTGGCTAAACAATGCTGTAACTAATTTACAAAAATTAAATACTAGCCTCATCAACCGCGAGGATTCAACAAAATATACTATTGCACACATACAATCACATACACACATATGGCCATAATCGTCGGATCTTATGCCTGCAACCAAATAGTTAACCTACAAATATCCTACTATTATCCGACACATATAATATATGAAAAATGCATAAGAGTAACCGAATCCTAAACACAAAATCGGAAACCGTGGCTCTGATACCACATGTAGGGTTTTGCTTATCGAGTCCATGAGGGGAAACTTCGCTTCTCACTTCACCTTGGTCGTTTGTTCATGGCGATCGCCTCGATGTCCTCGGATTAAAAAATTTAATCATAGACAAAAAGGATTGCCCAAACAACCAAGTTATCATCGTGTTATTCGTTTAGAGAGGTCACTTGAACAAACTAGTTGATCAAGCGACCATCCTCTATTCTACGAGTAGCCACGGAATAGACGATGTCTGGATCGCTGGTTTTTATGTTTATGTTCAGGATCCAAGTATTATTTAGCCATATAAAGATTTATATCATGCTCATAGTTGAGAAACAAAAACAAGCAAGTAACAAAAAGAGAAAGAAGAATAGGTATACCTCTCGATCTTCTAATGTATGACCTTCCTCCTTTTGGATGTCGTGTGGGTGACGATCTACTAAAAGTCGAAGCACCTAGATCACAAATCTTCTTTCCTTGCTCTTCCAAAGCAAAAGGAAGAATAGAAACAAGGTTCTTCTCCTCCCTAAAACCAACCAACAAGGAACAAAACAATTCCTTGCCGCCGGCCAACTAGGAGAAGGAGAAGATGATGGAAAACAACAAAGACACCAAGGGAAGCCCTATATCTTGTTTCCACCACCTAAGGAGAAGGAGAAGAGAGGCTTGGCCGCCGGCCAAAGGCTGGAAGAGGGATGGAAAACAAGCTGGATGCCGGCCACCTTGATGGAAGAAGAAGAAAAGGAATTACTTTCCTTATTTGGTGCCGCCCAAGCCCAAACCCTAATTCCTAAGCCCTTGCCGCCAACTCCAAAAAACCCTAGCTCTCTTGATGTGTCCTCCACGCCAACCCCATGCCCTCCTTTTATAGAGTTAGGGATAAGTCATGAATTAATCTCCTCCATTTGTTCTAGGGATTTAATCTCAACCGTCGGATCTAGAGATTTAATCTCAACCGTCGGATCTTAGAGATTTGATCTCTACCTATGGATATTAGAGTTTTGTTTCTATCCATTGGATATAAGCTTCATAAGGTATTAATAGGCTACATTAGGGACCATGAGGAGGAGTTAGATCTTGGCCACCCATGGATCAAGCCCACATAAAGTCCGATCCACTAATGATGATCCAATCCACTAAAGGATCATCATTGATCTACCTCACCAACCCCCATATGATAATATGGGCTCCATATATTATTTGTACATTTTCTCCCCGTATTTAAGATCTCGAATATCCGTCGATTAATTAATTTACTGACCATTAAATAATCAACATCTAACTCCATGAGTAGTACCACTCAACCTTCTCATCATGCCGGACCAAGTCCACCTGCATGGTTTACATGATGAACCTTATGAGCTCCTCAAGGGGACATCATCATCCTAATATATAGGACACGATTTCCTCCTATAATCAACGGTACACCATATAAATAATATCATCTCCCAACTTACCGAGTCTATCAATTTAATATATAAATCTCGCCCATTGGTAAATCAAAGAGATGACTACTAAGTATATGTCCCCGTTATTATATCGGGATTAAGAGCATGTACAATATAATATCTGAGGTCCGATTCGATTATGTAGTCAGCAATAAATCAAATCACCTCTAAGTCGGTCCTGCTCAATATGTTGGGTTTCCGGCACCACGGCGTGTGTGTGTTCGATCATGTTTCGTAAACATGAGCACAGCGGAAGCAATTAAAAATAATAAATCTATATTTATTACAACACACACAACACACGCATGCATATTACAATAAGTGTAGACATAACCGTAAATTAAAATTTGCAATAAAAGAAAATTTATCTACGTTATACCTTTCATTATGGCGTGTAGCGGGGAACGGCATCAGCGGAGCGATCCTCGTAAGAATCGTCTCTATCCGTATCCACGCCGAGCTCCTCGGGATGACTTCGCTAAGCCACGAGCCGTCTTGCGGGTTACTAGCCTCGTGTTGAAGGCAGCGTGATGAAGATGATCACGATCGAATCCAAATTCGGATCCAAAACCGAGTCCTCAAAACTTCGATTCTCCGGAGAGGTATTCGTCAACCGTTTGGCGAATCGCCGTCCTCCACCTCAGAGGATTACGGAGATCAAATCTCGAGTTAAGTTAGCCTGTCGGGCACTAACCGTCGTCCAAGCGATGCTCGACAACAAAGAAACAAGCTGTCAGAAAACTGGACAGCTTGGTGGAAGAATAGAGGCCGGCCAAAGGAGATGTGGAGCTCACCTTATCAACGAACCCACAAGAGATCACCGGAGGGTCGTAGGAGCATCGCTTTGAAGCTTGGATGCCGGCGGCAAGGAGGTGGCAGCAGCTCCATGAAGTTGGCGGCAACACCATGTTGGGCGGCAACAACAAAAGGAGGCTAGGGTTGGGCGGCCAAAACTTCATTAGGGTTTTTGGGTTAGGGTTTAACCCCTATTTTATAGAGAACTAATTCTCTTAATGGTTAATGGATCATATCCATAAAGCCCGTTAACCCGCTCCATTAAGATAAGTTAAAATAAACCAAACCATGATGGTTTATTTTAAGTTAAAACGAACAGAACCAACTTTTGGTTCATTCGTTTAAAATAAACCAAACCCTTTGGTTTATTCTCATCCATTGGATTAGAACCAAACCATTTTGGTCCATCCATTATGTCTTCATAAGACACGGCCCATCCATGCTTCCATTGCGACTGAAACAATTTCATGCTCGCTTTATGTTTGGTCCAACCAAACATAGTTTCTCTCGGTCTGAGAATCCCATTCTCAAGCTCGTTTTAAATCCTTTGGATTACACTCGTTGTGCGTGTGACCAAATAGGTTCTCGGTTTATGTTGGCCGTCTATAATTAACCATTAATTATAGAACGATCATGAGTGGCACCTAGTAGTACATCATGATCCCCAATTAACAGAAAAGATCAACGGTTGATCCAGAACTATTTCTGAAACCCTTCAGCAGCTCGAATGATTCGTGCCCCATTCCATTCACTCATCTTATACCCACTTGGTTCAGGACATGGTCTATAGTGTCAGTCCCCACTAGGCTGACTACATCACACCTAGCCCAAGTATCATTTCCTCGTCCTACGGATTCTAGTTACTCCACATGTATCGAAGAGTACCTTACTCTAAACATGTAATGCTTTGGCCAAAGACTTTAGTAACAATCAGACGAGAGGCCATGGGTATACATCTCCTCGCAAGGAGTGGTGAATCCTTTATAGGCTATTCAAACACCTTCGATCACTTCGACTTATACCCAATCATCCCGGGTCCACATCTCCTCGGAGATGTTTGCTTAAGATGTCAAAGCATAAGTCTCCATGATCAAGATGACTTGAATACCAAGTCGAAGGAACATCGCACTTAAGCCATTGACATATCTATATATGGAGAACCATATGAAGTCTTACGGTGGTCACTCCAATGAACTAGTTACCATAACTAGCATCCACGATTAACTCAGGACATCACTATGTCTCGGCCCGGTGAGAATCGGTGCTTGGATACACGAGAGTATACCTCGTGCTAGTCTCGGCGAATTGATGGTGTCGAATCCATCAATTCATCGACTAGGGATAATTAGATACATCACAATTACACATGTAGAGATACTCACTAGTTGTGATCCAATCACAAATTCTCTCATCTTTGTGAATCGTATCGTGGACATTCGATAAATGAGTTTAAGATCAATCAAATACATAAAACATGTATACTCGAATAGTGAATCTTCATTTATCATATAAATGGTTTTATACATAAAGCGATTGCCTTAGGACATCTCTCATATATTACTAACGGACTCACTTGGCCTAATGCCAATGCTCACGGTATCAATACCATAAGCTCTAACATGACCCTCAAACTTATTTTGAGGTAATGCCTTAGTCAAAGGATCCGCTAAGTTCCTTTCAGTGGGAATTTTCTCGATTTGTATTTCGTTCCTACTGATGATCTCTCTGATAAGATGATAGCGACGAAGCACATATTTGGATCATTGATGAGACCACATCAAGTTCATAGATGAACTTATTGATCCAAACCGCTTCCTTTGCTGCTTCCAAAGCTACAACGTATTCTGCCTTAATGGCAGAATCCGCTATAGTGTCAAGCTTGGAACCTTTCCAACTTATTGCGCCTCCATTCTAGGTGAATACATACCCAGACTAAGACATGGAATCATCCTTGTCTTTCTGGAGTTGGCATCCGTATACCCACGTATCACCATGTACCCTTCTCCATATATTAGGAACACATCCTTAGTTCTTCTCAAGTACTTAAGGATCGTCTTATCAGCCGCCCAATGATCCATTCCTGGATCGGACTAGTATCTGCTCATGACACTCAGAGCATACGATGCATCGGGCCTCGTACATAACATAACATACATGATAGATCCTATTGCAGATGCATAGGGAATCTTACTCATGCAAATCCTCTCGTCTTCTGTGCGCGGACACATAGACTTCGAAAGGTGTACCCCATGCCTGATGGGTAAGAAACCTTTCTTGGGTTCCGACATGCTAAACCTCTTTAGCACTCGGTCTATATATGTAGACTGCGAAAGACCAAGCAACCGTTTCGATCTATCTCTATAGATCTTAATCCCGAGGATGTAGGTTGCTTCTCCCAGGTCTTTCATGGAGAATGTCTTGGATAACCAAACCTTCATGTTGTAAGATTGAAACATCGTTTCCTATAAGTAATATGTCATCGACATACAATACTAGGAACACATTTGCACTCCCACTAACCTTCTTGTACACACAAGGTTAAATGCGGATTTTGTGAGAAATCAAACTTTTGATCGTCTCATCAAAAGCGGATATTCGACTCTGGATGCTTGCTTCAATCCATAAATGGACCATCGCAATTTGCATACCTTGGTTTTATCAACCGATGTGAAACCCTCAGGCTGTATCATATACACGTCCTCGAGCAGGTTTCCATTAAGGAAAGCTGTTTTCACATCCATCTGCCATATCTCATAATCATAATGAGCCGCTATGGCCAGGAGCATCCGAATGGATTTAAGCATAGCTACAGGCGACTAGGTTTCGTCATAATCAACACCTTGCTTTTGACGATATCCTTTCGCCACCAATCTAGCCTTATAGGTAATCACATTACCATCCATGTCGGTTTTCTTCTTGAAAACCCACTTGCACCCTATAGGCTTTATGCCTTGGTGGAGTCAACCAAGTTCGAACTTGGTTTTCATACATGGAATCCATTTCGACTTCATGGCACCAAGCCACTTATCCCTTTCGAACTTATCGGCACTTCTTCATAACTGGTAGGCTCCTCATCATCAATGAGTAACACGTCGTTCGATTCACTTACGAGAAATCCATATCTCTCAGGAATATTGCGTGTTCTACCAGATCTACGAAGATGTGGTGTTACAATAGGTCCAGCCGATTGCTCATCACTATGAGTTGTCGGCTGTTGTGCTTCACCAGGTATCTCATTAATGTCTATTTGAGTCTCTCGAGCCTCCTCAAGCTCGACGACACTCCCACTATTTTCTTGCAAGAGAAACTCTTTCTCTAGAAACACAGCATGCCTTGAAACAAACACCTTTTGTTCCACAGGATGATAGAATTGGTAACCCCTTGTTTCCTTAGGGTATCCAACAAATAGACATTTATCAGACTTAGCATCCAGTTTGTCTGATACAGTCCGCTTCACATAAGCAGGACAACCCCATATCTTCAAGTAAGATACATGAGGTTTCTTACCATTCCATATCTCATATGGAGTAGTTGAGACTACCTTAGTAGGCATTCTGTTTAACAAGTAAACAGCTGTCTGAAGTGCATAGCCCCCAAAGGACTTGGGAAGAGTTGCATGATTCATCATTGACCTGACCATGTCCAACAAGGTCCGGTTACGCCTCTCAGATACACCATTATCTTTGTGGTGTATAGGCGGAGTCCATTGAGACAATATACCATTGTCTCTTAGATAATCAAGAAACTCTTGACTTAAGTATTCACCACCTCGATCCGATCAGTATTTTAATACTCTTGTCATGTTGTTTCTCTACTTCATTTGAATTCTTTGAACCTTTCAAAGGCTTGGACTTGTGTTTCATCAAGAACACATACCCAAACCGTGAGTGATCATCGGTGAAGGTAATGAAGTAGCTATAGCCTCCTAATGCTTGAGTTGACATAGGTCCACATACATCGGTATGTATTAGACCTAGTAACTCTCCCACTCGTTCACCTTTTCGGTAAAGGTAACTTAGTCATCTTGCCTTTTAAGCATGATTTGCATGTATCGTATGAATCCAATTCAAACGATTCCAGAATTCCACATCGGTGTAATTCGGACATGCGTTTCTTGCTTATATGGCCAAGACGACAATGCCACATATAGGAGTCTATTTGATTATCCTTTCGAGCACGCGTGTTGCTCGCCCGATATTGAAAATGTCCTTTGGATCGTCCAAGCGTATAAATGCACCATTGCTTAAAGTTCAGTCCATAAAGAACTCCATTCAAAGTTATGTAACAACAATTGTTACTAAAAGTCAAATGGTACCCATTTCTATTTAAACAAGAAATAGAAATGATGTTCTTTATCAACGAAGGAACATAAAAGCAATTGTCGATTCTAAGACAAGTCACTGGGAGTTCCAATAAATGCGTTAGATGGCGAGTGCGCGCAACCTTTGCTCCATTCCCAACACGTAAATTTGACTCTCCCTTGACGAGTCTTCTTCTATTCCTTAGCCCATGTATGTCATTACATATATGTGAGCCACACCCAGTATCTAATACCCAAGTGTTTGAGGAAATAGAATGACAATCAATAAAGAAGATTTCTGAAGAAGATGGGGCATCCGATGCCTTATCCTTCTTCACGGACTCACGATAAATCTTGCATTTTCTTCGCAAATGGCTCTCCTTGCCATAATGATGGCAAGTTTCCTTTTGTGCTAGTTCTACCTTCTTAGCCCTTCTCTTCATTCCCTTCATTCCTTTGACTTCCTCTTAGAACCTTTCTTGAGAATCAACTAACACCGTCCCTGCTCATGCTTCTCGAGAAGACTCCACAGTCTTGACATATTGAAGCGATACCCGCAGGTGAACCTCCTAGCATCTCAGAGGTGAAGAGGAGCTTTGAGACTTCGAACCTTTCGAATCTCACTTGCTCATCAACCAACTCACAAAGATGAAGGACTACGATATGAGCATCCATATGCTCATGCTGCTTTCGTAGCTTGGGTTCCATCGTGGCTAGCATGATGCAACTCATTTGTTCAGAATCACTCACATGTTTCTGATAGGCCAACAATTGGTCCAGAGTTGCATCGTCACTAGGGCGCGGGAAGAGGCGCTTGAGGACATTTGCAAGCTTTTCACCTTGAGAACAATTCTCAAGTTTCTAAGCGATCCAAGCTTTGGCCCGGATCAATTTATTGAATCAAAATGGAGCATAAATTCAAAGACGTCATGATCAATTTATTGACCTAGAAATACAAAACGAGCATATATGAGAAAATGATTTAAAATGCATCAATATACATTTATAAATCCCATTCATTTTTCGAATTTCAAAAACCCCAAAATCACTTCGGGAGATTGTAGGTCCATCTCCGAATGGGCTGATATCCATCATAGTTATGAACAACCTTGGAGAGAGTCCAACAAGCCATTCATAACTACGATGGTAGGTATCTTCTATACCGATTGCATATCACGTATATGCAACTATCACAATGTGCTATCAACTAATTGAATGTTCACACATACATCGGGTTGTTAACACATTAACAAGTATGCATCATATGCATAACACCCAACTTCACCTCCCTTTACATCGACCTTGGAAGAGTCCAACAAATGCTCCGGGTTAAAGCCAACCCATTAATCGGGACATAGTTTTAATATGGTTAGGCGCATTCAACCAATTAGCCCAGCTTGGAGAGTCCAACAACCAAAGCTAACGATTGACCTCGACTCTTACCATATTAGTATTAAACTATTCCATGGTTTGAACATGTTGGGTTGTAGGGGCTTGGAGAGAGTCCAACAACCCAAACAAGCGGAACTCTGGTTCTAACCATATTAATGGAAGGTGTAGGCTTTAATATTGATTAAGGGTTTTTATGTCTCATCCTCTTTGCATGCAAATAACTATTATCTACATGGCATGGCATACATGGCATACATCTACACATGTCACGCATGACATAATGTTATGCATCTAATGCAATTACATGACATACAATTATGTCATGTATATAATTTCCTTATATGTCATAACTATTTATGGAAATAAAATATGTTTAAGATTTGATTCTCCAAATCAAATCATAATTAAATTAGGAAACAAATTTCCAAATCTAATCACATATTTTATTCATGGAATTATTTGATTAAGGAAAATCTATTTAGGAAACCAATTTCCTAAATCATTAAAACTACTTATGGAAATAAAATATTTTAAGATTTGATTTCCCAAATCAAATCATGATTAAATTAGGAAACAAATTTCCAGAATCTAATCAAATATATTATATATGGAAAATATCAATTTCCATAAATACTTCCAACTTTCCAAAAGAGGAAGATTTCCATAAATACTTCTAGACTTTCCAAAATTGAAAAATTTCCATAAATACTTCTAAATTTCCAAAATTAGAAAATTTCCAGAAATACATTATGACTATCGCAAAACCATTTTTACGATTATGTCGAAACACTACCTGGGCTCTGATACCACTGTTGGGTTTCCGGCACCGCGGCGTGTGTGTGTTCGATCATGTTTCGTAAACATGAGCACAGCGGAAGCAATTAAAAATAATAAATCTATATTTATTACAACACACACAACACACGCATGCATATTACAATAAGTGTAGACATAACCGTAAATTAAAATTTGCAATAAAAGAAAATTTATCTACGTTATACCTTTCGTATGACGTATAGCGGGAACGGCATCAACCGAAACGATCCTCGTAAGAATCGTCTCTATCCGTATCCACGCCGAGCTCCTCGGGATGACTTCGCTAAGCCACGAGTTTCGTCTTCGTACGGGTTACTAGCCTCGTGTTGAAGACGACGTGATCGAGAGATGATCACAATCCGAATCCAAATTCGGATCCAAAACCGAGTCCTCAAAACTCGATTCTCCGGAGAGGTATTCGTCAACCGTTTGACGAATCCTTCGTCCTCCACCTCAGAGGATTACCGGAGATCAAATCCCCGGTAAGTTAGCCGCTGTCGGAGCACTAACCGTCGTCCAAACGACGCTCCGACAACAAAGAAACAAGCTGTCCAGAAAAACTGGACAGCTTTTGGTGGAGGAATAGAGGCCGGCCAAAGGAGATGTGGAGCTCACCTTATCACCGAACCCACAAGAGATCACCGGAGGGTCGCCGGAGCATCGCCGGCTGAAGCTTGGATGCCGGCGGCAAGGAGGTGGCAGCAGCTCCATGAAGTTGGCGGCAACACCATGTTGGGCGGCAACAACAAAAGGGGGCTAGGGTTGGGCGGCCAAAACTTCATTAGGGTTTTTGGGTTAGGGTTTAACCCCTATTTTATAGAGAACTAATTCTCTTAATGGTTAATGGATCATATCCATAAAGTCCGTTAACCCGCTCCATTAAGATAAGTTAAAATAAACCAAACCATGATGGTTTATTTTAAGTTAAAATGAACCGAACCAACTTTTGGTTCATTCGTTTAAAATAAACCAAACCCTTTGGTTTATTCTCATCCATTGGATTAGAACCAAACCATTTTGGTCCATCCATTATGTCTTCATAAGACACGGCCCATCCATGCTTCCATTGCGACTGAAACAATTTCATGCTCGCTATATGTTTGGTCCAACCAAACATAGTTTCTCTCGGTCTGAGAATCCCATTCTCAAGCTCGTTTTAAATCCTTTGGATTACACTCGTTGTGCGTGTGACCAAATAGGTTCTCGGTTTATGTTGGCCGTCTATAATTAACCATTAATTATAGAACGATCATGAGTGGCACCTAGTAGTACATCATGATCCCCAATTAACCGAAAAGATCAACGGTTGATCCAGAACTATTTCTGAAACCCTTCAGTAGCTCGAATGAATCGTGCCCCATTCCCTTCACTCATCTTATACCCACTTGGTTCAGGACATGGTCTATTGTGTCAGTCCCCACTAGGCTGACTACGTCACACCTAGCCCAAGTATCATTTCCTCGTCCTACGGATTCTAGTTACTCCACATGTATCGAAGAGTACCTTACTCTAAACATGTAATGCTTTAGCCAAAGACTTTAGTAACAATCCGACGAGAGGCCATGGGTATACATCTCCTCGCAAGGAGTGGTGAATCCTTTATAGGCTATTCAAACACCTTCGATCACTTCGACTTATACCCAATCATCCCGGGTCCACATCTCCTCAGAGATGTTTGCTTAAGATGTCAAAGCATAAGTCTCCATGATCAAGATGACTTGAATACCGCAAGTCAAAGGAACATCGCACTTAAGCCACAGTAAGAACTTCATTGACATATCTATATATGCAGAGAACCATATGAAGTCTTACGGCTGGTCACTCCAATGAACTAGTTACCATAACTAGCATCCACGATCAACTTCGGACATCACTTTGTCTCCAGCCAGTGAGAATCAGCTGCTTGGATACACCAAGGAGTATACCTCGTGCTAGTCTCGACAGAACTGATGGTGTCCAAATCCATCATTTCATCGACTAGGGATAATTCCGATACATCACAATTACACATGTAGAGATACTCACTAGTTGTGATCCAATCACAAATTCTCTCATGCTGTGAATCGTATCGTGGACATTCAGTAAATGAGTTTAAGATCCAATCAAATACATAAAACATGTATACTCAAATAGTGAATCTTCATTTATCATATAAATGGTTTATACATAAGGCGATTGCCTTAGGACATCTCTCATATATTACTAACACAATACACACAATGTGCACTAGTGTGATTCTATGGTCAAGACAAACCAATACCAAATCACACTACAACCATACCAATGGTTTGTCCAAAACCATCTCGGTTGTGAGCCTTTACTTATACTTTACAAGGAGCCGATAACATGATCTCCCATGTGACACCACACACCATGTTATCTACAATGTAATGTATTAGACAATATTTCATAACCATAAAAATACAAACAATGATCATGTGATTCTTATTTCAAAATAAAGATGTTCATACAAAAGATAGACTTTTCAGTATACATCCCTACACCTTGATCAGTGAAAACTGTGCAGTTTTCATACCGAACTTTAGAAACCCATAATAAATTCCAAAAAATTCAATAAATCTTGAAATTTTGCATATAGAATTCTAACATCATACTTCTATAGAAAAAATATATGTGAAATCTAAAATACCTAGGATTTCTCCCGATTGATACACTTTCCAAAGTTTATGAAAATAGGTGCCTTTAGTACTTCTTCCTCCTTGTATCAACACCTCTGATAGTGATTCCTATCACTAGATAGAATTCACCATAGTGAAAAGAACATGTTTCAAAAACATTCTAAGGGAGTGTCCTTAGGGTTGCAATTGTTTTAAAGGCTCCAACCAATTTTACTTGGTTAGAATGTCCAATTATGATTTTCGGACCAAATGCACATGAGTTATGCATTGGTCTTCCCCATAATTGGTCAAACTAATGATTTCTATCTTGATAACCTCCTACCCAAGGGATGCGATGAGCATTTCGGGTAGATAGGTTATACCTAAACATCTCACCCCACCAACTAGTAATACAAAAATAGTTTTTGTTAAACCTACAATTTGTGTGAGATGATTTCCAAGTTATCCAGATTTCCCAATTTCTTGTTGTTATGGTGAGTTAGACCTTATGATCATGGAAGATTTAAACATCACTCAGTGACACACATGCCTAATTCCGTTCTCAAATGACTAAATTCCTTTTCAGGGAGTGGTTTGGTGAAGATATCAGCTAGGTTAGATTTTGACTCAACATAATTGAGTACAATATCTCCCCTAGCTATATGATCTCTAATGAAGTGATGTCTCACTTCAATGTGCTTCGTTCTAGAATTGTGGATAGGATTCTTGAAGGTTTTGCGAAAACAAAGCTCTGATACCAATTAAAGGTAGGAAACTTCGCATCCCACTTCAACTCGGTTGCTTGTTCATGGTGATCCCGTATTCATCCCCGGATTAAAAAAAAATAATCCATGACAATTAGGGATTACCCAAGCTACCGTTCCATCGTCGTGTTATCCGATTAGAGTGGTCACTTGAACAAAATTGTTGTTCAAGCAACCTACCTCTATTCTTCGAATAGCCGCGGAATAGACGATGTATGGATTGTCAGTTTTTGTGTTCGTATTCGGGGTCCAAGTAAATTTAGCCACATATCAAAATACATACATCATACAAAGAAACTAAAGAGAACCAAAACAAGAATTATACCTCTTGTTTACCTCAAGTTCTTCTATTGTATATCCTTCCTCTTTTTAGACGTCGTGTGGGCGATGATCTTCCAAAAGTCGAAGCCTCCTAGATCATCTTCTTCCTTTCTTTGCTCGCTCCGAACAAAAGGAAGAATAAAATAAAACTCTTCTCTTATCTAGAACCGACAACCAAGCCACCTTGCTTGGTGGTTGCCGCCGGCCAAGGAGATGAAGAAAGAAGTATGGCGCCGGCCAAAAAGCTCCAAGGAAAGAATACCTAGCTCTTGCCACTGGCCAAGGAAGAGGGTGGCACCACTGACCCTAGGAGAAGACGGTGGTGTTGTTGCTGCCGGCCAAGAGGAGAAGCCAACCTTAGGTTGCCGCCCAAGATGAGAAGCAAACCCTAGCCACCTCTTGTTTGCCGACCAACAAACCCTAGCCTCTCTTAGTTGCCGCCCAAGCCAAGGGAAGCAAAACCCTAATCTTCCAAAGGATGATCTCCCACGCCCAAGCCTTGGCCATCCTTTTATAGAGCAAGGCTTAAGCCTCCTTTTAATCTCCACCGTCGGATCTAGGGATTTATTCTCAACCGTCGGATCTAGGGATTTAATCTCAACCGTCAGATCTAAAGATTTAATCTCCACCGTCAGATCTAAAGATTTGATCTCCACCATTGGATCTAGAGATTTAATCTCTACCGTCGGATCTAGAGTTTCATTTTCCACCATCGGATCTAGGCTCCATGAGGGTTTTAATAGGCTACAATAGGGACCATGAGGAGGAGTTGGATCTTGGCCACCCAACTCGGGTTATCATTGATCCATTAATGATAATCCATTCCACTAGAGCATTATCATTGATCTTCTGCACCAACCCCCATAGTTAATATGGGCTCCATATATTATTTGTACATTTATCTCCCCGTGTTTAAGATCTCGAATGTCCGTTAATTAATTAATTTATTGACAATTAATTAATCAACATCTAACTTCATGAGTAGTACCACTCAACCTTATCATCATGTCGGACCAAGTCCACCTGCATGATTTACATGATGAACCTTATGAGCTCCTTAAGGGGACATCATCATCCTAATATATAGGACACAGTTTCCTCCTATAATCAACAGCACACCATATAAATAATATCATTTCTCAACTTACCAAGTTTATCGATTTACTCTATAAATCTCGCCCAATGGTAAATCAAAGAGATGACTACTAAGTATATGTGCCCGTTATTATATCGAGATTAAGAGCATGTATAATATAATATCTGAGGTCCGATTCGATTATGTAGTCAGCAATAAATCGAATCACCTCTAAGTCGGTCCTGCTCAATACAAACAAAGTGCACTAGTGTAATTATATGGTCAAGACAAACCAATACCAAATCACACTACAACTATACCAATGGTTTGTCCAAAACCATCTCGGTTGTGAGCCTTTACTTATACTCTATAAGGAACTGATAACATGATCTCCCGTGTGACACTACACACCATGTTATCTACAATGTAATGTATTAGACAATATGCATAACCATAGATATGCAAACAATGATCATGTGATTCTTATTTCAAAAATAAAGATGTTCATACAAAAGATTGGCTTTTCAGTATACATACCAAAAATCTCCCACTTATACTAAAAGACTATGATGTCCTCATACTACCATACATCTAATTCCCATTCCCTCCACATGACTATTAAAGCTCTCGCTAGAAGGGCCATAGTGAAAGGATCTACCAGGTCATCCTCTGATGCAATCTAGGCAACAACAACTTCTACCCACTTTACTATCTCTCGTATCATGTGGTACTTGCGCTCTATGTGTTTACTTGCCTTATGGGCTCATGGTTCCTTCAAGTTTGCAACTGCACCACTATTATCACAATAAATTATGATAGTTCTGGGCAAACCAAGAATCACATCCAAGTCCATCAAAAAGTTCCTGTGCCACATAGCTTCTTTGGCCGCCTCAGAGGCTGCCACATACTCAACTTCCATGGTAGAGTCTGCCACGCATTTCTGCTTGACACTCCTCCATACAATAGCTCCACCACCCAAAGTAAACATAAAACCTGAGGTAGACTTACTGTTATCCCTATCTGATTCGAAGTCGGAATATGTGTAACCCACAGGGAGTAATTGGTCTGCTTGGTAAACTAGCATATAATCCCTAGTCCTTCTCAGATACTTCAATATATGCTTTACTACAGTCCAATGTCCCTGTCTTGGATTACTTTGATATCTGCTAACCATGCCAATGGTAAAACAGATATCCGGTCTCGTACATAACACAACATACATGAGGCTTCCTACTGCCGAAGCATAAGGAACCGCCTTCATCTCCTCTATCTCCTTAGATGTTCTAGGACACATCTCCTTAGATAAAAGAACTCCATGCCTAAAAGGTAGAAAACCTTTCTTGGAGTTCTACATGCTAAAACAATCCATAATGGTGTCTATGTATAAAGCTTGAGATAAGCACAACATCCTTTTCCTGCGATCCCTTATAACCTTGATCCCAAGGATGTATCCCACTTCTCCCAAGTCCTTCATATCAAACTGTTTGGACAACCATACCCTTACGTCCGATAACACCTTGACATTGTTGCCATTTAACAAAATGTCATCTACGTATAGTACAAGAAATACCACTACGTTTCCGTCACATCTCTTGTATACACAAGACTCATCCGGACTTTAAACAAATCCATAACACTGGATTACCTCATCAAAGCGGATGTTCCAAGATCTCGAAGCTTGCTCACAAGATGGTCTTTTCCCTTTACAATGAATCCTTCTGGTTGCTTCATATAGATGTTTTCCTCAAGACTTCCATTAAGAAAAGCTGTCTTGACATCCATCTGTCATACCTCATAATCTATATGAGCAGCAATACATAAGAGAATCCGAATAGACTTAAGCATGACTACCGACCAAAAGGTCTCCTCATAATCGATGCCCTCTTTCTGAGTATACCCCTTCGCAACAAGCCTCGCTTTGAATGTCTCAACCTTCTCGTCTATTCCTCTCTTTCTTTTGTAGATCCACTTGCATCCAATGGTTTTTACACCATTGGGTGGTTCTACTAGCTCCCAGACCTGATTTGAATCCATAGATTCTATCTCAGAATTCATTGCACTTTGCCAAGATACCACATCTTTATCTTGGATTGCCTCGTCATATGTTCAGAGATCAGGTTTATGTTCACCAGGGACCAAATCAGAAGATTGTCCCAAGAACATGAATATATCAGGTTGTCTAACAACCCTCCCACTACGACAAGGAATCACTTGTGTATCTTCTGTGACACGCGGTGCAGCCACTTTTGGTATATTCTCTTGTACCGGTGGTACTGAAGTAGTGACTTCCCCTCTCAATTCCTCAAGAACAATCTTACTCATGGGTTTGTGGTTCATCACATAGTCTTCCTCTAAAAATCTGGCATTCGTGCTAACGATCACCCTCTGATCTCTAGGACTATAAAACAAACCACCCTTCGTTCCTCTAGGATAGCCAACGAACATGTGCACTTTTATACGAGGTTCCAACTTACCAGCATCTACCTTCAGCACATGTGCTAGACTCCTTCAAATCCGAATATGTCTTAGACTAGGCTTTCGCCTAGTCCATAATTTTGTGGGAGTAGAAGGCACTAATTTAGATGGTACCAAGTTCAGAATATACACTGCCATATCTAGAGCATACCCCCAGAACGAATCTGGCAACTCAGAATAACTCATCATCGATCTAACCATCTCCATAAGAGTCCTATTCCTTCTCTATGCTACACCATTCTGCTGGGGTGTGCCAGGTGCAGACAATTGGGATTGAATCTCATCCTCTAATAAGTAATTCCTAAACTCTCCCAAGAGGTACTCACCACCTCAATCAGATCGTAGTGTCTTGATACTTTTACCTTGACGTTTGTCCACATCAGCCTTGAATTCTTTGAACTTGTCAAAGCATTCAGACTTGCGACGCATCAAGTAAATGTATCCATATCTTGAATAATCGTCTATAAAAGAGACGAAATATTCAAAGCCACCTCTTGCCTAGATAGACATAGGACCACACAAATCAGAATGAACCAACTCCAACACATCTTTGGCTCTATATCTTTTTGCCTTAAAAGTCCTCTTGGTCATTTTACCCTCCAAGCAAGATTCACAGGTTGGGAAATCTTCCACCACTAATGAACCCAGAGGTCCATCAGCTATCAACATTTGAATTCTTCTTAGGTTAATATGACCTAGCCTTAGATGCCAAAGATATGTTTGGTTCATCTTCGAAGGTTCTTTTCTCTTATTGGAATTAGAAGATGAGTTATTTACTTCTATTTGCATCGTGGGAGCTTTTGGTTCAAGTGTATATAAATTTCCTATCAATGCATCAGAACAGATAATCTCCCTATTCCTTTTTATAACAACTCTGTCATTAAAGGAAATAGAATATCCTTCCATAAACAATTTAGAAATCGAAAATTAAATTCTTTCTAAATAAAGGTACATAAAGGCAATTTTTTAGAACCAAAACTTTATTCCTCTCAAAAGACAAATAAACATCTCCCACTGCAACAACTGCTACCTTCGTAGCATCACCCAAGTAGACGGTAATCTCCTCTTCAGCCAGTCGTCTGGTTTCCTAGAACCCCTGCAAAGTATTGCAGACATAATTAGTGGCTCCCGTATCTACACACCAGGTGTCGGTAGATAACACCGCTAAACATGTTTCAACGACTTGACCAAAGGATATACCTTTGTTCTAATTTCGGTTGGGACAATCCTTCTTCCAATGTCTAGTCTGCTTGCAAGTGAAGCACTTACCTTTCGGCTTCTTCACTCCTCCCTGAGATCCTCCCACCACCTTTGCTCCACATTGTTTCTTCTTCTTCTTGCCTTTCGGCTTAGAAGTAGAAACTTTCTGAGCAACCATAGCCTGAGCCTAAGCAAGCCCTTCTGCCACCTGGAGTTCTGTCAGGAGCTCTGCCAATGAATATAACCTCTTATTCATTTTATAATTCAGGCAAAACTGCTCAAAACTCCTAGGTAGAGATTGGAGAATGATATCGACTTGCGTTTCCCCATCAATCTCAGCTCTAAGGACTTCCAGCTCATTTTCTGGCTTAGGAGGATACTCTTCTAAGAGTACATACTTGTACTCCTCAGCAGTCAAGACAATATCAAGATTCCTTTTTCAATCAACATAATTGGGTCCAGTAAGTTTATTCTCTTTTAGTATCACAGCAAGTGGATTGAAAATTATTTTTGAAAAAAAAACTAAGAATCACATAGATCAAAACTTTAGATTTCAAAAAATTATTGATTCATTAAACAATAAAATTTTAAAATCAACCAATACCTCAAAACACCGAGAATATCGTATGCCACGATCGTGTGGACGTATACAAATTCTACATTTGTAAGAGGAGGTTTTACCCATTAATTTTACTATCTTGTCAACCTAACTTTTTGATAAATAAAATTAATAGTTGGTTTCTATTCGACCCTACAAATAAAAGCAGTGATTCCGATGGAGAGGATACTCCTATTCGCATCTAAGTGTTCACCATTACTTGGTACCAAGGTAATTATCTCGGGTTATGTGCCTTCCGATGGGGAAGTACACATGCTCCTTAATAATTTCCTATAACCATATTCGACCCTGTGATCCGCAAACAAACCCATCCGATGGGGAGGAAGGCACTCAGAGCTGACGCGCAAGTTTGTTTGCATCACATGTCAAATCGTAATGGAGGCCGTGGGAATTTATAAAAATATCCCTCTCCCACTTAGTAATTTAAAATTGAGGAATTTTCCTAGCCTACGATATGCATATCAAACAAGAAGTAATAAATATGAAAAAAATATTTTCCAACTATTATGGCTTTTATCTCCAATATGTCTCCCGTCGTATTGCCATCTCGTCCGCTCCTCCCTACGCCATGTACAAGCCATCCAGAGATCTGAGCCCAGAATAAATTATTTTAATTTATATCCATCGATCCTATACTCTACGAAGGAGTGTACATGAAATCTAGATCGAAAGTAAACTAAAATAAAAGAGTGGCTAAACAATGCCGTACTTAATTAAAAAAAATTAAATACTAGCCTCGTCAACCCCGAGGATTCAAAAAATATACAATTACACACATACAATCACATACACACATATGACCATAATAGTTGGATACTATGCCTGCAACCAAAAAGTTAACCTATGTACATCCTACTATTATCCGACACATATAATATATGAAAAGTGTATAAAAGTAATCGAATCCTAAACACACAAAATCGGAAACCGTGGCTCTGATACAAATTGAAGGTTTTGCAGAACCGAAGCTCTGATACCAATTGAAGGTAGGAAACTTCGCTTCCCACTTCAACTCGGTTGCTTGTTCATGGTGATCCCGTATTTGTCCCTGGATTAAAAAAAATTGATCCATGATAATTAGGGATTACCCAAGCTACCATTCCATCATCGTGTTATCCGATTAGAGTAGTCACTTTAACAAACTTGTTGTTCAAGCAACCTACCTCTATTCTTCGAATAGCCGCAGAATAGACGATGTACGGATCGCCGATTTTTGTGTTCGTATTCGGGATCCAAGTAAATTTAGCCACATATCAAAATATATACATCATACAAAGAAACTAAAGAGAACCAAAACAAGAATTATACCTTTTGTTTACCTCAAGGTCTTCTATTGTATGTCTTTCCCCCTTTTGGACGTCGTGTGGGCAATGATTTTCCAAAAGTTGAAGCCACCTAGATCACGTTCTTCCTTTCTTTGCTCGCTCCGAACAAAAGGAAGAATAAAATAAAACTCTTCTCCTATCTAGAACTGACCACCAAGCCACCTTGCTTGGTGGTTGCCACCGGCCAAGGAGATGAAGATAGAAGTATGGCGCCGACCAAAAAGCTCTAAGGGAAGAATCCCTAGCTCTTGCCACCGGCCAAGGAAGAGGGGCAGAGGGTGGCGCCGCCGGCCCTAGGAGAAGATGGTGGTGTTGTTGCCGCCGGCCAAGAGGAGAAGCCAACCTTAGGTTGCCACCCAAGATGAGAAGCAAACCCTAGCCACCTCTTGTTTGCGGACCAACAAACCCTAGCTTCTCTTAGTTGCCGCCCAAGCCAAGGGAAGCAAAACCCTAATCTTCCAAAGGATGATCTCCCACACCCAAGACTTGGCCATCCTTTTATAGAGCTAGGCTTAAGCCTCCTTTTAATCTCCACCGTCGGATCTAGGGATTTATTCTCAACCGTCGGATCTAGGGATTTAATCTCAATCGTCGGATCTAAAGATTTAATCTCCACCGTTGGATCTAGAGATTTAATCTCCACCGTTGGATCTAGAGTTTCATTTTCCACCATCAGATCTAGGCTCCATGAGGGTTTTAATAGGCTACAATAGGGACCACGAGGACGAGTTGGATCTTGGCCACCCAATGGATCAAGACCACATAAAGTCCGATCCATTAATGATAATTCATTTCATTAGAGGATTATCATTGATCTACCTCACCAACCCCCATAAGTTAATATGGGCTCCATATATTATTTGTACATTTATCTCCCCGTGTTTAAGATCTTGAATGTCCGTGAATTAATTAATTTACTGACAATTAATTAATCAACATCTAACTCTATGAGTAGTACCACTCAATCTTATCATCATGTCGGACCAAGTCCACCTGCAAGGTTTACATGATGAACCTTATGAGCTCCTCAAGAGGATATCATCATCTTAATATATAGGACACGGTTTCATCCTATAATCAACGACACACCATATAAATAATATAATTTCCCAACTTACCGAGCTTATCGATTTACTCTATAAATCTCGCCCATTGGTAAATAAAAGAAATAAATACTAAGTATATGTGCCCGTTATTATATTGGGATTAAGAGCCTGTACAACATAATATCCGAGGTCCGATTCAATTATGTAATCAGCAATAAATCGAATCACCTCTAAGTCGGTCCTGCTCAATACACACAAAGTGCACTAGTGTAATTCTATGATCAAGACAAACCAATACCAAATCACACTACTACCATACCAATAGTTTATCCAAAACCTTCTCGGTTGTGAGCCTTTACTTATACTCTACAAGGAACTGATAACATGATCTCCTGTGTGACACTACACACCATGTTATCTACAATGTAATGTATTAGACAATATGCATAACCATAGATATGCAAACAATGATCAAGTGATTCTTATTTCAAAAATAAAGATGTTCATACAAAAGATAGACTTTTCAGTATACATCTCAACAATTCTTTGTCAAATTGATAGTGCTCATGTTATCACACAACACTTGTACATTCTTGTATGACAACCCATAGTCCTCCAACGTATGAGTCATCCACAACAACTGTGATACACCCTCCCACATGGCTATGTAGTCAGCCTTGGTGGTGGAGAGAGCAACACAATGTTGCTTCCGTCTCGACCAACTCACTAGTGAAGAACCTAGGAACTGACATCCCCCACTAGTACTCTTCCTATCTAACTTGCACCCAGCATAGTCAGAGTCAGTGTAGCCAACCAAATCAAATAATTCAGTGCGAGGGTACCTCAAGCCAACCTTAATAGTGCCTTTAAGATATCTCATTATTCTTTTCACAACACTTAAATAAGACTCCTTGGCACATGACTGATACCTAGCACACACACCCACAACATATAAAATATTAGGTCGACTCGTTGTGAGATAAAGTAGACTACCTATCACACTTCTATAATATTTCAGATCCATAGATTTTCCTCCTTATCACTTCCAAGTTTTGTGTTTTGTGCCATGGGGGTAGCTATCTCCTTTGAATTCTCCATATTAAATTTCTTTAGAAGATTCATGGCATACCTAGACTGATGGACGCATATACCCTCCTTTGTTTGTTTGATATCAAGTCCAAGGAAGAATGTTATTTCTCCCACAAGACTCATCTCAAACTCACTCTCCATGTGTCCTATAAACTCATTCAGATAATCCTTATTATTTGAGCCACAGATTATGTCATCAACATAAACCCGAGCCACAAAAATATTCTCACTATCTCTTTTCAGAAATAGTGTGGGATCGATCTGACCTCTTCTCAACCCCTTCTCTACAAGAAATGTTGACAACCTTTCGTACCAGGCACAAGGTGCTTGTTTCAACCCATAAAAAGCCTTTTTTTAGTTTATACACGTGGTCTGGAAACTCTATACTCTCAAAACCTGGTGGCTATTCAATATACACCTCTTCCTTAATTACCCCATTCAAGAAGGCAGACTTCACATCCATTTGATAGAGTTTGAAGCCTTTGTATGCAGCAAAAGCTAGCATCATCCTTATGGATTCTAGTCGGGCTACTAGGGCATAGGTCTCCTCATAATCTAACCCCTCAATCTGATTATATCCTTTGGTGACTAACCATGCCTTATTTCTGATTATCTCTCGATTATGATTCATCTTATTCTTAAACACCTATTTGGTACCAATTATAGAAACTTTTTTCGGTCTCGGAACTAAGTCCCACACTTGACTTCTTTTGAATTGTCCTAGCTCATCTTGCATTGCTAAGACCCAATAAGGATCACACAAAGCCTCTTATACTACTCTGGGTTCGATTTATGAGATCAATACAACTTCAACTCCTTCATTCCTAAAGGATGATCTGGTCCTCACCCCTTTTCGAAGTTCTCCATTGATCTAATCTTGGGGATGCCCACTAATTGTCCTAATGGATCTTGGTGCTTGAGATGTTTCAAGTACTTGGTTGTTTGATACATCTTTAAGCAATGACCTTTGTTTCCTAACCTTTTCTTCATCAGACTCAATCTTAGTTCCCCCTACTTCAGCGTTTTCATGCAATCTAATCTTCTCCATTCCAAACTTAATTTCTTCCTCAATTTCTCGAGCATCACCAAATTTTTCATCTTCCTCAAATACAACATTTGGTGACTCCTCTATCAATTTTGACATCTTATTGTACACTCTATATGCCTTTCTAATAGAAGAGTACCCTACAAAGATACCTTCATTAGCTTTAGCAGCAAACTTGCCCAGATGATCTTTGGTATTTAGAATGAACACCTTGCAATCAAACACCCTAAGATGCTTGACTATAGGTGGTTTCCCAAACCATAGCTCATGTGATGTTTTTCCTAAAAGCCTATGTATCAATACCCTGTTCTAAACATAATAGGTTGTGCTTACGGCTTCGACCCACAAGTAGCTTGGAAGAGCGTACTCGTGAAGCATGCTTCTCACGGCTTCTGGTAAGGCCCAATTTTTCCTTTGCACAACACCATTTTGTTGGGGTGTTCTTGGAATATAAAACTCATGTCTATACCCCCTTTCTAAACAGTAGTCCTTAAACCGAGTATTCTGGAACTCCCCTCCATGATCACTCCTAAGGGTTTTAATGGTCGTGTTTTCCTCATTTTCAACTCTTCTACTAAAAGAAATAAAAGTCTCTATTGTTTAATCCTTATGTTTTAAGAAAAAGGTCCAAGCATATCTAGTATAAACATCAATAATAACCAAACAATATCTGCTACCATTCAAGGATTTAACATTGCTACAATCAAAAAAGTCTAGATGTAACAAATCTAAAGCAGTAGAGGTACTTACAATATTCTTGGGCTTATGTGATGCCCTCTTTTGCTTACCTTTCTGACATGCATCACACTACCTGTCTTTCTGGAACTTTAGTAGTGGTAGCCCCCTTACAAGTTCCTTTCCAACTAGTCTCCTCAAATTCTTCAGGTTGACATGTGCAAGCCTCCTATGCCACAACCAGAATTCATCTGTTCTAGACATAAGACACTTGGTAGATACATTAGTAGCATTATCAAACTACACATAATATATATTTTCCTTCATAACTCCTACTAACATGGTAGCATCTAAAATATTGTGTTTCACTAGACACTGAGTTGAATTGAATTCAACCCTGTATCCAACATCACACAACTGACTTACATTTAACAGATTAAAAGACATGTTTTTAACAAGAAGTACATTTCTAATCATAAAATGTTCAGAGATGCAAATATTCCCTATTCCTATAACTTTTAACCTACCACTATTACCGAACGAAACAGTACCTCTATTTTTGTTCTGCAATGAGGAAAATAGTGATAAGTCCCTTGTCATGTGCTTGGAGCATTCATTGTCTACAAACCAGGTTGATGGACACTCCCCCTTAACTGATGCCTGCTAGACATGAAAGATAAAGGACTTCGGAACCCAAATGTTGGGTCCATTAGCTTCCAAAACATATTTCCTAGGAATCCATGCCTTAGCTGTTTTAGTCTTCCTACTAGAATTTCTAGAAAGTAAGGAAATGAAACTAAGTTCTTGCTGTTTGGGTTTATAACCTATTCTAGATTTGTTATAAACAATCCATTGTGATTCTAAAATCATATTCAAAGTCTGAGAGCTAGAGGTGAATTTCTCAAGAGTACACTTGAGATCATTCACCTGTGCTTTCAGAGAGTTGTTTTCATCCATAAGCTCAACAAATCTAGGAGAGTTGGCACTAGCTTCTACCGCATGCTCCTTATGGTTCTTTAATTGTCCTACTTCATATTTTAACAGTTTAACCTTAGGCTTGGATTTTTCTAACATATCAGTTAAGTACGCAATAGTCGTATAGCAATCTACGAGTTCAGAGGTTACCTTGTCATCATCCGAAGATGATGAATTTGAGTCTGACTCTGATTCTGACCTTTTGCTTTCTGATTCTGTCCCAGAGTCCTCCAACGCCATCAGAGCAGCATGTTGACCAGTCTTTTCTTCCTTGTCCGCTTCCAATGACTCGGAAGAGGATTCATCCCACGTAGCTCTTAAGGATTTCCTTCTCCTCCTCTTCTCTTCCTTCTTCTCGAGTCGAGGACATTCATTTCTGAAGCATCCTTTCTTGCTGCACTCATAGCACACAATGTTAATTTTATCAATCAAATTAGCAACTGCCTTACCATTCTTTCTGTTAAATCTCCTGCTCCTCCTCATCATCCTCCTCATGAAGTTGGCCACCTCGCTGGATGAGGACTCATCGTCTCCATGAGATTCAGTAGAAGAGGACGACGACAGCTCCTTCTTCTTCTTCCCTTCCTTTTTTTGATCACCTCCAACCAAAGCCACACCCTTCTCTTGTTGACCTTTATTAGCCTATTCATGCAATTCCATTTCACAAAACAACTCATATATTTTAATAGTTGACAGTCCCTTTATACCTTATAGGTATCCACCAAAGATGACCATAAGGCATTTTGGGGAAACGACTTAAGAATGTACCTAACCAAATCCCCATTCTCAACACTCTCTCCAATAGAGTGGAGACCATTCAACAACTCCTTGAATATTCCATGAAGCTCACTGACAGATTCAGTGTCCTTCATAGAAAGTTTTGGAGTTGACTTAGGAACAAATCCCTCTTGGCTATATGAGAGTCCCTAGTACCCTTGTGCAACTCAAGTAGTTTGTTCCATAAGTCCTGTGCACTACTGAAAGGCCCAACTTTATTCAGTTACTCCTTTGCCAGGTCACACTATAAGGTTATAGTGGCTTTAGCATTTGCTTGTGCTTTGTGCTTTTGCTCGTTCGTCCAATGAGCAAACCCCAAGACCTTACCAGTGTCATCTACCAGAGTAACGAAGCCCTCCGTGATGGAGAACCACATTTCTATCTCAGTCATGAGATAGTACTCCATCCGACTCTTCCAGTATTGGAAGTTAGTTCCATCGAAAAATGGAAGTCGATTTGTGCTAAATCCCTCTTGCATGAATACTACTCTAAGGATGTTAGACCCGGTAATTAGAGCCCTGGCTCTGATACCACTTGATAGGACCGATAACTACGCAAGAAGGGGGGAGATATGTATTTTTTTTAAATTTAAATCAAAAGACACATTAGAAAATCTAATGACAACTTGATTACACACAGAGCACAACAAACACAACACCCAACGCACAAAACGATGCAATCAATTTTACTTGGTTCACATCTCTCACTTAGAGATGCTAGTCCAAGGCCTACCTCTATCTTTTCTCCTTTTTAAAGAATTCTTCAAAGGTGGAGAAACCTCTTAAATAAGCTTACAACTTTCAAACTCTCTAGATATGAATTTAATATAGGAATCTGAATGAAATGATAAGCACTAGCAAAACACAGAACCTTGATAGATATGCAATTCTAGATAATCACAAACATAAAGAAGTGAAGCAAATCCAACAAACGAAACCTTTATAGTTGAGACGAAGAATCAACAAGATGATCGTGAGTGCAATAATGATTCTAGCCGTCCAGGTTGACAGAACACCAGCAGAGCAGAAAGTTTACAACAACGGGAACAATGGGTGAGGCTTTCCTCAGGAGATCAATCGACCATGAACAAGAAATCCAGATGAAGAATCGTTGTCAATCAATAGCAGTAAGAAGAGCACCAGAACATTGTGAAAGTTGAGTCTCCATCGAAGAGAACTCCACCCTGTTTTTGTTTCTGTGCAAACCCTAATCCCACAATCCTTGGACTGATCTCCAATCATCAATTCAGACGCAATGCTTGAAGTTTGGAAAACGTCCTCGATTCAAAGTATTTAGTCATCCATTCGAGCGAGAACCTATAAAAACCAGACACGCAAAAAAAACAGATAGAATTTTCTCACCATAATCGCGAACTTGCTTCCCACCATTTGAGGGCCAGTCGAGCGCACCTTGCGTATGTTCATTTCTGCGAAGGGATAGTCGAGGCACTGGCTTGACTGCATAGGTTGAAACAAAAAAATTATTCTATTGCAGTCGAGGTGACAATCGAGCTTGCCTTGCTTCTGTCCACAACTGTCCAGGACCAGTCGAGGCACTGCCTTGACTGCACTAGTCAAACTCGATAAGATTCATAAGTTTGTCCTGCCTTAGTCAAGGCACTGGGTGAGTGCAGCTTGCATCTATATCCTTCAACTCAGGATCAGTCAAGGCACCACCTTGACTATGGCTCGTCCTGCAACAGTCTAGCTTTCACTCCCACTGCTAACCGCTACACAAGACAAGTCTAGGTGTCGCCTCGACTGCTCCAGAGCATTCGAGGTGCAAACTCAACTGTACCTTACCGACGACAAGTTTCTCCACCTGATGAATGCAGTAAGGGCAACAATTGAGGTGTCAACTCATTGTTGTCCTTAATACCCATTGTTTCAGTCAACTCTACGACTGAAACAAGCCTAGTAAAGACTCTACCCAGAGACCCTTTACTATGCCAAGACTCCGGCCATCAACCATTCTTGGACTTTTCACCTTGCCACTTCCGTAAGGAATTTCCCTATTGCCAAGGAATTACCCCTCTTGGACTTTTCACCTTGCACCCCCGCAAGGAATTTCCAGCTGCCAAAGAATTAACCATCTTGGACTATTTGTTAGTAATATATGAGAGGTGTTCTAAGGCAATCACCTTATGTTTAAACCATTTATATGATAAATTAAGATTCACTATTTGAGTATACATATTTTCATGTATTTAATTAGATCTTAAACTCATTTATTGAATGTCCACAATACGATTCACAGCATGAGAGAATTTGTGATTGGATCACAACTAGTGAGTATCTCAACATGTGTAATTGTGATGTATTAGAATTATCCCTAGTCGATGAATTGATTGATTTGGACACCATCAATTCTGTCGAGACTAGCACGAGGTATACTCTTTGGTGTATCTAAGCAGCTAGTTCTCACTGGATGGAGACATTGTGATGTCCAGAGTTAATCATGGATGCTAGTTATGGTAACTAGTTCATTGGAGTGACTAGATGTAAGACTTCGTATGGTTCTCTTCATATATGAATATGTCAATGAAGTTCTTACTGCAGCTTAATTACGATGTTCCTTTGACTTGTGGTATTCAAGTAATCTTGGTCATGAAGACTTATGCTTTAACATCTTAAGCAAGCATCTCTAAGGAGATGTGGACCCAAGATGATTAGGTATAAGCCGAAGTGGGCGAAGGTGTTTGAACAACCTATAAAGGATTCACCACTCCTTGCGAGAAGATGTATACCCATGGCCCCTCGTCAGATTGTTATTAAAGTCTTTGGCCAAAGCATTACATGTTTAGAGTAAGGTACTCTTGGATACATGTGTAGTAACTAGAATCCATAGGATGAGAAAATGATACTTGGGTTAGGTGTGACATAGTCAGCCTAGTGGGGACTGACACTATAGACCTTGTTCTGAACCAAGTGGGTATAAGATGAGTGAAGGGAACAGGGCACAATTCATTGTAGCTACTGAAGGGTTTCATAAATTGTTTTGGAATCAACCATTGATTTTCTGGTTAATTAAGAATCATGATGTACTACTAGGTGTCACTCATTATCGTTCTATAATTAATGGTTAATTATAGACGACCAACATAAATCGTGAACCTATTTGGTCATACACATAACGAGCGTAATCTGAAGGATTTAAAATGAGCTTGAGAATGAGATTCTCAGATTAAGAGAAACTAGGTTTGGTTGGACCAAACAAGGAGCGAGCATGAAATCGTTTCAGTCACAATGGAAGCATGGATGGGCCGAGTCTTATAAAGACATAATGGATGAACCAAATTGGTTTGGTTCTAATCCAATGGTGGAAAATAAACCAAAGTTGTTTGGTTTGTTTTAAACGAATGAACAAAAGTTGGTTCAGCTCGTTTTAACTTAAAATAGACCAACTCGGGTTGGTGTATTTTAACTTAAGATTTTAGAGCGGGTTAACGGGTTTTGGTTATGAACCAATAACTCTAAGGAGAAGTTTTCTTAATGGTTAAGAAACACGCGCTCTATAAAAGTGCAGCTAGAGGTTGGGAGAGTCGTAAGTTTATTTTTGGAAATACTCTTCCTCTCCTCTCCCTCTCTTCTCTTTGCCGCCGCCCAAGGAGTCCACGTCGCCCATCTCTTTTGTGTCACCGTCCACCCTAGCTACCAGTGTCCATCTGCTGCCGGCCACTCCTCCGGCGCCAAGTCCTCCACCAAGCTGCCAAGTTTTGGACAGCTTGTTTCCTTCTTGTCAGAGCATCGTTAGGACGACATTTGAAGCTCCGACAGTGACTCCCTTATCGAGAATTAGATCTCCGGTAATCCTCATAGGTGGAGGACAAAGGATTCGTCAATCGGTTGACGAATACCTCTATGGAGAAGCGAGTTTTGGGTACTCATTTTCGAATCTGAATTTTGATTCGGATTGTGATCTTCTCTTGATCACATCGTCTTAGAAGCGAGGCTAGTGACTCCTATGAAGACGAGGCTCATAGCTTGGCGAAGCTATCCCAACAGTACTCGGTGTGGATACAGATAGAGGTAATTCTAGCGAAAGTTGCTCCAATTTATGTCATTCCTGCTGCACGTGATACGTCAGGTACAACTAGCGTAATTTCCTTTTAAGGCAAAATTTGAAACTGTGATTATGTCTACACATGTTGTACCTTGCATGCGTGTGATGTGTGTGTTGTAATAAATTAGATTTATTGCCTTTTAATTCTTCCGCTGTGCACATGTTTGTGAAACATGTTCGAATGCACACTCGCCGCGGTGTCGGAAACCCAACAGTGGTATAAGAGTCCAGGTTGTGTTTCGACATAATCGTAAAATTATTTTGTGACATAATGGAAACCTACTCGAGGACTTGTATATGAAACAACCTGAGGGTTTCACATCGGTTGATAAAACCAAGGTATGCAAACTGCAATGGTTTATATGTGGACTAAAGCAAGCATCCAGGAGCTGGAATATCCGTTTTGATGAGACAATCAAAAAGTTTGATTTCTCACAAAATTCGTACGAACCTTGTGTGTACAAAAAGGTTAGTGGGAGTGCAGTCGTGTTCCTAGTATTGTATGTCGATGACATATTACTTATAGGAAATGATGTTTCTATCTTACAGTCAGTTAAAATTTGGTTGTCCAAGATGTTCTTCATGAAAGACCTAGGAGAAGCAACCTACATCCTCGGGATTAAGATCTATAGGGATAGATCGAATAGGTTGCTTGGTCTTTTGCAGTCTACATATATAGACCGAGTGCTAAAGAGGTTTAGCATGTCAGAATCCAAGAAAGATTTTCTTCCTATCATGCATGGGATACACCTTTCGAAGTCTATGTGTCCGTGCACAGAAGACAAGAGGATTTGCATGAGTAAGATTCCCTATTCATCCGTAATAGGATCTATCATGTATGCTATGTTATGTATGAGGCCCGATGTATCGTATGCTCTGAGTGTCACGAGTAGATACTAGTTTGATCCAGGAATGGATCATTGGGCAACTGTTAAGATGATCCTTAAGTACTTAAGAAGAACTAAGGATGTGTTTCTAATATATGGAGAAGGGGACATGGTCATACGCGGGTATACGGATGCTAGCTTCCAGACAGATAAGGATGATTCCAGGTCTCAGTCTTGGTATGTGTTCACCTTGAATGGGGGCGCAGTGAGTTGGAAAAGATCCAAACAAGACACTGTAGCGGAATCTACCACAGAGGTAGAATACATTGCAGTTTCGGAAGCAACAAAGGAAGCGGTTTGGATCAAGAAGTTAATTTATGAACTTGGTGTGGTTTCAACCATTGTTGAAGCAATATCGGTTTACTGCAACAACAATGGAGCAATTGCATAGGCGAATGCGCCAAGGGCTCATAAATGATTCAAACATGTGCTTCGCCGCTATCATTTGATCAAAGAGATCATAAATAGGAAGGAAATACAAATCGAGAAGATTACCACTAAAAAGAACATAACGGATCCTTTAACTAAAGCCTTACCTCAAAGTAAGTTTGAGGGTCATGTTAGGGCTTATGGTATTGGATACCGTGGCGATTGGCATTATGCCAAGTGGGAGTATGTTAGCAATATATGAGAGGTGTCATAAGGCAATCACCTTATGTTTAAACCATTTATATGATAAATGAAGATTCACTATTTGAGTATACATGTTTTCATGTATTAGATTAGATCTTAAACTCATTTACTGAATGTCCATAATACAATTCACAGCATGAGAGAATTTGTGATTGGATCACAACTTGTGAGTATCTCTATATGTGTAATTGTGATGTATTGGAATTATCCTCAGTCGATGAATTGATCGATTTGGACACCATCAATTCTGTCAAGACTAGCATGAGATATACTATTTGGTGTATCCAAGCAGCTGGTTCTCACTGGCTGGAGACATTGTGATATCCGGAGTTAATCGTGGATGCTGGTTATGGTAACTAGTTCATTGGAGTGACCAGCTGTAAGACTTCATATGATTCTCTATATATATGGATATGTCAATGAAGTTCTTACTACAGCTTAATTGCGATGTTTCTTTGACTTGCGGTATTCAAGTCATCTTGCTCATGAAGACTTATGCTTTAACATCTTAAGCAAGCATCTCTGTGGAGATGTGGACCCGGGATGATTGGGTATAAGTCGAAGTGGCCGAAGATGTTTGAACAACCTATAAAGGATTCACCACTCCTTGCGAGGAGATGTATACCCATGGCCCCTCATCGGATTGTTACTAAAGTCTTTGGCCAAAGCATTACATGTTTAGAGTAAGGTACTCTTGGATACGTGTGTAGTAACTAGAATCCGTAGGATAAGGAAATGATACTTGGGCTAGGTGTGATGTAGTCAGCCTAGTGGGGACTGACACTACAGACCATGTCCTGAACCAAGTGGGTATAAGATGAGTGAAGGGAATAGGGCACGATTCATTGTAACTGCTGAAGGGATTAAGAAATGGTTCTGGAATCAACCGTTGATTTTCTGGTTAATTGGGGATCATGATGTACTACTAGGTGCCACTCATGATTGTTCTATAATTAATGGTTAATTATAGATGGCCAACATAAATCGGGAACCTATTTGGTCACACGCACAACGAGCGTAATCTGAAGGATTTAAAACGAGCTTGAGAATGAGATTCTCAGATCGAGAGAAACTAGGTTTTGTTGGACCAAACAAGGAGCGAGCATGAAATCGTTTTAGTCACAACGGAAGCATGGATGGGCCGAGTCTTATGAACACATGATGGATGAACCAAATAGGTTTGGTTCTAATCCAATGGTGAAAATAAACCAAAGTGGTTTGGTTTGTTTTAAACGAATGACCTAAAGTTGGTTCGGTTCGTTTTAACTTAAAATAGACAAACTCAGTTCGTTTTATTTTAACTTAATATATTGGAGCGCTGATAACGTCGATTTGTCGTGGTACCATTTCAAATTAATTATCAAACCCTCTCTACACTAATATAGCATAGGGAACAGCCCGGATCATTTCCCAACGAGTGTAATTGATAGACTAGTAGTGTTAGGATTGCTAATTATTGCTTTGAGTTTTCTATTGAAGATGGGGGTTTGGAATTCAAAAGACTAATCCTACTGAACAAGAGATAATGCACATAATCAAACTCTAATCTGGATAAACTACGATTGCGAAGAAATTAAACAAAACATAAAATAAGCATTCAAAAGTATAAAGGAAGTGCAGGAATTGAAACATGCAGAATAACTTGAGAGTAAAGTAAAGCATGAAATTAGATCTAACCTAACTAACTACGACTTAATTACCCAAAGAGACATTTCACCGAACTTTTCGTAAGCATGAAACTAATTAGACTTAGTTCGTGCAATCTAAACATGGAAGATAATTCAAATACAAACATTCAACAACTAAAACAATAGAAACAATCAAAACACATCAATGGAAATCAATGGAAGGCTTGCAATCCAAACGAGAATGTTGTTTTGAAACTTGAATTGCTGTCGAAAGATGAGAATGGGAGCTCTGCTGCGATGAAACCAAACTACTGGAGTTGCAACAGGGTATCGCCGGAGCTGCTGGTGAATGGAGGAGATGGAAACCAGAGGCTGGAAGTGGGTTGTGGAGATGCTGTCGGAACCGATCGGAGGAGAATCCTCACTCTGATTCGTCGATGGCGACAGAGCTCACGGTGAATCTGTGGAGAAGATGGCTGGCGAAGCTCGGGCGGAGATGGTGGCTGTCGATAGTAGAAGAGATGATAGAGGGGCACCGATCACCGGAGGTTGAAGGGGATCCCCTTTCCTCTCCGGCGACTGGCGAGGAAGGCAGTGGCGAGCGCGGCGGTGGTCGACGTCGGGTGGAAATTGTGGAAGAGAAGTGAATTTGGCTGCGCGATAATGGGAAAATGCTAGATTTTAAGCCCCTTTTCCTTGGTCGTCCAATCGAAGTTCCTTCAATCCCAGCTGTCCGTTTAATGCTAGGGTTTAATGAATAAATATTTTCTTGATTAAGCTGCTCCATCCAATGGCTGAAATTACTCCAACTTTGAATGGATGGATCTGATCCATCTGAAGGGATAATCACGATCGATCGAATCTGGATGAATGGTCAAGATGTCCAGATCTAAATGTACGGACCGAATCTCTCCAGATTTAGATGGATGGCTCAGATTCCTCTAGCTTAAAATGCCCATTATGACCCTTAAATGAAGTCATATTTGATCCAACTTGAGTCTAGTCTAGTGGCTCATCTTGATCTCCTACAAACAAAGATAAAATTCGCATATAAGTCCAAACTTTAGGAGAATTTACAATAAGGTCCAAAAATATATCCAACTCATAAAACATGATAATAATCAATAATAAATCACTCGAGAGGAAAAAAACAGTGATATTGAGGACCAAAATAACACGATAAAATGGTAGTTATCAATTTCCCCACACTTATTCTTGCACGTCCCGAGCAAGTAAAGAAAACTAAAAAAAAACTGAAAGTGTATTTTCCTAGCAATTCCCAAGCCTACATAGAAAATCGTGAAAGAAAGTTATCTAGGATTGTCAACTCTCAAAGACTCAAGCAATTATGGACTCAAATCTTACACAGGTTAACAAACATGGCGACTTCAATCCATCATGAATAGACTAAGAATGATTAAGCCTCACAAGGTAAGTGGTGGTTTCTCTCGCTTTCATAAGCATGTAATAGTGGAGTTCACTCAAGCTACTCATGATTTATAAACTACCATATTCTTACTTTTCTTCTACCTTCACCACTATATACACATAAGAATACACAATCACTGAAGGCTTATTAGGAATGTAAGGGAAACATGAATGCAAGGGAAATGACAATATGTGTAAAAGGAAAGAAAGGTAAAACATGAAATAGCTACAAAAATGCAAGGAGATATGGAAATATTAGAATGCTACATAGATGAGTACAAGAAAGCAGTGCCCCAAATGTTTTCATCCAAGCTAGCATTTTACCATCCACTAAACATGTAAACAATCCCTATCATATTCACAATACAAGTCCAGATATGATATACAATAACTCTCTCAATAGTTGTAATAAGGGATGTCTATCACAAAAAATACTATCACACATAAATAAAAATGAATGGCACCAAATGTCAAAATTTTCACAATATTTTTTTTTATTTCATGGGTACCCAATTTATTTATTTTTTTCAACTTTTGTTTTCAGATTTTTTTTCTTTCAAACACTTTTTTTCACTTTTTTTTCTTCAACATGTAGTGCACTTCCCTATGCTCCAACATCAAGCTCAGCTAAAAAGATAAAGAGGATGGATAGCTCATGGTGATCAAGCACAACTCGCCTATGCTTCCACTAAATTCTCCTAAGCTACTCTCTCCCCCACACTTAAACTTTTGTCCGTGCCGGGCAAAACCTCATCATGGAACATCCAATATTCCACATCCAAAAATAGAAATGGAGAAGAAATGACATGATGTAGGAATAGAAAGACAATAGAATGAATAATGGAAATAGCATGGCATATGATAAGAAAATTATTTGAGTAGCATGTGATAACAAAAGTAGTAAAGGGAAACAAGTGAGATTGCCTTCATAGTAATCAAACAAACCTATGGTTGTGTGGTCTCGAAAGAATCAAAGCAAGTTCTAGAGTTACAATGACCACAAGTGCACCACACACAAGCAATAAAAACAGCCACAATCCTCACTATGAATGAAAAAAAAAATCATCTCAATCTATTAACATAGAATCCATCACCAAGTAGCAACCACATGTAATAAAATAATCCATTCAAGTCAATAAATCCCAAAATTTAACAATCAAATTTAACTAGCTTTCACGACTTCTAAAATGATATAAAAGAATTAATAGGAAATTTATTTAAAAAACCGCCAAATCAAAAACTCAACAACCAAAACTTAACAACTAAAACAAAAACAAATGAAATAAAAGAAACATATATACAAAGGAAAAGAAAAGAGGTGAGATGGAGCAAACTCCTTTGAGGTCCTGGCGGTTGAAGAAGATTTAGCAGGAGGAGCCACTCAGGCAGTGGAGTGCTTCGAAAGAAATCCCGTCCCGGTGGTTGGAGAAGATTCAGTGTAAGCATCCATGCCAGGAGTGGGATGGACAGAATGGGGGTGAGCGCTTTCATGGTATCATTAGAATGGGTCCATGTCGCTCCCTCCAATATTATTGCCGCATCATATGTAATCTCTGGTGGTCGGAGGCGATTCAGAAAAAGTGTCCAACCTTGGGGCTGGATCATTGCATATGTTGTTAGGGCATTCATCAGTAAAATTCTTGGAGTCTTCAGCTCAAATAGGAGTGTCTAGCCTGGTGGAAAAACCCAGCTATCCATCACTCCTCCATCAGGCTTATCGAGTGGTTGCACAGCTAAACATAAAAATTTTGTAGGCACTGTCTCCTCTGCAACATCGTCTGCAATAAAACTGTAAATAGGAGTAGCTGACAACTCACTAACATCATCCTCAACTAATTTTTCTGACCCTGCTTCCACTACAGATATCTCAGTATCAGTGGCATAAATAGCATCACAAAATAAATCCAAGCCACTAGTATCATCATCCACTTCATCTGCTATAACAACAACTTCATCTACAAATTCACATCCATCAGTATCTACAATAACATCACAACACAAAGATTCTTAGGAGTCCTGTGGAGTGGCTAAATCATAGACATGCTCATCACTCACTCTACAATCCATCTCCCTAAGCGCGTCGATATCCATAAAAATGGTCTTTGACGGAGGCTGAAAGGAATTCTGTGCTTGTATCTGACTGATGAATGATGCAATTTGATCTAGCTAGATTTGTAAATTTTGTAGCTTTTCTTGTTGCTGTTGATGACTATTCCTCATTTGCTGCTACAATATTGCTAGCTGCAAGAACTTTTCTAGTATATTTTCTTGACTAGGAGCAAGGGTTTCTTCATTGTAGTCTTGGTATATTGGACTCTGGTATACTGGAAAAGGTTGATCATGCTGTTGTTGCTCATTTCGATTATCAAAGCTCTGATGATCAGTCCACCATGAATTGTTGAATTGAGGTTGAAGAATGTTCTATTGTGTGCTTCCATACTTGAACCCTGAATGATCCATCCAACCATAATTATAGGTATTTGAAAATGATTCATACCTATTCTGTTGTTGAGGTTGGAAGTACTCATGCTGCTCTGAAATTCATTGGGGCTGATAATATTGCATTGAAGGATCTCCCCAATCATAACTATAAGAACTAAGAGTTGGATCATATATGTTCTGATATTCTCATGGGTAGCTCTGAGGCTCAATAGGAAAAACACTCTGCTGCTCATTTTGGTCTGAATAATAAGCCTAATTGAAGTCTCCAAATCGCTGATAATAAGGATCCATGTTTAATGAAATTTCTTGTTCTTTCGTGCAATACTAACAAATAATATCAAAAGACACAGGAAATAGATATGATAAAATACATGGATATATAACAGAATGAAAGAATGAAGCCCTAAACAAAAGTTTTTGAATTTTGATTTTTGTTTTATTTTTTTTAGAAAAATGGACAAACAATCCTAATTCTACTAAGCATCATTACACTCCCTGGCAACGACGCCAAAATTTGATAACGTCGATTTGTCGTGGTACCGTTTCAAATTAATTACCAAACCCTCTCTACACTAATATCGCATAGGGAATGACCCGTATCATTTCCCAACGAGTGTAATTGATAGACTAGTAGTGTTAGGATTTCTAATTATTGCTTTGAGTTTTCTATTGAAGATGGGGGTTTGGAATTCAAAAGACTAATCCTACTGAACAAGAGATAATGCACATAATCAAACTCTAATCTGGCTAAACTACGATTGCGAAGAAATTAAACAAAACATAAAATAAACATTCAAAAGTATAAAGGAAGTGCAGGAATTGAAACATGCAGAATAACATGAGAGTAAAGTAAAACATGAAATTATATCTAACCTAACTAACTACGACTTTATTACCCAAAGAGACATTTCACCGAACACTTCGTAAGCATGAAACTAATTAGACTTAGTTTGTGCAATCTAAACATGGAAGATAATTCAAATACAAACATTCAACAACTAAAACAATAGAAACAATAGAAACACATCAATGGAAATCAATGGAAGGCTTGCAATCTAAACGAGAATGTTGTTCTGAAACTGGAATTGCTGTCGAAAGCTGAGAATGGGAGCTTTGCTGCGATGAAACCAAACTGCCAGAGCTGGAACAGGGTCTGGCCGGAGCTGTTGGTGAATGGAGGAGATGGAAACCGGAGGCTGGAAGTGGGTTGTGGAGATGCTGTCGGAACCGATCGGAGGAGAATCCTCACTCCGATTCGTCGGTGGTAGCAGAGCTCACGGTGAATCTATGGAGAAGATGGCTGGCGGAGCTCGGGCGGAGATGGTGTCTGCCGGCAGTAGAGGAGATGATAGAGGGGCACCGGTCACTGGAGGTTGAAGGGGATCCCCTTTCCTCTTCGGCGACCGACGAGGAAGGCGGTGGCGAGCGCGACAGTGATCGGCGTCGGGTGGAAATCGCGAAAGGGAAGTGAAGCCGCCTGCATGATAATGGGAGAATGCTAGATTTTAAGCCCCTTTTCGTTGGCCGTCTGATCGAAGTTCCTTCAATCCCAGCCGCCCATTTAAAGCTAGGGTTTAATTAATAAATATTTTCTTCATTAAGCTGCTCCATCCAATGGCTAAAATTACTCCGACTTTGAATTGATGGATCTAATCCATCTGAAGGGATAATCACGATCGGTCGAATCTGGATGAACGGTCAAGATGTCCATATCTAAATGTATGGACAGGATCTCTCCAGATTTAGATGGATGGCTCAGATTTCTCTAGCTTAAAATACCCATTATGACCCTTAAATGAAGCAATATTTGATCAAACTTGAGTCTAGTCCTGTAGCTCATCTCGATCTCCTACAAACAAAGATAAAATTTGTATATAAGTCCAAAATTTATGAGAATTTACAATAAGGTCCAAAAATATATTCAACTCATAAAATATTATAATAATCAATAATAAATCACTCAAGAGGATAAAAATAGTGATATTAAGGACCAAAATAATACGATAAAATAGTAGTTATCAAGTGGGTTAACGGGTTTTGGTTATGAACCAATAACTCTAAGGAGAAGTTTCTTAATGGTTAAGAAACACACGCTCTATAAAAGCGCGACTAGAGGCTGGGAGAGCCCTAAGTTTATTTTTGGAAATACTCTCCCTCTCTTCTCTTTGTTGCCGCCCAAGGAGTCCACGCGGCCCAGCTCTTTTGTGCCGCCATCCACCCTAGCTGTCGGCCACTCCTTCGGCAACCCTTCGGTGACCCACCTTGGTTTCGATGACCAAGGATTAGCAGACCATTGTCACGCCCGCCCTTACCAAGGGTTGGAAGGGTGACGCGACGTGATCATACATACATGCAAATATAGCGGAAGACTATATACTTCTTACAGCCGAAGACTTTAAACATCTTTTTTTATTCTTTTAAACATAAGCATGCATCGTCATTTCATAAGTACTTAGTTCAAGTTCATGACATTCAACTTAAAAGAAAACATGCAAAAGTATGGGAAACATAAACAGATCTCCTCCACCATGCCACTACCACACACACTTTGCCCCTCCTCCTGCTCCCTTTAGTTTAGCCATTCATTACCCTTATCTGCAGTACAAGGGAACATAAAACTATAAGCACACAGGCTTAGTAAGATCCTTTCCTAGTAAAAAAAACCATACATCGAGAATTAGACAGAGAGTAGTGACATGATCTTTTAAGGATATATGAGCATAGCATGCATATAAACATACAAGAACATAAAAGCATAACATTCATATAAACATACAAGAACATATAAGCATAGCATTCATATAAACATACAAGAACATATAAGCATAGCATTCATATAAACATACAAGAACATATAAGCATAACATTCATATAAGAGAAATGATATGAGCATTCAGAAACATATAATCATAACAACCATATAAACCTCATAATCACCTAGACATGAAATAAGGGTATATGCAAGATGCTCTTTGAAAACATATATCTTATAGGTACTTAAACATAGTCTCAACATATTGGGCCCGGCATTGTACCACATACATCATCATCATAGCGCGCATCCCTAATAGACCCGAGGTAGCTAATCCCGAACCTACTAGAGTACTAGGCCCGTACTATGTCGGTCGACCTAGGGGCAACATAACATAGAAGCTCATCCTAAGCCCGTACTTATGACCGTCGACCTAGGGCATCTGGGAGCCCATCCCGTACTGGGTCCGTACTACGACCGTCGACCCAGGGGCACGTAGGTGCCCATCCCTTGGACCTTATTAGGGTCTAGTATAAGTCATGCAAAAAGTAAAATAGCATATCATGTTCCTTATCATAACATATCATATTTCTTTTCATAACATATCGTGTTCCTTCTTCATAACATATCATATTTCTTTTCATAACATCTCATGTTCCTTCTTTATAACATATCATGTTTCCTTCTTCATAACATATCATATTTCTTTTAATATCAAATCATATTCCTTCTTTATAACATATCATATTCCTTTACACAACATATCATGTTCCTTCTTTATGACATATCATACACTCATACAATTAACATGGCAATGAGCATAACATAATCATACATTCATACAATTAACATGGCAATAAGCAGAACATAATCATACATTCATACAATTAACATGGACATAAGGTAGTGATATCAACCAATCATGCTATCATAAAATCTAACTAACATCACATTTGCATCTTTTTTTACATGTAGCATGACATGGAGGACTTAGTAGAGGGCATGTACATGGGCTGGCCGAAACCCTAAGGGAGGGTTCTTAGGAGTTTACATGCTAAACAACTTGTGAAAGGTCTACTTAACATCATACTAACATCATACACATATAGAGTATGGCATAAACATCATGAACAAGAATAACATGGTGTGATCTAAACTTCATGGGGTTCTCACAAAATTTTAAACCCTAAACAACTTGTACAAGATCTAACTAACCACATGTTAATTCCATCACATATAGGTCATGGCATGGAAGGCCCTTAGGGGCCTAAATAGGTCTTGGCCGAGAATTTCAAGAGGCTTAAAGATCCAACACTTGAATCTAGCTTAGCTATCAACATAATATCTTCATCTACATTCAAAACATAACATAACTACATATAGATCATAGCATAGAAATCCATTAGGGGCATAAATGGTTATTGGCTGAAAGTTTCAAGAGGCTTAAAGATCAAACACCTAAACCAAGACTATCTAGAAACCTGTTATCATCATATTCCTACAAAACATAGCATGGACAATCATGGGAAGCATGTATAGGGTCTTGGCCGAAAGTTTCATGAAGCTTGAAGATCAAACCCTTAAACCAAGCCTATCTAGAAACATGTTATCATCATATTCATACAAAACAAAGCATGGACAATCATGGGAAGCATGTATAGGGTGTTGGCCGAAAGTTTCATGAAGCTTGAAGATCAAACCCTTAAACCACGCCTATCTAGAAACATGTTATCATCATATTCATACAAAACAAAGCATGGACAATCATGGGAAGCATGTATAGGGTGTTGGCCGAAAGTTTCATGAAGCTTGAAGATCAAACCCTTAAACCAAGCCTATCTAGAAATATGTTATCATCATATTCATACAAAACAAAGCATGGACAATCATGGGAAGCATGTATAGGGTGTTGGCCGAAAGTTTCATGAAGCTTGAAGATCAAACCCTTAAAGCAAGCCTATCGTGAAACGTGTTATCATCATATTCATACAAAACAAAGCATGGACAATCATGGGAAGCATGTATAGGGTGTTGGCCGAAAGTTTCATGAAGAAATTTCTTAACAACCATCAACTGAAGCAACTTGACTACAGGTGAGGGGATACTTACATCCTTCGCTTTGTTTAATAGTTGGAAAACACCCTAAGTGATGCCAAGACTAGAGCCTTCTTCTTGCTTGGTTAGTTTTCGGAAAATGGAAGAGGGGGAGCTTAGGGTTTCGGTGAGGAAGATGAAGAGAAGTGGAGAATGGCAATTGTGATTTCTCTTGTCTCCTCATTCCCCTATTTATTCACTTGAAGGTGTCCCTTAGCCTCCCTTACCCTTATCTATCATTTCCCATACCCTTTTAATAGCACAACCCTGCTGGGCTTCTAGTTATTTGGTGCATCTTAAGGGTTAACTATCTACTTGGGGGTTTAGGGTTCAAACCCTAGGCCATGCATCCTTTTTGGCTCTATTTCTTTTATTTTTTTAAAGAGCCCACATAAAGCCCATTATAATCATGCAAAAATTCTTGTAAACTTGCTAGGAATTTTTCGGGCATTACAATCATTCATACCTTTTAAAAGTTTCATCCCCGAAACATAGAATAACTTTGGGTACTTCTGTTTCATGTCCTCCTCGCGTTCCTAGGTGGCTTCTTCGTACCGTTGATTTTGCCACAGGACCTTCACTAAGGGCACCTCTTTATTCCTTAGTCTTTTGACTTCTCGGTCTAATATCTAGATAGGTCGACTTTCATAACTCAGGTCCTCTTGAACTTGCACTATTTGTGGCTCGATCACTTGGTCTGTACTGGAAATGCACTTCTTGAGCATCGAAACATGGAACACGTTGTGAATAGCCGACATCTCTTGAGGCAGCTCTAGCTCATAAGCTACCTTGCCAACTCTCTTCAATATCGGATACGGTCCCACATAGTGCGGACTCAGCTTACCCTTCCTTCCGAATCTCATCACCTCCTTCATAGGGGCTACCTTGAGGAATACCAGATCCCCGACGTCGAATTCCAACGGTCTACGCCGCATATCTGCATAGCTCTTTTGCCGGCTCTGAGCAGTTTCAATTCTTTGGCGGATGTTATGTATAACTCAAGTGGTGTCGTCAATGAAATCTGTTTGAAGTCCCATCCCCTTCTTTACACCACCCTCATACCAGCATATAGGAGATCTACATTTTCTCCCGTATAGAGCCTCATAGGGCGCCATTCCAATAGTAGATTGGTAGCTATTATTGTAGGTGAATTCTGCCAAGCATAAGTATCGGCACCAACTCCCTTTAAAATCCAAGGTGCATGCTCGTAACATATCCTCCAATACTTGATTCACCCTTTCGGTCTGTCCGTCAGTCTAAGGATGAAAGGCAGTACTGAATAATAGCTTCGTGCCAAGGGCCTTCTGAACACATTCCTAGAAATGAGAAATAAAGCGACCATCTCTGTCAGAAATGATGGTCTTAGGAATCCCATGTAATCTGATAATTTCCTTAGCATATAATTGAGCCAGTTGCTCAGTTGAATAGGTCATCTTGATTGCTAAGAAGTGGGCAGACTTCGTCAATTTGTCCACAATTACCCATATAGCGTCATATCCGTTCGTTGTCTTGGGTAGTCCTGAGATGAAATCCATAGAAATATCTTCCCATTTCCATTCTGGAATTTGGATTGGCTGCAGTGTTCCTCCAGGTCTCTAGTGTTCTGCTTTAACCCTCTGGCAGGTACTGACATACTAAGTCACATCTCTTTTCATACCGAACCGCCATAATTTCCTTTACAGATCTTGGTACATCTTGGTGGTTCCAGGATACATTGCATAAGGGATTCCGTGAGATTCCTCAAATATCTTCTTCCGTAATTCTAGATCATCGGGAATATACAAGCGATCCCTGAGGTAGAGTACGCCATTGTCAGAGATACGAAATCCATCATCCTTTCCTCCTAGAAACTCTTGCTTGATCATTTGAATGCTCGGGTCACGGGTTTGCTTTTCTAGTATATCGTCGAACAGCGTCGGTGCTATTGTCATGGTAGAAAGCCGTCCGGAAATGATTTCAACCCCGTAACGCATAATCTCCTTTTCTAAGGGCCGAGATAATACCGATAGAGACATCAAGGTGGCACAGGACTTCCTGCTGAGTGCATCGGCCACCTTGTTCGCTTTTCCTGGATAGTAGAAGATCTCGCAGTCATAATCCTTGACTAGCTCGAGCCATCTGCGTTGTCTCTTGTTTAGGTCCTTCTATGTGAAGAAATATTTCAGACTCTGGTGGTCTGTATAAATCCTACATTGAGCTCCATATAGATAATGCCTCCATGTTTTGAGAGAAAAGACCACGGCCGCTAGCTCTAGATCGTGAGTGGGATAATTCCTTTCATGTTCCTTGAGTTGTCTAGAGGCGTAGGCAATGACCTTGCCATTCTGCATGAGTACAGCTCCGAGTCCCAACTTGGAAGCGTCGCTGTATATGTCGAAGCCTTTGTTACTGTCCGACAGAGCAAGGATTGAAGAGCTAGTCAGTCTCTCTTTCAATTCTGTGAAACTCTTCTCGCAGGCGTCCGTCCATTCATACTTTTTATTCTTTCTAGAGAGGACTGTCATAAGGGCTGCAATTCTAGAGAAGCTCTCTACAAACTTCCTGTAGTAGCTTGCTAGCCTAAGAAAGCTTCTGATCTCGCTGGCATTCTTTGGCCTATTCCAGTTACTCACACCTTCAATCTTTATTGGGTCTACCATCACTCCGTGCTTGGATATAACGTGACCTAAAAATGATACTTGATCGAGCCAGAACTCGCATTTGCAGAACTTTGCATACAGTTGCTTTTCCCGAAGAATCTGTAATACCATATTCAGGTGTTCTGCGTGCTCTTCTTGGGTTCTCGAATATATCAGTATATCGTCTATGAAAATGATCACAAATTTATCGAGGAATGCCGAGAATACCTTATTCATCAGATCCATGAATATAGCAGGTGCATTCGTCACTCCGAAGGGCATAACTACGAACACATAATATCCGTATCTTGTTCGGAAAGTTGTCTTTGGTATATCATCTAGTTTTACTTTCACTTGATGATAGCCAGACCTCATGTCAATCTTAGAGAAGATGGTGGCACCCTTTAGCTGGTCGAACAGGTCATCAATCCATGGTAAAGGGTACCTATTCTTGATCGTCACATTATTTAGCGCTCGGTAGTCTATGCACATTCGCATAGACCCATCTTTCTTCTTCACCAACAGTACTGGAGCTCCCAATGGAGAGTGACTTGGGTGTATGAGTCCCTTGTCGAGTAACTCCTGTAGTTGTCTCTGAAGTTTCTTCAATTCAGCCGGCACCATATGGTAAGGTGCTTTAAAGATCGGATTAGTACCAGGAATCAATTCGATCTCAAATTCAATTTCTCTATCTGGGGCTAACCCTGGTAGTTCATCTGAAAATACCTCTGGGTAATTGCATACAACTCTGACATCTTCTAGCTTCTGGTCCTCGGCTTGACTTTTCAACCACATGTGCTAGAAACCCAGTGCATCCACTATCTAACATCTTGCGTGCTTGTAGAGCTGATAAAAATTTATCGATTCTTTTCCTTGGCTCTCCAATAAATTCAAACATAGGTTCTGCCTTTGGCTGGAAGACCACTTTTCTTTTACGACACTCGATTGAAGCACCGTACTTGCTTAAGAAATCCATGCCCAATATAATATCATAATCCTGCATGTCGAGCACTATCAGATCAGAGTAGAGGTCTCTGTTTGCGATTATGATAGGTGTCTTAGTAATATATGAGAGATGTCCTAAGGCAATCACCTTATGTATGAACCATTTATATGATAAATAAAGATTCACTATTTGAGTATACATGTTTTCATGTATTTGATTGGATCTTAAAATCATTTACTGAATGTCCACGATACGATTCACAGCATGAGAGAATTTGTGATTGGATCACAACTAGTGAGTATCTCTACATGTGTAATTGTGATGTATCGGAATTATCCCTAGTTGATGAATTGATGGATTTGGACACCATCAATTCTGTCGAGACTAGCATGAGGTATACTCCTTGGTGTATCCAAGCAGTTGATTCTCATTGGCTGGAAACATTATGATGTCCGGAGTTGATCGTGGATGTTAGTTATGGTAACTAGTTCATTGGAGTGACCAGCCGTAAGACTTCATATGGTTCTCTGCATATATAGATATGTCAATGAAGTTCTTACTGTAGCTTAAGTGAGATATTCCTTTGACTTGTGGTATTCAAGTCATCTTGATCATAAAGACTTATGCTTTGACATCTTAAGCAAGCATCTCTGAGGAGATGTGGACCCGGGATGATTGGGTATAAGTCGAAGTGATCGAAGGTGTTTGAATAGCCTATAAAGGATTCACCACTCCTTGCGAGGAGATGTATACCCATGGCCTCTCGTCGGATTGTTACTAAAGTCTTTTGCCAAAGCATTACATGTTTAGTGTAAGGTATTCTTAGATACATGTGCAGTAACTAGAATCCGTAGGACGAGGAAATGATAGTTGGGCTAGGTGTGACGTAGTCAGCCTAGTGGGGACTGACACTATAGACCATGTCCTGAACCAAGTGGGTATAAGATGAGTGAAGGGAATGGGGCACGATTCATTCGAGCTGCTGAAGGGTTTCAAAAATAGTTCTGGATCAACCGTTGATCTTTTCGGTTAATTGGGGATCATGATGTACTTCTAGGTGCCACTCATGATATTTCTATAATTAATGGTTAATTATAGACGACCAACATAAACCGAGAACCTATTTGGTTACACGCACAACGAGCGTAATCCGAAGGATTTAAAACGAGATTGAGAATGAGATTCTCAGACCGAGAGAAACTAGGTTTGGTTGGACCAAACAAGAAGCGAGCATGAAATCATTTCAGTCGCAATGGAAGCGTGGATGGGCCGTGTCTTATGAAGACATAATGGATGAACCTAAATGGTTTGGTTCTAATCCAATGGAGGAGAATAAACCAAAGGGTTTGGTTTATTTTAAACGTATGAACCAAAAGTTGGTTCGGTTCGTTTTAACTTAAAATAAACCATCATGGTTTGGTTTATTTTAACTTATATTAATGGAGCGGGTTAACGGGCCTTATGGTTATGATCCAATAACCATTAAGAGAATTAGTTCTCTATAAAAGAGGGCTTAAACCTTAACCTAGAGTTGTCGCCCAACCTCTTCCTCCCTCTAGTCGGCGCCAAGTTGTTGCCGCCACCCACCTTCTCTAACCGGCGACCAGCTGCTGCCGTTTCCTCCACTTGCTGGTGATGAACTGCTGCCAGAGGAGCTCCGGTGATCTCCCTTGGGTTCGGTAATAAGGTGAGCCTCCACCTTTCCTTTTGGCCGGCCCCATACTCGTCCACCAAAGCTGTCTAGTTTTCTGGACAGCTTGTTTCCCTCTCGTCGGAGCATCATTTGGACGACGTTTAGAGCTCCGACAGCGGTATCCTTGCCGGGGATTTGATCTCCGGTAATCCTCTGAGGTGGAGGACGAAGGATTCGTCAAACTGTTGACGAATACCTCTCCGGAGAAGCAAGTCTTGAGGACTTGTTTTTTGGATCCGAATTTGGATTCGGATCGTGATCATCTGTCGATCACATCGTCTTCAACACGCGGCAAGTAACCCGTACGAAGACGAGGCTCGTGACTTAGCGAAGTCATCCCGAGGATACTCGGCGTGGATACGGATAGAGACGATTCTAGCGAGGATCGTTCCAGTTGATGTCGTTCCCGCTACACGTGATACGAAAGGTATACGTAGTTAAATTTCCTTTTATTGCAAATTTAAATTTACGGTTATGTCTACACATGTTGTACTATGCATGCGTGTGATGTGTGTGTTGTAATAAATGTAGATTTATTATTTTTATTTCTTCCGCTGTGTACATGTTTACGAAACATGTTCGAACACACACTCGCCGCGGTGTCGGAAACCCAACAGTGGTATCAAAGCCCAGGTTGTTTTTCGACATTATCGTAAAATTGTTTTGTGATAGTCATAATGATATTTCTAGAAATTTTCTACTTTTAGAAAGTTAGAAGTATTTATGGAAAATTTTCAATTTTGAAAAGTCTAGAAGTATTTATGGAAATCTTCCACTTTTGGAAAGTTGGAAGTATTTATGAAAATTGATATTTTCCATAAATAAAATATTTGATTAGATTTTGAAAATTTGTTTCCTAATTTAATCATGATTTGATTTGGGAAATCAAATCTTAAAATATTTTATTTCCATAAGTAGTTTTGATGATTTAGGAAATTGGTTTCCGAAATTGACTTTCCTTAATCAACCATTTCGATAAATAAAATATGTGATTAGATTTGGAAATTTGTTTCCTAATTTAATCATGATTTGATTTGGAGAATCAAATCTTAAACATATTTTATTTCCATAAATAGTTATGACATATAAGGAAATTATATACATGACATAATTGTATGTCATGTAATTGCATTAGATGCATATCATTATGCCATGCGTGTTGTGACATGTAGATGTATATCATGTATGCCATGCCATGTAGATAATAGTTATTTGCATACAAAGAGGATGAGACATAAAAACCCTTGCTCAATATTAAAGTCTACACCTTCCATTAATATGGTTAGAACCAGAGTTTCGTTTCTTGTTTGGGTTGTTGGACTCTCTCCAAGCCCGACTCGAACCCGAATATGTTCAATCCATGAAATAGTTTAATACTAATATGGTAAGAGTCAGAGGTCAATCGTTAGCTTTGGTTGTTGGACTCTCTCCAAGCCGGGCTAATTGGTTGAATGCGCTCTAACCATATTAATACTATTTCTCGATTAATGGGTTGGCTTTAACCTAGAGCATCGGCTTGTTGGACTCTCTCCAAGGTCGATGTAAAGGGAGGTGAAGTTGGGTGCTATGCATATGATGCATACTTGTTAATGTGTTAACAACCCGATGTATGTGTGAACATTCAATTAGTTGATAGCACATTGTGATAGTTGCATATACGTGATATGCAATTGGTATAGTTGATACCTACCATCGTAGTTATGAATGGCTTGTTGGACTCTCTCCAAGGTTGTTCATATCTATGATGGATTTTAGCCCATTCGGAGATGGACCTACGATCTCCCGAAGTGATTTTGGGGTTTTGAAATTCGAAAAATGAATGAGATTTATAAATGTATATTGATGCATTTTAAAAATCATTTTCTCATATATGCTCGTTTTGTATTTCTAGGTCAATCGATTGATCATGACGTCTTTGAATTTGCGCACTATTTTGGATTCAAACAAACTGACTGGGCCTAACTTCCTAGACTGGCTTAGAAACCTGAGAATTGTTCTCAAGGCAGAAGAGCTAGCATATGTCCTTGAAGAGCCTCTTCCCAACCGTCCTAAGGACGATGCAACTCCAGACCAAATGTTGGTCTATCAAAAGCATGTGGCAGATTCTGAGCTGGCGAGTTGCATCATGCTAGCGGCGATGGTACCTGAGCTGCAAAAGCAGCATGAGCATATGGATGCTAATACTATGGTCTTCCATCTTCATGAGTTGTTCGATGAGCAAGCGAGATCCGAAAGGTTCGAGGTCTCTAGTGTTGGTGCAATCGGCCCAGGTCACGATTGACCAGAACTCGAGTTTGACTCGAGTGATGTTTTGATGTGTTTTGATGTTTCGACAAAAACATATGACAATGTAATTGTCATGGTAAAGTCCAAGCATGGGTCTTGGCATGTAAAGTCCAAGCATGGGTCTTGGCATGGAAAGTCCAAGTCTTGAGTACTTGGCAAATGGAAAGTCCAAGCATGGTCTTGGCAATTGAGAAGTCCAACATGTGTTGGCAAGGGAAAGTCCAAGCTTGAGTCTTGGCATTTGAAGTCCAAGGGGATTGATATTGGCTGCGTAAAGTCCAAGCGGGAGTCTTGGCAGCATAAGTCCAATGGTTGGCGGCGTAAAGTCCAAGCGGAGTCTTGGCGGCGTGAGTCCAATGTGCCTTGGCGGTGTAGACACCGTTAGCATGACATAGCCGATGGAAGCATCTGAAGGCTAGCGCGATGGATGAACAAGTCATGGATGACTTGGAGGGATCCGAGAGGCGTGAGGCTGATGGAGATGGCTAGAAGGCTTAGGTCTAGGCTAAGGGTGGTCTAGCAAGTATGGGGGAACCATACTTGGGCTAAAACCTCATGTTTGAGGTGTGCCAGTCGACTGATGCCATGTGGCAGTCGACTGGACCGAGTCAACTAGGGTTTGACTGCGGGTTATGGCCTAGCTTGATCGACGGATGATGGCGGTCGATGGCTAATGGCGATCGGCCCGATCTTGTGATCGATCGGTGGTGCTCGTGAATTCGGGCATAGAATGGAGTCGAGACTCGACTGGTCGAGTGAGGACTCCATCAGTCGACTGATGGTCACAATCAGTCGACTGATGGTAGTTCCGTTGGACTTATCCAACGTGGAACTAGCCGTTGTCTCACGACAACAGTGGCATCAGTCGACTGATGGTCTCGATCAGTCGACTGATCGACTTTTTCCAGCACAGGTTGAAGCTATATATGGAGCTCGTGGTGGAAGAAAAAGGGATGGTTCTTTGAGGCGATTTGGGGCGAGTTGCTGCTGCAATTCAGGGTCTCCAAGTGCTACTCGATCAACCAAGTGATCAAGCATTCAAAGAGCATTTGTAAAGTGTTTCCTTTACTTGTATTGCTTTGTATTTCACTATATTGCTTGTATTCATTTGATTATTGTTGTAATCATATTGTACGAGGTTTCTCCACCTCCGGATTGTTCCGAGGAGTTATTTGATAGTGGTGTGTGATTGGCATCGCTAGGGCTCATTTGAGCCCGATCCGTGGAGTAGGAACCGTGCGGTTCCGAACCACGTTATATACTCGTGTTAGCGTGTTGTGTTTTCATTATTGTTATTGTATTATCTATATTCCGCTGCGCTAACGAATTTGTAGACACAACCGCGATTGAATTCCATTGACGCTAATCACCCCCCCTCTAGCGTTACAAAGGTCCTAACAAGTGGTATCAGAGCCCGTGACTCTTCTACGGACTAACCGCCGAGAGTTGAAGAAGCTAGAGGGAAGAATATGGAATTTCAAGAAAAATTGGGTGACGTCAACATCCCACCTTCCTTCAACCGCGAACAGTTCGCGTATTGGAAAGGTAGAATGCAATATTTTCTAATGACAAATATAGAAAATTGGTTTGCCGTGACTATAGGTTTTGATGCTCCGAGAGGAGAAAACGGCGAAATCCTCAAGATGAAGAGATGGACCGAGGAGCAACGGGAAAAATTCAAGACAACCGTTAAGGTAACAAAAATGCTAATTGATTTGATACCTAACGATATTTTGTCTAGATTAGGAAGCTATAGGGATGCCAAGGAATTGTGGAACAAGTTGATCAAGTTCCACGAAAATCCCGAATTGGTCCAAGAAGTTTCGGAAGAGGAGGAGACCGAAGAAGAGAGCTCATCCTCAAGTGAAAGTGAGGAATCGGGAGGAAGTGAGAGTCAACTTCGGATCGGAAGAGGAAATAGAAGAAGAGGAGAGACCATCTTCTACACCGGAGCAACCTCAAGAAGAAGCCCGACATCCGCCAAGATGAAGAAGCCCAAAGTCCAATTCAGGTCTCCACCATCGAACTAGGTAACTCAAGCAATTTAGTTTTAAATAAAAAACATATTATGTGCTTTGAGTGTAGGGAGTATGGGCATTACAAGAGCAAATGCCCAAAGAGGATCAAGAAAGCTCCTCCGGCGCCTCAAAGTCAACAAAAGTCAACGGCCGCCGGTTCTCCAAGTCTCAAGAGCAAGGAGCAAGTCATTTGCTTCAAGTGCAGACAACTGGGCATTACTAAAATCAATGCCCTAGGGAGCAAAAGACCCAAGAAGGAGCATTACAAGTAGGGGAAGCCACTAAGGCAAACCCTAAGGTATATTTAAATAATGTCTAATTTAAGTATTAAAAAGCATGCTAGAACTAATTTTAGCAATTGTGGTATGTATCATAAAGAGCATGCTAGAAATAACAAACATATGTGTTTAGGAGCTAAGAATGTTCACCTTAAGAATAAGGAGAAATTTGGGACTAATGTCCTTAGAAAAACAATACCTAAGAAATCTATTAAGAAAATCCAAGAACATCTAGGGTTTAATCCAAAATGGACTAGGCATTCGCCAAGAAAGTCCAATGCCCAAGAGTTAAATAAAAAGTCTAAAATTGGGCAATTAGAATTAGAGAACCAAGCCTTGAGGTCAAGGCTTGAGAAACTTGAAAATACCCTAAATAAGATACAAAATCAATCTAAAGGGTCTAATGGTCAAACTCCTAGGTCAAGAAGTCAAAGTCAACATCTAGGACCTAAGAGTCAAAAGTCAACCAAGGGCAAGAATGGTTTGGGTCACAAACCTAAGTGCAAGGTGACTTACCATAGTGTTCCGTTTGACTATGGGACACTAACTAGGTCTAGGAAGACCACGGTCAATGAGAAAGTCATTCCTATACTTGACCAAGGTTTGTGCCTAGTGACCAAGGTTTCGAAGAAACCTAGGATGGCCACCAATAAGGTTGTTAGGGAGGCAATCCCTAAGTTTAACCTAGGCAAGACCAAAATGACCAAGGCTAATAAGCCTAGGAGGGTTATTAGGAAGGTATCTAGGGAGGTTATCCTTAAGGAATACCTAATGAACCCTAGGAGCTCGAATCGATTTTGGATTCCTAAGAGCGTGATTGATTCACGCTAAGATGGGTTTAGGGTGTGCCAACCTTGATTGGATGGGTAGTTAACTCAACCATAATAAAGGTGGCACTTTAAGGTTACTTTCAAGGTTATGGTTACTTTGGAAATATCCTTGAGTTTTAATTTCAAAGAATTTTAGGTTGTGTCAATATATATCTTGAAAACATGAAAATCAATAAAAATTGACACTATCTAGATTTAGAGGTCATAGTGTGTACTTTTGATTATTGGCACACTTGGGAAGGTCATGTATCAAGAAATGTGTGGTTAAGATGTAAAGGTAATATCTAGAGTGATACTCAAGTGCCACACAACTTGATGTCTTGTATTCACCATGCTTCATATGTTTTACCATATGTTTGCATGAAATGAATGTCTAGGATAGATTACATCTCACAAAACAAGTCTTTTACCTTGATTGTGTATTTCAACACTTAGAAAGGGTGAGATGTTAGGTTTTGGAAATCATTGAATGTTAATGTTTGCAAAAATGAAATAAAACATTAAAATACATGAACAAATACATAAATAAAAGTATAACATCAATACATTCAAGATACAAGATCTAACGTGATAAAATGGAACAATTAAGATGATAAAATTAACGATCACGATCGGCCATCGGTCAGTGCTAGCTCCATGACTCGATGATCGACCATCGATCGGCCGTGATGTGGTCCATCGATCGATGGTATGCTCACGAGGCCTGAAGGCCATCGGTCGAGTGCTAGACGAGCGGTCGAGTGATATGCACATCGGTCGATGAGCAACATCACGATCGATCGTGATCAGAGCACGCTACGTAAGGTTCACGGAAGGTTCCGATCGGATCGATCGATCCGGCTCGGTAAACCCAGTGTTAAACCGCTATCAGTCGACTGATGCTCCACATCAGTCGACTGAATCGTGTTTTTAAAACGCGAACCGCTAGGGTTCGGCATTTCACGCGACGAAAACTTCTTCCTCCTTCGATCTCCGATCGCCGTCTCCCTTCTCCGACCAGCTCTTCCGGCGTGTCAACCTTCCAAAGTCCTAGGTTTGATAAGCATGTCTCTCCCCTTCCTTTGTTTTTGACCTATCTTGGAGCACTAGTTCACGCGATTTAGGGTTTATTGTCTTTGCTCCGTTAGGGTTCCGGCGGCTGAAGCTTTCCGGCGACTTTTCCGGCGATCCTCAGCAACTCTTGAGCCTTCCCTCCGACACACACATGGCGCCTAAGTAACGATTCTTCTTTCCGAGCCCTAATTTTCATTTCCATTACAATGTAGGTTTATCTAATCGCGTATTGTTGCCATTGCATTGCATATCATCACATTACATTCATAATAGGAGAGCCCGTAGGAATGATCCATCCGAGAGTGAATCTCGGTTGTACCAACCTATGTTGGTTAGGTACATAGATAGGAATTTTTTCGATAGGCATTGTAGTGACGTCATGGAACTCATTGCATACTACAATTTGATGAAGATCGTCTTGTGCACGCATCCAATCAATGATGACCTTATTAAGGAGTTCTATCAAAACCTTAAAAAGGTAGATGACGACCCTACATACACTACTCGCGTTGCAAAACGCGATTTAGAGTTCACTCCTGCAATACTGCAGGAGTTTCTCGAGTGTAGGCCGTCAAATGATACCTTTATCTTCTACCCTACCATGGACTTTCCCCTACCTGAGCCTTTTGCCCATATCACTATGGAGTCCATGCATGAGCGCATTTTTGGTTATCCACGTCCACCGGCCCAAAACCTATTTTCTATCACTGAGTTGTCTGCACCTGACAATGTCCTTTATAAGGTCATTGTTGGGTGTTTTCTGCCCATTGTCACTCGGGGTCTGGCTAAGATTCGGCCTCCCCATCTCTTTCTTCTATATGCCATGCGTCTTCAGTTAGACATAAACTTTGCATTGAACATCTTCCATTGCATTGTGCACTTCACGTCGCATAAGGAAAGTGCATATGCCATTTGGACATATCATCACAAAGATGGCTCGACTCAAGAGGCATTAACATCCATAGGGCTCTCTGCATGCTATCGGAAGTGTACGATCATATCGATTCGTAACTTCTCCTTAGCGGCTACTGGATGGGCGGATGATGGAGTTGGCGCCACGACCACCCAGCGCCTGAGCGGCCTCCTCTGCCGCCTGAGATGCGATGAGAGGACGACGAGGATGCGGACACCTCTGATGAGGATGACCAGATGCCGGCAGACACATCATTGGGTCCATCGATTCGTGGTCACCGGAGTCCAGATTGAGGATTATCGTGATCGGTTGACTCGAGCGAGAGTTATTGGCGAGCGGCGCACACGCCTCGATAGGATGGAGAGACCGGGCGCATAGAGCGATCGCGCGATATGCTAGAGATGATGCGGGACTGGACTCGAAGTCAAGAAGAACCTCCATCGCCACCTCCTGCGGACGATTAGAGGATATTGTTTTTGTGGTTGTCATGTTTGTAGTAAGATTGAGCTTAGCCAATCTTCTTTTTGATTGTAAAAGACAAATTTAAGTTTAAATGAAATCTTTATTTCTGAAAAATCTTGTGTGTATGAATGAATATTTGTATAATTGTATTGCTACCATATGCCATGTCATGACATCATGTTTATTCTTAATCATCTTATATGTCATGATTATGCTTTAGAATTAAGGATAAATGTCATGTGTCTTTTAGATCTCATCTTATGCCATGACATCATGATCATTGGCCACGTTTTAATAATACTATTAGTTATGCCATGATCATACATTCATGCATTAACTTGATTAAAATTGATTTAAGGACTATGGCATGACTTGGAGTCCCAGTTATAAGGGAATCAAGTAGAGTTGCTTTAGCAAATGCATAAAACTCTAGATTAGGGAGAACAAAACCCACATCTCACATCTAATTGACATGTATGTGTATGTATACACCCTAAATACATGTGAGATGCTAGGATAATAGGTTAGGTTCAAGGTGCATCGGTAGTGCATCTAGATGAACTCAAACTTATTTTAATTATCACCAAAAATCATAAGGAAAGCTAATATACAAGCTATGTATATTTAGCCAATAAATTATGTCCAAGATAAGGTTTGAAAACATTTTAAAATCATTTTGAAAAACCTTGGTGAAGTCTATCTTTTGATAGCAATCACCATTGATGAAGTTGATACAAAGTAGGGCCAAAACATTGAAAATTTCAATGGTTTTGAACTTTGTGCCAATTTCACTATTTTATGGGTAAAATAATTTTCAAATATTTTTCACCCATTGTATTGGTCGTAAGTATTATACGTATCAAATTTCGTGATTTTTCGATAAACGTATAATTATTTATGATTTTTTGAAATTCATTTCGATAATCGAAAATCGGATTTTGATTATCGATCGACGCCTTCGGCGTGGCGATCGATGAGGCAATGATCATTGTTCTGAGTCGATCATTGCCAAGGCTGATTTTGGGTTGACAAGGTTTGTTTAACCCGATTTCAGCTACGGTAAAAGTCCCTAATCACTCCTAACCCTAGGATATGCTTTGGGAAGCATTATAAAGGGTGAAAATCCATTGGATATGGATTAGGAGAATTGTTTAGGGTTTGTATCAATGTTAAGGTGTTGGAAAGTTCAATGTTGAATTTCTAACCTTAATTTTGATTGTTTAGAGTTCCTATTGGCTTAGGGACTCCCCAAGGACATTGTTGGTGCAATGGTCAAGGGGGAGCAAGCCTTTAGGGGGAGGTATCCATCTTGGGATGATGGATGTGTTTTTCTCCTTGAAAAGGAGAAGTTATGGGAATGTTATCAATTTGGGAAATTGATGGATTTTTAGAAACCCAATTTAGAAATTGGGAGAGTGATTAGGATTGCCTCTCTTGAGTGATATGGGACTTATCACTAGGAAGATTGTAGGCATCCTAGGTATTTTTGGATCAAGGGGGAGATTGTAAGATCTCATTGGGACATGAGACATTGACCTCCTTGGAGAGATAACCTTTTTGCTATTTGTCAAAAGGGGGAGAATGTTTGAGAATGTTTGGGAGAACGGGAGAAAACATTTTGGAGAATGTTTTTTAAGATTACCAATTTGGGATAATTGGTAAGGGAATTGAGTTAGTGTTCTAACTCAATGTTTTGTGTGGTTTTTGTCAAACATCAAAAAGGGGGAGATTGTTGACAAAAACCACACAAAACATTGAGTTAGAACACTAACTCAATTCCCTTACCAATTATCCCAAATTGGTAATCTTAAAAAACATTCTCCAAAATGTTTTCTCCCAGAATGTTCTCCCCCAAACATTCTCCAAACATCTAGGCTCCTCTTCACCATGAAGATGCAAGAAGGTTCGTCTGTAGTGCAGTTTGTGCTAAAGATGAACGGGTACATCGAGCAGCTAGCAACCCTCGGGTTTGTGATGGATCACGAATTAAGTATTGACTTAATTCTGCATTGTTTGTCCAAGAGTTTCTCACAATTTGTGATGAACTATCGGATGAACAAATTAGAATCCACTATTCCTGAGCTCCTCAATATGCTGAAGACTGTGGAGCCTTCTGTGAAGCATGAGGAGAAGGCGTTTCTGTTAGTTGATTCCTCGAAGAAAGGTTCTAAGAGGAAGGCAAAAGAACAGAAGAAAGGGAAGAACAAGAAGGCAAAGAAGGCAGAACCAGCACAAAAGGGCACTTGCCATCATTGTGGCAAGGAAGGCCACTGTCGAAGAAACTGCAAGATTTATCTTGAGTCCATGAAGAAGAAGAAGGCATCCGATGCCCCATCCTCTTCGGGTATCTTCGTTATTGATTGTCATTCTATTTCCTTAGACACTTGGGTATTGGATACTGGGTGTGGCTCACATATATGTAATGACATACAGAAGCTAAGGAATAGAAGAAGACTCGTCAGAGGGGAGTCAAATTTGTGAGTTGGCAATGGAGCAAAGGTTGCTGCGGTCGCCATCGGAACTTATTTGCTGAAGCTCCCTAGTGGACTAGTCTTGGAACTGGACAATTACTATTATGTTCCTTCTCTAATAAAGAACATTGTTTCTATTTCCTGTTTAAATAGAAATGGTTTCCATTTGACGTTTAGTAACAATTGTTGTTATATAACTTTGAATGGCGTATTTTATGAAACTGGAACTTTGAGTAATGGCATTTATACGTTGGACGTATCCAGTGACATTTTCAATATCGAAGCGAGCAACACGCGTGCTCGAAAGGGTAATCAATTAGACTCCTATATGTGGCATTGTCGTCTTGGCTATGTAAGCAAGAAACGCATGTCCGAATTACACAGATGTGGAATTCTGGAATCGTTTGAATTGGATTCATACGATACATGCGAATCATGCTTAAAAGGTAAGATGACTAAGTTACCTTTTACTGGAAAAGGTGAACGAGTGGGAGAGTTACTAGGGCTAATACATACTGATGTATGTGGACCTATGTCAACTCAAGCTTCAGGAGGCTATAGATACTTCATTACCTTCACCGATGATCACTCACGGTTTGGGTATGTGTTCTTGATGAAACACAAGTCTGAAGCCTTTGAAAGGTTCAAAGAATTCAGAAATGAAGTAGAGAAACAACATGACAAGAGTATTAAAATACTTCGATCAGATTGAGGTGGTGAATACTTAAGTCAAGAGTTTCTTGATTATCTAAGAGACAATGGCATATTGTCTCAATGGACTCCGCCATATACACCACAGCATAATGGTGTATCTGAGAGGCATAACAAGACCTTGTTGGACATGGTCAGGTCAATGATGAATCATGCGAATCTTCCCAAGTCCTTTTGGGGATATGCACTTCAGACAGCTGTTTACTTGTTAAACAGAATGCCAACCAAGGTAGTCTCTACTACTCCATATGAGATATGGAATGGTAAGAAACCTCATGTATCTTACATGAAGATATGGAGTTGTCCTGCTTATGTGAAGCGGACTGTATCAGACAAATTGGATGCCAAGTTTGATAAATGTCTATTTATTGGATACCCTAAGGAAACAAGGGGTTACCAATTCTATCATCATGTGGAACAAAAGGTGTTTGTTTCAAGGCATGCTGTGTTTCTAGAGAAAGAGTTTCTCTTGCAAGAAAATAGTGGGAGTGTCGTCGAGCTTGAGGAGGCTCGAGAGACTCAAATAGACATTGATGAGATACCTGGTGAAGCACAACAACCGACAACTCATAGTGATGAGCAATCGGCTGGACCTATTGTAACACCACATCTTCGTAGATCTGGTAGAACACGCAACATTCCTGAGAGATATGGATTTCTCGTAAGTGAATCGAACGACGTGTTACTCATTGATGATGAGGAGCCTACCAGTTATGAAGAAGTGCTGACAAGTTCAGAAAGGGATAAGTGGCTTGATGCCATGAAGTCAGAAATGGATTCCATGTATGAAAACCAAGTTTGGAACTTGGTTGACCCACCCGAAGGCATAAAGGCTATAGGGTGCAAGTGGGTTTTCAAGAAGAAAACTGACATGGAGGTAATGTGATTACCTATAAGGCTAGATTGGTGGCGAAAGGATATCATAAAAAAAAACAAGGTGTTGATTATGATGAAACCTATTCGCCTGTAGCTATGCTTAAATCCATTCGGATGCTCCTGGCCATAGCGGCTCATTATGATTATGAGATATGACAGATGGATGTGAAAACAACTTTCCTTAATGGAAACCTGCTCGAGGACGTGTATATGATACAGCCTAAGGGTTTCACATCAGTTGATAAAACCAAGGTATGCAAATTGCGATGGTCTATATATGGATTGAAGCAAGCATCCAGGAGTTGGAATATCCGTTTTGATGAGACAATCAAAAAGTTTGATTTCTCACAAAATCCAAACGAACCTTGTGTGTACAAGAAGGTTAGTGGGAGTGCAGTCGTGTTCCTAGTATTGTATGTCGATGACATATTACTTATGGGAAACGATGTTTCAATCTTACAGTCAGTTAAGGTTTCGTTATCCAAGACATTCTCCATGAAAGACCTGGGAGAAGCAACCTACATCCTCGGGATTAAGATCTATAGAGATAGATCGAAACGGTTGCTTGGTCTTTCGCAGTCTACATATATAGACCGAGTGCTAAAGAGGTTTAGCATGTCAGAATCCAAGAAAGGTTTCCTACCCATCAGGCATGGGGTACACCTTTCGAAGTCTATGTGTCCGCGCACAGAAGACGAGAGGATTTGCATGAGTAAGATTCCCTATGCATCCGCAATAGGATCTTTCATGTATACTATGTTATGTACGAGGCTCGATGTATCGTATGCTCTGAGTGTCACAAGCAGATACCATTCTGATCTAGGAATGGATCATTGGGTGGTTGTTAAGACGATCCTTAAGTACTTAAGAAGTACTAAGGATGTGTTCCTAATATATGGAGAAGGGTACATGGAGATACGTGGGTATACGGATGCCAGCTCCAGAAAGACAAGGATGATTCCATGTCTCAGTCTGGGTATGTATTCACCTGGAATGGAGGCGCAATAAGTTGGAAAAGTTCCAAGCTTGACACTATAGCGGATTTTGCCACTAAGGCAGAATACATTGCAGCTTTGGAAGCAGCAAAGGAAGCGGTTTGGATCAAGAAGTTCATCTATGAACTTGATGTGGTCTCATCAATGATCCAAACATGTGCTTCGCCGCTATCATCTTATCAGAGAGATCATCAGTAGGAAAGAAATACAAATCGAGAAAATCCCCACTGAAAGGAACTAGCATATCCTTTGACTAAGGCATTACCTCAAAGTAAGTTTGAGGGTCATGTTACAGCTTATGGTATTGGATACTGTAGCGATTGGCATTAGGCCAAGTGGGAGTCTGTTAGTAATATATGAAAGATGTCCTAAGACAATCGCCTTATGTACGAACCATTTATATGATAAATGAAGATTCACTATTTGAGTATACATGTTTTCATGTATTTGATTAGATCTTAAACTCATTTACTGAATGTCCACGATACGATTCACAGCATGAGAGAATTTGTTATTGGATCACAACTAGTGAGTATCTCTACATGTGTAATTGTGATGTATCGGAATTATCCCTAGTTGATGAATTGATGGATTTGGACACCATCAATTCTGTCGAGACTAGCATGAGGTATACTCCTTGGTGTATCCATGCAGCTGATTCTCACTGGCTGGAGATATTGTGATGTCCGGAGTTGATCGTGGATGCTAGTTATGGTAACTAGTTCATTGGAGTGACCAGCCGTAAGACTTCATATGGTTCTCTGCATATATAGATATGTCAATGAAGTTCTTACTGTAGCTTAAGTCACGATGTTCCTTTGACTTGCGGTATTCAAGTCATCTTGATCATGAGACTTATGCTTTGACATCTTAAGCAAGCATCTCGAGGAGATGTGGACGGGATGATTGGGTATAAGTCGAAGTGATCGAAGGTGTTTGAATAGCCTATAAAGGATTCACCACTCCTTAGGAGATGTATACCCATGGCCTCTCGTCGGATTGTTACTAAAGTCTTTGGCCAAAGCATTACATGTTTAGAGTAAGGTACTCTTGATACATGTGGATAACTAGAATCCGTAGGGCGAGAAAATGATACTTGGGCTAGGTGTGGCGTAGTCGACCCAGTGGGGGGTGACACTATAGACCATGTCAGAACCAAGTGGGTATAAGATGAGTGAAGGAATGGGGCCGCGATTCATTCGAGTCTGAAGGGTTTGAAATAGTTACGGATCAGGTTGATCTTTTCGGTTAATTGGGGATCATGATGTACTACTAGGTGCCACTCATGATCGTTCTATAATTAATGGTTAATTATAGGCGGCCAACATAAACCGAGAACCTATTTGGTCACACGCGCTGAGGCGTAATAAAGGATTTAAAACGAGCTTGAGAATGGGATTCTCAGACCGAGAGAAACTAGGTTTGGTTGGACCAAACAAGAAGCGAGCATGAAATCGTTTCAGTTGCAATGGAAGCGTGGATGGGCCATGTCTTATGAAGACATAATGGATGAACCAAAATGGTTTGGTTCTAATCCAATGGAGGAGAATAAACCAAAGGGTTTGGTTTTTTTAAACGAATAAACCAAAAGTTGGTTCGGTTCGTTTTAACTTAAAATAAACCATCATGGTTTGGTTTATTTTAACTTATATTAATGGAGCGGGTTAACGGGCCATATGGTTATGATCCAATAACCATTAAGAGAATTAGTTCTCTATAAAAGAGGGCTTAAACCCTAATCCAAAACCCTAACCTAGAGTTGCCGCCCAACCTCTTCCTCCCTCTAGTCGGCGCCAAGTTGTTGCCGCCGCCCACCTTCTCCAACCGGCGACCAGCTGCTGCCGTTTCCTCCACTTGCCGGTGACGAACTACTGCGGGAGGAGCTCCGGTGATCTCCCTTGGGTTCGGTAATAAGGTGAGCCTCCACCTTTCATTTTGGCCGGCCCCATACTCCTCCACCAAAGCTGTCCAGTTTTCTGGACAGCTTGTTTCCCTCTCGTCGGAGCATTGTTTGGACGACGTTTAGAGCTTCGACAGAGGTATCCTTGCCGGGGATTTGATCTCCGGTAATCCTCTGAGGTGGAGGACGAAGGATTCGTCAAACGGTTGACGAATACCTCTCCGGAGAAGCAAGTCTTGAGGACTTGTTTTTTGGATCCGAATTTGGATTCGGATCGTGATCATCTCTCGATCACATCGTCTTCAACACGAGGCTAGTAACCCATACGAAGACGAGGCTCGTGACTTAGCAAAGTCATCCCGAGGATACTCGGCGTGGATACGGATAGAGACGATTCTAGCGAGGATCGTTCCGGTTGATGTCGTTCCCGCTACACGTGATACGAAAGGTATACGTAGTTAAATTTCCTTTTATTGCAAATTTAAATTTACGGTTATGTATACACATGTTGTACTATGCATGCGTGTGATGTGTGTGTTGTAATAAATGTAGATTTATTATTTTTATTTCTTCCGCTGTGCACATGTTTACGAAACATGTTCGAACACACACTCGCCGTGGTGCCGGAAACCCAACAGGGTGCGGCTCGCAACATATGAATAGAGGGCATTACTTCTCCCGAGGGCAGGGTGGTTAAGAACTTGCGATCCAAAGCTTGTGGTGGTATGTCCATCTTTTTCGTGAAAGGTGTAGAAACAAACGAATGTGTTGCCCCAGTATCAAATAATGCAGTAGCATGTTGACAGAAAATAAATATCTGACCTGTGACAATCGTAGAAGCGTTTGACACATCTTCTTGGGTGAGAGAGAATACCCTGACATCCGTCATAACCGGCGGGGCTTCCAATCTCCCTTGACTTATCGGGGTACCTTCGATTGCAGCCTGTATCTGGTGTAGCTATGGAGGAGCACCCCTATACTGGGCATACTGCTGAGGAGGTGCCTGAACCTGAATAGAGCAGTCCTTGACTCTATGCCCATCCCGTCCACAGTTGTAGCATCTATTTGTACCCCTGTAGTATACTCCGGGATGTATCTTCCCGCACGTAGCACACAGAGGGATCTTGGGCTGCTTGTTCGCTGGACTACCTTTAGAGTCATCCCATTGCTTTCTCTTGCCAGTGTGGTTCCCTTTCCAAGTACTCTGGGTTCTCTGACCTCCTGACTGGGTTTGACTCCTAACTTCATTCAGTGCCCTCTTTTGCTGGTTAATGTTGTTCAGGTAATGTTCGATAATCAAGGCACTACTGAACAACTCCTCTGCGGTATGCGGTCTATTAACTCCGCCGACCACGTTCAGAGCTATCTCAGGTTGGAGTATCTTCAGCATGAGTCTGACCCTTTCTCTTTCTGTACTGACCAACTCTGGGCATAGGCTTACGAGTCGGTTGAATCTCTTCACAGCTTCACTAACTGATAGGTCACCTTGCCGGAACCCAGTGAACTCGTCGTAATGCTTGTTTGTCACCTGCATATGGAAGAATTCTTCGAAAAATTCGTATTCGAAGTTCGTCCATCTCATCTGATTCACTTGCCTCTTTGCTTTAACCCTTTCCCACCACATTCGGGCATATCCCAAAAGGAAAAATGATGCGCACTTAATCTTCTCACATTCGGGCTAGTCCAGTAGCTCTACGATGCTTTCCACAGTCTTGAACTAGGCCTGGGCATCCCATGGTTCACCAGTACCAGAGAAATTTTCCGGCTCACCCGCCAATCGGATTAGGTAAGCTTCCTGTCGAACTATCGGGCCAGGGCCCGCTGGTGGGGCGGTAGGGTTTCCTCGCTGATTCATTAAGGCATTTATCACTTGTTGTTGCTCTGTGACTTGACGCTGGAGTTCAGTAACCACATGCGTAAGGTCAGCTGAGGGTGATATCTCATCGACCCTACTACTGCGTCTCCCAGCCATGTTTATCTTCATATATTAGAATAAGGCTAGTACAAGATTATCATTCATTTATCTATGCATCTTTAAACTAAAGGCTAGCATAAGGTTATCATACATATTTTCAAGCATATTTAAGCTAAAAGCATTTCTTATCATACATGAACAGAAATAGAGTAGGCATAGAATTTCTTACTTGGAGCGGCAGGATTTGAGCTTGATGTGTGTGTAGTGGAAAGGCATATCTTCTCTGATACCAACCTGTCACGGCCGCCCTTTCCAGGGGTTGGAAGGGCGGCACGACACGATCATACATACATGCATTTACAGTGGAAGACTATATACTTCTTACAGCGAAAGACTTTAAACTTCTTTTTTTTTTCTTTTAAACACAAGCATGCATCATCATTTCATAAGTACTTAGTTCAAGTTCATGACATTCAACTTAAAAGAAAACATGCATAAGTATGGGAAACATAAATAGATCTCCTCTACCATGCCACTACCACACACACTTTGCCCCTCCTGCAGTATAAGGGAACATAAAACTATAAGCACACAGGCTTAGTAAGATCCTTTCCTACTCACAAAAACCATACATCGAGAATTAGACATAGAGTAGTGACATGATCTTTTAAGGACATATGAGCATAGCATGCATATAAACATACAAGAACATAAAAGCATAGCATTCATATAAACATACAAGAACATATAAGCATAGCATTCATATAAACATACAAGAACATATAAGCATAGCATTCATATAAACATAACATTCATATAAGAGAAATGACATGAGCATTCAGAAACATATAAGCATAACAACCATATAAACATCATAATCACCTAGACATGAAATAAGGGTATATGCAAGATTCTCTTTGAAAACATATATCTTATAGGTACTTAAATATAATCTCAACATATTGGGCCCGACATTGTACCACATACATCATCATCATAGCGCGCATCCCTATTAGACCCGAGGTAGTTAATCCCAAATCTACTAGAGTACTAGGCCCGTACTATATCCGTCGGCCTAGGGGCAACATAACATAGAAGCCCATCCTAAGCCTGTACTTATGACCGTCGGCCTAGGGAATCTTGGAGCCCATCCCGTACTGGGTCCGTACTACGACCGTCGACCCAGGGGCACGTAGGAGCCCATCCCTTGGACCTTATTAGGGTCGAGTACAAACCATGCAAAAAGTAAAATAGCATATCATGTTCCTTATCATAACATATCATATTTCTTTTCATAACATATCATGTTCCTTCTTCATAACATATCATATTTCTTTTCATAACATCTCATGTTCCTTCTTTATAACATATCATGTTTCCTTCTTCATAACATATCATATTTCTTTTCATATCATATCATGTTCCTTCTTTATAACATATCACATTTCTTTACACAACATATCATGTTCCTTCTTTATGACATATCATACACTCATACAATTAACATGACAATGAGCATAACATAATCATACATTCATACAATTAACATGACAATAAGCAGAACATAATCATACATTCATACAATTAACATGGACATAAGGTAGTGACATCAACCAATCATGCTATCATAAAATCTAACTAACATCATATTTGCATCTTTTTCTACATGTAGCATGGCATGGAGGACTTGGTAGAGGGCATGTACATGGGTTGGCCGAAACCCTAAGGGAGGGTTCTTAGGAGTTTACATGCTAAACAACTTGTGCAAGGTCTACTTAACATCATACTAACATCACACACATATAGAGTATGACATAAACATCATGAACAAGCATAACATGGTGTGATCTAAACTTCATGGGGTTTTCACAAAATTTTAAACCCTAAACAACTTGTACAAGATCTAACTAACCACATGTTAATCACATATAGATCATGGCATGGAAGGCCCTTAGGGGCCTAAATAGGTCTTGGCCGAGAGTTTCAAGAGGCTTAAAGATCCAACACTTGAATCTAGCTTAGCTATCAACATAATATCTTCATCTACATTCAAAACATAACATAACTGCATATAGATCATAGCATAGAAATCCATTAAGAACCTAAATGGTTATTGGATGAAAGTTTCAAGAGGCTTAAAGATCAAACACCTAAACCAAGCCTATCCAGAAACCTGTTATCATCATATTCCTACAAAACATAGCATGAAAATCATGGGAAGCATGTATAGGGTCTTGGCCGAAAGTTTCATGAAGCTTGAAGATCAAACCCTTAAACCAAGCCTATCTAGAAACATGTTATCATCATATTCATACAAAACAAAGCATGGACAATCATGGGAAGCATGTATAGGGTGTTGAAAAAGTTTCATGAAGCTTGAAGATCAAACCCTTAAACCAAGCCTATCTAGAAACATGTTATCATCATATTCATACAAAACAAAGCATGGACAATCATGGGAAGCATGTATAGGGTGTTGGCCGAAAGTTTCATGAAGAAATTTCTTAACAACCATCAACCGAAGTAACTTGACTGCAAGTGAGGGGATACTTACATCCTTCGCTTTGTTTAATAGTTAGAAAACACCATAAGTGAAGCCAAGACTAGAGCCTTCTTCTTGCTTGGTTAGTTTTCAGAAAATGGAATAGGGGGAGCTTAGGGTTTCGGTGAGGAAGAAGAAGAGAAGTGGAGAATGGAAATTGTGGTTTCTCTTGCCTCCTCATTGCCCTATTTATTCACTTGAAGGTGTCCCTTAGCCTCCATTACCCTTATCTATCATTTCCCATACCCTTCTAATAGCACAACCCTGCTGGGCTTCTGGTTATTGGGTGCATCTTAAGGGTTAGCTATCTACTTGGGGGTTTAGGGTTCAAACCCTGGGCCATGCATCCTTTTTGGCTCTATTTCTTTTATTTTTCGAAAGAGCCCAAATAAATCTCATTATAATCATGCAAAAATTCTTGTAAAATTGTTAGGAATTTTACGGGCATTACAACCATCTCCTTTGGCCGACGCCAAGTCCTCCACCAAGCTATCCAGTTTTGGACAGCTTGTTTCCTTCTTGTCAGAGCATCATTTGGAGCTCCGACAGTGACTTCCTTACAAGGGATTGGATCTCTGGTAATCCTCATAGGTGGAGGACCAAGGATTTGTCAATCAGTTGATGAATACCTCTTCGGAGAAGCGAGTTTTGGGGACTCATTTTCGAATCCGAATTTTGATTCAGATTGTGATCTTCTCTCGATCACATCATCTTCGACGCAAGGCTAGTGAATCCTACGAAGACGAGGCTCATAGCTTAGCAAAGCTATCCCGACGATACTCGGCATGGATACAGATAGAGACAAATCTAGCGAGAGTTGCTCCGGTTGATGCCATTCCCATTGCACGTGATATGTCAGGTATAATAGAGTATTTTCCTTTTATTGCAAAATTTAAAACTGTGATTATGTCTACACATGTTGTATCTTGCATGCGTGTGATGTGTGTATTGTAATAAATTATATTTATTGCCTTTTAATTCTTCCGCTGTGCACATGTTTGCGAAACATGTTCGAACACACACTTACCGCGGTACCGAAAACCCAACACTTTTCACCTTGCACCCCCCAAGGAATTTCCAACTGCCAAGAAATTAACCATCTTTGACTTTTCACCTTGCACCCCCCAAGTAATTTCCAGCTACCAAGGAATTAACCATCTTGGACTTTTCCCATGAATTTCTCACCTTCCAAAGAATTACCCGTCTTAGACTTTTCACCAAGGTCCACCCTCGGATTTCTCACCTTACTTAAACCTTTGTCAAACACCAAAACATAACTTGGAGCTTTTAACTCCAACAAATTGAACGTTGTAAGTTCTAGCTATCCTTAAACAATTGAACATATGTATACCAGTTATTCATCACCGTTGGAGGAGGTAGAAGTAACAGATGTTCATGAAAATGTATACAATGAACCATATCTCATATTTCAAGAAGTGTGTGAGCTGCAGATGAACCCGTATGGTCTGGTTGTGACAATCACACTAAATTATCTCTAACCGTAAGATTGTTGAATGTTAAAATTGAGCATAATGTGTTCAAAGATTATTTTAATGATTTTGTTCAAGTTATTGGAGAAGTATTGCCTCATGATGACATAATGCCCAATGATTTTTACAGTATGAAAAAACTTGTGAAATATTTAGGTCTTCCGGTGCAAAGAATTGATGTTTGTAGAGATGGTTGTATGCTATATTAGGGAGATAATGCAGATGCAGAGATTTGTAAATTTTGTAATCAATGTAGGTACAAGAGTACCACAAGATTAAATCATAATAAATGACGTAAATCATACAGGAAAATATTCTATTGTCCTTTAAAAACTAGATTGCAAAGGCTTATGCATCAAAGGTCACCGCTGAACACATGATTTGACATGCAAATCATGAAATAAAGGAAGGACTAATGTGTCATCCATCAGATGTAGAGGTGTGAAAAATTTTTGATAGAACATATTCTGAGTTTACGAATGAGACTCGAAACATTAGGTTGGGTCTATGCGCTGATGGATTTGCTCCATTTGGCAAATCAGGAAGAATTTATTCTTGTTGGCCAATTATCTTAACTCCATATAATCTTCCACCCAGTATGTGTATAAAAATATTGTATATGTTTTTAACATTGATTGTTCTTGACCCTCATAATCCCAAGAAGTTAATAGATGTTTACATGCAACCACTGATTGCCGAGCTGAAACAACTATGGGATGAGGGTGTTTCTACATATGATGTCCATACTAATCAGTGTAGGGATGTATACTGAAAAGTCTATCTTTTCTATGAACATCTTTATTTTTGAAATAAGAATCACATGATCATTGTTTGCATATTTTTATGCATATTGTCTAATACGTTACATTGTAGATAACATGGTGTGTGGTGTCACACGGGAGATCATGTTATCGGCTCCTTGTAAAGTATAAGTAAAGGCTCACAACCGAGATGACTTTGGACAAACCATCGGAATGGTTGTAGTGTGATTTGGTATTGGTTTGTCTTGACCATAGAATCACACTAGTGAACTTTGTGTGTATTGAGCAGGACCGACTCAGAGGTGATTCGATTTATTTCTAACTACATAATCGAATCAGACCTCAGATATTATTTAGTACATGCTCTTAATCCCGATATAATAACGGGCACATATACTTAGTACTCATCTCTTTGATTTACCAATGGGCGAGATTTATAGATTAAATCGATAGGCTCGGTAAGTTGGGAGATGATATTATTTATATGGTGTGTCATTGATTATAGGAGGAAACCGTGTCCTATATATTAGGATGATGATGTCCCCTTGAGGAGCTCATAAGGTTCATCATGTAAACCTTGCAGGTGGACTTGGTCCGGCATGATGAAAAGGTTGAGAGGTACAACTCAAGGAGTTAGATGTTGATTAATTAATGGTCAGTAAATTAATTAATTGACGGATATTCGAGATCTTAAATACGGGGAGAAAATGTACAAATAATATATGGATCCCATATTATCATATGGGGGTTGGTGAGGTAGAACAATGATGAACCTTTAGTGGATTGGATCATCATTAGTGGATCGGACTTTATGTGGGCTTGATCCATGGGTGGCCAAGACCCAACTCCTCCTCATGGTCCCTAATGTAGCCTATTAACACCTCATGATGCTTAGATCCAAAGGATAGAAACAAAACTCTAAGATCCATAGGTAGAGATTAAATCTCTAAGATCCGACGGTTGAGATTAAATCTCTAGATCCGACGGTTGAGATTAAATCCCTAGAACCAATGGATGAGATTAATTCATGACTTATCCCTAACTCTATAAAAGGATGTCAAGGGAGTTGGCGTGGGATAATTTTGATGAGAGCTAGGGTTTTTGGGCGGCAAGGAAGAGGAATCCTAGTTGAGATAGGATTAGGATTAGGGTTTGGAGGCAAGGGTGGCACCAAATAAGGAAGGTATTCTTCTCTTCTTCTTCCTCTTTTGGCCAACGTCCAACAAGTTTCCAGGCCCTTCCCAGCCCTTGGCCGGCGCCCAAAATCTCCCTTCTCCCTCTCCTTAGGTGGTGGAAACAAGATATAGGGTTTCCCTTGGTGTCTTGACAGTTTTCCACCATCTTCTCCTTCACCTAGTTGGCCGGCGGCAAGGATAGTTTTAGTTCCTTGTTGGTTGTTTCTAGAGAGGAGAAAACCTTGTTTCTATTCTTCCTCTTGCTTTGGAAGAGCAAGGAAGGATGATTTGAGATCTAGGAGCTTCGAATTTTCGTAGATCGTCGCCCACACGACGTCCAAAAGGAGGAAAGTCATACATTAGAAGATCGAGAAGTATACCTATTCTTATTTCTCCTTTTGTTTATTGCTTCTATTTGTTTTTCAATTATAATCATGTTATAAATCTATAAATGGCTAAATAATACTTGGATCCCAAGCATAAACACGAAAACCGACGATCCGGACATCATCTATTCCGTGGCTACTCGTAGAATAGAGGATGGTTGCTTGAACAACTAGTTTGTTCAAGTGACCTCTCTAAACGAATAGCACGACGATGACTTGGTTGTTTGGGAAATCCCTTTTGTCTAGGATTAAATTTTTTTAATCCGGGGACATCGAAGGGATCGCCATGATCAAGCAACCGAGGTGAAGTGGGAAGCAAAATTTCCCCTCACAAACTCGATAAGCAAAACCCTTCAATTGGTATCAGAGCTTCCGGGCAAAACCTTCAATTGGTATCAAAGCCAAGGTTTCCGATTTTGTGTGTTTAGGATTCGGTTAATTTTTATGCACTTTTTCATATATTATATGTGCCAGATAATAGTAGGATATACGTAGTTTAACTCTTTGGTTGCAAGCATAAGATCCGACTATTATGGTCATATGTGTGTATGTGATTGTATGTGTGTAAATATTTATTTTGTTGAATCCTCGGGGTTGACAAGGCCAGTATTTAGTTTTTGTAAATTAAATACGGCATTATTTAGCCACTCTTTATTTTATTTTACTTTCGATCTAGATTTCATGTACACTCCCTCGTGGAGTATAGGATCGATGGATGTAAATTAAAATAGGTTTTAGTCTCGCCTCGGATCTCCGGATGGCTCGTACATGGCGTAGGAGGAGCGGATGAGATGGCGATGCGACGGAGGACATATTGAAGACAAAAGCCATAATAGTTGGAAAATAATTTTTATATTTCATATTTATTGCTTATTGTTTGATATGCATGTCGTAGCCTAGAAAATTCCTCATTTTCAAATTACTAAGTGGGAGAGGGATATTTTTATAAATTCCCACGGCCTCCATTACGATTAGACAAGTGATGCAAACAAACTTGCACGTCGGCTCTGAGTGCCTTCCTCCCCATCGGATGAGTTTGTTTACGGATCACAAGGTCGAATATGGTTATAGGAAATTATTAAGGAGCGTGTGTACTTGCCCATCGTAAGGCACATAACCCAAGATAATTACCTTAGTACCGAGTAATGGTGAACACTTAGATACAAATATAAGTATCCTTCCTATCGGAGTCACTGCTTTTATTTGTAAGGCCAAAGAGGAACCAACTATTAATTTTACTTGTCAAAAAGTTAGGTTAACAAGATAGTAAAATTAATGGGTAAAATCTCCTCTTACAAATGTAGAATTCGTATACGTCAACACTATCATGGCATACGATATTCTCGGTGTTTTGAGGTGTTGATTGATTTTGAAATTTTATTGTTTGAGGAATCAATAATATTTTGAAATCTACAGTAATAATCTATGTGATTCTTAGGATTTTCAAAAATGACTTTCAGTCCACTTACTATGATACTAAAGGAAATAAACTTACTGTACCCAAATTATGATGATTGGAAAAGAATCTAGATATTGTCTTATCTACAAGGGAGTACAAGTAGGCACTCTTCGAAGAGTGTCCTCAAGCTATGGTTGCTCAAAAAGGTTTCTACTTCTAAGCCGAAAGGCAAGAAGAAGGAGAAGCAAGGTGGAGCAAAGGTGGTAGGAGGATCTCACGGAGGAGTGAAGAAGCTGAAAGGCAAGTACTTCACTTACAAGCAGGATGGACATTGGAAGAAGGACTGGACCAGTCCGAAATAGAACAAAGGTATATCCTTTGGTCTAGTCGTCGAAACATGGTTAGCAGTGTTATCTACCGGCACCTGGTGTGTAGATACGGGAGCCACTAATCATGTCTGCAATACTTTGCAGGGGTTCCTGAAAACTCGACGACTAGCTAAAGGGGAGATTACCATTTACTTGGGCAATGCCATGAAGGTGGCGGCTATTGTAGTGGGAGAAGTTTTATTTATCTTTTGAGAAAAATAAAACTTAGGTTCTGGAAAATTCCCTTTATGTACCTTTATTTAGAAAGAACTTAGTTTCAGTTTCTAAATTGTTTATGGATGGATATTCTATTTCTTTTAATGATAGAGCTATTATAAAAAGGAATAGGGAGAATATCTATTCAGGTACATTGATAGGAAATTTGTATACAATTGAACCAAAACCTCCCACGATGCAAATTGAAGTTTATAACTCATCTTCTAATTCTAATAAGAGAAAATAACCTTCGAAGATGAACCAAACATATCTTTGGCATCTTAAGCTTAGTCATATTAACTTAAGTAGAATTCAAAGGTTGATAGCTGATGGATCTCTGGGTTCATTAGTGGTGGAGGATCTCCTAACCTGCGAATCTTGCTTGGAGGATAAAATGACCAAGAGGCCTTTTAAAGCCAAGGAGTATAGAGACAAAGATGTGTTAGAAATGGTTCATTCTGATTTGTGTGGTCCTATGACTATCCATGCAAGAGGTGGTCTTGAATATTTCATCTCTTTCATAGACGATTATTCAAGATATGGATGACACTATGATTTGATCATGGTGGTGAGTACCTCTTGGGAGAGTTTAGGAACTAATTATCAGAGGATGGGAATCAATCCCAATTGTCTGCACCTGACACACCCCAGTAGAATGGTGTAGCAGAGTGAAGAAATAGGACTCTTATGGAGATGGTTTGATCGATGATGAGTTGTTCTAAGTTGCCAGATTCGTTCTGGGGATATGCTCTAGATACAGTAGTGTACATTCTGAACTTAGTTCCATATAAATCAGTGCCTTCTACTCCCACAGAATTGTGAACTGGACGAAAGCCCAGTCTAAGACATATTAGGATATGGGGAGTCCAGCACATGTGCTGAAGGCAGATGTTGGTAAGTTAGAACCTCATACAGAAGTACGCTTGTTCGTTGACTATCCTAGAGGAACAAAGGGTGGCTTGTTTTATAGTCCTAGAGATCAGAGGGTAATCGTTAGCACGAACACCAGATTTCTAGAGGAAGACTATGTGATGAGCCACAAGCCCAAGAGTAAAATTGTTCTGGAGGAATTAAAAGGGGAAGTCACTTCTTTAGTACCACCGGTACAAGAGGATATACCACATGTCACTGCACTGCGTGTCATAGAGGATACACAGGTGATACCTCATCGTAGTGGGAGGGTTGTGAGACTGCCTGATAGATTCATGTTCTTGGGAGAATCTTCTGATTTGATCCATGGCAAACATGAACCTGATCCCTGGACATATGACGAGGCAATCCAAGATAAAGATGCAACATCTTGGCAAAGTGCAATGAATGATGAGATTGAATCTATGGATTCAAATCAAGTCTGAGAGCTAGTAGAGCCACTCGATGGTGTAAAATCCATTGGATACAAGTGGATTTACAAGAGAAAGAGAGGAATAGATGGGAAGGTTGAGACCTTTAAAGCGAGGCTTGTTGCGAAGGGGTATACTCAGAAAGAGGGTATCGATTATGAGGAGACCTTTTTGCCGGTAGCCATGCTTAAGTCTATCCGGATTCTCTTATGCATAGCAGCTCATATGGATTATGAGGTGTGGCAGATGGATGTCAAGACAACTTTCCTTAATGAAGCAACCAAAGGGATTCATTGCTAAGGGCAAAGAGCATCTTGTGTGTAAGCTTAATCGGTCCATTTATGGATTGAAGCAAGCTTCAAGGTCTTGGAACATCCACTTTGATGAGGTGATCCAGTCTTATGGATTTATTCAAAGTCTGGATGAGTCTTATGTATACAAGAGATGTGACGAAAACATAGTGGTATTTCTTGTACTATATGTAGATAACATTTTGGTGATTGGCAACAATATCAAAGTGTTATCGGGCGTAAGGGTATGGTTGTCCAAACAGTTCGATATGAAGGACTTGGGAGAAGTGGGACACATCCTTGGGATCAAGGTTATAAGGGATCGCAAGAAAAAGATGTTGTACTTATCCCAAGCTTCATACATAGACACGATTATGGATCGTTTTAGTATGTAGAACTCTAAGAAGAGTTTTCTACCTTTTAGGCATGGAGTTCTTTTATCTAAGGAGATGTGTCCTAGATCATCTGAGGAGATAGAGGAGATGAAGGTGGTTCCTTATGCTTCGGCAGTAGGAAGCCTCATGTATGCGATGTTCTATATGAGACCAGATATCTGCTTTGTCGTGGGCATGGTCAGCAGATATCAGAGTAATCCAGGACAGGGACATTGGACTGCGGTAAAACATATATTGAAGTACCTGAGAAGGACTAGGGATTATATGCTAATTTACCGGGCAGACCAATTACTCCCTGTGGGTTACACGGATTCCGACTTCCAATCAGAAAGGGATATCAATAAGTCTACCTCAGGTTTTGTATTTACTTTGGGAGGTGGAGCCATTGTAAGGAGGAGTGTCCAGCAGAAATGCATGGCGGACTCCACCATGGAAGCTGAGTGTGTGGCAGCCTCTGAGACGGCCAAAGAAGCTGTGTGGCTCAGGAACTTCCTGATGGACTTGGATGTGATTCCTGGTTTGCCCAGAACTATCACAATTTATTGTGATAATAGTGGTGCAGTTGCAAACTCGAAGGAAGCATGAGCCCATAAGTTAAGTAAACACATAGAGCGCAAGTACTACCTGATACGAGAAATCGTAAAGGAGGCAGAAGTTGCTGTCGCCTAGATTGCATCAGAGGATGACCTGGTAGACCCCTTTCACTAAGGCCCTTCTAGCGAGAGCTTTGATAGGCATGTGGAGGGAAGGGGAATCAGATGTATGGCATTATAAGGACAATATAGTCTTTTAGTATAAGTGGGAGATTGTAGGGATGTATACTGAAAAGTCTATCTTTTCTATGAACATCTTTATTTTTGAAATAAGAATCACATGATCATTGTTTGCATATTTTTATGCATATTTTCTAATATGTTACATTGTAGATAACATGGTGTATGGTGTCACATGGGAGATCATGTTATCGACTCCTTGTAAATTATAAGTAAAGGCTCACAACCGAGATAGCTTTGGACAAACCATCGGAATGGTTGTAGTGTAATTTGGTATTGGTTTGTCTTGACCATAGAATCACACTAGTGCACTTTGTGTGTATTGAGCAGGACCGACTCAGAGGTGATTCGATTTATTGCTGACTACATAATCGAATTGGACCTCAGATATTATTTAGTACATGCTCTTAATCCCGATATAATAACGGGCACATATACTTAGTACTCATCTCTTTGATTTACCAATGGGCGAGATTTATAGATTAAATCGATAAGCTCGGTAAGTTGGGAGATGATATTATTTATATCGTGTGTCGTTGATTATAGGAGGAAACCGTGTCCTATATATTAGGATGATGATGTCCCCTTGAGGAGCTCATAAGGTTCATCATGTAAACCCTGCAGGTGGACTTGGTCCGACATGATGAAAAGGTTGAGCGGTACTACTCAAGGAGTTAGATGTTGATTAATTAATGGTCAGTAAATTAATTAATCGACGGACATTCGAGATCTTAAAAACGGGGAAAAAATGTACAAATAATATATGGAGCCCATATTATCATATGGGGGTTGGTGAAGTAGATCAATGATGAACCTTTAGTGGATTGGATCATCATTAGTGGATCGGACTTTATGTGGCCTTGATCCATGGGTGGCCAAGACCCAACTCCTCCTCATGGTCCCTAATGTAGCCTATTAACACCTCATGATGCTTAGATCCAAAGGATAGAATCAAAACTCTAAGATCCATAGGTAGAGATTAAATCTCTAAGATCCGATGGTTGAGATTAAATCCCTAGATCCGACGGTTGATATTAAATCCCTAGAACCAATGGATGAGATTAATTCATGACTTATCCCTAACTCTATAAAAGGATGTCAAGGGAGTTGGCGTGAGATAATTTTGATGAGAGCTAGGGTTTTTGGGCTGCAAGGAAGAGGAATCCTAGTTGAGATAGGATTAGGATTAGGGTTTGGAGGCAAGGGTGGCACCAAATAAGGAAGGTATTCTTCTCTTCTTCTTCCTCTTTTGGCCAACATCTAGCAAGTTTCCAGGCCCTTCCCAGCCCTTGGTCGGCACCCAAAAGCTCGCTTCTCCCTCTCCTTAGGTGGTGGAAACAAGATATAGGGTTTCCCTTGGTGTCTTGACAGTTTTCCACCATCTTCTCCTTCACCTAGTTGGCCGGCGGCAAGGATTGTTTTAGTTCCTTGTTGGTTGTTTCTAGAGAGGAGAAAATGTAGGGAGTTGCTTCGGAGGATCATTGGCTCCCATGTCCCTGGATTAAAATTTTCACTAATGAAAGAATTAATCCGGATGGGATGAGCTTCCTTAGCACAACCATTTTGTCGTCGTGCTAACAACTTGAGTGGTCGCTTGAACAAACTAGTTGTTCAAGCAACACAACTCTTCTAGTTGGTTAGCCGCGGAAGAGACGATGGACAGATCGCCGGTTTTTGTGTTTATCTTCGGGGTCCATGATTATACAATATATATTCATACGCATACATGTATAATCAAAACATAAAAGAACATTCTCAGATCTGTAAATAAAAAAAACTTTATACCTTACGATCTTCTACCGTATGTCCTATCCTTCTCGTGGACGAAGTGTGGACGAAGATCCTCCACGAGTAGAAGCCTTCTAGATCGTGTTCTTCCCTTCCTTGTCCGCTGCGAACAAAGAGAAGAACCAACAAATACCTATCCTTTCTAGAACCGGCCACCAAATTAGGGAATTTGGTGCAACCGCCGGCCAAGGAGCAAGTGGATGAAGCGCCGACCAACTTGAAGAGGGGTTGCCGCTGGCCACCAAGGAGAAAGGGAGGAGGAAGGGCACCGGCCACCAATGGAAGGAGAACCACCGGCCAAGGAATAAGAGAGAGGCCTTGAGAATGGGCGCCGGCCAAGTCTAGATGGAAGAAGGTTGGGCGTCGGCAACTTCTGGGAGGAAGGAGGTTGCCGCCCAAGACAAAACCATAGCTCCCAAACCCTAGCCGCCCACTTGTGGAAAAGCCAAACCCTAACTCCAATTCAATTGTCTAATGCCGCCCAAGCCTAAGCCCCCTATTTATAGAATTGGGCTTAAGCCTCCTTTAATCTCCACCGTCGGATCTAGGGTTTTATCCCAACCGTCGGATCTAGGGTTTCATCCCAACCGTCGGATCTAGGATTTCATCCCAACCGTCGGATCTAGGGTTCCATCCCAACCGTCGATTCTAGGGATTCATCCTAACCATCAGATCTAGGGATTTAATCCCAACCGTTGGTTCTAGGGTTTCATCCTACCCATCTGATCTAGGGATTTAATCCTAACCGTTGGTTCTAGGTTTTGTTTTACATTCTTAGATCTAGACTTCACAAGGATTATATTAGGCTACGATAGGGACCATAAGGAGGAGTTGGATCTTGGCCACCCGATGGATCGGAACCACACAAACTTGATCCATCAATGATGTTCCATTCCACTAGAGGATCATCATTGAACTACCTCACCAACCCCATAAATTAATATGGGCTCCATATATTATTTGTACATCCATCTCCCCGTGTTTAAGATATCGAATGTCCGTCAATTAATTGATTTACTGACCATCAATTAATTAACATCTAACTCCTCGAGTAGTACCACTCAACCTTATCATCATGTTGACTAAGTCAACCAGCTGGGTTTAGATGATGAACCTTATGAGCTCCTCAAGGGGACATCATCAACCTAATATATAGGACACGGTTTCCTCCTATAATCAACGGCACACCATGTAAATAATATCATTTCCCAACTTACCGGGCATATTGATTTAATCCATCTAAATCTCACCCTCTGGTAAATCAAAGAAATAAATACTAAGTACATGTGCCCGTTATTATATCGGGATTAAGGGCATGCACAACATAATATCCGAGGTCCGATTCAATTATGTAGTCAGTACTAAATTGAATCACCTCTATGTCGGTCCTGCTCAATACACCTAAGTGTACTAGTGTAACTTTATGTTCAAGACAAAACAATACCAAGCTACACTACAACCATGCCAATGGTTTGTCCAAAACCATCTTGGTCGTGAGCCTCTACTTATATTTTACAAGGGACTGATAACATGATCTTCTGTGCCACACCAAGCACCATGTTATCTACAATGTAAAATATTAGACAATATGCACACATATATAATAAATATATAAAGTGCAAACAATGATCATGTGATTCTTATTCCAAAATAAAATGTTCATACAAAAAGAGCTAGGCTTTCAGTATACATTCCAATAATCTCCCACTTATACTAAAAGACTATGCCGTCATCAATCTGCCATACATCTGATCCCCATGTTCTCCACATGCCTATCAAACGCTTTCGCTGGAAGGGCCTTAGTGAATGGATCCGCCAGGTTATCCTCTGATGCAATCTTGGCGACAACAACTTCTCCTCGCTTTACGATCTCTCGTATAAGGTGGTACTTGCGCTCTATGTGTTTACTCGCCTTATGGGCTCATGGTTCCTTCGAGTTTGCAACTGCACCACTGTTATCACAATAAATTGTGATAGTTCTGGGCAAACCAGGAATCACATCCAAGTCCATCAAGAAGTTGGCCGCCTCGAGAGGTGCCACATACTCACTTTCATGGTAGAGTCCGCCACGCATTTCGCTGACACTCCTCCATACTATGGCTCCACCTCCAAAAGTAAACACAAACCCGAGGTAGACTTACTCTTGTCCCTATCGATTGGACATCGAATCATGTAACCCACGGGGACTAATTGATCTGCCTAAACCAAAGATATAATCCCTAGTCCTTCTCGGGTACTTCAATATATGCTTTCTGATCGATGTCCTGTCGAGGATTACTCGATATCCGCTAACTATGCCCACTGCAGATATCCGGTCTCGTACATAGCATAGCATACATAAGGCTTCCTACTGCCGAAGCATAAGGAACCACCTTCATGTCCTCTATCTCCTTTGATGTTTTGGGACACATCTCTTTAGATAAAGGAACTCCATGCCTAAAAGATAGAAAACCTTTCTTGGAGTTCTGCATGCTAAAACGAGCAAGGATAGTGTCAATGTATGAAGCTTGAGACAAGCACAACATCCTTTTCTTGCGATCCCTTATAACTTTGATCCCAAGGATGTGTCCCACTTCTCCCAAGTCCTTCATGACAAACTGTTTGGACAACCATACCCTTACGTCTGATAACACTTTGATATTGTTGCCAACTAACAAAATGTCATCTACGTATAGTACAAGAAACACCACTACGTTTCCGTCACATCTCTTGTATACACAAGGCTCATCCGGACTTTGAATAAATCCATATTACTGGATTACCTCATCAAAGCGGATGTTCCAAGATCTAGAAGCTTGCTTCAATCCATAAATGGACCGATTAAGCTTACATACAAGATGCTCTTTGCCTTTAGCAATGAATCCCTTTGGTTGCCGCATATAGATGTTCTCCTCAAGACTTCCGTTAAGGAAAGCTGTCTTGACATCCATCTGCCAAATCTCATAATCCATATGAGCAGCTATAGATAAGAGAATCCGGATAGACTTAAGCATAGCTACCGACGAAAAGGTCTCCTCATAATCGATACCCTCTTTCTGAGTATACCCTTTCGCAACAAGCCTAGCTTTGAAGGTCTCAACCTTCCCGTCTACTCCTCTCTTTCTCTTGTAGATCCACTTGCATCCAATGGTTTTTACACCATCGGGTGGTTCTACTAGCTCCCAGACCTGATTAGAATCCATAGATTCTATCTCTGAATTCATCGCTCTTTGCCAAGATACCGCATCTCTATCTTGGATTGCCTCGTCATATGTCTAGGGATCAAGTTCATGTTCACAAGGGACTAAGTCCGAAGACTCTCCCAAAAACATGAATCTCTCGGGTTGTCTAACAACCCTCCCACTACGACGAGGTGCCTCCTGTGTATGCTCTGTGACACGCGGTGCAGTGACTTGTGGTGTCTCCTCTTGTACCGGTGGTACTGAAGTCGGGACTTCCCCTGTCATCTCCTCAAGAACAATCCAACTCTTGGGCTTGTGATTCATTACATAATCCTCCTCTAGAAATCTGGCATTCGTGCTAACGATCACCCTCTGATATCTAGGATTATAAAATAAACCACCTTTTGTTCCCTTAGGGTAGCCAACAAACATGCACACTTCTGTATGAGGTTCTAACTTACCAGCATCAGCCTTCAGCACATGTACTGGACTCCCCCATATCCGAATATGTCTTAGACTAGGCTTTCGCCCAGTACAACAATTCTACAGGGGTAGAAGGTACTGATTTGGATGGAACCAAGTTCAGAGTGTACATTGCCGTATCCAGTGCATACCCCCAAAACGAAACAGGTAACTCAAAATAACTCATCATCGATCTGACCATCTCCATAAGAGTCCTATTCCTTCGCTCCGCTACACCATTCTGTTGGTGTGTGCCAGGTGCAGACAATTGGGATTGAATCCTAGTCTCTGATAAGTAATTCCTAAACTCTCCCAAGAGGTACTCGCCACCATGATCAGATTGTAATGTCTTGATACTTTTACCTTGACGGTTCTCCACATCAGCCTTGAATTCTTTGAACCTGTCAAAGCATTCAGACTTGCGACGCATCAAGTAAATGTATCCATATCTTGAATAATCATCTATAAATGAGACAAAAAATTCAAAACCACCTCTTGCCTGGATAGACATAGGACCGCACAAATCAGAATGAACCAATTCTAACACATCTTTGGCTCTATACCCCTTGGCCTTGAAAGGCCTCTTGGTCATTTTACCTTCCAAGCAAGATTCACAGGTTGGGAGATCCTCCACCACTAATGAACCCAAAGGTCCATCAGCTATCAACCTTTGAATTCTGCTTAGGTTAATATGACTAAGCCTTAGATGCCAAAGATAGGTCTGGTTCATTTGCGAAGGTTCTTTTCTCTTATTAGACTTAGAAGATGAGTTATTTACTTCTATATGCATCGTGGGAGTTTTCGGTTCAAGAGTATATAAATTGCCAACTAATGTACCAGAACAGATAATCTCCCTATTCCTTTTTATAACCACTTTGTCATTAAAAGAAACAGAATATCCATCCTTAAACAATTTAGAAACTGAAATTAAATTCTTTCTAAAAGTAGGTACATAAAGACAATTTCTCAAAACCAAAACTTTATTCCTATTAAAAGATAAATAAACATCTCCCACTGCAATAGCCACCACCTTTGAAGCATTGCCCATGAAGACGGTAATCTCTCCCTCAGCTAGTCGTCGGGTTTCCTGGAACCCCTGCAAAGTATTGCAGACATGATCAGTGGCTCCTGTATCTACACACCAGGCACTGGTAGATAACACCGCTAAACATGTTTCAACAACTAAACAAGAAGATATACCTTTGTTCTTTCGGTGAGGACAGTCCGCCTTCCAATGTCCAGTCTGCTTGCAAGTGAAGCACTTGCCTTTCGCCTTCTTCACTCCTGCCTGAGGTCCCACTACCACCTTCTTCGCTCCACCTTGCTTCTTCTTCTTCTTACCTTTCGGTTTAGAGGAAGAAACCTTCTGAGCGACCATGGCTTGAGCACTCTGATGAAAAAGCCCCTCTGCCGCCTGGAGTTCTGTCAGAAGCTCCGCCAATGAATACAACCTCTTGTTCATGTTGTAGTTGAGGCGGAACTGCTCAAATATCCTAGGCAGAGACTGGAGAATGATATCGACCTGGGTTTCCCCATCGATCTCAGCTCTGAGGACTTCCATCTCATTAAGATGAGCCATCATCTTGAGAACATGATCCCTAACGGGTGTTCCCTCGATCATGGTGGTCGTCATCAAGTTTCTCATTGCCTCCTGCCTAGCCGCCCTACTCTGATGTCCGAAAAGTTCCTTGAGATTGAACATCATGTCATAAGTCGTGGGCTATGGCACGATCTTGATGTTGCAGCACATTTGACATAGATGCCAAAATGTAACACCGCGCCATCTCATCTGCCTTAACCCATTTCTTATAACGTTCTTTCTCCTTTTCATCAGAGTCATCGAAGGGCTTAGGAGGACAGACCTCGAAGAGTACAAATTTGTACTCCTCCGCAGTTAAGACAATATCCAAGTTTCTTTTCCAATCAATGCAGTTTGGTCCAGTAAGTTTGTTTTCTTTTAAAATCACAGCAAGTGGGTTGAAAGCCATTTGAAAATCCTAAAAATCACAATGATCAAAATATTAGATTTCAAATATTATTGATTCCTCAAAACAATAAAATCTCGAAATCAACCAACACCTCAAATCACCGAGAATATCGTATGCCACGCTGTGTGGACGTATACGAATTCTATATTTGTAAGAGGAGGTTTTACCCATTAATTTTATTATCTTGTCAACCTTACTTTTTGACAAATAAAATTAATAGTTGGTTCCTCTTTGGCCCTACAAATAAAAGCAGTGACTCCGATGGGGAGGATACTTCTATTTGCATCTAAGTGTGCACCATTACACGATACTAAGGGAATTATTTCGGATTATGTGCCTTACCGCTGTGGAAGTACACATGCTCCTAGATAATTTCCTATAACCATTATTTGACCTAGTTATCCGCAAACAAACCCGTCCGCAGGGAGGAAGACACTCAGAGCCAACACACAAGTTTGTTGCATCACATGTCAAATTGTAATGAAGGCCGCGGGAATTAATTAAAATGTCCCTCTCCCACTTAGTTAATTGAAAATGAGGAATTTTAAAACATACACAACATGCATATAAAACAAATAAGCAATAAATATGGAAAAAATAGAATTTTTCCAACTATTATGGCATTGTCCTCCAATATGCATCCCGTCGTGTCGCCACCTCGTCGGCTCCACCTTTTCCCGTGCCCAAGTCACCAAAGATATCCGAGCCGAGATAAATCATTTTAATTTACATCCATCGATCCTATACTCCACGAAGGAGTGTACAAATAATCTAGATCGAAAGTAAACTAAAATGAGCGGCTAAAAAATGTCGTATTTAATTACAAAAAATTAAATACTAATCTAGCCTCGTCAACCCCGAGGATTCAAATAATAAATATTTACACACATCCAATCACATACACACATATGGCCATAATAGTCGGATCTTATGCCTGCAACCAAAGAGTTAAACTACGCATATCCTACTATTATCCGGCACATATAATATATGAATAAGTGTATAAAATTAACCGAATCCTAAACACACAAAACCGGAAACCGTGGCTCTGATACCACTTGTAGGGAGTTGCTTCGGAGGCTCATTGGCTCCCATGTCCCCGGATTAAAATTTTCACTAATGAAAGAATTAATCCAGATGGGATGAGCTTCCTTAGCACAACCATTTTGTCGTCGTGCTAACAACTTGAGTGGTCGCTTGAACAAACTAGTTGTTCAAGCAACACAACTCTTCTAGTTGGTTAGCCGCGGAAGAGACGACGGACGGATCGCCGGTTTTTGTGTTTGTCTTCGGGGTCCATGATTATACAATATATATTCATACGCATACATGTATAATCAAAACATAAAAGAACATTCTCAGATCTGTAAATAAAAAAAACTTTATACCTTACGATCTTCTACCGTATGTCCTATCCTTCTCGTGGACGACGTGTGGACGAAGATCCTCCACGAGTAGAAGCCTTCTAGATCGTGTTTTTCCCTTCCTTGTCCGATGCGAACAAAGAGAAGAACCAACAAATACCTATTCTTTCTAGAACCGGCCACCAAATTAGGGAATTTGGTTCAACCGCCGGCCAAGGAGCAAGTGGATGAAGCGCCGGCAACTTGAAGAGGGGTTGCCGCCGGCCACCAAGGAGAAAGGGAGGAGGAAGAGCACCGGCCACCAATAGAAGGAGAACCGCCAGCCAAGGAATAAGAGAGAGGCCTTGAGAATGGGCGCCGGCCAAGTCTATATGGAAGAAGGTTGGGCGCCGGCAACTTCTTGGAGGAAGGAGGTTGCCGCCCAAGACAAAACCCTAGCCGCTCACTTATGGAAAAGCCAAACCCTAACTCCAATTCAATTGTCTAATGCCGCCCAAGCCTAAGCCCCATATTTATAGAATTGGGCTTAAGCCTCCTTTAATCTCCACCGTCGGATCTAGGGATTTAATCTCCACCGTCGGATCTAGGGTTTTATCCCAACCGTCGGATCTAGGGTTTCATCCCAACTGTCGGATCTAGGATTTCATCCCAACCGTCAGATCTAGGGTTTCATCCCAACCGTCGATTCTAGGGATTCATCCTAACCATCGGATCTAGGGATTTAATCCCAACCGTTGGTTCTAGGGTTTCATCCTAACCATCGGATCTAGGGATTTAATCCTAACCGTTGTTTCTAGGTTTTGTTTTACATTCTTAGATCTAGACTTCACAAGGATTATATTAGGCTACGATAGGGACCATAAGGAGGAGTTGGATCTTGGCCACCCGATGGATCGGAACCACACAAACTTGATCCATCAATGATGTTCCATTCCACTAGAGGATCATCATTGAACTACCTCACCAACCCCCATAAATTAATATGGGCTCCATATATTATTTGTACATTAATCTCCCCGTGTTTAAGATATCGAATGTCCGTCAATTAATTGATTTACTGACCATCAATTAATTAACATCTAATTTCTCGAGTAGTACCACTCAACCTTATCATCATGTTGACTAAGTCAACCAGCTGGGTTTACATGATGAACCTTATGAGCTCCTCAAGGGGACATCATCAACCTAATATATAGGACACGGTTTCCTCCTATAATCAACGGCACACCATGTAAATAATATCATTTCCCAACTTACCGGGCATATTGATTTAATCCATCTAAATCTCACCCTTTGGTAAATCAAAGAAATAAATACTAAGTACATGTGCCCGTTATTATATCGGGATTAAGGGCATACACAACATAATATCCGAGGTCCGATTCAATTATGTAGTCAGTACTAAATTGAATCACCTCTATGTCGGTCCTGCTCAATACACCTAAGTGTACTAGTGTAACTTTATGTTCAAGACAAAACAATACCAAACTACACTACAACTATGCCAATGGTTTGTCCAAAACCATCTTGGTTGTGAGCCTCTACTTATATTTTACAAGGGACTGATAACATGATCTTCTGTGTCACACCAAGCACCATGTTATATACAATGTAAAATATTAGACAATATGCACACATATATAATAAATATATAAAGTGCAAACAATGATCATGTGATTCTTATTCCAAAATAAAATGTTCATACAAAAAGAGCTAGACTTTCAGTATACATTCCAACAGAAAAACCTTGTTTCTATTCTTCCTCTTGCTTTGGAAGAGCAAGGAAGGAAGATTTGTGATCTTGGAGCTTCGACTTTTAGTAGATCGTCACCCACACGACGTCCAAAAGGAGGAAGGTCATACATTAGAAGATCGAGAGGTATACCTATTCTTCTTTCTCCTTTTGTTTATTGCTTGTATTTGTTTTTCAATTATAATCATGTTATAAATCTATAAATGGCTAAATAATACTTGGATCCTGAGCATAAACACGAAAATCGGCGATCCGGACATCGTCTATTCCGCGGCTACTCGTAGAATAGAGGATGGTCACTTGAACAACTAGTTTGTTCAAGTGACCTCTCTAAACGAATAGCACGACGATGACTTGGTTGTTTGGGCAATCCCTTTTGTCTAGGAGTAATTTTTTTTAATCTGGGGACATCGAAGGGATCGCCATGATCAAGCAACCGAGGTGAAGTGGGAAGCGAAGTTTCCCCTCACGGACTCGATAAGCAAAACCCTTCAATTGGTATCAGAGCTTCCGGGCAAAACCTTCAATCAGATGTTCACAATGAGAGTTGTGCTTCTTTGAACTGTAAATGATTTTCTTACTTATGGTGTGTTATTAGGATGGAGTACTACTAGGATATTAGGATGTCTAATATGTATGGAGAGATCAAAGTCATTCAGATTGAAACATGGAAAGAAACCAAGTAATTTTGATTGTCATAGACAATTTTTACCATCAAATCATAAATTCAGAAGAAAAAAAGAAGAATTAACTAAGAATAGAATTGAAAGAACACCTCCACCATTGAGATTAATCGATCAATTCTTATATGGCATAGAGTGCTTAACTTTCCATCTATTATTGAAGAACCAAATGTTACGACATATGACTATGGAAGTACGCATAAATGGACTAAATGGAGTATTTTTTTTTGGGATTTACCGTATTAGCAGGGTAATTTGATTCATCACAATCTTAATGTAATGCATATTGAGAAGAATGTCTTTGATAATCTGATAAATATGGTGATGGATATTACTGAAAAAACAAAGGACAATATAAATGCAAAAAAAGATATGCATCTCATTTGTAAATGACCCACTCTTGATATTGATGAAAATAGTAGGGGACCAAAACCAAAAGCAGTTTATACATTGAATAAGGATTAGAGACGGATTGTTTGTGAATAGTTGAAATCATTGAGATTTCCTGATGGTTATGTCTCTAATCTTGGCAGATGTGTCGATTTGAAGGAATGCAAATTGATTGACTTGAAAAGTCATGACTATCATATATTCATGGAAAGACTAATTCCTATTGCCTTTAAGGAAATGTTACCAAATTTTTTATGGGGTGTAATTACGGAATTAAGCATTTTGCTTCATGATATTTGCTCGATAGTACTGAGTCATTCACACATGGAGACATTAGAGAGAGACATTCTAATCATTTTGTGTAACTTAGAAAGAATATTTCCACTGACATTTTTTGATTCCATGGAACATCTTTTGGTTCACTTGTCATATGAAGCCAAAGTTGGAGGTCCTGTTCAATTTCAATGGACGTATCCATTTGAAAGGTGAACTTTTTTTTTTATTATTGTTAGTGCATTTGATTAATTTTAGTATAAGTTAATTTCTAATACATTTTGTTTTATTGCTATTAGATTCCTCTATCACTTGAAAAAAAAAGATGGATAAGAAGGCTCATGTTGAGGCTTATATTATTAATGCATATATTGTGGAGGAAGTTACAACTTTTGCATCATATTATTTTGAACCTCACATTCAATGCAAAATTCGGAGAGAAGGAAGAAATGATGAGGGTCCTGTTGATCCCAATTTGAAGTCATTCTCAATTTTTAATTACCTTGGTCAACCGAGTGGATTTTGTACATGTAGATACTTAATTAGTCAAGAGTGATGAGCAACCCACACATATATTTTACTGAATTGCCCAGAAGTAACACCATATTTCGAGTGAGTATATACATGTTATATTATATATTTCATATATTGTAAATTATTGTTTGTGTTGTATTTATTTTTATGGTAGGATTTTCCAAACCCTATATTCTGAGCTTCCGGAGCATGAGTTTGATCATTCTGCGATGAAGAATTTGTACCATGGTTCAAAAATTATGTAAGTAGTCTATGATAATAAATTGATTAAATCTTGACTTTAACACATACTTATTTGACTTTAGATTCTTGATAATCATGCTCACATTGAGCAAGAATTAGTAAACCATCTATCATGGGGTCCAAATTCAATGGCGAAAACTTATCCGACATATTTCATAGATGAATATAATTTTCATACTCAAGAATATGGAATGGGCAAAGCTATAATGAATAGTAGGGTTTATGTTCAGTCATCTAATGATGGAGGTGAAAAGAATGATTTTTATGGTTTGTTAGATGAAATTTTAGAGGTAGAGTACCCAGGCTCAGATTTGTGAGTTGTTTTATTTATGTGTCGTTGGTTTGACCTTATCAAAGGCATGAGAGTACATCCACATTTTAATTTCGTTGAAATAAATTACAAAAAATTATACAAGAGGAATGCACTATTTGTGTTAGCACAACAAGCTATTCAAGTATTTTATGCTTCATATCCTAGTCTGAGATGAGACAAAAGTGATTGATGGGCTATTTGTAAAACAAAAGCACATAAAAAATTTGAGGAACATTGGGAAGACATAGCATATGTCACGCCCGCCCTTTCCTAGGGTCTGGAGGGGTGACACGACGCGATCGTACATACATACATCGTACTACTTACAGAGGAAGACTTTAGACATATATTTTTTTTTCTTTTAAACATAAACATGCATCGTCATTTCGTAGGTACTTCTTCTTAACATAGAGCATGCATCATTATTTCATAAGTACTTAGTGCTTAATTCAAGTCCATAAACAAATCATCTTAAGGAAAACATGCATAAGGGACATAACAGATCTCTTCCACCATGCCACTGCCACACACACCTTGCCCCTCCTGCTGCTCCCTTTAGTTTATCCACCCTTTACCCTTATCTGTAGTACAAGGGAACATAAACTATAAGCACATAGGCTTAGTAAGATTTTGTCCTACTCACAAAAAAAACATACATCGAAATTAAGCATAGCATGTAAACATTCATAACATATAAGCAAACATAACATGTAACATATATGACATAAGCAAACATAACATGTAGCATATATGACATAAGCAAACATAACATGTAGCATATATAACATAAGCAACATATCATGTACATATATGACATAAGCAAACATACCATGTAACATATATATCATAAGCAACCATATCATGTAACATATATGACATAAACAAACATAACATGTAGCATATGTAACATAAGCAAACATAACATGTAACATATATAACATAAGCAATCATAACATGTACATATATGACATAAGCAAACATACCATGTAACATATATATCATAAGCAACCAAATCATGTAACATATATGACATAAGCAAACATAACATGTAGCATATGTAACATAAGCAAACATAACATGCAACATATATAACATAAGCAACATATCATGTACATATATGACATAAGCAAACATACCATGTAACATATATATCATAAGCAACCATATCATGTAACATATATGACATAAGCAAACATAACATGTAGCATATGTAACATAAGCAAACATAACATGTAACATATATAACATAAGAAATCATAACATGTACATATATGACATAAGCAAACATACCATGTAACATATATATCATAAGCAACCATATCATGTAACATATATGACATAAGCAAACATAACATGTAGCATATGTAACATAAGCAAACATAACATGTAACATATATAACATAAGCAATCATAACATAAAGGTATATGCAGGATGCTCTTCGAAAACATATATCATAGGTATTTGAACATAACTCTCAACATATTGGGCCCGACATTGTACCACATCATCATCATCATCATAGCGCACATCCCTAAATAGACCCGAGGCAGCTAATCTCGAACCTACTAGGTTACTAGGCTTGATCTTAGTCCGTCGACCTGGGGGCTATCATCATAACATAGAAGCCCATCCTAGGCCCGATCTTAGTCCGTCGGCCTAGGGCATATGGGAGCCCATTCTGTACTAGGTCTGTACTATGACCATCGACCTAGGGGCAATCATAACATAGAATCCCATCCTAGGCCCGATCTTAGTTCGTCGGCCTAGGGCAACTTAGGAGCCCATCCCTTTGGACCTTGTTAGGGTCCTAGTAAAGCCATGCAGAAAGTAAAATACATACATGCTTCTTATCATAACATATCATATTTCATTTCATAAACATATCATATTCCTTATCATGGCATATCATGTTTTTCTTCTTCATATCATAACATACTTCTTCTTCATAACATATCATATGACTTTCATAACATATTTCTTCTTCATAACATATCATTCACCATAACATATTTCTTCTTCATAACATATCATATTCTTTTCATGCATATCATGTTCCTTCTTTATAAAACATCATACATTCATACAATTACGAGGTAATAAGCATAACATGATCACAACATCACACACATATAAGCATGGCATAAGGTATAAACATCATGAACAAGTATACATGGAATGACCTAAACTTCATGGAGTTCTATCAAAGTTTTAAACACCAAACAACTTATATATGGTCTAACTAACCACATGTTAGTTCTTTAGCACATAAACCATGGCATGGGAGGGCACTTAGGGTTTTAATTAAACCTTGGCCGAATGGGTTTAAAGGACATGAGGCTCAACCACTTAACTCTAGGTTAACCAACAACATGTTACCTTCATCTAACATCAAAAGTCATCATGAAATCAATCAAACATGGCATAGAAACATGTTAGGGGTCTTGGCCGAATGGTTCAAAGGCTTAAGGTTCATCCACTTAAATCTAGGTTAACCAAACAACATGTTATCTTCATTTACCATCAAAACATAGCATGGACTTATCTATAACATAGCATAGAACATATTATCTTCTTCTAACATCAAACATGGCATAAACTCATTTCAAACCTATCCTAGAGCATGTTATCTTCATCTAGCATCATTTAACATCAAAAATTATCATGAACTCACCTAAAGCATGGCATAAAGAACACATTAGGGGTCTTGGCCGAATGGTTCAAAAGGGTTTCATGGATCAACCACTTAACCAAACTCATCTAAAAATCCCTCATCTTCATATTAATACAAGATATAGCATGGATCATCATGGTGAGCCCAAGTTATGGTCTTGGCCGAATGGTCCCTTGGGTTTTTGAGGTCAACCACTCAACCAAACTCATCTAGAAATCCCTCATCTTCATATTAATACAAGACATAACATGGATCATCATGGTGAGCCCTAGTTATGGTCTTGGCAGAAAGTTTCTTGGGGCTTTTAGGGTTAAACTCTTAACCTAATCCATCTAGAATCCTATCATCATCATATTCATACAAGGTATGACATGGATCTTCATTGAAAACTCAAGTAAAGGTCTTGGCCGAATGGTTCATGGAGAATTTGACATAACAACTTCAATCGAAAAGCTACTTGTATGCAGGTGAGGGGATACTTACATCCTTAACTTTGCTTTTTGGTTGGAAGATAACCTAAGGGAAGCAAACCTAGCCTTCTTCTTGCTTTGATGAATTTCGGACAAAGGATGAGAAGGGGGAGCTTTAGGGTTCGGTGAGGAAGAAGAAGAGAAGGAGAAGATGTCAAGTTTGCTTCCTCATGTCTCCTCATTCCCCTATTTATTCACTTGAAGTGTCCCTTAGCCTCCCTTACCCTTAACTATCACTTCCCATATTCACCTAATAGTACAACCCTGTTGGGCTTCTGGTTATTGGATGCATCCTTAGGGCTTAGCTATCTACTAGAGGTTTGGGGTTCAATTCCTAGGCCTTGCATCCCTTTTTGGCTCCTTTTCTTTTATTTTTGAAAGAGCCCACATAAAGCCCATTATAATCATGCAAAAAATCTTGTAAAATTGCTAGGAATTTTACGGGCATTACAGCATATCAACAAGATGAAGTTGTCAATACATTTCATATCGAAGAATATAATATTTCAACATTCCGAGTTCCCTGCGGCGTACTAATAGACGTTGATACAAGTGAAATTAATGAGGATGAAGATAAAGAATTTAATTTAGAGGATGATGATGACAAGGAGGATGATGAGATCGAAGAGACGTATGACCAGGATGAAATTCACAATGAGGAATTTGATTTATAATTATGGGTAACTTTTATTCCGTATCAATTATGTTTTTATATACTGCCTAATTCTAAATTTTATATATTTGATATATTAATGAACTGTCTTTTTTTTATAGGTTATCCAGTTGCTTCAAATATGGTAATTTTTTGTATTGTTCATATTATAAATTCGATATGCAAATATAATTCGTTTTTACTTTAATATTCTTCTAATAATTATGATTGTTTGTTTCGACGTGGCGATCATAGACAGAGTAGTGATGAAAGATCACAAACTTCCTCTGCTTCAACCCCTGCATAGTTTGATGCTCTTGCAGGAAATGTGTCCTCGACCTCTCCAGTTGTAGGATTTTCTGGTTCTCAACAGATCCCTACTAATGTATTTCCCCCAATACAACAATCACTAGTTGAGAGGGAAGATACGTGAGAGTTGATATCTTTGCGTTTAAGATTCGTAAGTATTCAAGTTTAAAATTATCTATGTTTTCAATAAGATATATATTTTTATAAATATTTAACATGGTTTATTTTTATTTTATGATAGATTTACAAATTATGTACATGTTATTCACGAGGTGAATAAATAGTGAATAACCATTGGGACAGAGCTTCTATGACTTATACGAGCACGTCGAAAGAAATAAAAAGTTTGGGGTGGAATGAGTTTAAGGTAAGTTATTTAAATCATTTTGTATATAAAATTGCAGTTAATATAATCAATTTATTTTTTCTCTACTGCAACAGGTATTTACTTGGGAGGAGAGTGAAACACTAGAGATAAGGAGGATTTTGAAGAAAAAGTGTGGCGACCATATCAGAAACATACTCAGTCATGCAAAAACCAGAAGTAAAAAAGTCATACTGTATAATCGAGGAGAATTGGAATAAGATTGTTGCATATTGGGGATCTGAGGATAGCAAATGAAGGAGTGAGCAAAATAAGGAAAATCAACATTGTAATTACGACGCTATGTCTTGTTGGGGATCGATTGGCCAGCTAGAGGGGGTGAATAGCCCTCGTTCGTTGGATGTCGTAATTCGTTCATTCTCGTGTGCTTGCCTACAATTGTCGTTAATATACGCAGCGGAATAACAATAGAAATAACAACAACACAAGCACAATCAATACAGAAGCATATACGTGGTTCGGAACCAAATGGTTCCTACTCCACGGGTGAGCTCCTCGAGCTCTAGTTATGCGCACGACACTAACTAAAACACTCCTTCTCGACAACACGTCGGAGGTGGAGAAACCTCTCACAAGCAATTACAATGTAATATAGAAATACAAGCAAATACACAAATACAATACAAAAGAAAACTTTCACCGATTGCTTTGATCGCTTTGCTTGTTGCTTGCTTTGATTGGCTCTTGAAGGACTGGAATGCAGCAGCAATTCCCCTCTAATAGCTCCACAAAAACCTTGGCGAAATCCTCCAACTTGAGCTCCATTTATAACCTGCATCAAGCTATTTTCGCGCCCATCAATTGACTGGTCCTGTAGTCATTGTCTCACAACGGCCAGATCCACGTTGGTTAAGTTCCAATGGATCACACATCAGTCGACTGATGACACCCATCAGTCGACTGATCATCCATCAGTCGAGTGATGGTGAGCTCGACTCCATTCTGCGTCTGCATGCAGTGTCATCGACATCATCCCTCCGGCGATCGATCCTCAACGATCATTGCCCTCCCTCAATGATCGATCACCGAACTTGTTCAATGAACACTGGTCGAACCCATATGACCTAGAGCAGTCGACTGGCACCTATGCCAGTCGACTGATGTCGGCTAAAATCTCAAACATAACGATGTTTGAGCCTCCGACACTCAGTCTTAGCCACTTGGCCAAGTCCACCTTATCCCACATGGAGTTTCCCACCGAAGCTCTCTTCCCTCGGCCTATGTCCCTCGGATGCACCAAGCGCACGGCTTCGCAACGCCATCCTTCGCGTCTCATGCCCTAGAAGTATGCTTCCCTTTGGGCTCACTCCATTCGCTCCCCGTCTGGCGGTCCCTCGGATGCACCAAGCGCACGACTTCGCAATGTCATCCTTCACCGACTCAAGGACCCGAGCCTAGTGAACTTGCCAAGTTCTCAAGACTTCCCAAATGCACCAAGCGCACGGCTTCGCAATGCATTTCTCACCAAGCACCAAGCGCACGGCTTCGCAATGCTTTGGATTTCCCATGCCAAGCACCAAGCGCACGGCTTTGCAATGCTTTGGACTTTCCCATGCCAAGGCTTCCCCCTTGGACTTCCACACCAAGCTCCATGCTTGGATTTTCCATGCCAACCCCATGTTGGACTTTCCCATGACAATCCCATGTCATGAGTTTTGTCTATCATCAAAATACTATCAAGGTACTGCTCGAGCCAAACTCGAGTCAACCTGGGCCGATTGCACCAACAATCTCCCCCTTTTTGATGATTGACAAAACTACCATCTCAAGTCTACCAATTCTCCCATATTGGCAATTCTCATATCCCAATGAGAATTCCAACGAACCCTAATTGGTAACTTGGTAACTTCTCCCCCTTTTTGACATTACATCAAAAAGGTCCTCCCCAAGGGTATGAATGTCTCATATCCCAATGAGATCTTACAATCTCTCCCTTGGAGGAACACATGCCTACAATCTTTCTAGTGATCCCATATCACTTAAAGAGAGGCAACCCAATTTTCCTCCCATGAGGAAATACACATCCATCTTCCCATGATGGATACCTCCCCCTAGAGGCTTGCTCCCCCTTGACCATTGCACCAACAATGTCCTTGGAGAGTCCCTAAGCCAATAGGAACATTAACCAAATCAAAATTAAGGCAAAGTTCAACAATGAACTCTCTTCCACCCTAAAATTGAAACTCACCCTCAACCCAACTCCTAATCCATATCCAATGGATTTCCACCCTCTCTAATGCTCTCCCAAGCATATCCTAGGGTTAGGAGTGGTTAGGGGACCAAAACATAGCTAAACATGGGCCTAACTATCACGATCGATGGACTTACCATCACCGATCGCCATTACTGACATGATCGTGATAACTAATTTTGGTTTGAAAATTGATTTTTGAAATCCATAAGTAAATATACGTAATTTTAAAAATCTTGAAAAAGCATACGTATAATACTTATCCTAAGCACTATGGGTGAAAAATATTGAAAAATTATTTTACCCATTAAATTAGGAGATTGATACAAAGTTCAAAATTTAAGAAAAGCTTCAATAAAGAGTCATCTTTGTATCATCCCATTCAATGGTGATAGCTATCAAAAGATAGACTTCACTAAGGTTTTTCAAACCTATATTTTCTTTTTCCTAAACATCTCACCAATATCTAGATGTGTAAAACACATACAAGTAAAATTTTTGTGAGATGTGGGTTTTGTTTTGTTTATATTTTCATGCATATTTCTAGGCAACATTATTTGATTCCTTTCAAATTATGCCATAGTCCTTAACTCCATTTTAATTCATGCATGATATGATTATGGCATAGATATGATATAGATAAAAACATATGCCAATATCATGATGTCATGGTATGTGAATGAAACTTAAGCATACATGACATCTAAACATAAATCTAAACATGATCATGACATTTTTATAGATGAAAATGAAAATAATGTCATGACATGGCAAGGCAAGTAAAGCATGGCAAGAAAAATATACTAAGGTATAAAATACCTAAGTGTTAAAATTAATTTGCCACTTCTAGGAATTAAATTCATTTTGCCTTATTGCCATTCATTTCCCTAGTGTGCCAAAAACCCAAAATGGCACACCAATACCTTTAAGACCTAATTGTGCCAATTTAATCATTTTTAGACTTCTCAAACACATTGGCACATCCTAATGTGTCAACTCTACTATGGTTAGGTTAACTACCCATCCATTTAGGCTTGACACACCCTAACCCATCTAGCGTGAATCAATCACGCTTTTAGGAACCCAATATCTATTGGAGCTCCTTGGGTTAACAAGGTATTCCCTAGGGATAACTTCCCTAGATACCTTCCTAATGACCCTTTTAGGCTTTGAAGCCATAGTCTTTTGGGTCTTTCCTAGGTCAACTCTAGAGGTGACTCCTCCATTGACCTTCTTAGTGGCTACATTTGATTTCCTTGAGGTGTTAGCCACTATACCATGGCTAGACTTAGGGATGACTTCCCTATTAGCCTTGGTTTTCCTAGACCTAGATGTGGTTCCATAATTAAATGGAACATTATGGTAGGACATAGATTTTTGACCCAAACACTCCTTGCCCTTAGACCGTTTGTGAACCTTAGGTCTTGACTTTTGGGTATTTGACCCTAGAATTGAGTTTTCTATAATTCTAAGGGTTTTCTCCATTCTCTCAAGTCTTGATCTCAAGACTTGGTTTTCTAACTCCAATTTCCTCAATTTTGAATTTTCATTTATCTTTTGGGAAATGTTTTTCCTTTTAGGCATATGCCTAGATTTCTTGGGATTAACACCCAAGTTTTCTTCAATTCTCCTAATTGACTCCCTAGGTAAAATAGATCTAGTGTTTTGAGTCCTAGGTTTGTCCTTAGAGAAACTAACATGTTTAGCACCTAGACAATACACCTTATTATTTCTCTTAGCATGCTTTTCATTGATAATAGCAAGAGAACTAAAATAATTTTTAGCATGCTTTTTGACTTTAGGAATTAAAGGTGCATTAAGTAAATTTACCTTAGGGTTAGCTTTAGGAGCTCCCCCTACATGAGTTGCACCTTCTTGCCCTTTCTTCCTCCCCCTAGGGCATTGGCTTCGATAGTGTCACTTTTGGTTGCATTTAAAGCACACAATGTGCTCTTTGCTCTTGATTTTGGGAACACCGGCATCCTTTGACTTTGGATTGACTTTTGGTGTTGATGCCCTTTCCTTAGCCAATTTAGGGCATTTGCTCTTGTAATGCCCCTTCTCCCTACACTCAAAGCATATTATGTGATTTTTATTTAAAATTACAACACTTGAGTTACCTAGGGAGGTGGTGGAGTCCTCTTCACTTCTTCCGGAGGTGGATGCTTCATTTTGGCTTGGCTCCGGAGTTGAGATTCTTTCCTCCCCCTTAATGCTAGAGGTAGAAGTCTCCACCAAATCATGAACATCTTCAAATGTGGATGGTGATTCTTCTTCGACATTCTCCTCTACTTGTGCCGATTGGGAATTTTCTTAGAATTTCATTACCTTATTCCATAATTCCCTTGCATCCCTATAATCACCCAATCTAGACCAAATAATATTAGGTAACAAATCACTAATCAATTTAATTACCTCGAGATTTGTCTTGAAGTTCTTGATTTGGTCTTGGGTCCACTTTGATTTTTCAATGGGCTTGTTGTGTTTGTCCCTAGGCATCTCAAAACCATTTTCTATAATAATCATATAATCAAAATCAGTTTCGAGATATACCTCCATCCGTTTCCTCCACCAAGCAAAATCTCCATCGAATTTCGGTGGATGGATGAAGCCGGCCATTTGTAGTGCTCTCGCGGCGGTTAGTCCTTGAAGAGTGACCTCGACTCTGATACCACTTGTTGGGGATCGATTGGCCAGCTAGAGGGGGGTGAATAGCCCTCGTTCGTTGGATGTCGTAATTCGTTCGTTCTCGTGTGCTTGTCTACAATTGTCGTTAATATATGCAGCGGAATAACAATAGAAATAACAACAACACAAGCACAATCAATACACAAGCATATACGTGGTTCGGAACCAAATGGTTCCTACTCCATGGGTGAGCTCCTCGAGCTCTAGTTATGCACATGGAACTACTAAAACACTCCTTCTCGACAACACGTCGGAGGTGGAGAAACCTCTCACAAGCAATTACAATGTAATATAGAAATACAAGCAAATACACAAATACAATACAAAAGAAAACTTTCACCGATTGCTTTGATCGCTTTGCTTGTTGCTTGCTTTGATTGGCTCTTGAAGGACTGGAATGCAGCTGAAATTCCCCTCCAATAGCTCCACAAAAACCTTGGCGAAATCCTCCAACTTGAGCTCCATTTATAACCTACATCAAGCTGTTTTCGTGCCCATCAGTCGACTGATCGTGACCATCAGTCGACTGGTCCCGTAGTCGTTGTCTCACAATGGCCAGATCCACGTTGGTTAAGTTCCAACGGATCACACATCAGTCGACTGATGGCACCCATCAGTCGACTGATCATCCATCAGTCGAGTGCTGGAGAGCTCGACTCCATTCTCGTGCCCGTGCCGCTGTCATCGATCGACCGCCATCCCTCGGTAGTCGATCCTCAACGATGCGCCCTCCCTCTGCAGTCGACTGATCATCCAAACTTGGTTCAGTCGAACACTGGTCGAACCCATACGACCTAGAGCAGTCGACTGGCACCTATGCCAGTCGACTGATGTCGGCTAAAACCTCAAACATAACGATGTTTGAGTCTCCGACACTCAGTCTTAGCTACTTGGCCAAGTCCACCTTATCCCACATGGAGTTTCCCACCGAAGCTCTCTTCCCTCGTCCTACGTATCTCGGATGTGCCAAGCGCACGGCTTCGCAACGCCATCCTTCGCGTCTCATGCCCTAGAAGTATGCTTCCCTTTGGGCTCACTCCATTCGCTCCCCGTCCGGCGGTCCCTCAGATGCACCAAGCGCACGGCTTCGCAATGTCATCCTTCACCGACTCAAGGACCCGAGCCTAGTGAACTTGCCAAGTTCTCAAGACTTCCCAAATGCACCAAGCGCACGGCTTCGCAATGCATTTCTCACCAAGCACTAAGCGCACGACTTCGCAATGCTTTGGATTTCCCATGCCAAGCACCAAGCGCACGGCTTCGCAATGCTTTGGACTTTCCCATGCCAAGGCTTCCGCCTTGGACTTCCACACCAAGCTCCATGCTTGGATTTTCCATGCCAACCCCATGTTGGACTTTCCCATGACAATCCCATGTCATGAGTTTTGTCTATCATCAAAATACTATCAAGGTACTGCTCGAGCAAAACTCGAGTCAACCTGGGCCGATTGCACCAACATGTCTGTCATGTATGCGGGAGGCTTAATCAATATCGATGAACATAGACATAGATTGGTGAGTTTTTTCAAATCCTAATTTTGTAATCTAATACTAACTAATTTATAAATTATAACGATGTTTGTTTAGGCCCAGGAGACGGGGACTATGTCATTATTTATAGACACTTTCACCTATACATTCTAAAAGAAAGGTAAGACATGGAGTGGGGAAAAAGCTAGAACAATGAAGGTTTATAATTTTAAAAGTTTTACAATCTTTTGTTATTATTTAACTTTTTTTTTCAAAACAAGAGAAATATGATGAACTTGCACATATGGGCCTTGCCCCCCCCCCCCTAAATTTTAAGTGATTATTACTAAAAAAATTGATTTATTTATTTTTTTAATTAATGTTTTTATATTTTAGTATGCGGACCCCCAATATAAAATCCTGGATTCGCCTCTACTTGCATAGATAAATTTAGGTGCAAGTGGTGATGCAGTAGAATCTAAGCCTTATGTTAGCATTATCAATTTATGGCTCGAAGCAACTGGAGGGGCGACAAGTGAAAGAATAATTGGATTTGGTTTTTTGAGACGAACCTATAAAGCCCCTGGTGCTTCTTCTTCATCCTCACCGCCAGTAAGAGTAGAAATAAATCAATTGATTGAAGAGATTACTCATTTGAGAGAGTTACTAGTGCAAAAGAAAAATGAATCGACAAAGAGAACAGAAAGTAAATGAATAGATGAACAAATTTCGGAGGCAACAGATGTTAATTATGCATCATCTTCAATTAACGTCTAGTTCAAGTCAACTTCCTCCTTCTCGATCTGGTCCTCCTGGTGATCCCTGTAATAATGACAATGATGATGTATTTTTTGATAATGATGGTGACGATGGTGGTTACGTTTGAATTTGTTGTATTTAAATGTTACTTGACTTATCACATTGGATATCCATGTATTGTAAGTTACATTTATATTTGTTATGTATATATTGATTTGGTATTGAATTATTTTCATTTATTAGAAGATTATGAAGTTTGATATGTGAATTAGTTTATATTGTTATATGTGTTTGTTGTAAAACATGGAAAAATAGTAGAATTTATCATGATATTTTTTTTATTTTCCTAGATTAGCAACGAAAATAAATTTCATCACAGATTTGCAACGAAAAATTATTTTTCATTGAAGAATTGGCAACGAAAAAATATTTTCATTGCAAAAAAGAAGCAACAATCGATTGTTATACTATCAGTCGACTAACGCCAACCATCAGCCGATTGATTAATGCATGATTGCGATGAAAGAAAATTTTCTTCTCAGAAATTGCATCGATTTTTTTTTTTATCGCAAATTATACACTATCAATCGACTGATCAACAAGATCAGTCGACTGATTTACTGTAGCACCTTATAGAAATGTTCTTAGTCGACTACCCAATCAACTGATCGATATTCAGTCGACTGCCTTACAGTACCACCTTACAGAAACTTTGTTAGTCGACTGGTCAGATGTCAATCGACTGATGGTCTTCATCAGTTGACTGACCCTGAATATTTTACAACAAAAATTTGATTCGTGGCAAATTTTGTGACAAAAATTATTTTCGATGTAAAGTTTTCATAAAAATATGGTAAATAAATTTATTACTCTTTTGCAATGAACTATATTTTCGTCACAGATTTAGCGATAAATATAATTATTCATCGCCAAATTTGGCGACGACATTTGTTTCATCACCAAATTTGGCGGCAAAAAATTATTTTCATCGGTAAATTTATTTTCAAAGCAAAGTAATATGTAAACAAATTTATTAGTCTTTTGCAACGAACTAAGTTTTTGTCGTAGATTTGGCAATGAATAATTATTTTTGTCGCCAAATTTAGCAACGAATAATTATTTTAGTCGCCAAAGTTTGCGATGAGTTATTTTTGTTGCCATTTTTATCGCTAAGTAGTAATTAATTTTGCAACGAAAATTTTATTCGTTGCAATTTTTGTGATGATTTTTTTTGTTGCAAAATTTTACAGTGAATTATTTACAAAAAAAAATATGTCGTTGCAAATTTAATTGCAAAAAATATTTGCAACGAATTTTGATTAAAAATTCGTTGCAAAATTCGTAGCCAAATGCATTCTTTTTTATAGTGCAATGGTATCGACTAGTAATGTTCAAAGCGTACGATACATCGGGACTCGTACATAATATAGCTACATGATTGATCCTATTGCTGATGCATATGGGATATGACTCATGTGAATCCTCTCGTCTTCAGTGCACGGGCACATAGACTTCGAAAGGTGAATCTCATGCCTCATGGAATGAAACTTTTCTTGGATTCTTCCATGCTAAACTGTTTTAGCACTTTGTCTATGTATGTAGACTGCGAAAGACTAAGTTGTTGGATCGAAGCGGATCGCTAGAGGGGGGGTGAATAGCGATAGAAAACTTTTCTTTGTTTCGTTCGTTAAAACAATTAAACGCAGCAGAAAATAAATGCAAAGTAAATGAGACAAGAGAATTTTACTTGGTTCGTAGCCTTTGGCTACTACTCCAAGGCCCTAGTGGTCCTTGACCATGAACGGAGGGCAAAACACTAAAGAACTCCTCCTCGTTAGAGGTAAGAGTTAATCGATACAAAAAGTCACAAAGCTTGACGTAGAGGGACACTCCCCCTCTCCTCGTTACGATAAAAACTCCGAAAAAGTAAAGCAAAAAACTGAAATAAAACTTATACCGACGTAACAAAATAAAAGAAATTTAAACCTAGACGTCGGAGAAGAAGCACTTCGTTGTCGGAGATTTGTAGCTTTGCGGAGGCTTTTGGAAGCTTAGAATTGATGATGAAACCCTAGGATAGGTCCTCCTTTTATAGCCTTTAAGCCCCTTTTCGAGAGCAACTTTAGCCAATCACAATTGAGCACCACTCCCCTTGAAATGAGGTGATAAGCCTTGAGTCCTCGAAGCTGATCCTTGACCATCAGTCGACTGATATCCATCATCAGTTGACTAATGATAGCATCAGTCGAATGTTGACCGCAGACAGTCGATTGATTTACAACAGTTGAGTCCTCCAAGCTGGCAGTCAACTGATGCTAGCTGAAATGACAAGTTAGATGAACAATAACATTATTTCGACGACCTTTGACCGTCCTATCTCGACCTAGACCACGGATGGGATGTCTTGGGTCAGATCTATGCTTAAGTCTATCCCCGTAAAAAGGATACGACCTCACTTACACTCGCACACACACGAGCTTACCTCGATACTTACTATGTCTCTTTTGCTTCTGGCCTTCCACTCGATTCCTTCGGCTCCCTCCGAAGTCACTCGAGTGTCGCCCGAACACCGCGGCTTCCTCTGGGTGTCGCTAGCCTTCAGCTCCAGCTATAGCAATTTTCTGCACACTCGATTCAGCTCATGAGATAACGACATGAGCTTAACTTTGTATCGTTTACTATAATCAAAACTCAGATTCGACTTAGGTGTCTGCTGCACCAACAATCTCCCCCTTTTTGATTTATGGCAAACCCACATACAAAGTTAAGAAAATAGCATGCATGAAGAATAATAATGTGCATGAGAAACAATAATAATAAAGATTAGTAGGAGTAGTAAGGATTTTCTTCAACTACTCCCCCTTGAGGAAACCTCCCCCTTGACCGAGGGTGAGTCTTGAAAGAAGACCTTAGTCCTCCCCCTTGAGGGTTGCTATTTAGGAAGAGTTTAAGTAATTAACATTACTTAAAGTTGGCCTTAGTAAAGCATTTAAGTTAAGAGGACTTCTTAACTTGGCCGTTTTCCCCCTTAAGTAAAATATTAACGTTTACTTCCTTTTTGTTAAGAATAAGTTTTTAAGTTAAGAATTCTCTTAACTTAGCCTTTACTTTTTTTTAGTTAACAAAAATGAGTTAAGTGAATTTTCAAGTGAAGTAAATTTTCAAAACTTAAAGTTAAGTAAACATTTACTTAACTTTTGGCCATGTGAATAAATATGAAGTGAGTTAAGTTATCAAAAAATTTTGATCCCTTAACTTTGACCTTTTTCTCCCCCTTTTGCCATATATCGAAAAGAGTGGGGGTGTGTGAAAGACAAAAATAAATATTAAATTTAAAAGTCAAGCATATTTCTATATTATTTTTGAAAACTCATATTTGGCTTGATTGATATGAAAGATCAACCAGTCCTGGTCAGAGTCGGTTAGTATGTATGATTATACTCCGTGGTTCATGGCGATGCACTAGCTCTACATCTGGAACCAGGAGTAAGGTCCTAACATCTCACGCCCATCTACGTGGCTAAGTACACAAACACATTAGTCCTATGTGTTGTGAGATGTATTGGCTCCTTAAATCTATATGTGCATGATATCTAAGGTATGTCCTATGCTAGTTCCATGAAAATGAAAAGTAAGAAATAGTAGTAAGAAAATATAATTTGTAACTTCCTATTCTACTATGCACATGCCAAATTTTTGTCTTAATAGACTAAATTCGGCTTCGGGTAGGGGTTTAGTAAATAGGTCTACCAAGTTAGACTTCGATTCGACGTATTCGAGTTGTATTGCTCCGTTGGCCATATGTTCTCGAATGAAATGGTGTTTGACCTCTATATGTTTGGTCCTAGAGTGACATATCGGATTCATAGTAAGGTAAATTGAACTAATGTTATCTACGTGAAGTTTAGTGTTTGTAAAGTCTAACTTAAAGTCGCGGAGAGTGTCCTTCATCCAAAGAAGCTGAGTGACACACTCACCCATCGCGATGTATTCGACTTCGGTGGTAGATAAGTGATAGAATGTAAGTTTTAATTGTCGCAATACCGTTTCCAAATTATTTACCGAACCCCCTAACTACACTAATGCAGTATAGGACTGACTCGAATAATCTCCCAACGAACCTAATGGTTGGACGTTTGTTTTTAAACAGAAGTAAACACCGGGGTTTTTTACAATTTATCAAAACAATTATTCAAAGCTAACCTAATGCAAGAACGATTCAACCTTGCACCGCACTGTCACTATACGATGCAATGGTCAAACAATTCTGGTAAACAGACATGGAAATTAAATCTGCAAGAAATAAATCTAACTACCAAATAACAATTAACAAATAACTATCCTAATGTGCAAAAGTAAGTAATCACGCACCGCACTGTCACTATACGGTACAATGATCACGAAATAAAAGTGAACAATTCAACCAAGCACCGCACTGTCACTATACGGTACATTAGTCAAACAGTCACTAAAAATTACAATAAACGAAATGCAATAAACGGAAGCAATTCAACCAAGCACCGCACTGCCACTATACGGTACACTAGCCAAATGTAAATGAAATCTAAACTAATAATGAAAGAAATTCAACCAGGCACCGCACTTTCACTATACGGTACACTGGCCAAATGTAAATGAAAACTAAACTAAACATGATAAACATAACCTAACAGAAATAATAGCAGGATGTAATTAACACAAAATCCCAACTAATTGGTGTTTAACACACTAACAAACACACATATTGATCCAAATAAAACAATAACCGGTAACCACACGGTGGTCGCAACAAACCGAACAACCCTCTCCGACAGTGAATGCGAAGCTTCCCAATCAGCGCAGCAGGGAGGACGGATAAACGGAGGAACACGATCACCGTTCCAGCAGCTCTGGAGTCACCGGACAGTGAAATGGACCTTCACTGGTGGAGATGGAGTTGTCCTAAACCGGTGCAGCTTGTGGGTGGCTCTGGCGAGATGGAAAGGCCTATCCCAGTCGTCGGAATAGAGTGAATGCCGGTGAAGGGTGTACTTGCCGGAATCCCGCGCTCTCCCCTCTTCCGATTAGCTGTCCGAATCATGGCATCTAATCGTCCGCCGAGGCTCGCCTGGGATCATTGTCGGTTGTCGGAGGGAAGGTCACCGGAATGGAGTGCCGGACTGTTGCTGCCGCGCGTGTAGTAGTCGGTCGCCCACGCTCGCGAGAGGAAGAAGAAGGCCGCTCGAAAGGATTCTGCGCAATCTCCTCTCGATTTGGGAAGGTAGGTTTTATTAAATGAAAAACCTTAGCCATCCTATTTGAGCTTCATCTGATCCCAGCCGTCCAAACAAGCTAGGGTTTGATGGATATATTAATTGCTTAATTAGGCTGCTCCATCCAACGGTTGAAATCAGTCTGATTTGAAATGGACGGATATGATCCGTCTGAAGGTATAATCATGATCTAACGGTCCGGATGAACGACCAAGACGTGTAGATCTTAATGTATGGGCCAGATCGCTCCAGATCTAGATGGATGGCTCAGAATCAATCACTTTCCTCGGACGGTCCATAATGCTCAGATCTGAACCCTTGATTTAATTTTCCTTCTGATCTGGATGAAGGGTTCAGATTAAATCATTTTGAGATGTCCATTATGACCCCAGATGAAGCCATATTTGATCCAACTTGAGTCTAGTTCAGTGGCTCGTCTCGATCTCCTACAAACAAAGATAAAATTTACTTATAAGTCCAAAAATTAGGAGAATTTACAATAAGGTCCAAAAATATATCCAACTCATAAAACATGTAAATAATCAATAATAAATCACTCGAGAGGATAAAAACAGTGATATTAAGGACCAAAATAATACAACAAAATGACAGTTATCAATTCCCCCACACTTATTTTTGCGCATCCCGTGCAATAACAAAAATAAAAAAAAACTGACTCACTAACCCATTCCCCAAACAATACCCAGATCAATAATTCAGAGACAGGAAAAATAAGTTACTTAGGATCACCAAATAGGTCCGAATCTTAGGTAGTCAAAAGATCTGACTCCTACAACAATCAACATGTATGATGATTTATAGTCAAATAAAATAGACTAAGTCTGATACAAAACCTCCCAAAATGGATAAATGCACTGATGCTCACATAATAACATAGGAGGGGGGCGCCCTCAAAACAACATGCAATTTTGTACTACCATATGCTTGCTTATCATCTACTTCTCTACTGCTATCAATACATCTCATACATGAATCAAAAGGATTTATCAGGAATCAGAATGAAATTAAAAGTAGACCACAGATAAAGTATGCAAAGAGTAGTACAAGACAAAGGTACAAATGAATAGGGAACAATTGAAGAATTGGAGAAATAAACCTGATGAGTTGCTCTGTGAAATGCTCAGTAACCAGCAATATGGGAATAGACTAGGACAATTAGAAACTTTAGAATTGGATTCAGGATCAAATGGCTCTATCCAATACATTGGAATCTCATTTGCCTGCATTACAATTGAACATTTTTTTTTCTTTTTTTCTTTTTTTCTTTTTTTTTTTAACAAAAGAAACATCAACGGTGCCATTTTTTTTTGTGTCTGTAGAAACTCAAGTACTAATCACAGACAAATATATCTCAGAACCAATGACCTCTGAAAACTATGTCTTCCATATCATGTTTCCAACAAAATAAATATAGCTCCTCCCCCACACTTAAAAATTTTGTCCGTCTCGGACAATACAACCCATCAAACTATTCCTCCAACATGGAAAACAATAGATATGAAAAAGATAATCCACAAAGATACAAAGACAATGGATAGCAAATGAAGAGATATGACAAGTAAGACATGGAATAAGTAAGTATCACGTGGATTAGACAAGCAAACCAAGTCAGAAAAAGAGTCAAGAATGAAATCCTTCATCATATTCATGCAAGTAAATGTTACTGCAGTTTTGAAAAGACTCAAAGCAAGTTCTAGAGTAACAAGAATCACATGTGTTATCACACAAAAGTGGGTAGATGATAAAAATGGCTTGCTACTTCACTAGGTGAATCAAAATCAAGATTAGTCTATCAATAAAAAGTTCACCATCATAACAAGTGACTGCATGCAAGTGAAGTCTCCTATCATACACAAAAATCCATAATTTGATGATCAAACTTAACTAATTTTTACCACCTCTGAAATGATACTAAGGCATGCATAGGGAATATTATTTGGCTCAACAGACAAACAAACCTAGGTAAACAGGAAAACACTCAATCAACCACACAAATTATTCCAAACATGAAAGGAAGAAAATCAATGTAGTAAATAAAAGAACACACTCCCCTTTCAAGTCGGAGAAAAAGCATCATCATGTCTGGCCCCACCGTATTCTCCAGAATAGACTTGATCTCTTTGCTCGACACTTCATGAGTCTGTTGCATAAGTGAGACCCTTGATCGCTAATGATCACCCTGGGAACTCAAAATCTACAAAATATGTGAGACCTAACAAAATCCACAACTAGAGAATCATCAGTCCTGATGGGGATGGCCTCCACCCATTTAGAAACATAATCATATGCCAAAAGAATATATGAAAATCCAAAAGATACAGGACACGAACCCAAAATCAATACCCCAAATATCGAAAATCTCACAGAATAACAAAAGTTGTTGAGGCATTTCATTTCTACGTCCTATGTTCCCTGTTCGTTGACATCGCTCACAAGACTTATAAAATTCAGAGGCATCATGAAATAGGGTGGCCAATACAAACCAGACTCTAAAACTTTCCTAGCAGTTCTTTGGGGTTCAAAATACCCCCCACAAGACAGAGAATAACAAAAAGTAAGTACGTATGGAATGAAACTCATAATCAATTCCACATCATCTAATAATCTGATCACTACAAAATTTTCAATGATAAAGATCATCCCATACATAATACTTAGCATCACTGTTCAATTTCTGGGCTTGTGCATGAGTAAAATGTGAAGGTACAACACGACAACTAAATAAATAGCAAGATCTGCATACCATGGTGTCTTACCCTCACAATCCTGCATGACCTAAGACTATCCCTTGCTCGACCATGAAATGACATTTCTTAAAAACATCTGATGGAAGTGATCCTTGGGGCGTCACCTGAAGCGTGCAAGTCCCTACACATTCCATATCCCTGTCTACAATAAAGAGCCCATAGATAGGTCCTAACAACAAATCATTATCAACATCAGAATCAACAGAATCAATAAAATCACAATAAAATATAGAAGGTGCAGAGATATCCAAATGAAAAACAGACTAAGAAATAAAGTTCATGCAGTTCAACTCATCAGCTATATCCACGCTAAGAATAGAATGATCCTCCATCGGGTGCTTCAAAGCATCCAAAATACTGAACCGAACTACAGTATCTCCTACCTCCATAGAAAGAGTACAACTTCTCGTAAACACACAGATCTTAAAAAAAAACTTGGCATACTTGGTAATCTGTTAGCTCCTGGAATTCCCTAGCCTTTTCTTCAACAACCCCCTTCCTAGGCTGGGCCTCTGAGGGAAGAGAAAAACTGCTACATAAAACTCAAGAAGATTATCGCCCGAAGACCTAGTCATCCACACAAACAAATACAATGAGAAACAAATATAGATAATAAGAAAGGCAATAATAACAAAAGAAAAAGAAAACAAACAAAAAAACTACAGTTTAAAGACAAACAAACCCATTAGAGTCCTCGGCAACGGCGCCAAAATTTGATAGAATGTAATTTTTAATTGTCGCAATACCGTTCCTAAATTATTTACCGAACCCCCTAACTACACTAATCCAGTGTAGGACTGACTCAGATCGTCTCCCAACGAACGTAATGGTTGGACGTTTGTTTTTAAACAGAAGTAAACACCGGGGTTTTTTACAATTTATCAAAATAATTATTCAAAGCTAACCTAATGCAAGAACGATTCAACCTTGCACCGCCACACTATACGATCGATGCAATGGTCAACAATGAAAATGTATGGAAATTAAATCTGCAAGAAATAAATCTAACTACCAAATAACAATTAACAAATAACTATCCTAATGTGCAAAAGTAAGTAATCACGCACCGCACTGTCACTATACGATACAATGATCACGAAATAAAAGTGAACAATTCAACCAAGCACCGCACTGTCACTATACGGTATAGTAGTCAAACAGTCACTAAAAATTGCAATAAACAAAATGCAATAAACAGAAGCAATTCAACCAAGCACCGCACTGTCACTATACAATACACTGGCCAAATGTAAATGAAATCTAAACTAATAACGAAAGCAATTCAACCAGGCACCGCACTATCACTATACGGTGCACTGGCCAAATGTAAATGAAAACTAAACTAAACATGATAAACATAACCTAACAGAAATAATAGCAGGATGTAATTAACACAAAATCCCAACTAGTTGGTGTTTAACACACTAACAAACACACATATTGATTCAAATAAAACAATGATCGGTAACCACACGGCGGTCGCAACAAACCGAACAACCCCTCCGGTGGTGAATGCGAAGCTGCCCAATCAGCGCAGCAGGGAGGACGGACAGACGGAGGAACGCGATCACCGTTCCAACAGCTCTGGAGTCACCGGACAGTGAAATGGACCTTCACCGGTGGAGATGGAGCTGTCCTAAACCGGCGCAGCTTGTGGGTGGCTTCGGTGAGATGGAAAGGCCTATCCCAGCCGTCGGAATGGAGTGAACGCCGGTGAAGGGTGTACTTGCCGGAATCCCGTGCTCGCCCCTCTTTCGATTCATTTATCATCTAATCGTCGCGAGGCTCGGGATCATCGTCATTTACCGCCGGAGGGAAGGTCATTTGGAATGGAGTGTCAGATTGTCACCGTCGCGCATGTAGTCGCCGGTCGCCTGTGCTCGCGAGAGGAAGAAGACGGTCGCTCGAAAGGATTCTGCGCGATCTCCTCTCGATTTGGGAAGGTAGGTTTTATTAAATGAAAAACCTTAGCCATTCGATCTGAGCCTCATCTGATCCCAGTCGTCCAAACAAGCTAGGGTTTGATGGATATATTAATTGCTTAATTAGGCTGCTCCATCTAACGGCTGAAATTAGTCTGATTTGAAATGGACGGATCTGATCCGTCTGAAGGTATAATCACGATCCAACGGTCCGGATGAACGACCAAGATGTGTAGATCTTAATGTTCGGTTCGGATCGCTCCAGATCTAGATGGATGGCTCAGAATCAATCACTTTCCTCGGACGGTCCATAATGCTCATATCTGAACCCTTGATTTAATTTGCCTTCTGATCTGGATGAAGGGCTCAGATTAAATCATTTTGAAATGTCCATTATGACCCCAGATGAAGCCATATTTGATCCAACTTGAGTTTAGTTCAGTGGCTCATCTCGATCTCCTACAAACAAAGATAAAATTTGCATATAAGTCTGAAAGTTAGGAGAATTTATAATAAGGTCCAAAAATATATCCAACTCATAAAACATGTAAATAATCAATAATAAATCACTCGAGAGGATAAAAATAGTGATATTAAGGACCAAAATAATACAACAAAATGACAGTTATCAATAAGGCAACACAGTGTTGCTTCCTACTGCACCAACTTACTAGACTCGAGCCGTGAAGTTGACAACAACCACTCGTACTCTTTCTATCGAGCTTACTACCGGCATAGTCTGAATCGGAGTAGCTGGTTAGTTCGAACTCGGTAGATCTAGGGTACCAAATACCGACATTAAGTGTACCCTTTAGATATCTAAGGATACGCTTGACTAGAGTTAGGTGAGACTCCTTGGCACAGGTTTGGATCCTTGCGCACATACTTACTGCAAATAGGATATTAGGTCGGCTCGCAGTTAAGTAAAGGAGACTCCCTATTATGCTCCTATAGTATTTTAAATCAATTGAATTTCCGATTACATCTTCTTCTATATTCACATTAGTTGCCATTGGGGTATTAATAATTTTAGCGTCTTGCATTTCAAAGTGTTTAATTAATTCCCTAGTATATTTGCGTTGATGTAGGTATATTCCATCTTTAGTTTGTTTAATTTGTAGACCTAAGAAGAATATCAACTCGCCTACTAAATTCATTTCAAATTCACTTTCCATAAGTGAAATGAACTCATTCAGTAGGATCGAGTTGGTGGTTCCGAATATAATATCATCTACGTAGATTTGGGCTATGAATATGTCTTTACCTAAGGTTTTTACGAAAAGATTTGGGTCAACTACACCCTGGTTAAATCCTTTGGACTTAAGATACACTGAAAGTCTCTCGTACCAAGCTCGAGGAGCTTGTTTAAGTCCATAGTGGGCTTTCTTTAACCTAAGGACATGGTCGGGTTTATCTAAACTTTCGAAACTGGGGGGTTGACTAACATAAACCTCTTCTTTAATGTATCCATTCAAGAATGCTAATTTCACATCCATTTGAAACAACTTAAATCCTCGATGTGCAACATACGCTAATAGCATTCGAATGGACTCTAATCTAGCTACTGGGGCATAGGTATCGTTGTAATCTAAACCTTCAACTTGACTAAACCCTTTAGTGACTAGTCTAGCTTTATTTCTAACTACTTCACCTTTATCATCAAGTTTATTTCTAAACACCCAACTTGTTCCAATGATTGTTTTATCTTTAGGTGGTTGTACTAATTCTCATACTTCATTCCTAGTGAATTGAGCCAGCTCTTCTTGCATTGCAATAATCCAATCGGGATCAAGAAGAGCTTGGTCAATAGTTTTGGGTTCAATTTTAGAAATCAAGGAGATTTAACTAAGGTTTCTGTATGAGGCTCTAGTTCGAACTCCTAGACTTGGATCACCTATCACTTGGTCGATAGGATGATTCGTTTGAGTCCTAGTTGGATTTGGGTTTGAGTCTACCACTTGGTAAATAGGATGACTCGTTTGAGTTCTAGTTTGGTTAGAGTCATCTATCACTTGGTCGATAGACTGACTTGGTTGACTTAGGTTAGGATTACCACTAGACTTGATCTCCGGATCAGAGTTGAGTCTGGTATGAATCGGCTCGCTAATTGGGGTTGCCGGGGGATTTGTAGGTTCGTGTCCTTCATCAAATACTACATTTATAGTTTCCTCGACTCTAAGGGTGTCATGATTATATACTCTATACGCTCTACTCATAGTCGAGTATCCTAGAAAGATTCCGGTCTAGGTTTTGGATGTAAATTTCCCTAGGTAATCCTTAGTGTTTAGGATATGTACCTTACACCCAAATACCCTAAAGTACGTGATGTTAGGTATTTTATCGTGATAAATCTCGTATGAGGTCTTAAGGTGCCTCTTTACCATAAGGATCCTATTTTGGACATAGCATGTCGTACTCACGGCTTCCGCCCAAAACATATCGGGTAGGTTATACTCGTTTAACATTATCCTAGCGGCTTCTTGTAGGGTTCTATTCTTACGTTCTACTAGGCCATTCTGTTGTGGGTTCTAGGACAAGAGAACTCATGGTGGTATCTATTTAGGTTACAAAATTCTGTAAACCTATGATTCTCGAATTCACCACCATGATCAGTCCTAAGTCTTTTGATTTTAATGCTTTTTTGATTTTCTCTTAGTTTAAATAGGTTGATTAATTGATCTAGGGTGTCACTTTTGTGTTTGATGAACCTAACCCAAGTAAATCTAGAGTAGTCATTAATTATGACTAAACAGAATTTACTTCCATTAAGTGACTTAGCTCCGTGTGTATCAAATAGATCCATGTGTCAGAGCTCAAGAACACTTTTGGTTCGTTCATGATTAGTTAGTTGATGTTGTGTCCAAGATTGTTTACCTTGTTGACAAGCATTATATATTTTATTATTCAAGTTATTGAGATTAGGCAAACCTCTGACTAAGTCACTCTGACTCATCTTGTGGATGAGTCTTGGGTGTGAGTGACCGAGTCGTCGGTGCCACAACCATGATTCCTCTTGTCATGTCATAAGACACTTAGTTGAGGAGTTAGTTAAGTTAATAGTGTAAATATTGTTATTTCTGGTTCCCTAAAGGATTATTTTAGAGGTTTCATTTGTATTAATTACCCATTCATTTTCTTGAAATATCACCTTATCACACAATTGGCTTACACTAAGTAAATTATATTGAAAATTTTCTACCAATAAGACATTTTGAATAATAAAGTTAGAGTTGAGCTCAATATCAACTGATCCGATGATTTTGAGCCTATCGTTGTTTCCGAAGGCTACTGATCCTTATCGTTTGAATCGAAGCTTTGAAAACTTGAGTTGATCCCCAGTCATGTGTCGGGATCAACTACTCTCCAGCATCCATTGATCCTACACGCACGGTAGTTGGATCGAATATTGGATTTATTAAAGGTTGGTTGAAGTTTATTAACCTAAATCATCTCACCCATGTCTACATGATCAAACATGTTAGCCCTATATGTTCTTGTGAGATGACTTCCAATTTTACTTGATTTAAATTTAATGAATTGAACACTTGTCAACCTTGCGTTAGATTCGGATTTGACCTTAGGCTCATCAAGTCACCTTTTCAAGATCATGGCTTCTAGGTCGTGGCGAGGCACAGAGGCCTTCTTTGATCGGAACAATGACCACTTCCTTTGACAAAGCCATTTTCAAGAAAATAGAAACTTGACTTACCTAAGACCACTTCCTGGTGTAACTAGTCTAGGATACGGCGAGGTAGCTTCAGCTAGTTCCATTCGGTCAAGTGCATCGAACTAGATATGCCTTATCTAGCCCAAATACACAAGACTCCATTTTCCTAGCGTTCTATCATCTCGCCGCGTCCTGGTACTATGTTATCAAGTATTGATGAGTTATAGTCCTATCTAGCCATTCTAAAAAGAAAAATCAAACTAAATAAAGAACCTAAGCATGCAATTTCTAAGTTAAAATACAAACAAGTTTCGTACTAGCTCCCCCTGGACCGTTGAATCGGTTCGGTCTCTCCACATAGTGGATTTGGTCCTTGGGAACCCAGTACTGGTTCGATCCTAAGTTTGAAATCAAGGTGGTCTTAGGGACCCATGCATGGACATGTTTTTTATGTCGACTTACAATCGACATATATGACTTGTTGATCGTGTTTGAGCTAAACCCTAGCTTGGCCTTGTTGTACACGGCCCTTTGCGATCCAAGTAGGAGGTCAAGTCCTTTGGATCCCAAAGTAAACCTTTCCAATGTGTTCCTAAGATCTTCGACTTGACTCTTCAAGAGTGAGTTCTCAACTTCGAGTTTTTCAACCTGAGTTGAGTCCTCCAGGTTAGGGAGATCTCGTGTTTGAGGAGTTTAACTTCCTCAACTAGGGTCTTGACCTTGGACTCAGACTTAGCTAATTTTCTAGTTAAAAACTTAATTGCACTATAAAGTGTACTAATGAGGGATCAACTTACCTTGAGTGTATCTTTTGAACCAGATGTGTATCTATGGCTTGTCTTGAATAGTGCTTCGCAGTCCGACTCGTCTTTGGTTTCCGATTCATATTCCGGTTCCGACTCCATCTCCGATTCCACCGGTTTAGCCATGAGAACACGATCATTATCTTCTTCCTCGGATGCTTCTACCCAAGTAGCATTGAGTGCCTTTTTGTTTTTTGGTGCTTTGCTCTTGAGTTTTGGGCATTCGGACTTGATGTGTCCAAACCTATTGCATTCGTAACATCTAATATTCGAACTTTTAGGCTTACCTTCATTGGGTCGAGTGACGGTTCATTTTCGGCCCTTAACTATCCTCCGAACTAGGTTGACTAGTTCGGCCTCCATTTCCGAGTCGACCTCCGAATCGGACTCATCCTCTTCTTCCTTCGGGGGTGGCTTGCTTGCGATTTTCTTCCTCGAACCTGTAAAAGTGGTATACCCTTCTCGGGTTCTAAGTTAGACTGCTCATGAAGTTCAAAATTGGAAAATAATTCATCTAACCTAAATTTTGAAAGATCCTTGGAGACCTTGTAGGCATCGACCATGGATGCCCACAATGTAGTCCTCGGAAAGGAGTTAAGAACATACCTTATAAGGTCACGATTTTCGACCTTTTGCCCGATCGCATATAGATTATTGACTATCTCTTGAACGCGGGCGTGAAGTTGCGTCGCCGTTTCGTGTACCTGCATTTTTAGATTATATAATTTATTAAACAAAAGATTGCGCTTACATACCTTGGCTTCATCGGTCCCTTCGTGTAGCTCCACAAGCTTTGTCCAAAGATCCTTTGCATTGATGAAGTGGCCGACGCGATTAAGCTCCTCCTTGGACAAGCCGCATTGGAGGATTTGAGTTGCCTTGGCGTTGGCTTCGACTTGTCGTTTTGTCGCAATGGTCCATTGGTCATAATCCAAGTATTCACCCACTTCGTTAGTCAGAAGTGTGAATCCCGTTTGGATTATGATCCACATCTCGATTTGAGTTTTAAGAAAGCATTCCATCCGACCATTCCAATAACAGAAGTCATCTCCATTGTAAAACGGAGGTCGGACGGTGCTAAAACCCTCAAGATGGGCAATTGATATAAAATAAACAAGGAGATGAAGACGAGAAACCTAACAATGACAAAAACACACGAAATGTACCAAGACTCACGTCTTGGATTAGTAGTGTGGGAAAAAGGCTAACCAAATGAAATATAGTCAAAATAAATAGAAAAAAAAGAAAAGAAATCTGTAAAAAGCTAGATCGGTGGTTTCACCAAATCTAAGCACCCCTGGCTCTGATACCAATTGTTGGATCGAAGCAGATCGCTAGAGGGGGGGGGTGAATAGCGATAGAAAACTTTTCTTCATTTTGTTCATTAAAACAATTAAACGCAGCAGAAAATAAATGCAAAGTAAATGAGACAAGAGAATTTTACTTGGTTCGTAGCCTTCGGCTACTACTCCAAGGCCCTAGTGGTCCTTGACCATGCACGGAGGGAAAAACACTAAAGAACTCCTCGTTAGAGGTAGGAGTTAATCGATACAAAAAGTCACAAAGCTTGAGGTAGAGGGACACTCCCCCTCTCCTCATTACGATAAAAACTCTGAAAAAGTAAAGCAATAAACTGAAATAAAACTTATACTGACGTAACAAAATAAAAGCAATTTAAACCTAGACGTCGGAGAAGAAGCACTTCGTTGTCAGAGAGTTATAGCTTTGCGGAGGCTTTTGGAAGCTTAGAATTGATGATGAAACCCTAGGATAGGCCCTCCTTTTATAGCCTTTGAGCCCCTTTTCGAGAGGAACTTTAGCCAATCACAATTGAGCACCACTCCCCTTGAAATGAGGTGATAAGCCTTGACTCCTCGAAGTTGATCCTTGACCATCAATCGACTGATATCCATCATCAGTCGACTGATGGCAACATCAGTCGAATGCTGACCACAGACAGTCGATTGATTTACAACAGTCGAGTCCTCCAAGTTGGCAGTTGACTGATGCTAGCTGAAATGACAAGTTAGCTAAACAATAACATTATTTCGACAGCCACTGACCGTCCGATCTCGACCTAGACCACGGATGGGATGTCTTGGGTCGGATCTACGCTTAAGTCTCTCCCCGTAAAAAGGATACGACCTCACTTACACTCGCACACACACGAGCTTACCTCGATACTTACTGTGTCGCTTTTGCTTCCAGCCTTCCACTCGATTTCTTCGGCTCCCTCCGAAGTCACTCGAGTGTCGCCCAACCACCGCGGCTTCCTCCGGGTGTCGATAGACTTCAGCTCCATCTATAGCAATTTTCTGCACACTCGATTCAGCTCGTGAGATAACAATATGAGCTTAACTTTGTATCGTTTGCTATAATCAAAACTCAGGTTCGACTTAGGTGCCTACTACACCAACATAAGCAACCGATTCTATCTATCTCTATAGATATTAATCCCCAAAATATAGGTTGCTTCTCCCATGTCTTTCATGGAGAACATTTTGGACAACCAGACTTTGACTATTTGTAAAATAGGAATTCGTTTCCTATAATTAATATGCCATCGACATACAATACTAGAAACATGATCACACTTCCACTAACCTTTTGATGTGTGCAAAACATATAGAATTTTAGGGGTAGTTTTAGCACACATTTCATTGCATTTTATACTTGTTTCATGCATATTTTCTCTTGTTTTGCATTCATTTCCTATTTTCTAGTTTGGAGATCTACTTTTGCTATTTTATGTGTAGGATGGCGTTTCAAAGCTAAATTGGCACATAAATGGAGCTCAAGGAGGGCAAGTGTGCTCTGGTCGTATTCCCCAAAACACGGGCACACTTTGGACCAAAAGAAGACAATTGCATGAAGCTCTAGAGGAAGACATGGACAACCGTGTGAATCTCACACGGCTGTGGCCAACCCCGAAGGCATATTCAGGGCAGTTTTTCGAGCATGCCACATGGCTGGCCATGTGGCGTTAGCTCGATTTGACGCAGATTAGGGCTTCGCGGGGATTTAAGGAGAGTCAACTTCTCTTCTATAAATAGGAAGGCACACCCAAACCCTAGGGAAGAGGCCCGACGGCTAGGATAGCAAGAAGGTGCCCTAAGAAGCACCGGAGACTCATAGTGGAGAGGAAGGAAGCGGCTAGAAGATCCAAATCAATGCGCCGACACCGTGAAGAAGAACCAAGACACCACATCAGATAGAACATAAAGTATTGCCTTTATTTTTCATTCTATTCATATTGTAATGATTCACCTTGAGATGTCTTGCATTATTTCTCATTCAATTATGGAGTAGATACTTCAATTCTAGGATTAGGGAGTAGCTTGTGTATATGGACATGCTAGTTCAAATAGTTATTCATTCCCTTTGAATCTATTTGCAATTTATGTTGTTTAGATCAATGAGAATTATGTCTTGGGTTTATTTCTAATGCACGTGGCTGATACAAGAGTGGAAGGCCTTCATATTGATAATCTATGAGAACCAAGGAGGAACCCTAGTGGTCATCCTCCCTCCCATAATCATAGAAAGTAGAATATGATAGAGTAGGATATGAAATATGATCCATCTCTTCATAGGGATTACAAGGACTTCCTCGTACTTCAATAACTTATCTTAGCAGAAGGCCACAAGTAGGAGACACTACAACAAAAAATCGAATAGACAACGGTGAAAAACCGTTGTCTATTAGCAAAAAAATCTGTGGTAAATCGACCCATTGTAAAAAGTGGTTTGGGCAAAGACAACGGTGAAAAACCGTTGTCGTTTCAAGGATAAGACAACGGTTTTTAACCATTGTCTTTGACCGAACCACTTTTCACAATGGGTCGATTTACCATGGATGTTTTTGCTAATAGACAACGGTTTTTCACCGTTGTCTTTTCCTTAAATCTACAACGGTCTTTCACCGTTGTCTTTGACCGACCACCGATTTACCACGGATTTTTTTTGCTCAAAGACAACGGTTTTTCACCGTTGTCATTTTTCAACGGTTACTCTAGAACACAATAAACCGTTGTAGATTTATAGTGTTGCATTTTTAATATAAATCATACAACATCAAAAAGAATTATAGAAAACACATATATACACTCGCACTTGTAGCAATGTAAAGTACAATGTCACATCACATTTTAAATGATCACTCTTACCGATATATATTAAAAAGTACTGTGGCAAAACAACTACACATCATATGCACCAAAAGTATTATGCATAATAAGTAAAACACATATAGATTACCACATCTAACCAAAAGAGGTATGTACACTTAAATTTTCTAATCATCAGATATGTGATCTTGTATGCATTCAGCCCACTCCGAACGTACTTCATAAATTCCCTTTGCAGTTATCACAGATTTTGCGAACTGCATGTAAATAAATGAATGAAAATGTAAACACTCTAGTACTATGTGATAATTAATTGCATAAATCATTTTACAAATATGTATTGATAAGAAAATTTGAAAATATATCTAATGTTACTATTGGCTGTAGGGAAGGTTTGTCAATAGATGCGGCGCCTTCAATTATATCTCTCATATATGACAAAACGAAATAACTGCATTGAGCTCCATCCGATTGAAGGGGAACCTGTGATGGAAAAAAATTATAGTAGTTATGCGGAGATTTGCAAAAATAATAGTGATGGCCATTTACAGGTGACTTGGATAATTTATAATTAAGTTGTGACTCATAATTTTCCATAAATGTACAAACCTAATTAAACTATAGTTAATGTTGCTGAATAAATAAACAACAATCAAGTCAACGTGATTCATGTTTCAACTTACAGTAGTATGGAAAGATACCCAAACAACCAAAGCTTTGATATTTGCAGGGTAATTCAAGAGAAGTTGCAACCTTCTCTAATGCAAGGCTGCTGGAATGTTGCCTAGCTCATGCCTGCAAGTCTCATAAGATATAGCAAACCTCTAGGAAGGATGAGTGACAAATAAATAAAGAGTTTGAGGCCAAAGTAACGCAAGGTGACACAAAGACAAACCAAAACATTGATGTAAGATTTAAAAATAAATATAATTGTCACACTAAGGTAAAACATCATCAACCCAAGTTCTGTCACAATCTTCATCGTGAATGCGATGACCTAAAAATATGAACTCACATTTCCATTATATATTTCCAATCTTCATCGCGAATACGATGACTTAAAGAATCCAATAAATATATAATCTCCTTGTACGATTAAATGAACGTACCATGAGAATCCAATGCAGGCAACTAGCTAAAAAAAATCCAATTGGCTCTGTAGATCAAATTTTGAAAATTTAGAGGTCCTAAAGTATATACATACCCATCATTGAGTTTGGCAGTGAGAGTATTTGCTATGGCAAGAGGAAGAAGCAGCAGGGACGGTTAAGAGAGAGAAAACTAAGTTAACAATTATGGGATAACTTATAGTACTTTCCTTCGCTATCAACAAAAAATTCATCAAAGTTAACGAAAATACAATGGTGACGATTTCAGAGGTGCACAGGTGCGAGATCTATAAAATTTGCAAATAAGCAAGGTAGAATAAGTAGATACCATGCACATTCCAGTTTTTAAACCTTTGGGTTTGTCGCAGAGGTGAGCAAGGATCATTCTTCCCTGTTAAGATAACGATATTAGTTTCCAAATGGTAGCGAAATTTTTTACAGCATATATGACGAAAATAATGGTTGAGACGTAATCACACTGATATTAATGTCATAACAATCAACTCCTAGGAAACAAAAGCCACATGCATACAATTATAGCTAATATGTTCAAAGCCTGCAAATTGTTAGTATGCTTACCACTAGAAATCCGAATGCAAATCCAGTTCCAGTTACAAGCAAATGAGGGTAATTACGCATAATGTTGGAAGGTGGTAAATATGACCTGCGATCATAATAGTGGTATCATAACACACTAAAACTACATGTCATAAAACATCAACTAAGTACTACCGTATACAAATTAGATAAGAACTCCAGCCATGAGTACGCCAAAAGGAAATAGCTGCCAATAAAAGAAACCACATTATTCAACCCAAAAAAAGCGAGTTCATCAAGCATTCATTTACATTTATGAAGATTTAGAACCATATGAATTACCATAGCTAAGGTCAAAATCATGCTTCCTTTTTTTGCTTGGACAACCTTCTGCACATTGCTAATGCTACCAAATAGATGTGAAGTTATTTAATTTTGCAGCTATTTGCTTAATTAGCAAAAGAGTCACATAAACTTGACACAACTTTGACAAACCTGCAAAGCATGTATATCATAAATGACAATACTAGTTGGACCACCTTTGGATTTAGGAATCATCGATAATATCCATGCCATTGTAAATGCAGTAGCAACATCTCCTTCATCTTCCACACATTCAAAAGAGCTATAGTTGGAAAGAATGGTAGTACCAAGGGGAAAGAAGCGACAAATAATTTAGGTAAAGCAAAACATTGCAAAAATCTGATAAAAAATGACTCCTAGTGAGTTGAAAGAGGCTAGGAAAGCAATATGTTGTCCTCTAATATCATGTGCATTGTTGGTGAAAAGATTTGGGAATCCATCATTGAAGTTTCTAGTAATATTATGAAAAATACATCTGCATTATCCAGAGATTTCATTTTAGCTAGATAAATTTTCAATAACTAAAAAAATAATAAAAGGGAAAAAGCTTAGTTGTATAGATAGAAAAGTGAAATTCATGCCGCTGAAGCTAAAGATGGAAAATTTGTTGCAACTTCCAATAAGTAGAGCTGCTACATTTTCCCTTTCATATTATAGATGTAGCACTTAAGCATACTCGGGATGAAGTATACGAGTTAGAGGGTTATGATTCATATCAAAATACTAGATCTTACTAGTGCTTAATTTAACCTCTCTTATAGAAAACAAAAGATAATTAAATGTGGCTCATGTATAGACTATAGGAAATGCAAATGGTTGATGCGTGAGGACACAACAAACCAGCAACCAATGGATCATTCTTGGGGTGACAACATCTTTCCACTTTGCTGAGCTCGCTCGACAAAGATCCGACTGACGGTGTTCTTGAGCTAGGGCTTGTGCTAAAGGATGATGGTTTATCGCACACCGGGAGCAACAACGAACAGGCACCGGAATGGTGACAATAGATGAAAACAGTCATCGATGGATCTGTATACTCACAGCAAGGACTAGGCACCTCCTTGGCCTTGGCGACAAATGTCGAAGCAATGGCCGGTAGATGGTGGCTCAGCGTCGGATCATAGATCGGTGGCAAAGGATTTGCTCACCACCAAGCGACCATCACAGAAGGGCAATGATCGAAGGGGAGATCAGCAGCGTCGCAAGCGCGGCTGCGGCAACGCACGAACAAGAGGCAATGGCAGTACATGCAAGGAATAGGGCATCGATGCTCGTTGCTGTCTGGATCGACGGAGCGCAGCAAGGAGGTGGTGGTACGAGAGCTCACGGCAGAGGAAGAAGAATGGTTATCGGTGATTAGGTCGCGGGAAGAAAGGAACGACGACCTGGGGAGAGATCATCGATGTGGGCGGCTATCGGGCACGACGACGAAGGAAACTAGAAAAAGTGATCGGAGTTTTGGGCGGCATTGTGAGAAATGAGAGAGCAAATAGTTTTCCTATTTAAACTTAGGTTAATAACCTTAGATTACACACACAATTATATAAAATAAAATTGAAGTTTTTCTTTTATTTTATTTCCGATAAAAATTGGACTTTTCTTTTGCAAGTGTGTGTGATAAAATTCCTATTTAAACTTTTCTATAAAATACAACGTTTTCCATAAAAAAGTTTTTTAATAAATAAATTTGAATTTTAATAAATAAATTTAATAACTAAATTCTTCATAATTTTTTTTATAAATATTTAATAACTAAATTCGAATTTTAATAAATAAATTTATTTTATTTATCTCGTTTTAAATTATATTATTACATTATTAATTTATTTATTTATTTATTTTTGTTATATTACAAAAAAAAATTTAAAGACAACGGTTCTGGAAAACCGTTATAAAATGCGTTGTTAATATGTTCAACGATAACGGATAGTGTAAAACCGTTGTCTTTTGTGTTATATTGACGCTCAAAGACAATGGTTTTGTCAAAAACCGTTGTCTTTTACCAAAATCACAACGGTTTCTCTTAAAACTGTTGTCTTTGTGGTGTTGTCTTTTAGTATTTTTGTTGTAGTGAGACATCAAATCTAGAAGGGTTGAGGGACCCTAGTGATAGGGGGCTCCCAACAGTATCAACCCCCTGAGCTCTAACGATCCAAAAGAGAAACTTAGTTAGGAATAGATAGTTCCCGGTAGAAACAAAAGTTCATCAGGCAATTACATGATGATCCTCCCGCAAGATCATAGCTAGAGATCCTAAAGGCATTAAATTGATAGCATGTTCAACAACACACAAGTGAAACCGAAGTCCTAGAGTCCTTTATGTTGGGAAATCCCAGATCGTGATGTTCACAACATCGCGGGTGAATACTTCACTCAACCACAACGGAAACAATATATATCCAGATCCCACCAGAGATCCATGTAAAAACATACAAATTGTTTCGTATCCTACTTTTTCTAGATCTTATCTAGAAGAAGAAGTTTACCTTCGATGCGTGTTGTTCGCAATCTCGCAAATCCAAGCACTGTCGGATCACAATACGATAAGTATAACGGTATTGTTGGATTGAGCAGATCGCTAGAGGGGCATGAATAGTGATATAATCTTTCATTCGACTTCGTTCGATAAAACACGAGTGATCATAGCGGAAGATAAATTCAAAATAAAAGAGACAAAAGACACGAGGGTTTTTACTTGGTTCGTAGCTGAAGGCTACTACTCCAAGGCCCTAATGGTCCTTGACCACACACGGAGGGAAGAATACTAAAGAACTCCTCCTCATTGGAAGTAGGAGTTAAACGGATACACAAAATCACAAAAGCTCAAGGTAGAGGGACACTCCCCCTCTCCTCGCTATAATGAAAGCTTTACAAGATAAGCAAAATGAAATACAATTAAAACTTTTGTTACCGATGACTTCAAAGGTTGGAGGTTGAAGCTCTAGTCATCGTCTCGACAATGCTTCGTCGTAGGGATGTCAAAGAGTCGTAGCATATCGGAAGCACTTGGAGGCTTTTTGAATTGATGAAAAACCCTTAGAGAAGCCCTCCTTTTATAGATTTTGAGCCCCTCATTGAATGGGTCTTCAACCAATCATAAATAGGCACAAAGCTCCTTGGAATGAGGTGATAAGGCTTGACTCCTCGAAGCTGATCCTTAACCATCAGTCGACTGATGACAGCGCCAGTCGAGCCGCAACACTCAGCAGTCGACTAATTTTAGGCAATCGAGTGGCTCTTGTGGTCAATCGACTGATACTTGCTGAAATCACAAGTTAGCTTAACAAAAAATAATTTCGATGGACGCCGACCGTCCGATCTCGACCTAGACGATCCATGGGATGTCTTTGGTCGGATCTATGGTTAAGACCATCCCCGTAAGGAGGATACGACCTCACTTATGTTCACACACATGAGCTTACCTTGATACTTACTTTGTAGCTCTCGCTTTCGGCCTCCCACTCGATTCCTTCAGCTCCCTCCGAAGTCACTCGAGTGTCGCCCGACCACCGCGGCTTCCTCCGGGTGTCGCTAGCCTTCAGCTCCAACATTAGCACTTTTCTGCACACTCGATTTAGCTCGTGAGATAACGATATGGGCATAACTTTATATCGTTTGCTATAATCAAAACCTAGGTTTGACTTAGTACACACTGCACAAACAATCTCCCCCTTTTTGATCTATGATAAACCCACATACAAAGTTAAGGAAATAATATGCATGAAGAATAATGAAGATTAAGTAGGAGTAGTAGAGATTTTCTTCCAAGTCTCCCCCTTGAGGAAACCTCCCCCTTGACCGAGGGTGAGTCTTGAAAGAAGATCTTAATCCTCCCCCTTGATGTTTGCTATTTAGGAAGAGTTTAAGTAATTAACAATTGCTTAAATTTGGCCTTAGTAAGAAAAAATTAAGTTAAGAAGACTTCTTAACTTGGCCCTTTCTACCTTTTTAAAACAGTTAAGTTTAAGTAAATTAAAGTTAAGTAAAAGAAACCATTTACTTAACTTTTGGCCATGAGAATAAGTATGAACTATTAAGTTAAGTTATCAAAAAAATTGATCCCTTCACTTTGGCCTTTTTCTCCCCCTTTTGCCATATATCAAAAAGAGTGGGGGGGAGGGGGTTTGAAAAATAAGAAAATATAGGTATTAAGTTTAAGTTTCAAGTCCAAGCATGTTCTATATTATTTTGAAAATAATATACTGAAAATAAACTCATCTATTGAATGTTCAACTCTTATTTGACTTAATTGATATAAAGGATCAACAAGTCATGGTCAGAGTCGATTAATATATATGATTATACTCCGTGGTTCATGGCAATGCACTAGATCTACATATGGAATCAGGAGTAAGGCCCTAACATCTCACGCCCATTTACGTGGCTAAGTACACAAACACATTAGTCCTATGTGTTGTGAGATGTATTAGCTTCTTAAATCTATAGGTGCATGATATCTAAGGTATGTCCTATGCTAGTTCCATGAGAAAGTAAAAATAAGAAAATATAATTTGTAAATTCCTATTCTACTACGCACATGCCCAAATTTTATCTTAATAGACTGAATTTGGCTTCGGGTAGGGGTTTAGTAAATAGATCTGCCAAGTTCGACTTCGATTTGACGTATTCGAGTTGTATGACTCTGTTGGCCACATGTTCTCGAATGAAATGATGTTTGACTTCTATATGTTTGGTCCTAGAGTGACATATTGGATTTTTAGTTAGGTTAATTAAGCTAATGTTATCTACGTGAATTTTAGTGTTTGTAAAATCTAACTTAAAATCTCGGAGAGTGTGCTTCATCCAAAGAAGCTGAGTGACACACTCACCCATCGTGATGTATTCGGCTTCGGTGGTAGATAAGACAATACAGTGTTGCTTCCTACTACACCAACTCACTAGACTCGAGCCGAGAAGTTGACAACAACCACTCGTACTCTTTCTATCGAGCTTACTACCAGCATAGTCCAAGTCAGAGTAGCCGATTAGTTTGAACTCGGTAGATCTAGGGTACCAAATACCGACATTAAGTGTACCCTTTAGATATCTAAGGATACGCTTAACTAGAGTTATGTGAGATTCCTTGGCACAGGTTTGAAACCTTGCGCATATACTTACTGCAAATAAGATATCAGGTCAGCTCGTAGTTAAGTAAAGGAGACTCCCTATGATGCTCCTATAGTATTTTAAGTCAATTGAATTTTCAGTTACATCTTCTCCTATATTTACATTTGTTTCCATTGGGGTATTAATAATTTTAGTGTCTTGCATTCCAAAGCGTTTAATTAATTCCCTAGTATATTTGCGTTGGTGTAAGTATATTCCATCTTTAGTTTGTTTAATTTGTAGACCTAAGAAGAAACTCAACTCACCTACTAAATTCATTTCAAATTCACTTTCCATAAGTGAAATGAATTCGTTTAGTAGGATTGAGTTGGTGGTTCTGAAGATGATATCATCTACATAGATTTGGGCTATGAATGTCTTTACCTATGGTTTTTACGAAAAGGGTTGGGTCAAATAAACCTTGGTTAAATCCTTTGGACTTGAGATAAACCGAAAGCATCTCGTACCAGGCTCGAGGAGCTTGTTTGTGTCCATAGAGAGCTTTCTTTAATCTAAGGACATGGTTGGGTTTATCTAGACTTTCGAAACCGGGGGGTTGGGTGACATAAACCTCTTCCTTAATATATCCATTTAAGAATGCTGACTTTACATCCATTTGAAAAAACTTAAATCCTCGATGTGCAGCATATGCTAATAACATTCGGATGGACTCTAATCTAGCTACTGGGGCACAGGTCTCGTCATAATCTAAACTTTCGACTTGACTAAACCCTTTAGCGACTAATCTAGCTTTATTTCTAACTACTTCACCTTTATCATCAAGTTTATTTCTAAACACCCACCTTGTTCCAACGATTGTTTTATCTTTATGTGGTGGTACTAATTCCCATACTTCATTCCTAGTGAATTGAGCTAGCTCTTCTTGCATTGCAATAATCCAATCGGGATCAAAAAGAGCTTGGTCAATAGTTTTGGGTTCAATTTTGGAAATCAAGGAGATTTGACTAAGGTTTCGGTATGAAGCTCTAGTTCGAACTCCTAGGCTTGGATCACCTATCACTTGGTCGATATGATGATTCGTTCGAGTCCAAGTTTTGCTTGGGTTAGAGTCACCTATCACTTGGTCGATAGGATGACTTGGTTGATTTACGTTAGGATTGATCTCAAGATCGGAGTTGAGTCTGGTATGAATCAGCTCAATAATTGGGGTTGCTAGGGGTTTTGTAGGTTTGTGTCCTTCATCAAACACTACATTAATAGTCTCCTCGACTATAAGGGTGTCATGGTTATATACCCTATAGGCTCTACTCATAGTCGAGTATCCTAGAAAGATTCCGGTCAAGGTTTTTGATGTGAATTTCCCTAGGTAATCCTTAGTGTTTAGGATATGTACCTTACATTCAAGTACCCTAAAGTACTTGATGTTAGGTATTTTATCGTAATAAATCTCGTAAAAGGTCTTAAGGTGCCACTTTACCATAAGGATCCTATTTTGGACAAAACACGCCGTACTAACGGCTTCTGTCCAAAACCTATCGGGTAGGTTATACTCGATTAACATTATCCTAGTGGCTTCTTGTAGGGTTCTATTTTTACGTTCTACTAGGTCATTCTGTTGTGGGATTCTAGGGCATGAGAACTCATGGTGGTATGCATTTAGGTCACAAAATTCTGTAAACCTATGGTTCTCGAATTCACCACCATGATCACTCCTAAGTCTTTTGATTTTTAAGGTTTTGTTGATTTTCTATTAGTTTAAATAGGTTGATTAATTGATCTAGAGTATCACTTTTGTGTTTGATGAACCTAACCCAAGTAAATCTAGAATAGTCGACAATTATGACTAAGCAGAATTGACTCCCATTAAGTGGCTTAGCTCCGTGTGAATCAAATAGATCCATGTCTCGGAGCTCAAGAACACTTTTGGTTCGTTCTTGATTAGTTAATTGATATTGTGTCCCAGATTGTTTACCTTGTTGGCAAGCATTACATATTTTATTATCCACATTGTTGAGGTTAGGCAAACCTCTGACTAAGTCACTCTGACTCATCTTGTGGATGAGTCTTGGGTGCGAGTGATCGAGTCGTCGGTGTCACAACCAAGATTCCTCTTGCCGTGTCATAAGACACTTGGTTGAGGAGTTAGTTAAATTAATAGTATAAATATTGTTATTTTTTGTTCCTTTAAGAATTGGTTTAGAGGTTTCATTTGTATTAATTACGCATTCATTTTCTAGAAATATGACCTTATAGTTATTATCACACAATTGGCTTACAGTAAGTAAATTATATTGGAAATTTTCTACCAATAAGACATTTTGAATAACAAAGTTTGAGTTAAGCTCAATATCACCTGACCCGATGATTTTGAGCTTGCCATTGTTTCTGAAGGCTACCGATCCTTGTCGTTTGAATCGAAGCTTCGAAAACTTGATTTGATCCTCGATCATGTGTCGGGAGCAACCACTGTCCAACATCCATTGATCCTACATGCAAGGTAGTTGGATCGGATATTGGAATTATTAAAGGTTGGATGTAAATTATTAAACCTAAATCATCTCACCCATGTCTACATGACCAAGCATGTTAACCTTATATGTTCTTGTGAGATGACTTCCAATTTTAGTTGATTTAAATTTAATGATTTGAACACTTGTCAACCTTGCGTTAGATTCGGATTTGACCTTAGGCTCATCAAGTCACCTTTTCAAGATCATGACTTCCAGGTCGTGGCGAGACACAGAGGCCTTCTTTGATCGAGAAAATGACCACTTCCTTAGACAAAGCCATTTTCAAGAAAATAGAGACTTGGCTCACCTAAGACCACTTCCTGGTCTAACTAGTATAGGATACGCGCGAGGTAGCTTCAGCTAGTTCCACTCAGTTAAGTGCACCGAACTAGATACACCTTATCTAGCCCGAATACACGAGACTCCGCTTTCCTAGTGTACTATCATCTCGCCGCGTCCTGGTATTATGTTACCAAGTATTGACGAGTTATAGTTCTATCTAACCATTCTAAAAAAAAAATCAAAATAAATAAAGGACCTAAGCATGCAATTTCTAAGTTGAAGCACAAACAAGTTTTGTACTGGCTCCCCCTAGATCGTTGAATCGATTCGGTCTCTCCACATAGTGGATTTGGTCCTTGGGAACCCAGTACTGGTTGGATCCTAAGTTTGAAATCAAAGCGGTCTTAGGAACCTATGTTTGGACATATTTTTTATGTCGACTTACAATCGACATATGCGACTTATTGTTCGTATTTGAGCTAAACCCTAGTCCTACCTTGTTGTACACGACCCTTTGCGATCCAAGTAGGAGGTTAAGTCCCTTGGATCCCAAAGTAAACCTTTCCAACGTGTTCCTAAGATCTTCGACTTGACTTTTCAAGAGTGAGTTCTCAACTTCGAGCTTTTCAACCCGAGTTGAGTCCTCCTCTTGAACTTGACTAGTCGAAGAGGTTAGGGAGACCTCGTGTTTGAGGAGTTTAACCTCCTCAATCAGGGTCTCAACCTTGGACTCGGACTTAGCTAATTTCCTAGTTAAGAATTTAATCGCACTCTAAAGAGTACTAATAAGGGATCGACTTACGTTAAGTGTATCTCTTGAACTGGATGCGGATCCGTGGCTTGTCTTGAATAGAGCTTCGTAGTCCGATTCGTCTTCGGGTTCAGACTCGTTCTCCGATTTCGACTCTATCTCTGATTCAGCCGGTTTAGCCATGAAGACGTGATCATCATCTTCTTCTTCTTACGCTTCTTCCCACGTAGCGTTGAGTGCTTTTTTGAGTTTCGGTGCTTTTCTCTTGAGCTTCGGACATTCGGACTTGATATGTCCAAACCTGTTGCATTCGTAACACCTAACATTAGCACTTTTAGGCTTACCTTTGTTGGGTCGAGTGATGGTTCGCTTTTGGCCCTTGACCATTTTCCGAACTAGGTTGACTAGTTCGGCTTCCATTTCTAGGTCAAACTCTGAATCAGACTCATCTTCTTCTTCCTCCTTCGCGGGTGGCTTGTTCACGGTTTTCTTCTTCGAACCTGCAAAAAGTGCTATACCCTTCTCGAGTTCTGAGTTAGACTGTTCATGGAGTTCAAAATACGAAAACAATTCATCTAATCTAAGTTTAGAAAGATCCTTAGAAACCCTATAGGCATCGACCATGGATGCCCACAAGGTGGTCCTAGGAAATGAGTTTAGTACGTACCTGATAAGGTCATGGTTTTCGACCTTTTGTCCGATTGTGTGTAGGTTGTTGACGATATCTTGAACCCAAGCATGCAATTGTGTCGCCGTCTCATGTTCCTGCATTTTTAGATTATACAACCTATTGAAAAGGAGATCACGCTTACATACCTTGGCTTCATCGGTCCCTTCGTGTAGTTCGACCAACTTTGTCCATAAGTCTTTGGCACTAATGAATGGGCCGACGCGATTAAGCTCCTCCTTGGACAAGATGCATTGGAGCATTTGAGTCACCTTGGCGTTGGCTTCAACTTGTCTTTTTGTAGCATTGGTCCATTGGTCATAATCCAAAGATTCACCCACTTCGTTAGTCGGAAGTGTGAATTCCATTTGGATTATGATCCACATCTCGATTTGGGTCATAAGGAAGCACTCCATCCGACCCTTCCAATAACGAAAGTCATCTCCGTTGTAAAACGGAGGTTGGATGGTGCTAAAACCCTGGAGATGGGCCATTGATACAAAAAAACAAGAGAATGAAGAAGAAAAACCTAGCAACGACACAAATGATCGAAATGTACCAAGACTCGCATCTTGGATTAGTAGTGCGGGAGAAAAACTAAACAAATGAAAGAGTAAAAAAAATTTGAAATAAATAGAAATAAAAAGGAAAAAAAATCTGTAGAAAAGCTAGATTGGTGGTTTCACAAAATCTTAGCACCCCTGGCTCTGATACCAATTGTTGGATTGAGCGGATCGCTAGAGGGGGGGTGAATAGCGATAAAATCTTTCATTTGACTTTGTTCGTTAAAACACGAGTGGACACAGCGGAAGATAAATTAAAAAAAAAAGACAAAAGGGGTTTTACTTGGTTTGTAGCCGAAGGCTACTACTCCAAGGCCCTAGTGGTCCTTGACCACGCACGGAGGGCAGAATACTAAAGAACTCCTCCTCGTTAGAGGTAGGAGTTAAACGGATACACGAAATCATAAAAGCTTGAGGTAGAGGGACACTCCCCCTCTTCTCACTATAATGAAAGCTTTACAAGATAAGCAAAATGAAATACAATTAAAACTTTTGTTACCGACGACTTCAAAGGTTGGAGGTTGAAGATCTAGTCATCGTCTCGGCAGCGCTTCGTCGTAGGGATGTCGGAGAGTCATAGCGTATCGGAAGCACTTGGAGGCTTTTTGAATTGATGAAAACCCCTTAGAGAAGCCCTTCTTTTATAACTTTTGAGCCACTCATTGAATGGGTCTTCAACTAATCACAAATAGGCACAAAGCTCCTTGGAATGAGGTGATAAGGCTTGACTCCTTGACCATCAAATTAGTTGACTTCGAGAGTTGCGACTTCGGCACCGCCATAAGTCGATTGATGGCAGCGCCATGAGTCGAAACACTCGATGATCAACCGATTTGAGCAAGTGGCTCTTGTGACGATCGTGATGCTTGCTGAAATTATAAGTTAGCTTAACAAAAACATAATTTCGACGGCTGTCGACCGTCCGATCTTGACCTAGACCATCCATGGGATGTCTTTGGTCGGATCTACGCTTAAGACCATCCCTGTAAGGAGGATACGACCTCACTTACGCTCACACACATGAGCTTACCTCGATACTTACTTTGTAGCTCTCGCTTCCGGCCTCCCACTCCATTCCTTCGGCTCCCTCCGAATTCACTCAAGTGTCGCCCAGCCACTGCGGCTTTCTCTGGGTGTCGCTAGCCTTCAGCTCCATCTTTAGCACTTTTCTGCACACTCAATTTAGCTCGTGAGATAACGATATGGGCTTAACTTTGTATCGTTTGCTATAATCAAAACTTAGGTTCGACTTAGGTGCCTACTGCACCAACACGTATCTCTACGATATCCACACTGACACTCAAACGTTTTTGGAGTCACGTTGTTCTAGCAACCCTAGCAAAGCACCAACAACACTTGGAAGAAGAAGGAGAGGAAGGAGAGAACTCTTCTCTTTTCTTAGAGGAAGTAGGAGAGAACTCTTTCTCCTTTTCTTTTTGGCTTACACGTTCAACAACTAAAGCTCACCCTTAGCCTTCACGTTCACAACCTAAAGGCCTTTTATTTCCATCTTAAAGTCTCTTTGAATACCATAACTCTTGGTATTTTTCCTTCATCCAAATGCATGAACCTCTCATTATGAATACCTAGATCCTTGGTATTCACATGCATGATTAATCACATTAATCATGCATGATGATAGATGACACTTGCATGATAATTTATCTTCCATGGTTTGACTTGAGTCTAACTCAAGTTTAACCAATTTGAGTCTAACTCAAGTCTTGGCCATATTCTTCATTGTACTTTTAGTTAAACTAAAAGAAACCATCTCAAAAAATAGAATGTCATTTGTGTGTGACCCAATAGACTCTTGTAACGTTGCCAATGTGTCTAAAACCCCCTTTCAGACACATAAGCAATGAGAGACATCTAACAATACATCATTGCTACCCAAGTTACAAGAAGGTCAAGATCCGACAACCTTTCCGTGGCTATTATCATGTATGACAGTGTCCTCTATCCTTGATATCTTAGATCGATCAATGAGGCATAGACCATGTCATCCCCTTATCGATCTTTATGTTTCTTGATCCCCAAGTAGACTCACTCAAACAAATGAGCTCAATATCTCATATTGACTCATTTGAGCATGACCATGCATTTCGTGGTCATACTCTATCAAGAGGCCAAAGATATCACTCCCGTCATATGGGAGGGATAGATCTCATCTACATCACTCACATCTCTCCGCATAATTCGTTACATACCCAGTAATCGCCATTATAGTGCACCCTGTTACGGTGTGACGTTAGATGATACCAAAGTACATAACTCCTTATATAGGGAACCGTAGTGACTTCAGGTCTAAGGACTATTCATACCAATAGTCACATGAGAAAGTATATGCCACTCATATAACGATCCATGACACTTTCTCATGGCGGGTCAATTCAGTACATATATTCTCCAATATATATACCCATGTGTCAATGTGATATCACATATCCATGATTTGTGAGATCAAGTCATCCATTAACCTACAATGCTAGTCTCAATGTATCAATATATCCCTTTGTCCATTAATACTTGACTAGGAATGTTTAAGAATAATGTTCTCTACAGCTTCTCATAATCAATTCTACCAATTGATATACTGTAGATTAGAACCTACTATTCAAGGGTATTATTATATTTATTTACTGGCACACACATAAAGTAAATATAATAATCAATCTTTGCTTATTATTAATGAAATATGATACATATGATCCCTAATCAATCATCTCATGATTAACACTAAGGGTTGACACTAACACTTTAAGGGAGCTTTGAACCTACCTTCGCTTTCTCCAAGTGACACTGTAGTTGAGTTAGGACTACTGTCGACCTTGCAAACCTTACTCTTAGGAGATTTATTCTAAACAACGACATCCATTGGACAAATGGTATTCAAATCTCAGTCTCTGTGGGATTGATACATCTTTTATTACTTGACGATACTAATGCACTTGCAGGTGTTGAGCGCGAGCGCGCGCTTTGAGTCCTTGGCGATTTTCGTCAGAGATTTAAGGTCGTATTTGTATGCATCAAGTTTTTAGCACAGTTGCTGGGTGTTGGGAGTATGGTGAATACAATCAAAGTCCCACATTGGTAAGACATGGAAAAGATCATGTTCTTATAAGTTAAAAAGATATCTCCATTGGTATGAGGCCTTTTGGGTAAAACTCAAAAATAAAACCATGAGGGCTTAGGCTCAAAGAAGACAATATCATACAATTGTGGAGATATATGAATCTTATAGGCACTAACAATTGGTATCAAAGTTATGGTCCATGTCAAGCCATGAACCTCGAACGAAGGAAGTGGAGCTCCCATGTCCGGATCTAGAGAACTAGACACCATGCATGAAGTCCAGTTGGGTCAGGAGGACCAAACAACTGGCAGGAATTCCAATTGGGCTAGAAAAGTTGGACAACTGATAGGAAGTCTAGCTGGGCCAGGAGGACAAGACAGTTGGCAGGAAGTCCTGGTGGGTTGAGGATCGGACATCAAAAAGAGGAAGTCTTTCTAGGATAGATAGGTTAAAGGGGGGCTCAATGTGGTCCTTCATTAGAGGGGGGGGGGGGAGGATTTTTGGGAGTATGGTGAATACAATCAAAGTCCCACATTGGTAAGACATGGAAAAGATCATATGCTTATAAGATAAAAAGATATCTCCATTGGTATGAGATTTTTTGGGTAAAGCCCAAAAATAAAACCATGAGAGCATAGGCCCAAAGTGGACAATATTATACTATTGTGGAGATATATGAATCTTATAGGCACTAATAGTCGGGGATTATTGATTCGATATCGAATCGAAAGTGGATAGTTTGGCTCGGACCTAGAGTAGATTTATTTTCTTGTTTTACTTCATTTCAGTTTTTTTAGCTTTGAATTTATGTTATTTAAATTTAGTCTAGATTAATTTGATTAGGCACATTACATTTAGTCTGAATTTAGTTTTCTAGGTTTACTTTATTGAGTTCTTTACTTTTAGGTTAATTGATTTCGTCTCAATAAGTAGTATACACTCCTAATTTTGCAACTCGGGTTCATTGTATGCATAGATGTTTAAAGTTAGAAAATTTGCTTTTGATTGACCTAGAAATAGAAAGAATCTAACATCGAAGGAGGGTTGAACAGAGGAATATGGAGGAGCACAACGCCCCATTGGCAAATATAGGTAGTCGTCCTCTCCGGGATTATGTAGCTTCCAGTGCTAGAGGGTATAGGCCTAGTATAGCTATATCATCCATCACAGCTAATAATTTTGAACTGAAACATGCACTTATACACATGATCCAGTAGAGCCAATTCGAATGAGTTGCAATTGAAGACCCAAACTGGCACCTATAGATATTCTTAGAGATATTCTCGACCTTGAAATTCAATGGAGTGCCCACTAATGTGATCCGTCTGAGCCTATTCCCGTTCTCATTGAGGGACAAGGCGAAGACGTGACTTCACTCCCTTCCTTCAGGAAGCATCACCACATGGGAGCAGTGTGAGCAGCAATTCATGAATAAATTCTTCCCACCAAGTAAGACTGCTCACATGCACCACTTGATCACTAGCTTCCGCTAGAAGGAAGGAGAGTACCTTTTCGAAGCTTGGGATCACTACAAGGGGCTACTATATCAGTGCCCCCATCACGGTCTCGAGAGGTGGCTGGTGATCCACATATTTTATAATGGGAACACATATGCCATAAAGGTTTCCCTAGATTCTACTGTAGGAGGAGCATTGATGAACAAGACCATCGAGGAAGTAGAAGAGTTGATTGAGGAGGTGGCCCAAAACCACCACCAATGGGCTTCCGAGCATAGTCACCCAGTACCTGCAGCTGGTAGATATGTCATTAACTCCATTGATCATCTAGCGGCAAGAATAGATGCACTAAACAGATGGTTTGACTCCCTAACCCCTGCTTCTATATGTGCGGCCAATTCGTTTGGTGATGGAGTAGTAGGATATCAGGAAGATTACTGTGGAGGGCAGAGCAGCTCTGAGAAGCAGATGGAGCATGTCGTCGCAGTGGGGGAATATTAAAGGACCAACAATCCTTATTCTAGCACGTACAATCCCGGATGGAGGAACCACCCGAGTTTTTCACATAAGAATAATTCTAGAAATTTCCAACAGTCGAGAGGGTACATATAGTAGGGCAATGGGTCGCAACAACCACCGAACTTCCGACTAGAGCAGATGATAGGAAACTTTATTCAAATGCAACAAGAGGCGAACACTAAATTCCAGGGTGACATTTGGCGGCAGAAACGATGATTGAAGAATTAAAATTATCTGTGAATGATCTCGCTATCTGACAAAAGATGCTAGAGATTCAGATAGCATAGATCTCTAGCTAGTCTGCTAGAACATCGGGCGGATTATCAGAAACATCTAAAGGCAATCCAGTGCAGCAATGCAAGGCGGTGATGCTACGGAGTGGGAGGATTATGAAGGAACTGTTTAGTAGATTAGCGGCCGAGCCAGAACAAGGCTTAGAGGTAAAAGAATCTCCTAAGGAGACCATGAGGGAAGAAGCTGAACATACGGAGCGTGAACCTGCCACAAGAACTCAACTCCCTATAATAGTACCATTTCCACAGCGGCTAACCAATGCAAAGAGGGATGCTAAGTTTGGAAAATTCTTGAACATGTTGAAATCAATCTCATTGGAAGTATCGATACTTGAAGCTTTGTACCAAATGCCTCAATTTACAAAGTTTATGAAGGATATTTTTGTTGGGTTTTCGGCACCGCGTCGAGTGTGTGTTCAAACAGCGGAAGAAATAAAAAAAAATATAATTTATTACAACACACACACCACATGCATGCATAGTACAACATGTGTAGACATAATCATAGTTTCAAATTTTGCAATAAAAAAAATTACTCTACGTATACCTGACGTATCACATGTAGCGGGAAAGGCATCAACCGGAGTGACTCTCGCTATAATCGCCTCTATCCGTATCCACACCGAGTATCATCGGGATGACTTCACAAAGCCACGAGCCTCATCTTCGTAAGAGTCACTAGCCTCGTGTCGAAGACGATGTGATCGAGAGAAGATCTCAATCCGAATCAAAATTCGGATTCAAAAATGAGTCCCCAAAACTTGCTTCTCAGGAGAGGTATTCGTCAATCGTTTGACGAATCCTTTGTCCTCCACCTATGAGGATTACCGGAGATCGAATCCCCGGCAACGTAGCCGCTGTCGGAGCTCCAAATGCCATCCAAATGATGCTCCGACACGAAGAAAACAAGCTGTCCAGAAAATTGGACAACTTTGGTGGAGAACTTGCGCTAGCCAAATAAGGAAAGCTAGGTGCTCACCTTGTCGCCAGAGCCAAGTAAGATCACCGGAGCTCCTCCGGCAGTAGCTAGACGTCAGCAAGTGGGGAGGAATGCATCTGCTGGACGCTGACTAGAGAAGCTTGGGCAGTGGTGGGCGGCGGCAAGAAGTTGGGCGCCGGCAAGACAAGGAGAAGAGAGGGAGGGGGCGGCAAGATTAGGGTTAGGGCTTTCACAAAACCCTTAAGCCCTATTTTATAGAGAACAAATTCTCCTAATAGTTATTGGTTCATAACCAAAACCCTATTAACCCGCTCCATTATCTTTAAGTTAAAATAAACCGAACTAAGTTGGTCTATTTTAAGTTAAAACAAACCGAACCAACCTTGGTTCATTTGTTTAAAACAAACCAAACCCCTTAGGTTTATTCTTCACTATTGGATTAGAACCAAACCAATTTGGTTCATCCATCATGTCTTCATAAGACACGGCTCATCCACGCTTCCATTGCGCCTGAAACGATTTCATGCTAGCTCCATGTTTGGTCCAACCAATCATAGTTTCTCTCGTTCTGAGAATCCCATTCTCAAGCTCGTTTTAAATCCTTCGGATTACGCTCGTTGTGCGTGTGACCAAATAGGTTCTCGGTTTATGTTGGTCGTCTATAATTAACCATTAATTATAGAATGATCAAGAGTTGCACCTAGTAGTACATCATGATCCCCAATTAATCGAAAAGATCAACGGTTGATCCAGAACTATTTCTGAAACCCTTGAGTAGCTAGAATGAAACGTGTCACATTCCTTTCACTCATCTTATACCCACTTGGTTCAGGACATGGTCTATAGTGTCAGTCCCCACTAGGGTGACTCCGTCACACCTATCCCAAGTATCATTTCCTCATCCTACGAATTCTAGTTACTGCACATGTATCTAAGAGTACCTTACTCTAAACATATAATGCTTTGGCCAAAGACTTTAGTAACAATTCGACGGGAGGTCATGGGTATACATCTCCTCGCAAGAGTGGTGAATCCTTTATAGGCTATTCAAACACCTTCGATCACTTCGACTTATACCCAATCATCCCAGGTCCACATCTCCTCAGAGATGCTTGCTTAAGATGTCAAAGCATAAGTCTTCATGACCAAGATGACTTGAATACCGCAAGTCAAAGGAACATCGCACTTAAGCTGCAGTAAGAACTTCATTGGCATATCTATATATGCAAAGAACCATATCAAGTCTTACAACTGGTCACTCCAATGAACTAGTTACCATAACTAGCATCCATGATTAACTCCGGACATCACAATGTCTCTAGCCAGTGAGAATCGGCTGCTTGGATACACCAAGGAGTATACCTTGTGCTAGTCTCGACAGAATTGATGGTGTCCAAATCCATCAATTCATCGACTAGGGAAAATTCCGATACATCACAATTACACATGTAGAGATACTCCCTAGTTGTGATCCAATCACCAATTCTCTCATGTTGTGAATCGTATCGTGGACATTCAGTAAATGAGTTTAAGATCTAATCAAATATACAAAAACATGTATACTCAAATAGTGAATCTTCATTTATCATATAAATGGTTCAAACATAAGATGATTGGCTTAGGACATCTCTCATATATTACTAACAATTTTGGCACACCATAGGAAGGTCGAGTGGTCAGAGATAGTGACCCTTAAAGAGGAATCTAGCACTTATCTTCAGAACGGGGCCACTCAGAAGCTAAAAGATCCAGGGAGTTTCTATATTCCGTGTCATATAGGGACGACTTTGATTAGTAAGGCATTCTGTGACTTAGGCACCAATGTGAGATTAATGTCATATGCACTATGTCAGAAATTAGGACTGGGGAATTTAAAGTTGACCACTATGACGTTACAGTTAGCTAACCACTCATACCAATACCCACTGGGGATTTTGGAAGATGTTCCTGTCATGGTAGGGAATTTTATACTGCCCACAGATTTTATAGTTTTAGAGATGGAAAAAGATCTAAAAATCTCTGTAATTCTTGGACGATGATTTTTAGCGATGGTCGGGATGGTCATAGACGTCAAGAATCATAAGCTAACCCTGACAGTGGGAGACAATAGTTTAGAGTTTAAGCTTGCTAGCGCAGTAGGCCTAGAACCCGCATTGGGTAAGTATGTTATTCCTGCAGGGCTAAAACACAGAGGGAAATCAAGAATTTGGTCAAAAATGAATGGAGGTTCACAGAGCCACCGGAGCCAAGTTGAAGCAGAGGAGTGTGGTCAAGCTAAAGACCTTAAACAAACACTTCTTGGGAGGCAACCCAAGTTTTATTTAATATGTTTTTTGATCCTTTTGCATCCATGTATATAGTTTAGACTTTAATTTTTATCCATTGGAATCTTTGCAAGTAGCTTAGGGTTGGAAAGAACTAGCAAAGTAGAAAGTAGATACCTTTTTGGACCACAAAAAGAAGCACAGGCGCCTATGTGGATTCCACATGGCCATTCCCAATGATCAGAAGAGCACACGGCAAGGCTTGTGGAAAATCTTGGATCATGTTGCACTCTGAGAGAAATCCAGAGGTGGCACGACCGACCATGTGAATTTCACACGGTCGTGCCAAATCCTAAACTTTTTCCAAGTGCCCAGGTCAGAGTCACACACGGCTGTGTCATGTCCCTTGAAAAGGGCAAAAACCGTGCGGTTTGCCCTAAATCAGTCGTACGACTCAAACATTCTTCCCTAGCCCGTGCAAAATCTTCTTCTCCAACCTCCAAGGACCCTCTCCTGTTGGTGTAGTAGGCACCAGATAATCAAAACTAGATTTTGATTATGGCAAAGACCCAAAGCTAAGGTCATATTATTGTCTAATGAGCTGAACCAAGTATGCAGAAATGATTAAGCTGAGATAAAGGTCGGTGACACCCGGAGAATCTCGTGTTGGGAAACTACGGTGGTCGGGCGACACCAGGTGAACTTCGAAGGAAGTTGAAGAACCTAGGTGTGTTGGTGCAATCGGCCAAGGTTACAATTGACTAGACTCGAGTTTGACTCGAGCGATGTTTTTATGTTTGACATGAAGTTTTGACATTGATGTTTGACATTGATGTCTGATAATGTTTTGGGGAGATTATTGGTGCAATCAACCTGGGTCATGATTGACCGGACTCGAGTTTGACTCGAGGGGAATTTTGATGGTTGACTGGAGTTGACCATGTCATGGAAAGTCCAAGTCTTGAGTACTTGGCATGTAAAGTCCAAGCATGGGTCTTGGCAAGGAAAAGTCCAAGCATGGGTCTTGGCGTGGAAAGTACAACATGGGTTGGCAAGTAAAGTCCAAGGGTGTAGTCTTAGCCACGTAAGCCCAAGAGTGTAGTTTTGGTGGTGAAAGTCCAAGTCATGAGTACTTGGAATTTGGAAAGTCCAAGGGGTTTGATATTGGCGGCGTGAAGTCCAAGGGTGAAGTCTTGGCAGCATATGTCCAATGGTTGGCGACGCAAAATCCAAGCGAAGTCTTGGCAGCATAAGTCCAATGTGCCTTAGCAATGTAGACACCGTTAGCATGACATAGCTGATGGAAGCACCTGAAGGCTAGCATATGGATGAACAAGTCATGGATGACTTGGAGGGATCCGATAGGCGCGAGGATGATGGAGGTGGCTAGAAGGCTTAGGTCTAGGCTATGGGTGGTCTAGCAAGTATGGGGGCACTATACTTGGGTTAAACCTCATGTTTGAGTTTAAAACCTCATGTTTGAGGTGTATCAATCGACTGGTACCATGTGTCAGTCGACTAGTGTGAGTCAACTAGGGTTTGACTGTGGGGAGTGCCCTAGCAGTCGACTGCCAGAGGTGGGCAGTCGACTGATCTTGTGATCAGTTGACTGGTGCTCGGTATTTCTGGCATAGAATGGAGTCTGACTCGACTGCTGGGGTTAGCAGTCAAGTGAAGGCTCGATCAGTCGACTGATGTACATGATTAGTCGACTAATGTCCTATCCGTTGGATCTTTCCAGTGTGGATTGCACCAGTGTCTCACAGCTACAGTGTCATCAATCAACTGATGGTCCCGATCAATCGACTGATAGGCAAAATCCAGCCCAGGCAGCAGCTATAAAGGAAGCTCGTGGAGGAGGATTTTGCAACCAGTTCTTGGGAAATTTTGGGGCGATTTGTTGCTGCAAATCAGGGTCTCCAAGTACAATTCAAGCAACCACAAAGCAAGCATCCAAAAGTGCAATTATAAAGTATTTTTCTTTACTTGTATTGCATTTCATTAGTGTAATTTCTTGTATTTGTTGTATTACTTAGTGTAATCATTTGTATGAGATTTTTCCACCTCCGACTTGTGTCGAGAAGGAGTTTACTTAGTAGTGTTGTGTGATTTGCATCGCTAGGGCTCTTACGAGCCCAATCTGTAGAGTAGGAACCATTCGGTTCCGAACCATGTTATATCCTTGTGTCTTGATTGTGTTTGTATTGTATATTTTCTATTTCCGCAGTGTACTAATATATTTGTAGAAAGTACGATTATGAACGAATTCCATCGACGCATCCAAAATACTATTCACCCCCCCTCCTATAGATGTCACCGAATCCTCTACAAGTGGTATATGTTGGGTTTCCGGCACCGCGGCGAGTGTGTGTTCGAACATATTTCGTAAACATGTGCACAGCAGAAGAAATAAAAAATATAAATCTAATTTATTACAACACACACACCACATTCATGCATAGTACAATATGTGTAGACATAATCGTAGTTTCAAATTTTGCAATAAAAGGAAATTATTCTACGTATACTTGACGTATCACGTGTAGCGGGAAAGGCATCAACCAGAGTGACTCTCGCTAGAATCGTCTCTATCTGTATTCACACTGAGTATCATCGGGATGACTTCACAAAGTCACTAGCCTCGTCTTCGTATCATCGGGATGACTTCACAAAGCCACGAGCCTCGTCTTCGTATGACTTCACAAAGACGATGTGATCGAGAGAGGATCACAATCCGGATCAAAATTCTGATTCAAAACTGAGTCCCCAATACTCGCTTCTCCAGAGAGGTATTCGCCCACCGTATGACGAATCCTTCATCCTCCACCTATGAGGATTACCGGAGATCAAATCCCTGACAAGGTAGCCACTGTCGGAGCTCCAAACGTCGTCCAAATGACGCTTTGACACGAAGGAAACAAGCTGTCCAGAAAATTGGACAGCTTGGTGGAGGATGTTGTGCCGGCCAAAGAGGATGGCCGGCCAACCCTTGGTCGCCGGAACCAAGGTGAGTTACTAGAGGGTTGCCAGAGGAGTGGCCAGTAGCAACTAGATGCCAGCAGCAAGGGTGGACGGCAGCAAAAAGCTGGGCGGCGTGGAACCCTTGGGCGGCAGCAAGGAGAAGAGAGGGAGAGGGTGGCTAGGTTTTCCAACAATAAAAGTTATCCACGAAAAACCCTTAAGTCATGTTTTTATAGAGAACACATTCTCCTAACGGTTATTGGTTCATAACAAAAACCCGTTAACCCGCTCCAATAACTTAAGTTAAAATAAACCAAACTGCATTGGTCTATTTTAAGTTAAAACGAACCAAACCAACTTTGGTTCATTCGTTTAAAACAAACCAAACTCCTTTGGTTTATTCTTCACCATTGGATTAGAACCAAACCAATTTGGTTCATCCATCATGTCTTCATAAGACATGGCCCATCCATGCTTCCATTGCAACTGAAACAATTTCATGCACGCTCCTTGTTTGGTCCAACAAAATCTAGTTTCTCTCGATCTGAGAATCTCATTCTCAAGCTCGTTTTAAATCCTTCGGATTTCGCTCATTGTGCGTGTGACCAAATAGGTTCTCAGTTTATGTTGGCCATCTATAATTAACCATTAATTATAGAACGATCATGAGTGGCACCTAGTAGTACATCATGATCCCCAATTAACCGAAAGATCAATGGTTGATCCAGAACTATTTCTGAAACCCTTCAGCAGCTACAATGATTCGTGCCCCATTCCTTTCACTCATCTTATACCCACTTGGTTTTGGACATGGTCTATAGTGTCAGTCCCCACTAGGTTTACTACGTCACACCTAGCCCAAGTATCATTTCCTCATCCTACGGATTCTAGTTACTGCATATGTGTCCAAGAGTACCTTACTCTAAACATGTAATGCTTTGGCCAAAGACTTTAGTAACAATCCGATGAGAGGCCATGGGTATACATCTCCTTGCAAGGAGTGGTGAATCCTTTATAGGCTATTCAAACACCTTCGATCACTTCGACTTATGCCCAATCATCCCGGGTCCACATCTCCTTAGAGATGCTTGCTTAAGATGTCAAAGCATAAGTCTTCATGACCAAGATGACTTGAATACCGCAAGTCACACTACAACAAAAAATCGAATAGACAACGGTGAAAAATCGTTGTCTATTAGCAAAAAAATCCGTGGTAAATCGACCCGTTGTGAAAAGTGGTTCGGGCAAAGACAACGGTGAAAAACCGTTGTCGTTTCAAGGATAAGACAACGGTTTTTAACCGTTGTCTTTGACCAAACCACTTTTCACAATGGGTCGATTTACCACGGATGTTTTTGCTAATAGACAACGGTTTTTCACCGTTGTCTTTTCTTTAAATCTACAACGGTCTTTCACCGTTGTCTTTGACTGACCACCGATTTACCACGGATTTTTTTTACTCATAGACAATGGTTTTTCACCGTTGTCATTTCTCAACGCTTACTCTAGAACAAAATAAACCGTTGTAGATTTATAGTGTTGCATTTTTAATATAAATCATACAACATCAAAAAGAATTATAGAAAACACATATATACACTCGCACTTGTAGCAATGTAAAGTACAAGGTCACATCACATTTTAAATGATCACTCTTACCAATATATATTAAAAAGTACTGTGGCAAAACAACTACACATCATATGCACCAAAAGTATTATGCATAATAAGCAAAACACTTATAGATTACCACATGTAACCAAAAGAGGTATGTACACTTAAATCTCTCCTAATCATCAGATATGTGATCTTGTATGCATTCAGCCCACTCCGAACGTACTTCATCAATTTCCTTTGCAGCTATCACAAATTTTATGAATTGTGAATAAATGAATGAAAATGTAATTAAACACTATGGTATCAATAAGAAAATTTGAAAATATATCTAATATTACTATTGATCGTAGGGAAGACTTGTCAAAGGATGCGGCGCCTTCAATTATCTCTCTCATATATCGCAAAACAAAATAACCGCATTGAGCTTCATCCGGTTGAAGGGGAACTTGTGATGGAAAAAATTATAGTAGTTATTCTGATAGTAAAATTTGATACATAAATTACACACGACAAAAAAAAAAGTTGTCATAAGGGAAAAAAAAAGTTATCATAAGGGAAATTTGATATCGCAAATTTTTGTTTTTGTATTTCTTTTTCTGTCGTCTTTAACTTATATGCCCTTATATTAATAAATTCTCTACATTAACACCTCAATGTTGCATTTGTTTTATTTTCAATTATACATCTAATAACCTCCTTAATTTCCCTACTTGAGTTCAAAAATGCTGGTAGTTATTCCTTGAGCAACATCTAGTACGAGTAAAAGTCTTTTGGAATTTAACTCCTCCTTGAGCTTCACTGGTAACCAGAAAACCACATAATAAGGGGTCTAGAGCCAGAACCTAGGGATTTCTTTAGGAAAACAACAAGAAAGAAAACTTGGCAAACCACTAGTGCCATCATGCATTTACCTGGCATTACATCTAATGCATAAGTCTTGCTCGCTCATATAAGCCTGTTATTTGTTTATTTAATGTCTAATTCTCCTATCCTAACAATTCTCAAATTTGACTTCATGTGCTAACTACATAAAATTTTAAACACTTACACTGCTTATCAAAACCACCCTTTAGCTGTATCTTGTATGATTCTATTTCCTCGAGAGTGTTTCTGCAGACATGGAGGTGCTCACCTACCTCCTCCTTGAACTTGTTGTGTATGAGCTCCAATCTTTCTTGTTGCTCTGACTCAGAAAACATTGAAAAAAGCGAAAATAATTTAAAGAGCTGAGGAAAAAAGTACAACTGACAAGGACAATTGACAACTGAGGCATCTTGCAAGTTTATATTTACTCAAACTCTAGCTTCAAATGGTAGCCTGATCAGGTTAACATAGTGAGAAAATACATGAAATTTTATTGAGCAATTTAATAATACACCAGGTGAATTCATTGATCGCAGTGAAGTTGGTACCTCTGAATTTTGACTCTAAGCATTTTTCTTTAAATTTGCCAGCATTGAGGAACTTCCCACTATCTGACTATCTCCACTATATCCGAAGCAGCACCATTTATGAGCATTAATATTTAATATAATAAAACCGAATGATGGAACTCTGTAATGCTACAGCTGAGATCGCAAGAGGTGATAACTTATAAATGGCCATGAATAATGCACGTTAGTACCATTACCATGTTGTATTTGACAAATCATCATATAAATGACTTCTGAAGAAAGAAACTCAATATATAGCAAGAGTATTCCATAATTATGCTACCACATAACATAAAATAATAATAAAACATCTGTAATTTTCTTGACTTTATTTACAAGTATCTTCATTTAGTGCTTTTGGAACTGGAAACTCAATCATTAAATACTAAAGCCATATGCATCCTACATGATGACATTTTCATTATTGTTATTGATCAATATGATAAATACTTGAAATAGTTATATTCAATCCAACCCTATACATTTAAAGACAAGGCCAGTTAACATTGATGGTCTCAAAGATAGCAACACAACATTGATGAAAACAAAAAATTATAAAATTAGCTTGACAGCAACACAATTGTAAAAAGTATGTGCAAATAATAAGAAAAACAAATAACAAGTAAGCAACACAATGTTGAAATTCTTACAATCTCCTTTAAGGGTTGGTAAATTTGGAGGTGCAGCGACTATCACAAAGGATCAAAATGGCATTTCATGATTGTGTTGCAAAATGATCTGACATATAAAGCAGTATCATTTACCAAACCAGATTTGATGGCGGTGTGGTAAAACATCATCAAATTTATGGGATAAAGAGTATCATTTACATATAACAGATAATAGATAAAACAGTATCATCTACCAAAACAGAAATAATTGAGTGACAAATAAAATAAAACAATCCCATAAGATATAGCAAATTTATGGGTATTATGTAATAATTAATTGCACAAATCATTTTACAAATATGTATCAATAAGAAAATTTAAAAATGTCTAATATTACTATTAGCTGTAGGGAAGGCTTGTCAATGGATGCGGTGCCTTCAATTATATCTCTCATATATCGCAAAACAAAATAACCACATTGAGTTCCATCCGATTGAAGGGGAACCTGTGATGAAAAAAAATTATAGTAGTTATGCGGAGATTTTCACAAAGCTTTTCTCAATGAAGAATAACACAAGAAAATATATGATTAAAAGAATTATTAAAGGAATAACTTGAGTTTTTGGGTTTTATGTAAAACCCTGAAAAACAGAACCTAACCCTTCAAAATTGTGTTAGCATGGCACTGTCAGACGATCTTTTCAACTGGGGCTTGATACCTCAACGTCAAATGATAGGCCTTATATGATCCCATATAACAATGTTAATATGGACTTTTTTGTTAGCAAGTTTAGATATAATGAAATGTTTGGTTTACACAAATAGCTATTCCATTCTTTATGATTTCCAGTAACATAAACATTCTTGTGTTTAGCTACAAAATGAATCTGGAATACTAAGTTTGATAGAATTGTCATTCATTTTCAATTATTCTTTAGCTTATTTCATGAGCCTCTATATATCAGATATTTTGAGTATCATATCTCACATCATATAGATATTAGAAAAATTGATGCTGCAATGCAGCTAATGTGACTAAATCTAAATATCCATGTCCATAGAAATGATTTGAGAGAAAGGTATGAATTCATAGCTGCATAATCCATGGCAACGTACATCATATTACCTTCTTTACCAATATGAAGTGATGTGAATCTGATTCTATATAAGTCTTGAAAGGAAAAGCATCTGATGTTGGATCGAAGCGGATCGCTAGAGGGGGGGGGTGAATAGCGATAAAAACTTTTCTTTTAAATCGTTCGATAGACAATTAAACGCAGCGGAAATGTAAATAAAAACTAAATGAGACAAATAGTTTTTTTACTTGGTTTGTAGCCTTCGGCTACTACTCCAAGGCCCTAACGGTCCTAGACCGTGTACAGAGGGCAATTCACTAAAACACTCCTCCTCGTTGGAGGTAGGAGTTTTACGATTACAAAAGCCTTCGAAGCAAAAAGATAGAGAGAAAAACCCTCTCTTCTATTAAAGTAAAATGCAACGAAAAGCCTCGATTAAAAAGAATTGCAATATTGAAAGCAATAACAAATTAAGATTATACCAACAACTAAACAAAAGAAACTTTAAGCTAGGGTTGTTGGCAGCACTTCGTTGTTGTAGAGTCGTCGGAGAGTTGCAGCGTAACGGAGGCTTTTGAGCACTTAGAATTGAGGATGAAACCCTAGGTTTGGCCCTTCTTTTTATAGCCTTTAAGCCCCTCAACGAATGGGTCTTCAACCAATCACAAATGGGCACAAAACTCCTTGAAAAATGGTGATAAAGCTTGACTCCTCGAGGCTGATTCTTGACCACCGGTTGAACTGGCCGGTTGAACTGGCGCCGGTTGAACTGGCCGGTTGAACTGATGGCCAAGATTTTTGACTACAATAAAGAGTTAGCTCAAAATATAAGCGGATTCGACGACCACTTGTCATCCGATCTCAACATAGACCTTCCATGGGAAGTCTTGGGTCGGATCGTCGCCTAAGATCATCCCCGTAAAGAGGATACGACCTCACTTACGCTCGTACACACGAGCTTACCTCGATACTTATGTGTTGCTTTTGCTTCCGACCTTCCACTCGATTCCTTCGGCTCCCTCCGAAGTAACTTGAGTATCGCCCGACCACCGCGGCTTCCTCCGAGTGTCGCTAGCCTTCAGCTCCAGCATTGAGACTTTTCTGCACACTTGATTTAGCTCATGAGATAACAATATAAGCTTAACTTTGTATCGTTTGCTATAATCAAAACTTAGGTTCGACTTAGGTGCCCACTGCACCAACAATCTCCCCCTTTTTGATTTATGGCAAACCCACATACAAAGTCAAGACAAAAATAAGTATGAGATTATGCATGAATGAGTAGGAGTATATAAAAATTCTTTTTCAAGTGCTCCCCCTTGAGGAATCCTCCCCCTTGACCGAGGGTGAGTACTTGAGAAAGGGTTTTATCTCTCCCCCTTGATATGTGCTACTAAGAAAAAGAATTAAGTAACCGAAATTACTTAATATTGGCCATAGTGTTTAAAATAAGTTTTAAGTTAAGAAACCAAATGATTTCTTAACCTTGGCCTTTTGTTAAAAGTTAAATAAGTTTTCAAAACTTAAAGTTAACTTTTGGTTAATTATGAAGTAAGAGTTAAGTTATCAAAAAAATTTTTTTTGTCCTTTTTGTCCTTTTTCTCCCCTTTTGCCGTATATCGAAAAGAGTAAGGGGTGTGTGGAAAACAAAATAAATGTTAAATTTAAAGTCCAAGCATGTTCCACATTTTTATTTTTAAAAATAATATACTGAAAATAAGTTCATCTATAAAATATTCGACTCATATTTGGCTTGATTGATATGAAGGATCAACCAGTCCTGGTCAGAGTCGGTATGATTATACTCCATGGTTCATAGCGATGCACTAGCTCTACATCTGGAACCAGGAGTAAGGTCCTAACATCTCACGCCCATCTACGTGGCTAAGTACACAAACACATTAGTCCTATGTGTTGTGAGATGTATTGGCTCCTTAAATCTATAGGTACATGATATCTAAGGTATGTCCTATGCTAGTTCCATGAAAAAAAAATAAGAAATAGTAGTAAGAAAATATAATTTGTAAGTTCCTATTCTATTATGCACATGCCTAATCTTCGTCTCAAGAGACTAAATTGGCCGGGTAGTGGTTTAGTAAATATATGCGCTAGGTTAGACTTGAGTCAACATATTCGAAGTTGTATGGAGTAGTTGGCTACATGTTCTCGAATGAAATGGTGTTTACCTCTATATGCTTTGTCCTTGAATGGCATATAGGGTTCTTAGTTAGATTTATCGAACTTATGTTGTCTACAAAAATTTTAGTTTTGGTGAAGTCCAACCTAAATTCTCGGAGAGTGTGCTTCATCCAAAGAAGGTGAGTTACACACTCACCCATCGCAGCGTATTCGGCGGTGGTAGATAAGGCAACACAATGTTGCTTCCTCTGCACCAACTCACTAGACTTGGTAGCCGAGTAGTTGACACAACCACTCGTGCTCTTTCTATCGAGTTTACTACGGCATAATCCGAATCGGGTAGTCGATTAGTTCGAACTCCGTAGATCTAGGGTGCAAATACCAGCGTTAAGTGTACCCTTAAGATATCTAAGGATACACTTAACTAGGGTTAGGTGAGACTCCTTAGCGAGTTTGAAACACAGCGCACATACTACTATGAATAGGATGTTGGGTCGATTCATGATTAAGTATAGGAGACTTCCTATCGCGCTCTATAGTACTTTAAGTCAATGGACTTACTTTCTAGGTCTTCTCCTATGTTAACATTAATCGCCATTGGGGTGTTTATTATCTTAGCGTCTTGCATTCCAAATCTTTTAATTAACTCCTTAGTGTATTTTTGTTGATATAGGTATATACCATCCTTAGTTTGTTTAATTTGTAGACCTAAAAAGAAACTTAACTCGCCTACCAAGTTCATTTCAAACTCACTTTCCTTGAGTGAAACGAACTCGTTTAGTAAGGCTGAGTTAGAGGTTCCAAAAATTATATCGTCTACGTAAATTTGAGCTATGAATATTTCTTTACCTAAGGTTTTTACGAAGAGAGTTGAGTCAACTAAGCCTTGGTTAAACCCTTTTGACTTAAGATGGATTGAAAGTCTCTTGTACCAAGCTCGAGGAGCTTGTTTAAGTCCATAGAGAGCTTTCTTAAGTTTTAGAACATGGTCGGGTTTATCTAGATTTTTGAATCCGGGGGGTTGGCTAACATAAACTTCTTATTTAATGTATCCATTTAAGAATGCCGACTTAACATCCATTTGAAACAGCTTAAATCCTCGATGTGCGGCATAAGCTAGCAACATTCGAATGGATTCGAGTCTAGCTACTGGGGCATAGGTTTCGTCGTAATCTAAGCCTTGACTAAACCCTTTGGCGACTAACCTAGCCTTGTTTCTAACTACTTCACCTTTATCATCAAGCTTATTTCGAAACACCCACCTTGTTCCAATTATCGTTTTGTCTTTAGGTGGTGGTACTAATTCTCACACTTCATTCCTAGTAAATTGAGCTAGCTCTTCTTGCATTGCAATAATCCAATCGGGATCAAGAAGAGCTTGTTCAATTGATTTGGGTTCTATCTTTGAAATTAAGGAAATTTGACTAAGGTTCCTATAGGATGCTCTAGTTCGAACTCCTAGATTAGGATCTCCTATCACTTGATCGATAGGGTGGTTAGTCTGAATCCTAGATTGGGTTGGGTTTGTGTCACATAATGCTTGATCAATGGGGTGACTTGGTTGAACATTAGTTTGGTTGGAGTCATCTATCACTTGATCAATAGAGTGACTTGGTTGACTTAGGTTAGGATTAACACTAGACCTGATCTCCGGATCAGAGTTAGGTCTAGTATGAATCGGCTCGCTAATTGGGGTTGCTGGGGGTTTTGTAGGTTCATGTCCTTCATCAAATACTACATTGATAGTCTCCTCGACTCTAAGGGTGTCGTGGTTATATACTCTATAAGCTCGACTTGTAGTCGAGTATCCTAGAAAGATTCCGGTCGTGGTCTTGGATGTAAATTTCCCTAGGTAATCCTTAGTGTTTAGGATATGTACCTTACACCCAAATACCCTAAAGTACTTGATGTTAGGTATTTTATTGTGATAAATCTCGTATGAGGTCTTAAGGTGCCTCTTTACCATAAGGATTCTATTTTGGACATAGCATGTCGTAATCACGGCTTCTGCCCAAAACCTATTGGGTAGGTCATATTCGTTCAACATGGTCCTAGCGGCTTCTTGTAGAGTTCGGTTTTTCCGCTCCACTAGATCATTTTGTTGAGGGGTCCTAAGGCAAGAGAATTCATGGTGGTATCCGTTTAGGTTACAGAAGTCGGTGAACCTTTGATTTTCAAATTCACCACCATGATCGCTTCTAATTCTTTTAACCTTAAGGTTTTTTTGATTCTCGATTAATTTAAATAAATTGATTAATTGATCTAGGGTATCATTTTTATGTTTGATGAACCTAACCCAGGTAAACCTGGAGTAGTCGTCAATTATAACTAAGCAATATTGACTTTTATTGAGTGACTTGGCTCCATGTGAATCGAATAGATCCATATGCAGGAGCTCAAGTACACTTGAGGTTCGTTCTTGGTTAGTTAACTTGTGTTGTGTCCTAGGTTGTTTTCCTTGTTGACAAGCATTACAGATTTTATTAACCAAATTGTTAAGGTTGGGTAAGCCTCTGACTAGGCCACTCTGACTCATCTTGTGGGCCGAGTCTTGGGTGCAGTGGCCAGAGTCGTCGGTGCCACAACCATGATTCCTCTTCTGTGTCATAAGACATTTGGTGAGGATTTGATTAAGTTAATTGTATAAATGTTATTTGTCCTAGTTCCTTTGAGTATTGTTTTATTTGTTTCATTTGTTTTAATTACACATTCATTTTCTAAAAATCGACCTTATAATTATTGACACATAAATGGATTACACTAAGCAGGTTATATTCAAAATTCTCAAAAAGTAATACATATTTAATAACAAAATTCGAGTTAAGCTCGATATCAAAACATCCGATGATTTTGATCTAGCCGTTATTCCCAAAGGCTACCGATCCTGTCGTTTGAATCGGCTTGCGAATTTGAGTTGATCCTGGTCCATGTGTCGAGCAACCATGCCTAACATCCATTGATCCTACACACAAGGTGGTTGGATTGGATGTTAGATTATTATATTTTTTTAAAAAAAAATTGGTTGTAAGTTGTTAAACCTAGGTCATCTCACCTGGGTCTATATGATCAAGCATGTTATACTTATGTGTTTTTTTTGTGAGATGATTTCCAATTAAGTTGATTAAGTGTATTTAGGTTCAAGTAATTTTATGTTAGATTTGGATTTGACCCTAAGCTTGTCAAGTTTACCTTTTCAAGATCATGACTTCTAGGTCGTGGCGAGGCACAGGGGCCTTCTTTTATCGGATCATCGACCACTTCCTTAGACAAAGCCATGTTCAAGAAAATGATGACTTGACTCACCTAAGATTATTTCCTAGTCTAACTAGTTATTTTTGAAAAGAGGCTCCCCGAGGCTCAATCTTTTTGAAGAATTTTAGTTGGTTATGTTTTTGAAAAGAGGCTCCCCGAGGCTCAATCTTTTCGAAGAATTTTAGTTGGTTATGTTTTTGAAAAGAGGCTCCCCGAGGCTCAATCGTTTCGAAGTTGATTATGTTCATGTTCTAAGTGAGTTCACAAGTTTTAAAGTACAAACTTTCTAAGTTAAAGCATGCAATTTATAAGTTAAAGCACAAACATTCTAAGTTAAAACATGCAATTTCTAAGTTAAAGCACAAACATGTTTTGTACTGGCTCCCCCTAGACCATTGAATCGGTTCGGTCTATCCACATAGTGGATTTGGTCCTTGGGAACCCAGTACGAGTTGGATCCTAGAGTTGAAATCAAAGTGGTCTTAGGGACCCATGCTTGGACACATTTTTTATGTCTACTTACGATTGACATATACGACTTATTGGTCGTGTTTGAGCTAAACCCTAGTCCAGCCTTGTTGTACACGGCCCTTTGCGATCCGAGTAGGAGGTCAAGTCCTTTGGATCCCAAAGTAAACCTTTCCAACGTATTCCTAAGATCTTCGACTTGACTTTTCAAGAGTGAGTTCTCAACTTCAAGTTTTTCAACCCGAGTTGAGTCCTTCTCTTGAACTCTACTAGTCGAAGAGGTTAGGGAGACCTCGTGTTTGAGAAGTTTAACTTCCTCAACCAGGGTCTCGACCTTGGACTCGGACTTAGCTAACTTCCTAGACAAAAACCTAACCGTATTATGTAAAGTATTAAATAAGGTTCGACTCACCTTAAGGGTATCTTTTGAACCGGATGCGTATCTGTGGCTTGACTTGAAGGTAGCTTCGTAGTCCGAGTCATCCTCAGGTTCTGACTCAAGTTCAGGTTCGGTCTCCGTGTTGGACTCAATCGATTTCGCTATGAAGACGTGGTCTTCATCTTCTTTGGATGACGCTTCATCCCATGTCGCATTGAGGGCCTTGTTGTGCTTAGGTGCTTGGGGGTTGAGCTTGGGGCACTCGGACTTTATATGTCCAAACCTGTTACACTCATAACACCTAATATTAGAACTTTTAGGCTTACCTTGGTTGGGTCGAGTTGTGGTTTGCTTTCGTCCCTTGGCTATCCTTCGAGCTAGGTTCATTAGTTCGGCAGTCAATTCCGGGTCAACTTCTTCTTCGGACTCATCTTCCTCCTCGGTTGGTGGTGGCTTGCTTGCAATTTCTTCTTCTTTGAACACAAACAAGGCTATACCCTCTCGGGTTCAGTTGAATTGCTCATGTAATTCAAAATCCGAAAAGAGTTCATCTAATCTAAGTTTAGAAAGGTCCTTGGAGACCTTGTAGGCATCGACCATGGATGCCCACAAGGTAGTCCTCGGAAAAGAGTTTAGAACATACCTTATAAGGTCGCGGTTTTCGACCTTTTGCCCGATTGCGTGTAGGTTGTTGACTATGTCTTGGACACGGGCGTGGAGTTGCATCGCGGACTCGTGTTCCTGCATTTTTAGTGTGTACAATTTATTGAACAACAAATCACGTTGCAAACCTTAGCTTGATCCGATCCTTCGTAACTCGATCGGCTTTGTCCAAAGGTCCTTTGCGCCTAATAAAGGGGCCGACGCGATTTAACTCCTCCTTGGACAAGCGCATTGGAGGATTTGTGTTGCCTTGGCGCCGGCCGACTTGTCGTTTTGTCGCAATGGTCCATTGATCATAATCCAAGGAGTCACCCACTTCATTAGTCGGAAGTGTGAAACCCGTTGATTATGATCCACATCTCGATTGGGTTTTGAGAAAGCATTCCATCCGACCCTTCCAATAATGGAAGTCATCTCCGTTGTAAAGCGGAGGTGAATGATGCTAAAACCCTCGAGATGGGCCATTAGAACAAAAGACAAAAAGGGACAAAGACGAAGAAACTAGCAACATAAAAAAACACAATAAAGTACCAAGACTCGCGTCTTGGATTAGTAGTGCGGGAGTAAATTTAACAAAGCAAAATAAATCAGAAATAAACAGAAATAAAAGAAAAATAAATCTGTGAAAAATGGCTAGATTGGTGGTTTCACCAAATCTTAGCAACCCCCGCTCTGATACCAATTGTTGGATCGAAGCGGATCGCTAGAGGGGGGGGTGAATAGCGATAAAAACTTTTCTTTTAAATCGTTCGATAGACAATTAAACGCAGCGGAAATGTAAATAAAAACTAAATAAGACAAATAGTTGTTTTACTTGGTTCGTAGCCTTCGGCTACTACTCCAAGGCCCTAACGGTCCTAGACCGTGTACGGAGGGCAATTCACTAAAACACTCCTCCTCGTTGGAGGTAGGAGTTTTACGATTACAAAAGCCTTCGAAGCAAAAAGATAGAGAGACAAACCCTCTCTTCTATTAAAGTAAAATGCAACGAAAAGCCTCGATTAAAAAGAATTGCAATATTGAAAGCAATAACAAATTAAGATTATACCAACAACTAAACAAAAGAAACTTTAAGCTAGGGTTGTTGGCAGCACTTCATTGTTGTAGAGTCGTCGGAGAGTTGCAGCGTAACGGAGGCTTTTGAGCACTTAGAATTGAGGATGAAACCCTAGGTTTGGCCCTCCTTTTATAGCCTTTAAGCCCCTCAACGAATGGGTCTTCAACCAATCACAAATGGGCACAAAACTCCTTGAAAAATGGTGATAAAGCTTGACTACTCGAGGCTGATTTTTGACCACCGGTTGAACTGGCCGGTTGAACTGATGGCCAGGATTTTTGACTACAATAAAGAGTTAGCTCAAAATATAAGCGGATTCGATGGCCACTTGCCGTCCGATCTCAACATAGACCTTCCATGGGAAGTCTTGGGTCGGATCGTCGCCTAAGATCATCCCCGTAAAGAGGATACGACCTCACTTACGCTCGCACACACGAGCTTACCTCGATACTTACGTGTCGTTTTTGATTCCGGCCTTCCACTCGATTCCTTCGGCTCCCTCCGAAGTAACTCGAGCGTCGCCCGACCACCACGGCTTCCTCCGGGTGTCGCTAGCCTTCAGCTCCAGCATTGAGACTTTTCTGCACACTTGATTTAGCTCGTGAGATAACAATATAAGCTTAACTTTATATCGTTTGCTATAATCAAAACTTAGGTTCGACTTAGGTGCCCACTGCACCAACATCTGAATGTCTTCAAATATGTTGCATTCACTTTTAGTAAAAGCCGCCAAACATGAGACAAGCATTGCGTTTGAAGTGATATTCTCCAAAAATTCAAATTTGCCTGTGGTTGGAGATGGTTGATCCTAGAAATAAGACCATTACACATCAAATTCCCAGAGGTATAATCAGTTAATAAAAACACTCATTAACCAACTTCTATTGTGAAAATTACTAGATATAGACTCAGATCAATGGCAATTTACATCATACCGTGTCAATATGCACTGTTAGAACCAACCAACAAGAATCTCAAACAACTATGAGGTACTATTTTATTGGGCATGAAACATAATAAAAAAACAGTTAAATAATTTTGAATCCATCGCAACACCTAAGAATCACAAGGTAATGGCGTGTAGCATCTTACCAATGTATCAGTAAACAATGTTGGAGACTCCAACAATGCGGTAGGACTAAGACCCGGTGGAATTGTTAGATAAGGCGATGGAGTTTCTGAAGATGAAACTATGCTGGTGGATTGGATATTAGCTGTATCAAGCTTTGGAACATTAAAACCTTTTCTTGTTGCCATCCTCTCTGCAAGACCTCCAAATGAGCTTGATCTAGGGTCACCAAACAACTTTGGTTGAGGCGAGAGATCATTCAAGGAATTGACTCCAACCTCACATTCAAATCTTGAGCTCACGTTCACCTTTTGGTTTTCGACACTCCATGGAAGCTCCAAATTTCCATTCTCTACCAAGAAAGTTGAGAATGATCTCGAACCATTTGAAGAGTTTGACAATAGGGTTCTTGAGCTTGAATTTGGAGACAGGCAGGTATTATCCATCATGGCGTCGTTATCATCTACCTCAACCATGATTGATTCAACTTTTCTCCCGATTCAGCTTTAACCAGTGCAGCATTGACAATGTGGAAAAAAATCAAAATAAATTCTTATTTCAAACAAAAACAAACAATTAAATCAAGCTTAAGATCAGATTCTTAAGGGATTTCCAGTCGTGTAAGATATGACAATGAAGAGGATCGATAAAAGATTTTCATATCTCAGGCAACGAACATCTTCTCACCTCAAACCTAAATCTTCCGGATGGAACGCCGAACAGAAAAAAGCAAACAACTTTCGGGTAGATCAAAATGCAGCTAGCCGAAGTGGCCATCATATCGCCGAGACGAAGCTATCAAAAGCATGCAAATTTTCATTTTTGAAGGCAAACACCGAACACAAACGAATAGGAACCAGACAGGAACAAACAAGATGCCATCAATTGGAAGGAAGGAGAAGGCATGGAAGGTTTGTCCGAGAAAGGGACAGACAAGTGCGCTCACGCGGTGGAAGGGAAGGACGAGTGCGCTCACGCGGTGGAAGGGAAATTAGGGAACAGTGGAGAACAGCGAGGTTTAGGAAATTAGGAACGGCGCAACAGAGAGGGTTAGGGAATTAGCTAAGGAACGACGGAGGAAATAATTTAACCTAATTTTTTTTTAAATATATATAAACTTAATACCTATAATGATATTTATTAAACATGTCATTAAAAAGGATCTAACAATTTACAACAGTTTTGAAAAACCGTTGTAAATTGTGTTGTTGATTTTAAAAAAATTACACTCAACGACAACGGATAGTGTTAAACCGTTGTCTTTTGTGTTATATGGATTCTCAAAGACAACGGTTTTGTCAAAAACCGTTGTTATTTACCAAAAAGACAACAGTTTCTCTAAAAACCATTTTCTTTTTGGTGTTGTCTTTTCATATTTTTATTGTAGTGTCAAAGGAACATCGCACATAAGCTGCAGTAAGAACTTTATTGACATATCCATATATACAGTAAGAACCATATGAAGTTTTAATTCAGAAATGCATTAAAAATTCCAGAAAATTCAAAAAATCATGAAATTTGGGGAACATATTTCTTGTAAGTATATCTATCAAAGAAAAATAGTTTTTCATGAAAAATCATTATATTTTCTGATATTTGCCAAAAATCCAAAAACTTTAAGAACAACTAGGTTTTTGATCATTCTAGTATCAAGTTTAACACCTAGTTTTGCATCCAATTGTTTCAAAACATGAATACATAGATTTTAGATTAAGAAATTGTTTTGAAAACATATGAAATATCCAACCATGATCTTTGGGCAATATGTCTATGAATTAAACATAAGCCTTCCCCATGATTGGTCTATTATTGTTATTTTGATACCTTAAATGACCATCTAAATGCCATAGGCATTAGTGGACATTTGTATCATCCTAACATCTCACTCATGCTAAGTTTTCAATCAAAGTAGCCTATGGTGAGTGTGAGATGCATCCTAGGGGGTATTTGTATATACTTAACCATTATATTCATACAATTCTATCAAGGTTAAGTATCATCCTAACAATCCTCATGATCATAAAGGCATATATCAATTAATTCTACATTATGATCATGAGCCTAAAGTATTCATCAATTAATAATCATGCATTAGGTATTATATGATGATAATAAACAAAGTATCACCTAAAGCATGATTCAAACCTATTTATCATGATGATGTGCCAAATATCAATATCATAAATCATGATTGCAAACATGTGTAACAATTACATTAATCATCATGATTTAAGCATTATTATCTATTTATGGGCACGTTATCATCACCCAACACTATTCTAAAAATGTTGTCCCGCCATCCTAAGTCAACCAAAATATGATATAGGTAAATTGTATATGGTTGACTACTCTAGGGTTATCCTAACCCTTAAGGATGAATTTTGGAACCCAAAATAGGTTCTTTCCTATAGGGTTCACAAGATACTCCTTGGGGATCCATTTCCTAGCTATTACCTTCTTCTTATCTTGTCCCCTAGCAATTAGGCATTTATAGGCCTTTTCATTTTTCTTTTCTTTATAACCTAGGCCTTTCTTATTAAAACTTGCCCTTTGGCTCCCAATTATCATATTCAATGTGTTGGAGCCAATTGTGAATTTTTCTAGGGCTTTTGTTAAATAGTCTACCTTTTCCCTTAAAGCCCTATTTTCATCCATACATGCATCACTAACATTAAATGGCATATATTCATGTGAGCATGCATCATTTAAGCTAGAAGAAATATTATCATCATTTAAGCATGGTTTTTCTAACTTACTTTCTAAGTCCTTAATTTGATCTAGCATGCTTTTGTTCTTCTTCTTAGCTCTAAATAAGTCCTTAGTGAGGCTAGAAATCATAGACATAATTTGCTTAGGGGGTAGATTCGTTACCTCACTTACCAAGTCCTTTTCTTCGGATGAGGATGTAGAGGAGGCTCCCCCTTCACTTGAGCTCTCTCCACTTGAGCTTGATTCTTCATTTGAGGAGGAGGAGCAATCCGAGTCATGAAGAGCCATTAGTGCTAGGTTGGAATAGACTTGTTCCTCTTCTTCGGATGAGGAGGAAGAACCAAGGTCATCCCATGTCTTTGCTTTGAGCGCCATGGCCTTTCCCTTTTCCTTTGCCTTCTTCTCCTCTTCCTTCTTTCTACTCCCCTTTTTCTTCTTCCTTTCTTCCTTGCTCTTGTTTAGGAGGGGACAATTATCCCTTATATGTCCCTCTCCTTGGAAATTGTAACAAATCACCTTTCCTCTTGGTCTTTTCCTCCTATCATTAGATTTATTAAAATGAAAACCTTTTAAAGCACGCCTTACCCTCCTTACCATATAGGTTTCTTCGGTGCTATCCATGGAAGAGAAGGAGGATGCTTCATCATCGGAGGAGGAAGGGACTTCCATCTTCTTCTTCCCCTTATTTGCCATCAATGCTACTCCCCTTGAAGGTTGGATTCTAGGCTCTTCTTGTATTCCTTCAAGCCTCGTTTCGTGGAGCTCCATGGTTGAGAAGAATTCCTCCAAGGTGCTTACTTCTAGGTTCTTGGAGATGTAAAATGAGTCCACCATGGAACTCCATCTTGAGGACCGGGGAAAGGCATCTATGGCCTTCATTACCATATCCCGGTTGGAGAGCCTTTCACCTACACTTGTTATCCCAATCAAAATCTCTTTAAACCTAGAGTGCAATGAAGTTACCTTTTCTCCCTTTTCTAATTTGATGTTTGATAGTTGGGAGCGGAGGAGGTCTCTTCTTGCTAGCTTAGCCTCCGAGGTACCTTCATGAAGCTCTACTAGTTTCTCCCACATCTCCTTAGCACTAGAACATTCCCCTATCCTATTGACTTCTTGTTGGGGGAGGACATTGTATAGGTGGTGCTTGGCCTTTGAATTTGCCAAGTATTCTTCTCTTTGTCTCTTGCTCCACCTTGATTTCTCCAATGGCTCCCCATTTTCGTTCCTAGGCAACTCGAAACCGTTTTCCATTATTAATAATATTTCAAAGTTGGTTTCGAAGAATACCTCCATTCGCTTCTTCCACCAAAAGAATTCGCCGTCGAACTTCGGTGGGTGGATGTTAGAGCCGGCCATTTTGAATGTTGCTTGTTGTGGCGGTTAGTCCTCGACAAGCTTTCCTTGGCTCTGATACCACTTGTTGGGCGATCGATTGGCTGGCTAGAGGGGGGTGAATAGCCCTCTTACGATGGATGTCGGAATTCTCTCTTTCGTTTGCTCGTCTACACAATCGTCAGCGCAAGTGGAATATACAAATACAAATAAAGACAAGCAAAATATAAACAAGCAATACAAACACCGAGATGTAACGTGGTTCACGGCTACGCCGCTAATCCACTGTCCGATTCGTCCACGGTGAATCACTCCGCAATCTATCCACTAGATCTCTCCTTTGCACAAAGCTAGGTGGAGGTAACCTCTTTACACAAAAACACTCCTCTTACAAATATAATGGAAATAAGCTTGAGTAAGAGGATGGAAAGCTTTAGGGAACTTTGGGAGAAGTTTAGAGCTCAAGCATTAGCCTCCCAAAGCCCCACCCCCTTCCTTTTTATAGAGGAAGAGGGTTTCTTCCCGTTGACACAGGATCAGTCTACTGATGCCCTCGATCGGTCGACTGATCCTGTAGCCGTTGCCCAATAACGGCTGCTTTCCATGTTGGATTCCATCCAACGGTATTGGCATCAGTCGACTGATCCTACCATCAGTCGACTGATGCTCGATCAGTCGAGTGCTCAATGGAGTCGACTCCATTCTGTGCCCGTGCACAGTGCCATCAGTCGACTGCCATTCCCTGGCAGTCGACTGCTGTCGACATCAGTCGACTGCCAGTCCATGGCAGTCGACTGCCAAGCACTAAACTGGTCTTATACCAGTCGATCGAACCATCGACTTAGAGCAGTCGACTGCCATGACATGGCAGTCGACTGGTGTCGGGAAAACCCATCCGACACTTGGCCAAATGGCCAAGTTTCACCTAAGAGCTACCCTTCCTGGGTTACAATCGCTCACTCTCATCCCTCGGAGTCCCTCGCCTTCGAAGTTCTCTTCGTTCGCGGCCACGTCCCTCGGCAGCATCAGGCGCACGACTCTGCAATGCTCCTTCGCGTCTCTTGCCTCGAAGTCTACTTCCTCCGGCTTCACTCCAAGCTTCTCGTCCGGCGGTCCCTCGGATGCTCCAAGCGCACGGCTTCCGCAAAGCAATCCTTCACCGACTCAAGGACCGAGTCATGAGATGTGAAACTCGCCACGGCTCCATGTGCGAATTACTAAGTCCTACACGACTTCAATGCACATATCAAATCATCATAACAAACTAACTTAAACCCTTTGCCACACACATCAAAACCTAATCGTGGCAAGATATTTCCCTAACATACATAACATAGCATACATAATAGATCCTATTGCGGATGCATAGGGAATCTTACTCATACAAATCCTCTCGTCTTCTGTGCGCGGACACATAGACTTCGAAAGGTATATCCCATGTCTAATGGGTAGGAAAATTTTCTTGGATTCCGACATGCTAAACCTCTTTATCACTTGGTCTATATATGTAGACTGCGAAAGACCAAGCAAGCGTTTCGATCTATCTCTATAGATCTTAATCCCGAGGATGTAGGGTGCTTCTCCCAGATCTTTCATGGAAAATGTCTTCGACAACCAAATCTTAACCGACTGTAAGAAAGAAACATCCTTTCCTATAAGTAATATGTCATCGACATACAATACTAGGAACACAACTGCACTCCCACTAACCTTCTTGTAAACACAAGGTTCATCCGAATTTGGTGAGAAATTAAACCTTTTGATTGTCTCATCAAAATGGATATTCTAGCTCCTGGATGCTTGCTTCGGTCCATATATCGACCGTTGCAATTTGCATACCTTGGTTTTATCAACCGATGTGAAACCCTCAGGTTGTATCTATACACATCCTCGAGTAGGTTTCCATTTAGGAAAGTTGTTTTCACATCCATCTGTCATATCTCATAATCATAATGAGCCACTATGGCCAGGAGCATCCAAATGGATTTAAGCATAGCAACAGATGAATAGGTTTCGTCATAATCAACACCTTGCTTTTGACGATATCCTTTCACAACCAATCTAGCCTTATAGGTAATCACATTACCATCCATGTCGGTTTTCTTCTTGAAAATTCACTTGCTCCCTCTAGGCTTTATGCCTTCACGTGGGTCAACCAAGTCCCAAAATTGGTTTTTCATACATGGAATCCATTTCCGACTTCATGGCGTCAAGCCACTTATCCCTTTATGAACTTTTCAGAACTTCTTCATAACTTGTAGGCTCCTCATCATCAATAAGTAACACGTTGTTTGATTCACTTAAGAGAAATCCATATCTCTCAGGAATATTGCGTGATCTACTAGATCTATGAAGATGTGGTGTCTCAATAGGTCCAGTCGATGGCTCATCACTATGAGTTATTGGCTGTGGTGCTTCACTAGGTATCTCATCAATGTCTATTTGAGTCTCTCAAGCCTCCTCAAGCTCAATGACACTCTCACTGTTTCTAGCAAGAGAAACTCTTTCTCGAGAAACACAACATGCCTTGAAACAAACACCTTTTGATCCATAGGATGATAGAATTTGTAAACCCTTGTTTCCTTAAGGTATCCAATAAATAGATATTTATCAAACTTAGCATCCAATTTGTCTGATACAGTCTGCTTCACATAAGCAGGACAACCCCATATCTTCAATTAAGATACATGAGGTTTCTTACTATTCCATATCTCATATGGAGTAGTAGAGATACCTTGGTTGGCATTCTGTTTAACAAGTAAATAGCTATCTGAAGTGCATAGCCCCAAAAGGACTTGGAATGATTTGCATGATTCATCATTGACCTGACCATGTCCAACAAGGTCCGGTTATGCCTCTTAGATACACAATTATGCTGCGGTGTATATGGCGAAGTCTCTTGAGATAATATACCATTGTCTCTTAGATAATCTAGAAACTCTTGACTTAAGTATTAACCATCTCGATCCGATCGAAGTATTTTAATACTCTTGTCATGTTGTTTGTCTACTTTATTTCTGAATTCTTTGGACCTTTCAAAGGCTTCAGACTTGTGTTTCTTCAAGAACACATACCCAAACCGTGAGTGATCATTGGTGAAGGTAATGAAGTAGCTATAGCCTCCTTGAGCTTGAGTTAACATAGGTCTGCATACATCAGTATGTATTAGACCAAGCAACTCTCCCACCTGTTCACCTTTTCCTATAAAAGGTAACTTAGTCATCTTGCCTTTTAAGCATGATTCACATGTATCGTATGAGTCCAATTCAAATGATTCCAGAATTCCACATCGGTGTAATTCGAACATGGGTTTCTTGCTCACATGGCCAAGACGATAATGCCAAATGTAGGAGTCTAATTGATTATCTTTCAAGCACGCTTATTGCTCGCTTCGATATTGAAAATGTCACTGTATATGTCCAACGTATAAATAACATTTCTTAAAGCTCCAGTCCCATAAAGAACTCCATTCAAGGTTATGTAACAACAATTGTTACTAAAAGTCAAATGGTACCCATTTCTATTTAAACAAGAAATTGAAATGATGTTCTTTATCAACGAAGGAACATAAAAGTAATTGTCCAGTTCTAAGACAAGTCCTGTAGGGAGTCTCAACAAATACGTTCTGATGGCAAGTGCAACAACCTTTGCTTCATTCCCAACACGTAAATTTGACTCTGCTTTAACGAGTCTTCATCTATTCCTTAGCCTATGTATGTCATTACATACATGTGAGCCACACCCAGAATCCAATACCCAAGTGTTTAAGGAAATAGAATACAATCAATAACGAAGATATCTGAATAAGATGGGACATTTGATGCCTTATTCTTCTTCACAGACTCAAGATAAATCTTGCAGTTTCTTCGCCAATGACCCTCCTTGCCATAATGATGGCAAGTGCCCTTTTGAGTTGGTTCTGCCTTTTTAGCCTTTTTCTTCTTCTCTTTCTGTTGTTCCTTTGACTTCCTCTAAGAACCTTTCTTTGAGGAACCAACTAACAGCACCGTCCCCTACTCATGCTTCTCAGAAGGCTCCACAGTCTTCAGCATGTTGAGCAATACCACAAATAAACCTTCTTGCATCTCAGAGGTGAAGAGGAGCTTGGAGACTTCGAACCTTTCGAATCTCACTTGCTCATCAAACAACTCATAAAGATGAATGACTATGGTATAAGCATCCATATGCTCATGCTGCTTCCGCAGCTCGGGTACCATCGTAGCTAGCATGATGCAACTCACTAGTTCAGAATCACTCACATGTTTTTGATAGGCCAATAATTGGTCCAGAGTTACGTCATCACTAGGATGGGCGAGAAGATGCTCTTCGAGGACATACGCAAGCTTTTCTGCCTTAAGAACAATTCTCAAGTTTCTAAGCCAGTCCAAGAAGTTCAGTCCAATCAATTTATTCAAATTCAAAATAGATCACAAATTCAAAGACATTATGATCAAGCGATTAATCCAGAAATACAAATCGAGCATATATGAGAAAGATGATTTTCAATGCATCAACATACATTTATAAGTCCCATTCATTTTTCGAATTTCAAAAACCCCAAAATCACTTCGGGAGATCATAGGTCCATCTCCGAATGGGTTGATATCCAACATAGATATAAACAACCTTGGAGAGAGTCCAACAAGTCATTCATAGCTATGATGGTAGATATCAAATATACCGATTGCATATCACATATATGCAACTATCACAATGTGCTATCAACTAATTGAATGTTCACACATACATCGGGTTGTTAACTCATTAACAAGTATGCATCATATGCATAACACCCAACTTCACCTCCCTTCACATCGACCTTGGAGAGAGTCCAACAAGCTGATGCTCTAGGTTAAAGCCAACCCATTAATCAAGACATAGTTTTAATATGATTAGATCGCATTCGACCAATTAGCCCAGTTTGGAGAGAGTCCAACAACCAAAGCTAACGATTGACCTCTGACTCTTACTATATTAGTATTAAACTATTCTATGGTTTGAACATGTTCAGGTTCGAGCCGGGATTGGAGAGAGTACAATAACCCAAACAGGAAATAGAACTCTGGTTCTAACCATATTGATGGAAGATGTAGGTTTTAATATTGAGTAAGAGTTTTTATGTCTCATCCTCTTTGCATGCAAATAACTATTATCTACATGACATGACATACATGGCATACATCTACATGTCACGACACGCATGACAAAATAATATGCATCTAATGCAATTACATGACATACAATTATGGCATGTACAAAAATTTCCTTATATGTCATAACTATTTATGGAAATAAAATATGTTTGAGATTTGATTCTCCAAATCAAATCATGATTAAATTAGGAAATAAATTTCTAAATCTAATCACATATTTTATTTATGGAAAGTTTTAATTAAGGAAAGCCAAATTTAATTTAGGAAACAAATGTTCTAAATTTTCAAAACTATTTATAGAATTAAAATATATTTTAGATTTGATTCCCCAAATCAAATCATAATTAAATTAGGAAACAAATTTCCAAATCTAATCATATATTTTATTTATGGAAAGTGTCAATTTCCATAAATACTTCTAAACTTTCCAAAAGTAGAAGATTTCCATAAATACTTCTAGACTTTCCAAAATTAAAAAATTTCCATAAATACTTCTAAACTTTCCAAAAGTAGAAAATTTCCATAAATACAATTACGACTATCACAAAATAATTTTACGATTATGTCGAAACACAATCTGGACTCTGATACCACTGTTGGATTTCTGGCACTGCGGCGAGTGTGTGTTCGAACATGTTTCGTAAACATGTGCGCAGCGGAAGAAATAAAAAAAATAAATCTAATTTATTGCACCACACACACCACACGCATGCATAGTACAACATGTGTAGACATAACTGTAGTTTTAAATTTTGCAATAAAAGGAAATTATTCTATGTATACCTGACGTATCACATGTAGCGGGAAAGACATCAACCGGAGCGACTCTCGCTAGAATCGCCTCTATCCATATCCACGCCGAGTATCATCGGGATGACTTCACAAAAGCCACAAACCTCTTCTTCGTACGTGTCACTAGCCTCGTGTCGAAGACGATGTGATCGAGAGAGGATCACAATCCGAAACAAAATTCGGATTCAAAACAGAGTCCCCAAAACTCTCTTCTCCGGAGAGGTATTCGGCCACCGTTTGATGAATCCTTCGTCCTCCACCTATGAGAATTATCGAAGATCGAATCCCCGGAAAGGTAGCCACTGTCAGAGCTCCAAACGTCATCCAAACGACGCTTCGAGACGAAGGAAACAAGCTGTCCAGAAAACTGGACAGCTTGGTGGAGGATGTTGCGCCGGCCAAAAAGGATGGCCGGCCAACCCTTAGTCATCGGAACCAAGGTGTGTCGCCGGAGGGTCACCGGAGGAGTGGTCGGCAGCATCTGGATGCCAGCAGCAAGGGTGGACGACGGCAAAAAGCTGGGCGGCATGGAACCCTTGGGCGGTGGCAAGGAGAAGAGAGGGAGAGGGTGGCTAGATTTTCCAACAATAAAAGTTATCCACGAAAAACCCTTAAGCCATATTTTTATAGAGAACACATTCTCCTAACGGTTATTGGTTCATAACCAAAACCCGTTAACCCGCTCCAATAACTTATGTTAAAATAAACCAAACCGCATTAGTTAATTTTAAGTTAAAACGAACCGAACCAACTTTGGTTCATTTGTTTAAAACAAACACAACCCCTTTGGTTTATTCATCACCATTGGATTAGAACCAAACCAATTTGGTTCATCCATCATGTCTTCATAAGACATGGCCCATCCATGCTTCCATTGTGACTGAAACAATTTCATGCTCGCTCTTTGTTTAGTCCACCCAAATCTAGTTTCTCTCGGTCTGAGAATCTCATTCTCAAGCTCATTTTAAATCCTTCGAATTATGCTCGTTGTGCGTGTGACCAAATAGATTCTTAGTTTATGTTGGTCATCTATAATTAACCATTAATTATAGAACGACCATGAGTGGCACCTAGTAGTACATCATGATCCCCAATTAACCGAAAGATCAATGGTTGATCTAGAACTATTTCTGAAACCCTTCAGCAGCTACAATGAATCGTGCCACATTCCTTTCACTCATCTTATACCCACTTGGTTCAGGACATTGTCTATAGTGTTAGTCCCCACTAGGTTGACTACGTCACACCTAGCCCAAGTATCATTTCCTCATCCTACAGATTCTAGTTACTGCATATGTGTCCAAGAGTACCTTACTCTAAACATGTAATGCTTTGGCCAAAATCTTTAGTAACAATCCGACGAGAGGCCATGGGTATACATCTCCTTGCAAGGAGTGGTGAATCCTTTATAAGCTATTCAAACACCTTCGATTACTTCGACTTATGCCTAATCATCCCGGGTCCACATATCCTCAGAGATGCTTGCTTAAGATGTCAAAGCATAAGTCTTCATGACCCAGATGACTTGAATACCGCAAGTCAAAGGAACATCGCACATAAGTTGTAGTAAGAACTTCATTGACATATCCATATATGTAGAGAACCATATGAAGTTTTACAACTGGTCACTCCAATGAACTAGTTACCATAACTAGCATCCACAATTAACTCCGGACATCACAATGTCTCCAGCCAGTGAGAATCAGCCGCTTGGATACACCAAGGAGTATACCTCATGCTAGTCTAGACAGAATTGATGGTGTCCAAATCCATCAATTCCTCGACTAGGGATAATTCTGATACATCACAATTACACATGTAGAGATACTCACTAGTTGTGATCCAATCACAAATTCTCTCATGCTATGAATTGTATCGTGGACATTCAGTAAATGAGTTTAAGATCTAATCAAATACTTGAAAACATGTATACTCAAATAGTGAATCTTCATTTATCATATAAATGGTACAATTATAAGGCGATTGCCTTAGGACACCTCTCATATATTACTAACAGTATCAGAGCCCGGGGCTCTTCTATGTGTTAGTTAAAGCCCTAGAACCAATCATGTGATGGTTGAATAGGGAACATTTTGTATCATATTCTATAAAGGCAAAGGATTGGTTATTATATTTACATCTTGCTTGTGCCAGCTAATTTAAATATAATAATGCCCTAGAAAAGTAGGTTCTTATCTACAGCACATCAATTGGCAGAATTGATTATGAGAGGCTGTAGAGAACACTTTCCTAAATGTTCCTAGTCGAGTATTAATATGCAAGGGCAATATTAATACATAAAGACTAGCATGTAGGTCAATTGATGACTTGATCTCACAAGTCATGGATATATGATATCAAGTTGACACATGGGTATATATTGGAGAATATATACTGAACTGACCCGCCATGAGAAAGTTTCATGGATCGTTATATGAGTGTCATAAACTTTCTCATGTGACTATTGGTATGAATAGTCCTTAGACCTGAAGTCACTATGGTTCCCTACATAAGGAGTTATGTACTTTGGTATCGTCAAACGTCACCCGTAACAGGGTGGACCATAAAGGCGATTACTGGGTATGTAACAAATTATGCGGAGGGATGTGAGTGATGTAGATGGGATCTATCCCTTCCATATGACGGGAGTGATATCGGTGGGCCCCTTGATTGAGTAGAACTACTAAAACGCATGACCATGCTCGAATGAGTCAATATGAGATATTGAGCTCATTTGTTTGAGTTAGTTTACTCAGGGATCAAGAAACACATAGATTGATCGAGGATGACACGGTCTATGCCTCATTGATCAATCTGATATCACGGATAGAAGGACACGGTCATATATTATAGTAGTCACGGAAAGGTTAGTCGGATCTTGACTTATCTCGTAACTTGGGTAGCAATGATGCATTGCTAGATGCACTCATTGCTTGTGTATCTAAAAGAGTTTAGATCCACTGCCAACGTTATGAGAGCCTATAGGGTCACACACAAAGAGCATGATAATTAGAGGAATTAGAGTATTCTAGTTTGACTAGAATAATTTGGGAATAAGCTTAAGTACAAAATGGTTTTTGGACTTTAAGCTTAATGAGAATTTTAGCTAATTGATTTAATGAGATTAATTCAATATGTTACCTTATTGATTTAATAAGATTAATTCAATATGATAACATAAGCTTAATTGAATTAATAAGATTAATTCAACATGCATGAATGCCACATAAGAATGCCACATAAGCATGCCACATAAGCATGCCACCTAAGCATCCACCTAAGCTAGTTAAGGTGGAAGGAAACAAAATGGTTTTGTCTCCTTAAGTGGCCGGCCAAACAAGGATATGTCTCAATGCAATGGATTGCATTGAATGTGTGGAGGTGAAAGGGTTTTTCCAACCCTATAAAAGACACCTCAAGTGGCCGGCCAAATGAGAGCATTGGCTTTTGTTGTTGGTGGAAGCTTTGGTTGTGTTAGTGGTGAGAGAGCTTGGTGGAAGCTTTGGTTGTGTGGGTTTGTGAGTGTAGGCTAGCAAGAAGAGGAGTCTTCTTCTTCCTTTCTCCTTTTCCCTCTCTTCCTCTCCTTTAGGGACTTCTCTAGCAAGAAGTAAAGGAGAGCTCTTCTAGTTTTCCTTTTGTGAGACAAGAGCGTGCTCGTGTGGATACGTATAGAGGCACGGACACTTGAATGTGCTAAAGATCCAACAAACCGAAAGGAAAAGCGGGATTAACAAGGGCACACAACAAAGGTAATCCTCTCCTATAAGATAGGTTTGGTTTAGAGAAATTTATTTTATACGAGTTTGCTTTCGCATGGATCACTTGGAAGGGATCCTATTTTCCGTTGCGCATATGCCATTTGGCATACGAGAATTCCCTACACTATGGACTAATCGCAGAGAGCAAAGACGCTAGAGGAAAAGATGTGTTGGTGCTGGGGCACCAAATAATCGAACCTGTGTTTTGATTATGGTAAAGACACAAAGTTAAGTTTACATCATTATCTCACGAACTAAATCGAGTGTGCAGAAAAGTACTAAAGCTGGAGCTAAAGGCTAGTGACACCCGGAGGAAGCTGCGGTGGTCGGGCGACACTCGAGTGACTTCGGAGGGAGCCGAAGGAATCGAGTGGAAGTCCGAAAGCGAGATCTACAAGGTAAGTATTGAGGTAAGCTCGTGTGAGTGAGAGATGGTAAGGTCGTGTCCTCTGTACGGGGACGACCGTAGGCAGTGATCTGACTAAGACTTCCTGTGAAAGGTATAGGTCGAGATCGGACGGTTAGAAACCGTCGCATTTCCCATTTTTCATGCTAACCTCTTACTGTAGGGAAGTGGCCAGGCTGGCAGTCGACTGCTCGATATTGGGCAGTTGACTGATGCTCATCAGTCGACTGATGGAACACATTAGTCGACTGATGGTGACGAATCAGCCTTTGTGCTAGGTCAAAATGGATAAGGTTTGACGCGACCACTTTGCGATAAAATTTAGTACAACTTCATGATCTATTCCAAAAGATGAGGAGACATATTCAGAGGCCAAACTCTATAAAAGGAGAGGAGGATTCCAACTCCAAAGATCATCAAGATTATTCTCAAGTGCTCCTACAACACCAAAAGTCCAACACCGTCATAACGCCAACGCGACGACAAGTTCTAATCCTCTTCGTTGGCAGCAGCAACATGTAACATATTTTGTTATTGTATTCCTTGTTTTTATTCGTAACGAGGTGAGGTAGGCTTGTTGCATCATCCTCGTACTTTCGGTTTTGTGATCGTTGTCTCCTACCTCCAACGAGGAGGAGACGTTATAGTGCTTTGCCCTCCATACGCGGTCTAGGACCATTAGGGCCTTGGAGTAGCAACAACTGGGTTGTGAACCAAGTAAAAATAAATGTGTCTTTTTATTTTTCCACTGTACTTACTCGTGTATCAAACGAACGAACGAAAAGATTTATGCTCGCTATTCACCCCCCTCTAGCGACGCTTCTCGATCCAACAAGATGGAAGTTGAAGAACAACTTGGATGGGACATCAATACACCGGTCCCGTATGCTTTCTATGGACCAGAGGGCTTCAACCAATGAAAGGCTAGGATTGAAGATTTTTTGATGATGAGAGATTTTGAGGAATGGTCCATCTTAATGGAAGGATTTGAATATCCAAGAGGACCAAAGGGAGACTTCCTCAAGAAGAAGAGATGGACCGAGGAGCAACTCCAATAATTTGATAAAAATAAGAAGGTAGTAAAATTTATTTTTGATATAATTCCTAATGATATCGTGTGTAGCCTAGGGGATTGTATGGATGTCAAGGAGCTTTGGAGTGAATTGGCCAAGCTCCATGAAGACCCGTCACCGACTCAAGAAGAGGAGGCCGAAGATGAATCCTCATCCTCACAAGTAAGTAAGGATTTGGAAGTTGAAGAGGAATCAACTTCCAGATTGGTAGAAGAAGCCTCCACCTCTAGGATTGAGGGGGAGGAGATTAGGGCATCCTCAACACCGGAGCAACAAGAAGAACCATCTATATCCCGTCGAGATGAAGAGCAAGCTCAAGAGACCCTCACCACCACTCTAGGTGACTCAAACACCTCAATTTCAAATAAAACTCATATAATATGTTTTGAGTATAGGGAGTTTGGGCACTATAAGAGCAAGTGTCCAAAGAAGGTCAAGAAGCCTCAACCGGCATCAAAGGTCAAGGATGTCGGTCCCCCAACAATCAAAAGCAAGGAGCAAGTGATTTGCTTCAAATGCCGACTACCGGGTCATTACCGGAGTCAATGCCCAAAGGGAGAGAAAAAGGTTAAAAAGGGAGCATCACATGTAGGGGGAGCTAAGGCTAACCCTAAGGTACATTTTAGTAATGCTCCTTCTAATTTAAATGTCAAAAAGGATGCTTGGAATTTTAATTCTCTTGCAATTTATCATGAAAAGAATGCTAGGAATAACAAATATTTTTGTCTAGGAGCAAAGAGTGTCCATTTTAATAATAAGGAGAAATTTGGGACTAATGTCCCTAGAAAAACCTTGCCTAGGGAATCTATTAAAAAAATTAAAAACCACCTAGGTTTTAATCCCAAATGGACTAGGCATATGCCTAGAAAGAACAATATCCAAAGATTAAATCAAGATTCAAAAATTGGGCAATTAGAAAAGGAAAATCAAGCCTTGAGATGAAGGCTTGAGAAACTTGAAAAGACCCTTGCGAAAATGACAAATCAAATGCAAAGGTCAAATGGTCAAACTCTAGGGTCTAGAAGTCAAAGTCAAAACCTAGGGCATAGGAGACAAGAGTCAACCAAGTGCAAGAAAGGTTTGGGTCACAAACCTAAGCCTAAGGTGACTTATCATAGTGTTCCATTTGATTATGGAACACAAAGTAGGTCTAGGAAAGTCAAGGTCAATAGGGAAGTCATCCCTAAGGTTGACCAAGGTAGGTGCCTAGTGGCTAGGGTTTCGAAGAAATCTAGGGTGGCCACTAAGATGGTTACAAGGGGAGTCACCCCTAGAGTTAACCATGGCAAGACCATAATGACCAAGGCTAACAAGCCTATAAGGGTCATTAGGAAGGTATCTAGGGAGGTCATCCCTAAAGAATACCTAGTAAACCCTAGAAGCTCAAATAGGTTCTGGGTTCCTAAGAGCGTGATCGATTCACGCTAGATGGGTTTAGGTGTGCCAACTTTAATGGATGGGTAGTTAACCTAACCATGGTAAAGGTGGCACTTTAGGTCATTTTCAAGGTTATGGTTACCTTGGGAATGTGTTTTGATCTTATATCCTAAAAGATTTTAGGATGTGCCAATATTATTCAAGAAGTTTGATAAATCAATCAAATTGGCACAATTTAGGTTTAGAGGTCTTAGCGTGCCATTTTGGATTTTTGGCACATTTTGGGAGATAATTGGCAACATGGCAAAATATACTTAATTATGACAAATGGCAACAAATATTAAAATTTAGGTATTGTATACCTTATATTTTATTTGTCATGCTTGATTTGCCATATAACATGCCATAACATCATATTTATCTTTAATCATTTAATATGTCATGATCATGTTTAGGATTAAGTTTAAATGTCATGTATGCTTAGATTCCATCTTATGCCATGACATTATGATCATTGGCCATGCTTTATTTAGGTCATCATTTATGCCATGATCATTCATCCATTTAAAATAATTAAAATTGATTTATGGACTATGGCATGACTTGAAGTCCCATGTATAAGGAATCAAGTAGGGTTGCCTTAGAAAATGCATGAAACCCTAGATTAGGATGAACAAAACCCACATCTCACATCACATTTACTTGTGTGTGTTTTATACACCCTAGATACATGTGAGATGCTAGGATATGAGTTAAGTTCCAGGTGCATAGTTTTTGCATCTAGATGAACTCAAACTCATGTAAAATCATGTTGTGGATCATTGGGAAAGCTAGTGTACAAGTCATGTACATTAAGCCCAAGGAATATGATCTAATATAGGTTTTCAAAATTATTTTAAAATCCTTTTAGAAAACCTTGGTGAAGTCTATCTTTTGATAGCAATCACCATTGATGAAGTTGATACAAAGTGAGCTAAAATATTGAAGTTTTTCTTCACTTTTGAACTTTATATCAATTTTGATATTTTATGTGTAAAATATTTTTCTAACATTTTTTACTCATTGTATTGGTCATAAGTAAGATACGTATGAATTTTCACGATTTTAAAATATACGTAGAATTACTTACACTTTTCTGAATTTCATTTCTGATAACTAAAATTTTGATATTTGATTATCGATCCGCTCTTGGTGGCGATCAATCGATTAACCAGCGATCGGTGATCTATGATAGAGTCATTCGTCGAGGTTGATTTCAGGAAAAACAAGGTTGTTTAGCCCGTTTTCAACTACGATAAAAATTCCTAACCACTCCTAACCCTAGGATATACTTTGGGAAGCATTATAAAGGGTGAAAATCTATTGGATATGGATTAGAAGAGTTGTTAGGGTGATGTATCAAATTTAAGGGGTTGGAAAGTTCAATGTTGAACTTTAAACCTTATTTTTGATGGTTTAGAGTTCCTATTGGCTTAGGGACTTTCCAAGGATATTATTGGTGCAATGGTCAAGGGGGAGCAAAGCCTTTAGGGGGAGGTATCCATCATGGGATGATGGATGGTATTTTTCCTCATAAGGGGGAAATGTGAATTTTGAGATACCCAATTTGGAAATTTGGAGAGTTTATAAGATTGCCTCTCTTGAGTGATATGGGACTTATCACTAGGAAGATTGTAGGCATCCTAGGTATTTTTGGACCAAGGGGGAGATTATAAGATCTCATTGGGACATGAGACATTGACCTTCTTGGAGAAAACCTTTTTGATGTTAGTCAAAAAGGGGGAGAATGTTTGGGGAGAATGTTTGGGAGAATTTATGGGATTACCAATTTGGGAAGATTGGTAAGAATATTTGAGTTAGTGTTCTAACTCAAAGGTATGTGTTTTTGTCAAACATCAAAAAGGGGGAGATTGTTGGTGCAATCGGCCCAGGTCACGATTGACCGGACTCGCATTTGACTAGAGCGATGTTTTGATGTTTGACATGAAGGTTTGACATTGATGTCTGATAATGTTTTGGGGAGATTGTTGATGCAATCAACCCGGGTCATGATTGAGCGGACTCGAGTTTGACTCGAGGGGGATTTTGATGGTTAATTGGAGTTGACCATGTCATGGAAAGTCCAAGTCTTGAGTACTTGGCATGTAAGGTCCAAGAATGGGTCTTGGCAAGGAAAAGTCCAAGCATGGGTCTTGGCAAGGAAAAGTCCAAGCATTGGTCTTGGAATGGAAAGTCCAACATGGGTTGGCAAGTAAAGTCCAAGGGTGTAGTCTTGGTCACGTAAGCCCAAGGGTGTAGTCTTGGTGGTGAAAGTCCAAGTCATGAGTAATTGGAATTTGGAAAGTCCAAGGGGTTTGATATTGGTGGCATAAAGTCCAAGGGTGAAGTCTTGGTAGCATAAGTCTAATGTTTGGCAGCGTAAAGTCCAAGCGGAGTCTTGGTAGCGTAAGTCCAATGTGCCTTGGCGGTGTAGACACCGTTAGCATGACATAGCCGATGGAAGCACCTGAAGGCTAGTGTATGGATGAACAAATCATGGATGACTTGGAGGGATTTGATAGGCGCGAGGCTGACGGAGGTGTCTAGAAAGCTTAGGTCTAGGCTATGGGTGGTCTAGCAAGTATGGGGGCACCATACTTGGGTTAAACCTCATGTTTGAGGTTAAAACCACATGTTTGAGGTGTATCAGTCGACTGGTACCATGTGGCAGTCGACTAGTGTGAGTTAACTAGGGTTTGACTGCGTGGAGTGCCCTAGCGATCATTGCCAGTGTGCGGCATTCGAGCAAGCGATCGGTGATCTTATGAACGATCGGGGTGCTCGATATTCGGGCATAAAATGGAGTCTGACTCGACTGTTGGGGTTAGTAGTCGAGTGAAGGCTCAATCAGTGGACTGATGGACATGATCAGTCGGCTGATGTCCTATCCGTTGGATTTTTCTAGCGTGGATTGCACCGTTGCTTGACAACAATAGTGTCATTAGTCGACTGATGATCCCGATCAGTCGACTGATAGGCGAAATCTAGCCCAGACAGCAGCTATAATGGAAGCTCATGGAGGAGAATTTTGCAACCGGTTCTTGGGAGCTTTTTGGGAGAATTGTTGTTGCAAATCAGGGTCTCCAAGTGCAATTCAAGCAATCACAAAGCAAGCATCCAAAAGCGCAATTGTAAAGTGTTTTCATTACTTGTATTGTATTTCATTAGTGTAATTGCTTGTATTTGTTATATTACTTAATGTAATCATTTGTACGAGATTTCTCCACCTCCAACTTGTGTCAAGAAGAAGTTTACTTAGTAGTGGTGTGTGATTTGCATCGCTAGGGCTCTTACGAGCCCAATCCGTGGAGTAGGAAACATTTGATTCCGAACCACATTATATCCTTGTGTCTTGATCGTATTTGTGTGTTTGTATTGTATATTTTCTATTTTCGCTGCATAATAATATATTTGTAGCAAGCATGATCGCGAACGAATTCCATTGACGCATCCAAAATGCTATTCACCCCCCTCTAGCGGTCATCGAATCTTGTACAAGGTGGAGACCAAAGGCTGAGCTACAAGTCACTAAGGTAAGCTCGAGTGTGAGTGAAGGTAAGGTCGGGTCCTTCGTACGGGGATGTTTTTAGGCGGCGATCCGACTATGACTTCCAGTGGAAGGTCTAGGTCGAGATCGGACGGTAAGTGGCCGTTGGATTTTACCTTTACTTGTTTGTTTCAAGATAACTCTTTACTACAGTCGAAAAACTTAGCCTACAGTCGACTGATGGTTGTTAGCAGTCAACTATTGGTGGCATCAGTCGACTGATAAGGGTGAACAGTTGACTGCCATTCAAATTTCCAGCTTCGATGAGAATCAAACCTCATCCCCTTATCTTAGGGTGAGGTGGCCTCTTTTGGTGGATCTTCATCTCATTGTTTAGGGGGATTCAAGGGCTATAAAAAGACATGAGATTCACTCATTTTCACATTATTCTAAGCTTCTTAAATGCTCGTGCAATGCCGCTTCTCTACGACAACTCTACGACGACGAAGCGCTACCGCAACACCGACAACACGTCCTCAACTTCAAGATTAGTTTGTCATTGGTATCACTTTTACTCTTTGTTTCAAATCTTTCAAGTGTAATCGAGCTTTCATTTGTCGTGTTTTCTTTCGTTAAGAGGAGAGGTGGTATTGTCCCTCTTCCTCGATCTTTGCTTTTGTGTATCCGTTGTCTCTTACCTCCAACGAGGAGGAGATTGTTAGTGAATTTCCCTCCGTAAGCGGTCTAGGATCGCAAGGGCCTTGGATTAGCAACCATTAGGTTGTGAACCATGTAAAACAAACTTGTGTTCTTTACTTTTCTGTTGTGTAATTAGTTCTATCTTTGTCTTAAATCGTAACATACGAAAAGATTATATCATGCGCTATTCACCCCCCTCTAGCACTTTTATGATCCTACAATTGGTATCAGAGCGGGGGCGCCACGATTTGGTGAAACCACCAATCTAGCAATGTTTTTTGTTTCTCTTTTCGTATTCGTTTTAATTTTCATCTTGTATCATTTTTTATTTCGTTAAACTACTAATCCAAGATGAGAGTCTTGGCAACTTGTTTCTTTTTGTGTCATTTTTTGTCATTGCGAGGTTCCTTTTCTAAATGGCCCATCTCAAAGGGTTTATCACCACCCAACCTCCATTTTACAATGGAGGTGACTTCCATTACTGGAAGGGTCGAATGGAGTGCTACTTGAAAACCCATGTAGAGATGTGGATTATGATACAAACCGGATTCACACTTCCAACAAATGAAGGTGGTGAATCCTTGGATTGCAATCAGTGGACAAGTGCCATGAAATGCCAAGTGGAAGCCGACGCCAAGGCCACACAAATCCTACCATGCGGGCTATCCAAAGAGGAGCTCAACCGCATCGGCCCATTCATAAGCGTAAAGGACTTGTGGAACAAGCTCATCGAGCTTCACGAAGGAACCGCCGACACCAAGGTATGTAAGTGGGATCTACTTTTAAATAAATTGTTTAACTTTAAAATGAAGGAACATGAGTTGGCCACTCAGCTCCATGCTCACATTCAAGACATCATGAATGGGCTACATTTGATCGGACAAAAGGTCAAAAATCGGCACGTAATTAGGTATGCACTAAACGCGTTCCCTAGGACCACCTTGTGAGCATCCATGGTCGATGCCTACAAGGTTTCTAAATATCTTTCAAAAATTAGGTTAGTCGAATTGTTCTCTGAATTTAAATTACATGAGAAGTCTAATTTGGTGCCCGCCGAGAAAAGTATCGCCTTGTTTGTAGGTCCGAAGAAGAAGCTAAAGAACAAACCACCACTGGAGGAAGAAGATGAGTATGAATCGGAGGTGGACAATGAGATGGAGACCGAACTAGTAAATCTAGTTCGGAAAATGATCAAGAGAAGAAGACGACAAATCAATAATCCAAGGAGGGTAAGTCAAAGCAAAGTTCTAACTATAGATGCTATGAGTTCAGTAGGATAGGCCATATCAAATCGGAGTGCCCAAGACTCAAGAATAAGGCACCACAATCCAAGAAGGCACTCAACGCAACGTGGGAGGAATCGTCGGATGAGGAAGATTAGCTCAACAACCTCGCCTTCATGGCCAAGTTGACCGAACCCGGGGATGTGTCCGAACCCGAAGATGAGTCTTACTCTGGATCCGACGATGAGTTTCAATTCAAGACAAGCCACAGATCCGTATCCGGTTCAAAAGGTTCAATAAAGGTGAGTCGGTATTTAGTTGATATGTTGTATAGTGCAATTAGATTTTTAACTAAAAAATTAGCTAAGTCCGAGTCCAAGGTCGAAACCTTAGTTGAGGAGGTTAAACTCCTTAAACACAAGGTCTCCCTAACCTCTTCGACTAGACAAGTTCGAGAGGAGAACTCAACTCGAGTTGAAAAACTCGAAGATGAGAACTCTCTCTTGAAAGGACAAGTCCAAGATCTTAGGCAAACGTTGGAAAGGTTTACTTTGGGATCCGAGGGGCTTGACCTACTACTTGGATAACAAAGGGCCGTGTACAACAAGGTCGGACTAGGATTTAGATCAACCACAACTACTAAATCATACATGTCAATCGTGAATCGAAATAGAACACAAGTCCAAGCATGGGTCCCTAAGACTGCTTTAATTTCACAATTAGGATATAATAAGTACTGGGTTCTCAAGGACCAAATCTACTAAGTGGAAAGACCAAATTGATTCAATGGTCTTGGGGGAGTTAGTACTAAATTTGTTTGTTCTATTACATGAAATTAGTCTTTGCATGCTTAGTTATTTTGTTTTAATTTTTAGAACGGATAGATACGGTCAATAACTCATCAATCTTGACAACATAGTATTAGGACATGGCGAGATGATGGTATGTTAGGGAAACGAAGTCCTGTGTGTCCAAATTAGATAAGACGTATCTAGCTTGGTGCACTCGACTAAGTTGAACTAGCTGAAGCTACCTCGTCGTATCCTTAACTAGTTAGACCAGGAAGTAATCTTAAGTGACTCAAGTAATCAATTTCTTGAATTTGGCTTTGTCTAAGGAAGTGGTCATTGTTCTGATCAAAGAAGCCCTCTGTGCCTAACCACAACCTGGAAGCCAATTTCTCAAAAAGTTTACTTGACGAGCTAAGGGTTAAATCCAAATCTAACCCAAGGTTGATTAGCTTCAAGACACTAAATTTAATTAAGTAAAATTGAAGTCATCTCAAAAACATTTAAGGTTAACATGTTTGATCATGTAGAAAAGGTGAGATGACTATTAGGCTAAAATATTCAACCAACTTTAAAATCCAATGTCCGATACAACTACTATATGTGTAGGATTAATGGATGTTAGATAGTGGGTGCTCCCGACACATTATCGGAGACCGACTAAAATTTTCGAAACTCAGATTCAAAAGTCAAGGATCAGTAGCATTCAGAAACAACGGGAAGCTCAAAATCATCGGTTCAGGTGATATTTAGCTGAACTCTAACTTTATAATTCGTAATGTACTTTTAGTTGAAAATTTCTATTTTAATTTACTTAGCGTAAGCCAATTGTGTGATAACAACTATAAAATTACCTTCTTACAAAATGAATGCTTAATTAAAACTAATTATACCTAAAAAAACAATACTTAAAGGAACGAGGAATAGCAACATATACACAATTAATTTACCCAACTCCTCATCCAAGTGTCTAATGACATAGCAAGAGGAATCTTGGGTGTGACACTGACAACTCGGACACTCTCATCCAAGACTCGTACACAAAATGAGTCAGAGTGACCTAGTCAGAGGTTTACCCAACCTTAACAACTTAGACAATAAAATTTGTAATGCGTGTCAACAAGGTAAACAAACTAGGGCACAACATCAACTAACTAACCAAGAAAGAACCAAAAGTGTACTTGAGCTCCTACACTTAGACCTATTTGATTCTCATGAAGCCAAGTCACTAAACAGAAGTAAATTCTGCTTAGTCATAGTCGACTACTCTAGGTTTACCTGGATTAGGTTCCTAAAACACAAAAGTGAAACCCTAGAACAACTCACCAACTTATGCAAGTTAATAGAAAATGAAAAGAACCTTAAGGTTAAGAGACTTTGAAGCGATCATGGTGGTGAATTCGAAAACCTTAGGTTCACCGACTTCTGTAACCTAAACGGATACCACCATGAGTTCTCCTTCCCTAGAATCCCACAACAAAATGGTCTAGTCGAGCGAAAGAATAGAACCCTACAAGATGCCGCTAGAACCATGTTAAATGAATACAACCTTCCTAATAGGTTTTGGGCAGAAGCCGTTAGTATGACTTGTTATGTCTAAAATATAATCCTACTAATCAAGAGACACCTTATGACCTCATACGAAATCTACTACGTAAAATTACCTAACATTAAATATTTTAGGGTATTTGGATGTAGGGTACACATCTTAAATACTAAAGACTACCTAGGGAAATTCACATCTAAAACAACCACCGGAATATTCCTAGGATACTCAACCACAAGTAAAGCCTATAGGGTCTATAACAATGAAACTCTAAAAATCGAATAAACGATTAATGTAGTATTAGATGAAGGAGATAAACCCACAAAACCCGAAGTAGAACTAGTTAATGAACCGATTGATACTAGACCTGAGTCTGACCATGAAAATGAGTCTAGTATAAATCCTAACCCAAGTCAGTCTAGGTTATAATCAAATCATCCCATTGATCAAGTAATAGGTGATCCCAACCTAGGGGTTCAAACTAGAGGGTCATATAGAAACCTTAGTCAAATCTCATTAATCTCGAAAATCGAACCCAAATCAATTGAACAAGCTCTTCTTGATCCCGATTGGATTATAGCTATGCAAGAAGAGCTAGCTCAATTCACTAGGAGTGAAGTCTGGGAATTAGTACCACCACCTAAAGATAAATCGATCATTGAAACAAGGTGGGTATTCTAGAACAAACTCGATGATAAAGGAGAAGTAGTTAGGAATAAGGCAAGATTAGTTGCTAAAGGATTTAGTCAAGTAGAAGGGTTAGATTATGACAAAACCTATGCCCCCATAGCTAAACTAGAATCAATTAGAATATTGTTGGCCTACGTTGCACATCGAGGATTCAAATTATTTCAAATGGATGTGAAATCAGCGTTTTTAAATGGTTTTATTAAGAAAGAGGTCTACGTTAGCCAACCCCCAGGATTTCAAAGTTTAGAAAAATCTGACCATGTTTTTAGACTTAAGAAAGCTTTATATGGACTAAAACAAGCTCCTAGAGCTTGGTATGAAAGGCTTTCCGTTTATCTCAAGTCAAAAGCGTTTAGTCAAGGCCTAGTAGACCCAACCCTGTTTGTAAAATCCGTAGGTAAAGAAATTTTTATTGCCCAAATATATGTAGATGATATAATCTTTGTAACAACCAACTCAATTTTACTAAATGAGTTCATTTCACTAATAGAAAGTGAATTTGAAATGAACTTAGTAGGAGAATTAACATTTTTTTCTAGGCTTACAAATTAAACAAACTAAGGAAGGAATTTACCTACATTAACATAAATACACTAAGGAATTAATTAATAGATTTGGAATGAAAAATGCTAAGGTAATAAATACACCAATGGCTACAAATGTCAATATAGGAGAAGACTTAGATGGAAAACCAATAGACCTAAAATACTATAGGAGCGTGATAGATAATCTCTTGTACTTAACTGCGAGTCGACTCGATATACTATTTGCAGTGAGTATGTGTGTAAGATTTCAAACTTGTGCTAAGGAGTCGCACCTAACATTAGTCAAACGCATCCTTAGATATCTAAAGGGAATACTAAATGTAGGAATTTGGTACCCTAGATCTAACGAGTTTGAACTAATCAGCTACTTTGACTCGGATTATGCCGGTAGTAAACTCGATAGAAAGAGCAGGAGTGGGTGTTGCCAACTTCTTGGCTCAAGTCTAGTGAGCTGGTGCAGTAGAAAGAAACACTGTGTTGCCTTGTCTACTACCGAAGCCGAATACGTCGTGATGGGTGAGTGTGTAGCTCAACTCCTTTGGATGAAGCACACACTCCAAGACTTTAAGTTAAACTTTAACAACACTAAAATTTACATCGACAACATTAGTTCAATTAATTTAACCAAAAACTCAATCTGTCATTCTAGAACCAAATATATAGAGGTCAAACACCATTTCATTTGAGAACATGTAGCAAATGGGACCATACAACTCAAATACGTAGAGTCCAAATTGAACCTAGCAGACCTATTTACCAAGCCCTTACCAAAAGCAGAGTTTAGTCTGCTTAGATAAAAATTAGGTATGTGCGTAATAGAGTAGGATTCAAAACTTTTATTTTCCTTTATACTCAATTTTTAATTTTCATGCAAAATGGAACTAGCCTAGGGCTTACCCTAGAAAGCATGCACCTATAGATTTAAGAAGCCAATACATCTCACAACACATAGGACTAATGTGTTTGTGTACTTAGCTACGTAGATGGGTGTGAGATGTTAGGACCTTACTTCTGGTTCCAGATGTAGATCTAGTGCATCAACATGAACCATGGAGTATAATTATCTAAATTAACCAACTCTAATCAGGACTTATTGATCATTCTATATCAATCAAGTCAAATAGAGTTGAACATACTATTAGATGAGCTTATGTTTAAACTATTATTTTCAAAATCTAAGAGAAACATGCTTGGACTTAGAAAGACTATTTTTATTTTCTTTTATTTATAGAAACCCCCACACATTTCGATTTATGGCAAAAGGGGGAGAAAAAGGCCAAAGTTAATAGATCAATTTTTTTTTTGATAACTTAACTTAAATCTAAACTTAAAACCATCAAGCCAAAGTTAAGTAAGTGATTACTTAACTTAACCTTTTTAATGGCAACAGGGGGAGAAAAAGGCCAAAGTTAAGAGATCAAAATTAATTTTTGATAACTTAACTTAAGCTTAACTTAAACATTTAGGTCAATGTTAAGTAATCTTGATTACTTAACTTTTTAAGTAGCAAAATGATAAGGGGGAGAGCTAAGATCCTTTTTTAAGTACTCACCTAAGGTCAAGGGAGAAGTTACCTCACGGGGGAGGACTTGAAAAAGAGTTTTACTCATACTCCTACTTATGCTAACTCACTAAGTTACTCACACTAACTTACTAAGTCATGCATTTATGCTTATTTCATATTCATAATAATCATTTCACTTACTTAATGCACTCTTATGCGTTAATTTTTCCCTTAACTTTGTGTCGGTTTGCCATAGATCAAAAAGAAGGAGATTGTTAGTGCAGTAGGCACCAGATAATCGAACCTAGGTTTTGATTATGATAAATACCCAAAGCTAAGGTCATATTATTGTTTAATGAGTTGAACCAAGTGTGCAGAAATGATTAAACTGAGCTAAAGGTCAGCGACACACGGAGAATCTCGTGTTGAGAAATTGTGATGGTCGGACAACATCAGGTGAACTTCGGAGGGAGTCGAAGAACCCAGGTGGAGACCCTAGGTTGAGCTACAAGTCACTAAGGTAAGCTCGAGTGTAGTAAAGATAAGGTCGGGTCCTCCATACGGGGACATTTTTAGGCGGCAATCCGACTAAGACTTCCAGTGGAAAGTCTAGGTCGAGATCGGACGGTAAGTGGCCATCGAATTTTACCTTTACTTGTTTGTTTCAAGCTAACTCTTTGCTACAGTCGAAAAACCTAGCCATTAGTCAACTGATGATTGTTAGCAGTCGACTGCCAGTGGTATCAGTCGATTGATGAGGGTGAACAGTCGACTGCCATTCAAATTTTCAGCTTCGATGAGAGTCAAACCTCATACCCTTATCTTAGGGTGAGGTGACCTCTTTTGGTGGATCTTCATCTCATCGTTTAGGGGGCTTTAAGGGCTATAAAAAGACATGGGATTCACTCATTTTCACATTATTCTAAGCTTTTTAAATGCTCCCACAACATAGCTTCTCTATGATAACTCTACGACGATGAAGCGTGATGCATGTGAACGCGGCCTTAAATCTCGTGACGGAGACCGCCGAGGACTCGAACCGCGTGCTCGCACTCAACTCTCGCAAGTACATGAATGTCGTCAAGTAATAAAAAGATTATTGATCCCACAGGGACTGAGATTTGAGTACCGACCTATTCGGTGGACGTTATTGTTCGGAATTCAAATCTAATGTTTGTGATTGCGAGGGTTGTCGGCGGTCCTAACTCAATACGGTGTCACACGGAAGAAGAAAAGGCTTGCTGCGAGTCTTTGGAAGGGATTCTAGGATTTCAATTTCGCTTGTGTGTCACAAAACATGCTATCAATTGAGCATTATCTAATCATCTAACTATGGCCTTGTGGAAGGGACATCATACACTCCCCCGATGAGCCTTCGCATCTATCCGGAGCTATCTCTGCCTTACAAGGATAGGATAGGTGGTACGAGGATGTCGAATCAATGCCTAGGTTCCTCTTTAATTCCCTTAAGTCTTAGATACAAGGGTTGTCACCCCTCATATCGGCTAAGCACAGTAGATAGAAAACCAAAATACATAGATATCGGTCTAAACTAATACCAATTGCAAATACAAACTCAAGAACAGAATTTAATTTGGATTAATATATTCTACACACAAACTACTCCCTAATCCTAGAATCGAAGAAACTACTCCATAAATATGAGAAGAGAAACACAAAGCACGTTCATATTCGAATAAACAATAGATAACATGCAAAGAATAGAAATTACAATGCAATATGGTCTTCTCTCCGGCGTTGAAGTGCAGAACTTGGATCTCCGGTGGCCTTCCTCCTCCCCGTTGCATCAATTCCCCCAGACTTAGATCTTTGCTTGTCCTCAAGCAAACCTCAGTGCCATGAAATTTTAAAAAGGTATTGTTCCATACTTAGCATGTTAATTAGATTTATCAAGTGGTATTTACAATCAAAGTAAAATAGATATGTTCTAGAAATTCACTAAGTTAGCTCCTCATGCCCGTGCCAAGCGAATCTTCTTAAGGGATACTCATTCCATGATAAGTTAAGTTGTCATCCTATATCTTTCCTAAGGTATCCAGCTCTTAGGCACTTACCTGCCCAAAGCAAGGGTCGTTCCCTAGATATAACACAAAGTCTCAAAGTTGTGCTCGGTATTGAGAGAAATTGGTAGGTGTTTCCCCAGTAATCTAAATCGGTCTCAAAGGGGCACCTAACCATTTCCACCTACGACAATTGTTTTTTTTATCCCTCATAATCTCTTTTTCTTTTTTTTTCTCTTTCATTTCTTTTTCTCTATGTTTTTGGCTCACTGGAATTTTGATATTTCCGAAAGAGCTTACACAATCCAAGCATCTCCAGTAACTAAAATGATAAACTTAGCGTCACCTGTGGATTGCAAAGTACTAGACTACTGAGATGAATCATAACTAGATATGTACTAGACTCTCCCTTTCAGAAAGTTCATCATGTGAATGTAGGGATGTATACTGAAAAGTCTATCTTTTGTATGAACATCTTTATTTTAAAATAAGAATCACATGATCATTGTTTGCATATTTTTATGGTTATGCAATATTGTCTAATACTTTACATTATAGATAACATGGTGTGTGGTGTCACACAGGAGATCATGTTATCGGCTCCATGAAAAGTATAAGTAAAGGCTCACAACCGAGATGGCTTTGGACAAACCATCGGAATGGTTGTAGTGTGATTTGGTATTGGTTTGTCTTGACCATAGAATCACACTAGTGCACTTTGTGTGTATTGAGCAGGACCGACTTAGATGTGATTCGATTTATTGCTGACTACATAATCGAATCGGACCTCAGATATTATTTAGTACATATGCTCTTAATCCCGATATAATAACGGGCACATATACTTAGTACTCATCTCTTTGATTTACCAATGGGCGAGATTTATAGATTAAATCGATAGGCTCAGTAAGTTGGGAGATGATATTATTTATATGGTGTGTCGTTGATTATAGGAGGAACCCATGTCCTATATATTAGGATGATGATGTCCCCTTGAGGAGCTCATAAAGATCATCATGTAAACCCTGAAGGTGGACTTGGTCCGGCATGATGAAAAGGTTAAGTGGTACTACTCAAGGAGTTAGATGTCGATTAATTAATGATCAGTAAATTAATTAATCGACGGACATTCGAGATCTTAAACACGGGGAGAAAATATACAAATAATATATGGAGCACATATTATCATATGGGGGTTGGTGAGGTAGATCAATGATGATCCATTAGTGGATTGGATCATCATTAGTGGATCGGACTTTATGTGGGCTTGATCCATGGGTGGCCAAGATCCAACTCCTCCTCATGGTCCCTAATGTAGCCTATTAACACCTCATGAAGCTTAGATCCAAAGGATAGAAACAAAACTCTAGATCCAAAGGTGGAGATTAAATCTCTAGATCTGACGGTTGAGATTAAATCCCTAGAACCAATGAAGGAGATTAAATCAAGCCTTAAGCCTAAATCTATAAATATTGGCTTAAGGGTGGGTGGCAACACATGGAAGAGGAAAAGGGGCTTAGGTTGGGCGGCAAGGGCTTTGGAGATTTAGGGTTTTGGGTGGCCACAATTAAGGAAAGATGCTTCTTCTTCTTCTTCTTCCTTATGGTGGCAGCACCTTTCTTCCCTCAACTCTCCTTGGTTTTGGCCGGCGTCCAACATCCTCCCTTTCATCTGAGAGCATGGCTTAAGGGGATTAGGGTTTTCTTCCTTTGGAGGCTAGGAATCCTAGTTGGTTTAGGATTGGGTTTGGTGGCTAGGGTTTTGGGAGTCATGGGTGGGCGGCAACATTGGGAGGAGTTTTTCTTCTTCTTCCTAAGGTGTGGCCGGTTCCTCCATCTTCCCTCTACCTTGTCTTGAGCTCATCCTAATCTTCTTCCCCACTTTCATGGCCGGCCATAAGGAGAGCAAGGATTAGGGTTTGGAGGCTTAGGGTTTAGGAGGCTTGGGTGGCACCAAATAAGGAAGTAGTTTGTTTTCTTCTTCCTATCCTTTGGTGACCGGAGCCCACAACCCTATCCCAGCCCTTGGCCGGCATCCAAGGACCTCTTCTCCTTCTCCTTAGGTGGTGGAAACAAGATATAGGGCTTTCCCTTGGTGTCTTTGCCGGTTTCCACCATTATCTCCTTCTCCTTGTTGGCCGGTGGCAAGCATTCTCCTTGTTGCTTGTTGGTTGGCCATAGGAAGGAGAAGAGATTTGTTTCTATTCTTCCTCTTGCTTTGGAAGAGCAAGGAAGGAAGATTTGTGATCTAGGAGCTTTGACTTATGGTAGATCATCGCCCACACGACGTCCGAAAGGAGGAAGGACATACATTAGAAGATCGAGAGGTATATCGATTCTCTAATCTTTATATGTTACATGTTTGTATTTGTTTTTCAACTATGAGCATGATATAAATCTGTATATGGCTTAATAATACTTGGATCCCGAGCACAAACACAAAAACTGGCGATCCGGACATCGTCTATTCCGCGGCTACTCGTAGAATAGAGGATGGTCGCTTGAACAACTAGTTTGTTCAAGTGACCTCTCTAAACGAATAGCACGACGATGGCTTGGTTGTTTGGGAAATCCCTTTTGTCTAGGATTAAATTTTAATCCGGGGACATCGAAGGGATCTCCATGATCAAACGACCGAGGTGAAGTGGGAAGCGAAGTTTCCCCTCATGGACTCGATAAGCAAAAACCATTAAATTGGTATGAGAGCTTCCAGGGCAAAACCCTTCAATTGGTATCGGAGACAAGGTTTCCAGTTTTGTGTGTTTAGGATTCGGTTAATTTTTATACACTTTTTTATATATTATATGTGTCGGATAATACTAGGATATGCATAGTTTAACTCTTTGGTTACAGGCATAAGATCCAACTATTATGGCCATATGTGTGTATGTGATTGTATGTGTGTAAATATTTATTTTGTTGAATCCTCGGGGTTGACGAGGCTAGTATTTAGTTTTTGTAAATTAAATACGGCATTGTTTATCCACTCTTTATTTTATTTTACTTTCGATCTAGATTTCATGTACACTCCCTCGTGGAGTATAGGATCGATGGATGTAAATTAAAATAGGTTTTAGTCTTGGCTCGGATCTCCGGATGGCTTGTACATGGCGAAGGAGGAGCGGACGAGATGGCGTTGCGACGGGAGACATATTTAAGACAAAAGCCATAATAGTTGGAAAATAATTTTATTTTTCATATTTATTGCTTTTTGTTTGATATGCATGTCGTAGGCTAGAAAATTCCTCATTTTCAAATTACTAAGTGGGAGAGGGATATTTTTATAAATTCCCACGACCTCCATTACGATTTGACAAGTGATGCAAACAAACTTGCGCGTCAGCTCTGAGTGCCTTCCTCCTCATCGGATGAGTTTGTTTGCGGAACATAAGGTCGAATATGGTTATAGGAAATTATTAAGGAGCATGTGTACTTCCCCATCGTAAGGCACATAACCTGAGATAATTAACTTGGTACCAAGTAATGGTGAACACTTAGATACAAATATAAGTATCCTCCCCATCGGAGTCACTGCTTTTATTTGTAGGGCCGAAGAGAAATCAACTATTAATTTTACTTGTCAAAAAGTTATGTTGACAAGATAGTAAAATTAATGCGTAAAAGCACCTCTTACAAATGTAGAATTCGTATACGTCCACACTATCGTGGCATACGATATTCTCAGTGTTTTGAGGTGTTGGTTGATTTTAAAATTTTATTGTTTGAGGAATCAATAATTTTTTAAAATCTACAGTAATGATCTATGTGATTCTTAGGATTTTCAAGAATGAGTTTCAGTCCACTTACTATAATACTAAAGGAAATAAACTTACTGTACCCAAATAATGTTGATTGGAAAAGAATCCAAATATTGTCTTATCTGCAAAGGAGTACAAGTATGCACTCTTCAAAGAGTGTCCTCAGGCCATCGTTGCTCAGAAGGTTTCTACTTCTAAGCCGAAAGGCAAGAAGAAGAAGAAACAAGGTGAAGCAAAGGTGGAGGGAGGATCTCAGGGAGGAGTGAAGAAGCCAAAAGGCAAGTACTTCACTTGCAAGCAGGATAGACATTGGAAGAAGGACTGTCCCAATCCAAAGCAGAACAAAGATAATATCCTTTGGTCTAGTCGTTGAAACATGGTTAGCGGTGTTATCTATCAGCACCTGGTGTGTAGATATAGGAGCCTCTGATCATGTCTGCAATACTTTGAAGGGTTCCAGGAAACCCGATGACGAGCTAAAAGGGAGATTACCATTTACTTGGGCAATGCCATGAAGATGGCGGCTATTGCAGTGGGAGAAGTTTTATTTATCTCTTGAGAAAAATAAAACTTAGGTTCTGGAAAATTCCCTTTATGTACCTTTATGAAGGGTTTTGCTTATCGAGTCTGCGAGGGGAAACTTTGCTTCCCACTTCACCTCGGTAGCTTGTCCATGGCGATCCCTTCGATGTCGCCGGATTAAAAAAAAATAATCCGAGACAAAAGGGATTGCCCAAACCACCAAGTCATCGTCGTGCTATTCGTTTAGAGAGGTCACTTGAACAAACTAGTTGTTCAAGCGACCATCCTCTATTCTACAAGTAGTCGCGGAATAGACGATGTCCGGATCGCCGGTTTTTGTGTTTATGCTCGAGATCCAAGTATTATTTAGCCATTTACAGATTTATAACATGCTTATAATTGAAAAACAAAAACAAGCAACAAACAAAAGAGAAAAGAGAATATATATACCTCTTGATCTTCTAATGTATGTCCTTCCTCCTTTTGGACGTCGTGTGGCCGATGATCTACTAAAAGTCGAAGCTCCAAGATCGCAAATCTTCCTTCCTTGCTCTTCCAAAGCAAGAGGAAGAATAGAAACAAGGTTTTTCTCCTCTCTAGAAACAACCAACAAGGAACTAAAACTATCCTTGCCGTCGGCCAACTAGGTGAAGGAGAAGATGGTGGAAAACAACCAAGACACCAAGGGAAGCCCTATATCTTGTTTCCACCACCTAAGGAGAAGGAGAAGGGAGCTTTTGGGCGCCGGCCAAGGCTAGAAAAGAGGCTAGAGAGGTGCTGGACATTGGCCAAAAGAGGAAGAAGAAGAGAAGAATACCTTCCTTATTTGGTGCCACCCTTGCCTCTAAACCCTAATCCTAATCCTATCTCAACTAGGATTCCTCTTCCTTGCCGCCCAAAAACCCTAGCTCTCATCAATCATGTCACGCCAACTCCCTTGACATCCTTTTATACAGTTAGGGATAAGTCATGAATTAATCTCATCCATTGGTTCTAGGGATTTAATCTCAATCGTCGGATCTAGAGATTTAATCTCAATCGTCGGATCTTAGAGATTTAATCTCTACCAATGGATCTTAGAGTTTTGTTTCTATCCATTGGATCTAAGCATCATGAGGTGTTAATAGGCTACATTAGGGACCATGAGGAGGAGTTGGGTCTTGGCCACCCATGGATCAAGCCCACATAAAGTCCGATCGACTACTGATGATCCAATCCACTAAAGGTTCATCATTGATCTACCTCACCAACCCCCATATGATAATATGGGCTCCATATATTATTTGTACATTTTCTCTCCGTGTTTAAGATCTCGAATGTCCGTCGATTAATTAATTTACTGAGCATTAATTAATCAACATCTAACTCCTTGAGTAGTACCACTCAACCTTTTCATCATGCCGGACCAAGTCCACCTGTAGGGTTTATATGATGAACCTTATGAGCTCCTCAAGGGGAAATCATCATCCAAATATATAGGACACGGTTTCCTCCTATAATCAACAGCACACCATATAAATAATATCATCTCCCAACTTACCGAGCCTATCGATTTAATCTATAAATCTCGCCCATTGGTAAATCAAAGAGAGGAGCACTAAGTATATGTGCTCGTTATTATGTCGGGATTAAGAGCATGTACTAAATAATATTTGAGGTCCGATTCGATTATGTAGTCAGCAATAAATCGAATCACCTCTAAGTCGGTCCTGCTCAATACACACAAAGTGCACTAGTGTGATTCTATGGTCAAGACAAACCAATACCAAATCACACTATAACCATTCCGATGGTTTGTCCAAAGTCATCTCGGTTGTGAGCCTTTACTTATACTTTTCAAGGGGCCGATAACATGATCTCCTGTGTGACACCACACACCATGTTATCTACAATGTAAAGTATTAGACAATATTGCATAACCATTTGCAAACAATGATCATGTGATTCTTATTTCAAAAATAAAGATGTTCATAGAAAAGATAGACTTTTCAGTATACATCTCTACAATCTCCCACTTATACTAAAAGACTATGCTGTCCTCATACTGCCATACATCTGATTCCCCTTCCCTTCACATGCCTATCAAAGCTCTCACTAGAATGGCCTTAGTGAAAAGGGTCTACCAGGTCATCCTCTGATGCAATCTAGGCGACAACAACTTCTACCTCCTTTACGATTTCTCGTATCAGGTGGTACTTGCGCTCTATGTGTTTACTCACCTTATGGGCTCGTGGTTCCTTCCAGTTTGCAACTGCACCATTATTATCACAAAAAATTGTGATAGTTTTAGGCAAATCAGGAATCACATCCAAGTCCATCTGGAAGTTCCGGATCCACACAGCTTCTTTGGCCGCTTCAGAGGCCGCCACATACTTAGCTTCCATAGTGGAGTCCGCCACACATTTCTGCTGGACACTCCTCCATATAATGGCTCCACCTCCCAAAGTAAACACAAAACCTGAGGTAGACTTATTGTTATCCCTATATGATTGGAAGTCACAATCCATGTAACCCACAGGGAGTAATTGGTCTGCTCGGTAAACTAGCATATAATCCCTAGTCCTTCTCAGGTACTTTAATATATGCTTTACCGTAGTCCAATGTCCCTATCCTGGATTACTTTGATATCTGGTGACCATGCCCAGGGCAAAGCAGATATCTGGTCTCGTACAGAGCATCGCATACATGAGGCTTCCTACTGCCGAAGCATAAGGAACCTCCTTCATCTCCTCTATCTCCTCAGATGATCTAGGACACATCTCCTTAGATAAAGGAACTCCATGCCTGAAAAGTAGAAAACCCTTCTTGGAGTTCTGCATGCTAAAATGCTCCATAATCGTGTCTATGTATGAAGCTTGGGATAAGCACAATATCTTTTTCCTGCGATCCCTTACAACCTTGATCCCAAGGATGTGTCCCACCTCCCCCAAGTCCTTCATATCAAACTATTTGGACAACCATACCCTTACGTCCGATAACACCTTGATATTGTTGCCAATCAACAAAATGTCATCTACGTATAGTACAAGAAATACCACTATGTTTCCGTCACATCTCTTGTATACACAAGACTCATCCGAACTTTGAATAAATCCATAAGACTGGATCACTTCGTCAAAGAAGATGTTCCAAGACCTCGAGGCTTGTTTAAATCCATAAATGGACCGATTAAGCTTACATACAAGATGCTTTTTGCCTTTAGCAATGAATCCCTCTAGTTGCTTCATATAGATGTTTTCCTCAAGACTTCCATTAAGGAAAGCTATCTTGACATCCATCTGCCACACCTCATAATCCATATGATCTGCTATGCATAAGAGAATTCGGATAGACATAAGCATGGCTACCGATGAAAAGGTCTCCTCATAATCGATACCCTCTTTCTGAGTATACCCCTTCGCAACAAGCCTCGCTTTGAAGGTATCAACCTTCCCATCTATTCCTCTCTTTCTCTTGTAGATCCACTTGCATCCAATAGTTTTTACACCATCGGGTGGTTCTACTAGCTCCTAGACCTGATTTGAGTCCATAGATTCAAACTCAGCATTCATTGCACTTTTCCAAGATACTGCATCTTTATCTTGGATTGCCTTGTCATATGTTCAGGGATCAGATTCATGTTTGCCAGGGACCAAATCAGAAGATTCTCCCAAGAACATGAATCTATCAGGCTGTCTCACAACCCTCCCACTACGACGAGGTATCACCTGTGTATCCTCTGTGACACGCGATGCAGTGACATGTGGTATATCCTCTTGTACTGGCGGTACTAAAGAAGTGACTTCCCCTTTTAACTCTTCTAGAACAATTTTACTTTTGGGCTTGTGGCTCATCACATAGTCTTCCTCTAGAAATCTGGCGTTCGTGCTAACGATCACCCTCTGATCTCTAAGACTATAAAACAATCCACCCTTCGTTCCCCTGGGATAGCCAACGAACATGCGTACTTCTGTACGAGGTTCCAACTTACCAGCATCTGCCTTCAGCACATGTGTTGGACACCCGCATATCCGAATATGTCTTAGACTAGGCTTTTGCCCAGTCCACAATTCTGTAGAGTAGAAGGCACTGATTTAGATGGAACAAAGTTCAGAATGTACACCGCCGCATATAGAGCATATCTTCAGAACGAATCTGGCAAGTCAGAATAACTCATCATCGATCTAACCATCTCCATAAGAGTCCTATTCCTTCACTCTGCTACACCGTTCTGCTTGGGTGTGCCAGGTACAGTCAATTGGGATTGAATCCCAGCCTCTGATAAGTAGTTCCTACACTCTCCAAGAGGTACTCACCACCACGATCATATCGTAGTGTCTTGATACTTTTACTTTGACGTTTCTCCACATCAGCCTTGAATTTTTTGAACTTGTCAAAGCATTCAGACTTGTGGCGCATCAGGTAAATGTATCCTTATCTTGAGTAATCGTCTATAAAAGAGACGAAATACTCAAAACCACCTCTAGCCTGGATAGACATAGGACCACACAAATCAGAATGAACCAATTCTAACACATCCTTGGCTCTATACCCCTTGGCCTTAAAAGGCCTATTGGTCATCTTACCCTCCAAGCATGATTCACAGGTTGGGAGATCCTCCACCACTAATGAACCCAAAGGTCCATCAGCTATCAACCTTTGAATTCTACTTAGGTTAATGTGACCAAGCCTAAGAAACCAAAGATATGTTTGGTTTATCTTCGAAGGTTCTTTTCTCTTATTGGAATTAGAAGATGAATTATTAACTTCAATTTGCATCGTGGGAGGTTTTGGTTCAAGTGTGTACAAATTTCCTATCAATGCACCCGAACAGATATTCTCCCTATTCCTTTTTATAACATCTCTGTCATTAAAAGAAATAGAATATCCATCCATAAACAATTTAGAAACTGAAACTAAGTTCTTTCTAAATAAAGGTACATAAAGGGAATTTTCCAGAACCTAAGTTTTATTTTTCTCAAGAGATAAATAAAACATCTCCCACTGCAATAGCCGCCACCTTCATGGCATTGCCCAAGTAAATGGTAATCTCCCCTTTAGCTAGTCGTCGGGTTTCCTGGAACCCCTGCAAAGTATTACAGACATGATCAGTGGCTCCCGTATCTAGACTCCAGGTGCCGGTAGATAACACCGCTAATCATGGTTCAACGACTAGTCCAAAGGTACCTTTGTTCTGCTTTGGATTGGGACAGTCCTTCTTCCAATGTCTATCCTGCTTGCAAGTGAAGTACTTGCCTTTCAGCTTCTTCACTCCTCCCTGAGATCCTCCCACCACCTTTGCTCTACCTTGTTTCTCCTTCTTCTTGCCTTTCAGTTTAGAAGTAGAAACCTTTTTGAGCAACCATGGCTTGAGGACACTTTTCGAAGAGTGCATACTTGTACTCTTTTGCAAATAAGACAATATCTAGATTCTTTTCCAATAAACATTATTTGGGTACAGTAAGTTTGTTTCCTTTAGTATCATAGTAAGTGGACTGAAAGTCATTTTTGAAAATCCTAAGAATCACATAGATCATTATTGTAGATTTCAAAAAATTATTGATTCCTCAAACAATAAAATTTTAAAATCAACCAACACCTCAAAACACCGAGAATATCGTATGCCACGATAGTGTGGACGTATACGAATTCTATATTTACAAGAGGAGGTTTTACCCATTAATTTTACTATCTTGTCAACCTAACTTTATGACAAGTAAAATTTAATAGTTGGTTTCTCTTGGGCCCTACAAATAAAAGCAGTGACTCCGATGGGGAGGATACTTATATTTATATCTAAGTGTTCACCATTACTTGGTACCAAGGTAATTATCTCGGATTATGTGCCTTACGATGGAAAAGTACACACGCTCCTTAATAATTTCCTATAACCATATTCGACCTTGTGATCCGCAAACAAACCCATCCGATGGGGAGGAAGGCACTCAGAGCTGACGCGCAAGTTTATTTGCATCACTTGTTAAATCGTAATGGAGGCCGCGGGAATTTATAAAAATATCCCTCTCCCACTTAGTAATTTGAAATTGAGGAATTTTCTTAGCCTACAACATGCATATCAAACAAAAAGAAATAAATATGAAAAATAAAAATATTTTCCAACTATTATGGCTTTTGTCTTCAATATGTCTCCCGTCGCAATGCCTTCTCGTCCACTCCTCCTACGCCATGTACAAGCCATCCGGAGATCCGAGCCGAGACTAAAACCTATTTTAATTTACATCCATCGTGCTAGGAGGCTCGTTGGCTCCCATGTCCCCGGATTAAAATTTTCACTAATGAAAACTAATCCGGATGGGATGAGTTTCCTAAGCTCAACCAATTCATCGTCGTGCTAACGACTTGAGCGATCGCTTGAACAAACTAGTTGTTCAAGCAACCAAACTCTTCTAGTCGGTTAGCCGCGGAAGAGACGATGGACGAATCGCCGGTTTTTGTGTTTATCTTCGGGGTCCATGATTATACAAATACATATGGATGTAGACATGTATAATTAACACATACATACATATTAACAAGAACATGCAAAGATCAATAATAAAACTTGTAAAACTTTTATACCTCTCGATCTTCTATCGTATGTCCTAACCTCCTTGTAGACTTCGTGTGGGCGAAGATCCTCCACAAGTTGAAGCTTCCTAGATCTTCTTCAATCAAAAGAAAGAAGAACTCTCCTTCCCTTCTTGCTTGAGCCAACCACCAAGCCACAAAGGCTTGATGTCGCCGGCCCCAAGAAAAGAGAGAACAAGATGGCCAACCAAGGAACCAAATCAAGGGAACAATCCCTAGCTCCTAGTGCCGCTGGCCAAGAGGAAAAGAAGAGGAGAAGAGGAATAGGTTGAGCGCCGACCAAGGTAGAGGGAAGAGAGATAGGTGCCGGCAACACCCTAGGAAGAAGAAGAGAACCTCTCCTATAGTTGCCGCCCACTCCACCTTCAAAACCCTAGCCACCCCACCAAACCCTAACCTTCCTAGGGTTTCTTGCCGCCCAAGCTAATGATAGGCAAAACCATAATCTCCAAAAACCATCCACCAACCCCCTTGCCGCCCACCTTAAGCCCCCTTTTTATAGAGTTAGGCTTAAGCCTTGTTTTAATCTCCACTGTTGGTTCTAGGGATTTAATCTCAACCGTCAGATCTAGAGATTTAATCTCAACCGTCAGATCTAGAGATTTAATCTCCACTGTCAGTTCTAGGGATTTAATCTCAACCATCGGATCTAGAGATTTAATCTCAACCGTCGGATCTAGAGATTTAATCTCCACCGTCGGTTCTAGGGATTTAATCTCAACTGTCGGATCTATAGATTTAATCTCAACCGTCGGATCTAGAGATTTAATCTCAACCGTCGGATCTAGAGATTTAATCTCCACCATTGGATCTAGAGTTTTGTTTTCCATCATTGGATCTAGGGTCCATGAGGTTTATATTAGGCTATGATAGGGACCATGAGGAGGAGTTGGATCTTGGCCACCCGATGGATCGGAACCACACAAACTTGATCCATCAATGATGTTCCATTCCACTAGAGGATTATCATTGAATTACCTCAACAACCCCCATAAATTAATATGGGCTCCATACATTATTTGTACATCCATCTCCCCGTGTTTAAGATATCGAATGTCGATCAATTAATTGATTTACTGACCATCAATCAATTAACATCTAACTCCTCGAGTAGTACCACTCAACCTTATCATCATGTTGACTAAGTCAACCTGTAGGGTTTACATGATGAACCTTATGAGCTCCTCAAGGGGACATCATCAACTTAATATATAGGACACGATTTCCTCCTATAATGAACGACACACCATGTAAATAATATTATTTCCCAACTTACCGGGCATATTGATTTAATCCATATAAATCTCACCCTTTGGTAAATCAAAGAAATAAATATTAAGTACATGTGCTCGTTATTATATCGGGATTAAGAGCATGTACAACATAATATCCGAGGTCCGATTCAATTATATAGTCAGCAATAAATTGAATCACCTCTATGTCGGTCCTGCTCAATACACCTAAGTGTACTAGTGTAACTCTATGTTCAAGACAAAACAATACCAAGCTACACTACAACCATGCCAATGGTTTGTCCAAAACCATCTTGGTTGTGACCCTCTACTTATATTCTACAAGGGACTGATAACATGATCTTCTGTGCCACACCAAGCACCATGTTATCTACAATGTAAAATATTAGACAATATGCACACATATAATAAATATAAAGTGCAAACAATGATCATATGATTCTTATTTCAAAATAAAAATGTTCATACAAAAGAGCTAGGCTTTCGGTATATATTCCAACAATCTCCCACTTATACTAAAAGACTATGCTGTCATCACACTACCATACATCTGATCCCCATGTCCTCCACATGCCTATCAAACGCTTTCGCTGGAAGGACCTTAGTGAATGGATCCACCAGGTTATCCTCTGATGCAATCTTGGCGACAGCTACTGTTAGGGCAATCTCTTGCCGTGATATGGTTTTGATGGTGTGGCAAAGGGTTTAAGTTAGTTTGATATGTTGATATGATATGTGCGTTGAAGTCGTGCAGGACTTAGTAATTCGCACATGGAGCCGTGGCGAGTTTCACATCTCATGACTCGTGCCTTGAGTCGGTGAAGGATAGTTTCGCCGTCGCTTGGAGCATCCGAGGACCGCGGACGAAGCTTGGAGTGGCCGGAGGAAGTAGACTTGAGGCAAGAGACGCGAAGCCAGGGGCGTGGCGAGCCGAAGAGAACTTCAAGGCGAGGGACTCAGAAATGAGAGTGAGCGATTGTAACCTGTGGAAGGGTAGTTTGGTATCTGGTATGGATAGCCGACCATCGTGGCGATCGTACCGATCCAAGACCATCGATCATTCTTTGAAAGCGTGATCGGTTGGTCATAAAGTTCGGCCACATAACCATTCGTAGCCGATCGGCGATCGACTACGAGCGTGATCGACTAATGAGGTCCATCGATCGATCGCCTAAGAGTTCGTTGGACTACTGGCGGTCGGGATCCGACGTGTTCGGAGGCATTGTAGTGATGGCAGTCGACTGCCAAGGGCGGCAGTCGACTGATGGCGGCAAATGGGAAGAAGTTAGCCCTCTCTATAAAAAGAGAGGGTGTAAGCCTTTGAGAGGCTAATGCTTAAGTTCCAAACAATCTTCCTAGTGCCCCACAAGCTCTAAACTCTTCTTACTTGTCTTTACTTCAATCCTATTGTAAGAAGAGTGATCTTGGTTGTAAAGGTTACCTCCACCTAGCTTTGTGCAAAGGAGAGACCGATAGTGATTGGTTTTGGCGGAGTGATTCACCGTGGACTAATCGGACCGTGGATTAGCGGCGTAGCCGTGAACCACGTTATACCATTGTGTTAGCGTTTGTTTTATTGTTTGTCTTTTGCTTTGTATTTGTATATTCCGCTTGCGCTAATCTTTTATAGACGAGCAATTTACGACGTCCAACGTACGAGGGCTATTCACCCCCCTCTAGCCGGCCATATCGATCCCTTACAGCTACTTCTCCTCGTTTTACGATCTCTCATATCAGGTGGTACTTGCGCTCTATGTGTTTACTCGCCTTATGGGCTCGTGGTTCCTTCGAGTTTGCAACTGCACCACTGTTATCACAATAAATTGTGATAGTTCTGGGCAAACCAGGAATCACATCCAAGTCCATCAAGAAGTTCCTGAGCCATGCAGCTTCCTTGGCTGCCTCAGAGGCTGCCACATACTCAGCTTCCATGGTAGAGTCCGCCACGCATTTCTGCTTGATACTCCTCCATACTATGGCTCCACCTCAAAAAGTAAACACAAACCCCGAGGTAGACTTACTGTTGTCCCTATCTGATTGGAAATCAGAATTCGTATAATCCACAGGGACTAATTGATCTGCCCAGTAAACCAGCATATAATCCCTAGTCCTTCTCAGGTACTTCAATATATGATTTACCGTAGTCCAATGTCCCTGTCTAGGATTACTCTGATATCTGCTAACCATGCCCGCGGCAAAGCAGATATCTGGTCTCGTACATAGCATAGCATACATGAAGCTTTCTACTGCCGAAGCATAAGGAACCGCCTTCATCTCCTCTATCTTTTTTGATGTTTTGGGACACATCTCTTTAGATAAAGGTACTCCATGCCTAAAAGGTAGAAAACTTTTCTTGGAGTTCTGCATGCTAAAACGAGAAAGGATAGTGTCAATGTATGAAGATTGAGATAAGCATAACATCCTTTTCTTGCTATCCCTTATTACCTTGATCCCAAGGATGTGTCCCACTTCTCCCAAGTCCTTCATATCAAACTGTTTGGACAACCATACCCTTACGTCTGATAACACTCTGATATTGTTGCCAACTAACAAAATGTCATCTACATATAGTACAAGAAATACCACTACGTTTCCATCACATCTCTTGTATACACAAGGCTCATCCGGACTTTGAAAAAATCCATATGACTGGATTACCTCATCAAAGCGGATGTTCCAAGATCTAGAAGCTTGCTTCAATCCATAAATGGACCAATTAATCTTACACACAAGATGCTCTTTGCCCTTTGCAATGAATCCCTCTGGTTGCTTCATATGGATGTTTTCCTCAAGACTTCCATTAAGGAAAGATGTCTTGACATCCATCTGCCAAATCTCATAATCCTCATGAGCAGCAATAGATAAGAGAATCTGGATAGACTTAAGCATAGCTACCGATGAAATGGTCTCCTCATAATCGATACCCTCTTTCTGAGTATACCCTTTTGCAACAAGCCTAGCTTTGAAAGTCTCAACCTTCTCGTCTACTCCTCTCTTTCTCTTATAGATCCACTTGCATTCAATGGCTTTCACACCATCGGGTGGTTCTACTAGCTCCCAGACATAATTAGAATCCATAGATTCTATCTCTTAATTCATCGCTCTTTGCCAAGATACCGCATCTATATTTTGGAGTGCCTCGTCATATGTCCAGGGATCAGGTTCATGTTTACCAGGAACTAAGTCCGAAGACTCTCCCAAGGACATGAATCTCACGGGTTGTCTAACAACCCTCCCACTACGACGAGGTGTCTCCTGTGTATGCTCTGTGACACGCGGTGCAGTGACTTGTGGTATTTCCTCTTGTACTGGTGGTACTGAAGTCGGGACTTCCCCTGTCAACTCCTCAAGAACAATCCTACTCGTGGGCTTGTGGTTCATCACATAGTCCTCCTCTAGAAATCTGGCATTCATACTCACGATCACCTTCTGATCTCTAGGACTATAGAACAAACCACCCTTCGTTCCCTTAGGGTAGCCAACAAACAAGTGTACTGCATTTAGATTCCAACTTACCAAAGATCTCCCTTCAAAGACATGTGCTTTGGACTACCCCAAATCGAATATGTCTTAGACTAGGCTTTCGCCACCCACACATGGGAGTAGAGGGCATCGACTTAGATGGAACCAAGTTCGAATGTGTGATACCGCTTCCAGAGCAAACCCCGTAACGAATCAAGTAACTCGTAATAACTCATCATCGATCCGACCATCTCCATAAGAGTCCTATTCCTTCGCCTCCGCCACACCATTCTCACTGGGTGTGCGTGACAATTGGGATTGAATCCCAGCCTCTGATAAGTAACTCCTAAACTCTCCCAAGAGGTACTCACCACCACGATCAGATCGTAGTGTCTTGATACTTTTACCTTGACGGTTCTCCACATCAGCCTTGAATTCTTTGAACCTATCAAAGCATTCAGACTTGCGGCGCATCAAGTAAATGTATCCATACCTTGAATAATCATCCATAAAAGAGACAAAGTATTCAAAGCCACCTCTAGCCTGGATAGACATAGGACCGCACAAATCAGAATGAACCAATTCCAATACATCTTTGGCTCTATACCCCTTAGCCTTAAAAGGCCTCTTTGTCATCTTACCTTCCAAGCAAGACTCGCAGGTTGGGAGATCTTCCACTACTAATAAACCCAAGGGTCTATCAGCTATCAACCTTTGAATTCTACTCAGGTTAATATGACCAAGTCTTAGGTACCAAAGATATGTCTGGTTCATTTTCGAAGGTTCTTTTCTCTTATTAGACTTAGAAGATGAGTTATTCACTTCTATATGCATTGTGGGAGTTTTCGGTTCAAGAGTGTACAAATTGCTAACCAATGTACTAGAACAGATAATCTCCCTATTCCTTTTTATAACAACTTTGTCATTAAAAGAAACATAATATCCATCCAGAAACAATTTAGAAACTGAAATTAGATTCTTTCTAAAAGTAGGTACATAAAGACAATTTCTCAAAACCAAAACTTTATTCCTATCAAAAGATAAATAAACGTCTCCCACTGCAATAGCCGCCACCTTTGAAGCATTGCCCATGAAGACGGTAATCTCTCCCTCAGCTAGTCGTCGGGTTTCGAACCCCGCAAAGTATTGCGACATGATCGTGGCTCTCAGATCTACACACACCGAATCGTAGATAACACTGCTAAACATGTTTCAACAACTAAACAAGAAGATATACCTTTGTTCTTTTGGCGAGGACAGTCCTCCTTCCAATGTCCAGTCTACTTGCAAGTGAAGCACTTGCCTTTTGGCTTCTTCACTCCTACCTGAGGTCCTACTGCCACTTTCTTTGCCCCACCTTGCTTCTTCTTCTTCTTCCCTTTCCGTTTAGAAGTAGAAACCTTCTGAGCAACCATGGCTTGAGCTCTTTGACGAAAAAGCCCCTCTGCCGCCTGGAGTTCTGTCAGAAGCTCCGCCAACGAATACAACCTCTTGTTTATGTTGTAGTTGAGGAGGAACTGCTCAAAACTCCTAGGCAGAGACTGGAGAATGATATCGACCTGGGTTTCCCCATCGATCTCAGCTCCGAGGACTTCCATCTCATTTAGATGAGCCATCATCTTGAGAACATGGTCCCTGACGGGTGTTCCCTCGATCATGGTGGTCGTCATCAAGTTCCTCATCGCCTCCTGTCTGGCCGCCCTACTCTGATGTCCGAAAAGTTCCTTGAGATTGAGCATCATGTCATAAGACGTGGCCATGGCCTGATGCTGATGTTGCAGCACATTTGACATAGATGCCAAAATGTAACACCGCGCCATCTCATCTGCCTTGATTCATTTCTTATAACTCTCTTTCTCCTTTTCATCAGAGTCATCGGTGGGCTTAGGAGGACAGACCTCGTAGAGTACAAATTTGTACTCCTCTGCAGTTAAGACAATATCCAAATTTCTTTTCCAATCAATATAATTTGTTCCAGTATGTTTATTTTCTTTCAATATCACAGCAAGTGGGTTGAAAGCCATTTGAAAAACCTAAGAATCACAATGATCAAAATATTAGATTTCAAATATCATTGATTCCTCAAACAATAAAATTTTGAAATCAACCAACACCTCAAAACACCGAGAATATCGCATGCCATGATAGTGTGGATGTATACGAATTCTACATTTGTAAGAGGAGGTTTAACCCTTTAATTTTATTATCTTGTCAACCTTACTTTTTGACAAATAAAATTAATAGTTGGTTCCTCTTTGGCCCTACAAATAAAAGCAGTGACTCCGATGGGGAGGATACTTTTTATTTGCATCTAAGTGTGCACCATTACACGATACTAAGGGAATTATCTCGGATTATATGCCTTACCGATGGGGAAGTACACACGCTCCTAAATAATTTCCTATAACCATTATTTGACCTAGTGATCCGCAAACAAACTCATCCGATGGGGAGGAAGGCACTCAGAGCCGACGCACAAGTTTGTCGCATCACACGTCAAATTGTAATGGAGGCCGCGGGAATTAATTAAAATGTCCCTCTCCCACTTAGTAAATTGACAGTGAGGAATTTTCAAGTACACACAACATGCATATAAAACAAATCAGCAATAAATATGGAAAAAATCAGAATTTTCCCAACTATTATGGCATTGTTCTCCAATATGCGTCCCGTCGTGTCGCCACCTTGTCCGCTCCACCTTTTCCCGTGCGCAAGTCACCAAAGAGTTCCGAGCCAAGATAAACTATTTTAATTTACATCCATCAATCCTATACTCCACGAAGGAGTGTACAAATAATCTAGATCGAAAGTAAACTAAAATGAGTGGCTAAACAATGCCGTATTTAATTACAAAAATTAAATACTAATTTAGCCTCGTCAACCCCGAGGATTCAAATAATATACAATCATACACACATGCAATCACATACATACATATATAGCCATAATAGTTGGAACTTATGCTTGCAACCAAAAAGTTATGCTACGCACATCCTACTATCATCCGACATACACAATATATGATAAGTGCGTGAAAGTAACCGAATCCAAAACACACAAAACCGGAAACCGTGGCCATGATACCAATTTGATGGCATGCGAGGAGGCTCGTTGGCTCCCATGTCCCCGGATTAAAATTTTCACTAATGAAAACTAATCCGGATGGGATGAGTTTCCTAAACTCAACCAATTCGTCGTCGTGCTAACGACTTGAGCGATCGCTTGAACAAACTAGTTATTCAAGCGACCAAACTCTTCTAGTCGGTTAGCTGCGGAAGAGACGACGGACGGATCACAGGTTTTTGTGTTTATCTTCGGGGTCCATGATTATACAAATACATATGGATGTAGACATGTATAATCAACACATACATACATATTAACAAGAACATGCAAAGATCAATAATAAAACTTGTAAAACTTTTATACCTCTCGATCTTCTATCATATGTCCTAACCTCCTTGTAGACTTCGTGTGGGCGAAGATCCTCCACAAGTTGAAGCTTCCTAGATCTTCTTCAATCAAAAGAAAGAAGAACTCTCCGGCCAAGAGGAAAAGAAGAGGAGAAGAGGAGTAGGTTGAGCGCCGACCAAGGTAGAGGGAAGAGAGATAGGTGCCGGCAACACCCTAGGAAGAAGAAGAGAACCTCTCCTATAGTTGCTGCCCACTCCACCTTCCAAACCCTAGCCACCCCACCAAACCCTATCCTTCCTAGGGTTTCTTGCCGCCCAAGCTAATGATAGGCAAAACCCTAATCTCCAAAAACCATCCACCAACCCCCTTGCCGCCCACCTTAAGCCCCCTTTTTATAGAGTTAGGCTTAAGCCTTGTTTTAATCTCCACCGTTGGTTCTAGGGATTTAATCTCAACCGTCGGATCTAGAGATTTAATCTCAATCGTCGGATCTAGAGATTTAATCTCCACCTTCGGATCTAGGGATTTAATCTCAACCGTCGAATCTAGAGATTTAATCTCAACCGTCGGATCTAGAGATTTAATCTCCACCGTCGGTTCTAGGGATTTAATCTCAACCGTCGAATCTAGAGATTTAATCTCAACCGTCGGATCTATAGATTTAATATCCACCATCGGATCTAGAGTTTTGTTTTCCATTATTAGATCTAGGCTCCATGAGGTTTATATTAGGCTACGATAGGGACCATGAGGAGGAGTTAGATCTTGGCCACCCGATGGATCGGAACCACACAAACTTGATCTATCAATGATGTTCCATTCCACTAGAGGATCATCATTGAATTACCTCACCAACCCCCATAAATTAATATGGGCTCCATACATTATTTGTACATCCATCTCCCCGTGTTTAAGATATTAAATGTCTGCCAATTAATTGATTTACTGACTATCAATCAATTAACATCTAACTCCTCGAGTAGTACCACTCAACCTTATCATCATGTTGACTAAGTCAACCTGCAGGGTTTACAAGATGAACCTTATGAGCTCCTCAAGGGGACATCATCAACCTAATATATAGGACACGGTTTCCTTCTATAATTAACGGCACACCATGTAAATAATATTATTTCCCAACTTACCGGGCATATTGATTTAATCCATATAAATCTCACCCTTTGGTAAATCAAAGAAATAAATATTAAGTACATGTGCCCGTTATTATATTGGGATTAAGAGCATGTACAACATAATATCCGAGGTCTGATTAAATTATGTAGTCAGCAATAAATTGAATCACCTCTATTTCGGTCATGCTCAATACACCTAAGTGTACTAGTGTAACTCTATGTTCAAGAAAAAACAATACCAAGCTACACTACAACCATGCCAATGGTTTGTCCAAAACCATCTTGGTTGTGAGCCTCTACTTATATTCTACAAGGGACTGATAACATGATCTTCTGTTTCACACCAAGCACCATGTTATCTACAATGTAAAATATTAGACAATATGCACACATATAATAAATATAAAGTGCAAACAATGATCATGTGATTCTTATTTCAAAATAAAAATGTTCATACAAAAGAGCTAGGCTTTCAGTATACATTCCAACAAATCGATCCTATACTCCACGAGGGAGTGTACATGAAATCTAGATCGAAAGTAAACCAAAATAAAGAGTGGCTAAATAATGCCGTATCTAATTTACAAAAACTAAATACTAGCCTCGTTAACCCCGAGGATTCAACAAAATAAATATTTACACACACACAATCACATACACACATATGGCCATAATAGTCGAATCTTATGCCTGCAACCAAAGAGTTAAGCTACGCATATCCTACTATTATCTGGCACATATAATATATGAAAAAGTGCATAAAAATTAACTGAATCCTAAACACACAGAACCGAAAACCTTGGCTCTGATGCCAATTGAAGGGTTTAGCTTATCAAGTCCGTGAGGGGAAACTTCGCTTCCCACTTCACCTCAGTAGCTTGTCCATGGCGATCCCTTCGATGTCCCCAGATTAAAAAAAAATTTAATCCTAGACAAAAGGGATTGCCCAAACCACCAAGTCATCGTCGTGCTATTCGTTTAGAGAGGTTACTTGAACAAACTAGTTGTTCAAGTGACCATCCTCTATTCTACGAGTAGTCACGGAATAGACGATGTCCGGATCGCCGGTTTTTATGTTTATGCTCGGGATCCAAGTATTATTTAGCCATTTACAGATTTATAACATGCTTATAATTGAAAAACAAAAACAAGCAACAAACAAAAGAGAAAAGAGAAAAGATATACCTCTTGAACTTTTAATGTATGTCCTTCCTCCTTTTGGACATCGTGTGGGCGACGATATACCAAAAGTCGAAGCTCCAAGATCGCAAATCTTCCTCTCTTGCTCTTCCAAAGCAAGAGGAAGAATAGAAACATGGTTTTTCTCCTCTCTAGAAACAACCAACAAGGAACTAAAACTATCCTTGCCGTCGGCCAACTAGGTGATGGAGAAGATGGTGGAAAACAACCAAGAAACCAAGGGAAGCCCTATATCTTGTTTCCACAACCTAAGGAGAAGGAGAAGGGAGCTTTTGGGCGCTGGCCAAGGATGGAAAAGAGGCTGGAGAGGTTCTGGACATTGGCTAAAAGAGGAAGAAGAAGTGAAGAATACCTTCCTTATTTGGTGCCACCCTTGCCTCCAAATCCTAATCCTAATCCTATCTCAACTAGGATTCCTCTTCCTTCCCGCCCAAAAACCCTAGCTCTCATCAATCATGTCACGCCAACTCCCTTGACATCCTTTTATACAGTTATGGATAAGTCATGAATTAATCTCATCCATTGGTTCTATAGATTTAATCTCAACCGTCGGATCTAGAGATTTAATCTCAATCGTCAGATCTTAGAGATTTAATCTCTACCAATGGATCTTAGAGTTTTGTTTCTATCCATTGGATCTAAGCATCATGAGGTGTTAATAGGCTACATTAGGGACCATGAGTAGGAGTTGGGTCTTGGCCACCCATGGATCAAGCCCACATAAAGTCCGATCCACTACTGATGATCCAATCCACTAAAGGTTCATCATTGATCTACCTCACCAACCCCCATATGATAATATGAGCTCCATATATTATTTGTACATTTTCTCCCCGTGTTTAAGATCTCAAATGTCCGTCGATTAATTAATTTACTGACCATTAATTAATCAACATCTAACTCCTTGAGTATTACCACTCAACCTTTTCATCATGCCGGACCAAGTCCACCTGCAGGGTTTATATGATGAACCTTATAAGCTCCTCAAGGGGACATCATCATCCTAATATATAGGACATGGTTTTCTCCTATAATCAACGACACACCATATAAATAATAACATCTCCCAACTTACCGAGCCTATCGATTTAATCTATAAATCTTGCCCATTGGTAAATCAAAGAGATGAGTACTAAGTATATGTGCCCGTTATTATATCGGGATTAAGAGCATGTACTAAATAATATCTGAGGTCCGATTCGATTATGTAGTCAACAATAAATCGAATCACCTCTAAGTCGGTCCTGCTTAATACACACAAAGTGCACTAGTGTGATTCTATGGTCAAGACAAACTAATACCAAATCACACTACAACCATTCCGATGGTTTGTCCAAAGTCATCTCGGTTGTGAGCCTTTACTTATACTTTTCAAGGGGCCGATAACATGATCTCCTGTGTGACACCACACACCATGTTATCTACAATGTAAAGTATTAGACAATATTGCATAACCATATGCAAACAATGATCATGTGATTCTTATTTCAAAAATAAAGATGTTCATAGAAAAGATAGACTTTTAAGTATACATCCCTACACTTTATTTAGAAAGAATTTAATTTCAGTTTCTAAATTGTTTATGGATGGATATTCTATTTCTTTTAATGACAGAGTTGTTATAAAAAGGAATAGGGAGAATATCTGTTCAGGTACATCGATAGAAAATTTGTATACACTTGAACCAAAACCTTCCACGATGCAAATTGAAGTTCATAACTCATCTTCTAATTCCAATAAGAGAAAAGAACCTTCGAATATGAACCAAACATATCTTTGGCATCTTACGCTTAGTCATTTTAACCTAAGCAGAATTCAAAGGTTGATAGCTGATAGACCTCTGGGTCCATTAGTGTTGGTAGATTTCCCAACCTGTGAATCTTGCTTAGAGGGTAAGATGACCAAGAGGCATTTTAAGGCCAAGAGGTATAGAGCCAAAGATGTGTTGGAGATGGTTCATTCTGATTTGTGTGGTCCTATGATTATCCAGGCAAGAGGTGGTCTTGAATATTTCATTTCTTTCATAGACAATTATTCAAGATAAGGATGACACTACGATCTGATCGTGGTGGTGAGTACCTCTTAGGAAAGTTTAGGAACTACTTATCATAGGCTGGGATTCAATCCCAATTGACTGCACCTGACACACCCCAGTAGAATGGTGTAGCAGAGCGAAGGAATAGGACTCTTACGGAAATGGTTAGATCGATGATGAGTTATTCTTACTTGACAGATTCGTTCTGAGGATATGCTCTAGATACGACGATATACATTCTGAACTTGGTTCCATCTAAATCAGCGCCTTCTACTCCCACAGAGTTGTGGACTGGGCGAAAGCCTAGTCTAAGACATATTCGAATATGGGGGAGTCCAGCACATGTACTGAAGGCAGATGCTAGTAAGTTGGAACCTCGTACAGAAGTACGCATGTTCGTTGGCTATCCCAGGGGAACGAAAGGTGGTTTGTTTTATAGTCCTAGAGATCAGAGGGTGATCGTTAGCACGAATGCCAGATTTCTAGAGGAAGACTGTGATGAGCCACAGCTTATGAGTAAAATTGTTCTGGAGGAGTTAAAAGGGGAAGTCACTTCTTTAGTACCACCGGTACAAGAGGATATACCACATGTCACTACACCACGTGTCACAGAGGATACACAGGTGATACCTCATCGTATTGGGAGAGTTGTTAGACAACCTCATAGATTCATGTTCTTGGGTAACATGAACCTGATCCCTGGACATACGACGAGACAATCCAAGATATAGATGCAGCATCTTGGCAAAGTGTAATCAATACTGAGATTGAATCTATGGATTCAAGTCAGGTTTGGGAGCTCTTATGCATAGCAGCTCATATGGATTATGAGGTGTGGCAGATGGATGTCAAGACAACTTTCCTTAATGGAAGTCTTGAGGAAAACATCTATATGAAGCAACCAGAGGGATTCATTGCTAAGAGTAAAGAGCATCTTGTATGTAAGCTTAATCGGTCCATTTGTGGATTGAAGCAAGCTTCGAGGTCTTGGAACATCCTCTTTGAGAAGGTAAATCAGTCTTATGGATTTATTTAAAGTTCGGATGAGTCTTGTGTATACAAGAGATGTGACAGAAACGTAGTGGTATTTCTTGTACTATATGTAGATGGCATTTTGGTGATTGACAACAATATCAAGGTGTTATCGGGCGTAAGGGTATGGTTGTCCAAACAGTTTGATATGAAGGACTTGGGAGAAGTGGGACACATCCTTGGGATCAAGGTTATCGTGCTTATCCCAAGCATCATACATAGACACGATAATGGATCATTTTAGCATGCAAAACTCCAAGAAGGGTTTTCTACCTTTCAGGCATGGAGTTCCTTTATCTAAGGAGATGTGTCCTAGATCATATGAGGAGATAGAGGAGATGAAGGCGGTTCCTTATGCTTCGGCAGTAGGAAGCCTCATGTATGTGATGCTATGTATGAGACCAGATATCTGCTATGTCGTCGGCATGGTCAGCAGATATCAGAGTAATCCAGGACAGGGACATTGGACTGCGGTAAAGCATATATTGAAGTGCTTGAGAAGGACTAGGGATTATATGCTAGTTTACCAGGCAGACCAATTACTCCCTGTGGATTACATGGATTGCGACTTCCAATCAGATAGGGATAACAGTAAGTCTACCTCAGGTTTTGTGTTTACTTTGGGAGGTGGAGCCATTATATGGAGGAGTGTCCAGCAGAAATGCGTGGCGGACTCCACCATGGAAGCTGAGTATATGGCAGCCTCTGAGGCAGCCAAAGAAGCTGTGTGACTCAGGAACTTCCTGATGGACTTGGATGTGATTCTTGGTTTGCCCAGAACTATCACAATTTATTGTGATAATGGTGCAGTTGCAAACTCGAAGGAACCACGAGCCCATAAGGCTAGTAAACACATAGAGCGCAAGTGCCACCTAATACGAGAAATCGTAAAGGAGGTAGAAGTTGCTGTCGCCTAGATTGCATCAGAGGATGACCTGGTAGACCCTTTTCACTAAGGCCCTTCTAGCGAAAGCTTTGATAGGCATGTGGAGGGAAGGGGAATCAGATGTATGGCAGTATGAGGACAGCATAGTCTTTTAGTATAAGTGGGAGATTGTAGAGATGTATACTGAAAAGTCTATCTTTTGTATGAACATCTTTATTTTGAAATAAGAATCACATGATCATTGTTTGCATATTTTTATGGTTATGCAATATTGCCTAATACTTTACATTGTAGATAACATGGTGTGTGGTGTCACACGGGAGATCATGTTATCGGCTCCTTGAAAAGTATAAGTAAAGGCTCACAACCGAGATGACTTTAAACAAACCATCGGAATGGTTGTAGTGTGATTTGGTATTGGTTTGTCTTGACCATAGAATCACACTAGTGCACTTTGTGTGTATTGAGTAGGACCGACTTAGAGGTGATTCGATTTATTGCTGACTACATAATTGTAGGGATCCCTCCAGAGATCCAAGCAAAAAAAATATACTCGTTTCAATTATCGATTCTATCCTATAGGAATCGAGATTACCTTCGAAGCGTGCCCTTCAAATTCCAGTCAGCAACACTTGCGGATCTCAGCGTGGTCAGAATGTCCACGCCTCTACGGTGCACACACACACGATCTTGGAGAGAAGAGGTAAGCCCTTTCGGTTGTGCTAGCAACCACTCCAAGGTCTCACTTTTCCACTCGGTACTTGGCCCTCTTGTGTTGACAACGAAAAAAAATAAAATATGATTTTCTTTTTTGTTGTCCACATTGAAGAAGAAGAAGCAACCATAATACACCTTAATGAGACATTAAATGCACTTCCTTATTCTCCATGGTAAAAGAAAGGAAGTCAATTAATGCTCATTAAATGCACATTAATGAGTTTTAAATCCCATTTAAAACCCCATTTATTAATTCGTGTATTATATTATTAATTCGTGTATTATATTATTAATTCAGTTATTATTCATTTTAGCCTTCTTCTTTTGGTTTGACTTGAGTCTAACTCAACATAAATCAATTTGAGTCCAACTCAAATTTAGCCAAGTAATAAGTCTTACTCATTCTAGTTAATCCAATTAACTAATAATTCATTTTAGTCAAACCAAAATGATTTCCTCTCCAAAATAATATGTTCTTTGTGTGTGACCCTATAGGCTCTCATAACGTTGGCAATGTATCCAAAACCATTTTAGATACATAAGCAATGAGCGACATCTAGCAATACATCATTGCTACCCAAGTGATGAGAATGTCAAGATCCGACAACCTCTTCCGTGACTATTATCATATGACAGTGTCCTTCTATCCTTGATATCTCAGATCGATCAATGAGGCATAGACCATGTCACCCTCATATCAATCTTTATGTTTCTTGATCCCCAAGTAGACTCACTCAAACAAATGAGATCAATATCTCATATTGACTCATTTGAGCATGGCCATGCATTTCGTGGTCCTACTCTATCAAGAGGCCAAAGATATCACTCCCGTCATATGGGAGGGATAGATCCCATCTACATCACTCACATCCCTCTACATAATTCGTTACATACTCAGTGATCGCCGTTATAGTCACCCAATTACGGTGTGACGTTAGACGATACCAAAGTACATAACTCCTTATGTAGGGAACCGTAGTGACTTCAGGTCTAAGGACTATTCATACCAATAGTCACATGAGAAAGTATATGACACTCATATAACGATCCATGATACTTTCTCATGGTGGGTCAATTCAGTATATATAGTCTCCAATATATATACTCATGTATCAATGTGATATCATATATCCATGACTTGTGAGATCAAGTCATCCATTGACCTACATGCTAGTCTCAATGTATCAATATAGCCCTTGTCTATTAATACAATACTCGACTAGGAATATTTAAGAATAGTGTTCTCTACAGCTTCTCATAATCAATTCTACCAATTGATATACTGTAGATAACAACCTACTATTCATGGGCATTATTATATTTATTTAGCTGGCACACGCATAAAGAAATATAATAATCAATCTTTGCCTTTATTAATGCAAGAATATAATACAAAAGTCTCCCTCACCAATCATCTCATAATTGGCACTAAGGGCTCATACTAACAATCTCCCACTAGCACTAGTGCCAATCACTGTAATCTCTAAGACCCAGTGACCTAGTATGACCATCATGCTTCCTCTGTGCCAAAGCCTTGGTCAAGGGATCCGCAATGTTAGCATCAGTGTCTACTCTGCATATCTGAACATCTCCTCTATTGATGATCTCTCGAATGAGGTGATCTGGCCATGATATGTGTTTGGTCCTCTGATGAGGCGAGGTTCCTTAGCTTTGAGCAATAGCCCCATTGTTGTCACAATAGGAGGTCTATTAGGGTTTGCTATGCTAGGAACCACCTCAAGTTGATGATGAACTTTCGGATCAAGCGGCCTCCTTTTGCTAGAGAAGGCGCGACCAATATATAAACCATTGTAGAATCTGGCAATCGTGTCTCGCTTGAACTCTTCCAGCTCACAGCGCCACCATTCAAGCAAAATACATACCCTGACTGTGATCTGGAGTCATCCTTGTCAGTTTGGAAGCTCGCATCACTGTATCCCTTTACAGCTAGCTCCTCATTGCCTCCAAATATCAAGAAATATTCTTTTGTCCTTCATAAGTACTTAAGAATATTCTTGACAGCTGTCCAGTGACATTCAGCGGGATCTGACTGATACCTGCTCATCATGCTTAAAGCATACGAGACATCGGGGTGAGTACAAATTATGGCGTACATGATAGATCCTATAGCTGATGCATAAGGGATCTGATCCATGCGATCTCTCTCCTCCTTAGAAGAGGGAGATTGAGTCTTCGAAAGACTCATACCATGTGACATTGGTAAAAATCCCTTCTTGGAATTCTGCATGGCAAAGTGCTTAAGCACCTTGTCCACATATGTACTCTGACTCAAGCCAAGCAATCTCTTAGATCTATCTCTATAAATCTTGATGCCTAGAATATAGGCTGCTTCACCTAAGTCTTTCATTGAAAAACAATTCCCAAGCCAAGTCTTCACAGACTGCAGCATAGGGATATCATTTCCAATGAGCAGTATGTCATCTACATATAATATGAGAAAAACAATTGAGCTCCCACTAACCTTCTTGTAGACACAAGGTTTATCTTCGTTCTTAATGAAACCAAACGTTTTGATCGCATTATCGAAACGAAGATTCCAGCTTCTAGAAGCTTGCTTTAAACCATAAATGGACCTATGCAACTTACAAACCTTTCCAGCATCCTTTGGATCGACAAAACCCTCAGGTTGTGTCATATACACATCCTCGAGTAGATTTCCGTTAAGAAATGCTGTTTTGACATCCATCTGCCAGATCTCATAGTCATAGTAAGCTGCAATAGCAAGCATGATCCGAATGGATTTGAGCATCGCAACTGGAGAAAAGGTTTCATCATAGTCAATACCATGAATCTGCTTGAATCCTTTTGCTACCAATCACCCTTTATAGGTATGCACATTACCTTCCATGTCAGTCTTTCTCCTAAAGACCCACTTACACCCAATGGGTTTGACCCCTTCAGGTGGATCAACCAAAGTCCAGACTTGGTTAGTGTACATGGATTCTATTTCGGATCTCATGGCCTCGAGCCATTTCTCAGAATCTGGGCTCATTACAGCTTTCTGATAGGATGTCGGCTCATCAAGCATGATACCATCGTTATCATCCAAGAGAAAAGAATATCTCTCAGGTTGATGACGTATCCTATCAGACCTGCGCAGAGCTTGGTCTACCTGAACGGGTTGTATCACAACTCCTTGTGATGACTGTTCTTGTTCCATTAAGGTATCAGTGCTATTTTGAGTATCTTGAACTTCTTCAAGATCAATTTTACTCCCACTTATTTTTCTAGAAATAAATTCCCTTTCTAGAAAAACACCATTTCTGGCAATAAACACTTTGCCTTGTGTGGGGTTGTAAAAGTAATATCCCTTAGTTTCCTTGTGATATCAAATGAAATAGCATCTATCTGATTTGGGGCCTAGTTTATCTGATACTTGACATCGTACGTAAGCCTCACAACCCCAAATCTTCGTAAAAGACATCTTGAGACTCTTCCCAGTCCATATCTCATATGGTGTCTTTACGACTGCCTTAGAAGGAACACGGTTAAGTGTGAAAGCGGCGGTCTCTAGAGCATATCCCCAGAAGGAAGGAGGAAGTTCTGTATGACTTATCATTGATCGTACCATATCTAATAGAGTGCGATTTCTCCTCTCAGATACACCATTCAACTGTGGTGTTCCAGGTGGAGTGAGCTGAGATCTTATCCCACACTCAACTAGATAGTCACTAAACTCTTGGCTTAGGTATTCCCCACCTCGATCTGATCGAAGCATCTTAATACTCTTACCAAGTTGGTTTTGTACTTCATTCTTGAATTCTTTGAACTTTTCAAAGGATTCTGATTTGTGTCTCATAAGATACACATATCCATATCTACTGAAATCATCAAGAATGTGATGAAATCGATAACCTCCTCTCGTCGCGACTTTGAAAGGACCACATACATCACTATGTATGAGGCCTAACAAATCTGTCACTTGTTCACCTTGTCCACTAAATGGAGTCTTGGTCATCTTGCCTAAAAGACAAGATTCACATAACTCATATGATTCAAAATCAAATGAGTCCAGTAATCCATCCTTATGGAGGTGGGCTATCGACTCTCATTTATGTGACCCAAGCGACAATGCCAAGATATGTTTGATTCAAATGATTAGATTTGAATCGTTTGGTATTTATGTTATAGACTGGTTTTCAAGGTCTAGAACATAGAGTCCATTCATCAAGTGTGCATGATAGAACATTTCATTTAAATATACTGAGAACACTTGTCCTTAATTATAAATGAAAAACCTTTCTTGTCCAAACAAGATATAGACATAATGTTCTTAGTTATTGCAGGTACGAAATAACACTCTTCAAGTTCTAGAATTAAACCACTGGGTAATGATAAGGAATATGTTCCTACAGCTATAGCAGCAACTCTTGCGCCATTGCCAACACGTAGGTCCACTTCTCCTTTTGTCAAAGATCTACTTCTTCTCAAGCCCTGCACATTGGTACAAATGTGAGAAGCACAACCGATATCCAATACCCATGAGGAAGAAATAGATAGATTGACTTCTATAACATGTATACCTGAAGTGAAAGTCTCACTTCCTTTCTTCTTCTGAACTTCCTCGAGGTACTTTTTGCAGTTCCTCTTCAAATGTCCAGCTTCCTTGTAGTGGAAGCAAGTCCCTTTCTTGGCCACCCCACCTTTAGGCTTCAATGCTTTGTCCTTATCTTTATTCTGGGTCTTACCCTTGCCTTTAGACTTTTTCTTACCCTTGCCCTTTTTAACCATAAGTACATCATTAGTACCAGGTTGCATCTTCTTAAGATTGCTCTCAGCCGTTCTCAACATGCTTAAGAGCTCAAGCAATGGTTTGGCAATTTTGCTCATGTAATAATTCATGACAAATTGACTAAAGCCTCTAGGCAGCGAATATAGAATAAGGTCAGTGGGCAACTCTTGGCCTAAAAGAAACCCCAATCTTTCAAGGTTCTCAACATACCCAATCATCTTGAGTACATGAGTTCCTACGGGTGTTCCTTCTTGCATTTTGCATGAAAATAATGCCTTAGATACCTCAGATCTCTCGTGCCTCGCCTGCCCTTGATATAGTTGCTTCAAGTGTGCAACCATATCGAAGGCATCCATGTTCTCATGTTGCTTCTGAAGCTCAGAGTTCATGGTTGCAAGCATAAGGCATGATGCATCTAATGCATCATCTTGATACTTCTTGTATGCATCCTTATCTGCACGAGTAGCATTATTGGCGGGTGGTTCAGAAATGGGTTGCTCTAGGACATAGAGTTTCCGCTCCTGTTTGAGAACTATTCTCAAATTTCTGAACCAGTCAATGAAGTTTGCTCCATTGAGCTTGTCCTTCTCAAGGACCGATCGCAGAGAGAGGGTATTTGACGTATTTGAAGACATAGTAATCTACAACAGAAATAATATGCAGAAATGAGTATTATATCTGAAATCATTTAATTAGGCCTTTAATTAAATGAGACTCCCACTGATTCCCTTAGCTTCAATAGGAGCTAGTCATACCAGTTCTATTGAGCTTCAAGTTCATGTGGGACAAGATCCACATCATACCTCACCTTGAGTTAGCTTTGGCTAATAGCCCAAGATTTAGTTTCACTAGGTAGGTAACATTTTACCAATTGCATCGTATGCAACTCTTGGAATAAGGATCAAGATTCACATTATACATCATCTTGAGTTAGCTTTGGCTAATCGCCCAAGACTTAGTATAAATGTTCTCTTATCCGTGTCTCCTAACTATTAGGAAATGCCTCTAAGTATTTCTCAATCTAATTGAGACACTTAGTGAAGTCTCATCCAAAGTTTGATAGCGGGACATCACAATTGTCCTCTCGCACTCTACCAAGATAAAATGCACTGCTTTGCTTTGGCAAACCCAACACAAATGATTGAGGTAGTTTATGAGTATCAAACTTTGGTAGGCATATTCATTTGACTTAATTTTAATTTAACAGATTATCTAGCATGCATCACATACACACAAAATATATCACATATACGCTAAACGTGACATAGTTATGGCCCTTATTCTACGATTTCTCAAGCCAATGAGAAAATCGATTGGTTACCCTAGGGATAGCATCTTCTCCAAGCGCTTCCTTTGGTCAGCATGTGTTGTCAGCATCGTCCTTGTAACATCCACCTTCAATGGACTTTCATTGCTTATTTATTTTGTACATTACAAAATGAGAACACTCGAGTTGCATTCGAGTCTAAATCTATTTTACAACTAGAAAATAGAAGTGAAGGCATGACACGCAGGCCGTGTAAAAAATTACAACACCCACATACATATGACGACACGCAGGCCATATTATGAATTACAACACATAACCACAATCATATTGGGTCCTAGGCCATAACCATGCACCATATACAAATCATTCACAATGATTTAATAAATTATTTTATTTATCAATTTTATTATGTGCAATTTTTAAGACGATATGCCGATTAGCCGCAACACCACGGCGGTCCCGAGACCTCCAGATGGCCAGGTGTGTTCGGCACCGTCCGACTTGAACTGGCCCACTTGGCAGACCATCTGCCGGGTGAATCAGCTTCGGACACAAAGCGGTAGTCGGCACCATCCGACTTGATTGACCACCCACTCGACCATGCTTGGCTAAATCAACTCGGACACGGTAGTCGGCACCATCCGACTTGATTGACCCACTCGGCGGACTATCTCTGGCTAAATCAACTCGGACATATCAGTCGGAAAAAAACATAATAAAACTAATCTCATGTTTATATCACATAAAACATCTAAAAAAAACGTGTACATTTTTTTTAACAAGTGGCTCTGATACCACTGTAGGGATCCCGAGCGATAAACAAAATTCACAGCGGAAAACTTAGGATCCCTCCAGAGATCCAAGCAAAAAAAATATACTCGTTTCAATTATCGATTCTATCCTATAGGAATCGAGATTACCTTCGAAGCGTGCCCGCCAATTCGATCGGCAACACTTGCGGATCTCAGCGTGGTCAGAATGTCCACGCCTCTACGGTGCACACACACACGATCTTGGAGAGAAGAGGTAAGCCCTTTCGGTTGTGCTAGCAACCACTCCAAGGTCTCACTTTCCCACTCGGTACTTGGTCCTCTTGTGTTGTCAACGAAAAAAAATAAAATATGATTTTCTTTTTTGTTGTCCACATTGAAGAAGAAGAAGCAACCATAATACACCTTAATGAGACATTAAATGCACTTTCTTATTCTCCATGGTAAAAGAAAGGAAGTCAATTAATGCTCATTAAATGCACATTAATGAGTTTTAAATCCCATTTAAAACCCCATTTATTAATTCGTGTATTATATTATTAATTCGTGTATTATTCATTTTAGCCTTCTTCTCTTGGTTTGACTTGAGTCTAACTCAACATAAACCAATTTGAGTCCAACTCAAATTTAGCCAAGTAATGAGTCTTACTCATTCTAGTTAATCCAATTAACTAATAATTCATTTAGTCAAACCAAAATGATTTCCTCTCCAAAATAATATGTTCTTTGTGTGTGACCCTATAGGCTCTCAAAACGTTGGCAATGTATCCAAAACCATTTCAGATACATAAGCAATGAGCGGCATCTAGCAATACATCATTGCTACCCAAGTGATGAGAATGTCGAGATCCGACAACCTCTTCCGTGACTATTATCATATGACAGTGTCCTTCTATCCTTGATATCTCAGATCGATCAATGAGGCATAGACCGTGTCACCCTCTTATCAATCTTTATGTTTCTTGATCCCCAAGTAGACTCACTCAAACAAATGAGCTCAATATCTCATATTGACTCATTTGAGCATGGTCATGCATTTCGTGGTCCTACTCTATCAAGAGGCCAAAGATATCACTCCCGTCATATGGGAGGGATAGATCCCATCTACATCACTCACATCCCTCCGCATAATTCGTTACATACTCAGTGATCGTCGTTATAGTCACCCAATTACGGTGTGACGTTAGACGATACCAAAGTACATAACTCCTTATATAGGGAACCGTAGTGACTTCAGGTCTAAGGACTATTTATACCAATAGTCACATGAGAAAGTATATGACACTCATATAACGATCCATGATACTTTCTCATGGTGGGTCAATTCAGTATATATAGTCTCCAATATATATACTCATGTATCAATGTGATATCATATATCCATGACTTGTGAGATCAAGTCATCCATTGACCTACATGCTAGTCTCAATGTATCAATATAGCCCTTGTCTATTAATATAATACTCGACTAGGAATATTTAAGAATAGTGTTCTCTACAGCTTCTCATAATCAATTCTACCAATTGATATACTGTAGATAACAACCTACTATTCATGGGCATTATTATATTTATTTAGCTGGCACACGCATAAAGAAATATAATAATCAATCTTTGCCTTTATTAATGCAAGAATATAATACAAAAGTCTCCCTCACCAATCATCTCATAATTAGCACTAAGGGCTCATACTAACAATAATCAAATCGGTCCTCAGATATTATTTAGTACATGCTCTTAATCCCGATATAATAACGGGCACATATACTTAGTACTCATCTCTTTGATTTACCAATGGGCGAGATTTATAGATTAAATCGATAGGCTCGGTAAGTTGGGAGATGATATTATTTATATGGTGTGCTGTTGATTATAGGAGAAAACTGTGTCCTATATATTAGGATGATGATGTCCCCTTGAGTAGCTCATAAGGTTCATCATGTAAACCCTGCAGGTGGACTTGGTCCGGCATGATGAAAAGGTTGAGTGGTACTACTCAAGGAGTTAGATGTTGATTAATTAATGGTCAGTAAATTAATTAATCGATGGACATTCGAGATCTTAAACACGGGGAGAAAATGTACAAATAATATATGGAGCTCATATTATCATATGGGGGTTGGTGAGGTAGATCAATGATGATCCTTTAGTGGATTGGATCATCATTAGTGGATCGGACTTTATGTGGGCTTGATCCATGGGTGGCCAAGATCCAACTCCTCCTCATGGTCACTAATGTAGCCTATTAACACCTCATGAAGCTTAGATCCAAAGGATAGAAACAAAACTCTAGATCCAAAGGTGGAGATTAAATCTATAGATCCGACGGTTGAGATTAAATCCCTAGAACCAATGGAGGAGATTAAATCAAGCCTTAAGCCTAACTCTATAAATATTTGCTTAAGGGTGGGTGGAAACACATGGAATAGGAAAAGGGGCTTAGGTTGGGCGGCAAGGGCTTTGGAGATTTAGGGTTTTGGGTGGCCACAATTAAGGAAAGATGCTTCTTCTTCTTCTTCTTCCTTATGGTGGCCGACACCTTTCTTCCCTCAACTCTCCTTGGTTTTGGCCGGCGTCCAACATCCTCCCTTTAATCTGAGAGCATGGCTTAAGGGGATTAGGGTTTGCTTCCTTTGGAGGCTAGGAATCCTAGTTGGTTTAGGATTGGGTTTGGTGGCTAGGGTTTTGGGAGTCATGGGTGGGCAGCAACATTGGGAGGAGTTTTTTTTCTTCTTCCTAAGGTGTGGCTGGTTCCTCCATCTTCCCTCTACCTTGGCTTGAGCTCATCCTAATCTTCTTCCCCACTTCCATGGCCGGCCATAAGGAGAGCAAGGATTAGGGTTTGGAGGCTTAGGGTTTAGGAGGCTTGGGTGGCACCAAATAAGGAAGTAGTTTGTTTTCTTCTTCCTATCCTTTGGTGACCGGAGCCCACAACCCTATCCCAGCCCTTGGCCGGCATCCAAGGACCTCTTCTCCTTCTCCTTAGGTGGTGGAAACAAGATATAGGGCTTTCGCTTGGTGTCTTGGCCGGTTTCCACCATTATCTCCTTCTCCTTGTTGGCCGGCGGCAAGCATTCTCCTTGTTGCTTGTTGGTTGGCCATAGGAAGGAGAAGAGCTTTGTTTCTATTCTTCCTCTTGCTTTGGATGATCAAGGAAGGAAGATTTGTGATCTAGAAGCTTCTACTTATGGTAGATCGTCGCTCACACGACATCCGAAAGGAGGAAGGACATACATTAGAAGATCGAGAGGTATATCGATTCTCTAATCTTTATATGTTACATGTTTGTATTTGTTTTTCAACTATGAGCATGATATAAATCTGTATATGGCTTAATAATACTTGGATCCCGAGCATAAATACAAAAATCGGTGATCCGGACATTGTCTATTCCGCGGCTACTCGTAGAATAGAGGATGGTCGCTTGAACAACTAGTTTGTTCAAGTGACCTCTCTAAACGAATAGCACGACGATGGCTTGGTTGTTTGGGCAATCCCTTTTGTCTAGGATTAAATTTTAATCCGGGGACATCGAAGGGATCGCCATGATCAAACGACCGAGGTGAAGTGGGAAGCGAAGTTTCCCCTCACGGACTCGATAAGCAAAAACCATTAAATTGGTATGAGAGCTTCCGGGGAAAAACCCTTCAGTGTATGTGTAAAATAAAAGCTAACTAGTGTATGTTTAGAACATTCATTCAGAGCAAATAAAATTAAATACCATGAGGTAAATGAAGTTAAGCTACCCATGGAAATAACTCATGAAGAAAACTTTTAAAATACTACTGAGGCAGCTTATAGATAGCAAAAACTAAGTGCTGAAAAAAACTAAACAACCAATGCATGAATAAATGAATCCTAACTACAATGCAAATATCATGAAAGAAACTACTGCTAGAAATAAAATAAAACAAAACATGGGGTTCCCCCCAGACTTAAGCGAAGCATACCTCTAGTATGATGGACGAGGTGGAAAGTCTGGTAGCCTTGACATCTCAGAATCCTGGGAGAACCTGTTGTTGAGCCGCTGATGCCACATGTACATGTGCTCGATCTGAGAGCTGGTGGATGTAGCGGCTGCTCAGTGCTCCTCCTCCCTAGCCTACTATGCATGTTGGGTTCGCATATGCTGTCGCATCTCCCGGTGGTACGTGGCCTCCGCCTGGCGACGGGTAGCCTCCTCCTAGAAGTAGATGCGGGCCTCACCATAGAACTCCTCAGCCCGCTCGAAGTGCTCTCGGAAACCCTAAAACTCTGCCTGTGTGTAGGCGCTCTGCTCCTCCCATTGCTGCCTTTGTGTCTTCTACTCGGTGTATATGTCATCGAGGAACGATCGAAACTCCAAAAAATCATAGACAGATGTACCTGAATCCTTGCATTCTGCTCAAAAGTAAAAAAAGCTGGTGGTGCAGGTGCAGGATCATGTTGATGTGGACTAGGTGGGCTCCTGTGTATGCGTGGACTAGAGGGAGAGTGATGTAAAGGGGGAGAGATGGGTGCCGCTGTGGATGGTCCCTCATATGGTGGGGACTCCACTATCAGGTCTAAGTGCTAGTTAGCGCGTGTGGTGATGGTGGTACGATCGGGGTCGGGGAGCCTAAGGGTTGTCAGGTTTTTCCTTACCAAGCATAGGGAGTGTCCCTCTCTTACAATCATCTTCATCGGCATACACACTCCCAGGTCGATCCTAGCGCTCCCCTCTATGCTATCTAGCGTGGTGCAGTCGTACCCCATCCTATGGCAAATGTGGGTAAGTAGGCCCCCCACATTAATCTCTCATCTTGCCGCTTTGCCCATTTTCACTAAGTGTCTAATGAAATGGGACCCTACATCAATTCTATTCCTTTCCTGTAGCATGTCCCATAAGCAAAGCAGCTCACTTACTCTCACTACATCATCACTCTCCCAACGACCACAAATAATACATGCCATGATTCGGTGCAAGTATCGGAAAATGGGGTTTTGGAGGCGCGATACTTTGGCCCTAGAAGGGTCATAAGCATGCTCTCCCTTCAATTCAGTTCAAAATATCCAAGAGTTAAACCCAAGAGGGGTTCTTTTCTCTCCCCCACTAGGCAAGCCAAAGCATATGTTCTATTGGTGTAGTCTCCATTCATGCTCAATGTTAAATATTCTAAAGGTAATCCTACCCTCTTCGCTCTCTCTTCCCATTAAGATTTACACTTCCAAAGAACTCAATAATTCTAAAACTATCCTAGGGTATGTGGGGTGTCTTATTCACATTATATCTTCCCACCCTATTTTTTGCAAATAGGGCTTGAATGTCACTAAACAAACCTAGGGATTCTAAGGGATCTTCATTAAAGTACCTAGTAGCGGTGATTCTTTTAGTAGAGAGCATATCAAATATTTCCCTATGCTCATTATTGTGAAAGAGAAGGGTTGTAAAGGCGTTACTTTCCTCCGGAGCTTGAGGGGATTCCATGTTAGTGATATATGAGAGATGTCCTAAGGCAATCGCCTTTTGTTTGAACCATTTATATGAAAAATGAAGATTCACTATTTGAGTATACATGTTTTCATATATTTTATTAGATCTTAAACTCATTTACTGAATGTATATGATACGATTCACAGCATGAGAGAATTTGTGATTGGATCACAACTAGTGAGTATCTCTACATGTGTAATTGTGTTGTATCGGAATTATCCCTAGTCGATGAATTGATGGATTTGGACACCATTGTTTCTGTCGAGACTAGCACGAGGTATACTCCTTGGTATATCCAAGCAGATGATTCTCACTGGCTGGAGACATTGTGATGTCCGGAGTTAATCGCGGATGCTAGTTATGGTAACTAGTTCATTGGACTGACAAGCCGTAAGACTTCATATGGTTCTCTGCATATATAGATATGTCAATGAAGTTCTTACTGCAGCTTAAGTGCGATGTTCCTTTGACTTGCGGTATTCAAGTCATCTTGATCATAAAGACTTATGCTTTGACATCTTAGGCAAGCATCTCTAAGGAGATGTGGACCCGAGATGATTGGGTATAAGTCGAAGTGATCGAAGGTGTTTGAATAGCCTATAAAGGATTCACCACTCCTTGCAAGGAGATGTATACCCATGGCCTCTCGTCGGATTGTTACTAAAGTCTTTGGCCAAAGCATTACATGTTTAGAGTAAGGTACCCTTCGATACATGTGCAGTAACTAGAATCCGTAGGACGAGGAAATGATACTTTGGCTAGGTGTGACGTAGTCAACCTAGTGGGGACTGACACTATAGATCATATCCTGAACCTAGAGGGTATAAGATGAGTGAAGGGAATGGGGCACGATTCATTCGAGCTGCTGAAGGGTTTCAAAAGTAGTTCTGGATCAACCGTTGATCTTTTCGGTTAATTGGGGATCATGATGTACTACTAGGTGTCACTCATGATCGTTCTATAATTAATGGTTATTTATAGATGGCCAACATAAATCGAGAACCTATTTGGTCACACGCACAACGAGCATAATCCGAAGGATTTAAAACAAGCTTGAGAATGAGATTCTCAGACCGAGAGAAACTAGGTTTGGTTGGACCAAACATGGAGCGAGCATGAAATTATTTCAGTCGCAATGGAAGCGTGGATGGGCCATGTCTTATGAAGACATGATGGATGAACAAAATTGGTTTGGTTTTAATCCAATGGAAAAGAATAAACTAAAGGATTTGGTTTGTTTTAAACGAATGAACCAAAGTTGGTTCGGTTCATTTTAACTTAAAATAAACCATCATGGTTTGGTTTATTTTAACTTAAATTAATGGAGCGGGTTAACGGGCTTTTGGTTATGATCCGATAACCATTAAGAGAATTTGTTCTCTATAAAATAGGGATTAAGGGTTTTTGTTAAACCCTAATCCAAATCCCTGCAACCCTAATTGTTGCCACCCACTTCTCCTTGGTGTAGTCGGTGCCAACCTCCCTTGCCGCCACCCACCACCACCCAATATCCTTGCCAGCGTCCAGCAGCTGACGTCCTCTCCCCTTGCCGGCGTCGAGCTACTGCCGGAGGAGCTCCAGTGATCTCCTTTGGGTTCAGCAACAAGGTGAGCTTCAACCTTCCCTTTTTGCCGACCCCTATTCCTCCACCAAAAGCTGTCCAGTTTTCTGGACAGCTTGTTTCCTTCTTGTCGAAGCGTCGTTTGGACGACGTTTAGAGCTCCGACAGTGGTAGCCTTCCCAGGGATTCGATCTCCGGTAATCCTCATAGGTGGAGGACGAAGGATTCGTCAAATGGTTGACGAATACCTCTCCGAAGAAGCGAGTTTTTGAGGACTCATTTTGGATCTGAATTTTGATTCGGATCGTGATCTTCTCTCGATCACATCATCTTCAACATGAGGCTAGTAACCCGTACGAAGACGAGGCTCGTGAATTTGTGAAGTCATCCCGAAGATACTCGGCGTGGATACGGATAGAGACGATTCTAGTGAGAATCATTCCGGTTGATGCCTTTCCCGCTACACGTGATACGTCAGGTATACGTAGTATAAATTTCCTTTTATTACAAAATTTGAATTTATGGTTATGTCTACACATATTGTACTATGCATGCGTGTGATGTATGTGTTGTAATAAATTAGATTTATTATTTTATTCCTTCCGCTGTGCACATGTTTACGAAACATGTTCGAACACACACTCGCCGCGGTGCCGAAAACACAACAGTGGTATCAGAGCCCAGGTTGTGTTTCGACATAATCGTAAAATTATTTTGCGATAGTCATAATGATATTTTTGGAAATTTTCTACTTTTGGAAAGTTAGAAGTATTTATGAAAATTTTTTAATTTTGGAAAGTCTAGAAGTATTTATGGAAATCTTCTACTTTTGGAAAGTTGGAAGTATTTATGGAAATTGATATTTTCCATAAATAAAATATTTGATTATATTTTGGAAATTTGTTTCCTAATTTAATCATGATTTTATTTGGGAAATCAAATCTTAAAATATTTTATTTTCATAAGTAGTTTTGATGATTTAGGAAATTGGTTTCCTAAATTGACTTTCCTTAATCAACTATTTCCACAAATAAAATATGTGATTAGATTTGGAAATTTATTTCCTAATTTAATCATGATTTGATTTGGAGAATGAAATCATAAACATATTTTATTTCCATAAATAGTTATGACATATAAGGAAATTTTATACATGACATAATTGTATGTCATGTAATTGCATTAGATGCATATCATTATGTCATGCGTGTCGTGACATGTAGATATATGCCATGTATGTCATGTCATGTAGATAATAGTTATTTGCAAGCAAAGAGGATGAGACATAAAAACCCTAACTCAATATTAAAGCCTACACCTTCCATTAATATGGTTAGAACCAGAGTTTCGTTTCTTGTTCGGGTTGTTGGACTGTCTCCAAGCCCGGCTCGAACCCGAACATGTTCAAACCATGGAATAGTTTAATACTAATATGGTAAGAGTCAGAGGTCAATCGTTAGCTTTGGTTGTTGGACTCTCTCCAAGCCGGGCTAATTGGTTGAATGCACTCTAACCATATTAAAACTATTTCTCGATTAATGGGTTGGCTTTAACCTAGAGCATCGGCTTGTTGGACTCTCTTCAATGTCGATGTAAAGGGAGGTGAAGTTGGGTGCTATGCATATGATGCATATTTGTTAATGTGTTAACAACCCGATGTATGTGTGAACATTCAATTAGTTGATAGCACATTGTGATAGTTGCATATACGTGATATGGAATCGGTATATTTGATACCTACCATCGTAGTTATGAATGACTTGTTGGACTCTCTCCAAGGTTGTTCATATCTATGGTAGATATCAGCCCATTCGGAGATGGACCTACGATCTCCCGAAGTGATTTTGGGATTTTTTGAAATTTGAAAAATGAATGGGATTTACAAATGTATAATGATGCATTTTAAAATCATTTTCTCATATATGCTTGTTTTGTATTTCTAGGTTAATCGATTGATCATGACGTCTTTGAATTTGCATACTATTTTGGATTCAAACAAATTGACTGGGCCTAACTTCCTGGACTAGCTTAGAAACCTGAGAATTGTTCTCAAGGCGAAAAAGCTAGCATATGTCCTTGAAGAGCCTCTTCCCAATCGTCCTAGGGACGATGCAACTCCAGACCAAATGTTGGTCTATTAGAAGCATGTGGCAGATTCTGAACTGGCGAGTTGCATCATGCTAGCTGTGATGGTACCTGAGCTACAAAAGTACCATGAGCATATGGATGCTAATACCATGGTCTTCCATCTTTATGAGTTGTTTGATGAGCAAGCGAGATCCGAAAGGATCGAAGTCTCTAGGCTCCTCTTCACCACGAAGATGCAAGAAGGTTCGTCTGTAGTGCAGTTTGTGCTAAAGATGAACGGGTACATCGAGCGGCTAGCCACCCTCGGGTTTGTGATGGATCATGAATTAAGTATTGACTTAATTTTGCATTGTTTGCCCAAGAGTTTCTCACAATTTATGATGAACTATCGGATGAACAAATTAGAATCCACTATTCCTGAGCTCCTCAATATGCTGAAGACTGTGGAGCCTTCTGTGAAGCATGAGGAGAAGGTGGTTCTGTTAGTTGATTCCTCAAAGAAAGGTTCTAAGAGGAAGGCAAAGGAATAGAATAAAGGGAAGAACAAGAAGGCAAAGAAGGCAGAACCAATACAAAAGGGCACTTGCCATCATTGTGGCAAGGAAGTCCACTGGCGAAGAAACTGCAAGATTTATCTTGAGTCCATGAAGAAGAAGAAGGCATCCGATGCCCCATCCTCTTTAGGTATCTTCGTTATTGATTGTCAATCTATTTCCTTAGACACTTGGGTATTGGATACTGGGTGTGGCTCACATATATGTAATGACATACAGGGGCTAAGGAATAGAAGAAGACTCATCAGAGGAGAGTCAAATTTGCGAGTTGGCAATGGAGCAAAGGTTGTTGCGGTCGCCATCGAAACTTATTTGCTGAAGCTCCCTAGCGGACTAGTCTTAGAACTGGACAATTGCTATTGTGTTCCTTCTCTAATAAAGAACATTGTTTCTATTTCTTGCTTAAATAGAAATGGTTATCATTTGACGTTTAGTAACAATTGTTGTTATATAACTTTGAATGGCGTACTTTATGGAACTGGAACTTTGAGCAATGACATTTATACGTTGGACGTATCCAGTGACATTTTCAATATCGAAGAGAGCAACAAGCGTGCTCGAAAGGATAATCAATTAGACTCCTACATGTGGCATTTTCGTCTTGGCCATGTAAGCAAGAAACACATGTCCGAATTACACCGATGTGGAATTCTGGAATCGTTTGAATTGGATTCATACGATACATGCGAATCATGCTTTAAAGGCAAGATGACTAAGTTACCTTTTACCGGAAAAGGTGAACGAGTGGGAGAGTTGCTAGGTCTAATACATACTGATGTATGTGGACCTATGTCAACTCAAGCTTTAGGAGGCTATAGCTACTTCATTACCTTCACCGATGATCACTCACAGTTTGGGTATGTGTTCTTGATGAAACACAAGTCTGAAGCCTTTGAAAGGTTCAAAGAATTCAGAAATGAAGTAGAGAAACAACATGACAAGAGTATTAAAATACTTCGATCGAATTGAGGTGATGAATACTTAAGTCAAGAGTTTCTTGATTATCTAAGAGACAATGGTATATTGTCTCAATGGACTCTTCTATATACACCACATCATAATGGTGTATCTGAGAGGCATAATCGGACCTTGTTGGACATAGTCAGGTCAATGATGAATCATGCGAATCTTCCCAAGTCCTTTTGGGGCTATGCACTTCAGACAGTTGTTTACTTATTAATCAGAATGCCAACCAAGGTAGTCTCTACTACTCCATATGAGATATGGAATAGTAAGAAACCTCATGTATCTTACTTAAAGATATGAGGTTGTCCTGCTTATGTGAAGCGGACTATGTCAGACAAATTGGATGTTAAGTCTGATAAAAGTCTGTTTATTGGATACCCTAAGGAAACAAGGGGTTACCAATTCTATCATCCTGTGGAACAAAAGGTGTTTGTTTCAAACCATGCTGTGTTTCTAGAGAAAGAGTTTCTCTTGCAAGAAAATAGTGGGAGTGTCGTCGAGCTTGAGGAGGCTCGAGAGACTCAAATAGACATTGATGAGATAACTGGTGAAGCACAACAGCCGATAACTCATAGTGATGAGCAATCGGCTGGACCTATTGAAACACCACATCTTCGTAGATCTGGTAGAACACGCAATATTCCTGAGAGATATGGATTTCTCGTAAGTGAATCAAATGACGTGTTACTCATTGACGATGAGGAGCCTACCAGTTATGAAGAAGTGTTGACAAGCTCAGAAAGGGATAAGTGGCTTGATGCCATGAAGTCAGAAATGGATTCCATGTATGAAAACCAAGTTTGGAACTTGGTTGACCCACCTAAAGGCATCAAGCCTATAGGGTTCAAATGGGTTTTCAAGAAGAAAACCAACATGGATGGTAATGTGATTACCTATAAGGCTAGATTAGTGGAGAAAGGATATCGTCAAAAACAAGGTGTTGATTATGACGAAACCTATTCACCTGTAGCTATGCTTAAATCCATTCGAATGCTCCTGGCCATAGTGGCTAATTATGATTATGATATATGACAAATGGATGTGAAAACAACTTTCCTTAATGGAAACCTGCTCGAGGACGTGTATATGATACAACCTGAGGGTTTCACATCGGTTGATAAAACCAAGGTATGCAAATTGCGACGATCCATATATGGATTGAAGCAAGCATCCAGGAGCTGGAATATCCATTTTGATGAGACAATAAAAAATTTTGATTTCTCACAAAATCCAAACGAACCTTGTGTGTACAAGAAGGTTAGTGGGAGTGCAGTCGTGTTCCTAGTATTGTATGTCGATGACATATTACTTATAGGAGACGATGTTTCAGTCTTACAGTCAGTTAAGATTTGGTTATCCAAGACATTCTCCATAAAAGACCTGGGAGAAGCAACCTACATCCTCGGGATTAAGATCTATAGAGATAGATCGAAACAATTGCTTGGTCTTTCACGGTCTATATATGTATGTCAAAATCCAAGAAAGGTTTCCTACCCTTCAGGCATGGGATACACCTTTCGAAGTCTATGTGTCCGCGCACAGAAGACGAGAGGATTTGCATGAGTAAGATTCCCTATGCATCCACAATAGGATCTATCATGTATGCTATGTTATGTACGAGGCCCGATGTATCGTATGCTCTGAGTGTCACGAGTAGATACAAGTCTGATCCAGGAATGGATCATTGGATGGCTGTTAAGACGATCCTTAAGTACTTAAGAAGAACTAAGGATGTGTTCCTAATATATGGAGAAGGGGACATGGTGATACGCGGGTATACGGATGCCAGCTTCCAGACAGACAAGGATGATTCCAGGTCTCAGTCTAGATACGTGTTCACCTTGAATGGGGGCGCAGTGAGTTGGAAAAGTTCCAAACAAGACCCTGTAGCAGATTCTACCACTGAGGCAGAATACATTGTAGCTTCGGAAGCAGCAAAGGAAGCGGTTTGGATCAAGAAGTTCATTTATGAACTTGGTGTGATTCTAGCCATTATTGAAGCAATACCAGTCTACTGCGACAACAATGGAGAAATTGCACAGGTGAAAGATCCAAAGTCTCATCAATGATCCAAACATGTGCTTCGCCGCTATGATCTTATCAGAGAGATCATCCGTTGGAAGGAAATACAAATCGAGAAAATCCCCACTGAAAGGAACTTAGCGGATCCTTTGACTAAGGCATTACCTCAAAGTATGTTTGAGGGTCATGTTAGAGCTTATGGTATTGGATACCGTAGCGATTGACATTAGGCCAAGTGGGAGTTTGTTAGTGATATATGAGAGATGTCCTAAGGCAATCACCTTATGTTTGAACCATTTATATGATAAATGAAGATTCACTATTTGAGTATATATGTTTTTATGTATTTGATTAGATCTTAAACTCATTTATTGAATTTCCATGATACGATTCACAGCATGAGAGAATTTGTGATTGGATCACAACTAGTGAGTATCTCTACATGTGTAATTGTGTTGTATCAGAATTATCCCTAGTCGATGAATTGATGGATTTGGGCACCATTGATTCTGTCGAGACAGGCACGAGGTATACTCCTTGGTATATCCAAGCAGCTGATTCTCACTGGCTGGAGACATTGTGATGTCCGGAGTTAATCGTGGATGCTAGTTATGGTAAGTAGTTCATTGGACTGACCAGCCATAAGACTTCATATGGTTCTTTGCATATATAGATATGTCAATGAAGTTCTTATTGCAGCTTAAGTGCGATGTTCCTTTGACTTGCGGTATTCAAGTCATCTTGATCATAAAGACTTATGCTTTGACATCTTAAGCAAGCATCTCTAAGGAGATGTGGACCCGGGATAATTGGGTATAAGTCAAAGTGATCGAAGGTGTTTGAATAGCCTATAAAGGATTCACCACTCCTTGCGAGGAGATGTATACCCATGGCCTCTCGTCGGATTTTTACTAAAGTCTTTGGCCAAAGCATTACATGTTTAGAGTAAGGTACTCTTCAATACATGTGCAGTAACTAGAATCCGTAGGACGAGGAAATGATACTTGGGATAGGTGTGACATAGTCAACCTAGTGGGGATTGACACTATAGACCATGTCATAAACCAAGAGGGTATAAGATGAGTGAAGGGAATGGTGCACGATTCATTCGAGCTGCTGAAGGGTTTCAGAAGTAGTTCTGGATCAACCGTTGATCTTTTCGGTTAATTGGGGATCATGATGTACTACTAGGTGTCACTCATGATCATTCTATAATTAATGGTTAATTATAGACGGCCAACATAAACCGAGAACCTATTTGGTCATACGCACAACGAGCGTAATCCGAAGGATTTAAAACGAGCTTGAGAATGAGATTCTCAGACCGAGAGAAACTAGGTTTGGTTGGACCAAACATGGAGCGAGCATGAAATTATTTCAGTCGCAATGGAAGCGTGGATGGGCCATGTCTTATGAAGACATGATGGATGAACCAAATTGGTTTGGTTCTAATCCAATGGAGAAGAATAAACCAAAGGGTTTGGTTTGTTTTAAACGAATGAGCCAAAGTTGGTTCGGTTCGTTTTAACTTAAAATAAACCATCATGGTTTGGTTTATTTTAACTTAAATTAATGGAGCGGGTTAACGGGATGTTGGTTATGATCCGATAACCATTAAGAGAATTTGTTCTCTATAAAATAGGGCTTAAGGATTTTTGTTAAACCCTAATCCAAATCCTTGCAACCCTAATTGTTGCCGCCCACTTCTCCTTGGTGTAGTCGGTGCCAACCTCCCTTGCCGCCGCCCACCACCACCCAATCTCCTTGTCGGCGTCCAGTAGCTGTCATCCTCTCCCCTTGCTGGCGTCGAGCTACTGCCGGAGGAGCTCCGGTGATCTCCTTTGGGTTCGGCAACAAGGTGAGCTTCAACCTTCCCTTTTAGCCGACCCCTATTCCTCCACCAAAAGCTGTCCAGTTTTCTGGACAGCTTGTTTCCTTCTTGTCGGAGCATCGTTTGGATGACGTTTGGAGCTCCGACAGCGGTAGCCTTGTCGGGGATTCGATCTCCGGTAATCCTCATAGGTGGAGGACGAAGGATTCACCAAACGGTTGACTAATACCTCTCCGGAGAAGCGAGTTTTTGATTACTCGTTTTGGATCCGAATTTTGATTCGGATCATGATCTTCTCTCGATCACATCATCTTCAACACGAGGCTAATAACCCATACGAAGACGAGGCTCGTGACTTTGTGAAGTCAACCCGAAGATACTCGGCATGGATACGGATAGAGACAATTCTAGCGAAAATCGTTCCGGTTGATGTCTTTCCCGCTACACATGATACGTCAGGTATACGTAGTATAAATTTCCTTTTATTGAAAAATTTAAATTTATGGTTATGTCTACACATGTTGTACTATGCATGCGTGTGATGTGTGTGTTGTAATAAATTAGATTTATTATTTTATTCCTTCCGTTGTGCACATGTTTACGAAACATGTTCGAACACACACTCGCCGCGGTGCCAGAAACTCAACATTCCGTTCTCCTTGTCCTTCACACTGAAGCTCGAGATTGAGATGCCACTTGCTTGGTCTTCCTCATCCTTACTTCTTTTGGGCTCCCTTGAGGGTTGGAAAGACTTCTAGGTGGTGGGGAAGAAGGATCCACACGGCTAGGGCAAGAGAAATCAAAATACACGATGAATTTGGGGTGGAAAAGCACGGTGTGCCCTACTTAACCTCGCGTGCCACAACTGTGTAAAAATACACGGCCAGGCCGTGGGCACCTCGGGTTAGTCGGGCATGACCATGTGAAAACACACGGCTAGGCCATGTGCCCCCCATTTTTCTACTTTCGTGCAAAACGGTCCGAATTTTCTCACACACCTTGCCGTGTAAGCTAAAATTGATTTTTATTTTTACCTTGCAAGTTCTTTCTAGTCCTAATGCTAAACAAAATGGAAATCAAAGTTCAATTTAACCAAATGAATGCAATATAATAAAAAGGAAACCTAAAAACTAAACTCGGGTTGTCTCCCAAGAAGCACTTTTTTTAAGGTCTTTTAGCTCGACCACACTCCATTATCAACTTAGCTCCGGAGGTTCTGTAAACCTCCATTCATCTGTCTCGGGATTGACATCTGGTGGGTTCGACTTTACCTGCTAAAAGTGAAGTCGTCTTGGAAGGGAGTTCTACACTCTAATAGATTAAAGAGGATAATCTCCCCGACTACCTCCAATGAGATCTTGTGCACTTTAACGTCTATGCACGCCCTTGCATTCGCCAGAAAGGGCCTTCCCGAGATGATGGGATTCTGGATCTGGTCCTGTGTCGAGTATAATAAAATTCGTAGGTATCACATGATGGTGCAATCGGCCCAGGTCACGATTGACCAGACTCAAGTTTGACTCGAGTAGTGTTTTGATGTTTGACATTGATGTCTGACAATGTGTTGGGGAGATTGTTGGTGCAATCGACCCAGGTCATATTTGATGTTTGACGATGGTTTGACCATTGTCATGGGAGAAGTCCAAGTCTTGTGTACTTGGCATAGAAAGTCCAACATGGGTTGGCAAGGAAAGTCCAAGCATGGGTCTTGGCAAAGGAAAGTCCAAGCATGGGTCTTGGCAAGGAAAAGTCCAAGCATGGGTCTTGGCATGGAAAGCCCAACATGGGTTGGCAATGGAAAGTCCAAGCTTGAGTCTTGACAATTGAGAAGTCCAATGGGAATATTGGCGGTGTAAAGTCCAAGGGTGGAGTCTTGGCAGCATAAGTCCAATGGTTGACAGTGTAAAGTCCAAGCGGAGTTTTGGCAGCATAAGTCCAATGTGCCTTGGCGGTGTAGACCACGTTAGCATGACAATAGCTGATGGAAGCACCTGAAGGCTAGCATATGGATGAACAAGTCATGGATGACTTGGAGGGATCCGATAGGCGTGAGGCTGATGGAGGTGGCTAGAAGGCTTTGGTCTAGGCTAAGGGTGGTCTAGCAAGTATGGGGGCACCATACTTGGGGTTAAAACCTCATGTTTGAGGTGTATCAATCGACTGGGACTATGGTCAGTCGACTAGAGTTCGACTGCTGAAATTGGCCTAGTAGTCAACTGTCAGCATTGGGCAGTCGACTGATAGCCTGAGCAGTCAACTGATCTAGAGATCAGTCGACTGTTGGTCGAGAATTCAGGGATAGAAGATTCTCGATTCGGCTGTTAGGGTTTGACAGTTGAGTGATGACCTGATTAGTCGACTGATAGGCATGATCAGTCAATTGATGGTCTATCCATTGGAACTTATCCAACATGGCTCATGCTGTTGTGAGACAACGACTACAGGAGCAATCGACTAATGGTCCCGATCAGTCAACTGCTAGTAGAAAATCATCCCGAATGCAGGTTATAAAAGCAGTTCATGGGGAGGATTTTTGGCAAGGTTTCTTGAGGAGTTTTGGGGTGATTTACTACTACAATTCAAGATCTCCAAGTGCAACTCAAGCAACTAAACAAGCAAGCATCAAAAAGTTGATTTGTAAAGTTATCTTTACATAGATTGTTGTATTCATTTTGTATTTGCTTAATATTACTGTTGTAATCACTGTAAGAGGTTTCTCCACCTTCGACTTATAGTCGAGAAGGAGTATTTGTGATTAGTGCTGTGTGTTTTCATCGCTAGGGCTTTTAGAGCCCAATCCATGGAGTAGGAACCATACGGTCCTGAACCACATTACATCTTGTGTTGTGATTGTGGTTGTACATTTTATATTTTATTATTTCTATTTCTGCTGCACTAACACAATTTGTAGACACGAATGATCAAATTCCATCAAGCAATGCCGAATCGCTATTCACAAGTCCTAACAAATAGTATCAGAGCTTGGAGCTCTTCTATGGACTAACACCCTGGAGCAAAAGCGCTAGAGGGCAAGATGGAATTTGAAGAGAAATTGGGATGGGACATTAACACTCCAATTCCATACAATTTCTATGGATGAGAAGGCTTCAACCTATGGAAGACAAGAATTGAAGACTTCTTGATGATGAGGGACCTTGAGGAGTGGTCGGCTTTGATGGAAGGATTTGAATATCCTAGAGGACCAAAGGGAGGTTTCCTCAAGATGAAGAGACGGAGTGAGAAACAACTCCAATGATTCGAGAAAAATAAGAAGGTAGTAAAATTTATTATTGATTTGATTCCTAATGACATCTTGTGTAGCTTAGGTGAATACATGGATGTCAAAGAGCTATGGAGAAAAGTGGCAAGATTCCATGAGAACCCACATTCGGCTCAAGAAGAAGAGGAGGCCGGAGAAGAAAGCTCTTCCTCACAAGAAAGTGAGGATTCAAAAGTTGATAGAGAATCAACATTTGGATCAGAATCAATGGAAGAGGTAGAAGTAGAAGAAGTCTCCACCTTTAGGATTGAGAGGGAGGAGATTAGATCACCTTCCATGCCGAATCAAGAGGTAGCCTCAACATCTGGGAGAGATGAAGAAGAACCAACTCCGGCACTGACCACCACCCTAGGTAACTCAAGCACATCATTTCAAAATAAAATTCATATCATATGCTTTGAGTGTAGGGAATCTGGGTGCTATAAGAGCAAGTGCCCAAAAAAGGTCAAGAAGTCTCAATCGACGCTGAAAGCCAAGGATGCCAGTGTCCCCACCATTAAAAGTAAGAAGCACATCATTTTCTTCAAATGCTGACAACCGGGACACTACCGGAGTCAATGCCCAAAGGGGGAGAAGAAGACTCATGAAGGAAGAGCTACACAAGTAGGGGGAGCCTCTAAGGCAAACCCTAAGTTAAAATTTAATAATGCTCATTCATTAAGTTATAGGCAAAAGCATGTTAGAAATAATTATAGTAATCTTGCTATTATTCGTGAACAAAAGCATGCTAGGAATAATTGGTTTTATTTTTTAGGAGCTAAGCATGTCCACATTAGGAATAAAGAGAAATTTGGGACTAATGTCCCTAAAACAATTTTACCTAAGAACAAACCTAGATCAAACAATTCTAGACCTATCCTTCCTAGGGAGACCATTAGGAAGATAGAAGATCACCTATGCATCAACCCTAAATGTACTAGACATATGCCTAGAAATAAGAATATCTCAAGAGTTAATGAAAAATCAAAAATTGAGATATTAGAAAAGGAAAATCAAGTTTTGAGGTCAAGGCTTGAAAAAATAGAAAAGACCCTTAGGAATATACAAAATCAAATTAAGGGGTCAAATGGTCAAAGTCAAGGGCCTACGAGACAAGATTCAACCAAGGGCAAGAAAGGTTTGGGTCACAAACCTAAGCCCAAGAAGACCTATCATAATGTTTCATTCGATTATGGAACTCAAGTTAGGTCTAGGAAAACCAAGGTCAATAGGGAAGTCATCCCTAAGGTTGACTAAGGTAGATGCCTAGTGGCTAGGGTTTCAAGGAAACCTAGGGAAGCCATTAAGAAGGTTATAAGGAGAGTTACTCCTAGAGCTAACCTAGGCAAGACCCAAATGACCAAGGCTTCTAAGCCTAGGAGGGTCATTAGAAGGGTATCTAGGGAAGTTATCCCTAGTGAATACCTAGTTAACCCAAGGAGCTCAAATAGGTATTGGGTTCCTAGGAGCGTGATCGATTCACACTAGATGGGTTTAAGTGTGCCAACCTTGAATGGATGGGTAGTTAACCTAACCATAGTAAAGGTGGCACTTTAGGTCATTTTCAAGGTTATGGATACCTTGAAAATAGGTTTGAATTTAAATCCTAAAAGATTGTAGGATGTGCCAATATAATTTATAAAACTATAAAAATTGATCAAATTGGCACAATTTAGGTCTTAAAGTGATAGTGTGTCATTTTGGGTTCTTGGTACACTTGGGAGATAAATGATAATATGGAAAAATAGGTTTAATAATAACAAATGACAACAAATATTAAAATTTAGGTATTATATACCTTTACTTTTTATTTTCCATGACTGATTTGTCATATAACATGTCATGACATCATATCTACTTTTAATTATATAATATGTCATGATCATGCTTAGGATTAAGGTCAAATGACATGTATGCTTAGATTCCATTTTATGCCATGACATCATGATTATGAGCACATGCTTATTTATATCATCATTAATGCCATAATTATTCATGCATTTAATACAAATTGAGTTAAAGACAATTGGCATGACTTGAAGTCCCATGTATAAGGGAATCAAGTAGTGTTGCCTTAGAGAAATACATGAAACCCTAGATTAGGATGAACAAAACTCACATCTCATATTACATTGACATGTATGTGTATTAATACACCCTAGATACATGTGAGATGCTAGGATATGAGTTGAGTTCAAGGTGCATAGTTTTTGCATCTAGATGAACTAAAACTCATCTATATCATGGATGGATCATTAGGAAAGCTTATGTTCAAGCCATGCACATTGAACCCAAAGAACATGATCCAATATAAGGTTTTAAAAATATTTTGAAAACCTTGGTTAAGTCTATCTTTTGATAGCAATCACCATTGATGATGTTGATACAAAGTGAGCTCAAACATTAAAGTTTTTCTTTACTTTTGAACTTTGTATCAATTTAACTATTTTATGAGTAAATTATTTTTCATATATTTTTCACCCATTATATTGCTTATGAGTAATGTATGTATGAATTTTCACAATTTTTCAAAATATGTAGAATTACTTATGAATTTTTAAAATTCATTTTTGATAATTGAAATTCGGAAATTTCAGTTATCAGTCGACTGCCACTTGATGGCAGTCAACTGATGTTAGGGCAATCAACTGTTGACTAATAGAGTCAACTGCCAGAGCTGATTTCGGATAAACAAGGATGTTTAGCCCATATTTCAGCCATGTTAAGGTTCCCTAACCACTCCTAACCCTAGGATATGCTTTGGAAAACATTAGAAAGGGTGAAAATCTATTGGATATGGATTAGGAGAATTGGTTTAGGGTGTGTATCAATTTAAGGTATGGGAAAGTTTAATGTTGAACTTTTAATCTTATTTTTTATGGTTTAGAGTGCCTATAGGCTTAGGAACTTCCCAAGGACATTGGTATCTTGTTGGTGCAATGGTCAAGGGGGAGCAATCCTTTAGGGGGAGGTATTCATCATGGGATGATGGATGAGTTTTTTTCCTCATGAGGGAGAGAATGTGGAGAATTTTGGAGAAGTTAGGATTGCCTCTCTTAAGTGATATGGGACTTATCACTAGGAAGATTGTAGGCATCCTAGATGGTTTGGGCAAGGGGGAGATTGTAGGATCTCATTGGATATGAGACATTGATTTCCTTGGGGAGAACCTTTTTGATATATGTCAAAAAGGGGGAGAAAGTGAAACTACCAATTTGGGATAATTAGTAAGGAGATTTGAGTTAGGGTTTAGGTCTAACTCAAAGGTGTTTGGTTTTTGTCAAACATCAAAAAGGGAAAGATTGTTGGTGCAATCAACCCAGGTCACAAGTGACCAGACTTGGGTTTGACTCGAGTCATGTTTTGATGTTTGACATTGATGTCTGACAATGTCTTAGAGAGATTGTTGGTGAAATCGACCCAGGTCATATTTGATATTTGATGATGGTTTGACCATTGTCATGGAAGAAGTCCAAGTCTTGTGTATTTGGCATGGAAATTCCAACATGGGTTGACAAGGAAAGTCCAAGCATGGGTCTTGGCAAAGGAAAGTCCAAGCATGAGTCTTGGCAAAGGAAAGTCCAAGCATGGATCTTGGCATGGAAAGTTCAACATAGGTTGGCAAGGGAAACTCCAAGCTTAAGTGTTGAAAATTGAGAAGCCCAAGGGGAATATTGGCGGCGTAAAGTCCAAGGGTGGAGTCTTGGCAGCATAAGTCCAATAGTTGACAGCGTAAAGTCCAAGCGGAGTCTTAGCAGTATAAGTCCAATGTGCCATGGTGGTGTAGACCTGATAACTGCCATTTTGTTATATTATTTCAATCCTTAATATCATCATTTTAATCCTCTAGTGTGTTTAATTATTGATTATTTGCATGTTTTATGAGTTGGATCAACTTTTGGACCTAATTGTAAATTCTTCTATATTTTGGATTTATATGCAAAATTTGTCTTTAATTGTAGGAGATCGAGATGGGCCACTGGACTAGACTCAAGTTGGATCAAATATGGCTTCATCTAGGACTAGAAGGATCATTCCAAACTGGATTAATCTAGGTCTTTCATTGTGATCGAAGGCAAATCGATCAAGGGATTAGATCTGAGCATTATGGACTGTTCGATGAAAGCAGTTGATTCTGAGACATCTATCTAGATCTAGAGAGATATAGTCCATACATTTCGATCTGGACATCTAAGCCCTTCCTCCATATTCGACCGATCGTAATTATCCCTTCAGATGGATCAGATCCGTCCATTCAAAATTGGAGGAATCACAACCGTTGGATCTCTGAATGGATTAATTGCTTAATCATCCCTAGCTTCAATTGGACGGCTGAGATTAGTGGGCGAAATGATCTGACAGCTCAGAAAAATCCTTTAATCATCCTTCTTCACGCACAGAATCCCAAATTGCGCAGAGCAGCTTTCTCCTCCGCGAGCGCAGTTCTTCCTCCTCTCCAAATGCAACACGCCGATGGTTTTTTTCTCCACGCCACCTGCCAGAAGCACCGTCGGCTGTTCCCTTCCTCCACCAACATCGGCGGTGGCATTTCCTATTTCCTATTCCCTCATCTTCTCCGAGCAGCTTTTTCCCCTTTTTCACACGCGGTGGCGAGTGGCGATCATCCACATCCGGCGACGGTTCTGATAGTCTCATCGGTGCTCCTTCCACATTCCACCCATTCTGAGGCAAGCTTGATCGGTGGGGCACAAGTTCTGCACTTGGGAAGATGCAGCTTCGTCGAGCATCTGCCTTCCTCCTTCAGCTTCACCGGTGTTCCACAGTAGCTTGGCGATCGGAGCTGAGCTACCCCAGCTGGATGTGGTCGTAGAAGGTTGGGGATGACCTTCTACTGCCGTGGTAGCGACAGCATGTATATCTAGTTCCGGAAGCTTCAATTCCTAAATTTCGGCGGCAGAACCCTATTTTCAGCATAGGTGAAGGCTTGTAAACGATCACAGATACGGTCCCTTCCATTGTCGCGGTCGTGATTCGTGCCGCTCCGCTTTTTGCATTCATCCACCGACTGTCATGGTAGCGGCATTCCTGCATCCGTCATCGGAGCTGTGAACTATGCCATTGATCCACCTCTCGTCGGATTCTGATGAGACGTACATTGAAGCCGTAGGAGCTGTCCAGATCTGTCATGGGTAACTGGAGAGGGTGGTTCCTTTCCGGGAGTTATGGACGAGAGTTAGTTAATTTTTATTCTATGGTTCATTTTGTGTTTTCATTTGTATTTGCACTTGTGTTTTCCTTCATATTTGCACTTGTGTTTTCATTTGTGTTGTCACTGGTGTTCTTACATTGTTTTTGCATTAGTGTTTTCAATTGTGTTTTCGCTAGTGTTTTTAATATGTGCTTTCACCAGTGGCTTTGAATTGTGTTTTTACTAGTTTTCGTAACCTGTGTTTTCACTAGTGTTTTTAACTTGTGTTTTAATCTGCAATTTACCTTGTATTTTATTCTGTATTCTAACTTGTGTTTTAACTCGAGTCGTAGTTAGAGTTTTAATTGTGTTATGTTTGATTATGTTTAGTTTAGTTTCAGTTAATGATTGACCAGTGTACTGTATAGTGACAGTGTGGTGCCTGATTGAATTGCTTACTTTCCTTGCATTTAGTTTTTTAGTGACTGTTTGATCACTGTACCGTATAGTGACAGTGCGGTACTTGGTTGAATTGTTCACCTTTGTTTCTTGACCACTATGCCGTATAGTGACAGTGCGGTGCATGGTTGAATTATTTTCTATCTATTAGTCTAGTTTTTTAGTGACTATTTGATCACTGTGTCGTATAGTGACAGTGCGGTGTTTGGTTGAATTGTTCACATTTGTTTCTTGATCATTGTACCATATAGTGATAGTGCGGTGCGTGATTACTTACTTTTGCACATTAGGTTAGCTTCTTGGGAATTAATAATTGGTAGTTAGGTTTACTTTTTGCATGTTTAATTTCCATGTTTGTTAACCAGAATTGTTTGATCATTGTATCGTATAGTGAAAGTGCGGTGCTGTTGGGATGTATACTGAAAGTCTAGCTCTTTTTGTATGAACATTTTTATTTTGAAATAAGAATCACATGATCATTGTTTGCACCTTATATTTATTATATGTGTGCATATTGTCTAATATTTTACATTGTAGATAACATGGTGCTTGGTGTGGCACAGAAGATCATGTTATCAGTCCCTTGTAGAATATAAGTAGAGGCTCACAACCAAGATGGTTTTGGACAAACCATTGGAATGGTTGTAGTGTAGCTTGGTATTGTTTTGTCTTGAACATAGAGTTACACTAGTACACTTAGGTGTATTGAGCAGGACCGACATAGAGGTGATTCAATTTATTGCTGACTACATAATTGAATCGGACCTCAGATATTATGTTGTACATGCTCTTAATCCCGATATAATAACGGGCACATGTACTTAGTATTTATTTCTTTGATTTACCAAAGGGTGAGATTTCTATGGATTAAATCAATATGCCCGGTAAGTTGGGAAATGATATTATTTACATGGTGTGTCATTGATTATAGGAGGAAACCGTGTCCTATATATTAGGTTGATGATGTCCCCTTTAGGAGCTCATAAGGTTCATCATGTAAACCCTGCAGGTTGACTTAGTCAACATGATGATAAGGTTGAGTGGTACTACTCGAGGAGTTAGATGTTAATTGATTGATGGTCAGTAAATCAATCAATTGACGGACATTCGATATCTTAAACATGGGGAGACAGATGTACAAATAATATATGTAGCCCATATTAATTTATGGGGGTTGGTGAGGTAATTCAATGATGATCCTCTAGTGGAATGGAACATCATTGATGGATCAAGTTTGTGTGGTTCCGATCCAACGGGTGGCCAAGATCCAACTCCTCCTCATGGTCCCTATCGTAGCCTAATATAATCCTCATGATCTCTAGATCTAATGATGGAAAACAAATCTCTAGAACCGACGGTTGAGATTAAATCTCTAGAACCGACGATTGAGATTAAATCTCTAGAACCGACGGTGGAGATTAAATCTCTAGATCCGACGGTTGAGATTAAATCTCTAGACCCGACGGTTGAGATTAAATCTCTAGAACCGACGGTTGAGATTAAATCTCTAGAACCGACGGTGGATATTAAATCTCTAGATCCAATGGTTGAGATTAAATCTCTAGATCCGACAGTTGAGATTAAATCCCTAGAACCAACGGTGGAGATTAAACCAAGGCTTATCCCTAACTCTATAAAAGGGTGGCTTAGGGTGGGCGGCAAGAGGTTGTTGGTTTTTGAGGGAGATTAGGGTTTGCCAATCAAAAGGTTGGGCGGCAAGAAACCCTAGGAGGATTAGGGTTTTGCCTATCTTTTGTTGGGCGGCAAGAAACCCTAGAAGGTTAGGAGGTTGGGCGGCTAGGGTTTGGAAGCTAAGGTGGGCGGCAACTATAGGAGAGGTGTTCTTCTTCTTTCTAAGGGGTGGCCGGCTCCTACCTCTTCTTCCTTCTACCTTGGTCGGGGCTCAACCGATTTCCTCTTCTCCTCTTCTTTTCCTCTTGGCCGGCGGCACAAAGGAGCTAGGGATTGTTCCCTAGTTCGGTTCCTTGGTTGGCCATCTTGTTCTCTCCATTCTTGGGGCCGGCGGCATCAATCCTTTGTGGATTGGTGGTTGGCTCAAGCAAGAAGGGAAGGAGAGTTCTTCTTTCTTTCGATTGAAGAAGATCTAGGAAGTTTCAACTTGTGGAGGATCTTCGCCCACACGAAGTCTACAAGGAGGTTAGGACATACGATAGAAGATCGAGAGGTATAAAACTTTTACAAGTTTTATTATTGATCTTTGCATGTTCTTATTTATATGTTTGTATGTGTTGATTATACATGTCTACATTTGTATGTTTTTGTATAATCATGGACCCCGAAGATAAACACAAAAACCGGCGATCCGTCCGTCGTCTCTTCCGCGGCTAACCGACTAGAAGAGTGTTGTTGCTTGAACAACTAGTTTGTTCAAGCGATCGCTCAAGTCGTTAACACGACGACGAATTGGTTAAGCTTAGGAAACTCATCCCATCCAGATTAGTTTTCATTAGTGAAAATTTTAATCCGGGGACATGGGTGCCAATGAACCTCCGAGCATTCCATCAAATGGTATTAGAGCCACGTGTTCCGGTTTTGTGTGTTTTGGATTCGGTTACTTTCATGCACATATCATATATTGAGTATGCCGGATAATAGTAGGATGTGCGTAGGCTAACTTTTTTTGTTGCAGGCATAAGATCCAACTATCATGGCTATATATGTGTGTATGTGATTTCATGTGTGTGTAATTGTATATTATTTGAATCCTCGGGGTTGACAAGGCTAGATTAGTATTTAATTTTTGTAATTAAATACGACATTGTTTAGCCGATCATTTTAGTTTACTTTCGATCTAGATAGTTTGTACACTATTTCATGGAGTATAGGATCGATGGATGTAAATTAAAATGATATATCTCGGCTCGGATCTCTTTTGTGGCTTGCGCACGGAAAAGGTGGAGCGGACGAGGTGGCGACACGACGGAACGCATATTGAAGAACAATGCCATAATAGTTGGAAAAATTCTAATTTTTTCCATATTTATTGCTGATTTGTTTTATATGCATGTTGTGTGTGCTTGAAAATTCCTCATTTTCAATTTACTAAGTGGGAGAGGGATATTTTAATTAATTTCCGCGGCCTCCATTACAATTTGACGTGTGATGCAACAAACTCGCGCGTCGACTCTAAGTGCCTTCCTCTCCATCGGATGAGTTTGTTTGCGGATCACTAGGTCAAATAATGGTTATAGGAAATTATTTAGGAGCGTGTGTACTTCCACATCGGTAAGGCACATAATACGAGATAATTCCCTTAGTATCGTGTAATGGTGCACACTTAGATGCAAATAAAAAGTATCCTCCCCATCGGAGTCACTGCTTTTATTTGTAGGGCCAAAGAGGAACCAACTATTAATTTTATTTGTCAAATAGTAAGGTTGACAAGATAATAAAATTAATGGGTTAAACCTCCTCTTACAAATGTAGAATTTATATACGTCCACACTATCGTGGCATGCGATATTCTCGGTGTTTTGAGGTGTTGGTTGATTTTGAAATTTTATTGTTTGAGGAATCAATAATTTTTTTTTGAAATCTATAGTAATGATCTATGTGATATGCATGTTTTGTGTGCTTGAAAATTCCTCATTTTCAATTTACTAAGTGGGGGAGGGATATTTTAATTAATTCCCGCGGCCTCCATTACAATTTGACGTGTGATGCAACAAACTTGCGCGTCGACTCTGAGTGCCTTCCTCCCCATCGGATGAGTTTTTTTGCCGATCACTAGGTCAAATACTGGTTATAGGAAATTATTTAGGAGCGTGTGTACTTCCACATCGGTAAGGCACTTAATCCGAGATAATTCCCTTAGTATCGTGTAATGGTGCACACTTAGATGCAAATAAAAAGTATCCTCCCCATCGGAGTCACTGCTTTTATTTGTAGGGCCAAAGACGAACCAACTATTAATTTTATTTGTCAAAAAGTAAGGTTGACAAGATAATAAAATTAATGGGTAAAACCTCCTCTTACAAATGTAGAATTCGTATTCGTCCACACTATCGTGACATGCGATATTTTCGGTGTTTTGAGTTGTTGGTTGATTTCGGAATTTTATTGTTTTGAGGAATCAATAGTATTTGAAATCTAATATTTTGATCATTGTGATTCTTAGGATTTTCAAAAATGACTTTCAGTCCACTTATAATGATACTAAAGGAAATAAACTTACTGTACCCAAATGATGTTGATTGGAAAAGAATCTAGATATTGTCTTATCTGCTAAGGAGTACAAGTATGCACTCTTCAATGAGTGTCCTCAAGCCATTGTTGCTCAAAAAGGTTTCTACTTCTAAGCCGAAAGACAAGAAGAAAAAGAAACAAGGTGGAGAAAAGGTGGTAGGAGGATCTCAGGGAGGAGTGAAGAAGCCGAAAGGCAAGTACTTCACTTACAAGCAGGATGGACATTAGAAGAAGGACTGTCCCAATCCAAAATAGAACAAAGGTATACCCTTTGGACTAGTCGTTGAAACATGATTAGCGGTGTTATCTACCGGCACCTGGAGTGTAGATACGGGAGCCACTGATCATATCTGCAATACTTTGCAGGGGTTCCAGGAAACCCGACGACAAGCTGAGGGAGAGATTACCATTTACTTGGGCAATACCACTAAGGTGGTGGCTATTGTAGTGGGAGAAGTTTTATTTATCTCTTCAGAAAAATAAAACTTAGGTTCTGGAAAATTTCCTTTATGTACCTTTATTTAGAAAGAATTTAGTTTCATTTTCTAAATTATTATAGATGGATATTCTATTTCTTTTAATGACAGAGTTGTTATAAAAAGGAATAGGGAGAATATCTGTTCAGGTACATTGAAAGGAAATTTGTATACAAAGCCTTCCACGATGCAAATTGAAGTTAATAACTCATCTTCTAATTCCAATGAGAGAAAAGAACCTTCGAAGATGAACCAAACATATCTTTGGCTTCTTAGGCTTGGTCACATTAACCTAAGCAGAATTCAAAGGTTGATAGCTGATGGACCTTTGGGTTCATTAGTGGTGGAGGATCTCCCAACCTACGAATCTTGCTTGGAGGGTAAGATGACCAAGAGGCCTTTTTAAGGCCAAGGGGTATAGAGCAAAAGATGTGTTAGAAATAGTTCATTCTGATTTGTGTGGTCCTATGGCTATCCAAGCAAGTGGTGGTCTTGAATATTTCGTCTCTTTCATAGACAATTATTCAAGATATGGATGACACTACGATCTGATCATGGTGGAGAGTACCTCTTGGGAGAGTTTAGGAACTATTTATCAGAGGCTGGGATTCAATCCCAATTGTCTGCACCTGGCACACCCCAGTAGAATGGTGTAGCAGAGCGAAGGAATAGGACTCTTATGAATATAGTTAGATCTATGATGAGTTATTCTGACTTGTCAGATTCGTTCTGGGGATATGCTCTAGAAACGGCGGTGTACATTCTGAACTTGGTTCCATCTAAATCATTGCCTTCTACTCCCACAGAATTGTGGACTGGGCGAAAGCCTGGTCTAAGACATTCAGATATGGGAGTCCAGCACATATGCTGAAGGCAGATACTGGTAAGTTGGAACCTCGTACAGAAGTATGCATGTTCGTTGGCTATCCCAGGGGAATGAAGGGTGGATTATTTTATAGTCCTAGAGATCAGAGGGTGATCGTTAACACGAACGCCAGATTTCTAGAGGAAGACTATGAGATGAGCCACAAGCCCAAGAGTAAAAATTGTTCTGGAGGAGTTGAAAGGGGAAGTCACTTCTTTAGTACCACCGCTACAAGAGGATATACCACATGTCACTGCACCGCGTGTCACAGAGGATACACAGGTGATACCTCATCGTAGTGGGAGGGTTGTGAGACAGCCTCTTAGATTCATGTTCTTGGGTGAATCTTCTGATTTGGTCTCTGGTAAACATGAACCTGATTCCTAGACATTCGACGAGGCAATCCAAGATATAGATATAGCATCTTGGCAAAGTGCAATGAATACTGAGATTGAATCTATGGATTCAAGTCAGGTCTGGGAGCTCTTATGCATAGCAGCCCATATGGATTATGAGGTGTGGCAGGAGGATGTCAAGACAACTTTCCTTAATGGAAGTCTTGAGGAAAACATCTATATGAAGCGACCAGAGGGATTCATTGCTAAGGGCAAAGAGCGTCTTGTATGTAAGCTTAATCGGTCCGTTTATGGATTGAAGCAAGCTTCGAGGTCTTGGAACATCCACTTTGATGAGGTAAATCCAAACTTATGGATTTATTCAAAGTCCGAATGAGTCTTGTGTATACAAGAGATGTGACAGAAATGTAGTGGTATTTCTTGTACTATACGTAGATAATATTTTGGTAGTTGGCAACAATATCAGAGTGTTATCAGACGTAAGAGTATGGTTGTCCAAACAGTTTGATATGAAGGACTTGGGAGAAGTGGGACACATCCTTGGGATCAAGGTTAGTGTGCTAATCCCAAGCTTCATACATAGACACGATAATGGATCGTTTTAGCATGCAAAACTCCAAGAAGGGTTTTCTACCTTTCAGGCATGGAGTTCCTTTATCTAAGGAGATGTGTCCTAGATCATCAAAGGAGATAGAGGAGATTAAGGCGGTTCCTTATGCTTCGGCAGTAGGAAGCCTCATGTATGTGATGCTCTGTATGAGACCAGATATCTGCTTTGCCGTGGGCATGGACAGCAGATATCAGAGTAATCTAGGACAGGGACATTGGACTGCGGTAAAGCATATATTGTAGTGCCTGAGAAGGACTAGGGATTATATGCTAGTTTACCGGGCAGACCAATTACTCCCTGTGGGTTACACGGATTCCGATTTCCAATCTGATAGGGATAACATTAAGTCTACCTCAGGTTTTGTGTTTACTTTGGGAGGTGGAGCCATTGTATGGAGGAGTGTCCAGCAGAAATGCGTGGCGGACTCCACCATGGAAGCTGAGTATGTGGCAGCCTATGAGGCGGCCAAAGAAGCTGTGTGGCTCAGGAACTTCCTGATGGACTTGGATGTGATTCCTGGTTTGCCCAGAACTATCACAATTTATTGTGATAATAATGGTGCAGTTGCAAACTCGAAGGAACCACGAGCCCATAAGGTAAGTAAATGCATAGAGCGCAAGTACCACCTGATACGAGAAATCGTAAAGGAGGTAGAAGTTGCTGTCGCCTAGATTGCATCAGAGGATGACCTGGTAGACCCTTTCACTAAGGCCCTTCTAGCGAGAGCTTTGATAGGCATGTGGAGGGAAGGGGAATCAGATGTATGGAAGTGTGATGACAGCATAGTCTTTTAGTATAAGTGGGAGATTGTTTGGATGTATACTGAAAGCCTAGCTCTTTTTGTATGAACATTTTTATTTTGAAATAAAAATCACATGATCATTGTTTGCACTTTGTATTTATTATATGTGTGCATATTGTCTAATATTTTATATTTTAGATAACATGGTGCTTGGTGTGGCACAGAAGATCATGTTATCAGTCCCTTGTAGAATATAAGTAGAGGCTCACAACCAAGATGGTTTTGGACAAACCATTGGCATGGTTGTAGTGTAACTTGGTATTGTTTTGTCTTGAACATAGAGTTACACTAGTACACTTAGGTGTATTGAGCAGGACCGACATAGAGGTGAGTCAATTTATTGCTGACTACATAATTGAATCGGACCTCGGATATTATGTTGTATATGCTCTTAATCCCGATATAATAACGGGCACATGTACTTAGTATTTATTTCTTTGATTTACCAAAGGGTGAGATTTCTATGGATTAAATCAATATGCCCGGTAAGTTTGGAAATGATATTATTTACATGGTGTGTCGTTGATTATAGGAGGAAACCGTGTCCTATATATTAGGTTGATGATGTCCCCTTGAGGAGCTCATAAGGTTCATCATGTAAACCCTGCAGGTTGACTTAGTCAACATGATGATAAGGTTGAGTGGTACTACTTGAGGAGTTAGATGTTAATTGATTGATGGTCAGTAAATCAATCAATTAACGAACATTCGATATCTTAAACATGGGGAGACGGATGTACAAATAATATATGGAGCCCATATTAATTTATGGGGGTTGGTGAGGTAATTCAATGATGATCCTCTAGTGGAATGGAACATCATTGATGGATCAAGTTTGTGTGGTTCCGATCCATCGGGTGGCCAAGATCCAACTCCTCCTCATGGTCCCTATCATAGCCTAATATAATCCTCATGATCTCTAGATCCAATGATGGAAAACAAATCTCTAGAACCGACGGTTGAGATTAAATCTCTAGAATCGACGGTTGAGATTAAATCTCTAGAACCGACGGTGGAGATTAAATCTCTAGATCCGACGGTTGAGATTAAATCTCTAGACCCGATGGTTGATATTAAATCTCTAGAACCGACGGTTGAGATTAAATCTCTAGAACCGACGGTGGAGATTAAATCTCTAGATCCAATGGTTGAGATTAAATCTCTAGATCCGACGGTTGAGATTAAATCCCTAGAACCAATGGTGGAGATTAAACCAAGGCTTATCCCTAACTCTATAAAAGGGTGGCTTAGGGTCGGCGGCAAGAGGTTGTTGGTTTTTGAGGGAGATTAGGGTTTGCCAATCAAAAGGTTGGGCGGCAAGAAACCCTAGGAGGATTAGGGTTTTGCCTATCTTTTGTTGGGCGGCAAGAAACCCTAGAAGGTTAGGAGGTTGGGCGGCTAGGGTTTGGAAGCTATGGTGGGCGGCAACTATAAGAGAGGTGTTCTTCTTCCTCCTAAGGGGTGGCCGGCTCCTACCTCTGTTTTCTTCTACCTTGGTCGGGGCTCAACCGATTTCCTCTTCTCCTCTTCTTTTCCTCTTGGCCAGCGGCACAAAGGAGCTAGGGATTGTTCCCTAGTTCGGTTCCTTGGTTGGCCATCTTGTTCTCTCCATTCTTGGGGCCGGCGGCATCAATCCTTTGTGGATTGGTGGTTGGCTCAAGCAAGAAGGGAAGGAGAGTTCTTCTTTCTTTCGATTGAAGAAGATCTAGGAAGTTTCAACTTGTGGAGGATCTTCGCCCACACGAAGTCTACAAGGAGGTTTAGGACATACGATAGAAGATCGGGAGGTATAAAACTTTTACAAGTTTTATTATTGATATTTGCATGTTCTTATTTATATGTTTGTATGTGTTGATTATACATGTCTACATTTGTATGTTTTTGTATAATCATGGACCCCGAAGATAAACACAAAAACCAGCGATCCGTCCGTCGTCTCTTCCGCAGCTAACCGACTAGAAGAGTGTTGTTGCTTGAACAACTAGTTTGTTCAAGCGATCGCTCAAGTCGTTAACACGACGACGAATTGGTTAAGCTTAGGAAACTCATCCCATCCGGATTAGTTTTTATTAGTGAAAATTTTAATCCGGGGACATGGGAGCCAATGAGCCTCCGAGCATTCCATCAGGTGCAGGGTTGAATAATTCTTGCATTAGGATAGCTTTCAAATAATTGTTTTTATAAATTTTAAAAACCCCCATGTTTACTTCTGTTTAAAAACAAATGTTCAGCCATTAGGTTTGTTGGGAGATGATCTGAGTCAGTCCTATACTGCATTAGTGTAGTTAGGGGGTTCGGTAAATAATTTGGTAAACGGTATCACGAGCGACACACAAATATCCGTCTATCAAAATTTTGGCACCGTTGTCGTGGAGCTTTAATGGTGTTCGTTTGTCTTTAAACTGTAGTTTATTTGTTTGTTTTCTTTTTCTTTTGTTATTATTGTCTTTCTTATTATCTATATTTGTTTCTCATTGTATTTGTTTGTGTGGATGACTAGGTCTTCAGGTGATAATCTACTTGAGTTTTATGCAGCAGTTTTTCTTTTCCCTCAGAGGCCCAGCCTAGGAAGAGGGTTGTTGAAGAAAAGGTTAGGGAATTATTTTTTTTCCCAAGTATGCCGAGGTTCTGAAAGATTTATGTATTCACTAGAAGAAGCTGAAAGAATTTCTTACAGATTTTTATATTCTTGATATGGAGGTAGGAGATATTGTAGTTCGGTTCAGTATCTTGGATGCTTTGAAGCACCCGATTGAAGATCATTCTATTCTTAGCGTGGATGTAGCTGATGAGCTGGACTGCATGAACTTTATTTCTTAGTTTGTTTTTCATTTGGATATCTCTGCACCTTCTACATTTTGTTGTCATTTTATTGATTCTGATGATTCTGATGTTGATGATGATTTGTTATTAGGACCTATCTGTGGGCCCTTTTATGTAGACAGGGATATGGAATGTGTAGGGACTTGCGCTCTTCAGGCGATACCCTAAGGATCACTTCCATCAGATGTTTGTGAGAAATATCATTTCATGGTCAAGCATGAGATAGTCTTAGGTCATATTATCTCTGTGTATGGTAGTGAAGTAGATCCTGCTAAAATTCATGTTATATCTTCTTTATCTTACCCCGCTTCTGTGCGGGAAATTTGTGCTTTTCTAGGTAATGCAGGTTTCTACAGACGTTTTATCAAAGGCTTCATCAAGATTGCCCCTACCCTTGACCAACTTGTTGCAGAAGGAGGTGGTATTTCAGTTTGACCAGGATTGTGGTAGAGATCGAGCCCACCCCCATAGCAGCTTCTTTCCTAGATGAGCAGCTTTTTCACCTGTAGGGTAAGACACCATGGTATGCAGATCTTGCTATTTATTTAGTTGTCGTGTTGTACCTTCACATTTTACTCATGCAAAAGTCCAGAAATTGAAAAGTGATGCTAAGTACTATGTATGGGATGATCCTTATCTTTGGAAATTTTGTAGTGATCAGATCATTAGACGATGTGGACTTGATTATGAGTTTCATTCCATACTTACTTATTTGTTGTCATTCTCTGGCTTGTGGGGGGCACTTTGGACCCTAAAGAACTGCTAGGAAAGTTTTATATTCTAGTTTGTATTGGCCCACCTTATTTCATGATGCTTCTGAATTCTACAAGTCTTGTTAGCAATGTCAATGAACAGGGAACATAGGACGTAGAAATGAAATGTCTCACCAATATTTGTTATTTTGTGAGATTTTCGATGTTTGAGGTATTGATTTTATAGGTCCGTGTCCTATATCTTTTGAATTTTCATATATTCTTTTGGCATATGATTATGTTTCTAAATGGGTGGAGGTCATCCCCACCAGGAATGATGATTCTCTAGTTGTTGTGGATTTTGTTAGGTCTCACATATTTTGCAGATTTGGAGTACCCAGGGCGATCATTAGTGATCAAGGGTCTCACTTTCGTAATAGACGTATGCCATTTTAAGCAAAGAAATCAAGTCTATTCTAGAGAATATAGTGGGGCTAGACATGATGATGCTTCTTCTCCGACATGAAAGGGGAGCGTGTTCTTTTATTTACTGTGTTTATTTTCTTCCTTTCATGTTCGGAATAATTTGTATGGGTTGATTGCTTGTTTGCTTGTTTACCTAGGTTTGTTTATCTGTTGTTGAGTCAAATAATATTCCCTATGCATGCCTTAGTATCATTTCAGAGGTGGTAAAACTTAGTTAAGTTTGATCATCAAATTGTAGATTTTTATGTATGATAGGAGACTTCACTTGCATGCAGTCACTTGTTATGATGGTGAACTTTTTATTGATAGACTAAGCTTGATGTTTTATTCACCTAGTGAGGTTATAAGCCATTCTTATCATCTACCCACTTTTGTGTGATAACACATGTGTTCCTTGTTACTCTAGAACTTGCTTTGAGTCTTTTCAAAACTGCAGTAACATTTACTTGTATGAATATGATGAAGGATTTCATTCTTGGATTCTTTTCCTGACTTGGTTTGATTGTCTAATCCACTTGATACTTCCATCTTTCATGTTTTACTTGTCTTATCTCTTCATTTGTTATCCATTGTCTTTGTATCTTTATGAATTATCTTTTGTATATCTATTGTTTTTCATGTTGGAGGAATAGTTTAATGGGTTGTATTGTCCGAGATGGACAAAATTTTTAAGTGTGGGGGAGAAGTTATATTATTTTTGTTTGAAACATGATATGGAAGGAATAGTTTCAGAGGTCATTGGTCTGAGATATATTTGCCTATGATTAGTACTTGATTTTCTGTAAAAAAAAAAAGAGAAAAAAATGTGCAATTGTAATGTAGGCAAATGGAATTGCAATGTGTTGAATAGAGTCATTTGATCCTGAATTCAATTCTAAAGTTTCCAATTGTCCTAGTCTCTTCCCATATTGCTGGTTACTGAGAATTTCATAGAGCAACTCATCAGGTTTATTTCTCCAATTCTTCTATTGTTACCTGTTCATTGTACCTTTGTCTTGTACTTCTCTTTGTATACTTTATCTGCAATCTACTTTTGATCTTGTTTCGATTCTTGATAAATCCTTTTGATTCATGTATGAGATGTATTGATAGCAGTAGAGAAGTAGATGATAAGCAAGCATATGGTAGTACAGGATTGCATGTTGTTTTGAGGGTACCCCACTCCTACGATCATCATGTGAGCATTAGTGCAATTATCCATTTTGGGAGGTTTTTGTATCAGGCTTGGTTTATTTGATTTGCCTGTAAATCATCATACATGTTGACTGTTGTAGGAGTCAGATCTTTTGAATACCCTAGATCCATACCAATTTGGTGATCCTAAGTAACTTATTTTTCTTATCTCTGAATTATTGATCTGGGTATTGTTTGGGGAAATGAATGATTAAGTCAGTGTTTCTTTATTTTTATTATTGCTCGGGACGCACAAGAATAAGTGTGGGGGAGTTGATAACTGTCATTTTGTTATATTATTTCGGTCCTTAATATCATCGTTTTAATCCTCTCGTGTGTTTAATTGTTGATTATTTGCATGTTTTATGAGTTGGATCATCTTTTCGACCTAATTGTAAATTCTCCTATATTTTGGATTTATATGCAAAATTTGTCTTTAATTGTAGGAGATCGAGATGGGCCACTGGACTAGACTCAAGTTGGATCAAATATGGCTTCATCTAGGACTAGAAGGATCATTCCAAACTGGATTAATCTGGGTTTTTCATCGTGATCGAAGGCAAATCGATCAAGGGATTAGATCTGAGCATTATGGACCGTTCGATGAAAGCAGTTGATTCTGAGCCATCTATCCAGATCTGGAGAGATCTAGTCCGTACATTTCGATCTAGACATTTGAGCCCTTCCTCCATATTCGATCGATCGTAATTATCTCTTCAGATGGATCAGATCCATCCATTCAAAATCGGAGGAATCACAGCCGTTGGATCACAACCTTTTGAATGGATTAATTGCTTAATCAAGCCCTAGCTTCAATTGGAAGGCTGAGATCGATGGGCGAAATGATCGGACATCTCAGAAAAATCCTTTAATCATCCTTCTTCATGCACAGAATCTCGAATCGCGCAGAGCAGCTTTCTCCTCCGCGAGCGCAGTTCTTCCTCCTCTCCAAATGCACGACGCCAACAGTTTTTTTCTCCATGCCGCCAGCCAGAAGCACCACCGGCCGTTCCCTTCCTCCACCAAGGCTGGTGGTGGCATTTCCTATTTCCTATTCCCTCATCTTTTCCGAGCAACTTTTTCCCCTTTTTCATGCGCGGCGGCGAGCAACGATCATCCACATCCGGCGACGGTTTCGGCAGTCTCATCGGGGATCCTTCAACTTTCCACCCATTCCGAGGCAAGCTTGATCGGCGGGGCACAAGTTTTGCACTTGGGCAGACGCAGCTTCACCGAGCATCTACATTCCTCTTTCAGCTTCACCGGTGTTCCACAACAACTTGGCGATCAGAGCTGAGCTACCCCAGCTGGACATGGTCGTAGAAGGCTGGGGGTGACCTTCTACTATCGTGGTAGCGGCAGCATGTATATCCAATTTCGGCAGCTTTAATTCCTAAATTCCGATGGCAGAACCCTATTTCCAGCATCGGTGAAGGCTTGTAAACGATCACAGATTCGGTCCCTTCCACTGTCGCGGCCGTGATTCGTGTCACTCCGCTTTCCGCATTCATCCACCGGCTGCCGTGGTAGCGACAGTCCTGCATCCCTCATCGGAGCTGTGAACTACGCCATCGATCCACCTCTTGTCGAATTCTGATGAGAGATCCGTACACTGAAGCCATAGGATCTGTCCAGATCTGTCGTGGGTAACCAGAGAGGGTGGTTCCTTTCTGGGAGTTGTGGACGAGAGTTGGTTAATTTTTATTCTATGGTTCATTTTGTGTTTTCATTTGTATTTGCACTTGTGGTTTCCTTCGTATTTGCACTTGTATTTTCATTTGTGCTGTCACTGGTGTTCTTACATTGTGTTTGTATTAGTGTTTTCAATTGTGTTTTCGCTAGTGTTTTTAATATGTGCTTTCACCAGTGACCTTGAATTGTTTTTTTACTAGTGTTCGTAACCTATGTTTTCACTAGTGTTTTTATCTTGTGTTTTAATCTACGGTTTACCTTGTATTTTATTCTATATTCTAACTTGTGTTTTAACTCGAGTCGTAGTTAGAGTTTTAATTGTGTTATGTTTGATTATGTTTAGTTTAGTTTCAGTTAATGTTTGACCAGTGTACCGTATAGTGACAGTGCGGTGCCTAGTTGAATTGCTTACTTTCCATGCATTTAGTTTTTCAGTGACTGTTTGATCATTGTACCGTATAGTGACAGTGCGGTACTTGGTTGAATTATTCACCTTTGTTTCTTGACCACTATGTCATATAGTGACAGTGCGGTGCTTGGTTGAATTATTTTTTGTCTGTTAGTTTAGTTTTTTAGTGACTGTTTGATCACTGTGACGTATAGTGACAGTGCAGTGCTTCGTTGAATTGTTCACATTTGTTTCTTGATCATTGTACCGTATAGTGACAGTGCGGTTCATGATTACTTACTTTTGCACATTAGGTTAGCTTCTCGAGAATTAATAATTAGTAGTTAGGTTTACTTTTTGCATGTTTAATTTTCATGTTTGTTAACCAGAATTGTTTGACCATTGTATCGTATAGTGACAGTGCAGTGCAGGGTTGAATCATTCTTCCATTAGGATAGATTTCAAATAATTGTTTTGATAAATTGTAAAATCCTCCAGTGTTTACTTCTGTTTAAAAATAAACGTCCCGCCATTAGGTTCATTGGGAGACGATCCGAGTCAGTCCTATACTGTATTAGTGTAGTTAGGAGGTTTGGTAAATAATTTGCTAAACGATATCACGCGCAACACATAAATATCCATCTATCAAGACCACATTAGCATGACAATAGCTGATGGAAGCACCTGAAAACTAGCGTATGGATGTAGAAGTCATGGATGACTTGGAGGGATCCGATAGGCGTGAGGCTGACGGAGGTGGCTAGAAGGCTTATGTCTAGGCTAAGGGTGGTCTAGCAAGTATGGGGGAACCATACTCGGGGTTAAAACCTCATGTTTGAGGTGTATCAGTCGACTGGGACTATGGTCATGCGACTGATGAGAATTGACTAGAGTTTAACTACTGAAATTGGCCTAGCAGTCGATTGCGGTATTGGACGATCGTGATGGCGATGTGATCCGAGATCGATCGAATCGTGGATCGAATTCGAGGGACGAAGGTTCCGAGTCAACTATTAGGGTTTGTGATAATGATGATGACTCAATCAGTCGACTGATGATCTATCCGTTGAAACTTATCCAATGTGACTCATGCTGTTGTGAGACAATGGCTACAGGAGCAGTCGACTGTTGGTCCCGATCTGTCGACTGCTAGGCGAAAATCAGCCCGAATGTAGGTTATAAAAGTAGTTCGTGGGGAGGATTTTTGGTAAGGTTTCTTGAGGAGTTTTGGGGCGATTTGCTACTGCAATTCAGGGTCTCCAAGTGCAACTTAAGCAACCAAAAAAGAAAGCATCAAAAAGTTCATTTGTAAAGTTCTCTTTACATAGATTGTTGTATTCATTTTGTATTTGCTTAGTATGACTGTTGTAATCACTATAAGAGATTTCTCTACCTCCGACTTATTGTCGAGAAGGAGTATTTGTGATTAGTGGTGTGTGTTTGCATCACTAGGGCTTTTAGAGCCCAATCCGTAGAGTAGGAACCATACGGTTTTGAACCACGTTACATCTTGTGTTGTGATTGTGTTTGTACATTTTATATTGTATTATTTCTATTTCCGCTGCGCTACACGATTTGTAGACACGAACGATCAAATTCCATCAAGCAATGCCAAATAGCTGTTCACCCCCCCCCCCCTCTAGTGGGCGCACAGGTCCTAACATCACGAAGTTCTCGATGACCACAGGCACATGTGCTAGCATGCCGATGGGTTCCTTGACTTAGTCGTCCCCCATACGAATACCAAGGTTCACTGGTTGGAGCCCATTCAGTCCCATCTTCAAATAGTATGCATAGGGCATCACACTTACTGATGACCCCAAGTCACATTGTGCTTCATCGAACCTTTCCCCATAAATCGAGCAGGGGATAACAAATTCACCTGGGTCCTCAAGATGGGGTGGAATTTTATCTTCAATTTCGGCATAGTCGGGTAGGGTGGAAACCATGGTTGCACACCCCTTGGCGAATCTGGTTCTATGTGCTACTCTCTCGCTGCACACTCCTTCCTTAACTTGACTCGACTCGGGTAATGCTAGAGAGCTCTCTATAGGTTGCGACATGATTTGGGCTATTTGGGTCACCTGTGTCTCCAACATCCTTGTGTGACTTGCAAGACCGTCAACGGTGGCCTTCAAGTCTCTGAGTGACTCCTCTGTTTTTGATGTTGGCGACGGAACTCTTCATTGTCCTTTGTTTGGGTAGCAATGAAGTCTTCCATCATCAATTCTAACCTAGACTTCTGTGGTTGCTTCTGCCCATACCCTCCTGATGGTTGGAAGTTTCTCGAGTTATTTCGATAGGAAAAATTCGGGTGGTTCCTCCATTCGAGATTATAGGTACTGGAGTATGGGGTGTTGGGCCTTTGATTATAATCCCCAACCGCATCGCAATGCTCAATCCACTCTTCTGAGCCACTCTGCTCTCCATAGTAGTCCTCCCGATACGTTGCTACTCCTTCTCCAAGGTCAATGGCCGCACATGCAGATGCAGGATTTATAGAGTCGAACCATCTGCTAAGCATGTCCAACCTCACTGCTAGGTGTTCCACTGAGTTGACTGCATATTGTCCCGTAGTAGGAGCTGAGTGACTACGTTCGGAAGCCCATTGATGGTGGTTCTGGGCCACCTCTTCTATCAACTCCTTTGCTTCCTCGACAGTCTTGTTCATAAGTGATCCTCCTGCGGTAGAATCAAGGGACATCTTTGTGGTGTACGTGATCCCATTATCGAAGATGTGGATCACCAGCCACATTTCCAGTCCATGGTGGGGGCATTGGTAAAGTAGCCCCTTGTAGCGATCCCAAGCTTCAAATAGGAACTCCCCTTCCTTCTGACGAAAGCTTGTGATTAGATGGTGCATGTGAGAAGTCTTGCTTGGTGGGAAGAATTTATTCAAGAACTGTTGCTCACATTGCTCCCATGTAGTAATGCTTCCCGAAGGCAGGGAGTGAAGTCATGCCTTAGCCTTATCCCGCAATGAGAATGGGAATAGGCTCAGGCGGATCGCATCTGCAGGGACTCCATTTATCTTCATTGTCGAGTAGATTTTCAAAAATGTCTCCAGGTGTCGGTTCGGGTCTTTAGTCGTAGCTCCCCCGAATTGACTCTGCTGAACCATGTGTATGAGTGTCGATTTCAGCTCAAAGTTGTTTGCCTAAATAGACGGCCCAGCTATGCTCGGCCTAAATCCTCTAGTGCTAGGGGTTGCATAATCCCGCAGAGGTCGGCTACCTATATTCACTTCGGATGCAGCTTGGTCCTCCATCCTCTTCTATTCAGCTCTCCGGCGATGATAGGTTCGTTCGATTTCTAGATCGATCAGAATCAGGCCTTCCGATTCTAGGTGTCTAAACATACGAAGAACCGAGCCAGAAAATTAGGAGTATTTACCTAATGTTTAGAAACAAGAAATAAACTAATCTAGCTAACTAAATCAAAGAGCCAATAAGAAAATGTAGAACTACTGCTAAAAAAAAATAAAAACTAATTCTAAATATGGAAAATCTAAAACTGAAGTAAATATACTAAAATAAAAAGAAAGTAAAGAAAGTAAATAAATATAATCCTAAGTTCGATCCAATTATCCACTTGTTGATTCGATATTGAATCAATTAGTCCCCGGCAACGTCGCCAAAAACCTGATGCACGCGAACACGACCTCAAATCTCGTGATGGAAACCGTCGAGGACTTGAAGCACGCACTCGCACTCAACTCCCGCAAGTGCATGGATGTTGTCAAGTAATAAAAAGATTATCGATCCCATAGGGACTGAGATTCGAGTACGGATCCATTCGGTGGACGTTATTGTTCGGATGTCAAATCTAATATTTGTGATTGCGAGGGTTGTCAACAGTCCTAACTCAATACGGTATCACACGAAAGAAGAAAAGGCTTACTGCGAGTCTTTGGAAGGGATTCTAGGATTTCAATTTTGCTTGTGTGTCGCAAAACATGCTATCAATTGAGCATTGTTTGTTGGGATGTATACTGAAAGCCTAGCCTTTATATGAACCTCTTTATTTTTGATATAAGAATCACATGATCATTGTTTGCATATTTATAGTTATGCATATTGTCTAATACTTTACATTGTAGATAACATGGTGTGTGGTGTCACACAGAAGATCATGTTATTAGTTCCTTGTAGAGTATAAGTAGAGGCTCACAACCAAGATGGTTTTGGACAAACCATTGGCATGGTTGTAGTGTAATTTGGTATTAGTTTATCTTGACCATAGAATTACACTAGTACACTTTGTGTGTATTGAGCAGGACCGACTTAGAGGTGATTCAATTTATTGCTGACTACATAGTTGAATCGGACCTCGGATATTATGGTGTACATGCTCTTTATCCTGATATAATAACGGGCACATGTACTTAATATTTATTTCTTTGATTTACCAATGGGGGAGATTTATGGATTAAATCGATAGGCTCGGTAAGTTGGGAAATAATATTATTTACATGGTGTGTCGTTGATTATAGGAGGAAACTGTGTCCTATATATTAGGATGATGATGTCCCCTTGAGGAGCTCATCATGTAAATCCTGCAGGTGGACTTGGTCCTGCATGATGATAAGGTTGAGTGGTACTACTCATGGAGTTAGATGTTGATTAATTAATTATCAGTAAATTAATTAATTAACGGACATTCGATATCTTAAACACGGGGAGACATTTGTACAATTAATATATGGAACCCATATTTAATTATGGGGGTTGGTGAGGTAGATCAATGATAATCCTCTAGTGGAATGGATTATCATTAATGGATCAGATTTTATGTGGGCCGGATCCATTGGGTGGCCAAGATCCAACTCCTCCTCATGGTCCCTATTGTAGCCTATTAAAACTCTCATGAAGCTTGATCCAACAGACACGATTAAAAGGAGGATTGGGCGAGATCTATAAATAAAGGTCCAAGGCTTGGCCAGTAAGAAGTGTTTTTTGGAAGCTAGGGTTTGCTTCCAAAGCTTTGGGCAGCAAGCAAAGGAGAAGCTTTAAGGTTTGGAGTTGGGTTGGGCGGCAGCAAGAAGTGGAGGAGGTTTAGGGTTTGAGTTTTCCTTCTCCTCCTAAGGTTGTCGGCGCCTCTTCTTCATCCCTTTAGGGTCGGCGCTCATCTTTGAAGCTTGGCTAGTGGTTCTTCTTCCTTTATTTCTCTTTGGCCGGCGGCAACAAGAATTCTTCTCTTGGCTGACGCCCATATCCCTTCTTCCTCTCCTTGGCCAGCAGCAACAACCTAGCTAGAAGCTTGGTGGTCAGCTCTAGATAGGAGAAGAAGTGTTTGGTATTCTTCCCTTTGTTCGGAGCAAGCAAGGAAGGGAAGAACATGATCTAGAAGGCTTCAACTCTTGGAGGATCGTTACCCACATAACGTCCAAGAGGAGGATAGGACATACGATAGAAGATCAAGAGGTAAATAAGAGGTATAATTCTTGTTTTGGTTTCTTTCTTGTTCTATGCAATATGTTTGTAATTGTATGTGGTTAATTTACTTGGACCCCGTAGACAAATACAAAAATTGGCAATTTGTACATCATCTATTCCACGGCTAATCGAGGAAAAGAGTTAGGTTTCTTGAACAATAAGTTTGTTCAAGTGGCCACTCTAATCAAATGGCACGATGATGGATCGATTGCTTGGGTAATCTGTCTTCGTCAAGGATTAATTTTTTTATCCGGGGACGTAGATAGTATCGCCATGCACAAGCGACCAAGTTGAAGTGGGAAGTGAAGTTTCTCCCTTCATTATCTAAATGTCTAACTATGGCCTTGTGGAAGGGACATCAAACACTCCCCCGATGAGCCTTTGCATCTATCGGGAGCTATCTCTGCCTTACAAGGACGGGATAGGCGGTATGAGGATGCCGAATCAATCCCTGTGACAAATCATTTCTAATTCTATCACACCCTTCTATCCACAGTTACAAGAGATGAGGTCAACCCCTAGGTTTCTCTTTAATTCCCCTAAGTCTTAGATACGAGGGCTGTCACCCCTCGTATCGGCTAAGCACAGTAGATAGAAAACCAAAACACATAGATATCGGTCTAAACTAATACCAATTGCAAATACAAACTCAAGAATAGAATTTAATTTGGAACAACATGTTCTACGCCCACAAACTACTCTCTAATCCTAGAATCAAAGAAACTACTCCATAAATATGAGAGGAGAAACACAAAGCACGTTCATATTCGAATAAATAATAGATAACGTGCAAAGAACAGAAATTACAATGCAATATGGTCTTCTCTCTGGTGTTGAAGTGCAAAACTTGGATCTCCGGCGGCCTTCCTCCTCCCCGTTGTGAGTTCCCGAAGCATTTTAGGGCTTTGGAGTGCCTTCCCAGTCGTCGTGCCTCCTCCTATGGTTTGGGCGTAGCTTTCCTTATATAAACATCACGTCGGATCCTTGTAAAATCTGGAAAACCCTCTGGTCACGTCAAGTTGCCTGACCGCCACACGGTCATGTGAAAACACACGGCCAAACCATGTGTAAGGTTGTGGCTGTTGGTGCAGTGGGCAGTGGGCACCAAAGTCGAACCGGTATTTTGATTATGGCAAAAGGCTCAATAGTTAAGGGTATATTTGTTATCTTACGAGCTCAATTAAGTGTGCAGAAATGCTAAAGTTGAGCGGAAGGTCTGCGACACCCGGTGGGAACCGAGGTGGTCGGGCAACGCCAGAGGGACTTCGGAGGAAGCCGAGGTACTCGGGTGAAGACCGGAAGCGAGGCTACAAGGTAAGCTCATGTGAAAGCGAAGCAAGGTCGTTAAGCGTAGATCCGACCCAATACCTCCAATGGAAGGTCTAGGTCGAGATCAGATGGTTAGAACCATCGTACTTTATATTTTAAGCTAACTTGTACTGCAGTCCAAAACCCTTTGTCTACAGTCAACTGCTAGTCAAGTTCCAGCCTCGAGAAGAGCTCGAATTTCAAGGGGGTGAATTTGGACTTGACTCGTGTTTTGGTACAAAGGGTGATGTGGCATCAAGGTGGACATCCAAACCATCACCAAGCTTCCTTGTGGTGGACGCCCAAAATAAGGTGAGTTGGCACAAGATGGTTGGCTCCCATGATGTGGCACAAGTTGAATGGCTCCAACAAGTTGGCGCCCAAGGAGGTTGGAGGTGGCACAAGGTGGTTGGATGAAACACCTCATCCTTGAGTTGGCGCACAAGGAGGTTGGAGGTGGCACAAGGTGGTTGGATGAAACACCTCATCCTCAAGTTGGCGCCCAAGGAGGTTGGAGGTGGCACAAGGTGGTTGGATGAAACACCTCATCCTTGAGTTGGCGCCCAAGGAGGTTGGAGGTGGCACAAGGTGGTTGGATGAAACACCTCCTCCTTGAGTTGGGATAAGAACCTCTCCTTGGACACTACCTATTTCTAAATTCATAGATCAATATACATAAATAGAAATGTTCAAGCCAATCAAATAACAAGAATTCAAGAGTTTCTCAACACGCTGTCAGAACGCCGCTTACTACTACTCACATTTGCTACGACGGCGTCACTGACAACGAAAGCTACATCTTCTACTTATAAGAGTTGTCGGTATATTTATTTAAGTTCTACTTCTTTAAATTGTCTTTGTGCTTTAATCGTAACAAGGAAAGGGGGAGTGTCCCTTTGCCTTGATTTCTTTTTGTAATCGTTGCTCCTACTTCCAACGAAGAGGAGTGGTTTTAGTGAATTGCCCTCCGTACGTGATCAAGGATCACTAGGGCCGTGGATTAGCAATCGAAAGATTGTGAACCACGTAAAAATATCTTGTCTACTTTATATTTCCGCTGTGCATTCTCTACTTGCTTTTTACTTATTGCAAAAGTTTTTAACGACACCGTATCGCTATTCACCCCCCCTCTAGCGACACTTTCGATCCAACAGTGGCAGCCATTTTCAAACCCTGGACACGACCGTGTGTAGCCACACGTCCAGGTCATGTCCCACTCTGTGTCCAACTGCCAAATGTCTCCTTTTTGCTCTGAAAGCGTGTCATTTCCCCATGGAATGCTATCCTGCACACAAAAGTACAAAGAGCAGATCTCCAGACCATAAAATAGGAAATGCATGCAAAATAAAGTAGAATATGAATGAAACAAACATAAAACGAAATGAGATTTGAGCGAAAACTACTCCTAAAACCCTTTATGTTTCATTCATGTTAAAGCGTTGTCGCAATGCCGATGACACGTTCTCGACTTCAAGATCAGTTTGTCATCGGTATCACTTTTACTCTTCGTTTCAAATCTTTCAAGTGTAATCGAGCTTTCATTTGTCGTGTTTTCTTTTGTTAAGAGGAGAGGTGGGATTGTCCCTCTTCCTCGATCTTTACTTTTGTGTATCCATTGTCTCCTACCTCCAATGAGGAGGAGATTGTTAGTGCATTAGCCTCCGTAAGTGGTCTAGGATTGCAAGGGCCTTGGATTAGCAACTGTTAGATTGTGAACCAAGTAAAACAAACTTGTCTTCTTTACTTTTCCACTGTGCAATTACTTCTATCTTTGTCATAAATCGTAACGTACGAAAAGATTTTATCGTGCGCTGTTCACCCCCCCCCCCCCCTCTAGAGCTTTTACCATCCTACATCTTCGACCTTCAAGAAGCTCTCAAGAAGCAAGGATGAGGAGGACAAAGCATTGTGCAACAAGATCTGCTTCTTCAGGGCCAAGGTCAAGGAGAAGAAAGCGCTCCATAAGCCCCAGAGGATGATAATGCTCATCCAATTGTTATATTTTATAATGATGAGCATAGGGATAGATTTAATATGCTTTTCAACTAAAAAAACACCGCTACTAGGTACTTAGATGTAGATCTTTTAGAACCCCTAGGTTTGCATGGGGTGTGCAAGGCCTCTTTGCAAAAATGGGTTGGGGAGAGATTATGGGGATATGATACCCAACTCACCCTAAGATTGTTTTAGAATTTTTAAGCTCAGTAGATGCAGAGATTTTAATAGGGGTAGATAGCTAAGATGGAAAGATCACCTTTAGGATATTTAATATAGAACATGAATGGACCTTGCACCAATGGAACCAATGCTTTGGATTGCCTAGTGGGGGAGAGAGAAGGACCCCCTATTGAGTTTAATGCATGAACCTTTTGGTTTGATTTGATGGGGGAGAATGCATATGCCCCTTCTAGGGAAAAATCCTCGTGCCTCCAAAACCCTATTTTCCTATATATTCATCGAGTTATGGAGAGTACTATTTTTGGGAGAGGGAAGAGCGATGGAGTAGTGAGGATGAGTGAGCTTCTTTGCCTGTGGGACATGCTACAAGAGAGAAATACCATTGATGTAGGGTCTCATTTCATTAGGCATCTAGTGAAGATGAGCAAGGTAGGTAAGGGAGAGATTATTTTAGGGAGATTAATCATTCACATTTGCAATAAGATTAGGTATGATTGCACAGAGTTGGAAAAGATCGAAGGGAGCCCTAGTGTAGATTTTGTTGGTGCAATCAGCTCAAGTCATGATTTATCAGACTCTAGTTTGACTCGAGCAGTATTTTGATGTTCGACAAAATATATGCCATGTGATTGTCATGGAAAGACCAAGTGTGTAGCTTTGTCCACGTAAGTCCAAGTGTGTAGCCTTGGCAGTGAAAGTCCAAGCTTGAGTCTTGGCATTTGGAAAGTCCAACATGTTGTTGGCATGGGAAGTCCAAGTGTGTAGCCTTGCCATGAAAAGTTCAACATGGAGTTGGCATGGGAAGTCCAAGTATGTAGCCTTGGACACGTAAGTCCAAGTGTGCAGCCTTGGCAGTGAAAGTCCAAGTCATGAGTATTTGGCATTTGGGAAGTCCAAGAGGTGGTTTGGCGGAGTAAGGCCAAGCGGTAATCTTTGGAGCGTAAGTCCATATGTACCTTAGTAGTGTAGACATTGAGAGCATGACAATAGCCGAAGGAAGCACCTAGAGGCTAGCGTATGGATGAACAAGTCATGGATGACTTGGAGGGATTCGTGCATGGATGACTTAGAGGGATCCAATAGGCGCGAGGGTAGTAGAGGTGACTAGAAGACTTAGGTCTAGGCTAAGGGTGTCTAGCAAGTATGAGGGCATCTTACTTGGATTAAACCTCATGTTTGAGATTTACTAGTCGACTGGGGTGATGTACTAATCGACTGATGGGAGTCGATTGGCATTCGACTGTGTCATGTGGCTTGGTAGTCGACTGCCATGGAGGATAGTCGACTGATGGTTAAGAAAATGGCCACAGAAGCGAAGCAGCATGACCAGGGGCTCGACTGACTATGCATCAGTCAACTGATGGGTTATTCGTTGGAACTTATCCAACGTGGATCAAGCTGTTGTCTCACAACGACTACAGGAGCAGTCAACTGAGGGGTATGGGTAGTCGACTACTAGGCACGGAATCAGCCCGAGAAAAATATAAAAGTAGGAGCTTGGGGAGGATTTCCACAGTGATTTTTGGTGAGATTTTAGAGGGGAATTATTGCTGCATTCCAGACCTTCAAGAGCAAACCAAAGCAAGAAACAAGCAAGTGATCAAAGCAAAGTATTGTAAAGTTTTTCTTTACTTGTATTTCATATTATCTTTGTATTTTGTTTGTACTTTTGTATTATGTTTTGTAATTGCTTGTATGAGGTTTTTCCACTTCTGACTTGTTGTCGAGAAGGAGTTTGATTAGAGGTGAGTGCATCGCTAGAGCTCGTTGAGCTCACCCCGTGGAGTCGGAACCCTAAGGTTCTAAACCATGTATATCTCGTGTCTTTTGTGTGTGTTGTATTCGTCTTCATTTCGTATTTGTATCTATTATTTCTACTGCATATATTAATGATAATTATAGATGAACGATCGATTTCCATCAAGCACGCAATTGGGCTATTCAACCCCCCTTCTAGACAGGCCACAATCCTCCAACAGATTTAGGGGTGTGCATGACTATGAAAATGATAGTGAGAGAGGGGCACTATTTTTGTTTTGTGAGGAAGAACTTGACACCCCTTAGGCCTCCCGACATCGATCGTACCACCATCACTAACTATGCAAACTAGTTATTGGATCTCATAGTGGAGTCCCCACCACACGCAAGGCCTTCTACTCATGCACCCCTCTCACCTCCTACCCATCACTCACCTGTAAATCCACCCATGTATAGGAGCCCCCTAGTCTACACCACGAGCCTATGCCGACACCTCCTTTTACCACTTTTTAGCAGGATGCAAGTATGTCGGCTTATGACTTCTCCGAGTTCCGATCACACCTCGACAATATTTATGTCAAGCAGCAAACACAGGGGCAACGATGGGAGGAGCACAATGCCTACATGCAGGCAAAGTTTTTGGGCCTCCGAGAGCATTTCTAGTGGGATGATTTCTACAGCGAGACCCGAGCCTATTTTCAGGATGAGGCTGCCTACCGCCAGGAAGTTCGACAACACATGCGCGATGCACAATCACAGTGGCCCTGGGAGGAGGAGCATAGAGTCGTCGCTGCATCCACCAGTTCCCAGATTGACCACATGTACATATAGCATCAGCGACTGAGCATCAGATTCTTCTAAGAGCCTGATTTGCCTAGACTACTAGACTTCCCACCTCGACCACCATAGTAGAGGTACAGTTTCATTTAAGTCTGGACGGGGACCCCAATTTTAATATGCTTTTCTACCAGTGTTAGTTTCTTTCTTGACATCTAGGTTTAGTTTATTTGCACTTATTTGGTCAAGCATATGGTGTTTAGGTACCTTCCAGCACTTAGTGTTAGTCACTTTAAGCTGCCTCAGTGATGTTTTCAAAATTTTCCATGACCTATTTCCATGCAATAGATATCTTAACTTCCTTTATCTTGTGATATTTTATTTTATTTTTATGCTTTGATGGATGTTCTAGATTTTCACTTACACTCATCGAATATTTTGAAAGGGAGAATCTAGTACATAAGTAGTTATGAATTATCTCAGTAGTTTAGTACTTTGAAATCCATAGGCGACTCTAAATTTAACATTTTAGTTACTGGAGATGCTCGGATTGTGTAAGCCCATTTGGAAAATTTAAAATCCCTGAGAGCATGAGAGGAACAAAAGTTCTTTGAAAAAAAATTATTTTGAGGGATAGAAAATAGTTGTCGTGGGTGGAAATGGCTAGGTGCTCCTTTGAGACCGAGTTAGGTTACTGGGGAAACACCTACCAATTTCTCTCGATACCGAGCACATCTTTGATACTTTATGCTAATTCTAGGGAATGACCCTCGCTTAGGAAAGCTATAGGATGATGACTTGAGTCACCATGGAATGAGTATCCCTTAGGAAATTTTCTCAGCACGTGCACAAAAAGCTAACCTAGTGAATCTTTAGAACATATCTATTTGCTTTGATTGAAAATACCACTTGATAATTTTAGTTGGCATGCTAAGTATGGAACAATACTTTTAAATTTCATAGGATTGAGATTTGCTTGGGGACAAGAAAAGATCTAAATCTGGGGGAATTGATGTGTGCAAAACATATAGCATTTTAGGGGTAGTTTTAGCACACATCTCATTGCATTTTATACTTATTTCATGCATATTTTTTCTTGTTTTGCATTCATTTCCTATTTTCTAGTCTAGAGATCTACTTTTGCTATTTTTATGCAGAGCTAAATTGGAACATAAATGGAGCTCAAGGAGGGCAAGCGCGCTCTGGTCGTGTTCCCCAAGACACAGACACGCTTTGGACCAAAAGATGACAATCACATGAAGCTTCAAAGGAAGACACGGTTAGCCATGTGAATCTCACATGGTCATGCCCGACCCTGAAGCCAGATTCAGGGCAAGTTTTCTAGTGTGCCACACGATCGGTCGTGTGGCGTTAGCCCGATTTGACACAGATTAGGACTTCACGGGGATTTAAGCATAGCCAACTTCTCTTCTATAAATAGGAAGACATGCCCAAACCCTAAGGGAGATGCCCGACGGCTAAGACGGAAAGAATGTGCCATAAGAAGCACCGGAGACTCGTAGTGGGGAGGAAAGAAGTGACTTGAAGATCCAAATCAACGCTCCGGTACCATGGAGAAGAACTAAGACACCACATCAGATAAAATAGAAAGTATTACTTTTATTTTTCATTCTATTCGTATTTTAATGATTCACCTTGAGATGTCTTGTATTATTTCTCATTCAATTATGGAGTATATACTTCGATTCTAGGATTAGGGAGTAGCTTGTGCATATGGACATGCTAATTCAAATAGTTATTCATTCCCTTTGAATCTATTTGCAATTTATGTTGTTTAGATCAATGAGAATTATGTCTTAGGACTATTTCTAATGACATAGCCGATACAAGGGTGGAAAGCCTTCGTATCGATAATCTAGGAGAACCAAGGAGAAACCCTAGCGGTCATCCTCCCTCCCATAACTGTAGAAAGTAGAATATGATAGAGTAGGATATGAAATATGATCCGTCTCTTCATAGGGATTACTAGGACATCCTCATACCTCAATAACCTATCTTAGCAAACGGCCAAAAGTAAGAGGCATCAACTCTAGAAGAGTTGAGAGACCCTAATGAACGAGGGCTCCCAACAGTATCAACCCACTGAGCTCTGATGATCCGAAAGAGAAACTTGGTTATGAATAGGTAGTTCTCGGTAGAAGAAAAAGTTCATCGGGAAATTACATGATGATCCTCCCACAAGATCATACCTAGAGATCCTAAAGACATTAAATTAATAGCATGTTCAACAACACACAAGTGAAACCGAAGTCCTAGAGTCCTTTAAGGGAACTTTGAACCTACCTTCTCTTTCTCCAAGTTGTTGGTGCAGGGACACCAGATAATCGAATCTGTGTTTTGATTATGGAAAAGGCACAAAGTTAAGTTTACATCATTATCTCATGAGCTGAATCAAGTGTGCAGAAATGCTAAGCTAAGCCAAAGGTCAGTGACACCCGGAGGAAACCGTAGTGGTCGGGCGACACCAAGAGGACTTCGGAGGGAGCCGAAGAAATCAGGTGGAGACCGAAAGCGAAGCTTCAAAGGTAAAAGATTGAGGTAAGCTCATGTGAGTGAGCATAAGTAAGGCCGTGTCCTCTGTACGGGGGCATCCTAAGGCGACGATCCAACTAAGACATCCCATGGAAGGTCTATGTCGAGATCGGACGGTCGGTGACCGTCGAAAGCACTTATTTTAGTTTCATTTGAGCTAGCTTTCCAATGCAGTTGAAAACCCTAGCCAATAGTCGACCGATAGCTTATATCAGTCGACTAATGAGGGTAAGCAGTCAACTGATGTTCAAATTCTAGCCTCGAGGAGAGTCAAAGCTTATCATCATTTCTCAAGGGCTAGGTGGCATCTTCTCATGAAACCTCATCTCAACGATTAGGGTTTCTCAAGGCTATAAAAGAAGGGGTTCTCCACCCCATTTTCACCATTCAAAAGCTTCCAAAGTTCTTCCGCAATGCTGCAACTTTCCGATGACTCTACGACGATAAAGCGCTACCGAAACACCGACGACATGAGCTCATCCTTCAACCACTTAGTCGTCGGTATTACTTTAAGTTGTCGTCTTCTTTTACATTTTATTTCATTTCTTGAATCAAGCTTTTTATTGTAACGAGGAGAGAGGGGTGTGTCTCTCTACCTCAAGTTTTCTCGAGCTTTTTTAACCGTTAACTCCTACCTGCAACGAGGAGGAGTGTTTTAGTGAATTGCCCTCCGTACATGGTCTCGGACCACTAGGGCCTTGGATTAGTAGCCGAAGGCTGTGAACCAAGTAAAATAAATTGTGGTCATTTATTTTCCACTGTGTGTTTACTCTTACTTGTGTTTTATATCGAACGAAAAAGAAAAAGATTGTCGTGCGCTATTCACCGCCCCCCCTCTAGCGCTCAAATCGATCCAACAAGTGGTATTAGATCCGGGGGCGCTATGATTTGGTGCAACCACCAATATAGCATTTTTTGGTTTTTTTTCATATTTATTGTCTTAAGTTTTTTCTCCCGCACTACTAATCCAAGATGAAGTCTTGGTACTCTTCTTTTGGTTGTGTTTTGCAAGTATTCACTTTTGGAGTAGCCGACGGTAAAATGGGCATAACTTTTCGTACAAGTTGATCCACAAAATGTGCTACCTACCAAAACTAAGGTCTCTCAGAGATCTACACTTTTTTACCAGGGTTTACCCTTGTAACAAGCTATATTCATCCCCAAAAACTAACGTTTAGTACTCTTTCAGGGACATCAAAGGTCGTAAGTTTCTAGTTTTTGTTTAGTTTTTTATTTTTTTCGTTTATTCCTTTTATTTCTTTTCATTTCCTGCATTACTAATCCAAGGCGAAGTCTTGGAACTTTTTTCATTTTTTTTATTTGTGTGCAAGGTTTTCCTTTTCTTCTAAATGGCCCATCTCGAAGGGTTTAGCATCGTCCGACCTCCGTTTTACAATGGAGATGACTTCCGTTATTGGAAGGGTCGGCTAGAGTGCTTCTTAAAGACCCAAATCGAGATATGGATCGTAATCCAAATCGGATTCACGCTTCCTACTAATGAAGTGGGTGAATCATTGGATTACGATTAATGGACGAACACCATGAAAAGACAAGTGGAAGCTGATGCCAAGGCGACCCAAATCTTACAATGTGGCTTGTCCAAAGAGGAGTTAAACCGCGTCGGCCCCTTCATTAGCGCAAAAGATCTATGGACTAAACTTGTAGAGCTACATGAAGGAACCGACGACGCGAAGGTATGTAAATGTGATTTGCTTATCAATAAGTTATATAATCTTAAGATGCAGGAACACAAGATGGAAACACAACTACACGCCCGCATTCAAGATATTGTCAATAGCTTGCACGCCATCGGACAAAAGGTCGAAAATCGAGACCTTATAAGGTATGCCTTAAATTCTTTTCCTAGGACTACGTTGTGGGCATCCATGGTTGATGCCTACAAGGTTTCTAAGGACCTTTCAAAACTTAGACTAGACGAAATGCTTTCAGAATTCAAACTTCATGAACAAACTAATGTGGTTCGAGCCGAGAGAGGTGTTGCTTTACTTGCAGGATGAAGAAGAAATGAGAAGAGCAAGCCACCTCCCGAGCAAGAAGATGGATCCAAACCTGAGGACAAATCCGAATCTGAAGAGGAGGCTGCAATAGTCAATATGGTGCGGAGAATAGTTTGACAAGAAAGAAGGTAATTGAAGAACGATAACAAGGAGCAATTCAAGTCAAGGAGGCGGCAAAAGCAAAAGGGAGTAAGGAAAGCCTTCCATGCAACTCGGGACAACGGAGAAGAAGGCGTCGACATAGCTTACATGGCAAGACCGAAGGAGTCCGAGTCAGAATCCGAAGCCGAGTACAACTATAACTCCGACTCCGACCCCGAAGACTACTTCGAGAGGAAACTCAAAGCCGGACCAAAAGGGAAAGTCAAGGTTAGTCGCTCTTTAATTAGTATACTTTACCTTACAATTAAAATGCTTACTAGGAAATTAACTAAGTACGAGTCTAGGGTCGAGTCCTTGCTTGAGGAGGTTGAAACCCTCAAGTAAGAGGTCACTCTAACCTCTTCGACTAGTCAAGTTCAAGAGGAGGACTCATCTCGAGTTGGAAAACTCGAAGAAGAGAACTCTCTCTTGAAAGGGCAAGTCCAAGAGCTCGAGGCTCAGTTGGACAAGTTCTCAATGGGGTCCAAGAATCTTAACCGACTTCTTGGAACTCAGAGAGCTATGTACAACAGAGCTAGACTCGAGTTTAGTCCAAAGACTACGAATAGATCATATATGTCTATCGTAAATCGTAGTCATCAACGAGTCCAAGCTTTGGTCCCTAAAACTCTATTAAACTCACATATAAGGACCAATAAGTATTGGATTCCCCAGGATCAAGTTCATTATTTGAATAGACCATATTGGTTCAATGGTCCAGGGGGAGCTAATACCAAAATAGTATACCCGATAACTTAGCATGATCAAACTTTTATTTTACTTTTTAGAATGGCTAGATAGAACAAGTAGTTAGTCAACTCTTGACAACATAGTATCAGGACATGGCGAGATGATAGTATGTTAGGGAAACAAAGTTTCGTGTATTCGAACTAGATAAGGCATATCTAGCTTGGTGCACTTGACTGAGTGGACCTAGCTGAAGCTACCTCGTCATATCCTAAACTAGTTAGACCAGGAAGTGGTCTTAAGTGACTCAAGTTATTATTTTCCTGAACTTAGCTTTGTCTAAGAAAGTGGTTGTTGTTCCAATCAAAAAAGGCCTCTGTGCCTCGCCACGACCGGGAAGCCAATTTCTCGAAAAGGTTACTTGACGAGCTTAGGGTTAAATCCGAATCTAATTCAAGGTTGACTAACTTTAATTAAGTTAAAATCATCTCACATAACATATAAAGCGAACAAATCTGAGACACATAGAATGGGTGAGATGATTAAGGAATAATTATAAAATATATAACTTTTTCAAAAAAGATGTCTATTTTTTAACTATTGTGCTTAATCAAATAATTAGATAAAACTCTCTAGGTTAAAATTTAGCGCCCCCTAATTATCTTATACCTCATATACTTGACTAAGGGGAGAGTAAACTAACCCTAAGGGTTATAAATCTTTAAAGTTATTCTTGAAAATTAGCTTATAAGTATTTTGAAAATCAAAGCTAAGTTTCAAAAACTTATTGTTGGTGTAGAGGGATATACCTCGAACCAATTTACTTAACCAATTCGAGACGCATGCTTAGACTTATACTCATTTTTTTATGCATGCTATAATATTATGCATTATAAAACCCCTTTTTTTATAAACCCCCAATCTTATTTTTGATTCATGGCAAAAGGGGGAGAAGAGCGTAAGTTAATGGGGAGTACCACAACATTTAAATTTAAAAAATGTTTGTATTTCTTTCAAAACTCACCTAGGTTAAGGGGGGAGTTCTTTTAAGTGAGCTTATCATTTACTTTACTTATTTTCATGCTTTAAATTTCCCTTAACTTTGTTGGTTTGCCATAGATCAAAAAGGGGGAGATTGTTGGTGCAGGGGCACCAGATAATCGAACCTGTATTTTGATTATGGCAAAGGCACAAAGTTAAGTTTACATCATTATCTCACAAGATGAATCAAGTGTGTATAAATGTTAAGCTAAGCCGAAGGTCAGCAACACCCGGAGGGAACCATGGTGGTTAGGCGACACCGAGAGGACTTCGGAGGGAGCCGAAGAAATCAGGTGGAGACCGAAAGCGAAGCTTCAAAGGTAAAAGGTTGAGGTAAGCTCGTGTGAGTGAGTGTAAGTAAGCACGTGTTCTCCGTACGGGGACGTCCTTAGGCGACGATCTGACTAAGACATCCATTGGAAGGTCTATGTCGAGATCGGACGGTCGGTGACCATCGAAAGCACTTATTTTAGTTTCATTTTGAGCTAACTTTCCAATGCAGTCGAAAACCCTAGCCAACAGTCGACTGATGGCTTATATCAGTCGACTGATGAGTTCATCAGTCGACTGATGAGGGTGAGAAGTCGACTGATGTTCAAATATCAGCCTCGAGGAGAGTCAAAGCATATCACCATTTCTCAAGGGCTAGGTGGCATCTTCTCATGAAACCTCATCTCAACGATTAGGGTTTCTCAAGGCTATAAATGAAGGGGTTCTCCACCCCATTTCCATCATTCAAAAGCTTCCAAAGTGCTTCCACAATGCAGCAACTTTTCAATGACTCTACGACGACGAAGTGCTACCGAAACACCGATGACACGAGCTCATCCTTTAACCACTTAGTCATCGGTATTACTTTAAGTTGTCGTCTTCTTTTACATTGTATTTCATTTCTTGAATCGAGCTTTTTATCGTAACGAGGAGAGAGGGGTGTGTCTCTCTACCTCGAGTTTTCTCGAGCTTTTGTAACCATCAACTCCTACCTACAACGAGGAGAAGTGTTTTAGTGAATTGCCCTCCATACGTGGTCTCGGACCACTAGGGCCTTGGATTAGAAACCGAAGGCTGTGAACCAAGTAAAATAAATTGTGTTCATTTATTTTCCACTGTGTATTTACTCTTACTCGTGTTTTATATCGAACGAAAAAGAAAAAGATTGTCATGCGCTTTTCACCCCCCCCCCCCTCTAGCGCTCAAATCAATCCAACACAAGTGACACCATAGTTTAGTTAGGACTACCATCGACCTCGTAAACTTTACTCTTAGGAGATTTATTCTGAACAACAACATCTATTGGACAGATGGTATTCAAATCTCAGTCTCTGTGGGATCGATACATCTTTTATTACTTGACGACACCCATGTACTTGTGGGCGTTGAGCGTGAGTGTGAGCTTCGAGTCCTTGGCATTTTTGTCAAAGATTTGAGATCGTATTCGCATGCATCACCTTCTTATACACACAAGGCTTCTCAAGATTTTGTGAGAAATCAAATTGTTTGATTGCCTCATCAAAACAAAAATTCCAACTCCTAGTTGCTTGCTTCAATCCATAAATGGATCGTTGAAGTTCGCATACTTTGTTCTTCTCAATGGATGTGAAACCCTCAGATTGTATCATATATACATCCTCAGATAGATTTCCGTTAAGGAAAGCTGTTTTCACATCCATCTACCATATCTCATAATCAAAATGAGTCGCTATGGCTAGGAGTATCTGAAAGGATTTAAGCATAGCTACTGGTGAAAAGGTTTCATCATAGTCAACACCTTGTCTTTGACGATAGCCTTTTACCACTAATCAAGCTTTATAGGTAATAACATTACCATCTATGTCGGTTTTCTTCTTGAAAACCCACTTTCACCCTATAGGCGTTATGCCTTCGGGTGGGTCTTGTTTGGTTTCCGAGGTACTGACGTGGGTGTGTGTTCGAACATGTTTCATAAACATACACAGTGGAAGCAAATAAAATCGTAATAAACTATTTATTACAACACACACACACACCACACACATGCATGATACAACAGTGTAGACATAATCGCATATTTATAATTTTGCAATAATGAAAATTTATACTAGGTATACCTGACGAATTACGTGTAGCGGAAATGACATCAACCTTAACGACCCTTGCAAGTTTCGCCTCTATTTGAGTCCACGCCAAGTATCATCATGATAGCTTCACTAAGCTATGAGCCCTGTCTTCATGAGAGAAACTAGTCTCGCGTCGAAGACGTTGTGATCTGAGAGACGATCACAAAACAAGTTCCACGAACTTCTTTCCTTGGAAGTGCTGGCCAATCTAATTGGTCAGCTGCAGCAAGGTGGTCGACGACTGCAAGATTGGTCAGTGACTGTTGGATGACCGGAGGATGGCCGACGGCTGGTGGTAGGCCGACAGTAGCAAGGAGGTGGCGGCCAAACAATTTTGGGTGGCACTAAGGAGTTGGGCGGCATACAAGAGAGGAAGAGAGGAAGGTGGCTAGGGTTTCACAAACCTTAACTCTTCCACAAAATCTTTCTCCACCCTTTCTTTTTATAGAGAACGTGTTTCTTGACCATCAAGAAACCCTCTCTCAATGGTTATTCATTCACAATCAAAACCCGTTAACCCACTCCATTAATTTAACTTAAAATAAAACAAACCGCGTCGGTCTATTTTAAGTTAAAATAAATTAAACCAATTTTGGTTCATTCGTTTAAAACAAATCAAACCCCTTTGGTTTATTTTCCACCATTGGATTAGAACCAAACCAATTTAGTTCATCCATCATGTCTTCAAAAGACTCGGTCCATCCATGCTTCCGATGCAACTGAAACAATTTCATGCTCGCTCCTTGTTTGGTCCAACCAAACCAAGTCTCTTTTGATCTGAGAATCTCATTCTCAAGCTCATTTTAAATCCTTCGGATAAAACTCATAGTGTGTGTGACCAAATAAGTTCCTGATTAATGTTGGTCGTCTATAATTAACTATTAATTATAGAACGTGTTGGTGTAGTAGGCACCAGATAATCGAACCTAGATTTTGATTATAGCAAAGACCTAAAGCTAAGGTCATATTGTTGTCTAATAAGTTGAACTAAGTGTGCAGGAATGATTAAGCTGAGCTGAAGGTCGACGACACCCAGAGAATCTCGAGTCGAGAAACTGTGGTGGTCGGGTGACACCGAGAGAACTTTAGAGGGAGCCGAAGAACCCAGGTGAAGACCAGAAGTTAAGCTACAAGTCACGAAGGACCAAAGGTAAGCTCGAGTGTGAGTAAAGGTGAGATTGGGTCCTCCATACGGGGACGTCTTTAGGGGACGATCCGACTAAGACTTCCCATGGAAGGTCTAGGTCGAGATCGGACGGTAAGTGGCTGTCGGAATTACCTTTACTATTATATTTTTAAACTAACTCTTTGCTATAGTCGAAAAACCTAGCCAGCAGTCGATTTTCGATGGCATCAGTCGACTGATGAAGGTGAATAGTCGACTGCTAGTCAAACAACCCACCTCGAGGAGAGTCAAGATAAGCTCCACTTATCTTGGGGAGATGTGGTTCTTTAACCATGAGCTAGAACTGAACATTTGGGAGCTTCCAAGGCTATAAAAGAAGGGAGGTTTCACCCTTTTAGGTCATCCCAAGTGCTTACAAAGTGATCCCACAATGCCGAAGGTCTTCATCAATGCTACGTCGCCGAAACGCTGCTGTAAACACCGACGACACACTCCAAACTTCAAGTTTCAAACATTGTCGTTATAGTCGTTAGTTGTCTTTTCTCTTTTGTAATAGGAGCTTCCATTTTAATTGTAATCATTGTGCTTTCATTGTAAAGGGAAGAGGTGGAATTGTACCTCATCCTCAATATCGGTTTTCTTGTATTTGTTATCTCCTACCTCCAACGAGGAGGAGATTCATAGTGCTTTGCCCTCTGTACGTGATCTAGGATTGCAAGGGTCTTGGATTAACAACTGTCGGTGTGAACCAAGTAAAAATAAACTTGTCTCATTTACTTCTCCACTGTGCATCTCTCTTTTATTCGAACGTACAAAAAGTTTTTATCACGCGCTATTCACCCACCCCCCTCTAGTACTTTTCGATCCAATAGAATGATCATGAGTGGCACCTAGTAGTACATCATGATTCCCAATTAATAAAAAAATCAATGGTTGACCCGAAAATAACTTCTGAAATCATTCAGCAGCTATAGTGAATCATGTCCTATTCCCTTCACTCATCTTATACCTACTTGGTTCGAGACATGGGCTATTGTGTCAGTCCCCACTAGGCTGATTACGTCACACCTAGCCCAAGTATCATTTCCTCGTCTTGTGGATTCTAGTTACTATATATGTATCCAAGAGTACCATACTCTAAACATGTAATGCTTTGGCCAAAGACTTTAGTAACAATCCGACGAGTGGCCACAGGGTATACATCTCCTCGCAAGGAGTGGTGAATCCTCTGTAGGCTTTTCAAACATCTTCGGCCACTTCTGTTGGGTTTCTGGCACCGCGGCGAGTGTGTATTCGAACATGTTTCGTAAACATGTGCGCAGCGGAATAAATAAAAAGCAATAAATCTAATTTATTACATCACACACACCACATGCATGCATAGTACAATATGTGTAGACATAACCATAAATTCAAATTTTGCAATGAAAGGAAATTATTCTACGTATACCTGACGTATCACGTGTAGCGGGAAAGGCATCAACTGGAGCGACCCTCGCTAGAATCACCTCTATCCGTATCCACGCCGAGTATCTTCGGGATGACTTCAAAAAGTCACGAGCCTCATCTTCGTACGAGTCACTAGCCTCGTATCGAAGACGATGTGATCGAGAGAAGATCAAAATCCGAATCAAAATTTGGATTCAAAACCGAGTCCCCAAAACTCACTTCTCCGGAGAGGTATTCGTCAACCGTTTGACGAATCCTTCGTCCTCCACCTATGAGGATTACCGGACATCGAATCCTCGACAAGGTAGCCACTGTCGGATCTCCAAACATCGTCCAAAAGACACTCCGACAAGAAGGAAACAAGCTGTCCAAAAAAATGGACAGCTTTGGTGGAGAACTTACGCCGGCCAAATAAGGAAAGCTAAATGCTCACCTTGTTGCCGGAGCCAAGGAAGATCACCGGAGGGTCGTCAAAAGGAGCTTGGATGTCGGAAACAACTTGGAAGGTGACACAAGGGGCTGGGTGCCGGCCAGGGGTTGGGCGCCGGCTAGAAGAGGAGAAGAGAGGGAGGGTCGGCACAATTAGGGTTGGCAACTCCAAAAGTTATCCACGAAAAACCCTTAAACCATGTTTTTATAGAGAACACATTCTCCTAATGGTTATTGGTTCATAACCAAAACCCGTTAACCTGCTCCAATAGCTTAAGTTAAAAGAAACCAAACCGTGTTGGTCTATTTTAAGTTAAAATGAACCAAACCAACTTTTGGTTCATTCATTTAAAACAAATCAAACCCCTTTGGTTTATTCTCCACCATTGGATTAGAACCAAACCAATTTGGTTCATCCATCATGTCTTCACAAGACATGGCTAATCCACGCTTCCATTGCGACTGAAATGATTTCATGTTCGATCCTTGTTTGGTCCAACCAAACCTAGTTTCTCTCGGTCTGAGAATCTCATTCTCAAGCTCGTTTTAAATCTTTCGGATTATGCTCGTTGTGTGTGTCACCAAATATGTTCTCAGTTTATGTTGGTCATCTATAATTAACCATTAATTATAGATTAATCATGAGTGGCACCTAGTAGTACATCATGATCCCCAATTAACCGAAAAGATCAACGGTTGATCCAGAACTATTTTTGAAACCCTTCAGCAGCTACAATGAATCGTGCCCCATTCCTTTCACTCATCTTATACCCACTTGGTTCAGGACATGATCTATAGTATCAATCCCCACTAGGTTGACTACATCACACCTAGCCCAAGTATCATTTCCTCGTCCTACGAATTCTAGTTACTGCTCATGTATCCAAGAGTACCTTACTCTAAACATGCAATGCTTTGGCTAAAGACTTTAGTAACAATCCGATGAGAGGCCATGGGTATACATCTCCTCTCAAGGAGTGGTGAATCCTTTATAGGCTTTTCAAACACCTTCGATCACTTCGACTTATACCCAATCATCCCGGGTCCACATATCCTCAGAGATGCTTGCTTAAGATGTCAAAGCATAAGTCTTCATGATCAAGATGACGTGAATACCGCAAGTCAAAGGAACATCGCACTTAAGCTGCAGTAAGAACTTCATTGACATATCTATATATGCAGAGAACCATTTGAAGTCTTACAGCTGGTCATTCCAATGAACTAGTTACCATAACTAGCATCCACGATTAACTTCGGACATCACAATGTCTCTAGCTAGTGAGAATCAGCTGTTTGGATAAACCAAGGAGTATACCTCGAGCTAGTCTTGACAGAACTAATGGTGTCCAAATCCATCAATTCATCGACTAGGGATAATTTTGATACATCACAATGACACATGTAGAGATACTCACTAGTTGTGATCCAATCACAAATTCTCTCATGTTGTGAATCGTATCGTGGACATTCAGTAAATGAGTTTAAGATCTAATCAAATACATGAAGACATGTATACTCAAATAGTGAAACTTCATTTATCATATAAATGGTTCAAACATAAGGCGATTGCCTTAGGACATCTCTCATATATTACTAACAAACTCTCACTTGGCCTAATGTCAATTGTTACGGTATCCAATACCATAAGCTCTAACATGACCCTCAAACTTACTTTGAGGTAATGCCTTAATCAAAGGATCCGCTAAGTTCCTTTCAGTGGGGATTTTCTCGATTTGTATTTCCTTCCTACTAATTATCTCTCTGATCAAATGATAACGGTGAAGCACATGTTTGGATCGTTGATGATACCTTGGTTCTTTCGCCTATGTAATTGCTCCATTGTAGTCATAGTAGACCGGTATTGCTTCATTAATGGATGGAACCACACTAAGTTTATAAATGAACTTCTTGATCCAAACCGCTTCCTTTGCTGCTTCCGAAGCTGCAATGTATTCTGCCTCAGTGATAGAATCCGCTACAGTGTCTTCTTTGAAACTTTTCTAACTCACTGCACCCTTATTCAAGGTGAACACGTACCTAGACTGAGACCTAGAATCATCCTTGTCTGTTTGGAAGCTAGCATCCGTATACCCGCGTATCACCATGTCCCCTTCTCCATATATTAGGAACACATCCTTAGTTCTTCTTAAGTACTTAAGGATCGTCTTAACAGCCGCCCAATGATCCATTCCTGAATCAGACTGGTATCTGCTCATGACACTCAGAGCATACGATACATCGGGTCTCATACATAACATAGCATGCATGATAGATCCTATTGCGGATGCATAGGGAATCTTACTCATGCAAATCCTCTCATATTCTATTCGCGGACACATAGACTTCGAAAGGTGTATCCCATACCTGATGGGTAGGAAACCTTTCTTGGATTCCGACATGCTAAACCTCTTTAGCACTGGTCTATATTTGTAGACTGCGAAAGACCAAGCAACCGTTTCGATCTATCCCTATAGATCTTAATCCCGAGGATGTAGGTTGCTTCTCCCAGGTCATTCATGGAGAAATTCTTGGACAACCAAATTTTAACTGATTGTAAGACAGAAACATTATTTTCTATAAGTAATATGTCATCGACATACAATATTAAGAACACGACTGTACTCCCACTAACCTTCTTGTACACATAAGGTTCTCCGAATTTTGTGAGAAATCAAACTTTATGATTATCTAATCAAAACGGATATTCCAACTCCTAGATGCTTGCTTTAGTCCATATATGGACCGTCACAATTTGCATACCTTGGTTTTATCAACCGATGTGAAACCCTCAGGTTGTATGATATACACATCCTCGAGCAGGTTTCCATTAAGGAAAGTTGTTTTCACATTCATCTGCCATATCTCATAATCATAATGAGCCACTATGACCAGGAGCATCCAAATAGATTTAAACATAGCAACAGGTGAATAGGTCTCGTCATAATCAATACCTTGCTTTTGACGATATCCTTTCGCCACCAATCTAGCCTTATAGGTAATTACACTACCATCCATGTCAACTTTCTTCTTGAAAACCCACTTGCACCCTATAGGTTTTATGCCTTCAGGTGGGTCAACCAAGTTCCAAACTTGATTTTCATACATGGAATCCATTTTCGACTTTATGGCGTTAAGCCATTTATCCCTTTCTGAACTTTTCAGAACTTCTTCATAACTGGTAGTCTCCTCATCATCAATGAGTAACATGTCGTTCATTTCACTTACGAGAAATCAATATCTCTCAGGAATGTTGTGTGTTCTACCAGATCTACGAAGATGTGGTGTCATAATAGGTCCAACCGATGGCTCATCACTATGAGTTATCGGTTATGGTGCTTCACCTGGTATCTCATCAATGTCTATTGTAGTCTCTTAAGCCTCCTCAAGCTCAACGACACTCCCACTATTTTCTTGTAAGAGAAACTCTTTCTCTAGAAACACAGCATGCCTTAAAACAATCACCTTTTGTACCACAGGATGATAGAATTGGTAACCCCTTGTTTCCTTAGGGTATCCAATAAATTGACATTTATCAGACTTAGCATCAAATTTGTCTGATACAGTCCGCTTCACACAAGCAAGACAACCCCATATCTTCAAGTAAGATACATGAGGTTTCTTACTATTCTATATATCATATGGAGTAGTAGAGACTACCCTGGTCGGGACTCTATTTAACAAGTAAACAGCTGTCTGAAGTGCATAGCCCCAAAAGGACTTGGGAAGATTCGCATGATTCATCATTGACCTGACCATGTCCAACAAGGTCCGATTATGCCTCGCAGATACACCATTATGCTGCGGTGTATATGGCGGAGTCCATTGAGACAATATACCATTGTCTCTTAGATAATCTAGAAACTCTTGACTTAAGTATTCACCACCTCGATCCGATCGAAGTATTTTAATACTCTTGTCATGTTGTTTCTCTACTTTATTTTTGAATTCTTTGAACCTTTCAAAGGCTTCAGACTTGTGTTTCATCAAGAACACATACCAAAACCGTGAGTGATCATCGGTGAAGGTAATGAAGTAGCTATAGCCTCCTAAAGCTTGAGTTGACATAGGTCCACATACATCAGTATGTATTAGACCTAGCAACTCTCCCACTCGTTCACCTTTTCCTGTAAATGGTAACTTGGTCATCTTGCCTTTTAAGCATGATTCACATGTATCGTATGAATCCAATTCAAATGATTCCAGAATTCCACATCGGTGTAATTCGGACATGTGTTTCTTGCTTGCATGGCCAAGATGACAAGGCCACATATAGGAGTCTAATTGATTATCCTTTCGAGCACACTTGTTTCTCGCTTCGATATTGAAAATGTCACTGGATACATCCAACGTATAAATACCATTGCTTAAAGTTCCAGTCCCATAAACAACTCCATTCAAAGTTATATAACAACAATTGTTACTAAAAGTCAAATGGTACCCATTTCTATTTAAACAAGAAATAGAAATGATGTTCTTTATCAACGAAGGAACATAAAAGCAATTATCCAGTTCTAAGACAAGTCCTGTAGAGAGTCTCAACAAATACGTTCTGATGGCAAGTGTAGCAACCTTTGCTCCATTCCCAACATGTAAATTTGACTCTCCCTTGATGAGTCTTCTTCTATTCCTTAGCCTATGTATGTCATTACATATATGTGAGCCACACCCATTATCCAATACCCAAGTGTTTAAGGAAATAGAATGACAATCAATAACGAAGATATCTGAAGAAGATGGGGCATCTGATGCCCTATTCTTCTTCACGGACTCAAGATATATCTTGCAATTTCTTCGCCAATGGCCCTCCTTGCCACAATGATGGCAAGTGACCTTTTGTGCTGGTTCTGCCTTCTTAGCCTTTTTCTTCCCCTTTTGTTATTCCTTTGACTTCCTCTTAAAACCTTTCTTCGAGAAATCAACTAACAACACCGTCCCCTGCTCATGCTTTACAGAAGGCTCCACAGTCTTCAGCATGTTGAGCAGTACTACAAATGAACCTTCTTGCATCTTAGAGGTGAAGAGGAGCTTGGAGACTTCAAACCTTTCGAATCTCACTTGCTCATCAACCAACTCATAAAGATGAAAGACTATGGTATGAGCATCCATATGCTCATGCTGCTTTCGTAGCTCAGGTATCATCGCGGCTAGCATGATGCAACTCGTCATTTCAAAATCAATCACATGTTTCTGATAGGCCAACAATTGGTCCGAAGTTACATTGTCACTAGGACGAGCAGGAAGAGGCGCTTCGAGGACATTCGCAAGCTTTTCAACCTTGAGAACAATTCTCAGGTTGAATCCAAAAGCCAGTCCAAGAAGTTCGACCTAGTCAATTTATTTGAATCCAAAATAGAGTGCAAATTCAAAGACATCATGATCAAGCGATTAATCTAGAAATACAAAATGAGCATATATGATAAAGATGATTTAAAATGCATCAATATACATTCATAAATCCCATTCATTTTTCGAATTTCAAAAACCCCAAAATCACTTCGGGAGATCGTAGTCCATCTCCGAATGGGCTGATATCCAACATAGATATGAACAACCTTGGAGAGAGTCTAACAAGTCATTCATAGCTACGATGGTAGGTATCAAATATACCGATTGCATATCACATATATGCAACTATCACAATGTTCTATCAACTAATTGAATGTTCACACATACATCGGGTTGATAACTCATTAACAAGTATGCATCACATGCATAGCACCCAACTTCACCTCTCTTCACATCGACCTTGGAGAGAGTCCAACAAGCCGATGCTCCAGGTTAAAGCCAACCCATTAATTGAGAAATAGTTTTAATATGGTTAGAGCACATTCAACCAATTAGCTCATCTTGGAGTGAGTCCAACAACCAAAGCTAACGATTGACCTCTGACTCTTACCATATTAGTATTAAACTATTTCATGGTTTGAACATGTTCAGGTTTGAGCCGGACTTGGAGAGAGTCCAACAACCCAAATAGGAAACAGAACTCTAGTTTTAACCATATTAATGGAAAGTGTAGGCTTTAATATTGTGTTAGGATTTTTATGTCTCATCCTCTTTGCATGCAAATAACTATTATTTACATGGCATGACATACATGACATACATACATGTCACGACACGCATGACATAATGATATGCATCTAATGCAATTACATGACATACAATTATGACATGTACAAAATTTCCTTATGTGTCATAACTATTTCTAAAAATAAAATATGTTTAAGATTTCATTCTCAAAATCAAATCATGATTAAATTAGGAAACAAATTTCCAAATCTAATCACATATTTTATTTATAGAAGGTCTCAATTAAGGAAAGTCAATTTTTAATTTAGGAAATAAATTTCCTAAATTGTCAAAACTATTTATGGAAATAAAATATATATTTTAGATTTGATTTTCCAAATAAAATCATGATTAAATTAGGAAACAAATTTTCAAATATAAACAAATTTTTTATTTATGAAAAATATTAATTTCCATAAATACTTCTAACGTTCCAAAAGTAGAAGATTTCCATAAATACTTCTAGACTTTCCAAAATTAAAAAATTTCCATAAATACTTGTAACTTTTCAAAAGTAGAAAATTTCCATAAATATAATTATGACTATCGCAAAACAATTTTACGATTATGTCGAAACACAACCTGGGCTCTAATACCACTGTTGGGTTTCCGGCACCGCAGCGAGTTTGTGTTCGAACATGTTCGTAAACATGTACGCAGTGGAATAAATAAAAAGTAATAAATCTAATTTATTACATCACACACACCACATGCATGCATAGTACAACATGTGTAGACATAACCGTAAAATCAAATTTTGCAATAAAAGAAAATTATTCTACGTAAACCTGACATATCACGTATAGCGGGAAAGGCATCAACCAGAGCGACACTCGCTAGAATCACCTCTATCCGTATCCACGCCGAGTATCTTCGGGATGACTTCACAAAGTCACGAACCTCGTCTTCATACGAGTCACTAGCCTCGTGTCGAAGACGATGTGATCGAGAGAAGATCACAATCCGAATCAAAATTCGGATTCAAAACCGAGTCCCCAAAACTCGCTTCTCCGGAGAGGTATTCGTCAACCGTTTGACGAATCCTTCATCCTCCACCTATGAGGATTATCAGAGATCGAATCCCCGGCAAGGTAGCCACTGTCGAAGCTCCAAACATCGTCCAAATGACACTCCAACAAGAAGGAAAAAAGGTGTTCAAAAAACTTAACAGCTTTGGTGGAGAACTTGCGCCGGCCAAATAATGAAAGCTAGATGCTCACATTGTTGCCAGAGCCAAGGAAGATCACCAGAGGATCGCCTGCAGGAGCTTGGACGCCGGCAACAACTTGGACGGCGGAACAAGGGGCTGGGTGGCGGCATGGGGTTGGGCGCCAGCTAGAAGAGGAGAAGAGAGGGAGGGGCACCACAATTAGGGTTGGCAACTCCAAAAGTTATCCACGAAAAACCCTTAAGCCATGTTTATATAGAGAACACATTCTCCTAATGGATATTGGTTCATAACCAAAACTCGTTAACCCCTCCAATCACTTAAGTTAAAATAAACCAAACCGCATTGGTCTATTTTAAGTTAAAACAAATTGAACTAACTTTTGGTTCATTCGTTTAAAACAAACCAAACCCCTTTGGTTTATTCTCCACCATTGGATTAGAACCAAACCAATTTGGTTCATCCATCATGTCTTCATAAGAAACGGTCCAACCAAATCTAGTTTCTCTCGGTCTGAAATGCGACTGAAATGATCTCATGCTAGATCCTTGTTTGGTCCAACCAAATCTAGTTTCTCTCGGTCTGAGAATCTCATTCTCAAGCTCATTTTAAATCCTTCGGATTACGTTCGTTGTGCGTGTAACCAAATAGGTTCTCAATTTATGTTGGTCATCTATAATTAACCATTAATTATAGAACGATCATGAGTGGCACCTAGTAGTATATCATGATCCCAAATCAACCGAAAAGATCAACGATTGATCCAGAACTATTTCTGAAACCCTTCAGTAGCTACAATGAATCCTGCCCTATTCCTTTCACTCATCTTATACCCACTTGGTTCAGGACATAGTCTATAGTGTCAGTCCCCACTAGGTTGACTACGTCACACCTAGCCCAAGTATCATTTTCTCGTCCTATAGATTCTAGTTATTGCTCATGTATCCAAGAGTACGTTACTCTAAACATGTAATGCTTTGGCCAAAGACTTTAGTAACAATCCGACGAGAGGCCATGGGTATACATCTCCTCGCAAGGAGTGGTGAATCTTTTATAGGCTATTCAAACACATTCGATCACTTCGACTTATACCCAATCATCCCGGGTCCACATCTTGTCAGAGATGCTTGCTTAAGATGTCAAAGCATAAGTCTTCATGATCAAGATAACTTGAATACCGCAAGTCAAAGGAACATCGCACTTAAGCTACAGTAAGAACTTTATTGACATATCTATATATGCAGAGAACCATTTGAAGTCTTACAGCTGGCCATTCCAATGAACTAGTTACCATAACTAGCATCCACGATTAACTTCGGACATCACAATGTCTCCAGCCAGTGAGAATCAGCTGTTTGGATACACCAAGGAGTATACCTCGTGCTAGTCTCGACAGAACTAATGGTGTCCAAATCCATCAATTCATCGACTAGGGATAATTCTGATACATTACAATGACACATGTAGAGATACTCACTAGTTGTGATCCAATCACAAATTCTCTCATGCTGTGAATCGTATCGTGAACATTCAGTAAATGAGTTTAAGATCTAATCAAATACATGAAAACATATATACTCAAATAGTGAATCTTTATTTATCATATAAATGGTTCAAACAAAAGAGATTGCCTTACGACATCTCTCATATATTACTAACAACTTCGACCTATACCCAATCATCCCAGGTCCATATCTCCTCAGAGATGCTTGCTTAAGATGTCAAAGCATAAGTCTTCATGACCAAGATGACTTGAACATCGCAAGTCGAAGGAACATCGCACTTAAGCTACAATAAGAACTTCATTGACATATCTATATATGCAGAGAACCATATGAAGTCTTACAGCTGGTCACTCCAATGAACTAGTTACCATAACTAACATCCACGGTTAACTCCAGACATCCCAATGTCTCCTGCCAGTGAGAAACAGCTGCTTGGATAAACAAAAGAGTATAACTCGTGCTAGTCTCAATAGAATTGATGGTGTCCGAATGCATCAATTCATCGACTAGAGATAATTCCAATACACCATAATTACATATGTAGAGATACTCATTAGTTGTGATCCAATCACAAATTCTCTTATGCTTTGAATCGTATTACGGTCATTCATTAAATGAGTTTAAAATGCAATCAAATACATGAAAATTTGTATACTCAAATAGTGAATCTTCATTTATCAAATAAATGGTACAATCATAAGACGATTGCCTTAGGTCACCTCTCATATATTACTAAAAAACTCCCACTTTGCCAAATGCCAATCATCATGGTATACAATACCAAAAGCTCTAACATGACCCTCAAACTTACTTTGAGGTAAGGCCTTAGTTAAAGGGTCCTCTAAGTTTCTTTTCAGTGGGAATCTTCTCAATTTGTATTTCCATCCTACTGATGATCTCTCTGATTAGATAATAGTGGGGAAGCACATGTTTGGATCGTTGATGAGACCACACCAAGTTCAAAGACAAACTTCTTGATCCAAACCGCTTCCTTTACTGCTTCTGAAGCTGCAATGTATTCTGCCTCAGTGGAAGAATCTGCTATAGTATCTTGCTTGGACCCTTTCTAACTTATTGCGCCTCTATTTAAGGTGAATATATACCCAGACTGAGACCTGGAATCATCCTTCTTTGTTTGGAAGTTGGCATCCGTATACCCTCTTATTACCATATCGCCCTTTCCATATATTAGAAACACATCCTTAGTTATTCTCAAGTACATAAGGATTGTCTTAACAGACACCCAATGATCCATTCCTAGATCAGAATGGTATTTGCTCGTGACACTCAGAGCATATGATACATTGGGCCTCGTACATAACATAACATACATGATATTTCCTATTATGAATGCATAAGGGATCTTACTCATGAAAATCCTCTCGTCTTCTATGCGCAGACACATAGACTTCAAAAGGTGTATCCCATGCCTGATGGGAATGAAACCTTTCTTGGATTCCAACATGCTAAACCTCTTTAGCACTTGGTCTATATATATAGACTGCGAAAGACCAAGCAATTGTTTCGATCTATCTCTATAGATCTTAATCCAGAGGATATAGGTCGCTTCTCCTAGGTCTTTCATGGAGAATGTTTTGGATAATCAAATTTTGACCGACTGTAAGACAGATATATCGTTTCCTATAAGTAATATGTCATTGACATACAACATTAGGAACATGACTGTACTCCCACTAACATTCTTGTACACACAAGGTTCGTCTAGATTTTGTGAGAAATCAAACCTTTTGATTGGCTCATAAAAATAGATATTCTAACTCTTGGATGCTTGATTCAGTCCATATATGGACCGTTAAAGTTTGCATACCTTGGTTTTATCAACCGATGTGAAACCCTCGGGTTGTATCATATACACGTCTTCAAGTAGGTTTCCATTAAGGAAAGTCATTTTCACATCCATCTGTCATATCTCATAGTCATAATGAGCGGCTATGGCCGGAGCATCCGAATGGATTTAAGAATAGCTACTGGTGAATAGGTCTCGTCATAATCAACACCTTGCTTTTAACAATATCCTTTCGCCACTAATCTAGCCTTATAAGTAATCACATTACCATCCATGTCAGTTTTATTCTTGAAAACCCACTTGCACCCTATAGGCTTAATGCCTTCAGGTAGGTCCACCAAGTTCCAAACTTGATTTTGATACATGGAATCCATTTCCGACTTCATGGCTTCAAGCCATTTGTCCCTTTCTGAACTTTTCAAAACTTCTTCATAAGTGATAGGCTCCTCATCATCAATGAGTAAAATGTCGTTCGATTTACTTACAAGAAATCCATATCTCTCAGGAATATTATGTATTCTACCAGATCTACGAAGATGTGGTGTTACAATAGGTTTAGCCGATGGCTCATCACTATGAGTTATCGGTTGAGGGGCTTGACCAGGTATCTCATCAATGTCTATTGGAGTCTCTTGATCCTCCTCAAGTTCAACGTCACTCCCACTGTTTCTTGCAAGAGAAACTCTTTCTCTAGAAACACAACACAGCTTGAAACAAATACCTTTTGTTCCATAGGATGACAGAATTGGTAACCCCTCGTTTCCTTAGGGTATCCAATAAATAGACATTTATGAGACTTAGCATCCAATTTGTCTAATACAGTCCGCTTCACATAAGCAGGACAACTCCATATCTTCAAGTAAAATAAATGAGGTTTCTTACTATTTCATATCTCATATGAAGTAGTAGAGACTACCTTGGTCGGGACTCTGTTTAGCAAATAAACAGCTATCTGAAATGCATAGCCCCAAAAGGACTTGGGAAGATTCGCATGATTCATCATAGACCTAACCATGTCCAACAAGATTTGGTTTCGCCTCTCAGATACACCATTATGTTATGGTGTATACGACAGAGTCCATTGAGACAATATTCCATTGTCCCTTAGATAATCCAGAAACTCTTGACTCAAGTATTCACCACCTCGATCCTATCAAAGTATTTTAATACTTTTGCCAAGTTGTTTCTCTACTTCATTTCTGAAATCTTTGAACTTTTCAAAGGCTTCAAACTTGTGTTTCATCAAGAACACATACCCAAATTGTGAGTGATCATCGATAAAGGTAATGAAGTAGCTATAGCCTCCTAGAGCATGAGTTGACATAGGTCCGAATACATCAGTATGTATTAGACCAAGCAACTCTCCCACCGGTTCACCTTTTTCAATAAAAGGTAACTTAGTCATCTTTCCTTTTAAGCATGTTTCGCATGTATTGAATGAATCAGATTCAAACGATTCCAGAATTCCACATTGGTGTAATTCGGACAAGCATTTCTTGCTAACATGGCCAAGACAACAATGCCACATGTAGGAGGCTAATTGATTATCTTTTCGAGCACGCTTATTGCTCGCTTCGATATTAAAAATGTCACTAGATAGGTCTAACGTATATATACCATTGCACAAAGTTCCAGTCCCATAAAGAACTATTGGTGCAGGGGCACCAGATAATCGAACCTAGGTTTTGATTATGGAAAATATTCAAAGTTAAGGTCATATTATTATCTCATGAGCTGAATTAAGTGTGCAGGAAATGATTAAGCTAAGCCGAAGATCAGCAACACTCGGAGAATCCCAAGTCAGGAAACCATGGTGGTCGGGTGACACCAGGTGAACTTCATGGTAGTCGAAGAATCCAAGTGAAGACCGGAAGAAAAGCGACAGGTCATAAAGGACCAGAGGTAAGCACGAGTGCGAAGAGAGATGGTAATGTCGTGTCCTCTGTACGGGGATGACCGTAGTCGGTGATCCGACTAAGACTTCCAGTAGAAGGTCTAGGTCGAGATCGGACAGTAAGTAATCGTCACATTTACCATTTTCCATGCTAACCTCTTACTGTTGGGAAGTGGCCAGGCTGGCAGTCGACTGCTGGATATTGGCAGTTGACTGCTGCACATCAGTCGACTGATGGCGACGAATCATCCTTTTGCGCTAGGTCAGAAAGGATAACGTTTGACGTCGCCACTTCACGATAAAATAAAGTGCCACCTCGTGATGAGTTCCAAAAGTTGAGGATATGCATCTAGACTTATTCCAAGGCACAAGTTTATAAAAGGAGGGGAGGACTCCAACCCAAAAATCATCAATCTTATTCTCAAGTTCTCCTACAATGCTAAAGCTCTAACGCCATCATAACACCGACGTAACGCTAAGCTTACAACTCCTTTGTCGGCAACAGCAAGTTTGTTTCTATTTAGTTATTGTATTCGTGGTTTTAATCGTAATGAACTAAGGTAGGCTTGTTGCCTCATCCTCATGCTTTCGGTTGTTTTGATCGTTGTCTCCTACCTCCAACGAGAAGGAGACTCTATAGTGGATTGTCCCTTCGTACGCGGTCAAGGATCGCGGGGCCTTGGATTAGCAACCGTTGGGTTGTGAACCAAGTAAAAACAAACTTGTATTATTTATTTTTCAGCTGTGCATCTTTGTGTTTTAATCGAACGAACGAAAAGACAAAAATATTTTACGCTCTCTATTCACCCCCCCTCTAGCGACGCTTTCAATCCAACAATTGGTATTAGAGCAGGGGCACTAAGATTTGGTGTAATCACCAATCTAGCACTTTTGGCTTTCTTTTTATATTTTTCGATTCGTGAATTATTCCTAATATTTCTCCCACACTACTTATTCAAGACGAAGTCTTGGTACCCTTTTTTGGTTGTGTTTTTGCAGGTATCAATCAAAATATTCGCTTTTGGAGTAGCTGTTGGGTTTCCTCGGCACCGATGACACATTTCATAAACATGCACACAGTGGAAGCAAAAATAAGTAATAAACTAATTTATTACATCACACACACCACACGCATGCAGGATACAACAAGTATAGACATAATCACATATTTAAAATTTTTGCAATAAAGGAAACTTTATATCTAGTTATACCTGACGTATCATGTGTAGCGGGAATGACATCAACCGTAGCGACCCTCGCTAGAATCGCCTCTATCCGTATCCACGCCGAGTATCTTCGGGATAGCTTCACAAAGCCACGAGCCCTATCTTCGCAAGAGTTACTAGCCTCGTGTCGAAGACGTTGTGATCCAAGAGACGATCACAATCCAAATCAAAATTTGGATCTAAAAATGAGCTCCACGAACTCGCTTCTCTGAAGCGGTTTTCATCAACCAATTGACGAAACCTTGGTCCTCCACCTATGAGGATTGCATAGATCCAATCCCCGGCAAGTAGGTCACCATCAGAGCACAAAACACTGACCAAATGACCTCTCTATGAAGAGAGAAACAAGCTGTCCAAAACAGTTTGTTGTGGTGGAGAAGATGGTCGGCCAATCAATGGTCGGTTGCTCCTTAGTTGCTGATGGCCAAGGGAGGATGGTCGGTGGAGTCACCGACGACTTGTGGATGGCCGACGGCAAGGAGGAGGAGCAGCAACTCCAATGGGCGGTGACACAAGGTGCTTGGCCGGCCAATGAAGTGGGCGGCAACCATAGAGGAGGAAGAGGAGAGGAGGCTAGGGTTTCCAAAACCCTTGAACCAATTGACTCTCCATGAAAAACCCTTAAGCCATGTTTTTATAGAGAACACATTCTCCTAACGATTATTGGTTCATAATCAAAACCCGTTAACCCACTCCATTAATTTAAGTTAAAATAAACCAAACCGCATTGTCTATTTTTAGTTAAAACGAACCGAACCAACTTAGGTTCATTAGTTTAAAACAAACCAAACCACTTTGATTTATTTTCCACCATTGGATTATAACTAGACCGATTTGGATCGTCCATCATGTCTTCATAAGACTCGGCCCATATTCATGCTTCCGATGCGACTAAAACAATTTCATTCTCGCTCTTTGTTTGGTCCAACCAAACCAAGTCTCTCTCGATCTAAGAATCCTATTCTCAAGCTCGTTTTAAATCCTTCGGATTACGTTCGTTGTGTGTGTGACCAAATAGGTTCCTAGTTTATGTTGGTCGTCTATAATTAACCATTAATTATAGAACGATCAAGAGTTGCACCTAGTAGTACATCATGATCCCCAATTAATCGAAAAATCAACGGTTGATCCCAGAACCTTTTCTGAAACCCTTCAGCAGCTATAATGAATCATACCCCATTCCTTTCAATCATCTTATACCCACTTGGTTCAGGACATGGTCTATTGTGTCAGTCTCCACTAGGCTGACTATGTCACACCTAGCCCAAGTATTTACTTCCTCATCCTGCGGATTCTAGTTACTACACATGTATCCAAGAGTACCATACTCTAAACATGTAATTCTTTGGCCAAATAATTTAGTAACAATCCGACGAGAGACCATGGGTATACTTCTCCTCATAAGGAGTGGTGAATCCTTTATAGGCTATTCAAACACCTTCGATTACTTCAGCTTATGCCCAATCATCCCAGGTCCAAATCTCCTCAGAGATGCTTACTTAAGATGTCAAAGCATAAGTCTACATGACCAAGATGACTTAAATACCGCAAGTCGAAGAAACATCGCACTTAAGTTGCAGTAAGAACTTCATTAACATATCCATATATGCAGAGAACCATATGAAGTTTTACATCTAGTCACTCCAATTAACTAGTTACCATAACTAGCATCCACGATTAACTCCGGACATCCCAATGTCTCCAGCCAGTGAGGAATAGCTGATTGGATAAACTAAAGAGTATAGCTCGTGTTAGTCTCAACAGAATTGATGGTGTCCGAATCTATCAATTCAACGACTATGGATAATTCCAATACTTCACGATTACACATGTAGAGATACTCACTAGTTTTGATCCAATCACAAATTCTCTCATTCTGTGAATCGTATTGCGGACATTCAGTAAATGAGTTTAAGATCCAATCAAATACATGAAAACATATATACTCAAATAGTGAATCTTCATTTATCAAATAAATGGTACAACCATAAGGCGATTGCCTTAGGACATTTCTCATATATTACTAACAAACTCCCACTTGGCCTAATGTCAATCGCCATGGTATCCAATACCATAAGCTCTAACATGACCCTCAAACTTACTTTGAGGTAAGCCCTTAGTTAAAGGATCCGCTAAGTTCCTTTTAGTGGGAATCTTCTCGATTTGTATTTCCTTTCTACTTAAGATCTCTCTGATCAAATTATAGCGGCGAAGAACATGTTTGGATCATTGATGAGACCACATCAAGTTCTGAGACTAACTTATTGATCCAAATCGCTTCCTTTGCTTCTTCTGAAGCTGCAATGTATTCTACCTCAGTGGTAGAATCTGCCACAATGTATTTCTTGGAACTTTTCCAACTTATTGCGCCTCCATTTAAGGTGAATATATACCCAGATTGAGACCTGGAATCATCCTTGTCTGTCTGGAAGCTGGCATCCATATACCCGTGTATTACCATATCACCCTCTCTGTATATTAGAAACACATCCTTAATTCTTCTTAAGTACTTAAGGATTGTCTTAACAGCCGCCCAATGATCCATTCCTAGATCTGACTGGTATCTGCTCATGACACTCAGAGCATATAATACATCAGGCCTTGTACATAACATATCATACATGATAGATCCTATTGCGGATGCATAGGGAATCTTACTCATGCAAATCCTCTCATCTTCTGTGCGCGGACACATAGACTTCGAAAGGTGTATCCCATGCCTGATGGGAAGGAAACTTTTCTTGGATTCTGACATGCTAAACCTCTTTAGCACTCAGTCTATATATGTAGACTGGAAAGACCAAGCAACTGTTTCGATCCATCTTTATAGATCTTGATCCCGAGGATGTAGGTCACTTCTCCTAGGTCTTTCATGGAGAATATTTTGGATAACCAAATTTTAACCGACTATAAGACAGATATATCATTTCCTATAAGTAATATATCATCGACATACAATACTAGGAATACGATTGCATTCCCACTAACCTTCGTGTACACACAAGTTTCGTCCGGATTTTATAAGAAATCAAACCTTTTGATTGTCTCATCAAAATGGATATTCCAACTCCTGAATGCTTGTTTCAGTCCATAAATGGACCATCAAAGTTTGCATACCTTGGTTTTATCAACCGATGTGAAACCCTTGTATCATATACACGTCTTCGAGTAGATTTCCATTAAGGAAAGTCTTTTTCACATCAATTTGTCATATCTGATAATCATAATGAGCCGCTTTGGCTAGGAGCATCCGAATAGATTTAAGCATAGCTACTGGTGAATAGGTCTCGTCATAATCAACACTTTGTTTTTGACGATAGCCTTTCGTCACTAATCTAGCCATATAGGTAATCACATTACCATCCATGTCGATTTTTCTTCTTGATAACCCACTTGCACCCTATAGGCTTAATGCCTTCAGGTGGGTCCACCAAGTTCCAAACTTGATTTTCATATATGGAATCCATTTCCGACTTCATGGATTCAAGTCATTTGTCCCTTTCTGAACTTTTCAGAACTTCTTCATAACTGGTAGGCTCCTTGTCATCAATGAGTAACACGTAGTTTAATTCGCTTACGAAAAATCCATATCTCTCAGGAATGTTGCGTGTCCTACTAGATCTACGAAGATTTGGTGTCACAATAGGTTCAGCCGATGGCTCATCACTATGAGTTATCGGTTGAGGTGCTTGACCAGGTATCTCCTCAATGTCTACTGGAGTCTCTTGAACGTCTTCAAGTTCAACGACACTCCCACTGTTTTCTTGGAAGAGAAACTCTTTCTCTAGAAACACAGTATTCCTTGAAACAAACACCTTTTGTTCCAAGGGATGATAGAATTGGTAATCCCTCGTTTCCTTAGGGTATCTAATAAATAGACATTTATCATACTTAGCATCCAATTTGTCTGACATAGTCCGCTTTACATAAGCAGGACAAGCCCATATCTTTAAGTAAGATAAATGAGGTTTCTTACTAGCCCATATCTCATATGGAGTAGTAGAGACTGCCTTGGTCGGGACTCTATTTAGCAATTAAATAGTTGTCTGAAGTGCATAGCCCCAAAAGGACTTAGAAAGATTTGCGTGATTCATTATCGACCAGACCATGTCTAACAAGGTTCAATTTTGCCTCTCAGATACACCATTAAGATGTGGTGTATACGGCGGAGTCCATTGAGACAATATATCAGTGTCCCTAAGATAATCTAGAAACTCTTGACTCAAGTATTCACCACCTCAATCCGATCGAAGTATTTTAATACACTTGCCATGTTGTTTCTCTACTTCATTTCTGAATTCTTTGAACCTTTCAAAGGCTTCAAACTTGTGTTTCATCAAGAACACATACCCAAACCGTAAGTGATCATCGGTGAAGGTAATGAAGTAGTTATAGCCTCCTAGAGCTTGAGTTGACATTGGCTCGCATACATCAGTTTGTATTAGACCAAGCAACTTTCCCACCGGTTCACCTTTTCTAGTAAAAGGTAACTTGGTCATCTTGCCCTTTAAGCATGATTCGCATGTATCGTATGAATCTAATTCAAACAATTCAAGAATTTCACATCGGTATAATTCAGACATGCGTTTCTTGCTCACATGGCCATGACGACAATGCCACATGTAGGAGCCTAATTGATTATCTTTTCGATCATGCTTTTTGCTCGCTTCGATATTGTAAATGTCACTGGATATGTCCAACATATAAATACCATTGCTTAAAGTTTCAATCCTATAAAGTACATCATTCAAAGTTATGTAACAACAATTGTTACTAAAAGTTAAATGGTACCCATTTCTATTTAAACAAGAAATAGAAATGATGTTCTTTATCAATGAAGCAACATAAAAGCAATTGTCCAGTTCTAAGACAAGTCTTGTAGGGAGTTTCAACAAATACATTCCAATGGCGAGTGCAGCAACCTTTGCTCCATTCCCATCACGTAAATTTGACTCTCCCTTGACGAGTCTTCTTCTATTCCTTAGCCCATGTATATTATTACATATATGTGAACCACACCCGGTATCCAATACCCAAGTGTTTAAGGAAATAGAATGACAATCAATAACAAAGATATATGAAGAACATGGGGCATCAGATGTCTTATTCTTCTTCATGGACTCAAGATAAATCTTGCAGTTTCTTTGCACATGACCCTCCTTTCCACAATGATGGCAAGTGCTTTTTTGAGCTAGTTCTGCCTTCCTTGCCTTCTTCTTCCCCTTGTGTTGTTCCTTTGATTTCCTCTTAGAACCTTTCTTTGAGGAATCAACTAACAGCACCATCCCCTGTTCATGCTTCACAGAAGGCTCCACAGTCTTCAGCATGTTGAGCAGTACCACAAATGAACCTTCTTGCATCTCAGAGGTGAAGAGGAGCTTGGAGACTTCGAACTTTTGGGATCTCACTTGCTCATCAAACAACTCATAAAGATGAAAGACTATGGTATGAGCATTCATATGCTCATGCTGCTTCCGCAGCTCGGGTACCATCACGGCTAACATGATGCAACTCACTAGTTCATAATCACTCACATGTTTTTGATGGGCCAACAATTGTTTCAGAGTTGCGTCATGACTAGGATGGGCGGGAAGAGGCTCTTCGACGACATACGCAAGCTTTTCTGCCTTGAGAACAATTCTCAAGTTTCTAAGTCAGTCCAAGAAGTTTCGCCCAGTCAATTTATTCGAATCCAAATTAGAGCACAATTTCAAAGACATCATGATCAAGCGATTAACCTAGAAATACAAATTGAGCATATATGAGAAAATGATTTTAAAATGCATCAACATACATTTATAAATTCCATTCATTTTTCGAAATCAAAACCTTCAAAATCAATTCGGGAGATCGTAGGTCCATCTCCGAATGGGTTGATATCCAACATAGATAAGAATAACCTTGGAGTGAGTCCAACAAGCCAGTCTTAGCTATGATGGTAGGTATCATGTATACCGATTACATATCACGTATATGTAACTATCACAATGTGTTATCAACTATTTGAATGTTCACACATACATTGGGTTGTTAACACATTAACAATTATGCATCATATGCATAGCACCCAACTTCACCTCTCTTCACATCGACCTTGAAGTGAGTCAAACAAATCGATGCTCCAAGTTAGAGCCGACCCATTAATCACGAAATAGTTTTAATATGGTTAGAGTGCATTCAACCAATTAGCAGACTTGGAGTGAGTCCAACAACCCAAACTAACGATTGACCTCTGACTCTTACCATATTAGTGTTAAACTATTCCAATGATTTGAACATGTTCAGGTTCAAGCCGGGTTTGGAGTGAGTCCAATAACCCAAACAAGAAACGGAACTCTAGTTCTAACCATATTAATGGAAGGTGTAGGCTTTAATATTGTGTAAGGGTTTTAAAGTCTCATTCTCTTTTTCATGCAAATAACTATTATCTACATGGCATAACACATATGGCATACATCTACATGTCATGACACACATGGAATAATGATATGCATCTAATGCAATTACATGGCATACAATTATGGCATGTACAAAATTTCATTATTTGTCATAACTATTTTGGAAATAAAATATATTTGAGATTTGATTTCTCAAATCAAATCATGATTAAATTAGGAAAAAAATTTCAAATCTAATCACATATTTTATTTATGGAAAGTGTTAATTAAGGAAAGTCAAATCTAATTTAGGAAATAAATTTCCTAAATTGTAATTTCCTAATCATATTAGGAAATTTTCAATTTGAATTTCTTTGCAAATTAAAATTTCCATAAATACTTTTAAACTTTTCAAAAGTAGAATATTTCCATAAATACAATTATGACTATCACAAAATAATTTTATGATTATGTCAAAACACAATCTGGCTCTGATACCACTGTTGGGTTTCCCCGGCACCGACGTGGGTGTATGTTCGAATACATTTCGTAAACATGCACACAACACAAGCAAAAAAAAGTAATAAACTAATTTATTACATCACATACACCACACGCATGCAGGATATAACAAGTGTAGACATAATCGTATATTTAAATTTTTTGCAATAAAGGAAACTTTATATCTAGTTATACCTAACGTATCATATGTAGAGGGAATGACATCAACCGTAGTGACCCTTGCTAGAATCGCCTCTATCCGTATCCACACCGAGTATCTTCGGGATAGCTTCACAAAGCCACGAGCCCCGTCTTCACAAGAGTTACTAGCCTCATGTTGAAGACGTTGTGAACCAAGAGACGATCACAATCCGAATCAAAATTCGGATCTAAAAATGAGCTCTACGAACTCGCTTCTCGGGAGCGGTTTTCGTCAACCAATTGACAAAACCTTGGCCCTCCACCTATGAGGATTGCCAGCGATCCAATCTCCGGCAAGTAGGTCGCTGTCGGAGTGCAAAACACCGACCAAATTACCTCTCTACAAAGAGAGAAACAAACTGTCCAAAATTGGACAGCTTGTGGTGGTGGAGAAGATGGTCGGCCAATCATTGGTCGGTTGCTCCTTGGTCGCCGGTGACCAAGGGAGGATGGTCGGAGGAGTCGCCGATGGCTGGTGGATGGCCGACGGCAAGGAGGAGGAGCAACAACTCCAATGGGCGGCGACACAAGGTGCTTGGGCGGCCAATGAGGTGGGCGGCAACCCTAGAGGAGGAAGAGGAGAGGAGGCTAGGGTTTCCAAAACCCTTGAACCAGTTGACTCTCCACGAAAAACCCTTAAGTCATATTTTTATAGAGAACACATTCTCCTAACGGTTATTGGTTCATAACCAAACCCATTAACCATCTCCATTAACTTAAGTTAAAATAAACCAAACCGCGTTGGTCTATTTTAAGTTAAAATAAACCGAACCAACTTTGGTTCATTCGTTTAAAACAAACCAAACCACTTTGGTTTATTTTCCACCATTGGATTAGAACCAGACCGATTTGGCTCATCCATCATGTCTTCATAAGACTCGGCCCATCAATGTTTCCGATGTGACTGAAACAATTTCATACTCGCTCTTTGTTTGGTCCAACCAAACCAAGTCTCTCTCGATCTGAGAATCCTACTCTCAAGCTCATTTTAAATCCTTCGGATTATGCTCATTGTGTGTGTGACCAAATAGGTTCCCAATTTATATTGGTCGTCTATAATTAATCATTAATTATAGAATAATCATGAGTGGCACCTAGTAGTACATCATGATCCCCAAAAATCAACGGTTGATCCCAGAACCTTTTCTGAAACCCTTCAACAGCTATAATGAATCATGCCTCATTTCTTTCACTCATCTTATACCCACTTGGTTCAGGACATGATATATTGTGTCGGTCCCCACTAGGCTGACTACATCACTCCTACCCTAAGTATTTACTTCCTCATCCTGCGGATTATAGTTACTACACATGTATCCAAGAGTACCATACTCTAAACATGTAATGCTTTGGACAAAGACTTTAGTAACAATCCAACGAGAGACCATAGGGTATACATCTCGCATGGAGTGTTGAATCCTCTGTTGGCTATTCAAACACCTTCGAGCACTTCAACTTATGGCCAATCATCTAGGGTCCAAATATTCTTAGAGATTCTTGCTTAAGATGTCAAAGCATAAGTCTACATGACCAATATGACTTAAATACCACAAGTCAAAGGAACATCGCACTTAAGCTGCAGTAAGAACTTCATTGACATATCCATATATGCAGAGAATCATATAAAGTCTTACATCTAGTCACTCCAATTAACTAGTTACCATAACTAGCATCCACGATTAACTCCAGACATACCAATGTCTCCAGCCAGTGAGGAACAGCTGATTGGATAAACCAAACAGTATAACTCGTGTTAGTCTCAACAAAATTCATGGCATCTGAATCCATCAATTCGTCGACTAGGGATAATTCCAATACATCACAATTACACATGTAGAGATACTCACTAGTTATGATCTAATCACAAATTCTCTCATGCTATGAATCGTATTGCGGACATTCAGTAAATGAGTTTAAGATCCAATCAAATATAAGAAAATATGTATACTCAAATAGTGAATCTTTATTTATCAAATAAATGGTACAACCATAAGGCAATTGCCTTAGGACACCTCTCATATATCAAAACCTGCTACCCACCAAATCGAAGCTCTCTCAGAGATCTACTCTTCTTACGAGTTTACCCTTGTAACAAGCTATTTTTGTCCCAAAAAACCAACGTTTAGTACCCTTTCAGGGACATCGAATGTCATAAGTGCGTAGTTTTTTGTTTAGCATTTTATCGCTCGTTTATTCCTTATTATTTCCTGCATTACTAATCCAAGACCAAGTCTTGGAATTCCTTTTGGTTTTTATTCATGTTTTGCAAGATAATTAATGGCCCACATTTAGGGGTATAGCACCACCTGACCTCCATTCTTTAATGGAAATGATTTCCGTTATTTGAAAGGTCAGATGGAGTGTTTCTTGAAATCACATGTCGAGACTTGGATAATAATCCAAATCAGCTTTGCTCTACCCACCAATGATCAAGGGGAGCCTTTGGATTTCGACAAATGGACCAATGCAACCAAGAGGCAAATCGAAGCTGATGCAAAAGCAACCCAAATGTTGTAATATGGCTTGTCCAAGGAGGAGCTCAATCGAATTGGACTGTTCATTAGCACCAAAGACCTCTGGACCAAGTTAATCGAGGTACATGAAGGGGCATCCGATGCTAAGGTATGCAAAAGAGACTTGCTATTGAATAAATTATATAATCTAAAGATGCAGGATCACGAGACCGCTTCACAACTCTATGCGCGGATCCAAGACATCTTGAACGGCCTACAATCCATCCGACAAAAGGTAGATAATCGAGACACAATAAGGTACACACTCAATGCATTTTCTAGGACACCTTGTGGGCATCCATGGTTGATGCATACAAGGTATCTAAAGATTTATCCAAGATTAGGTTAGACGAATTATTTTCGGAATTTGAGTTACATGAACAAACTAACACAGTCTCGGTCGAGAAAGGTGTAGCATTGTTTGCAAGACGAAGACGAAAAGCAAAGAGCAAGATACCTCCCAAAGAAGAAGAATTCAAATCGGAAGGTGAATCCGATTCGGAATCCGAAGAGGAGATGGAGGCCGAACTAGTCAATCTAGTTCGGAGAATCATCAAAAAGGAAAGGGAGCAATTGAAGAGCAAGAAACCCCCACAAACATACACATGTTATGGGTGCAACAAGAAGGGGCATTACAAGTCAGACTTCCCAAAAATGAAGCCAAAACACAAGAAACCAAAGCAAGCATTTCAAGCAATGTGGGAGGAACAAAAAGATCAAGACGATGACTTAGCATTTATGGAAAAGCCGGTAGAGTTCGAGTCCGAGTCCGAAGCCGACTACGAATCCAATTCCGACTCTAACTCCATGGATGAATTCAAGTCAAGACTCAAAGCCAGATCAAAAGAAAATCTTAAGGTAAGTCGTTCATTAATTGCAAACTTATATCATGCAATTAAGTTGCTAAATAGGAAATTGACTAAGTCTGAGTCTAGAGTGAGTCGTTACTTGAGGAGGTTGAAACCCTCAAGCAAGAGGCTACTCTAACCTCTTCAACTAGTCAAGTTCAAGAGGGAAACTCAACTCGAGTTGAAAAACTTGAGGAGGAGAATTCTCTCTTGAAAGGATGAGTTCAAGAGGTCGAGGCTAGGTTGGAAATGTTCACGTTGAGATCCAAGAATCTTAACCGACTACTTGGAACTCAAAGAGCCGTGTACAACAAAGGCGGACTCGAATTTAGGTCAACGGCTACGAACAAATCGTACATATCTATTGTGAATCGTAGTCATCAAAGAGTCCAAGCATGGGTCCCAAAATTTTTATTAAATTCACATATAAGGACTAATAAGTATTGGATTCCATAGGATCAAGTCCACTATGTGGATAGACCAAATTGGTTCAATGGTCCAGGGGGAGCTAGTACTAAAATTGTGTACCCACTCTCTTAGAATATTTGCATGTTTACATTCTTCTTTTAAATTCTAGAATGGTTAGATAGGACCAATAGTTAGTCAATCTTGACAACACAATATCAGGATGCGGTGAGATGATAGTACATTAGGGAAACAATCTCTCGGGTATTCGAGTTAGATAATGCATATCTAACTTGGTGCACTTGCCTAAGTTGAACTAGCTGAAGCTACCTTACTGTATCCTAAACTAGTTAGACCAGGAAGTGATCTTAAGTGACTCAAGTAATCAATTTCTTAAATTTGGTTTTGTCTAAGGAAGTGGTCATTGTTCCAATAAAAGAAGGTCTCTATGCCTCGCCACGACCTAGAAACCAATTTCTAGAAAAGCCTACTTGATGAACTAAGGGTTAAATCTGAATCTAACCCAAGGTTAACTATCTTTAATCAAGTTAAAATTATCTCACAAAACATATAAGGCAAATGCATTTTTGAGACACATAAAATGGGTGAGATGTTAAGGATAATTAAAATACACTTAACATAACTTTTTCAAAATGTTGCTTATTTTCTTGCACTTAATGAATAATTATAACTTTGATTGGCCAACACTAAGTATACAACTCTCTAGGCCAAAGTTTAGCGCCCCCTAAATCTCTTATACTTTATATATTTGACTAAGGGGGAGAGAAAACTAACCCTAAGGGTTATATTACAAACCTTTGAAGTTCTTTTTGAAAATAAACTTATAAGTATTTTGAAAAGTATGTTTCAAAAACTTATTAAATTGTTGGTGCAGAGGGACACACCTCGAACCAATCTATCTAACTAATGCTAGATGCATGCTTGGACTCATAGTTGATTTATCTTTAATAATTCTAGACACAAGTTGTTTTTAAATCCCTATTTTATATAAAACGCCCGACACCTTTTTTGATTTATGACAAAAGGGGGAGAAGAGCGAAAGTTATGGGGGAGTAATAAAAATTTAATTTTTTAAAAATTCAAAGTATCTCTTTCAAAACTCACCTAAGGTTAAGGGGGAGTTTTTGAAAGGACGTTTATCATTTACTCTACTTGTTTTATGCTTTAATTTTTCCCTTAACTTTGTGTCGGTTTGCCATAGATCAAAAAGGGAGAGATTGTTAGTCCAAGGGCACCAAATAATCAAACTTAGGTTTTGATTATGGCAAAGATCTAAAGTTAAGGTCATATTGTTATCACATGAGCTGAATTAAGTGTGTAGAAAATGATTAAGCTAAGCCGAAGGTCAGCGACACCCGAAGAATCCTGAGTCGAGAAACTGTGGTAGTTGGGTGACACTAGGAGAACTTCGTGGGAGTCAAAGAACTCAGGTGAAGACCGGAAACAAAGCGACAGGTCATAAAGGACCAGAGGTAAGCACGAGTGCGAAGAGAGATGGTAAAGTTGTTGGTGCAATCGGCCCATGACTCGAGTTTGACTCGAACTGTATTTTGATGTTAGACAAAACTCATGACATGGGATTATCATGGGAAGTCCAACATGGGTTGGCCACGTAAATCTAAGTGTGTAGCCTTGGTGATGAAAGTCCAAGCATGGGGCTTGGCATGGAAAATCCAAGCATGAGGCTTGGTGTGGGAAGTCTTGGGGACTTGGCAAGTTCACTAGTCTCAGGGTCCTTGAGTCAGTGAAGGATGGTATTGCGAAGCCGTGCGCTTGGTGCATCTGAGGGACCGTCGGACGGGGAGAGAATGGAGTGAGGTCCAAGGGAAGCATACTTCGAGGGCAAGAGATGCGAAGTCGTGCGCTTGGTGCATCCGAGGGACGTAGGCTGAGGGAAGAAAGCTTCGGTGGAGAACACCATGAGAGGATGAGGTGGACTTGGTCAAGTGGCTAAGACTGAGTGTCGGAGGCTCAAACGTAGTGTTTGAGGGTTTATCCGATGATCGAATGCTCAAACAACTTGGTGTTTGAGGTTTTACCCGACATCAGTCGATTGACATAGGTGCCAGTCGACTTCTCTAGGTCAATTAGACTCAATCGGTGTTCGATTGACCAAGTTATGGTCGAGCGATCACGCCAAGGGAGGCGATCGACTATCGATCATCGACGGTGATGGTGGGATCGATCGGCCCGATTGAGGTGTTTTAGGCCACAGAAGGTCTTCCAATCGAGTGATCGTAGAAACCACTCGACTGATGGGATCATCAATCGACTGATGGGCATGATCAGTTGAATGATTATGGATCCGTTGGAATTTGGCCAGCATGGATCGAGTTGTTGTGAGACAGTGACTACAGGACCAGTCGACTGATGGTCATGATCAGTCAACTGATAGGCGCGGAATCAGCTCGATGTAAGTTATAAATGGAGCTCGAGATGGAGGATTTCACCAAGAGTTTTTGGGGAGATTTTTGAGGAGAATTGATATTGCATTCCAGACCTTCAAGAACCAAACCAAAGCAAGCAACAAGCAAGTCATCAAAGCAATTGTGTAAAAGTTCTCTTTTATATTGTCTTTGTATTTTGGCTTGTATTTTTGTATTACTATTGTAATTGCTTGTACAAGGTTTCTCCACCTCTGACTTGTAGTCAAGAAGGAGTTTGAGTATTGTCGTGTGCATCTCTAGAGCTCGCCCCGTGGAGTAGGAACCCTAAGGTTCCGAACCACGTATATTGTTGTCTCTTATGCGCTTGTGTGTATTTGCATATCTTGTTAGTATTATTATTGTTATTCTACTCCGCTAACAAGAATTGTAGATGAGCACACGAAGAGCGATTGAATTCCACCGTACGATGATTTAGGGCTATTCACCCCCTCTAGCCGGCCACCGACATTCCAACAAGTGGTATCAGAGCAGGTTGCTTGTCAAGGACTAACCGCCAACACAAGCACGACAAGATGGCCAGCTACAACATCCACCCACTGAAATTTGATGGAAACTTTTCTTGGTGGAAGCAAAGGATGGAGGTATATTTCGAAACCGATTTCGATATTATGCTTATTATAGAAAATGGTTTCGAAATGCCAAGGGATGAAGAAAATAAGTCAATAGAGAAGTCAAGATGGACCAAGGACCAAATCAAGGAATTCAAGACAAATCTTGAGGTAATCAAATTGCTAAGTGATTTGATTCCTAACCATATTTGGTCTAGATTAGGTAATTATAGGGACGCAAAGGAATTATGGAATAAGGTAATAAAATTCCATGAAAATTTCGAACCGGCACAAGTAGAAGAGGAGGCCGAGGAAGAACGTCCATCAACCTTCGACGATGTTGATGACTTGGTGGAGATCTCCACCTCTAGCATTGAGAGGGAGGAGAGGCCTTCCATCCCAAAACAATATCAAGAAGAAATATCTACATCCGGGAGAAGTGAAGATCAAGAGGCATCCACCTCCCTAGGTAACTCATGCATTGTACTTAAAAATAAAAGTCACATAATATGCTTTGAGTGTTGGGAGCAATGACACTATAAAAGTAAGTGTTCCAAGAAGATTAAGAAGGCTCAACCAATACCAAAGGTGAAAGATGCTAGTGCCCCCACAATTAGAAGCAAGGAGTACATTGTGTGCTTCAAATGCAACCAAAGGGGACATTATAGAAGCCAATGCCCTAGGGGGAGGAAGAAAGGGCAAGAAGGTGCATCTCATGTAGGGGGAGCTTCCAAAGCTAACCCTAAGTAAATTTAATTAATGCACCTTCAATTCCTAAGGCTAAGAAGCATGTTAAAAATTATTTTAGTTCACTTGCTATTATTAATGAAAAGCATGCTAATAGGAATAAATATTTTTGTCTAGGTGCCAAGCATGTTAGTTTACCTAAGGACAAACCTATGAACAATAATTCTAGAAAAATTCTACCTAAGGAGTCCATTAGGAGAATAAAAGAGAACTTAGGCATAAACCCTAAGAAGGGTAGACACATGCCTAAGAAGAAAAACAATTCCCAAAAGATCAATGAAAAGTCAAAATTGGGAAGGTTAGAGGTGGAAAACCAAGCCTTGAGGTCAAGGCTTGAAAAATTGGAGAAGACCTTAGCCATAATTACAAATTCATTTAAGGGGTCAAAGGATCAAAATTTAAGGCCTAGGAAACAAGAAATGTCCAAGGGCAAGAAAGGTTTGGGTCACAAACCTATGTCCTATCATAATGTTCCATTCAATTATGGAACTATTTCTAGGTCTATAAAAACCAAGGCTAATAGGGAAGTTATCCCTAAGATTAGCCATGGTGTGTGTTTAGTGGCCAAGGACTTAAGAAAAATCAAGAAAGCCACTAAGAAGGTCAAAGGAGGAGTCACCTCTAGAGTTGACCTAGGAAAGACCCAATTGACTAAGGCTTCAAAACCTAAAAGGGGCATTAGGAAGGTATCTAGAGAAGTTATCCCTAGTGAATACCTTATTAACCCAAGGAGCTCTAATAGGTATTGGATTCCTAGGAGCGTGATCGATTCACACTAGATGGGTTAGGGTGTGTCAACCCTAAGTGGATGGGTAGTTAACCTAGCCATGGTTGAGTTGACACATTAGGATGTGCCAATGTGGTTTGAGAAGATGAAAAATTATTAAATTGGCACAATTAGGTCTTAGGAGTAATGGTGTGTCATTTTGGGTTTTTGGCACACTAGGAGGATAAATGGCATTAAGGCAAAATGAATCTAGTTCTAAGAAATGACAATTTGAATTTAACACTTAGGTATTTTATTCCTTATCACTTTATAATTGCCATGCTTTGTTTGCCTTGCCATGACATGACATTATATTTAGTTTTATCATATAAAATGTCATGATCATTTTTAGGGTTATTTCTATATGTCATGTATGCTTAGATTTCATTCACATGCCATGACATCATGATTTTGGCACATGCTTTTATCTTTGTATCATTTATGCCATAATCATCATTCATGCATAAATAAAATGGATTTATGGAGTATGGCATGATTTGAAGGGAATCAAATATTGTTGTCTAGAGATATGCATGAAACCCTAAATGAACAAAGCTCACATCTCACTAATACTTGACTTGTATGTGTTTTACATATCTAGATACAAGTGAGATGTTTAGGAAAATAAAATTAAAGGTTTTAAAAACATTTCAAAATCATTTTGAAAAGCCTTGGTGAAGTCTATCTTTTGATAGCAATCACCATTGAATGGGATGATACAAAGAGGGCTCAATATTGAAGCTTTTCTCAATTTTTGAACTTTGTATCAATCTCACTATTTTGTGGGTAAAATAATTTTCAAATATTTTTCACCCATAATGATTGTGATAAGTAATGTACATACAAATTTTCATGATTTTTCAATGTATATATATTTACTTATGAATTTCGGAACTTAGGTTCTGAAAATTGAAAACTGTATTTTATAGTTATCAGTCGACTGCCATGGATGGCAGTCGACTGATGTGGGAAGTAGTCGACTAATCTCTGAGAGAGTCGAGTGATAATACTGATTTCGGGTAAACCATGGTTGCTAGGCCCATGTTCAGCTATGTTTTGGTCCTCTAACCACTCCTAACCCTAGGATATGCTTGGGAGAGCATTAGAAAGAGTGGAAATCCATTGGATATGGATTAGGAGAAGAGTTTAGGGTGAGTATCAATTTTAAGGTGGATAAGAGTTTATTGTTGAACTTTGCCTTAATTTTGATTATTTAAATGTTCCTATTGGCTTAGGGACTCTCCAAGTATATTGTTGGTACAATGGTCAAGGGGGAGCAAGCCTTTAGGGGGAGGTATCCATCATGGCAAGATGGATGTGTATTTTTCCTCATGGGAGGAAAATTGAGGGATGAACTCTTTTAGATGATATGGGACTTATCACTAGAAAGATTGTAGACATGTGTTCCTCCAAGGGAGAGATTGTAAGATCTCATTGGGATATGAGACATTCATACCCTTGGGGAGGACCTTTTTGATGTATATCAAAAAGGGGGAGAAGTTACCAATTGGGATAGTTGGAATTCTCATTGGGATGTGAGAATTTCCAATTGGGGATAATTGGTAGACTTGAGTTTGAGGTTTTGTCAAACATCAAAAAGGGAGAGATTGTTGGTGCAATCGGCTCAGGACTCAAGTTTGACTTGAACTGTATTTTGATGTTAGATAAAACGCGTGACATGTGTAGGAGATCGATTGGAAGCTAGAGGGGGGGTGAATAGCGCGTTTTCGTTTCTACAAGAATGATTAGCGGAAGCACAACAAAAATAATAATAACACAAATGAAAAACAATGCTAACACAATTCCTTTACGTGGTTCGGAGATAGCGCTCCTACTCCACGGTGATCCTTGAGGTGGATCAACCCTAATCAATATCACTATGAAGCTTTCCTTTACAACAACCCTCCTCTTCTTACAAAGGATGAAGATGGAGCTTAGAGAGGAGGAGGGAATTTAAAAACACTAGAAAGCTTGGAAAACTCGTGGAGCCTTGAGAGTATGATCAGAGAATAAGCATTAGCCCTCAAAACCACCACAAGCCCTCTTTTTATATAGAGAGGGCTGATTTTCCCATTGGAGCACCATCAGTAGATTGATGTACAATATCAGTCGACTGTTGGCGCGGTTAACGGCTTCTGAATAGCCGGATTCATGGGATTTAGAGTGTTTACCTCCAACGGTACTTTCATCAGTCGACTGATCCATCCATCAGTCGATTGATGGAGCGATCAGTCGAGTGATCGCGGGTCACAGTCGAGCGAGACTCCATTCTGTGCCCGTGTTTAACTTGATCAGTCGACTGCCACTGTTTGACATTCGACTGATCGCAATATCAGTCGACTACCATGACCAAGCAGTCGATTGATCGTCAGGGTTTCGTCCTGACTCAGTCGAGCACCTGACCAATCAACTGATACATCGTATCAGTCGACTGATACTCATCAAGTATGAATAATTCATATTTGATTTTACCCCCTAGACCTAGACTCAACCTTCTAGCTCTTCCTTAAGCCTTGCGCCTCCAGGATCCCTCCGAGTCCGCGACTTGTTCATCCTTTGCGCTTTGCTTCCAAGGCTTCCTTTGGTTTTGTCATGTCTTGGGTTTCCCTTTGCCAAAGAGTGCTTGTACTTTACGCAGCCAAGTCTACATGCTTGGACTTATGCTGCCAAGACCTGCCTTTGAACTTCCTTTGTCGAGGTCCATTTGGACTTAATGCCGCCAAGACAACATGCTTGGTCTTATGTCGCCAAACCTTTTCCTTGGACTTCTCTTGCCAAGATCATACTTGGACTTTGCCTTTACCAAGTCTTCATACTTGAATTTTCTTGTCACTTGAACACGTTCACAATTAGATCACAAATTGTTGCCTAACTTAGATGATTATCCAAACATCAAAACATATAAATGCTTGGGGCATTGTTGCACCAACAATCTCTCCCTTTTTGATGTTTGGCAATCATTTAAGTTAGGTCTTTTAAAATACGCACATAACCATATTTCCAAATCACATAATCATATTTCCAATTCTAACTTAAACATTTCTTCTCCCCCTTTGACATACATCAAAAAGAGAAGAAGTCATATATTTCATAAAAGAATTGAATGTGTTGTAATCTTGAACTAAAGTATAGAATTGAAATTTAGCTCCCCCTTAATCCAAGATATAGTTCATGATGAGTAAAAGACATGTGGAGCAAAAACCTAACAAACAATTGAAGGTTAAATCCGAACTTTGCACCAACAATGTAAGTTTGGGGATGAAAAAGATATATTTTATGAAACTCCCCCTAAAACATTACATAGATCAGTCCTAAAAACTTCATTATAATGAATATTATCATACCATAGCATTAGGACATACATAGATACATTCAAATCCAAGAAATAGAGCTTTTTATCAGAAAACATAGTATATCAGTCGACTAGTTTCTAATGCGAATGATCGATAATAATCAATTTGACTTTTTCATTAACTTCAGAAATGCATTAGAAATTCTAGAAACCTCGAAAAATCATGAAATTTTGTATACACATTTCTGAAATCGTTGTTTATCAAGGAAAAATAATTTGAAAAATATATGTTATCCAGATTTTAAGATTGATACAAACTTGGAAACTAACAAAAGTTCTAATGTTTTTGCAAACTTTGTATCACTTTTGTGTTCCACTTGAAAACTGTTTTTCAAAATATGATAAACATAGTTTAAAATATATTTTATTTGACATTTCCAATCATTTTCTTGGAGCTATATGCACATCAATTGTGTATAAGCCTTCCCAATGATTGGTCCAATGAAGAATTAATGTCTCTAGATGACACTTTGGTCCATAGTAATGCATCATAACAAGCATGATGAACCAAGTGCATCTTCCTAACATCTCACATGTTGTCTAAGTGGCTCAATACAAAAATCATGGTTTCTTAGGTATTTTGTGAGATGCTTAAGGTATAAATCCTAGGATTTCTATAGGATCATGCAAACCTACATCTTTATTCAACTAAGCACATCCCAAGTTCTCTCCTAAGTGATGAAAATTCTACTTCGGGGAGAGCCTTGGTAAATATGTCGGCTAGGTTGGACTTGGATTCAATGTAATTAAGCTCAATGTCCCCTTAGCCACATGATCTCTAATGAAGTGATGTTTCACTTCAATGTGCTTTGTCCTAGAGTGATGCACCGAATTTTTGGTCAAATTTATGGTGCTCACATTATCACAAAATACTTTCATGTTGGAGTAAGATAGATCATAATCCTCTAAGGTATGCTTCATCCATAGTAGTTGAGCTACACAACCACCCATAGCCACATACTCGGCCTCGGTGGTGGATAGAGCAACACAAGGTTACTTCCTACTACTCGAACTAACTAGGGAGGACCCAAGGAATTGGCATAAACCACTAGTACTCTTCCGATCCAATTTGCAACCGGCATAATCGGAATCGGTGTACCCAACCAAATCAAAAGACCTAGTTCTAGGGTACCATAGTCCTACATTTAGTGTACCTTTAATATATCTTAAGATTCTCTTAACGACAACTAAATGTGATTCTTTGGCACATGATTGGTACCTAGCACACATACCCACGACAAATAATATGTCGGGTCTACTAGCGGTTAGGTACAAAAGGCTACCAATCATGCTACTATAAAGTGTAAGATCAATTTATTTTCCTTCATTATCACTATCTATTTTTGTATTGGTTGCCATTAGAGTTGAAACTACCTTAGTATTTTCCAAACTAAATTTCTTAATCATTTCCTTAGCATATTTGGTTTGGTAAATATAAATTCCTTCACTTGTTTGTTTGACTTGTAATCCTAGGAAGAAATTTAATTCTCCAACTAGACTCATTTCAAACTCTTTTTCCATATTCTTAATAAAGTCTTGAAGAAGTTCATCATTTGTTGACCCAAAGATAATGTCATCAACATATATTTGGGCTACAAAGATGACCTTTGATGTTGACTTTATAAATAGAGTTCGATCTACCCTACCCCTTTTAAAGTCCTTAGAAATTAAGAAAGATGATAATCTTTCATACCAAGCCTGGGGATCTTGTTTCAAACCATACAAAGCTTTCCTAAACTTGTATACATGGTTTGGATAGTCCATATTCTCAAACCCGGGAGGTTGTTCTACATATACCTCTTCCTTAATAAACCCATTTAGGAATGTCAATTTAACATCCATTTGATGGAGTTTGAAACCCATATAGGAGGCATACCCTAATAGTATCCTAATAGACTCTAATCTAGCAACCGGGGCATATGTTTCATCATAGTCAAGTCCTTCAACTTGATTAAAGCCCCTTGCAACTAATTTTGCTTTATTCCTAGTAATATTCCCTTGGTAATCTAGTTTGTTCCTGAAGACCCATCTTGTAGTAATAATGGTGTTTTCATTTGGTCTAGGAACTAACTCCCATACTTGACTTCAATCAAATTGAGTCAATTCATCTTGCATTGCTAAGATCCAATCCCGATCAAGTAATGCATCTTTGATTGTTTTGGGTTCAATTTGAGAAATTAGAGCTATATGACTAGTGGGATCCCTATGAAATGACCTAGTCCTAACACTTTGAGATAATTCACTCACAATTTGATTTAAGGGGTGATTTTGATGACCTCTTATGGTTCTAGGAGTTGTATTAATTTGAATTTGATCATAATTAATCTCAATCCTTTGCTCATCATCGGAATCACCTCTTACTCCCCCTTGATTCAAACCTCCCCCTTGATCATTACCCCCTAAGGTTAAATCTTGAAATTGTTGGGTAATTTCTTGATTTTCATTATTAATATCATCATCAATAGGGGATTTCGTAGGGTATGTATTGGAAGTTTCATCAAATTGGACATTTAAAGATTCCTCAATCTTTTGAGTCCTTTTATTATAAACTCTATATCCTACACTAGTGGATGAGTATCCAACTAGGATTCCCTCATCCGCTTTGGACTCAAATTTACTTAGGTTGTCTTTGGTATTTAAAATGTAAACTTTGCATCCAAAAACCTTAAAATAATGAATTGTTGGAATTGTACCATTCCACAATTCAAATGGGGGTTTTCCTAAAAACCTATGAATTAACACCCTATTTTGGATATAGCAAGCGGTATTAACAGATTCCGTCCACAAGTAGCTAGGTAAGGAGTATTCATTAAGCATTGTCCTAGCCGCTTCTTGTAGGGCACGATTCTTCCTTTCCACAACCCCATTTTGTTGGGGTGTTCTAGGACAAGAAAATTCGTGCTTGTACCCTTGTTCTAGACAAAAAGTTGAGAAATTTGAATTCTCAAATTCTCCACCGTAATCACTACGGATCCGGTTGATTTTGAGTTTTCTTTCATTCTCTACTCTCTTGCTAAATCCTATGATTATTCCTAGGGTTTCATCTTTATTTTTCATGAAAAATATCCAAGTAAACCTAGAGAAATCATCTACTATTACGAAGAAATATCTACTACCAATAATAGAAGGGGTACTATGACAATCAAATAAGTCCATATGTAAAAGTTCTAAAGGTAAAGCGGTACTAAGTAAAGTTTTACCTTTGTGTGATGTTTTTGATTGTTTCCCTTCTTGGCATGCATCACACATTTTGTCCTTGAGAAATTTGACTTTAGGCAACCCTTTGACTAACTTCATCTTTGCTATTTTGGCTATGTTCTTCATGTTTATGTGTCCTAGCCTCCTATGCCAAAGCCAACTCTCCTCTTCTTTTGCAATAAGACACTTAGTAGAGGCATTAGTAGCATAGGATAGATCAACATAGTATATGTTTGATTTCCTAAAACCTACTAGTATGCAATCATTTAAAGTTTTGTGTTTAATAAAACATTTTGAAGAGTCAAATTTAACATCAAATTTTGCATTACATAGTTGGCTTACACTAAGTAAATTAAATTTCATATCCTTAACTAATAACACTTTATGAATGGCAAGGTTGGAGGATACCTCAATTGTGCCCTTTCCTAGAATCTTAAGTTTGCTACTATAACCAAATGATACCTTTCCCTTGCTAGTGTGGTTGATAGTGGAGAATTTTCTCTCATCACCGGTCATGTATTTTGAACACCCACTATCAACAATCCACAAGCTTGGTTCTTCTACCTATATCACATGAAAAATACAATCCTTAGGTACCCAAATTTTAGGACCACTAGCATCAATTAGAAATTTCTTAGGGACCCAAGCCTTTCTACCCTTGCTTCTAATTATGAATTTTCTACTAACAAGAGATGTAAATGCTACCTCCTTTTCCTTAGGCCTATATCCTAGTCCGGCCTTGTTGTAAATAGCCCTTTGATCCTTAATTATCATGTCTAGGTATTTAGAGTCATTAGTAAATTTTTCTAAACATGCTCTTAAGTTACCTATTTCTTTTCTCAATTCATCATTTTCATCTCTAAGGGTACATGCATCATCACAAGATAATTTATCACAAGATGGTTCTACATTCTTAAGTGATTTAATCTCTACTTTTAAGTCCTTAATCCTAGTTTCCGATCTATTTAATGCATTTTGAAGGCATGCAATTGTCTTGTAAAGTAAATCTACCCTAGGGGAGTTGTTTACCTCATCATCATCACTTGATGATGATTCATCGCTTGAAGAAGAGGATGAAGACTCCTCACTTGAGCTCCCGGCTTCTTCCTCCAAGGCCATGAGGGCTAGATTCCGGGTGGCATGACACACTTCTTCATCATCGGAAGAGTCCTCCATGCTTAGGGTGTCCCATGTTTGTGCCACCATTGCCTCCTTCTTCTTCTTCTCCTTCTTTTCCTTCTTTTTCTTTTCCTTCTCCTCCTTCTTCTTTAGTTCCGGGCAATTTGGCTTGATATGCCCTTTCTTGTTGCAACCATAGCAAGTTACGTTAGGTGTAGAATTTGAACTATATGAAGACTTACCTCTTGAGGATTGGAACATCCTCCTCACATCTTTCTTGGTGAGTTTCCTTGACTTCCCACCAAACTTCTTGACATAATGAGCTACCTCGCTTGCCGATAGCTCATCTTCACTACTAGATGAATCTTCCTCGGATTCGGATGAGGAGGACACTTCTTTCTTCTCCTTCTTCTTTTTGTCCTTCTTTCCTACAAAAAGAGCTATGCCCTTCTCTTTGGATGAAGTGTTAGCTTGTTCATGCAATTCAAATTCACAAAATAACTCATCTAACTTAACCAAAGAGAGATCCCTAGAGACCTTATAGGCATCTACCATTGAAGCCCATAAGGTTGTTCTAGGGAAATCTTGGAGCACATACCTTTCAAGGTCTCGATTGTCGACCTTCTCACCTATTACATGTAGTCCGTTGACTACTTCTTTGAAGCGACCGTGCATTTGGCTCATGGTCTCATTGGTCTTCATGGAGAAACTTTGAAGTTGGCCAATTAGGAGATCTCTCTTGGCTCTTCTTGTTTCCTTGGATCCCTCGTTGAGCTCTATTAACTTCTCCCAAAGATCCTTTACCGATTCAAATGGCCCCACCTTGCTTAGTTGCTCTTTTGATAACCCACATTGAAGTGTGGTTGTTGCCTTGGTGTTGGCTTGAGCCTTCTTGGCCATGTCTCTTGTCCAATCCTTGGCCGGTATGGGCGCTCCGTGTTCATTGACCGGCTTCTCGAAACCATCTATGACACTAAACCAATTTTCAATATCATTCAATAGATAATACTCCATCCTACCTTTCCAGTAGCCGAAGTCATTACCGTCGAAGAACGGAGGCCTCGCCGTGCTATACTCCTCTTGGAAAGCCATCTTGCTCCGGTTGATTGTTAGATCTTTCGATGCGATCCGGGCTCTGATACCACTTGTAGGAGATCGATTGGAAGCTAGAGGGGGGGGGTGAATAGCGCATTTTTATTTCTACAAGAATGATTAGCGGAAGCACAACAAAAATAATAATAACACAAATGAAAAACAATGCTAACACAATTCTTTTACGTGGTTCGGAGATAGCGCTCCTACTCCACGGTGATCCTTGAGGTGGATCAACCCTAATCAATATCACTATGAAGCTTTCCTTTACAACAACCCTCCTCTTCTTACAAAGGATAAAGATGGAGCTTAGAGAGGAGGAGGGAATTTAAAAACACTAGAAAGCTTGGAAAACTCATGGAGGCTTGAGAGTATGATCAGAGAATAAGCATTAGTCCTCAAAACCACCACAAGCCCTCTTTTTATAGAGAGAGGGCTGATTTTCCCGTTGGAGCACCATCGATCGATGTACGAAGATCGATCATTCTGGCGTGGTTAACGACTTCACGAATAGCCGATTCGTGGGATTGAGTCGTTACCTCAAACGTACTTTCATCGATTGACGATCCATCCATCAATCGACCGATGGAGTGATCGCAGCCGCATCGAGCGAGACTCCATTACGTACCCGTGTTTAACGATCGATGCGCCCTTTGTTTGGTCATCGATCGATCAGATATATCATGCGCATGACTAAGCGTCGATCATCGTGGTTTCATCCTGACTCTATCGAGCACCTGACCAGTCGACTGATACTCATCAAGTATGAATAATTCATACTTGATTTTACCCCCTAGACCTAGACTCAACCTTCTAGGTCTTCCTTAAGCCTTGCACCTCAAGGATCCCTCCGAGTCCGCGACTTGTTCATCCTTTGTGCTTTGCTTCCAAGAGCTTCCTAATGTTTTGTCATGTCTTGGGTTTCCCTTTGCCAAAGCGTGCTTTGACTTTACGCCGCCAAGTCTACATGCTTGGACTTACACTGCCAAGACTTGCCTTTGGACTTCCTTTGCAAGGTCCATTTGGACTTAATGCCACCAAGACAACATGCTTGGTCTTATGCCGCCAAACCTTTTCCTTAGACTTCTCTTGCCAAGATCATACTTGGACTTTGCCTTTACCAAGTCTTCATACTTGGATTTTCCTGTCACTTGAACACGTTCATAATTAGATCACAAATTGTTGTCTAACTTAGATGATTATCCAAAAATCAAAACATTTAAATGCTTGGGGCATTGTTGCACTAACAACATGGGATTGTCATGGGAAGTCCAACATGGGTTGGCCACGTAAATCCAAGTGTGTAGCCTTGGTGGTGAAAGTCCAAGCATGAGGCTTGGCATGGAAAATCCAAGCATGAGGCTTGGTGTGGGAAGTCTTGGGGACTTGGCAAGTTCACTAGGCTCGGGGTCCTTGAGTCAGTGAAGGATGACATTATAAAGGCGTATGCTTGGTGCATCCGAGGGACCATCGGACGGGGAGAGAATGAAGTGAGGCCCAAGGGAAGCATACTTTGAGGGCAAGAGACATGAAGGATGACATTGCGAAGCCGTGCGCTTGGTGCATCCGAGGGACGTAGGCCGAGGGAAGAGAGCTTTGGTGGGGAACTCCATGAGAGGATGAGGTGGACTTGGTCAAGTGACTAAGACTGAGTGTCGAAGACTCAAACGTGGTGTTTGAGGGTTTATCCGACGGTCGGATGCTCAAACAACTTAGTGTTTGAGGTTTTACCCGACATCAATCGACTGTCATAGGTGCCAGTCGACTACTCTAGGTCGATTGGACTCGATCGATGTTCGACTGACCAAGTTATGGTCGAACAGTCGGCTGCCAATGGAGGGCAGTCGACTTCCGACACCATCAATCGACTGATGGTAGGATCAATCGACTGATCGGGGGTGTTTTCGGTAGCAGAAGGTCTTCCAGTCGAGTGATTGTGACAACCACTCGACTGATGGGATCATCAATCGACTGATGGGCATGATCAGTCGAATGATGATGGATCCGTTAGAATTTGGCCAGCGTGGATCGAGTCGTTGTGAGACAATGGCTACAGGATCAGTCGACTGATGGTCACGATCAGTCGATTGATGGGCGCAGAATCAGCTCAATGCAGGTTATAAATAGAGCTCGAGATGGAGGATTTCACCAAGAGTTTTTGGGGAGATTTTTGAGGGGAATTGATGTTGCATTCCAGACCTTCAAGAGCCAAACCAAAGCAAGCAACAAGCAAGTGATCAAAGCAATTGTGTAAAAGTTCTCTTTTGTATTGTCTTTGTGTTTTGGCTTGTATTTTTGTATTACTATTGTAACTGCTTGTACGAGGTTTCTCCACCTCCGACTTATAGTTGAGAAGGAGTTTGAGTATTGTCGTGTGCATCTCTAGAGCTCGCCCCGTAGAGTAGGAACCCTAAGGTTCCGAACCACGTATATTGTTGTCTCTTGTCTGCTTGTGTGTATTTGTATATCTTGTTAGTATTATTATTGTTATTCTGCTATGCTAACAAGAATTGTAGATGAGCACGCGAAGAGCGATCGAATTCCACTGTACGACGATTTAGGGCTATTCACCCTACTCTAGCCGGCCATCGATGTTCCAACAAAGGTCGTGTTCTCTATATGCGGATGACCGTAGGTGGCGATCTGACTAAGACTTTCAATGGAAGGTCTAGGTCAAGATCGGATGGTAAGAAACCATCACATTTATCATTTTCCATACTAACCTCTTACTGTAGGGAAGTGGCCAGGCTGGCATTCAACTACTGGCTATTGGCAGTCGATTGATGCACATCAGTCGATTGATGAAGGGCATCAGTCGACTGATGGCGATGAATCAGCCTTTTGTGTTAGGTCAAAAAGGATAACTTTTGACGCCCCACTTCGCGATAAGATAAGGTGCCACCTCGTGTTAAGTTCCAAAAGTTGAGGATCTGCATCTAGACTTATTCCAAGGCACAAGTCTATAAAAGGAGGGGAGCACTCCAACCCAAAAATCATCAATCTTATTCTCAAGTGCTCCTACAATGCTAAAGCTCTAACGCCGTCATAACGCCGATGCAACGCCAAACTTACAACTCCTTCATCGGTAGCAGCAAGTTTGTTTCTATTTAGTTATTTTATTCATGGTTTTAATCGTAATGAGGTGAGGTAGGCTTGTTGCCTGATCCTCGTGCTTTCGGTTTTTGTGATTGTTGTCTCCTACCTCTAACGAGGAGGAGACTCTATAGTGGATTGCCCATTTGTACGTGGACAAAGATCGCGGGGCCTTGGATTAGCAACCGTTGGGTTGTGAACCAAGTAAAAACAAACTTGTGTTATTTATTTTTCACTGTTCATCTCTGTGTTTTAATCGAACGAACGAAAAGACAAAAAGATTTTACGCTCGCTGTTCACCCCTGCTCTAGCGACACTTTCAATCCAACAAGAACGCCATTCAAAGTTATGTAACAATAATTGTTACTAAAAGTCAAATGGTACACATTTCTATTTAAGTATGAAATATAAACAATATTCTTTATTAACGAAGGAACATAATAGCAATTATCCAGTTCTAAGACAAGTCATGTAGGGAGCTTCAACAAATATGTTCCGATGGCGACCGCAGCAACCTTTGCTCCATTGCCAACTCGCAAATTTGATTTTCCCTTGACGAGTCTTCTTCTATTACTTAGTTCCTATATGTCATTACATATATGTGAGTCACACCCAATATCCAATACCAAAGTGTCTAAGGAAATAGAATTGACAATCAATAACGAAGATACCTGAAAAGGATGGGGCATCAAATGCCTTCTTCTTCTTCACGGACTCAAGATAAATCTTGCATTTTATTCGCCAATGGCCCTCCTTGCCACAATGATGGCAAGTGCCCTTTTGAGTTGGTTCTGCCTTCTTAGTCTTCTTCTTCTTCCCCTTATGCTATTCCTTTGATTTCCTCTTAGAACCTTTCTTTAAGGAATCAACTAATAGCACTGTCTTCTCCTCATGCTTCACAGAAGGCTCCATAGTCTTCAGCATGTTGAGGAGTTCAACAATGGTGGATTCAATTTTGTTCATCCGATAGTTTATCACAAACTATGAGAAACTCTTGGGAAAATAATGTAAAATTAAGTCAATACTTAATTCATGATCCATCACAAACCCGAGTGTAGCTAATCGCTTGATGTACCCATTCACCTTTAGCACAAATTGCACCACAGATGAACCTTCTTGCATCTTAGAGGTGAAGAGGAGCTTGGAGACTTCGAACCTTTCGGATCTCGCTTGTTCATTAAACAATTCATGAAGATGAAAGACTATGGTATTTGCATCCATATGCTCATGTTGCTTCTGAAGCTCAGGTACCATCGCGGCTAGAATGATGCAACTCGCCAGTTCAAAATCAGTCATATGTTTCTGATAGGCCAACAATTGGTCTAGAGTTGCATCATCCTTAGGACGGTTGGGAAGAGACTCTTCGAGGACATACGCAAGTTTTTCCGCCTTAAGAACAATTCTCAGGTTTCTAAGCCAGTTCAAGAAGTTCGGCCCAGTCAATTTATTTGAATCCAAAATAGAGTGAAAATTTAAAGACATCATCATCAAGCGATTAACCTAGAAATACAAATCAAGCATATATGAGAAAGATGATTTAAAATGCATCAACATACATTTATAAATTCCATTCATTTTTTGAATTCAAAATCCCCTAAAATCAATTCGGGAGATCGTAGGTCCATCTCCGAATAGGTTGATATCCAACATAGATAAGAAAATTTTGGAGAGAGTCTAACAAGTCGTTCATAGCTATGATCGTAGGTATCAAATATACCAATTACATATCACGTATATGTAACTATCATATTGTGCTATCAACTAATTGAATGTTCGCACAAACATTGGGTTGTTAACACATTAACAAGTATGCATCATATGCATAGCACCTAACTTCACCTCTCTTCAGATCGACCTTGGAGAGAGTCCAACAAGCCGATGCCCCAAGTTAAAGTCGACCCATTAATCGAGAAATAATTTTAATATGGTTAGAGCGCATTCAATCGTTTAGTTAGGCTTAGAGAGAGTCCAACAACCCAAACTAAAGATTGACCTTTGACTCATACCATATTAGTATTAAACTATTTCAATGGTTTGAATATGTTCAGGTTTGAGCTGGGCTTGGAGGTAGTCAAACAACCCAAACAAGAAACGGAACTTCGATTCTAACCATATTAATGGAAGGTGTAGGCTTTAATATTTAGGGGTTTTGAGGTCTCATCCTCCTTTCCATGCAAATAACTATTATTTACATGACATGGTACACATGACATACATATGTGCAACTAATGCATCTACATGTCACGATACACATGACATAATGATATGCATCTAATGCAATTGCATGAAATACAATTATGACATGTTCAAGTAATTTCTAAATTGTCATAATTAATTTTGAAAATAAAATATGTTTCTGATTTGATTTCTCAAATCAAATAACATTGATTAAATTAGGAAATAAATTTTTAAATCTAATCACATATTTAATTTATGGAAAATATTAATTAAGGAAATTTAAATTTAATTTAGGAAATAAATTTCCTAAATTCTAGTTTCCTAATCACATTAGGAAATTCCTAATTTGAATTTCTTAACTAATTCAAATTTCTATAATTTTTCCTAAACTTTCCAAAAATAGAAAATTTCCAAAATTACAATTATGACAAAACATTTATCGTAAAACAATTTTACGATTATGTCGGAACACAGCCGAGCTTTGAAACCACTGTTGGATTTCCATGGCACCGACGTGGGCGTGTGTTCAAACATGTTTCGTAAACATCCACAGTGGAAGCAAATAAAATAGTAATAAATTATTTATTACAACACACACACACACCACACGCATGCAAAATACAACAGTGTAGATATAATTGCATATTTATAATTTTGCAATAAAGGAAATTTATACTAGGTATAGCTGACGAATTACGTGTAGCGAAAATGACATCAACCTTAGCGACCCTCGCAAGTTTCGCCTCTATCCGAGTTCACGCCGAGTATCGTCGGGATAGCTTCACTAAGCTACGAGCCCCGTCTTCATGAGAGATACTATTCTCACATCGAAGATGTCGTGATCCGAGAGACGATCACAAAACAAGTTCCACGAACTTGTTTCCCCGGAAGTGTTAGCCAATCTAATTGGTCGGCTGCAGCAAGGTGGTAGGTGGATGGCCAGCGATCTATTGGTGGGAGGATGGCCCGAGCTAGCTAGTGGCAGCCGGGCGATAAAGAAGGAGGTGGCGGCCAAACAATTTTGGGTGGCGCCAAGGAGTTGGGTGGTGCACAAGAGAGGAAGAGAGGAAGGTGGCTAGAGTTTCGTAAGCCTTAACTCTTCCACGAAATTTGTCTCAACCCTTTTTATTTATAGAGAATGTGTTTCTTGACCATCAAGAAACCCTCTCTCAATGGTTATTGGTTCACAACCAAAACCTGTTAACCCACTCCATTAATTTAAGTTAAAATAAACCAAACCGCATTGGTCTATTTTAAGTTAAAACAAACCAAACCAATTTTGGTTCATTCATTTAAAACAAACCAAACCACTTGGTTTATTTTCCACCATTAGATTAGAACCAAACCAATTTGGTTCATCCATCATGTCTTCAAAAGACTCGGTCCATCCATGCTTCCGATGCGACTGAAATAATTTCATCCTCGCTCCTTGTTTGGTTCAACCAAACCAAGTCTCTCTCGATCTGAGAATCCCATTCTCAAGCTCGTTGTAAATCCTTCGGATAACACTCGTAGTGCATGACCAAATAGGTTCCCGATTTATGTTGGCCATCTATAATTAATCATTAATTATAAAACAATCATGAGTGGCACCTAGTAGTACATCATAATCTCCAATTAATCGAAAAATTAATGGTTGACCCCAGAACAACTTCTGAAACCTTTCAGCAGCTACAGTGAATCATGTCCTATTCCCTTCACTCATCTTATACCCACTTGGTTCAGGACATGGGCTATTGTGTTAGTCCCTACTAGGCTGACTACGTCACATCTAGCCCAAGTATCATTTCCTCGTCCTGTGGATTATAGTTATTGCATATGTATCTAAGAGTATCATACTCTAAACATGTAATGCTTTGGCTAAAGACTTTAGTAACAATCCGACGAGTGGCCACACGGTATACATCTTCTCGCAAGGAGTGGTGAATCTTCTATCGGTTATTCAAACACCTTTGGTCACTTCGACTTATACCCAATCATCCCGAGTCCACATCTCCTCGGAGATGCTTGCTCAAGATGTCAAAGCATAAGTCTTCATGACCAAGATGACTTGAGCACCGTAAGTCAAAAGAATATCGCACTTAAGTTGTAGTAAGAACTTCATTGACATATCTGTATATGCAGAGAATCATATGAAGTCTTACAGCTAGTCACTCCAATGAACTAGTTACCATAACTAGCATCCATGGTTAACTCCAGACATCCCAATGTCTCCAGCCAGTGAGAAACAGCTGCTTGGATAAACCAAAGAGTATAACTCGTGCTAGTCTCAACAGAATTGATGCTGTTTGAATGCATCAATTCATCGACTAGGGATAATTCTAATAAATCACAATTATACATGTAGAGATACTCACTAGTTGTGATCCAATCACAAATTCTCTTATGATGTGAATCGTATTGCGGACATTCAGTAAATGAGTTTAAGATCCAATCAAATACATGAAAACATGTATACTCAAATAGTGAATCTTCATTTATCAAATAAATGGTACAACCATAAGACGATTGCCTTAGGATACCTCACATATATTACTAACAGTTCTACCAAGTTCCAAACTTGGTTTTCATACATGGAATCCATTTTTGATTTTATAGTTATTAGCCACCTATCCCTATCTGAACTATTCAGTATCTCTTCGTAACTAGTGGATTTCTCATCCTATATGAGTAATATGTCATTAGATTCACTTATAAGAAATACATATCTCTCAGGAATCCTACGTATCCTACTAGATCTACAATGAGGTGGTGTATCATTAGGTTCAACTATTACCTCATCTGAATGAGTAATCAACTGTGGTTCTTGACTAGGCATCTCTTCTGTGTCTACCGGAGTTTCTTGAACTACGCTTAGTTCAATCTCACTCCCATTGTTTTTCTGTAAGAGAAACTACTTCTCTAGGAATACAGCATGCCTTGAAACAAACACCTTTTGTTCCAAGGAATGATAGAATTGGTAACCCCTTGTTTCCTTAGGGTAACCAATAAATAGACACTTATCAGATTTAGCCTCCATCTTGTCTAATATTGTCCTCTTCACATAAGCAGGATAACCCTATATCTTCAAATAAGATAAATGAGATTTTCTACTATTTCATATCTCATATGGAGCAGTAGAGATTGCCTTAGTTGGGACTCTATTTAACAAGTAAACAGCGGTCTCAAGTGAGTAACTCTAAAAGGTTTTTGGAAGACTTGCATGCTGCATCATTGACCTAACCATGTCCAACAAGGTTCGATTTCGCCTTTCAGCCACACCATTATGTTATGGTGTGTAAGGTGGAGTCCTTTGGGACAAGATGTCATTGTTCCTTAGATAATCTTTAAACTCTTGGCTTAAGTATTCACCACCTCGATCCGATTGAAGTACTTTAATACTTTTCCCAAGTTGTTTCTCTCCTTCTTTTATGAAATCTTTAAATCTTTCAAAGACTTCAGATTTGTATCTTAACAGATACAAATACCCATATCATGAATAATCATCGATAAAACTAACGAAGTAGCTATAACCTCCTATAACATGAGTTGACATTGATCTACATACATCAGTATGTATAAGGTTCAATACCTCAAGTGCTCGTTCACCTTTTCCACTAAAAGGTAATTTAGTCATCTATCTTTTTAAGCATGAAACATATGTGTCTAATGAATATAATTCATAAGACTCCAAAATGCAAAGCTTATGCAGTTTGGACATGCATTCATTGCTTATATGGCCAAGACGACAATGTCATAATTGTGAGATTAACTGATTATATAACTTAGCGTGTTTGCTATTTGATTCGATATTGAATATCTCATTGGATATATCTAACATGTAGATTCTATTATTTAACATTTCAGTAGCATAAAGATCATCATTTAATGTGATGTAACAACAATTATTATTAAACATCAAATGATAACATTTCTTATTCAAACATGAAATAGAAACAATGATCTTTATTAATGCAGGAATATAAAAACAATCATCCAACTCTAAAACTAGTCTCATAGTAAGTCGTAACATATAAGTACCCTTGCCTACAATATCAACTTTTGCTCCATTGCCAACTCTTAGATCTGCTTCGCCCTTAACCAGTTTTCTTCTATTTCTAAGCCCCTATATGTCATTACATATATGTGAGCCACACCCGGTATCTAATACCCAAGTGCTAGAAGAAACAGTATGACATTCAATAACAAATATACCTGAAGTAGATTGGGCATCAGATGCCTTTTTTTTTGCTTTAGTGACTCCAAATACTGCTTGCAGTTTCTCTTCCAATGCCCATCCTTGCCACAATGATGGTAGGTGCCCTTGGGAGTTAATTCTTCTTTCTTTTGTCTTTTTCTTCCCTTTGGCATTAGTTTTTGACTTGCTCTTAGGACCTTTCTTTAAGGAGTCAACCAACATCATCGCCTTCTGTTCTTTAGAAATAGTTGACTCTACTGTTTTAAGCATATTGATCAAGTCAAGAATTGTGGACTCAATCTTATTCATCCGATAGTTCATCACAAATTGTTTGTGAAGAATTAAGTCAATACTCAATTCATAGTCCATGAAAAACCTTAATGATCCCAATCACTCAATATAGCTATTCATCCTTAGTGTAAACTGCACTGTAGATGAACCCTACTGCATCTTTGATCGAAAGAGGAGTTGGGCAACCTCAAACCTTTCAAATCGCACCTGCTCATCGAATAACTCTAGAAGATTGAAGACAATTGTATTAGCATCCATATGTTAATGTTGCTTCTACAACTTAGGAGACATCGACTGTAAAATACCACATAAAAAATAATAATAATAAAATAAATGTTGGATAATTAGGAGAATACCCTATAGAATTTTTCCAGAAATTTTTAGGAATTTTTCTGGACTCGAATGAGGATTTCTAAGACCCTCTTTGCTTAGAAGGGGTTAAAGGGCTTAATGGGTCTGAAATTCGACCCGTTTATCTGCCACCCGACCCGTTAAACCTTAATGCCATTGTTTCTTTTTCCGTTCCTCATCGACTCTGCCGTCAGCATTTCTTCCGTGCGAGCGTTTCACGCGTCGCCGACTCCGCCGCCAGTGTAGACTTTCCCGAACCCCTCTCTTCCTCTTCTTTCTCACGCGCGACGACGCCTCTAACTTCCTCACCGAGCGACCCCTCATATCCTCTGTTCTTTAGAAATCCTGGGACACTGATCTCTCTCCTTCCTCGTGATCCTCCCCTTTGCAAGCGGCGGTCAATTTTCCTCGGTAGTCTTCTTCGGTCGAGATTCCGACAAGTGTGTGTTGGAATGTATACTAAAAGCCTAGCTCTTTTTGTATGAACATTTTATTTTGAAATAAGAATCACATGATCATTGTTTGCACTTTAAATTTATTATATGTGTGCATATTGTCTAATATTTTACATTGTAGATAACATGGTGCTTGGTGTGGCACAGAAGATCATGTTATCAGTTCCTTGTAGAATATAAGTAGAGGCTCACAACCAAGATAGTTTTGGACAAACCATTGGTATGGTTGTAGTGTAGCTTGGTATTGTTTTGTCTTGAATATAGAGTTACACTAGTACACTTAGGTGTATTGAGCAGGACCGACATAGAGGTGATTCAATTTATTGTTGACTACATAATTGAATCGAACCTCGGATATTATGTTGTACATGCTCTTAATCCTGATATAATAATGGGCACATGTACTTAGTATTTATTTCTTTGATTTACCAGAGGGTGAGATTTCTATGGATTAAATCAATATGCCTGGTAAGTTGGGAAATGATATTATTACATGGTGTGTCGTTGATTATAGGAGGAAACCGTGTCCTATATATTAGGTCGATGATGTCCCCTTGAGGATCTCATAAGGTTCATCATGTAAACCCTGCAGGTTGACTTAGTCAACATGATGATAAGGTTGAGTGGTACTACTCGAGGAGTTAGATGTTAATTGATTGATGGTCAATAAATCAATCAATTGACGGACATTCGATATCTTAAATACGGGGAGATGGATGTACAAATAATATATGGAGCCCATATTAATTTATGGGGGTTGGTGAAGTAATTCAATGATGATCCTCTAGTGGAATGGAACATCATTGATGGATCAAGTTTGTATGGTTCCAATCCATCGGGTGGCCAAGATCCAACTCCTCCTCATGGTCCCTATCGTAGCCTAATATAATCCTCATGAAGCTCTAGATCCAAGGATGTAAAACAAAACTCTAGAATCGACGGTTAAGATTAAATCTCAAGATCCGACGGTGGAGATTAAATCTCTAGAACCGACGGTTGAGATTAAATCCCTAGAACCGACGGTTGAGATTAAATCTCTAGATCCGACGATGAAGATTAAATCTCTAGAACCGACGGTTGAGATTAAATCCCTAGAACCGACGGTTGGGATGAAACCCTAGATCCGACGGTTGGGATGAAACCCTAGATCCGACGGTTGGGATGAAACCCTAGATCCGACGGTTGGGATAAAACCCTAGATCCGACGATTGGGATGAAAACCCTAGATCCGATGGTGGGGATTGAAAGGAAGCCTAAGCCTAACTCTATAAATAAGGCTTTAAGGTGGGTGGCAACAACTTAATTAAAAGGTTGTTAGTTTTCCTTGAGAGATTAGGGTTTTGCCTACCTAAGCTTGGGCAGCAAGAAACCCTAAGGAAGCTTTTGGTTGGGCGGCTAGGGTTTGGATTTTGGAGTAGGCGGCAACAAGAGGAGAAGATCCCTTCTTCCTAAGGTGTGGCCGGCGCCTATCCCTCTTCTTCCTTTCAACCTTGGCCGGTGCTCTTCCCTTCTTCCTTTTCTCCTTGGCCGGTGGAAACAAGGGCTAGGTTTTATCCTTGGAGCTCTTGGCCGGCGCCCTCTTCTTTTCTCCTTGGTGGCCGGCGGCAACTATTCTTCAAGGTTGGCCGGTGCTCAAGAAGCTACTCCTTGGCCGGCGGTTATATCAAGTTCCTTGGCTTGGTGGCTGGTTCTAGATAGGAGAAGGAGTTTTCGTTTGGTTCTTCTCTTTGTTCGGAGCGAGCAAGGAAGGGAAGAACGTGATCTAGGAAGCTTCAACTCGTGGAGGATCTTCGCCCACACGACGTCCAAGAGGAGGATAAGACATACAATAGAAGATCGAGAGTATGTGTTGATTATACTAGTTTACATTTTTATGTATTTGTATAATCATGTACCCCGAAGACAAACACAAAAACCGGCGATCCGTCCGTCGTCTCTTCCGCGGCTAATCGGCTAGAAGAGTTGTGTTGCTTGAACAACTAGTTTGTTCAAACGATCGCTCAAGTCGTTAGCACGACGATGAATTGGTTGTGCTTAGGAAACTCATCCCATCCGGATTAGTTTTCATTAGTGAAAATTTTAATCCGGGGACATGGGAGTCGTTGAGCCTCCGAAGCAATTCCCAACAAAATGGTATCGGAGCCACGGTTTCCGATTTTGTGTGTTTTGGATTCGGTTACTTTCATGCACATATCATATATTGAGTATGCCAGATAATAGTAGGATGTGCGTAGGCTAACTTTTTTGGTTGCAGGCATAAGATCCGACTATTATGGCTATATGTGTGTATGTGATTGTTTGTGTGTAATTGTATGTATATCATTTGAATCCTCGGGGTTGATGAGGCTAGATTAGTATTTAATTTTTGTAATTAAATACGACATTGTTTAGCCGATCATTTTAGTTTACTTTCGATCTAGATTTTTTGTACACTCCTTCGTGGAGTATAGGATCGATGGATGTAAATTAAAATAGATTATCTTGGCTCAGATCTCTTTTGGTGACTTGCGCATGGGAAAAGGTGGAGCGGACAAGGTGGCGACACGATGGGACGCATATTGGAGAACAAAGTCATAATAGTTGGAAAAATTCTATTTTTTCCATATTTATTGCTGATTTGTTTTATATGCATGTTGTGTGTGCTTGAAAATTCCTCATTTTCAATTTACTAAGTGAGAGAGGGATATTTTAATTAATTCTCGCGGCCTCCATTACAATTTGACGTGTGATGCACCAAACTTGCGTGTCGGCTCTGAGTGCCTTCCTCCCTGCGGATGGGTTTGTTTGCGGATCACTAGGTCAAATAATGGTTATAGGAAATTATCTAGGAGCTTGTGTACTTCCACAGCGGTAAGGCACATAATCCGAAATAATTTCCTTAGTATCGTGTAATGGTGCACACTTAGATGCAAATAAAAGTATCCTCCCCATCGGAGTCACTGCTTTTATTTGTAGGCCCAAAGAAGAACCAACTATTAATTTTATTTGTCAAAAAGTACGGTTGACAAGATAATAAAATTAATGGGTAAAACCTCCTCTTGCAAATTTAGAATTCGTATACGTCCACACTAGCATGGCATGCGACATTCTCGGTGTTTTGAGGTGTTGGTTGATTTCGAAATTTTATTATTTTGAGGAATCAATAATATTTGAAATCTAATATTTTGATCATTGTGATTCTTAGGATTTTCAAATGGCTTTCAACCCACTTGCTGTGATATTAAAAGAAATAAACTTACTGTACCCAAATAATATTGATTGGAATAGAAATTTGGATAGTGTATTAACTGTCGATGAGTGTCCTCCTAGGCCTGCGGATGATTCTGAGGAAAAGGAACTTTTCGGATACCAGAATCGGGCTGCTAGGCAGGAAGCCATGGTTGCTCAGAAGGTTTCTACTTCTAAGCCGAAAGGCAAGAAGAAGAAGAAACAAGGTGGAGCAAAAGTGGCGGTGGACCTCGAGAGGAGTGAAGAAGAAGGCAAGTGCTTCACTTGTAAGTAGATCGACATGGGAAGAAAGACTTCAACCTAAAGCGGAGAACAAAGGTATATATTTTGGCTTGGTCGTTTGAAACATGTTTAGTGGTGTTATCTCTACGTGTGTAGATACGGGAGCCACTGATCATGTCTGCAATTCTTTGCAGGGGTTCTAGGAAACCCGACGACTAGCTGAAGGAGAAATTACCGTCTACATGGGCAATGCTACAAAGGTGGCGGCTATTGCAGTGGGAGACATTCATTTATCGTTTGATAGAAATAAAGTTTTGGTTTTGAGAAATTGTCTTTATGTACCTACATTTAGAAAGAATTTGATTTCGGTTTCTAAATTGTTTATGGATGGATATTCTGTTTCTTTTAATGACAGAGTTGTTATAAAAAGAAATAGAGAGATTATCTATTCAGGTACATTGGTTGGCAATTTGTATACCCTTGAACCAAAAGCTCCCACGATGCATATAGAAGTAAATAACTCATCTTCTAATTCCAATAAGAGAAAAGAACCTTCGAAGATGAACTAGACATATCTTTGGCATCTAAGGCTTGGTCATATTAACCTGAGTAGAATTCAAAGGTTGATAGCTGATGGACCTTTGGGTTCATTAGTGGTGGAGGATCTCCCAACCTGCGAATCTTGCTTGGATGGTAAAATGACCAAGAGGCCTTTCAAAACCAAGGGATATAGAGCCAAAGATGTGTTAGAGTTGGTTCATATTGATTTGTGCGGTCTTGTCTATCCAGGCTAGAGGTGCTTTTGAATATTTCGTCTCTTTTATAGACGATTATTCAAGATATGGATGCATTTACTTGATGCGCCGCAAGTCTGAATGCTTTGACAGGTTCAAAGAATTCAAGGCTGATGTGGAGAACCGTCAAGGTAAAAGTATCAAGACCCTACGATCTGATCGTGGTGGTGAGTACCTCTTGGGAGAGTTTAGGAATTACTTATCAGAGGCTGAGATTCAATCCCAATTGTCTGCACCTGGCACACCCCAGCAGAATGGTGTAGCGGAGCGAAGGAATAGGACTCTTATGGAGATGGTTAGATCGATGATGAGTTATTCTGAGTTGCCAGATTCGTTCTGGGGGTATGCGCTGGATACGACAATGTATATTCTGAACTTGGTTCCATCTAAATCAGTTCCTTCTACCCCCGTAGAATTGTGGACTGTGCGAAAGCCTAGTCTGAGACATATTCGGATATGGGGGAGTCCAGCACATGTGCTGAAGGCTGATACTGGTAAGTTGGAACCTCGTACAGAAGTATGCATGTTCGTGGGCTACCCTAAAGGAACGAAAGGTGGTTTGTTTTATAATCCTAGAGATCAGAGGGTGATCGTTAGAACGAACGCCCGATTTCTAGAGGAAGACTATGTGATGAACCACAAGCCCAAGAGTAGGATTGTTCTGGAGGAATTAAGAGGGGAAGTCGCTACTTCAGTACCACCGGTACAAGAGGATATACCACAAGTCAATGCACCGCGTGTCACAGAGGATACAATGGTGATACCTCATCGTAGTGGGAGGGTTGTTAGACAGCCTGATAGATTCATGTTCTTGGGAGAATCTTCTGATTTGGTCCCTGGCGAACATGAACCTGATCCCTGGAAATATGACGAGGCACTCCAAGATAAAGATGTGGTATCTTGGCAAAGAGCGATGAATTCAGAGATAGAATCTATGGATTCTAATCAATTCTGGGAGCTAGTAGAATCACCCGATGGTGTGAAAGCCATTGGATGCAAGTGGATCTACAAGAGAAAGAGAGGAGTAGACGGGAAGGTTGAGACCTTCAAAGCTAGGCTTGTTGCGAAAGGGTATACTCAGAAAGAGGGTATCGATTATGAGGAGACATTTTCACCGGTAGCTATGCTTAAGTCTATCCGGATTCTCTTATCTATAGCTGCTCATATAGATTATGAGATTTGGCAGATGGATGTCAAGACAGCTTTCCTTAACGGAAGTCTTGAGGAGAACATCTATATGCAGCAACCAGAGGGATTCATTGCTAAAGGCAAAGAGCATCTAGTGTGTAAGTTTAATCAATCCATTTATGGATCGAAGCAAGCTTCGAGATCTTGGAACATCCGTTTTGATGAGGTAATCCAGTCATATGGATTTATTCAAAATCCGGATGAGCCATGTGTATACAAAAGATGTGACAGAAACGTAGTGATATTTCTTGTATTATACATAGATGACATTTTGTTAGTTAGCAACAATATCAAAGTGTTATCAGACGTAAGGGTATGGTTGTCCAAACAGTTTGACATGAAGGACTTGGGAGAAGTGGGACACATCCTTGGGATCAAAGTTATAAGGGATCGCAAGAAAAGGATGTTGTGCTTATCTCAAGCTTCATACATAGACACGGTCCTAGCTCGTTTTAGCATGTAGAACTCCAAGAAAGGTTTTTTACCTTTTAGGCATGGAGTACCTTTATCTAAAGAGATGTGTCCCAAAACATCAAAGGAGATAGAGGAGATGAAGGCGGTTCCTTATGCTTCGGTAGTAGGAAGCCTCATGTATGCTATGCTATGTACGAGACGGATATACGCTTTGCTCGTGGGCATGGTTAGCGAGATATCGAGTAATCTGGACGAGGACATTGGGTAGTAAAGCATATATTGAAGTACCTAAGAAGGACTAGGGATTATATCTTTGGTTCAGGCGGATCAATTAGTCACATGGGTTACAGTTGATTTCCAATCAGATAGGGACAAAGTAAGTCTACCTCGGGGTTTGTGTTTACTTTTGGAGGTGGAGCCATAGTATGGAGGAGTGTCAGCGAAATGCGTGGCGGACTCTACCATGGAAGTGAGTATGTGGCGACCTACGAGGCGACCAAGGAAGTGTATGGCTCGGAACTTCTTGATGGACTTGGATGTGATTCTGGTTTGCCCGAACTATCACAATTTATTGTGATACTTGATGTGTGCGATTGCAAACTCGAAGGAACCACGAGCCCATAAAGCGAGTAAACACATAGAGCGCAAGTACCACCTTATACGAGAGATCGTAAAGCGAGGAGAAGTAGTATCGCCAAGATTGCATCGGAGGATAACTGGCGGATCCATTCACTAAGGCCCTTCCGGTAGCGTTTGATAGGCATGTGGAGGACATGGGGATCAGATGTATGGCAGTGTGATGACAGCATAGTCTTTTAGTATAAGTGGGAGATTGTTGGAATGTATACTGAAAGCCTAGCTCTTTTTGTATGAACATTTTATTTTGAAATAAGAATCACATGATCATTGTTTGCACTTTATATTTATTATATGTGTGCATATTGTCTAATATTTTACATTGTAGATAACATGGTGCTTGGTGTGGCACAGAAGATCATGTTATCAGTTCCTTGTAGAATATAAGTAGAGGCTCACAACCAAGATGGTTTTGGACAAACCATTGGCATGGTTATAGTGTAGCTTGGTATTGTTTTGTCTTGAACATAGAGTTACACTAGTACACTTAGGTGTATTGAGCAGGACCGACATAGAGGTGATTCAATTTATTGCTGACTACATAATTGAATAGGACCTCGGATATTATGTTGTACATGCTCTTAATCCCGATATAATAACGGGCACATGTACTTAGTATTTATTTCTTTGATTTACCAGAGGGTGAGATTTCTATGGATTAAATCAATATGCCCGATAAGTTGGGAAATGATATTATTTACATGGTGTGTCGTTGATTATAGGAGGAAACCGTGTCCTATATATTAGGTTGATGATGTCCCCTTGAGGGGCTCATAAGGTTCATCATGTAAACCCTACAGATTGACTTAGTCAACATGATGATAAGGTTGAGTGGTACTACTCGAGGAGTTAGATGTTAATTGATTGATGGTCAGTAAATCAATCAATTGACGGACATTCGATATCTTAAATACGGGGAGATGGATGTACAAATAATATATGGAGCCCATATTAATTTATGGGGGTTGGTGAAGTAATTCAATGATGATCCTCTAGTGGAATGGAACATCATTGATGGATCAAGTTTGTGTGGTTCCGATCCATCGGGTGGCCAAGATCCAACTCCTCCTCATGGTCCCTATCGTAGCCTAATATAATCCTCAAGAAGCTCTAGATCCAAGGATGTAAAACAAAACTCTAGAACCGACGGTTAAGATTAAATCTCTAGATCCGACGGTGGAGATTGAATCTCTAGAATCGACGGTTGAGATTAAATCCCTAGAACAGACGGTTGAGATTAAATCTCTAGATCCTACGGTGGAGATTAAATCTCTAGAACTGACGGTTGAGATTAAATCCCTAGAACCGACGGTTGGGATGAAACCCTAGATCCGACGATTGGGATGAAACCCTAGATCTGACGGTTGGGATGAAACCCTAAATCTGACGGTTGGGATGAAACCCTAGATCCGATGGTTGGGATGAAACCCTAGATCCGACGGTTGGGATGAAACCCTAGTTCCGACGGTTGGGATGAAACCCTAGATCCGACGATTGGGATGAAACCCTAGATCCGACAGTTGGGATGAAAACCCTAGATCTGACGGTGGAGATTGAAAGGAAGCCTAAGCCTAACTCTATAAATAAGGCTCTAAGGTGGGCGGCAACAACTTAATGAAAAGGCTGTTAGTTTTCCTTGAGAGATTAGGGTTTTGCCTACCTAAGCTTGGGCGGCAAGAAACCCTAAGGAAGCTTTTGGTTGGGCGGCTAGGGTTTGGATTTACGAGTAGGCGGCAACAAGAGGAGAAGATCCCTTCTTCTTCCTAAGGTGTGGTCGGCGCCTATCCCTCTTCTTCCTTTCAACTTTGGTCGGCGCTCTTCCCTTCTTCCTTTTCTCCGTGGCCGGTGGAAACAAGGGCTAGGTTTTATCCTTGGAGCTCTTTGCCGGCGCCCTTTTCTTTTCTCCTTGGTGGCCGGCGGCAACTATTCTTCAAGGTTGGCCGGTGCTCAAGAAGCTACTCCTTGGCCGGCGGTTATATAAAGTTCCTTGGCTTGGTGGCCGGTTCTAGATAGGAGAAGGAGTTTTCGTTTGGTTCTTCTCTTTGTTCGGAGCGAGCAAGGAAGGGAAGAACGTGATCTAGGAAGCTTCCACTCGTGGAGGATCTTCGCCCACATGACGTCCACGAGGAGGATAGGACATACGATAGAAGATCGAGAGTATGTGTTGATTATACTAGTTTACATTTTTATGTATTTGTATAATCATGGACCCCGAAGACAAAAACAAAAACCGGTGATCCGTCTGTCGTCTCTTCCGCGGCTAATCGGTTGGTTGTGCTTAGGAAACTCATCCCATCTGGATTAGTTTTCATTAGTGAAAATTTTAATCCGGGGACATGGGAGCCGATGAGCCTCCGAAGCAATTCCCAACAGTGTGGTCATTGGGAGCAAAGAGTGGCTGGCAGCAGCTAGGGGACGGCAGTGAGCAGAGCGTCGGAGGAAGGTGTTGGAAATTTGACGCGGCTTGAGGGGGGGTGAATAGCATTTGACCGTATGTAGATGGAATTCGTTCGCGATCGTCTCTACAAAACTCGTTATGTGCAGCGGAATAAAAATAATAAAAGCAATAACGAAAAGATACAATCACGAACACAAGAATATAACGTGGTTCGGAACCGAACGGTTCCTACTCCACGGATTGAGCTCTAACGAGCTCTAGCGATGCCAATGCAATCACTAATCAATAAACTCCTTCTCGACAACAAGTCGGAGGCGGAGAAACCTCGTACAAACGTTTACAACAATAAACGAAAGAAATACAAGCAAATACAAGTGAAAATGTAAAGAACACTTTACAAACTAGGGTTTTGAGCGCTTGCTTGTCGGTTGCTTGGATGAGCTTGAAGGACCCTGAAATGCACCTGCAAATCGCCTTCAAATCGCCTCACCAAAGCCCCCAAAGAACTAATGATGAAATCCTTCACGAGCTCCCCTTTTTATCTTGCGTCGGGCTGGATTTCCGCCTATCAGTCGACTGTCATAAGTCCCCAGTCGACTGATGCCACTGTTGTCGTGAGACAATGGCTCAATCCACGTCGGACAAGTTCCAACGGGACTCTTGGCGCCGATCGCTAACATTGGCGCGATCGCCGAGCCCGCCGCCTGGCCAGCGTTCGGCTCTGGGCGTCGACATGCTCGACATTGGGTAGCGATCGTCGACCCTTGGCGATCGTATCGTCGACACCAATCGGCTCCAATGAGCGCGATCAGAGCATTTCCAGCTCTAAACTAGCAGTCGAACTCAAGTCGACTCACGGCTGTCGAACCGCCATAATGCCAGTCGACTGACAACCTCAAAAATGAGGTTTTAACCCAAGTATGGTGCCCCCATACTTGCTAGACCACCCTTAGCCTAGACCTAAGCCTTCTAGCCACCTCCATCAGCCTCACGCCTCTCGAATCCCTCCAAGTCATCCATGACTTGTTCATCCATCGCGCTAGCCTCTAGGTGCTTCCGTCGGCTATGTCATGTTAACGGTGTCTACACCGCCAAGGCACATTGGACTTACGCCGCCAAGACTCCGCTTGGACTTTACGCTGCCAACCATTGGACTTATGCTACCAAGACTCCCGCTTGGACTTTACGCAGCCAATATCAAACCCCTTGGACTTCTCATGCCAAGACTCAAGCTTAGACTTTCCCTTGCCAACCCATGTTGGACTTTTACATTGCCAAGACCCATGCTTGGACTTTTCCCTTGCCAACCCATGTTGGACTTCTCAAATGCCAAGACCATGCTTGGACTTTCCCTTGCTAACCCATGTTGGACTTTTACATTGCCAAGACCCATGCTTGGACTTTTCATGTGCCAAGTGTCCCACTTGGACTTTTCATGCCAAGTACTCAAGGCTTGGACTTTACCAAATGCCAAGTGTTCCACTTGGACTTTCCATGCTAAGTACACAAGACTTGGACTTTCACATGACAATTACATTGTCATATATTTTTGTCGAAACATCAAAACATCACTCGAGTCAAACTCGAGTCCTGGTCAATCGTGACCTGGGCCGATTGCACCAACAATCTCCCCCTTTTTGATGTTTGACAAAAACCAAACAAATTATTTGAGTTAGACCACTAACTCAAATCCTTTACCAATTATCCCAAATTGGTAAACACTCTCCAAATATTCTCCCCCAAACATTCTCTCCCTTTTTGACTAACATCAAAAAGGTTTTCTCTCCAAGGAGGTCAATGTCTCATGTCCCAATGAGATCTTACAATCTCCCCCTTGATCCAAAAATAAATACCTAGGATGCCTACCATCTTCCTAGTGATAATACACATATCACTCAAGAGAGGCAATCCTATACTCTCTCCCAATTTCCAAATTGGGTATCAAAAACCCATCAATTTCCCAATTGATGATACTCTCCCAATAACTTCTCCTCTTCAAGGAGAAAAACACATCCATCATCCCAAGATGGATACCTCCCCCTAAAGGTTTGCTTCCCCTTGACCATTGCACCAACAATGTCTTTGGGAAGCCCCTAAGCCAATAGGAACTCTAAACCATCAAAATTAAGGTTTTACGTTCAACATAGAACTTTCACTCACCCTAAATTTGATACTTTGACCTAACACAGCTCCTAATCCATATCCAATGGATTTTCACCCTTTATAATGCTTCCCAAAGCATATCCTAGGGTTAGGAGTGATTAGGAACCTTTTCAATAGCTGAACACGGGCTAAACAAACCTTGTTAACCCGAAATCAGACCTGGCAGTCGACTGATAGCTGAAATTTCCGAATTTTAGCTATCAGAATCGAGATTTGGAAAAGAATAAGTAATTCTACTTAATTTAAAAAATCATAAAATTTGATATGTATATTACTTATAGTCATTACAATGGGTGAAAAATATTTGAAAATTATTTTACCTATAAAATAGTGAGTTTGATACAAAACTCAAAACCATTGAAATTTTCAATGTTTTGGCCCTATTTTGTATCAACTCTATCAATGGTGATTGCTATCAAAAGATAGACTTCACCAAGGTTTTCTAAATTGATTTTAAAATGATTTCAAAACCATGTCTTGGATCATATTCCTTGGGCTCTATGCACATGACTTGTACACAAGCTTTCCTAATGATCCACTAATTATATAAGATGAGTTTGAGTTCATCTAGATGCAAAACCTATGCACCTTGAACTCAACTCATATCCTAGCATCTCACATGTATCTAGGGTGTATAAAATACACATACATGTCAATTTAATGTGAGATGTGGGTTTTGTTCATCCTAATCTAGGGTTTCATGCATTTCTTAGGCAACCCTACTTGATTCCCTTATAAATGGGACTTCAAGTCATGCCATAGTCCTTAAATCAATTTCAACCAATTTTCTTAAATGCATGAATGATTATGGCATTAGAAATGATATAAATAAGCATATGCTCATAATCATGATGTCATGACATAAGATGAAATCTAAAAACACATGACATTTAAAACCTTAATCCTAAAACATGAACATGACATATAAAATGATTAAAAGTAAGCATGATGTCATGGCATGTTATATGGCAAACAAAGCATGGCATATAAAATATATAGGTATAATAATACCTAAATTTTAATATTAATTGTCATTTGTTGGGATTAATCATATTTTGCCATATTAACCTAATCTCCCTAGTGTGCCAAAAAAAAACCAAAATGGCACACTAACCTCTAAACCTAAATTGTGTCAATTTAATTGATTTTTCTTAATTTCAAAAATGCATTGGCACATCCTAAAATCTTTTAGGATATTGATTCAAATCTATTTCCAAGGTAACCATAACCTTGAAAATATCCTAAAGTGCCACCTTTACCATGGTTGAGTTAACTACCCATCCAATCAAGGTTGGCACACCCTAAACCCATCTTAGCGTGAATCAATCACGCTCTTAGGAACCCAAAACTGATTTGAGCTCCTAGGGTTAATTAGGTATTCCTTAGGGATAACCTCCCTAGATACCTTCCTAATGACCCTCCTAGGCTTGTTGGCCTTGGTCATTTGGATCTTACCTAGGTTGACTCTAGGGGTAACTCCCCTTGCAACCTTCTTAGTGGCCACCCTAGGTTTCCTAGAAACCCTAGCCACTAGACACAACCTTTGGTCAACCTTAGGGATGACTTCCTATTGACCTTGGTCTTCTTAGACCTAGTTTGTGTTCCATAATCAAATGGAACACTATCGTAAGCCACCTTAGGCTTAGGTTTGTGACCCAAACCTTGCTTGCCCTTGGTTGACTTTTGACTCTTAGGTCCTAAGTGTTGACTTTGAGATTTGGACCTAGACTTTTGATCATTTGACCCTTTAAATTGGTTTTGTATGTTCCTAAGGGTCTTCTCAAGTTTTTCAAGCCTTGACCTCAAGGCTTGGTTTTCAATCTCTAATTGCCCAATTTTAGAGTTTTGATTTAAACCATGGGCATGGGACTTCCTAGGCATATGCCTAGTCCACTTGGCATTAAAACCTAGTTGATCCCCTATTTTCTTAATTGATTCCCTAGGTAGAATTGGTCTTGAGTTATTTGACCTAGGTTTGTCCTTAAATAAGTTGTTTTTAGGGACATTAGTCCCAAATTTCTCCCTATTTCCTACATGGACTCTCTTAGCTCCTAAGCAAATATATCTATTATTTCTAGCATGCTTTTCATGTACAATGGCAAGAGAATTAAAACTCCTAGCATGCTTTTGACTTTGAAATTTAGAAGGTGCAAGATTAGAGGTTACCCTAGGGTTTTTCTTCGAGGCTCCTCCTACATGTATAGCTCCCTCTTTGACTTTCTTGCTCCCCCTAGGGCATGAATTCCTAAAATGCCCCGGTTGTTGACACTTGAAGCAAATGACGTGCTCTTTGCTTCTTCCAGTGGTGGCACCGGCATCTTTTGATCTTTCTTGAGGTTTTGGTGTCGGAGGAGCTTTTCTGATCTTCTTTGGGCACTTGCTCTTATAGTGCCCGGTTTCCCAACACTCAAAGCAAATTATATGATTTTTATTTAAACTTAAATTGCTTGAGTTACCTAGGTTAATGAGGATCGGAATTGGACTTTGGGCTTCTTCATCTTGACCGGATGTCGAAGCTTCTTCTTGATGTTCCGGTGTGGAGGTTCTCTCCTCCCCCTCAATCCTTGAGGTGGATGCTTCTTCCACTTCCTCCACCTCTTCCGATCCGGATGTTGATTCTCTATCAACCTCCGAATCCTCACTTCCTTGTGAGGATGATCTCTCTTCTTCACCCTCCTTATCTTCTTGAATTGATGGTGAACTTTCTTGAGCTTGAGAGGGTGAGCACTCCTCTTCTTCTTCTTCTTCTTGGACCGATGATGAGTTTTCATGGAGCTTTGCCACTTGGCTCCATAACTCTTTAGCATCTACATAATTACCTAACATACACAAGATATTGTTAGGCATTAAATCAATTAAAAATTTTATCACCTTATCATTTTTCTCGGATGCTTGAACTTGCTCTTCGGTCTATCTCTTCTTCTTGAGGAATCCACCTCTTGGTCCTCTTGGATATTCAAATCCATCCATCAAAATGGACCATTCCTCAAAGTCTCTCATCATAATAAAATACTCAATTCTTCCCTTCCAAGAATTGAATCCTTCTCGTCCGTATAGGGTGTAGGGCACCGGTGTGTTGATGTCCCAACCTAATTGATCTTGGACTTCCATCTTTTACCCTCTAGCGTCTTGCTCCCAGTTGTTAATCCGTTGAAGAGCCCCGGGCTCTGATACCACTTGTTGGAAATTTGACGCGGCTAGAGGGCGGGTGAATAGCGTTTGACCGTACGTAGATGAAATTCGTTCGCGATTGTCTCTACAAAACTCGTTATGAGAAGCGGAATAGAAATAATAAAAGCAATAACGAAAAGATACAATCACGAACACAAGAATATAACGTGGTTCGGAACCGAACGGTTCCTACTCCACGGATTGAGCTCTAACGAGCTCTAGCGATGCCAATGCAATCACTAATCAATAAACTCCTTCTCGACAACATGTCGGAGGCGGAGAAACCTCATACAAATGTTTACAATAATAAACGAAAGAAATACAAGCAAATACAAGTGAAAATGTAAAGAACACTTTACAAACTAGGGTTTTGAGCGCTTGCTGGTCGGTTGCTTGGATGAGCTTGAAGGACCCTGAAATGCACCTGCAAATCGCCTTCAAATCTCCTCACCAAAGCCCCCAAAGAACTGATGATGAAATCCGCCATAAGCTCCCCTTTTTATCTTGCGTCGGGTTGGATTTCCGCCTATCAGTTGACTGTCATAAGTCCCCAGTTGACTGATGCCACTGTTGACGTGAGACAACGGCTCAATCCATGTCGGACAAGTTCCAATGGGACTCTTGGCGCCGATCGCCAACATTAGCGATCGCCGATGCTGCGTCGTCCGTAGCGATCGTTCTGAGCATTCTCGTGCTCGATATTGGGTGGCGATCAGCTGCATTGGTAGTCGACTATCGACGCGATCGATTGCCAGAGTATTTCCAACTCTAAACTGGCAGTCGAACTCAAGTTGACTCACGGCAGTCGAACCGGCCATAATGCCAGTCGACTGACAACCTCAAAAATGAGGTTTTAACCCAAGTATGGTGCCCCCATACTTGCTAGACCACCCTTAGCCTAGACCTAAGCCTTCTAGCCACCTCCATCAGCCTCACGCCTCTCGAATCCCTCCAAGTCATCCATGACTTGTTCATCCATCATGCTAGCCTCTAGGTGCTTCCATCGGCTATGTCATGCTAACGGTGTCTACACTGCTAAGGCACATTAGACTTACGCCACTAAGACTCCGCTTGGACTTTACGCCGCCAACCATTGGACTTATACTGCCAAGACTCCCGCTTGGACTTTACGCAGCCAATATCAAACCCCTTGGACTTCTCATGCCAAGACTCAAGCTTGGACTTTCCCTTGCCAACCCATGTTGGACTTTTACATTGCCAAGACCCATGCTTGGACTTTTCCCTTGCCAACCCATGTTGGACTTCTCAAATGCCAAGACCATGCTTGGACTTTCTCTTGCTAACCCATGTTGAACTTTTACATTGCCAAGACCCATGCTTGGACTTTTCATGTGTCAAGTGTCCCACTTGGACTTTTCATGCCAAGTACTCAAGGCTTGGACTTTACCAAATGTCAAGTGTTCCACTTGGACTTTTCATGCCAAGTACACAAGACTTGGACTTTCCCATGACAATTACATTGTCATATGTTTTTGTCGAAACATCAAAACATCACTCAAGTCAAACTCGAGTCCTGGTCAATCGTGACCTGGGCCGTTTGCACCAACAGAAGGGTCTTTCACGGTCAACCATTGTCGGAGTCGGGAGTTCCAGCGAGAAATAGGGCAGTGCCTCGGGGGCGTTGAGTTCGTCGGTGAACAGGGGATCACCGTCGGAGCTAGGTGAGTGGATAGGGAAAGGGGTGGCTGTCGATTGTTGGGGACTTTGCTGCCGATGGGGTTCAACATCTGGTAAGGAAGAGTAATTTTCCTTTTTGTTTTGTGAATTTCTTACAGTAAAGATTGCATGTGGTGATGGTTGTTTGGGTTTGGGCAGTGGTCTCGAGCAGTTGAACGGGGCTGCCAATTTTAGGGGTGTTGCTGCCGGTGGAGACTCCAATTGTTGGTAAGCCCGATTCCCTTCCTTTTGTTCTAGCAGTCTAGTACAATTTGTCATATTGCTGTGGTAATATTGATTTCTGATTATCTCGATAGGGCAGCTTTGGTGTTTGGGTATCGTTCAAGGTTTCCCTTGAGTTATCTAGTTAACTGTGGAAGATGGAAGGATGAAGCTATGAATGGGTCTATGGGTGTCAACGTGGTTGTTCATAGGTTGTAGTGTAGATGTAAGTGATTTGGTTGTGAATTGGTTGTGAGGGCAGTGAGATAAAGTGGTGGCATAAGGATTGTTTTGTTTATTCATTGCAAAGCCTTAGGGTTCCGTGGTTAGCTAATACGTCAACTAAAGGATAAGGTAATGTATGACATGATTAGGAATCAGTGATGCAGTGCTCTTGGTTGTGAAGGGACTGCAATGACCTTGAATGGTGGTATTGGGCTTAGCTCGGTTGGGGCTAAGTGAAAGGAGTTGGAAGGAACGGAGTGTGTTAATTAGGGTTTGGTTGAGATTAGTTAGGTCCTAAAATTTATGCGAAATGTCGGTTGTTGATCGAGTTGGGTGATGCTCTGATCTCGGCTACAAATTGAAATTATAACACGTATTCAATAGGGAATATGGATATGGGGAAATACGTAGTAGTTGATTCATATTTTGTTGTATGCTTGCACTAAATCATAATTGATGATATTTGCAGGACATGGATACGAGTCAGTCCGCGAACGTGAGGACTCTAGTACTATGAGCATTTACAGTAGGTGGGTAATTCCTACCCTGGTTAGGTAGTTTTAATGCATACAGATTTATATGCATGATCATCTTATATGATCATGTTACCTTGACCCTTCTCTTATTATCTTATGCTTGAACTTGTTGTTGACTATATTTACTCAAAGGTTGATATCACATTCCCTTTATTATGATTTAGGGTTATAGATGTGATGTAAATAGGTCTAGATGTTTAGTAGGGTGTGGATGTTAGAGTACAGGTGATGACCAAATTTATAAATTGGAAAAAAGATCATACGTGGGTAAGTAATGCCCTAAATGTAGGAGTTATACCAATACTCATATGTTGTATACTTATTTACCAACCACGTGTTGTGTAAATGGTCATGTAATTATGGATAATGTGTCGCTACGGACCGGTGATCCTAGCTTGCCATGATCAGTTGAGTACGCCTCTCTACAGGATAGAGAGTGTACTGATCAAATGGATGTGACTCTCTATTGAACAGAGAGTTTGTGGTAGATGTCTGTATGTGAGATAGTACCTTCATGTCATTACATGCATACTGACGACATCGTCTCCCTTAGGGTTGAGAGAGTCGTCAGTCATCCTACCTCCCAGGTTACTCCAAGAGGAGTAACTGGTGTGAGGGTAGAGCATTTGTTGTGCCACACTCTACCATTATAGATGATGGTAGTTGGGGTGCGTGCAGTTGTCCTGGGTGCGTGGCACTCGACCACTCATTGGTAGTGTCAGTCGAAGTGTCCAACAGCAGGGCCCCCCATTATGTAGCGAGCTCTTTACGCTCATATGCTACTTGATCATACTGCCCACTCGGCCACTCTAGAGCAGTGGTTGGTGTGAGTTGGTACAGTTGTCATGTCGTGCCACCTAGGCCACACTGGGGTCGTGGTAGCGAGTAGGAGTACGCAGGCATGACCATGCATGCTGCATTACCGTATCATACGGTGTTTTGCATATTGCTATATATATATACATACATGCTTGTATATATATATATATATATACTTGGATGATGGTGATTAGTATACATACAGATGCAGTCTATATGTATACTCACTTTGATGATGCATTTGTATGTACTATGCTTGTTGCATTTGTTTGAACATATTCATACATGCTATTGCATTTTCTGTATGGTGGTAGGCCAGCACTTGTATACCTATTGGTTATTCACTGTGATACCCTCGACCCATATCAGGATGTAGTATGATTTAGTATGATTCTTTATACCTTATGTTGTGGATATATGCCTGTGTATGAGATCGTGTGTATGTCAGCATCATTTGTTGTTCAGTTTATTTAGTGTATGCATGCATGTGTACTTGTTATGCTGATGTATACCTATTGTACGAGTAGATTAAACTATTGAATGACATGTAATATTGATACATATATTTACATGTTCTATCTTATTACCTACTGAGTTTTACTCACCACCATAGACCCTGAGTTTTTCTGTCGCCCAAGTAACAGGTAGAAGTCTTCCTGATGACTTGGAGCTGCACCGATGATCCATCCCATCTCCATTTTTCGAGTCTCCCAGGAATCCATTTTATGTCTTGGATTTTGATTTTGTTATGGACTTGTTTTATTATAGTCTTAGTCGTGATGTCGTGGACTTTATTTCTATATTCGATGTTTTATGTATGGTTTTATTACTGTGGACTTGTCAGGTGGCGTACACCTATATGTTTTTAGTATGTTTGTTGTGGGTATGTGGTTTATGTTTCCGCTGTGGTTGTTATATTTATGTTATGCTATTGTTGTGGGCCTACGGGCCTTATATTAACCCGAAATGTTGCCACGTATAGGGGAGATGTCGTCCGTTTGATTTTCGGTACGACATACTCTCGGAGCATGACAACTTTATTGGTATCAGAGCCGATGGTTCTGTGATGCCATACAATGATATTTTTTTTTTGAGTCTTGGATTCTCGGGAGTCGATATATTTTTCGGATTTGGTTTTTGTGAGATGGGATTGACAACGGCATAAGCTCTAGGCATCATGAAGTAAGTATTTCTAATAACTCATATTTTAGATAGTTACTTATCTAAATTTGTTTAACAGGTGTATACAGTCAAAGTCATGGCACCTATGCAAACTTGTAGTAGAGGTCGTCTATCAAGGCGATCCGTCGGAGTTGAGGGACAAGAGGCTGCTACTACTGAGCCCGTTATTCGGGAACAGCCTCAGTTTTCCCCTACTGGTGGTTTGGAGCCTTAGAATCCGGATGTACCCTTGACTATGCCAGAGCCTGCAGAGTTCAGTTGGCTCAATGATAAGGCACGGATACTCGTGTTAGCACGTTCGGCCAAGGAAAAGTTCACCTTGTTCCAAGGGGAGTCCGACCCATGGATTACCCAGTCTTGGCTGGAAAACATGGAAGACACCTTCAAGTACATGAACTGTACAGATGTGGAGAAGGTGGGCCTTGTTGCGTATCATCTCAGAGATCAGGTTGTTACTTGGTGGAAATTGCAGAAGACTCTACTCGGGGAGCGTGGGATTACTTGGGTCATCTTTCGAGACACTTTTTGAAGACAATACTTTCCTTCGGTGTTTTCTACAACACGTTGTCAGGAATTCTTGAGCCTGAAACAAGGTGATCGTTTCGTCATGGAGTACAATGCAGAGTTTACCAGACTATCAGAGTTCTGCTCTCATCTGGTAGCATAGGATGCAGATCAAATGTACTAGTTCACACAGGGTCTTGCTACTTATATACGGAGCCGGATGTCAGGATCTATCATTACCTCATACAGGGAGGCATTGGACCGCGCCCTCTTCATCGAGATGACTTCCCAGTAAATTTCCAGGGAAAAGGATATAGAGAAGCAAATGACTCAGGGCAAGTAGCAGAACTAGGGTTCAACTCAGGGGACTCAGAAGAAATGGGAGCAAAAAAGAACTACGCGAGGTGCTACAGAAGGATCAGCCAGATCGCAGGAGGGCAAACATCCAACATCAGAGTATTTTGGAGGGTCTCAGAATAGCCGTAATGGTCGAAGCAGGAATGGATGCTATAAATGTGGATCTGAAAGCCACAGAGTATTAGAGTGTCCTTTGGAGGAGTCGGTTTGCTATTATTGCAAACAACCTGGTCATACTAGTCGTGATTGTACACTAAAAGCACAGTTGGAGTTTTCTGATAGCTCCAACAAGGGGAAGAAGTCTACCCAAAGAATGAGAGGCAGAGACAAAGACCACGCTGACTCAAACATATGGTCGAGACGAAGTACCTCTACCAAAGACAGCTTGTACTGATGCGGGGTGCCCATACAGTGATGTTGACAGCTATCCAGTATCCTGCGTCTCTGGTGATCTACTATCTAGGAGTATCCAGCACTACGCCAGCCTTACACCAACTCTCGTGGATATCTTATGCTCTGCACTAAATGACTCACCTCCAGATCACGAGCGAGCCAGATCCGGAGTGGAGGCATACTACTACTTCGGCCAAGGATGCAAATGACAAATATCGAGATCGAAGCTTTATGCCATCACCAGAGATGAGGCACGTGGTCGAGAGGATCACCATACGTGTATGGTTTCAGTTTATTCTATATACGCTGATACTTTGATTGATACTGGTAGTTCTCATTCATTCGTATCTAGAATATTTCTGGGTAGAGTTGCAAGAATCCTAATGGTTCGTTCTTGTGGGTTAGCAGTATCCTTGCCATCAGGAGAGGTACTGACTAGCCACCAAGAAATCAAAGGTTGCCCGTTAGATTTTGACGGGCATATCCTTACAGTGGACCTCCAAGTGTTGGAAATGATAGAGTTCGATATTATTCTCGGTATGGACTGGTTGGCCGCTTATCATGCTACAGTGGATTGTAGAGCAAGGGTGGTGACATTTCGACCACCGGATCAACCAGCTTGGGAATTTGTTAGTACTAGAGATGATGGATTATCTATTATATTGGCTTTATAGGCTCAGAAGCTATTGGCCCAGGGTTGTCAGGGTTATTTATTATCTCTAGTCAAAGTTGAGAACGAAGGACTACCACCCCTCTCTGATGTGAGAGTAGTCCGAGAGTATCCAGATGTATTTCCAAATGAACTTCCAAGCTTGCCACCTCCTAGGCAAGTTGAATTTACGATAGAGGTGATCCCAGGAACCGCGCCTATATCAAAACCTCCTTATTGGATGGCGCCAAAGGAACTGAATGAACTTAAAGTTCAACTGTAAAAGTTGTTGGATAATGGATTCATCCGACCTAGTGTTTCACCATGGGGAGCACCGGTACTCTTTGTCAAAAAGAAGGATGGATCATTGTGGTTATGTATTGACTATCGGCAACTGAATGCAGTCACAGTTAAGAATGAATATCTGCTGCCGAGGATAGAAGATTTGTTCGATCAGCTTAAGGATACATGTGTGTATTCTAAAATTGATCTGCGCTTAGGATATCATCAACTTTGGATAAGAGATGAGCATGTTCAGAAAACAGCTTTCCGCACCCGTTATGGGCATTACGAGTTTCTAGTGATGTCGTTCGGTCTCACGAATGCCCCAGCTGCATTTATGGACTTAATGAATCGGGTATTCCTGAGGTATATAGATCAATTCATGATAGTATTCATCGATGATATATTGATTTATTCTCGCTCTAAGGAGGAGCATGAACAACATCTGTGGATAGTATTGGAGGCATTGTGACGGGAGCAGTTGTATGCCAAATTTAGCAAGTGTGCATTCTGGTTATCCTCAGTGGGTTTTCTTGGACATGTGGTGTCCAACAGAGGTATTTTTGTAGATCCTCAGAAGATTGAGGCGATTACCAGTTGGGAGCAGCCAAAATCAGTTCAGGAGGTCCGTAGTTTCCTTGGTCTGGCCGAGTATTATCGGAGATTCGTGGAGGGATTCTCGAGTATTGCCATGCCACTCACTCGCCTGACTCGGAAAGGGGTCAAGTTCACCTGGTCAAAGCCTTGTGAAACTAGCTTCCAAGAGCTTAAGCGACGGCTAGTTTTTGTACCAGTCTTAGTGATTCCTTCTGGTGTTGATGGGATGGTTTTTTATACGGATGCTTCTATCCAAGGGTTGGGTGCAGTTTTGATGCAGTCCAACTGTGTGGTGTCTTATGCCTCCCGTCAACTAAAGGATCACGAAAGGAATTACCCAGTGCATGATCTAGAGTTAGCCGCCATTATTTTTGCATTGAAGATATGGAGGCACTACTTGTATGAGATTACCTTTAAGATCTACACAGACCATAAAAGTCTGAAGTATCTGTTCACACAGAAAGAGCTGAATCTGAGACAGAGAGGTGGATGGAATATCTGAAGGATTATGACTGCACCATCCAGTATCATCCGGGAAAAGCTAATGTGGTAGCAGATACGCTGAGCGGGAAGTCTCGTGGAGTTCTGCCCAGTCATCTGATAGTAGTTACTGATCTAGTTCGACAGTTCTCAGAGTTGGGATTGTCTGAACACGGTCAAACATCCCGGGGGATATTAGTTTCTATGGTTGCCCATTACGCTATTGCTGAGAGGATCAAGGAAGCACAAGTCAGTGACCAGCATCTGCAGTTCTTGTGCAGCACGATAGACTCAGAACGTCAGACAGATTTCTTGAGTGATGAGAATGGTGTACTTCATTTCCGTGGACGATTATGTATTCCGGACACGCACCCAGTTAAGGAAGAATTGCTACAGGAAGCACATCAGTCGAGATTTTCTATACATCCTGGTGGTACTCGAATGTACTGGGATTTGAAGTTGTTATACTGGTGGAACGGTATGAAATGAGATATTGTAGACTTTGTTGCACAATGTCTAGTATGCCAGCAAGTGAAGGCTAAACATCAGAAACTTGCTGGGTTACTTCAGAAAATTCTGATTTTGAAATTGAAGTGGGAGCATATCACGATGGATTTCGTTACGAGATTACCTAGAACCCGTAAAGGATGTGATGCGATTTGGGTGATCGTGGATCGATTAACTAAATGAACTCACATCCTTCCGATTCGTGAGACGGACTCATTAGATCGTCTAGCGGAATTGTACTGTCAAGAGATTATCATATTGCACAGCGTACCTTTGAGTATCATATCTGATAGAGATCCACGATTTACTTCGCGATTCTGGCAGAGTCTGCAGTAAGCCATGGGCACAGAGCTTCGACTCAGTACAACCTTTCATCCACAGACAGACGGACAGTCCGAATGTACCATTCAGACTCTGGAGGATCTATTGAGATCTTATGTCATGGATTTCAGTGGCAGTTGGGAGGATCACATTCCTTTAGTGGAGTTTGTTGGATCGAGAAGTGTCGCTAGAGGGGGGGGGTGAATAGCGATCGTAAATCTTTTCGACGTTTCGTTCGAGTAGACAATTAAATGAGTAAGAGCAGCGAAAAATAAAGGAACACATTTATTTTTACTTGGTTCACAACCCAGCGGTTGCTACTCCAAGGCCCTATCAGTCCTAGACCGCGTACGGAGGGCAAAGCACTATAACGTCTCCTCCTCGTTGGAGGTAGGAGACAACGTGTTGGTGCAGTGGGCACCAAAGTCGAACCGGTATTTTGATTATGGCAAAAGGCTCAATAGTTAAGGGTATATTTGTTATCTTACGAGCTCAATTAAGTGTGCAGAAATGCTAAAGTTGAGCGGAAGGTCTGCGACACCCGGTGGGAACCGAGGTGGTCGGGCAACGCCAGAGGGACTTCGGAGGAAGCCGAGGTACTCGAGTGAAGACCGGAAGCGAGGCTACAAGGTAAGCTCGTGTGAAAGCGAAGCAAGGTCGTTAAGCGTAGATCCGACCCAATACCTCCAATGGAAGGTCTAGGTCGAGATCAGATGGTTAGAACCATCGTACTTTATATTTTAAGCTAACTTGTATCATTCCAAAACCCTTTGACTCTGATCCAATTTGCTAGTCAAGTTCGACCTCAGAAGAGCTCGAATTTCAAGGGGTGAATTTGGACTTGACTCGTGTTTTGGTACAAAGGGTGATGTGGCATCAAGGTGGACATCCAAACCATCACCAAGCTTCCTTGTGGTGGACGCCCAAAATAAGGTGAGTTGGCACAAGATGGTTGGCTCCCATGATGTGGCACAAGTTGAATGGCTCCAACAAGTTGGCGCCCAAGGAGGTTGGAGGTGGCACAAGGTGGTTGGATGAAACACCTCATCCTTGAGTTGGCGCACAAGAAGGTTGGAGGTGGCACAAGGTGGTTGGATGAAACACCTCATCCTCAAGTTGGCGCCCAAGGAGGTTGGAGGTGGCACAAGGTGGTTGGATGAAACACCTCATCCTTGAGTTGGCGCACAAGAAGGTTGGAGGTGGCACAAGGTGGTTGGATGAAACACCTCATCCTTGAGTTGGGATAAGAACCTCACCTTGGACACTACCTATGTCTAAATTCATAGATCAATATCCATAAATAGACATGTTCACTCCAAGCAAAGACAAGAAATCAAGAGCTCTCAACACAGTAACGCCGCTACTACTACTCACATTTGCTACGACGAAGTGCACGACAACGAAAGCTACATCTTCTACTTATAAGAGTTGTCGGTATATTTATTTAAGTTCTACTTCTTTAAATTGTCTTTGTGCTTTAATCGTAACAAGGAAAGGGGAGTGTCCTTTGCCTTGATTTCTTTTGTAATCGTTGCTCCTACCTCCAACGAGGAGGAGTGGTTTTAGTGAATTGCCCTCCGTGACGTGATCAAGGATCACTAGGGCCGTGGATTAGCAATCGAAAGATTGTGAACCACGTAAAAATATCTTGTCTACTTTATATTTCGCATTCTCTACTTGCTTTTTACTTATTGCAAAAGTTTTTAACGAGATCGCTATTCACCCCTCTAGCGACACTTTCGATCCAACAATTGGTATCGAGTCGGGCGCTAAGATTCAGTGAAACCACCAATCTAGCTTTGTTTTTCTTTTTCACAGATTTTTATTTATTTATTTCTGTTTTCGTATAATTATTTCACTTGCTTATCTTCACCTACATATAGAATTGCATTAGAGGCTTTAGGATCCGGATAAGGTTGTCCTTCGGGTTAGATCCCGAGTAAGGTTCTCCTCCGGAACTTCAACGACATTCGCATTTGATTGTTTATTTCTTTTGCAAGTTACATTTTATATATATTTTTACTTCTGCACTACTAATCCAAGACGAAAGTCTTGGAATATTCTTTCCGTGTGTGTTTTGCAAGATTCTTTTCGTCGTTCTTCTTCTTGTTTTTAAATGGCCCATCTCGAAGGGTTTAGCTCGACCCCGCTTTTACAATCTGTAATGACTTTCGTTATTGGAAGGGTCGGATGGAATGCTTTCTTAAAACCCAAATCGAGATGTGGATCGAATCCAAACCGGTTTCACACTTCCTATTAATGAAGATGGTGAATCTTTGGGTTACGATCAATGGTCAAATTCCATGAAAAACAAGTAGAAGCCGATGTACAAGGCAACTCAAATCTTGCAATGTGGGTTGTCCAAGGAAGAGCTCAACCGCGTCGGCCCCTTCATTAGTGCAAAGGACTTATGGACCAAGCTAGTGGAACTACGAAGGCACCGACACGAAGGTATGTAAAAGAGATTTACTTTTAAATAAATTGTATAACTTGAAAATGCAGGAAAACGAGACCGCAACTCAACTACATGCTCGTGATCCAAGACATCGCCAACCAACTCCATGCCATCGGACAAAAGGTCGAGAATCGCGACCTTATCGTATTCTCTTAACTCGTTTCCTAGGACCACCTTGGGCATCCATGGTCGATGCCTACAAGGTCTCCAAGGACCTTTCTAAAATTAGGTTAGGCGAATTGTTTTGAACTTGAATTACATGAGCAAACTAACGTGGTCGGTAGAAGAGTATTGCGTTAGTTGCGAGTTCCAAGAAGAAGAAGCCGCAAGCAAGCCACCCCGAAGGAAGAAGACGATATCCAAGCTCTAATGGCCAAGCCGATCGAGCACGACTCAAACCAAGAAGAGTCCGAGTCGAAGAATCCGATGATGAGCTTCCATTCAAGACAAGCCACGGATCCGTGATCCGGTTCAAAAGAATCATTAAGGGTAAGTCGGTCGTTACTTAATACTTTGTATGGTGCAATTAAATTTTTAAATAAGAAACTAGCTAAGTCCGAGTCCAAGGTCGAGACCCTAATTGAGGAGGTTAACCTTCTCAAACATGAGGTCTCCTAACCTCTTCGACTACTCGTATTCAAGAGGAGGACTCAACTCAAGTTGAAAAGCTTGAAGTTGAGAACTCGCTTGAAAACACAAGTCGAAGACCTTAGGAACACGTTGGAAAGGTTCACTTTGGGATCCAAGGGACTTGACCTCTTACTTGGATCACAAAGGGCCGTGTACAACAAGGCGGACTCGGGTTTAACTCAAATACAACCAATAAGTCATATATGTCTATAGTAAACCAACATAAGAAAATGTCCAAGCATGGGTCCCTAAGATAACATTGATATCAACATTAGGATCTAACATGTATTGCGTTCCCAAGGACCAAATTCACTATTTGAATAGACCCACTCGATTCAATGGTCCAGGTGGAGCCAATACAAAATTTATTTTTGTTAAGACTTAGAAATAGCATTCTTAGTTTTTCCTTTATTTTTAGAATGGTTAGATAGGACTCATAACCAACTAAAATCCTGCGAAAAGATTGAGCCTCGGGAGCCTCTTTTCAAAAATAAATCAACTAAAATCCTACGAAAAAGATTGAGCCTCGGGAGCCTCTTTTCAAAAATAACTAGTTAGACCAAGATGTAGTCTCAAGTAAGTCGAGTTATCAATTTCTTGAAATTAGCTTTGTCTAAGGAAGTGGTCGTTGTTCCGATCAAAGAAGGCCTCTGTGCCTCGCCACGACCTGGAAGCTAATCTCTTGAAAAGATTACTTGATGAGCTTAGACTAAATCCGAATCTAACCTTATGTTGGTTAATTTAAATTCATTAAAATTAATCAAGTAAAATTGAAAGTCATCTGACAATAACACATAGGAATAACATGTTTTGATCATGTAGATATTGGTGAGATGATTTAGGTTTAAAAACTTACAAACAACCCTTTAGTAATTCCATTGATCCTACACATAAGAGTCGAAGAAACCATTAATATAGTTTTCGACGAAGGACACGAACTCGTTCAATCCTTAACAAAACCAACTAGCAAATCAACTTATAGCGAACCCGACTCTGATCTTGAACTTGAATCTCATCCTAACCCAAGTCATCCTATCGACCAAGTGATAGATGACTCTAACCCGAGTCACACTAAGACTCAAACAAATCATCCTATCAATCAAGTTATAGGTGATCCAAATTTAGGGGTTCGAACTAGAGCTTCATATCGAAACCTTAGTCAAATCTCGTTAATTTCCAAAATCGAACCCAAAACTATTGAACAAGCACTTCTTGATCCCGACTGGATTATTGCTATGCAAGAAGAGCTAGCTCAATTCACTAGAAATGAAGTCTGGGAATTAGTACCACCACCTAAAGAAAAATCAATTATTGGAACAAGGTGGGTATTTCGAAATAAACTTGATGATAAAGGTGAAGTAGTTAGAAATAAAGCTAGGTTAGTCGCAAAAGGGTTTAGTCAAGTCGAAGGTTTAGATTACGATGAGACCTACGCCCCCGTAGCAAGACTAGAGTCCATCCGAATGTTGTTAGCATATGCTGCACATCGAGGTTTTAAATTGTTTCAAATGGATGTCAAGTCAGCATTTTTGAATGGATACATTATGGAAGAAGTTTACGCTACCAACCTCCGGATTCAAAATCTAGATAAACGACCATGTCCTTAGACTTAAGAAAGCCCTATATGGACTCAAACAAGCCCCAAGAGCTTGGTACGAAAGGCTTCGATCTATCTTAAGTCCAAAGGATTCAACCAAGGTTTAGTCGACCCAACCTTATTCGTAAAACCGTAGGAAAAGAAATCTTTATAGCCCAAATCTATGTAGATGATATAATTTTGGAACTACCAACTCGATCCTGCTAAACGAATTCATCTCACTTATGGAAAGTGAATTTGAAATGAATTTAGTAGGAGAGTTAAGTTTCTTCTTAGGTTTACAAATTAAACAAACTAAAGATGGAATATATTTACATCAACAAAAATATACTAAGGACTTAATAAATCGATTTGGAATGCAAGATGCTAAAATAATTAATACACCTATAGCAACTAATGTTAATATAAACGAAGATGTAGAAGGAAAACCCGTTGACCTAAAATACTATAGGAGCGCAATAGGAAGTCTCTATACTTATCATGAGCCGAGACATTTTATTCGTAAGTATGTAAGGTTACAAACTGCCAAGGAGTCTCACCTAACCCTAGTCAAGCGTATCCTTAGATATCTAAAGGGCACGCTAAACGTAGGTATTTGGTACCCTAGATCTACCGAGTTTAATCTAATCGGCTACTCGACTCGACTATGCGTAGTAAACTCGATAGAAAGAGCACGAGTGGTTGTTGTCAAATCCTTGGCTCGAGTCTAGTAAGTTGGTGCGAGGAAGCAAAGATTGCGTTGCCTTATCTACCACCGGCAATACGCGATGGGTGAGTGTGTCTCTCGGCTCGTGGATGAAGCACACTCTCCAAGACTTTAGCTTAATCTTTAACAACATTAAAACCTACATAGATAACATTAGTTCAATTAACTTAACTAAAAATCCAATATGTCATTCTAGGACAAAACATATAGAAGTTAAACACCACTTCATTAGGGAACATGTAACTAATGGAACTATACAACTAGAGTATGTTGAGTCCAAATCAAACCTAGCGGACATCTTCACCAAACCACTACCCGAAGCCGAATTTAGTTTATTAAGACGAAAGTTAGGTATGTGCGTAATAGAGTAGGATTTAAATTTTTCTATATATGTACTCTACTTTTGCTTCTTTTTATGAAATTAGCCTAAGTCTTACCTTAGAAATCATATACCTATAGATTTAAGGAGCCAACACATCTCACAACACATAGGACTAATGTGTTTGTGTACTTAGCCAATGAGACGGCGTGAGATGTTAGGACCTTACTCTTCCAGATGTAGATTCAGTGCATCGACATGAACCATGGAGTATAATTATTTAAAATTAATCAACTCCTTCAAGACTTATTGATCATTCTATATCAATCAAGTCCAACCGGAGTTGTACATTTTAGATGAACATATTTTCAAGCTTATTATTATTTTAAAAAAAATATATATATATATATATTTATATTGGGAACTTGCTTGGACTTACAAACCCTAAAATATATTTACAAACTTTTTGAGTTAAGGCAAAAGGGGGAGAAAGTCACAAAAGTAAGGAAGAAAGTAAACAAAATTATTACCTTTTATAAGGGGGAGTAAAAATTATTTTTCAAGAACTCACCTTGGGGGAGGTTACCTCAAAGGGGAGAACTTGAAACAATAATATTTCTCACTCATGCTTAATCTTTATGCTAGCTCACTCATGCTTAATCTTTATGCTAGCTCATTCATATTTAATCTTTATGCTAGCTCATTCATATTTAATCTTTATGCTAGCTCATTCATGCTTAATCATTATGCTAGCTCATTCATATTTAATCTTTATGCTAGCTCATTCATGCTTAATCATTATGCTAGCTTACTGTTATGCTTAATTTTTCCTTAACTTTTGTGTCGGTTTGCCATGAATCAAAAAGGGGGAGATTGTTGGTGCAGTGGGCACCAAAGTCGAACCGGTATTTTGATTATGGCAAAAGGCTCAATAGTTAAGGGTATATTTGTTATCTTACGAGCTCAATTAAGTGTGCAGAAATGCTAAAGTTGAGCGGAAGGACTGCGACACCCGGTGGGAACCGAGGTGGTCGCAACGCCAGAGGACTTCTGAGGAAGCCGAGGTACTGGGTGAAGACCGGAGCGAGGCTACAAGGTAAGCTCGTGTGAAAGCGGCAAGGTCGTTAAGCGTAGATCCGGCCCAATACCTCCAATGGAAGGTCTAGGTCGAGATCGGATGGTTAGAACCATCGTACTTTATATTTTAAGCTAACTTGTGCTGCGGTCAAAACCCTTTGACTACTGATCCAACCGCTAGTCAAGTTCACCTCGAGAAGAGCTCGAATTTCAAGGGGTGAATTTGGACTTGACTCGTGTTTTGGTACAAAGGGTGATGTGGCATCAAGGTGGACATCCAAACCATCACCAAGCTTCCTTGTGGTGGACGCCCAAAATAAGGTGAGTTGGCACAAGATGGTTGGCTCCCATGATGTGGCACAAGTTGAATGGCTCCCACAAGTTGGCGCCCAAGGAGGTTGGAGGTGGCACAAGGTGGTTGGATGAAACACCTCATCCTCAAGTTGGCGCCCAAGGAGGTTGGAGGTGGCACAAGGTGGTTGGATGAAACACCTCATCCTCAAGTTGGCGCCCAAGGAGGTTGGAGGTGGCACAAGGTGGTTGGATGAAACACCTCATCCTTGAGTTGGCGCACAAGAAGGTTGGAGGTGGCACAAGGTGGTTGGATGAAACACCTCATCCTTGAGTTGGGATAAGAACCTCACCTTGGACACTACCTATGTCTAAATTCATAGATCAATATCCATAAATAGACATGTTCACTCCAAGCAAAGACAAGAAATCAAGAGCTCTCAACACGTCGTCGTAACGCCGCTACTACTACTCACATTTGCTACGACGAAGTGCCGCCGACAACGAAAGCTACATCTTCTACTTATAAGAGTTGTCGGTATATTTATTTAAGTTCTACTTCTTTAAATTGTCTTTGTGCTTTAATCGTAACAAGGAAAGGGGGAGTGTCCCTTTGCCTTGATTTCTTTTTGTAATCGTTGCTCCTACCTCCAACGAGGAGGAGTGGTTTTAGTGAATTGCCCTTCGTACGTGATCAAGGATCACTAGGGCCGTGGATTAGCAATCGAAAGATTGTGAACCACGTAAAAATATCTTGTCTACTTTATATTTCCGCTGTGCATTCTCTACTTGCTTTTTACTTATTGCAAAAGTTTTTAACGACACCGTATCGCTATTCACCCCCCCCCCTCTAGCGACACTTTCGATCCAACACAACGATCACAAAAACCGAATGTACGAGGATGAGGTAACAAGCCTACCTCACCTCGTTATGATTAAAATAAAGAATACAATAAAAATAATTACTTGCTAGTGCTGCCGACGAAGGAGATTTGAACTTGTCGTCGTGTCGGCGTTATGACGGCATTGGAGCGTTGGCGTTGTAGGAGAACTTGATGAATAAACTTGATGATGCTTGGAGTTAGAATCCTCCCCTCCTTTTATATATTTTGGCCTCTGAATATGTCTCCTCTTTTTTCGGAACAGATCACGAAGTTGTCCAAATTTTATCGCGAAGTGGCCGCGTCAAACGTTATCCGTTATGACCTAGCGTAAAGGCTGATTCGTCGCCATCAGTCGACTGATGCCTCCCATCCCGATCGATGAGCATCGATCGCTTGATGTCTAGCAATGATCGCCATCCCGCCACTTCCTGCAAAGAAGAGGTTAGCTCGAAAAATGATAAATGCGACGGTTTCTGACCGTCCGATCTCGACCTAGACCTTCCACGGGAAGTCTTAATCGGATCGCCACCAATGGTTGTCCCCATAAAGAGGACACGACCTTACAATCTCTCACTCACACGAGCTTACCTCGATAGTGTTAAGATCTTTGTAACGGCTAGAGGGGGGTGAATAGCGGTTCACGGTTCGTAGATGGAATTTGCTCGTGATCGTGTCTACAATTTTGTTAGCGCAGCGGAATATAGATAATGATAACAATAACGAAATAGAAAATTACACACGAACACGAGTATGTAACGTGGTTCGGAACCGCACGGTTCCTACTCCACGGATCGGGCTCACACGAGCCCTAGTGATGTCAATCACACACCACTATAAAATAACTCCTTCTCGGAACAATCCGGAGGTGGAGAAACCTCATACAATGTATACAACAGTAATACAAGATGAATACAAGCAATATAATGAAATACAAAGTAATACAAGTAAAGAAAACACTTTACAAATGCTCTTTGAATGCTTGATCGCTAGGTTGATCGAGTAACACTTGGAGACCCTGAATTGCAGCAGCAACTTGCCCCAAATCACCTCAAAGAACCATATCATTTTCCTCCATCACGAGCTCCTTATAAAGCTTCAACCTGTGCTGGAAAAAGTCGATCAGTCGACTGATAGGGACCATCAGTCGACTGATGCCACTGTTGTCGTGAGACAACGGCTAGATCCACGTTGGATAAGTCCAACGGATCTACCATCAGTCGACTGATCATACCCATCAGTTGACTGATGGAGTCCTCACTCGACCAGTCGAGTCTCGACTCCATTCTGTGGCCGATTTCGAGCCACCGATCGGTGATCACACGATCGAAGACTACTGAGCCATCGATCGATCGCCCACTTTTGCGATCGGCTGCTAGTTATAACCCGCAGTCAAACCCTAGTTGACTCGGTCCAATCGACTGCCAAATGGCACCAGTCGACTGACACACCTCAAACATGAGGTTTTAGCCCAAGTATGGTTCCCCCATACTTGCTAGACCACCCTTAGTCTAGACCTAAGCCTTCTAGCCACCTCCATCAGTCTCACGTCTCTCGGATCCCTCCAAGTCATCCATGACTTGTTCATCCATCGCGCTAGCCTTCAGGTGCTTCCATCGGCTATGTCATACTAACGGTGTCTACTGTTGGATCGATGTGGTTCGCTAGAGGGGGGGGAGGGTGAATAGCGATAAAAACTTTTTCTCGTTTCTTTCATTAAAACTCGAGAGAAAATTAATTGCAGCAGAAATGTAAAGTAAATAGAGACAAATAAGTTTTACTTGGTTCGTAGCCTTCGGCTACTACTCCAAGGCCCTAATGGTCCTTGACCACGCACGGAGGGCAAATACTAAACGAACTCCTTCTCGATGGAGATAGGAGTTAAACGAATACAAAAGCTCAAGAAAGACTCAAGGTAGAGGGACACTCCCCCTCTCCTTGATATGATTTAAAGCTCTAAATAAAAACAACTTATACAAATTTAAAGATTATACCGACGACTTCAAAGATTGGAGGTTGAAGCTCTAGTCGTCGTCTCGGCAGCGCTTCGTCGTAGGGATGTCGGAGAGTCGGAGCATATCGGAAGCACTTGGAAGCTTTTGAATTGATGAAAAACCCTAGGTTTGGCCCTCCTTTTATAGCCTTTAAGCCCCTCATCGAATGGGTCTTTAGCCAATCACAAATGGGCACAAAACCCCTTGAAAAATGGTGATAACTCTTGACTACTCGAGGCTGATCCTTTGACCAAGAATGATCGATGGCCATCACCAATCGATCGATGGCGACATCGATCGATTCTTGACTCACCGACCGTTTGATGGCAGTCGAGTCCTCCAAGATGGCAGTCGACTCATGCTAGCTGCAAGGCAAGGTTAGCTCAACAAAAACATAATTTCGATGGTCGTCGACCATCCGATCTCGACCTAGACCATCTATAAGAAGTCTTTGGTCGAATCTATGCTTAAGATCATCTCCGTAAGGAGGATACGACCATACTTACACTCACACACACGAGCTTACCTCAGTACTTACGTGTTGCTTTTGCTTCCAGCCTTCCACTCAATTCCTTCGGCTCCCTCCGAAGTCTCTTGAGTGTCACCCGATCACTGCGGCTTCCTCCGGGTGTCGCTAGCCTTCAGCTCCAGTGTTGAGACTTTTCTGCACACTTGATTTATCTCATGAGATAACAATATATGCTTAACTTTGTATCGTTTGCTATAATCAAAACTTAGGTTCGACTTAGGTGCCTACTGCACCAAAAATCTCCCCCTTTTTGATTTATGGCAAACCCACATACAAAGTTAAGTAAATAGCAAGCATGAAGAGTAATAATGTGCATGAGAAACAAAAAATATGAAGATTAAGTTGGAGTAGTAAGGATTTTCTTCAAGTACTCCCCCTTGAGGAAACCTCCCCCTTAACCGAGGGTGAGTCTTGAAGAAAGACCTTAATCCTCCCCCTTGAGGGTTGCTTTAAGTAATTAACATTACTTAAAGTTGGCCTTAGTAAAACGTTTTAGTTAAGCCCTTTCTCCCCCTTAAGTAAAACATTAACGACATAAAGTTTAAAAAATAAGTTTAAGTAAAACGTAGACGGCACAAATAAGTTTAAGTTAAGAATTCTTTGGCCTAAAAGTTAACTAAGTTTTAACTTTTGGTTTAAATATGAAGTAAGAGTTAAGTTATCAAAAAAAATTTTGACCCCTTAACTTTGGCCTTTTTCTCCCCTTTACGATATCAAAAAAGAGTAAGGGGTGTGTGGAAAACAAAATAGGTGTTAAATTTAAAGTCCAAGCATGTTCCCCATTTTATATATATATATATAAAAAATATACTGAAAATAAGCTCATCTATAAAATGTTCGACTCATATTTGGCTTGATTGATATGTAAGATCAACCAGTCCTGGTCAGAGTCGGTTAGTATGTATGATTATACTCCGTGGTTCATAGCGATGCACTAGCTCTACATCTGGAACCAGGAGTAAGGTCCTAACATCTCACGCCCATCTACGTGGCTAAGTACACAAACACATTAGTCCTATGTGTTGTGAGATGTACTGGCTCCTTAAATCTATAGGTTCATGATATCTATGGTATGTCCTATGCTAGTTCCATAAAAATGAAATTAAAGAAATAGTAGTAAGAACATATAATTTGCATGTACCTATTCAATTACGCACATGCCCAATTTTCGTCTTAATAGACTAAATTCGGCTTCGGGTAGGGGTTTAGTAAATAGATCTGTCAAGTTAGACTTTGATTCGACGTATTCGAGGTGTATGGCTCCGTTGGCCACATGTTCTCGAATGAAATGGTGTTTGACCTCTATATGTTTGGTCCTAAAGTGACATATCGGATTCTTTGTAAGATTAATTGAACTAATGTTATCTACGTGAAGTTTAGTATTCGTAAAGTCTAACTTAAAGTCGCGGAGAGTGTGCTTCATCCAAAGAAGCTGCGTGACACACTCACCCATCGCGATGTATTCGGCTTCGGTGGTAGATAAAGCAACACAGTGTTGTTTCCTACTGCACCAACTCACTAGACTCGAGCCGAGAAGTTGACAACAACCACTCGTGCTCTTTCTATCGAGCTTACTACCGGCATAATCCGAATCGGATTAGCCGATTAGTTCGAACTCCGTAGATCTAGGGTACCAAATACCAACGTTAAGTGTACCCTTAAGATATCTAAGGATACGCTTAACTAGGGTTAGGTGAGACTCCTTAGCAGTTTAAAACTCGACGCACATACCATCGCGAATAGGATGTCGGTCGACATAGCTTAAGTATAGGAGACTCCCTATTACGCTCCTATAGTATTTTAAGTCAATGGACTTACTTTTTAGGTCTTCTCCTATGTTAACATTTATCGCCATTGGGGTGTTTATTACCTTAGCGTCTTGCATTCCAAATATTTTAATTAACTCCTTAGTGTATTTTTGTTGATATAGGTATATACCATCCTTAGTTTGTTTAATTTGTAGACCTAAAAAGAAACTTAACTCGCCTACCAAGTTCATTTCGAACTCACTTTCCATGAGTGAAACGAACTCATTTAGTAAGGCTGAGTTAGAGGTTCCAAAAATTATATCGTCTACGTAAATTTGAGCTATGAATATTTCTTTACCTAAGGATTTTACGAAGAGAGTTGGGTCAACTAAGCCTTGGTTAAACCCTTTTGACTTAAGATGGATTGAAAGTCTCTCGTACCATGCTCGAGGAGCTTGTTTAAGTCCATAGAGAGCTTTCTTAAGTTTTAGAACATGGTCGGGTTTATCTAGATTTTCGAATCCAGGGGGTTGGCTGACATAAACTTCTTCTTTAATGTATCCATTTAGGAATGCCGACTTAACATCCATTTGAAACAGCTTAAATCCTCGATGTGCGGCATAAGCTAGCAACATTCGAATGGATTCGAGTCTAGCTACTGGGGCATAGGTTTCGTCGTAATCTAAGCCTTCGACTTGGCTAAACCCTTTGGCGACTAACCTAGCCTTGTTTCTAACTACTTCACCTTTATCATCAAGCTTATTTCGAAACACCCACCTTGTTCCAATTATTGTTTTGTCTTTAGGTGGTGGTACTAATTCCCACACTTCATTCCTAGTAAATTGAGCTAGCTCTTCTTGCATTGCAATAATCCAATCGGGATCAAGAAGAGCTTGTTCAATTGATTTGGGTTCTATCTTTGAAATTAAGGAAATTTGACTAAGGTTCCTATAGGATGCTCTAGTTCGAACTCCTAGATTAGGATCTCCTATCACTTGATCGATAGGGTGGTTAGTTTGAATCCTAGATTGGGTTGGGTTTGTGTCACCTAATGCTTGATCAATGGGGTGACTTGGTTGAACACTAGTTTGGTTGGAGTCATCTATCACTTGATCAATAGAGTGACTTGGTTGACTTAGGTTAGGATTAACACTAGACCTGATCTCCGGATCAGAGTTAGGTCTAGTATGAATCGGCTCGCTAATTGGGGTTGCTGGGGGTTTTGTAGGTTCATGTCCTTCATCAAATACTACATTGATAGTCTCCTCGACTCTAAGGGTGTCGTGGTTATATACTCTATAAGCTCGACTTGTAGTCGAGTATCCTAGAAAGATTCCGGTCGTGGTTTTGGATGTAAATTTCCTAGGTAATCCTTAGTGTTTAGGATATGTACCTTACACCCAAATACCCTAAAGTACTTGATGTTGGGTATTTTATCGTGATAAATCTCGTATGAGGTCTTAAGGTGCCTTTTTACCATAAGGATCCTATTTTGGACATAGCATGCTGTACTCACGGCTTCTGCCCAAAACCTATCGGGTAGGTCATATTCGTTCAACATGGTCTTAGCGGCTTCTTGTAGAGTTCGGTTTTTCCGCTCCACTAGGCCATTTTGTTGAGGGGTCCTAGGGCAAGAGAATTCATGGTGGTATCCGTTTAGGTTACAGAAGTCAGTGAACCTTTGATTTTCGAATTCACCACCATGATCGCTTCTAAGTCTTTTAACCTTAAGGTCTTTTTGATTCTCGATTAATTTGAATAGATTGATTAATTGATCTAGGGTATCATTTTTATGTTTGATGAACCTAACCCAGGTAAACCTGGAGTAGTCGTCAATTATGACTAAGCAATATTGACTTCTACTGAGTGACTTGGCTCCATGTGAATCGAATAGATCCATATGCAGGAGCTCATGTACACTTGAGGTTCGTTCTTGGTTAGTTAACTTGTGTTGTGTCCTATGTTATTTTCCTTGTTGACAAGCATTACAGATTTTATTAACCAAGTTGTTGAGGTTGGGTAAGCCTCTGACTAAGCCACTCTGACTCATCTTGTGGACGAGTCTTGGGTGCGAGTGACCGAGTCGTCGGTGCCACAACCATGATTCCTCTTCCTGTGTCATAAGACACTTAGTTGAGGAGTTAGTTAAGTTGATCGTATAAATGTTGTTATTTCTAGTTCCTTTAAGAATTGTTTTAGCGGTTTCGTTGGTATTAATTATGCATTCATTTTCTAGAAATATGACCTTATAGTTATTATCACACAATTGGCTTACACTAAGTAAATTATATTGAAAATTTTCTACTAGTAAAACATTTTGAATAACAAAATTTGAATTGAGCTCAATATCACCTGATCCGATGATTTTGAGCTTGCCGTTATTTCCGAAGGCTACCGATCCTTGTCGTTTGAATCGAAGCTTTGAAAACTTGAGTTGATCCATCATGTCCGAGTAACCATCGCCCAACATCCATTGATCCTACACACAAGGTGGTTGGATTGGATGTTAGATTTTTTAAATTGGTTGTAAGTTGTTAAACCTAGGTCATCTTACCTATGTCTATATAATCAAGCATGTTATACTTATGTGTTTTTTGTGAGATGATTTCCAATTAAGTTGATTAAGTGCATTTAGGTTCAAGTAATTTTATGTTAGATTTGGATTTGACCCTAGGCTTGTCAAGTTTACCTTTTCAAGATCATGGCTTCCAGGTCGTGGCGAGGCACAGGGGCCTTCTTTTATCGGATCATCGACCACTTCCTTAGACAAAGTCATGTTCAAGAAAATGATGACTTGACTCACCTAAGATTATTTCCTAGTCTAACTGGTTATTTTTGAAAAGAGGCTCCCCGAGGCTCAATCTTTTCGAAGAATTTTAGTTGGTTATGTTTTTGAAAAGAGGCTCCCCGAGGCTCAATCTTTTCGAAGAATTTTAGTTGGTTATGTTTTTGAAAAGAGGCTCCCCGAGGCTCAATCTTTTCGAAGTTGATTATGTTCATGTTCTAAGTGAGTTCACAAGTTTTAAAGTACAAACTTTCTAAGTTAAAGCATGCAATTTCTAAGTTAAAGCACAAACATTCTAAGTTAAAACATGCAATTTATAAGTTAAATCACAAACATTCTAAGTTAAAACATGCAATTTCTAAGTTAAAGCACAAACATGTTTTGTACTGGCTCCCCCTAGACCATTGAATCGGTTCGGTCTATCCACATAGTGGATTTGGTCCTTGGGAATCCAGTACGGGTTGGATCCTAGAGTTGAAATCAAAAAATTCTTAGGGACCCATGCTTGGACATGTTTCCTATGTTGACTTACAATCGACATATACGACCTATTAGTCGTGTTTGAGTTAAACCCTAGTCCACCTTGTTGTACACGGCCCTTTGAGATCCAAGTAGGAGGTCAAGTCCTTTGATCCCAAGTGAACCTTTCCAACGTGTTCCTAAGATCTTCGACTTGACTTTTCAAGAGAGAGTTCTCAACTCGAGCTTTTCAACTCGAGTTGAGTCCTTCTCTTGAACTCGACTAGTCGAAGAGGTTAGGGAGACCTCGTGTTTGAGGAGTTTAACCTCCTCAACAAGGGTCTCGACCTTGGACTCGGACTTAGCTAACTTCCTAGACAAAAACCTAACCGTATTATGTAAAGTATTAAATAAAGTTCGACTTACTTTAAGGGTATCTTTTGAACCGGATGCGTATCCGTGGCTTGACTTGAAGGTAGCCAGTAGTCCGAGTCATTCTCGTGTTTTGACTCAAGTTCAGGCTCGGTCTTCGTGTCCGACTCAATTGATTTCTCCATGAAGACGTGGTCTTCGTCTTCTTCGGATGACGCTTCTTCCCATGTCGCGTTGAGGGCCTTCTTGTGCTTAGGTGCTTGGTGGTTGAGCTTGGGGCACTCAGACTTGATATGTCCAAACCTGTTGCACCCATAACACCTAATATTAGAACTTTTAGGCTTACCTTGATTGGGTCGAGTCGTGGTTCGCTTTCGTCCCTTGGCTATCCTTCGAGCTAGGTTCATTAGTTCGGCAGTCAACTCCGGGTCAACTTCTTCTTCGGACTCGTCTTCCTCCTCGGTTGGTGGTGGCTTGCTTGCGATTTTCTTCTTCTTTGAACCTACAAACAAGGCTATACCCCTCTCGGGCTCCGAGTTAGACTGCTCATGAAGTTCAAAATCCGAAAAGAGTTCATCTAACCTAATTTTAGAAAGGTCCTTGGAGACCTTATAGGCATCGACCATGGTTGCCCATAAGGTAGTCCTCGGAAAAGAGTTTAGGACATACCTTATAAGGTCGCGGTTTTCGACCTTTTGCCCGATTGCGTGTAGGTTGTTGACGATGTCCTGGACTCGGGCGTGAAGTTGTGTCGCGGACTCGTGTTCCTGCATTTTTAGGTTATATAGTTTATTGAAAAGAAGATCACGCTTACATACCTTGGCTTCGTCGGTCCCGTCGTGTAGCTCCACTAGTTTTGTCCAAAGATCTTTTGCGCTTATGAAGGGGTCGACGCGATTTAGCTCCTCCTTGGATAGGCCGCATTCAAGGATTTGCGTTGCCTTAGCGTCGGCTTCGACTTGTCGTTTTGTTGCAATGGTCCATTGATCATAATCCAAGGAGTCACCCACTTCATTAGTCGGAAGTGTGAAACCCGTTTGGATTATGATCCACATCTCGATTTGGGTTTTGAGAAAGCATTCCATCCAACCCTTCCAATAACGGAAGTCATCTCCGTTGTAAAACGGAAGTCGGACGGTGCTAAACCCTTCGAGATGGGCCATTAGAACAAAAAACACAAGGAGACGAAGGAAAAAACTAGCAACGACAAAAACACACAAAAAGTACCAAGACTCGCGTCTTGGATTAGTAGTGCGGGAGTAAATTTAACAAAGCGAAATAAGTCTGAAATAAACAGAAATAAAAGAAAAATAAATCTGTAAAAAGGCTAGATTGGTGGTTTCACCAAATCTTAGCAACCCCCGGCTCTAATACCAATTGTTGGATCGATGTGGTTCGCTAGAGGGAATAGTGATAAAAACTTTTTCTCGTTTCTTTCGTTAAAACTCGAGAGAAAATTAATTGCAGCGGAAATGTAAAGTAAATAGAGACAAATAGGTTTTACTTGGTTCGTAGCCTTCGGCTACTACTCCAAGGCCCTAATGGTCCTTGACCACGCACGGAGGGCAAATACTAAACGAACACCTTCTCGATAGAGATAGGAGTTAAACGAATACAAAAGCTCAAGAAAGACTCAAGGTAGAGGGACACTCCCCCTCTCCTTGATATGATTTAAAGCTCTAAATAAAAACAACTTATACAAATTTAAAGATTATACCGACGACTTTAAAGATTGAGCTAGTCGCCGCTCCTTGGCAGCACTTCGTCGTAGGGATGTCGGAGAGTCGGAGCGTATCGGAAGCACTTGGAAGCTTTTGAATTGATGAAAAACCCTAGGTTTGGCCCTCCTTTTATAGCTTTTAAGCCCCTCATCGAATGGGTCTTTAGCCAATCACAAATGGGCACAAAACCCCTTGAAAAATGGTGATAACTCTTGACTACTCGAGGTTGATCCTTTGACCAGTAGTCGACTGATGGCCATCACCAATCGATCGATGGCAAGATCGACGATTGCTAGCCTAGTCAATGATCGCTTGATGGCAAATGAGTCCTCCGTTGGCAATGACTAATGCTAGCTGCAAGGCAAGGTTAGCTCAACAAAAACATAATTTCGATGGTCGTCGACCATCCGATCTTGACCTAGACCATCTATAAGAAGTCTTTGGTCGGATCTACGCTTAAGATCATCCCCGTAAGGAGGATACGACCTTACTTACGCTCGCACACACGAGCTTACCTCAGTACTTACGTGTTGCTTTTGCTTCTGGCCTTCCACTCAATTCCTTCGGCTCCCTCCGAAGTCTCTTGAGTGTCGCCCGATCACCGCGGCTTCCTCCGGGTGTCGCTAGCCTTCAGCTCCAGCGTTGAGACTTTTCTGCACACTTGATTTAGCTCATGAGATAACAATATATGCTTAACTTTGTATCGTTTGCTATAATCAAAACTTAGGTTCGACTTAGGTGCCTACTGCACCAACATCTACACCGCCAAGGCACATTGAACTTACGCCGCCAAGACTCCGCTTGGACTTTACGCCGCCAATCATTGGACTTATGCTGCCAAGACTCCCGCTTAGACTTTACGCCGCCAATATCAAACCCTTGGACTTCTCAAATGCCAAGACTCAAGCTTGGACTTTCCCTTGCCAAGTTCCCATGACTTGGAATTTCCCATGACAATTACATTGTCATATGTTTTTGTCGAAACATCAAAACATCACTCGAGTCAAACTCGAGTCCTGGTCAATCGTGACCTGGGCCGATTGCACCAACAATCTCCCCCTTTTTGATGTTTGACAAAAACCAAACAACACATTGAGTTAGAACACAACTCAAATCCCTTACCAATTATCCCAAATTGGTAATCTTAAACATTCTCCAAATGTTCTCCCCCAAACATTCTCCCCCTTTTTGACTAACATTAAAAAGGTTATCTCTCCAAGGAGGTCAATGTCTCATGTCCCAATGAGATCTTACAATCTCCCCCCTTTGTCTAAAAATACCTAGGATGCCTACCATCTTCCTAGTGATAAGTCACATATCACTCAAGAGAGGCAATCCTATTCACTCTCCTAATTTCCAAATTTGGGTATCAAAACCCCATTAATTTTCCCAATAACTTCTCCTCTTCAAGGAGAAAAATACATCCATCATTCCAAGATGGATACCTCCCCCTAAAGGCTTGCTCCCCCTTGACCATTGCACCAACAATGTCCTTGGGAAGTCCCTAAGCCAATAGTAACTCTAGGCCATCAAAATTAAGGTTAGAAATTCAACATTGAACTTTCCAACACCTTAAAATTGATACAAACCCTAAACACCTCTTCTAATCCATATCCAATGGATTTTCACCCTTCATCATTCTTCCCAAAGCATATTCTAGGGTGAGTTAAATAAACCATAGTTTTCCAAATCGATAATCAATCGAGTGGTTCAAATTACCAATCGATCGACAACTCATCACCGATCACTACCTGTAGGTGATCGATAAATAAAAAAATCCGTTTTTCAATTATCAGAAATAAGTTTTGGAAAATCATAAATAACTATACGTATATCGAAAAATTATGAAATTTGGTACGTATAATACTTATGACCAATACAATCGGTGAAAAAATATTTGAAAATTATTTTACCCATAAAATAGTGAAATTGTCACAAAGTTCAAAACCATTGAAATTTTCAATGTTTTGGCCCTACTTTGTATCAACTTCATCAATGGTGATTGCTATCAAAAGATAGACTTCACCAAGGTTTTTCAAAATGATTTTAAAATGGTTTCAAAATCTTATTTTGGATCATATTCCTTGGGCTCAATGTACATGACTTGTACACAAGCTTTCCCAATGATCCACCATTGAAATAAGATGAGTTATAGTTCATCTAGATGCAAAAAAAACTATGCACCTTGAACTTAACTCATATCCTAGCATCTCACATGTATCTAGGGTGTATAAATACACATACATGTCAATTGGATGTGAGATGTGGGTTTTGGTTCATTTAAACTAGGGTTTCATGCATCTTCTAAGGCAACCCTACTTGATTCCCTTATGAATGGGACTCCAAGTCATGCCATAGTCGTTAAATCAATTTCAATCGAAATTTTCTTAAATGCATGAATGATTATGGCATTAATGATGATATAAATAAGCATATGCTCATAATCAAGATGTCATGGCATAAGATGAGATCTAAAAACACATGACATTTAAAGCCTTAATCCTAAAACATGAACATGACATATAAAATGATTAAAAGTAAGCATGATGTCATGGCATGTTATATGGCAAACAAAGCATGGCATATAAAATATATAGGTATAATAATACCTAAATTTTAATATTAATTACCATTTGTTGGGATTAATCATATTTTGCCATATTAACCTAATCTCCCTAGTGTGCCAAAAACCCAAAATGACACACTAACCTCTAAACCTAAATTGTGCCAATTTAATTGATTTTTCTTAATTTCAAAAATGCATTGGCACATCCTAAAATCTTTTAGGATATTGATTCAAATCTATTTCCAAGGTAACAATAACCTTGAAAATATCCTAAAGTGCCACCTTTACCATGGTTGAGTTAACTACTGATGTGTGTAAATCATTCTATGTTTTCACTACTCTATATACATGCATTCTATCACATTTCATATCCTAGGCATGTATTTTATCATGATTCAGTTAAAGTTTATCATATTTTGGAAGAAGAGACTGCTTTTGGGTGTTTTTTTGTTAATAGGGCGAAGAAGCAGGCGTATCAAAACAACACAGGCGTGTCAAAGATCGACACGCCCGTGCCATGAGAGCCAGGAGTCGACACGCCCCAGTTCAGCTCCGACACACCCTAGTTCAAGGATCGACACGCCCGTGTCATGAGAGCCAGCAGCCGACACGCCCTAGTTCAAAGATCGACACGCCCGTGTCATGAGAGCCGCCATTGCACACGCCCGCTTAGCTTCGATACACGCCTTGCCTGCCGCAACACGTAAATGTGAAGTCTTCATGCATCCTGTTGGAGCAATACGTAACTGAACGGAAGCATCGAATTCCTTTTCTGCGAGCAATCAGGATCTTCGTCTCAATTACGGGGAAATCTATTGCCTTAATTGAGGACGAGGCTAAGGCTATAAAAGAGGAGAGATTCTAACCCTAAGGGAGGACGGCGGGTGGTCAGAGATCGACGACAGAAGAAGAAAAAGAGAAGGAGTTGGTAGAAGAAGGAGATGGCATCCAGTATCGTAACTTCTTTCTCTAGAAATTCTTGTCAGACTATGGAGTAGTATCCTGTAATCTTAGGATGGGGGAGTAGCCCTTGACAATTTATGACTGATGATATAATCTATACTACCTGAACTATTGTTTATTTTGATCTGGTTCTTTTGGATTCTTATTGATAAACCTAAGGAGCAATGGGGAAGTACCTAACAGTGAACCCGAGTTCTCGAAAGTCAGAACCAACTAGGGAATAACTCCTACTAGTAGCGGTAGTGTATCTATGAGGGCTTGCGGGGGTCTCGTGACAGGTCTCCTTAGCTGATTATGGTCCCGTGTGCAAACCTACCGTGAAGAGGAATTTTGACTCTAGAGGAACTCTCATGAACTTAATGGATCTATCAAATCCAGTTTTTACCAAGTAACGGAGGTAAGACATAGGGAGGTTTGCGGGGGTCTCGTGACAGGTCCCCTTAGCTGATTATGATCCCCTATGCTCGAACACCGTGACAGGTAAATTGAGTTTGATAGGTACAGTTAATGTAGACCTCGAAAGGGGCCGTTGATTTACCTTAGGACAGGTTCCATCAAAACAACTCTAATAAGGTTAGGAAAGAATTAAATCACTTTATAAATTGTCGACGTGGTGAAACCCATATCCTGAGATTCTCCTCAACTCTTGACTTTCAACTCGTTCTTCTCATTCGTTGTTCTTGACTTCTCAGGTTCTTTGCTTAAACCACAATTCGATTGACTAGATAACTTGGTATCACGACCACTCGGTAATTGACCCAATCCCTATGGGATCGATATTTTTATTACTTGACGACAACCGTGCACTTGCGGAAAACAACACATCAAGTTTTTGGCGCTGTTGCCGGGGATTGGCACTCAATATTGAATTGAGCGTGATTTAGTTAATCTAGATTTCTGTTCTGAATTCTATTCTGAATATTGATTGTTCCTATTTTTCTTTTGTATCTATTCTGAATTCTTGTTTTGGGAGCCTCTCTTGTTGTTGCATGCACAGACTTAATAGGGAAATTCTCGATATTGATCCTGAGATAGAGAGAACTTTCCTTGCTAGAAAACAATTTCAGCAAACTCAGGAAAACAATCTGACCTCCGACATGACTGACCAGAATGAGAATAAACCTCTAATAGATTATGCAGCACCTAGTACAAGGGGATTGAGATCGAGTATTAGAAGACCCCCTATTGAAGCGAACAATTTTGAATTAAAACCGGCTCTACTATCCATGGTCCAACAGCATCAATTCGGAGGAGCACTCACTGAAGATCCAAATCTACACTTGGAAGTATTTTTGGAATTTTGCGAAACTTTAAAATCGAGCAGCCTCGGTGATGCTATTAGGATCACGCTTGTTTCCTTTCTCATTACGGGACAAAGCTAGAGCTTGGCTACACTCTCTTCCAGCAGATTGTATAACTACCTGGGATCAGCTGGAGTAAAGATTCTTAGACAAATATTTTCCACCCAGCAAAACTGCAAGTCTTCGCCATCAAATCACGAATTTTGCGCAAAAGGATGGAGAAACATTATTTGAAGCCTGGGACAGATTTAAGGGATTACTACAGCAATGCCCTCATCATGGGCTGGAGAAGTGGCTCATTGTTCATACTTTCTACAATGGAATCTCGTATGCTACTAAAGTTTCTCTTGATTCTGCGGGAGGAGCTCTTATGAACAAAACATTGGATGAAGCTTTTGAGATCATCGAGAATGTGGCAATGAATTCTCACCAATGGGCTACAGAATGAGGATATCAAACTAAAATGCCAGGTAAGTTTGAGGTAAGTACCATTGATCTACTCAGTGCGAAAGTTGATGCGTTAACTCAAAAGCTCGAACATTTTAATGTATCAGCTGTAAACTCATCTAATGTCACTTGCGAGATATGTGGTGTAACAGGACATGTAGCAATGAATTGCCAAATCCTACACGCACCATCTGAAGGAGCTGGGATTGAGCAAGTAGATGCGCTAAATAATTTTAATCAGAAGCCTAATGGTGGCAACCCTTACTCGAACACGTACAATCCCGGTTGGAGGAATCATCCCAACTTTTCGTATAGAGCCAACCAAAATTCTTCGGGACAGAACAGTTTTGGAGCACCTTCGGGATTTCAGCCAGGACCCAAGTCGAGCTTAGAAAAGATGATGGAAAATTTTATTACGTGTCAGGGGAAGATAAATGATGAATTTCGACAGCATATTGTAGAATCAAATCGGCAACATCAAAATAAAACCGAGGCAATCAAGCAATTGGGAGGCAAGGTTGATAATTTGACTAATCACACTAGAATGCTGGAAAATCAAATTTCCCAAATTGCCAGCTCAGCATCAAGGACACCGGGCAGATTTCCTGGAAATTCAGAAGTAAACCCAGCTGAGCATTGTAATTCCATAAGTTTGAGAAGCGGAAGGATTTTAGAAGGAGATAGAACTCAACAAGCGGCCCCTGTGCTAATGGACACGAGCGTGTCAGAGTTGGAAGAAGACAGCACGCCTGGGCTGAATAGAAAAGGAAGCCGACACGCCCTGACCCAGGGCGTGTTGTTCAACACGCCTGAGGCCCACGAGCGCGTGTCAGCCGACACACCCGTGTCGGGTCACTCCAGCAGTCAACACGCCCAGCCTGTGCCAAACGACACAGGCGTGTCGAATAGGGAACCAAGAACATATAAGCCCCCTATCCCGTTCCCTCAAAGGCTGATTAAGGAAAAATTGGATGAACAATTTGGTAAGTTCCTTGAGGTAATTAGGAAGCTATATATCAATATACCTTTTACAGAAGCTCTTCAACAAATGCCCACATACTCCAAGTTCTTGAAGGACATCTTAACAAATAAAAGAAAAGTCGAGGAGCATGTAACAGTGGCTCTTACTGAGGAGTGCAGTGCTTTAATTAAGAACATGGTACCTCCCAAACTAAATGATCCAGGTAGCTTTTCTATCCCTTGCATAATTAATGACTCAAATTTTGATAAGGCTTTTTGCGATTTGGGCGCCAGTGTAAATCTGATACCTCTTTCCATATGCAAGAAACTAGATTTAGGAGAAATGAAACTAACTACTATGGCCTTGCAGTTAGCCGATCGCTCCATTAGATATCCTTTGGGAATCTTAGAAGATGTACCAGTGCAGGTGGGAAATTTTATTATTCCTGCAGATTTTGTAGTACTAGACATGGATGAAGACCCATGTATTCCACTCATTTTGGGGAGACCTTTCTTGGCTACTGCAGGAGCAATGATAGATGTCAAGAACCACAAACTCTCACTTGCATTTGGAAACGACAAAATTGAATTTGACCTTTCAAAAGCTGTTAAACAACCTTCTGTTTTTGATGTTTGTTGTAGGATTGACAGTTTCCAGTCAATAGCACTAGAAGGAGCACCAGAACAAACTCATCTTAATAAGCTCGGAGGGGATTTTGAGGATAAAGAGCTGGAGATTGGCGACCCCAACCTCACACCACAGGTAGAACTTAAGCCTCTTCCATCCACACTCAGGTATGAATTCCTTGGCGAAAACTCTACTTATCCTGTGATCATTAATGCTAATCTGAGCAATGCAGAGACCGAAAAACTGATTGAGGTATTGAAAACACATAAGAATGTCATTGGATACAAGATTGATGATATTAGGGGAATTAGCCCATCGGTTTGCATGCACAGAATTCTACTAGAAGACAATTTTAAAACCTCTATAGAGCATCAAAGAAGGCTGAACCCAGCTATGAAAGAGATAGTCAAGAAAGAGGTCATGAAATTGCTAGATGCAGGAATTATCTATCCAATATCCGATAGCGAATGGGTAAGTCCAGTCCATGTCATGCCAAAGAAAGGGGGGATAACGGTGATAAGGAATGCTATGAATGAGTTAATCCCCACTAGAACTGTTACGGGATGGAGAATGTGTATTGATTATAGGAAATTGAATAAGGAAACTAGAAAGGACCACTTCCCCATCCCATTTATTGACCAAATGCTAGACCGATTGGCAAAACACTCGCATTTACATTAGATGGATACTCGGTTTCTATCAAATCCTATTTATCCTAATGACCAAGAAAACAACTTTCACTGCCCGTATGGTACTTTTGCTTTGGAAGAATGCCTTTTGGACTATGCAATGCAATGCGCCACATTTAGGTGTATGACTTCAATTTTTTCTGACATGATCGAGAATATAATGGAAGTGTTCGTGGATGATTTTTCTGTATATGGTGCAGATTTTGATATGTGTTTATCTAATTTGGTCAAGGTCTTGTAGAGATGCGAGGAAATGAATCTAATGCTTAACTGGGAGAAGTGCCACTTCATGGTGCGAGAAGGCATAGTACTTGGGCACCTAGTCTCACTGCGTGGTATCGAGGTGGACATTGCTAAAGCGAAGTGATCAAGAAGTTGCCTCCTCCAAGATGTCGAAGTGTGTAGTTTCCTAGGACATGCGAGGGTTCTACAACGGTTCAGACTTCTCAAAAATTTCAAAACCATTAACTAATTTGCTTGCTAAAGATGTTGTGTTTCACTTTGATAATCCTTGTCTTGATGCATTTTCCAGTTAAAAGAAGCATTAACAACCGCCCCAATAATGCAACCTCAGTTAGAGTCTCCTTTTGAGATTATGTGATGCAGATTTTTCTTTGTGGGAGCGATGTTAGGACAAAGGAAGGATCGCAAGGTGTATGCAATCTACTACGAAACATTGGATGAAGCACAAATGAATTATGCTACCACAGAGAAGGAACTCTTGGCTATAGTATTTGCTTTCAACAAGTTCAGATCTTATATCATAGGGACCAAGGTGATAGTTTACACAGATCATGCAGCCATAAGATATTTGCTGAGTAAAAAGGAATCTAAGCCAAGACTTATCCGGTGGATACTTCTCCTACAAGAGTTTGACTTAGAAATTCGAGACAAGCAAGGAACAGAGAACGTAGTTGCAGACCATCTATCGAGGCTTCATCTAGAACCAAATGCGGGAAGAGCCGATGATCTTGCTATAAATGATTTCTTTCCGGATGAGCAGCTACTAGCAGTTAGAACAATCAAAGCTCCGTGGTATGCTGATTTTGCCAACTACCTAGCTTGCGGGATAATACCTTCTCACATGAGTTATCATCAGAGGAAGAAGTTCCTTTTGGATGTAAAGCATTATGTGTGGGACAAACCATTCCTGTTCAAGCAAGGGGCGGATGCTATATATCGAAGATACGTATCCGAAGAAGAGATTGAGGATATATTGTATCACTGTCATTCTTCTGCATATGGAGGTCACACGAGCAGGACAAAGATGCGGCAAAGGTTTTGCAAGCAGGATTTTATTGGCCTCATATTTTTAGAGACTCTCGGAATTATGTGACGACCTGTGACCGCTATCAAAGGACCGGGAACATATCAAGGAGATATGAGATGCCTCAAAATTCGATATTGGAAGTCGAATTGTTCGACATTTGGGGAATTGACTACATGGGACCCTTCCCTACTTCCTATAAAAATACCTATATACTGGTAGCAGTGGACTATGTGTCTAAATGGGTTGAGGCTCTACCATCCCCCTCTTGTGATGCAAAAACAGTCATTAAGCTCTTTAAGAGTATAATATTTCCAAGATTTGGAATACAGGAGCGATAATAAGTGATGGAGGCTCACACTTTATCGAAAGAAAATTTGAAAGTCTTCTCGAAGTATGGAGTAACCCATAAACTAGCCTCACCATATCATCCACAAGCGAGCGAGCAAGTAGAAGTTTGAATAGAAATCAAGACTATCTTGGAAAGCGATATCAAGATCAAGGAAGGATTGATCTTTAAGACTTGATGATGCTCTATGGGCCTATCGAGCGCCTCAAGACACCCATTGGAATGACTCGTTTGACTAGTTTATGGAAAACCATGTCATCTTCGATTGAAATAGAGCACAGGGCATATTGGGCAATTAAATGGCTTAATTTTGACTGAAGAAAGCCGGAGAGAAAAGAAAAGCTACTAAATGAACTTGAAGAACTACGCCTTGATGCTTATGAACATGCAAGGTCTTACAAGGAAAAGCGAAGAGGTGGCATGACAAGAACATCATGCAGAGAATTCCATCAAGGAGACTTGGTATTACTATTCAATTCAGTTGAAAATCTTTCTGGGAAGTCTGAAATCCGGATGGTCGGGGCCATATCGAGTTGAAAAGGTTTATCCTCATGGAGCTATTGATATATCTAGTGAGTCTCAGAATTTTCAAAGTAAATGGTCAAAGACTTAAGAGATACTTCCATAAACAATTTTGTTGAGCTAATTGGAGATGAGAGAGGCGAGCATACTCCTCAAGCCATATCCCCAAAACTAGGAGTAACCGAGGGTCAAGCTAACGACCTTAAACAAGCGCTTCTTGGGAGGCAACCCAAACTATTTTCATTTCTTTTTAGTTATTGTATTTTATTTTATTTTATTATTTATTCTATTTTTATTTTTTCAGGTTTTCGGGATCGTGCCCGCTGCGTGCCAAGTTGACCGCGACCGAACTTAGAAACAGCGTGTTGTTGGTACCGAAGACAACACAGCGAGGCGTCTTGACTAGCACGCCCGTGTCGCACCTTCTCAACCTTGCACGCTGGGCGAATCTGCGACATGCACAGGGAGCGACGCGAGACGCTTAAGTCGGTATTTGCATATGAGGATGCCCGACACGCCTATGCTGCGGATAACCCTCTAAAGCCGACCCGAGCACGCCCTAATTTTCCACTCGCAATCCAAGGTTGAAGCAGCCGCCGTCGGTCTCTCTCTCAGCGGTAGGAGCTAACTGTCTCTCTCCATCACCAAGCGCCATGAGCAAGCGGTGAAGAGAAGGATGCTAGTAGTGAAGACGATGACCATTGACCACCTTGAACTATTTTGTGAGTTTCGATGCACATCCTTTATTGTTTATTCTGTCTCTACTTAGATTTTTAGTTTGATTACTGCCATTTTGTTTGCATCTTTTCATATATCATAACAGTGCATTTTTTTTTTTATATATCATATAGCATAATACAACTGAACATTGGTCGGATCATGATAGTCCTTTTTGCCTATTTGATAAGAACCATATTTCACTTCTAACACGGTCTATAGGTCTGAGGTATCCAAAGAAAAGATTTAAATCCCCCATATCGGACGAGTACTCGATTTTCCATGATTTTCCATTGGAGACTTACCTACGCAACTTGGTTACTGGAGAAACACTTTCACTAGAAGTATGTTTAAAAAAAAAAAAAAAAAAAGGGTTACTGGAATTGTTTTCAAGCACCCCTTTGAGACCAAGTAGTTACTGGGGAAACACCTAAAAGGTGCCCCTTTGAGACTAACTAGTTACTGGGGAAATGCTCTCTATAATTCTTTTCCTTCTCTCTTCTTATGAAGTGCTCCTTTGAGACCTTTTGATGATAGGTAAGAATGATCCATGCATTAAGGCAGGTAAGTGCCTCTATGCCGGAAATAAGAATGTTCTACGATAGAAGGGATGTCAAGTCCAGATTGGTGTCCAATGACTTTAGTCCACCATTTCACGTGCACTATATAGGGATCTTTCAAACTTGGCAACTAGGAATGATTTGAAAAGATTAAGATCAGATTGTATACCTCTGGATGGTGTCTAGCATTTCCACAATTAAATTGTCTTTTGGGTTTTCTTTGCTTGAGGACAAGCAAAAGTTTAGGACTAGGGGATTTTGATGTGTGTAAATCATGCTATGTTTTCACTACTCTATATACATGCATTCTATCACATTTCATATCCTAGGCATGTATTTTATCATGATTCAGTTAAAGTTTAGCATATTTTGGAAGAAGAGGCGCTTTTGGGTGTTTTTGTGTTAGAGGCGAAAAGCGGCGTATCAAAACTCTTTCTGAGCGTGTCAGATCGACCGCGCCCGTGTCATGAGCCGGCGGTAAACCGCCCGATTCGGCTCCGACCGCCCTAGTTCAAAGATCGACGCGCCCGTGTCGCATGAGCGGCCCCGGCGAACCGCCCGGTCGAGCTCAAACCGCCCTAGTTCAAAGATCGACACGCCCGTGTCGCATGAGCTAGCGGTAAACCACGCCCGATTTAGCGACACGCCCGGTTCAAGCGCCACGCTCGGTGGGAAATGCGCGACAGCGCGATGCCCTCGTGTAGCGCAGGCGTGTTGGCTGATTCGAATTCCTTTTGCGAGCAATCGGGATCTTCGTCTCAATTATGGAAATCTATTGCCTTAATTGAGGAGGAGGCTAAGGCTATAAAGAGGAGAGATTCTAACCCTAAGGGAGGGCGGCGGGTGGTCGAGAGATCGGCAGCGGAAGAAGAAAAAGAGGAGTCGGCAGAAGAAGGAGATGGCATCCAGTATCGTAACTTCTTTCTCTAGAAATTCTTATCAGACTATGGAGTAGTATCCTGTAATCTTAGGATGGGGGAGTAGCCCTTGACGATTTATGACTTATGATATAATCTATACTACCTGAACTATTATTTATTTTGATCTGGTTCTTTTGGATTCTTATTGATAAACCTAAGGAGCAAAGGGGAAGTACCTAACAGTGAACCCGAGTTCTCGAAAGCCAGAACCAACTAGGGAATAACTCCTACTAGTAGCGGTAGTGTATCTATGAGGGCTTGCGGGGGTCTCGTGGTGAGTCTCCTTAGTGATTATGGTCGTGTGCAAACCTACCGTGAAGAGGAATTTTGACTCTAGAGGAACTCTCATGAACTTAATGGATCTATCAAATCCAGTTTTACCAAATGCGGAGGTAAGACATAGGGAGGTTTGCGGGGTCTCGTGATAGGTCCCCTTAGGTGATTATGATCCCTATGCTCGAACAGTAGAGTAAATTGAGTTTGATAAAATGCAGTTAATGTAGACCTCGAAAGGGGCGTTGATTTACCTTAGGGCGAGTTCCATCAAAACAACTCTAATAAGGTTAGGAAAGAATTAAATCACTTTATAAATCATCGACGTGGTGAAACCCATATCCTGAGATTCTCCTCAACTCTTGACTTTCAACTCGTTCTTCTCATTCGTTGTTCTTGACTTCTCAGGTTCTTTGCTTAAACCACAATTCGATTGACTAGATTACTTGGTATCCGACCACGACCTTTCAATTGTGTGATCGACAATATGTGATGGATTTATTATGGCGACAATGTGCACTTACGGAAAACAACATCAAGTTTTTGGGGTCACGTGGCTAATACTCACCCAAAATGATGTCTTGTTTCTAAAAATATGCTGATTTAATTAATCATGATAAAATACATGCCTAGGATATGAAATGTGATAGAATGCATGTATATAGAGTAGTGAAAACATAGCATGATTTACACACATCAACTACCCATTCAATCAAGGTTGGCACACCCTAAACCCATCTAGCGTGAATCAATCACGCTCTTAGGAACCCAAAACCGATTTGAGCTCCTAGGGTTAATCAGGTATTTCTTAGGGATAACCTTCCTAGATACCTTCCTAATGACCCTCCTAGGCTTGTTAGCCTTGGTCATTGTGGTCTTACCTAGGTTGACTCTAGGGGTAACTCCCCTTGCAACCTTCTTAGTGGCCACCCTAGGTTTCCTAGAAACCCTAGCCACTAGGCACAACCTTTGGTCAACCCTAGGGATGACTTCCCTATTGACCTTGGTTTTCTTAGGTTTAGTTCCATAATCAAATGGGACATTGTGATAGGTTTCCTTGTGCTTAGGTTTGCCCTTGGATGACTTTTGATCCTTAGGTCTTAAGTGTTGACTTTGAGTTTTTGACCTAGGAGTTGGATCATTAGACCCTTTAAATTGAGTTTGTATATTCTTAAGGGTCTTTTCTAGTTTCTCAAGCCTTGACCTCAAGGCTTGGTTCTCCAATTCTAATTGCCCCATTTTTTAGTTTTGATTTAAACCATGGGCATTGTCCTTTCTAGGCATATGCCTAGTCCATTTAGGGTTAAACCCTAGGTGTTCTCCTATTTTCTTGATAGATTCTCTAGGTAAAATATTTTTAGGGACATTAGTCCCAAATTTCTTCTTATTTCCTAAGTGGACACTCTTAGCACCTAAACAAATATGTCTATTATTTCTAGCATGCTTTTCATGTACAATAGCAAGACTATTAAAATTATTCTTAGCATGCTTCTTATCCCTAGAAATTGAAGGTGCATTAATAAATTTTACCTTTGGGTTTGCCTTGGAGGCTCCCCCTACTTGTGTTGCTCCTTCTTGCCCTTTCCTCTCCCCCCTTGGGCAATGACTCCGGTAATGCCCCTTTGAGTTGCACTTGAAGCATATGATATGCTCCTTGCTCTTTTGACTTTGGGGACCGGCATCCTTGACTTTTGGTGCCGGTGGAGCTTTTCTGATCTTCTTTGGGCACTTGCTCTTATAGTGCCCGGTTTCCCTACACTCAAAGCAAATTATATGATTTTTATTTAAACTTAAGTTGCTTGAGTTACCTAGGTTAATGAGGACCAGAATTGGACTTTGGGCTTCTTCATCTTGACCGGATGTCGAAGCTTCTTCTTGATGTTCCGGTGTGGAGGTTCTCTCCTCCCCCTCAATCCTTGAGGTGGATGCTTCTTCCACTTCCTCCACCTCTTCTGATCCGGATGTTGATTCCCTATCAATCTCTGAATCCTCACTTCCTTGTGAGGATGATGCATTAGCTTCTTCGGTCTCTTCCCCTTGGACCATTGATGAGCTATCATGAAGCTTGGCCACTTGGCTCCATAGCTCCTTGGCATCCATAAAATCCCCTACCATACACACAATATCATTAGGGACCAAATCAAAAATAAAATTTACTACCTTTACGTTTTTCTCGAAGGTTTGAATTTGATCTTTACTTCATCTCTTCCTTTTGAGGAATCCACCTTTTGGTCCTCTTGGAAACTCAAATCCTTCCATTAATAGGGACCACCCCTCAAAATCTTTCATCATCAAAAAATCTTCAATCCTTTTCTTCCAAGAATTGAAGTCTTCTCGTCCATAGAATGAATAAGAAACCGGTGTGTTGATGTTCCATCCTAATTGTTCTTGGACTTCCATCTTTCCCTCTAGCGTCTTGACTCTGGGTTGTTAATCCGTAGAAGAGCCCCGGGCTCTGATACCACTTGTTAAGATCTTTGTGATGGCTAGAGGGGGTGAATAGCGGTTCACGGTTCGTAGATTGAATTTGCTCGTGATCGTGTCTACAATTTTGTTAGCGCAGCGGAACATAGATAATGATAACAATAACGAAATAGACAATTACACACGAACACGAGTATGTAACGTGGTTCGGAACCGCACGGTTCCTACTCCACGGATCGGGCTCACACGAGCCCTAGTGATGCCAATCACACACCACTATAAAATAACTCCTTCTCGGAACAATTCGGAGGTGGAGAAACCTCGTACAATGTATACAATAGTAATACAAGATGAATACAAGCAATATAATGAAATACAAAGCAATACAAGTAAAGAAAACACTTTACATATTCTCTTTGAATGCTTGATCGCTAGGTTGATCGAGTAACACTTGGAGACCCTGAATTGCAGCAGCAACTTGCCCCAAATCGCCTCAAAGAACCATACCATTTTCCTCCATCACGAGCTCCTTATAAAGCTTCAACCTGTGCTGGAAAAAGTCAATCAGTCGACTGATAGAGACCATCAGTCGACTGATGCCACTGTTGTCGTGAGACAACGGCTAGATCCCCGTTGGATAAGTCCAACGGATCTACCATCAGTCGACTGATCATACCCATCAGTCGACTGATGGAGTCCTCACTCGACCAGTCGAGTCTCGACTCCATTCTATGGCCGATTTCGGCACCACCGATCGTGATCACACGATCGATCGACCGCCGAGCCATCACCGATCAGCGCCACTTGGCGCGCCTACTAGGCCACAACCCACAATCAAACCCTAGTTGACTCGGTCCAGTCGACTGCCACATGGCACCAGTCGACTGGCACACCTCAAACATGAGGTTTTATCCCAAGTATGGTTCCCCAATACTTGCTAGACCACCCTTAGTCTATACCTAAGCCTTCAAGCCACCTCCATCAGCCTCACGTCTCTCGGATCCCTCCAAGTCATCCATGACTTGTTCATCCATCGCGCTAGCCTTCAGGTACTTCCATCGGCTATGTCATGCTAACGGTGTCTACACCGCCAAGGCACATTGGACTTACTGTTGGGATGTATACTGAAAGCCTAGCTCTTTGGTATGGACATTTTATTTTGAAATAAGAATCACATGATCATTGTTTGCACTTTATATTTATATATGTGCATATTGTCTAATACTTTACATTGTAGATAACATGGTGCTTGGGTGTGGCACAGAAGATCATGTTATCAGTCCCTTGTAGAGTATAAGTAGAGGCTCACAACCAAGATGGTTTTGGACAAACCATTGGCATGGTTGTAGTGTAGCTTGGTATTGTTTTGTCTTGAACATAAAGTTACACTAGTACACTTAGGTGTATTGAGCAGGACCGACATAGAGGTGATTCAATTTGTTGCTGACTACATAATTGAATCGGACCTCGGATATTATGTTGTACATGCTCTTAATCCCGATATAATAACGGACACATGTACTTAGTATTTATTTCTTTGATTTACCAGAGGGTGAGATTTCTATGGATTAAATCAATATGCCCGGTAAGTTGGGAAATGATATTATTTACATGGTGTGTCGTTGATTATAGGAGGAATCCGTGTCCTATGTATTAGGTTGATGATGTCCCCTTGAGGAGCTCATAAGGTTCATCATGTAAACCCTGCAGGTTGACTTAGTCAACATGATGATAAGGTTGAGTGGTACTACTCGAGGAGTTAGATGTTAATTAATTGATGGTCAGTAAATCAATTAATTAACGGACATCCGATATCTTAAACACGGGGAGATGGATGTACAAATAATATATGGAGCCCATATTAATTTATGGGGGTTGGTGAGGTAGTTCGATGATGATCCTCTAGTGGAATGGAACATCATTGATGGATCAAGTTTGTGTGGTTCCGATCCATCGGGTGGCCAAGACCCAACTCCTCCTCATGGTCCCTATCGTAGCCTAATATAAACCTCATAAAGTCTAGATCAAATGATGGAAAACAAATCTCTAGATCCGACGGTTGGGATTAAATCCCTAGAACCGACGGTGGAGATTAAATCTCTAGATCCGACTGTTGGGATTAAAACCCTAGAACCGATGGTTGAGATTAAATCTTTAGATCCGATGGTTAGGATTAAAACCCTAGAACTGATGGTTGAGATTAAATCTCTAGATCCGACAGTTGAGATTAAAACCCTAGAACCGACGGTGGAGATTAAACCAAGGCCTAAACCTAACTCTATATATATATAGGCTTAAAGTGGGCAGAATGGTTGATGATGGATGGCTTAGGGGATTAGGGTTTACTTCCTTTGGAGGCTAGGAACCCTAGTTGGTTTAGAATCTTTTGGGCGGCTAGGGTTTGGGAGAAAGGTATGGGGCGGCAACAAGTGGAAGAAGAGTTTCTTCTTCTTCCTAAGGCATGGCCGGTCCCTTCCTTCTACCCTTCTACCTTGGTTGGTCCACATTCTATTCTTTTATCCCTCTTCCATGGCGGCATAGTTGATGGAGTTGGATGGCTTGGCACAGCAACCCTAAGGAGGAAACCCTAATTAGGGTTTGGCTCCTTTAGGGTTAGGACAAGGTTTGGAAGGAGGGTAGGCGGCATCTTGTGGAAGAGTTCTTCTTCTTCCTAGGAAAGGTGGCCGGTTTAGATCTCCTCCTTCCACCTCGGTTGGGCGGCAAGAAGACCTAAGGAGGAAACCCTAATTAGGGTTTGGCTCCTATGGTTTGGCGGCTAGGGTATGCAAGGAAGGTGGGCGGCAACTATAGGAGAGGAGCTCTTCCTCTTCCTAGGTTGTGGCGGCTCCTTCCTCTATTCCCTCCAGTGGCGCGCCAACATATTCCCTTTATCCTCTTCACTCCATCTTGGCGTGGCACCAAAACAAGGGTTTGTCCCTAGTTCGGTACCTTGGTTGTTTCCATTATGTTCTCTCTATTCTTGGGGCAGCGGCATCAATCCTTTTGTGGATTGGTTGGCTCAAGCAAGAAGGAAAGAGAGTTCTTCTTTCTTTGGATTGAAGAAGATCTAAGTCAAAGGAGGATCTTGGAGGATCTAAAGTTAGACATAGATAGAAGATAACTTTTAGTTTTGTTTTTATTTTATTGATTATTTAGTCTTATATATTTGTATGTGATAATATGGATTCGTATATTTTGTTTATAATCCTATTTATTTAAAACAATAGTTGTTGTGTTGATTTGTTGAATTATGATCCAAGGTTATTGGGTGAAAATTTAATTTTTGAATTAAATCATTGTTAACCATTTTTTTTATTTTGTTGATTAGATTTCATGCACTTATATTATAGGATCGATGGATAATAGTAAAATAGGTTTTTTGGGGATTAGATGGCTTATTATATGTGGTATGTGGTTGTATGTGTGTGATATGTATATTTCGGGGTTTGAGGCTAGATTAGTATTTAATTTTGTAATTAAAATTACTTTTTTTATATTTATTTATAGATGTCATGTTTTATATGATGTTGATGTGTAAAAATTTATTTTCAATTTATAAGTAGGAGAGTATTTTAATTAATTCATGGCCTCCATAATATTGTGAAAAACAAAATGTGTGTCAGTGCTTCCTCAGAGTGGGGGATATTTTAATTAATTCACTGGTCAAATAATGGTGTATGGAAATTATCTAGGAGCATGTGTGCCTTCCCGAGGTAAAAGCATAATCCAAAATAATTTTATACTATCTATAATGTGTGTGCACTTAGATGCAAATAAAATATCCTCCCATAAGTCACTTTGCTTTTAATCAAATTGAGAGGAACTGTAATTTTATTTGTCAAAAAGTAAGGTTGACAAGATAATAAAATTAATGGGTAAAACCTCCTCTTACAAATGTAGAATTCGTATACGTCCACACAGAGTGGCATACGATATTCTCGGTGATTTGAGGTGTTGGTTGATTTCGGAATTTTATTGTTTTGAGGAATCAATAATATTTGAAATCTAATATAATGATCTATGTGATTCTTAGGATTTTCAAAATTGACTTTCAGTCCACTTACTATGATACTAAAGGAAATAAACTTACTGTACCCAAATAATGTTGATTGGAAAAGAATCCAAATATTGTCTTATTTGCTAGGAAGTACAAGTATGCACTCTTCAAAGAGTGTCCTCAAGCCATCATTGCTCAAAAGGGTTTCTACTTCTAAGCTGAAAAGCAAGAAGAAGAAGAAACAAGGAGAAGCAAAGATGGTGGGAGGATCTCAGGGAAGAGTGAAAAAGTCGAAAGGCAAGTACTTCACTTGCGAGCAGGATGGACATTGGAAGAAGGACTGTCCCAATCCAAAACAGAATAAAGGTATATCTTTTGGACTAGTCATTGAAACATGATTAGTGGTGATATCTATCGGCACCTGGTGAGTTGATACGGGAGCCACTAATCATGTCTGCAACAATTTGCAGGGGTTCCAGGAAACCTGATGACTAGCTAAAGGGGAGATTACCATTTACTTGGGCAATGCCATGATGGTGGCGGCTATTGCAGTGGGAGAAGTTTTATTTATCTCTTGAGAATAATAAAACTTTGGTTCTGGAAAATTCCCTTTATGTACCTTTATTTAGAAAGAATTTAGTTTCAGTTTCTAAATTATTATGGATAGATATTCTATTTCTTTTAATGACAAAGTTGTTATAAAAAGGAATAGGGAGAATATCTATTCAGGTACATTGAAAGGAAATTTGAACCAAAACCTCCCACGATGCAAATTGAAGTTAATAACTCATCTTCTAAATCCAATAAGAGAAAAGAACCTTCGAATATGAACCAAACATATCTTTGGCTTCTTAGGCTTGCTCACATTAACCTAAGCAGAATTCAAAGGTTGATAGCTGATGGACCTTTTGGGTTCATTAGTGGTGGAGGATCTCCCAACCTACGAATCTTGCTTGGAGGGTAAGATGACCAAGAGGCCTTTTTAAGGCCAAGGGGTATAGAGCCAAAGATGTGTTAGAGATGGTTCATTCTTATTTGTGTGGTCCTATGGCTATCTAGGCAAGAGGTAATCTTGAATATTTCATCTCTTTTGTAGATGATTATTCAAGATATGGATGACACTACGATCTGATCGTGGTGGTGAGAACCTCTTGGGAGAGTTTAGGAACTACTTATCAGAGGTTGGGATTCAATCCCAATTGACTGCACCTGGCACACCCCAGCAGAACGGTGTAGCAGAGCGAAGGAAAAGGACTCTTATGGAGATGATTAGATCGATGATGAGTTATTCTGACTTATCAGATTCGTTCTAGGGATATGCTCTAGATACGACGGTATACATTCTGAACCTGGTTCCATCTAAATCAGTGCCTTCTACTCCCACAGAATTGTGGACTGGGCGAAAGCCTAGTCTAAGACATATTTAGATATGGGAGTACAGCACATTGGCTGAAGGCAGATACTGGTAAGATGGAACCTCGTATAGAAGTACGCATGTTCGTTGACTATCCCAGGGGAACGAAGGGTGGATTGTTTTATAGTCCTAGAGATCAGAGGGTGATCGTTAACACGAACGCCAGATTTCTAGAGGAAGACTATGTGATGAGCCACAAGCCCAAGGGTAAAATTGTTCTGGAGGAGTTAAAAAGGGAAGTCACTTCTTTAGTACCACCGGTACAAGAGGACATACCACATGTCACTGTACCGCGTGTCACAGAGGATACACAGGTGATACCTCGTCGTAGTGGGAGGGTTGTTAGACATCCTGAGAGATTCATGTTCTTGGGAGAATCTTTTGATTTGGTCCCTAGCAAACATGAACCTGATCCCTAGACATAGGACGAGGCAATCCAAGATATAAATACAGCATCTTTGCAAAGTGCAATGAATACTGAGATTGAATCTATGGATTCAAGTCAGGTCTGGGAGCTCTTGTGTACTGCAGCTCATATGGATTATGAGTTGTGGCAGATGGATGTCAAGACAGCTTTTCTTAATGGAAGTCTTGAGGAAAACATCTATATGAAGCAACCAGAGGGATTCATTGCTAAGGGCAAAGAGCATATTGTATGTAAGCTTAATCGGTCCGTTTATGGACTGAAGCAAGCTTTGAGGTCTTGGAACATCCGCTTTGATGAGGTAAATCCAGACTTATGGATTTATTCAAAGTCCGGATGAGTCTTGTGTATACAAGAGATGTGACGGAAACGTAGTGGTATTTCTTGTACTATACGTAGATAATATTTTGGTAGTTGGAAACAATATCAGAGTGTTATCAAACGTAAGGGTATGGTTGTCCAAACAGTTTTGAAGGACTTGGGAGAAGTGGGTCACAACCTTGGGATCAAGGTTGTTGTGCTTATCCCAAGCTTCATACATAGACATGATTTTGGATCGTTTTAGCATGCAGAACTCCAAGAAGGGTTTTCTACCCTTCAGGTATGGAGTTCCTTTATCTAAGGAGATGTGTCCTAGATCATCTGAGGTGATAAAGGAGCTGAAGGCGGTTCCTTATGCTTTGGCAGTAGGAAGCCTCATGTATGCTATGTACGAGACAAGATATCTGCTTTGTCGTGGGCATGGTTAGCAGATATCAGAGTAATCCAGTGACAGGGACATTGGACTGCGGTAAAGCATATATTATAGTGTCTAAGAAGGACTAGGGATTATATGCTAGTTTACCGGGCAGACCAATTACTCCCTGTGGGTTGCATGGATTGCGATTTCCAATCAAATAGGAATAACAGTAAGTCTACCTCAGGTTTTGTGTTTACTTTAGGAGGTGGAGCCATTGTATGGAGGAGTGCCCAGCAAAAATGCGTGGCGGACTCCACCATGGAAGCTGAGTATGTGGCAGCCTATGAGGCGGCCAAAGAAGATGAGTGGCTCAAGAACTTTCTGATGGACTTGGATGTGATTCCTGGTTTGCCCAGAAATATCACAATTTATTGTGATAATAATGGTGCAGTTACAAACTCGAAGGAACCACGAGCCCATAAGGCTAGTAAACACATAGAGTGCAAGTACCACCTGATACGAGAAATCGTAAAGGAGGTAGAAGTTGTTGTCGCCTAGCATGCATCAGAGGATGACCTGGTAGACCCTTTCACTAAGGCCCTTCTAGCGAGAGCTTTGATAGGCATGTGGAGGGAAGGGGAATCAGATGTATGGCAGTATGATGACAGCATAGTCTTTTAATATAAGTGGGAGATTGTTGGGATGTATACTGAAAGACTAGCTCTTTGGTATGGACATTTTATTTTGAAATAAGAATCACATGATCATTATTTGCACTTTATATTTATATATGTGCATATTGTCTAATACTTTATATTGTAGATAACATGGTGCTTGGGTGTGGCACAGAAGATCATGTTATCAGTCCCTTGTAGAGTAAGTAGAGACTCACAACCAAGATGGTTTTGGACAAACCATTGGCATTGTTGTAATATAGCTTGGTATTGTTTTGTCTTGAACATAAAGTTACACTAGTACACTTAGGTGTATTGAGCAGGACCGACATAGAGGTGATTCAATTTGTTGCTGACTACATAATTGAATCGGACCTCGGATATTATGTTGTACATGCTCTTAATCCCGATATAATAACGGACACATGTACTTAGTATTTATTTCTTTGATTTACGGAGGTGAGATTTCTATGGATTAAATCAATATGCCCGGTAAGTTGGGAAATGATATTATTTACATGGTGTGTCGTTGATTATAGGAGGAATCCGTGTCCTATGTATTAGGTTGATGATGTCCCCTTGAGGAGCTCATAAGGTTCATCATGTAAACCCTGTAGGTTGACTTAGTCAACATGATGATAAGGTTGAGTGGTACTACTCGAGGAGTTAGATGTTAATTAATTGATGGTAAGTAAATCAATTAATTGACAGACATCCGATATCTTAAACACGGGGAGATGGATGTACAAATAATATATGGAGCCCATATTAATTTATGGGGGTTGGTGAGGTAGTTCGATGATGATCCTCTAGTGGAATGGAACATCATTGATGGATCAAGTTTGTGTGGTTCCGATCCATCGGGTGGCCAAGACCCAACTCCTCCTCATGGTCCCTATCGTAGCCTAATATAAACCTCATAAAGTCTAGATCAAATAATGGAAAACAAATCTCTAGATCCAACGGTTGGGATTAAATCCCTAGAACCGACGGTGGAGATTAAATCTCTAGATCCGACGGTTGAGATTAAAACCCTAGAACCGACGGTTGAGATTAAATCTCTAAATCCGATGGTTAGGATTAAAACCCTAGAACCGACGGTTGAGATTAAATCTCTAGATCCGACGGTTGGGATTAAAACTCTAGAACTGACGGTGGAGATTAAACCAAGGCCTAAACCTAACTCTATATATATATAGGCTTAAAGTGGGCGGCAAGAATGGTTGATGATGGATGGTTTAGGGGATTAGGGTTTGCTTCCTTTGGAGGCTAGGAACCCTAGTTGGTTTAGAATCTTTTGGGCGGCTAGGGTTTGGGAGAAAGGTATGGGGCGGCAACAAGTGGAAGAAGAGTTTCTTCTTCTTCCTAAGGCATGGCCGGTCCCTTCCTTCTACCCTTCTACCTTGGTTGGTCCACATTCTATTCTTTTATCCCCTCTTCCATGGCCGGCGCATAGTTGATGGAGTTGGATGGCTTGGACGGCAAGCAACCCTAACGAGGAAACCCTAATTAGGGTTTGGCTCCTTTAGGGTTGGGCGGCCAAGGTTTGGAAGGAGGGTAGGCGACATCTTGTGGAAGAGTTCTTCTTCTTCCTAGGAAAGGTGGCCGGTTTAGATCTCCTCCTTCCACCTTGGTTGGGCGGCAAGAAGACCTAAGGAGGAAACCCTAATTAGGGTTTGGCTCCTATGGTTGGGCGGCTAGGGTATGCAAGGAAGGTGGGCGGCAACTATAGGAGAGGAGCTCTTCCTCTTCCTAGGTTGTGGCCGGCTCCTTCCTCTATTCCCTCCACCGTGGCCGGCGCCCAACATATTCCCTTTATCCTCTTCACTCCATCTTGGCCGGCGGCACCAAAACAAGGGTTTGTCCCTAGTTCGGTACCTTGGTTGTTTCCATTATGTTCTCTCTATTCTTGGGGCCGGCGGCATCAATCCTTTTGTGGATTGGTGGTTGGCTCAAGCAAGAAGGGAAAGAGAGTTCTTCTTTCTTTGGATTGAAGAAGATCTAGGAAGCTTCAACTTGTGGAGGATCTTCGCCCACACGAAGTCTACAAGGAGGTTAGGACATACGATAGAAGATCAAGAGGTATAAAAGTTTTATAACTTTTATTATTGTTCTTTGCATGTTCTTATTGATATGCTAGCTTATGTTCTTTATGTTAGTATATGTTGATTATACTAGTTTACATTTGCATGTATTTGTATAATCATGGACCCCGAATAAGAAACACAAAAACCAGCAATCCGTCTGTCGTCTCTTCTGTGGCTAATCGAGTAGAAGAGTTTGGTTGCTTGAACAACTAGTTTGTTCAAGCGATCGCTCGAGTCGTTGGCACGACGATGAATTGGTTGTGCTTAGGAAACTCATCCCATCCGGATTAGTTTTCATTAGTGAAAATTTTAATCCGGGGACATGGGAGCCAATGAGCCTCCGAGGATTAGCACATTGCCAGCACTTACGCCGCCAAGACTCCGCTTGGACTTTACGCCGCCAATCATTGGACTTATGCTGCCAAGACTCCCGCTTGGACTTTACGCCACCAATATCAAACCCTTGGACTTCTCAAATGCCAAGACTCAAGCTTGGAATTTCCCTTGCCAACCCATGTTGGACTTTTCATGCCAAGACCCATGCTTGGACTTTCCTTGCCAAGACCCATGCTTGGACTTTCCCTTGCCAACCTATGTTGGACTTTCCATTTGCCAAGACTCATGCTTGTACTTTTCTCAAATACCAAGTGTCCCACTTGGACTTCCCATGCCAAGTTCCCATGACTTAGACTTTCCCATGACAATTACATTGTCATATGTTTTTGTCAAAACATCAAAACATCACTCGAGTCAAACTCGAGTCCTGGTCAATCGTGACCTGGGTCGATTGCACCAACAGATAGTAGCTCTCGCTTCCAGCCTTCCACTCGATTCCTTCGGCTCCCTCCGAAGTCACTCGAGTGTCGCCCGACCACCGTGGCTTCCTCCGGGTATCGCTAGCCTTCAGCTCCAGCTTTAGCACTTTTCTGCACACTTGATTTATCTCATGAGATAACGATGTAAACTTAACTTTGTGTCTTTGCCATAATCAAAACACAAGTTCGATTATCTAGTGCCCCTGCACCAACAGAGTTTGCATACAACAACAGCTACCACTCTTCTATCCAGATGGCTCCTTTCGAGGAATTATACGGCAGACCCTGTAGATCTCCTGTGTTATGGGAGAAAGTTGGGGAACGACATATATTGGGGCCTCAGAGTATCCAGCATGATGCAGAGTTGGTATGAGTCATCAGACGACGATTATCAGAGGCATAGGATAGACAGAAGAGTTATGTGGACCGGAGATGAAGGCCTTTGGAATTCTCAATCGGTGACTATGTATTCCTACGAGTGTCACCCACTAAAGGAATCAAGAGATTTGGGCTAAAAGGAAAATTAGCTCCATGCTACATTGGTCCATTTAAGATATTGGAGCGGATTGGAGGTGTTGCTTATCGGTTGGCTTTACCTCGGACTTGCGGGTGTTCACAACGTATTCCATGTATCTATCCTGAGGAAATACGTGTCGCGATCTAACCATGTTCTGAAAGAGGTTCCGATACCACTCCAGGCGAATGCGACTTATGAGGAGATTCCGGTGCGGATTCTTGGTCGCAAAGAGCGACAGTTGCGAAACAAAACCATCTGACTCTTAAAGGTGGGATGATAGCATCATATGGATGAGGAGGCTACATAGGAGCTGGAGGATACTATCCGAGCTTGATACCCTCATCTGTTTACCTGAGGTATGTGGTTATTTCGGAATATGCTTGAATTAATTTTTTTACATTTAAGTACGAAATTTGGGGACCAAATTTTTTAAAGTGAGGGAGAATATAAAATACCATAGAAAAAAAATAATAATAATAAAATAAAATAAATGTTGGGTAATAGGAGAATACCTTATAGAATTTTTCCATGAATTTTTAGAAATTTTTCTGGACTCGAATAGGGATTTCTAAGACCCTCTTTGCTTAGAAGGGATTAAAGGGCTTAACGCGTCTGAAATTCGACCCGTTTATCTGCCACTCGACCCGTTAAACCTTAACGTCGCTATTTCTTTTTTCGTTCCTCACCGACTCTGCCGTCAGCATTTCTTCCGTGCGAGCATTTCACGCACGCTGCGGCGATTTCCGTTCGTCATCGACTCCGCCGCCAGTGCCGACTTTCCCGAGCCCCTCTCTTCCTCTTCTTCCTCACGTGTGACGACGCCTCTAACTTCCTCACCGAGCGACCCCTCATCTTTTTTGTTCTTTCAAAATCAAGGGGCACCGAGCTCTCTCCTTCCTCGTGACCCTCCCCTCTGCAAGCGGCGGCCAGTTTTCCTCGGCAGTCTTCTTCGGTCGAGATTCCAGCAAGTGTGGTCACTGGGAGCAAAGAGTGGCCGACAATAGCTAGGGGGCGGCAGTGAGTAGAGCGTCGGAAGAAGGGGCTTTCACGGTCAACCATTGCCAGAGCTGGAAGTTCTAACGGGAACTAGGGCAGTGCCTCGGGGGCGTTGAGTTTGCCGGTGAACAGGGGATCGCCGCCGGAGCTAGGTGAGTGGATAGGGAAAGGGGTGGCTGCCAGTTATTGGGGACTTTGCTGCCGACGGGGTTCAACATCTGGTAAGGAAGAGTAATTTTCCTTTTTGTTCTGTGAATTTCTTATGGTAAAGATTGCATGTGGTGATGACTGTTTGGGTTTGGGCAGTGGTCTCGAGCAGTTGAACGAGGCTGCAAATTTTAGGGGAGTTGCTGTTGGTGGAGACTCCAATTGTTGGTAAGCCGGATTCCCTTCTTTTTTTTCTAGCAGTCCAGTTCAATTTGTCGTATTGTTGTGGTAGTATTGATTTTTTATTATCTCGATAGGGCAACTTTGATGTTTGGGTATCGTTCAAGGTTTCCCTTGAGTTATCTAGTTAACTGTGGAAGATGAAAGGATGAAGCTGTGAATGGGTCTATGGGTGTCAACGTGGTTGTTCATAGGATGTAGTGTAGGTGTAAGTGATTTGGTTGTGAATTGAGTTGTAAGGGCAGAGAGATAGAGTGGTGGTATAAGGATTGTTTTGTTTATTCGTTGCAAAGCCTTGGGGTTCCGTAGTTAGCTGATACGTTAACTAAAGGATAAGGTAATGTATGGTGTGATTAGGAATCAGTGATGCAGTGCTCTTGGTTGTGAAGGGACTGCAATGACCTTGAATGGTGGTATTGGGCTTAGCTCGGTTGGGGCTAAGTGAAAGGAGTCGGAAGGAACGGAGTGTGTTAATTAGGGTTTGGTTGAGATTAGTCAGGTCCTGAAATTTGTGCGGAATGTCGATTGTCGATCGAGTTGGGTGATGCTCTGATCTCGGCTACAAATGGAAACTATAACACGTATTCAATAGGGAATATGGATATGGGGAAATACGTAGTAGTTGATTCATATTTTGTTGTATGCTTGCACTAAATCATAATTGATGATATTTGCAGGACATGGATACGAGACAAGTCCGCGGACGTGAGAACTCTAGTACTACGAGCATTTACAGTAGGTGGATAATTCCTATCCTGGTCAGGTAGTTTTAATGCATACAGATTTAGATGCATGATCGTCTTATATGATCATGTTACTTTGACTATGCTCTTATTATCTTATGCTTCAACTTGTCGTTGGCTATATTTACTTAAAGGTTGATATCACATTCCTTTTATTATGATTTAGGGTTATAGATGTGATGTAAATAGGCCTAGATGTTTAGTAGGGTGTGGATGTTAGAGTACGGGTGATGACCAAATTTATAAATTGGCAAGAAAGTCATCCATGGGTAGGTAATGCCCTAAATGTAGAAGTTATACCAATACTCGTATGTTGTATACTTATTTACCAACCACGTATTGTGTAAATGGTCAGGTGAGTTGTGGATAATGTGTCGCTACGGATCGGTGGTCCTAGCTTGCCATGATCAGTTGAGTATGCCTCTCTACAGGATAGAGAGTGTACTGATCAAATGGACGTGACTCTCTGTTGAACAGAGAGTCTGTAGTAGATGTATGTATGTGAGACAGTACTTTCATGTCATTGCATGCATACTGACGACATCGTCTCCCTTGGGGTTGAGAGAGTCGTCAGTCATCCTACCTCCCAGGTTACTCCCAGAGGAGTAACTGGTGTGAGGGAAAAGCATTTGTTGTGTCGCACTCTACCATTATATACAATGGTAGTTGGGGTGCGTGCAGTTGTCCTGGGTGGGTGGCACTCGACCACTCATTGGTAGTGTCAGTCGGAGTGGCCTGCAGTAAGGACCCCCGTTGTGTAGCGAGCTCTTTATGCTCATATGCTATTTGATCATACTGCCCACTCGGCCACTCTAGAGCAGTGGTTGGTGTGAGTTGGGACAGTTGTTATGTCGTATTATCTAGGCCACACTGGGGTCGTGGTAGCGAGTAGGGGTGCGCAGGCATGACCATGCATGCTGCATTGCCATATCATACGGTATTTTGCATATATATATATATATATATATATACATTCTTGTATATATATATATATATATACATGGATGATGGTGATCAGTATACATACAAATGCAGTCTATATGTATACTCACTTTGATGATGCATTTGTATGTACTATGCTTGTTGCATTTGTTTGTACATATTCATACATGTTATTGCATTTTTTTGTATGGTGGTAAGTCGGTACTTGTATACCTATTGGTTTTTCACTGTGATACCCTCGACCCATATCAGGATGTAGTGTGAGTTAGTATGATTCTTTATACCTGTTATGGATATATGCCCAGGTTGGATGAGGATAGAGTAACTGACTGTCAGGTATGTCAGCATCGTTTGTTGTTCAGTTTATTTAGTGTATGCATGCATGTGTACTTGTTTTGCTAATGTATACCTATTGTACGAGTAGATTAAACTGTTGAATGACATGTAATATTGATACATATATTTACATATTCTATCTTATTACCTACTGAGTTTTACTCACCACCACAGACCCTAGGTTTTTCTGTCGCCCAAGTAACAGGTAGAAGTCTTCGTGACGACTTGGAGCTGCACCGACGATTCATCCCATCTTCGTTTTCCGAGTCTCCCGGGGAATCCATTTTATGTCTTGGAATTTGATTATGTTATGGACTTGTTTTATTATAGTCTTGGTCATGATGTCGTGGACTTTATTTCTGTATTCGATGTTTTATGTACGATTTTATTACTGTGGACTTGTCAGGTGGTGTACACCTGTATGTTTTTAGTATGTTTGTTGTGGGTATGTGATTTATGTTTCCGCGATGGTTTTTATATTTATGTTATATTGTTGTTGTGGGCCTACGAGCCTTGCATTAACCCAAAATATTGTCACGTATATGGGAGATGTCGTCCGTTTGATTTTCGACACCACATACTCTCGGGGCATGACATCGACGCTAGCATAATGCAACTCATCATCTCAAAGTCAGCAATATGTTTTTGGTAAGCCAACTTTTTGTCACCAGATGCATTGTCTGCAGGAGGTTGGGGAAGAACCTCTTTAAGGATATAAGCTAGCTTTTAGCCTTGAGAACAATTCTCAGGTTGTGAAACCAATTCAAGAAGTTTGTCCTAGTCAATTTGTTGTTGTCCAAAATAGAATGTAAGTTAATGGAGGTTGACATGTTGTTCTAATTAGTACCTAGACATACAAAAAGAGGTGTATAAGAGAGATAAATTTATAGTATTGCAAACAATTTATATCAATAAGAAACTCCCACTATTTTTATCAAATTCAATAGCCCTCACTTTGAATTCGAGAGATGGTAGGTTATCTCCTAATGGGTTGATATCTATTATGACTAAGAATAACCTTAGAGAGAGTCCAACAAACCATTCATAGTCATAATGTTAGGTATCAACAGTACCCATTATATATCAAATATATAACTATCACTTTATGCTATCAACTAATTGAATGTTCATATATACATTAGGTTGTTAACTCATTAACATATATATATATATCCAATGTATATCACCTAATTGCACCTCTGTCCACATTGACCTTGAAGAGAGTCCAACAAATCAATGTTTTCAGTTAGGGCCGACACATTAATTGTGAGATCGAATTTAAATGGTTTGAACACCAATTTACAAGCCAGGCTTGGAGAGAGTCTAACAATCCAAACTTGAAATTGACCTCTGGTCCTTACCATTTAAAATAAACATCGAATCTCATATGAATTAAACATGCTCGATGTCATGCCAAGCTTGGAGAGAGTCCAACAATCCAAACACGAAAAAGAACTCTGGTTCAACAATATTAATGGAAGGTGTTAGCTATAATATTTGCACGAGGGATTTCAGGTTATTATGGGTCTTATATATAAAAGGAAATAAATCTAAATATGGAAAAAACCAAGGTCACATTAGGAAATAAATTTCCCGATGTGAACATGAGTCTATGCTTAGGCTGTAACGATGCGGCCAACACCTTCAGTGTTTCCAAGCATATCCTTGGTATTTCATTTTAGGTTACAAACATATCCTATATGTAGAATCATGCATAGTCTAATCTATCATATAGAAAAATATGACACAGTTATATTAAAATATCATACATGCTTTAAATATACTCCTACAACATGCAATTTATGCCAAACAAACAAGATGGCTCTGATACCACTTGTTGGAGATTCTGGGATCTTACGCAGTAGAATAAAGCGAATAAAATAATTTTATTATATCCCAGACATCCTTTGGGGGTCAAGAAAACTTACTTTGGCATAATCACATGAAAATACACAAAAAGAGTAGGAGAAGTTATACCTTCGAGATTTTTTCGAATCTGTCGAAACCGCAAACAAGACCAACAGGCCTTGCCTCTATCAGTATCCATGCTGGGATCACCTGAGACAACTCCTAAAGTAGAAAGCCTTTGTCTCTGATTGGTGCTAGCCAACCGGCAGAGACAAGAGAAGAAGAGAGAGAGGGGAAGACGACTATCAAGGAAGAAAACCTAAGAAAAAAACTCTCTCTCCAAAGATGATCAGGGGATCTATTTATAGATCTCTTGATTAGGTCATCTTAAAAGGCTTAAACGAAACCTATATTACCATAATTATCCCATAATTAAGGTAAGACCAACCCAGGAAATTTTCATAAGAGAAATCTCCAAATACGGCGGAACCACGACACGACCGTGTGTCTTACACACAGTCGACCATGCCAAGACACACGACCAGTCGTGTATCCTTCTGGGCACAGCCCAGCTTTTGACCATTTTTTGCCAGAGCCAGGCACGACCCATGCCAGGTTAGGCACAACTGTGTGAGGCTTTGTATGGTCCGTTTGAATTCGTTTAAGTATGATATGACCGTGCTAAGTCCAACAAGGCCATAGGAGGTTTCATAGCCTGCGTTTCGTACCCCCTTGGTCTGGTCCAACTAGATATATCTTCTCTCATTGAGAATCTCATTCTCAGACTTGTTTTACATCTCAAGATCACCCCATAGCGCGTATGACCCAATAGGTTCTCGGTTATGTTGGCCTTTCATAATTAACCCCTTAATTATGAATAGATCATGAGTGACACCTAGCAGTACATCATGACTCCAATTGACCGAAAAGTCTAAATCGACTCCAGAACATTTCTGAACCCTTCAACAGCTATAGTTGTTCATGCCTTGTTCCTTTCATTCATCCTATACCCACTTGGTTCAGGACATGATCTATGTATTCATCCCCACTAGGTTGACTACGTCACACATGGCCCAAGTTTGTTTAATTTCCTTGTCCTGTGGATTCAAGTTACTCCTACATGTTTCCAAGAAGGCCATCTTCTTAACATGTTTTCTCTGGCCAAAGACTTCTGAGTAATAATCCTGACAAGAGGCCTAGGGTATACATCTCTCTTATCAAGAGTGGTGAATTCTCTGTGGGCTATTCAAACACCTTCGATTACTTTGGCTCATACTCAATCATTCCGGAGTTACACCTACTATGTAGATGGTTGCGAAGAAGTCAAAGTATAAGGCGTCATGATCAAGGTGACTTGAATATCTCAAGTCTAAAGAAGCTCACACTCGAGCTTCAATGAGATCTTCAATTATATATAGAACTATATGAAGTCTCATAGCAGGTCACTCCAATGAACTAGTTACCATAACTAGCATCCACATGTTCACTCTTAGCATCCCTATGCTTCCATTCAGTGAGTATCGAATATTTGGATAAACCAAGGAGCATAATATACTGTGTTAGTCTCACATAATTGATGATGCCCAATCTCTTCAATTCATTTATTAAGGATAGTTTCAATACTTGCATGATTACATATGATAAGACATCCATTAATTGTGATCCAATTATAATTTTTTTTATGTTATACATTGTATTGTGAACTTCAGTATATGAGTTTAAGATCTAATCAAATACATATATAATATATACTCAAATAATGAATAATATTAATAACTTCTAAGACAATTGTCTTAGGACATCTCTCACTTACATCACAAATATGATACTAAATTTTTCCCACACCAACAAATAGTGTTGAATTTTTTTCCCACACTAACAGATTTGGTTGATTTTTGAAAATTAGAACCACTAAATATTTTTTTTGGATGTAAAAATTCCACCAACACAAGACCACCACAAAGTGTGGTGTTAGTTTCAAAAATCAATACCAATATGAATTGCGGTTCTAGTTTTGTGATTATGTTGATTTCGAAAATCAATTTTTTTCAGGACGGCCCATTGGCTAGAGCGATGCAGATGCTGTTACAGATGGACAATGATCGAATCTCAAGGTGAGATTTAAAATTCTCACTTGGACTCAGAAGTCCTCCGTCGTTTCTGATTAATGGGTCAAAGAACATAGCTTTTATAATTTCTCTCTCTTTATCATTACCGAGAGATCGACGGTTAGTTTCGAAAATCAACTTTGCTTGACGGGCGACCGGCCTAACCTGCGTTGTGCTCTACGCTCGGCGTGAGGGGGCGTTACACCATTCAACCAAGGCAGATTTGGCGACGGTGACAACGAGTACAAGGTGATGGTGCAGTGCAAGGGGGAGAGGAAGAGGGCGAGGAGGCCACCACAGGGGACGACAGCGAGCTCTACTTCTGCATGGATCGGAAGAGGGTGATTGACGTGAGAGAGATCAAGTTGAACTTTAGAGGAAATCGGATGATCTACCTTGATAGATCGGTGATCGACGTTTTCTGGGACGTCCAGGACTGGTGGTTTAGGGCATCAGCCTCCGCCTCCAGCTCTGGACTAGGAGCACATGGAGAGTGCGCTGTGGTGGGAGGAGGAGACGGCAAAAGTTGCATCTCAATTCACTCTCAAGTTTTTCAAGAACTGATCTGAATTCCAAAGATTTTTTTGTATCTTCTCTCGATTAAAATTTCCTCTTTTAAAAATCTATTTATTTTCTTGTAATAAAAGGAAAAAAAAAAAGAAATCCGAGAGAGATGATAAAATGAACACGGTTTTTTGGAGCGTTTGTGATCTAAAAAACCCAACAGCGATGCCATTTTTCAAAATCATGACCATCACAAAGTGTGGGGGATTTTCGAAACCTAATCTAAAAAATGAAGAGTGTTTTTCGGAACATTTGTGATCTAAAAAATCGATGTTGATTTTCAAAACTAACAGCAATGTCATTTTTCAAAATCATGACCACCATGACCATCACAAGGTGTGGGGTTGATTTTCGAAACCTAATCTAAAAAATGAACAGTGTTTTTCAGAACATTTGTGATCTAAAAAATCGATGTTGATTTTCAAAACTAGTATCACATTCGATGGTGAAAGTTTTCGAAACCAACCCCACACTTTATAGTGGTGCTGGTTTCGAAAACAAATGATGTTGATCTTTTTCCACTAAAAAAAATATTTAGTAGTGCTAGTTTTTGAAAATCAAAATTAGCATCATTTGTTGCCGTAGAAAAAAATTCAGTACTCTCAATTAATACGGGAAAAAAAATCCAACATCATATTTGATGGTGCTTGTTTTCGAAAATTAGCACAACAATCACGATAGTTGTTGTTGTCGAACTATATCCAAATTTTCGATTGCAAAAGATCAAAATTTGGGCAGAAATATAAGTGCATACCTCATTGTTAATCTTTCTACCTGCTGTCAGAAGAATTATCACAGATGAACAATTCCTCACCAATTCACAAACCAAATTCGGTAGAAATTTTGGTGTTCTTCTCTGACAGTCCGGCAGTTAGATGGCGCTTGCTCTCGCAGCGTTTTGCACTTGGCACCCTTGCAATCTCTTGCAAACCTCTGCTCTTGGATGCAACCCCTATATAGTGTTGTGATTATTGCATCTGTTTGTTCGAATTTAAGTGCTGAGAGAAAAAAATATCATATAGACGATAAATAAAACTTAAATGAGTCGTCAGAATCTTCGCGCTTCCTGGATATGTAGAGATGATGATCTCTAGTCACCGTCTGAGGATCAATCACGTCAGAAGGATCCTACTCTTCCACGAACCAAATTTTTGTCGCTCCTCAGCGTTCTCGGAACTCTCTGTTCTCTCCGATAGTCTAACGGCGTCTCACACACAATACTTCTCTCTTCGACAGCCCTTACACTAGCACAATCTTGTAGCTCTCTTTTCTTATCCTATGCCTTGGACGCACACCCCCTTTTAAAGGGGGTGTTTGGATGTTGTAGCACTGCACGGTATGTGAATCGCACTTCGCCTCCCACTCATCCAAGTCATGTCACATATGTAAGTGGTCACATAAACCATTAAGAGGTATTTAGCCACATAGACTAAATGGAGTTAGAGTCAATAATCACATAGACTAATAGAAGTATTTAGTCACATAGATCAAAATATAGCCGGAGTTCATAGTCCCAAAAGACTAATAGAACAGAGATGAATAGTCACAAAGACCATTAGAACAACCAATTCGTACATAGGAAAATAGTTCGTGCAACAACAAACACATTGAGCAATCCAATGCTAAGAAAGTTGGTACACCTTACATAGTTTCTCATAGAGCGATCCATGCTAAGAAAAATTATTACGCCTAACTTAGCCACTCTTTAAATAGTACATAATCATTCTTTGAATGATACATAGTCATTCACCTGATGGCGCATATCCATCCTCCAGGTGACACACAGTCATTCTCAAGGTGGTACAAAACCATACTCTTGATGGTACATAACTATTTTCCTGGATATGATGTCTTGCTATTTACCCAGATTAAATAATCTCTATTTACATCAATATGAACATCTCTAATCCCTCATAATAACAATCATGTCAAGAGCATGTTCCATATTCTCAATATTCACAATCATTTCCATACACAATAGAAATGGGTCGACCAGTAAATAATTCTCATAAGATGTAAATCTATTTAATCTTCCCTTTTAGTGTGAATCTATTCATTTTAATCAGTTGCTTTCCTAGTTATGTTCCATAGACCGAATCATCCATAGTCAATAGGTTTACATGCTAAAGTAACAAACCTTGATTAAAATTTTAAGTAGACAGCTAAATAGTCATAAAAGGCAAATGCTGAAATTAATATATAATCTCAAAGGACTCACATAGTAGAGAAGCAGGGATTCATTCTCCTACTACCCTTATTGTCACTTTAGCACATGTGGTATGAATCACATGCTACGATGTTATTCTCTTTACTAATAAAGAGCGCATATTTTACTCAAATCAACATCGTACAAATTTTGATCTAGACTTCCCAATGCCTAACCATGAATTCAACATATGAATTCTAATCTTGCTCCAAACAGGTATAGTAAATGGTGGGAGCATTTACTTCGATTACTATTCTCAAATGATCTTATCTTGAAACGAATATCAAGGCATCAATATAGCTTCCAAAGCTATCCTATAAGTAATGATCTTACCCCTATTCGTACTTAACAAATAGAGATGATTGTCTATGTGAGAGGACCGATCACTACCTGTCAACATGCTCACCGAGATCTTATCATAATGTAACATCACATACACTGAATAAATTATGGCTAGCATTTTAAATAATAAAATTATAATATCTGATTGTTATTACAAAAATTGTTACATTCTACGAAGTCCCATAGACTTTACATGCTCATAAAATGACTCTCTAGTCATCGGCTTAATAAAAGGATCTGCAAGCATAGCTCGTGTAGAAATATACTCAAGAATCACTTTCTTCTTAGCAATAATATCTCTTATAAAGTTATACTTTATTACTATATGCTTGCCCTTGTTATGATATTTAGGATCCTTGGAAAAAGCTATAGCAGCTTGACTATCACAGTAGACGGTCACTGGACTCCCACTGTCTTTAGCAATTTTCAAATGCTTTAGGAACCTCCTTAACCAGACTGCTTCTTGTACAGTTGCTGAACATGTCACATATTCATCTTCCATAGTTGACAAGGCCACACAGGCCTGTTTCTTGTTGTTCCAGGAGAGGGTGCCACCATTCAACAAGAACGCATAGCCTGATGTAGATTTTCTATCATCCATGTCCCCAGCCCAATCTGAATCTGAATAGCCCTTCAGACTCATATATGATCCTTGATAACATAGACTATAACCTATTGTCGCTTTCAGATATCTGAATATCCTTTTAACTGCCTTCCAGTATCTCGGTCTTGGATTTGACTGGAACCAGCTGACTAAGCCAACAACATAGTTGATATTGGGATGAGTACACAACATAGTGTACATCAAACTACTAATAGCACTGACATATGATTTTTTATTCATCTTGTCTATTTCTTCAGGAGTTTTGGGACTCATACTCTTGTTCAGAATAGTACCTTTCACAATGGGTGTCTGTTCACTGTTGCAATCAGACATGCTAAAATATTATAACATTTTATTTATATAAGACTCTTGAGATAAATCCAAAAGTCTCTTAGATCGATCCTTGATGATCTTAACTCCTAAGATGTATTCATCTTCTCCAATATCTGTTATGTCAAGCTATGATGAAAGCTACTCTTTGACTTCTATCACAAAACTTATGTCATTTTCTACTATCAGCATATCATCAACATATAATGATAAAATGGTATACTTTCATTTTTCCTTTTTCAGGAAAGCACAATAATCCTCATTAATCATTTTCAAACCATAAGAAAAAAACCACTTTGTTAAATCTTATGTTTCACTGTCTTGATGCTTGTTTTAGCTCATATATAGATTTCTTTAATCTACATACTTTTTCTTCTTAACCTTCAGCAATGAAACCTTCTGGTCAAACCATATAGATTTTTTCATCAAGCTCACCGTTAAGGAAAGCAGTTTTTACATCCATCTAATGTAACTCCAAGTCATAATGTGGCACTAAAGGCAAAATAACTATGATTGACACAAACTTTACTACGGGAGAAAATGTTTCCTCAAAGTCTATACCCTCCAATTGAGTAAATCCTTTTGCAACCAAACGAGCTTTGTATCGGTTAATCGATCCATCTGATTTCCTCTTTATTTTGAGAATCCATTTATTCCCAATAGCCCTTCGGCCAGGAGGAAGATCGACTAACTCCCAAACATGATTCTTAATCATTGACCCATCTCTTTGACCATTGCATTTCTCCACTTTTTTCTAACTCTAGAGCCCAGAGCTTCCTTAACTAATTGAGGTTCATCATCATCAACTAAGAGTGTCATCATTGCCTCATTCTCAATATCAAACCTCTTCTTAGATTTGATCTTACGAATGCTTTTCTGTAAGTTGGGTTGTTGAAAAGTCACCCTGTGATAAGGCAAATCACTCCCACTAGATTGACTAGGTTTAGGTATCCCACTAGATACTTATCTTGTTGACAACGACTCATCCTCCTCAAATAGAGGAACTATCTTATCAACCTCACCTCTAACTGGGAACTCAGTTTCAATAAAACTAGCATCTCTCGAATCCAATTCGAAGATTGTTCCATCTTGTTGCTCACCTATGAAAACATAACCTTTGGAGGTATCAGAATATCTTATAAAGATATATTTCTTACCTCTAGGTCCCAGTTTTCCATACTTGTGAGAACTATCATGAACATAGACAGCTGACCCCTAGGGTCTCAGATTGCTCAAATCTGTTGGATCGAGAAGCGTCGCTAGAGGGGGGGTGAATAGCTAGCGTAAAAAACTTTCTTTCGTTCGTTCGATAAAAGCAAGCACAGCTGAAAAATAAATAACATAATTTATTTTTACTTGGTTCACAGCCCACCGACTGCTAATCCAAGGCCCCACGATCCTTGACCACGTACGAAGGGGCAATCCACTATAAAGTCTCCTCCTCATTGGAAGTAGGAGACAACGATCACAAAACTGAAAGTACGATGATGAGGCAATAAGCCTACCTCACCTCATTATGATTAAAACCACGATAGAATACAGTAAATAAAAAAAAGTACTTACTGCCAACAAATAGACTCTGAAGTTGGCGTTGCGTCACCATTACGATGTTGGAGCTTTGGCATTGCGGGAGCACTTTGAGAATAGAATTGATTGATCTTTGGGTTGGAGTCCTCCCCTCCTTTTACAGAGGTTTGCCTTGGAATAAGTTTTGATGTAAATCCTCATCTTTTGGAACTGATCACGATATGGTACCATATTTTATCGCGAAGTGGCCGCGTCAAACATTATCTGTTTTGACCTAGCGCAAAAGGTTGATTCGTCGCCATCAGTTGACTGATGCCTTCCATCAGTCGACTGATGTGCATCAGTCGACTGCCCAATGACCAACAGTCGATTGCCAGCCTGGCCACTTCCCTGCAGTAAGAGGTTAGCACAAAAAATGGTAAATATGATGGTTCCGTACCATCCAATTTCGACCTAGACCTTCCACTAGAAGTCTTAGTCGGATCGCCGCCTACGGTCGCCCCCGTACAGAGGACACGACCTTACCATCTCTCTTCGCACTCGTGCTTACCTCTGGTCCTTTATGACCTGTGGCTTTACTTCCAGTCTTCCACCTAGGTTCTTCAACTCACATGAAGTTCCCTCGGTGTCACCCGACTACCACAGTTTCCCGACTCAGGATTCTCCGGGTGTCGCTGACCTTCATCTTAGCTTAACCATTTCTTGCACACATAATTCAGCTCATGAGATAACAATATGACCTTAACTTTGAATCTTTGCCATAATAAAAACCTAAGTTCGATTATCTAGTGCCCCTACACCAACAAAATCTGGTTTTCTGCCTGTCCAACATTCATATGGGGCAGATGGAACTGACTTTAAAGGTACTTTATTAAGTATATAGGTCGCAGCTAGTAACGCATCTCCCCAATAGGATATCAGCAAATTAGCCTGCGCCATCATAGACCTAACCATTTCAAGAAGAGTCCTATTTCTTCTTTCAGCAACTCCATTTTGCTGTGGAGTTCCAGGGATTGTCAGATGTCTAATAATCCCCTTATCATTACATATTGTCTTGAACATATCAGACAAATATTCTCCTCCACGATCAGTATGTAAAGTTTTAACCTTACATTCCGTTTGATTCTCAACTTCGTTCATATAACGAATAAAGTAATCCAATGCTTCAGATTTATGAGAAATCAAATACACATGACCGAAACGAAAGAAATCATCAATAAATGAAATGAAATAGGAAGCTCCATGTCTAGCCTTCACATTCATTGGACCACAAATATTCAAATGAATTAGTTACAATGGTGACTCAACCCTAATAGCCTTACCAAACGGTTTCATAGTTGCTTTTCTAGCAAGTCAATGCTCACATACAGACAAGCTAATCTTAACACGAAAGCCCAAGAAACCCTCTTTAGCTAACTGATTCATGTGATCTTGTCCTATATGTCCTAATCTAGCATGCCAAATATCATCAGTTATATTTGCATCACTAGTAAGAGCAATGTTCGAAAAATAACTATCAATTGCACAATTGATATTTGCTTCCACATCAAGAACCATAAAACCATTCATTAAAAAACCATATCTGATTAACATGGAGTTAATCATAAATTCAACACATCAACTGAAAAAATTAATACAATAACCTAAGTCAAGAAGATAAGTAATAGAAATAAGATTCCTTCAAATCTCAGAAGCATACAAGATATCATGTAGAAATAAAGTACTTCCACCCCGAAGGTTAACTTTGCAAGTGTCGACTCCTTTGACTTCAACTCTTGCATTGTTTCCTACATAGATCCATTTGTTGCCGGCTGGTACCTTACAGTACTCCACATATGTAACTCGCTCCCAAGCTACATGGTTAGTTGCTCCCAAATCTATAATCCACAAAAGATAAGAATCACCCAACAATACATAACTAGCAACAAAATGCTCATAAGACGAACTTGAAGTTATCTTTTGAGGCTTAGTACACTCCCGAGCTTAGGACCCTTTTTGTCACAATTAAAGCAAGTTACCTTGCTTTTAGGTTTCTTCATAATCATCTTGTTCTTCTTCTTTTTAATTGGGCCTTCTCCAGCTACAACAGCAGCTTCCTTTTTCTTTCCCCTTATTTTCTTGAACCATTACCTTTTCTTGGATCCTGATGATCCAGCAGAACTGGCAGCCAAATAGGCTTGGGCAGATATCCTCGCAGATTCTACTCTCTTCGCCTCCAGTTCAACAAGGTGTGAGACGTCAGTGAAAGTCTTAATACTCTCACTATGAGTTAATGTCTGCTTCATGGTTTCCCAAGAATCTGGAAGGGAACAAATAACTACATGAACCTGTTGTTCATTTTTCAACTCGTGATCAACAATTTTAAGCTCTCAAATCATATTCAATATCTCCCTGAGATGTTGAACCATCGTAATATTCGGGCGCTTCTTGTAGCTATTGAACCTGATCGTCAGTTGTCGAAGCTTGCTCAAACTCACTCCACTGTATCTATCCCTAAGGGCAACCCAAACTGCATGAGCCGAAGTATACAACTCATACTCAAAAACTAGATCATCAATCATTGAACTAATCAATATTCCCTTAGCAGTGAAATCCTTCTTCTTCCATGTCTTATAAGCATCAAGGTCACGTCTGTGCTGTGTCGTGCGACCCTTAACTGGTTCTTCCATAACCTGATGTATAGCCTCAAGAACTTCTTGTTCCTCAAGTACATACCGAATCTTGAGATGCCAGATTTTGTAATTTTCACCATTAAATTTTTCACCCTTATTTATTTCATCTATGATGTTCTTTGTTGCCATAATCTATCATAAATAAATAAATTATTTAGATATTCAGTGTATGTATTTATGTATGTAATCTTTAAATTGACTCAATGTAAATCTGATTTGGTTTATAAAATCAAGTGATAACTACATTACCACTTATCATTTGTATGTGTCAATCCGACTTACATTGATATATTTTATTACATACGTCCCATTTAATGAACTTAATCATTATCCTAATATGATATTAAATATTAAATTAACTTATCATTTAAAATTATACTAATAATGAACAAATTAAAGAGCATAAACAAATATCATGCATCGTGAAGAGTAAACAACATAAAATGAACTAATTATTTCGAATGAACATATCATGAACTAAACATGTTGTACAATGTTAACAGATAACAAGATTATACTAAGAATGTTACACATAACATTCTTCCTACTCATAACTGACAAATAAAAACAACTCTAATAAACTAGATAGGCGATTACTACTCCCACTAGGACAAACACTATCGCAGTAATAATCCAAACATGCCCAATCTTCTTGGGCTGAACTAGGACACATTTTGCTGAGATGCTCTCTAGATGATGTCAGGATGCAGAATCCTGTGAAGGACACACACGAAGAGATCCCATAGGAAAAACCTCTTCAAGGTCTTCTTCTAGATCTTCTTTTAGATCCTCTTCATAATGAACTTCACAATTCTCATAGTGAAGCAGCTCAGCGCACAACTGGGTGTAGGATACGCACCCCTCATAACGCCCCCAGATCTAATATGCGATATCACTAAGGAGCTCAGGCAGTGAATGGATCAGAGCCCAAATCCTATAGTTATCCAAAATTAGAAACTCCTGCATCTTGTGTCTCCAAAACAACCTGTCCAATCTCCCAATGTGCCACCCGACTCCACGAGCTGTGTCATACTCTATCTCCTGGATAGCCTCCTTCAGTTGATTATGCAACACATCGCATCGAGTCATAGTGGTAATGATTTGTGTCATCTAAAAAAATTAAAAATAATTAAGTCAGTACAAAACCGACAAACCAATAAATATACTGGCTTAATTCAATTTATATAGGCATAGAACCAACACAATAAATCAAGAACAAATTTCCTTGATTCTCTAGAGAACAGTAGACTGATCCACTTATATTAGTCGACTGGTATTTTTACCAATCGACCATCATCTAAGTCCAGTCGACTAGAACCATGAAGACTCAACCTGGACGTGAATTCATGAGAACCCGAACACCATCCGATTTGCTCCGAGCACCCCAGGCACTCAAGCAATATGTATGCTATTCTGTCTTCTCATCGTCCCTAGCCACTAACCTAGTTCACTAAACCTATTTAGAGTTATGTATGTCGAGTCCTAGTTATTCCAAACAACTATCCGACAATCAAATTATGAGTTAAGTCAACCATAGTCAACTAGGCAGGTCAATCAATGTTAACTACCATATGGTGTGGTAGAGCACCTTATGTGCTAGCTGACCACCTTATTCTCATCGAGTGACCCAAGCAGCGGTTATTTCCTACTCGGAAATTGTCACTCGACTATTGGGAAATCCCTAAGCGCTTCGCGCTCCTTGTCCCAAGCACAGAAAATGCTCGAGTGATCGCATCTTCTAATCAGGCTCAACTCAACAATTTTATAAACTGGACTCATACTTTAATCACACGGCTCAAGCTCAATTCTGCTCAAGTCCAATTCTGCTCAAACCCAATTAATTGAGGTCCAATTAATTCAGCCCATTAAAAAACCAAATCAAATTTTTAATTATGTAATGGATACTGCATAAAAAAAAATTGAACCTTTATATATTTTTTTTGTTTTTTCTGAGCCCTCATCGAAATGCAAAAATAACCTTTTTGTTTTTTTTTCGACTTTTTTTTTCGTTAAAGCTACATGCTTTGCTTTTGATGTTAAGCACAGAAAAAAAATGTAACCTTTTTTTTCCTTTTGTTTTTCTTTAGACGTTAAGCACAGGAAAAGAAATATGGAAAAAAAATTCTGCACAACCTATTGAAGTGAGAAACTCTGTAACTCATTCAGCATTCCCTTGCACCTAAAGTGCTCGATTGTGCTTGGATTTTTTTAACTCAAACAAAATATGTAAACCAACGATAGCTCTGATACCAATGTTGGGATTATTGCATCTGTTTGTTCGAATTTAAGTGTTGAGAGAAAAAAAATATTATGTAGACTGTAAATAAAACTTACAGCGAGTCGTTAGAATCTTCGCGCTTCCTGGATCCGTAAAGATGATGATCTATGCTCACCATCTGAAGATCGATTACGTCGGAAGGATCATACTCTTCCACAAACCAAATTCCTACCATGCCTCGGTGTTCTCGGAACTCTCCGTTCTCTTCGACAGCCTAATGGCGACTCACACACGATACTTCTCTCTCCGACAACCCTCACACTAGCACAATCTTGTAGCTCTCTTTTCCTATCCTATGCCTTGGACGCACACCCCCTTTTAAAGGGGGTGGGTTGGTGCTGTAGCATTGCACGAAGTTCAATTTCTGCACTTCGTGCAGTGCGTGCACATGTTGCCAAACGTGTTGCTTGTTGCAGCAATTACATATAGGGGTTTGGATGCTGCAAAAGTCGTGGAGTTATGCACACACTCTTTTGAGTGCGTGAACAGTTACTGTGCAATGTGTGCAATAACTGCTCCACGTCTTACATCTCCCATTCATCCAAGACATGTCATATAGGCAAATGGTCATATAGACCAATAAAAGGTATTTAGTCACATAGATAAAATGGAGCCATAGTCAATAGTCACATAGACTAATAGAAGTATTTAGTCACATAGATTAAAATAGAGCTAAAGTTCATAGTCCCAAAAGACTAATAGAACATAGACGAATAGTCACAAAGACTATTAGAACAACCAATTCATACATAGAAAAATGATTCGTGCGACAACAAGCACATTGTGCAATCCAATGCTAAGAAAGTTGTTACACCTTACATAGCTGCTCATAGAGCGATCAATTCTAAGAAAAGTTGTTACACCTAACTTAGTCGCTCACCAAATGGTACATAATCATTCTCTGAATGACACAGTCATTCACCTGATGGCACACAACCATCCTCCAGGTGGCACACAGTCGTTGTCCAGGTGGTACAAAAACATACTCCTGGTGGTACATAATCATTTTCCTGGATATGATGTCTTGCTATTTACCCAGATTAAATAATCTCCATTTACATCAATATGAACATCTCTAATCCCTCATAATGACTATCAAGTCAAGAGCATGTTTCATATTCTCAATATTCTCAATCATTTCTATACACAACAAAAATGGGTCGACCAGTGAATAATTCTCAAAAGATGTAAATCTATTTAATCTTCATTTTTAGCGCAAATTTATTCATTTTAATCAGTCATTTTCCTAGCCATGTTCCATAGACTGAATCATCCATAGTCAATAGATTTTCATGCTAAAGTAGCATACCTTGATTAAAACTTCAAGTAGACACCTAAATAGTCACAAAGGACAAATGCTGAAATTAACATATAATCTCAAAGGGCTCACATAGTAGAGAAGCAGAGATCCATTCTCCTACTACCCTCATTGTCGCTTTAGCACACATGGTATGAATCATATGCTACGATGTTATTCTCTTTACTAATAAAGAGCGCATGTTTTCCTCAACATCGTATAGATTTTGATCTAGACATTCCAAATGTCTAATCCTGAACTAAACATATGAATTCTAATCTGGCTCCAAATATGTAAAATACCACAAATGGAGGGCTAAAGGAATAATATTATTATTGGGATAAATTAAATTAATGAAGAATGGCTAGGAATTTATTTCATCCTAACCTAGGTTTAGATTAATTCCTTTAATTGAATGAAGCAAGGGTTTAATTAAACGCGATCTGTTATCCCAAAACCTGACCCGACCCATTAACTCGTTCCTTAATTCCTCGCTATTTTCTCTCCCGAGCAGGGGTTTTTCTTTATTTCCTTTTCGCGAACGGATTTCTTCACGCGACCTCTCCCATGCGATCTGCCTTCCTCGTGATTCAACTACCCTTGCATCCCCATTCTCGCCGCAGCCGACCTCTTTCCTCTCATTCTTTCTCCTCGAGGCAAACGACGGCGATTGACCTAGACAGTGGCCACAGACAAGCCAACGGTGAGCGTGTGCGGCTGGGAGGTTGCATCGGCAGCGACGGTGGCACTTTGTTCCGAACAAGGGCTGGAGTCTGCGTCGGCGGCGTAGCGAATCGGGAGTTGTTCTTCCCGATCGAAGCCAGAGCAAGGTGAGCAGTGCCCTCGAGCAAGGTGAGCAGTGCCCTCTGTAGGGGATCGATTGGCCGACTAGAGGGGGGTGAATAGCCTTTGTCGTAGACGTTGGAATTCGTTCGTTCGTTGCTCGTCTATAAAACTATTAGCGCAAGCGGAATATGCAAATATAAACAATTAAAGATAAAACAAAGGAAGAATAGACACAAATGCTAAAACTGCATGTAACGTGGTTCACAGCTACGCCGCTAATCCACGGTCCGATTCGTCCAAGGTGAATAACACCTCATGCTTTCACTATTCTCTCCTTTGCACCAAGCTAGGTGGAGGTAACCTCTTTACAATCCCTCTTCTTGCAATAGAATGGAATAATAGCAAGTAAGAAGAGTGGGAATTCTTTAGGGCACTTTGGGAGAAGGTTAGAGCATGAACATTAGGCCCCCAAAGCCCTACACCCTTCCTCTTTATAGAGGAAGAGGGTTTCTTTCCGTTGACATAGGACCAGTCGACTGATGCCCCTGATCAGTCGACTGATCCTATAGCCGTTGCCCAATAATGGTTGCTTTCCACGTTGGATTTCATCCAACGACACCATCATCAGTCGACTGATATTGCCATCAGTCGACTGATGCTCGATCAGTCGAGTGCTCACGAGCTCGACTCCATTCTGTGCTCGAAAGACTTGCGACCAGTCGATTGATGCCTTCATCATTCGACTGGTGGTCTCGCAGTCGACTGCCAATCCATGGCAGTCGACTGTTGGCACTTGAACCGGACTCGAACACTAGTCAAGTCACGGTCGACTTAGAGTAGTCGACTACCATAACATGGTAGTCAACTGATGTGGGGAAATCCCATCCGACACTTAGCCAAATGGCCAAGTTTCACCTAAGAGCACTACCCCTTCCCGGGTTACATTCGCTCACTCTCATCCCTCGGAGTCCCTCGCCTTCGAAGTTATCTTCGTCCGGCCACATCCCTCGGATTCGCCAAGTGCACGGCTCTGCAGCGCCATCTTTCACGTCTCACCCTGAAGTCTACTTCCTCTAGCTTCACTCCAAGCTCCTCGTCCAGCGGTCCCTCGGATGCTCCAAGCGCACGGCTTCAGCAAAGCCATCCTTCACCGACTCAAGGACCGAGTCATAAGAGGTGAAACTCGCCAAGGCTCCATGTGAAAATTACTAAGTCATGCAAGACTCCAACGCACATATCAAATCCACACATCCTAACTTAAACCCTTTGCCACACACATCAAAACCATATCAAGGGTTGATTGCACTAACAATCTCTCCCTTTTTGATGTGTGGCAATCCGTTTAAATTAGGTAAAATATTTGATAAAAACTATTAAGGTAAAAAAGCATGTAAATAACATGATTAGCAACTCTCCCCCTTAATACATGAAACTCCCCCTAAATATAATTCCCCTTACTTAATCATATACATTTCTCCCCCTTTGACACCATCAAAAATATTAAACAAAGTTTATACAAGCATGGCATCAAGTTTAGAGAAAAACAAAAGCCAAAACATGCCTTAAAATTGGATAAAAGAAGTTACTGGGAATGTTATCAGGCACATGCATTTCTGGTTTTTCAGGTTTTCAGGGTGGATTTCAGAAATGCATTAGAAAATCTATAAAATTCGAAAAATCATGAAATTTGGGGAACATATTTCTTGTAAGTATATTTATTAATGAAAAATAGTTTTTCATGAAAAATCATTATATTTTCAAAGATTTGTCAAAAATCTAAAAGCTTTAAAAACAACTAGGTTTTTGATCAAGTTAGTATCAAGTTTAACACCTAGTTTTGCTTTAAATTGTTTCAAAACATGAACACTTAGATTTTAAAGTAAGAAATTGTTTTGAAAATATATGAAATATCCAACCATGATCTTTGGGCAATATGTCTATGAATTAAACATAAGTCTTCCCCATGATTGGTCTATTATTGCTATTTTGATACCTTAAATGACCATCTAAATGTCATAGGCATTAGTGGACATTTGTATCATCCTAACATCTCACCCATGCTATGTTTTCAATCAAGGTAGCCTATGGTGAGTGTGAGATTCATCCTAAAGGTATTTTTATATACTTAACCATTATTTTCATGCAATTCTATCAAGGTTAAGTATCATCCTATCATTCCACATGATCATAAAGACATATATGAATTAATTTCACATTATGATCATGAGACAAATGTATTTATCAATTTGTGATCATGCATTAGGTATTACATCATGATAATAAGGCAAATATCACCTAAAGCATGATTTATCTATTTATAGGTGCATTATCATCACCTAACACTATTTCAAAAATATTGTCCCGCCATCCTAAGTCAACCAAAGACATGATATAGGTAAATTCCATATGGTTGACTATCCTAGGGTTTTCCTAACCCTTAAGGATGGATTTAGGAACCCAAAATAAATTCTTGCCTATGGAGTTCACTAAATACTCCTTAGGGATCTATTTTCTAGCTATTACCTTCTTTTTGTCTTGACCCCTAGCAATTAAATATTTATAGGCCTTTTCATTTTTATTTTCTTTATATCCTAGGCCTTTCTTATTGAAACTTGCTCTTTGGCTCCCTATGATCATGTTAAGAGTGTTGGAGCAAATTGTAAACTTTTCTAGGGCCTTGGTCAAATGATCTACCTTTTCCCTTAGGACTCTATTTTCATCCATACATGCATCACTAACATTGAAAGGCATATAATCATGTGAGCATGCATCATTTAGGCTAGAAGAAGTATCATTATTAATATTTAAGCATGCTTTTTCTAGCTTATTTTCTAAGTCCTTAATTTGATCAAGCATGCATTTATTTTTCTTCTTTGCCCTAAACAAATCCTTAGTGAGGCTAGAAATAATTGACATAACTTTCTTGGGGGAAAGATTGGTTACCTCACTTACCAAATCCTCTTCCGATGATGAGGATGTAGAAGAAGCTCCCCCTTCACTCGAGCTCTCCTCACTTAAGCTTGCTTCTTCATTTTCGGAGGAGGAGGAGTCTAAGTCGTCAAAATCCATTAATGCCAAATTCGTGACAAAAGCATTTTCTTCCTCGGATGATGATGATGATGAGGAAGAGGGGTCATCCCATGTCCTTGCTTTTAGTGCCTTGTCTTCCCTTTTTATTTGGCCTTCTTCTCTTCTTCTTTCTTCTTGCTCCCCTTCTTCTTCTTCTTTTCTTCCTTCTTTCTTTTCTCCTCCTTGCTCTTGTTCAAGAGGGGACAATTATCCCTTATATGCCCCTCTCCTTGGCAATTATAGCAAATCACCTTTCCCCTTGGTCTTCTTCTCCTATCATTAGATTTATTAAATTTAAAACCTTTTAATGCACGCCTTACCTTCCTTACCATATAAGCTTCTTCCGTGCTATCCATGGAGGAGGAGGAAGCTTCATCGGAGGAGGAGGGGGTCTCCATCTTCTTTTTCCCTTTGTTGGCCATCAAGGCTACTCCTCTTGAAGGTTGAATTTTAGGCTCTTCTATTATTCCTTCAAGCCTTGTTTCGTGGAGCTCCATGGTTGAGAAGAATTCCTCCAAGGTGCTAACTCTAGGTTCTTGAAGATGTAAAAAGAGTCCACCATTGAGCTCCATCTTGAGGACCGGGGAAAAGCATCTATAGCCTTCATGAGCATGTCCCTATTTGAAAGCTTCTCTCCTATACTAGATAAATTGGTTATTATCTCTTTAAATCTAGAGTGTAGTGAGGTTACCTTTTCTCCCTTTTCTAATTTGATGTTTGATAGTTGGGAGCGGAGGAGGTCTCTCCTTGCAAGCTTGGCCTCCGAGGTACCTTCATGAAGCTCTACTAGCTTCTCCCACATCTCCTTGGCACTAGAGCATTCCCCTATCCTATTCACTTCTTGTTGGGGGAGTACATTGTAGAGATGATGTTTGACTTTTGAGTTTTCCAAGTACTCTTCCCTTTGCCTCTTGCTCCACCTTGATTTTTCCAATGGCTCCCCTTCTTCATCCCTAGGCATTTCGAAATCGTTTTCCATAATTAAAAGAATTTCGAAATCGGTTTCGAAAAATACCTCCATTCTCTTTTTCCACTAAGAGATTTCTCATTCAAACTTCGACGGATGAATGTTCGAGCTGACCATTCTTGAATGTGCTTGTTGTGGCGGTTAGTCCTCGACAAGCTTTCCTCGGCTCTGATACCACTTGTAGGGGATCGATTGGTCGGTTAGAGTGGGGTGAATAGCCTTTGTCGTAGATGTTGGAATTCGTTCGTTCGTTGCTCGTCTACAAAACTATTAGCACAAGCGGAATATGAAAAAAATAAACAATTAAAGATAAAACAAAGGAAGAATAGACACAAATGCTAACACCGCATGTAACGTGGTTCACAGCTACGCCGCTAATCCATGGTCCGATTCGTCCAAGGTGAATAACGCCTCAAGCTTTCACTATTCTCTCCTTTGCACCAATCTAGGTGGAGGTAACCTCTTTACAATCCCTCTTCTTACAATAGAATGGAATAATAGCAAGTAAGAAGAGTGGGAATTCTTTAGGGCACTTTGGGAGAAGGTTAGAGCATGAACATTATGCGCCCAAAGTCCCACACCCTTCCTCTTTATAGAGGAAGAGGGTTTCTTCCCGTTGACACAGGACCAATTGACTGATGCCCCTGATCAGTTGACTGATCCTATAGCCGTTGCCCAATAACGGCTGCTTTCCACATTGGATTTCATCCAACGACACCATCATCAATCGACTGATATTGCCATCAGTCGAATGATGCTCAATCAGTCGAGTGCTCGCGAGTTTGACTCCATTCTGTGCCCGAAACACTTGTGACTACCGATCGATGCCTTCATCACCGATCAGGTCTCGCAATGATCGCCAATCCATGGCAATGATCGCTGGCACTTGAACAGGACTCGAACACTAGTCGAGTCACGGTCGACTTAGAGTAGTCGACTACCATAACATGGTAGTCAAATGATGTGGGAAATCTCATCTGACACTTAGCCAAATGGCCAAGTTTCACCTAAGAGTACTACCCCTTCCCGGGTTACATTCGTTCACTCTCATCCCTCGGTGTCCCTCGCCTTCGAAGTTATCTTCGTCTGGCCACGTCCCTCGGATGCGCCAAGCGCACGGCTCTGCAACGCCATCCTTCGCGTCTCGCCCTGAAGTCTACTTCCTCCGGCTTCACTCCAAGCTCCTCTCCCGGCGGTCCCTCGGATGCTCCAAGCACACGACTTCCGCAAAGCCATCCTTCACCGACTCAAGGACCGAGTCATGAGAGGTGAAACTCGCTAAGGCTCCATGTGCGAATTACTAAGTCCTGCAAGACTCCAACGCACATATCAAATCCACACATCCTAACTTAAACCCTTTGCCACACACATCAAAACCATATCAAGGGTTGATTGCACTAACACCCTCTTCCCTGATCTCGGTGGCGGCGGCACTTTGTTCCGAACTAGGGCTGGAGTCTGCGTTGGCGGCATAGCGAATCGGGAGTTTTTCTTCCCGATCGAAGCCGGAGCAAGGTGAGCAGTGCCTTCTTCCCTGATCTCGGATAGATCCCTCTCCAATCGTAGTCCTTTCTTTCGAATTTCTTGGCAACTCTGGTGATAGGGAAGCAGGTGTTTCTGTTGGTGAACAGAACAAGGGAGAAGGGAAGGTTGCTGTCGAGGGATTTTCTAGTGTCGGTGAAGCTTCAATTTCTGTGGAGCAAGCTGGATGGTGTGTTATGATGGGGTTTGCTTGGCTGTGAAGGTGAGTTGGGTATCTTGTGACTGTCATCGGGAGCTAGTGATGGCTGTGTTCATAAGGTAAGTTATTTGGTAGTGTCTCCTTTATTGGGTAATGGTTGAGCTTGATTTAATTCTGTTCACAGTTATGATTGAGTGTTTAGTGGGCGGCGGGTGTTGTTGATCTTCTCCTATATTGGCGTAGATTGATCCTACTGGTGTCTTATGGTTGAGAGGTGAGTTTCCTTCATATTTCTCTACTTGATGAGTAATTGATTCTAGGGAATAAGTTGATGTATTGAAGGATTTATGATGCTCTGTAAAAGGGGTTGTAAATGAGCTGGTGGAAGTGGAATGAATTAGGAGGTAAGGTTTTTGTATGTTGATTAAGTTAACATATTTCTATAGGATGAACAAATAAGATTATGAGGTTTCTTTCAATTTGGATCTTTGGACTTTAATCCGATACCTTGAATTAGAACAAGAAGATGTGAAGGAAGCTAGGCTTGGTAAGTCCAAACTTGAATGTTTATGGATGTATATCAATTTTGTTTTGTTAACTGATATGGTGGTTGATTTTAGTTAATGGAAAAGGTAGTTCTTTGGCGGGAGATGTAGTTGGGGAAACAGATAGATCATTTGAGTGGATAACTTAATCAATAGGGATTTGATATCACCGTTGGACTTATGAAGAACTTAGTTATGTTCTTTGCTCTTTCTTGCAGGACTTTGGTTGGTGACAAATGCTTGTACGTATGGACTGCTAGCATGAGCTACTGATAGGTGGGTAATTTCCTAACCTGGTCAGGTAGATGTTACTACATTCAGATTTAGTCGTAAATATGAGCATGTTAGGTGTTCATATTATCTTGACTCTGCTCTTATTTATCTTATGCTTGATACTTGTCATTGGCTATATTTACTCAAAGGTTGATATCACATTTTTTTTATTATGATTTAGGGTTATAGATGTGATGTAAATAGGCCTAGATGTTTAGTAGGGTGTAGATGTTAGAGTACGGGTGATGACCCAACTTATAAATTGGCAAAAAGGTCATCCGTGGGTAGGTAATACCCTAAATGTAGGATTTATTCTAATACCCGTATGTTGCATACTTATTACCAACCATGTGTTGTGTAATGGTTATGTGAAGGGTGATTAGTGTGTCACTACGGACCGGTGGTCCCAGCTTGATATAATTAGTCGAGTATGACTCTCTACAGGATAGAGAGTGCGTCGATCATTTAAGTATGACTCTATTTGATAGAGAGTTATAATCAATTGAGTACGGCTCTCTACAGGATAGAGAGTATGTCGATCAGTTAAGTATGACTCTCTACAGGATAGAGAGTGTATTGATCAGATGAGTACGACTTCTTGTTGAACATAGAGTCTGTGGTAGATGTCTGTATGTGGGACAGTACCTTCATGTCATTGCATGCATACTGACGACATCGTCTCCCTTGGAGTTGAGAGAGTCGTTAGTCATCCTGCTTCCCAGGTTACTCCCAGAGGAGTAACTGGTGTGAGGGCAGAGCATTTGTTGTGTCGCACTCTACCACTATAGACGGTGGTAGTTGGAGTGTGTGCAGTTGTCCTGGGTGCGTGGCACTCGACCACTCATTGATAGTGTCAGTCGGAGTGGCCTGCAGTAGGGACCCCCATTGTGTAGCGAGCTCTTTACGCTCATATGATACTTAATCATACTGCCCACTCGGCCACTCTAGAGCAGTGGTTGGTGTGAGTTGGGACAGTTGTTATGTCGTGCCACCTAGGCCACACTAGGGTCGTGGTAGCGAGTAGGGGTGAGCAGGCATGACCATGCATGCTGCATTGTCGTATCTTATGGCGCTTTACATATTATCATATATATACATTTATGCATGTATATATATATATGGATGGTTGTGAATAATATATGTAAGATATCGTTGAAAGGCTAGAGGGGGGTGAATAGCGTCGTGCTATACGTGATGGAACTTGTTCGCGTGTTCGTCTATAAATTTTGTTAGCGTAGCGAAATATAGATAATAACAATAACGAAATAAGACAAACACAACAAGAACACAATCATATAACGTGGTTCGGAACCAAACAGTTCCTACTCCATGGATCGAGCTCTAAAGAGCACTAGTGATGCACATGCAATCACTAATCACAAATAACTCCTTATCGACACAAGTCGGAGGTGGAGAAACCTCGTACAATGATTAGACTAAGCAATACAAAAGATACAAGCTAATGCAATTGAGAAATACAATGCAAGTAAAGAAAAACACTTTACAAGAGCACTTTGGTTGCTTGATCTTTGATTGCCTTGTACTAGCCTTGAAGGACTGGAAAGCACCAACTCTCCCCTTCAATTTGCCCAAGAAAATCGATGTCTTTTTTCTCCTCCACGAGTTCCTTTTAAAGCTTCTACCTGTGCTGGAAAAAGTCGATCAGTCGACTGCTCGGGACTATCAGTTGACTGATCTCACTGTTGTTGTGAGACAACGGTGTAATCCATGCTGAAAAAATCCAACGGCTAGGACATCAGTCGACTGATTATGATAATCAGTCGACGGATCAAGCCATCACTCGACTGCTGACCGCAGAGGTCGAGTGAGACTCCATTATGTGCCCCAAAATCCGAACATCAGTCGACTGATCACAAGATCAGTCGACTGCTAGTCCAATCAGTCAACTAACCACCTATGGTAGTCGACTGCTAGGGCAATTCCCGCAGTAAAATCCTAGTTGACTCACACCAGTCGACTGCCACATGGCACCAGTCGACTGGCACACCTCAAACATGAGGATTTAACCCAAGTATGGTGCCCCCATACTTGCTAGACCACCATTTGCCTAGACCTAAGCCTTCTAGCCACCTCCATCAGCCTCACGCCTCTCAGATCCCTCCAAGTCATCCATGACTTGTTCATCCATCTCACTAGCCTTCAAGTGCTTCCATCGGCTATGTCATGCTAACGGAGTCTACATCGCCAAGGCACATTGGACTTACACCGCCAAGACTCCGCTTGGACTTTACGCCGCCAACCATTGGACTTATGCTACCAAGACTCCCGCTTGGACTTTACGCCGCCAATATCAAACCCCTTGGACTTCTCAAATGCCAAGACTCAAGCTTGGACTTTTCCTTGCCAACACATGTTAGACTTTCCATGCCAAGACCCATGCTTGGACTTTTCCTTGCCAAGACCCATGCTTGGACTTTACATGTCAAGTACTCAAGACTTGGACTTTCCCAAATGCCAAGTGTTCCACATGGACTTTCCCATGACATGGTCAACTCCAGTCAACCATCAAAGTCTCCCTCGAGTCAAACTCGAGTCCGGTTAAACATAACCCGGGTTGATTGTATAAATAATCTCCCCAAAACATCAACAAACACTAATGTCAAACATCAAAACATCACTCGAGTCAAACTCGAGTCCAGTCAATCGTGAGCTGGGCCGATTGCACCAACAATCTCTCCCTTTTTGATGTTTGACAAAAACATATAACTCAATTCTTCTTACCAATTTCCCAAATTGGTAATCCCAAACATTCTCCCCCTTTTTGACATACATCAAAAAGGTTCTCTCCAAGGAGGTCAATGTCTCATGTCCCAATGAGATCTTACAATCTCTCCCTTGGTCAAAAAGACCTAGGATGCCTACCATCTTCCTAGTGATAAGTCCCATATCACTCAAGAGAGGCAATCCTATACACTCTCTCAATTTCCAAATTTGGTATCTTAAAATCCCATTTTCCTCCTCATGAGGAAAAATACTATCCATCATCCCATGATAGATACCTCCCCCTAAAAGCTTGCTCCCCCTTGACCATTGCACCAACAATGTCCTTGGGAAGTCCCTAAGCCAATAGGAACTCTAAACCATCAAAAATAAGGTTCAAAGTTCAACAATGAACTCTCCACACATTAAATTTGATACATTGACCTAATACCTCTCCAAATCCATATCTAATGGATTTTTACCCTTTAAAATGCTTCCCAAAGCATATTCTAGGGTTAAGAGTGGTTAGGGACCTTTACCATAGCTGGAATTGGGCTAACAAATCTTGTTTTCTCAAATTCAGCCTTGGCAGTCGACTTTATCGGAGATCAGTCGACTGCCACTCACATCAGTCGACTGCCACCAAGGGCAGTCGACTGATAACTGAAAATATCGATTTTCAGTTATCAAAAATGAGATTCAGAAAAGCATAAATAAATATACGTATATCGAAAAATCATGAAAATTCATAGTATACTACTTATGACACGTACAATGGGTGAAAAATATCTGAAAATTATTTTACCCATAAAATAAAGAAATTGATACAAAATCCAAAAGTGAATAAAAACTTCAAAGTTTTAGCTCACTTTGTATCAATCTTATCAATGGTGATTGCTATCAAAAGATAGACTTCACCAAGGTTTTTCAAAAGGATTTTAAAATGTTTTCAAAACCTTATTTTGGATCATATTCTTTGGGCTCAATGTACATGACTTGTACACAAGCTTTCCCAATGATCCACATATGATTTTAGATGAGTTTTAGTTCATCTAGATGCAAAAATTATGCACCTTGAACTTAACTCATATCCTAGCATCTCACATGTATCTAGGGTGTATAAATACACATATATATCAATGTAATGTGAGATGTAGGTTTTGTTCTCCCTAATCTAGGGTTTCATGCATTTTTCTAAGACAACTCTACTTGATTCCCTTATAAATGGGACTCCAAGTCATGCCAAAGTCCTTAAATCAATTTTCATTAAATTAAATGCATGAAATATGATCATGACATAAATGATAGCATAATAAAGCATGACCAATGATCATGATGTCATGACATATGATATAATCTAAACATACATGACATTTAACCTAACCCTAAACATGATCATGACATTTTAAATGATTAAAAATAAGCATGATGTCATGGCATTTTATATGGTAAAAAAACATGACATATAAAATATATAGGTATAATAATACCTAAATTTTAATATTAATTGTCATTTGATATAATTAAATATATTTTGCCATATTATCACTTTTCTCCTTAGTGTGCCAAAAACCAAAAATGACACACTATGACCTCTAATCCTAAATTGTGTCAATTCAATTGATTTTTCATAATCCCAAAACTATATTGGCACGTCCTAAAATCTTTTAGGATCAAAGTATCAAAATCTATTTTCAAGGTATCCATAACCTTGAAAATTACCTAAAGTGTCACCTTTGCCATGGTTGAGTTAACTACCCATCCAATCAAGGTTGGCATACCCTAAACCCATCTAGCATGAATCAATCACGCTCTTAGGAACTCAAAACCTATTTGAGCTCCTAGGGTTAACTAGATATTCCTTAGGGATGACCTCCCTAGATACCTTTCTAATGACTCTTCTAGGCTTGGTAGCCTTGGTCATTTGGGTCTTGCCTAGGTTGACTCTAGGGGTAACTCCCTTTGCAATCTTCTTAGTGGCTTCCCTAGGTTTCCTTGAAACCCTATCCACTAGACACACACCATGGTCACTCTTAGGAATGACTTCCCTAGTAACCTTGGTCTTCCTAGACCTAGTTTGTGTTCCATAATCAAATGGAACACTATGATAAGCCACCTTAGGCTTAGGTTTATGACCCAAACCCTTCTTGCCCTTGGTTGACTTTTGTTTCTTAGGTCCTAGGTGTTGACTTTGACTCTTGGACCTAGACTTTTGATCATTTGACCCTTTAAATCGATTTTGTATATTCCTAAGGGTCTTCTCAAGTTTTTCAAGCCTTGACCTCAAGGCTTGGTTTTCAATCTCTAATTGCCAAATTTTAGAATTTTGATTTAGTCTTTGGGCATTGTCATTTCTAGGCATATGCCTAGTTTGTAGGGTCGATCGATTTGTATGTTGTGGCCGGCTAGAGGGGGGTGAATAGCCTTTGTCGTAGATGGTGGAATTTGTTCGTTCGTTGCTCGTCTACAAAACTATTAGCACAAGCGGAATATGCAAATAAAAACAAAGAAAGACAAAGCAAAGGAAACAAACAAACTAACAAGAGAATATAACATGGTTCACGGCTGCGCCGCTAGTCCACGGTTCGATCCATCCACGGTGAATCACTCTGCAAGCTTTCACTATTCTCTCCTTTGCACAAAGCTAGATGGAGATAACCTTTTCTTACAAAATTACTCCTCTTGCAATAAGATGAATATAAGCACAAGGAAGAGGAGGAAATTCGTTTGGGCACTTTGGGAGATGTTTAGAATAGAAGCATTAGCCTCCCAAAGCCCAACACCCTCTCTTTTTATAGAGAGGGCTGATTTCTTCCCGTTGGCAGCCACCAGTCGACTGCTGACCTTGGCAGTCGACTGCCGCCACTACAACGACCTTTGAACACGTCAGATCCCGACCGTTGTAGTCCAACGGAAACCTTGGCAGTCGGCTAATGTATCCATCAGTCACCGATCACGCCAGAGTCGATCGCATGACTACGAGGTTCTGGCTAAACCCTCTCGACCAGTCGACTGATGGTCTTGGCAGTTAACTGCCAACATATGGCAGTCGACTGCTGGGCCAAAGACCCATCAATCGGATACCAGTCGAACCCCGTTCGACTCAGAGCAGTCGACTATCATTCCTTGGCAATCGACTGATGTTGGGAAATCTCATCCGACACTTAGCCAAATGGCCAAGTTTCACCTAAGAACACTACCCCTTCTCGGGTTACATTCACTCACTCTCATCCCTTGGATTCCCTCGCCTTTGAAGTTGTCTTTGTCTGGCCACGTCCCTCGGATGTGCCAAGCACATGGCTTTGCAGCGCCATCCTTCGCGTCTTGTCCTGAAGTCTACTTCCTCCGGCTTCACTCCAAGCTCCTCGTCCGTGGTCCTCGGATGCTCAAGCGCATGAGATGTGAAACTCGCCAAGGCTCCATGTGCGAATTACTAAGCCCTGCAAGACTCCAACGCACATATCAAATCACAATAACAACCTAACTTAAACCCTTTGCCACACACATCAAAACCATATCACAGGTTGATTGCCCTAACAATCTCCCCATTTTTGATGTGTGGCAATCCATTTGAGTTAGGTAAAAACATTTGATAAAATATTAAGGAAAGAAAGCATGTGAATAACATGATTAGCAACTCTCCCCCTTAATACATGAAACTCCCCCTAAATACATTCCCCCTTACTTAAACATATATCTTTCTCCCCCTTTGACACCATCAAAAAGATTAAACAGGGTTTATATGGCATGGCATCAAGTATAGAGAGAAGCAAAAATCAAAAACACTTAAAATCCTAATAAAATCATGTTACTGTGCTCGTGCATAGTACATCAATCGACTTCTATCAGTATGGTAGTTGACTGGCACAAGGAAATCAGGTTTTCTGATTTTCTGGACGAAATTCAGAAATGCACTATAAATTCTAAAAAATTCGAAAAATAGTGAAATTTGGGGAACACATTTCTTTTAGGGTTCTTTATCAATGAAAAATATTTTTCCATGAAAAATCATTATATTTTCAAAGATTTTCCAAAAATCCAAAAGCTTTAAAAATAACTAGGTTTTTGATCAAGTTTGTATCCATTTTAACACCTAGTTTTGCTTTGGATTGTTTCAAAACATGAACACATAGATTTTAAAGTAAGAAATTGTTTTGAAAACATATGAAATATCCAACCATGATCTTTGGGCAATATGTCTATGAATTAAACATAAGTCTTCCCCATGATTGGTCTATTATTGCTATTTTGATACTTTAAATGACCATCTAAATGTCATAGTCATTAGTGGGCATTTGTATCATCCTAACATCTCACTCATGCTAAGTTTTCAATCAAGGTAGCCTATGGTGAGTGTGAGATGCATCCTAAAGGTATTTGTATATACTTAACCATTAATTTCATGCATTTCTACCCATGGTTAAGTTTCATCCTAACAACCCACATGATCATAAAGATATATATGAATTAATTTCACATTATGATCATGAGACAAATGTATTTATCAATTTGTGATCATGCATTAGGTATTACATCATGATAATAAGGTAAATATCACCTAAAGCATGATTTATCTATTTATAGGTGCATTATCATCACCTAACACTATTTCAAAAATATTGTCCCGCCATCCTAAGTCAATATGAGATAGATAAATTCCATGTGGTTGACTATCCTAGGGTTTTCCTAACCCTTTAGGATGGATTTAGGAACCCAAAATAAGTTTTTTCCTATGGGGTTCACTAAATACTCCTTAGGGATCCATTTTCTAGCAATTGTTTTCTTTTTATCTTGACCCCTAGCAATTAAATATTTATAGGCCTTTTCATTTTTATTTTCTTTATATCCTAGGCCTTTCTTATTGAAGCTTGCTCTTTGGCTCCCAATTATCATGTTAAGGGTATTGGAGCCTATTGTAAACTTTTCTAGGGCCTTGGTCAAATGATCTACCTTTTCCCTTAGGGCCCTATTTTCTTCCATATATGCATCATTAACATCAAATGGCATATAGTAATCATGTGAGCATGCATCATCATGACTAGAAGAAATATTTTCATTATCATTTAAGCATGCTTTTTCTAGTTTTTCTTCTAAGTCTTTAATTTGATCTAGCATGCATTTATTTTTCTTCTTTGCCCTAAACAAATCCTTAGTGATGCTAGAAATAATTGACATAACTTTCTTGAGGGAAAGATTTGTTACCTTACTTACCAAATCCCCTTCCGATGATGAGGATGTAGAAGAAGCTCCCCCTTCACTCGAGCTCTCCTCACTTGAGCTTGTTTCTTCATTTTTGGAGGAGGAGGAGTCTAGGTCATCAAATGCCATTAGGGCAAGGTTTGAGTAGACATGTTCTTCCTCTTTTTCTGATTTGGGTCCTAGTTTATCTGAGACTTGACGTCTAACATAAGCTTCACAACCCCAAATCTTTATAAAAGACATTTTGGGACTCTTCCCAGTCCATAATGTATATGGTGTCTTTTCTACAGCTTTTGATGGGACGCGATTAAGTGTGAAAGCGGCTGTCTCTAGAGCTAAACCCCAAAAGGAAGTAGGTAGATCAGTCTGGCTCATCATTGATCATACCATATCTAATAGAGTACGATTTCTCCTCTCAGATACACCATTCCATTGTGGTGTTCCAGGTGGAGTGAGTTAGGATATTATCCCACACTCAGCCAGGTGATCACAAAACTCTTGACTAAGGTATTCACCACCTCGATCTGATCGAAGTAGCTTAATACGCTTACCAAGTTGGTTTTGTACTTCATTCTTGAATTCTTTGAACTTTTCAAAGGATTCTGACTTATGTCTCATCAAATATAAGTAGCCAAATCTACTCATATCATCAGTGAAAGTAATAAAGTACTTATAGCCTCCTCTGGCTTCGACATTGAAAGGGCCACATACATCAATATGTATGAGTCCTAACAAGTCTGTCGCTCTCTCGCCATGTCCACTAAATGGAGTTTTAGTCATCTTTCCTAAAAGACAAGATTCGCATACCTCATATGATTCAAAATCAAATGAGTCCAATAATCCATCTTTATGGAGTTGGGATATACGTTTTCATTTATGTGACCTAGGCGGCGATTAGATATGTTTGGTTCAAATTATTCGATTTGAACCGTTTGGTATTTACGTTATAAATTGGGTTTTCTAAATCTAGAACATAGAGACCATTCATAAGTGGTGCATTACAATAGAACATTTCATTCAAATAAATGGAACAACATTTGTCCTTTATTATAAAAGAAAAGTTTTTCTTGTCTAAACAAGATACAGAAATTATGTTCTTCGTTAATGCAGGTACATAAAAGCACTCCTCTAGTTCTAAGATAAGCCCAGTGGGCAAAGATAAAGAATATGTTCCTACAGCTACAGCAGCAACTTTTGCGCCATTGCCTACTCGTAGGTCCACTTCGCCCTTTGCCATTAGTCTACTATTTCTCAGTCCCTGCACATTAGTACAAATGTGAGATGCACATCCGGTATCTAATACCCATGTAGAAGAAATAGATAGATTAACTTCTATAACGTGTATACCTGAGGCAGAAGTCCCACTTCTTTTCTTCTTTACTTCCTCAAGGTAGACTTTGCAGTTCCGCTTCCAGTGTCTAGTCTCACCGCAATGGAAACAGTCCCCTTCCTTAGGTACTTTACCTTTACCCTTTGAAGTGGATGAATTGGCCTTGCCTTTGGCTTGGGTCTTACCCTTGCTTTTGCGTTTACCTTTGCCCTTCTTGACCATTAGTACGTTACTAACTTTCTTCTTGAGATTCGGTTCGTGATTCTTAACATCTTTGAGAATCTCAGGCAAAGGCTTATCAATTTCATTCATGTTATAATTCATGACAAATTGATTATATGCTTCCGGCAACGATTGCAGGATAACATCGGTTGCCAATTCTTGGCTCAGTGGAAAACCTAGTCTTTCAAGGTTCTCAACGTACCCTATCATTTTAAGTACGTGAGTTCCTACAGGTGTTCCTTCTTGCATCTTGCATGCACAAAGAGCCTTAGACACTTCAAAACACTCGTGCCTAGCTTGTCCTTGATATAGTTGTTTCAAATGCTCAACCATACCATAGGCATCCATGTTCTCATGTTGCTTCTGAAGCTCAGAGTTCATGGTGGCAAGCATAAGATATGACACATCTAATGCGTCATCTTAATGCTTCTTATAAGCATCCTTTTAAACGAGTGGCGGCGGGTGTTTCAGGGATAGACTGCTCTAGGACATACAGTTTACGTTCTTTCTTGAGGATAATCCTTAAGTTCCTATACCAGTCTAGAAAGTTAGCTCCATTGAGCTTGTCTTTCTCAAGGACAGATCGCAAGTTGAGGGGGTGTGTCGTGTTAGATGACATGGTGATCTACAACATTAAAATGCAAAATTAAGTATCATACCTAAGTCATTTAATTAGGCCTTTAATTAAATGAGGCTCCCACTAAATTCTCATAGCTTTGATATGAGCTAATCATTGATGTAGGCAAACACATTTTGCTTACATCATTAGCTTCTATTTAGCTATAAATTTATATGGGATAAAGATCCACATCATACTTCATCTTGAGTTAGCTTTGGCTTATCGCCCAAGACGTAGTATGATTAGGTAGGCAATCTTTTGCCAATTACATCTGATGTAACTCTTTAATAGCTTTGGTTAAGTTTAGATTAGTTTAGTGCTTATTCCTAAACCAGCTTCGGTAGTGGCGAGACACGAAGGCCTTCTTTGATATCGAACAGCGACCACTTTCTAAGACAAAGCTGATGTTCGGAAATCACACAAAAACTAATTTTTTAAAACTTATGTTCAAAGCTAATATATGCCTCTACTTTCTTAATTAATTAAGAAAAACTTAATTAAGTCTTAACCAAGTTTGATAGCGGGACATCACGATTGTCCACTCGCACTCTTCCAAGATAAAATGCATTGCTTTGCTTTGGCAAACCCAACAACAAATGATCGAGGAAGTAGTGAGTACTAAACTTTGGTAGGCATATCGTTTTTGACTTATTAAGAATAAACTTAAACATGCATCACATACATATTAGCATACATCACATATAAGCTAAATTAACATGCATCACATACATATTAAACTAAGCGTGTCATGGTTATGGCCCTTATTCTACAATCTTCTCAAGCCAATGAAAAGATTGATTGGTCAACCTAGGGATAGCATCATCTCCCAAGTGCTTCCTTTTAGTTGTCTTGTGTTGTTGACTTCCTCCTTGTAACGTCGTCTTCCAATGGACCCTCCATCTTTGTTTTGTATATTACAAAAGGAGAAATACTCGAGTTACATTCGAGTCTAAAACTAATTTTTACAACAAGAATTTTAGGAGAAAGGCACGACATGCAGGCCGTATTAAGAATTACAACACACACATTCACAAACTTTTTGGGACTAGGCCATAACCATGCACCATGTCAATTTTAACTTTTAAAAGACATCGGATATTTTATTATGTTTGAAAAATTGCTAATGCAATTATCAACTCATAATAAAATTTATCCTACTTCTATATCATATATAAAATAGAGAAAACCTATTTTTTTTATACGATCTTTCGCAAGTGGCTCTGATACCACTGTAGGGATTTTTTTTATGAAAAATAGCATATTAGCGGAAAAATAGGATCCCTTCCAAGTGATCCTTGCGAAAGAAAACCTCGTACAAAAAAATAAATTTCTCAAAACCTATCTTATAGGAGAATATTACCTTTGTTGCGTGCCCTTTTTAATCCCGCTTCTCCTTGGGTTTGTTGGATCTTTTAGCACGTTCAAATGTCCGTGCCTCTATATGTATCCACACAAGCAAGCTCTTGTCTCACAAAAGAAACTAGAAGAGCTCTCCTTTACTTCTTGCTAGAGAAGTCCCTAAAGGAGAGGAAGGTAGGAAAAAGAGAAAGGAAGAAGAAGACCACTCTTCTTGCTAGCCTACACTCACAAAAGCCACACAACCAAAGCCTCTCACCACCAAGCTCTCTCCAAGCCTCAAGCTTCCACCACATTGGCCGGCCACCCCATGGAGTGTTTTATAGGATTGAAAAAAACTTTCACCTCCTATCACATTCAATGCAATCAATTGCATTGAAAAATCCTTGTTTGGCCGGCCACATGTGGAGAAATTACAAAGGTCAAAACCCTTTGTCTCCTTCCACCTCATCAAGCTTAGGTGGCATGCTTATGTGGCATGCTTAGGTGGCATGCTTATGTGGCATTCATGCATGTTGAATTAATCTTATTAATTCAATAAGCTTATGTTATCATATTGAATTAATCTCATTAAATCAATAAGGTAACATATTGAATTAATCTTATTAAATCAATTAAGCTTAGGCTATCATGATAACATATTTATTTAATCTTATTAAATTAATAAGCTTAGCATATTGAATTAATATCATTAAATCAACAAGCTAAAATTCTCATTAAGCTTAAAGTCCAAAAACCATTTTGTACTTGAGCTTATTCCCAGATTATTCTAGTCAAACTAGAATGCACTAATTCTTCTAATCATCATGCTCTTTGTGTGTGACCCTATAGGCTCTCATAACGTTGGCAGTGGATCTAAACTCTTTTAGATACACAAGCAATGAGCGGCATCTAGCAATACATCATTGCTACCCAAGTTACGAAATAAGTCAAGATCCGACTAACCTTTCCATGACTACTATAATGTATGACCGTGTCCTTCTATCCTTGATATCAGATTGACCAATGAGGCATAGACCGTGTCATCCTCGATCAATCTATGTGTTTCTTGATCCCTGAGTAAACTAACTCAAACAAATGAGCTCAATATCTCATATTGACTCATTCGAGCATGGCAATGCGTTTTAGTAGTTCTACTCAATCAAGGGACCCACAGATATCACTCCCGTCATATGGGAGGGATAGATCTCATCTACATCACTCACATCCCTCCGCATAATTTGTTATATACCCAGTAATCGCCTTTATGATCCACCCTGTTACGGGTGACGTTTGATGATACCAAAGTACATAACTCCTTATGTAGGGAACCGTAATGACTTCAGGTTTGAGGACTATTCATACCAATAGTCACATGAGAAAGTTTATGACACTCATATGACGATCCATGAAACTTTCTCATGGCGGGTCAGTTCAGTATATATTCTCTAATATATACCCATGTGTCTACTTGATATCATATATCCATGACTTGTGAGATCAAGTCATCAATTGACCTACATGCTAGTCTTTATGTATTAATATTTCCCTTGCATATTAATACTTGACTAGGAACATTTAGGAAAGTGTTCTCTACAGCCTCTCATAATCAATTCTGCCAATTGATGTGCTGTAGATAAGAACCTACTTTTCTAGGGCATTATTATATTTAATTTAGCTGGCACAAGCAAGACGTAAATATAATAACCAATTCTTTGCCTTTATAGAATATGATACAAAATGTTCCCTATTCAACCATCACATGATTGGTTCTAGGGCTATAACTAACAAACTTATCATGTGATGTACACACGTGGATTTGGACTTTTGTTGGTGTTCCGTAATGTGTGATGTGGTCAGTCATACCGGTATGCATTGTGAGTATTTATTATAGTTTAGTTTGTTATGTTGTTGTGGTTAGTTTCCGTTGTGGTTTGTTTTCATATATATATATATATGTTGTTGTTGTTGTGGCCTACGAGCCTTATATTAACCCGAAATGTTGCCACGTACAGGAGAGATGTCGTCCGTTTACTTTTCGGTACGACATACTCTGAGGCATGACAACTTTAGTGGTATCAGAGCCCAAGGTTCTGCGATGTCATACAATATTGTTTTGTGTCGAGTCTTGGATTTCTCGGGAGTCGATTTATTCGGTTTTGGTTTTCTGAGATGAGATTGACAACGGCCTGAGCTCCAAGCAGCACGAAGTAAGTATTCCTAATGACTTATTTTCTAGTTGGATACTTATCTAGACTTGATTAACAAGTGTATACAGTTAGAGTTATTATACCTGTACAGACTCGTTGTAGAAGTCGTCCACCGTGGCGATCAACCAGAGTTATCTTTGGTGTTTATACTCTCAGTTTTAGTTGACTATGTATTTAGTATATATAACAGGGAATAACCTGTAGTATGTTGGTTATTGTTCGTAACCGTGGTATGAGTTGACCATGGGAACGACCTATTGGGTCTATGAGTCTTGAACCTGTTTCGAAAAGGTGATTTACCTTTGAGAGCCGACTGATACCGAGTCAGAAAATAGGAGTCAAGTCATCACATTTCTTGTGGAAATCAGAGACTACAGTCTTAGAGATTTTCACTAATTATGTTAGTCAGATCGTTACCTATGGGGTAATGGACTAGGTGTGTATACTTTTATTGCTAAAGTAAGCAGAGGGTTAGTATAAGGTGTTTCATAGGGATTTTTATCCCTGAGTTGTTCGTACTGGGTTGTATAACTTTGAAGGTACTTTTGAGTACTTAACTCATGTTATCAGGATCAAGCCGGTATTTGGTGGTAAATGTAGAAAATAATTTTTGGGGAATAATATATCACTTGATTATGGTTTAGTGATGTTGACATAGAGTATTTCCCCGCGTCACTTTCGGTGACACATTGTAAGGAATTCTTGAGCTTCAAGTAGGGTGATCATCGATAATGGGAATACCATGCAAAGTCATTAGACTTGCAGAGTTTATGCTCACCTAATAACTCAAGAATGTGAATGGATGTTTTAAGCCACCCATGGTTGTTGCCTTACTTTTGGAGTAAGATCACTGGATCTTCTATCAGATCCTGCCGAAAGATATTGGATTGAGTCAGGAGTTTAGAAATGACTCCGTACAAATGTTTAAGAGTTGGAGACCGATAAGCAGATATTGCAGGTCAACTTATTAGAGTCTGAAGTCTCCGACTGTTGGATAAAAGGAGCAAGATCAGAGTCATAGGCCTTGAGCCATTTTCTAATTATAGAAGACCAATCGCAGATCGTCAGAACTGTCTAATGTTATCAGCGAAATCAGAACAAAGACTCTGAAGGGGTTATGTGCATGCAGTGCGGATCACGAAGACACACGAAGTCAAATTATTTGTTGGATCAGTTCGTTTGTTGCTATTGAAAGCAACTAGTTCATTTGAGGAGGTATACTTGAAGACTCAGTTAAAGACTATCGATGGTGTTCCGGGAGGATGATGCGTTGTCTCGACAGCAGAGATCATCACAGAAGATTGAGTTACCTCATTAGCAACAACCTACTACCTCAGGCATGGTTGGAGTTTCTTGATACTACCCTTCAGTAGAGATCAACATAGAAGCAGCATTAGCAGAAAACATCACAGAAGACTCATGCAGACAACAACAGTTACCTCTAGATGTGATTTTCTTTGTACGGAGGATAGAGTATATGACGATGGTCGTATCTATTCGATATTCTACATTTATAACTCGTAGAATTAAGTGATAGGATCAGATGATCTAGGAAAAATCCTCGGATCATTCATCGCAGAAATGCGACCACTTTGTCGCGAACTATTGGATCTGATCTAGTTCTCTTCGGAGAAAGACTGAGATCTGCGGGGAGCCTTTGGATCGGATCGGCAGATAATTGATCGTTAAGGTTATTACTTTAGTTTACCCTCTGGGTTAATATATTGGGAGATACTTGTAGTTTACAGGTATCTTTGTCTAGAACATTCTCAGTTGGATTAGAAGGGTTCCTATACATTGACTTGTGGGTCGGTGGTATCTCTACCGTCAGGTGAGATGTGGACCAACAATTAAGAAGTTAAGGGATGCCCTTAGACTTAGATAGACATATCTTTACTGTAGACATATCCTTATGGATGGTCAAAGTGTTGAGATTATGGTATGATATGTCTCTCGGATGTGCGTATATCCGTGAACCTTCGGATGTAGTTTCGGATGAACTACTAGCCTTGCCATTGCATAGGCAAGTGGAGTAGGCTATCAGAGTGATTTTGGAGATAGTGTCGATATTGAATACTTCATATGAGTGATATTTGTTGGTACCAGTGTTGTTAAATACTATAGAAATTGGAAGATCGTGAGTTGTGATTATAGGAGAAGTTGGATGGGATATTTATCTGTCCCAGTAAGATCCGAAACTCTTTGTTAAAAGAGAGATGGACCTTTGAGATTATGCATCGATTATCGATTATGGAATGAGAGAGTTGTTGAAAGTAAATATCCTTTATGGTGGATAGATGATCTATTTAGATCAGCTAAGGACACCTGTGTATACTCTAGGGTTGATTTACGACTAGAGCGTTGATATTGTAGTGACATGGTGTCATACAAATATCAGTGTCGTTGTGATGATTAATATATATCATCATCTTAGAGTAAAGGAGATGCAGGTGTGTAGAGACGACAATTTCATACTTGGTATGAATTTTATGAGTTTTGATTAAGTTGTTAGACTAATTAATGATTTAGTCGCCACTAGATTTGAGAATCATGTATCCTGGACATGATTGGATCACTTCGTGGTTGTTGGAGTTGCATAACCTGGCCACTATTGATTGTGGTAGTTGGAGTTGCGCACTCGACCACCATAGATGGTGATTTGCCTTGTATGGTTTGGTTAGTAATGTAGATGTGGATAGAATGTTTTAGCATTACTATACCACGGACTTGTTTGACAAAGGTGATGATGGAAATCATTTAGTCGAAAGCTGGTGAGATCAATTACAAGACCTAGACAGCGGTTAACTTTTACATGAGTATTAGTTAATCCTTCCGAAGTGGATAAAAGGAAGTTGTACGCAAAAGTATCGTTACAGGGATTGGAGCGAATCCGATACAGTTGCATGAGGTGTATCTTATGCTTATGACAGTTAAGAAACTACAAGATAAACTGTTATACACGTGATGTGGTGTTAACAGATATGATCTCGTGTAGTAGTGGTATGGAGAAGAAGTGCTCATTGAATTTAACTAGCTACTAGGTAGCTACTATAGAGTTGCTGGAACACGAACAGTTGCAACGAGTGAGAGTCGTCGCTATAGTCTCCCATGCACTTATAGAGTGTGTGGTGGAGTGAATTTTGAATGGTTGATGGACTTCTCTTTTGAGAAGATAATTTCCCGTCTCTGATAAGGATAGTGTGTTCCAGACATGCATCCACTTAAAAAAGAGTTGCTACATGAGGCACATCATTCGAGACTTGCTAGCATCCTGGTGGTACTCGGATGTACTGAGATTTGAAACGTTTATACTAGTGGAATGGTATAAAGAGAGATATAGCAAATTTTACTGCTTGATGTTTAGTATGCCAATGGGTGAAGGCTGAACGTCAGAAACTCGCTAGATTGCTCTAGGAAATTTCAATTCCAGAATGGAAGTGGGAGCAAATCACGATGGATTTCGTTACGGGATTCCCTAGAACCCGTAAACGACATGATGTGAGTTGGGTGATCGTGGATCGACTAACCAAATCAGCTCACTTTCTGCCTATTTGTGGGATGGACCCGTTGGATCGACTGGCGGGGTAGTACGGTCGAGAGATTATTAGAATGCATAGAGTGCCTTTGGGTATTATATCTGATAGAGATTCCACGATTTTCCTCACGATTCTAGTAGAGTCTGGATCGGACTATGGGCATAGAGCTTCGGCTCAGTATAACATTTCATCCGCAGACAGACAGATAGTCGAAGCATACCATTTAGATTCTGGAGGATCTATTAAGATCTTGTGTCATGGATTATGGAGGTAGTGGGAGAATTACATTCCTTTAGTAAAATTTGACTATAAGAATAGTTATCACTCATCCATTCAGATGACTTCTTCTGAGGTCCAATACGGTAGACCTTGTAGATCTCCCGTGTTGTGGGAGGAAGTCGGGGAATGACAGCTATTGGGGGCCATAGAGTATCCAACATGATGAAGAGTTGGTGTGCGTCATCGGATGATGGTTATTAGAGGTACAGGATCGATAGAAGAGTTATGCAGACCGGAGGCGAAGGCCTTTAGAGTTCTTAGTTGGGGAATAGGTATTTCTATGTGTTTCACCTACGAAATGAGGTGAAACGATTCGAAGTAAAAAGGGAAATTAGTTCCATGCCTTATTGGCCCATTTGAGATATTGGCATGGATAAGAGGTGTAGCTTACCGGTTGGCTCTATCTCCGACACTGCCAGGTGTTCACAACATATTTCAGGTTTCTTTGCTGAGGAAATACGTGCCACATTCTGATCATGTTCTGAAAGAAGTACCAATCCCACCACAGTCTAATACGACCTATGAGGAGATTCCAGTGCAGATTCTTGATCGTAAGGAGCGTTAGTTGCGGAACAAAACCATTCGACTCATAAAGGTTGGATGACAGCATCATACCAATGAGGAGGCTACGTGGGAGCTAGAAGATACTATTCGAGCTCGATACCCTCATCTGTTCACTTGAGGAATGTATGTGGTCCTTTCGGAAACTTTCTTGAAGTAATTTTTTTACATGTTAGTATGAAATTTGGGGACCAAATTTTATTAAGTGGGGAGAATGTAAAATACCCCAAATGGAGGGCTAAAGGAATAATATTATTATTGGGATAAATTAAATTAATGAAGAATGGTTAAGAATTTATTTCATCCTAACCTAGGTTTAGATTAATTCCTTTAATTGAATGAAGCAAGGGTTTAATTAAACCCGATCCATTATCCCAAAACCCGACCCAACCCGTTAACCCGTTCCTTAATTCCTCGTCGTTTTCTCTCCCGAGCAGCGGTTTTTCTTTATTTCCTTTTCGCAAACAGATTTCTTCACGCAACCTCTCCCATGCGATCTGCCTTCCTCGCGATTCAACTACCCTCGCGTCTCCATTCTCACTGCAGCCGACCCCTTTCCTCTCGTTCTTTCTCCTCGAGGCAAACAATGGTGATCGACCTAGACGGTGGCCACAGACAAGCTGACGGCGAGCGCGTACGGCTGGGAGGTTGCGTCGGCGGCGGCGGTGACACTTTGTTCCGAACAAGGGCTGGAGTCTGCGTCGGCGGCATAGCGAATCGGGAGTTGTTCTTCCCGATCAAAGCCGGAGCAAGGTGAGCAGTGCCCTCTTCCCTGATCTCGGCGGCGGCGGCACTTTGTTCCGAACTAGGGATGGAGTTTGCATTGGTGGCGTAGCGAATTGAGAGTTTTTCTTCCCGATTGAAGCCGGAGCAAGGTGAGCAGTGCCTTCTTCCCTGATCTCGGATAGATCCCTCTCCAATCGTAGTCCTTTCTTTCGAATTTCTCAACAACTCTGGTGATAGGGCAGCAGGTGTTTCTGCCGATGAACAGAACAAGGGAGAAGGGAAGGTTGTTGTCGAGGGATTTTCTAGTGCCGGTGAAGCTTCAATTTCTGTGGAGCAAGCCGGATGGTGTGCTATGATGGGGTTTGCATGGCTGTGAAGGTGAGTTGGGTATCTTATGACTGTCATCGGGAGCCGGTGATGGCTGTGCTCATGAGGTAAGTTATTTGGTAGTGTCTCCTTTATTGGGTAATGGTTGAGCTTGATTTAATTCTGTTCACAGCTATGATTGAGTGTTTGATGGGCAGCGGGTGTTGTTGATCTTCTCCTATATTTGCGTGGATCGATCCTGCTGGTACCTTGTGGTCGAGAGGTGAGTTTCCTTCATATTTCTCTTCTTAATTGATGAATAATTGATTCTAGGGAATAAGTTGATGTATGGAAGGATTTATGATGCTCTGTAAAAGGGGTTGTAAACGAGATGGTGGAAGCGGAATGAATTAGGAGGTAAGGTTTTTGTATGTTGATTAAGTTAACATATTTCTATAGGATGAACAAATAAGATTATGAGGTTGCTTTCAATTTTGATGTTTGGACTTTAATCTGATACCTTGAATTAGAACAAGAAGATGTGAAGGAAGCTAGGTTTGGTAAGTCCAAACTTGAATGTTTATGGATGTATATCAATGTTGTTTTGTTAACTGATATGGTGGTTGATTTTAGTTAATGGAAAAGGTAGCTCTTTGGCGGGAGATGTAGTTGGGGAAACAGATAGATCATTTGAGTGGATAACTTAATCAATAGGGATTTGATATCACCGTTGGACTTATGAAGAACTTAGTTATGTTATTTGCTCTTTCTTGCAGGACTTTGGTTGGTGACAAATGCTTGTACGTATGGACTGCTAGCACGAGCTACTGATAGGTGGGTAATTTCCTACCCTGGTCAAGTAGATGTAATTGCATTCAGATTTAGTTGTAAATATGAGCATGTTAGGTGTTCATATTATCTTGACCCTGCTCTTATTTATCTTATGCTTGATATTTATCGTTGGCTATATTTACTCAAAGGTTGATATCACATTTCCTTTATTATGATTTAGGATTATAGATGTGATGTAAATAGGCCTAGATGTTTAGTAGGGTGTAGATGTTAGAGTACGGGTGATGACCCAACTTATAAATTGACAAAAATGTCATCCTTGGGTAGGTAATACCCTAAATGTAGGATTTATTCCAATACCCGTATGTTGCATACTTATTACCAACCATGTGTTGTGTAATGGTTAAGTGAAGGACGATTAGTGTTTCGCTATGGACCGGTGGTCCCAGCTTGATATGATTAGTCGAGTACGACTCTCTATAGGATAGAGAGTGCGTCGATCATTTAAGTACGACTCTCTATTGGATAGAGAGTTATGATCAGTTGAGTACGGCTCTCTACAGGATAGAGAGTTTGTCGATCAGTTAAGTACGACTCTCTATAGGATAGAGAGTGCATTGATCAGATGGGTACGACTCCCTGTTGAACAGATAGTCTGTGGTAGATGTTTGTATGTGGGACAGTACCTTCATATCATTGCATGCATACTGACGACATCGTCTCCCTTGGGGTTGAGATAGTCATTAGTCATCCTGCCTCCCAGGTTACTCCTAGAGGAGTAACTGGTGTGAGGGCAGAGCATTTGTTGTGTCGCACTCTACCACTATAAACGGTGGTAGTTGGAGTGCGTGCTGTTGTCTTGGGTGCGTGGTACTCGACCACTCATTGCTAGTGTTAGTCGGAGTGACCAGCAGCAAGGACTCCCGTTGTGTAGCGAGCTCTTTACGCTCATATGCTACTTGATCATACTGCCCACTCGGCCACTCTAGAGCCGTGGTTGGTGTGAGTTGAGACAATTGTCATGTCGTGCCACCTAGGCCACACTTGGGTCGTGGTAGCGAGTAGGGGTGAGCAGGCATGACCATGCATGCTGCATTGCTGTATGTTATGACGCTTTACATATTACCATATATATACATATATGCATGTATATATATATATATATGAATGGTTGTGAGTAATATATATATATATATATATATATATATGATTATTGTGATGTTGCATTTGATTGTACTATGCTTGCTGTATTTGGTTGTACATTATATTCATCCATGCTTCTTGCATCTGTTATACGGTCGTGTCGGATACTTGTATATTTGTTGGACAGACCATTAGATACCTTGACCTGTATCAGGAGGATATTGTGAGTTAGTATATATGTTGGATATATTCTCAGGTTGGATTAGAGTAGCAGTTATCGTTGTTTATTTGGTTAGTTTAGATATGCATGTATTTATATACTGTATTTATAATTGTGTACTTCTAGATTATCTTTGTTGAATTACATGTGATATTTCATATATATATATATATATATATATATATATATATATATATATATATATATATATATATATATATATATATATATATATATATATATATATATATATATATATATATATATATATATATTTTATTATTTTTCTATTACCTGCTGAGTTTTACTTACCACCACAGACCCTGGATTTTTTTGTCGCCCAGGTAACATGTAGGAGTCTTCGTGATGGCTTGGAGCATCGTTGGCTAGCTGACATCTCATCTCACCTCCGAGACTCCCGTGATTGTTTTGAGCTTTACGTATTGTTGTGTTATATATTTGAAGTTTTTCGTGGTGTAAGGTGATGTGAACTTATCATGTGATGTACACATGTGGATTTGGGCTTTTGTTGGTGTTCCGTTATGTGTGATGTGGTCAGTCATACCGGTATGCATTGTGAGTATTTGTTGTAGTTTAGTTTGTTTAGTGTATATATATATATATATATATATATATATATATATATATATATATATATGTTGTTGTTGTGGCCTGGCCTACGGGTCTTGTATTAATCCGAAATGTTGCCATGTATAGGGGATATGTCGTTTGTTTGCTTTTCGGCACGACATACTCTCGGGGCGTGACAAAACAGGTATAGTAAATGATGAGAGTATTTACTTCGATCACTATTCTCAAATGATCTTATCTTGATACAAATATCAAGACGACCCCAGCTTATAGGTATGTATCTCTATACATATAGCTCCCAAAGCTATCTTATAAGTAATGGTCTTACCCCTATTCGTACTTAACAAATAGAGATAATTGTCCATGTTAAAGGACCAATCACTATCTGCCAACATGCTCACCGAGAACTTATCACTAGAATATAACATAACATACACTGAATAAATTATGGATGACATTTTAAACAATCAAATTATAATATCTGATTGTTATTACAAAATTGTTACATTCTACAAAGTCTCATAGACATTACATGCTCATTAAATGACTCTCTAGTCATCGGCTTAGTAAAAGGATCTGCAAGCATAGCTTGTGTAGGGATATACTCAAGAATCATCTTCTACTTAGCAACAATATCCCTTATAAAGTTATACTTTATTGCTATATACTTGCCCTTGCTGTGATATTTGAGATCCTTGAAAAAAGCTATAGCAGCTTGATTGTTACAGTAAATGGTCACTGGACTCTCATTGTCTTCAACAATCTTCAGATGCTTCAAGAACCTCCTTAACCAGACTGCTTCTTGCACAGCTACTGAACATGCCACATATTTAGCTTCCATAGTAGACAAGGCCACACCGGCCTATTTCTTGTTGTTCCAGGAGATGACGCCACCATTCAATAAGAATGCATAGCCTAATGTGGATTTTCTATCATCCGAGTTCCCAGCCCAATCTGCATCTGAATAGCCTTTCAGTCTCATATCTGATCCTTGATAACAGAGACTATACCCTGTTGTCACCTTTAGATATCTGAATATCCTTTTCACTGCCTTCTAGTGTCTCGGTCCTGAGTTTGACTGGAACCGACTGACTAAGCCAACAACATAGTTAATATCGAGATGAGTACACAACATAGTGTACATCAAACTACCTACAGCACTGGCATATGGTTTTTTATTGATCTAGGTTATTTCTTCAAGAGTTTTGATACTCATACTCTTGCTCAGAACATTACCTTTCACAATGTGTCTATTCACAGTTGCAATCAGACATGTCGAAATGTTGTAACATCTTATTTATATAAGACTCTTGAGACAAATCCAAAAGTCTCTTAGATCGATCCCTGATGATCTTAACTCCTAAGATGTATTCAACTTCTCCTATATCTGTTGTGTCAAACTGTGATGAAAGCCACTCTTTAACTTCTATCACAAAACTTATATCATTTCCTACTATCAGCATATCATCAACATATAATGATAAAATGGCATGCTTTCCTTTTTTCTTTTTCAGGAAAATGCAATGATCCTCATTGATCATTTCGAAACCATAAGATAAAATCACTTCATTAAATCTTATGTTCCACTGTCTTGATACTTGTTTTAGCCCATATATAGATTTCTTCAATCTACATACCTTTTCTTCTTGGCCTTTAGCATTGAAACTTATGGTTGAACCATATAGATTTCTTCATCAAGCTCACCGTTAAAGAAAGCGGTTTTTACATCAATCTGATGTAACTCTAAGTCATAATGCACCACTAAAGCTAAAATAACTCAGATTGACACAAACTTTACTACGGGAGAAAATATCTCCTCAAAGTCTATACGCTCCAATTAGGTAAATCCTTTTGCAACCAAATGAGTTTTTATCGATTAATCGATCCATCTTATTTCCTCTTTATTTTGAGAATCCATTTATTCCCAATAGCCCTTCGGCCAGGAGGAAGATCGACTAACTCCCAAACATGATTCTTAATCATTGACTCCATCTCTTCGACCATTGCATTTCTCCACTTTTCTCTAACTCTACATACTAGAGCTTCCTCAACTGATTGAGGTTTATCATCGTCAATTGGGATTGTCATCATTGCCTCATTCTCAATATCAAACCTTTTCTTAGGTTTGATCTTACGAATGCTTCTTCGTAAGTTGGGCTCCTAAGAAGTCACCCCGCGACTAGGCAAATCACTCACACTGGGTTGACTAGGTTCAAGTATTCCACTAGACACTTGTCTTATTGATAACGACTCATCCTCCTCAAATAGAGGAACTGTCTTATCAACCTCACCTCTAGCTGGGAACTCAGTTTCGAGAAAAGTGGCATCTCTCGAATCCAATTCGGAGATTGTTCCATCTTGTTGCTCACCTATGAAAATATGACCTTTAGAGGTCTCAGAATATCTTATAAAGATACATTTCTTACCTCTAGGTCTCAGTTTTCTATACTTGTGAGAAATATCATGAATATAGATAGTTGACCCCCAGGGTCTCAGATTACTCAAATATGATTTTTTGCCTGTTCAACATTCATATGGGGTAGATGGAACTGACTTTGAAGAAACTTTGTTAAGTATATAGGCTGTAATTAATAATGCATCTCCCCAATAGGAGATCGGCAAATTAGCCTGCACCATCATAGACCTGACCATTTCTAGAAGAGTCTTATTTCTTCTTTTAGCAATCTCATTTTGCTGTGGAGTTCCAAAGATTGTCAGCTGTCTAATAATCCCCTTATCATTACATATTATCTTGAACATATCATACAAATGTTCTCCTCCATGGTTAGTGTGTAAAATCTTAACTTTACATTTCATTTGATTCTCAACTTTTTTCATATAATTAATAAAGTAATCCAATGCTTTAGATTTTTGAGAAATCAAATACACATGACCGAAACGAGAGAAATCATCAATAAATATAATGAAATAGGAAGCTCTATGTCTAGCCTTCACATTCATTGGATCACATATATCCGAATGAATTAGTTGCAATAGTGACTCAACCCTAATAGCCTTACCAAATGGTTTCCTAGTTGATTTTCCAGCCAGACAATGCTCATACATAGACAAGCTAATCTTAGCACGAGAGTCCAAGTAACCCTCTTTAGCTAACCGATTCATGTGATCTTGTCCTATATGTCCTAATCTAGCATGTCAAATATCATCAGTTATATTTGCATACTTGTAAGAGCAAAGTTTGAAAAATAACTATCAATCGCATAATTAACATTTGGTTCCATATTAAGAACCATAAAACCATTTGTTAAAAAATCATATCTGATTGACACAGAGTCAATCTTAAGTTCTACACACCAACTGTAAAAATTAATACAATACCCTAAATCAAGAAGACAAGTAACAGAAATAAGATTCTTTCGAATCTCAGGAGCATACATGACATCATGTAGAAACAAAGTACTTCCACCCCGAAGGTTAAGTTTGCAAGTGTCGACTCCTTTAGCTTCAACTCTTATATTATTTCCTACATAGATCCATTTGTTGTCAGTTGGTACCCTGCGGTACTCCACATATGTAACTCACTCTTGAGATACATGGTTAGTTGCTCCCAAATCTATAATCCATAAAGGATAAGAATTAACCAAAAATACAGAACTAGTAATAAAATACTCAGAAGACAGATTTGAAGTTACCTTTTTTGACTCAGTACACTCTCGAGCACAGTGACCCCTTTTGTCACAATTAAAGCAAGTCACCTTGCTTTTAGGTTTCTTCCCAATCTTCTTGTTCTTCTTCTTCTTGATTGGGCCTTCCCCACTTACAGCAGCAGCTTCTTTTTTCTTTCCCTTTCCCTTCTTAAACCATCTCTTTTTCTTGGATCCAGATGATCCAGTAGAACTGGCAACCAAATAGGCTTGGCAAAAAATCCTCACGGATTCTACTCTCTCTACCTCCAGTTCAACATGGCGTGAGATGTCAGTGAAAGTATTAATACTCTCACTGTGAGTGTCTGCTTCATGATTTCCCAAGAATTCGGAAGGGAATGAATAAGTGCCTTAACCTATTGTTCGTCTGTCAGCTCGTGACCAGCAGTGTTATGCTCCTGAATCATATTCGACATCTCCCTGAGATGTCAAACCATCGTAACATTCGGATGCTTCTTGTAGCTGTCGAACTTGATCGTCAGCTATCGAAGCTTGCTCAGACTCATTCCACTGTATCTATGCCTAAGGGAAATCTAGACTGCATGAGCCGATGGATAAGGCTCATACTAAAAAAATTGGTTATCAACCATTGAACTTATTGATATACCCTTAGTAGTGGAATCCTTCTTTTTCCATGCCTTGTAGGCATCAAGGTCACGTATATGCTGTGTCGTGGTACTCTCGACAGGTTCTTCCATAACCTGATATACAACCTCTAGAACTTCTTGTTCCTCAAGAACATAATGAATCCTGAGTTGCCAGATTTTGTAGTTTTCCCCATTAAGTTTTTCACTCTTATTCAATTCAGCTATGATGTTCTTTGTTGTCATAATCTATCATAAATAAATAAATTATTTAGATATTTAGTGTATGTATTTATGTATGTAATCTCTAAATTGACTAAATGTAAATCTGATTTGGTTTACAAAATCAAGTGATAACTACATTATCACTCATCATTTGTATGTATCAATCTGACTTACATTGATTTATTTTATTATATACATCCCATTTAATGAACTTAATCATTATTCTAACATGATATTAAATATTAAATGAACTTATCATTTAAAATTATACTCATAATGAATAAATCAAAGAGCATAAATAAATATCATGCATTATGTAGAGTAAACAACATAAAATAAACTAATCATTTCAAATGAACATATCATTAATTAAACATGTTGTACAATATTAACAGATAACAAGACTCTACTAAGAATGTTACAGATAACATTCTTCCTACTCTAACTGACAAACAAAAACAAATCTAATAAACTAGACAGGTTATTATTACTCCCACTAGGATAAACACTAGCGTAGTAATAATCCAAAGATGTTCAATCTTCTTGGGCTGAACAAGAACAACTTCTGCTGAGACACTCTCAAGATGATGCCAAGACACAGAATCCTGTAAAGAGCCCACAGAAAAGTGCTCTTCAGGGTCTTCATCTGAGTCTTCAACTGGATCAACTTCGTAGCAAACTTCACAAGCCTCATAGTAAAGTAACTCAGCGCACAACTGGGTGTAGGTTACGTGCCCCTGATAGCGCCCTCATATCTGATGTGCGATATCACTAAGGAGCTCAGGCAGTGAACGGATCAGAGCCCAAATCCTATAGTTGTCAAGAATTAGAAACTCTTGCATCTCGAGTCTCCAAAATAGCCTGTCCAGTCTACCAATGTGCCACCCGATTCCATGAGCTGAGTCATACTCTATCCCCTGGATAGCCTCCCTCAGCTGATTACGCAACACATCACGTCGAGTCATTGTGGTAATCGTCTGTGTCATCTGAAAAAATTAAAATTAATTAAGTCAATACAAAATCGACAAACCAGTAAAAATACCGGCTTGATTCAATTTACACAGATATAAAACCAACACAATAAATCAAGAATAAATTTTCTTGATTCTCTAGAGAACAGTCGACTAATCTGCTTAGACCAGTCGACTAGTACTTTTACCAATCGACCATTATCTAAGTCCAGTCGACTAGCACCATGAAGACTCAACTTGGCTGTGACTTCGTGAGAACACAGACACCATCCAATTTGCTCGAAGTACCCCAGGCACCATCCAATTTGCTCCAAGTACCCCAGGCACCTAAGCAACATGTATGGTATTCTATCTTCTCATCGTCCCTAGCCACCCGACTCCAGTTCACTTAGCCTATCTCTAAGTTGTTTATGTCGAGTCCTAGTTGTTCCAAAACAACTACTCAACATTCAAGTTATGAGCATACAACAAGAAAAAAAACTTTGGCTCAGTATGCAACCCAATTAAGTTTCCAAAATTGGTTTTATACCCTAAACCAATTGAGTCACCCCAATACAGCTCAAGCCTAATTAATTGAGGTCCAATTAATTCACACTGCTCAAGCCCAATTCATTGAGGTCCAAACCCAATAAATTAAGGCCCAACTAACTCAGCCCATTAAAAGGCCAAATTAAAAAAATAAATCCTTCTATTTTTTCCATTGAGCCCATGCAGAAAGAAAAAAACCTTTTTTTCTCTCTTTCGGGCCCATGTAGGAAAATTTTTTTTTTAACTTTTCCTCATCGCGACTTCGGTCGAAAGAGAAAAAAAACATTAGCCCTTTTTTTCCAACTTTTCCTCATCGCGACTTCGGCTCCCCTTTTTCCTTATCTCCACCGATCTACGCCTCTCTCCGCCTCCTCCTATCTCACGAGAACTGATCTCGCTCAGCAGCGAGGCACACGAGAATAGATAGGTGCACAATAATAGATCTCACTCAGCAGCAAGGCACGTGAGATGGTGAGCACCTCCTCTGTGATTCAACAACGAGGCAGTAGATCGCGATTTCACCTTTTTGTGAAGACAGATCGTGAAGGATCGATAAGAGGTATGTTATATTCCATATGAAATTTTGATTTTATGATTCAATTGAAAATATCACATGCCTTGATACCATTGTCGAACTATATCCAAATTTTCGATTGCAAAAGATCAAAATTTGGGCAGAAATATAAATGCATACCTCGTTGTTAATCTTTCTGCTTGCTGTCAGAAGAATTATCACAGACAAACAATTCCTCACCAATTCACAAACCAAATCTGATAGAAATTTTGATGTTCTTCTCCAGTAGTCCGAGAGCCAGACGACGCTTGCTCTCACAGCGTTTTGCACTTGGCACCCTTGCAATCTCTCACAAACCTCTGCTCTTGGACACATCCCCCTATATAGGGGTTTGGATGTGCAAAAGTCGTGGAGTTATGCATGCACTCCTTTGAGTGCGTATGCAGTTACTGCACAAGGTGCACAGTAATTGCTCCACGTCTTACAGTTGTATGTATATAAAGGAGACAACAAAATTTAATTGATAAATAACTTATCCTATGGATGTTAAAACAAAACATGACGCCATAAATAAGTTCACTGTCATGTCCTCTTCCATTACATGTTAATTTTTCAAAAATTCAAATCCCCTAGGTTCATCAAAGAATTTCGGTCAAAACTTATTGATGGATTTAAATAATTTCAATCGGATCAATTCCCAATTCTATAAGTTTCTCAAGTGTCTCGGAGTCTGTGTTCTAAAAAATCAACTCAAAGTCATTAACATTAATGATCAGAAGGTTTTCAAAATTTATGATTTTAAGACAATTGACACATACGTCTAATTTATTGTAGAGATATCGAAACTAGACATATATAGATATCATAAATACTTTTATTACATTACTCTTTTCTATTATAAATCAACATTTCAAAAATCCAAATATATGAGGTCCATCAATGAATTTTGATTCAAATCTATTAATGGATCTAGAAAATTCCGATTGAATTTATTCCAACTGCTATAGATTTTTATAGTATTCCGAAGCTCAAATATGCCCTACTTTACTATTTTTAAAAAATTAACGTCATAATTTAATCCACCGGTATTATTGTGATGTTAAATTTTGAAATCAGTACTACCATGTTGTCGGTATAATTAAACTATGATGTTATACGTGGCCATTGAAAAATCTACCATGAAATTAAGTAGCTTTCTTGTACCGACGCAAGTCTACGAGGTAGGTACGAGAGAGATGTCATTGGGATGGCCTGCGCTCTGCAAAAATCAATGTAAGGAGTCAAGAGATAGATAAATAAATGAGGGGGCCAAATTTAATTCAAGTTATCAAGTAAATTTGAATATTGTGGAGAATGTCTAAAAATTACATGCATCATCTCAAAGAGAAATACAAAAGCAATGGATCAAAAATCTACTAAAGTGAACTATAATTTAATCACATGAATGATTGAGAATACATTGTCTGATAAAAGATATCAAAGGTTAATATTATACAAATGTGCTTCTTCTGTAAGCCAGTTGAACATGTTAGTAATATATGAGAGATGTCCTAAGGCAATCGTCTTATGTTTGAACCACTTATATGATAAATGAAAATTCACTATTTGAGTATACATATTTTCATGTATTTGATTAAATCTTAAACTCATTTACTGAATGTCCACAATACGATTCACAACATGAGAGAATTTGTGATTGGATCACAACTAGTGAGTATCTCTACATGTGTAATTGTGATGTATCAAAATTATCCCTAGTCGATGAATTGATGGATTTAGACACCATCAATTCTGTCGAGACTAGGACGAGGTATATTCCTTGGTGTATCCAAGTAGTTGATTCTCACTGGCTGAAAACATTGTGATGTTCAGAGTTAATCGTGGATGCTAGTTATGATAACTAGTTCATTGGAGTGACCAACCGTAAGACTTCATATGGTTCTCTGCATATATAGATATGTCAATGAAGTTCTTACTGCAGCTTAAGTGCGATGTTCCTTTGACTTGCGGTATTCAAGTCATCTTGATCATGAAGACTTATGCTTTGACATCTTAAGCAAGCATCTCTGAGGAGATATAGACTCGGGATGATTGGGTATAAGTCGAAGTGATCGAAGGTGTTTGAATAGCCTATAAAGAATTCACCACTCCTTGCGAGGAGATGTATACTCATGGCCTCTCGTCGGATTGTTACTAAAGTCTTTGGCCAAAGTATTACATGTTTAGAGTAAGGTACTCTTGGATACATGTGCAGTAACTAGAATTCATAGGATGAGGAAATGATACTTGGGCTAGGTGTGACGTAGTCAACCTAGTGGGGACTGACACTATAGACCATGTCCTGAACCAAGTGGGTATAAGATGAGTGAAGGGAATGGAGCACAAATCATTATAGCTGCTGAAGGGTTTCAAAAATAGTTCTGGATCAACTGTTGATCTTTTCGATTAATTGGGGATCATGATGTACTACTAGGTGCCACTCATGATCGTTCTATAATTAATGGTTAATTATAGACATCCAACATAAACCGAGAACCTATTTGGTCACACGCACAACGAGCATAATCCGAAGAATTTAAAATGAGCTTGAGAATGACATTCTCAGACCGAGAGAAACTAGATTTGGTTGGACCAAAGATGGAGTGAGCATGAAATTGTTTCAGTCGCAATGGAAGCGTAGATGGGTCGTGTCTTACGAAGACATAATGGATGAATCAAATTGGTTTGGTTCTAATCCAATGGTGAAGAATAAACCAAAAGGGTTTGGTTTGTTTTAAATGAATGAACCAAAGTTGGTTCGGTTCATTTTAACTTAAAATAGACTAAATCGGTTTGGTTTATTTTAACTTAAATTAATAGAGCAGGTTAACAGGTTTTTGGTTATGAACTAATAACCATTAGAAGAATTTATTCTCTATAAAAATAGGGCTTAAGGGTTTTGTGAAAACAAAAATCTAATCTTGCCGCCCCTCTCCCTCTTCTCCTTGTAGTCGGCGCCCAAGCCCTTGCCGCCGCCCACCCCTTGTGTCATCGTCCAAGTTGTTGCCGGCATCCAAGCTCCTGTCGGCGATCCTCCTGCGACCCTCCGGTGATCTTCCTTGGCTCCGGCGACAAGGTGAGCATCTAGCTTTCCTTATTTGGCCGGCACAACATCCTCCACCAAAGTTGTCCAATTTGCTGGACAGCTTGTTTCCTTCTTGTTAGAGCGTCATTTGGATGACGTTTGGAGCTCCGACAGCGGCTTCCTTGCCGGGGATTCGATCTCCGGTAATCCTCATAGGTGGAGGACGAAGGATTCATCAAACGGTTGACGAATACCTCTCCGGAGAAGCGAGTTTTGGGGACTCAGTTTTGAATCCGAATTTTGATTCGGATTGTGATCTTCTCTCGATCACATCGTCTTCGACATGAGGCTTGTAACTCATACGAAGACAAGGCTCGTGACTTTGTGAAGTCATCCTGAAGATACTCGGCATGGATACGGATAGAGGCGATTCTAGCGAGGGTCGCTCTGGTTAATGTCTTTCCCGCTACACATGATACGTCAGGTATACATAGAATAAATTTTCTTTTATTGCAAAATTTGAAACTATGGTTATGTCTACACATATTGTACTATGCATGCGTGTGGTGTGTGTGATGTAATAAATTAGATTTATTGCTTTTTATTTCTTCCGCTGCGCACATATTTATGAAACATGTTCGAACACACACTCGCCTTGGTGCCCGAAACCCAACAGTGGTATCAGAGCCCAAGTTGTGTTTCGACATAATTGTAAAATTGTTTTGCGATAGTCATAATTGTATTTATGGAAATTTTCTACTTTTGGAAAGTTAGAAGTATTTATGGAAATTTTTAATTTTGAAAAGTCTAGAAGTATTTATGGAAATCTTCTACTTTAGGAAAGTTAGAAGTATTTATGGAAATTAACATTTTCTATAAATAAAATATTTGATTAGATTTGGAAATTTGTTTCTTAATTTAATTATGATTTGACTTGGGAAATAAAATCTTAAATATATTTTATTTCCATAAATAATTTTGACAATTTAGAAAATTTGTTTCCTAAATTAAAATTGACTTTTCTTAATCAACTCTTTCCACAAATAAAATATGTGATTAGATTTGGAAATTTATTTCCTAATTTAATCATGATTTGATTTGGAGAATCAAATCTCAAACATATTTTATTTCCATAAATAGTTATGACATATAAGGAAATTTTGTACATGTCATAATTGTATGTCATGTAATTGCATTAGATGCATATCATTATGTCATGCGTGTCATGACATGTAGATGTATGTCATGTATGTCGTGCTATGTAGATAATAGTTATTTTCATGCAAAGAGGATGAGGCATAAAAACCCTTACTCAATATTAAAGCCTACACCTTCCATTAATATGGTTAGAACCAGAGTTACGTTTCTTGTTTGGGTTGTTGGACTCTCTCTAAGCCCAGCTCGAACCCGAACATATTCAAAACATGGAAAAGTTTAATAATAATATGGTAAGAGTCAGAGGTCAATCGTTAGCTTTGGTTGTTGGACTCTCTCCAAGGTGGGCTAATTGGTTGAATGCACTCTAACTATATTAAAACTATATCTTGATTAATTGGTTGGCTTTAACCTGGAGCATCGACTAGGGATAATTCCGATACATCACAATTACACATATAGAGATACTCACTAGTTGTGATCCAATGACAAATTCTCTTATGTTGTGAATCGTATCGTGGACATTCATTAAATGAGTTTAAGATCTAATCAAATACATGAAAACATGTATACTAAAATAGTGAATCTTCATTTATCATATAAATGGTTCAAACATAAGGCGATTGCCTTAGAACATCTCTCATATATTACTAACAAACTCCCACTTGGCCTAATGTCAATCGCTATGGTATCCAATACCATAAACTCTAACATGACCCTCAAACTTACTTTAAGAATGCCTTAGTCAATGGATCCGCTAAGTTCCTTTCAGTGGGGATTTTTTCGATTTGTATTTCCTTCCTACTAATGATCTCTTTGATTAAATGATAGCGGTGAAGCACATGTTTGGACCATTGATGAGACCACATCAAGTTCATAGACGAACTTTTTGATCCAAACCGCTTCCTTTGCTGCTTCCAAAGCTGCAATGTATTCTGCCTCTTTGGCAGAATCCGCTATAGTCTCTTGCTTGGAACCTTTCCAACTTATTGCACCTCCATTCAAGGTGAACACATACCCAGATTGAGATCTGGAATCATCCTTGTCGATTTGGAAGCTGGCATCCGTATACCCGCATATCACCATATCCCCTTCTCCATATATTAGGAACACATCCTTAGTTCTTCTTAAGTACTTAAGGATCGTCTTAACAGTCACCCAATGATCCATTCCTGGATCAGACTGGTATCTACTCGTGACACTCAGAGCATACGATACATCGGGACTCATACATAACATAACATACATGATAGACCCTATTGCGGATGCATAGGGAATCTTACTCATGTAAATCCTCTCGTCTTCTATGCGCGGACACATAGACTTCGAAAAGTGTATCCCATGCCTGATGGGTAGGAAACCTTTCTTGGATTCTGACATGCTAAACCTCTTTAGCACTCGGTCTATATATGTAGACTGCGAAAGACCAAGCAACCGTTTCGATCTATTTCTATATATCTTAATCCCGAGGATGTAGATTGCTTCTCCTAGGTTTTTCATGGAGAATGTCTTGGATAACCAAATCTTATCTAACTATAAGACTAAAACATCGTTTCCTATAAGTAATATGTCATCAACATATAATACTAGGAACACGACTGCACTCTCACTAACCTTCTTGTACATACAAGGTTCGTCTGGATTTTGTGAGAAATCAAACTTTTTGATTATCTCATCAAAACGGATATTCCAGCTCCTGGATGCTTGCTTCAATCCATATATGGACCGTCGCAATTTGCATACCTTGGTTTTATCAACCGATGTGAAACCCTCAGGTTGTATCATATACACGTCCTCGAGCAGGTTTCCATTAAGGAAAGTTGTTTTCACATCCATCTGACATATCTCATAATCATAATGAGCCACTATGGCCAGGAGCATCCGAATGGATTTAAGCATAGCAATAGGCGAATAGGTTTCGTCATAATCAACATCTTGCTTTTGACGATATCCTTTCTCCACCAATCTAGCCTTATAGGTAATCACAATACCATCCATGTCGATTTTCTTCTTGAAAACCCACTTGCACCCTATAGGCTTTATGCCTTCAGGTGGGTCAACCAAGTTCCAAACTTGATTTTCATACATGGAATCCATATCCGACTTCATGGCTTCAAGCCACTTATCCCTTTCTAAACTTGTCAGAACTTCTTCATAACTGGTAGGTTCCTCATCATCAATGAGTAACACATCATTCGATTCACTTACGAGAAATCCATATCTCTAAGGAATATTGCATATTCTACCAGATCTATGAAGATGTGGTGTCTCAATAGGTCCAGCCGATGGCTCATCACTATGAGTTATTGGTTGTTGTGCTTCACCAAGTATCTCATTAATGTCTATTTGAGTCTCTCGAGCCTCCTCAAGCTCGACGACACTCCCACTGTTTTCTTGCAAGAGAAACTCTTTCACTAGAAACACAGTATGCCTTGAAACAAACACCTTTTGTTCCACTGGATGATAGAATTGGTAACCCCTTGTTTCCTTAGGGTATCTAATAAATAGATATTTATCAGACTTGACATCTAATTTGTCTAATACAGTCCACTTCACATAAGCAGGACAACCCTATATCTTCAAGTAAGATACATGAGGTTTCTTACTATTCCATATCTCATATGGAATAGTAGAAACTACCTTGGTTGACATTCTGTTTAACAAGTAAATAGCTGTCTGAAGTGCATAGCCCCAAAAGGACTTGGGAAGATTCGCATGATTCATCATTGACCTGACCATGTCCAACAAGGTCCAGTTACACCTCTTAGATACACCATTATGTTGTGGTGTATATGGCGGAGTCCATTGAGACAATATATTATTGTCTCTTAGATAATCTAGAAACTCTTGACTTAAGTATTCACCACCTCGATCCGATCGAAGTATTTTAATACTCTTGTCATGTTGTTTCTCTACTTCATTTCTGAATTCTTTGAACCTTTCAAAGGCTTCAGACTTGTGTTTCATCAAGAATACATACCCAAACCGTGAGTGATCATCGGTGAAGGTAATGAAGTAGCTATAGCCTCCTAAAGCTTGAGTTGACATAGGTCCACATACATCAGTATGTATTAGACCTAGCAACTCTCCCACTCGTTCACCTTTTCCTATAAAAGGTAACTTGGTCATCTTGCCTTTTAAGCATGATTCGCATGTATCGTATGAATCCAATTCAAACGATTCTAGAATTCCACATCGGTGTAATTCGGACATGCGTTTCTTGCTTGCATGGCCAAGACGACAATGTCACATGTAGAAGTCTAAATGATTATCCTTTCAAGCACGCTTGTTGCTCGCTTCGATATTGAAAATGTCACTGGATACATCCAACGTATAAATACCATTGCTCAAAGTTCCAGTCCCATAAAGAACACCATTCAAAGTTATGTAACAACAATTGTTACTAAAAGTCAAATGATACCCATTTCTATTTAAACAAGAAATAGAAATGACATTTTTTTATCAATGAAGGAACATAAAAGCAATTGTCCAGTTCTAAGACAAGTCCTGTAGGGAGTCTCAACAAATACATTCCGATGGAAAGTGCAGCAACCTTTGCTCCATTCCCAACACGTAAATTTGGCTCTCTCTTGACGAGTCTTCTTCTATTCCTTAGCCCATGTATGTCACTACATATATGTGAGCCACATCCAGTATCCAATACCCAAGTATTTAAGGGAATAAAATGATAATCAATAACGAAGATATCTGAAGAAGATGGGGCATCCGATGCCCTATTCTTCTTCACGGACTCAAGATAAATCTTGTAAATTCTTCACCAATGTCCCTCCTTGCCACAATCATGGCATGTGCCCTTTTGTGCTGGTTCTGCCTTCTTAGCCTTTTTCTTCCCCTTCTGTTGTTCCTTTGACTTTCTCTTAGAACCTTTCTTCGAGGAATCAACTAATAGCACCGTCCACTACTCATGCTTCACAGAAGGCTCCACAGTCTTCAGCATGTTGAGTAGTACCACAGATGAACCTTCTTGTATCTCAGAGGTGAAGAGGAGCTTGGAGACTTCGAACCTTTCGAATCTCACTTGCTCATCAACCAACTCATAAAGAGGAAAGACTATGGTATGAGCATCCATATGCTCATGCTGCTTCCGCAGCTCAGGTATCATCGCGGCTAGCATAATGCAACTTGCCATTTCAGAATCAATCACATATTTCTGATAGGCCAACAATTGGTCCGGAGTTGCATTGAAACTAGGACGAGCGGGAAGAGGCACTTCGAGGACATTCTCAAGCTTTTTCACCTTGAGAACAATTCTCAAGTTTCTAAGCTAGTCCAAAAAGTTCGGCCCAGTCAATTTATTTGAATCCAAAATAGAGCACAAATTCAAAGATGTCATGATCAATTGATTAACCTAGAAATACAAATCGAGCATATATGAGGAAGATGATTTAAATGCATCAACATACATTTATAAGTCTCATTCATTTTTTTCAAATTTCAAAAACCTCAAAATCACTTCGGGAGATCGTAGGTCCATCTCCGAATGGGCTGATATCCATCATAGATATGAACAACCTTGGAGAGAGTTCAATAAGTCATTCATAGCTACGATGGTAGGTATCAAATATACCAATTGTATATCACACATATGCAACTATCACAATGTGCTATCAACTAATTGAATGTTCACACATACATCGGGTTGTTAACTCATTAACAAGTATGCATCATATGCATAGCACCCAACTTCACCTCCCTTCACATCGACCTTAGAGAGAGTCCAACAAGCCGATGCTCCAGGTTAAAGGCAACCCATTAATCAAGACATAGTTTTAATATGGTTAGAGTGCATTCAACCAATTAGCCCAGCTTGGAGAGAGTCCAACAACCAAAGCTAACGATTGACTTCTGACTCTTACCATATTAGTATTAAACTATTCTATGGTTTGAACATGTTCGAGTTCGAGCCGAGCTTAGAGAGAGTCCAACAACCCAAACAAGAAACGGAACTCTGATTTTAACCATATTAATGGAAGGTGTAGACTTTAATATTGAATAAGAGTTTTTATGTCTCATCCTATTTGCATGCAAATAATTATTATCTACATAACATGACATACATGACATATATCTACATGTCACGACATGCATGACATAATTGTTGGTGCAATCGGCCCAGGTTGACTCGAGTTTGACTCGAGCAGTACCTTGATAGTTTTTTGATGATAGACAAAACTCATGACATGGGATTGTCATGGGAAAGTTTAACATGGGGTTGGCATGGAAAATCCAAGCATGGAGCTTGGTGTGGAAGTCCAAGGGGGAAGCCTTGGCATGGGAAAGTCCAAAGCATTGCGAAGCTGTGCGCTTGGTGCTTGGCATGGGAAAGTCCAAAGCATTGCGAAGTCGTGCGCTTGGTGCTTGACATGGGAAATCCAAAGCATTGCGAAGCCGTGCGCTTGGTGCTTGGTGAGAAATGCATTGCGAAGCCGTGCGCTTGGTGTATTTGGGAAGTCTTGAGAACTTGGCAAGTTCATTAGGCTCGGGTCCTTGAGTCGGTGAAGAATGGCATTGCGAAGCCGTGTGCTTGGTGCATCCGAGGGACCGTCGGACAGGGAGCGAATGGAGTGAGCCCAAAGGGAAGCATACTTCTAGGGTATGAGATGCGATAGATGGCATTGCAAAGTCGTGCGCTTGGCCCATCCGAGGGACGTAGGCCGAGGGAAGAGAGCTTCGGTGGGGAACTCCATGAGGGATAAGGTGGACTTGGCCAAGTGGCTAAGACTGAGTGTCGGAGGCTCAAACTTGATGTTTGAGGGTTTACCCGACGGTCGGATGCTCAAACAACTTGGTGTTTGAGGTTTTGCCCGACATCAGTCGACTGGCATAGGTGCCGGTTCGACTGATCCAAGTCGACTAGGGTTCGACTGGTGTAAGGCTAGGGTTTTGTGCTTGGCAGTCGACTGCCATGGACTGGCAGTCGACTGATGTCGACAGCAGTCGACTGCCGAGGGATGGCAGTCGACTGATGGGAGTGTCGCGAGCACAGAACGCTCCGTAGTCGACTGGGCAGTCGACTACTAGGTCACCAGTCGACTGATGGGCATCATCAGTCGACTGGTAGGTGATCCGTTGGAACTTGTCTGACGTGGATCTGGCCATTGTGAGACAACGGCTACAGGGGCAGTCGACTGGGGCCTTTTGGCAGTCGACTGCTAGGCGCGAAAATAGCTCGATGCAGGTTATAAAAGGAGCTCGAGATGGAGGTTTTTGCCATGGTTTTTGTGGAGCTATTGGAGGGGAATTGCTGCTGCATTCCAGTCCTTCAAGAGCCAATCAAAGCAAGCAACAAACAAGTGATCAAAAGCAATCGGTGAAAAGTGTTTCTTTTGTATTGTATTTATATTCTTGTTTGTATTTGTATATTACTGTTGTAATTGCTTGTGAGAGGTTTCTCCACCTCCGACGTGTAGTCGAAAAGGAGTTTAGTTAGTGTCGTGCACATAACTAGAGCTCGGTGATCTCGCCCGTGGAGTAGGAACCATTTGGTTCCGAACCACGTATATCTTGTGTTGTGTGATTGGGTATTGTTGTTAGTTCCATTATTATTGTTATTCCGCTGCAATAACAACAATCGTAGAGAAGCAACGCAATGAGAACGAGCGAATTCCGACATCCAATGATCGAGGGCTATTCACCCCCCCTCTAGCCGGCCGTTTCGATCCCCTAACAAGTGGTATCAGAGCCGAGGTCGCTCTTCAAGGACTAACCGCCGCGAGAGCACTACAAAATGGCCAGCTTCATCCATCCACCTAAATTCGCTGGAGATTTTGCTTGGTGGAGGAAATGGATGGAGGTATATCTCGAAAGCGATTTTGATTATATGATTATTATAGAAAATGGTTTTGAGATGCCTAGGGACAAACACAACAAGCCCATTGAAAAATCAAAGTGGACCCAAGAAGAAATCAAGAACTTCAAGACAAATCTCGAGGTAATTAAATTGATTAGTGATTTGTTACCTAACACTATTTGGTCTAGATTGGGTGATTATAGGGATGCAAGGGAACTATGGAATAAGATAATAAATTTCCAAAAAAATTCCCAACCGGCACAAGTAGAAGAAAATGCCGAGGAAGAAGAACCCACAACATTTGAAGATGTTGATGACTTGGTGGAGACCTCCACCTCTAGCATTGAGGGGGAGGAGAGACAATCTTCCATCCCGGAGCAAGAACAAGAAGCATCCACATCCGGGAGAAGTGAAGATCGGGAAGAGGCCTCCACCACCTCCCTAGGTAACTCAAGTATTATTATTTTAAATAAAAATCACATAATATGCTTTGAGTGTAGGGAGAAAGGACACTACAAGAGTAAATGCCCTAAATTGGCTAAGGAAAAGGCATCAACACCAAATGTCAACTCAAAGTCAAAGGATGCCGGTGTTCCCAAAATCAAGAGCAAAGAGCACATTGTGTGCTTTAAATGCAACCAACGGGGACACTACCGAAGCCAATGCCCTAGGGGGAGGAAGAAAGGGTAAGAAGGTGTGACTCATGTAGGGGGAGCTTCTAAAGCTAACCTTAAGGTAAATTCTTTTAATGCACCTTTAATTCCTAAAGTCAAAAAGCATGCTAAGAATTACTTTAGTTCTCTTGCCATTATAAATGAAAAACATGCTAAGAGAAATAATGAGGTTTATTGCTTAGGTGCCAAGCATGTTCATATGACTAAAGACAAACCTAGGACTCATAATTCTAGAAATATCTTGCCTAGGGAGTCAATTAGGAGAGTAGAAGAAAATTTTGGTATTAATCCCAAAAAGTCTAGGCACATGCCTAAGAAGAAGAGGCTTTCCCAAAAACCTAATGAAAATTCAAAAATGGGAAAATTAGAGCTAGAGAACCAAGTCTTGAGGTCAAGACTTGAGAGAATGGAGAAAGCCCTTAGAATCATAGAAAATTCAATTCTAGGGTCAAATGCCCAAAAGCCAAGACCTAAGGTTCAAAAACGGTCTAAGGGCAAGGAAGGTTTGGGTCACAAACCTAAGCCCAAGAAGACTTATCATAATATTCCATTTAATTATGAAACTATTTCTAGGTCTAGGAAAACCAAGGCTAATAGGGAAGTCATCCCTAAGTCTAGCCATGATATGTGTTTAGTGGCCAACACCTCAAAGAAATCAAATGTAGCCACTAAGAAGGTCAATGGAGGAGTCACCTCTAGAGTTGACTCAAGTAAGACCCAAAAGACTATGATTTCAAAACCTAAAAGGGTCATTAGGAAGGTATCTAGGGAAGTTATCCCTAGGTAATACCTTGTTAACCCAAGGAGCTCCAATAGGTATTGGGTTCCTAGAAGCGTGATCGATTCACGCTAGATGGGGTAGGGTGTGTCAATCCTAAGTGGATGGGTAGTTAACCTAGCCATGATGAGTTGACACATTAGGATGTGCCAATATGGTTTGAGAAGTTTTAAAATAATTTAAATTGACACAATTAGGTCTTAGAGGTATTGGTGTGCCATTTTGGGTTTTTGGCACACTAAGGAAATAATGGCATTAAGGCAAAATGTATTTAATCCATAAAAATGGCAAATTAATTTTCACACTTAGGTATTCTATACCTTAGTATATTTTACTTGCCATGATTTGTTTGCCTTACCATGTCATGATATCATTTTCATTTTTATCTATAAAATGTCATGATCATGTTTAGAATTATGTTTAGATGTCATGAATGCCTAGATCTCATTTACATGCCATGACATCATGATATTGGCATATGCTTTTACTTATATCATATCTATGCCATAATCATATCATGCATATAAATAAAATGAAATTAAAGACTATGGCATGATTTGATGGGAATCAAATAATATTGCCTAGAAATATGCATGAGACCATTAAAAGAATAAAAACCCACATCTCACTAGATTAATTGCCTTGAATGTGTTTTACACATCTAGATATAAGTGAGATGTTTAAGGAAAAGAAATTAAAGGTTTTAAAAATATTTTGAAAACTTTTTGAAAAACCTTGGTGAAGTCTATCTTTTGATAGCTATCACCATTGAATGGGATGATACAAAGAGGGCTCTTTATTGAAGCTTTTCTTAAATTTTGGACTTTGTATCAATCTCCTAATTTAATGGGTAAAATAATTTTCCAATATTTTTCACCCATAGTGTTTATGATAAGTAATATACATACAAAATTTCAAGAATTTTAAACTTATGTATATTTACTTATGGATTTCAGAAATTCATTTTTGAAATTCAAAAAATTGCAATGTGTATCGATCGCCAGAAGGTCAATGATCGATGAGTGTGTCACGATCCGGTTTCGACGCAATGATCGATTGAAAATGTTGATTTCGGGTAAACCTTGTTGGTTAGGCCCATGTTCAGCTGTGTTTTGGTCCCCTAACCACTCCTAACCCTAGGATATGCTTGGGAGAGCATTAGAGAGGGTGGAAATCCATTGGATAAGGATTAGGAGTTGGGTTGAGGGTGAGTATCAATTTTAAGGTGGATGTGAGTTCAATGTTGAACTTTGCCTTAATTTTGTTTGGTTTATTGTTCCTATTGCTTAGGGACTCTCCAAGGACATTGTTGGTGCAATGGTCAAGGGGGAGCAAGCCTCTAGGGGGAGGTATCCATCATGGGAAGATAGATGTGTATTTCCTCATGGGAGGAAAATTGGGTTGCCTCTCTTTAAGTGATATGGGATCACTAGAAAGATTGTAGGCATGTGTTCCTCCAAGGGAGAGATTGTAAGATCTCATTGGGATATGAGACATTCATACCCTTGGGGAGGACCTTTTTGATGTAATGTCAAAAAAGGGGAGAAGTTACCAAGTTACCAATTAGGGTTCGTTGGAATTCTCATTGGGATATGAGAATTGCCAATATGGGAGAATTGGTAGACTTGAGATGGTAGTTTTGTCAATCATCAAAAAGGAGGAGATTGTTGGTGCAATTGGCCCAGGTTGACTCGAGTTTGACTCGAGCAGTACCTTGATAGTATTTTGATGATAGACAAAACTCATGACATGGAATTGTCATGGGAAAGTCCAACATGGGGTTGGGATGGAAAATCCAAGCATGGAGCTTGGTGTGGAAGTCCAAGGGGGAAGCCTTGGCATGGGAAAGTCCAAAGCATTGCGAAGCCGTGCGCTTGGTGCTTGGCATGGGAAATCCAAAGCATTGCGAAGCCGTGCGCTTGGTGCTTGGTGAGAAATGCATTGCGAAGACGTGCGCTTGGTGCATTTGGGAAGTCTTGAGAACTTGGCAAGTTCACTAGGCTTGGGTCCTTGAGTCGGTGAAGGATGGCATTGCGAAGTCGTGCGCTTGGTGCATCCGAGGGACCGCCGGACGGGGAGCGAATGGAGTGAGCCCAAAGGGAAGCATACTTCTAGGGTATGAGACGCGAAGGATGGCATTGCGAAGTCGCGGCGCTTGGGCGATCCGAGGGACGAGGCCGAGGGAAGAGAGCTTGGTGGGAACTCCATGAGGATAAGGTGGACTTGGCCAAGTGGCTAAGATCGAGTCTGAGGCTCAAACTTGATGTTTGAGGGTTTACCCGACGGCGGATGCTCAAACAACTTGGTGTTTGAGGTTTCGACATCACCGACCGCATAGGTGCCGGTTCGATCGATCCAAGTCGACTAGGTTCACCGTGTAAGGCTAGGGTTTTATGCGGCCGATCGCTATGGATCGGCAATGATCGATAGTCGACAATGACGCCGAGGGATGGCAATGATCGATGGGAGTGTCGCGAGCAGCCGTAGAGCGATCGGGGCCGATTATTAGGTCACCAATGATCGATGGGCATCATCGATCGTAGGTGATCCGTTGGAACTTGTCTGACGTGGATCTGGCCGTTGTGAGACAACGGCTATAGGGGCAGTCGACTGGGGCCTTTTGGCAGTCGATTGCTAGGCACGAAAACAGCTCGATGCAGGTTATAAAAGGAGCTCGAGATGGAGGTTTTTGCCATGGTTTTTGTGGAACTATTGGAGGGGAATTGCTGCTGCATTCCAGTCCTTCAAGAGTCAATCAAAGCAAGCAACAGACAAGTGATCAAAAGCAATCGGTGAAAAGTGTTTCTTTTGTATTGTATTTGTATTCTTGTTTGTATTTGTATATTACTGTTGTAATTGCTTGTGAGAGGTTTCTCCACCTCCGACGTGTAGTCGAGAAGGAGTTTAGTTAGTGTCGTGCGCATAACTAGAGCTCGGTGAGTTCGCCCGTGGAGTAGGAACCATTTGGTTCCGAACCACGTATATCTTATGTTGTGTGATTGTGTATTGTTGTTAGTTTCATTATTATTGTTATTCGGCTGCGCTAACAACAATCGTAGACAAGCAACGCAATGAGAACGAGCGAATTCCGACATCCAATGATCGAGGGCTATTCACCCCCCCTTTAGTCGGCCGTTTCGATCCCCTAACAAGTGGTATCAGAGCCGAGGTCGCTCTTCAAGGACTAACCGCCGCGAGAGCACTACAAAATGGCCGGCTTCATCCATCCACCAAAATTCGCTGGAGATTTTGCTTGGTGGAGGAAATGGATGGAGGTATATCTCGAAACCGATTTTGATTATATGATTATTATAGAAAATGGTTTTGAGATGCCTAGGGACAAACACAACAAGCCCATTGAAAAATCAAAGTGGACCCAAGACTAAATCAAGAACTTCAAGACAAATCTCGAGGTAATTAAATTGATTAGTGATTTGTTACCTAACACTATTTGGTCTAGATTGGGTGATTATAGGGATGCAAGGGAACTATGGAATAAGATAATAAATTTCCAAGAAAATTCCCAACCGGCACAAGTAGAAGAAAATGCCGAGGAAGAAGAACCCACAACATTTGAAGATGTTGATGACTTGGTGGAGACCTCCACCTCTAGCATTGAGGGGGAGGAGAGACAATCTTCCATCCCGGAGCAAGAACAAGAAGCATCCACATTCGGGAGAAGTGAAGATCGGGAAGAGGCCTCCACCACCTCCCTAGGTAACTCAAGTATTATTATTTTAAATAAAAATCATATAATATGGTTTGAGTGTAGAGAGAAAGGGCACTACAAGAGTAAATGCCCTAAATTGGCTAAGGAAAAGGCATCAACACCAAATGTCAACTCAAAGTCAAAGGATGTCGGTGTTCCCAAAATCAAGAGCAAAGAGCACATTGTGTGCTTTAAATGCAACCAACGGGGACACTACGGAAGCCAATGCCCTAGGGGGAGGAAGAAAGGGCAAGAAGGTGTGACTCATATAGGGGGAGCTTCTAAAGCTAATCTTAAGGTAAATTCTTGTAATGCACCTTTAATTCCTAAAGTCAAAAAGCATGCTAAGAATTACTTTAGTTCTCTTGCCATTATAAATGAAAAACATGCTAAGAGAAATAATGAGGTTTATTGCTTAGGTGCCAAGCATGTTCATATGATTAAAGTCAAACCTAGGACTCATAATTCTAGAAATATCTTGCCTAGGGAGTCAATTAGGAGAGTAGAAGAAAATTTTGGTATTAATCCCAAAAAGTCTAGGCACATGCCTAAGAAGAAGAGGCCTTCCCAAAAACCTAATGAAAATTCAAAAATGGGAAAATTAGAGCTAGAGAACCAAGTCTTGAGGTCAAGACTTGAGAGAATGGAGAAAGCCCTTAGAATCATAGAAAATTCAATTCTAGGGTCAAATGCCCAAAATCCAAGACCTAAGGTTCAAAAACGGTCTAAGGGCAAGGAAGGTTTGGGTCACAAACCTAAGCCCAAGAAGACTTATCATAATGTTTCATTTAATTATGGAACTATTTCTAGGTCTAGGAAAACCAAGGCTAATAGGAAAGTCATCCCTAAGTCTAGCCATGGTATGTGTTTAGTAGCTAACACCTCAAAGAAATCAAATGTAGCCACTAAGAAGGTCAATGGAGGAGTCACCTCTAGAGTTGACCCAAGTAAGACCCAAAAGACTATGGTTTCAAAACCTAAAAGGGTCATTAGGAAGGTATCTAGGGAAGTTATCCCTAGGGAATACCTTGTTAACCCAAGGAGCTCCAATAGGTATTGGGTTCCTAGAAGCGTGATCGATTCACGCCAGATGGGTTAGGGTGTGTCAATCCTAAGTGGATGGGTAGTTAATCTAGCCATGATGAGTTGACACATTAGGATGTGCCAATATGGTTTGAGAAGTTTTAAAATGATTTAAATTGACACAATTAGGTCTTAGAGGTATTGGTGTGTCATTTTGGGTTTTTGGCACACTAAGGAAATAATGGCATTAAGGCAAAATGTATTTAATCCCTAAAAATTACAAATTAATTTTCACACTTAGGTATTCTATACCTTAGTATATTTTACTTGTCATGATTTGTTTGCTTTACCAAGTCATGACATCATTTTCATTTTTATCTATAAAATGTCATGATCATGTTTAAAATTATGTTTAGATGTCATGAATGCCTAGATCTCATTTACATGCCATGACATCATGATATTGGCATATGCTTTTACTTATATCATATCTATGCCATAATCATATCATGCATATAAATAAAATGAAATTAAAGACTATGGCATGATTTGATGGGAATCAAATAATATTGCCTAGAAATATGCATGAGACCATTAAAAGAATAAAAACCCACATCTCACTAGATTAATTGCCTTGAATGTGTTTTACACATCTAGATATAAGTGAGATGTTTAAGGAAAAGAAATTAAAGGTTTTAAAAATATTTTGAAAACTTTTTGAAAAACCTTGGTGAAGTCTATCTTTTGATAGCTATCACTATTGAATGGGATGATACAAAGAGGGCTCTTTATTGAAGCTTTTCTTAAATTTTGAACTTTGTATCAATCTCCTAATTTAATGGGTAAAATAATTTTCCAATATTTTTCACCCATAGTGTTTATGATAAGTAATATACATACCAAATTTCAAGAATTTTAAACTTATGTATATTTACTTATGGATTTCGGAAATCCATTTCTGAAATTCAGAAAACTGCAAATGCAGTTATCAGTCGACTGCCAGGGAGGTCAGTCGACTGATGAGTGTGTCAGTCGACTGGTTTCTGACGCAGTCGACTGAAAATGCTGATTTTGGGTAAACCTTGTTGGTTAGGCCCATGTTCAGCTGTGTTTTGGTCCCCTAACCACTCCTAACCCTAGGATATGCTTGGGAGAGCATTAGAGAGGGTGGAAATCCATTGGATATGGATTAGGAGTTGGGTTGAGGGTGAGTATCAATTTTAAGGTGGATGAGAGTTCATTGTTGAACTTTGCCTTAATTTTGTTTGGTTTAATGTTCCTATTGGCTTAAGAACTCTCCAAGGACATTATTGGTGCAATGGTCAAGGGGGAGCAAGCCTCTAGGGGGAGGTATCCATCATGGAAAGATGGATGTGTATTTTCTCATGGGAGGAAAATTGGGTTGCCTCTCTTTAAGTGATATGGGATCACTAGAAAGATTGTAGGCATGTGTTCCTCCAAGGGAGAGATTGTAAGATCTCATTGGGATATGAGACATTCATACCCTTGGGGAGGACCTTTTTGATGTAATGTCAAAAAAGGGGAGAAGTTACCAAGTTACCAATTAGGGTTCGTTGGAATTCTCATTGGGATATGAGAATTGCCAATATGGGAGAATTGGTAGACTTTATATGGTAGTTTTGTCAATCATCAAAAAGGAGGAGATTGTTGGTGCAATCGGCCCAGGTTGACTCGAATTTGACTCGAGCAGTACCTTGATAGTATTTTGATGATAGACAAAACTCATGACATGGAATTGTCATGGGAAAGTCCAACATGGGGTTGGCATGGAAAATCCAAACATGGAGCTTGGTGTGGAAGTCCAAGGGGGAAGCCTTGGCATGGGAAAGTCCAAAGCATTGCGAAGCCGTGCGCTTGGTGCTTGGCATGGGAAAGTCCAAAGCATTGGGAAGTCGTGCGCTTGGTGCTTGGCATGGGAAATCCAAAGCATTGCGAAGTCGTGCACTTGGTGCTTGGTGAGAAATGCATTGCGAAGCCGTGCGCTTGGTGCATTTGGGAAGTCTTGAGAACTTGGCAAGTTCACTAGGCTCGGGTCCTTGAGTCGGTGAAGGATGGCATTGCGAAGCCGTGCGCTTGGTGCATCTGAGGGACCGCCGGACGGGGAGCGAATGGAGTGAGCCCAAAGGGAAGCATACTTCTAGGGTATGAGACCCGAAGAATGACATTGCGAAGTCGTGCTCTTGGCGCATCCGAGGGACGTAGGCCGAGGGAAGAGAGCTTCGGTGGGGAACTCCATGAGGGATAAGGTGGACTTGGCCAAGTGGCTAAGACTGAGTGTCGGAGGCTCAAACTTGATGTTTGAGGGTTTACCCGACGGTCGGATGCTCAAACAACTTGGTGTTTGAGGTTTTGCCCGACATCAGTCGACTGGCATAGGTGCCGATTCGACTGATCCAAGTCGACTAGGGTTCGACTGGTGTAAGGCTAGGGTTTTGTGCTTGGCAGTCGACTGCCATGGATGTTAGTAATATATGAGAGATATCCTAAGGCAATCACCTTATGTATGAACCATTTATATGATAAATGAAGATTCACTATTTGAGTATACATGTTTTATGTATTTGATTGGATCTTAAACTCATTTACTGAATGTCCACGATACAATTCACAGCATGAGAGAATTTGTGATTGGATCACAACTAGTGAGTATCTCTACATGTGTAATTGTGATGTATCGGAATTATCCCTAGTCGATGAATTGATGGATTTGGACACTATCAATTCTGTCGAGACTAGCACGAGGTATACTCCTTGGTGTATCCAAGCAGCTGATTCTCACTGGCTGGAGACATAGTGATGTCCGGAGTTAATCGTGGATACTAGTTATGGTAACTAGTTCATTGGAGTGACCTGTCGTAAGACTTCATATGGTTCTCTGCATATATAGATATGTCAATGAAATTCTTACTGTGGCTTAAGTGCGATGTTCCTTTAACTTGCGGTATTCAAGTCATCTTGATCATGGAGACTTATGCTTTGACATCTTAAGCAAACATCTCTAAGGAGATGTGGACCCCGAATGATTGGGTATAAGTCGAAATGATCGAAGGTGTTTGAATAGCCTATAAAGGATTCACCACTCCTTGCGAGGAGATGTATACCCATGGCCTCTCGTCGGATTGTTACTAAAGTCTTTGGCCAAAGCATTACATGTTTAGAGTAAGGTACTCTTCGATACATGTGGAGTAACTAGAATTCGTAGGACGAGGAATTGATACTTGGGCTAGGTGTGAAATAGTCAGCCTAGTGGGGACTGACACTATAGACCATGTCCTGAACCAAGTGGGTATAAGATGAGTGAAGGGAATGGGGCACGAATCATTCGAGCTGCTAAAGGGTTTCAGAAATAGTTCTTCATCAACCGTTGATCTTTTCGGTTAATTGGGGATCATGATGTACTACTAGGTGTCACTCATGATCGTTCTATAATTAATGGTTAATTATAGACGGCCAACATAAACCGAGAACCTATTTGGTCACACGCACAACGAGCGTAATCCGAAGGATTTAAAACGAGCTTGAGAATGGGATTCTCATACCGAGAGAAACAAGGTTTGGTTGGACCAAACATAAAGCGAGCATGAAATTGTTTCAGTCGCAATGGAAGCGTGGATGGGCCGAGTCTTATGAAGACGTAATGGATCGTAATGGATGAACCAAAATGGTTTGGTTCTAATCCAATGGAGGAGAATAAACCAAAGGGTTTGGTTTATTTTAAACGAATGAACCAAAAGTTGGTTCGGTTCGTTTTAACTTAAAATAAACCATCATGGTTTGGTTTATTTTAACTTATCTTAATGGAGCGGGTTAATGAGCCTAATGGTTATGATCAAATAACCATTAAGAGAATTAGTTCTCTATAAAAGAGGGCTTAAGGGATAATTAAGCCCTAATCCATAAACCCCTAGCCCTAAGGTTGCCGCCCACCTCCTCCTTGGAGCTCTCGGCGCCAACCTATTGCCGCCGCCCAAAGCTCCTCCAACCGGCGTCCAGAATGCTGCTTCCTTCCCCCTCGCCGGCGTCGAGCTGCTGCCGGTTAGTGCTCCGGTGATCTCCTTCAAGTTTGGCATCAAGGTGAGCTCTATCTCCCTTGGTTGGTCGGCGCCTATCACCTCCACCAAAGCTGTCCAGTTTTCTGGACAGCTTGTTCTCCTCTCGTCGGAGCATCGTTTGGACGACGGTTAGAACTCCGACAGCGGCTAACTTACCGGGGATTTGATCTCCGGTAATCCTCTGAGGTGGAGGACGAAGGATTCGTCAATTGGTTGACGAATACCTCTCCGGAGAAGCGAGTTTTGAGAACTCGTATTATGATCCGAATTTGGATTCGGATCGTGATCATCTCTCGATCACGTCGTCTTCAACACGAGGCTAGTAACCCATACGAAGACGAAGCTCGTGGCTTAGTGAAGTCATCCCGAGGAACTCGGCGTGGATACGGATAGAGACGATTCTAGCGAGGATCATTCCGGTTGATGCCGTTCCCGCTACACGTCATACGAAAGGTATAACGTAGATAAATTTTCTTTTATTGCAAATTTAAATTTACGGTTATGTCTACACTTGTTGTAATATGCATGCGTGTGTTGTGTGTGTTGTAATAAATGTAGATTTATTATTTTTATTGCTTCCACTGTGTTCATGTTTACGAAACGTGATCGAACACACACATGTGCATGCAAAACCCATTGGTATCAGAGCCCAGGTTGTGTTTCGACATAATCGTAAAAATGGTTTTGCGATAGTCATAATGTATTTCTAGAAATTTTCTAATTTTGGAAATTTAGAAGTATTTATGGAAATTTTTCAATTTTGGAAAGTCTAGAAGTATTTATGGAAATCTTCCACTTTTGGAAAGTTGGAAGTATTTATGGAAATTGATATTTTCCATAAATAAAATATTTGATTAGATTCTGGAAATTTGTTTCCTAATTTAATCATGATTTGATTTGGGAAATCAAATCTTAAAATATTTTATTTCCATAAGTAGTTTTAATGATTTAGGAAATTGATTTCCTAAATAGATTTTCCTTAATCAAATAATTTCATGAATAAAATATGTGATTAGATTTGGAAATTTGTTTCCTAATTTAATTATGATTTGATTTGGAGAATCAAATCTTAAATATATTTTATTTCCATAAATAGTTATGACATATAAGGAAATTATATACATGACATAATTGTATGTCATGTAATTGCATTAGATGCATAACATTATGTCATGCGTGTCGTGACATGTAGATGTATGCCATGTATGTCATGTCATGTAGATAATAGTTATTTGCATGCAAAGAGGATGAGAAATAAAAACCCTTAAACAATATTAAAGCCTACACCTTCCATTAATATGGTTAGAACCAGAGTTCCGTTTCTTGTTTGGGTTGTTGGACTCTCTCCAAGCCCGGCTCGAACCCGAACATGTTCAAACCATGGAATAGTTTAATACTAATATGGTAAGAGTCAGAGGTCAATCGTTAGCTTTGGTTGTTGGACTCTCTCCAAGCTTGGCTAATTGGTTGAATGCGCTCTAACCATATTAAAACTATTTCCCGATTAATGGGTTGGCTTTAACCTGGAGCATCGGCTTGTTGGACTCTCTCCAAGGTCGATGTAAAGGGAGGTGAAGTTGGGTGCTATGCATATAATGCATACTTGTTAATGTGTTAACAACCCGATGTATGTGTGAACATTCAATTAGTTGATAGCACATTGTGATAGTTGCATATACGTGATATGCAATCGGTATAGTTGATACCTACCGTCGTAGTTATGAATGGCTTGTTGGACTCTCTCCAAGGTTGTTCATAACTATGATGGATATCAGCTCATTCGGAGATGGACCTACGATCTCCCGAAGTGATTTTGGGGTTTTTGAAATTCGAAAAATGAATGGGATTTATAAATGTATATTGATGCATTTTAAAAATTATTTTCTCATATATGCTCGTTTGTATTTCTAAGATTGATCATGATGTCTTTGAATTTGCGTTCCATTTTGGATTCGAATAAATTGACTGGGCCTAAGTTCTTGGACTGACTTAGAAACTTGAGAATTGTTCTCAAGGTGAAAAGCTTGCGTATGTCCTCGAAGCGCCTCTTCCCGCCCATTCTAGTAACGATGCAACTCCGGACCAATTGTTGGTCTATCAGAAACATGTGACTGATTCTGAACTGACAAGTTGCATCATGCTAGCCACGATGGAACCCAAGCTACGAAAGCAGCATGAGCATATGGATGCTCATATCGTAGTCCTTCATCTTTATGAGTTGTTTGATAAGCAAGTGAGATTCGAAAGGTTCGAAGTCTCCAAGCTCCTCTTCACCTCTGAGATGCAAGAAGGTTCATCTGTGGTACTGCTCAACATCAAGACTACGGAGCCTTCGAGAAGCATGAGCAGGGGCGGTGTTGTTAGTTGATTCCTCAAGAAAGGTTCTAAGAGGGAGTCAAAGGAACAAATGGGAAGAAGAAAAAGGCTAAAAAGGCGTAACCCGGCTCAAAGGGCACTTGCCATCATTATGGCAAGTAGGGCCATTTGCGAAGAAAGTGCAAGATTTATCTTGAGTCCGTGAAGAAGGATAAGGCATCAGATGCCCCATCTTCTTCAGAAATCTTCTTTATTGATTGTCATTCTATTTCCTCAGACACTTGGGTATTTGATACTGGGTGTGGCTCACATATATGTAATGACATACATGGGCTAAGGAATAGAAGAAGACTCGTCAAGGGAGAGTCAAATTTACGTGTTGGGAATGGAGCAACGATTGCTGCACTCGCCATCGGAACGTATTTGTTGGAACTCCCTGTAGGACTTGTCTTAGAACTGGACAATTGCTTTTATGTTCCTTTGTTGATAAAGAACATCATTTCTATTTCTTGTTTAAATAGAAATGGGTACCATTTGACTTTTAGTAACAATTGTTGTTACATAACTTTGAATGGAGTTCTTTATGGGACTGGAACTTTAAGCAATGGTGTTTATACGTTGGACGTATCTAGTGATGTTTTCAATATCGAAGCGAGCAACAAGCATTCTCGAAAAGATAATCAATTAGACTCCTACATGTGGTATTATCGTCTTGGCCATGTAAGCAAGAAACGCATGTCCGAATTACACCGATGTGGAATTCTGGAATCATTTGAATTGGATTCATACGATACATGCGAATCATGCTTAAAAGGCAAGATGACTAAGTTACCTTTTACTGGAAAGGGTGAACGAGTGGGAGAGTTACTAGGTCTAATACATACTGATGTATGTGGACCTATGTCAACTCAAGCTTTAGGAGGCTATAGCTACTTCATTACCTTCACCGATGATCACTCACGGTTTGGGTATGTGTTCTTGATGAAACACGAGTCTGAAGCCTTTGAAAGGTTCAAAGAATTCAGAAATGAAGTAGAGAAACAACATGACAAGAGTATTAAAATACTTCGATCGGATCGAGGTGGTGAATACTTAAGTCAAGAGTTTCTTGATTATCTAAGAGACAATGGTATATTATCTCAATGGACTTCGCCATATACACCACAGCATAATGGTGTATCTGAGAGGCGTAACCGGACCTTGTTGGACATGGTCAGGTCAATGATGAATCATGCGACTCTTCCCAAGTCCTTTTGGGGCTATGCATTTCAGACAGCTGTTTACTTGTTAAACAGAATACCTACCAAGGTAGTCTCAACTACTTCATATGAGATATGGAATAGTAAGAAACCTCATGTATCTTACTTGAAGATATGGGGTTGTCCTGCTTATGTGAAGCGGACTGTATCAGACAAATTGGATGCTAAGTCTGATAAATGTCTATTTGTTGGATACCCTAAGGAAACAAGGGGTTACCAATTCTATCATCCTGTGGAACAAAAGGTATTTGTTTCAAGGCATGCTGTGTTTCTAGAGAAAGAGTTCCTCTTGCAAGAAAACAGTGGGAGTGTCGTCGAGCTTGAGGAAGCTCGAGAGACTCAAATAGACATTAATGAGATACCTGGTGAAGCACAACAGCCGACAACTCATAGTGATGAGCAATCGGCTGGACCTATTGTAACACCACATCTTCATAGATCTGTTAGAACACCCAATATTCCAGAGAGATATGGATTTCTCGTAAGTGAATCGAACGACGTGTTACTCATTGATGATGAGGAGCCTACCAGTTATGAAGAAGTGCTGACAAGTTCAGAAAGGGATAAATGGCTTGGTGCCATGAAGTCGGAAATAGATTCCATGTATGAAAACCAAGTTTGGAACTTGGTTGACCCACCTGAAGGCATAAAGCCTATAGGGTGCAAGTGGGTTTTCAAGAAGAAAACCGACATGGATGGTAATGTGATTACCTATAAGGCTAGATTGGTGGCGAAAGGATATCGTCAAAAGCAAGGTGTTGATTATGACGAAACCAATTCGCCTGTAGCTATGCTTAAATCCATTCGGATGCTCCTGGCCATAGCGGCTCATTATGATTATGAGATATGGCAGATGGATGTGAAAATAGCTTTCCTTAATGGAAACCTGCTCGAGGACATTTATATGATACATCCTGAGGGTTTCACATCGGTTGATAAAACCAAGGTATGCAAATTGTGACGGTCCATTTATGGATTGAAGCAAGCATCCAGGAGCTGGAATATCCGTTTTGATGAGACAATCAAAAGGTTTGATTTCTCACAAAAACCAGACGAACCTTGTGTGTACAAGAAGGTTAGTGGGAGTGCAGTCGTGTTCCTAGTATTGTATGTCGATGACATATTATTTATAGGAAATGATGTTTCAATCTTACAGTCAGTTAAGGTTTGGTTATCCAAGACGTTCTCCATGAAAGACCTGGGAGAAGCAACCTACATCCTCGGGATTAAGATCTATAGAGATAGATCGAAACGGTTGCTTGGTCTTTCGCAGTCTACATATATAGACCGAGTGCTAAAGAGGTTTAGCATGTCGGAATCCAAGAAAGGTTTTCTACCCATCAGGCATGGGATACACCTTTCGAAGTCTATGTATCCACGCACAGAAGACGAGAGGATTTGCATGAGTAAGATTCCCTATGCATCCGCAATAGGATCTATCATGTATGCTATGTTATGTACAAGGCCCGATGTATCGTACGCTCTGAGTGTCACGAGCAGATACCAGTCCGATCCAGGAATGGATCATTGGGCGGCTGTTAAGATGATCCTTAATTACTTGAGAAGAACTAAGGATGTGTTCCTAATATATGGTGAAGGGTACATGGTGATACGTGGGTATACGAATTCCAGATCCAGACAGACAAGGATGATTCCATGTCTTAGTCTGGGTATGTATTCACCTGGAATGGAGGCGCAATAAGTTGGAAAGGTTCCAAGCTTGACACTATAGTGGATTCTGCCACTAAGGCAGAATACATTGCAGCCTTTAGGCAAAGAAGGAAGCGGTTTGGATCAAGAAGTTCATCTCTGAACTTGATGTGGTCTCATCAATGATCCAAACATGTGCTTCGCCGCTATCATCTTATCAGAGAGATCATCAGTAGGAACGAAATATAAATCGAGAAAATTCCCACTAAAAGGAACTTAGCGGATCCTTTGACTAAGGCATTACCTCAAAGTAAGTTTGAGGGTCATGTTAGAGCTTATGGTATTGGATACCGTAGCGATTGGCATTAGGCCAAGTGGGAGTCTGTTAGTAATATATGAGAGATGTCCTAAGGCAATCGCCTTATGTATGAACCATTTATATGATAAATGAAGATTCACTATTTGAGTATACATGTTTTATGTATTTGATTGGATCTTAAACTCATTTATCAAATGTCCACGATACGATTCACAGCATGAGAGAATTTGTGATTGGATCACAACTAGTGAGTATCTCTACATGTGTAATTGTGATGTATCGGAATTATCCCTAGTCGATGAATTGATGGATTTGGACACCATCAATTCTGTCGAGAGTAGCACGAGGTATACTCCTTGGTGTATCCAAGCAGCTGATTCTCACTGGCTGGAGACATAGTGATGTCCGGAGTTAATCGTGGATGCTAGTTATGGTAACTAGTTCATTGGAGTGACCAGCCGTAAGACTTCATATGGTTCTCTGCATATATAGATATGTCAATGAAGTTCTTACTAGGGCTTAAGTGCGATGTTCCTTTGACTTGCGGTATTCAAGTCATCTTGATCATGGAGACTTATGCTTTGACATCTTAAGCAAACATCTCTAAGGAGATGTGGACCCGGGATGATTGGGTATAAGTTGAAATGATCGAAGGTGTTTGAATAGCCTATAAAGGATTCACCACTCATTGCGAGGAGATGTATACCCATGGCCTCTCGTCGGATTGTTACTAAAGTCTTTGGCCAAAGCATTACATGTTTAGAGTAAGGTACTCTTCGATACATGTGGAGTAACTAGAATCCGTAGGACGAGGAAATGATACTTGGGCTAGGTGTGACGTAGTCAACCTAGTGGGGACTGACACTATAGACCATGTCCTGAACCAAGTGGGTATAAGATGAGTGAAGGGAATGGGGCACGAATCATTCGAGCTGCTGAAGGGTTTCAGAAATAGTTCTGGATCAACCGTTGATCTTTTCGATTAATTGAGGATCATGATGTACTACTAGGTGCCACTCATGATCGTTCTATAATTAATGGTTAATTATAGACGGTCAACATAAACCGAGAACCTATTTGGTCACACGCACAACGAGCGTAATCCGAAGGATTTAAAACGAGCTTGAGAATGGGATTCTCAGATCGAGAGAAACAAGGTTTGGTTGGACCAAACATAAAGCGAGCATGAAATTGTTTCAGTCGCAATGGAAGCGTGGATGGGCCGAGTCTTATGAAGACATAATGGATCGTAATGGATGAACCAAAATGGTTTGGTTCTAATCCAATGGAGGAGAATAAACCAAAGGGTTTGGTTTATTTTAAACGAATGAACCAAAAGTTGGTTCGGTTCGTTTTAACTTAAAATAAACCATCATGGTTTGGTTTATTTTAACTTATCTTAATGGAGCGGGTTAACGGGCCTAATGGTTATGATCCAATAACCATTAAGAGAATTAGTTTTCTATAAAAGAGGGCTTAAGGGATAATTAAGCCCTAATCCATAAACCCCTAGCCCTAAGGTTGCCGCCCACCTCCTCCTTGGAGCTCTCGGCGCCAGCCTATTGCCGCCGCCCAAAGCTCCTCCAACCGGCGTCCAGAAGGCTGCTTCCTTCCCCCTCGCCGGCGTCGAGCTGCTGCCGGTTAGTGCTCCGGTGATCTCCTTCAAGTTTGGCATCAAGGTGAGCTCTATCTCCCTTGGTTGGCCGACGCCTATCACCTCCACCAAAGCTGTCCAATTTTCTGGACAGCTTGTTCTCCTCTCGTCGGAGCGTCGTTTGGACGACGGTTAGAGCTCCGACAGCGGTTAACTTACCAGGGATTCGATCTCCGATAATCCTCTGAGGTGGAGGACGAAGGATTCGTCAATTGGTTGACGAATACCTCTCCGGAGAAGCGAGTTTTGAGAACTCGTATTAGGATCCGAATTTGGATTCGGATCGTGATCATCTCTCGATCACGTCGTCTTCAACACGAGGCTAGTAACCCATACAAAGACGAAGCTCGTGGCTTAGCGAAGTCATCCCGAGGAACTCGGCGTGGATACGGATAGAGACGATTCTAGCGAGGATCGTTCCGGTTGATGCCGTTCCCGCTACACGTCATACAAAAGGTATAACGTAGATAAATTTCCTTTTATTGCAAATTTAAATTTACGGTTATGTCTACACTTGTTGTGATATGCATGCGTGTGTTGTGTGTGTTGTAATAAATGTAGATTTATTATTTTTATTGCTTCCGCTGTGTTCATGTTTACGAAACGTGATTGAACACACACACGCCGCGGTGCCGAAAACCCAACAATGGACTGGCAGTCGACTGATGTCGACAGCAGTCGAGTGCCGAGGGATGACAGTCGACTGATAGGAGTGTCGCGAACACAGAACACTCCGTAGCCGACTGGGCAGTCGACTACTAGGTCACCAGTCGACTGATGGGCATCATCAGTCGACTGGTAGGTGATCCGTTGGAACTTGTCTGACGTGGATCTGGCCGTTGTGAGACAACGGCTACAGGGGCAGTCGACTGGGGCCTTTTGGCAGTCGACTGCTAGGCACGAAAACAGCTCGATGCAGGTTATAAAAGGAGCTCGAGATGGAGGTTTTTGGTATGATTTTTGTGGAGCTATTGGAGGGGAATTGCTGCTGCATTCCAGTCCTTCAAGAGCCAATCAAAGCAAGCAACAAACAAGTGATTAAAAGCAATCGGTGAAAAGTGTTTCTTTTGTATTGTATTTGTATTCTTATTTGTATTTGTATATTACTGTTGTAATTGCTTGTGAGAGGTTTCTCCACCTCCGACGTGTAATCGAGGAATTTAGTTAGTGTCGTGCGCATAACTAGAGCTCGGTGAGCTCGCCCGTAGAGTAGGAACCATTTGGTTCCGAACTACGTATATCTTGTGTTGTGTGATTATATATTGTTGTTAGTTTCATTATTATTGTTATTCCGCTGCGCTAACAACAATCGTAGACAAGCAACACAACGAGAACGGGCGAATTTCGACATCCAACGATCGAGGACTATTTACCTCCCCCTCTAGCCGGCCGTTTTGATCCCCCAACAATAATGATATGCATCTAATGTAATTATATGATATACAATTATGACATGGATAAAATTTCCTTTTATGTCATAACTATTTATGGAAATAAAATATGTTTAAGATTTAATTGAATCAAAATTAGTGAGTATCTTTACATAAGAATACATTGTCTGATAAAAAATATCAAAGGTTAATATTATACAAATGTGCTTCTTCTGTAAGCAACCATAGAGGTTGAACAATGACAAAATCTGAACTCATTCTAAAAAATTAAGAAAGGAAGAGAACTGCAAAAGATTTAATCATTTTATCCTTGCTAAGAACCAATAATAAACTTCATTGTCTCCATGTTCAAGTTGACTCCATTTAGATGGAGTCTCATTTCATTCAGTTTCAATTTTTTCAACTTTTTCTCTATCACATTTGCCTTGGCATCATTGACCATCTCGAAAGCCTTCTTCATAGATGCTCCGCATGAAAGCCCGTCTGCCAATTTGCTGAGTGTTTCCCACAACAATGGATAACGAAGATTACCCTGTATCGTTCTCTCACTGACCTTCAAATGAGTGGATGCGTCGTCAGAGTTCAACTTTTTCACCTTTGGTTTTTTTCTGCTTTCTTCAGCATACTCGCATTCAGAATTAACATTAGCAACCTCCTTCGTTGGAGGGATAGTCTTGACAGCCCACAATTTTTTAGAGAGGTCATATAAACTTTGTTCGTGATGATTGAAAACGATTGAAGATATTTTATTTTTCAAACGAGCAGAATTTATCTGAAATTTTTTCTTCAATCTTCTAACTTTATCAGCAAGCTGCTTGTTACTGACATCCAGGTGAAAGGAGCTGTTGATGAGAAGGCGAACACTGTCCATGTCGTTGACCGAAAAAGGAACACTGCGCTTCTCGCCAAGGTACTTCACCAGGCCGTTGAGTAATGCTATTTCATCATCTAAAGCCCACATTTTCTGGAAGCGCTTCCGACTGCGATTATCATTCTCCTCAGAATTGTCAATTTCAGCATGCTTCCTTTTGAAGGAACATTGAGCCGGCAAAGCAGAGCCAGCGTGCTTGATGGGCTTGGGAGGAGTGCCCATTGATACGGTTGATGCGGATGTCAGAGCTTGGGAGTTATGGGACGGTGGTTTCAGATGAGGAGAAGATGTGTCCAGTGGTGAAGAATCCAAAGACGGCAAGCATCTTATTGCCTCCCCGTCATCGGATTCACCATGGGAACCATCTCCTTCACCATGTTCGTCTTTGCTGCCGTCTTCGTCATCCTTAGAGGAGACAGCAGCAGGAGGGTTTGGAGCGGGAGGTGGGGTCTTGTCAGAGGAATCAGGATCAGAGGAGAAACGGGGCTGCATCTTCAGCTCCTGTTTATCTGTCTCGCCTTCAGCAAATTTTTGATTGCTGGACCCGTCTTCCTCGCCGTAGTCGTCTTCGCTGCGGTCTTCGTCTTCGTCTTCTCTTTTATCGATCATGGAGGAGACGGCAGAAGGCGGAGGAGACTTTGGAGCGGTGGGGAAGACAGCCATCTTCTTGGGAGAAGGGGGAGAGCGATGCGCCTCCTTCTCCTCTTGTTCCGTTTCCTCGTCCTCCGACGAAGAGTAAGCGGAATCATTATCGGAACCAAAAAACTCCTGATATGCAGCTGCCTCAGACGAGGCGTAAGAGGAAGCAGAATCAGATTCGGAACCAGAAGACTCCAGGTCAGAAGTGGCACGCGTGGAGACCATGATCGGTCGCTGTCGCCGGCCGCCGCTAGAACTCGAGGAAGGCAACAGTTTTATGGTTTTGCCTCGCAGGCTCTCTTATTTATAGTACTCAAGTTTCGATAAATGCGTTTTTGGCCCTCAGACTGTTCCTTCTCGTTCGTAACAGAATAATTTAATAATACTTTTTTTCTTCATCTATTCTCGGCCTTTATTTATTTTTTTAATTATATTTTCTAATCTTTATTCAATGCTATATTTTATGTCATTTAATTACATCAATTCCTAATAAGTTGCGCAAAAAAAGCGATAACAAAAAAAAACGCCAACATTTAAAAAGTACTCATCTTCCATTAAATTTGCTGGGAAAGAAATTGTCTAGGACATCCAAAAAAGTGCCCCTAACTTCCTTAGTCCATACTGCAACTAACAAAATAGGTAGTCTCACTTCTTCTGTCTTTCACGTAACAGCGGATCTTTCTATTATTCATTAACTCGATTCAGAAAATTAGCCCCTCTTTGTCCATCACAGCTCTCGGTTGGATGTGTCGAACAGTTCAATAAACCTCAAATCGGAAACCCTTACTTTAGCGGCGGCGAATCGCTGGTACTCATCGAAAACCGAGGACAAACACCACTTCTGAAGCTTTCTCAAACATCCCACGACGCAACCAGTTCGATGCTGAAAGAACAGTAACAAGGCACAAAAGAGTCAATTTTTATGCGTCCTCATCCGATCAGAGCCGATTTTAAAATGGTAAAAATTTGACGAAACAATAAAAGGACTTTTTTAATAATAAAAATTTATATTTTTATAAAATTTAAATTCTGTTTATGAAAGATCAATTTTGAGCCCTACACCTCTAGAGCCGGCTCTAGCGTGTTGTTAGTTACCTTACCTTTCCTCTTTTGCAATGAATAAGCAAAGGGTGGTTTTTGGCATCTGAGTTAAGAGAGGCAAAGTTCAGCAAAACTAAATCACAAGTTCGTACCATTGAATTGTATAAAGAGAAAATGATTCGAACCGAGGATAACTTTGAGAGCATCAATGATTTTATCTTCTGGAATGTCGATAAACGGTTCCTACAAGAATACACAGAATTGAAAACTACAATATATTCTACTCGATTTAAAATATATCTTGAACTACAGCAAGGAGAGCGAAGTGTAAAGCAGCAAGAACTCAAAATTATAGAGTTGGGAAGGGAAGAAACAAGAAAAGGGACGAGGAATTGAAGAAGAACCTCGCGAACATCAATTCCAAACTGAAATAATGTGATACTATCCGACTCGAGAAACTCCAGGTTTTCCTCCGGATACGGCTCCGGGCAAAGATACCTGCAAACATGCAATAATTATATATATATATATATATATATATATATATATATATATATATATATATATATATATATATATATATATATATATATATATATATATATATATAGACGAAAAAAAAATTGCTAGTAAAATTGTGGGCTCACACGATGGACCGGAGCTTAAGGGTGTTCAGGAAGCCGAAGTTGGCCGTCTCGGGGAACCCCGACCGGAAGACGCCGGCGTCGACGACCGCAAAGTTGAGCGGCGGAACTAGCGCTCCACCGCATCGATTCGAACAAGATGAATGGGGGCAAGTGGTGAAGATTGTTGGGTAACCGACGTCAGCATCGCCGTCGTCGTGGCGGTGAGTTGGTGGAGACTCCTGATGCGGCGGAGGAGACTCATTGGGAATCATCACCCTCCCCATAAATTTCTTCACCTTCTCTCTTTCTTCTTCGCCGAAGGAACGCGAGGGGGTTATTTGTAAGGAGGAAGGAAGGAAATTGGAAGTGGCTCAGCCTCAGCGCGCAATGGATTATAAAATCAAGTGGAAAGGAAAGATAAGTAGTAGGTGGAAAGGAAAAGGAGACGGAGAACAAGGTGGCGCCTTCTAGTTGTGTTTCCGAAATTATTATTTAGAGCAGCTCTGTTTTTGTGAGTAGATTGGATCAAGAATAGAGGTGGAAAAGTTGTGGAAATTCTAGTATGAAAAAGTGTAGGTCAGATGTTGAATTTTTGTGGCAGACTTTCGATTGCACTGTAATTCCAAATGTCAAGCGAAATACTTTGCTTTTAAATATTGTTGAAAAAAATATATTAAAACAATTACCCGTAGGATTTTTAAATTTTGTATAAATATGTTATAAAATTGTAAATACTTATCGAGAGTTCATCGATTTTTGAACTTTGTGTTGGTGCAATCGATCCATGTCATAATTAACTAGATTCAAATTTGACTCGAATAGTATTTTGATGTTCGATAAAATGATTGACAATGCGATTGTCAAATGGAAAGTCCAAGTCATGAATACTTGACAATGTTAAAGTCCAAGTCATGGATACTTGCCAAGGAAAGTCTAAAGGTATTGTTTTGGCGGCATAAGTCTAAATTGTAGTCTTGGCGACGTAAAGTCCAAGTGAACTTTGACGGTGAAAGTCCAAGTATGAATATTTGACATTTGAGAAGTCCAAGGGTGTGATATTGGCAGCGTAATGTCCAAGTTGTAGTATTAGCGATATAAGTCCAATGTTTAGCGGCATAAAGTCCAGGTGTGTATTTTGACAGTGTAAGTTCAAATGTAGCTTGGCAAAGTAGATCCGATTAGCATAACAATAGTCGATGGAAGCACCTGAAGGCTAGCATACAGATGAACAAATTATGGATGACTTGAAGAAATCTAATAGACGTGAGGCTGATGGAGGTGGCTAGAAGGCTTAGGTCTAAGCTAAGGGTGGTCGATCAAGTATGAAGGGATCATACTTGAGTTAAACCTCATATTTGAGGTTTATCAATTGACTGGGGCTTTGGATCAGTCGACTGACTGAGTGTTTGACACTTGACAACCTAGTCAACTTGGATCAGTTGACTGGTCAAGGAGTCGACTGAGGCTCGACTGCTGATCTGTAGCTCTGGAAGTCGACTGCTAGGGCTTAATAATCGATTGGTCCACAAGCAGTCGACTACTAGGGTTTGACAGTCGACTGATTTAAGTAAACACGAGCATAGAAGCTTTAGTAGTCAACTAATCAGTCGACTACCGAGACATCAGTCGACTGTTGGTAACGACAGTCGACTGCTAGTGTATCTGTTGGAGTTTTCCAGTGTTGATTGAGCCGTTATGAGACGACACTATGGGCAGTCGACTGCTAAGTGCGAAATCAGCTCAATGCAGGTTATAAAAGGAGCTTGAGATGGAGGATTTTATATTAGTTTTTGGGGAGATATTGAAGGAGAATTACTGTTGGATTCCAAACATTCAATAGCAATCCAAAGCAAGCAACAAACAAGGAAATCAAAACACTCTCCTGTAAAATTTTTCTTTGCATTTCATTTGTATTATTGTAGTTGATTGTATCTTGTTGTTGTATTACTTTTGTAATCACTTGTAAGAGGATTCTCCACCTCTGGAGTATTTTTCGAGAATGAGAGTTTCATTAGTGGTGGTGTGCATCACGAGAGCTCGACCCATGGAGTAGGAATCTTATGTTCCGAACCACGTTATATGCTTGTTGTATTCTTGTTGTGCATTTGTATTTGTTGTATATTCCGCTGCGCACTAACATCATTGTAGACAAGTAATCGAATGAACACGATCGAATTTCAAGCGACGAAGCGAATTGTTGTTCACCACCCCCTCTAGTGACGCCAACCGATCCCTAACAAGTGGTATCAGAGCGGGTCGCTCTTCAAGGCTTAACAACCAAGGGAGCAACGTTAGAGGGCAAGATGGAACCAAAGCTTGGACTAGGTCGTGACATCAACATTCATCCACCATACGACCGAGAAGACTTTCTGACATGGAGGGCAAGAATAGAGAAATTCTTGATGATTGACATAGATAATTGGTTCATTATCATGGAAGGATTTGAACCTCTCATGGACAAGAAGGGAGAACCCCTTAAATTCAAGAAATGGACCAAGGAGCAACGACAAAGACTTAAGACTGATTTTAAGGTAACAAAACTTCTAACTAATTTAATTCCCGATGAAATTATGTCAAAATTAGGAGAAGTTATGGGTGCAAAAAAAATATGGTGCAAATTGATTGAGCACCATGAGAATCCTTCATCGGCCAATGAAGTAGAGAAGTGCTCATCCTTTCAAGCTCAAGAAGAATGTACATCATCATCTCAAAAGCTTAGGGATTCGAAAATTAAGAGATGCTTAACATCTAGATCGGAAGAAGAAGTTAAAGAAGTCTCCACTGTTGGGAGTATGGAGAATACAATCAAAGTCTCACATTGATAAGACATGGAAAAGATCATGTGCTTATAAGATAAAAACATATTTCCATTGGAATGAGGCCTTTTGGGTAAAACTCAAAAATAAAACTATGAGAGCTTAGGTCTAAAGTGGACAATAACATATCATTGTGGAGATATATGGATCTTTGTTGGTGCAATCGACCTAGGTCACGATTGACCAGACTCGAGTTTGACTCAAGTAGTGTTTTGATGTTTGACATTGATGTCTGGAAAAGTGTTGGGGAGATTGTTGGTGCAATTGACCCAGGTCATATTTGATGTTTGACGATGGTTTGACCATTATCATGGGAGAAGTCCAAGTCTTGTGTACTTGGCATGGGAGAAGTCCAAGTCTTGTGTACTTGGCATGGGAGAAGTCCAAGTCTTGTGTACTTGGCATGGAAAGTCCAACATGGGTTGGCAAGAAAAGTCTAAACATGAGTCTTGGCAAGGAAAAGTCCATGCATGGGTCTTGGCATGGAAAGTTCAACATAGGTTGACAAGGAAAGTCCAAGCATGGGTCTTGACAATTGGTAAGTCCAAGGGGAATATTGGCGGCGTAAAGTCCAAAGATGAAGTCTTGGCAGTATAAGTCCAATGGTTGACAGCGTAAAGTCCAAGCGGAGTCTTGGCAGCATAAGTCCAATGTGCCTTGGCGGTGTAGACCACATTAGCATGACAATAGCTAATGGAAGCACCTGAAGGCTAGCGTATGGATGAACAAGTCATGGATGACTTGGAGGGATCCGATAGGCATGAGGTTGACGGAGGTGGATAGAGGCTTAGGTCTAGGATAAGGGTGGTCTAGCAAGTATGGAGGCACCATACTTGGGGTAAAACCTCATGTTTGAGGTGTATCGATCGACTGAGTTCGATCGCGAGAAATGGCTGGCACCGATCGACAAGATTGGATCGTTGGCCGGCATCGATTGATTTGGAGATCACGATCACGGTCGAATTCGAGCATAGAAGCTTCCCGAGTCGACTGTTAAGGTTTGACAGTCGTGTGAAGGCTCGATCAGTCGAATGATGGGCATAATTAGTCGATTGATTGTCTATCCGTTGAAACTTATCTAATGTGGCTCATGCTATTGTGAGACAATGGCTATAGGATCAGTCGATTGATGGTCCCGATCAGTTGACTGCTAGGCAAAAATCAGCTCGAATGCAGGTTATAAAAGTAGCTCGTGGAGGAGGTTTTTGCCATGGTTCTCTTGGGCAATTTGAAGGGGAATAGTTGGTGCTTTCTAGTCCTTCAAGGCTAGTCCAAGGAAATCCAAGATCAAACAATCAAAAGTTCTTTGTAAAGTGTTTTCCTTTACTTGTATTGCATCTCATATTCATAGTTGCTTCTATCTCTTTATTACTTAGTGTAATCTTTGTACGAGGTTTCTCCACCTCCGGATTATTCCGAGAAGGAGTTATTGAGTAGTGGTGTGTGATTGGCATCGCTAGGGCTCGTTCAAGCCTAATTCGTGGAGTAGGAACCATTCGGTTCTGAACCACGTTATATTTGGTGTTGTGTTTGTGTGCTTGTATTCGTGTTATTATTTTTATTGTTATTATTCCACTGCGTATTGGATCGAGAAGCATCGCTAGAGGGGGTGAATAGCGAGCGTAAATCTTTTTGTTCGTTCGATCGATACACGAGTAAGCAAAGCGGAAAAATAAAAAGACACGTTTATTTTTACTTGGTTCACAACCCAACGATTGCTACTTCAAGGCCCTAACGGTCCTAGACCGCGTACGAAGGGCAAAGCACTATAACGTCTCCTCCTCGTTCGAGGTAGGAGACAACGATCACAAAACTGAAAGTACGAGGATGAGGCAACAAGCCTATCTCACCTCGTTACGAATAAAAACAAAGAATACAATAACAAAATATGTTACTTGTTGCTGCTGCCGATGAAGAGGATTAGAATTTGCCGTCGCGTCGGCGTTATGATGGTGTTGGAGCTTTGGCGTTGTAGGAGCACTTGAGAATAATCTTGATGATCTTTGGAGTTGGAATCCTCCCCTCCTTTTATAGATTTTGGCCTCTGAATATGTCTCCTCATCTTTTGGAACAGATCACGAAGTTGTACCAAATTTTATCGCGAAGTGGCCGCATCAAACCTTATCCGTTTTGACCTAGCGTAAAGGCTGATTCATCGCCATCAGTTGACTGATGCCTTCCATCAGTCGACTGATGAGCATCAGTCGACTGCCCAATGCCCAACAGTCGACTGTCAGCCTGGCCACTTCCCTACAGTAAGAGGTTAGCACAGAAAATGGTAAATGCGACGGTTTTTAACCGTCCAATCTCGACCTAGGCCTTCCACAGGAAGTCTTAGTCGGATCGCCATCTACGGTCGTCCCTGTACAGAGGACATGACCTTACCATCTCTCACTCACACGAGCTTACCTCGATACTTACCTTGTAGCTCTCGCTTTCGGCCTTCCACTCGATTTCTTTGGCTCCCTCCGAAGTCACTCGAGTGTCGCCTGACCACCGCGGCTTCCTCCGGGTGTCGCTAGCCTTCAGCTCTAGCTTTAGCACTTTTCTGCACACTCGATTTAGCTCGTGAGATAACGATGTAAACTTAACTTTGTGTCTTTGGCATAATCAAAACACAGGTTCGATTATCTGGTGCCCTTGCATCAACAATCTCTCTCTCTTTGATCTATGGCAAACCAACACAGAGTTAAGAGAAATTAAAGCATAAAATAAGTATAGTAAATGATGAATGTCATTTCCAAAAACTCCCCTTTAACCAGAACTCCCCCTTAACCGTAGGTGAGTTTTGAAAGAGATACTTTAGTTTTCAAAATCAAATTTTGTGTTACTCCCCCTTAACTTTCGCTCTTCTCCTCCTTTTGCCATAAATAAAAAAAAAATGTTAGGGTTTTTGTATAAAATAGGGGTTTAAAAATATGCATGCATCTAGATAAATCAAATATAAGTCCAAGCATGCATCTAGCAGTAGTTAGATAGATTGGTTCGAGGTGTGTCCCTCTGCACCAATAATCTAAAGGTTTGTAATATAACCCTTAGGGTTAGTTTGCTCTCCCCCTTAGTCAAATATATGAAGTATAAGAGATGTAGGGGGCGCTAAACTTTGGCCTAAAGGATTGTAAATAGTCGTTAAGTACAATAGTTGAGAAAATAAGTAGTATTTTGAAAAGGTTATTTTAAGTATATTTCAATTATCCTTAACATCTCACCCATTCTATATGTCTCAGAATTTGTTCACCTTATATGTTTTGTGAGATGATTTTAAATTGATTAAAGATAGTCAACCTTGGGTTAGATTCGGATTTAACCTTTAGATCGTTAAGTAACTTTTCGAGGATCTGGCTTCCAAGTCGTGACGAGGCACAGGGGCCTTCTTTGATCTGAACAACGACCACTTCCTTAGACAAAGCCAAATTCAAGAAAATATCACTTAGGGTTACTTCCTGGTCTAACTAGTTTAGGATACGGCGAGGTAGCTTCAGCTAGTTCCACTCGGTTAAGTGCACCAAGCTAGATACGCCTTATCTAGTTCGAATACACGAGACTTTGTTTCCCTAACGTACTATCATCTCGCCGCATCCTAATACTATGTTGTCAAGAGTTGACTAACTATTTTCCCTATCTAGCCATTCTAAAAATTAAAATAAAATATGCAATGGTTTTGTTAAGTAAGTGGGTATACTATTTTAGTGTTAGCTCCCCCTGGACCATTGAACCAATATGGTCTATTCAAATAATGAACTTGATCCTGGGGAATCCAAAACTTATTAGTCCTTATATGTGAGTTCAATAAAACCTTTGGGACCCATGCTTGTACTCTTTGATGACTACGATTTACGATAGACATATATGATTTATTCGTAGTCTTTGGACTAAACTCGAGTCTGGCTTTGTTGTACATGGCTCTTTGAGTTCCAAGTAGTCGGTTAAGATTCTTAGATTCTAACGTGAACCTTTCCAACCTAGCCTCGACCTCTTGAACTCGATCTTTCAAGAGAGAATTCTCCTCCTCAAGTTTTTCAACTTGGGCTGAGTTTCCCTTTTGAACTTGACTAGTTGAAGAGGTTAGAGTAGCCTCTTGCTTGAGAGTTTCAACCTCCTCAAGTAACGACTCAACCCAAGACTCGGACTTAGTTAATTTCCTAGTAAGCATTTTAATTGTAAGGTAAAGTGTGCTAATTAAAGATCGGCTAACCTTGACTTTCCCTTTTGGTCCGGCTTTGAGTTTCCTCTCGAAGTAATCTTCGGGGTCGGAGTCGGAGTCGGAGTTGTAGTTGGACTCAACTTCGGATTCTGACTCAGACTCCTCCAGTCTTGCCATGTAAGCTATGTCTTCTTTGTTGTCCCAAGTTGCATGGAACGCCTTCTTTTGATTTGATTTGAATTGTGCCCTTTTTTGGTTCTTTAGTAGCTTCCTTTCCCTCCGAACGATCTTCTGCACTACGTTCACTATTGCCTCCACCTCTTCGGATTCGGACTCTGATTCATCTTCGGGTTCGAGTCCATCTTCTTGCCTGGTAGGTGGCTTGTTTCTTTGTCCTACAAGTAGAGCAATACCTCTCTCAGGTCGGACCACATTAGTCTGTTCATGAAGTTCAAACTCAGAAAATAATTCATCTAACCTAAGCTTTGAAAGGTTCTTAGAGACCTTGTAGGCATCGACCATGGATGCCCACAAGGTAGTCCTAGAAAATTAATTAAGAACGTACCTTAGGAGGTCGCGGTTTTCGACCTTGTGTCCGATGGTGTGCAGGCCATTGACAATGTCCTAGACCTGGGACATGTAGTTGCGTCGTTGTCTCATGTTCCTGCATCTTAAGGTTATACAACTAATTGAAAAGAAGGTCATGTTTACATACCTTAGCATTGGATGTTCCTTCGTGTAGCTCGATTAATTTATTCCACAGATCCTTGGCGCTAATAAATGGTTTGATGCGGTTGAGTTCCTCCTTGGACAAGCCGCATTGCAATATTTGGGTTGCTCTTGCATCGACTTCGATTTGCCTCTTGGTTGCATTTGTCCACTTGTTAAAGTCTAAGGTCTCCCCTTTATCATTGGTGGATAGAGCAAAGCTGGTTTGGATTATTATCTAAGTCTCGACTTGTGTTTTCAAGAAACACTCCATCCGACCTTTCCAATAATGGAAATCATTTCCGTTAAAGAACGGAGGTCGGGTGGTGCTATACCCCTCAATGTGAGCCATTAAGTATCTTGCAAAACATGAATAAAAACCAAAGGGAATTCCAAGACTTGGTCTTGGATTAGTAGTGTGGGAAATAATAGGAAATAAACATAAATAAATGAGAAGAATAAGAAACTAACAAAAACTAACAACTTACGACCTTCGATGTCCCTGAAAGGGTACTAAACGTTGGTTTTTGGGACTGGAAACAGCTTGTTACAAGGGTAAACCTAGTAAGAAATGTAGATCTCTCAGAGAGCTTTGATTTGGTAGGTAGATCGTTTTGTGAGTCCACTTGTGCGAAAAGTTATGACCATTTTACCGTCGACTACTCCAAAAGAGAATACTTGCAAACACACAACCAAAAGAAGTGTACCAAGACTTCGTCTTGAATTAATAGTGCGGGAGGAAAAAAAAACTAAAAAAAATACGACTCGAAAAATACGAAAAGAAAACCATAAAGTGGTAGATTGGTGGTTTCATCAAATCTTAGTGCCCCCACTCTGATACCAATTGTTGGATCGAGAAGCGTCGCTAGAGGAGGGGGTGAATAGCGAGTGTAAGTCTTTTTGTTCGTTCGTTCGATACACGAGTAAGTGCAGCGGAAAAATAAAAAGACACATTTATTTTTACTTGGTTCACAACCCAGCGGTTGCTACTCCAAGGCCCTAACGCTCCTAGACCGCGTACGGAGGGCAAAACACTATAACGTCTCCTCCTCGTTGGAGGTAGGAGACAACGATTACAAAACTGAAAGTATGAGGATGAACAAGCCTACCTCACCTCGTTACGAATAAAAACAAAAAATACAATAACAAAATATGTTACTTGTTGCTGCTGTCGATGAAGAGGATTAGAACTTGTCGTCGTGTCGGCGTGATGACGGTATTGGAACTTTGGCGTTGTAGGAGCACTTGAGAATAATCTTGAAAATCTTTGGAGTTGGAATCCTCCCCTCCTTTTATAGAGTTTGGCCTCTGAATATGTCTCCTCATCTTTTGGAACAGATCACGAAGTTGTACTAAATTTTATCGTGAAGTGGCCACGTCAAACCTTATCCATTTTGACCTAGCGCAAAGGTTGATTCGTCACCATCAGTTGACTGATGTCTTCCATCAATCGACTGATGAGCATCAGTCGACTGCCCAATGTCCAGCAGTCGACTGCCAGCCTGGCCACTTCCCTACAGTAAGAGGTTAGCACGGAAAATGGTAAATGCAACAGTTTCTAACCGTCTGATCTCAACCTAGACCTTCCATAGGAAGTCTTAGTCAGATTGCCGCCTACGATCGTCCCCGTACAGAGGACACGACCTTACCATCTCTCACTCACACGAGCTTACCTCGATACTTACCTTGTAGCTCTCACTTTCGGCCTTCCACTCGATTCCTTCGGCTCCCTCCGAAGTCACTCGAGTGTCGCCTGACCACTACGGCTTTCTCTGGGTGTCGCTAGCCTTCAGCTCCAGCTTTTGCACCTTTCTGCACACTCGATTTAGCTCGTGAGATAACAATATAAACTTAACTTTGTGTCTTTGCCATAATCAAAATACAAGTTCGATTTGTTAGGACCTTTGTAACGCTAGAGGGGGGGTGATTAGCGTTTCTTCGTTTCTACAAGCAAGTTAGCGGAAGCAATACGAAACAAAACGAATACAAATACGAAATAAGAAACCAAACGCTAACACCCAATTTACGTGGTTCGGAGATGACGCTCCTACTCCACGGCAATCCGTAAGGTGGATTAGCCCTAGCCAAGCTTCACTATCTTCTCCTTTGGATGAACCAAGGTGGAGAAACCTTTCTTACAATACACTCCTCTTCTTTACAATGATGGATGATGAAGAACAAGAGAAGAGGAGGTTTTGGATTGCTAAAAACACTTAGAAAACTTGGTGAGCACGAGGATGAAGTTAGGAGTTAGAGCACTAGCCTTCCCATGCTCCCCATGACCCCTTTTTATAGAAGAGGGGCTATTTTTCCCGTTGGGCCTCGATCAGTCGACTGATGCATGCCATCAGTCGACTGCCGCCGAAGCCAACGGCTTCTGAAACGCGATCTCCGCGGAGATTCGTAGCCGCAATCTCCAACGGCCAGGTGATCAGTCGACTGATCTCTCCATCAGTCGACTGATGGAGTGATCAGTCGAGTGATCACGGCAGCAGTCGAGTGAGACTGCATTCTGTGGCATTTCTTTCCTTGATCACCGACCGCTTGACCATAGCATGATCGATAGTAGCATCGACCGACATGCCCAAGGCAAGCCGATCGATGGTCGTGGTTTCACCGACTACCGACCGACTACGGCCGATCGATACATCGATCACGATCGATACTCATTAAGTATGAATAATTCATACTTGTTTTTATACCCTAGACCTAGACTCAACCTTCTAGCTCCGTGATAAGCCTTGCGCCTTCAGATCCCTCCGAGTCCGCGACTTGTTCATCCTTGCGCTTTGCTTCCAAGAGCTTCCTTCTGCTTTCACATGTCTTGGGTTGCCAAATGCTTGACTTTACGCCGCCAAGACTACAAGCCCACGTGATCTCTTAAGTGATGTTTCACTTCAATGTGCTTAGTCCTAGAGTGATGTAGATTTTTGGTCAAGTTGATGGTACTCACATTGTCACAATAAACCTTAATGTTAGAGTAGTGTAGCTCATAGTCCACAAGAGTATGTCTCATCCAAAGCAATTGAGCTACAACCACCCATAGCCACATATTACCGGTGGTTGATAAAGCAACACAATGTTGCTTCCTACTACTCCAACTAACTAGGGAGGACCCAAGAAATTGGCATCCACCACTAGTACTTTTCCTATCCAATTTGCACCCGGCATAATCGGAATCGGTATAACCAAGCAATTCAAATGACCTAGTCCTAGGATACCAAAGTCCTACATTTAGAGTACCTTTAATATATCTTAAAATTCTTTTGACGGCTACTAAATGTGATTCTTTGGCACAAGATTGGTATCTTGCACACATACCTACCGCAAATAAAATATCGGGTCTACTAGCGGTTAGGTATAGTAGGCTACCTATCATACTCCTATAAAGTTTAAGATCGATTGATTTACCATCATGATCACTATCTATTCTAGTGCTAGTGGCCATAGGAGTGTGATGTGGGTGAATCATGCTATGTTTTCACTACTTTATATATGTGCATTTTATCTCATTTCATATCCTAGATATGTATTTTATCATGATTAGCATATTTTGGAGGAAGAGACTGCTGTCAGGGTGTTTTTGTGTTAACAGGGCGAAGAAGAAGGGCGTATCAAAACAACACAGGCGTGCTCGGAATCGACACGCCTGTGTCATGAGAGCCAGCGGACAACACGCCTGAGTTCAAAGAGCAACTGCGCCTGCTTTGATTCCAGCGACCAACACGCTATGCAACCATACGCCTGCGGGTGATTCAAGAACACTAACACGCTGGCCAAATTGTAGAAACCCGCGACACGGTGCCCTCTATGTGGCATGGCGTTGGCTGATTTCAAACCTTCCTTTCTGCGAGCAATCGGGATCTTCGTGGAATCTATTGCCTTAAATTGAAGAGGAGGCAAGGCTATAAAAGAGAAGATATTCTAACCCTAAAAGGGGGGCGGATGGTTAAAAAGGAGGAGAGAAGGCAAAGGATCGAACGGAGGAAGCAAAAGAGAAGGAGTCCAGGAACGCAGATGGCATCGATGATTGTATTTTCTTTCTCTAGCAACTCTTGTCGACTATGGAGTAGTGTCCTGTAATCTTAGGATGGGGAGTAGCCCTTTGACGATTTACGATGATGATATAATCTATACTACTTAAATTATTGTTTGTGTTGATTTGGTTCTAGTTGGATTCTTATTGACAAACCTAAGGAGCTAAGGGGAAGTACCTAACAGTGAACCCGAGTTCTCAAACCCCAACCAACTAGGATAAACTCTGTCAAGTAGCGGTAAGCGTATCTCACGAGGGCTTGGGGGTCTCGTGTGACAGTCCCCTTAGCTGATTATGGTCCCGTGTGCAAACCTACCGTGAAAAAAGGAAATTTGACTCTAGAGGAACTCTTATGGACTTAATGGATCTATCAAATCCAGTTTCTACCTAGTGACAGAGGTAAGAATAGGGAGGTTTGCGGGGGTCTCGTGGCGGGTCCCTTAATGATTATGATCCCCTATGCTCGAACATCATTGGCGGTAAATTGAATTTGATAGTACAGCACGTAGACCTCGAAAGGGGCCGTTGATTTACCTTAGGATAGGTTCCATCAAAACAAACTCTAATAGGGGTAGGAAAGAATCAAATCACCTTATAAATCATCGACGTGGTGAAACCCATATCCTGAGATTCTCCTCAACTATCGACTTTTAGCTCGTTCTTCTCATTCGTTGTTATTGACTGCTCAGTTTCTTAGCTTAAACCATACATTGATTTACTAGATAACTTGGTATCACGATCATTCGGTAATTGTTCCAATCCCTGTGGGATCGATATTTTTATTACTTGACGACAACCGTGCACTTGCGGAAAATAACACATCAGAGTGCTTACAATTTTGGCATTTTCCAAACCAAATTTCTTGATCATTTCATTTGCATATTTGGTTTGATAAATATGGATACCTTCATTGGTTTGTTTTACTTGTAATCCTAGGAAAAAATTGAGTTCTCCAACTAAACTCATTTCAAATTCATTTTCCATATTTTTTATAAAGTCTTGAAGTAGATCATCATTTGTAGACCCAAAGATGATATCATCAACATATACTTGGGCTATGAATATATCTTTCAATGTTGACTTTATAAATAAGGTTTGATCTACTTGTCCTCTTCTAAAATCCTTAGAAATTAAGAAGGATGACAATCTTTCATACCATGCCCTAGGAGCTTGTTTTAACCCATATAATGCTTTCCTAAGCTTATATACATGATTTGGATAATCTATGTTCTCAAACCCGGGTGGTTGCTCTACATACACTTCCTCCTTAATAAAACCATTTAAAAATGCCGATTTAACATCCATTTGGTAAAGTTTAAATCCCATGTAGGAAGCATACCCTAAGAGAATTCTAATAGATTCTAATCTAGCAACCGGGGCATAAGTCTCATCATAGTCAAGCCCCTCAACTTGATTAAATCCCCTAGCAACCAACCTAGCCTTATTTCTAGTGATATTGCCTTGGTCATCTAACTTATTCCTAAAGACCCATCTTGTAGTAATTATAGTGCTATCATTGGGTCTAGGTACTAACTCCCAAACTTGACTCCTCTCAAATTGAGCCAATTCATCTTGCATTGCCAAAATCCAATCCGGATCATGGAGTGCATCATTGATCGATTTAGGCTCAATTTGTGAGATGAGAGCAACTTGACTAGTAGGAGCCCTATGAAATGACCTAGTTCTTACTCCTTGAGATAGATCTCCTACTACTTGGTCAAGTGGATGATCTTGATGAATTCTTAGGTTTCTAGAAGGGGTTTCAAATTGATCATTGTTATCCTCCACCCTTCTTTCATCATCAGAATCTTCTTTTCCTCCCCCTTGATCATTGCCCCTAATAGTCAAATTTTGAAGTTTTTGGGTAATGTCTTGATTATTGTCATTAATATCCTTATCAATGGAGGACTTTCTAGGGTAGGTACTGTAGTTTCATCAAATTTAACATTTGAGGACTCTCAATCCCTTGGGTTCTCTTATTGTAGACTCTATACCCTTTACTTGTGGATGAGTATCCAACTAGAATTCCCTCATCCGCTTTAGATTCAAATTTCCTAAGTTGTCTTTGGTATTTAAGATATAAACTTTACATCCAAAGACTTTGAAATAGTGAATTGTGGGAATAGTTCCATTCCATAGTTCAAAAGGTGTCTTTCCTAAAAACCTATGGATTTGAACCCTATTTTGGATATAGCAAGCGGTATTAATCCTCGCCACAAGTAGCTAGGTAGAGAATATGCATTTAGCATAGTCCTAGCCGCTTCTTGTAGGGCACGATTTCTCCTTTCCACCACCCCATTTTGTTGGGGTGTTCTAGACAAGAGAACTCATGCTTGTACCCTTGCTCTAAACAAAATTGTGAAAATTTAAAGTTTTCAAATTCACCACCATGATCACTACGGATCCGGTTGATTTTGAGTTTCTTTTCATTTTCAACCCTTTTATTAAATCCTATGATTATTTCTAAGGTATCATCCTTATGTTTCATAAAGTAAACCCAAGTATACCTAGAAAAATCATCCACAATGACTAAACAATATTTGTTACCATTTAAAGATGGAGTGCTATGGCAATCAAATAAATCAAGATGCAATAATTCTAATGGTAAAGACGTATTAATTAAGGTTTTACCTTTGTGTGATGCGTTTGTTTGTTTTCCTTCTTGGCATGCCTCACACATTTTGTTCTTGACATACTTGATCTTTGGTCACCCTGTGACCAACGCCCTCGTGGCTACCTTGGCGCTGTTTTTCATGTTGACGTGCCCAATCTTCTATGCCATAGCCAACATTCTTCTTCTTTGCCACAAGACACTTAGTAGAAATGTTAGAAGCATATGAAAGATCAACATAATAGATGTTTGATTTCCTATATCCAACTAACATGCAATCATTTAATTCCTTGTGTTTAATCATGCATTTAGAGGATTCAAACGAGACATGATAGTTTGCATCACAAAGTTGACTAACACTTAATAAATTAAACTTCATATTTTCAACTAGCAAGACTTTGTGAATAACAATTTTAGGGGATACCTCAATTGTACCTCTACCTAGTATCTTGAGTTTTCCACTATTCCCAAAGGATACCGCTCCCTTCTTCACATATTTAATTGTGGAGAACTTGCTCACATCCCCGGTCATATGTGTTGAGCAACCGCTATCCACAATCCACATACCTCGCTCTCCTACCTAAATCACATGAAAAACACAAGCTTTTGGTACCCAAACATTTGGACCGGTAACATTAATTAAAACTTCTTAGGTACCCAAGCTTTCTTAACCTTACCCTTAATGGTTCCTTTCCTATTAATTAATGAAATATAAGCAACCTCTTTCTCTTTGGCTTATATCCTAAACCGCCTTGTTATAAACCGCTCTTTGCCTACTAAGGATCATGTCAAGACCTTTTGAGCCATTTGAAAATTTTTCTAAACATGTTTTCAATTTACTAACCTCATCCTTAAGTTTTTCATTTTCTTCCCTAAGCATGCAAGAGTCAACATGTAAAAGTTTTTCATCCCTAATGGCTTTTAATTCTATCTTCATGCTCTTAACCTTAGATTTAGATTTATCTAGAGCTTCTTGAAGATATGCAATTGACTTATAAAGAAGTTCTACTTTAGGAGAATTCATTACCTCATCGTCACTAGATGACGATTCATCACTTGAGGAGCTTTCTTGGCTTGACGCCCGGAATCATCTCCTAGTGCCATAAGTGCCACATGGCGAGTGATGTGGCAAAGCTCATCATCGGAAGATGAGTCTTCAACGCTTGGTGTGTCCCATGTGGTTTGAGCCACCATAGCCTCCTCCTTCTTCTTCTCCTTCTTGTCCTTCTTCTTCTTTTCTTTTTCCTCCTTCTTCTTTAGCTCCGGGCAATTTGGCTTTATGTGCCCCTTCTTATTGCAAGCATGACAAATCACATTATTGTTAAAATTTGAATTACCACTACTTTTACCTCTTGATGAGTGGGACCCCTTCCTTGCTTCTCTATTCTTGAATTCCTTTGATTTTCTAAGGAACTTCTTGACAAAATGGGCCACCTCACTAGCCGAGTCTCCATCACTACTTGACTCTTGCTCCGACTCGGATGAAGATGACACCTCTTTCCTTTCTTTCTTCTTCTTTTCTTTCTTTTCAACAAATAGGGCCAAACCCTTTTCCTTAGAAGACATGTTAGTTTGTTCATGCAATTCAAACTCACAAAATAGTTCATCAATTTTAATTTGTGAGAGATCCCTAGTTACCTTAATGGCATCAACTATAGAGGTCCATAAAGAATTTCTAGGAAAAGCTTGTAAAATATACCTTACTAAATCCCGGTTGTCAACTCGCTCACCTATGATATGGAGTCCGTTCACAATTTCCTTGAACCTTCCATGCATTTGGCTTACGGTCTCATGCATCTTCATTTGGAAGGCTTGAAGTTGTCCAATTAGAAGGTCCTTCTTTGCCCTCTTTGACTCCTTGGAACCTTCATTTAGCTCAATGAGCTTTTCCCATAGCTCCTTGGCGGATTCAAAAGGCCCCACCTTGTTGAGTTGCTCCATTGTGACGCCGCATTGGATGGTGAGGACGGCTTTTGCATTTGACTCGAAATTGCGGTTCATCTCCCTTGTCCAATCCTTGCTTGGAATAGGGTTTCCACGCTCATCCACCGGTTCCTTGAAGCCATCTACAACACTATGCCAAATTTCAATATTACTCATTAAATAGTACTTCATCCTACCTTTCCAATATGCGAAGTGACTCCCATCGAAGAGTGGTGGCTTGGCGATGCTATATCCCTCTTGAAGAGCCATTGATGCCTTGGTTGATGGTGAGATCTTCCAAGCGATCCGGGCTCTGATACCACTTGTTAGGACCTTTGTAACGCTAGAGGGGGGGTGATTAGCGTTTCTTCGTTTCTACAAGCAAGTTAGCGGAAGCAATACGAAACAAAACGAATACAAATACGAAATAAGAAACCAAACGCTAACACCCAATTTACGTGGTTCGGAGATGACGCTCCTACTCCACGGCAATCCGTAAGGTGGATTAGCCCTAGCCAAGCTTCACTATCTTCTCCTTTGGATGAACCAAGGTGGAGAAACCTTTCTTACAATACACTCCTCTTCTTTACAATGATGGATGATGAAGAACAAGAGAAGAGGAGGTTTTGGATTGCTAAAAACACTTAGAAAACTTGGTGAGCACGAGGATGAAGTTAGGAGTTAGAGCACTAGCCTTCCCATGCTCCCCATGACCCCTTTTTATAGAAGAGGGGTTGTTTTTCCCGTTGGGCCTCGATCAGTCGACTGATGCATGCCATCAGTCGACTGCCGCCGAAGCCAACGGCTTCTGAAACGCGATCTCCGCGGAGATTCGTAGCCGCAATCTCCAACGGCCAGGTGATCAGTCGACTGATCTCTCCATCGACCGATCGATGGAGTGATCACCGAGTGATCACGGCGCAATGAGTGAGACCGCATTATGTGGCATTTCTTTCGATCACCGATCGCTGACCATAGCGAATCGATCTAATCGTAGCATCGATCCGACCGACATGCCCAAGGCGGTGATCGATGGTCGGTTTCACCGACTCACCGACACTGACCGGTCGGTGATACATCGTATCAGTCGACTGATACTCATTAAGTATGAATAATTCATACTTGTTTTTATACCCTAGACCTAGACTCAACCTTCTAGCTCCGTATTAAGCCTTGCGCCTTCAGGATCCCTCCGAGTCCGCGACTTGTTCATCCTTTGCGCTTTGCTTCCAAGAGCTTCCTTCGGTTTCGTCATGTCTTGGGTTGCCAAATGCTTGGACTTTACGCCGCCAAGACTACAAGCTTGGACTTATGCTGCCAAGACCTTACTTTGGACTTCCTTTGCCAAGGTTCACTTGGACTTTACGCTGCCAAGGCTACAAGCTTGGTCTTATGCTGCCAAGTCCATCCCTTGGACTTCCTCTGCCAAGGTTCACTTGGACTTTACGCTGCCAAGACTACAAGCTTGGTCTTATGCTGCCAAGTCCATCCCTTGGACTTCCTCTGCCAAGGTCATACTTGGACTTCTCTTTTACCTGTCACTTAAACACATTCGCAATTAGATCACAACACATTGCCTAACTTAAATGATCATCCAAACATCAAAACATATAAATGCTTGGAGCATTGTTGCACCAACACGATTATCTGGTGCCCCTGCACCAACACTGCGCACTAATCGAATTGTAGTAAGCACGCGATCGTAATCCATTGACAAGTGAAGACTCTATTCACCCCCCTCTAGCGGACACCGAGGTTCTAACAATTGGTATCAGAGCGAAGCCGCTCTTCAAGGATTAACAACCAAGAGAGCACCGCTAGAGGAAGAAGATGGAATTTGAAGAAAGACTAGGTCGGAACATCAACACACCACCATCTTATGAGGATTATGGATTTGAAGGCTTCAACTCATGGAAAATAGGAATTGAGAACTTCCTAATGATGGTGGATATCAAGCTTTTGTCCGCCTTGATAGAAGGTTGCGAATTCCCAAGAGGCAAAAAGGGTGGAATCCTCAAGGTTGAAAAATGGACCAAGGAACAACTCAAAGAGTTCAAGACAAATATTAAGGTAATCAAAATGTTAAGTGATTTAATTCTTAATAATATCTTGTCCAAGTTAGGTGAGTACAAGGATGCCAAGGAGCTTTGGAGCGAGTTGGAAAAATACCATGAAGGACCATTATCGGCTTCAAGTGAAGAACAATTACAAGAAGCCGAAGAATGTTCATCGGCTCAAGAAGAGGAGAAGGCCAAAGAAACAAGTTCTTCCTCACAAGAAAGTGAGAATTTGGAAATTGAAGAAGAGTCAACTTCCATATCGATAGAAGAGGAAGTCTCCACCTCTAGGATTGAGGGGGAGGAGACTAGGTCACCAGAGCAAGGGGAAGAGCAAGAGGAAGCTTCTACTTCCGATCAAGGAGAAGAGGAAGCTCAAAATTTAGCCACCATTGACCTAGGTAACTCAAGCATTCAAATTAAAAATAAAAATTATATAATATACTTTGAGTGTAGGGAATTCGGGCACTACAAGAGCAAGTGCTCAAAGAAGGTCAAGAAAAGTCCTCCAGCACCAAAAGTCAACGAAAAGACCAATGAAGCTGGAGTCCCCACCAAGAAGAGCAAGGAGCATGTGGTGTACTTCAAGTGCCATCAAAAGGGGCACTATAGGAGTCAATGCCCAAAGGGAGGGAAGAAGACTCATGAAGGAAGAGCTACACATGTAGGGGGAGCTAAGGCAAACCCTAAGGTAACCTCAAATTTTGCCCCTTCCTCAATTAATTATCAAAAGCATGTTAGAAGTAATCTTGCAATTATTCATGAAAGGCATGCTAGGAATAATAAATTTTATTGTTTAGGGGCTAAACATGTCGACCTTAGACTAAGGAGAAATTTGGGACTAATGTCCCTAGAAAAATCCTACCTAGGGAATCCATTAGGAAAGTAGAAGACCATTTAGGCATTAACCCTAAGAAGGGTAGGCATATGCCTAAGAAATGGAACAATGCCCAAAGAATAAATGAAAAATAAAAAATTGGACAATTAGAGCTAGAAAATCAAGTCTTGAGGTCAAGACTTGAGAAAATAGAAAAGACCCTTAGGAATATATAAAATTAATTTAAAGGGTCAAATGGTCAAAGTCAAGGGCCTAGGAGACAAGGGTCAACAAGGGCAAGAAAGGTTTGGGTTACAAACCTAAGCCCAAGGAGACCTACCATAGTGTTCCAATCGATTATGGAACTCAAGTTAGGTCTAGGAAGACCAAGGTTACTAAGGAAGTCATCCCTAAGGGTAACCAAGGAGTGTACCTAGTGGCTAGGGTTTTAAAGAAATCTAAGGAAGCCACTAAGAAGGTTACAAGGGGAGCTACCCCTAGAGTTAACCTAGGCAAGACCCAAATGACCAAGGCTTCTAAGCCTAGGAGAGTCATTAGGAGGGTATCTAGGGAAGTTATCCCTAGTGAATACCTAGTTAATCCAAGGAGCTCCAATAGGTATTGGGTTCCTAGGAGCGTGATCGATTCATGCTAGATGGGTTTAGGTGTGCCAACCTTAAATTGATGGGTAGTTAACCTAACCATGGTAAAGGTGGCACCTTAGGTCATTTTCAAGGTCAGGGGTACCTTAGAAATGTGTTTTGATTATAATCCTAAAAGATTTTAGGATGTGCCAATATAATTTATGGAAGTTAAAAAATCAATCAAATTGGCACAATTAGGTCTTAGAAGTCATGGTGTGCCATTTTGGGTTTTTGACACACTAGGGGGATAGTTGGCATTAAGGCAAAATGGGCTTAATCCTAGAAATAGTAATTTAGGCTTAACACTTAGGTATTGTTAGGGCAATCAACCCATGATGTGGTTTTGATGTGTGTGGCAAAGGGTTTAAGTTAGGTTGTTATGGTTTTGATATATGCGTTGGAGTCTTGCAGGACTTAGTAATTCACACATGGAGCATTGGCGTGTTGGGTTTCTGGCACCACGACGAGTGTGTGTTTGAACATGTTTCGCAAACATGTGCACAGCGGAAAAAATAAAAATAATAAATCTACATTTATTACAACACACACATCACACGCATGCATAGTACAACATGTGTAGACATAACCATAAATTTAAATTTGCAATAAAAGGAAATTTAACTATGTATACCTTTCGTATCACGTGTAGCTGGAACGACATCAACCGGAACGATCCTCGCTAGAATCATCTCTATCCGTATCCACGCCGAGTATCCTCGGAATGACTTTGCTAAGTCACGAGCCTCGTCTTTGTACGGGTTAATAGTCTCGTGTTGAAGACGATGTGATCGAGAGATGGTCACGATCCGAATTCAAATTCGGATCAAAAAATGAGTCCTCAAAACTCGCTTCTCCGGAGAGGTATTCATCAACCGTTTGACGAATCCTTCGTCCTCCACCTCAGAGGATTACCAGAGATCAAATCCCCGGCAAGGCTACCGCTGTCGAAGCTCTAAATGTCGTCCAAACGACGCTCCGACGAGAGGGAAATAAGCTGTCCAGAAAACTGGACAGCTTTGGTGGAGACCATGCGCCGGCCAAATAAGGAAAGCGACTTGCTCACCTTGTCGCCGGAGCCAAGGAAGATCACCGGAGCTCCTCCGGCAGCAGCTCGATGCCGGCAATGGGAGAAGACGGCAGCAGCTGGTCGCCGGTTGGAGCTTCAAGGTGGGCGGCGGCAAGGAGGAGGGTTGGCGCCGAAAATCTCCAAGGAGAGGAGGTGGGCGGCAACTAGGTTAGGGTTTTGGATTTTGATTAGGGCTTAACAAACCCTTAAGCCCTCTTTTATAGAGAACTAATTCTCTTAATGGTTATTGGATCATAACCATAAGGCCCGCTAACCCGCTCCATTAATATAAGTTAAAATAAACCAAACCATGATGGTTTATTTTAAGTTAAAACGAACCGAACCAACTTTTGGTTCATTCGTTTAAAATAAACCAAACCCTTTGGTTTATTCTCCTCCATTGGATTAGAACCAAACCATTTTGGTTCATCCATTATGTCTTCATAAGACACGGCCCATCCACGCTTCCATTGCGACTGAAACGATTTCATGCTCGCTTCTTGTTTGGTCCAACCAAACCTAGTTTCTCTCGGTCTGAGAATCCCATTCTCAAGCTCGTTTTAAATCCTTCGGATTACGCTCGTTGTGCGTGTGACCAAATAGGTTCTCGGTTTATGTTGCCCGTCTATAATTAACCATTAATTATAGAACAATCATGAATGACACCTAGTAGTACATCATGATCCCCAATTAACCGAAAAGATCAACTGTTGATCCAGAACTATTTTTGAAACCCTTCAGCAGCTCGAATGAATCGTGCCCCATTCCCTTCACTCATCTTATACCCACTTGGTTCAGGACATGGTCTATAGTATCAGTCCCCACTAGGCTGACTACGTCACACCTAGCCCAAGTATCATTTCCTCGTCCTACGGATTCTAGTTACTGCACATGTATCGAAGAGTACCTTACTCTAAACATGTAATGCTTTAGCCAAAGACTTTAGTAACAATCCGACGAGAGGCCATGGGTATACATCTCCTCGCAAGGAGTGGTGAATCCTTTATAGGCTATTCAAACACCTTCGATCACTTCGACTTATACCCAATCATCCTGGGTCTACATCTACACAGAGATGCTTGCTTAAGATGTCAAAGCATAAGTCTTTATGATCAAGATGACTTGAATACCGCAAGTCAAAGGAACATCGCACTTAAGCTACAATAAGAACTTCATTGACATATCTATATATGTAGAGAACCATATGAAGTCTTACGGCTGGTCACTCCAATGAACTAGTTACCATAACTAGCATCCACGATTAACTCCGGACATCACAATGTCTCCAGCCAGTGAGAATCAGCTGCTTGGATACACCAAGGAGTATACCTTGTGCTAGTCTCAACAGAATTGATGGTGTCCAAATCCATCAATTCATCGACTAGGGATAATTCTGATACATCACAATTACACATGTAGAGATACTCACTAGTTGTGATCCAATCACAAATTCTCTCATGCTGTGAATCGTATCGTGGACATTCAGTAAATAAGTTTAAGATCCAATCAAATGCATGAAAACATGTATACTCAAATAGTGAATCTTCATTTATCATATAAATGGTTCATACATAAGGCGATTGCCTTAGGACATCTCTCATATATTACTAACAGACTCCCACTTGGCCTAATGCCAATCGCTACTAGATCCAATACCATAAGCTCTAACATGACCCTCAAACTTACTTTGAGGTAATGCTTTAGTCAAAGGATCCGCTAAGTTCCTTTCAGTGGGAATTTTCTCGATTTGTATTTCGTTCCTACTGATGATCTCTCTGATAAGATGATAGCGGGGAAGCACATGTTTGGATCGTTGATGAGACCTCGATTCTTTTGCCTGTGCAATTGCTCCATTGTTGTCACAGTAGACCGGTATTGCTTCAACAATGGCAGGAATCACACCAAGTTCATAAATGAACTTCTTGATCCAAACCGCTTCCTTTGCTGCTTCCGAAGCTGCAGTGTATTCTGCCTCAGTGGTAGAATCCGCTACAGTGTCTTGTTTGGAACTTTTCCAATTCACTGCGCTCCCATTCAGGGTGAACATGTATCCAGATTGAGACCTAGAATCATCCTTGTCTGTCTGGAAGCTGGCATCCATATACCCGCATATCACCATGTCCCCTTCTCCATATATTAGGAACACATCCTTAGTTTTTCTTAAGTACTTAAGGATCGTCTTGACAGCCACCCAATGATCCATTCCTGGATCAGACTGGTATCTGGTCGTGACACTCAGAGCATACGATACATCGGGCCTCGTACATAACATAGCATACATGATAGATCCTATTGCGGATGCATAGGGAATCTTACTCATGCAAATCCTCTCGTCTTCTGTGCGCGGACACATAGACTTCGAAAGGTGTATCCCATGCCTGATGGGTAGAAAACTTTTCTTGGATTACGACATGCTAAACCTCTTTAGCACTCGGTCTATATATGTAGACTGCGAAAGACCAAGCAACTGTTTCGATCTATCTCTATAGATCTTAATCCCGAGGATGTAGGTTGCTTCTCCCAGGTCTTTCATGGAGAATGTTTTGGATAACCAAACCTTAACTGACTGTAAGATTGAAACATCGTTTCCTATAAGTAATATGTCATCGACATATAATACTAGGAACACGACTGCACTCCCACAAACCTTCTTGTACACACAAGGTTTGTCTGGATTTTGTGAGAAATCAAACTTTTTGATTGTCTCATCAAAACAGATATTCCAGCTCCTGGATGCTTGCTTCAATCCATAAATGGACCGTCGCAATTTGCATACCTTGGTTTTATCAACCGATGTGAAACCCTCAGGCTGTATCATATACACGTCCTCGAGTAGGTTTCCTTTAAGGAAAGCTATTTTCACATCCATCTGCCATATCTCATAATCATAATGAGCCGCTATGGCTAGGAGCATCCGAATGGATTTAAGCATAGCTACACGCGAATAGGTTTCATCATAATCAACACCTTGTTTTTGACGATATCCTTTCGCCACCTATTTAGCCTTATAGGTAATCACATTACCATCCATGTCGGTTTTCTTCTTGAAAACCCACTTGCACCCTATAGGCTTTATGCCTTCAGGTGGGTCAACCAAGTTCCAAACTTGGTTTTCATACATGGAATCCATTTCCGACTTCATGGCTTCAAGCCACTTATCCCTTTCTGAACTCGTCAGCACTTCTTTATAACTGGTAGACTCCTCATCATCAATGAGTAACACGTCGTTCGATTCACTTACGAGAAATCCATATCTCTCAGGAATGTTGCGTGCTCTACCAGATCTACGAAGATGTGGTATTACAATAGGTCCAGCCGATTGCTCATCACTATGAGTTGTCGGCTGTTGTGCTTCACCAGGTATCTCATCGACGTCTATTTGAGTCTCTCGAGCCTCCTCAAGCTCGACGACACTCCCACTATTTTCTTGCAAGAGAAACTCTTTCTCTAGAAACACAACATGCCTTGAAACAAACACCTTTTGTTCCACAGGATGATAGAATTGGTAACCCCTTGTTTCCTTAGGGTATCCAATAAATAGACATTTATCAGACTTAGCATCCAATTTATCTGATACTGTCCGCTTCACATAAGCAGGACAACCCCATATCTTCAAGTAAGATACATGAGGTTTCTTACTATTCCATATCTCATATGGAGTAGTAGAGACTACCTTGGTAGGCATTCTATTTAACAAGTAAACAGCTGTCTGAAGTGCATAGCCCCAAAAGGACTTGGGAAGATTCGCATGATTCATCATTGACCTGACCATGTCCAACAAGGTCCGGTTACGCCTCTCAGATACACCATTATGCTGTGGTGTATATGGCGGAGTCCATTGAGACAATATACCATTGTCTCTTAGATAATCAAGAAACTCTTGACTTAAGTATTCACCACCTCGATCTGATCGAAGTATTTTAATACTCTTGTCATGTTGTTTCTCTACTTCATTTCTGAATTCTTTGAACCTTTCAAAGGCTTCAGACTTGTGTTTCATCAAGAACACATACCCAAACCGTGAGTGATCATCGGTGAAGGTAATGAAGTAGCTATAGCCTCCTAAAGCTTGAGTTGACATAGGTCCACATACATCAGTATGTATTAGACCCAGTAACTCTCCCACTCGTTCACCTTTTCCAGTAAAAGGTAACTTAGTCATCTTGCCTTTTAAGCATGATTCGCATGTATCATATGAATCTAATTCAAACGATTCTAGAATTCCACATCGGTGTAATTCGGACATGCGTTTCTTGCTTACATGGCCAAGACGACAATGCCACATGTAGGAGTCTATTTGATTATCCTTTCGAGCATGCTTGTTGCTCGCTTCGATATTGCAAATGTCACTGGATATGCCCAATGTATAAACACCATTGCTTAAAGTTCCAGTCCCATAAAGAACTCCATTCAAAGTTATGTAACAACAATTGTTACTAAAAGTCAACTGGTACCCATTTCTATTTAAACAAGAAATAGAAATGATGTTCTTTATCAACGAAGAAACATAAAAGCAATTGTCCAGTTCTAAGACAAGTCCTGCAGGGAGTTTCAACAAATACGTTCCGATGGCGAGTGCAGCAACCTTTGCTCCATTCCCAACACGTAAATTTGACTCTCCCTTGACGAGTCTTCTTCTATTCCTTAGCCCATGTATGTCATTACATATATGTGAGCCACACCCAGTATCCAATACCCAAGTGTCTGAGGAAATAGAATGACAATCAATAACGAAGATATATGAAAAAGATGGAGCATCTTATGCCTTATTCTTCTTCACGGACTCAAGATAAATCTTGCAATTTCTTCGCCAATGGCCCTACTTGCCATAATGATGGCAAGTGCCCTTTTGAGCTGGTTTTGCCTTTTTAGCCTTTTTTCTTCTTCCCCTTCTGTTGTTCCTTTGACTCCCTCTTAGAACCTTTCTTCGAGGAATCAACTAACAACACCGTCCCCTGCTCATGCTTCTCAGAAGGCTCCACAGTCTTCAGCATGTTGAGCAGTACCACAGATGAACCTTCTTGCATCTCAGAGGTGAAGAGGAGCTTGGAGACTTCAAACCTTTCGAATCTCACTTGCTTATCAAACAACTCATAAAGATGAAGGACTACGATATGAGCATCCATATGCTCATGCTGCTTTCGTAGCTTGGGTTCCATCGCGGCTAGCATAATGCAACTTGTCAGTTCAGAATCAGTCACATGTTTCTGATAGACCAACAATTGGTCCGGAGTTGCATCGTTACTAGAATGGGCGGGAAGAGGCGCTTCGAGGACATACGCAAGCTTTTCACCTTGAGAACAATTCTCAAGTTTCTAAGTCAGTCCAAGAACTTAGGCCCAGTCAATTTATTCGAATCCAAAATGGAATGCAAATTCAAAGACATCATGATCAATTTTAGAAATACAAAACGAGCATATATGAGAAAATGATTTTAAAATGCATCAATATACATTTATAAATCCCATTCATTTTTCGAATTTCAAAAACCCCAAAATCACTTCAGGAGATCATAGGTCCATCTCCGAATGGGCTGATATCCATCATAGATATGAACAACCTTGGAGAGAGTCCAACAAGTCATTCATAACTACGACGGTAGGTATCAATTATACCAATTGCATATCACGTATATGCAACTATCACAATGTGCTATCAACTAATTGAATGTTCACACATACATCGGGTTGTTAACACATTAACAAGTATGCATCATATGCATAACACCCAACTTCACCTCCCTTTACATCGACCTTGGAGAGAGTCCAACTAGCCGATGCTCCAGGTTAAAGCTGACCCATTAATCAAGAAATAGTTTTAATATGGTTAGAGCACATTCAACCAATTAGCCCGGCTTGGAGAGAGTCCAACAACCAAAGCTAACGATTGACCTCTGACTCTTACCATATTAGTATTAAACTATTCCATGGTTTGAACATGTTCGGGTTCGAGCCGGGCTTGGAGAGAGTCCAACAACCCAAACAAAAAATGGAACTCTGGTTCTAACCATATTAATGAAAGGTGTAGGCTTTAATATTGAGTTAGGGTTTTTATGTCTCATCCTCTTTGCATGCAAATAACTATTATCTACATGGCATGACATACATGACATACATCTACATGTCACGACACGCATGACATAATGATATGCATCTAATGCAATTACATGGCATACAATTATGTCATGTACTTAATTTCCTTATATGTCATAACTATTTATGGAAATAAAATATGTTTAAGATTTGATTTTTCAAATCAAATCATGATTAAATTAGGAAACAAATTTCCAAATCTAATCACATGTTTTATTTATGGAAATGGTTGATTAAGGAAAGTAAATTTAGGAAACCAATTTCCTAAATCATTAAAACTACTTATGGAAATAAAATATTTTAAGATTTGATTTCCCAAATCAAATCATGATTAAATTAGGAAACAAATTTCCAAAATCTAATCAAATATTTTATTTATGGAAAATATCAATTTCCATAAATACTTCCAACTTTCCAAAAGTGGAAGATTTCCATAAATACTTCTAGACTTTCCAAAATTGAAAAATTTCCATAAATACTTTTAACTTTCCAAAAGTAGAAAATTTCTAGAAATATCATTATGACTATCGCAAAACCATTTTACGATTATGTCGAAACACAACCTGGGCTCTGATACCACTGTTGGATTTTCGGCACCGCGGCGAGTGTGTTCGAACATGTTTCGCAAACATGTGCACTGCGGAAGAAATAAAAATAATAAATCTACATTTATTACAACACACACATCACACGCATGCATAGTACAACATGTGTAGACATAACCGTAAATTTAAATTTGCAATAAAAGGAAATTTAACTACGTATACCTTTCGTATCACGTGTAGCGGGAACGGCATCAACCGGAACGATCCTCGCTAGAATCGTCTCTATCCGTATCCACGCCGAGTATCCTCGGGATGACATCGCTAAGTCACGAGCCTCGTCTTCATACGGGTTACTAGCCTCGTGTTGAAGACGATGTGATCGAGAGATGATCACGATCCGAATCCAAATTCGGATCAAAAAATGAGTCCTCAAAACTCGCTTCTCCGGAGAGGTATTCGTCAACCGTTTGACAAATCCTTCATCCTCCACCTCAGAGGATTATCGGAGATCAAATCCCCGGCAAGGCTACCACTGTCGGAGCTCTAAACGTCGTCCAAATGATGTTCCGACGAGAGGGAAACAAGATGTCCAGAAAACTGGACAGCTTTGGTGGAGACCTTGCGCCGGCCAAATAAGGAAAGCGACTTGCTCACCTTGTCGTCGGAGCCAAGGAAGATCACCGGAGCTCCTCCGGCAGCAGCTTGACGCCGGCAATGGGATAAGAAGGCAGCAGCTGGTCGCCGGTTGGAGCTTCAAGGTGGGCGGCGGCAAGGAGGAGGGTTGGCGCCGAAAATCTCCAAGGAGAGGAGGTGGGCGGCAACTAGGTTAGGGTTTTGGATTTTGATTAGGGCTTAACAAACCCTTAAGCCCTCTTTTATAGATAACTAATTCTCTTAATGGTTATTGGATCATAACCATAAGGCCCGCTAACCCGCTCCATTAATATAAGTTAAAATAAACCAAACCATGATGGTTTATTTTAAGTTAAAACGAACCGAATCAACTTTTGGTTTATTCGTTTAAAATAAACCAAACCCTTTGGTTTATTCTCCTCCATTGGATTAGAACCAAACCATTTTGGTTCATCCATTATGTCTTCATAAGACACGACCCATCCACGCTTCCATTGCGACTGAAACGATTTCATGCTCGCTTCTTGTTTGGTCCAACCAAACCTAGTTTCTCTCGGTCTGAGAATCCCATTCTCAAGCTCGTTTTAAATCATTCGAATTACGCTCATTGTGCGTGTGACCAAATAGGTTCTCGGTTTATGTTGGCCGTCTATAATTAACAATTAATTATAGAATGATCATGAGTGACACCTAATAGTACATCATGATCCCCAATTAATCGAAAAGATCAACAGTTGATCCAGAACTATTTCTAAAACCCTTCAGCAGCTCGAATGAATCGTGCCCCATTCCCTTCACTCATCTTATACCCACTTGGTTCAGGACATGGTCTATAGTGTCAGTCCCCACTAGGCTGACTACGTCACACCTAGCCCAAGTATCATTTCCTCATCCTACGGATTCTAGTTACTGCACATGTATCGAAGAGTACCTTACTCTAAACATGTAATGCTTTTGCCAAAGACTTTAGTAACAATCCGACGAGAGGCCATGAGTATACATCTCCTCGCAAGGAGTCGTGAATCCTTTATAGGCTATTCAAACACCTTCGATCACTTCGACTTATACCCAATCATCCCGGGTCCACATTTCCACAGAGATGCTTGCTTAAGATGTCAAAGCATAAGTCTTTATGATTAAGATGACTTGAATACCGCAAGTCAAAGGAACATCATACTTAAGCTACAATAAGAACTTCATTAACATATCTATATATGCAGAGAACCATATGAAGTCTTACGGCTGGTCACTCCAATGAACTAGTTACTATAACTAGCATCCACGATTAACTCCGGACATCTCAATGTCTCCAGCCAGTGAGAATCAGCTGCTTGGATACACCAAGGAGTATACCTCGTGCTAGTCTCAACAGAATTGATGGTGTCCAAATCCATCAATTCATCAACTAGGGATAATTCTGATACATCATAATTACACATGTAGAGATACTCACTAGTTGTGATCCAATCACAAATTCTCTCATGTTGTGAATCGTATCGTGGACATTCAGTAAATGAGTTTAAGATCCAATCAAATACATGAAGACATGTATACTCAAATAGTGAATCTTCATTTATCATATAAATGGTTCATACATAAGGCGATTGCCTTAGGACATCTCTCATATATTACTAACATGGCGAGTTTCACCTCTCATGACTCGGTCCTTGAGTTGGTGAAAGATGCATTACGGAAGCCGTGCGCTTGGTGCATCCAAGGGACCGCCGGACGAGGAGTATTGGAGTGAATCTAGAGGAAGTAGACTTCAGGGCGAGACGCGAAGGATGTCACTGCGAAGCCGTGCACTTGGCGCATCCAAGGGATGTGGCCAGACGAAGACAACTTCAAAGGCGAGGGACTCCAAGGGAATGAGAGTGAGCAATTGTAACCCGGGACGGGGTAAATCGTAGGTGAAACTTAGCCATTTGGCTAAGTGTCGGATGAGATTTCCCGACATCAGTTGACTACCATGTCATGATAGTCGACTACTCCAAGTCGACTGTGACTTGACTGGTGTTCGAGTCAGGTTTGTGTTCTAGCTGTCGACTGCCAAGGGTTGGCAGTCGACTGTCGAAACCATCAGTCGATTGTTGATGGCAGCAGTCAATTGATCGCAAGGGTTTTTGGCACAGAATATTGATCAGTCGAGTGCTTGCTTCTGGCACTCGACTATTGGCTTCATCAGTCAACTGATGGGATGATCAGTCGACTGATGTGAGAGTCGTTGGATGAAATCCAACATGGAAGAAGCCGTTATTGGGCAACGACTACAAGAGCAGTCGACTGATCGGGGCATCAGTCGATTGCCAGGCGCCCAACGGGAAGAATGAGTTATTCTCTATAAAATGGGGCTTTTGGACACTTGGGGAGCCTAATGCTTCTACTCTAAACATCTTCTCAAGTGCCCAAACATTTTCAATCCTCTTCCTTGAGCTTATTTTCATCTTATTGTAAGAGGAGAGAATTGTTGTAATAAAAGGTTACCTCCACCTAGCTTTGTGCAAAGGAGAGATTAGTGGAAGGTTTAAGGCGTGATTCACCTTGGACGAATCAGGTCATGGATTAGCAGCAAGGCCGTGAACCACGTTACATCACCGTGTTAGCGTTTGATTTCCTTTACTTATTACTTTGTCTTTATTATTTATATTTCTGCTTGCGCTAACAAATTTGTAGATGAGCAATCAACGAGTGATTTCCACCGTACGACGAAGGAGGGCTATTCACCCCCCTCTAGCCGACCACCGACGTTCCAACAAGTGGTATCAGAGCCAAGTCACTTGTCACCAGATTCACCGCCGCAACAAGCACAATTAAGAGATGACTGGCTCCAACATTCACCCACCAAAGTTTGAAGGAGAATTTGCATGGTGGAAGAAGCGTATGGAGGTATTCTTTGAAACCGATTTTGAAATTATGCTAATAATGAAGAATGGTTTTGAGATACCTAGGGATGAGGAAGGGGAGCCATTGGAAAAATTGAAATGGACAAAGAGGAAAAGAGAGGAGTACTTGGCAAATTCAAAGGCCAAACATCATCTATTCAACGTACTCCCCCAACAAGAAGTCAACCGAATAGGAGAATGTGCTAGCGCCAAAGAGATGTGGGAGAAGCTAGTGGAGATTTATGAAGGCACATTCGAGGCCAAACTAGCAAGGAGAGATGTCCTTTGCTCCCAACTCAACAATATTAAACTCGATAAAGGAGAGAAGGTAACATCTCTACATTCTAGATTTAAAGAAATTCTGAATGGTTTATCTAGTGTAGGGGAGAAGCTCTCCAATAGGGACATGATTATGAAGGCAATTGATGCCTTTTCCCAATTATCCAAGTGGAGTTCAATGGTGGACTCATTCTATATCTCAAAAAATCTAGAAGTAAGTACTCTAGATAAATTTTTCCCCACTATGGAATTGCATGAATCTAGGCTTGAAGGCATAAGTGAAGAACCAAGCATCAAGCCATCAAGGGGAGTGACACTAATGGCCAACAAGGGGAAGAAGAAGAAGGAGACTCCCTTCTTATCCGATGAAGACTCCTCCTCCTCCTCCATGGATAGCACGGAAGAAGCATACATGGTAAGGAAGATAAGACATGCTTTGAAAAATTTTAAATTTAACAAATCAAATGATAGGAGGAGAAGGCCAAGGAGGAAGATAATATGCTATAATTGCCAAGGAGAGGGACACATAAGGGATGATTGTCCCCTCTTGAACAAGAGCAAAGAAGAAAAGAAGAAAAGAAGAAAGGGAGCAAGAAAAAGGAAGAAGAGAAGAAGGCCAAGGAAAAAGGAAAGGATAAGGCACACAAGGCCACATGGGATGATCCTTCATCCTCATCATCCGAAGAAGAAGAGGCCTTCACAAATCTTGCCTTGATAGGGATAGATGACTTGGACTCCACCTCCTCCGAGGAAGAAGGAAGAAGCACTAGCGAGGAGGAGAGCTCGAGTGAAGGAGGAGCATCCTCATCTTCATCCTCATCATCGGAATGGGATTTGGTAAGTGAGGTAACAAATCTTCCTCCCAAGAAAATTATGTCCATGATATCTAGCTTAAGTAAGGAGTTATTTAGGGCTAAAAAGAAAAATAAGAGCTTGCTTGATGAAATTAAGGCCCTAGAAGAAAAGCTAGAAAAATCATGTTTGAATATTAATGATAATGTTTCTTCTAGTATCAATGATGCATGCTCACATGATAATTACATGCCTTTTAATGTTAGTGATGCATGTATGGAGGAAAATAGGGTTTTAAGAGAAAAGGTAGACCATTTAACTAAGGCCCTAGAAAAATTCACTATAGGCTCCAACACTTTGAACATGATAATAGGGAGCCAAAGGGCAAGCTTCAATAGGAAAGACCTAGGATATAAGGGAAACAGAAATGAAAAGGCCTATCATTGTCTAATTGCTAGGGGTCAAGCCAAAAATAAAATAATAGCTAGAAAATGGATCCCTAAGGAATTTTTAGTGAACCCCATAGGAAAGAACTTATATTGGGTTCTTAAATCCATTCTTAAGGGTTAAGAAAACCCTAGGATAGTCAACCATGTGGATTTTACTTATATCATATTGAATGGTTGACTTAGGATGGTGTAGGTTATAGATTTCTAACATAGTGTTGGGTGATGATAATGCATAAGCTATAAATTGAATGGTTAAATCATGATTCATGCTTAATTTTATAATTTATAATCATGATATGCAATTATTGATGATTTATGATCATGATTGATAATTCTTGATGCATGTTCATGATTAGGTTTTTAGGATGATACTTAACCATGGGTAGAAATGCATGAAATTTTGGTTAAGTACAAATACCTTTAGGAACATCTCACATCCCACTATAAGGCTAACTTGATTGAGAACATAACAATGGGTGAAATGATAGGATGATACAATTGGTCCACTAATGCTTATGACATTTAGATGGGTCATTAACTGTATCAATAGAGCAATAATAGACCAATCATGGGGAAGACTTATGTTTAATTAATAGACATATTGCCCAAAGATCATGATTGGATATTTGTTTTCAAAACCATTCCTTACTTTAAAATTTGTGTTTTCATATTTTGAAACAATCTAAAGCAAAACTAGGTGTTAAAATTGATACAAACTTGATCAAATACTAGTTGTTTTTTAAACTTTTGGATTTTTAGCAAATCATTGAAAATATAAGTAATTTTCATGAAAACTCATTTTTCACTAATAAAGGACTTTAAAATAAATGTATTTCAAATTTCATGATTTTTTGAATTTCCTAGAATTTTTAATGCATTTCTGAAATTGGACTTCGAAAATCAAAAAATCTATAAACTGAGTGTCAGTCGACTAGTAGTCTGATCTAGTCGACTGATGTACTGTGCAAGAGCACAGTAACCTGATTTTATCAGGTTTTGTTTGGTTTTTGATTTTATCTTCCTTTAGAGTTGATGTCATGCGTATATAACATTTAGATAATATTTTTGATGGTGTCAAAGGGGGAGAATTGATAGGTTTAAGTTAATCATGCTAAAAGGGAAAATTTAGCATGTCTTAAGGGGGAGTTGCATGTTTAAGGGGGAGTTTGATACTCATGTTTTTATTTACATGCATTCTTGCCTTATACTTCATGTATTTGTTTTACCTAACTTAAACGGATTGCCACACATCAAAAAGGGGGAGATTGTTAGAGCAATCAACCCATGATGTGGTTTTGATGTATGTGGCAAAGGGTTTAAGTTAGGTTGTTATGGTTTTGATATATGCATTGGAGTCTTGCAGGACTTAGTAATTTGCATATGGAGCATTGGCGAGTTTCACCTCTCATGACTCGGTCCTTGAGTCGGTGAAAGATGCATCACTAAAGTCGTGCGCTTGGTGCATCCGAGAAATCGTCGGACGAGGAGCATTGGAGTGAAGCCGGAGGAAGTAGACCTTAGGGCGAGACGCAAAGGATTGTTGGAGATTTGAGGGCACTAGAGGGGGGGTGAATAGCGTTGACCGTACGTCGATGGAATTCAATCGTGATCGTGTCTACAATTTCGTTAGCGCAGCGGAATATAGAAATGAAAGCAATAACGAAATACAACAATCACGAACACAAGTATATAACGTGGTTCGGAACCGAACGGTTCCTACTCCACGGATCGAGCTCTAAAGAGCCCTAGTGATGCACACGCAATCACTAATCAATAATAACTCCTTCTCGGAACAATCCGGAGGCGGAGAAACCTCGTACAAGGATTACACTAAGTAATACACAAGATACAATCAAATACAAGTAATAAATACAATGCAAGTAAAGGAAAAACAACTTTACAAGAGCTTTGGATTGCTTGATCTTTGATTGCCTTGAACTATCTTTGAAGGACTGGAAAGCACCAACTTCCCCCTTCAATTTCGCCCAAGAAAATCGCTTTCTTCAATCCTCCCACGAACAACTCCTTTTAACCTGTGTCGGGCTGGATTTCCGCCTATCAGTCGACTGCCATAAGTCACCAGTCGACTGATGCCACTGTTGTCGTGAGACAACGGCTCAATCCACGTTGGACAAGTTCCAACGGGACTCTTGGCAGTCGACTGCCAGCGCCCGTAGTCGACTGGTCAGTCGGCTACGGAGCGTTCTGTGCTCGACACAGAACTGGCAGTCGACTGCCAGAGCAATTCCAGCTCTAAACTAGCAGTCGAACTCAAGTCGACTCACGGCAGTCGAACCGGCCATAATGCCAGTCGACTGCCAACCTCAAGAATGAGGTTTTAACCCAAGTATGGTGCCCCCATACTTGCTAGACCACCCTTAGCCTAGACCTAAGCCTTCTAGCCACCTCCATCAGCCTCACGCCTCTCGGATCCCTCCAAGTCATCCATGACTTGTTCATCCATCGCGCTAGCCTCCAGGTGCTTCCCTCGGTTATGTCATGCTAACGGTGTCTACACCGCCAAGGCACATTGGACTTACGCCGCCAAGACTCCGCTTGGACTTTACGCTGCCAATATCATTCCCCTTGGACTTCCCAAATGCCAAGACTCAAGCTTGGACTTTCCCTTGCCAACCCATGTTGGACTTTCCATGCCAAGACCCATGCTTGGACTTTCCATTTGCCAAGACCCATGCTTGGACTTCTCATTTGCCAAGACCCATGCTTGGACTTCTCATGCCAAGTACTCAAGACTTGGACTTTCCCAAATGCCAAGTACCCATGACTTGGACTTTCCATGCGCCAAGTGTCCCACTTGGACTTTTCATGCCAAGTACTCAAGACTTGGACTTTACCAAATGCCAAGTGTCCCACTTGGACTTTCCATGCCAAGTACCCATGACTTGGACTTTACCTTGCCAAGACCCATGCTTGGACTTTCCCATAATCACATGGTCAACCCTACCAACTATCAAGGTCTTCCTCGAGTCAAACTCGAGTCCGGTCAAACATGACCCGGGTCGATTGCTCCAACAATCTCCCCAACATATTAACCGACATTAATGTCAAACATCAATGCCAAACCACTTTGTCAAATCCCTTTGTCAAACATCAAAACATCACTCGAGTCAAACTTGAGTCTGGTCAATCGTGACCTGGGCCGATTGCACCAACAATCTCCCCCTTTTTGATGTTTGACAAAAAACAAACAAATCATCTGAGTTAGACCACTAACTCAAATCCCTTACCAATTATCCCAAATTGGTAAACACTCTCCAAATGTTCTCCCCCTTTTTGACTAACATCAAAAAGGTTTTCTCTCCAAGGAGGTCAATGTCTCATGTCCCAATGAGATCTTACAATCTCCCCCTTGATCCAAAAATAAATACCTAGGATGCCTACCATCTTCCTAGTGATAATTCACATATCACTCAAGAGAGACAATCCTATACTCTCTCCCAATTTCCAAATTGGGTATCAAAAACCCATCAATTTTCCCAATTGATGATACTCTCCCAATAACTTCTCCTCTTCAAAGAGAAAAACACATCCATCATCCCAAGATGGATACCTCCCCCTAAAGGCTTGCTCCCCCTTGACCATTGCACCAACAATGTCCTTGGGAAGCCCCTAAGCCAATAGGAACTCTAAACCATCAAAATTAAGGTTCTAAGTTCAAACTTGAACTTTCCATACCCTAAATTTGATACTTTGACCTAACACTTCTCCTAATCCATATCCAATGGATTTTCACCCTTTATAATGCTTCCCAAAGCATATCCTAGGGTTAGAAGTGGTTAGGGACCTTTACCATGGCTGAAAATGGGCTAAACAAACCTTGTTAACCCAAAATCAGACCTGGCAGTCGACTCCTGACAGTAATCAGTCGACTGCCACTCACATCAGTCGACTGATAACTGAAAATCTCGATTTTCAGCTATCAAAAATGAATTTTGGAAATTCATAAATAATTATACATAATTCGAAAAATCGTGAAAATTCATACGTATAATACTTATGACACACAAAATGGGTGAAAAATATTTGAAAATTATTTTACCCATAAAATAGTGAGTTTGATACAAAACTCAAAACCATTGAAATTTTCAATGTTTTGGCCCTATTTTGTATCAACTCTATCAATGGTGATTGCTATCAAAAGATAGACTTCACCAAGGTTTTTCAAAATGATTTTAAAATGTTTTCAAAACCTTATTTTGGATCATATTCCTTGGGCTCTATGTACATGACTTGTACACATGCTCTCCCAATGATCCACAAATGAAACAAGATGAGTTTTAGTTCATCTAGATGCAAAAACTATGCACCTTGAACTCAACTCATATCCTAGCATCTCACATGTATCTAAGGTGTATAAATACACATACATGTCAATTGGATGTGAGATGTGAGTTTTGTTCATCTTATCTAGGGTTTCATGCATTTTTCTAAGGCAACCCTACTTGATTCCCTTATAAATGGGACTCCAAGTCATGTCATTGTCCTTAAATCAATTTTAAACTAGATTTTCTTAAATGCATGAATGATTATGGCATTAGAAATGATATAAATAAGCATATGCTCATAATCATGATGTCATGGCATAAGATGAAATCTAAGCATACATGACATTAACCTAAAACCTAAGCATACTCATGACATATAAAATCATAGAAATAGGCATGATGTCATGACATGGTATATGGCAATCAAGGCATGACACATAAAATATACAGGTATAGTAATACCCAAATTTTAATATTAATTGCCATTTGATATAGTTAGATATATTTTGCCATATTATCATTAATCTCCCTAGTGTGCCAAAAACCCAAAATGACACACTAACACTCTAAACCCTAATTGTGCTAATTTGATCATTTTGTCAAACTTCATAACTAATATTGGCACATCCTAAAATCTTTTAGGATTATAATTCAACCCTATTTCCAAGGTATCCATAACCTTGAAAATAACCTAAAATGCCACCTTTATCATGGTTGAGTTAACTACCCATCCACTCAAGGTTGGCACATCCTAAACCCACCTAGCGTGAATCAATCACGCTCTTAGGAACCCAAAATTGATTTGAGCTCCTAGGGTTAATTAGGTATTCCTTAGGGATAACCTCCCTAGATACCATCCTAATGACCCTCCTAGACTTGTTAGCCTTGGTCATTTGGGTCTTACCTAGGTTGACTCTAGGGGTAACTCCCCTTGCAACCTTCTTAGTGGCTACCCTAGGTTTCCTAGAAACCCTAGCCACTAGGCACACCCTTTGGTCAACTCTAGGGATAACTTCACCATTGACCTTGGTCTTCCTAGACCTAGTTTGTGTCTCATAATCAAATGGAACACTATGGTAAGCTACCTTAGGCTTAGGTTTGTGACCCAAACCTTGCTTGCCATTGGTTGACTTTTGACTCTTAGGTCCTTGGTGTTGACTTTGACTTTTGGACCTTGACTTTTGATTATTTGACCCTTTAAATTGATTTTGTATAATTTTAAGGGTCTTCTCAAGTTTTTCAAGTCTTGACCTCAAGACTTGATTCTCTAATTCTAATTGCCCAATTTTAGAATTTTGATTTAAACCATGGGCATGAGACTTTCTAGGCATATGCCTAGTCCATTTAGGATTTAGACCTAGGTGCTCTTGCACTTTTCTAATTGTCTCCCTAGGTAAAAATTTTCTAGAGTTATTTGACCTAGGTTTGTCCTTAGATAAGTTGTTTTTAGGGACATTAGTCCCAAATTTCTCCCTATTATCTAAGTGAATATTTTTAGCTCCTAAACAAAAGTATTTATTTCTATTAGCATGCTTTTCATGGCAAATTGCTAGGGAATTGAAATTTCTAATATGCTTTTGTCTATTAACTAAAGAAAGAGCATTATTAACTTAATATACCTTAGGGTTAGCCTTAGTAGCTCCCCCTACTTGTGATGCTCCCCTTTGCCCCTTCTTCTCCCCCTTCGGGCATTGACTCCGGTAATGATCCGTTAGTCGGCATTTGAAGCAAATCACTTGCTCCTTGCTCTTTTTCATTGAGGCACCGGTCTCCTTGACTTTTGGCATGGGTGGAGTCTTCTTAACCCATTTAGGACACTTACTCTTGTAGTGTCCTTTCTCCCTACACTCAAAGCATATAATATTCATTTTATTATTAATTGACATGCTTGAGTTACCTAGGGTGGTTGTGGTGGTCGGAGTGGATTCTTGAGCTTGCTCTTCCTCTCTACCGGATGTAGAAGCTTCTTCTTGATGCTCCGGTGTTGAGGAAACTCTAATCTCCTCCTCAATCCTAGAAGTGGATGCTTCTTCCACTTCCTCCACCTCTTCCGATCCGGATGTTGATTCCCTATCAACCTCCGAATCCTCAACTCCTTGTGAGGATGATCTCTCTTCTTCACCCTCCTTATCTTCTTGAATCGATGGTGAACTTTCTTGAGCTTGAGAGGGTGAGTGCTCCTCTTCTTCTTCTTCTTCTTCTTGGACCGATGATGAGTTTTCATGGAGCTTTGCCACTTGGCTCCATAACTCTTTAGCATCTACATAATTACCTAACATACACAAGATATTGTTAGGTATTAAATCAATTAAAAATTTTATCACCTTATCATTTTTCTCGGATGCTTGAACTTGCTCTTCGGTCCATCTTTTCTTTTTGAGGAATCCACCTCTTGGTCCTCTTGGATATTCAAATCCATCCATCAAAATGGACCATTCCTCAAAGTCTCTCATCATAATAAAATCCTCAATTCTTCCCTTCCAAGAATTGAATCTTTCTCGTCCGTATAGGGTGTAGGGCACCGGTGTGTTGATGTCCCAACCTAATTGATCTTGGACTTCCATCTTTTACCCTCTAGCGTCTTGCTCCCGGTTGTTAATCCGTTGAAGAGCAACCTTGCTCTGATACCACTTGTTGGAGATTTGAGGGCGCTAGAGGGGGGGGGGGTGAATAGCGTTGACCGTACGTCGATGGAATTCAATCGTGATCGTGTCTACAATTTTGTTAGCGCAGCGGAATATAGAAATGAAAGCAATAACGAAATACAACAATCATGAATACAAGTATATAACGTGGTTCGGAACCGAACGGTTCATACTCCACGGATCGAGCTCTAAAGAGCCCTAGTGATGCACACGCAATCACTAATCAATAATAACTCCTTCTCGGAACAATCCGGAGGCGGAGAAACCTCGTACAAGGATTACACTAAGTAATACACAAGATACAAGCAAATACAAGTAAGAAATACAATGCAAGTAAAGGAAAAACAACTTTACAAGAGCTTTGGATTGCTTGATCTTTGATTGCCTTGAACTATCTTTGAAGAACTGGAAAGCACCAACTTCCCCCTTCAATTTCGCCCAAGAAAATCGCTTTCTTCAATCCTCCCACGAACAGCTCCTTTTAACCTGCGTCGGGCTGGATTTCTGCCTATCAGTCGACTGCCATAAGTCACCAGTCGACTGATGCCACTGTTGTCGTGAGACAATGGATCAATCCATGTTGGACAAGTTCCAACGGGACTCTTAGCGGATCGGCGCCAACATTGTGGCGATCATTGCCGCGCCCGTCGTCAATCGGTCGGCTACGAGCATTCTATGCTCGACCGCAGGCTGGCGATCGGCTGCAGGCCCTTAGCGATCGACTACCAGAGCAATTCTAGCTCTAAACTAGCAGTCGAACTCAAGTCGACTCACGGCAGTCGAACCGTCCATAATGCCAGTCGACTGCCAACCTCAAGAATGAGGTTTTAACCCAAGTATGGTGCCCCCATACTTGCTAGACCACCCTTAGCCTAGACCTAAGCCTTCTAGCCACCTCCATCAGCCTCACGCCTCTTGGATCCCTCCAAGTCATCCATGACTTGTTCATCCATCGCACTAGCCTCCAGGTGCTTCCCTCGGCTATGTCATGCTAACGGTGTCTACACCGCCAAGGCACATTGGACTTACGCCGCCAAGACTCCGCTTGGACTTTACGCTGCCAATATCATTCCCCTTGGACTTCCCAAATGCCAAGACTCAAGCTTGGACTTTCCCTTGCCAACCCATGTTGGACTTTCCATGCCAAGACCCATGCTTGGACTTTCCATTTGCCAAGACCCATGCTTGGACTTCTCATTTGCCAAGACCCATGCTTGGACTTCTCATGCCAAGTACTCAAGACTTGGACTTTCCCAAATGCCAAGTACCCATGACTTGGACTTTCCATGCGCCAAGTGTCCCACTTGGACTTTTCATGCCAAGTACTCAAGACTTGGACTTTACCAAATGCCAAGTGTCCCACTTGGACTTTCCATGCCAAGTACCCATGACTTGGACTTTACCTTGCCAAGACCCATGCTTGGACTTTCCCATAATCACATGGTCAACCCCAGTCAACCATCAAGGTCTTCCTCGAGTCAAACTCGAGTCCGGTTAAACATGACCCGGGTCGATTGCTCCAACAATCTCCCCAACATATTAACCGACATTAATGTCAAACATCAATGCCAAACCACTTTGTCAAACATCAAAACATCACTCGAGTCAAACTCGAGTCTGGTCAATCGTGATCTGGGCTGATTGCACCAACAAGGATGGCACTGTGAAGCCGTGCACTTGGCGCATCCGAGGGACGTGGCCAGACGAAGATAACTTTAAAGGCGAGGGACTACAAGGGAATGAGAGTGAACGATTGTAACCCGGGATGGGGTAGATTGTAGGTGAAACTTGGCCATTTGACTAAGTGTCGGATGGGATTTCCCGACATCAGTCGACTGCCATGTCATGGCAGTCGACTACTCCAAGTCAACTATGACTCGACTGGTGTTTGAGTTAGGTTTGTGTCCTAGCAGTCGACTGCTGAAACCATCAGTCGACTGCTGATGGCAGTAATCGACTAATCGTAACGATTTTGGGCAAAGAATGTTGATCAATCGAGTGCTCGATTCCGACACTCGACTATTGGCTCCATCAGTCGACTGATGGGACGATCAGTCGACTGATGTGGGAGCCATTGGATGAAATCCAACATGGAAGAAGCCGTTATTGGGCAACGACTATAGGAGCAGTCGACTGATCGGGATATCAGTCGACTGCCAGGCGGCCAATGGGAAGAATGAGTTCTTCTCTATAAAATGGGGCCTTTGGACACTTGGGGAGCCTAATGCTTCTACTCTAAACATCTTCTCAAGTGCCCAAACATTTTCAATCCTCTTCCTTGAGCTTATTTTCATCTTATTGAAAGAGGAGAGAATTGTTGTAAGAAAAGGTTACCTCCACCTAGCTTTGTGCAAAGGAGAGATTAGTGGAAGGTTTAAGGCATGATTCACCTTGGACGAATCGGGTCATGGATTAGCGGCAAAGTCGTGAACCACGTTACATTGCCGTGTTAGTATTTGATTTTCTTTACTTATTTCTTTGTCTTTATTGTTTATATTTCCGCTTGCGCTAACGAATTTATAGACGAGCAATCAACGAGTTATTTCCACCATACAACGAAAGAGGGCTATTCACCCCACTCTAGCCAGCCACCGATGTTCCAACAGGTATTTTATACCTTATTATTTTATACTTGCCATGTTTTGTTTGTCTTGCCACGTCATGACATCATATTTACTTTCTATCATTAAAAATGTCATGCTTAAGGTTTATCTTTAATGTCATGATATGCTTAGATTCCTTTTTATGTCATGCCATCATGATTATGATCACATGTTTATTTATATCATCATTAATGCCATAATCATTCATGCATTTAATAAAAATTGAGTTAAGGATAATTGGTATGACTTGAAGTCCCATGTATAAGGGAATCAAGTAGTGTTGCCTTAGAAAAATGCATGAAACCCTAGATTAGGATGAACAAAACCCACATCTCACATTAAATTAACATGTATGTGTATTGATACACCCTAGATACATGTGAGATGCTAGGATATGAGTTAAGTTCAAGGTGCATAGTTTTTGCATCTAGATGAACTCAAACTCATCTTATATTAGTTATGGATCATTGGGAAAGCTTATGTTCAGGTCATGTACAGTAAACCCAAAGAATATGATCCAATATAAGGTTTTAAAAACATTTTAAAATTATTTTGAAAAACCTTGGTGAAGTCTATCTTTTGATAGCAATCACCATTGATGATGTTGATACAAAGTGAGCTCAAACATTGAAATTTTTCTTTACTTTTGAACTTTGTATCAATTTCACTATTTTATGGGTAAAATATTTTTCAAATATTTTTCACCCATTGTATTTGTTATAAGTATTATACGTATGAATTTTCACAATTTTTCAAATTACGTATCTTTACTTATGAATTTCTAAAATTCGATTCTGATAACTGAAATTCGAAGATTTCAGTTATCAGTCGACTACCGCTTGATGGCAGTCGACTGATGTATAGGATAGTCGATTGTTGACTGATAAAGTCGACTACCAGAGCTGATTTTGGGTAAACAAGGATGTTTAGCCCATGTTTCAGCTATGTTAGAGTTCCCTAACTGCTCCTAACCCTAGAATATACTTTGGAAAGCATTAGAAAAGGTAAAAATCCATTGGATATGGATTAGGAGAGTTGCTAGGGTGATTTATCAATTTTAAAGTTTGGAAAAATTCAATGTTGAACTTTTAACCTTATTTTTGATGGTTTAGAGTGCCTATTGGCTTAGAGACTCTCCAAGGATATTGTTGGTGCAATTGTCAAGGGGGAGCAAGCCTTTAGGGGGAGGTATCCATCATGGGATGATGAATGTTATTTTTCCTCATGAGGGGGAGAAATGGGAATTTGAGATGCCCAATTTGGAAATTGGGAGACTTTATAGGAGTGCCTCTCTTAAGTAATATGAGACTTATCACTAGGAAGATTGTAGGCATCCTAGGTGTCATTGGACCAAGGGGGAGATTGTAAGATCTCATTGGGATATGAGACATTGACCTCCTTGGGAGAACCTTTTTGATGTATGTCAAAAAGGGGGAGAAAATAAAATTACCAATTTGGGATAATTGGTAAGGAAAGTTGAGTTAGGGTTTAGGCCTAACTCAAGGGTGTTTTTATCAAGCATAAAAAAGGGGGAGATTATTGGTGCAATCGGCCTAGGTCACGATTGACCAAACTCGAGTTTGACTCGAGTAGTATTTTGATGTTTGACATTGATGTCTGACAAAGTGTTGGTGAGATTGTTGGTGCAATTGACCCAGGTCATATTTAATGTTTGACGATGGTTTGACCATTGTCATGGGAGAAGTCCAAGTCTTGTGTACTTGGCATGGAAAGTCCAATATGGGTTGGCAATGAAAGTCCAAGCATGAGTCTTGGCAAGGGAAAGTCCAAGCATGGGTCTTGGTATGGAAAGTACAACATGGGTTGGCAAGGAAAGTCCAAGCATGGGTCTTGCTAATTGGAAAGTCCAAGGGGAATATTGGCGGCGTAAAGTCCAAGGGTGGAGTCTTGGCAGCATAAGTCCAATGGTTGGCGGCATAAAGTCCAAGCAGAGTCTTGGTAGCGTAAGTCCAATGTGTCTTGGCGGTGTAGACCACATTAGTATGACAATAGCTGATGAAAGCACCTGAAGGCTAGCGTATGGATGAACAAGTCATGGATAACTTGGAGGGATCCGATAGGCGTGAGGCTGACAGAGGTGTCTAGGAGGCTTTGGTCTAGGCTAAGGGTGGTCTAGCAAGTATGGGGGCACCATACTTGGGGTAAAACCTCATGTTTGAGGTGTATCAGTTGACTGGGACTATGGTCAGTCGACTGATATGAGTCGATCGAAGTTCGACTGTAGGGAAATGGCCTGACAGTCGACTTTCAGCATTAGGCAGTCGACTACTGGCCTGAGCAGTCGATTGATCTAGAGATCAGTCGACTGCTGGTTGGGAATTTAGGCATAGAAGCTTCCTGAGTCGACTGTTAGGGTTTGATAGTCGAGTGAAGGCTCGATCAGCCGACTAATGGGCATAATCATTCGACTGATGGTCTATCCGTTGGAACTTATCCAATGTGGCTCATGCCGTTGTGAGACAACGACTACAGGAGTAGTCGACTGATGGTCCTGATCAGTTGACTGCTAGGCGAAAATTAACCCAAATATAGGTTATAAAAGCAACTCGTGGAGGAGGTTTTTGCCATGGTTCTCTTGGGCGATTTGAAGGGGAATAGTTGGTGTTTTCCAGTCCTTCAAGGCTAGTCTAAGGCAATCAAAGATCAAATAATCAAAAGCTCTTTGTAAAGTGTTTTCCTTTACTTGTATTGCATCTCATATTCATAGTTGCTTGTATTTCTTGTATTACTTAGTGTAATCTTTGTACGAGGTTTCTCCACCTCCGAATTATTCCGAGAAGGAGTTATTGAGTAGTGGTGTGTGATTGGCATTGCTAGGGCTCGTTCGAGCCCAATCCATGGAGTAGGAACCATTCGGTTCCGAACCACATTATGTTTGGTGTTGTGTTTGTGTGCTTGTATTCGTGTTATTATTTTTATTGTTATTATTCCACTGCGCACTAACCGAATTGTAGTAAGCACGCGATCGTAATCCATCGACAAGTGAAGACGCTATTCATCCCCCCTCTAGTGGGCACCGAGGTCCTAACAATAAGCACTAACATCCACCTCTAGGATTGAGGGAGAGGAGATTAGATCACCGGAGCCAGAGTCGGAGCAAGAGCAAGCCTCTGGGAGAGATGAAGAACCAACTCTGGCTCCCACCACCGACCTAGTTAACTCAAGTGCTTTGTTTAAAAATAAAAACCATATTATATGCTTTGAGTGTAGGAAAAATGGACATTATAAGAATAAGTGTCCAAAAATAGTCAAGAAGGCTCTGTGGGGGATCGATCGTTGTGTATTGGCCGGCTAGAGGGGGGTGAATAGCCCTCTTCGTTGGATGACGGAGTTTGCTCATTTACAAAATCGTTAGCGCAAGCGGAATACTAATAAACAAGCAAATAGAAAATGCAAAGATAAAAACAATGCTAACAAGAGAATATAATGTGGTTCACGGCTACGCCGCTAATCCACAATCCCCGATTCGTCCTCGGTGAATCACTCCGCAACCAATCCACTATTGGTCTCTCCTTTACACCAAGCTAGGTGGAGGTAACCCTTACAACTCAAGAACACTCCTTTTACAATTGATGTGAAAGAAACTAGAAGAAGGAGTTTATCACTTGTAGAGCACTTGGATGATGATTTGGAATATAAGCATTAGCCATCCAAAAGCCCACACCCTCTCTTTTTATAGAGAGGGATGATTTCTTCCCGTTGGTCGCCACTAGTCGACTGCTGCCCTTGGCAGTCGACTGCTGCCACTACAACGACCTCCGAACATGTCAGATCTCGACCATTGTAGTCCAACGGATTTCTTGGCAGTCGACTGATGTAACCATCAATCGACTCTACATCCGATCGGCCTACAGTGATTACGTGGCCCAAACCCTCTTGACGATCAGCGGCGCCTTTAGCGATCATTGCCAACATATAGCGATCAGCTGCTACCACTCGATCGGATACGGTCGAGCGCGTTAGGCTCGGAAGCGATCATTGCCATTTCATGGAAGTCGACTGGTGCCGTGTGAAACTTAAACTTAACATTCGTTTGAACTTCCGGTGGTCGGGTAAACCTCAACCCTTGCAGTCGAGCCTCCGACACTCAGCCATTCGGCCAAGTTCACCTAATGAGCTACTTACAATTCACTCATTCTCTCATCTCACTCGAAGTCCCTCGCCGAAGCTCTCTTCGTTCACGGCCACGTCCCTCGGCAGCATCAGGCGCACGACTCTACAATGCTCCTTCGCGTCTCTTACCTTCGAAGTCTGCTTCCTTGGCTTCGCTTCAAGTCATCTCGTCCGGTGGTCCCTCGGCAGCATCAAGCGCACGGCTCTGCAATGCTCCTTCTCCGACTCAAGCACGAGGTTGTGAGTGGTGAACCCACCAAGGCTCCATGTGCGAATTACTAAGTCCTGCAAGACTCCAATGCACATATCAAATCACAAATAACAACCTAACTTAAACCCTTTGCCACACACATCAAAACCATATCACGGCAAGAGATTGCCTTAACAATCTCCCCCTTTTTGATGTGTGGCAATCCGTTTAAGTTAGGTAAAAATATTTGATAAAATATTAAGGAAAGAAAGCATGTGAATAACATGATTAGCAACTCTCCCCCTTAATACATGAAACTCCCCCTAAATATATTCCCCCATACTTAAACATATAGTTTTCTCCCCCTTTGACACTATCAAAAAGATTAAACAAAGTTTATATATCATGACATCAAGTCTAGAGAGAAACAAAAACTAAAACCAGTCAAAAACCTGAAAAAATCAGGTTACTGTGCTCGTTCACAGTCCATCAGTCGACTGCTATCAGTATGACAATCAACTGGCACAATGGAATCCGAAATTCTAATTTTCTGGACAAATTTCAGAAATGCACTATAAATTCTAGAAAATTCGAAAAATAGTGAAATTTGGGGAACATATATCTTGTAAGTATATCTATCAATGAAAAATATTTTTTCATAAAAAATCATTATATTTTCAGAGATTTGCCAAAAATCCAAAAACTTTAAAAACGACTAGTGTTTTGATCAAGTTTGTATCCATTTTAACACCTAGTTTTGCTTTGGATTATTTCAAAACATAAACACACAAATTTTAAAGTAAGAAATTGTTTTGAAAACATATGAAATATCCAACCATGATCTTTGGGCAATATGTCTATGAATTAAACATAAGCCTTCCCCATGATTGGTCTATTATTGCTATTTTGATACCTTAAATGACCATCTAAATGTCATAGGAACTAGTGGACATTTGTATCATCCTAACATCTCACTCATGCTAAGTTTTCAATCAAGGTAGCCTATGGTGAGTGTGAGATGCATCCTAAAGGTATTTGTATATACTTAACAATTATTTTCATGCAATTCTATCAAGATTAAGTATCATCCTAACAATCCACATGATCATAAATATACATATGCATTGATTTCATATTATCATCATGAAACACATGTATTCATCAATTAATAATCATGCATTAGGTATTACATCATGATAAAAAGGCAAATATCACCTAAAGCATGATTTATCTATTTATAGGTGCATTATAATCACCTAATACTATTTCAAAAATATTGTCCCGCCATCCTAAGTCAACCAAAAATATGATATAGGTGAAATCCTTATGGTTGACTATCCTAGGGTTTTTCTAACCCTTTAGGATGGATTTAGGAACCCAAAATAAGTTCTTTCCTATGGGGTTCACTAAAAATTCCTTAGGGATCCATTTTTTAGCTATTACCTTCATTTTATCTTGACCCCTAGCAATTAGACATTTATAGGCCTTTTCATTTTTCTTTTCCTTATATCCTAGGCCTTTCTTGTTGAAACTAGCTCTTTGGCTCCCTATGATCATGTTAAGGGTGTTGGAGCCTATTGTAAATGTTTCTAGGGCTTTGGTCAAATGATCTACCTTTTCCCTTAAGGCCCTATTTTCTTCTATGCATGCATCATTAACATTGAAAGACATATATTCATGTGAGCATGCATCATCATGACTAGAAGAAATATTATCATTTATATTTAAGAATGCTTTTTCTAGTTTATTTTCTAAGTCCTTAATTTGATCTAGCATGCATTTGTTTTTCTTCTTTGCTCTAAATAAATCCCTAGTTAAGCTAGAAACCATGGAAACTATTTTCTTGGGAGTTAGATTTGTTACCATAGCTTCCATGTCTTCTTCTTCTTCGGATGAGGATTGTGAAGAAGTTCCCCCTTCACTCGAGCTCTCCTCACTTGAGCTTACTTCTTCATTTTCGGAGGAGGAGGAGTCTAGGTCGTCAAAGGCCATTAGGGCAAGGTTGGAGTAGACATGTTCATCCTCTTCGGATGATGATGATGAAGAGGAGGGATCATCCCATGTCCTTTCCTTGAGTGCTTTGGCCTTCCCTTTTTCCTTGGCCTTCTTCTCTTCTTCTTTCTTCTTCTTGCTCCCCTTCTTCTTCTTCTTTTCTTCTTTCTTTCTCTTCTCCTCCTTGCTCTTGTTCAAGAGGGGACAATTATCCCTTATATGTCCCTCTCCTTTACAATTGTAGCAAATCACCTTCCCCCCTTGGTCTTCTACTCCTATCATTAGATTTATTAAATCTAAAACCTTTTAATTCATGCCTTACCCTCCTTACCATATAAGCTTCTTTCGTGCTATCCATGGAGGAGGAGGAGGGAGCTTCGTCGGAGGAGAAGGGAGTCTCCATCTTCTTCTTCCCCTTTTTGGCCAAAAGTGCCACTCCTCTTGAAGGTTGAATTCTTGGCTCTTCTATTATTCCTTCAAGTCTTGTTTCGTGGAGCTCCATAGTTGAGAAGAACTCCTCCAAGGTGCTCACTTCTAAATTCTTGGACATGTAGAAGGAGTCCACCATTGAGCTCCATTTCGATGACCGGGGAAAAGCATCGATTGCTTTCATGAGCATATCCTGGTTCGAAAGTCTTTCTCCTAAACTTTTTAGTCCAATCAAAATTTCTTTAAACCTAGAATGTAATGATGTTACCTTTTCTCCCTTTTCTAATTTGATGTTTGATAGTTGGGAGCGGAGGAGGTCTCTTCTTTCAAGTTTGGCCTCCGAAGTGCCTTCATGAAGCTCTACTAGCTTCTCCCACATCTCCTTGGCACTAGAGCATTCCCCAATCTGGTTTACTTCTTGTTGGGGGAGTACATTGTAGAGGTGGTGCTTGGCCTTTGAATTTGCTAAGTATTCTTCCCTTTGCCTCTTGCCCCACCTTGATTTCTCCAATGGCTCCCCATCTTCATTCCTAGGCAATTTGAAACCGTTTTCCATAATTAAAAGAATTTCGAAGTCGGTTTTGAAAAATACCTCCATTCTCTTTTTCCACCAAGAGAATTTACCTTCAAATTTTGGTGGGTGAATGTTGGAGCCGACCATTCTTGAATGAAGAGCTTGTTGCGGCGGTTAGTCCTCGACAAGCGACTTGGCTCTGATACCACTTGTGGGGGATCGATCATTGTGTATTGCTTGACTAGAGGGGGGTGAATAGCCCTCTTCGTTGGATGACGGAGTTTGCTCGTCTACAAAATCGTTAGCGCAAGCGGAATACTAATAAACAAGCAAATAGAAAATGCAAAGATAAAAATAATGCTAACAAGAGAATATAACGTGGTTCACGGCTACGCCGCTAATCCACGATCCCCGATTCATCCTCGGTGAATCACTCCGCAACTAATCCACTATTGGTCTCTCCTTTGCACCAAGCTAGGTGGAGGTAACCCTTACAACTCAAGAACACTCCTTCTTTTACAATTGATGTGAAAGAAACTAGAAGAAGGATTTTATCACTTGTAGAGCACTTGGATGATGATTTGGAATATAAGCATTAGCCATCCAAAAGCCCACACCCTCTCTTTTTATAGAGAGGGCTGCTTTCTTCCCGTTGGCCGCCACCAGTCGACTGCTTCCCTTGGCAGTCGACTACCGCCACTACAACGGCCTCTGAACACGTTGGATCCCGACCGTTGTAGTCCAACGGATCCCTTAGCGATCGTGATGTAACCATCACGATCGCCGCTTCTCCGTAGTCGACCGCCTACGGCTACGAGCGGTTCTCAGCCCAAACCCTCTTTACCCGATCGGCTGCGCAAAGAATCGATCGATGGTCTTGATGATCGCCAACATATGGTAGTCGAATGCTGGCCCAAAAACCACTCAGTCGGATACCAGTCGAACCACGTTCGACTCAGAGCAGTGGACTGGTGCTGTGTGAAACTCAAACTTAACATTCGTTTAAGCTTCCGGCGGTCGGGTAAATCTCAACCCTTATGGTCGAGCCTCCGACACTCAGCCATTCGACCAAGTTCACCTAATGAGCTACTTACAATTCACTCATTCTCTCATCTCACTCGAAGTCCCTCGCCGAAGTTCTCTTCGTTCGTGGCCACGTCCCTCGGCAGCATCAGGCGCATGACTCTGCAATGCTCCTTCGCGTCTCTTGCCTTCGAAGTCTGCTTCCTTGGCTTCGCTTCAAGTCATCTCATCCGGTGGTCCCTTGGCAGCATCAAGCGCATGACTCTGCAATGCTCCTTCTCCGACTCAAGCACTAGGTTGTGAGTGGTGAACCCGCCAAGGCTCCATGTGCGAATTACTAAGTCCTGCAAGACTCCAATGCACATATCAAATCACAAATAACAACCTAACTTAAACCCTTTGCCACACACATCAAAACCATATCACGGCAAGAGATTTCCCTAACAGGCTCAACCGACACCAAAAGTAGATGAAAAACCTAAGGATGTCAGAGCTTCAACAATTAAGAGCAAAGAGCATATTATTTGCTTCAAACGCAAACAAATGGGCCACTATAGGACTCAATGCTCTAGGGCGAAGAAGCAAACCAAGGGCAAAAGAGGAGTATCGCATGTAGGGGGAGCTTCTAAAGCAAACCTTAAGGTAAATTTAAATAACACTCCTACTTTATGTAATGATAGGAAGCATGCTAGAAATTTCCTTGCTATTACTCGTGAAAAGCATGCTCGAAATAACAAATATTTTTGCTTAGGTGCTAAGTATGATAATCCTAGGTCTAAGGATAATTCAAAATCTACTCCACCTAATGATGTCAAAAACCTAGGTAATGACCCCAAGAAATCTAGACATATACCTAGGAGGAAGAAAAAAAATCCCAATAGCTTATAAAAAATCAAAAATTAGAAAATTAGAATTAGAAAATCAAGTTTTGAGATCAAAACTTGAGAAATTAGAAAATACCCTAAGAAAGATGGAAAAATAAATTATGGGATCTAATGGACAAAATCTAGGGTTAGGAGGCAAGAGATTTCCCAGGATAGAAAAGGCTTGGGTCACAAGCCTAAGTCCAAGGAGGTTGTACCAACCTACCATAGCGTTCCATTTGACTATGAAATCATCTATAGGTCTAGGAAAATTAAGATTACTAGAGAAGTCATCCCTAAGGCTAACCATGGTAAGTGTCAAGTGACTAAGTCTTCGAAGAAGTCTAGGAAAGTCACTAGCAAGGTTACAAAGGAAGTTACCCGTAAAGTTGACCTTAGATCCAAATGACCAAGGATTCAAAGCCTAGAAAGGTCATTAGAAAGGTACTAAGGGAGGATATCCCTAGTGAGTACCTAGTAAACCCAAGAAGCTCAAATAGGTTTTGGGTTCCTAGGAGCGTGATTCCCTCACGCTAAATGGGTTAGGTTGTGTCAACTTGAATTGGTGGGGTAGTTAACCTAACCATAGCAAAGTTGGCACTTTAGGGCATTTTCAAGGTTATGGAATACCTTGGAAATAAGTTTGAATCTATATCATAAAGGATTTTAGGATGTGCCAATAGAATTTGAGAAGTATGAAAAATTGATCAAAATTGACACAATTAGGTTTTAGAGTCATAGTGTGTCATTTTGAATTTTTGGCACACTTGGGAGAATTATGATTAAGGAAAAATTATTTTAATTTTAGAAAATGACAATTTGACTCTAACACTTAGGTATTATATGCCTTTGTATTTCATACACTTGCCATGCTTCATATGTCATATCGTATGTTTGAATGAAAGGTGTATTTGTGATGTATCGCATCTCACAAGAATATAAGGCTTATCTTGATTGTGTATTTCAACATCTAAAAAGGGTGAGATGCTAGGAATAAAATCCTTGGCTATTAATGCTTGTGAAAATAGAATAAAAATGTCAAAACACATTAACAAATACTCAATACAAGCATAATACTGATATAATTGGTACACATGCAACGAACACACCAAATGCAACAGGATTAGTTAAACAAATCAAATCCTCAAAAATTTTAACCAAATAATTAGATATTAGTCGACTGAAGTTACTATAGCATGACACAGAGAGTTAAGTAGTCAACTGTCGAACCCTAGCAGTCGACTACTAGTATTGTAACCCGGCCACATAACCCTAAGTAGTCGACTGATAGCCACAATTTTTTAACCCCAAACCACTAGGGCTCGACTTCTTCACGGGAACCTTTCTTCCGACGACTTCTCCTTCTTCCCCGTTCGAGTTTTTGCCAGCGATTTTGGTCTTCGGTAAGCCCTAAATCTCCAAACCTAAGCTTTTTACACTTCTCCTTTTCTCTATCAAGCTAATGGAAGCCCTTTCCTCTTCCTATTTTCACCGATTCCAAACTAGGTTTCTAGCTCAAGGGAACACTTCCAGCTGTTCTTCTCTGGCATTCGCCTGCTCCGACTGTCTTCTACGACTTCACATCCAAATGGCACCAAAGTAATGACCCTAAAACCCTAAATTAGTAATTATTCATATTTTTGTCATGATCTAACCAAATTGTTGTTCATTCATTGCATTCATGATCATTTGCATTGCATTCATGTAGACAAAAACATAGGACATAGCTCGGTGAAGGATCCTAGGCTCCTTCTCGAACATATCAGTCCATGCTCGTGTGATACCTATGTTAGGGATCCTTACAAGGCTAGAGGGGGGGGGGGTGAATAGCCTCTTTTCGTTTTCTACAAAATGATTAGCAGAAACACAACAAAAACAATAATAATAGAAACAAAAATACAATGCTAACACGGAAGCTTTACGTGGTTCGGAGATAATGCTCCTACTCCACGGCGATCCTTAAGGTGGATCAACCCAAGCGATTCCACTAAGAAGCTTTCTCTTTTATAAACCCTCCTCTTCTTACAAAGGATGTAGATGAAGATTAGAGAGGAGGAGGGAATTTAAACACTTGAAAGCTTTAGAAAACTTGTGGGGGCTTGAGAGAAAGATTAGAATGTAAGCATTAACCCTCTCAACCACCACAAGCCCTCTTTTTATAGAGAGAGAGCTATTTTTCCCGTTGGGCCATGATCAGTCGACTGATGTATAACATTAGTCGATTGCCGCCGAAGCCAACGACTTCTGATGAAGCAAATCCGCGAAGATTTGCAGCCGCCATTTCCAACGGCTGCCTGATTAGTCGAGTGATCACCGTGCGGAGTTGAGTGAGACTCCATTCTGTGTCCGTTGTCGACCTGATCAGTCGACTGTCGGTATTGGTAGTCCACTGTGCGTCAGTTTTTCAGCCTGACTTAGTCGAGTACCCTACCAGTCGACTGATATTTGTCAAGTATGAATAATTCATACCTGAATTGACCCCCTAGACCTAGACTCAACCTTCTAGCTCTTAATTAAGCCTTGCACCTTCAGGATCCCTCCGAGTCCGCGACTTGTTCATCCTTTGCGCTTTGCTTCCAAGAGCTTCCTTCGATTTTGTCATGTCTTGGGTTCCCTTTGCCAAAGCGTGCTTGGACTTTACGCTGCCAAGACTACATGCTTGGACTTACACTGTCAAGACTTGCTTTTGGACTTCCTTTGCCAAAATCACACTTGGACTTTGTCTTTACCAAGTCTTCATACTTGGATTTCCTGTCACTTAAACACGTTCACAATTAAATCAGAAAGTATTGCCTAACTTAGATGATTATCCAAACATCAAAACATATAAATGCTTGGGGCATTGTTGCACCAATAAGCTCCCCCTTTTTGATGTTTGGCAATCATTTAAGTTAGGTCTTTAAATCATGAACATAATTATATTTCCAATATGGATTCTATCTTTAGACATTCATGGACATAATCATATCATATTTTCAATATGAATTCTAACTTAAACATTCTTTCTCCCGCTTTGACATACATCAAAAAGAGAAAATACATAAATTTGCATGAAAGAGTAAAATTTGGTGTATCTTGAATTAAGGCATAAAATTGAAATTAAGCTCCCCCTTAATCCAAGATATGGTTCACGAAGAATAACAAACATATGAAGCAAAGCCTAAAGAATTTGAGGTTAAAATCTAACTTTGCACCAACAATATAAGTTAAGGGTATGAAAACAATTTTGATATGATGAAACTTCCCCTAAAACATTTCATAAAATAGGCCTAAAACCTTTCTGTAATGTAGATTATCATGCCATAGGTTTAGGACATCAAAAGTACACTAAATACTAGGAAATGAAGTTTATGTTTCAGAGAAAAAAAAACCAATGTAGCAGTCGAGTCCCTCAGAAACCAGTCGATTGAAATGCCCATCAGTCGATTGGCACCACGACTGATACTGTGCCAGGGCAGTTCCTCCAGGCCACTTTCGCTAGGGTGGTTTCCGCTAGGGCGGTTTTTTGCCAGAGCGGTTTCCCGCCAGAGCAGTGCCGCCGTGCGCCAGGGCGCCAGGGCGATTTTGCCAAGGCGATTTTGATGCCCGGGTAGTTTTGCCAGGGCGGTTTTACCGCCAAAGTGATTTCAGCCAGAGCTGTTACCGCCGGAGCATCTGTCGCCCATCAGTAGACTGCCTTGTAGAGGCAGTCAACTGATAATTAAAAAACCAGTTTTTCAGTTATCAGAAACAGACTTTGAAAAATTATAACTAATTATACATAGCTCGAAAAATCATGAAATTTCAAATGTATAATTCTTATAACACACACAATCAGTGAAAAATCATGGAAAAATATTTTAACCATTAAAATAGAACATTGATACAAAGTTCAAAAACCATTAAAACTTTAAGGTTTTTGATCTACTTTGTATCAACTTTTTCAACGGTGATTGCTATCAAGAGATAGACTTCACCAAGATTTTCTAAAGTGATTTTAAAATGTTTTTGAAAATATATTTTGAACCATGGACTCTTAGCTAAATATATGAGTGTAGGGAATGAAAATATATAGATTATGATTCTCCCCCTAAAACACTGCATCAATCAGTCCTAAACCTTCTTGTTGCTGAAGATTATCACACTTGGGATTAGGACACTCAAGAATTACAACCAAAACCAGGAAATGTGCTGAATTTGCAGAAAAATTAGAGTATCAGTCGACTGATTTCTGAGTCAGTCGACTGGCATTCCTGAAATCCGAATTTCAGCCTTTTCAGCCTAAGTTCATAAATGCGTTAAAAATTCTAGAGACCTCGAAAAATCACGAAATTTTGTGTACACATTTATGAAATCATCCTTTATCAAAGAAAAATAATTTGAAAAATATATGTTTTCCAGATTTCAAGATTGATACAATCTTAGAAACTAACAAAAGTTCTAATATTTTTGCAAACTTTGTATCACTTTTTGTGTTCCACTTGAAAACTGCTTTCCAAAGTTTGATTAGCATAGTTTAAATTATATTTTATTTAACATTTCCAATCATATTCTTGGAGCTATATGCATATTAATTGTGTATAAGCCTTCCCAATGATTGGTCCAATGAAGGATTAATGTCTCTAGATGACACTTTGGTTCATAGTAATGCATCATAACAAGCATGATGAACCAAGTGCATCTTCCTATCATCTCACATGATGTCTAAGTGTCTAAATACAAAAATCATGGTTTCTTATGTCTTTTGTGAGATATATAGAGGTATAAAACCTAGATTTTCTATAGGATCATGCAAACCTACACCTCTATTCAACTAAGCACATTCCAAGTTCTCTCATAAGTGATGAAAATTCTACTTCGGGGAGAGTCTTGGTAAAGATGTTGGCTAGGTTGGACTTGGATTCAATGTAATTAAGCTCAATGTCCCCCCTAGCCACATGATCTCTAATGAAGTGATGTTTTACTTCAATGTGCTTGGTCTTAGAGTGATGCACCAGATTTTTAGTCAAATTTATGGTGCTCACATTATCACAAAATACTTTCATGTTGGAGTAAGATAGCTCATAGTCCTCTAAAGTATGTTTCATCCATAGTAGTTGAGCTACACAACCACCCATAGCCACATACTCGGCCCCGGTGGTGGATAGGGCAACACAAGGTTGCTTCCAACTACTCCAACTAACTAGGGAGGACCCAAGGAATTGACATTCACCACTAGTACTCTTCCGATCCAATTTGCAACCGGCATAATCGAAATCGGTATATCCAACTAAATCAAAAGACCTAGTCCTAGGGTACCATAGTCCTACATTTAGTGTGCCTTTAATATATCTTAGAATTCTCTTAACGACAACTAAATGGGATTCTTTGGCACATGATTGGTACCTAGCACACATACCAACCGCAAATAATATATCCGGTCTACTAGCGGTTAGGTATAAGAGACTACCAATCATACTACTATAGAGTGTAAGGTCAATTTGTTTTCCTTCATTATCACTATCTATTTTTGTATTACTTTAGCATTTTCCAAACCAAATTTCTTAATCATTTCCTTAGCATATTTGGTTTGGTAAATATAAATTCCTTCACTTGTTTGTTTGACTTGTAGTCCTAGGAAGAAATTTAGTTCCCCTACTAGACTCATCTCAAACTCATTTTCCATATTTTTGATAAAGTCTTGAAGAAGATCATCATTTGTTGACCCAAAGATAATGTCATCAACATATACTTGAGCTACAAAGATGTCTTTTGATGTTGACTTTATAAATAAAGTTTGATCTACACTACCCCTCTTAAAGTCCTTAGAGATCAAGAAAGATGATAATCTTTCATACCAAGCTCGGGGAGCTTGTTTCAAACCATATAAAGCTTTCCTAAGCTTGTATACATGGTTTGGATATTCTATACTCTCAAACCCGGGAGGTTGTTCTACATATACTTCTTCCTTAATGAACCCATTTAGGAATGCTGATTTAACAACCATTTGGTGGAGTTTGAAACCCATATAAGAGGCATACCCTAATAAGATCCTAATAGACTCTAACCGGGGCATATGTTTCATCATAGTCAAGTCCATCAACTTGATTAAAACCCTTTGCAACTAACCTTGCCTTATTCCTAGTAATATTACCTTGGTCATCTAGTTTGTTCCTAAAGACTCATCTTGTAGTAATGATGGTGTTGTCATTGGGTCTAGGATCTAACTCCCATACTTGACTTCTTTCAAATTGACCCAATTCATCTTGCATTGCTAAGATCCAATCTGGATCAAGTAATGCATCTTTGATTGTTTTGGGCTCAAATTGGAGAATTAGGGCTATATGACTAGAGGGATCTCTATGAAATGACCTAGTCCTAACTCCTTGAGATAATTCACCTACAATTTGATCTAGAGGATGATTTTGATGAATTCTTATTGTTCTAGGAGGTGTATTAATTTGAGTTTGATCATGATTATCCTCAATTCTTCTTTCATCATCCGAATCACCTCTTACTCCCCCTTGGTTTAATTCTCCCCCTTGATTATTACCCCCTAAAGTTAAATCTTAAAATTGTTGGGTAATTTCTTGATTTTTGTCATTGATATCATCATCAATGGGGGATTTCCTAGGGTATGTATTAGAGGTTTCATCAAATTGGACATTTGAAGACTCCTCAATCTTTTGAGTTCTTTTTATTATAAACTCTATACCCTACACTAGTGGATGAGTATTCAACTAGGATTCCCTCATCCGCTTTGAACTCAAATTTGCCTAGGTTGTCTTTAGTGTTTAAAATATAAACTTTGCATCTAAAGACTTAAAAATAGTGAATTGTTGGAATTGTACCATTCCACAATTCAAATGGAGTTTTTCCTAAAAACCTATGAATTAACACCTTATTTTGGATATAGCAAGCGGTGTTAACCGCTTCCGCTCACAAGTAGCTAGGTAAATAATATGCATTAAGCATAGTCCTAGCCGCTTCTTATAGGGCACGATTCTTCCTTTCCACAACCCCATTTTGTTGAGGTGTTCTAGGACAAGAAAATTCATGCTTGTACCCTTGTTCTAGACAAAAAGTTAAGAAATTAGAATTCTCAAATTCTCCACCATGATCACTACGGATCCGGTTGATTTTGAGTTTTCTTTCATTCTCCACTCTCTTACTAAAACCTATAATTATTCATAGGGTTTCATCCTTATTTTTCATGAAAAATACCCAAGTAAATCTAGAGAAATCATCTACTATTACTAAGCAATATTTACTACCAATCATGGAAGGGGTACTATGACAATCAAATAAGTCCATATGCAATAATTCTACAGGTAAAGCGGTACTAAGTAAAATTTTACCTTTGTGTGATGTTTTTGATTGTTTCCCTTCTTGGCATGCATCACACATTTTTTCCTTGAGAAACTTGACTTTTGGCAACCCTTTGACTAACTTCATTTTGGCTATTTTGGCTATGTTCTTCATGTTTGTGTGCCCTAGCCTCCTATGCCAAAGCCAACTCTCTTCTTCTTTTGCAACAAGACACTTAGTAGAAGCATTAGTAGCATAGGATAAATCAACATAATATATATTTGATTTCCTAAAACCTACTAGCATGCAATCATTTAAAGTTTTGTGTCTTATGAAACATTTTGAAGAGTCAAATTGAACATCGAAATTTGCATCACATAGTTGACTCACACTAAGTAAATTAAATTTCATATTTTTAACTAACAACACTTTATGAATGGCAAGATTAGGGCATACCTCAATTGTGCCTTTTCCTAGAATCTTAAGTTTGCCACTATTTCCAAAAGACACCTTCCCCTTGCTAGTGTGATTGATAGTGGAAAATTTTCTCTTATCACCGGTCATGTGTTTTGAGCACCCACTATCAATAATCCATAAGCTTGGTTCTTCTACCTATACAACATGAAAAATACAAGCCTTAGGTACCCATATTTTAGGACCACTAGCATCAATAAAAAACTTCTTAGGGACCCAAGCCTTTCTACCCTTGTTCTTAACGGTGGATTTTCTATTAACAAGAGATGTAAATGCTATCTCCTTTTCTTTAGGCCTATATCCTATTCCGGTCTTGTTGTATATAGCCCTTTGATCTTTAATTATCATATCTAGGTACTTAGAGACATTTGTAAATTTTTCTAAGCATGCTCTTAGTTCACCTATTTCTTTTCTTAATTCATCATTTTCATCTCTAAGTGTACATGTATCATCACAAAAAGGTTCTACATTCTTAAGTGCCTTAATTTCTACTTTTAAGTCCTTAATTCTAGTTTTTGATCTATTTAGAGCATTTTGAAGGCAAGCAATGGTTTTATAAAGTAAATCTACCCTAGGGGAGTTGCTTACCTCATCATCACTTGATGATTCATCGCTTGAAGAAGAGGATGAAGACTCCTCACTTGAGCTTTCGGCTTCCTCTTCCAAGGCCATGAGAGCTAGGTTCCGGGTGGCATGACACATTTCTTCATCATCGGAAGAGTCCTCTATGCTCAATGTGTCCCATGTTTGAGCCATCATTGCCTCCTTCTTCTTTTTCTCCTTCTTTTCCTTCTTCTCCTTATACTTCTTTTCTTTCTCCTCCTTCTTTTTTAGTTCTGGGCAATTTGGCTTGATGTGCCCTTTCTTGTTGCAACCATAACAAGTTACATTAGATGAAGGAATTGAACTAGTTGAGGTTTTACCTTTGGAGGATTGGAACATCCTCCTCACATCCTTCTTGGTGAGTTTCCTTGACCTCCCACCAAATTTTTTGACATAATGAGCTACCTCGCTTGCCGATAGCTCATCTTCACTACTAGATGAATCTTCCTCGGATTCGGATGAGGAAGATACTTCTTTCTCTGAAAAGGTACATATATAAATAAGGCCGCTTCATGGGGGGAATGCCCCATTCCACGTATCACAAAACAGGACTCCATACCACATCTTACATGTCTTCCTAGCCACACCATCCAATTCAACCAACCCCACGCAGGAGGTTCCCATCATGCTCTACCCAAATACATCTACTAATCTGCCCCTATCATCCATCCCTTCAAAACATACACCATCTTTCTTACAATCACAAACACAAGTATCATAAACATTACATATTCAAGAGCGAAGCTTAAACAACAAAACAATACTTATACCGCCCAATCCAGCTCCAAGCTTTGCCGCTAGCCCCCTATTCTTCTTGCTCCAATAGGTCTACAAACCTATGTACATGGATTTGAACCTTCCGAAATGCTCCTTCAATGTTGTACCTCACCCCATCATGCTTGCATTTGTTCCGAGCTGCCCATATATGATAAATCCCACATGAAATGCCAAGATATCTTGCCTTCACTTTCTTTCCCCTCCCTTTGTACCTTCTCTTTGCACCGGCCATCAAGTCTTCCATCTTCTCAAACCTAAATTTGATAGCCAACCATTCCTTTATACGCTCCCATAGACCATAAGCAAATGGGCATTTAAAGAATAAGTGATCCATGGTTTCCTCCTCACTTCTACACACCGGGCACATCTTGTTTGCTTCATAATCCATTCTATCCGCTGTACGAAGTTTCCTATGTGCAAGAAGCCACATAATAAAGTGGTGCTTTGGCATAATTTCCAATCTCCATAGCTCCGGAGCCCATGGAGGTTTTTGAGCAGCCCCTTGGAAGAAGTCATACGCCTTGGCCACCCCTTTTTTTTCCATAACAAACCAATCCATAAATATCATGTTTGCTTCCCCCACTCCTCTTGATTTTTGCTTTATTTCTTATTTTATTTCCAGCAACCTCTTGATCAAAGGTGGATCCGAAGCTTTTGCCTTCCAATCCCAAAATTCAGCCCGCCTTTCATAGTGGTGCTTTACCCATTTGACCCAAAGCGTCTCCGCTCCGGCTTTAATGTCCCATAAAACTTTAGCTAGCAAAGCCTTGTTCCATACCAGCAAATTCCGAAGCCCATACCCTCCATTCTCCTTTGGCATGCATATTGTATCCCATGCAATTGGCGGGTACTTTGAATCCCAAACAAACTCCCGACATAGGCCTTTTATCTTATCAATCACACCAACCGGTATTGAGAGCATTGATAACCAAAAGCATTCCATACCTTGAAGCACCGTCTTCACTAGCTCCAACCTTCCCGCATAAGACAACGATTTCTTTGGCCATACACTCATTCTCCTAGCTATTGCGTCCAAAAGAGGCCCATAATTAGCAATTCGCAGCTTCTCCGCCGCCATAGGAATGGCCAAATATCTAAAGGGAAACACCCCTTCTTGAAAGCCCAAAATTCTCAACAAGTCCCCTTTTGTTCGGTCATCAACCCCTGCCATATAGAGCTGTGATTTTATAGGATTGGCTCTCAAACCCGCCTCCTTTCCAAACCACTCCAAGCAGCCCGCAAGCATCTTCAATGAAGTCTCATCCTCCCTTGCAAATAGCATTAGATCATCCGCATATATAAGGTGGGTGATGCCCACCTCCTTGCACCGTGGATGATGATGATACGATGGGAGCGCCGAAATATCCTTTAACCTTCTTGACAACACCTCAACACATAGCCCAAATAGAAGCGGCGATAAAGGGTCTCGTTGCCTCAACCCCCTTCTTCCACCAAAAAACCCATAGACCCCCCCATTGAGCGATATAGAATATGTCATTGTAGTTACACATTGCTTTATCCATGCACAATATTGTTGGGGAAAGCCAAAACCAACAAGTGCTTCCATTAAGAAATCCCAATTTAGCATATCAAACGCCTTCTTTAGATCCACCTTTGCCATGCACCTTGGAGAGACCCTCTTGCGAGCATACCTCCTTAGAAGATCCTGGGTGAGGAAGATGTTGTCCCCAATACTCCTTCCTTGCACAAAAGCTGCTTGAGCCGGGTCTATCAAGAAATCCATTACGTTAGAGAGCCTTCCCGCCAATATCTTAGCAATTACCTTATAGAAGACGTTGCAACATGCAATGGGTCGATAGTCCATGACTCCTTCCGCATGATCCCCTTTGGGCACAAGATATATAAGTGAGTGATTCCACTGTTTCAATAGCTTTCCCGTCCCAAAGAATTCCCTTATTGCAGCAACAAAGTCCTCCCCCACAATATCCCACGCCGAAGTAAAGAACCTAGCTCCATAACCATCCGGTCCTGGTGCTTTCTCACTCCCAATGTCGTGTAGTGCCCCCTTGATCTCTTCCACCCCCACCGGCCTCTCAAGACTCCCCGCTTGGCCATTATTAAGCTTCCTTCCCGTAAGGGCAGCGCCATCCAAGGGATCACACCCCTCCGGTTGCCCAAGCACCCCATGAAAATAATCAAGAAACTCCTCTGCCACTTGGTTGATGGATGTCGTTCTTTCCCCATTCCTCTTAGTAAGCACCACTATCGCATGCCGCTTGTTGTTTCTCTTAACCACATCATGAAAGAACTTTGTACACTTGTCCGCACTTTGCAAATATGTGTGCTTTGCTCTTTGTTGATAAAACAACTTTTCCGCCTTCGATAAGAGAATTGCCCGTCTCCTCTTTTCCCCATAGTCCAATGGAATGCCTTGGCCGGCCAATACCTCCCTTTGTGCTTCTTCTAACTCATGATTTGCTCTCTTTGCCTTTTCCGATATGTGACCAAACTCCTTCTTGTTCAGATCTTTCAATGCCGCCTTTAGTCTTCCCAATTTGGTCTTTAGTCGAAACTGTGCATTGCCTTATACCGGTGCCTCCCATGATTCCTGCACTATCCTTTTGTACTCTTGATGCAACGTCCACATGTTCAAGAATTCAAAAGGCTTTGTCGCTGGCCTTTCCTTTTCAAGAATGCAAACCATAACACATGAATGATCCGATAAGCACCCCGGGGCCAAAAATTCAGCATATGCATCAAACTCCTCCATTAGCCATTTCGGGTTCACCATTGCCCTATCCAATTTGCAAGCCACCTCCCCATTAGTCCACGTGAGTCTACACCCTATGGATCTCAAGTCCACCATTCCACATACATGAACAAACCTTTGCAAGTCTCTCAACTCATAATTTGTGATTTGATTGCCTCCTTGCCTCTCATGCACATCCCTTACGACATTGAAATCTCCCATGATCATCCAAGGCCCCATCATCCCTTCACCCATCTCCGTTAGCTTCTCCCATAGCACCCTTCGAGTCGTGACCGAATGGAGCCCATATATAAAAGAGACATAGAAACTCCTCCCAGAAGCCCGACATCTGATCTGAGTGTGAATATACTGCTCGGTAGTATCCAGAACCTCCAATTCAGCCCGCTGCCCATCCCACAAAAGGAGAATCCGGCCATGATTAGACATATCAAAGTTATTCACATACTTCATACCTGAGAACCTTTTCCCCATGATCTGCCCAACATTTTGCTCATCAAGTTTTGTCTCCAGTAACGCCAGTATTTGTATATCCTTGCTTCGCAAGAGGTGTTGCACCCCCCCTTGCTTTAGGGCCTTGTGGAGGCCCCTCACGTTCCATGCAGCGATCTTCATTGTCCACCTCCCCGGACTGCTCGCGTCCGTAGTTGGCGTCCACTTCGATCAACACCCACCCCTTCATTTCCTCCTCCTCCACCTGCTTCACTACTCGAGCTTGCCACCATGGTTGAGCCCGATGTCGATGCTGCCGATGATGAAGAACCTACCATCGAGGCAGCAGAGGATGATCCCCTAACTGCCGGCAGCCTTTGCGCAGTCCTTGATGCCACCCTTGCCACTGTCCCTTGCCCCCCTTGATTGTTTAGAGCCCTTGGAACCCCTCCCCCTTGCTGTACCGGGTCCTTTCCCCGAGCTCCCTGCTGTCCCCCTCGCACCGCCCCTTGCCGATCGTCATTTTGCACCACTTCCGGCCTTACCACCTCCACTTGCCTCAAAATCGGTTGACCACCTTCTTGCTCCCCCTCCGGACGTGCCTCCTCATTCCCTTCCTCCGAGCCTCCATCCTCCCCTCCCCCATCTTCCTCACCCTCCTCCATGTCAGCTTCCCGGGATGAAGGGCCCTCTACCGCATCCGGAATTGGACTAGCGGCCATCACCATCGCCAATGGATTTTGCTCAACATCATTCCCCGCACTCCGCTCTTGATTAGGCTGATTTGCTTCTCTCGGTTGCTGCCTTGCCCTCGGCCTGTACTGCCTCCTTGGCCCCCCTTGTCTATTAACCTATTGTGAGCGACGTCGGGCCGCCTGTCTTCCATTCCCAGCTCCTCCATTCGCTCCTTTACCAATCTGTCCGCCAGATTCTGCACCTTCCGATGTTCCTTGACAATATTCTGTTCCATGCCCAATTCGACGACACTTCTCACAAAATTCCGGCAATGCCTCATAAATAATTCGCAAATTCACTTGCGCTCCGGTTGGCAACGTGATTGGAACCTCTAGTACCCGCTGTCCAAAGACCGGGACCTCCACCATCATTCGAGCATAAACCAGCCTTTCTCGTGTTCGTGTCAATTTGTCCGTGTACAATGGCTTGCCAATCTCCGAACCCACCATGCTTAGTACTCTTTGCCACCAACAATCTGGTGGAAGTCCGTGAATCTGAACCCACGCCGGCACATGTCTCCCATCTTCGTCAAACAAAAAGCATCTCGGCATAATCTTCAAGAAGACCGGCACTCCGAAAGCAAAATATGACCCCCCTTGCAACATGCTGTCCATGTCCTCTTGCGTATCAAATCGGTACACCACCCATCCACTCTTATGCATGAAGAACTTGTACACCACCTTCCATTGCTCCGCCACCGCAATGACCCCCCTTCAACCCGGGTGCAGCCCCATAAAACAACCCACCAAGCAGAATCCCATTGTGTCTTCAACGCTGTCCAAATCATCGTATGAGAATGCTAATCTCTCCCCCTTCGCCTCGTACTGATCGAGCTTCATTGCTTGCTTAATCCTCCGATTGTCCTTGAACAAACCAGCCCAAGAAGTTGGCCCCCAAGCTCCTTCTTACGCCTCCCCACTAGGCGATTTTTCCGGCAGATTCTGTCCAGCCCCTTGCTCCGTTTCCGGCGAACCAAGCTCCTCCTTCGGTGAGCCACCATCCTGGCAGATACTTCTTTCTTCTCCTTCATCTTCTTGTCTTTCTTTCCTACAAAAAGAGATACACCTTTCTCTTTGGATGAAGTGTTAGCTTGCTCGTGAAACTCAAATTCACAAATAACTCATCTAATTTAACCAAAGAAAGATCCCTAGAGACCTTATAGGCATCTACCATTGAAGCCCATAAGGTAGTTCTAGGGAAGGCTTGAAGTACATACCTCACGAGGTCTCGGTTGTTGACCTTCTCACCTATCACATGTAGTCTGTTGACTACCTCCTTGAAGCGACTGTGCATTTGGCCCACGGTCTCATTGGTCTTCATGGCGAAGCTTTGAAGTTGGCCTATTAAGAGATCTCTCTTGGCTCTTCTTGTTTCCTTGGATCCCTCGTTGAGCTCAATTAACTTCTCCCAAAGCTCCTTTGCCGATTCAAAAGGCCCCACCTTTCTTAGTTGCTCTTTTGACAACCCACATTGAAGTGTGGTTGTTGCCTTGGCGTTGGCTTGAGCCTTCTTGGCCATGTCCCTCGTCCAATCCTTAGTCAGTATAGGTACTCCATGTTCATCGACTGGCTTCTCAAAACCATCTACCACACTAAACCAATTTTCAATATCGTTCATAAGATAATACTCCATCCTACCTTTCTAATAGCCGAAGTCGTTGTCGTCGAAGAATGGAGGCCTCACCGTGCTATACCCCTCTTGGAAAGCCATTTTTCTCCAGTTGATTGTTAGATCTTCCGATCCGATCCGGGCTCTGATACAACTTGTTAGGGATCCTTACAAGGCTAGAGGGGGGGGGTGAATAGCCTCTTTTCGTTTTCTACAAAATGATTAGCGGAAACACAACAAAAACAATAATAATAAAAACGAAAATACAATGCTAACATGGAAGCTTTATGTGGTTCGGAGATAATGCTCCTACTCCACAGCGATCCTTAAGGTGGATCAACCCAAGCGATTCCAATAAGAACCTTTCTCTTTTACAAACCCTCCTCTTCTTACAAAGGGTGTAGATGAAGATTAGAGAGGAGGAGGGAATTTAAACACTTGAAAACTTTAGAAAACTTGTGGGGGCTTGAGAGAAAGATTAGAATGTAAGCATTAACCCTCTCAACCACCACAAGCCCTCTTTTTATAGAGAGAGGGCTATTTTTCCCGTTGGGCCATGATCAGTCGACTGATGTATAGCATCAGTCGACTGCCGCCGAAGCCAACGACTTCTGACGAAGCAAATCCATGGAGATTTGCAGCTGCCATTTCCAATGGCTGCCTGATCAGTCGACTGATCACTCCATCAGTCGACTGATGGAGCGATCAGTCGAGTGATCGCCGCACGGAGTCGAGTGAGACTCCATTATGTGCCCGTCGTCGACCTGATCGATCATTGCCCGATGTGTGATCGATTGATGGCGACATCAATCGGCTAATACCGAGCGATCGATTGTTAAATCAATTTTCGGCTGACTTAGTCGAGTACCCTACCAGTCAACTGATACTCATCAAGTATGAATAATTCATTCCTGAATTGACCCCCTAGACCTAGACTCAACCTTCTAGCTCTTCCTTAAGCCTTGTGCCTCCAGGATCCCTCCGAGTCCGCGACTTGTTCATCCTTTGTGCTTTGCTTGAAAGAGCTTCCTTTGGTTTTGTCATGTCTTGGGTTTCCTTTGCTAAAGCGTGCTTGGACTTTACGCCACCAAGACTACATGCTTGGACTTACGCTGCCAAGACTTGCTGTTGGACTTCCTTTGCCAAAATCACACTTGGACTTTGCCTTTACCAAGTCTTCATACTTGGATTTTCCTGTCACTTAAACACGTTCACAATTAAATCACAAAGTATTGCCTAACTTAGATGATTATCCAAACATCAAAACATATAAATGCTTGGGGCATTGTTGCACCAACAACCTATACGAACCATTCTTTAGGACTCATTGTGGGTATGCCATTTATATTCTCCTGCATTATCAATTAGCTAAGTTGGTATTTTGCACGCATCCTGTAAATGTTGACCTTCTCATAGAGTTTTACTCCAACCTTAGGAGAGTCGGGGATGGTTCAATGTATTAGACTTACATTATAAAACGCAATCTGGACTTTACTTCGGAGATCCTATAGGAATTTCTGGAGTATCAACCATCGGATGACAATTTTTTGTTTTATCCTATCCTAGATCAATCACCCCCCCTCGTTTTGATCATATCACTTTGGATCATATGCATTAGCATTTCTTTCACCGACCCTGTTGCTTAGGTCAAAACTTTTTTTCAATCAATGACTTATCAACTCTGAATAATATCCTCTATAAGGTCATTGTTTCATGTATATTACCTATATTCACTAGGGGTCAAGCCATGGTCCGACCTCCTCATTTATTTTTTATGTATGAAATGCATAATCTATTAGATGTCAATCTGCCATTAAATGTTTTTCATTGCATCATCCACTTTGTGTTCCCTGTCCAAGGGAAGATTCATATGCCATTTGGCCATATTATTATAGCATGGTTAGCATCTAGGGGCATAAATATCTCCAGGGGAGTTTGAGGCCACTATCTGACTCCTATGACTGCATCACTCTGAGGCATTTTGCATTAGCTGGTATGCGGATAGTGTTATATTTGAGAGGTGTCCTAAGGCAATCGCCTTATGGTTGTACTATTTAGTTGATAAATAAAGATTCACTATTTGAGTGCACATGTCATATGTGTTTGATTGGATCTTAAACTCATTTACTGAATGTCTGCAATACGATTCATAGCGTGAGAGAACTTGTGATTGGATCACAACTAGTGAGTATCTCTACATATGTAATTATGAATGCATTGAAATAATCCATAGTCGATGAATTGATGAGTTGGGACATCATCGATTCTGGGAGACTAGCATGGGTTACACACCTTTGTTTGTCTAAGCAACTGCTCCTCACTGGATGGAGACATTGAGATGTCGAGAGTTAAACGTGGATGCTAGTTATGGTAACTAGTTCATCGGAGTGACCTACTGTAAAACTTCACATGGTTCTCTGCATATAAGATATGTCAGTGAAGCTCTTATTGCATCTCGAGTGTGAGTTTTCTTCGACTTGAGGTATTCAAGTCATCTTGGTCATGGAGACTTATACTTTGAATCTTAGTCGATACATCTCTACGGAGGTGTGGGTATGGGATGATTGGATATAAGTCGAAGTGACCGAAAGTGATTGAATAGCCAATAAAGGATTCACCACTCCTTGCGAGGAGATATATACCCTATGACCATTCGTTAGGATTGTTACTCAAAGTCTTTGGCTAAAGCATTACATGTCAAGAGTATGGTACTCTTAGATATATGTTGAAGTAATTAGAATCCAATGGACGAGGAAGTAAGACTTAGGCTAGGTGTGACATAGTCAGCCTAGTGGGGACTGACACATAGACCATGTCCTGAATCAAGTGGGTATAAGATGAGTGAAAGGAACGAGACACGATTAAATGTAGCTGTTGAAGGGTTCAAAAATGGTTCCGAGATCAACCATTGATTTTTCGATTAATTGGAGATCATGATGTACTACTAGGTGTCACTCATGATCATTCCATAATTAATGGTTAATTATGGACAAACAAAATAAATCAAGAACCTATTAGGTTACATGCACTACGAATCCTTCGAAGAGACTTAAAATTAGTTTGAGAATTGGATTCTCAAGATCGAGAGAGATCAATTTTGGTTAGACCAAACACATGACAAATATAGAAATATTTGTCAAGTCAGAAATGCGAAAGGAGCACGTCTTAAGAAGACGAGTTGGGTGTTAAAAGGTTTAATTATAAACCAAACTCATTTGGTTCTAATTAAAAGGCCCTTTTTTAGTTAAGGGCCCAATTAGAGTTTAATGGATGAGATTATGCCTTAATGGTTATGGACTTAGGGATTTGATCCACTAACCTATAACCTATTAGGATTAGTGCCTATATAAAGGGTTATAAAGGCCCTCTTCCTCTGTTGGTGCAATCGATCCAGGTAACGATTGATCAGACTCGAGTTTGACTCGAGTAGTGTTTTGATGTTTGACATTGATGTCTGACAATGTATTGGGGAGATTGTTGGTGCAATCGACCCAGGTCATGTTTGATGTTTGACAATAGTTTGACCATTGTCATGGGAGAAGTCCAAGCATGGTACTTGGCATGGATAGTCTAGAATGGTACTTGGCATGGAAAGTCCAGCATGGGTCTTGGCATGGAAAGTCCAACATGGGTTCCAAGGGAAAATCTAAGATTGAGTCTTGGCAATTGAGAAGTCCAAGGGAAATATTGGCAGCGTAAAGTCCATGGGTGGAGTCTTGGCAGCATAAGTCCAATGGTTGGCGGCGTAAAGTCCAAGCGGAGTCTTGGCAGCGTAAGCCCAATGTGTCTTGGCGGTGTAGACAACATTAGCATGACAATAGCTGATGGAAGCACCTGAAGGCTAGTGTATGGATGAACAAGTCATGGATGACTTGGAGAGATCCGATAGGCACGAGGCTAACAGAGGTGACTAGAAGTCTTAGATCTAGGCTAAGGGTGGTATGTGTTGGAACTTTGGTGGCTGGCTAGAGGGGGTGAATAGCCCTCAATCGTCGTATGATGAAATTGCTTGTCTACAAAGAATATTAGCACAACGGAAACAAAACTAAACAAGCAATTAAGACAACAAAAAGATAAAACAATGCTAACACCAATATGTAACATGGTTCATGACCTCGCCGCTAAACCACGGTCCGATTCACCTCTGGTGAATCACTCCGAAACCAATCCACTATTGGTCTCTCCCTTTAGCCAAAGCAAGGTGGAGGTAAACCTTTACAACAATGAGAACACTCCTTCTTTTACAATAGATGTGAAAGAAAACTAGGAGGAGTTTCAGCTTTGTGGGGCACTTAATAGGATGTTTAGAGCATGAACATTTTCCATCCAAAAGCCCCCACCCTCTCTTTTTATAGAGAGGAAGCAAATCTTCCCATTGGACACTATCAGTCGACTGATGCTTTCATCATTCGACTGATGTCGAATCAAACGACTTCTAACTAGGTCGGATTTGCAGGATCCGCGGCCTCTTTCTCCAACAGTCCGATCATCAGTCGACTAATGGTATCTTCAGTTGACTAATGTCGACTTCAGTTGAGTGACGACTAGCTTCTGTGCCTGTGCACAATGCGATCAGTCGACTGCTTCCCTTAAGCAGTCGACTGATTAACTTGGTTATGCAGCCCAAAACCAGTCGATTTACGATCGACTTGGAGCAGTCGACTGCCATGACATGGCGATCATTGCTTCCTTAAGCGCGATCGCGATTGACTTGGTTATGCGACCCAAAACCCGATCGATTCTGATCGACTTGGCGATCATTGCCATGACATAGCGATCGACCGATCCGGATAATCCTCAAACTTTACATCTGTTTGAGCGTCCGATGGTCGGGTAAACCTCAACCCTTGTCGTTGAGCCTCCGACACTTATCCATTCGTCCAAGTTCACCTAATGAGCTACTTACATTTCACTCATTCTCTCATCTCACTTGAAGTCCCTCACCGAAGCTCTCTTTGTTCGCGGCCACGTCCCTCGGCAGCATCAAACGCATGACTCTGCAATGCTCCTTCACATCTCTTGCCCTCGAAGTCTGCTTCCTTGGCTTCGCTTCAAGTCATCTCATCCAGGGGTCCCTCGGATGCATCAAGCGCACGATTTTGCAATGCTCCTTCGCCGATTCAAGTACGAGGTTGTGAGTTGGTGAAACTTGCCAAAGCTCCATGTGCGAATTACTAAGTCCTGCAAGACTCCAACGCACATATCAAATCCAATCATCTTGACTTAAACCCTTTGCCACACACATCAAAACCATATCACATGGGTTGATTGCCCTAACAATCTTTCCCTTTTTGATGTGTGACAATCCGTTTAAGTTAGGTAAACAAATAACAATAAACATAAGCAAGGAAAGCATGTAAGTAAAAACATGAGTATAACAAATCCCCCTTAAACATGCAACTCCCCCTTAAGACATGCTAAATTTTTCCTCTTAGCATGATTAACTTAAACCTTATCAATTCTCTCCCTTTGACACCATCAAAAACATTTTCCAAATGTTATAATCCAAGGCATCAAGTCTAGGGAACAAAAATCACTAAAAACTGAACAAAAATCAGTTAAAACACCTTACTATGCTCGTGCATAGTATATCAGTCGACTGGTTCAGACTACTAGTCGACTGACACTCAAGTTTCAGCCATTTTTGATTTTCGGACCGAAATTCAGAAATGCACCAGAAATTCCAAACAATTCTAAAAATTGTGAAATTTTGAAAACACATTTATTTTAAGGTCATTTATCAGTGAAAAATGAGTTTTCATGAAAATTACTTATATTTTCAATGATTTACCAAAAATCCAAAAGTTTCAAAAACAACTAGTGTTTTGATCAAGTTTGTATCAATTTTAGCACCTAGTTTTGCTTTAAATTATTTCAAAACATGAAAGAACAGATTTTAAAGTAAGGAATGATTTTGAAAACGTATGAAATATCCAACCATGATCTTTGAGCAATATGTCTATGAATTAAACATATGCTTTCTCCATGATTGGTCTATTATTGCTCTTTTGAAACTTTAAATGACCATCTAAATGCCATAAGCATTAGTGGACTATTAGTATCATCCAATCATCTCACCCATGCTATGTTTTCAATCAAAGTTAGCCTTATAGTGGAATGTGAGATGTTTCTAAAGGTATTTGTACTTAACCAAAATTTTCATGCATTTCTATCTATGGTTAAGTATCACACTAACATACCACATGATCATAAAGGCATTGATTTCTAATTATGATCATGAAATAAATGTATCAATCAATTTGTAATCATGCATTAGGTATAAAATCATGATAATTAGTCAAGTATCACCCAAAGCATGATTTAAACTATTTATGGGTACATTATCATCACCCAACACTATTTCAAAAATAAGTCCACGCCATCCTAAGTCAACCAAATAATATGATATAAGTGAAGTCCACTATGGTTGACTAACCTAGGGTTTTTCTAACACTTACGGATGGATTTAGGAACCCAATACAAGTTCTTCCCTATAGGGTTCACTAAATATTCTTTGGGATCCATTCTCTAGCTATTGTCTTGTTCTTGGCTTGACCCCTAGCAATCAAACATTTATAGGCCTTTTCATTTGTCTTTCCCTTATAACCTAGGCCTTTTCTATTGAAGCTTGCCCTTTGGCTCCGTATAATCATATTAATAGTGTTGGAGAAAATAGTAAATTTTTCTAGGGCTTTAGTCAAATGGTCTACCTTTTCCCTTAAGACCCTATTTTCCTCAATGCATGCATCATTTACATCAAAAGGCATATAGTTATCATGTGAGCATGCATCATCATCATTAATATTAAAACATGCTTGTTCTAATTTATTTTCTAGGGCCTTAATTTTATCTAGCATGCTCTTATTTTTCTTTTTGGCCCTAAATAAATCCCTAGTTAAGCTAGAAATCATGGAAACTATTTTCTTGGGAGTTAGATTCGTTACCATAGTTTCCATGTCTTCTTCTCGGATGATGAGGATGATGAAGAGCCTCCCCCTTCACTAGAGCTCTCCTCACTTGTGCTTGATTTTTCTTGTTCGGAGGAGGAAGAGTCTAGATCATCAAATGCCATCAATGCAAGGTTTGTGACAAAAGCATTTTCTTCCTCCGATGATGATGATGAGGAAGGATCATCACAAGTCCTTGCTTTGAGTGCTTTGGCCTTCCCTTTTTCTTTGGCCTTCTTTTCTTCTTCATTTTTCTTGATCCCCTTCTTCTTTTCCTCTTTCTTTCTCCTCTCTTCTTTGCCCTTGTTCATGATAGGACAATCATCTCTTATATGCCCCTCTCCTTGGCAATTGTAGCATATGATCTTCCTCTTGTGCCTTCTCCTATCATAAGATTTGTTATATTTTAAATTTTTCAAAGCACTCCTTACCTTCCTTACCATGTAAGCATCTTAATTGCTATTCATGGAGGATGAGGAGGATGCTTCATCGGATGAGGAGGGAGTCTCTATCTTCTTCTTCCCCTTGTTGGCTACTAAGGCTACTCCTCTTAATGGTTGAATTCTTTGCTCTTCTACTACTCCTTCAAGCCTTGTTTCGTGGAGCTCCATTGTTGAGAAGAACTCCTCCAAGGTGCTAACTTCTAGGTTCTTTGATATGTAGAAAAAGCCTACCATTGAGTTCCATTTCGATGACCGGGGAAAAGCGTCGATTGCTTTCATAAGCATATCCCGGTTCAAAAGTTTTTCTCCTACACTCGTTAGTCCAATTAATTTTTTTTTAAATAAGAGTGTAGTAAGGTTACCTTTTCTCCCTTTTCAAGTTTAATATTTGTTAGTTGGGAGCGGAGGAGGTCTCTCCTTACAAGCTTCGCCTCGGAAGTGCCTTCATGAAGCTCTATGAGTTTCTTCCACATTTCCTTGGCGCTTGCACATTCTTCAATCTGGTTGATCTCTTGTTGGGGGAGTACGTTGTACAAGTGATGCTTGGCCTTCAAATTCGCCAAGTACTCCTCTCTTTGTCTCTTGGTCCATCTTGTCTTCTCTATTTGCTCCCCATATTCATCCCTTGGTATCTCGAAGCGATTTTCCATTATTAATAAGATTTCGAAGTCGGTTCCGAAAAATACCTCCATGCATTTCTTCCACCACGCAAATTCTCCCTCGAACTTCGGTGGGTGAATGTTAGAGATGGCCATCCTTGATGTAGTGCTTGTTGCGGCGGTTAGTCCTCGACAAGCTTCCTTGGCTCTGATACCACTTGTTGGAACGTTGGTGGCCAGCTTGAGGGGGGTGAATAGCCCTCAATCGTCGTATGATGAAATTGGTTGTCTACAAAGAATATTAGTGCAATGGAAACAAAACTAAACAAGCAATTAAGACAACAAAAAGATAAAACAATGCTAACACCAATATGTAATGTGGTTCATGGCCTCACCGCTAATCTAAGTTCGATTCGTCTCCGGTGAATCACTCCGAAATCAATCCACTATTGATCTCTCCCTTTAGCCAAAGCAAGGTGGAGGTAAACCTTTACAACAATGAGAACACTCCTTCTTTTACAATAGATGTGAAAGAAAACTAGGAGAAAGAGTTTCAGCTTTATGGGGCACTTAATAGGATGTTTAGAGCATGAACATTTTCCATCCAAAAGCCTCCACTCTCTCTTTTTATAAAGAGGAAGCAAATCTTCCCGTTGGACACTATCAGTCGACTCCAACGGCTTCTGACCAGGCCAGATTCGTGGGATCCACGATCGCTTTCTCCAACAGTGAGATCATCAATCGACTGATGTTGACTTCAGTCGAGTGACGACTAGCTTCTGTGCCCGTACACAGTGCAATCAGTCGACTGCTTCCCTTAAGTAGTCGACTGATCAAATTGGTTCCACAGCCCAACACCAGTCGATTTACGATCAACTTGGAGCAGTCGACTGCCATGACATGGCAGTCGACTGATGCCAAGTAATCCTCAAACTTTACATCCGTTTGAGCATCCGACGGTCGGGTAAACCTCAACCCTTGCGGTCGAGCCTCTGACACTTAGCCATTCGGCCAAGTTCACCTAATGAGCTACTTACATTTCACTCATTCTCTCATCTCGCTTAAAGTCCCTCGCCGAAGCTCTCTTCATTCGCGGTCACGTGCCTCGGCAGCTTCAAGCGCACGGCTCTGCAATGCTCCTTCGCATCTCTTGCCCTCGAAGTCTGCTTCCTTGGCTTCGCTTCAAGTCATCTCGTTCGGTCGTCTCTCGGATGCATCAAGCGCACGACTTCGCAATGCTCCTTCACTGACTCAAGTACGAGGTTATGAGTTGGTTAAACTTGGCAAAGCTCCATGTGCGAATTACTAAGTTCGGCAAGACTCTAACGCACATATCAAATTCAATCATCCTAACTTAAACCCTTTGCCACACACATCAAAACCATATCACATGAGTTGATTGCCCTAATAGTCTGGCAAGTATGGGGGCACTATACTTGGTGTTAAACATCATGGTTGAGGTTTGTCAGTCGACTGGGATTATGGACCAGTCGACTGGTCAAGTGTTTTGATACTTGGCAACCGAGTTGACACTCAGCAGTACACTGAGATTATGATTTGTTCGACTATCGTTTAAGGGTCGAAAATGCATGACAGTCGATTGATCATTGGATCAGTCGACTACCATATATGGCAGTCGACTGATGGTTTAGTCGCAAGCACAAAATGCTCCATAGTCGACTGGGCAGTCTGCTATGGGCACTGGCAGTCGACTGCTAATGTTGGCAGTCGACTGATAAGAGTCCCGTTGGAATTTTTTCAGCATGGATCGAGTCGTTGTCTCACAACAACAGTGTTGGCAGTCGATTGGGGCTTTATGGTAGTCGACTGCCAGGCATAAATCCAGCTCGATGCAGGTTAAAAGGAGCTGTTCATGGGAGATTCGGCTAATGGTTCTTTGGGAGCTTTCTTGAGGGGATTTGAAGGCGAAGTGCAGGTGCATTTTAGGGTTCTTCAACCTCATCCAAGCAACCAATAAGCAAAGCGCTCAAAACCCAGTTTGTAAAGTGGTCTTTACATTTCAGTTGTATTTTGCTTGTATTTCCTTTATTAATGTTGTAATTACTTGTAAGAGGTTTCTCCACCTCCAACTTGTTGTCGAGAAGGAGTATTTATGATTAGTGGCCTTGTTCGCATCGCTAGAGCTCGTTTGAGCTCAATCCGTGGAGTAGGAACCATATGTTTTCGAACCACGTTACATCTCATGTTGTGATTGTGTTTGTACATTTTATATTGTACTATTTCTATTTCTGCTGCGCTAACACGATTTGTAGAAATGAATGATCAAATTCCATCATGCAATGCTTAATCACTATTCACCCCCCTCTAGTGGGTGCACAAGTCCTAACAAGTGGTATCAGAGCGAGGTCGCTCTTCAAGGATTAACAACAAAGAGAGCACCGCTAGAGGAACAAGATGGAGTTTCAAGAAAGACTAGGATGGGATATCAACACGCCCATCCCATATGCGCTTTATGGACGAGAAGACTTCAATTCATGGAAGAGAAGAATTGAAGACTTCATCATAATGAGGGACTTTGAAGAATGATCCATTTTGATGGAGGGATTTAACTATCTTAGATGACCAAAGGGAGGTTTCCTCAAGATGAAGAGATGGACCGAGGAACAACTCCAAGGGTTTGAGAAAAATAAGAAGGTAATTAATGAATTTCTTGATTGATTTAATACCTAACAATATTGTGTATAGTTTAGGGGACTACGTGGATCCAAGGAGCTGTAGAGCCAAGTGACAAGATTCCATGAAGACCCATCACTGGCTCAAGAGGAGGAGGAGCCCAAAGATGTAAGTTCTTCATCCTCACAAGAAAGTGAGGATTCTGAGGTTGATAGGGAATCAACATCCAGATCGAAATCAGTGAAAGAGGTAGAAGTAGAAGAAGTCTCCACCTCTAGGATTGAGGGGGAGGAAGTTAGATCACCTTCTATGCTAGATCAAGAGGTAGCCTCAACATCCGGGAGAGATGAAGAAGAACCAATTCCGGCACCGACCATCGCCCTAGGTAACTCAAGCATTTCAATTAATATTAAAAATCATATTATATGCTTCGAGTGTAAGAAAGTAGGACACTACAAGAGCAAGTGTCCTAAGAAGGTCAAGAAAAGTCAACTGACACCAAAACCTCAAGAAAAGACCAAGGATGCTGGTCCCCCAACACATAAAAGCAAGGAGCACATCATTTGCTTTAAGTGCCAACAACCGGGCATTTTAGAAGTCAATGCCCTAGGGGGAAGAAGAAGGTCCAAGAGGGAGCATCACATGTAGGGGGAGCCTCTAAGGCAAACCCTAAGGTATATTTTAATGCACCTTCTAGTTCTAGGATCAAAAAGCATGCTTTTAATTCACTTGCAATTACTCATGAAAATCATGCTAGTAAAAATAGGTTTTATTGCTTAGGAGCTAAAAATGTCAACTTTAGGAATAAGGAGAAATTTGGGACTAATGTCCCTAAAACAATTAACCTAAGGACAAACCTAAATCAAACAATTCTAGACCTATCCTTCCTAGGGAAACCATTAGGAAGATAGAGAATCACCTAAGTTTTAACCCTAAATGGACTAGGCATATGCCTAGGAAAAACAATTCCCAAAGGACATATGAAAATTCAAAATTGGGAAGATTAGAATTAGAGAATCAAGCCTTGAGGTCAAGGCTTGTGAAGCTAGAAAAGACCCTTGTAAAAATTTAAAATCAAATACAAGGGTCAAAGGATCAAAAATCTAGGTCTAAGAGTCAAAACCTAGATTTTAGAAAGCAAGGTCCAACCAAGGGCAAGAAAGGTTTGGGTCACAAACCTAATCCCAAGGAGACCTATCATAATGTTCCATTCGATTATGGAACTCAAGTTAGGTCTAGGAAAACCAAGGTCAATATGGAAGTCATCCCTAAGGTTGACCAAGGTAGGTTCTTAGTGGCTAAGGTTTCAAGGAAACCTAGGGAAGCCATTAAGAAGGCTACAAGGGGAGTTACCCCTAGAGCTAACCTAGGCAAGACCCAAATGACCAAGGCTTCTAAGCCTAGGAGGGTCATTAGGAGGGTATCTAGGGAAGTTATCCCTAGAGAATACCTAGTAAACCCAAGGAGCTCCAATAGGTATTGGGTTCCTAGGAGCGTGATCGATTCACGCTAAATGAGTTTAGGTGTGCCAAACTTGAATGGATAGGTAGTTAACCTAATCATGGTAAAGGTGACACTTTAGGTCAGTTCCAAGGTAATGGGGTACTTTGGAAATAAGGATAATTTTTAATCCTAAAGGTTTTTAGGATGTGCCAATATAATTTATGGGAATTGAAAAAATAATCAAATTGGCACAATTAGGGTTAGAGGTCATAGTGTGCCATTTTGAATTTTTGGCACACTTGGGGGATAAGTGACATTAAGGCAAAATTGGGTTTAATTCTAGAAATGGCTATTTGAGATTAACACTTAGGTATTTAATACCTTAGTATTTTATATTTTCCATGCCTTGTTTTCCTTGCCATGTCAAGACATCATATCTACTTTCAATCATTTAATACGTCATGATATTACTTAGGTCTAAGGTTAAATGTCATGTATGCTTAGATTCCATTTTATGCCATGACATCATGATTATGAGCACATGCCTATTTATATCATCATTAATGCCATAAGAATTCATGCATTTAATAAAAATTGAGTTAAGGACAATTGACATGACTTGAAGTCCCATGTATAAGGGAATCAAGTAGAGTTTCCCTAGAAAAAGCATGAAATCCTAGTTTAGGATGAACAAAACCCACATCTCACATTACATTGACATGTATGTGTATTGATACACCTTAGATACATGTGAGATGATAGGATATGAGTTAAGTTCAAGGTGTATAGTTTTTGCATCTAGATGAACTCAAACTCATCTAAAACCATGGATGGATCATTAGGAAAGCTTGTGTTCAAGCCATGTACATTGAGCCCAAAGAACATGATCCAATATAAGGTTTTAAAACAATTTGAAAATCATTTTGAAAAACCTTGGTGTAATCTATCTTTTGATAGAAGTCACCATTGATGATGTTGATACAAAGTGAGCTCAAACATTGAAGTTTTTCTTCATTTTTGAACTTTATATCAATTTCACTATTTTATGGGTAAATTATTTTTCACATATTTTTCACCCATTGTATTTCTTATAAGTAATGTACGTATGAATTTTCACGATTTTTCAAAATATGTAGAATTACTTATGCTTTTTCAAAACTCAATTTCTGAAATTGAAATTGGGCAGTTTCAGTTATCCGTCGATTGCCACTTAATGACAGTCGACTGATGAATGGCAGTTGAACTGGTGAATGTAAGGAGTTGACTGCCATGTCTGATTTCGAGTAAACAAGATTTGTTTAGCCCAATGATCATGATGTCATGACATAAATAATTCCACTAACCTATAACCCATTAGAATTAGTGCACATATAAAGGGTTATAAAGGTTAAACCTAATGAATAGAAGTCCTTGAGGCCCTCTTCCTCAACCTAGCCGAATTCTCTTCCTTCTTCCTTCTTCTTTGGCGCCGGCCCTAGCAAGGCTCCCTCTTGTTTAGGTCCAGCCAACTCCTCCCCAAGGAAGTGGTGAACTCTAGCCAAGTGTTCCTCGAGGTCGATTGACCATTCAGCCAAGGCTTGGAACAAAGGTTCCTTCCTTTGTGCCCTTGGACGAACCTAGGAGAATTAGGGTTTGGTGTTCCACCGGCCATCAAGGAAATAATGGTTGTTTCTACCTCTTTAGATGCCATCCACTCTAGGTTTTAGGGTTGTTATTGTCACTTATTGAAGCTTCAAAACAGCGACTAATTCTGACATGAATCGACAACCTTGCGAAGGTTGTTCGAGGACTCGTTTGTGTCGCAAAATGAGTCGGCAATTGCTCTCCGATCACCCGACCTTCTTTCTTCATCTAGTAGCGAAGATAAGGTCAAACTCGTGGCTTTGAGAAGTCGCCCCTTCGAAGATTCAGCGTGGATACGATATTGATGAAGCTCCACGAGCGTCGTACGGTTGATGCCCTTCCGGCTCACCATCATCCGAAAGGTATACCTAGAGTAAAATTTGTTTTATTCTTGTTGTATATAAAATTTATTTGGCGGATATGTCCTCACGTGTTATAATTCTGCACGCATGGGTGTGAGTGTTGTAATAATTTAAAAAATTATTATATTTTTCTTCCTCTGCGTTCGTTTGTGAAATGACAAAAGTACATCTACGCATCGACTGTGACCAAACAATGGTATCAGAGCCTGACTGTGCTTCGACATATTCGTAAAATAGGCTTTACAAAGTCGTAGTTGGTCATAGAATTATTTTGGAAAAAATTCCATTTTTGGAAAGTTTTCTAATTTGTTAGAAAAAAATCCAGATTTGGAAAATTTTAAAATAATTTAGGAAATTATATTTCTAGAAATATTTGATCAAGAAATATTAATATGGAAAATGTTTCCTAATTAATTGGATTTTCTTAATAGGTATTTATTTCCTTAAATAAAGTATGTGATTAAATTGAAAATTATTTCCTAATTTAATTATGGATTTTTGATTTATGGAAATCAATATTCTATAACATATTTTATTTCTGAAAAATATTTACCAAATAAAATATGAAATTAAATTCGGATTAATTCCTTATATAATTAGAGAATCATGATTTATGGAAATCAAGATTCTAAATTATATTTTATTTCTAATATATTTTCTAGATAAAATATAATATTAAATTCGGATTTAAATCCTTATTTAATTAAATAATCATCAAAGGAATGTTGATTTATAGAAATCAAATTCTTAAACATATTTTAATTCCAAAATAATATAATGACAACTATGACATAATCATTCCTTATCATATGCCATGATTAGATGCATTTTGTCATGCATGTGTTGTGACATGTCATCATATATGTCATGCGTGCGATGTCATATAGATAGAACATATGCATGAGGATAAGACCTAAAACCCTTTTATAAATTTTAAAGTTTACACCTACCGTTAATATGGTAAGAACCAGAGTCTAATTCCTTATTTGAGTTGTTGGCCCAAATCAAGCTCAACCTGAAATTAGATATGTTCGAACCATAGAGATACAATCTTATGATTAACGGGTTGGCTTTAACTTGAAGCATTGACTTGTTGACCTAACGCCAAGGTCAATGTGGATAGAGGTGAAGTCGGATGATATACATTTGTTGTATATTTGTTAATGTGTTAACAACCCGATGTTTATGCGAACATTCAAATAGTTGATAGCATAATGTGATAGTTACATATACGCGATATGTAATCGATATACTTGATACCTACGACTATAGCTAAGAATGGCTTGTTGGCCTAACATCAAGGTTGTTCTTATCTATAGTGGATATCAACCCACTCGGAGAAAAATCTATGATCTCTCGAATTCAAAGTAAGGGCTCTTGAATTCAAAAAGTGAGTGGGAGCCTAATATGTAAATTATTTACATATTAAATCATCTCTCTCACATTCTCGATTTTGTATTTCTAGGTTAATCATTTGATAATGTCGTCTGTTAATCTACATTCAATTTTGGAATCGAACAGACTGACCGGGTCTAACTTCTTGGACTGGCTTCAAAACTTGAGAATCGTTCTCAAGGCTGAGAAGCTTGCTTATGTACTTGAAGAGCCTCTTCCCACCAATCTTGACCATGAAGCAACTCCAGACCAAATGTTGGCCCATCAAAAGCATACGACTGATTCTGAGCTTGCCAATTGCATCATGCTAGCGACGATGACTCCTTGTTGGAGGATCGATGGTCGGCTAGAGGGGAGGGGGGATGAATAGCCCAATTTACGTGTACGGTGGAAATCGTCCGTTCGTCACATGCTCATCTACAATACTCGTTAATGCGCAGCGAAAATAATAGTAATACAAATACAAAAGACTAGCACACACAAATACATACGATATACGTGGTTCAGAACCTTAGAGTTCCTACTCCACGAGGTGAGCTCAACGAGCTCATGTTATGTGCACGACACTAACAAAACTCCTTCTCGACCACAAGTCGGAGGTGGAGAAATCTCGTACAAGCAATTACAACAAGTAATAAAAAATGTACAAGAAAATACAAAGACTATAAATGAAATACGTAAAGAAAACTTTACTACAAATGGCTTTGAACTCTTGCTTGTTGCTTGCTTTGGTTTTCTCTTGAAGGTCTAGAATGCAGCACCAATTCCCCTCCAAAATCTCCTCAAAACCTCTTGCAAAATCCTCCATCTCGAGCTCCATTTATAACCTGCATCAAGCTAATTTTGCGCCAATCAGTCGACTGATTGTGACCATCAGTCGATTGGTCCTGTAGTTGTTGTCTCACAACGACTTGATCCACGCTGGATAAGTTCTAACGGATCCATCATCAGTCGACTGATCATGCCCATCAGTCGACTGATGAACCCATCATTCGAGTGCTCATTGGATCACTCGACTGAAAGACCTTCTGTGCTCGAATTCACCCTGATCAGTCGGTTGCCCTCCTCGGATCGATGGTGTCGATGATCGATCGCCATCTCTTGGCGATGATTTTTGGCGAATCAGTCGATCGAACACCAGTTGAACTCATTTTGACTTGTAGCAGTCTACTAACACCTATGTCAGTCGACTGATGTCGGGTAAAACCTCAAACACCACGTTATTTAAGCATCCGACACTCAATCTTAGCCACTTGGCCAAGTCCACCTCATCCTCACATGGAGTTTCCCACCGAATCTCTCTTCCATTGGCCTATGTCCCTCAGATGCACCAAGTGCATGACTTCGCAATGCCATCCTTCACGTCTCTTGCCCTCGAAGTCTGCTTCCCTTGGGCCTCACTCCATTCGCTCCCCGTTCGGCGGTCCCTCGGATGCACCAAGCGCATGACTTCGTAATGCCATCCTTCACCGACTCAAGAACCCTGAGGCTATGAGACTAGTGACCTTGCCAAGTCCTCAAGACTTCCCACACCAAGCCTCATGATTGGATTTTCCCAACACCAAGCCCCATGCTTGGACTTTTCATCACCAAGGCTACACACTTGGATTTACGTGGCCAACCTATGTTGGACTCCCCATGACAATCTAATGTCATACATTTTGTCAAACATCAAAATACAGTTCGAGTCAAACTCGAGTCTGGTCAATCGTGACCTGAGCCGATTGCACCAACAATCTCCCTCTTTTTGATGTTTGACAAAACCTCAAACTCAAGTCTACCAATTAACCCCAATTGATAATTCTCACATCACAATGAGAATTCCAACTAACCCCAATTGGTAACTTCTCCCCTTTTTTGACATACATCAAAAAGGTCCTCCCCAAGGGTATGAATGTCTCATATCTCAATAAGATCTTACAATCTCTCCCTTGGAGGAAAACACATGCCTTCAATATTTCTAGTGATATGTCTCATATCACTTAAGAGAGGTAATCCCCCAATTTTCCTCCCATGAGGAAAAATTACACATCCATCTTTCCATGATGGATACCTCCCTCTAAAGGCTTGCTCTCCCTTGACCATTGCACCAACAATATCCTTGGAGAGTACCTAAGCCAATAGGAACACTTAAATAATCAAAATTATGGCACAAGTTCAACATTGAACTTCCATACACCTTAAAATTGATACTCATCCTAAACACTTCTCCTAATCCATATCCAATGAATTTCCACCCTTTCTGATGCTTTTCAAAGCATGTCCTAGGGTTACGAGTGGTTAGGGAACCAAAACATAGCTGAACATGAGCCTAACAAATATTGTTTACCCAAAATCAGCCTAGCAATCGACTCTGACAGTAATCAGTTAACTGCCACACACATCAGTTGACTACCATTAAGCGATAGTCGACTAGTAACTGAAAAATCCAAATTTTAGTTATCAAAAATGGTTTTAAAAAATTCATAAGTAATTATACATACAGTGAAAAATCATGAAAATTCATATTCATAATACTTATAATAATCAATATGGGTGAAAAATATTTGAAAATTATTTTACCCACCAAATAGTTAGATTGATACAAAGTTTAAAAGATGAGAAAAGCTTCAATATTTTAGTCATCTTTGTATCACCTCATTCAATGGTGATTGCTATCAAAAGATAGACTTCACCAAGGTTTTTCAAAATGTTTTTAAAATATTTTTAAAACCTTTAAATTTATTTTCCTAAACATCTCACTTGTATCTAAATGTGTGAAACACATACAAGTCAAGTATTTTAGTGAGATGTGGGTCTTGGTTAATTAGGGTCTCATGCATTTATCTAAGCAACACTATTTGACTCCCTTATGCATGGGACTTCAAATCATGCCATAGTCCTTAAATCCATTTTTATTTATGCATGAATGATGATTATAGCATAAATGATAATATAAGAAAGCATGTGCCAATAATCATGATGTCATGGCATGTGAATGAAATCTAAGCATACATGACACAAAAACATGTTGGTGCAATCGGCCCAGGACTCGAGTTTGACTCGAACTGTATTTTGATGTTAGACAAAATGCATGACATGGGATTGTCATGGGAAGTCCGAAATAGGGTTGGCCATGTAAGTCCAAGCGTGTAGCCTTGGTAGGGAAAGTCCAAGCATGAGGCTTGGCATGGAAAATCTAAGCATGAGGCTTGGTGTGAGAAGTCTTAAGAACTTGGCAAGTTCACTAGGCTCGGGGTCCTTGAGTTGGTGAAGGATGACATTGTGAAGCCATGTGCTTAGTGCATCCGAAGGACCGCCGGACGGGGAGCGAATGGAGTGAGGTCCAAGGGAAACATACTTCAAGGGCAAGAGATGCGAAGGATGACATTGCAAAGCCGTGCGCTTGGTGCATCTGAGGGACGTAGGCTGAGGGAAGAGAGCTTCGGTAAGGAACTCCATTAGAGGATGAGGTGGACTTGGCCAAGTGGCTAAGACTGAGTGTCGGAGGCTCAAACAACTTGGTGTTTGAGGTTTTACCCGATATCAATCGACTGACATAGGTGCCAGTCAACTGCTCTAGATCGATTGGACTCGAACGGTGTTCGATTGACCAAGTTACAGGTGAGCGATCATTGTCGAGGGAGGGCGATCAACTACCAACGCCATCACATCGGTCGATTGGCGGTCGAGCCTGAGAACACTTTTCAATCGAGTGATGCACCGAGCACTCGACTGATGGGGTTACTAGTCGACTGATGGGTAGGATCAGTTAATTGATGGTTATCCGTTGGGTTTTTGCCAATGTGGATTTGGTCATTGTGAGACAATGACTACAGGATCAGTCGACTGGAGGCCAGGAGCAGTCGACTGATCGACGCAAAATCAGCCCGAGACTAGCATAAAAGGAGGAGCTTGCAGAAGGATTTCAACAAGGATTTTGGGGAGATTTTGGAGGGGAATTACTACTGCATTCCAGACCTTCAAGAGCCAAACCAAAGCAAGCAACAAGCAAGTGATCAAATCAATTGTGTAAAAGTTCTCTTTTGTATTGTCTTTGTATTTTGGCTTGTATTTTTGTATTACTATTGTAATTGCTTGTACGAGATTTCTCCACCTCCGACTTGTAGTCGAGAAGGAGTTGTTATTAGTGTCGTGCGCATAACATGAGCTCGTTGAGCTCACTCGTGGAGTAGGAACCCAAAGGTTCCGAACCACATATATCTTGGTGTATTGTGTGTGCTTTGTATTTGTCTCGTATATTCGTACTTGTTATTTGTATTTCCGTTGCGCTAACAAATTGTAGAGACGAGCATGCAACGAACGTGATCGAATTCCATTGTACACGCGATTTGGGCTATTCACCCCCTCTAGCCGGCCACCGACGTTCCAATAAGTGGTATCAGAGCGGGTTGCTTGTCGAGGACTAACCGCCAATACAAGCATGACAAGATGGCTAACTACAACATCCATCCACCGAAATTTGATGGAGATTTTCCTTGGTGGAAGAAAAGGATTGAGGTATACTTCAAAACCGATTTTGATATTATGTTAATTCTAGAAAATTGTTTCGAAATGCCTAGGGATGAAAGCAATAGGCAAATTGAAAAGGCAAGATGGACCAAGGACCAAATGAAGGATTTCAAGACAAATCTCAAGGTAATCACATTGTTTAGTGATTTGATTCCTAACAACATTTGGTCTAGGCTAGGTGAATATAGGGATGCAAAGGAGCTATGGCATAAAGTGGTAAAATTCAATGAACATCTTGAATCAGCACAAGTAGAGGAAGAAGCCGAGGAAGAGTGCCCATCAACATCCGGATCCGAGGATGTTGAAGAATTGTCATCCACATTCGAAGATGTGGATGACTTGGTGGAAACCTCCAGCTCTAGCATTGAGGGGGAGGAGAGTTCTTCCATCCCGGAACAAGATCAAGAAGAATCTTCAACATCCGAGAGAAGTGAAAATTCCCTAGGTAACTCAAGTATTGTGATTATAAATAAAAAAAATACATAATATGCTTTGAGTGTTGGGAAACCGGACATTACAAGAGCAAATGCCCAAAATTGGCTAAGGAGAAGGTATTGACATCAAAAGTCAACCAAAAGTCAAAAGATGCCGGAGTCTTCGCTAAAAAGAGTAAAGAGCACATTGTGTGCTTTAAATGCAACCAAAGAGGACACTACCGAAGCCAATGCCCTAGGGGGAGGAAGAAAGGGCAAGAAGGGGCATCTCATGTAGGGGAAGCTTCCAAAGCTAACCCTAATGTAAATTTTAATGCACCTTCAATTTCTAGGACCAAGAAGCATGCTAATTACTTTAGTTCACTTGCTATTATTAATGAAAAGCATGATAGTAGGAACAAATATTTTTGTTTAGGTGCCAAGCATGTTGACTTACCTAAGGACAAACCTAGACACATTAATTCTAGAAAAATCCTACCTAAGGAGTCCATTAGGAGGATAGAAGAAAATTTGGGCATTAACCCCAAAAAGTCTAGGCATATGCCTAAGAAGAGTCATTCCCAAAAGATAAATGAAAAATCAAAATTGGAAAAATTAGAACTAGAAAACCAAGCCTTGAGGTCAAGGCTTGAGAAACTTAAGAAGATCCTAGCAAGAATTACAAATTCAATTAAAGGGTCAAATGTTCAAAATTCAAGGCCTAGGAAACAAGAAATGTCCAAGGGAAAGAAAGGCTTGAGTCACAAACCTATGTCCTACCATAATGTTCCATTCAATTATGGAACTATTTCTAGGTCTAGGAAAACTAAGGTTAGTAGGGAAGTCATCCCTAAGACTAGCCATGGTGTTTGTTTAGTGGCTAAGGGTTCAAGAAAAACTAAGGTAACCACTAAGAAGGTCAAAGGGGGAGTCACCTCTAGAGTTGACCTAAGGAAGACCCAATTGACTAAGGCTTCAAAGCCAAAAAGGGTCATTAGGAAGGTATCTAGGGAAGTTTTCCCTAGTGAATACCTAGTTAACCCAAGGAGCTCCAATAGGTATTGGGTTCCTAGGAGCGTGATCGATTCACGCTAAATGGGTTAGGGTGTGTCAACCCTAAGTGGATGGGTAGTTAACCTAGCCATTGTGAGTTGACACATTAGGATGTGTCAATGTGATTTGAGAAGATGAAAAATGATTAAATTGGCACAATTAGTTCTTAGGAGTAATGGTGTGCCATTTTGGATTTTTGGCACACTAGGAGGATAAATGGCATTAAGGCAAAATGAATTTAATTCTAAGAAATGACAAATTGAATTTAACACTTTGGTATTTCATACCTTAGTATTTTATAATTGTCATGCTTTGTTTGCCTTGCCATGACATGACATCATATTTTAGTTTTATCATATAAAATGTCATGATCATTTTTAGGGTTATTTCTATATGTCATGTATGCTTAGATTTCATTCACATGCCATGACATCATGATTTTGGCACATGCTTTTATCTTTGTATCATTTATGCCACAATCATCATTCATGCATAAATAAAATGGATTTAAGGACTATGACATGATTTGAAGGGAATCAAATATTGTTGCCTAGAGATATGCATGAAACCCTAAATAACAAATTCCACATCTTACTAATACTTGACTTGTATGTGTTTTACACATCTAGATACAAGTGAGATTTTTAGGAAAATAGAATTAAAGGTTTTAAAAACATTTTAAAATCATTTTGAAAAACTTTGGTGAAGTCTATCTTTTGATAGCAATCACCATTGAATGGGATGAAACAAAGAGGGCTCAATATTGAAGCTTTTCTCAACTTTTGAACTTTGTATCAATCTCGCTATTTTGTGGGTAAAATAATTTTTAAATATTTTTCACCCATAATGATTGTGATAAGTAATGTATGTACAAATTTTCATGATTTTTCAATGTATGTATATTTACTTATGAATTTCGGAACTTAGGTTCTGAAAATCTAATTTCTGCATTTACAGTTATCAGTCGACTGCCATGGGTGGCAGTCCACTGATGTGGGAAGGAGTCAACTAATCTTTGAGAGAGTCGACTGATAATGCTGATTTCGGGTAAACCATGGTTGTTAGGCCCATGTTCAGCTATGTTTTGGTCCCCTAACCACTCCTAACCCTAGGACATGCTATGGAGAGCATTAGAAAGGGTGGAAATTCATTGGATATGGACTAGGAGAAGTATTTAGGGTGAGTATCAATTTTAAGGTGGATAGGAGTTCATTGTTGAACTTTGCCTTAATTTTGATTGTTTAGCGTTCCTATTGGCTTAGGGACTCTCCAAGGACATTGTTGGTGCAATGGTCAAGGGGGAGCAAGCCTTTAGGGGGAGGTATCCATCATGGGAAGATGGATGTGTATTTTTCCTCATGGGAGGAAAATTGGGAGATTGCCTCTCATAAGTGATATGAGACTTATCACTAGAAAGATTATAGGCATGTGTTCCTCCAAGGGAGAGATTGTAAGATCTAATTGGGATATGAGATATTCATACCCTTGGGGAGGACCTTTTTGATGTATGTCAAAAGGCGGAGAAGTTACCAATTGGGATAGTTAGAATTCTCATTGGGATGTGAGAATTTCTAATTGGGGATAGTTGGTAGACTTGAGTTTGAGGTTTTGTCAAACATCAAAAAGGGAGAGATTGTTGGTGCAATCGGTCAGGACTCGAGTTTGACTCGAACTGCATTTTGATGTTAGACAAAATGCATGACATGGGAAGTCCGACATAGGGTTGGCCATGTAAGTCCAAGTGTATAGCCTTGACGGTGTAAGACCAAGCATGGGGCTTGACATGGAAATGTTGGGATGTATACTAAAAGGCTAACCTTTGTATGAACATCTTTATTTTTGAAATAAGAATCACATGATCATTGTTTGCATTTTATGGTTATACATATTGTCTGATACATTACATTGTAGATAACATGGTGTGAGGTGTCACACATAAGGTCATGTTATCAATTCCTTGTAGAGTATAAGTAGAGGCTCACAACCAAGATGGTTTTAGACAAACCATTGGCATGGTTGTAGTGTAATCTTGTATTGGTTTGTCTTGACCATAGAATTACACTAGTACACTTTGTGTGTATTGAGCAGGACTGACTTAGAGGTGATTCAATTTATTGCTGACTACATAATTGAATCAGACATCGGATATTATGGTGTACATGGTCTTGATCCCGATATAATAATGGGCACATGTACTTAATATTTATTTCTTTGATTTACCAATGGGCGAGATTTATAGATTAAATCGATAGGCTCGGTAAGTTGGGAAATAATATTATTTATATGGTATGTCATTGATTATAGGAGGAAACCGTATCCTATGTATTAGGATGATGATGTCCCCTTGAGGAGCTCATAAGGATCATCATGTAAACCCTGCAGATGAACTTGGTCTTGTAGGTAGTCGCTTCGGAGGCTCATTGGCTCCCATGTCCCCGGATTAAAATTTTCACTAATGAAAGAATTAATCCGGATAGGATGAGTTTCCTTAGTACAACCTATTCGTCGTCGTGCTAACAACTTGAGTGGTTGCTTGAACAAACTAGTTGTTTAAGCAACACAACTCTTCTAGTTGGTTAGCTGTGGAAGAGACGACGGATGGATCGCCGGTTTTTGTGTTTGTCTTCGGGGTCCATGATTATACAATATATATTCATACACACACATGCATAATCCAAATATTAAAGAATATATTCAGATCTGTAAATAAAGTTAAAATAACTTTATACCTTACGATCTTCTATCATATGTCCTATCCTTCTCGTGGACAACGTGTGGACGAAGATCCTCCACGAGTAGAAGCCTTCTAGATCACTTTCTTCTCTACCTTGTCCGCTGCGAACAAAGAGAAGAACTAACAAATACCTTTCCTATCTAGAACTGGCCACCAAATTAGGGAATTTGGTGTAACCGCCGGCCAAGGAGCAATGGATGATGCGCCGGCCAACTTAAAGAGGAGTTGCCGCCGGCCACCAAGGAGAAAGGAAGGAGGAAGACCACCGGCCACCAATGGAAGGAGAGCCACCGAATAAGGAAGAAGAGAAAGGCCTTAAGGATGGGCGCTGGCCAAGTATTGATGGAGGAAGTTGGGCGCCGGCAACAACTAGAAGGAAGAAGAAGGTTGCCGCCCACTTTTGCTCCAAACCCTAGCCGCCCACTTCTCCAAGAGCCAAACCCTAATTCTCTAATTCAAATCCTTGATTCTTCTTGCCGCCCAACCCTAAGCATCTATTTATAGAATAGGGATTAAGCCTCCTTTAATCTCCACCGTCGGATCTAGGGATTTAATTTCCACCGTCGGATCTAGGGTTTTATCCCAACCGTCGGATCTAGGGTTTAATCCCAACCGTCAGATCTAAGATTTCATCCCAACCGTCGGATCTAAGGTTTCATCCCAACCGTCGGATCTAGGGTTTTATCCCAACCGTCGGATCTAGGGATTTAATCCCAACCGTCGATTCTAGGATTTCATCCTAACCATCGGATCTAGGGATTTAATCCCAACCGTTGGTTCTAGGGTTTCATCCAACCATCGGATCTAGGGATTTAATCCCAACCATTGGTTCTAGGTTTTGTTTTACATTCTTGGATCTAGACTTCACAAGGATTATATTAGGCTACGATAGGGACCATAAGGAGGAGTTGGGTCTTGGCCACCCGATGGATCGGAACCACACAAACTTGATCCATCAATGATGTTCCATTCCACTAGAGGATCATCATTGAACTACCTCACCAACCCCCATAAATCAATATGGGCTCCATATATTATTTGTACATTAATCTCCCCGTGTTTAAGATATCAAATGTCCGTCAATTAATTGATTTACTGACCATCAATTAATTAACATCTAATTCCTCGAGTAGTACCACTCAACCTTATCATCATGTTAACTAAGTCAACCAGCTGGGTTTACATGATGAACCTTATGAGCTCCTCAAGGGGACATCATCAACCTAATATATAGGACACGGTTTCCTCCTATAATCAACGGCACACCATGTAAATAATATTATTTCCCAACTTACCGGGCATATTGATTTAATCCATCTAAATCTCACCCACTGGTAAATCAAAGAAATAAATACTAAGTACATGTGTCCGTTATTATATCGGGATTAAGAGCATGTACAACATAATATCCGAGGTCCGATTCAATTATGTAGTCAGTACTAAATTGAAACACCTCTATGTCGGTCCTACTCAATACACCTAAGTGTACTAGTGTAACTCTATGTTCAAGATAAAACAATACCAAGCTACACTACAACCATGCCAATGATTTGTCCAAAACCATCTTGGTTGTAAGCCTTTACTTATATTTTACAAGGTACTGATAACATGATCTTCTGTGCCACACCAAGCACCATGCTATCTATAATGTAAAATATTAGACAATATGCACACATATATAATGAATATATAAAATGCAAACAATGATCATGTGATTCTTATTTCAAAATAAAATGTTCATACAAAAAGAGCTAGGCTTTCAGTATACATTCCAACAATCTCCCACTTATACTAAAAGACTATGCTGTCATCACTCTGCCATACATCTGATCCCCATGTCCTCCACATGCCTATCAAACGCTTTCGCTGGAAGGGCCTTAGTGATTGGATCCGCCAGGTTATCCTCTGATGCAATCTTGGCGACAGCAACTTCTCCTCGCTTTACGATCTCTCGTATGAGGTGGTACTTGTGCTCTATGTGTTTACTCGCCTTATGGGCTCGTGGTTCCTTCGAGTTTGCAACTGCACCACTGTTATCACAATAAATTGTGATAGTTCTGGGCAAACCAGGAATCACATCCAAGTCCATCAAGAAGTTCCTGAGCCATACAACTTCCTTGGCTGCCTCAGAGGCTGCCACATACTCAGCTTCCATGGTAGAGTCCGCCACGCATTTCTGCTTGACACTCCTCCATACTATGGCTCCACCTCCAAAAGTAAACACAAACCCCGAGGTAGACTTACTCTTGTCCCTATCTGATTGGAAATCCGAATCCATGTAACCCACAGGGACTAATTGATCTGCCCGGTAAACCAGCATATAATCCCTAGTCCTTCTCAGGTACTTCAATATATGCTTTACCGCAGTCCAATGTCCCTGTCCAGGATTACTCTGATATCTGCTAACCATGCCCACGGCAAAGCAGATATCCGGTCTCGTACATAGCATAGCATACATAAGGCTTCCTACTGCCGAAGCATAAGGAACCACCTTCATGTCCTCTATCTCCTTTGATGTTTTGGGACACATCTCTTTAGATAAAGGAACTCCATGCCTAAAAGGTAGAAAACCTTTCTTGGAGTTCTGCATGCTAAAACGAGCAAGGATAGTGTCAATGTATGAAGCTTGAGATAAGCACAACATCCTTTTCTTGCGATCCCTTATAACTTTGATCCCAAGGATGTGTCCCACTTCTCCCAAGTCCTTCATGTCAAACTGTTTGGACAACCATACCCTTACGTCTGATAACACTTTGATATTGTTGCCAACTAACAAAATGTCATCTACGTATAGTACAAGAAACACCACTACGTTTCCGTCACATCTCTTGTATACACAAGGCTCATCCGGACTTTGAATAAATCCATATGACTGGATTACCTCATCAAAGCGGATGTTCCAAGATCTAGAAGCTTGCTTCAATCCATAAATGGACTGATTAAGCTTACATACAAGATGCTCTTTGCCTTTAGCAATGAATCCCTCTGGTTGCCGCATATAGATGTTCTCCTCAAGACTTCCGTTAAGGAAAGCTGTCTTGACATCCATCTGCCATATCTCATAATCCATATGAGCTGCTATAGATAAGAGAATCCGGATAGACTTAAGCATAGCTACCGACGAAAAGGTCTCCTCATAATCAATACCCTCTTTCTGAGTATACCCTTTCGTAACAAGCCTAGCTTTGAAGGTCTCAACCTTCCCGTCTACTCCTCTCTTTCTCTTGTAGATCCACTTGCATCCAATGGTTTTTACACCATCGGGTGGCTCTACTAGCTCCCAGATCTGATTAGAATCCATAGATTCTATCTCTGAATTCATCGCTCTTTGCCAAGATACTGCATCTCTATCTTGGATTGCCTAGTCATATGTCCAGGGATCAGGTTCATGTTCACCAGGGACTAAGTCCGAAGACTCTCCCAAAAACATGAATCTGTCGGGTTGTCTAACAACCCTCCCACTACGACGAGGTGCCTCCTGTGTATGCTCTGTGACACGCGGTGCAGTGACTTGTGGTGTCTCCTCTTGTACCGGTGGTACTGAAGTCGGGACTTCCCCTGTCATCTCCTCAAGAACAATCCTACTCATGGGCTTGTGGTTCATCACATAGTCCTCCTCTAGAAATCTAGCATTTGTACTCACGATCACCTTCTGATCTCTAGGACTATAGAATAAACCACCCTTCGTTCCCTTAGGGTAGCCAACAAACAAGCGCACTTCTGTACGAGATTCCAACTTACCAGCATCTCCCTTCAGCACATGTGTTGGACTACCCCAAATCCGAATATGTCTTAGACTAGGCTTTCGCCCAATCCACAACTCTGTGGGTGTAGAGGGTACTGACTTAGATGGAACCAAGTTCAGAATGTGTGCTACTGTTTCCAGAGCAAACCCCCAGAACGAATCAGGTAACTCAGAATAACTCATCATAGATCTGACCATCTCCATAAGAGTCCTGTTCCTTCGCTCCGCCACACCATTCTGCTGGGGTGTGCCAAAGTGACAATTGGGATTGAATCCCAGCCTCTGATAAGTAACTCCTAAACTCTCCCAAGAGGTACTCGCCACCACGATCAGATCGTAATGTCTTGATACTTTTACCTTGACGATTCTCCACATCGACCTTGAATTCTTTGAACTGTCAAAGCATCGGACTCATGGCGCATCAAGTAAATGTATCCATATCTTGAATAATCGTCTATAAAAGAGAAAATATTCAAAACCACCTCTTACTGGATAGACATAGGACCACACAAATCAGAATGAACCAATTCTAACACATCTTTGGCTCTATACCCCTTGGCCTTAAAAGGCCTCTTGGTCATTTTACCTTCCAAGCAAGATTCGCAGGTTGGGAGATCCTCCACCACTAATGAACCCAAAGGTCCATCGGCTATCAACCTTTGAATTCTACTTAGGTTAATATGACCAAGCCTTAGATGCCAAAGATATGTTTGGTTCATTCATGAAGGTTCTTTTCTCTTATTAGATTTAGAAGATGAGTTATTTACTTCTATTTGCATCGTGGGAGTTTTTGGTTCAAGAGTGTATAAATTGCCAACCAATGTACTGTAATCAGTATAATCTCCCTATTCCTTTTATAACCACTTGTCATTAAAAGAAATGTAGAATATCCATCCATAAACAATTTAGAAACTGAAATTAAATTCTTTCTAAAAGTAGGTACATAAAGACAATTTCAAAACCAAAACTTTATTCCTATCAAAAGATATAAACGTCTCCCCGCAATAGCCGCCACCTTTGAAGCATTGCCCATGAAGGCGGTAATCTCTCCTCCTAGTCGTCGGGTTTCTGGAACCCTGCAAAGTATTGCAGACATGATCGGTGGCTCTGTATCTACACACGACAGTAGATAACACCGCTAAACATGTTTCAACAACTAAACAAGAAGATATACCTTTGTTCTTTTGGCGAGGACAGTCCGCCTTCCAATGTCCAGTCTGCTTGCAAGTGAAGCACTTGCCTTTCGGCTTCTTCACTCCTGCCTGAGGTCCCACTGCCACCTTCTTCGCTCCACCTTGCTTCTTCTTCTTCTTACCTTTCGGTTTAGAGGAAGAAACCTTCTGAGCGACCATGGCTTGAGAACTCGTGAAAAAGCCCTCTGTAGCCTAGAGTTACATCGGAAGCTCCGCCAACGAATACAACCTCTTGTTCATGTTGTAGTTGAGGCGGAACTGCTCAAAACTCCTGGGCAGAGACTGGAGAATGATATCGACCTGGGTTTCCCCATCGATCTCAGCTCCAAGGACTTCCATCTCATTAAGATGAGCCATCATCTTGAGAACATGATCCCTAACGGGTGTTCCCTCGACCATGGTGGTCGTCATCAAGTTTCTCATTGCCTCCTGCCTAGCCGCCCTACTCTGATGTCCGAAAAGTTCCTTGAGATTGAACATCATGTCATAAGCAGTGGCTATAGCCTGATGCTGATGTTGCAGCACATTTGACATAGATGCCAAAATGTAACACCGCGCCATCTCATCTGCCTTAACCCATTTCTTATAACGTTCTTTCTCCTTTTCATCAGAGTCATCGGTGGGCTTAGGAGGACAGACCTCGAAGAGTACAAATTTGTACTCTTCCACAGTTAAGACAATATCCAGGTTTCTTTTCCAATCAATGTAGTTTGGACCAGTAAGTTTGTTTTCTTTTAAAATCACAGCAAGTGGGTTGAAAGCCATTTGAAAATCCTAAAAATCACAATGATAAAAAAATATTAGATTTCAAATATTATTGATTCCTCAAAACAATAAAATTCCGAAATCAACCAACACCTCAAAACACCGAGAATATCGCATGCCACGATAGTGTGGACGTATACGAATTCTGCATTTGTAAGAGGAGGTTTTACCCATTAATTTTATTATCTTGTCAACCTTACTTTTTGACAAATAAAATTAATAGTTGGTTCCTCTTTGGCCCTACAAATAAAAGCAGTGACTCCGATGGGGAGGATACTTTTAATTTGCATCTAAGTGTGCACCATTACACGATACTAAGGGAATTATTTCGGATTATGTGCCTTACCGATGGGGAAGTACACACGCTCCTTAATAATTTCCTATATCCATTATTTGACCTAGTGATCCGCAAACAAACCCATCCGATGGGGAGGAAGGCACTCAGAGCCAACGCGTAAGTTTGTTGCATCACACGTCAAATTGTAATGGAGGCCATGGGAATTAATTAAAATGTCTCTCTCCCACTTAGTAAATTAAAATTGAGGAATTTTAAAACATACACAACATGTATATAAAACAAATAAGCAATAAATATGGAAAAAATAGAATTTTTCCAACTATTATGGCATTGTCCTCCAATATGCATCCCGTCGTGTCGCCACCTCGTCCGCTCCATCTTTTCCCGTGCGCAAGTCACCAAAGAGTTCCGAGCCGAGATAAAACATTTTAATTTACATCCATCGATCCTATACTCCACAAAGGAGTGTACAAATCATCTAGATCGAAAGTAAACTAAAATGAGTGGCTAAACAATGTCGTATTTAATTACAAAAATTAAATACTAATCTAGCCTCGTCAACCCCGAGGATTCAAATAATAAATTTTTTACACACATCCATTCACATACACACACATGGCCATAATAGTCGGATCTTATGCCTGCAACCAAAGAGTTAAACTACGCATATCCTACTATTATCCGGCACATCTAATATATGAAATATGCATAAAAATTAACCGAATCCAAAACACACAAAACCGGAAACCTGGCTCTGATACCAGTTGTAGGTAGTCGCTTCGGAGGCTCATTGGCTCCCATGTCCCCGGATTAAAATTTTCACTAATGAAAGAATTAATCCGGATAGGATGAGCTTCCTTAGTACAACCTATTCATCGTCGTGCTAACAACTTGAGTGGTCGCTTGAACAAACTAGTTGTTCAAGCAACACAACTCTTCTAGTTGGTTAGCCGCGGAAGAGACGACGGATGGATCGCCGGTTTTTGTGTTTGTCTTCGGGGTCCATGATTATACAATATATATTCATACACACACATGCATAATCAAAATATTAAAGAATATATTCAGATCTATAAATAAAGTTAAAATAACTTTATACCTTACGATCTTCTATCGTATGTCCTATCTTTCTCGTGGACGACGTGTGGACGAAGATCCTCCACGAGTAGAAGCCTTCTAGATCACTTTCTTCTCTACCTTGTCCGCTGCGAACAAAGAGAAGAACTAACAAATACCTTTCCTATCTAGAACCGGCCACCAAATTAGGGAATTTGGTGTAACCGCCGGCCAAGGAGCAATGGATGATGCGCCGGCCAACTTAAAGAGGAGTTGCCGCCGGCCACCAAGGAGAAAGGAAGGAGGAAGACCACCGGCCACCAATGGAAGGAGAGCCACCGACTAAGGAAGAAGAGAAAGGCCTTAAGGATGGGCGTCGGCCATGTATTGATGGAGGAAGTTGGGCGCCGGCAACAACTAGAAGGAAGAAGAAGGTTGCCGCCCACTTTTGCTCCAAACCCTAGCCGCCCACTTCTCCAAGAGCCAAACCCTAATTCTCTAATTCAAATCCTTGATTCTTCTTGCCGCCCAACCCTAAGCATCTATTTATAGAATAGGGCTTAAGCCTTCTTTAATCTCCACCGTCGGATCTAGGGATTTAATTTCCACCGTCGGATCTAGGGTTTTATCCCAACCGTCGGATCTAGGGTTTAATCCCAACCGTCGGATCTAGGATTTCATCCCAACCGTTGGATCTAAGGTTTCATCTCAACCGTCGGATCTAGGGTTTTATCCCAACCGTCGGATCTAGGGATTTAATCCCAACCGTCGATTCTAGGATTTCATCCTAACCATCGGATCTAGGGATTTAATCCCAACCGTTGGTTCTAGGGTTTCATCCAACCATCGAATCTAGGGATTTAATCCCAACCATTGGTTCTAGGTTTTGTTTTACATTCTTGGATCTAGACTTCACAAGGATTATATTAGGCTACGATAGGGACCATAAGGAGGAGTTGGGTCTTGGCCACCCGATGGATCGGAACCACACAAACTTGATCCATCAATGATGTTCCATTCCACTAGAGGATCATCATTGAACTACCTCACCAACCCCCATAAATCAATATGGGCTCCATATATTATTTGTACATTAATCTCGCCATGTTTAAGATATCGAATGTCCGTCAATTAATTGATTTACTGACCATCAATTAATTAACATCTAATTCCTCGAGTAGTACCACTCAACCTTATCATCATGTTGACTAAGTCAACCAGCTGGGTTTACATGATGAACCTTATGAGCTCCTCAAGGGGACATCATCAACCTAATATATAGGACACGGTTTCCTCCTATAATCAACGACACACCATGTAAATAATATTATTTCCCAACTTACCGGGCATATTGATTTAATCCATCTAAATCTCACCCACTGGTAAATCAAAGAAATAAATACTAAGTACATGTTCCCGTTATTATATCGGGATTAAGAGCATGTACAACATAATATCCGAGGTACGATTCAATTATGTAGTCAGTACTAAATTGAATCACCTCTATGTCGGTCCTACTCAATACACCTAAGTGTACTAGTGTAACTCTATGTTCAAGATAAAACAATACCAAGCTACACTACAACCATGCCAATGGTTTGTCCAAAACCATCTTGGTTGTGAGCCTTTACTTATATTTTACAAGGTACTGATAACATGATCTTCTGTACCACACCAAGCACCATGTTATCTACAATGTAAAATATTAGACAATATGCACACATATATAATGAATATATAAAATGAAAACAATGATCATGTGATTCTTATTTCAAAATAAAATGTTCATACAAAAAGAGCTAGGCTTTCAATATACATTCCAACAGGTCCGACATGATGATAAGGATGAGTGGTACTACTCATGGAGTTAGATGTTGATTAATTAATTATCAATAAATTAATTAATTAACGGACTTTCGATATCTTAAACACGGGATGATATTTGTACAATTAATATAAGGATCCCATATTTAATTATGGGGGTTAGAGAGGTAGATCAATGATAATCCTCTAGTGGAATCGATTATCATTAATGGATCAGATTTTATGTGGGTTGGATCCATTAGGTGGCCAAGATCCAACTCCTCCTCATGGTCTCTATTGTAGCCTATTAAAACCCTCATGAAGTCTAGATCCAACAGACACGATTAAAAGGAGGCTTGGGAGAAATATATAAATATAAGAGGCTTGGCTTGGGCGAAAACTAATCTGTGGAGATTAGGGTTTTCTTCCATTGGCTTGGGCGGCAAAGAGAATTGGAATTCTAGGGTTTGCTCCCAAGGCTTGGTCGACTAGGGTTTGGAGAAGGTTTGGGCGACAATAAGTGGAAGGGTTAGGGTTTTAATTTCCTCTCTTCCTAAGGTATAGCAGGCGCCCCTCCTCTTATTCATCCCAAGGTCGGCACCCCTTTCTTCTTCCTCGTCAAGGGCCGGTGGCAAAGCAAGGAGGAGAGGGTCCTTTCTTTCATTGCCTTGGCCGGTTCTTCTTCTCCCTCTCTTTAGGGCCGGCAGACACCAAGGGTTTGGCATTTGGTTGTTGGCGCAAGTAAGGAGAAGAAGGGAGAAGTATTCTTTCCTTTGTTCGGAGCGAGCAAGGAAGGGAAGAACGAGATCTAGGAGGCTTCAACTCTTGAAGGATTATTGCCCACACAATTTCCAAGAAGAGGATAGGTCATACAATAGAAGACCAAGAGGTAAACAAGAGGTATAATTCTTGTTTTGGTTTCCTTTTGTTCCTTTACAATTTGTTTATAATTGTATGTGGCTAATTTACTTGGACCCTAAAGATAAACACAAAAATCGGCGATCCGTACATCATCTATTCCGCGACTAATCGAGAAAAAGAGTTAGGTTGCTTGAACAACAAGTTCGTTCAAGAGACCACTCGAATCGAATAGCATGATGATGGATCGGTTGTTTGGGTAATCCGTCTTTGTCAAGGATTAATTTTTTTTAATCCAAGGACATAGATAGGATCGCCATGCACGAGCAACCGAAGCTGGAAGCTATTGCCTACAAGTGGTATCAGAGGCATGGTTTTCGGTTGTGTGTGTTTAGGATTCGGTTACTTTTATGCACTTATCATATATTATGTGTGCCGGATAATAGTAGGATGTGCGTAGGCTAACTTTTTGATTGTAGGCATAAGATCCAACTATTATGGCCATATGTGTGTATATGTGATTGTATGTGTGTAATTGTAATATTATTTGAATCCTCGGGCTTGATGAGGCTAGTATTTAATTTTTATAATTAAGTACGACATTATTTAGCCACTATTTTATTTTAGTTTAATTTCGATCTAGATTTCATGTACACTCCTTTGTGGAGTATAGGATCGATGGATGTAAATTAAAATAATTATTCTCGGCTTGGATCTCCGGATTGCTTGTACATGGTGTATTGAGGAACGGACGAGATGACGAGACGACGGGAGGCATATTGGAAAACAAAAGCCAAAATAGTTGGAAAATATTTTTTTCATATTTATTATTTCTTGTTTTATATGCATGTTGTGTTCTTGGAAAATTCCTTATTTTAAATTACTAAGTGGGAGAGGGATATTTTTTTTTAATTCCCATGGCCTCCATTACAATTTGACATGTGATGCAAACAAACTTGCGGGTCGGCTCTGAATGCCTTCCGCCCCATCGAATGAGTTTGTTTTGTGAATCACAAGGTCAAATATGATTATAAGAAATTATTTATGAGCGTGTGTACTTCCCCATCGGAAAGCACATAATCTGAGATAATTTCCTTGGTATCAAGTCATGGTGAACACTTAGATGCAAATAAGAGTATCCTCCCCATCGGAGTCACTGCTTTTATTTGAAGGGCTGAAGAGAAACCAACTATTAATTTTATTTGTCAAAAAGTAAGGTAGATAGGATAATAAAATTAATGGGTAAAACCTCTTCTTACAAATGTAGTATTCGTATACGTCCACACTATCGTTGCATATGATATTCTCGGTGTTTCGAGGTGTTGGTTGATTTTAAAATTTTATTGTTTGAAGAATCAATAAATTTTTGAAATCTAATGTTTTGGTCTAAGTGATTCTTAGGTTTCTCAAAAATGACTTTCAACCTACTTGCTGTGATACTAAAACAAAATAAACTTACTGGACCTAACTATGTGGATTGGAAAAGAAATCTAGATATAGTCTTGACTGCTGAGGAGTACAAGTATGTACTTCACGAAGAGTGTCCTCCTAAGCCTGAGAATGATTCTGGGAAAAAGGAGAAAGAGAGTTATAAGAAGTGGATCAAGGCTGATGAGATGACGCGGTGTTATATTTTGTCTTCTATGACAAATGTAATGCAACATCAACATTTTTGGATGGATATTGTATTTCTTTTAATGACAGAGTTGCTATAAAAAGGAATAGGGAGATTATCTATTCTGGTACGTTGGTAGGTAATTTATATACTCTTGAACAAAAAGCTCCCACGATGCAAATAGAAGTAAATAACTCATCTTCTAAATCTAATAAGAGAAAAGAACCTTCGAAAATGAACCAAATGTATCTTTGGCATCTAAGGTTAGGTCATATTAACCTAAGTAGAATTTAAAGGTTGATAGCTGATGGACCTTTGGGTTCATTAGTGGTGGAAGATTTTCCAACCTGCGAATCTTGCTTGGAAGGTAAAATGACCAAGAGCCCTTTTAAGGCTAAGGGGTATAGAGCCAAAGATGTGTTGGAATTGGTTAAATCTAATTTGTGTGGTCCTATGTCTATCCAGGCTAGAAGTGGTTTTGAATATTTCATCTCCTTTATAGATGATTATTCAAGATATGAATACATTTACTTCATGCGCTGCAAGTCTGAATGCTTTGACAGTTCAAAGAATTCAAGGGTGATGTGGAAAAACGTCAAGGTAAAAGTTTCAAGACACTATGATCTGATCGTGGTGGTGAGTACCTCTTGGGAGAGTTTAGGAATTACTTATCAAAGGCTGGGATTCAATCCCAATTGTCTGCACCTAAAACACCCCAGCAGAATAGTGTAGCGGAGCGAAGCAATAGGACTCTTATGTAGATGGTTAGATCGATGATGAGTTATTTTGAGTTACCAGATTCATTTTGGGGGAATGCTCTTGATATGACAGTGTATATTCTGAACTTGGTACCTTCTAAATTAGTGCCTTCTACTTCCACAGAATTGTGAACTGGGCGAAAGCCTAGTCTGAGACATATTAAGATTGGGGGAGTCCAACACATGTGCTGAAGGACGATACTGGTAAGTTGGAACCTCGTACAGAAGTGCACTTGTTCGTAGGCTATCCTAGAGGAACGAAAGGTGGTTTGTTCTATAGTCCTAGAGATAAGAGGGTGATCGTTAGCACGAACGCTAGATTTTTAGAGGAAGACTATGTGATGAACCACAAGCCCATGAGTAAGATTATTATGAAGGAATTGAGAGGGAAAGTCACTACTTCAGTACCACCGGTACAAGAGGATATACCATAAGTGACTGCATCACGTGTCACAGAGGATGCACAGGTGATACCTCGTCGTAGTGGGAGGGTTGTTAGATAACCTGATAGATTTATTTTCTTGGGAGAATCTTCTGATTTGGTCCCTGGCGAACATGAACCTGATCCCTGGATATATGACAAGGCAATCCAAGATAAAGATGCAGTATCTTAGCAAAGTGCAATGAATACTGAGATAGAATCTATGGATTCAAATCAGGTATGGGAGCTAGTAGAACCACCCAATAGTGTAAAAACCATTGGATGCAAGTGAATCTACAAAAGAAAGAGAGGAATAGACGGGAAGGTTGAGACCTTCAAAGCAAGGCTTGTTGCGAAAGGGTATACTCAGAAAGAGGGTATCGATTATGAGGAGTCCTTTTCGTCGGTAGCCATGCTTAAGTCTATCCAGATTCTCTTATCTATTGCTGCTCATATGGATTATGAGGTGTGACAAATGAATGTCAAGACAACTTTCCTTAATGGAAGTCTTGAGAAAAACTTCTATATGGAGGAACCTGAGGGATTCATTGCAAAGGGAAAATCACATCTTGTGTGCAAGCTTAATCGGTCCATTTATAGATTGAAGCAAGCTTCGAGATCTTGGAATATCCACTTTGATGAGGTAATCCAGTTGTATGGATTTATTCAAAGCCTGGATGAGTCTTGTGTATACAAGCGATGTGACGGAAATATAGTGGTATTTCTTGTACTATACGTAGATGACATTTTGCTAATTAGCAACAATGTCAAAGTGTTATCAGACTTAAGGGTATGGTTGTCCAAACAGTTTGATATGAAGGACTTGGGAGAAGTGGGACACATCCTTGGGATCAAGGCTATAAGGGATCGCAAGAAAAGAATGTTGTGCTTATCTCAAGCTTCATACATAGACACTATTTTGGCTCGTTTTAGCATGCAGAACTCCAAGAAAGGTTTTCTACCTTTTAGGCATGGAGTACCTTTATCTAAAGGGATGTGTCCTAGAACATCAAAGGAGATAGAGGAGATGAAGGCGGTTCCTTATGCTTCGACAGTAGGAAGCCTCATGTATGCAATGTTTTATATGAGGTCGGATATCTATTTTACCGTGGGGATGGTTAGCAGATATCAGAGTAATCTAGGACAGGGACATTGGACTGCGGTAAAATATATATTGAAGTACCTGAGAAGGACTAGGGATTATATGCTAGTATACCAAGCAGATCAATTACTCCCTGTGGGTTACACAGATTTTGACTTCCAATCAGATAGGGATAACAGTAAGTCTACCTCAGGTTTTGTGTTTACTTTGGGAGGTGGAGCCATTGTATGGAGGAGTGTCAAGCAGAAATGCATGGCGGACTCCACCATGGAAGCTGAGTATGTGGCAACCTATTAGGCAGCCAAATAAGATGTATGGCTCAGGAACTTCTTGATGGACTTGGATGTGATTCCCAATTTTCTCAAAACTATCACAATTTATTGTGATAACAGTGGTGCAGTTGCAAACTCGAAGGAACTACGAGCCCATAAGGTAAGTAAACACATAGAGTGCAAGTACCCCCTGATACGATAGATCGTAAAGCGGGTAGAAGTTATTGTCGCCAAGATTGCATTAGAGGATAACCTGGTAGATCCTTTCACTAAGGCCTTTCTAGCGAGAGCTTTTGATAGGCATGTGGAGGGAATGGGAATCAGATGTATGACACTTTGATGGCAACATAGTCTTTTAGTATAAGTGGGAGATTATTGGGATATATACTGAAAGCCTAGCCTTTGTATGCACATCTTTATTTTTGAAATAAGAATCACATGATCATTGTTTGCATTTTATGGTTATGCATATTGTCTGATACATTACATTGTAGATAACAGGGTGTGTGGTGTCACACAGAAGATCATGTTATCAGTTCCTTATAGAGTATAAGTAGAGGCTCACAACCAAGATGGTTTTGGACAAACCAATGACATGGTTGTAGTGTAATTTGGTATTGGTTTGTCTTGACCATAGAATTATACTAGTACACTATGTGTATTGAGCATGACCAACTTAGAGGTGATTCAATTTATTGCTGACTACATAATTGAATTAGACCTCGGATATTATGGTGTACATGGTCTTGATCCCGATATAATAACGGGCACATATACTTAATATTTATTTCTTTGATTTACCAATGGGCGAGATTTATGGATTAAATCGATAGGCTCGGTAAGTTGGGAAATAATATTATTTACATGGTGTGCCGTTGATTATAGGAGGAAACTGTGTCCTATGTATTAAGATCATGATATCCTCTTGAGGATCTTATAAGGATCAACATGTAAACCCTGTAGGTGGATTTGGTCCGACATGATGTTAAGGATGAGTGGTACTACTCATGGAGTTAGATGTTGATTAATTAATTATCAGTAAATTAATTAATTAACAGACATTCGATATCTTAAACACGGGGAGATATTTGTACAATTAATATATGGTGCCCATATTTAATTATGGGAGTTGGTGAGGTAGATCAATGATAATCCTCTAGTGGAATGGATTATCATTAATGGATCGGAATTTATGTGGGTCGGATCCATTAGGTGGCCAAGATCCAACTCCTCCTCATGGTCCCTATTGTAGCCTATTAAAACCCTCATGAAGCCTAGATTCAACAGACATGATTAAAAGGAGGCTTGGGAGAAATCTATAAATATAGGAGGCTTGGCTTGGGCGAAAACTAATCTTTGGAGATTAGGGTTTTCTTCCATTGGCTTGGGCAGCAAAGAGAATTGGAATTCTAGGGTTTGCTCCCAAGGCTTGGGCATCAACAAGTGGAAGGGTTAGGGTTTTGATTTCCTCTCTTCCTAATGTATAGCCGACACCCCTCCTTTTCTTCATCACAAAGGCCGGCACCCCTTTCTTCTTCCTCTTCAAGGGCCGGCGGCAAAGCAAGGAGGAGAGGGTCTTTTCTTCCATTGCCTTGGCCGGTTCTTCTTCTCCCTCTCCTTAGGGCCGGCGGACACCAAGGGTTTGGCATTTGGTGTTTGGCGCAAGTAAGGGGAAGAAGGGAGAAGTATTCTTCCCTTTGTTCGGAGCGAGCAAGGATGGGAAGAATGAGATCTAGGAGGCTTCAACTCTTGGAGGATTGTTGCCCACACAACGTCCAAGAGGAGGATAGGTCATACATTAGAAGACCAAGAGGTAAACAAGAGGTATAATTCTTGTTTTGGTTTCCTTTTGTTTCTTTGCAATTTGTTTATAATTGTATGTGGCTAACTTACTTGGACCCCGAAGATAAACACAAAAACCGGCGATCCGTACATCATCTATTCCATGACTAATTGAGGAAAAGAGTTAGGTTGCTTGAACAATAAGTTTGTTCAAGAGACCACTCGAATCGAATAGCACGATGATGGATCGGTTTTTTGGGTAATCCATCTTCGTCAAAGATTAATTTTTTTTATCCAGGGACGTAGATAGGATCACCATGCACGAGCAACCGAAGCGGGAAGCATTCCCTACAAGTGGTATCAGAGGCACGATTTCCGATTTTGTGTGTTTAGGATTCGGTTACTTTTATGCACTTATCATATATTATGTGTGTCGGATAATAGTAGGATGTGCGTAGGATAACTTTTTGTTTGTAGACATAAGATCCAACTATTATGGCCATATGTGTGTGTAATTGTAATATTATTTGAATCCTCAGGATTGACGAGGCTAGTATTTAATTTTTGTAATTAAATATGGTATTGTTTAACCACTCTTTTATTTTAGTTTACTTTCGATCTAGATTTCATGTACACTCCTTTGTGGAGTATAGGATCGATGGATGTAAATTAAAATAATTATTCTTGGCTCGGATCTCCGGATTGCTTGTACATGGTGTATGGAAGAGCGGACGAGATGACGACATGACGGGAGGTATATTTTTTTTCATATTTATTGCTTCTTGTTTGATATGCATGTTGTGTGCTTGGAAAATTCTTTATTTTAAATTACTAAGTGAGAGAGGGATATTGTTGTTTAATTCCCATGACCTCCATTACAATTTAACATGTGATGCAAACAAACATGCGTGTCGGCTATGAGTGTCTTACTCCCCATCGAATGAGTTTGTTTTGCGGATCACAAGGTCTAATATGGTTATAGAAAATTATTTATGAGCGTGAGTACTTCCCCATTGGAAGGCACATAATCCGAGATAATTGCTTTGGTATCAAGTAATGGTGAACACTTTGATGCAAATAAGAGTATCCTCACCATCAGAGTCACTGCTTTTATTTGTAGGGCCGAAGATGAACCAACTATTAATTTTATTTGTCAAAAAGTAAGGTTGACAGGATAATAAAATTTATGGGTAAAACCTCCTCTTACAAATATAGAATTCATATACGTCCACACTATCGGGGCATACGATATTCTCGGTGTTTTGAGGTGTTGGTTGATTTTAAAATTTTATTGTTTGAGGAATAAATAAATTGTTTAAATATAATGTTTTGGTCTATGTGATTCTTAGGTTTTTCAAAAATGACTTTCAACCCACTTGCTGTGATACTAAAGGAAAATAAACTTTCTGGACCTAACTATGTGGATTGGAAAAGGAATCTGGATATAGTCTAGATTGTTGAGGAGTACAAGTATGTACTTCTCGAAGAGTGTCCTCCTAAGCATGCGAATGATTATGGGGAAAAGGAGAAAGAGAGTTATAAGAAGTGGATCAAGGCTGATGAGATGGCGCGGTGTTACATTTTGGCTTCTATGTCAAATGTATTGTAACATCAGCATCAGACCATGTCTACTGCTTATGATATGATGCTCAATCTCAAGGAACTTTTCGGACACCAGAATTAGGCTGCTAGGTAGGAAGCCATGAGGAACTTGATGACGACCACCATGGTTGAGGGAACACCCGTGAGAGATCATGTTCTCAAGATGATGGCTCATTTGAATGAGCTGGAAGTCCTTGGAGCTGAGATCGATGGGGAAACCCAGGTCGATATCATTCTCCAATCTCTACCTAGGAGTTTTGAGCAGTTTCACCTGAACTACAACATGAATAAGAGGTTGTATTCGTTGGCGGAGCTTCTGATAGAACTCCAAACGGCAGAGGGAATTTTTCGTCAGAGTGCTCAGGCTTAGGCCATGGTTGCTCAAAAGGTTTATACTTCTAAGCCGAAAGGCAAGAAGAAGAAGAAACAAGGTAGAGTAAAGGTGGCAGGAGGATCTCAGGGAGGAGTGAAGAAGGCGAAAGGCAAAGTGCTTCACTTGCAAGAAGACTGGACATTGGAAGGTTGACTGCCCCAACCAGAAGAAGAACAAAAGTATATCTTTTGGTCTAGTCGTTGAAACATGTTTAGCGGTGTTATCTACCATCACCTGGTGTGTAGATATGGGAGCCACCGATCATGTCTGCAATACTTTACAGGGGTTCAAGGAAACCAGATGACTAGCTGAGGGGGAGATTACTGTTTATATGGGTAATGCTACTAAGGTGGCGGCTATTGCAATGGGCGATGTTTATTTATCTTTTGATAGGAATAAAACTTTGTTTATGAGAAATTTCCTTTATGTACCTTCGTTTAGAAAGAATTTAATTTCAGTTTCTAAATTATTTTTGGATGGATATTGTATTTCTTTTAATGACAGAGTTGTTATAAAAAGGAATAGGGAGATTATCTGTTCTGGTACGTTGGTAGGTAATTTGTATACTCTTGAACCAAAAGCTCCCACGATGCAAATAGAAGTAAATAACTCATCTTCTAAATCTAATAAGAGAAAAGAACCTTCAAAAATGAACCAAATGTATCTTTGGCATCTAAGGTTAGGTTATATTAACCTAAGTAGAATTTAAATGTGGATAGCTGATGGACCTTTGCGTTCATTAGTGGTGGAAGATTTCCCAACCTGTGAATCTTGCTTGGAAGGTAAAATGACCAAGAGGCCATTTAAGGCCAAGGGATATAGAGCCAAAGATGTGTTGGAATTGGTTCATTCTGATTTGTGTGGTCCTATGTCTATCCAGGCTAGAGATGGTTTTGAATAGTTCGTCTCCTTTATAGACGATTATTCAATATATGGATACATTTACTTGATGCGACGCAAGTCTGAATGCTTTGACAGGTTCAAAAAATTTAAGGCTGATGTGGAGAAACGTCAAGGTAAAAGTTTCAAGACACTACGATCTGATCGTGGTGGTGAGTACCTCTTGGGAGAGTTTAGGAATTACTTATTAGAGGTAGGGATTCAATCCCAATTGTCTACACCTGGAACACCCCAGCATAATGGTGTAGCGGAGCGAAGCAATATGACTCTTATGTAGATTGTTAGATCGATGATGAGTTATTTTGAGTTAACCAATTCCTTCTGGGGGTATGCTCTGGATGCGACAGTGTATATTCTGAACTTGGTACCATCTAAATCAGTGCCTTCTACTCCCACAGAATTGTGGTATGGGCGAAAGCCTAGTCTGAGACATAATCGAATTTGGGGGAGTCCAACACATGTGCTGAAGGCAGATACTGGTAAGTTGGAACCTCGTACAGAAGTGCGCTTGTTCGTAGGCTATCCCAGAGGAACGAAAGGTGGTTTGTTCTATAGTCCTAGATATCAGAGGGTGATCGTTAGCACGAACGCCAGATTTTTAGAGGAAGACTATTTGATGAACCACAAGCCCATGAGCAAGATTGTTTTGGAGTAATTGAGAGGGGAAGTCACTACTTCAGTGCCACCGATACAAGAGAATATACCACAAGTGACTGTACCACGTGTCACAGAGGATGCACAGGTGATACCTCGTCGTAGTGGGAGGGTTGTTAGACAACCTGATAGATTTATGTTATTGGGAGAATCTTCTAATTTTGTCCCTGGCGAACATGAACCTGATCCCTGGACATATGATGAGGCAATCCAAGATAAAAATGTGATATCTTGGCAAAGTGCATTGAATTCTGAGATATAATCTATGGATTCAAATCAGGTCTAGGAGCTAGTAGAACCACCCAATAATGTAAAAACCATTGGATGCAAGTGAATCTACAAAAGAAAGAGAGGAATAGACGGGAAGATTGAGACCTTAAAAGCAAGGCTTATTGCGAAAGGGTATACTCAGAAAGAGGGTATCGATTATGAGGAGACCTTTTCGCCGGTAGCCATGCTTTAGTCTATTCGGATTCTCTTATCTATTGCTGCTCATATGGTATATGAGGTGTGGCAGATGAATGTCAAGATAACTTTCCTTAAAGGAAGTCTTGAGAAAAACATCTATGTGGAGCAAACAGAGGGATTCATTGCAAAGAGCAAATCGCATTGGTGTGCAAGCTTAATCGGTCCATTTATGGATTGAAGCAAGCTTCGAGATCTTGGAACATCCGCTTTGATGAGGTAATTCAGTCTTGTGGATTTATTCAAAGTCCGGATGAGTCTTGTGTATACAAGAGAGGTGACGGAAATATAGTGGTATTTCTTGTACTATACATAGATGATATTTTGCTAATTGGCAACATTGTCAAAGTATTATCAGATGTAAGGGTATGGTTGTCCAAACAGTTTGATATGAAGGACTTCGGAGAAGTGGGACACATCCATGGGATCAAGGTTATAAAGTATCACAGGAAAAGAATGTTGTGCTTATCTCAAGATTCATACATAGATACTATTTTGGCTTGTTTTAGCATGCAGAACTCCAAGAAAGGTTTTCTACCTTTTAGGCATGGAGTGCCTTTATCTAAAGGGATGTGTCCTAGAACATCAAAGAAGATAGAGGAGATGAAGGCGGTTCCTTATACTTTAAGCACAGTGGATAAAGAAGCCTCTCATGTATATGCACTATATTATCTGTTTTGCCATGGGCATGGTTAGTAGATATCAGAGTAATTTAGGACAGGGACATTAGATTGCGGTAAAGCATATATTAAAGTACCTGAGAAGGACTAGGGATTATATGCTGGTATACCAAGCATATCAATTACTCCCTGTGAGTTACACAGATTCCGACTTCCAATAAGATAGGGATAACAGTAAGTCTACCTCAGGTTTTGTGTTTACTTTGGGAGGTGGATCCATTGTATGGAGGAGTGTCAAGTAGAAATGCATGGCGGACTCCACTATGGAAGATGAGTATGTGACAGCCTCTGAGGCAGCAAAAGAAGCTGTATGACTCAGGAACTTCTTGATGGACTTGGATGTGATTCCTAGTTTGCCCAAAACTATCACAATTTATTGTGATAACAGTGGTGCATTTGCAAACTCGAAGGAACCACGAGCCCATAAGGTAAGTAAACACATAGAGCGCAAGTACCACCTGATATGAGAGATCATAAAGCGGGTAGAAGTTGTTGTCGCCAAGATTGCATCAGATGATAACTTGGTAGATCCTTTCACTAAGGCCCTTCTAGTGAGAGCTTTTGATAGGCATGTGAAGGGAATGAGAATCAGATGTATGACACTTTAATGGCAGCATAGTCTTTTAGTGTAAGTGGGAGATTGTTAAGATGTATACTGAAATCCTAGCCTTTGTATGTACATCTTTATTTTTGAAATAAGAATCACATTATCATTGTTTTCATTTTATGGTTATGCATATTATCTGATACATTACATTGTAGATAACATGGTGTGTGGTGTCACACAGAAGATCATGTTATCAGTTTCTTATAGAGTATAAGTAAAGGCTCACAACCAAGATGTTTTGGAAAAACCATTGGTATGATTGTAGTGTAATTTGGTATTGGTTTGTCTTGACCATAGAATTACACTAGTACACTTTTTGTGTATTGAGCAGGACCAACTTAGAGGTGATTCAATTTATTTCTGACGACATAATTCAATCAGACCTCAAATATTATGGTGTACATGCTCTTAATCCCGATATAATAATGGGCACATGTACTTAATATTTATTTCTTTGATTTACCAATGGGCGAGATTTATGGATTAAATCGATTGGCTCAGTAAATTGGAAAATAATATTATTTACATGGTGTGCCATTGATTATAGAAGGAAACTGTGTCCTAAGTATTAGGATGATGATGTCCCCTTGAGGAGCTCATAAGGATCATCATGTAAACCCTGTAGGTGGACTTCGTTCGGCATGATGATAAAGATGAGTGGTACTACTCATGGAGTTAGATGTTGATTAATTAATTGTCAGTAAATTAATTAATTAACGGACATTCGATATCTTAAATACGGGGAGATATTTGTGCAATTAATATATGGAGCCCATATTTAATTATGGGGGTTGGTGAGGAAGATCACTGATAATCCTCTAGTGGAATGAATTATCATTAATGAATCAGATTTTATGTGTGTCGGATCCATTAGGTGGCCAAGATCCAACTCCTCCTCATGATCCCTATTGTAGCCTATTAAAACCTTCATGAAGCATAGATCCAATGGACACGATTAAAAGGAGGCTTGGGAGAAATCTATAAATATAGGAGGCTTGGCTTGGGCGAAAACTAATCTTTGGAGATTAGGGTTTTCTTCCATTGGCTTGGGCGGCAAAGAGAATTGAAATTCTAGGGTTTGCTCCCAAGGCTTGGGAAGCTAGGGTTTGGAGAAGGTTTGGGCGGCAACAAGTGGAAGGGTTAGGGTTTTGATTTCCTCTCTTCCTAAGGTATATCCGGTGTCCCTCCTCTTCTTCATCACCAAGGCCGGCGCCCCTTTCTTCTTCCTCTTCAAGGGTCGGCGGCAAAGCAAGGAGGAGAGGGTCTTTTCTTCCATTGCCTTGGCCGGTTCTTCTTCTCCCTCTTCTTAGGGCCGGCGGACACCAAGGGTTTGGCAATTGGTGTTTGGTGCAAGTATGGAAAAGAAGCGAGAAGTATTCTTCCCTTTGTTCAGAGCGAGCAAGGAAGGGAAGAACGAGATCTAGGAGGCTTCAACTCTTGGAGGACTGTTGCCCACACAACGTCCAAGAGGAGGATAGGTCATACAACAGAAGACCAAGAGTTAAACAAGAGGTATAATTCTTGTTTTGGTTTCCTTTTGTTCCTTTGCAATTTGTTTATAATTGTATGTGGCTAATTTACTTGGACCCCGATGATAAACACAAAAACCGGCGATCCGTACATCATCTATTCCGCGGCTAATCGAGGAAAAGAGTTAGGTTGCTTGAACAATAAGTTTGTTCAAGAGACCACTCGAATCGAATAGCACGATGATGGATCGATTGCTTAGGTAATCCATCTTCGTCAAGGATTAATTTTTTTAATCTAGGGATGTAGATAGGATCGCCATGCATGAGAAACCGAAGCGAGAAGCAATTCCCTACAAGTGGTATCAGAGCCACGATTTTTGGTTTTGTGTGTTTAGGATTCGGTTACTTTTATGCACTTATCATATATTATGTGTGTTGGATAATAGTATGATATGCGTAGGCTAACTTTTTGGTTGTAGGCATAAGATCCAACTATTATGGCCATATGTGTGTGTATGTGATTGTATGTGTGTAATTGTAATATTATTTGAATCATCGGGGTTGATGAGGCTAGAATTTAATTTTTTGTAATTAAGTACGACATTGTTTAGCCACTCTTTTTTTTAGTTTACTTTCATTCTAGATTTCATGTACACTCCTTTGTGGAGTATAGAATAGATGAATGTAAATTAAAATAATTATTCTCGGCTCGGTTCTCCAGATTGCTTGTACATGGTGTATGGAGGAGCGGACGAGATGACGACACGATGGGAGGCATATTGGAAAACAAAAGCCATAATAGTTGAAAAATATTTATTTTCATATTTATTGCTTCTTGTTTGATATGAATGTTGTGTGCTTGGAAAATTCCTTATTTTAAATTACTAAGTGGGAGAGGGATATTTTTTTTTATTTCCCATGGCCTCCATTACAATTTGACATGTGATGCAAACAAACTTGCGCGTCGACTCTGAGTGCCTTCCTCCCCATCGGATGAGTTTGTTTTGCGGATCACAAGGTCAAATATGGTTATAGGAAATTATTTAGGAGCATGTGTACTTCCCCATCGGAAGGCACATAATCCGAGATAATTACCTTCGTATCAAGTAATGGTGAACACTTAGATGTAAATAAGAGTATCTTCCCCATCGGAGTCACTGCTTTTATTTGTAGGGCCGAAGATGAACCAACTATTAATTTTATTTGTCAAAAAGTAAGGTTGACAAGATAATAAAATTAATGGGTAAAACCTCCTCTTACAAATGTAGAATTTGTATACGTCCACACTATCGTGGCATACAATATTCTAGGTGTTTTGAGGTGTTGGTTGATTTTAAAATTGTATTGTTTGAGGAATCAATAAATTTTTGAAATCTAATGTTTTGGTCTATGTGATTCTTAGGTTTTTAGAAAATGACTTTCAACCCACTTGCTGTGATACTAAAGGAAACTTACTTGACCTAACTATGTGGATTGGAAAAGGAATCTAGATATAGTCTTTTCTACTGAGGAGTACAAGTATGTACTTCTCAAAGAGTTTCCTCCTAAGCCTGCGGATGATTCTGGGGAAAAGGAAAAAGAGAGTTATAAGAAGTGGACTAAGGCTGATGAGATGGCGCGGTGTTACATTTTGGCTTCTATGTCAAATGAATTGCAACATCAGCATCAGACCATGTCTACTGCTTATGACATGATGCTCAATCTCAAGAAACTTTTCGGACACCAGAATCAGGCTGCTAGGCAGAAAGCCATGAGAAACTTGATGACGACCACCATGGTTGAGGGAACACCTGTGAGGGATCATATTCTCAAGATGATGGCTCATTTGAATGAGCTGGAAGTCCTTGGAGTTGAGATCGATGAGAAACCCAGGTCGATATCATTCTCCAATCTCTACCTAGGAGTTTTGAGCAGTTTCGCCTAAACTACAATATGAATAAGAGGTTGTATTCATTGGCAGAGCTTCTGACAGAACTCAAGGTGGCAAAGAGACTTTTTCGTCAGAGTGCTCAGGCTCAGGCCTTGGTTGCTCAGAAAGTTTCTACTTCTAAGTCGAAAGGCAAGAAGAAGAAGAAACAAGGTGGAGCAAAGGTGGCAGGAGGATCTCAGGGAGAAGTGAAGAAGTCGAAAGGCAAGTGCTTCACTTGCAAGCTGACTGGACATTGGAAGGCTGACTACCCCAACCGGAAGCAGAACAAAGGTATATCTTTTGGTCTAGTCGTTGAAATATATTTAGTGGTGTTATCTACCGGCACTTGGTGTGTAGATATGGAGCCACTGATCATGTCTGTAATACTTTCCAGGGGTTCCAAGAAACCAGACGACTAGCTGAGGTGGAGATTACCTTCTACATGGGCAATGCTACTAAGATGGCGGCTATAGCAGTGGAAGATGTTTATTTATCTTTTCATAGGAATAAAACTTTGGTTCTGAGAAATTGCCTTTATGTACCTTTGTTTAAAAAGAATTTAATTTCAGTTTCTAAATTGTTTTTGGATGGATATTCTATTTCTTTTATTGACAAAGTTGTTATAAGAAGGAATAGTGAGATTATCTATTCTGTTACGTTGGTAGGTAATTTGAGTACTCTTGAACCAAAAGCTCCCACGATGTAAATAGAAGTAAATAACTCATCTTCTAAATCTAATAAGAGAAAAGAACCTTCAAAAATGAACCAAATGTATCTTTGGCATCTAAGGTTAGGTCATATTAACCTAAGTAGAATTCAAAGGTTGATAACTGATGGACCTTTGGGTTCATTAGTTGTGGAAGATTTCCCAACCTACGAATCTTGCTTGGAAGGTAAAATGACCAAGAGGCCTTTTAAGGCAAAGGGGTATAGAGCCAAAGATGTGTTGGAATTGGTTCATTCTGATTTATGTAGTCCTATGTCTATCCAAGATAGAGGTGGTTTAGAATATTTTGTCTCCTTTATAGACGATTATTCAAAATATGGATACATTTACTTGATGCGCCGCAAGTCTGAATGCTTTGACAGTTTCAAATAATTCAAGGTTGATGTGGAGAAACGTCAAGGTAAAAATTTCAAGACACTACAATCTGATCGTGGTGGTGAGTACCTCTTGGGAGAGTTTAGAAATTACTTATCAGAGGCTGGGATTCAATCCCAATTGTCTGCACCTGGAACATTCCAACAGAATGGTGTAGCAGAGCGAAGGAATAGGACTCTTATGTAGATGGTTAGATCGATGATGAGTTATTCTGAGTTACCAGATTCATTCTTGGGGTATGCTCTAGATATGAAACTTTATATTCTGAACTTGGTACCATCTAAATCAGTGCCTTCTACTCCCACAGAATTGTGGACTGGACGAAAGCCTAGTCTGAGACATATTTGGATTTGGGGGAGTGCAACAAATGTGTTGAAGGCAGATACTGATAAGTTTGAACCTTGTACAGAAGTGCACTTTTCGTAGGCTATCCCAGAGGAACGAAAGGTGGTTTGTCCTATAGTCCTAGAGATCAGAGGGTGATCGTTAGCATGAACGCCAGATTTTTAGAGGAAGACTATGTGATGAACCACAAGCCCATAGTAAGATTATTCTGGAGGAATTGAGAGGGTAATTCACTACTTCAGTACCACCGGTACAAGGGGATATACCACAAGTGATTGCACCGCGTGTCACAGAGGATGCACAGGTGATACCTCGTCGTAGTGGGAGGGTTGTTAGACAACCTGATAGATTTATGTTCTTGGGAGAATCTTCTGATTTGGTCCTTGGCGAACATGAACCTGATCCCTGGACATATGACGAAGCAATCCAAGATAAAGATGTCGTGTCTTGGCAAAGTGCAATTAATTCTGAGATAGAATCTATAGACTCAAATCAAGTCTGGGAGCTAGTTGAACCACCCAATGGTGTAAAAACCATTGGATGCAAGTGGATCTACAAAAGAAAGAGAGGAATATACGGGAAGGTTGAGACCTTCAAACCAATGATTGTTGCGAAAGGGTATACTCAGAAAGAGGGTATCCATTATGAGGAGACCTTTTTGCCGGTAGCCATGCTCAAGTCTATCTAGATTCTCTTATCTATTGTTACTCATATGGATTATGAGGTGTGGCAGATGGATGTCAAGACAGCTTTCCATAATGGAAGTCTTGAGAAAAACATTTATATGGAGCAACAAGAGGGATTCATTGCAAAGGGTAAAGAGCATCTTGTGTGCAAGCTTAATCAGTCCATTTATGGATTGAAACAAGCTTTGAGATCTTGGAACATCCACTTTGATGAGGTAATCCAGTCTTATGGATTTATTCAAAGTCCGGATGAGCCTTGTGTATACAAGAGATGTGACGAAAATGTAATGACATTTCTTGTACTATACGTTGACGATATTTTGCTAATTGGAAACAATGTCAAAGTGTTATCCCGTAAGGGTATGGTTGTCCAAACAGTTTGATATGAAGGACTTGGGAGAAGTGAGACACATCCTTGGGATCAAGGTTATAAGGGATCGCAAGAAAAGAATGTTGTGCTTATCTCAAGCTTCATACATAGACACTATTTTGGCTCGTTTTAGCATGCAGAACTCCAAGAAAGGTTTTCTACCTTTTAGGCATGAAGTACCTTTATCTAAAGGGATGTGTCCTAGAACATCAAAGGAGATAGAGGAGATGAAGGCGGTTCCTTATGCTTCGACAGTAGGAAGCCTCATGTATTCTATGTTATGTACGAGGCCAGATATCTATTTTGCAGCAGGCATGGTTAGCAGATATCAGAGTAATCCAGGACAGGGACATTAGACTATGGTAAAACATATATTGAAGTACCTGAGAAGGACTAGGGATTATATGTTGGTATACCAGGCAGATCAATTACTCCCTGTGGGTTACACAGATTCTGACTTCCAATCAGATAGCGATAACAATAAGTCTACCTCAGGTTTTTTGTTTACTTTGGGAGGTGGAGCCATTGTATGGAGGAGTGTTAAGCAAAAATGCATGGCGCACTCCAATATGGAAGATGAGTATGTGGCAGCCTCTTAGGCTGCCAAAGAAGCTGTATGGCTTAGGAACTTCTTGATGGACTTGGATGTGATTCCCAGTTTGCCCAAAACTATCACAATTTATTGTGATAATAGTGGTGCAGTTGCAAAGTCGAAGGAACCACGAGCCCATAAGGTAAGTAAACACATAGAGCACAAGTACCACCTGATATGAGAGATCGTAAAGTGGCAAGAAGTTGTTGTTGCCAAGATTGCATCAGAGGATAACCTGGTTGATCCTTTCACTAAGACCCTTCTAGTGAGAGCTTTTGATAAGAATGTGGAGGGAATCAGAATCAGATGTATGACACTTTGATGGCAGCAGAGTCTTTTAGTATAACTGGGAGATTGTTGGGATGTATACTGAAAGCCTAGCCTTTGTATGAACATCTTTATTTTTGAAATAAGAATCACATGATCATTGTTTGCATTTTATGGTTATGCATATTGTCTGATACATTACACTGTAGATAATATGGTGTGTGGTGTCACACAGAAGATCATGTTATCAGTTCCTTGTAGAGTATAAGTAGAGGCTCACAACCAAGATGGTTTTGGACAAACCATTGGCATGGTTGTAGTGTAATTTGGTATTGGTTTGTCTTGACCATAGAATTACACTAGTACACTTTATGTGTATTGAGCAGGACCGACTTAGAGGTGATGCGCCGAGCACTCGACTGATGGGGTTACCAGTCGACTGATGGTTAGGATTAGTTGACTGATCATTATTTGTTGGGTTTTTGCCAACGTGGATTCGGCCGTTGTGAGACAACGACTACAAGATCAGTCGACTGGAGGCCAGGAGCAGTCAACTGATCGACACGAAATCAGCCCGAGACCACCATAAAAGAAGGAGCATGGGGGAGGATTTCAACAAGGATTTTGGAGAGATTTTGGAGGGGAATTGCTACTGCATTCCAGACCTTCAAGAGCCAAACCAAAGCAAGCAACAAGCAAGTGATCAAAGCAATTGTGTAAAAGTTCTCTTTTGTATTGTCTTTGTATTTTGGCTTGTATTTTTGTATTACTATTATAATTGCTTGTACGAGGTTTCTCCTCCTCCGACTTGTAGTCGAGAAGGAGTTGTTGTTAGTGTCGTGCACATAACACGAGCTCATTGAGCTCACCCGTGGAGTAGGAACCCTAAGGTTCCGAACCACGTATATCTTGGTATATTGTGTGTGCTTTGTATTTGTCTCATATATTCGTACTTGTTATTTGTATTTCCGTTGTGCTAATGAATTGTAGAGACGAGCACGCAATGAATGCGATCGAATTTCACTGTACACGCGATTTGGGCTATTCACCCCCCTCTAGCCAGCCACCGACGTTCCAACAAAACATATCCCTAAATATGATCATAACATTTTACATGATAAAAGTAAATATGATGTCATGTCATGACATATGACAAGTAAATCATGTCAAGTAAAAGATAAAAGTATAAATACCTAGATTTTATTATTAATTGCCATTTGATACAATTAAATCCATTTTGCCATAATACAACCCATTTCCCTAGTATGCCAAAAACCCAAAATGGAACACCATGACCTTTAAACCTAAAGTGCCAATTTTAATCAATTTTCAACTTCTCAAAACACATTGGCACATCCTAAAGTGTCAACTCTACCATGGCTAGGTTAACTACCCGTCCACTTAGGGTTGACACACCCTAACCTATCTAGCATGAATCGATCACGCTCCTTGGAACCCAATACCTATTGGAGCTCCTTGGGTTAACAAGGTATTAACTAGGGATGACTTCCCTAAATACCTTCCTAATGACCTTTTTTTGGCTTTGAAGCCTTAGTCAATTGGGTCTTTCCTAGGTCAACTCTAAAGGTGACTCTCCCATTGACCTTCTTAGTGGCTACCTTGGATTTCTTTGAATTTTAAGCCACTAGACACTTACCATGGTTAGTCTTGGGGATGACTTCCCTATTAACCTTGGTTTTGGTTGACCTAGATTTAGTTCCATAATCAAATGGAACATTATGATAAGACTTAGGTTAGTGACCCAAACCTTTCTTGCCCTTAACTGGTTCTTGTCTCCTAGATCTTAAATTTTGATCCTTTGACCCCATAATTGAGTTTTTCATAATTTTGAGGGTCTTTTCCAATTTTTCAAGCCTTGACCTCAAGGCTCGGTTCTCTAATTCTAATTTTTCCAATTTTGATTCTTCATTCTTTCTTTGGGAAGGACTTTTCTTAGGCATATGCCTAGACTTCTTGGGGTTAATATCCAATTTTTTTTCAATTCTCCTAATGGACTCCCTAGGTAGAATTGGTCTAGAGTTATGGTGTCTGGTTTGTCCTTAGGTAAATCAACATGCTTGGCACCTATGCAAAAGTATTTATTCCTACTAGCATGCTTTTCATTAATAATAGCAAGTGAATTAAAATAATTTCTAGCATGCTTCTTAATCCTAGAGCTAGAAGGTGAATTAAGATATACCTTAGGGTTTGCTTTAAATGCTCCCCCTACTTGTGTAGCTCCTTCTTGCCCTTTCTTCCTCCCCCTAGGGCATTGGCTTCGATAGTGTCCTCTTTGGTTGCATTTAAAGCACACAATGTGCTCTTTGCTCTTTCTAGCGAGGACTTTGGCATCCTTTGACTTTTGGTGTCGGTGCCTTCTCCTTAGCCAATTTTGGGCACTTACTCTTGCAATGCCCTTTCTCCCTACACTCAAAGCAAATAATGTGATCTTTATTATTAATTACATTGCTTGAATTACCTAGGGTGGTGGATGCCTCTTGATCACTTCTTATGGAAGTAGATGCTTCATCTTGATCTTGCTCCAGAATGGAAACCCTCTCCTCTCCCTCAATGCTAGAGGTGGAGGTTTCCTCCAAGTCATCCACATCTTTGAATGTTGATGGTAATTCTTCCTCGGCATCCTTCTCTACTTGTGCCGGTTCAGGAGTTTCGTCGAATTTGACCACCTTATGCCACAACTCCTTTGCATCCCTATAATTACCTAATCTAGACCAAATATGGTTTGAAATCAAATCACTTAGCAATTTGATTACCTTGAGATTTGTCTTGAAATCCTTGATTTGGTCCTTGTTCCATCTCGTCTTTTCAATTTGCCTATTGTCTTCATCCCTAGGCATTTTGAAACCATTTTCTAAAATTACCATTATAACAAATTCGATTTTGAGATATACCTCCAATTTTCTTTTCCACCATTGAAAATCCCCTTCGAATTTTGGTGGTTGGAGGTTGAAGCCGGCCATCTTGTCGTGCTTGTGTTGGCGATGAGTCTACGACAAAATCCTCGCTCTGATACCACTTGTTGGAGGATCGATGGTCGGCTAGAGGGGGGGGCGGTGAATAGCCCAATTCGCGTGTATGGTGGAAATCATTCGTTCGTCGCGTGCTCGTCTACAATACTCATTAATGCGCAGCGGAAATAATAGTAATACGAATGCAAAAGACAAGCACACACAAATACACACGATATACGTGGTTCGAAACCTTAGGGTTCCTACTCCACGAGGTGAGCTCAACGAGCTCGTGTTATGAGCACGACACTAACAAAACTCCTTCTCGACCACAAGTCAGAGGTGGGGAAACCTCATACAAGCAATTACAACAAGTAATACAAAATGTACAAGCAAATAAAAAAGACTACAAATGAAATATGTAAAGAACACTTTACTACAAATGGCTTTGAACTCTTGCTTGTTACTTTCTTTGGTTTACTCTTGAAGGACTGGAATGCAGCAGCAATTCCCCTCCAAAATCTCCCTAAAACCCCCTTCAAAATCTTCCATCTCGAGCACCATTTATAATATGCATCGAGCTGATTTCGTGCCAATACGTCGACTGATCATGACCATCAGTTGACTGATCCTATAGCCGTTGTCTCACAACGACTCGATCCATGCTGGACAAGTTCCAATGGATCCATCATTAGTCGACTGATCATGCCCATCAGTCGACTGATGAACCCATCAGTTGAGTGCTCGCCGCGATCACTCGATTGGAAGACCTTCTGTGTCTAAATTCACCCTGATCAGTCGACTGCCCTCCCTCGGCAATCGACTGATGGTGTCGGCAATCGACTGTTCGGCTAGAACCAGGTCAGTCGAACACCAGTCTAACTCATTTCAACTTGGAGCAGTCAACTGACACCTATGCCAGTCGACTAATGTCGGGTAAAACCTCAAACATTAAGTTGTTTGAGCATCCGACACTCAGTCTTAGCCACTTGGCCAAGTCCACCTCATCCTATCATGGAGTTCCCCACTGAAGCTCTCTTCCCTCGGATTCACCAAGCGAACAACTTCACAATGCCATCCTTCACATCTCTTTCCCTCGAAGTCTGCTTCCCTTGGGCCTCACTCCATTTGCTCCCCGTCTGACGATCCCTCGGATGCACCAAGCGCACGACTTCGTAATGCCATCCTTCACCGACTCAAGGACCCTGAGCTATGAGACTAGTGATCTTGGAAAGTCCTCAAGACTTCCCACACCAAGTCTCATGCTTGGATTTTCCCAACACTAAGCCCTATGCTTGGACTTTTCACCACCAAGGCTACACACTTGGATTTACATGGCCAACCCATGTTGGACTTTCCATGACAATCCAATGTCATACGTTTTGTCTAACATCAAAATACAGTTCGAGTCAAACTCGAGTCTGGTCAATCGTGACTTGGGCCGATTGCACCAACACTCTTGAGCTGCAAAAGAAGCACGAGCATATGGATGCTTACACGACCATTTACCATCTTCGTGAACTCTTCGATGAGCAGTCGAGATCCAAAAGGTTCGAGGTCTTGAAGCTTCTCTTTAGCTCAAAGATAGAGGATGGTTCATCTGTAGTACAGTTTGTACTGAAGATGAATAGGTACATCGAGCGACCAGGATCACTAGGGTTTGCGATGGATCAAGAATTAAGTATTGACTTAATTCTAAATAGTTTGTCCAAGAGTTACTCACAATTTGTGATGAACTATCAGATGAACAATCTTGAATCTACCATTCCCGAGCTGATCAATATGCTCAAGACTGTAGAACTTTCTGTGACTAAAGAACAGAAGATGGTGATGTTGGTTGACTCCTCGAAGAAAGGTTCTAAGAGGAAGTCAAAGCAACAACCAAAAGAGAAGAAGAAGGCCAAGACTGGAGAGTCAGCTCCAAAGGGCACATGCCATCACTGTGGCAAGATAGGCCATTCACGAAGGAACTACAAGATCTATCTTGAGTCCATGAAGAAGAAGTCGACATTTGATGCCCCATTCTCTTCAGGTATCTTCGTTATTGACTGTTATTCTATTTCCTTTGATGCTTGGATATTGGATACCGGGTGTGGATCACATATATATAATGATATATAGAGGCTAAGGGATAGCAAAAGACTTATCAAGGGAGAAGCGAATCTGCGAGTCAACAATGGAACAAAGGTTGCAGCTGTCGTCATCGAAACATATTCGCTGAAACTTCCTAGTGGTCTTGTCTTAGAACTGGACAATTGTTATTTTGTTCCTGCATTAATTAAAAACATTATTTCTATTTCTTATCTAAATAGAAAGGGTTTCCATTTGATGTTTAGTAACAATTGTTGTTATATAACCTTGAATGACATTCTTTATGGCACCAGAACTTTATGCAATGACATCTACGTGTTAGATACATCGAGTGGCGCATTCAATATCAAAGCGAGCAACAAGCATACTCGAAAGGATGATCAGTTAATGTCCTACATATTACATTGTCGCCTTGGCCATATAAGCAAGAAGCGCATGTTAGGGTTACACAAGAGTGGAATTCTAGAATCATTTGAATTGGATTCATTTGATACATGTGAATCATGCTTACAAGGCAAGATGACAAAGTTGCCCTTTTCTGGAAAGGGTAAGCCAGTGGAAGAGTTACTTGGTCTCATACATACTGATGCATGTGGACCAATGTCAATTCATGCTCAAAGAGGTTACAGCTACTTCATTACCTTTATCGATGATCACTCACGATTTGGGTATGCATATCTTATGAGATATAAATCTAAAGCCTTTGAAAAGTTTAAAAAATTAAGAAATGAAGTACAGAAACAACTTGGTAAAAGTATTAAGATACTTCAATCCGATTGAGGTGGCGAATACTTAAGCCAAGAGTTTTAGGATTATCTAAGAGACAATGGTATATTGTCTCAAATGGACTCCACCTTATACACCGTAACATAATGGTGTATCTGAAAGACGAAATTGAACCTTGTTGAACATGGTGAGATCGATGATGAATCATGCAAGCCTTTACAAATCCTTTTGGGGCTACGCACTCGAGACAACTATTCACTTGCTGAATAGAGTCCCGACCAAGGCTCTGCTACTCCATATCAGATATGGACTAGTAAGAAACCTTAGTTGTCTTATTTGAAGACATGGCGATGTCCTACTTACGTGAAGAGGACTACATCAGACAAGCTGGATAAGTTTCTATTTATTTGATACCCCAAGGAAATGAGGGGTTAACAATTCTATCATCCCTTGGAACAAAAGGTGTTTGTTTCAAGAAATACTGTATTTCTAGATAAAGAGTTTCTCTTGCAAGAAAATAGTTGGAGTTAAGTTGAACTTGAGAAAGTTCAAGAAACTCCAATTGACACTAAAGAGACGTCTATACTGGAACCACAGTCGATTATTCATGATGATGAGATAATGACTGAACCTATCGTTACACCACCTATTCACAGATCTGGTAGCTAGGTCACATAAGATTCTTGAGAGATATAGATTTCTTGTAAGTGAATCTAATGATGTGTTACTCATTGAGGACGAGGAACCTACTAGTTACGAAGAAGTTCTGAAAAGTTCAGAAAGGGATAAATGACAAGTAGCCATGAAGTCAAAAATGGATTCCATGTATGAAAACCAAGTTTGGAACTTGGTGGATCCACCTGAAGGCAACACACCTTCAGGTGGTGAATACTTGAGTCAAGAGTTTCTAGATTATCTAAGGGACAATGATATATTATCTCAATGGACTCCGCCGTATACACCACAACATAATGGTATATCTGAGAGGCGAAACCAAACCTTATTGGACATGCTTAGGTTGATGATGAATCACGCGAATCTTCCCAAGTCCTTTTGGGGCTATGCACTTCAGACTACTGTTTACTTATTAAACAGAGTCCCGACCAAGGTAGTCTCTACAACTCCATATGAGATATGGAATAGTAGGAAACCTAATTTATCTTACTTGAAGATATGGGGTTGTCCTGCTTATGTGAAGCGGACTGTATCAGACAAACTGGATGCTAAGTCTGATAAATGTCTATTTATTTGATACCCTAAGGAAACAAGGGGTTACCAATTCTATCATCCCTTGGAACAAAAGGTGTTTGTTTCAAGGAATGTTGTGTTTCTAGAGAAAGAGTTTCTCCTGCAAGAAAACAGTGGGAGTGGCGTTAAACTTGAGGAGGTTCAAGAGGCTCCAATTGATATTTAGGAGATATCTGGTCAAGCACCTCAACCGATAACTCATAGTGATGAGACATCAGCTGAACCTATTGTGACACCACATCTTCGTAGATCTGGTAGGATATGCAACATTCCTGAGAGATATGAATTTCTCGTAAGTGAATCGAACGATGTGTTACTCATTGACGATGAGGAGCCTACCAATTATGAAAAAGTTTTGAAAAGTTCAGAAAGGGACAAATGACTTGAAGCCATGAAGTCAGAAATGGATTCCATGTATGAAAACCAAGTTTGGAACTTGGTTGACCCACCTGAAGGCATAAAGCCTATAGGGGGCAAGTGGGTTTTCAAGAAGAAAACCGACATGGATGGTAATGTGATTACCTATAAGGCTAGATTGGTGGCGAAATGATATCGTCAAAAACAAGGTGTTGATTATGACGAAACCTATTCGCCTGTTGCTATGCTTAAATCCATTCGGATGCTCCTGGCCATAGCGGCTCATTATGATTATGAGATATGACAGATGGATGTGAAAATAACTTTCCTTAATGGAAACCTGCTTGAGGACATGTATATGATACAACCTGAGGATTTCACATCGGTTGATAAGACTAAGGTATGCAAATTGCGATGGTCCATATATGGATTGAAGCAAGCATCCAGGAGCTGGAATATCCGTTTTGATGAGACAATCAAAAAGTTTAATTTCTCACAAAATCCAGATAAACCTTGTGTGTACAAGAATTTTAGTGGGAGTGCAGTCGTGTTCCTAGTATTGTATGTCGATGACATATTACTTATAGGAAATGATGTTTCAGTCTTATAGTCAGTTAAGATTTGGTTGTCCAAGACATTCTCCATGAAAGACCAGGGAGAAGCAACCTACATCTTTGGGAATAAGATCTATAGAGATAGATCGAAACGGTTGCTTGGTCTTTCACAGTCTACATATATAGACCAAGTGCTAAAGAGGTTTAGCATGTCAGAATCCAAGAAAGGTTTCTAACCCATCAGGCATGCGATACACCTTTCGAAGTCTATGTGTCCGCGCACAGAAGACGAGAGAATTTGCATGAGTAAGATTCCCTATGCATCCGCAATAGGATCTATCATGTATGCTATGTTATGTACGAGGCCCGAAGTATCGTATGCTCTGAGTGTCATGAGCAGATACTAGTCTAATCCAGAAATGGATCATTGGGCAACTATTAAGACGATCCTTAAGTACTTAAGAAGAACTAAGGATGCATTCCTAATATATGGAGAAGTGTACATGGTGATACGTGGGTATACAGATGCCAGCTTTCAGACAGACAAGGATGATTCCAGGTCTCAGTCTGGGTATGTATTCACCTGGAATGGAGGCGCAATAAGTCGGAAAGGTTTCAAGCTTGACACTATAGCGGATTCTGCCACTAAGGCAGAATACATTGTAGCTTTGGAAGCAACAAAAAAAGCGATTTGGATCAAGAAGTTCATCTCTAAACTTGATGTGGTCTCATCAATGATCCAAACATGTGCTTCGCCACTATCATTTGATCAGAGAGATCATAAGTAGGAAGGAAATACAAATCGAGAAGATTCCCACTGAAAGGAACTTAGCGGATCCTTTAACTAAGGCATTACCTCAAAGTAAGTTTGAGGGTCATGTTAGAGATTATGGTATTGGATAATGTAGCGATTGACATTAGGCTAAGTGGGAGTTTGTTAGTAATATATGAGAGATGTCCCAAGGAAATCGCCTTATGTTTGAACCATTTATATGATAAATGAAGATTCACTATTTGAGTATACATGTTTTCATGTATTTGATTAGATCTTAAACTCATTTACTGAATGTCCACGATACGATTCACAGCATGAGAGAATTTGTGATTGGATCACAACTAGTGAGTAACTCTACATGTGTAATTGTGATGTATCGGAATTATCCTTAGTCGATGAATTGATGAATTTGGACACCATCAATTCTGTCGAGACTAGCACGAGGTATACTCCTTGGTGTATCCAAGCAGCTGATTCTCACTGGCTGGAGACATTGTGATGTCCGGAGTTAATCGTGGATGCTAGTTATGGTAACTAGTTCATTGGAGTAACCAGCCGTAAGACTTCATATGGTTCTCTGCATATATAGATATGTCAATGAAGTTCTTACTGCAGCTTAAGTGCGATGTTCCTTTGACTTGCGGTATTCAAGTCATCTTGATCATGAAGACTTATGCTTTGACATCTTAAGCAAGCATCTCCAAGGAAATGTGGACCCGGGATGATTGGGTATAAGTCGAAGTGATCGAAGGTCTTTGAATATCCTATAAAGGATTCACCAATCTTTGCGAGGAGATGTATACCCATGGCCTCTCGTCGGATTGTTACTAAAGTTTTTGGCCAAAGCATTACATGTTTAGAGTAAGGTACTCTTGGAAACATGTGCAATAACTAGAATCCGTAGGACGAGAAAATGATACTTGGGCTAGGTGTGACGTAGTCAACCTAGTGGAGACTGACACAATAGACCATGTCCGTAACCAAGTGGGTATAAGATGAGTTAAGAGAATGAGGCACGATTCATTGGAGCTGCTGAAGGGTTTCAGAAATAGTTCTGGATCAACCGTTGATCTTTTCGGTTAATTGGGGATCATGATGTACTACTAGGTACCACTCATGATCGTTCTATAATTAATGGTTAATTATAGACGGCCAACATAAATCGAGAACCTATTTGGTCACACACACAACAAGGGTAATCCGAAGGATTTAAAACGAGCTTGAGAATGAGATTCTCAGACTGAGAGAAACTAGATTTGGTTGGACCAAACAAGGAGCGAGCATGAAATCATTTCAGGCACAATGGAAGCGTGGATGGGCCGTGTCATATGAAGACATGATGGATGAACCAAATTGGTTTGGTTCTAATCCAATGGTGGAGAATAAACCAAAGGAGTTTGGTTTGTTTTAAACGAATGAACCAAAGTTGCTTCGGTTCGTTTTAACTTAAAATAGACCAAATTGGTTTGGTTTATTTTAACTTAAATTAATAGAGCAGGTTAACGGGTTTTGGTTATGAACCAATAACCATTAGGAGAATTTGTTCTCTATAAAATTGGGCTCAAGGGTTTAATGAGAGCTCTAATCCAAGTTGCCGCCCCCTCCCTTTTCTCCTCTTGTGGTCGACGCCAAAACCCTAGCCGCCGCCCACCCTTGTGCCACCGTCCAAGATCCTTGTCGACATCCAAGCTTCAGCCAGCGATCCTCCGGTGACCCTCCGGTGATCTTCCTTGGCTCCGGCGACAAGGTGAGCATCTAGCTTCCTTATTTGGCCGGCGCTAATCCTCCACCAAAGCTGTCCAGTTTTATGGACAGCTTGTTTATTTCGTGTCGGAGCGTCGTTTGGACGATGTTTGGAGCTCCGACAGTGGCTACTTTGCCAGGGATTCGATCTTCGGTAATCCTCAGAGGTGGAGGATGAAGGATTCGTCAAACGGTTGGCGAATACCTCTCCGGAGAAGCGAGTTTTTGAGGACTCGTTTTGAATCCGAATTTTGATTCGGATTGTGATCTTCTCTCGATCACATCATCTTCGACACGAGGCTAGTGACTTGTACGAAGATGAGGCTCATGACTTTGTGAAGTCATCCCGAAGATACTCAGCGTGGATACGGATAGAGGCGATTCTAGCAAGGATCGCTCCGGTTGATGCCTTTCCTGCTACACGTGATACATAAGGTATACGTAGAATAAATTTCTTTTTATTGTAAAATTTGAAACTACGATTATGTCTACACATGTTGTACTATGCATGCATGTGGTGTGTGTGTTATAATAAATTAGATTTATTATTTTTATTTCTTCCGCTGTGCACATGTTTACGAAACATGTTCGAACATACACTCGCCACGGTGCCGGAAACCCAACAGTAGTATCAGAGCCCAGGTTGTGTTTCAACATAATCATAAAATTATTTTGTGATAGTCATAATGGTATTTATGGAAATTTTTTACTTTTGAAAAGTTAGAAGTATTTATGGAACTTTTTTAATTTTGGAAAGTCTAGAAGTATTTATGAAAATCTTCTACTTTTGGAAAGTTAGAAGTATTTATGAAAATTGATATTTTCCATAATTAAAATATTTGATTAGATTTGGAAATTTGTTTCCTAATTTAATCATGATTTGATTTGGGAAATCAAATCTTAAAATATTTTATTTCCATAAGTAGTTTTGATGATTTAAGAAATTTGTTTCCTAAATTGACTTTCCTTAATCAACACTTTCCATGAATAAAATATGTGATTAGATTTGAAAATTTATTTCCTAATTTAATCATGATTTGATTTGGAGAATCAAATCTCAAACATATTTTATTTCTATAAATAGTTATGACATATAAGAAAATTTTGTACATGTCATAATTGTATGCCATGTAATTGCATTAGATGCATATCATTATGTCATGTGTGTCGTGACATGTAGATGTATGTCATATATGTCATGCCATGTAGATAATAGTTATTTGCATGCAAAGAGGATGAGACATAAAAAATCCTCACTCAATATTAAAGCGTACACCTTCCATTAATATGGTTAGAACCAGAGTTTCGTTTCTTGTTTGGGTTGTTGGACTCTCTCCAAGCCCGGCTCGAACCTAAACATGTTCAAACCATGGAATAGTTTAATACTAATATGGTAAGAGTCAGAGGTTAATCGTTAGCTTTGGTTGTTGGACTCTCTCCAAGCTGGGCTAATTGGTTGAATGTGCTCTAACCATATTAAAACTATTTCTCGATTAATGGGTTGGCTTTAACCTGGAGTATCGGCTTGTTGGACTCTCTCCATGGTCGATGTGAAGGGAGGTGAAGTTGGGTGCTATGCATATGATGCATACTTGTTAATGAGTTAACAACCCGTGTGAACATTCAATAAGTTGATAGCACATTGTGATAGTTGCATATATGTGATATGCAATCGGTATATTTGATACCTACCATCGTAGTTATGAATGACTTGTTGGACTCTCTCCAAGGTTGTTCATATCTATGTTGGATATCAGCCCATTTGGAGATGGACCTATGATCTCCCAAAGTGATTTTGGGGTTTTTGAAATTCGAAAAATGAATGGGATTTATAAATGTATGTTGATGCATTTTAAAATCATTTTCTCATATATGCTCATTTTGTATTTCTAGGTTAATCGATTGATCATGACATCTTTGAATTTGCGCACTATTTTGGATTCAAACAAATTGACTAGGCCTAACTTCCTGGACTGGCTTAGAAAATTGATAATTGTTCTCAAGGCGGAAAAGCTAGTGTATGTCCTTTAAGAGACTCTTCCCAACCGTCCTAGGGATGATGCAACTCCAGACCAATTGTTGGCCTATCAAAAACATGTGGCAGATTCTGAACTGGCGAGTTGTATTATGCTAGCTGCGATGGTACCTGAGCTACAAAAGCAGCATGAGCATATGGATACTAATACAATCTTCCATCTTCATGAGTTTTTTGATGAGCAAGCGAGATCCGAAAGGTTCGAAGTCTCCAAGCTCCTCTTCACCTCTAAGATGCAAGAAGGTTCGTCTGTAGTGCAGTTTGTGCTAAAGATGAACAGGTACATTGAGCGACTGGCCATCCTCGGGTTTGTGATGGATCATGAATTAAGTATTGACTTAATTCTGCATTATTTGCCCAAGAGTTTCTCACAATTTGTGATGAACTATCGGATGAACAAATTATAATCCACTATTCCTGAGCTCCTCAATATGCTGAAGACTGTGGAGCCTTTTGTGAAGCATAAGGAGAAGGCGGTTCTGTTAGTTGATTCCTCAAAGAAAGGTTCTAAGAGGAAGGCAAAGGAATAGAAGAAAGGGAAGAACAAGAAGGCTAAGAAGGAAGAACCAACACAAAAGGGAACTTGCCATCATTGTGGCAAGGAAGGCCATTGGCGAAGAAACTGCAAGATTTATCTTGAGTCCGTGAAGAAGAAGAAGGCATCCGATGCCCCATCCTCTTCAGGTATCTTCGTTATTGATTGTCATTCTATTTCCTTAGAAACTTGGGTATTGGATACTGGGTGTGGCTCACATATATGTAATGACATACAGGGGCTAAGGAATAGAAGAAGACTCGTCAGAGGGGAGTCAAATTTGCGAGTTGGCAATGAAGCAAAGGTTGCTGCGGTCGCCATCGGAACTTATTTGTTGAAGCTCCCTAGTGGACTAGTCTTAGAACTGAACAATTGCTATTGTGTTCCTTCTCTAATAAAGAACATTGATTCTATTTCCTGCTTAAATAGAAATGGTTACCATTTGACGTTTAGTAACAATTATTGTTATATAACTTTGAATGACATACTTTATGGAACTGGAACTTTGAGCAATGTTATTTATACGTTGGACGTATCCAGTGACATTTTCAATATCGAAGCGAGCAACAAGTGTGCTTGAAAGGATAATCAATTAGACTCCTATATGTGGCATTGTCGTCTTGGCCATGCAAGCAAAAAATGCATGTCCGAATTACACCGATGTGGAATTCTGGAATCGTTTGAATTGGATTCATATGATACATGCGAATCATGCTTAAAAGGCAAGATGACTAAGTTACCTTTTACAGGAAAAGGTGAACGAGTGGGAGAGTTGCTAGGTCTAATACATATTGATGTATGTGGACCTATGTCAACTCAAGCTTTAGGAGGCTATAACTACTTCATTACCTTCACCGATGATCACTCACGGTTTGGGTATGTGTTCTTGATGAAACACAAGTCTGAAGCCTTTGAAAGGTTCAAAGAATTCAGAAATGAAGTAGAGAAACAACATGACAAGAGTATTAAAATACTTCGATCGGATCGAGGTGGTGAATACTTAAGTTAAGAGTTTCTAGATTATCTAAGAGACAATGATATATTGTCTCAGCATAATGGTGTATCTGAGAGGCATAACTGGACCCTGTTGGACATGGTTAGGTCAATGATGAATCATGCGAATCTTCCCAAGTCCTTTTGGGGCTATGCGCTTTAGACAGCTGTTTACTTGTTAAACAGAATGTCAACCAAGGTAGTCTCTACTACTTCATATGAGATATGGAATAGTAAGAAACCTCATGTATCTTATTTGAAGATATGGGGTTGTCTTGCTTATGTGAAGCGGACTGTATCAGACAAATTGGATGCTAAGTCTGATAAATGTCTATTTATTGGATACCCTGAGGAAATAAGGGGTTACCAATTCTATCATCCTGTGGAACAAAAGGTATTTGTTTCAAGGCATGCTGTGTTCACTACAACAAAAATGACATAAGACAACACCACAAAGACAACGGTTTTAGGAGAAACCGTTGTCTTTTTGTTAAAAGACAACGGTTTTTGACAAAACCGTTGTCTTTGAGCAGCCACATAACACAAACGACAACGGTTTTACAGTATCCGTTGTCGTTGAGCATATTTTTTTTTAAATCAACAACACATTTTACAACGGTTTTCCAAAACTGTTGTCTTTAAGATTTTTTTTTATATTAACAACAGTTGGGACAACGGTGCAATCAACCGTTGTGAATGAGGGTTTTTTTGTTGTCGTTGTGATAATATTACAACGGTTTTAAACCGTTGTTAATAAAATTTTAAAAGTTTATAATACTATTAATACTATTTTATTATTATAAAACAACGGTGAAATTCTTTTTTTAATTATTAATACTATTTTTTTTTAATTATTGGAAATAAGTTTTTTTTAAAAAAATTATAAATATATACGTTTACAACAATATATTTAAAAGTCTATATATATTTTTTAAACAATATATTACAACAAATTTTATTTTAAAAGTTGTTATATATATTTAGGTTAAATAAATCTTCCTAAACTTCTCGTCGTTCTTACTTTCAAAATCTTGCGTTCCTACTTCCCAAAAACCTCCCGTTCTCCGCGCTCGTCCATCCCATCTTCTTCCGCTGCATTCTCACGGTTGGTCGCCTCTGTTCGTTCTCTTCCTTTTCCGGCCATTGCTCGACTCTCCGTCTCGGCCTTCGTCCATCGCTCAAGATCTCGATTCCGTCCCCAACAGTTTAGCATCATAAACTCTTGTTTTAGGGTTATCATGTTGTGCCTTCAAACCTTTATTGGTTAAGAAGGTTTGAGTTGGATTGTTTATATCCATTGAACCATAATCCCAGATTCGCGCATACGTAAAATCCAGCTTATGTTCCAACCTTATTCTTCATGAAGATTATTCACCTTATATCATCGTTTGTACATCGATTTATCTATTCTAGAAGCCATTCTCTCAGTATTTTCTATAATATAAAATGTACATTTTATATTTTATTCGAGCAATTGCTTTGTTTGTACTTTCTAACTTTAGCTTAGGTGGACACTAGATCATATACAAATTTAAGTTACTTCATATTACCTTCTTATCCTAGAAATATAAGTTTGATACATTGAAGCATCTACTGCTGCTTTATTAATGATCTAGTGGTGTTAAGTATTATGAAGGTTTATTTAATTGTCAATTAATGTTTTTATGCACTAGAATGGACAAAGAATGGATGTTCAAGGATAGATTATCACCTGAGTATGCGTATGGAGTAGAGTCCTTCTTGCAATTTGCAGTGCAAAATTCTGGCGATTCTAATGCAATATCTTGTCCATGTGCCATGTGTGGTAACCTAAGAAGGAACAGTATTGATGTCACAAGGGCTCATTTAAGAAGTAATGGTATTGATTTAACATACGTAGTGTGGATATGGCATGGAGAAAAACCTCATTTACCAACTTAATGAATGATAGTGAACAAGGCCAACAAGGTGAATGAATTTCTTTGATGAGAAGCTTGTAGATATGGTAAATGCATATGAATATGATGAGAATCCAACTACATTCAATAACCTACTCCATGATGTTGAGAAACCTTTATATCTGGATGTACAAAATTTACAAAGTTATCGCCATTGTTAAATTGTACAACTTGAAAGCCAAATATAGTTGGAGCGATAAAGGATTCTGACATTCTTTCTTTGTTGGGAGAAATGCTTCCAAATTGTAATGACTTGCCTTTATCTGTATCTTTGCCAAGAAATCCTTGGCTCTATTGGGTATGGAATATGAAAAATCCATGCATGTCCTAATGATTGTATCTTATATCGGAAGGAATACGCAGATATCAATTGTCCTACTTGTGGGTTTTCAAGATGGAAGATATGCAAGAATTCAAAAGTAAATGAAGGAGTTCTGAAAGGTCCTATGGTACTTTCCACCTATTCCAAGATTTCAAAATTGTTTAGAAACCAAGAAACCTCTAAGGTGTTAACCTAGCATGCTGATAGTAGAACTTGTGATGGTTATTTGCGTCATCCAGCAGATTCACCCAATTGGAAGGTAGTCGACCATAAGTGGCCAGATTTTGCTTATGAGCCAAGAAATTTGAGATTGGACATATCGCGGAATAAATCCACATAGATTGATGAGTTCTACGTATAGTTGTTGGCCAGTTCTGTTGATCACTTACAATCTTCCTCCATTTTTGTGTATGACGAGAAAATTTATGATGCTTACTTTATTAATATCGGGTCCTAAACAACCAGGGAATGATATTGATGTTTACCTAGCACCTTTGATTGATGACTTAAAGCATTTATGGGAAGAAGGTATTGAAGCATATGATGCATATCGCCAAGAAAGATTCACCCTTAAGGCAGTCTTATTATGGACAATTAATGACTTTCCGGCATATGGAAACCTTTCTGGATGTCGCGTGAAAGGATATAATGCATGTCCTATCTGTGGTGAAAACACATGTGCAAAAAGATTGAAACATAGTAGAAAAATGTCATTCATAGGCCATAGAAGGTTTCTTCCTGAGAACCATCCTTATCGAAGGCAAAAGAAAGCATTTGATGGAAAGCAAGACTTTAACATTGCACCGAGACCATTGAGTGGTCGTGATATTTCCAAAACAGTTAATAAAATTAATTGTCGTTGGGGAAAAATGAACAGAAAACTTCAAGCATCAGAGGATGGTAGTCATCCATATTGGAAGAAGAAATCAATATTCTTCGAACTTGCGTATTGGGAGCATCTACATGTCCGACATGTTCTTGATGTGATGCACATCGAGAAAAATATATGTGAAAGCCTGGTCGGCACATTACTTGGCATTCCAGGGAAAACAAAAGATGGATTAGCAGCACGCCTAGACCTTGTGGATATGAATGTCAGGTTGGAATTGGCACCAAAGGAGGGGAAAAAGAAAACTTTTTTGCCAGCGGCATGTTATACATTAAGTAAAGATGAGAAAAGGAAATTTTGTAGCTCCTTGTTGGGAATGAAGGTTCCTACAGGTTATTCATCCAATATTAGAAGCCTTGTATCAATGAAGGAATTGCAACTTTTTGGTATGAAATCACACGATTGTCACACTTTGATGCAACAGTTACTTCCAGTTGTCATTCGTGGTGTCTTACCCAAACATGTTAGATATACTATCACTCGATTGTGCTTTTCTTCAACATGTTGTGTAGCAAAGTGATAGATGTCTCGAAGTTAGATGATATGCAAAGAGATATTGTGACAACATTGTGCTTACTTGAAAAATATTTTCCTCCTTCATTTTTTGATGTCATGCTCCATTTGACTGTTCACCTCGTACGTGAGGTTAAATTGTGTGGACCAGTTTGGTATAGATGGATGTACCCATTTGAAAGATTCATGAAAACATTGAAAGGTTATGTGCGAAACCGAATCGACCAAGGTTGTATAGCCGAATGTTATATTGCCGAGGAGGCTCTAGAATTTTGCTCGGACTACTGCTTAATGTACTGCACACTGTTGGCATCCCAACAAGGAATCATCAATTGGAGTTTACCAGACCTTTATCACGAGATCGAGCGCACTCCACCAATCATGAGGAGTGGGAGCAAGCACATGGTCATGTATTAGAAAATAATGATGAGATAGAGCCATATATGATTCTCTACTTAGCCGGGAGACATAGTGATGTCCTGAGTTAAGCAATACGTAACCGAACGAAGTTCTTCAATGACAAACACATGGCTCATTTGAAGGCAACATTTCATCGAAAAGCAAAGTCAAAAAGTGGTTACAAGATGAGCACAATCGGACTTTTATTCCGTGGTTGCGTGATATCGTAAGTTACATGCAAATTAATGGGGTATTTATAATTTATGAAGATTAATATATAATTCAACTTTTGTGCAATTTATAGGTTGCAAATGCAATTAACCATTCGACACATCAAATCTCTGAACAATTAAAGTGGTTGGCGCATGGACCAAGCACGCGAGTATTCAAGTATTCTCGCATATTTAATTCTTTGGGGTTACTTATCACACAAAAGAGCGTGATGACGTGCGGTAGTGCAAAATTCGAGTAAGCTTAGTTGCAAAGACTATGCAACTTTCTAAGCGCAGCGATAGGAATCCAATTGTGTCGGACATGGTATTCTATGGCGTTATTGATGAAATATGGGAGCTCGATTACCATCTCTATCAATTCCAGGTGTTTAAATGTAGTTGGGTTGATAACAATGGTGGTATTAAAGTAGATGAACATGGTTTCACATTAGTAAACCTCAAAAGGATAGGGTTTAAATCGATTCATTCATCTTAGGTAGTCAAACAAGTTTTTTACCTTGAAGACCACGAAGATCCCACATGGTGCATTGCACTTGCAACTCCTAGTAGAGACTACTTTGAAAATATTATTGGTGATAATTTGGAAGAAACCGCAACAAACTATCAATGTTTTTCAGGGCTCCCAATAATGGATGTTGACGAAATAGATGACAATGAACCACCGTGCATGCGTGAAGATTGTGACGGAACTTGGGTTGATGATGTTTGACCTTAGTGTGGAAATTATATTTAAATTTAAATCCTACGTTAATGTTTTGGTTTGTCTTTGTGTCACCTTTGGAATTATATTTTTTCCCATAAATTTGCTATATCTTATGGGATTGCTTTATTTTATTTGTCACTCGATTATTTACATTTTTGGTAGATGAATCCGCTTTATCTATTATACATTATCTATAAATGATACTCTTTATCCCATAATTTTGATGATGGTTTACCACAGGCATTAAATCTGGTTTGGTAAATGATAACGCTTTATATGTCGATAATTTTGCAACACAATAATGAAATGCAGCTTTATTCTTTGTGATAGTCATTGCACCTCCAAATTTATCAACCCTTACGAGATTGTAAGAATTTCAACTTTATGTTGCTTACTTGTTATTTGTTTTTCTTAATAGTTGCACATATTTTAGCAATCTAAACTACGTGTGATCGCAACATGATTATATTCTGTTGGAAAAAACTTGCTTATTGTAGATTATATTAATCTAAAGTGAATTTTTGTTGTCAACTCACACAAGAAGTTGCAAGTTTAATATTTATTGTTATCTCCATAATTTATGATATTTACCTTATATTTGCAAAGTGATTTTGTGATTAATAGGTTGTCAACTCTATGACAAAAAATCAAAGCAAACGAGGAGGTAGAAACCTTGACAAGGGTAAGGAAAAAATTGGCGCTGATTTATTATACGAGGAAAATGTTGGCTGCACATAGGATTCCACTGCCACCCAATCAAACAAAATGAGTAGAGGTCCTACACATATGGATGATTTCAAGGCTAAGGAATAAGGGCATTATCGAAAGTTGAATTCAATAATCGGGGATGACCTATTGGGGAAAATGCAGTTAAAATGCAAAGTTCACTTGGCCAGATTGTTCGAGAGAAAGTACCAATAACTTACAATACTTGGAAGCATGTTCCTATTGACATCAAGGAGCGTGTGTGGGAAGCCGTGAATGTAAATATAAATGACCATACTTTTATTCTTCAAATATAAACTAATACTTTTGTTTGTGTTTATTAACATTTGATGTTTATTAAATTTTTTATGGATTTGTAGTTGGCGTACAAGGTTGATGTTGCTTGGAAAAGGGATGTTTGACCTCGGCAAATGATAAGTGGCGGCAATGGAAAAGTAGTCTCACGAAAAACTATATTTATCCCAATTGCAAAAATCCAGAGAAGTTGCATATGCCACCTAGGATCAAATATTCCAGCAGACATATGGAGCAAGTTCGTGATAAGTCGTTTGTCTAATGAATTTAAAGTAAGATTTTTAAATCTCATGTCTCAAATAATTAACTCTTAATAGAATATTGTTATTGGTAATGCATTGTTGTCTTGTTTATTTTTTAAGGAACTAAGTGAGAAACAACAGGAAAGGAGAGCCCAAAACAAATACCCCCATCGACTTTCTCGCAAAGGATATGCACGCCTAGCTGAAGAGATAGTAAGTAATGTTTAATTATCACTTACAATAAATTTTATACCTTAACGAACAGGTATTTAAATAATATTGATTCATTTGTTATTGTTATTAGAAGGATGAATTATCTACTGATAATGAAATCAACCGAGCTATCCTTTGGAAGAAAGGCCGACTCAATAAAGAAGGGAGTTTGTTGGTGATCAATCAAGGCAACAACCTCAAAATTGTAAGTAAATGTTTTAGATTTTGGCTTGTTATGTTAATGGTTCCCATCCGGATATTAGTCAATATATGTTTTTGTGCATTGCGCAGGATGATGGTATCTTACAAAAGAGGGAGGGAAAGTTAATGCTTGGTGAACCACACAAGACATTCTAACATTGCACTTGAATCTAAGGAACATGGTGGGCGTATAAGGGCAGCGGTTGAGCTTACGCCACTCAAGTACATACTTTGGCTTGTCAAAATGGGGGTCTCAATGCTCAAAGAAGTCGTATTTAATGATCAACAAAATATGTTGTTGGAGCAACATAAAAAATTTTAGAGCGGGAGGATCGGATAAACAAGTTAGAAAGCAATGGTTTTCAAAAATGGCAAATGCGAGATTGAGAATGATGAGAAGGGAAGTTGTAGTGTGAAGTTTCCTCAAACCTTGCAGGAAAATGAGTTTAACTATGATCATGGTCTATCAAATGAGATGAAAGCGCATGAGCGATGATGCCGATGTGGAGTTTATTAACGAGTGAGCCTTTACAGTATCTTTAATCTTTAATGATATCATTGAAATTGTCCAATTTAAATACATTTATTTTTTATACAAGCATTATGTTTTGTCTTACAAGGGTCAATTAGTTGCATTGAGTGTGGAATCTGGCATCCATGTAGCTTTTGGTACAATTGTTAATATTGGGGGAGATGATGAGCATCTTAATGGTGATCCAAGTAAGCATACAAACCATTGTTTCGTAATGGTTGATGAAGCATTGGATGAAACCGCCCCTTTGCCAATTCCAACACCTGTGTGTCAAAGCATTGGTGATGCTATCGGATCACATGTAGCTTGGCCTGCACACTTTGATGCAAACACAAGAGTCTTGGTAAATGCTACAATCTATTTAAATTTAGCTATACAAGTGCCTAACAAGTATATGTTTTCATAAACTAGAAGGTCAAGGGAAAAAACTGATGTGGCAAAGGAAGCATCGATTGCAATCACCAAATGTGCAATCATTAGCAAAGGCGATCATCAGATATGCCTAGATCACTATGGCTGTTGTATTGTTATTGCAAGCGTGCTCTTCATGATCACCAGTCTATGAAATTTATGTTGGAGTATGATGTATTTGGTGGTAAGTTCGAAGCCAGTGTTTGCCTTCAAGACATCATTCCTTTCTGCAACTTGGCACCAATTTCATACAATTGCATAGTTGTGTACATATGGTACGTATATTGTTTTCATGTACTAACACTTTGACTATTGATTTATGAGTTTTATTTATCTTGGTCTTATGCATTTTGTTGTATGTTTAAATGGTAGGCATTTATATAAAAAGATGAAGGAGGAAGATAAGCTGGAGAGGTTTAGATTTGTGGATCCATATGTTGTTGGGTGTCATTTCACATCAGTTGATAAGAGGGCCCTTGGTTTGGCAAATTAGGTTGAATGGCACACCACCAAACCAAATAGTTTTGGTTCCAGTTAACATAGGGTGTGTAAAATAGAGGTGGAATGCTAATTTTTTTACTTTGATAAACACTTGCTTAATTACATGCATTACTATTGTGTATATATGTAGTTTCCATTGGATTTTGACTGTCATCGATCCTCACAAAGAGGTTGTTTCGTTATTGGATCCTCTCAGTCAGCGTAATCGTGATGAGACTTGGAAGAATGTTGTGAAGATGTAAGTTTTAGTAGCAAAATATTGTCAATATTTATTATAATTTTTTTATATATACTATATGCACTAAAAGTCTATAATTTTTTTTGATTTTATGAAGGGCCTTGAAATTGTTCAACAGGACATTGGCAAGCACGGAAGAAACACCCTTGTGGGCAATAATCAAGGTATGTTTTACATCGAAGCTTATATAATTTGAATTATTTAGTGACATTTATATAATCAAGTTATTTGTTATTTAGTGACATTTATATAATCAAGTTATTTGTGAATTATTTAGTGACATTTTGATAATATTCGATAACTCGATCTATTCCGAATTGGTGAGGTGGGTATCAAATTAGTTTGAGTTAGATCTACAAATTCCTTATTTTTTGTTAAGCATAACCTAATCGACCTCCTCCCGACATTTTGTTTTGCCTTTGATCCGCTTCTTAGTGGCTAAATTGACATTGTGCTCGACGGGCTACTTACTCCAATCTATTCTACAGGTGTTTGCCAATCGACATTGTGTTCGAGCAAATTGACTGCGATCTTCTGATTCTGGAGCAAAATGAGTGTGCTCTGAATTGCTCGCGATCGGTATTACCCTTCTAATTTGCAATTTTCTCACTATCGCTCTTAATTGTTGGAGCTCGATAACATGTGTCAAACAAATGTAACTACATCACATCGAAAAATGCAATCCAACAGGCATAAATTTTCCAATGATGATGAAGTAGATTGCATGAGATAGTTGTGAGGAATGTCTCAAAAGGATTTTTGCTCCTATCATCCTATGGATATAAAGTTAGCAATTTAAAGTCAAATATTTATTCAGATCTTAAAGCATGCATAACTGATAAGGCAATGCATGTACTATCATGATATGAAATTCATCTTCCATTAGTATGATTTATGGCATTCTCGAACTTTTTCAATCTTGCATATTGAGTGTTTTCCTTTTTTCTAAGAACAATATTCCTATTTCTTATCGACATGAGTAAAAGAATCAAAAGTCGGACCCAAAATCTTCTTTCATTCTAAATGTTACAACAATACTACACAAAGTTGCAAAAAGTCACTAGTAAAAAACAACCTTATGACAAGCAAAAAAAATACTAGCAAGACGCATATCTGATTGATCTATACCCGTGATTTGAACCAATTTAGAAGCCCATGCTTGTTTCTTCTGTAATGCGACTTTAGCTTCTTCTTCTGTTAAACATAGCGTTTCATGTTAAACATTTGTACTAATCAAATTGGCAATGAACGATCTCATTTTGATCTTTCTGTGTTTCTTCGCATTGCTAGATGATGTTTTTTCCATCACAGTTCCCCTTCAACCGGATGGAGCTCAATGCGGTATTTTGTTTTACGATATATGAGAGAGATAATTGAAGGCGCCAGATCCTTTGACAAGTCTTCCCTACGATCAATAGTAATATTAGATATTTTTTCAAATTTTCTTATTGATACCATAGCGTTTAATTACATTTTCATTTTTCACATGGTTCGCAAATTACATGATAGGTGCAAAGGAAATTGATGAAACGTTCGAGTGGGATGATTGCATACAAGATTACATATCTGATGATTAGGAGAGATTTGGTGTACATACATCTTTTGGTTACATTCTATAAGTGTTTTGCTATGCAAATACTTTTGGTGCATATGATGTGTAGTTGTTTTGCCATGATACTTTTCATATATATCGGTAAAAGTGATCGTTTAAAATGTAATGTGACCTTGTATTTTACATTGCTACAAGTGGAGTGTATATATGTGTTTTCTATAATTCTTATTGATGTTGTATGATTTATATTAAAAATGCAACATCTACAACGCTTTATTATGTGTATATATGTGTTGAGAAATGACAATGAAAAAACCGCTGTCTATGAGCAAAAGTTACCGTGGTAAATTGTGGACAACGGTGAAAAGCGGTTGTAGATTTAAGGAAAGATAACGGTGAAAAACCGTTGTCTATTAGAAAAAAACCGTGTAAATCGACCGTTGTAAATAGTGGTTTGGTCAAAGACAACGGTTAAAAACCGTTGTCTTATCTTTGAAAAGACAACGGTTTTTCACCGTTGTCTTTGACCAAACCACTTTTCACAACGGGTCGATTTACCACGGTTTTTTTTCTAATAGACAACGGTTTTTCACCGTTGTCTTTCCTTAAATCTACAATGGTTTTTCACCGTTGTCTTTGACCGACCCCCTTTTCACAACGGGTCGATTAACAACAGATTTTTTGGCTAATAGACAACGGTTTTTCACCGTTGTCTATTCGATTTTTTGGTGTAGTGGTTTCTAGAGAAAGAGTTTCTCTTGCAAGAAAACAGTGGGAGTGTCATCGAGCTTGAGGAGGCTTAAGAGACTCAAATACACATTGATGAGATACCTGGTGAAGCACAACAGTCGATAACTCATAGTGATGAGCAATCGACTGGACCTATTGAAACACCACATCTTCGTAGATCTGGTAGAACACACAATATTCTTGAGAGATATAGATTTCTTGTAAGTGAATCGAACGATGTGTTACTTATTGATGATAAGGAGCCTACCAGTTATGAAGAAGTTTTGACAAGTTCATAAAGGGATAAGTGGCTTGAAGCCATGAAGTCGGAAATGGATTCCATGTATGAAAACCAAGTTTGAAACTTGGTTGACCCACCTGAAGGCATAAAGCCTATAGGGTACAAGTGGGTTTTCAAGAAGAAAACCGACATGGATGGTAATGTGATTACCTATAAGCCTAGATTGGTGGCGAAAGGATATCGTCAAAAACAAGGTGTTGATTATGACGAAACCTATTCGCCTATTGCTATACTTAAATCCATTCGGATGCTCCTGGCCATAGCGGCTCATTATGATTATGAGATATGACAGATGGATGTGAAAACAGCTTTCCTTAATGGAAACCTGCTCGAGGACGTGTATATGATACAACCTGAGGGTTTCACATCGGTTGATAAAACTAAGGTATGCAAATTGCGACGATCCATATATGGATTGAAGCAAGCATCCAAGAGATGGAATATCCGTTTTGAAGAGACAATCAAAAAGTTTAATTTCTCACAAAATTCAGATGAACCTTGTGTGTACAAGAATGTTAGTGGGAGTGCAGTCGTGTTCCTAGTATTGTATGTCGATGACATATTACTTATAGGAAACGATGTTTCAGTCTTATAGTCAGTTAAGATTTGGTTGTCCAAGACATTCTCCATGAAAGACCTGGGAGAAGCAACCTACATCTTCGGGAATAAGATCTATAGAGATAGATCAAAACAGTTACTTGGTCTTTCGCAGTCTACATATATAGATCGAGTGCTAAAGAGGTTTAGCATGTCGGAATCCAAGAAAGGTTTCCAACCCATCAGGCATGGGATACACCTTTTGAAGTCTATGTGTCCACGCACAGAAGACGAGAGGATTTGCATGAGTAAGATTCCCTATGCATCCGCAATAGGATCTATCATGTATGCTATGTTATGTACGAGGATCGAAGTATTGTATGCTCTGAGTGTCACGAGCAGATACCAGTCTGATCCAGAAATGGATCATTGGGCGACTGTTAAGATGATCCTTAAGTACTTAAGAAGAACTAAGGATGCGTTCCTAATATATGGAGAAGGGTACATGGTGATATGTGGGTATACGGATGCCAGCTTCCACACAGACAAGGATGATTCCATGTCTCAGTCTGGGTATGTATTCACCTTGAATGGAGGCACAATAAGTTGGAAAGGTTCCAAGCTTGACACTATAGCGGATTTTGCCACTAAGGCAGAATACATTGTAGCTTTGGAAGCAGCAAAGGAAGCAATTTGGATCAAGAAGTTCATCTCTGAATTTGATGTGGTTTCATCAATGATCCAAACATGTGCTTCGCCACTATCATTTGATCAGAGAGATCATAAGTAGGAAGGAAATACAAATCTAGAAGATTCCCACTAAAAAGAACTTAGCGGATCCTTTAACTAAGGCATTACCTCAAAGTAAGTTTGAGGGTCATGTTAGAGCTTATGGTATTGGATAACATAGCGATTGACATTAGGCCAAGTGAGAGTTTGTTAGTAATATATGAGAGATGTCCTAATGCAATCGCCTTATATTTGAACCATTTATATGATAAATGAAGATTCACTATTTGAGTATACATGTTTTCATGTATTTGATTAGATCTTAAACTCATTTACTGAATGTCAACGATACGATTTACAGCATGAGAGAATTTGTGATTGGATCACAACTAGTGAATATCTCTACATGTGTAATTGTGATGTATTAGAATTATCCCTTATTGATGAATTGATGGATTTGGACACTATCAATTCTGACGAGACTAGCACGAGGTATACTCCTTGGTGTATCCAAGCAGCTGATTCTCACTGGCTGGAGACATTGTGATGTCCGGAGTTAATCGTGGATGCTAGTTATGGTAACTAGTTCATTGGAGTGACCAGCTGTAAGACTTCATATGGTTCTCTACATATATAGATATGTCAATGAAGTTCTTACTGCAGCTTAAGTGCGATGTTCCTTTGACTTGCGGTATTCAATTCATCTTGATCATGAAGACTTATGCTTTGACATCTTAAGCAAGCATCTCCAAGGAGATGTGGACCCGGGATGATTGGGTATAAGTCAAAGTGATCGAATGTGTTTGAATAGCCTATAAAGGATTCACCACTCCTTGCGAGGAGATGTATACCCATGGCCTCTCGTCGGATTGTTACTAAAGTCTTTTGCCAAAGCATTACATATTTAGAGTAAGGTACTCTTGGATACATGTGCAGTAACTAGAATCCGTAGGACGAGAAAATGATACTTGGGCTAGGTGTGACGTAGTCAACCTAGTGGGGACTGACACAATAGACCATGTCCTGAACCAAGTGGGTATAAGATGAGTGAAGAGAATAGGGCACGATTCATTGGTGTTGCTGAAGGGTTTTAGAAATAGTTCTGGATCAACCGTTGATCTTTTCGATTAATTGGGGATCATGATGTACTACTAGGTGCCACTCATGATCGTTCTATAATTAATGGTTAATTATAGACGGCCAACATAAACCGAGAACCTATTTGGTCACACGCACAACGAGCGTAATCTGAAGGATTTAAAATGAGCTTGAGAATGAGATTCTGAGACCGAGAGAAACTAGGTTTGGTTGGACCAAATAAGGAGCGAGCATGAAATCGTTTCAGGCGCAATTAAAGCATGGATGGGTCGTGTCTTATGAAGACATGATGGATGAACCAAATTGGTTTTGTTATAATCCAATGGTGGAGAATAAACCAAAGGGGTTTGGTTTGTTTTAAACGAATGAACCAAAGTTGGTTCGGTTCATTTTAACTTAAAATAGACCAAATTGATTTGGTTTATTTTAACTTAAATTAATGGAGCGGGTTAACGGGTTTTGGTTATGAACCAATAACCATTAGGAGAATTTGTTCTCTATAAAATAGGGCTCAAGGGTTTAATGAGAGCTCTAATCCAAGTTGCCGCCCCCTCCCTTTTCTCCTCTTGTGGTCGGCGCCCATACCCTAGCCGCCGCCCACCCTTGTGCCACCGTCCAAGATCCTTGCAGGCGTCCAAGCTTCAGCTGGCGATCCTCCAGCGACCCTCCGGTGATCTTCCTTGGCTCCGGCGACAAGGTGAGCATCTAGCTTCCTTATTTGGCGGACGCTAATCCTCCACCAAAGCTGTCCAGTTTTCTGGACAGCTTGTTTATTTCGTGTCGGAGCATCGTTTGGATGATGTTTGGAGCTCCGACAGTGGCTACTTTGCTAGGGATTCGATCTTCGGTAATCCTCAGAGGTGGAGGATGAAGGATTCGTCAAACGGTTGGCGAATACCTCTCCGGAGAAGCGAGATTTTGAGGACTCATTTTGAATCCAAATTTTGATTCGGATTGTGATCTTCTCTCGATCACATCGTCTTCGACACGAGGCTAGTGACTCATACGAAGACGAGGCTCATGACTTTGTGAAGTCTTCCTAAAGATACTCGGCGTGGATACGGATAGAGGCGATTCTAGCAAGGATCGCTCCGGTTGATGTCTTTCCCGCTACACGTGATACATAAGGTATACATAGAATAAATTTCCTTTTATTTGAAAAATTTGAAACTACGATTATGTCTACACATGTTGTACTATACATGTGTGTGGTGTGTGTGTTGTAATAAATTAGATTTATTATTTTTATTTCTTTCGCTGTGCACATGTTTACGAAACATGTTCGAACACACACTCACCGCGGTGCCGGAAACCCAACAGTTCTTACTATACCTTAAGTGCGATGTTCCTTCGACTTGCGATATTCAAGTCATCTTGGTCATGAAGACTTATGATTTGACATCTTAAGCTAGCATCTCTGAGGAGATGTGGACCCGAGATGATTGGGTATAAGTCAAAGTGGTCGAAGGTGTTTGAATAGCCTACAGAGGAATCACTTCTCCTTGCGAGAAGATGTATATACCCTATGACCTCTCGTTGGATTGTTACTAAAGTCTTTGGCCAAAACATTACATGTTTAGAGTATGGTACTATCTTTTTTTTTTTTTGATGAAAAGGTAAATATATATCATCAAAGCAAGGTACAAACACATCCATACACCTAGGTCCTAGCTCCAGTCATGTCTGATGAAGTGTCAGATCCGAGCAAGGAGCCCTAGTAGGGTATGACACCAAGTTACAATCCAAACTCGAAACAAAACATGTCCCACCATCTGTTCATGCTCTCATCCCTCACACGAAGCAGGGATCATGTGACGACCAGTGTCCATCCTCACTCGCTGGGTGCCCCAGCGTATCCTCAGTATATGTGCTCTCCATCGCTAGAAACTAGCCTATCCAGAAGCTCTGTGGTCAGTGTGGCATCATCCTCCTCGCTGTGTCCTCTATCCTCCAAAAGCCACTTTAAGCAAGTGGTCAACTATCAACGGATTTGGCGTGTCTTTACCGCAGTCGTTACTACGGACTAGATAGGCCATTCAGGAGGGCCTATTCACCTACCCTAGGCTTTTTGGCAAAGCCTCAGCCATCAACGGATTTGGTGTGTCTTTACGACAACCATTATCTGTGGACTAGATAGGTCATCCTGGTGGACCTATTCACCATATCCTCTAAGTCCTCTCATCATTCCAAAACATGCCACACATCAAAAGAGCATAAAACCTCTCATCCCTCCAAACCATGCCACTCATCAAAAGAGCACAAAATCAAATACAACAATTTTGTTTTCCACAAATGAGGTTAGGGTTAGGGTTTGGAAACCCTAACCCTACACTCATCATCCTATCTCTACACTGATTTTTTTAAACAAAATGAGGTTAGGGGTAGGGTTTGGAAACCCTAACCCTAACACACAAAACCCTATCTCTAATCGTTTTTTTAAAACAAAATGAGGTTAGCATTAGGGTTTGGAAACCCTAACCCTAACACCCAAAACCCTATCTCTAACCGTTATTTTAAAACAAAATGAGGTTAGTGATAGGGTTTGGAAACCCTAACGCTAACAACCAAAACCCTATCTCTATCCGACATTTTTTTTAAAACAAAATGAGGTCAGGGTTAGGATTTGGAAACCCTAACCCTAACACCCAAAACCCTATATCTAACCGAGTTTTTTTTAAAACAAAATGAGGTTAGGTTTAGGGTTTGGAAACCCTATCTCTAACCATTTTTTCCCTACTCCTATAAATGTACATCCAAGAGACACTCTAGAGAGTGGTATACATGAACCTGGATCCTCCGCAATAGTAACTCTGGGTTTCACTGTGCTCCATCAAACCTAAGGCTATTCCTCGCCAGCCAAACAAAATGTACCATGGTGGCTATAGCCAAATGTCGTGCCCTGGTCAAGGTAGAAGAACCCCTGTACTAACTCCTAAAAACCCAAAACATTCGTTGATATGTAATCATCACGGGTCTCATGTGCAACCATTATCTCAATCGACCCCATAGCAGGCTAATTGACTGACATATGAAAAAGAGGTGGTCCGATGACTCCAAAGCACCTCTACAAAAAACACATACCCGATCCTCCAAGTACTCTTGCCTGTCCCGGGTAGGGAGTCTCCGGTGGGCTAGTAGCCAAAGTGTGAACTGATGGCTTGGCCGGAGATAACTCTCCCTAAAGTGGTCATAAGCCGCCCTCACCCCTCCTTTGCTCCGATGAAACCACACAACAAGTGTGTGTGTTGCAGCTACTGGACCCCCTGCATGTGCAAGGATACCATCCCGGATGTGTAGAAGTGACTTAATCAGTGGGGAATCAACATGCTTATCTCGCCACTCCCATATCCCCTCATGCTGCAGATATGTGTGAAGCACCCACCTGAGCAATAGGGTGTCTTGCTTGTCCTGTATACACCATAAGACATTTGCTAGCAAAGCAAGGTTCCATGCTTTCAGATCCCTCAGGCCAAAACCACCCTCCTCCTTCGGCCTGCCTAACTCTGACCATGCTATAGGGGGGTTATGTGATGTTCACATAAAAGCCTGACACATACTATGAATGCGATCGATCACTCCGCTCGGGAGGGGGAGGATGGACATTCAATAACACTCCACTCCCTGCAGTACTGATGCAATGAGCTATGCCTTCCCCGCATATGAGATGGTGTGCCTCGGCCATGAGTTTATCCTTGTGGCTATAGAATTCAACAACATACTGTACTCTGAGATTTTTAGTTTTTGTGAGGCTAGTGGGATTCCTAGATATCTGAATGGCATATCCCCTTCACAAAAACCTATGATAGCTAGTAGTCTCTCCTTCGTCCGGTCATCGACCCCTACCATGTAGATGCTAGATTTGCTAAGGTTAGCTCTGAGTCCTGCCATCTGAGAAAACTATGATAAACAGGAGACCAATCTAGAGACTGAGGATACATCTCCACATGATATCATTAATAAGTCATAAACATAAACTATGTGTGCTATCCCTAGGTGTCCACATCTAGGATGGAAGTGAAAATCTGATCTCATAGTGGCCTTGGCAAGGAGTCTGGACAAGTACTCCATAGAGATACCAAAAAGGTAGGGAGAGAGGGGGTCGCCTTGTCGTAATCCTTGCCTTCCCCTAAAATGTCCATACATGCTCTCGTTAATTGCTACAGAGAATGAGGTAGTGGTGATGCACTCTCTGATCCATGTGATATAAACGGGAGAAAAATGCAATGCATGTAGCACATCTTGTAAGAAGTCCCAGTGCACCGAGTCAAAAGACTTCTGTAAGTCCACCTTGAGCATGCATTGAGGGGATATCCTTTTCCTAGAGTAGTTACGAAAAAGCTCCTGGGATAACTGTATACTATCTATGATGGTACGCCCTTGAACAAATGCAGTTTGGGCAGGGTGGAGTAGATAATCTGAGACATCTGCCAATCGTGTAGCCAAAATCTTAGAAATGACTTTATAGAAAATCGTGTAGTAGGAAATAGGTCTGTAGTCCTGGACTTTAGTTGCATTGTCACTTTTGGGAATTAAGGCAATAAGTGTGTGGTTCCAAGCTTTGAGCAGTTGCCCATTCCTTAAAAATTCCAGAACTGCAGTAAGAAAATCCTGTCCAACTGTATCCCAAGCTTCCTTATAGAATCGGGAGCCATAACCATCAGGCCCCTGAGCTTTATGGTTGCCAATATCGAATAAGGCATTCTTGATTTCTTCTGCTGTGGGGATATGAGTGAGTTGTACCTGTTGCTCCCCTGTAAGGGCACGCCCGTGCTACATACACTCCACCTGGAATGGAGTGCGCTCATGCTGGACCCCCAAGTGTGCTTGGAAATAGTCAGTGAATTTCTTTGCCACTTCCTCTACCCTTGTTGTGAGTTCTCCATCCCTCTTTTCCACCGCCACAATTTCTCTTCTTTTATTGTTCCTCTTGACCAAGGAGTGAAAAAAGGGGTGTTGTGATCAACTTCTTTAAAGTACTTATGCTTAGCCTTTTGGAGATAAAATAGATATTCTTCTTGAGCCAACCGGTCGACTTCCCTCTTTGCCTCTTTGTATTGTTCCTCCATTGTGCCATGTTCTAGTCCCATTTGTTGCATCTCCTCTAACCTACTTTGGGCCATTCTAGACTGGGTTTGCACGTGCCCAAAATTCTGCTCATTAGAGTAGTGTACTCTTGGATACATGTGTAGAAACTAGATTCCGAAGGACGAGGAAGTAATACTTGGGCTAGGTGTGACGTAGTCAGCCTAGTGGGGACTGACACAATAGACCATGTCCTGAACCAAGTGGGTATAAGATGAGTGAAGGGAATGGGGCATGATTCATTGTAGCTGCTGAAGGGTTTCAGAAAAGGTTCTAGGATCAACCGTTGATTTTTTGATTAATTGGGGATCATGATGTACTACTAGGTGTCACTCATCATCGTTCTATAATTAATGGTTAATTATAGACGACCAACATAAACTGAGAATCTATTTGGTCACACGCACAATGAGCGTAATCCGAAGAATTTAAAATGAGTTTGAGGATAGGATTCTCAGATCGAGAGAGACTTGGTTTGGATGGACCAAACAAAGAGCGAGTATGAAATTGTTTTAGTCGTATCGGAAGCATGGATGGGCCGAGTCTTATGAAGACATGATGGATGAGCCAAATTGGTTTGGTTCTAATCTAATGGTGGAAAATAAACCAAAGTGGTTTGGTTTGTTTTAAACGAATGATCAAAGTTGGTTCGGTTCGTTTTAACTTAAAATAAACCAACACGGTTTGATTTATTTTAACTTAAGTTATTGTAGCGGGTTAATAGGTTTTGGTTATGAACCATTAACCATTAGGAGAATGTGTTCTCTATAAAAATATGGTTTAAGGGTTTTTCATGAGAATGAATTGGTTCAAGGGTTTTGGAAACCCTAGCCTCCTCTCCTCTTCCTCCTCTAGGGTTGCCACCCACTTCATTGGCCGCCCAAGCACCTTGTGTCATCGCCCATTGGAGTTGCTGCTCCTCCTCTTTGCCGTCGGCCATCCACCAGTCATCGGAGACTCCTCCGACCATCCTCTCTTGGCCGCCGACGACCAAGGAGCAACTGACCATTGATTGGCCAACCATCTTCTCCACCAACACAAGCTGTCCAGTTTTGGACAGCTTGTTTCTCTCTTCGTAGAGAGGTCGTTTGGTCGGCATTTTGCACTCTGATAGTGACCTACTTGCCGGGGATTGGATCTCCGGCAATCCTCATAGGTGGAGGACCAAGGTTTCGTCAATTGGTTGATGAAAACCGCTTCCGAGAAGCGAGTTCGTGGAGCTCATTTTTAGATCCGAATTTCGATTCGGATTGTGGTCGTCTCTTGGATCACAACGTCTTCGACACGAGGGTAGTAACTCTTGCGAAGACGGGGCTTGTGGCTTTGTGAAGCTATCCCGAAGATACTCGGCGTGGATACAGATAGAGGCGATTCTAGCGAGGGTCTCTACGGTTGATGTCATTCTCGCTACACGTGATACGTCAGGTATAACTAGAATAAATTTCCTTTTATTGCAAAATTTAAAATAGCGATTATGTCTTCGATTATTGTATCCTCCATGCGTGTGGTGTGTGTGTTTTAATAAAATTAGTTTATTGCTTCTTTTTGCTTCCGCTGTGTGCATGTTTACGAAACATGTTCGAATGCATACCCATGTCGGTGCCGGGGAAACCAAACAGTGGTATCAGAGCCCCTTTGTGTTTCGACATAATCATAAAATTATTTTGCGATAGTCATAATTGTATTTATGGAAATATTCTACTTTTGAAAAGTTTAGAAGTCTTTATGAAAATTTTAATTTGTAAAGAAATTCAAATTGGAAGTTTCCTAATATGATTAGGAAATTACAATTTAGGAAATTTGTTTCCTAAATTAGATTTGACTTTCCTTAATTAACACTTTCCATAAATAAAATATGTAATTAGATTTAAAAATTTGTTTCTTAATTTAATCATAATTTGATTTGAGAAATCAAATCTAAAACATATTTTATTTTCAAAATAGTTATGACAAATAAGGAAACTATTTGTACATGCCATAATTATATGTCATGTAATTGCATTAGATGCATATCATTATGTCATGCGTGTTGTGACATGTAGATGTATGCTATGTGTGTCATGCCATGTAGATAATAGCTATTTGTATGAAAAAAAGGATGAGACTTTAAAACCCTTACACAATATTAAAGCCTACACCTTCCATTAATATAGTTAGAACCAGAGTTCCGTTTCTTGTTTGGGTTGTTGGACTCTCTCCAAGCCTGACTCGAACCTGAACATGTTCAAACCATTGGAATAGATTATTATTAATATGGTAAGAGTCAGAGGTCAATCATTCGTTTGGATTGTTGGACTCTCTCCAAGCCTGGTTAATTGGTTGAATGCACTCTAACCATATTAAAACTATTTCGTGATTAATGGGTTGGCTTTAACTTGGAGCATCAGTTTGTTGGACTCTCTCCAAGGTCGATATGAAGGGAGGTGAAGTTGGGTGCTATGCATATGATGCATACTTGTTAATGAGTTAACAACCCGATGTATGTGTGAACATTCAATTAGTTGATAGCACATTGTGATAGTTGCATATATTGTTGGGTTTCCGGCACCGCGGCGAGTGTGTGTTCGAACATGTTTCGTAAACATGTGCACAACGGAAGAAATAAAAATAATAAATCACACACACACCACACACATGCATAGTAACACATGTGTAGACATAACCGTAGTTTCAAATTTTGCAATAAAAGGAAATTTATTCTACGTATACCTGACGTATCACGTGTAGCGTGAAAGACATCAACCGGAGCGACCCTCGCTAGAATCGTCTCTATCCGAATCCATGCCGAGTATCTTCGGGATGACTTCACAAAGTCACGAGCCTCGTATTCGTACGAGTCACTAGCCTCGTGTCGAAGACGATATAATCGAGAGAAGATCACAATTCGAATCAAAATTCGGATTCAAAATGAGTCCTCAAAAACTCGCTTCTCCAGAGAGGTATTCGCCCACCGTTTGACGAATCCTTCATCCTCCACCTATGAGGATTACTGGAGATCGAATCCCCGGCAAGGAAGCCGCTGTCGGAGCTCCAAACGTCGTCCAAACGACACTCCGACACGAATTAAACAAGCTGTCCAGAAAACTGGACAACTTTGGTGGAGGATTAGCGCCGGCCAAATAAGGAAGCTAGATGCTCACCTTGTCGCCGAAGCCAAGGAAGATCACCGGAGGGTCACCGGCTGAAGATTGGACGCCGACAACAACTTGGACGGCAGTACAAGAGGTGGGCGACAGCTAGGGTTTGGGCGCCGACCACAAGAGGAGAGGAGGGAGAGGGGCGACAAAATTATATTAGGGCTCTCATTAAACCCTTGAGCCCTATTTTATAGAGAACAAATTCTCCTAATGGTTATTGGTTCATAACCAAAACCCATTAACCGGCTTCATTAATTTAAGTTAAAATAAACCAAACCGATTTGGTCTATTTTAAGTTAAAACCGAACCAACTTTTGGTTCATTCGTTTAAAACAAACCAAACCCCTTTGGTTTATTCTCCACCATTGGATTAGAACCAAACCAATTTGGTTCATCCATCATGTCTTCATAAGACACGACCCATCCATGCTTTAATTGCGCCTGAAACGATTTCATGCTCGCTCCTTATTTGGTCCAACCAAACCTAGTTTCTCTCGGTCTCAGAATCTCATTCTCAAGCTCATTTTAAATCGTTCAGATTACGCTCGTTGTGCGTGTGACCAAATAGGTTCTCGGTTTATGTTGGCCGTCTATAATTAACCATTAATTATAGAACGATCATGAGTGGCACCTAGTAGTACATCATGATCCCCAATTAATCGAAAAGATCAACGGTTGATCCAGAACTATTTCTAAAACCCTTCAGTAACACAAATGAATCGTGCCCTATTCCCTTCACTCATCTTATACTCACTTGGTTCAGGACATGGTCTATAGTGTCAGTCCCCACTAGGTTGACTACGTCACACCTAGCCCAAGTATCATTTCCTCATCCTACGGATTGTAGTTACTGTACATGTATCCAAGAGTACCTTACTCTAAACATGTAATGCTTTGGCCAAAGACTTTAGTAACAATTCGACGAGAGGCCATGGGTATACATCTCATCGCAAGGAGTGGTGAATCCTTTATAGACTATTCAAACACCTTCGATCACTTCGACTTATGCCCAATCATCCCGGGTCCACATCTCCTCAGAGATGCTTGCTTAAGATGTCAAAGCATAGGTCTTCATGATCAAGATGACTTGAATACTGCAAGTCAAAGGAACATCGCACTTAAGCTGCAGTAAGAACTTCATTGACATATCTATATATGCAGAGAACCATATGAAGTCTTACGGCTGGTTACTCCAATGAACTAGTTACCATAACTAGCATCCATGATTAACTCTGAACATCATAATGTCTCCAGCCAGTGAGAATCAGCTGCTTGGATACACCAAGAAGTATATCTCTTGCTAGTCTCGACAGAATTGATGGTGTCCAAATCCATCAATTCATCGACTAGGGATAATTTCGATACATCACAATTACACATGTAGAGATACTCACTAGTTGTGATCCAATCACAAATTCTCTCATGCTGTGAATCGTCTCATGGACATTCAGTAAATGAGTTTAAGATCTAATCAAATACATGTGAACATATATACTCAAATAGTGAATTCTCATTTATCATATAAATGGTTCAAACATAAGGCGATTGCCTTAGGGCATCTCTCATGTATTACTAACATATATGTGATATGCAATTGGTATACTTGATACCTACCATCGTAGCTAAGAATGACTTGTTAGACTCTCTTCAAGGTTGTTCTTATATATGTTGGATATCAACCCATTCGGAGATGGACCTACGATCTCCCGAATTGATTTTGAGGGATTTTTTGAAATTCAAAAAATGAATGGGATTTTGTAAATGTATGTTGATGCATTTTAAAATAATTTTCTCATATATGTTCGATTTGTATTTCTAGGCTAATCGCTTGATCATGATGTCTTTGAGTTTGTGCTCTATTTTGGATTCAAATAAATTGACTGGGCCAAACTTCTTGGGCTGACTTCGAAACCTGAGAATTGTTCTCAAGGCTGAAAAACTTGTGTATGTTCTCGAAGTGCCTCTTCCCGCTCATCCTAGTGATGACGCAACTCCGAACAAATTGTTGGCTCATCAGAAATATGTGAGTGATTCTGAACTAGTGAGTATGCTAGCCATGATGGTACATGAGCTACAGAAGCAGCATGAGCATATGGATGCTCATACCAAAGTCTTTCATCTTTATGAGTTATTTGATGAGCAAGTGAGATTCAAAAGGTTCGAAGTCTCCAAACTCCTCTTCACCTCTGAGATGCAAGAAAGTTCATATGTGGTACTGCTCAACATACTGAAGACTGTGGAGCCTTCTGTGAAGCATAAGTAGGGGATGATGCTGTTAGTTGATTTCTTGAAGAAAGGTTCTAAGAGGAAGTCAAAGGAACAACAGAAGGGGAAGAAGAAAAGGCTAAAAAGGCAGAACTAGCTCAAAAGGGCACTTGCCATCATTGCGGCAAGGAGGGTCATTGGCCAAGAAACTGCAAGATTGATCTTGAGTCTGTGAAGAAGAATAAGACATTCAATGCCCCAATTTCTTCAGATATCTTTGTTATTGATTGTCATTCTATTGCCTTAGACACTTGGGTATTGGATACCGGGTGTGGTTCACATATATGTAATAACATACATGGGATAAGGAATAGAAGAAGACTCATCAAGGGAGAATCAAATATACGTGTTGGGAATGGAGCAAAGGTTGTTGCACTCGCCATCGGAATGTATTTGTTGAAACTCCCTACAGGACTTGTCTTAGAACTAGACAATTGCTTGTATGTTCCTTCGTCGATAAAGAATATCATTTCTATTTCTTGTTTAAATAGAAATGGGTACCATTTAACTTTTAGTAACAATTGTTGTTACATAACTTTGAATGGAGTTCTTTATGGGACTGGAACTTTAAGCAATGGTATTTATACATTGGACGTATCCAGTGACGTTTTCAATATCGAAGTGAGCAACAAGTGTGCTCAAAAAGATAATCAATTAGCCTCCTAAATGTGGCATTGTCGTCTTGGCTATGTATGCAAGAAATGCAAGTCTGAATTTCACCGATGTGGAATTCTGGAATAGTTTGAATCTGATTCATTCGATACATGCGAATCATGCTTAAAAGGCAATATGACTAAATTACCTTTTACAGGAAAAGGTGAACCAGTGGGAGAGTTGCTTGGTCTAATACATACTGATGTATGTGGACCTATGTCAACTCATGCTCTAAGAGACTATAACTACTTCATTACCTTCACCGATGATCACTCACGGTTTGGATATGTGTTCTTGATAAAACACAAGTTTGAAGCCTTTGAAAGGCTCAAAGAATTCATAAGTGAAGTAGAGAAACAACTTGGCAAGAGTATTAAAATACTTCGATCGGATCGAGGTGGTGAATACTTGAGTAAAGAGTTTCTAGATTATCTGAGGGACAATGGTATATTGTCCCAATGAACTTTGCCGTATACACCACAACAAAATGGTGTATCTGAGAGGCAAAACCGAACCTTGTTGGGCATGGTTAGGTCGATGATGAATCACACGAATCTTCCCAAGTCTTTTTGGGGCTATGCACTTCAGACTGCTGTTTACTTGCTAAACAGAGTTCCGACCAAGGTAGTCTCCACTACTCAATATGAGATATGGAATAGTAAGAAACCATATTTATCTTGAAGATATGGGGTTGCCCTTCTTATGTGAAGTAGACTGTGTCAGACAAGTTGGATACTAAGTCTGATAAATATCTATTTATTGGATACCCTAAGGAAACAAGGGGTTACCAATTCTATCATCCTATAAAACAAAAGGTGTTTGTTTCAAGGCATGCTATGTTTCTAGAGAAAGAGTTTCTCTTGCAAGAAAACAGTGGGAGTGTTGTTGAAATTAAAGAGGTTCAAGAGACTCCAATAGACATTGATGAGATACTTGGTCAAGCATCTTAACCGATAACTCATAGCGATGAGATATCGGCTGAACCTATTGTGATACCACATCTTTGTAGATATGGTAGAACACGCAATATTCCTGAGAGATATGAATTTCTCATAAGTGAATCGAATGATGTGTTACTCATTGACGATGAGAAGACTACCAGTTATGAAGAAGTTTAGAAAGGGACAAATGGCTTGAAGCCATGAAGTCGGAAATGGATTCTATGTATGAAAATCAAGTTTGGAACTTGGTGGACCCACATAAAGGTATTAAGCCTATAGGGTGCAAGTGAGTTTTAAAGAAGAAAACTGACATGGATGGTAATGTGATTACCTATAAGGCTAGATTAGTGGCGAAAGACTATCATCAAAAACAAGGTGTTGATTGTGAAGAGACCTATTCACCAGTAGCTATGCTTAAATCCATTCGGATGCTCCTAGCCATAACGACTCATTATGATTATGAGATATGGATACTACAAAAAATAATGGTTTTAGAAGCGGTTTTACTAGCCCTTTAGCACTGTTTTTCAACCGCTTCTAAATATATTGAAGCGGTTCTAAACCGCTCCAAATGCTGGCGGTGCTAAGCTCAACAGAAGCGGTTTTCCTAACCGGTGGTGTTACGAAAATAACCGCTTCTAATTGATACATTTAGAAGTGGTTGAAGACCAACTTAGGAAGAGAGATTTTAGAAGCGGTTAAAAACCGACTTAGAAATAGAGATTTTAGAAGCGGTTAAGAGAGCATGTAAATGTTGAACTTCTAGAGCGGTTTAAATAAAATATTAGAAGCGGTTATTAACCGTTGGGAATCCTAGTAATAGGAGCGGTTTTAACCGCTCCTATAGATTCCTTATAAATTTTTTCAAATTCTAGGAGCAGCTAAAAACCGCTCCTATTATCCTCATTTACAAATAACCCTATATTATTATACCAGTAGATTTCCAAAATCAAATATAATCTCAAATTAAATAAATTCAAGATATTTACTTTACAAAATTGATTTATTGTATTATCAAATGTTGGACAGTGGCCAATATTTTACCATCTGATGAGATCATAAATTCATCCATATAAATATCAATTATGTTTATAAAAGAACATATACATCTTAAAAAAATATATATATTAACATTCAAATGCATTAGATATGGACAATAAAAGTATAGTTGCTAAAAGAAAATCCACAATTACAACAGTTAACAATCCAGATTAATCTAGGTGAAAACAAAATTAATAGTTACAAGAATAGACTGTTTTAGTGTGCTTTGATGTTTTAGTTCATATATAATGAACTCCAAATACATAAAATCGACCATAAAATGAGTTAATCTACACCACCATAATATCTCCCTATAGTGATTCCATTGCAAGGATGAAACGTGAATTCTACTCTACTTTTTTAGTTAGTCTTTGGCCGACTGCCATCACGCCTTCTTGATATGTGAAGCCATGTCTGAAGGCAGTGAGTGCACTGCTAGTTCGCCTACAAAATACCAATTCCAATCACAAGATTTAACAAGTCACAAGTCACAAGCCACCATTAAGTTCGATATCCAGTTCCACAAAAAGAGAAGATTTTGATCAAAATTTTATAACGCATCAAATGCTTGTGGATCCAAATCCACCTTCTCCCCTGACAGTTGCATCCAAATCCACAACTTCGATCACCTCTGGCATCACAATCCTCTCAAGGATCATCTGTGTGATCCTGTCTCCAGCTTTCACCTCGAAGTCTAAATCCGTGTGGTTGAACAGGATGACTCCGATCGACCCTCGATAGTCTGCATCGATCACGCCGGCTCCCACGTCGATCGAGTTCTTTCATGTTAGGCCCGATCTGGGAGCTGCAAGTACTAGGTTTTAATAATCTTTCATGTTGGTATTTCATCGAGCATGTGGATGGATGAGATTACCGAACCGGACGTAGGTGTCATCAGGGATGGCGATGCTGAGATCGGTTGGAACTAGGGCTTTTCTTCGTGCAAGAACGATCACTCCCACCGCACTGCATCTAGAATGCGAAGCGATTGGATGCATGATCATCCAACAACCTAAATGATAGAAGAAAAAAATATGAGAAACAAGAAATACCTGGAGAGATCCTAGCCGGCAGAAAGATTAGAGGCTCGCGAAGGCAGAACAACTTTTTCTGATAGCTTCTTAACACGGAGTAGATTACAATGGATCTCGCGGTGGAGGTCACTGTTCTCAGAGAGCTTTCAGATCTTGGGAGATGACTCATGAGCGTCGACGACATGGCCGTTGGTGGAGATGGCGATGGAGGCCATCGATGCGAAGTGGAAGTGATGGGGTGGGAAGTGGAGGGAATTGGGGCACACCGGCACGGTTTCTGATATATATATATAGGCTCAAAAAATAGGGTTTGTTTTTGCTGCAAAGGTTCTCACCGCTATGGTGTTTCCCGTCTTCTTTCATGAATTTGGCGCCAATAGTTTGGAAGGTTTCTGTTCTTTTGAATCAATATGTTAATTTAACAAGGGAATAAATGGGATGAATATATTGAATTACATAAAACTAGTTGTTAAAATTTTATTTATAGTGACATATTCTTATCTTTAATCATATCCATCAAAATTGTAAACACCTTCAAAACTTAACATAAAATGAGAGAATAACGATATTATTTCCTTGAATTTCATCATAATGAATTTTCGTTCGTTCCATTTCAATTTGTCCGAAGTTCAACAAGACAAAACACACATCACAAGTCTTAGGGTTTTTTTGTGAAAATAATATGAGATATGCTTGCCTCTCCAATCCACGATGGCTACTTAAGATTTTTTGTAAAAATAATCTGAGATATACATGCACTTTTCTAAATTAATCACGTATACGCCATTTAGAAGTAGTTTTTACCGCTTCTAAAAATATATTTATACAATCAGTTAAACTGCTTCTAAATGTCTCCAATAGAAACGGTAAATTAGGGGATACAAAAAAACCAATTGAAGCGGTTATTGAGTGTTTCTAAAAAATTTTCTTTTACAATCGATTTCTAACCACTCCTAAAAGTCATTTATATAATCGTTTTAACAACCGTTCCAACAATCGCTCCTAAAAGTCATTTATAGAATCGGTAGAAAACCGCTTCTAAAAGTCATTCAATTGAACCGGAATTAGAAGCGGTTACTTATACCGTGTCTAAAAACCCACCCTTTACAATCGCTTTTCCGACCGCTTCTAAAATTTTGATCCAAATACTCTTTTTTTTTGTAGTGGGAAGATGGATGTGAAAATGACTTTCCTTAACGGAAACCTACTCAAGGACGTGTATATGATACAACTTGAGGGTTTCACATCGATTGATAAAACCAAGGTATGCAAGCTTCGACGGTTCATATATGGACTGAAGCAAGCATCCAGAAGATGGGATATCCGTTTTGATGAGACAATCAAAAGGTTTGATTTCTCACAAAATCCAGATGAACCCTGTGTGTATAAGAAGGTTAGTGGGAGTGCAGTCATGTTCCTAGTGTTGTATGTCGATGACATATTACTTATGAGAAATGGTATATCTATCTTACAGTCAGTTAAAATTTGGTTATTCAAAACATTCTCCATGAAAGACCTAGGAGAAGCGACCTACATCCTCGGATTAAGATCTATAGAGATCGAGTGCTAAAGAGGTTTATCATGTCGGAATCCAATAAAGGTTTCCTTCCCATCAGACATGGGATACACCTTTTAAAGTTTATGTGTCCGCGCACAGAAGGCAAGAGGATTTGCATGAGTAAGATTCCCTATGCATCCATAATAGGATCTATCATGTATGATATGCTATGTACGAGGCCCGATGTATCGTATGCTCTGAGTGTCACGAGCAGATGCCAATCTGATCCAGGAATGAATCATTGGGTGGCTGTTAAGACAATCCTTAAGTACTTGAGAAGAACTAAAGATGTGTTCCTAATATATGGAGAAGGTGATATGATAATACGCGGGTATAAGGATGGCAGCTTCCAGACAGATAAGAATAATTCTAGGTCTCAGTCTGGTTACATATTTACCTTAAATGGAGATGCAACAAGTTGGAAAAGTTCCAAGCAAGACACTGTAGTGAATTCTACCACTGAGGTAGAATGCATTGCAGCTTCGGAAGCAGCAAAGGAAGTGGTTTGGATCAAGAAGTTCATCTCTAAACTTGATGTGGTCTCATCAACGATCCAAACATGTGCTTCACTGCTATCATCTGATCAAAGAGATTATCAGTAGGAAGGAAATTGATGCACACAAATGTGACTTCAAATCTCACGACGAAGACCGTCGAGGACTCGAAGTGCGCGCTCACGTTCAATGCCCACAAGTGCATGGATGTCGTCAAGTAATAATAAATATCGATCCCACAGGGACTGAGATTTCGAGTATCGATTTGTCTAGTGGATGTGTTGTTGTTCAGATTGGTAATCTGAAGGTTCATGAATGAGAGGTCGTCGGTGGTCCGAACTCAGTACAGTGTCACACGGAAGAAGAGAAAAGGTTGCTACAAGGATTTGAATGGGATTCTAGGACTTCAGTTTCGTTTGTGTGTCACAGAACATGCTATCAATCGAATGTATCTAGATTTTCTAGCTAGGGTTTTATGGAAAGGACATCATACACTATCGTACGAGGATGCCGAATCGATCCCTGCGACGAGCAAGAAATGAGACACATTACCGACTCTATCGTATCCTTCTATTCACAGTTGTAGGCGATGAGTCCAACCTATAGGTTCCTCCAAATATCTCCTACATCTTAGATACGAGGACTGTCACTCCTCGTATCGCCTACGCACAAAAGATAGAAAACCAAAACACAAAGCTATAGATCTAAACAATCATTCAACTGCAAATAGATTTAAAGAACGGAAACATATTTGAAATAGCAATGTTCTACATAACAAAAACTACTCCCTAATCCTAAAATTGGAGAATCTACTCCATGGATACGAGAAGAGAGTCACAATACATTATAGAATTCATGAGTAAAATGATAAACGTGCAAGAAATATGAATTACAATGTAATTGCAGCTCTTTTCTCTAGCGTTGTGGTGCAGATCTTGATCCTCGAGTGGCTCTCTCCTTCCCCGATGCAAGTTTTCGAAGCTTTTTAGGGCTCCGGAGTGCCGTCCCGGTCGGCGTGCCTCCCCCCTGTAGGATCGTTGGCGTCGCTAGAAAGGGGGGGGAATGAATAGCTACGTTCGTCTTTTCGATTCGTTGTACCCTTCTACAATGATTAGTACGCAGCGGAAACAAGAAAACAAATACATAAAAAATGACAAACGCAAACACACCAATTTTACGTGGTTCGGAACATAAGTCCCTACTCCACGGTTGAGCCCTCGTCGGCTCTAGTGATGCACACCACCACTATAAACTTCTCCTTCTCAGTGATACACCGAAGGTGGAGAAACCCTTTTGCACAATTTATCAGAAACGTTACAAGAAAGCTTACAGTAGACAATGAAGAAGCAGTAAAACGAGTACAGATTTCAGAGTGAATGAAAATGCTTCTTGCTTGCTGAATCGTTGACACTCCTGTTGGATGATCAAGGCTTTTAAGAATGAAGAAGCTTTTTCCCTCGTGTCTTTCTTCAAAAAATGTCGTGAGTTCTTCTTTTTTAACTTTGAAATATATAATCCCAGAATACTTGATAGCTCGAGCCTGATTAGGGCTTTTCTGCCCGCCCAGTTGAGTCGCCTCGGCTGGTGCCTTGACTGGAGCATTAATTGACATTTATTAATGGCTTCAACGGTAAGATTTGGACCATAATTAGTTTTATTTCCGATGAAAACATAGGTCCAGTCGAGGCGATGATCCAATGCCTTGACTGGCAGGCTTTGGTTCCAACTGAACAGAGCAACAGTCGAGCTCCCAGTCGACAGTCCCTTGCTTCTATTCCTTTGGATTAAAGCTCTAGTCGTGTCGCCGTTTCGACTGGCAGGCTTTGGTTCCAACTGGAAAGAGCAACAGTCGAGCTCCCAGTCGACAGTCCCTTGCGTCTATTTCGTTAGATCAAAGCTCTAGTCGAGTCGCCACCTTGACTGCTATCGATTTTCCTACGAACATACAGGCCACAGTTGAGACATCAACCGACTGTGGCTTGCCTCTGCTCGTAAGAAATAATGTCAGTCGAGGCGCTACCTCGACTGATACAGTCAGAACCTGCTGTTTGTCCAGAGCAGTCAAGCTCTTAGTCGACACCTCCTTTCGTCTGCTTAGTTGAACCAAGCATCAGTCAAGGCGTCGCCTCGACTGGTATGAGTCAACCTGCTGCTTGACAAGAGCAGTAGGTTCCAGTCGAGGTGTCACCTCGACTACCACCTTTACCTGATGCCTATGAATTACTGTTCATAGGTCTTCCATGCCAGGAATCATCTCCGGGACTTCGTGCCAAGACTCCCTGTCCGGGTCTTCACTGCCAAGAGGCCACGCCTCCGGGACTTCACTGCCAAGACTCCTCGTTCGGGTCTTCACTTGCCAGGACTCCACGTCCGGGTCTTCACTTGCCAGGACTCCACGTCCAGGTCTTCATCAATCTTGCATCCGGTCCTCGACCTACAAGAGATTTCTTGAAAATACATCTCAAACAACCGTATGAGATAACACATAATTATCACCTTGACTTAAACCCTTGTCAATCACCAAAAACATCCTTTGGGTCTGATTGCACCAACAATCTCCCCCTTTTTTGATGTTTGACAATACGGTTTAAGTTTAGGTGATGAAATTATAGCACAATATAACGTATTCGAAATTTAATATGCAAAAAGAAGAGATATAGATGTGTAGTTTCAAAAGTTTTAATTTCAGACTTAAAGCCCATCTTCTCCCCCTTTGGCAAACACCCAAAAAGAAAAGTTGCTTATAGAAGCACTCCCCTTGAATTCATTACCCTTAGGTTATCAAATGCACTAACAACATATTTTAGCAAGATAAATGTCAGTCGTGCATTTCTAAAGAAAAATATAAACCACCGAAAGAAAAATTTGACATAATTTTCCTTAATATTTGTTGTAATATCCCTGTTCATGATAGCTAAAAAAAACAAATATACAAGCATACACCCAAAACATCCTGATATATATATTTTCTTGAATTCAAACTGTTCATACAGATAAAAAGAAAAACAAAAACTAAACTGCTGAAGATGATGGTCCTGATGAATCCGACATCATGGCATGAAGGAGACTAAGAATTTCCTCCTGCTGGGCAGAGACTTCGGAAAACCGAGCATCTAGCTTGGAGTGAAGCTCTTCGAATGTAGTGTCGATTGACGTACTAAGGTCCATGAATTTAGTATCAACTGAGTTTGTGAACTCAGCATGATCTTTTCGCAGATTCTCCAGCTGTTCAGACATGGTGGAAGATGGTTCAACAGCCGGACGTTCTTGTTCACCTTCTTCCTCTATATCCCACCTTTCACCCGCTTGATGTCCATCCGCCCACTCAACGGTGCTACCAACTTTTGACATGCCGGCCAAAGAAAAGTTTCTCCACTTTATGAAATCAAAGTCTGTCATCTGCCTAATTTTCCCCCTGCTTGTGTTGATGCCTATGGATTCTAGCCAAAATGTGATGATATGACCAAAAGGCATGTAAATTTTCTTTTGGACAGGAGTTGAGAAGTGGACTATGCAGAGAAAGATGTTTAAAGCAACATTAAAGTTTAAACGTTGCTTTAAGAGATGTAGAGCTAGTAAATGATGTGGTCTTATCTTAGCTTGCCCCCTAGTAACAATTGGAAGGATGCAACCTACAATGACCTTATATAGGACATTATCGGGGGCAGCTAATGCCATGGCCGGAAATAGAGTAAGACCAGGTTGTCTGGGTTTTTTAAAGAAGTACTCATGAATTACATTTATGGAGTATCCCTCAACAGGTTCTTGAATGCTTGGATAGCATTCAAGGGTTGAGTTTGACTCTCAACACTCTAGAAATGCTCTGAGGATATCAGGAGTGAAAGATATGTCCTTTCTGGCTACCCTACTCTTAAAGATGAGCCTATCACTTGTAGGCTGTAGATTGTTGTAGAATTCACTAACTAAGTCTATATTGATGTCATGATCACAATAGACTAGTTTATTGAGCCCATAGTAGTTGATCATTTGTATAACATGTTGAGCATGTTTTTCAAAAAATTCTTTATCTAATGATCTAGTATGCATCAACTTAAATTTGTGGGCAGTAAAGGTATGTTGATGATGTGTGGAGAGAAATCGGGGATCCGTAGATGGATTTTCCTGAGGTGTTTCACTTGTCTCGCCTATCCTACGTTTTTGTCTAATGAATGCCAAAATGATGTAAAAAAAAAAATATGATGGTATGATGAGTGGCAATAACCAACACCCAATTAGTTAACCAATATTACTAAGTTGTGCAATCAAAGAGATGAGTTTAGAAATTTACTTAGGTGCCATTTTTCCTGTTGTTGACTTCTTGTGGGATCAAGAAGATGACTTCTGTGAAATCACCTTCTCCAGCTAGAAAAAAAAACTGGTAAACCCTAGAAAATCTGGCAAAATCTAGGGTTTGAGAAAATCGTCATCTAGGGTTAGGGATTGACCAAAAGAGGGAATGAGGGGCTGGAGAACTTACTTGAAGTTAGTTTAGGAGCGAGTGAGGTAATCCAGGGTTTTGTCGGTGTTAAACTTGGCCGGAGACTCGAACGGCGACAGCCAGGCGACAGAAGAGAAAAAACACGGCGAGAGGAGTCGAGGCGAGTCGCGAGTTTGGGAGAGGCGGTAAGTGAATTTCCTTATATATTTCTTAGTTACGCAGTCGAGGCAGTAAGTTGAACGCCTCGACTATTATATCAGTCGAGGCGCCAGTCGAGTGCGCCTCACTTCTGTTTGCTCACACCCTCTGTCAGTCGAGGTGATTATTGAAATGCCTCGACTGTTATTCTGAAGGTTCATTTTTGTCTTAGATATTTTAAGTTCCAAATTCGTTGTATTTAGGTATTTAAAACATTTTAAAAGTGACAATATACTCTATTGACAATATCAAACATATATTGGATGTTTCACTTGAGTTTTATCATTATTTAAGATGTCCAACCAATTTTACTTGGTTGGAATGTCCAATTATGTTTTTAAACCAAATACACATGAATTATGTATTGGTCTTCCCCATAATTGGTCAACTTAATGATTCATGCAGTTTTCAACCGCATTACTCAAGTTATGCATCATAACAAGCAATTTGAGTAAATTGGTTGCTCCTAACATCTCACCCCTATCTAGCAATACACAAGCATAGTTAATCCTATGATTTGTGTGAGATGTTTCCCAAAGGTATCCCAAACATTATTTTCCCATTTCTTTTGAACTTATGAATTTGTCCTTATGATCACGGAGAGTTTTCACTCAGCTGCACACATTCCCAACTCTCTTCTTAAATGACTAAATTCATTTTCTGGAAGAGGTTTTGTGAAAATATCAGCAAGATTCGCCTTAGACTCAACATAATTGAGTATAATATCTCCTCTTGCTACATGATCCCTAATGAAGTGATGTCTCACTTCAATGTGTTTTGTTCTGGAATGATGGACTGGGTTTTTTGTTAAGTTGATCGTGCTAATATTATCACATAGCACTTGCACGTTCTTATATGAAAAACCATAATCCTCCAATGTGTGAGTCATCCATAACAATTGTGACACTCTCTCCCATGGCTATGTACTCAGCCTCAGTGGTGGAGAGAGCAACACAATGTTGCTTTCGACTTGACCAACCAACTAAAGCTGAACCTAGGAATTGACAGCCCCCGCTAGTACTTTTTCTATCTAGTTTGCATCCTGCATAATCTGAATCTGTATAGCCTACTAAATCAAAAGACTCAGTTCGGAGATACCACAGTCCAACTGATATTGTGTTTTAAGATATCTCATAATTCTTTTAATAGCAACCCAATGAGACACTTTAGCACACGATTGATATCGTGCACACATGCCCACAACAAATACTATATCAGGTCTACTTGCTGTATGATATAAAAGACTACCTATGGCACTCCTATAACACTTTAGATCAACAGGTTTACCATCTACATCATTATCTAGATGAGTGTTTTGTGCCATTGGAGTGGCAACCTCCATAACATTTTCCATGTTGAATCTTTTTAGCAACTCCATGGCATATTTTGATTGACAAACATGAATTCCTTCTTTGGTTTGTTTGATTTGAAGTCCAAGGAAAAATGTCAACTCCCCTACTAGACTCATCTCAAACTCACTCTCCATGTGTTCTATGAATCCATTGAGATAATCCCTATTGTTTGAACCACAGATTATGTCATCGACATAAATCTGAGCTACAAATATGTCTTCACCATTTCTTTTCAGAAAAAGTGTGGGATCAATTTGACCTCTTCTAAAACCCCTCTCAACTAGAAAAATTGACAACCTTTCGTACCATGCACGAGGTGCTTGTTTCAGCCCATAAAGAGCCTTCTTGAGCTTATACACGTGATTTGGAAATTCAAAATTTTCAAATCCCGGTGCTTGTTCAACATAGACCTCTTCCTTTATAAACCCGTTCAAAAATGCTGACTTCATGTCCATTTGATATAATTTGAATCCTCTATATGCTGCAAATGCTAGCATTAATCGAATGGATTCTAACCTAGCCACGGGTGCATAAGTTTCACCATAATCAAGTCCCTCAATTTGATTGTATCCTTTGGCTACTAACTTAGCTTTATTTCTCATTATTTCTCCTTTATCATTCAATTTATTCTTGAATACCCATTTGGTTCCTATTATGGTAGCTTGATCAGGTCTTGGAACTAAATCCCAAACTTGACTTCTCTCAAATTGTCCCAATTCATCCTGCATTGCTATAATCCAGTCCGGATCAAGCAAAGCTTCATCAATTACTTTTGGTTCAATTTCATAGATTAATGCTACTTGATTCACTTCATTTCTAAAGTATGATCTTGTCCTCACCCCTTGATGGATGTCTCCAACAACTTGGTCTAGGGAATGACTAGTGCCCATTCTAGTGGATCTTGGTACTTGAGATGTTTCTTGAACCTCATTGTTAGATACAATCTCAAGCAATGACCCTTCTGATCTTGATTTTTCATTTTCGGAGTCAGATTTGACTCCCCCTACACTTGTGTCCTCCTTCAAACTTAATCTTTTGAGTTCGACTTTTACTGCATCACTATTATCCTTAGAATCAATTTGGTCTTTACATTCCTCAAAAACCACATTTGACGATTCCTCAACCAAATTTGTTCGTTTGTTGTAAACTCGATAAGCTTTACTAGTGAGGGAATATCCTAACAGAACACCTTCATCTGCTTTTGCAGTGAATTTTCCTAGATGATCCTTAGTGTTTAAAATGAAAACCTTGTAACCAAAAACCCTAAGATGTTTGACTGTTGGTGGTTTTCCAAACCATAGTTCATGAGGTGTTTTTCCTAAGAATCTATGTATCAAAACTCTATTTTGAACATAGCATGCAGTGTTAATTGCCTCAGCCCACAAGTAACTAGGAAGAGTATACTCATTTAGCATACTCCTCGCAGCTTCTTGAAAAGCTATATTCTTCCTCTCTACCACACCATTTTGTTGTGGTGTCCTAGGAGTGGAAAACTCATGTTTATAGCCTTTTTCTGAACAGAATTCCTTAAACCTCATATTTTCAAATTCTCCTCCATGATCACTCCTAATTGTTTTAATTGTTGAGTTTTTCTCATTTTCAATTCTTCTACAAAAAGGAATAAAAATTTCTAATGTTTGAGAAAGAAAGTCCATGTATATCTAGTATAATCATCTACTACTACCAAGCAATATCTACTTCCATTCAAGGTTTTTGTGGAGCTACTATCAAACAAATCTAAATGAAATAAATCTAAAGCATTTAAAGTACTTACAGTGTTCTTGCTTTTATGTGATGCTCTTATTTGTTTACCTTTTTGACATGCATCACATAGCTTGTCCTTTTCATACTTGAGAAATGGTAGACCTCGCACAAGCTCTTCCTTGGCCAACCTCTTGATATTTTTCATGTTGACGTGTGCTAGTCTCTGATGCCATAGCCATGATTCATCTTCTTTGGACAAAAAACACTTCACACGCAGGTTAGTAGCACTACTAAATTGAACATGATAGATATTTTCCTTCCTCATCCCTACTAGCATGATAGTATCGGTTTCATTATGTTTAATTAAGCATTTAGTTGAATAAAATTCTACTCTATATTCTTCATCACATAATTGACTGACACTTAACAAATTAAAAACCATTCCTCTAACTAGCAGAACATTCTTAATCCTAAATTGTTCAGATATTACTATGTCTCCTACTCCTATGAATTTTAGTTTGCCACTATTACCAAAAGAAACAGTACCTTTACTCCTGTTTTTAAATGTAGCAAACTTTGTGGAGTCCCCGGTCATGTTCTTGGAGCATCCGCTATCTACAACCCACATTATTAGATACTCCCCCTCGACTGGTACCGAATCAAACATGAAAAACAAGATCTTTTGGAACCCAAATTTTGGGCCCATTAGCATTTACGACATATTGTTTAGGAATCCAAGCCTTAGTTGTGTTTGCTTTACCAACATGAGTTCTATTGACTAATGACATGAAACTGAATTCCCTTTTTGTTGGTTTGTAGCCTATTCTTGCTCTGTTGTAAACTGCCCTTTGGGCATCTAAAATCATGTTAAGAGTTTGAAAGTTTGTTGTGAATCTCTCAAGTGTGCACTTGAGATCATCAACTTGTGCTCTCAAGAAATTGTTTTCTTCCCTAAGTTTTTCGATTTCATAAGTATCAATCCTAATTTCTGCAGGAACAGAATCCTGAGTTTTAAGCTCCTCTAATTCTGATTTTAACATCTTAACTTTATTTTTTGATCTACTCAAGGCATTAGTTAAGCATGCTACTGTTTCATACAATTTATCTAGTTCAGGAGATGTTACCTCATCATCATCAGATGATGATGATGTGTCCTTCCGTGAAGACTCATCTGAATCTGTGTGATCAAACGTCATTAGTGTCGTATGCTTGGCTCCTTTTGCCTTGTCTTCATCTTCTGAGGAACTGGAAGAAGAGTCATCCCATGTTGCCCTCAACGCCTTCTTCTTCATGGACTTGTCCTCTTTCTTGTTGAGATCAGGACATTCACTCTTGATGTGCCCTTTCCTGTTACACTCAAAACAAACCACATCAGATTTACCTCTAAATTTATGTGATGACTTATCTTTCCTCTTGTCTACGAAGATTTTCTTTACATCCTTCTTATTGTACTTTCTGCTTCTCCTCATCATCCTCCTCACGAAATTGGCTACCTCGCTGGATGAGGACTCGTCGTCACTGTCACTATTTGTCTCAGATGAGGATGAAGATGACTCCTTCTTCTTCTCCTTTTTCTTGTTCTCCTTGTATTGCTCACCTGCAACAAAAGCAATACCTTTCTCTTTTGGACCCTTGTTAGCTTGCTCATGTAATTCCATTTCACAAAATAATTCATCCAACTTTATAGTAGATAGATCCCTTGATACTTTGTAGGCATCTACCATAGATGACCATAAAGCATTTCGGGGAAAAGACTTTAGGACGTACCTGATAATGTCTCTGTTTTCCAAATTTTCTCCGACTGAATGCAGCCCATTCAATACTTCCTTGAACCTTCCATGCAACTCACCAACAGTCTCGCCATCTTTCATAGCAAGATTTTGTAGCTGGTTCATGTAGAGATCTCGCTTTGCTATCCTCGAGTCTCTTGTCCCTTCGTTCAGTTCTATCAGTTTATTCCAGAGATCTTGCGCGCTGCTGAACGGACCCACTTTGTTGAGTTGATCCTTCGCTAGACCACATTGCAGAGTCACGGTGGCCTTAGCATTTGCTTGCGCCTTGCATTTTTGTTCTACAGTCCACCTTCCAGACTCAAGTACTTTGCCTTCTGCGTCCATCGGTGTCGTGAAGCCTTCGGTTACCGAAAACCACATATCTATCTCAGTCATGAGATAGTACTCCATCCGGCTTCGCCAATACTGGAAGTTCGTTCCGTCAAAGAATGGAGGCCTGTTTGTGCTGTAACCTTCTTGCATCGCCATTTGAACTTGCTCTTGCGGTTGTGAATCCGAAGAAGAGCACCAGGCTCTGATACCAATTGTAGGATCGTTGGCGTCGCTAGAAAGGGGGGGGAATGAATAGCTATGCTCGTCTTTTCGATTCGTTGTACCCTTCTACAATGATTAGTACGCAGCGGAAACAAGAAAATGAATACAGAAAAAATGACAAATGCAAACACACCAATTTTACGTGGTTTTGAACACAAGTCCCTACTCCACGGTTGAGCCCTCGTCGGCTCTAGTGATGCACACCACCACTATAAACTTCTCCTTCTCAGTGATACACCGAAGGTGGAGAAACCCTTTTGCACAGTTTATCAGAAACGTTACAAGAAAGCTTACAGTAGACAATGAAGAAGCAGTAAAACGAGTACAGATTTCAGAGTGAATGAAAATGCTTCTTGCTTGCTGAATCGTTGACACTCCTGTTGGATGATCAAGGCTTTTAAGAATGAAGAATCTTTTTCCCTCGTGTCTTTCTTCATAAAATGTCGTGAGTTCTTCTTTTTTAACTTTGAAATATATAAGCCCAGAATACTTGATAGCTCGAGCCTGATTAGGGCTTTTCTGCCCGCCCAGTCGAGTCGCCTCGGCTGGTACCTCGACTGGAGCATTAATTGGCATTTATTAATGGCTTCAATGGTAAGATATGGACCATAATTAGTTTTATTTCCGATGAAAACATAGGTCCAGTCGAGGCGATGATCCGACGCCTTGACTGGAAGGCTTTGGTTCCAATTGAAAAGAGCAACAGTCGAGCTCCCAGTCGACAGTCCCTTGCTTCTATTCCTTTGGATTAAAGCTCTAGTCGTGTTGCCGCTTCGACTGGCAAGCTTTGGTTCCAACTGAACAGAGCAACAGTCGAGCTCCCAGTCGATAGTCCCTTGCATCTATTCCGTTGGATCAAAGCTCTAGTCGAGTCGCCAGCTTGACTGCTGTCGATTTTCCTACGAACATACAGGCCACAGTCGAGACATCAACCGACTATGGCTTGCCTCTGCTCGTAAGAAATAACCTCAGTCGAGGCACTGCCTCGACTTATACAGTCAGAACCTGCTGTTTGTCAAGAACAGTCGAGCTCTTAGTCGACACCTCCTTTCGTCTGCTTAGTTGAACCAAGCATCAGTCGAGGCGTCGCCTCGACTGGTATGAGTCAACCTGCTGCTCGACAAGAGCAGTAGGTTCCAGTCGAGGTGTCACCTCGACTACCACCTTTACCTGATGCCTATGAATTACTGTTCATAGGTCTTCCATGCCAGGAATCATCTCCAGGATTTCGTGCCAAGACTCCCTGTCCGGGTCTTCATTGCCAAGAGGCCACGCCTCTGGGACTTCACTACCAAGACTCCTCGTCCGGGTCTTCACTTGCCAAGACTCCACGTCCGGGTCTTCACTTGCCAGGACTCCACGTCCGGGTCTTCACTTGCTAGGACTCCACGTTCGGGTCTTCACTTGCCTGGACTCCACGTCTGGGTCTTCACTTGCCAGGACTCCACGTCCGGGTCTTCATCAATCTTGCATCCAGTCCTCGACCTACAAGAGATTTCCTGAAAATACATCTTAAACAACCGTATGAGATAACACATAATTATCACCTTGACTTAAACCCTTGTCAATCACCAAAAACATCCTTTGGGTCTGATTGCACCAACAACCCCATGGGTTTGGGCGAACCTTTCCTTATATAGACATCACACCGGATCGCTGCGAAATCTAGAAAAAACCCTAGTCACGTCAAATTGCTTGGCCTCCACACGGGCATGTGAAAACACACGGCCTGGCCATGTGTCGGGCCGTGGTGACCATTTTCTCCTTTTGAACACAGGCGTGTGTAGGCACAACCCTGGCCGTGTTCCCTTCTGCGTCCAGTTGCCAAATATCTTCTTTTTGCTCTGAAAGTTCGCCGTTATCCCCACGAAATGCTATCCTGCACACAAAAGTATACAAAGCAGATCTCCGAACCAGAAAACAGGAAATGCATAGAAAACAAAGTAAAATATGCATGAAACCAACATAAAATGAGATGAGATGTGAGCGAAAACTACTCCTAAAACCTTATATGTTTTGCTCACATCAATTCCCCCAAACTTAGTCTTTGCTTGTCCTCAAGCAAACCTTAGTGCCATGAAATTTCAAAAGGTATTATTCCATAGTTAGCATGCTAACTAGATTTATCAAGTGGTATTTGCAATCAAAGAAAAATAGATTTGTTCTAGAAATTCAATATGTTAGCTCCTTGTGCTCGTGCTAAGCGAATCTTCTTAGGGGATACTCGTTCCATGGTGAGTTAAGTCGTCATCCTATAGCTTTCCTAAGGTCTCCGGCTCTTAGGCACTTACATACCCAAAGAGAGGGTCATTCCCTAGATCTAGTACAAAGTCTCAAAGATGTGTCCGGTATTGAGAGAAATTGGTAGGTGTTCTCTAGTAACCTAACTCGTGTTGGATCGAGAAGCGTCGCTAAAGAAGGGGGGGGGGGCGAATAGCAAGCGTAAAACTTTCTTTCATTCGTTCGATAAGAGCAAGCACAGTAGAAAAATAAATAACATAATTTATTTTTACTTGGTTCACATCCCATCGGCTGCTAATCCAAGGGCCAGTGATCTTTAACCGCATATGAAGGGGCAATCCACTATAGAGTCTCCTCCTCGTTGGAGGTAGGAGACAACGATCACAAAAATTGAAAACACGAGGATGAGGCAACAAGCCTACCTCACCTCGTTACTATTAAAATCACGAATACAATAATTAAATAAAAACAAACTTGCTGCTGCTGTCGATGAAGAAGATGTATGCTTGCATCGGCATTATGATGATGTTGGAACTTTGGCGTTGTAGGAGCACTTAAGAATAGTATTGATGATATTTGGGTTGGAATCCTCCCCTCCTTTTATAGATTTGTGCCATAGAATAAGTCTTGATGGGAATCCTCAACTTTTGGAACTGATCACGAGGTGACACCTTATCTTATCGTGAAGTGGCCGCATCAAACATTATCCATTTTGACCTAGCACAAAAGGCTGATTTGTTTCCATGAGTCGACTGATACCTTCCATCAGTCGACTGCCCAATGACCAACAGTCGACTGCCAGCCTGGCCACTCCCTACAGGAAGAGATTAGCACGGAAAATGATAAATATAACGGTTCCTTACTGTCCGATCTTAACCTAGACCTTCCACTGGAAGTCTTAGTTGGATCGCCGCATACGGTCGTCCTCGTACAGAGGACACGACCTTACCATCTCTCACTCACATGAGCTTACTGTATGGGATCGATCCGCCGGCTAGAGGGGGTGAATAGCCCTTTGTCGTTGGATGGTAGAATTTGCTCGTTCTAGTTGCGTTGCTTGTCTACGATTGTTGTTAGCGCAGCAGAATAACAATGATAATAACAATACTAACAACACATAACAATCACAAGCAATACACAAGCATATACGTGGTTCGGAACCGAATGGTTCCTACTCCACGGGCGAGCTCACCGAGCTCTAGTTATGTGCACGACACTAACTAAACTCCTTCTCGACTACACGTCGGAGGTGGAGAAACCTCTCACAAGCTATTACAACAAGTAATATGAAATACAAGAAGAAATACAAAGACAATACAAAAGAGAACTTTTACACAATTGCTTTGATCGCTTTCTTGTTGCTTGCTTTAGATGGCTCTTGAAGGTCTGGAATGCAGCAGTAATTCCCCTCCAATAGCTCCACAAAAGGCATGGCAAAAACCTCCATCTTGAGCTCCTTTTATAACCTGTATCGAGCAGTTTTTGCGCCTAGCAGTCGACTGCCCCTGTAGCCGTTGTCTCACAACGGCCAGATCCACGATGAATAAGTTCCAACAGATCACCTACATCGATGATGCCCATCACCGATCAGGACCTAGTAGTCGATCACGACGCGAGCGCGCTCGCGACACTCCCATCACCGACCGCCATCCTCGGCGATCGGCTGCCATCAACATCCGATCACTAATCTATGGCAAATAATCAACACCGATAAAACTCTAGCCTTACACTACGAGCTCTAGTCGATGGACCAATCGAACCTATGCTACCGATCATTGCCGCAAAACCTCAAACACCAATTTGTTTGAGCATCCGACCGTCGAGTAAACCCTCAAAAATCAAGTTTGAGCCTCCGACACTCAGTCTTAGCCACTTGGCCAAGTCCACCTTATCCCTCATGGAGTTCCCCACCGAAGCTCTCTTCCCTCGGTCTACGTCCCTCAAATGCGCCAAGCGCACGGCTTAGCAACGCCATCCTTCGCGTCTCTTGCCCTAGAAGTATGCTTCCTTTGGGCTCACTCCATTCACTCCCCGTCCGGCGGTCCCTCGGATGCACCAAGCACACGGCTTCGCAATGCCATCCTTCACCGACTCGAGGACCCCGAGCCTAGTGAACTTACCAAGTCCTCAAGACTTCTATAATGCACAGCGCCACCGAATGCATTTCTCACCAAGCACCAAGCGCCTTGACTTTCCCACACCAAGCTCCATGCTTGGATTTTCCATGCCAACCCCATGTTGGACTTTCCCATGACAATCCCATGTTATGAGTTTTGTCTATCATCAAAATACTATCAAGGTACTGCTCGAGTCAAACTTGAGTCAACCTGGGTCGATTGCACCAACAATCTCCCCCTTTTTGATGATTGACAAAACTACCATCTCAAGTCTACCAATTCTCCAATATTGGCAATTCTCATATCCCAATGAGAATTCCAACGAACCCTAATTGGTAACTTGGTAACTTCTCTCCCTTTTTGACATCACATCAAAAAGGTCCTCAAGAGTTTCAATGTATCATATCCCTAATGAGATCTTACAATCTTCCCCTTGGCATGCCCTTAATCTTTCTAGTGATCCCATATCACTTAAGAGAGGCAACCCAAACTTTCCTCCCATGAGGAAACACACATCCATCTTCCCATGATGGATACTTCCCCCTAGAGGCTTGCTCCCCCTTGACCATTGCACCAACAATGTCCTTGGAGAGTCCCTAAGCCAATAGGAACATTTAACCAATCAAGATTAAGGCAAAGTTCAACCATGAACTCTCTTCCACCTTAAAATTGATACTCTCCCTAAACCCTTCTCCTAATCCCTGTCCAATGGATTTCCACCCTTTCTAATGCTCTCCCAAGCATATCCTAGGGTCAGGAGTGATTAGGGGACCTTAACCTAGCTGAACATGGGCCTAACCAACAAGATTTATCCGTAATCAGATTAGGCGATCGGTGAATTAATCGTAATCCATTGCCACCTCCATCGATCGCCACCCGTGGGTTGACTGATAATTCTTTAGTTTTTCAATTTCAGAAATGACTTTCTGAAATTCATAAATAAATATACATAGGTTTAAAAATCTTGAAATTTGGTATGTGTATTACTTATCACAATCATTATGGGTGAAAAATATTAGAAAATTATTTTACCCACTAAATTAAGAGATTGACACAAAGTCCAAAAGTCAAGAAAAGCTTCAATAAAGAGCCCTCTTTGTATCATCTCATTCAATGGTGATAGCTATCAAAAGATAGGCTTCACCAAGGTTTTTAAAAATGTTTTCAAAATGTTTTTGAAACCTTTAAGGCAAGAACATCTCACTTATATCTAGATGTGTAAAACACATATAAGACAAGTTTTTAGTGAGATGTGGGGTTTTGATCTTTTAATGGTCTCATGCATATTTCTAGGCAATATTCTTTGATTCCCATCAAATTATGCCATGGTCCTTAATTACATTTTATTTATATGTATGGTGATGATTATGACATAGATATGATATGGATAAAAGCATATGCCAAAATCATGATGTCAAGGCGTGTGAGAGAAATCTAAGCATACATGACATCTTAAAAATAATTCTAAACATGATCATGACATTTTTATAGATAAAATTGAGAATGATGTCATGACATGGCAAGGCAAATAAAACATGGCAAATAAAATAAACTAAGGTATAGAATACCTAAGTGTTGAATCCAAATTGCCATTTCTAGGGTTAAGTCCATTTTTGCCTTAACGCTATTATCTCCCAAGTGTGCCATAAACCCAAAATGGCACACCAATACCTCTAACACCTAATTGTGTCAATTTAAATCATTTTTAACTTCTCAAGTACATTGGCACATCATAATATGTCAACTCTACTATGGTTAGGTTAACTACCCATCCACTTAGGGTTGACACACCCTAACCCATTTAGCGTGAATCAATCACGCTTTTAGGAACCCAATATCTATAGGAGCTCCTTGGGTTAACAAGGTATTCTCTAGGGATAACTTCCCTAGATACCTTCCTAATGACCCTTTTAGGCTTTAAAGCCATAGTCTTTTGGGTCTTTCCTTGGTCAACTCTAGAGGTGACTCCTCCTTTGACCTTCCTAGTGGCTTTCTTAGATTTTCTTAAGTCCTTAGCCACTAAGCAAATACCATGGCTAGTCTTAGGGATGACTTCCCTATTAGCCTTGATTTTTCTAGACCTAGATGTTGTTCCATAATTAAATGGAACATTGTGATAGGACATAAGTTTGTGACCCAAACCTTTCTTACCCTTAGACCGTTCTTGTTTCCTTGGCCTTGAATTTTGGGCATTTGAACCTAAAATTGAATTTTCTATGATTCTAAGGGGTTTCTCCATTCTGTCAGGTTTTCTAGCTCTAATTTCTTCAATTTTGAATTTTCATTAGATTTTTGGGAAGGCCTCTTGTTCTTAGGCATGTGCCTAAACTTTTTGGGATTTATACCCAAATTTTCTTCTACTCTCCTAATTGATTCCCTAGGCAAAATATTTCTAGAATTATGAGTCCTAGGTTTATCCTTAGAGAAACTAACATGCTTAGCACCTAAGCAATAAACCTTATTGTTTCTCCTAGCATGCTTTTCATTGATAATAGCAAGAGAACTAAATTAATTTTTGACATGCTTTTTGACTTTAGGAATTGAAAGTGTATTAACTAAATTTACCTTAGGGTTAGCTTTAGGAGCTCCCCCTACATGAGATACACCCTCTTGCCCTTTCTTCTTCCCCCTAGGGCATTGGCTTCGATAGTGCCCTCTTTGGTTGCATTTAAAGCACACAATGTGCTCTTTGCTCTTAATTGAGGGGACTCTGGCATCCTTTGACTTTGGGTTGACTTCTGGTGTCGATGCCTTTTCCTTAGCCAATTTAGGGCATTTACTCTTGTAATGCACTTTCTCCCTACACTCAAAATAAATTATATAATCTTTACGATTAATTATAATACACGAGTTACCTAGGGAGTTGGTGGAGGCCTCTTCACTTCTTCCGGAGGTAGAAGCTTCATCTTGATCTTGCTCCGGAATAGAAACCCTTTCCTCCCCCTCAATGCTAGAGGTGAAGGTCTCCACCAAATCATCCACATCATCAAAAGTGGATGGTGTTTCTTCTTCGGGATTCTCCTCTACTTGTACCAGTTGGGAATTTTCTTGGAATTTCATTATCTTATTCCACAATTCCCTTGCATCCCTATAATCACCCAATCTAGACCAAATAGTGTTAGGTAACAAATCACTAAGTAATTCAATTACCTTGCGATTTGTCTCAAAGTCCTTGATTTGGTCTTCGGTCCACCTTGACTTCTCAATTTGCCTATTTCTTTCATTCCTAGGCAATTCGAAACCGTTTTCTAAGATTAGTATAAAGTCAAAATCAGTTTCTAGGTATACCTCCATTTTTCTTCTCCGCCATAGAAAATTTCCTTTGAACTTTGGTGGTTGAAGGTTGTAGCCATCCATATTGTAGTGCTCTCGGGGCGGTTAGTCCTTGAAGAGCGACCTCGGCTCTGATACCACTTGTAGGGGATCGATCGGCCGGCTAGAGGGGGTGAATAGACCTTTGTCGTTGGATGGTGGAATTTGCCCGTTCTAGTTGCGTTTCTTGTCTACGATTGTTGTTAGCACAGCGGAATAACAATGATAATAACAATACTAACAACACATAACAATCACAAGAAATACACAAGCATATACGTGGTTCGGAACCAAATGGTTCCTACTCCATGGGCGAGCTCACCGAGCTCTAGTTATGTGCACGACACTAACTAAACTCCTTCTCGACTACACGTCGGAGGTGGAGAAACCTCTCACAAGCTATTACAACAAGTAATATGAAATACAAGAAGAAATACAAAGACAATACAAAAGAGAACTTTTACATAATTGCTTTGATCGCTTTCTTGTCGCTTGCTTTAGATGGCTCTTGAAGGTCTGGAATGCAACAACAATTCCCCTCCAATAGCTTCACAAAAGGCATGGAAAAAACCTCCATCTCAAGCTCCTTTTATAACCTGCATCGAGCTATTTTCGTGCCTAGCAGTCGACTGCCAAAAGGCCCCATTCAACTTCCCCTGTAGCCGTTGTCTCACAACGGCCAGATCCACGTCGGATAAGTTCCAACGGATCACCTACCAGTCGACTGATGATGTCCCTCGATCATTGGTGACCTAGTCAATCGGCCCGCGATCGACTATGGAGTGTTCTCATGCTTGTGACACTCCCATCGATCATTATCATCCCTCGGCGTCATCTGCTCGACATCATCGATGCCCCCGGCCTAAAACCCTAGCCTTACACCAGTCGAGCTCTAGTCAACTTGGACCAGTCGAACCGGCACCTATGCTAGTCGACTACTGTCGGGAAAAACCTCAAACACCAAGTTGTTTGAGCATCCGACCGTCGGGTAAACCCTCAAACATCAAGTTTGAGCCTCCGACACTCAGTCTTAGCCACTTGGCCAAGTCCAACTTATCCCTCATGGAGTTCCCCACCGAAGCTCTCTTCCCTCGACCTACGTCCCTCGGATGTGCCAAGCGCACGGCTTCGCAACGCCATCCTTCGCGTCTCTTGCCCTAGAAGTATGCTTCCTTTGGGCTCACTCCATTCGCTCCCCGTCTGGCGGTCCCTCGGATGCACCAAGCGCACGGCTTCGCAATGCCATCCTTCACCGACTCAAGGACCCCGAGCCTAGTGAACTTACCAAGTCCTCAAGACTTCCCATATGCACCAAGCGCATGACTTCGCAATGCATTTCTCACCAAGCACCAAGCGCACGACTTCGCAATGCTTTGGACTTTCCCACACCAAGCTCCATGCTTAGATTTTCCATGCCAACTCCATGTTGGACTTTCCCATGACAATCCCATGTCATGAGTTTTGTCTATCATCAAAATACTATCAAGGTACTACTCGAGTCAAACTCGAGTCAACCTGGGCCGATTGCACCAACACTTACCTCAACCTTTACCTTTGAAGCTTCTCTTCCGGTCTTCACCTGAGTTCTTCGGCTCCCTTCGATGTCCTCCCGGTGTCGCCCGACCACCACGGTTCCCTCTGAGTGTCGCTGACCTTCAGCTTAGCTTAGCATTCCTGCACACTTGATTCATCTCATGAGATAACAATATGACCTTAACTTTGGATCTTTTCCATAATCAAAACCTAGGTTCGATTATCTAATTCCCCTGCACCAACAATCTTCCCCTTTTTGATCTATGGTAAATTGATACAAAGTTAAGGGAAATTAAAGCATAAAACAAGTAGAGTAAATGATGAATGCCATTTTCAAAAACTCCCCCTTAACCCTAGGTGAGTTTTGAAAGAGATACTTTAATTTTCAATATTTGAATTTTGTGTTACTCCCCCTTAACTTTCACTTTTCCCCCCTTTTGCCATAAATAAAAAAAATATCAGGGTTTTTGTATAAAATAGGGGTTTAAAAACAACATCGTATATGCATGCGTCTAGATAAATCAACTATGAGTCCAAGCATGCATCTAACATTAGTTTGATAGATTAGTTCGAGGTACATCCCTCTGCACCAACTTCAAAGGTTTGTAATATAACTCTTAGGGTTAGTTTGCTCTCCCCCCTAGTCAAATATATGAAGTATAAGAGATTTAGGGGGCACTAAACTTTGGCCTGGAGAGTTTTATACTGAGTATTGGCCAATCGAAGTTATAATTATTCATTAAGTGCAAGAAAATAAGTAGAATTTTGAAAAAGTTAAGTGTATTTCAATTATCCTTAACATCTCACCCATTCTATGTCTCTTAGAATGTGTTCACCTTATATGTTTTGTGAGATAATTTTAACCTAATCAGAGTTATTCAACCTTGGGTTAGATTCAGATTTAATGTTTAGTTCATCAAGTAAACCTTTCAAGAAATTGGCTTCTAGGTCGTGGCGAGGCACAGGGGCCTTCTTTGATCGGAACAACGACCACTTCCTTAGACAAAGCAAAATTCAAGAAATTGATTACTTGAGTCACTTAAGATTACTTCCTAGTCTAACTAGTTTAGGATATGGTGAGGTAGCTTCAGCTAGTTCCACTCGGTCAAGTGCACAAAGCTAGATATGCCTTATCTAACTCAAATACACGAGACTTTGTTTCACTAACGTACTATCATCTCGCCACGTCCTGATACTATATTGTCAAGAGTTGACTAACTATTTACCCTATCTAACCATTCTAAAAATTAAAATAAAATAACTAATCATACAATGATTTTGCTAAGGAAGCGGGTATACAATTTTAGTGTTAACTCCCCCTGGACCATTGAACCAATATGGTCTATCCACAAAGTGAACTTGATCCTAGGGAATCCAATACTTATTAGTCCTTATATGTGAGTTCAATAACACCTTGTGGACCCATGCTCCTAGGGAATCTATTCGTAGTCGTTGACCTAAATCCGAGTTCGACTTTGTTGTACATGGCCCTTTGGGTTCCAAGTAGTCGGTTAAGATTCTTAGATCCCAACGTGAACCTTTCCAACCTAGCCTTGATCTCTTGAACTCGATCTTTCAAGAGAGAATTCTCCTCCTCAAGTTTTTCAACTTGGGTTGAGTTTCCCTCTTGAACTTCACTAGTTGAAGAGGTTAGAGTAGCCACTTGCTTGAGGGTTTCAACCTCCTCAAGTAACGACTCAACTCTAGACTCGGACTTAGTCAATTTCCTATTTAGCAACTTAATTGCATGATATAAGTTTGCAATTAATGAATGACTTACCTTAACCTTTTCTTTTGCTCTGGCTTTGAGTCTTGACTTGAATTCATCTTCGGAGTCGGAGTTGGATTTGTAGTCGACTTCAGACTTAGACTCGGACTCTACCGAATTCACCATGAATGCCAAGTCATTATTTCGATCTTCTCCCTCCTCCCATGTTGCGTGAAATGCTTGCTTGGATTGAGATGACTTGTTCTTGAGTCTTGGGCACTTCGACTTGTAATGGCCCTTCTTGTTGCACCCATAGCATGTGTATGTTTGTGGGTGAAGGTTTTGGAACCGAAGCTTTGATACTACTTGAAGGTAGAAAACTTCGCTTCCCACTTCAACTCGGTCGCTTGTTCATGCCGATCCCTTCTACATCCCCGGACAAAAAAAATTTATCCTTGACAAGAGGGATTACCCAAGCAACTGTTTTATCGTCGTGCTATTCGATTAGAATGGTCGCTTGAACAAACTTGTTGTTCAAGCCACCAACCTCTATTCTACGAATAGCCACGGAATAGACGATGTACGGATCGCCGGCTTTTGTGTTTATATTCGGGGTCCAAGTTATATTAGCCACAAAACAGAATATATAACATGCATATAATTGAAAAACAATTATAGACATAATACAAAAGAACACTAATCAAAATAAATAAGATTATACCTCTTGTTATACCTCTTGATCTTCTATTGTATGTCCTTCCTCCTTTTGGACGTCGTGTGGGCGACGATCTACCAAAAGTCAAAGCTCCTAGATCACCAATCTTCCTTCCTTGCTCGCTCCGAACAAAGGAAGATCATAAAACAAAACTCTTCTTCCTATCTAGAACCGACCACCAAGTCAATAGACTCGATGTTGCCACCGGCCAAGGAAGAGAATATGGAGTATGGGAACTGGCCAAAGGAGAATCAATGAGGGTGATGGGCGCCGACCACCACTTGGAGAAGAGAAAGGAAACAAACCCTTCACCTTGTAGCCGCCATAATCCTAACCCTAACTCTCCTAGTTGCCGCCGGCCAAAGAAGAGGGGAAGAGGAATAGGTTGAGCACCGACCAAAGTAGAAGGAAGAAGGATAGGTGCCGGCAACACCTTAGGAAGAAAAAGAAGGGAACCTCTCCTCTTGTTGCCGCCCAATCCACCTCCCAAACCCTAGCTGCCCAACTCAATCCTAACCTCCCTAGGATTCCTTGCCGCCCAAGCTAAAGGGAAGCAAACCCTAATCTCCTAAGCCATCAAGTTGCCGCCCACCTTAAGCCCCTTTATATAGAGTTTAGGCTTAAGCCTTGTTTTAATCTCCACCGTCGGTTCTAGGGATTTAATCTCAACCGTCGGATTTAGAGATTTAATCTCCACCTTCAGATCTAGAGTTTTGTTTTCATCCATTGGATCTAGGCTTCATGAGGTTTTAATAGGCTACAATAGGGACCATGAGGAGGAGTTGGATCTTGGCCACCCAATGGATCAAGCTCACATAAAGTCGATCGATTAATGATTATCCATTCCACTAGAGGATTATCATTGATCTACCTCACCAACCCCCATAAGTGGGCTCCATATATTATTTGTATATTTTTCTCCCCATGTTTAAGATCTCGAATGTCCGTCGATTAATTAATTTACTGACAATTAATTAATCAACATCTAACTCCATGAGTAGTACCACTCAACCTTATCATCATGCCGAACCAAGTCCACCTGCAGGGTTTACATGATGAACCTTATGAGCTCCTCAAGAGGACATCATCATCCTAATATATATAGGACACAGTTTCCTCCTATAATCAACGGCATACCATATAAATAATACTATTTCTCAACTTACCGAGCCTATCAATTTAATCTATAAATCTCGCCCATTGGTAAATCAAAGAAATGAATACTAAGTATATGTGCCTGTTATTATATCGGGATTAAGAGCATGTACAATATAATATCTGAGATCCGATTTGATTATGTTGTCAGCAATAAATCGAATCACCTCTAAGTCGGTCCTGCTCAATACACACAAAGTGCACTAGTGTGATTCTATGGTCAAGACAAACCAATACTAAATCACACTACAACCATACCAATGGTTTGTCCAAAGCTATCTCGGTTGTGAGCCTTTACTTATACTTTACAAGGAGCCGATAACATGATCTCCTGTGTGACACCACACACCATGTTATCTACAATGTAATGTATTAGACAATATGCATAATCATAAATATGCAAACAATAATCATGTGATTCTTATTTCAAAAATAAAGATGTTCATACAAAAGATAGACTTTTCAGTATACATCCCAACAATCTCTCACTTATACTAAAAGACTATGCTGTCCTCATACTGTCGTACATCTGATTCCCCTTCCCTCCACATGCCTATCAAAAGCTCTCGCCAGAAAGGCCTTAGTGAAAGGATCTACTAGGGTATCCTCTGATGTAATCTAGGCGACAAAACCTTCTACCACCTTTACCATTTCTCGTATCAGGTGGTACTTGCGCTCTATGTATTTACTTGCCTTATGGACTCGTGGTTCCTTCGAGTTTGCAACTGCACCACTATTATCACAATAAATTGTGATAGTTCTGGGCAAATTAGGAATCACATCCAAGTCTATCAAGAAGTTCCTGAGCTATCCAGCTTCTTTGGCTGCCTCAGAGGCCACCACATACTCAGCTTCCATGGTAGAGTCCGCCACACATTTCTGCTTGACACTCCTCTATACAATGGCTCCACCTCCATAAGTAAACACAAAATATGAGGCAGACTTACTATTATCCCTATCTGATTGGATGTCAGAATCTGTATAACCCATAGGGAGTAATTGGTCTGCCTGGTAAACTAGCATATAATCCCTAGTTCTTCTCAGGTACTTCAATATATGCTTTACTGCAGTCCAATGTCCATATCCTGGATTACTCTGATATCTGTTGACCATGCCCACGGTAAAGCAGATATCTAGTCTCGTACATAGTATCGTATACATGAGGCTTCCTACTACTGAAGCATAAGGAACCGCCTTCATCTCCTCTATCTCCTCAGACGTTCTAGGACACATCTCTTTAGATAAAGGAACTCCATGCCTGAAAGGTAGAAAACCCTTCTTGGAGTTCTGTATGCTAAAACGATCCATAATGGTGTCTATGTATGAAGCTTGAGATAAACACAACATTCTTTTCTTGCGATCCCTTATAACCTTGATTCCAAGCATGTGTCCCACTTCTCCCAAGTCCTTCATATCAAACTGTTTGGACAACCATACCCTTATGTCCGATAACACCTTGACATTGTTGCCAATTAACAAAATATCATCTACGTATAGTACAAGAAATACCACTACATTTTCGTCACATCTCTTATATAGACAAGACTCATCCGAACTTTGAATAAATCCATAAGACTGGATTACCTCATCAAAGCGGATGTTCCAAGACCTTGAAGCTTGCTTCAATCCATAAATGGACCAATTAAGCTTACACACAAGATGCTCTTTGCCCTATTCAATGAATCCCTCTGGTTGCTTCATATAGATGTTTTCCTCAAGACTTCCATTAAGGAAAGTTGTCTTGACATCCATCTGCCACACCTCATAATCCATATGAGCTACAATGCATAAGAGAATTCGGATAGACTTAAGCATGACTACTGGCGAAAAGGTCTCCTCATAATCGATACCCTCTTTCTGAGTATACCCTTTTGCAACAAGCCTTGCTTTGAAGGTCTCAACCTTCCCGCCTATTCCTCTCTTTCTTTTGTAGATCCACTTGCAACCAATGGTTTTTACACCATCGGGTGGTTCTACTAGCTCCCAGACCAGATTTAGATTCAATCTCAACATTCATTGCACTTTGCCAAGATACTGCATCTTTATCTTGGATTGCCTCATCATATGCCCAAGGATCAGGTTCATGTTCGCCAGGGATCAAATCAGAAGATTCTCCCAAGAACATGAATCTATCAGGCTGTCTCACAACCCTCCCACTATGATGAGGTATCACCTGTGTATCCTCTGTGACACGCGGTGTAGTGCCTTATGGATATCCTCTTGTACCGATGGTACTGAAGAAGTGACTTCCCCTTTTAATTCCTCCAGAACAATCTTACTCATGGGATTGTGGTTCATTACATAGTCTTCCTCTAGAAATCTGGCGTTCGTGCTAATGATCACCCTCTGATCTCTAGGACTATAAAACAAACCTCCTTTCGTTCCTTTAGGATAGCCAACGAACATGCGTACTTCTGTACGAGATTCTAACTTACCAGCATCTGCCTTCAGCACATGTGCTGGACTCCCCCAAATCCGAATATGTCTTAGACTAGGCTTTCACCCAGTCCACAATTCTGTGGGAGTAGAAGGTACTGATTTAGATGGAACCAAATTCAGAATGTACACTGTCGTATCTAGAGCATATCCCCAGAACGAATCTGGTAACTCAGAATAACTCATCATCGATCTAACCATCTCCATAAGAGTCCTATTCCTTCGCTCTGCTACACCATTCTGCTGGGGTGTGCCAGGTGCAGACAATTGGGATTGAATCCCAGCCTCTGATAAGTAATTCCTAAACTCTCCCAAGAGGTACTCACCACCACGATCAAATCGTAGTGTCTTGATACTTTTACCTTGACGTTTCTCCACATCAGCCTTGAATTCTTTGAACTTGTCAAAACATTCAGACTTGTGGCGCATTAAGTAAATGTATTCATATCTCGAATAATAGTCTATAAAAGAGACGAAATACTCAAAACCACCTCTAGCCTGGATAGACATAGGACCACACAAATTAGAATGAACTAATTCTAACACATTTTTGGCTCTATACCCCTTGGCCTTAAAGGCCTCTTGGTCATTTTACCTTCCCAGCAAGATTTGCAGGTTGGAAAATCTTCCACCACTAATGAACCCAGAGGTCCATCAACTATCAACCTTTGAATTCTGCTTAGGTTAATATGACCAAGCCTAAGATGCCAAAGATATGTTTGGTTCATCTTCGAATGTTCTTTTCTCTTATTAGAATTAGAAGATGAGTTATTAACTTCTATTTGCATCGTGGGAGCTTTTGGTTCAAGTGCATATAAATTTCCTATCAATGCACCAGAACAGATAATCTCCCTGTTCCTTTTTATAACAACTCTGTCATTAAAAGAAATAGAGTATCCATTGACAAACAATTTAGAAACCGAAATTAAATTCTTTCTAAATAAAGGTACATAAAGGCAATTCTTAAGAACTAAAACTTTATTTTTATCAAAAGACAAATAAACATCTCCCACTGCAATAGCTGCCACCTTCGTGGCATTACCCAAGTAAACGGTAATCTCCCCTTTAGCTAGTCGTCGGGTTTCCTGGAACCCCTGTAAAGTATTGCAGACATGATCAGTGGCTCCCGTATCTACACACCAAGTGCCGATAGATAACACCGCTAAACATGTTTCAACGACTAGACCAAAGGATATACCTTTGTTATGTTTCGGATTGGGACAGTCCTTCTTCCAATGTCCAGTCTACTTGCAAGTGAAGCACTTGCCTTTCGACTTCTTCACTCGTCCCTGAGATCCTCCCACCAGCTTTGCTCCACCTTGTTTCTTCTTCTTCTTGCCTTTCGACTTAAAAGTAGAAACCTTCTGAGCAACCATGGCCTGAGCTTGAGCAAGCCTTTCTGTCGATTGGAGAATGATATCGACCTGGGATTCCCCATCGATCTCAGCTCCAAGGACTTCCATCTCATTTGCAGGCTTAGGAGGACACTCTTCGAAGAGTACATATTTGTACTCCTCAGCAGTTAAGACAATGTCAAGATTCCTTTTTCCAATCAACATAATTATGTACAGTAAGTTTATTTTCCTTTAGTATCATAGCAAGTGGACTGAAAGTCATTTTTTGAAAAACCTAAGAATCACATAGATCAAAACTTTAGATTTCAAAAAATTATTGATTCCTCAAACAATAAAATTTTAAAATCAACCAACACCTCAAAACACTGAGAATATCGTATGCCACGATTGTGTGGACGTATACGAATTCTACATTTGTAAGAGGAGGTTTTACCCTTTAATTTTACTATCTTGTCAACCTAACTTTTTGACAAATAAAATTAATAGTTGGTTTCTCTTCGGCTCTACAAATAAAAGCAGTGACTCCGATAGGGAGGATACTTCTATTTGCATCTAAGTGTTCACCATTACTCGATACTAAGGAAATTATCTCGGGTTATGTGCCTTCCGATGGGGAAGTACACATGCTCCTAAATAATTTCCTATAACCATATATAACCCTGTGATCCACAAACAAACTCATCCGATGGGGAGGAAGGCACTCAAAGCCGACGTGCAAGTTTGCTTGCATCACATGTCAAATCGTAATGGAGGTCGTGGGAATTTATAAAAATATCCCTCTCCTACTTAGTAATTTAAAATTGAGGAATTTTCTAGCCTATGACATGCATATCAAACAATAAGCAATAAATATGAAAAATAAAAATTTTCCAACTATTATGGTTTTTGTTTTCAATATGTCTCCCGTCATATTGCCATCTCGTCCGCTCCTCCCTACGCCATTTACAAGCCATCCGGATATCCGAGCCGAGACTAAAAAATATTTTAATTTACATCCATCAATCCTATACTCTACGAGGGAGTGTACATGAAATCTAGATCGAAAGTAAACTAAAATAAAAGGAGTGGCTAAACAATGTCGTATCTAATTTACAAAAATTAAATACTAGCCTCGTCAACCCCGAGGATTCAACAAAATATACAATTACACACATACAATCACATACACACATATGGCCATAATAGTTGGATCCTATGCCTACAACCAAAGAGTTAACCTATGCATATCCTACTATTATCCGGCAAATATAATATATGAAAAGTGCATAAAAGTAACCGAACCCTAAATACACAAAACCGGAAACCGTGGCTCTGATACCACTTGAAGGTTTTGGAACCGAAGCTCTGATACCACTTGAAGGTAGGAAACTTCGCTTCCCACTTCAACTCGGTCGCTTGTTCATGGCGATCCCTTCTACGTCCCCGGATAAAAAAAATTTATCCTTGACAAGAGGGATTACCCAAGCAACCATTTCATCGTCGTGCTATTCGATTAGAATGGTCACTTGAACAAACTTGTTGTTCAAGCCACCAACCTCTATTCTACGAATAGTCATGGAATAGACGATGTACGGATCGCCGGCTTTTGTGTTTATATTTGGGGTCTAAGTTATATTAGACACAAAATAGAATATATAACATGCATATAATTGAAAAACAATTATAGACATAATACAAAAGAACACTAATCAAAATAAACAAGATTATACCTCTTGTTATACCACTTGATCTTCTATTGTATCTCCTTCCTCCTTTTGGACATCGTATGGGCGACGATCTACCAAAATTCGAAGTTCCTAGATCACCAATCTTCCTTCCTTGCTCGCTCCGAACAAAGAAAGATCATAAAACAAAACTCTTCTTCCTATCTAGAACCGGCCACCAAGTCAATAGACTCGATGTTGCCACAGGCCAAGGAAGAGAATATGGAGTATGGGAACCGACCAAAGGAGAATCAATGAGGGTGATGGTGATGGCATTGCTCGGAGGCTCGTTGGCTCCCATGTCCCCGGATTAAAATTTTCACTAATGAAAAACTAATCCGGATGAGATGAGTTTCCTAAGCTCAACCAATTCATCGTCGTGCTAACGACTTGAGCGATCGCTTGAGCAAACTAGTTGTTCAAGCAACCAAGCTCTTCTAGTCGGTTAGCTGCGGAAGAGACGACGGACGGATCGCCGATTTTTGTGTTTATCTTCGGGGTCCATGATTATACAAATACATATGGATGTAGACATGTATAAGCAACACATACATACATATTAACAAGAACATGCAAAGATCAATAATAAAACTTGTAAAACTTTTATACCTCTCGATCTTCTATCGTGGGTCCTAACCTCCTTGTAGACTTCGTGTGAGCGAAGATCCTCCACAAGTTGAAGTTTCCTAGATCTTCTTCAATCAAAAGAAAGAAGAACTCTCCTTCCCTTCTTGCTTGAGCCAACCACCAAGCCACAAAGGCTTGATGCTGCTGGCCCCAAGAAAAGGAGAACAAGATGGCCAACCAAGAAACCGAACAAGGGAACAATCCCTAGCTCCTTTGTGCCACTGGCCAAGAGGAAAAGAAGAGGAGAAGAGGAATAGGTTGAGCGCCGACCAAGGTAGAGGGAAGAGAGATAGGTGCCGGCAACACCCTAGGAAGAAGAAGAGAACCTCTCCTATAGTTGCCGCCCACTCCACCTTGCAAACCCTAGCCGCCCAACCAAACCCTAATCTCCCTAGGGTTTCTTACCGCCCAAGCCAATGAAAGGCAAAACCCTAATCTCCAAAAAAATCCAACCTCCTTGCCACCCACCTTAAGCCCCTTTTTATAGAGTTAGGCTTAAGCCTTGTTTTAATCTCCACCGTTGGTTTTAGGGATTTAATCTCAACCGTCGGATCTAGAGATTTAATCTCCACCGTCGGTTCTTGGGATTTAATCTCAACCATCGGATCTAGAGATTTAATCTCAACCGTCGGATCTAGAGATTTAATCTCCAACGTCGGTTCTAGGGATTTAATCTCAACCGTCAGATCTAGATATTTAATCTCAACCGTCGGATCTAGAGATTTAATCTCCACCATCGGATCTAGAGTTTTGTTTTCCATCATTGGATCTAGGCTTCATGAGGTTTATATTAGGCTACGATAGGGACCATGAGGAGGAGTTGGATCTTGGCCACCCGATGGATCGGAACCACAAACTTGATCCATCAATGATGTTCCATTCCACTAGAGGATCATCATTGAATTACCTCACCAACCCCCATAAATTAATATGGGCTCCATACATTATTTGTACATCCATCTCCCCGTGTTTAAGATATCGAATGTCCGTCAATTAATTGATTTACTGACCATCAATCAATTAACATCTAACTCCTCGAGTAGTACCACTCAACCTTATCATCATGTTGACTAAGTCAACCTGTAGGGTTTACATGATGAACCTTATGAGCTCCTCAAGGGGACATCATCAACCTAATATATAGGAGATGGTTTCCTCCTATAATCAACGGCACACCATATAAATAATACCATTTCCCAACTTACCGGGCATATTGATTTAATCCATATAAATCTCACCCTTTGGTAAATCAAAGAAATAAATACTAAGTACATATGCCCATTATTATATCGGGATTAAGAGCATGTACAACATAATATCCGAGGTCCGATTCAATTACGTAGTCAGCAATAAATTGAATCACCTCTATGTCGGTCCTGCTCAATAAACCTAAGTGTACTAGTGTAACTCTATGTTCAAGACAAAACAATACCAAGCTATACTACAACCATGCCAATGGTTTGTCCAAAACCATCTTGGTTGTGAGCCTCTACTTATATTCTACAAGGGACTGATAACATGATCTTTTGTACCACACCAAGCACCATGTTATCTACCATGTAAAGTATTAGACAATATGCACACATATAATAAATATAAAGTGCAAACAATGATGATGTGATTCTTATTTCAAAATAAAAATGTTCATACAAAAAAGCTAGGCTTTCAATATACATTCCAACAATCTCCCACTTATACTAAAAGACTATGTTGTCATTACACTGCCATACATCTGATCCCCATGTCCTCCACATGCCTATCAAACGCTTTCGCTGGAAGGGCCTTAGTGAATGGATCCGCCAGGTTATCCTCTGATGCAATCTTGGCGACAACTACTTCTCCTCGCTTTACGATCTCTCGTATCAGGTGGTACTTGCGCTCTATGTGTTTACTCGCCTTATGGGCTCGTGGTTCCTTCGAGTTTGCAACTGCACCACTGTTATCATAATAAATTATGATAGTTCTGGGCAAACCAGGAATCACATCCAAGTCCATCAAGAAGTTCCTGAGCCATACAGCTTCCTTGGCTGCCTCAGAGGCTGCCACATACTCAACTTCCATGGTAGAGTCCACCACGCATTTCTGCTTGACACTCCTCCATACTATGGCTCCACCTCCAAAAGTAAACACAAACCCCGAGGTAGACTTACTGTTGTCCCTATCTGATTGGAAATCAGAATCCGTGTAACCCACAGGGACTAATTGATCTGCCCGGTAAACTAGCATATAATCCCTAGTCCTTCTCAGGTACTTCAATATATGCTTTACCACAGTCCAATGTCCCTGTCCAGGATTACTCTGATATCTGCTAAGCATGCCCATGGCAAAGTAGATATCTGGTCTCATACATAACATAGCATACATGAGGCTTCCTACTGCCGAAGCATAAGGAACCGCCTTCATCTCCTCTATCTCCTTTGATGTTTTGGGACACATCTCTTTAGATAAAGGTACTCCATGCCTAAAAGGTAGAAAACCTTTCTTGGAGTTTTGCATGCTAAAACGAGCAAGGATAGTGTCAATGTATGAAGCTTGAGATAAGCACAACATTCTTTTCTTGCGATCCCTTATCACCTTGATCCCAAGGATGTGTTCCACTTCTCCCAAGTCTTTCATATCAAACTGTTTGGACAACCATACCCTTACGTCTGATAACACTCTGATATTGTTGCCAACTAACAAAATATCATCTACGTATAGTACAAGAAATACCACTATGTTTCTATCACATCTCTTGTATACACAAGGCTCATCCGGACTTTGAATAAATCCATATGACTGGATTACCTCATCAAAGAGGATTTTCCAAGATCTAGAAGCTTGCTTCAATCCATAAATGGACCGATTAAGCTTACACACAAGATGCTCTTTGCCCTTTGCAATGAATCCCTCTGGTTGCTTCATATAGATGTTTTCCTCAAGACTTCCGTTAAGGAAAGCTGTCTTGACATCCATCTGCAATATCTCATAATCCTCATGAGCAGCAATAGATAAGAGAATCTGGATAGACTTAAGCATAGCTACTGGTGAAAAGGTCTCCTCATAATCGATACCCTCTTTTTGAGTATACCCTTTCGCAACAAGCCTAGCTTTGAAGGTCTCAACCTTTCCGTCTACTCCTCTCTTTCTCTTGTAGATCCACTTGCATCCAATGGCTTTCACACCATCGGGTGGTTCTACTAGCTCCCAGACATGATTAGAATCCATAGATTCTATCTCTGAATTCATCGCTCTTTGCCAAGATACCGCATCTCTATCTTGGAGTGCCTCGTCATATGTCCAGGGATCAGGTTCATGTTTACCAGGGACTAAGTCCGAAGACTCTCCCAAGAACATGAATCTCTCGGGTTGTCTAACAACCCTCCCACTACGACAAGGTGCCTCCTGTGTATGCTCTGTGACACGTGGTGCAGTGACTTGTGGTATTTCCTCTTGTACCGGTGGTACTGAAGTCGGGACTTCCCCTGTCAACTCCTCAAGAACAATCCTACTCGTGGGCTTGTGGTTCATCACATAGTCCTCCTCTAGAAATCTGGCATTCGTACTCACGATCACCTTCTGATCTCTAGGACTATAGAACAAACCACCCTTCGTTCGCTTAGGGTAGCCAACAAACAAGCGTACTTCTGTACGAGATTCCAACTTACCAGCATCTCCCTTCAGCACATGTGCTGGACTATCCCAAATCCGAATATGTCTTAGACTAGGCTTTCGCCCAGTCCACAATTCTGTGGGAGTAGAAAGTACTGACTTAGATGGAACCAAGTTTAGAATGTGTGCTGTCGTTTCTAGAGCAAACCCCCAGAACGAATCAGGTAACTCAGAATAACTCATCATCGATCTGACCATCTCCATAAGAGTCCTATTCCTTCGCTCCGCAACACCATTCTGCTGGGGTGTGCCAGGTGCGGACAATTAGGATTGAATCCTAGCCTCTGATAAGTAACTCCTAAACTCTCCCAAGAGGTACTCGCCACCATGATCTGATCATAGTGTCTTGATACTTTTACCTTGACGGTTCTCCACATCAGCCTTGAATTCTTTGAACCTGTCAAAGCATTCAGACTTGCGGCGCATCAAGTAAATGTATCCATACCTTGAATAATCGTCTATAAAAGAGACAAAGTATTCAAAACCACCTCTAGCCTGGATAGACATAGGACCGCACAAATCAGAATGAACCAATTTCAATACATCTTTGGCTCTATACCCCTTAGCCTTAAAAGGCCTCTTGGTCATCTTACCTTCCAAGTAAGACTCGCAGGTTGGGAGATCTTCCACCACTAATGAACCCAAGGGTCCATCAGCTATCAACCTTTGAATTCTACTCAGGTTAATATGACCAAGTCTTAGGTGCCAAAGATATGTCTGGTTCATTTTCGAAGGTTCTTTTCTCTTATTAGACTTAGAAGATGAGTTATTCACTTCTATATGCATCGTGGGAGTTTTCGGTTTAAGAGTGTACAAATTCCCAACCAATGTACCAGAATAGATAATCTCCCTATTCCTTTTTATAATAACTTTGTCATTAAAAGAAACAGAATATCCATCCAGAAACAATTTAGAAACTGAAATTAGATTCTTTCTAAAAGTAGGTACATAAAGACAATTTCTCAAAACCAAAACTTTATTCCTATCAAAAGATAAATAAATGTCTCCCACTGCAATAGCCGTCACCTTTGAAGCATTGCCCATGAAGACGGTAATCTCTCCCTCAGCTAGTCATCGGGTTTCCTGGAACCCATGCAAAGTATTGCAGACATGATTAGTGGCTCCTATATCTACACACTAGGTACTGGTAGATAAAACCGCTAAACATGTTTCAACAACTAAACAAGAAGATATACCTTTGTTCTTTCGGCAAGGACAGTCTGCCTTCCAATGTCCAGTCTGCTTGCAAGTGAAGCACTTGCCTTTCGGCTTCTTCACTCCTGCTTGAGGTCCTACTGCCACTTTCTTTGCTCCACCTTGCTTCTTCTTCTTCCCTTTCGGTTTAGAAGAAGAAACCTTCTGAGCAACCATGGCTCGAGCGCTTTGACGAAAAAGCCATTCTGCCGCCTGGAGTTTTGTCAGAAGCTCTGCCAATGAATACAACCTCTTGTTCATGTTGTAGTTGAGGTGGAACTGCTCAAAACTCCTAGGCAGAGACTAGAGAATGATATCGACCTGGGTTTCCCCATCGATCTCAGCTCCGAGGACTTCCATCTCATTCAGATGAGCCATCATCTTGAGAACATGGTCCCTGACGGGTGTTCCCTCGATCATGGTGGTCGTCATCAAGTTCCTCATAGCCTCCTGTCTGGGAACCCTACTCTGATGTCAGAAAAGTTCCTTGAGATTGAGCATCATGTCATAAGCCGTGGCCATTGCCTGATGCTGATGTTGAAGCACATTTAACATAGATGCCAAAATGTAACACCGCACCATCTCATCTGCCTTGATTCATTTCTTATAACTCTCTTTCTCCTTTTCATCAGAGTCATTGGTGGGCTTAGAAGGACAGACCTCGAAGAGTACAAATTTGTACTCCTCTGTAGTTAAGACAATATCCAAATTTCTTTTCTAATCAATATAATTTGTTCCAGTAAGTTTATTTTCTTTTAATATCACAGAAAGTGGGTTGAAAGCCATTTGAAAAAACCTAAGAATCACAATGATCAAAATATTAGATTTCAAATATCATTGATTCCTCAAACAATAAGATTTCGAAATCAACCAACACCTCAAAACACCAAGAATATCGCATGCCACGATAGTGTGGACGTATACGAATTCTACATTTGTAAGAGGAGGTTTAACCCTTTAATTTTATTATCTTGTCAACCTTACTTTTTGACAAATAAAATTAATAGTTGGTTCCTCTTTGGCCCTACAAATAAAAGCAGTGACTCCGATGGGGAGGATACTTTTTATTTGCATCTAAGTGTGCACCATTACACGATACTAAGGGAATTATCTCGGATTATGTGCCTTACCGATGGGGAAGTACACACGCTCCTAAATAATTTCCTATAACCATTATTTGACCTAGTGATCCACAAACAAACTCATCCGATGGGGAGGAAGGCACTCAGAGCCGACGTGCAAGTTTGTTGCATCACACGTCAAATTGTAATGGAGGCCATGGGAATTAATTAAAATGTCCCTCTCCCACTTAGTAAATTGACAGTGAGGAATTTTCAAGCACACACAACATGCATATAAAACAAATCAGCAATAAATATGGAAAAAAACAGAATTTTCCCAACTATTATGGCATTGTTCTCCAATATGCATCCTGTCGTGTCGCCACCTTGTCCGCTCCACCTTTTCCCGTACGCAAGTCACCAAAGAGATCCGAGCCAAGATAAACTATTTTAATTTACATCCATCGATCCTATACTCCACGAAGGAGTGTACAAATAATCTAGATCGAAAGTAAACTAAAATGAGTGGCTAAATAATGCTATATTTAATTACAAAAATTAAATACTAATTTAGCCTCGTCAACCCCGAGGATTCAAATAATATAAAATCACACACACATGCAATCACATACACACATGTATAGCCATAATAGTTGGAACTTATGCCTGCAACCAAAAAGTTATCCTACGCACATCCTACTATCATCCGACATACACAATATATGATAAGTGCGTGAAAGTAACCGAATCCAAAACACACAAAACCGGAAACCGTGGCTCTGATACCATTTTTGATGACATTGCTCGGAGGCTCGTTGGCTCCCATGTCCCCGGATTAAAATTTTCACTAATGAAAAACTAATCCGGATGGGATGAGTTTCCTAAGCTCAAGCAATTCGTCGTCATGCTAACGACTTGAGCGATAGCTTGAGCAAACTAGTTGTTCAAGCAACCAAGCTCTTCTAGTCGGTTAGCCGTGGAAGAGACGATGAACGGATCGCCGATTTTTGTGTTTATCTTCGGGGTCTATGATTATACAAATACATATGGATGTAGACATGTATAATCAACACATACATACATATTAACAAGAACATGCAAAGATCAATAATAAAACTTGTAAAACTTTTATACCTCTCGATCTTCTATCGTATGTCCTAACCTCCTTGTAGACTTTGTGTGGGCGAAGATCCTCCACAAGTTGAAGCTTCCTAGATCTTCTTCAATCAAAAGAAAGAAGAACTCTCCTTCCCTTCTTGCATGAGCCAACCACCAAGCCACAAAGGCTTGATGCCGCCGACCCCAAGAAAAGGAGAACAAGATGGCCAACCAAGAAACCGAACAAGGGAACAATCCCTAACTCCTTTGTGCCGCCGGCCAAGAGGAAAAGAAGAGGAGAAGAGGAATAGATTGAGCGCCGACCAAGGTAGAGGGAAGAGAGATAGGTGCCGGCAACACCCTAGGAAGAAGAAGAGAACCTCTACTATAGTTGCCGCCCACTCCACCTTGCAAACCCTAGCCGCCCAACCAAACCCTAATCTCCCTAGGGTTTCTTGCCGCCCAAGCCAATGAAAGGAAAAACCCTAATCTCCAAAAAAATCCAACCTCCTTGCCGCCCACCTTAAGCCCCTTTTTATAGAGTTACGCTTAAGCCTTGTTTTAATCTCCACCGTTGGTTCTAGGGATTTAATCTCAACCGTCGGATCTAGAGATTTAATCTCAACCGTCAGATCTAGAGATTTAATCTCCACCGTCGGTTCTAGGGATTTAATCTCAACCGTCGGATCTAGAGATTTAATCTCAAACGTCGGATCTAGAGATTTAATCTCCACCGTCGGTTCTAGGGATTTAATCTCAACTGTCGGATCTAGAGATTTAATCTCAACCGTCGGATCTAGAGATTTAATCTCCACCATCGGATCTAGAGTTTTGTTTTCCATCATTGGATCTAGGCTTCATGAGGTTTATATTAGGCTATGATAGGGACCATGAGGAGGAGTTGGATGTTGGCCACCCGATGGATCGGAACCACACAAACTTGATCCATCAATGATGTTCCATTCCACTAGAGGATCATCATTGAATTACCTCACCAACCCCCATAAATTAATATGGGCTCCATACATTATTTGTACATCCATCTCCCCGTGTTTAAGATATCGAATGTCCGTCAATTAATTGATTTACTGACCATCAATCAATTAACATCTAACTCCTCGAGTAGTACCACTCAACCTTATCATCATGTTGACTAAGTCAACCTGCAGGGTTTACATGATGATCCTTATGAGCTCCTCAAGGGGACATCATCAACCTAATATATAGGACACGGTTTCCTCCTATAATCAACGACACACCATGTAAATAATATCATTTCCCAACTTACTGGGCATATTGATTTAATCCATATAAATCTCACCCTTTGGTAAATCAAAGAAATAAATACTAAGTACATGTGCCCATTATTATATCGGGATTAAGAGCATGTACAACATAATATCCGAGATCCGATTCAATTATGTAGTCAGCAATAAATTGAATCACCTCTATCTCGGTCCTGCTCAATACACCTAAGTGTACTAGTTTAACTCTATGTTCAAGACAAAACAATACCAAGCTACACTACAACCATGCCAATGGTTTATCCAAAACCATCTTGATTGTGAGCCTCTACTTATATTCTACAAGGGACTGATAACATGATCTTCTGTATCACAACAAGCACCATGTTATCTACCATGTAAAGTATTAGACAATATGCACACATATAATAAATATAAAGTGCAAACAATGATCATGTGATTCTTATTTTAAAATAAAAATATTCATACAAAAAACCTAGGCTTTCAGTATACATTCCAATAGATGGGCGCCGACCACCTCTTGGAGAAGAGAAAGGAAACAAGCCCTTCACCTTGTAGCCGCCCAAAACCCTAACCCTAGCTCTCCTAGTTGCCGCCGGGCAAAAAAGAGGGGAAGAGGAATAGGTTGAGCACCGGCCAAAGTAGAGGGAAGAAGGATAGGTGTCGGAAACACCTTAGTAAGAAGAAGAAGGGAACCTCTCCTCTTGTTGCTGCCCAATCCACCTCCCAAACCCTAGCCATCCAACTCAATCCTAACCTCCCTAGGATTCCTTGCCGCCCAAGCTAAAGGGAAGCAAACCCTAATCTCCTAAGCCATCAAGTTGCCGCCCACCTTAAGCCCCTTTATATAGAGTTTAGGTTTAAGCCTTGTTTTAATCTCCACCGTCGGTTCTAGGGATTTAATCTCAACTGTCAAATCTAGATATTTAATCTCAACCGTCGGATCTAGAGATTTAATCTCCACCTTCGGATCTAGAGTTTTGTTTTCATCCATTGGATCTAGGCTTCATGAGGTTTTAATAGGCTACAATAGGGACCATGAGGAGGAGTTGGATCTTGGCCACCCAATGGATCAAGCCCACATAAAGTCCGATCCATTAATGATTATCCATTCCACTAGAGGATTATCATTGATCTACCTCACCAACCCCCATAAGTTAATATGGGCTTCATATATTATTTGTACATTTTTCTCTTCGTGTTTAAGATCTCGAATGTCCGTCGATTAATTAATTTACTGATAATTAATTAATCAACATCTAACTCCATGAGTAGTACCACTCAACCTTATCATCATGCCGAACCAAGTCCACCTACAGGGTTTACATGATGAACCTTATGAGCTCCTCAAGGGGACATCATCATCCTATTATATATAGGACACGGTTTCCTCCTATAATCAACGACACCATATAAATAATACCATTTCCCAACTTACTGAGTCGATCGATTTAATCTATAAATCTCGCCCATTGGTAAATCAAAGAAATGAATACTAAGTATATGTGGCCGTTATTATATCGGGATTAAGAGCATGTACAATATAATATCTGAGGTCAAATTCGATTATGCAGTCAGTAATAAATCAAATCACTTCTAAGTCGGTCCTGCTCAATACACACAAAGTGTACTAGTGTGATTCTATGGTCAAGACAAACCAATATCAAATTACACTACAACCATACCAATGGTTTGTCCAAAGCCATCTTGGTTGTGAGCCTTTACTTATACTTTACAAGGAGCTGATAACATGATCTCCCGTGTGACACCACACACCATGTTATCTACAATGTAATGTATTAGATAATATGTATAACCATAAATATGCAAACAATGATCATGTGATTCTTATTTCAAAAATAAAGATGTTCATACAAAAGATAGACTTTTCAGTATACATCCCAACAGTGGGGGTTTCTTGCTCTTCAATTGCTTCCTTTTCTTTTTGATGATCCTCTGAACTAGATTTACTAGTTCGAACTCCATCTCCTTTTCGGATTCTGATTCGAATTCTTCTTCCTCGCGGCTCTTTGCTTTATGTCTTCGTCCTGCAAACAACACTACACCTTTCTCGAACGAGACTGCGTTAGTTTAACCATGTAACTCAAATTCCGAAAAGAATTCATCTAACCTAATCTTAGATTAATCTTTATATACCTTGTAGACATCAACCATGGATTCCCACAAGGTGGTCCTAGGAAATGCATTATGTGTGTACCTTATTATATCTCAAGTGTCTACCTTTTGTCAGATGGCATGTAGACCGTTCAAGATGTGTTGGATTCGCGCATGGAGTTGTGAAGTAGTCTCGTGATCCTGCATCTTTAGATTATACAGTTTATTTAAAAGTAAATCTCTTTTACATACCTTAGCATCAGACATCCCTTCGTGTAGATCAATTAATTTATTCTAGAGGTCTTTGGTGCTAATGAATGGTCCAATTCAGTTGAGCTCCTCCTTGGACAAACCGCATTGCAACATTTAGGTTGCTTTTGCATCAGCTTCGATTTGCCTCTTGGTTTCATTGGTCCACTTGTCGAAATCCAAGGGCTCCCCTTGATCATTGGTGGGTAGAGCAAAGCTGGTTTGGATTATTATCCAAGTCTCAACTTGTGTTTTCAAGAAACACTCCATCCGACCTTTCCAATAACAGAAATCATTTCTGTTAAAGAATGAAGGTCGGGTGGTGCTATACCCCTCAATGTGAGTCATTAATTATCTTGCAAAACACGAATAAAAACCAAAAGGAATTCCAAGACTTGGTCTTGGATTAGTATTGCGGGAAATAATAAAAAATAAATAGAAATAAATAAAAAAATAGAAATTAAACAAAAACTAGAAACTTACGACCTTCGATGTCCCCAAAAGGGTACTAAAATTTAGTTTTTGGGGATGAAGATAGCTTGTTACAAGGGTAAACCCTCATAAGAAGTGTAGATCTCTCAGAGAGCTTCAATTTGATAGGTAGCACGTTTTGTGGGTCCACTTGTATGAAAAGTTATGGTCATTTTACCGCCGACTACTCCAAAAGTGAATACTTGCAAACACACAACCAAAAGAAGAGTACTAAGACTTCGTCTTGGATTAATAGTGCAGGAGAAAAAACCTAAAAAAAACACGAATCGAAAAATACAAAAAGAAAGCCAAAAAGTGCTAGATTGGTGGTTTCACCAAATCATAGCGCCCCCGCTCTGATACCAATTATTGGATCAAGAAGCGTCGCTAGAGGGGGGGGGGTGAATAGCGAGCATAAAACTTTCTTTCGTTCGTTCGATAAGAGCAAGCACAACAGAAAAATAAATAACACAATTTATTTTTACTTGGTTCACAACCCACTGGCTGCTAATCCAAGGCCCCGTGATCCTTGGCCTCGTACGAAAGGGCAATCCACTATAGAGTCTCCTCCTCATTGGAGGTAGGAGACAACGATCACAAAAACTGAAAACACGAGGATGAGACAACAAGCCTACCTCACCTCGTTACTATTAAAATCATGAATAAAATAATTAAATAGAAACAAACATGCTGCTGTTGCCGACGAAGAAGATGTAAGCTTGGTGTTGCGTCGGCGTTATAACTATGTTGGAACTTTGACGTTGTAGGAGCACTTGAGAATAGTATTGATGATATTTGGGTTGGAATCCTTCCCTCCTTTTATAGATTTGTGCCTTAGAATAAGTCTTGATGAAAATCCTCAACTTTTGGAACTGATCACGAGGTGACACCTTATCTTATCAAGAAGTTGTCGCGTCAAATATTATCCGTTTTGACCTAGCACAAAAGGTTGATTCATCGCCTGATGTGCATCAGTCGACTGGCCAATGACCATTAGTCGATTGCAAGCCTGACCACTTCCCTACAGTAAGAGGTTAGCACATAAAATGATAAATATGACAGTTTCTTACCGTCCGATCTCGACCTAGACCTTCCACTGGAAGTCTTAGTTGGATCGTCGGCTACGGTCGTCCTCGTACAGAGGACATGACCTTACCATCTCTCACTCACACAAGCTCACCTCAACCTTTACCTTTGAAGCTTCGCTTCCGGTCTTCACCTGAGTTCTTCAGCTCCCTCCAAAGTCCTCTCGGTGTCACCCGACCACCACGGTTCCCTCCGAGTATCATTGACCTTCAGCTTAGCTTAGCATTCCTGCACACTTGATTCAACTCATGAGATAAAAATATGACCTTAACTTTGAATCTTTGCCATAATCAAAACTTAGGTTCGATTATCTAGTGCCCCTGCACCAACAACTCGGTCTCAAAGGGACACCTAACCATTTCCACCCACGACAACTATTTTTTATCCCTCATAATCTCTTTTTCTTCTTTCTTTTCTTTTTCATTTCTTTTCTCTCTTTTATTTCTCGGCTCATTGGGATTTTGATTTTAATGGGCTTACACAATCCGAGCATCTCCAGTAACTAAAATACTAAACTTAGGGTCACCTGTGGATTCCAAAGTAGTACTAGACTACTGAAATGAATCATAACTAGGTATGTATTAGACTCTCCCTTTCAGAATGTTTGACATGTGTTGGTGTAAAAATATAAGCTGACCAGTGTAAGTATAGAACATTTATTAGAGCAAATATACCATGAGATAAATAAAGTTAAGCTACCTATGGGAACAACTCATGAAAGTAACTTTAAAAATACTACTGAGGCAGCTTAAAGATAGTCAAGACTAAGTGCAGGAAGAAACTAAATACACTATGCATGAATAAATGAATGTTAACTAACATGCAAACATTAGGAAAGAAATCACTGCTAGAAACAAAACAAAACTTGGGGTCCCCCCCAGAATTAAGTGAAGCATACCTCTAGGATGGTGGACGAGGTGGAAAGTCTTGTAGCCTCGGCATCTCAGGATCCTGCTAGAATCTGCTGCTGAGCTGCTGATGCCACATGTACATGTGGTCGATCTGAGAGCTGGTGGATGCAGTGGCTGCTCGGTGCTCCTCCCTAGCCCACTGTGCCTGCTACATCTCCTGGTGGTAGGCGGCCTCCGCCTGGTGACAGGTAGCCTCCTCCTGGAAGTAGACGTGGCCCTCGTCGTAGAACTCCTCGGTGCATTGGAAGTGCTCTTGAAAGCTCTGAAACTCTGCCTGCGTGTAGGAGCTCTGCTCCTCCCCTCGCTACCTCTGTGTATGCTACTCAACATATATGTCGTCGAGGCGCGATTGAAACTCCAAAAAATCCTAGGCAGATCTACCTACATCCTGCTCAAAAGTAGAAAAAGGTGGCGGTGTAGGTGCAGGCTCATGTCGACGTGGACTAGGTGGGTTCCTATGCATGTGTGGACTGGAGGGAGCGTGATGCAAACGGGGAGAGATGGGCGTTGATGTGGATGGTCCCTCATATGGCGGGGACTCCACTATTAGGTCTAAGCGCCAGTTTGCGCGTGTGGTGATGGTGGTGTTAGACTATCTGAGTCGCAAAAACCTATTTTTACGTTGCGGAAACCTCGGAAGTCGATCATGGATCCGTGCGAAGATAAATAAAAATTCATGTACATGTTTATCTATAATAGATCTATCTTAGATCTACATAAGAAGAACGTTACCCTTGTAGCGATGCCCTTCGCTTATCCCGCTCATCCAAAGATTGTCGGATCTCGTAGAGTGTCAAGTGTACACTCCTCTACACCTATCCACAAGGACAAAAGTGTTAGGACCCTTGGAACAGCTAGAGGGGGGGTGAATAGCGTTTCGCCCGATCGTGGATGGAATTCAATCTTGTTCGTGTCTACAATTTCGTTAGCGCAGCGGAATATATATAATGATAAAAGCAATAACGAAATGGAAACAACACAAATCACAACAGGAGCATATAACGTGGTTCGGAACCGAACCGGTTCCTACTCCACAGATTGGGTTCGTACGAACCCTAGCGATGCCACAAACACCACTAACCAATACAACTCCTTCTTGACACAAGTCAAGGGTGGAGAAACCCCTTACAAGTAATCTTACAACAATAAGATACAAATACATGCAATTACAATAATGAATATGAAATACAAGTAACGAAAAGACTTTACAACACTTGTTTTGATTGCTTGAATGCTTGGTTGCTTGCTTGCACTTGGAGACCTGATTTGCACCAACAAATCGCCCCAATAGCCCTCAAGAACCGATACTTTTTACTCCATCACGAGCTCCATATATAGCTTCAATATGTGCTGGAAAAAGTCGATCAGTCGACTGATCGGGACCATCAGTCGACTAATGCCACTGTTGTCGTGAGACAACGGCTAGATCCATGCTGGATAAGTCCAACGAATCTACCATCAGTCGACTGATTGTGACCATCAGTCGACTAATGGAGTCCTCACTCGACCAGTCGAGTCTCGACTCCATTCTGTGGCCAAATTCTCGAGCACCAGTCGACTGATCACACGATCAGTCGACTGCTCGAGCCATCAGTCGACTGCCAACCTATGGTAGTCGACTGCTAGGCCATAACCCACAGTCAAACCCTAGTTGACTCGGTCCAGTCGACTGCCACATGACACCAGTCGACTGGCACACCTCAAACATGAGGTTTTAACTCAAGTATGATTCCCCAATACTTGCTAGACCACCCTTAGCCCAGACCTAAGCCTTCTAGCCACCTCCATCAGCCTCACGCCTCTTGGATCCCTCCAAGTCATCCATGACTTGTTCATCCATCGCGCTAGCCTTCAGGTGCTTCCGTCGGCTATGTCATGCTAACGGTGTCTACACCGCCAAGGCACATTGGACTTACGCCGCCAAGACTCCGCTTGGACTTTACACCGCCAACCATTGGACTTATGCTACCAAGACTACCGCTTGGACTTTACGCCGCCAATATCAATCCCCTTGGACTTCAAATGTCAACCCATGTTGGACTTTCCATTTGCCAAGACCCATGCTTGGACTTTACATGCCAAGACCCATGCTTGGACTTTCCTTGCCAACACATGTTGGACTTTCCATTTGCCAAGACCCATGCTTGGACTTTACATGCCAAGACCCATGCTTGGACTTTCCTTGACAATTATATTGTCATATGTTTTTGTCGAAACATCAAAACACATCAAAACATCACTCGAGCCAAACTCGAGTCCTGGTCAATCGTGACCTGGGACGATTGCACCAACAATCTCCCCCTTTTTGATGTTTGACAAAAACCAAACAAATGATTGAGTTAGAATACTAACTCCAATCCTTTACCAATTATCCCAAATTGGTAAATACTCTCCAAATATTTTCCCCCAAACATTCTCCCCCTTTTTGACTAACAGCAAAAAGTTGTCTCCCCAAGAGGGTCAATGTCTCATGTCCCAATGAGATCTTACAATCTCCCCCTTGGTCCAAAAATACTTAGGATGCCTACCATCTTCCTAGTGATAAGTTCAATATCACTCAAGAGAGACAATCCTATTTACTCTCCCAACTTCCAAATTAGGTCTCTCAAAAATCCCATCAATTTACCAATTGATGTCATATTCTCCCAATAACTTCTCCTTTTCAAGGAGAAAAATACATCCATCATCCCAAGATGGATACCTCCCCCTAAAGGCTTGCTCCCCCTTGACCATTGCACCAACAATGTCCTTGGGAAGTCCCTAAGCCAATAGGAACTCTAAACCATCAAAATTAAGGTTAGAAATTCAACATTGAACTTTCCAACACCTTAAAATTGATACAAACCCCAAATACTTCTCCTAATCCATATCCAATGGATTTACACCCTTTGTAATGCTTCCCAAAGCATATCCTAGGGTTAGGAGTGATTAGGGACCATAATCAGTAGTAAATTGGGTTAAACAACCTTGGTTGCCCCGAAATCAGGCTACCAGTCGAGTGATTCAGAAATCGATGATCGGCACCTCCATCACCACCGCCACCGGCGATCGACTTAATCGAAATTCCCGATTTTCAGTTATCAGAAATGAGTTTTGAAAAATCGTAACTAATTATACGTATATCGAAAAATCGCGAAATTTGATACGTAAAATACTTATGACTAATAAAATGGGTGAAAAATGTTTGAAAATTATTTTACCCATTAAATAGTGAAATTGGCACAAAGTTCAAAACAATTGAAATTTTTAATGTTTTGGCCCTACTTTGTATCAACTTCATCAATGGTGATTGCTATCAAAAGATAGACTTCACCAAGGTTTTTCAAAATGATTTTAAAATGTTTTCAAAACCTTATCTTGGATCATATTCCTTGGGCTCTATGTACGTGACTTGTACACAAGCTCTCCCAATGATCCACAACTAAACTTAGATGAGTTTTAGTTCATCTAGATGCAAAAACTATGCACCTTGAACTTAACTCATATCCTAGCATCTCACATGTATCTAGGGTGTATAAATACACATACATGTCAATTGAATGTGAGATGTGGGTTTTGGTTCTCCTTAATCTAGGGTTTCATGCATTTCCTAGGCAACCCTACTTGATTCCCTTATAAATGGGACTTCAAGTCATGCCATAGTCCTTAAATCAATTTCAACCAATTGCCTTAAATGCATGAATGATTATGGCATTAGAAATGATATAAATAAGCATATGCTCATAATCATGATGTCATGGCATAAGATGAAATTTAAGAACACATGACATCTACAATAATCCTAAGCAATAACATGACATGGTATATGATAGGATGCAATTTCATGTCATAATATATCAACTTTCATAAGCAATACTATTATACAAATATTCATCCATACACACAAGATTTTCAGAAACAAAGATTTCATTTAACTTAAAACTTGTCTTTTACATTCAAAATCGAGATTGGCTATGCTCAATCTCACTACAGAAACTGACAACCACAGAACATCTAATATCCTCTAATCGTCCGCAGGAGGTGGCGGTGGAGGAGGCTGCTGACTCAGAGTCCAGGCCCGCATCATCTCTAGCATATCGAGATGATGTTGCTCTATGTGGCTCTGGGACTCCTCCATCCGATCCAGACGTGCGCCGAAGGAAGCCTAGCGTCAACCGACTGCTGATAGTCCTGAAATCTAGACTCCAGCCGGCCATGACGATCTGATGGACCCGCCGCTGATGTGTCTGCCGGCATCTGATCATCCTCATCAGTGGCATCTGCATCCTCGTAGTCCTCTGTCGCCTCTCTGGGTACCGGAGGAGGCTCTCTACGTGCCCTGGGGGGTGGTCGAGGCGCCAACTCCATCTGTCCAGCGCCCATCCGTAGCTTTGCTATCGAGAAGTTACGAACTGATATACAGTCGTACACCTCCGATAGCGCTCTCAGAGAACCCCTGTTGATGTTGACGCCTACGGAGTCTAGCCATGCTATGATGATATGACCAAATGACATATGCACTTTCCCTTGTACAGGGGAAGTGAAATGCACAATGCAATGAAACATGTTTAGTGCAAAGTTAATGTCTAACCTATGACGCATGGCGTATAAAAGAAAAGATGGGAGGAGAATCTTGGCCGGAAAGTGACGATGGGAAGAAAACACCCAACAATGACCTTGTAAAGGACATTGTCAAAAAGTGTATAACTCAGTGATAGGAAATAGATTCTGGGTCGGTGGACGAGGATAACCAAAGATATGATCATGCATGGACTCCATAGAGATATGGTCAAAAGGCTCAGGTAAAGGAAAATCCATGGTAGGGTAAAAGATAAAGGTGTCATCTGAGGGCCTACACTCGAGAAACTCCTGCAGTATTGCAGGAGTGAACTCTAACTCGCGTTTTGCAATGCGAGTAGTGTAGGTAGGGCCGTCATCCACCCTTTTTAGATTTTGATAAAATTCCTTAACAAGGTCATCATTAATTGGATGCGTGCATAAGACGATTTTCATCAGATTGTAGTATGCAATTAATTCCATGACATCACCACAATGATGATTGAAAAAGTCCCTATCGATGTACCTAACCAACATAGGTTGGTACAATCGAGATTCACCCTCGGGTGGATCTTTCCTACGAGCTCTCCTATTATGAATGCAATGTGATGATATGACATGCAATGGCAACAATACACGATTAGATAAACCTAAATTGTAATGGAAATGAAAATTAGGGCTCGGGAAAAAATCGTTACTTAGGCGCCATTTGAATGTGTGGCCGGAGGGAAGACTCAAATGTTGCTAGGGGTCACCGGAAAAGTCACCGGAGAGCTTCAGACGCCGGAACCCTAATCGGAACAAGGAAAAATAAGCCCTAAATCGCGTGAACTAGGGCTCGAAATAGGTGAAAAATGGAAGAGGAGAGGCTTGTCTATCAAACCTAAGACTTTGGGAGGTTGGCATGGCCGGAAGAGTCGGTTGGAGAGGAAGACGGCGATCGGAGAAGGAAAGGAGAAGAAAGGCTTGTCGCGTGAAGATGCCGAACCCTAGCGGTTCTGCGTTATAAAACGCGATGCAGTCGACTGATGTGGAGCATCAGTCGACTGATAGCGGTTTGTTACTGGTTTTCTGGCCGTGATCGTGATCCGGCTCGGCAATCGATTGCTGAACCTTCGTAGCGTGCTATAGTATAATCGATCGGTGATGTTGCTCATTGATCGATTGATGCGCATCACTTTCGGCCGAGACTCGTGGCACTCATTGATGCCCTCGGCCTCGGTGAGCGATACCATCGATCGTGATGTGCCTCATCGATCGTGATGTTCAATCGATCAGTCATGAAGCTAGCACTCGACTGATGGCCGTATCATATCGCGCTATAGTGTTATCAGTCGACTGATAACTGTATCAGTCGACTGATATCTGATTTCCAGTTCTGAAAATCAGAAGATCACGATTTCATCATCTTAATTATTCCATTTTATCACGTTAGATCTTGTATATCGAATGTATTGATGTTATACTTTTATTCATGTATTCGTTAATGTATTTTAATGTTTTATTTCATTTTTGCAAACATTAACATTCAATGATTTCTAAAACCTAACATCTCACCCTTTCTAAGTGTTAAAATACACAATCAAGGTGAAAGACTTGTTTTGTGAGATGCAATCTATCCTAGACATTCCTTCCATGCAAACATATGGTAGAACATATGAAGCATGGTGAGTACAAGACATCAAGTTGTGTGACACTTGAGTATCACTCTAGATGTTACCTTTACATCTTAACCACACATCTCTTGATACATGACCTTCCAAAGTGTGCCAATAATCAAAGTTACACACTATAACCTCTAAATCTAGATCGTGTCAATTTTATTGATTTTCATGTTTTCAAGATATATATTGACACAACCTAAAATTCTTTGAAAATAAAGGCTCAAGGAGATTTCCAAGGTAACCATAACCTTGAAAGTAACCTAAAGTGCCACCTTTATCATGGTTGAGTTAACTACCCATCCAATCAAGGTTGGCACACCATAAACCTATCTTAGCATGAATCAATCACGCTCTTAGGAACCCAAAATCGATTTGAGCTCCTAGGGTTAATTAGGTATTCCTTAGGGATAACCTCCCTAGATACCTTCCTAATGACCCTCCTAGGCTTATTAGCCTTGGTCATTTTGGTCTTGCCTAGGTTAACCTTAGGGATTGCCTCCCTAACAACCTTATTAGTGGCCATCCTAGGTTTCTTCGAAACCTTGGCCAATAGGCACAAACCTTGGTCAACTCTAGGAATGACTTCCCCATTGACCTTGGTCTTCCTAGACCTAGTTAGTGTCCCCTAGTCAAACGGAACACTATGGTAAGTCACCTTGGACTTAGGTTTGTGACCCAAACCATTCTTGCCCTTGGTTGACTTTTGACTCTTAGGTCCTAGATGTTGACTTTGACTTCTTGACCTAAGAGTTTGACAATTCGACCCTTGAAATTGATTTTGTATTTTGTTTAGGGTCTTTTCCAATTTCTCAAGCCTTGACCTCAAGGCTTGGTTCTCTAATTCTAATTGCCCAATTTTAGAATTTTTATTTAAATCTTGGGCATTGGACTTTCTTGGCATATGCCTAGTCCATTTTGGATTAAAACCTAGATGTTCTTGTATTTTCTTAATAGATTCCCTAGGTATTGTTTTTCTGGGGACATTAGTCTCAAATTTCTCCTTATTCTTAAGGTGAACATTCTTAGCTCCTAAACAAATATGTTTGTTATTTCTAGCATGCTCTTTATGATACATAACAAAATTGCTAAAATTAGTTCTAGCATGCTTTTTAATATTTAAATTAGACGGAACATTATTTAAATATACCTTAGGGTTTGCCTTAGTGGCTCCCCCTACTTGTGATGCTCCCCTTTGCCCCTTCTTCTTCTTCTTTGGGCATTGACTCCGGTAATGACCCGGTAGTCGGCATTTGAAGCAAATGACATGCTCCTTGCTCTTTTGACTTGGAGAACCGGCATTCGTTGACTTTTGTTGACTTTTAGGCACCGGAGGAGCTTTCTTGATCCTCTTTGGACATTTGCTCTTATAATGCCCATACTCCCTACACTCAAAGCACATAATATGATTTTTATTTGAAAATAAAGTGTTTGAGTTACCTAGGGTGGTGGTAGGTGCCGGAGTTGAATTTTGAGCTTCCTCATCTTGATCGGATGTTGAAAGCTCTTCTTGAGGTTGCTCCGGTGTAGAGGATGGTCTCTCCTCCTTAATCCTAGGAGTAGATGCTTCTTCCACGTCTTCTACTTCTTCTTTCTCCGATTCGGAAGTTGACTCCATCTCAACTTCCGATTCCTCACTTTCACTTAAGGATGAACTCTCATAGAATCTTGCCAATTTTCTCCATAGCTCCTTGGCATACATGTAAGCCCCTAGCTTGCACAAAACATCATTAGGGATTAAATCTTCCAAAAGTTTCGTTACCTTAACTTCGGTCTTGAGCTTTTGGCGTTGCTCTTGGGTCCACTTTTTCAATTTTAGGACATTCCCCTTCTTATCCCTAGGGGGTTCAAGGCCTTCAATGAGGATGAACCAATCCTCTATGTTCATCATCAAGAATGTTTCCATTCTTGCTCTCCATGCCGGAAAATCTTCTGGATCATATGGAGGTGGAGTGTTGATTTCCCATCCAAGCTTGTCTTGGAATTCCATCTTCACCATCTAGCCTTTTGCCTTAGCTCCCGGTTGTTAATCCGTAGAACAGCCCCGGGCTCTGATACCAGTTGATAGGACCCTTGGAACGGCTAGAGGGAGGGGTGAATAGCATTTCGCCCGATTGTGGATGGAATTCAATCTCGTTCGTGTCTACAATTTTGTTAGCGCAGCGGAATATATATAATGATAAAAGCAATAACGAAATGGACACAACACAAATCACAACAGGAGCATATAACGTGGTTCGGAACCGAACCGGTTCCTACTCCACGGATTGGGTTCGTACGAACCCTAGCGATGCCACAAACACCACTAACCAATAAAACTCCTTCTTGACACAAGTCAAGGGTGGAGAAACCCCTTACAAGTAATCTTACAACAATAAGATACAAATACAAGCAATTACAATAATGAATATGAAATACAAGTAAAGAAAAGACTTTACAATACTTGTTTTGATTGCTTGAATGCTTGGTTGCTTGCTTGCACTTGGAGACCTGATTTGCACCAACAAATCGCCCCAATAGCCCTCAAGAACCGATACTTTTTCCTCCATCACGAGCTCCATATATAGCTTCAACCTGTGCTGGAAAAAGTCGATCAGTCGACTGATCGGGACCATCAGTCGACTGATGCCACTGTTGTCGTGAGACAACGGCTAGATCCATGCTGGATAAGTCCAACGGATCTACCATCAGTGTGACCATCGATCGTGATGGAGTCCTCACTCGACCGATCAGTCTCGACTCCGATACGTGGCGAATTCTCGAGCACCGATCCAGCGATCACCACGATCGATCATTGCTCGAGCCATCAGTCGACTGCCAACCTATGGCAGTCGACTTCTAGGCCATAACCCGCAGTCAAACCCTAGTTGACTCGGTCCAGTCGACTGCCACATGGCACCAGTCGACTGGCACACCTCAAACATGAGGTTTTAACTCAAGTATGGTTCCCCCATACTTGCTAGACCACCCTTAGGCCAGACCTAAGCCTTCTAGCCACCTCCATCAGCCTCACGCCTCTCGGATCCCTCCAAGTCATCCATGACTTGTTCATCCATCGCGCTAGCCTTCAGGTGCTTCCGTCGACTATGTCATGCTAACGGTGTCTACACCGCCAAGGCACATTGGACTTACGCCGCCAAGACTCCGCTTGGACTTTACGTCGCCAACCATTGGACTTATGCTGCCAAGACTACCGCTTGGACTTTACGCCGCCAATATTAATCCCCTTGGACTTCAAATGCCAACCCATGTTGGACTTTCCATTTGCCAAGACCCATGCTTGGACTTTACATGCCAAGACCCATGCTTGGACTTTCCTTGACAATTATATTGTCATATGTTTTTGTCGAAACATCAAAACACATCAAAACATCACTCGAGCCAAACTCGAGTCCTGGTCAATCGTGACCTGGGCCGATTGCACCAACAAAAAGGTGGAGAGAACCACTTAGAGTGTGCTAGCACTCTTAGGAGGTTTCAACCTTGGAGGAGAGGGAGAGAAGAAGATAAGAGAAGGAAGAAGAAGCAATCAATACCACACTTATGTTTTTGGCCACCCAGATTAAAGAGGGTTAAAACCATCCATGTAATACCAAGAGCCATGGCTCTTGGTCTATCTCATGAGGTGGTACACCATGATGTGTCCATGATGATGTGAAACTTAATCCTTCATCTCACTCTCAAGTCAAGTCAAACTTGACCTCTTATCTCCCATGGTTGATCAAATCCTGTTGGTGCAATCGGCCCAGGTCACGATTGACCAGACTCGAGTTTGACTCGAGTGATATTTTGATGTTTGACATGGAAGTTTGACATCGATGTTTGACATTGATGTCTGATAATGTTTTGGGGAGATTATTGGCACAATCGACCCGGGTCATGATTGACTGGACTCGAGTTTGACTCGAGGGAGATTTTGATGATTGACCGAAGTTGACCATGTCATGTAAAGTCCAAGCATGGGTCTTGTCAAGGGAAAGTCCAAGCATGGGTCTTGGCATGGAAAGTCCAACATGGGTTGGCAAGGGAAAGTCCAAGCTTGAGTCTTGACATTTGAGAAGTCCAAGGGGTTTGATATTGATGGAGTAAAGTCCAAGCGGGAGTCTTAGCAGCATAAGTCCAATGGTTGGCGGCGTAAAGTCCAAGCGGAGTCTTGGCAGCGTAAGTCCAATGTGTCTTGGTGGTGTAGACACCGTTAGCATGACATAGCCGATGGAAACACCTGAAGGACAGCATATGGATGAACAAGTCATGGATGACTTGGAGGGATCCGATAGGTGCGAGGCTGACGGAGGTGGCTAGAAGGCTTAGGTCTAGGCTACGGGTGGTCTAGCAAGTATGGGGGCACCATACTTGGGTTAAACCTCATGTTTGAGGTTAAAACCTCATGTTTTAGGTGTATCAGTCGACTGAGACCATGTGGCAGTCGACTGGTGTGAGTCAACTAGGGTTTGACTGTGGAGAGTGCCCTAGCAGTCGACTGTCAGAGGTGGGCAGTCAACTGATTGACCGAGTAGTTGACTGATCTTGTGATCAGTCAACTGGTGCTCGAAATCTCGAGCACAGAATCGAGTCGAGACTCGACTGTTGGGGTTAGCAGTCGAGTGAAGGCTCGATCAGTCGACTGATAGACACTATCAGTCGACTGATGTCCTATCCGTTAGATTTATCTAGCATGGATTGCACCGTTGTCTCACAGCAACAGTGTCATCAGTCGACTAATAGGAGAAAATCCATCCCGATTGCAGGTTATAAAGGCAGCTCGGAAGGAGGGTTTTTGTAGCAATTTTCTTGGGTAAATTGGAATGATTTGCTGTTGCAAATCAGGGTCTTCAAGGCTAGTCCAAGGCAATCAAAGATCAAGCAATCAAAGTGCTCTTGTAAAGTATTTTTCTTTATTTCCATTTTTTTTCATACTTGTATTCGCTTGTATCTTTAGTATTACTTAGTGTATCATTGTAAGGGGTTTCTCCACCTCCGGATTGTTCCAAGAAGGAGTTATTTGTGATTAGTGGTTACATGTGCATCACTAGAGCTCTTTAAAGCTCGATCCGTGGAGTATGAACCATTCAGTTCTGAACCACGTTAAATACTTATGTATTGGTGCATTTGTGTTTGTCGTATTTTGTTATTGCTTTATTTTCACTGCGCTAACACGACTTGTAGAGACAAATGCAATTGAATTCCATCGAGCGATCGAAATGAGCTATTCACCCCCCTCTAGCGGTCACTATTTCCTCTACAATTGGTATTAGAGCTAGGAGCTCTTCTATGGACTAACCGCCGGGAGCAAACTGCTAGAGGAACAAGATGGAATTTCAAGAAAAGCTTGGATGAGATATCAACACACCGCCACCATACGACCAAGAAGATTTTCCGACGTGGAGGGAAAGAATGGAGACCTTCTTGATGATGGACATAGAGAATTGGTTCATTGTGTTGGTGCAGTAGGCACCTAAGTCGAACCTGAGTTTTGATTATAGCAAACGATACAAAGTTAAACTCATGTTGTTATCTCACGAGCTGAATCGAGTGTGCAGAAAATTGCTATAGCTGGAGCTGAAGGCTAGCGACACCCGGAGGAAGCCGCGGTGGTCGGGCGACACTCAAGTGACTTCGGAGGGAGCCGAAGGAATTGAGTGGAAGGCCGGAAGCAAAAGCAACACGTAAGTATCGAGGTAAGCTCGTGTGTGCGAGTGTAAGTAAGGTCGTATCCTCGTTACGGGGAAAGACTTAAGCGTAGATCCGACCCAAGACATCTCATAGGTGGTCTAGGTCGAGATCGGATGGTCGACGACCGTCGGAATAATGTTTTCTTTAAGCTAACATTGCCTTGCGGCGGTATCGATCGTTGCCAACTGAAGGACTCATTGCGATCCATCGGTCGGGTGACTCTATCGCTAGCACTCGGTGATCTTTGCTAGCGATCGTAGTGATGGCCATCGATCATCGGTCAAAGGATCAGCCTCGAGGAGTCAAGGTTTATCACCAAATTTCAAGGGGAGTGGTGCTCAAATATGATTGGCTAGGGTTCCTCTCGAAAAGGGGCTCAAAGGCTATAAAAGGAGGTCCTAACCTAGGGTTTTCATATAATTCTAAGTGCTCAAAAGCTTCCACAACGACGCGACTCTCCGACGACTCTACGACAACGAAGTGCTGCCAACAACCCTAGCTTAAGGTCTTTCTTTTTAGTTGTTGGTATAATCCTTGTTATTGTCTTCAATATTGCAACTCTTTTACTCGAGGTTTTTCTATCATTGCATTTTACTTTAATAGAAGAGAGGGTTTGTCTCTCTATCATTTTGCTTCGAAGTTTTTTTGTAATCGTCAAACTCCTACCTCCAACGAGGAGGAGTGTTTTAGTGAATTGCCCTCCGTACACGGTCTAGGACCGTTAGGGCCTTGGAGTAGTAGCCGAAGGCTACGAACCAAGTAAAAAACAAACTTGTCTCTTTTTGTTTCATTTACATTTCCGCTGCGTATATTTGTCTTGAAACGAATTCGAAAGAAAAAGACTTTTCGCTATTCACCCCCCCTCTAGCGAACCGCATCGATCCAACAATTGGTATCAGAGCCGGGGGTTGCTAAGATTTGGTGAAACCACCAATCTAGCCATTTTTACAGATTTATTTTTTTTCTTTTAATTCTGTTTTTTTTGGATTTATTTCGCTTTGTTAAGTATTCTCTCACACTACTAATCCAAGACGCGAGTCTTGACACTTGTTTTTGTGTTTTTGTCGTTGCTAGTTTCTTCGTCGTCGTCTCCTTGTGTCTTTTGTTCTAATGGCCCATCTCGAGGGTTTTAGCACCGTCCGACCTCCGTTTTACAACGGAGATGACTTCCGTTATTGGAAGGGGTCGGATGGAATGCTTCCTAAAAACCCAAATAGAGATGTGGATTGTGATCCAAACCGGGTTCACCCTTCCTACTAATGAAGAAGGTGAATCCTTGGATTACAATCAATGGACCATTGCGACAAAACAACAAGTCGAAGCCGACGCCAAGGCAACACAAATCCTCCAATGCGGCCTATCCAAAGAGGAGCTAAATCGCGTCGGCCCCTTCATAAGCGCAAAAGATCTTTGGACAAAACTAGTGGAGCTACACGAAGGGACCGATGAAGCCAAGGTATGTAAGCGCGACCTCTTGTTCAATAAATTATATAATCTAAAAATGCAGGAACACGAGTCCGCGACGCAACTCCACGCCCGTATCCAAGACATAGTCAACAACCTACACGCAATCGGGCAAAAGGTCGAAAACCGTGACCTTATAAGGTATGTTCTAAACTCTTTTCCGAGGACTACCTTGTGGGCATCCATGGTCGATGCTTACAAGGTCTCCAAGGACCTCTCTAAACTTAGATTAGATGAACTCTTTTCCGATTTTGAATTACATGAGCAGTCCAACTCGGAACCCGAGAGGGGTATAGCCTTGTTTGCAGGTTCAAAGAAGAAGAAAATCGCAAGCAAGCCACCACCAACCGAGGAGGAAGACGAGTCCGAAGAAGAAGTTGACCCGGAATTGACTGCTGAGCTAATGAACCTAGCTCGAAGGATAGCCAAGGGACGAAAGCGAACCACAACTCGACCCAACCAAGGTAAGCTTAAAAGTTCTAATATTAGGTGTTATGAGTGTAACAGGTTTGGACATATCAAGTCCGAGTGCCCCAAGCTCAACCACAAAGCACCTAAGCACAAGAAGGCCCTCAACGCGACATGGGAAGAAGCGTCATCCGAAGAAGACGAAGACCACGTCTTCATGGCGAAATCAATTGAGTCAGACACGGAGACCGAACCTGAACTTGAGTCAAAACCTGAGGATGACTCGGACTATGAAGCTACCTTCAAGTCAAGCCACGGATACGCATCCGGTTCAAAAGATACCCTTAAAGTAAGTCGAACTTTATTTAATACTTTACAAAATACGGTTAGGTTTTTGTCTAGGAAATTAGTTAAATCCGAGTCCAAGGTCGAGACACTGGTTGAGGAGGTCAAACTCCTCAAACACAAGGTCTCCCTAACCTCTTCGACTAGTCGAGTTCAAGAGAAGGACTCAACTCGGGTTGAAAAACTCGAAGTTGAGAACTCACTCTTGAAAAGTCAAGTCGAAGATCTTAGGAACACGTTGGAAAGGTTCGCCGGGATCCAAAGGACTTGACCTCCTACTTGGATCTCAAAGGGCCGTGTACAACAAAGGTTTGGACTAGGGTTTAACTCAAACACGACTAATAGGTCGTATATGTCGATTGTAAGTCGACATAGGAAACATGTCCAAGCATGGGTCCCTAAAAACCTTTTGATTTCAACTCTAGGATCCAACCCGTACTGGATTCCCAAGGACCAAATCCACTATGTGGATAGACCGAACCGATTCAACGGTCTAGGGGGAGCCAGTACAAAACATGTTTGTGCTTTAACTTAGAAATTGCATGTTTTAACTTAGAAAGTTTGTGCTTTAACTTAGAAATTGCATGCTTTAACTTAGAAAGTTTGTGCTTTAACTTAGAAATTGCATGCTTTAACTTAGAAAGTTTGTGCTTTAAAACTTGTGAACTCACTTAGAACATGAACATAACCAACTAAAATTCTTCGAAAAGATTGAGCCTCGGGGAGCCTCTTTTCAAAAATAACCAGTTAGACTAGGAAATAATCTTAGGTGAGTCAAGTCATCATTTTCTTGAAAATGGCTTTGTCTAAGGAAGTGGTCGATGATCCGATAAAAGAAGGCCGCTGTGCCTCGCCACGACCTGGAAGTCATGATCTTGAAAAGGTAAACTTGACAAGCCTAGGGTCAAATCCAAATCTAACATAAAATTACTTGAACCTAAATGCACTTAATCAACTTAATTGGAAGTCATCTCACAAAAAACACATAAGTATAACATGCTTGATCATATAGACACAGGTGAGATGACCTAGGTTTAACAACTCACAACCAATTTTTTTTTAAAATATAACATCCAATCCAACCACCTTGTGTGTAGGATCAATGGATGTTGGATAGCGGTTGCTCCCGACACATGACCGGGGATCAACTCAAATTCACAAAGCTTCGATTCAAACGACAAGGATCGGTAGCCTTTGGGAATAACGACAAGCTCAAAATCATCGGATCAGGTGATATCGAGCTTAACTCAAATTTTGTCATTAAAAATGTATTACTTGTAGAGAATTTTGAATATAACCTGCTTAGCGTAAGTCAATTATGTGACAATAACTATAAGGTCATATTTTTAGAAAATGAATGTGTAATTAAAACAAATAAAACAGCTAAAACAATACTCAAAGGAACTAGGACAAATAACATTTATACAATTAACTTAATCAAATCCTCAGCCAAATGTCTTTTGACACAGGAAGAGGAATCATGGTTGTGGCACCGACGACTCGGTCACTCGCACCCAAGACTCGTCCACAAGATGAGTCAGAGTGGCTTAGTCAGAGGCTTACCCAACCTCAACAACTTGGTTAATAAAATCTGTAATGCTTGTCAACAAGGAAAACAACCTAGGACACAACACAAGTTAACTAACCAAGAACGAACCTCAAGTGTACTTGAGCTCTTGCATATGGATCTATTCGATTCACATGGAGCCAAGTCACTCAATAGAAGTCAATATTGCTTAGTCATAATTGACGACTACTCCAGGTTTACCTGGGTTAGGTTCATCAAACATAAAAATGATACCCTAGATCAATTAATCAATCTATTCAAATTAATCGAGAATCAAAAAACCTTAAGGTTAAAAGACTTAGAAGTGATCATGGTGGTGAATTCGAAAATCAAAGGTTCACTGACTTCTGTAACCTAAACGGATACCACCATGAATTCTCTTGCCTTAGGACCCCTCAACAAAATGGCCTAGTGGGCGGAAAACCGAACTCTACAAGAAGCCGCTAGGACCATGTTGAGCGAATCGACCTACGATAGGTTTTGGGCGAAGCGTTAGCTAGCGGCTTGCTATGTCGAGAATAGGATCCTTATGGTAAAGAGGCACCTTAAGACCTCGTCTGAGATTTATCACAATAAAGTACCCAACATCAAGTACTTTAGGGTATTTGGATGTAAAGTACATATCTTAAACACTAAGAACCACCTAGGAAATTGAATCCAAAACCTCCACGGAATCTTCTTAGGATACTCAACCACGAGTAGGGCCTATAGGGTATATAACCACGATACCCTTAAAGTCGAAGAGACTATTAATGTAGTGTTCGATGAAGTACCCGAACCTACAAAACCCTTAATGACCCCAAGTGTTGATCCCACTGATACCAAACTCGTCTCTGACCCTGAGATCGAGTCTAATCCACATCAACCAACTTCTCTTGTCGACCAAGTGACAAGTGATCCGAGTCAAACTAGTGTTCAACCAAGTCACCCCATTGATCAAGCATTAGGTGACACAAACCCAACCCAATCTAGGATTCAAACTAACCACCCTATCGATCAAGTGATAGGAGATCCTAATCTAGGAGTTCGAACTAGAGCATCCTATAGGAACCTTAGTCAAATTTCCTTAATTTCAAAGATAGAACCCAAATCAATTGAACAAGCTCTTCTTGATCCCGATTGGATTATTGCAATGCAAGAAGAGCCAGCTCAATTTACTAGGAATGAAGTGTGGGAATTAGTACCACCACCTAAAGATAAAACGATAATTGGAACAAAGTGGGTGTTTCGAAATAAGCTTGATGATAAAGGTGAAGTAGTTAGAAACAAGGCTAGGTTGGTCGCCAAAGGGTTTAGTCAAGTCGAAGGCTTAGATTACGATGAAACCTATGCCCCAGTAGCTAGACTCAAATCCATTCGAATGTTGCTAGCTTATGCCGCACATCGAGGATTTAAGATGTTTCAAATGGATGTTAAGTCGGCATTCCTAAATGGATACATTAAAGAAGAAGTTTATGTTAGCCAACCCCCCGGATTCGAAAATCTAGATAAACCCGACCTTGTTCTAAAACTTAAGAAAGCTCTCTATGGACTTAAACAAGCTCCTCGAGCTTGGTACGAGAGACTTTCAATCCATCTTAAGTCAAAAGGGTTTAACCAAGGCTTAGTTGACCCAACTCTCTTCGTAAAAACCTTAGGTAAAGAAATATTCATAGCTCAAATTTACGTAGACGATATAATTTTTGGAACCTCTAACTCAGCCTTACTAAACGAGTTCGTTTCACTCATGGAAAGTGAGTTCGAAATGAACTTGGTAGGCGAGTTAAGTTTCTTTTTAGGTCTACAAATTAAACAAACTAAGGATGGTATATACCTATATCAACAAAAATACACTAAGGAGTTAATTAAAAGATTTGGAATGCAAGACGCTAAAATAATAAACACCCCAATGGCGATTAATGTTAACATAGGAGAAGACCTAGAAAGTAAGTCCATTGACTTAAAGTACTATAGGAGTGCGATAGGAAGTCTCCTATACTTAACTGCGAGCCGACCCGACATCCTATTCGCAGTAAGTATGTGCGCCAGGTTTCAAACCTGTGCTAAGGAGTCTCACCTAACCCTAGTTAAGCGTATCCTTAGATATCTTAAGGGTACACTTAACGTTGGTATTTGGTACCCTAGATCTACGGAGTTCGAACTAATCGGCTACTCCGATTCGGACTATGCCGGTAATAAGCTCGATAGAAAGAGCACGAGTGGTTGTTGTCAACTTCTCGGCTCGAGTGATGTTTTGATGTGTAGGACTTAAGTTGGTGCAGTAGGAAGCAACACTGTGTTGGTGCAATCGGCCCAGGTCACGATTGACCAGAACTCGAGTTTGGCTTGAGTGATGTTTTGATGTGTTTTGATGGTTCGACAAAAACATATGACAATATAATTGTCAAGGAAAGTCCAAGCATGGGTCTTGGCAAATGGAAAGTCCAACATGTGTTGGCAAGGAAAGTCCAAGCATGGTCTTGGCATGGAAAGTCCAACATGGGTTGGCATTTGAAGTCCAAGGGGATTGATATTGGCGGCGTAAAGTCCAAGCGGTAGTCTTGGCAGCATAAGTCCAATGGTTGGCGGCGTAAAGTCCAAGAGAAGTCTTGGCGGCGTAAGTCCAATGTGCCTTGGCGGTGTAGACACCGTTAGCATGACATAGCCGATGGAAGCACCTGAAGGCTAGCGCGATGGATGAACAAGTCATGGATGACTTGGAGGGATCCGAGAGGCATGAGGCTGATGGAGGTGGCTAGAAGGCTTAGGTCTAGGCTAAGGGTGGTCTAGCAAGTATGGGGGAACCATACTTGAGTTAAAACCTCATGTTTGAGGTGTGCCAGTCGACTGATGCCATGTGGCGATCATTGGACCGAAATCAACTAGGGTTTATTGTGGTTATGGCCTAGCGATCATTGCCATAGGTTAGCGGTCGGTGATGGCTCAGCGATCGCTCATGTGATCGATCGGTGGTGCTCGAGAATTCGGCCACAGAATGGAGTCGAGACTCGACTGGTCGAGTGAGGACTCCATCAGTCGACTGATGGTCACAATCAGTCGACTGATGGTAGTTCCGTTGGACTTATCCAACATGGAACTAGCCGTTGTCTCACGACAACAGTGGCATCAGTCGACTGATGGTCCCGATCAGTCAACTGATAGACTTTTTCCAGCACAGGTTGAAGCTATATATGGAGCTCGTGATGGAGGAAAAAGTAATCGGTTCTTGAGGGCTATTGGGGCGATTTGTTGGTGCAAATCAGGTCTCCAAGTGCAAGCAAGCAACCAAGCATTCAAGCAATCAAAACAAGTGTTGTAAAGTCTTTTCTTTACTTGTATTTCATATTCATTATTGTAATTGCTTGTATTTGTATCTTATTGTTGTAAGATTACTTGTAAGGGGTTTCTCCACCCTTGACTTGTGTCAAGAAGGAGTTTTATTGGTTAGTGGTGTTTGTTGCATCGTTAGGGTTCGTACGAACCCAATCCGTGGAGTAGGAACCGGTTCGGTTCCGAACCACGTTATATGCTCTTGTTGTGATTTGTATTGTGTCCATTTCATTATTGCTTTTATCATTATATATATTCCGCTGCGCTAACGAAATTGTAGACACGAACGAGATTGAATTCCATCCACGATCGGGCGAAACGCTATTCACCCCCCCCTCTAGCTTCCAAACGATCTCTAACAAGTGGTATCAGAGCCCGGGGCTCTTCTACGGATTAACAACCGGGAGCTAAGGCAAAAGGCTAGAGGGTGAAGATGGAATTCCAAGACAAGCTTGGATGGGAAATCAACACTCCACCTCCATATGATCCAGAAGATTTTCCGGCATGGAGAGCAAGAATGGAAACATTCTTGATGATGAACATAGAGGATTGGTTCATCCTCATTGAAGGTCTTGAACCCCCTAGGGATAATAAGGGGAATGTCCTAAAATTGAAAAAGTGGACCCAAGAGCAACGCCAAAAGCTCAAGACCGAAGTTAAGGTAACAAAACTTTTGGAAGATTTAATCCCTAATGATGTTTTGTGCAAGCTAGGGGATTACATGTATGCCAAGGAGCTATGGAGAAAATTGGCAAGATTCCATGAGGAGAGTTCATCCTCAAGTGAAAATGAGGAATCGAAAGTTGAGATGGAGTCAACTTGCGAATCGGAGAAAGAAGAAGTAGAAGAGGTGGAAGAAGCATCTACTCCTAGGATTGAGGAAGAGAGACCATCCTCTACACCGGAGCAACCTCAAGAAGAGCTTTCAACATCCGATCAAGATGAGGAAGCTCAAAATTCAACTCCGGCACCCACCACCACCCTAGGTAACTCAAACACTTTATTTTCAAATAAAAATCATATTATGTGCTTTGAGTGTAGGGAGTATGGGCATTATAAGAGCAAATGTCCAAAGAGGATCAAGAAAGCTCCTCTGGCGCCTAAAAGTCAACAAAAGTCAACGGATGCCGGTTCTCCAAGACAAAAGAGCAAGGAGCATGTCATTTGCTTCAAATGCCGATTACCGGGTCATTACTGGAGTCAATGCCCAAAGAAAAAGAAGAAGGGGCAAAGGGGAGCATCACAAGTAGGGGGAGCCACTAAGGCAAACCCTAAGGTATATTTAAATAATGCTCCATCTAATTTAAATATTAAAAAACATGCTAGAACTAATTTTAGCAATTCTGTTACGTATCATAAAGAGCATGCTATAAATAACAAACATATTTGTTTAGGAGCTAAGAATGTTCACCTTAAGAATAAGGAGAAATTTGGGACTAATGTCCCTAGAAAAACAATACCTAGGGAATCTATTAAGAAAATACAAGAACATCTAGGTTTTAATCCAAAATGGACTAGGCATTTGCCAAGAAAGTCAAATGCCCAAGATTTAAATAAAAATTCTAAAATTGTGCAATTAGAATTAGAGAACCAAGCCTTGAGGTCAAGGCTTGAGAAATTGGAAAAGACCCTAAACAAAATACAAAATCAATTTCAAGGGTCAAATTGTCAAACTCTTAGGTCAAGAAGTCAAAATCAACATCTAGGACCTAAGAGTCAAAAGTCAACCAAGGGCAGGAATGGTTTGGGTCACAAACCCAAGTCCAAGGTGACTTACCATAGTGTTCCATTCGACTATGGGACACTAACTAGGTCTAGAAAGACCAAAGTCAATGGGAAAGTCATTCCTAGAGTTGACCAAGGTTTGTGTCTAATGGCCAAGGTTTCGAAGAAACCTAGGATGGCCACTAAGAAGGTTATTAGGGAGGCAATCCCTAAGGTTAACCTAGGCAAGACCAAAATGACCAAGACTAATAAGCCTAGGAGGGTCATTAGGAAGGTATCTAGGGAGGTTATCCCTAAGAAATACCTAATTAACCCTAGGAGCTCAAATCGGTTTTGGGTTCCTAAGAGCGTGATTGATTCATGCTAAATGGGTTTAGGATGTGCCAACCTTGATTGGATGGGTAGTTAACTCAACCATGATAAAGGCGGCACCTTAGGTTACTTTCAAGGTTATGGTTACCTTGGAAATATCTTTGAGCCTTAATTTCAAAGAATTTTAGGTTGTGTCAATATATATCTTGAAAACATGAAAATCAATAAAATTGACACGATCTAGATTTAGAGGTCATAGTGTGTACCTTTGATTATTGGCACACTTTGGAAGGTCATGTATCAAGAGATGTGTGGTTAAGATGTAAAGGTAACATCTAGAGTGATACTCAAGTACCACACAACTTGATGTCTTGTACTCACCATGCTTCATATGTTTTACCATATGTTTGCATGGATGGAATGTCTAGGATAGATTACATCTCACAAAACAAGTCTTTTACCTTGATTGTGTATTTTAACACTTAGAAAGGGTGAGATGTTAGGTTTTGGAAATCATTGAATGTTAATGTTTGCAAAAATGAAATAAAACATTAAAATACATTAACAAATACATGAATAAAAGTATAACATCAATACATTCGATATACAAGATCTAACGTGATAAAATTGAATAATTAAGATGATGAAATCGAGATATTCTGATTTTCAGAACTGGAAATCAGATATCAATCGACTGATACAATTATCAGTCGACTGATAACACTGTAGCGCGATACGATACGACCATCAGTCGAGTGCTAGCTTCATGACTCGACTGATTGAACATCAGTCGACTGATGAGGTCCATCAGTCGACTGATGAGGTCCATCAGTCGACTAATGGTACTGTTCACCGAGGTCGAAGGCCATTAGTCGAGTGCTCGATGAGCAGTCGAGTGACATGCATCGATCGTGATGGGTAACATCTCGATAATGCTCAGCACGTTCTGAAGGTTATGATCGATTGACGGCGGATCGATCGCTCGCAGAAACCCGTAATAAACGCTATCGGTCGTGATGCTCCACATCAGTCGACTGAATCACGTTTTTATAACGCCGAACCGCTAGGGTTGGCGTCTTCACTGTGACGAACTCCTTCTTCTCCCTTCCGTCGATCGTCTCCCTCTCCGACCAACTCTTCCGGCCGTGCCAACCTTCCAAAGTCCTAGGTTTGATAAACAAGCCTCTCCTCTTCCATTTTCACCTATTTTGGAGCCCTAGTTCGCGCAATTTAGGGTTTATTTCTCTGATTACGATTAGGGATCCGTGCGAAGCTCTCCGGTGACTTTTCCGGCGATCCTCAGCAACATTTGAGTCTTCCCTCCGGCACACACATTCAAATGGCGCCTAAGTAACGATTTTTCTTTCCGAGCCCTAATTTTCATTTCCATTACAATTTAGGTTTATCTAATCGTGTATTGTTGCCATTGCATGTCATATCATCACATTGCATTCACAATAGGAGAGCTAGAGAATGATCCACCCGAGGGTGAATCTCGATTGTACCAACCTATGTTGGTTAGGTACATCGATAGGAACTTTTTCAATAGGCATTGTAGTGATGTCATGGAATTAATTGCATACTACAATCTGATGAAAATCGTCTTGTGCACGCATCCAATTAATGATGACCTTATTAAGGAATTCTATCAAAACCTTAAAAAGGTGGATGACGGCCCTACTTACACTACTCGCGTTGCAAAACGCGAGTTAGAGTTCACTCCTGCGATACTGCAGGAGTTTCTCGAGTGTAGGCCTTCAGATGACACCTTTATCTTTTACCCTACCATGGACTTTCCTCTACCTGAGCCTTTTGACCATATCTCTATGGAGTCCATGCATGAGCATATCTTTGGTTATCCTCGTCCACTGGCCCAGAATCTATTTCCTATCACTGAGTTGTCTGCACCTGACAATGTCCTTTACAAGGTCATTGTTGGGTGTTTTCTGCCCATTGTCACTCGGGGTCTGGCCAAGATTCGGCCTCCCCATCTTTTTCTTCTATATGCCATGCGTCATCAGTTAGATATAAACTTTGCATTAAACATTTTCCACTGCATTGTGCACTTCACTTCCCCTGTACAAGGGAAAGTGCATATGCCATTTGGTCATATCATCACAGCATGGCTAGACTCCGTAGGCGTCAACATCCACAGGGGCTCTCTGAGAGCGCTATCGGAGGTGTACGACTGTATATCAGTTCGTAACTTCTCGCTAGCAAAGCTACGGATGGGCGCTGGACAGATGGAGTTGGTGCCACGACCACCACCCTGCGCGAGCAGCCTCCTCCGGTACGAGAGCGCGAGAGGACCACGAGGATCACGAGACCGCGATGAGGATGACGGATCTGGCGGCGGTCCATCGATCGGCCGTGGTCCATACCGAGTCGTCGTGGATTTGAGTCATTGAGACTAATAGCGATCGGTGGACTCTAGGTCATCGAGATCTTGGCGAGCGAGGCATCCTACGCCTCGATAGGATGGAGGAGTCGAGGCGAATAGAGCGACATCGGCTCGATATGCTAGAGATGATGCGGGCCCGACTCTGAGTCGTGACCTCCTCGCCGCCACCTCCTGCGGACGATTAGAGGATATTAGATTTTTTTGTGGTTGTCAATTTTTGTAGTGAGATTGAGCATAGCCAATCTCCATTTTGAATGTAAAAGACAAATTTTAAGTTAAATGAAATCTTTGTTTCTGAAAAATCTTGTGTGTATGAATGAATATTTGTATAATCGTATTGCTATCATATACCATGTCATGACATTGTTTAGGGTTACTTTAGATGTCATGTGTTCTTAAATTTCATCATATGTCATGACATCATGATCATTGGCCATGTTTTAATAATGTTATTATTTATGCCATGATCATACATTCATGCATTAACTTGATTAAAATTGATTTAAGGACTATGACATGACTTGGAGTCCCAATAATAAGGGAATCAAGTAGAGTTGCTTTAGAAAATGCATGAAACCCTAGTTTAGGGAGAACAAAACCCACATCTCACATCTAATTGACATGTATGTGTATTTATACACCATAGATACATGTGAGATGCTAGGATATGAGTTAAGTTCAAGGTGCATAGTTTTTGCATCTAGATGAACTAAAACTCATCTAATTTTAGTTGTGGATCATTGGGAGAGCTTGTGTACAAGTCACGTACATAGAGCCCAAGGAATATGATCCAAGTTAAGGTTTTGAAAACATTTTAAAATCACTTTGAAAAACCTTGGTGAAGTCTATCTTTTGATAGCAATCACCATTGATGAAGTTGATACAAAGTAGGGCCAAAACATTAAAAATTTCAATAGTTTTGAACTTTGTACCAATTTCACTATTTAATGGGTAAAATAATTTTCAAACATTTTTCACTCATTGTATTAGTCATAAGTATTATACGTATCAAATTTCGTGATTTTTTGATATACGTATAATTAGTTATGATTTTTCAAAACTCATTTCGATAGCGAAAATCAGATTTTGATTATCGATCGCCTCGGTATTAGTCGACTGATGGAGGTTCCAGTCGACTAATTTCTGAATCACTCGACTGGTAACCTGAGGTAAACAAGGTTGGTTAATCTGATTTCAGCTACGGTTATGGTCCCTAATCACTCCTAATCCTAGGATATGCTTTGGGAAGCATTATAAAGGGTGTAAATCCATTGGATATGGATTAGAAGAAGCATTTTGGGTTTGTATCAATTTTAAGGTGTTGGAAAGTTCAATGTTGAATTTCTAACCTTAATTTTGATGATTTAAAGTTCCTATTGGCTTAGGGACTTCCCAAGGACATTGTTGGTGCAATGGTCAAGGGGGAGCAAGCTTTTAGGGGGAGTATCCATCTTGGAATGATGGATGTGTTTTTCTCCTTGAAAAGGAGAAGTTATTGGGAGAATATGACATCAATTGTGAAATTGATGGGGACTTTTGAGAGACCCAATTTGGAAATTGGGAGAGTAAATAGGAGTGTCTCTCTTGAGTGATATTGAACTTATCACTAGGAAGATGGTAGGCATCCTAAGTATTTTTGGACCAAGGGGGAGATTGTAAGATCTCATTGGGACATGAGACATTGACCCTCTTGGGGAGACAACTTTTTGCTGTTAGTCAAAAAGGGGGAGAATGTTTGGGGGAAAACATTTGGAGAGTATTTACCAATTTGGGATAATTGGTAAAGGATTGGAGTTAGTATTCTAACTCAATTATTTGTTTGGTTTTTGTCAAACATCAAAAAGGGGGAGATTGTTGGTGCAATCGGCCCAGGTCACGATTGACCAGAACTCGAGTTTGGCTTGAGTGATGTTTTGATGTGTTTTGATGGTTCGACAAAAACATATGACAATATAATTGTCAAGGAAAGTCCAAGCATGGGTCATGGCAAATGGAAAGTCCAACATGTGTTGGCAAGGAAAGTCCAAGCATGGTCTTGGCATGGAAAGTCCAACATGGGTTGGCATTTGAAGTCCAAGGGGATTGATATTGGCGGCGTAAAGTCCAAGCGGTAGTCTTGGCAGCATAAGTCCAATGGTTGGCGGCGTAAAGTCCAAGCGGAGTCTTGGCGGCGTAAGTCCAATGTGCCTTGGCGGTGTAGACACCGTTAGCATGACATAGCCGATGGAAGCACCTGAAGGCTAGTGCGATGGATGAACAAGTCATGGATGACTTGGAGGGATCCGAGAGGCGTGAGGCTTATGGAGGTGGCTAGAAGGCTTAGGTCTAGGCTAAGGGTGGTCTAGCAAGTATGGGGGAACCATACTTGAGTTAAAACCTCATGTTTAAGGTGTGCCCGGTCGTGATGCCATGCCATGGCGGCATGGACCGAGTCAACTAGGGTTTATGCGGGTTATGGCCTAGCGATCATGACCGTCATAGGTTGGCGATCGATGATTGAGCTAATGATCGATCGTGTGATCGATCGACCGGTGCTCGAAATTCCCGCGAGAATGGAGTCGAGACTCGTGGTCAGTGAGGACTCCATCGATCGTGATGGTCTGTCGACTGATGGTAGTTCCGTTGGACTTATCCAATGTGGAACTAGCCGTTGTCTCACGACAACAGTGGCATCAGTCGACTGATGGTCCCGATCAGTCGACTGATAGACTTTTTCCAGCACAGGTTGAAGCTATATATGGAGCTCGTGATGGAGGAAAAAGTATCGGTTCTTGAGGGCTATTGGGGCGATTTGTTGGTGCAAATCAGGTCTCCAAGTGCAAGCAAGCAACCAAGCATTCAAGCAATCAAAACAAGTGTTGTAAAGTCTTTTCTTTACTTGTATTTCATATTCATTATTGTAATTGCTTGTATTTGTATCTTATTGTTGTAAGATTACTTGTAAGGGGTTTCTCCACCCTTGACTTGTGTCAAGAAGGAGTTTTATTGGTTAGTGGTGTTTGTTGCATCGCTAGGGTTCGTACGAATCCAATCCGTGGAGTAGGAACCGGTTCGGTTCCGAACCACGTTATATGCTCTTGTTGTGATTTGTATTGTGTCCATTTCGTTATTGCTCTTATCATTATATATATTCCGCTGCGCTAACGAAATTGTAGACACGAACGAGATTGAATTCCATCCACGATCGGGCGAAATGCTATTCACCCCCCCCTCTTGCTTCCAAACGATCTCTAACACACTGTGTCGCTTTATCTACCACCGAAGCTAAATACATCGCGATGGGTGAGTGTGTCACTCAACTTCTTTGGATGAAGCACACTCTCCGCGACTTTAAGTTAGACTTTACGAATACTAAACTTCACGTAGACAACATTAGTTCAATTAATCTTACTAAGAATCCGATATGTCACTCTAGGACCAAACATATAGAGGTCAAACACCATTTCATTCGAGAACATGTGGCCAACGGAGCAATACAACTCGAATACGTCGAATCAAAGTCTAACTTAGCAGACCTATTTACTAAACCCCTACCCGAAGCCGAATTTAGTCTATTAAGACGAAAATTGGGCATGTGCGTAGTAGAATAGGAACTTGCAAATTATATTTTCTTACTACTATTTCTTAAATTTTCATTTTTATGGAGATAGCATAGGACATACCTTAGATATCATGCACCTATAGATTTAAGGAGCCAATACATCTCACAACACATAGGACTAATGTGTTTGTGTACTTAGCCACGTAGATGGGCGTGAGATGTTAGGACCTTACTCCTGGTTCCAGATGTAGATCTAGTGCATTGCCACGAACCATGGAGTATAATCATACACACTAACCGACTCTGACCAGGACTGGTTGATCTTTCATATCAATCAAGCCAAATATGAGTCAAACATTTTATAGATGAGCTTATTTTCAGTATATTTTTTTAAAAAAACAAAATTGGGGAACATGCTTGGACTTTAAATTTAACACTTATTTTGTTTTCCACACACCCCTTACTCTTTTCGATACATAGCAAAAGGGGGAGAAAAAGGCCAAAGTTAAAAGGTCAAAGTTAAGGGGTCAAATTTTTTTTCGATATACGGCACTTGAACTTATTTATTTTAAATACTATGGCCAATATTAAGTAATTTCGGTTACTTAATTCTTTTTTAGTAGCAAACGTCAAGGGGGAGAGTTAAAACTCTTTCTCAAGTACTCACCCTCGGTCAAGGGGGAGGATTCCTCAAGGGGGAGCACTTAAAAAAGAGTTTTTATACTCCTATTCATTCATGCTCTTAACACTCCTGCTCATTCATGCATATCTTTTCTTAATGCACTTAACTTTGTATGTGGGTTTGCCATAAATCAAAAAGGGGGAGATTGTTGGTGCAGTAGGCACCTAAGTCGAACCTGAGTTTTGATTATAGCAAACGATACAAAGTTAAGCTCATGTTGTTATCTCACGAGCTGAATCGAGTGTGCAAAAAATTGCTATAGCTGGAGCTGAAGGCTAGCGACACCCGGAGGAAGCCGCGGTGGTCGGGCGACACTCAAGTGACTTCGGAGGGAGCCGAAGGAATTGAGTGGAAGGCCGGAAGCAAAAGCAACACGTAAGTATCGTGGTAAGCTCGTGTGTGCGAGTGTAAGTAAGGTTGTATCCTCGTTATGAGGAAAAACTTAAGCGTAGATCCGACCCAAGACATCTCATAGGTGGTCTAGGTCGAGATCGGACGGTCGATGACCGTCGAAATAATGTTTTCTTTAAGCTAACTGTCGGTCATTTGCCAACTGAAGGACTTGTTGTCATCCATCGGTCGGGTGACTCGACTAGCACTCGTGATCTTGCCGTGATCGTAGTGATGCCATCGGTCATTCTGGTCAAAGGATCAGCCTCGAGGAGTCAAGGTTTATCACCAAATTTCAAGGGGAGTGGTGCTCAAATATGATTGGCTAGGGTTCCTCTCAAAAAGGGGCTCAAAGGCTATAAAAGGAGGTCCTAACCTAGGGTTTTCATATAATTCTAAGTGCTCAAAAGCTTCCGCAATGCTGTGACTCTCCGACGACTCTACGACAACGAAGTCTGCCAACAACCCTAGCTTAAGGTCTTTCTTTTTAGTTGTTGGTATAATCCTTGTTATTGTTTTCAATATTGTAACTCTTTTACTCGAGGTTTTTCTATCGTTGCATTTTACTTTAATAGAAGAGAGGGTTTGTCTCTCTATCATTTTGCTTCGAAGTTTTTTTGTAATCGTCAAACTCCTACCTCCAACGAGGAGTGTTTTAGTGAATTGCCCTCCGTACACGATCTAGGACCGTTAGGGCCTTGGAGTAGTAGCCGAAGGCTACGAACCAAGTAAAAAACAAACTTGTCTCTTTTTGTTTCATTTACATTTTCGCTGCGTATATTTGTCTTGAAACGAATTCGAAAGAAAAAGACTTTTCGCTATTCACCCCCCCCCTCTAGCGAACCGCATCGATCCAACACATTGTAATGGAAGACTTTGAACCTCCTAGGGATAAGAAGGGAGAAGTCCTCAAGTTAAAAAGGTGGACCCAAGAGCAACGCCTAAAATTCAAGACCGAAGTCAAGGTAACAAAGCTTTTAGAATATTTGATACCTAATGATATTTTGTCTAGCTTAGGTGAATTTCAAGATGCCAAGGAGCTTTGGGACAAATTGGCCAAGTTCCATGAGAAACCTCACTTGGCACAAGTAGAAGAAGAAGAATATTCATCAGCTCAAGAAGAGGAGGAAGCCGAGGAAGAACCATGATCATCCTCACAAGCAAGTGAGGATTCGGAAGTTGAGATAGAGTCAACTTCCGAATCGGTGGAAGAAGAAGAAGTGGAAGAAGCCTCCACCTCTAACATTGAGGGGGAGGAGAGAATTCCCACACCGGAGCAAGAAGAAGAATCTTCAACATTCGGTCAAGATGAAGAAGCTCTCACTTCGGCGACCACCACTAACCTAGGTAACTCAAACACTTCAATTTCTAATAAAAATCATATTATGTGTTTTGAGTGTAGGGAGCATGGGCACTATAAGAGAAAGTGCCCTAGAAAAGTCAAGAAAAGTCAACCGACACCGAAATCTCAAGAAAAGACCAAGGATGTCGTAGTCACCATTCCTAAGAACAAGGAGCATGTGGTATGCTTCAAGTATCACCAAAGAGGGCACTACCGAAGTTAATGTCATAAGGGGAAGAAGAGAGGTCAAGAAGGAGCATTGAATGTAGGGGGAGCCTTTAAGGCAAACCTAAGGTACATTTAAACAATGTTCATTCTTTAAGTAATAAGAACAAGCATGCTAGAAGTAATTTCTCTATGTTTTATAAAGAGCATGCTAAGAATAATAAATTTTATTGCTTAGGGCCTAAGACTTACAAGGTTAAAAATAAGGAGAAATTTGGGACTAATGTCCCTAGAAAAACATTACCTAATGAATCTATTAGGAAAATAGAATAACACCTAGGCATCAACCCTAAATGGACTAGGCATATGCCTAGGAAAAACAATGTCCAAAGAATAGATGAAAAATCAAAAAGTGGACAATTAGAATTAGAAAATCAAGCCTTGAGGTCAAGGCTTGAGAAACTTGAAAAGACCCTTGCAAAGATGCAAAATTCAATTAAAGGGTCAAATGGTCAAAGCCTAGGGTCTAAAAGTCAAAGTCAAAGACCTAGGAAACAAGAACCATCCAAGGGAAAGCCTAAGCCCAAAAAGACCTACCACAATGTTCCATTTGATTATGGAACTCAAATTAGGTCTAGGAAAGTCAAGGTCAATAGGGAAGTCATCCCTAAGGTTGACCAAGGTAGGTGCTTAGTGGCCAAGGTTTCCATGAAACATAGGAAGACCACTAAGAAGGTTACTAGGAAGGCAATCCCTAAGGTTAACCTAGTCAAGACTAAAATGACCAAGGCTAACAAGCCTAGAAGGGTCATTAGGAAGGTATCTAGGGAGGTAATCCCTAAGGAATACCTAATTAACCCTAGGAGCTCAAATAGGTTTTGGGTTCTTAAGAGCGTGATCGATTCACACTAGATGGGTTTAGGTGTGTCAACTTTAAATGGATGGGTAGTTAACCTAACCATGGTAAAGGTGGCACCTTAGGTGATTTTCAAGGTTATGTGATACCTTAGAAATAAGTTTGAATTTTAATCCTGAAGGATTTTAGGATTTGCCAATAAGCCTTGAGAATTGTGAAAAATTGATTAAATTTGGCACATGTAGAATTAGAGGTATTGGTGTGCAATTTGGGGTTTTGGCACACTTTGGGAATTAGTGTTTCAAGAAAATTATCTTAAGGCTTATAAATTATATTTAAGATTGATACTCAAGTACTACACATCTTGATGTCTCATACTTACCATGCTTCATGTGTTTTATCATATGTTTGCATGGAAGGAATGTTTATGGTGTATTTCATCTCACAAAATAGATCATTCACCTTGATTGTGTATTTCAACACTTAGAAAGGGTGAGATGCTAGGATTTGAAACCATTGGATGTTAATACTTGTGAAAATGAAATAAAATACCAAAATACATTAACAAATACATGAACATAGGCATAACACTAATATATTCGATATACATGAATAAACATGGTAAAATGGAACAAATTGAGTGAAGAAATTGAAATTCACTTAATTTCAGAACTGAAAATCTGATATGAGTCGACTAATAACACTGTAGTCCGACATTGCGAGCCCAGCAGTCGAGTGCTGCTTCCAGGACTCGACTAATTTGTACATCAGTCGATTGGATATCTTAATCAGTCGACTGATGGTATTGTTCATCGGGGCAAAAGAGCCAACAATCGAGTGACTCGTCTAGCAGTCGAGTGTTGGTCACATCAGTCGACTGACGACCACTATCAGTCGACTGATGTTACTGTAGTTTGTTACAGAACGTTCGACAGTTGAGTGCCAAGCCAGAGCAGTTGACTATTGGTTTGGTGAACCATTCACTAGCCCGCTATCAGTCGACTGATGTCATACATCAGTCGACTGACGTCGCGATTTTATAACGCCGAACCACTAGGGTTCGGCGTCTTCACGCCTTGTTCACGCGACTTCTCCTCTCCCATCGCCTCCAAACCTCTTCGACCAGCCTTCCCTCGTCCATGCCGGTGACTAAAAACCCTAGGTTTGGAAGCTATTTCTCTCATTCATGTTTTTGATCTCCCTATCACCAAAATGACGACTTACAGCCTCCATTTTCTCCTCTGGCGCTAGGGTTCCGACGAGATCCTCTTTCCAACGATCTTCTGACATTCTCTTCGGCAAGTAGGCTGCCCAGTTAGGCCCTCACAACCATCAGTTTAGTAATGGCACCAAATTATATCTCTAAACCCTATTTTTTTACACCACATTTTGATCTAATCAAGGTATTTGTGTCATTACATTGCATTGCATTGCATTTATCATATAATCATATAAAAGACAATGTAGGAATGACCCAAATGAGGGTAAATCGTGTTTGTACCAACTGATGGCGATTAGGTACATCGATGATCGATTTTTTAGATACTACTGTGGCGATGTCATTGAGATCTTACTGCATTATCAGTTGATGAAGATCACCCTTTGCAATCATGTTATTAATGATGACCTCCTCAAGGAATTTTACCAAAACTTGAGGAAGGTAGACGACAGCCCTACCTACACCACTTGCGTTGCAAAACGTGACCTGGAGTTCACTCCTGCGATCTTGTAGGAGTTCCTGGAGTGTAGGGTATCAGATGATACCTTCATCTTTTATCCTACTTTTGATGCACCTCTTCCTGCTCCTTTTGACCACATTTCATTAGATTCCATGCACGAGCACTTCTTCCGTCATCCTCGCCCACCAGCTCAGAACCCTTTCCCTATCAGTGAATTATCTGTACCTGACAATGTTCTTTACAAAGTCATTATTGGGTGCTTCCTTCCTATTGTGACTCGGGGTCAGGCCAAAATTTGGCATCCCCATCTATTTCTCATGTATGCCATGCGCCATAGGTTAGACGTGAACATTGCATTGAACATTTTTTATTGCATTGTCCATTTCATATCCCCTGTACAAGGGAAAGTTTATATGCCTTTTAGACATATTATCACTGCATGGTTAGAGTCTATCGGCATTAACATATCCAGGGGAACGTTGAGGGTGCTATTCGAAGTATACGACTGCATCTCAGTGCGTAACTTCACATTGACTGGGCTGCGGACTGGAGCTGGACAGATGGAGCTGGTACCTCGGCCTCAACCCATGGCATATGGGGAGCCACCTCTAGAGCCTAGAGAGCCTACAGGATAGTATGAGGGACCCGATGCTGCGGAGGATGACCCTATGCCAGCAGATGCACCAACAGCAGGTCTCTTAGATCATGTTGCACAGCTGGAGGTTAGATTCGAGGACTACCAGCAGTCTGTTGACTCACGACTGATAGAGATCATATTGGGGCAGTCCTCCATAAGTCAGCAGCTTAGTCAGATGGAGGAGCACCACACCCGGATGGAGGAGCGCCAGAGCTGAATGGAGCAATGCTAGATTGATATGTACGAGATGATGAGGACCTGAACGCTGAGCCAGGAACCTCCACCGCCTCCACCATCTGCCGGGGATGACAGCTAGGCACAGATTAGGGGTCTTGTTTTTTTTTGTTTCTTAGCGAGGTTGAGAGTTTCAGACTTCTATTTTGCTTGTAAAAACTAAAGTTATATTTGAATGAAATATTTTGTTTATCAAAAATCATGTGTTTTTGTCTGATTATGTGTGTGTTAATGTGTTTATATATACAAATTTGCTATGTCATGACATCAAATTCTATTATATCATATGACATATCATGATATTATTTAAAATTATTTTCTATGTCATATTTAGAGTCTATTCATATGTCATGACATCATGATCATTGGTTATGCTTATTTATGATTATCATTTATGTCATGATCATTCATGCATTAATTAAAATTGAGTTAAGGATTATGACATGATTTGAAGTCCCATCTATAAGGGAGTCAAATAGAGTTGCCTAGAAAATGCTTGAGGCTATAATAACTCTAATCCTGCATCTCACAATTACTTTGACTTATGTGTGCTTAATACATCTTAGATACATGTGAGATGTTAGGAAAATAAGTTAAGTTCATGGTGCATAGGTAGTGCATCTAGATGAACTTAAACTTATCTCAATCATCAATATGAATCATGAGGAAAGCTAATGTACATGTCATGTACATCTAGCCAATAGTCCATGGTTCAAAATAGGTTTTCAAAAACATTTTAAAAACACTTTAGAAAACCTTGACGAAATCTATCTTTTGATAGCAATCACCATTGAAGCAGTTGATACAAAGTAGATCAAAAACATTGAAGTTTTAATGGTTTTTGAACTTTGTATCAATCTCCTATTTTAATGGGTAAAATATTTTTCCAACATTTTTCACCAATTGTATGTGTCATAAGTATTATACATATGAAATTTCATGATTTTTAAAGTTACGTATAATTACATATCAATTTTCAAAGTTAATATCTAATAAGCGAAAAGCGAGTTTTGATTATCAATCAGTTTGTGATCGTGATAAGCTATTGCCCTTATGGAAACCACCCTAGCGAAGCCTAGCAAAAGCGCCTTGGCGAACCTATTGCGAGCGCCTTGGCAGCCTTACTGGCAGCGCCTGGCGAGAACTATCACGCGATTATTAGTCATTCTTGCTTGGTGCGATTGGTGATGAGCACTTTAGTCGATTGATTTCTGAAGGACTCGACTGATTGTTTGATTTCGGGAAAAACAAGGTTGTTTAGCCTGTGTTCAGCTACGATATTGTTCCTTAACCACTCCTAACCCTAGGATATTCTTTAGAAAGCATTATAAAAGGTGAAAATCCATTGGATATAGATTAGGAGAGGTGTTAGGGTAATGTATTAAATTTAAGGATGGGAAAGTTCAATGTTGAACTTTAGACCTTATTTTTGATCGTTTAGAGTTCCTATTGGCTTAGAAACTTCTCAAGGACATTGTTGGTGCAATGGTCAAGGGGGAGGTATCCATCATGGGATAATGGATAGTTTTTTTCCTCATGAGAAGGAAAATGGAATTAGGAGATACCCAATTTGGAAATTGGGAGAGTGTATAGGATTGCCTCTCTTGAGTGATATGTGACTTATCACTAGGAAGATGGTAGGCATCCTAGGTATTTTTGGACCAAGGGGAGATTGTAAGATCTTATTGGGACATGAGACATTGACCTCCTTGGAGAGAACCTTTTTGATGTATGTCAAAAAAGGGGAGAAAGTGAAATTACCAATTTGGGATAATTGGTAAGGGAATTTGAGTTAGTGTTCTAACTCAAAGGTATGTGTTTTTGTCAAACATCAGAAAGGGGGAGATTGTTGGTGCAATCGGCCCAGGTCATGATTGACCAGACTCGAGTTTGACTCGAGCGATGTTTTGATGTTTGACATGGAAGTTTGACATCGATGTTTTACATTGATGTCTGATAATATTTTGGGGAGATTGTTGGCACAATCGACCCGGGTCATGATTGACCGGACTTGAGTTTGACTTGAGGGGGATTTTGATGGTTGACTGGAGTTGACCATGTCATGTAAAGTCCAAGCATGGGTCTTGGCAAAGGAAAGTCCAAGCATGGGTCTTGGCATGGAAAGTCCAACATGGGTTGACAAGGGAAATTCAAAGCTTGAGTCTTGGCATTTGAGAAGTCCAAGGGGTTTGATATTAGTGGCGTAAAGTCCAAGTGGAAGTCTTAGCAACATAAGTCTAATAGTTGGTGGCGTAAAGTCCAAGCGGAGTCTTGGAAGTGTAAGTCCAATGTGCCTTGGCGGTGTAGACACCGTTAGCATGACATAGCCAATGGAAGCACCTGAAGGCTAGCGTATGGATGAACAAGTCATGGATGACTTGGAGGGATCTGATAGGCCCGAGGCTGATGGAGGTGTCTAGAAGGCTTAGGTCTAGGATATGGGTGGTCTAACAAATATGGGGGCACCATACCTGGGTTAAACTGTTGGTGCAACAATGCCCCAAGGATTTATATATTTTGATGTTTGGATAATCATCTAAGTTAGGCAATACTTTGTGATCTAATTGTGAACGTGTTTAAGTGACAGGAAAATCCAAGTATGAAGACTTAGTAAAGGCAAAGTCCAAGTGTGATCTTGGCAAAGGAAGTCCAAAGGCAAGTCTTGGCAGTGTAAGTCCAAGCATGTAGTCTTGGCGGCGTAAAGTCCAAGCACGCTTTGGCAAAGGGAACCCAAGACATGACAAAATCGAAGGAAGCTCTTGGAAGCAAGCGCAAAGGATGAACAAGTCGCGGACTCGGAGGGATCCTGGAGGTGCAAGGCTTAAGGAAGAGCTAAAAGATTGAGTCTAGGTCTAGGGAGTCAATTCAAGTATGAATTATTCATACTTGACGAGTATCAGTCGAATGATATGATGTATCAGTCGACTGATACGATGCTCGACTGAGTCAGGTTGAAACCTTGATGATTAGTGGACTACCAGGAGCTGGCAGTCGACTGATGAGGCAATCAGTGGACTGCCAGGAGTTTGCAGTCGACTGATCAAGACAAAGATGGGCACAGAATGGAGTCTCACTCGACTCCTCGCAGGGATCACTCGATTGATCGCTTCATCAGTCAACTGATGAAGTGATCAGTCGATTGATCAGGCAACCGTTGGAAATGGCAGTTGCATATCTCCATGGATTTGCTTCATCAGTAGCCGTTGGCTTCGACGGCAGTCGACTGATGTTGTATATCAGTTGATTGATCGTGCTCCAATGGGAAAAACAACCCTCTCTCTATAAAAAGAGGGTTGGTGGTGGCTTTGAGGGCTAATGCTTACATTCTGATCTTTCTCTCAAGCCCCCACAAATTTTCTAAAGCTTTCAAGTGTTTAATTCTCCTCCTCTTCTCTAATCTTCATCTACATCCTTTGTAAGAAGAGGAGGGTTTGTAAAAGAGAAAGCTTCTTAGTGGAATCGCTTGGGTTGATCCACCTTAAGGATCACCGTAGAGTAGGAGCGTTATCTCCAAACCACGTAAAGGCCTTGTGTTATCATTGTGTTTTCATTTCTATTTATATTGTATTTGTTATGCTTCTGCTAACCACTCTTGTAGAAACGAAAACGAGCTATTCACCCCTCTCCCCCTCTAGCTTCCAACGATCACCCTACAAGTGGTATTAGAGCTCAGATCGCATCGGAAGATTTAACAATCAACCAGAGCAAGATGGCTTTCGAAGAGGGGTATAGCACGGCGAGGCCTCCATTCTTCGACGATAATGACTTCGCCTACTGGAAAGGTAGGATGGAGTATTATCTTATGAACGATATTAAAAATTGGTTTAGCATTGTAGATGGTTTCGAGAAGTCGGTCGATGAACATGGAGCGCCCATACCGACCAAGGATTGAATGAGGGACATGGACAACAAGGCTCAAGCCAACACCAAGGCAACAACCACACTTCAATGTGGGTTGTCAAAAGAGCAACTAAGCAAGGTGGGGCCTTTTGAATCGACGAAGGATCTTTGGGAGAAGTTAATTGAGCTCAACGAGGGATCCAAGGAAACAAGAAGAGCCAAGAGAGATCTCTTAATAGGCCAACTTCAAAGCTTCGCCATGAAGACCAATGAGATCGTGGGCCACATGCACGGTCGCTTCAAGGAAGTAGTCAACGGACTACATGTGATAGGTGAGAAGGTCAACAACCGAGACCTTGTGAGGTATGTACTCTAAGCCTTCCCTAGAACAACCTTATGGGCTTCAATGGTAGATGCCTATAAGGTCTCTAGGAATCTTTCTTTGGTTAAATTAGATGAGTTATTTTGTGAATTTGAGTTGCACGAGCAAGCTAACACTTCATCCAAAAAGAAAGGTGTAGCTCTTTTTGTAGGGAAGAAGGACAAGAAGAAGAAGGAGGAGAAAGAAGTGTCTTCCTCATCCGAATCCAAGGAAGATTCATCTAGTAGTGAAGATGAGCTATCAGCAAGCGAGGTGGCTCAGTATGTCAAGAAGTTTGGTGGGAGGTCAAGGAAACTCACCAAGAAGAATGTAAGGAGGATGTTCCAATCCTGAAGAGGTAAGTCTTCTACTAGTTCAATTCCTTCATCTAACATAACTTGTTATGGTTGCAACAAGAAAGGGCATATCAAGCCAAATTGCCCGGAACTAAAGAAGAAGGAGGAGAAGGAAAAGAAGCATAAGGAGAAGAAGGAAAAGAAGGAGGCAATGGTGGCACAAACATGGGACACACTAAGCTTGGAGGACTCTTCCAATCATGAAGAAGTGTGTCATGCCACCCGGAATCTAGCCCTCATGGCCTTGGAGGAGGAAGCCAGAAGCTCAAGTGAGGAGTCTTCATCCTCTTCTTCAAGCGACGAATCATCATCTAGTGATGATGAGGTAAGCAACTCCCCTAGGGTAGATTTACTTTACAAAACCATTGCATGCCTTCAAAATGCCTTAAATAGATCAAAAACTAGGATTAAGGACTTAAAAGTAGAAATTAAGTCACTTAAAAATGTAGAACCACTTTGTAATGATACATGTACACTTAGAGATGAAAATGATGAATTAAGAAAAGAAATAGGTGAACTAAGAGCATGCTTAGAAAAATTTACAAATGTCTCTAAATTCCTAGATATGATAATTAAGGATCAAAGGGCTATTTACAACAAGGCCGGAATAGGATATAGGCCTAAGGAAAAGGAGGTAGCATTTACATCTCTTGTTAGTAGAAAATCCACCTTTAGGAGCAAGGTTAGAAAGGCTTGGGGCCCCTAAGAAGTTTTTGATTGATGTTAGTGGTCCTAAAATTTGGGTACCTAAGGCTTGCATTTTTCATGTTGTATAGGTAGAAGAACCAAGCTTATGGATTGTTGATAGTGGGTGCTTAAAACACATGACCGGTGATGAGAGTAAATTTTTCGCTATCAACCACACTAGCAAGGGGAAGGTGTCTTTCGGAAATAGTGGCAAACTTAAGATTCTAGGAAAAGGCACAATTGAGGTATCCTCCAACCTTGCCATTTATAAAGTGTTATTAGTTAAAAATATGAAATTTAATTTACTTAGTGTAAGCCAACTATGTGATGCAAATTTTGATGTTCAATTTGACTCTTCAAAATGTTTTATAAAACATAAAACTCTAAATGATTGCATGCTAGTAGGTTTTAGGAAATCAAATATATATTATGTTGATTTATCCTATGCTACTAATGCTTCTACTAAGTGTCCTATTGCAAAAGAGGAAGAGAGTTGGCTTTGGCATAGGAGGCTAGGGCACATAAACATGAAGAACATAGCCAAAATAGCCAAAATGAAGTTAGTCAAAGGGTTGCCAAAAGTCAAGTTTCTCAAGGACAAAATGTGTGATGCATGCCAAGAAGGGAAACAATCAAAAATATCACACAAAGGTAAAACTTTACTTAGTACCGCTTCTGTAGGGATGTATACTGAAAAGTCTACCTTTTGTATGAACATCTTTATTTTAAAATAAGAATCACATGATCATTGTTTGCATTTTTATGGTTATGCAATCTTTTCTAATACATTACATTGTAGATAACATGGTGTGTGGTGTCACACGGGAGATCATGTTATCGACTCCTTGTAAAGTATAAGTAAAGACTCACAACCGAGATGGCTTTGGACAAACCATCAGAATGGTTATAGTGTGATTTGGTATTGGTTTGTCTTGACCATAGAATCACACTAGTGTACTTTGAGTGTATTGAGCAGGACCGACTTAGAGGTGATTCAATTTATTGCTGACTACATAATCGAATCGGACCTCAGATATTATTATGTACATGCTTTTAATCCCGATATAATAACGGGCACATATACTTAGTATTCGTCTCTTTGATTTACCAATGGGCGAGATTTATAGATTAAATTGATAGGCTCGGTAAGTTGGGAGATGATATTATTTATATGGTGTGTCGTTGATTATAGGAGGAAACTGTGTCCTATATATTAGGATGATGATGTCCCCTTGAGGAGCTCATAAGGTTCATCATGTAAACCCTGCAGGTGGACTTGGTCTGACATGATGAAAAGGTTGAGTGGTACTACTCAAGGAGTTAGATGTTGATTAATTAATGGTCAGTAAATTAATTAATCGACGGACATTCGAGATCTTAAACATGAGGAGAAAATGTACAAATAATATATGGAGCCCATATTGTCATATGGGGGTTGGTGAGGTAGATCAATGATAATCCTTTAGTGGATTGGATTATCATTAGTGGATCGGACTTTATGTGGGCTTGATCCATGGGTGGCCAAGATCCAACTCCTTCTCATGGTCCCTAATGTAGCCTATTAACACCTCAAGAAGCTTAGATCCAATGGATAGAAACAAAACTCTAGATCCATAGGTAGAGATTAAATCTCTAAGATCCGACGGTTGAGATTAAATCTCTAGATCCGACGGTTGAGATTAAATCCCTAGAACCAATGGTAGAGATTAAAAGGAGGCTTATCCCTAACTCTATAAAAGGAGCTTGATGGGTTGGTGTGGAGATTGATCCAAGGAGAGCTAGGGTTTTGGGAGGCAAGAGAGGAATCCTAGTTGAGATAGGATTAGGGTTTGGAGGCTTAGGGTTTTGGAGGCTTGGGCGGCACCAAATAAGGAAGTTTTTCCTTTCTTCTTCCTTCTCCATTGGCCGGCATCCAACACACTTTCCAGCCCTTGGCCGGCACCCAAAGTCTCTCTTCTCTTCTCCTTGAGTGGTGGAAACAAGACTTAGGGGTCTCCCTTGGTGTCTTGGTCGGTTTCCATCATCATCTCCTCCTCCTAGTTGGCCGGCGGCAAGGATTCCTTTTGTTCCTTGTTGGTTGGTTTTAGGGAGGAGAAAAACCTTGTTTCTATTCTTCCTTTTGCTTTGGAAGAGCAAGGAAGGAAGATTTGCGATCTAGGAGCTTCAACTTTTGGTAGATCGTCGCCCACACGACGTCCGAAAGGAGGAAGGTCATACATTAGAAGATCGAGAGGTATATCGATTCTCTAATTTGTATATGTTACATGGTTGTATTTGTTTTTCAATTATGAGCATGATATAAATCTATATATGGCTAAATAATACTTGGATCCCTAACATAAACATAAAAACCGGCGATCCGGACATCGTCTATTCCGCGGTTACTCGGAGAATAGAGGTTGGTCGCTTGAACAACGAGTTTGTTCAAGTGACCTCTCTAAATGAATAGCACGACGATGACTTGGTTGTTTGGGCAATCCCTTGTGTCTAGGATTAAATTTTTTAATCCGGGGACATCGATGGGATCGCCATGAACAAACGACCAAGGTGAAGTAGGAAGCGAAGTTTCCTCTCACAGACTCGATAAGCAAAACCCTTCAGCTTCACCTTTAGAACTATTGCATATGGACTTATTTGATTGTCATAGTACCCCTTCCATGATTGGTAGTAAATATTGCTTAGTAATAGTAGATGATTTCTCTAGATTTACTTGGGTATTTTTCATGAAAAATAAGGATGAAACCCTAGGAATAATCATAGGATTTAGCAAGAGAGTAGAGAATGAAATAAAACTCAAAATCAACTGGATTCGTAGTGATCACGGTGGAGAATTTGAGAATTCTAATTTCTCAACCTTTTGCCTAGAACAAGGGTACAAGCACGAATTTTTTTGTCCTAGAACACCCCAACAAAATGGGGTTGTGGAAAGGAAGAATCGTGCCCTACAAGAAGCGGCTAGGACTATGCTTAATGCATACTCTTTACCTAGCTACTTGTGGGCAGAAGCGGTTAACACCGCTTGCTATATCCAAAATAGGGTGTCAATTCATAGGTTTTTAGGAAAAATTCCATTTGAATTATGGAATGGTACAACCCCAATAATTCACTATTTTAAGGTCTTTGGATGCAAAGTTTATATTTTAAACGCCAAAGACAACCTAGGCAAATTTGAGTCCAAAGTGGATGAGGGAATCCTAGTTGGATACTCATCCACTAGTGTAGGGTATAGAGTTTATAATAAAAGAACTCAAAAGATTGAGGAATCTTCAAATGTCCAATTTGATGAAATCTCTAATACATACCCTAGAAAATCCCCCATTGATGATGATATCAATGACAAAAATCAAGAAATTATCCAAAAATTTCAAGATTTAACTTTAGGGGGTAATGATCAAGGGGGAGAGTTAAATAAAGGGGGAGTAAGAGGTGATTCCAATGATGAAAGAAGAGTTGAGGACAATCATGATCAAACTCAATTTAACACTGTAACGCCCGCCCTTCCCGTCCTCCTAACACACATCCTATAGATGGGCGGCGGCGCTACGCGATCATACATTCATGCATATAACAATGGAAGCATTTAAAAACTTTACAACTTTTAACTCTAGTTACATTAACCCAATCAACCTAACAATTTAATCATGGCACAAGGTCTTAGCAATTTATTTAACTAAACATGTATTAACCATTTCAAGGTTCATAAAAATAAACATGAGTAACAACCATAGAAAGCATTAATGTCTCCTAACAGTTTACACATAAACTGAAAATCATGCATAAGTCCGTATATGAAAAATGATCCCATCCACCATGCCACTGCCTCACACATCTTTGCCCCTCCTGTTGCTCCCTTTAATTTATCCATTCCTTGCCCTTTTCTGCAGTACAAGGAAAGTAAATTGTAAGCACATAGGCTTAGTAAGGTCCTTTCCTACTCACAAAAACATGCATCATGAATTAAACGTAAAGTAATGACATGTTCGTTAAACAACATATGAGCACAACATTTATTTAAAGTAGAGATATGATCAATTTAGGAAAAGAACATAAACATACATTTTCATCGTAACAGTACATTGTCTCTAAACATGATAATTCGATGAACATAAAATGATATATGTAGGATGCTCTTTGAAAACATATAGTTTATATACTTAAACATAATCTCAACATATTGGGCCCGACATTGTACCACATACATCATTCGCGCGCATCCTAAATAGATCCGAGGTAGCTAATCTCGAACCCACTAGGTTACTAGGTCCGTACTATGTCCGTCGACCTAGGGGAAACCTTGGAGCCCATCCCATGGACATTGTTAAAGTCTGGTACAAGCCATGCATAAAGTAAAATAACATACATGTTCTTTGTCCTAAAGAGTGTTCTTGTCCCCAATCTTAGGGAAACATTTCTTAGACATTTCATATACGTGAGTCATGCCTAACATGGGTGAAAACATAAGCATGTAGCATAGCATAAATCGGCATGAGTACAATTTAACATGGCATAAGGTAGTGACATAAGGAAAATTAAGCTAACATAAATAGAAATCATCATCTAACATGCATAACGTGGAATAATTTCAACAAGAATAATTTCTCTAATCCTATTAGCCGAACCTTCTACACATAGTTCTAGATTCTTTTGTTCAAAATCAAGCATACAACATTACATCGTAAGCACTTATACTGCAGGTGAGGGGATACTTACATCTTACGCTTTTTCACCAATTTATACCGTTAGACTTCGCAAAGAGAAGACCTCCTACGTGTTTCTTTTCTTTAGCATGATCCTCTACCAAGTCCCTCTTGAAAATCCCCTCTTGAATTATCTAAAGAGAAAACAACCTTCTTCCTTGCTTCGGCGGCTTCCTTCTTTCCAATCCTCCTCTTCATCACCGCCCTTTATCAGACTCGTTCCCTCATCCTCGACGGCGCTGCGAGAACCTCTTGCTCTAAATCGGCAGCGCCACCTTGAATAAGGTTGGAGGGTTAGGGAAGGAGAGGGGAGAAGGCTATTCGACGGCTGAAGGAAGAACGAGCGAGAGAGAGAGAGAGAGGTCGGCGTGAGGTTTTAGAGAGAGGAAAGAAAAGAAATATATATATATATATATATATATATATATATATTAGGATTTTTCTTAACCTAATTATCCCTTTAAATGATCAGCTAATTTAATCAACTTCTTTCTTTTTTTCTACCAATAGATATATTCTGTTATATCCTACTCATTGGTAATCTTATAACTTAGTGGTGAGAAGCCTATTCCCCCAAATCAACAGTTCATGGTTCAAGCCTCGACTACGAACTATTTATTAATTTTTTTTATTCTTATTTCTATATATATATATATATATATGTATATATATTTCCTTTAAATAAAAATATAGTAACTAAAATTTGGGATGTTACAATCCCTTATACCTTATAAAAGTTTCGTCCTCGAAACTTAGAACAACTCGGGGTACTTTTGCTTCATGTCATCCTCACGTTCCCAGGTGGCTTCTTCGTATCGTTGACTTTGCCATTGGACCTTCACTAAGGGTACTTCTTTATTCCTTAGTCTTTTGACTTCTCGATCTAGTATCCGGATAGGTCGACTTTCATAGCTTAGGTCCTCTTGAATTTGCACTGTCTATGGCTCGACCACTTGGTCGGTACTGGAAATGCACTTCTTAAGCATCAAGACATGGAACACGTTGTGAATAGCAGACATCTCCTAAGGTAGTCCTAGTTCGTAAGCTACCTTGCCAACTCTTTTCAGGATCTTGTACGGTCCTACGTATCGCGGACTTAGCTTTCCTTTCTTCCCGAATCTCATTATTCCTTTCATAGGAGCTACCCGGAGAAATACCAAATCTCCGACATTGAATTCCAAAGGTCTACGTCGCTGATCTGCATAGTTCTTCTGCTGGCTCTGAGCAGTCTCTATTCTTTGGAAGATATTCTGTATCGCTCGGGTGGTGTCGTCGATGAAATCCCTCTGAAGTCCCATCTCTTTCTTCTCACCACCTTCGTACCAATAGATCGGAGACCTACATCTCCTCCCATATAATGCTTCATAAGGTGTCATTCCGATGGTAGCTTGGTAGCTATTATTGTAAGTGAATTCCGCTAAACATAAGTAGCGGCACCAACTCCCTTTGAAATCCAAGGCACAAGCTCGTAACATGTCTTCCAATACTTGGTTCACCCTTTCTATTTGCCCATCTGTCTGAGGATGAAAGGTGGTACTAAAACGCAGCTTCGTGCCAAGTGCCTTATGAACACATCCCCAAAACTGTGAAGTGAAGCGACCATCCCTATCTGAAATGATGGTCTTGGGAATACCATGCAGTCTGATGATTTCCTTAGCATATAATTGAGCCAGTTGCTCAATTGAATATGTCATCTTGATTGCTAGGAAATGAGCTAACTTTTTCAATCTGTCGACGATAACCCATATAGCGTCATATCCGTTCGTAGTCCTGGGAAGACCTGAAATGAAATCCATAGAGATCTCTTCCCATTTCCACTCTGGAATTTGGATCAGTTGCAGAACTCCTCCAGACCTCTGGTGTTCTGCTTTAACTTGCTAGCAGGTTAGGCAGGTACTGACGTGCTGAGCTACGTCCCTCTTCATACCGAACCACCAGAACTTCTCTTTCAGGTCTTGATACATTTTGGTGGATCCCGAATGCATAGAATAGGGGGTTCCATGAGCCTCCTCTAATATCTTTTTGCGTAATTCGGGATCGTTAGGGATACATAACCAATCCCTAAGGTATAATACTCCGCTATTGGCGATACGGAAACCCTCACCTTTTCCTTCTAGGATCTCCTGCTCGATCCTCTAGAGACTTGGATCATCACCTTGTTTTGCTAATATGTCATCGAATAGTGTTGGTATTATTGCAATGGTCGAAAGCTGCCCGGAAATAACCTCGATTCCATAGCGCATAATTTCCTTCTCCAGCGGTCGAGACAATACTGATAAGGACATCAGGGTGGCACTGGACTTCCTGCTGAGTGCATCAGCCACTTTATTTGCCTTGCCAGGATGGTAAAATATCTCGCAGTCATAGTTCTTCATGAGCTCCAACCATTTGCATTGTCTCATATTGAGGTCCTTCTGAGTGAAGAAATACCGCAGACTCCGGTGATCCGTATAAATCTTGTACTGTGCTCCATACAGATAGTGCCTCCATACCTTGAGAGCGAAGACCACAGCTGCTAGCTCTAAATCATGAGTGGGATAGTTCTTTTCATGTTCCTTGAGTTTCCTAGAGGCATAAGCAATAACTTTACCCCTCTGCATAAGTACAACTCCGAGTTCCAATCCGGAGGCATCACTGTACATGTCGAAGCTCTTGTCGTTCTCTGGAAGAGTAAGGATTGGAACACTTGTAAGTCTCCTTTTCAGCTCCAAGAAACTCTTCTCACATTCCTCTGTCCATACATACTTCTTGTTCTTCCGGGTGAGAAGCTATAGGTGTCTTTGCTATTACGGCTAAGTCTTCTACGAATTTCCGGTAATAGCCCGCTAATCCGAGAAAACTCCTCACTTCGCTAGCATTCTTTGGCCTGCTCCAGTTACTCACATCTTCAATCTTTCTTGGGTCTACCATAACTTCATCTTTGGATATAATATGACCCAGAAAAGATACTTGATCGAGCCAGAATTGACATTTGGAGAACTTGGCATATAGTTTCTTTTCTCGAAGAATCTGTAATGTCATCTTCAGGTGTTCGGCATGCTCTTCTTGATTTCTCGAATAGACGAGGATATCATCAATGAAGACGATCACGAACTTGTCAAGAAATGCCGAGAATACCCGATTCATCAGGTCCATGAACATAGCAGGAGCATTCATCACTCCGAAAGGCATGACTACGAACTCATAATATCCGTATCTTGTTCGGAAAGTTGTCTTCGGTATATCATCTGGTTTCACTTTCATTTGATGATAGCCAGATTTGAGGTCAATCTTTGAAAAGACGGTGACACCTTTTAACTGGTCGAACATATCGTCAATCCGTGGTAAAGGGTACCTATTCTTGATCATCACATTATTTAGCGCTCGGTAGTCTATGCACAGGCGCATAGTCCCATCCTTCTTCTTTATGAACAGTACCGGAGCTCCCCATGGAGAGTGACTAGGGTGAATAAAACCCTTGTCGAGTAACTCTTGTAGCTGTCCCTGAAGTTCCTTCAATTCGGTCGGCGCCATCCGGTAAGGTGCTTTAGAGATCGGGTGAGTACCAGGAATTAATTCGATCTCAAATTCAATTCCTATCGAGATAACCACAGTAGTTCATCAGGAAATACCTCTGGGTAGTGGCATACCACTCTGACATCTTCTAGCTTCTGGTCCTCGGCTTGACTTGTATCAACCACATGTGCTAGAAACCCAGTGCATCCCCTGTCTAACATCTTGCGTGCCTTTAGAGATAATAAGAATTTATAGGTTATGTTCCTTGGCTCTCCAATGAATTCAAACATAGGTTCTGCCTCAGGCTGAAAGACCACTTTTCTCTTACGACACTCGATCGAAGCACCGTACTTGCTTAAGAAATCCATACCCAATATGACATCATAATCCTGCATGCCGAGCACGATCAGATCACAGTAGAGTTCTCTGTCTGAAATTCTGATGGGTGCGGCTCGCAGCATATGAGTAGAAGGCATCACTTCTCCCGAGGGCAGGGTCGTTAAGAACTCGCAATCCAAAACTTGCGGGGGTATGTCAATCTTCTTTGTGAAAGGCGTAGAGACAAACGAGTGTGTTGCACCAGTATCAAATAATACAGTAGAATGCTGACATAAAATAATTATCTGACCTGTGACAATAGTAGAATCGTTTGCCATGTCTTCCTTAGTGAGAGAGAAAACCCTGGCTTTCGTCGTAACTAGCGGGGCTTCCAATCTTCCTTAGCTTATCCGGGTACCTTCTATTGTAGCTTGCACATGGTGTAGCTGTGAAGGAGCACCCCTGTACTGGGCATACTGCTGAGGAGGTGCCTGAACCTGGGTAGGGCAGTCCTTGACTCTGTGTCCTTCCAGTCCACAGCGGTAGCATCTATTCGTGCCCTTGTAGCACACCCCGGTATGTGGTTTCCCACATGTAGTACATTGGGGAATCTTGGCTTGTTTGTTCGCTGGACCACCTTTAGAGTCGTTCCATTGTTTTCTCTTGCCACTGTGGTTTCCTTTCCAGTTACCCTGAGCTTTCTGACCTCCTGGCAGGCCTTGACTCTTGCCAACATAAGTTTATCATCCTTACTTATATTCATGCATACCCAACTAAAAACATTTCTGTTAAGATCTTTGTAACGGCTAGAGGGGGGGGGTTATTAGCCTTTCTTCGTTTCTACAAGTAAGTTAGCGGAAGCAATACAAATACGAAAACGAATACGAATAAGAAATAAGAAACCAAACGCTAACACCCGATGTACGTGGTTCGGAGATGACGCTCCTACTCCACGGCAATCCGTAAGGTGGATTAGTCCTAGCAAAGCTTCACTATATTCTCCTTTGGATGAACCAAGGTGGAGAAACCTTTCTTACGATGCTCTCCTCTTCTTTACAATGATGGATGATTAAGAACTAGAGAAGAGGAGGTTTTGAATTGCTAAAACACTTGGAAAAGCTTGGTGAGCACGAGGGTGTAGTTAGGAATGAAAGCACTAGCTTCACCAAGCTCCCCAATGCCCCTTTTTATAGAAGAGAGGCTATTTTTCCCGTTGGGCCTCGATCAGTCGACTGATGCTTACCATCAGTTGACTGTCGCTTAAGCCTACGGATTTTGAACCGAGATCTCTGCGGAGATTCGTAGCCGTAATTTCCAATGGCCAGGTGATCAGTCGATTGATCCCTCCATCAGTCGACTGATGGAGTGATCAGTCGAGTGATCAAGACTGATGAGTGGAACCGTGATTCGTGGATGATTTTCTCCTTGATCACGATCGTCATTTTGCCCAAGCGATCGGCTACCTGACTAAGGCAAGCGATCGATGGCCGTTTTACCCTCGATCCGACCGCGATCATGAGTAATTCACACTTGATTTTACACCCTAGACCACTCAACCTTCTAGCTCCTCATTAAGCCTTGCGCCTTCAGGATCCCTTCGAGTCCGCGACTTGTTCATCCTTTGCGCTTTGCTTCCAAGAGCTTCCTTCAGTTTCGTCATGTCTTGGGTTGCCAAATGCTTGGACTTTACGCCGCCAAGACTACAAGCTTGGACTTATGCTGCCAAGACCTTACTTTGGACTTCCTTTGCCAAGGTTCACTTGGACTTTATGCTGCCAAGACTGCAGGCTTGGTCTTACGCTGCCAAGTCCATCCCTTGGACTTCCTTTGCCAAGATCATACTTGGACTTCCTTTGCCAAGATTCACTTGGACTTTACGCTGCCAAGACTACAAGCTTGGTTTTATGCTGTCAAGTCCATCCCTTGGACTTTCCTTGCGAAGATCATACTTGGACTTCTCTTTTACCAAGTCTTCATCCTTAGATTTTCCTGTTACTTAAAACATATTTGCAATTAGATCACAAGATATTGCCTAACTTAGATGATTATCCAAACATCAAAACATATAAATGCTTGGAGCATTGTTGCACCAACAATCTCCCCCTTTTTGATGTTTGATAATCATTTAAGTTAGGTCTTTAAAGATACACACATAATCATCTAACTTAAACATTCCTTCTCCCCCTTTGACATACATCAAAAAGAGAAGGATTCAAAAATGAAAGAATTAAAGGTGTTGGATCTTGGACTAAGGTATAAGATTGAAATTAAGCTCCCCCTTAATCCAAGATAGGATGTGTAAATAATATTTGACGCAAATCATAATCAAAAATTCAAAAGTTAAGTCCTAACTTTGCACCAACAATGGTTTTGGGGATGAAAAAGATATAATTTATGAGACTCCCCCTAAAACACTGCATTAATCAGTCCTAAAACTTTATGTATACGCAATATTATCATACTATAGTTTTAGGACATCAAAGATACACTAAATACCAAAACATGGAGCTGTTTATCCGAAAATACAGTGTATCAGTCGACTGGTTTCTGAACCAGTCGACTGCTACGCCTGAAATTGAAATTTCAGCATTTTCAGCCCAACTTTAGAAATGCGTTAGAAATTCTAGAAACCTCGAAAAATCACGAAATTTTGTGTACACATTTCTGGAATTATACTTTATTAAGGAAAAATAGTTTGAAAAATATATATTTTCCAGATTTCAAGATTGATACAAACTTGGAACCTACCAAAAGTTCTAAAGATTTTGCAAACTTTGTATCACTTTTGTGTTCCACTTGAAAACTGTTTTTCAAAATATGATGAATATAGTTTAAAATATATATGATTTGGAATTTCCAACCATGTTCTTAGAGCTATGTATCCATTACTTGAATACAAGCCTTCCCAATGATTGGTCCATAAGGTATTTATGTCTCTAGGTGTGTCATTGGCTCATAGTAATGCATCATAACAAGCATGATGAGCCAAGTACACCTTCCCTATCATCTCACATATTTCTAAGTGGATCAATACAAAAATCAAGGTTTCTTAAGGCTTTTGTGAGATGTATCAAGATATAAAGCTTAACATGGGATCATGCAAACCTAGACTTTTACTCTACAAAGCACATACCAAGCTCTCTCCTTAATGATGAAAATTCGGTTTCGGGAAGAGCTTTTGTGAAGATATCGGCAAGGTTAGACTTAGATTCTACATAATTAAGTTCAATGTCCCCTCTTGCCACATGATCTCTTATGAAGTGATGTTTCACTTCAATGTGCTTGGTCCTAGAGTGATGTACCAGATTTTTGGTCAAGTTGATGGTACTCACATTGTCACAATAAACTTTAATGTTAGAGTAGTGTAGCTCATAGTCCACAAGAGTATGTTTCATCCAAAGTAATTGAGCTACACAACCACCCATAGCCACATATTCGGCTTCAGTGGTTGATAAAGCAACACAATGTTGCTTCCTACTACTCCAACTAACTAGGGAGGACCCAAGAAATTGGCATCCACCACTAGTACTCTTCCTATCCAATTTACACCCGGCATAATCGGAATCGGTATAGCCAAGCAATTCAAACGACCTAGTCCTAGGATACCAAAGTCCTACATTTAGGGTGCCTTTAATATATCTTAAAATTCTCTTAACGGCTACTAAATGTGATTCTTTGGCACAAGATTGGTATCTAGCACACATACCTACCGCAAATAAGATATCGGGTCTACTAGCGGTTAGATATAGTAGGCTACCAATCATACTCCTATAAAGTTTAAGATCAATTGATTTTCCTTCATGATCACTATCTATTCTAGTGCTAGTGGCCATAGGAGTGGTTACAATTTTGGCATTTTCCAAACCAAATTTCTTGATCATTTCATTTGCATATTTGGTTTGATAAATATGAATACCCTCATGGGTTTGTTGAACTTGTAACCCTAGGAAAAAGTTGAGCTCTCCAACTAAACTCATTTCAAATTCATTTTCCATGTTTTTTATAAAGTCTTGAAGAAGATCATCATTTGTTGACCCAAAAATAATGTCATCAACATATACTTGGGCTATGAAGATATCTTTTAATGTTGACTTTATAAACAAGGTTTGATCTACTTGGCCTCTTCTAAAATCCTTAGAAATTAAGAAAGATGACAATCTTTCATACCATGCCCGGGGAGCTTGTTTTAACCCATATAATGCTTTCCTAAGCTTATAAACGTGGTTTGGATAATCTATGTTCTCAAAACCAGGTGGTTGCTCTACATATACTTCCTCCTTAACATAACCATTTAAGAATGCCGATTTAACATCCATTTGGTAAAGTTTAAATCCCATGTAGGAAGCATATCCTAAGAGAATCCTAATAGATTCTAACCTAGCAACCGGGGCATAGGTCTCATCATAGTCAAGCCCCTCAACTTGATTAAATCTCCTAGCAACCAACCTAGCCTTATTTCTAGTGATATTTCCTTGGTCATCTAGCTTATTCCTAAAGATCCATCTTGTAGTAATTATGGTGCTATCATTGGGTCTAGGTACTAACTCCCATACCTGACTCCTCTCAAATTGGGCCAATTCATCTTGCATTGCCAAAATCCAATCCGGATCATGTAATGCATCATTAATCGATTTGGGCTCAATTTGTGAAATGAGAGCTACTTGACTAGTAGGAGGTCTATGAAATGACCTAGTTCTTACTCCTTGAGATAGATCTCCTACTATTTGGTCAAGTGGATGATCCTGATGAATTCTTAGGGTTCTAGAAGGGGTTTCAAATTGATCATTGTTATCTTCTACCCTCCTTTCATCATCGGAATCTCCTCTTCCTCTCCCTTGATCATTACCCCTAATGGTCAAATTTTGAAGTTTTTGGGTGATGTCTTGATTATTTTCATTAATATCCTTATCAATGGAGGACTTTCTAGGGTAGGTACTAGTAGTTTCATCAAATTGAACATTGGAGGACTCCTCAATCCCTTGGGTTCTCTTATTGTAGACTCGATACCCTCTACTTGTGGATGATTATCCAACTAGGATTCCCTCATCCGCTTTGGATTCAAATTTTCCTAAGTTATCCTTGGTGTTTAAAATATAAACTTTACATCCAAAGACTTTGAAATAATGAATTGTGGGAATAGTCCCATTCCATAATTCAAATGGTGTTTTTCCTAAAAACCTATGAATTTGAACCCTATTTTGGATATAGCAAGCGGTATTAACCGCTTCTGCCCACAAGTAGCTAGGTAGAGAATATGCATTAAGCATAGTCCTAGCCGCCTCTTGTAGGGCACGATTTCTCCTTTCCACCACCCCATTTTATTGAGGTGTTCTAGGACAAGAGAACTAATGCTTGTACCCTTGCTCAAAACAAAATTGTGAAAATTTTGAGTTCTCAAATTCACCACCATGATCACTACGGATCCGGTTGATTTTGAGACTCTTTTCATTTTCAACCCTTTTACTAAATCCTATGATTATTTCTGAGGTATCATCCTTATGTTTCATAAAATAAACTCAAGTATACCTAGAAAAATCATCTACTATAACCAAACAATATTTGTTACCATTTAAAGATGGAGTACTATGACAATCAAATAAATCAAGATGCAATAGTTCTAATGGTAAGGAAGTATTAGTTAAGGTTTTACCTTTGTGTGATGCTTTTGTTTGTTTTCCTTCTTGGCATGCATCACACATTTTGTTCTTGACATACTTGATCTTTGGTAGCCCTTTGACCAACTCCATCTTGGCTACCTTGGCTATGTTTTTCATGTTGATGTGCTCCAATCTTCTATGCCATAGCCAACTTTCTTCTTCTTTTGCAACAAGACACTTAGTAGAAATGTTAGAAGCATATGAAAGATCAACATAATAGATATTTGATTTCCTATATCCAACTAACATACAATCATTTAATTCCTTGTGTCTAATCATGCATTTAGAGGATTCAAAGGAGACATGATAGTTTGCATCACAAAGTTGACTAACACTTAATAAATTAAATTTCATATTTTCAACTAGCAAGACTTTGTGAATAACAATTTTGGGGGATACCTCAATTGTACCTCTACCTAATATCTTGAGTTTTCCACTATTCCCAAAGGACACCGCTCCCTTCTTCACATACTTAATTGTGGAGAACTTGCTCACATCCCCGATCATATGTGTTGAGCAACCGCTATCCACAATCCACATACCTTGCTCTCCTACCTAAATCACATGAAAAACACAAGCTTTTGGTACCCAAACATTTGGACCGGTAACATTAAGTAACAACTTCTTAGGTACCCATGCTTTCTTAACCTTTCCCTTAATGGTTGCTTTCCTATTAATCAATGAAATATAAGCAACTTCTTTTTCTTTTGGCTTATATCCTAAACCGGCCTTGTTGTACACGGCTCTTTGTCGACTAAGGATCATATCAAGACATTTTGAGCCATTTGAAAATTTTTCTAAACATGTTTTTAATTTACTAACCTCATCCTTAAGTTTGTCATTTTCTTCCTTAAGCATGCAAGAATCGACATGTGAAGGTTTTTCATTCCTAATGGCCTTTAGTTCTACCTTCATGCTCTTAACCTTAGATTTAGACTTATCTAGAGCTTCTTTAAGGTAGGCAATTGATTTATAGAGAAGCTTAACTTTGGGAGAGTCCATTACCGCATCGTCACTAGATGATGATTCATCACCTGAGGAGTCTTCTTGGCTTGATGTATCGGAATCATCTCCTAGGGCCATAAGTGCCACATGACGTGTGATGTGGCAAAGCTCATCATCGGAGGAGGAGTCTTCAACACTTGGTGTGTCCCATGTGGTTTGAGCTACCATAGCCTCTTTCTTCTTCTTCTCCTTCTTGTCCTTCTTTTTCTTTTCTTTTTCCTCCTTCTTCTTTAGCTCCAGGCAATTTGGCTTTATGTGCCCCTTCTTGTTGCAAGCATGGCAAATCACATTGTTATTGAAACTTGAATTACCACTAAACTTACCTTTTGACGAATGAGACCCCTTCCTCGCTTCTCTACTCTTGAACTCCTTTGATTTCCTATAGAGCTTCTTGACAAAATTGGCCATCTCACTAGATGAGTCTTCATCACTACTTGAGTTTTGCTCCGATTCGGATGATGATGATACTTCTTTTCTTTCCTTCTTCTTCTTTTCCTTCTTTTCAACAAATAGAGCTAAACCCTTTTCCTTAGAGGACATGTTAGTTTGCTCATGTAATTCAAACTCACAAAATAATTCATCAATTTTAATTTGAGAAAGATCCCTAGTTACCTTAATGGCATCAACTATAGAAGTCCATAAAGAATTTCTAGGAAATTCTTGAAGTATGTATCTTACCAAGTCCCGGTTGTCAACTCGCTCACCTATGATGTGAAGGTCATTCACAATCTCCTTGAACCTTCCATGCATTTGGCTTACGGTTTCATGCATTTTCATTTGGAAGGCTTGAAGTTGTCCAATTAGTAGGTCCTTCTTGGCCCTCTTTGACTCCTTGGAACCTTCATTTAGCTCAATGAGCTTTTCCCATAACTCCTTGGCGGATTCGAAAGGCCCCACCTTGTTGAGTTGTTCCATTGTAATGCCACATTGGATGGTGAGTACTACCTTGGCATTTGATTCGAACTTCCGGTTTATTTCCCTCGTCCAATCCTTGCTTGGAATAGGGTTTCCATGTTCATCCACCGGTTCCTCGAAGCCATCTACAATACTATGCCAAATTTCAATATTACTCATTAAATAGTACTTCATCCTACCTTTCCAATACGCAAAATGACTCCCATCGAAGAGCGGTGGCTTGGCGGTGCTATATCCCTCTTGAAGAGCCATTGATGCCTTGGTTGATGGTGAGATCTTCCAAGCTATCCGGGCTCTGATACCACTTGTTAAGATCTTTGTAACGACTAGAGGGGGGTGATTAGCCTTTCTTCATTTCTACAAGTAAGTTAGCGGAAGCAATAGAAATACGAAAACGAATACGAATAAGAAATAAGAAACCAAACGCTAACACCCGATGTACATGGTTTGGAGATGACGCTCCTACTCCACGATAATTCGTAAGGTGAATTAGTCCTAGCCAAGCTTCACTATATTCTCCTTTGGATGAACCAAGGTGGAGAAATCTTTCTTACAATGCTCTCCCCTTCTTTACAATGATGGATGATTAAGAACTAGAGAAGAGGAGGTTTTGAATTGCTAAAACACTTGGGAAAGCTTAGTGAGCACGAGGGTGTAGTTAGGAATGAAAGCACTAGCTTCACCAAGCTCCCCAAGGCCCTTTTTTATAGAAGAGGGGATGTTTTTCCCGTTGGGTCTCGATCAGTCGACTGATGCTTACCATCGATCATTGCCAAGCTCAACCACGAGCCGAGATCTCCACAGAGATTCGTAGCCGTAATTTCCAACGACCAGGTGATCAGTCGACTGATCCCTCCATCAGTCGACTGATGGAGTGATCAGTCGAGTGATCAAACGGCGATCAGTGGGCGCATTCTATGGCGATTTTCTCCTTGATCGATCGACTCTCGCCCTTGGCGATCGGTGATCGCAACATCGATCGATCGTGCCTAGACCAAGGCGTGATCGGTCGATGAGATTTCACCGACTTAGTCGGCGCGACGGTCGGTGATACTCATCAAGTATGAGTAATTCACACTTGATTTTACACCCTAGACCTAGACTCAACCTTCTAGCTCCTCATTAAGCCTTGCGCCTTCAGGATCCCTCCGAGTTCGCGACTTGTTCATCCTTTGCGCTTTGCTTCCAAGAGCTTCCTTCGGTTTCGTCATGTCTTGGGTTGCCAAATGCTTGGACTTTACGCCGCCAAGACTACAAGCTTGGACTTATACTGCCAAGACCTTACTTTGGACTTCCTTTGCCAAGGTTCACTTGGACTTTATGCTTCCAAGACTGCAGGCTTGGTCTTACGCTGCCAAGTCCATCCCTTGGACTTCCTTTGCCAAGATCATACTTGGACTTCCTTTGCCAAGGTTCACTTGGACTTTACGCTGCCAAGACTACAAGCTTGGTCTTATGCTGCCAAGTCCATCCCTTGGACTTCCCTTGCCAAGATCATACTTGGACTTCTCTTTTACCAAGTCTTCATCCTTGGATTTCCCTGTTACTTAAAACATATTCGCAATTAGATCACACGATATTGCCTAACTTAGATGATTATCCAAACATTAAAACATATAAATGCTTGGAGCATTGTTGCACCAACAATTTCTTACCGTATATATATCATACATGAAATAAATAGAGTAGGCATAGAATGTCTTACTTGGAGTGGCAGGATGGAAGCTTGATATGTGTGTAGTGGAAAGGTAGAACTGGGCTCTGATACCACCTGTAATGCCCACCCTTCCCGTCATCCTAACACACATCCTATAGACGGGCGATGGTGCTACGCGATCATACATTCATGCATATAACAGCGGAAGCATTTAAAAACTTTACAACTTTTAACTCTAGTTACATTAACCCAATCAACCTAACAATTTAATCATGACACAAGGTCTTAGCAATTTATTTAACTAAACATTTATTAACCATTTCAAGGTTCATAAAAATAAACATGAGTAACAACAATAGATAGCATTAACGTCTCCTAACAGTTTACACATAAACTGAAAATCATGCATAAGTCCGTATATGAAAAATGATCTCGTCCACCATGCCACTGCCACACACATCTTTGCCCCTCCTACTGCTCCCTTTAATTTATCCATTCCTTGGCCTTTTCTGCAGTACAAGGAAAGTAAACTGTAAGCACATAGGCTTAGTAAGATCCTTTCCTACTCATAAAAACATGCATCATGAATTAAACGTAAAGTAATGACATGTTCGTTAAACAACATATGAGCACAACATTTATTCAAAGTAGAGACATGATCAATTTAGGAAAAGAACATAAACTTAGCATTTTCATCGCAACAGTACATTGTCTCTAAACATGATAATTCGATAAACATAAAATGGTATATGCAGGATGCTCTTTGAAAACATATAGTTTATATACTTAAACATAATCTCAACATATTGGGCCCGACATTGTACCACATACATCATTCGCGCGCATCCTAAATAGATCCGAGGTAGCTAATCCCGAACCCACTAGGTTACTAGGTCTGTACTATGTCCATCGACCTAGGGGCAACCTTGGAGCCCATCCCGTGGACCTTGTTAGGGTCTGGTACAAGCCATGCATAAAGTAAAATAACATACATGTTCTTTTTCCTAAAGAGTGTTCTTGTCCCCAATCTTAGGGAAATATTTCTTAGACATTTCATATACGTGAGTCATGCCTAACATGGGTGAAAACATAAGCATGTAGCATAGCATAAATCGGCATGAGTACAATTTAACATGGCATAAGGTAGTGACATAAGGAAAATTAAGCTAACATAAATAGAAATCATCATCTAACATGCATAATGTGGAAGAATTTCAACAAGAATAATTTCTCTAATCCTATTAGCCGAACCTTCTACACATAGTTCTAGATTCTTTCGTTCAAAATCAAGCATACAACATTATATCGTAAGCACTTATACTGCAGGTGAGGGGATACTTACATCCTATGCTTTTTCACCAATTTATACCGTTAGACTTCACAAAAAGAAGACCTCCTACGTGTTTCTTTGCTTTAGCATGATCCTCTACCAAGTCCCTCTTGAAAATCCCCTCTTGAATTATCTAAAGAGAAGACAACCTTCTTCCTTGCTTCAGTGGCTTCCTTCTTTCCAATCCTCCTCTTCGTCACCGCCCTTTATCGGACTCGTTCCCTCATCCTCGACGGCGCACCACGCAGGAACCTCTTGCTCTCGCAATCGGCGCAGCACCACGTAGATAAGGTCGGAGGGTTAGGGAAGGAGAGGGGAGAAGGCTATTCGACGGTTGGAGGAAGAACGAGCGAGAGAGAGAGAGAGAGGTCAGCGTGAGGTTTTAGAGAGAGAAAAGAAAAGAAATATATATATAAATTAGGATTTTTCTTAACTTAATTATCCCTTTAAATGATCGGCTAGATTAATCAACTTCTTTCTTTTTTTCTACCAATAGATATATTATGTTATATCCTACTCATTGATAATCTTATGACTTAGTGGTGGGAAGTCTATTCCCCCAAATCAACGGTTCATGGTTTAAGCCTCGACTACGAACTATTTATTCATTTTTTTTATTCTTATATATATATATATATATATTTCCTTTAAATAAAAATATATTAAATAAAATTTGGGATGATATAAACACACCTCCTAGAACAATAAGAGTTCATCAAAATCACTCTCTAGATCAAATTGTGGGTGAATTATCTCAAGGTGTTAAGACTAGGTCATTTCATAGGGATCCCTCTAGTCATATAACACTAATCTCCCAAATTGAGCCCAAAACAATTAAAGATACATTACTTGATCCGGATTGGATCTTAGAAATGCAAGATGAATTGGCTCAATTTGAAAGGAGTCAAGTTTAGGAGTTGGTTCCTAGACCTAATGATAGTACCGTTATTACTACAAGATGGGTCTTTAGGAACAAACTAAATGATCAAGGTAATATCACTAGAAATAAGGTAAGGTTAGTTGCAAGGGGTTTCAATCAAGTTGAAGGACTTGATTATGATGAAACATATGCCCCGGTTGCTAGATTAGAGTCTATTAGAATCCTATTAGGATATGCCTCCCACATGGGTTTTAAACTCCATCAAATGGATGTAAAGTCGGCATTCCTAAATGGGTTCATTAAGGAGGAAGTTTATGTAGAATAACCTCCCGGTTTTGAAAGTGATGACTATCCAAACCATGTATACAAGCTTAGGAAAGCTTTATATGGTTTGAAACAAGATCCCCGGGCTTGGTATGAAAGATTATCATCTTTCCTAATATCCAAAGATTTTAGAAGGGGTAATGTAGATCAAACTCTATTTATAAAATCAACACCTAAGGACATCTTTGTAGCCCAAGTATATGTTGATGACATTATCTTTGGGTCAACAAATGATGAACTTCTTCAAGATTTTATCAAGAATATAGAAAATGAGTTTGAGATGAGTCTAGTTGGGGAACTAAATTTCTTCCTAGGATTACAAATCAAACAAACAAGTGAAGGAATTTATGTTTACAAAACCAAATATGCTAAATAATTAATTAAGAAATTTAGTTTGGAAAATGCTAAGGTAGTGTCAACACCTATAACAACCAATACTAAAATAGATAATGGTAATGAAGGAAAATCAATAGATTCAAAGCTTTATAGAAGCATGATTGGTAGCCTCTTCTACTTAACCACTAGTAGACCGGATATTTTATTTATGGTTGGTATGTGTGCTAGGTACCAATCATGTGCCAAAGAATCACATTTAGTTGCCGTTAAGAGAATCTTAAGATATATTAAAGGCACACAAAATGTAGGACTATGGTACCCTAGGACTAGGTATTTTGATTTGGTTGGGTACACCGATTCCGATTATGCTGGTTGCAAATTGGATCGGAAGAGCACTAGTGGTGGATGTTAATTCCTTGGGTCCTCCCTAGTTAGTTGGAGTAGTAGGAAGCAACCTTGTGTTGCTCTATCCACCACCGAGGCCGAATATGTGGCTATGGGTGGTTGTGTAGCTCAACTACTATGGATGAGACATACTTTAGAGGACTATGAGCTACTTTACTCCAACATAAAAGTATTTTGTGATAATGTGAGCACTATAAATTTGACCAAAAATCTGGTGCATCACTCTAGGACCAAGCACATTGAAGTGAAGCATTACTTCATTAGAGATCATGTGGCTAAGGGGGACATTGATCTAAATTACATTGAATCTAAGTCCAATCTAGCTGACATCTTTACCAAGCCTCTCCCCGAAATAGAATTTTCATCACTTAGGAGAGAACTTGGAATGTGCTTAGTTGAATAGAGGTGTAGGTTTGCATGATCCTATAGAAAATCTAGGTTTTATACCTCTATACATCTCACAAAAGACCTAAGAAACCTTGACTTTTGTATTTAGACACTTAGACATCATGTGAGATGTTAGGAAGATGCACTTGGTTCATCATGCTTGTTATGATGCATTACTATGAACCAAAGTGTCATCTAGAGACATTAATCCTTCATTGGACCAATCATTGGGAAGGCTTATACACAATTAATGTGCATATAGCTCCAAGAATATGATTGGAAATGTCAAACAAAACATAAATTAAACTATGTTTATCATATTTTGAAAAATATTTTTCAAGTGGAACACAAAAGTGATACAAAGTTTGCCAAAACATAAGAACTTTTGCTAGTTTCCAAGTTTGTATCAATCATTAAATTTGGAAAACATATATTTTTCAAATTATTTTTCTTTGATAAAGGATGATTTCAGAAATGTGTACACAAAATTTTGTGATTTTTTGAGGTCTCTAGAATTTTTAACGTATTTCTGAATTTAGGCTGAAAAGGTTGAAATTTGGATTTCAGGCATATCAGTCGACTGACTCAGAAATCAGTTGACTGATACTCTAATTTTTCTACAAATTCAGCCCATTTCCTGGTTTTGGTTGTAATTCTTAAGTGTCATGACCCCAAGTATGATAATCTTCAGCAACAAGAAGGTTTAGGACTGATTGATGTAGTGTTTTAGGGGGAGAATCATAATCTATATATTTTCATTCCCTACACTCATATATTTATCTAAGAGTCCATGGTTCAAAATATATTTTCAAAACATTTTAAAATCACTTTAGAAAACCTTGGTGAAGTCTATTTTTTGATAACAATCACCATTGAAGAAGTTGATAGAAAGTATATAAAAAACTTTAAAGTTTTAATGGTTTTTAAACTTTGTATCAATCTCCTACTTTAATGGTTATATTTTTTCCAAGATTTTTCACTGATTGTATGTGTTATAAGTATTATACATATGAAATTTCGTGATTTTTTAAGCTATGTATAATTACTTAGGATTTTTCAAACTAAGATTCTGATAACTGAAAAATCAGGTTCTTCAGTTATGGGGCAGTCGACTGAATGGCGCGCAGTTGCCCTTGTGGCAATTGCCTTGGTGGAAACCGCCCTGGTGGTAAAATCGCCCTGGCAAAATTGCCCTAGCGACAAAACCGCCCTGGCAAAACCGCCATGGCGAATCGCCGGCGAAACCGCCTAGCGGCAAATCGCCTCGCACCTGGCACAGCCGCCTGGCGGAAATCACTCTGGCGGAAATCGCTCGCGAATCGCCTTGGCGGAAATCACACGCGAAGTGCCTGCCGAACTACCTTTGGCGCCGACTATCGTTGGTGATGGGCACTTGATGTTTACGAGGACACTACTATCTTTGGGTTTTCTAAAAAATAGCTCCATTTCCTGGTATTTAGTGTACTTTTGAAGTCCTAAATCTATGGCATGATACTCTTCATTATAGAAAAGTTTTAGGACTGTTTTATGTAATGTTTTAGGGGGAGTTTCCTCATATCAAAGTTTTTCATCCCCTTAACTTATATTGTTGGTGCAAAGTTAGATTTTAACCTCCAATTCTTTGTTAGGCTTTGCTCCACATGTTTGTCATTCATCATGAACCATATCTTGGACTAAGGGGGAGCTTAATTTCAATTTTATGCCTTAATTCAAGATACATCAAATTTCACTCTTTCATGCCAATTTATGTATTTTCTCTTTTTGATGTATGTCAAAGGGGGAGAAGGAATGTTTAAGTTAGAATTCATATTGAAAATATGATGGAAATATGATTATGTGCATGAATGTCTAAAGATAGAATTCATATTGGAAATATGATTATGTGCATGTTTTAAAGACCTAACTTAAATGATTGTCAAACATCAAAAAGGGGGAGATTGTTGGTCCAACAATGCCCCAAGCATTTATATGTTTTGATGTTTGGATATTCATCTAAGTTAGGCAATACTTTGTGATCTAATTGTGAACGTGTTTAAGTGATAGGAAAATCCAAGTATGAAGACTTAGTAAAGGCAAAGTCCAAGTGTGATCTTGGCAAAGGAAGTCCAAAGGCAAGTCTTGGCAGCGTAAGTCTAAGCATGTAGTCTTGGTGGCATAAAGTCCAAGCACACTTTGGCAAAGGGAACCAAAGACATGACAAAACCGAAGGAAGCTCTTGGAAGCAAGCGCAAAGGATGAACAAGTCACGGATTCGGAGGGATCCTGGAGGCGCAAGGCTTAAGGAAGAGCTAGAAGGTTGAGTCTAGGTATAGGGAGTCAATTCAAGTATGAATTATTTATACTTCATGAGTATCAGTCGACTGATACGATGCTCGACTGAGTCAGGTTAAAACCACGGCGATCGATCATTGCCGAGGTAGCGATCGGCGATGATGAATAATCGATCGTGCCGGGGCTTGCGATCGGTGATCAAGACAATGATGGGAACAGAATGGAGTCTCATTCGACTCCTCGCTGGGATCACTCGACTGATCGCTTTATCAGTCGACTGATGAAGTGATCAGTCGACTGATCAGGCAACCATTGGAAATGGCAGTTGCGTATCTCCGTGGATTTGCTTCGTCAGAAGCCGTTGGCTTCGGCGGTAGTCGATTGATGTTGTACATCAGTCGACTGATCGTGCTCCAACGAGAAAAATAGCCCTCTCTCTATAAAAAAAGTGCTGGTGGTGGCTTTGAGGGCTAATGCTTACATTCTGATCTTTCTCTCGAGCCCCCACAAATTTTCTAAAGCTTTCAAGTGTTTAATCCTCCTCCTCCTCTCTAATCTTCATCTACATCCTTTGTAAGAAGAGGAGGGTTTGTAAGAAGAGGAGGGTTTGTAAAAGAGAAAGCTTCTTAGTGGAATTGCTTGGGTTGATCCACCTTAAGGATCGCCGTGGGGTAGGAGCATTATCTCCGAACCACGTAAAGGCCTTGTGTTAGCATTGTGTTTTCATTTGTATTTATATTGTATTTGTTGTGCTTCCGCTAACTACTCTTGTAGAAACAAAAATGAGCTATTCACCCCCCCTCTAGCTTCCAACGATCACCCTACATAAACCTCATGTTTGAGGTTAAAACCTCATGTTTGATGTGTATCAATCGACTGAGACCATGTGGCAGTCGACTAGTGTGAGTCAACTAGGGTTTGATTGTGGTGAGTGTCCTAGTAGTCAACTACCAGAGGTGGGCAGTCGACTGATTTACCAAGAAGTCGACTGATCTTGTGATCAGTTGACTGGTGCTCGAAATCTCGGGCACAGAATCGAGTCGAGACTCGACTACTTGGGTTAGCAGTCGAGTGAAGGCTCGATCAGTCGACTGATAGACACTATTAGTTGACTGATGTCCTATCAATTGGATTTTTCTAGTGTGGATTGCACCGTTGTCTCACAGTAATAGTGTCATCAGTCGACTGATGGTCCCGAGCAGTCGACTGATAGGCAAAAATCTAGCCCGATTGCAGGTTATAAAGGTAGCTCGAAAGGAGGGTTTTTGTAGCGATTTTCTTGGGTGAATTGGAGTGATTTGCTATTGCAAATCAGGGACTTCAAGGCTAGTCCAAGGCAATCAATGATCAAGCAATCAAAGTTCTCCTATAAAGTGTTTTTATTTACTTACATTGTTTTTCATACTTGTATTAGCTTGTATCTTTAGTATTACTTAGTGTAATCATTGTAAGGGGTTTCTCCACCTCCGGATTATTCCGAGAAGGAGTTATTTGTGATTAGTGGTTGCATGTGCATCACTAGAGCTCTTTAGAGCTCGATCCATGGAGTAGGAACCATTCGGTTCCAAACCATGTTAAATACTTGTGTATTGGTGTATTTGTATTTGTCGTATTTCGTTATTGCTTTATTTCCGCTGCGCTAACATGACTTGTAGAGACAAACACAATTGAATTCCATCGAACGATCGAAACGAGCTATTCACCCCCCCCCCTCTAGCGGTCACCGTTTCCTCTACAAATCCAACCTTTGATTCAAGTCAATTTAATTTAATGAATCTCTATTTATTAGTTTAAATTGACTCAATGAATCAAATCTAAATTAGACTCATTCAACACTTGAATCAAATTGAGTCCAACTCAATTAGTCTAATTTGGATTACTCTTAATCCAATTTGGTTCATCACATGAACCTAATCCTCTTGATCCATCATATGAACCTAATCTCCATCTAATTGTCCTCTGTGTGTGACCTTATAGGTTCTTATAATGTTGGCAATGCTCCTAAACTAATTTAGAAACATAAGCAATGAGCGGTATCGAGCAACACATCATTGCTACCCAAGTTACAAGAATGTTGAGATCCAACATCACCTTTGTGACTACTAATTGTGACTCTCATAATATGGGACAATGTCCCTCTATCCTTGACATCTAGATTGAACAATTGAGGCATAGACCATGTCATCCTGTGTACAATCTATATCTTGAACTCCAAGTAGACTCACTCTAATCAAATGAGCTAAATATCTCATATTGACTCATTTGGGTATGACCATGCACTTAGTGGTCTCACACTATCAAGAATATGATATCACTCCCGTCATATAGGATGGATAGATCTCATCTACATCACTCATATCCCTCCGAATAATTTGTTACATACCCAGTAATCGCCTTTATAGTCTATCTATTTATGGGTGACGTTTGACGAAGCCAAAGTATGCAACTCCTTATATAGGGAACCATGGTGACTTCAGGTCCAAGAACTAATAGTCATAATAATAGTGACATGAGAAATTATATGACACTCATATAACAAGCCATGATACTTTCTCATGGCGGGTCATTCAGTATACATTCTCCAATGCATTCCCATGTGTCAACTTGATATCTCATATCCATGACTTGTGAGATCAAGTCATCGAGTTGACCTATATGCTAGTCTCTTCTCATTAATATTGTCCCTGAATATTAATACTTGACTAGGAATGATTAATAGTAGTATTCCATATATCATCTTATTATCGATTCAACCAATCAATTGATATAGATAAGAACCTTCTACTCAAGGACGCTATTATACTTAGTTATTTGGCACCAATATAAGTAAGTATAATAACCATAAAGAAATGCCTTTATAAATATATATAGGAATATGATACAACAAGTAATTACAACAATCATCACATGATCGGCTCTAGGGCTTTCACTAATAATCTACCACTAGCACTAGTGTCAATCACTGTAGTATCTAATACCCAATGACCTAGTGTGACCATCATGCTTTTTCTGTGCCAAAGCCTTGGTCAAGGGATCTGTGACGTTAGCCTCTATGGGTACTCTACAAATCTTCACATCTCCTCTATCGATAATCTCTCGAATGAGATGGAAGCATCGTAGTATGTGTTTGGTCCGCTGGTGTGAGCGAGGTTCCTCAGCCTGCCCAATCGCTCCATTGTTGTCACAATAGAGCTCTATAGGATCTGCTATGCTAGGAACCACTCCAAGCTCAGTAATGAACTTGCTGATCCAAACTGCCTCCTTTGCTACCTCTGATGCAGCAATATACTCGGCCTCTGTTGTAGAATCAGCAACTGTGTCCTGCTTCGAACTCTTCCAACTCATAGCAACACCTTTCAAGCAAAACATGAACTCTGACTGCGATCTATAATCATCCTGGTCAGTTTGGAAGCTGGCATCACTGTAACCCTTCACAGCTAGTTCCCTATCGCCTCCAAATATCAAGAAATATTCTTTAGTCCTTCTTAAGTACTTAAGAATATTCTTGACCGCTATCCAGTGACGCTCACCTGGATCTGACTGGTATCTGCTCGTCATGCTCAAAGCATACGAGACATCAGGATGAGTACATAGCATGGCATACATGATAGATCCTATGGAAGATGCATAAGGGATCTTATCCATGCGGTCTCTCTCCTCTCTAGAAGAGGAACTTTGAGTCTTCGAAAAACTCACACCATGTGACATCGACAGAAATCCCTTCTTGGAATTTTGCATGACAAACTGTAGTAATACCATGCCAATATATGTACTCTGACTTAGGCCAAGATATCTCTTAGATCTATCTCTATAGATCTTGATGCCTAGAATACAGGCTGCTTCGCCTAAGTCCTTCATTGAGAAACACTTCCCTAGCCAAGTCTTCATAAATTGTAGCGAAGGGATGTCATTCCCAATGAGTAGTATGTCATCCACATACAATACAAGGAAGACAACTGTGTTCCCATTAACCCTCTTATAGACACAGGGTTCATCTTCATTCTTGATGAAACCAAATTATTTGATCGCATCATCGAATCGAAGATTCTAACTCCGAGAAGCTTGCTTTAGCCCATAAATGGACCTTTGCAGCTTGCATACTTTTCCAGTATGCTGTGGATCTACAAAACCCTCAGGTTGTGTCATGTACACATCCTCAAGCAAGTTTCCATTCAGAAATGTGGTTTTAACATTCATTTGCTAGATCTCATAATCGTGGTACGCTGCAATAGCAAGCATGATCTGAATGGACTTAAACATCGCAACTGGAGAAAAGGTTTCATCATAGTCAATACCATGAATTTGCTTGAAACCTTTAGGCACCAATCGACCCTTATAGGTATGCATAAGTCCATCCATGTCAGTCTTTCTCTTAAAGACCCACTTACACCCAATGGGTTTGACGCCTTCAGGTGGATCAACCAAAGTCCATACTTGGTTGGTGTACATGGATTCCATCTTGGATCTCATGGCCTCCAGCCATTTCTCAAAATCTGAGCTCATCACAGGTTTCTGATAGAAGGTAGGCTCATTCTCAACGAGCATAACATCATCATGGTCAGACAATAGAAATGAGTATCTCTCAGGCTGACGATCTACCCTATCAGACCCGCGAAGAGGTAGGTCTACCTGAACAGGTTGTTGTTCCATAACTCTTTATGCAACAATCTCATTATCCACAATACTTTGTGGTTCCTGTTCAACCTCCATCAAGGCCTCAGTGCTGTGGTCCATATCTTGAATTTCTTCAAGATCGAATATACTCCCACTAGTTTTTCTAGAAACAAAGTCCCTTTCAAGAAATATCCCATTCTTTGCCACAAACACTTTGTGCTGACTGGGAATGTAGAAGTAATATCCCTTTGTTTCCTTGGGATATCCAACAAAATAACACTTATTGGATTTAGGTCCCAGTTTGTCTGAGACTTGACGTCAAACGTAAGCCTCACAACCCCAAATCCTCATGAAAGACATCTAGGGATTTTTCCCTATCTATATCGTATATGGTGTCTTTATCACAGCTTTGGATGGAACACGGTTAAGTGTGAAGGCTACTGTGTCTAGAGCATATACCCAAAAGGATATCGGAAGATCTGTGTGACTCATCATAGATCGTACAATATCTAATAGGGTATGATTCCTCCTTTTGGATACACCATTCCACTGTGGTGTTCCAGGAGGAGTGAGTTGGGATAGAATCCCACACTCAGCTAGATAGTCACGAAACTCATGGCTAAGGTATTCACCACCTCAATCTGATCGAAGTATCTTAATACTCTTGCCAAGCTGGTTTTATACTTCATTCTTGAATTCTTTGAACTTTTCAAAGGATTCTGACTTATGTGTCATCAGATACACATAACCATATCTACTGAAGTCATCAGTAAATGTAATGAAGTACCTATAACCACCTCTAGCAGCGACATTGAAAGGGCCACACACATCACTATGTATAAGTCCTAACAAGTCTGTTGCTCTTTCAATGTATCTACTAAAGGGAGTCTTGGTCATCTTGCCTAGAAGGCAAAACTCACATGTCTCATATGATTCAAAATCAAATGAGTCCAGCAACTCATCCTTATGGAGCTAGGATAAGCGACTCTCATTTATGTGACCTAAGCGACAATGGCAGAGATAGGATTGGTTCAACTCATTTGACTTGAACCTTTTGGTACTTATGTTATAGATGGGTTCTCTAAGTCTAGAATGTAGAGTCCGTTCATTAGAGGTGCATGTCAATAGAACATATCATTTAAATAAACGGAACAATATTTTTTTTTATTATAAATGAAAAGCCTTTCTTTTCTAAACAAGAAACTGAAATGATGTTCTTTATGAGAGCAGGCACATAACAACATTCATCTAATTCTAGTACAAACCCAGAGGGCAGAGATAGAAAATAAGTTCCTACCCTTGCTCCATTGCCTACTCGTAGGTCTACCTCACCCTTCATCAATGCCCTGCTATTTCTCAGCACCTGTACATTAGTACAAATGTGAGAAGCACATCCGGTATCAAATACCCACGATGAAAAAAATAGATAGATTGACTTCTATAACATATATACCTGAAGTAGAAGTCTCACTTCTCTTCTTGTTAAGATCTTCCAAGTATCCTTTGCAGTTTCGCTTCCAGTGACCGGTCTGACCACAGTGATAGCATTCACCATCCTTGGCAACCCGTCCTTTAGGTTTCAGTGCCTTGCCATTTTCCTTGGCTTGGGACTTTCCCTTACTTTTAAGCTTGCCCTTGCCTTTCTTCTTTTGCACCATCAAAATGGAGTTGGGCTTTGCCTTCTTAAGGTTGAGCTCAGCAGTTCTCAACATGCTAAGCATCTCATGTAGGGATATATACTGAAAAGTCTATCTTTTGTATGAACATCTTTATTTTGAAATAATAATCACATGATCATTGTTTGCATTTTTATGGTTATGCAATATTGTCTAATACATTACATTGTAGATAACATGGAGTGTGGTGTCACACGGGAGATCATGTTATCGACTCCTTGTAAAGTATAAGTAAAGGATCACAACAACAATGGCTTTGGACAAACCATCGGAATGGTTGTAGTGTGATTTGGTATTGGTTTGTCTTGACTATAGAATCACACTAGTGCACTTTGTGTGTATTGAGCAGGACCGACTTAGAGGTGATTCGATTTATTGCTGACTACATAATCGAATCGGACCTCAGATATTATTTTGTACATGCTCTTAATCACGATATAATAATGGGCACATATACTTAGTATTCATATCTTTGATTTACCAATGGGCGAGATTTATAGATTAAATCGATAGGCTCGGTAAGTTGAGAGATGATATTATTTATATGGTGTGCCATTGATTATAAGAGGAAACCGTCTCCTATATATTAGGATGATGATGTCCCCTTGAGGAGCTCATAAGGTTCATCATGTAAACCCTGCAGGTGGACTTGGTCCGGCATGATGAAAAGGTTGAGTGGTACTACTCATGGAGTTAGATGTTGATTAATTAATGGTCAGTAAATTAATTAATCGACGGACATTCGAGATCTTAAACACGGGGAGAAAATGTACAAATAATATATGGAGCCCATATTATCTTATGGGGCTTAGTGAGGTAGATCAATGATAATCCTTTAGTGGATTGGATTATCATTAATGGATCGGACTTTATGTGGGCTTGATCCATGGGTGGCCAAGATTCAACTCCTCCTCATGGTCCCTAATGTAGCCTATTAACACCTCATGAAGCTTAGATCCAATGGATAGAAACAAAACTCTAGATCCAAAGGTAGAGATTAAATCTCTAAGATCCGACGGTTGAGATTAAATCTCTAGATTCGACGGTTGAGATTAAATCCCTAGAACCAATGGTGGTGATTAAAAGGAGGCTTATCCCTAACTCTATAAAAGGAGAGCAAGGGGTTGGCGTGGAGAAAAAAAAATAAGTTAGGGTTTTGGAGGTTGGCAGCAAGAGAACTAGGGTTTGGGCTTTGGCGGCACCTAATAAGGAAAGAATTCCTTTCCTTCTTCTCCTTCCTCAAGCTACCGACGCCCTTCCACCCTTTTCCAGCCATTGGCTGGAAGCCAAAGACCCTCTTCTCCTTCTCCTTAGGTGGTGGAAACAAGATATAGGGCTTTCCCTTGGTGTCTTAGCCGGTTTCCACCATAATCTCCTTCTCCTTGTTGGCCGGCGGCAAGCATTCTCCTTGTTGTTTGTTGGTTGGTTATAGGAAGGAGAAGGGCCTTGTTTCTATTCTTCCTCTTGCTTTGGAAGAGAAAGGAAGGAAGATTTACGATCTAGGAGCTTCAACTTTTGGTAGATCGTCATCCACACGATGTCCGAAAGGAGGAAGGTCATACATTAGAAGATCGAGAGGTATACCTATTCTCTATTCTCTTTTGTTACTTGCTTGTATTTGTTTTTCCAATTATGAGCATGATAAATTCTGTTTGTGGATAAATAATACTTGGATCCCGAACATAAATACAAAAAACGGTGATCCGAACATCGTATATTCCGCGGCTACTCGTAGAATAGAGGATGGTCGCTTGAACAACGAATTTGTTCAAGTGACCTCTTTAAACGAATAGCACGACGATGACTTGATTGTTTGGGCAATCCCTTTTGTCTAGGATTAAATTTTTTAATCCAGGGACATTGATGGGATCGCCATGAACAAACAACCAAATTGAAGTGGGAAGCAAAGTTTCCCCTCACGGACTCGATAAGGAAAACCCTTCAATTGGTATCAGAGCCAAGGTTTTTGATTTTGTGTGTTTAGGATTCTGTTAATTTTTTTTCACTTTTCATATATTATATGTGCCGGATAATAGTAGGATATGCGTAGTTTAACTCTTTGGTTGCAGGCATAAGATCCGACTATTATCGCCATATGTGTGTATGTGATTGTATGTGTATATTTTGTCGAATCCTCGGGGTTGACGAGGCTAGTATTTGATTTTTTGTAAATTAGATATGACATTGTTTAGCCACTCTTTATTTTATTTTACTTTCGATCTAGATTTCATGTACACTCTCTCGTGGAGTATAGGATTGATGGATGTAAATTAAAATAGGTTTTAGTCTCGGCTCGGATCTCCGGATGGCTCGTACATGGCATAGGAGGAGCGGACGAGATGGCGATGCGACGGGAGACATATTGAAGACAAAAGCCATAATAGTTGGAAAATAATTTATTTTTCATATTTATTGCTTTTTGTTTGATATGCATGTCGTAGGCTAGGAAAAATCCTCAATTTCAAATTACTAAGTGGGAGAGGGAATTTTTTTAAAATTCCCACAGCCTCCATTACGATTTGACATGTGATGCAAATAAACTTGCGCGTCGGCTCTGAGTGTCTTCCTCCCCATCGGATGGGTTTGTTTACAAATCACAAGGTCGAATATGGTTATAGAAAATTATTAAGGAGCATGTGTACTTCCCCATCATAAGGCACATAACCCGAGATAATTACCTTGGTACCAAGTAATGGTGAACACTTAGATACAAATATAAGTATCCTCCCCATCAGAGTCACTGCTTTTATTTGTAGGGCCGAAGAGAAACCAACTATTAATTTTATTTGTCAAAAAGTTAGGTTGACAAGATAGTAAAATTAATGGGTAAAATCTCCTCTTACAAATGTAGAATTTGTATACGTCCACACTATCGTGGTTTGAGGTAAAATTAATGGGTAAAATCTCGGTGTTTTGAGGTGTTGGTTGATTTTAAAATTTTATTGTTTGATGAATCAATAATTTTTTGAAATCCAAAGTAATGATCTATGTGATTCTTAGGATTTTCAAAATGACTTTCAGTCCACTTGTTATGATACTAAAGGAAAATAAACTTACTGTACCCAAATAATGTTGATTGGAAAAGAATCTAGATATTGTCTTAACTGCTGAGGAGTACAAATATGTACTCTTCGAAGAGGGTCCTCCTAAGCTTGTGAATGAGCTGGAAGCCCTTGGAGCTGAGATCGATGGGGAAACCCAGGTCGATATCATTCTCCAATCGACAGAAAGGCTTGCTCAGGCTCAGGCCATGGTTGCTGAGAAGGTTTCTACTTCTAAGCCGAAAGGCAAGAAGAAGAAGAAACAAGAAGGAGCAAAGGTGGTGGGAGGATCTCAGGGCAAGTACTTCACTTGCAAGTAGAATGGACATTGGAAGAAGGACTGTCCCAATCCAAAGCAAGAACAAAGGTATATCCTTTGGTCTAGTCGTTGAAACATGGTTAGCGGTATTATCTACCGTCACCTGGTGTGTAGATATGGGAGCCACTGATCATGTCTGCAATACTTTGTAGGGGTTCCAGGAAACCCGACGACCAGCTAAAGGGAAGATTACCATTTACTTGGGCAATGCCATGAAGGTGGCAGCTATTGCAGTGGGAGACGTTTTATTTATCTTTTGAGAAAAATAAAACTTTGGTTCTGGAAAATTCCCTTTATGTACCTTTATTTAGAAAGAATTTAGTTTCTGTTTCTAAATTGTTTATGGATGGATATTCTATTTCTCTTAATGACAAAGATGTTATAAAAAGGAATAGGGAGATTATCTGTTCAGGTGCATTGATAGGAAATTTATACACACTTGAACTAAAACCTCCCACGATGCAAATTGAAGTTAATAGCTCATCTTCTAATTCCAATAAGAGAAAAGAACCTTCGAAGATGAACAAAACATATCTTTAGCATCTTAGGCTTGGTCACATTAACCTAAGCAGAATTCAAAGGTTGATAACTGATGGACCTTTGGGTTCATTAGTGGTGAAGGATCTCCCAACCTGCGAATCCTGCTTGGAAGGTAAAATGACCAAGAGGCCTTTTAAGGACAAGGGGTATAGAGCCAAAGATGTGTTAGAATTGGTTCATTCTGATTTGTGTGGTCTTATGTCTATCCAGGCTAGAGGTGGTTTTGAGTATTTCGTCTCTTTTATAGATAATTACTCAAGATATGGATACATTTACCTGATGCGCCGCAAGTCTAAATGCTTTGACAAGTTCAAAGAATTCAAGGCTGATGTGGAGAAACGCCAAGGTAAAAGTATCAAGACACTACGATCTGATTGTGGTGGTGAGTACCTCTTGGGAGAGTTTAGGAACTACTTATCAGAGGCTGAGATTCAATCCCAATTGACTGCACCTGGCACACCTCAATAGAACGGTGTAGCAGAGCAAAGGAATAGGACTCTTATGGAGATGGTTAGATCGATGATGAGTTATTCTGAGTTGCCAGATTCGTTCTGGGGATATGCTCTAGATACGGCGGTGTACATTCTGAACTTGGTTCCATCTAAATCAGTGCCTTCTACTCTCACAGAATTGTTGACTGGGAGAAAGCCTAGTCTAAGACATATTCGGATATGGGGGAGTCCAACACATGTGCTAAAGTAGATACTGGTAAGTTGGAACCTCGTACAGAAGTACGCATGTTCGTTGGCTATCGTAGAGGAACGAAGGGTGGTTTGTTTTATAGTCCTAGAGATTAGAGGGTGATCGTTAGCACGAACGCCAGATTTCTAGAGAAAGACTATGTGATGAGCCATAAGCCCAAGAGTAAAATTATTCTGGAGGAATTAAAAGGGGAAGTCACTTCTTTAGTACCACCAGTACAAGAGGATATACTAGATGTCACTGCACCGCGTGCCACAGAAGATACACAGGTGATACCTCATCGTAGTGGGAGGGTTGTGAGATAGCCTGATAGATTCATGTTCTTGAGAGAATCTTCTGATTTGGTCCATGGCAAACATGAACATGATCCCTGGACATATGACGAGGCAATCCAAGATAAAAATGCAGTATCTTGGCAAAGTGCAATGAATGCTGAGATTGAATCTATGGATTCAAATCAGGTCTGGGAGCTAGTAGACCCACCCGATGGTGTAAAAACCATTGGATGCAAGTGGATCTACAAAAGAAAGAGAGGAATAGATGGGAAGGTTGAGACCTTCAAAGCAAGGCTTGTTGCGAAGGGGTATACTCAGAAAGACGGTATCGATTATGAGGAGACCTTTTCGTCGGTAGTCATGCTTAAGTCTATCCGGATTCTCTTATGCATAGCAGCTCATATGGATTATGAGGTGTGGCAGATGGATGTCAAGATAGCTTTCCTTAATGGAAGTCTTGAGGAAAACATCTATATGAAGCAACCAGAGGGATTCATTGCGAAGGGCAAAGAGCATCTTGTATGTAAGCTTAATCGGTCCATTTATGGATTAAAGCAAGCTTCGAGGTCTTGGAACATCCTCTTTGATGAGGTAATCTAGTCTTATGGATTTATTCAAAGTCCGGATGAGTCTTGTGTATACAAGAGATGTGACGGAAACATAGTGGTATTTCTTGTACTATACATAGATGACATTTTGTTGATTGACAATAATATCAAGGTGTTATCAGACGTAAGGGTATGGTTGTCCAAACAGTTTGATATGAAGGACTTGGGAGAAGTGGGACACATCCTTGGGATCAAGGTTATAAGGGATTGCAGGAAAAGGATGTTGTGCTTATCCCAAGCTTCATACATAGACATGATTATGGATCGTTTTAGCATGCAGAACTCCAAGAAGGGTTTTCTACCTTTTAGGCATGGAGTTCCTTTATCTAAGGAGATGTGTCCTAGATCATCTGAGGAGATAGAGGAGATGAAGGTGGTTTCTTATACTCGGCAGTAGGAAGCCTCATGTATGCGATGCTATGTACGAGACCAGATATCTTCTTTGTCATGGGCATGGTAAGCAGATATCAGAGTAATCCAGGACAGGGACATTGGACTGCGGTAAAACATATATTGAAGTACCTGAGAAGGACTAGGGATTATATGTTGGTTTATCGGGCAGACCAATTACTTCCTGTGGGTTACATGATTTTGACTTCTAATCTGATAGGGATAACAGTAAGTCTACCTTAGGTTTTGTGTTTACTTTGGGAGGTGGAGCCATTGTATGGAGGAGTGTCAAGCAGTAATGCGTGGCAGACTCCACCATGGATGCTGAGTATGTGGCAGCCTCTGAGGCAGCCAAAGAAGTTGTGTGGCTCAGGAACTTCCTGATGGACTTGGATGTGATTCTTGGTTTGCCCAGAACTATCACAATTTATTGTGATAATAGTGGTGCAGTTGCAAACTCGAAGGAACCACGAGCCCATAAGGCTAGTAAACATATAGAGCGCAAGTACCACATGATACGAGAAATCGTAAAGGAGGTAGAAGTTGCTGTCACCTAGATTGCATCAGAGGATGACCTGGTAGACCCTTTTCACTAAGGCCCTTCTAGAGAGAGCTTTGATAGGCAAGTGGAGGGAAGGGGAATCAGATGTATGGCAGTATGAGGACAGCATAGTCTTTTAGTATAAGTGGGAGATTGTAGGGATGTATACTGAAAAGTCTATCTTTTGTATCAACATCTTTATTTTGAAATAAGAATCACATAATTATTGTTTACATTTTTATGGTTATGCAATATTGTCTAATACATTACATTATAGATAAAATGGTGTGTGGTGTCACACGGGAAATCATGTTATCGGCTCCTTGTAAAGTATAAGTAAAGGCTCACAACCATGATGGTTTGGACAAACCATCGGAATAGTTGTAGTGTGATTTGGTATTGGTTTGTCTTGATCATAGAATCACACTAGTGTACTTTGTGTGTATTGAGCAGGACTGACTTAGAGGTGATTCAATTTATTGCTAACTACATAATCGAATCAGACTTCAGATATTATTTTGTACATGCTCTTAATCCCGATATAATAACAGGCACATATACTTAGTATTCATCTCTTTGATTTACCAATGGGCGAGATTTATAGATTAAATCGATAGGCTCGGTAAGTTGGGAGATGATATTATTTATATGGTGTGTCGTTGATTATAGGAGGAAACCGTGTCCTATATATTAGGATGATGATGTCCCCTTGAGGGGCTCATAAGGTTCATCATGTAAACCCTGCAGGTGGACTTGGTCCGACATGATGAAAAGATTGAGTGGTACTACTCATGGAGTTAGATGTTGATTAATTAATGGTCAGTAAATTAATTAATCGATGGACATTCGAGATATTAAACACGGGGAAAAAATGTACAAATAATATATAGAGCCCATATTAACTTATGGGGGTTGGTGAGGTAGATCAATGATAATCCTTTAGTGGATTGGATTATCATTAATGGATCAGGCTTTATGTGGGCTTGATCCATGGGTGGCCAAGATCCAACTCCTCCTCATGGTCCCTAATATAGCCTATTAACACCTCATGAAGCTTAGATCCAATTGATAGAAACAAAACTTTAGATCCAAAGGTAGAGATTAAATCTCTAAGATCCGACGGTTGAGATTAAATCTTTAGATCTGACGGTTGAGATTAAATCCCTAGAACTAATGGTGGAGATTAAAAGGAGGCTTATCCCTAACTCTATAAAAGGAGAGCAAGGGGTTGGCGTGGAGAAAATAAAAAGAGAAGTTAGGGTTTTTGAGGTTGGCGGCTAGAGAGCTAGGGTTTGGGCTTGGGCGGCACCTAATAATGAAAGAATTCCTTGCCTTCTTCTACTTCCTCAAGCTGCCGGCCCCCTTCCACCCTTTTTCAGCCATTGGCCGGTGGCCAAAGACACTCTTCTCCTTCTCCTTAGGTGGTGGAAACAAGATATAGGGCTTTCCCTTGGTGTCTTGGCTGGTTTCCACCATAATCTCCTTCTCCTTGTTGGCCGACAGCAAGCATTCTCCTTGTTGCTTGTTGGTTGGCTATAGGAAGGAGAAGAGCCTTGTTTCTATTCTTCCTCTTGCTTTGGAAGAGAAAGGAAGGAAGATTTTCGTTCTAGGAGCTTCAACTTTTGGTAGATCGTCGCCCACACAATGTCCGAAAGGAGGAAGGTCATACATTAGAAGATCGAGAGGTATACCTATTCTCTATTCTCTTTTGTTACTTGCTTGTATTTATTTTTCCAATTATGAGCATGATAAATTCTGTTTGTGGCTAAATAATACTTGGATCCCGAACATAAATACAAAAACCGACGATCCGAACATCGTCTATTATGCGGCTACTCGTAGAATAGAGGATGGTGGCTTGAACAACGAGTTTGTTCAAGTGACCTCTCTAAACGAATAGCACAACGATGACTTGATTGTTTGGGAAATCCCTTTTGTCTAGGATTAAATTTTTTAATCCGGGGACATTGATGGGATCGCCATGAACAAACAACCAAATTGAAGTGGGAAGCGAAATTTCCCCTCACGGACTCGATAAGGAAAACCCTTCATCTCAGGCAGTGGCTTATCAATTTCATTCATATTGTAATTCATGACAAATTGATTGTATCTTTCTAGCAAGGATTGCAATATCAAGTCAGTGGCCACTTCTTAGCCAAGTGGGAATCCCAACCTCTGTAGGTTTTCTATGTACCCAATGATCTTGAGTATATATGGACCTACGGGAGTCCCATCTTGCATCTTGCACTGAAACAGTGCCTTAGAGATCTCGAATCTCTCGTGCCTTGCTTGTCCTTGATACAGTTAATGAAAATGTTCAACCATATCAAAAGCATTCATTAACTCGTGTTGCTTCTGAATCTCAGAGTTCATGGTCATGAGCATGAGGCATGAGACATCTAATGCATCATCTTGGTGCTTCTTGTAAGCATCTCGGTCAGCTCGCGAGGCAGTGGCAAGAGGTGCTTCCGGAATGGGCTACTCTAGGAAGTACAATTTTCTTTCTTGTTTGAGAACAATTCTCAGATTCCTGTACCAGTCCAGAAAATTAACTCCATTGAGCTTGTCCTTCTCAAGGACAGAACGCAGGGAGAGAGTGTTCATGTTTGACGACATGACAATCTACAACATAAATAATGCAGAAAGTAAATATCATATTCCATTTATCATTTAATTAGGCCTTTAATTAAATGATGCTCCCACTGAATTATAGGACTTTTGTAGAATTGAGTCATGAATGTGGTCAAACCATAATCCAAGATGCATACCAACTAGCTATAATTCTCGCGGGACAAGATCCACATCATACTACGCCTTGAGTTAGCTTTGGCTAAATCGCCCAAGACTTAGTATGATTGGTAGGTAACAAATTACCAATTACATCTCTATGCAACTCTTGTTTATATGATCAAGATCCACATTTACAAAAAAAAACTTGAGTTAGTTTTGGCTAAATCGCCCAAGATTTAGTGTAAATGTGATCTTATCCTATCTTTCCAACCGTTGGAATATGACTATAGTTTTACCCGATCCAATTTAGTCAACTAGTTTCACTCAATCTAATTGAACTTATTCTCACCCAAGCTTTGATAGGCGGGACCAAGATTGTCCCTTCGCACCCTACCAAGATAATATGCATTGCTCTGCTTTGGCAGATTCAATAACAACAAATGATCGAGGTAGTGATAGGTATCAAAACTTGGTAGGCATTTCGAGTTGACTTGATTAAGACCTAATCTAATCGTGAATGTGTATCATATACACATTAAGACATTAATTACCCTATACTAGCATGCATCACATACATACAAGCAATATATATATATATATATATATATATATATATATATACTAATTAATTAATTTGTGATGAGGGCATGGCCCTACTACGATCTTCTCAAGCCAATGAGAAGATCGGGCGGTCAACCTAGAGTTAGCGGCTTCTCAAAGTGCCTCCTTTGATCGCCATGTGTCGTCGGCACCCTCCTCGTAACTCCATCTACGAGTGGACCTTCCACTGCCTTGTTTTGTACATTACAAACATGAAACTTGAGTTACATTCAAGTCTAAAATTTATTTACAATAGGACTATAATAAGGGAGGCACGATGCGCAGGTCGCATATCATATACAACATGCACAATACTAAAAATGACGCGCAAGCCGTATTATGAATTACAACACAATTTTATCCAATCACATTGGAGTTTTTGGGCCATGACCATCACAATATTATACATAATTCTAAATTATATATTTTACATAAATTTCTATAATTTTACTATCTTTTTTTTTAATTTTATGAGTCACAACTTCGCAGCGGTCCCGCTAATTGATTTTCGGGCGCGATCGCGGGACAATACCCCTTGCGGGGTTAGGGGCAGTGCCCCTTCTCACAAAATGAATCTCACGAGTGTCCCATACCGATCTTACAGTGCCTTAAGTCACTGTCCCAAGAAACAAAAATGAGACCTTGCCGTTTCGGAGAGTTTTTCTCAGTGGTTGAAGCCTACAAGTGTCCAAAACTTGTTGCTTCAACTATATGAGAAAAATACTCACAAAATCTATAAAATTAGGAAAATTATAGAGACATACAGATCTGTAATTTTTCATATCTAATACAAAAATTACAAATATAAACATGTACATGCTTCACACATGGCTCTGATACCACTGTTAGACTATCCGAGCCGTAAAAATTGCTTTTTGCATTGCGAAAACCTCGGAAGCCTGCCACGGATTTGTACGAAGATAAATAAGAATTCATGTACATGTTTATCTACACTAGATCTACCTTAGATCTACATGAGAAGAACATTACCCTTGTAGCGATGCCCTTCGCTTATCCCGTGTAGGGATGTATACTGAAAAGTCTATCTTTTGTATGAACATTTTTATTTTGAAATAAGAATCACATGATCATTGTTTGCATTTTTATGGTTATGTAATATTGTCTAATACATTACATTGTAGATAACATGGTGTGTGGTATCACATGGGAGATCATGTTATCGACTCCATGTAAAGTATAAGTAAAGGCTCACAACCTAGATGACTTTGGACAAACCATCGGAATGGTTGTAGTGTGATTTGGTATTGGTTTGTCATGACCATAGAATCACACTAGTGCACTTTGTGTGTATTGAGTAGGACCGACTTAGAGGTGATTCGATTTATTGCTGACTAAATAATCAAATCGGACCTCAGATATTATTTTATACATGCTCTTAATCACGATATAATAACGGGCACATATACTTACTATTCATCTTTTTGATTAACCAATGGGCGAGATTTATAGATTAAATCGATAGGCTTGGTAAGTTGGAAAATGATATTATTTATATAGTATGCCATTGATTATAGGAGGAAACCATGTCCTATATATTAGGATGATGATGTCCCCTTGAGGAGCTCATAAGGTTATCATGTAAACCCTGCAGGTGGACTTGGTTCGGCATGATGAAAAGGTTGAGTGGTACTACTCATAGAGTTAGATGTTGATTAATTAATGGTCAGTAAATTAATTAATCGACGGGCATTCGAGGTTTTAAACATGGGGAGAAAATGTAGAAATAATATGTGGAGCCCATATTATCTTATGGGGGTTGGTGAGGTAGATCAATGATAATCCTTTAGTGGATTGGATTATCATTAATGGATCGGACTTTATGTGGGCTTGATCCATGGGTGGCCAAGATCCAACTCTTCCTCATGGTCCCTAATGTAACCTATTAAAACCTCATGAAGCTTAGATCCAATTGATAGAAATAAAACTCTAGATCCAAAGGTAGAGATTAAATCTCTAATATCCGACGGTTGAGATTAAATCTCTAGATCCGACAGTTGAGATTAAATCCCTAGAACCAATGGTGGAGATTAAAAGGAGGCTTATCCCTAACTCTATAAAAGGAGGACAAGGGGTTGGTGTGAAGAATCAATCAAGAGAAGCTAGGGTTTTGGAGGTTGGCGACAAGAGATAGGAGCTATGGTTTGGGCTTGGGTGGCACCTAATAAGGAAAGATTTCCTTGCCTTCTTCTTCTTCCTCAAGCTGCCAGCGCCCCTTGAGCTCCTTCCAACCCTTGGCCGGCATCTAAACTCCCTCTTCTCCTTCTCCTTGGCTGGTGAAAAAAGGTTTAGGGTCCTCCCTTGAAGCTTTTGGTCGGCAACCCTTAATCTCTTCTTCCTTCTTGGTCGGCGGCAAAGCTCCATTCTTGGTGGTTGTTGGTTGGTTGAAAGAAGGAATAGAGCTTTGTTTCTATTCTTCCTCTTGCTCAGAACGAGCAAGGAAGGAATATTGGCGATCTAGGAGCTTCAACTTTTGGTAGATCGTCGCCCACACGATGTCCGAACGGAGGAAGGTCATACATTAGAAGATCGAGAGGTATATCTATTCTCTATTCTCTTTTGTTACTTGCTTGTATTTGTTTTTCCAATTATGAGCATGATATATTCTGTTTGTGGCTAAATAGTACTTGGATCCCGAACATAAATACAAAAGTCGGCGATCCGGACATCGTCTATTCCGCGGCTACTAGTATAATAGAGGTTGGTCACTTGAACAACAAGTTTGTTCAAGTGACCTCTCTAAACGAATAGCACGACGATGACTTGGTTGTTTGGGCAATCCCTTTTCTCTAGGATTAATTTTTTTTAATCCGGGGACATCAATGGGATCGCCATGAACAAACGACCGAGGTGAAGTGGGAAGCGAAGTTTCCCCTCACGGATTGATCACAAAACCTTACATCCCGCTCGTCCAAAGTTTACCAGATCTCGTAGAGTGTCAAGTGCACACTTCTCTACACGTATCCACACGGACAAAAGGTAGAGAGAACCACTTAGAGTGTGTTAGCACTTTTGGGAGGTTTCAGCCATGGAGGAGAGGGAGAGAAGAAGATAGGAGAAGGAAGAATAAGTAATCAATTCCACACTTATGTTTTTGGCCGACCACATTAAGGAGGGTTAAAATCATCCATGTAATACCAAGAGCCATGACTCTTGGTCTTCCTCATGAGGTGGCACACCATGATGTGTCCATAATGATGTGGAACATCATCATTGGCCGGCCCTATGCCAAGTCACCATGAAGTGGCATTTGGTCAAGTCAAACTTGACCCTTCATCTTCCCTCTCAAGTTAAGTCAAACTTGATCTCTTATCTCCCATGGTTGACAAATCCAACCTTTGATTCAAGTCAATTTAATTTAATGAATCTCTATTCATTAGTTTAAATTGACTCAATGAATCAAATCTAAATTAGACTCATTCAACACTTGAATCAAATTGAGTCCAACTCAATTAGTCTAATTTGGATTACTCTTAATCCAATTTGGTTCATCACATGAACCTAATCCTCTTGGTCCATCATATGACCCTAATCTCCATCTCCCCTTTGTGTGTGACCCTATAGGTTCTTGTAACGTTAGCAATGCTCCTAAACTGATTTAAAAACATAAGCAATGAGTGGTATCTAGCAACACATCATTGCTACCCAAGTTACAAGAATGTTGAGATCCAACATCACCTTTGTGACAACTAATTGTGACTCTCACAATATGTGACAATGTCCCTCTATTCTTGACATCTAGATTGAACAATTGAGGCATAGACCGTATCATCCTGTGTACAATCTATATCTTGAACTCCAAGTAGACTCACTCTAATCAAATGAGCTCAATATCTCATATTGACTCATTTGGGCATGGTCATGCACTTAGTGGTCTCACTCTATTAAGAATCATGATATCACTCCTGTCATATAGGAGGGATAGATCTCATCTACATCACTCATATCCCTCCGCATAATTTGTTACATACCCAATAATCGCCTTTATAGTCTATCCATTTACGGGTGACATTTGATGAAGCCAAAGTATGCAACTCCTTATGTAGGGAACCATGGTGACTTCAAGTCCAAGGACTAATAGTCATACTAATAGTGACATGAGAAAGTATATGACACTGATATAACGATCCATGATACTTTCTCCAATGCATACCCATGTGTCAACTTGATATCTCATATCCATGACTTGTGAGATCAAGTCATCGAGTTGACCTACATGCTAGTATCTTCGCATTAATATTGTCCCTGAATATTAATACTTGACTAGGAATGATGAAGAGTAGTATTCTCTATATCATCTCATTATCGATTCAACCAATCGATTGATATAGATAAGAACCTTCTACTCAAGGATGCTATTATACTTAGTTATTTGGCACCAATACAAGTAAGTATAATAACCATAAAGAAATGTCTTTATAAATATATATAGGAATATGATACAACAAGTCCATACAATAATCATCACATGATCAACTCTAGGGCTTTAACTAACAGGTGGTACGATCAGGGTCGGGGAGCCGAAGGGTCGTCAGGTTTTTCCTTAAAAAGCATAAGGAGTGTCACTCTCTTACAATCATCTTTATGGCCATACACACTCCCAGGTCGATCCTAGGGCTCCCCTCTATGCTATTTAGCACAGTGTAGTCATACCCCATCCTATGGCAAATGTGGGTAAGCAGGCCCCCCACATTAATCTCTCCTCTCACTGCTTTGCCCATTTTCACTAACTGTCTAATGAAATGAGACCCTACATCGATGCTACTCCTTTCTTGTAGCATGTCCCATAGGAAAAGTAGCTCGCTAGTTCTTACTACATTGTCACTCTCCCCATGACCAAAAATAGTGTTTGCCATGATTCGGTGGAGGTATCGGAAAATGGGGTTTTGGAGGCATGATCCTTTGGCCCTAGAAGGGTCGTAAGCATGCTCTCCTATCAATTCAGTCCAAAAGATTCGAGAGTTGAACTCTATAGGAGTTCTTTTCTCTCCCCCACTCGACAAGCCAAAGTATGAGTTCAATTGGTGTAGTGTCCATTCATGCTCAATGTTAAATATCCTAAAGGTAATCCTACCCTCTTAGCTCTCTCTACCCTTTAAAACTTCATCTTCTAAAGAACTTAAAATTTCCAGAACTATCTGAGGGTAGGTTGGGTGTCTTATCCCCATTATCTCTCCCCACCCTATTTTTGCAAATAGGGCTTGAATGTCACCCAACAACCTTAAGGACTCTAGTAAATCATCATCAAGATACCTAGTTACAGTGATTTTACGAGTAAAAAGCATGTTATATCTATCCCTATGCTCATTGTTGCAAAAAAGAAGGGTTGGAAGAGCGTTACCCTCCTCCAGAGCTTGAGGGGCGTCAGTTCTCCTTGCTCGTCGCTCCGAAGCACCGAATCAAGATTCCACTTGCTTGGTCCTCCTCATCCTTGCTTCTTTTGGCTTCTTTGAAGGTTGAAAAAGCTTCTAGGTGGTGGGGACGAAGGATCCACATGGCTAGGGCAAGAAAAATCAAAACACACGGCACATTTGGGGTGAAAATGCACGGCATGCCCTTTTTAACCTCGCGCTATACGATGGTGTGTAAACACACGACCAGGCCATGTGCGCCTTGGATTGGTTGGGCACAATCGTGGGAAAACACACGGCTAGGCCGTGTGTCCTCTATTTCTCTCCTTTTGTGCACAACGGTTCGAATTTTCTCACACACTTCGTCGTGTAAGCTAAAATTGATTTTTATTTTTACCTAGCAAGTTCTTTTTGGTCCTAATGCTAAAAGAAATGGAAATCAAAGTTCAAATTAACCAAATAAATGCAATACAATCTAAAGAAAATCTAAAAACTAAACTTGGGTTGCCACCCAAGAAATTCTTTGTTTAAGGTCTTTTAGCTCGACCATACCCCTACGTTTCATTTGATGTGTTTAAATCTTGCTCGTGGGGGAGCAAGATATTTACTCACTTTATGCCTCTTGCCTAGTGGTCCTCCATCGCTATATCCCTTAAATCTTGCTCGTGGAGGGGCCAGATACTTTCTCACCTTTCGCTTCCTGCCTTTTGGTCCTCCATTACAATATCATTTAAATCTTCCTCGTGGAGGGGCAAGATACTTGTGCGCTGCTTTCCTTGACTCGAGGTTGAACATGCTTAGTCTCAACGAATCATCAATAGTTTGATCATTATATTCTAAATGTTGTAAATAATTTAACTCACCATAGACATCCTCACCAAAAGATTGATTAGTAGATTCTATGATGTCGAATGAAATTTTATCATTATCAATCACCAAAAGGGTTTTGTTGCTTGTAACTAAAGTTTTAGTGAGGGTTAAGGTAGGCTCTTCTAGATCCTTGAGGTTAGGAGGTGTTTTGATTGAAGCAATGCACTCCTCGATTAAAGTATTAATTAAATAATCCTTAAGTTCTTCTTCAAGTGGTGATTGAATGGATAGCCCTTCTTTACTTCTTATGTCATCTACGTCTTCCTCATCCATTCGCTCAAAGTGAGTCTCCGCCATATTAGGTGTAAAATAGTCATCAAAGGCACCTTCTAGTCATTTGGTTTCTTCTTTCCGTTGCATAATCTCCGTGAATTGTAGACTATGCTCTCTTGCATTCCCTAGTAGAATTGTCTAGCAAGGATTCTAAGTGGGGACTTGATTCTGAATAAAATTTACGTGGTGATTCATAGCTCTCGTTCTCACTAGGGAAACTGTTAGTGTCAGCCCTTAGTGCCAATCATGAGATGATTGATTAGGGATCATGTGTATCATATTTCATTAATAAAAGGCAAAGATTGTTTATTATATTTACTTTAAGCATGTGCCAGCTAAAATAAATATAATAATGCCCTTGAATAGTAGGTTCTAATCTACAGTATATCAATTGGTAGAATTAATTTTGAGAAGCTGTAGAGAACACTATTCTTAATATTCCTAGTCAAGTATTAATAGACAAGGGCAATATTAATACATTGAGACTAGCATGTAGGTCAATAGATGACTTGATCTCACAAGTCATGGATATGTGATATCACATTGACACATGGGTATATATATTGGATAATATATATACTGAATTGACCCACCATGAGAAAGTGTCATGGATTGTTATATGAGTATCATATACTTTCTCATGTGACTAGTGGTATGAATAGTCCTTAGACTTGAAGTCGCTATGTTTCCCTATATAAGGAGTTATGTACTTTGGTATCGTCTAATGTCACCTATAATAGGGTGCACTATAATGGCGATTACTAGGTATGTAATGAATTATACGGATGGATGTGAGTGATGTAGATGAGATCTATCCCTCTCACATGACAGGAGTAATATCTTTGGCCTCTTAATAGAGTAGGACCACAAAATGCATGGCCATGCTCAAATAAGTCAATATGAGATATTGAGCTCATTTGTTTGAGTGAGTCTACTTGGGGATCAAGAAACATAAAGATTGATAAGGGGAAGACACGGTCTATGCCTCATTGATCGATCTAAGATATCAAAGATAGAAGGACACTGTTATACATGATAATAGCCATGGAAAGGTTGTCAGATCTCGAAGATCTTGTAATTTGGGTAGCAATGATGTATTGCTAGATGTCACTCATTGCTTATGTATCTAAAATGGTTTTAGATACATTGCCAACGTTACAAGATCCTATAGGGTCACACATAAATGACATTCTATTTTGGAGATGGTTTCTTTTAGTTGGGCTAAAAGAACAATTGAGCATGTGGCCAAGACTTGAGTTAGACTCAAACTGGTTAAACTTGAGTTAGAATCAAGTTGAACCATGGAAGATGATTCATCATCATGCATGATTAATGTGATTAATCATGCATGGGAATACCAAGGGCCTTGGTATTCATGATGAAGAGGAATACCAAGGGTCATGGTATTCAATAGGAGATAAGGGCATTGATGGCAAGAGTTGCTAATGGCTTGGTGATTAATGTTTTGAATGTGCAAAGATAAAAGGGATGAAGCCAATTGGAATTGAGGAGAAGTGTTCCAACGTGCAAGCCAAAAAGCCAAGAGAAGTGTTCTCTCGTCCCTCTTCTTCCTCTCCTTCTTCTTCCAAAGGGTTCTTGGCGTTTTGCTAGGGGTTGCTAGCACAACGTGACTCCAAAATGGGTGGATGTCAATGTGGATACCTTAGAGATACGATTATCCTTACCATATTGAGATCCGACAGCATTTGGAAAAGTGGGATTGCGAAGGGTACGCACCGAAGGTATACTTCTCCCTCTAGATAAGATCTAGAAAAAGTAGGGTACGAAATGACTTATATAGTTTTGCATGGATCTCTAGTGGGATCCGGTTTATAGTTATTGTTTCTGCTGCGGTTGTGCGAAGTATTCACCCACGATATTGTGAACATTAGATCCAGAATTTTCCCAACAGAAACAATATTGAGTCTTTGTCTGCGAATGTCGTCGTTGGAATTTAGTGTTCGCCGCTTGTTCGGTTCGAATGAAATCTTCCATCATCTGCTCAAGTCAGGATTTAGGCTAACAATATTGAGGGTTTAAGTACCCAGGGTCATAACTATATGAATAGAAATCATCTTGTGGCCTGATGAGCACGAACGCGACCTCAAATCTCACGACGGAGACCGTCGAGGACTCAAAGCGCGCGCTCGCGCTCAATGCCCGCAAGTGCACGGATGTCATCAAGTAATAAAGATTATTGATCCCACAGGGACTGGGATTTAAGTACCAATATAATCAGTGATTGTAATTGTTCAGACATGACTCTAAGAGGTTTTGGTTGGTGAGGGCTGTCGGTGGACTCTACTCTGTACGGTGTCACACGGAGGAGGAAAAGAGTGTGCCGAGGTCTTCAAAGGTGATTCTAGGACTTTAGTTTTGCTTGTGTATCATAGAACAATTTTGTCAATTGGCATTGACTAGACGTTTACCAACGGTTTTGTGGAAGGGACATCATACACTCTCCCGCAGAGCCGCCGTATCTACCGGGAGCTATCTCCACCTAAAAGGTCGGGATAGAGGGTACCAGGATGCCAAATCAATCCCTACGGTGAACCGTTTCCGATTCCACCGCACCCTTCTCCCCGCAGTTGCAGGAGATTAGGTTTACCCCTAGATTCCTTAATCAAATCTCCTAAATTTTATATTGCGAGGGCTATCACCCCTCGTATCGCCTAAGCATAGCGGAAAGAAAGCCAAACACGCATAGATATAGTAAAGAGCAACTACCAATTGTCAAATCAAACTCATGGGCAGAATTTAACATGAACCAACATTGTTTATGTACACAAGCTACTCCCTAATCCTAGAATCAAAAGTACTACTCCATGTATACAAAGGAAGAATCACAAAACATGTCTAAGATTGAATACATAAGGAGTGAAATGCAGAAATAGAGATATACAATGCTTCCGTGATCTTCTCTCCGGCATTGAATTGCAAGGTGTGGACCTCCGACGACGTTCCTCCTCCCCGTTGTGAGTTACCAAAGCTTTTTAGGGCTTCAGTGTGCCGTCCTAGCCATCGTGCCTCTCCCCTAGGGTTTGGGCGGAGCCATCCTTATATAGACATCGCCTCGGACCGCTGCAAAATTTGGAAAAAGCCCTAGTCGCGCAAATCTGTCGGGCTGCCACACGGCCGTGTGTTTCCACACGGCCAGGCCGTGTGCGGCCCTAGGGTGCTGATCTCACCCATTGGACATGACCGTGTGAATCCACACGCCCTGGCCATGTCCCACTCTGCGTCTAGCTATGAAATGTCCTTTTGCTCTAAAAATGCATCTTTTCCACCCGAAAAGCTATCCTGCACACAAAAGTACAACGAGCAAACCTCCGAACCAGAAAATAGGAAATGCGTGCAATAATAGAGTAACATATGCATGAAACTAACACAAAATGCAATGAGATGTGAGCGAAAACTACTCCTAAAACCCTATATATTTTGCTCACATCACTTTCCCCAGACTTAAATCTTTGCTTGTCCTCAAGCAAACCTCAGTTCCATGAAATTTTTAAAAGAAATCATTCCATAATTAGCATGTTAACTAAACTTATCAGGTGGTATTTGCAATGAAAGAAAAACAAATATGTTCTAGAAGTTCACTAAGTTAGCTCCTCATGCTCGTGCTAAGCGAACCATCCTTAGGGGATACCCGTTCCATGGTGAGTTAAGTCGTCACCCCATAGCTTTCCTAAGGTTTCTGGCTCTTAGGCACTTACCTGCCTAAAGCGAGAGACGTTCCCTAGATCTAGCACAAAGTCTCAAAGGCGTGCTCGGTATTGAGAGAAATTGGTAGGTGTTTCCCCAGTAACCTAACTTGGTCTCAAAGGGGCACCAAGCCATTTCCACCCACGACAACTATTTTTTATCCCATATAATCTCTCTCTCTCTTTTTTTCTTTTTATTTTATTTCTCTTTTTCTTTTCTCTCTTTTATTTTTTGGCTCACTAGGATTTTGATTTTTTCGAATGGGCTTACACAATCCGAGCATCTCCAGTAACTAAAATGTTAAACCTAGAATCACCTATGGATTCCAAAGTACTAGACTACTGAAGTGGATCATAACTAGGTATGTACTAGATTCTCTCTTTCAGAATGTTCGACATGTGTAAGTGCAAAAAAACAAAGCTAACCAGTGTAAGTCTAGAACATTCAATAGAGCGAATAAAATAAAATACCACAAGATAAATAAAGTTAAGCTACCTATGGGAACAACTCATGCAAGCAACTTTCAAAAATACTACTGAGGTAGCTTTACAGACAACAAAAATTAAGTACTGAAAGAAACTCAACAACTCAGGCATGAATAAATGAAAATACTAGAAAAGAAACTACTGCTAGGAAACAAAAAAAATAAACCTTAGGGTCTCCCCCCAGACTAAACGAAAATATACCTCTAATATGGTGGACGAGATGGAAAGTTTGGGAGCCTGGGCATCTCTGGATCATGGGAGAACCTGATGCTGAGCCGCTGATGCCACATATACATGTGGTCGATCTAGGAGCTGGTGGATGCAGAGGCTGCTCTGTGCTCCTCCTCCCTAGCCCACTACGCCTGCTGGGCATGCATATGCTGCCGCATCTCCCTACTGTAGGCAGCCTCATCCTGGCGACGAATAGCCTCCTCCTGAAAGTATATGCGGGCCTCGTCATTGAACTACTCAGCCCACTGGAAATGCTTCTGGAATCCCTGGAACTCCGCCTGCTGGTAGGCGCTCTTCTCCTCCCATCGCTGCCTCTATGTCTGCTGCTCAGTGTAAATGTCGTCGAGGTGCAATTCGAACTTCGAGAAATCATAGGCCGACGTACCTACATCCTGCTCAAAAGTAGAAAAAGACGGTGGTGCAGGTGTAGGTTCATGTCGGTGTGGACTAGGTGGGCTCCTATGCATGTGTGGACTAGAGGGAGAGTGATACAAAGGTGGAGAGATGGGCATTGATGTGGATGGTCACTCATGTAGAGGGGACTCCACTATCAGGTCCAAGCGCCAGTTGGCGCGTATAGCGATGGTGGTATGATCCGGGTTGGGGAGCCTAAGGGTCGTAAGATTTTTCCTTACTTAGCATAAGGAGTCTCCTTCTCTCACAATCATCTTCATGGCCATGCATACTCCTAGGTCGATTCTAGGGCTCCCCTCTATACTCTCTAATGTTGTGTAATCGTACCCCATCCTATGGCAAATGTGGGTAAGTAGGCCTCCCACATTGATCTCTGCTCGTGCTGCTTTGCCCATCTTCACTAAGTGTCTGATGAAGTGGGACCCTACATCGATGCTACTCCTTTCTTGTAGCATATCCCATAGGCAAAGCAGCTCGCTAGCTCTAACTACACCGTCACTCTCCCCACGACCAAATATAGTACTGGCCATGATGCGATGGAGGTATTGAAAGATAGGGTTTTGGAGGTGTGATGCTTTGACCCTAGATGGGTCATAAGCGTGCTCCCCTGTCAACTCAGTCCAAACTAATTGAGAGTTGTACCCATTAGGGGTCCTTCTCTCTCCCCTACTTGGTAAGCCAAAGCATGAGTTCCATTGGTGAAGGGTCCACTCATGCTCAATGTTAAAAATCCTAAAAGTTATGCTACCCTCCTCGCTCTCTCTACCCATTAAAACTTTCGCCTCTAAGGAACTCAAAAATTCCAAAACTATCCTAGGGTAGGTTAGGTGTTTTATTCCCATAATCTCTTCCCACCCCATTTTTGTAAATAGGGTTTGCATATCACCCAACAACCCTAAAGATTCTAGTAAATCTTCATCTAAGTACCTAGTAACAGTAAGTTTACGAGTAGAGAGCAAATTGTATCTATCTCTTTGTTCATTATTGCAAAAAAGTAGAGTGGGTAGGGCATTACCCTCTTTCGGAGCTTGAGGGGCGTCGGCTCTCCTTTTTCATCGCTCCGAGGCACCGGATCGGGGTGCTACGGTCTTGGTCCTCCTCATCTTTGCTTCTTTTGGCTTCTTTAGAGGTTAGAAATGCTTCTAGATGATGGGGAAGACGAAATCACATGACTAGGGCAAGAACTTTTCGAAGCACACGACACAAATGGGGTGAAAACACATGGCTCGCCCCTTTTAACCTCGCGCGTCATGGCCGTGTGCACCTCGGGTCAGTCGGGTACGGCCGTGGGAAAACACACATCCAGGCCATGTGTCCCCATTTTTTGCCCATTTATGCACCACAGTCTGAATTTTTTCATACACTTCGTCGTCTAGGCTAATATGAATTTTATTTTTGCCTAGCAAAGTTCTTTTCTAGTCCTAACTCTAAATGTGATAGAGATCAAAACTAAAAATCAAACAAATGCATGCAATGCAATCAAGAAGGGAAATCTAAAACTAAACCAGGGTTGCCTCCCAAGAAGCACTTTGTTTAAGGTCGTTTAGCTCAACTGCACTCCACTATCAACTCGGCTCTGGTGGTTCAATGAACCTCCATTCATCCGTCTCGGGATCTTCATCTGGAGGTTCCAGCTTCATTCTGCTAAATGTGAAGCCATCAAGGTAGGGAGCTCTGTGCTCCGAATGGCTAAAAAGGACGATCTCCCTGTCTACCTCCAGGGAGATCTGGTGTGCCTTCACATCTATGCACGCCCCTGCAGTCGCTAGAAAAGGCCTTCCCAGAATGATGAGATTTTGGGGATTTGGTCCTGTGTCCAGTATGATGAAGTCCGTGGGTATCACGAAATCCTCAATCATCACAGGCACATGTGGTAGCAGGCCAACGGACTCCTTGACTGAATCATCCCCCATACAAATACCAAGATTCGCTGGTTGGAGCCCGCTAAGTCCCATCTTCAAATAGTATGTGTAGGGCATCACACTGACTGATGACCCCAAGTCGCATAGCGCTTCGTCGAAACTCTCCCCATAAATTGAGCAAGGAAGAACAAATTCACCAGGGTCCTCAAGCTATAATAGAATCTTCTCTTCAAACTCAGCTTGGTCATGTAGGGTGGTAATCATGGTTGCACACCCCTTGGCGAATTGGCTACTTTGCCCCACTCCTTCCTCTTTTCCTTGACTCGCCAGAGAGCTCTTTACAGGTTGCGACACGGATTGGGCTATTTGGCCCACTTGCATCTCCAACATCTTGGTATGACTTGCAAGGCCATCAACGGTGGCCTTCAAGTCTCTGAGTGATTCTTCAAACTTCTGATGTTGGCGACGAAATTCCTCATTGGCCTTAGTTTGGGTAGCGATGAAGTCCTCCATCATCAGTTCTAGTCTGGACTTCTGTGGTCGCTGCCCATTGCCCTGCTACTGCCCGTACCCCCCTGATGGTTGTGCGTTTCCCGAGTTATTCTTATAAGAGAAATTTGGGTGATTTCTCCATCTGGGATTATAAGTATTAGATTATGGGTTGTAGGGCCTTTGGTCATAGTCCCCAACTGCATCACAATGCTCAATCTGCTCGTCTAAGGTCCCCGACCCTCCATAGTGGTCCTCTCGATACGCTGCCGCTCCCTCTCCAAAATCAATGGTTGCGTATGCAGATGAAGGATTCACATATTCAAACTGTCTGCTGAGCACGTCCATCCTTGCTGAAAGGTGGTCCATGGAGTTGACAGTGTATCGTCCCGCTGCAGGAGTATGTTGACCACGTTCGGAAGCCCATTGATGGTGGTTTTGGGCCACCTTTTTGATAAGCTCTTCCGCTTCCTCTATGGTCTTATTCATTAGTGCTCCTCCTGCGGCAGAATCTAGGGACATCTTCGTGGCATAAGCGATCCCATTATAGAAAATGTGGATCACCAGCCACCTCTCCAGTCCGTGGTGGGGGCATTGGTAGAGTAGCCCCTTGTAGCGATCCCAAGTCTCGAATATGGACTCCCCCTCCTTCTGGCGAAAGCTCATGATAAGATGACACATGTGAGCAGTCTTACTTGGTGAGAAGTATTTATTCAAAAATTGCTGATCACATTGCTCCCATGTAGTGATGCTGCCAGAAGGTAAGGAGTGAAGCCATGCCTTAGCCATATCCCGCAGTGAAAATGGGAACAGGCTCAGGCGGATCACGCCAGAAGGGACTCTATTCATTTTCATCATCGAACAGATTTCAAGAAATTCCTCGAGGTGCCAGTTTGGGACTTCTGTCGTAGCTCCCCCGAATTGGCTCTACTAGACCATATGTATAAGTGTCAGCTTCAGCTCAAAGTTATTTGCCGAAATAGATGGTCCAGCTATACTTTGCCTAAATCCTCTAGTGCTAGGAGCTGCGTAGTCCCGCAGAGGTCGACTACCTATGTTCACCTCGGATGCAGCTTGATCCTCCATCTTTTGTTGTTTTGCTCTTTGACGGTGAAAGGTTCCCTCAATTTCTAAGTCGATCGGAATTAAACCTTCCGATCCTAAACGTCTGAGTATACAACGAACCAAGCCACAAAGTTAGGAGTGCTACCTAATTCTAAGAGCAAAAAATAAATCAATCTAGCAAATAAAAATCTAAGATGTAATAAGTAAATAGGAAACTACTACTAAAAATAAAAACTAAATCTAAATATGGAAAATATAGAACTAAAGCAAATAAAGTAAACTAGAAAGAAAATAAAGCAAGTAAATAAATATAATCCTAAGTCCAATCCAATTTACCACCGTTCGATTTGATATTGAATCGATCAGTCCACAGCAACGGTGTCAAAAACTTGATGTGCACGAATGCGGCCTCAAATCTCGCGACGGAGATCGTCGAGGAATCAAAGCGCGCGCTCGCGTTCAACGCTCGCAAGTGCACAGATGTCGTCAAGTAATAAAGATTATCGATCCCACAGGGACTGGGATTCGAGTACCAATATACTCAGAGGTTGTAATTGTTTGGACATGACTCTAAGAGGTTTCGATTGGTGAGGGTTGTTGGTGGAATCTACTTTGTACGGTGTCACACGGAGGAGAAAAAGAGTGTGCCGAGGTCTTCAAAGGTGATTCTATGACTTCAGTTTCGCTTGCATATCATAGAACAATGTTGTCAATTGGCATTGTCTAGACGTTTACCTACGGTTTGGTGGAAGGGATATCATACACTCTCCCGCAGTGTAGCCGTATCTACCGGGAGCTATCTCCGCATAAAAGATCGGGATAGAGGGTACGAGGATGCCAAATCAATCCCTACGGTGAACCGTTTCCGATTCCACCGCACCCTTCTTCCTGCAGTTGTAGGAGATCAGGTTTACCCCTAGGTTTCTTAATCAAATCTCCTAAATTTTAGATTGCGAGGGTTGTCACCCCTCGTATCGCCTAAGCACAGTGGAAAGAAAGCCAAATACGCATAGATATAGTAAAGAGCAACTACCAATTGTCAAATCAAACTCATGGGCAGAATTTAACATGAACCAACATTGTTTATGTACACAAGCTACTTTCTAATCCTAGAATCGAAAGTACTACTCCATATATACGAAGGAAGAATCACAAAGCATGTCAAAGATTGAATACATAAGAAGTGAAACACAAAAATAGAGATATACAATGCTTCCGTGGTCTTCTCTCCGGCGTTGAATTGCAAGGTGTGGACTTCCAACGACATTCCTCCTCCCCGTTGCGAGTTACCGAAGCTTTTTAGGATTTCAGCATGCCGTCCTAGCTGTCGTGCCTCTCCCCTAGGGTTTGGGCGGAGCCATCCTTATATAGGCATTGCCTCGGACCGCTACAAAATCCGGAAAAAGCCCTAGTCGTGCAAATCTGTCGGACCACCACACGACCATACGTTTCTACATGGCCAGGCTGTGTGTTTCCACACGGTCGGGCCGTGTGCAGCCCTAGGGTGCTGATCTCTCCCATTGGACACGGTCGTGTGAATCCACACGCCCTGGCCGTGTCCCACTCTGCGTCTAGCTGCGAAAAGTCCTTTTGCTCCGAAAATGCGTCTTTTTCACCCAAAAAGCTATCCTGCACACAAAAGTACAATGAGCAGACCTCCGAACCAGAAAATAGGAAATGCGTGCAAAAATAGAGTAACATATGCATGAAACTAACACAAAATGCAATGAGATGTGAGCGAAAACTACTCCTAAAACCCTATATATTTTGCTCACATCATGGCCACTGGTTGTAATTGTAGGTGACATCTTTCTGTTCAAATTGTGAAAGTTCGAATATATTCGGACAATCATTAATGGTATGCCATGTTTCACTACAATGCTCACAATAAATGTTACTAAAACTTACATCATTAAATAGACCATAATCATGAGTAAAAGCATGCATCGTTATATGCAAGAACTTATAAATAAGGAAAGAGCACCAGAATGAACAAAACTGAAATAAAATAAAATAAAATAAAACCAAAAAAGTAAATCTATCCTAGGTCTGATCCAACTATCCACTTCTTGATTCAATTTCGAATCAATAGTCCCCGACAACGACGCTAAAAACTTGATGCACACAAATGCAACCTCAAATCTCATGACAGAGACCATCGAGGACTCGAAGTGCGTGCTCGTGCTCAATGCCTACAAGTGCATGGATGTCGTCAAGTAATAAAGAATATCGATCTCATAGAGACTGAGATTTGTTTGGATTGGTAATCTGAGGCTTCACGAATAAGAAATCGTCGGTGGTCCAAACTCAGTACGAATGAAAAGGTTGGTACGAGGATTTGAATGGGATTCTAGGACTTCAGTTTCATTTGTGTGTCATAGAACATGCTATCAATCGAATGTATCCAGATTTTCTAGCTAGGGTTTTGTGGAAAGGACATCATACACTATGGTACGAGGATGCCGAATCGATCCCTGCGATGAGCCAGAAATGAGACATGTTCTGACTCTATCGCATCCTTCTATCCACAGTTGCAGGCGATGAGGCCAACGTATAGGTTCCTCCTAATATCCCCTAAATCTTAAATACGAGGATTGCCACTCCTCGTATCGTCTACGCACAAAAGATAGAAAACCAAAATACAAAGCTATAGATCTAAACAATCATTCAACTGCAAATACGATTTCAAGAATGGAAACATATTTGAAATAACAATATTCTACTCAACACAAACTACTTCCTAATCCTAGAATTGGAGAATCTACTCCATGGATACGAGAAGGGAGTCACAATACAATATAGAATTCATGAGTAAAATGATAAATGTGCAAGAAATATGAATTATAATGTAATTGCAGCTCTTCCCTCTAGTGTTGTAGTGCAGATCTTGATCGTCGAGCGACTCTCTCCTTCCCCGATGCGAGTTCCCGAAGCTTTTTAGGGCTTCGGAGTGCCTTCCCGGCCAGTGTGCCTCCCCCCTAGGGTTTGGCCAGAACTTTCCTTATATAGACATCACGTCGGATCCCTGCGAAATCTAGAAAAAACCATAGTTGAGTCAAATCGCTTGGCGGCCACACGTCCATAAACACATGGCTAAGCCGTGTGTCAGGCTGTGCTAGCCATTTTCATCTTTGGAACACTGTCGTGTGTAGGCACACGCCCTGGCAGTGTTCCCTTCTACGTCCAGCTGCCAAATGTCTTCTTTTTGCTCCGAAAGTGCGCCGTTATCCCCACGAAATGCTATCCTGCACACAAAAGTATACAGAGCAGATCTCCGAATCAGAAAATAGGAAATGCATGGAAAACAAAGTAAAATATGCATGAAACCAACATAGAATGAGATGAGATGTGAGCGAAAACTACTCCTAAAACCCTATATGTTTTGCTCACATTAGAAATAAAAATTGAGAAGATTCCCACTGAAAGGAACTTAGCGTACCCTTTAACTAAGGCCTTATCTCAAAGTAAGTTTGAGGGTCATGTTAGAGCCTATGATATTGGATACCGTGGCGATTGGCATTAGCTCATGTGTAAGTTTGTTAGTAATATATGAGAGGTGTCCTAAGGCAATTGCCTTATAGTTGTACCATTTATTTGATAAATGAAGATTCACTATTTGAGTATATATATTTTCTTGTGTTTGATTGGATCTTAAACTTATTTACTAAATGTCTGCAATACGATTCACAACATGAGAGAATTTGTGATTGAATCACAACTAGTGAGTATCTCTACATGTGTAATTGTGATGTATTGGAATTATCCCTAGTCAATAAATTGATGCATTCGGATGCCATCGATTCTGTTGACACTGGCATGACTTATACTCCTTGTTTTAACCAAGCAGTTATTCCTCACTGACTAGAGATATTGGGATGTCCGGAGTTAATCATGGATGCTAGTTATGGTAACTAGTTTATTGGAGTGACTAGCTGTAAGACTTTATATGGTTATCTGCATATATGGATATGTCAATGAAGTTCTTACTATAGCTTAAGTGTGATGTTCCTTTGACTTGCGGTATTCAAGTCATCTTGGTCATGAAGACTTATGCTTTGACATCTTAAGCAAGCATCTCTGAGGAGATGTGGACCCGGGATGATTGGGTATAAGTCAAAGTGGCCGAAGGTGTTTGAACAACCTATAAATGATTCACCACTCCATGCAAGGAGATGTATACCCATGACCCCTCGTCGGATTGTTACTAAAGTCATTGGCCAAAACATTACATGTTTAGAGTAAGGTACTCTTGGATACATGTGTAGTAACTAGAATCCGTAGGACGAGGAAATGATACTTTGGCTAGGTGTGACATAGTCAGCCTAGTGGGGACTGACATTATAGACCATGTCCTGAACCAAGTGGGTATAAGATGAGTGAAGGGAACAGGGTACAAATCATTATGGCTGCTGAAGGGTTTCAGAAATGGTTCTGGAATCAACCGTTGATTTTCTTGTTAATTGGGGATCATGAATTACTACTAGGTGCCACTCATGATCATTCTATAATTAATGATTAATTATAGACGGCCAACATAAACCGGGAACCTATTTGGTCACATGCATAATGAGCGTAATCCGAAGGATTTAAAATGAGTTTGAGGATAGGATTCTCAGATCGAGAGAGACTTGGTTTGCTTGGACCAAACAAAGAGCGAGTATGAAATTGTTTCAGTCACATCGGAAGCATGGATGGGCTGAGTCTTATGAAGACATGATGGATGAGCCAAATTGGTTTGGTTCTAATCCAATGGTGGAAAAAAAACCAATGTTGTTTGGTTTGTTTTAAACGAATGAACCAAAGTTGGTTCGGTTCGTTTTAACTTAAAATAGACCAACGCAGTTTGGTTTATTTTAACTTAAGTTATTGGAGCGGGTTAACGGGTTGTGGTTATGAACCAATAACCATTAGGAGAATGTGTTCTCTATAAAAACATGGCTTAAGGGTTTTTCGTGAAAAATAATTGGTTCAAGCGTTTTGCAAACCCTAGCCTCCTCTCCTCTTCCTCCTCTAGGGTTGTCGCCCACTTCATTGGTTGCCCAAGCACCTTGTGCCATCGCCCATTGGAGTTGCTACTCCTCCTCCTTGCCGCCGGTCATCCACTAGCTGTCGGCGACTCCTCCAGCCATCCTCCCTTGGCCGTCGGAGACCAAGGAGCAACCGACCATTGATTGACTGGCCATCTTCTCCACCAACACAAGCTGTCTAATTTTAGACAGCTTGTTTCTCTCTTCGTAGAGAGGTCATTTTGTCAGTGTTTTGCACTCCAATAGTGACCTACTTGGTGGGGATTGGATCTCTGATAATCCTCATAGGTGGAAGACCAAGGTTTCGTCAATTGGTTGACGAAAACCGCTTCCGAGAAGCGAGTTCATGGAGCTCTTTTTAGATCCGAATTTTGATTCAGATTGTAATCGTCTCTTGGATCACAACGTCTTCGACACGAGGCTAGTAACTCTTGCGAAGACAGGGCTCGTGGCTTTGTGAAGCTATCCCGAAGATACTCGACGTGGATACGGATAGAGGTGATTCTAGCGAGGGTCGCTACGGTTGATGTCATTCTCGCTACATGTGATATGTCAGGTATAACTAGAATAAATTTCCTTTTATTGCAAAATTTAAAATAGCGATTATGTCTACACTTGTTGTATCCTCCATGCGTGTGGTGTGTGTGTTGTAATCAAATTAGTTTATTGCTTCTTTTTTCTTCCGCTGTGTGCATGTTTACGAAACATGTTCGAACGCACACCCACGTCGGTGCCGGGGAAACCCAACAACCAAAGTATGCAAGCTTCAACGGTCCATTTATAGACTGAAGCAAGCATCCAAGAGTTGGAATATCCATTTTGATGAGGCAATCAAAGAGTTTGATTTCTCACAAAATCTTGACGAATCTTGTGTGTACAAGAGGGTTAGTGGGAGTGCGATTGTATTTTTAGTACTATATGTCGATGACATATTTCTCATAGGAAATGATATACCTGTCTTACATTCAGTCAAAGGTTGGTTATCCAAAATGTTCTCCATGAAAGGAATGAGAGAAGCAACCTACATCCTCGGAATTAAGATCTATAGAGATAGATCAAAAAGGTTGCTTGGTTTTTTACAGTCTACATATATAGACAGAGTGCTAAAGCGGTTTAGCATGCTTGAATCCAAGAAAGGTTATATACCCATGCAACATGGGATTCACCTTTTATAGTCTATGTGTCCCAACATAAAAGACGAGAAGATTTGCAGGAATAAGATTCCTTATGCTTATATAATAGGATCTATTATTTATGCTATGTTATGTACAAGGCCCGACATATCATATGCTTTGAGTTTCACAAGAGGATACTAGTTTGATCTAGGAATGGATCATTGGGTGGCTGTCAAGGCAATCCTTAACTACTTGAGATGAACTAAGGATATGTTCTTGGTATATGGAGAAGGTGATATGGTTACACATGGATATACGGATGTCAGCTTCCAGACTGACAAGGATGACTCCAAGTCATAGTCTGGGTACATATTCACACTGAATGGTGGAGCAGTGAGTTGAAAAACTTCCAAATAAGACACAGTTGTCGATTCTACCATGGAGGAAGAATACATTACTGCTTCTGAAGCAGCAAAGGAGGCAGTTTGGATCAAAAAGTTCATCTCCGAACTTAGGGTGGTTTTGCCCATTGTTGAAGCATTACCAGTTTATTGTGACAACACTAGAGCAATCATACAGGCAAAGGAACCCAAGTCTCACCAATAATCCAAACACGTGCTCAGCGATATCATCTGATCAGAGAAATCATCAGTAGGAAAGAAATATAAATCGATAAAATTCCCACAGAAAGGAACCTAGCGGATCCTTTGACAAAAGCACTATCACAAAGTAAGTTTGAGAGTCACATCAAGGACTATGGTATTCAATACCATGGCGATTGGTTTTAGGCTAAGTGGGAGTCTGTTATGTTTGAGAGGTGTCCTAAGGCAATCACCTTTTTGTTATACTATTTAGTTGATAAATAAAGATTCACAATTTGAGTGCACATGTCATATGTGTTTGATTGGGTCTTAAACTAATTTACTGAATGTCCATGATACGATTCATAGCATGAGAGAACTTGTGATTGGATCACAACTAGTGAGTATCTCTACATGTGTAATTATGAATGTATTAAAATAATCCCTAGTCAATGAATCGATGAGTTCAGACATCATCGATTCTGGGAGATTAGCATGGGTTATACTCCTTGGTTTGTCCAAGCAGTTGCTCCTCACTGGCTGGAGACATTGAGATGTCGAGAGTTAAATGTGGATGTCAGTTATGGTAACTAGTTCATTGAACTGACCTTCTGTAAGACTTCACATGGTTCTCTGCATATAAGATATGTCAGTGAAGCTCTTACAACAGCTCGAGTAGGAGTTTCCTTCAACTTGAGGTATTCAAGTCATCTTGGTCATGGAGACTTATACTTTAACATCTTAGTCGATACATCTCTACGAAGGTGTGGGTATGGGATGATTGGGTATACGTCGAAGTGCCCGAAGGTGATTGAATAGCCAACAAAGGATGGATTCACCACTCCTTACAAGGAGATGTATACCCTATGGCCACTCGTCAGGATTGTTACTCAAGGTCTTTGGCTAAAGCATTGCATGTCAAGAGTATGGTACTCTTGGATACATGTCGAAGTAATTAGAATCCAATGGATGAGGAAGTAAGACTTGGGATAGATGTGACATAGTCAGCCTAGTGGGGACTGACACATAGACCATGTCCTGAACCAAGTGGGTATAAGATAAGTGAAAGGAACGAGGCACGATTTACTGTAACTGCTGAAGGGTTCGAAAATAGTTTCGAGATTAACCGTTGATTTTTTGATTAATTGGGGATCATGATATACTACAAGGTGTCACTCATGATTGTTCCATAATTAATGGTTAATTATGGACGACCAATATAAACGGAGAACCTATTAGGTCACACACACTATGAATCCTTCAGAGAGACTTAAAACGAGTTTGAGAATTAGATTCTCAAGATCGAGAGAGATCTAGTTTGGTTGGACCAAACACATGACAAATATGGATATATTAATCAAGTTAGAAATGTGAAAGGAGCACGTCTTAAGAAGATGAGTTGGGCCTTAAAAGGTTTAATTATAAACCAAACCCATTTGGTTTTAATTAAAAGGGTCCTCTTTTGGTTAAGGGCCCAATTAGGGTTTAATGAATGAGATTAAGCCTTAATGGTTATGGGCTTAGGGGTTTTATCCACTAACTTATAGCCCATTAGGATTAGTGGCTATATAAAGGGTTATAAAGGCTAAACCTAATGAATAGAAGTCCTTAAGGCCCTCTTCCTCAACCTAGCCGAACTCTCTTCCCTCTTCCTTCTTCTTTGCTGCCGGCCCTAGCAAGGCTCCCTCTTGTTTAGATCCAGCCAACTCCTCCACAAGGAAGTGGTGAACTCTAGCCAAGTGTTCCTCAAGGTGGATTGACCATTCGACCAAGGCTTGGAACAAAGGTTTCTTCCTTTGTGCCCTTGGCCGAACCTAGGAGAATTAGGGTTCGGTGTTTCGCCAGCCATCAAGGAAACAAGGGTTATTTCCACCTCTTTAGAGGTTGTCCACTCTAGGTTTTAGGGTTGTTATTGTCACTTATTGAAGCTTCAAAACAGCGACTAATTTTGACACGAATCGATAACCTTACGAAGGTTGTTCGAGGACTCATTTGTGTCACAAAATGAGTCGGCGATTGCTCTCCAATCACCTGACCTTCTTGCTTCGTCTAGTAGTGAAGAGAAGATAAAACTCATGGCTTTGAGAAGTTGTGCCTCCGAAGATTCGACATGGATATGAGTAGAGATGAAGCTCCGCAAGCGTCATATGGTTGATGCCCTTTCGGCTTGCCATCATCCGAAAGGTATACCTAGAGTAAAATTTATTTTATTCTTGTTGTATGTAAAATTTTATTTGATGGATATGTCCGCACGTGTTGTAATCCTGCATGCGTGGGTGTGAGTGTTGTAATAATTTAGGATATTATTATATTTTTCTTCTTCTATGTTCATTTGTGAAAAGACAAAAGTACATCTACGCGTCGGTTGTAATCAAACAGACAGGCTTCAGAAGGATGGAATGGCCAGAGCAACTTCAATCGGTTGGGGAAGTTGGATAGGAAGCTATGGAGGAGGATGCTCTTGTGTTACTAGATGGACCAGTTGAGGGTCTCTCTACTCTCTTTGTGCGACTAGAGTCTAGATTCGAGGACTTCCATGAGGAGATCGACACCCATTTTGAGGAGATAAACTTAGAGAAGTCCTTAATTGCTTACCAGGTGTCCTCGATCCAAAAAGAGCAATATTCCATGGCTCAGCAGCTGACTTAGATGGAGCAGCGTCAGCTCGAGATGTACGAGATGATGCAGAGTTTAACTCTGAGTCAGCAGTGTCCACCTCCTCCACCTCCGGGCGATGACACTGGTGGATGGTAGCTATGCTTGAGATTATGTATTTTTCTTTTATTTCATAATGAGATAGAGGGTCTGAACATTTGTCTATCACTTGTATGGATGACTCTTAGGATGAATGTGTAGGGATGTATACTGAAAAGTCTATCTTTTGTATGAATATTTTATTTTGAAATAAGAATCACATGATCATTGTTTGCATTTTTATGGTTATGCAATATTGTCTAATACATTACATTGTAGATAACATGGTGTGTGGTGTCACACGGGAGATCATGTTATCGGCTCCTTGTAAAGTATAAGTAAAGGCTCACAACGGAGATGGCTTTGGACAAACAATCGGAATGGTTGTAGTGTGATTTGGTATTGGTTTATCTTGACCATAGAATCACACTAGTGCACTTTGTGTATATTGAGCAGGACCGACTTAGAGGTGATTCGATTTATTGCTGACTATATAATCGAATCGGACCTCAGATATTATTTAGTACATGCTCTTAATCATGATATAATAACAGGGACATATACTTAGTATTCGTCTCTTTGATTTATAAATGGGCGAGATTTATAGATTAAATCGATAGGCTCGGTAAGTTGAGAGATGATATTATTTATATGGTGTGCTATTGATTAAAGTGGAAACCGTGTCCTATATATTTGGATGATGATGTCCCCTTGAGGAGCTCATAAGGTTCATCATGTAAACCCTGCAGGTGGACTTGGTCCGGCATGATGAAAAGGTTGAGTGGTACTACTCAAGGAGTTAGATGTTGATTAATTAATGGTCAGTAAATTAATTAATCGATGAACATTCGAGATCTTAAACATGGGGAGAAAATGTCCAAATAATATATGGAGCCCATATTAACTTATGGGGGTTGGTGAGGTAGATCATGTAGATATGTATACTGAAAAGTCTATCATTTGTATGAACATCTTTATTTTGAAATAAGAATCACATGATCATTGTTTGCATTTATATGGTTATGCAATATTGTCTAATACATTACATTGTAGATAACATGGTGTGTGGTGTCACACGGGAGATCATGTTATCGGCTCCTTGTAAAGTATAAGTAAAGGCTCACAACCGAGATGGCTTTGGACAAAGCATCGGAATGGTTGTAGTGTGATTTGGTATTGGTTTGTCTTGACCATAGAATCACACTAGTGCACTTTGTGTGTATTGAGCAGGATCGATTTAGAGGTGATTCGATTTATTGCTGACTACATAATCGAATCGGACCTCAGATATTATTTTGTACATGCTCTTAATCCTGATATAATAACGGGCACATATACTTAGTAGTCATCTCTTTGATTTACCAATGGGCGAGATTTATAGATTAGATCTATAGGCTCAGTAAGTTGGGAGATGCTATTATTTATATAGTGTGTCATTGATTATAGGAGGAAACCGTGTCTTATATATTAGCATGATGATGTTCCCTTCAGGAGCTCATAAGGTTCATCATGTAAACCCTGCAGGTGGACTTGGTCCGGCATGATGAAAAGGTTGAGTGGTACTACTCATGGAGTTAGATGTTGATTAATTAATGGTCTGTAAATTAATTAATCGACTGACATTCGAGAAAATGTACAAATAATATATGGAGACCATATTATCATATGGGGGTTTGTGAGGTAGATCAATGATGATCCTTTAGTGGATTGGATCATCATTAATGGATCGGACTTTATGTGGGCTTGATCCATGGGTGGCCAAGATCCAACTCCTCCTCATGGTCTCTAATGTAGCCTATTAACACCTCATGAAGCTTAGATCCAATGGATAGAAACAAAATTCTATGATCCATAGGTAGAGATTAAATCTCTAAGATCCGACGGTTGAGATTAAATCTCTAGATCTGACGGTTGAGATTAAATCCCTAGAACCAATGGAGGAGATTAAATCATGACTTATCCCTTACTCTATAAAAGGAGGGCAAGGGAGTTGGCGTGAAGATCATCCATGAGTGATAGGGTTTTGGGCGGTAAGAGAGCAATCCTAGTTGAGATAGAATTAGGGTTAGGGTTTCGAGGCTTGGGCGGCACCAAATAAGGAAGGCTTTGCTTTCTTCTTCTTCCTTCATTGGCCGGCGTCCAGCAGCTCATCCATCCCCTTTCCAACCTTGGCCGGCGTCCATAGCTTCTCTTCTCCCTCTCCTTAGGTGGTGGAAACAAGATATAGGGCTTTCCCTTGGTGTCTTGGCCGGATTCCACCACAAACTCCTCTTCCTAGTTGGCTGGCGGCAAGGATCTTATTTGTTCCTTGTTGGTTGGTTTTAGGGAGGAGAAGAACCTTGTTTCTATTCTTCCTCTTGCTTTGGAAGATCAAGGAAGGATGATTTGCGATCTAGGAGCTTCGACTTTTGGTAGATCGTCGCCCACACGACGTCCAAAAGGAGGAAGGTCATAAATTAGAAGATCGAGAGGTATACCTATTCTTCTTTCTCTTTTTGTTACTTGCTTGTTTTTGTTTTTCAACTATGAGCATGATATAAATCTATATATGGATAAATAATACTTGGATCCCGAACATAAACACCAAAACTGACGATCCAGACATCGTCTATTCCGCAGCTACTCGTAGAATAGAGGATGGTCGCTTGAACAACTAGTTTGTTCAAGTGACCTCTCTAAACGAATAGCATGACGATGGCTTGGTTATTTGGGCAATCCCTTTTGTCTAGGATTAATTTTTTAATCCGGGGACATGGAAGGGATCACCATGATCAAACGACCGAGGTGAAGTGGGAAGCGAAGTTTCCCCTCACGGACTTGATAAGCAAAACCCTTCATTTGGTATCAGAGCTTCTGGGCAAAACCTTCAATTGGTATCAGAGCCAAGGTTTCTGATTTTGTGTGTTTAGGATTCGGTTAATTTTTATGCACTTTTCATATATTATATGTGTCGGATAATAGTAGGATATGCGTAGTTTAACTTTTTGGTTGCAGACATATGATCCGACTATTATGGCCATATAAGTGTATGTGATTATATGTGTGTATTTTGTTGAATCCTCGGGGTTGACGAAGCTAGTATTTGATTTTTTGTAAATTAGAAACGGCATTATTTAGCCACTCTTTATTTTATTTTACTTTCGATCTAGATTTTATGTACACTCCCTCGTGGAGTATAGGATCGATGGATGTAAATTAAAATAGGTTTTAGTCTCGGCTCGGATCTCCGGATGGCTCGTACATGGCGTAGAAGGAGCGGACGAGATGGCAATGCGATGGGAGACATATTGAAGACAAAAGTCATAATAGTTGGAAAATAATTTATTTTTCATATTTATTGCTTTTTGTTTGATATGCATGTCGTAGGCTAGGAAAATTCCTAAATTTCAAATTACTAAGTGGGAGAGGAAAATTTTTATAAATTCCCACGGCCTCCATTACGATTTGACATATGATGCAAGCAAACTTGCGCGTCGGCTCTGAGTGCCTTCCTCCCCATCGGATGAGTTTTTTTACAGATCACAAGGTCGAATATGGTTATAGGAAATTATTAAGGAGCGTGTGTACTTCTCCATCGGAAGGCACATAACCCGAGATAATTACCTTGTACCGAGTAATGGTGAACACTTAGATACAAATATAAGTATCCTCCCCATCGGAGTCACTGCTTTTATTTGTAGGGCCGAAGAGAAACCAACTATTAATTTTACTTGTCAAAAAGTTAGGTTGACAAGATAGTAAAATTAATGGGTAAAACCTCCTCTAACAAATGTAGAATTCGTATACGTCCACACTATCGTGGCATACGATATTCTCGGTGTTTTTGAAATTTTATTGTTTGAGGAATCAATAATCTTTTGAAATTTACAGTAATGATCTATGTGATTCTTAGGATTTTCAAAATTGACTTTTAGTCCACTTGCTATGATACTAAAGGAAAATAAACTTACTGTACATAATTATGATGATTGGAAAAGAATCTAGATATTGTCTTATCTGCTAAGGAGTACAAGTATGCACTCTTCGAAGAGTGTCCTCAGGCCATGGTTGCTCAAAAGGTTTCTCCTTCTAAGTCGAAAGGCAAGAAGAAGAAGAAACAAGGTGGAGAAAAGGTGGTGGGAGGATCTCAGGGAGGTGTGAAGAAGCCGAAAGGCAAGTACTTTACTTGCAAGCAGGATGGACATTGGAAGAAGGACTGTCCCAATCCAAAGCAGAACAAAGGTATATCCTTTGAACTAGTCGTTGAAACATGATAAGCGGTGTTATCTACCAGCACTTGGAGTGTAGATACGGGAGCCACTGATCATGTCTGCAATACTTTGCAGGGGTTCCAGGAAACCCGACGACAAGCTGAGGGAGAGATTACCATTTACTTGGGCAATGCCACTAAGGTGGCGACTATTGCAGTGGGAGAAGTTTTATTTATCTTTTGAGAAAAATAAAACTTTGGTTCTAAAAAATTCCCTTTATGTACCTTTATTTAGAAAGAATTTAATTTCAGTTTCTAAATTATTTATGGATGAATATTCTATTTCCTTTAATGACGGAGTTGTTATAAAAAGGAATAGGAAGAATATCTATTCAGGTACATTGATAGGAAATTTGTATACACTTGAACCAAAATCTCCCACGATGCAAATTAAAGTTAATAACTCATCTTCTAATTCCAATAAGAGAAAAGAATCTTCGAAGATGAACCAAACATATCTTTGGCATCTTAGGCTTGGTCACATTAATCTTAGTAGAATTCAAAGGTTGATAGCTGATGGACCTTTGGGTTCATTAGTGGTGGAGGATCTCCCAACCTGCGAATCTTGCTTGGAGGGTAAGATGACCAAGAGGCCTTTTAAGGCCAAAGTGTATAGAGCCAAAGATGTGTTAGAATTGGTTCATTATGATTTGTGTGGTCCTATATCTATCCAGGCTAGAGGTGGTCTTGAATATTTTGTCTTTTTCATAGATGATTATTCAAGATATGGATGACACTACGATCTGATCGTGGTAGTGAGTACCTCTTGGGATAGTTTAGGAATTACTTAACAAAGGCTGGGATTCAATCCAATTTGACTGCACCTGGCACACCCCAGCAGAATGGTGTAGCAGAGCGAAGGAATAGGACTCTTATGGAGATGGTTAGATCGATAATGAGTTATTTTGAGTTGCTAGATTCGTTCTGGGGATATGCTCTAGATACAGCGGTGTACATTCTGAACTTAGTTCCATCTAAATCAGTGCCTTCTACTCCCACAGAATTGTGAACTGGGCGAAAGCCCAGTCTAAGACATATTCGGATATGGGGGAGTCCAGCACATGTATTGAAGGCAGATGCTGGTAAGTTGGAACCTCGTACAGAAGTACACATGTTCGTTGGCTATCCTAAAGGAATGAAGGGTGATTTGTTTTATAGTCCTAGAGATCAGAGGGTGATCGTTAGCACGAACGCTAAATTTCTAAAGAAAGACTATGTGATGAGCCGCAAGTCCAAGAGTAAAATTGTTCTGGAGGAATTAAAAGGGGAAGTCACTTCTTTAGTACCATCGGTACGAGAGGATATACCACAAGTCACAGCATCGCGTGTCACAGAGCATACACAGGAGATACCTCATCATAGTTGGAGGGTTGTTAGACAGCCTCATAGATTCATGTTCTTGGGTGAATCTTCTGATTTGGTCCCTGGCGAACATGAACCTGATCCCTGGACATATGACGAGGCAATCCAAGATAAAGATGCAGCATCTTGGCAAAGTGCAATGAATGCTGAGATTGAATCTATGGATTCAAATCAGGTCTGGGAGCTAGTAGAGCCACCCGATGGTGTAAAACCCATTGGATACAAGTGGATCTACAAGAAAAAGAGAGGAATATATGGGAAGGTTGAGACCTTCAAAGCGAGGCTTGTTGAGAAGGGGTATACTCAGAGAGAGGGTATCAATTATGAGGAGACCTTTTCGTCGGTAGCCATGCTTAAGTCTATCCGGATTCTCTTATGCATAGCAGCTCATATGGATTATGAGGTGTGGCAGATGGATGTCAAGACAACTTTCCTTAATGAAAGTCTTGAGGAAAACATCTATATGAAGCAACCAGAGGAATTCATTGCTAATGGCAAAGAGCATCTTGTATGTAAGCTTAATCGGTCCATTTATGGATTGAAGCAAGCTTCGAGGTCTTGGAAACATCCGCTTTGATGAGGTAATCCAGTCTTATGGATTTATTCAAAGTTTGGATGAGTCTTGTGTATACAAAAGATGTGACGGAAATGTAGTGGTATTTCTTATACTATACGTAGATAACATTTTGGTGATTGGCAACAATATCAAAGTATTATCGGGTATAAGGGTATTGTTGTCCAAACAGTTTGATATGAAGGACTTGGGAGAGGTGGGACACATCCTTAGGATCAAGGTTATAAGGGATCGCAGGAAAAGGATGTTGTACTTATCCCAAGCTTCATACATAGACACGATTTTGGATCGTTTTAGCATGCAGAACTCCAAGAAGGGTTTTCTGCCTTTCTGGCATAGAGTTCCTTTATCTAAGGAGATGTGTCCTAGATCATCTGAGAAGATAGAGGAGATGAAGGTGGTTCCTTATGCTTCGACAGTAGGAAGCCTCATGTATGCGATGCTATGTACGAGACGGATATACGCTTCTGCAGTAGGCATGGTTAGCAGATATCAGAGTAATCCAGGACAGGGACATTGGACTGAGGTAAAGCATATATTGAAGTGCCTGAGAAGGACTAGGGATTATATGCTAGTTTACTGGGCAGACCAATTACTCCGTGTGGGTTGCATGGATTGCGACTTCCAATCAGATAGGAATAACAGTAAGTCTACCTCAGGTTTTGTGTTTACTTTGGGAGGTACAGTCATTGTATGGAGGAGTGTCCAGCAGAAATGCGTGGCAGACTCCACCATGGAAGCTGAGTATGTGGCGCCTCTGAGGCAGCCAAAGAAGCTGAGTGGCTCAGGAACTTTCTGATGGACTTGGATGTGATTCCTAGTTTGCCCAGAACTATCACAATTTATTGTGATAATAGTGGTGCAGTTGCAAACTCGAAGGAACCATGAGCCCATAAGTTAAGTAAATGCATAGAGCGCAAGTACCACCTGATACGAGAAATCGTAAAGGAAGTAGAAGTTGTTGTCGCCTAGATTACATCAGAGGATGACCTGGTAGACCCTTTTAACTAAGGCCCTTCTAGCGAGAGCTTTGATAGGCATGTAGAGGGAAGGGAAATCAGATATATGGTAGTATGAGGACAGCATAGTCTTTTAGTAAAAGTGGGAGATTGTAGGGATGTATATTGAAAAGTCTATCTTTTGTATGAACATCTTTATTTTGAAATAAGAATCACATGATCATTGTTTGCATTTATATGGTTATGCAATATTATCTAATACATTACATTGTAGATAATATGGTGTGTGGTGTCACACAGGAGATCATATTATCAACTCCTTATAAAGTATAAGTAAAGGCTCACAACCGAGATGACTTTAGACAAACCATCGGAATGGTTGTAGTGTGATTTAGTATTGGTTTGTCTTGACCATAGAATCACATAGTGCACTTTGTGTGTATTGAGCAGGACCGACTTAGAGGTGATTCGATTTATTGCTGACTACATAATCGAATCGGACCTCAGATATTATTTAGTACATGCTCTTAATCATGATATAATAACAGGGACATATACTTAGTATTCGTCTCTTTGATTTGCCAATGGGCGAGATTTATAGATTAAATTGATAGGCTCGGTAAGTTGAGAGATAATATTATTTATATGGTGTGCTATTGATTAAAGTGGAAACCGTGTCCTATATATTTGGATGATGATGTCCCCTTGAGGAGCTCATAAGGTTCATCATGTAAACCCTGCAGGTGGACTTGGTCCGGCATGATGAAAAGGTTGAGTGGTACTACTCAAGGAGTTAGATGTTGATTAATTAATGGTCAGTAAATTAATTAATCGATGAACATTCGAGATCTTAAACATGGGGAGAAAATGTACAAATAATATATGGAGCCCATATTAACTTATGGGGGTTGGTGAGGTAGATCATGTAGGGATGTATACTGAAAAGTCTATCTTTTGTATGAACATCTTTATTTTGAAATAAGAATCACATGATCATTGTTTGCATTTATATGGTTATGCAATATTGTCTAATACATTACATTGTAGATAACATGGTGTGTGGTGTCACACGGGAGATCATGTTATCGGCTCCTTGTAAAGTATAAGTAAAGGCTCACAATCGAGATGACTTTGGACAAACCATCGGAATGGTTGTAGTGTGATTTGGTATTGGTTTGTCTTGACCATAGAATCACACTAGTGCACTTTGTGTGTATTGAGCAGGACCGACTTAGAGGTGATTCGATTTATTGCTGACTACATAATCGAATCGGACCTCAGATATTATTTTGTACATGCTCTTAATCCTGATATAATAACGGGCACATATACTTAGTAGTCATCTCTTTGATTTACCAATGGGCGAGATTTATAGATTAGATCTATAGGATCAGTAAGTTGGGAGATGATGTTATTTATATAGTGTGTCATTGATTATAGGAGGAAACCGTGTCTTATATATTAGCATGATGATGTTCCCTTCAGGAGCTCATAAGGTTCATCATGTAAACCCTGCAGGTGGACTTGGTCCGGCATGATGAAAAGGTTGAGTGGTACTACTCATGGAGTTAGATGTTGATTAATTAATGGTCAGTAAATTAATTAATTGACTGACATTCGAGAAAATGTATAAATAATATATGGAGACCATATTATCATATGGGGGTTTGTGAGGTAGATCAATGATGATCCTTTAGTGGATTGGATCATCATTAATGGATCGGACTTTATGTGGGCTTGATCCATGGGTGGCCAAGATCCAACTCCTCCTCATGGTCTCTAATGTAGCCTATTAACACCTCATGAAGCTTAGATCCAATGGATAGAAACAAAATTCTAAGATCCATAGGTAGAGATTAAATCTCTAAGATCCGACGGTTGAGATTAAATCTCTAGATCTGACGGTTGAGATTAAATCCCTAGAACCAATGGAGGAGATTAAATCATGACTTATCCCTTACTCTATAAAAGGAGGGCAAGGGAGTTGGCGTGAAGATCATCCATGAGTGATAGGGTTTTGGGCGGTAAGAGAGCAATCCTAGTTGAGATAGAATTAGGGTTAGGGTTTCGAGGCTTGGGCGGCACCAAATAAGGAAGGCTTTGCTTTCTTCTTCTTCCTTCATTGGCCGGCGTCCAGCAGCTCATCCATCCCCTTTCCAACCTTGGACAGCGTCCATAGCTTCTCTTCTCCCTCTCCTTAGGTGGTGGAATCAAGATATAAGGCTTTCCCTTGGTGTCTTGGCCGGATTCCACCACAAACTCCTCCTCCTAGTTGGCCGGCGGCAAGGATCTTATTTGTTCCTTGTTGGTTGGTTTTAGGGAGGAGAAGAACCTTGTTTCTATTCTTCCTCTTGCTTTGGAAGAGCAAGGAAGGATGATTTGCGATCTTGGAGCTTCGACTTTTGGTAGATCGTCGCCCACACGACGTCCAAAAGGAGGAAGGTCATACATTAGAAGATCGAGAGGTATACCTATTCTTATTTCTCTTTTTGTTACTTGCTTGTTTTTGTTTTTCAACTATGAGCATGATATAAATCTGTATATGGATAAATAATACTTGGATCCCGAACATAAACACCAAAATTGACGATCCAGACATCGTCTATTCCGCAGCTACTCGTAGAATAGAGGATGGTCGCTTGAACAACTAGTTTGTTCAAGTGACCTCTCTAAACGAATAGCATGACGATGGCTTGGTTATTTGGGCAATCGCTTTTGTCTAGGATTAAATTTTTAATCCGGGGACATGGAAGGGATCACCATGATCAAACGACCGAGGTGAAGTGGGAAGCGAAGTTTCCCCTCACGGACATGATAAGCAAAACCCTTCATTTGGTATCAGAGCTTCCGGGCAAAACCTTCAATTGGTATCAGAGCCAAGGTTTCCGATTTTGTGTGTTTAGGATTCGGTTAATTTTTATGCACTTTTCATATATTATATGTATCGGATAATAGTAGGATATGCGTAGTTTAACTTTTTGGTTGCAGACATAAGATCCGACTATTATGGCCATATATGTGTATGTGATTATATGTGTGTATTTTGTTGAATCCTCGGGGTTGACGAAGCTAGTATTTGATTTTTTGTAAATTAGATACGGCATTGTTTAGCCACTCTTTATTTTATTTTACTTTCGATCTAGATTTTATGTACACTCCCTCGTGGAGTATAGGATCGATGGATGTAAATTAAAATAAGTTTTTGTCTCGGCTCGGATCTCCGGATGGCTCGTACATGACGTAGGAGGAGCGGACGAGATGGTAATGCGACGGGAGACATATTGAAGACAAAAGTCATAATAGTTGGAAAATAATTTATTTTTCATATTTATTGCTTTTTGTTTGATATGCATGTCGTAGGCTAGGAAAATTCCTTAATTTCAAATTACTAAGTGGGAGAGGAAAATTTTTATAAATTCCCACGGCCCCCATTATGATTTGACATATGATGCAAGCAAACTTGCGCGTCGGCTCTGAGTGCCTTCCTCCCCATCGGATGAGTTTTTTTGCAGATCACAAGGTTGAATATGGTTATAGGAAATTATTAAGGAGCGTGTGTACTTCTCCATCGGAAGGCACATAACCCGAGATAATTACCTTGTACCGAGTAATGGTGAACACTTAGATACAAATATAAGTATTCTCCCCATCGGAGTCACTGCTTTTATTTGTTGGGCCGAAGAGAAACCAACTATTAATTTTACTTGTCAAAAAGTTAGGTTGACAAGATAGTAAAATTAATGGGTAAAACCTCCTCTAACAAATGTAGAATTCGTATACGTCCACACTATCGTGGCATATGATATTCTCGGTGTTTTTGAAATTTTATTGTTTGAGGAATCAATAATTTTTTGAAATCTACAGTAATGATCTATGTGATTCTTAGGATTTTCAAAATTGACTTTCAGTCCACTTGCTATGATACTAAAGGAAAATAAACTTACTGTACATAATTATGATGATTGGAAAAGAATCTAGATATTGTCTTATCTGCTAAGGAGTACAAGTATGCACTCTTCGAAGAGTGTCCTCAGACCATGGTTGCTCAAAAGGTTTCTACTTCTAAGCCGAAAGGCAAGAAGAAGAAGAAACAAGGTGGAGCAAAGGTGGTGGGAGGATCTCAGGGAGGTGTGAAGAAGCCGAAAGGCAAGTACTTTACTTGCAAGCAGGATGGACATTGGAAGAAGGACTGTCCCAATCCAAAGCAGAACAAAGGTATATCCTTTGAACTAGTCGTTGAAACATGATAAGCGGTGTTATCTACCAGCACTTGGAGTGTAGATACGGGAGTCACTGATCATGTCTGCAATACTTTGCAGGGGTTCCAGGAAACCCGACGACAAGCTGAGGGAGAGATTACCATTTACTTGTGTTGGGTTTCCGGCACCGCGGCGTGTGTGTGTTCGATCATGTTTCGTAAACATGAGCACAGCAGAAGCAATAAAAATAATAAATATTCCTATTTATTACAACACACACAACACACGCATGCTATTACAACAAGTGTAGACATAACCGTAAATTAAAATTGCAATAAAAGGAAATTTAAACTACGTTATACCTTCCGTATGACGTGTAGCGGGAACGGCATCAACCGGAACGATTCTCGTAAGAATCGTCTCTATCCGTATCCACGCCGAGCTCCTCGGGATGACTTCAAAGCCACGAGCCCGTCTTACGTGCGGGTTACTAGCCTCGTGTTGAAGGCGGCGTGATCGAGAGATGATCACGGTCCGAATCCAAATTCGGACCTAAAACAAGTCCTCAAGACTTGCTTCTCGGAGAGGTATTCGTCAACCGATTGGCCAGATCGCCCGTCCTCCACCTCAGAGGATTACGGAGATCAAATCCCGGATATGTTAGCGCTGTCGGAGCACTAACCGTCATCCAAACGGCGCTCCGGAGAGAAGAAGCTGTCAGAAAACTGGACAGCTTTGAGTGGAGAAATAAGCGGCCTAAAGAAGAGATGGAGCCTCACCTTTACACGAACCAAGGGAGATCACCGGAGGGTCGCCGGAGGTCCACCGGCCCAAGCTTGGACGCCGACAAGGAGATGGCAGCAGCTCAATCAAGTTGGTCGGCAGCCCTTGTTGTTGACGCCAACAACAAGAGGGAGAGAGGGGTGGCGCGCCAATTAGGGTTGCCTCAATTAGGTTTTTCCAAAACCCTTAAGCCCTATTTATAGAGAACTAATTCTCTTAATGGTTAATGGATCATATCCATAAAGCCCGTTAACCCGCTCCATTAAGATAAGTTAAAATAAACCAAACCATGATGGTTTATTTTAAGTTAAAAAGAACCGAACCAACTTTTGGTTCATTCGTTTAAAATAAACCAAACCCTTTGGTTTATTCTTATCCATTGGATTAGAACCAAACCATTTTGGTCCATCCATTATGTCTTCATAAGACCACGGCCCATCCACGCTTCCATTGCGGTGAAACAATTTCATTCTCTCTTTATGTTTGGTACAACCTATCATAGTTTCTCTCGGTCTGAGAATGGCATTCTAAAGCTCGTTTTAATTCCTTTGGATTACACTCGTTGGGCGTTTGAGCTAATAGGTTCTCGGTTTATGTTGGCCGTCTATAATTAACCATTAATTATAGAACGATCATGAGTGGCACCTAGTAGTACATCATGATCCCCAATTAACCGAAAAGATCAGCGTTGATCGAACTATTTACGAAACCCTTGATGGCTCGAATGAATCGTGCCCCATTCCCTTCACTCATCTTATACCCACTTGGTTGAGGACATGGTCTATTGTGTGTCCCCACTAAGGTGACTCGTCACACCTAGCCCAAGTATCATTTCCTCGTCCTCACAGTTCTAGTTACTCCACATGTATCGAAGAGTACCTTACTCTAAACATGTAATGCTTTGGCCAAAGACTTTAGTAACAATCCGGCGAGAGGCCATGGGTATACATCTCCTCAGGAGTGGTGAATCCTTTATAGGCTATTCAAACACCTTGATCACTTGACTTATACCCAATCATCCGGGTCCACATCTCCTTAGAGATGTTTGCTTAAGATGTCAAAGCATAAGTCTCCATGATCAAGATGACTTGAATACATGAAGTCAAGGAACATCGCACTTAAGCCCACAGATAAGAACTTCATTGACATATCTATATATGCAGAGAACCATATGAAGTCTTACGGTGGTCACTCAATGAACTAGTTACCATAACTAGCATCCACGATTAACTCGGACATCACTATGTCTCCGGCCCGGTGAGAATCGGTGCTTGGATACACCAAGGGTATACCTCGTGCTAGTCTCGGCGGAATTGATGGTGTCCAAATCCATCAATTCATCGACTAGGATAATTAGATACATCACAATTACACATGTAGAGATACTCACTAGTTGTGATCCAATCACAAATTCTCTCATCTTTGTGAATCGTATCGTGGACATTGATAAATGAGTTTAAGATCAATCAAATACATTAAACATGTATACTCAAATAGTGAATCTTCATTTATCATATAAATGGTTCATACATAAGGCGATTGCCTTAGGACATCTCTCATATATTACTAACAGACTCCCACTTGGCCTAATGCCAATCGCTACGGTATCCAATACCATAAGCACCAACATGACCCTCAAACTTACTTTGAGGTAATGCTTTAGTCAAAGGATCCGCTAAGTTCCTTTCAGTGGGAATTTTCTCGATTTGTATTTCATTCCTACTGATGATCTCTCTGATAAGATGATAGCGGCGAAGCACATGTTTGGATCGTTGATGAGACCTTGGCTCTTTTGCCTGTGCAATTGCTCCATTGTTGTCGACCGGTATTGCTTCAACAATGGCCGGAATCACACCAAGTTCATGAACGAACTTCTTGATCCAAACCGCTTCCTTTGCTTAGGCTGCAATATATTACGCCTCGATGGTAGAATCCGCTCGATCTCTTGTTTGGAACTTTTCCAACTCACTGCGCCCCATTCAAGGTGAACACGATCGGTGAGACACAGGAATCATCCCTTGTGCGAAGGCGCATCTGTATACCCGCGTATCACCATGTCCCCTTCTCCATATATTAGGAACACATCCTTAGTTCTTCTCAAGTACTTAAGGATCGTCTTAACAGCCGCCCAATGATCCATTCTGGATCGGGTTGTATCTGCTCGTGACACTCGAGCATACGATACATCGGGCCTCGTACATAACATAGCATACATGATAGATCCTATTGCGGATGCATAGGGAATCTTACTCATGCAAATCCTCTCGTCTTACGTGCGCGGACACATAGACTTGAAAGGTGTACCCCATGCACGATGGGTAGATAACCTTTCTTGGATTCCGACATGCTAAACCTCTTTGCTTTTCGGTCTATATATGTAGCTGCGAAAGACCAAGCAACCGTTTGATCTATCTCTATAGATCTTAATCCCAGGATGTAGGTTGCTTCTCCCGTCTTTCATGGAGAATGTCTTGGATAACCAAACCTTAAGCGTTGTAAGATTGACACATCGTTTCCTATAAGTAATATGTCATCGACATACAATACTAGGAACACATTTGCACTCCCACTAACCTTCTTGTACACACAAGGTTAAATGCGGATTTTGTGAGAAATCAAACTTTTTGATCGTCTCATCAAAGCGGATATTCGACTCTGGATGCTTGCTTCAATCCATAAATGGATCGTCGCAATTTGCATACCTTGGTTTTATCAACCGATGTGAAACCCTCAGGCTGTATCATATACACGTCCTCGAGCAGGTTTCCATTAAGGAAAGCTGTTTTCACATCCATCGCCATATCTCATAATCATAATGAGTGCTATGGCGGGAGCATCGAATGGATTTAAGCATAGCTCTGAGCGAATAGGTTTGTCATAATCAACACCTTGTTTTTGGCGATATCCTTTCGCCACCAATCTAACCTTATAGGTAATCACATTACCATCCATGTGGTTTTCTTCTTGAAAACCCATTTGCACCCTATAGGCTTTATGCCTTGGTGGGTCAACCAAGTTCAAACTTGGTTTTCGTACATGGAATCCATTTCCGACTTCATGGCACCAAGCCACTTATCCCTTCTGAACTTGTCGGCACTTCTTCATAAGCTGGTAGGCTCCTCATCATCAATGAGTAACACGCGTCGTTCGATTCACTTACGAGAAATCCATATCTCTCGGGAATATTGCGTGTTCTACGGATCTACGAAGATGTGGTGTTACATTAGGTCGGTAGATTGCTCATCACTATGAGTTGTCATTGTTGTGCTTCACCGTATCTCATCAATGTCTATTTGAGTCTCTCGAGCCTCCTCAAGCTCAACGACACTCCCCTTTTTCTTGCAAGAGAAACTCTTTCTCTAGAAACACATGCCTTGAAACAAACACCTTTTGTTCCACGGGATGATAGAATTAGTAACCCCTTGTTTCCTTAGGGTATCCAATAAATAGACATTTATCGGACTTAGCATCGTTTATCGTCTGATCCGCTTCACATAGCGAGACAACCCCATATCTTCAAGTAAGATACATGAGGTTTCTTACCATTCCATATCTCGTATGGAGTAGTAGAGACTACCTTGGTAGGCATTACATTTAACAAGTAACAGGTATGCAGTGCATAACCCCAAAGGACTTGGGAAGAGTCGCATGATTCATCATTGACTGACCATGTCCAACAAGGTCGATTCGCCTCTCGGATACACCATTATCTTTGTGGTGTATAGAGGCGAGTCCATTGAGACAATATGCCATTGTCTCTTAGATAATCAAGAAACTCTTGACTTAAGTATTCACCACCTCGATCCGATCGAAGTATTTTAATACTTTTGTCATGTTGTTTCTCTACTTCATTCTGAATTCTTTGAACCTTTCAAAGGCTTGGACTTGTGTTTCATCAAGAACACATACCCAAACCGTAGTGATCATCGGTGAAGGTAATGAAGTAGCTATAGCCTCCTAATGCTTGAGTTGACATAGGTCCACATACATCGGTATGTACTAGACCTAGTAACTCTCACTCGTTCACCTTTTCTAGTAAAGGTAACTTAGTCATCTTGCCTTTTAAGCATGATTCGCATGTATCGTATGAATCCAATTCAAGCGATTCCGAATTCCACATCGGTGTAATTCGGACATGCGTTTCTTGCTTATATGGCCAAGAACGACAATGCCACATATAGGAGTCTATGTGATTATCCTTTCGAGCACGCGTGTTGCTCGCCGATATTGAAAATGTCCTTTGAATCGTCCAGCGTATAAATGCCATTACTCAAAGTTCCAGTTCCATAAAGTACGCCATTCAAGTTATATAACAACAATTGTTACTAAGCGTTAAATGGAAACCATTTCTATTTAAGCGAAATAGAAACAATGTTCTTTATTAGAGAAGGAACATAATAGCAATTGTCGGTTCAAGACTAGTCCACTAGGGAGCTTGACAAATAAGTTCCGATGGCGGCCGCGTGACCTTTGCTCCATTGCCAACTCATAAATTTGACTCCCCTCGACAAGTCTTCTTCTATTCCTTAGCCTGTATGTCATTACATATATGTGAGCTACACCCGATTATCCAATACCCAAGTGTCTAAGGAAATAGAATGACAATCAATAACGAAGATACGAAGAGGATGGGGCATCGGATGCCTTCTTCTTCTTCATGGACTCAAGATAAATCTTGCGATTTCTTCGCGATGGCCTTCCTTGCCACGCGATGATGGCAAGTGCCCTTTTTATAGTTCCGCCTTCTTTGCCTTTTCTTTCCTTTCTTTTCTTTTGCCTTCCTCTTAGAACCTTTCTTTGAGAATCAACTATGAACCGCCTTCTCCTCATGCTTCTGAAGGCTCCACAGTCTTGACATATTGAGGAGCTCGGGAATGGTGGATTCAATTTGTTCATCCGATAGTTCATCACAAATTGCGAGAAACTCTTGGGCAAACAATGCAGAATTAAGTCAATACTTAACTCATGATCCATCACAAAACCGAGGGTAGCTAGCCGCTCGATGTACCCCATTCATCTTTAGCACAAACTGCACTCTGATGAACCTTCTTGCATCTTCGTGGTGAAGAGGAGCCTAGAGACCTCGAACCTTCGGATCGCTTGCTCATCGAACAACTCATGAAGATGGAAGACCATAGTGTTAGCATCCATATGCTCATCTTTTCTGCGGCTCGGTACCATCGCCGCTAGCATGATGCAACTCGCCCATTTCGAGAATCTGCCACATGCTTGATAGACCAACATTTGATGCAGGTTGCATCGTCCTTAGGGCCCAGTCGGGAAGAGGCTCTTCAAGGACATATGCAAGCTTTTCCGCCTTGAGAACAATTCTCGAGTTTCTAAGTCGATCGAAGTTAGGCCCGGTCGGTTTGTTGAATCCAAAATAGTGCGCAAATTCAAAGCGTCATGATCAATTTATTGACCTAGAAATACAAAGCGAGCATATATGAAAATGATTTTAAAATGCATCAATATACATTTATAAATCCCATTCATTTTTGAATTTCAAAAACCCCAAAATCACTTCGGGAGATCGTAGGTCCATCTCCGAATGGGCTGATATCCATCATAGATAAGAACAACCTTGGAGTGAGTCCAACAAGCCATTCTTAGCTATGATGGTAGGTATCAAGTATACCGATTACATATCATGTATATGTAACTATCACAATGTGCTATCAACTAATTGAATGTTTACACATACATTGGGTTGTTAACACATTAACAAGTATGCATCATATGCATAGCACCCAACTTCACCTCCTCTTCATCGACCTTGGAGAGTCAACAAATCGATGCTCGAGTTAAAGCCAACCCATTAATCGCGAAATAGTTTTAATATGGTTAGGCGCATTCAACCAATTAGCCCGGCTTGGAGAGTCCAACAACCCAAAGCTAACGATTGACCTCGACTCTTACCATATTAGTATTAAACTATTCCATGGTTTGAACATGTTCGGGTTCGGTAGGGCTTGAGTGAGTCCAACAACCCAAACAAGAAACAGAACTCTGGTTCTAACCATATTAATGGAAGGTGTAGGCTTTAATATTGAGTTAGGGTTTTATGTCTCATCCTCTTTGCATGCAAATAACTATTATCTACATGGCATGACATACATGGCATACATCTACATGTCACGACACATGGCATAATGTTATGCATCTAATGCAATTACATGGCATACAATTATGTCATGTATATAATTTCCTTATATGTCATAACTATTTATGGAAATAAAATATGTTTAAGATTTGATTCTCCAAATCAAATCATAATTAAATTAGAAACAAATTTCCAAATCTAATCACATATTTTATTCATGGAATTATTTGATTAAGGAAAATCTATTTAGGAAACCAATTTCCTAAATCATTAAAACTACTTATGGAAATAAAATATTTTAAGATTTGATCTCCCAAATCAAATCATGATTAAATTAGGAAACAAATTTCCAGAATCTAATCAAATATTTTATTTATGGAAAATATCAATTTCCATAAATACTTCCAACTTTCCAAAAGTGGAAGATTTCCATAAATACTTCTAGACTTTCAAAAATTGAAAAATTTCCATAAATACTTCTAAATTTCCAAAATTTAGAAAACTTCCAGAAATACATTATGACTATCGCAAAATCATTTTTACGATTATGTCGAAACACAACCTGGGCTCTGATACCACTGTTGGGTTTCCGGCACCGCGGCGTGTGTGTGTTCGATCATGTTTCGTAAACATGAGCACAGCGGAAGCAATAAAAATAATAAATATTCCTATTTATTACAACACACACAACACACGCATGCTATTACAACAAGTGTAGACATAACCGTAAATTAAAATTGCAATAAAAGAAAATTTAAACTACGTTATACCTTCCGTATGACGTGTAGCGGGAACGGCATCAACCGGAACGATTCTCGTAAGAATCGTCTCTATCCGTATCCACGCCGAGCTCCTCGGGATGACTTCGCCAAGCCACGAGCTTCGTCTTCGTACGGGTTACTAGCCTCGTGTTGAAGACGACGTGATCGAGAGATGATCACGATCCGAATCCAAATTCGGATCCAAAACGAGTTCTCAAAACTTGCTTCTCCGGAGAGGTATTCGTCAGCGATTGGCCCGAATCGCCCGTCCTCCACCTCAGAGGATTACGGAGATCAAATCCCGGTATGTTAGCGCTGTCGGGCACTAACCGTCGTCCAAAGCGGCGCTCCGGCGAGAAGGAGAAGAAGCTGTCAGAAAACTGGACAGCTTTGGTGGAAGAAATAGGCGCCGGCTAAAGAAGAGATGGAGCCTCACCTTTACACCGAACCCAAGGAGATCACCGGAGGGTCGCCGGAGGTCCACCGGCCAAGCTTGGGCCGGCAGGAGATGGCAGCAGCTCAATGAGGTTGGCGGCTGCTCTTGTTGTTGACGCCAACAACAAGAGGGAGAGAGGGTGCCAATTAGGGTTGCCTCAATTAGGTTTTTCCAAAAACCCTTAAGCCCTATTTTATAGAGAACTAATTCTCTTAATGGTTATTAAATCATAACCATTAGGCCCGTTAACCGCTCCATTAAGATAAGTTAAAATAAACCAAACCATGATGGTTTATTTTAAGTTAAAACGAACGAACCAACTTTTGGTTCATTCGTTTAAAATAAACCAAACCCTTTGGTTTATTCTTATCCATTGGATTAGAACCAAACCATTTTGGTCCATCCATTACGTCTTCATAAGATGCAAAGCCCATCCACGCTTCCATTGCATCTGAAACAATTTCATGCTCGCTTTATGTTTTGGTCCAACCAAACATAGTTTCTCTCGGTCTGAGAATCCCATTCTCAAGCTCGTTTTAAATCCTTTGGATTACACTCGTTGTGCGTGTGACCAAATAGGTTCTCGGTTTATGTTGGCCGTCTATAATTAACCATTAATTATAGAGCGATCATGAGTGGCACCTAGTAGTACATCATGATCCCCAATTAACCGAAAAGATCAGCGGTTGATCCGAACTATTTACGAAACCCTTGTGGCTCGAATGAATCGTGCCCCATTCCCTTCACTCATCTTATACCCACTTGGTTCAGGACATGGTCTATTGTGTCAGTCCCCACTAGGCTGACTACGTCACACCTAGCCCAAGTATCATTTCCTCGTCCTACAGATTCTAGTTACTCCACATGTATCGAAGAGTACCTTACTCTAAACATGTATTGCTTTGGCCAAAGACTTTAGTAACAATCCGACGAGAGGCCATGGGTATACATCTCCTCGCAAGGAGTGGTGAATCCTTTATAGGCTATTCAAACACCTTCGATCACTTCGACTTATACCCAATCATCCCGGGTCCACATCTCCTTAGAGATGTTTGCTTAAGATGTCAAAGCATAAGTCTCCATGATCAAGATGACTTGAATACCGCAAGTCAAAGGAACATCGCACTTAAGCCACAGTAAGAACTTCATTGACATATCTATATATGCAGAGAACCATATGAAGTCTTACGGCTGGTCACTCCAATGAACTAGTTACCATAACTAGCATCCACGATCAACTCCGGACATCACTATGTCTCCAGCCAGTGAGAATCAGCTGCTTGGATACACCAAGGAGTATACCTCGTGCTAGTCTCGACAGAATTGATGGTGTCCAAATCCATCAATTCATCGACTAGGGATAATTCCGATACATCACAATTACACATGTAGAGATACTCACTAGTTGTGATCCAATCACAAATTCTCTCATTCTTTGAATCGTATCGTGGACATTCAGTAAATGAGTTTAAGATCCAATCAAATACATTAAACATGTATACTCAAATAGTGAATCTTCATTTATCATATAAATGGTTCATACATAAGGCGATTGCCTTAGGACATCTCTCATATATTACTAACAACTTGGGCAATACCACTAAGGTGGCGACTATTGCAGTGGGAGAAGTTTTATTTATCTTTTGAGAAAAATAAAACTTTGGTTCTAAAAAATTCCCTTTATGTACCTTTATTTAGAAAGAATTTAATTTCAGTTTCTAAATTATTTATGGATGAATATTCTATTTCTTTTAATGACAGAGTTGTTATAAAAGGGAATAGGGAGAATATCTATTCAGGTACATTGATAGGAAATTTGTATACACTTGAACCAAAATCTCCCACGATGCAAATTAAAGTTAATAACTCATCTTCTAATTCCAATAAGAGAAAAGAATCTTCGAAGATGAACCAAACATATCTTTGGCATCTTAGGCTTGGTCACATTAATCTTAGTAGAATTCAAAGGTTGATAGCTGATGGACCTTTGAGTTCATTAGTGGTGGAGGATCTCCCAACCTGCGAATCTTGCTTGGAGGGTAAGATGACCAAGAGGACTTTTAAGGCCAAAGTGTATAGAGCCAAAGATGTGTTAGAATTGGTTCATTATGATTTGTGTGGTCCTATATCTATCCAGGCTAGAGGTGGTCTTGAATATTTTGTCTTTTTCATAGATGATTATTCAAGATATGGATGACACTACGATCTGATCGTGGTAGTGAGTACCTCTTGGGATAGTTTAGGAATTACTTAACAAAGGCTGGGATTCAATCCCATTTGACTGCACCTGGCACACCCCAGCAGAATGGTGTAGCAGAGCGAAGGAATAGGACTCTTATGGAGATGGTTAGATCGATAATGAGTTATTCTGAGTTGCTAGATTCGTTCTGGGGATATGCTCTAGATACAGCGGTGTACATTCTGAACTTAGTTCCATCTAAATCAGTGCCTTCTACTCCCATTGTACCAGAATCAAGAAAGCCCACTAAGACATATTCGGATATGGGAGTCCAAAGACATGTATTGAAGGCGATCTTTGTAAGTTGGAACCTCGCATGTTACACATGTTCGTTGGCTATCCTAGAGGAATGAAGGGTGATTTGTTTTATAGTCCTAGAGATCAGAGGGTGATCGTTAGCACGAACGCTAAATTTCTAAAGAAAGACTATGTGATGAGCCGCAAGTCCAAGAGTAAAATTGTTCTGGAGGAATTAAAAGGGGAAGTCACTTCTTTAGTACCATCGGTACGAGAGGATATACCACAAGTCACAGCATCGCGTGTCACAGAGCATACACAGGAGATACCTCATCATAATTGGAGGGTTGTTAGACAGCCTCATAGATTCATGTTCTTGGGTGAATCTTCTGATTTGGTCCCTGGAGAACATGAACCTGATCCCTGGACATATGACGAGGCAATCCAAGATAAAGATGCAGCATCTTGGCAAAGTGCAATGAATGCTGAGATTGAATCTATGGATTCAAATCAGGTCTGGGAGCTAGTAGAGCCACCCGATGGTGTAAAACCCATTGGATACAAGTGGATCTACAAGAAAAAGAGAGGAATATATGGGAAGGTTGAGACCTTCAAAGCGAGGCTTGTTGCGAAGGGGTATACTCAGAGAGAGGGTATCAATTATGAGGAGACCTTTTCGTCGGTAGCCATGCTTAAGTCTATCCGGATTCTCTTATGCATAGCAGCTCATATGGATTATGAGGTGTGGCAGATGGATGTCAAGACAACTTTCCTTAATGGAAGTCTTGAGGAAAACATCTGTTGGGTTTCCGGCACCGCGGCGTGTGTGTGTTCGATCATGTTTCGTAAACATGAGCACAGCGGAAGCAATAAAAATAATAAATACTCCTATTTATTACAACACACACAACATACGCATGCTATTACAACAAGTGTAGACATAACCGTAAATTAAAATTGCAATAAAAGGAAATTAAACTACGTTATACCTTTCGTATGACGTGTAGCGGAAACGGCATCAACCGGAACGATCCTCGTAAGAATCGTCTCTATCCGTATCCACGCCGAGCTCCTCGGGATGACTTCGCCAAGCCACGAGCTTCGTCTTCGTACGGGTTACTAGCCTCGTGTTGAAGACGACGTGATCGAGAGATGATCACGGTCCGAATCCAAATTCGGACCTAAAAACAAGTCCTCAAGACTTGCTTCTCCGGAGAGGTATTCGTCAACCGATTGACGAATCCTTCGTCCTCCACCTCAGAGGATTACCGGAGATCAAATCCCCGGTATGTTAGCCGCTGTCGGAGCACTAACCGTCGTCCAAACGACGCTCCAACGAGAGGAGAAGAAGCTGTCCAGAAAACTGGACAGCTTGGTGGAGGAGATAGGCGCCGGCCAAAACAAGGAGACAAAAGCTCACCTTGATGCCGAACCTTTTAGGGGATCACCGGAGGGTCGCCGGAGGTTCACCGGCTGGAGCTTGGACGCCGGCAAGGGTCTTGACGGCAGCACAATCAAGCTGGGCGGCAAGGAGCTTGGGCGGCACAACCAGGTTGGGCGGCAACTCCTTGGAGGCTAGGGTTTTGATTTTGGATTAGGGTTTAACAATCCCTTAAGCCCATTTTTATAGAGAACTAATTCTCTTAATGGTTAATGGATCATATCCATAAAGCCCGTTAACCCGCTCCATTAAGATAAGTTAAAATAAACCAAACCATGATGGTTTATTTTAAGTTAAAACGAACCGAACCAACTTTTGGTTCATTCGTTTAAAATAAATCAAACCCTTTGGTTTATTCTTATCCATTGGATTAGAACCAAACCATTTTGGTCCATCCATTACGTCTTCATAAGACGCAGCCCATCCACGCTTCCATTGCGACTGAAACAATTTCATGCTCGCTTTATGTTTGGTCCAACCAAACATAGTTTCTCTCGATGCGAGAATCTCATTCTCAAGCTCGTTTTAAATCCTTTGGATTACACTCGTTGTCGTGTGACCAAATAGGTTCTCGGTTTATGTTGGCCGTCTATAATTAACCATTAATTATAGAACGATCATGAGTGGCACCTAGTAGTACATCATGATCCCCAATTAACCGAAAAGATCAACGGTTGATCGAACTATTTACGAAACCCTTGATGGCTCGAATGAATCGTGCCCCATTCCCTTCACTCATCTTATACCCACTTGGTTCAGGACATGGTCTATTGTGTCGATCCCCACTAGTGACTACGTCACACCTAGCCCAAGTATCATTTCCTCGTCCACAGTTCTTACTCCACATGTATCGAAGAGTACCTTACTCTAAACATGTAATGCTTTGGCCAAAGACTTTAGTAACAATCCGACGAGAGGCCATGGGTATACATCTCCTCGCAAGGAGTGGTGAATCCTTTATAGGCTATTCAAACACCTTCGATAACTTCGACTTATACCCAATCATCCCGGGTCCACATCTCCTTAGAGATGTTTGCTTAAGATGTCAAAGCATAAGTCTCCATGATCAAGATGACTTGAATACCGCAAGTCAAAGGAACATCGCACTTAAGCCACAGTAAGAACTTCATTGACATTTCTATATATGCAGAGAACCATATGAAGTCTTACGGCTGGTCACTCCAATGAACTAGTTACCATAACTAGCATCCACGATTAACTCCGGACATCACTATGTCTCCAGCCAGTGAGAATCAGCTGCTTGGATACACCAAGGAGTATACCTCGTGCTAGTCTCAACAGAATTTATGGTGTCCAGATTCATCAATTCATCGACTAGGGATAATTCCGATACATCACAATTACACATGTAGAGATACTCACTAGTTGTGATCCAATCACAAATTCTCTCATGCTGTGAATCGTATCGTGGACATTCAGTAAATGAGTTTAAGATCCAATCAAATACATAAAACATGTATACTCATATAGTTAATCTTCATTTATCATATAAATGGTTCATACATAAGGCGATTGCCTTAGGACATCTCTCATATATTACTAACAGACTCCCACTTGGCCTAATGCCAATCGCTACGGTATCCAATTCCATAAGCACCAACATGACCCTCAAACTTACTTTGAGGTAATGCTTTAGTCAAAGGATCCGCTAAGTTCCTTTCAGTGGGAATTTTCTCGATTTGTATTTCGTTCCTACTGATGATCTCTCTGATAAGATGATAGCGGCGAAGCACATGTTTGGATCGTTGATGATACCTTGGCTCTTTTGACTGTGCAATTGCTCCATTGTTGTCGCAGTAGACCGGTATTGCTTCAACAATGGCCGGAATCACACCAAGTTCATGAACGAACTTCTTGATCCAAACCGCTCCTTTGCTTCTTCCGGCTGCAATATATTCTCGCCTCGGTGGTAGAATCCGCTCTGATCTCTTGTTTGGAACTTTTCCAACTCATGCGCCCCATTCAAGGTGAACACGTATCGGTGAGACACGGAATCATCCTTGTGCATGCGAAGCTGGCATCTGTATACCCGCGTATCACCATGTCCCCTTCTCCATATATTAGGAACACATCCTTAGTTCTTCTCAAGTACTTAAGGATTGTCTTAACAGCCGCCCAATGATCCATTCCTGGATCAGACTGGTATCTGCTCGTGACACTCAGAGGATACGATACATCGGGCCTCATACATAACATAGCATACATGATAGATCCTATTGCGGATGCATAGGGAATCTTACTCATGCAAATCCTCTCGTCTTCTGTGCGCGGACACATAGACTTCGAAAGGTGTACCCCATGCCTGATGGGCCGATAACCTTTCTTGGATTCCGACATGCTAAACCTCTTTAGCACTCGGTCTATATATGTAGACTGCGAAAGACCAAGCAACCGTTTCGATCTATCTCTATAGATCTTAATCCCAAGGATGTAGGTTGCTTCTCCCAGGTCTTTCATGGAGAATGTCTTGGATAACCAAACCTTAACTGACTGTAAGATTGACACATCGTTTCCTATAAGTAATATGTCATCGACATACAATACTAGGAATCATTTGCCTCCCACTAACCTTCTTGTACACACAAGGTTAAATGCGGATTTTGTGAGAAATCAAACTTTTGATCGTCTCATCAAAACGGATATTCCAGCTCCTGGATGCTTGCTTCAATCCATAAATGGATCGTCGCAATTTGCATACCTTGGTTTTATCAACCGATGTGAAACCCTCAGGCTGTATCATATACACGTCCTCGAGCAGGTTTCCATTAAGGAAAGCTATTTTCATATCCATCTGCCATATCTCATAATCATAATGAGCCGCTATGGCCAGGAGCATCCGAATGGATTTAAGCATAGCTACAGGCGAATAGGTTTCGTCATAATCAACACCTTGCTTTTGATGATATCCTTTCGCCACCAATCTAGCCTTATAGGTAATCACATTACCATCCATGTCGGTTTTCTTCTTGAAAACCCACTTGCACCCTATAGGCTTTATGCCTTCAGGTGGGTCAACCAAGTTCCAAACTTGGTTTTCGTACATGGAATCCATTTCCGACTTCATGGCACCAAGCCACTTATCCCTTTCTGAACTTGTCAGCACTTCTTCATAACTGGTAGGCTCCTCATCATCAATGAGTAACACGTCGTTCGATTCACTTATGAGAAATCCATATCTCTCAGGAATATTGCGTGTTCTACCAGATCTACGAAGATGTGGTGTTACATTAGGTCCAGCCGATTGCTCATCACTATGAGTTGTCGGCTGTTGTGCTTCACCAGGTATCTCATCAATGTCTATTTGAGTCTCTCGAGCCTCCTCAAGCTCAACGACACTCCCACTGTTTTCTTGCAAGAGAAACTCTTTCTCTAGAAACACAGCATGCCTTGAAACAAACACCTTTTGTTCCACAGGATGATAGAATTAGTAACCCCTTGTTTCCTTAGGGTATCCAATAAATAGACATTTATCAGACTTAGCATCCAGTTTGTCTGATACAGTCCGCTTCACATAAGCAGGACAACCCCATATCTTCAAGTAAGATACATGAGGTTTCTTACTAGCCCATATCTCATATGGAGTAGTAGAGACTACCTTGGTAGGCATTCTGTTTAACAAGTAAACAGCTGTCTGAAGTGCATAACCCCAAAAGGACTTGGGAAGAGTCGCATGATTCATCATTGACCTGACCATGTCCAACAAGGTCCGGTTACGCCTCTCAGATACACCATTATTCTGTGGTGTATAGGGCGGAGTCCATTGAGACAATATGCCATTGTCTCTTAGATAATCAAGAAACTCTTGACTTAAGTATTCACCACCTCGATCCGATCGAAGTATTTTAATACTTTTGTCATGTTGTTTCTCTACTTCATTTCTGAATTCTTTGAACTTTTCAAAGGCTTCAGACTTGTGTTTCATCAAGAACACATACCCAAACCGTGAGTGATCATCGGTGAAGGTAATGAAGTAGCTATAGCCTCCTAATGCTTGAGTTGACATAGGTCCACATACATCAGTATGTACTAGACCTAGTAACTCTCCCACTCGTTCACCTTTTCCAGTAAAAGGTAACTTAGTCATCTTGCCTTTTAAGCATGATTCGCATGTATCGTATGAATCCAATTCAAACGATTCCAGAATTCCACATCGGTGTAATTCGGACATGCGTTTCTTGCTTATATGGCCAAGACGACAATGCCACATATAGGAGTCTATGTGATTATCCTTTCGAGCACGCGTGTTGCTCGCTTCGATATTGAAAATGTTACTGGATACGTCCAACGTATAAATGTCATTACTCAAAGTTCCAGTTCCATAAAGTACGCCATTCAAAGTTATATAACAACAATTGTTACTAAACGTTAAATGGAAACCATTTCTATTTAAGCAGGAAATAGAAACAATGTTCTTTATTAGAGAAGGAACATAATAGCAATTGTCCAGTTCTAAGACTAGTCCACTAGGAGCTTCAAAGAAATAAGTTCGATGGCGGCCTAACCTTTGCTCCATTGCCAACTCGCAAATTTGACTCTCCTCGACAAGTCTTCTTCTATTCCTTAGCCCCTGTATGTCATTACATATATGTGAGCTACACCCAGTATCCAATACCCAAGTGTCTAAGGAAATAGAATGACAATCAATAACGAAGATACCTGAAGAGGATGGGGCATCGGATGCCTTCTTCTTCTTCATGGACTCAAGATAAATCTTGCAGTTTCTTCGCCAGTGGCCTTCCTTGCCACAGTGATGGCAAGTGCCCTTTTGCGCTGGTTCCGCCTTCTTTGCCTTTTTCTTTCCTTTCTTCTGTTCTTTTGCCTTCCTCTTAGAATCTTTCTTTGAGGAATCAACTAACAAAACCGCCTTCTCCTCATGCTTCACAGAAGGCTCCACAGTCTTCAGCATATTGAGGAGCTCGGGAATGGTGGATTCCAATTTGTTCATCCGATAGTTCATCACAAATTGCGAGAAACTCTTGGGCAAACAATGCAGAATTAAGTCAATACTTAACTCATGATCCATCACAAAACCGAGGGTAGCTAGCCGCTCGATGTACCCATTCATCTTTAGCACAAACTGTACTACAGACGAACCTTCTTGCATCTTCGTGGTGAAGAGGAGCCTAGAGACCTCGAACCTTTCGGATCTCGCTTGCTCATCGAACAACTCATGAAGATGGAAGACCATAGTGTTAGCATCCATATGCTCATGCTGCTTCTGCAGCTCAGGTACCATCGCCGCTAGCATGATGCAACTCGCCAGCTCAGAATCTGCCACATGCTTCTGATAGACCAACATTTGATGCAGGTTGCATCGTCCTTAGGACGGTCAGGAAGAGGCTCTTCAAGGACATATGCAAGCTTTTCCGCCTTGAGAACAATTCTCAGGTTTCTAAGCCAGTCCAGGAAGTTAGGCCCAATCAGTTTGTTCGAATCCAAAATAGTGCGCAAATTCAAAGACGTCATGATCAATTTATTGACCTAGAAATACAAAACGAGCATATATGAGAAAATGATTTTAAAATGCATCAATATACATTTATAAATCCCATTCATTTTCGAATTCAAAAACCCCAAAATCACTTCGGGAGATCGTAGGTCCATCTCCGAATGGGCTGATATCCATCATAGATAAGAACAACCTTGGAGTGAGTCCAACAAGCCATTCTTAGCTATGATGGTGGGTATCAAGTATACCGATTACATATCATGTATATGTAACTATCACAATGTGCTATCAACTAATTGAATGTTTACACATACATTGGGTTGTTAACACATTAACAAGTATGCATCATATGCATAGCACCCAACTTCACCTCTCTTCACATCGACCTTGGAGTGAGTCCAACAAATCGATGCTCCAAGTTAAAGCCAACCCATTAATCGAAATAGTTTTAATATGGTTAGAGCGCATTCAACCAATTAGCCCGCTTGGAGAGTCCAACAACCCAAACTAACGATTGACCTCGACTCTTACCATATTAGAGTTAAACTATTCCAATGATTTGAACATGTTTGAGTTGAGCCGGGCTTGGAGTGAGTCCAACAACCCAAACAAGAAACAGAACTCTGGTTCTAACCATATTAATGGAAGGTGTAGGCTTTAATATTGAGTTAGGGTTTTTATGTCTCATCCTCTTTGCATGCAAATAACTATTATCTACATGGCATGGCATACATGGCATACATCTACATGTCACGACACGCATGGCATAATGTTATGCATCTAATGCAATTACATGGCATACAATTATGTCATGTATATATTTCCTTATATGTCATAACTATTTATGGAAATAAAATATGTTTAAGATTTGATTCTCCAAATCAAATCATAATTAAATTAGGAAACAAATTTCCAAATCTAATCACATATTTTATTCATGGAATTATTTGATTAAGGAAAATCTATTTAGGAAACCAATTTCCTAAATCATTAAAACTACTTATGGAAATAAAATATTTTAAGATTTGATTCCCAAATCAAATCATGATTAAATTAGTAAACAAATTTCCAGAATCTAATCAAATATTTTATTTATGGAAAATATCAATTTCCATAAATACTTCCAACTTTCCAAAAGTGGAAGATTTCCATAAATACTTCTAGACTTTCCAAAATTGAAAAATTTCCATAAATACTTCTAAATTTCCAAAATTTAGAAAACTTCCAGAAATACATTATGACTATCGCAAAACCATTTTTACGATTATGTCGAAACACAACCTGGGCTCTGATACCACTGTTGGGTTTCCGGCACCGCGGCGTGTGTGTGTTCGATCATGTTTCGTAAACATGAGCACACCGGAAGCAATAAAAATAATAAATACTCCTATTTATTACAACACACACAACACACGCATGCTATTACAACAAGTGTAGACATAACCGTAAATTAAAATTGCAATAAAAGGAAATTAAACTACGTTATACCTTTCGTATGACGTGTAGCGGGAACGGCATCAACCGGAACGATCCTCGTAAGAATCGTCTCTATCCGTATCCACGCCGAGCTCCTCGGGATGACTTCGCCAAGCCACGAGCTTCGTCTTCGTACGGGTTACTAGCCTCGTGTTGAAGACGACGTGATCGAGAGATGATCACGATCCGAATCCAAATTCGGACCTAAAACAAGTCCTCAAGACTTGCTTCTCCGGAGAGGTATTCGTCAACCGATTGACGAATCCTTCGTCCTCCACCTCAGAGGATTACCGGAGATCAAATCCCCGGTATGTTAGCCGCTGTCGGAGCACTAACCGTCGTCCAAACGACGCTCCGACGAGAGGAGAAGAAGCTGTCCAGAAAACTGGACAGCTTGGTGGAGGAGATAGGCGCCGGCCAAAACAAGGAGACAAAAGCTCACCTTGATGCCGAACCTTTAGGGATCACCGGAGGGTCGCCGAGGTTCACCGGCTGGAGCTTGGGCGCCGGCAAGGGTCTTGACGGCAGCAATCAATCAGCTAGGCGGCAAGGAGCTTGGGCGGCACAACCAGGTTGGCCAACTCCTTGGAGGCTAGGGTTTTGATTTTGGATTAGGGTTTAACAATCCCTTAAGCCCATTTTTACAGAGAACTAATTCTCTTAATGGTTAATGGATCATATCCATAAAGCCCGTTAACCCGCTCCATTAAGATAAGTTAAAATAAACCAAACCATAATGGTTTATTTTAAGTTAAAACGAACCGAACCAACTTTTGGTTCATTCGTTTAAAATAAACCAAACCCTTTGGTTTATTCTTATCCATTGGATTAGAACCAAACCATTTTGGTCCATCCATTACGTCTTCATAAGACGCAGCCCATCCACGCTTCCATTGCGACTGAAACAATTTCATGCTCGCTTTATGTTTGGTCCAACCAAACATAGTTTCTCTCGGTCTGAGAATCTCATTCTCAAGCTCGTTTTAAATCCTTTGGATTACACTCGTTGTGTGTGTGACCAAATAGGTTCTCGGTTTATGTTGGCCGTCTATAATTAACCATTAATTATAGAACGATCATGAGTGGCACCTAGTAGTACATCATGATCCCCAATTAACCGAAAAGATCAACGGTTGATCCAGAACTATTTATGAAACCCTTGATGGCTCGAATGAATCGTGCCCCATTCCCTTCACTCATCTTATACCCACTTGGTTGGGACATGGTCTATTGTGTGTCCCCACTAGGTGACTACGTCACACCTAGCCCAAGTATCATTTCCTCGTCCTCACAGTTCTAGTTACTCCACATGTATCGAAGAGTACCTTACTCTAAACATGTAATGCTTTGGCCAAAGACTTTAGTAACAATCCGACGAGAGGCCATGGGTATACATCTCCTCGCAGGAGTGGTGAATCCTTTATAGGCTATTCAAACACCTTGATCACTTCGACTTATACCCAATCATCCCGGGTCCACATCTCCTTAGAGATGTTTGCTTAAGATGTCAAAGCATAAGTCTCCATGATCAAGATGACTTGAATACCGCAAGTCAAAGGAACATCGCACTTAAGCCACAGTAAGAACTTCATTGACATTTCTATATATGCAGAGAACCATATGAAGTCTTACGGCTGGTCACTCCAATGAACTAGTTACCATAACTAGCATCCACGATTAACTCCGGACATCACTATGTCTCCAGCCAGTGAGAATCAGCTGCTTGGATACACCAAGGAGTATACCTCGTGCTAGTCTCAACAGAATTGATGGTGTCCAGATTCATCAATTCATCGACTAGGGATAATTCCGATACATCACAATTACACATGTAGAGATACTCACTAGTTATGATCCAATCACAAATTCTCTCATGCTGTGAATCGTATCGTGGACATTCAGTAAATGAGTTTAAGATCCAATCAAATACATAAAACATGTATACTCAAATAGTGAATCTTCATTTATCATATAAATGGTTCATACATAAGGCGATTGCCTTAGGACATCTCTCATATATTACTAACAACATCTATATGAAGCAACCAGAGGGATTCATTGCTAATGGCAAAGAGCATCTTGTATGTAAGCTTAATCGGTCCATTTATGGATTGAAGCAAGCTTCGAGGTCTTGGAAACATCCGCTTTGATGAGGTAATCCGGTCTTATGGATTTATTCAAAGTTTGGATGAGTCTTGTGTATACAAAAGATGTGACGGAAATGTAGTGGTATTTCTTGTACTATACGTAGATAACATTTTGGTGATTGGCAACAATATCAAAGTATTATCGGGCATAAGGGTATTGTTGTCCAAACAGTTTGATATGAAGGACTTGGGAGAGGTGGGACACATCCTTAGGATCAAGGTTATAAGGGATTGCAGGAAAAGGATGTTGTGCTTATCCCAAGCTTCATACATAGACACGATTTTGGATCGTTTTAGCATGCAGAACTCCAAGAAGGGTTTTCTGCCTTTCTGGCATGGAGTTCCTTTATCTAAGGAGATGTGTCCTAGATCATCTGAGAAGATAGAGGAGATGAAGGTGGTTCCTTATGCTTCGACAGTAGGAAGCCTCATGTATGCGATGCTATGTACGAGACCAGATATCTGCTTTACCGTGGGCATGGTTAGTAGATATCAGAGTAATCCAGGACAGGGACATTGGACTACGGTAAAGCATATATTGAAGTGCCTGAGAAGGACTAGGGATTATATGCTAGTTTACTGGGCAGACCAATTACTCCCTGTGGGTTGCATGGATTGCGACTTCCAATCAGATAGGAATAACAGTAAGTCTACCTCAGGTTTTGTGTTTACTTTGGGAGGTACAGTCATTGTATGGAGGAGTGTCCAGCAGAAATGCGTGGCAGACTCCACCATGGAAGCTGAGTATGTGGCAGCCTCTGAGGCAGCCAAAGAAGCTGAGTGGCTCAGGAACTTCCTGATGGACTTGGATGTGATTCCTAGTTTGCCCAGAACTATCACAATTTATTGTGATAATAGTGGTGCAGTTGCAAACTCGAAGGAACCACGAGCCCATAAGTTAAGTAAATGCATAGAGCGCAAGTACCACCTGATACGAGAAATCGTAAAGGAAGTAGAAGTTGTTGTCGCCTAGATTACATCAGAGGATGACCTGGTAGACCCTTTTAACTAAGGCCCTTCTAGCGAGAGCTTTGATAGGCATGTGGAGGGAAGGGAAATCAGATATATGGTAGTATGAGGACAGCATAGTCTTTTAGTAAAAGTGGGAGATTGTAGGGATGTATACTGAAAAGTCTATCTTTTGTATGAACATCTTTATTTTGAAATAAGAATCACATGATCATTGTTTGCATTTATATGGTTATGCAATATTATCTAATACATTACATTGTAGATAATATGGTGTGTGGTGTCACACGGGAGATCATATTATCGACTCCTTCTAAAGTATAAGTAAAGGCTCACAACCGAGATGACTTTGAACAAACCATCGGAATGGTTGTAGTGTGATTTGGTATTGGTTTGTCTTGACCATAGAATCACATAGTGCACTTTGTGTGTATTGAGCAGGACCGACTTAGAGGTGATTCGATTTATTGCTGACTACATAATCGAATCGGACCTCAGATATTATTTTGTACATGCTCTTAATCTCGATATAATAACGGGCACATATACTTAGTAGTCATCTCTTTGATTTACCAATGGGCGAGATTTATAGATTAAATCGATAGGCTCGGTAAGTTGGGAGATGATATTATTTATATGGTGTGTCGTTGATTATATGAGGAAACCGTGTCCTATATATTAGGATGATGATGCCCCCTTGAGGAGCTCATAAGGTTCATCATGTAAACCCTGCAGGTGGACTTGGTCCGGCATGATGAAAATGTTGATGGTACTACTTATGGAGTTAGATGTTGATTAATTAATGGTCAGTAAATTAATTAATCGACGGACATTCGAGATGTCAAACACGGGGAGAAAATGTACAAATAATATATGGAACCCATATTATCATATGGGGGTTTGTGAGGTAGATCAATGATGATCCTTTAGTGGATTGGATCATCATTAGTGGATCGGACTTTATGTGGGCTTGATCCATGGGTGGCCAAGATCCAACTCCTCCTCATAGTCCCTAATGTAGCCTATTAACACCTCATGAAGCTTAGATCCAATGGATAGAAACAAAATTCTAAGATTCATAGGTAGAGATTAAATCTCTAAGATCCGACGGTTGAGATTAAATCTCTAGATCCGACGGTTGAGATTAAATTCCTAGAACCAATGGACGAGATTAAATCATGACTTATCCCTAACTCTATAAAAGGAGGGCAAGGGAGTTGGCATGAAGATCCTCCATGAGACCTAGGCTTTTGGGAGGTAAGAGAGGAATCCTAGTTGAGATAGGATTAGGGTTAGGGTTTGGAGGCTTGGGTGGCCCCAAATAAGGAAGGATTTGCTTTCTTCTTCTTCCTTCATTGGCCGGCGTCCAACAGCTCATCCAGCCCCTTTCCAACCTTGGCCGATGGCCATAGCTTCTCTTCTCTTTCTCCTTAGGTGGTGGAAACAAGATATAGGGCTTTCCCTTAGTGTCTTGGCCAGATTCCACCACAAACTCCTCCTCCTAGTTGGCCGGCGGCAAGGATCTTATTTGTTCCTTGTTGGTTGGTTTTAGGGAGGAGAAGAACATTGTTTCTATTCTTCCTCTTGCTTTGGAAGAGAAAGGAAGGAAGATTTGTGATCTAGGAGCTTCGACTTTTGGTAGATCATCGCCCACACGACGTCCAAAAGTAGGAAGGTCATACATTAGAAGATCGAGAGGTATACCTATTCTTCTTTCTCTTTTTGTTACTTGCTTATTTTTGTTTTTCAACTATGAGCATGATATAAATCTGTATATGGCTAAATAATACTTGGATCCCGAACATAAACACAAAAACCAGCGATCCGGACATCGTCTATTCTGCGGCTACTCGTAGAATAGAGGATGGTCACTTGAACAACTAGTTTGTTCAAGTAACCTCTCTAAATGAATAGCACGACGATGGATTGATTGTTTGGGCAATCCCTTTTGTCTAGGATTAAATTTTTAATCCGGGGACATCAAAGGGATCGCCATGATCAAACAACCGAGGTGTAGTTGGAAGCGAAGTTTCCCCTCACCGACTCGATAAGCAAAACCCTTCATTTGGTATCAGAGCTTTTGGGCAAAGCCTTCAGAACAATGATAATCCTCTAGTGGAATGGATAATCATTAGTAGATCGGACTTTATGTGGGCTTGATCCATGGGTGGCCAAGATCCAACTCCTCCTCATGGTCCCTATTGTAGCCTATTAACACCTCATGAAGCTTAGATCCAATGGATAGAAACAAAACTCTAGATCCAAAGGTAGTGATTAAATCTCTAAGATCCGACGGTTGAGATTAAATCTCTAGATCCGACGGTTGAGATTAAATCCCTAGAACCAATGGTTGAGATTGAACCAAGGCTTATCCCTAACTCTATAAAAGGGTGGACTAGGGGTGGGCGGCAAGACACAATCAAGAGGAAAGGGGCTATGGTTTTGGGCGGCAAGGGCAAGGGAGACTTAGGGTTTTGGGTGGCCACAATTAAGGAAAAAGTTTTCTTCTTCTTCTTCTTCCTAAAGTGGCTGAAACCCTTCCTCCTTCTTCTCTCCTTTGTTTGGCCAGCGCCCAAGCTTCTCCCTTTCATCTATGGCTTATGATGGATGGCATTGGGGTGCTTCCCTTGGGTGGCAAGCAATCCTAGTTGGGATAGGAATAAGATTGGGCGGCTAGGCTTAGGTTTTGAGGGTTGTTGGTGGGCAGCAACAAGTGGAGGAGAGATTCTTCTTCTTCTTCCTAAGGTTGGCCGACCCCTCTTCCTTCTTCCCACTACCTTGGTTGGAGCTCAACCTATTTTTCTTCCCTTCATCCTTGGCCGGAAATTAGGAGAGCTTAGTTTAGGGTTTGGGAGGCAACAAAGAGGAGGATTGTTTTTCTTTCTCTTCTCCAAGTGTTGATTGGCGCCCATGCCCTCTTTGATTCTCCTTTGGCCGGTTTCCATACTCCATGTTCTCTTCCTTGGCCAGTGGCAACATCGAGTTTATTGACTTGGTGGCCGGTTCTAGATGGGAAGATGAGTTTTTGTTTTATGATCTTCCTTTGTTCGGAGTGAACAAGGAAGGAAGATTGGCGATCTAGGAGCTTCGACTTTTGGAAGATCGTCGCCCACATGATGTCCAAAAGGAGGAAGGACATACAATAGAAGATCAAGAGGTATAATCTTGTTTATTTTGATTAGTGTTCTTTTGTATTATGTTTATAATTGCTTTTCAATTATATGCATGTGTTGTGTGGATGTTTACTTTATGTATGTGGCTAAATAATACTTGGATCCCGAACATAAACACAAAAATCGGTGATCCGTACATCGTCTATTCCGCGGCTACTCGTAGAATAGAGGATGGTCGTTTGAACAACGAGTTTGTTCAAGTGACCTCTCTAAACGAATAGCACGACGATGACTTGGTTGTTAGAGCAATCCCTTTTGTCTAGGATTAAATTTTTAATCCGGGGACATCGATGGGATCACCATGAACAAACAACCAAGGTTTAGTGGGAAGCGAAGTTTCCCCTCACGGACTCTATAAGCAAAACTCTTCAGGATGAAATATTTTCTTTTACAAAATTATGTATTATTTACCCTATATTGTTTTGTTGTGATAATGTGTGTTGTATTGCTTATTACATGTTAGTATTAGTCCTAAGTGTCAATTATGAGATGATTGGTAAGGAAACTTTTGTATCATATTTCAAAATAATGGCAGAGTTTATGGTTATTGTATTTACTTCATTGATGTGTCATTTGAATAAATATAATAATATACTAGAGTAGTGTAGGAACATTAGTGACTGCTAGAGAGGGGTGAATAGTGCATTCGTTGACGAAGATGGAAATCAATCGTGTTTATCTCTACAAAGCTTGTTATGCGCAGTAAAATATATAATAACAAAAATAAATACACAACACAAGCACAATATGCAAGATATAACATGGTTCGGAACCTCAAGGTTCCTACTCCACGAGTTGGGCTTGAATGAGACCTAGCGATGCCAAACACCATTAATAATCAATACACTCCTTCTCGGAACAATTTGGAGGTGGAAGAAACCTCTTACAATAATAAGAAACAAATACTAGCTAATACAAGTAAACTACACAAATATAAGTAAAGATAACTTTACACAATGTGAACTTGAGTGCTTGCTTTTGGTTGCTCGAGAAGAGCCTTGAAGGTCTGGATTGCAGCAGCAAATCTTCTCTAAATCCCCTCAAAGAAACATCCCAAAGTCCTTCTCCACGAGCTCCTTTTAAAGATTCACCTCGGGCTGGATTCCGCCTAGCAGTCGACTGATCGCGACCATTAGTCGACTGCTCCTGAAGCCATTGTGAGACAATGACTCGATCCACGTTGGATAAGTTCTAACGGATACATTAGCAGTCGACTGTCATTACTCAGTAGTCGACTGCCAGGGTCATAGCAGATTGACTAGTCGGCTACTGAGCATTCTGCTCCCGTAACCCCAACCAGCAGTTTATTGACATCAATGGCAGTCGACTGCCCAAGCCATCAGTCGACTGCCCAATGCTGGTAGTCGACTACCAGGTCATTTCCTGCAGTTGAACACCAATTGACTCTGATCAGTTTGACTGGCCATAATCCCAATCGACTGCCAAGAGTCATCTCGGTTGCCAAGTGTTAAAACACTTGACCAATCGACTAATCTAAAGCCCTAGTTGATTGATAATCTCAAACATGAGGTTTAACCTCAAGTATGTTGCTTCAAACTTGCTAGACCACCCTTAGCCTAGACCTAAGCCTTCTAGCTGATGCACACAAACGCGACCTCAAATCTTGCGACGAAGACCGTTGAGGACTCGAAGTGTGTGCTCGCACTCAACGCGCGTAAGTGCACGGATGTCGTCAAGTAATAAAGAATATCGATCCCACAGGGACTGAGATTTTGAGTATCAATTTGTCCAGTGGATGTGTTGTTGTTCGGATTGGTAATTTGAGGGTTCACGAATGAGAGGTCGTCGATGTTCCGAACTCAGTACGGCGTCACACGGAAGAAGAGAAAAGGTTGCTACGAGGATTTGAATGGGATTCTAGGACTTTGGTTTCGTTTGTGTGTCGCAGAACATGCTATCAATCGAATATATCCTGATTTTTTAGCTAGGGTTTTGTGAAAAGGACTTCATACACTTTGGTACGAGGATGCCGAATCGATCCCTGCGATAAGCCAAAAACGAGACATATTACCGACTCTATCGCATCCTTCTATCCACAGTTGCAGGTGATGAGGCCAACCTATAGGTTCCTCCTAATATCCCCTAAATCTTAGATACAAGAACTGTCACTCCTCATATCATCTACACACAAAAGATATAAAACCAAAACACAAAGCTATAGATCTAAACAATCATTCAACTGCAAATATGATTTCAAGAATGGAAACATATTTGAAATAGCAATGTTCTACTCAACACAAACTACTCCCTAATCCTAGAATTGGAGAATCTACTCCATGAATATGAGAAGAGAGTCACAATACATTATAGAATTCATGAGTAAATGATAAACGTGCAAGAAATATGAATTACTATGTAATTGTAGCTCTTCCCTCTTGTGTTGTGGTGCTGATCTTGATCCTCGAGTGGCTCTTTCCTTCCCCAATGCGAGTTCTCAAAGCTTTTTAGGGCTTCGGAGTGTCATCTCGGTCGGCGTGCCTCCCTCCTAGGGTTTGGGGCAGAGCTTTCCTTATATAGACATCACGCCGGATCGCTGTGAAATTTGGAAAAAACCCTAGTCACGTCAAATTGCTTGGCCGCCACACGGCCGTGTGGAAACACATGGCTTGGCTGTGTGTCAGGCTATGGTGGCCGTTTTCACCTTTTGAACACAGTCGTGTGTGGGCACATGCCCTAGTCATGTTCCCTTCTACGTCTAGTTGCCAAATGTCTTCTTTTTGTTCTAAAAGTGCACCGTTATCCCCATAAAATGCTATACCGCACACAAAAGTATACATAGCAGATCTCCAAACCATAAAATAGGAAATGCATGGAAAACAAAGTAAAATATGCATGAAACCAATATAAAATGAGATGAGATGTGAGCGAAAACTACTCCTAAAACCCTATATATTTTGCTCACATCAATTCCCCCAGACTTAATTCTTTGCTTGTCCTCAAGCAAACCTCAGTGCCATGAAATTTTAAAAGGTATTGTTCCATACTTAGAATGTTAACTAGATTTATCAAGTGGTATTTGCAATCAAAGAAAAATATATATGTTCTAGAAATTCACTAAGTTATCTCCTCATGCTCGTGCTAAGCGAATCTTCTTAGGGCATACTCGTTCCATGGTGAGTTAAGTCGTCATCCTATAGCTTTCCTAAGGTTTCTAGCTCTTAGGCACTTACCTGGCCAAAGTGAGGGTCGTTCCCTAGATCTAGCACAAAGTCTCAAAGGCGTGCTCAATATTAAGAGAAATTGGTAGGTGTTTCCCCAGTAACTAAACTCGGTCTCAAAGGGGCACCTAACCATTTCCACCCACGACAACTGTTTTTTATTCCTCATAATCTCTTTTTCTTCTTTCTTTTCTTTTTCATTTCTTTCTCTCTTTCTCTCTCTTTTCTTTTCTTTTCTTTTCTCTCTTTTATTTCTCAGCTCATTGGGATTTTGATTTTTCAAAATGGGCTTACACAATCCGAGCATCTCCAGTAACTAAAATGCTAAACTTAGGGTCACCTGTGGATTCCAAAGTACTATACTACTTAGATGAATCATAACTAGGTATGTACTAGACTCTTCCTTTCAGAATGTTTGACATGTATAGGTGTAAAAATAAAAGCTAATCAGTGTAAGTATAGAACATTCATTAGAGAAAATAAAATAAAATACCATGAGATAGATAAAGTTAAGCTACCTATGAAAGTAACTTTAAAAATACTACTGAGGCAGCTTAAAGATAGCCAAGACTAAGTGCAGGAAGAAACTAAATACACTATGCATGAATAAATGAATGCTAACTAAAATGCAAACAATAGGAAAGAAACCACTGCTATAAACAAAACAAAACTTGGGGTCCCCCCCAGACTTAAGTGAAGCATACCTCTAGTATGGTGGACGAGGTGGAAAGTCTAGTAGCCTCGGCATCTCGGGGTCCTGGGAGAACCTGCTGCTGAGCCACTGATGCCACATGTACATGTGGTCGATCTGAGAGATGGTGGATGCAGTAGTTGCTCGGTGCTTTGCCTCCCTAGACCACTGTGCTTGCTAGGCTCGCATATGCTACTGCATCTCCTAGCGGTAGGCGACCTCTGCCTGGTGACGGGTAGCCTCTGTTGGTGCAATCGGTCCAGGTCACGATTGACCGGACTCGAGTTTGACTCGAGCGATATTTTGATGTTCGACAAAAACATATGACAATGTGATTGTCATGGGAAAGTCCAAGTCTTGAGCACTTGGCATATAAAGTCCAAGCATGGGTCTTGGGATGGAAAGTCCAACATGGGTTGGCAAGGAAAAGTCCAAGCATGGGTCTTGGTATGGAAAGTCCAACATGGGTTGGCAAGGGAAAGTCCAAGCTTTAGTCTTGGCATTTGGAAAGTCCAAGGGGAATATTGGTGACGTAAAGTCAAAGCGGGAGTCTTGGCAGCGCAAGTCTAATGTACCTTGGCGGTGTAGACACCGTTAGCATGACAATAGTTGATGGAAGCACCTGAAGGCTAGCGTATGAATTAACAAGTCATGGATGACATGGAGGGATCCGATAGGCACGAGGCTGACGGAGGTGACTAGAAGGCTTAGGTCTAGGCTACGGGTGGTCAAGCAAGTATGGGGGCACCATACTTGGGTTAAAATCTCATGTTTGAGGTGTATCAGTCGACTGGGACCATTGGTCAGTCGACTGGTGTGAGCCAACTAGGGTTTGACTACGGAAAGTGCCTTGGCAGTCGACTGCCAGAAGTGGGTAGTTGACTACTATCTTGAGCACACGACTGATCTAGTGATCAGTCGACTGATGCTCGGGATCTCAGGCACAGAAGGTTCTCTAGTCGAGTGATCGACCTGAACACTTGACTGATTGAGCCATCAGTCGACTGATGGGTATGATCAGTCGACTGATGGTGTATCCATTGGACTTATTCGATGTAGTTCATGTCGTTGTGAGACAATGGATACAGGGGCAGTCGACTGATGGTCCCGATCAGTCGACTGCTAGGTGAAATCCAGACCAAGGAGCAGCTTTAAATGGAGCTCATGGAGATGGGATTTGACACCGGTTCTTGGACATCTTTGGGGCAATTTTCTACTGCAAATCAGGATCTCCAAGTGCATTTCAAGTAACCAAAGATCAAGCAATCAAAAGAGAAATTGTAAAGTGTTTTTCCTTTACTTGTTGTGCATTTCATTATTGTAATTGCTTGTATTTGTTTCTTACTGTCGTAAGACTATTTGTATGAGGTTTCTCCACCTCCGGATTGTTCCGAGAAGGAGTTTATTAGATTAGTGGTGCGTGGTTACATCTCTAGAGCTCGTTTGAGCTCGATCCGTGGAGTATGAACCATTCGATTCTGAACCATGTTACATCAATTGTCTTGTATATTGCAATTGTATATTTGTATTATATTTTCCATATTCCGCTGCGTACTAACAATCATAGGCAAGAACGATCGAATTCCTCCATCGACAAGCGACGACGCTATTCACCCCCCCCCCTCTAGTGGTCACCGAACGACCCTACAATTGGTATCAGAGCTCAGGGCTCTTCTACGGGCTAACCGTCGGGAGCAAAAGATGTTAGAGGGTGAAGAGGAAGAAGATGGAGTTTGAAGAACAACTAAGATGGGACATCAACACACCGGTCCCGTATGCGCTATATGGACGAGAAGGCTTCAATTCATGGAAGAGAAGAATTGAAGACTTCATCATGATGAGAGATTTTGAAGAATGGTCCATTTTGATGGAAGGATTTGAATATCCAAGAGGACCAAAGGGAGGATTTCTCAAGAGGAAGAGATGGAGTGAGGAACAACTCCAAAGATTCGAGAAAAACAAAAAGGTAGCAAAATTTATTATTGATTTGATTCCTAATGACATCTTGTGTAGCTTAGGTGAACACATGGATGCCAAGGAGCTATAGAGCCATGTTACAAAACTCCATGAGGAGCCCAAAGAACAAGAGTGCTCATCGGCTCAATCGGAGGAGGCCAAAGAAGAATCCTAATCCTCACAAGCAAGTGAGGATTCGAAAGTTGATAGGGAATCAACATCCAGATCCGGATAGGAAGAGGAAGAAAAGGTGGAAGAAGCCTCCACCTCTAGGATTGAAGGGGAAGAGATTAGATCATCCACTCTGGAGCATCAAGAAGAAGCTTCTACTTTCGGTCAAGGAGAAGAGGAAGCTCAAAATTCGGCCACGATTGACCTAGGTAACTCAAGCAATGTAGGTTTAAATAAAAATCATATAATTTACTTTGAGTGCAGAGAAGTCAAGCATTACAAGAGTAAGTGCCAAAAGAAGATTAAGAAGGCTCCACTGGTGCCAAAGGTCAAGGAGACCGGAGGTTGAACAATCAAAAGCAAGGAGCAAGTGATTTGCTTCAAATGCTGACAACTGGGTCATTACCGGAGTCAATGCCCCAAGGGGAGGAAAAATACCCAAGAGGGAGCTACACATGTAGGGGGAGCTAAGGTAAACCCTAAGGTAACTTCTAAGTATGGTTCTTCTTCATTTAGTTATCAAAAACATGTTAGAAATAATGTTAGCAATGTTGCTATTACTCATGAAAAGCATGCTAGGAATAATAAATTTTATTGTTTAGGAGCTAAGAGTGTCCATTTTAGCAATAAGGAGAAATTTGGGACTAATGTCCCTAGAAAAACCTTACCTAGGGAATTTATTAGGAAAATTGAAAAACACCTAGGTTTTAACCCTAAATGGACTAGGCATATGCCTAGGAAAAACAATGTCTAGAGAAGAGATGAAAAATCAAAAATTGGACAATTAGAGTTAGAAAATCAAGCCTTGAGGTCAAGGCTTGAAAAACTTGAGAAGACCCTTAAGAAAATGCAAAATCAAATGCAAGGGTCAAATAGTCAAAGCCTAGGGTCTAGGAGTCAAAGTCAAAAACCTAGGAAACAAGAACCATCCAAGGGCAAGCTTAAGCCCAAAAAGACCTACCATAGTGTTCCATTCGATTATGGAACACAACCTAGGTCTAGGAAGACCAAGGTTACTAGGGAAGTCATCCCTAAGGGTAACCAAGGTGTGTGCCTAGTGGCTATGGTTTCAAGGAAACCTAGGGAAGCCATTAAGAAGGTCAAAAGGGGAGTTACCTCTAGAATTGACCTAGGCAAGACCAAAATGACCAAGGCTTCTAAGCCTAGGAAGTTCATTAGGAGGGTATCTAGGGAGGTCATCCCTAAGGAATACCTAGTAAACCACAGGAGCTCAAATAGGTTTTGGATTTCTAAGAGCATGATCGATTCACGCTAGATGGGTTTAGGTGTGTCAACCTTGAATGGATGGGTAGTTAACCTAACCATAGTAATGGTGGCACTTTATGTCATTTTCAAGGTTATGGGTACCTTGGAAGTGTGGTTTGAATTTTTATCCTAAAGGATTTTAGGATGTGCCAATATTATGTATGGAAGTTGAAAAATCAATTAAATCGGCACAATTAGGTCTTAGAAGCCATGGTGTGCCATTTTGGGATTTTGGCACACTAGGGAAATAGTTGGCATTAAGGCAAAAATGGATTTAATCTTAGAAATGACAATTTGGGTTTAACACTTAGGTATCTTATACCTTAGTATTTTTTAATTGACATTCTTTGTTTGTCTTACCATGTCATGACATCATATTTATTTTTACCATATAAAATATCATGATAACACTTAGGGTTATTCAAATGTCATGTATGTTTAGTTCTTATATTATCATATGCCATGACATCATGATTATGAGCATGTGTTTATTTATATCATCATTAATGACATAATCATTCTTGCATTGATAAAATTGAATTAAGGACAATTGGCATGACTTGAAGTCCCATGTATAAGGGAATCAAGTAGTGTTGCCTTAGAAAAATACATGAAACCCTAGATTAGGATGAACAAAACCCACATCTTACATTACATTGACATGTATATGTATTTATACACCCTAGATACATGTGAGATACTATGATATGAGTTAAGCTCAAGGTGCATAGTTTTGCATCTAGATGAACTCAAACTCATCTTATATTAGTGATGGATCATTGAGAAAGCTTATGTTCAAGCAATGTACATTAAGCCCAAAGAATATGATCCAATATAAGGTTTTGAAAATATTTTAAAATCATTTTGAAAAACCTTAGTATAGTCTATCTTTTGATAGAAGTCACCATTGATGAAATTGATACAAAGTGAGCTAAAACATTAAAGTTTTTCTTCACTTTTGAGCTTTGTATCAATTTCACTATTTTATGGGTAAAACTTTTTTCAAACATTTTTCACCCATTTTATTGGTTATAAGTATTATACGTATGAAGTTTCATGATTTTTTAAATTATATATAATTATTTATGAATTTCTAAAATTCATTTCTGATAAATGAAATTCAGAAATTTTAGTTATCAGTCGACTGCCCTTGTTGGAAGTTGACTGATGAGCACGACAGTCGACTGTTACCTGATAAAGTCAACTGCCAGGTTGATTTTGGGTAAACAAGGTATGTTTAGCCCATTTTCAGCTATGGTAAGGTTCCCTAACCACTCCTAGCCCTAGGATATACTTTGGGAAGCATTAAAAAGGGTGAAAATCCATTGGATATGGATTAGGAGAGTTGTTAGGGTGATGTATCAATTTTAAGGTGAGTGAAAGTTCAATGTTGAACTTTGAACCTTATTTTTGATGGTTTAGAGTTCCTATTGGCTTAGGGACTTCTCAAGGACATTGTTGGTGCAATGGTCAAAGGGGAGCAAGCCTTTAGGGGGAGAAATGAGATTTTGAGATGCCCAATTTAGAAATTGGGAGAGTTTGTAGGATTGCCTCTCTTAAGTGATATGAGACTTATCACTAGGAAGATTGTAGGCATCCTAGAGGTTTTTGGACTAAGGGGGAGATTGTAAGATCTCATTGGGATATGAGACATTGACCTCCTTAGGGTGAACCTTTTTGATGTATGCCAAAAAGGGGGAGAATGTATGGAATTACCAATTTGGGATAATTGGTAAGGGAATTTGAGTTAGGGGCCTAACTCAAGGGTGTTTTTGTCAAACATCAAAAATGGGGTGATTGTTGGTGCAATCAGCCCAGGTCACGATTGACTAGACTCGAGTTTGACTCGAGCGATGTTTTGATGTTCGATAAAAACATATGACAATGTGATTGTCATGGGAAAGTCCAAGTCTTGAGCACTTGGCATGTAAAGTCCAAGCATGGGTCTTGGCAAGGAAAAGTCCAAGCATTGGTCTTGGCATGGAAAGTCCAACATGGGTTTGCAAGGAAAAGTCCAAGCATAGGTCTTGGCATGGAAAGTCTAACATGGGTTGGCAAGGGAAAGTCCAAGCATTACTCTTGGCATTTGGAAAGTCCAAGGGGAATATTAGCGACGTAAAGTCCAAGCGGGAGTCTTGGCAGCGTAAGTCTAATATGCCTTGGCGGTGTAGACACCGTTAGCATGACAATAGCCGATGGAAACACCTAAAGGTTAGCGTATGGATGAACAAGTCATGGATGACTTGGAGGGATCCGATAGGCGCGAGGCTGACGGAGGTGGCTAGAAGGCTTAGGTCTAGGCTACGGGTGATCTAGCAAGTATGGGGGCACCATACTTGGGTTAAAACCTTATGTTTGAGGTGTATCAGTCGACTTGTGTGAGTCAACTAGGATTTGACTGCGGGAAGTGCTCTGGCAGTCGACTGCCAGAGGTTAGCAATCGACTGCTAGCCTGAGCAGTCGATTGATCTGGTGATAAATCGAATGATGCTCAGGATCTTGGGCACAGAAGGTTCTCCAGTCGAGTGATAGACCCGAACACTCGACTGATTGAACCATCAGTCAACTGATGGGTATGATCAGTCGACTGATGGTGTATCAGTTGGACTTATCCGATGTGGTTCATGCCATTGTGAGACAACGGATACAAGGGTAGTCGACTGATGGTCCCGATCAGTCGACTGTTAGACGAAATCTAGCCCAAGGAGCAGCTTTAAATGGATCTCGTGGAGGAGGAATTTGGCATCCATTCTTGGATGTCTTTGGGGCGATTTGCTAATGAAAATCAGGGTCTCCAAGTGCATTTCAAGCAACCAAAGATCAAGTAATCAAAAGAGCAATTGTAAAGTGTTTTTCCTTTACTTGTTGTGCATTTCATTATTGTAATTGCTTGTATTTGTTTCTTACTATTGTAAGACTATTTGTATGAGGTTTTTCCACCTACGAATTGTTCTGAAAGGTGTTTATTGGATTAGTGGTGTGTGGTCACATCGCTAGAGCTCGTTTGAGCTCAATCCGTGGAGTAGGAACCATTCGGTTCCGAACTACATTACATCGATTGTCTTGCATATTGTGATTGTATATTTGTATTGTATTTTCCATATTCTACTGCGTACTAACAATCATAGGCGAGCACGATCGAATTCCTCCATCGACAAGCGACGACGCTATTCACCCCCCTCTAGCGGTCACCAAACGACCCTACAGCCTCCTCCTGGAAGTAGAAGCGGGCCTCGTCGTAGAACTCCTCGGCTCGCTGGAAGTTCTCTCGGAAGCCCTGAAACTCCGCCTGCATGTAGGCGCTCTGCTCCTTTCATCGTTGTCGCTGTGTCTGTTGCTCAGCATATATGTCATTGAAGCGCGATCGGGACTCCAAAAAATTGTAGTCATATGTACCTGCATCCTGCTCAAAAGTAGAAAAAGGGTGGTGGTGCAGGTGCAGGCTCATGTCGACGTGGACTAGGTAGCCTCCTATGTATGTATGGACTAGAGGGAGAGTGATGCAAAGGGGGAGAGATGGGTGCCGATGTAGATGGTCCCTCATATGGCTAGGACTCCACTATCAGGTCTAAGCGCCAGTTGACCCATGTGGTGATGGTGGTACGATCAGGGTCGGGGAGCCTAAGGGCCATCAGGTTTTTCCTTACAAAGCATAAGGAGTGTCCCTCTCTTAGAATCATCTTCATGGCCATACACACTCCCAGGTCGATCCTAGGGCTCCCCTTTATGCTATCTAGCGCAGTGTAGTCATACCCCATCCTATGACAAATGTGGGTAAGCAGGCCCCCCACATTAATCTCTCCTCTCGTTGCTTTGCCCATTTTCACTAAGTGTCTAATGAAATGGGACCCTATATCGATGCTACTCCATTCTTGTAGCATGTCCCATAGGCAAAGCAGCTCGCTAGCTCTCACTACACCGTCACTCTCCCCACGACCAAAAATAGTGCTTGCCATGATTCGGTGGAGGTATCAGAAAATGGGGTTTTGGAGGCATGATGCTTTGGCCTTAGAAGGGTCGTAAGCGTGCTCTCCTGTCAATTCGGCCCAAAAGATTCGAGAGTTAAACCCAATAGGAGTTCTTCTCTCTCCCCCACTCAACAAGTCAAAGCATGAGTTTCATTAGTGTAGTGTCCATTCATGCTCAATGTTAAATATCCTAAAGGTAATCCTACCCTCTTCGCTCTCTCTACCCATTAAAACTTCATCTTCTAAAGCACTTAAAAATCCCAAAACTATCCTAGGGTAGGTTGGGTGTCTTTTCCCCATTATCTCTCCCCACCCTATTTTTGCAAATAGGGCTTGAATGTCACCCTACAACTCTAAGGACTCTAGTAAATCATCATCAAGATACCTAGTTGCAGTGATTTTATGAGTAGAAAGCATGGTATATCTATCCCTATTCTCATTGTTGCGAAAAAGAAGGGTTGGAAGAGCGTTACCCTCCTCCGGAGCTTAAGGGGCGTCAGTTGTCCTTGCTCGTCACTCCGAAGCACCGGATTGAGATACCACTTGCTTGGTCCTCCTCATCCTTGCTTCTTTTGGGTTCTTTGAAAATTGGAAAAGCTTCTAGGTGGTGGGGACGAAGGATCCACACGGCTAGGCCAAGAAAAATTAAAACACACGGCGCATTTGGGGCAAAAACGTACGGTGTGCCCTTTTTAACCTCGCACGACACGACCGTGTGAAAACACATGGCTAGGCCGTGTGCACCTCGGGTTGGTCGGGCACGACCATGGGAAAACACACGACCAGGCCGTGTGCCCCCTATTTCCCTCCTTCTGTGTGCAACGGTATGAATTTTCTCACATACTTCGCTGTGTATGCTAAAAATTGATTTTATTTTTACCTAGCAAGTTCTTTCTGTTCCTAATGCTAAATGAAATGGAAATCAAAGTTCAAATTAACCAAATGAATGCAATACAATCAAAAGAAAACCTAAAAACAAAACTAAACTTGGGTTGCCTCCCACGAAGCGCTTTGTTTAAGGTCATTTAGCTCGACCACACTCCATTATCAACTTGGCTCTGGAGGTTCTGTGAACCTCCATTCATCTGTCTCAGTGTCTACATTCGGTGGGCTCAGCTTTATCCTGCTGAAAATAAAGCCATCTAGATAGGGAGCTCTACACTCTGATAGGCTAAAAATAATGATCTCCCCATCTACCTCGAAGGAGATATGGTGTGCCTTTACATCTATGCATGCCCCCGCAGTTGCCAGAAAGGGCCTTCTCAAGATGATAGGATTCTAGGGGTCGGGTCCTATGTCGAGTATGATAAAATCCATTTATATCACGAAGTTCTCAATGATCACAGGCACATGTTTTAACATGCCAACGGGCTTCTTGATCGTGTCATCCGCCATGCGAATGACTATCCTCGTTGGTTGTATACTGCCCAATTGTAGGTGCAGGGGCACCAGATAATCGAACATGTGTTTTGATTATGGCAAAGACACAAAGTTAAGTTTACATCGTTATATCACGAGCTAAATCGAGTGTGCAGAAAAGTACTAAAGCTAGAGCTGAAGGCTAACGACACCCGGAAGAAGCTGTGGTGGTCGGGCGACACTCGAGTGACTTCGGAGGGAGTCGAAGAAATCGAGTGGAAGGCCGAAAGCGAAAGTGACACAGTAAGAATTGAGGTAAGCTCGTGTGAGTGAGAGATGGTAAGGTCGTGTCCTCTGTATGGGGACGACCGTAGGCGGCGATCCGACTAAAATTTCTTGTGGAAGGTCTAGGTCGAGATAGGACGGTTAGATACCATCGTATTTATCATTTTTCGAGCTAAACTCTCACTGCAGGGAAGTGGCCAGGTTGGCAGTCGACTGCTGGACATGGGGCAGTCAATTGATGCTCATCAATCGACTGATGGGAGGCATCAGTCGACTGATGGCGACGAATGAGCCCTTGCGCTAGGTCAAAATGGATAAGGTTTGACGCGGCCACTTCGCAATAAAATTTATACAACTTTATGATCTAGTCCAAAATATGAGGAGACAAATTCAGAGGCCAAAATCTATAAAAGGAGGGGAGGATTCCAACTCCAAATATCATCAAGTTTATTCATCAAGTGCTCCTACAACGCCAACGCTCCAACACCGTCATAACGCCGACGCGACAACAAGTTCAGATCTTCTTCATCGGCAGCATCATCTAGTAATATATTTTTATATTGTATTCGTTGTTTTTTCGTAATGAGGTGAGGTAGGCTTGTTGCCTCATCCTCGTACATTCGGTTTTGTCATCGTTGTCTCCTACCTCCAACTAGGAGGAGACGTTATAGTGCTTTGCCCTCCGTACGCGGTCTAGGACGGATAGGGCCTTGGAGTAGCAACCATTGGGTTGTGAACCAAGTAAAAATAAACTTGTCTTCTTATTTTTCCGATGTGTCTACTCGTGTTTTAACGAACGTAAATGAACAAAAAGAAATTCTACGCTCGCTATTCACCCCCCCCTCTAGCGACGCTTCTCGATCCAACAATTGGTATCAGAGCGGGAGCGCTAATATTTGGTGAAACCACCGATCTAGCACATTTTGGTTTTCTGTTCGTATTCTTTGATTCATTTTTTTTTAGGTCTTTTTCGTCCCGCACTACTAATCCAAGATGAAGTCTTGGTACGTTTCTTTTGGTTGTGTCCTTACAAGTATTCTCTCTTGGAGTAGTCGACGGTAAAACGGCCATAACATTTCGCACAAGTGGACTCACATAACGATCTACCTACAAAATTGAATCTCTCTAAGAGATCTACATTTCTCACGAGGGTTTACCCTCGTAACAAGCTGTTTCCAGCCCCAAAATCCAACGTCTAGTACCCTTTCGGGGACATCGAAGGTCGTAAGTTGTTAGTTTTTGTTAGTTTCTTATTTTTCTCATTTAATTCTGTTTATTTCCCACATTACTAATCCAAGACCAAGTCTTGGAATTCTCTTTGGTTTTTATTCGTGTTTTGCAAGATACTTAATCACTCACATTAAGGGGTATAGCGCCACCCGACCTCCGTTCTTTAACGGAGATAATTTCCGTTATTGGAAAGGTCGGATGGAGTGTTTCTTGAAAACACAAGTCGAGACTTGGATAATAATCCAAACCGGCTTTGCTCTACCCACCAGTGATCAAGGAGAGCCCTTTCAACAAGTGGACAAATGCAACCAAGAGGCAAATCGAAGCCGATGCAAGAACAACCCAAATATTGCAATGTAGCTTGTCCAAGGAGGAACTCAACTACATCGGACCATTCATTAGCGCCAAGGACCTATGGAACAAATTAATCGAGCTACACGAAGGAACGTTCGATGCTAAGGTATGTAAATGTGACCTTCTTTTCAATAAGTTGTATAACCTTAAGATGTAGGAACACGAGACGGTGACGCAACTACACGCCCGCATCCAGGACATTGTCAACGGCCTGCACACCATCGGACACAAGGTCGAAAACTGCGACCTACTAAGGTACGTTCTTAATTCATTTCCTAGGACTACCTTGTGGGCATCCATGGTCGATGCCTACAAGGTCTCTAAGGACCTTTCGAAGCTTAGGTTAGACGAATTATTTTTCGAGTTTGAACTTCACGAGCAAACTAACGTGGTTCGGGCCGAGAGAGGTATTGCTCTACATGCAGAACAAAGAAGCAAGCTACCTACCAGGCAAGAAGATGGACTCGAACCCGACGATGAATTAGAGTCCGAATCCAAAAAGGTGGAAGCAATAGTGAACGTAGTGCGGAAGATCGTTCGGAGGGAAAGAAGGATACTAAAGAATCAAAAGAGGGCACAATTCAAATCAAATCAAAAGAAGGCTTTTCATGCAACATGGGACAACGAAGAAGGCGGTGCATAGCATGCATGGCAAGACCCGAAGAGTCCGAATCCGAATCCAATTACAATGCTGACTCCGAACTTGAGGACTACTTCGAGAAGCAACTCAAAGCCGGACCAAAAGAGAAAATTAAGGTTAGCCGCTCACTAATTCATACACTTTACAATACAATTAAAATGCTTAATAGGAAATTAACTAAGTCCGAGTCTAGGGTTGAGTCGTTACTTGAGGAGGTTGAAACCCTCAAGCAAGAGGCTACTCTAACCTCTTCAACTAGTCAAGTTCAAGAGGGAAACTCAACCCAAATTGAAAAACTTGAGGAGGAGAATTCTCTCTTGAAAGACCGAGTTCAAGAGGTTGAGGCTACGTTGGAAAGGTTCACGTTGGGATCTAAGAATCTTAACAGACTACTTGGAACCCAAAGAGCTGTGTACAACAAAGCCGGACTCGGATTTAGGTCAACGACTACGAATAGGTCATATATGTCTATCGTAAATCGTAGTCATCAAAGAGTCCAAGCATGGGTCCCAAAGGTTTTATTGAACTCACATATAAGGACTAATAAGTTTTGGATTCCCCATGATCAAATTCATTATTTGAATAGACCATATTGGTTCAATGGTCCAGGGGGAGCTAACACTAAAATAGTATACTCGCTTACTCAGCAAAACCATTGAATATTTTACTTTAATTTGTAGAACGGCTAGATAGGAAAAATAGTTAGTCAACTCTTGACAACATAGTATCAGGACGCGGCGAGATGATAGTATGTTAGGGAAACAAAGTCTCGTGTATTCGAGCTAGATAAGGCATATCTAGCTTGGTGCACTTGACCGAGTGGAACTAGCTGAAGCTACCTCGTCGTATCCTAAACTAGTTAGACCAAGAAGTAACCCTAAGTGACTTAAGTGATATTTTTGTTAGTAATATATGAGAGATGTCCTAAGGCAATCGCCTTATGTATGAACCATTTATATGATAAATGAAGATTCACTATTTGAGTATACATGTTTTATGTATTTGATTGGATCTTAAACTCATTTACTGAATGTCCACGATACGATTCACAGCATGAGAGAATTTGTGATTGGATCACAACTAGTGAGTATCTCTACATGTGTAGTTGTGATGTATCGGAATTATCCCTAGTCGATGAATTGATGGATTTGGACACCATCAGTTCTGTCGAGACTAGCACGAGGTATACTCCTTGGTGTATCCAAGCAGCTGATTCTCACTGGCTGGAGACATTGTGATGTCCGGAGTTAATCGTGGATGCTAGTTATGGTAACTAGTTCATTGAAGTGACCAGCCGTAAGACTTCATATGGTTCTCTGCATATATAGATATGTCAATGAAGTTCTTACTGTGGCTTAAGTGCGATGTTCATTTGACTTGCGGTATTCAAGTCATCTTGATCATGGAGACTTATGCTTTGACATCTTAAGCAAACATCTCTAAGGAGATGTGGACCCGGGATGATTGGGTATAAGTCAAAGTGATCGAAGGTGTTTGAATAGCCTATAAAAAATTCACCACTCCTTGCGAGGAGATGTATACCCATGGCCTCTCGTCGGATTGTTACTAAAGTCTTTGGCCAAAGCATTACATGTTTAGAGTAAGGTACTCTTCGATACATGTGGAGTAACTAGAATCCGTAGGACGAGGAAATAATACTTGGGTTAGGTGTGACGTAGTCAGCCTAGTGGGGACTGACACAATAGACCATGTCCTGAACCAAGTGGGTATAAGATGAGTGAAGGGAATGGGGCACGAATCATTCGAGCTACTGAAGGGTTTCAGAAATAGTTCTGGATCAACCGTTGATCTTTTCGGTTAATTGGGGATCATGATGTACTACTAGGTGCCACTCATGATCGTTCTATAATTAATGGTTAATTATAGACGGCCAACATAAACCGAGAACCTATTTGGTCACACGCACAACGAGCGTAATCCAAAGGATTTAAAACGAGCTTGAGAATGGGATTCTCAGACCGAGAGAAACTAAGTTTGGTTGGACCAAACATGGAGCGAGCATGAAATCGTTTCAGTCGCAATGGAAGCATGGATGAGCCGTGTCTTATGAAGACATAATGGATGGACCAAAATGGTTTGGTTCTAATCCAATGGAGGAGAATAAACCAAAGGGTTTGGTTTATTTTAAACGAATGAACCAAAAGTTGGTTCGGTTCGTTTTAACTTAAAATAAACCATCATGGTTTGGTTTATTTTAACTTATCTTAATGGAGCGGGTTAACGGGCCTAATGGTTATGATCCAATAACCATTAAGAGAATTAGTTCTCTATAAAAAAGGGTTTTAGGGTTTGTTAAGCCCTAATGAAGAGGCAACCCTAGTTTGGCCGCCCACCTCATCTCCCCTTTGAGTTGGCGCCAACTTCTCTTGCCGCCCAGCCCATAGCTCCTCCAACCGGCGTCCAGAAGGCTGCTTCCTTCCTCCTCGCCGGCGTCGAGCTGCTGCCGGAAGAGTTCCGGTGATCCTCCTTAGGTTTGGCATCAAGGTGAGCACTTGGCTTCCTTGTTTTGGCTGGCGCCTACTCCTCCACCAAGCTGTCTAGTTTTCTGGACAGCTTCTTCTCCTCTCGTCGGAGCATCGTTTGGACGACGGTTAGAGCTCCGACAGCGGATAACTTACCGGGGATTCGATCTCCGGTAATCCTCTGAGGTGGTGGACGAAGGATTCGTCAATCGGTTGACGAATACCTCTCCGGAGAAGCGAGTTTTGAGAACTCGTATTAGGATCCGAATTCGGATTCGGATCGTGATCATCTCTCGATCACGTCGTCTTCAACACGAGGCTAGTAACCCGTACGAAGACGAAGCTCGTGGCTTAGCGAAGTCATCCCGAGGAACTCGGTGTGGATACGGATAGAGACGATTCTAGCGTGGATCATTCCGGTTGATGCCGTTCCCGCTACACGTCATACGAAAGGTATAACGTAGTTAAATTTCCTTTTATTGCAAATTTAAATTTACGGTTATGTCTACACTTGTTGTAATATGCATGCGTGTGTTGTGTGTGTTGTAATAAATAAGAGTATTTATTATTTTTATTGCTTCCGCTGTGTTCATGTTTACGAAACATGATCGAACACACACACGCCGCGGTGCCGGAAACCCAACAATTTTCTTGAATTTGGCTTTGTCTAAGGAAGTGGTCGTTGTTTCGATCAAAGAAGGCCCCTGTGCCTCGCCACGACCTGGAAGCCAATTTCTCAAAAAGTTACTTAACGATCTAAAGGTTAAATCCGAATCTAACCCATGGTTGACTATCTTTAATAAATTTAAAATGATCTCACAAAACATATAAGGTGAACAAATTATGAGACACATAGAATGGGTGAGATGTTAAGGATAATTGAAATATAACCTCTTCAAAATACTACTTATTTTCCCAACTATTGTACTTAACAACTCTTAGGCCAAAGTTTAGCGCCCCCTACATCTCTTATACTTCATATATTTGACTAAGGGGGAAAGCAAACTAACCCTAAGGGTTATATTACAAACCTTTAGATTATTGGTGCAGAGGGACACACCTCGAACCAATCTATCTAATTACTGCTAGACGCATGCTTGGACTCATAGCTAATTTATCTTGATGCATGCATATACCATTTTTTTTTTAAACCCCAATTTTACATAACAACCCCCAACATTTTTTTTTATTTATAACAAAAGGGGAAGAAGAGCGAAAGTTAAGGGGGAGTAACACAAAATATATTTAATTTTGAAAACTAAAGTATCACTTTCAAAACTCACCTAGGGTTAAGGGGGAGTTTTGGTTAAGGGGGAGTTTTTGAAAATGACATTCATCATCTACTATACTTGTTTTATGCTTTAATTTCCCTTAACTTTGTGTTGGTTTGCCATAGATCAAAAAGGGGGAGATTGTTGGTGCAGGGGCACCAGATAATCGAACCTGTGTTTTGATTATGGCAAAGAGACAAAGTTAAGTTTACATCGTTAACTCACGAGCTAAATCGAGTGTGCAGAAAAGTACTAAAGCTAGAGCTGAAGGCTAACGACACTCGGAGGAAGCCGCGGTGGTCGGCCGACACTCGAGTGACTTCGGAGGGAGCCGAAGAAATCGAGTGGAAGGCCAGAATCGAAAGCGACACAGTAAGAATCTAGGTAAGCTTGTGTGAGTGAGAGATGGTAAGGTCGTGTCCTCTGTACGGGGACGACCGTAGGCGACGATCCGACTAAAACTTCTTGTGGAAGGTCAAGGTCGAGATTGGATGGTTAGAAACCGTCATATTTATCATTTTCCGAGCTAACCTCTCACTGCAGGGAAGTGGCCAGGTTGGCAGTCGACTGCTGGACATGGGGCAGTTGACTGATGCTCTTCAGTCGATTGATGGGAGGTATCAGTCGACTGATGGCGACGAATCAGCCCTTACGCTAGGTCAAAACGAATAAGGTTTGACGCGGCCACTTCGCAATAAAATTTATACAACTTCGTGATCTGTTCTAAAATATGAGGAGACAAATTCAGAGGCCAAAATCTATAAAAGGAGAGGAGGATTCCAACTCCTAATATCATCAAGTTTATTCATCAAGTTCTCCTACAACGCCAACGCTCCAACACCGTCATAACGCCGACGTGACAACAAGTTCAGATCTTCTTCGTTGTTTTTGATATATTTTGATATTGTATTCGTTGTTTTTTCATAATTGTTGGAATGTATACTGAAAGCCTAGCTCTTTTTGTATGAACATTTTATTTTGGAATAAGAATCACATGATCATTGTTTGCACTTTATATATTTATTATATGTCTGTGCATATTGTCTAATATTTTACATTGTAGATAACATGGTGCTTGGTGTGGCACAGAAGATCATGTTATCAGTCCCTTGTAAAATATATGTAGAGGCTCACAACCAAAATTATTTCGGATTATGTGCCTTACCGATGGGGAAGTACACACGCTCCTAAATAATTTCCTATAACCATTATTTGACCTAGTCATCCGCAAACAAACCCATCCGATGGGGAGGAAGGCACTCAGAGCCAACGCGCAAGTTTGTTGCATCACACGTCAAATTGTAATGGAGGCTGCGGGAATTAATTAAAATGTCCCTCTCCCACTTAGTAAATTGACAATGAGGAATTTTCAAGCATACACAACATGCATATAAAACAAATAAGCAATAAATATGGAAAAAAACAGAATTTTTCCAACTATTATGGCATTGTTCTCCAATACGCATCCCGTCGTGTCGCCACCTCGTCCGTTCCATCTTTTCCCGTGCGCAAGTCACCAAAGAGATCCGAGCCGAGATAAACTATTTTAATTTACATCCATCGATCCTATACTCCACGAAGGAGTGTACATATAATCTAGATCGAAAGTAAACTAAAATGAGTGGCTAAACAATGCCGTATTTAATTACAAAAATTAAATACTAATCTAGCCTCATCAACCCCGAGGATTCAAATAAAATATTAGACAATATGCACACACATATAATAAATATATAAAGTGTAAACAATGATCATGTGATTCTTATTCCAAAATAAAATGTTCATACAAAAAGAGCTAGACTTTCAGTATACATTCCAATAATCTCCCACTTATACTAAAAGACTATGCTGTCATCACACTGCCATACATCTGATCCCCATGTCCTCCACATGCCTATCAAACGCTTTCGCTGGAAGGGCCTTAGTGAATGGATTCGCCAGATTATCCTCTGATGCAATCTTTGCGACAACTACTTCTCCTCGCTTAATGATCTCTCGTATAAGGTGGTACTTGTGCTCTATGTGTTTACTTGCCTTATGGGCTCGTGGTTCCTTCGAGTTTGCAACTGCACCACTGTTATCACAATAAATTGTGATAGTTCTGGGCAAACTAGGAATCACATCCAAGTCCATCAAGAAGTTCCTGAGCCATACAACTTCCTTGGCTGCCTCAGAGGATGCCACATACTCAGCTTCCATGGTAGAGTCCGCCACGCATTTCTGCTTGACACTCCTCCATACTATGGCTCCACCTCCAAAAGTAAACACAAACCCCGAGGTAGACTTACTCTTGTCCCTATCTGATTGGAAATCCGAATCCGTGTAACCCACAGGGACTAATTGATCTGCCTGGTAAACCAGCATATAATCCCTAGTCCTTCTCAGGTACTTTAATATATGCTTTACAACAGTCCAATGTCCCTACCTAGGATTACTCTGATATCTCCTAACCATGCCCACGACAAAGCAGATATCCGGTCTCGTACATAGCATAACATACATAAGGCTTCCTACTGCCGAAGCATAAGGAACCACCTTCATGTCCTCTATCTCCTTTGATGTTTTGGGACACATCTCTTTAGATAAAGGAACTCCATGCCTAAAAGGTAAAAAACCTTTCTTGGAGTTCTGCATGCTAAAACGAGCAAGGATAGTGTCAATGTATGAAGCTTGAGATAAGCACAACATCCTTTTCTTGCGATCCCTTATAACTTTGATCCTAAGGATGTGTCCCACTTCTCCCAAGTCCTTCATGTCAAACTGTTTGGACAACCATACCCTTACGTCTGATAACACTTTGATATTGTTGCCAACTAACAAAATGTCATCTACGTATAGTACAAGAAACACCACTCCATTTCCGTCACATCTCTTGTATACACAAGGCTCATCCGAACTTTGAATAAATCCATATGACTGGATTACCACATCAAAGCGGATGTTCCAAGATCTAGAAGCTTGCTTCTATCCATAAATGGACCGATTAAGCTTACATACAAGATGCTCTTTGCCTTTAGCAATGAATCCCTCTGGTTGCCGCATATAGATGTTCTCCTCAAGACTTCCGTTAATGAAAGCTGTCTTGACATCCATCTGCCAAATCTCATAATCCATATGAGCAGCTATAGATAAGAGAATCCGGATAGACTTAAGCATAGCTACCGGCGAAAAGGTCTCCTCATAATCGATACCCTCTTTCTGAGTATACCCTTTCGCAACAAGCCTAGCTTTGAAGGTCTCAACCTTCCTGTCTACTCTCTTTCTCTTGTAAATCCACTTGCATCCAATGGGTTTTACACCATCGGGTGGCTCTACTCTCTCCCAGACCTGATTAGAATCCATAGATTCTATCTCTGAATTCATCGCTCTTTGCCAAGATACTGCATCTCTATCTTGGAGTGCCTCGTCATATGTCTAGGGATCAGGTTCATGTTCACCAGGGACTAAGTCCGAAGACTCTCCCAAAAACATGAATCTCTCGGGTTGTCTAACAACCCTCCCACTACGACGAGGTGCCTCCTATGTATACTCTGTGACACACGGTGCAGTGACTTGTGGCATCTCCTCTTGTACCGGTGGTACTGAAGTCGGGACTTCCCCTGCCAACTCCTCAAGAACAATCCTACTCGTGGGCCTGTAGTTCATTACATAGTCCTCCTCTAGAAATCTAGCATTCGTACTCACGATCACCTTTTGATCTCTAGGACTATAGAATAAACCACCCTTCATTCCCTTAGGGTAGCCAACAAACAAGCGTACTTCTGTACGAGATTCCAACTTACCAGCATCTCCCTTCAGCACATGTGCTGGACTACCCCAAATCCGAATATGTCTTAGACTAGGCTTTCGTCCAGTCCACAACTCTGTGGGAGTAGAGGGTACTGACTTAGATGGAACCAAGTTCAGAATGTGTGCTGCTGTTTCCAGAGCAAACCCCCAGAACGAATCAGGTAACTCAGAATAACTCATCATCGATCTGACCATCTCCATAAGAGTCCTATTCCTTCGCTCTGCCACACCATTCTGCTGGGGTGTGCCAGGTGCAGACAATTGGGATTGAATCCCAGCCTCTGATAAGTGACTCCTAAACTCTCCCAAGAGGTACTCGCCACCACGATCAGATCGCAATGTCTTGATACTTTTACCTTGACGGTTCTCCACATCAGCCTTGAATTCTTTGAACCTGTCAAAGCATTCATACTTGCGGCGCATCAAGTAAATGTATCCATATCTTGAATAATCATCTATAAATGAGACGAAATATTCAAAACCACCTCTTGCCTGGATAGACATAGGATCGCACAAATCAGAATGAACCAATTCTAACACATCTTTGGCTCTATACCCCTTGGCCTTGAAAGGCCTCTTGGTCATTTTACCTTCCAAGCAAGATTCGTTGGTTGGGAGATCCTCCACCACTAATGAACCCAAAGGTCCATCAGCTATCAACCTTTGAATTCTGCTTAGGTTAATATGACCAAGCCTTAGATGCCAAAGATATGTCTAGTTCATTTGCGAAGGTTCTTTTATCTTATTAGACTTAGAAGATGAGTTATTGACTTCTATATGCATCGTGGGAGTTTTCGGTTCAAGAGTATATAAATTACCAACCAATGTACCAGAACAGATAATCTCCCTATTCCTTTTTATAACCACTTTGTCATTAAAAGAAACAGAATATCCATCCATAAATAATTTAGAAACTGAAATTAAATTCTTTCTAAAAGTAGGTACATAAAGACAATTTCTCAAAACCAAAACTTTATTCCTATCAAAAGATAAATAAACGTCTCCCACTGCAATAGCCGCCACCTTTGAAGCAATGCCCATGAAGACGGTAATTTCTCCCTCAGCTAGTCATCGGGTTTCCTGGAACCCCTGCAAAGTATTGCAGACATGATCAGTGGCTCCTGTATCTACACACCAGGCACTGGTAGATAACACCGCTAAACATGTTTCAACAACTAAATAAGAAGATATACCTTTGTTCTTTCGGCGAGGACAGTCCGCCTTCCAATGTCCAATCTGCTTGCAAGTGAAGCACTTGCCTTTCGGCTTCTTCACTCTTGCCTGAGGTCCCACTGCCACTTTCTTCGCTCCACCTTGCTTCTTCTTCTTCTTACCTTTCGGTTTAGAAGAAGAAACCTTCTGAGCAACCATGGCTTGAGCGCTTTGACGAAAAAGCCCCTCTGTCGCCTGGAGTTCTGTCAGAAGCTCCGCCAACGAATACAACCTCTTGTTCATGTTGTAGTTGAAGCGGAACTGCTCAAAACTCCTAGGCAGAGACTGGAGAATGATATCGACCTGGGTTTCCCCATCGATCTCAGCTCCGAGGACTTCCATCTCATTAAGATGAGCCATCATCTTGAGAACATGATCCCTAACGGGTGTTCCCTCGACCATGGTGGTCGTCATCAAATTTCTCATCGCCTCCTGCCTAGTCGCCCTACTCTGATGTCCGAAAAGTTCCTTGAGATTGAACATCATGTCATAAGCTGTGGCCATGGCCTGATGCTGATGTTGCAGCACATTTGACATGGATGCCAAAATGTAACACCGCACCATCTCATCTGCCTTGATCCATTTCTTATAACTTTCTTTCTCCTTTTCATCAGAGTCATTGGTGGGCTTAGGAGGACAGACCTCGAAGAGTACAAATTTGTACTCTTCTACAGTTAAGACAATATCTAGATTTCTTTTCCAATCAATATAGTTTGGTCCAGTAGGTTTATTTTCTTTTAATATCACAGCAAGTGGGTTGAAAGCCATTTGAAAAACCTAAGAATCACAATGATCAAAACATTAGATTTCAAATATTATTGATTCCTCAAAACAATAAAATTCCGAAATCAACCAACCCCTCAAAACACCGAGAATATCGCATGCCACGATAGTGTGGACGTATACGAATTCTACATTTGTAAGAGGAGGTTTTACCCATTAATTTTATTATCTTGTCAACCTTACTTTTTGACAAATAAAATTAATAGTTGGTTCCTCTTTAGCCCTACAAATAAAAGAAGTGACTCCGATGGGGAGGATACTTTTTATTTGCATCTAAGTGTGCATTTGTATATATTTTGTATAATCATGGACCCCAAAGACAAACACAAAAACCGGCGATCCATCCGTCGTCTCTTCCGCGGCTAACCAACTAGAAGAGTTGTGTTTCTTGAACAACTAGTTTGTTCAAGCGATCACTCAAGTTGTTAGCATGACGATGAATGGTTGTGCTAAGGAAACTCATCCCATCCAGATTAGTTCTTTCATTAGTGAAAATTTTAATCCGAGGACATGAGAGCAAATGAGCCTCCGAAGCAACTCCCTACAAGTGGTATCAGAGCCAGGTTTCCGGTTTTGTGTGTTTTGGATTCAGTTACTTTCATGCACATATCATATATTGAGTATGCCAGATAATAGTAGGATGTGCGTAGGCTAACTTTTTAGTTGTAGGCATAAGATCTGACTATTATGGCTATTTGTGTGTATGTGAATGTTTTGTGTGTGATTGTATGTATATTATTTGAATCATCGGGGTTGATGAGGCTAGATTAGTATTTAATTTTTGTAATTAAATACGACATTGTTGAGGTAGGCTTGTTGCCTCATCCTCGTACATTCGGTTTTGTGATCGTTGTATCCTACCTCCAACGAGGAGGAGACGTTATAGTGCTTTGTCCTTCGTACGCGGTCTAGGACTGATAGGGCCTTGGAGTAGCAACCATTGGATTGTGAACCAAGTAAAAATAAACTTGTCTTCTTATTTTTCCACTGTGTCTACTCGTGTTTTAACGAACGTAAATGAACGAAAAGAAATTCTACGCTCGCTATTCACTCCCCCCTCTAGCGACACTTCTCGATCCAACACCAATCCCATCTCTAGGTAGAATGCATAGGGCATCATGCTTACTGATGACCCTAAGTCGCACAGTGCTTTATCGAAGCTTTCCCCATAAATCGACCAGGGGATAAAAAAATCACCAGGCTCCTTAAGTTGGGGTGGAATTTTGTCCTCAATTTTGGCTAGGTCAAGTAGTGTGGAAATCATGGATGCACACCCCTTGACGAATCTATTTCCCTGTGCTACTCTCTTGCTCCTTAGTTTGACTCAGCTCGGATAATGACGGAGAATTATCCATAGGTTGCGATACGGTTTGGGCTATTTGGGCCACTTGTGTCTCCAACTGTTGGGCTTTTCCGGGCCGCAAAAACCGCTTTTTGCGTTGCGGAAACCCCGGAAGTCCCGGCCACGGATCCGTGCGAAGAAGTATTAAAACTAATTACATGTATGTGCTTACAAAATCCTCTAGATCTACCTTAGAACTAAGAGATAAGGATGTTACCCTTGATGCGATGCCCTTCGCAAATCCCGCTCGTCCAAAGTCCGCCGGAACTCGAGAGTGTCAAGTGCACACTCCTCTATGGTATCCACACAAGCAATAGGTGGAAGAAAACTCAACCTTGAGTGTGCTAGCACTCCTTGGTTGGTTCGGCCAAAGAGAGGAAGGAGAGGGAGAGCTTGAGAGGAAAATTCCCAAGGAAGAAGATGAAGTAATGAGTGATTACTCACCAAATGAATTTTCACTCACATAACCCCCAAATGGTGGCCGGCCACTTCATGGAGGAGTTACATGCATGCATGTAACTCCCATGACCCTTGGTCTCCTCATGATGTGGCACTAATTGATCAAGTCAATGATGATGTGGAGCATCATCATTGGCCAGCCATGCCTAGTCATCATCATGACATGGCATTTGGTCAAGTCAAACTTGACCTTTCAACTTCCCTCTCAAGTCAAGTCAAACTTGACCTCTAATCTCCCATGGTTGATCAAATCTAACCACTTGACTCAAGTCAATTTAATATAATGAATCTCTATTCATTAATTTAAATTGATTTGATGAATCAAATCTCAATTAGACTCATTCAACACTTGAATCAACTTGAGTCTAACTCAATTAGTCTAATTTGGATTACTCTTAATCCAATTTGGTTCATCCCATGAACCTAATCCTCATGGTTCATCATATGAACCTAATCTCCATCTAATTGCTCTTATGTGTGTGACCCTATAGGTTCTTGTAACGTTGGCAATGTCCCTAAACCGATTTAGGAACATAAGCAATGAGCGGTATCTAGCAACACATCATTGCTACCCAAGTTACAAGAATGTTAAGCTCCAACATCACCTTTGTGACTACTAATTGTGACTCTCACAATATGTGACAATGTCCCTCTATCCTTGACATCTAGATTGACCAATCGAGGCATAGACCGTGTCATCCTCGGTACAATCTAAATCTTGAACTCCAAGTAGACTCACTCTAATCAAATGAGCTCAATATCTCATATTGACTCATTTGGGCATGGCCATGCACTTCGTGGTCTCACTCTATCAAGAATATCGATGTCACCCCCGTCATATAGGAGGGATAGATCCCATCTACATCACTCACATCCCTCCGCATAATTCGTTACATACCCAGTAATCGCCTTTATAGTCCACCCATTTACGGGTGACGTTTGACGAAGCCAAAGTATGCAACTCCTTATGTAGGGAACCATGGTGACTTCAGGTCTAAGGACTAATAGTCATACTAATAGCCACATGAGAAAGTATATGACACTCATATAACGATCCATGACACTTTCTCATGGCGGGTCATTCAGTATACATTCTCCAATGCATACCCATGTGTCAACTTGATATCTCATATCCATGACTTGTGAGATCAAGTCATCTTGTTGACCTACATGCTAGTCTCTATGCATTAACAGTGTCCCTGAATGTTAATACTCGACTAGGAATGATTAAGAGTAGTGTTCTCTATATCATCTCATTATCGATTCAACCAATCGATTGATATAGATAAGAACCTACTACTCAAGGACATTATTATATTTAGTTATTTGGCACCAATACAAGTAAATATAATAACCATGCCTTTATAAATAGGAATATGATACAATAAAGTCCATACAACAATCATCATATGATTGGCTCTAGGGCTTTCACTAACAATCTCCCACTAGCACTAGTGCCAATCACCGTAGTATCTAATACCCAATGACCTAGTGTGACCATCATGCTTTTAGCGCAAAGCCTTGGTCAAGGGATCTGCGATGTTAGCCTCTGTGGGTACTGCAAATCTTCACATCTCCTCGATCGACAATCTCACGAATGAGATGGAAGCACCGATATATTCGGCCTCGTTGTAGAATCAATAATCGTGTGTCTCCGCTTGGAACTCTTCCACCACAAGCTACCTATTCAAGCAAAACACGAACCCCGATCGCGATCGTAATCATCCCGTGGTTTGGAAGTCGCATCGCTGTAACCCTTTACACTAGCTCCTCATCGCTCCAATATCAAGAAATATTCTTTAGTCCTTCTCAAGTACTTAAGAATATTCTTGATCGCTATCCAGCTGACGCCACCGATCTCGATCGGTATCTACTCGTCATGCTCAAAGCATACGAGACATCGTGACAGTACACAACATGGCGCATATGATAGATCCTATAGCAGATGCGTAAGGGATCTTATCCATGCGGTCTCTCCTCTCTAGAAGAGGGACTTTGAGTCTTCGAAAGACTCACACCATGTGACATAAGTCCTTTCTTGGAATTCGCATGGCAAACCAAGTAATACCGTGTCAATGTATGTACTCGACTTAGGCCAAGCAATCTCTTAGATCTATCTCTATAGATCTTGATGCCTAGAATACTGTCGCTTCACCTAAGTCCTTCATTGAGAAGCACGCCCCACCAAGTCTTCACAGATCAGAGCGAAGGGTTGTCATTCCCAATGAGTAGTATGTCATCCACATAGACAAGGAACACAAATGTGTTCCCATTAACCCTCTTGTAGACACAGGTTCATCTTCATTCTTGATGAAACCAAACTGCTTTGATCGCATCATCGAATCGAAGATTCCAGACTCGAGAAGCTTGCTTTAGCCCATAAATGGACCTTTGCCACATACTTTCCCGATATCTTGTGGATCTACAAAACCCTCGGGTTGTGTCATGTACACATCCTCGAGTAAGTTTCCATTCGTAAACGGTTTTGACATCCATCTGCCAGATCTCATAATCGTGGTATGCTGCAATAGCAAGCAAGATCCGAATGGACTTAAACATCGCCACTGGAGAAAAGGTTTCATCATAGTCAATACCATGAATTTGCTTGAAACCTTTAGCCACCAATCGTCCCTTATAGGTATGAGTAAGTCCATCCATGTCCCTTTTCTCCTAAAGACCCACTTACACCCAATGGGTTTGACCCTTCGTGGATCAACCAAAGTCCATACTTGGTTAGTGTACATGGATTCCATTTCGGATCTCATGGCGCCTAGCCATTTCTCGAACTGGGCTCATCACGGCCTTCCCGATAGGAGGTAGGCTCATTCTCAATGAGCATAACGTCATCATGGTCAGACAAGAGAAATGAGTATCTCTTAGGCTGACGACGTACCCTATCAGACCTGCGAAGAGGTAGGTCTACTTGAACAGGTGGTTGTTCCACAACTCTTTGTGCAACAACCTCATCACCCACAACACTTTGTGGTTCCTGTTCAACCTCCATCAAGGCCTCAGTGCTATGGTCCTTATCTTGAATTTCTTCAAGATCGAAGGTACTCCCACTAGTTTTTCTAGAAACAAAATCCCTGTCTAGAAAAACCCCGCCTTTTGCCACACAAACACTTTGTAGCCGATCGGGAATGTAGAAGTAATATCCCTTTGTCTCCTTGGGATATCCAACAAAATAGCACCTATCGGATTTGGGTCCAGCTTGTCCGAGACTTGACGTCAACGTAAGCCTCACAACCCCAAATCCTCATAAAAGACATCTTGGGATTTTTCCCACTGTCCATATCGTATATATGGTGTCTTTACCATGACCTTGGATGGTACACGGTTAAGGGTAAAGGTCGTGTCAAAGCATATCCCCAAAAGGATATAGGAAGATCTGTGTGACTCATCATAGATCGTACCATATCCAATAGGGTACGATTCCTCCTTTCGGATACACCATTCCACTGTGGTGTTCCAGGAGGAGTGAGTTGGGATAGAATCCCACACTCAGCTAGATAGTCACGAAACTCATGGCTAAGGTATTCACCACCTCGATCTGATCAAGTATCTTAATACTCTTGCCAAGTCCGGTTTTGTACTTCATTCTTGAATTCTTTGAACTTTTCAAAGGATTCATTTATGTCATAAGATACACATAACCATATCTAAGTCATCAAGAATGTAATGAAGTACCTGTAACCACCTCTAGCAGCAACATTGAAAGGACCACATACATCACTATGTATAAGTCCTAATAAATCTGTTGCTCTTTCGCTATGTCCACTAAAGGGAGTCTTGGTCATCTTGCCTAAAAGGCAAGACTCGCATGTCTCATATGATTCAAAAACAAATGAGTCTAGCAGCCCATCCTTATGGAGCTGAGATAAGCGACTCTCATTTATGTGACCTAAGCGACAATGCCAGAGATAGGTTTGGTTCAACTCATTTGACTTGAACCTCTTAGTACTCATGTTATAGATAGGGCTCTCTAAGTCTAGAAAGTAGAGTCCGTTCATTAGAGGTGCACTACAATAGAACATATCATTTAAATAAACTGAACAACATTTGTTCTTTATTATAAATGAAAAACCTTTCTTGTCCAAACAAGAAACTGAAATGATGTTCTTAGTTAAAGGTGCACATAACAACATTCATCTAATTCTAGTACAAGCCCGAGAGGCGAGATAGATCATAAGTTCCTACAAAGAAGAAAGAACCCTTGCTCCATTGCCTACTCGTAGGTCCACCTCGCCTTTGTCAATGCCTTGCTATTTCTCCGCACATTGGTACAAATGTGAGATGCACATCCGGTATCTAATACCCATGATGAAGAAATAGATAGATTGACTTCTATAACATTTATACCTGAAGCAGAAGTCTCACTTCTTTTCTTCTTAAGATCTTCCAGGTATGCCTTGCAGTTACGCTTCCAGTGTCCTGCTTCCTTGCAGAAGAAGCAAGCCCCTTCCTTGGCTACCCCTCCTTTGGGTTTAAGTTCTTTGCCTTTGCCCTTGGCTTGGGACTTTCCCTTACCTTTAGGCTTGCCCTTGCCTTTCTTTTTCTGCACCATCAAAATGGTGTCAGATTTACCCTTCTTAAGGTTAAGCTGTGATTCTCAACATGTTGAGCATTTCAAAGTGATGGCTTATCAATTTCATTCATGTTATAATTCATGACAAATTGATCGAAGGCTCTTGGCAAAGATTGCAAGATTATGTCAGTGGCCAGCTCTTGGCCAAGTGGGAATCTCAGCCTTTGTAGGTTTTCTACGTACCCAATCATCTTGAGTACATATGAACCTACAGGAGTCCCTTCTTGCATTTTAGACCCAAATAGTGCTTTAGAGACTTCATATCTCTCATGCCTAGCTTGTCCTTGATATAGTTGACGAAGATGTCCAACCATATCATAAGCATTCATGAACTCATGTTGCTTCTGAAGCTCAGAGTTCATGGTCGCGAGCATTAGACATGACACATCTAATGCATCATCTTGATGCTTCTTGTAAGCATCTTTGTCAGCTCGCGAGGCAGTGGCAGGAGGTGCCTCCGGAATGGGCTGCTCGGGACGTCTACCTTCCTTTCTTGGGTGAGAACAATTCTCAGGTTCCTGTACCAGTCCAGGAAATTTGCTCCATTGAGCTTGTCCTTCTCAAGGACACATCGCAGAGAGAGTGTTCGTGTTGTTTGACATAGTAATCTACAACATACAATGCAGAGAATTAATATCATATTCCTTTTATCATTTAATTAGGCCTTTAATCAAATGATGCTCCCACTGAATTATAGGAATTTTGTAGAATCGAGTTATGGATGTGGTCAAACCACATTTACTTGATTCATACAAACTAGCTATAATTCTTGTGGGACAAGATCCACATCATACTAAGCCTTGAGTTAGCTTTGGCTAAATCGCCCAAGACTTAGTACGATCGGTGGGTAACACATTACCGATTACATCTCTATGCAACTCTTGTTTATAGGATTAAGACCCACATTTACAAAAGACCTTGAGTTAGCTTTGGCTAAATCGCCCAAGATTTAGTGTAAATGCGATCTTAACCTATCTTTCCAACGATTGGAATATGCCTATAGTTCTACTCGATCCAATTGAGTTAACTAGTTTTGCTCAATCTAATTGAGCTTACTCTAACCCGAGTCGTGATAGGCGGGACCAAGATTGTCCCTCCGCACCCTACCAAGATAATATGCGTTGCTCTGCTTTGGCAGATTCAACAACAACAAATGATCGAGGTAGTGATGGGTATCAAGGCTCGGTAGGCATTTTCGAGTTGATTTGATTATGATCTAATCTAATCGTAATGTGTATCTTATACGCATTTAGGCCTTTATTATCCTATATTAGCATGCATCATATACATACATTAATTATTCTAGCATGCATCATATACATACAAGAAAATTAACCTAGCATGCATCATATACATACAAACATGTTTCTACTAGCATGCATCACATACATACAAGCAAAATCAATTAAATATACATATATATATATCAACATATATATATATCATTAAATGTGATATAGTCATGGCCCTACTACGATCTTCTCAAGCCAATGAGAAGATCGGACGGTCAACCTAAGGCTAGCGGCTTCTCCAAGCGCTTCCTTTGACCGCCATGTGTCGTCGTCATCCTTCTCGTAAGCTCGTCTTCAAGTGGACTTTCCACCGCTCCATTTTTGTACATTACAAATACGAAACTCGAGTTACATTCGAGTCTAAAACTATTTACAACTAGAATATTAAAAGAAGAGGTGCGACGCGCAGGTCGCAAACATTTTACAACACGCACAACCACAAAACGGCACGCAGGCCGTATTATGAATTACAACACACATAATCCAATCCAATTGGGTTATTGGGCCATGACAATCACAGAATCATACATAATTCAAAATTATGTATTTTTACAGAAAATTTCTATAATTTTTCCTAATTTATTTCGAATTTATGAGTCATCTCTCCGAAACGGTCCCGCTAAGCGGTTCAGCGATGATCGCGGGACATGGCCCCTTTCGGGGATAGGGCAGCGCCTACTGCAAAAAATAAACTTCGCGAGTGTCCCTACACGATCCTACAGCGACTTAAGTCGCTGTCCCAAAAACCTAAAGCGAGAACTCGCCGATTCGGAGAGTTTTTCTCGACGGTTGAAGCCTACGAGTGGCCCAACACTCGTTGCTTCGACTCTACGAGAAAAATACCCAAAAATTCTATAAAATTAGGAAATTTACAGAAACATAAAAATCTGTAATTTTTATATCTAATATAAAAATACAAAAACGAAACACATACATGCTTCACACGTGGCTCTGATACCATTGTTGGGCTTTTCCGGGCCGCAAAAACCGCTTTTTGCGTTGCGGAAACCCCGGAAGTCCCGGCCACGGATCCATGCGAAGAAGTATTAAAACTAATTACATGTATGTGCTTACAAAATCCTCTAGATCTACCTTAGAACTAAGAGATAAGGATGTTACCCTTGATGCGATGCCCTTCGCAAATCCCGCTCGTCTAAAGTCCGCCGGAACTCGAGAGTGTCAAGTGCACACTCCTCTATGGTATCCACACAAGCAATAGGTGGAAGAAAACTCAACCTTGAGTGTGCTAGCACTCCTTGGTTGGTTCGGCCAAAGAGAGGAAGGAGAGGGAGAGCTTGAGAGGAAAATTCCCAAGGAAGAAGATGAAGTAATGAGTGATTACTCACCAAATGAATTTTCACTCACATAACCCCCAAATGGTGGCCGGCCACTTCATGGAGGGGGAGTTACATGCATGCATGTAACTCCCATGACCCTTGGTCTCCCTCATGATGTGGCACTAATTGACCAAGTCAATGATGATGTGGAGCATCATCATTGGCCGGCCATGCCTAGTCATCATCATGACATGGCATTTGGTCAAGTCAAACTTGACCTTTCAACTTCCCTCTCAAGTCAAGTCAAACTTGACCTCTAATCTCCCATGGTTGATCAAATCTAACCACTTGACTCAAGTCAATTTAATATAATGAATCTCTATTCATTAATTTAAATTGATTTGATGAATCAAATCTCAATTAGACTCATTCAACACTTGAATCAACTTGAGTCTAACTCAATTAGTCTAATTTGGATTACTCTTAATCCAATTTGGTTCATCCCATGAACCTAATCCTCATGGTTCATCATATGAACCTAATCTCCAGCTAATTGCTCTTATGTGTGTGACCCTATAGGTTCTTGTAACGTTGGCAATGTCCCTAAACCGATTTAGGAACATAAGCAATGAGCGGTATCTAGCAACACATCATTGCTACCCAAGTTACAAGAATGTTGAGCTCCAACATCACCTTTGTGACTACTAATTGTGACTCTCACAATATGTGACAATGTCCCTCTATCCTTGACATCTAGATTGACCAATCGAGGCATAGACCGTGTCATCCTCGGTACAATCTAAATCTTGAACTCCAAGTAGACTCACTCTAATCAAATGAGCTCAATATCTCATATTGACTCATTTGGGCATGGCCATGCACTTCGTGGTCTCACTCTATCAAGAATATCGATGTCACCCCCGTCATATGGGAGGGATAGATCCCATCTACATCACTCACATCCCTCCGCATAATTCGTTACATACCCAGTAATCGCCTTTATAGTCCACCCATTTACGGGTGACGTTTGACGAAGCCAAAGTATGCAACTCCTTATGTAGGGAACCATGGTGACTTCAGGTCTAAGGACTAATAGTCATACTAATAGCCACATGAGAAAGTATATGACACTCATATAACGATCCATGACACTTTCTCATGGCGGGTCATTCAGTATACATTCTCCAATGCATACCCATGTGTCAACTTGATATCTCATATCCATGACTTGTGAGATCAAGTCATCTTGTTGACCTACATGCTAGTCTCTATGCATTAACATTGTCCCTGAATGTTAATACTCGACTAGGAATGATTAAGAGTAGTGTTCTCTATATCATCTCATTATCGATTCAACCAATCGATTGATATAGATAAGAACCTACTACTCAAGGACATTATTATATTTAGTTATTTGGCACCAATACAAGTAAATATAATAACCATGCCTTTATAAATAGGAATATGATACAATAAAGTCTATACAACAATCATCATATGATTGGCTCTAGGGCTTTCACTAACACCAACATCCTTGTGTGACTTGCAAGACCGTCAACAGTGGCCTTCAAGTCTCTGAGTGACTCCTCTATTTTCTGATGTTGGCAGCGGAACTCTTCATTAGCTTTTGTTTGGGTAGCAATGAAGTCTTTCATCATCAATTCTAACCTAGACTTCTGTTGTCACTGCTGTCCATTACCCCACTACTGCCCATAATCTCTTAATGGTTGGAAGTTCCCTGAGTCATTCCGATAGGAAAAGTTAATGTTGTTGTTCCATCTGGGGTTGTAAGTATAGGAGAATGGGTTGTTGGTCCTTTGATTGTAGTCCCCAACTACATCGCAATGCTCAATCTACTCTTCTAAGCCACCCTACCCTCCATAGTAGTCCTCTCGATACGCTGTTGCTCCTTCTCCAAAGTCAATAGCCACACATGCAGATACAGGATTTAAAAAGTTGAATCGTCTGCTAAGCACTTCCATTCTGGCTGCTAGGTGATCCACGGAGTTACAACATATCGTCCCGCTGTAGGAGCTGGTTGACCACTTTCGGAAGCCTATTGATGGTGGTTCTGGGTCACCTCTTCTATTAGCTCCTCAGCTTCCTCTATGGTCTTATTCATAAGTGCTCCTCCTGTGGAAGAATCGAGGCACATCTTTGTGGTGTATGTGATCCCATTGTAGAAGATGTGTATCACCAGCCACCTTTCCAGTCAATGGTGGAGCCATTGGTAAAGTAGTCCCTTGTAGCGATCCCAAGCTTCAAATATGGACTCCCCCTACTTCTGGCGGAAGCTTATGATCAGATGGCGCATGTGAGCAGTTTTTCTTAGTGGGAAGTATTTGTTTAAGAACTGCTGCTCACATTGCTCCTATGTAGTAATGCTTCCTGAAGGCAGAGAGTGAAGTCATGCCTTAGCCTTATCCAGAAATGAGAACGGGAATAGGCTCAGGCGGATCGCATCGGTAGGGACTCCATTTATCTTCATCATCGTGCAGATTTCCAAGAATGAATCCAGGTGCCGGTTCGGGTCTTCAGTCGCAGCTCCCCCGAATTGACTCTGCTGGACCATATGTATGAGTACAGGCTTCAGTTCAAAGTTGTTTGCCCAAATGGATGGTCCAACTATACTCGGCCTAAATTCTCTAGAGCTAGGGGTTGCGTAATCCTGCAAGGGTCGGCTACCTATATTCACTTCGAATGCAGCTTGGTCCTCCATCCTCTTCTGTTCGGCTTTCTGGCGATGATAGGTTCGTTCAATTTCTAAATCGATCAGAATCAGGCCTTCCGATCCTAAGCCTCTAAGCATACGAAGAACCGATCCACAAAATTAGGAGTATTTATCTAAGGTTTAGAAATAAAAAATAAACTAATCTAGCTAACTAATCAAAGAGGAAATAAGAAATAGAGATTCACTGCTAAAATGAAATAAAAACAAAATCTAGATATGGAAAGTCTAAAAATTCAAATAAAATAAAAAATAAAAATAAAAATAAACATAAGCAAGTAAATAAATCTAACCTAAGTCCGATCCAACTATCCATTTTCTTGATTCGATATCGAATCAATCAGTCACCGACAACGGTGCCAAAAACTTGATGCACGCAAACGCGACCTCAAATCTCATGATGGTGACCGTCGAGGACTTGAAGTGTGCACTCGCGCTCAATACCCAAAAGTGTACGGATGTCGTCAAGTAATAAAGAATATCGATTCCATAGGGATTTTGAGTATCGGTTTGTCTAGTGGATGTGTTATTGTTGGGATTGGTAATTTGAGGGTTCATGAATGAGAGGTCGTCGATGGTCCGAACTCAGTACGGTGTCACACGGAAGAAGAGAAAAGGTTGTTACGAGGATTTGAATGGGATTCTCAGACTTCGGTTTCGTTTGTGTGTGGCAGAACATGCTATCAATTGAATGTATCCAGATTTTCTAGCTAGGGTTTAGTGGAAAGGACATCATACACTATGGTACGAGGATGCCGAATCGATCCCTGAGATGAGTAGAAAATGAGACACGTTACCGACTCTATCGCATCCTTCTATCCATAGTTGCAGGCGATGAGGCCAACCTATAGGTTCCTCCTAATATCTCCTAAATCTTAGATACGAGGATTGTCACTCCTTATATCATCTACGCACATAAGATAGAAAACCAAAACACAAAGCTATAGATCTAAACAATCATTCAATTGCAAATACGATTTCAAGAATGGAAACATATTTAAAATAGCAATGTTCTACTCAACACAAACTACTCCCTAATCCTAGAATTGAAGAATCTACTCCATGAATACGAGAAGAGAGTCACAATACATTATAGAATTCATTAGTAAAATGATAAACGTGCAAGAAATATGAATTACAATGTAATTGCAGCTCTTCCATCTGGCGTTGTGGTGCAGATATTGATCCTCGAGCGGCTCTCTTCTTCCCCGATGTGAGTTCCCAAAGCTTTTTAGGGCTTCGGAGTGCCATCCCCATTGGAGTGCCTCCCTCCTAGGGTTTGGTCGGAGCTTTCCTTATATAGAAATCAGGTCGAATCGCTGCAAAATCTGGAAAAAACCCTAGTCATGTCAAATCGCATGGCCACCACACGGCCGTGTGAAAACACATGTCCTTACCGTGTGTTAGGCTGTGGCAGCCATTTTCACCTTCTAAACACGGTCGTGTGTAGGCACACACCTTGGCCATGTTCCCTTCTGCGTCCAGCTATCAAATGTCTTCTTTTTGCTCCGAAAGTGCACCATTATCCCCACGAAATGCTATTCTGCACACAAAAGTATACAGAGCAGATCTCCGAACCAGAAAATAGGAAATACATGGAAAACAAAGTAAAATATGCTTGAAACCAACATAAAAAGAGATGAGATGTGAGTGAAAACTACTCCTAAAACCCTATATGTTTTGCTCACATCACTAGCCACCTCCGTCAACCTCACGCCATCGGATCTCTCCAAATCATCCATGACTTGTTCATCCATACACTAGCCTTTAGGTGCTTCCATCGGCTATTGTCATGCTACGCTTGTCTATACCACCAAGGCCCTTTGGGCTTACGCTGCCAAGACTACCGCTTGGACTTTACGCCGCCAACCATTGGACTTATACTGCCAAGACTCCACCATTGGACTTTACGCCGCCAATATCAACCCTTAGACTTCCCAATTTCCAAGTATCCATGACTTGGACTTTCCTTGCCAACCCATGTTGAACTTTCCAATTACCAAGACTCAAGCTTGGACTTTCCCTTGCCAAGACCCACCATGCTTGGACTTTCCATGCCAACCCATGTTGGACTTTCCAATTGCCAAGACTCAAGCTTGGACTTTCCCTTGCCAAGACCCATGCTTAGACTTTAGATGCCAACCCATGTTGGACTTTTTCATTGCCAAGTGTCCCACTTGGACTTTCCATGCCAGGTACTCATGACTTGGACTTTCCATTGCCAAGACCCATGCTTGGACTTTCCATGCCAAATACCCATGACTTGGACTTTCCCATGACAATCACATTGTCATACATTTTGTCAAACATCAAAATACCGCTCGAGTCAAACTCGAGTCTGGTCAATCGTGACCTGGGCCGATTGCACCAACTGTAGGGATGTATACTGAAAAGTCTATCTTTTGTATGAACATTTTTATTTTGAAATAAGAATTACATGATCATTGTTTGTATTTTTATGGTTATGCAATATTGTCTAATACATTACATTGTAGATAACATGGTGTGTGGTGTCACATGGGAGATCATGTTATCAGCTCCTTGTAAAGTATAAGTAAAGGCTCACAACCGAGATGGCTTTGGACAAACCATCGGAATGGTTGTAGTGTGATTTGGTATTGGTTTGTCTTGACCATAGAATCACACTAGTGCACTTTGTGTGTATTGAGCAGGACCGACTTAGAGATGATTCGATTTATTGCTGACTACATAATCGAATTGGTCCTCATATATTATTTAGTACATGCTCTTAATTTCGATATAATAATGGGCACATATACTTAGTATTCATCTCTTTCATTTACCAATGGGCGAGATTTATAGATTAAATTGATAGGCTCGGTAAGTTGGGAGATGATATTATTTATATGGTGTACCGTTAATTAAAGGAGGAAACCGTGTCCTATATATTAGGATGATGAAGTCCCCCTGAGGAGCTCATAAGGTTCATCATGTAAACCCTGCAGGTGGACTTGGTCCGGCATGATGAAAAGGTTGAGTAGTACTACTCAAGGAGTTAGATGTTGATTAATTAATGGTTAGTAAATTAATTAATCGACGGACATTCGAAATCTTAAACACGGGGAGAAAATGTACAAATAATATATGGAGCCCATATTAACTTATGGGGGTTGGTGAGGTAGATCAATGATAATCATTTAGTGGATTGGATTATCATTAATGGATCGGACTTTATGTGGGCTTGATCCATGAGTGGCCAAGATCCAACTCCTCCTCATGGTCCCTAATGTAGCCTATTAACATCTGATGAAGATTAGATCCAATGGATAGAAACAAAACTCTAGATCCAAAGGTAGAGATTAAATCTCTAGATCCAACGGTTGAGATTAAATCTCTAGATCCGACGGTTGAGATTAAATCCCTAGAACCAATGGAGGAGATTAAATCATGGCTTGAGCCCAACTCTATAAATAGAGATTAAAAGTGGGCGACAACTTGATGATGGCTTAATGGGATTAGGGTTTGCTTCCTTTGGAGTCTAGGAATCCTAGTTTGTTTAGGATTAGGTTTGGGCGGCTAGGGTTTGGGAGCTAGGGGTGCGCGACAACAAGAGGAGGAAGTTTTTCTTCTTCTTCCTAAGGTTTGGCCGGTTCCTTCCTTCTTCCCTCTACCTTGGCCGGTGCTCATCCTATTCTTCTTCCCCTCTTCCATGGCCGGCATTTAGGAGAGCTAGGATTAGGGTTTGGAAGCTTAGGGTTTAGGAGGCTTGGGCCGCACCAAATAAGGAAGTAGTTTGCTTTCTTCTTCCTCTCCCTTGGTGGCCGGCACCCACAACCTTCTTTCCAGCCCTTGGCCGGCATCCAAATACCCTCTTCTTCTTCTCCTTAGGTGGTGGAAACAAGATATAGGGCTTTCCCTTAGTGTCTTGGCCGATTTCCACCATAATCTCCTTCTCCTTGTTGGTCGGCGGCAAGCATCCTTCTCGTTGCTTGTTGGTTGGCTATAGGAAGGCGAAGAGTCTTGTTTCTATTATTCCTCTTGCTTTGGTAGAGCAAGGAAGGATGATTTGCAATCTAGAAGCTTCAACTTTTGGTAGATCGTCGCCCATACGACGTCCGAAAGGAAGAAGGTCATACATTAGAAGATTGAGAGGTATATCTATTCTCTATTCTCTTTTGTTACTTGCTTGTATTTGTTTTTCCAATTATGAGCATGATATAATTCTGATTATGGCTAAATAATACTTTGATCCCGAATATAAACACAAAAACCGGTGATCCGGACATTGTATATTCCGTGGCTACTCGTAGAATAGAGGTTGGTCTTTTGAACAACGAGTTTGTTCAAGTGACCTCTCTAAACGAACAGCACAATGATGACTTGATTGTTTGGGCAATACCTTTTGTCTTGGATTAATTTTTTTTTAATCTGAGGACATCGATGGGATCGCCATGAACAAACAACCAAGGTGAAGTGGGAAACGAAGTTTCCCCTCACGGACTCGATAAGTAAAACCCTTCAATTGGTATCAGAGCCAAGGTTTTCGGTTTTGTGTGTTTTGGATTCGGTTAATTTTTATACACTTTTCATATAATATATGTGCCGGATAATAATAGGATATGCGTAGTTTAACTCTTTGGTTGCAGGCATAAGATCCGACTATTATGGTCATATGTGTGTGTGATTGTATGTGTATATTTTGTTGAATCCTCGGGGTTGACGTGACTAGTATTTGATTTTTTGTAAATTAGATACGGCATTGTTTAGCCACTCTTTATTTTAGTTTACTTTCGATCTAGATTTCATGTACACTCCCTCGTGGAGTATAGGATCGATGGATGTAAATTAAAATAGGTTTTAGTCTCGGCTCGGATCTCGGAATGGCTTGTACATGGCGTAGGAGGAGCGGACGAGAAGGCGTTGCGACGGGAGACATATTGAAGACAAAAGTCATAATAGTTGGAAAATAATTTATTTTTCATATTTATTTCTTTTTGTTTGATATGCATGTCGTAGGCTAGGAAAATTCCTCAATTTCAAATTACTAAGTGGGAGAAAGAAATTTTTATAAATTCCCACGACCTCTATTACGATTTGACAAGTGATGTAAACAAACTTGCGCGTCGGCTTTGAGTGCCTTCCTCCCCATCGGATGGGTTTGTTTGCGGATCACAAGGTCAAATATAGTTATTGGAAATTATTAAGGAGCGTGTGTACTTCCCCATCATAAGACACATAACCCGAGATAATTACCTTGGTACCGAGTAATGGTGAACACTTAGATACAAATATAAGTATCCTCTCCATCGGAGTCACTGCTTTTATTTGTAGGGTCGAAGAGAAACCAACTATTATTTTTACTTGTCAAAAAGTTAAGTTGACAAGATAGTAAAATTAATGGGTAAAACCTCCTCTTACAAATGTAGAATTCGTATACGTCCACACTATCGTGGCATACGATATTTTTGATATTTTGAGGTGTTCGTTGATTTTAAAATTTTATTGTTTGAGGAATCAATAATTTTTTGAAATCCAAAGTAATGATCTATGTGATTCTTAGGATTTTCAAAATGACTTTCAGTGCACTTGTTGTGATACTAAAGGAAAATAAGCTTCCTGTACCCAAATTATATTGATTGGAAAAGAATCTAGATATTGTCTTAACTGTTGAGGAGTACAAATATGTACTCTTCGAAGAGGGTCCTCCTAAGCCTGCGAATGAGCTGGAAGTCCTTGGAGGTGAGATCGATGGGGAAACCCAGGTTGATATCATTCTCCAGGCGACAGAAAGGCTTGCTCAGGCTCAGGCCTTGGTTGCTCAGAAGGTTTCTACTTCTAAGCTGAAAGGCAAGACGAAGAAGAAACAAGATGGAGCAAAGGTGGTGGGAGGATCTCAGGGCAAGTACTTCACTTGCAAGTAGGATGGACATTGGAAGAAAGATTGTCCCAATCCAAAGCAAGAACAAAGGTATATCCTTTGGTCTAGTCGTTGAAACATGGTTAGCGGTATTATCTACCGGCACCTGGTGTGTAGATACAGGAGCCTCTGATCATGTCTGCAATACTTTGCAAGGGTTCCAGGAAACCTGATGACGAGCTGAGGCAGAGATTACCGTTTACTTGGGCAATGCTGTAATGGTGGCGGTTATTGCAGTGGGAGAAGTTTTAATTATCTTTTTGAGAAAAAAAAACTTTGGTTCTGGAAAAATTCCCTTTATGTACCTTTATTTAGAAAGAATTTAATTTCAGTTTCTAAATTATTTATGGATGGATATTCTATTTCTTTTAATGACAGAGTTGTTATAAAAAGAAATAGGGAGAATATCTGTCCAGGTACATTGATAGGAAATTTGTACACAGTTGAACCAAAACCTCTCACGATGCAAATTGAAATTAATAACTCATCTTCTAATTCTAATAAGAGAAAAGAACCTTCGAAGATGAACCAAACATATCTTTGGCATCTTAGGCTTGGTCACATTAACCTAAGCAGAATTTAAAGGTTGATAACTGATGGACCTTTGGGTTCATTAGTGGTGGAGGATCTCCCAACCTGCGAATCCTTCTTGGAAGGTAAGATGACCAAGAGGCCTTTTAAGGCCAAGGGGTATAGAGCCAAAGATGTGTTAGAATTGGTTCATTCTGATTTGTATGGTCCTATGTCTATCCAGGCTAGAGGTAGTTTTGAGTATTTCGTCTTTTTCATAGACGATTATTCAAGATATGGATGACACTACGATTTGCTCGTGGTGGCGAATACCTCTTGGGAGAATTTAGGAACTACTTATCAGAGACTGAGATTCAATTCCAATTATCTGCACCTGGCACACCCCAACAGAACGGTGTAGCAGAGCGAAGGAATAGGACTCATATGGAGATGGTTAGATCGGTGATGAGTTATTCTAAGATTGTCAGATTCGTTCTAGGGATATGCTCTAGATACGACGGTGTACATTTTGAACTTAGTTCCATCTAAATCAGTGCCTTCTACTCCCACAGAATTGTGGACTGGACGAAAGCCTAGTCTAAGACATATTCGGATATGGGGGAGTCGGCACATGTCTTTGAAGCGAATCTTTGGTAAGTTGGAACCTAAATGCATTGGGTATCCTAGAGGAATGAAGGGTGGTTTGTTTTATAGTCCTAGAGATCATAGGGTGATCGTTAGCACGAACGCCAGATTTCTAGAGGAAGACTATGTGATGAGCCACAAGGCCAAGAGTAAAATTGTTCTGGAGGAATTAAAAGGGGAAGTCACTTCTTTAGTACCACCGGTACAAAAGGATATACGACATGTCACTGCACCGCGTGTCGCAGAGGATACACAGGAGATACCTCGTCGTAGTGGGAGGGTTGTGAGACAGCCTGATAGATTCATGTTCTTGGGAGAATCTTCTGATTTGGTCCCTGGCGAACATGAACCTGATCCCTGGACATATGACGAGGCAATCCAAGATAAAGATGCAATATCTTGGCAAAGTGCAATGAATGCTAAGATTGAATCTAAGGATTCAAATCAGGTCTGGGAGCTAGTAGAACCACCCGATGGTGTAAAAATCATTGGATGCAAGTGGATCTACAAGAGAAAGAGAAGAATAGATGGGAAGGTTGAGACCTTCAAAGCGAGACTTGTTGCGAAGGGGTATACTCAGAAAGAGGGTATCGATTATGAGGAGACTTTTTCGCCGGTAGCCATGCTTAAGTCTATCCGGATTCTCTTACGCATAGCAGCTCATATGGATTATGAGGTGTGGCAGATGGATGTCAAGACAGATTTCCTTAATGGAAGTCTTGAGGAAAACATCTATATGAAGCAACCAGAGGGATTCATTGCTAAAGGCAAATAGTATCTTGTGTGTAAGCTTAATCGGTCCATTTATAGATTGAAGCAAGCTTCGAGGTTTTGGAACATCTGCTTTGATGAGGTAATCCAGTCTTATGGATTTATTCAAAGTCCAGATGAGTCTTGTGTATACAAGAGATGTGACGGAAATATAGTGGTATTTCTTGTACTATACGTAGATAACATTTTGGTGATTGGCAAAAATATCAAGGTATTATCGGTCGTAAGGGTATGGTTGTCCAAACAGTTTAATATGAAGGACTTGGGAGAGTTGGGACACATCCTTGGGATCAAGGTTATAAGGGATCGCAGGAAAAGGATGTTGTGCTTATCCCAAGCTTCATACATAGACACGATTATGGATTGTTTTAGCATGCATAACTCCAAGAAGGGTTTTCTACCTTTCAGGTATGGAGTTCCTTTATCTAAGGAGATGTGTCCTAGAACATCTGAGGAGATAGAGGAGATGAAGGCGGTTTATTATGCTTCGGCAGAAGGAAGCCTCATATATATGCGATGCTATGTACGAGACCAGATATCTGCTATGTCGTGCGCAAGGTTAGCAGATATCAGAGTAATCCAGGACAGGGACATTGGACTGCGGTAAAGCATATATTAAAGTGCCTGAGAAAGACTAGGGATTATATGCTAGTTTACCAAGCAGACCAATTACTCCCTGTGGGTTACACGGATTCTGACTTCCAATCTGATAGGGATAATAGTAAGTCTACCTTAGGTTTTGTGTTTACTTTGGGAGGTGGAGCCATTGTATGGAGGAGTGTCAAGCAAAAATGCATGGCGGACTCCACCATGAAAGTTGAGTATGTGGCAGCCTCTGAGGCGGCCAAAGAAGCTGTGTGGCTCAGGAACTTCTTGATGGACTTGGATGTGATTCTTGATTTGCCCAGAACTGTTAGGGCAATCTCTTGCCATAATATGGTTTTGATGGTGTGGCAAAGGGTTTAAGTTAGTTTGATATGTTGATTTGATATGTGCGTTGAAGTCGTGCAGGACTTAGTAATTCGCACATGGAGCCTTGGCGGGTTCACCCTCACAACCTCGGTCCTTGAGTCGGTGAAGGATGACTTTTCGGAAGCCGTGCGCTTGGAGCATCCGAGGGACCGCCGGACGAGATGACTTGAAGTGAAGCCAAGGAAGCAGACTTCGGAGGCAAGAGACGCGAAGGAGCATTGCAGAGCCGTCGCTGATCTTCGCCGAGGGCGTGGCGAACGAAGAGAGATTCGCAAGGACTTGAGTGAGATGAGAGCATGAGTGAACTGTAAGGAGCTCATTAGGTGAACTTGGCCGAATGGGTGAGTGTCAGAGAATTGACCGCAAGGGTTAAGGTTTATCCGATGGAAGCTCAAACTTATGTTAAGTTTGAGTTTTACCGGCACACCGATCGCCAAGTCATGGCGGTCGCGATCGCTCTGTCGAGTGAGTTCGATCGGTATCCGATCGATGGGTTTATGCCCAGCGATCGCATGGAATGGCGATCCGCGAGGATATCGCGAGCACGCCGCTCATAGCCGAGGCGATCGACTACGGGTCACGATCGGTGAGGTCCGGTGATCGATCGCCAAGTGTGCCATTGGACTACAGTCGGATCCGACGTGTTCGAGGCGTTGGAGTGGCGGCACGACTTCCACGGGCGATCGACTAATGGCGAACGGAAGAAATCAGCCCTCTCTATAAAAAGAGAGGGTGTAAGCCTTTGAGAGGCTAATGCTCATACTCCAAACAATCTTCCTAGTGCCCCACAAGCTCTAAACTCTTCTTACCTGTTCTTACTCCATTCTATTTGTAAGAAGAGTGTGCTTGATTTGTAAAGGTTACCTCCACCTAGCTTGGTGCAAAGGAGAGACCATTTAGTGGATTGGTTTAACGGAGTGATTCACCGAGGACGAATCAGGGACCGTGGATTAGCGGCGTAGCCATGAACCACGTTATACCATCGTGTTAGCGTTTGTTTTATTGTTTATCTTTTGCTTTGTCTATTTGTATTTGTATATTCCGCTTGCGCTAAGTTTTTGTAGACGAGCAAACGAACGCGAGAATTCCAACATCCATTGGAAGAGGGCTATTCACCCCCTCTAGCCGGCCATACCGATCCCCTACAAGTGGTATCAGAGCCGAGGAAAGCTTGTCGAGGACTAACCGCCGCAACAAGCAACTTTCAAAATGGCCGGCTCCAACATCCATCCTCCGAAATTTGAAGGAGAATTCGCTTGATGGAAGAAGCGAATGGAGGTATTTTTTGAAACGGATTTTGACATTATGATTACAATGGAATCCGGTTTCGTTTTGCCTAGGGATGAAGAAGGGAAACCAATCGAAAAATCACGATGGACTAAGAAGCAAAGAGAGGAGCACCTTGCGAACTCAAAGGCAAAACATCATCTTTTCAATGTGCTCCCCCAACAAGAGATCAACCGGATTGGAGAATGTGCTAGTGCCAAAGAGATGTGGGAAAAGCTTATAGAACTCCATGAAGGCACATCCGAGGCCAAGCTAGCAAGAAGAGACCTCCTCCGCTCCCAACTATCCAATATAAAACTAGAAAAGGGAGAAAAGGTAACCTCACTACACTCTAGGTTTAAAGAAATTTTAATTGGGCTAACAAGTGTAGGTGAGAAGCTATCAAACCGGGACATGCTCATGAAGGCTATTGATGCCTTTCCCCGGTCCTCAAAGTGGAGCTCCATGGTGGATTCGTTCTACATCTCCAAGAACTTGGAAGTAAGTACCTTGGAGGAATTTTTCTCAACAATGGAGCTTCACGAAACTAGGCTTGAAGGAATACAAGAGGAGCCTAGAATTCAACCCTCAAGAGGAGTAGCCTTGATGGCAAACAAAGGGAAGAAGAAGATGGAAATCCCCTCCTCCTCCGATGACGAAGCGTCTTCCTCCTCCTCCATGGATAGCACCGAAGAAGCCTATATGGTAAGGAGGGTAAGACGTGCATTTAAGAATTTTAGATTTGATAAATCTAATGATAGGAGTAGAAGACCAAGGGGGAAGGTCATATGTTATAATTGCCAAGGAGAGGGACATATAAGGGACAATTGTCCCCTCCTAAACAAAAGCAAAGAAGAGAAGAAAAAGAAAGAAGAGAAGAGGAAGAAGAAGAAGGGGAGCAAGAGAAAGGAAGAAGAAAAGAAGGCAAAAGAAAAGGGGAAGGCCAAAGCTCTCAAGGCAAGGACTTGGGATGATCCATCCTCATCCTCCTCATCGGATGAGGAGAATGCCTTTGTCACCAATTTTGCCTTGATGGCCTTTGATGACTTGGATTGCTCTTCATCCGAAAATGAAGGATCAAGCTCAAGTGGGGAGAGCTCAAATGAAGGGGGTGCTTCTACATCCTCATCATCCGAAGAAGAAGAAGAAGACATGGAAACTATAGTAACAAATGCTTCTCCTAAGAAAATAGTTTCCATAATTTCTAGTTTAACTAAGGACTTATTTGGCATGAAAAAGAAAAATAAGAGCATGCTAGATAAAATTAAGGATTTAGAAAATAAGCTAGAAAATGCATGTTTAAATAATAATGATACCTCTTCTTGCCATGATGATGCATGCTCACATGATTATATGCCTTTGGATGTTAATGATGCATGCATAGAGAAAAATAGGGCATTAAGGGAAAAGGTAGATTATTTAACCAAAGCCCTAGAGAAATTCACAATTGGCTCCAACACCTTAAATATGATCTTAGGGAGCCAAAGAGCTAGTTTCAACAAAAAAGGCCTAGGATACAAGGAAAAGAAAAATGAAAAGGCCTACAAATGCCTAATAACTAGGGGACAAGATAAAAAGAAAGTAATTGCTAGGAAATGGATCCCCAAGGAGTATTTAGTGAACCCAATAGGAAAGAATTTATTTTGGGTTCCAAAATCCATCCTTAAGGGTTAGAAAACCCCTAGGGTAGTCAACCATATGGAATTGACCTATATCATATTTTGGTTGACTTAGGATGACGGGACAATATTTTTTAGATAGTGTTGGGTGATGATAACGTACCCATAAATAGGTAATAATGCTTAAATCATGATGATTAATGTAATCCCTATGTATGTTTGCAATCATGATTTATGTTTTTAAAATTTGGCACGTTATCATGAGAAATAGGTTTGAATCATGCTTTAGGTAATACTTTATTTAGTATCACCACATAATACCTAATGCATGATTATAATTTGATGAAAACATGCATTTCATGATCATAATGTAGAATTCATTCATATATGTCATTATGATCATGTAGGTTGTTAGGATGATACTTAACCATGATAGAATTGCATGAATATATTGGTTAAGTATATACAAATACCCCCTAGGATGCATCTTACACTCACTATAGGCTAACTTGATTGCAAACTTAGCATGGGTGAGATATTAGGATGATACAAATGTCCACTAATGCCTATGGCATTTAGATGGTCATTTAAAGTATCAACATAGCAATAATAGACCAATCATGGGGAAGGCTTATGTTTAATTCATAGACATATTGCCCAAAGATCATGGTTGGATATTTCATATGTTTTCAAAACAATTCCTTAATCTAAAATCTATGTATTCATGTTTTGGAACAATTCAAAGCAAGACTAGGTGTTAAAATGGATACTAACATGCTCAAAAACTAGTGGTTTTTCAAGTGTTTGGATTTTTGGCAAATCTCAGAAAATATAATGATTTTTCATGAAAAACTATTTTTCCTTGATAGATATACTTAATAGAAATATGTTCCCCAAATTTCATGATTTTTCGAATTTTCTGGAATTTTTAATGCATTTCTGAAATTCGCCCAGAAAATCAGAATTTCGGAATCAATTGTGCCAGTCGACTGCCATACTGATAGCAGTCGACTGATCACCTGAAAATCAGCCTGCAATTTTTTGATTTCAGATTTTATTCATGTTTTTGGTATTTTCCCTCCATTATACTTGATGCCATGAGCTTATAACTGTAGGTGATCGATATGGCCGGCTAGAGGGGGGTGAATAGCCCTCGTACGTTGGACGTCGTAAATTGCTCGTCTACAAAAGATTAGCGCAAGCGGAATATACAAATACAAAGCAAAAGACAAACAATAAAACAAACGCTAACACGATGGTATAACGTGGTTCACGGCTACGCTGCTAATCCACGGTCCGATTCGTCCACGGTGAATCACTCCGCCAAAACCAATCACTATCGGTCTCTCCTTTGCACAAAGCTAGGTGGAGGTAACCTTTACAACCAAGATCACTCTTCTTACAATAGGATTGAAGTAAAGACAAGTAAGAAGAGTTTAGAGCTTGTGGGACACTAGGAAGATCGTTTGGAGTATGAGCATTAGCCTCTCAAAGGCTTACACCCTCTCTTTTTATAGAGAGGGCTAACTTCTTCTCGTTTGCCGCCATCGATCATTGCCGCCCTTGGCGATCGCCGCACTACAACGACCTCGAACACGTCGGATCCCACCGTTGTAGTCCAGCGGAACTCTTGGCGATCGTGATGGACCTTATCGGTCGATCATCCGCCTTCAGAGTCGTGCCCGATCGGCTACGAGCGGTTCTGGCGAAACCCCATTGACTACCGATCATTGCGCCTTGGCGATCGGTGATCTCTTAGCGATCACGCCACAATCCATCGATCGTATATCGAACTCACTCGACTCAGCAAATGGCCAAGTTTCACCTAAGAGCTACCCTTCCCTGGGTTACAATCGCTCACTCTCATTTCTCGGAGTCCCTCGCCTTCGAAGTTCTCTTCGTTCTCGGCCACATCCCTCGGCAGCATCAGGCGCACGGCTCTGCAATGCTCCTTCGCGTCTCTTGCCTCGAAGTCTACTTCCTCCGGCTTCACTCCAAGCTTCTCGTCCGGCGGTCCCTCGGATGCTCCAAGCGCACGGCTTCCGCAAAGCTATCCTTCACCGACTCAAGGCACGAGTCATGAGATGTGAAACTCGCCATGGCTCCATGTGCGAATTACTAAGTCCTGCACGACTTCAACGCACATATCACATCAACATATCAAACTAACTTAAACCCTTTGCCACACCATCAAAACCATATTATGGCAAGAGATTGCCCTAACAATCTCCCCCTTTTTGATGTGTGGCAATCCGTTTAAGTTAGGTAAAAACATTTGATATAAATTCTAAGGTAAGAAGGCATGTAAAGATAAACATGATATAGCAACATGCAACTCCCCCTTAATCCATGAAACTCTCCATGCAAATTTTCTCCCCCTATCATATATTTCTCCCCCTAAAATATATTTCTCCCCCTAAAATAATTAACTTAAACATAATTATTTCTCCCCCTTTGACACCATCAAAAAGATTAACACTAAGTTATAAGCTCATGACATCAAGTATAATGGAGGAAAAAATATGACAAGTTGATTTAAAATTGGGTACCACTTGTTGATGGCATCAAGTATATTTCTACAACTTGTTGTAGGTTTACAAACTGAATTCGGCCTTCAATGTTCTGATTTTCAGGCCACGATCATTGCTATCGATTATGTCGATCGGCACAAAGGAATCAATTTACGATTTTACGATGAATTTCAGAAATGCATTATAAATTCCAGAAAATTCGAAAAATCATGAAATTTTGGGGAACATATTTCTTTTAAGTATATCTATCAATGAAAAATAGTTTTTCATGAAAACTCATTATATTTTCTTGTTTTTGCCAAAAATCCAAAAGCTCTAAAAACCACTAGGTTTTTGATGATTCTAGTATCAAGTTAGCTACCTAGTTTTGCATCCAATTGTTTCAAAACATGAATACATGCATTTTAAGGTAAGAAATTGTTTTGAAAACATATGAAAATATCCAACCATGATCTTTGGGCAATATGTCTATGAATTAAACATAAGCCTTCCCCATGATTGGTCTATTATTGCTATTTTGATACTTTAAATGACCATCTAAATGCCATAGGCATTAGTGGACATTTGTATCATCCTAACATCTCACCCATGCTAAGTTTGCAATCAAGTTAGCCTATAGTGAGTGTGAGATGCATCCTAGGGGGTATTTGTATATACTTAACCAATATATTCATGCAATTCTATCATGGTTAAGTATCAACCTAACAACCTACATGATTATAATGACATATATGATTTAATTTTACATTATGATCATCAAATGCATGTTTTCATCAAATTATAATCATGCATTAGGTATTATGTGGTGATAATAAATAAAGTATCACCTAAAGCATGATTCAAATCTATTTCTCATGATAACGTGCCAAATTTCAAAAACATAAATCATGATTTAAAACATACATAGGAATTACATCAATCATCATGATTTAAGCATTATTACCTATTTATGGGCACGTTATCATCACCCAACACTATCTAAAAAATGTTGTTCCGTCATCCTAAGTCAACCAAAATATGATATAGGTCAAGTTCATATGGTTGACTACCCTAGGGGTTTTCTAACCCTTAAGAATGGATTTTGGAACCCAAAATAAATTCTTTCCTATTGGGTTCACTAAATATTCCTTGGGGATCCATTTCCTAGCAATTACCTTCTTCTTATCTTGTCCCCTAGCTATTAGGCATTTATAGGCCTTTTCATTTTTCTTTTCCTTGTAGCCTAGGCCCTTCTTGTTGAAACTAGCTCTTTGGCTCCCTAAGATCATGTTCAATGTGTTGGAGCCAATAGTGAATTTCTCTAGGACTTTGGTTAAATAATCTACCTTTTCCCTTAATGCCCTATTTTCCTCTATGCATGCATCATTAACATTTAAAGGCATATAATCATGTGAGCATGCATCATCATTTAAGCTAGAAGAAATATTATCATTTAAACATGCATTTTCTAATTTTTGTTCTAGGTCCTTAATTTGTTCAAGCATGCATTTATTTTTCTTCTTAGCTCTAAATAAATCTCTAGTTAAGCTAGAAACCATGGAAACTATTTTCTTAGGGGTTAGATTTGTTACCATAGTTTCCATGTCCTCTTCTTCTTCGGATGATGAGGATGTGAAAGCTCCCCCTTCATTTGAGCTCTCCCCATTTGAGCTTGATTCTTCATTTTCGGATGAAGAGCAATCCAAGTCATCAAAGGCCATCAAGGCCAAATTGGTGACAAAGGCATTCTCCTCATCCGATGATGATGAGGAGGATGAGGACGAGTCATCCCAAGTCCTTGCCTTTAGAGCTTTGGTCTTCCCCTTTTCTTTTGCCTTCTTCTCCTCTTCCTTCTTTTTCTTGCTCCCCTTTTTCTTCTTCTTTTCTTCTTTCTTTTTCCTTTCTTCCTTGCTCTTGTTTAGGAGAGGACAATTGTCCCTTATGTGCCCTTCTCCTTGGCAATTGTAGCATATGACCTTCCCCCTTGGTCTTCTCATCCTATCATTAGATTTATCAAATCTAAAATTCTTAAATGCACGTCTTACCCTCCTTACCATGTAGGCTTCTTCGGTGCTATCCATGGAGGAGGAGGAAGATGTAAATCATCGGAAGAGGAGGTGATTTCCATCTTCTTCTTCCCCTTACTTGCCAATAATGCTACTCCTCTTGAGGGTTGAATTTTAGGCTCCTCTTGTATTCCCTCAAGCCTAGTTTCGTGGAGTTCCATTGTTGAGAAGAACTCCTCCAAGGTGCTCACTTCTAAATTCTTTGAGATATAGAATGAGTCCACCATGGAGCTCCACTTTGAGGATCGGGGAAAGGCATCTATGGCCTTCATTACCATATCCCGGTTTGATAGCTTCTCACCTACACTTGTTAGTCCATTTAAAATTTCTTTGAATCTAGAATGCAAAGAAATTACCTTTTCTCCCTTTTCTAATTTGATGTTGGATAGTTGGGAGCGGAGGAGATCTCTCCTTGCTAGCTTTGCCTCGGATGTGCCTTCATGAAGCTCAATTAGCTTCTCCCACATCTCCTTGGTGCTTAGGCATTCTCCTATTCGGTTGATCTCTTGTTGAGGGAGCACATTGTAGAGATGGTGCTTGGCTTTGGAGTTTGCAAGGTGCTCCTCTCTTTGCCTCTTGGTCCACCTAGATTTCTCTATTGGCTTCCCTTCTTCATCCCTAGGCAAAACGAAACCGGATTCCATTGTAATCATTATATCAAAATCCATTTCGAAAAATACCTCCATTCGCTTCTTCCACCAAGCGAATTCTCCTTCAAACTTCGGAGGATGGATGTTGGAGCCGGCCATTTTTGATGTAGGGCTTGTTGCGGCGGTTAGTCCGGTGACAAGCAACCTCGGCTCTGATACCACTTGTAGGTGATCGATATGGCCGGCTAGAGAGGGGTGAATAGCCCTCGTACGTTGGACGTCGTAAATTGCTCGTCTACAAAAGATTAGCGCAAGCGGAATATACAAATACAAAGCAAAAGACAAACAATAAAACAAACGCTAACACGATGGTATAACGTGGTTCACGGCTACGCCGCTAATCCACGGTCCGATTCATCCACGGTGAATCACTCCGCCAAAACCAATCACTATCGGTCTCTCCTTTGCACAAAGCTAGGTGGAGGTAACCTTTACAACCAAGATCACTCTTCTTACAATAGGATTGAAGTAAAGACAAGTAAGAAGAGTTTAGAGCTTGTGGGGCACTAGGAAGATCGTTTGGAGTATGAGCATTAGCCTCTCAAAGGCTTACACCCTCTCTTTTTATAGAGAGGATAACTTCTTCCGTTTGCCGCCATCGATCATTGCCGCCCTTGGCGATCATTGCATCTAGCGGCCTCCGAACACGTCGGATCCCGGCCGTTGTAGTCAGCGGAACTCTTGGCGGATCGGTGATGGACCTTATCGATTCGGCTGCGCTTAATCGTCGCCCGATCGGCTCACGAAGCGTCTAATGGCGAAACCCCATTGACGATCATTCGCCTTGGCGGCCGATCGTGAGTCTTGGCATGATCGCCCCGTATGGCGATCATTGCTGGCCTAATCCAATCGATCGTATACGGTCGAACTCACTCGACTCGGAGCGATCGGCGCCACGACTTGGATCGGCGGTGTCGGAAAACCCATCGAACACTTAGCCAAATGGCCAAGTTTCACCTAAGAGCTACCCTTCCACGGGTTACAATCGCTCCTCTCATTTCTCGGAGTCCCTCGCCGAAGTTCTCTTCGTTCGGCCACCCGTCCTCGGCGACATCGGCGCCGCGACTGCAATGCTCCTTCGCGTCTCTTGCCTCGAAGTCTACTTCCTCCGGCTTCACTCCAAGCTTCTCGTCCGGCGGTCCCTCGGATGCTCCAAGCGCACGGCTTCCGCAAAGCTATCCTTCACCGACTCAAGGCACGAGTCATGAGATGTGAAACTCGCCATGGCTCCATGTGCGAATTACTAAGTCCTGCACGACTTCAACGCACATATCACATCAACATATCAAACTAACTTAAACCCTTTGCCACACCATCAAAACCATATTATGGCAAGAGATTGCCCTAACAATAACTTAGTGTTAATCTTTTTGATGGTGTCAAAGGGGGAGAAATAATTTATGTTTAAGTTAATCATTTTAGGGGGAGAAATATATGATAGGGGGAGAAAATTTGCATAGAGAGTTTCATGGATTAAGGGGGAGTTGCATGTTGCTAAATCATGTTTATCTTTACATGCCTTTCTTACCTTAAAATTTATATCAAATGTTTTTACCTAACTTAAACGGATTGCCACACATCAAAAAGGGGGAGATTGTTAGGGCAATCTCTTGCCATAATATGGTTTTGATGGTGTGGCAAAGGGTTTAAGTTAGTTTGATATGTTGATTTGATATGTGCGTTGAAGTCGTGCAGGACTTAGTAATTCGCACATGGAGCCTTGGCGGGTTCACCCTCACAACCTCGGTCCTTGAGTCGGTGAAGGATGACTTTGCGGAAGCCGTGCGCTTGGAGCATCCGAGGGACCGCCGGACGAGATGACTTGAAGTGAAGCCAAGGAAGCAGACTTCGGAGGCAAGAGACGCGAAGGAGCATTGCGGCCGTCTTGATCGTCGAGGGACGTCAACGAAGAGAGCTTCGGCGAGGGACTTCGAGTGAGATGAGAGAATGAGTGAAATGTAAGTAGCTCATAAGGTGAACTTGGCCGAATGGCTGAGTGTCGGAGACTTGACCGCAAGGGTTAAGGTTTACCCGACCGCCGGAAGCTCAAACTTATGTTAAGTTTGAGTTTTACGCACCCCGATCATTGCCAAGTCATGGCGGATCGGCCGCTCGAAGTCAGTGAGTTCGACCGTATCCGATCGATGGGTTTATGCAGCCGATCGGCTATGCCATGGAATGGCGATCGACCGCCGAGGATATCGCGGAACCGCAATCGCTCATGGCCGAGGCGATCGACTACGGGTCGTGATCGGGTGAGGTCCGCCGTGATCCGCCAAGTGTGCTGTTGGACTACAGGTCGGGATCCGACGTGTTCGAGGCCGTTGAGGGGCAATGATCGCCACGCAAAGCGTGATCGTGATGGCGGCCAACGGGAAGAAATCAGCCCTCTCTATAAAAAGAGAGGGTGTAAGCCTTTGAGAGGCTAATGCTCATACTCCAAACAATCTTCCTAGTGCCCCACAAGCTCTAAACTCTTCTTACCTGTTCTTACTCCATTCTATTTGTAAGAAGAGTGTGCTTGATTTGTAAAGGTTACCTCCACCTAGCTTGGTGCAAAGGAGAGACCATTTAGTGGATTGGTTTAACGGAGTGATTCATCGAGGACGAATCAGGGACCGTGGATTAGCGGCGTAGTCGTGAACCATGTTATACCATCGTGTTAGCATTTGTTTTATTGTTTATCTTTTGCTTTGTCTATTTGTATTTGTATATTCCGCTTGCGCTAAGTTTTTGTAGACGAGCAAACGAACGCGAGAATTCCAACATCCATTGGAAGAGGGCTATTCATCCCCCTCTAGCCGGCCATACCGATCCCCTACAAGAACTATCACAATTTATTGTTATCATAGTGGTGCAGTTGCAAACTCGAAGGAAGCACGAGCCCATAAGGCTAGTAAACACATAGAGCGCAAGTACCACCTGATACGAGAAATCGTAAAGAGAGGAGAAGTTGTTGTGGCCAAGATTGCATCAGAGGATAACCTGGCAGATCCTTTCACTAAGGCCCTTCCGGCGAGAGCTTTTGATAGGCATGTGGAGGGAATGGGGATCATATGTATGCCAGTTTGAGGACAGCATAGTCTTTTAGTATAAGTGAGAGATTGTAGGGATGTATACTGAAAAGTCTATCTTTTGTATGAATATTTTTTTTTGAAATAAGAATCACATGATCATTGTTAGCATTTTTATGGTTATGCAATATTGTCTAATATATTACATTGTCGATAACATGGTGTGTGGTGTCACATGGGAGATCATGTTATTGGCTCCTTGTAAAGTATAAGTAAAGGCTCACAACCGAGATGGCTTTGGACAAACCATCAGAATAGTTATAGTGTAATTTGGTATTTATTTGTCTTGACCATAGAATCACACTAGTACACTTTGTGTGTATTGAGTAGGACCGGTTTAGAGGTGATTCGATTTATTGCTGACTACATAATCGAATCGGTCCTCAGATATTATTTAGTATATGCTCTTAATCCCGATATAATAACGGGCACATATACTTAGTATTAATCTCTTTGATTTACCAATGGGCGAGATTTATAGATTAAATCGATAGGCTTGGTAAGTTGGGAGATGATATTATTTATATGGTGTGTCATTGATTATAGGAGGAAACCATGTCCTATATATTAGGTTGATGATGTATCCTTGAGGAGCTCATAAGGTTCATCATGTAAACCCTACAGGTGGACTTGGTCCGGCATGATGAAAAGGTTGAGTGGTACTACTTAAGGAATTAGATGTTGATTAATTAATGGTCAGTAAATTATTAATCGATGGACATTCGAGATCTTTAACACGGGGAGAAAATGTACAAATAATATATGGAGCCCATATTATCTTATGGGGGTTGGTGAAGTAGATCAATGATAATCCTTTAGTGGATTGGATTATTATTAATGGATCGGACTTTATGTGGGCTTGATCCATGGGTGGCCAAGATCCAACTCCTCCTCATGGTCTCTAATGTAGCCTATTAACACCTCATGAAGATTAGATCCAATGGACAAAAACAAAACTCTAGATCCAAAGGTAGAGATTAAATCTCTCGATCCGATGGTTGAGATTAAATCTCTAGATCCGACGGTTGAGATTAAATCCCTAGAACCAATGGAGGAGATTAAATCATGGCTTGAGCCCAACTCTATAAATAGAGATTAAAAGTGGGCGGCAACTTGATGATGGCTTAATGGTATTAGGGTTTGCTTCCTTTGAAGGCTAGGACTCTTAGCTTGTTTAGGATTAGGTTTGGGCGGCTAGGGTTTGGGAGCTAGGGGTGGGCGGCAACAAGAGGAGGTTTTTCTTCTTCTTCCTAAGGTTTGGCCAGTTCCTTCCTTCTTCCCTCTACCTTGGCCGGTGCTCATCCTATTCTTCTTCCCCTCTTCGATGGCCGGCTTTTAAGAGAGCTAGGATTAGGGTTTGGAAGCTTAGGGTTTAGGAGGCTTGGGCGGCACCAAATAAGGAAGTAGTTTGCATTCTTCTTCCTCTCGCTTGGTGGTCAGCGCCCACAACCTTCTTTCCAGCCCTTGGCTAGCATCCAAAGACCCTCTTCTCCTTCTCCTTAGGTGGTGGAAACAAGATATAGGGCTTTCCCTTGGTGTCTTGGCCGGTTTCCACCATAATCTCCTTCTCCTTGTTGGCCGGCGACAAGCATCCTTCTTGTTGCTTGTTGGTTGGCTATAGGAAGGAGAAGAGCCTTGTTTCTATTCTTCCTCTTGCTTTGGTAGAGCAAGGAAGGAATATTTGTGATCTAGGAGCTTCAACTTTTGGTAGATCGTCGCTCACACGATGTCCGAAAGGAGGAAGGTCATACATTAGAAGATCGAGAGGTATATCTATTCTCTATTCTCTTTTGTTACTTGCTTGTATTTGTTTTTCCAATTATGAGCATGATATAATTCTGATTATGGCTAAATAATACTTGGATCCCGAACATAAACACATAAACCTACGATCCAGACATCGTTTATTCTGTGGCTACTCGTAGAATAGAGGTTGGTCGCTTGAACAACGAGTTTGTTCAAGTGACCTCTCTAAACGAATAGCACGACGATGACTTGATTGTTTGGGCAATCCCTTTTGTCTTGGATTAAATTTTTTTAATCTGGGGACATCGATGGGATCTCCGTGAACAAACAACCAAGGTGAAGTGGGAAACGAAGTTCCCCCTCATGGACTTGATAAGCAAAACCCTTCACCAATAATCTCTCCCTTTTTGATGTTTGACAAAAACCACAAACACCTTTGATTTAGGCCACCTAACTCAAATCTCCTTATCAATTCCTCCAAATTGGTAATTTTAAATTCTCCCTTCAATTATCCCATAACTTCTCCCGTTAATTCTCCCCCTTTCTGACATACATCAAAAAGGTTCTCTCTAAGGGTGTCAATGTCTCATATCCCAATGAGATCTTACAATCTCTCCCTTGGTCCAAAAATACCTAAGATGTCTTCACTCTTCCTAGTGATAAGTTCCATATCACTCAAGAGAGGCAATCCTACAAACTCTCCTAATTTCCAAATTGGGCATCTCACATTCTCAAAATTCTAAAATTCTCCCCCTCATGAGGAAGAACACATCCATCATCCCATGATGGATAACCTCCCCCTAAGGCTTTCTCCCCCTTGACCATTGCTCCACCAATGTCCTTGGAGAGTCCCTAAGCCAATAGGAACACTAAACCATCAAAATTAAGGTCAAAAGTTCAACCTTAAACTTTCACACACCTTAAAATTGATACACACCCTAAACAACTCTCCTAATCCATATCCAATGGTTTTTCACCCTTTCCAATGCTTTCCAAAGCATATCCTAGGGTTAGAGCAGTTAGGGTAGCCTAACATAGTTGAAATCAGGCTCAACAAATCTTGTTTACCCAAAATCAGGCTTGACATTCAACTCTGACAATCATCAGTCGATTGCCCTTAATGCCAGTCGACTGATTTTTGCAAATACAGAATTTCAGTAATCAGAAATTGGATTTTCGAAAATCATAAGTAATTATAAGTAATTTGAAAAATCTTAAAACTTCATACATATAATACTTAAGTCAATCATTATGGGTGAAAAATATTTGAAAAATAAAATACCTATAAAATAATGAGATTGACACAAAGTTCAAAACCATTGAAAAGTTCAATGTTTTGGCTCTACTTTGTATCAACTCTTTCAATGGTGACTTCTATCAAAAGATAGACTTCACCAAGATTTTCTAAAATGATTTAAAATGCTTTTGAAAAACTATATTGGATAATGATCAATGGGCTCAATGCACATGACTTGCACATTAGCTTTCCCCATGATCCACTCATGATATATGATGAGTTTGAGTTCATCTAAATGCAAAAATTATGCACCTTGAACTTAACTCATTTCCTAGCATCTCACATGTGTCTAGGTTGTATGAAAACACACACATGTTAATTCGATGTGAGATGTGGGTTTTGGTTCATCTTATACTAAGGTCTCATGCATTTTTTTAAGGCAACACTACTTGATTCCCTTATACATGGGACTTCAAGTCATGCCATAGTCCTTAAATCAATTTTAATTAATGCATGAATGATCATGGCATAAATGATAACATAAATGAACAATGCCAATAATCATGATGTCATGGCATATGATTAAATCTAAATACACATGACATAAAACCTTAAACCTAAGCATTAATCATAATATTTTATATGATTTAAATGAATATGATGTCATGACATGGTATATGGCAATCAAGGCATGACAAATAAGATGTAAGGCATAAGAATACCTAAATTTTAACATTTGATGTCATTTGTTAGGATTAGGTTTATTTTGCCATATTATCACTTATCCCCCAAGTGTGTCAAAAACCCAAAATGACACACCATGACTCTAAGACCTAACTTGTGCCAATTTGATCAAATTATCAAACTCCTTAAATGAAATTGGCAAATCCTAAAATCCTTTAAGATATAAGATCAAACTTATGTCCAAGGTACCCATAACCTTGAAATGACCTAAAGTGCCACCTTTACTGTCACGCCCCGAGAGGGAGTACTTGTCCTACGAAAATCGGACAACACCTCCCCTGTACTATGGACAATTGAAACCTGTATATAAGGCCCACACGACCTACTATACATTGGCCAACATGGCCAGAACATAAAACACCATAATACTTATAATATATGGGCCTCAGGGCAACAACCAAAATAAATAAGAAGCCTAAAACCTCTAGACTTACCTCTTTTACCATCTGAGCAGAAATACACAACCACACACACAAATTCAAAACAAATTGACCAAAAAGTTCATAAGGACATAATCAAGTACCACCAAAACAACCATGAGTATAAAGTACTACAAATTTAAAACATAGAGTACTAGTGATAAAAGTACGGAAAATTGAAATCAGAATATCGGAGTCATCAGATCAGAGGACTAGCAATTGTCTCGTGACTGAAACCTACATATAACATAATTGCCATTAATTCATACAGATACAAAAAATCTGGCAACTCTACAAGAACACACTCATCCATAGTCATTCATAGTCATCACAACCGTTCATAGCTCCTTAATAACCTACTGTTACACCAAATTAGGGATCTAACCACCCCTAATTGAAACACAGCTTAACCCACAACCATTTACAACCATGTTCCCCCCAATTTGGAGATCTGACCAACCCCAAGTGAACCACCTAGCTCTATTCGTCAATCTTCACCCAATCATAACCCCTAACATTTTGATTTGTTCACCAGAACAGCCCACAACACCTCACACAACGCACTCACAGCCCCTACTCAACTTCATAACTGACAATTTCCCTCTCACAACCCCTACTCAACTTCACAACTGATAATTTCCCTCTCACATCCACCCAGATTCCCCCAATCCACCACTATCTAGCCTACTCCACCAAAGGACTCACCCTCCAGATCTGAACCCCCGAAAAATCCCTAGAATTGAACAACCAGCAGATGGAAAGAAAGGAATGGACCGAGATTTACCAACTCTTGAGGCTACACCGGCGACTCTCCTCCCAAACTACCCTGTTCGTCGGAAAGAAGGGGACTACCACACCACCCACAGCGATATGATCAATTGGTAGTGGAGAACACAGAATCAAGGTTGGTTCTCACCCGAAATCAAGGAGATGAACAACTTACCAACCACGACAGAGATCGTGAAGAATAGTTCATGATCGAAAACAAAGGGGAAACCGCTGATGCAACCTCCCAGTCGTGCACACCCTAGTCGTGAAGGGAATTGTTTCTCTTCGCTTCGGTCACTTGTGCATGGCGATCCTATCTCGCATCCCCGGATTAAAATTTTATTAATTAAAACTTATCTGGACGGAGATGGATTACCCAAGCAATTGATTCATCATCGTGCTATTCGATTTGAGTGGTCGCTTGAACAAATTTGTTGTTCAAGCAACCAAACTCAATTCCTCGATTAGCCGTGGAATAGATGATGAACGGACCACCGATTTTTGTGTTTATTGTTATTGCCTATAAGATCCACATATCTCCACAATGATATGATATTGTCAACTTTGGGCCTAAGCCCTCATGGTTTTGTTTTTGTGTTTTTCCCAAAAGGCCTCATGCCAATAAAGATATATTTTTATCTTATAAGCACATGATCTTTTCCATGTCTTACCAATGTGGGACTTTGATTGTATTCCCCATACTCCCAATAATCCCCCCTCAAACAAAGGACCACATTGAGCCCCCCTCAAGCCTATCCCTCCTCGAAGGACATTCTCTGCTTGATGTCTGATCTTCAACCCACCAGGACTTCCTTCCAGTTGTCCAGCCCTTCTGGCCCAACTCGACTTCTACCTGGTGTCTGGTTCTCTAGATCCGGACATGGGATCTCTACTTCCTTCATTCGAGGTTCATGGCTCGACATGGACCATGGCTCTGATACCAATTATTAGTGCCTATAAGATCCACATATCTCCACAATGATATGATATTGTCCACTTTGGGCCTAAGCCCTCATGGTTTTGTTTTTGGGTTTTACCCAAAAGATCTCATGCCAATAGAGATATATTTTTATCTTATAAGCACATAATCTTTTCCATGTCTTACCAATGTGGGACTTTGATTATATTTCCCATACTCCCAACATTTATAATCGGGGTCCATGTCAATTAACAACATACAAAATACATAAGAACAAGAATCAAAATTAAACAAGATTATACCTCTTGATCTTCTATTGTATTCCTATCCTCTTCTTGGATGTCATGTGGGCAACGATCTTCCAAGAATTGAAGCCTCCTAAACCACGTATCTTCCCTTCCTTGCTCACTCCGAACAAGGGAAGAAAATTCTCCCATCTTCTCCTTGCTTGTGTCGACTGTTGGATCGATTAGAGCGCTAGAGGGGGGGGGGTGAATAGCGCAAGACAATTTTCGTTCATTCGATATAAAATGCAAGTGAGAGTAAATGCAGCGAAAAGAAAATAATACTAGTTTGTTTTTACTTGGTTCACAGCCTTCGGCTATTAGTTCAAGGCCCTAACAGTCCTAGACCGCGTACGGAGGGCAAAGCAATAAAAACACTCCTCCTCGTTAGAGGTAGGAGTAAGTGAATACAATCGATACGAAAATCTCAAGGTAGAGAGACACTCCCTCTCTCCTTGTTACGATTAAAGCATGATAAATAGAGAAATAAAGACGACAATAAGGAAAATACCAATGACTAATAAAGAAATGAAAGTTAGACACTTGTCGTCAGAGATGCGGTAGCACTTTGTCATCGTAAGGTCATCGTAAAAGAGTATCGTAGCGGAGGCTTTTAGAGAGCTTTTGATGATGGAAATGGGGTTGAGAACCCCTACTTTTATAGCCTTGGAAACCCTAGACGTTCACATCTTCAACCATTGAGAGCAAGCCTCCTATCCCTTCAAAAATGGAGATAAGTTTTGACTCTCCTTGAAGCTGATCCTTGACCAACAGACGACTGCTACCCTTACCAGTCGACTACTAGATGTATCAGTCGACCGATACAAGCCATCAGTCGACTGATGGCACATTTTCCAACTACAACGAAGAGTTAGCTCGAAAATACAGTTAATATAAGTAAATCAAATGGCCATATACCATCTGATATCGACTTAGACCTTCCATGGGAGGTCTTGGTCGGATCATCGCCTAAGAACGTCCTCATACAGAGGACACGACCTTCCTTGCGCTCACTCACACGAGCTTACCTCAACATTTACCTTGTAGCTTCTGCTTTCGGTCTTCCACCTGATTCCTTTGGCTCCCTCCGAAGTCATCCCGTGTAGAGTAAATGTTGACCGCTAGAGCGGGGGTGAATAGCGTCGTGCTAGTACATTGATGGAAATCGTTCGTGCTTGTCTCTACAATCTTCGTTAGCACACAGAAGAATAATAATATAGCAATAACAAAATAGACAAACACACAATTATACAAGTATTTAACATGGTTCAGAACCGAACGGTTCCTACTCCACGGATCGAGCTCTAAAGAGCTCTAGCGATGTTAATCACACACCACTATGCAATAACTCCTTCTCGACACAAGTCAGAGGTGGAAAAACCTCTTACAAAATATTACAACAGTAATACAAGTGAACAACAAGAAATTACAAGTGAATACAAGAAAAGAAAGCAAAGAAAACTTTATACAAATCTTTTGGAAGCTTGCTTGTTGATTGCCTTGGACTAGCAGCTGAAGGCCCTGATTTGCAGTAGCAAATCACTTCAAAACGTCCAAGAAAATCGGTGTTCATTTACTCCTCCACGAGCTCCATTTAAAGCTTCTACCTAGGCTAGAAATCACCGATCAGTTGAATGCTCGGGACCATCAGTCGACTGATGACACTATTGCTGTGAGACAATGGTGTAATCCATGCACGAAAAATCCAACAGATAGGACATCAATTGACTGATCATGTCCATCAGTCGACTGATCAAGCTTTAACTCGACTGCTAACCCCAGCAATCGAGTCTCGACTAAATTCTATGCTCGAAATATCGAGCACCAGTCGACTGATCACAAGATCAATCGACTGCTCTTCCAATTAGTCGACTGCCCACCTCTGGCAGTCGACTGCTAGGGCACTCCCCATAGTCAAACCCTGGTTGACTCATGCCAATCGACTGCCACATGACACCAGTCGACTGATACACCTCAAACATGAGGTTTAACCCAAGTATGGTTCCCCCATACTTGCTATACCACCCTTAGCCTAGACCTAAGCCTTCTAGCCACCTCTGTCAGCCTTGCGCCTCTCAGATCCCTCCAAGTCATCCATGACTTGTTCATCCATTATGCTAGCCTTCAGGTACTTCCATCAGCTATGTCATGCTAACGGTGTCTACACCGCCAAGGCACATTGGACATACATTGCCAAGACTCCGCTTGGACTTTACGCCGCCAACCATTGGACTTATGCCGCCAAGACTCCCGCTTGAATTTTACGCCACCAATATCAAACACCTTGGACTTCTCAAATGCCAAGACTCAAGCTTAGACTTTCCCTTGCCAACCCATGTTGGACTTTCCATGCCAAGACCCATGCTTGGACTTTTCCTTGCCAAGACCCATGCTTGGACTTTAAATGCCAAGTACTCAAGACTTGGACTTTCCATGACATGGTCAACCCTAGTCGACCATCAAAATCCCCCTCGAGTCAAACTCGAGTTCGGTCAATCATGACTCAGGTCGATTGTGCCAAAAATCTCCCCAAAATATTATCAGACATCAATGTCAAATTTTCATGTCAAACATCAAAACATCACTCGAGTCAAACTCGAGTTCGGTCAATCATTTCCTGGGCTGATTGCACCAACAATCTCCCCCTTTTTGATGTTTGACAAAAACACATACCTTTGAGTTAGAACACTAACTCAAATCTCCTTACCAATTATCCCAAATTGGTAATCCCAAACATTCTCCCCAATTCTCCGAATTGACAATTGATAACATCAATTGATAACACTCTCTATAACATTCTCCCCCTTTTTGACTAATATCAAAAAGGTTTACTCTCCAAGGAGGTCAATGTCCCATATCCAATGAGATCTTACTGTAGGAATGTATACTAAAAAGTCTATCTTTTGTATGAATATCTTTATTTTGAAATAAGAATCACATGATCATTGTTTGCATATTTTTATGGTTATGCAATATTGTCTAATACTTTACATTTTCGATAACATGGTGTGTGGTGTCACACAGGAGATCATGTTATCGGCCCCTTGAAAAGTATAAGTAAAGGCTCACAACCGAGATGGCTTTGGACAAACTATCGGAATGGTTGTAGTGTGATTTGGTATTAGTTTGTCTTGACCATAGAATCACACTAGTGCACTTTGTGTGTATTGAGCATGACCGACTTAGAGATGATTCGATTTATTCCTGACTACATAATCGAATCAGACCTCAAATATTATTTAGTACATGCTCTTAATCCTGATATAATAATGGGCACATATACTTAGTACTCATCTCTTTGATTTACCAATGGGCGAGATTTATAGATTAAATCGATAGGCTCGGTAAGTTGGGAGATGATATTATTTATATGGTGTGCCATTGATTATAGGAGGAAACTGTGTCCTATATATTAGGATGATGATGTCCCCTTGAGGAGCTCATAAGGTTCATCATGTAAACCCTGCAGGTGGACTTGGTTCGGAATGATGAAAAGGTTGAGTGGTACTATTCAAGGAGTTAGATGTCGATTAATTAATTGTCAGTAAATCAATTAATCATAAATTAATTAATCGACAGACATTCAAGATCTTAAACACGGGGAGAAAATGTACAAATAATATATGGAGCCCATATTATCATATGGGGGTTGGTGAGGTAGATCAATGATGAACCTTTAGTGGATTGGATCATCATTAGTGGATCGGAATTTATGTGGGCTTGATCCGTGGGTGGCCAAGACCCAACTCCTCCTCATGGTCCTTAATGTAGCCTATTAACACCTCATGAAGCTTAGATCTAATGGATAGAAACAAAACTCTAAGATCCATAGGTAGTGATTAAATCTCTAAGATCCGACAGTTGAGATTAAATCTCTAGATCCGACGGTTGAGAATAAATCCCTAGAACCAATGGATGAGATTAATTTATGACTTATCCCTAACTCTATAAAAGGATGTCAAGGGAGTTGGCGTGGGATAATTGATGAGAGCTACGGTGTTTGGGCGGCAAGGAAGAGGAATCCTAGTTGAGATAGGATTAGGATTAGGGTTTGGAGGCAAGGGTGGCACCAAATAAGGAATGTATTCTTCTCTTCTTCTTCCTCTTTTGGCCAACATCCAGCACCTCTCCAGCCTCTTTTCTAGCCTTGGATGACACTCAAAAGCTCCCTTCTCTTTCTCCTTAGGTGGTGGAAACAAGATATAGGACTTCCCTTGGTGTCTTGGTTGTTTTCCACCATCTTCTCCTTCACCTAGTTGGCTGGCGGCAAGGATAGTTTTAGTTCCTTGTTGGTTGTTTCTAGAGAGGAGAAAAATCTTGTTTCTATTCTTCCTCTTGCTTTTGAAGAGCAAGGAAGGATGATTTGCGATCTAGGAGCTTCGACTTTTGGTAGATCGTCCCCCACACGACGTCCAAAAGGAGGAAGGACATACATTAGAAGATCAAGAGGTATATCTATTCTATTTTCTTTTTTGTTTGTTGCTTGTTTTTGTTTTTCAATTATAAGCATGTTATAAATCTGTAAATGGATAAATAATACTTGGATCCCAAGCATAAAACATGAAAACTGGCAATCCGGACATCGTCTATTCCACGGCTACTCGTAGAATAGAGGATGGTCGCTTAAACAACTAGTTTGTTCAAGTGACCTCTCTAAACGAATAGCACGACGATGGCTTGGTTGTTTGGGCAATCCCATTTGTCTAGGATTAAATTTTAATCCGGGGACATCGAAGGGATCGCCATGATCAAACGATCGAGGTGAAGTGGGAAGCGAAGTTTCCCCTCACAGACTCGGTAAGCAAAACCCTTCAATTGGTAACAGAGCCAAAGTTTTCGGTTTTGTGTGTTTAGAATTCGGTTAATTTTTATGCACTATTTCATATATTATATGTGCTGGATAATAGTAGGATATGGCTAGTTTAACTCTTTGGTTGCAGGCATAAGATCTGACTATTATGCCCATATGTGTGTATGTGATTGTATGTGTGTAAATATTTGTTTTGTTGAATCCTCGGGGTTGATGAGGCTAGTATTTAGTTTTTGTAAATTAAATACGGCATTGTTTAGCCACTCTTTATTTTATTTTACTTTCGATCTAGATTTCATGTACACTCCCTCGTGGAGTATAAGATCGATGGATGTAAATTAAAATAGGTTTTAGTCTCGGCTTGGATATCCAGATGGCTCGTACATGGCGTAGGAGGAGCAGACGAGATGACGATGCGACGGGAGACATATTGAAGAAAAAAGTCATAATAGTTGGAAAATAATTTTATTTTTCATATTTATTGCTTTTTGTTTGATATGCATGTCGTAGGCTAGGAAAATTTCTCAATTTCAAATTACTAAGTGGGAGAGGGATATTTTTATAAATTCCCGCGGCCTCCATTACGATTTGACAAGTGATGCAAACAAACTTGTGCGTCGGCTCTGAGTGCCTTCCTCCCCATCGGATGGGTTTGTTTGCAGATCACAAGGTCGAATATGGTTATAGGAAATTATTAAGGAGCGTGTGTACTTGCCCATCGTAAGGCACATAACCCGAGATAATTACCTTAGTACCGAGTAATGGTGAACACTTAGATACAAATATAAGTATCCTCTCCATCGAAGTCACTGCTTTTATTTGTAGGGCCAAAGAGGAACCAACTATTAATTTTACTTGTCAAAAAGTTAGGTTGACAAGATAGTAAAATTAATTGGTAAAACCTCCTCTTACAAATGTAGAATATGTATACGTCCACACTATCGTGGCATACGATATTCTCAGTGTTTTGAGGTGTTGGTTGATTTTAAAATTTTATTATTTGAGGAATCAATAATTTTTTGAAATCTAATGTTTTGATTTATGTGATTCTTAGGTTTTCTTTCAAAATGACTTTCAACCCACTTGCTGTGATACTGAAAGAGAACAAACTTACTGGACCCAACTATGTTGATTGGAAGAGGAATCTAGACATTGTCTTGACTACCGAGGAATACAAATATATACTCCTCAAAGAGTGCCCTCCCAAGCCTGCAGATAATTCTGGGGAAAAGGAGAGAGAGAGCTATAAGAAGTGGATCAAGACCGATGAGATGGCACGGTGTTACATTTTGGCATCTATGTCAAATGTACTGCAACATCAGCATCAAGCCATGTCCACTGCTTATAATATGATGCTCAATCTCAAGGAGCTTTTCGGACACCAGAATCGGGCTGCAAGGCAAGAGGCCATGAGAAACTTGGTGACGACCACTATGATCGAGGTAACACCCGTAAGGGATCATGTTCTCAAGATGATGGCTCATTTGAATGAGCTGGAGGTCCTAGGAGCTGAGATCGATGGGGAAACCCAGGTCGATATCATACTCCAGTCTCTACCTAGGAGTTTTGAGCAGTTTTGCCTCAACTACAACATGAACAAGAGGTTGTATTCGTTGGAGAAACTTCTGACAAACTCCAGGCGACAGAGGGAATATTTCGTCAGAGTGCTCAGGCGCATGCCGTGGTGACCCAGAAGGTTTCTACTTCTAACACAAAAGGCAAGAAGAAGAAGAAACAAATTAGGGCGAAGGCGGTGGGAGGTACTTAGGGAGGAGTGAAGAAGCCGAAAGGCAAGTGCTTCACTTGTAAGTAGACTAGACACTGGAAGAAGGACTGCCCCATCCACAAGAACAAAGGTATATCTGTTGGTGCAGGGGCACTAGATAATCGAACCTGTGTTTTGATTATGGCAAAGACACAAAGTTAAGTTTACATCGTTATCTCACGAGCTAAATCGAGTGTACAGAAAAGTACTAAAGCTAGAGCAGAAGGCTAGCGACACCCGGAGGAAGCCGCGGTGGTCGGGCGACACTCGAGTGACTTCGGAGGGAGCCGAAGGAATCGAGTGGAAGGCCGGAAGAGAAAGCGTCACAATAAGAATTGAGGTAAGCTCGTGTGAGTGAGAGATGGTAAGGTCGTGTCCTCTATACGGGGACGACCGTAGGCGGCGATCCGACTAAAACTTCTTGTGGAAGGTCTAGGTCGAGATCGGACGGTTAGAAACTATCATATTTATCATTTTCCGAGCTAACTGCGATCGTGATGCCCATCACCGATCGATGATGAGGCATCGATCGTGATGGCGATGACTCAGCCTTTGCGCTAGGTCAAAACGGATAACGTTTGACGCGGCCACTTCGCGATAAAATTTGGAAAACTTCGTGATCCATTCCAAAAAAAAAGGGAGACATATTCAGAGCCCAAAGTCTATAAAAGGAGGAGGATTCCAACTCCAAAAGGGATCAAGTTTATTCATCAAGTGCTCCTACAACGCCAACGCTCCAACACTGTCATAACGCCGACGCGATGACAAGTTCCGATCTTCTTCGTCGGCAGCAGTAGCAAGTAACATATTTTGATATTGTATTCTTTATTTTTATTCGTAACGAGGTGAGGTAGGCTTGTTTCCTCATCCTCGTAATTTCGGTTTTGTGATCGTTGTCTCCTACCTCCAACGAGGAGGAGACGTTATAGTGATTTGCCCTTTGTACGCGGTCTAGGACCGATAGGGCCTTGGAGTAGCAACCGCTGGGTTGTGAACCAAGTAAAATAAACGTGTCGCTTTATTTTCCGCTGTGTTTACTCATTTAATTGTCTACTCGAACGAAACGCCGAAAAGTTTTATGATCGCTATTCACCCCCCCTCTAGCGACGCTTCTCGATCCAACAATATCTTTTGGTCAAGTCGTTGAAACATGTTTAGCGGTGTTATCTACCGGCACCTGGTGTGTAGATACGGGAGCCACTGATCATGTCTGTAATACTTTGCAGGGGTTCCAGGAAACCAGACGACTGGTTGAGGGGGAGATTACCGTGTACTTGGGCGATGGCACAAAGGTGGCGGCTATTGCAGTGGGAGATGTTCATTTATCTTTTGAGAAAAATAAACTTTTGGTTCTTAAGAATTGCCTTTATGTACCCTTATTTAGAAAGAATTTAATTTCGATTTCTAAATTGTTTATAGATGGATATTCAATTTCTTTTAATGACAGAGTTATTATAAGAAGGAATAGGGACATTATCTGTTCGGGTGCATTGATAGGAAATTTGTACACACTTGAACCAAAACCTCCCACGATGCAAATTGAAGTTAATAACTCATCTTCTAATTCCAATAAGAGAAAAGAACCTTCGAAGATGAACCAAACATATCTTTGGCATCTTAGGCTTGGTCACATTAACCTAAGCAGAATTCAAAGGTTGATAGTTGATAGACCTTTGGGTTCATTAGTGGTGGAGGATCTCCCAACCTGTGAATCTTGCTTGGAGGGTAAGATGACCAAGAGGTCTTTTAAGGCCAAGGGCTATAGAGCCAAAGATGTGTTAGAATTGGTTCATTCTGATTTGTGTGGTCCTATGTCTATCCAAGCTAGAGGTGGTTTTGAGTATTTCGTCTCTTTTATAGACGATTACTCAAGATATGGATACATTTACGATCGTCAAGTGTAAGTCTGAATGCTTTGACAAGTTCAAAGAATTCAAGGCTGATGTGGAGAAACATCAAGGTAAAAGTATCAAGACACTACGATCTGATCGTGGTGGTGAGTACCTCTTGGGAGAGTTTAGGAACTACTTATCAGAGGTTGGGATTCAATCCCAATTGACTGCACCTGGCACACCCCAGCAGAACGGTGTAGCAGAGCGAAGGAATAGGACTCTTATGGAGATGGTTAGATCGATGATGAGTTATTCTGACTTGCCAAATTCGTTCTGGGGATATGCTCTAGATACGGCGGTGTACATTCTGAACTTGGTACCATCTAAATCAGTGCCTTCTACTCCCACAGAGTTGTGGACTGGGTGAAAGCCTAGTCTAAGACATATTTGGATATGGGGGAGTCCAGCACATGTGCTGAAGGCAGATGCTGGTAAGTTGGAACCTCGTACAGAAGTACGCATGTTCGTTGGCTATCCCAGGGGAACGAATGGTGGATTGTTTTATAGTCCTAGAGATCAGAGGGTGATCGTTTGCACGAATGTCAGATTTCTAGAGGAAGACTATGTGATGAGCCACAAGCCCAAGAGTAAAATTGTTCTGGAGGAGTTAAAAGGGGAAGTCACTTCTTTAGTACCACCGGTACAAGAGGATATACCACATGTCATTGCACCACGTGTCACAGAGGATACACAGGTGATACCTCATCGTAGTGGGAGGGTTGTGAGACCACCTGATAGATTCATGTTCTTGAGAGAATCTTCTAATTTGGTCCCTGACGAACATGAACCTAATCCCTGGACATATGACTAGACAATCCAAGATAAAGATGCAGTATCTTGGCAAAGTGCAATGAATGCTGAGATTTAATCTATGGATTCAAATCAGGTCTGGGAGCTAGTAGAACCACCCGATGGTGTAAAAACCATTGGAGGCAAGTGGATCTACAAGAGAAAGAAAGGAATATATGGGAAGGTTGAGACCTTCAAAGCGAGGCTTGTTGCGAAGGGGTATACTCAGAAAGAGGGTATCGATTATGAGGAGACCTTTTCGCCGGTAGCCATGCTTAAGTCTATCCGGATTCTCTTATGCATAGCAGCTCATATGGATTATGAGGTGTGGCAGATGGATGTCAAGATAGCTTTCCTTAATGGAAGTCTTGAGGAAAACATCTACATGAAGCAACCAGAGGGATTCATTGCTAAGGGCAAAGAGCATCTTGTAAGTAAGCTTAATCGGTCCATTTATGGATTGAAACAAGCTTCGAGGTCTTGGAACATCCGGTTTGATGAGGTGATCCAGTCTTATGAATTTATTCAAAGTCCGGATGAGTCTTGTGTATACAAGAGATGTGACGAAAATGTAGTGGTATTTCTTGTACTATACGTAGATGACATTTTGTTGATTGGCAACAATATCAAGGTGTTATCGGATGTAAGGGTATGGTTGTCCAAATAGTTTGATATGAAGGACTTGGGGGAGGTGGGACACATCCTTGGGATCAAGGTTATAAGGGATCGTAGGGAAAGGATGTTCTGCTTATCCCAAGCTTCATACATAGACACGATTATGGAGCGTTTTAGCATGCAGAACTCCAAGAAGGGTTTTCTACCTTTCAGGCATGGAGTTCTTTTATCGAAGGAGATGTGTCCTAGATCATCTGAGGAGATAGAGTAGATGAAGGTGCTTCCATATGCTTCGGCAGTAGGAAGCCTCATGTATGCGATGCTCTGTACGAGACCAGATATTTGCTTTACCGTGGGCATGGTCAACAGATATCAGAGTAATCCAGGACAGGGACATTGGACTGCGGTAAAGCATATATTGAAGTACCTGAGAAGGACTAGGGATTATATGATGGTTTACCGGGCAGACCAATTACTCCCTGTGGGTTACACGGATTTCGACTTCCAATCTGATAGGGATAACAATAAGTCTACCTCAGGTTTTGTGTTTACTTTGGGAGGTGGAGCCATTGTATGGAGGAGTGTCAAGCAGAAATGCGTGGCGGACTCCACCATAGAAGCTGAGTATGTGGCGGCCTTTGAGGCAGCCAAAGAAGTTGTACGGCTCAGGAACTTCTTGATGGACTTGGATGTGATTCTTGGTTTGCCCAGAATTATCACAATTTATTGTGGTAATAGTGGTGCAGTTCCAAACTCGAAGGAACCACGAGCCCATAAGGCTAGTAAAAACATAGAGCGTAAGTATCACCTGATACGAGAAATCGTAAAGAGAGGAGAAGTTGCTGTGGCCAAGATTGTATCAGAAGATAACCTGGCAGATCCTTTCACTAAGGCCCTTCCGGTGAGAGCTTTTGATAGGCATGTGGAGGGAATGGGGATCAGATGTATGGCACTTTGAGGACAGCATAGTCTTTTTGTATAAGTGGGAGATTGTAGGGATGTTTACTGAAAAGTCTATCTTTTGTATGAACATCTTTATTTTGAAATAAGAATGACATGATCATTGTTTGCATATTTTCATGGTTATGCAATATTGTCTAATACTTTACATTGTAGATAACATGGTGTGTGGTGTCAGACAGGAGATCATGTTATCGGCCACTTGAAAAGTATAAGTAAAGGCTCACAACCGAGATGGCTTTGGACAAACTATCGGAATGGTTGTAGTGTGATTTAGTATTGGTTTGTCTTGACCATAGAATCACACTAGTGCACTTTGTGTGTATTGAGCAGGACCGACTTAGAGGTGATTCGATTTATTGCTGACTACATAATCAAATCGGATCTCAGATATTATTTAGTACATGCTCTTAATCCCGATATAATAACGAGCACATATACTTAGTACTCATCTCTTTGATTTACCAATGGGCGAGATTTATAGATTAAATCGATAGGCTCGGTAAGTTAGGAGATGATATTATTTATATGGCGTGCCGTTGATTATAGAAGGAAATCGTGTCCTATATATTAGGATGATGATGTCCCCTTGAGGAGCTCATAAGGTTCATCATGTAAACCCTACAGGTGGACTTGGTCCGACATGATGAAAAGGTTGAGTGGTACTATTCAAGGAGTTAGATGTCGATTAAATAATAGTATCTAAATTAATTAATCGACAGACATTCGAGATCTTAAACATGGGAAGAAAATGTACAAATAATATATGGAGCGCATATTATCATATGGGGGTTGGTGAGGTAGATCATTGATGAACCTTTAGTGGATTGGATCATCATTAGTGGATCGGACTTTATGTGGGCTTGATCCATGGCTGGCCAAGACCCAACTCCTCCTCATGGTCCCTAATGTAGCCTATTAACACCTCATGAAGCTTAGATCCAATGGATAGAAACAAAACTCTAAGATCCATAGGTAGTGATTAAATCTCTAAGATCCGACGGTTGAGATTAAATCTCTAGATTCGACGGTTGAGATTAAATCCCTAGAACCAATGGATGAGATTAATTCATGACTTATCCCTAACTCTATAAAAGGATGTCATGAGAGTTGGCGTGGGATAATTGATGAGAGCTACGGTTTTTGGGCGGCAAGGAAGAGGAATCATAGTTGAGATAGGATTAGGATTAGTGTTTGGAGGCAAGGGTGGCACCAAATAAGGAAGGTATTCTTCTCTTCTTCTTCCTCTTTTGGCCAACGTCCAGCACCTCTCCAGCCTCTTTTCTAGCCTTAGCTGGCATCCAAAATCTCCCTTCTCCTTAGGTGGTGGAAACAAGATATAGGGCTTCCCTTGGTGTCTTGGTTGTTTTCCACCATCTTCTCCTTCACCTAGTTGGCCGGCGGCAAGGATAGTTTTAGTTCCTTATTGGTTGTTTCTAGAGAGGAGAAAAACCTTTCTTCTATTCTTCCTCTAGCTTTGGAAGAGCAAGGAAGGAAAATTTGTGATCTAGGAGCTTCAACTTTTGGTAGATCGTCGCCCACACGACGTCCAAAAGGAGGAAGGACATACATTAGAAGATCAAGAGGTATATCTATTCTCTTTTCTCTTTTATTTGTTGCTTGTTTTTGTTTTTCAATTATAAGCATGTTATAAATCTGTAAATGGCTAAATAATACTTGGATCCCGAGCATAAAACACGAAAATCGGCGATCCGTACATCGTCTATTCCGCGGCTACTCGTAGAATAGAGGATGGTCGCTTAAAAACTAGTTTGTTCAAGTGACCTCTCTAAACGAATAGCACGACGATGGCTTGGTTGTTTGGGCAATCCCTTTTGTCTAGGATTAAATTTTAATCCAGGGACATCGAAGGGATCGCCATGATCAAACGACCGAGGTGAAGTGGGAAGCGAAGTTTCCTTTCACGGACTCGATAAGCAAAACCCTTCACTTACATTCTCCCCCTTGGTCCAAAAATTCCTAGGATGCCTACCATCTTCCTAGTGATAAGTCTCATATCACTCAAGAGAGGCAATCCTATACACATTCTCAATTTCCAAATTGGGTATCTCAAAATCCCATTTTTCCTCCTCATGAGAAAAAATACTATCCATCATCCCATGATGGATACCTCCCCCTAAAGGCTTGCTCCTCCTTGACCATTGCACCAACAATGTCCTTGGGAAGTCCCTAGGCCAATAGGAACTCTAAACCATCAAAAATAAGATTCAAAGTTCAAACATGAACTCTCCACACCTTAAATTTGATACATCATCCTAACACCTCTCCTAATCCATATCCAATGGATTTTCATCCTTTATAATGCTTCCCAAAGCATATCCAAGGGTTAGGAGTGGTTAGGAACCCTTACTATAGCTGAACACGGGCTAAACAATCTTGTTTTTCCCAAAATTAGCCTAGCAGTCGACTCTAACAAAGATCAGTCGACTGTCGTCTCCATCAGTCGACTGCCACCAAGAGAAGTCGACTGATAACTAAAATTTCAGAATTTCAGTTATTAGAAATGGATTTGGAAATCCATACATAATTTTACGTAATTCGAAAAATTATGAAAATTCATACGTATACTACTTATGACTAATACAATGGGTGAAAAAATATTTAAAAATTATTTTACCCATAAAATAGTGAAATTGACACAAAGTTCAAAACCATTGAAATTTTCAATGTTTTGACCCTACTTTGTATCAACTTCATCAATGGTGATTGCTATCAAAAGATAGACTTCATTAAGGTTTTCTAAAATGATTTTAAAATGTTTTTGAAAACCTATATTAGATCATGTTCCTTGGGCTCAATGTACATGACTTGTACACAAGCTTTTCCAATGATCCACCTTTAGTTAAAGATGAGTTTTAGTTCATCTAGATGCAAAACCTATGCACCTTGAACTTAACTCATATCCTAGCATCTCACATTTATCTAGGGTGTATAAATACACATACATGTCAATTTAGATGTGAGATGTGGGTTTTGGTTATCCTAATCTAAGGCCTCATGCATTTTCTAAGGCAACACTACTTGATTCCCTTATAAATGGGACTTCAAGTCATGCCATTGTCCTTGAATCATTTTTAATCAATTCAAATGCATGAAGTATGATCATGGCATAAATAATAGCATAAGTAAACATGGCCAATGATCATGATGTCATGACATATGATACAATTTAATCATACATGATATTTAACTTAATCCTAAGCATGATCATGCCATTTTAAATGATTAAAAATAGATATGATGTTATGACATGTTATATGGCAAACAAAGCATGGCATATAAAATGTATAGGTATAATAATACCTAAATTTTAATATTAATTGACATTTGTCATTATTAAGTATATTTTACCATATTATCACTTTTCTCTCAAACGTGCCAAAAACCCAAAATGGCACACTATGACTCCTAAACCTAAATTGTGCAATTTGATTGAATTATCAAACTTCTTAAATTATATTGGAACATCCTAAAATCTTTTAGGATCATAAATCAAATCTATTTCTAAGGTATCCATAACCTTGAAAATATCCTAAAGTGCCACTTTTACCATGGTTACATTAACTACCCTTCTATTTAACATTGGCACACCCTAAACCCATCTAGCGTGAATCCATCACGCTCTTAGGAACCCAAAACCTATTTGAGTTCCTAGGATTAATTAGGTATTCCTTAGGGATAACCTCCCTAGATACCTTCCTAATGACCCTCCTAGGCTTGGTAGCCTTGGTCATTTTGGACTTGCCTAGGTTAACTCTAGGGGTTACTCCCCTTGTAACCTTTTTAGTGGCTTCCCTAGGTTTCTTAGAAACCCTAGCCACTAGGCAAACACCTTGGTCAACCTTAGGGATGACTTCCCTATTGACCTTGGTCTTCCTAGACCTAGTTTGTGTTCCATAATCAAATGGAATACTATGATAAGCCACCTTAGGCTTAGGTTTGTGACCCAAACCTTTCTTGCCCTTGGTTGACTTTTGTCTCTTGGTCCTAGGTGTTGACTTTGACTTCTAGACTCTTGACTTTGACCATTTGACCCTTTTATTTGATTTTGTATGTTCCTAAGGTTCTTTTCCATCTTCTCAAGCCTTGACCTCATGACTTGACCTCAAGACTTGATTTTCCTTTTCTAATATCTCAATTTTTTATTTTTCATTAATTCTTGAGATATTTTTGTCTCTAGGCATATGTCTAATCCATTTAGGGTTGATGCCTAGATGTTCTCCTATTTTCCTAATGGTTTCCTTAGGTAGAATATTTTTAGGGACATTAGTCCCAAATTTCTCCTTATTCTTAAGGTTTACATTCTTAGCTCCTAGACAATAATATCTATTATTTCTAGAATGCTCTTTATGATAAATATCAAGATTGCAAACATTATTTCTAGCATGCTTTTAAACATAAATTGAAGGTGCATTATTAAAATATACCTTAGGGTTAGCCTTAGCTCCCCCTACAAGTGATGCTCCTTCCTTATCCTTGATTTCCTTCTTCCTAGGGCATTGACTTCTATAGTGCCCCTTTTGATGGCACTTGAAACATACTACAAGCTCCTTGCCCTTCCTAATTGAGGCACCGGCATCCTTTGAATTTGTGTTGACTTTTGGTGTCGGAGGAGTCTTCTTAAGTCTTTTCGGGCACTTACTCTTGTAATGCCCACTTTTCCTACACTCAAAGCAAAATATATGCTTTTTATTTAAAATTACATTGCTTGAGTTACCTAGGTCCGTGGTGGAAGCTGGAATTGTTTCTTCACTTCTTCCGGAGGTTGAAGCAATTTCTTGCTCTTGCTCCAGTGTGGGAATTCTCTCCTCCCCCTCAAACCTAGAGGTGGAGGCTTCTTCCTCCTTTTCTACTTCTTCTACCACCGATCCAGAAGTTGACTCCCTATCAACTTCCGAATCCTCACTCGCTTGTGAGGATGAGGATTCATCTTCGACCTCCTCTTCTTGAGCTGGTGATGGGTCTTCATGGAGCTTGGCCAATTCCCTCTAAAGCTCCTTGACATCCATGCAATCACCTAGGCTACACAAGAAGTCATTAGGTATCAAATCAAAAATAAATTTAACTACCTTCTTATTTTTCTCAAATTGTTGGAGTTGTTGGGTTTCCAACACCGCAACATGTGTGTGTTCGATCACGTTTCGTAAACATGAACACAGCGGAAGCAATAAAAATAATAAATCTACATTTATTACAACACACACAATGCACGCATGCATATTACAACAAGTGTAGACATAACCGTAAATTTAAATTTGCAATAAAAGGAAATTTATCTACGTTATACCTTTCGTATGACGTGTAGCGGGAACGGCATCAACCGGAACGATCCTCGCTAGAATCGTCTCTATTCGTATCCACGCTGAGTTCCTCGGGATGACTTCGCTAAGCCACGAACTTCGTCTTCGTACGGGTTACTACCCTCGTGTTGAAGACGACGTGATCGAGAGATGATCACGATCCGAATCCAAATTCGGATCCTAATACGAGTTCTCAAAACTCGCTTCTCCGTAGAGGTATTCATCAACCAATTGATGAATCCTTCGTCCTCCACCTCAGAGGATTACCGGAGATCGAATCCCCAGTAAGGTAGCCGCTGTTGGAGCTCTAACCGTCGTCCAAACGACGCTCCGACGAGAGGAGAAGAAGCTGTCCAGAAAACTGGACAGCTTGGTGGAGGAGTAGGCGCCGGCCAAAACAAGGAAGCCAAGTGCTCACCTTATCGCCACACCCAAGGAAGATCACCGGAGCACCAACCGGCAGCAGCTCGACGCCGGCGAAGGGGAAGGAAGGCTCCTTCTGGACGCTGGTTGGAGGAGGAGAGGGGCGGCAGCCTAGGGTTGGCGCCCAATCCTTCAAGGGGTGGGCGGCAACACTTGAGGCTAGGGGTTTTGGATTGGATTAGGGCTTAATTATCCATTAAGCCCTCTTTTATAGAGAACTAATTCTCTTAATGGTTATTGGATCATAACCATTAGGCCCGTTAACTCGCTCCATTAAGATAAGTTAAAATAAACCAAACCATGATGGTTTATTTTAAGTTAAAACGAACCGAATCAACTTTTGGTTCATTCGTTTAAAATAAATCAAACCCTTTGGTTTATTCTCCCCCATTGGATTAGAACCAAACCATTTTGGTTTATCCATTACGTCTTCATAAGACACGGCACATCCACGCTTCCATTGCGACTGAAACAATTTCATGCTCGTTTCATATTTGGTCCAACCAAACCTAGTTTCTCTCGGTATGAGAATCCCATTCTCAAGCTCGTTTTAAATCCTTTGGATTACGCTCGTTGTGCGTGTGACCAAATAGGTTCTCGGTTTATGTTGGCCGTCTATAATTAACCATTAATTATAGAACGATCATGAGTGGCACCTAGTAGTACATCATGATCCCCAATTAATCGAAAAGATCAACGGTTGATCCAGAACTATTTCTGAAACCCTTCAGTAGCTCGAATGAATTGTGCCCCATTCCCTTCACTCATCTTATACCCACTTGGTTCAGGACATGGTCTATTGTGTCAGTCCCCACTAGGCTGACTACGTCACACCTAGCCCAAGTATCATTTCCTCGTCCTACGGATTCTAGTTACTCCACATGTATCGAAGAGTACCTTACTCTAAACATGTAATGCTTTGGCCAAAGACTTTAGTAACAATCCGACGAGAGGCCATGGGTATACATCTCCTCGCAAGGAGTGGTGAATCCTTTATAGGCTATTCAAACACCTTCGATCACCGACTTATACCCAATCATCCCGGGTCCACATCTCCTTAGAGATGTTTGCTTAAGATGTCAAAGCATAAGTCTCCATGATCAAGATGACTTGAATACCGCAAGTCAAAGGAACATCGCACTTAAGCCATAGTAAGAACTTCATTGACATATCTATATATGCAGAGAACCATATGAAGTCTTACGGCTGGTCACTCCAATGAACTAGTTACCATAACTAGCATCCACGATTAACTCCGGACATCACTATGTCTCCAAACAAAGGAGAATCACCGCTTGGATACACCAAGGAGTATACCTCGTGCTAGTCTCGGGAATTGATGGTGTCCAAATCCATCAATTCATCGACTAGGATAATTCCGATACATCACAATTACACATGTAGAGATACTCACTAGTTGTGATCCAATCACAAATTCTCTCATGCCGTGAATCGTATCGTGGACATTCAAGAAATGAGTTTAAGATCCAATCAAATACATAAAACATGTATACTCAAATAGTGAATCTTCATTTATCATATAAATGGTTCATACATAAGGCGATTGCCTTAGGACATCTCTCATATATTACTAACAGACTCCCACTTGGCCTAATGCCAATCGCTACGGTATCCTATACCATAAGCTCGAACATGACCCTCAAACTTATTTTGAGGTAATGCCTTAGTCAAGGGATCCGCTAAGTTCCTTTCAGTGGGAATTTTCTCGATTTGTATTTCGTTCCTACTGATGATCTCTCTGATAAGATGATAGCCGTGAAGCACATGTTTGGATCATTGATGAGACCACATCAAGATCAGAGATGAACTTCTTGATCCAAACCGCTTCCTTTACTGCTTCCAAAGCTGCAATGTATTCTGCCTTAGTGGCAGAATCCGCTATAGTGTCAAGCTTGGAACCTTTCCAACTTATTGCGCCTCCATTCCAGGTGAACACGTATCCAGATTGAGACCTGGAATCATCCTTGTCTGTCTGGAAGCTGGCATCCGTATACCCGCGTATCACCATGTCCCCTTCTCCATATATTAGGAACACATCCTTAGTTCTTCTCAAGTACTTAAGGATTGTCTTAACAGCCACCCAATGATTCATTCCTGGATCGGACTGGTATCTGCTCGTGACACTCAGAGCATACGATACATCGGGCCTCGTACATAACATAGCATACATGATAGATCCTTTTGCGGATGCATAGGGAATCTTACTCATGCAAATCCTCTCGTCTTCTGTGCGCGGACACATAGACTTCGAAAGGTGTACCCCATTAGTGATGGGTAAGAAACCTTTCTTGGATTCCGACATGCTAAACCTCTTTAGCACTCGGTCTATATATGTAGACTACGAAAGACCAAGCAACCATTTCGATCTATCTCTATAGATCTTAATCCCGAGGATGTAGGTTGCTTCTCCCAGGTCTTTCATGGAGAATGTCTTGGATAACCAAACCTTCACTGACTGTAAGATTGAGACATCGTTTCCTATAAGTAATATGTCATCGACATACAACACTAGGAATACGACTGCACTCCCACTAACCTTCTTGTACACACAAGGTTCGTCTGGATTTTGTGAGAAATCAAACCTTTTGATTGTTTCATCAAAACGGATATTCCAGCTCCTGGATGCTTGCTTCAATCCATAAATGGACCGTCGCAATTTGCATACCTTGGTTTTATCAACCGATGTGAAACCTTCAGGCTATATCATATACACGTCCTCGAGCAGGTTTCCATTAAGGAAAGCTGTTTTCACATCCATCTGCCATATCTCATAATCATAATGAGCCGCTATGGCCAGGAGCATCCGAATGGATTTAAGCATAGCTACAGGCGAATAGGTTTCGTCATAATCAACACCTTGTTTTTGACGATATCCTTCGCTACCAATCTAGCCTTATAGGTAATCACATTACCATCCATGTCGGTTTTCTTCTTGAAAACCCACTTGCACCCTATAGGCTTTATCCCTTTAGGTGGGTCAACCAAGTTCCAAACTTGGTTTTCATACATGGAATCCATTTCCGACTTCATGGCACCAAGCCACTTATCCCTTTCTGAACTTGTCAGCACTTCTTCATAACTGGTAGGCTCCTCATCATCAATGAGTAACACGTCGTTCGATTCACTTACGAGAAATCCATGTCTCTCGTGAATATTGCGTGTTCTACCGTGATCTACGAAGATGTGGTGTTACAATAGGTCCAGCCGATTGCTCATCACTATGAGTTGTCGGCTGTTGTGCTTCACCAGGTATCTCATCAATGTCTATTTGAGTCTCTCGAGCCTCCTCAAGCTCGACGATACTCCCACTGTTTTCTTGCAAGAGAAACTCTTTCTCTAGAAACACAGCATGCCTTGAAACAAACACCTTTTGTTCCACAGGATGATAGAATTGGTAACCCCTTGTTTCCTTAGGGTATCCAACAAATAGACATTTATCAGACTTAACATCCAATTTGTCTGATATAGTCCGCTTCACATAAGCAGGACAACCCCATATCTTCAAGTAAGATACATGAGGTTTCTTACCATTCCATATCTCATATGGAGTAGTTGAGACTACCTTGGTAGGCATTCTGTTTAACAAGTAAACAGCTGTCTCAAGTGCATAGCCCCAAAAGGACTTGGGAAGAGTCGCATGATTCATCATTGACCTGACCATGTCCAACAAGATCCGGTTACGCCTCTCAGATACACCATTATGCTGTGGTGTATATGGCGGAGTCCATTGAGACAATATACCATTGTCTCTTAGATAATCAAGAAACTCTTGACTTAAGTATTCACCACCTTGATCCGATCGAAGTATTTTAATACTCTTGTCATGTTGTTTCTCTACTTCATTTCTGAATTCTTTGAACCTTTCAAAGGCTTCAGACTTGTGTTTCATCAAGAACACATACCCAAACCGTGAGTGATCATCGGTGAAGGTAATGAAGTAGCTATAGCCTCCTAAAGATTGAGTTGACATAGGTCCATATACATCACTATGTATTAGGCCTAGCAACTCTCCCACTCGTTCACCTTTTCCCGTAAAAGGTAACTTAGTCATCTTGCTTTTTAAGCATGATTCGCATGTATCGTATGAATCCAATTCAAACTATTCCAGAATTCCACATCGGTGTAATTCGGACATGCGTTTCTTGCTTATATGGCCAAGACGACAATGCCACATATAGGAGTCTATTTGATTATTCTTTCGAGCATGCGTGTTGCTCACTTCGATATTGAAGATGTCACTGGATACGTCCAACGTATAAACACCATTGCTTAAAGTTCCAGTCCCATAAAGAACTCCATTCAAAGTTATGTAACAATAATTGTTACTAAAAAGTCAAATGGTACCCATTTCCATTTAAATAAGAAATAGAAATGATGTTCTTTATCAACGAAGGAACATAAAAGCAATTGTCCTGTTCTAAGACAAGTCCTGTAGGGAGTTTCAACAAATGCGTTCCAATGTAAGCGTCAACCTTTGCTCCATTCCCAACACGTAAATTTGACTCTCCCTTGACGAGTCTTCTTCTAGTCCTTAGCCCATGTATGTCATTACATATATGTGAGCCACACCCAGTATCCAATACCCAAGTGTTTGAGGAAATAGAATGACAATCAATAACGAAGATATCTAAAGAAGATGGGGCATCCAATGCCTTATTCTTCTTCATGGACTCAAGATAAATCTTGCACTTTCTTCGCAAATGGCTCTCCTTGCCATAATGATGGCAAGTTTCCTTTTGTGCTAGTTCTACCTTCTTAGCCTCTCTTCTTTCCCTTCTGTTGTTCCTTTGACTTCCTCTTAGAACCTTTCTTGAGGAATCAACTAACAACCTTGTCCCAGCTCATGCTTCTCGAGAAGACTCCATAGTCTTGACATATTGGCGTACCACAGATGAACCTTCTAGCATCTCGGAGGTGAAGAGCTTTGAGACTTGAACCTTTGAATCTCACTTGCTCATCAACCAACTCACAAAGATGAAGGACTACGATATGAGCATCCATATGCTCATGCCGCTTTCGTAGCTTGGGTTCCATCGCGCTAGCATGATGCAACTCATTTGTTCGAGAATCACTCGGATGTTTACGATAGGCCAACAATTGGTCCGAGTTGCATCGTCACTAGGAAGAGCGGGAAGAGGTGCTTGAGGACATTTGCAAGCTTTTCAACCTTGAGAACAATTCTCAAGCTTCTAAGCCGATCCAAGAAGCTCGGCCCGATCAATTTATTGAATCAAAATGGAGCATAAATTCAAAGACATCATGATCAATCTTAGAAATACAAAGCGAGCATATATGAGAAAATGATTTTAAAAATGCATCAATATACATTTATAAATCCCATTCATTTTTCGAATTTCAAAAACCCCAAAATCACTTCGGGAGATCGTAGGTCCATCTCCGAATGGGCTGATATCCATCATAGTTATGAACAACCTTGGAGAGAGTCCAACAAGCCATTCATAAATACGACGGTAGGTATCATCTATACCGATTGCATATCACGTATATGCAACTATCACAATGTGCTATCAACTAATTGAATGTTCACACATACATCGGGTTGTTAACACATTAACAAGTATGCATCATATGCATAGCACCCAACTTCACCTCCCTTTACATCGACCTTGGAGAGAGTCCAACAAGCCGATGCTCCGTGTTAAAGCCAACCCATTAATCGGAAATAGTTTTAATATGGTTAGGCGCATTCAACCAATTAGCCCAGCTTGGAGAGAGTCCAACAACCAAAGCTAACGATTGACCTCGACTCTTACCATATTAGTATTAAACTATTCCATGGTTTGAACATGTTGAGTCTGGCAGGGCTTGGAGAGAGTCCAACAACCCTAACAAGAAACGGAACTCTAGTTCTAACCATATTAATGGAAGGTATAGGCTTTAATATTGTTTAAGGGTTTTTATGTCTCATCCTCTTTGCATGCAAATAACTATTATCTACATGACATGGCATACATGGCATACATCTACATGTCACGACACGCATGACATAATGTTATGCATCTAATGCAATTACATGGCATACAATTATGTCATGTATATATTTCCTTATATGTCATAACTATTTATGGAAATAAAATATGTTTAAGATTTGATTCTCCAAATCAAATCATAATTAAATTAGGAAAAAAATTTCCAAATCTAATCACATATTTTATTCATGGAATTATTTGATTAAGGAAAATCTATTTAGGAAACCAATTTCCTAAATCATTAAAACTACTTATGGAAATAAAATATTTTAAGATTTGATTTCCCAAATCAAATCATGATTAAATTATGAAACAAATTTCCAGAATCTAATCAAATATTTTATTTATGGAAAATATCAATTTCCATAAATACTTCCAACTTTCCAAAAGTGGAAGATTTCCATAAATACTTCTAGACTTTCCAAAATTGAAAAATTTCCATAAATACTTCTAAATTTCCAAAATTAGAAAATTTCCAGAAATACATTATGACTATCGCAAAACCATTTTTACGATTATGTCGAAACACAACCTGGGCTCACGATACCCTTTGTTGGGTTTACACTTGCGCGTGTGTGTGTTCGATCATGTTTACGTAAACATGAAGCACGTGAAGCAATAAAAATAATAAATCTACATTTATTACAACACACACAACACGCATGCATATTACAACAAGTGTAGACATAACCGTAAATTTAAATTTGCAATAAAAGGAAATTTATCTACGTTATACCTTTCGTATGACGTGTAGCGGGAACGGCATCAACCGGAACGATCCTCGCTAGAATCGTCTCTATTCGTATCCACGCCGAGTTCCTCGGGATGACTTCGCTAAACCATGAACTTCGTCTTCGTACGGGTTACTAGCCTCGTGTTGAAGACGACGTGATCGAGAGATGATCACGATCCGAATCTAAATTCGGATCCTAATACGAGTTCTCAAAACTCGCTTCTCCGGAGAGGTATTCGTCAACCAATTGACGAATCCTTCGTCCTCCACCTCAGAGGATTACCGGAGATCGAATCCCCGGTATGGTAGCTGCTGTCGGAGCTCTAACCGTCGTCCAAACGACGCTCCGACGAGAGGAGAAGAAGCTGTCCAGAAAAATGGACAGCTTGGTGGAGGAGTAGGCGCCGGCCAAAACAAGGAAGCCAAGTGCTCACCTTATCGCCACACCCAAGGAAGATCACCGGAGCACCAACCGGCAGTAGCTCGACGCCGGCGATGGGGAAGGAAGGCTCCTTCTGGACGCCGGTTGGAGGAGGAGAGGGGCGGCAGCCTAGGGTTGGCGCCCAATCCTTCAAGGGGTGGGCGGCAACACTTGAGGCTAGGGGTTTTGGATTGGATTAGGGCTTAATTATCCATTAAGCCCTCTTTTATAGAGAACTAATTCTCTTAATGGTTATTGGATCATAACCATTAGGCCCGTTAACCCGCTCCATTAAGATAAGTTAAAATAAACCAAACCATGATGGTTTATTTTAAGTTAAAACGAACCGAATCCACTTTTGGTTCATTCGTTTAAAATAAACCAAACCATTTGGTTTATTCTCTTCCATTGGATTAGAACCAAACCATTTTGGTTTATCCATTACGTCTTCATAAGACTCGGCCCATCCACGCTTCCATTGCGACTGAAACAATTTCATGCTCGCTTCATATTTGGTCCAACCAAACCTAGTTTCTCTCGGTCTGAGAATCCCATTCTCAAGCTCGTTTTAAATCCTTTGGATTACGCTCGTTGTGCGTGTGACCAAATAGGTTCTCGGTTTATGTTGGCCGTCTATAATTAACCATTAATTATAGAACGATCATGAGTGGCACCTAGTAGTACATCATGATCCCCAATTAACCGAAAAGATCAACGGTTGATCCAGAACTATTTCTGAAACCCTTCAGTAGCTCGAATGAATCGTGCCCCATTCCCTTTACTCATCTTATACCCACTTGGTTCAGGACATGGTCTATAGTGTCAGTCCCCACTAGGCTGACTACGTCACACCTAGCCCAAGTATCATTTCCTCGTCCTACAGATTCTAGTTACTCCACATGTATCGAAGAGTACCTTACTCTAAACATGTAATGCTTTGGCCAAAGACTTTAGTAACAATCCGACGAGAGGCCATGGGTATACATCTCCTCGCAAGGAGTGGTGAATCCTTTATAGGCTATTCAAACACCTTCGATCACTTCGACTTATACCCAATCATCCCGGGTCCACATCTCCTTAGAGATGTTTGCTTAAGATGTCAAAGCATAAGTCTCTATGATCAAGATGACTTGAATACCGCAAGTCAAAGGAACATCGCACTTAAGCCACAGTAAGAACTTCATTGACATATCTATATATGCAGAGAACCATATGAAGTCTTACGGCTGGTCACTCCAATGAACTAGTTACCATAACTAGCATCCACGATTAACTCCGGACATCACTATGTCTCCAGCCAGTGAGAATCAGCTGCTTGGATACACCAAGGAGTATACCTCGTGCTAGTCTCGACAGAATTGATGGTGTCCAAATCCATCAATTCATCGACTAGGGATAATTCCGATACATCACAATTACACATGTAGAGATACTCACTAGTTGTGATCCAATCACAAATTCTCTCATGTTGTGAATCGTATCGTGGACATTCAGTAAATGAGTTTAAGATCCAATCAAATACATAAAACATGTATACTCAAATAGTGAATCTTCATTTATCATATAAATGGTTCATACATAAGGCGATTGCCTTAGGACATCTCTCATATATTACTAACAGGAGTTGCTCCTCGCTCTATCTCTTCTTTTTGAGGAAGCCTCCCTTTGGTCCTCTTGGGTATTCAAATCCATCCATTAAGATGGACCACTCCTCAAAGTCTCTCATCATGATAAAATCTTCAATTCTTCTCTTCCAAGAATTGAAGCCTTCTCATCCATATAGGGTGTAAGGCACCAGTGTGTTGATGTCCCAACCTAGTTGTTCTTCCAACTCCATCTTCACCCTCTAGTGTCTTTGTCTTTTCTCTCGGCAGTTAGTCAGTAGAAGAGCTCCAAGCTCTGATACCAATTGTAGAGTAAATGTTGACCGCTAGAGGGGAGTGAATAGCATCGTGCTAGTACATTGAAGGAAATCGTTCGTGCTTGTCTCTACAATCTTCGTTAGTGCGCAGCGTGTTAGGGCAATCTCTTGCCGTGATATGGTTTTGATGTGTATGGCAAAGGGTTTAAGTTAGGTTGTTATTGTGATTTGATATGTGCGTTGGAGTCTTGCAGGACTTAGTAATTCGCACATGGAGCTTTGGCGGGTTCACCACTCACAACCTCATTTTTGAGTTGGAGAAGGAGCATTGTAGAGCCGTGCGCTTGATGATGCCGAGGGACAGCCAGACGAGATGACTTGAAGCGAAGCCAAGGAAGCAGACTTCGGAGGCAAGAGACGCGAAGGAGCATTGTAGAGTCGTGCGCCTGATGCTGCTGAGGGATGTGGCCGCGAACGAAGAGAGCTTCGGCGAGGGACTTCGAGTGAGATGAGAGAATGAGTGAATTGTAAGTAGCTCATTAGGTGAACTTGGCTGAATGGCTGAGTGTCATAAGCTTGATCGCAAGGGTTGAGGTTTACTCGACTGTCGGAAGCTCAAACAAATGTTAAGTTTGAGATTCACACGGCACCAGTCGACTGCCATGAAATGGCAGTCGACTGCTCTAAGTTGAACGCTGTTCGACTAGTATCCGACTGATGGGTTTATGCCCAGCAGTGGACTGCCATGGAATGGTAGTCGACTGCCAGAGGATGTCGCGGGCACAGAACCTCTCGTAGCCGACTGAGCAGTCGACTACGGAGGCAGCAGTCGACTGATGGATACATCAGTCGACTGCTAAGGGATCCGTTGGACTACAACGGTCGGGATCCAACGTGTTCGGAGGCCATTGAAGTGGCGGCAGTCGACTGCCAAGGGCAGTAGTCGACTGGTGGCAGCCAACGGGAAGAAATCAGCCCTCTCTATAAAAAGAGAGTGTGTGGGCTTTTGGATGGCTAATGCTTATGCTCTATGTGATCATCCAAGTGCTCCACAAGATTCAAACTCCTTCTCTTAGTTTTCTTTCACATCTATTGTAAAAGAAGGAGTGTTCTTAAGTTGTAAGGGTTACCTCCACCTAGCTTAGTGCAAAGGAGAGACCGATAGTGAATTGGTTGCGGAGTGATTCACCGGGGACGAATCGGGATCGTGGATTAGCGGCGTAGCCGTGAACCACGTTACATTTCGCTTTTAGCATTGTTTGTATTCTTATTTCTATTTGCTTATCTTGTTTTGTTTCCGTTGCGCTAATTTCTTTGTAGATGAGCAAATTCCGTCATCCAACGAAAGAGAGTTATTCATCCCCCCCTCTAGCCGGCCAATACACACCGATCAATCCCTTACAAATGGTATCAGTGCCAAGGTCGCTCTTCAAGGACTAATCTCCGTGAGAGCACTACAAGATGGTCGACTCCAATATTCACCCACCAAAATTTGAAGGCGAATTCTCTTGGTGGAAAAAGAGAATGGAGGTATTCTTCGAAACCGACTTCGAAATTTTATTAATTATGGAAAACGGTTTCGAGATGCCTAGGAATGAAGAAGGGGAGCTATTGGAGAAATCAAGATGGGGTAAAAGACAAAGAGAGGAGTATTTGGTGAATTCAAAAGCCAAGCACCACCTCTACAATGTACTCCCTCAACAAGAAGTGAATAGGATAGGGGAGTGTGCAAGTGCCAAGGAGTTGTGGGAGAAACTAGTAGAGCTTCATGAAGGCACTTCGGTGGCCAAGCTTGTAAGAAGAGATCTCCTCCGCTCCCAACTATCAAATATCAAGCTTGAAAAGGGAGAAAAGGTAACCTCCTTACATTCTAGATTCAAAGAAATTTTAATTGGGCTAACGAGTGTAGGAGAAAGACTTTCGAACTGGGACATGCTCATGAAAGAAATTGATGCTTTTCCCCGGTCATCGAAATGGAGCTCAATGGGGGACTCCTTCTACATGTCCAAGAATTTAGAAGTGAGCACCTTGGAGGAGTTCTTCTCAACCATGGAGCTCCACGAAACAAGACTTGAAGGAATAATAGAAGAGTCAAGATTTCAACCTTCAAGAGGAGTAGTACTTATGGCCCACAAAGGGAAAAAGAAGATGGATAATCCCTCCTCCTCCGATGAAGCATCTTCCTCCTCCTCCATGGATAGCACGGAAGAAGCCTATATGGTAAGGAGGGTAAGACATGCATTAAAAGATTTTAAATTTAATAAATCTAATGATAGGAGGATAAGACCAAGGGGAAAGGTTATTTGTTACAATTGCCAAGGAGAGGGACATATAAGGGATAATTGTCCCCTCCTAAACAAGAGTAAAGAGGAAAGGAAAAAGAATGAAGAAAAGAAGAAGAAGAAGGAGAGTAAGAAGAAACAAGAAGAGAAGAAGGCCAAAGAGAAAGGGAAGACAAAAGCACTCAAAGCAAGGACATGGGATGATCCCTCTTCATCATCATCATCATCCGAAGAGGAAGAACATGTCTACTCCAACCTTGACCTAATGGCCTTTGACGACCTAGACTCTTCCTCCTCTGAAAATGAAGGATCAAGCACAAGTGAGGAGAGCTCTAGTGAAGGGGGAGCTTCTTCACCATCCTCATCCGAAGAAGAAGAAGACATGGAGACTATGGTAACAAATTTCTCAACTAGTAAAATAGTTTCCATGATTTCTAGTCTTACTAAGGACTTATTTAGAGCTAAAAAGAAAAATAAGAGCATGCTAGATCAAATTAAGGACTTAGAAAATAAACTAGAAAAAGCATGCTTAAATATTAATGAAAATATTTCTTCTAGCTTAAATGATGCATGCTCATATGAATATATGCCATTTAATGTTAGTGATGCATGTATGATGAAAATAGGGCTTTAAGGGAAAAGGTAGATCATTTGACCAAAGCCCTAGAAAAATTCACCATTGGCTCAAATACATTGAACATGATAATTGGGAGCCAAAGAGCTAGTTTCAACAAGAAAGGCCTAGGATATAAGGAAAAGAAAAATGAAAAGGCCTATAAATGCTTAATTGCTAGGGGTCAAGATAAAAAGAAGGTAATAGCTAGAAAATGGATCCCTAAGGAGTATTTAGTGAACCCCATAGGAAAGAACTTATTTTGGGTTCCAAAATTCATCCTTAAGGGTTAGGAAAACCGTAGGGTAGTCAACCATATGCAATTTACCTATATCATATGTTGGTTGACTTAGGATGGCGGGACAACATTTTTGAAATAGTGTTAGGTGATGATAATGCACCTATAAATAGATAAAACATGCTTTAGGTGATATTTGCCTTATTATCATGATGTAATACCTAATGCATGATCACAATTTGATGAATTCATTTGTTTCATTATCATAATGTGAAATTAATTCATATACATCTTTATGATCATGTGGATTGTTAGGATGATACTTAACCTTGATAGAATTGCACAAAAATAATGGTTAAGTATATACAAATACCTTTAGGATGCATCTCACACTCACCATAGGCTACCTTGATTGAAAACATAGCATGAATGAGATGTTAGGATGATACAAATGTCCACTAATGCCTATGACATTTAGATGGTCATTTAAGGTATCAAAATAGCAATAATAGACCAATCATGGGGAAGGCTTATGTTTAATTCATAGACATATTGCCCAAAGATCATGGTTGGATATTTCATATGTTTTCAAAAATATTTCTTACTTTAAAATTTGTGTATTCATGTTTTGAAACAATCCAAAGAAAAACTATGTGTTAGAATGGATACAAACTTGATCAAAAACCTTGTTGATTTTAAAGCTTTTGGATTTTTGGAAAATCTCTGAAAATATAATGATTTTTCATGAAAATCTATTTTCCATTGATAGATATACTTACAAGATATATGTTCCCCAAATTTCACTATTTTTTGAATTTTTTAGAATTTATAGTGCATTTCTGAAATTCATCCAGAAAATCAAAATTTCGGATTCCATTGTGCCAGTCGACTGTCATACTGATAGCAGTCGACTGATGGACTGTGAACGAGCACAGTAACCTGATTTTATCAGGTTTTTGACTGGTTTTCGTTTTTGTTTATCTCTAGACTTGATGCCATGATATATAAACTTTGTTTAATCTTTTTGATGGTGTCAAAGGGGGAGAAAACTATATGTTTAAGTAAGGGGGAATATATTTAGGGGGAGTTTCATGTATTAAGGGGGAGAGTTGCTAATCATGTTATTCACATGCTTTCTTTCCTTAATATTTTATCAAATATTTTTACCTAACTTAAACGGATTGCCACATATCAAAAAGGGGGAGATTGTTAGGGCAATCTCTTGCCGTGATATGGTTTTGAGGTGTGTGGCAAAGGGTTTAAGTTAGGTTGTTATTGTGATTTGATATGTGCGTTGGAGTCTTGCATGACTTAGTAATTCGCACATGGAGCTTTGCCGGTTTCACCACTCACAACCTCGTGTTTGAGTCGAAGAAGGAGCATTGCAGAGCCATGCGCTTGATGCTGCCGAGGGACCGCCAGACGAGATGACTTGAAGCAAAGCCAAGGAAGCAGACTTTGGAGGCAAGAGACGCGAAGGAGCATTGCAAAGTCGTGCGCCTGATGCTACCGAGGGACATGGCCATGAACGAAGAGAGCTTCGGCGAGGGACTTCGAGTGAGATGAGAGAATGAGTGAATTGTAAGTAGCTCATTAAGTGAACTTGGCCGAATGGCTGAGTATCGGAGGCTCGACCGCAAGGGTTGATGTTTACCCGACCGTCGGAAGCTCAAACAAATGTTAAGTTTGAGTTTCACACGACACCAATCGACTGCCATGAAATGGCAGTCGACTGCTCTGAGTCGAATGCGGTTCGACTGATATGCGACTGATGGGTTTATGCTCAGCAATCGACTGCCATGGAATGACAGTCGACTGCTAGAGGATGTCGCGGGCACAGAACCTCTCGTAGCCGACTGGGCAGTCGACTACGGAGGTAGCAGTCGATTGATGGATACATCAGTCGACTACCAAGGGATCCATTGGACTACAACAGTCGGGATCCGACGTATTCGGAGGTCGTTGAAGTGGCGGCAGTCGACTGCCAAGGGCAGCAGTCGACTGGTGACGGCCAACAGGAAGAAATCAACCCTCTCTATAAAAAGAGAGGGTGTGGGCTTTTGGATGGCTAATGCTTATGCTCTAAGTGATCATCCAAGTCCTCCACAAGATTCAAACTCCTTCTCTTAGTTTTCTTTCACATCTATTGTAGAAGAAGGAGTGTTCTTAAGTTGTAAAGGTTACCTCCACCTAGCTTAGTGCAAAGGAGAGACCGATAGTGAATTGGTTGCAGAGTGATTCACCGGGGATGAATCGGGATCGTGGATTAGCGGCGTAGCCGTGAACCACGTTATATTTCGGTGTTAGCATTGTTTGTATTTTTATTTCTATTTGCTTGTCCTGTTTTGTTTTCGTTGCGCTAATTTCTTTGTAGACGAGCAAATTCCGTCATCCAACGAAAGAGGGCTATTCACCCCCCTATAGTCGGGCAATACACACCGATCGATCCCTTACACAGCGGAATAATAATATAGCAATAACGAAATAGAAAAACACACAATTACACAAGTATTTAATGTGGTTCGGAATCGAACGGTTCCTACTCCACGGATCGAGCACTAAAGAGCTCTAGCGATGCCAATCACACACCACTATGCAATAACTCCTTCTCGACACAAGTTGGAGGTGGAAAAACCTCTTACAAAATATTACAATAGTAATACAAGTAAACAACAAGAAATTACAAGTGAATACAACAAAAGAAAGCAAATAAAACTTTACACAAATCTTTTGGAAGCTTGCTTGTTGATTGCCTTGGACTAGCAGCTGAAGGACCTGATTTGCAGCAGCAAATCGCTTCAAAACGTCCAAGAAAATCAGTGTTCATTTCCTCCTCCACAAGCTCGATTTAAAGCTTCTGCCTAGGATGGAAATCGTCAATCAGTCGACTACTCAAGACCATCAGTCGACTGATGACACTGTTGCTGTGAGACAACAGTATAATCAACGCTGGAAAAATCCAACGGATAGGATATCAGTCGACTGATCGATCCATCACTCGACTGCTAACCCCAGCAGTCGAGTCTCGACTCGATTCTATGCCCGAAATATCGAGCACCAGTCGACTGATCACAAGTTTAGTCGACTAATCGGCCAATCAGTCAACTGCCCACCTCTGGCAATCGACTGCTAGGGCACTCCCCGTAGTCAAACCTTGGTTGACTCATGTCAGTCGACTGCCACATGACACCAGTCCACTGATACACCTCAAACATGAGGTTTAACCCAAGTATGGTTCCCCCATACTTGCTAGACTACCCTTAGCCTAGACCTAAGCCTTCTAGCCACCTCCGTCAGCCTCGCGCCTCTTGGATCCCTCCAAGTCATCCATGACTTTTTCATCCATTGCACTAGCATTCGGGTGCTTCCATCGGCTATGTCATGCTAACGGTGTCTACACCGCTAAGGTTTATTGGACTTACGCTGCCAAGACTCCGCTTGGACTTTACATTGCCAATCAATAGACTTAAACTGCCAAGACTTCTGCTTGGACTTTACGCTGCCAATATCAAACCCCTTGGACTTCTCAAATGCCAAGACTCAAGCTTGGACTTTCCCTTGCCAACCCATGTTGGACATTCCATGCCAAGACCCATGCTTGGACTTTTCCTTGCCAAGACCCATGCTTGGACTTTACATGCCAAGTACTCAAGACTTGGACTTTCCATGACATGGTCAACCCTAGTCAACCATCAAAATCCCCCTCGAGTCAAACTCGAGTTTGGTCAATCATGACCTGGGTCGATTGTGCCAACAATCTCTCCAAAATATTATCAGACATCAATGTCAAACATCGATGTCAGACTTTCATGTCAAACATCAAAACATCACTCGAGTCAAACTCAAGTCTGGTCAATCGTGACCTGGGCCGATTGCACCAACATCCCGGTGTTGTCCGACCACCACGGCTCCCTCCGGGTGTCGCTGACCTTCAGCTCTAGCTTTAGTACTTTTCTGCGCACTTGATTTAGCTCATGAGATAATAAAATGAGCTTAACTTTGTATCATTTTCTATAATCAAAACTCAGGTTCGACTTAGGTGCCTACTACACCAACAATCTCCCCCTTTTTTATCTATGGCAAACCCATACAAAGTTAAGGAAATAATATGCGTGAAGAATTAAAAATTAAGTAGGAGTAATAGAGACTTTCTTTCAAGTACTCCCCCTTGAGGAAACCTCCCCATTGACCGAGGGTGAGTCTTGAAAGAAGGTCTTAATCCTCCCCCTTGATGTTTGCTACTTAGGAAGAGTTTAAGTAATTAACAATTACTTAAAGTTGGCCTTAGTATTTAAATAAGTTTAAGTTAAGAAGATTTCTTAACTTGTCCTTTCTCCCCCTTCCTCAACTATTAAATTTGCAAATATTACGTTAAGTAAAACATTAACTTTTGGCCATAAAAATATAGAATTAAGTCACTAAGTTAAGTTATCAAAAAAAAAAAATGATCCCTTAACATTGGCATTTTCTCCCCTTTTTGCCATAAATCAGAAAGAGTGGGTTTTAAAAAATATAAGTATTAAGTTTAAGTTCCAAGTCCAAGTATGTTCCATATTATTTTTAAAATAATATACTAAAAATAAGCTCATCTTTTTAAATGTTCAACTCTTATTTGATTTGATTGATATGAAAGATCAACAAGTCCTGGTCAGAGTCGGTTAATATATATGATTATACTCCGTGGTTCATGGCAATGTACTAGCTCTAATCTGGAACCAAGAGTAAGGTCCTAACATCTCACACCATCTACATGGCTAAGTACACAAACACATTAGTCCTATGTGTTGTGAGATGTATTGTCTCCTTAAATCTATAAGTGCATGATATTTAGTGTGAGCCCTAAGCTAGTTCTATTAACATAAAAAGAAAAGTAAATACTAGAGTATATAAAAAGAATGTAGATCCTACTCTATTACGCACATGCCTAATTTTCGTCTTAGTAGACTAAATTCGGCTTCAGGTAGTGGCTTGGTAAAAAGATTGGCTTGGTTTGACTTGGATTCTATATATTCGAGTTTGATGGTTCCGTTAGCTACATGTTCTCGAATAAAGTGGTGTTTAACTTCTATATGTTTGGTCCTAGAATGGAAAATATGATTTTTGGTTAAGTTGATGGAGCTAATATTATCTATGAGAGTTTAAATATTGTTGAAGTTTAAGTTAAAGTCTTGGAGAGTGTGCTTCATCCAAAGAAGCTGGGCCACACACTCACCTATCACAATGTATTTGTTGGTGCAACAATGCCCCAAGCATTTATATGTTTTGATGTTTGGATAATCATCTAAGTTAGGCAATGGTTTGTGATCTAATTGTGAATATGTTTGAGTGACAGGGAAATCCAAGTATGAAGACTTGGTAAAAGAAAAGTCCAGGTACGATCTTGGTAAGGGAAGTCCAAGGGATGGATTTGGCAGCGTAAGACCAAGCTTGTAGTCTTGGCAGCATAAAGTCCAAATGAACCTTGGTAAAGGGAAGTCCAAGGGATGGACTTGGCAGCGTAAAGTCCAAGTGAACCTTGGCAAAGGAAGTCCAAAGTAAAGTCTTGGCAGCATAAGTCCAAGCTTGTAGTCTTGGCGGCGTAAAGTCCAAGCATTTGGCAACCCAAGACATGACGAGGCCGAAGGAAACTCTTGAAGGCGGTATAAGGTCAAGGAAGTTAGAAGGTCAAGTCTAGGTCTAGGGGGTGAAATCAAGTATGAAATATTCATACTTGATGAGTATCGATCGGCCCGATGTATCGATGACCGTCGAGCGCAATCAAGTCGAGTGGTGAAACCTAACTATCGATCGATGCCTTGGTCATGTAGTCGGTGATGTTGCGATCGATCAATTGCCAAAGGTAGCGATCGGTGATCAAGGAAAAATTTGCAACGAATGCAGCCTCACTCGATCACGCTTTGATCACTCGGTGATCACTCCATCGATCGATGGAGGATTAGTCGATGATAGGCCTCCCGTTGGAAATGGCGGCTGCGAATCCCCACGGATCGGCTTTGTCGGCGATTTAGCCCGGCGGCGATCGATGGTGATCATCAGTCAACTGATCAAAGCCCAACGGGAAAAACAACCCTTCTTCTATAAGAAGGAGCCTTGGGGAGCTTGGTGAAGTTAGTGCTCTTATTCCTAGCTACACCCTTGTGCTCACCAAGTTTTCTCCAAGTGTTTTTATGATTCTAAACCTCCTCTTCTCTAATCTTAATCTTCCATCATTGTAAAGAAGAGGAGTGCATTGTAAGACAAGGTTTCTCCACCTTGGTTCATCCAAAGGAGGTTTTAGTGAAGATTGGCTAGGGCTAATCCACCTTACGGATTACCGTGGAGTAGGAGCGTCATCTCCGAACCACGTACATCGGGTGTTAGCATTGTTTTCTTGTTTCGTATTCTTATTTACATTTGTATTTGTATTGCTTCCGCTAACATATTTTGTAGAAACGAAGAAAGGTTAATCACCCCCACTCTAGCCATTTCAGAAATGTGTACGCAAAATTTTGTGATTTTTCGAGATTTCTGGAATTTCTAACGCATTTCTAAGTTTGTACTGAAAAGGTTGAAATTCGGATTTCAGGCTTATCAGTCGACTGGTTCAGAAACCAGTCGACTAATACACTGTGTCTTCCGACAAATAGCTTCATTTTGTGATATTTAGTGTATCCTTGATACCCTAACACTCTAGCATGATAATATTGGGTATATTAACACTTGTGTAATTGTTTCATGCAATGTTCTAGGGGGAGTTTTCATAATCTTACATTGTTGGTGCAAAGTTAGGACTTAACCTTCAAACTTTTGTTATGCTTTGCTTCAAATGTTGGTCACACATCACATAGCATATCTTGGATTAAGGGGGAGCTTAATTTCAGACTTATACCTTAGTCCAAGATACAACAACCTTAATTCTTTCAAGAAATCTATGAATTCTTCTCTTTTCAATGTATGTCAAAGGGGGAGAAGGAATGGTTAAGTTAGAATTCATATTATGTGCATATTGAAAAGACCTAACTTATATGATTGCCAAACATCAAAAAGGGAGAGATTGTTGGTGCAACAATGCCCCAAGCATTTATATGTTTTGATGTTTGGATAATCATCTAAGTTAGGCAATGCTTTGTGATCTAATTGTGAATATATTTGAGTGACAGGGAAATCCAAGTATGAAGACTTGGTAAAAGAAAAGTCTAGGTATGATCTTGGCAAGGGAAGTCCAAGGGATGGATTTGGCAGCGTAAGACCAAGCTTGTAGTCTTGGCAGCGTAAAGTCCAAATGAACCTTGACAAAGGGAAGTCCAAGGGATGGACTTGGCAGCGTAAGACCAAGCTTATAGTCTTGGCAGTGTAAAGTCCAAGTGAACCTTGGCAAAGGAAGTCCAAAGTAAAGTCTTGGCAGCATAAGGCCAAGCTTGTAGTCTTGGCGGCGTAAAGTCCAAGCATTTGGCAACCCAAGACATGATGAGCTGAAGGAAACTCTTGAAGGCAGGCGCAAGGCTGAAGGAAGAGTTAGAAGGTCAAGTCTAGGTCTAGGGGGTGAAATCAAGTATGAAATATTCATACTTGATGAGTATCGATCGGATCGATGTATCGATCGGAGTCGGGCATTCGGTGTCGGGATGAAACCACGACTATCGATCGCTTGCCTTGGTCATGGTAGTCGGTGATGTTGCGATCGATCGGAGCCAAAGCGATCGGCCGATCAAGGAAAAATTCACCACGAATGCGATCTCACTCATTGCTGCTTTGATCACTCGGTGATCACTCCATCGATCGGGATGGAGGATCGATCGGCCCGATAGACCTCCCGTTGGAAATGGCGATTCACGAATCCCGTAGATCGGCTTTGTCGAGCGTTAAGAGCGGTTGATCGATGGTGATCATCAGTCAACTGATCAAAGCCCAACGGGAAAAACAACCCTTCTTCTATAAGAAGGGGCCTTGGGGAGCTTGGTGAAGTTAGTGCTCTTATTCCTAGCTACACCCTTGTGCTCACCAAGCTTTCTCCAAGTGTTTTTATGATTCTAAACCTCCTCTTCTCTAATCTTAATCTTCCATCATTGTAAAGAAGAGGAGTGCATTGTAAGACAAGGTTTCTTCACCTTGGTTCATCTAAAGGAGGTTTTAGTGAAGATTGGCTAGGGCTAATCCACCTTACGGATTACTGTGGAGTAGGAGCGTCATCTCCGAACCACGTACATCGGGTGTTAGCATTGTTTTCTTGTTTCGTATTCTTATTTACATTTGTATTTGTATTGCTTCTGCTAACATATTTTGTAGAAACGAAGAAAGGCTAATCACCCCCCCCCTCTAGCCATTACAAAGATCCTAACAGTATTCGGCTTCGGTGGTAGATAAGGCAACACAGTATTGCTTCCTACTGCACCAACTCACTAGACTCGAGCCGAGAAGTTGACAATAACCACTCGTGCTCTTTCTATCGAGTTTACTATCAGTGTAGTCCGAATCGGAATAGCTGATTAGTTCAAACTCGGTAGATCTAGGGTACCAAATACCTACTCTTTGTGTGCCCTTTAAATACCTAAGGATACGCTTAACTAATGTTAGGTGAGACTCCTTGGCATAGGTTTGAAACCTTGGACACATACTTACAGTGAATAAAATGTTGGGTCGACTCGCAGTTAAGTATAGAAGACTCCCTATCGCACTCCTATAGTGTTTTAGGTCGATGGGTTTTCCTTTTAAGTCTTCTCCTATATTGACATTAGTGGCCATGGGTGTATTGATGGTTTTAGCATCTTGCATTCCAAAACGTTTAATTAATTCTCTAGTATATTTTTGTTGATGTAAATATATTCCATCCTTAGGTTGTTTAATTTGTAGTCCTAGAAAGAAACTCAATTCACCTACAAAATTCATTTCAAATTCACTTTCCATAAGTGAAATGAATTCGTTTAGTAGGATTGAATTGGTTGTTCTGAAAATGATATCGTCTACGTAGATTTGGGCTATAAAGATTTCCTTACCTACGGTTTTTACGAAGAGGGTTGGATCGACTAGGCCTTGGTTAATCCCTTTTGACTTAAGATAAATTGAAAGCCTCTCGTACCAAGCTCGAGGAGCTTGTTTGAGTCCATAAATAGCTTTCATTAGTTTAAGGACATGGTCGGGTTTATCTAGGCTTTCGAATCTTGAGGGTTGGCTAACGTACACCTCTTCCTTAATAAGTCCATTTAAAAATGCTGACTTGACATCCATTTGAAATAACTTAAATTCTCGATGTGCAGCGTAGGCTAACAACATTCGGATGGATTCTAGTCTAGCTACGGGGGCATAGGTTTCATCGTAATCTAATCCTTCGACTTGACTAAAACCTTTGGCAACTAACCTTGCTTTATTTCTAACTACTTCACCTTGTCATCAAGTTTGTTTCGGAAGACCCACCTTGTTCCAATAACTGATTTATCTTTAGGCGGTGGTACTAATTCCCAAACCTCATTCCTAGTGAATTGAGCTAGCTCTTCCTGCATTGCAATAATCCAATCGGGATCAAGAAGAGCTTGTTCAATGGTTTTAGGTTCGATTTTCGAAATCAAGGAGATTTGACTAAGGTTTCTATAAGATGATTAAGTTCAAACCCCTAAGCTAGGATCACCTATTACTTGGTCGATAGGATGATTCATTTGAATCCTAATTTGACTTGGGTTAGGGTCACTTATCACTTGGTTGACTGGATGACTCGTTGGACTTGGATTAGGATTAATACTAGACTCGATCTCAGGGTCGGAGTCGAGTCTGGTATGAGTCGGTTCGATAGTTGGTGTTGCTAAGGGTTTTGTAGGTTCGTGTCCTTCATCGAACACTACATTAATAGTCTCTTCAAAGCTAAGGGTGTCATGGTTGTATACCCTATAGGCTCTACTTGTAGTTATCCTAAGAAGATTCCGGTAGAGGTTTTGGAGGTGAACTTTGTTAGGTAATCCTTAGTGTTCAGGATATGTACCTTACATCCAAATACCCTAAAGTACTTGATGTTAGGTACTTTGTCGTGATAGATTTCATACGAGGTCTTAAGGTGCCTCTTTACCAAAAGGATCCTATTTTGGACATAGCAAGTTGTACTAACGGCTTCTGCCCAAAACCTATCAGGTAGGTTATACTCGTTTAGCATTGTCCTAGCGGCTTCTTGTAGGGTTCTATTTTTATGTTCGACTAGACCGTTTTGTTGTGGGGTTCTAGGACATGCGAATTCATGGTGATATCCATTTAGGTTTTAGAAATCTATAAACCTATGGTTTTCGAATTCACCACCATGATTGCTCCTAAGTCTTTTAATTTTAAGGTTCTTTTGATTTTCGATTAGTTTGAACAAGTTGATGAGTTGATCTAGGGTATCACTTTTATGTTTGATGAACCTAACCCAGGTAAACCTAGAAAAGTTGTCAATTATGACTAAGCAGAATTGACTACCGTTAAATGACTTAGCTCCATGTGAATCGAATAGATCCATATGTAGGAGCTCAAGAACACTTTTGGTTCGTTCTTGATTAGTTAGTTGATGTTGTGTCCTAGATTGTTTACCTTGTTGACAAGAATTATAAATTTTATTGTCTAAGTTGTTAAGGTTGGGCAAACCTCTGACAAAGCCACTTTGACTCATCTTGTGGATGAGTCTTGGGTGTGAGTGACCGAGTCGTCGGTGCCACAACAAAGATTCCTCTTGCTGTGTCATAAGACACTTGGTTGAGGAGTTAGGTAGATTAATAGTATAGATGTTGCTATTCCTAGTTCCTTTAAGGATTGTTTTAGAGGTTTCATTTGTTTTAATTATGCGTTCATTTTCTAGAAATATGACCTTATAGTTATTATCACACAATTGACTTATGCTAAATAAATTATATTCGAAATTTTCAACTAGTAAAACATTTTGAATGATAAAGTTTGAGTTGAGCTCAATATCACCTGATCCGATGATTTTGAGCTTGCCGTTATTTCCAAAGGCTACCAATCCTTGTCGTTTGAATCGAAGCTTTAAAAACTTAAGTTGATCCCCGGTCATGTGTCGGGAGCAACCACTATCCAACATCTATTGATCCTACACACAAGGTAGTTGGATCGGATATTGGAATTTAGGGGTTAGTTGAAGATTATTAGTCCTAGGTCATCTCACCCATTTCTACATGATCAAGCATGTTATCCTTATGTGTTCTAGTGAGATGAATTCAATTTTACTTGATTAATTTTAATGAATCGAAACTAGTCAACCTTGCGTTAGATTCTGAATTGACCCTAAGTTAATCAAGTCACCTTTTCAAGATCTTGGCTTCCAGGTCGTGGCGAGGCACAGAGGTCTTCTTTGATCGGAAAAATGATCATTTACTTAGACAAAGATAATTTCAAGAAAATAGTAACTTGACTCACTTAAGACCACTTCCTGGTCTAACTAGTCTAGGATATGGCAAGGTAGCTTCAGCTAGTTCCATTCGGTCAAGTGAACCGAACTAGATACGCCTTATCTAGCTTGAGTACCCAAGACTTCACTTTCCTAGCGTACTATCATCTCGCCGCATCCTAGTACTATGTTATCAAGTATTGACGAGTTACAGTCCCTATCTAACCATTATAAAAATAAAATAAAAATAACTAAGCATGCAATTTCTAAGTAATAGTATGAACAAGTTTTGTACTAGCTCCCCCTGGACCATTGAATTGGTTCGTTCTTTCCACATAGTGGATTTGGTCCTTGGGAACCTAGTACTGGTTAGATCCTAATTGAGAAATCAAAGTGGTCTTAAGGACCCATGCTTGGACATGTATTCTATTTTGACTTACGATTGACATGTACGACTTGTTAGTCGTACTTGAGCTAAACCCAAGCCCGACCTTGTTGTACACACCCCTTTGCCATCCAAGTAAGAGATCAAGTCCCTTGGATCCCAAAGTAAACCTTTCCAATGTGTTCCTAAGATCTTCGACGTGACTTTTCAAAAGTGAGTTCTCAACTTCGAGCTTTTCAACTCGAGTTGATTCCTCCTCTTGAACTTGACTTGTCGAAGAGGTTAGGGAGACCTCATGTTTAAGGAGTTTAACCTCCTCGAACAGGATCTCAACCTTGGACTCAGACTTAGCTAACTTTCTAGTTAGAAACTTAATTGCATTGTATAAAGTACTAATGAGGGACCGACTTACCTTGAGAGTATCTCTTGAACCGGATGCGTATCCGTGGCTTGTCTTGAATAGAGATTCGTAGTCCGACTCATCCTCAGATTCAGATTCGAAATCTGGCTCCGATTCGATTGGTTTAGCCATGAAGATGAGGGCATCATCTTCTTTCTCCGATGCCTCTTCCCACGTAGCATTGAGCGCCTTCTTTAACTTTGGTTCTTTTTTTTAGCTTCGGACATTCCGACTTGACATGTCCGAACCTGTTGCATTCATAACACCTAATGTTAGAACTAGCTTTAGATTTACCTTCCTTGGGTTGAGTGATGGGTCGTTTTTGGCTCTTAATCATCCTCCGAACTAGGTTGACTAGTTCGGTCTCCATCTCCGGATCGACCTCCAACTCATACTCGTCTTCTTCTTCCTTCGGGGGTGGCTTACTTGCGGGCTTCTTCTTTTGACCTGCAATAAGAGCTATACCTTTCTCGAGTATCAAATTAGACTATTCATGGAGTTCGAATTCTGAAAATAATTCATCTAACCTAATTTTTGATAAGTCCTTAGAGACCTTGTAGGCATCAACCATGGATGCCCACAAGGTAGTCCTAGGAAATGAATTCAAGACATACCTTATTGGTCACGGTTTTCGACTTTTTTTCCGATGGCGTGCAAGTTGTTGACGATGTCTTGTACCCGGGAATGTAGTTGAGTCACGGTCTCATGTTCTTGCATTTTTAAATTATATAATTTATTAAAAAGAAGGTCCCGTTTGTATACTTTTGCTTCGTCGGTTCCTTCGTGCAGTTCCACTAATTTGGTCCATAAATCCTTTGCACTGATGAAGGGGTCGACGCGATTAAGCTCCTCCTTTGACAAGCTGCATTGGAGGATTTGAGTCGCCTTGGCCTCGGCTTCAACTTGTCTTTTTGTAGCATTGGTCCATTGGTCATAATCCAAAGATTCACCCACTTCGTTAGTCGGAAGTGTGAATCCCGTTTGGATTATGATCCACATCTCGATTTGGGTCTTAAGGAAGCACTCCATCTGACACTTCCAATAACGGAAGTCATCTCCATTGTAAAACAAAGGTCGGACGGTGCTAAAACCCTCGAGATGGGTCATTGATAAAAAAAAAGCAAGAAAAAGAAGAAGAAATCTAGCAATGACAAAAACAAGCAAAAGGTACCAAGACTCGCGTCTTGGATTAGTAGTGTGGGAGAGAATCAAAATGAACGAAAGAGCTTGTAAAAAAAATTGAAATAAACAGAAATAAAATGAAAATAAATCTGTAAAAAAAAACTAGATTGGTGGTTTCACCAAATCTTAGCACCCCGGCTCTGATACTAATTGTTGGATCGATTAGAGCGCTAGAGGGGGGGCGAATAGCGCAAGACAATTTTCGTTCATTCGATATAAAATGAGAGTGAGAGTAAATGCAGTGGAAAGAAAATAATACTCGTTTGTTTTTACTTGTTTCACAGCCTTCGGCTGCTAGTCCAAGGCCCTAACGGTCCTAGACCGCGTACGGAAGGCAAAGCACTAAAAACACTCCTCGTTAGAGGTGGGAGTAAGCGAATACAATCGATACGAAAATCTCAAGGTAGAGAGACACTCCCCCTCTCCTTGTTACGATTAAAGCACGATAAATATAGAAATAAAGATGACAATAAGGAAAATACCAACTACTAATAAAGAAATGAAAGTTAGACACTTGTCGTCGGAGATGCGGTAGCACTTCGTCGTCGTAAGGTCGTCGTAGAAGAGTATCGTAGCAGAGGCTTTTTGGAGAGATTTTGATGATGGAAATGGGTTGGAGAACCCCTACTTTTTTAGCCTTGGAAAACCTAGACGTTCACATCTTCAACCAATGAGAGCAAGCCTCCTATCCCTTCAAAAATGGAGACAAACTTTGACTCTCCTCGAAGTTAATCCTTGACCAACATTCGACTACTACCCTTACCAGTCGACTGCTAGATGTATCAGTCGATTGATGGCAAGTTTTCCAGCTGCAATGAAGAGTTAGCTCAAAAATACAATTAATATAAGTAAATCAAATGGTCATATACCATCCGATCTCGACTTAGACCTTCCATGGGAGGTCTTGATCGGATCGTTGCCTAACAACATCCCCGTACAAAGGACACAACCTTCCTTGCGCTCACTCACACGAGCTTACCTCAACATTTACCTTGTAGCTTCTGCTTCTGGTCTTCCACCTGATTCTTTCGGCTCCCTTCGAAGTCATCTCGGTGTCGTCCGACCACCACGACTCCCTCCGGGTGTCGTTGACCTTCAACTCTAGCTTTAGTACTTTTTTACACACTTGATTTAGCTCGTGAGATAACAAAATGAGCTTAACTTTGTATTGTTTTCTATAATCAAAACTCATGTTCGACTTAGGTGCCTACTGCATCAACACCGACCACCAAACTCCAAGTTTGGTGTCCGTCGGCCCTAAGGAGAGGAAAGGATGCACCGGCCAAGACAAAGGAAGAATGAACCCTTGCCTTTGTTGCTGACAACCCTAGGAAAGGGAGAGGAGGCGTCGGCTAAGGAGATGGGGAGGAGGCACCGACCAAGGGTGAAAGGAAAACCCTAACTCGTTTTCTTTGTTGCTGCCGGCCCTAAACAAAACTCTAACCTCAAAAACCTTGTGTTGTCACCACCCAAGCCTCTCCACCACCTTATATAGATCTAGGCTTCATGAAGTATTTATAATAGGCTACAATAGGGACCATGAGGAGGAGTTGGATCTTGGCCACCCAATGGATCCGAACCACATATAACCCGATCTATTAATGATGATCCATTCCACTAGAGGATCATCATTGATCTACCTCACCAACCCCCATAATTAAATATGGGCTCCACATATTATTTGTACAAAATATCTCTCCGTGTTTAAGATATCGAATATCCATTATTTAATTAAATTACTGACAATTTAATTAATCAATATCTAACTCCATGAGTAGTACCACTCATCCTTATCATCATGTTGGACCAAGTCCACCTATAGGATTTACTGATGAACTTTATGAGCTCCTCAAGGGGACATCATCATCCTAGTGTATAGGACACGGTTCCTCCTATAATCAATGACACACCATATAAATAATATTATTTTCCAACTTACCAGGCCTTTCGATTTAACACAAATCTCGCCCATTGGTAAATCAATGAAAAAAATATTAAGTACATGTGCCCATTATTATATCAGGATTAAGAGTATGTACACCATAATATCTGAGGTTTGATTCAATTACATAGTCAGTATAAATTGAATCACCTCTAAATCAGTCCTGCTCAATACACACAAAGTGTACTAGTGTAATTCTATGGTCAAGATAAACCAATACCAAATTACACTATAACCATGCCAATGGTTTGTTCAAAACCATCTTGGTTGTGAGCCTCTACTTATACTCTACAAGGAACTGATAACATGATCTTCTGTGCGACACCATACACCATGTTATCTACAATGTAAGGTATCAGACAATATTCATAAATATAAAATGCAAACAATAATCATGTGATTCTGATTTCAAAATGAAGATGTTCATAGAAAAGTTAGGCTTTTAGTATACATCTCAACAAACTCCCACTTATACTAAAAGACTATATTGTCATCAAACTGTCATACATCTGATTCCCATTTCCTCCACATTCCTATCAAAAGCTCTCACTAGAAGGGCCTTAGTAAAAGAATCTACCAGGTTATCCTCTGATGCAATCTTGGCGACAACAACTTCTCCTCGCTTTACGATCTCTCATATCAGGTGGTACTTGCGCTCTATGTGTTTACTTGCCTTATGGGCTCATGGTTACTTCGTGTTTGCAACTGCACCACTGTTATCACAATAAATTGTGATAGTTCTGGGCAAACCATGAATCACATCCAAGTCTATCTAGATGTTTCTGAGCCATACATCTTCTTTGGCTGCCTCAGAGGCTGCCATATACTCAGCTTCCATGGTAGAGTCTGCCACGCATTTCTACTTGACACTCCTCCATACAATGGCTCCACCTCTCAATGTAAATACATAACATGAGGTAGACTTACTGTTATCCCTATCTGATTGGAAGTCAGAATCTGTGTAACCCATAGGGAGTAATTGATCTGCCTAGTATACTAGCATATAATCCTTAGTCCTTCTCAGGTACTTTAATATATGCTTTACCGCAATCCAATGTCCCTATCCTAGATTACTTTGATATCTGCTAACCATGCCTACGGAAAAGCATATATCCGACCTCGTACATAACATAGCATACATGAGGCTTCCTATCGCCGAAGTATAAGGAACCACCTTCATCTCCTCTATCTCCTTTGATGTTCTAGGACACATCTCTTTTGATAAAGGTACTCCATGCCGAAAAGGTAGAAAACCTTTCTTGGAGTTTTGCATGCTAAAATGAGCTAAAATAGTGTTTATGTATGAAACTTAAGATAAGCACAACATCCTTTTCTTGCGATTCCTTATAACTTTGATCCCAAGGATGTGTCCCACTTCTCCCAAGTCCTTCATATCAAATTGTTTGGAAAACCATACCCTTATGTCTGATAACACTTTGACATTGTTGCCAATGAGCAAAATGTCATCTACGTATAGTACAAGAAATTGTTGGATCGATCGGATCGCTAGAGGGGGGGTGAATAGCGATAGAAACTTTTTAGTACGAATTCGTTTTTAAAAAATAAACTTATATGCAGTGGAAAGATAAACAAAATAATAAGTAAAGGAGACAATAGACACAAGAGATTTACTTGGTTCGTAGCCGAAGGCTACTACTCCAAGGCCCTAGTGGTCCTTGACCACGTACGGAGGGCAAACTACTAAAGAGCTCCTCCTCGTTGGAGGTAGGAGTTAGACGGATACAAAAAGCCCGAGGTAGAAGGACACTCCCCCTCTCCTCGTTATAATGAAAGCTTTAATAAAAGGAATAAGCTGAAATACAATTTAGAACTTTCGTTACCGACGACTTTAAAGGTTGGAGGTTGAAGCTCTAGTAAATCGTCTCGCGCTTCATCGTAGGGATGTCGGAGTCGAGCGTGTCGAAAGCACTTGAAAGCTTTGATGAAAAACCCTAGGTTTGGCCCTCCTTTTATAGCCTTTGAGCCCTCATCGAATGGGTCTTTAGCCAATCACAAATGGGCACAAAACCCCTTAAAAATGGTGATAACTCTTGACTACTCGAGGTGATCCTTTGACGGCTGATCGGTGATAGCCATCATCGATCGATCTGATGGCCTCGATCGATTCTTGACCTTTGACGATCATTGTTTGATGGCAGTCGAGTCCTCCAAGCTGGCAGTCGACTGATGCTAGCTGCAAGGCAAGGTTAGCTCAACAAAAACATAATTTCGATGGTCGTCGACCATCCGATCTCGACCTAGACCATCTATAAGAAGTCTTTGGTCGGATCTAAGCTTAAGATCATCCCCTTAAAGAGGATACGACCTTACTTACGCTCGCACACACGAGCTTACCTCAGTACTTACATGTTGCTTTTGCTTCCGGCCTTCCACTCAATTCCTTCGGCTCCCTCCGAAGTCTCTTGAGTGTCGCCCGACCACCGTGACTTCCTCCGGGTGTCGCTAGCCTTCAGCTCTAGCGTTGAGACTTTTCTGCACACTTGATTTAGCTCATGAGATAACAATATATGCTTAACTTTGTATCGTTTGCTATAATCAAAACTTAGGTTCGACTTAGGTGCCTACTGCACCAACAATCTCCCCCTTTTTGATTTATTGCAAACCCACATACAAAGTTAAGTAAATAGCAAGCATGAAGAGTAATAATGTGCAAAAAATATGAAGATTAAGTTGGAGTAGTAAGGATTTTCTTCAAGTACTCCCCCTTGAGGAAACCTCCCCCTTGACCGAGGGTGAGTCTTGAAGAAAGTCCTTAATCCTCCCCCTTGAGGGTTGCTTTAAGTAATTAACATTACTTAAAGTTGGCCTTAGTAAAATGTTTTAGTTAAGCCCTTTCTCCCCCTTAAGTAAAACATTAACGACATAAAGTTTAAACAAAATAAGTTTAAGTAAAACGTAGACGGCACAAATAAGTTTAAGTTAAGAATTCTTTGGCGTTTTGGTAAAAGTTAACTAAGTTTTAACTTTTGGTTTAAATATGAAGTAAGAGTTAAGTTATCAAAAAAAAATTTTGACCCCTTAACTTTGGTCTTTTTCTCCCCCTTTTGCCATATATCGAAAAGAGTAAGGGGTGTGTGGAAAACCAAATAAGTGTTAAATTTAAAGTCCAAGCATGTTCCCCATTTTTTATAAAAAAAATATACTGAAAATAAGCTCATCTATAAAATGTTCGACTCATATTTGGCTTGATTGATATGTAAGATCAACCAGTCCTGGTCAGAGTCGGTTAGTATGTATGATTATACTCCGTGGTTCATAGCGATGCACTAGCTCTACATCTGGAACCAGGAGTAAGGTCCTAACATCTCACACCCATCTACGTGGCTAAGTACACAAATACATTAGTCCTATGTGTTGTGAGATGTACTGGCTCCTTAAATCTATAGGTGCATGATATCTAAGGTATGTCCTATGCTAGTTCTATAAAAATGAAATTAAAGAAATAGTAGTAAGAACATATAATTTGCATGTACCTATTCTATTATGCACATGCCCAATTTTCATCTTAATAGACTAAATTCGGCTTCGGGTAGGGGTTTAGTAAATAGATATGCCAAGTTAGACTTTGATTCGACGTATTCGAGGTGTATGGCTCCGTTGGCCACATTTTCTCGAATGAAATGGTGTTTGACCTCTATATGTTTGGTCCAAGAGTGACATATCAGATTCTTTGTAAGATTAATTGAACTAATATTATCTACGTGAATTTTAGTATTCGTAAAGTCTAACTTAAAGTCGCGGAGAGTGTGCTTCATCCAAAGAAGCTGCGTGACACACTCACCCATCGCGATGTATTCGGCTTCGGTGGTAGATAAAGCAACACAGTGTTGTTTCCCTCGCACTAACTCACTAGACTCGAGCCGAGAAGTTGACAACAACCACTCGTGCTCTTTCTATCGAGCTTACTACCGGCATAATCCGAATCGGAGTAGCCGATTAGTTCGAACTTCGTAGATCTAGGGTACCAAATACCAACGTTAAGTGTACCCTTAAGATATCTAAGGATACGCTTAACTAGGGTTAGGTGAGACTCCTTAGCACAGGTTTGAAACCTGGCGCACATACTTACTGCGAATAGGATGTCGGGTCGACTAGCAGTTAAGTATAGGAGACTCCCTATTACGCTCCTATAGTATTTTAAGTCAATGGACTTACTTTCTAGGTCTTCTCCTATGTTAACATTTATCGCCATTGGGGTGTTTATTACCTTAGCGTCTTGCATTCCAAATCTTTTAATTAACTCCTTAGTGTATTTTTGTTGATATAGGTATATACCTTCCTTAGTTTGTTTAATTTGTAGACCTAAAAAGAAACTTAACTCGCCTACCAAGTTCATTTGGAACTCACTTTCCATGAGTGAAATGAACTCGTTTAGTAAGGCTGAGTTAGAGGTTCCAAAAATTATATTGTCTACGTAAATTTGAGCTATGAAAATTTCTTTACCTAAGGTTTTTACGAAGAGAGTTGGGTCAACTAAGCCTTGGTTAAACCCTTTTGACTCAAGATGGATTGAAAGTCTCTCGTACCAAGCTCGAGGAGCTTGTTTAAGTCCATAGAGAGCTTTCTTAAGTTTTAGAACATGGTCGGGTTTATCTAGATTTTCGAATCCGGGGGGTTGGCTGACATAAACTTCTTCTTTAATGTATCCATTTAGGAATGCTGACTTAACATCCATTTGAAACAGCTTAAATCCTCGATGTGCGGCATAAGCTAGCAACATTCGAATGGATTCGAGTCTAGCTACTGGGGCATAGGTTTTGTCGTAATCTAAGCCTTCGACTTGGCTAAACCCTTTGGCGACTAACCTAGCCTTGTTTCTAACTACTTCACCTTTATCATCAAGCTTATTTCGAAACACCCACCTTGTTCCAATTATTGTTTTGTCTTTAGGTGGTGGTACTAATTCCCACACTTCATTCCTAGTAAATTGAGCTAGCTCTTCTTGCATTGCAATAATCCAATCGGGATCAAGAAGAGCTTGTTCAATTGATTTGGGTTCTATCTTTGAAATTAAGGAAATTTGACTAAGGTTCCTATAGGATGCTTTAGTTCGAACTCCTAGATTAGGATCTCCTATCACTTGATCGATAGGGTGGTTAGTCTGAATCCTAGATTGGGTTGGGTTTGTGTCACCTAATGCTTGATCAATGGGGTGACTTGGTTGAACACTAGTTTGGTTGGAGTCATCTATCACTTGATCAATAGAGTGACTTGGTTGACTTAGGTTAGGATTAACACTAGACCTGATCTCCGGATCAGAGTTAGGTCTAGTATGAATCGGCTCGCTAATTGGGGTTGCTGGGGGTTTTGTAGGTTCATGTCCTTCATCAAATACTACATTGATAGTCTCCTCGACTCTAAGGGTGTCGTGGTTATATACTCTAAAAGCTCGACTTGTAATCGAGTATCCTAGAAAGATTCCGGTCATGGTTTTGGATGTAAATTTCCCTAAGTAATCCTTAGTGTTTAGGATATGTACCATACACCCAAATACCCTAAAGTACTTGATGTTGGGTACTTTATCGTGATAAATCTCGTATGAGGTCTTAAGGTGCCTTTTTACCATAAGGATCCTATTTTGGACATAGCATGTTGTACTCACGGCTTCTGCCCAAAACCTATCGGGTAGGTCGTATTCGTTCAACATGGTCCTAGCGGCTTCTTGTAGAGTTCAGTTTTTCTGCTCCACTAGGCCATTTTTTTGAGGGGTCCTAGGGCAAGAAAATTCATGGTGGTATCCGTTTAGGTTACAGAAGTCGGTGATCCTTTGATTTTCGAATTCACCACCATGATCGCTTCTAAGTCTTTTATCCTTAAGGTCTTTTTGATTCTCGATTAATTTGAATAGATTGATTAATTGATCTAGGGTATCATTTTTATGTTTGATGAACCTAACCCAGGTAAACCTGGAGTAGTCGTCAATTATGACTAAGCAATATTGACTTCTATTGAGTGACTTGGCTCCATGTGAATCGAATAGATCCATATGCAGGAGCTCAAGTACACTTGAGGTTCATTCTTGGTTATTTAACTTGTGTTGTGTCCTAGGTTGTTTTCCTTGTTGACAAGCATTACAGATTTTATTAACCAAGTTGTTGAGGTTGGGTAAGCCTCTGACTAAGCCACTCTGACTCATCTTGTGGACGAGTCTTGGGTGCGAGTGATCGAGTCGTCGGTGCCACAACCATGATTCCTCTTCCTGTGTCATAAGACATTTGGCTGAGGATTTGATTAAGTTAATTGTATAAATGTTATTTGTCCTAGTTCCTTTGAGTATTGTTTTAGCTGTTTTATTTGTTTTAATTACATATTCATTTTCTAAAAATACGACCTTATAGTTATTGTCACATAATTGGCTTACGCTAAGCAGGTTATATTCAAAATTCTCTACAAGTAATACATTTTTAATAACAAAATTCGAGTTAAGCTCGATATCACCTGATCCGATGATTTTGAGCTTGTCGTTATTCCCAAAGGCTACCGATCCTTGTCGTTTGAATCGAAGCTTTGTGAATTTGAGTTGATCCCCGGTCATGTGTCGGGAGCAACCGCTGTCCAACATCCATTGATCCTACACACAAGGTGGTTGGATTGGATGTTAGATTTTTTTTTTTTAAAAAAAAATTGGTTGTAAGTTGTTAAACCTAGATCATCTCACCTGTGTTTATATGATCAATCATGTTATACTTATGTGTTTTTTGTGAGATGACTTCCAATTAAGTTGATTAAGTGCATTTAGGTTCAAGTAATTTTATGTTAGATTTGGATTTAAACCTAGGCTTGTCAAGTTTACCTTTTCAAGATCATGGCTTCCAGGTCGTGGCGAGGCACAGGGGCCTTCTTTTATCGGATCATCGACCACTTCCTTAGACAAAGCCATTTTCAAGAAAATGATGACTTGACTCACCTAAGACTATCTCCTAGTCTAACTGGTTATTTTTGAAAAGAGGCTCCCCGAGGCTCAATCTTTTCGAAGAATTTTAGATGGTTATGTTTTTGAAAAGAGGCTCCCCGAGGCTCAATCTTTTCGAAGAATTTTAGTTGGTTATGTTCATGTTCTAAGTGAGTTCACAAGTTTTAAAGCACAAATTTTCTAAGTTAAAGCATGCAATTTCTAAGTTAAAGCACACACTTTTTAAGTTAAAACATGTTAGGGCAATCTCTTGCCGTAATATGGTTTTGATGGTGTGGCAAAGGGTTTAAGTTAGTTTGATATGTTGATTTGATATGTGCGTTGAAGTCATGCAGGACTTAGTAATTCGCACATGGAGCCATGGCGAGTTTCACATCTCATGACTCGTGCCTTAAGTCGGTGAAGGATAGCTTTGCGGAAGCCGTGCGCTTGGAGCATCCGAGGGACCGTCAGACGAGGAGCTTGGAGTGAAGCCGGAGGAAGTAGACTTCGAGGCAAGAGACGCGAAGGAGCATTGCAGAGTCGTGCGCCTGATGCTGCCGAGGGACGTGGCCGCGAACGAAGAGAACTTCAAAGGCGAGGGACTCCGAGGGATGAGAGTGAGCGATTGTAACCCGGGAAGGGTAGCTCTTAGGTGAAACTTGGCCATTTGGCCAAGTGTCAGATGAGTTTTCCCGACACCAGTCGACTGCCATGTCATGGCGATCGGCTCGAATCGATGGGTCGATCGAGGTCTAATGGTGAATCAAGTTGATCGATCAGCCGGCATAGGCGGTCGATCGATGGCTAATCGATCGGCCAAGGCGGCGATCGGGATGTCACCGCACGCGAATGGAGTCGACCTCGTTGAGGACTCGGTGGTTGACATCGATTGATTGATGGGTGCCATCGATCTGATGCGATTGGATAGTATCCAAGCGTGGAAAGCGATCGTTATTGGGCAGCGGCTGGCGATCGGTGATGGGTGCCATCGATCCCTCTTCTTCTATAAAATGGAAGGGGGTAAGGGTTTGGGAGGCTAATGCTTACACTCTAACACTCTCCCAAAGTTCCCTAAAGCTTTCCATCCTCTTACCCAAGCTTATTTTCATTATATTTGTAAGAGGAGTGTTGTTATAAAGAGGTTACCTCCACCTAGCTTTGTGTAAAGGAGAGATCTAGTGGATAGATTGCGGAGTGATTCACCGTGGACGAATCGGACCGTGGATTAGCGGCGTAGCCGTGAACCACGTTACATCTCCACGTTTGTATTGTCTTTGTTTTATTTGTATTTGCTTGTCTTAGTTTATTGCTTCCGCTTGCGCTAACGTTTTGTAGACGAGTGAATTACGACATCCACCGAATGAGGGCTATTCACCCCCCTCTAGCCGGCCATTCGTACCGATCCGTCCCAACAAGTGGTATCAGAGCCAAGTCGTTTGTCGAGGACTAACTGCCGCAACAAACACTTCATCTAAAGATGGCCGGCTCAAACATCCACCCACCGAAGTTCGACGGCGAATTCTCTTGGTGGAAAAAGAGAATGGAGGTATTCTTTGAAACTGACTTTGAAATCCTTTTAATAATGGAAAACGGTTTCGAGTTGCCTAGGAATGAGGATGGGGAGCCATTGGAGAAATCGAAGTGGAGCAAAAGGCAAAGAGAAGAATACTTGGCAAATTCAAAGGCCAAGCACCACCTATACAATGTCCTCCCTCAACAAGAAGTCAATAGGATAGGAGAGTGTGCTAGCGCCAAGGAAATGTGGGAGAAACTAATAGAAATCCATGAAGGGACATCCGAGGCAAAGCTAGCAAGGAGAGACGTTCTTCGCTCCCAATTGTCCAATATCAAACTTGAAAAGGGAGAGAAGGTAAAATCCCTACACTCTAGATTTAAGGAAATTCTAACCGGTTTAACAAGTGTAGGAGAAAGGCTCTCCAATCGGGATATGGTAATGAAGGCCATAGATGTCTTTCCCCGGTCCTCAAAATGGAGCTCCATGGTGGACTCATTTTATATCTCCAAGAACTTAGAAGTAAGCACCTTGGAGGAATTTTTCTCAACAATGGAGCTTCACGAAACTAGGCTTGAAGGAATACAAGAGGAGCCTAGAATTCAACCTTCAAGAGGAGTAGCATTGATGGCAAATAAAGGGAAGAAGAAGATGGAGATCCCCTCCTCCGATGATGATGAAGCATCTTCCTCCTCCTCCATGGATAGCACCGAAGAAGCCTATATGGTAAGGAGGGTAAGACGTGCATTAAAAGGTTTTCATTTTCATAAATCTAATGATAGGAATAGAAGACCAAGGGGGAAGGTCATATGCTATAATTGCCAAGGAGAGGGACACATAAGGGACAATTGTCCTCTCCTAAACAAGAGCAAGGAAGATAAGAAAAAGAAGGAAGAAAAGAGGAAGAAGAAGGGGAGCAAGAAAAAGGAAGAAGAAAAGAAGGCAAAAGGAAAAGGGAAGGCCATGGCACTCAAAGCCAAGACTTGGGATGATGTTGCCCCATCCTCCTCATCCGAAGAAGAAGAGCATGTCTACTCCAACCTAGCATTAATGGCTCTTCATGACTCGGATTGCTCCTCCTCCTCCTCAAATGAAGAATCAAGCTCAAGTGGGGAAAGCTCAAATGAAGGGAGAGCTTCTACATCCTCATCATCCGAAGAAGAAGAAGAAGACATGGAAACTATGGTAACGAATGCTTCTCCTAAGAAAATAGTTTCCATAATTTCTAGTTTAACTAAGGAGTTATTTGGCACGAAAAAGAAAAATAAGAGAATGCTAGATAAAATTAAGGCATTGGAAAATAAGCTAGAAAATGCATGCTTAAATGATAATGTTTCTTCTTGCCATGATGATGCATGCTCACATGACTATATGCCTTTGGATGTTAATGATGCATGCATAGAGGAAAATAGGGCTTTAAGGGAAAAGGTAGATTATTTAACCAAAGCCCTAGAGAAATTCACAATAGGCTCCAACACATTAAATATGATCATAGGGAGCCAAAGGGCAAGCTTTAACAAAAAGGGCCTAGGCTACAAGGAAAAGAAAAATGAAAAGGCCTACAAATGCCTAATAGCTAGGGGACAAGATAAGAAGAAAGTATTAGCTAGGAAATGGATCCCCAAGGTATACTTAGTGAATCCAATAGGAAAGAACTTATTTTGGATTCCAAAATCCATCCTTAAGGGTTAGAAAACCCCTAGGGTAGTCAACCATATGGAATTGACCTATATCATATTTTGGTTGACTTAGGATGACGGGACAACATTTTTTAAATAGTGTTGGGTGACGATAACGTGCCCATAAATAGATAATATTGCTTAAATCATGATGATTGATGTAATTCCTATGTATATTTGCAATCATGATTTATGTTTTTGAAATTTGGCACGTTATCATGAGAAATAGGTTTGAATCATGCTTTAGGTGATACTTTGTTAATTATCATCATATAATACCTAAGGCATGACTTTTATTTGATGAATACATGATTTTCATGATCATTATGTGAAATTGATTCATATATGCCATTATGATCATGTTAATTGTTAGGTTGATACTTAACCATGATAGAATTGCATGAATATATTGGTTAAGTATATACAAATACCCCCTAGGATGCATCTCACACTCACTATAGGCTAACTTGATTGAAAACTTAGCATGAGTGAGATGTTAGGATGATACAAATGTCCACTAATGCTTATGGCATTTAGATGGTCATTTAAAGTATCAAAATAGCAATAATAGACCAATCATGGGGAAGGCTTATGTTTAATTCATAGACATATTGCCCAAAGATCATGGTTGGATATCTCATATGTTTTCAAAACAATTTCTTACTTTAAAATACATGTATTCATGTTTTGAAACAATTGGATACAAGACTAGGTGTTAAAATGGATACTCTTATGATCAAAAACCTAGTAGTTTTTAAAGCTTTTGGATTTTTGGCAAATACATGAAAATATAATAATTTTTCATGAAAACATATTTTTCACTGATAGATATACTTAAAAGAAATGTGTTCCCCAAATTTCATGATTTTTTGAATTTTCTGGAATTTTTAATGCATTTCTGAAATTCGGTCTGAAAATCAGAAAATCCCGAAATTCACGTGCCAGTCGACTGGTATCTGAACCAGTCGACTGATGGCCTGAATATCAGACCAGTAAAGGCTGAATTCCGAATTTTAAATCAACTTGTGGTATTTTCTTTCTTTTAGACTTGATGTCATGTGTTTTTAACTTAGTGATAATCTTTTTGATGGTGTCAAAGGGGGAGAAAATATTATGTTTAAGTTAATTATAAAAGGGGGAGAAATTTACATAGAGAGTTTCATGGATTAAGGGGGAGTTGCATGTTGTTATATCATGATTATGTTTACATGCTTTCTTTCCTTTAAAATTTATATCAAATGTTTTTACCTAACTTAAACGGATTGCCACACATCAAAAATGGGGAGATTGTTAGGGCAATCTCTTGCCGTAATATGATTTTGATGGTGTGGCAAAGGGTTTAAGTTAGTTTGATATGTTGATTTGATATGTGCGTTGAAGTCATGCAGGACTTAGTAATTCGCACATGGAGCCATGGCGAGTTTCACATCTCATGACTCGTGCCTTAAGTCGGTGAAGGATAGCTTTGCGGAAGCCGTGCGCTTGGAGCATCCGAGGGACCGCCGGACGAGGAGCTTGGAGTGAAGCTGGAGGAAGTAGACTTCGAGGCAAGAGACGCGAAGGAGCATTGCATAGCCGTGCGCCTGATGCTGCCGAGGGACGTGGCCGCGAACGAACAGAACTTCAAAGGCGAGGGACTCCGAGGGATGAGAGTGAGCGATTGTAACCCAGGAAGGGTAGCTCTTAGGTGAAACTTGGCCATTTGGCCAAGTGTCGGATGAGTTTTCCTGACACCAGTCGACTGCCATGTCATGGCAATCGACTGCTCTGAGTCGATGGGTCGATCGACTGGTCTAATGTGGCTGAATCAAGTTGATCGATCCGCGCCAAGGGACGGCGTCGGTGATGTCACTATGCACGACGCGAATGGAGTCGACCTCGTTGAGGACTCGAGTTGACATCGATCGATGATGGGTGCCATCGATCGGTGATGCGATCGATGGATAGTATCCAAGCGTGGAAAGGTCGGTTATTGGGCAGCGGCTCTGCGCGATCTCGATGGGTGCCATCAGTCGCTTGTCAGCAGGAAGAAACCCTCTTCTTCTATAAAAAGGAAGGGGGTAAGGGTTTGGGAGGCTAATGCTTACACTCTAACACTCTCCCAAAGTTCCCTAAAGCATTCCATCCTCTTACCCAAGCTTATTTTCATTATATTTGTAAGAGGAGTGTTGTTGTAAAGAGGTTACCTCCACCTAGCTTTGTGCAAAGGAGAGATCTAGTAGATAGATTGCGGAGTTATTCACCGTGGACGAATTGGACCGTGGATTAGCGGCGTAGCCGTGAACCACGTTACATCTCCGCGTTTGTATTGTCTTTGTTTTATTTGTATTTGCTTGTCTTAGTTTATTGCTTTCGCTTGCGCTAACGTTTTGTAGATGAGTGAATTATGACATCCACCGAACGAGGGCTATTCACCCCCCTCTAGCCGGCCATTCGTACCGATCCGTCCCAACAAAACATGCAATTTCTAAGTTAAAGCACAAAATTTATAAGTTAAAGCATGCAATTTCTAAGTTAAAGAACAAACATGTTTTGTACTGGCTCCCCTTAGACCGTTGAATCGGTTCGGTCTATCCACATAGTGGATTTGGTCCTTGGGAATCCAGTACGGGTTGGATCCTAGAGTTGAAATCAAAAGGTTCTTAGGGACCCATGCTTGGACATGTTTCCTATGTCGACTTACAATCGACATATACGACCTATTAGTCGTGTTTGAGTTAAACCCTAGTCCAGCCTTGTTGTACACGACCCTTTGAGATCCAAGTAGGAGGTCAAGTCCTTTGGATCCCGAAGCGAACCTTTCCAATGTGTTCCTAAGATCTTCGACTTGACTTTTCAAGAGAAAGTTCTCAACTTCGAGCTTTTCAACTCGAGTTGAGTCCTTCTCTTGACCTCGACTAGTCGAAGAGGTTAGGGAAACCTCGTGTTTGAGGAGTTTAACCTCCTCAATAAGGGTCTCGACCTTGGACTTGGACTTAGCTAACTTCCTAGACAAAAACCTAACCGTATTATGTAAAGTATTAAATAAAGTTCGACTTACATTAAGGGTATCTTTTGAACCGGATGCGTATCCGTGGCTTGACTTGAAGGTAGCTTCGTAGTCCGAGTCATCCTCAGGTTCCGACTCAAGTTCAGGTTCGGTCTCCGTGTCTGACTCAATCGATTTCGCCATGAAGACGTGGTCTTCGTCTTCTTCGGATGACGCTTCTTCCCATGTCGCGTTGAGGGCCTTTTTATGCTTAGGTGCTTTGTGGTTGAGTTTGGGGCACTCGGACTTGATATGTCCAAATCTATTACACTCATAACACCTAATATTAGAACTTTTAGACTTACCTTGGTTGGGTCGAGTTGTGGTTCGCTTTCGTCCCTTGGCTATCCTTCGAGCTAGGTTCATTAGTTCGGCAGTCAACTCCGAGTCAACTTCTTCTTTGGACTCGTCTTCCTCCTCGGTTGGTGGTGGCTTGCTTGCGATTTTCTTCTTCTTTGATCCTGCAAACAAGGCTATACCCCTCTCGGGTTCTGAGTTGGACTGCTCATGTAATTCGAAATCGGAAAAGAGTTCATCTAACCTAATTTTAGAAAGATCCTTGGAGACCTTGTAGGCATCGACCATGGATGCCCACAAGGTAGTCCTCGGAAACGAGTTTAGAACATACCTTATAAGGTCGCGGTTTTCGACCTTTTGCCCGATTGTGTGTAGGTTGTTGACTATGTCCTGGACTCGGGCGTGAAGTTGGGTCGCGGACTCGTGTTCCTTCATTTTTAGGTTATATAGTTTATTGAAAATAAGATCACGCTTACATACCTTGGCTTCATCGGTCCCTTCGTGTAGCTCCACTAGTTTCGTCCAAAGATCTTTTGCGCTTAGGAAGGGGCCGACGCGATTTAGCTCCTCCTTGGATAGGCCGCATTGGCGGATTTGTGTTGCCTTGGCGTCGGCTTCGACTTGTCGTTTTGTCGCAATGGTCCATTGATCATAATCCAAGGAGTCACCCACTTCATTAGTCGGAAGTGTGAAACCCGTTTGGATTATGATCCACATATCGATTTGGGTTTTGAGAAAGCATTCCATCCGACCCTTCCAATAACGGAAGTCATCTCCATTGTAAAACGGAGGTCGGACGGTGCTAAAACCCTCGAGATGGGTCATTAGAACAAAAGACACAAATAGATGGAGACGAAGAAACTAACAACGACAAAAACACGAAAACAAGTACCAAGACTCGCGTCTTGGATTAGTAGTGCGGGAGAAAAACTTAACAAAGTGAAATAAATAAAAAAACAGAATTAAAAGAAAAATAAATCTGTAAAAAGGCTAGATTGGTGGTTTCACCAAATCTTAGCAACCCCCGGCTCTGATACCAATTGTTGGATCGATCGGATCGCTAGAGGGGGGGGTGAATAGCGATAGAAACTTTTTAGTACGAATTCATTTTTAAAAAATAAACTTATATGCAGCGGAAAGATAAACAAAACAATAAGTAAAGGAGACAATAGACACAAGAGATTTACTTGGTTCGTAGCCGAAGGCTACTACTCCAAGGCCCTAGTGGTCCTTGACCACGTACGGAGGGCAAACTACTAAAGAACTCCTCCTCGTTGGAGGTAGGAGTTAGACGGATACAAAAAGCCCGAGGTAGAAGGACACTCCCCCTCTCCTCGTTATAATGAAAGCTTTAATAAAAGGAATAAGCTGAAATACAATTTAGAACTTTCGTTACCGATGACTTTAAAGGTTGGAGGTTGAAGCTCTAGTCGTCGTCTCGGCAGCGCTTCATCGTAGGGATGTCGGAGAGTCGGAGCGTATCGGAAGCACTTGGAAGCTTTTGAATTGATGAAAAACCCTAGGTTTGGCCTTCCTTTTATAGCCTTTGAGCCCCTCATCGAATGGGTCTTTAGCCAATCACAAATTGGCACAAAACCCCTTGAAAAATGGTGATAACTCTTGACTACTCGAGGCTGATCCTTTGACCGTGATCGATGGCCATCATCACGATCGATGGCATCATCGATTCGGTCGACCTTCGGATCGGCTTTGATGGCGATCGAGTCCTCAAGCCGATGGATGCTAGCTGCAAGGTAAGGTTATCTCAACAAAAACATAATTTTGATGGTCGTCGACCATTCGATCTCGACCTAGACCATCTATAAGAAGTCTTTGGTCGGATCTACGCTTAAGATCATCCCCTTAAAGAGGATACGACCTTACTTACGCTTGCACACACGAGCTTACCTCAGTACTTACGTGTTGCTTTTGCTTCCGGCCTTCCACTCAATTCCTTCGGCTCCCTCCGAAGTCTCTTGAGTGTCGCCCGACCACCGCGGCTTCCTCCGGGTGTCGCTAGCCTTCAGCTCCAGCGTTGAGACTTTTCTGCACACTTGATTTAGCTCATGAGATAACAATATATGCTTAACTTTGTATTGTTTGCTATAATCAAAACTTAGGTTCGACTTAGGTGCCTACTGCACCAACAAAAATACCACTACATTTTCGTCACATCTCTTGTATACACAAGACTCATCCGGAGTTTGAATAAATACATATGATTGGATTACCTCATCAAAGCGGATGTTCCAAGATCTCGAAGCTTGCTTTAATCCATAAATGGAGCGATTGAGCTTGCACACAAGATGCTCTTTGCCCTTTGCATTGAATCTCTTTGGTTGCTCCATATAGATGTTTTCTTCAAGACTTTCATTAAGTAAAGTTGTCTTGACATCCATCTGCCAAACTTCATAATCCATATGAGCAGTAATAGATAAGAGAATCTGGATAGACTTAAGCATGGCTACCGGTGAAAAAGTCTCCTGATAATCGATACCCTCTTTCTGAGTATACCCTTTCGCAACAAGCCTTGCTTTGAAGGTATCTACCTTCCCGTCTGATCCTCTCTTTCTTTTGTAGATCCACTTGCATCCAATGGCTTTTACACTATTGGATGGTTCTAGTAGCTCCCAGACCTGATTTGAATCCATAGATTATATCTCAGAATTCATCGCCCTTTGCCAAGATATGGCATCTTTATCTTGGAGTACCTCATCATATGTCAAGGGATCAGGTTCATGTTCGCCAGGGACCAAGTTAGAAGATTCTCCCAAGAACATAAATCTATTAGGTTGTTTAATAACCCTCCCACTATGACAAGGTATCACCTGTGTATCCTCTGTGATACACGGTGCAGTCACTTGTGGTATGTCCTCTTTGTTAGTGAAAGTCCTAGAGTCAATCATGTGATGATTGTTGTATGGACTTTATTGTATCATATTCCTATTTATAAAGGCATGGTTATTATATTTACTTGTATTGGTGTCAAATAAACTAAGTATAATAATGTCCTTGAGTAGAAGGTTCTTATCTATATCAATCGATTGGTTGAATCGATAATGAGAACACTACACTTAATCATTCCTAGTCAAGTATTAACATTCAGGGACAATGTTAATGCATAGAGACTAGCATGTAGGTCAACTCGATGACTTGATCTCACAAGTCATGGATATGAGATTCAAGTTGACATATGGGTATGCATTAGAAAATATATACTGAATTACTCGCCATGAGAAAGTATCATGGATTGTTATATGAGTGTCATATACTTTCTCATGTGACTATTAGTATGACTATTAGTCCTTGGACCTGGAGTCACCATGGTTCCCTAATAAGGAGTTGCATACTTTGGCTTCATCAAACGTAACCCGTAAATGGGTGGACTATAAAGGCGATTACTGGGTATGTAACAAATTATGCAGAGGGATGTGAGTGATGTAGATGGGATCTATCCCTCCTATATGACTGGAGTGACATCGTTATTCTTGATAGAGTGAGGCCACGAAGTGCATGGCTATGCCCAAATGAGTCAATATGAGATATTGAGCTCATTTGATTAGAGTGAGTCTACTTTGAGTTCAAGATATAGATTGTAAAGCTCACCCTTCCCGTCCTCCTAACACACAGCCTATAGACGAGCGGCGGCGCTACGCGATCATACATTCATGCATATAACAGCGGAAGCATTTAAAAAACTTTACAACTTTTAACTCTAATTACATTAACCCAATCAACCTACCAATTTAATCATGGCAAAAGGTCTTAGCAATTTATTTAACTAAACATATATTAACCATTTCAAGGTTCATAAAAATAAACATGAGTAACAACCATAGAAAGCATTAACGTCTCCTAAAAGTTTACACATAAACTGAAAATCATGCATAAGTCCGTATATGAAAAATGATCTCGTCCACCATGCCACTGCCTCACACATCTTTGCCCCTCCTACTGATCCCTTTAATTTATCCATTCCTTGCCCTTTTCTCGCAAGATAAGGAAAGTAAATCAGAAGCACATAGGCTTAGTAAGGTCCTTTCCTACTCACAAAAACATGCATCATGAATTAAACGTAAAGTAATGACATGTTCATTTAAACAACATATGAGCACAACATTTATTTAAAGTAGAGACATGATCAATTTAGGGAAAAAAACATAAACTTAGCATTTTCATCGCAACAATACATTGTCTCTAAACATGATAATTCGATGAACATAAAATGGTATATGCAGGATGCTCTTTGAAAACATATAATTTATATACTTAAACATAATCTCAACATATTGAGCCCGACATTGTACCACATACATCATTCGTGTGCATCCTAAATAGATCCGAGGTAGCTAATCCTGAACCTACTAGGTTACTAGGTTTGTACTATGTCCGTCGACCTAGGGGCAACTTGGAGCCCATCCCGTGGATCTTGTTAGGGTCCGGTACAAGCCATGCATAAAGTAAAATAACATACATGTTCTTTGTCCTAAAGAGTGTTCTTGTCCCCACTCTTAGGGAAACATTTCTTAGACATTTCATATACGTGAGTCATGCCTAACATGGGTGAAAACATAAGCATGTAGCATAGCATAAATCGGCATGAGTACAATTTAACATGACATAAGGTAGTGACATAAGGAAAATTAAGCTAACATAAATAGAAATCATCATCTAACATGCATAACGTGGAAGAATTTCAATAATACAATTTCACTAGCTTTTAAGAGAGTTCCTTGTCTTTTTTCTTTTCTCCTTTTTTTTTCGGGCTTGACGTTGGAGTCTGTGAATGCAGTAATTTTATGTGATAGTGTCACATTAGGGTTTAAACTTATCTAACTGTTCAATATTGCAAGAAAGAGAAAATAAATGTGAGAGCTTCCAGCTGATAATTTATTGATATTGCTGGAAAAGGGCAATGTGGGCTTGATTTCAACTAGCCTATTTCATTGTTGTTACACATTATGGGTGAAAACATAAGCATGTAGCATAGCATAAATCGACATGAGTACAATTTAACATGTCATAAGGTAGTGACATAAGAAAAATTAAGCTAACATAAATAGAAATCATCATCTAACATGCATAACGTGGAAGAATTTCAACAAAAATAATTTCTCTAATCCTATTAGTCGAACCTTCTACACATAGTTCTAGATTCTTTTGTTCAAGTCCCCACGGGGATGGCGCGATGGTAAGGCAGTGTGGTTGCTTTGGATACGAAGTGGGGTCGATTCCGGATGAGGGGTCTAAAATCCCCCCTGGGCTCAAATGGCCCCCCCACTGCCTTGTCACCGTGTCCGGGACATAGTCTCCCCCGTGATTTACCCTCCCTCTCGCCAATAGCCCTGGGACGGGTGGCAGGGGGCTGCTAGTTGGGCAGATTCCCAACTTTTGGATAGATTCTTTCGTTCAAAATCAAGCATACAACATCACATCGTAAGCACTTATACTGCAGGTGAGGGGATACTTACTAACGAATAGGATCAAAAACCTGAGATAAAGAAGCCTAAAAATTACTCCTTTCCAATCAACGAGTTATGCCACCCCTCATTCCAGTCTGGAGCCTATCAGCTCCATCACAAGAAAGCATTTTGTTGATACGAAGGACATGGAATGGGTGGACCCTAACTCTTAGATGGAAAGCATCCTTTCCTACAAATTTTGTCATGTACTTATTGCATGCAATGCGAGCAGCCTCAAGAGCTTCACTGGTAACATTTTCCTTCTCCCAACTCACCAGGTGCACACAGAAAGGGAACTCATCAACCCCTTTTTTCTTCATTCCAACATCATAAATCCTAATCTTCGGATCAGGAACACCACGACAGTACCGTGATTTAGGATATGGTTTGTTCTTAATTTGACGATAACAATGTGCAGGTCTCCTGCCCATCTTTCCAACGAAGCCGAAGGACGAGATCCACGTCGAAAACCAGAGAGGTGTGGGTGTCGGCGTTGGAGAGAGGAGGGAGAGAGAGAGGCGTTGTGGGAATTTTAGGGAAAAGAGAGAAGAGATGATATATATATAAATTAGGATTTTTCTTAACCTAATTATCCCCTTAAATGATCAGCTAGATTAATCAACTTCTTTCTTTTTATCTACCAATAGATATATTCTGTTATATCATACTCATTGGTAATCTTATGACTTAGTGGTGGGAAGCCTATTCCCCCACGGTTCATGGTTTAAGCCTCGACTACGAACTATTTATTCATTTTTTTTCTTTTTTTTCTTATTTCTATATATATATATATATATATATATATATATATATATATATATATATATATATATCCTGTAACACCCAAGAGATATATTATGGAGCTTACCCGATTGTTTTAAGTATATAGTAACGCCCAGGAGATATATTATGGAGGTTACCCCGATTGTAACCCTATATATATATATATGTATTTCCTTTAAATAAAAATATAGTAACTAAAATTTGGGATGTTACAATCCCTTATACCTTATAAAAGTTTCGTCCTCGAAACTTAGAATAACTCGGGGTACTTTTGCTTCATGTCATCCTCACGTTCCCAGGTGGCTTTTTCATATCATTGACTTTGCCATAGGACCTTCACTAAGGGTACTTCTTTATTCCTTAGTATTTTGACTTCTCGGTCTAGTATCCGGATAGGTCGACTTTCATAGCTCAGGTCCTCTTGAATTTGCACTGTCTGTGGCTCGACCACTTGGTTGGTACTGGAAATGCACTTCTTAAGCATCGAGACATGGAACACGTTGTGAATAGTAGACATCTCCTAAGGTAGTCCTAGCTCGTAAGCTACCTTGCCAACTCTTTTTAGGATCTTGTACGGTCCTACATATCATGGACTTAGCTTTCCTTTCTTCCCGAATCTCATTATTCCTTTCATAGGAGCTACCCGGAGAAATACCAAATCTCCGACATTGAATTCCAAAGGTCTACATCATTAATCCGCATAGTTCTTCTGTCGGCTCTGAGCAGTCTCTATTCTTTGGCAGATATTCTGTATCGCTCGAGTGGTGTCATCGATGAAATTCGTCTGAAGTCCCATATCTTTCTTCTCACCACCTTCGTACCAACAGATCGGAGAACTACATCTCCTCCCATATAATGCTTCATAAGGTGCCATTCCGATGGTAGCTTGGTAGCTATTATTGTAAGCGAATTCCACTAAACATAAGTAGCGGCACCAACTCCCTTTGAAATCCAAGGCACAAGCTCATAACATGTCTTCCAATACTTGGTTCACCCTTTCTGTTTGCCCATCTGTCTGAGGATGAAAGGCGGTACTGAAACGCAGCTTCGTGTCAAGTGCCTTATGAACGCATCCCCAAAACTGTGAAGTGAAGCGACCATCCCTATCTGAAATGATGGTCTTGGGAATACCATGCAGTCTGATGATTTCCTTAGCATATAATTGAGTCAGTTGCTCAATCTAATATGTCATCTTGATTGCTAGGAAATGAGCTGACTTTGTCAATCTGTCAATGATAACCCATATAGCGTCATATCCATTCGTAGTCCTAGGAAGACCTAAAATGAAATCCATAGAGATGTTTTCCCATTTCCACTCCGGAATTTGGATCGGTTACAGAACTCCTCCAGGCCTCTGATGTTCTGCTTTAACTTGGCGGCGGTCAGTGGTCATCGACGTCTTTGAGCTACATCCCTCTTCATACCGAACCACCAGAACTTCTCTTTCAGGTCTTGATACATTTTGGTGGATCCCGGATGCATAGAATAGGGGGTTCCATGAGCCTCCTCTAATATCTTTTTGTGTAGTTCCGGATCGTTAGGGATACATAACCGATCCCTAAGGTATAATACTCCGCTATTGGCGATACGGAAACCTCACCTTTTCCTTCTAGGATCTCCTGCTTGATCCTCTGGAGACTTGGATCATCACTTTGTTTTGCTAATATGTCATCAAATAGTGCTGGTATTATTGCCATTGTCGAAAGCTGCCCGGAAATAACCTCGATTCCATAGCACATAATTTCCTTCTCTAGCGGTCGAGACAATACCGATAAGGACATCAGGGTGGCCCTGGACTTCCTGCTGAGTGCATCGACCACTTTGTTTGCCTTGCCAGGATGGTAAAAGATCTCACAGTCATAGTCCTTCACGAGCTCCAGCCATCTGCGTTGTCTCATATTGAGGTCCTTCTGAGTGAACAAATATCGCAGACTCCGGTGATCCATATAAATCTTGCACTGTGCTCCATACAGATAGTGCCTCCATACCTTGAGAGCGAAGACCATAGCTGCTAGCTCTAAATCATGAGTGGGATAGTTCTTTTCATGTTCCTTGAGTTTCCTAGAGGCATAGGCAATAACTTTACCCCTCTGCATAAGTACAACTCCGAGTCCTAATCCGGAGGCATCGTTGTACATGTCGAAGCTCTTGTCGTTCTCTGGGAGAGTAAGGATTGGAGCACTTGTAAGTCTCCTTTTCAGCTCCAAGAAACTCTTCTCACATTCCTCCATCCATACATACTTCTTGTTCTTCCGGGTGAGAACTGTCATAGGTGTCGCTATTCTGGCGAAGTCTTCTACGAATTTCCGATAATAGCCTGCTAATCCGAGAAAACTCCTCACTTCGCTAGCATTCTTTGGCCTGCTCCAGTTGCTCACAGTTTCAATCTTTCTTGGGTCTACCATAACTCCGTCTTTGGATATAATATGACCCAGAAAAGATACTTGATCGAGCTAGAATTCACATTTGGAGAACTTGGCATATAGTTGCTTTTCTTGAAGAATCTGTAATACCATCTTTAGGTGTTCAGCATGCTCTTCTTGATTTCTCGAATAGACGAGGATATCGTCAATGAAGACGATCACAAACTTGTCAAGAAACGTCGAGAATACTCGATTCATCAGGTCCATGAACATAGCAGGAGCATTCGTCACTCCGAAAGGCATGACTACGAACTTATAATATATGTATCTTGTTCAGAAAGTTGTCTTCGTTATATCATCTGGTTTCACTTTCACTTGATGATAGCCAGATCTGAGGTCAATCTTTGAAAAGATGGTGGCACCTTTTAACTGGTCGAACAGATCGTCAATCCGTGGTAAAGGGTACCTGTTCTTGATCTTCACATTATTTACCGCTCGGTAGTCTATGCACATTCGCATAGACCCATCTTTTTTCTTTACCAACAGTACTGGAGCTCCCTATGGAGAGCAAAATACTGTCTCATCGACTCTATTACTATGTCTTCCATATATTACTGTCTCATCGACTCTATTACCACGTCTTCCATATATTATTGTCTCATCGACTCTATTACTATGTCTTCCAACCATGCTTATCTTCATATATTATAATAAGGCTAGCATAAGATTATTATGCATATATTCATCTCATCGACTCTATTACTACGTCTTCCATATATTACTTGTCTCATCGACTCTATGACTACGTCTTCTAGTCATTCTTATCTTCATATATTATAATAAGGCTAACATAAGGTTATCATTCATATTTATTTATGCATATTTAAACTAAAGGCTAGCATAAGGTTATCATACATATATTCATGCATATTTAAGCTAAAAGCATTTCTTATCTTACATGAAAGAAATAGAGTAGGCATAGAATTTCTTACTTGGAGCGGTAGGATTTGGAGATTGATGTGTATGTAGTGGAAAGGCAGAACTAGGCTTTGATACCACCTGTAATGCCCGCCCTTCCCATCCACCTAACACACATCATATAGACGGGCGGCGGCGCTATGCGATCATACATTCATGTATATAATAGCGGAAGCATTTAAAAAACTTTACAACTTTTAACTCTAATTACATTAACCCAATCAACCTAACAATTTAATCATGGAAAAAGGTCTTAGCAATTTATTTAACTAAACATGTATTAACCATTTCAAGGTTCATAAAAATAAACATGAGTAACAACCATAGAAAGCATTAATGTCTCCTAACAGTTTACACATAAACTGAAAATCATGTATAAGTCCGTATATGAAAAATGATCTCGTCCACCATGCCACTGCCACACACATCTTTTCCCCTCCTGCTGCTCCCTTTAATTTATCCATTCCTTGCCCTTTTGTGTAGTACAAGGAAAGTAAACTGTAAGCACATAGGCTTAGTAAGGTCCTTTCCTACTCACAAAAACATGCATCATGAATTAAACGTAAAGTAATGACATGTTCGTTTAAACAACATATGAGCACAACATTTATTTAAAGTAGAGATATGATCAATTTAGGAAAAAAAACATAAACTTAGCATTTTCATCGCAACAGTACATTGTCTCTAAACATGATAATTCGATGAACATAAAATGGTATATGCAGGATGCTCTTTGAAAACATATAGTTTATATACTTAAACATAATCTCAACATATTGGGCCCAACATTGTACCACATACATCATTCGCGCGCATCCTAAATAGATCTGAGGTAGCTAATCCCGAACCTACTAGGTTACTAGGTCCGTACTATGTCCGTCGACCTAGAGGCAACTTGGAGTCCATCCTGTGGACCTTGTTAGGGTCTGGTACAAGCCATGCATAAAGTAAAATAACATACATGTTCTTTGTCCTAAAGAGTGTTCTTGTCCCCACTCTTAGGGAAACATTTCTTAGACATTTCATATACGTGAGTCATGCCTAACATGGGTGAAAACATAAGCATGTAGCAAAGCATAAATCGGCATGACTACAATTTAACATGGCATAAGGTAGTGACATAAGGAAAATTAAGCTAACATAAATAGAAATCACCATCTAACATGCATAACGTGGAAGAATTCCAATAATACAATTTCACTAGCTTTTATGAGAGTTCTTTGTCTTTTTTCTTTTCTCCTTTTTTTTTCGGGCTTGACATTGGAGTCTGTGAATGCAGTAATTTTATGTGATAGTGGCACATTAGGGTTTAAACTTATCTAACTGTTCAATATTGCAAGAAAGAGAAAAAAAATGTGAGAGTTGTCAGCTGATAATTTATTGATATTGCTGGAAAAGGGCATTGTGGGCTTGATTTCAACTAGCCTATTTCATTGTTGTTACACATTATGGGTGAAAACATAAGCATGTAGCATAGCATAAATCGGCATGAGTACAATTTAACATGGCATAAGGTAGTGACATAAGAAAAATTAAGCTAACATAAATAGAAATCATCATCTAACATGCATAACGTGGAAGAATTTCAACAAAAATAATTTCTCTAATCCTATTAGCCGAACCTTCTACACATAGTTCTAGATTCTTTCGTTCAAAATCAAGCATACAACATCACATCGTAAGCACTTATACTGCAGGTGAGGGGATACTTACTAACGAATCGGATCAAAAACCCGAGATAAAGAAGCCTAAAAATTACTCCTTTCCAATCAATGCGTTATGCCACTCCTCATACCAGTTTGGAGCCTATCAGCTCCAGCACAAGAAAGCATTTTGTTGATACGAAGGACATGGAATGGGTGGACCCTCACTCTTAGATGGAAAGCATCCTTTCCCGCAAATTTTTTCATGTACTTATTGCATGCAATGTGAGCAGCCTCAAGAGCTTCACTGGTACAATCCCCCCCTCAAACGAAGGACCACATTGAGCCCTCCCCAAGAATTTCCATCCTCGAAGAACTTCCTCTACTTGATGTCCGATCTTCAACCCACCAGGACTTCCTGTCAACTATTTGGTCCTATTAACCCAGCTGGACTTCCTGCCAGTTGTCCAACCCTTCATTAAAATATGGTTCGCTATAGGTAGGATTTGAACCATGAACCTCCTAATTGTGAGATAGCCTTGATACCACTAGACCATAGGATAATTCTTCATTTAACATTTGGAAGTACTTGCACATGATACAATGATTCAACTTGACATGCATGAACTTAACATACGCAACTTGCAATACATGCTTGAAATATGCTTCGGTTGTAGAAACATATACATGAGACATACTATACTTAAACTTGTAAACATTGTGCTTTGGTTAACTTTCGAAACCATATATACATATATACTTTAAAATAGTACTCATCCTTGTTCGGGCAGCCCGGCATTGTACCATTTTGCGTGCAACCCTAATAGAATTTAGGGTAGCTAGCCACCAAACTTATTAGGGCAACTTAACTTTTATGGGCGGTCTAGGGCCCATGAAACTTTCAAGGGCGGTCTAGGGCCCGTGGGCGATCTAAGAGCCCGGTACATGCAACTTCAAAGTAAAATACTTCCTTTATATATGACTTACTTATTCTTTTTCATTTAACGAGTATTTTACATGATCATAACCAGAACCCATATAGGAAGCCTTTCAAGACATTCGATCATGCTCTTTGTCCCCAAAACTTATAGGGGAAGCAACTTTGTGATCTTTACATCTTGCTTCCAATGAAGTATACTTAAAATACCTAATAATCCAAGCAAACATAATCTAGATAGAACCTATAAATCTAAATAAAACATGATACTAGAAGCTAGATATGTAAATCAAAGAGTTACTTATGCTATAGGTAAGAGATAGCATCTTAGTGATCTTATGCCTTGCTTAAAACAACATATATCTTACCTATAAATCTAAACACACCTATATAATCTGATCAAAACATATTTTTATCATTTATCAAACATTTCACATGATCATACTCAACAAGCATATAGGAAGCCTTTAAAGACATTCGATCATGCTCTTTGTCCCCAAAACTTATAGGGGAAGCATCTTTGCAATCTTTACATCTTGCTTCCAATGAAATATACTTAAAATACCTAAAAGTACAAACAAACATAATCTGGACAAAACATATAAATCCAAATAAAACATGATAATAGAACCTAGATGTGCAAATCAAGGAGTTATACTCTAGGTGAGAAATAACATTTTGGTGATCTTAGATCTTGCTTAAAAAGACCTATACCTCAACTATATATCTGATCACACACATATATCATCTGATCCAAACATATAATCTTCAAAACATATGAAAAGAAGCTATATAAAGCAATCGAAGAACTACTTATACTGCAGGTGAGAGATACTTATACCTATAGCGAACCATATTTTAATAGGGATGTGAAGTTTATGGGAGTTGTCGGCTGTGAGTTTGGGGGAGTTGTGCAATCGCTGCGAAGATCAGGTTGTTGCTGTGAATAAGGTTTGTTTAGGGGTTATTGGTGGGTTGCGAAGTTGTGTCGGCTGTGTGAGTTAGATGTGCCTGTAGTGCGTGAATGGAGGGGCTATGAAGTTGTGTCGGCTGTGATGAGTGGATGAAGCTATGCTAGGGATTGAATCGGGATAAGCAGTGTGTGGTAAGCCTTGATCTGAGAATGGCATCAATAGATATGATGCTAGTTTATATATATGTTAGCTGTGGATTCTTGATTTTGTAGGTAAGAAGGGCAATCGGATCAATGGTGGTGATTTAACAAGTTGATCACTCAGATTTGGAAACCTCAAATTATTGAATCTAAAAGTTGAGTAGCTGGGATCGATAAAGGTAAGTTTGATCTGGACGATTGATGATGTTATACTATGAATTACAATTTATGGTATGATAATTATAGTGGATGTTCGAGTTGAATTGATGTTTAATAGCTAGCGGACTATGTAGTTCTAGTCGAGAATACTAATTGTGGATTAATGGGGAAGATTGATTAGGTTAATTGGATAACTAGATCAATCTAGTTGATGAGGATACGAAGTCGGTGTAAGATTCAATTTGATTATTCGTTGTATGCTTGAACTTAAACATAGTTTGCTATTATGTGCAGGTATGGGATACAAAGCAGGTCCACAGACTTGAGGACTCTATTACTACGAGCATTGACAGCAAGTAGGTAATTTCCTACCGGTCGGGTAGATGAAATGACTTTCAGATTTAGACATAGATATGAGCATGCTAGGTGTTCATATTATCTTGATCCTGCTCTGTTTATCGTATGCTTGAACTTATTGTTGATATATATGTGTGCTCGATTATTGATACACATATTCCCTATCATGATCTAGGAGTTACAGATGTGATGTAAGTAGGTCTAACTGTTTAGTAGGGTGTAGATGTTAGAGTACGGAGGATGACCTAAATTGTAAATTTGGCAGAAAGGTCCTCTGTGGATAAGTATGGCCCTAAATGTAGGACTCATTCCATACCCGTATGTTGTACATTTATTTACCAACCACGGGTTGTGTAAAAGGTCAGGTGAGTCGTGGGCGGTTGTGTCGCTCTGATCGATGGTCCAGCTTGTCATGATCGGATGAGTATGACTCTCTACAGGATAGAGAGTGTCTTGATCAATTGGGTGTGACTCTGTTGAACGGAGAGTCTATGGTAGATCCAGATGTGATCCAGTACCCTCATGTCATTGCATGCATACGATGACATCGTCTCCTTAGGGTTGAAAGAGAGTCATCGTCATCACGCCTCCCGGGTTACTCGGAGGAGTAATCGGTGTGAGCATAGCATTTGTTGTGCCACACTCTACCATTATAGGCGATGGTAGTTGGAGTTGCGCAAATATCTCAGTGCGTGCACTCGACCACTCATTTGTAGTGTCGATCGGAGTAGCCAGCAGGGACCCGTTGCAGCTTGAGCTCTTTATGCTCATATGCTACTTGATCATCACGCCACTCGGCCACTCTATAGTAGTGGTTGGTGTGAGTTGGGACGATTGTCATGTCATGCCACCTAGGCCCTGCGTCATGGTAGCAAGTAGGGGTGAGCATGACCATGCATCTTTGCATTAAATATCATGATTACTTTGCATATGGTTATATATATATACATACCTGCTTGTATATATATATATATATACATGGATGATGGTGATTAGTATACATATAGATTGTATCTGTATGTATACTAATCACCATCGTCCATGTATATATATATATATATATCATATATATATATATATATATATATATGCCATATATATAACGTATGCAAAGCATCGTATAAAGAATCGACGATGCATGGTCATGCTCGCCACCCCTACTCGCTACCGCGACTCGGTGGCCTAGGTGGAACGCAATGACAATCGTCCCAACTCACACCAACCACTACTATAGAGTGGCCGAGTGGCGATGATCAAGTAGCATATGGCGTAAAGAGCTCGCTACGCAACGGGTCCTGCGCTGGCTACTCGACGACACTACAAATGAGTGGTGGAGTGCCACGCACCAGACATCTGACGTAACTCCAACTACCATCGCCTATAATGGTAGAGTGCGACAACAAATGCTATGCCTCACACGCAGTTACTCCTGCGGGAGTAACTCGAGCGAGATGACGGCGACTCTCTTTCAACCCTTAGGGGAGACGATGTCATAAGTATGCATGCAATGACTTGTGGGTACTGTATCACATACAGGCATCTACCATAGACTCTCTGTTCAACAGAGAGTCACACCCAATTGATCAATACACTCTCTATCCTGTAGAGAGTCATACTCATCGTATCATGACAAGCTAGGACCATCGGTCCGTAGCGACACACTGTCCACAACTCACCTGACCATTTACACAACCCGTGGTTGGTAAATAAATGTGCAACATACAGGTATGGAACGAGTCCTACATTTAGGGCCATACTTATCCACAGAGGACCTTTCTGCCAAATTTACAATTTAGGTCATCCTCCGTTTTACATCTACACTACTAAGCGATTAGACCTACTTACATCACATCTGTAACTCCTAGATCATGATAGGGAATATGTGATATCAATAATCGAGCACACATATATATCAACGATAAGTTCAAGCAAACGATAAACAGAGCAGGATCAAGATAATATAAACACCTAGCATACTCATATCTATGTCTAAATCTGAAAGTCATTACATCTACCCGACCGGTAGGAAATTACCTACCTGCTGTCAATGCTCGTAGTAATAGAGTCCTCAAGTCCGTGGACCTTCTTTGTATCCCATACCTGCACATAATAGCAAACTATGTTTAAGTACAAGCATACAATGAATAATCAAATCGAATCTTACACCGACTTCGTATCCCCATCAACTAGATTGATCTGGTTATCCAATTAACCTAATCAATCTTCCCCATTAATCCACAATTAGTATTCTCGACTAGAACTACATAGTCCGCTAGCTATTAAACATCAATTCAACTCGAACATCCACTATAATTATCATACCATAAATTGGAGATATGTGGATCTTATAGTTACTAACAATTGGTATCAGAGACATGGTCTATGTCAAGCCATAAACCTCGAACGAAGGAAGTTGAGCTCCTATGTCCGGATCAAGAGAACTAGACACCAGGCAAGAAGTCTAGTTAGGTCGGGAGCACTGAACAACTGGCAGGAAGTCCAGTTGGGCCAGAAGGGCGGGACAACTGGCAGGAAGTCCAACTGGGTCAGGAGGACTAGACAGTTGGCAGGAAGTCCTGGTGGGTTGAGATCGGACATCAAGCAGAGGATGTCCTTCGAGGACGAATAAGCTTGAGGGGGGTCAATGTGGTCCTTCGTTTGAGGGAGGGGGATTGTTAAAGTATTGGGAATACAATCAAAGTCCCACATTGGTTTAGGGTTTAGGGTTTAGGTAACATTTTCCTTCTCCCAACTCACCAGGTGCACACAGAAAGGGAACTCATCAACCCCTTTTTTCTTCATTCCAACATCATAAATCGTAATCTTCGGATCAGGAACACCACGGTAGTACCGTGATTTAGGATATGGTTTGTTCTTAATTTGACGATAACAATGTGCAGGTCTCCTGCCCATCTTTCCAACGAAGCCGAAGGACGAGATCAACGCCGAAAACTAGAGAGGTGTGGGCGTCGGCATTGGAGAGAGGAGGGAGAGAGAGAGGCGGCGTGGGAATTTTGGGGAAAAGAGAGAAGAGATGATATATAGATAAATTAGAATTTTTCTTAACCTAATTATCCCCTTAAATAATCAGCTAGATTAATCAACTTCTTTCTTTTTATCTACCAATAGATATATTTTGTTATATCATACTCATTGGTAATCTTATGACTTAGTGGTGGGAAGCTTATTTCCCCACGGTTCATGGTTCAAGCCTCGACTACGAACTATTTATTCTTTTTTTTTTCTTTTTATTCTTATATATATATATATATCTCCTATAACGCCCAGGAGATATATTATGGAGCTTACCCCGATTGTAACCCTATATATATATATATATCCTTTAAATAAAAATATAGTAACTAAAATTTGGGATGTTACATAGATTGTACTGAGGATGACACGGTCTATGTCTCAATTGGTCAATCTAGATGTCAAGGATAAAGGGACATTGTCACATATTGTGAGAGTCACAATTAGTAGTCACAAAGGTGATGTTGGAGCTCAACATTCTTGTAACTTGGGTAGCAATGATGTGTTGCTAAATACCGCTCATTGCTTATGTTCCTAAATCGGTTTAGGAGCATTGCCAATATTACAAGAACCTATAGAGTCACATACAAAGGGAAATTAGATGGAGATTAGGTTCATATGATGAACCATGAGGATTAGGTTCATGGGATGAACCAAATTGGATTAAGAGAAATCCAAATTAGACTAATTGAGTTAGACTCAATTTGATTCAAGTGTTGAATGAGTCTAATTTAGATTTGATTCATTGAGTCAATTTAAATTAATGAATAGAGATTCATTAAATCAAATTGACTTGAATCAAGTGGTTAGATTTGATCAACCATGGGAGATAAGAGGTCAAGTTTGACTTGACTTGAGAGGGAAGATGAATGGTCAATTTTGACTTGACCAATTTCCATGTCATGGTGACTTGGCATGGGGGTCGGCCAATGATGATGTTCTACATCATCATGGACTTATCATGTGGTGCCACCTCATGAGGGAGACCAAGAGCCATTGGCTCTTGGAGTTACATGCATGCATGTAACCCCCCAACTTGAAGTGGTTGGCCACTATTTTGATTGTGTGAAGTTATTTTGTGATTAACTTCATCTTCTTCCTTGCTCTTCTTCAAGCTCTCACCCTTATCCTCTTTAGGCTGAAACTTCCAAGGAGTGCTAGCACACTCTAAGTTGTTTTTCTCCACCTTTTGTCCATGTGGATACTTGTAGAGGAGTGTACACTTGATACTCTTGAGTTCCGACAAAGCATTTGGATGATCGGGATAAGCGAAGTGCATCGCTACGAGGGTAACACTCTCATCATATAGATCTATGGTAGATCTAGGTTTTCCATAATACATACATGTAGTTTTTATTTTTTATATCTTCGCACGGATCTGTGACCGGGCTTTCGAGGTTTCCGCAACGCAAAAAGTGATTTTTGTGGCTCGGAAAGTTCAACACTCTTGTATCGTTGGTACTGAAGTAGTGACTTCCCCTCTTAATTCCTCTAGAACAATATTGCTCATGGGCTTGTGGTTTATCACATAGTCTTCCTCTAAAAATCAAGCATTCGTGCTAACGATCACCCTCTGATCTCTAGGACTATAGAATAAACCACCTTTCGTTCCTCTAGGATAGCCTACTAAAAGGAACACTTCTATACAAGATTCCAACTTACCAGCATCTCCCTTCAGCACATGTGCTGGACTACCCCAAATTCAAATATGTCATAGACTAGGCTTTCGCCGAGTCCACAATTCTGTCGGAGTAGAAAGTACTGATTTAGATGGCACCAAGTTCAGAATATACACTGTCATTTTCAGAGCATACCCCAGAACAAATTTGGTAACTCAGAATAACTCATCATCGATCGAACCATCTCCATAAGAGTCCTATTCTTTCGCTCTGCCACACCATTCTATTGGGGTGTACCAGGTGCAAACAGTTTGGATTGAATCCCAACCTCAGATAAGTAACTCCTAAACTCTCCCAAGAGGTACTCACCACCACGATCAGATCATAGTGTCTTGATGTTGGTGCAATCGGCCCAGGTCACGATTGACCAGGACTCGAGTTTGACTCGAGTGATGTTTTGATGTTTCGACAAAAACATATGACAATGTAATTGTCATGGGAAAGTCCAAGTCATGGGTACTTGGCATGGGAAGTCCAAGTGGGACACTTGGCATTTGAGAAAAGTCCAAGTATAAGTCTTGGCAAATGGAAAGTCTAACATAGGTTGGCAAGGGAAAGTCCAAGCATGGGTCTTGGCATGGAAAGTCCAAGCATGGGTCTTGGCATGAAAAGTCCAACATGGGTTGGCAAGGGAAAGTCCAAGCTTGAGTCTTGGCATTTGAGAAGTCCAAGGGTTTGATATTGGTTGCGTAAAGTCTAAGTGGGAGTCTTGGCAGCATAAGTCCAATGGTTGGCGGCGTAAAGTCCAAGCGGAGTCTTGGCGGCGTAAGTCCAATGTGCCTTGGCGGTGTAGACACCATTAGCATGACATAGCCGATGGAAGCACCTGAAGGCTAACGCGATGGATGAACATGTCATGGATGACTTGGAGGGATCCGAAAGGCGTGAGGCTGATGGAGGTGGCTAGAAGGCTTAGGTCTAGGCTAAGGGTGGTCTAGCAAGTATGGGGGCACCATACTTGGGCTAAAACCTCATTTTTGAGGTGTGCGGCCCGGTACCATGTGGCGGTCGTGGACCGAAATCAACTAGAGTTTATTGCGGGTTGTGGCCGCAATCGATCATTTGCGAGTGGGGCGATCGATGGCTCGAGCAGTCGACTGATCGTGTGATTAGTCGACTGGTGCTCGAGAAATCGGCCACAGAATGGAGTCGAGACTCGATTGGTCAAGTGAGGACTCCATCAGTCGACTGATGGGTATGATCAGTCGACTGATGGTAGATCCGTTGGACTTATCCAACGTGGATCTAGCCGTTGTCTCACGACAACAGTGGCATCAGTCGACTGATGGTCTCGATCAGTCGACTGATCGACTTTTTCCAGCACAGGTTGAAGCTTTATAAGGAGCTCGTGATGGAGGAAAATGGTATGGTTCTTTGAGGTGATTTGGGGCGAGTTGCTGCTGCAATTCAGGGTCTCCATGTGCTACTCGATCAACCAAGTGATCAAGCATTCAAAGAGCATTTGTAAAGTATTTTCTTTACTTGTATTGCTTTGTATTTCATTATAGTGCTTGTATTCATCTTGTATTACTGTTGTATACATTGTATGAGGTTTCTCCACCTCCGAATTGTTCCAAGAAGGAGTTATTTTATAGTGGTGTGTGATTGGCATCACTAGGGCTTGTTTGAGCCCGATCCGTGAAGTAGGAACCGTGCGGTTCCGAACCACGTTACATACTCGTGTTCGTGTTTAATTGTCTATTTCGTTATTGTTATCATTATCTATATTCTGCTGCGCTAACAAAATTGTAGACACGATCATGATCGAATTCCATCGACGCTATTCACCCCCCCTCCAGCCGTTACAAAGATCCTAACAAGTGGTATCAGAGCGAGGTCGCTCTTCTGAGTTTAACAACCAAGGGAGCACACTAGAGGAAGAAGATGGAATTCCAAGACAAGCTTGGATGGGACATCAATACTCCACCACCATATGATTGAGAAGACTTTTGGGCGTGGAGATCAAGAATGGAGACGTTCTTGATGATGGATATAGAGGATTGGTTCATCCTCGTAAAAGGCTTTGAACCTCCTTGGGACAAAAATGGAAACGTCTTGAAATTGAAGAAGTGGACACGAGAGCAACGTCTCAAGTTCAAGACCGAAATCAAGGTAATAAAGCTCTTAGAAGATTTAATACCTAATGACATTTTGTCTAGTTTAGGTGAAATTCAAGGCGCCAAGGAGCTATGGGAAAATTTAGCCAAGCTCTATGAAGAACCATCCATGGCTCAAGAAGGAGAAAGCTCATCCTCACAAGAGAGTGGGGATTCAAAGGTTGATACGGAATCAACTTCTGAATCAGTGGAAGAGGAGGTGAAACAATTGGAAGAGGCCTCCACCTCTAGGATTGAGGGGGAGGAAGTTAGACCATCCACTTCGGAGCAAGAGTCAAGTCAAGAAGAAGCCTCTACTTCCGGTCAAGAGGAAGAGCAAGCTCGAGTTTCCGCCACGGCCCTAGGTAACTCAAACACATCAATTTCTAATAAAAATCATATCATGTGTTTTGAGTGTAGGGAATTTGGGCATTACAAGAGCAAATGCCCAAAGAAGGTTAGGAAAGCTCCACCGGCACCAAAAGTCAAGGATGCCGGTTCCCCAACATCTAAAAGCAAGGAGCACATCATATGCTTCAAGTGCAATTCAAAAGGACATTATAGGAATCAATGTCCTAGGGGGAGCAAAAAGACCAAAGAGGGAGCTACACATGTAGGGGGAGCATCCAAGGCAAACCCTAAGGTATATTTCAATAATGCACCTTCCTTAGTTAATAGGCAAAAGCATGCTAGAAGATTTAATTCTCTTGTTATTGTACATGAAAAGCATGCTTGAAGTAATAGACATATTTGTTTAGGTGCTAAAAAGGTCCACTTAGGAAATAAGGAGAAATTTGGGACTAATGTCCCAAGAAAAACCTTACCTAAGGAATCTATTAGGAAAATACAAGAACACTTAGGTTTTAACCCTAAATGGACTAGGCATATGCCTAGAAAAACCAATGCCCATGGTTTTAATCAAAACTCACAAATTGGGCAATTAGAATTGGAGAACCAAGCCTTGAGGTTAAGGCTTGAGAAACTAGAAAAGACCCTTAGGAATATACAAACTCAATTTAAAGGGTCTAATGATCAAAAGTCTAAGTCTAGATCTCAAAGTCAACATCTAGGACCTCAAAGTCGAAAGTCAACCAAGGGCAAGCAAGGTTTGGGTCACAAACCTAAGCCTAAGGTGGCTTACCATAGTGTTCCATTTGATTATGGAACACAAACTAAGTCTAAGAAGACCAAAGTTACTAGGGAAGATATCCCTAAGAGTAACCATAGTTTGTGCCTAGTGGCTAAGGTTTCTAGGAAACCTAGGGTGGCCACTAAAAGGTTGGGGGAGTTACCCCTAGAGTCAACCTAGGTAAGACCAAAATGACCAAGGCTAATAAGCCTAGGAGGGTCATTAGAAAGGTATCTAGGGAGGTTATCCCTAAGAAATACCTAATTAACCCTAGGAGCTCAAATAGGTTTTGGGTTCCTAAGAGCGTGATTGATTCACGCTAGATGGGTTAGGGTGTGCCAACCTTAAATGGATGGGTAGTTAACTCAACCATGGCAAAGGTGGCTTTTTAGGTTATTTTCAAGGTTATGGATACCTTGGAAATAGGTTTGAATTTGAATCCTAAAGGTTTTTAGGATGTACCAATATTACTTGAGAAGTTTGACTAAATGATCAAATTGGCACAATTTAGGTTTAGAGGTTTTAATGTGCCTTTTTTGGTTTTTGGCACATTTGGGAGAATTTAGAATAATATGGAAAAATATGATTAATCCCAACAAATGGCAACTAATATTAAAATTTAGGTATTCTTATACCTATATATTTTATATGCCATGCTTTGATTGCCATATAGCATGACATGACATCATATTTATTTTTATCATATATATGTCATGATTATGTTTGGGAATTAGGATTGAATGTCATGTGTTTTAGTTTTATATCATATGTCATGACATCATGATCATTGACCATGATTTATTTTTGCTATCATTATGCCATGATCATTTCATGCATTAAATTGATTAAAATTGAACTAAGGATAATGGCATGACTTGAAGTCTCATTTATAAGGGAATCAAGTAGGGTTGCCTAGGAATGCATGAAACCCTAGATTAAATGAACCAAAACCCACATCTCACATCTAATTGACATGTATGTGTATTTATACACCCTAGATATATGTGAGATGCTAGGATATGAGTTAAGTTCAAGGTGCATAGTTTTTGCATCTAGTTGAACCCAAACTCATCTTAACTCAACAGGTGGATCATAGGGAGAGCATATGTACAAGTCATGTACATAGAGCCCAAGGAATATGATCCAAAATAAGGTTTTGAAAACATTTTAAAACCATTTTGAAAAACCTTGGTGAAGTCTATCTTTTGATAGCAATCACCATTGATGAGATGGATACAAAGTGAGCTTTGTAACACCCGTAAAATTCCTAGCAAATTTTACAAGAATTTTTGGCTTGATGATCATGGGCTTTATGTGGGCCTTTTCAAAAATAAAAGAAAATAAGCCAAAAAGGGGTGCAAGGCCTAGGAATTGAACCCCTTTCCTCTAGAGATAGCCAAGCCTTATAGATGCACCCACTAACCAGAAGCCCAATAGGATTATATGATTAAGGAAGATGGGAAACTATAGATAAGTGGGACTAAGGGTAAATGAAGAGGCATAGAAAAGAAAAGAGAAACTTCTCTTCCTCCCCTTTATAAAGAAGAGGGAAGATTGAATTTGGTCACTTCCTCTCTTCTTTCCTTCTTCTCACCGAAACCCTAGAAGCTCTCCCTCTCCATTTTCTTCCTCCCTTGGCCGAAACTCCTCCAAGAAAGAAGGAAGGGCTAGGGTTTGTGTTAGGTCATCTTCTTCACACTACAAGCAAAGCGAAAGAAGTAAGTATCCCTCACCTGCATACGAGTAGTTTCGATTGAATGTTTGAACAACCTATATGTTAGATCCGGCCAAGCATGTTTTGGTTTATCAATGAAGTGGTAATCTATGTTTGTAATCTATGTTAGGAAGTATATGATGATGCTAAGATGGGAAAAGAGGTTTGGTTAAAAAGCTAGCCCTAATGGCCACCAAGACCTATTCGGCCAAGCTAGGATTGGGGTTTTACATGAAGTTACATGCTATGTTTTATTCACTATATGATGTAGTTAAGATTTAAAAATGGATTAGGACCAAAAGCTAACCCTAGTTGAGCCCTTATGTGTTTCGGCCACCCTAGGGAATTAGGGTTAGGGTTGCATGAAAATGTCCCTAATGATGCTATGCTAGGTTATAAGGCTATTGAATGAATGTTGGGTAACAAGAACCCTAGTTGAGCCCCTTATGTGTTTCGGCCACCCTAGGGAATTAGGGTTAGGGTTGCATGAAAATGTCCCTAATAATGCTATGCTAGGTTATAATGCTCATGAATGAATGTTGGGTGACAAGAACCCTAAGAAGCCAAAAGGGGCCATTCGGCCACCCTTGGTTGTTTCTTTCTTTGTGTGTTTCAATGAAGTTTACACCATGAAGTGTAGGCATATGTATGTTAATTGAATTAGTTAAAAGTCTAATCCTAAAAGCCTATAAGGGCCATTTGGCCACCCTTGGTTATTATGTTCAATGAAGTTTCATACCATGATTGGTATGCATATAATGTTGTTTAGTATGTAGATAAATTTAGGTTAAAGATTAACCCTAAAAACCCTACATGGACCATTCGGCCAACCTATGTTTTGGGGAATAGATGAAGTTTAATTCAAACTCTATGTGCTTATGAAGTTGTAGCCATGCTAAATGAATTAGGTTCACATGTGCCTTGTGTTTGAGTGAATTCATGATGACTTGTGGTCTTAAATAATGCTACTTATGAAGTTGTAGCCATGCTAAATGAATTAGGTTTACATGTGCTTTGTGTTTGAGTGAATTTATGATGACATGTGATCTTAAATAATGCTAGGTGAAGATACCATGCCTTAGTTAGTATTTACTTACTCTTGATGCCATGTCTCATGCCATGCCTTTGTGTATGTGATATCTAATATTACGAAATGGAATACGATAAGACTATGGAATGAAACAAAAGGATATGTTCACAAAAATGAATATGATATGATGATAAAATGAAGTATGATATGTTATGAAATGAAGTATGCTATGTTATGAAATGAAAGAAGATATGTTCATGAAATGAAGCATGATGGGTTATGAAATGAAGTATGCTATGCTATGTTTGTCAAGAAATGAAATAAGCTATGTTATATATTAAGCATATAAGTATTTTACCTTCTGCATGGCTTGTACCAAGACCTTAACAAGGTCCAAGAAGGGATGGGCTCCTAAGATGCCCTAGGTCGATGGAATAAGACTCGGGCCTAGGATGGGCTTCTATGTATGATTGCCCCTAGGTCGATGGAATAAGACTCGGGCCTAGTACGGGATGGGCTCCAAGATGCCTTAGGTCGATGGAGTAAGACTCGGGCCTATGATGGGCTTCTACGCTATGACGATTGCCCCTAGGTCGATGGAATAAGACTCAGGCCTAGAAACCTATTAGGTTTGAGACTTGCTACCTCGGGCCTATTTAGGGATGCGCGCTATGATAATGAAGAAGTGGTACAATGTCGGGCCCAAATATGTTGAGATTTATATTTACGTACCTAACATATATGTTTTCAAAAGCATCCTGCATGATGTTTACATGTTATGTTTGATGATATGCCATGATGTTTACATGTTATGTTTGATGATATGCCATGATGTTTACATGTTTGTTTGATGATATGCCATGATGTTTACATGTTATGTTTGATGATATGCACATGTTTACATGTTATGTTTGATGATATGCCATGATGTTTACATGTTATGTTTAATGATATGCCATGATGTTTACATGTTATGTTTGATGATATGCCATGATGTTTACATGTTATGTTTGATGATATGCCATATGTTTACATGTTATGTTTGATGATATGCCATGATGTTTACATGTTATGTTTGATAATATGCCATAATGTTTAAGTTACATGTTATGATTGAATGATATGTCATGATGTATACGTTACATGTTATGTTCGATGGTACGCTATGATGTCTATGTTACTAAGTTACATATGATGCATATTATGCTGATTAAGTATATATTCATGCTATGCTACTAAGTTAGGGATGATCCATGCTATATTTCACTTATGTTACTTATGCTACATGATGAGTTGATGACACCATGTAAGTTACATGTTATATTGATTTTACGTTATAAATGCTACAAGCCATGATTAATAATGATGTATGGTTTTTGTGAGTAGGACAGGATCTTACTAAGCCTATGAGCTTATAGTTTATCTTTCCCTCATACTGCAGATAAGGGTAAGGGATGGGTAAACTAAAGGGAGCAGCAGGAGGGGCCAATGTGTGTGGTAGTGGCATGGTGGAGAAGATCCGTTAAGTCTATTTATACATGTTACCTATGATGATGATGTCTATGGATGTCTTTACTTATGTCTCCCTATGACGATGATGTTATGAACCTACTAAGTACTAAGTATCTATATATATATGATGCATGCTTTATGTTGATAAGAAGAAGTAAAGAAGAAGTAAGAAGAAGTATCCATCCATGCATGGTATGAAACATACTCTATGTTAAGAAGAAGCGTTAATGCATGTTTATGTTTAAAAGAAAAAAAAAAGAAAAGAAAAGTATCTAGGTCTAAAGTCTTCCGCTGTAAGAACTAAGAAGTACATATATAAAGTCTTCCGCTGTATGAAATGTATGTACGGTCGCGTCACGCGCCGCCTCTCTGGACATTCAGGGTCTGGCAAAAAGGGCGGGCGTGACAAGCTTAAACTTTAAAGTTTTTAGTCACTTTTGGATCTTGTATCAATTTCGCTATTTTATCGGTAAAATATTTTTAAAACATTTTTCACCCAGTGTATTGGTCATAAGTATTATACGTACCAAATTTCGTGATTTTTTTATATACGTATAATTGTTTATGATTTTTCAAAACTTATTTCTGATAATTGAAAATCGGATTTTGATTTATCGATCATTTTAGGTGGCGGTCGGTGATAATGTCAATCAATCAGTAGCCTGAACCACTCATTGATTATGCGATTTCGGGAAAACTATGGTTGTTTAACCAGATTTCAGCTGCGGTTAAGGTCCCTAATCACTCCTAACCCTAGAATATGCTTTGGGAAGCATGATGAAGGGTGAAAATCCATTGGATATGGATTAGGAGAGGTGTTTAGGGTTTGTATCAATTTTAAGGTGTTGGAAAGTTCAATGTTGAATTTCTAACCTTAATTTTGATGGCCTAGAGTTACTATTGGCTTAGAGACTTCCCAAGGACATTGTTGGTGCAATGGTCAAGGGTGAGCGAGCCTTTAGGGGGAGTTATCCATCTTGGAATGATGGATGTGTTTTTTCTCCATGAAGAGGAGAAGTTATTGGGAAAATTGATGGGTTTTTGATACCCAATTTGGAAATTGGGAGAGTGAATAGGATTGCCTCTCTTGAGTGATATGTGACTTATCACTAGGAAGATGGTAGGCATCCTAGGTATTTTTAGACAAAGGGGGAGATTGTAAGATCTCATTGGGACATGAGACATTGACCTCCTTGGAGAGATAACCTTTTTGATGTTAGTCAAAAAGGAGAAGAATGTTTGAGGAGAACATTTGGAGAATGTTTAAGATTACAAATTTGGGATAATTGGTAAGGGATTTGAGTTAGTGTTCTAACTCAATGTGTTGTTTGGCTTTTGTCAAAACTCAAAAAGGGGGAGATTGTTGGTGCAATCGGCCCAGGTCACGATTGACCAGGACTCGAGTTTGACTCGAGTGATGTTTTGATGTTTCGACAAAAACATATGACAATGTAATTGTCATGGGAAAGTCCAAGTCGTGGGTACTTGGCATGGGAAGTCCAAGTGGGACACTTGGCATTTGAGAAAAGTCCAAGCATGAGTCTTGGCAAATGGAAAGTACAACTTAGGTTGGCAAGGGAAAGTCCAAGCATGGGTCTTGGCATGGAAAGTCCAAGCATGGGTCTTGGCATGAAAAGTCCAACATGGGTTGGCAAGGGAAAGTCCAAGCTTGAGTCTTGGTATTTGAGAAGTCCAAGGGTTTGATATTGGCTGCGTAAAGTCCAAGCGGGAGTCTTGATAGCATAAGTCCAATGGTTGGCGGCGTAAAGTCCAAGCGGAGTCTTGCAGCGTAAGTCAAATGTGCCTTGGCGGTGTAGACACCGTTAGCATGACATAGCCGATGGAATCACCTGAAGGCTAACGCGATGGATGAACAAGTCATGGATGACTTGGAGGGATCCGAAAGGCGTGAGGCTGATGGAGGTGGCTAGAAGGCTTAGGTCTAGGCTAAGGGTGGTCTAGCAAGTATGGGGGCACCATACTTGGGCTAAAACCTCATGTTTGAGGTGTGCCGTCGGCAGTGTCATGTGGCGGTGACCGACCGAAATCAACTAGGGTTTGATCGCGGGTTATGGCCTAGTTGCCGAAGTGGGAAGTCGATCGATGGCTCGGCGATCGACGATCGTGATCACCGGATCGGTAGTGCTTGAGAAATCAGCCACAGAATGGAGTCGAGACACGACTGGTCGAGTGAGGGCTCGATCAGTGGACTGATGGGTATGATCAGTCGACTGATGGTAGATCCGTTGGACTTATCCAATGTGGATCTAGCTGTTGTCTCACGACAACAGTGGCATCAATCGACTGATGGTCCCGATCAGTCGACTGATCGACTTTTTCCAGCACAGGTTGAAGCTTTATAAGGAGCTCATGATGGAGGAATATGGTATGGTTCTTTGAGGCGATTTGGGGCGAGTTGTTGCTGCAATTCAGGGTCCCCAAGTGCTACTCGACCAACCAAGTGATCAAGCATTCAAAGAGCATTTGTAAAGTGTTTTCTTTACTTGTATTGCTTTGTATTTCATTATAGTGCTTGTATTCATCTTGTATTACTGTTGTATACATTGTACGAGGTTTCTCCACCTCCGGATTGTTCCGAGAAGGAGTTATTTTATAGTGGTGTGTGATTGGCATCACTAGGGCTCGTTTTAGCCCGATCCGTGGAGTAGGAACCGTGCGGTTCCGAACCACGTTACATACTCGTGTTCGTGTGTAATTGTCTATTTCGTTATTGTTATCATTATCTATATTCTGCTGCGCTAACAAAATTGTAGACACGATCACGATCGAATTCCATCGACGTTATTCACCCCCCTCTAGCCATTACAAAGATCCTAACACTTGATAATTTTACCTTGACGTTTCTCCACATCAGCCTTGAATTTTTTGAACCTGTCAAAGCATTCAGACTTGCAGTGCATCAAGTAAATGTATCCATATCTTGAATAATCATCTATAAAAGAGAGAAAATATTCAAAATCACCTCTAGCCTAGATAGACATAGGACCACACAAATTAGGCTGAATCAATTCCAACACATCTTTTGCTCTATACCCCTTGGTCCTAAAAGGCCTCTTGGTCATTTTACCTTCCAAGCAAGATTCGCAGGTTGCGAAATCTTCCACGACCAATGAACCCAAAGGTCCATCAGCTGTCAACCTTTGAATTCTACTCATGTCAATATGGCTTAACCTTAGATACCAAAGATATGTTTGGTTCACTTTCAAAGGTTTTTTTCTCTTATTAAACTTAGAAGATAAGTTATTTATTTCTATTTTCATCGTGGGAGTTTTTGGTTCAAGAGTGTATAAATTTCTTACCAACGCACCAAAACAGATAATCTCCCTATTCCTTTTCATAACAATTCTGTCATTAAAAGAAATACAATATCCATCCATAAATAATTTAGAAACTAAAATTAAATTCTTTCTAAATGAAGGTACATAAAGACAATTTTTCATAACCAAAGTTTTATTCCTATCAAAAGATAAATAAATATCTCCCACTGCAATAGCCGCCACCTTCGTAGCATTGCTCATGTCGACGGTAATCTCTCTCTCAGCTAGTCGTCTGGTTTCCTGGAACCCCTACAAAGAATTGTAGACATGATCAGTGGCTCCCATATCTACACACCAGGTACCGATAGATAACACCGCTAAACATATTTCAATGACTAAACTAAAAGATATACCTTTGTTCTGTTTGCGGTTGGGACAGTCCGCCTTCCAATGTCCAGTCTGCTTGCAAGTGAACCACTTGCCTTTCGGCTTCTTCACTCCTGCCTGAGATCCTGCCGCCATCTTTGCTACACCTTGTTTCTTCTTCTTGTTGCCCTTCGGCTTAGAAGTAGAAACCTTTTGAGCAACCATGGCATGAGCACTCTGTTGAAAAAGCCTTTCTGTTGCCTGGAGTTCTGTCAAAAGTTCTGCCAATGAATACAACCTCTTGTTCATATTGTAGTTCAGGCAAAACTACTCAAAACTTCTAGGTAGAGATTAGAGAATGATATCGACCTAGGTTTCCTCATCGATCTCCGCTCCAAGGACTTCCAACTCATTCAAATGAGCCATCATCTTGAGAATATGATCCCTCATGAGTGTTCCCTCAATCATGGTGGTCGTCATCAAGTTCCTCATAGCTTCCTACCTAGCAACCCGATTCTGGTGTCCGAAAAGTTCCTTGAGATTGAGCATCATGTCATAGGCAGTAGTCATGACCTGATGCTGATGTTGCAATACATTTGATATAGAAGCCAAAATGTAACACCGCGCCATCTCATCTGCCTTGATCCACTTCCTATAACTCTCTTTCTCCTTTTCACCAGAATCATCCGTAGGCTTAGGAGGACATTCTTTGAAGAGCACATATTTATACTCCTCGGCAATAAAGACAATGTCCAGATTTCGTTTCCAATTAACATAATTAGGGCTAGTAAGTTTGTTTTCTTTTAGAATCATAGCAAGTCGATTGAAAGCCATTTTGAAAAACCTAAGAATCATAGTGATCAAAATATTAGATTTCGAAAATTTATTGATTTCTCAAACAATAAAATTTCAAAATCAACCAACATCTCAAAACACTGAGAATATTGTATGCCATGATAGTGTGGACGTATACGAATTCTACATTTATAAGAGGAGGTTTTGTTGGGATGTATACTGAAAAATCTATCTTTTGTATGAATATCTTTATTTTTGAAATAAGAATCACATGGTCATTGTTTGCATATTTATGGTTATGCATATTGTCTGATACATTACATTGTAGATAACATGATGTGTGGTGTCACACGGGAGATCATGTTATCAGTTCCTTATAGAGTATAAGTAGAGGCTCACAACCGAGATGGTTTTGGACAAACCATTGGTATGGTTGTAGTGTAATTTGATATTGGTTTGTCTTGACCATAGAATTACACTAGTACACTTTGTGTGTATTGAGCAAGACCAACTTAGAGGTGATTCAATTTATTGTTGACTACATAATTGAATCGGACCTCGGATATTATGGTGTATATGCTCTTAATCCAGATATAATAACGGGCACATGTACTTAGTATTTATTTTTTTGATTTACCAATGGGGGAGATTTATAGATTAAATCGATAGGCTCGGTAAGTTGAGAAATGATATTATTTAATGGTGTACCATTGATTATTGGAGGAAACCGTGTCATATATATTAGGATGATGATGTCCCCTTGAGGAGCTCATAAGAATCATCATGTAAACCCTGCAGGTGGACTTGGCCCGACATGATGATAAGGTTGAGTGGTATTACTTGTTAGTAATATATGAGAGATGTCCTAAGGCAATCGCCTTATGTATGAACCATTTATATGATAAATGAAGATTCACTATTTGAGTATACATGTTTTATGTATTTGATTGGATCTTAAACTCATTTACTGAATGTCCACGATACGATTCACAGCATGATAGAATTTGTGATTGGATCACAACTAGTGAGTATCTCTACATGTGTAATTGTGATGTATCGGAATTATCCCTAGTCGATGAATTGATGGATTTGGACACCATCAATTCTGTTGAGACTAGCACGAGGTATACTCCTTGGTGTATCCAAGCAGCTGATTCTCACTGGCTGGAGACATAGTGATGTCCGGAGTTAATCGTGGATGCTAGTTATGGTAACTAGTTCATTGGAGTGACCAGCCGTAAGACTTCATATGGTTCTCTGCATATATAGATATGTCAATGAAGTTCTTACTATGGCTTAAGTGCGATGTTCCTTTGACTTGCGGTATTCAAGTCATCTTGATCATGGAGACTCATGCTTTGACATCTTAAGCAAACATCTCCGAGGAGATGTGGACCCGGGATGATTGGGTATAAGTCGAAGTGATCGAAGGTGTTTGAATAGCCTATAAAGGATTCACCACTCCTTGCGAGGAGATGTATACCCATGGCCTCTCGGATTGTTACTAAAGTCTTTGGCCAAAGCATTACATGTTTAGAGTAAAGTACTCTTCGATACATGTGGAGTAACTAGAACTGTGAGGACGAGGAAATGATACTTGGGCTAGGTGTGACGTAGTAGCCTAGTGGGATCGGCACACAATAGACCATGTCCCGAACCAAGTGGGTATAAGATGAGTGAAGGGAATGGGGCACGATTCATTCGAGCCATCAAGGGTTTCAGAAATAGTTCTGGATCAACCGTTGATCTTTTCGGTTAATTGGGGATCATGATGTACTACTAGGTGCCACTCATGATCGTTCTATAATTAATGGTTAGTTATAGACGGCCAACATAAACCGAGAACCTATTTGGTCACACGCACAACGAGTGTAATCCAAAGGATTTAAAACGAGCTTGAGAATGAGATTCTCAGACCGAGAGAAACAATGTTTGGTTGGACCAAACATAAAGCGAGCATGAAATTGTTTCAGTCGCAATGGAAGCGTGGATGGGCCGGGTCTTATGAAGACATAATGGATGGACCAAAATGGTTTGGTTCTAATCCAATGGATGAGAATAAACCAAAGGGTTTGGTTTATTTTAAACGAATGAACCAAAAGTTGGTTCGGTTCGTTTTAACTTAAAATAAACCATCATGGTTTGGTTTATTTTAACTTATCTTAATGGAGCGGGTTAACGGGCTTTATGGATATGATCCATTAACCATTAAGAGAATTAGTTCTCTATAAAAGTGGGCTTAAGGGATTGTTAAACCCTAATCCAAAATCAAAACCCTAGCCTCCAAGGAGTTGCAACATGGTTGTGCCGCCCAAGCTCCTTGCCGCCACTTGATTGTGCTGCCGTCAAGACCCTTGCCGGCCCAAGCTCCAGCCGTGAACCTCCGCGACCCTCCGGTGATCCCCAAAAGGTTCGGCATCAAGGTGAGCTTTTGTCTCCTTGTTTTGGCCGGCGCCTATCTCTTCCACCAAGCTGTCCAGTTTTCTGACAGCTTCTTATCCTCCGCCGAGCGCCGCTTTGGACGACGGTTAGTGCTCGACAGCGGCTAACATACGGGATTTGATCTCCGGTAATCCTCTGAGGTGGAGGACGAAGGATTCGTCAATCGGTTGACGAATACCTCTCCGGAGAAGCAAGTCTTGAGGACTTGTTTTTAGGTCCGAATTTGGATTCGGATCGTGATCATCTCTCGATCACGCCGCCTTCAACACGAGGCTAGTAACCCGCACGAAGACGGCTCGTGGCTTTGCGAAGTCATCCCGAGGAGCTCGGCGTGGATACGGATAGAGACGATTCTTACGAGGATCGCCGCTGATGCCGTTCCGCTACACGCCATATCTGAAAGGTATAACGTAGTTTAATTTCTTTTATTGCAATTTTAATTTACGGTTATGTCTACACTTGTTGTAATAGCATGCGTGTGTTGTAATAAATAGGAGTATTTATTATTTTTATTGCTTCCGCTGTGCTCATGTTTACGAAACATGATCGAACACACACACGCCTTGTGATGCAAAAACCCAACAAAGGGTATCGAGCCCAGTTGTGTTTCACATAATCGTAAAAATGGTTTTATGATAGTCATAATGTATTTCTGGAAGTTTTCTAAATTTTGGAAATTTAGAAGTATTTATGGAAATTTTTCAATTTTGGAAAGTCTAGAAGTATTTATGGAAATCTTCCACTTTTGGAAAGTTGGAAGTATTTATGGAAATTGATATTTTCCATAAATAAAATATTTGATTAGATTCTGGAAATTTGTTTCCTAATTTAATCATGATTTGATTTGGGAATCAAATCTTAAAATATTTTATTTCCATAAGTAGTTTTAATGATTTAGGAAATTGGTTTCCTAAATAGATTTTCCTTAATCAAATAATTCCATGAATAAAATATGTGATTAGATTTGGAAATTTATTTCCTAATTTAATTATGATTTGATTTGGAGAATCAAATCTTAAACATATTTTATTTCCATAAATAGTTATGACATATAAGGAAATATATACATGACATAATTGTATGCCATGTAATTGCATTAGATGCATAACATTATGCCATGCGTGTCGTGACATGTAGATGTATGCCATGTATGCCATGCCATGTAGATAATAGTTATTTGCATGCAAAGAGGATGAGACATAAAAACCCTAACTCAATATTAAAGCCTACACCTTCCATTAATATGGTTAGAACCAGAGTTCTGTTTCTTGTTTGGGTTGTTGGACTCACTCCAAGCCCGGCTCGAACCTAAACATGTTCAAATCATTGGAATAGTTTAACTCTAATATGGTAAGAGTCAGAGGTCAATCGTTAGTTTGGGTTGTTGGACTCACTCCAAGCCTGGCTAATTGGTTGAATGCGCTCTAACCATATTAAAACTATTTCGCGATTAATGGGTCGGCTTTAACTTGGAGCATCGATTTGTTGGACTCACTCCAAGGTCGATGTGAAGAGAGGTGAAGTTGGGTGCTATGCATATGATGCATACTTGTTAATGTGTTAACAACCCAATGTATGTGTAAACATTCAATTAGTTGATAGCACATTGTGATAGTTACATATACATGATATGTAATCGGTATACTTGATACCCACCATCATAGCTAAGAATGGCTTGTTGGACTCACTCCAAGGTTGTTCTTATCTATGATGGATATCAGCCCATTCGGAGATGGACCTACGATCTCCCGAAGTGATTTTGGGGTTTTTGAAATTCAAAAAATGAATGGGATTTATAAATGTATATTGATGCATTTTTAAAATCATCTTTCTCATATATGCTCGTTTTGTATTTCTAAGTTAATATATTGATCATGATGTGTTTGAATTTGCGTTCCATTTTTGGATTCGAATAAATTGACTGGGCCGAGTTTCATGGACTAGCTTAGAAGCTTGAGAATTGTTCTCAAGGTTGAAAAGCTTGCAAATGTCCTCGAAGCGCCTCTTCCCGCCCGTCCTAGTGACGATGTAACTCTGGACCAATTGTTGGCCTATCAGAAACATGTGAGTGATTCTGAACAAATGAGTTGCATCATGCTAGCCACGATGGAACCCAAGCTACGAAAGCAGCATGAGCATATGGATGCTCATATCGTAGTCCTTCATCTTTGTGAGTTGGTTGATGAGCAAGTGAGATTCGAAAGGTTCGAAGTCTCAAAGCTCCTCTTCACCTCTGAGATGCTAGAAGGTTCATCTGTGGTATCGCCAATATGTCAAGACTGTGGAGTCTTCTCGAGAAGCATGAGAGGGGAGCAGTCGTTAGTTGATTCCTCAAGAAAGGTTCTAAGAGGAAGTCAAAGGAACAAAGAGAAGGGAAAGAAGAGAAGGGCTAAGAAGGTAGAACTAGCATTAAAAGGAAACTTGCCATCATTATGGCAAGGAGAGCCATTTATGAAGAAAGTGCAAGATTTATCTTGAGTCCATGAAGAAGGATAAGGCATCTGATGCCCCATCTTCTTCGTAAATCTTCTTTATTGATTGTCATTCTATTTCCTAGACACTTGGGTATTTGATACTCGGTGTGGCTCACATATATGTAATGACATACATGGGCTAAGGAATAGAAGAAGACTCACAAGGGAGAGTCAAATTTACGTGTTGGGAATGGAGCAGCGCCGACTACTCGCCATCGGAACGCATTTGTTGGAACTCCGTAGGACTTGTCTTAGAACTCGACAATTGCTTTTATGTTCCTTCGCTGATAAAGAACATCATTTCTATTTCTTGTCTAAATAGAAATGGGTTCCATTTGACTTTAGTAACAATTGTTGTTACATAACTTTGAATGGAGTTCTTTATGGATTGGAACTTTAAGCAATGGTGTTTATACGCTGGACGATCCAAAGGACGCATTTTCAATATCGGCGAGCAACACGCTGCTCAAAGGATAATCAAATAGACTCCTATATGTGGCATTGTCGCCTTGGCCATATAAGCAAGAAACGCATGTCCGAATTACACCGATGTGGAATTCGAATCGCTTGAATTGATTCATACGATACTGTGAATCATGCTTAAAAGGCAAGATGACTAAGTTACCTTTACCGAAAAGGTGAACGAGTGGGAGAGTTAGGTCTAGTACATACCGATGTATGTGGACCTATGTCAACTCAAGCTTTAGGAGGCTATAGCTACTTCATTACCTTCACCGATGATCACTCACGGTTTGGGTATGTGTTCCTGATGAAACACAAGTCTGAAGCCTTTGAAAGGTTCAAAGAATTCAGAAATGAAGTAGAGAAACAACATGACAAAAGTATTAAAATACTTCGATCGGATCGAGGTGGTGAATACTTAAGTCAAGAGTTTCTTGATTATCTAAGAGACAATGGCATATTGTCTCAATGGACTACCTATACACCACAAAGATAATGGTGTATCCGAGAGGCGAATCGACTTGTTGGACATGGTCAGTCAATGATGAATCATGCGACTCTTCCCAAGTCCTTTGGGGTTATGCACTTTGCATACCGCTTACTTGTTAAATGTAATGCCTACTAAGGTAGTCTCAACTACTCCATATGAGATATGGGCTAGTAAGAAACCTCATGTATCTTACTTGAAGATATGGGGTTGTCTCGCTTATGTGAAGCTGATCAGACGCATAAACCGGATGCTAAGTCCGATAAATGTCTATTTATTGATACCCTAAGGAAACAAGGTTACTAATTCTATCATCCCGTGGAACAAAAGGTGTTTGTTTCAAGGCATGCCGTGGTTTCTAGAGAAAGAGTTTCTCTGCAAGAGAAAAACAAGGAGGTCATTGAGCTTGAGGAGGCTCGAGAGACTCAAATAGACATCTGGTGAGCACAACTGACAACTCATAGTGATGAGCAATCAATTTGGACCTATTAACACCACACATCTTCGTAGATCCGTAGAACACGCAATATTCCCGAGAGATATGGATTTCGTAAGTGAAGTGAATCGAACGACGTGTTACTCATTGATGATGAGGAGCCTACCGCTTATGAAGAAGTCCGACAAGTTCAGAAAGGGATAAGTGGCTTGGTGCCATGAAGTTGGAAATGGATTCCATGTCACGAAAACCAAGTTTGGAACTTGGTTGACCCACCAAGGCATAAAGCCTATAGGGTGCAAGTGGGTTTTCAAGAAGAAAACCGACATGGATGGTAATGTGATTACCTATAAGGCTAGATTGGTGGCGAAAGGATATCGTCAAAAACAAGGTGTTGATTATGACGAAACCTATTCACTGTAGCTATGCTTAAATCCATTCGGATGCTCTGGCCATAGCGGCTCATTATGATTATGAGATATGGCGAGATGGATGTGAAAACAGCTTTCCTTAATGGAAACTCCGCCGAGGACGTGTATATGATATAGCGAGGTTTCACATCGGTTGATAAAACCAAGGTATGCAAATTATGATCCATTTATGGATTGAAGCAAGCATCCGTGAGGCTCGGAATATCCGTTTTGATGAGACAATCAAAAAGTTTGATTTCTCACAAAATCCAGACGAACCTTGTGTGTACAAGAAGGTTAGTGGGAGTGCTGTCGTGTTCCTAGTATTGTATGTCGATGACATATTACTTATAGGAAACGATGTGTCAATCTTCTGATCGATTAAGGTTTGGTTATCCAAGACATTCTCCATGAAAGACCTGGGAGAAGCAACCTACATCCTTGGGATTAAGATCTATAGAGATAGATCGAAACGGTTGCTTGGTCTTTCGCAGTCTACATATATAGACCGAGTGCTAAAGAGGTTTAGCATGTCAGAATCCAAGAAAGGTTATCTACCCATCAGGCATGGGGTACACCTTTCGAAGTCTATGTGTCCGCGCACAGAAGACGAGAGGATTTGCATGAGTAAGATTCCCTATGCATCCGTAATAGGATCTATCATGTATGCTATGTTATGTACAAGGCCCGATGTATCGTACGCTCTGAGTGTCACGAGCAGATACCAGTCCGATCCAGGAATGGATCATTGGGCGGCTATTAAGATGATCCTTAAGTACTTGAGAAGAACTAAGGATGTGTTCCTAATATATGGAGAAGGGTACATGGTGATACGTGGGTATACGGATGCCAGATCCAGACAGACAAGGATGATTCCATGTCTTAGTCTGGGTATGTATTCACCTAGAATGGAGGCGCAATAAGTTGGAAAGGTTCCAAGCTTGACACTATAGCGGATTCTGCCACTAAGGCGTAATACGCTGCGCCTTCGAAGCAAAGAAAGGAAGCGGTTTGGATCAAGTAGTTCATCTATGAACTTGATGTGGTCTCATCAATGATCCAAACATGTGCTTCGCCGCTATCATCTTATCAGAGAGATCATCAATAGGAACGAAATACAAATCGAGAAAATTCCCACTGAAAGGAACTTAGCGGATCCTTTGACTAAAGCATTACCTCAAAGTAAGTTTGAGGGTCATGTTGGTGCTTATGGTATTGGATACCGTAGCGATTGGCATTAGGCCAAGTGGGAGTCTTAGTAATATATGAGAGATGTCCTAAGGCAATCGCCTTATGTATGAACCATTTATATGATAAATGAAGATTCACTATTTGAGTATACATGTTTTATGTATTTGATTGGATCTTAAACTCATTTACTGAATGTCCACGATACGATTCACAGCATGAGAGAATTTGTGATTGGATCACAACTAGTGAGTATCTCTACATGTGTAATTGTGATGTATCGGAATTATCCCTAGTCGATGAATTGATGGATCTGGACACCATCAATTCTGTTGAGACTAGCACGAGGTATACTCCTTGGTGTATCCAAGCAGCTGATTCTCACTGGCTGGAGACATAGTGATGTCCGGAGTTAATCGTGGATGCTAGTTATGGTAACTAGTTCATTGGAGTGACCAGCCGTAAGACTTCATATGGTTCTCTGCATATATAGATATGTCAATGAAGTTCTTACTGTGGCTTAAGTGCGATGTTCCTTTGACTTGCGGTATTCAAGTCATCTTGATCATGGAGACTCATGCTTTGACATCTTAAGCAAACATCTCCGAGGAGATGTGGACCCGGGATGATTGGGTATAAGTCGAAGTGATCGAAGGTGTTTGAATAGCCTATAAAGGATTCACCACTCCTTGCGAGGAGATGTATACCCATGGCCTCTCGTCGGATTGTTACTAAAGTCTTTGGCCAAAGCATTACATGTTTAGAGTAAAGTACTCTTCGATACATGTGGAGTAACTAGAATCCGTAGGACGAGGAAATGATACTTGGGCTAGGTGTGACGTAGTCAGCCTAGTGGGGACTGACACAATAGACCATGTCCTGAACCAAGTGGGTATAAGATGAGTGAAGGGAATGGGGAACGATTCATTCGAGCTACTGAAGGGTTTCAGAAATAGTTCTGGATCAACCGTTGATTTTTTCGGTTAATTGGGGATCATGATGTACTACTAGGTGCCACTCATGATCGTTCTATAATTAATGGTTAGTTATAGACGGCCAACATAAACCGAGAACCTATTTGGTCACACGCACAACGAGTGTAATCCAAAGGATTTAAAACGAGCTTGAGAATGAGATTCTCAGACCGAGAGAAACAATGTTTGGTTGGACCAAACATAAAGCGAGCATGAAATTGTTTCAGTCGCAATGGAAGCGTGGATGGGCTGCGTCTTATGAAGACATAATGGATGGACCAAAATGGTTTGGTTCTAATCCAATGGATAAGAATAAACCAAAGGGTTTGGTTTATTTTAAACGAATGAACCAAAAGTTGGTTCGGTTCGTTTTAACTTAAAATAAACCATCATGGTTTGGTTTATTTTAACTTATCTTAATGGAGCGGGTTAACGGGCTTTATGGATATGATCCATTAACCATTAAGAGAATTAGTTCTCTATAAAAGTGGGCTTAAGGGATTGTTAAACCCTAATCCAAAATCAAAACCCTAGCCTCCAAGGAGTTGCCGCCCAACCTGGTTGTGCCGCCCAAGCTCCTTGCCGCCCAGCTTGATTGTGCTGCCGTCAAGACCCTTGCCGGCGTCCAAGCTCCAGCCGGTGAACCTCCGGCGACCCTCCGGTGATCCCCTAAAAGGTTCGGCATCAAGGTGAGCTTTTGTCTCCTTGTTTTGGCCGGCGCCTATCTCCTCCACCAAGCTGTCCAGTTTTCTGGACAGCTTCTTCTCCTCTCGTCGGAGCGTCGTTTGGACGACGGTTAGTGCTCTGACAGCGGCTAACATACCGGGGATTTGATCTCCGGTAATCCTCTGAGGTGGAGGATGAAGGATTCGTCAATCGGTTGACGAATACCTCTCCGGAGAAGCAAGTCTTGAGGACTTGTTTTTAGGTCCGAATTTGGATTCGGATCGTGATCATCTCTCGATCACGTCGTCTTCAACACGAGGCTAGTAACCCGTACGAAGACGAAGCTCGTGGCTTGGCGAAGTCATCCCGAGGAGCTCGGCGTGGATACGGATAGAGACGATTCTTACGAGGATCGTTCCGGTTGATGCCGTTCCCGCTACACGTCATACGAAAGGTATAACGTAGTTTAATTTCCTTTTATTGCAATTTTAATTTACGGTTATGTCTACACTTGTTGTAATAGCATGCGTGTGTTGTGTGTGTTGTAATAAATAGGAGTATTTATTATTTTTATTGCTTCCGCTGTGCTCATGTTTACGAAACATGATCGAACACACACACGCCGCGGTGCCGGAAACCCAACACTACTCATGGAGTTAGATATTGATTAATTAATTGTCAGTAAATTAATTAATTGACGGGCATTCGATATATTAAATACGGGGAGATATTTATACAATTAATATATGACCCATATTTATTTATGGGGTTTGGTGAGGTAGATCAATGATAATCCTCTAGTGGATTGGATTATCATTAATTGATCGGACTTTATGTGGGCTAGATCCATTGGGTGGCCAAGATCCAACTCCTCCTCATGGTCCCTATTGTAGCCTATTAAAACTTTCATCAAACCAAGATCTGACGGACATGATTAAAAGGAGATTTGGGAAAAAATCTATAAATAGGAGCAAAGGCTTGGGCGACATCACATCTTTTGGAAATTAGGTTTTTGGAGTGGGCGGCAAGATTCATTGAGAGGTTAGGGTTTGGAGTTGGCTTAGAGAGGTTTGGGCGGCACAAGGAATTAGGATTTTCCTAGGGTTTCCTTGTCCGTCTCTCTAGTGGCTGGCGACACTAAAGATCCCTCTTCTTCTTTCTCTCTTGGCCGGCGCCCACACCATATCTCTTCTTCCCTCAAGTCTTGGCTGGCAACAAGGGTTAAGGTTCTTCCTTTGGAGCTCTTGGCCAGCGCCCATCATTCCTCTTTTTCTCCTTGGCTGGCGGTAAGGATCAAGCTTGGAGCTTGGTAGTCGGTTCTAGAAAGGAGAAGAAGAAGTCTTTGATTATCTTCTTTTGTTCGTAGCGAACAAGAAAAGGAAGATACGTGATCTAGGAGGTTTCAAATCTTGAAGGATCATTGCCCACACAACGTTCAAGAGGAGGAAAGGATATACAATAGAAGATCAAAAGGTATACAAGAGGTATAATCTTGTTTATTTTGATTTAGTTCCTTTGTATAATTGTATGTGGCTAATTTACTTGGACCCTGAAGATAAACACAAAAACCGGCGATCTATACATCATCTATTCTGCGACTAGTCGAGGAAAAGAGTAGGGTTGCTTGAACAATAAGTTTGTTCAAGATACCGCTCGAATCGAATAGCACGATGATGGATTGGTTGCTTGGGTAATCCGTCTTCGTCAAGGATTAATTTTTTGTAATCCGGGGATGTAGATAGGATCGTCATGCACAAGCGACCGAGACGGGAAGCAATTCCCCACAGGTTTTACCCATTAATTTTATTATCTTGTCAACCTTAATTTATGACAAATAAAATTAATAGTTAGTTCCTCTTTGGCCCTACAAATAAAAGCAGTGACTCCGATCGGAAGGATACTTTTATTTGCATCTAAGTGTTTACCATTACCCGATACTAAGGCAATTACCTCGGATTATGTCCCTTCCAATGGGGAAGTACACACACTCCTAAATAATTTCCTACAACCATATTTGACCTAGTGATCTGCAAAACAAACTTATCTGATATGGAAGAAGGCACTCAGAGCCAACGCGCAAGTTTGTTCGCATCACATGTCAAATTGTAATGGAGGTCGTGGGAATTAAAAAATATCCCTTTCCCACTTAGTAATTTAAAATTGAGGAATTTTCAAACACACACAACATGAATATCAAACAATAAGAAATAAATATGAAAAAAAAATCCAACTATTATGGCTTTTATTTTGCAATATGATTCCCGTCGTGTCGCCACCTCGTTCGCTCCTCCCTTTACCATACGCAAGCCACAAGGGGATCCGAATCGAGATAAACTATTTTAATTTACATCCATCGATCCTATACTCCACGAAGGAGTGTACAACATATCTAGATCGAAAGTAAATTAAAATGAGTAGCAAAACAGTACCATATTTAATTGCAAAAATTAAATACTAATTAGCCTCATCAACCCCGAGGATTCAAATAATTAGTTACAATCACACACACACAATCACATACATCCACATAGCCATAATAGTTAGATCTTATGCCTGCAAGCAAAAAGTTAGCCTACGTACATCCTACTATTATCCGACATAAACAATATATGATAAATGCGTGAAAGTAACTGAATCCAAACACACAAAACCGGAAACCGTGGCTCTGATACCAATTGAAGGGAATTGTTTCTCTTCACTTCGGTCGCTTGTGCATGGCAATCCTATCTCATGTCCCCAAATTAAAATTTTATTAATTAAAACTTATCGGGACGGAGATAGATTACCCAAGCAACTGATTCATAATCGTGTTATTCGATTTGAGTGGTCGCTTGAACAAACTTGTTGTTCAAGCAACCTAACTTTTTTCCTCGATTAGTCACGGAATAGATGATGAACAGATCGCAGGTTTTTGTGTTTATAATCGGGGTCCATGTCAATTAACAACATACAAAATACAAAAGAACAAGAATCAAAATTAAACAAGATTATACCTCTTGTTTTACCTCTTTATCTTCTATTGTATTCCTATCCTCTTCTTGGATGTCGTATGGGCGACGATCTTCCAAGAATTGAAGTCTCCTAGATCACGTATCTTCCCTTCCTTGCTCGCTCTGAATAAGGGAAGAAACACTTCCCTTCTTCTCCTTACTTTTGACGACCACCAAACTCCAAGTTTGGTGTCCGTTAACCCTAAGGAGAGGAAAGGATGTGTCGGCCAAGACAAAGGAAGAAGGAACCCTAGCCTTTGTTGTCGCCGGCCCTAGGAAAGGGAGAGGAGGTGCCGACCAAGGAGATGGGGAGGAGGCACCGACCAAGGGGAAAGGAAAACCCTAACTCCTTTGCTTTGTTGCCGCCGGCCCTAAGAAAAACCCTAACCTCAAAAACCTTGTGTTGTCGCAGCCCAAGCCTCTCCACCACCTTATATAGATCTAGGCTTCATGAAGTATTTATAATAGGCTACAATATGGACAATGAGGAGGAGTTGGATCTTGGCCACCCAATGGATCCGAACCACATATAACCCGATCTATTAATGATGATCCATTCCACTAGAGGATCATCATTGATCTACCTCACCAACCCCCATAATTAAATATGGGCTCCACATATTATTTGTATAAAATATCTTCCCATGTTTAAGATATCAAATGTCCATTAATTAATTAAATTACTGACAATTTAATTAATCAATATCTAACTCCATGAGTAGTACCACTCATCCTTATCATCATGTTGGACCAAGTCCACCTCCAGAATTTACATGATGAACTTTATGAGCTCCTCAAGGGGACATCATCATCCTAGTGTATAGGACACAGTTTCCTCCTATAATCAACGACACACCATGTAAATAATATTATTTCTCAACTTACCAGACCTTTCGATTTAACACATAAATCTCACCCATTGGTAAATCAGAGAAATAAATACTAAGTACTTGTATCTGTTATTATATCAGAATTAAAATCATGTACACCATAATATTTGAGGTCTGATTCAATTATATAGTCAGTATAAATTGAATCACCTCTAAATCGGTCCTGCTTAATACACATAAAGTGTGCTAGTGTAATTCTATGGTCAAGATAAATTAATACCAAATTACACTACAACCATGCCAATGGTTTGTCCAAAACCATCTTGGTTGTGAGCCTCTACTTATACTCTACAAGGAACTGATAACATGATCTTCTGTGCGACACCACACACCATGTTATCTAAAATGTAAGGCATCATAAAATATGCATAAATATTAAATGCAAACAATGATCATGTGATTCTTATTTCAAAATGAAGATGTTCATACAAAAGCTAGGCTTTTAGTATACATCCCAACATGTCGCCGGTGCATCCGTTGACACCGTTGAGAGTAGTCGGCCAATGCCACTTGCAAGGAGAGAAAGAGTTGCGATGAGGAGACGAGTTCTAGTGAGGAAGTCGTGGGGTCGTGAGAAGGGAATGAGATGAGGTGGATCGGGAAGAGGAAGAGAAGGTGATTCGCTCGGTGAGAAGAGGAATCGGAGCCGTCGGGCGTTTACGGAGGAGAAAATGTGGCGGAGAGGGGATCGTGATGAGGAAATTGCGAGAAGAAGCTCGCGAGTTAGAGAAGTCGAGCGTAGTGAAGAAATTCTGTGGTTCGATGAAATACACCAGATTACCCCCCTTTATAAGTAATTAACCTAGATTAGGTTTTTAATTAATCCCATTAATGAATTCTCTAATTAAACATCATAACAATATTATTTTATTGTCATTTATTTGTTTTATTTTAGATTCTCCCCCACTTAATAAAAATTTGGTCCCTAAATTTCATACTAACATGCAAAAATTAATTCAAGCAAGTTTTCGAAATGACCACCACATACCTCATGTGAACAAATGAGGGTATCGAGCTCGGATAGTATCTTCCAGCTCCCGCGTAGCCTCCTCATCAGTATGATGCTGTCATCCAACCTTTATGAGTTAGATGGTTTTGTTATTTATGATTTTCCAAAACTTATTTCTGATAACTGAAAATCGGATTTTTTCAGTTATCAGTTGACTGCCCCTGGGTGGCAGTCGACTGATGAGTGTGTCAGTCGACTGGTAGCTGAACCACTCGATTGATTGTCTGATTTCGGGAAAACTATGGTTATTTAACCCGATTTCAGCTGCGGTTAAGGTCCCTAATCACTCCTAACCCTAGAATATACTTTGGGAAGCATGATGAAGGGTGAAAATCCATTGGATATGGATTAGGAGAAGTGTTTAGGGTTTGTATCAATTTTAAGGTGTTGGAAAGTTCAATGTTGAATTTCTAACCTTAATTTTGATGGCCTAGAGTTACTATTGGCTTAGAGACTTCCCAAGGACATTGTTGGTGCAATGGTCAAGGGGGAGCGAGCCTTTAGGGGGAGGTATCCATCTTGGAATGATGGATGTGTTTTTTCTCCTTGAAGAGGAGAAGTTATTGGGAAAATTGATGGGTTTTTTATACCCAATTTGGAAATTGGAAGAGTGAATAGGATTGCCTCTCTTGAGTGATATGTGACTTATCACTAGGAAGATGGTAGGCATCCTAGGTATTTTTAGACAAAGGGGGAGATTGTAAGATCTCATTGGGACATGAGACATTGACCTCCTTGGAGAGATAACCTTTTTGATGTTAGTCAAAAAGGGGGAGAATGTTTGGGGGAGAACATTTGGAGAATGTTTAAGATTACAAATTTGGGATAATTGGTAAGGGATTTGAGTTAGTGTTCTAACTCAATGTGTTGTTTGGCTTTTGTCAAACATCAAAAAGGGGGAGATTGTTGGTGCAATCGGCCCAGGTCACGATTGACCAGGACTCGAGTTTGACTCGAGTGATGTTTTGATGTTTCGACAAAAATATATGACAATGTAATTGTCATGGGAAAGTCCAAGTCATGGGTACTTGGCATGGGAAGTCCAAGTGGGACACTTGGCATTTGAGAAAAGTCCAAGCATGAGTCTTGGCAAATGGAAAGTCCAACATAGGTTGGCAAGGGAAAGTCCAAGCATGGGTCTTGGCATGGAAAGTCCAAGCATGGGTCTTGGCATGGAAAGTCCAAGCATGGGTCTTGGCATGAAAAGTCCAACATGGGTTGGCAAGGGAAAGTCCAAGCTTGAGTCTTGGCATTTGAGAAGTCCAAGGGTTTGATATTGGTTACGTAAAGTCCAAGCGGGAGTCTTGGCAGCATAAGTCCAATGGTTGGCGGCGTAAAGTCCAAGCGGAGTCTTGGCGGCGCAAGTCCAATGTGTCTTGGTGGTGTAGACACCGTTAGCATGACATAGCCGATGGAATCACCTGAAGGCTAACGCGATGGATGAACAAGTCATGGATGACTTGGAGGGATCCGAAAGGCGTGATGCTGATGGAGGTGGCTACAAGGCTTAGGTCTAGGCTAAGGGTGGTCTAGCAAGTATGGGGGCACCATACTTGGGCTAAAACCTCATGTTTGAGGTGTGTCAGTCGACTGGTGCCATGTGGCAGTCGACTCGACCAAGTCAACTAGGGTTTGACTGCGGGTTGTGACCTAGCAGTCGACTGCCAGAAGTGGGAAGTCGACTGATGGCTCGAGCAGTCGACTGATCGTGTGATCAGTCGACTGGTGCTCGAGAAATCGGCCACAGAATGGAGTCGAGACACGACTTGTCGAGTGAGGACTCGATCAGTCGACTGATGGGTATGATCAGTCGACTGATGGTAGATCCGTTGGACTTATCCAACGTGGATCTAGCTGTTGTCTCACGACAACAGTGGCATCAGTCAACTGATGGTCCCGATCAGTCGACTGATCGACTTTTTCCAGCACATGTTGAAGCTTTATAAGGATCTCGTGATGGAGGAAAATGGTATGGTTCTTTGAGGTGATTTGAGGCGAGTTGTTGCTGCAATTCAGGGTCTCCAAGTGCTACTCGATCAACCAAGTGATCAAGCATTCAAAGAGCATTTGTAAAGTGTTTTCTTTACTTGTATTGCTTTGTATTTCATTATAGTGCTTGTATTCATCTTGTATTACTGTTGTATACATTGTACGGGGTTTCTCCACCTCCGGATTGTTTCGAGAAGGAGTTATTTTATAGTGGTGTGTGATTGGCATCACTAGGGCTCGTTTGAGCCCAATCCGTGGAGTAGGAACCGTGCGGTTCCGAACCACGTTACATACTCGTGTTCATGTGTAATTGTCTATTTCGTTATTGTTATCATTATCTATATTCCGCTACGCTAACAAAATTGTAGACACTATCACGATCAAATTCCATCGACGCTATTCACCCCCCTCTAGCCGTTACAAAGATCCTAACACTTGATAATTTTACCTTGACGTTTCTCCACATCAGCCTTGAATTCTTTGAACCTGTCAAAGCATTCAGACTTGCGGTGCATCAAGTATATGTATCCATATCTTGAATAATCATCTATAAAAGAGAGAAAATATTCAAAACCACCTCTAGCCTAGATAGACATAGGACCACACAAATCAGAATGAATCAATTCCAACACATCTTTAGCTCAATACCCCTTGGTCTTAAAAGGCCTCTTGGTCATTTTACCTTCCAAGCAAGATTCACAGGTTGCGAAATCTTCCACGACCAATGAACCCAAAGGTCCATCAGCTGTCAACCTTTGAATTCTACTCAGGTCAATATGGCCTAACCTTAGATACCAAAGATATGTTTGGTTCACTTTCGAAGGTTCTTTTCTCTTATTAAACTTAGAAGATAAGTTATTTATTTCTATTTGCATCGTGGGAGTTTTTGGTTCAAGAGTGTATAAATTTCTTACCAACGCACCAAAACAGATAATCTCCCTATTCCTTTTCATAACAATTCTGTCATTAAAAGAAATAGAATATCCATCCATAAATAATTTAGAAACTAAAATTAAATTCTTTCTAAATGAAGGTACATAAAGACAATTTCTCATAACCTAAGTTTTATTCCTATCAAAAGATAAATAAATATCTCCCACTGCAATAGCCACCACCTTCGTAGCATTGCTCATGTCGACAGTAATCTCTCTCTCAGCTAGTCGTCTGGTTTCCTGGAACCCCTACAAAGAATTACAGACATGATCAGTGGCTCCCATATCTACACACCAGGTACCGATAGATAACACCGCTAAACATATTTCAACGACTAAACTAAAAGATATACCTTTGTTCTGTTTGCGGTTGGGACAGTCTGCCTTCCAATGTCCAGTCTGCTTGCAAGTGAACCACTTGCCTTTCGGCTTCTTCACTCCTGCCTAAGATCCTGTCGCCATCTTTGCTACACCTTGTTTCTTCTTCTTGTTGCCCTTCGGCTTAGAAGTAGAAACCTTTTGAGCAACCATGGCATGAGCACTCTGTCGAAAAAGCCTTTCTGTTGCCTGGAGTTCTGTCAAAAGTTCCGCCAATGAATACAACCTCTTGTTCATATTGTAATTCAGGCAAAACTACTCAAAACTTCTAGGTAGAGATTAGAGAATGATATCGACCTAGGTTTCCTCATCGATCTCCGCTCCAAGGACTTCCAACTCATTCAAATGAGCCATCATCTTGAGAATATGATCCCTCACGAGTGTTCCCTCAATCATGGTGGTCGTCATCAAGTTCCTCATTGCTTCCTGCCTAGCAGCCCGATTCTGGTGTCCGAAAAGTTCCTTGAGATTGAGCATCATGTCATAGGCAGTAGTCATGACCTGATGCTGATGTTGCAATACATTTGATATAGAAGCCAAAATGTAACACCGCGCCATCTCATCTGCCTCGATCCACTTCCTATAACTCTCTTTCTCCTTTTCACCAGAATCATCCGTAGGCTTAGGAGGAAATTCTTTGTAGAGCACATATTTGTACTCCTCAGCAATCAAGACAATGTCCAGATTCCGTTTCCAATCAACATAATTAGGGCCAGTAAGTTTGTTTTCTTTTAGAATCATAGCAAGTGGGTTGAAAGCCATTTTGAAAAACCTAAGAATCACAGTGATCAAAATATTAGATTTCGAAAAATTATTGATTCCTCAAACAATAAATTTTCAAAATCAACCAACATCTCAAAACACTGAGAATATTGTATGCCACGATAGTGTGGACGTATACGAATTCTACATTTATAAGAGGAGGTTTTGTTGGGATGTATACTGAAAAATCTATCTTTTGTATGAATATCTTTATTTTTGAAATAAGAATCACATTGTCATTGTTTGCATATTTATGGTTATGCATATTGTCTGATACATTACATTGTAGATAACATGATGTGTGGTGTCACACGGGAGATCATGTTATCAGTTCCTTATAGAGTATAAGTAGAGGCTCACAACCGAGATGATTTTGGACAAACCATTGGTATGTTTGTAGTGTAATTTGATATTGGTTTGTCTTGACCATAGAATTACACTAGTACACTTTGTGTGTATTGAGCAAGACCAACTAAGAGGTGATTTAATTTATTGTTGCCTACATAATTGAATCGGACCTCGGATATTATGGTGTACATGCTCTTAATCCAGATATAATAACGGGCACATGTACTTAGTATTTATTTCTTTGATTTACCAATGGGGGAGATTTATAGATTAAATCAATAGGCTCGGTAAGTTGGGAAATAATATTATTTAATGGTGTAGCATTGATTATAGGAGGAAACCGTGTCATATATATTAGGATGATGATGTCCCCTTGAGGAGCTCATAAGGATCATCATGTAAACCCTACAAGTGGACTTGGCCTGACATGATGATAAGGTTGAGTGGTACTACTCATGGAGTTAGATATTGATTAATTAATTGTCAGTAAATTAATTAATTGACGGGCATTCGATATCTTAAATACGGGGAGATATTTATACAATTAATATATGACGCATATTTATTTATGGGGTTTGGTGAGGTAGATCAATGATAATCCTCTAGTGGATTGGATTATCATTAATTGATCGGACTTTTATGTGGGCTAGATCCATTGGGTGGTCAAGATCCAACTCCTCCTCATGGTCCCTATTGTAGCCTATTAAAACCCTCATCAAACCTAGATCTGACGAACAAGATTAAGAGGAGATTTGGGAAAAATCTATAAATAGGAGCAAAGGCTTGGCCGACATCACATCTTTTGGAGATTAGGTTTTTGGAGTGGGCGGCAAGATTCATTGAGAGGTTAGGGTTTGGAGTTGGCTTAGAGAGGTTTGGGCGGCACAAGGAATTAGGGTTTTCCTAGGGTTTCCTTGTCCTTCTCTCTAGTGGCTGGCGGAACCAAAGATCCCGCTTCTTCTTTCTCTCTTGGCCGGCGCCCACACCATATCTCTTCTTCCCTCAAGTCTTGGCTGGCGACAAGGGTTAAGGTTCTTCCTTTGGAGCTCTTGGCCAGCACCCATCATTCCTCTTTTTCTCCTTGGCTGGCGGTAAGGATCAAGCTTGGAGCTTGGTGGTCGGTTCTAGAAAGGAGAAGAAGAAGTCTTTGATTATCTTCCTTTGTTCGTAGCGAACAAGAAAAGGAAGATACGTGATCTAGGAGGTTTCAAATCTTGAAGGATCATTGCCCACACAACGTTCAAGAGGAGGAAAGGATATACAATAGAAGATCAAAAGGTATACAAGAGGTATAATCTTGTTTATTTTGATTTAGTTCCTTTGTATAATTGTATGTGGCTAATTTACTTGGACCCTGAAGATAAACACAAAAATCGGCGATCTATACATCATCTATTCTGCGACTAGTCGAGGAAAAGAGTTAGGTTGCTTGAACAATAAGTTTGTTCAAGATATCGCTCGAATCGAATAGCACGATGATGGATTGGTTGCTTGGGTAATCCGTCTTCGTCAAGGATTAATTTTTTGTAATCTGGGGATGTAGATAGGATCGTCATGCACAAGCGACCGAGACGGGAAGCAATTCCCCACAGGTTTTACCCATTAATTTTATTATCCTGTTAACCTTAATTTATGACAAATAAAATTAATAGTTAGTTCCTCTTTGGCCCTACAAATAAAAGAAGTGACTCCGATCGGAAGGATACTTTTATTTGCATCTAAGTGTTTACCATTACCCGATACTAAGGCAATTACCTCGGATTATGTCCCTTCCGATTGGGAAGTACACACACTCCTAAATAATTTCCTACAACCATATTTGACCTAGTGATCTGCAAAACAAACTCATCTGATATGGAGGAAGGCACTCAGAGCCAACGCGCAAGTTTGTTCGCATCACATGTCAAATTGTAATGGAGGTCGTGGGAATTAAAAAATATCCCTTTCCCACTTAGTAATTTAAAATTGAGGAATTTTCAAACACACACAACATGAATATCAAACAATAAGAAATAAATATGAAAAAAAATCCAACTATTATGGCTTTTATTTTGCAATATGATTCCCGTCGTGTCGCCACCTCGTTCGCTCCTCCCTTTACCATACGCAAGCCACAAGGGGATCCGAATCGAGATAAACTATTTTAATTTACATCCATCGATCCTATACTCCATGAAGGAGTGTACAACATATCTAGATCGAAAGTAAATTAAAATGAGCAGCAAAACAGTGACATATTTAATTGCAAAAATTAAATACTAATTAGCCTCATCAACCCCGAGGATTCAAATAATTAGTTACAATCACACACACACAATCACATACATCCACATAGCCATAATAGTTGGATCTTATGCCTGCAAGCAAAAAGTTAGCCTACGTACATCCTACTATTATCCGACATAAACAATATATGATAAATGCGTGAAAGTAACTGAATCCAAACACACAAAATCGGAAACCGTGGCTCTGATACCAATTGAAGGGAATTGTTTCTCTTCACTTCGGTCGCTTGTGCATGACAATCCTATCTCATGTCCCCAGATTAAAATTTTATTAATTAAAACTTATCGGGACGGAGATAGATTACCCAAGCAACCGATTCATCATCGTGCTATTCGATTTGAGTGGTCGCTTAAACAAACTTGTTGTTCAAGCAACCTAACTTTTTTCCTCGATTAGTCACGGAATAGATGATGAACAGATCGCAGGTTTTTGTGTTTATAATCGGGGTCCATGTCAATTAACAACATACAAAATACAAAAGAACAAGAATCAAAATTAAACAAGATTATACCTCTTGTTTTACCTCTTTATCTTCTATTGTATTCCTATCCTCTTCTTGGATGTCGTGTGGGCGACGATCTTCCAAGAATTGAAGTCTCCTAGATCACGTATCTTCCCTTCCTTGCTCGCTCCGAATAAGGGAAGAAACACTTCCCTTCTTCTCCTTACTTTTGACGACCACCAAACTCCAAGTTTGGTGTCCGTCAACCCTAAGGAGAGGATAGGATGCGTCGGCCAAGACAAAGGAAGAAGGAACCCTAACCTTTGTTGCCGCCGGCCCTAGGAAAGGGAGAGGAGGTGCCGACCAAGGAGATGGGGAGGAGGCACCGACCAAGGGGAAAGGAAAACCCTAACTCCTTTGCTTTGTTGCCGCCGGCCCTAAGAAAAACCCTAACCTCAAAAACCTTGTGTTGTCGCAGCCCAAGCCTCTCCACCACCTTATATAGATCTAGGCTTCATGAAGTATTTATAATAGGCTACAATATGGACCATGAGGAGTTGGATCTTGGCCACCCAATGGATCCGAACCACATATAACCCGATCTATTAATGATGATTCATTCCACTAGAGGATCATCAATGATCTACCTCACCAACCCCCATAATTAAATATGGGCTCTACATATTATTTGTATAAAATATCTTCCCGTGTTTAAGATATCAAATGTCCATTAATTAATTAAATTACTGACAATTTAATTAATCAATATCGAACTCCATGAGTAGTACCACTCATCCTTATCATGTTGGACCAAGTCCACCTGCAGAATTTACATGATGAACTTTATGAGCTCCTCAAGGGGACATCATCATCCTAGTGTATAGGACACAGTTTCCTCCTATAATCAACGACACACCATGTAAATAATATTATTTCTCAACTTACCAGGCCTTTCGATTTAACACATAAATCTCACCCATTGGTAAATCAGAGAAATAAATACTAAGTACATGTATCTGTTATTATATCAGAATTAAAATCATGTACACCATAATATTTGAGGTCTGATTAAATTATATAGTCAGTATAAATTGAATCACCTCTAAATCGGTCCTGCTTAATACACATAAAGTGTGCTAGTGTAATTCTATGGTCAAGATAAATTAATACCAAATTACACTACAACCATGCCAATGGTTTGTCCAAAACCATCTTTGTTGTGAGCCTCTACTTATACTCTACAAGGAACTGATAACATGATCTTCTGTGCGACACCACACACCATGTTATCTACAATGTAAGGTATCATAAAATATGCATAAATATAAAATGCAAACAATGATCATGTGATTCTTATTTCAAAATGAAGATGTTCATACAAAAGCTAGGCTTTTAGTATACATCCCAACATGTCGCCGGTGCATCCGTTGACACCGTTGAGAGTAGTCGGCCACTGCCGCTTGCAAGGAGAGAAAGAGTTGCGATGAGGAGATGAGTTCTAGTGAGGAAGTCGCGGGGTCGTGAGAAGGGAATGAGATGAGGTGGATCGGGAAGAGGAAGAGAAGGTGATTCGCTCGGTGAGAAGAGGAATCGGAGCCGTCGGGCGTTTACGGAGGAGAAAATGTGGCGGAGAGGGGATCGTGATGAGGAAATTGCGAGAAGAAGCTCGCGAGTTAGAGAAGTCGAGCGTAGCGAAGAAATTCTGTGGTTCGATGAAATACACCGGATTACCCCCCTTTATAAGTAATTAACCTAGATTAGGTTTTTAATTAATCCCATTAATGAATTCTCTAATTAAACATCATAACAATATTATTTTATTGTCATTTATTTGTTTTATTTTAGATTCTCCCCCACTTAATAAAAATTTGGTCCCTAAATTTCATACTAACATGCAAAAATTAATTCAAGCAAGTTTTCGAAATGACCACCACATACCTCATGTGAACAAATGAGGGTATCGAGCTCGGATAGTATCTTCCAGCTCCCACGTAGCCTCCTCATCAATATGATGCTGTCATCCAACCTTTACGAGTCAGATGGTTTTGTTCCACAATTGTCGCTCCTTGCGACCAAGAATTTGCACTAGAATCTCCTCATAAGTAGCATCTAGTTGAATGGAACCTGACACATCTAACAGAATATGTGTAGGGTCTGGCACATACTTCCTCAGCATGGACACATGAAACACATCATGAATACCAGCCAAGGACGGTGGTAGCTCTAGGCGGTAAGCGACTGCTCCGATCCTCTCCAAAATCTCAAAAAGACTAATGTACCTTGGTGCTAGCTTACCACGGAGACCAAATCTCTTCACTCCTTTCATGGGTGAGACTTGCAAGAATACATGGTCACCAATAGAGAACTCCAGAGATTTTCGTCTCCGATCGGCATAACTCTTCTGACGATTCTTCGCCTCTGTTATCCTTCATCTGATAGTACGGATCAACTCTGCCTCATGTTAAGCTCTCTGGGGTCCTAGCAATTGGGACTCCCCAACCTCTTCTTAGAGGGTGGGTGTCCGACACTATCTACCATACAATGCTTCAAATGGTGCCATTTGGATAGCCGAATGATAGCTGTTGTTGTAGGCGAATTACACTAATGGCAAGTGGTCCTCCCAGTTTCCCCCGAAATCCATAACGCAGAACCTCAGCAAGTCCTCTAGAGTCTGAATGGTCCACTCACATATATTTGTGGATGGAATGTTGTACTAAAATGGAGTTATGTGCCTAAGGCCTACTATAGACTCTGCCAGAACCGGGACGTGAACAGGGGATCTCTATTTGATATAATGCTCAAAGGAACACCATACAATCTGATGATCTCCCGACAATATAACTCTATCATACAATCCAGAGAGTCGGTCTTCCGAATTGCTAAGAAGTGTGAGAATTTGGTTAATCGGTCAACGACTACCCAAATCACGTCATGGCCTTGTAGTGTCCTAGGCAGACCCACCACAAAATCTATGGTAATGTGATCCCAATTCCACTCGAGAATAGGAATCCTCTGAAGTAGTCTGGCTGGTCTCTGGTGCTCAGCTTTCACCTGTTGACAAACTAGACATCTAGCTACAAAATCTGCAATGTCTTTCTTCATGTTGTTCCACCAATACAAACGCCTTAAATCTCGATACATGTGGGTTCCGCCTGGGTGGATCACAAATCGAGAGCGATGAGCCTTCTGAAGTAACTCCTCCATGACCGGGTGAGACTGAGGTATGCATAATCGGCCCTAAAAATAAATAATACCCTCGTCATCTCGGGTGAACTCAGTCTACTGTCCAGAGGTTATCTGGCTGCCAATGAACTGTAAGTGTTGATCATCGGCCTAAGCCTCTCGAACTCTCATCCTGATAGATGACTGAGCAACCATGGTAACAAGAATGCCCTGCTCTGTCGATCCTTTCTCCTTGAGGCCCAACTCGGAGAAACCCTAAATCAAATCCATGACTAAAACTCGGTAGAAAGCTTAAAGTCCCTCGGGACTTCCGGCTAAGTGCATCAACAACCACATTGGCTTTCCCTAAGTGATAGCTAATGGTACAGTTATAGTCCTTCAGGAACTCTATCCATCTCCTATGTTGGAGATTGAGTTCCTTCTGCGTAAATAGATATTTGAGACTTATGATCAGTGAGAATCTCAAATGTAATACCATACAGATGAGGCCTCCAAATCTTCAAGGCAAAGATAATAGCAGTTAACTCTAGATCATGTACTGGGTAGTTTTTCTCATGGTCCTTTAACTGGTGAGAAGCATAGGAGACCACCCTGCCGTGCTGCATTAGTACTGTGCCTAAATTGTGGAAAGACGCATCGGTATAAAGGACGAAACCGTCATCCCCTGATGGCAATACCAAAATCGGTGCTGACACCAGTCTCTTCTTCAACTCCTGAAAGCTAGTCTTGCAGGCCTCTGACCACATGAACTTCACGCCCTTCCTGGTAATGTGTGTCAACAACATAGCAATGCTTGAGAAACCCTCAATGAACCATCTATAATATCCGGCTAAGCCAAAGAAACTACGAACCTCCTGAATCGATTTCGGCTGCTCCCAACTAGTGACAACCTCGATCTTCTGGGAATCAACTAAAATGCCTTTGCTAGAAACCATGTGTCCTAGAAAACCAACTGAGGGTAACCAGAACGCGCTTTTACTGAACTTCGCATATAGTTTCTTTTGTCAAAGCCTATCTAGGACAATGCGAAGTTGTTGTGCATGTTACTCTTTAAAATGGGAATAGACCAGAATGTCGTCAATAAAGACAATGATGAACCGATCTAGGAAATCCATAAATTCACAGTTCATCAAGTCCATGAATACTGTCGGAGCATTGGTAAGCCCAAATGGTATTACTAAAAACTCATAGTGCCCATATCTGGTACAGAACATTGTCTTATGAACGTCCGAAACTCTGACCCTTAGCTGATGATGTCCAGACCACAGATCAATATTAGAATACACTGACATACCGCTTGAGTTGATCAAACAAGTCATCAATACGTGGCATGGGATATTTATTCTTGATGGTGATGGCGTTCAACTGCCTGTAGGTGATGCATAATCTCATCGAACCATCTTTCTTCTTTACAAAGAGAACCAGAGAATCCCAGGGAGATACACTAGGGCGGATAAAACCTCTATCCAAAAGCTCCTGAAGTTGGACCTTTTGCTCATCCAACTCTTTCGGGGCCATACGATAAGGAGCTTTTGATGTCGGCGCCGTCTCCAGAATTAACTCAATTGTGAACTCCACTTGCCTTCTGGGAGGCAGGCCCGGTAACTTCTCTGGAAAGACATCTGGATACTCTCGAACAATAGGAATGTCCGAGATCTGAGAGTCACCACTGTCCTCGGCGTTGATCAATGACAATTGAAAACCTTGACAACCGTGTGATAAAAGCTTTCGAGCCTGAATCACAGAAACGGTCGATATACCATCGTTTCTTGTGCCAGTGAAATCACACGAGGGTTAGTTAGGAGGATGAAACGTAACCACCCTCATCTGGCAATCCACAATGGCATGATACGCTGTTAGCCAGTCCATGCCAAGTATGATGTCGAATTTGATCATGCTGAGAACCAACAAATCTACCGGGAGTATAACGTTGCCAAAATCTAATGGACATCCTCTAACCTCTTGGGTGACTTCTAATTTATCCCCAGAGGGCAGAGATACCATCAATCTTTGTGACCTAAGAGTGGGTAGTCTACCAATCTCTCTCAGGAATGCCCGAGAAATAAATGAATGTGAACTACCAGTGTCAACTAACATATCAGTAGAAAATGCATAAAGTAAAATTGTACCATGGAAAACAGATCTGTCGGCTCGCTGCGCATCTTCTCGGGTAACTGCATGAATATGTCCAGTCTCTGGCGGGGGTGGAGGTGGTAGCACTGCCAAAGGCTACGGTGGCTATGCTCGAGACTACCACTGAGGTAGATACTGAGGCGGTGTCGAGTCTTTATCTTGGAGGTGATATAAATACTACTGGCGTCTTGAACCAGCGGTTGGGTGCAAGCGATCTTGCACCAATGGCGTGATCTGATATAGAACTTTGCAACTTTGTAGGGGCACTAGAGTGCTCCTGTCCATGCATGGTATATGCAGCAACTACTGGGGAAGCCGTCCTCTGCTAGCGTTGCGAAGATTGGGATTTCTGCCTGCCTCGCTGAGGTCCCTTCTATCCGAACTATCCTCCCTACATAGACACTCCTAAAGCCACATGCTGAGCCTTCAGTGAACAATCTCGGCTCTGGTGTCTAGGAAGTTTGCAGTAATAGCAAGTATTGTGTCGTGAGCGGTGATATCATATAATCCACTGGACGCACCTAACACGGTGATTGTCATTAGAGGATGCCACAGTTACATTAGTGGTAGGTGGGGCGTCGAGAAAGATCGTCGATCTTTTGGGATTTGTCGATGCCCCGAAGCATTCGACCCATCTCCACTGCGGCCGCCTCGGCTGGACCCGTAGTCTGGGCCTGAACTAAACTCTGAGCTGGCTATTTTTTTTCTTTTCCGCATTTGCTCTCTGCTGAGCCGACTCAATCAAAAGAGCTCGATCCAATGCCTCTCTGTAAGAAGAATTTCCAAAACCTACTAGCTTCACTTGAAGATGTCCGTCTAGACCCTGAACAAACTAAAGCATGTGAGACCAGTCCTCAGCGACTAACTCCGGATAGAATTTGGCTAACCGATTAAATTTAGTATTATATTCCATCACCGTGCGATTGTTTTGTCGAAGATTCTAAAAATTCTGACGATGCATCATCTGATAAGATAGTGAAAAATATTAGCTCTTGAAAACCTCTCTGATTTTCACCCATGTTATCTACTGCTCGCCTATAATCACGTGTTGTGTGTCCCACCAGGTTTCAGCCTCATCCCGTAAATGGTAGGCTACAAGCTCTGTCTTCTACCACTCGCTGCAAGACATATAGAAAATGGTCCGCTCCATAGTCTTTATTCCAGGACTGAGCCGCCCTCGGATCTGTCTCTCTGTGGAAGAGCGTGAATCGGCCTTTCACCGACTCCGCTAAGGCTGGGATCCAAGCTCGTGCCATAGTCACATCAACAGGATGAGTAGGGATCATCGCGGGAGCTGGCGGAACCACTGGAGTTGGTGCGACTGCACAAGCAGGGGCAGGTACTGAGAAAGAGGCGACCGATACTGCTGGTGGAGCTGTCGGGTATGCAATAGCAGGCACCGCTGGCGGAGGTGACGCATATCCCGTAGGTACTACTGGAGGAGGTGCCTGGTATGTAGAAGCTGGGGCTACCGGTGGTACCTCCGGGTGTAAAGTAGTAGGTGCTATCGGGGGTACTGCGGAATATGTTGGAGTGGGTACCACTAGTGGTACAGTGAATACCTCAGAAGTGGGTATCTGGAGGAGGAACCATCGGCGACTGAGGGCCCAATACACCGGTGGCACCATGTGAAGTCTGATCCTAATCGACAGGCTCATTCTTCGTAGACCTTTCTGGCAACTGAGTAGATCTCAATGTCCTCTTGCGTGGCTGCCCTGCACCATGTCTCGGCGCGAGAGCACGCCCACCTTGTTTCATATCTGCTAAATTATTACCCAAGTATTACTACAGATAGAAAATCAATAATTTCACCTTGTTTCATATCTGCTAAATTATTACCCAAGTATTACCCAAGTACATCGGCCAACATGGTCGGAACATAAAACACCACAATACATATAATATATGGGCCTCAGGCCAACAACCAAAATAAATAAGAAGCCTAAAACCTCTAGACTTACCTCTTCTTCCATTTGAGCAGGAATACACAACCACACACACATAACCAAAACAAATCGAACAAAAAGTCCATAAGGACATAATCAAGTACCACCAAAACAACCATGGGTATAGAGTACTATAAGTTTAAAACATAGAGTACTAGGGATAAAAGTACGAAAAATTGGAATCAAAATATTGGAGTCGTCAGATCAGGGGTTTGGCAACTGGACCCTCCGATAAATAAAATAGATATCAATGGAGTGAGTAAAACTCAACGGATATCTAATAGTCATGCATAGTAAACTATAAGTACCAATAATAATTATGTTGGTACAGTTTCTCGACAAAAATACATACTTAAAACTGTACATACCAGAATCACCTAAGTTGTCATAAGATACATCTATACAAGCAAATGTAGAATCACCTAACAAACTACATAATACCTCCTATATGTGCATGGCAATCATATGCAACAACCAAAAGTGCAATAAGCAATGCATATAGTAAAAGCGTATGTACATGATGCAATGACCTGTGTCACCCCTGACTCCAGTCAAGCCACCGACATGTCATGTGTGCCGGTCGAGTGGGTAGGGTTGTGACAACTATGCACTCTGCCGTAAATACACCTATGTGACCGAGTGGATAAGATACTGGCAGAGTATCACCCTCCTACCCCATGTATATATATATGAGGGGCATCACCTCGTCTCACAACGAAGGAGGGATCCCTGTCTGCTACCACACCACAATACCAATATCCTGAGCAACCACCGTGGAGCCCTGACAGAGCAACTACATACACCCTCCTGAAATACTACTAACTCACGAGTGGTTGTGTGTGTAGATAATGTAACTAACGATGGGCTCAACTACCAAGTAGTATCGCCTCCTACCGTGGAGCCGATGATCGCCAGTCATGCAATAATGCAAGATAGTGCATGTCATTAATTCATGATACACCTGTCAATCCATGGCTACCTATGATATGTACCAATAGGAGACCATATCAAATAACCTAAGTACATAAGTCTAGGTACACATGCAAGGTATATCCATTATTCATTCAATGCCAAGTATGTAAGGTATGTCACTACTCTTAGTGCCAAATAAACAAATGATAAGTATCAAAATGATAGAGCACCAATATAATAAGCATATGAAAAGGCTACAACATGTACTAGGTAGTGATATACCAGGGCAGTTAAAAGCATAGAAAACTATTACTAACTATAGTAAATGATGCACAACAATATGACAATATCTAAAAAAATGATAAGTCAAAGATACTCGCCTGTTATGAAGAATACCAACTGTCTTTATGCTCGTGGACCTGTCTCGTGACCGAAACCTACATATAACATAATTACCATTAATTCATAGAAATATACAAAATTTGGCAACTCTATAGGAGCACACTCATCCACAGCCATTCACAGCCATCACAGTCGTTCATAGCTCCTTAATAACCTAGTGTTACAACAAATTAGGGATCTAACCACCCCTAATTGGAACCCAGCTTAACCCACAACCATTTACAACCATGTTCACCCAAAATTGGAGATCTGACCAACCCCAAGTGAACCACCCAACTCTATCCGTCCATCTTCACCCAATCACAACCCCTAACAGTTTGATTTGTTCACCAGAACAACCCATAACCCCTCACACAACGCACTCACAACCCCTACTCAACTTCACAACCGATAATTTCTCTCTCACAGCCCCTACTCAACTTCACAACCGACAATTTCCCTCTCACAGCCACCCAGATTCCCCCAATCCACCACCATCCAGCCTGCTCCACCGAAGGACTCATCCTCCGGATCTGAACCCCCAAAAAATCCCTAGAATCAAACAACCATCAGATGGAAAGAAAGGAATGGACCAAGATTTACCAGCTCTTGAGGCTACACTGGCGACTCTCCTCCCAAACTTCCCTGTTCGCCGGAAAGAAGGGGACTATCGCACCACCCACAGCGATCTGAGAAATTGGTGGTGGAGAACACAAAATCAAGGTTGGTTCTCACCCAAAATCAAGGAGATGAACAACTTACCTACCACGGCAGAGATCATGAAGAATAGTTCACGATCGGAAACAAAGGGGAAACCACCGATTCAACCTCCCAGTCGTGCACACCCTCATCGCCGGTGCGTCCGTGGGCACCGTTGAGAGTTGTCGACTGCTGCCGCTTGCAAGGAGAGGTAAAGCTGCGGCGAGGAGACGAGTTCTGGTGAGGAAGTCGCGGGGTCGCGAGAAGGGAATGAGATGAGGCAGAACGGGAAGAAGAAGAGAAGGCGATTTGCTCGGTGAGAAGGGGAATCGGAGACGCTGGGCGTTCATGGAGGAGAAAATGCGGCGGAGAGGGGATCACGATGAGGAAATCGCGAGAAGAAGCTCATGAGATGGAGAAGTCGGGTGCGGCGGAGAAATTCTTTTGTTCGATGAAATAAATTGGATTACCCCCCCCCCCTTTATAATAGTTAACCTAGATTAGGTTTTTAATTAATCCCATTAATGAATTCTCAAATTAAACATCATAATAATATTATTTTATTGTCATTTATTTGTGGTATTTTACATTTACCATGGGGTAGGTTAACTATCCATCCATTTAAAGTTGACACAACCTAACCCATTTAGCATTAATCAATCACGCTCCTAGGAACCCAATACCTATTGGAGCTCCTTGGATTTACTAGGTATTCCTTAGGGATGACCTCCCTAGATACCCTCCTAATGACCCTCTTAGGCTTGGTAGCCTTGGTCATTGTGGTCTTGCTTAGGTTAACTTTAGGGTTAACTCCCCTTGTAACGTTCTTAGTAGTCTCCCTAGGTTTCTTCGAAACCTTAGCCACTAGGCACACTCCATGGTTAGCCTTAGGGATTGCCTCCCTAGTAACCATGGCCTTCCTAGACCTAGATTTAGTTCCATAATCAAATGGAACATTGTGGTAGGTCTCCTTGGGCTTAGGTTTATGACCCAAACCTTTCTTGCCTTTAGATAAACCTTGTCTCCTAGGACCTAGATTTTGACCGTTTGCCCCTTGTATTTGATTTTGCATCTTTCTAAGGGTCTTCTCTAATTTCTCAAGCCTTGACCTCAAGGCTTAGTTCTCTAGTTCCAATTTTCCCAATTTTGATTTTTCATTTATCCTTTGGGAAGGATTCCTCTTAGGCATATGTCTACCCTTCTTAGGATTAATGCCTAGGTGATCTTCTACCATCCTAAAAGACTCCCTAGGTAAGATTGTTTTTGGGGCATTAGTCCCAAATTTCTCCTTAGTTGAAATAGGTCTAGAGTCATTATTTCTAAACTTGTCCTTAGACCTAAAATCAAAATGCTTAGCCCCTAAGCAATAAAACCTATTATTCCTAGCATGCTTTTGTTCATGAGTAATAGCAATAACATTAAAATTGTTCCTAGCATGCTTTTGACTATTAATTGAATAGGAAGCATACTTAAAGGTTACCTTGGGCTTTGCCTTAGCTCCCCCTACATTTGATGCTCCTTCTTTTCTCCTAGGGAATTGGCTCCTATAATGCCCTGGTTGTTGGCACTTGAAGCACACAACATGCTTCTTACTCTTCTTAATTGGGGCATAGGCATCCTTGACCTTTGGTGCTGGTTGAGCCTTCTTGACCTTTTTCGGACACTTGCTCTTGTAGTGTCCGACTTCCCTACACTCAAAATATATTATATGAATTTTATTATTGACACATGTGTTTGAGTTACCTAGGTCAATGGTGGTCGGCGCTGGAGTTGATTCTTCACTTCTTCTGGAAGTTGAAGCTAGTTCTTGCTCTTGCTCCGGCTCTGGTGATCTAACTTCCTCCCCCTCAATCCTAAAGGTGGAGATTTCCTCCAATTCTTCTTCTACCTTGGATGTTGATGAATTCTCAACCTCCAAATCCTCACTTTCTTGTGAGGAAGATGAACTTACTTCTTCGGCCTCTTCCTCTTCTTGAGTCGGTGATGGATTTTCATGATACTTTGCCAATTCACTCCAAAGCTCCTTGGCATCCTTGTATTCACCTAAGCTATACAAGATATCATTTGGAATTAGATCAACAAATAATTTTATTACCTTTTTTTTTTTCTCGAATTCTTGGATTTGTTCCCTGGTCCACTTCTTCATTTTGAGGAATCCTCTCTTTGGCCCTTTTGGATATTCAAATCCTTCCATCAATGCGGACCAATCTTCGAACTCCCTCATCATAATGAGTCTACAATCCTTGCCTTCCATTGATTGAAGCATTCTCATCCACAGAGCACATATGGAACCAGTGTGTTGATATCCCATCCCAATTTTTCTTGAAGATCCATCTTCTTCCCTCTAGCATGCTCCCTTATTTGTTAAACCTTGAAGAGCAGCCTCGCTTTGATACCAATTGTAGGAACGTTGGTGACCGCTAGAGGGGGGTGAATAGTGCATTCGTTGACGAAGATGGAAATCGATCGTGTTCGTCTCTACAAAGCTTGTTATGTGTAGCGGAATATATAATAACAAAAACAAATACACAACACAAGCATAATACGCAAGATATAATGTGGTTTGGAACCTCAAGGTTCCTACTCCATGGGTTAGGCTCGAATTAGCGCTAGCGATGACAAACACCACTAATAATCAATACACTCCTTCTCGGAACAATCCGGTGGTGGAGGAAACCTCTTACAAAAGTTCTTATAACAATAAGAAACAAATACAAGTAAACTACACAAATACAAGTTAAGAAAATTTTACACAATGTGAACTTGAGTCCTTACTTTTGGTTGGTTGAGAAGAGCCTTAAAGGTCTAGATTGCAGCAACAAATCCCCTCCAAATCGCCTCAAAGAACCATGCCAAAATCCTTCTCCACGAGCTCCTTTTAAAGCTTAACCTTGAGCTAGATTCTGCCTAGCAGTCGACTGATCGCAACCATCAGTCGACTGCTCCTATAGTCGTTGTGAGACAATGACTCGATCCACATTGGATAAGTTCCAACGTATACACTGGAAGTCGACTTCCATTACCCAGTAGTTGACTACCAGGGTCGTAGCCGACTGACCAATCGTCTACCGAGCATTCTGATCCTGCAACCCTGACCAGCTGTCGACTAACATCCATGACAGTCGACTACTCAAGCCATCAGTCGACTGCACAATGCTGGTAGTCGACTGCTAGGCCATTTCCTACAGTTGAACACTAGTCGACTCTGATCAGTTTGACTAGCCATAATCTCAGTCGACTGCCAAGAGTCAACTCGATTGCCAAGTGTCAAAACACTTGACCAATCGAATGATCCAAATCCCCAGTCGACTGATAACTTTAAACATGAAGTTTAACCCCAAGTATGATGCTCTCATACTTGCTAGACCACCCTTATCCTAGACCTAAGCCTTCTAGCCACTTCCGTCGGCCTCATGCCTATCGGATCCCTCCAAGTCATCCATGACTTGTTCATCCATACGCTAGCCTTCAGGTGCTTCCATCGGCTATTATCATGCTAAGCTAGTTTATACCGCCAAGGCACATTAGGCTTACGCTGCCAAGACTACCACTTGGAATTTATGCCGCCAACCATTGGACTTATGCTGCCAAGACTACACCCTTGGAATTTATGCCACCAATATTTGTTGGGTTTCCGGCACCGCGGTGAGTGTGTGTTCGAACATGTTTCGTAAACATGTGCACAGCAGAAGAAATAAAAATAATAAATCTAATTTATTACAACACACACACCACACGCATACATAGTACAACATGTGTAGACATAACCATAATTTCAAATTTTGCAATAAAAGGAAATTTATACTACGTATACCTGACGTATCACGTGTAGCGGGAAAGACATCAACCGGAGCGATCCTTGCTAGAATCGCCTTTATCCGTATCCACGCCGAGTATCTTCGGGATGACATCACAAAGTCACGTGCCTCGTCTTCGTACGAGTTACTAGCCTCATGTTGAAGACGATGTGATCGAGAGAAGATCACGATCCGAATCAAAATTCGGATCCAAAACGAGTCCTCAAAAACTCGCTTCTCCGGAGAGGTATTCATCAACCGTTTGACGAATCCTTCGTCCTACACCTATGAGGATTACCGGAGATCGAATTCCCGGCAAGGAATCCGCTGTCGGAGCTCCAAACGTCATCCAAACGATGCTCCAACACGAAGTAAACAAGCTGTCCAGAAAACTGGACAGCTTTGGTGGAGGATTAGCGCCGGCCAAATAAGGAAGCTAGACGCTCACCTTGTCGCCGGAGCCAAGGAAGATCACCGGAGCTCCTCCGACAGCATCTAGACGCCGGAAAGAGGGGAGGATGGTAGCTGCTAGACGCCGGCAAGAGGAGCTTGGGCGGTGGTGGGCGGCGGCAAGGATTTGGCGCCGGCTACACCAAGGAGAGGAGGGCGGCAACTTTAGGGTTGCTTGGATTAGGTTTTCACAAAACCCTTAAGCCCTATTTTATAGAGAACAAATTCTCCTAATGGTTATCAGATCATAACCAAAAGCCCATTAACCCGCTCCATTAATTTACGTTAAAATAAACCAAACCGATTTGGTCTAATTTAAGTTAAAATGAACCGAACCAACTTTGGTTCATTCGTTTAAAACAAACCAAACCCCTTTGGTTTATTCTCCACCATTGGATTAGAACTAAACCACTTTGGTTCATCCATCATGTCTTCATAAGACATGGCCTATCCACGCTTCCATTAAGACTGAAACGATTTCATGCTCGCTCCTTGTTTGGTCCAACCAAACCTAGTTTCTCTCGGTCTGAGAATCTCATTCTTAAGCTTGTTTTAAATCCTTCGGATTACGCTCGTTGTGCGTGCGACCAAATAGGTTTTCGGTTTATGTTGGTCGTCTATAATTAACCATTAATTATAGAACAATCATGAGTGGCACTTAGTAGTACATCATGATCCCCAATTAACCGAAAAGATCAACGGTTGATACAGAACTATTTTTGAAACCCTTCAGCAGCTACAATGAATTGTGCCCCATTCCCTTCACTCATCTTATACCCACTTGGTTCAGGACATGGTCTATAGTGTCAGTCCCCACTAGGTTGACTACGTCACAACTAGCCCAAGTATCATTTCCTCGTCCTACGGATTCTAGTTACTACACATGTATCCAAGAGTACCTTACTCTAAACATGTAATACTTTGGCCAAAGACTTTAGTAACAATCCGACGAGAGGCCATGGGTATACATCTCCTCGCAAGGAGTGGTGAATCCTTTATAGGCTATTCAAACACCTTCGATCACTTCGACTTATACCCAATCATCCCGGGTCTACATCTCCTCAGAGATGCTTGCTTCAGATGTCCAAGCATAAGTCTTTATGATCAAGATGACTTGAATACTGTAAGTCAAAGGAACATCGCACTTAAGCTGCAGTAAGAACTTCATTGACATATCTATATATGCAGAGAACCATATGAAGTCTTATGGCTGGTCACTCCAAGTAACTAGTTACCATAACTAACATCCACGATTAACTCCGGACATCACAATGTCTCCAGCCAGTGAGAATCAGCTGCTTGGATAAACCAAGGAGTAAACCTCGTGCTAGTCTCGACAGAATCGATGGTGTCCATATCCATCAATTCATCGACTAGGGATAATTCCGATACATCACAATTACACATGTAGAGATACTCACTAGTTGTGATCCAATCACAAATTCTCTCATGCTGTGAATCGTAGCGTGGACATTCAGTAAATGAGTTTAAGATCTAATCAAATACATGAAAACATGTATACTCAAATAGTGAATCTTCATTTATCATATAAATAGTTCAAACATAAGGCGATTGTCTTAGGACATCTTTCATATATTACTAACAATATCAACCCTTGGACTTCCCAATTGCCAAGTATCCATGACTTGGACTTTCCTTGCCAACCCATGTTGGACTTTCCAATAACCAAGATTCAAGCTTGGATTTTTCCTTGCCAAGACCCATGCTTGGACTTTCCATGCCAACCCATGTTGGACTTTCCAATTGCCAAGACTCAAGCTTGGAATTTCCCATGCCAAGACCCATGCTTGGACTTTCCATGCCAACCCATGTTGGACTTTTCCATTGCCAATTGTGTAGGGATGTATATTGAAAAGTCTATCTTTTGTATGAACATCTTTATTTTGAAATAAGAATCACATGATCATTGTTTGCATTTTTATGGTTATGCAATATTGTCTAATACATTACATTGTAGATAACATGGTGTGTGATGTCACACGGGAGATCATGTTATCGGCTCCTTGTAAAGTATAAGTAAAGGCCCACAACCGAGATGGCTTTGGACAAACCATCGAAATGGTTGTAGTGTGATTTGGTATTGGTTTGTCTTGACCATAGAATCACACTAATACACTTTGAGTGTATTGAGCAGGACCGACTTAGAGGTGATTAGATTTATTGCTGACTACATAATCGAATCGGACCTCAGATATTATTTAGTACATGCTCTTAATCCCGATATAATAACGGACACATATACTTAGTACTCATCTCTTTGATTTACCAATGGGCGAGATTTATAGATTAAATCGATAGGCTCGGTAAGTTGGGAGATGATATTATTTATATGGTGTGTCATTGATTATAGGAGGAAACCGTGTCCTATATATTAGGATGATGATGTCCCCTTGAGGAGCTCATAAGGTTCATCATGTAAACCCTGCAGGTGGACTTGGTCCGGCATGATGAAAAGGTTGAGTGGTACTACTCAAGGAGTTAGATGTTGATTAATTAATGGTCAGTAAATTAATTAATCGATGGACATTCGAGATCTTAAACACGGGGAGAAAATGTACAAATAATATATGGAGCCTATATTATCATATGGGGGTTGGTGAGGTAGATCAATGATGATCCTTTGTGGATTGGATCATCATTAGTGGATCGGACTGTATGTGGGCTTGATCCATGGGTGGCCAAGATACAACTCCTCCTCATGGTCCCTAATGTAGCCTATTAACACCTCATGAAGCTTAGATCCAATGAATATAAATAAAACTCTAGATCCATAGGTAGAGATTAAATCTCTAGATCCGACGGTTGAGATTAAATTTCTAGATCCGACGATTGAGATTAAATCCTTAGAACCAATGGTGGAGATTAATCCAAGGCATAAACCCAACTCTATAAATAAGGCTTATTGGCTTGGATGGCAACTAATGGATGAGGGGATTAGGGTTTGTCCCTTGGGCGGCAACCAATCCTAATTAGATTAGGATTGGGAGTGGTGGCTAGGGTTAGGGTTTTGGGGATTATAGTGGGCGGCAACTCAAGGAGGTGTTCCTTCTTCTTTCAAAGGTTGGCCGGCCCCTATTCTTCTCCTCTCTACCTTGGCATGAGCTCATCCTATTCTTCTTCCCCTCTTCCATGGCTGGCAAATAAGGAAAGCAAGGATTAGGGTTTGGAAGCTTAGGGTTTAGGAGGCTTGGGTGGCACCAAATAAGGAAGTAGTTTGGTTTCTTCTTCCTATCCTTTGGTGGTCGGTGCCCAGAGCTCTATCCTAGCCCTTGGACAGCATCCAAAGACCCCTTCTCCTTCTCCTTAGGTGGCGGAAACAAGATATAGGGTTTTCCCTTGGTGTCTTGGCTGGTTTCCACCATTATCTCCTTCTCCTTGTTGGCCGACGGCAAGCATTTCTTTTGTTGCTTGTTGATTGGATATTGGAAGGAGATGAGCCTTGTTTCTATTCTTCCTCTTGCTTTGGATGAGCAAGGAAGGAAGATTTGTGATCTAGGAGCTTCGACTTTTGGTAGAGCGTCGCCCACACGACGTCCGAAAGGAGGAAGGTCATACATTAGAAGATCGAGAGGTATATCGATTCTCTAATTTTTATATGTTACATGTTTCTATTTGTTTTTCATTTATGAGCATGTTATAAATCTGTATATGGCTAAATAATACTTGGATCCCGAGCATAAATATAAAAATCGGTGATCCGGACATCATCTATTCCGCGGCTACTCATAGAATAGAGGATGGTCGCTTGAACAACTTGTTTGTTCAAGTGACCTCTCTAAACGAATTGCACGACGATGACTTGGTGGTTTGGGCAATCTCTTTTGTCTAGGATTAAATTTTTTTAATCTGGGGGCATCGAATGGATCGCCATGGACAAGCTACCGAGGTGAAGTGGGAAGCGAAGTTTCCCCTCACAGACTCGATAAGCAAAACCCTTCAATTGGTATCAGAGCCAAGGTTTCCGGTTTTGTGTGTTTAGGATTCGATTAATTTTTATGCACTTTTTCATATATTATATGTGTCGGATAATAGTAGGATATGCGTAGTTTAACTCTTTGGTTGCAGGCATAAGATCCAACTATTATGGCCATATGTGTGTATGTGATTGTATGTGTGTAAATATTTATTTTGTTGAATCCTCGGGGTTGACGAAGCTAGTATTTAGTTTTTGTAAATTAAATATGGCATTGTTTAGCCACTCTTTATTTTATTTTACTTTCGATCTAGATTTCATGTACAATCCCTCGTGGAGTATAGGATCGATGGATGTAAATTAAAATAGGTTTTAGTCTCGGCTCGGATCTCCAGATGGCTCGTACATGGCGTAGGAGGATCGGACGAGATGGCAATGCGACGGGAGTCATATTGAAGACAAAAGCCATAATAGTTGGAAAATAATTTATTTTTCATATTTATTGCTTTTTGTTTGATATGCATGTCGTAGGCTAGGAAAATTCCTCATTTTCAAATTACTAAGTGGGAGAGGGATATTTTTATAAATTCCCACGGCCTCAATTACGATTTGACATGTGATGCAAACAAACTTGCGCATCGGCTCTGAGTACCTTCCTCCCCATCGGATGAGTTTGTTTGTGGATCACAGGGTCGAATATGGTTATAGGAAATTATTAATGAGCATGTGTTCTTGCCCATCATAAGACACATAACCCGAGATAATTACCTTCGTATCGAGTAATGGTGAACACTTAGATACAAATATAAGTATCCTCCCCATCAGAGTCACTGCTTTTATTTGTAGGGCCGAAGAGAAACCAACTATTAATTTTACTTGTCAAAAAGTTAGGTTGACAAGATAGTAAAATAAATGGGTAAAACCTCCTCTTACAAATGTACAATTCGTATACGTTCACACGATCGTGGCATACGATATTCTCAGTGTTTAGAGGTGTTGGTTGATTTTAAAATTTTATTGTTTGAGGAATCAATAATTTTTTGAAATCTACAGTAATGATCTATGTGATTCTTAGGATTTTCAAAAATGACTTTCAGTCCACTTACTATGATACTAAAGGAAATAAACTTACTGTACCCAAATAATGTTGATTGGAAAAGAATCTAGATATTGTCTTATCTGCTAAGGAGTACAAGTATGCACTCTTCGAAGAGTGTCCTCAAGCCACGGTTGCTCAAAAAGTTTTCTACTTCTAAGCCGAAAGGCAAGAAGAAGGAGAAACAAGGTAGAGCAAAGGTGGTGGGAGGATCTCAGGGAGGAGTGAAGAAGCCGAAAGGCAAGTACTTCACTTATAAGCATGATGGACATTAGAAGAAGGATTGTCCCAGTCCGAAATAGAACAAAGATATATCCTTTGGACTAGTCATTGAAACATGATTAGCGGTGATATCTACAGGCACCTGGTGTGTAGATACGGGAGCCACTAATCATGTCTGCAACACGTTGCAGGGGTTCCAGGAAACTCGACGACTAGCTAAAAGGGAGATTACCATTTACTTGGGCAATGCCATGAAGATGGCAGCTATTGCAGTGGGAGAAGTTTTATTTATCTCTTGAGAAAAATAAACTTTTGGTTCTTAAGAATTGCCTTTATGTACCCTTATTTAGAAAGAATTTAATTTCGGTTTCTAAATTGTTTATGGATGGATATTCTATTTCTTTTAATGACAAAGTTGTTATTGTTGGTGCAGGGGCACTAGATAATCGAACCTGTGTTTTGATTATGGCAAAGACACAAAGTTAAGTTTATATTGTTATCTCACGAGCTAAATCAAGTGTGCAGAAAAGTACTAAAGCTGGAGCTGAAGGCTAGCGACACCCGGAGGAAGCCGTGGTGGTCGGGCGACACTTGAGTGAATTCGGAGGGAGCCGAAGGAATCGAGTGGAAGGCCGGAAGCGAGAGCTACTATCGAGGTAAGCTCGTGTGAGTGAGAGATTGTAAGGACGTGTCCTCTTTACGGGGACGACCGTAGGCGACGATTCGACTAAGACTTCCTGTGGAAGGTCTAGGTCGAGATCGGACGGTTAGAAACCGTCGTATTTATCATTTTCCGAGCTAATCTCTTTACCGCAGGAAGTGGTTAGCCGGGCAATGATCACGACATTGGGCAATGATCACATCGCTGATCGATGAGATGCATCGATCGTCATCGATCGATGAGAGGCATCGATCGATCGATGGCGACGATTCAACCGCTTAGGTCAAACGGATAACGCTTGACGCGCGCTTCGCGATAAAAATTTGGAAAAATTCATGATCCGTTCCAAAGAAATAGGAGACAAATTCAGAGGCTAAAGTCTATATAAGTAGGGGAGGATTCATCTCCAAATCACATCAATTATTCATCAAGTGCTCCTACAACGCCCACGCTCAACACACCGCGTGATAACGCCGACGCGATGCCAAGTTTTGATCTTCTTCTTCAAGCAGATTTTTGATATTATATTCTGTATTTTTATCTTCATAACGAGGTGAGGTAGGCTTGTTGCCTCATCCTCGTATATTCGGTTTTGTAATCGTTGTCTCCTACCTCCAACGAGGAGGAGACGCTTAGTGCTTTGCCCTCCGTACGCGGTCTAGGACCGATAGGGCCTTGGAGTAGCAACCGCTGGGTTGTGAACCAAGTAAAATAAACGTGTTCATTTATTTTCCTCTGTGCTTACTTTGCGTATCGAACGAACGAAAAAGAAAAGATTTACGATCGCTATTCACCCCCCCTCTAGCGACGCTTCTCGATCCAACAATTGGTATCGAGCGGGGCGCTAAGATTTGGTGAAACCACCAATCTAGCACGCTTTGGTTTTATTTTCGTATTTTTCGATTCGTATATTTCTTAGGTTTTGTTTCCCTACTAATCCAAGACCAAGTCTTGGTACATAGTTTTGTTGTGTTTTTGCAAGTACTAATCTCCTTCGAGTACCTCACGATCAAACGAGCATAACTTTTGCTACAAGTGGACTCACGAACGATCTACCCACCAAATCGAAGCTCTTTGAAAGATCTACACTTCTTATAGGGGTTTACCCCGTAACAAGCTATTTCCAGCCCCAAAATCCAACGTTTAGTACCCTTTCTGGGACATCAAGGTCGTAAGTTTCAAATTTTTGTTAGTTTCTTATCCTCCTTATTTATTTCTGTTTTTTTCCTATTATTTCAGATTACTAATCCAAGACCAAGTCTTGGAATTCTCTTGGTTTTTATTTGTGTTTTGCAAGATACTTAATGGCTCACATTGAGGATATAGCACCACCCGACCTCCGTTCTTTAACGGAGATGATTTCCGTTATTGGAAAGGTCGGATGGAGTGTTTCTTGAAAATACAAGTCGAGACTTGATAATAATCCAAACTGGCTTTGCTTTACCCACCAATGATCCAGGAGAGCCATTGGATTTCAACAAGTGGACAAATGCAACCAAGAGGCAAATCGAAGCCGATGCAAGAGCAACCCAAATATTGCAATGCGGCTTGTCCAAGGAGGAACTCAACCGCATCGGACCATTCATTAGCGCCAAGGACCTATGGAATAAATTAATTGAGCTACACGAAGGAACGTCCGATGCTAAGGTATGTAAACGTGACCTTCTTTTCAATAAGTTGTATAACCTCAAGATGCGTGAACACGAGAAGGCGGCAACGCAACTACACGCCCGCGTCCAGACATTGTCAATGGCTTAAACACCATCGGACACAAGGTCGAAAACCCTGACCTACTAAGGTTAGTTCTTAATTCTTTTCCGAGGACTTCCTTGTGTGCATACATGGTCGATGCCTTCAATGTCTCTAATGACCTTTCGAATCTTAGGTTAGATGAATTATTTTCCGAGTTTGAACTTCACGAGCAAACTAACGTGATCCGGGCCGAGAGAGGTATTGCTCTACTTGCGGGACAAAGAAGCAAGCCACCTACTAGGCAAGTAGATGAACTCGAACCCAAGACGAATCAATCCAAGAGGAGGCCATAATAGTCAATATTGTGCGGAGAATAGTTCGACAAGAAAGAAGGAACAAGAACGAGAACCAAAAGAAAAAGGGAGCAAGGAAAGCCTTCCATGCAACTTGGGACAACAGAGAAGACATAGCTTACATGGCAAGACCGGAGGAGTCCGAGTCAAAATCCGAAACCGAGTCCAACTACAACTCCGACTCGACTCAAGATTATTTCGAGAGAAAACTCAAAGTCGGACCAAAAGGGAAAGTTAAGGTTGATTTCTCTTTAATTAGTACACTTTACAAAGATACAATTAAATGCTTAATAGGAAATTAACTAAGTCCGAGTCTAGGGTTGAGTCGTTACTTGAGGAGGTTGAAACCCTCAAGCAAGAGGCTACTCTAATCTCTTCAACTAGTCAAGTTCAAGAGAGAAACTCAACCCAAATTGAAAAACTTGAGAAGGAGAATTCTCTCTTGAAAGACCAAGTTCAAGAGGTCGAGGCTAGGTTGGAAAAGTTCACGTTGGGATCTAAGAACCTTAACCGACTACTTGGAACCCAAAGAGCCGTGTACAACAAAGCCGGACTCGGATTTAAGTCAAAGACTACGAATAGGTCTTATATGTCTATCGTAAATCGTAGTCATCAAAGAGTCCAAGCATGGGTCCCAAAGGTTTTATTAAATTCACATATTAGGACTAATAAGTTTTGGATTCCTCAGGATCAAGTTCATTATTTGAATAGACCTTATTGGTTCAATGGTCTAGGGGGAGCTAACACTAAAATAGTATACCCGCTTACTTAGCAAAACCATTGCATGCTTAGAATTTCTGTTAACTTGTGAACTTACTTAGAATATGTACATAACCAACTAAAATCCTTCGAAAAGATTGAGCCTCGGGAGCCTCTTTTCATAAATAACTAGTTAGTCAACTCTTGATAATATAGTATCGGACGCCGAGATGATAGTATGTTAGGGAGACAAAGTCTCGTGTATTCGAGCTAGATAAGGCGTATCTAGCTTGGTGCACTTGACCGAGTGGAACTAGCTGAAGCTACCTCGCCGTATCCTAAACTAGTTAGACCAGGAAGTAACCCTAAGTGACTTAAGTGATATTTTCTTGAATTTGGCTTTGTCTAAGGAAGTGGTCGTTGTTCCAATCAAAGAAGGCCCTTGTGCCTCGCCACGACCTGGAAGCCAGTTTCTCGAAAAGTTACTTAACGATCTAAAGGTTAAATCTGAATCTAACCCAAGGTTGACTATCTTTAATCAATTTAAAATCATCTCACAAAACATATAAGGTGAACAAATTATGAGACACATAGAATGGGTGAGATGTTAAGGATAATTGAAATATACTTGAAACAATCCCTTCAAAATACTACTTATTTTCTCAACTATTGTACTTAATAACTCGAGGCCAAAGTTTAGCGCCTACATCTCTTATACTTCATATATTTGACTAAGGGGAGAGCAAACTAATCTTAAGGGTTATATTATAAATCTTTAGATTATTGGTGCAGAGGACACACCTCGAACCAATCTATCTAACTATTGCTAGACGGATGCTTGGACTCATATTTGGTTTTTCTATATGCATGCTTAAACGACATTGTTTTAAAACACTATTTTATACAAATACCCCAAGACTCTTTTTTGATTTATGGCAATAGGGGGAGAAGAGCGAAAGTTAAGGGGGAGAAACACAAAATTTGTTTTTGAAAACTAAAGTATCTCTTTCAAAACTCACCTAGGGTTAAGGGGGAGTTTTGGTTAATGGAGAGTTTTTGGGAATGACATTCATCATCTACTATATGTGTTTTATGCTTTAATTTCCCTTAACTTTGTGTTGGTTTGCCATAGATCAAAAGGGAGATTGTTGGTGCAGGGCACTAGATAATCGAACCCGTGTTTTGATTATGGCAAAGACACAAAGTTAAGTTTATATTGTTATCTCACGAGCTAAATCAAGTGTGCGTAAAAGTACTAAAGCCGAGTCGAAGGCTAGCGACACCGGAGGAAGCCGTGGTGGTCGGCGACACTTGAGTGAATTCGAGGAGCCAAGGAATCGAGTGGAAGGCCGCGGGCGAGAGCTACTATCGAGGTAAGCTCGTGAGTGAGAGATTATGGGACGTGTCCTCTTTACGGGACGATCCGTGGCGGCGGATTCGACTAAGACTTCCTGTGGAAGGTCTAGGTCGAGATCGGACGGTTAGAAACCGTCGTATTTATCATTTTCCGAGCTAATCTCTTACTGCAGGGAAGTGGCCGGGTGAATCAGGACATTGGGCGCGATCGTTATCGCTGATCGATGAGATGCATCGATCATTGTCATCATCCGATGAGAGGCATCACGACGATGGCGCGATTCGGCTTTTGCGCTAGGTCAAACGGATAACGTTTGACGCGCCACTTCGCGATAAAAATTTGGAAAAATTCATGATCCGTTCCAAAGAAATAGGAGACAAATTCAGAGGCTAAAGTCTATAAAAGGAGGGGAGGATTCATCTCCAAATCACATCAATTATTCATCAAGTGCTCCTACAACGCCAACGCTTCAACACCGTCATAACGCCGACGCGACGCCAAGTTTTGATCTTCTTCGTCGGCAGCAGATTCAAGTAATATTTTTGATATTATATTCTGTATTTTTATCTTCATAACGAGGTGAGGTAGGCTTGTTGCCTCATCCTCGTATATTCGGTTTTTGTAATCGTTGTCTCCTACCTCCAACGAGGAGGAGACGTTTTAGTGCTTTGCCCTCCGTACGCGGTCTAGGACCGATAGGGCCTTGGAGTAGCAACCGTTGGGTTGTGAACCAAGTAAAATAAACGTGTTCATTTATTTTCCGCTGTGCTTACTTTGCGTATCGAACGAACGAAAAAGAAAAGATTTACGATCGCTATTCACCCCCCCTCTAGCGACGCTTCTCGATCCAACAGTTATAAGAAGGAATAGGGACATTATCTGTTCAAGTGCATTGATAGGAAATTTGTACACACTTGAACCAAAACCTCCCACGATGCAAATTGAAGTTAATAACTCATCTTCTAATTCCAATAAGAGAAAAGAACCTTCGAAGATGAACCAAACATATCTTTGGCATCTTAGGCTTGGTCACATTAACCTAAGCAGAATTCAAAGGTTGATAGTTGATGGACCTTTGAGTTCATTAGTGGTGGAGGATCTCCCAACCTGTGAATCTTGCTTGGAGGGTAAGATGACCAAGAGGCCTTTTAAGGCCAAGGGGTATAGAGGCAAAGATATGTTAGAATTAGTTCATTCTGATTTGTGCGGTCCAATGTCTATCCAGGCTAGAGGTGGTTTTGAGTATTTCATCTCTTTTATAGACGATTACTCAAGATATGGATACATTTACCTGATGCACCGCAAGTCTGAATGCTTTGACAAGTTCAAAGAATTCAAGGCTGACGTGGAGAAATGTCAAGGTAAAAGTATCAAGTCACTACGATCTGATCGTGGTGGTGAGTACCTCTTGGGAGAGTTTAGAAACTACTTATCAGAGGTTGGGATTCAATCCCAATTGACTGCACCTTGCACACCCTAGCAAAACGGTGTAGCAGAGCGAAGGAATAGGACTCTTATGGAGATGGTTAGATCGATGATGAGTTATTCTGACTTGCCAGATTCATTCTAGGGATATGCTCTAGATACGACGGTGTACATTCTAAACTTGGTTCCATCTAAATCAGTGCCTTCTTCTCCCATAGAGTTATGGACTGGGCGAAAGCCTAGTCTAAGACATATTCGGATATGGGGAAGTCCAGCACATGTGCTGAAGGTAGATGCCAGTAAGTTGGAACCTCGTACAGAAGTACGCTTGTTCGTTGGCTATACCAGGGGAACGAAGGGTGGATTGTTTTATAGTCCTAGAGATCAGAGGGTGATCGTTAGCATGAATGCCAGATTTCTAGAGGAAGACTATGTGATGAGCCACAAGCCCAAGAGTAAAATTGTTCTGAAGGAGTTAAAAGGGGAAGTCACTTCTTTAGTACCACCGGTACAAGAGAATATACCTCATGTCACTGCACCGCGTGTCACAGAGGATACACAGGTGATACCTCGTCGTAGTGGGAGGGTTGTGAGATAGCATGATAGATTCATGTTCTTGGGAGAATCTTCTGATTTGGTCCCTGGAAACATGAACATGATCCTTGGAAATATGACGAGGCAATCCAAGATAAAGATGCAGCATCTTGGCAAAGTGCAATGAATGCTAAGATTGAATCTATGGATTCAAATCAGGTCTGGGAGATAATAGAACCACCCGATGGTGTAAAAACCATTGGATGCAAGTGGATCTACAAGAGAAAGAGAGGAATAGATGGGAAGGTTGAGACTTTCAAAGCGAGGCTTGTTACGAAGGGGTATACTCAGAAAGAGGGTATCGATTATGAGGAGACCTTTTCGCCGGTAGCCATGCTTAAGTCTATCCGGATTCTCTTATGCATAACAGCTCATATGGATTATGAGGTGTGGCAGATAGATGTCAAGACAGCTTTCCTTAATGGAAGTCTGGAGGAAAACATCTATATGAAGCAACCAGAGGGATTCATTGCTAAGGGCAAAGAGCATCTTGTATGTAAGCTTAATCGGTCCATTTATGGATAGAAACAAGCTTCAAGGTCTTGGAACATCCGCTTTGATGAGGTGATCCAGTCTTATGGAATTATTCAAAGTTTGGATGAGTCTTGTGTATACAAGAGATGTGACGGAAACGTAGTGGTATTTCTTGTACTATACGTAGATAATATTTTGGTGATTGGCAACAATATCAAGGTGTTATCGGGCGTAAGGGTATGTGTAGGGATGTATACTGAAAAGTCTATCTTTTGTATGAACATCTTTATTTTGAAATAAGAATCACATGATCATTGTTTGCATATTTTTATTGTTATGCAATATTATCTAATACTTTACATTGTAGATAACATGGTGTGTGGTGTCACACAGGAGATCATGTTATAGGCCCCTTGAAAAGTATAAGAAAAGGCTCAAAACCGAGATGGCTTTGGACAAACCATCGGAATGGTTGTAGTGTGATTTGGTATTGGTTTGTCTTGACCATAGAATCACACTAGTGCACTTTGTGTGTATTGAGCAGGACCGACATAGAGGTGATTCGATTTATTGCTGACTACATAATCGAATCGAACCTCAGATATTATTTAGTACGTGCTCTTAATCCTGATATAATAACGGGCACATATACTTAGTATTCATCTCTTTGATTTACCAATGGGCGAGATTTATAGATTAAATCGATAGGCTCGGTAAGTTAGGAGATGATATTATTTATATGGTGTGCCGTTGATTATAGGAGGAAACCGTGTCCTATATATTAGGATGATGATCTCCCCTTGAGGAGCTCATAAGGTTCATCATGTAAACCCTGCAGGTGGACTTGGTCCGGCATGATGAAAAGGTTGAGTGGTACTACTCAAGGAGTTAGATGTTGATTAATTAATAGTCAGTAAATTAATTAAACGACGGACATTCAAGATCTTAAACACGGGGAGAAAATGTACAAATAATATATGGAGCCCATATTATCATATGGGGGTTGGTGAGGTAGATCAATGATGATCCTTTAGTGGATTGGATCATCATTAGTGGATCGGACTTTATGTGGGCTTGATCCATGGGTTGCCAAGATCCAACTCCTCCTCATGGTCCCTAATGTATCCTATTAACACCTCATGAAGCTTAGATCCAATGGATAGAAATAAAACTCTAAGATCCATAGGTAGAGATTAAATCTCTAAGATCTGACGGTTGAGATTAAATCTCTAGATCGGACGGTTGAGATTAAATCCCTAGAACCACTGGAGGAGATTAAATCATGGCTTGAGCCCAACTCTATAAATAGAGATTAATAAGTGGGCAGCAAGAAAAAAGGATGGATGAGGGGATTAGGGTTTGTCCCTTGGGCGGCAACCAATCCTAATTAGATTAGGATTGGGAGTGGTGGCTAGGGTTTGGGTTTTGAGGATTAGAGTGGGCGGCAACTCAAGGAGGTGTTCCTTCTTCTTCCAAAGGTTGGCCGGCCCCTATTCTTCTCCTCTCTACCTTGGCATGAGCTCATCCTATTCTTCTTCCCCTCTTCCATGGCCGGCAATAAGGAAAGCTAGGATTAGGGTTTGGAAGCATAGGGTTTAGGAGGCTTGGGTGGCACACAAAAAGGAAGTAGTTTGGTTTCTTCTTCCTATCCTTTGGTGGCCGGCGCCCACAGCCCTATCCCATCCCTTGGATGGCATCCAAAGACCCCTTCTCCTTCTCCTTAGGTGGTGGAAACAAGATATAGGGTTTTCCCTTGGTGTCTTGGTCGATTTCCACCATTATCTCCTTCTCCTTGTTGGTTGGCGGCAAGCATTTCTTTTGTTGCTTGTTGGTTGGCTATAGAAAGGAGATGAGCCTTGTTTCTATTCTTCCTCTTGCTTTGGATGAGCAAGGAAGGAAGATTTGTGATCTAGGAGCTTCCACTTTTGGTAGAGCATCGCCCACACGACGTCCGAAAGGAGAAAGGTCATACATTAGAAGATCAAGTGGTATATCTATTCTCTTTTGTTTATTGCTTGTATTTGTTTTTCAATTATAAGCATGTTATAAATCTGTAAATGGCTAAATAATACTTGGATCCTGAGCATAAATATGAAAACCGGCGATCTGGACATCGTCTATTTCGCGGCTACTCGTAGAATAGAAGATGGTCGCTTGAACAACTAGTTTGTTCAAGTGACCTCTCTAAATGAATAACACGACGATGACTTGGTGGTTTGGGCAATCCCTTTTGTCTAGGATTAAATTTTTTTAATCCGGGGACATCGAAGGGATCGCCATGGACAAGCTACCGAGGTGAAGTGGGAAGCGAAGTTTCCCCTTACAGACTCGATAAGCAAAACCCTTCAGTATGGTTGTCCAAACAATTTGATATGAAGGACTTGGGAGAGGTAGGACACATCCTTGGGATCAAAGTTATAAGGGATCGCAGGAAAAGGATGTTGTGCTTATCCCAAGCTTCATACATCGACACGATTATGGATTGTTTTAGCATGCAGAACTCCAAGAAGGGTTTTCTACCTTTCAGACATGGAGTTCCTTTAGCTAAGGAGATGTGTCCTAGAACATCTAAGGAGATAGAGGAGATGATGGCGGTTCCTTATGCTTCAGCAGAAGGAAGCCTCATATATGCGATGCTATGTACGAGATCAGATATCTGCTTTGCCGTGGGCATGGTCAGCAGATATCAGAGTAATCCAGGACAGGGACATTGGACTGCGGTAAAAGCATATATTGAAGTGCCTGAGAAGGACTAGGGATTATATGCTAGTTTACCGAGCAGACCAATTACTCCCTGTGGGTTACATGGATTGCGACTTCCAATCAGATAGGGATAACAGTAAGTCTACCTCAGGTTTTTGTTGGTACAATCGGCCCAGGTCACGATTGACCAGGACTCGAGTTTGACTCGAGTGATGTTTTGATGTTTCGACAAAAACATATGACAATGTAATTGTCATGGGAAAGTCCAAGTCATGGGAACTTGGCATGGGAAGTCCAAGTGAGACACTTGGCATTTGAGAAAAGTCCAAGCATGAGTCTTGGCAAATGGAAAGTCCAACATAGGTTGGAAAGGGAAAGTCCAAGCATGGGTCTTGGCATGGAAAGTCCAAGCAAGGGTCTTGGCATGAAAAGTCCAACATGGGTTGGCAAGGGAAAGTCCAAGCTTGAGTCTTGGCATTTGAGAAGTCCAAGGGTTTGATATTGGCGGCGTAAAGTCCAAGCGGGAGTCTTGGCAGCATAAGTCCAATGATTGGCGGTGTAAAGTCCAAGCGGAGTCTTGGCGGCGTAAGTCCAATGTGCCTTGGCGGTGTAGACACCGTTAGCATGACATAGCCGATGGAAGCACCTGAAGGCTAGCGCAATGGATGAACAAGTCATGGATGACTTGGAGGGATCCGAGAGATGTGAGGCTGATGGAGGTGGCTAGAAGGCTTAGGTCTAGACTAAGGGTGGTCTAGCAAGTATGGGGGAACCATACTTGGGCTAAAACCTCATGTTTGAGGTGTGCCAGTCGACTGGTGCCATGTGGCAGTCGACTGGACCGAGTCAACTAGGGTTTGACTACGGGTTGTGGCCTAGCAGTCGACTGCCAGAAGTGGGCAGTCGACTGATGGCTCGAGCAGTCGACTGATCGTGTGATCAGTCGACTGGTGCTCGAGAAATCGGCCACAGAATGGAGTCGAGACTCGACTGGTCGAGTGAGGACTCCATCAGTCGACTGATGGGTATGATCAGTCGACTGATGGTAGATCCATTGGACTTATCCAACGTGGATCCAGTCGTTGTCTCACGATAACACTGGCATCAGTTGACTGATGGTCCCGATCAGTCGACTGATCGACTTTTTCTAGCACAGGTTGAAGCTTTATAAGGAGCTCGTGATGGAGGAAAATGGTATGGTTCTTTGAGGCGATTTGGGGTGAGTTGCTGCTGCAATTCAAGGTCTCCAAGTGTTACTCGATCAACCTAGCGATCAAGCATTCAAAGAGCATTTGTAAAGTGTTTTCTTTACTTGTATTGCTTTTTATTTCATTATATTGCTTGTATTCATCTTGTATTACTGTTGTATACATTGTACGAGGTTTCTCCACCTCCGGATTGTTCCGAGAAGGAGTTATTTTATAGTGGTGTGTGATTGGCATGACTAGGGCTCGTGTGAGCCCGATCCGTGGAGTAGGAACCGTGCGGTTCCGAACCACGTTACATACTCATGTTTGTGTGTAATTATCTATTTCGTTATTGTTATCATTATCTATATTTCGCTGCGTTAATAAAATTGTAGACACGATCACGAGCAAATTCCATCTACGAACGGTGAACCGCTATTCACCCCCCTCTAGCCGTTACAAAGATATCAACAAGTGGTATCAGAGCCCGGGGCTCTTCTACGGATTAACAACCCGGAGTCAAGATGCTAGAGGGAAAGATGGAAGTCCAAGAACAATTAGGATGGAACATCAACACACCGGTTCCTTATTCATTCTATGGACGAGAAGGCTTCAATTCTTGGAAGAAAAGGATTGAAGATTTTTTGATGATGAAAGATTTTGAGGGGTGGTCCCTATTAATGGAAGGATTTGAGTTTCCAAGAGGACCAAAAGGTGGATTCCTCAAAAGGAAGAGATGGAGTAAAGATCAAATTCAAGCCTTCGAGAAAAATATAAAGGTAGTAAATTTTATTTTTGATTTGGTCCCTAATGATATTGTGTGTATGGTAGGGGATTTTATGGATGCCAAAGAGCTATGGAGCCAAGTGGCCAAGCTTCATGATAGCTCATCAATGGTCCAAGGGGAAGAGACCGAAGAGGCTAATGCATCATCCTCACAAGGAAGTGAGGATTCGGAGATTGATAGGGAATCAACATCTGGATCGGAAGAGGAGGAGGAAGTGGAAGAAGCATCCACCTCAAGGATTGAGGGGGAGGAGAGAACCTCCACACCGGAACATCAAGAAGAAGCTTCGACATCCGGTCAAGATGAAGAAGCCCAAAGTCCAATTCCGGTCCTCATTAACCTAGGTAACTCAAGCAACTTAAGTTTAAATAAAAATCATATAATTTGCTTTGAGTGTAGGGAAACCGGGCACTATAAGAGCAAGTTCCCAAAGAAGATCAGAAAAGCTCCACCGGCACCAAAAGTCAAGGATGTCGGTCCCCAAAGTCAAAAGAGCAAGGAGCATATCATATGCTTCAAGTGCAACTCAAAGGGGCATTACCGGAGTCATTGCCCAGGGGGAAGAAGAAAGGGCATTACCGGAGTCATTGCCCAGGGGGAAGAAGAAAGGGCAAGAAGGAGCAACACAAGTAGGGGGAGCCTCCAAGGCAAACACAAAGGTAAAATTTATTAATGCACCTTCAATTTCTAGGGATAAGAAGCATGCTAAGAATAATTTTAATAGTCTTGCTATTGTACATGAAAAGCATGCTAGAAATAATAGACATATTTGTTTAGGTGCTAAGAGTGTCCACTTAGGAAATAAGAAGATATTTGGGACTAATGTCCCTAAAAATATTTTACCTAGGGAATCTATCAAGAAAATAGGAGAACACCTAGGGTTTAACCCTAAATGGACTAGGCATATGCCTAGAAAGGACAATGCACATGGTTTAAATCAAAACTCAAAAATGGGGCAATTAGAATTGGAGAACCAAGCCTTGAGGTCAAGGCTTGAGAAACTAGAAAAGACCCTTAGGAATATACAAACTCAATTTAAAGGGTCTAATGATCAAACTCCTAGGTCAAAAACTCAAAGTCAACACTTAAGACCTAAGGATCAAAAGTCATCCAAGGGCAAACCTAAGCACAAGGAAATCTATCACAATGTTCCATTTGATTATGGAACTAAACCTAAGAAAACCAAGGTCAATAGGGAAGTCATCCCTAGGGTTGACCAAAGGTTGTGCCTAGTGGCTAGGGTTTCTAGGAAACCTAGGGTGGCCACTAAGAAGGTTGCAAGGGGAGTTACCCCTAGAGTCAACCTAGGTAAGACCACAATGACCAAGGCTAACAAGCCTAGGAGGGTCATTAGGAAGGTATCTAGGGAGGTTATCCCTAAGGAATACCTGATTAACCCTAGGAGCTCAAATCAGTTTTGGGTTCCTAAGAGCGTGATTGATTCACACTAGATGGGTTTAGGGTGTGCCAACCTTGATTGGATGGGTAGTTAACTCAACCATGGTAAAGGTGGCACTTTAGGATATTTTCAAGGTTATGGTTACCTTGGAAATAGATTTGAATCAATATCCTAAAAGATTTTAGGATGTGCCAATGCACTTTTGAAATTAAGAAAAATCAATTAAATTGACACAATTTAGGTTTAGAGGTTAGTGTGCCATTTTGGGTTTTTGGCACACTAGGGAGATTAGGTTAATATGGAAAAATATGATTAATCCCAAAAAAATGGCAATTAATATTAAAATTTAGGTATTATTATACCTATATATTTTATATGTCATGCTTTGTTTGCCATATAACATGCCATGACATCATGCTTACTTTTAATCATTTTATATGTCATGTTCATGTTTTAGGATTAAGGCTTTAAATGTCATGTGTTTTTAGTTCTCATCTTATGCCATGACATCATGATTATGAGCATATGCTTATTTATATCATCATTAATGCCATAATCATTCATGCATTTAAGAAAATTTCGATTGAAATTGATTTAACGACTATGGCATGACTTGGAGTCCCATTCATAAGGGAATCAAGTAGGGTTGCCTTAGAAGATGCATGAAACCCTAGTTTAAATGAACCAAAACTCACATCTCACATCCAATTGACATGTATGTGTATTTATACACCCTAGATACATGTGAGATGCTAGGATATAAGTTAAGTTCAAGGTGCATAGTTTTTTTGCATCTAGATGAACTATAACTCATCTTATTTCAATGGTGGATCATTGGGAAAGCTTGTGTACAAGTCATGTACATTAAGCCCAAGGAATATGATCCAAAATAAGGTTTTGAAACCATTTTAAAATCATTTTGAAAAACCTTGGTTGATGAAGTTGATACAAAGTAGGGCCAAAACATTGAAAATTTCAATGGTTTTGAACTTTGTGCAAATTTCACTATTTTATGGGTAAAATAATTTTCAAATATTTTTTCACCCATTGTATTGGTCATAAGTATTATATGTACCAAATTTCATGATTTTTCGATATACGTATAGTTATTTATGATTTTCCAAAACTTATTTCTAATAACTGAAAATTGGATTTTTCAGTTATCAGTCGACTGCCCCTGGGTGGCAGTCGACTGATGAGTGTATCAGTCGATTGGTAGCTGAACCACTCGACTGATTGTCTGATTTCGGGAAAACTATGGTTGTTTAACCCGATTTCAGCTACGGTTAAGGTTCCTAATCACTCCTAACCCTAGAATATGCTTTGGGAAGCATGATGAAGGGTGAAAATCCATTGGATATGGATTAGGAGAGGTGTTTAGGGTTTGTATCAATTTTAAGGTGTTGGAAAGTTCAATGTTGAATTTCTAACCTTAATTTTGATGGCCTAGAGTTACTATTGGCTTAGGGACTTCCCAAGGACATTGTTGATGCAATGGTCAAGGGGGAGCAAGCCTTTAGGGGGAGGTATCCATCTTGGAATGATGGATGTGTTTTTCTCCTTGAAGAGGAGAAGTTATTGGGAAAATTGATGGGTTTTTGATACCCAAATTTGGAAATTAGGAGAGTGAATAGGATTGCCTCTCTTGAGTGATATGTGACTTATCACTAGGAAGATGGTAGGCATCCTAGGTATTTTTAGACAAAGGGGGAGATTGTAAGATCTCATTGGGACATGAGACATTGACCTCCTTAGAGAGATAACCTTTTTGATGTTAGTCAAAAAGGGGGAGAATGTTTGGGGGAGAACATTTGGAGAATGTTTAAGATTACCAATTTGGGATAATTGGTAAGGGATTTGAGTTAGTGTTCTAACTCAATGTGTTGTTTAGTTTTTGTCAAACATCAAAAAGGGAAAGATTGTTGGTGCAATCGGCCCAGGTCATGATTGACCAGGACTCGAGTTTGACTCGAGTGATGTTTTGATGTTTCGACAAAAACATATGACAATGTAATTGTCATGGGAAATTGGCATGGGAAGTCCAAGTGGGACACTTGGCATTTGAGAAAAGTCCAAGCATGAGTCTTGGCAAATGGAAAGTCCAACATAGGTTGGCAAGGGAAAGTCCAAGCATGGGTCTTGGCATGGAAAGTCCAAGCATGGGTCTTGGCATGAAAAGTTCAACATGGGTTGGCAAGGGAAAGTCCAAGCTTAAGTCTTGGCATTTGAGAAGTCCAAGGGTTTGATATTGGCGGTGTAAAGTCCAAGCGGGAGTCTTGGCAGCATAAGTCCAATGATTGGCGGCGTAAAGTCCAAGCGGAGTCTTGGCGGCGTAAGTCCAATGTGCCTTGGCAGTGTAGACACCGTTAGTATGACATAGCCGATGGAAGCACCTGAAGGCTAGCGCGATGGATGAACAAGTCATGGATGACTTGGAGGGATCCGAGAGATGTGAGGTTGATGGAGGTGGCTAGAAGGCTTAGGTCTAGACTAAGGGTGGTCTAGCAAGTATGGGGGAACCATACTTGGGCTAAAACCTCATGTTTGAGGTGTGCCAGTCGACTGGTGCCATGTGGCAGTCGACTGGACCGAGTCAACTAGGGTTTGACTGCGGGTTGTGGCCTAGCGATCATTGCCAGTGGCGGTCGGTGATGGCTCAGCGATCGTGATCGATCGGATCACCGACCGTGCTCGAGAAATCGGCCACAGAATGGAGTCGAGACTCGACTGGTCGAGTGAGAACTCCATCAGTCGACTGATGGGTATGATCAGTCGACTGATGGTAGACCCGTTGGACTTATCCAACGTGGATCTAGCCGTTGTCTCACGACAACAGTGGAATCAATCGACTGATGGTCCTGATCAGTCGACTGATCGACTTTTTCCAGCACAGGTTGAAGCTTTATAAGGAGCTCGTGATGGAGGAAAATGATATGGTTCTTTGAGGCGATTTGGGGCGAGTTGCTGCTGCAATTCAGGGTCTCCAAGTGTTACTCGATCAACCTAGCGATCAAGCATTCAAAGAGCATTTGTAAAGTGTTTTCTTTACTTGTATTGCTTTGTATTTCATTATATTGCTTGTATTCATCTTGTATTACTGTTGTATACATTGTACGAGGTTTCTCCACCTCCGAATTGTTTCGAGAAGGAGTTATTTTATAGTGGTGTGTGATTGGCATCACTAGGGCTCGTGTGAGCCCGATCCGTGGAGTAGGAACCGTGCGGTTCCGAACCACGTTACATACTCATGTTCGTGTGTAATTGTCTATTTCGTTATTTTTATCATTATCTATATTCCGCTGCGCTAACAAAATTGTAGACACGATCACGAGCAAATTCCATCTACGAATGGTGAACCGCTATTCACCCCCCCTCTAGCCGTTACAAAGATCTCAACAGTTTTGTGTTTACTTTGAGAGTTGGAGCCATTGGATGGAGGAGTGTCAAGCAGAAATGCGTGGCGGACTCCACCATGGAAGCTGAGTATGTGGCAGCCTCTGAGGCGGCCAAATAAGGTGTGTGGCTCAAGAACTTCCTAATGGACTTGGATGTGATTCTTAGTTTGCCCAGAACTATCACAATTTATTGTGATAATAGTGATGCAGTTGAAAACTCGAAGGAAACACAAGCTCATAAGGCAAGTAAACACATAGAGTGCAAGTACTACCTGATATGAGAAATCGTAAAGGAGGTAGAAGTTGTTGTCGCCTTGATTGCATCAGAGGATGACCTGGTAGACCTTTTCACTAAGGCCCTTCTAGCGAGAGCTTTGATAGGCATTTGGAGGGAAGGGGAATCAGATGTATGGCAGTATGAGGACAGCATATTCTTTTAGTATAAGTGGGAGTTTGTTGGGACGTATACTGAAAAGTCTATCTTTTGTATGAACATCTTTATTTTGAAATAAGAATCACATGATCATTGTTTGCATTTTTATGGTTATGCAATATTGTCTAATACATTACATTATAGATAACATGGTGTGTAGTGTCACACGGGAGATCATGTTATCGGCTCCTTGTAAAGTATAAGTAAAGGCTCACAATCGAGATGGATTTGGACAAACCATCGGAATGGTTGTAGTGTGATTTGGTATTGGTTTGTCTTGACCATAGAATCACACTAGTACACTTTGAGTGTATTGAGCAGGACCGACTTAGTGGTGATTCGATTTATTGCTGACTACATAATCGAATCGGACCTCAGATATTATTTAGTACATGCTCTTAATCCCGATATAATAACGGGCACATATACTTAGTACTCTTCTCTTTGATTTACTAATGGGTGAGATTTATAGATTAAATCGATAGGCTCAGTAAGTTTGGAGATGATATTTTTTATATGGTGTGTCGTTGATTATAGGAGGAAATCGTGTCCTATATATTAGGATGATTATGTCCCTTTGAGGAGCTCATAAGGTTCATCATGTAAACCCTGCAGGTGGACTTGGTCCGGCATGATAAAAAGGTTGAGTTGTACTACTCAAGGAGTTAGATGTTGATTAATTAATGGTCAGTAAATTAATTAATCGACGGATATTTGAGATCTTAAACACGGGGAGAAAATGTACAAATAATATATGGAGCCTATATTATCATATGGGGGTTGGTGAGGTAGATCAATGATGATCCTTTAGTGGATTGGATCATCATTAGTGGATAGGACTTTATGTGGGCTTGATCCATGGGTGGCCAAGATCCAACTCCTCCTCATGGTCCCTAATGTAGCCTATTAACACCTCATGAAGCTTAGATCCAATGGATAGAAACAAAACTCTAGATCTATTAAATCTCTAGATCCGACGGTTGAGATTAAATCTCTAGATCCGACGGTTGAGATTAAATCCCTAGAACCAATGGTGGAGATTAATCCAAGGCATAAACCCAACTCTATAAATAAGGCTTATTGGCTTGGATGGCAACTAATGGATGAGGGGATTAGGGTTTGTCCCTTGGGCGTCAACCAATCCTAATTAGATTAGGATTGGGAGTGGTGGCTAGGGTTAGGGTTTTGGGGATTAGAGTGGGCGGCAACTCAAGGAGGTGTTCCTTCTTCTTCCAAAGGTTGGCTGGCCCCTATTCTTCTCCTCTCTACCTTGGCATGAGCTCATCCTATTCTTCTTCCCCTCTTCCATGGCCGGCAATAAGGAAAGCTAGGATTAGGGTTTGGAAGCTTAGGGTTTAGGAGGCTTGGGTGGCACCAAATAAGGAAGTAGTTTGGTTTCTTCTTCCTATCCTTCGGTGGCCGACACCCACAGCCCTATCCCAGACCTTGGACGGCATCCAAAGACCCCTTCTCCTTCTCCTTAGGTGGTGGAAACAAGATATAGGGTTTTCCCTTGGTGTCTTGGCCGGTTTCCACCATTATCTCCTTCTCCTTGTTGGCCGGCGGCAAGCATTTCTTTTGTTGCTTGTTGGTTGGCTATAGGAAGGAGATGAGCCTTGTTTCTATTCTTCCTCTTGCTTTGGATGAGCAAGGAAGGAAGATTTGCGATCTAGGAGCTTCGACTTTTGGTAGAGCGTCGCCCACACGACGTCCGAAAGGAATACATTAGAAGATCGAGAGGTATATCGATTCTCTAATTTTTATATGTTACATGTTTCTATTTGTTTTTCATTTATGAGCATGATATAAATCTATATATGGCTAAATAATACTTGTATCCCGTGCATAAACACAAAAACCGGCGATCCGGACATCGTCTATTCCGCGGCTACTCGTAGAATAGAGGACGGTCGCTTGAACAACTTGTTTGTTCAAGTGACCTCTCTAAACGAATAGCACGATGATGACTTGGTGGTTTGGGAAATCCCTTTTGTCTAGGATTAAATTTTTTTAATCCGGGGACATCGAAGGGATCGCCATGGACAAGCTACCGAGGTGAATTGGGAAGCGAAGTTTCCCCTCACGGACTCGGTAAGCAAAACCCTTCAAATTGTCCCACTTGGACTTTTCATGCCAGGTACCCATGACTTGGACTTTCCATTGCCAAGACCCATGCTTGGACTTTCCATGCCAACTTTCCCATAACAATCACATTGTCATACATTTTGTCGAACATCAAAATACCGCTCGAGTCAAACTCGAGTCTGGTCAATCGTGACCTTGGGCGATTGCACCAACAAGTAGTGGTTCTAGTCTATGGTATATAAAGTTGGTGACCTAATAGTGGGATAATGTAGATATATATAGAACACTACACATAACTATTCCAAGCCAAGTATTAATATACAAAGATAATATTAATACATTGAGATTAGCATGTAGGTCAATTAATGACTTAATCTCACAAGTCATAGATATAGGATATCAAGTTGACACATGGGTATGTATTAGAGAATATGTACTGAATTGATCTGTCATGAGAATATTTCATATATTGTCATATGAGTGTCATAAACATTCTCATAGTGGTCATTGGTAAGAATAGCCCTTAGACCTGAAATTACTATAGTTCCCTACATAAGGAGTTGTATACTTTGGTATCGACAAACGTCACATGTAACAAGGTGAACTATAAAGTCGATCACTAGGTATGCAATGATTTATGTAGAGGAATGTGAGTGATGTAGATGAGACCTATCCCTTCGATGTGACGGAAGTGATATCTGTGGGCCCCTTGATAAAGTAGTACTACTAAAAGGCATGGTCATGCTCAAATAAGTCAATATGAGATATTGAGCTCATTTGATTGGGGTAGTCTAATTGGAGATCAAGAAACACAAAGATTGATAAGAGGATGACACGGTCTATGCCTTATTGATCAATCTAGATATCAAGGATAGAAGGATAGAAGGATTGAGTCATACAAGATAATAATCATAGAAAGGTGATGTCGAATCTCGACATTCTCTTCACCTGGGCAGCAATGATGCATTGCTAGATGTCACTCATTGCTTATGTTTCTAAAAGGGGTTTTAGAGACATTATCAATGTTACGAGAACCTATTGGATCCAACACAAAGAACATGTTGTTTTAGAGATGGGTTCATTTTAGTTTGACTAAATGAACAATTAGGCTATTGAATTGGAATCATTGAGTTAGACTCATTGAAAGGGATGGACTTGAGTTAGACTTAAATAAGTTGGCCGATTTTGAGTTAGACTCAAATTTGTTTAATTTTAGTTGGAGTTAAATTAATTTGAAGAAGATGAATGATATGGATTCATCATGAATTCATCATGCATGATTAATTTGAATTAATCATGCATTGAAGAGGGAAAACCAAAGGTTGGAAGAAATCTCTTATCACGCATGATTAATGTGAATTAATCATGCATTGAAGTGGGAAAACCAAAGGTTGGAAGAAACATCTTTAAAAGGTTTTCTTCTCATCTTCTTGGTAGAGAGACTTCTTCTTCTCCTCATCTTCTTGGCCAAATTTTCTATTCATCCCTCTTTGGTGGAAAGTCTTTTGAGTGGTTGTTAGCACAAACAAAGACTTTGATTCTCGAAAAGAGTGTTCATGTGGATACCATAGAGACACAACCATCCTGATCGTGCTGAGATCCATTGCAAAAGGTTGCTACTGGGATTGCAAAGGGCTACGCATCAAGGGTAATCTCTCAACTAGATGTAGTTATAATAACGACCATGATATTATTATGTATACACATGGATCTCTGGAGGGATCCAGTTTTTCCACTGCATTTTGTGATTGTTTTTCGCACAAGATCCCAACATTACATGTGTTGATGTGTATGTTCATTCATTACTATTATGTCATGTCATCATGTATAAGACATAACATTTCTTTCAACCATGAAATCCATATATATATCTTGACATCATATTTCTTATGGTTATTTTAGTATGTCATGATCATATTTTTGTAAACGTCATGCTTATATTTAAGTTATATCTTTATGCCATGACATCATGTATCATTGGCACATGCTTTAATTATGCTATCATTTTATGCCATCATCATATTTCATGCATTTTGATTAATCAAATTGATTTAAGGCAAATGACATGATTTGAAGTTCCAACTATAAGGGAATCAAATAGAGTTGTCTAGAAGAATGCATGAAACCCTAAGAACCTAAACCCACATCTCACAAGAACATTAAATCGACTTGTGTGTGTTTTCTTACACCTTAGACACTGTTGGATCATTTAGAGTCGCTAGAGGGGGGGTGAATAGCAAAAGACAAAATTTCTTGTTCATTCGATTAGAAATGAGTACGCAGAGGATAAAGAAAAGGAAACAAGATATTTTACTTAGTTCACAGTCTTTCAACTGCTAGTCCAAGACCCTAGTGGTCCAAGACCACGTACGGAGGGCAAAATACTAAAGTACTTCTCCTCGTTGGAGGTAGGAGTGAAACGATTACAAGAAAACTCGGGGTAGAGGGACACTCCCCCTCTCCTCGTTACGATTAAAACTCCGAAAAATAAACTTAACAATATATGAGATGAACTTTTACCAACGACCTAATGGAATTTGAAAGAAGATCTCGGGTCGTCGTCTCGATAGCACTTCGTCGTAGGCTTGTCGGAGAGTCGATGCATTGCGATAGCACTTGGAGGCTTTTGGAATCACTTAGAATTGATGGAAGAAGGGTTAGAGAACCCCTACTTTTATAGCCTTGGAAACCCTAGACATTTAGTTTTTCAACCAATGAGAACAAGCCTCCTATCCCTTCAAAAATGGAGACAAGCTTTGACTCCCCTCGAAGCTGATCGTTGACCATCAGTCGACTGCTGAAGGCATCAGTCGACCGATGCAAGCCACCAGTCGACTGATGGCAGAGTTTCCAGCTGCAATGAAGAGTTTGCTCGAAAATACAGTTAATATAAGTAAATTAAATGGCCATTTACCATCCGATCTTGACTTAGACCTTCCATGGGAGGTCTTGGTCGGATCGTCGCCTAAGAACATCCCCGTACAGAGGACACAACCTTACTTGTTCTCACTCAGACGAGCTTACCTCAACATTTACCTTGTAGCTTCTGCTTCCAATCTTCCACCTGATTCCTTCGGCTCCCTCCGAAGTCATCCCGGTGTCGCTCGACCACCACGACTCTCTCGGGGTGTCGCTAACCTTCAACTTTAGCTTTAGCACTTTCTACACACTTGTTTTAGCTCGTGAGATAACAAAATGAGCTTAACTTTGTATCGTTTTCTATAATCAAAACTCAGGTTCGACTTAGGTGCCTACTGCACCAATAATCTCCCCCTTTTTGATCTATGGAAAACCCATACAAAGTTAAGGAAATAATATGCATGAAGAAAAATTAAGTAGGAGTAATAGAGACTTTCCCCCTTGAGTAAACCTCCCCCTTGACCAAGGTTGAGTCTTCGAAAGAAGGTCTTAACCCTCCCCCTTGGTGTTTGCTACTTAGGAAGAGTTTAAGTAATTAACAATTACTTAAAGTTGGCCTTAGTATTAAAAATAAGTTTAAGTTAAGAAGATTTCTTAACTTGGCCTTTCTCCCCCTTTTTCAACTAATAGAAATAAATTTGCAAACATTACGTTAAGTAAAACATTAACTTTTGTCCATGAGAATATATAATTAAGTTACTAAGTGAAGTTATCAAAAAATGATCCCTTAACTTTGGCCTTTTCTCCCCCTTTTTCCATAAATCAGAAAGGGGGGGGTTTGAATAACATGGTTTTGAATTTAGTTTTAAGTCCAAGCATGTTCCAAATAAATTTTGAAAATAGTAATTTAAACATAAGCTCATCTATTTAAATGTTCAACTCTATTTGACTTGATTGATATGAAAGATCAATAAGTCCTGGTAAGAGTTGGTTAATTTATGTAATTATACTGCGTGGTTCATGTCGATGCACTGAATCTACATCTGGAACCATGAGTGAGGTCCTAACATCTCATGCCCATCTACATGGCTAAGTACACAAACATATTAGTCCTATGTGTTGTGAGATGTATTGGCTCCTTAAATCTATATGTGCATGATATCTAGGGTAAGCCCTAAGCTAATTCCATTAACAAGAAAAGTAAATAATAGAATTATAATAAGCTATGATTTGTAAATCGTACTCTATTATGCACATGCCCAATTTTTGTCTGAGTAGACTAAATTCGGCTTCAGGTAGCGGCTTGGTAAAGAGATCGGCTAGGTTTGACTTGGATTCCACATATTCGAGTTGAATAGTCCGTTAGCTACATGTTCTCGAATGAAGTGGTGTTTAACTTCTATATGTTTGGTCCTAGAGTGGCATATGGGATTCTTGGTTAACTTAATTAAGCTAATATTATCTATATGAGTTTTAATATTGTTGAAGTTTAGGTTAAAGTCTTGGAGAGTGTGCTTCATCCAAAGAAGCTGAGCTACACACTCACCCATTGCGACGTATTCAGCTTCGGTGGTAGACAAGGCAACACAGTGTTGCTTCCTACTGCACCAACTCACTAGACTCGAGCCGAGAAGTTGATAACAACCACTCGTGCTCTTTCTATTGAGTTTACTACCGGCATAGTCCGAGTCGGAGTAGCCGATTAGTTCGAACTCGGTAGATCTAGGGTACCAAATACCTACACTTAGTGTGCCCTTTAGATATCTAAGAATACGTTTGACTAGAGTTAGGTGAGACTCCTTGGCACAAGTTTGAAATCTGGCACACATACTTACCATAAATAAAATATCGGGTCGACTCGCAGTTAAGTATAGAAGAATCCCTATCGCACTTCTATAGTATTTTAGGTCAATGGGCTTTCCTTCTAAGTCCTCTCCTATGTTGACATTAGTTTCCATGGGTGTATTGATGGTTTTAGAATCTTGCATTCCAAAACATTTAATTAGTTCCCTAATATATTTTTGTTGATGTTGATGCGCATGGACGTGTCCTCAAATCTCGCAATGGATACCTTCGTGGACTCAAAGTGCGCACACACGCTCAATGCCCGCAAGCGCACGGATGTCGTCAAGTAATAAAGATTATCGATCCCACAGGGACTGAGATTCGAGTACCAATACACTTAGTGGTTGTGATTCTTCGGACGTGATCTCTGAGAGAGAGTTGGTTGGTGAGGACAATCGGTGGACCCTACTCTGTGCGGTGTCACACGGAGGAGGAAAAGAGTGTGCCGGGGTCTTAAAAGCTGATCCTAGGACTTCGGTTTCACTTGTGTACCACAAAACAATGTTGTCAATTGGTATCGTCTAAACGTCTACCTATAGTTTTGGGGAAGGGACATCATACACTCTCCCACAGAGCCGCCGCATTCACCGGGAGCTATCCTTGCCAAAAAGGACGACATAGAGGGTACGAGGATGTCAAATCAATCCTTGCGGTGGACCGTTTCCGATTCCACCGCTCCCTTCTCCCCGCAGTTATGGGAGGTCAGGTTTACCCCTAGGTTCCTTGATCAAACCTCCTAAATCTAGATTGCGAGGGTTGTCACCACCTTGTATCGCCTAAGCACAGCGGAAAGAAAGCCAAATACACGTAAATATAATAAAGAGAAACTACCAATTGTCAAATTAAATTTATGACCATAATTTAATATGAACCAACATTGTCTATGTACACAAGCTACTCCCTAATCCTAGAATCGAAAGTTCTACTCCATAAATACGAATGAAGAATCACAAAACATGTTTAAGTTCGAATACAATAGAGATAAAGCACAGAAACAGAGAGATATGATGCTTCGTGATCTTCTTTCTGGCGTTGTATTGCAAGTTGTGGACCTTCGGCGGCGTTCCTCCTCCTCGCTGCGAGTTACCAAAGCTTTTTAGGGCTTCGGCGTGTCATCCTAGCTGTCGTGCCTCCCCCCTAGGGTTTGGGCGGAGCCATCCTTATATACACATCGCCTCGAACCGCTATAAAATTTAGAAAAAGCCCTAGTCGCGCAAATCAGTCGGGCTGCCACACGGTCAGGTCATGTGTGGCCCTGGGGTACTGTTCTTCTCCCATTGGACATGGTCGTGTGAATCCACATGCCCGGGCCATGTCCCACTCTGCGTCTAGCTACGAAAGTCCTTCTTTTGCTCTAAAAACACGTCTTTTTCACCAGAAAAGCTAACCTGCATACAAAAGTACAATGAGCAGACCTCCAAACTAGAAAATAGACAATGCATGCAAGAATAGAGTAACATATGCATGAAACTAACGCAAAATGTAACAAGATGTGAGAGAAAACTACTCCTAAAACCCTATATGTTTTGCTCACATCACTTCCCCCAGACTTAAATCTTTGCTTGTCCTCAAGCAAACCTCAGTGCCATAAAATTTTTAAAAATATATATTTTCCATAATTAGCATGCTAACTAAATTTATCAGGTTGTATTTGCAATCAAAGCAAACCAGATATGTTCTAAAAATTTACTAAGTTAGCTCCTCGTGCTCGTGCTAGGTGAATCATTCTTAGGGGATGTCTATTCCATGTTGAGTTAAGTCGTCACCCCATAGCTTTCCTAAGGTTTCCGGCTCTTAAGCACTTACCTGCCCAAAGCGAGGGTCGTTCCCTAGATCTAGCATAAAGTCTTAAAGGCGTGCTCGGTATTGAGAGAAATTGGGAGGTGTTTCCCCAATAACCTAACTCGGTCTCAAAGGGGCACCTAGCCATTTCCACCCACGACAACTATTTTTTATCCCTCTCAATATTCTTTTTTTCTTCTTTTTTATCATTTATTTTTCTCTCTTTTTTTCTCTCTTTTATTTTTCAGCTCACAGGGATTTCGATTTTTCCGAATGGGCTTACACAATCCGAGCATTTCCAGTAACTAAAATACTAAACCTAGAGTCACCTATGGATTCCAAAGTACTAGACTACTGAAGTGAATCATAACTAGGTATGTACTAAATTCTCCCTTTTAGAATGTTCAACATGTGTGAGTGCAAAAATAGAGCTAACCAGTGCAAGTCTAGAACATTCAATAGAGCACATAGAATAAAATACCACAAGATAAATAGAATCAAGCTACCTATGGGAACAACTCATGCAAGAAACTTTCAAAAATACTACTGAGGTAACTTTACAAACACCAAAAATTAAGTACTGAAAAGAACTAAACAACTCATGCATGCATGAACAAATGAATATATCAGAAAAGAAACTAATGCTAGGAAACAAAACAAAATAGATTTTGGGATCTCCCCCCCAGACTTAAACAAAAATATACCTCTAATATGGTGGACGAGATGGAAAGTCTGGGAGACTGGGCTGAAGGGTTTTGCTTATCGAGCCGTGAGGGAAAACTTCGCTTCCCACTTCACCTCGGTTGTTTGCTCATGGCCATCCCATCGATGTCCCCGGATTAAAAAATTCAATCCTAGACAAAAGGGATTGCTCAAACAACCAAGTCATCATCGTGCTATTCTTTTAGAGAGGTCACTTGAACAAACTTGTTGTTCAAGCGACCAACCTCTATTCTACGAGTAGCCGCAGAATAGACGATGTCTGGATCGCCGATTTTTGTATTTGTGTTCGGGATCCAAGTATTATTTAGCCACAAACAGAATTATATCATGCTCATAATTGAAAAACAAATACAAGCAAGTAACGAAAGAGAATAGAGAATAGATATACCTCTCGATCTTCTAATGTATGACCTTCCTCCTTTCGGACGTCGTGTGGTCGACGATCTACCAAAAGATGAAGCTCCTAGATCACTAATCTTCCTTCCTAGCTCATTCCGAGCAAGAGGAATAATAGAAACAAGGCTCTTCTCCTTCCTATAGCCAACCAACAAGCAACAAGGAGAATCCTTGCTGCCGGCCAACAAGGAGAAGGAGATGATGATGGAAACCGACCAAGACACCAAGGAAAACCCTTAAGTCTTGTTTCCACCACTAAAGGAGAAGGAGAATGGGGTCTTTGGCCACCGATCAATGGCTGGAAGAGGCTGGAAAAAGTTGTTGGATGCCGGCCACCTTGAAGGAAGAAGAAGAAAGGAAAATACTTCCTTATTTGGTGCCGCCCAAGCCTCCAAACCCTAATCCTATCTCAATTAGGATTCCTCTCTTTCCACCCACCCCTTGCCCTCCTTTTATAGAGTTAGGGATAAGCCATGATTTAATCTCCTCCATTGGTTCTAGGGATTTAATCTCAACCGTCGGATCTAGAGATTTAATCTCAACCATCGGATCTTAGAGATTTAATCTCTACCTTTGGATCTAGAGTTTTGTTTCTATCCATTGGATCTAAGATTCATATGGTGTTAATAGGCTACATTAGGGACCATGAGGAGGAGTTGGATCTTGGCCACCCATGGATCAAGCCCACATAAAGTCCGATCCATTAATGATAATCCAATCCACTAAAGGATTATCATTGATCTACCTCACCAACCCCCATAAGATAATATGGGCTCCATATATTATTTGTACATTTTCTCCCCGTGTTTAAGATCTCGAATGTCCATCGATTAATTAATTTACTGACCATTAATTAATCAACATCTAACTCCATGAGTAGTACCACTCAACCTTTTCATCATGCCAGATCAAGTCCACCTGCAAGGTTTACATGATGAAACTTATGACCTCCTAAAAGGGACACCATCATCCTAATATATAGGACACGGTTTCCTCCTATAATCAATGACACACCATATAAATAATATCATTTCCCAACTTACCGAGCCTATCGATTTAATCTATAAATCTTGCTCATTGGTAAATCAAAGAGATAAATACTAAGTATATGTGCCCGTTATTATATCGGGATTAAGAGAATGTACATAATAATATCTGAGGTCTGATTCGATTATGTAGTCAGTAATAAATCGAATCACCTCTAAGTCGGTCCTACTCAATACACACAAAGTGCACTAGTGTGATTCTATGGTCAAGACAAACCATTACCAAATCACACTACAAGCATTCTGATGGTTTTTCCAAAGCCATCTTGGTTGTGAGCCTTTACTTATACTTTACAAGGAGCCGATAACATGATCTCCCGTGTGACACCACACACTATGTTATCTACAATGTAATGTATTAGACAATATTGCATAACAATAAAAATGCAAACAATGATCATGTGATTCTTATTTCAAAATAAAGATGTTCGTACAAAAGATAGACTTTTCAGTATACATCCCAACAAACTCCCACTTATACTAAAAGACTTGAAGGGTTTTGCTTATCGTGTCCGTGAGGGGAAACTTCACTTCCCACTTCACCTCGGTAGCTTGTCCATGGCGATCCCTTCAATGTCCCTAGATTTAAAAAAATTTAATCCTAGACAAAAGGGATTGCCCAAACCACCAAGTCATCGTCGTGCTATTCGTTTAGAGAGGTCACTTGAACAAACTAGTTGTTCAAGCGACCATCCTCTATTCTACGAGTAGCCGCGGAATAAACGATGTCCGGATCCCCGATTTTTGTGTTTATGCTCGGGATCCAAGTATTATTTAGCCATTTATAGATTTAAAACATGCTTATAATTGATAAACAAAAACAAGCAACAAACAAAAGAGAAAAGAGAATAGATATACCTCTTGATCTTCTAATGTATGTCCTTCCTCCTTTTGGACGTCGTGTGGGCGACGATCTACCAAAAGTCAAAGCTCCAAGATCGCAAATCTTCCTTCCTTGATTTTCCAAAGCAAGAGGAAGAATAGAAACAAGGTTTTTCTCCTCCCTAAAACAAACCAACAAGGAGCACACCAAACCCTTGCCGCCGACAACTAGAAGGAGGAGAAGATGATGGAAAACAACCAAGACACCAAGGGAAGTCCTATATCTTGTTTCCACCACCTAAGGAGAAGGAGAAGAGAGCTTTTGGCAGCTGGCCAAGGGCTGGGAAGGGGCTGGAAAAGAGTTGGACGCCAGCCAATGGAGAAGGAAGAAGAAGAGAACACCTTCCTTATTTGGTGCCGCCCTAGCCTCCAAACTCTAACCCTAATCCTATCTCAACTAGGATTCCCTCTCTTGCCGCCCAAACCCTAGCTCTCCTTTCATGTAGTTAATGCCAACTCCCATGCCCTCCTTTTATAGAGTTAAGAATAAGTCATGAATTAATCTCCTCCATTGGTTCTAGGGATTTAATCTCAACCGTCGGATCTAGAGATTTAATCTCAACTGTTGGATCTTAGAGATTTAATCTCAACCTATGGATCTTAGAGTTTTGTTTCTATCCATTGGATCTAAGCTTCATGAGGTGTTAATAGGCTACATTAGGGACCATGAGGAGGAGTTGGATCTTGGACACCCATGGATCAAGCCCACATAAAGTCCGATCCACTAATAATGATCCAATCTACTAAAGGATCATCATTGATCTACCTCACCAACCCCCATATGATAATATGGGCTCTATATATTATTTGTACATTTTCTCCTCGTGTTTAAGATCTCGAATGTTCATCGATTAATTAATTTACTGACCATTAATTAATCAACATCTAACTCCTTGAGTACTACCACTCAACCTTTTCATCTTGCCGGACCAAGTCCACCTGTAGGGTTTACATGATGAACCTTATGAGCTCCTCAAAAGGACATCATCATCCTAATATATAAGACACGGTTTCCTCCTATAATCAACGGCACACCATATAAATAATATCATCTCCCAACTTACCGAGCCTATCGATTTAATCTATAAATCTCGCCCATTGGTAAATCAAAGAGATGAGTACTAAGTATATGTGTCCGTTATTATATTGAGATTAAGAGCATGTACTAAATAATATCTGAGGTCCGATTCGATTATATAATCAGCAATAAATCGAATCACCTCTAAGTCAGTCCTGCTCAATACACACAAAGTGCACTAGTATGATTCTATGGTTAAGACAAACCAACACCAAATCACACTACAAGCATTCCGATGGTCTGTCCAAATTCATCTCGGTTGTGAGCCTTTACTTATACTTTTCAAGGGGCCGATAACATGATCTCCTGTGTGACACCACACACCATGTTATCTACAATGTAAAGTATTAGACAATATTGCATAACCATAAAAATATGCAAACAATGATCATGTGATTCTTATTCAAAAATAAAGATGTTCATACAAAAGATAGACTTTTCAGTATACATCCCTACAATCTCACACTTATACTAAAAGACTATGCTGTCCTCAAAGTGTCATACATCTTATCCCCATTCCCTCTGCATGCCTATCAAAAGCTCTCGCCGGAAGGGCCTTAGTGAAAGGATCTGCCAGGTTTTCCTCCGATGCAATCTTGGCCACAACAACTTCTCCTCTCATTATGATTTCTCGTATCAAGTGGTACTTGCGCTCTATGTGTTTACTAGCCTTATGGGCTCGTGGATCCAAGTATTATTTAGCCATTTACAGATTTATAACATGTTTATAATTGAAAAACAAAAACAAGCAACAAACAAAAGAGAAAAGAGAATAGATATACCTCTTAATCTTCTAATGCATGTCCTTTCTCCTTTTGGACGTCGTGTGGGCGACGATCTACCAAAAGTTGAAGCTTCAAGATCACAAATCTTCCTTCCTTGCTTTTCCAAAGCAAGAGGAAGAATAGAAACAAGGTTTTTATCCTCCCTAAAACCAACCAACAAGGAGCACACCAAACCCTTGCCGCCGGCCAACTCGAAGGAGGAGAAGATGATGGAAAACAACCAAGACACTAAGGGAAGTCCTATATCTTGTTTCCACCACCTAAGGAGAAGGAGAAGAGAGCTTTTGGGTGCTGGCCAAGGGCTAGAAAGGGGATGGAAAAGAGCTGGACGCCGGCCAATGGAGAAGGAAGAAGAAGAGAACACCTTCCTTATTTGGTGCCGCCCTAGCCTCCAAACCCTAACCCTAATCCTATCTCAACTAGGATTCCCTCTCTTGCCGCCCAAACCCTAGCTCTCCTTTCATGTAGTTCAGGCCAACTCCCATGCCCTCCTTTTATAGAGTTAGGGATAAGTCATGAATTAATCTCCTCCATTGGTTCTAGGGATTTAATCTCAATCGTCGGATCTAGAGATTTAATCTCAACCGTCGGATCTTAGAGATTTAATCTCTACCTATGGATCTTAGAGTTTTGTTTCTATCCATTGGATCTAAGCTTCATGAGGTGTTAATAAGCTACATTAGGGACCATGAGGAGGAGTTGGATCTTGGCCACCCATGGATCAAGCCCACATAAAGTCCGATCCACTAATGATGATACAATCCACTAAAGGATCATCATTGATCTACCTCACCAACCCCCATATGATAATATGTGCTCCATATATTATTTGTACATTTTCTCCCTGTGTTTAAGATCTCGAATGTTCATCAAGTAATTAATTTACTGACCACTAATTAATCAACATCTAACTCCTTGAGTAGTACCACTCAACCTTTTCATCATGCCGGACCAAGTCCACCTGCAGGGTTTACATGATGAACCTTATGAGCTCCTCAAGGGGACTTCATCATCCTAATATATTAGACACGGTTTCCTCCTATAATCAATGGCACACCATATAAATAATATCATCTCCCAACTTACCGAGCCTATCGATTTACTCTATAAATCTCGCCCATTGGTAAATCAAAGAGATGAGTACTAAGTATATGTGCCCGTTATTATATCGGGATTAAGAGCATGTACTAAATAATATCTGAGGTCCGTTCGATTATGTACTCAGCAAAAAATCGAATCACCTCTAAGTTGGTCCTGCTCAATACACACAAAGTGCACTAGTGCGATTCTATGGTTAAGACAAACCAACACCACATCACACTACAACCATTCCGATGGTTTGTCCAAAGCCATCTCGGTTGTGGGTCTTTACTTATACTTTTCAAGGGGTCGATAACATGATCTTCTGTGTGATACCACACACCATGTTATCTACAATGTAAAGTATTAGACAATATTGCATAACCAAAAAAATATGCAAACAATGATCATGTGATTCTTATTCCAAAATAAAGATGTTCATACAAAAGATAGACTTTTCAGTATACATCCCTATAAGACTATGATGTCCTCATACTGCCATACATCTGATTCCCCTTCCCTCCACATGCCTATCAAAGCTCTCGCTAGAAGTGCTTTAGTGAAAAGGTCTACCAGGTTATCCTCTCATGCAATCTAGGCGACAACAACTTCTACCTCCTTTATGATTTCTCGTATCAGGTGGTACTTGCGCTCTATGTATTTACTTACCTTATGGGCTCGTGGTTCCTTCGAGTCTGTAACTGCACCATTATTATCACAAAAATTATGATAATTCTGGGCAAACTAGGAATCACATCCAAGTTTATCAGGAAGTTCCTGAGCCACACAGCTTCTTTGGCCGCCTCAGAGGTCGCCACATACTCATCTTCTATGGTAGAGTCTGCCACGCACTTCTGCTTGACACTCCTCCATGCAATGGCTCCACCTCCCAAAGTAAACACAAAACCTGATGTAGACTTAATGTTATCTCTATCTTATTGGAAGTCGGAATCCGTGTAACCCACAGGGAGTAATTGGTCTGCCCGGTAAACCAGCATATAATCCCTTGTCCTTCTCAGGTACTTCAATATATGCTTTACCATTGTCCAATGTCCCTGTCCTAGATTACTATGATATCTGCTGACCATGCGCACGGCAAAGCAGATATCTGGTCTCGTACAGAGCATCGCATACATGAGGCTTCCTATTGCAGAAGCATAAGGAACCACCTTCATCTCCTCTATCTCCTCTGATGATCTAGGACACATCTCTTTAGATAAAGGAACTCCATGCCTGAAAGGTAGAAAACCCTTCTTGGAGTTATGCATGCTAAAACGCTCCATAATCGTGTCTATGTATGAAGCTTGGGATAAGCACAACATCCTTTTTCTGCGATCCCTTATAACCTTGATCCCAAGGATGTGTCCCACCTCTCCTAAGTCTTTCATATCAAACTGTTTGGACAACCATACCCTTACGTCAGATAACACCTTGATATTGTTGCCAATCAACAAAATGTCATCTACGTATAGTACAAGAAATACCACTACGTTTCCATCACATCTGTAGTATACACAAGACTCATCCGGACTTTGAATAAATCCATAAGACTGGATCACCTCATCAAAGCAGATGTTCCAAGACCTCGAAGCTTGTTTCAATCCATAAATGGACCGATTAAGCTTACATACAAGATGCTCTTTGCCCTTAGCAATGAATCCCTCTGGTTGCTTCATGTAGATGTTTTCCTCAAGACTTCCATTAAGGAAAGTTATCTTGACATTCATCTGCCACACCTCATAATCCATATGAGCTGCTATGCATAAGAGAATCCGGATAGACTTAAGCATGGCTACCGATGAAAAAGGTCTCCTCATAATCGATACCCTCTTTCTGAGTATACCCCTTCGCAACAAGCCTTGCTTTGAAGGTCTCAACCTTCCCATCTATTCCTCTCTTTCTTTTGTAGATCCACTTGCATCCAATGGTTTTTACACTATCGGGTGGGTCTACTATCTCCCAGACCAAATTTGAATCCATAGATTCAATCTCTGCATTCATTGTACTTTGCCAAGATACTGCATCTTTATCTTGGATTGCCTCGTCATATGTTCAGGGATCAGGTTCATGTTCGTCAGGGACCAAATCAGAAGATTCTCCCAAGAACATGAATCTATCAAGCTGTCTCACAACCCTCCCACTACGACGAGGTATCACCTGTGTATCCTCTGTGACACGCGGTGCAGTGACATGTGGTATATCCTCTTGTACCGGTAGTACTAAAGAAGTGACTTCCCCTTTTAATTCCTCCAGAACAATTTTACTCTTGGGCTTGTGGCTCATCATATAGTCTTCCTCTAGAAATCTGGCGTTCGTGCTAACGATCACCCTCTGATCTCTAGGACTATAAAACAAACCACCCTTCATTCCTCTAGGATACTCAACGAACATGTGTACTTCTATATGAGGTTCCAACTTACCAGCATCTACCTTCAGCACATGTGCTGGACTCCCCCATATCCGAATATGTCTTAGACTAGGCTTTCGCCCAGTCCATAATTCTGTGGGAGTAGAAGGCACTGATTTAGATGGAACCAAGTTTAGAATGTACACTGCTATATCTAGAGCATATCCCCAGAACGAATCTGGCAACTCAGAATAACTCATCATTGATCTAACCATCTCCATAAGGGTCATATTCCTTCGCTCTGCTACATCGTTCTGCTGGGGTGTGCCAGGTGTAGTCAATTTGGATTGAATCTCAGCCTCTGATAAGTAGTTCCTAAACTCTCCCAAGAGGTACTCGCCACCACGAGCAAATCATAGTGTCATCCATATCTTGAATAATCGTCTATGAAAAAGACGAAATACTCAAAACCACCTCTAGCCTGGATAGACATAGGACCATATAAATCAGAATGAACCAATTCTAACACATCTTTGGCTCTACACCCTTGGCCTTAAAAGGCCTCTTGGTCATCTTACCTTCCAAGCAGGATTCGCAGGTTGGGAGATCCTCCACCAATAATGAACCCAAAGGTCTATCAGCTATAAACCTTTGAATTCTTCTTAGGTTAATGTGACCAAGCCTAAGATGCCAAAGATATGTTTGGTTCATCTTCGAAGGTTCTTTTCTCTTATTGGAATTAGAAGATGAGTTATTAATTTCAATATGCATCATGGGAGCTTTTGGTTCAAGTGTATACAAATTTCCTATCAATGTACCTGAACAGATATTCTCCTTATTCCTTTTTATAACAACTCTGTCATTAAAAGGAATAGAATATTCATTCATAAACAATTTATAAATTGAAATTAAATTCTTTCTAAATAAAGGTACATAAAGGCAATTCTTAAGAACCAAAACTTTATTTTTCTCAAAAGATAAATAAAACATCTCCCACTGCAATAGCCGCCACCTTCATGGCATTGCCCAAGTAAATGGTAATCTCTCCCTCAGCTTGTCGTCGGGTTTCCTAGAACCCCTATAAAGTATTGTAGACACGATCAGAGGCTCCCGTATCTACACACCAGGTGCCGGTAGATAACACCGCTAACCATGTTTCAACGACTAGACCAAAGGATATACCTTTGTTCTATTTCGGATTGGGACAGTCCTTCTTCCAATGTCCATCCTGCTTGCAAGTGAAGTACTTGCCTTTCGTCTTCTTCACTCCTCCCTGAGATCCTCCCACCACCTTTGCTCTACCTTGTTTCTTCTTCTTCTTGTCTTTCGGCTTAGAAGTAGAAACCTTCTGAGAAACCATGGCCTGAGCCTGAGCAAGCCTTTATGTCGATTGGAGAATGATATCGATCAGGGTTTCCACATCGATCTCAGCTCCAAGGACATCCAGCTCATTCGCAGGCTTAGGAGGACACTCTTCGAAGAGTACATACTTGTACTTTTTAGCAGATAAGACAATATCTAGATTCTTTTCCAATCAACATTATTTGGGTACAGTAAGTTTTTTTTCCTTTAGTATCATAGCAAGTGGACTGAAAGTCATTTTGAAAGAAAACCTAAGAATCACATAGATCATTACTTTAGATTTCAAAAAATTATTGACTCCTCAAACAATAAAATTTTAAAATCAACCAACACCTCAAAACACCGAGAATATCGTATGCCACGATAGTGTGGACGTATACGAATTCTACATTTGTAAGAGGAGGTTTTACCCATTAATTTGACTATCTTGTCAACCTAACTTTTTGACAAGTAAAATTAATAGTTGGTTTCTCTTCGGCCCTACAAATAAAAGCAGTGACTCTGATGGGGAGGATACTTATATTTGTATCTAAGTGTTCACCATTACTTGGTACCAAGTTAATTATCTCGGGTTATATGCCTTACGATGGGGAAGTACACACACTCCTTAATAATTTCCTATAACCATATTAGACCTTGTGATCCGCAAACAAACTCATCCGATGGGGAGGAAGGCACTCAGAGTCGACGCGCAAGTTTGTTTGCATCACTTGTCAAATCGTAATGGAGGTCGTGGGAATTTATAAAAATATACCTCTCCCACTTAGTAATTTAAAAATGAGGAATTTTCTAGCCTACGACATGCATATCAAACAATAAGCAATAAATATGAAAAATAAATTATTTTCCAACTATTATGGCTTTTGTCTTCAATATGTCTCCCGTCAGACGCCTTTCTAAATCTGCTCCTCCTACGCCATGTACGAGCCATCCGGAGATCCGAGCCGAGACTAAAATCTATTTTAATTTACATCCATCGATCCTATACTCCACGAGGGAGTGTACATGAAATCTAGATCGAAAGTAAACTAAAATAAAAAGAGTGGCTAAACAATATCGTATCTAATTTACAAAAAAATAAATACTAGCCTCGTCAACCCCGAGGATTCAACAAAATAAACATTTACACACATATGGCCATAATAGTCGGATCTTATGCCTGCAACCAAAGAGTTAACCTTCACATATCCTACTATTATCCGACACATATAATATATGAAAAGTGCATAAAAATTTAACCGAATCCTAAACACACAAAATCGGAAACCTTGGCTCTGATACCAATTGAAGGGGTTTGCTTATCGAGTCCGTGAGGGGAAACTTCGCTTCCCACTTCACCTCGGTTGTTTGCTCATGGTCATCCCATCGATGTCCCCAGATTAAAAAATTCAATCCTAGAAAAAAGGGATTGCTCAAACAACCAAGTCATCATCGTGCTATTCGTTTAGAGAGGTCACTTGAACAAACTTGTTGTTCAAGCGACCAACCTCTATTCTATGAGTAGCCGCGGAAAAGACGATGTCCGGATCGCCGGTTTTTGTATTTGTGTTCGGGATCCAAGTATTATTTAGCCACAAACAGAATTATATCATGCTCATAATTGAAAAACAAATACAAGCAAGTAACAAAAGAGAATAGAGAATAGATATACCTCTCGTTCTTCTAATGTATGACCTTCCTCCTTTCGGACGTCGTGTGGGAGACGATCTACCAAAAGATGAAGCTCGTAGATCATCAATCTTCCTTCCTTGCTCATTCTGAGCAAGAGGAAGAATAGAAACAAGGCTCTTCTGATTTCTATAGTCAACCAACAAGTAACAAGGAGAATCCTTGCCGCCGGCCAACAAGGAGAAGGAGATTATGATGGAAACTGACCAAGACACCAAGGGAAACCCTTAAGTCTTGTTTCCACCACTCAAGGAGAAGGAGAAGGGGGTCTTTGGCCACCGGTCAATGGCTGGAAGAGGCTGGAAAAAGCTGCTGGATGCCGACCACCTTGAAGGAAGAAGAAGAAAGAAAAATACTTCTTTATTTGGTGCCGCCCAAGCCTCCAAACCCTAATCCTATCTCAATTAAGATTCCTCTCTTGCCGCCCACCCCTTGCCCTCCTTTTATAGAGTTAGGGATAAGCCATGATTTAATCTCCTCCATTGGTTCTAGGGATTTAATCTCAACCATCAAATCTAGAGATTTAATCTCAACCATCGGATCTTAGAGATTTAATCTCTACCTTTGGATCTAGAGTTTTGTTTCTATCCATTGGATCTAAGCTTCATGAGGTGTTAATAGGCTACATTAGGGACCATGAGAAGGAGTTGGATCTTGGCCACCTATGGATCAAGCCCACATAAAGTCCGATCCATTAATGATAATCCAATCCACTAATGGATTTTCATTGATCTACCTCACCAACCCCCATAAGATAATATGAGCTCCATATATTATTTGTACATTTTCTTCCCGTGTTTAAGATCTCGAATGTCCATCGATTAATTAATTTACTGACCATTAATTAATCAAAATCTAACTCCATGAGTAGTACCACTCAACCTTTTCATCATGCCGGATCAAGTCCACCTGCAGAGTTTACATGATGAACCTTATGAGCTCCTCAAGGGGACATCATCATCCTAATATATAGGACACAGTTTCCTCCTATAATCAATGACACACCATATAAATAATATCATTTTCCAACTTACCGAGCCTATCGATTTAATCTATAAATCTCACCCATTGGTAAATCAAAGAGATGAATACTAAGTATATGTGCCCGTTATTATTTCGGGATTAAGAGAATGTACATAATAATATCTGAGGTCCGATTCGATTATGTAGTCAGCAATAAATCGAATCACCTCTAAGTCGATCCTACTTAATACACACAAAGTGCACTTGTGTGATTCTATGGTCAAGACAAACCAATACCAAATCACACTACAACCATTCCGATGGTTTATCCAAAGTCATCTCGGTTGTGAGCCTTTACTTATACTTTACAAGGAGCCGATAACATGATCTCCCGCGTGACACCACACACCATGTTATCTACAATGTAATGTATTAGACAATATTGCATAACCATAAAAATGCAAACAATGATCATGTAATTCTTATTTCAAAATAAAGATGTTCATACAAAAGATAGACTTTTCAGTATACATCCCAACATGGGCATCTCTGGATCCTTGAAGAACTTGCTGCTGAGCAGCTGATGCCACATATACATGTGATCGATCTAGGAACTGGTGGATGCAGCGGCTGCTCGATGTTCCTCCTCCCTAGCCCACTGTGCCTACTGGGCTTGCATATGTTGCCGCATCTCCTTGCGGTAAGCTACCTCATCCTAGCGATGAGAAGCCTCCTCCTGGAAGTATATGCGGGCCTCATCGTAGAACTCCTCTGCCCACTGGAAATGCTCCCGGATTCCCTGGAACTCTGCCTGCTGGTAGGCGCTCTGCTCCTCCCATCACTGCCTCTGCATCTGTTGCTCAGTGTAAATGTCATCGAGGCACGATCGAAACTCCGAGAAATCATATGCCGACGTACCTGCATCCTGCTCAAAAGTAGAAAAAGATGGTGGTGCAGGTGTTGGCTCATGTCAGCGTGGACTAGGTGGGCTCCTATGCATGTGTGGACTAGAGAGAGAGTGGTACAAAGGTGGAGAGATGGGTGTTGATGTGGATGGTCCCTCATGTGGAGCGGACTCCACTATCAGGTCTAAGTGTCAATTGGCGCATATAGTGATGGTGGTACGATCCGGGTCGGGGAGCCTAAGCACCGTAAGATTTTTCCTTATAAAGCATAAGGAGTCTCCTTCTCTTACAATCATCTTCATGTCCATGCATACTCCTAGGTCGATCCTAGGTCTCCCCTCTATACTCTCCAATGTTGTGTAATCGTACCCCATCCTATAGCAAATGTGGGTAAGTAGGCCTCCCACATTGATCTCTCCACGTGCTGCTTTGCCCATCTTCACTAAGTGTCTGATGAAGTGGGACCCTACATCGATGCTACTCCTTTCTTGTAGCATGTCTCATAGGCAAAGCAGCTCGCTGGCTTTAACTACACCATCACTCTCCCCACGACCAAATATGGTACTGGCCATGATGCAGTGTAGGTATCGAAAGACGGGGTTTTGGAGGCGCGACGCTTTGGCCCTAGATGGGTCATAAGCGTGCTCCATTGCTGAAGGGTCATAAGCGTGCTCCATTGGTGAAGGGTCATAAGCGTGCTCCATTGGTGAAGTGTACCCATTAGGGGTCCTTCTCTCTCCCCCACTTGGCAAGCCAAAGCATGAGTTCCATTAGTGAAGGGTCCACTCATGCTCAATATTAAAAAGCCTAAAAATTATCCTACCCTCCTCACTCTCTCTACCCGTTAAAACTTCTGCCTCTAAAGAACTAAAAAATTCCAAAACTATCCTAGGGTAGGTTAGGTGTCTTGTTCCCATAATCTCATCCCACCCCATTTTTGCAAATAGGGTTTGCATATCACCTAACAACCCTAAAGATTCTAGCAAATACTCATCTAAGTACCTAGTAGCAGTAAGTTTACGAGTAGAGAGCATATTGTACCTATCTCTATGTTCATTATTGCAAAAAAGTAGAGGGGGTAGGGTGTTACCCTCTTCCGGAGCTTGAGGAGCGTCGCCTCTTCTTGTTCGTCACTTCGAGGTGCCGGATCAGGATGCTACGGTCTTTGTTCTTCACATCCTTGCTTCTTTTGGCTCTTTAAGAGGTTGAAAATGCTTTTAGAGGAAGGGGAAAGTGAAATCACATGGCTAGGGCAAGAACTTTTGAAGCACACGACGCAAATAGGGTGAAAACACACGGCTCGCCCCTTTTAACCTCGCGCGCAACGACCATGTGAAAATACACCGCAAGGTCGTGTGCGCCTCTGGTCAATTGGGCATGGCCGTGGGAAAACACACGGTCAGGCAGTGTGCCCCTATTTTTCTCCCCTTTTATGCACCATGGCCCAAATTTGTTCATACACTTCGCCATGTGGACTAATATGGGTATCATTTTTACCTAGCAAAGTTCATTTCTATTCTTAACTCTAAATGTGATGGAAATCAAAACTAAAATTTAAACAAATGTATGCAATGGAATAGAAAAGGGAAATCTAAAACTAAACTTGGGTTGCCTCCCAAGAAGCGTTTTGTTTAAGGCCATTTAGCTCGACCGCACTCTTCTATCAATTCGGCTCTGGTGGTTCAGTGAACCTCCATTCATCCGTCTCGGGATCTTGGTCTGGAGGTTCCGGCTTCATTCTGCTAAATGTGAAGCCATCAAAGTAGGGGGCTCTGTGCTCTGAAAGACTGAAAAGGATGATCTCCCTGTCTACCTCCAGAGAGATCTGGTGTGCCTTCACATCTATGCACGGCCCTGCGGTTGCTAAAAAAGGCCTTCCCAGAATGATAGGATTCTGGGGATTTAGTCCTATGTCCAGTATGATGAAATCCGTGGGTATCACAAAATCCTCAATCATCACAGGAACATGTGGTAGCAGGCCAACGGGCTCCTTCACTGAATCATCCCCCATATGAATACCAAGATTCGCTAGTTGGAGCCCACTCAGTCCCATCTTCAGAAAATATACGTAGGGCATCACACTGATTGATGACCCCAAGTCACATAGTGCTTCGTCGAAGCTCTCCCCAAAAATTGAGCAAGGAATAACGAATTTACCAGGGTCCTCAAGTTGTATTGGAATTTTCTCTTCAAACTCAGCTTGGTCAGGTAGGGTGGAAATCATGGCTGCACACGCCTTGGCGAATTGGCTAATTTGCCCTACTCCTTCCTCCTTTCCTTGGCTCGCTGGAGAGTTCTTCACAGGTTGTGACACGGATTGGGCTATTTGGGCCACTTGTGTCTCCAACATCCTGGTATGACTTGCAAGGCCGTCAACAGTGGCCTTCAAGTCTCTCAGTACTTCTTCAGACTTTTGATGTTGGTGACAGAATTCCTCATTGGCCTTAGTTTGGGTAGTGATGAAGTCCTCCATCATCTATTCCAGTCTGGACTTCTGTGGTCGCTGCCCATTGCCCTACTATTGCACGTACCCTCCGGATGGTTGGGGGTTTCCTGAGTTATTTTTGTAGGAGAAATTTGGGTGACTCTTCCATCCGAGATTGTAGGTATTATAGTACGGGTTGTGGGGCCTTTGATCGTAGTCCCCAATCACATCACACTGCTCAATCTGCTCGTCCGAAGTCCCTTGCCCTCCATAGTGGTCCTCACGATACGCTGCCACTCCTTCTCCAAAATCAATGGTCGCGCATGCAGATGAGGGATTCAAAGATTCAAACCATCTGCTGAGCGCGTCCATCCTTGCCAAAAGGGGGTCCATGGAGTTGACAGTGTATCGTCCTAACACAGGCGTGGGTTGACCACGTTCAGAGGCCCATTGATGGTGGTTTTGGGCCACCTCTTCGATAAGCTCCTCTGCCTTTTCTATGGTCTTGTTCATTAGAGCTCCCCCTGCAGCAGAATCTAGGGACATCTTCGTGGCGTAAGCGATCCCATTATAGAAAATGTGGATCACCAGCCACCTCTCTAATCCGTGGTGTGGGCATTGGTAAAGTAGCCCCTTGTAGTGATCTCATGCTTTAAATAAGGATTCCCCCTCCTTCTGGCGAAAGCTTGTGATAAGATTATTAGAATGTATACTGAAAGCCTAGCTCTTTTCTGTATGAACATTTTAATTTGAAATAAGAATCACATGATCATTGTTTGCATTTTATATATTCATTATATATGTGTGCATATTGTCTAATATTCTACATTGTAGATAACATGGTGCTTGGTGTGGCACAGAAGATCATGTTATCAGTCCCTTGTAAAATATAAGTAGAGGCTCACAACCAAGATGGTTTTGGACAAACCATTGGCATGGTTGTAGTGTAGCTTGGTATTGTTTTATCTTGAACATAGAGTTACACTAGTACACTTAGGTGTATTGAGTAGGACCGACATAGAGGTGATTCAATTTAGTACTGACTACATAATTGAATCGGACCTCGGATATTATGTTATACATGCTCTTAATCCCGATATAATAACGGGCACATGTACTTAGTATTTATTTCTTTAATTTACCAGTGGGTGAGATTTAGATGGATTAAATCAATATGCCCGGTAAGTTGGGAAATAATATTATTTACATGGTGTGCCGTTGATTATAGGAGGAAACCGTGTCCTATATATTAGGTTGATGATGTCCCCTTGAGGAGCTCATAAGGTTCATCATGTAAACCCAGCTGGTTGACTTAGTCAACAAGATGATAAGGTTGAGTGGTACTACTCGAGGAGTTAGATGTTAATTAATTGATGGTCAGTAAATCAATTAATTGACGGACATTCGATATCTTAAACACGGAGAGATTAATGTACAAATAATATATGGAGCCCATATTAATTTATGGGGGTTGGTGAGGTAGTTCAATGATGATCCTCTAGTGGAATGGAACATCATTGATGGATCAAGTATGTGTGGTTCCGATCCATCGGGTGGCCAAGACCCAACTCCTCCTTATGGTCCCTATCATAGCCTAACATAATCCTTGTGAAGTCTAGATCTAAGAATGTAAAACAAAACCTAGAACCAATGGTTAGGATTAAATCCCTAAGATCCGATGGTTAGGATGAAACCCTAGAACCAACGGTTGGGATTAAATCCCTAAGATCCGATGGTTAGGATGAAACCCTAGAATCGACGGTTGAGATTAAATCCCTAGATCCGACGGTTGGGATAAAACCCTAGATCCGACGGTTGGGATGAAATCCTAGATCCGACGATTAGGATGAAATCCTAGATCCGACGATTGAGATGAAACCCTAGATCCGACGGTTGGGATAAAACCCTAGATCCGACGGTGGAGGTTAAATCCCTAGATTCGACGGAAGAGATTAAAGAAGGCTTAAGCCCTATTCTATAAATAGGTTCTTAGGGTTGGGCGGCAAGGATAAGATAAGGAGATTGGTTTTCGAATTAGGGTTAGGGTTTGGCTCATCTTCCATTGGGCGGCTAGGGTTTGGGCGGCTACAAGCTTGGGCGGCAAGCTAGGGTTTGGCCGGTCATCCCTCTCTTCTCCTCCTTGGTTTTGGGCGGCACTCTTCCCTTTTCCTTGCTCCTTGGCCGGCGGTTCTCCATCCATTGGTGGCCGGCAATCATCTTCCTCCAATCTCTCCAAGGTGGCCGGCGGTTTCCATTCATTTGGTGGTCGGCGCATCATCCACTTGCTCCTTGGCCGGCGGTTGCACCAAATTCCCTAATTTGGTGGTCGGTTCTAGATAGGAAAGGTATTTGTGATTGCTTCTCTTTGTTCACAGTGGACAAGGTAGAGAAGAAAGTGATCAAGAAGGCTTCAACTCGTGGAAGATCTTTATCTACACGTCGTCCACGAGAAGGATAGGACATACGATAGAAGATCGTAAGGTATAAAGTTGTTTTTAACTTTATTTACAGATCTGAATATGTTCTTTAATATTTTGATTATGCATGTGTATGAATGGATATATATTGTATAATCATGGACCCCGAAGACAAACACAAAAACCGGCGATCCATCCGTCGTCTTTTCCGCGGCTAACCAACTAGAAGAGTTGTGTTGCTTGAACAACTAGTTTGTTCAAGCGACCACTCAAGTTGTTAGCACGACGACGAATAGGTTGTGCCAAGGAAGCTCATCCCATCCGGATTAAGTCTTTCATTAGTGAAAATTTTAATCCGGGGACATGGGAGCCAATGAGCCTCCGAAGCATCCACCCAACAATTGGTATCAGAGCCACGGTTTCCGGTTTTGTGTGTTTTGGATTCGGTTAATTTTTTATGCATTTTTCATATATTATATGTGCCGGATAATAGTAGGATATGCGTAGTTTAACTTTTTGGTTGCAGGCATAAGATCCGACTATTATGGCCATGTGTGTGTATGTGAATGGATGTGTGTAAAAAATTTATTATTTTAATCCTCGGGGTTGACGAGGCTAGATTAGTATTTAATTTTTGTAATTAAATACGGCATTGTTTAGCCGCTCATTTTAGTTTACTTTCGATCTAGATTATTTGTAAACTCCTTCGTGGAGTATAGGATCGATGGATGTAAATTAAAATGTTTTATCTCGGCTCGGAACTCTTTGGTGACTTGCGCACGGGAAAAGATGGAGCGGACGAGGTGGCCACACGACGGGATGCATATTGGAGGACAATGCCATAATAGTTGGAAAAATTCTGTTTTTTCCATATTTATTGCTTATTTGTTTTATATGCATGTTGTGTGTGATTTAAAATTCCTCATTTGCAATTTACTAAGTGGGAGAGGGATATTTTAATTAATTCCCGCGGCCTCCATTACAATTTGACGTGTGATGCGAACAAACTTGTGTGTTGGCTCTGAGTGCCTTCCTCCCTGCGGACGGGTTTGTTTGCGGATCACTAGGTCAAATAATGGTTATAGGAAATTATCTAGGAGCATGTGTACTTCCACAGCGGTAAGGCACATAATCCGAAATAATTCCCTTAGTATCGTGTAATGGTGCACACTTAGATGCAAATGAAAGTATCCTCCCCATCGGAGTCACTGCTTTTATTTGTAGGGCCAAAGAGGAACCAACTATTAATTTTATTTATCAAAAAGTAAGGTTGACAAGATAATAAAATTAATGGGTAAAACCTCCTCTTACAAATGTAGAATTCGTATACGTCCACACTATCGTGGCATGCGATATTCTCGGTGTTTTGAGGTGTTGGTTGATTTCAGGATTTTATTGTTTTGAGGAATCAATAATATTTGAAATCTAATATTTTTGATCATTGTGATTTTTAGGAATTTCAAATGGCTTTCAACCCACTTGCTATGATTTTAAAAGAAAACAAACTTACTGGTCCAAACTACATTGATTGGAAAATAAACCTGGATATTGTCTTAACTGCGGAGGAGTACAAATTTGTACTCTTCGAGGTTTGTCCTCCTAAGCCCACCGATGACTCTGATGAAAAGGAGAAAGAACATTATAAGAAATGGGTTAAGGCAGATGAGATGGCGCGGTGTTACATTTTGGCATCTATGTCAAATGTGCTGCAACATCAGCATCAGGCCATAGCCACTGCTTATGACATGATGTTCAATCTCAAGGAACTTTTCGGACATCAGAGTAGGGCGGCTAGGCAGGAGGCAATGAGAAACTTGATGACGACCACCATGGTCGAGGGAACACCCGTTAGGGATCATGTTCTCAAGATGATGGCTCATCTTAATGAGATGGAAGTCCTCAGAGCTGAAATCGATGGGGAAACCTGTCGATATAATTCTCCAATCTCGCCTAGGAGTTTTGGCGATTCGCCTCAACTACAACATGAACAAGAGGTTGTATTCATTGGCGGAGCTTCTGACAGAACTCCAGGCGGCAGAGGGGCTTTTTCGTCAGAGTTCTCAAGCCATGGTCGCTCAGAAGGTTTCTTCCTCTAAACCGAAAGGTAAGAAGAAGAAGAAGCAAGGTGGAGCGAAGAAAGTGGCAGGAGGACCTCAGGCAGGAGTGAAGAAGCCGAAAGGCAAGTGCTTCACTTGCAAGCAGACTGGACATTGGAAGGCGGACTGTCCTCGCCGAAAGAATAAAGGTATATCTTCTTGTTTAGTTGTTGAAACATGTTTAGCGGTGTTATCTACGATTACGGTGTGTAGATACAGAGCCACTGATCATGTCTGCAATACTTTGCAGGGGTTCCAGGAAACCCGACGACTAGCTGAGGGAGAAATCACCGTCTTCATGGGCAATGCTTCAAAGGTGGTAGCTATTGCAGTGGGAGACGTTTATTTATCTTTTGATAGGAATAAATTTTTGGTGTTGAGAAATTGTCTTTATGTACCTACTTTTAGAAAGAATTTAATTTCAGTTTCTAAATTGTTTTTGGATGGATATTCTGTTTCTTTTAATGACAAGGTGATTATAAAAAGGAATAGGGAGATTATCTGTTCTGGTACATTGGTTGGCAATTTATATACTCTTGAACCAAAAACTCCCACGATGCATATAGAAGTAAATAACTCATCTTCTAAATCTAATAAGAGAAAAGAACCTTCAAGAATGAACCAAACATATCTTTGGCATCTAAGGCTTGGTCATATTAACCTAAGTAGAATTCAAAGGTTGATAGCTGATGGACCTTTGGGTTCATTAGTGGTGGAGGATCTCCCAACCTGCGAATCTTGCTTGGAAGGTAAAATGACTAAGAGGCCTTTCAAGGCCAAGGGGTATAGAGCCAAAGATGTGTTGGAAATGGTTCATTCTGATTTGTGCGGTCCTATGTCTATCCAGGCAAGAGGTGGCTTTGAATACTTCGTCTCTTTTATAGACGATTATTCAAGGTATGGATACATTTACTTGATGCGCCGCAAGTCTGAATGCTTTGACAAGTTCAAAGAATTCAAGGCTGATGTGGAGAACCGTCAAGGTAAAAGTATTAAGACATTACGATCTGATCGTGGTGGCGAGTACCTCTTGGGAGAGTTTAGGAGTTACTTATCAGAGGCTGGAATTCAATCCCAATTGTCTGCACCTGGCACACCCCAGCAGAATGGTGTAGCGGAGCGAAGGAATAGGACTCTTATGGAGATGGTCAGATCGATGATGAGTTATTCTGAGTTACTGCTTGCTCGGGGGTATGCATCGGATACGACAATGTATACTCGAACTTGGTTCCATCTAAATCAGTACCTTCTACCTGTAGAATTGTGGGTGGGCAAAAGCCTAGTCCGAGACATATTCGGATATGGGGAGTCCAAAGACTTTGAAGGTGATCGGCCGTAAGTTGGAACCTCGTACAAAAGTATGCATGTTTGTTGGCTACCCTAAGGGAATGAAAGGTGGTTTATTTTATAATCCTAGAGATCAGAGGGTGATCGTTAGCACGAACGCCAGATTTCTAGAGGAGGATTATGTAATGAACCACAAGCCCAAGAGTAGGATTGTTCTTGAGGAGTTGGCAGGGGAAGTTCCGACTTCAGTACCACCGGTACAAGAGGATACCCCACAAGTCACTGCACCGCGTGTCACAGAGCATACACGGAGGTACCTCGTCGTAGTGGGAGGTTGTTAGACAACCCGATAGATTCATGTTTTTGGGAGAGTCTTGGACTTAGTCACAGTGAACATGAACTGATCCTGGACATATGACGAGGCAATCCAAGATAGAGATGTATCTTGGCAAAGAGCGATGAATTGGAGATAGAATCTATGGATTCTAATCAAGTCCGAGAGCTAGTAGAGCCACCCGATGGTGTAAAAACTATTGGATGCAAGTGGATCTACAAGAGAAAGAGAGGGGTAGACGGAAGGTTGAGACCTTCAAAGCTAGGCTTATTGCGAAGGGTATACTCAAAGAGGGTATCGACTATGAGGAGACCTTTTCGATGCTGCTATGCTTAAGTCTATCCGGATTCTCTTATCTATAGCTCATATGGATTATGAGATATGGCGGATGGATGTCAAGACGGCTTTCCTTAACTAAGTCTTGAGGAGAACATCTATATGCGGCAACCAGAGGGATTCATTGCTAAAGGCAAAGAGCATCTTGTATGTAAGCTTAATCGGTCCATTTATGGATTGAAGCAAGCTTCTAGATCTTGGAACATCCGCTTTGATGAGGTAATCCAATCATATGGATTTATTCAAAGTCCAGATGAACCTTGTGTATACAAGAGATGTGACGGAAACGTAGTAGTGTTTCTTGTACTATACGTAGATGACATTTTGTTAGTTGGCAACAATATCAAAGTGTTATCAGACGTAAGGGTATGGTTGTCCAAACAGTTTGACATGAAGGACTTGGGAGAAGTGGGACACATCCTTGGGATCAAAGTTATAAGGGATCACAAGAAAAGGATGTTATGCTTATCTCAAGCTTCATACATTGACACTATCCTTGCTCGTTTTAGCATGCAGAACTCCAAGAAAGGTTTTCTACCTTTTAGGCATGGAGTTCCTTTATCTAAAGAGATGTGTCCCAAAACATCAAAGGAGATAGAGGACATGAAGGTGGTTCCTTATGCTTCGGCAGTAGGAAGCCTTATGTATGCTATGCTATGTACGAGACCGGATATCTGCTTTGCCGTGGGCATGGTTAGCAGATATCAGAGTAATCCTGGACAGGGACATTGGACTGCGGTAAAGCATATATTGAAGTACCTGAGAAGGACTAGGGATTATATGCTGGTTTACCGGGCAGATCAATTAGTCCCTGTGGGTTACACGGATTCAGATTTCCAATCAGATAGGGACAAGAGTAAGTCTACCTCAGGGTTTGTGTTTACTTTTGGAGGTGGAGCCATAGTATGGAGGAGTGTCAAGCAGAAATGCGTGGCGGACTCTACCATGGAAGCTGAGTATGTGGCAGCCTCTGAGGCAGCCAAGGAAGTTGTATGGCTCAGGAACTTCTTGATGGACTTGGATGTGATTTCTGGTTTGCCCAGAACTATCACAATTTATTGTGATAACAGTGGTGCAGTTGCAAACTCGAAGGAACCACGAGCCCATAAGGCGAGTAAACACATAGAGCGCAAGTACCACCTCATACGAGAGATCGTAAAGCGAGGAGAAGTTACTGTCGCCAAGATTGCATCAGAGGATAACCTGGCAGATCCATTCACTAAGGCCCTTCCAGCGAAAGCGTTTGATAGGCATGTGGAGGACATGGGGATCAGATGTATGGCAGAGTGATGACAGCATAGTCTTTTAGTATAAGTGGGAGATTGTTAGAATGTATACTGAAAGCCTAGCTCTTTTCTGTATGAACATTTTATTTTGAAATAAGAATCACATGATCATTGTTTGCATTTTATATATTCATTATATATGTGTGCATATTGTCTAATATTCTACATTGTAGATAACATGGTGCTTGGTGTGTACGAGTAAGATCATGTTATCAGTCCCTTGTAAAATATAAGTAGAGGCTCACAACCAAGATGGTTTTGGACAAACCATTGGCATGGTTGTAGTGTAGCTTGGTATTGTTTTATCTTGAACATAGAGTTACACTAGTACACTTAGGTGTATTGAGTAGGACCGACATAGAGGTGATTCAATTTAGTACTGACTACATAATTGAATCGGACCTCGGATATTATGTTATACATGCTCTTAATCCCGATATAATAATGGGAACATGTACTTAGTATTTATTTCTTTAATTTACCAGTGGGTGAGATTTAGATGGATTAAATCAATATGCCCGGTAAGTTGGGAAATAATATTATTTACATGGTGTGTCGTTGATTATAGGAGGAAACTGTGTCCTATATATTAGGTTGATGATGTCCCCTTGAGGAGCTCATAAGGTTCATCGTGTAAACCCAGCTGGTTGACTTAGTCAACATGATGATAAGGTTGAGTGGTACTACTCGAGGAGTTAGATGTTAATTAATTGATGGTCAGTAAATCAATTAATTGACGGACATTCGATATCTTAAACACGGGGAGATTAATGTACAAATAATATATGGAGCCCATATTAATTTATGGGGGTTGGTGAGGTAGTTCAATGATGATCCTCTAGTGGAATGGAACATCATTGATGGATCAAGTATGTGTGGTTCCGATCCATCAGGTGGCCAAGACCCAACTCCTCCTTATGGTCCCTATCGTAGCCTAACATAATCCTTGTGAAGTCTAGATCCAATAATGTAAAACAAAACCTAGAACCAACGGTTAGGATTAAATCCCTAAGATCCGATGGTTAGGATGAAACCCTAGAACCAACGGTTGGGATTAAATCCCTAAGATCCGATGGTTAGGATGAAACCCTAGAATCGACGGTTGAGATTAAATCCCTAGATTCGACGGTTGGGATAAAACCCTAGATCCGACGGTTGGGATGAAATCCTAGATCCGACGATTAGGATGAAATCCTAGATCCGACGGTTGAGATGAAACCTAGATCCGACGGTTGGGATAAAACCCTAGATCCGACGGTGGAGGTTAAATCCTAGATCCGACGGAAGAGATTAAAGGAGGCTTAAGCCCTATTCTATAAATAGGTGCTTAGGGTTGGGCAAGGATAAGATAAGGAGATTGGTTTTGAATTAGGGTTAGGGTTTGGCTCATCTTCCATTCGGCTACAAGCTTGGCGGCAAGCTAGGGTTTGGCCGATCATCCCTCTCTTCTCCTCCTTGGTTTTGGGCAGCACTCTTCCCTTTTCCTTGCTCCTTGGCGGCGGTTCTCCATCCATTGGTGGCGGCAATCATCTTCCTCCAATCTCTCAAGGTGGCGGCGGTTTCCATTCATTTGGTGGTCGGCGCATCATCCACTTGCTCCTTGGCCGGCGGTTGCACCAAATTCCCTAATTTGGTGGTTGGTTCTAGATAGGAAAGGTATTTGTGATTGCTTCTCTTTGTTCGCAGCGGACAAGGTAGAGAAGAAAGTGATCAAGAAGGCTTCAACTCGTGGAAGATCTTCGTCCACACGTCGTCCACGAGAAGGATAGGACATACGATAGAAGATCGTAAGGTATAAAGTTGTTTTTAACTTTATTTACAGATCTGAATATGTTCTTTAATATTTTGATTATGCATGTGTATGAATGGATATATATTGTATAATCATGGACCCCGAAGACAAACACAAAAACCGGCGATCCATCCGTCGTCTTTTCTGCGGCTAACCAACTAGAAGAGTTGTGTTGCTTGAACAACTAGTTTGTTCAAGCGACCACTCAAGTTGTTAGCACGACGACGAATAGGTTGTGCCAAGGAAGCTCATCCCATCCGGATTAAGTCTTTCATTAGTGAAAATTTTAATCCGGGGACATGGGAGCCAATGAGCCTCCGAAGCATCCACCCAACAAAGATGGCGCATGTGAGCAGTCTTACTTGGTGGGAAGTATTTATTCAGGAACTATTGCTCACACTGCTCCCATGTGGTGATGCTGCCAGAAGGTAAAGAGTGAAGCCATGCCTTAGCCTTATCCCACAGTGAAAACAGGAACAGGCTCAGGCGGATCGCGTCAGAAGGGACTCCGTTTAGTTTCATAGTTGAGCATATTTTGAGAAAAACCTCAAGATGTCGGTTCGGGTCTTCAGTTGCAGCTCCCCCGAATTGGCTCTGCTGGACCATATGTATAAGTGTTAGCTTCAGCTCAAAGTTATTTGCCGAAATTGATGGTCCAGCTATGCTCGGCCTGAATCCTCTAGCGCTAGGAGCTGCGTAGTCCCGACGAGGTCGGCTTCCTATGTCCACCTCGGATGCAGCTTGATCTTCCATCTTTCATTGCGCTGCTCTCCGACAGTGAAAGGTTCGCTCAATCTCTAAATCGATCAGAATTAGACCTTCCGACCCTAGTCTTCTAAGAATATGACGAACCAAACCACAAAAGTAGAGTGCTACCCTAATGCTAAAATAAACATCAAGTAAATAAAACTAGCGAATAAAAATCTAAGATGCAATAAGTAAATAAAAAAAACTACTACTAAAAAATAAAAACTATATCTAAATATGGAAAATAGAACTAAGAAGATAAGATAAACTAAAAAGAAAATAAAGCAAGAAAATAATCTAATCCTATGTCCGATCCAATCTACCACCGTTCGATTTGATATCGAATCGACAATCCCCGACAACGGTGCCAAAACCTTAATGTGCATGGGCACAACCTCAAATCTCGCGACGGTTATCGTTAGGGACTCAAAGTGCATGCTCGCGCTCAATGCCCACAAGTGCACAGATGTCGTCAAGTAATAAAGAATATCGATCCCACAGGGACTGGGATTTGAGTACCAATTCACTAAGTGGTTGTGATTGTTCGAACGAAATCTCTAAGAGAGAGTCGGTTGGTGAGGACTATCGGTGGACCCTACATTCTGCGGTGTCACACGGAGGAGGAAAAGAGTGTGTCGGGGTCTTAAAAGACGATCCTAGGACTTCGGTTTCACTTGTGTACCACAGAACAATGTTGTCAATTAGCATCATCTAAACGTCTACCTACGTTTTTGGGGAAGGAACATCATACACTCTCCCGCAGAGTTGTCGCATTCACCGGGAGCTATCCTCGCCCAAAAGGATGGGATAGAGGGTACGAGGATGCCAAATCGATCCTTATAGTTGATCGTTTCCGATTCCACCGCTCCCTTCTCTCCGCAGTTACGGGAGGTCAGGTTTACCCCTAGGTTCCTTGATCAAACCTCCTAAATCTAGATTGCGAGGGCTGTCACCACCTCATATCGCCTAAGCACAGCCGAAAGAAAGCCAAATACACGTAGATATAATAAAGAGCAACTACTAATTGTCAAATTAAACTTATGGCCAGAATTTAATATGAACCAACATTATCTATGTATACAAGCTACTCCCTAATCCTAGAATCGAAAGTTCTACTCCATAAATATGAAGGAAGAATCACAAAACATGTTTAAGTTTGAATACAATAGAGATAAAGTGTAGAAATAGAGATATACGATGCTTCATGATCTTCTCTCCGGCGTTGTATTGCAAGTTGTGGACCTCCAGCGGCGTTCCTCCTCCCCACTGCGAGTTACCGAAGCTTTTTAGGGCTTCGGCGTGCCGTCCTAGCCATCGTGCCTCCTCCCTAGGGTTTGGGTGGAGCCATCCTTCTATAGACATCACCTCGAACCGCTATAAATTCTGGAAAAAGCCCTAGTCGCACAAATCCGTCGGACCGCCACACGGCCAGGTCGTGTGCGGCCCTGGGGTGTTGTTCTTCGCCCATTGGACACGACCGTGTGAATCCACATGCCCGGGTCATGTGCCACTCTGCGTCTAGCTGTGAAAGTCCTTCTTTTGCTCTGAAAATGCATCTTTTTCACTAGAAAAGCTAACCTGCACACAAAAGTACAATGAGCAAACCTCCGAACAAGAAAATAGGCAATGCGTTCAAGAATAGAGTAACATATGCATGAAACTAACGCAAAATGTAACAAGATGTGAGCGAAAACTACTTCTAAAACCCTATATGTTTTGCTCACATCAGATGAAAATATATTCCATCGTTAGTTTGTTTAATTTGTAGTCCGAGAAAGAAACTCAATTCACCTACTAAATTCATTTTAAATTCACTTTCCATAAGTGAAATGAATTCATTTAGTAGGATCGAATTGGTTGTTCTGAAAATGATGTCGTCTATGTAGACTTGGGCTATAAAGATTTTCTTACCTATGGTTTTTACAAAAAGAGTCGGATCGACTAGGCCTTGGTTAAACCCTTTTGACTTAAGATATATTGAAAGCCTCTCGTACCAAGCTCGAGGAGCTTGTTTGAGTCCATAAAGAGCTCTCTTTAGTTTAAGGACATGGTCGGGTTTATCTAGGCTTTCGAATCCTAGGGGTTGACTAACGTAAACCTCTTCCGTAATAAGTCCATTCAAAAATGCTCACTTGACATCCATTTGAAATAATTTAAAGCCTCGATGTGTACCGTATGCTAACAACATTCGGATGGATTCTAGTCTAGCTACGGGGGCATAGGTTTCATCGTAATCTAATCCTTCGCCTTGACTCTTGACTAAAACCTTTGGCGACTAACCTTGCTTTATTTCTAGCTACTTCACCTTTGTCATCAAGTTTGTTTCGGAAGACCCACCTTGTTCCAATAACTGATTTATTTTTTGGTGGTGGTACTAATTCCCAAACCTCGTTCCTAGTGAATTGAGCTAGCTCCTCTTGCATTGAAATAATCCAATCGGGATCAAGAAGAGCTTGTTCAATGGTTTTGGGTTGGATTTTCGAAATCAAGGAGATTTGACTAAGGTTTCTATAAGATGATCTAGTTCGAACTCCTAAGCTAGGATCACCTATCACTTGGTTGATAGGATGATTCGTTTGAATCCTAATTTGACTTGGGTTAGGGTCACCTATCACTTGGTCGATAGGATGACTTGTTGGACTTGGGCTAGGATTAATACTAGACTTGATCTCAGGGTCAGAGTCGAGTCTGGTATGAGTCAGTTCGCTAGCTATGGGTTTTGTAGGTTTGTGTCCTTCATCAAACATACATTAATGGTCTCTTCAATTCTAAGGGTGTCATGGTTGTATACCCTATAGGCTCTACTTGTAGTCGAGTATCCTAAGAAGATTCCGGTAGAGGTTTTGGAGGTGAACTTTCCTAGGTAATCCTTAGTGTTCAGGATATCTACCTTACATCCAAATACCCTAAAGTACTTGATGTTAGGTACTTTGTCGTGATAGATTTTGTACGAGGTCTTAAGGTGCCTCTTTACGAAAAGGATCCTATTTTGGACATAGCAAGTCGTACTAACGGCTTCTGCCCAAAACCTGTCAGAGAGGTTATATTTGTTTAGCATTGTCCTAGTGGCTTCTTGTAAGGTTCTACTTTTATGTTCGACTAGGCCATTTTGTTATGGGGTTCTAGGACATGTTCATGGTGATATCCGTTTAGGTTACAGAAATCTATAAACCTGTGGTTTTCGAATTCACCACCATGATCACTCCTAAGTCTTTTAATTTTAAGGTTCTTTTGATTTTCGATTAGTTTAAACTATTGATGAGTTGATCTAGGCTATCACTTTTATATTTGATGAACCTAACCCAGGTAAACCTAGAATAGTCGTCAATTATGACTAAGCAGAATTGACTACCATTAAGTGAGTTAGCTCCATGTGAATCGAATAGATCCATATGTTGGAGCTCAAGAACACTTTTGGTTCATTCTTGATTAGTTAGTTGATGTTGTGTCCTAGATTGTTTACCTTGTTGACAAGCATTATAAATTTTATTGTCTAAGTTGTTAAGGTTGGGCAAACCTCTGACTAAGCCACTCTGACTCATCTTGTGGATGAGTCTTGGGTGTGAGTGACTGAGTCGTCGGTGCCACAACCAAGATTTCTCTTGCTGTGTCATAAGACACTTGGTTGAGGAGTTAGGTAGATTAATAGTATAGATGTTACTATTTCTAGTTCCTTTAAGGATTATTTTAGAGGTTTCATTTGTTTTAATTACGCATTCATTTTTTAGAAATATGACCTTATAGTTATTATCACACAACTGACTTGCGCTAAGTAAATTATATTCGAAATTTTCAACTAGTAAAACATTTTGAATGATAAAGTTTAAGTTGAGCTCAATATCACCTGATTCGATGATTTTGAGCTTGTCGTTGTTTCTAAAGGCTATTGATCCTTGTCGTTTGAATCGAAGCTTTAAAAACTTAAGTCGATCCCCAATCATGTGTCAAGAGCAACCACTATCCAACATCCATTGATCCTACACACAAGGTAGTTGGATCGGATATTGGAATTTAAGGGTTAGTTGAAGATTATTAGTCCTAGGTCATCTCACCCATTTCTACATGATCAAACATATTATCCTTATGTGTTCTTGTGAGATGAATTCAATTTTACTTGATTAATTTTAATGAATCGAAACTAGTCAACCTTGCGTTAGATTCGGATTTGTCCCTAAGCTCATCAAGTCACCTTTTCAAGATCTTGGCTTCCAGGTCGTGGCGAGGCACAGAGGCCTTCTTTGATCAGAAAAATGACCACTTCCTTAGACAAAGCCAATTTTGAGAAAATAGTAACTTGACTCACTTAAGACCACTTCCTGTTCTAACTAGTCTAGGATATGATGAGGTAGCTTCAGCTAGTTCACTCGGTCAAGTGAACCGAACTAGATACGCCTTATCTAGCTCAAGTACCCAAGACTTCGCTTTCCTAGCATACTATCATCTCGTCGTGTCCTGGTACTATGTTATCAAGTATTGACACATCTAACCATTCTAAAAAGAAAAGAAAAAAAACTAAGCATGCAATTTCTAAGTAATAGCACGAACAAGTTTTGTACTAGCTCCCCCGGGACCATTGAATTGGTTCGGTCTTTCCACATAGTGAATTTGGTCCTTGGGAACCCAGTACTGGTTAGATCCTAATTGAGAAATCAAAGTGGTCTTAGGGACCCATGCTTGGACATGTATTCTATTTCGACTTACGATTGACATATATGACTTGTTAGTCATATTTGAGCTAAACTCAAGCTCGACCTTATTGTACACGACCCTTTGCGATCCAAGTAAGAGGTCAAGTCCCTTGGATCCCATAGTGAACCTTTCCAGCGTGTTCCTAAGATCTTCGACTTGACTTTTCAAAAGTAAGTTCTCAACTTCGAGCTTTTCAACTCGAGTTGAGTCCTCCTCTTGAACTTGACTAGTCGAAGAGGTTAGGGAGACCTCGTGTTTAAGGAGTTTAACCTCCTCGAATAGGGTCTCGACCTTGGACTCGGACTTAGCTAACTTCCTAGTTAGAAACTTAATTGCATTATATAAAGTACTAATGAGGGACTGACTTACCTTGAGAGTATCTCTTGAACCGGATGTGTATCCATAGCTTGTCTTGAATAGAGATCCATAGTCCGACTCATCCTCGGGTTCAGATTCTTGCTCAGATTTGGACTCCGGCTCCGATTCGGTTGGTTTAGCCATGAAGACAAGGTCATCATTTTCTTCCTCTGATGCCTCTTCCCACATAGCATTGAGCGCCTTCTTGAACTTCGGCGCTTTGTTTTTGAGCTTCGGACATTCCGACTTGACATGTCCGAACCTGTTGCATTCATAACACCTAATGTTAGAACTAGCTTTAGATTTACCTTCCTTGGGTTGAGTAACGGGTCATTTTCGGCACTTAATCATCCTCCGAACTAGGTTGACTAGTTCGGTCTCCATCTCTAGATTGACCTCCGACTCGTACTCGTTTTCTTCTTCCTTCGGGGGTGGCTTACTTGCGGGTTTCTTCTTTTGACCTGAAATAAGAGCTATACCTTTCTCGGGTACCGAATTAGACTGTTCGTGAAGTTCAAATTCTAAAAATAATTCATCTAACCTAATTTTTTATAAGTCCTTAGAGACCTTGTAGGCATCGACCATGGATGCCCACAAAGTAGTCCTAGGAAATGAATTCAAAACATACCTTATTAGGTCGCATTTTTCGACCTTTTGTCCGATGGCGTGCAAATTGTTGACGATGTCTTGTACTCAGGTGTGTAATTGAGTCACCGTCTCATGTTCCTGTATTTTTAAATTATATAATTTATTAAAAAGAAGGTCCCGTTTGCATACCTTTGCTTCGTCGGTTCCTTCGTGTAGTTCCACTAACTTGTTCCACAAGTCCTTTGCACTGATGAAGGGGCCGACATGATTGAGCTCCTCCTTGGATAAGCCACATTGGAGGATTTGAGTCGCCTTGGCATCAGCTTCGACTTGTCTTTTTGTAGCATTGGTCCATTGGTCATAATCTAAGAATTCTCCCCCTTCATTAGTCGAAAGTGTGAATCGTGTTTGGATTATGATCCATATCTCGATTTAGGCCTTAAGGAAGCACTCCATCCGACCCTTCCAATAACCGAAGTCATATCCATTGTAAAACAGAGGTCAGACGGTGCTAAAACCCTCGAGATGGGCTATTGACACAAAAAGATCAAGTAAAAAGAAGAAATCTAGCAACTACAAAAACAAGCGAAATGTACCTAGACTTGAGTCTTGGAATTGAAGGTAGGAAACTTCGCTTCCCACATCAACACGGTTGCTTGTTCATGGCGATCCCTTCTATGCCCTCGAATAAAAAAATTTATCCTTGACAAAGAGGGATTACCCAAGCTACCATGTCATCGTCGTGCTATTCGATTAGAGTGGTCACTTGAACAAACTTGTTGTTCAAGCCACCAACCTCTATTCTACGAATAGCCGCGAAATAGACAATGTACGGATCGCCAGTTTTTGTGTTTATATTCGAAGTCCAAGTAAATTAGCCACATAACAAAACATACAACATGCATATAATTGAAAAATAATTATAGACATTATACAAAAGAATATAAACAAGCATTATACCCCTCAATCTTCTATTGTATGTCCTTCCTCCTTTTGGACGTCGTGTGGGCGACGATCTTCCAAAAGTAGAAGCCTCCTAGATCACCAATCTTCCTTTCCTTGTTCACTTCGAACAAAGAAAGATGATAAAACAAAACTGTTCTCCTTCCTTTAACCAACCACCAAGCTCCAACCTTGATGCTTGTTGCCGGCCAAAAAGAGAATAGAAGAGGAAGTGGGTGCCGACCAAGAGCTCCAAGGAATCACCCTAACCCTTGTTTCCACCGGCCAAGGAGAAGAGGAAGAATAGGTTGGGCACCGGCCAAGGTTGAGAGAAGGAAAGGGGCGCCGGCCAAAACCCTAGGAAAAACCTTCCAAAAATGTGGTCGCCCAAGCCTCCAAGCCCTAGCCGCCCAAACCCTAATCCCCTCTCCAATTGCTTTTGCCGCCCACCCCTTAAGCCATATTTATAGAGTTAGGCTTAAGGCTCCTTTAACCTCCACCGTCGGATCTAGAGATTTAATCTTAATCGTCGGATCTAGAGATTTAATCTTAACCGTCGGATCTAGAGATTTAATCTCCACCGTCGAATCTAAAGATTTAATCTCCACCTTTGGATCTAGAGATTTGATCTCTACCGTTGGATCTAGAGTTTCATTTTCAACCATCGGATCTAGGCTCCATAAGGTTTTAATAGGCTATAATAGGGACCATGAGGAGGAGTTGGATCTTGGCCACCCAATGGATCAAGCCCACATAAAGTCCGATCCATTAATGATAATCCATTCCACTAGAGGATTATCATTGATCTACCTCACCAACCCCCATAAGTTAATATGGGCTCCATATATTATTTGTACATTTATCTCCCCGTGTTTAAGATCTCGAATGGCCGTCAATTAATTAATTTACTGACAATTAATTAATCAAAATCTAACTCCATGAGTAGTACCACTCAACCTTATCATCATGCCGGACCAAGTCCACCTGGAGGGTTTACATGATGAACCTTATGAGCTCCTCAAGGGGACATCATCATCCTAATATATAGGACACGGTTTCCTCCTATAATCAACGACACACCATATAAATAATATCATTTCCCAACTTACCGAGCCTATCGATTTACTCTATAAATCTCGCCCATTGGTAAATCAAAGAAATGAATACTAAGTATATGTGCCCGTTATTATATCGTGATTAAGAGCATGTACAATAAAATATCTGAGGTCTGATTCGATTATATAGTCAGCAATAAATCGAATCACCTCTATGTCGGTCCTGCTCAATACCCACAAAGTGTACTAGTGTAATTCTATGTTCAAGACAAACTAATACCAAATCACACTACAACCATTCCAATGGATTGTCCATAACTATCTCGGTTGTGAGCCTTTACTTATACTTTACACGGAACTGATAACATGATCTCCCGTGTGACACCACACACCATGTTATCTACAATGTAATGCATTAGACAATATGCATAGCCATAAATATGCAAACAATGATCATGTGATTCTTATTTCAAAACTACAGATGTTCATACAAAAAATAGACTTTTCAATATACATCCCAACAATCCCAGCATTTATACAAAGATCGATCACCCCCTTAAACCACTCACTATGATTCTACCTCCAGATGCAATAAGCAACATGCAACTGAACTGAAGGGCCTTAGTGAAAGGATCTGTCAGGTTATCCTCTGATGCAATCTTGGCCATAGTAACTTCTCCTCGCTTTACGATTTCTCATATCATGTGGTACTTATGCTCTATGTGTTTACTTGTCGTATGGGCTCGTGGTTCCTTCGAGTTTGCAACTACACCACTATTATCACAATAAATTGTGATAGTTCTGGGCAAAGCAGGAATCACATCCAAGTCCATCAAGAAGTTCCTGAGCCACACAACTTCTTTGGCCACCTCAGAGGCTTCCACATACTCAGCTTCCATGGTAGAGTCCGCAATGCATTTCTGCTTGACACTCCTCCATACAATGGCTCCACCTCCCAAAGTAAACACAAAACCTAAGGTAGACTCACTGTTATCCCTATCTGATTGGAAGTCAGAATCTGTGTAACCCATAGGGAGTAATTGGTCTGCCTGATAAACTAGCATATAATCCCTAGTCCTTCTCTTGTACTTCAATATATGCTTTATCGCAGTCCAATGTCTCTATCCTGGATTACTCTGATATCTGCTGACCATGCCCATGGAAAAGCAAATATTCGATCTCGTACATAGCATCGCATACATGAGGCTTCCTACTGTCGAAGCATAAGGAACCGCCTTCATCTCCTTTATTCCTGAAAGGAAGAAAACCCTTCTTGGAGTTCTACATGCTAAAACAATCCATAATGGTGTCTATGTATGAAGCTTGAGATAAGCACAACATCCTTTTCCTGCGATCCCTTATAACCTTGATCCCAAGGATGTGTCCCACTTCTCCCAAGTCCTTCATTATTTGTACAACCATAACCTTATGTCCGATAACACCTTGATATTATTGCCAATTAAGAAAATGTCATCTACGTATAGTACAAGAAATACCACTACGTTTCCGTCACATCTCTTGTATACACAAGACTCATCCGGACTTTGAATAAATCTATAAGACTAGATTACCTCATCAAAGCGGATGTTCCAAGACCTCGAAGCTTGCTTCAATCCATAAATGGACCGATTAAGTTTGCACACAAGATGCTCTTTGCCCTTTGCTATGAATCCCTCTGGTTGCTTCATATAGATGTTTTCCTCAAGACTTCCATTAAGGAAAGTTGTCTTGACATCCATCTATCATACCTCATAATCCATATGAGCAGCAATACATAAGAGAATCCGGATAGACTTAAGCAGGGCTACCGACGAAAAGGTCTCCTCATAATCGATGCCCTCTTTCTGAGTATACCCCTTCGCAACAAGCCTCTCTTTGAAGGTCTCAACCTTCCCATCTATTCCTCTCTTTCTTTTGTAGATCCACTTGCATCCAATGGTTTTTACACCATTGGGTAGTTCTACTAGCTCCCAGACCTGATTTGAATCCATAGATTCAATCTCAACATTCATTGCACTTTGCCAAGATACCGCATCATTATCTTGGATTGCCTCATCATATGTCCAGAGATCAGGTTCATGTTTGCCAGGGTTCAAATCAGAAGATTCTCCCAAGAACATGAATTTATCATGTTGTCTCAATACCCTCCCACTACGATGAGGTATCACCTGTGTATCCTCTGTGACACGCGGTGCAGTGACTTGTGGTATATCCTCTTATACTGGTGGTACTAAAGTAGTGACTTCCCCTTTCAATTCCTCCAGAACAATCTTACTCATGGGCTTGTGGTTCATCACATAGTCTTCCTCTAGAAATCTGGTGTTCGTGCTAACGATCACCCTCTTATCTCTAGGACTATAAAACAAACCACCTTTCGTTCCTCTAGGATAGCCAATGAACATGTGCACTTCTGTACGTGGTTCCAACATACCAGCATCTGCCTTCAGTGCATGTGCTGGACTCCCCCAAATCCGAATATGTCTCACACTAGACTTTCGTCCAGTCCACAATTCTGTTGAAGTATAAGGCACTGATTTAAATGGAACCAAGTTCAGAATATACACTGCCGTATCTAGAGCATATCCCCAGAATGAATCTGGAAGCTCAGAATAACTCATCATCGATCTAACCATCTCCATAAGAGTCCTATTCCTTCGCTCTGCTACACCATTCTGCTGGGGTGTGCCAGGTGCAGACAATTGGGATTGAATCCCAGCCTCTGATAAGTAATTCCTAAACTCTCCCAAGAGGTATTCACCACCACGATCATATCGTAGTGTCTTGATACTTTTACCTTGACGTTTCTCCACATCAGCCTTGAATTATTCGAACTTGTCAAAGCATTCAGACTTGCGGCGCATCAAGTAAATGTATTCATACCTTGAATAATCATCTATAAAAGAGACAAAATATTCAAATCCACCTCTTACCTGGATAGACATAGGACCACACAAATCAGAATGAACTAATTCCAACACATCTTTGGCTCTATACCCCTTGGCCTTAAAAGGCCTCTTGGTCATTTTACCTTCCAAGCAAGATTCGCAGGTTGGGAAATCTTCCACCACTAATGAACCCAGAGGTCCATCAGCTATCAACCTTTGAATTCTTCTTAGGTTAATATGACCTAGCCTTAGATGTCAAAGATATGTTTGGTTCATCTTCGAAGGTTCTTTTCTCTTATTGGAATTAGAAGATGAGTTATTCACTTCTATTTGCATCGTGGGAGATTTTGGTTTGAGTGTATACAAATTTCCTATCAATGCACCAGAACAGATAATCTCCCTATTCCTTTTTATAACAGCTCTGTCATTAAAAGAAATAAAATATCCATCCATAAACAATTTAGAAATTGAAATCAAATTCTTTCTAAATAAAGGTACATAAAGACAATTTTTAAGAAACAAAACTTTATTCCTCTCAAAAGATAAATAAATATCTCCCCTTCAGAATGCCACCTTCGTGTGGCATCACCCAAGTATAGTAATCTCCCCTCGGCCGTCTCGGTTTTGGAACCTCTGCAAGTATTGCGGACATGATCGATGGCTCCGTATCTACACACAGTGCGATAGATAACACCGCTAAACATGTTTCAATGACTAGACCAAAAGATATACCTTTGTTCTGCTTTCGGTTGGGGCAGTCCTTCTTCTAGTGTCCAGTCTGCTTGCAAGTGAAGCCCTTGCCTTTCGGCTTATTCACTCCTCCCTGAGTTCCTCCCGCCACCTTTTCCCCAACTTGTTTCTTCTTCTTCTTGCCTTTTGGCTTAGAAGTAGAAACCTTTTGGGCAACCATGGCCTGCGCCTGAGCACTCTGCCAAAATAGCCCCTTTGCCACCTGGAGTTCTATCAGAAGCTCCGCCAACGAATACAATCTCTTGTTCATGTTGTAGTTCAAGCGAAACTACTCAAAACTCCTAGGTAGAGACTGGAGAATGATATCGTCCTGGGTTTCCCCATCGATCTCAGCTTCGAGGACTTCCAGCTCATTCAAATGAGCCATCATCTTGAGAACATGATCCCTCACAGGTGTTCCCTCGATCATGGTGGTCGTCATCAAGTTCCTCATGGCTTCCTATCTAGCAGCCCGATTCTGGTGTCCGAAAAGTTCTTTGAGATTGAGCATCATGTCATAAGCAGTGGGCATGGCTTGATGCTGATGTTGCAGTACATTTGACATAGATGCCAAAATATAACACCGTGCCATCTCATCGGCCTTAATCCACTTCTTATAATTCTCCTTCTCCTTTTCCCCAGAATCATCCGCAGGCTTAAGAGGGCACTCTTCGAGGAGTACATATTTGTATTCCTCAGCAGTCAAGATAATGTCAAGATTCCTCTTCCAATCAACATAATTGGGTCTAGTAAGTTTATTTTCTTTCAGTATCATAGCAAGCGAGTTGAAATTCATTTTGAAAAACCTAAGAATCACATAGATCAAAACATTAGATTTCAAAAAATTATTGATTCCTCGAACAATAAAATTTTAAAATCAACCAACACCTCAAAACACCGAGAATATCGTATGCCACAATAGTGTGGACGTATACAAATTCTACATTTGTAAGACGAGGTTTTACCGATTAATTTTACCATCTTGTCATCCTAACTTTTTGACAAATAAAATTAATAGTTGGTTCCTCTTTGGACCTACAAATAAAAGCAGTGACTCCGATGGAGAGGATACTCTTATTTGCATCTAAGTGTTCACCATTACTTGGTACCAAGGTAATTATCTCGGGTTATGTGCCTTCCGATGGGGAAGTACACACGCTCCTTGATAATTTCCTATAACCATATTCGACCTTGTGATCCGCAAACAAACTCATCCGATGTGGAGGAAGGCAGTCAGAGCCGACGCGCAAGTTTGTTTGCATCACATGTCAAATCATAATGGAGGCCATGGGAATTTATAAAAATATCCCTCTCCCACTTAGTAATTTAAAATTGAGGAATTTTCTAGCCTAGGACATGCATATCAAACAATAAGCAATAAATATGAAAAAGAAATATTTTCAAACTATTATGGCTTTTGTCTCCAATATGCCTCCCGTCGTATCGCCATCGCGTCCGCTCCTCCCTCTGCCATGTACAAGCCATCCGGAAATCCGAGCCGAGAAAAAAAACTATTTTAATTTACATCCATCGATCCTATACTCAACAAAGAAGTGTACATGAAATCCAGATCAAAAGTAAACTAAAATAAAAAGAGTGGCTAAACAATGTCGTATTTAAATACAAAATTAAATACTAGCCTCGTCAACCCCGAGGATTCAAATAATATACAATTACACACATATAATCACATACACACAAATGGCCATAATAGTTGGATTCTATGACTGCAACCAAAGAGTTAACCTACGCACATCCTACTATTATCTGGCACATATAATATATGATAAGTGCATAAAATAACCGAATCCTAAACACACAATCATCGTGGCTCTGATACCAATTGAAGGTAGGAAACTTCGCTTCCCACTTCAACTCGGTTGCTTGTTCATGGCGATCCCTTCTATGTCCCCGGATAAAAAAATTTATCCTTGACAAAGAGGGATTACCCAAGTTACCGTGTCATCGTCATGCTATTCGATTAGAGTGGTCACTTGAACAAACTTGTTGTTCAAGCCACTAACCTCTATTCTACGAATAGTCGCGGAATAGACGATGTACGGATCGCCGGTTTTTGTGTTTATATTCGGGGTCCATGTAAATTAGCCATATAACAAAACATACAACATGCATATAATTGAAAAACAATTATAGACATAATACAAAAGAATATAAACAAGCATTATACCTCTCGATCTTCTATTGTATGTCCTTCCTCTTTTTGGACGTCGTGTGGGCGATGATCTTCCAAAAGTAGAAGCCTCCTAGATCACCAATCTTCCTTTCCTTGTTCACTTCGAACAAAGGAAGAGGATAAAACAAAACTTTTCTCCTTCCTTTAACCGACCACCAAGCTCCAACCTTGATGCTTGCCGCCAGCCAAAAATAGAATAGAAGAGGAAGTCGGCGCCGGCCAAGAGCTCCAAGGAATCACCCTAACCCTTGTTTCCATCGGCCAAGGAGAAGAGGTTGGGCATCGGCCAAGGTTGAGAGAAGGAAAGGGGTGCTGGCTAAAACCCTAGAAAAAACCTTCCAAAAGTGTGGCCGCCCAAACCCTAATCCCCTCTCCAATTGCTCTTGCCGCCCACCCCTTAAGCCATATTTATAAAGTTAGGCTTAAGCCTCCTTTAATCTCCACCGTCGAATCTAGGGATTTAATCTCAACTGTCGGATCTAGAGATTTAATCTCCACCGTCGGATCTAGAGATTTAATCTCAACCTTTGGATCTAGAGATTTGATCTCCACCGTCGGATCTAGAGTTTCATTTTCAACCATCGGATCTAGGCTCCATGAGGTTTTAATAGGCTACAATAGGGACCCTGAGGAGGAGTTGGATCTTAGCCACCCAATAGATCAAGGCCACATAAAGTCCGATCCATTAATGATAATCCATTCCACTAGAGGATTATCATTGATCTACCTCACCAACTCCCATAAGTTAATATGGGCTCCATATATTATTTGTACATTTATCTCTCAGTGTTTAAGATCTCGAATGTCCGTCAATTAATTAATTTACTGACAATTAATTAATCAACATCTAACTCCATGAGTAGTACCACTCAACCTTATCATCATGCCGGAACAAGTCCACCTGCAGAGTTTACATGATGAACCTTATGAGCTCCTCAAGGGGACATCATCATCATAATATATAGGATACAGTTTCCTCCTATAATCCATGGCACACCATATAAATAATATCATCTCCCAACTTACCGAGCCTATCGATTTAGTCTATAAATCTCACCCATTGGTAAATCAAAGAAATGAATACTAAGTATATGTGTCCGTTATTATATCGGGATTAAGAGTATGTACAACATAATATCTGAGGTCTGATTCGATTATGTAGTCAGCAATAAATCGAATCACCTCTATGTCGGTCCTTCTCAATACACACAAAGTGTACTAGTGTAATTCTATGGTCAAGATAAACCAATACCAAATTACACTACAATCATTCCAATGGTTTGTCCATAACCATCTAGGTTGTTAGCTTTTACTTATACTTTACAAGGAACTGATAACATGATCTCCCGTGTGACACCACACACCATGTTATCTACAATGTAATGTATTAGACAATATGCATAGCCATAAATATGCAAACAATGATCATGTGATTCTTATTTCAAAACTAAAGATGTTCATACAAAAAATAGACTTTTCAGTATACATCCCAACAAGATTAGTAGTGCGGGAGAGAATTTAAATGAACGAAAAAGCTTGTAACAACTCGAAATAAAAAGAAATAAAAATGAAAATAAATATATAAAAAAAAAGCTAGATTGGTGGTTTCACCAAATCTCAACAACCCCGGCTCTGATACCAATTGTTGGATCGTTTAGAGTCGCTAGAGGGGGATGAATAGAGAAAGACAAAATTTCTCGTTCGTTAGATTAGAAATGAGTACGCACCAGATTAAGAAAAGGAAACAAGATATTTTACTTGGTTCACAGTCTTTTGACTGCTATTCCAAGGCCCTAGTTGTCTGAGATCACGTACGGAGGGCAAAACACTAAAGTACTCCTCCTCGTTGGAGGTAGGAGTGAAACGATTACAAGAAAACTCGGGGTAGAGGGGCACTCCCCCTCTCCTCATTACGATTAAAACTCCGAAAAATAAACTTAACAATATATGAGATGAACTTTAAAATAGAGCTTTTACTGACAAACTAATGGAATTTGAAAGAAGATCTTGGGTCGTCGTCTCAATAGCACTTCATCGTAGGCTTGTCGGAGAGTCGAGGCATTTCGATAGCACTTGGAGGCTTTTGGAATCACTTAGAATTGATGGAAGAAGGGTTAGACAACCCCTACTTTTATAGCCTTGGAAACCCTAGACGTTTAGTTTTTCAACCAATGAGAACAAGCCTCCTATCCCTTCAAAAATTAAGATAAGCTTTGACTCCCCTCGAAGCTGATCCTTGACCATCAGTCGACAACTACCATTACTAGTCGATTGTTGAAGGCATCAATCGACTAATGCAAGCCACCAGTCGACTGATGGTAGGGTTTTTAGCTGCAATGAAGAGTTAGCTCGAAAATATAGTTAATATTGTTGGTGCAATCGGCCCGGGTTGACTCGAGTTTGACTCGAGCAGTATTTTGATGATAAACAAAACTTATGACATGGGATTGTCATAGGAAAGTCCAACATGGAGTTGGCATGCAAAATCCAAGCATGGGGCTTGGTGTGGAAAAGTCTAAAGCATTGCGAAGCCGTGCGCTTAGTGCTTGGTGAGGAATGCATTGCGAAGCCGTGCACTTGGTGCTTGGTGAAGAATGCATTGCGAAGTCGTGCGCTTGGTGCATGTAAGAAGTCTTAAGGACTTGGCAAGTTCACTAGGCTCGGGGTCCTTGAGTCGGTGAAGGATGGCATTGCGAAGTCGTGTACTTGGTGCATCCGAGGGACCGCCAAACGGGGAGCGAATGGAGTGAGGCCCAAGGGAAGCATACTTCGAGGGCAAGAGATGCGAAGGATGGTGTTGCGAAGTCGTGCACTTGGTGCATCCGAGGGATGTAGGTCGAGGGAAGAGAGCTTCGGTGGGGAACTCCATAAGGGATGAGGTGGACTTGGCCAAGTGGCTAAGATTGAGTGTCAGATGCTCAAACAACTTTGTGTCTGAGGTTTTACCCGTCATCAGTCGACTGGCATAGGTGTCAGTCGACTGCTCCAAGTCGACTAGGGTTCGACTGGTATTCGACTGACCAGGGTCTGGTTGATCAATCGACTACCGAGGGAGGGCAGTCAAATGATAACACCATCAGTCGATTGATGATGGAGATCAGTCGACTAATTGTAGTGTTTTCTGTTGGATCGATGCGGTTCGCTAGAGGGGGGGTGAATAGCGAAAAACCTTTTCCTTTGCTTTCGTTCGTTAAAACTCGAGAGATAATAAATTAATTGCAGCGGAAATGTAAATATAAAATAAAAGAGACAATCGACACAAGGGTTTTACTTGGTTCGTAGCCGAAGGCTACTACTCCAAGGCCCTAGTGGTCCTTGACCACGTACGGAGGGCAGAAGCACTAAAGGAACTCCTCCTCGTTGGAGGTAGGAGTTAATCGATACAAAAAAAAATTTAAGGTAGAGGGACACTCCCCCTCTCCTCGTATACGATAAAAGCTCCGAAAAGTAGATGAACAATGATGAAATAATAAGAAAAATTAAACCTAGACGCGTCGGAAGGAAGGACTTCGTTATCGGAGAATTGTAGCTTGAGACTTTTGGAGGCTTAGAATTGTTGATGAAACCCTAGGTTTGGCCCTCCTTTATAGCCTTTGAGCCCCTTTTTGAGAGGAACCCTAGCCAATCAAATTTGAGCACATCTTCCCTTGAAATTTGGTGATAATCCTTGACTCCTCGAATCTGATCATTGACCATCAGTCGACTGATGGCCATCATCACGATCGATGGCAAGATCGGCCGATTGTCGACCTTCTAGCCGATCGCTTGACAAAGAATCGAGTCCTCCAAGCCGGGCAATGATCGATGCTTGCTGCAAGTCAAAGTTAGCACAACAAAAACATAATTTCGATGGTCGTCGACCATCCGATCTCGACCTAGACCATCTATAAGAAGTCTTTGGTCGGATCTACGCTTAAGATCATCCCCGTAAAGAGGATACGACCTTACTTACTCTCGCACACACGAGCTTACCTCGATACTTACGTGTCGCTTTTGCTTCCGGCCTTCCACTCGATTCCTTCGGCTCCCTCCGAAGTAACTCGAGTATTGCCCGACCACCGCGGCTTCCTCTGGGTGTCGCTAGCCTTCAGCTCCAGCTATATCAATCTTCTGCACACTCGATTCAGCTCGTGAGAAAACAAAATAGACTTAACTTTTGTGTCTTTGCTATAATCAAAACACAGGTTCGATTTCGGTGCCTCACTGCACCAACAATCTCCCCCTTTTTGATCTATGGCAAAAACACACAAAGTTAAGGAAATTAAGTGCATGAAACAATAAAGACAAGAAGCAAAAGTAGGAGTAGTAAAGATATTTCTCAAGTTCTCTCCTTAGAGGAACCCTCCCCCTTGACCGAGGGTGAGTACTTGAAAAAGACTTTTAGTTCTCCAAACACAAAAGGTAACGAGTTAAGTAAATGACATTACTTAACTCCAAACACAAAAGATAACGAGTTAAGTAAATGGCATTACTTAACTTAGGCCTTTAAAGTTTTCAATTCAGAAGAGTTGACCCCCTAAACCTTACTCCCCCTTAACTTAGGCCAGAATCAAAGTTAAAATTTGAAATTGAACCTTAACTTTGGCCCTTTCTCCCCCTTTTGACATAAATCAATCAACAAGTGGGTTTAAGAAAACCTTAAGTCCAAGCATGATGATTTTGAAAATAGTATGTGAAAATAATTCATCTAAATGTTCAACTCTAGTTTGACTTGATTGAAATGATATTATCAACAAGTCCTGATTAGAGTTGGTTAATATTAGTTGCATATTTATACTCCGAGGTTCATATTGACGCACTTGATCTACATCTTGGAACCTGGAGTAGGTCCTAACATCTCACGCCCATCTACGTGGCTAAGTACACAAACACATTAGTCCTATGTGTTGTGAGATGTACTGGCTCCTTAAATCTATAGGTGCATGATATCTAAGGTATGTCCTATGCTAGTTCCATCAAAATGAAAAATACGAAATAGTAGTAAGAAAATATAGTTTGCAAGTTCTTATTCTATTACGCACATGCCCAATTTTCGTCTTAATAGACTAAATTCGGCTTCGGGTAGGGGTTTAGTAAATAGGTCTGCTAGGTTAGACTTTGATTCGACGTACTCGAGTTGTATGGCCCCGTTGGCCACATGTTCTCGAATGAAATGGTGTTTGACTTCTATATGCTTGGTCCTAGAGTGACATATTGGATTCTTGGTAAGATTAATTAAACTAATGTTATCTACGTGAAGTTTAGTATTCGTAAAGTCTAACTTAAAGTCACGGAGAGTGTGCTTCATCCAAAGAAGTTGAGTGAAACACTCACCCATCGCGATGTATTCGGCTTCGGTGGTAGATAAGGCAACACAATGTTGCTTCCTACTGCACCAACTCACTAGACTCGAGCCGAGTAGTTGACAACAACCACTCGTGCTCTTTCTGTCGAGTTTACTACCGGCATAATCCAAATCGGAGTAGCCGATTAGTTTGAACTCGGTAGATCTAAAATACCAAATACCGACATTAAGTGTACCCTTTAGATATCTAAGGATACACTTAACTAGGGTTAGGTGAGACTCCTTAGCACAGGTTTGAAACACAGCGCATACTACTTCTGAATAGGATGTCGGGTCACTACAGCTAAGTATAGAAGACTTCCTATTGCGCTCCTATAATACTTTAAGTCAATGGACTTACTTTCTAGGTCTTCTCCTATGTTAACATTTATCGCCATTGGGGTGTTTATTACCTTAGCGTCTTGCATTCCAAATCTTTTAATTAACTCCTTAGTGTATTTTTGTTGATATAGGTATATACCATCCTTAGTTTGTTTAATTTGTAGACCTAAAAAGAAACTTAACTCGCCTACCAAGTTCATTTCGAACTCACTTTCCATGAGCGAAACGAACTCGTTTAGTAAGGCTGAGTTAGAGGTTCCAAAAATTATATCGTCTACGTAAATTTGAGCTATGAATATTTCTTTACCTAAGGTTTTTACAAAGAGAGTTGGGTCAACTAAGCCTTGGTTAAATCCTTTTGACTTAAGATGGATTGAAAGTCTCTCGTACCAAGCTCGAGGAGCTTGTTTAAGTCCATAGAGAGCTTTCTTAAGTTTTAGAACATGGTCGGGTTTATCTAGATTTTCAAATCCGGGGGGTTGGCTAACATAAACTTCTTCTTTAATGTATCCATTTAGGAATGCCGACTTAACATCCATTTGAAACATCTTAAATCCTCGATGTGCGGCATAAGCTAGCAACATTCGAATGGATTCGAGTCTAGCTACTGGGGCATAGGTTTCGTCGTAATCTAAGCCTTCGACTTGGCTAAAACCTTTGGCGACTAACCTAGCCTTGTTTCTAACTACTTCACCTTTATCATCAAGCTTATTTCGAAACACCCACCTTGTTCCAATTATCGTTTTGTCTTTAGGTGGTGGTACTAATTCCCACACCTCGTTCCTAGTAAATTGAGCTAGCTCTTCTTGCATTGCAATAATCCAATCGGAATCAAGAAGAGCTTGTTCAATTGATTTGGGTTCTATCTTTGAAATTAAGGAAATTTGACTAAGGTTCCTATAGGATGCTCTAGTTCGAACTCCTAGATTAGGATCTCCTATCACTTGATCGATAGGGTGGTTAGTTTGAATCCTAGATTGGGTTGGGTTTGTGTCACCTAATGCTTGATCAATGTGGTGACTTGGTTGAACACTAGTTTGGTTGGAGTCATCTATCACTTGATCAACAGAGTGACTAGGTTGACCTAGGTTAGGATTAACACTAGACCTGATCTCCGGATCAGAGTTAGGTCTAGTATGAATCGGCTCGCTAATTGGGGTTGCCGGGGGTTTTGTAGGTTCATGTTCTTCATCAAATACTACATTGATAGTCTCCTCGACTCTAAGGGTGTCGTGGTTATATACTCTATAAGCTCTACTTGTAGTCGAGTATCCTAGAAAGATTCCGGTCGTGGTTTTGGATGTAAATTTCCCTAGGTAATCCTTAGTGTTTAGGATATGTACCTTACACCCAAATACCCTAAAGTACTTGATGTTAGGTATTTTATCGTGATAAATCTCGTACGAGGTCTTAAGGTGCCTCTTTACCATAAGGATCCTATTTTGGACATAGCATGTCGTACTCACGGCTTCTGCCCAAAACCTATCGAGTAGATCGTATTCGTTCAACATGGTCCTAGCGGCTTCTTGTAGAGTTCGGTTTTTCCGCTCCACTAGGCCATTTTGTTGAGGGGTCCTAGGGCAGGAGAATTCATGGTGGTATCCGTTTAGGTTACAGAAGTCGGTGAACCTTTGATTTTCGAATTCACCACCATGATCGCTTCTAAGTCTTTTAACCTTAAGGTCTTTTTGATTCTTGATTAATTTGAATAGATTAATTAATTGATCTAGGGTATCATTTTTATGTTTGATGAACCTAACCCAGGTAAACCTGGAGTAGTCGTCAATTATGACTAAGCAATATTGACTTCTATTGAGTGACTTGGCTCCATGTGAATCGAATAGATCCATATGCAGGAGCTCAAGTACACTTGAGGTTGGTTCTTGGTTAGTTAACTTGTGTTGTGTCCTGGGTTATTTTCCTTGTTGACAAGCATTACAGATTTTATTAACCAAGTTGTTGAGGTTGGGTAAGCCTCTGACTAAGCCACTCTGACTCATCTTGTGGACGAGTCTTGGGTGCGAGTGACCGAGTCGTCGGTGCCACAACCATGATTTCTCTTGCCGTGTCATAAGACACTTAGTTGAGGAGTTGGTTAAATTGATCGTATAAATGTTGTTATTTCTAGTTCCTTTAAGAATTATTTCAGAGGTTTCGTTGGTATTAATTACGCATTCATTTTCTAAAAATATAACCTTATAGTTATTATCGCACAATTGGCTTACACTAAGTAAGTTATATTCAAAATTCTCTACAAGTAATACATTTTTAATGACAAAATTCGTGTTAAGCTCGATATCACCTGATCCGATGATTTTGAGCTTGCCGTTATTCCCAAAGGCTACCGATCCTTGTCGTTTGAATCGAAGCTTTGTGAATTTGAGTTGATCCCCGGTCATGTGTCGGGAGCAACCGCTATCCAACATCCATTGATCCTACACACAAGGTGGTTGGATTGGATGTTAGAATTTTGTTAAGAAAATTGGTTGTAAGTTGTTAACCCTAGGTCATCTCACCGGAGTCTATATGATCAAGCATGTTATACTTATGTGTTTTTTGAGATGACTTCCAATTAAGTTGATTAAGTGGATTTAGGTTCAAGTAATTTTATGTTAGATTTGGATTTAACCCTAGGCTTGTCAAGTTTACCTTTTCAAGATCATGGCTTCCAGGTCGTGGCGAGGCACAGGGGCCTTCTTTTATCGGATCATCGACCACTTCCTTAGACAAAGCCATTTTCAAGAAAATGATGACTTGACTCACCTAAAATTATTTCCTCGTCTAACTAGTTATTTTTGAAAAGAGGCTCCTCGAGGCTCAATCTTTTCGAAGGATTTTAGTTGGTTATTTGAAAAGAGGCTCCCCGAGGCTCAATCTTTTCGAAGTCTTTTAGTTGGTTATTTACGTGTTCTAAGTGAGTTCACGAAAAAAAACAAAAAAAATATAAGCATGCAATTTCTAAGTTAAAACACAAACATATTTTATCTTGGCTCCTAGGCCGTTGAATCGGTTGGTCTATCCACATAGTGGATTTGGTCCTTAGGAACCCGATGCGAGTTGGATCCTAGAGTTGAAATCAAAGTGGTCTTAGGGACCCATGCTTGGACACATTTTTATGTCTACTTACGATTGACATATCGACTTATTAGTCGTGTTTGAGCTAAACCCTAGTCCGGCCTTGTTGTACCACGGCCCTTTGCGATCAAGTAGGAGGTCAAGTCCTTTGGATCCCAGTAAACCTTTCCAGCGTATTCCTAAGATCTTACGACGGCTTTTCAAGTGAGAACTTTGAGTTTTTCAACCCGAAGTCGTAGTCCTTTCTTCTTTGAACTCGATTAGTCGAAGAGAGCAATACGTATTGTGTTTGAGGAGTTTAACTTCCTCAACCAGGGTCTCGACCTTGGACTCGGACTTAGCTAACTTCCTAGACAAAAACCTAACCGTATTATGTAAAGTATTAAATAAGGTTCGACTCACCTTAAGGGTATCTTTTGAACCGGATGCGTATCTGTGGCTTGACTTGAAGGTAGCGTGAGTCCGAGTCATCCTCAGGTTCTGACTCAAGTTCGGTCTCCGTGTCTGACTCAATTGATTTCGCCATGAAGACATGGTCTTCGTCTTCTTCGGATGACGCTTCTTCCCATGTCGCGTTGAGGGCCTTCTTGTGCTTAGGTGCTTGGTGGTTGAGCTTGGGGCACTCGGACTTTATATGTCCAAACCTGTTACACTCATAACACCTAATATTAGAACTTTTAGGCTTACCTTGGTTGGGTCGAGTTGTGGTTCGCTTTCGTCCCTTGGCTATCCTTCGAGCTAGGTTCATTAGTTCGGCAGTCAATTCCGGGTCAACTTCTTCTTCGGACTCATCTTCCTCCTCGGGTGGTGGTGGCTTGCTTGCGATTTTCTTCTTCTTTGAACCTGCAAACAAGGCTATACCCCTCTCGGGTTCCGAGTTGGACTGCTCATGTAATTCAAAATCCGAAAAGAGTTCATCTAATCTAAGTTTAGAAAGGTCCTTGGAGACCTTATAGGCATCAACCATGGATGCCCATAAGGTAGTCCTCGGAAAAGAGTTTAGGACATACCTTATAAGGTCGCGGTTTTTGACCTTTTGCCCGATTGCGTGTAGGTTGTTGACTATGTCTTGGACACGGGCGTGGAGTTGCGTCGCGGACTCGTGTTCCTGCATTTTTAGTGTGTACAATTTATTGAATAACAAATCACGTTTGCAAACCTTAGCTTGATCCGATCCTTCATGTAACTCGATTAGCTTTGTCCAAAGATCCTTTGCACTTATGAAGGGGCCGACGCGATTTAGCTCCTCCTTGGACAAGCCGCATTGGAGGATTTGTGTTGCCTTGGCATCGGCTTCGACTTGTCGTTTTGTTGCAACGGTCCATTGATCATAATCCAAGGAGTCACCCACTTCATTAGTCGAAAGTGTGAAACCCGTTTGGATTATGATCCACATCTCGATTTGGGTTTTGAGAAAGCATTCCATCCGACCTTTCCAGTAACGGAAATCATCTCCATTGTAAAACGGAGGTCAGACGGTGCTAAAACCCTCGAGATGGGCCATTAGAACAAAAAAATAAGGAGACTAAAAAGAAGACCTAGCAATGAAAAAAAAAACACACGAAAGTACCAAGACTTGCGTCTTGGATTAGTAGTGTGGGAAATAAAAAGAAACAAACGAAAAATAGAAAGTTAAGCAAAGAAATAAGAAACTAAATAAAAAGTAAGTACTCACAACCTTCGATGTCCCCGAAAGGCTACTAAACGTCGATTTTTGAGGATGAAAACAATTTGTTACGGAGGTAAACCCCACATAAGAAGTGTAGATCTCTGCGAGGGCTTCGATTTGGTAGGTAGACCGTGTCGTGGGTCAACTTGTACAAAAAGTTATGCCCGTTTGACCGTCGGCTACTCCAAAAGCGAATACTTGCAAAACAAAATCAAACGAAGAGTACCAAGACTTCGTCTTGGATTAGTAGTGCGGGAGAAAAATTTAAACGAACTAAAAACAAATCTGTAAAAAAAATGTTAGATTGGTGGTTTCACCAAATCTAAGCGCCCCCGGCTCTGATACCAATTGTTGGATCGATGCGGTTCGCTAGAGGGGGGGTGAATAGCGAAAAACCTTTTCCTTTGCTTTCATTCGTTAAAACTCGAGAGATAATAAATTAATTGCAGCATAAATGTAAATATAAAATAAAAGAGACAATCGACACAAGGGTTTTACTTGGTTCGTAGCCGAAGGCTACTACTCCAAGGCCCTAGTGGTCCTTGACCACGTACGGAGGGCAGAAGCACTAAAGGAACTCCTCCTCGTTGGAGGTAGGAGTTAATCTATACAAAAAAAACTTTAAGGTAGAGGGACACTCCCCCTCTCCTCGTATATGATAAAAGCTCCGAAAAGTAGATGAACAACTGATAACAAAATAATACCGATGTACAAAGACAAATAAGAAAAATTAAACCTAGACGTCAGAAGGAAGGACTTCGTTGTCGGAGAATTGTAGCTTTGCGGAGACTTTTTGGAGGCTTAGAATTGTTGATGAAACCCTAGGTTTGGCCCTCCTTTTATAGCCTTTGAGCCCCTTTTCGAGAGGAACCCTAGCCAATCAAATTTGAGCACATCTTCCCTTGAAATTTGGTGATAATCCTTAACTCCTCGAATCTGATCATTGACCATCACGATCGATGGCCATCATCACCGATCGATGGCAACATCGACGATTGTCGATTCTTCTCAAAGAATGACCGTTTGACAGTCCTCCAAGCCGTTAGCACAAGAAAAACATAATTTCAATGGTCGTCGACCATCCGATCTCGACCTAGACCATCTATAAGAAGTCTTTGGTCGGATCTACGCTTAAGATCATCCCCGTAAAGAGGATACGACCTTACTTACTCTTGCACACACGAGCTTACCTCGATACTTACGTGTCGCTTTTGCTTCCGGCCTTCCACTCGATTCCTTCGGCTCCCTCCGAAGTAACTCGAGTATCGCCCGACCACCGCGGCTTCCTCTGGGTGTCACTAGCCTTCAGCTCCAGCTATATCAATCTTCTGCACACTCGATTCAGCTCGTGAGAAAATAAAATAGACTTAACTTTTGTGTCTTTGCTATAATCAAAACACAGGTTCGATTTCGGTGCCTCACTGCACCAACATTTTCAGCCACAAAATGCCTTCCAATCGAGTGCTCATGCCAGCACTCGACTGATGGTGTTAATAATCGACTGATGGGTATCATCAATTGACTGATGATGGATCTGTTGGCTTTTGGCCAGCGTGGATTGAGTCGTTGTGAGACAACGGCTACAAGACCAGTCGGTTGATGGTCACGATCAATCGACTGATGGGCACGAAATCAGCTTGATACAGGTTAAAAATGGAGCTCAAGATGGAGGATTTTTCCAAGACTTTAAGGGTGACTTTGGAGGGGAATTACTGCTGCATTCCAGACCTTCAATAGCCAACCAAAGCAAGCAACAAACAAGTGATCAAAAGCAATCAGTGAAAAGTGATCTTTTGTATTGTATTTGTATTCTTATTTGTATTTCTATATTACTATTGTAATAGCTTGTACGAGGTTTCTCCACCTCCGACGTGTTGTCGAGAAGGAGTTTAGTTAGTGTCGTGTGCATAACTAGAGCTCGATGAGCTCGCCTATGGAGTAGAAACCATTCAGTTCTGAACCACGTATATCTTTGTGTATTGCGTGTGATTGTATTGTTGTTATCATTTCTATTGTTTCCGCTACGTATATTAATGACAATTGTAGACAAGCATGCAAGAATATCGTATTCCACTGTATGATGATTGAGGGCTATTCACCCCCCTCTAGCCGGCCACCAACATTTCAACAAGTGGTATCAGAGCCAAGTCACTTGTAGAGGACTAACCGCCGACACAAGCACTACAAGATGGCCGACTACAACATCCATCCACCGAAATTTGATGGAGACTTTTCTTGGTAGAAGAAAAGGATGGAGGTATATTTCGAAACCGATTTCGATATTATGCTTATTATAGAAAATGGTTTCGAATTGCCTAGGGATGAAAGCAATAGGCAAATTGAGAAGTCAAGGCGGACCCAAGACCAAATCAAGGACTTCAAGACAAATCTCAAGGTAATCGAATTACTTAGTGATTTGATTCCTAACAACATTTGGTCTAGGCTAGGTAATTTTAGGGATGCAAAGGATTTGTGGAATAAGGTGGTTGAATTCCACAAGAATTCCGAACCGACACAAGTAGAGGAGAATGCCGAGGAAGAATTTCCCACCACATTCGAAGATGTTGATGATTTGGTGGAGACCTCCACCTCTAGCATTGAGTGGGAGGAGAGGCCTTCTATCCCGGAACAAGTTCAAGAAGAAACTTCAACATCCGGGAGAAGCAAAAATTCCCTAGGTAACTCAAGTGTTGTTATTATAAATAAAAATCATATAACATACTTTGAGTGTAGGGAACAAGGGCACTATAAAAGTAAGTGTCCTAAGAAGTTGAAGAAGGTTCAACCAGCACCGAAAGTCAAAAATGCCGGAGTCCCCACAATTAAGAGCAAAGAGCACATTGTGTACTTTAAATGCAACCAAAGGGGGCATTATAGAAGCCAATTCCCTAGGGGGAGGAAGAAAGGGCAAGAAGGAGCATCTCATGTAGGGGGAGCTTCCAAAGCTAACCCCAAGGTAAATTTAGTTAATGCACCTTCAATTCCTAGGGTTAACAAGCATGCTAAAAATTATTTTAGTTCTCTTGCAATTATTAATGAAAAGCATGCTAGTAGAAATAATAAGGTTTATTGTTTAGGTGCTAAGCATGTAAATTTATCTAAGGATAAACCTAGGACAAATAATACTAGAAACTATTTTACCTAGGGAGTCAATTAGGAGAATAGAAGAAAATTTGGGTATTAATCCCAAAAAGTCTAGGCACATGCCTAAGAAGAAGAGGCCTTTCCAAAAATCTAATGATAAATCAAAATTGGGAAAATTAGAATTAGAAAACCAAGTCTTGAGGTCAAGACTTGAGAGAATGGAAAAGACCCTTAGGATTATAGAAAATTCTATTCAAGGGTCAAATGCCCAAAAGTCAAGACCTAGGGTTCAAGAACGGTCTAAGGGCAAGAAAGGTTTGGGTCACAAACCTATGTCCTACCATAATTTCCCATTTAATTATGGAATAATGTCTAGGTCTAGAAAAACCAAGGCTAATAGGGAAGCTATCCCTAAGATTAGCCATGGTGTGTGTTTAGTGGCTAAGGACTTAAGAAAAATCAAGAAAGCCACTAAGAAGGTAAAAGGAGGAGTCACCTCTAGAGTTGACCTAAGAAAGACCCAAAAGACTATGGCTTCAAAGCCTTAAAGGGTCATTAGGAAGGTATCTAGGGAAGTTATCCCTAGTGAATACCTTGTTAACCCAAGGAGCTCCAATAGGTATTGGGTTCCTAGGAGCGTGATCGATTCACGCTAGATGGGTTAGGGTATGTCAACCCTAAGTGGATGGGTAGTTAACCTAGCCATGGTGAGTTGACACATTAGGATGTGCCAATATGCTTGAGAAGTTGAAAAATGATTAAATTGGCACGATTAGGTCTTAGAGGTATGGGTGTGCCATTTTGGATTTACGACACACTTGGGAGATAATGGTATTAAGGCAAAATGGAGTTAATTCCTAGAAATGGCAATTTGAATTTAACACTTAGGTATCCCATACCTTTGCATCTTATAATTGTCATGATTTGTTTGCCTTGCCATGTCATGACATCATTTTCATTTTTATCTCTAAAAATGTCATGATCATGTTTAGACTTATTTTTATATGTCATGTATGCTAAAATTTCATTCACATGTCATGACATCATGATTTTGGCACATGCTTAGTTATATCATATATATGCCATAATCATATCATGCATAAAATAAAATTGATTTAAGGACCATTGGCATGACTTGAAGTCCCATGCATAAGGGAATCAAGTAGAGTTGCCTTAGAATATGCATGAGACCAATGAAGAACAAAAAACCCACATCTCACTAGATTAATCGACTTGTATGTGTTTTACACATCTAGATACAAGTGAGATGTTTAGGAAAAAGGAATTAAATGTTTCAAAAACATTTTAAAAAATCTTGGTGAAGTCTATCTTTTGATAGCTATCACTATTGAATGGGATGATACAAAGAGGGCTCATTATTGAAGCTTTTCTAAACTTTTGAACTTTGTATCAATCTCACTATTTTATGGTTAAAATAATTTTCTAATATTTTTCACCCATTATGATTGTAATAAGTAATATACATACAAAATTTCAAGATTTTTCAACTTATGTATATTTACTTACGAATTTCAAAAATTTATTTCTGAAAATCAAAAAACTGCAAATGCAGTTATCAGTCGACTGCCAGGGAGGCCAGTCGACTGATGTGGGAAGGAGTCGACTAATATCTGATTCAGTCGATTGCTATTGCTGATTCCGGGTAAACCTTGGTAGTTAGGCCCATGTTCAGCTAGGTTTTGGTCCCCTAACCACTCTTAACCCTAGGACATGCTTGGGAGAGCATTAGAAAGGGTGAAAATTCATTAGATATGGATTAGGAGAAGTGTTTAGGGAGAGTATCAATTTTAAGGTGGATGGAAGTTCATTGTTGAACTTTGCCTTAATTTTAATTGATTTAATATTCCTATTGGCTTAGGGACTCTCCAAAGACATTGTTGGTGCAATGGTCAAGGGGGAGAGCAAGCCTCTTGGGGGAGGTATCCATCATGGGAAGATGGATGTGTATTTTTCCTCATGGGAGGAAAATTGGGTTGCTTCTCTTAAGTGATATGGGACTTATCACTAGAAATATGGTAGGCATGTGTGTTCCTTCAAGAGAGAGATTGTAAGATCTCATTGGGATATGAGACATTCATACCCTTGGGGAGGACCTTTTTTATGTATGTCAAAAAGGGAGAGAAGTTACCAAGTTACCAATTGGGTTTGGAATTCTCATTGGGATGTGAGAATTGTCAATTAGGGATAATTGGTAGACTTGAGGGATAGTTTTGTCAATCATCAAAAAGGGGGAGATTGTTAGTGCAATCGGCCCGGGTTGACTCGAGTTTGACTCGAACAGTATTTTGATGATAGACAAAACTTATGACATGGGATTGTCATAGGAAAGTCCAACATGGAGTTGGCATGGAAAATCCAAGCATGGGGCTTGGTGTGGAAAAGTCCAAAGCATTGCGAAGTCGTGCGCTTGATGCTTGGTGAGGAATGCATTGCGAAGTCATGCGCTTGGTGCATGTGAAAAGTCTTGAGGACTTAGCAAGTTCACTAGGCTCGGGGTCCTTGAGTCGGTGAAGGATGGCATTGCGAAGTCATACGCTTGGTGCATCCGAGGGACCGCCGGACGGGGAGCGAATGGAGTGAGGCCCAAGGGAAGTATACTTCGAGGGCAAGAGACGCGAAGGATGGTGTTGTGAAGTCGTGTGCTTGGTGCATCCGAGGGACGCATGCCGAGGGAAGAGAGATTTGGTGGGGAACTCCATGAGGGATGAGGTGGACTTGGCCAAGTGGCTAAGACTGAGTGTCAGATGCTCAAACAACTTTGTGTTTGAGGTTTTACCCGACATCAGTCGACTGGCATAGGTGTCAATCGACTACTCCAAGTCGACTAGGGTTCGACTCGTGTTCGACCGACAGTTTGGTTGATCGATCCAATCGCCGAGGAGAGCGGTCGATCGATAACACCATCGATCGACCGATCGAGGTGTTTTCACCTAGAATGCCTTCGATCGAGTGCTCGCGCCCGACTCGGTGATGGTGTTACGATGGGCCGATCGATGGGTATCATCAGTCGACTGATGATGGATCCGTTGGCTTTTGGCCAGCGTGGATCGAGTCATTGTGAGACAACGGCTACAGGACCAGTCGACTGATGGTCACGATCAGTCGACTGATGGGCATGAAATCAGTTTGATACAGGTTATAAATGGAGCTCAAGATGGAGGATTTCGCAAAGACTTTAAGGGTGACTTTGGAGGGGAATTACTACTGCATTTCAGACCTTCAAGAGCCAACTAAAGCAAGCAACAAACAAGTGATCAAAAGCAATCGGTGAAAAGTGTTCTTTTGTATTGTATTTGTATTCTTGTTTGTATTTCTATATTACTGTTGTAATAGCTTGTACGAGGTTTCTCCACCTCCGATGTATTGTCGAGAAGGAGTTTAGTTAGTATCGTGCGCATAACTAGAGCTCGGTGAGCTCGCCCATGGAGTAGGAACCATTCGGTTCCGAACCACGTATATCTTTGTGTATTGAATGTGATTGTATTGTTGTTATTATTTCTATTGTTTCCGCTGCATATATTAACGACAATTGTAGACAAGTACGCAAGAACGATTGTATTTCATCGTACAATGATTGAGGGCTATTCACCCCCTCTAGCCATCCACCAATGTTCCAACAAATTAAGTAAATTAAATGGCCATTTACCATTCGATCTTGACTTAGACCTTCCATGGGAGGTCTTGGTTAGATTTTCACCTAAGAATGTCCCCGTACAGAGGACACGACCTTACTTGCGCTCACTCACATGAGCTTACCTCAACATTTACCTTGTAGCTTCTGCTTCCGGTCTTCCACCTGATTCCTTTGGCTCCCTCTGAAGTCATCCTGGTGTCACTTGACCACCATGGCTCCCTCCGAGTGTCGCTGACCTTCAGCTCTAGCTTTAGCACTTTCTGCACACTTGTTTTAGCTCATGAGATAACAAAATGAGCTTAACTTTGTATCGTTTGCTATAATCAAAACTCAGGTTTGACTTAGGTTCCTACTGCACCAACAGACACATGTGAGATGCTAGAAAATGATAATGATGAATTATGAGGAAAGCTAATGTACAAGTCATGTACATCTAGCCCATAGCTCATGGTTCAAAATAGGTTTTCAAAAATATTTTAAAATTATTTTAGAAAACCTTGGTGAAGTCTATCTTTTGATAGTAATCACCATTGATGAAGTTGATACAAAGTAGGTCAAAAATATTGAAAGTTTTAATCGTTTTGAACTTTGTATCAATCTCACAATTTAATGGGTATTTTAATTTAAAATTATTCTTCACCCATTGTATTTCATGTATTTTCAAGATTTTTTGAAATATGTATATTTACTTATGTATTTTCAAAATTCATTTATGTAAATCTGATTTCTAAAAATCAGATGCCAGTCGACTGAGGCAGTCGACTGATTGCTAATCAAGTTGACTGCTGGGCTGATTTCGGGTAAACAAGGTTTATTTAGTCCATTTTCGGCCTTCCCTAGGTACCCTAATGTCTCATAACCCTAGGATATGCTTTGGAAAACATTGGAAGGGTGAAAATTCAATGGAAATGTATTAGGAGGGTCTTTAGGGTGAAAATTGAATTTTAAGGGAGGTGAAAGTTCAATGTTGAATCTTTACCCTTAATTTCGATTGTTTAGAGTTCCTATTGGCTCAAGGTCTCTCCAAGGACATTGTTGGTGTAATAGTCAAGGGGGAGCAAACCTTTAGGGGGAGGTTATTCATCAAGGGATGATGGATGAGTATTCTTCAAAAAGGGGAGAATTGGAGAATAGTGAGGATTGCTTCTCATTTAGTGATATGTGACTTATCACTAAGAAGAGTGAAGGCATCCTAAATATTTTTGGACCAAAGGAGAGAATATAAGATCTCATTGGTATATGAGACATTAATACCTTTGGGGAGAAACTTTTTGATGTATGTCAAAAAGGGGGAGAATTGATGGCTTGAGTTAGGTAGCCTAACTCAAAGGTTTTGTCAAACATCAAAAAGGGAGAGATTGTTGGTGCAATCGGCTCAAGTCACGATTGACCAAACTCAAGTTTTACTCGAGTAGTATTTTAATGTTTGACAAAATGATTGACAATGTGATTATCGAATTGAAAGTCCAAGTCATGGGAACTTGGCAATGGTAAAGTCTAAGTCCAAAGGTATAGTCTTAGCAACATAAGTCAAAGTGAACTTTGGCGGTGAAAGTCCAAGTATGGATACTTGGCATTTGGGAAGTCCAAGGGTATGATATTGGCGGCGTAAAGTCCAAGCTGTAGTCTTGGCAGCATAAGTCCAATGTTTGGCGACGTAAAGTCTAAGCTATAGTCTTGGCAGCATAAGTCCAATGTTTGGCGGCATAAAGTCCAAACGTGTTTCTTGGCAGCATAAGTTCAATTGTACCTTGGCAAAGTAGACTCGGTTAGTATGACAATAGTCGATAGAAGCACCTGAAGGCTAGTGTATGGATGAACAAGTCATGGATGACTTAGAGGGATCCAATAGGCATGAGGCTGATGGAGATGGCTAGAAGGCTTAGGTCTAGGCTAAGGGTGGTATATCAAGTATAAAGGGATCATACTTGAGTTAAACCTCATGTTTGAGGTTTATCAGTCGACTGGTCGAGTGTTTAACACTTGGTAACCTAGTCAACATGGATCAGTTGACTGGGATTATAACCAGTCAACTGGTTAAGGAGTCGACTGAGGCTCGACTGCTGATCTATATTGGAGATGAATGCTCCAAGTTCTATTTTGGTGTTTGACAAAGGTTTAAGTAGTGTGTGAAATCCAAGGGTGAACCTTAGTGAGAAGTCCAATAAGGGTAATTCCTTGGCAGTTGGAAAATCCAAGGGTGAACCTTGGTGAAAAGTCCAAGAAGGGTAATTCCTTGGCCGTTGGGAAATCCAAGGGTGAACCATGGTGAAAAGTCCAAGAAGAGTAATTCCTTGGCAGTTGAAAAATCCAAGGGTGAACCTTAATGAAAAGTCCAAGAAGGGTAATTCCTTGGCAGTTGAAAAATTCCTTATAGGAGTGGCAAGGTGAAAAGTCCAAGAATGGCTGATGGTCGGAGTCTTGGCAAGTAAAGGGTCTCTGTGTAGAGTCTTTACTAGGCATGGTTCAGTCTTAGAGTTGACTGAACTAGTGGGTCTTAAGGACTACAATGAGTTGACACCTCAACTATTGTCCTTACTACACTTATCGGGCGTAGAGAGTTGACGTCGGCCAGTCATAGTCAAGGCAGCACCTCGACTGTTCCTGTGTGGAGTCGAACAAAATCAAGCCAAGATTGACTGGCGCTGCAAGATAAGTTGCAATCGAGGCAGCTCCTCGACTGATGTTGTGCAGAAGAAAGTTGAGCTCGACTGGCATCTCAACCTCTACAGGGTTGCAGTCGAGGTGGCACCTCGACTGACCCTATGCAGCAGTGGGAAGAATAAGCAAGTCGAGCTCAACTGACGCTTCGACTGCTGTAGGACAAGTTAACAAGTTTGACTGGTGCAGTCGAGGTGGCACCTCGATTAGTCCTGCGCATAAGCGAGTCGAGCCCGAATGATGCTTCGATTGCTACAAGACAAGTTAGCGAGTTTGACTAGTGCAGTCGAGGCGGTGCCTCGACAAGTCCTGTACAAAAGCGAGGCAAGCTCGATTGGCGCCTCGACAGCTATGGGACGAGTTTGCATTTCTGATAAAATCTTATCTGATATGAATTGCATGATATTATTTGATTATTTGACCAAGTTTTTTGGACTGAAATCTTGTTCATAGGTTTGATTTTGGCGAACAAAAAGGGCTTCGTGCAGAAGAAAAAGCGATCGGTCATCTTGAAAAAAAATTGTGCCCTGTTCCTCTGCTTTTGCAAAAACCCTAAATGTTGGCTGCTCATCATCTTATCAACCTAAACGTTGGCTGCTCAACGTGAATGTTAGTTGGCTATGCTTCTCTGAACGTGAACCTGGATGTCTGAAATACTCCGCAGTTCGGATTGTGCTTGCGATCATCTCAAGTGCTCAACTATAAAGTTATTATTCTGGTTGTTGTTTTCCTTCTATTCAAATCCGCTTACTCAATTCAAATCTCTAGAATATGTAATCTGTAAGTGATTTCTCCACCTTTGAAGAATTCTTCAAAAAGGAGAAAAGATAGAGGTAGGCCTTAGACTAGCAGCTCCAAGAGAGAGTTGTGAACCAAGTAAAAATCAACTATGTCATTTGTGTTGGTTGTTGTTTTTCATTTTGTTCTGAGTTTGGTAGTGTTGTCCTATTAGTATTTACATTGCATTATTTCATTTTTTTAAACCACTATTCTCCCCCCCCCCTCTAGCATAGTCATCAGTTTTATCAAGTGGTATCAGAGCTAGGGCTCTATTTACCGGGTCTAACAAACTTAGAGTCATAATCATGCAAGAGGGGTATAGCACAAACTGACCTCCATTCTTTGATGAAACAAACTTCCAGTACTGGAAGAGTCAAATGGAGTACTATCTTTTGATCGAGATAGAAATGTGGTTCTCCGTCATGGAGGGCTTCATCATTCCAGTAGATGTAGATGGTAAGGTTTTGGGTTCTGCTCAATAAACAAATGAGCAAAAGTGCAAGGCATAGGCTAATGCTAAAGCCACTGTAACCTTACAGTGCAGCCTGGAAAAGGAACAACTAAACAAGGTTGGTCCTTTCAGCAGTGCACATAATTTATGGAACAAGCTACTTGAGTTGCATGAGGGTACCAGGGACTCTCGTATAGCCAAGAGGGATTTGTTCCTAAGTCAATTCCATAATTTCTCTATGAAGGATACTAAATCTGTAAGTGAGCTTGATGGAAGATTCAAGGAGTTATTAAATGGTCTCCACTCTATTGGAGAGAGTGTTGAGAATCGGGATTTAGTTAGGTATGTACTTAAGTCATTCCCCCATAATGTCTTATGGTCGTACATGGTGGATGCCTATAAGGTATCAAGGGACTTGTCAACTGTTAAGATAGATGAATTATTTTGTGAAATGGAGCTACATGAACAAGATAATAGAGTTCAAAAAGAGAAAGGTATGGCTTTGATTGTAGGTGATCAACATAAGGAAGGAAAGAAGAAGAAGGAGGAGAAGAAGGAATAGTCGTCGTCCTCTAACTCAGAATCTGATGGAGACAATGAGTCCTCATCTAGCGAGGTCGCCAACTTCGTGAGGAGGAGGAGGAGGAGGAGCAGGAGGTTCCACAAAAAGAAAGGTAAACCTGTAGATAATTCTATTGATAAGACTAATATTGTATGCTATGAGTGTAGCAAGAAAGGGCATTTCAGAAATGAATGCCCTCAGCTCAAGAAGGAAGAAAAGAGAAGGAGAAAGAAAGCCTTGAGAGACACATGTGATGAGTCCTCATCCAGGTCATCAGAAGAGGACAAGGAAGAGTAGACATGTCGGCACACTCCTCTGATGGCATTGGAGGACTCTGAGACAGAATTAGAAAGCAGACAGGTAGAGTTAGACTCCGATTCAACTTCATCATCTTTAAATGATGATCAGGTATCTTCTGAACTCATTGACTATTATAAAACTATTGCCTATTTAACTGATATGTTAGAGAAAACCAAGCTTAAGATTAAAATGTTAAAAACTGAATTAGGACAATTAAAAAACCTTAAGAAGCATGAAGTAGAAACTAGTGCTAACACTCCTCAAGTTGATAAACTCATGGATGAGAATGAATCTCTGAAAGCACAAGTGAATGATCTCAAGTGCACACTTGAGAAATTCACCTCTAGCTGTTAGACCTTGAACATGATATTAGAATTACAACGAGCTATTTATAACAAGGCTGGGATAGGTTATAGACCTAAACAATAAGAAATAGCTTCATTTCATTATTCTCTAGAATTTCTGGTAGGAAGACTAAGACAACTAAGGCTTGGATACCTAGAAAATATGTTTTGGAAGCTAAAGGACTCAAGATTGGGGTTCCAAAACTTTCTATCTTTCGTGTCTAGCAGGCATTAGTCAAGGGGGAGTGTCCAACAACGTAGTTTATAGACAGTAGATGCTTAAAACACATGACCGGGGACCTATCATTATTTTCCTCCCTACAGAATAAGAGCAGAGGTACTGTTTCGTTTGGTAATAGTAGCAGGTTAAAGGTTGTAGGAGTAGGGGAAATTTGTATCTCGGAACATCTTAAGATTAGAAATGTTCTACTTGTTAAGAACATGTCCTTCAATCTGTTAAGTGTAAGTCAATTGTGTGATGCCGGATATAGAGTTGAATTCTATTCAACTCAATGTCTAGTTAAACACAATGATTCAAACGTTACTGTGTTAGTAGGAGTTAGAAAGGAAAATATATATCATATGTATTTTGATAATGCTACTGATGTATCTACCAAGTGTCTGATGTCTAGAGAAGATTAATCCTGGTTGTGGCATATGAGGCTCACACATGTCAACCTGAAAAATTTAAGAAGACTAGCTGGAAAGGAACTAGTGAGGGGGCTGCCACTGCTGAAATTTTAGAAAGACAGGTTGTGTGATGCCTATCAGAAAGGTAAGAAAAAAAGTGCATCACATAAATTCAAAAACACTGTGAGCACCTCTACTGCTTTTACATCTAGATCTTTTTTATTGTAGCACTATTAAATCACTTAATGGCAGTACATATTGTTTGGTTATAATTGATGATTACACTAGATATGCTTGGACTTTTTTCTTAAAACATAAGGATGAAACAATAGAGACTTTTATTTCATTTAGTAGAATAGTTGAAAATGAGAAAAACACTACCATTAAGACTCTTAGAAGTGATCATGTAGGGGAGTTCCAAAATACCCAGTGTAAGGACTATGTTGGAACGTTGGTGGCCGGCTAGAGGGGGGTGAATAGCCCTCTTTCATCGTACGGTGGAATTACTCGCTTAATTGTCTACGAATTATGGTTAGCGCAAGCGGAAATGTAATGCTAGAGTAAAACAATTAAGACTAAGCAATAAGAAATGAGACAAACACTAACAAAGAGATTTAACGTGGTTCACGACCTTGCCGCTAATCCATGACCCGATTCTTATGGCGAATCACTCCCTTCAAGTCAACTAGTCTTTCCTTTGCACCAAGCTAGGTGGAGGTAACCTTTTTACAAGAATAACTCCTCTTACAATATGATTGAAATAAACTCAAGGAAGAGGAGGAAATTCGTTTGGGCACTTTGGGAGATGTTTAGAGTAGAAGCATTAGGCTCCCCAAGTGTCCAAAGGCTCCTTCTTATAGAGAAGAACCCAATCTTCCCGTTAATGTTAGGGCAATCTCTTGCCATGATTAGGTTTTGATGTGTGTGGCAAAGGGTTTAAGTTAGTCTGTTATGTTGATTTGATATGTGCGTTGAAGTCGTGCAGGACTTAGTAATTCGCACATGGAGCCGTGGCGAGTTTCACATCTCATGACTTGGGCCTTGAGTCGGTGAAGGATAGCTTTGCGGAAGCCGTGCGCTTGGAGCATCCGAGGGACCGCCGGACGAGAAGCTTGGAGTGAAGCCAGAGGAAGTAGACTTCGAGGCAAGAGACGCGAAGGAGCATTGCAGAGCCGTGTGCCTGATGTTGCCGAGGAACTTGGCCGCGAACGAAGAGAACTTCGAAGGCGAGGGACTCCGAGAGATGAGAGTGAGCGAATGTAACCCGGGAAGGGGTAGCTCTTAGGTGAAACTTAGCCATTTGGCTAAGTGTCGAATGGGATTTCCCGACACCAGTCGACTGCCATGGAATGGTAGTCGACTGCTCCGAGTCGAACGTGGTTCAACTAGTATTCGACTGGCTATTTTGAGGCCAGCAGCCGACTGCCAAGACCATCAGTCGACTGGTCGAAAGGGTTTGGCCACAGAACCGCCGTGGTATTGGGCGGTCGACTACGGAGGCCGATCGTGATGAGGTCCATCGATCGATCATCAAGTTCCGTTGGACTAAAATGGTTGGGATCCGACGTGTTCGAAGGCCGTTGGAGTGGCGGCAGTCGACTGCCAAGGGCAGCAGTCGACTGGTGGTGGTCAACGGGAAGAAAATCCTCCTCTCTATAAAAAGAGAGGGAGTGGAGCCTTGAGAGGCTAATGCTTATTCTCTAAGTGATCTTCCTAGTGCCCCCAAGCCTTAAACTCTTCTTACTTGCTTTTACTCCATTCTTATTGTAAGAAGAGTGATCTTGATTGTAAAGGTTACCTCCACCTAGCTTGTTGCAAAGGAGAGACCATTAGTGGATTGGTTTTGGCGGAGTGATTCACCGAGGACGAATCGGGGACCGTGAATTAGCGGCGTAGCCGTGAACCACGTTACACCATCTTGTTAGCGTTTGATTTCTTGTATTTCTATTTGCTTGTCTTTCTTTATTGTTTCCGTTGCGCTAATCTCTTTGTAGACGAGCAAATACCGGCATCCAATGTTCGAGGGCTATTCACCCCCCTCTAGCCGGCCGTTTCAATCCCCAACAAGTGGTATCAGAGCCACGAAAAGCTTGCTGAGGACTAACCGCCACAACAAGCAACTTTCAAAATTGCCGGCTCCAACATCCACCCACCGAAGTTCGACGGCGAATTCTCTTGGTGGAAGAAGCGAATGGAGGTATTCTTCGAAACCGACTTTGAAATTCTATTAATAATGGAAAACAGTTTCGAGTTGCCTAGGAACGAAAATGGGGAGCCATTGGAGAAATCAAGGTGGAGCAAGAGGCAAAGAGAAGAATACTTGGCAAATTCAAAGGCCAAGCACCACCTATACAATGTCCTCCCTCAACAAGAGGTCAATAGGATAGGAGAGTGTGCTAGCGCCAAGGAAATGTGGGAGAAACTAATAGAAATCCATGAAGGCACATCCGAGGCAAAGCTAGCAAGGAGAGATGTTCTTCGCTCCCAATTGTCCAATATCAAACTTGAAAAGGGAGAGAAGGTAAAATCTCTACACTCTAGATTTAAGGAAGTTCTAACCGGTTTGACAAGTGTAGGTGAAAAGCTCTCAAACCGGGATATGGTTATGAAGGCTATAGATGCCTTTCCGCGATCCTCAAAGTGGAGCTCCATGGTGGACTCCTTCTATATCTCGAAGAATTTAGAAGTGAGCACCTTGGAGGAGTTCTTTTCAACCATGGAGCTTCATGAAACAAGACTTGAAGGAATACAAGAAGAGCCAAGACCTCAACCTTCAAGGGGAGTGGCACTAATAGCAAACAAGGGGAAGAAGAAGATAGAGATCCCCTCCTCCTCCGATGACGAAGCTTCCTCCTCCTCCTCCATGGATAGCACGGAAGAAGCGTATATGGTAAGGAGGGTAAGGCGTGCTTTAAAAGGTTTTCATTTTAACAAATCAAATGATAGGAATAGAAGACCAAGGGGGAAGGTCATATGCTACAATTGCCAAGGAGAGGGACATATAAGGGATAATTGTCCCCTCCTAAACAAGAGCAAGGAAGAGAAGAAAAGAGGAAGAAGAAGGGGAGCAAGAGAAAGGAAGAAGAAAAGAAGGCAAAAGAAAAAGGGAAGGCCAAAGCATTCAAGGCCAAGACATGGGATGACCCTTCTTCCTCTTCCTCATCCGAGGAAGAAAATGCATTTGTCACCAACCTAGCATTGATGGCATTCGACGACTTGGATTGCTCCTCCATCGAAAATGAAGAATCAAGCTCAAGTGGAGAGAGCTCAAGTGAAGGGGGAGCCTCTACTTCCTCTACCTCCTCATCCGAAGAAGAAGAGGACATGGAAACTATGGTAACCAATCTTTCACCTAGTAAAATAGTTTCTATGATTTCTAGCTTAACTAGGGATTTATTTAGAGCTAAGAAGAAAAATAAGAGCATGCTTGACCAAATTAAGGAATTAGAGCAAAAATTAGAAAAAGCATGTTCTAATGATAATGATGATGATGCATGTTCACATGATAAATATATGTCATTTGATGTTAATGATGCATGCATAGAGGAAAATAGGGCTTTAAGAGAGAAAGTAGATTATTTAACCAAAGCCCTAGAAAAATTCACCATAGGCTCCAACACCTTGAACATGATCATAGGGAGCCAAAGAGCTAGCTTCAACAAAAAGGGCCTAGGTTATAAAGAAAAGAAAAATGAAAAGGCCTACAAATGCCTAATTGCTAGGGGACAAGATAAGAAGAAGGTAATAGCTAGAAAATGGATCCCCAAGGAGTATTTAGTAAACCCTATAGGCAAGAATTTGTATTTGGTTCCAAAATCCATCCTTAAGGGTTAGAAAACCCCTAGGGTAGTCAACCATATGCAATTGACCTATATCATATTTTGGTTAACTTAGGATGGCGGGACAACATTTTTAAATAGTGTTAGGTGATGATAACGTGCCTATAAATAGATAATAATGCTTAAATCATGATGATTAATGTAATTGCTATGTATGTTTGCAATCATGATTTATGACTTTGAAATTTGGCACATCATCATGAGAAATAGGGTTTAAATCATGCCTTAGGTGATATTTTGCTTATTACCATGATATAATACCTAATGCATGATAACAATTCAATGAATACATGTATTTCATGACCATAACGTGTAATTCATCCATGTATGTTATTATGATCATGTGGATTGATAGGGTGATACTTAACCTTGATAGAATTGCATGAATATAAATGGTTAAGTGTATACAAATACCCTCTAGGATACATCTCACACTCACTATAGGATACCATGATTGAAAACATAGCATGAGTGAGATGTTAGGATGATACAAATGTCCACTAATGCTTATGGCATTTAGATGGTCATCTAAAGTGTCAAAATAGCAATAATAGACCAATCATGGGGAAGGCTTATGTTTAATTCATAGACATATTGCCCAAAGATCATGGTTGGATATTTCATATGTTTTCAAAACAATTTCTTACCTTAAAATCTATGTATTCATGTTTTGAAACAATTGGAACCAAAACTAGGTGTTAAACTTGATACTCACATGATCAAAACCCTAGTGGTTTTTAAAGCTTTTGGATTTTTGGAAAATATCAGAAAATATAATGATTTTTCATGAAAAACTATTTTTCATTGATAGATATACTTACAAGAAATATGTTCCCCAAATTTCATGATTTTTTCGAATTTTTTGGAATTTTTAATGCATTTCTGAAATTCACCCAGAAAATCAGAATTTCGGAATCCTTTGTGCCAGTCGACTGACATACTGATAGCAGTCGACTGCTCACCTGAAAAATAGTCAAATATTTTCTGATTTCAGATTTTAAACATGTTTTTGGTATTTTCCTTCCATTAGACTTGATGCCATGAGTTTATAACTTCATATTAATCTTTTTGATGGTGTCAAAGGGGGAGAAGTAATTATGTTTAAGTAAATTATGATAGGGGGAGAAATTTGTATGGGAGGTTTCATGGATTAAGGGGGAGTTGCATGTTGCAATATCATGTTTATGTTTACATACTTTCTTACCTTAGAAATTTTTATCAAATATTTTTACCTAACTTAAACAGATTGCCACACATCAAAAAGGGGGAGATTGTTAGGGCAATCTCTTGCCATGATTAGGTTTTGATGTGTGTGGCAAAGGGTTTAAGTTAGTCTGTTATGTTGATTTGATATGTGCGTTGAAGTCGTGTAGGACTTAGTAATTCGCACATGGAGTCGTGGCGAGTTTCACATCTCATGACTCGGGCCTTGAGTCGGTGAAGGATAGCTTTGCGGAAGCCGTGCGCTTGGAGCATCCGAGGGACCACCGGACGAGAAGCTTAGAGTGAAGTCGGAGGAAGTAGACTTCGAGGCAAGAGACACGAAGGAGCATTGCAGAGCCGTGCACCTAATGCTGCCGAGGGACGTGGCCGCGAACGAAGAGAACTTCGAAGGCGAGGGACTCCGAGAGATGAGAGTGAGCGAATGTAACCCGGGAAGGGGTAGCTCTTAGGTGAAACTTAGCCAGCTTGGATCGCCATATGTGGCCGATCCGCTAAGACATCACCGATCGCTAAAGGCGCATGATCGTGGTCGAAAGGGTTTGGCCATAGATCGCCGTAGCCGATCGGCGGCGACTACGGAGGCAGTGATCGATGAGGTCCATCAGTCGACTACCAAGTGTTCCGTTGGACTACAACGATCGAGATTCGACGTGTTCGAAGGTCGTTGGTGTGGCGGCAGTCGACTACCAAGGGCAGCAGTCGACTGGTGGCGGCCAACGGGAAGAAAATCCTCCTCTCTATAAAAAGAGAGGGAGTGGAGCCTTGAGAGGCTAATGCTTATTCTCTAAGTGATCTTCCTAGTGCCCCACAAGCCTTAAACTCTTCTTACTTGCTTTTACTCCATTCTTATTGTAAGAAGAGTGATCTTGATTGTAAAGGTTACCTCCACCTAGCTTGGTGCAAAGGAGAGACCATTAGTGGATTGGTTTTGGCAGAGTGATTCACCGAGGACGAATCGGGGACCATGGATTAGCGGCGTAGTCGTGAACCACGTTACACCATCTTGTTAGCGTTTGATTTCTTGTATTTCTATTTGCTTGTCTTGCTTTATTGTTTCCATTGCGCTAATCTCTTTGTAGACGAGCAAATATCGACATCCAACGTTCGAGGGCTATTCACCCCCCTCTAGCCGGTCGTTTCGATCCCCAACAGTTAACACAGTGGCAATCGACTGCTGCTATAGCCGTTGCCCAATAATGGCTTCATACATGTTGGTTTCCAACCAACGGCTCCCACATCAGTCGACTGATCTTCCCATCAGTCGTCTGATGGAGCCAACAGTCAAGTCCCATGAGCGAGCAGTCGACTAAAAACCATTCTGTGCTCGAAACCCTCGTGACTACCGATCGAAAACCATCGAATGGATCGATGGTTTCAAAGAATGATCACAACCCTTGGCAGTCGATTGCTGGGACACAAACCTGACTCGAACACCAGTCGAGTCTAAGTCAACTTGAAGCAATCGACTGCCATGGCATGGCAGTCGACTGATGTCAAGAAATCCCATCCAACACTTAGCCAATTAGTCGAGTTTCACCTAAGTGCTATCTCGTCCCGGGTTATAATCACTCACTTTCATTCCCTTGGAGTCCCTCGCCTTTGAAGTTGTATTCGTCCGACCATGTCCCTCAGATGCGCCAAGCGCATGACTTCGCAGTGTCATCCTTCGTGTCTCACCCTAAAGTCTACTTCCTCTAGCTTCACTCTAATGCTCCTCATCCGGCGGTCGCTCGGATGCACCAAGCGCACGACTTCCGTAATGCATCTTTCACTGACTCAAGGACCAAGTCATGAGAGGTGAAACTTGCTAATGCTCCATGTGTGAATTACTAAGTCCTGCATGACTTCAACGCACATATCAAATCCATATCAATCCTAACTTAAACCCTTTGCCACACACATCAAAACCATATCACATGGGTTGATTGACCTAATAGACTATTATTTAGAAAGTGGATATAGACATGAGTTTTCTGTTCCAAAAACACCCCAACAAAATGATCTTGTGGAAAGGAAGAACCGGGCCTTACAAGAAGCAACTAGAAGCATGCTCAATGAGTATGCTCTTCCAAGCTACTTGTGGGTCGAAGTTGTAAGCACAACCTATTATGTTCAGAATAGGGTACTAATACATAGATTTTTAGGAAAAACTTCACATGAACTATGGTTTGGAAAACCACCTACAGTCAAGCATCTTAGGGTATTTGGCTACAAGGTGTTCATTCTAAATTCCAAAGATCATTTAGGTAAGTTCGTTGCTAAAGATGATGAAGGTATCCTTCTAGGGTATTCTTCTATTAGCAAGGCATATAGAGTGTACAACAAGAGCTCAAAATTAATAGAAGAGTCACAAAATGTTGTATTTGAAGAAAATGAAAAATCTGGTGATACTCGAGAAATTGATGAAGAAATCAAGTTTGGACTGGAGAAAACTAGATTACATGAAAACACTGAAGTAGGGGGAGTTAAGATTGAGTCTGATGAAGAAAAGTCTTAGGTTACAAGGGTCATTACTTGAAGATGTATCAAACGATCAAGTACTTGAAACATCTCAAGAACCAAGATCCATTAGGACAAATACTAGGCATCCCCAAGATCATATTATTGGAGAACTTCAACAAGGGGTGAGGACTAGATCATCCTTTAGAAATGAAGGGGTTGAAGTTGCACTGATTTTTGAAATTGAACCAAGGGTAGTAGAAGAAGCTTTTCTTGGTCCTGATTGGATCTTAGCAATGCAGGATGAGCTAGGACAATTAGAAAGAAGCCAAGTATGATACTTAGTTTCGAGGCCGAGAAAAGTCTCCAAAATTGGTACCAAATGTGTGTTTAAGAATAAGATGAATCATAAGGGAAAGATAATAAGAAATAAGATAAGATTAGTTACCAAAAAATATAATCAGGTTGAGGGACTAGATTATGAAGAGACATATGCCCCAGTAACCCAATTAGAGTCCATAAGACTTATGCTAGCATTTATTGCATACAAAGGCTTCAAACTTTATCAAATGGATGTAAAGTCTGCCTTTTTAAATGGGATAATTAAGGAAGAGCTATATGTTGAACAACCACCGGGGTTTGAGAGTATAGAATTTTTAGACCACATGTACAAACTGAAAAAGGCTCTTTATGGGCTGAAACAAGCACTTCGGGCTTGGTATGAAAGGGTGTCCACATTTCTTGTAGAGAAAGGGTTGAGAAGAGGTCAGATAGATCCCACACTATTTCTGAAAAGAGATGGTGCAAAAATTGTTGTGGCCTAGGTTTATGTCGATGACATAATTTGTGGCTCGAATAATAAGGATTATCTGAATGAATTTATAGGACACATGGAGAGTGAGTTTGAGATGAGTCTGGTGGGAGAGCTAACCTTCTTCCTTGGACTTGATATCAAACAAACAAAGGAGGGTATATATGTCCATCAGTCTAGGTATGCCATGAATGTGTTGAATAAATTTAACATGGAGAATTCAAAGGAGATATCTACTCCCATGGCACAAAATACAAATCTTGGAAGTGACGAAGGAGGAAAATTTGTGGATCTGAAATACTATAGAAGTATGATAGATAGTCTACTTTATCTCACAACAAGTCGACCTGATATTTTATATGTTGTGGGTGTGTGTGCTAGATATCAGTCATGTGCCAAGGAGTCTCATTTAAGTGATGTGAAAAGAATAATGAGATATCTTAAAGGCACTATTAAGGTTGGCTTGTGGTACCCTCGCACTGAATCATTTGATTTGGTTGGCTATACTGACTTTGACTATGTTGGATGTAAGTTAAATAGGAAGAGTATGAGTGGGGGATGCTAGTTCCTAGGTTCTTCACTAGTGAGTTGGTCGAGTCAGAAGCCACATTGTGTTGCTCTCTCCACCACCGAGGCTCAGTATATAGCCATGGGAGAAAGTGTATCACAGTTGTTGTGGATGACTCACATGTAGGAAGACTATGGGTTGTCATACAGAAATGTACAAGTTATTTGTGATAACATTAGCACTATTAATTTGACAAAGAATCCAGTCCACCATTCTAGGACGAAGCACATTGAAGTGAGACATCACTTCATTAGAGACCATATAGCTAGGGGAGATGTTGTACTCAATTATGTTGAGTCAAAATCAAACCTAGCCAACATCTTCACTAAAACACTCCCTGAAAAAGAATTTAGCCACTTGAGAAGGGAATTGGGGATGTGTGTTACTGACTGAGTAAACCTTTCCATGATGAACTCGCTATAACAAGAAGAAATGGGAAATCTGGATACCTTGGGAAGCATCTCACACAAACTATAGGTTTAACAAAAACTATTTTTGTATTGATAGTTGGTGGGGGTGAGATGTTTAGGTATGACCAACTTATCAGAAATGCTTATTGCATCTTTTGGGTAAGGAGGTTGTCAAGACAGTGATCATTAATCTGACCAATTATGGGGAAGACCAATACATAATTCATTTATATTTGGTCTGAAGATCATAGTTGGACATTCCAACCAAGTAAAATTGGTTGGTTCCCTTAAAATACTTACAAACCTAAGGATAATTTCTTGGCATAGTTTAGAAATATGTTCTTTTAATCATGGTGAATTCTATCTAGTGATAGGAATCACAATTGAAGATGTTGATACTAATAGGTTAAAGCACTAAACGTTCTTAACAGAAACCTATTTTCAAAAATTTTAAAATTGTATCAATCGAGAGAAATCTTAGGTATTTTAATTTACACATATTTTTCTCTATGAGAATATGATGTACGAATTGTATACGAAAAACCTCAAGATTTATTGAATTTTCTGGAATTAAATATGGGTTTCTGAAATTCGATCTAAAAAACTATACAGTTTCACTTATTAGTGAATAGTCGAGTCAGCGACTTGACTGGGTTCTATTTGAGACTGAACAGATTCGAGTTGTTCTCGACTAGGAGGTCAACTAGGCTATTTAGTTGAGGTGCAGCTTCGACTGATACCAAAACCCAGTGAACAAAATTGAGTAAGAGTCGACTAGGGTCTCGACTGATACCCTTACTAGCCTTGTCGCAACCTCACAGAATCGAGTGGAACTCGACCAGCGGCTCGACTGTTTGTGTCGCTATCACACAGAGTTGAGTGGATCTCAACCAGCAACTCGACTGTTCATGTCACACTCACACAGAATCGAGTGGAACTCGACTAGTGACTCGACAGGTCAAGTCGCACTCACATAGAATCGAGTAGACCTCGACTAGAGGCTCGATTGTAGTTATCTGTCGATTTCACCATGTCTATTTTTGATCATTTTAGGTTGGTTTACCACTTCTAATCCTAGAGAATGCTTGAAAAAGTATAACAAGGGTAAACTTACACTAAAAATAAGTTGGAAAGGGAGGTGATTTCGAAACTTAAACTGGAAACGAAAAATAAAGATAAGAGTGTGAGGGAAGATAACATTGAGGGGGAGGTGTTTAGATGTGTAACCATCTATAATCTTGATCTATATTTGATTTACCATGCTCTGACCAATATCTTTGATTTACAATGATCTAATCTAATATCTTTAGTGTACTATGATCTGATCTAATCTCTTTAGTGTATTATGATATGATCTAATCTCTTTAGTGTACTATGATCTAATCTAATTTCTTTGGTGTTCTATGATCTAATCTATATCTAATTTACTATGAACTGACATAATTTCGGTCATTATCAGTGTCCTATTGACCTGATCTAACATCTTTTGATTACAAAACCCTTTTCGATGTTTGCCAAAGAGGGAGGAGAGAATGTTTATAGTTTAGGTTAACTGTCTTGATCTATCTATTGTATCTGATTTAACTAATGATCTGATTTATGATCTGATTTACTGTCTTGATCTATCTGTTGTATCTGATTTAACTAATGATCTAATTTATCTTATTTAACAAATGATCTGATCTATGATCTATAACTATTCTCTAATATCTGATCAATCAAGTGAGTAGAGTGTCCTAAACTTAAACGGTTGTCAAATATCAAAAAGGGGGAGATTGTTGGAGATGAATGATCCAAGTTCTATTTTGGTGTTTGACAAAGGTTTAAGTAGAGTGGGAAATCCAAGGGTGAACCTTGGTGAAAAGTCCAAGAAGGGCAATGTTGGAGTATTGGGAATACAATCAAAGTCCCACATTGGTAAGACATAGAAAAGATCATGTGCTTATAAGATGAAAAGATATCTTCATTGGTATGAAGCCTTTTGGGTAAAGCCCAAAAACAAAACCATGAGGGATTAGGCCCAAAGTGGACAATATCATGGAAAAGATCATGTGCTTATAAGATGAAAAGATATCTTCATTGGTATGAGGCCTTTTGGGTAAAACCCAAAAATAAAACCATGAGGGCTTGGGTCTAAAGTGGATAATATCATGCCATTGTAGAGATATATGAATCTTATAGGCACTAACAATTGGTATCAGAGTCATGGTCCATGTCAAGCCATGAACCTTGAACGAAGGAAGTTGAGCTCCCATGTCCGGATCAAGAGAACCAGACATCGTGCAGAAGTCCAATAATGTAAGGGAAATTTGGACAATTGCGTAAAGTCCAAATGGTCGAGTACTAGACAGTTGGTAGGAAGTCCTTGTGGGTTGAAGATCGGACATCAAGCAGAGGATGTTTTTTGAGGATGAATAGGCTTGAGGGGGATCAATGTGGTCTTTCGTTTGAGGGGGGGATTGTTGGAGTATTGGGAATACAATCAAAGTCCCATATAGGTAAGATATGGAAAATATCATGTGCTTATAAGATGAAAAGATATCTTCATTGGTATGAGGCCTTTTGGGTAAAGCCCAAAAACTAAACCATGAGAGCTTGGGCCCAAAGTGGATAATATCGTGTCATTGTGGAGATATGTTAATCTTATAGGCACTAATAGGTAATTCCTTAGTAGTTGGAATATCCAAGGGTGAACCTTAGTGAAAAGTCCAAGAAGGGTAATTCCTTGGCAGTTGAAAAATTCCTTACAAAAGTGGCAAGGTGGAAAGTCCAAGAAGAATAATTCCTTGGCAGTTGAAAAATTCCTTGTGGGAGTGGCAAGGTGAAAAGTCCAAGAATGGATGATGGTTCGAGTCTTGGTAAGTAAAGGGTCTCTCGGTAGAGTCTTTACTAGGCATAGTTCAGTCTTAGAGTTGACGAACCAGTGGGTCTTAAGGACTACAATGAGTTGACACCTCAATTGTTGTCCTTACTGCACTTATCGGGCATAGAGAGTTGACGTCGGCCAGTCGTAGTCGAGGCGGCACCTCGATTGTTCCTGTGCTGAGTCGAGCAGAATGAAGCTAAGCTCAACTGGCACTGTAGGACAAGTCGCAGTCAAGTCGGCTCCTCGACTGATGTTGTGCAAAAGCAAGCCGAGCTCGACTGGCGTCTCAACCTCTGTAGGAGAAGTTACAATCATGGTGGCACCTTGATTGACCCTATGTAGCAGCGGGCAAAAGCAAGTCAAGCTCAACTGACGCTTTGACTGCTGCAGGACAAGTTAACGAGTTTGACTGGTGCAGTCGAGGTGGCACCTCGAGTAGTCTTGTGCAGAAGCGAGCAAAAGCAAGCTAAGCCCGACTGACGCTTCGACTACTGCAGGACAAGTTAGTGAGTTTGACTGGTGCAGTCCTGACGACGCCTCGACTAGTCATGTGCAAAAGCGAGCAAAAGCGAGGTATGCTCGACTGTCGCCTCGACTACTGTGGGACAAGTTTGCATTTCTGATAAAATCTTATTTGATCTAATGTACATGGTATTATCTGATTAGTTGACCAAGTTTTTTGGATCAAGATCTAATTCACAGGTTTGATTTTGGTGAACAAAAAGGGCTTCTTGCTGAAGAAAAAGTGATCGATCATCTTGAAAAAAAATTGTGCCCTGTTCCTCTGCTTTTGCAAAAACCCTAAATGTTGGTTGCTCATCATCTTCTCAACCTAAACGTTGGATGCTCATCTTGTTTTCAACGTGAACGTTGGTTGGTTGTGCTTCTCTGAACGTGAACCAGAACGTCTAAAATACTCCGCTATTCGGATTGTGCTCATGATCGTCTCAAGTGCTCAACTGTAAAGTTTTTATTCTGGTTGTTGTTTTCCTTCTATTCAGATTCACATACTCAATTCATATCTCTAGAATTTGTAATCTGTAAGTGATTTAAGAGATTTCTCCACCTTTGAAGCATTCTTCAAAAAGGAGAAAAGATAGAGGTAGGCCTTGGACTAGCAACTCTATGAGAGAGCTATGAACCAAGTTAAAATCGGTTGTATCATTTGTGTTGGTTGTTGTTTTTCGTTGTGTTCTGAGTTTGATAGTGTTGTCTTATTAGTATTTCTGCTGCATTATTTCATAATTATAAACCACTATTCTCCACCCCTCTAGCGTAGTCACCGGTCCAATCAATCTATGGCTCTGGAAGTTGACTACTAGAGTTTAGCAGTCAACTGGTCCATAAGCAGCCGACTGCTAGGGTTTGGCAGTCGACTAATTTAAGTAGACACAAGCACAGAAACTTTTATTGTCGACTGATCAGTCGACTGCTAGTATATCCGTTGAAGTTTTTCCAATGTTGATTGAGCCATTGTGAGACAACGACACTATGGGTAGTTGACTAGTCTCTTTTGGAAGTCGATTGCTAGGCACGAAATCAACTCGATGTAGGTTATTAAAGAGCTACATATGGAGGATTTTGCATCAGTTTTGGGGAGATTTTGAAGGGGAATTGCTTCTACATTCCAGACCTTCAAGAGCAATCCAAAGAAAGCAACAAGCAAGGCAATCAAAGCACTCTCTTGTAAAATTTTTCTTTGTATTTCATTTGTATTATTGTAGTTGATTGTATATTGTTGTTGTATTACTTTTGTAATCACTTGTAAGAGGTTTCTCCACATCTGTAGTTGTGGTGTTTGTCATCAGAAGGATGATTACAAATTGAAAGGTCCTTCACTGTTCCACGAGCCAAATTCTTCTTGTGTCTCATATGTTCTTTGTGTTCGCAAGACACAAAGTCTCAGTAGAATCTCTACAACACTTATGCAGCATCTCGCCTCTCAGACATCTCACTTGAATGAATCTTTATAAATGTGAGAGTCTACTACATGTATAACTGCATTACGTGTGCACCTGCTCAAAGCAATGAATGCACCACGTGCAGTAATGCTTGCACGTAGTGGTAACTATATCTCGTACAGTAATACTAGCATCTCTCACTCGTCCAAGACACAAAGAAATCATTAGTCACAAATACTATTAGAGAAGAGGTCATCAGCCACAAAGACTATTAGAACATTGAATTTATATTTGAGAAAATGGTTCGTGCGACAACAAAATTATATTAAGTAATCAATGCTAAGAAAGTTGTTACACTTTACATAGTTGCTCATTGAACGATTAATCCTAAGAAAGTTGTTACACTTTACTTAACCGCTCTCCAAGTGACGCACAACTGCCCTCTATGAGATATCAATGCTTGCTATTTACCCAAATTAAATAATTTATATTAATACAAACATCTCTAATCCCTCATAATGACTATTAGGTCAAGAGCATATTCATATCTTCAATTATTCACAATCATATTTAAATACACAATAAAAATTTAATTGGTCAACCAGTGAATAAATACCGAAGATGTAAATCTATTTTAATCTTTCTTTTTAGCTAAAATCCATTCATTTTAATCAGTCACCTTCCTAGTGATGTTCTATAAACAGGATCATACATAGGGAATAAGTTACATTCTAAAGTAGAAAACCCTAATTAAAACTTCAAGTAGACAGCTAAATAGTCACTCCGGGCAAATACTGAGATTAACTTATAATTTCAAGGACTCACATAATAGAAAAGCAAGGATCCATTCTCCTACTATCCTTATTATCACAATAGCATATGTGGTATGAATCACATGCTATGATGTTATTCTCTTTACTAACAAAAAAGAGTGCATGTTTTTCTCAAATTAACATCGTACATACTTTAATCTAGATATTCTCAATGCTTAATCCTGAATTCAACTCATGAATTCTAATCTGGCTTTAAACGGGTAGTAAATGATGTTGGTGCAGGGCCACCAGATAATATAACCTAGGTTTTGATTATGGAAAAGACTCAAAGTTAAGTTCATATCGTTATCTCATGAGCTGAACTAAGTGTGCAGGAATGATTAAGCTTAACTGAAGGTTAGTGACACCCGGAGAATCTCGAGTCGAGAAACCATGGTGGTCGAGCGACACCGAGAGAACTTCGTGGGAGTCGAAGAACCCAGGTGAAAACTGGAAGCAAAGCGACAGGTCATAAAGGACCATAGGTAAGTACAAGTGTGAAGAGAGATGGTAAGGTCGTGTCCTCTGTATGAGGATGACCGTAGGTGGCGATCCGACTAAGGCTTCCAGTGGAAGGTCTAGGTTGAGATCGGACGGTAAGGAACCGTCATATTTATCATATTCTATGCTAACCTCTTATTGCAGGGGAGTGACAAGCTAACATTCGACTGCTAGCCATTGGCAGTCGACTGATGACCAATAGTCGACTGATGAAGGGCATCAGTCGACTGATGGCGATGAATCAGCCAAATACACAAGGTCAAAAAGGATAACGTTTGACGCCGCCACTTCACGATAAGATAAGGTGTCACCTCGTGATAAGATCCACAAGTTGAGGATCTAGATTTGGACTTATTCCAAGGCACAAGTCTATAAAAGGAGGGGAGGACTCAAACCCTAGATCATCTATCTTGCTCTCAAAGTGCTCCCTCAACGCTAAAGCTCTAACCCCGTAACGTCGTCATAATGACGATGCAATGCCAAGCTCACAACCTCTTCGTCGGCAGCAACAAGTTTGTTTTCATTTATTATATTCGTGGTTTTAATCGTAATGAGGTGAGGTAGGTTTGTTGCCTCATTCTCGATCTTTCAGTTTTTGTGATCGTTGTGTCCTACCTCCAATGAGGAGGAGACTCGTAGTGGATTGCCCCTTCGTACGTGGTCAAGGATCATGGGGGTCTTGGAGTAGAAATCGCTGGGTTGTGAACCAAGTAAAAAATAAATTTATCACATTTACTTTTTTTGTTATGCATCTCTTTGTTTTAATCGATCGAACGAAAAGGTACGAAGTTTTATGTGCGCTATTCACCCCCCCCCCCCTCTAGCGCTTTTCAATACAACAAATGATGGGTACATTTACTTCGATTATCAATCTACAAATAATCTTATCTTGATACAACTATCAAGGTGAGCCCACCTTACAGGTATGTCTCTTTTTATAGCTACACAAGCTATCCCATAAGCAATGGTCTTACCTTTATTCATACTTAACAAATAGAAATGATTATCCTTGTGAGATGACCAATCTCAACCTACCAACATACTCGCCGAGACTTTATTTGAATGTAACAAGAATATATACATTAAATAAATTACAACATTTCACAATCAAATCATCTTACAATGTCTAATTGACATTACAATTTTATTACATTCTTCGAAGTCCCAAAGACTTCACATGTCCTTAAAATGACTCTTTAGTCAATGGCTTAGTAAAAGGATTTGCAAGCATAGCACGTGTAGGGATATAGTCAAGAATCACCTTTTTCTTAGCAATAATATTCATTACAAAATTATACTTAATAACTATGTGCTTGCTTTTACTATGATATTTGGGATCCTTCAAAAAAACTATAATAGCTTGACTGTCACATTAGATAGTAACGGGACTTCCACTGTCTTTAGCAATCTTCAGATGTTTTAGGAACCTTTTTAACCAGACAACTTTTTGCACAACCGTTGAACAAGTCACATATTTAGTTTACATTGTTGACAGAGCTACACAAGCATGTTTCTTGTTGTTCCATGAGATGACACCACAATTCAACATGAAGGTATAGCATGATATGGATTTCCTATCATCCATGTTCCCAACCCAATCTACATCTGAATAGTCCTTTAGGCTCATATATGATCCTTGAAAATATAGACAATAATTTGTTATTGCCTTCAGATATCTGAATATCCTCTTTACTACTTTCTAGTGTCTCGGTCTTGGGTTTGACTGGAAATGACTAACTAAGCCAACAACATTGTTGATATTAGGAAGTGTACACAACATAGTGTATATCAAACTATAAATAACACTGACATATAGTCTTTTTTTTCATCTAGGCTATTTTCTCAAGAGTTTGTGGACACATACTCTTGCTTAGAATAGTACCTTTCACAAAAGGTATTTGTTCAATGTTGCAATTTGACATGGTGAAATATTGTAATATCTTATTTATATAAGTCTCTTGAGATAAATCCAAAAGTCTTTTAGATCGATCTCTCACAATCTTTACTCCTAAGATGTACTCAGCTTCTCCCATATCTATTATATCAAATTTTGATGAAAGTCACGCTTTGACTTCTATCACAAACCCTATGTCATTTTCTGCTATCAGCATATCATCAACATATAATGATAGAATGACATACTTCCTTTTTTTCTTTCTCAGAAAAACACAATGATCCTCATTGATCATTTCGAAACTATAAGATAAAATGACTTTGTTAAATTTTATGTTCCACTATCTTGATGCTTGATTTAGCCTATATATAGATTTTTAAGACTTCATATTTTATCCTCTTGACCTTAAGTAATGAAATCTTTTGATTGTACTATATAGATTTCTTCGTCAAGCACACCATTAAGGAAAGCTGCTTTTACATCTATCTGATGTAATTCCAAGTCATAATGTGCTACTAAAGCTAAAATGACCCGTATTGACATAAATTTTACTACAGAAGAAAATGTCTCTTCAAAATCAATACCCTCCAATTCGATATATCCTTTTGCAACCAAATGAACTTTGTATCAATTAATCGATCCATCTGCTTTCCTCTTAATTTTGAGAATCCACTCATTCCCAATAGACCCTCGGCCAAGAGGAAGATCGATTAATTTCCAAATGTGATTCTTTTTCATTAACTCCATTTCTTCTTCCATTATAATTTTCCATTCCAATGCTTGCTTGACAAATCAAGGTTCTTCATCGTCAATTGGGAATGTTGTTAATGCCTCATTATCAATATCAAACCTTTTCTAAGGTTTAATTTTATGAATACTTCTTCGTAAGTTGGGTTGTTGAGAAGTCAACTAATTATTTGACAAATTACTCCCACTAGATTGGGTAGATTCAAACATTTCTTGTGACACCACCATCATTGATAATGTATCATCCTCCACAAATAAAGGAAGATTTATAAATGTAACATCTTGTTGGTAACACAGTTTTGAGAAAAGTCAAATCTCTCGATTGTATTTCGGAGATGGTTTCATCTTTTGCTCACCTATGAAAGTATAACCCTTGGAGATCTCAGAATATCTTACAAAGATACACTTCTTATCTTTAGATCATAGTTTTTTATATTTGTGAGAACTATTATGTGTTGGTGCAATCGGCCCAGCTCACGATTGACCAGGCTCGAGTTTGACTCAAGTAGTGTTTTGATGTTTGATGATGAGTTGAACATTGTTTGACAAAGGGTTGACTATATGGTTGATATGGAGTTGACTATATGATTGGAAAGTCCAAGTATTGTGTACTTGGAATGGAAAGTCCAAGTCTTGTGTACTTGGCATGGGAAGTCCAAGCATGGGTCTTGGCATTTGGAAAGTCCAACATGGAGTTGGCATGGAAAGTCCAAGGGTGTAGTATTGGCCACATAAGTCCAAGTGTGTAGTCTTGGCGGTGAAAGTCCAAGTTATGGGTACTTGGCAATTGGGAAGTCTAAGGGTGTGATATTGGTGGCGTAATGTCCAAGCGGTAGTCTTGAAAGCATAAGTCCAATGTTTAGCGACGTAATGTCTAAGTGTATGTCTTGGCAACATAAGCTTAAATGTGCTTTGGCATTGTAGACCCAAAGTCATGGATGACTTGGAGGGATATGATAGGCGTGAGGCTAATGGAGGTGACTAGAAGGCTTAGGTCTAGGCTAAGGGTGGTCTAGCAAGTATGAAGGCATCATACTTAGGGTAAACCTCATGGTTGAAGGGAAGTCGATCGCTGATTTTGGTAACGAACAGAAGCTAGACGATCGAGCAATGACAGGCTTGGCAATGACCGCCGTGGGTATCCATTGGAGTTTTTCTAGTGTGGATCAAGTCGTTGTCTCACAACGACTACAAGAGCAGTCGACTGCTGGGCGCAAAATCATCTCAATGCAGGTTATAAAAGCAGCTCGAGAAGAAGGATTTTGCAATGATTTTTGGGGAGATTTTGGAGGGGAATTATTGCTACATTCCAGACCTTCAAGAGCAATCCAAAATTCTTTGTGTAAAATTTTCTTTACTTGTATTTGTGTATTGCTTAGTTTACTTGTTGTATTTTGTTGTATTACTGTTGTAATCATTTGTACGAGATTTCTCCACCTCCAGTGTATCACCGAGGAGTGTTTTGATTAGTGGTGTGTGCATCACTAGAGCTCGCGATTGAGCTCGCCCCATGGAGTAGGAACTAGGGTTCCGAACTACATTATATCGTCATGTCCTTGTGCTTGTGTATTCGTGTTTATCTTCATATTGTATTTCTATATTCCATTGCATACTAATAATTGTGTAGAGACTAGCACGATCAAATTCCATCAAGCAACAAAATCGCTATTCACCCCCCTCTAGCGACGTACGATCCTTCTACAATTAGTATCAGAGCTTGGAGCTCTTCTATGGACTAACTGCCATGGGAGCATCGCTAGAGGGTGAAGAGGTAGATGGAGGAGCCAAGTTTTAAACTATGTCATGACATAAACACACCTCCTCCGTACAAACATTTTGGAGCTAAAGGATTTGATTAATGGAGGAGTTGGATGAAGCATTTCTTAATTATGGACATCGAATAGTGGTTCATCATACTAGATGGATTCGAATTTCCAAGGGGTCCAAAAGGAGGATATCCCAAGAAGAAAAGATGGACCCAAGACCAACTCTGAAAATCCGAAATAAATGACAAGGTAATCGATATGTTAGTTGGTTCAATACCTAATGGTTTATTGTCCAAGATAGATGAATTTCAAGATGTCAAGGAGCTTTGGAGAAAATTGGCAAAGCTCCATGAAGAACCCTCAATGGCCAAGAAATAGAGGAGCCCACGGAACAAGAATGCTCATCAACTCAATTGGAGAAGGAGACCAAAGAGGCAAGTTCATTCTAACAAGAGTGTGAGAATTCGGAGGTTGAGAAACCATCAAAATCCAAGGAAGAAGAGGTAGAAGAATCCTCCACCTCTAGGATTGAGAGGGAGGAGAGACCTTCCATGCCGAAGCAAAAAGAACATGAACCATCTACCTCCAGTCGAGAAGAAGAGGAAGTTCAAATTTTCCCTACCATGAAAGGTAACTCAAACATTGTAATTAAAAATAAAAATCATATAATATATTTTGAGTATAGGGAAGCTGGGCATTACAAGAGTAAGTGCCTAAAAAGAGTCAAGAAGACTCAACCGACACCAAAAGTTCAAAAACAGGCCTAATGATGCCAGATCCCCACCAATCCAGAGAAAAGAGCATGTAATTTGCTTCAAGCGCAATCAAAGGGGACATTATAGAAGTCAATGCCCTAGGGGGAGGAAGCAAACCAAGGGTAAAGAAGGAGCATCACATGTAGGGGGAGCTTCTAAAGCAAACCCTAAGGTATATTTTATTAATGCACCTTCATGTTTTAAGGTTAAAAAGCATGCTAGAAATAATTTTAATTCACTTGCTATTGCTCATAAAAAGCATTCTAGAAGTAACAATAAATATTTTTGCCTAGGTGCTAAGAGTGATAATTTTAGGTCTAAGGATAATCCTAGAAAAATCTTTCCTAAAGAAACCATTAGGAAGGTAGAAGATCACTTAGGCATTAACCCTAAGAAGGGTAGGCATATGCCTAGGAAGAATCTTTCCCAAAGGGTTAATGAAAAATCAAAATTGGAAAAATTAGAGTTAGAGAACCAAGCCTTGAAGTCAAGGCTTGAGAAATTAGAGAAGACCCTTAGAAAGATGCAAAATCAAATTCAAGGGTCAAATGATCAAAAATTAAGGCCTAGAAAACAAAAACCATCAAGGGGCAAGAAAGGTTTAGTTCATAAACCTAAATCCAAGGAGACCTACCATAGTGTTCCATTCGATTATGGAATCATTTCTAGGTCTAGGAAAACCAATGTTACTAGGGAAGTTATCCCTAAGGTTAACCATGGTAGGTGCCTAGTGGCCAATGTTTCCATGAAACCTAGGGAAGCCACTAAGAAGATTAAAAGGGGAGTTACCCCTAGAGTTAACCTAGGCAAGACCCAAATGACCAAAGTTTCAAAGCCTAGGAGGGTCATTAGGAAGGTATCAAGGGAGGTCATCCCTAGTGAATACCTAATTAACCCAAGGAGCTCTAATAGGTATTGAATTCCTAGGAGCGTTATCGATTCACGCTAGATAGGTTAGGGTGTGTCAACCCTAAGTGGATAGGTAGTTAACCTAACTATGCTAGAGTTGACACATTAGATCATTTCCAAGGTAATGTGATACTTTGGAAATGTGGTTAGAATTTATTCCTGAAAGATTTTAGGATGTGCCAATATAGTTTTAGAAGAATGAAAAATTGATCAAATTGGCACAATTAGATTTAGAAGTCATAGTGTGCCATTTAGAGTTTTTGGTACACTTGGAAGATGAGTAGTATTATGGCACAATGGACTTAATCCTAACAAATGACAATTAATATTAAAATTTAGGTATTCTTATGTCTTTACATTTTACTTACTATTTTTTGTTTGTCATTGTCATGTCATGACATCATATTTCAATTTAATCATATTTTATGTCATTAATACTTAGGTTTAAGTTTGCATATAAGTGAATTAAAATTGATTTAAAAACTATAGCATGATTTGAAGTCCCATGTATAAGGGAATCAAATAGTATTGTCTAGAAAAATGCATGAGACCTTAGTCTAGGAATAACCAAAACCCACATCTCATATTACATTGAGATGTGTGTGAATTTATACACGATAGACACATGTGAGATGTTAGAAAAATGAGTTAAGTTCAAGGTGCATAATTCTTGCATTTAGATGAACTCAAACTCATCTCAATCATAGGTATAAATCATGAGGAAAGCTAGCATACAAGTCATGTATACTTGCCCATAGACCATGATTGAAATTAAGGTTTTAAAAACATTTTGAAAAATCTTGGTGTAGTCTACCTTTTGATAGAAGTCACCATTGATGATGTTGATACAAAGTAGGATCAAAACATTGAAGTTTTCTTTGTTTTTAAACTTTGTATCAATTTCACTATTTTATGGGTAGTATATTTTTCAAATATTTTTCACCTATAATGATTGTTATAAGTATTATATATATGAATTTTCATGAATTTTCGAAGTATGTATAATTACTTATGTTTTTTCAAAATTGATTTCTGAAATTGAATTTTTGTATTTGTAGAAATCAGTCGACTGTCACTTATGGCAGTCGACCGGCGTTAAGGGAAGTTGATTGGTTGCTAACTTAGTCGACTGCCAATGTTGATTTCGGGTAAACAAGGATGTTTAGCCCATGTTTCAGCCATGTTAGGCTACTCTAACTGCTCCTAACCCTAGGATATGCTTTGAAAAGTATGAGAAGGGTGAAAATCCATTGGATATGGATTACAAGAGTTGTTTTGGGTGATGTATCAATTTTAAGGTGTGTGAAAGTTCAAGTTTGAACTTTTGCCCTTAATTTTGATGATTTAGTATTCGTATAGGCTTAGGAACTCTCCAAAGACATTGTTGGTGCAATGTGTTAGTGCCTATAAGATTCATATATCTTCACAATGGCATGATATTGTCCACTTTGGGCCTAAGCTCTCATGGTTTTGTTTTTGGGCTTTTGCCCAAAAGGCCTCATACTAATGGAGATATCTTTTCATCTTATAAGAACATGATCTTTTCCATGTCTTATCAATGTGGGACTTTGATTGTATTTTCAATACTCTCAACAATCCCCCCCCCCCTCAAACGAAGGACCACATTGAGCCCCCCTCAAGCCTATCTATCCTCGAAGGACTTTCTCTACTTGATGTCCAATCCTCAATCCACAAGGACTTTCTGCCAACTGTCTAGTCCTCCTGACCCAGCTGGATTTCCTACCAGTTGTTCGGTCCTCCCGACCCAACTGGACTTCCTTCTTAGTGTCTGGTTCTCTTGATCTAAACATGGGAGCTCCACTTCCTTCGTTCGAGGTTCATGGCTTGACATAGACCATGGCTTTGATACCAATTGTTAGTGCCTATAAGATCCATATATCTTCACAATGGTATGATATTTTCCATTTTGGGCCTAGGCCCTCATGGTTTTATTTTTGGGCCTTACCCAAAAGGCCTCATGCCAATGGAGATATCTTTTTTATCTTATAAGCACATGATCTTTTCCATATCTTACAAATGTGGGACTTTGATTGTATTTCCAATAATCTCAACATAATTGTCAAGGGGGAGCAAGCCTTTAGGGAGAGGTTGTTGGTGAAATCGGCCCAGGTCACGATTGACCGGACTCGAGTTTGACTCGAACTGTATTTTGATGTTAGATAAAATATATGACATGTGATTGTCATTGGGAAAGTCCAACATGAGTTGGCCATGTAAATCCAAGTGTGTAGCCTTGGCGGTGAAAGTCCAAGCATGGGGCTTGGCATGGAAAATCCAAGCATGAGGCTTGGTGTGGGAATTCCAACATGGAGTTGGCATGTAAGTCCAAGTGTGTAGCCTTGTCAATGGAAAGTCTTGAGGACTTGGCAAGGTCACTAGTCTCGTAGGCTCAGGGTCCTTGAGTCGGTGAAGAATGACATTGCGAAGCCGTGTGCTTGGTGCATTTGAGGAACTGCCAGATGGGGAGAGAATCGAGTGAGGCCCAAGGGAAGCAGACTTTGAGGGAAAGAGGCGTGAAGGATGGCATTGCAAAGTCATGCGCTTGGTGCATCCGAGGGACGTAGGACGAGGAAAGAGAGCTTCGATGGGGAACTCCATGAGAGGATGAGGTGGACTTAGCCAAGTGGCTAAGACTAAGTGTCGGATGCTCAAATATGGTGTTTGAGGTTTACCCAATGGTCAAATGCTCAAACAAAGTGTTTGTTTGAGATTTTACCCGACAACAGTCGACTGGTATAGGTGTCGGTTCAACTGATCCAAGTCAATGGCAATCAACTGGTGTGTGACTGGTGGTTTCTGGCCTAACAGTCGACTGCCAAGGGATGGTAGTCGACTGCTAGACCATCAGTCGACTGCCAAAGGACTGCAGTCGAGTGATGAAGGTGGTCGGGGGCACAGAACGCTCGGTAGCCGACTGATAAGTCGGCTACGAGGTTAGCAGTCGACTGATAGAAGATCCATTGGAACTTGTCCAGCGTGGATCGAGTTATTGTGAGACAACGACTACAGGAGAAGTCGACTGATGATCTCGATTAGTCGACTGATTGGCATGAAATTAGCTCGATGCAGGTTATTTAAGGAGCTCGAGATGGAGGATTTTGCAACCATTTTTGGGGAGATTTTGGAGGGGAATTGCTGCTGCATTCTAGTCCTTCAAGAGCAAACCAAAGCAAGCAACACGCAAGATGTCAAATCCATTGTTATAAAGTTTTCTTTACGTATTTCATTGTTGTATTTGTATTTGCTTGTACCTTTGTGTATTACTATTGTAATTGCTTGTATGAGGTTTCTCCACCTCCGACGTGTTGTTGAGAAGGAGTTTGAATAGTGGTGTGTTCATCACTCGAGCTTGTTGAGCTCACCCCATAGAGTAGGAACCCTAAGGTTCCGAATCATGTATATGGCCGTGTATTGTGTGTGCTTGTGTATTCGTTTTCATTACTATTATTTTTGCTACGCTAACGACAATTGTAGACAAGCGACATGCACGAACGATCGAACGCCACCATCATCTATGAATTGGGCTATTCACCCCCTCTAGTCGGCCATCGATCCTCCAACAAGTGGTATCAGAGCAAGGAGCTTGTCAAGGACTCATCGCCAACACAAGCACGACAAGATGGCCGACATCAACATCCATCCATCGAAATTCGAAGGATATTTTTCTTGGTGGAAGAAAAGGATGAAGGTATATTTCAAAACTGATTTTGATATGATGCTAACAATTGAAAATGATTTTGAAGTACCTAGGGGTGAAGACAATAAGCCATTAGTAAAATCAAGATGGACCGAGGAACAACGGCAATAATTCAAGACAATGGTTAAGGTAACAAAAATGTTAATTAAATTAATACCTAACCATATCTTGTGCAAGCTAGGTGAATATGGGGATGCTAAAGAGTTGTGGGATAAAGTGGTCAAATTCCATGAAAATTCTGAACCGGCACAAGTAGAGAAGGAAGTCGAAGCAGAGTGTCCATCAACATCCGGATTCGAGGATGTTGAAGAATTGGAGGAAACCTCCACCTCTAACATTGAGGGGGAGGAGCGGCAATCTTCTATCCCAGAGTAAGAACGAGAAGAAGTATCTACATCCGGGAGAAGTGATGATCAAGAGGCTTCCACCACCCTAGGTAACTCAGATGCAATTCATAATAATAAAGATCACATAATTTGCTTTGAGTGTAGGGAGAAAGTGTTGGGATGTATACTGAAAAGTCTATCTTTTGTACGAACATCTTTATTTTGAAATAAGAATCACATGATCATTGTTTGCATATTTATGGTGATGCATATTGTCTAATACATTACATTGTAGATAACAAGGTGTGTGGTGTCACATGGGAGATCATGTTATCGACTCCTTGTAAAGTATAAGTAAAGGCTCACAATCGAGATGGCTTTGGACAAACCATCGGTATGGTTATAGTGTGATTTGGTATTGGTTTGTCTTGACCATAGAATCACACTAGTACACTTTGTGTATATTGAGCAGGACCGACTTAGAGGTGATTCGATTTATTGCTGACTACATAATCGAATCGGACCTCAGATATTATATTGTACATACTCTTAATCCCGATATAATAACGGGCACATATACTTAGTATTCATTTCTTTGATTTACCAATGGGCGAGATTTATAGATTAAATAGATAGGCTCGGTAAGTTGGAAAATGATATTATTTATATGGTGTGTCGTTGATTATAGGAGGAAACCGTGTCCTATATATAAGGATGATGATGTCCCCTTGAGGAGCTCATAAGGTTCATCATGTAAACCCTGCAGGTGGACTTGGTCCGGCATGATGAAAAGGTTGAGTGGTACTACTCATGGAGTTAGATGTTGATTACTTAATGGTCAGTAAATTAATTAATCGACGGACATTCGAGATCTTAAACACGAGGAGGAAAATGTACAAATAATATATGAAACTCATATTAACTTATGGGGTTGGTGTGGTAGATCAATGATAATCCTTTAGTGGGTTGGATTATCATTAATGGATCGGACTTTATGTGGGCTTGATCCATTGGGTGGCCAAGATCCAACTCCTCCTCATGGTCCCTATTGTATCCTATTAAAACCTCATGAAGCCTAGATCCAATGGATGAAAACAAAAGTCTAGATCCAAAGGTAGAGATTAAATCTCTAGATCCGACGGTTGAGATTAAATCCCTAGAACCAATGGTGGAGATTAAAATAAGGCTTATCCCTAACTCTATAAAAAGGGGCCTTAGGGTGGGTGGCAAGGAGAATCAAGAGCAAGGTGGCTTAGGGTTATGGACGGCAAGGAGGATTAGGGCTTTGGGCGGCCACAATTAAGGAAAGATTTTCCTTTCTCTTCTTCTTCTTGTTGTTGGCCGGCGCCCAAGGCTTGCTTCTCCCCTCTTTGGCCTGCGTTCAAGCCTTCCTTCTCTTCTCCTTGGTTGGTGGAAACAAGACTTAGGGTCTTCCCTTGGAGTCTTGGCCGGTTTCCATCTTATTCTTCATCTCCTTCTTGGCCAGCGGCAAGCACCAAGCTTGGAGCTTGGTGGTTGGTTGAAAGAAGGAGAAGTGATTTGTTTCTTAGTCTTCCTCTTGTTTGGAGCAAGCAAGGAAGGAAGATTGGTGATCTAGGAGCTTCAACTTTTGGAAGATCGTCGCCCACATGACGTCCAAAAGGAGGGAGGACATACGATAGAAGATCGAGAGTTATAATACTTGTCTATTTTCTTATGTAACATGTTTATGATTGTTTTCAATTATATATGCATGATATATTCTATTTTGTGGCTAATATAACTTGGACCCCGAACATAAACACAAAAGCCGGCGATCCGTACATCGTCTATTCCGCGGCTATTCGTAGAATATAGGTTTGTTGCTTGAACAACAAGTTTGTTCAAGTGACTACTCTAATCGAATAGCACGATGATGAAACGGTTGCTTGGGTAATCCCTCTTGTCAAGGATAAATTTTTTTTATCCGGGGACGTAGAAGGGATCGCCATGAACAAGCGACCGAGTTGAAGTGGGAAGCGAAGTTTCCTACCTTCAGAAAGGGAATTACAAGAGTAAATGTCCAAAATTATCTAATGAGAATGCACCGGCACCAAAAGTCAATCAAAAGTCAAAGAATGCCTGAGTCCTCACTAAGAAGAGCAAAGAGCACATTGTGTGCTTCAAATGCAACCAAAGAGGACACTACCAAAGTCAATGCCCTAGAGGGAGGAAGAAGGGGCAAGAAGGAGCTACACAAGTAGGGGGAGCTTCCAAAACAAACCCTAAGGTATACTTTAATACACCTTCTAGTTCTAGGATTAAGAAGCATGCTAGGAATTATTTTAGTACTCTTGCTATTGTTAATGAAAAGCATGCTAGTAGAAATAATAGATTTTATTATTTAGGTGCTAAGCATATAAATTTATCTAAGGACAAACCTAGAACCAATAACACTAGACCTATTTTACCTAGGAAGAGCATAAGGAGGATAGAAGAGAATTTGGACATTAATCCCAAAAAGTCTAGGCATATGCCTAGGAAGTGTCATTCCCAAAGAAAGAATGAAAAATCAAAATTGGGAAGACTAGAATTAAAAAACCAAGCCTTGAGGTTAAGGCTTGAGAAACTTGAAAAGACCCTAGCAATTATGACAAATTCATTTAAGGGGTCAAACGGTCAAAATCTAGGTCCTAGAAGACAAGAACCGTATAGGGGTAAGAAAGGTTTGGGTCACAAACCTAACCCCAAGAAGACTTATCATAATGTTCCATTCAATTGTGGAACTATTTCTAGGTCTAGAAAAACCAAGGTTAATAGGGAAGTAATCCCTAAGGTTAACCATGGTGTATGTCTAGTGGCTAAGGGTTCTACAAAACCTAAGGAAGCCACTAAGAAGGTTACAAGGGGAGTTACCCCTAAGGTTAACCTAGGAAAGACCCAAATGACTAAGGCTTCAAAACCAAAAAGGGTCATTAGGAAGGTATCTAGGGAAGTTATCCCTAGTGAAAACCTGGTTAACCCAAGGAGCTCCAATAGGTATTGGGTTCCTAGGAGCGTGATTGATTCATGCTAGATGGGTTAGGGTATGTCAACCATAAGTGGATGGGTAGTTAACCTAGCCATGGTAGGGTTGACACTTTAGGATGTGCCAATGTATTTTGAGAAGTTGAAAATTGATCAAAATTGACACCTTAGGTTTAGAGGTCATAGTGTGCCATTTTAGATTTTTGGCACACTAGGGAAATGGGTAGCATCATGGCAAAATGGATTTATTTCTAAGAAATGGAAATTGGGCTTAACAATTAGGTATTATATACCTTTATATTTTATTTGCCATGATTTATTTGTCATATATCATGTCATGACATCATGTTCATTTTTATCATATAAAATGTCATGACATTTTAGGTTAATTTTGTGTCATGCTTATGTCTTAGATTGCACTTCTATATGTCATGACATCATGATTATTGACACATGCTATTTATATTATCATTTATATCATAATCATTATTAATGCATTAAATAAAATTGAGTTAAGGACTATAGCATGATTTGAAGTCTCATGCATAAGAGAATCAAATAGTGTTGCCTAGCATATGCATGAGACCCTAAATGAACAAAACCCACATCTCACTAGAACACTTGACTTGTATGTGTTTCATACACTTAGATACAAGTGATATGTTTAGGAAAAGGAATTAAAGGTTTTAAAATCATTTCAAAATTATTTTAAAAAACCTTGGTGAAGTCTATCTTTTGATAGCAATAACCATTGAATGAGGTGATACAAAGTAGGGCCAAACAATGAAAATTTCAAGAGTTTTGAACTTTGTATCAATCTCACTAGTTTATGGGTATTTTATTTTTCTAATATTTTTCTCCCATAATGTTTGTAATAAGTAATGTACGTATGAATTTTCAAGATTTTTCAAATTACGTATTTTTACTTATTAATTTTGGAATTTTGTTTCTGAAGTTTGATTTCTTCACTATGCAGAAATCAGTCGACTGCAATGGAAGGCAGTCGACTGGAGTCAACGGCAATCGACTGGTAGCTGAGAGAGTCAACTGTCAATGCTGATTTTCGGTAAACAAGATTTGTTAGGTCCATGCTCAGCTATGTTTTGGTTTCCTAACTACTCCTAACCCTAGGACATGCTTTGGAGAGTATTAGAAAAGGTAAAAATTCATTGGCCATGGATTAGAAGAAGTGTTTAGGGTGTATATCGAATTTTAAGAGAGGTAAAAGTTCAATGTTGAATCTTTTCCCTTAATTTTGATAGTTTAGTATTCCTATTGGCTTAGGGACTCTCCAAGGACATTGTTGGTGCAATGGTCAAGGGGGAGAAAGCCTTTAAGGGGAGGTATCCATCATGGGAAGATGGATGTATATTTTTCCTCATGGGAAAAAAATTGGGGGATTGTCTCTCTTAAGTGATATGAGACTTATCACTAGGAAGATTGAAGGCATCCTAGATGTTTTGTACCAAGGGAAAGATTGTAAGATCTTATTGGGATATGAGACATTGACACCCTTGAGGAGGACCTTTTTGATGTATGTCAAAAAGGGGGAGAAGTTACCAATTAGGGTTAGTTGGAATTCTCATTGGGATGTGAGAATTGCCAATTGGGGATAATTGGTAGACTTGAGTTTGAGATTTTGTCAAACATCAAAAAGGAGGAGATTGTTGGTGTAATCGGCCCAGATCACGATTGACCGGACTCGAGTTTGACTCGAACTATATTTTGATGTTAGACAAAATATATGACATGTGATTATCATTGGGAAAGTCCAACATGGATTGGCCACGTAAGTCCAAGTGTGTAGCCTTGGCGGTGAAAGTCCAAGCATGGGGCTTGGCATGGAAAATCCAAGCATGAGGCTTGGTGTGGGAATTCCAACATGGAGTTGGCATGTAAGTCCAAGTGTGTAGCCTTAGCAATGGGAAGTCTTGAGGACTTGGCAAGGTCACTGGTCTCGTAGGCTCGGGGTCCTTGAGTCGATGAAGGATGGCATTGTGAAGTCATACGCTTAGTGCATCTGAGGGACCGTCAGACGGGGAGCGAATGGAGTGAGGCCCAAGGGAAGCATACTTCGAGGGCAAGAGACACGAAGGATGGCATTCCGAAGTCATGCACTTGGTGCATCCAAGGGACGTAGGCCGAGGGAAGAGAGCTTCGGTGGGGAACTCCATGAGAGGATGAGGTGGACTTGGCCAAGTGGCTAAGACTGAGTGTCGGATGCTCAAACAAAGTGTCTATTTGAGGTTTTACCCGACAGTAGTCGACTGGTATAGGTGTCGGTTCGACTGATCCAAGTCGATGGCAATCGATTGGTGTGCGACTGGTGGTTTCTGGCTCAGCAGTCGACTGCTAGACCATCAGTCGACTGCCAAGGGACTGCAGTCGACTGGTAAAGGTGCTCGTGGGCACAGAACGCTCGATAACCGACTAATCAATCACCTACGAGGTTAGTCGTCGATTGATGGGCATTATCAGTCGACTGATAGAGGATCCGATGGAACTTGTCCAGCGTAGATCGAGTCGTTGTGAGACAACAGCTACAGAAGCAGTCGACTGATGGCCTTGATCAGTCAACTAATTGGCGCGAAATCAGCTTGATGTAGGTTATTTAAGGAGCTCGATATGAAAGATTTGGCAACCATTTTGGGGTGATTTTGGAGGGAAATTACTATTGTATTCTAGTCCTTCAATAGCAAACCAAAGCAAGCAACAAGCAAGAGTTCAAATCCATTGTTGTAAATTTTTCTTTATGTATTTCATTGTTGTATTTGTATTTGCTTGTACCTTTGTGTATTACTATTGTACTTGCTTGTACGAGGTTTCTCCACCTCCGACGTGTTATCGAGAAAGAGTTTGAGTAGTGGTGTGTTCATCACTCAACCTCGTTGAGTAGGAACCCTAAGGTTCCAAACCACGTATATCGTCGTGTACTATGTGTGCTTGTGTATTCATTTTCATTACTAATATTTCTGCTGCGCTAACAACAATTGTAGACAAGCGACACGCACGAACGATCGAATGCCACCATCATCTACGAATTATGCTATTCACCCCCCTCTAGCCCGCCACCGATCCTCCAACAGAGGTTATTCATCATGGGATGATGGATGTATTCTTCCTCATAAGGGGAAGACTTTGTTGAATTGGGAGAATATTTGGAGAAGTGAGGATTGCCTCTCATTTTGTGATATGGGACTTATTACTAGGAAGAGTGAAGGCATCCTAGATGTTATTGGACTAAGGGGAAGATTGAAAGATCTCATTGGGATATGAGATATTGACACCCTTGGGGAGAGAGCTTTTTTGATGTATTTCAAAAAGGGGGAGAATTTAGAAATTGCTCAATTGGGTGAATTGGGAGAATTTTAGATTGGATTGAGTTAGGTGGCCTAACTAAAAGGTTTTTGTGATTTTTTGTCAAACATTAAAAAGAGAAATATTGTTGGTGCAATCGGCCCAGGTCATGATTGACTAGACACGAGTTTGACTCGAGTAGTGTTTTGATGTTTGACGATGAGTTGAACATTGTTTGACGATGGGTTGACTATATGGTTGACATGGGATTGACCATATGATTGGAAAGTCCAAGGCTTGTATACTTGACATGGAAAGTCCAAGTCTTGTGTACTTGGCATGGGAAGTCTAAGAATGGGTCTTGGCATTTGGAAAGTCCAACATGGAGTTAGCATGGAAAGTCCAAGGGTGTAGTCTTGGCCACGTAAGACTAAGTATGTAGTCTTGGCGGTGAAAGTCCAAGTCATGAGTACTTGGCAATTGGGAGTCTAAGGGTGTGATATTGGTTGCGTAAAGTCCAAGCGGTAGTCTAGGTGGCATAAGTCCAATGTTTGGCGGCATAAGTCTAATGTTTGGTGGTGTAAGCCCAAATGTCCCTTGGTGATGTAGACTCGATTAGCATGACAATAGCCGATGGAAGCACATGAAGGCTAGCGTATGGATGAATAAGTCATGGATGACTTGGAGGGATCTGATAGGCATGAGGCTGATGGAGGTAGCTAGAAGGGTTAGGTCTAGGCTAAGGGTGGTCTAGCAAGTATGAGAGAATCATACTTGGGGCAAACCTTGTTGGGTTTCCGGCACCGCGGCGAGTGTGTGTTCGAACATGTTTTGTAAACATGTGCACAGCGGAAGGAATAAAATAATAAATCTAATTTATTACAACACACACATCACACGCATGCATAGTACAACATGTATAGACATAACCGTAAATTCAAATTTTGCAATAAAAGGAAATTTATACTACGTATACGTATTACGTGTAGCGGGAAAGGCATCAACCGGAACGATTCTCGCTAGAATTGTCTCTATCCGTATCCATGCCGAGTATCTTCGGGATGACTTCACAAATTCACGAGCCTCGTCTTCGTATGGGTTACTAGCCTCGTGTTGAAGACGATGTGATCGAGAGAAGATCACGATCCGAATCAAAATTCGGATCCAAAATGAGTCCTCAAAAACTCGCTTCTCCAGAGAGGTATTCGTCAACCGTTTGATGAATCCTTCGTCCTCCACCTATGAGGATTATCGGAGATCAAATTCCCGGTAAGTCTACCGCTGTCGGAGCTCTAAACGTCGTCCAAACGATGCTCTGACGAGAAGGAAACAAGCTTTCCAGAAAACTGGACAGCTTTGGTGGAGGAATAGTGGCCGGCCAAAAGGGAAGGTTGAAGCTCACCTTATTGCCGGACCCAAAGGAGATCATCGGAGCTTCTCCAGCAGCAGCTCGACGCTGGCAAGAGGGAAGGACAGCACCTTCTGGACGTCAACAAGGGAGCTGGGTGGTGGTGGGCGGCGGCAAGGTGGGGTTGGTGCCGACTACACCAAGGAGAGGAGGGGGCGGCAACTTAGGGTTGCAAGGACTTGGATTAGAGCTTAACAAAACCCTTAAGCCCTATTTTATAGAGAACAAATTCTGTTAATGGTTATCGGATCATAACCAAAAGCCCGTTAACCCGCTCCATTAATTTAAGTTAAAATAAACCAAACCATGATGATTTATTTTAAGTTAAAACGAACCGAACAAATTTTGGTTCATTCATTTAAAACAAACCAAACCCTTTGGTTTATTCTCCTGCATTGGATTAAAAGCAAACCAATTTGGTTCATCCATCATGTCTTCATAAGACATGGCCCATCCACGCTTCCATTGCGACTGAAATGATTTCATGCTCGCTCCATGTTTGGTCCAACCAAACCTAGTTTCTCTCAGTCTGAGAATCTCATTCTCAAGCTCGTTTTAAATCCTTCGGATTACGCTCGTTGTGCATGTGACCAAATAGGTTCTCGGTTTATGTTGGTCGTCTATAACTAACCCTTAATTATAGAATGATCATGAGTGGCACCTAGTAGTACATCATGATCCCCAATTAACCGAAAAGATCAACGGTTGATCCAAAACTACTTCTGAAACCCTTCAGCAACTCGAATGAATCGTGCCCCATTCCCTTCACTCATCTTATACCCACTTGGTTCAGGACATGGTCTATAGTGTCAGTCCCCACTAGGTTGACTACGTCACACCTAGCCCAAGTATCATTTCCTCATCCTACGGATTCTAGTTACTGCACATGTATCCAAGAGTACCTTACTCTAAACATGTAATGCTTTGGCCAAAGACTTTAGTAACAATCCGACGAGAGGCCATGGGTATACATCTCCTCACAAGGAGTGGTGAATCCTTTATAGGCTATTCAAACACCTTCGATCACTTCGACTTATACCCAATCATCCCGGGTCCACATCTCCTCAGAGATGCTTGCTTAAGATGTCAAAGCATAAGTCTTTATGATCAAGATGACTTGAATACCGCAAGTCAAAGGAACATCGCACTTAAGCTGCAGTAAGAACTTCATTGACATATCTTTATATGCAGAGAACCATATGAAGTCTTACGGCTGGTCACTCCAATGAACTAGTTACCATAACTAGCATCCACGATTAACTCCGGACATCACAATGTCTCCAACTAGTGAGAATCAGCTGCTTGGATACACCAAGGAGTATACCTCGTGCTAGTCTCGACAGAATCAATGGTGTCCAAATCCATCAATTCATCGACTAGGGATAATTCCGATACATCACAATTATACATGTAGAGATACTCACTTGTTGTGATCCAATTACAAATTCTCTCATGCTGTGAATCGTATCGTGGACATTCAGTAAATGAGTTTAAGATATAATCAAATACATGAAAACATGTATACTCAAATAGTGAATCTTCATTTATCATATAAATGGTTCAAACATAAGGCGATTGCCTTAGGACATCTCTCATATATTACTAACAAACCTCATGGTTGAGGTTTATCAGTCGACTAAGATTATGACCAGTCGACTGGTCAGGAGTCGACTGACGTTCGACTCTAGCTGCGTGGCTTTGGCACTCGACTGCTAGCTTTGCGCAGTAGACTTGCCTTGAGCAGTTGACTACCATGAAGGGCAGTCAACTGTTGGTTTTGGTCGTGAGCACAGATAGCTCAATAGATGACTGAGCAGTCAGCTACGGGCTTGGCAGGCGACTGATAGTAATGGCAGTCAACTGCTAGGGTACCCGTTGGAGTTTTTCCAGCATGGATCAAACTGTTGTATCACAACGGCTACAGGAGCAGTCGACTAATGGATATGAGCAGTCGACTACATTGCACGAAATTAGCTCGATGCACATTATAAAAGCAGCTCGAGAAGGAGGACTTTGTAGTGATTTTTGGGGCGATTTTGGAGGGGAATTGTTGCTGCATTCCAGACCTTCAAGAGCAATCCAAAGCAATCAATAAGAAAACAATCCAAAGTTCTTTGTGTAAAGTTTTCTTTACTTGTATTTGTGTATTTCTTAGTTTACTTGTTGTATTTTGTTGTATTACTGTTGTAATCATTTGTACGAGATTTCTCCACCTCTGATGTGTCACCGAGGAGTGTTTTGATTAGTGGTGTGTGCATCACTAGAGCTCGTTATCGAGCTCGCCCCGTGGAGTAGGAACTAGTGTTTCAAACCACGTTATATCGTCGTGTCCTTGTGCTTATGTATTCGTGTTTGTTTTAATATTGTATTTCTATATTTTGCTGCATACTAATGATTGTGTAGAGACAAACGCGATCAAATTTCATCAAGCAACAAAATGGCTATTCACCCCCCTCTAGCAACGTACGATTCTTCTACATTATGAACATAGGCAGCTGACCCATAGTGTCTCAAATTACTCAAATCTAGTTTTTTTTACTTGTCCAATGTTCATATAGGGTACATGGAACTGATTTAGAGGACACTCTATTAAGTATATAGGTTGCTGCAAATAATACATCTTCCCAATAAGAAATTAACAAATTAGCTTGAGTCATTATAAATCTAATCATTTCAAGAATAGTCCGATTTCTTCTTTCAACAATCTCATTTTGTTATGGAGTTCCTCGGATTAGTAATTGTCTAATAATCACTTTATCATTATAAATTGTCTTGAACTGATCAGATAAATATTCACCTCCATGGTCAATACATAAGGTTTTAACCTTACGGTCTAATTGATTCTCAACTTTGTTCATATAACGAATGAGGCAATTCAATGCTTCAAATTTATGAGAAATCAAATACACATCATCAAAATGTGTGAAGTCATTAATAAATATAATGAAACAGGAAGCTCCATGTCTAGCCTTCACATTCATTGGACCACAAACATTCTGAATGAATTAATTGCAATGGTAAATCAACCCTAATAGTCTTACCAAATGATTTTCTAGTTGCGTTTTAGCAAGACAATGCTCATATATAGATAAGTTAATCTTAGCATGAGTTTCCGACAACCTCTCTTTAGCTAACCGATTCATACGTTCTTGTTTTATATGTCATAATCTAGTATGTAAAACTTCATCAGTTATTTATGTATCACTAATAAGAGCAATGGTTGAAAAACAACTATCAATGCCACAATTGATATTTGGTTCTACATCAAGAACCATGAAATCATTAGTTAAAAAATCATATCCTATTAACATAGAGTCAATACGAAGTTTAATACATCGACTATAAAAGTTTATACAATAACCCAAATCAAGAAGACATGTAACAGAAACTAAATTCCGTTGAATCTCAGGAGCATAAAGAACATTATGTATAAACAAGTAATGCCCACCATGAAGATTGAGTTTGCAAGTGTTAACTCCTTTGACTTCAATCCTTACATTGCTTCCTACATATATCCATTTATTGTCAGTAGATACCCGATAGTACTCTACAAATATAACTCTCTCATGAGCTACATGTTTTATTGCTTCCGAATTTATAATCCACAAAGGATAAGAATCAACTAACGATATTGAACTAGCAACATAATGCTCAAGAAAAGAAAATAGATTTGGATCTACCTTTTTTAGCTAAGAACAATCCCAAGCAAAGTGACCCTTCTTGCCACAGTTAAAGTAAGCCAACTTGCTTTTAAGTTTCTTTCGTCTTCTTATTTGGGTTCATCCCAGCAGCAACAATAGAAACTTCCTTTACTTTTCCCTTTCCCTTCTTAAATCACTTTTTTTTTCTTGGATCTTGATGCTCCAATTGAATCGATAACTATAAAAGCTTGTCCTGAAATACTTATGGATTTAATTCTCTCCATCTCCAATTCAATATGACGTGAGATATCAACGAAAGTCTTGATACTTTTATTGTGAGTTATGTTCTATTTCATCTTCTCCCAAGAATCAGGAAGGAAACAGATAACTGTTTGAATCTGTTGTTCATCAGTCAACTCATGACTAGTAATCTTCAGCTCCCGAATCATATAAGACATCTCCCTCAGGTTCTGAACCATAGAGACATTCAGGTTTTTTTTATAGCTATCAAACTTAATTGTCAGGTGTCAAAGCTTGCTCAGACTCACTTTACTATACTTTTCTCTAAGGGCTACCCAGACAGCATGAGCCGATGGAAATGACTCATACTCAAAGACCAGGCCATCTACCATTGAACTACTAATATACCCTTAGTAATGGAATCCTTTTTCTTCCATGCCTTATAGGCATAAAGGTTTCGTCTGTGTTGTGTTGTTGGACCATCAACACATTCTTCTATAATTTGATGAGCAACCTCTAAAACTTCTTGTTCCTCAAAAATATATTATATCTTGAGGTGTCAGATTTTGTAGTTGTCCCATATCATGATTTTAATATAAAATGAACTAATCATGATGTAAACATAAAATGAACTAATTATTTCATTATATGAACCAATCATTTAACATTTAGAAGTTTGTTAACACATAACATAAAAAACTCTAATAAATTAGATAGGTTATTACTACTCTCACTAGAACAAACACTAGCACAGTAGTAATTAATACTAGTCCTATCTTCCTTGGCTCAACTAGGACACTCTCAGACTGACCAGTTTCAGAATTCTGTATAGAGCCCACATTTGGATTCTCCTCTGGATCTTCCTCACTCTCAGTAGGATCCTCTTGATCCACTTGGTGAAGTAACTCTATACAAAACTCATCATATATAATGCACCCTTTGTAGTGCCTCCATACGTGGTGTGCTACTTCACTAAGATTGTTCGATAGTGAGCGCACCAACACCCAAATCGATAATTGTCCAGGATCGGAAACTCCTGCATCTCGAGTCTCCAAAATAAACAATCGAGCCTCCCAATGTATCCACTAACTCCATAAGCAGGATCATATACTATATCATGGATAGCCTCCCTCAGCTTATTCTGTAACAAATCACGATGAGTCATAGTATAGATCATTCATGTCATTTGAAATTAAGCTTAACAAAGTCAATATAAAATCGGCTAACCACTACAAAAACTATTTAATTCAATTTATACAGGTATAGAACCAATACAAATAATGAAGAAAAATAAATCTTCTTGATTTTAGGGTTTTTGGTCGATTGGCACCTCGAACCAATCAACTAGGCTGACAACTATCGACTACGGAAAATGAATTTTGAGTATTCTAAGTGGATTTTACCTGATGCTTACTTAGCTAGTCCTGACTCAGCCAATGCCGACTCGACATAGCCAATTTGGTGAGTCTCGAGCACACTGTGTGGCACATCGAGCATCACGCACCATGCCTACACTCCGTCCCGAGTACTCAAGCACCATCCCGAGCTTCCTAAGAGCCCTGCACTCCATCTTGAACACCACGAGTACTAGATCGAGCACCCCGAGTACTTTGTGCTCTGTCCCAGCTCCCTAACGCCTTGGACTACATCTCAAACACCCGAGCACCATTGTTCCTTGTCCCAAGCACCATCTCGAGAGCCCTGAGCGCCAGATGACTTTTTTCCTAGCACAGCGTGCTCAGTCCCTAGCACCAACCTGATCACTCCGAGCACCTTGCGCCCTATCCCGAACACCTCAAGCACAGTTTTAAACACTTATGCGCTCTATCTCAAAGAACTCGAAAACACAATCTCAAGCACCCAAGCACCTGTGTGCACAGTCCTAAGTACTTGAGCGTGTTGGAGGATTGTGGCCCGGCTAGAAGGGGGTTCAATAGCCCGTGTACATTAATGGAAATCGTTCGCTTCTTAATAATCTACAAGATTGTTAGTGCAACAGAATATGATAATTAAGACAATTAAAACAAAAAACAAAGTAAAAAGAAAGCAAATGCAAATGCAAGTATGTAACATTGTTCATAGCCCTTGCAGCTAATCCATGGATGATTCATATGGAGAATCACTCCCTCAAACCGATCACTAGTCTCTCCTTTAGCCCAAGCAAGGTAGAGGTAAACCTTCTTACAAGAACTCACTCCCTCTTACAATAAAATAGATGTAAGCACAAGAAGAGGAGTGAAAATCGTGTAGAGCACTTAGGAGTATGATTATGAGTGAAGCATTAGCCTCCCAAAAGCCCCCAACCCTTCTTTTTATAGAGAAGAAGGGTTTCTTCTCGTTGGGCAGGCGGTAGTCGATTGATGCATGATCAGTCGACTAATTGTCGTTCCAACGAATTCTAACCCGACTGAATCGCAGTCGTCACATCCAACGACTCCTCCATTAGTCGACTGATCATCCTATCACTCAACTAATAGAGCCATCAGTCGAGTGATCTAGGCAATCAGTCGACCTTCAAACCTTCTGTGACTACGACCACCTTGAGCAGTCGAATGTCGTCCCTTGGAAGTCGACTGATGGTGCAGCAGTCAACTGTCAAACCCTAGCAGTCAATTGGTGGACCAGAAACTAGACAGTCAAACACTGGTCGAGCACCAGTTGAGTGCCATCGACCCAGAGCAGTAAACTGCTATATATAGCAATCGATTGGCATCGGGTAAAACCTCAAACAAACCATTTGTTTGAGCATCCGACCTAACCAAACGTCAGGTAAAACCTCAAACCTAAGTTTGAGCATCCGACTCTTGACTTAGCCATTCGGCCAAGTTCACCTATGAGCTACCGTTACAATCGCTCAATCTCTCATCTCCCTTGGAGTCCCTCACCAAAGCTCTCTTCGTCCGGCCATGTCCCTCGGATGCACCAAGCGCACAGCTTCACAATGCCATCCTTCGCATCTCGCCCTGAAGTCTGCTTCCTTTGTCTTCACTCAAATGCTCCTCGTCCGATGGTCCCTCGGATGCACCAAGCGCACGGCTTCCGCAATGCCATCCTTCACCGACTCAAGGACCCGAGCCATGAGATGGTGAACCTACCAATGCTAACATCAAGCTAACCATGTGTGATTTACTAAGTCATGCACAACTTAAACACACATATCAAATCAACATAAACATCCTAACTTAAACCCTTTGCCACACATATCAAAACGACATCATACATGGGTTTATTGCCCTAACAATCTCCCTTTTTTTGATTTGTGGCAACATGTTTAAGTTAGGTAAAACGTTAACAAAATACATAAGGCAAGAAAGCATGTAAACATAATATGAGTATCAAAACACTTCCCCTTAATACATGCAACTCCCCCTTAACACATGCTATTTTTCTCCCTTAGCATGATTAACTTAAACTCTATCATTTCTCCCCCTTTGACATCATCGAAAACATTACACACATGTTATATAACGAGGTATCAAAGTCTAATGGAAGAAAAAAATATCAAAACATGCTGAAAACACCCAAAATAGGTTGTGCACAATTCCATCAACCGACTGGTTCAGATAAACAGTCGACTAACACCTAAATTTTAGCCTTTTCTGATTTCTGAATCAAATTTCATAAATGCACTAAAAATTCAAGAAAATTCAAAAAATCATGAAATTTGGGAAACAAATTTCTTATGAGTCCCTTTATCAAAGAAAAATGATTTTTTTCAATAAATTCATTCTATTTTTGAAAATTAGGCAAAAACTCAAAAGTTATAAAATGTCTCAATTTTGCATCAACTTTAAGACCTAGTTTTGCCTTGAAACTTTTCAAAGCGTGAACCCTTAGTTTTCAAAACATGAAATGGTTTTAAATCATTTAAAATATCCAATCATGATCTTTGGGCAATATGTCCATGAATTAAACATAAGCTTTCCCCATGGTTGGTTTATGATTGTTATTTTATGATACTCCTAATGGCCCATCAAAAATGTCATAAGCATAAGTGAGTCATTTGTATCATCCTAACATCTCACCAATTGCTATTATCAATCAAGTTAGCCTTATGGTGAATGTGAGATGTACCTAAGGTATTATACTTAACCATCAATTTCATACAATTTCTACCAAGATTAAGTATTATCATACAAAAATACCCATCATGATCATAAAAACACATATTATCATAATTGCATATCATGATCATAAATCAAGTATTATCACTACATCCACCATGCTTATAAGTCAACCAAATAATATGATATGAAAAATATTCAAGTATGGTTGACTATCCTAGGTTTCTCTAACCTCTAAGGATTGAATTGGGAACCCAATATAAATTCTTTCCAATGGGGTTCACCAAGTACTCCTTAGGAATCCTTTTTCAAGCTACCATTGTTGTTTTAGATTAACCCCTAGCAATTAAGCAATGGTAGGCTTTTTCATTTTTGGATCCTTTATAACCTAGACCCTTCTTGTTAAAACTAGCCCTTTGGCTCCCAATGATCATATTTAGAGTATTGGAGCCAATTGTGAATTTCTCTAGAGCCTTAGTAAGGAAATCTACCTTTTCCCTTAAAACCTTGTTTTCTTCAATACATGCATCATTAATATTAGAAGAAATACAATCATCATGTGAACATGCTTTTTCAAGTTTTTCTTCTAGTTTCCTAATATCATCAAGCATGCATTTATTTTTCTTCTTACTCTAAATAAATCTCTAGTAAGACTTGAAATCATGGAAATAATTTCTTGAGTAGGGAGATTTCTTACCATACTTACCATATCTTCTTCTTCCGATTCCGATGAAGATGATGATGCTCCCCCTACGCTTGAGCACTCCTCCTCACTTGTGCTTGCTTCTTGTTCGGATGAGGTGGAGGCTATATCATTCATTCCCATTAATGCAAAATGGGAGACAATCTCTTCATCTTCTGATGATGATGGATCGTCCCATGTCGCTTTTAGGTTTCGGGGCTTTGACTTCTTTTCCTTCTCCTTTGACTTTCTTTCTTCTTACCTTTCTTCTTGTCTTTCTTCTTATCTTCTTTTTCTTTGTTCAACAAGGGACACTCATCCCTCATGTGCCCCTCTCCTTGGCAATTATAGCAAATAACCTTTCTTCTTGGCCTTCTCTTATTATGAGATTTGTTAAACTTAAAACTCTTAAGAGCATGTCTCACCTTTCTTACCATGTAGGCCTCCTCGTTGCTATCCATTGAAGAGGATGATTCTTCATCCAATGAGGAGGGTGGAGTCTCCTTCTTCTTCTTCCCTTTGTCAGCTACTAGTGCTAATCCCCTTGATGGCTTGATTGGATCTTCTACTATACCTTCAAGCCTAGTTTCATGCAATTCCATAGTGGAGAAAAATTCTTCTAGAGTACTTACTTCTAGATTCTTGGAGATGTAGAACGAGTCCACCATGGAGCTCCATTTGGATGACCGGGGGAATGCATCTATTGCCTTCATTACCATGTCTCGGTTTGAAAGCTTCTCTCCTACACTTGTTAAACTGATGATTATTTCCTTAAACGTAGAATGCAAGGAATGTACCTTTTCTCCTTTTTATAGCTTGATGTTGCTTAATTGTTATCGTAGAAGGTCCCATCTTGCAAGCTTTGCCTCGGAGGTACCTTCATGGAGCTCTACAAGCTTTTCCCACATTTCCTTGGTGCTAGAGGACTCTCCAATTCGGTTGATTTCTTATTGAGGGAGCACATTCACTACAAAAAAATTGTTTTTTGGCGACGAAATTTAGCAACGAATTATTTTCGTTGCAAATCTGCAACAAATATAGCAACGAATCATAGGTTTCGTCGCAAATTTCTAACGAAATAAATTTTCGTCGGCAATTTGCGACGAAAAATAAATTCGTCGCAAATTTCTGCAATGAAATTTGAATTCGTTGCACAAATTTGCGACGAATTTATTTTTTCGTCGCAAATTTGCGACGAAAATTATTTCCGTCGCAAAATTTAGCAACGAATTAAGAATTCGTCGCAAATAATTGCAACGAATACGTGATTCGTTGCAATTATTTGCGACGAATTCTTAATTCGTTGCAAAAATAATATTAATATTAAAAAATAAATTAAAGTTTTAAAAAGTTAAATTTTTTTTTTAAATTTGCAACGAATCCACGGATTCGTTGCAATTTTGCAACGAATCCGTGGATTCGTTGCTAAATTAAAATTATTAACGTTTTAAAAAGTTTAATTTTTTTTTTATAAAAAATTTGCAACGAATCTTTGGATTCGTTGCTAAATTAAAATTATTAACGTTTTAAAAAGTTTAATTTTTTTTTATATAATATTTGCAACAGCGAATCCAGGGATTAGATTGCAAATTGCAACAAATCCAAAAATTGCAAAAATTAAAATTATTAACATTTTAAAAAGTTTAATTTTTTTTTATAAATTAAAATTATTAACGTTTTAAAAAGTTTATTTTGTTTTTTATAAAAAATTTGCAACGAATCCATGGATTCGTTGCAAATTTGCAACGAATCCGTGGATTCGTTGCTAATTTTTGCAACGAATCCGTGGATTCGTTGCTAAATAAAATGATTACGCTTTTAAAAAGTTTAATTAATCTTTATTTTTATAAAATTTGCAACGAATCCAGGATTCGTTGAAAATTTGCAACGAATCCTGGATTCGTTGTAGATTAGCAACGAATCCGTGGATTCGTTGCAAATTTGCAACGAATCCACGGATTCGTTGCAAATATTATTTAACTTTACCTTAACTTTACCTTCCTCGCCGCTTAACCCTCAAATGCACTTGTTCCGACCACGACGACCACGCACTTAGCCGTCGCCCAACCTAGGCCGGCGTGGCGCTTAGGTCGACCGACGCCGCTACCAGATCCCCGCCTCCGCACAGGCCGCTGGCCGTGGCGCCTCGTCCGGCCGTCAGCCCCGGCCAGCGGCGACCCTCCGCGCCCCACCCATGGCCGGCCAGACCGCCTCCCGGCCGCCTGGGTTACACACGTATGATTGGTCTCGAGGCGTGGAAAGGGGTCAACGTGTTCCTCCCGGTTCCCCTCTTTGCTCCCTATACTTCGCGGCTTCCTTTCTCTTTGATCATGGAATCTGTATGCAATCTTTTGCTTCGGATTTGATGCGCTTTTCCAGGTTATGTCTCTTGAAATATCTTCTTTTTGCGATCGGTGATTACCGAGATCGTGGTCTCCATGGATCGGAGTTTGATTGTCGGATCGTAAGTGAGAAGAATCAGAGAGATTCTTAGCTATGGATTCCTTTGGGGTTTGCGAAAATTGATTACCAGGGACTGAAAACGTGTTTCCATTTGCTTGATTTGGGAACTTTGTTTTTCTTGGATATATATGAAAATCAATCATATGGGCCATTTAGTATGAAGATCTACTATGGTTGTTTTTCTTGTTAAGTCGATAATTTCCTTGAATTGAATTCCGATTGCTTAAGCATGAAGGATCCTTGGTTTTAGGTAATTAAATCTTTTCACAATTCCTAGTCTTTAATTGGGGCGATCGATATCAATATCCCGGGTTCTTGAGTTAGTAGTGAGGTAACGAGACTTCAACAGCTTTTGTCAAATCTCCCTTTGTCTCTATTAATCGAATTGCTTTGTCGATAAATGCCATTTGGATTTAATGTTTTGTTCTTCTACTTTGTACATATGTATCTACAAAATTGGTTATCTGATTTGTACAGACTCTATAACCAACACAATAGATCTGCCAAACACTTTTAGGGAGCTCCCATTTCTTTGCTTGTTTTGTTTACTTATTGTGTTGGATTATACCCGCGACTCATAAATACTCATTAAGCAATGACAATTTAACCTCTATCTCACCCCAGTATTGTACTATGGATGATCTGAGCTACATGCAAACAAATTATTGCTCGATTCACGATGTGGATTATAACTTATTGATATTTTCTAAAAGTAGCTAATGAGTCATTGACAAGGAGTAAATTTGCATTCAAAATTTATATTGGGAGGACCATTTTTTTTCAGACTCTTATTAGTTAGCTTAGCGCCCATGTTCAGGTATTGATCTGCTATGTTATTTTTTGTCCATCTTTGAATTGACTCCGCATGATATCTCAATCTTTGCTAGAACTATGTTTCCTGGTACCTGGATTTATCTGTACCATGGTAAAGGTTGGCTTATGAACATTCTTAAAGGTAAGTTACACGATAAACACATGCTACAATTTCATCAATGTCAATGTCTTTGTGTTAGAAAACTGAAAAGTTAGCCTGACCAATGTTAATAGCATCTACATTCAGATACTAATCTTTAGCTGGTGTTGGAAAAATCAAAATTGCTTATCCTATTTCTCATAGTATGTACTTGTGTAGACCTGCTTTGTAGGAAACAAAATTTACAATTTTTTGATGAATATTGTCCTGTACGAGTATGAACTGCAAAAAACTTAATTGTCATTTAGGTGCCCAAGAAAGTCTTGAAGAAACATTACTAATAGATTTAGTGGCTCTTAATAAGTTTCAACTGGGATAATTCCTCGAGTATTTTAGCTAAAATTAATTTCATTTATATTCTACACATGTATAGTTAATTGTGAGTAAATGTTTCTTCGCTGTGCTAATTCCTGTGCATTTGTTTAGTGATATTCTGCAAAAAATCTTTGATGATGGTCAATATTTTTGGTGGTCTTGCTTTGTCTCTGATCTCTTTTTTTTTTTTTGTGAGTAATTCAGTACTTGTGTCTCATCCCTGGTATTGTTTCTCTTTACTATACATCAGGATAAGGACTGCCGGCAGTCGCTCGCGAGTCCACCCGGCCAGCCGTCGGTAGGCACCAGTTAGGTCTCTGTCCGAGAGGTCCGTGATCGCTGTAGCCGCCGACAGCCACCAATCGCCGGCTCGGAGACGCCCGCAGCCACCAGTGGTATAATTTTTTTTTGTTTAAATCATTGTTATTTTTAATATTGAAATTTATATTATTGTTAATTTTCTGTGTTAATCTATAGTGGTATTAGAGTGGTATGATATAGGTTAATTGCGCCCGATGCATTTCATTCAAAATCATACTGGGACTCCAATGATATTACCATAATCTTGCAGATTTTTATGCCTGTGCCCAATTCATTGACACCTTAATTCCATGGTGGATAGCATAAGATAGTGAGATGTCTTTTTATAACAAAGGATAATGTATACTAAATGCAGTAATACATGAAAACATATTATATGTTATTATATCCTGATTTTGCAAACATTCAACTCATGTAACATATATAATATATCCTGATTTGTGAACTAACACAATATTCGTATTATTGTAATTTCTAGGTGTTTATATTAATATAATTGATTGAAAACAGACATAATGCGGCGTGAAAGGAGTTGGATGTATAATAGGAATTTATCCAACGCTTGGGTTTAATCGATGAATTTATGAGTGGGTTGCAAGAGTTTTTAAATTTCGCACTAGTAATGTTGAGTTTATGGATGGTAATCGATAAGGTGTCCGTCAAAGTGTCGAATGGTAGATTTTTACCGTCTAGCAAAGTTTGAGCATCTTTGTAGATTTGGATTCGGTAAATTACTATAATCGACATGTCATGGTGAACCATTTATATCGATGAAGTTTATGATAGACACAACACACAAGTCTCTAGGGATCAAAGTGATTATAATCAATTAAATCCATATCGAGGATGATATATGATGAAGCGGGCGAATTTGATTCCCAATCACAAGGTGCAACTTCAAGTTGTCCTCCAACTGAGCAAATGTTTACTAATGCATCACCCTTGGAAGAGGTGCACGAATGATATCGGTCGAATATGAATAATGAAGCATATCTCAAATTTCGAGGTGTTGAGGCCGCAGATGCACCTTTATGGGTCGGGTTGTGAGACTCACACTAAACTATCGTTCACCGCAAGAATGTTGAATGTCAAGGCAGAGCACAATGTGTCTGAAGAGTGTTTTAATAATTTTGTTCAAGCTTTTGAAGAGGCATTGCCGCGTGATAATATACTGCCCAATGATTTGTACAGTATGAAAAAATTGATGAAAGAATTAGGTCTCCCAGTGGAAAGAATTGATGTGTGCAGAGATGGTTGTATGTTATATTGGGGAGATGATGCAGATGTGATGTTTGTAAATTCAGAATCAAGATAGGTACAAGAGCACTAGTAGGAGGCAAAGAACGACGTAAATCATATAGTCAGTTGTTTTATTTGCCTTTAACTCCTAGGTTACAAAGGCTTTATGCATCAAAGACAACTACTGAACACATGACTTGGCATGCAAATCATCGAACAGAAGAGGGACTAATGTGTCATCCATCAGATGCAGAGGCGTGGAAAAATTTTGATAGAACATATCCTGATTTTGCGAAGGAGACTCGAAATATTAGGTTAGGTCTCTGTGCTGACGGATTTGCTCCATTTGGTAAATCAGGAAGACACTATTCTTGTTGGCCAGTTATATTAACTCCGTATAATCTTCCGCCTGGGATGTGCATGAAAACACCGTATATGTTTTTAACATTGGTTGTGCCTGGCCCAAAAAATCCGAAGAAGTTAATAGATGTTTATATGCAACCATTGATTGCAGAGCTAAAACAACTATGGGATGAAGGTTTTCCTACATACGACGTTCATACTAATCAGATGTTTGTGATGAAGGCTGCTCTTCTTTGGACCATAAATGACTTTCCGGCTTATGGTATGCTATCAGGTTGGAGTACTGCAGGGATCTTAGGATGCCCAATATGTATGGAGAGATCAAAATCGATTAGATTGAAGCATGGTAAGAAGCCGAGTTATTTTGATTGTCACAGACAATTTTTACCACTAAATCATAATTTCAGAAGGAATAAAGATGAATTCACTAGGAATCGAATTGAAAGAACACCTCCGCCATTGAGATTGACTGGTCAAGATATTTGGTACAGAGTTCTTCACTTTCCATCTGTTATTGAAGAGCCACATGATACAACTTATGAATATGGAAGCAACCATAAATGGACCAAACGAAGTATATTTTGGGAGTTACCGTATTGGTTTAGTAATTTGATTCATCATAATCTCGATGTTATGCATATTGAGAAGAATGTTTTTGATAATCTGATAAATACAGTGATGGATATCACCGGAAAAACAAAAGATAATCTGAATGCAAGAAAAGATATGCGACTCATTTGCAAACGACCCAGCCTTGATGTTGATGAAAATAGTAGAGGACCAAAACCAAAGGCAGTTTATACATTGAATAAGGAACAGAGACGTGTTGTTTGTGAATGGTTGAAGTCATTGAGATTTCCTGATGGCTATGTTTCTAATCTTGGGAGATGTGTCGATATGAAGGAATGCAAATTGATGGGTTTGAAAAGCCATGATTGTCATATATTAATGGAAAGACTTATTCCTATTACCTTTAAAGAACTCTTACCGAATTTTATGCAGGGTGCCATTCTGAGTTAAGTATTTTTCTTCATGATATATGCTCAACTTTGGGATATTCACACATGGAGAAGTTAGAGAGAGACATTCCAATCATTTTGTGCAATTTAGAAAGGATTTTTCCGCCTGCATTTTTTGATTCAATGGAACATCTTTTGGTTCACTTGCCATATGAGGCCAAAGTTGGAGGACCAGTTCATTATCGATGGATGTATCCTTTTGAAAGGTATAATTCGCATATTCTATATTTCGTTAATATTGCATAAAAATGTTTAATTTTTTTATATATTTATTTCTAATACAATTTGTTATATTACAATCAGATTCTTATATCATTTGAAGAAAAAAGTGAAAAATAAGGCACATGTTGAAGCCTCTATTGTGAATGCATATATTGTGGAGGAAGTAACAACTTTTGCATCATATTATTTTGAGCCTCACGTTCAGACCAAAAGACGGAAATCCGGAAGGAATGATGAAGGTCCTGTCGATCCCAATTTAAATTCTTTCTCAATTTTTAATTATCTTGGTCGACAAAGTGGACAGTGTAAGCAACGATACTTAACTTATCAAGAATGGTGCGACATATATGTTTTACTTAATTGTCCAGAAGTATTGCCATATTTCGAGTTAGTATATATTTCCTATTTCTTCGTCAAGTGTTAATTTGTTTATGTTATAATATAATTTTTTATTATAGGATTTTCCAAAACTTATACTCTGAAATCCCGACACGTGACTTTGATCACTTCTGCGATCAGGAATTTGCACCATGGTTCAAATCATATGTAAGCAGTTTTAATTACCTCATTTTTGTTTACACATATCTTAACTTTTAAATAAATATCATTTTCATTTGAGTATAGGTTTATGATAATCAAACTCACGTTCAGCAAGAATTGCTAATCCATCTATCATGGGGTCCAAAATCAATGGTACGCACTTGGCCAGCATATTTCATAAACGGATATAATTTTCACACTCAAGAATATGGAAATGGAAAGAGTACAATGAATAGTGGAGTATGTGTTCAGTCTTCCAATGATGGAGGTGCAAGCAATGAATTTTATGGTTTGCTGGATGAAATTATAGAGATTGATTATCCTGGTCCAGAAATGCGAGTTATCTTATTTATGTGTGTCATTGGTTTGACCGTCAGATGAAGATGAGGTGCATCCACAGTATAATTTGGTTGAAGTAAATCATAAAAGATTTTATAAGAGATATGAACCATTTATTTTGGCACAACAAGCGATTCAAGTTTTCTATGCTCCATATCCTAGTTTGAGGCGTGACAAAAATGAATGGTGGGCTGTTTGTAAAACAAAAGCACGGACAAAAATTGAAGAGCGCAAGACATTGCATATCAACAAGACAAAGTTACAAATATGTTTCATACCGAGGAATATATAATTCCAACGCGTTACGAGATCCCAGTGAGTAGTGATAACCGGGGATGCAACTGAAATTGATGATAATGATGAAGAGGAGGGGGAAGAGGAGGAGGGGGACGAGGAGGAAGAGGAGGAGGAGACCGAGGATGAGGATACTGATGAGGATGAGGAAGATGATAATGAGGACTTTGTAATTTGACGTCTAGGGTAAGTTTTTATATATATAATTTTAGTTTTAAACTATAATTTTACAAATTTTCTTAGCTCAATTATTTGTTTATATAATGTCTCATTGTTAAATTTATATCTTTTGTCTTTGTATGTTTTGTATAATTTGTTCTTATAGGTTATCAGTGGTGAAATCATCGTGAGCTTAAGCCTATCTTCATTATGCATATTGTAAGTTTTTCATGTTCTTCATTAAGCATAAAAGTTTTTTTCTTTATTCTAATTTTGTTTTTGGTTGATAGTTTCGGCGTGGTGAGAGGCGAGAGTACTAGCATGGCGAGTGATCCACCTTTGCCCAACACTATACCTACTTGCCCTCCGATCTTCTGGACCTTCACATGATCACGCGATTACCATCTCATTCGCGCCACGGCCTTCCCATTCGATTCACTGTACACTTGGACACTCCTCCCGAGAACATCGAAAGTCGACCATATATATTTCCTATGGGAGATTCGTAAGTAATATAAGTATTATAATTTTTAAAATATCTTAATTATTTATTCAAATTTTTTTCACTTGATCGTAGGTTTGAAAATTCTGTACCTGTTATTCGCGAGATCAATAAAATCGTGAATAACTATTGGAGAGGAGATTCTTTGTCATACTCGAGCACGCCAGGACCTACAAAAGAATTATGGTGGTGTGAGTTTCAGGTATAATTGATTCATTTTATATATTAAATAAGTGATTATATAATCAATTGTTTTATTTTCATCTCAGTGGAGATTTATTTGGGACCCTAGTCAAGACTTGGAAGTTAAAAGAATTTTTAAAAAAAATGTGGCGATCATATCCGGCATGTATTGAGTCATGCCAAATCTCGAAAAAACCACTTTGTGTCACGTCAGAAAATTGGAGTAAAATCTCCAATTATTGGCAATCGGATGAGAGCAAAAAAAGAAGTCAACAGAATAAATTAAATCAAGCCTGTAATTCTGGAGACTTATCTGCAACATATGCGGGCGGATCTATAAATATCGAGGAGCATTCACGTAGATTGGTAATTTTTAAATTCTACAATTAGTTTATAAATTTATTTCAGATTATTAATTTATTTCTAACATTCTTATATTTAGTCTAAGGAATTGGGAAAGGAGCCGGAATTTATAGATACTTTCGTTCGCACTTTCCAAAAAAAAGATAAGACTTGGAGTGGAGATAGAGCTCGAGCTATTAAGGTTTGAAATCATCTTTAAACTTACTTTATAACTTTAATTCGGTTAGTTATGTAAATGCTCTGATTAAATTTTTAATTTTGTGTAGGAGAGATATGATCAGTTATCCTCATCTCAGAGAATTTCAGGAGATGACGGTGATACTGAGGGATCTGAGCCATCTGTTAGTAATAATATGGATTTATGGCTTGAGGCGAGTGGAGGATCCAAAGGGGGAAGGATACTAGGTATGGGTTCTCTGAGCAGACTGCATAATGCTCCTCGTAGATCTATTTCTTCTACTCCACCAGCAGTAGCGGCACAGATACACAACTTGACTGAGGAGGTTAGCAATTTGAAGGGCATAATACATGAAAGAGATCAGCAAATTTTAGCAATACAACATCAAAACTCACAAAGGGATCAGGAAATGATAGAGATGCGACGACAACAAGCCTTTCTTATGCGCCAGTTTCAGCAATTTACTTCTGGTACAAGTCATATTCCTCCGAGTCAAGACGATGATGGTGGCGACGATGATGATATTGTATGCATGTTTATAATTAGTATCTTTAAAATTGTTTAGTTTATTTAGTTTGTTACTCCTTCATTTTTTACATTTTTTATTAGTACTTTTTATTTTGCTTTAAACAGGAATGATCTATGAAGTCAATCCTTATGACGGTTGAAAATGCACATCATTGTAAGTCTTTGCATATTTATTTTCATGTTAGTATATAGTTTTTTTTAATGTATGCTACTATTTGTTGTTTGTTTCTTTTCTAATGCAGGTAGAAGAATGTCGGCGCGCGATTGCTTACCAGATTTTCTTTTTTTCTCCATGTGTTGAGATCTTTTGTGGATATTGTTATTTGGATATCATAACTATGTTGATATTTGAATTTTTGTAAGATATAACTTTTTATTTGGATATCTTTTGTTGGCTCATCACTTTATTATTTTGTGTTAGGACCTTTGTAACGCTAGAGGGGGGGTGATTAGCGTTTCTTCGTTTCTACAAGCAAGTTAGCGGAAGCAATACAAATACAAAACAAATACAAATACGAAATAAGAAACCAAACGCTAACACCCAATTTACGTGGTTCGGAGATGACGCTCCTACTCCACGGCAATCCGTAAGGTGGATTAGCCCTAGCCAAGCTTCACTATCTTCTCCTTTGGATGAACCAAGGTGGAGAAACCTTTCTTACAATACACTCCTCTTCTTTACAATGATGGATGATGAAGGACACTAGAAGAGGAGGTTTTGGATTGCTAAAAACACTTAGAAAACTTGGTGAGCACGAGGATGAAGTTAGGAGTTAGAGCACTAGCCTCCCCATGCTCCCCATGACCCCTTTTTATAGAAGAGGGGCTGTTTTTCCCGTTGGGCCTCGATCAGTCGACTGATGCATGCCATCGATCAGCCAACGGCAGCCAAAGCGATCTCGCGGAGATTTCGTGGCCGCAATCTCCAACAGCGGCCGGGTGATCGGTGATCTCTCCATCGATCGGTGATGGAGTGATCGATCAGTGATCACGCAGCGATCAGTGAGGCGCGTGCAGTGGCATTTCTTTCCTTGATCGATCTGCCCATAGCGATCGTGATCGTAAATCGATCGGCCCGACATGTCCAAGCGATCGTGATGGTCGATTTCACCACGACTCGGTAAACGACGACGATCGGTGATACATCGTATCGATCGATACTCATTAAGTATGAATAATTCATACTTGTTTTTATACCCTAGACCTAGACTCAACCTTCTAGCTCCGTATTAAGCCTTGCGCCTTCAGGATCCCTTCGAGTCCGCGACTTGTTCATCCTTTGCGCTTTGCTTCCAAGAGCTTCCTTCGGTTTCGTCATGTCTTGGTTTGCCAAATGCTTGGACTTTACGCCGCCAAGACTACAAGCTTGGACTTATGCTGCCAAGACCTTACTTTGGACTTCCTTTGCCAAGGTTCACTTGGACTTTACGCTGCCAAGACTACAAGCTTGGTCTTATGCTGCCAAGTCCATCCCTTGGACTTCCTTTGCCAAGATCATACTTGGACTTCCTTTGCCAAGGTTCACTTGGACTTTACGCTGCCAAGACTACAAGCTTGGTCTTATGCTGCCAAGTCCATCCCTTGGACTTCCTTTGCCAAGATCATACTTGGACTTCCTTTGCCAAGGTTCACTTGGACTTTACGCTGCCAAGACTACAAGCTTGGTCTTATGCTGCCAAGTCCATCCCTTGGACTTCCTTTGCCAAGATCATACTTGGACTTCTCTTTTACCTGTCACTTAAACACATTCGCAATTAGATCACAACACATTGCCTAACTTAAATGATTATCCAAACATCAAAACACATAAATGCTTGGAGCATTGTTGCACCAACATTTTGTTGTATTGAATGTATGTGTGTTTTGTTTGTATTTAATGTATTTATTTGGATATTAGAACTTATTGTGTTTTGTTGTGTGTGTGTGATAATTTGTATATACGATAGAATATCGAAACGGAATAAAGCTGTCAAAAATTTTTTTCTTTTGCGACAAATTTAGCGACAAATATCCCAATTCGTTGCTAAATCCCGATATATCTGCGACGAACTTTGCGACGAATTTAAATTTAAATCAAATTTCTGACAGTTAGCAACGAATCAATACAAAATTTTGCAACGAAATTTGCGGCCAATTTTACAGAAATTATTTAAATTACAAATATTTACAAAGCAATTAAATTGCGCAAATATTTTGCGACGATTTTTATGACAATTTGGAAACATCGCAAATTTACCAACGAATTCCTTTTTTCGTCGCGAAATTACCAACGAAAAAGTTTATTCGTCGCAAAAAATTGTTTTTTGCGACGAATTTTGCGACGAATTTTGCGACGAATTTTGCGACGAATTTGTATCAGTCGCAAATTTACCAACGAATTCCTTATTTCGTTGCGAAAATTTCCGACGAAAAAATTAATTCGTCGCAAAATTTTGCAACGAATTTTGGGAATCGGGGTAACTTTTGCAACAAAATTAGGGACGAATTTTAAAATTCGTCCCTAATTTTCGTCGCTAAAATTCGTCGGAAAAATTCGTCGCTATTTTTGTCGCTAATATTTGCGACGCTTTATTCCCAACAAAAAAATTTTTGTCGCTAAATTCGTCGCAAATTTTTTTTGCAACGATTTTTTTTTTAAAATTCGTCGCTAAATTCGTCCCAAATTTCTGTTTTTTTTGTAGTGATTGTATAGGTGATGCTTGGCCTTTGAATTTGCAAGGTGCTCCTCTCTTTGCTTCTTGGTCCATCTCGATTTTTCTAGCATTCTCCCTTCTTCGTCCCTAGGTATCTCAAAACCACTATCCATAATAAGCATGATATCAAAATCGATTTCAAAGAATACCTCCATTCTCTTCTTCCACCAAGAGAAATCGCCTTCGAACTTGGGTGGATGAATGTTGGAGCCGGCCATTGTCGTTGATTGTTGCGGCAGTGAATCTGGTGACAATCTCCTCGCTCTGATATCACTTGTTGGAGGATCATTGTCCGACTAGAAGGGGGGTTGAATAGCCCGCCTACTTTGATGGAAATCGTTCGCTTCTTAATCGTCTACAAGATTGTTAGCACAACGGAATATGCTAATTAAGACAATTAAAACAAAACAAAAAGTAAAGAGAGAGCAAACACAAATGCAAGTATGTGTTCGGACCTGTGCACCCGCTAGAAGGGGTGAATAGTATTTCGTCGTTTCTTGATGGAGTTCGTTCGCGTTTGATCGTCTACAATCTTGTTAGCACAGCGGAATATTAATAACAAAGACAAATAACAAGATACACAACCATAACGCAAAGATGTAACGTAGTTCGGAACCGTATGGTTCATACTCTACTGATTGAGCTCAAATGAGCTCTAGTGATGCTCATGCAACCACTAAACAATAATACTCCTTCTCGACAACAAGTTAGAGGTGGAGAAACCTTGTACAATAGATTACACAAAGTAATACAACAAATGCAAGAAAATACAAGTATGAAATACACTATAAGTAATGGAAAAATACTTTACAAAGAGCTTTTGATTGCTTGCTTGTTTGGTTGCTTGAGCAGCACTTGGAGACCCTGAAATGCACCAGCAAATCACCCCAAATAGCCCTAGTAACCGCTGCACAAAATCCTCCCTTTGTGCTCCTTTTAAACCTACAACTCGGGTTGATTTTCGCCTAGCAGTTGATTGATCGAGACCATCAGTCAACTGCTCCTGTAGCCGTTGTCTCACAATGGCATGAGCTGTTGGGTTTCTCCGGCACCGCGGTAAGTGTGTGTTCGAACATGTTTCATAAACATGTGCACAATGGAAGAATTAAAAGCAATAAATCTAATTTATTACAACACGCACACCACACGCATGCAAGATACAATATGTGTAGACATAATCGCAGTTTCAAATTTTGCAATAAAAGGAAATTATGCTAGTTGTACATGACGTATCACGTGCAATGGGAATGGCATCAACCGGAGCAACTCATGCTAGAGTTGCCTCTATCCATATCCATGCCGAGTACTATTAGGATAGCTTCGCCAAGCTACGAGCCTCGTCTTCGTAGGAGTCAATAGACTCGTGTTGAAGACGATGTGATCAAGAGAAGATCACAATCCGAATCAAAATTCGGATGCAAAATGAGTCCACAAAAACTCGCTTCTCCGGAGAGGTATTCGCCAACCGATTGACGAATTCTTGGTCCTCCACCTATGAGGATTACCGGAGATCCAATCCCCGGTAAGGAAGTCACTGTCGGAGCTCCAAATTCCATCCAAACGACACTCCGACAAGAAGGAAACAAGCTGTCCAAAAACTGGACAGCTTGGTGGAGGACTTAGCACCGGCCAAAGGAGATGGCCGGCTGATTCATGGTCACCGGAGCCAAGGTGGATCGTCGGAGGGTCACCAAAGGAGTGGATGGCAGCAGCTGGACGCCAGCAGCTAGGGTGGACAGTGGCACAAAAGCTGGGCTGGCTTCCTTGGGCGGCGGCAAGGAGAAGAGAGGGAGATGAGAGGATGAGCATTTTTCCAAAAATAAAACATAGGGCTCTCCAAACCTCTAGCCGCGCTTTTATAGAGTGTGTGTTTCTTAACCATTAAGAAACCTTCTCTTTAGAGTTATTGGTTCGTAACAAAAATCCGTTAACCCGCTCCAATAACTTAAGTTAAAATAAACCAAACCGAGTAGGTCTATTTTAAGTTAAAACGAACCGAATCAACTTTGGTTTATTCGTTTAAAATAAATCAAACCACTTTGGTTTATTTTCCACCATTGGATTAGAACCAAACCAATTTGGTTTATCCATCCATCATGTCTTCATAAGACTAGACCCATCCATGCTTCCATTGTGACTGAAATAATTTCATACTCGCTCCTATTTTGGTCCAACCAAACCTAGTTTCTCTCGATCTGAGAATCTCATTCTCAAGCTCATTTTAAATCCTTCGGATTACGCTCATTGTGCGTGTGACCAAATAGGTTCCCAATTTATGTTGGCCGTCTATAATTAACCATTAATTATAGAATGATCATGAGTGGCACCTAGTAGTATATCATGATCTCCAATTAACCGAAAAATCAATGGTTGATTCCAGAACCATTTCTGAAACCCTTCAGCAGCTATAATGAATCATGCCCTATTCCCTTCACGCATCTTATACCCACTTAGTTCAGGACATGGTCTATAGTGTCAGTCCCCACTAGGCTGACTACGTCACACCTAGCTCAAGTATCATTTGCTCATCCTACGGATTCTAGTTACTGCACATGTATCCAACAGTACCTTACTCTAAACATGTAATGCTTTGGCCAAAGACTTTAGTAACAATCCAACGAGAGGCCATGGGTATACATCTCCTCGCAAAGAGTGGTGAATCTTTTATAGGCTATTCAAACACCTTCGGGCACTTCGACTTATACCCAATCATCCCGGGTCTACATCTCCTCAGAGATGCTTGCTTAAGATGTCAAAGCATAAGTCTTCATGACCAAGATGACTTGAATACCGCAAGTCAAAGGAACATCGCACTTAAGATGCAGTAAGAACTTCATTGACATATCCATATATGTAGAGAACCATATGAAGTCTTACAGCTGGTTACTCCAATAAACTAGTTATCAAAACTAGCATCCACGATTAACTCTGGACATCACAATGTCTCTAGCTAGTGAGAATCAGCTGCTTGGATACACCAAGGAGTATACCTCGTGCTAGTCTTGACAGAATTGATGGTGTCCAAATCCATCAATTCATCGACTAGGGATAATTCCAATACATCACAATTACACATGTAGAGATACTCACTAGTTGTGATCCAATCACAAATTCTCTCATGCTGTGAATCGTACTGTGAACATTTAGTAAATGAGTTTAAGATCTAATCAAATACATGAAAACATGTATACTAAAATAGTGAATCTTCATTTATCATATAAATGGTTTAAACATAAGACGATTGCCTTAGGACACCTCTCATATATATAACTAACAAACTCCCACTTGGCCTAATGCCAATCGCCACGGTATCCAATACCATAAGCTCTAACATGACCCTCAAACTTACTTTGAGGTAATGCCTTAGTTAAAGGATCGGCTAAGTTCCTTTCAGTGGGAATCTTCTCGATTTGTATTTCCTTCCTACCAATGATCTCTCTGATCAGATGATAGTGGCAAAGCATATGTTTGGATCATTGATGAGACCTTGGCTCTTTTGCTTGTACAATTGCTCCATTGTTATCGCAGAAAACCGATATTGCTTCAACAATGGCTGGAACCACACCAAGTTCATAAATGAACTTCTTGATCCAAACCGCTTCTTTTGCTGCTTCCGAAGCTGCAATGTATTCTTCCTTTGTGGTAGAATCCTCTACAGTGTCTTGTTTGGAACTTTTCCAACTCACTGCACCCCCATTCAAGGTGAACACGTACCTAGATTGAGACCTGGAATCATCCTTGTCTGTCTGGAAGCTGGCATCCGTATACCCGCATATCACCATGTCCCCTTCTCCATATATTAGGAATACATCCTTAGTTCTTCTTAAGTACTTAAGGATCATCTTAACAGCCACCCAATGATCCATTCCTGGATCAGACTGGTATCTACTCGTGACACTCAGAGCATACGATACATCGGGCCTTGTACATAACATAGCATACATGATAGATCCTATTGCGGATGCATAGGGAATCTAACTCATGCAAATCCTCTCATCTTCTGTACGGGGACACATAGACATTGAAAGGTGTATCCCATTCCTGATGGGTAGGAAACCTTTCTTGGATTCCGACATGCTAAACCTCTTTAGCACTTGGTCTATATATGTAGACAGCGAAAGACCAAGCAACTAATTCAATCTATCCCTATAGATCTTAATTCTGAGGATGTAGGTTGCTTCACCCAGGTCTTTCATGGAGAATGTCTTGGACAACCAAATTTTAACTGACTGTAAGACAAAAACATCGTTTCCTATAAGTAATATGTAATCGACATACAATACTAGGAACACAACTGCACTCCCACTAACCTTCTTGTACACATAAGGTTCGTCTGGATTTTGTGAGAAATCAAACTTTTTGATTGTCTCATCAAAATGGATATTCTAGCTCCTAGATGTTTGCTTCAGTCTATATATGGACCGTCACAGTTTGCATACCTTGGTTTTATCAAACGATGTGAAACCCTCAGGTTGTATCATATATACGTCCTCAAGTAGGTTTCCATTAAGGAAAGATATTTTTCACATTCATCTTCCATATCTCATAATCATAATGAGCCGTTATGGCCAGGAGCATCCGAATGGATTTAAGCATAACAATAGGTGAATAGGTCTCGTCATAATCAACACCTTGCTTTTGACAATATCCTTTCGCCATCAGTCTAGACTTATAGGTAATCACATTACCATCTATGTCGGTTTTCTTCTTGAAAACCTACTTGCACCGTATAGGCTTTATGCCTTCAGCTGGGTCAACCAAGTTCCAAACTTGATTTTCATACATAGAATCCATTTCCGACTTCATGGCGTTAAGTCATTTATCCCTTTCTGAACTTTTCAGAACTTCTTCATAAATGGTAGGCTCCTCATCATCAATGAGTAACACATCATTCGATTCACTTACAAGAAATCCATCTCTCAGGAATGTTGCGTATTCTACCATATCTACGAAGATGTGGTGTCACAATAGGTCCAATCGATGGCTCATCACTATGAGTTATCGGTTGTGGTGCTTCACCAGGTATCTCATCTATGTCTATTGGAGTCTCTCGAGCCTCCTCAAGCACAACGACATTCCCACTGTTTTCTTACAAGAGAAACTCTTTCTCTAGAAACACAGCATGCCTTGAAACAAACACCTTTTGTTGCACAGGATGATAGAAATGGTAACCCCTTGTTTCCTTAGGGTATCTAATAAATAGATATTTATCAGACTTAGCATCCATTTTGTCTGATACAGTCTGCTTCACATAAGTAGGACAACCCCATATCTTCAAGTAAGATAAATGAGGTTTCTTACTATTCCATATCTCATATGTAGTAGTTGAGACTACCTTGGTTGGCATTCTGTTTAGCAAGTAAATAGTTGTCTGAAGTGCATAGCCCCAAAAGGACTTGGAAAGATTCACGTGATTCATTATCGACCTAACCATGTCCAACAAGGTCCGATTTCGCCTCTCAGATACACCATTATGCTGTGGTATATATGGCGGAGTCCATTGAGACAATATACCATTGTCCCTTAGATAATCTAGAAACTTTTAACTCAAGTATTCACCACCTCGATCTGATCGAAGTATTTTAATACTCTTGCCAAGTTGTTTCTCTACTTCATTTCTGAATTTTTTGAACCCTTCAAAGGCTTCAGACTTGTGTTTCATCAAGAACACATACCCAAACCGTGAGTGATCATCGGTGAAGGTAATGAAGTAGCTATAGCCTCCTAGAGCTTGAGTTGACATAGGTCTGCATGCATCAGTATGTATTAGACCAAGCAACTCTCCCACCGGTTCACCTTTTCCCGTAAAAGGTAACTTAGTCATCTTGCCTTTTAAGCATAATTTGCATGTATCGTATGAATCTAATTCAAATGATTCCAGAATTCCACATCGGTCTAATTCGGACATGCGTTTCCTGCTTACATGGCCAAGACGACAATGCCACATGTAGGAGGCTAATTGATTATCTTTTCGAGCACACTTGTTGCTCACTTCGATATTGAAAATGTCACTGGATACATCCAACGTATAAATACCATTGCTTAAAGTTCTAGTCTCATAAAGAACGCCATTCAAGGTTATATAACAACAATTGTTACTAAACGTCAAATGGTAACCATTTTTATATCAACAAGAAATAGAAATGATATTCTTTATCAACGAAGGAACATAAAAGCAATTTTCTAGTTCCAAGACAAGTCTTGTAGGGAGTCTCAACAAAGACGTTCCGATGGCGAGTGCAGCAACCTTTGCTTCATTCCCAACATGTAAATTTGACTCTCCCTTGACAAGTATTCTTCTATTTCTTATCCCATGTATGTCATTACATATATGTGAGCCACACCCAGTATCCAATACCCAAGTGTCTAAGAAAATAGAATGACAATCAATAACGAAGATATCTAAAGAAGATGGGGCATCTAATGCCTTATTCTTCTTCACGGACTCAAGATAAATCTTGCATTTTCTTCGCCAATAGCCCTCTTGAAGGGTTTTGCCCGGAAGCTCTGATTCCCTTTGAAGGGTTTCGCTTATCGAGTCCATAAGGGGAAACATCGCTTCCCACTTCACCTCGGTCGTTTGTTCATGGCGATCCCATCGATGTCCCCGGATTAAAAAATTTAATCCTAGACGAAAGGGATTGCCCAAACAACCAAGTCATTGTCGTGCTATTCGTTTAGAGAGGTCACTTGAACAAACTCGTTGTTCAAGCGACCATCCTCTATTCTACGAGTAGTCGCGGAATAGACAATGTCTGGATCACCAGTTTTTGTGTTTATGCTCAGGATCCAAGTATTATTTATCCATATACAGATTTATATCATGCTCATATTTCAAAAACAAATGCAAGCAAGCAACCATCCACACAAAACATGCATATAATTGAAAAGCAATTATAAACATAATACAAAAGAACACTAATCAAAATATACAAGATTATACCTCTTGTTATACCTCTTGATCTTCTATTGTATGTCCTTCCTCCTTTCAGACGTCGTGTGGGCGACGATCTACCAAAAGTTGAAGCCTCCTAGATCACCAATCTTCCTTTCCTTGTTCACTCCGAACAAAGGAAGATCCTAAAACAAAACTCATCATCCTATCTAGAACCGGCCACCAAGTCTATAAACTCGATGTTGCCGTCGGCCAAGGAAGAGAACATGGAGTATGAAAACCAACCAAAGGAGAAACGACAAGGGCATGGGAGCCAGCCAACACTTGGAGAAGAGAAAGGAAAGCAATCCTCCTCCTTGTTGCCACCCAAACCCTAAACTAAGCTCTCCTAATTTCCGGCCAAGGATGAAAGGAAGGAGAATAGGTTGAGCTCCGGCCAAGGTAGAGGGAACAAGGATAGTGGCCGGCCAACCTTAGGAAGAAGAAGAAAGGAGCTTCATATTCTTGTTGCCGCCCAACCTAATCCCAAAACCCTAACCCTAGCCGCCCAAGCCCAATCCTAATCTAATTAGGATTTGGTTGCCGCCCAAGGGACAAGCCCTAATCCCCATCCATCATCAGCCATAGATGAAAGGGAGAATGGTGGACGCCATCCAAGCCAAGGAGAGATGAGGGAAGAAGGGTGCTGGCCACCAAAGGAAGAAGAAGAAAAAAAACTTTCCTTAATTGTGGCCACCCAAAACCCTAACCTCCCTTGCTCTTGTCGGCCAAAACCCTAGCCCCCTTTCCTCTCCATTGTCTTGTCGCCCACCCCTAGTCCACCCTTTTATAGAGTTAGGGATAAGCCTTGGTTTAATCTCCACCATTGGTTCTAGGGATTTAATCTCAACCGTCGGATCTAGAGATTTAATCTCAACCGTCGGATCTTAGAGATTTAATCTCTACCTTTGGATCTAGAGTTTTGTTTCTATCCATTGGATCTAAGTTTCATGAGGTGTTAATAGGCTACAATAGGGACCATAAGGAGGAGTTGGATCTTGGCCACCCATGGATCAAGCCCACATAAAGTCCGATCCATAAATGATAATCCAATCCACTAAAGGATTATCATTGATCTACCTCACCAACCCCCATATGATAATATGGGCTCCATATATTATTTGTACATTTTCTCCCCGTGTTTAAGATCTCGAATGTCCATCAATTAATTAATTTACTGACCATTAATTAATCAACATCTAACTCCTTGAGTAGTACCACTCAACCTTTTCATCATGCCGGACCAAGTCCACCTGCAGGGTTTACATGATGAACCTTATGAGTTCCTCAAGGGGACATCATCATCCTAATATATAGGACACGGTTTCCTCCTATAATCAACGACACACCATATAAATAATATCATCTCCCAACTTACCGAGCCTATCGATTTAATCTATAAATCTCGCCCATTGGTAAATCAAAGAGATGAATACTAAGTATATGTGCCCGTTATTATATCGGGATTAAGAGCATGTACTAAATAATATCTGAGGTCCGATTCGATTATGTAGTCAGCAATAAATCGAATCACCTCTAAGTCGGTCCTGCTCAATACACTCAAAGTGCACTAGTGTGATTCTATGGTCAAGACAAACCAATACCAAATCACACTACAACCATTCCGATGGTTTGTACAAAGTCATATTGGTTGTGAGTCTTTACTTATACTTTACAAGGAGCCGATAACATGATCTCCCGTGTGACACCACACACCATGTTATCTACAATGTAATGTATTAGACAATATTGCATAACCATGCAAACAATGATCATGTGATTCTTATTTCAAAATACAGATGTTCATACAAAAAGTAGACTTTTCAGTATACATCCCTACAATCTCCCACTTATACTAAAAGACTATGTTTGTCCTCATCTTGCCATACATCGATTCCCCTTCCCTCCACATGCCTATCAAAGCTCTCTAGAAGGGCCTTAGTGAAAGGGTCTACGAGTCATCCTCGATGCAATCTTGCGACAACAACTTCTACCTCCTTTACGATTTCGTATCGGGTGGTACTTAGCTCTATGTGTTTACTTGCCTTATGGGCTCGTGGTTCCTTGAGTTTGCAAGCTGCACCATTATTATCACAATAAATTGTGATAGTTACGGGCAAACCAGAATCACATCCAAGTCCATCGGGAAGTTCTGAGCCACACAACTTCTTTGGCGCCTCGGAGGTGCCACATACTCGACTTCCATGGTGGAGTCGCCACGCATTTAGCTGGACACTCCTCCATACAATGGCTCCACCTCCCAAAGTAAACACAAAACGTGAGGTCGACTTACTGTTATCCCTATCAGATTGGAAGTCGGAATCCGTGTAACCCACAGGGAGTAATTGGCCTGCCCCGGTAAACTAGCATATAATCCCTAGTCCTTCTCAGGTACTTCAATATATGCTTTACCGTAGTCCAATGTCTCTGTCCTAGATTACTTTGATATCTGCTGACCATGCCCACAGCAAAGCAGATATCTGGTCTCGTACATAGCATCGCATACATGAGGCTCCTACTGCCAAAGCATAAGGAACCGCCTTCATCTCCTCTATCTCCTCAGATGATCTAGGACACATATTCTTAGATAAAGGAACTCCATGCTTGAAAGGTAGAAAACCCTTCTTAGAGTTCTGCATGCTAAAATGCTCCATAATCGTGTCTATGTATGAAGCTTGGGATAAGCACAACATCCTTTTCCTGCGATCCCTTATCACCTTGATCCCAAGGATGTGTCCCACCTCTCCCAAGTCCTTCATATCAAACTGTTTGGACAACTATACCCTTACGCCCGATAACACCTTGATATTGTTTCCAATCACCAAAATGTCATCTACGTATAGTTCAAGAAATACCACTATATTTTCGTCACATCTCTTGTATACACAAGACGCATCCGGACTTTGAATAAATCCATAAGACTGGATTACCTCATCAAAGCGGATATTCCAAGACCTCGAAGCTTGTTTCAATCCATAAATGGACCGATTAATCTTACATACAAGATGCTCTTTGCTAAGATACTGTATCTTTATCTTGGATTGCCTCGTCATATGTCTAGGGATCAGGTTCATGTTCGCCAGGGACCAAATCAGAAGATTCTCCCAAGAACATGAATCTATCAGGCTGTGTCACAACCCTCCCACTACGACGAGGTATCCCCTGTGTATCCTCTGTGACACGCGGTGCAGTGACTTGTGGTATATCCTCTTGTACCGGTGGTACTAAAGAAGTGACTTCCCCTTTTAATTCCTCCAGAATAATTTTACTCTTAGGCTTGTGGCTCATCACATAGTCTTCCTCTAGAAATTTGGCATTCATGCTAACGATCACCCTCTGATCTCTAGGACTATAAAACAATCCACGCTTCGTTCCCTTGGGATAGCCAACGAACATGCATACTTCTGTATGAGGTTCCAACTTACCAAAGATCTGCCTTCAAAGACATGTGCCGACTCCCATATCCGAATATGTCTTAGACCCACACCCTGTGGGAGTAGAAGGCACCGATTTAGATGGAACCAAGTTCGTAATGTACACCACAGTATCTAGAGCATATCCCCGTAACGAACTGCAAGTCGTAATAACTCATCATCGATCTAACCATCTCCATAAGAGTCCTATTCCTTCGATCTACTACACCATTCATGGGGTGTGCCAGTGCACCAATTGGGATTGAATCCCACCTCGATAGGTAATCCCTAAACTCTCACCACGTAAGATAGGTACGCAGAGAGGCCCCACCTCTCTCAATTTCCATCATGCCAGCGGCGCATTCACCTCACGTAAAGCAGCAATGTAACCGAACGACGGACTTCAGGCCATCAGGTAAATGTATCCATATCTTGAGTAATCGTCTATAAAAGAGATGAAATACTCAAAACCACCTCTAGCCTGGATAGACATAGGACCACACAAATCAGAATGAACCAATTCTAACACATCTTTGGCTTTATACCCCTTGACCTTAAAAGGCCTCTTAGTCATTTTATCCTCTAAGCAAGATTCGCAGGTTGGAAAATCTTCCACCACTAATGAACCCAAAGGTCCATCAGCTATCAACCTTTGAATTCTGCTTAGGTTAATATGACCAAGCCTAAGATGTCAAAGATGTTGGAATGTATACTGAAAGCCTAGCTCTTTTTGTATGAAAATTTTATTTTGGAATAAGAATCACATGATCATTGTTTGCACTTTATATATTTATTATATGTGTGTGTGCATATTGTCTAATATTTTACATTGTAGATAACATGGTGCTTGGTGTGGCACAGAAGATCATGTTATCAGTCCCTTGTAAAATATAAGTAGAGGCTCACAACCAAGATGGTTTTGGACAAACCATTGGCATGGTTGTAGTGTAGCTTGGTATTGTTTTGTCTTGAACATAGAATTACACTAGTACACTTAGGTGTATTGAGCAGGACCAACATAGAGGTGATTCAATTAATTGCTGACTACATAATTGAATCGGACCTCGGATATTATATTGTATATGCTCTTAATCCCGATATAATAACGGGCACATGTACTTAGTATTTATTTCTTTGATTTACCAGAGGGTGAGATTTAGATGGATTAAATCAATATGCCCGGTAAGTTGGGAAATGATATTATTTACATGGTGTGTCGTTGATTATAGGAGGAAACCGTGTCCTATATACTAGGTTGATGGTGTCCCCTTGAGGAGCTCATAAGGTTCATCATGTAAACCCAGCTGGTTGACTTAGTCAACATGATGATAAGGTTGAGTGGTACTACTCGAGGAGTTAGATGTTAATTAATTGATGGTCAGTAAATCAATTAATTGACAGACATTCGATATCTTAAACACGGGGAGATGAATGTACAAATAATATATGGAGCCCATATTAATTTATGGGGGTTGGTGAGGTAGTTCAATGATGATCCTCTAGTGGAATGGAACATCATTGATGGATCAAGTTTGTGTGGTTCCGATCCATCGAGTGGCCAAGATCCAACTCCTCCTTATGGTTCCTATCGTAGCCTAATATAATCCTCGTGAAGTCTAGATCCAAGAATGTAAAACAAAACTCTAGTACCAACGGTTGGGATTAAATCCCTAGATCCGATGGTTGGGATAAAACCCTAGAATCGACGATTGGGATTAAATCCCTAGATCCGACGGTTGGGATGAAACCCTAGATCCGACGGTTGGGATGAAACCCTAGATCTGACGGTTGGGATGAAATCCTAGATCCGACGGTTGGGATGAAACCCTAGATCCGACGGTTGGGATAAAACCCTAGATCCGACGGTGGAGATTAAATCCCTAGATCCGACGGTGGAGATTAAAGGAGGCTTAAGCCCAATTATATAGGTAGAGGGCTTAGGTTGGGCGGCAATTAGAATTGGTTCAATTGGAGTTAGGGTTTTAGGTTGGGCGACTAGGGTTTGGAAGCTAAGGCTTGGGCGACAACATTGTGACAAGTGCCGGCGCCCATCTTCTTCCATCAAGACTTGGCCGGCGCCCATCCTCTTGGTCCCTCTCTTATTCCTTGGCCGGCGGCAACCTCTCTTCAAGGTTGGCCGGCGTTCACTCCTTCATACTCTCCAAGGTGGCCGGTGGTTCTCCTTGCATTGGTGGCTGGCGCTTCATCCATTCGTTCCTTGGCCGGCGATTGCATCAAACTCCCTTGCTTGGTGGCCGGTTCTAGAAAGGAAAGATTTTGTTGGTTCTTCTCTTTGTTCACAGCGGACAAGGAAGAGAAGAATGCGATCTAGAAGGCTTCTACTCGTGGAGGATCTTCGCCCACACGTCGTCCACGAGGAGGATAGGACATACGGTAGAAGATCGTAAGGTATAATGTTTTACAACTTTATTTTCTAATCTTAGCATGTTCTTTTATGTGTTGATTATACAAGTGTGTGTATGTATATATTTTGTATAATCATGGACCCCGAAGACAAACACAAAAACCGGCGATCCGTCCGTCGTCTCTTCCGCGGCTAACCAACTAGAAGAGTTGTGTTGCTTGAACAACTAGTTTGTTCAAGCGATCACTCAAGTTGTTAGCACGACGATGAATTGGTTGTGCTAAGGAAACTCATCTCATCCGGATTAATTCTTTCATTAGTGAAAATTTTAATCCGGGGACATGGGAGCCAATGAGCCTCCGAAGCAACTCCCTACAAAAGATATGTTTGATTCATTTTTGAAGGTTCTTTTCTCTTATTGGAATTAGAAGATGAGTTATTAACTTCAATTTGCATCGTGGGAGGTTTTGGTTCAAGTGTATACAAATTTTCTATCAATGTACCTGAATAGATATTCTCCCTATTTACTTTTTATAACAACTCTGTTATTAAAAGAAATAGAATATCCATCCATAAACAATTTAGAAACTGAAATTAAATTCTTTCTAAATAAAGGTACATAAAGGGAATTTTCCAGAACCAAAGTTTTATTTTTCTCAAAAGATAAATAAAACTTCTCCCATTGCAACAGCCGCCACCATTATGACATTGCCCAAGTAAACGGTAATCTCTCCCTCAGCTCGTTGTCGGGTTTCCTGAAACCCCTGCAAAGTATTGCAGATATGATCAGAGGCTCCCGTATCTACACACCAGGTGTCGGTAGATAACACTGATAACCATGTTTCAACGACTAGACCAAAGGATATACCTTTGTTCTGTTTCGGATTGGGATAGTCCTTCTTCCAATGTCCATCCTGCTTGCAAGTGAAGTACTTGCCTTTCGACTTCTTCACTCCTCCCTGAGATCCTCCCACCACCTTTGCTCCTCCTTGTTTCTTCTTCTTCTTTCCTTTTGGCTTAGAAGTAGAAACTTTCTGAGCAATCATGGCCTTAGCCTGAGCAAGCCTTTCTGTCGACTGGAGAATGATATCGACTTGGGTTTTCCCATCAATCTCAACTCCATGGACTTCCAGCTCATTCGCAAGCTTAGGAGGATACTCTTCGAAGAGTATATACTTGTACTCCTTAGCAGTTAAGACAATATCTAGATTCTTTTCCAATCAACATTATTTGGGTACAGTAAGTTTATTTTCCTTTAGTATCACAGCAAGTGGACTGAAAGTCATTTTGAAAATCTTAAGAATCACATAGATCATTACTTTATATTTCAAAAAATTATTGATTCCTCAAACAATAAAATTTTAAAATCAACCAACACCTCAAAACACCGAGAATATCATATGCCACGATAGTGTGGATGTATACGAATTCTACATTTGTAAGAGGAGGTTTTACCCATTAATTTTACTATCTTGTCAACCTAACTTTATGACAAGTAAAATTAATAGTTGGTTTCTCTTCGGCCCTACAAATAAAAGCAGTGACTCCGATGGGGAGGATACTTATATTTGTATCTAAGTGTTCACCATTACTTGGTACCAAGGTAATTATCTTGGGTTATGTGTCTTACGATGGGGAAGTACACACGCTCTTTGATAATTGCCTATAACCATATTTGACCTTGTGATCCGCAAACAAACTCATCCGATGGGGAGGAAGGCACTCAGAGCCGACGCGCAAGTTTGTTTGCATCACATGTCAAATCGTATTGGAGGCCGTGGGAAAAAAAATTCCCTCTCCCACTTAGTAATTTGAAAATGAGGAATTTTCTAGCCTACGACATGCATATCAAACAAAAAGCAATAAATATGAAAAATAAATTATTTTCCAACTATTATGGCTTTTGTCTTCAATATGTCTCCCGTCGTAACGCCTTCTCGTCCGCTCCTCCTACGCCATGTACAAGCCATCCAGAGATCTAAGTCGAGACTAAAACCTATTTTAATTTACATCCATCGATCCTATACTCCACGAGGGAGTGTACATGAAATCTAGATCGAAAGTAAAATAAAATAAAGAGTGGTTAAACAATGTCGTATCTAATTTACAAAAAATCAAATACTAGCCTCGTCAACCCCGAGGATTCAACAAAATATACACATACAATCACATACACCCATATGGTCATAATAGTCGGATCTTATGCCTGCAACCAAAGAGTTAAACTACGCATATCCTACTATTATCCGGCACATATAATATATGAAAAGTTCATAAAAAATTAACCAAATCTTAAACACACAAAACCAGAAACCTTGGCTCTGATTCCCTTTGAAGGGTTTTGCTTATCGAGTCCGTGAGGGGAAACTTCGCTTCCCACTTCACCTCGATCGTTTGTTCATGGCGATCCCATCGATGTCCCCGGATTAAAAAATTTAATCCTAGACGCAAGGGATTGCCCAAACAACCAAGTCATCGTCGTGCTATTCGTTTAGAGAGGTCACTTGAATAAACTCATTGTTCAAGCGACCATCCTCTATTCTACGAGTAGCCGCGGAATAGACGATGTCCGGATCACCGGTTTTTGTGTTTATGCTCGGGATCCAAGTATTATTTAGCCATATACAGATTTATATCATGCTCATAGTTGAAAAACAAATGCAAGCAAGCAACCATCCACACAAAACATGCATATAATTGAAAAGAAATTATAAACATAATACAAAAGAACACTAATCAAAATAAACAAGATTATACCTCTTGTTAAACCTCTTGATCTTCTATTGTATGTCCTTCCTCCTTTCGGACATCGTGTGGGCGACGATCTACAAAAAGTTGAAGCCTCCTAGATCACCAATCTTCTTTTCCTTGTTCACTCCGAACAAAGGAAGATCCTAAAACAAAACTCATCTTCCTATCTAGAACCGGCCACCAAGTCAATAAACTCGATGTTACCGCCAGCCAAGGAAGAAAACATGGAGTATGGAAACCAACCAAAGGAGAAACGACAAGGGCATGGGAGTCAGCCAACACTTGGAGAAGAGACAAGAAAGCAATCCTCCTCCTTGTTGCCACCCAAACCCTAAACTAAGCTCTCCTAATTTCCGGCCAAGGATGAAAGGAAGGAGAATAGATTGAGCTCCAGCCAAGGTAGAGGGAACAAGGATAGTGGTCGGCCAACCTTAGGAAGAAGAAGAAAGGAGCTTCATCTTCTTGTTGCCGTCCAACCTAATCTCAAAACCCTAACCCTAGTGCCCAAGCCCAATCCTAATCTAATTAGGATTTGGTTGCCGCCCAAGGGACAAGCCCTAATCCCCATCCATCATCAGCCATAGATGAAAGGGAGAATGGTGGATGCCGGCCAAGCCAAGGAGAGATGAGGGAAGAAGGGTGTCGGGCACCAAAGGAAGAAGAAGAAGAAAAACTTTCCTTAATTGTGGCCACCCAAAACCCTAACCTCCCTTGCCCTTGCCGCCCAAAACCCTAGCCCCCTTTCCTCTCCATTGTCTTGTCGCCCACCCCTAGTCCACCCTTTTATAAAGTTAGGGATAATCCTTGGTCTAATCTCCACCATTGGTTCTAGGGATTTAATCTCAACCGTCAGATCTAGAGATTTAATCTCAACCGTCGGATCTTAGAGATTTAATCTCTACCTTTGGATCTAGAGTTTTGTTTCTATCCATTGGATCTAAGCTTCATGAGGCGTTAATAGGCTACAATAGGGACCATGAGGAGGAGTTGGATCTTGGCCACCCATGGATCAAGCCCACATAAAGTCCGATCCATAAATGATAATCCAATCCACTAAAGGATTATCATTGATCTACCTCACCAACCCCCATATGATAATATGGGCTCCATATATTATTTGTACATTTTCTCCCCGTGTTTAAGATCTCGAATGTCCGTTGATTAATAAATTTACTGACCATTAATTAATCAACATCTAACTCCTTGAGTAGTACCACTCAACCTTTTCATCATGCCGGACCAAGTCCACCTGCAGGGTTTACATGATGAACCTTATGAGCTCCTCAAGGGGACATCATCATCCTAATATATAGGACACGGTTTCCTCCTATAATCAATGACACGCCATATAAATAATATCATCTCCCAACTTACCGAGCCTATCGATTTAATCTATAAATATCGCCCATTGGTAAATCAAAGAGATGAATACTAAGTATATGTGCCCATTATTATATCGGGATTAAGAGAATGTACTAAATAATATCTGAGGTTCAATTTGATTATGTAGTCAGCAATAAATCGAATCACCTCTAAGTCGGTCCTGCTCAATACACTCAAAGTGCACTAGTGTGATTCTATGGTCAAGACAAACCAATACCAAATCACACTACAACCATTCCGATGGTTTGTCCAAAGTCATCTCGGTTGTGAGCCTTTACTTATACTTTATAAGGAGTCGATAACATGATCTCCCGTGTGACACCACACACCATGTTATCTACAATGTAATGTATTAGACAATATTACATAACCATGCAAACAATGATTATGTGATTCTTATTTCAAAATACATATGTTCATACAAAAAGTAGACTTTTCAGTATACATATCTACACCTCCTTGCCATAATGATGGCAAGTGCCCTTTTGAGCTGGTTATGCCTTTTTACCCTTTTTTCTTCTTCCCCTTCTACTGTTCCTTTGACTGCATCTTAGAACCTTTATTCGAGGAATCAACTAATAGCACCGTCCCCTGCTCATGCTTCACAAAAGGCTCCACAGTCTTCAACATGTTGAGCAGTACCACAGATGAAGCTTCCTGCATCTCAGAGGTGAAGAGGAGCTTGGAGACTTTGAACCTTTCGAATCTCACTCTCTCATCAAACAACTCATAAAGATGAAGGACTATGGTATGAACATCCATATACTCATGCTACTTCCGTAGCTCGGGTACCATCGCAACTCACATGATGAAACTCACCAATTCAAAATCACTCACATGTTTCTGATAGGCCAACAATTGGTCCGGAGTTGTGACATCACTAGGACGGGCGGGAAGAGGCTCTTCGAGGACATACGCAAGCTTTTTTGCCTTAAGAACAATTCTCAAGTTTATAATCCAGTCCAAGAAGTTCAACCCAGTCAATTTATTCAAATTCAAAATAGAGCGCAAATTCAAAGACATCATGATCAAGCGATTAATCTAGAAATATAAATCAAGCATATATGAGAAAGATTATTTAAAATGCATCCACATACATTTATAAAATCCCATTCACTTTTCGAATTTTAAAACCCCAAAATCACTTTGGGAGATCGTAGGTCCATCTTCAAATGGGTTGATATCCAACATAGATTTGAACAACCTTGGAGAGAATCCAACAAGTCATTCATAGCTACAATGGTAGGTATCAAGTATACCGATTGAATATCACATATATACAACTATCATAATGTGCTATCAACTAATTGAATGTTCACACATACATCGGGTTGTTAACTCATTAACAAGTATGCATCATACGCATAGCACCCAACTTCACCTCCCTTCACATCGACCTTGGAGAGAGTCCAACAAGCCGATACTCCAGGTTAAAGCCAACCCATTAATCGAGAAATAGTTTTAATATGGATAGAGCGCATTCAACAAATTAGCCCAGCCTAGCTTGGAGAGAGTCCAACAACCAAAGCTAACGATTGACCTCTGACTCTTACCATATTAATATTAAACTATTCCATGGTTTGAACATGTTCGGGTTTGAGCCGGGCTTGGAGAGAGTCCAATAACTCAAACAAGAAACAGAACTCTGGTCCAACAATATTAATGGAACGTGTAGGCTTTAATATTGTGTAAGGGTTTTAATGTCTCATCCTCTTTGCATGCAAATAACTATTATCTACATGGCATGGCATACATGGCATACATCTACATGTCACGACACGTATGGCATAATGATATGCATCTAATGCAATTACATGGCATACAATTATAGCATGTACAAAATTTCCTTATATGTCATAACTATTTATGGAAATAAAATATGTTTGAGATTTGATTCCCCAAATCAAATCATGATTAAATTAGGAAACAAATTTCCAAATCTAATCACATATTTTGTTTATAGAAAGTCTTAATTAAGAAAAGTCAAATTTAATTTAGGAAATAAATTTCCTAAATTGTCAAAACTATTTATGGAAATAAAATATGTTTTAGATTTGATTCCCAAATCAAATCATGATTAAATTAGGAAAAAAAATTCCAAATCTAATCACATATTTTATTTATGGAAAGTGTTAATTTTCATAAATACTTCTAAACTTTCCAAAAGTAGAAGATTTCCATAAACACTTCTAAACTTTCAGAAATTAGAAAATTTCCATAAATACTTTTAAACTTTTCAAAAGTATAAAATTTCCATAAATACAATTATGACTATCACAAAATAGTTTTACGATTATGTCGAAACACAACCTGGGCTCTGATACCACTGTTGGGTTTCCCCGGCACCCAACAAGTGTGTGTTCGAACATGTTTCGTAAATATGTGCACAGAGAAAGAATTAAAAGTAATAAATTTAATTTATTACAACACATACCACACGCATGCAAGATACAAAATGTGTAGACATAATCACAATTTTAAATTTTGCAATAAAAGGAAATTACGCTAGTTATACCTAACGCATCACGTGCAGCGGGAATGGCATCAACCGGAGCAACTCACGCTAGAGTTGCCTCTATCCGTATTCACGTCGAGTACCGTTGGGATAGCTTCACCAAGATACGAGCCTCATCTTCGTAGGAGTTACTAGCCTCATGTGTCAAAGATGATGTGATTGAGAGAAGATCACAATCCGAATAAAAATTTGGATGCAAAACGAGGCTGCAAAAACTCACTTCTCCGAAGATGTATTCGTCAACCGATTGACGAATCCTTGGTCCTCCACCTGTGAAGATTACCGGAGATCCAATACCTGATAAGGAAGTCACTATCGGAGCTCCAAACGCTGTCCAAATGATGCTCCGACAAGAAGGAAACAAGCTGTCCAAAAATTGGATAGCTTGGTGGAGGACTTGGCGCCGACCAAAGGAGATGGTCGGCTGATCCTTGGTCACCTGAACCAAGGTGGATCGTCGGAGGGTCACCAGAGGAGTGGCCAGCAGCAGATGGATGTCAGCAGCTAGGGTGGACGGCAGCACAAAAGCTGGGCTGGCTTCCTTGGGCGGCGGCAAGGAGAAGAAAGGGAGAGGAGAGGATGAGAGTTTTTCCAAAAATAAAACTTAGGGCTCTCCAAACCTCTAGTCGTGCTTTTATAGAGCACGTATTTCTTAACCATTAAGAAACCTTCTCCTTAGAGTTATTGGTTTGTAACAAAAAACCGTTAATCCGTTCCAATAACTTAACTTAAAATAAACCGAACCGAGTTGTCTATTTTAAGTTAAAACAAACCGAACCAACTTTGGTTCATTCGTTTAAAACAAACCAAACCACTTTGGTTTATTTTCCATCATTATATTAGAACCAAACCAATTTGATTTATCCATCATGTCTTCATAAGACTCGACCCATTCATGCTTCTATTGCGACTGAAACAATTTCATTCTTGCTCCTAGTTTGGTCCAACCAAACCTAGTTTCTCTCGATCTGAGAATCTCATTCTCAAGCTCATTTTAAATCCTTCGGATTACGCTCGTTGTGCGTGTGACCAAATAGGTTCCCGATTTATGTTGGTCGTCTATAATTAACCACTAATTATAGAATGATCATGAGTGACACCTAGTAGTACATAATGATCCCCAATTAACCAGAAAATCAATGGTTGATTCTAGAACCATTTCTGAAACCCTTTAGCAGCAACAATGAATCGTGTCCCGTTCCCATCACGCATCTTATACCCACTTGGATCAGGACATGGTCTATAGTGTCAGTCCCCACTAGGCTGACTACGTCACACCTAGCCCAAGTAATATTTTCTCGTCCTATGGATTCTAGTTACTACACATGTATCCAAGAATACCTTACTCTAAACATGTAATGTTTTGGCCAAAGACTTTAGTAACAATCCAACGATAGGCCATGGGTATACATCTCCTCACAAAGAGTGGTGAATCCTTTATAGGCTATTCAAACTCCTTCGAGCACTTCGACTTGTACCCAATCATCCCGGGTCCACATCTCCTCAGAGATGCTTGCTTAAGATGCCAAAGCATAAGTCTTCATGACCAAGATGACTTGAATACCGCAAGTCAAAGGAACATCGCACTTAAGTTGCAGTAAGAACTTCATTGACATATCCATATATACAAAGAATCATATGAAGTCTTACAGCTGGTCACTCCAATAAAACTAGTTACCATAACTAGCATCCACGATTAACTCCGGACATCACAATGTCTCCAGCTAGTGAGAATCAGCTGCTTGGATACACCAAAGAGTATACCTCGTGCTAGTCTTGACAGAATTGATGGTGTCCAAATCCATCAATTCATCGACTAAGGATAATTTTAATACATCACAATTACACATGTAGAGATACTCCCTAATTATGATACAATCACAAATTCTCTCATGTTGTGAATCGTACTGTGGACATTCAATAAATGAGTTTAAGATCTAATCAAATATATGAAAACATGTATACTCAAATAGTAAATCTTCATTTATCATATAAATAGGTTAAACATAAGACGATTTTCTTAGGACACCTCTCATATATATAACTAACATGAGCCATGTTGGATAAGTTCCAACAGATATGCCATCAATCGACTAATCATACCCGTCAGTCGACTGATCGAGTCATCACTCAATTGTCAAACCCTAAAGTCGACTCAGAAACATTCTATCCCCAAATACCCTACCATCAGTCGACTAATATCCAGATCAGTCGATTGCTCAGGCTAGCAGTCGACTGCCCAATGCTAGCAGTCGACTGCTAGGCCAATTCCTGTAGTCGAATACCAATCGACTCACATCAATCGACTCACATCAGTCGACTGACTATAATATCAGTCTACTGATAACCTCATCCAGGAGGTTTTAACCCCAAGTATGGTGCCCCTGTACTTGCTAGACCACCCTTAGCCTAGACTTAAGCCTTCTAGTCACCTCCATCAGCCTCATGCCTATCGAATCCCTCCAAGTCATCCATGACTTGTTCATCCATACAGTAACCTTCAGGTGCTTCTATTAGCTATTGGCATACTATTGTGGTCTACACTGCCAAGGCACATTGGGCTTACACTGCTAAGACTCCGCTTGGATTTTACGCTTCCAACCATTGGACTTATGCTGTCAAGACTCCACCCTTGGGCTTTACGCCGCCAATATCACCCCTTAGAATTTCCAATTGTCAAGACTCAAGCTTGGACTTTCCCTTTCCAAGACCCATGCTTGGACTTTCCTTGCCAACCCATGTTGGACTTTCCATGCCAAGTAAACAAGACTCGGACTTCCCCTTGCCAAGACTCATGCTGAGCTTTTCATGTCAAGTACACAAGACTTGGACTTCTCCCATAACAATGGTCAAACCATTGTCAAACATCAAAAGCATGACCTGGGTCGATTGCACTAACAATCTCCCCAAAACATTGTCAGACATCAATGTTAAACATCAAAACACTACTCGAGTCAAACTCGAATCTTGTCAATCGTGACCTGGGCCGATTGCACCAACAATCTCCCCCTTTTTGATGTTTGACAAAAACCAAACACATTTGAGTTAGGCCACCTAACTCAACTCTCCTTACCAATTGTCCCAAATTGGTAGTTTCACTTTCTCCCCCTTTTTGACATACATCAAAAAGGTTCTCCCCAAGGAGGTCAATGTCTCATATCCCAATGAGATTTTACAATCTCCCTCTTGGTCCAAAAACATCTAGGATGCCTACAATCTTCCTAGAGATAAGTCTCATATCACTCAAGAGAGGCACTCCTATGAAGTCTCTCAATTTCCAAATTAGGCATCTCAAATTTCCATTTATCCCCCTCATGAGGAAGAATAACATCCATCATCCCATGATGGATACCTCCCCCAAAAGGCTTGATCTCCCTTGACCATTGCACCAATAATGTCCTTGGAAAGTCCCTAAGTCTATAGGCACTCTAAACCATCAAAATTAAGGTTAAAAGTTCGACATTAAACTTTCCCACACCTTACAATTGATACACACCCTAACAACTCTCCTAATCCATATCCAATGGAATTTCACCCTTTCTAATGTTTTCCAAAGCATATCCTAGGGTTAGGAGCAGTTAGGGAACCCTAACATAGCTGAAACATGGGCTAAACATCCTTGTTTACCTGAAATCAGCTCTGGCAGTCGACTCTGACAGTAATTAGTCGACTGCCCTATACATCAATCGACTGATATCAAGCGACAGTCGACTGATAACTAAAATTTCCAAATTTCAGTTATCAGAAATGAACTTTGGAAATTCATAAATTATTATACATAATTTGAAAAATCCTGAAACTTTATACGTATAATACTTATAAGCAATACAATGGGTGAAAAATATTGGAAAAATAATTTCCCCATAAAATAGTGAAATAGATACAAAGATAAAAAATGAAGAAAAACTTCAATGTTTTGAGCCCTCTTTATATCAACATCATTAATGGTGACTTCTATCCAAAGATAGATTGCACCAAGGTTTTTCAAATTGTTTTAAAACCTTATATTGGATCATGTTCTTTGGGTTCAATGCACATGGCTTGAACATAAGCTTTCCCAATGATCCATCCATGATTTTAGATGAGTTTGAGTTCATCTAGATGCAAAAACTATGCACCTTAAACTCAACTCATATCCTAGCATCTCACATGTATCTAGGGTGTATCAATACACATACATGTCAATGTAATGTGAGATGTGGGTTTTGTTTATCCTAATCTAGGGTTTCATGTATTTTTCTAAGGCAACACTACTTGATTCCCTTATACATGGGACTTCAAGTCATGCCAATTGTCCTTAACTCAATTTTTATTAATGCATGAATGATTATGGCATTAAAGATGATATAAATAAGCATGTGCTCATAATCATGATGTCATGGCATAAAATAGAATCTAAGCATACATGACATTTAAGCTTAAACCTAAGTAATATGATGACATACTAAATGATTAAAAGTATATATAATGTCATGACATGTTATATAGAAAATCAAGCATGGCAAATAAAATGTAAAGGTATATAATACCTAAATTTTAATATTTATTGTTATTTATTATTATTAAACCCATTTTTCCATATTATCATTTATCTCCCAAGTGTGCAAAAACCTAAAATGGCACACTATGACCTCTAGCCTTAATTGTGCCAATTTGATTGATTTTTTAACTTCTATAAATTGCATTGGCACATCCTAAAAGACCTTTAAAATTATAATCATCCTTATTTCCAAAGTACCCCATTACCTTGGAAATGACCTAAAGTGCCACTTTACTATGGTTAGGTTAACTACCCATCCATTTAAAGTTGACACACCTAAACCCAATTAGCGTGAATCGATCACGCTCCTAGGAACTCAATACCTATTGGAGCTCCTTGGGTTAACTAGTGAAGGGGGGAAACTTTGCTTCCCACTTCAACTCGGTCGCTTGTAGATGGCGATCCCGTCTTCGTCCCCGGATTAAAAAAATTAATCCTTGACAAATAGGGATTACCCAAGCTACCGTTTCATCGTCGTGCTATTCGATTAGAGTGGTCACTTGAAAAAACTTGTTGTTCAAGCAACCTACCTCTATTCTTCGAATAGCCACGGAATAGACGATGTACGGATCACTGGTTTTTGTGTTTTCATTCGGGGTCCAAGTAAATTAGCCACATATAATTGAAAACAATTATAGACATAATACAAAAGAATATAAACAAGCATTATAACTCTCGATCTTCTATTGTATGTCCTTCCTCCTTTTGGACGTTGTGTGGGCGATGATCTTCCAAAAGTCGAAGCCTCCTAGAACACGTTCTTCCCTTTCGTGCTTGCTCCGAACAAAGGGAAGAATGAAATGAAACTCTTCTTCCTTTCTAAAACTGGCCACCAAGTCAAAGGACTTGATGTTGCCGTCGGCCAAGGAATGGGTGATGGAGTGTCGGCCAACCTTGAAGAAGGGTTGCCGTCGGCCTCAAGGAGAGGAGAGGATGCCGACCAAGGAAGAATAAAGGGAGGGGATGGGCGCCGGCCAAGGATGAGAGGGTGATGATGGGTGCCGGCCAACTCTTGAAGAAAAGAAAGGAAACAAACCTCAACCTTCCACCTTGTTGCCGCCCAAGCCAAAACCCTAACCCTAGCCGCCCAAAGCTTATCGCCCAAACCCTAATCTCCCTTCAATGTCTTGCCGCCCACCCCTTAAGCCATATTTATAGAGTTAGGCTTAAGCCTCCTTTAATCTCCACCGTCGGATCTAGGGATTTAATCTCAACCGTCAAATCTAGAGATTTAATCTCAACTGTCAGACCTAGAGATTTAATCTCCACCGTCGGATCTAAAGATTTAATCTCCACCGTCAAATCTAGAGATTTAATCTCCACCGTCGGATCTAGAGATTTAATCTCCATCGTCGGATCTAGAGTTTCATTTTCCATCATCGGATCTAGGCTCCATGAGGGTTTTAATAGGCTAATATAGGGACCATGAGGAGGAGTTGGATCTTGGCCACCCAATGGATCAAGCCCACATAAAGTCCAATCCATTAATGATAATCCATTCTACTAGAGGATTATCATTGATCTACCTCACCAACCCCCATAAGTTAATATGGGCTCCATATATTATTTGTACATTTATCTCCCCATGTTTAAGATCTCGAATGTCCGTCAATTAATTAATTTACTGACAATTAATTAATCAACATCTAACTCCATGAGTAGTACCTCTAAACCTTATCATCATGTTGGACCAAGTCCACCTGCAGGGTTTACATGATGAACCTTATGAGCTCCTCAAGGGGACATCATCATCCTAATGTATAGGACACAGTTTCCTCCTATAATCAAAGACACACCATATAAATAATATCATTTTTTAACTTACCGAGTCTATCGATTTACTCTATAAATCTCGCCCATTGGTAAATCAAAGAAATAAATACTAAATATATGTGCCCGTTATTATATCGGGATTAAGAGCATAATATCCGAGGTCCGATTCAATTATGTAGTCAGCAATAAATCGAATCACCTCTAAGTCGGTCCTGCTCAATACACACAAAGTGTACTAGTGTGATTCTACGGTCAAGACAAATCAATACCAAATCACACTACAACCATTCCAATAGTTTGTACATAATCATCTCGGTTGTGAGCCTTTACTTATACTTTACAAGGAACTGATAACATGATCTCCCGTGTGACACTACACACCATGTTACCTACAATGTAATGTATTAGACAATATGCATAACCATAAATATGCAAACAATGATCATGTGATTCTTATTTCGAAATAAAGATGTTCATACAAAAGATAGACTTTTCAGTATACATCCCAACAATAGCCCACTTATACTAAAAGACTATGTTGTCCTCATACTGCCATACATCTGATTCTCATTCCCTCTACATGCCTATCAAAAGCTCTCGTTGGAAGGGCCTTAGTTAAAGGATCTGCCAGGTTATCCTCTGATGCAATCTTGGCCACAGTAACTTCTCTTCGCTTTACGATTTCTCGTATCAGGTGGTACTTGTGCTCTATGTGTTTACTTACCTTATGGGCTCATGGTTTTTTCAAGTTTGCAACTGCACCACTATTATCACAATAAATTATGATAGTTCTGGGCAAACTAGGAATCACATCCAAGTCTATCAAGAAATTCCTGAGTCACACAGCTTCTTTGGCCGCCTCAGAGGCCGCCACATACTCAGCTTCCATGGTAGAGTCTGCCACGCATTTCTGCTTGACACTCCTCCATACAATGGCTCCACCTCCCAAAGTAAATACAAAACCTGAGGTAGACTTACTGTTATCCCTATCTGATTGGAAGTTTAAATCTATTTAACCCACAAGGAGTAATTGATCTATCTGGTATACCAGCATATAATCCCTAGTCATTCTCAGGTACTTCAATATATGTTTTACCGCAGTCCAATGTCCCTGTTCTGGATTACTCTGATATTTGCTAACCATGCCCACGGTAAAGCAGATATCCGATCTCGTACATAGCATAGCATACATGAGGCTTCCTACTGCCAAAGCATAAGGAACCGCCTTTATCTCCTTAGATGTTCTAGGACACATCTCCTTAGATAAGGGAACTCCATGCCTGAGAGGTAGAAAATCTTTCTTGGAGTTCTGCATGCTAAAACGATCCATAATGGTGTCTATGTATGAAGCTTGAGATAAGCACAACATCCTTTTCTTGCGATCCCTTATAACCTTGATCCCAAGGATGTGTCCCACTTCTCCCAAGTCCTTCATATCAAACTATTTGGACAACCATACCCTTACGTCTAATAACACCTTGACATTGTTGCTAATTAATAAAATGTCATCTACGTATAGTACAAGAAACATCACTACGTTTCCGTCACATCTCTTATATACACAAGACTCATCCGGACTTTGAATAAATCCATAAGACTGGATTACCACATCAAAGCGGATGTTCCAAGATCTCGAAGCTTGCTTCAATCCATAAATGGACAAATTAAGCTTGCACACAAGATGCTCTTTGCCCCTTGCAATGAATCCCTCTGGTTGCTTCATATAGATGTTCTCCTCAAGACTTCCATTAAGAAAAGTTGTCTTGACATCCATCTGTCACACCTCATAATCCATGTAGCAATACATAAGAGAATCCGGATAGACTTGAGCATGGCTACCGGCGAAAAGGTCTCCTCATAATCGATGCCCTCTTTCTGAGTATACCCCTTCGCAATAAGCCTCGCTTTGAAGGTCTCAACCTTCCCGTCTATTCCTCTCTTTCTTTTGTAGATCCACTTGCATCCAATGGTTTTTACACCATTGGGTGGTTCTACTAGCTCTTAGACCTGATTTAAATCCATAGATTCTATCTCAGAATTCATTGCACTTTGCCAAGATACCACATCTTTATCTTGGATCGCCTCGTCATATGTCCAGGGATCAGGTTCATGTTCGCTAGGGACCAAATCAAAAGATTCTCCCAAGAACATAAATTTGTCAGGTTGTCTAACAACCCTCCCACTGCGACGAGGTATCACTTATGTATCCTCTGTGACACGCGGTGCAGTGACTTGTGGTATCTCCTCTTGTACCGGTGGTACTGAAGCAGTGACTTCCCCTCTCAATTCTTCTAGAACAATCTTACTTATGAGTCTGTGGTTCATCACATAGTCTTCCTCTAGAAATCTGGCGTTCGTGCAAACAATCACCCTCTAATCTCTAGGACTATAAAACAAACCACCTTTCGTTCCTCTAGGATAGCCAACGAACATGTGCACTTATGTATGAGGTTCCAACTTACCAACATTTGCCTTCAGCACATGTGCTGGACTCTGTTAGTAATATATGAGAGATGTCCTAAGGCAATCGCCTTATGTATGAACCATTTATATGATAAATGAAGATTCACTATTTGAGTATACATGTTTTATGTATTTGATTGGATCTTAAACTCATTTACTGAATGTCCACGATACGATTCATAGCATGAGAGAATTTGTGATTGGATCACAACTAGTGAGTATCTCTACATGTGTAATTGTGATGTATCGGAATTATCCCTAGTCGATGAATTGATGGATTTGGACACCATCAATTCCGTCGAGACTAGCACGAGGTATACTCCTTGGTGTATCCAAGCAGCTGATTCTCACTGGCTGGAGACATAGTGATGTCCAGAGTTAATCGTGGATGCTAGTTATAATAACTAGTTCATTGGAGTGACCAGCCGTAAGACTTCATATGGTTTTCTGCATATATAGATATGTCAATGAAGTTCTTACTGTGGCTTAAGTATGATGTTCCTTTGACTTGCGGTATTCAAGTCATCTTGATCATGGAGACTTATGCTTTGACATCTTAAGCAAGCATCTCTAAGGAGATGTGGACCCGGGATGATTGGGTATAAGTCGAAGTGATCGAAGGTGTTTGAATAGCCTATAAAGGATTCATCACTCCTTGCGAGGAGATGTATACCCATGGCCTCTCGTCGGATTGTTACTAAAGTCTTTGGCCAAAGCATTACATGTTTAGAGTAAAGTACTCTTCGATACATGTGCCGTAACTAGAATCCGTAGGACGAGGAAATGATACTTGGGCTAGGTGTGGCGTGAGTCGACCTAGTGAGGGCTGACACAATAGACCATGTCACGAACCAAGTGGGTATAAGATGAGTGAAGGGAATGGGGCGAATCATTCGAGTTCTTTGAAGGGTTTGAGAAATAGTTACGGATCAACCGTTGATCTTTTCGGTTAATTGGGGATCATGATGTACTACTAGGTGCCACTCATGATGCGTTCTATAATTAATGGTTAATTATAGGCGGCCAACATAAACCGAGAACCTATTTGGTCACACGCTGTGGCGTAATCCAAAGGATTTAAAGCGAGCTTGAGAATGGGATTCTCGGACCGAGAGAAACAAGGTTTGGTTGGACCAAACATAAAGCGAGCATGAAATCGTTTGATGCAATGGGCGTGGATGGGCGAGTCTTATGAGAGGCGTAATGGATGAACCAAAATGGTTTGGTTCTGATCCAATGGAGGAGAATAAACCAAAGGGTTTGGTTTATTTTAAACGAATGAACCAAAAGTTGGTTCGGTTCGTTTTAACTTAAAATAAACCATCATGGTTTGGTTTATTTTAACTTATCTTAATGGAGCGGGTTAACGGGCCTAATGGTTATGATCCAATAACCATTAAGAGAATTAGTTCTCTATAAAAGAGGGCTTAAGGGATAATTAAGCCCTAATCCAAAACCCCTAGGTTAAAGTTGCCGCCCACCTCCTTATTGGAGTTTTCGGCGCCAACCTCTTGCCGCCGCCCATAGCTCCTCCAACCGGCGTCTAGAAGGTAGCTTCCTTCCCCCTCGCCGGCGTCGAGCTGCTGCCGGTTAGTGCTCCGGAGATCTCCTTCAGGTTTGGCATCAAGGTGAGCTCTATCTTCCTTGGTTGGCCGGCGCCTATCACCTCCACCAAAGCTGTCCAGTTTTCTGGACAGCTTATTCTCCTCTCGTCGGAGCATCGTTTGGACGACGGTTAGAGCTCCGACAGCGGATAACTTACCGGGGATTTGATCTCCGCTAATCCTCTGAGGTGGAGGACGAAGGATTCGTCAATTAGTTGACGAATACCTCTCCGGAGAAGCGAGTTTTGAGAACTCGTATTAGGATCCGAATTTGGATTCGGATCGTGATCATCTCTCGAACACGTCGTCTTCAACACGAGGCTAGTAACCCGTACGAAGACGAAGCTCGTGGCTTAGCGAAGTCATCCCGAGGAACTCGGCGTGGATACGGATAGAGACGATTCTAGCGAGGATCGTTCCGGTTGATGTCGTTCCCGCTACACGTCATACGAAAGGTATAACGTAGATAAATTTCCTTTTATTGCATATTTAAATTTACGGTTATGTCTACACTTGTTGTAATATGCATGCGTGTGTTGTGTGTGTTGTAATAAATGTAGATTTATTATTTTTATTGCTTCCGCTGTGTTCATGTTTACGAAACGTGATCGAACACACACACCTTGTGATCTTAGGAAACCTTGATGGTATCAGAGCCCAGGTTGTGTTTCGACATAATCGTAAAATGGTTTTGCGATAGTCATAATGTTATTTCTGGAAATTTTTTAATTTTGGAAATTTAGAAGTATTTATGGAAATTTTTCAATTTTGGAAAGTCTATAAGTATTTATGGAAATCTTCCACTTTTGGAAAGTTGGAAGTATTTATGGAAATTGATATTTTCCATAAATAAAATATTTGATTAGATTTTGGAAATTTGTTTCCTAATTTAATCTTGATTTGATTTGGGAAATCAAATCTTAAAATATTTTATTTCCATAAGTAGTTTTAATGATTTAGGAAATTGGTTTCCTAAATAGATTTTCCTTAATCAAATAATTCCATAAATAAAATATGTGATTAGATTTGGAAATTTGTTTCCTAATTTAATTATGATTTGATTTGGAGAATCAAATCTTAAACATATTTTATTTCCATAAATAGTTATGACATATAAGGAAATTATATACATGACATAATTGTATGCCATGTAATTGCATTAGTTGCATAACATTATGCCATGCGTATCGTGACATGTAGATGTATGCCATGTATGTCATGCCATGTAGATAATAGTTATTTGCATGCAAAGAGGATGAGACATAAAACCCTTAAACAATATTAAAGCCTACACCTTCCATTAATATGGTTAGAACCAGAGTTCCGTTTCTTGTTTGGGTTGTTGGACTCTCTCCAAGCCCGACTCGAACCCGAACATGTTCAAACCATGGAATAATTTAATACTAATATGGTAAGAGTCAGAGGTCAATCGTTAGCTTTGGTTGTTGGACTCTATCCAAGCTGGGCTAATTGGTTGAATGCGCTCTAACCATATTAAAACTATTTCCCGATTAATGGGTTGGCTTTAACCTGGAGCATCGGCTTGTTGGACTCTCTCCAAGGTCGATGTAAAGGGAGGTGAAGTTGGGTGCTATGCATATGATGCATACTTGTTAATGTGTTTACAACCCAACGTATATGTGAACATTCAATTAGTTGATAGCACATTGTGATAGTTGCATATACGTGATATGCAATCGGTATAGATGATACCTACCGTCGTAGTTATGAATGGCTTGTTGGACTCTCTCCAAGGTTATTCATAACTATGATGGATATCAGCCCATTCGGAGATGGACCTACGATCTCCCGAAGTGATTTTGGGGTTTTTGAAATTCAAAAAATGAATGGGATTTATAAATGTATATTGATGCATTTTAAAAATCATCTTTCTCATATATGCTCGTTTTGTATTTCTAAAATTGATCATGTTGTCTTTTAATTTGCGTTCCATTTTGGATTCGAATAAATTGACTGGGCCGAACTTCTTGGACTGGCTTAGAAACTTGAGAATTGTTCTCAAGGTGAAAAGCTTGCGTATGTCCTCGAAGCGCCTCTTCCTGCCCATCCTAGTGACGATGTTGTTGGTGCAGTAGGCACCTAAGTCGAACCTAAGTTTTGATTATAGCAAATGATACACAGTTAAGCATATATTGTTATCTCATGAGCTAAATCAAGTGTGCAGAAAAGTCTCAATGCTGGAGCTGAAGGCTAGCGACACCCGGAGGAAGCCGCGGTGGTCGGGCGACACTCAAGAGACTTCGGAGGAAGCCGAAGGAATTGAGTGGAAGGCCGGAAGCAAAAGCAACACGTAAGTACTGAGGTAAGCTCGTGTGTGCGAGTGTAAGTAAGGTCGTATCCTCTTTACGGGGATGATCTTAAGCGTAGATCCGACCAAAGACTTCTTATAGATGGTCTAGGTCGAGATTGGATGGTCGACGACCATCGAAATTATGTTTTTGTTGAGCTAACCTTGCCTTGCAGCTAGCATCGATCGATGCGGCTTGGAGGACTCATTGCCATCAAACGATCGGCTGGCGAAGGTCGACGATCGGATGATCTTGCCATCGATCGTGATGATAACCATCGATCTCAAGAGTTATCACCATTTTTCAAGGGGTTTTGTGCCCATTTGTGATTGGCTAAAGACCCATTCAATGAGGGGCTCAAAGGCTATAAAAGGAGGGCCAAACCTAGGGTTTTTCATGAATTCAAAAGCTTCCAAGTGCTTTCGATACGCTCTGACTCTCCGACATCCCTACGACGAAGCGCTACCGAGACGACGACTAGAGCTTCAACCTCCAACCTTTAAAGTCGTCGGTAACAAAAGTTCTAAATTGTATTTCAGCTTATTCCTTTTATTAATGCTTTCATTATAACGAGGAGAGGGGGAGTGTCCTTCTACCTAGGGATTTTTGTATCCGTCTAACTCCTACCTCCAACGAGGAGGAGTTCTTTAGTAGTTTGCCCTCCGTACGTGGTCAAGGACCACTAGGGCCTTGGAGTAGTAGCCTTCGGCTACGAACCAAGTAAATCTCTTGTGTCTATTGTCTCCTTTACTTATTGTTTTGTTTATCTTTCCGTTGCATATAAGTTTATTTTTTAAAAACGAATTCATACTAAAAAGTTTCTATCGCTATTCACCCCCCCCCTCTAGCGATCCGATCGATCCAACAATTGGTATAAGAGCCGGGGGTTGCTAAGATTTGGTGAAACCACCAATCTAGCCTTTTTACAGATTTATTTTTCTTTTAATTCTGTTGTTTTATTTATTTCGCTTTGTTAAGTTTTTCTCCCGCACTACTAATCCAAGACACGAGTCTTGGTACTTGTTTTCGTGTTTTTGTCGTTGTTAGTTTCTTCGTCTCCGTCTATTTGTGTCTTTTGTTCTAATGGCCCATCTCGAGGGTTTTAGCACCGTCCGACCTCCGTTTTACAACGGAGATGACTTCCATTATTGGAAGGGTCGGATGGAATGCTTTCTCAAAACCCAAATCGATATGTGGATCATAATCCAAACGGGTTTCACACTTCCAACTAATGAAGTGGGTGACTCCTTGGATTATGATCAATGGACCATTGCGACAAAATGACAAGTCGAAGCCGACGCCAAGGCAACACAAATCCTCCAATGCGGCCTATCTAAGGAGGAGCTAAATCGCGTCAGCGCCTTCATAAGCACAAAAGATCTTTGGACGAAACTAGTGGAGCTACACGAAGGGACCGATGAAGCCAAGGTATGTAAGCGTGATCTTCTTTTCAATAAACTATATAACCTAAAAATGCAGGAACACGAGTCCGCGACCCAACTTCACGCCCGAGTCAAGGACATAGTCAACAACCTACACACAATTGGGCAAAAGGTCGAAAACCGCGACCTTATAAGGTATGTTCTAAACTCGTTTCCGAGGACTACCTTGTGGGCATCCATGGTCGATGCCTACAAGGTCTCCAAGGATCTTTCTAAAATTAGGTTAGATGAACTCTTTTCCGATTTTGAATTACATGAGCAGTCCAACTCGGAACCCGAGAGGGGTATAGCCTTGTTTGCATGATCAAAGAAGAAGAAAATCGCAAGCAAGCCACCACCAACCGAGGAGGAAGACGAGTCCGAAGAAGAAGTTGACCCGGAGTTGACTGCCAAACTAATGAACCTAGCTCGAAGGATAGCCAAGGGACGAAAGCGAACCACAACTCGACCCAACCAAGGTAAGTCTAAAAGTTCTAATATTAGGTGTTATGAGTGTAACAGATTTGGACATATCAAGTCCGAGTGCCCCAAACTCAACCACAAAGCACCTAAGCACAAGAAGGCCCTCAACGCGACATGGGAAGAAGTGTCATCCGAAGAAGACGAAGACCACATCTTCATGGCGAAATCGATTGAGTCAGACACGGAGACCGAACCTGAACTTGAGTCGGAACTTGAGGATGACTCGGACTACGAAGCTACCTTCAAGTCAAACCACGGATACGCATCCGGTTCAAAAGATACCCTTAAAGTAAGTCAAACTTTATTTAATACTTTACATAATACGGTTAGGTTTTTGTCTAGGAAGTTAGCTAAGTCCGAGTCCAAGGTCGAGACCCTTGTTGAGGAGGTTAAACTCCTCAAACACGAGGTCTCCCTAACCTCTTCGACTAGTCGAGTTCAAGAGAAGGACTCAACTCGAGTTGAAAAGCTCGAAGTTGAGAACTCTCTCTTGAAAAGTCAAGTCGAAGATCTTAGGAACACGTTGGAAAGGTTCACTTCGGGATCCAAAGGACTTGACCTCCTACTTGGATCTCAAAGGGCCGTGTACAACAAGGTTGGACTAGGGTTTAACTCAAACACGACTAATAGGTCGTATATGTCGATTGTAAGTCGACATAGGAAACATGTCCAAGCATGGGTCCCTAAGAACCTTTTGATTTCAACTCTAGGATCCAACCCGTACTGGATTCCCAAGGACCAAATCCACTATGTAGATAGACCGAACCGATTCAACGGTCTAGGGGGAGCCAATACAAAACATGTTTGTGCTTTAACTTAGAAATTGCATGCTTTAACTTAGAAAGTTTGTGCTTTAACTTAGAAATTGCATGTTTTAACTTAAAAAGTGTGTGCTTTAACTTAGAAATTGCATGCTTTAACTTAGAAAATTTGTGCTTTAAAACTTGTGAACTCACTTAGAACATGAACATAACCAACTAAAATTCTTCGAAAAGATTGAGCCTCGGGGAGCCTCTTTTCAAAAAACTTAACCATATAAAATTCTTCGAAAAGATTGAGCCTCGGGGAGCCTCTTTTCAAAAATAACCAGTTAGACTAGGAGATAGTCTTAAGTGAGTCAAGTCATCATTTTCTTGAAAATGGCTTTGTCTAAGGAAGTGGTCGATGATCCGATAAAAGAAGGCCCCTGTGCCTCGCCACGACCTGGAAGCCATGATCTTGAAAAGGTAAACTTGACAAGCCTAGGTTTAAATCCAAATCTAACATAAAATTACTTGAACCTAAATGCACTTAATCAACTTAATTGGAAGTCATCTCACAAAAAACACATAAGTATAACATGATTGATCATATAGACACAGGTGAGATGATCTAGGTTTAACAACTTACAACCAATTTTTTAAAAAAAAAAAAATCTAACATCCAATCCAACCACCTTATGTGTAGGATCAATGGATGTTGGACAGCGGTTGCTCCCGACACATGGCCGGGGATCAACTCAAATTCACAAAGCTTCGATTCAAACGACAAGGATCGGTAGCCTTTGGGAATAACGGCAAGCTCAAAATCATCGGATCAGGTGATATCGAGCTTAACTCGAATTTTGTTATTAAAAATGTATTACTTGTAGAGAATTTTGAATATAACCTGCTTAGCGTAAGCCAATTATGTGACAATAACTATAAGGTCGTATTTTTAGAAAATGAATGTGTAATTAAAACAAATAAAACAGCTAAAACAATACTCAAAGGAACTAGGACAAATAACATTTATACAATTAACTTAATCAAATCCTCAGCCAAATGTCTTATGACACAGGAAGAGGAATCATGGTTGTGGCACCGACGACTCGATCACTCGCACCCAAGACTCGTCCACAAGATGAGTCAGAGTGGCTTAGTCAGAGGCTTACCCAACCTCAACAACTTGGTTAATAAAATCTATAATGCTTGTCAACAAGGAAAACAACCTAGGACACAACACAAGTTAACTAACCAGAGCAGACATCAAGTGTACTTGAGCTCACGCATATGGATCTATTCGATTCACATGGAGCCAAGTCACTCAATAAAAGTCAATATTGCTTAGTCATAATTGGCGACTACTCGATTTACAGGTTAGGTTCATCAAACATAAAAATGATACCCTAGATCAATTAATCAATCTATTCAAATTAATCGAGAATCAAAAAGACCTTAAGGTTAAAAGACTTAGAAGCGATCATGGTGGTGAATTCGAAAATCAAAGGTTCACCGACTTCTGTAACCTAAACGGATACCACCATGAATTCTCTTGCCCTAGGACCCCTCAACAAAATGGCCTAGTGGAGCGGAAAAACTGAACTCTACAAGAAGCCGCTAGGACCATGTTGAACGAGTACGACCTACCCGATAGGTTTTGGGCAGAAGCCGTGAGTACAACATGCTATGTCCAAAATAGGATCCTTATGGAAAAACGGCACCTTAAGACCTCATACGAGATTTACCACGATAAAGTACCCAACATCAAGTACTTTAGGGTATTTGGGTGTAAGGTACATATCCTAAACACTAAGGATTACCTAGGGAAATTTACATCCAAAACCACGACCGGAATCTTTCTAGGATACTCGACTACAAGTCGAGCTTATAGAGTATATAACCACGACACCCTTAGAGTCGAGGAGACTATCAATGTAGTATTTGATGAAGGACATGAACCTACAAAACCCCCAGCAACCCCAATTAGCGAGCCGATTCATACTAGACCTAACTCTGATCCGGAGATCAGGTCTAGTGTTAATCCTAACCTAAGTCAACCAAGTCACTCTATTGATCAAGTGATAGATGACTCCAACCAAACTAGTGTTCAACCAAGTCACCCCATTGATCAAGCATTAGGTGACACAAACCCAATCTAGGATTCAGACTAACCACCCTATCGATCAAGTGATAGGAGATCCTAATCTAGGAGTTCGAACTAGAGCATCCTATAGGAACCTTAGTCAAATTTTCTTAATTTCAAAGATATAACCCAAATCAATTGAACAAGCTCTTCTTGATCCCGATTGGATTATTGCAATGCAAGAAGAGCTAGCTCAATTTACTAGGAATGAAGTGTGGGAATTAGTACCACCACCTAAAGACAAAACGATAATTGGAACAAGGTGGGTGTTTTGAAATAAGCTTGATGATAAAGGTGAAGTAGTTAGAAACAAGGCTAGGTTAGTCGCCAAAGGGTTTAGCCAAGTCGAAGGCTTAGATTACGACGAAACCTATGCCCCAGTAGCTAGACTCGAATCCATTCGAATGTTGCTAGCTTATGCCGCACATCGAGGATTTAAGCTGTTTCAAATGGATGTTAAGTCGGCATTCCTAAATGGATACATTAAAGAAGAAGTTTATGTCAGCCAACCCCCCAGATTCGAAAATCTAGATAAACCCGACCATGTTCTAAAACTTAAGAAAGCTCTCTATGGACTTAAACAAGCTCCTCGAGCTTGGTACGAGAGACTTTCAATCCATCTTAAGTCAAAAGGGTTTAACCAAGGCTTAGTTGACCCAACTCTCTTCGTAAAAACCCTAGGTAAAGAAATTTTCATAGCTCAAATTTACGTAGACGATATAATTTTTGGAACCTCTAACTCAGCCTTACTAAACGAGTTCGTTTCACTCATGGAAAGTGAGTTCGAAATGAACTTGGTAGGCGAGTTAAGTTTCTTTTTAGGTCTACAAATTAAATAAACTAAGGATGGTATATACCTATATCAACAAAAATACACTAAGGAGTTAATTAAAAGATTTGGAATGCAAGACGCTAAGGTAATAAACACCCCAATGGCGATAAATGTTAACATAGGAGAAGACCTAGAAAGTAAGTCCATTGACTTAAAATACTATAGGAGCGTAATAGGGAGTCTCCTATACTTAACTGCGAGTCGACCCGACATCCTATTCGCAGTAAGTATGTGCGCCAGGTTTCAAACCTGTGCTAAGGAGTCTCACCTAACCCTAGTTAAGCGTATCTTTAGATATCTTAAGGGTACACTTAACGTTGGTATATGGTACCCTAGATCTACGGAGTTCGAACTAATCGGCTACTCCGATTCGGATTATGCTGGTAGTAAGCTCGATAGAAAGAGCACGAGTGGTTGTTGTCAACTTCTCGGCTCGAGTCTAGTGAGTTGGTGCAGTAGGAAACAACATTGTGTTGCTTTATCTACTACCGAAGCCGAATACATCGCGATGGGTGAGTGTGTCACGCAGCTTCTTTGGATGAAGCACACTCTCCGCGACTTTAAGTTAGACTTTACGAATACTAAACTTCACGTAGATAACATTAGTTCAATTAATCTTACAAAGAATCCGATATGTCACTCTAGGACCAAACATATAGAGGTCAAACACCATTTCATTCGAGAACATGTGGCCAACGGAGCCATACACCTCGAATACGTCGAATCAAAGTCTAACTTGGTAGATCTATTTACTAAACCCCTACCCGAAGTCGAATTTAGTCAATTAAGACGAAAATTGGGCATGTGCATAATAGAATAGGTACATGCAAATTATATGTTCTTACTACTATTTCTTTAATTTCATTTTTATGGAACTAGCATAGGACATACCTTAGATATCATGCACCTATAGATTTAAGGAGTCAGTACATCTCACAACACATAGGACTAATGTGTTTGTGTACTTAGTCATGTAGATGGGCGTGAGATGTTAGGACCTTACTCCTAGTTCCAGATGTAGAGCTAGTGCATCGCTATGAACCACGGAGTATAATCATACATACTAACTGGACTACGACCGGGTGGTTGATCTTACATATCAATCAAGCCAAATATGAGTCAAACATTTTATAGATGAGCTTATTTTCAGTATATTTTTTTTATAAAAAATGGGGAACATGCTTGGACTTTAAATTTAACACTTATTTTGTTTTCCACACACCCCTTACTCTTTTCGATATACGGCAAAAGGGGGAGAAAAAGGCCAAAGTTAAGGGGTCAAAGGCCGAAGTTAAGGGGTCAAAAAATTTTTTGATAACTTAACTCTTACTTCATATTTAAACCAAAAGTTAAAACTTAGTTAACTTTTACCAAAAGGTCAAAGAATTCTTAACTTAAACTTATTTGTGCCGTCTACGTTTTACTTAAACTTTTTTTTTTTTTAAACTTTATGTCGTTAATGTTTTACTTAAGGGGGAGAAAGGGCTTAACTAAAATGTTTTACTAAGACCAACTTTAAGTAATGTTAATTACTTAAAGCAACCCTCAAGGGGGAGGATTAAGGTCTTTCTTCAAGACTCACCCTCAGTCAAGGGGGAGGATTCCTCAAGGGGGAGTACTTGAAGAAAATCCTTACTACTCCAACTTAATCTTCATATTTTTTCACATTATTACTCTTCATGCTTGCTATTTACTTAACTTTGTATGTGGGTTTGCCATAAATCAAAAAGGGGGAGATTGTTGGTGCAGTAGGCACCTAAGTCGAACCTAAGTTTTGATTATAGCAAACGATACACAGTTAAGCATATATTGTTATCTCATGAGCTAAATCAAGTGTGCAGAAAAGTCTCAACGCTGGAGCTGAAGGCTAGAGACACCCGGAGGAAGCCGCGGTGGTCGGGCGACACTCAAGAGACTTCGGAGGGAGCCGAAGGAATTGAGTGGAAGGCCGGAAGCAAAAGCAACACGTAAGTACTGAGGTAAGCTCGTGTGTGCGAGCGTAAGTAAGGTCGTATCCTCTTTACGGGGATGATCTTAAGCGTAGATCCGACCAAAGACTTCTTATAGATGGTCTAGGTCGAGATTGGATGGTCGACGAACATCGAAATTATGTTTTTGTTGAGCTAACCTTGCCTTGCAGCTAGCATCAGTCGACTGCCAGCTTGGAGGACTCGACTGCCATCAAATAGTCGACTACCGAAGGTCAACAATCGGCCCGATGCCATCGGATCGGTGATGATGGCCATCGATCATTCTTTGGTCAAGGATCGACCTCGATTTATCACCATTTTTCAAGGGGTTTTGTGCCCATTTGTGATTGGCTAAAGACCCATTCGATGAGGGGCTCAAAGACTATAAAAGGAGGGCCACACCTAGGGTTTTTCATGAATTCAAAAGCTTTCAAGTGCTTCCGATATGCTCCGACTCTCCGACATCCCTACGACGAAGCGCTGACGAGATGACGACTAGAGCTTCAACCTCCAACCTTTAAAGTCGTCGGTAATGAAAGTTCTAAATTGTATTTCAGCTTATTCCTTTTATTAAAGCTTTCATTATAACGAGGAGAGGGGGAGTGTCCTTCTACCTCGGGCTTTTTGTATCCATCTAACTCCTACCTCCAACGAGGAGGAGTTCTTTAGTAGTTTGCCCTCCGTACGTGGTCAAGGACCACTAGGGCCTTGGAGTAGTAGCCTTCGGCTACGAACCAAGTAAATCTCTTGTGTCTATTGTCTCCTTTACTTATTGTTTTGTTTATCTTTCCGCAGCATATAAGTTTATTTTTTAAAAACGAATTCGTACTAAAAAGTTTCTATCGCTATTCACCCCCCCCCTCTAGCGATCCGATCGATCCAACAGATGCAACTCCGGACCAATTGTTGGTCTATCAGAAATATGTGACTGATTCTGAACTGACAAGTTGCATCATGCTAGCCACGATGGAACCCAAGCTACGAAAGCAGCATGAGCATATGGATGCTCTGTTGGCAATGTGCTAGTCCTCGGAATGCTCATTGGCTCCCATGTCCCCGGATTAAAATTTTCACTAATGAAAACTAATCCGGATGGGATGAGTTTTCTAAGCACAACCAATTCGTCGTCATGCTAACGACTCGAGTGATCGCTTGAACAAACTAGTTGTTCAAGCAACCAACTCTCCTAGTCGATTAGCCGCGGAAGAGACGACGGACGGATCGCCGGTTTTTGTGTTTCTTATCGGGGTCCATGATTATACAAATACATGCAAATGTAAACTAGTATAATCAACATATACTAACATAAGAACATAAGCTAGCATATCAAATAAGAACATGCAAAGATCATAAATAAAAGTTAATAAAACTTTTATACCTCTCGATCTTCTATCGTATGTCCTAACCTCCTTGTAGACTTCGTGTGGGCGAAGATCCTCCACAAGTCGAAGCTTCTTAGATCTTCTTCAATCCAAAGAAAGAAGAACTCTCTTTCCCTTCTTGCTTGAGCCAACCACCAATCCACAAAGGATTGATGCCGCCGGCCCCCAAGAATAGAGAGAACATAATGGAAACAACCAAGCAACCGAACTAGGGACAAACCCTAGCTCCTTGTGCCACCGGCCAAGAGGAAAACAAGAGGAAAAGAGGAATAGGTTGGGCACCACTAAAGGTATAGGAAAAAGGATAGGAACCGGCCAACACCCTAGGAAGAAGAAGAACACTTCCCCTATAGTTGCCACCTACCTTACCTTCCAAACCCTAGCCGCCCAACCAAGCTTCCTTTGGATTTCTTGCCACCCAAGGTAGAGGAAGAGAAGGTAGTGGCCGGCCAACCCTTAGAAGGAAGAAGATGAGCCCTTCCCCTATAGTTGCCGCCCAACCTAACTTCCAACCTAGCCGCCCAATCTAAAGAGCCAAACCCTAATCTAATTAGGGTTTCCTCCATAGGTTTCTTGCCGCCTAAGCATGGTGGAGAGGAGAGATCTAGGAGCTAGCCACCTTCAATGAAGAAGACAAGCTCCTCCATAGGTTGCCGCCCACCCTCCTTCATCACCTTGGCCGCCCAACCTAAGGAGCCAAAACCCTAATTAGGGTTTCCTCCATGAGGTTGCTTGCCGCCCAAGCATACTAGGCAAAACCCTAATTTCCTTAGCATCCATCATGAACCATTAACCCATGTTGCCGCCCAACCCATAGCCATCCTTTTATAGAGTTAGGGTTAGGCCTTGGTTTAATCTCCACCGTCGGTTCTAGGGTTTTAATCTCAACCGTCGGATTTAGAGATTTAATCTCAACTGTCGGTTCTAGGAATTAATCCCAACCGTCGGATCTAGAGATTTAATCTCAATCGTCAGTTCTAGGAATTTAATCCCAACCGTCGGATTTAGAGATTTAATCTCAATCGTCGGTTCTAGGAATTTAATCCCAACCGTCGGATCTAGAGATTTAATCTCAATCGTCGGTTCTTGGAATTTAATCCCAACCGTCGGATCTAGAGATTTGTTTTCCATCATTTGATCTAGACTTCATGAGGTTTATATAAGGCTACGATAGGGACCATGAGGAGGAGTTGGGTCTTGGCCACCCGATGGATCGGAACCACACAAACTTGATCCATCAATGATGTTCCATTCCACTAGAGGATCATCATCGAACTACCTCACCAACCCCCATAAATTAATATGGGCTCCATATATTATTTGTACATTTATCTCCCCGTGTTTAAGATATCAAATGTCCGTCAATCGATTGATTTACTGACCATCAATTAATTAACATCTAACTCCTCGAGTAGTACCACTCAACCTTATCATCATGTTGACTAAGTCAACCCGCGGGGTTTACATGATAAACCTTATGAGCTCCTCAAGGGGACATCATCAACCTAATATATAGGACATGGATTCCTCCTATAATCAACGGCACACCATGTAAATAATATCATTTCCCAACTTACCAGGCATATTGATTTAATCCATAGAAATCTCACCCTATGGTAAATCAAAGAAATAAATACTAAGTACATGTGCCCGTTATTATATCGGGATTAAGAGCATGTACAACATAATATCCGAGGTCCGATTCAATTATGTAGTCAGCAATAAATTGAATCACCTCTATGTCGGTCCTGCTCAATACACCTAAGTGTACTAGTGTAACTCTATGTTCAAGATAAAACAATACCAAGCTACACTACAACCATGCCAATGGTTTGTCCAAGACCATCTTGGTTGTGAGCCTCTACTTATACTCTACAAGGGACTGATAACATGATCTTCTGTGTCATCACCCAAGCACCATGTTATCTACAATGTAAAGTATTAGACAATATGCACAACATATAATAAATATAAAAGTGCCAACAATGATCATGTGATTCTTATTTCAAAATAAAGATGTTCATACTAAAGAGCTAGGCTTTCAGTATACATCCCAACAATCTCCCACTTATACTAAAAGACTATGCTGTCATTATACTGCATACATCTGATTCCCCTTCCCTCCACATGCCTATCAAAGCTCTCGCTAGAAGGGCCTTAGTGAAAAGGGTCTACCAGGTCATCCTCTGATGCAATCCAGGTGACAGCAACTTCTACCTCCTTAACGATTTCTCGGCACTCTATGTGTTTACTAGCCTTATGGGCTCGTGGTTCCTTCGAGTTTGCAACTGCACCATTATTATCACAATAAATTGTGATAGTTCTGGGCAAACCAGGAATCACATCCAAGTCCATCAGGAAGTTCCTAAGCCACCCAACTTCTTTGGCCGCCTAAGAGGCTGCCATACAGTCAGCTTCCATGGTAGAGTCCACCACGCATTTCTGCTTGACACTCTTCCATACTATGACTCCACCTCCAAAAGTAAACACAAAACCTGAGGTAGACTTACTGTTATCCCTATCAGATTGGAAATCAGAATCTATGTAACCCACAGGGAGTAATTTGTCTGCCCGGTAAACTAGCATATAATCCCTAGTCCTTCTCAGGCACCACAATATATGCTTTACATGCGATCCAATATCCATCTGGATTACTCGATGTCTGTGACCATGCCCTGCAGCGGATATCTGGTCTCGTACAGAGCATCGCATACATGAGGCTTCCTACTGCCGAAGCATAAGGAACCGCCTTCATCTCCTCTATCTCCTCAGATGATCTAGGACACATCTCCTTAGATAAAGGAACTCCATGCCTGAAAGGTAGAAAACCCTTCTTGGAGTTTTGCATGCTAAAACGATCCAAAATAATGTCTATGTATGAAGCTTGGGATAAGCACAACAACCTTGATCCCAAGGTTGTGACCCACTTCTCCCAAGTCCTTCATACCATACTGTTTGGACAACCATACCCTTACGTCTGATAACATTTTGATGTTGTCGCCAACCACCAAAATGTCATCTACGTATAGTACAAAAATACCACTACGTTTCCGTCACATCTCTAATATACACAAGACTCATCCGAACTTTGAATAAATCCATACGACTGGATTACCTCATCAAAGCGGATGTTCCAAGATCTAGAAGCTTGCTTCAATCCATAAATGGACCGATTAAGCTTACATACAAGATGCTCTTTGCCTTTAGCAATGAATCCCTCTGGTTGTCGCATATAGATGTTCTCATCAAGACTTCCGTTAAGGAAAGCTGTCTTGACATCCATCTGTCAAATCTCATAATCCATATGAGAAGCTATAGATAAGAGAATCCGGATAGACTTAAGCATAGCTACCGGCGAAAAGGTCTCCTCATAATCGATACCCTCTTTCTGAGTATACCCTTTCGCAACAAGCCTAGCTTTGAAGGTCTCAACCTTCCCGTCTACTCCTCTCTTTCTCTTGTAGATCCACTTGCATCCAATGGTTTTTACACCATCGGGTGGGTCTACTAGCTCCCAGGCCTGATTAGAATCCATAGATTCTATCTCTGAATTCATCGCTCTTTGCCAAGATACTGCATCTCTATCTTGGATTGCCTCGTCATATGTCCAGGGATCAGGTTCATGTTCACCAGGGACTAAGTCCGAAGACTCTCCCAAAAACATGAATCTGTCAGGTTGTCTAACAACCCTCCCACTACGACGAGGTGCCTCCTGTGTATGCTCTGTGACACGCGGTGCAGTGACTTGTGGTGTCTCCTCTTGTACCGGTGGTACTGAAGTCGGGACTTCCCCTATCAACTCCTCAAGAACAATCCTACTCGTGGGCTTGTGGTTCATCACATAGTCCTCCTCTAGAAATCTGGCATTCGTACTCACGATCACCTTCTGATCTCTAGGACTATAGAATAAACCACCCTTCGTTCCCCTAGGATAGCCAACGAACATGCATACTTCTGTACGAGGTTCCAACTTATCAGCCTTCAGCACATGTGCTGGACTCCCCATATCCGAATATGTCTTAGACTAGGCTTCCGCCTAGTCCACAATTCTGTGGGAGTAGAAGGCACTGATTTAGATGGAACAAGGTTCAGAATGTATACCGTCGTATCTAGGGCATATCCCCAGAACGAATCTGGCAAGTCAGAATAACTCATCATCGATCTAACCATCTCCATAAGAGTCCTCTTCCTTCGCTACGCTACACCATTCTGCTGGGGTGTGTCAGGTGCAGACAATTGGGATTGAATCCCAGCCTCTGATAAGTAATTCCTAAACTCTCCCAAGAGGTATTCACCACTACGATCAAATCATAGTGTCATCTTGAATAATTGTCTATGAAAAAGATGAAATATTCAAAACTATCTCTTGCCTGGATAGACATAGGACCATACGAATCAGAATGAACCAATTCCAACACATCTTTGGATCTATACCCCTTGGCCTTGAAAGGCCTCTTGGTCATCTTACCTTCCAAGCAAGATTCGCAGGTTGGGAGATCCTCCACCACTAATGAACCCAAAGGTCCATCAGCTATCAACCTTTGAATTACCTTAGGTTAATATGACCAAGCCTAAGATCCCAAAGATATGTTTGGTTAATTTTGAAGGTTCTTTTCTCTTATTGGAATTAGAAGATGAGTTAATAACTTCTATTTGCATCGTGAGCTCGTGGTTCAAGTCATAAATTTCCTATCTATGTACAATAGATAATGTCCCTATTCCTTTTATAACAAATCATCATCAAAAGAAATAGATTATCCATCCTCAATTTAGAAATCAAAGCAATTCTTTCTAAATAAAGGCACATAAAGAAAATTTCTAAGAACCAAAAACTTTATTTTTCTCAAAAGATAAATAAAACATCTCCCACTGCAATAGTCGCCATCTTCATGGCATTGCCCAAGTAAATTGTAATATCCCCTTTAGCTAGTCAGGTTTCACTGGAACCCTGCAAAGTATTGCAGACATGATTAGTGGCTCTCGTATCTACTCACCAGGTGCCGATAGATAACAACGCTAACCATGTTACAATGACTAGACCAAAAGATATACTTTTGTTCTTGCTTCGGATTAGGATAATCCTTCTTCTCATGTCCATCTGCTAGTAAGTGAAGTATTTTCCTTCGGCTTATTCACTCCTCCTAGATCCTCCCACCACCTTTGCTCCACCTTGTTTCTTCTTCTTCTTGCCTTTCGCTTAGAAGTAGAAACCTTTTGAGCAACCATGGCTTGAGGACACTCTTTGAAGAGTGTATACTTGTACTTCTTAGCAAATAAGACAACATCTATATTCTTTTCCAATCAACATTAACTAGGAACAGTAAGTTTATTTCCTTTATTATTACAACAAGTGGACTGAAAATCAATTTTGAAAATCCTAAGAATCACATAGATCATTGCTTTAGATTTCAAATATTATTGATTCCTCAAAACAATAAAATCCCAAATCAACAACACCTCGAAAACAGAGAATTTCGCATGCCACGATAGTGTGGACGATATCTGAATTCTACATTTGTAAGAGGAGGTTTTACCCATTAATTTTATTATCTTGTCAACCTTACTTTTTGACAAATAAAATTAATAGTTGGTTCCTCTTTGGCCCTACAAATAAAAGCAGTGACTCCGATGGGGAGGATACTTTTTATTTGCATCTAAGTGTGCACCATTACACGATACTAAGGGAATTATCTCGGATTATGTGCCTTACCGATGGGGAAGTACACACGCTCCTAAATAATTTCCTATAACCATTATTTGACCTAGTGATCCGCAAACAAACTTATCCGATGGGGAGGAAGGCACTCGAGCCGACGCAAGTTTGTTGCATCACATGTCAAATTGTAATGGAGGCCGCGGGAATTAATTAAAATATCCCTCTCCCACTTAGTAAATTGAAAATGAGGAATTTTCAAGCACACACAACATGCATATAAAACAAATAAGCAATAAATATGGAAAAATAGAATTTTTCCAACTATTATGGCTTTGTTCTCCAATACGCATCCCGTCGTGTTGCCACCTCGTCCGCTCCTCCTACGCCATGTACGAGCCATCCGGAGATCCGAGCCGAGTATAAAACCTATTTTATTTTACATCCATCGATCCTATACTCTACGAGGGAGTGTACATGAAATCTAGATCGAAAGTAAAATAAAATAAAGAGTGGCTAAACAATGCCGTATTTAATTACAAAAATTAAATACTAATCTAGCCTCGTCAACCCCGAGGATTCAAATAATATACAATCATACACAAACAATCACATACACACATATAGCCATAATAGTCGGATCTTATGCCTGCAACCAAAAAGTTAGCCTACGCACATCCTACTATTATCCGGCATACAAAATATATGATATGTGCATGAAAGTAACCGAATCCAAAAACACACAAAACCGGAAACCATGGCTCTGATACCAGTTGTTGGCAATGTGCTAGTCCTCGGAATGCTCATTGGCTCCCATGTCCCCGGATTAAAATTTTCACTAATGAAAACTAATCCGGATGGGATGAGTTTCCTAAGCACAACCAATTCGTCGTCGTGCTAACGACTCGAGTGATTGCTTGAACAAACTAGTTGTTCAAGCAACCAACTCTCCTAGTCGATTAGCTGCGGAAGAGACGACGGACGGATCGCCGGTTTTTGTGTTTCTTATCGGGGTCCATGATTATACAAATACATGCAAATGTAAACTAGTATAATCAACATATACTAACATAAAGAACATAAGCTAGCATATCAAATAAGAACATGCAAAGATCATAAATAAAAGTTAATAAAACTTTTATACCTCTTGATCTTCTATCGTATGTCCTAACCTCCTTGTAGACTTCGTGTGGGCGAAGATCCTCCACAAGTCGAAGCTTCTTAGATCTTCTTCAATCCAAAGAAAGAAGAACTCTCTTTCCCTTCTTGCTTGAGCCAACCACCAATCCACAAAGGATTGATGCCGCCGGCCCCAAGAATAGAGAGAACATAATGGAAACAACCAAGCAACCGAACTAGGGACAAACCCTAGCTCCTTGTGCTGCCGGCCAAGAGGAAAAGAGGAATAGGTTGGGCACCACCAAAGGTATAGGAAAAAGGATAGGAACTGGCCAACACCCTAGGAAGAAGAAGAACACTTCCCCTATAGTTGCCACCTACCTTACCTTCCAAACCCTAGGCCCAACCAAGCTTCCTTTGGATTTCTTGCCCAAGGTAGAGGAAGAGAAGGTAGTGGCGGCCAACCCTTAGAAGGAAGAAGATGAGCCCTTCCCTATAGTTGCCGCCAACCTAACTTCCAACCTAGCCTAGCCCAATCCAAGAGCCAAACCCTAATCTAATTAGGGTTTCCTCCATAGGTTTCTTGCCGCCTAAGCATGGTGGAGAGAGAGAGATCTAGGAGCTAGCCACCTTCAATGAAGACAAGCTCCTCCATGGGTTGTTGCCGCCTCACCTTCCACCACCTTGGCGCCCAACCTAAGGAGCCAAAACCTAATTGGGGTTTCTCCCCCAAGCATACTAGGCAAAACCCTAATTTCCTTAGCATCCATCATGAACCATTAACCCATGTTGCCGCCCAACCCATAGCCATCCTTTTATAGAGTTAGGGTTAGGCCTTGGTTTAATCTCCACCGTCGGTTCTAGGGTTTTAATCTCAACCGTCGGATTTAGAGATTTAATCTCAACCGTCGTTTCTAGGAATTAATCCCAACCGTCGGATCTAGAGATTTAATCTCAACCGTCGGTTCTAGGAATTTAATCCCAACCGTCGGATCTAGAGATTTAATCTCAATCGTCGGTTCTAGGAATTTAATCCCAACCATCGGATCTAGATATTTAATCTCAATCGTCGGTTCTAGGAATTTAATCCCAACCGTCAGATTTAGAGATTTAATCTCAATCGTCGGTTCTAGGAATTTAATCCCAACCGTCGGATCTAGAGATTTAATCTCAATCGTCGGTTCTAGGAATTTAATCTCAACCGTCGGATCTAGAGATTTGTTTTCCATCATTTGATCTAGACTTCATGAGGTTTATATAAGGCTACGATAGGGACCATGAGGAGGAGTTGGGTCTTGGCCACCCGATGGATCGAAACCACACAAACTTGATCCATCAATGATGTTCCATTCCACTAGAGGATCATCATCGAACTACCTCACCAACCCCCATAAATTAATATGGGCTCCATATATTATTTGTACATTTATCTCCCCATGTTTAAGATATCGAATGTCTGTCAATCGATTGATTTACTGACCATCAATCAATTAACATCTAACTCCTCGAGTAGTACCACTCAACCTTATCATCATGTTGACTAAGTCAACCCGCGGGGTTTACATGATAAACCTTATGAGCTCCTCAAGGGGACATCATCAACCTAATATATAGGACACGGATTCCTCCTATAATCAACGGCACACCATGTAAATAATATCATTTCCCAACTTACCGGGCATATTGATTTAATCCATAGAAATCTCACCCTCTGGTAAATCAAAGAAATAAATACTAAGTACATGTGCCCGTTATTATATCGGGATTAAGAGCATGTACAACATAATATCCGAGGTCCGATTCAATTATGTAGTCAGCAATAAATTGAATCACCTCTATGTCGGTCCTGCTCAATACACCTAAGTGTACTAGTGTAACTCTATGTTCAAGATAAAACAATACCAAGCTACACTACAACCATGCCAATGGTTTGTCCAAGACCATCTTGGTTGTGAGCCTCTACTTATACTCTACAAGGGACTGATAACATGATCTTCTGTGTCATCACCCAAGCACCATGTTATCTACAATGTAAAGTATTAGACAATATGCACAACATATAATAAATATAAAAGTGCCAACAATGATCATGTGATTCTTATTTCAAAATAAAGATGTTCATACTAAAGAGCTAGGCTTTCAGTATACATCCCAACATGCTCATATCGTAGTCCTTCATCTTTGTGAGTTGGTTGATGAGCAAGTGAGATTCGAAAGGTTCGAAGTCTCAAAGCTCCTCTTCACCTCTGAGATGCTAGAAGGTTCATCTGTGGTACTGCTCAATATGCTGAAGACTGTGGAGTCTTCTGAGAAGCATGAGCAGGGGACGATGCTATTAGTTGATTCCTCGAAGAAAGGTTCTAAGAGGAAGTCAAAGGAACAACAGAAGGGAAAGAAGAGAAAGGCTAAGAAGGTAGAACTAGCACAAAAGGAAACTTGCCATCATTATGGCAAGGAGAGCCATTTGCGAAGAAAGTGCAAGATTTATCTTGAGTCCGTGAAGAAGAATAAGGCATCGGATGCCCCATCTTCTTCAGATATCTTCGTTATTTATTGTCATTCTATTTCCTCAAACACTTGAGTATTGGATACTGGGTGTGGCTCACATATATGTAAAGACATACATGGGCTAAGGAATAGAAGAAGACTCGTCAAGGGAGAGTCAAATTTGCGTGTTGGGAATGGAGCAAAGGTTCTTTGCTCGCCATTGGAGCGTATTTGTTGAAACTCCTCTGAGGACTTGTCTTAGAAGCTGGACAATTGCTTTTATGTTCCTTCGTTGATAAAGAACATCATTTCTATTTCTTGTTTAAATAGAAATGGGTACCATTTGACTTTTAGTAACAATTGTTGTTACATAACTTTGAATGGAGTTCTTTATGGATTTGGAACTTTAAGCAATGGTGTTTATCGTTGGGCGTACTCGGTGACATCTTGCAATATCGAAGCGAGCAACAGCGTGCTCGAAAGGATAATCAAATAGACTCCTATATGTGGCATTGTCGTCTTGGCCATGTAAGCAAGAACGCATGTCCGAATTACAAATGTGGAATTCGGAATCGTTTGAATTGGATTCATACGATACATGCGAATCATGCTTAAAAGGCAAGATGACTAAGTTACCTTTACTTGGAAAAGGTGAGCAGTGGAGAGTTACTAGGTCTAATACATCTTGATGTATGTGGACCTATGTCAACTCAAGCTTTAGGAGGCTATAGCTACTTCATTACCTTCACCGATGATCACTCACGGTTTGGGTATGTGTTCTTGATGAAACACAAGTCTGAAGCCTTTGAAAGGTTCAAAGAATTCAGAAATGAAGTAGAGAAACAACATGACAAGAGTATTAAAATACTTTGATCGGATCGAGGTGGTGAATACTTAAGTCAAGAGTTTCTTGATTATCTAAGAGACAATGGTATATTGTCTCAATGGACTCCGCCATATACACCACAGCATAATGGTGTATCTGAGAGGCATAACCGGACCTTGTTGGACATGGTCAGGTCAATGTTGAATCATGCGACTCTTCCCAAGTCCTTTTGGGGCTATACACTTCAGACAGCTGTTTACTTGTTAAACAGAATGTCTACCAAGGTAGTCTCAACTACTCCATATGAGATATGGAATGGTAAGAAACCTCATGTATCTTACTTGAAGATATGGGGTTGTCCTACTTATGTGAAGCGGACTGTATCAGACAAATTGGATGCTAAGTCTGATAAATGTCTATTTGTTGGATACCCTAAGGAAACAAGGGGTTACCAATTCTATCATCCTGTGGAACAAAAAGTGTTTGTTTCAAGGCATGCTGTGTTTCTAGAGAAAGAGTTTCTCTTGCAAGAAAACAGTGGGAGTGTCGTCGAGCTTGAGGAGGCTCGAGAGACTCAAATAGACATTGATGAGATACCTGGTGAATCACAACAGCCGACAACTCATAGTGATGAGCAATCGGCTGGACCTATTGTAACACCACATCTTCGTAGATCTAGTAGAACACGCAATATTCCTGAGAGATATGGATTTCTTGTAAGTGAATCGAACGACGTGTTACTCATTGATGATGAGGAGCCTACCAGTTATGAAGAAGTGCTGACAAGTTCAGAAAGGGATAAGTGGCTTAGTGCCATGAAGTCGGAAATGGATTCCATGTATGAAAACCAAGTTTGGAACTTGGTTGACCCACCTGAAGGGATAAAGCCTATAGGGTGCAAGTGGGTTTTCAAGAAGAAAACCGACATGGATGGTAATGTGATTACCTATAAGGCTAGATTGGTGGAGAAAGGATATCGTCAAAAACAAGGTGTTGATTATGACAAAACCTATTCGCCTGTAGCTATGCTTAAATCCATTCGGATGCTCCTGGCCATAGCGGCTCATTATGATTATGAGATATGGCAGATGTATGTGAAAATAGCTTTCCTTAATGGAAACCTGCTCGAGGATGTGTATATGATACAGCCTGAGGGTTTCACATCGATTGATAAAACCAAGGTATGCAAATTGCGACGGTCCATTTATGGATTGAAGCAAGCATCCAGGAGCTGGAATATCTGTTTTGATGAGACAATCAAAAAGGTTGATTTCTCACAAAATCCAGACGAACCTTGTGTGTACAAGAAGGTTAGTGAGAGTGCAGTCGTGTTTCTAGTATTGTATGTCGATGGCATACTACTTATAGGAAACGATGTTTCAATCTTACAGTCAGTGAAGAATTGGTTATCCAAGACATTCTCCATGAAAGACCTGGGAGAAGCAACCTACATCCTCGGGATTAGGATCTATAGAGATAGATCGAAACGGTTGCTTGGTCTTTCGCAGTCTACATATATAGACCGAGTGCTAAAGAGGTTTATCATGTCGGAATCCAAGAAAGGTTTCCTACCCATCAGGCATGGGGTACACCTTTCGAAGTCTATGTGTCCGCGCACAGAAGACGAGAGGATTTGCATGAGTAAGATTCCCTATGCATCCGCAATAGGATCTATCATGTATGCTATGTTATGTACGAGGCCTGATGTATCGTATGCTCTGAGTGTCACGAGCAGATACCAGTCTGATCCAGGAATGGATCATTGGGTGACTGTTAAGACGATCCTTAAGTACTTAAGAAGAACTAAGGATGCGTTCCTAATATATGGAGAAGGGTACATGGTGATACGTGGGTATACGGATGTCAGATCCAGACAGACAAGGATGATTCCATGTCTTAGTCTGGGTATGTATTCACCTGGAATGGAGGCGCAATAAGTTGGAAAGGTTCCAAGCTTGACACTATAGTGGATTCTGCCACTAAGGCAGAATACATTGCAGCTTTGGAAGCAGCAAAGGAAGCGGTTTGGATCAAGAAGTTCATCTCTGAACTTGATGTGGTCTCATCAATGATCCAAACATGTGCTTCGCCGCTATCATCTTATCAGAGAGATCATCAGTATGAATGAAATACAAATCGAGAAAATTCCCACTGAAAGGAACTTAGCGGATCCCTTGACTAAGGCATTACCTCAAAATAAGTTTGAGGGTCATGTTCGAGCTTATGGTATTGGATACCGTAGCGATTGGCATTAGGCCAAGTGGGAGTCTGTTAGTAATATATGAGAGATGTCCTAAGGCAATCGCCTTATGTATGAACCATTTATATGATAAATGAAGATTCACTATTTGAGTATACATGTTTAATGTATTTGATTGGATCTTAAACTCATTTATTGAATGTCCACGATACGATTCACAGCATGAGAGAATTTGTGATTGGATCACAACTAGTGAGTATCTCTACATGTGTAATTGTGATGTATCGGAATTATCCCTAGTCGATGAATTGATGGATTTGGACACCATCAATTCCGTCGAGACTAACACGAGGTATACTCCTTGGTGTATCCAAGCAGCTGATTCTCACTGGCAGGAGACATAGTGATGTCCGGAGTTAATCGTGGATGCTAGTTATAATAACTAGTTCATTGGAGTGACCAGCCGTAAGACTTCATATGGTTTTCTGCATATATAGATATGTCAATGAAGTTCTTACTGTGGCTTAAGTGTGATGTTCCTTTGACTTGCGGTATTCAAGCCATCTTGATCATGGAGACTTATGCTTTGACATCTTAAGCAAGCATCTCTAAGGAGATGTGGACCCAGGATGATTGGGTATAAGTCGAAGTGATCGAAGGTGTTTGAATAGCCTATAATGGATTCACCACTCCTTGCAAGGAGATGTATACCCATGGCCTCTCGTCGGATTGTTACTAAAGTCTTTGGCCAAAGCATTACATGTTTAGAGTAAGGTACTCTTCGATACATGTGGAGTAACTAGAATCCGTAGGACGAGGAAATGATACTTGGGCTAGGTGTGGCGTAGTCGACCTAGTGAGGCCCGACACAATAGACCATGTCCTGAACCAAGTGGGTATAAGATGAGTGAAGGGAATGGGGCACGAATCATTCGAGCTGCTGAAGGGTTTCAGAAATAGTTCTGGATCAACCGTTGATCTTTTCGGTTAATTGGGGATCATGATGTACTACTAGGTGCTACTCATGATCGTTCTATAATTAATGGTTAATTATAGATGACCAACATAAACCGAGAACCTATTTGGTCACACGCACAACGAGCATAATCCAAAGGATTTAAAACGAGCTTGAGAATGGGATTCTCAGACCGAGAGAAACAAGGTTTGGTTGGACCAAATATAAAGCGAGCATGAAATCATTTCAGTCGCAATGGAAGCGTGGATGGGCCGAGTCTTATGAAGACGTAATGGATGAACCAAAATGGTTTGGTTCTGATCCAATGGAGGAGAATAAACCAAAGGGTTTGGTTTATTTTAAACGAATGAACCAAAAGTTGGTTCGGTTCGTTTTAACTTAAAATAAACCATCATGGTTTGGTTTATTTTAACTTATCTTAATGGAGCGGGTTAACGGGCCTAATGGTTATGATCTAATAACCATTAAGAGAATTAGTTCTCTATAAAAGAGGGCTTAAGGGATAATTAAGCCCTAATCCAAAACCCCTAGGTTAAAGTTGCCGCCCACCTCCTTATTGGAGTTTTTGGCGCCAACCTCTTGCCGCCGCCCATAGCTCCTCCAACCGGCGTCCAGAAGGTAGCTTCCTTCCCCCTTGCCGGCGTCGAGCTGCTGCCGGTTAGTGCTCCGGAGATCTCCTTCAGGTTTGGCATCAAGGTGAGCTCTATCTTCCTTGGTTGGCAGGCGCCTATCACCTCCACCAAAGCTGTCCAGTTTTCTGGACAGCTTGTTCTCCTCTCGTCGGAGCATCGTTTGGACGACAGTTAGAGCTCCGACAGCGGCTAACTTACCCGGGATTCGATCTCTGGTAATCCTCTAAGGTGGAGGACGAAGGATTCATCAATTAGTTGACGAATACCTCTCCGGAGAAGCGAGTTTTGAGAACTCGTATTAGGATCCGAATTTGGATTCGGATCGTGATCATCTCTCGATCACGTCGTCTTCAACACGAGGCTAGTAACCCGTACGAAGACGAAGCTCGTGGCTTAGTGAAGTCATCCCGAGGAACTCGGCGTGGATATGGATAGAGACAATTCTAGCGAGGATCGTTCCGGTTGATGTCGTTCCCGCTACACGTCATACGAAAGGTATAACATAGATAAATTTCCTTTTATTGCAAATTTAAATTTACGGTTATGTCTACACTTGTTGTAATATGCATGCGTGTGTTGTGTGTGTTGTAATAAATGTAGATTTATTATTTTTATTGCTTCCGTTGTGTTCATGTTTACGAAACGTGATCGAACACACACATGTCGCGGTGCCGGAAACCCAACAGACTCCCCCAAATCCGAATATGTCTCAGACTAGGCTTTCGCCCAATCCACAATTCTGTGGGAGTAGAAGGCACTGATTTAGATGGTACCAAGTTCAGAATATACATTGTTGTCTCTAGAGCATACCCCCAGAATGAATCTGTCAACTCAGAATAACTCATCATTGATCTAACCATCTTCATAAGAGTCATATTCCTTCGCTCTGCTACACCATTCTGCTGGGGTGTGTCAGGTGCAGACAATTGGGATTGAATCCCAGCCTCTGATAAGTAATTCCTAAACTCTCCCAAGAGGTACTCACCACCACGATCAGATCATAGTGTCTTGATACTTTTACCTTGACGTTTCTCTGCATCAGCCTTGAATTCTTTGAACTTGTCAAAGCATTCAGACTTGCGGCGCATTAAGTAAATGTATCCATATCTTGAATAATCATCTATAAAGGAGACGAAATATTCAAAACCACCTCTTGCTTGGATAGACATAGGACCACACAAATCAGAATGAACCAACTCCAACACATCTTTGGCTCTATACCCCTTTGCCTTAAAAGGCCTCTTGGTTATTTTACCTTCCAAGCAAGATTCGCAGGTTGGGAAATCTTCCACCACTAATGAACCCAAAGGTCCATCAGCTATCAACCTTTGAATTCTGCTTAGGTTAATATGACCTAGCCTAGATGCCAAAGATATGTTTGGTTCATCATCGAAGGTTCTTTTCTCTTTTTGGAATTAGAAGATGAGTTATTCACTTCTATTTGCATCGTGGGAGCTTTTGGTTCAAGTATATATAAATTTCCTATGAATGCACCAGAACATATAATCTCCCTATTCCTTTTTATAACAACTCTGTCATTAAAAGAAATAGAATATCCATCCATAAACAATTTAGAAATCGAAATCAAATTATTTCTAAATAAAGGTACATAAAGGCAAATTTTAAGAACCAAAACTTTATTCCTCTCAAAAGACAAATAAACATCTCCCACTGCAACAGTTGCTACCTTCGTAGCATCACCCAAGTAGATGGTAATCTCCCCTTCATCCAGTCGTCTGGTTTCCTGGAACCCCTGTTGTAGGTGGATGCTTCGGAGCCTCATTGGCTCCCATGTCCCCGGATTAAAATTTTCACTAATGAAAGAATTAATCCGGATGGGATGAGCTTCCTTAGCGCAACCTATTCGTCGTCGTGCTAACAACTTGAGTGGTCGCTTGAACAAACTAGTTGTTCAAGCAACACAACTCTTCTAGTTGGTTAGCCGCGGAAGAGACGACGGATGGATCGCCGGTTTTTGTGTTTGTCTTCGGGGTCCATGATTATACAATATATATTCATACACACACATGCATAATCAAAACAAATAAGAACATGCTCAGATCTGTACATAAAGTTAAAATAACTTTATACCTCACGATCTTCTACCGTATGTCCTATCCTTCTCGTGGACGACGTGTGGACGAAGAACCTCCACGAGTAGAAGCCTTCTAGATCGCTTTCTTCTCTACCTTGTCCGCTGCGAACAAAGAGAAGAACTCACAAATACCTTTCCTATCTAGAACCGGCCACCAAATTAGGGAATTTGGTGCAACCGCCGGTCAAGGAACAATTGGATGATTCGCCGGCCAACTTCAAGAAGAGTTGCCGCCGGCCACTTTGGAGAATAGGGAGGAGGAAGAGAACCGGCCACCAATGGGAGGAGAACCGCCGGCCAAGGAAGAAGGGAGAGGCTTCTAGGATGGGCGTCGGCCAAGGAATTAGCAATGGAAGTGGGCATCGGCAATCAACTTGAAGAAGAAGCTTGCCGCCCAAACTTTGCTCCAAAACCCTAGCCGCCCAATGAACCCTAGCCGCCCACTTGTGGATGAGCCAAACCCTAATTCCAATTCTAAACCAATGAATTGCCACCCAAGCCTAAGCCCCCTATTTATAGAATTAGGCTTAAGCCTCCTTTAATCTCCACCGTCGGATCTAGGGATTTAATCTCCACCGTCGGATCTAGGGTTTTATCCCAACCGTCGGATCTAGGGTTTAATCCCAACCATCGGATCTAGGATTTCATCCCAACCTTCGGATCTAAGGTTTCATCCCAACCGTCGGTTCTAGGGTTTCATCCCAACCGTCGGATCTAGGGATTTAATCCCAACCGTTGGTTCTAGGTTTTGTTTTACACTCTTGGATCTAGACTTCATAAGGATTATATTAGGCTACGATAGGGACCATAAGGAGGAGTTGGGTCTTGGCCACCCGATGGATCGGAACCACACAAACTTGATCCATCAATGATGTTCCATTCCACTAGAGGATCATCATTGAACTACCTCACCAACCCCATAAATCAATATGGGCTCCATATATTATTTGTACATTAATCTCCCGTGTTTAAGATATCGAATGTCCGTCACAATTAATTGATTTCTTGACCATCAATTAATTAACATCTAATTCCTCGAGTAGTACCACTCAACCTTATCATCATGTTGACTAAGTCAACCAGCTGGGTTTACATGATGAACCTTATGAGCTCCTCAAGGGGACATCATCAACCTAATATATAGAACACGGTTTCCTCCTATAATCAACGGCACACCATGTAAATAATATTATTTCCCAACTTACCGGGCATATTGATTTAATCCATCTAAATCTCACCCACTGGTAAATCAAAGAAATAAATACTAAGTACATGTGCCCGTTATTATATCGAGATTAAGAGCATGTACAACATAATATCCGAGGTCCGATTCAATCATGTAGTCAGTACTAAATTGAATCACCTCTATGTCGGTCCTGCTCAATACACCTAAGTGTACCAGTGTAACTCTATGTTCAAGACAAAACAATACCAAGCTACACTACAACCATGCCAATGGTTTGTCCAAGACCATCTTGGTTGTGAGCCTCTACTTATATTTTACAAGGAACTGATAACATGATCTTCTATGCCACACCAAGCACCATGTTATCTACAATGTAAAATATTTAGACAATATGCACACATATATAATGAATATATAAAATGCAAACAATGATCATGTGATTCTTATTTCAAAATAAAATGTTCATACAAAAAGAGCTAGGCTTTCAGTATACATTCCAACACCTGTAAAGTATTGCAGACATGATCAGTGGCTCCCGTATCTACACACTAGGTGCCGGTAGATAACATCGCTAAACATGTTTCAACGACTAGACCAAATGAAATACCTTTGTTCTACTTTTGGTTGGGGCAGTCCTTCTTCCAGTGTCCAATCTACTTGCAAGTGAAGCACTTGCCTTTCGGCTTCTTCACTCCTCCCTGAAGTCCTCCCGCCACCTTCACCCTAGCTTGTTTCTTCTTCTTCTTGCCTTTTGGCTTAGAAGTAGAAACCTTTTGGGCAACCATGGCCTGTGCCTGAGCACTCTGGCAAAATAGCCCCTCTGCCACCTGGAGTTCTGTCATAAGCTCTGCCAACGAATACAACCTTTTATTCATGTTGTAGTTCAAGCGAAACTGCTCAAAACTCCTAGGTAGAGACTGGAGAATGATATCGACCTGGGTTTCCCCATCGATCTCAGCTCCGAGGACTTCCAGCTCATTCAAATGAGCCATCATCTTGAGAACATGATCTCTCACGGGTGTTTCCTTAATCATGGTGGTCGTCATCAAGTTTCTCATGGCTTCCTGCCTAGCAGCCCGATTCTGGTGTCCAAAAAGCTCTTTGAGATTGAGCATCATGTCATAAGCAGTGGGCATGGCTTGATGCTGATGTTGCAGTACATTTGACATAGAAGCCAAAATGTAATATCGCGTCATCTCATCAGCCTTGATCCACTTCTTATAACTCTCCTTCTCCTTTTCCCCAGAATCATCCGCAGGCTTAGGAGGGCACTCTTCGAGGAGTACATATTTGTACTCTTCAACAGTCAAGACAATATCAAGATTCCTCTTCCAATCAACATAATTGGGTTCAGTAAGTTTATTTTCTTTCAGTATAACAGCAAGCGGGTTGAAAGTCATTTTGAAAAACCTAAGAATCACATAGATCAAAACATTAGATTTCAAAAAATTATTGATTCCTCAAACAATAAAATTTTAAAATCAACCAACACCTCAAAACACCTAGAATATCGTATGCCACGATAGTATGGACGTATATGAATTCTACATTTGTAAGAGGAGGTTTTACCCATTAATTTTGCTATCTTGTCAACCTAACCTTTTTACAAATAAAATTAATAGTTGGTTCCTCTTCGGCCCTACAAATAAAAGCAGTGACTCCGATGGGGAGGATACTCCTATTTGCATCTAAGTGTTCTCCATTACTCGGTACCAAGGCAATTATCTCAGGTTATGTGCCTTCCGATGGGGAAGTATACATGCTCCTTAATAATTTCCTATAACCATATTCAATCCTGTGATCCGCAAACAAACTCATCCGATATGGAGGAAGGCACTCAGAGCCGACGCGCAAGTTTGTTTGCCTCACATATCAAATCGTAAAGGAGATCGTGGGAATTTATAAAAATATTCCTCTCCCACTTAGTAATTTAAAATTGAGGAATTTTCCTAGCCTACGACATGCATATTAAACAAGAAGAAATAAATATGAAAAAAAATATTTTCCAACTATTATGGCTTTTGTTCTCCGATATGCCTCCCATCGTATCGCTATCTCGTCCGCTCCTCCCTACGCTATGTACAAGCCATCCGGAGATCCGAGCCGAGAATAACTATTTTAATTTACATCCATCGATCCTATACTCCATGAAGGAGTGTACATGAAATCTAGATCGAAAGTAAACTAAAATAAAAAGAGTGGCTAAACAATGTCATACTTAATTACAAAAATTAAATACTAGCCTCGTCAACCTCGAGGATTCAAATAATATACAATTACACACATACAATCACATACACACATATGGCCATAATAGTTGGATCCTATGCCTGGAACCAAAAAATTAACCTACGCACATCCTACTATTATCCGGCACATATAATATATGAAAAGTGCATAAAAGTAACTGAATCCTAAACACACAAAATCGAAAACCGTGGCTCTGATACCACTTGAAGGGGGGAAACTTCGCTTACCACTTCAACTCGGTCGCTTGTAGATGGCGACCCCATCTTCATCCCCGAATTAAAAAAATTAATCCTTGACAAATAGGGATTACCCAAGCTACCATTTCATCGTCGTGTTATTCGATTAGAGTGGTCACTTGAGCAAACTTATTGTTCAAGCAACCTACCTCTATTCTTCAAATAGCTGCGGAATAGACGATGTACGGATCGCTGGTTTTTGTGTTTGTATTCGGGGTCCAAGTAAATTAGCCACATATAATTGAAAACAATTATAGACATAATACAAAAGAACATAAACAAGCATTATACCTCTTGATCTTCTATTGTATGTCCTTCCTCCTTTTGGACGTCGTGTGGGCGACGATCTTCCAAAAGTCGAAGCCTCCTAGAACACGTTCTTCCCTTCCTTGCTCGCTCCGAACAAAGGGAAGAATGAAATGAAACTCTTCTTCCTTTCTAAAATCGGCCACCAAGTCAAAGGACTTGATGTTGCCGTCGGCCAAGGAATGGGTGATGGAGCACCGGCCAACCTTGAAGAAGGGTTGTCGCCGGCCTCAAGGAGAGGAGAGGACGCCGGCCAAGGAAGAATAAAGGGAGGGGATGGGCGCCGGCCAAGGATGAGAGGGTGATGATGGGCGCTGGCCAACTCTTGAAGAAGAGAAAGGAAACAAACCTCAACCTTCCACCTTGTTGCCGCCCAAGCTAAAACCCTAACCCTAGCCACCCAAAGCTTGCCGCCCCAACCCTAATCTCCCTTCAATGCCTTGCTGCCCACCCCTTAAGCCATATTTATAGAGTTAGGCTTAAGCCTCCTTTAATCTCCACCGTCGGATCTAGGGATTTAATCTCAACCATCGAATCTAGAGATTTAATCTCAACCGTCGAACCTAGAGATTTAATCTCCACTGTCGAATCTAAAGATTTAATCTCCACCGTCGGATCTAGAGATTTAATCTCCACCGTCGGATCTAGAGATTTAATCTCCATCGTCGGATCTAGAGATTCATTTTCCATCATCGGATCTAGGCTCCATGAGGGTTTTAATAGGCTACAATAGGGACCATGAGGAGGAGTTGGATCTTGGCCACCCAATGGATCAAGCCCACATAAAGTCCAATCCATTAATGATAATCCATTCCACTAGAGGATTATCATTGATCTACCTCACCGACCCCCATAAGTTAATATGAGCTTCATATATTATTTGTACATTTATCTCTCCGTATTTAAGATCTCGAATGTCTGTCAATTAATTAATTTACTGATAATTAATTAATCAACATCTAACTCCATGAGTAGTACTACTCAATCTTATCATCATGTCGGACCAAGTCCATCTGTAGGGTTTACATGATGAACCTTATGAGCTCCTCAAGGGGACATCATCATCCTAATATATAGGACACAGTTTCCTCCTATAATCAACGACACACCATATAAATAATATCATTTCCTAACTTACCGAGTCTATCGATTTACTCTATAAATCTCGCCCATTGGTAAATCAAAGAAATAAATACTAAGTATATGTGCACGTTATTATATCGGGATTAAGAGCATAATATCCGAGGTCCGATTCAATTATGTAGTCAGCAATAAATCGAATCACCTCTAAGTCGGTCCTGCTCAATACACACAAAGTGTACTAGTGTGATTCTATGGTCAAGACAAACCAATATCAAATCACACTACAACCATTCCAATAGTTTGTCCATAACCATCTCGGTTGTGAGCCTTTACTTATACTTTGTAAGGAACTGATAACATGATCTCCCGTGTGACAATACACACTATGTTATCTACAATGTAATGTATTAGACAATATGCATAACCATAAATATGCAAACAATGATCATGTGATTCTTATTTCAAAATAAAGATGTTCATACAAAAGATAGACTTTTCAGTATACATCCCAACAACTAGGTATTCGCTAGGGATAACTTTCCTAGATACCCTCCTAATGACCCTCCTAGGCTTTGAAGCCTTGGTCATTTGGGACTTGCCTAGGTCAACTCTAGAGGTAACTCCCCCTTTGACCTTCTTAGTGGCTTCCCTAGGTTTCCTTGTAACCCTAGTCACTAGGCATCTACCTTAGTCAACCTTAGGGATGACTTCCCATTGACCTTGGTTTTCCTAGACCTAACTTGAGTTCCATAATCGAATGAAACATTATGATAGATCTTTTTGGGCTTAAGCTTGCCCTTGGATGGTCCTTGCTTTCTAAACCCTAGGTTATGACTCTTAGGCCTAGATTTTTGATCCTTTGACCCCTTGTATTTGATTTTGCATTTTTGCAAGGGTCCCCTCCAATTTCTCAAGTCTTGACCTCAAGGCTTAGTTTTCTATCTCTAATTTCTCAATCTTTGTGGGCCCATTATTTCATTGACTTGATTTGTTCATTCTAGGCATATGTCGATCTTTCTTAACATTAAGGCATAGACAGTTCTCTATTTTCCTAATAGACTCCCTAGGTGTTAGTAATATATGAGAGATATCCTAAGGCAATCGCCTTATGTATGAATCATTTATATGATAAATGAAGATTCACTATTTGAGTATACATGGTTTCATGTATTTGATTGGATCTTAAACTCATTTACTGAATGTCCGCGATACGACTCACAACATGAGAGAATTTGTGATTGGATCACAACTAGTGAGTATCTCTAGTCGATGAATTGATGGATTTGGACACCATCAATTCTGTGGAGACTAGCACGAGGTATACTCCTTGGTGTATCCAAGCAACTGATTCTCACTGGCTGGAGACATTGTGATGTCCGGAGTTAATCGTGGATGCTAGTTATGATAACTAGTTCATTGGAGTGACCAACCGTAAGACTTCATATGGTTCTCTGCATATATAGATATGTCAATGAAGTTCTTACTGTAGCTTAAGTGCGATGTTCCTTTGACTTGCAGTATTCAAGTCATCTTGATCATAAAGACTTATGCTTTGACATCTTAAGCAAGAATCTCTGAGGAGATGTGGACCCGGGATGATTGGGTATAAGTCGAAGTGATCGAAGGTGTTTGAATAGCCTATAAAGGATTCACCACTCCTTGCGAGGAGATGTATACCCATGGCCTCTCGTCGGATTATTACTAAAGTCTTTGGCCAAAGCATTACATGTTTAGAGTAAGGTACTCTTCGATACATGTGCAATAACTAGAATCCGTAGGACGAGGAAATGATACTTGGGCTAGGTGTGACGTAGTCAGCCTAGTGGGGACTGACACTATAGACCATGTCCTGAACCAAGTGGGTATAAGATGAGTGAAGAGAATGGGGCACGATTCATTCGAGCTGCTGAAGGGTTTCAGAAATAGTTCTAGATCAACCGTTGATCTTTTCGGTTAATTGGGGATCATGATGTACTACTAGGTGTCACTCATGATCGTTCTATAATTAATGGTTAATTATAGACGGCCAACATAAACCGAGAACCTATTTGGTCACACGCACAATGAGCGTAATCCGAAGGATTTAAAACGAACTTGAGAATGGGATTCTCAGACCGAGAGAAACTAGGTTTGGTTGGACCAAACGTGGAGCGAGCATGAAATCGTTTCAGTCGCAATGGAAGCGTGGATGGGTCGTGTCTGGTGAAGACATAATGGATGAACCAAAATGGTTTGGTTCTAATCCAATGGAGGAGAATAAACCAAAGGGTTTGGTTTATTTTAAACGAATGAACCAAAGTTGGTTCGGTTCGTTTTAACTTAAAATAAACCATCATGGTTTGGTTTATTTTAACTTAAATTAATGGAGCGGGTTAACGGGCCTTATGGTTATGATCTGATAACCATTAAGAGAATTTGTTCTCTATAAAATAGGGCTTAAGAGTTTTTGTTAAACCCTAATTGAGGCAACCCTAGTTTTGGCCGCCCCCTCCTCTCCTTGGAGAAGTTGGCGCCAACACCTCCCTTTGCCGCCGCCCACCATCAAGCTCCTTGAACCGGCGTCCAGCTGCCATCTTCTCCACTTGCCGGCGTCGAGCTGCTGCCGGAGGAGCTCCGGTGATCTCCCTTGGGTTCAGTAATAAGGTGAGCTTTCACCTTTCCTTTGGTCGGCCCCTACTCCTCCAACAAAAGCTGTCCAGTTTTCTGAACAGCTTGTTTCCTTCTCATCGGACCGTCATTTGGACGACGTTTGGAGCTCTGACAGTGCCTTACTTACCGGGGATTCGATAATCCTCATAGGTGGAGAACGAAGGATTCGTCAAACAGTTGACGAATACCTCTCCGGAGAAGCGAGTTTTGAGGACTCGTCTTTGGATCCGAATTTGGATTTGGATCATGATCTTCTCTCGATCACATCGTCTTCAACACGAGGCTAGTAACCCATACGAAGACGAGGCTCGTGACTTAGTGAAGTCATCCCAAAGATACTCAGCGTGGACATGGATAGAGACGATTCTAGCAAGGATCGTTCCGATTGATGTCGTTCCCGCTACACGTGATATGAAAGGTATACGTAGTTAAATTTCCTTTTAATTGCAAAAATTTAAATTTACGGTTATGTCTACACATGATGTATTAAGCATGCATGTGATGTGTGTGTTGTAATAAATGTAGATTTATTATTTTTTTCCCTTCCGCTGTGCACATGTTTATGAAACATGTTCGAACACACACTCGCCGCGGTGCCCGGAAACCCAACAGTGGTATCAGAGCCCAGGTTGTGTTTCGACATAATCGTAAAATTGTTTTGCGATAGTCATAATGATATTTCTGGAAATTTTCTACTTTTGAAAAGTTAGAAGTATTTATGAAAATTTTTCAATTTTGGAAAGTCTAGAAGTATTTATGGAAATCTTCCACTTTTGGAAAGTTGGAAGTATTTATGGAAATTGATATTTTCTATAAATAAAATATTTGATTAGATTTGGAAATTTGTTTTCTAATTTAATCATGATTTGATTTGGGAAATCAAATCTTAAAATATTTTATTTCCATAAGTAGTTTTGATGATTTAGGAAATTGATTTCCTAAATTGACTTTCCTTAATCAACTATTTTCACAAATAAAATATGTGATTAGATTTGGAAATTTGTTTCCTAATTTAATCATGATTTGATTTGGAGGATCAAATCTTAAACATATTTTATTTCCATAAATAGTTATGACATATAAGGAAATATTGTACATGACATAATTGTATGTCATGTAATTGCATTAGATGCATATCATTATGCCATGCGTGTCGTGACATGTAGATATATGTCATGTATGTCATGTAGATAATAGTTATTTTCATGCAAAGAGGATGAGACATAAAAACCCTAACTCAATATTAAAGCCTACACCTTCCATTAATATGGTTAGAACCAGAGTTTCGTTTCTTGTTCGGGTTGTTGGACTCTCTCCAAGCCCGGCTCGAACCCGAACATGTTCAAACCATGGAATAGTTTAATACTAATATGGTAAGAGTCAGAGGTCAATCGTTAGCTTTGGTTGTTGGACTCTCTCCAAGCCGGGCTAATTGGTTGAATGCGCTCTAACCATATTAAAACTATTTCTTGATTAATGGGTCGGCTTTAACCTGGAGCATCGGCTTGTTGGACTCTCTCCAAGGTCGATGTAAAGGGAGGTGAAGTTGGGTGCTATGCATATGATGCATACTTGTTAATGTGTTAACAACCCGATGTATGTGTGAACATTCAATTAGTTGATAGCACATTGTGATAGTTGCATATACGTGATATGCAATCGCTATAGTTGATACCTACCATCGTAGTTATGAATGGCTTGTTGGACTCTCTCCAAGGTTGTTCATATCTATGATGGATATCAGCCCATTCGGAGATGGACCTACGATCTCCCGAAGTGATTTTGGGGTTTTTGAAATTCGAAAAATGAATGAGATTTATGAATGTATATTGATGCATTTTAAAAATCATCTTTCTCATATATGCTCGTTTTGTATTTCTAAGATTGATCATGATGTCTTTGAATTTGCGTTCCATTTTGGATTCGAATAAATTGACTAGGCCAATCTTCTTGGACTGGCTTAGAAACTTGAGAATTATTCTCAAGATTGAAAAGCTTGCAAATGTCCTCGAAGCGCCTCTTCCTGCCCGTCCTAGTGACAATGCAACTCTGGACCAATTGTTGGCCTATCAGAAACATGTGAGTGATTCTGAACAAATGAGTTGCATCATGCTAGCCATGATGAAACCCAAGCTACAGAAGCAGCATGAGCATATGAATGCTCATATCGTAGTCCTTCATCTTTATGAGTTGTTTGATAAGCAAGTGAGATTCGAAAGGTTCGAAGTCTCCAAGCTCCTCTTCACCTCTGAGATGCAAGAAGGTTCATCTGTGGTACTGCTCAACATGCTGAAGACTGTGGAGCCTTCTGAGAAGCATGAGCAAGAAACGGTGTTGTTAGTTGATTCCTCGAAGAAAGGTTCTAAGAGGGAGTCAAAGGAACAACATAAGGGGAAGAAGAAAAAGGCTAAAAGGCAGAACTTGCTCAAAAGGGCATTTGCCATCATTATGGCAAGTAGGGCCATTGGCGAAGAAATTGCAAGATTTATCTTGAGTCCGTGAAGAAGGATAAGGCATAAGATGCTCCATCTTTTTCATATATCTTCATTATTGATTTTCATTCTATTCCCTCAGACACTTGGGTATTGGATACTGGGTGTGGCTCACATATATGTAATGACATACATGGGCTAAGGAATAGAAGAAGACTCGTCAAGGGAGAGTCAAATTTACGTGTTGGGAATGGAGCAAAGGTTGCTGCACTTGCCATCGGAACGTATTTGTTGAAACTCCCTGCAGGACTTGTCTTAGAACTAGACAGTTGCTTTTATGTTCCTTCGTTGATAAAGAACATCATTTCTATTTCTTGGTTAAATAGAAATGGGTATCATTTGACTTTTAGTAACAATTGTTGTTACATAACTTTGAATGGAGTTCTTTATGGGACTGGAACATTAAGCAATGGTGTTTATACGTTATACGTATCCAGTGATGTTTTCAATATCGAAGCGATCAACAAGCATGCTCGAAAGGATAATCATTTAGATTCCTACATGTGGCATTGTCGTCTTGGCCATGTAAGCAAGAAACGCATGTCCAAATTACACCGATGTGGAATTTTGGAATCGTTTGAATTGGATTCATACGATACATGCGAATCATGCTTAAAAGGCAAGATGACTAAGTTACCTTTTACAGGAAAAGGTGAACGAGTGGGAGAGTTACTAGGTCTAATACATACTGATGTATGTGGACCTATGTCAACTCAAGCTTTAGGAGGCTATAGCTACTTCATTACCTTCACCGATGATCACTCACGGTTTGGGTATGTGTTCTTGATGAAACACAAGTCTGAAGCCTTTGAAAGGTTCAAAGAATTCAAAAATGAAGTAGAGAAACAACATGACAAGAGTATTAAAATACTTTGATCGGATCGAGGTGGTGAATACTTAAGTCAAGAGTTTCTTGATTATCTAAGAGACAATGGTATATTATCTCAATGGACTCCGCCATATACACCACAGCATAATGGTGTATCTGAGAGGCGTAACCGGACCTTGTTGGACATGGTCAGGTCAATGATGAATCATGCGAATCTTCCCAAGTCCTTTTGGGGCTATGCACTTTAGACAGCTGTTTACTTGTTAAACAGAATACCAACCAAGGTAGTCTCTACTACTCCATATGAGATATGGAATGGTAAGAAACCTCATGTATCTTACTTGAAGATATGGGGTTGTCCAACTTATATGAAGCGGACTGTATCAGACAAATTGGATGCTAAGTCTGATAAATGTCTATTTATTGGATACCCTAAGGAAACAAGGGGTTACCAATTCTATCATCCTGTGGAACAAAAGGTGTTTGTTTCAAGGCATGTTGTGTTTCTAGAGAAAGAGTTTCTCTTGCCAGAAAACAGTGGGAGTGTCGTCGAGCTTGAGGAGGCTCGAGAGACTCAAATAGACATTGATGAGATACCTGGTGAAGCACAACAGTCGATAACTCATAGTGATGAGCAATCGGCTGGACCTACTATAATATCACATCTTCGTAGATCTGGTAGAACACGCAACATTCCTGAGAGATATGGATTTCTCGTAAGTGAATCGAACGACGTGTTACTCATTGATGATGAGGAGCCTACCAGTTATGAAGAAGTGCTGACAAGTTCAGAAAGGGATAAGTGGCTTGATGTCATGAAGTCGGAAATGGATTCCATGTATGAAAACCAAGTTTGGAACTTGGTTGACCCACCTGAAGGCATTAAGCCTATAGGGTGCAAGTGGGTTTTCAAGAAGAAAACTGACATGGATAGTAATGTGATTACCTATAAAGCTAGATTAGTGGCGAAAGGATATCGTCAAAAATAAGGTGTTGATTATGACAAAACCTATTCGCCTGTAGCTATGCTTAAATCCATTCGGATGCTCCTGGCCATAGCGGCTCATTATGATTATGAGATATGGCAGATGGATGTGAAAACAACTTTCCTTAATGGAAACCTGCTCGAGGACGTGTATATGATACAGCCTGAGGGTTTCACATCGGTTGATAAAACCAAGGTATGCAAATTGCGACGGTCCATATATGGATTGAAGCAAGCATCCAGGAGCTGGAATATCCGTTTTGATGAGACAATCAAAAAGTTTGATTTCTCACAAAATCCAGACGAACCTTGTGTGTACAAGAAGGTTAGTGGGAGTGCAGTCGTGTTCCTAGTATTGTATGTCGATGACATATTACTTATAGGAAATGATGTTTCAATCTTACAGTCAGTTAAGGTTTGGTTATCCAAGACATTCTCCATGAAAGACCTGGGAGAAGCAACCTACATCCTCGGGATTAAGATCTATAGAGATAGATCGAAATGGTTGCTTGGTCTTTCGCAGTCTACATATATAGACCGAGTGCTAAAGAGGTTTAGCATGTCGGAATCCAAGAAAGGTTTCCTACCCATCAGGCATGGGGTACACCTTTCGAAGTCTATGTGTCCGCGCACAGAAGACGAGAGGATTTGCATGAGTAAGATTCCCTATGCATCCGCAATAGGATCTATCATGTATGCTATGTTATGTACGAGGCCCGATGTATCATATGCTTTGAGTGTCACGAGCAGATACCAGTCTGATCCAGGAATGGATCATTGGGTGGCTGTTAAGACGATCCTTAAGTACTTAAGAAGAACTAAGGATGTGTTCCTAATATATGGAGAAGGGGACATGGTGATACGCGGGTAAACGGATGTCAGCTTCCAGACAAACAAGGATGATTTCAGGTCTCAGTCTGGATACGTGTTCACCTTGAATGGGGGTGCAGTGAGTTGGAAAAGTTCCAAACAAGACACTGTAGCGGATTCTACCACTGAGGCAGAATACATTGCAGCTTCGGAAGCAGCAAAGGAAGCGGTTTGGATCAAGAAGTTCATTTATGAACTTAGTGTGATTCCAGCCATTGTTGAAGCAATACCGATATACTACGACATCAATGGAGCAATTGCACAGGCGAAAGAGCCAAGGTCTCATCAACGATCCAAACATGTGCTTCGCCGCTATCATCTTATCAGAGAGATCATCAGTAGGAAAGAAATACAAATCGAGAAAATCCCCACTGAAAGGAACTTAGCGGATCCTTTGACTAAGGCATTACCTCAAAGTAAGTTTGAGGGTCATGTTACAGCTTATGGTATTGGATACCGTAGCGATTGGCATTAGGTCAAGTGGGAGTCTGTTAGTAATATATGAGAGATGTCTTAAGGCAATCGCCTTATGTATGAACCATTTATATGATAAATGAAGATTCACTATTTGAGTATACATGGTTTCATGTATTTGATTGGATCTTAAACTCATTTATTGAATGTCGCGATCGATTCACGGCATGAGAGAATTTGTGATTGGATCACAACTAGTGAGTATCTCTACATGTGTAATTGTGATGTATCGGAATTATCCTAGTCGATGAATTGATGGATTTGGACACCATCAATTACATCGAGACTAAGCAGGTATACTCCTTGGTGTATCCAAGCGGTGATTCTCAGCGAGACATTGTGATGTCCGGAGTTAATCGTGGATGCTAGTTATGGTAACTAGTTCATTGGAGTGACCAACCGTAAGACTTCATATGGTTCTCTGCATATATAGATATGTCAATGAAGTTCTTACTGTAGCTTAAGTGCGATGTTCCTTTGACTTGCAGTATTCAAGTCATCTTGATCATAAAGACTTATGCTTTGACATCTTAAGCAAGCATCTCTGAGGAGATGTGGACCCGGGATGATTGGGTATAAGTCGAAGTGATCGAAGGTGTTTGAATAGCCTATAAAAGATTCACCACTCCTTGCGAGGAGATGTATACCCATGGCCTCTCGTCGGATTGTTACCAAAGTCTTTGGCCAAAGCATTACATGTTTAGAATAAGGTACTCTTCGATACATGTGCAGTAACTAGAATCCGTAGGACGAGAAAATGATACTTGGGCTAGGTGTGACGTAGTCATCCTAGTGGGGACTGACACTATAGATCATGTCCTGAACCAAGTGGGTATAAGATGAGTGAAGAGAATGGGACACGATTCATTCGAGCTGCTGAAGGGTTTCAGAAATAGTTCTGGATCAACCGTTGATCTTTTCGGTTAATTGGGGATCATGATGTACTACTTGGTGTCACTCATGATCGTTCTATAATTAATGGTTAATTATAGATGGCCAATATAAATCGAGAACCTATTTGGTCACACGCACAATGAGCGTAATCCAAAAAATTTAAAACGAGCTTGAGAATGGGATTCTCAGACCGAGAGAAACTAGGTTTGGTTGGACCAAACGTGGAGCGAGCATGAAATTGTTTCAGTCACAATGGAAGCATGGATGGGCCGTGTCTGGTGAAGTCATAATGGATGAACCAAAATGGTTTGGTTCTAATCCAATGGAGGAGAATAAACCAAAGGGTTTGGTTTATTTTAAACGAATGAACCAAAGTTGGTTCGGTTCGTTTTAACTTAAAATAAACCATCATGGTTTGGTTTATTTTAACTTAAATTAATGGAGCGGGTTAACGGGCCTTATGGTTATGATCTGATAACCATTAAGAGAATTTGTTCTCTATAAAATAGGGCTTAAGGGTTTTTGTTAAACCCTAATTGAGGCAACCCTAGTTTTGGCCGCCCCCTCCTCTCCTTGGAGAAGTTGGCGCCAACACCTCCCTTTGCCGCTGCCCACCATCAAGCTCCTTGAACCGGCGTCCAGCTGCCATCTTCTCCACTTGCCGGTGTCGAGCTGCTGCCGGAGGAGTTCCGGTGATCTCCCTTGAGTTCGGTAATAAGGTGAGCTTCCACCTTTCCTTTGGCCGGCCCCTACTCCTCCACCAAAAGCTGTCCAGTTTTCTGGACAGCTTGTTTCCTTCTCGTCGGAGTGTCGTTTGAATGACGTTTGGAGCTCTGACAGCACCTTACTTACCGGGGATTCAATCTCCGATAATCCTCATAGGTGGAGGACGAAGGATTCGTCAAACGGTTGACGAATACCTCTCCGGAGAAGCGAGTTTTGAGGACTCATCTTTGGATCCGAATTTGGATTCGGATCGTGATCTTCTCTCGATCACATCGTCTTCAACACGAGGCTAGTAACCCATACGAAGACGAGGCTCGTGACTTAATGAAGTCATCCCAAAGATACTTGGCGTGGACACGGATAGAGACGATTCTAGCAAGGATCGTTCCGGTTGATGTCGTTCCCGCTACACGTGATACGAAAGGTATACGTAGTTAAATTTCCTTTTAATTGTAAAAATTTAAATTTACGGTTATGTCTACACATGTTGTATTATGCATGCGTGTGATGTGTGTGTTGTAATAAATATAGATTTATTTTTTTTTTCCCTTCCGCTGTGCACATGTTTATGAAACATGTTCGAACACACACTCGCCGCGGTGCCCGGAAACCCAACACTAGGTAATATTATTTTAGGGACATTAGTCTCAAATTTCTCCTTATACCTAAGGTTGATATCTTTCGCTCCTAAACAATAAAACCTATTATTTTTAGCATGCTCCTTATGTTCATGAGTAATAGCAATAGCATTAAAATTGTTCTTAGCATGCTTTTGACTATTAAAATTTGAGGTGTATTAATAAAATGTACCTTAGGATTTGCCTTAGAGGCTCCCCCTACATGTGTAGCTCCCCTAGGGCATTGACTCCTATAATGCTTCTTTTGGTTTCATTTGAAGCACACCACGTGCTCCTTGCTTTTCTTAGTGAGTACTCCGGCTTCATTGGTCTTTTCTTGAACTCTTGGCGTCGGTTGACTTTTCTTGACTCTTTTAGAACATTTACTCTTGTAATGTCCTACTTCCCTATACTCAAATCATACGATATAATTTTTAAAATTAATTGAAATGCTTGAGTTACCTAGATTGGTGGCCGGTGTCGGAGTTGGTTCTTCTTCATCTCTCCCAGATGTCGAGGCTACCTCTTGATCCGACACGGAAGGTGATCTAACTTCCTCCCCCTTAATCCTAGAGAAGGAGACTTCTTCTACTTCTACTTCTTCCATTGATTCCGATCCGGATGTTGATTCCCTATCAACTTCTGAATCCTCACTTTCTTGTGAGGAAGAACTTGTTTCTTCGGCCTCCTCCTCTTCTTGAGCCGAATGTGGATTCTCATGGAATCTTTCCACTTTGTTCCATAGCTCTTTGGCATCCATGTATTCACCTAAGCTACACAAGATGTCATTAGGAATCAAATCAATAATAAATTTTACTACCTTCTTATTTTTCTTGAATCCTTGGAGTTGTTCCTCACTCCATCTCTTCATCTTGAGGAATCCTCCCTTTGGCCCTCTTGGATATTCGAATCCTTCCATTAGGGTGGACCACTCCTCAAGGTCCCTCATCATCAAGAAGTATTCAATTCTTACCTTCCATTGATTAAAGCCTTCTCGTCCATAAAGCGCATACGTGACCGGTGTGTTGATGTTCAATCCTAATTGTTCTTCAAATTCCATCTTCCCTCTAGCGATCTTGCTCCCGGGTGTTAATCCGTAGAAGAGCTCTTAGTTCTGATACCACTTGTTAGGACCTGTGCATCCTCTAGAGGGGAGTGAATAGCGTTTCATCATTAACAAACACAAATAACAAGATACACAACCACAATACAAAGATGTAACATGGTTCAGAACCGTATGGATCCTACTCCACGGATTGAGCTCAAATGAGCTCTAGTGATACACACTCAACCACTAATCAATAATACTCCTCGACAACAAGTTGGAGGTGGAGAAACCTCGTACAATCGATTACACAAAGTAATACAACAAATGCAAGCAAATACAAGTATGAAATACACTACAAGTAAAGGAAAAATATTTTACAAAGAGCTTTTGATTGTTTGCTTGTTTGGTTGCTTGAGCTGCACTTGGAGACCCTGAAATGTGTTGGTGCAATCGGCCCAGGTCACGATTGACTAGGACTCGAGTTTGACTCGAGTGATGTTTTGATGTTTCGACAAAAACATATGACAATGTAATTGTCATGGGAAAGTCCAAGTCTTGTGTACTTGGCATGAAAAGTCCAAGTGGGACACTTGGCACATGAAAAGTCCAAGCATGGGTCTTGGCAATGTAAAAGTCCAACATGGGTTGGCAAGGGAAAGTCCAAGCATGGTCTTGGAATTTGAGAAGTTCAACATGGGTTGGCAAGGGAAAAGTCCAAGCATGGGTCTTGGCAATGTAAAAGTCCAACATGGGTTGCCAAGGGAAAGTCCAAGCTTGAGTCTTGGCATGAGAAGTCCAAGGGGTTTGATATTGGCTGCGTAAAGTCCAAGCGGGAGTCTTGGCAGCATAAGTCCAATGGTTGGCGGCGTAAAGTCCAAGCGGAGTCTTGGCGGCGTAAGTCCAATGTGCCTTGGCGGTGTAGACACCGTTAGCATGACATAGCCGACGGAAGCACCTAGAGGCTAGCGCGATGGATGACTTGGAGGGATCTGAGAGGCGTGAGGTTGATGGAGGTGGCTAGAAGGCTTAGGTCTAGGCTAAGGGTCGTCTAGCAAGTATGGGGGCACCATACTTGGGTTAAAACCTCATTTTTGAGGTTGACGGTCGACTGACATTATGGCCGGTTCGACTGTCATGAGTCGACTTGAGTTCGACTGCGGTTTAAGTCTGAAAATGCTCGCGATCGATCGATGGAGCGATCGACTAGTGTCGACGCGCTCCCGATCAGTCGTCAATGTCGAGCATAGAATGCTCAGTGGCCGGGCGATCGGACGCTGGCCGTCGACTGCCAATGTTAGCAGTCGACTGCCAAGAGTTCCGTTGGAACTTGTCCGACGTGGATTGAGTCGTTGTCTCACGATAACAGTGGCATCAGTCGACTGGGGACTTATAGCAGTCGACTGATAGGCGGAAATCCAGCCTGACACAATATAAAAAGGGGAGCTCGTGGAGGATTTCATCATCAGTTCTTTGGGGGCTTTGGTGAGGCGATTTGCAGGTGCATTTCAAGGTCCTTCAAGCTCATCCAGGCAACCGACAAGCAAGCGCTCAAAACCCTAGTTTGTAAAGTGTTCTTTACATTTTCACTTGTATTTGCTTGTATTTCTTTCATTTATTGTTGTAAACGTTTGTACGAGGTTTCTCCGCCTCCGACTTATTGTCGAGAAGGAGTTTATTGATTAGTGATTGCATTGGCGTCGCTAGAGCTCGATCCGTGGAGTAGGAACCGTGTGGTTCCGAACCACGTTAAATCATCGTGTTATTGTGTTTGTGATTATGTTTCATTATTGTTATCATATATATATTTCGCTGTGCTAACGAAACTTGTAGACACAAACACGCGATCGAATTCCATCTACGAACGGTCAAATGCTATTCACCCCCCCTCTAGCGGCGTCAAATTTCTTACAAAATGCACCAGCAAATCGTCCCAAATAGCCCTAATAACCACTACCAAAAATCCTCCCTTCGTGGTCCTTTTAAACCTGCAACTCGGGCTGATTTTCACCTAGCAGTCGGCGTATCGAGACCAATAGTCGACTGCTCCTGTAGCCGTTGTCTCATAATGGCATGACCCACGTTGGATAAGTTCTAACAGATAGACCATCAGTTGACTAATCATACCCATCAGTCGACTGATCATACCCATCAGTCGACTGATTGAGTCATTACTCAACTGTCAAACCCTAATGATCGACTTAAACATTCTGTCACTGAATAACGACCATCGAGATTGATATCCAAATCGATCGCTTAGGCCAATGATCGGCCCAATCGGCGACTTCTAGGCCAATTCTTACAATCGAACATCAATCGACTCACATTAGTCGACTGACCATAATATCAGTTGACTGATAACCTCATCCATGAGGTTTTAACCCCAAGTATGATGCCCCCATACTTGCTAGACCACCCTTAGCCTAGACCTAAGCCTTCTAGCCACCTCCATCAGCCTCACGCCTATCGAATCCCTCCAGTCATCTATGACTTGTTCATCCATACGTTAGCCTTCAGGTGCTTCCATTAGCTATTGTCATGCTAATGTGGTCTACACCGCCAAGGCACATTGGTCTTATGCCGCCAAGACTCTGCTTGGACTTTATGCCGCCAACCATTGGACTTATGCTGCCAAGACTCCACCCTTTAACTTTACCTCGCCAATATCACCCCTTGGACTTTCCAATTGCCAAGACTCAAGCTTGGACTTTCCCTTGCCAAGACCTATGCTTGGACTTTCCTTGCCAACCCATGTTGGACTTTTCATGTCAAGTACACAAGACTTGGACTTCCCCTTGCCAAGACTCATGCTGGACTTTTCATGCCAAGTACACAAGACTTGGACTTCTCCCATGACAATGGTCAAACCATCGTCAAACATCAAAATCATGACCTCGGTCGATTGCACCAACAATCTCCCCAAAACATTGTCAGACATCAATGTCAAACATCAAAATACTACTCAAGTCAAACTCGGGTCCGGTCAATCATGACTTGGATCGATTGCACCAATAGTATGTAACGTGGTTCATGGCCCTTGCCGCTAATCCACGAACGATTCGTATGGCGAATCACTCCATCAAACCAATCACTAGTCTCTCCTTTAGCCCAAGCAAGATGGAGGTAAACCTTCTTACAAGAACTCACTCCCTCTTATAATAGAATATATGTAAGCACAAGAAGAGGAGTGAAAATCGTGTAGAGCACTTAGGAGTATGATTATGAGTGAAGCATTAGCCTCCCAAAAGCCCCCAACCCTTCTTTTTATAGAGAAGAAGGGTTTCTTCCCGTTAGGCAAGCGACAGTCGACTGATGCATGTATCAGTCGACTGATCGTTGTTCCAATGGCTTCTAACCCGACTGAATCGCAGTTGTCACATCCAATGACTCCTCCATCAGTCGACTGATCATCCTATCAGTCGACTAATAGAGCCATCAGTCGAGTGATCTAGGTAATCAGTCGACCTTCAAACCTTCTATGTTCACGACCACCTTGAGCAGTTAACTGCCGTTTCTTGGCAGTCGACTGATGGTGCAGCAGTCGACTGTTGAGCCAGAAACCAGATAGTCGAACACTGGTCGAGCACCAGTCGAGTGCCATCGACCAAGAGCAGTCGACTGCTATCTATAGTAGTTGATTGGCATCGGATAAAACCTCAAACAAGCCATTTGTTTGAGCATCCGACTTAATCAAACGTCGGGTAAAACCTCAAACCTAAGTTTGAGCATTCGACTCTTGACTTAGGCATTCGGCCAAGTTCACCTATGAGCTACCGTTATAATCGTTCAATCTCTCATCTCCCTTGGAGTCCCTCACTGAAGCTCTCTTCGTCCGTCCACGTCCCTCGGATGCACCAAGCACACAGCTTCGCAATGTCATCCTTCGCGTCTCGCCCTAAAATTTGCTTCCTTTAGCTTCACTCCAATGCTCCTCGTCCGGCGATCCCTCCGATGCTCCAAGCACATTACTTTCGCAATGTCATCCTTCACCGACTCAAGGACCCGAGCCATGAGATGGTGAACCCACCAATGCTAACATCAAGCTAACCATGTGCGATTTACTAAGTCATGCACAAGTTAAACACACATATCAAATCAATATAAACATCCTAACTTAAACTCTTTGCCACACACATCAAAACCACATCATATATGGGTTGATTGTGTTAGGGCAATCTCTTGCCATGATAAGGTTTTGATGTGTGTGGCAAAGGGTTTAAGTTAGGGTGTTATGTTGATTTGATATGTGCGTTGAAGTCATGCGGGACTTAGTAATTCGCACATGGAGCCGTGGCGAGTTTCACATCTCATCACTCAGGCCTTGAGTCGGTGAAAGATTGTTTTGCATGAAGTCGTGCGCTTGGAGCATCCGAGGGACCGCCGGACGAGAAGCTTGGAGTGAAGCTGGAGGAAGTAGACTTCGAGGCAAGAGACACGAAGGAGCATTGCAGAGCCGTGCGTCTGATGCTGCCGAGGGACGTGGCCGCGAACGAAGAGAACTTCGAAGGCGAGAGACTCCGAGGGATGAGAGTGAGCGATTGTAACCCGGGAAGGGGTAGCTCTTAGGTGAAATTTGGCCATTTGGCCAAGTGTCGGATGGGTTTTCCCGACACCAGTCGACTGCCAGGGAATGACAGTCAACTGCTCTGAGTCGATGGTTTGATCGACGGGTATAATACCAGTTTAGTGCTTGGCAGTCGACTGATGTCGACAGCAGTCGACTACCAGGGAATGGCAGTCGACTGATGGCACTGTGCATGGGCACAGAATGGAGTCGACTCCATTGAGCACTTGACTGATCGAGCATCAATCGACTGATGGTAGGATCAGTCGACTGATGCCAATACCGTTGGATGGAATCCAACGTGGAAAGCGGTCGTTATTGGGCAACGGCTACGGGATCAGTCGACTGATCGAGGGCATCAGTCGACTGATCCTGTGTCAACGGGAAGAAACCTTCTTCCTCTATAAAAAGGAAGGGGGTAGGGCTTTGGGAGGCCAATGTTTATGCTCTAATACTCTCCCAAAGTTCTCTAAAGCTTTCCATCCTCTTACTCAAGCTTATTTCCATTATATTTGTAAGAGGAGTGTTTTTGTGTAAAGAGGTTACCTCCACCTAGCTTTGTGCAAATGAGAGATCTAGTGGATAGATTGCGGAGTGATTCACCGTGGACGAATCAGACCGTGGATTAGCGGCGTAGCCGTGAACCACGTTACATCTCGGTGTTTGTATTGCTTGTTTATATTTTGCTTGTCTTTAGTTGTATTTGCATATTCCGCTTGCGCTAATCTAATTGTAGACGAGCAAAATCCGTAAACCAACGTAAGAGGGCTATTCACCCCCCTCTAGCTGGCCAATCGATCCCCTACAAGTGGTATCAGAGCCAAGGAAAGCTTGTCGAGGACTAACCGCCACAACAAGCAACATTCAAAATGGCCGGCTCAAACATCCACCCACCGAAGTTCGACGACGAATTCTCTTGGTGGAAAAAGAGAATGGAGGTATTTTTCGAAACGAATTTTGATATTATGATTACAATGGAATCCGATTTCGTTTTGCCTAGGGATGAAGAAGGGAAGCCAATAGAGAAATCTAGGTGGACAAAAAAGCAAAGGGAAGAGCACCTTGCAAATTCAAAAGCCAAGTACCATCTCTTCAATGTGCTCCCCCAACAAGAGATCAACCGAATTGGGGAATGCTCAAGTGCCAAGGAGATGTGGGAGAGATTGGTTGAACTTCATGAAGGCACTTCGGAAGCCAAACTTGCAAGAAGAGATCTCCTCCACTCCCAACTATCAAATATTAAGCTTGAAAAGGGAGAAAAGGTAACTTCCCTACATTCTAGATTTAAACAAATATTAATTGGGCTAACAAGTGTAGGTGAAAGGCTCTCCAACCGAGATATGGTAATGAAGGCCATAGATGCCTTTCCCCTGTCCTCAAGATGGAGTTCTATGGTGGACTCATTTTATATCTCCAAGAACTTGGAAGTAAGTACCTTGAAGGAATTCTTCTCAACCATGGAGCTTCATGAAACAAGGCTTGAAGGTATACAAGAAGAGCCAAAAATCCAACCTCCAAGAGGAGTAGCTTTGATAGCAAACAAGGGGAAGAAGAAGATAGAGATCCCCTCCTCCTCCGATGATGAAGCATCTTCATCCTCCTCCATGGATAGCACCGAAGAAGCATATATGGTAAGGAGGGTAAGACGTGCTTTAAAGGGTTTTCATTTTAATAAATCTAATGAGAGGAATAGAAGACCAAGGGGGAAGGTCATATGCTACAATTGCCAAGGAGAGGGGCACATAAGGGATAATTGTCCCCTCCTAAACAAGAGCAAGGAAGAGAAGAAAAAGAAAGAAGAAAAGAAGAAGAAAAAGGGGAGCAAAAAGAAAGAGGAGAAGAAGGCAAAAGAAAAGGGGAAGGCCAAAGCATTCAAGGCCAAGACATGGGATGATCCTTCTTCTTCCTCCTCATCCGAAGAAGAGGAACAAGTCTATTCCAACCTTGCATTGATGGCCTTCGATGACTTGGATTGCTCCTCCACCGAAAATGAAGAATCAAGCTCAAGTGGGGAGAGCTCAAATGAAGGGGGAGCTTCTACATCCTCATCATCCGAAGATGAAGAGGACATGGAAACTATGGTAACCAACCTCTCACCTAATAAAATAGTTTCTATGATTTCTAGTTTAACTAAGGATTTATTTAGAGCAAAGAAGAAAAACAAATGCATGCTTGAACAAATTAAGGAATTAGAACAAAAATTAGAAAAAGCATGCTTAAATGAAAATGAAAATATTTCTTCGTGCCATGATGAAGTATGCTCACATGATCTTTATGTGTCATTAGATGTTAGTGATGCATGCATAGAAGAAAATAGGGCCCTAAGGGAAAAGGTAGACTATTTAACCAAAGCCCTATAAAAATTCACAATTGACTCCAACACCTTGAACATGATAATTGTGAGTCAAAGGGCAAGTTTCAACAAGAAGGGCCTAGGTTATAAAGAAAAGAAAAATGAAAAGGCCTATAAATGCCTAATAGCTAGGGGACAAGATAAAAAGAAAGTAATTGATAGAAAATGGATCCCCAAGGAGTATCTTGTGAACCCAATAGGAAAGAACTTATTTTGGGTTCCAAAATTCATCCTTAAGGGTTAGAAAACCCCTAGGGTAGTCAACCATATGCAATTGACCTATATCATATTTTGGTTGACTTAGGATAACGGGACAACATTTTTAGAATAGTGTTGGGTGATGATAACGTGACCATAAATAGATAATAATGCTTAAATCATGATGATTAATGTAATTCCTATGTATAGTTGCAATCATGATTTATGATTTTGAAATTTGGCACATTATCATAAGAAATAGGTTTAAATCATGCTTTAGGTGATACTTTACTTATTATCATGATATAATACCTAATGCATGATTATAATTTGATGAAAACATGTAGTTCATGATCATAATGTGAAATTAAATCATATATGTCTCTATGATCATGTAGATTGTTAGGGTGATACTTAACCTTGATAGAATTGCATGAATATATTGGTTAAGTATATACAAATACCCCCTAGGATGCATCTCACACTCACCATAGGCTACCTTGATTGAAAACTTAGCATGAGTGAGATGTTAGGATGATACAAATGTCCACTAATGCCTATGACATTTAGATGGTCATTTAAAGTATCAAAATAGTAATAATAGACCAATCATGGGGAAGACTTATGTTTAATTCATAGACATATTGCTCAAAGATCATGGTTGGATATTTCATATGTTTTCAAAACAATTTCTTAATCTAAAATCTATGTATTCATGTTTTGAAACAATTCAAAGCAAGACTAGGTGTTAAAATGGATACTCTTATGATAAAAAAACCTAGTAGTTTTTAAAGCTTTTGGATTTTTGGCAAATACGTGGAAATATAATGATTTCTCATGAAAACTTATTTTTCACTGATAGATATAGTTAAAAGAAATGTGTTCCCCAAATTTCATGATTTTTTGAATTTTCTGGAATTTTTAACGCATTTCTGAAATTCGGTCCGAAAATCAGGAAATCCTGAAAATCATGTGCCAGTCGACTGGTATCTGAACCAGTCGACTGATGGCCTGTAAATCAGACTAGTTGAGGCCGAATTCAGGTTTTAGAGCAATTTTTGGTATTTTTCCTTCTATTATACTTGATACCATAAATTTTTAACTTAGTGTTAATCTTTTTGATGGTGTCAAAGGGGGAGAGATAATTATGTTTAAGTAAATTGTGATAGGGGGAGGGAGAAATTTAAATTGTATAGGGAGTTTCATGGATTAAGGGGGAGTTGCATGTTGCTATATCATGTTTTATGTTTACATGCTTTCTTACCTTAGAAATTTTTATCAAATGTTTTTACCTAACTTAAACGGATTGTCACACATCAAAAAGGGGGAGATTGTTAGGGCAATCTCTTGTCATGATAAGGTTTTGATGTGTGTGGCAAAGGGTTTAAGTTAGGGTGTTATGTTGATTTGATATGTGCGTTGAAGTCATGCAGGACTTAGTAATTCGCACATGGAGCCGTGGTGAGTTTCACATCTCATCACTCGGGCCTTAAGTCGGTGAAGGATTGCTTTGCATGAAACCGTGCGCTTGGAGCATCCGAGGGACCGCCGGACGAGAAGCTTGGAGTGAAGCCGGAGGAAGTAGACTTCGAGGCAAGAGACGCGAAGGAGCATTGCAGTCGGCGCTGCGATCGCCGAGGACGTGGCCACGAGCGAAGAGAACTTCAAGGCGAGGACTCAGGGATGAGAGTGGCGATTGTAACGAAGGTAGCTCTTAGGTGAAACTTGGCCATTTGGCCAAGTGTCGGATGGGTTTTCCGACACCACGATCGCTAGGAATGGCAATCATTGCTCGAGTCGATGGTTTGATCGACCGGTATAATACCTTAGTGCTTGGCATTGCCGTGAATGGCAATCGATCGGCACTGCGCGAGCGCATCGGAGTCGACTCCATTGAGCACTCGACTGATCGAGCATCAGTCGACTGATTGTAGGATCAGTCGACTGATGCCAATACCGTTGGATGGAATCCAACATGGAAAGCGGCCGTTATTGGGCAACGGCTACGGGATCGGTCGACTAATCGAGGGCATCAGTCGACTGATCCTGTGTCAACGGGAAGAAACCTGTTGGGTTTTTTCGAGCCGCAAAAACCGCTTTTTGCGTTGCGGAAACCTCGGAAGCCCCCGGCCACGGATCCGTGCGAAGAAGTATTAAAACAAAACATGTATGTACTTGTATAAAAACCCTAGATCTACCTTAGATCTAAGAGATAAGAATATTACCCTCGATGCGATGCCCTTCGCAAATCCCGCTCGTCCAAAAGTCCGCCGGAACTCGAGAGTGTCAAGTGCACACTCCTCTATGGTATCCACACAAGCAATAGGTGGAAGAAAAACACACTTGAGTGTGCTAGCACTCCTAGGGTGTCTCGGCAAGATGAGGAAGGAGAGGGAGAGAGCTTGAGAGGAAAAGTTCCAAGGTTGAAGATGAAGTCAATTAGCCACCAAAAATCAATACTCCATCTAATGGAGTGGCCGGCCACTTCATGGAGGGGGGTTACATGCATGCATGTAACTACCATGACCCTTGCTAGACCTCATTATGTGGCAGCAATTGACAAAGTCAAATATGATGTGGAGCATCATCATTTGCCGCCCATGCCAAGTCATCAGCATGACATGGCATTTGGTCAAGTCAAACTTGACCTTTCATCTTCCCTCTCAAGTCAAGTCAAACTTGACCTCTAATCTCCCATGGTTGATCAAATCTAACAACTTGACTCAAGTCAATTTAATTTAATGAATCTTTATTCATTAATTTAAATTGATTTGATGAATCAAATCTCAATTAGACTCATTCAACACTTGAATCAACTTGAGTCTAACTCAATTAGTCTAATTTGGATTACTCTTAATCCAATTTGGTTCATCCCATGAACCTAATCCTCATGGTTCATCATATGAACCTAATCTCCATCTAATTGCTCTTATGTGTGTGACCCTATAGGTTCTTGTAACGTTGGCAATGTCCCTAAACCGATTTAGGAACATAAGCAATGAGCGGTATCTAGCAACACATCATTGCTACCCAAGTTACAAGAATGTTGAGCTCAACATCACCTTTGTGACTACTAATTGTGACTCTCACAATATGTGACAATGTCCCTCTATCCTTGACATCTAGATTGACCAATCGAGGCATAGACCGTGTCATCCTCGGTACAATCTAAATCTTGAACTCAAGTAGACTCACTCTAATCAAATGAGCTCAATATCTCATATTGACTCATTTGGGCATAACCATGCACTTCGTGGTCTCACTCTATCAAGAATATCGATGTCACCCCGTCATATAGGAGGGATAGATCCCATCTACATCACTCACATCCCTCCGCATAATTTTACATACCCGATGTCGCCTTTATAGTCCACCCATTTACGGGTGACGTTTGAAAGCCAAAGTATGCAACTCCTTATGTAGGGAACCATGGTGACTTCAGGTCTAAGGACTAATAGTCATACTAATAGCCACATGAGAAAGTATATGACACTCATATAACGATCCATGATACTTTCTCATGGCAGGTCATTCAGTATACATTCTCCAATGCATACCCATGTGTCAACTTGATATCTCATATCCATGACTTGTGAGATCAAGTCATCTTGTTGACCTACATGCTAGTCTCTACGCATTAACATTGTCCCTGAATGTTAATACTCGACTAGGAATGATTAAGTAGTGTTCTCTATATCATCTCATTATCGATTCAACCAATCGATTGATATAGATAAGAACCTACTACTCAAGGACATTATTATATTTAGTTATTTGGCACCAATACAAGTAAATATAATAACCATGCCTTTATAAATAGGAATATGATACAATAAAGTCCATACAACAATCATCATATGATTGGCTCTAGGGCTTTCACTAACAATCTCCCACTAGCACTAGTGCCAATCACCGTAGTATCTAATACCCAATGACCTAGTGTGACCATCATGCTTTTCCGTACAAAGCCTTGGTCAAGGATCTGCGATGTTAGCCTCGTGGGTACTCTCGCAAATCTTCACATCTCTCTATCGATGATCTCGAATGAGATGGAAGCGCCGTAGTATGTGTTTGGTCCGCTGGTGTGAGCGAGGTTCCTTAGCCTGTGCAATCGCTCCATTGTTGTCACAATAGAGCTCTATAGGATCTGCAATGCTAGGAACCACCCCAAGCTCAGTAATGAACTTGCGGATCCAAGCGCCTCCTTTGCCTCGGATGCTGATATACTCGGCTCTGTTGTAGAATCAGCAACTGTGTCCTGCTTCGAACTCTTCCAGCTCACAGCGCCACCATTCAAGCAAAACACGAACCCTGACTGCGATCTGTAATCATCCTGGTCAGTTTGGAAGCTGGCATCGCTGTAACCCTTTACAGCTAGCTCCTCATCGCCTCCAAATATCAAGAAATATTCTTTAGTCCTTCTCAAGTACTTAAGAATATTCTTGACTGCTATCGATGGCGCTCACGGATCGGGTATCTACTCGTCATGCTCAAAGCATACGAGACATCGTGAGCAGTACACAACATGGCGTGATGATAGATCCTATAGCGGATCGTAAGGGATCTTATCCATGCGGTCTCTCTCTCTAGAAGAGGGACTTTGAGTCTTGAAGACTCACACCATGTGACATCGGCGAAGTCCTTTCTTGGAATTGCATGGCAAAGTAATCTATGTCAATGTATGTACTCTGACTTAGGCCAAGCAATCTCTTAGATCTATCTCTATAGATCTTGATGCCTAGAATACAGGTTGCTTCACCTAAGTCCTTCATTGAGAAGCACGTCCCCAGCCAAGTCTTCACAGACTGTAGCGAAGGGATGTCATTCCCAATGAGTAGTATGTCATCCACATACAATACAAGGAACACAACTGTGTTCCCATTAACCCTCTTGTAGACACAGGGTTCATCTTCATTCTTGATGAAACCAAACTGTTTGATCGCATCATCGAATCGAAGATTCCAACTCCGAGAAGCTTGCTTTAGCCCATAAATGGACCTTTGCAGCTTGCATACCTTCCCAGTATGCTGTGGATCTACAAAACCCTCAGGTTGTGTCATGTACACATCCTCGAGTAAGTTTCCATTCAGAAACGCGGTTTTGACATCCATCTACCAGATCTCATAATCGTTTTATGCTTCAATAGCAAGCAAGATCCGAATGGACTTAAACATCGCCCTTGGAGAAAAGGTTTCATCATAGTCAATACCATGAATTTGCTTGAAACCTTTAGCCACCAATCGCCCTTATAGGTATGCATAAGTCCATCCATGTCGATCTTTCTCCTAAAGACCCACTTACACCCAATGGGTTTGACCCTTGGTGGATCAACCAAAGTCCATACTTGGTTAGTGTACATGGATTCCATCTCGGATCTCATGGCGTCTAGCCATTTCTCGAATCTGGGCTCATCACGGCTTCTGATAGGAGGTAGGCTCATTCTCAATGAGCATAACGTCATCATGGTCGGACAAGAGAAATGAGTATCTCTCGGTGACGGCGTACCCTATCGGACTGCGAAGAGGTAGGTCTACTTGAGCAGTGGTTGTTCCACAACTCTTTGTGCAACAACCTCATCACCCACAACACTTTGTGGTTCTGTTCAACCTCCATCAAGGCCTCGATGCTATGGTCCTTATCTTGAATTTCTTCAAGATCGAAGGTACTCCCACTAGTTTTTCTAGAAACAAAATCCCTTTCTAGAAAAACCCCAGTCTTTGCCACAAACACTTTGTGCTGACTGGGAATGTAGAAGTAATATCCCTTTGTATCCTTGGGATATCCAACAAAATAGCACCTATCGGTTTGGGTCCCGGTTTATGCGAGACTTGGCGTCGAGCGTAAGCCTCACAACCCCAAATCCTCATAAAGACATCTTGGGATTTTTCCTGTCCATATCGTATATGGTGTCTTTACCATGACCTTGGATGGTACACGGTTAAGGGTAAAGGCTGCTTTGTGTCTAGCATATCCCCCAAAGGATATAGGAAGATCTGTGTGACTCATCATAGATCGTACCATATCAATAAGTACGATTCCTCCTTTCGGATACACCATTCCACTGTGGTGTTCCAGGAGGAGTGAGTTGGGATAGAATCCCACACTCAACTAGATAGTCACGAAACTCATGGCTAAGGTATTCACCACCTCGATCTGATCGAAGTATCTTAATACTCTTGCCAAGCTGGTTTTGTACTTCATTCTTGAATTCTTTGAACTTTTCAAAGGATTCAGATTTATGTGTCATAAGATACACATAACCATATCTACTGAAGTCATCAGTAAATGTAATGAAGTACCTGTAACCACCTCTAGTAGCAACATTGAAAGGACCACATACATCACTATGTATAAGTCCTAACAAATCTGTTGCTCTTTCGCTATGTCCACTAAAGGGAGTCTTGGTCATCTTGCCTAAAAGGCAAGACTCGCATGTCTCATATGATTCAAAATCAAATGAGTCTAGCGACCCATCCTTATGGATGAGATAAGCGACTCTCATTTATGTGACCTAGCGACAATGCGGAGATAGGTTTGGTTCAACTCATTTGACTTGAACCTCTTGGTACTTATGTTATAGATAGGGCTCTCTAAGTCTAGAAAGTAGAGTCCGTTCATTAGAGGTGCACTACAATAGAACATATCATTTAAATAAAAAGAACAACATTTGTTCTTTATTATAAATGAAAAACCTTTCTTGTCCAAACAAGAAACTGAAATGATGTTCTTAGTTAAAGCAGGCACATAACAACATTCATCTAATTCTAGTACAAGCCCAGAGGGCAGAGATAGATCATAAGTTCCTACAGCAACAGCAGCAACCCTTGCTCCATTGCCTACTCGTAGGTCCACCTCGCCCTTTGTCAATGCCTTGCTATTTCTCAGCCCCTGCACATTGGTACAAATGTGAGATGCACATCCGGTATCTAATACCCATGATGAAGAAATAGATAGATTGACTTCTATAACATTTATACCTGAAGTAGAAGTCTCACTTCTCTTCTTCTTAAGATCTTCCAGGTATGCCTTGCGATTCTACGCTTCGGTTCGCTTCCTTGCAAGCAAGCCCCTTCCTTGGCTACCCCTCCTTTGGGTTTAAGTTCTTTGCCTTTGCCCTTGGCTTGGGACTTTCCCTTACCTTTAGGCTTGCCCTTGCCTTTCTTCTTCTGCACCATCAAAATGGTGTTAGATTTACCCTTCTTAAGGTTAAGCTCTGCAGTTCTCAACATGCTGAGCATTTCAGGCAATGGCTTATCAATTTCATTCATGTTATAATTCATGACAAATTGATCGAAGGCTCTTGGCAAAGATTGCAAGATTAGGTCAGTGGCCAGCTCTTGGCCAAGTGGGAATCCCAACCTTTGTAGGTTTTCTACGTACCCAATCATCTTGAGTACATATGTACCTACGGGAGTCCCTTCTTGCATTTTGGACCCAAATAATGCCTTAGAGACTTCATATCTCTCATGCCTAGCTTGTCCTTGATATAGTTGACGAAGATGTCCAACCAGATCATAAGCATTCATGAACTCGTGTTGCTTCTGAAGCTCAGAGTTCATGGTCGCGAGCATTAGACATGACACATCTAATGCATCATCTTGATGCTTCTTGTAAGCATCTTTGTCAGCTCGCGAGGCAGTGGCAGGAGGTGCCTCCGGAATGGGCTGCTCTAGGACGTACAGTTTCCTTTCTTGGGTGAGAACAATTCTCAGGTTCCTGTACCAGTCCAGGAAATTTGCTCCATTGAGCTTGTCCTTCTCAAGGACAGATCGCAGAGAGAGAGTGTTCGTGTTTGTGGACATAGTAATCTACAACATACAATGTAGAGAATTAATATCATATTCCTTTTATCATTTAATTAGGCCTTTAATCAAATGATGCTCCCACTAAATTATAGGAATTTTGTAGAATCGAGTTATGGATGTGGTCAAACCACATTACTAGATTCATACAAACTAGCTATAATTCTTGCGGGACAAGATCCACATCATACTAAGCCTTGAGTTAGCTTTGGCTAAATCGCCCAAGACTTAGTACGATCGGTGGGTAACACATTACCAATTACATCTCTATGCAACTCTTGTTTATAGGATTAAGACCCACATTTACAAAAGACCTTGAGTTAGCTTTGGCTAAATCGCCCAAGATTTAGTGTAAATGCGATCTTAACCTATCTTTCCAACGATTGGAATATGCCTATAGTTCTACTCGATCCAATTGAGTTAACTAGTTTTGCTCAATCTAATTGAGCTTACTCTAACCCAGTCGTGATAAGCGGGACCAAGATTGTCCCTCCGCACCCTACCAAGATAATATCGTTGCTCTGCTTTGGCGATTCAACAACAACAAATGATCGAGGTAGTGATGGGTATCAAGGCTCAGTAGGCATTTTGAGTTGATTCGATTATGATCTAATCTAATCGTAATGTGTATCTTATACGCATTTAGGCCTTTATTATCCTATATTAGCATGCATCATATACATACATTAATTATTCTAGCATGCATCATATACATACAAGAAAATTAACCTAGCATGCATCATATACATACAAACATGTTTCTACTAGCATGCATCACATACATACAAGCAAAATCAATTAAATATACATATATATATATATCAACATATATATATATCATTAAATGTGATATAGTCATGGCCCTACTACGATCTTCTCAAGCCAATGAGAAGATCGGATGATCAACCTAAGGCTAGCGGCTTCTCAGCGCTTCCTTTGACCGCCATGTGTGGTCGTCACCCTTCTTCGTAAGCTCGTCTTCAAGTGGACTTTCCCGCTCCATTTTTGTACATTACAAATATGAAACTCGAGTTACATTCGAGTCTAAAACTATTTACAACTAGAATATTAAAAGAATAGGTGCGGCCTTCATGACATAAACACTTTACAACACGCCTGACCACAAAGCGGCCGTCGTATTATGAATTACAACACACTTAATCCAATCAATTGGGTTATTGGGCCATGACAATCACAGAATTATACATAATTCTAAATTATGTATTTTTACAGAAATTTCTATAATTTTTCCTAATTTATTTCAATTTATGAGTCACCTCTCCATGCGGTCCCGCTAAAGCGGTTTCGGAGCGATCATCGCGGACATGGCCCCTTCGAGGGATAGGGGCAGCGCCCCTACTCATAAAATAAATTTGAGTGTCCCTACAATGATCTTACAGCGACTTAAGTCGCTGTCCCAAAAACCTAAAGCGAGAACTCGCCGATTGGAGAGTTTTTCTCGTGGTTGAAGCCTACAGTGTCCCAACACTCGTTGCTTGACTCTGAGAAAAATACCCAAAAATTCTATAAAATAAGAAAATTTACAGAAACATATAAATCTGTAATTTTTATATCTAATATAAAAACAACAAAACGAAACACATACATGCTTCATGCGTGGCTCGATACCCTGTTGGGTTTTAGAGCATAAAACCGCTTTTTGCGTTTGGAAACCTCGAAGCCCGGCCACGGATCCGTCAGAAGTATTAAAACAAAACATGTATGTGCTTACAAAAACCCTAGATCTACCTTAGATCTAAGAGATAAGAACGTTACCCTCGTGCGATGACCTTCGCAAATCCCGCTCGTCCAAAGTTACTTGAACTCGAGTGTCAAGTGCACACTCCTCTATGGTATCCACACAAGCAATAGGTGGAAGAAAACACACTTGAGTGTGCTAGCACTCCTTAGGGTGTCTCGGCAAGATGAGGAAGGAGAGGAGAGAGCTTGAGAGGAAAAGTTCCAAGGTTGAAGATGAAGTCAATTAGTAACTCAAAATCAATACTCCATCTAATGGAGTGGCGGCCACTTCATGGAGGGGGTTACATGCATGCATGTAACTCCCATGACCCTTGATCTCCCTCATGATGTGGCATCAATTGACAAAGTCAATGATGATGTGGAGCATCATCATTGGCGGCCCATGCCAAGTCATCATCATGACATGGCATTTGGTCAAGTCAAACTTGACCTTTCATCTTCCCTCTCAAGTCAAGTCAAACTTGACCTCTAATCTCCCATGGTTGATCAAATCTAACCACTTGACTCAAGTCAATTTAATTTAATGAATCTCTATTCATTAATTTAAATTGATTTGATGAATCAAATCTCAATTAGACTCATTCACACTTGAATCAACTTGAGTCTAACTCAATTAGTCTAATTTGGATTACTCTTAATCCAATTTGGTTCATCCATGAACCTAATCCTCATGGTTCATCATATGAACCTAATCTCCATCTAATTGCTCTTATGTGTGTGACCCTATAGGTTCTTATAGCGTTGGCAATGTCCTAAACCGATTTAGGAACATAAGCAATGGCGGTATCTAGCAACACATCATTGCTACCCAAGTTACAAGAATGTTGAGCTCAACATCACCTTTGTGACTACTAATTGTGACTCTCACAATATGTGACAATGTCCCTCTATCCTTGACATCTAGATTGACCAATCGAGGCATAGACCGTGTCATCCTCGGTACAATCTAAATCTTGAACTCAAGTAGACTCACTCTAATCAAATGAGCTCAATATCTCATATTGACTCATTTGGGCATGGCCATGCACTTCGTGGTCTCACTCTATCAAGAATATCGATGTCACCCCCGTCATATAGGAGGATAGATCCCATCTACATCACTCACATCCCTCCGCATAATTTGTTACATACCCGATGTCGCCTTTATAGTCCACCCATTTACGGGTGGCGTTTGTGAAACCAAAGTATGCAACTCCTTATGTAGGGAACCATGGTGACTTCAGGTCTAAGGACTAATAGTCATACTAATAGCCACATGAAAGTATATGACACTCATATAGCGATCCATGATACTTTCTCATGGCGGGTCATTCAGTATACATTCTCCAATGCATACCCATGTGTCAACTTGATATCTCATATCCATGACTTGTGAGATCAAGTCATCTTGTTGACCTACATGCTAGTCTCTACGCATTAACATTGTCCCTGAATGTTAATACTCGACTAGGAATGATTAAGAGTAGTGTTCTCTATATCATCTCATTATCGATTCAACCAATCGATTGATATAGATAAGAACCTACTACTCAAGGACATTATTATATTTAGTTATTTGGCACCAATACAAGTAAATATAATAACCATGCCTTTATAAATAGGAATATGATACAATAAAGTCCATACAACAATCATCATATGATTGGCTCTAGGGCTTTCACTAACAAAACCTTCTTCTTCTATAAAAAGGAAGGAGGTAGGGCTTTGGGAGGCTAATGTTTATACTCTAATACTCTCCCAAAGTTCCCTAAAGCTTTCCATCCTCTTACTCAAGCTTATTTCCATTATATTTGTAAGAGGAGTGTTTTTGTGTAAAGAGGTTACCTCCACCTATCTTTGTGCAAAGGAGAGATCTAGTGGATAGATTGCGGAGTGATTCACCGTGGACGAATCGGACCGTGGATTAGCGGTGTAGCCGTGAACCACGTTACATCTCGGTGTTTGTATTGCTTGTTTATATTTTGCTTGTCTTTATTTGTATTTGCATATTCCGTTTGCGCTAATCTAATTGTAGACGAGCAAAATCCGTAAAGCAACGTAAGAGGGTTATTCACCCCCCTCTAGCCGGCCAATCGATCCCCTACAGATTGCCCTAACAGAATGCCTGTGCGTTGAGTCCTGAGCACCTTGAGATCCATCCCGAGCACCTCGAGCACCAATGTGCTTCGTCATGATCATCCAAGCACCTCGAGTAGAACTACGCTTTATCCAAGCATAATCCCGAGAGCCCCAAGAACCCTGCATACAATCTACTCACTGCCCCCGAGCACAAGTGCTCTCCGTCTCGAGGACCTCGATTGGATCTATTTGGTACTAACGTAGCCAGTGCTAGCTGACTTGTTAGATTTCTGACGAGTCCAAGTGGGTTGTTTCCCGAGTTTTTGATCCATGTTTGAGTTGTTTGTTCCGAGTCCAAGTTGTCTCCATAACAATTACTCGACACTATAGTTATGTAAGCCAGTCGACCAGTGTCAATTCGATTAGTCAGCCAGTGCTGACTTAGCTACTTGGCCAGAGCACTTGACCTCTGTACTGAGCGTCTTATGTGCTCAGCCTCTCGTCCCGAATACTTGACCTCTATGTCGAGGACCAAATGTGCTCGACAGAGGCCTCATCGAGTCTCATTCGGTAGCGCTGAGTTTTAGTCGGCAATGTCATACTAGAATCACTCGATTTCGAGATTTCCGACACTGTTCTTCTACTAATAACAACTAATTCATGCAATCTACTATTCTAATACCAATGTAGGAATTTCTAAATTTGCATGAATATATTATAAAACTGTAAATACTTACATCGAATTAGTCGATTCTTGAACTTGGGACAAGATTTGATGTTACGGTGTTTGTCGTCAGACGAACGATTACAAATTAAAAGGTCCTTCGCTATTTCAAAAATCAAATCTCTCTCGTGCCTAAAATATTCTTTGTGTTCATAAGATATGTAGTCTTGACAGAATTTCTACAACGCTTACGTAGCATCTTGCCTCTCGGACATCTCACTTGGATGCAATGCATCTTTATTAACACGAGAGTCCATTACGTACGTAACTGAACTACGTGTACAACTGTCCAAAGCAATGACGGCACCACGTGCAACAAGTATTTGCACATATTAATAACTGTATCTCATGCAGTAATGCTAAGATTATCATGATAAAAAAAATCTATAAACAAATTTTTTAATTAAAAAGATTTTACTTGAGAGGTCAGCTACTGGGCTACTGAAGGTTGCAGGAGTACACTAGTTATTACTAGATCGTTCAGTTCGGTTTAATGTCCCACTTAAAAAAAAACAAATGACTAAATAGATTTCTCTAAATATTAATTAAGGGAATATTTACATTAAGAAAGGTCGTTAGAAACATGTCTTTTCCATCTGTCGTTGGATTGGTATGCATTTATCGATGATCTGATGTTATCAAAATTGTTCTGTCGCAATGAACGGATGAGCGAGCGGGTGCGTCGTCTAAAGTTAGGAATTCCACTTTCTATTTATTTTATTGTGTTGTGTTTGTTTCCGCTAAAAATGATTCTGCTTTCTTATAAAAAATGATTCCTTTTGATTCCACGACAAAATTATTAAAGCTGACAAAAAAAAAAAAGAGACAATAAATAAAGCATGGAAAAGTATCAAATCGCCTGCGCCGAATATCCGCATCTTCCATTCTCTCTCTCTCTCTCAACTATCCAAATTCAAATTTGCTTTGCCCATCAAATAAATTCCAGTATTCTAAAAATCGACGATTTTATCCGATTAGGCGGCGCGTAGACGGTGGACGCTCGTCCACCGCCCCGATATTTCCAGAGGCGACGTCCACTACAAAAAAAACAAAAATTTGGGACGAATTTAGCGACGAATTTTAAAAAAAAAATCGTTGCAAAAAAAATTTGCGACGAATTTAGCGACAAAAAATTTTTTGTTGGGAATTAAGCGTCGCAAATATTAGCGACAAAAATAGCGACGAATTTTTGCGACGAATTTTAGCGACGAAAATTAGAAACGAATTTTAAATTTCGTCGCTAATTTTGTTGCAAAAGTTACCCCGATTTCCAAAATTAAATGCGATTGTGAATTTTGCAGCAATTACAAATTAAGTATGGAATTTTTAATTGAAATTTTAACGACGAATTTTTTAAATCGGAAATTTTAACGAAATAAGGAATTATTGGTAAATTTGCGATCGATACAAATTCGTCATAAAATTCGCAAAATTCGTAAAATTGTAAAAATTCGTCACAAAAAAAAATTTTCTGCGGCGAATAAATTTTTTTAGTGGTAATTTTACGACGAAAAAGTAATTGTTGGTAAATTTGCGATGTTTCCAAATTAAATTTGCATAAATTTCGAAATTTGCGACGAATTCTTTTTTCGTTGCAAATATATGCGACGAAATATTTTTCGTTGCAAAATTCGTTGCAAAATTTATCGCAGATTGGATTCGTTGCTATTATCGCCATAAATTTAATTTAAATTTAAATTGCAAAGGTCGTCATGATTTATCGATTTAGCAATTGGGATATTTGTCGCTAAATTTGTCGAAAATAAAAAAATTTGTGATTTATTACATTTCGATATTCTATCGTATATACAAATAATCACACACACACAACAAAATACAATAAGTTCTAATATCCAAATAAATACATTCAATACAACAAAATAATATTCAATAATATCCAAAAATATTTGATATCTAAATAAATACAAAGAAACACAATAAGTTAAGAACAAAACAACATTCCAAATAAAAAGTTATATCCTACAACATTTCAAAGTAAGTAATCGCGCACCGACATTCTTCTACCTGCATTAGAAAACAAACAAACAGCAAAAAGTATCATACATTAAAAAAAAACTATATACTAACACGAAAATAAATATGCAAAGACTTACAATGATGTGCATTTTCAACCGCCATAAGGATTGACTTCATAGATCATTCCTGTTTAATGCAAAATAAAAAGTACTAATAAAAAATGTAAAAAATGAAGGAGTAACAAACTAAATAAACTAAACAATTTTAAAGGTACTAATTAAAAACATGCATACAATATCATCATCGTCGCCACCATCATCGTCTTGACTCGGAGGAATATGACTTGGACCAGAAGTAAATTCTTTGGCTAGCGTAAGAAAGGCTTGTTGTTGTCGCATCTCTATCATTTCTCGATCCTTTGTGAGTTTTGATGTTGTATTGCTAAAATTTGCTGATCTCTTTCATGTATTATGCCCTTCAAATTGCTAACCTCCTCGGTCGAGTTGTGTATCTGCGTCGCGAAGAAATAGATCTACGAGGAGCATTATGCATTCTCCTCGAGAACCCATACCTAGTATCATTCCCCCTTTGGATCCTCCGGATCGCCTCGAGCCATAAATCCATATCATTACTAACAGATGGCTCGAGATCCTCAAGATCACCGTCTCTCAAATTCTCGAGATGAGGATAATCGATCATATCTCTCCTACACAAAATTAAAAATTTAATCGAGCATTTACATAACTAATGTAATTAAAGTTATAAAGTAAGTTTAAAGATTATTTCAAACCTTAATAGCTCGAGCTCTATCTCCACTCCAAGTCTTATCTTTTTTGGAAAGTGCGAGCGAAAGTATCTATAAATTCGGCTCCTTTCCCAATTCCTTAGACTAAATATAAGAATGTTAGAAATAAAATAATAATCTGAAATAAATTTAAAAACTAATTGTAGAATTTAAAAATTACCAATCTACGTGAATGCTCCTCGATATTTATAGATCTGCCCGCATATGTTGCAGATAAATCTCCAGAATTACAGGCTTGATTTAATTTATTCATTGACTTCTTTTTGCTCTCATCCGATTGCCAATAATTGAAGATTTTACTCCAATTTTTGACACGGTGGGTTTTTTCCGATGGATTTGGCACGACTCAATACATGCCGAATATGATCGCCATATTTTTTTTTTAAAATTCTTTTAACTTCCAAGTCTTGACTAGGGTCCCAAATAAATCTCCGCTGAGATGGAAATAAAACAATTGATTATATAATCACTTATTTAATATATAAAATGAATCAATTATACCTGAAACTCGCACCACCATAATTCTTTTGTAGGTCCTGGCGTGCTCGAGTATGACAAAGAATCTCCTCTCCAATAGTTATTCACGATTTTATTGATCTCGCGAATAACAGGTACAGAATTTTCAAACCTACGATCAAGTGAAAAAAAATTGAATAAATAATTAAGATAGTTTAAAAATTATAATACTTATATTACTTACGAATCTCCCATAGGAAATATATATGGTCGACTTTCGATGTTCTCAGTAGAGGAGTGTCTGGCGGGTATAGGTGAATCAGAATGGGGCCGGTAGTGCCGAATGAATGAGATAATCTTGGGTGATCATGTGAAGGTCCAGGAAGATCAGGAGGGCAAGTAGGTATAGTGCTGGCAGGCGGTGGATCAGTCTGGCCGCTACTAGTACTCTGTCGTCTCTGTCCACCACGTCGAAACTATCAACCAAAAACAAAATTAGAATAAAGAAAATAAAACTTTTATGCTTAATGAAGAACATGAAAAACTTACAATATGCATAATGAAGATATGAGAGACTGCGACCGCGCTAAGCTACGATGATTTCACCATTGATAACCTATAAGAACAAATTATACAAAACATACAGAGACAAAAGATATAAATTTAACAATGAGACATTATATACACAAATAATTGAGCTAAGAAAATTTGTAAAATTATAGTTTAAAACTAAAATTATATATATAAAAACTTACCCTAGACGTCAAATTTCAAAGTCCTCATTATCATCTTCCTCATCCTCATCAGTATCCTCCTCCTCGGTCTCCTCCTCCTCTTCCTCCTCGTCCCCCTCCTCCTCGTCCCCCTCCTCTTCATCATTATCATCAATTTCAGTTGCATCCACGTTTATCACTACTCCGCTGGGATCTCATAACGTTGGAATTATATATTCCTCGGTATTAAACATATTTGTAACTTTGTCTTGTTGATATGCAATGTCTTGCCAGCGCTCTTCAATTTTTTTTCCGTGCTTTTGTTTCTAAAGCGACCCACCATTCATTTTTGTCACGCCTCAAACTAGGATATGGAGCATAGAAAACTTGAATCGCTTGTTGTGCCAAAATAAATGGTTCATATCTCTTATAAAATCTTTTATGATTTACTTCAACCAAATTATACTGTGGATGCACCTTCATCCCCCTGACGGGGTCAAACCAGCGACACATAAATAAGATAACTCGCATCTCTGGACCAGGATAATCAATCTCTATAATTTCATCCAGCAAACCATAAAATTCATTGCTTGCACCTCCATCATTGGAAGACTGAACACATACTCCACTATTCATTGTACTTTTTCCATTTCCATATTCTTGAGTGTGGAAATTATATCCGTTTATGAAATATGCTGGCCAAGTGCGTACCATTGATTTTGGACCCCATGATAGATGGATTAGCAATTCTTGCTGAACGTGAGTTTGATTATCATAAACCTATACTCAAATGAAAATGATATTTATTTAAAAGTTAAGATATGTGTAAACAAAAATGAGGTAATTAAAACTGCTTACATATGATTTGAACCATGGTGCAAATTCCTGATCGCAGAAGTGATCAAAGTCACGTGTCGGGATTTCAGAGTATAAGTTTTGGAAAATCCTATAATAAAAAATTGTATTATAACATAAACAAATTAACACTTGATGAAGAAATATGAAATATATACTAACTCGAAATATGGCGGGATTTCAGAGTATAAGTTTTGCAAATTCCTCATCAGTCAAACCCCGACGTTCAGGTAAATTCCTATTATACATCCAACTCCTTTCACGCTGCATTTTGTCTGTTTTCAATCAATTATATTAATATCAACTCCTAGAAATTACAATAATACGCATATACAGTTAGTTCACATATGAATTTACTATGTTTAACAATCTTTAAACATAACCGAAAAAGGACTACAGTTGTATAGAAAGCTTACTGTTAATTTAGGTTTAAACATTTTGGGATGTTTAAACCTGAAATGTTAAACAACTTAAGTTGATTGTGACAATTAATATCACAAATGAACACATTGAAAGGTAATGTGTTGGGGTTTCGGTCTTAACGAGGACATCAGGACTTAAAATGGGGGTGATTGTGAAAACCCGAATTTAGTGTCAAATTGTGAATTGTGGGCTAATATTATATATAGAGAAGCTTTATAAGCTTAGATGAGAGAGTTATTATTAACATAAGTCTAGAAGTTTTGTTAATCGGCCAATTCTCTCATCTAAGCAAGCAGTGACAACAAACTAATCAAATTTATTGAAAATGAAAATACTCATTGCAATTTTGTCATTTAAGTCAAATTATTATTGTAGATGTATAACAATCGTCGCAAATGAGACAGATCAAAATGTATCACCACAAGTTAATACTAATCTAATAAGCCTTAAACACTAGCTCCCCCACCACCACTGACTTTAAGATGCTTGTAATTTCTCAGGTAGATGTGCATGATTTGTTCATCTAAGCCTTATAAACTGCTTGTTTTATCCCATAACTTCCTATATGTGACTAAACAAAATCATAAAATATTCCAACTTAGTACTTAGCATTATTTGGTATGTGAACCCAAATGGCAAATTAGCAGCTTATAAGCTTCTGTAGTTTTACAGTTAACTATATATAGTTACAGAATAAATAGGATAACAGCATAAAACTTCTGTAGTTAATTATCGAGTTAAATATAAGAAAAAAAATAAATTTATACCACTGGTCCCTACGGGCGTCTCCGAGCCGGCGATTGATTAACTGGAAGGCGGACGCTGGCGGGTGGCAAGGGGGCGGACGCCGACGGCTGGCAGGAAGGCGGACGCCGGCGGAGGAGCGGCGCTGGCGCTAGGCGGCCGGAAGCGGGCTCGCAGCCATGGGGCACGCGACGACGAGGTGGCGGTGCAAGGTAGCGGGCAGTCGGATAGCGGCGCGACGGCACGGCGCGGCCGGCCGCTTGCGCGCGCGATGGGAGGCTTGGCCGGACCAGGGCGCGGCAAGGTACCGGCTTCACTGCCGCTCGGCGGCGTGCGTACGCGACCGGTTCGCGGTTGCACGCGGTGGGGAGCCTGTGATCCGGGCGCCGCGCCGTCGGCGTCGTCGGTCGAAGGCTTGGCGGCGTCGGCGTCGGATCGACCTAGCTAAGCGCGCGCTGCCGGCTCGGGTGGCAGGCCGGATGGGTTGCGGCGCCGGCCTCGTAAGACGCGGCAGAAGCCGGACGCGTCGAACGCGTGACGCGATCGCCAAGGCGAGGATCAAGACGGCGGCGGCGGAAGGGAAGACGACGCGAGGAGAAGAAGCTTCGAATTCGTGCGGCGCGGAGGGGAAAGTTAGGGCAGATAAATGAATTAACTTTTGCAACGATTCGGGATTCGTTGCAAAAATTTGCAACGAATCCTGGATTCGTTGCAAAAATTTGCAACGAATCCATGGATTCGTTGCAAATTTGCAACGAATCCGATTCGTTGCAAATTTTAAAAAAAACATCGTTTATTTTTTTTTTATTTTGCAAAAATTTGCAACGAATCGGATTCGTTGCAAATTAAAAAAAAACATCGTTTAATTGTTTTTTTTATTTTGCAACGAATACTGGATTCGTTGCAAATTTGCAACGAATCCAGTATTCGTTGCAAAATAAAAAAAAATAAACTTACCGTTTTAAAAAATTCTAATTTTAATTTTAATTTTTTATTTTGCAACGAATCCTGGATTCGTTGCAAAAAAATTGCAACGAATCCTGGATTCGTTGCAAAAATTTGCAACCAATCCAGGATTCGTTGCAATTTTGCAACGAATTTTATTTTTTCGTTGCAAAATTTCCGACGAAAATTTATTTCGTTACAAATCTGCGACGAAACCTAAAATTCGTTGCTATATTTGTTGCAGATTTGCAACAAAAATAATTCGTTGCTAAATTTCGTCGCAATAAAACTGTTTTTTTTAGTGGTCGCTAGGCGTCGCCGCATTAATCGGCGGCGTCGCCGCTTTAATCGGCGCCCAAAGCAATTAATCGATGGCTTCGATTAATCAGGGTGACCGACCCGGCAACGTAGTCGCGAATTCGCGATTCATGAATCGCGATTTCTGAATCATGATCTCGCATGCAGCCTAAATCAGTAAATCCTAATCGAGCCAAATTCTGGAATCCCTACCTCTTCGCTTCTTCGTCTCCGCTGCGCCCAGGGCCAAGCTTCGACTTCACGCGTGTCGCCTCTCCGACCGTCGAGTCTGAAGTCTCTGCCTGCTGCCGCCGACCGCGTCGTCGACGGAAGCCAAGCACCCGATCCGGATCCCCAGCCTCGCCTGTGTTAAGCACAATATGCGGTGAGAAATAACACAGGCGTGTCGCACAGTGAGCGACACGCCTGTGTTGAGCACAACACAATAGGCGTGTCGCACAGAGAAATATGCGACACGCCTGTGTTGAGCACAACACAGGCGTGTCGCACAGTGAGCGACACGCCAGTGTCAGTTGGGCGTGTCTGGAACTCGCCTGTGTTGTTTTGATACGTCGAAAATGAGATTGATCCATATGACTGCTCTGATCCATATGAGTTTTGACTTTTGAGTGTCCATAATATATTAATTTTTTTTATATATTATTATATTTAAAATATTAAAAAAATCGACCGCCTAGGCGCTAGGCGGCAAGTGACCGCCCACCTACTGTCTAGCGCTTTTTAGAACACTGATAAATTCGAAATCTAATTTATACGTACTCAGAAATAGATATTCAAATTTATTCTCTCCAAAAGAGATTCAAATTCTGATTCTCTAATTTATCTACGTAGAATTATTTCTATTTAAATCTTATATACATGAATGATAGATGTTTATGTGTTAGACTAAATTCAATATAATTCCTAATAAATTAAAATAAATAGTTTTAAAAAAATACAAAGTAGTAATTTTTTAAAAATTTGTATTATATATTTATTTGTTAATTATTTTTACATTATATCTATTTTTGAAAAATGAGCCAGTCGAGTTTAGCATGACATTTTAGTCTTAATTATTGGTATTACTTTCGGGAATCAACTTGTTTAACTAATATATATATAATTAGAATTCAAGGTCAAATTTAATTGAATGAATTAGGATTTTAAGGTAGTTCAGTTAAAAATAATTATAAATTATTAAGATAATTGTTTTTATCAATTATTGTACTCTAAAATTCAAATATCACAAAATAGAATGATGTTTATTGATAGTGTTATCTGAAGCTAAATAAAATGTATATAATTGATGTTAAATAATTAAGCGAGTGGCTGTGGTGGGGGAAATGACATGATGGTCACCATAACCAAATAATGAGTGGGTTCCATGTGAGTAAGTGAGGTCAACATGTTATTCCACTTTTATCTTCAACATGCCTTTTATTTAAAAAAAAAAATCTACCTAACTATAAAGTCATGGTAGCACTTCCCATGGTTATTAGCATCACAAGATCCAAATGGAAAGATTGCGACTTGCAAAACGAAGAAGTTGGTCAAAATCCCAATAATCTTTTCATGTGTAAGGTAGTGGTGTCAGTAGATCCGTTGGATGCTTTCGATTGTATGAATTTGAAGGACCGAGAAACACGCTAAGAGGAGGAGGGTTTAAATCTTTACTTTAAAACAAAATTAAATGCAGTGGAAATATGAGAAAACACAAGACAAGATGACAAAATCGATTTTACTTGGTTCATAGTCAAACGACTGCTAGTCCAAAGTCCGCGATCTTTGATCGTTTTCGTTGGATAATCCACCATAAGTCTCTTCCTCATTGGATATAAGTGACACATTTTTTTACACAAGATAAGAAATAGTAACAACCTTACCAGTTCCTTTACAACTAAGCACAAAAAGAAACGATAATAAATATTACCAACTTTAGATTAAGTAGTTGAAGCACTTGTATAGTTGGAGTTGAAGATGTACGATGATCGATCTGGAAGCCTTGAGCATCTTGCACTCCTTCTGGCACTTCCTTGGTCGTAGTTGTAGCACGAAACTTTTAGAGGAAGAACTTGAGTGTTTTAGAGCATTAGCTAAGGTTTGCACTTGAACCTTCTTTTATAGATTAGAGCCTTGGAATGAGCCTTGATTCAGATCCTAATCTCGTGGATCTTATCCTGAGGTGGCGGCTTTGACCGATCCAAATCGTGACTTGGCATTTTGGCTAATTTGCAGGCATCAGTCGACTATCATTCATCACCAGTCAACTGGATCAATCGACTGCGAGTCCATCCCAGTCGATTGCTCTTGTATTTAGGCTCGGCTGATCATGAAGCACATTATCAATTGACTGCTATTTTTGTCCAGTCAACTACTGCAAGGTGTTTAGAAAATATACTTGGATCTCATTGAGTCTTTCACATGTATTACAAGATTAGCACGGATAATATACAACAATACTGGTAATGACAGTCTTCAACTATTTGATCTCAACTTCGACATTCCCCCGAAACCCTTAGTCGGATCGACGTCTAGGGTTGTCCCTATACCGAGGACCCATCCTTACCACCGCTCCACACCTAAAGCTTATCTTACTTTATTTTTTTGACCCTTTGTCTTAGCATCTGATCTTTGATCAACATTCCTCCTGGTATTGAGTTTAGCTAAGACTACTCAATTTTTGCATACTTAACATAGAATATTAGATTACAATATGACTTAACTTTGAATCTTTGTCATTATCAAAACTCAGGTTCAATTATTTGGTGCCCCTGTACCAACAATCTCTCCCTTTTTGATCTATGACAACCTGATTCAAAATTAAAGAAATAAATACATTAATAAAATGAAAGATCAAACAAAAGAATCCCCCTTAATAATACCTCCCCTTTAATATTTGGTGGATTTATTAACTTAACATCTATTCCCCTTTGACATATATCAAAAAATAATATAACAAAACTTCTAATAGGTCTTATGTCAAACTAGAGGTAGCTAGAGATATTAAATTTATCTAGCTAAAGTTTTCTCTCGCCCTTTGACATACATTAAAAAAATGTGATTTAGGGTTCTCTAGGTCTTGCACCAACAATGAATTTATCTTTTGAAAATATTATATACCTAACATATAGTAAAGATTTCAAAATATTTATAATATGAATGAATAATTAATAATTTATTTTTAAGATTTTAACAAGAATATTATTTTTAACAAATGGTTGAAGAAAAGGATAAAAAAATTTAAAAATAAATACCATTTTTCAAATCATCAATTTTTAAACCCTTATAAGTACTAATTTTTCAATTTGAACCTCCCCTTAGTCTAACATCCTTGTTAACCACAAAGAAAGCTTATCTAAGTGTCTAGAGAGTCTCGGTCAATCAAAACCTCCCCCTTAATCTGACTTACTCATAGGACCTCCCTGTTAACTACATGGAAGATTTTCTTAAATGTCTAGAGGGTCTCGATATCTGAAATTAACCTAAGGATCTAATCAACTAATCAATATATTAAGAACATATAGGTTTTCAAAAACTAAGTATAACTACAATGAAAATCAATAAATATAGAACAATAATTTTAAGAAACTATATATTTAAAGATTCGATTTTTCTTTTTTTTTTAAATCAATTTGATTGTCCTTAACATCTCACTCATTCTATGTGTCTCAGTATAAACATAACATATTAACCTTATGGGTTTAGTGAGATGGTCTTTCAATTTTACTTAGTTAAATTTAATATCTTAGAGATTTAATTAACCTTGGGTTAGATTCAGATTTATTTTTTAGTTAGTTAAGTGAGCATTTCAAAAAAGAACTTCCAGGTCATAGTGAGGTACAGGGGTCTTCTTTGATCGGAACTACAATTACTTCCTTAGACAAAGACAACTTAAGAAATTACACACTTAATATACTTAGGGTCAAATCATGATCTAACTAGTTTAGGATGTGGTGAGGTAGCTTTAGTTAGTTCCACTTAGCAAAGTGCACCAAGCCAGATACTCATTATCTAACCCAAATACACTTGACTTTGTTTCCCTAACGTACTATCTATTGGTGCAATCGGCCTAGGTCATGATTGACCATACTTGAGTTTGACTCAAGTAGTATTTTGATGTTTGACAATGTGATTGTCATGGGAAGTGCAAGAATGGTCTTCGCAATGGTAAAGTTCAAGTCATGTGTACTTGGCAATTAAGAAGTCCAAGCATGTGTCTTGGCAAAGGAAAAGTCCAAGCATGGGTCTTCGTAATGGTAAAGTCCAAGTCATGGGTACTTGGCAAGGAAAGTCCAAAGATATAGTCTTGGCGGCATAAGTCCAAGCGTATAGTCTTGGCGGCGTAAAGTCCAAGTGAACTTTTGCGATGAAAGTCCAAGTATGGATACTTAGAAATTAGAAAGTACAAGGGTGTGATATTGGCGGCGTAAAGTCCAAGCTGTAGTCTTGGAGGCATAAGTCCAATGTTTGGCGGCGTAAAGTCTAAGTTGTAATCTTAGTGGCATAAGTTCAATATTTAGCGACGTAAAGTCCAAGCATTTGTCTCAGTGGCGTAAGTCTAAATGTATCTTGGCAAAGTAGATCCGGTTAGCATGAAAATAGCTGATGGAAGCATCTGAAAGCTAGCGTATGGATGAACAAGTCATGGATAACTTGAAGGGATCCAATAGACGTGAGGCTGATGGAAGTGGCTAGAAGGCTTAGGTCTAGGTTAAGGGTGGTCTATCAAGTATGAGTGGATCATACTTGAGTTAAACCTCATGTTTGAGGTTTATCAGTCAACTAAGGTTATGGATCAGTCGACTGGCCAAGTGTTTAACACTTGGTAGCCTAGTCAGCTTGGATTAGTCGACTGACATTATGATCAGTCGACTGGTCAAAGAGTCGACTGAGGCTCGACTGCTGATCTGTTGCCTTAGCAGTCAACTGCTAGGGTTTAGCAGCCGATTGGTCCATAAGCAGTCGACTACTAGGGTTTAGTAGTCGACTGATTTAAGTGGACATGAGCACAAATGCTTTGATAATCAATTAGCTAGTTGACTGTCGGACCACGAAGTGCATGACCATCCCCAAATGAGTTAATATGAGATATTGAGCTCATTTGATTAGAGTGAGTCTACTTGGAGTTCAAGATATAGATTGTACTAAGGATGACACGGTCAATGCCTCAATTGGTCAATCTAGATGTCATGGATAGAGGGACATTGTCACATATTGTGAGAGTCACAATTAGTAGTCACAAAGGTGATGTTGGAGCTCAACATTCTTGTAACTTGCGTAGCAATGATGTGTTGCTAGATACCGCTCATTGCTTATGTTCCTAAATCAGTTTAGGGACATTGCCAATGTTACAATAACCTATAGGGTCACACACAAAGGGCAATTAGGTGGAGATTAGGTTCATATGATGAACCATGAGGATTAGGTTCATGGGATGAATCAAATTGGATTAAGAGTAATCCAAATTAGACTAATTGAGTTAGACTCAAGTTGATTCAAGTGTTGAATGAGTCTAATTTAGATTTGATTCATTAAGTCAATTTAAATTAATGAATAGATATTCATTAAATCAAATTGACTTGAGTCAAGTGGTTAGATTTGATCAACCATGGGAGATTAGAGGTCAAGTTTGAGTTGACTTGAGAGGGAAGATGAATGGTCAATTTTGACTTGACCAATTGTCATGTCATGGTGACATGGCATGGGGGCTGGCCAATGATGGTGTTCCACATCATCATTGACTTATCATGTGGTGCCACCTCATGAGGGAGACTAAGAGCCATTGGCTCTTGGAGTTACATGCATGCATGTAACCCCCCAAGTATTGAAGTGGTCGGCCACTCCACTTGATGAATGAATTCATTTTTGTGATAACTCCATCTTCTTCTTCCTTGGATCATCCTCTCAAGCTCTCCCATCCTCTATCTTGGCCGAACCATCCAAAGGGTGCTAGCACACTCAAGGTTGTGTTTTCTCCACCATTTGTCCGTGTGGATACCAATAGAGGAGTGTGCACTTGACACTCTTGAGTTCCGGCGAAACTTTTGGATAAGTGGGATAAGCTAAGGGCGTCGCTACAAGGGTAACGCTCTATCTTGTAGATCTAAGGTAGATCTAGAGTTTTTTTTTTAAACACATACATGAATTTTATTTTTTTATATCTTCGCACGGATCTGTGGCCAGGCTTCCGAGGTTTTCGCAACGCAAAAAGCAATTTTTACGGCTCGGAAATCCCAACACAGTTGACTGCCACCAAAGGCAGTCGACTGATAACTGAAAAATCCAATTTTCAATTATCAGAAATGGATTTTGAAAATTCATAAATAATTATATGTATATCGAAAAATCATGAAAATTCATACATATAATACTTATAACCAATTCAATGGGTGAAAAATGATAGAAAAATATTTTACCCTTAAAATATTGAAATTGATACAAAGTTTAAAAGTGAAGAAAAACTTCAATATTTTAGCTCACTTTGTATCAACTTCATCAATGGTAATTGCTATCAAAAGATAGACTTCGCCAAGGTTTTCTAAAAGGATTTTAAAATGATTTTGAAAACCTATATTGGATCATATTTCTTGGGCTTAATATACATGACTTGTACACTAGCTTTCCCAATGATCCACATTTAGTAAAAGATGAGTTTTAGTTCATCTAGATGCAAAAACTATGCACCTTGAACTTAACTCATATCCTAGCATCTCATATATATCTAGGGTGTATAAAATACACATACATGTCAATGTGATGTGAGATGTGAGTTTTGTTCTCCTAATATAGGGTTTCATGTATTTTTCTAAGGCAACACTACTTGATTCCCTTATGAATGAGACTTCAAGTCATGCCATTGTCCTTAACTCAATTTTTATTAATGCATGAATGATTATGGCATTAACGATGATATAAATAAATACATGCTCATAATCATGATGTCATGGCATAAGATGGAATCTAAAAATACATAACATTAAATCTTAATCCTAACATGATCATGACATATTAAATGATTAAAAATAAACATGATGTCATGACATGTTATATGGCAAACAAGGCATGGAAAATAAAAGGTATAGGTATAATAATACCTAAAATTTAATATTGATTGTTATTTGATATAATTAAGTATATTTTGTCATATTATCACTTTTCTCCCAAGTGTGCCAAAAACCCAAAATGACACACTATGACCTCTAATCCTAAATTGTGCCAATTTAATTGAATTTTTTTATAATTCCAAAAATATATTGGCACATCCTAAAATCTTTTAGGATCATAATATCAAATCTATTTCGAAGGTATCCATAACCTTGAAAATTATCTAAAGTGTCACCTTTGCCATGGTTAGGTTAGCTACCCTTCCATTTAAAGTTAGCACACCCTAAATCCATCTAGCGTAAATCAATCACGCTTTTAGGAACCCAAAACCTATTTGAGCTCCTAGGGTTAATTAGGTATTCCTTAGGGATAACCTCCCTAGATACCTTCCTAATAACCCTTCTAGGCTTGTTAGCCTGGGTCATTTGGGTCTTGACTAGGTTAACCTTAGGGATTGCCTCCCTAGTCACCTTCTTAGTGGTCTTCCTAGGTTTCATGGAAACCTTGGCCACTAAGCACCTAACTTGGTTAATCTTAGGGATGACTTCCCTATTGACCTTAGTCTTCCTAGACCTAGGTTTAGTTCCATAATCAAATGGAACATTATGATAAGTCACCTTAGGCTTAGGCTTGCCCTTGGTTGACTTTTGATTTCTAGATCTTTGACTTTGACTCCTAGACCTAGATTTTTGATCACTTGACCCTTGAAATTGATTTTGCATTTTCATGAGGGTCTTCTCTAATTTTTCAAGTCTTGACCTCAAAGCTCGATTTTTCTTTTCTAATTACCCAATTTTTTAATTTTGATCTAATCTTTGGGCATTGTTCTTTCTAGGCATATACTTAGTCCATTTAGGGTTAAAATCTAGGTGGTCCTCAATTTTCTTAATGCTTGTCCTAGGTAAAATATTTTTAGGGACATTAGTCCCAAATTTCTCCTTATTTTCAAAATGAACATTCTTAGCTCCTAAACAAAAGTATTTGTTATTTCTAGCATGCTTTTCATGATAAATGGCAAGTGAATTGAAATTCCTAGCATGCTTTTGTCTTTTAACTAAAGAATGTGCATTATTGAAATATACCTTAGGGTTAGCCTTAGCTCTCCCTACTTGTGATGCTCCTTCCTTTTTCCTAGGACATTGGCTCCTATAATGTCCCGGTTGTTGACATTTGAAGCACACAATGTGCTCCTTGCTCTTCTTGGTGGGAACACCGATATCCTTTGACTTTTCTTGACTTTTAGGTGTCGGAGGAGCTTTCCTTACTCTCTTTGGGCACTTTCTCTTATAGTGCCCGGATTCCCTACACACAAAGCAAATTATATGATTTTTGTTTAAACCTAAATTGCTTGAGTTACTTAGGGTATTTGTGGTGATCGGAGTGGATTCTTCATCTCTCCCAGAGGTGGATGGCTCCTCTTGAGGTTGCTCCGGTGTGGATGGTCTCTCTTCCCCCTCAATCCTTGAAGTGGAGGCTTCTTCCACTTTTTTCTCTTCTTCTACCGATTCGGAGGTTGACTCCCTATCAACTTCCGAATCCGCACTCGCTTGTGAGGATGTGGATTCATCTTTGGCCTCCTCTTCTTGAGTTGGTGATGGGTCTTCATGGAGCTTGACCAATTCCCTCCAAAGTTCCTTGGCATCCATGCAATCACCTAGGCTACACAAGAAGTCATTAGGAATTAAATCAAAAATAAATTTGATTACCTTCTTGTTTTTCTCGAATTGTTGGAGTTGCTCCTCACTCCATCTCTCTTCTTTTTGAGGAAGCCACCTTTTGATTCTCTTGGATATTCAAATCCTTCTATTAAGATGGACCACTCCTCAAAGTCTCTCATCATGATAAAATCTTCAATTCTTTTCTTCCAAGAATTGAAGCCTTCTCGTCCATATAATGCGTATGGGACCAATTTGTTAATGTCTCATCCTAGTTGTTCTTGAACTTCCATCTTCTTCCTCTAGTGGTTTGCTCCCAGCGGTTAGTCCATAGAAGATCTCCTTGCTCTGATACCAATTGTAGAGGAAATGGTGACCGCTAGAGGGGGGTGAATAGCTCGTTTCGATCGCTCGATGGAATTCAATTGCATTTGTCTCTACAAGTTGTGTTAGCGCAGCGGAAATAAAGCAATGACGAAATACAACAAACACAAATACACCAATACACAAGTATTTAACATGGTTCAGAACTGAATGGTTCCTACTCCATGGATCGAGCTCTAAAAAGCTCTAGTGATGCACACGCAACCACTAATCACAAATAACTTCTTCTCGGAACAATCCGGAGGTGGAGAAACCTCGTACAAGTGATCTTACAATAGTAAAATGCAAATACAAGCAATATACAAATGAAATACACAACAAGTAAAGAAAATAACACTTTACAATTGCCTTTGGATTACTTGCTTTTGGTTGCTTGAAGAATAGCCTTGGAGACCCTGATTTGCTGCAACAAATCACCCCAAAGTAGCTTAAGAACCGGTTGTGATTTCCTCCTCCACGAGCTCCATTTAAAGTTGCTGCCTGGGCTAGAAATCGCTTATCAGTCGACTGGTCGGGACCATAAGTCGACTGATGACACTGTTGCTATGAGACAACAGTGTGATCCACGTTGGAAAAATCCAATGGATAGGACATCAGTCAAATGATCATGACCATCAGTCGACTGATCGAGCCATCACTCGACTGCTAACCCCAGCAGTCGAGTCCAACTCCGTTTTATGCCTAAATTCTCAAGCACCAGTCGACTGATCACACGATCAGTCGACTGCTCGAGCCAGCAGTCGACTACTGGGACACTTCCCACAGTCAAACCCTAGTTGACTCACTCCAGTCGACTTCCCATAGGTCTCAGTCGACTGATACACCTCAAACATGAGGTTTAACCCAAGTATGGTGCCCCCATACTTGCTAGACCACCAGTAGCCTAGACCTAAGCCTTCTAGCCACCTCATTCAGCCTTGTGCCTCTCAGATCCCTCCAAGTCATCCATGACTTGTGTTGGTGCAGGGGCACTAGATAATCGAACCTGTGTTTTGATTATGACAAAGACATAAAGTTAAGTTTACATTATTATCTCACGAGCTAAATCGAGTGTGCAGAAAAGTACTAAAGCTGGAGCTGAATGCTAGCGACACCCGGAGGAAGCCGCGGTGGTCGGGTGACACTCGAGTGACTTCGGAGGGAGGTGAAGGAATTGAGTGGAAGGCCGGAAGCGAGAGCTACAAAGTAAGTATCGAGGTAAGCTCGTGTGAGTGAGAGATGGTAAGGCCGTGTCCTCTGTACGGGGATGACCGTAAGCGGCGATACGACTAAGACTTCCTATGGAAGGTCTAGGTCGAGATCGGACGGTTAAAAACCGTCGCATTTATCATTTTTCGAGCTAACCTCTTACTGCAGGGAAGTGGCCAGGCTGGCAGTCGACTGTTGGACATTGGCCAGTCGACTGATGGGAGGCATCAGTCGACTGATGATGACGAATCAGCCTTTGTGCTCGGTCAAAATGGATAAGGTTTGACGCGGCCACTTCGCAATAAAATTTGTACAACTTCGTGATCTGTTCCAAATTCAGAGGAGACATATTCAGAGGCTAAAATCTATAAAAGGAGGAGAGGATTCCAACTCCAAAGATCATCAAGTCTATTCTCAAGTGCTCCTACAACGCTAAAGCTCTAACACCATCATAACGCCGACACGACGACAAGTTCTCATCCTCTTCGTCGGCAGCAGCAATAAGTAACATATTCTATTGTATTCCTTGTTTTTATTTGTAACGAGGTGAGGTAGGCTTGTTGCCTCATCCTCGTACTTTCGGTTTTGTGATCGTTGTCTCCTACCTCCAACGAGGAGGAGACGTTATAGTATTTTGCCCTCCATACACGGTCTAGGACCGTTAGGGCCTTGGAGTAGCAACCGCTGGGTTGTGAACCAAGTAAAAATAAACGTGTCTCTTTATTTTCCGCTGCGCTTACTCGTGTATCGAACGAACGAACGAAAAGATTTACGCTTGCTGTTCACCCCCCCCTCTAGCGACGCTTCTTGATCCAACAATTGGTATTAGAGCCGGGGACGGTAAGATTTGGTGAAACCACCAATCTAGCACTTTTTGGTTTTCTTTTCGTATTTTTTGAGTCGTGTTTTCTTTAGTTTTTTCCCTCCCGCACTACTAATCCAAGACGAAGTCTTGGTACGCTTCTTTTGGTTGTGTGTTTGCAAGTATTCTATTTTGGAGTAGTCGACGGTAAAACGGCCATATCTTTTCGCACAAGAGGACTCTCAAAATGATCTACCTACCAAATCGAAGATCTCTGAGAGATCTATATTTCTTATGATGGTTTACCCTTGTAACAAGCTGTTTCTAGCCCCAAAATCCAACGTTTAGTACCCTTTCGGGGACATCGAAGGTTGTAAGTTTCTAGCTTTTGTTAGTTTCTTATTCTTCTTATTTATTTCTGTTTATTTCCTATTATTTTCCGCACTACTAATCCAAGACTGAGTCTTGGAAATCTCTTTGGTTTTTATTCGTGTTTTGCAAGAGACTTAATGGCTCACATTGAGGGGTATAGCACCACCCGACCTCCGTTCTTTAACGAAAATTATTTCCGTTATTGGAAAGGTCGGATGGAGTGTTTCTTGAAAACACAAGTCGAGACTTAGATAATAATCCAAACCGGCTTTGCTCTACCCACCAATCATCAAGGGGAGCCCTTGGATTTTAACAAGTGGACAAATGCAACCAAGAGGCAAATCGAAGTCGATGCAAGAGCAACCCAAATATTGCAATGCGGCTTGTCCAAGGAGGAACTCAACCGCATCGGACCATTCATTAGCGCCAAAGACCTCTGGAACAAATTGATTGATCTACACGAAGGGACGCCCGATGCTAAGGTATGTAAAAGAGATTTACTTTTAAATAAATTGTATAATCTAAAGATGCAGGATCGCGAGACCGCCACCCAACTACATGCGCGGATCCAAGATATAAATCAGCGGTCTTCATTCGTCGGGCAAGCCATGAGAACCGGGACCTTATAAAGATGCCTTTAAATGCTTTCCCTAGGACTACCTTGTGGGCATCCATGGTCGATGTCTACAAGGTCTCTAAGGACCTTTCGAAGCTTAGGTTAGATGAATTATTTTCCGAGTTTGAACTTCACGAGCAAACTAACGTGGTCTGGGCCGAGAGAGGTATTGCTCTACTTGCAGGACAAAGAAGTAAGCCACCTACTAGGCAAGTAGATGAACTCGAACCCGAAGACGAATCAGAGTCCGAATCGGAAGAGGTGGAAGCAATAGTGAACGTAGTGCGAAAGATCATTCGGAGGGAAAGGATGCTACTAAAGAACCAAAAGAGGGCACAATTCAAATTAAATCAAAAGAAGGCTTTTCGTGCAACATAGGAAAACGAAGAAGGCGTCGGCATAGCATGCATGGCAAGACCCGAAGAGTCTGAGTCAGAGTCCGAATCCAAATCCAATTACAACACCGACTCCGAACTCGAGGACTATTTCGAGAAGCAACTCAAAGCTGGATCAAAAGAGAAAATTAAGGTTAGCTGCTCACTAATTCATACGCTTTACAATACAATTAAAGTGCTTACTAGGAAATTAACTAAGTCCGAGTCTAGGGTTGAGTCATTACTTGAGGAGGTTGAAACCCTCAAGCAAGAGGCTACTCTAACCTCTTCAACTAGTCAAGTTCAAGAGGGAAACTCAACCCAAATTGAAAAACTTGAGGAGGAGAATTCTCTCTTGAAAGACCGAGTTCAAGAGGTTGAGGCTAGGTTGGAAAGGTTCACGTTGGGATCTAAGAACCTTAACCGACTACTTGGAACCCAAAAAGCCGTGTACAACAAAGTCGGACTCAGATTTAGGTCAACGACTACGAATATGTCTTATATGTCTATCGTAAATCGTAATCATCAAAGAGTCCAAGCATGAGTCCCAAAGGTTTTATTGAACTCACATATAAGGACTAATAAATTTTGGATTCCCCAGGATCAAATTCATTATTTCAATAGACCATATTGGTTCAATGGTCCAGGGAGAGCTAATCCTAAAATAGTATACCCACTTACTTAGAAAAACCTTTACATTTTAATTTTTAGAATGGCTAGATAGGGAAAATAGCTAGTCAACTCTTGACAACATAGTATCAGGATGCGGCGAGATGATAGTATGTTAGGGAAATAAAGTCTCGTGTATTCGAGCTTGATAAGGCGTATCTAGCTTGGTGCACTTAACCGAGTGGAACTAGCTGAAGCTACCTCACCGTATCCTAAACTAGTTAGACCAGGAAGTAACCCTAAGTGACCTAAGTGATATTTTCTTGAATTTGGCTTTGTCTAAGGAAGTGGTCGTTGTTCCGATCAAAGAAGGCCCCTGTACCTCGCCACGACCTGGAAGCCAGTTTCTCGAAAAGTTACTTAACAATCTAAAGGTTAAATCCAAATTTAACCCAAGGTTGACTATCTTTAATCAATTTAAAATCATCTCACAAAACATATAAGGTGAACAAATTCTGAGACACATAGAATGGGTGAGATGTTAAGGATAATTGAAATATACTTAAAATAACCTTTTCAAAATACCACTTATTTTCTCAACTATTATACTTAATGACTATTTATAACTGTTAGGCCAAAGTTTAGCGCCCCCTACATCTCTCATACTTCATATATTTGACTAAGGGGGAGAGCAAACTAACCCTAAGGGTTATAGTACAAACCTTTAGATTATTGGTGCAGAGGGACACACCTCGAACCAATCTATCTAATTACTGCTAGACGCATGCTTGGACTCATATTTGATTTATCTAGATGCATGTATAAACGATATTATTTTTAAACCCCTATTTTATACAAAAAACCCCAATTTTTTTTTTATTTATGGCAAAAGGGGGAGAAGAGCGAAAGTTAAGGGGGAGAGCGAAAGTTAAGGGGGAGTAACACAAAATTTGATTTAGAAAACTAAAGTATCTCTTTCAAAAATCACCTAGGGTTAAGGAGGAGTTTTGGTTAAGGGGGAGTTTTTGGGAATGACATTCATCATCTACTATACTTGTTTTATGCTTTGATTTCCCTTAACTTTGTGTTGGTTTGCCATAGATCAAAAAGGGGGAGATTGTTGGTGCAGGGGCACTAGATAATCGAACATGTGTTTTGATTATGGCAAAGACACAAAGTTAAGTTTACATCGTTATCTCACGAGCTAAATGGAGTGTGCAGAAAAGTACTAAAGCAGGAGCTGAAGGGTAGCGACACCCAGAGGAAGCCGCAGTGGTCAGGCGACACTCGAGTGACTTCGGAGGGAGCCGAAGGAATCGAGTGGAAGGCCAGAAGTGAGAACTACAAAGTAAGTATCGAGGTAAGATCGTGTGAGTGAGAGATGGTAAGGTCATTTCCTCTGTACGGGGACGACCGTAGGCGGCGATCCGACTAAGACTTCCTATGGAAGGTCTAGGTCGAGATCGAACAATTAGAAACCGTTGCATTTATCATTTTTCTAACTAACCTCTTACTGCAGGGAAGTGGTCAGGCTGGCAGTCGACTATTGGATATTGGGCAGCCGACTGATGCTAATTAGTCGACTGATGGCGACGAATCAGCCTTTGCGCTCGGTCAAAACGAATAAGGTTTGACGTGGCCACTTCGCGATAAAATTTATACAACTTCGTGATCTATTCCAAATTCTGAGGAGACATATTTAGAGGCCAAAATCTATAAAAGGAGGGGAGGATTCCAACTCCAAAGATCATCAAGTTTATTCTCAAGTGCTCCTACAACGCTAAAGCTCCAACACCATCATAATGCCGGCGCGACGACAAGTTCTCATCCTCTTCGTCGGCAGCAACAACAAGTAACATATTGTATTGTATTCCTTGTTTTTATTCATAATGAGGTAAGGTAGGATTGTTGCCTCATCCTCGTACTTTCGGTTTTGTGATCGTTGTCTCCTACCTCCAACGAGGAGGAGACGTTATAGTGCTTTGCCCTCCGTACGCGGTCTAGGACAGTAAGGGCCTTGGAGTGTCAACTGTTGGATCGAAGCGGATCGCTAGAGGGGGGTGAATAGCGATAAAACCATTTTTTTCTTTTCTTTCGTTAGACGATTCAAAAACACTTATATGCAGTGAAAATGTAAATGTAAAGTAAAAAGAGACAAGGGAATTTTACTTGGTTCGTAGCCTTCGGCTACTACTCCAAGGCCCTAGCGGTCCTTGACCACATACGGAGGGCAAAAATACTAAAGAACTCCTCCTCGTTAGAGGTAGAAGTTTAATCGATACAAGTGAAGCACAAAGCTTGAGGTAGAGGGACACTCCCCCTCTCCTCGTTATGATAAAAGCTCCGAGAATTGAAAGTACTAAACTGAAATAAAAACTATAACTGACGTAATAAAATAAAAACAAATAAACCTAGACGTTGGAGAAGAAGCACTTTGTTGTCGGAAGGTTGTAGCTTGGCGGAGGCTTTTGGAAGCTTAGAATTGATGAAGAAACCCTAGGATTGGCCCTCCTTTTATAGCCTTTGAGCCCCTTTTCGAGAGGAACTTCACCCAATAGAGTTTTGGCACATGGCTCCTTGAAAAATGGTGATAAGGCTTGACTCCTCGAGGCTGATCCTTGACCATCAGTCGACTGATGGCCATCATCAGTCGACTGATGGCAGCATCAGTCGACTGTTGACCTCAAGCAGTCGACTGTTGGACGATAGTCGAGTCCTCCAAGCTGGCAGTCGAGTGATGCTAGTTGCAAGGCAAAGTTAGCTTAACAAAAATATTAATTCGACGACCTCTGACTGTCCGATCTCGACCTAGACCACCTATAGGATGTCTTTGGTCGGATCTACGCCTATGATCATCCCCATAAAGAGGATACGACCTCACTTACTCTCGCACACACATGAGCTTACCTCGATACTTACTGTGTTGCTTTCGCTTCCAGTCTTCCACTCGATTCCTTTGGCTCCCTCGGAAGTCACTCGAGTGTCGCCCGACCACCGCAGCTTCCTCCGGGTGTCACTAGCCTTCAGCTCCAGCTATAGCAATTTTCTGCACACTCGATTCAGCTCGTGAGATAACGACATGAGCTTAACTTTGTATCGTTTGCTATAATCAAAACTCAGGTTCGACTTAGGTGCCTACTGCACCAACAATCTCCCCCTTTTTGATTTATGGCAAACCCACATACAAAGTTAAGAAAAATAAATTAAGTGCATTAAGCAAAATGAGTAAGAGATATGCATGAATGAGCAGGAGTATATAAAAACTTTTTTTCAAGTGCTCCCCCTTGAGGAATCCTCCCCCTTGACCGAAGGTAAGTACTTGAGAAAGAGTTTTAACTCTCCCCCTTGATGTTTGCTACTAAAAAAGAATTAAGTAACTAAAATTACTTAATATTGGCCATAGTGTTTAAAATAAGTTTTAAGTTAAGAAATCAAAAAAATTGATTTCTTAACCTTGGCCTTTACCTTCGTTTTGTTAACAAAAACAAGTTAACTTAAAGTTAAGTAAATGTGTTTAAGTTAGCCTTTACTTCCGTTTTGTTACCAAAAATAAGTTAACTTAAAGTTAAGTAAATTTACTTTTGTTAAAAAACAAGTTAACTTAAAGTTAAGTAAACATTTACTTACCTAGTAAACATTTACTTTTGTTAACAAACAAGTTAACTTAAAGTTAAGTAAACATTTACTTAACCAGTAATCATTTACTTTTGTTAACCAAAAAGTTAACTTAAAGTTAAGTAAACATTTACTTAACCAGTAAACATTTACTTAACCTTTGGTCATATGAAAAAAAGTGATCCCTTAACTTTGGCCTCTTTCTCCCCCTTTTGCCATATATCAAAAAGAGTGAGGGTGTGTGGAATAAAAAAAATAAGTATTAAATTTTAAAGTCCAAGCATGTTCCACATTATTTTGAAAATAATATACTGAAAATAAGCTCATCTATAGAATGTTCGACTCATATTTGGCTTGATTGATATGAAAGATCAACCAGTCCTGGTTAGAGTCGGTTAGTGTATATGATTATACTCCATGGTTCATGGCGATGCACTAGCTCTACATCTGGAACCAGGAGTAAGGTCCTAACATCTTACGCTCATCTACGTGGCTAAGTACACAAACACATTAGTCCTATGTGTTGTGAGATGTATTGGCTCCTTAAATCTATAGGTGCATGATATCTAAGGTATGTCCTACGCTAGTTCCATGAGAATGAAAAGTAAGAAATAGTAGTAAGAAAATATAATTTGTAAGTTCCTATTCTACTACGCACATGCCCAATTTTTGTCTTAATAGACTAAATTCGGCTTCAGGTAGGGGTTTAGTAAATAGGTCTGCCAAGTTAGACTTCGATTCGACGTATTCGAGTTGTATGGCTCCGTTGGCCACATGTTCTCGAATGAAATGGTGTTTGACCTCTATATGTTTGGTCCTAGAGTGACATATCGGATTCTTAATAAGATTAATTGAACTAATGTTATCTACGTGAAGTTTAGTATTCGTAAAGTCTAACTTAAAGTCGCGGAGAGTGTGCTTCATCCAAAGAAGTTGAGTGACACACTCACCCATCGCGATGTATTCGGCTTCGGTGGTAGATAAGGCAACACAGTGTTGCTTCCTACTGCACCAACTCACTAGACTCGAGCCGAGAAGTTGACAACAACCACTCGTTCTCTTTCTATCGAGCTTACTACCGGCATAGTCCGAATCGGAGTAGCCGGTTAGTTCGAACTCGGTAGATCTAGGATACCAAATATCGACATTAAGTGTACCCTTTAGATATCTAAGGATATGCTTGACTAGAGTTAGGTGAGACTCCTTGGCATAGGTTTGAAACCTTGCGCACATATTCACTGCAAATAAGATATCAGATCGGCTTGCAGTTAAGTAAAGGAGACTCCCTATTATGCTCCTATAGTATTTTAAATCAATTGGGTTTCCAATTACATCTTCTTCTATATTCACATTAGTTGCCATTGGGGTATTAATAATTTTAGCGTCTTGCATTCCAAAGCGTTTAATTAATTCCCTAGTATATTTGTTTTGATGTAGGTATATTCCATCTTTAGTTTGTTTAATTTGTAGACCTAAAAAGAAGCTTAACTCGCCTACTAAATTCATTTCAAATTCACTTTCCATAAGTGAAATGAACTCATTTAGTAGGATTGAGTTGGTGGTTCCGAAAATAATATCATCTATGTAGATTTGGGCTATGAATATGTCTTTACCTAAGGTTTTTATGAAAAGAGTTGGGTCAACTACACCTTGGTTAAAACCTTTGGACTTAAGATAAATTGAAAGTCTCTCGTACCAAGCTTGAGGAGCTTGTTTAAGTCCATAGAGAGCTTTCTTTAACCTAAGGACATAGTCGGGTTTGTCTAAACTTTCGAAACCGGGGGGTTGACTAACATAAACTTCTTCTTTAATGTATCCATTTAAGAACGTAGATTTCACATCCATTTGAAACAACTTAAATCCTCGATGTGTTGCATACGCTAATAGCATTCGTATGGACTCTAATCTAGCTACTGGGGCATAGGTCTTATCGTAATATAAACCTTCGACTTGACTAAACCCTTTAGCAACTAGTCTAGCTTTATTTCTAACCACTTCACCTTTATCATCAAGTTTATTTCTAAACACCCACCTTGTTCCAATGATTGTTTTATCTTTAGGTGGTGGTACTAATTCCCATACTTCGTTCCTAGTGAATTGAGCCAACTCTTCTTGCATTGCAATAATCCAATCGGGATCAAGAAGAGCTTGGTCAATAGTCTTGGGTTCAATTTTGGAAATTAAGGAGATTTGACTAAGGTTTCTGTATGAGGCTCTAGTTCGAACTCCTAGACTTGGATCACTTATCACTTGGTCGATAGGATGATTCGCTTGAGTCCTAGTTGGGTTTGGGTTTGAGTCTACAACTTGATCAATAGGATGACTCGTCTGAGTTCTAGTTTGGTTAGAGTCATCTGTCACTTGGTCGATAGAGTGGCTTGGTTGACTTAGGTTAGGATTAATACTAGATCTGATCTCCGGATCAGAGTTAGATCTAGTATGAATCGGCTCGCTAATTGAGTTTGCCGGGGGATTTGTAGGTTCGTGTCCTTCATCAAACACTACATTGATAGTTTCCTCGACTCTAAGGGTGTCATGGTTGTATGCTCTATAAGCTCTACTTGTAGTCGAGTATCCTAGAAAGATTCCAGTCGTGGTTTTGGATGTAAACTTCCCTAGGTAATCCTTAGTGTTTAGGATATGTACCTTACACCCAAATACCCTAAAGTACTTGATGTTAGGTATTTTATCGTGATAAATCTCGTATGAGGTCTTAAGGTGCCTCTTTACCATAAGGATCCTATTTTGAACATAGCATGTCGTATTCACGGCTTCCGCCCAAAACCTATCGGGTAGGTTATACTCGTTTAACATTGTCCTAGCGGCTTCTTGTAGGGTTCTATTTTTTCGTTCTACTAGGTCATTTTGTTGTGGAGTTCTAGGGCAAGAGAACTCATGGTGGTATCCATTTAGGTTACAGAATTCTGTAAACCTATGGTTCTCGAATTCACCACCATGATCAGTCCTAAGTCTTTTGATTTTAATGCTTTGTTGATTTTCTATTAATTTAAATAGGTTGATTAATTGATCTAGGGTATCAATTTTGTGTTTGATGAACCTAACCCAAGTAAATCTAGAGTAGTCATCAATTATGACTAAACAGAATTTACTTCCATTAAGTGACTTAGCTCTATGTGAATCAAATAAATCCATGTGTAGAAGCTCAAGCACACTTTTGGTTCGTTCTTGATTAGTTAGTTGATGTTGTGTCCTAGATTGTTTACCTTGTTGACAAGCATTACATATTTTATTATCCAAGTTATTGAGGTTAGGCAAACCTTTGACTAAGTCACTCTGACTCATCTTGTGGATGAGTCTTGGGTGTGAGTGACCGAGTCACCGGTGCCACAACCATGATTCCTCTTGCCGTGTCATAAGACACTTAGTTGAGGAGTTAGTTAAGTTAATAGTGTAAATATTGTTATTTCTGGTTTCCTTAAGGATTGTTTTAGAGGTTTCATTTGTATTAATTACGCATTCATTTTCTAGAAATATGACCTTATAGTTATTATCACACAATTGGCTTACACTAAGTAAATTATATTGAAAATTTTCTACTAATAAAACATTTTGAATAACAAAATTTGAGTTGAGATTAATATCACCTGATCCGATGATTTTGAGCTTGTCGTTATTTCTGAAGGCTACCGATCCTTGTCGTTTGAATCGAAGCTTCGAAAACTTGAGTTGATCCCCGGTCATGTGTCGGGAGCAACCACTGTCCAACATCCATTGATCCTACACGCAAGGTAGTTGGATCGGATATTGGATTTATTAAAGATTGGTTGAAGATTATTAACCTAAATCATCTCACCCATGTCTACATGATCAAACACGTTAACCCTATATATTCTTGTGAGATGACTTCCAATTTTACTTGATTTAAATTTAATGACTTAAACACTTGTCAACCTTGCGTTAGATTCGGATTTGACCTTAGGCTTATCAAGTCACCTTTTCAAGATCATGGCTTCCAGGTCGTGGCGAGGCATAGAGGCCTTCTTTGATCGGAACAACGACCACTTCCTTAGACAAAGCCATTCTCAAGAAAATAGAGACTTGACTTACCTAAGACCACTTCCTGGTCTAACTAGTCTAGGATACGGTGAGGTAGCTTCAGCTAGTTTTGCTCGGTCAAGTGTACCGAACTAGATACGCCTTATCTAGCCCGAATACTCAAGACTCCGCTTTCCTAGCGTATTATCATCTCGTCGTGTCCTGGTACTATGTTATTAAGTATTGACGAGTTATAGTCCTATCTAGCCATTCTAAAAAGAAAAATCAAACTAAATAAAGAACCTAAGCATGCAATTTCTAAGTTAAAATACAAACAAGTTTTGTACTGGCTCCCCCTGGACCGTTGAATCGGTTCGATCTCTCCACATAGTGAATTTGGTCCTTGGGAACCCAGTACTGGTTCGATCCTAAGTTTGAAATCAAGGCGGTCTTAGGGACCCATGCTTGGATACGTTTTTTATGTCGACTTACAATTGACATATACAACTTGTTGGTTGTATTTGAGCTAAACCCTAGCCCGACCTTGTTGTACACGGCCCTTTACGATCCAAGTAGGAGGTCAAGTCCTTTGGATCCCAAAGTAAACCTTTCCAACGTGTTCCTAAGATCTTCGACTTGACTCTTCAAGAGTGAGTTCTCAACTTCGAGTTTTTCAACCCGAGTTGAGTCCTCCTCTTGAACTCGACTAGTCGAAGAGGTTAGGGAGACCTCATGCTTGAGGAGTTTAACTTCCTCAACCAGGGTCTCTACCTTGGACTCGGACTTAGCTAATTTCCTAGTTAAGAATTCAATTGCACTATAAAGTGTACTAATGAGAGATCGACTTACCTTGAGTGTATCTTTTGAACCGGATGCGTATCCGTGGCTTGTCTTGAATAGCACTTCGCAGTCCGACTCGTCTTCGGTTTTCGATTCATGTTCCGGTTCCGACTCCGTCTTCGATTCAACCAGTTTAGCCATGAGGACTCGATCATCATCTTCTTCCTCGGATGCTTCTTCCCATGTAGCGTTGAGTGCCTTTTTGTATTTTGGTGCTTTGCTTTTGAGCTTTGGGCATTCGGACTTGATATGTCCAAACCTGTTGCATTCGTAACACCTAATATTAGAACTTTTAGGCTTACCTTCGTTGGGTCGAGTGATGGTTCGCTTTCGGCCCTTGACTATCCTCCGAACTAGGTTGACTAGTTCAGCCTCCATTTCCGGGTCGACCTCCAAATCGGACTCATCTTCTTCTTCCTTCGAGGGTGGCTTGTTTGTGGCTTTCTTCCTTGAACCTACAAACAGTGCTATACCCTTCTCGGGTTCCGAGTTAGACTGCTCATGAAGTTCAAAATCGGAAAATAACTCATCTAACCTAAGTTTTGAAAGATCCTTGGAGACCTTGTAGGCATCGACCATGGATGCCTACAAGGTAGTCCTAGGAAAAGAGTTAAGAACATACCTAATAAGATCGCGGTTTTTGACATTTGCCCGATCGCGTGTAGATTGTTGACTATGTCTTGAACGTGGGCGTGAAGTTGCATCGCAGACTCATGTTCCTGCATTTTTAGATTATATAGTTTATTGAATAAAAGATCTCGCTTACATACCTTGGCTTCATTGGTCCCTTCATGTAGCTCCACTAGCTTTGTCCATAGGTCCTTTGCGCTGATGAAGGGGCCGACACGATTTAATTCCTCCTTAGACAAGCCGCATTGAAGGATTTGAGTTGCCTTGGCGTCGGCTTCGACTTGTCGTTTTGTCGCAATGGTCCATTGGTCATAATCCAAGGATTCACCCACTTCGTTAGTCGGAAGTGTGAATCCCGTTTGGATTATGATCCACATCTCAATTTGGGTTTTAAGAAAGCACTCCATCCAACCTTTCCAGTAACAGAAATCATCTCCGTTGTAAAACGGAGGTCGGACGGTGCTAAAACCCTCGAGATGGGCCATTTGGAAGGGAAACCTTGCACAAAAAATACCAAAAAAAACACGAAAAAGGTTCCAAGACTTTGCCTTGGATTAGTAATGTAGGAAATTAAAAGAAACAAAAGGAATAAATGAGAAATTACCAACTAAAATAAAACATGAGCACTTACAACCCTAGGATTGGCCCTCCTTTTATAGCCTTTGAGCCCCTTTTCGAGAGGAACTTCACCCAATAGAGTTTTGGCACATGACTCCTTGAAAAATGGTGATAAGGCTTGACTCCTCGAGGTTGATCCTTGACCATCAGTCGACTGATGGCAGCATCAGTCGACTGTTGACCTCAGGCAGTCAACTATTGGATGGCAGTCGAGTCCTCCAAGCTGGCAGTCAACTGATGCTAGCTGCAAGGCAAAGTTAGCTTAACAAAAATATTAATTCGATGACCTCTGACCGTCCGATCTCGACCTAGACCACCTATAGGATGTCTTTGGTCGGATCTACGCCTATGATCATCCCCGTAAAGAGGATACGACCTCACTTACTCTCGCACACACATGAGCTTACCTCGATACTTACTGTGTTGCTTTCGCTTCCAGCCTTCCACTCGATTCCTTCGGCTCCCTCTGAAGTCACTCGAGTGTCGCCCGACCACCGCGGCTTCCTCCGGTTGTCGCTAGCCTTCAGCTCCATCTATAGCAATTTTCTGCACACTCGATTCAGCTCGTGAGATAACGACATGAGCTTAACTTTGTATCATTTGCTATAATCAAAACTCAGGTTCGACTTAGGTGCCTACTGCACCAACAGCAACCGTTGGGTTGTGAACCAAGTAAAAATAAATGTGTCTCTTTATTTTCCACTGCGCTTACTCGTGTATCGAACGAATGAACGAAAAGATTTACGCTTGTTATTCACCCCCTCTCTAGCGACGCTTCTCAATCCAACAACTTGTTCATCCATTGCGCTAGCCTTCAAGTGCTTCCAACGGCTATGTCATGCTAACGGTGTCTACACCGCCAAGGCATATTCGACTTATGCTGCCAAGACTCCGCTTGGACTTTACGCCGCCAACCATTGGATTTATGCTGCCAAGACTCCTGCTTGGATTTTACGCCGCCAATATCAAACCCCTTGGACTTCTCAAGTGCCAAGACTCAAGCTTGGACTTTTCCTTGCCAACCCATGTTGGAATTTCCATGCCAAGACCCATGCTTGGACTTTTCCTTGCCAAGACCCATGCTTGGACTTTACATGCCAAGTACTCAAGACTTGGACTTTCCATGACATGGTCAACTCCAGTCAACCATCAAAATCCCCTCGAGTCAAATCGAGTCTGGTCAATCATGACCCAGGTTGATTGTGCCAATAATCTCCCCAAAACATTATCAGACATCAATGTCAAACATTGATGTCAAACTTCCATGTCAAACATCAAAATATCGCTCGAGTCAAACTCGAGTCTGATCAATCGTGACCTAGGCCGATTGCACCAACAGAAACAACTAATGTAACATTTGATGAAGAGGAGATTAACAATGGTCAAAGAAACACATTAAAAGATAATCAAGAAATGGTAAATGAAACCATACATGACGAAGAAGAGCAAACCCAATGTCAAGACAACTTGAAGACACCTAGAATTAATCCAAACCATCCACTTGAACAAGTATTAGGACCGAAGGAGTTCAAACTTGGTCAGCCTTAAGAAACATAAGTCAAATTACATTAATATAAAAAATAGGACTGAAGTCAATAGAAGAGGCTTTACCTGATACTGATTGGATAATAGCCATGCAAGAAGAACTAGTACAATTTAAAAGAAACGATGGGACTTAGTACCTCCACCAACAAATAAATCAAACATAAACACTAAATGGGTATTTAGAAATAAATTAGACAATAAAGGAGAAATCATAAGGAATAAAGCTCGATTAGTAGCTAAAGGGTTTAGTTAAGTAGAAGAGTTAGACTATGATGAAACTTATGCCCCAGTAGCTTGGCTTGAGTCAATTAGGATGTTGCTAGCCTATGTGACACACAAAAGATTCAAGCTATACCAAATGGATGTTAAATCCGCATTCTTAAATAGAGAAATAAAAGAAGAGGTATACGTAAGTCAACCCCCAGGTTTTGAAAGCTTAGAATATCCTAATCATGTATACAAGTTTAAAAATGCCTTGTATGGACTAAAACAAGCTCCTAGAGCTTGGTATGAGAGATTATCTGTTGGTGCAATTGGCCCAGGTCACGATTGACCAGGACTCGAGTTTGACTCGAGTGATGTTTTGATGTTTGACAAAGTGGTTTGACATTGATGTTTGACATTGATGTCGGTTAATATGTTGGGGAGATTGTTTATACAATCGATCCAGGTTATAATTGACTAGACTCGAGTTTGACTCAAGGGAGACCTTGATGGTTGACTGGGGTTGACCATGTGATTATGGGAAAGTCCAAGCATGGGTCTTGGCAAGGTAGAGTCCAAGTCATGGGTACTTGGCATGGAAAGTCCAAGTGGGACACTTGGCAATTGGGAAGGTCCAAGTCTTGTGTACTTGGCATGAGAAGTCCAAGCATGGGTCTTGGCAAATGAGAAGTCCAAGCATGGGTCTTGGCAAATGGAAAGTCCAAGCATGGGTCTTGGCATGGAAAGTCCAACATGGGTTGGCAAGGGAAAGTCCAAGCTTGAGTCTTGGAATTTGGAAGTCCAAGGGGATTGATATTGGCAGCGTAAAGTCCAAGCGGAGTCTTGGCGGCGTAAGTCCAATGTGCCTTGGCGGTGTAGACACCGTTAGCATGACATAGCCGAGGGAAGCACCTGGAGGCTAGCGCGATGGATGAACAAGTCATGGATGACTTGGAGGGATCCGAGAGGCGTGAGGCTGATGGAGGTGGCTAAAAGGCTTATGTCTAGGCTAAGGGTGGTCTAACAAGTATGGGGGCATCATATTTGGGTTTAAACCTCATGTTGATCAGGTCGACCGCTAATGGGATCGCTAAGGACGGCCGATCGCTAGTTCACCACAAGCACGTATCGCCCGTGAGCGATCGGGCGGGCCGACTACGCTACGGGCAATGATCGCCAAGAGATCCGTTGGAGTTTTTCCAGCGTGGATCGAGCCGTTGTCTCATGACAGTAGTGGCATCAGTCGACTAGTGACTTATGGCAGTCGACTGATGGGTGGAAATCCAGGTCGCGCGCAAGGATAAAAGGAGCTCGACGGGAGGGTTTTTGCAACCGATTTTCTTGGACGTTTTGAAGCGATTTGCTACTGCAAATCAGGGCTTTCAAGTGCGAGTCCAAGGCAATCAACAAGCAAACTTCTAAAGAGTTTTTGTAAAGTGTTCTTTACTTCTCTTGTTGTATTTCCTCTTATATTTGCTTGTTGTATTTAGATTATTGTTGTAATCTTATTGTAAGAGGTTTCTCCACCTCCGACTTGTGTCGAGAAGGAGTATTTATCATAGTGGTGTGTGGTTGGCATCGCTAGGGTTCGTACGAACCCAATCCGTGGAGTAGGAACCGTTTCGGTTCCGAACCACGTTATATCTTTGTGTTTGCGTGTTGTATGTTTCGTTATCATTATTATTCTTGTTATTCCGCTGCGTACTAACGAAATTATAGACAAGCACGCGAACGATTTCTATCTACGTACAGTCAACGCATTTCACCCCCCTCTAGCGGCGTCAAATCTCCTACAAGTGGTATCAGAGCCCGGGGCTCTTCTACGGACTACCCGCCGGGAGCTAGGACAAAGAAGCTAGAGGGTGAAGATGGAAGAACAATTGGGATGGAACATTAACACACCGATCCCTTACTCCTTCTATGGACAAGAAGTGTTTAAGCAATGGAAGTCAAGAATTGAAGACTTCCTAATGATGAGGGACTTCGAAGAATGGTCTATCTTGATGGAGGGTTTTAGCTATCCAATATGACCAAAGGGAGGATTCCTCAAGAAGAAGAAGTGGAGTGAAGATCAACTCCAAGCCTTCGAGAAAAACATGAAGGTAGTAAAATTTATTCTTGATTTGGTCCCTAATGAGATTGTGTGTATGGTAGGGGACTATATGGACGCTAAGGAGTTGTGGAGCCAAGTGGCAAAGCTCCATGAAAACTCATCATTGGTCCAAGAAGAAGAAGAAGAAGAAGAGTGCTCATCCTCTCAAGCTCAAAAAGAAGCAAGTACATCTTCATCCAAAGAGCTTGAGGATTCGGAGGTTGATAGGGAATCAACATCTGGATCAGAAGAGGTGGAGGAAGTGGAAGAAGCATCCACTTCTAGGATTGAGGAGGAGATTAGAGTTTCCTCAACACCGGAGCATCAAGAAGAAGCTTCTACATCCAGTCAAGATGAAGAAGTGTCAATTCCGAACTCCACCACTAACCTAGGTAACTCAAACACTCAAATTTCAAATAAAAATAATATTATGTGTTTTGAGTGTAGGGAATTTGGGCACTATAAGAGCAAGTGCCCAAAGAAGATTAGGAAAGCTCCACGGGCACCAAAAGTCAAGGATGTCGGTTCCCCAACACCTAAAGGCAAGGAGCACATCATATGCTTCAAGTGCAATTCAAAGGGGCATTATCGGAATCAATGTCCTAGGGGGAGCAAAAGGACCCAAGAAGAAGCATCACAAGTAGGGGAAGCTAAGGCTAACCCTAAGGTACATTTTAATAATGCACCTTCCAAATTTAAAAGTCAAAAGCATGCTAGAAATTTTAATTCTCTTGCAATTCATAAAGAGCATGCTAGAAGTAAGGAATTTTGCTTAGGTGCTAAAAATGTTTACCTTAGGAGTAAGGAGAAATTTGGGACTAATGTCCCTAAAAATATTTTACCTAAGGAATCAATTAAGAAAATAGGAGAACATCTAGGTCTAAACCCTAAATGGACTAGGCATATGCCTAGAAAGTCCCATGCCCAAGAATTTAATCAAAAATCAATTGGGCAATTAGAATTAGAAAACCAAGCTTTGAGGTCAAGGCTTGAGAAACTAGAAAAGACCCTTAGGAATATACAAAACCAATTTAAAGGGTCTAATGGTCAAAGTCAAAGGTCCAAAAGTCAAAGTCAACACTAAGGACCTAAGAGTCAAAAGTCAACCAAAGGCAAGCAAGGTTTGGGTCACAAACCTAAGCCTAAGGTAGCTTACCATAGTGTTCCATTTGATTATGGGACACAAACTAGGTCTAGGAAGACCAAGGTCAATAGGGAAGTCATCCCTAAGGTTGACCAAAGGTTGTGCCTAGTGGCTAGGGTTTCTAGGAAACCTAGGGTGGCCACTAAGAAGGTTGCAAGGGGAGTTACCCCTAGAGTCAACCTAGGTAAGACCCAAATGACCAAGGCTAACAAGCCTAGGAGGGTCATTAGGAAAGTATCTAGGGAGGCTATCCCTAAGGAATACCTAATTAACCCTAGGAGCTCAAATCGATTTTGGGTTCCTAAGAGCGTGATTGATTCACGCTAGATGGGTTTAGGGTGTGCCAACCTTGATTGGATGGGTAGTTAACTCAACCATGATAAAGGTGGCATTTTAGGTCATTTTCAAGGTTATGGTTACCTTGGGAATGTGGTTTGATTTGAATCCTAAAGGATTTTAGGATGTGCCAATGCACTTTTGAAATTAAGAAAAATCATTAAATTTGCACAATTTAGGTTTAGAGGTCAGTGTGCCATTTTGGGTTTTTGGCACACTAGGGAGATTAATGATAATATGGCAAAATATATCTAATTATATCAAATGGCAATTAATATTAAAATTTAGGTATTACTATACCTATATATTTTATATGTCATGCTTTGTTTGTCATATAACATGTCATGACATCATGTTTATTTCAATCATTTTATATGTCATGTTCATGTTTAGGATTAAGGCTTCAAATGTCATGTGTTTTTAGATTTCATCTTATGCCATGACATCATGATTATGAGCATATGCTTATTTATAACATTTCTAATGCCATAATCATTCATGCATTTAAGACAATTTGGTTGAAATTGAATTAAGGACTATGGCATGACTTGAAGTCCCATTTATAAGGGAATCAAGTAGGGTTGCCTTAGAGAATGCATGAAACCCTAGATTAGGATGAACAAAACCCACATCTCACATTAAATTGACATGTATGTGTATTTTATACACCTTAGATACATGTGAGATGCTAGGATATGAGTTAAGTTCAAGGTACATAGTTTTTTTTGCATCTAGATGAACTAAAACTCATCTTGTTTCATTTGTGGATCATTGGGAGAGCATGTGTACAAGTCATGTACATAGAGCCCAAGGAATATGATCCAAAATAAGGTTTTGAAAATATTTTAAAATAATTTTGAAAAACCTTGGTGAAGTCTATCTTTTGTTAGCAATCACCATTGATAGAGTTGATACAAAATAGGGACAAAACATTGAAAATTTTAATGGTTTTGAGTTTTGTATCAAACTCACTATTTTATGGGTAAAATAATTTTCAAATATTTTTTACCCATTGTGTGTGTCATAAGTATTATACGTATGAATTTTCATGATTTTTCGAATTACGTATAATTATTTATGAATTTCCAAAATTCATTTCTGATAGCTGAAAATCGAGATTTTATTATCGATCGCCTTTGCTGTGGCAATGATCAGGTGAGTGGCAATGATCGATTACTATCAGGAGTCGACTGCCAGGTCTGATTTCGGGTTAACAAGGTTTGTTTAGCCCGTGTTCAGCTATGGAAAAGGTTCCTAATCACTCCTAACCCTAGGATATGCTTTAGAAAGCATTATAAAGGGTGAAAATCCATTGGATATGGATTAGGAGCTGTGTTAGGTCAAAGTATCAAATTTAGGGTGAGTGAGAGTTCTATGTTGAACTTAGAACCTTAATTTTGATGGTTTAGAGTTCCTATTGGCTTAGGGGCTTCCCAAGGACATTGTTGGTGCAATGGTCAAGGGGGAGCAAGCCTTTAGGGAGAGGTATCCATCTTGGGATAATGGATGTATTTTTCTCCTTGAAGAGGAGAAGTTATTGGGAGAGTATCATCAATTGGGAAAATTGATGGGTTTTTGATACCTAATTTAGAAATTGGGAGAGAGTATAGGATTGTCTCTCTTGAGTGATATGTGAATTATCACTAAGAAGATGGTAGGCATCCTAAGTATTTATTTTTGGATCAAGGGGGAGATTGTAAGATCTCATTGGGACATGAGACATTGACCTCCTTGGAGAGAAAACCTTTTTGATGTTAGTCAAAAAGGGGGAGAATGTTTGGGGGAGAACATTTGGAGAGTGTTTACCAATTTGGGATAATTGGCAAGAGATTTGAGTTAGTGTTCTAACTCAAATGATTTGTTTGGTTTTTGTCAAACATCAAAAAGGGGGAGATTGTTGGTGCAATCGGCCCAGGTCACGATTGACCAGGACTCGAGTTTGACTCGAGTGATGTTTTGATGTTTGACAAAGTGGTTTGACATTGATGTTTGACATTGATGTCGGTTAATATGTTGGGGAGATTGTTTATACAATCGATCCAGGTTATAATTGACTAGACTCGAGTTTGACTCAAGGGAGACCTTGATGGTTGACTGGGGTTGACCATGTGATTATGGGAAAGTCCAAGCATGGGTCTTGGCAAGGTAGAGTCCAAGTCATGGGTACTTGGCATGGAAAGTCCAAGTGGGACACTTGGCAATTGGGAAGGTCCAAGTCTTGTGTACTTGGCATGAGAAGTCCAAGCATGGGTCTTGGCAAATGAGAAGTCCAAGCATGGGTCTTGGCAAATGGAAAGTCCAAGCATGGGTCTTGGCATGGAAAGTCCAACATGGGTTGGCAAGGGAAAGTCCAAGCTTTAGTCTTGGCATTTGGAAGTCCATGGGGTTTGATTTTGGCAGGTTAAAGTCAAAGCAGAGTCTTGGCGGCGTAAGTCCAATGTGCCTTGGCGGTGTAGACACCGCTAGCATGACATAGCCGAGGAAGCACCGGAGGCTAGCGCGATGGATGAACAAGTCATGGATGACTTGGAGGGATCCGAGAGGCGTGAGGTCGATGGAGGTGGCTAGAAGGCTTATGTCTAGGCTAAGGGTGGTCTAGCAAGTATGGGGCACCATATTTGGGTTAAAACTCATTTGAGGTCAATGACCGCATTATGGCTGGTTCGACTGCCGTGAGTCGACTTGAGTTCGACCGAGCTTGAGCCGAAATCGCTCGCAATGATCGCCATGGCCGATCGTGACAGCCGATCGCAAGGGATGGGCCGACCGCTAGTTCACAAGCACGCCGTCGAGCCGATCGGGCAATGACAGGAAGCACACGGAGGCTAGCGATGGATGAACAAGTCATGGATGACTTGGAGGGATCCGAGAGGCGTGAGGCTGATGGAGGTGGCTAAAAGGCTTATGTCTAGGCTAAGGGTGGTCTAGCAAGTATGGGGGCACCATATTTGAGTTTAAACCTCCGCATTATGGCGTCGACTTAGGCGAAAAATTGCTCAGCGGTCGATTGCTCATTGAAGCGATCGGCCGAGTGTTGACAACGATCAGCTGCCAAGGGCCGATAGTCGATCGCTAGTTCAGTGAGCACAAAAATGCTCCATAGCCGATGTAGGCGATCGACTACGCGGTGATCGATCCAATATTGCGATCGCGCCAAGAGATCCGTTGGAGTTTTTCCAGTGTGGATCGAGCCGTTGTCTCACGACAACAGTGGCATCAGTCGACTGGTGACTTATGGCAGTCGACTGATGGGCGGAAATCCAGGTCGTGCGCAAGGATAAAAGGAGCTCGACGGGAGGTTTTTTGCAACCGATTTTCTTCGACGTTTTGAAGCGATTTGCTGCTGCAAATCAGGGCTTTCAAGTGTGAGTCCAAGGCAATCAACAAGCAAACTTCTAAAGAGTTTTTGTAAAGTGTTCTTTACTTCTCTTGTTGTATTTCCTCTTATATTTGCTTGTTGTATTTAGATTATTGTTGTAATCTTATTGTAAGAGGTTTCTCCACCTCCGACTTGTGTCGAGAAGGAGTATTTATCATAGTGGTGTGTGGTTGGCATCGCTAGGGTTCGTACGAACCCAATCCGTGGAGTAGGAACCGTTTCGGTTCCGAACCACGTTATATCTTTGTGTTTGCGTGTTGTATGTTTCGTTATCATTATTATTCTTGTTATTCCACTGCATACTAACGAAATTGTAGACAAGCACGCGAACGATTTCCATCTACGTACGGTCAACGCTATTCACCCCCCTCTAGCGGTGTCAAATCTCCTACATTATCTTCATATTTAATTTCAAAAGGCTTTAGACAACGTCAAATTGACTCAACCCTCTTCGTGAAACCTTTGGACCTAGATATTTTCATTGCTCAAATATATGTCGATGATATAGTATTTGGATCAACAAATTCAAATTTTTTAAAGGAAGTTATAACCTTAATGGAACAAGAGTTCGAAATGAGTCTAGTATGTGAGTTAAACTTCTTTTTAGGTCTATAAATAAAACAAACAAGAAACGGTAACTATATATATCAAAGAAAATATGCAAGAGAGTTAATTAAAAAATTTAGAATGAAAAATGCAAAAGAAATAAAAACACCCATGGCAACAAATGTTATATTAGATAATGACAAAGAGGGAAAGTCTGTAGATCTAAAGCACTATAGAAGTGTCATAGGAAGTTTACTATACTTAACTGTAAGTAGATCTGACATACTATTTATAGTAAGTATGTGTGCTAGATATCAGACTTGTGCTAAGGAATCACATTTAACACTTGTTAAAAGAATCCTAAGATACATTAAAGGAACAATTAATGTAGGAATGTGGTGCCCAAGAACTAATAACTTTGAGTTAGTAGGAACTCTGACTCAGCCTATGTTGGGTGTAAACTCAATAGGAAAAGTACTAGTGGAGAATGTCAACTCTTAGGATCATGCTTGGTTAGTTGGTTCAATAGGAAGCAACCTTTTGTTGCTCTTTTCACAACTGAAGTCAAATACATAACATTAGGAGAATGTGTAGCACAATTATTATGGATTGCACACACTTAAAGATTTTGAATTAGAATACAAAAAAGTCAAAACATTGGTTGATAATATAAGTTCAATAAACTTAACTAAAAATCTAATTCATCGCTCATGTACTAAACATATTGATGTTAAACATCACTTTGTCAGAGATCATGTGGCAAAGGGAAGTATTGAACTCAATTATGTTGAGTCCAAGTCTAATCTTGCTGATATTCTTACTAAATCACTTCCAGAAACTGAGTTTAGTATCCTTAGAAGACAACTAGGGTTATGCTTAGTATACTAGGTTTCTTTAATGTTTCATTATTCAAAATCTATTTTGTTTTACTAAGTAATATTATTTTCTTGAAGGAAAATTAAAAATTGATCTAGCTTAGGTCAAGTTTAGATTTCATGATCCTATAGACCTAGGTAAGCCTTCGCATCTCACAAATACCTATGACTACCTGTTTGTGTATTGAGCCATGAAGATGGGTGTGAGATGTTAGGACTGCACCCAGGTTTCAGATACAGATTCAGTGCATCAATATGAACCACAACGGAATTTAAAAAGCAAATCAATCATTTCGGTGACTAACTCTAATCCAAAGCTTGATGATAATCCTATATCACTTGAGCTACTAAAGAGTTGGAAATTTACTTTAAGGATAATTTTTAGAAGTGTATTTTCAGTATATTATTTAAATCAATTAAGAATAAGAATTCATGCTTAGACATTTCATATTGCATTACTTAAAAAATTTTACTAAAGGGAGAAAATAATTTTAATACTATTACAATTTTGAAGAGTTGTATTTAAGGGGGAGTTTTGAAAATATTTAAGCTTTATTAAAGAGGGAGTTTTGAAAATATTTAAGCTTTATTTAAGGGGGAGAGTTGAAAAATTAATATATTTTAGCTTTAAAACATTTTCAAAAACTTTATCTTTTATTAAGGGGGAGAAAAATTTCAAAAACAATTTAGCTTTATTTAAGGGGAAGTTCAAACTTTGAAACTTTTGAAATTTTGAAAATCTAGTTTAAAAAAAAAACTCACTTGTAAAAACTTAAGGATTTTTGAATTATTCATTTAAGTATTTTATGTTCTAATCTTTGAAAATCTTTTGAAGAGCATATATATTTTTAAAACACTTTTGAAATTTTAAAAACTTAAGTCTTTTAAAAAGCTTAAAGTACTTTGAAATGAATATTTATGTTGCAAAGCTTAGGCATTTTTGAAATACTTATGAAACATGTCAAGGTAGTATTTTTTATCAGAAGTAAATTTCATAAGTTTAGTACTTGTGTTGAAAAGCTAAATACTCTGAACTTGTCTTTGAATTTTGGTATTTGGTGAATAATGGTATTTTTGATGTATGCCAAAGGGGGAGAGAGAGAAGGTTTAAAGTTAAAGAAGTTTAAAGTAAGGAAGCATTTCTTGCATATGAGCATTTCATATAAATGTTATATATATTTAGCTTGATATATGATTGAATACATTTTTAGCTTGATGCATTGCTAATATATGATTGAATTTGAATATTAAAAATTGATTATCCTAACTTTAACTGATGTGTTGTCGTACATCAAAAAGAGAGAGATTGTTGGTGCAGAGAGCATCACTTCTTAGTTTTGATGTATGAATCATAGTTAAAGTTAAGAATTACTTATGATTTGATATATGTGCTAAGTGTGCAGGCTAATAGAAAAGTCTTAGTAGGTCGTGTTAATCGGATACTAGACAGAAGCCTTGATAGATCAGGAGGACCAGACATTAGGCATGAAGTCCAGATGAGTCGAGTGGACCGGACATCTGGCATGAAGAACGATTGGGTCAGGAGACCGAACAATCGGCATGAAGACTAGCTGGGTTAGGGAGATCGGACAGCTGGCAGAAGTCCTGGTGGGTCGGATCAGATGTCAAGCATGGTAAGTCCGGCTGGGCAACTAGCAGGTAAGCCTCGAGTGAAGAGTTGAGGCCGAGTCCTCAGGTGAGGACAAAGCTAAGCATCGATCCGACGGATAGTCCGCATGGGACTAAGAAGTTGAGATCGGTAGTATTACTACTGTCATTATATTTTATATTGTATGCTTTGCTAATCTTGTTTTGCAAGGGACCAGTCGACTAAAAGGTTTCCAGTTGACTAAGGTCCAGTAGACTGAGTATGGTCCAGTCGACTGGGTACCTAGTTGGTAAGATAAGCCGGTGATCGATCAGAGATCTGACGACCAAGATGGCAAGAGCTCTAGTCAACTGGGGAGGTCTAGTCAACTAGAAAGGCAAATTTCCTATTGCAGAGCTAGATGACCTAGAGTCGACTGAAAAGTTTGATGTACCAAATCGACGAGCTGATTTAGAGTCGACTGGAGGGCATTCCAGTCGACTGGAACAGGCCTATAAAAGAAATGGACGACCATCTTCGAAAGATATAACTCTACCACGTCCAAGTGTTGTCACAAGTGTTCTTCATCCGCAAAAGCTTCACCACATTGCAATGCTACAACTCCGACACTCCGTGCTCCATTTCAAAAGCTACAAGTGTCGGTATATTTAATATTTTATTGTACTTTCACTTTGTGTACTTTAATTCAAGAGAAGGTAGCTCCTTATCTTTCTCTTTATCTCTTGTAAAAAGTGAACCCCTCCGAAGTCGAGAGTTCTCGAGTCGGAGGGTCATTTAGTGGATTGCCCATCGAGGTAGCTCTCGGAGAGTTATGAGCCTTGGAGTAGCAATCCGGCTAGGGTTGTGAACCAAGTAAAAAATAATTTTCTATTTATTTTTATTTTTACTTAATTCCGCTGCATACTCTTGAAAAGAAAAGTTTTAAAATCTAAAAGAAAATTTAATATTCCGAGATTCACCTCCCTCTCTCGAGACTCTCCGATCCTACATTCGGTTTTGCTACAATGTCTATTATCTTAGAAGTTCTCTATTATATCAATATGTATTCTTGAAGGAAACCTATCTAAATATATTGATGCCTCTTCCGAGATCAATCTAGTATATTTACTTAACTTGGTTTCTACTTTCACAACGTTATCCCTTAAAAGGATCTCGGTCGCAATATGGGAACCTGTCACGAGAACCCCAGCGGATAAATTCAATAACTACTACTTATTACTCATAGGAGCCAAGGTAGATAATTTATTATGTTCTAGGATAGGTTATGAAATCCTTGAGAGGTCCTAATCACTTTTGGGGTGTTCATGCATAGTTGTTCTTGGTCGCAATATAGGAACTTGTCACAAGCACCTTAGCCGATCAATCTTCATGAAAACCCTTAATTGTTATAGCTCCTCACGATAAGTTTTACAAAACTAGGATTATAAAATCCAAAAGCATGTGAATAGGTGATAAGCAAACTGGCAAGATAATCCATACGTACCGAAAATCAATTCAAGAAATTCACAATCGATAAATAAAAGAGTTATAACAATCCAAGGAAAATAAACAAAGAGCTACTTCCTTATCCTAAGATCAAAGAGAGTTACTCCATAGTATGGAGGGAAGATAGAAATGAATTATAGAAAGACATTTGACAAAGCTAAAGAAGAGAAAGAATAAAAAATAGATTTGTCAACGTCGGTTGAAGGCTTCCTCCGGCTTGGCTTCCTTCTCCTTGGCTCCGCAACTTACCCTAGGATATTCCTTGACGATTGCCTCAATCCTAAGGGTTAGGATCTCCAGAATGTGTTTCTCCTTAGCCCTGAGGTCTTTTATAGCTTTTTTCGGGAGAAAAATTCAGGAAGTTCGTTAACCATGGCACGACCGTGCCATTTGTTGGTGCAACAATGCCTCAAGTATTTATATGTTTTGATGTTTGGATAATCATCTAAGTTAGGCAATACTTTGTGATATAATTGTGAACATGTTTAAGTGACAGAAAAATCCAAGTATGAAGACTTGGTAAAGGCAAAGTCCAAGTGTGATCTTGGCAAGAGAAGTCCAAGGAAAAGGCTTGGCGGCGTAAGACCAAGCATGTAGTCTTGGCGGCGTAAAGTCCAAGCGGACCTTGGCAAAGGAAGTCCAAAGGCAAGTCTTGGCAGCGTAAGTCCAAGCATGTAGTCTTGGTGGCGTAAAGTCCAAGCGCACTTTGGCAAAGGGAAACCCAAGACATGACAAAACCGAAGGAAGCTCTTGGAAGCAAAGCGCAAAGGATGAACAAGTCGCAGACTCAGAGGGATCCTGGAGGCGCAAGGCTTAAGGAAGAGCTAGAAGGTTGAGTCTAGGTCTAGGGAGTCAATTCAAGTATGAATTATTCATACTTGACGAGTATCAGTCGACTGATACGATGTAGCAGTCGACTGATAGGGTGCTCGACTGAGTCAGGCTGAAAAGCTGACGAACAGTCGACTGCCTAGTCTTGGCAGTCGACTGATACGGCCATCAGTCGACTGCCAAACAGTGGCAGTCGACTGATCAAGTCGAACCCGGGCACAGAATGGAGTCTCACTCGACTACGTGCAGTGATCACTCGACTGATCACTCCATCAGTCGACTGATGGAGGGATCAGTCGATTGATGAGCGTGCCGTTGGATGATGACGCTTATGAATCCCGCGAATCCAGCTGTTCAGAAGTCGTTAGCCACGACGACAGTCGACTGATGTTGTACATCAGTCGACTGATCATGGCCTAACGGGAAAAACAACCCTCTCTCTATAAAAAGAGGGCTTGTGGTGGTTGAGAGGGTTAATGCTTACATTCTAATCATCCTCTCAAGCCTCCATGAATTTTCTAAGCTTTCCTAGTATTTTAATTCTCCTCCTCCTCTCTAAACTTCATCTTCATCTTTTGTAAGAAGAGGAGGGTTGTTGTAAAAAGAGAAAGCTTCTTAGTGAGATTGATTAGGGTTGATCCACCTTAAGGATCTCCGTAGAATAGGAGCGTTATCTCCAAACCACGTAAAGGCTTTCGTGTTAGCATTGTATTTTCATTTCTATTACTATTGTTTTTGTTGTGCTTCTGCTAACCGTTCTTGTAGAAATCGAAAAAGAGGCTATTCACCCCCCTCTAGCCTTCCAAAGATCCCCAACAAGTGGTATCAGAGCCTGGATCGTATCGAAAGATCTAATAATCAACCGGAGCACGATGGCTTTCCAAGAGGGGTATAGCATGGCGAGGCGTCCATTCTTCGACGGCAACGATTTTGGCTACTGGAAAGGTAGGATGGAATACTACCTTATGAATGATATTGATAATTGGTTTAGTATTGTAGACGAATTCGAGAAGCCGATCGACGAACATGGAGCGCCAATACTGACCAAAGATTGGATGAGGGATATGGCTAAGAAGGTGCAAGCAAATGCAAAGGCAACGACCACACTCCAATGTGGTCTATCAAAGGAGCAATTGTCCAAGGTCAGACCCTTCAACTCCGCTAAAGAGCTTTGGGAGAAGCTTATCAAATTGAATGAAGGATCAAAGGAGACGAGGAAAGCCAAGATGGACCTCTTGATAGGCCAACTCCAAAACTTTGCCATGAAGACCAATGAGACTGTGAGCCAAATACACAGTTGCTTCAAGGAAGTAGTCAACAGACTATATGTGATAGGTGAGAAGGTCGACAACCGAGACCTTGTGAGGTATGTACTCCAAGCCTTCCCTAGAACAACCTTGTGGGATTCAATGGTAGATGCCTATAAGGTCTCTAGGGATCTTTCTTTGGTTAAATTAGATGAGCTCTTTTGTGAATTTGAGTTGCACGAGCAAGCTAACACTTCGTCCAAAGAGAAAGGTGTAGCTCTTTTTGTAGGAAAAAAGGACAAGAAGAAGAAGGAGAAGAAAGAAGTGTCTTCCTCATCCGAATCCGAGGAAGATTCATCTAGTAGTGAAGAAGAGCTATCGGCAAGCGAGGTGGCTCATTATGTAAAGAAGTTTGGTGGGAGGTCAAGGAAACTCACCAAGAAGGATGTGAGGAGGATGTTCCAATCCTCAAGAGGTGAGTCTTCTAGTAGTTCAACTCCTTCCTCTAATGTTGTTTGCTATGGTTGCAATAAAAAGGGGCACATCAAGTCAAATTTCCCAGACTTAAAGAAGAAGGAGGAGAAAGAAAAGAAGCATAAGGAGAAGAAGGAGAAGAAGGAGAAGAAGAAGGAGGAGGCAAAGGTGGCACAAACATGGGACACACTAAGCTTGGAGGACTCTTCCGATGATGAAGAAATGTGTCATGCCACCCAGAACCTAGCTCTCATGGCCTTGGAGGAAGAAGCCGGAAGCTCAAGTGAGGAGTCTTCACCCTCTTCCTCAAGCGACGAATCATCATCAAGTGATGATGAGGTAAGAAACTCTCCTAGGGTAGATTTACTTTATAAAACCATTGCATGCCTTCAAAATGCCTTAAATAGATCAAAAACTAGGATTAAGGACTTGAAAGTAGAAATTAAGTCACTTAAAAATGTAGTACCACCTTGTGATGATGCATGTACACTTAGGAATGAGAATGATGAACTTAGGAAAGAAATAGGTGATTTACACGCATGTTTAGAAAAATTTATAAATGGGTCAAAATATCTTGATATGATTTTTCTAGATTTACTTGGGTATTTTTCATGAAACATAAGGATGAAACCCTAGGAATAATCATAGGATTTAGCAAGAGAGTAGAGAATGAAAGGAAACTCAAAATCAATCGGATCCGTAGTGATCATGGTGGAGAATTTGAGAGTTCCAACTTCTTAAACTTTTGCCTAGAACAAGGGTGCAAGCACGAATTTTCTTGTCCTAGAACACCCCAACAAAATGGGGTTATGGAAAGGAAAAATCGTGCCCTACAAGAAGCGGCTAGGACTATGCTTAATGCATATTCTTTACCTAGCTACTTGTGGGCGGAAGCGGTCAACACCGCTTGCTATATCCAAAATAGGATTTTAATTCATAGGTTTTTAGGAAAAACCCCATTTGAATTATGGAATGGTACAATTCCAACAATTCACTATTTTAAGGTCTTTAGATGCAAAGTTTATATTTTAAACACCAAAGATAACCTAGGTAAATTTGAGTCCAAAGCGGATGAGGGAATCCTAGTTGGATACTCATCCACTAGTGTAGGGTATAGAGTTTATAATAAAAGAACTCAAAAGATTGAGGAATCTTCAAATGTCCAATTTGATGAAACCTCTAATACATACCCTAGGAAATCCCCCATTGATGATGATATCAATGACAAAAATCAAGAAATTACCCAAAAATTTCAAGATGAAAAAGTCACGGTTCTTTTTTACGTGACTTTAGGGGATAATGATCAAGGGAGAGAGTTGAATCAAGGGGGAGTAAGAGGTGATTCCGATGATGAAAGAAGAGTTGAGGATAATCATGATCAAAATCAATTTAATACACCTCCTAGAATAATAAGAGTTCATTAAAATCACCCTCTAGATCAAATTACAGGTGAATTATCTCAAGGAGTTAGGACTAGGTCATTTTATAGAGATCCCTCTAGTCATATAGCACTAATCTCCCAAATTGAGCCCAAAACAATCAATGACGCATTACTTGATCCGGATTGGATCTTAACAATGCAAGATGAATTGGCTCAATTTGAAAGGAGTCAAGTATGGGAGTTGGTTCCTAGACCTAATGACAATACCATCATTACTACAAGATGGGTCTTTAGGAACAAACTAGATGATCAAGGAAATATTACTAGGAATAAGGCAAGGTTAGTTGCAAGGGGCTTTAATCAAGTTGAAGGACTTGACTATGATGAAACATATGCCCCGGTTGCTATGTTAGAGTCTATTAGGATCCTATTAGTGTATGCCTCTTATATGGGTTTCAAACTCCATCAAATGGATGTTAAATCGACATTCCTAAATGGGTTCATTAAGGAAGAGGTATATGTAGAACAACCTCCCGGGTTTGAGAATATAGACTATCCAAACCATGTATTTAAACTTAAAAAGGCTTTATATGGTTTGAAACAAGCTCCCCGGGCTTGGTATGAAAGATTATCATCTTTCTTAATCTCCAAGGACTTTAGGAGGGGTAATGTAGATCAAACTCTATTTATAAAGTCAACATCAAAGGACATCTTTGTAGCCCAAGTATATGTTGATGACATTATCTTTAGGTCAACAAATGATGAACTCCTTCAAGACTTTATCAAGAATATGGAAAATGAGTTTGAGATGAGTCTAGTTGGGGAACTAAATTTTTTCCTAGAATTACAAGTCAAACAAATAAGTGAAGGAATTTTTATTTACCAAACCAAATATGCTAAGGAAATGATTAAGAAATTTGGTTTGGAAAATACTAAAGTAGTGTCAATCCCAATGGCAACTAATACAAAAATAGATAATCATGAAGGAAAACAAATTGATCTTACACTCTATAGGAGTATGATTGGTAGCCTTTTGTATCTAACCGCTAGTAGACCCGATATATTATTTGCGGTTGGTATGTGTGCTTGGTACCAATCATGTGCCAAAGAATCTCATTTAGTTGTCGTTAAGAGAATCTTAAGATATATTAAAGGCACACTAAATGTAGGACTATGGTACCCTAGGACTAGGTCTTTTGATTTGGTTGGGTACACCAATTCCGATTATGTCAGTTGCAAATTGAATCGGAAGAGTACTAGTGGTGGATGTCAATTCCTTGGGTCCTCCCTAGTTAGTTGGAGTAGTAGGAAGCAACCTTGTGTTGCCTTATCCACCACCGAGGCTGAGTATGTGGCTATGAGTGGTTGTGTAGCTCAACTACTATGGATGAAACATACTTTAGAGGACTATGAGATACTTTACTCCAACATAAAAGTATTTTGTGATAATGTGAGCACCATAAATTTGACAAAAAATCCGGTGCATCACTCTAGGACCAAGCACATTGAAGTGAAACATCACTTTATTAGAGATCATGTGGCTAAGGGGGACATTGAGCTAAATTACATTGAATCTAAGTCCAACCTAGCCAACATATTTACCAAGCCTCTCCCCAAAGTAGAATTTTCATCACTTAGGAGAGAACTTGGGATGTGCTTAGTTGAATAGAGGTGTAGGTTTGCATGATCCTATAGAAATTCTAGGATTTATACCTTTAAGCATCTCACAAAACACCTAAGAAACCATGATTTTTGTATTGAGCCACTTAGACAACATGTGAGATGTTAGGAAGATGCGCTTGGTTCATCATGCTTGTTATGATGCATTACTATGAACCAAAGTATCATCTAGAGATATTAATCCTTCATTTGACCAATCATTGGGAAGACTTATGCACAATTAATGTGTATATAGCTCCAAGAATATGATTGAAAATGTCAAATAAAACATAATTTAAACTATGTTTATCAAACTTTGAAAAATAGTTTTCAAGTGGAATACAAAAGTGATACAAAGTTTGCAAAATACTTAAAGTTTTTGCTAGGTTTCAAAATTGTATCATTTTCTAAATCTGGAAAATATATATTTTTAAATTATTTTTCCTTGATAGAAAATGATTTCAGAAATGTGTACACAAAATTTCGTAATTTTTTGATGTTTCTAGAATTTTTGGTGCATTTCTGAAGTTGGGCTGAAAAATCAGAAAAATGAACTTCGGGCGTAGAAGTCGACTGAACCAGAATTCAGTCGACTGATACACTGTGTTTTCTGAAAAATAGCTCTATTTCCTGACTTTTAGTATATTTTTGAATGTCCTAAAACTATGGCATGATAATCTTAAGTATAAAGAAGTTTTTAGGACTGTTTGATGCTATGTTTTAGGGGGAGTTTCATAATATATCTCTTTTTCATCCCCTAAACTTATATTGTTGGTGCAAAGTTAGGATTTAACCTCCAATCTTTTGTTAGATTTTTCTCCACATGTTATTCACACATCATGAACCATATCTTGGATTAAGGGGGAGCTTAATTTCAATCTTATACCTTAGTTCAAGATTACAACAAATTTAATTCCTTCATGAAATTTATGAATCCTTCTCTTTTTGATGCATGTCAAAGGGGGAGAAGGAATGTTTAAGTTAGAATTCATATTAAAAATATGATTATGTACATGTGTTAAAGACCTAACTTAAATGATTGTCAAACATCAAAAATGGAGAGATTGTTGATGCAACAATGCCCCAAGCATTTATATGTTTTGATGTTTGGATAATCATCTAAGTTAGGCAATACTTTGTGATCTAATTGTGAACATGTTTAAGTGACAGGAAAATCCAAGTATGAAGACTTGGTAAAGGCAAAGTCCAAGTGTAATCTTGGCAAGAGAAGTCCAAGGAAAAGGCTTGGCAGCATAAGACCAAGCATGTAGTCTTGGCGGCGTAAAGTCCAAGCGGACCTTGGCAAAGGAAGTCCAAAGGCAAGTCTTGGCAGCATAAGTCCAAGCATGTAGTCTTGGCGGCGTAAAATCCAAGCGCACTTTGGCAAAGGGAAACCCAAGACATGACAAAACTGAAGGAAGCTCTTGGAAGCTAAGCATAAAGGATGAACAAGTCACTGACTCAGAGGGATCCTGGAGGCGCAAGGCTTAAGGAAGAGCTAGAAGGTTGAGTCTAGGTCTAGGGAGTCAATTCAAGTATGAATTATTCATACTTGACGAGTATCAGTCGACTGATACTATGTAGCAGTCGACTGATAGGGTGCTCGACTGAGTCAGGCTGAAAAGCTGACAAACAGTCGACTGCCTAGTCTTGGCAGTCGACTGATATGGCCATCAGTCGACTACAAAACAATGGCAGTCGACTGATCAAGTTGAACCCGGGCATAGAATGGAGTCTCACTCGACTGATCACTCCATCAATCGACTGATGAGTGTGTCGTTGGATAATGACGCTTATGAATCCCATAAATCCGATTGTTCAGAAGTCGTTAGCCGCGATAGCAGTCGACTGATGTTGTACATCAGTCAACTGATCATGGCCCAACGGGAAAAATAACTCTCTCTCTATAAAAAGAGGATTTGTGGTGGTTGAGAGGGTTAATGCTTACATTCTGATCATCCTCTCAAGCCTCCATGAATTTTCTAAGCTTTCCTAGTGTTTTAATTCCCCTCCTCCTCTCTAAACTTCATCTTCATCTTTTGTAAGAAGAGGAGGGTTGTTGTAAAAAGAGAAAGCTTCTTAGTGAGATTGATTAAGGTTGATCCACCTTAAGGATCGCCGTGGAGTAGGAGCATTATCTCCGAACCACGTAAAGGCTTCCGTGTTAGCATTGTATTTTCATTTATATTACTATTGTTTTTGTTGTGCTTCCGCTAACCGTTCTTGTAGAAATTGAAAAAGAGGCTATTCACCCCCCTCTAGCCTTCCAAAGATCCCCAACACCATTTGGTATGGCCAGGATGTGCCAGAGGCTGGAATGACTCGGCACGCACCGAATTCGAGTGTGTTGGTGATATTGGGCATGACTGTGCTATTTGGAATGACCCTGGCGTGTTGGACTCTAGTTTGCTCCTTTTTCGTGTGTTAATACAAGAAAAACTCATAATCGTAGTTATCTGAACTAAAAAGATAAAAGGAAGGTAAATGCAAAGTTTTATGCTTGATATGTGAATAAAATACTGGAAATATATGGTAAATAAACCCTAAAATATGAGTATGATTTGCACTTATCAGTAGTCGACTGCTAGTTTGGGCAGTCAACTGACTTATGTGGACAAGATCACATAATATTTCTGAGTCAACTACTAGCTCATGGCTGTCGACTGATGGCTATTGACAGTCGACTAATGGGTCAGAGTAGTCGACTGATAGACCAAATCTGATGTGAATTAGTCTGTTGTGAGACAAAAGTACAGTGACTAGTCGACTGGTGGGTAAGGTCAGTTGATTGATTGTCGAAAAATTAGCCCAATGAGAGCTTATAAAAGGAGGATGATGCACGTGAATGCGTCCTCAAATCTCGCAACAGGAACCGTCGAGGACTCGAAGCGTGCGCTCGCGCTCAACGCTCGCAAGTGCACGGATGTCATCAAGTAATAAAAAGATTATCGATCCCACAGGGACTGAGATTCGAGTATCGATTGTTCAGAGTTTAATGTTAAGGGTTTTGCTTATGAGATTTGTCGGCGGTCCTAACTCTAGTACGGTGTCACATGGAGGAAGAGAAGGGTTGCTACGAGTCTTCTAAGGGAATTCTAGGATTTTGATTTCGCTTGTGTGTCGCAGAACACGCTATCAATTGGGTATTATCTAGAAGTCTAACTGTGATCTTGTGGAAGGGGCATCATACACTTCCCCGATGAGCCTTCGAATCTATCGGGAACTACCTCTGCCATACTAGGTCGACCCCTGGCTTTAGGATGGGATAAGCGGTACGAGGATGTCGAATCAATCCCTATGACGAGTCGGAACGTGTCCCATTTCTGACTCTATCACACCCTTCTATCCACGGTTACCGGAGATGAGGCCTTGGTTCCTCCTTAATTCTCCTAAAGCTTTGATATGAGGGTTGTCACCCCTAGTATCGACTACGCACAGTAAATAAAAGACCAAAACAAATAGCTATCAATCTAAACAATCACAATTGCAAATATGAAATCAAGAACAGACATATATTTGAAATAGCATGTTCTACGCACACAAACTACTCCCTAATCGTAGAATTGGAGAATCTACTCCATAAATACGAGAAGAGAAACACAAAGCATAATTGAATTCATTGATACAATGCAAATTATGTAAGGAAAGCGAATTACAATGCACTTTGGTTCTTCTCCCCGGTGTTGAAGCGTATAATTTGGTCCTCGAGCGGCCTCCTTCCTCCCCGTTGTGAGTTCCTGAAGTTTTTTAGGGCATCGGTGTGCCATCCTGGTCGTCATGCCTCCACCCTAGGGTTTGGACATAGCTTTCCTTATATAGACATGAGGCTGGATCTTCCTGAAACTCGAAAAAAACCTAATCACATCGAAATTGTCCCAGCACCACATGGCCATGTGGATTCACATGTCCAGGCCATGTGTGGCGCTGGTTTGTGATCTGGCGATCCACAGGGCCAGACCGTGTGCCCTTCTGTTCCAGTTGCCAAATGTCTTCCTTTTGTTCCAAAAGTGCGTCATTTTTCTCGTAGAATGTTGTCCTGCACACAAAAGCACAAAGAGTAGATCTCCGAACTAGAAAATAGAAAATGCATGCAAAACAAAGTACGATATGCATGAAACAAGTATAAAATGCAACGAGATGTGAGAGAAAATTACTCCTAAAATCCTAAATATTTTGCTCACATCAATTCGCCCAAACTTAGATCTTTGCTTTTCCTCAAGCAAACCTCAGTGCCATAAAATTTTAAAAATATTGTTCCATACTTAGCATGCTAACTAGATTTATCAAGTGGTATTTTCAATCAAGGCATAATAGATATGTTCTAAAAATTCACTAAGTTAGCTTCTCGTGTATGTGCTAAGCGAATCTTCTTAAGGGATACTCGTTCCAAAGTAAGTTAAGTTGTCATCTTGTAGCTTTTCTAAGGTCTCCAACTTTTAGGCACTTACCTGCCCAAAGTGAGGGTCATTCCCTAGATCTAGCATAAAGTCTCAAAGGCATGCTCGGTATTGAGAGAAATTAGTAGGTGTTTCCCCAGTAACCTAACTCGGTCTCAAAGGAGCACCTAACCATTTCCACCCATGATAACTGTTTTTTTTTATCCCTCATGATTTTTTTTCTATTTTCTCTCTATATTATTTTTTATTTTTTTTTCTTCTTTTCTCTCCCTTTTTTTCTGCTCACAGGGATTTTGATTTTTCCAAATGGGCTTACACAATCCGAGCATCTCCAATAACTAAAATGCTAAATCTAGAGTCACCTTGGATTCCAAAGTACTAGAATACTGGGATGAATCATAACTACGTATATACTAGATTCTTCCTTTCAGAATACTCATCAAGTGTAAGTGTAGAAATAAAAACTAACCAGTGCAAGTTTATAACATTTATTAGAGCATATAAAATAAAATACCATGAGATAAATAAAGTTAAGCTACCAATGGAAATAATTTACAAGGAGATCTTAAAAATACTACTAAGACAGATTAAAGATAGCAAAAACTAAGTGCTGAAAGAAACTAAACACTCTATTCATGAACAGATGTATGCAGACTAAAACTAAGCATGTAAGTATCAAGAAAGAAACTACTGCTAGAAATAAAATAAATCAAAACTTGGGGTCATCCCCCCCCCCCAGACTTGTATGAAGCTATACCTCTAATAAGGTGGCCGAGGTGAAAAGTTTGGTAGATTCGGCATGTAGGGCTCCTGGGTAAATCTGGTGCTCAGCCACTGATGTCACATGTATATGTGGTTGATCTAAGAGCTGGTGGATGCAGCAGCTGCTCGGTGCTCCTCCTCCCGGGCCCACTGTGCCTGCTGGGCACTCATGTGATGCCGAATCTCCTGGCGATGTATGGCCTCCTCCTGGCGATGGGAAGCCTCCTCCTAGAAATAAATACGGGCCTCGTCGTAGAACTCCTCGGCCCACTAGAAATGCTCCCGTAAGCCATGAAACTCTGCCTGTGTATAGGCGCTCTGCTCCTCCCATCGCTGCCTCTACGTCTGCTACTTGGCGTATATGTCATTAAGGCGCGATCAGAACTCAGAGAAATCGAAGGTGAATGTACCTGCATCCTGCTCAAAAGTAGGAAAAGAAGGTGGTGCAGGTGTAGGCTCTCTGCGTGGCCTAGGTGGGCTCTTGTACCTATAAAAAAATAAACACACAGTGCGACCCTTTTATCCCTTGCACGACACGACCATGTGTAAACACACGGCTTGGTCGTGTGCGCCGCTGGAAGGTGGGGAACGACCGTGTGGATTCACACGACTGGGCCATGTGCCCCCCATTTCTCTCCCATGGTGCACAACGGTCCGAATTCTCCCACACGCCCTGCCGTGTAGGCTCAAAATGATTTTTGTTTCTACCTAGCAAGTTCTTTCCGACCCTAAACTACTTGCAAAGATGCTAATGGATAAAAATTAAAGTCTAAACTATACACATGAATGTAGAAAGATTAAAAACATGTAAAATTTAACTTAAGTTGCCTCCCAAGAAGCTCTTGTTCAAGGTCTTTAGCTCGACCATACTCCTATGTCTCATCTTGGCTCTAGTGACCCAAGGAGATTTTTCTTCCTCCCCTTCTTGATGTGTTTGAATCTTGCTCGTGGGGGAGCAAGATATTTGCTCACTTTATGCCTCCTCCCTTGTGGTCCCTCATTGCGACATCTCTTAAATCTGGCTCGTGGAGGGGCAAGATACTTACTCTCTTTACCCTCTTACCTTGTGGTCCCTCATCACCACATCTCTTAAATCTTGCTCATGGAGGGGTAAGACATTTACTAGCTTCCTTCCTTAGTTCAAGATTGAACATGTTTATCTTCACAGAATTATCCAGAGTTTGATCATAATATCCCATTTTGTCCATATGTTGTAAATAATGTAACTCTCCACAAATATCCTCACCGCCAGATTGATTAGTAGATTCTATTACGTCAAATGAAACTTTATCATTACCAATCACTAGAAGGGCTTCGTTATTTGCAACTAAAGTTTCGGTAAGGGTTAAGACGGGCTCTTATGGGTCCTTGAGGTTAGGAGGTAATTTAATTGAAGCAATGCACTCCTCGATTAAAGTATCAATTATATAATCCTCAAGTTCTTCTTCAAGTGGTGATTGAATGGATTGTCCTTCTTTACTTCCTATGTCATCCACGTTTTCCTCATCCGTTCGTTCAAAGTGAGTCTCTGCCATATTAGGGTAATTCAGTCATCTAAGCCACCTTCTCATCGTTTAATTTCTTCTCTTGCTAATCTCATTGCATAATCTCCATAATTTGTCGTCTATGCTCCTCACATTCCCTAGTAAAATTGGCTAGCAAGGCTTCTAAGCGGGGACTTGGCTCTGGATAAAATTCACATGGTGATTCATAGCTCTCGTGCTCACTTGGGAAATGATATTGAGGGTTCAAGTTGTAACGCCCACAAAATTCTAAACTATGCAAAGTAATTATATAGGTTTAAGGCCATAAATGGTTTAAAATAAAATAAAATAAAATAATGGTTATAGGTAGGATTTGAACCCTGAACCTCCTAATAGGGAGGTAGCCTTGACACCCCTAGACCCTAGGATAATTTATGGATAAGATATATAAAGAATGTACAAGACCATAGGATGATTCATGGATAAGATATATAAAGAATATACAAAGAATATAGATGGAAAGGATGAAGAGTGTTCATTCCCTAGGTATTAAAGAGGAGAATTAAGAAAAGAGAGGAAGTAAAACCCCACTTTCCTTCTTCATTCTCCTTCTTCTTCATCCTTGGCCGAATTCCCCATTTCCCTTCCTTCCTTTTTCATCCCAAGCTCTAGAAATTTTATAAGAAATTTTGTATGATTATAGGGACTTTATGTGGGCTCCTTCAAAAATAAAAGAAAAAGAGCCAAAAAAGATGCAAGGCCTAGGAATTGAACCCCAAACCTCTAGAGATAGCCAAGCCCTATAGGTGCACCCACTAACCAGAAGCCCAATAGGATTATATCATTAGAGGAAGAGGGGAAATTGTAGATAAGTGTGATGAGGGTAAATGAAGAGACATGGAAAAGAGAAGAGAAACTTCTCTTCCTCCCTTTATAAAGAAGAGGGAAGGTTCCACTTGGCCACTTCTTCTTCTCTTCTTCTTCCTCACCGAAAACCATCCCTCCCCCTCTCCATTTTCACCCTTGGCCGAAACTCATCCAAGCAAGAAGCAAGGGCTAGGTTTGGTTCCTTAGGTCATCTTCCCACTACAAGCAAAGCGAAGGATGTAAGTATCCCTCACCTGCATACGAGTAGCTTCGATTGTTGTTTTGTAAAAGAATACATATGCTATATTCGGCCACCCCTAGATCTTGATGATCCAATGAAGTTTTAATCCATGTTTTGTAGGATTATGATGTTGTTGTTATGTTTAATGAATTAGGTTAAAGGTTAACCCTAAAAACCCTACATGGACCATTCGGCCACCCCTAGATCTTGATGATCCAATGAAGTTTTAATCCATGTTTTGTAGGATTATGATGTTGTTGTTATGTTAAATGAATTAGGTTAAAAGATAACCCTAGAACCCCTATAGACCATTCGGCCATCATGTAATTTTGGGTGATTAAATGAAGTTTAATTCATGCTCTATGTGCAAATGAAGTTGTTGTTGTGTTAAATGAATTAGGTTGAAAGATAACCCTAGAAACCCCTATAGACCATTCGGCCATCATGTAATTTTGGGTGATTAAATGAAGTTTAATTCATGTTCTATGAGCAAATGAAGTTGTTGTTGTGTTAAATGAATTAGGTTGAAAGATAACCCTAGAAACCCCTATAGACCATTCGGCCATCATGTAATTTTGGGTGATTAAATGAAGTTTAATTCATATCCTATGTGCAAATGAAGTTGTTGTTGTGTTAAATGAATTAGGTTGAAAGATAACCCTAGAAACCCCTATAGACCATTCGGCCATCATGTAATTTTGGGTGATTAAATGAAGTTTAATTCATGTCCTATGTGCAAATGAAGTTGTTGTTGTGTTAAATGAATTAGGATGAAGGATAACCCTAGAAACCCCTATGGACCATTCGGCCATCATGTATTTTTAGGGTTTAAATGAAGTTTTAATTCAAGTTTTATATGCATATGAAGTTATTGTTATGATTAATGAATTAGGTTAACATGTATTTTATGTTTGGGTGAATTCATGTTGATTGTGATATTAAAAGATGCTAGATGAAGATAATATGCCTTAGGTTAGTGTTTACTTACTTTTGATGCCATGCCTTATGCCATGCCTATGTGTATGTGATATTTAAGATATGTTATGAAATGGAAAACGATAAGATTATGAAATGAAACAAAACGATATGTTCACGACATGAGTATGATATGATGATGAAATGAAGAATGATATGTTAGGAAATGAAGTATGGTATGTTTATGAAATGAAAGATGATATGTTCACGAAGTGAAGCATGATGTGTTATGAAATGAAGTATGCTATGTTTGCAAAATGAAATAAGCTATGTTATAAAATAAGCATATAAGTATTTTACCTTCTGCATGGCTTGTACCAAGACCTTAACAAGGTCCAAGAAGGGATGGGCTCCTAAGATGCCCTAGGTCGATGGAATAAAACTCGGGCCTAGGACGGGCTTCTATGTATGATTGCCCCTAGGTCGATGGAATAAGACTCGGGCCTAGTACGGGATGGGCTCCAAGATTCCTTAGGTCGATAGAGTAAGACTCGGGCCTAGGATGGGCTTCTACGCTATGACGATTGCCCTAGGTCGACGGACTAAGATCGGGCCTAGTAACCTATTAGGTTCGAGACTTGCTACCTCGGGCCTATTTAGGGATGCGCGCTATGATAATGAAGAAGCGGTACAATGTCAGGCCCAAATATGTTGAGATTTATGTTTACGTACCTAAAATATATGTTTTCAAAAGCATCCTGCATATGTTTACCTGATTGATTGGTATGTTCACATGTTATGTTTAATATGCCATGTTTACGCCACTATGTTACATAGGTTGTATGTTATGTTGATATGTCATGTACACGTTGCTATGTTACATATGATGCATGATATGTTTGATTAAGTATGTTTGATTAAGTATATATATTCATGTTATGCTGCTAAGTTGTGGATTATACATGTTATGTTTACTCATGTTACTTATGCTACATGTTACGTTGATTACGCCATGTATGTTACATGTTATATTGCTTATATGTTATGAATGTTACATGCCATGATTAATGCTGATGTATGGTTTTGTGAGTAGGACAGGATCTTACTAAGCCTATGTGCTTATAGTTTATCTTTCCCTCGTACTGCAGATAAGGGTAAGGGATGGATAAACTAAAGGGAGCAGCAGGAGGAGCCAATGTGTGTGGTAGTGGCATGGTGGAGAAGATCCGTTAGGTCTATATATATATGTTTACCTATGATGATGATGTCTATGGATGTCCTTACTTGTGTCTCCTTATGACGATGATGTTTATGAACCTGAACTAAGCACTAAGTATCTATATATATGATGCATGCTCTATGTTGATAAGAAGAAGTAAAGAAGAAGTAAGAAGAAGTATCTATACATGTTATGAAGCATACTCTATGTTAAAAAGAAGAAGTATATATATATATATGTATATATATATATGTCAATGCATGTTTATGTTTAAAAAAAAAAATAGGTCTAAAGTCTTCCGCTGTAAGAATTAAGAAGTATGTATAAAGTCTTCCACTGTATGTAATGTATGTATGTACGGTCGCATCACACGCCGCCCCTCCGGATTTGGGTCCGAAAAGGGCGGGCTTGACAGGTTGGTATCAGAGCGGATCTGCCTTTCCACTACACACACATCAAGCTCCAAATCCTGCCGCTCCAAGTAAGAATTCTATGTCTACTCTAATTTTGTTAATTTTGTTCATGTATGATATGAAATGCCTTAGCTTATTTTGTTCAGGTATGATATGAAATGCCTTAGCTTATTTTGTTCATGTATGATATAAAATGCCTTAGCTTATTTTGTTAATGTATGATATAAAATGCCTTTAACTTATTTTGTTCACGTATGATATAAAATGCCTTAGCTTATTTTGTTCACGTATGATATAAAATGTCTTAGCTTATTTTGTTCATGTATGATATGAAAAGCCTTTAGCTTAAATATGCATGAAAACATGAATGATAACTTTATACTAGCTTTAGTCTAATTATGCGTAGATGAACGAACGAAAAAACTTATACTAGCTTCACAAGAAATACTTGTGATTTGGTCAAAGGTAGACAAATTAGGTAAATCAAAATTGATCAGCGAAGAAATTTGACGATGGTCAATTTAAATAATAACCCAAGTGTCGAATAGTTGTTAGTACAACTTGAATTCGGAATAAAAAACTAGGGGAGTCGATTGTTCAGTTGAACTCATCATCCAAAAAAAAACTCCTAAAATTACGAAGAATTGATTTTCGTAATTAATTGTGTGAGGTCTATGCTCATATAAATTGAATTAAGCCGGTTTCGCACTGGTTAGTCGGTTTCGTACTGACTTCATTTATTTCAATTTCAGATGGCACGGACGATGACTACAATGACCCATCGTGATGTGTTACGAAACAAATTGAGGGAAGCTATTGAAGAGATAGTTTATAAACCTAATGGTGGGGTCATCGGACACATAAAAAGGCTCGATGGTCTCTTTAGGAGACTCGAGCAGCAGGAGTTTCAAGCATCGACACGGATATGGGCCTTGGTACGCTCTCTGCCAAATGATTTCATGGTAGTTGCACATCACGTATGGGGCCGCTATGAAGGGCGGATAACATACGCTGAGTTGTGCTGGGAACTACTGGAGCACAAGGTTCAAGAGAATCCTGTGGTAGCTGGCCTCGAAAAGAATGAAGAGAGTTCTACAAAGAGTCAACTTATTGGCCAGCCTGAGACTATCCTAGTGAGACCAAGGAAGATAGGACTAAAAATAATTACAACTGCACTAGGGTTTGTCCTAGTGGGAGTCGTAATGAACTATCTTCTCAAGTAGTTTTGTTTAGATTATAAATAAGGAATGTTATATGTTAACATTTTCTTTTCTTTTCTGAAAGTATGAATAAGAAATGATAAGTTCGTTCCCTTTGAAATTAGTGATTAGCTCATTGCATGGGGAGTATATGGTATAGTTGATCAATGTCGGTTAGATTGGAATGTACAAATGATGAGTGGAAATAAAGTTGCCACTTGATTTTGTAAACCAAAAGTTTGAAGAAGCAACTTAGGAACGTGAGGATGACATGAAATAAAAATATTCGGAGTTGTTCTAAGTTTCGAGGACGAAACTTTTATAGGTATGAAGGATTGTAACGCCCGCAAAATTCTAAACTATGCAAAGTAATTATATAGGTTTAAGGCCATAAAAGGTTTAAAATAAAATAAAATAAAATAAAATAATGGTTATAGGTAGGATTTGAACCCTGAACCTCCTAATAGGGAGGTAGCCTTGACACCCCTAGACCCTAGGATAATTTATGGATAAGATATATAAAGAATGTACAAGACCATAGGATGATTCATGGATAAGATATATAAAGAATATACAAAGAATATAGATGGAAAGGATGAAGAGTGTTCATTCCCTAGGTATTAAAGAGGAGAATTAAGAAAAGAGAGGAAGTAAAACCCCACTTTCCTTCTTCATTCTCCTTCTTCTTCATCCTTGGCCGAATTCCCCATTTCCCTTCCTTTTTCATCCCAAGCTCTAGAAATTTTATAAGAAATTTTGTATGATTATAGGGACTTTATGTGGGCTCCTTCAAAAATAAAAGAAAAAGAGCCAAAAAGGATGCAAGGCCTAGGAATTGAACCCCAAACCTCTAGAGATAGCCAAGCCCTATAGGTGCACCCACTAACCAGAAGCCCAATAGGATTATATCATTAGAGGAAGAGGGGAAATTGTAGATAAGTGTGATGAGGGTAAATGAAGAGACATGGAAAAGAGAAGAGAAACTTCTCTTCCTCCCTTTATAAAGAAGAGGGAAGGTTCCACTTGGCCACTTCTTCTTCTCTTCTTCTTCCTCACCGAAAACCATCCCTCCCCCTCTCCATTTTCACCCTTGGCCGAAACTCATCCAAGCAAGAAGCAAGGGCTAGGTTTGGTTCCTTAGGTCATCATCCCACTACAAGCAAAGCGAAAGATGTAAGTATCCCTCACCTGCATACGAGTAGCTTCGATTGTTGTTTTGTAAAAGAATACATATGCTATATTCGGCCACCCCTAGATCTTGATGATCCAATGAAGTTTTAATCCATGTTTTGTAGGATTATGATGTTGTTGTTATGTTTAATGAATTAGGTTAAAGGTTAACCCTAAAAACCCTACATGGACCATTCGGCCACCCCTAGATCTTGATGATCCAATGAAGTTTTAATCCATGTTTTGTAGGATTATGATGTTGTTGTTATGTTTAATGAATTAGGTTAAAGGTTAACCCTAAAAACCCTACATGGACCATTCGGCCACCCCTAGATCTTGATGATCCAATGAAGTTTTAATCCATGTTTTTGTAGGATTATGATGTTGTTGTTATGTTAAATGAATTAGGTTAAAAGATAACCCTAGAACCCCTATAGACCATTCGGCCATCATGTAATTTTGGGTGATTAAATGAAGTTTAATTCATGCTCTATGTGCAAATGAAGTTGTTGTTGTGTTAAATGAATTAGGTTGAAAGATAACCCTAGGAACCCCTATAGACCATTCGGCCATCATGTAATTTTGGGTGATTAAATGAAGTTTAATTCATGTTCTATGAGCAAATGAAGTTGTTGTTGTGTTAAATGAATTAGGTTGAAAGATAACCCTAGAAACCCCTATAGACCATTCGGCCATCATGTAATTTTGGGTGATTAAATGAAGTTTAATTCATGTCCTATGTGCAAATGAAGTTGTTGTTGTGTTAAATGAATTAGGTTGAAAGATAACTCTAGAAACCCCTATAGACCATTCGGCCATCATGTAATTTTGGGTGATTAAATGGAGTTTAATTCATGTCCTATGTGCAAATGAAGTTGTTGTTGTGTTAAATGAATTAGGATGAAGGATAACCCTAGAAACCCCTATGGACCATTCGGCCATCATGTATTTTTAGGGTTTAAATGAAGTTTTAATTCAAGTTTTATATGCATATGAAGTTATTGTTATGATTAATGAATTAGGTTAACATGTATTTTATGTTTGGGTGAATTCATGTTGATTGTGATATTAAAAGATGCTAGATGAAGATAATATGCCTTAGGTTAGTGTTTACTTACTTTTGATGCCATGCCTTATGCCATGCCTATGTGTATGTGATATTTAAGATATGTTATGAAATGGAAAACGATAAGATTATGAAATGAAACAAAACGATATGTTCACGACATGAGTATGATATGATGATGAAATGAAGAATGATATGTTAGGAAATGAAGTATGGTATGTTTATGAAATGAAAGATGATATGTTCACGAAGTGAAGCATGATGTGTTATGAAATGAAGTATGCTATGTTTGCAAAATGAAATAAGCTATGTTATAAAATAAGCATATAAGTATTTTACCTTCTGCATGACTTGTACCAAGACCTTAACAAGGTCCAAGAAGGGATGGGCTCCTAAGATGCCCTAGGTCGATGGAATAAAACTCGGGCCTAGGATGGGCTTCTATGTATGATTGCCCCTAGGTCGATGGAATAAGACTCGGGCCTAGTACGGGATGGGCTCCAAGATTCCTTAGGTCGATGGAGTAAGACTCGGGCCTAGGATGGGCTTCTACGCTATGACGATTGCCCTAGGTCGACGGACTAAGATCGAGCCTAGTAACCTATTAGGTTCGAGACTTGCTACCTCGGGCCTATTTAGGGATGCGCGCTATGATAATGAAGAAGCGGTACAATGTCAGGCCCAAATATGTTGAGATTTATGTTTACGTACCTAAAATATATGTTTTCAAAAGCATCCTGCATATGTTTACCTGATTGATTGGTATGTTCACATGTTATGTTTAATATGCCATGTTTACGCCACTATGTTACATAGGTTGTATGTTATGTTGATATGTCATGTACACGTTGCTATGTTACATATGATGCATGATATGTTTGATTAAGTATGTTTGATTAAGTATATATATTCATGTTATGCTGCTAAGTTGTGGATTATACATGTTATGTTTACTCATGTTACTTATGCTACATGTTACGTTGATTACGCCATGTATGTTACATGTTATATTGCTTATATGTTATGAATGTTACATGTCATGATTAATGCTGATGTATGGTTTTGTGAGTAGGACAGGATCTTACTAAGCCTATGTGCTTATAGTTTATCTTTCCCTCGTACTGCAGATAAGGGTAAGGGATGAATAAACTAAAGGGAGCAGCAGGAGGAGCCAATGTGTGTGGTAGTGGCATGGTGGAGAAGATCCGTTAGGTCTATATATATACGTTTACCTATGATGATGATGTCTATGGATGTCCTTACTTGTGTCTCCTTATGACGATGATGTTTATGAACCTGAACTAAGCACTAAGTATCTATATATATGATGCATGCTCTATGTTGATAAGAAGAAGTAAAGAAGAAGTAAGAAGAAGTATCTATACATGTTATAAAGCATACTCTATGTTAAAAAGAAGAAGTATATATATATATGTATATATATATATGTCAATGCATGTTTATGTTTAAAAAAAAAAAAATAGGTCTAAAGTCTTCCGCTGTAAGAATTAAGAAGTATGTATAAAGTCTTTCGTTGTATGTAATGTATGTATGTACGGTCGCGTCACACGCCGCCCCTCCGGATTCGGGTCCGAAAAGGGCGGGCGTGACACAAGTAGCCAGGGTCATAACTATATGAATAAAAATCATTTTGTGGTAACTAGTTGTAATCATAGGTGACATCTTCATATTCAAATCGCGAAGGTTCAATATATCTAGACAATTATTAAAGGTATGTCATGTTTCACCACAATGCTCACAATAAATGTTACCAAAACTCATAGCATTAACTTGACCATAATCATGAGAAAAAGCATGCATGTTTATCTACAGGAAAATATAGACAAAGAAAGGAATAGCAGTGCCTTAGCAAGAGTCTTAAAAGAAAAATAACTAAAAGAAAAACTGTTAGAAAATAACAAAAACTAGAATAAAACTAAGATCTAATTAGTGCTAAATTAAACTAGAGCACTAAACCAGATGAAGAAAAACTAAAAACTAAAATAAAGCAAGATGTCTATTAGAATTAATCTAAACTAAATTTAAATAATTAAAACTCTAAAACTAAAATAATTAAAATAAGAAAAAAAAAAATCTACCCTAAGTTCGATCCAACTGTCCACTTTCGATTCGATATTGAATCAACAGTCCCTGGCAACGACGCCAAAAACTTGATGCACGCGAACGCGTCCTCAAATCTCGTGACGGAAACCGTCGAGGACTCAAAGCGCGCACTCGTGCTTAACGCCCGCAAGTGCACGGATGTCATCAAGTAATAAAATAATTATCGATCTCACAGGGACTGAGATTCGAGTATCGAGTGTTCAGTAGACATTATTGTTCGGAGTTTAATGTTAAGGGTTGTGCTTATGAGGTTTGTCAGCGGTCCTAACTCTAGTACAGTGTCACATGGAGGAAGAGAAGGGTTGCTACAAGTCTTTTGAGAGAATTCTAGGATTTTGATTTCGCTTGTGTGTCGCAGAACACGCTATCAATTGGGTATTATCTAGACGTCTAACTATGGTCTTGTGGAAGGGGCATCATACACTTCCCCGATAAGCCTTCGCATCTATCGGGAACTACCTCTGCCATACCAGGTCAAACCCTAGCTTTAAAACGGGATAGGTGGTACGAGGATGCTGAATCAATCCCTGTGACAAGTCGGAACATGTCCCATTTCCAACTCTATCTCACCCTTGTATCCACGGTTACCGGAGATGAGGCCAACCCCTAGGTTCCTCCTTAATTCTCCTAAATCTTTGATATGAGGGTTGTCACCCCTCATATCGGCTACGCATAGTAAATAGAAGACTAAAACAAATAGCTATCGATCTAAACAATCACCAATTGCAAATAGGGTTGTAAACGAACCAAGCGTTCATGAACAAGCTTGGTGTTCGAATTGGTGAGAGCTCATTTATGTTCGTTCAATATGCATCAAATTCAATTAATAAACAAGCTTGAACAACTTGATAAATTAAATAAATAAGCTTGAACACATGTATGTTCGACTTGTTAATGTTCGTGAACAATGTTTGTGAACAGTATTCGTGAACAATGTTCGTGAACAGTGATCATGAATATTAACAAGCCGATTTATGTTGACTCTTTTAAAAATTATTTTTAAACTTATTTATACTCATTTATAAATCAAGATTAAATTAGTAAAATTTTACATAAACAAACAAGTTTGACTTAAGAGCCTGATAACGTTTAAATAAGCCAAATTTAAACAAGCTTGAATCAAGCTTGATTAGAAGCTCGATATCCAATAGACAAGCCAAGCTCAATTCAAGCTCAAGCCAAGCTCAAGCTAAAAAAATTACTAAGCCAAGCTTGAACAAGTTTTTCAATAGCTTGGTTAATTTTAGGCTTAGCTCGGCTCGGCTTGGTTATCTTATCAAACAAGTCTGAACACTATAAAGCTTGGCTTGACTTGGTTCATTTACAACCCTAATTGCAAATATGAAATAAAGAACAGACATATATTTGAAATAGCATGTTCTACGCACACAAACTACTCCCTAATCCTAGAATTGGAGAATCTACTCCATAAATACGAGAAGAGAAACACAAAGCATAATTGAATTCATAGATACAATGAAAATTATGTAAGGAAAGCGAATTACAATGCACTTTGGTTCTTCTCCTCGGCGTTGAAACACAGAATTTGGTCCTCGAGCGACCTCCTTCTATTAGTGAAAGCCCTAGAGTCAATCATGTGATGATTGTTGTATGGATTTTATTGTATCATATTCCTATTTATAAAGGCATGGTTATTATATTTACTTGTATTGGTGCCAAATAACTAAGTATAATAATGTCCTTGAGTAGTAGGTTCTTATCTATATCAATCGATTGGTTGAATCGATAATGAGATGATATAGAGAACACTACTCTTAATCATTCCTAGTCAAGTATTAACGTTCAGGGACAATGTTAATGTGTAGAGACTAGCATGTAGGTCAACACGATGACTTGATCTCACAAGTCATGGATATGAGATATCAAGTTGACACATAGGCATGCATTGGAGAATGTATACTGAATTACCCGCCATGAGAAAGTATCATGGATCGTTATATGAGTGTCATATACTTTCTCATGTGGCTATTAGTATGACTATTAGTCCTTAGACCTGAAGTCACCATGGTTCCCTACATAAGGAGTTACATACTTTGGCTTCGTCAAACGTCACCTATAAATGGGTGGACTATAAAGGCGATTACTGGATATGTAATAAATTATGCGGAGGGATGTGAGTGATGTAGATGGGATCTATCCCTCCTATATGACGGGAGTGACATCGTTATTCTTGATAGAGTGAGACCACGAAGTGCATGGTCATGCCCAAATGAGTCAATATGAGATATTGAGCTCATTTGATTAGAGTGAGTCTACTTGGAGTTCAAGATATAGATTGTACCGAGGATGACATGGTCTATGCCTCAATTGGTCAATCTAGATGTCAAGGATAGGGGGACATTGTCACATATTATGAGAGTCACAATTAGTAGTCACAAAGGTGATGTTGGAGCTCAACATTCTTGTAACTTGGGTAGCAATGATGTGTTGCTAGATACCGCTCATTGCTTATGTTCCTAAATCGGTTTAGGGACATTGCCAATGTTACAAGAACCTATAGGGTCACACACAAAGGGCAATTAGATGGAGATTAGGTTCATGGGATGAACCAAATTGGATTAAGAGTAATCCAAATTAGACTAATTGAGTTAGACTGAAGTTGATTCAAATGTTGAATGAGTTTAATTTAGATTTGATTCATTAAGTTAATTTAAATTAATGAATAGAGATTCATTAAATCAAATTGACTTGAGTCAAGTGGTTAGATTTGATCAACCATGGGAGATTAGAGGTCAAGTTTGACTTGACTTGAGAGGGAAGATGAATGATCAATTTTGACTTGACCAATTGCCTGTCATGGTGACATGGCATGGGGGCCGGCCAATGATGGTGTTCCACATCATCATTGACTTATCATGTGGTGCCACCTCATGAGGGAGACCAAGAGTCATTGGCTCTTGGAGTTACATGCATGCATGTAACCCCCCCCCCCCCCCCCAAGTATTGAAGTGGTCGGCCACTCCACTTGATGAATGGAATTCATTTTTGTGGTAACTCCATCTTCTTCTTCCTTGGATCATCCTCTCAATCTCTCCCATCCTCTATCTTGGCCGAACCATCCAAAGGGTTCTAGCACACTCAAGGTTGTGTTTTCTCCACCATTTGTCCGTGTGGATACAAATAGAGGAGTGTGCACTTGACACTCTTGAGTTCCGGCGAAGCTTTTGGACGAGCGGGATAAGCGAAGGGCATCGCTACAAGGGTAATGCTCTATCTTGTAAATCTAGGGTTTTTAAAACACATACATGAATTTTATTTTTTATATCTTCGCACAGATCCGTGGCCGGACTTCCGAGGTTTCCGCAACGCAAAAAGCGGTTTTTGCGGCTCGGAAAACCCAACAGTGGTATCAGAGCCACGTGCGAAGCATGTATGTGTTTCGTATTTGTAGTTTTTGTATTAGATATAAAAATTACATATTTTTAAGTTTCTGTAAATTTTCTATTTTTATAGAATTTTTGGGTATTTTTCTCGAAGAGTCGAAGCAACGAGTGTTAGGACACTTGTAGGCTTCAACCACCGAGAAAAACTCTCCGAAACGGCGAGTTCTCGCTTTAGGTTTTTGGGACAGCGACTTAAGTCGCTGTAAGATCATAGTAGGGGCACTCACAAAGTTTATTTTGCGAGTAGGGGCGCTGCCCCTATCCCCGAAAGGGGCCTTGTCCCGCGATCGCGCCCGAAAATCGCTTAGCGGGACAGTTACGGAGAGGTGACTCATAAAATTGAAAATAAAATAGGAAACAATTATAGAAATTTTCTGTAAAAATACATAATTTAGAATTATGTATAATTCTATGATGGTCATGTCCCAAGAACCCCAATATGATTGGATGTTAATGTGTTGTAATTCATAATATGGCCTGCGTGTCGTTTTTGTGATTGTGCTTGTTGTATACGGTATGCGACTTGTGTGTCATGCCTCTTCTTTTTAAAATTCTAGTTGTAAATAGTTTTAGACTCGAATGTAACTCAAGTTTCATGTTTGTAATGTACAAAATGCAGCGGTGGAAGGTCCATTTCTAGACGGAGTTACGAGAAGGGTCCCGACGATACATGGCGGTCAAAGGAGGCGCTTAGAGAAGTCGCTAACCCTAGGTTGACCGTCCGATCTTCTCATTGGATTGAGAAGATCGTAGTAGGGTCATGACCTAATCACAATTAATTTATATATATATATATATATATATATATATATATATATATATATATTTGTTATGCTTGTATGTATGTGATGCATGCTAGTAGAATAATGCTTGTATGTATATGATGCATGCTAGGTTATTTTTCTTGTATGTATATGATGCATGCTAGAATGATGCTTGTATGTATGTGATGCATGCTAGTGTAGGATAATAAAGGTCTTAATGCGTATATGATACACATTACGATTAGATTAGATCTTAATCAAATCAACTCGAAAATACCTACCAAGTCCTTGATACCCATCACTACCTCGATCATTTGTAGTTGTTGAATCTGCCAAAGCAGAGCAACGCATATTATCTTGGTAGGGTGCGGAGGGACAATCTTGGTCCCGCCTATCACGGCTTGGATTAGAGTAAGCTCAATTAGATTGAGTAAAACTAGTTAACTCAATTGGATCGAGTAGAACTATCGGCATATTCCAACCGTTGGAAAGATAGGATAAGATCACATTTACACTAAATCTTGGGCGATTTAGACAAATCTAACTCAAGGTCTTTTGTAAATGTGGGTCTTGGTCCTATAAACAAGAGTTACATAGAGATGTAATCGGTAATGTGTTACCCGCCAATCATACTAAGTCTTGGGTGTTAGGGCAATCTCTTGCCGTAATATGGTTTTGATGGTGTGGCAAAGGGTTTAAGTTAGTTTGATATGTTGAATTGATATGTGCGTTGAAGTCGTGCAGGACTTAGTAATTTGCACATGGAGCCATGGCGAGTTTCACATCTCATGACTCGTGCCTTGAGTCGGTGAAGGATAGCTTTGCGGAAGCCGTGCGCTTGGAGCATCCGAGGGACCGCCGGACGAGGAGCTTGGAGTGAAGCCGGAGGAAGTAGACTTCGAGGCAAGAGATGCGAAGGAGCATTCCAGTCGTGATCGCGCGTGGCAGGCAAGGACTCCGAGGATGAGAGTGAGCGATTGTAACCCGGAAGGGTAGCTTTTAGGTGAAACTTGGCCATTTGGCCAAGTGTCGGATGAGTTTTCGACACACCGACCGCTGCCATGTCATGGCGATCGCTCTGAGTCGATGGGTCGATCGACCGGTCTAATGTGGTCGATCAAGTTGATCACCGATCGACAAAGATGGGCGGGCCGATCGATGAGTTGATCACCGACCGCTAAGGGACGGCTGATCGATGTCACCGGCACAGCACGAATGGAATCGACCTCGTTGAGGACTCGACGGGTTGACATCAGTCGACTGCTGGGTGCCATCAGTCGACTGATGCCAGTACCGTTGGATAGTATCCAACGTGGAAAGAGGTCGTTATTGGCGCAGACTCTGCCGATCGATGGGTGCCATCGACTCCGTGTCAACGGGAAGAAACCCTCTTCCTCTATAAAAAGGAAGGGGGTAAGGGTTTGGGAGGCTAATGCTTACACTCTAACACTCTCCCAAAGTTCCCTAAAGCTTTCCATCCTCTTACCCAAGCTTATTTTCATTATACTTGTAAGAGGAGTGTTGATTGTAAAGAGGTTACCTCCACCTAGCTTTGTGCAAAGGAGAGATCTAGTGGATAGATTGCGGAGTGATTCACCGTGGACGAATCGGACCGTGGATTAGCGGCGTAGCCGTGAACCACGTTACATCTCCGTGTTTGTATTGCTTGCTTATATTTTGTTTGTCTTTGTTTGTATTTGTATATTCCGCTTGCGCTAACGTTTTGTAGACGAGCAAAATACGACGACCAACGAACGAGGGCTATTCACCCCCTCTAGCCGGCCATTCGTACCGTACCGATCCCCTACAAGTGGTATCAGAGCCAGGTTGTTTGTCGAGGACTAACCGCCGCAACAAACACTTCATCTAAAGATGGCCGGCTCAAACATCCGCCCACCGAAGTTCGACGACGAATTCTCTTGGTGGAAAAAGAGAATGGAGGTATTCTTCGAAACCGACTTTGAAATCCTTTTAATAATGGAAAACGGTTTCGAGTTGCCTAGGAACGAAAATGGGGAGCCATTGGAGAAATGTAGGTGGAGCAAGAGGCAAAGAGAAGAATACTTGGCAAACTCAAAGGCCAAGCACCACCTATACAATGTCCTCCCTCAACAAGAAGTAAATAGAATAGGGGAGTGCTCAAGTGCCAATGAGATGTGGGAGAGATTGGTTGAACTTCATGAAGGCACTTCGGAAGCCAAGCTAGCGAGAAGAGATCTCCTCCGCTCCCAACTATCAAATATTAAGCTTGAAAAGGGAGAAAAGGTAACTTCCCTACATTCTAGGTTTAAAGAAATATTAATTGGGCTAACAAGTGTAGGTGAGAAGCTATCAAACCGGGATATGGTAATGAAGGTCATAGATACCTTTCCCCGGTCCTCAAAATGGAGCTCCATGGTGGACTCATTTTACATCTCCAAGAACTTGGAAGTAAGTACCTTGGAGGAATTTTTCTCAACAATGGAGCTTCATGAGACAAGGCTTGAAGGTATACAAGAAGAGCCTAGAGTCCAAAATTCAAGGGGAGTAGCCTTGTTGGCAAATAAGGGGAAGAAGAAGATGGAAGTCCCCTCCTCCTCATCCGATGAAGCCTCTACCTCCTCCATGGATAGCACGGAAGAAGCCTACATGGTAAGGAAGGTAAGGCGTGCATTTAAGAATCTTAGATTTGATAAATCTCATGATAGGAATAGAAGACCAAGGGGGAAGGTCATATGCTATAATTGCCAAGGAGAGGGGCACATAAGGGACAATTGTCCCCTCCTAAACAAGAGCAAGGAAGAGAAGAAAAAGAAGGAAGAAAAGAGGAAGAAGAAGGGGAGCAAGAAAAAGGAAGAAGAAAAGAAGGCAAAAGGAAGAGGGAAGGCCATGGCACTCAAAGCCAAGACATGGGATGACCTTGCCTCTTCATCCTCATTCGAAGAAGAAGAGCATGTCTACTCCAACCTGGCACTAATGGCTCTTCATGACTCGGATTGCTCCTCCTCCTCCTCAAATGAAGAATCAAGCTCAAGTGAAGGGGGAGCCTCCACATCCTCCTCATCCGAAGAAGAAGAAGAAGACATGGAAACTATGGTAACGAATTCTTCTCCTAAGAAAATAGTTTCCATAATTTCTAGTTTAACTAAGGAGTTATTTGGCATGAAAAAGAAAAATAAGAGCATGATAGATAAAATTAAGGCATTGGAAAATAAGCTAGAAAATGCATGCTTAAATGATAATGTTTCTTCTTGCCATGATGATGCATGCTCACATGACTATATGCCTTTGGATGTTAATGATGCATGCATAGAAGAAAATAGAGCTTTAAGGGAAAAGGTAGATTATTTAACCAAAGCCCTAGAGAAATTCACAATAGGCTCCAACACATTAAATATGATTATTGGGAGCCAAAGAGCTAGCTTTAATAAAAAGGGCCTAGGCTACAAGGAAAAGAAAAATGAAAAGGCCTACAAATGCCTTATAGCTAGGGGACAAGATAAGAAGAAAGTAATAGCTAGGAAATGGATCCCCAAGGAATACTTAGTGAACCCAATAGGAAAGAACTTATTTTGGGTTCCAAAATCCATCCTTATGGGTTAGAATAACCCCTAGGGTAGTCAACCACATGGACTTAACCTATATCATATTTTGGTTGACTTAGGATGACGGGACAACATTTTTTAGATAGTGTTGGGTGATGATAACGTGCCCGTAAATAGATAATATTGCTTAAATCATGATGATTGATGTAATTCCTATGTATATTTACAATCATGATTTATGTTTTTGAAATTTGGCACGTTATCATGAGAAATAGGTTTGAATCATGCTTTAGGTAATACTTTGTTTGTTATCATCATATAATACCTAATGCATGACTATTATTTGATGAATACATGAGTTTAATGATCATAATGTGAAATTAATTCATATATGTCATTATGATCATGTAGGATGTTAGGTTGATACTTAACCATGATAGAATTGCATGAATATATTGGTTAAGTATATACAAATACCCCCTAGGATGAATCTCACACTCACTATAGGCTAACTTGATTGAAAACTTAGCATGAGTGAGATGTTAGGATGATACAAATGTCCACTAATGCTTATGGCATTTAGATGGTCATTTAAAGTATCAAAATAGCAATAATAGACCAATCATGGGGAAGACTTATGTTTAATTCATAGACATATTGCCCAAAGATCATGGTTGGATATCTCATATGTTTTCAAAATAATTTCTTACTTTAAAATATATGTATTCATGTTTTGAAACAATTGGATGCAAGACTAGGTGTTAAAATGGATACTCTTATGATCAAAAACCTAGTAGTTTTTAAAGCCTTTGGATTTTTGGCAAATACGTGGAAATATAATGATTTTTCATGAAAACATATTTTTCACTGATAGATATACTTAAAAGAAATATGTTCCCCAAATTTCATGATTTTTTGAATTTTCTGTAATTTTTAATGTATTTCTGAAATTCGATCTGAAAATCAAAAAATCCCGAATCACGTGCGACCGTATCTGAATCAACTAGTAAAAGCAAAATTCCGATTTTAAATCAACTTATGGTATTTTCCTTCTATTAGACTTGATGCCATGTGTTTTTAACTTAGTAATAATCTTTTTGATGGTGTCAAAGGGGGAGAAATAATTATGTTTAAGTTAATTATTTTAGGGGGAGAAATTTACATAGAGAGTTTCATGGATTAAGGGGGAGTTGCATGTTGCTATATCATGTTTATGTTTACATGCTTTCTTTCCTTTAAAATTTATATCAAATGTTTTTACCTAACTTAAACGGATTGCCACACATCAAAAAGGGGGAGATTGTTAGGGCAATCTCTTGCCGTAATATGGTTTTGATGGTGTGGCAAAGGGTTTAAGTTAGTTTGATATGTTGATTTGATATGTGCATTGAAGTCGTGCAGGACTTAGTAATTCGCACATGGAGCCATGGCGAGTTTCACATCTCATGACTCGTGCCTTGAGTCGGTGAAGGATAGCTTTGCGGAAGCCGTGCGCTTGGAGCATCCGAGGGACCGCCGGACGAGGAGCTTGGAGTGAAGCCGGAGGAAGTAGACTTCGAGGCAAGAGACGCGAAGGAGCATTTGCAGACGCGCCGATCGCCGAGGGCGTGGCCGAACGAAGAGAACTTCAAAGGCGAGGACTCGAGGATGAGAGTGGCGATTGTAACCCGAAGGGTAGCTCTTAGGTGAAACTTGGCCATTTGGCCAAGTGTCGGATGAGTTTTCGACACCGATCATTGCCATGTCATGGCGGCCGCTTCCGAGTCGATGGGTCGATCGACCGGTCTAATGTGGTGAATCAAGTTGATCGGTCGGACCGACAACATGGGCGCCGATCGGTGAGCTTGATCACCGATCGGCTAAGGGGCGGCATCGGTGATGTCACTGTGCACGGGCACAGAATGGAGTCGACCTCGTTGAGGACTCGACTGGTTGACATCGATCGGGATGGGTGCTATCGATCGTGATGCGATCTGGTTGGATAGTATCCAACGTGGAAAGCCCTCTTCCTCTATAAAAGGAAGGGGTAAGGGTTGGGAGGCTAATGCTTACACTCTAACACTCTCCCAAAGTTCCCTAAAGCTTTCCATCCTCTTACCCAAGCTTATTTTTATTATACTTGTAAGAGGAGTGTTGATTGTAAAGAGGTTACCTCCACCTAGCTTTGTGCAAAGGAGAGATCTAGTGAATAGATTGTGGAGTGATTCACCGTGGACGAATCAGACCGTGGATTAGCGGCGTAGCCGTGAACCACGTTACATCTCCGTGTTTGTATTGCTTGCTTATATTTTGTTTATCTTTGTTTGTATTTGTATATTCCGCTTGCGCTAACGTTTTGTAGACGAGCAAAATACGACAACCAACGAACGAGGGCTATTCACCCCCCTCTAGCCGGCCATTCGTACCGTACCGATCCCCTACATTGGGCGATTTAGCCAAAGCTAACTCAAGGCTTAGTATGATGTGGATCTTGTCCCGCAGGAATTATAGCTAGTTTGTATGACTGAGAATGTGGTTTGACCACATCCATAACTCGATTCTACAAAATTCCTATAATTCAGTTGGAGTATCATTTGATTAAAGGCCTAATTAAATGATAAAAGGAATATGATATTAATTCTCTGCATTGTATGTTGTAGATTACTATGTCGACAAACATGAACACTCTCTCTCTGCGTTCTGTCCTTGAGAAGGACAAGCTCAATGAAGCAAATTTCCTGGACTGGTACAGGAACCTGAGAATTGTTCTCACCCAAGAAAGGAAACTGTATATCCTGGAGCAGCCCATTCCAGAGGCACCTCCTGCCACTGCCTCGCGAGCTGACAAAGATGCTTACAAGAAGCATCAAGATGATGCATTAGATGTGTCATGTCTAATGCTCGCGGCCATGAACTCTGAGCTTCAGAAGCAACATGAGTTCATGAATGCTTATGATATGGTTGAACATCTTCGTCAACTATATCAAGGACAAGCAAGGCATAAGAGATATGAAGTCTCTAAGGCATTGTTTGGGTCCAAAATGCAAGATGGGACTCCCGTAGGTCCATATGTACTCAAGATGATTGGGTACGTAGAAAACCTACAGAGATTGAGATTCCCCCTTGGCCAAGAGCTGGCCACTGACTTGATCTTGTAGTCTTTGCCATAAATCTACAATCAATTTGTCATGAATTACAACATGAATGAAATTGATAAGTCACTGCCTGAGATGCTCAGCATGTTGAGAACTGCTGAGCTCAACCTTAAGAAGGGAAAATCTGACTCCATTTTGATGGTGCAAAAGAAAAAAGGCAAGGGAAAGCCTAAAGGTAAGGGAAAGTCTCAAGCCAAGGGCAAAGGCAAGGAACTTAAACCCAAAGGAGGGGTGGCCAAGGAAGGGGCTTGCTTCCACTGCAAGGAAACTGGACACTAGAAGCATAACTGCAAAGCTTACCTGGAAGATCTTAAGAAGAAGAGAAGTGAGACTTCTACTTCAGGTATAAATGTTATAGAAGTCAATCTATCTATTTCTTCATCATGGGTATTAGATACCGGATGTGCATCTCACATTTGTACCAATGTGCAGGCACTGAGAAATAGCAGGGCATTGACAAAGGGTGTGGTGGACCTACGAGTAGGCAATGGAGCAAGGGTTGTTGTTGTTGCTGTAGGAACTTATGATCTATCTCTGCCCTCTGGGCTCATACTAGAATTAGATGAATGTTGTTATGTGTCTGCTTTAACTAAGAACATAATTTTGGTTTCTTGTTTGGACAAAAAAGGATTTACATTTATAATAAAGAACAAATGTTGTTCAATTTATTTAAATGATATGTTCTATTGTAGTGCACCTCTAATGAACGGACTCTACTTTCTAGACTTAGAGAGCCCTATCTATAACATAAGTATCAAAAGGTTCAAGTCAAATGAGTTGAACCAAACCTATCTCTGGCATTGTCGCTTAGGTCACATAAATGAGAGTCACTTATCTCATCTCCATAAGGATGGGCTGCTAGACTCATTTGATTTTGAATCATATGAGACATGTGAGTCTTGCCTGTTAGGCAAGATGACCAAGACTCCCTTTAGTGGACACAGCGAAAGAGCAACAAACTTGTTAGAACTTATACATAGTGATGTATGTGGCCCTTTCAATGTTGCAGATAGAGGTGATTACAGGTACTTCATTACATTTACTGATGACTTCAGTAGATATGGTTATGTGTATCTCATGACACATAAATTAGAATCCTTTGAAAAGTTCAAAGAATTCAAGAATGAAGTACAAAACCAGCTTGGCAAGAGTATTAAGATACTTCGATCAGATCGAGGTGGTGAATACCTTAGCCATGAGTTTCGTGACTATCTAGCTGAGTGTGGGATTCTATCCCAACTCACTCCTCCTGGAACACCGCAGTGGAATAGTGTATCCGAAAGGAGAAATCATACCCTATTAGATATGGTACGATCTATGATGAGTCACACATATCTTCCTATATCCTTTTGGGGATATGCTCTAGACACAGCAGCCTTTACCCTTAACCATGTACCATCCAAGGCTGTGATAAAGACACCATATACGATATGGATAGGGAGAAATCTCAAGATGTCTTTCATGAGGATTTGGGGTTGTGAGGCTTACGTTCGACGTCAAGTCTCAGACTAACTGGGACCCAAATCCGATAGATGCTATTTTGTTGGATATCCCAAGGACACGAAGGGATATTACTTCTACATTTCTAGTCAGCACAAAGTCTTTGTGGCAAAGACTAGAGTTTTTCTAGAAAGGAATTTTGTTTCTAGAAAAACTAGTGGGAGTACGTTCGATCTTGAAGAAATTTAAGATAAGGAACATAGCACTGAGGCCTTGGTGGAGGTTGAACAGGAACCACAAAGTGTTGTGGGTGATGAGGTTGTTGCACAAAGAGTTGTGGAACAACCACCTGTTCAGGTAGACCTACCTCTTCGCAGGTCTGATAGGGTACGTTGTCAGCCTGAGAGATACTCATTTCTCTTGTCTGACCATGATGATGTTATGCTCATTGAGAATGAGCCTACCTCCTATCAGAAAGCTGTGATGAGCCCAGATTCTGAGAAATGGCTAGAGGCCATGAGATCCGAGATGGAATCCATCTACACCAACCAAGTATGGACTTTGGTTGATCCACCTGATGGGGTCAAACCCATTGAGTGTAAGTGGGTCTTTAAGAGAAAGACTGACATGGATGGACATACGCATACCTATAAGGGCCAATTGGTGGCTAAAGGTTTCAAGCAAATTCATGGTATTGACTATGATGAAACCTTTTCTCCAGTGGCGATGTTTAAGTCCATTCGGATCATGCTTGCTATTGCAGCATACCATGATTATGAGATCTGGCAGATGGATGTCAAAACCGCATTTCTGAATAGAAACTTGCTCAAGGATGTGTACATGACACAACCTGAGGGTTTTGTAGATCCACAACATACTGGGAAAGTATGCAAGCTACAAAGGTCCATTTATGGGCTAAAGCAAGCTTCTCGGAGCTAGAATCTTCAATTCGATGATGCGATCAAACAGTTTAGTTTCATCAAGAATGAAGATGAACCCTGTGTCTACAAGAGGGTTATTGAGAACACAGTTGTCTTCTTTGTATTGTATGTGGATGACATACTACTCATTGGGAATGACATCCCTTCGCTACAGTCTGTGAAGACTTGGCTGGGGATGTGCTTCTCAATGAAAGGACTTAGGTGAAACAGCCTGTATTCTAGGCATCAAGATCTATAGAGATAGATCTAAGAGATTGCTTGGCCTAAGTCAGAGTATATACATTGACACGGTATTACTACGATTTACCATGAAGAATTCCAAGAAGGGACTTCTACCGATGTCACATGGTGTGAGTCTTTCGAAGACTCAAAGTCCCTCTTCTAGAGAGGAGAGAGACTGCATGGATAAGATCCCTTATGCATCTGCTATAGGATTTATCATGTACGCCATGCTATGTACTTGTCCTGATGTCTCATATGCTTTGAGCATGAATAGTAGATACTAGTCAGATCCAGGTGAGCGTCACTGAATAGCAGTCAAGAATATTCTTAAGTACTTGAGAAGGACTAAAGAATATTTCTTGATATTTGGAGGCGATGAGGAGCTAGCTGTAAAGGGTTACAGCGATGTCACCTTCCAAACTGACCAGGATGATTATAGATCGCAGTCAGGGTTCGTGTTTTGCTTGAATGGTGGCGCTGTGAGCTGGAAGAGTTCGAAGCAGGACATAGTTGTTGATTCTACAACAGAAGCCGAGTATATCACTGCATCTGAGGCAGCAAAGGAGGCAGTTTAGATCCGCAAGTTCATTGCTGAGCTTGGGGTGGTTCCTAGCATAGCAAATCCCATAGAGCTCTATTGTGACAACAATGGAGCGATTGCACAGGCTAAGGAACCTCGCTCACACCAGCAGACCAAACACATACTACGGCGCTTCCATCTCATTCGAGAGATTATCGATAGAGGAGATGTGAAGATTTGTAGAGTACCCACAGAGGCTAACATCGCAGATCCCTTGACCAAGGCTTTGGCACAGAAAAAGCATGATGGTCACACTAGGTCATCGGGTATTAGATACTACGGTGATTGGAACTAGTGCTAGTAGGAGATTGTTAGTGAAAGCCCTAGAGTCAATCATGTGATGATTGTTGTATGGACTTTATTGTATCATATTCCTATTTATAAAGGCATGGTTATTATATTTACTTGTATTGGTGTCAAATAACTAAGTATAATAATGTCCTTGAGTAGTAGGTTCTTATCTATATCAATCGATTGGTTGAATCGATAATGAGATGATATAGAGACACTACTCTTAATCATTCCTAGTCAAGTATTAACATTCAGGGACAATGTTAATGCGTAGAGACTAGCATGTAGGTCAATACGATGACTTGATCTCACAAGTCATGGATATAAGATATCAAGTTGACACATGGGTATGCATTGGAGAATGTATACTAAATTACCCGCCATGAGAAAGTATCATGGATCGTTATATGAGTGTCATATACTTTCTCATGTGGCTATTAGTATGACTATTAGTCCTTAGACCTGAAGTCACCATGGTTCCCTACATAAGGAGTTGCATACTTTGGTTTTGTCAAACGTCACCCGTAAATGGGTGGACTATAAAGGCGATTACTGGGCATGTAACAAATTATGTGGAGGGATGTGAGTGATGTAGATGGGATCTATCCCTCCTATATGACGGGAGTGACATCGTTATTCTTGATAGAGTGAGACCACGAAGTGCATGGCCATACCCAAATGAGTCAATATGAGATATTGAGCTCATTTGATTAGAGTGAGTCTACTTGGAGTTCAAGATATAGATTCTAACGAGGATGACGCGGTATATGCCTCAATTAGTCAATCTAGATGTCAAGGATAGGGAGACATTGTCACATATTGTGAGAGTCACAATTAGTAGTCACAAAGGTGATGTTGGAGCTCAACATTCTTGTAACTTGGGTAGCAATGATGTGTTGCTAGATACCGCTCATTGCTTATGTTCCTAAATCGGTTTAGGGACATTGCCAACGTTACAAGAACCTATAGGGTCACACACAAAGGGCAATTAGATGGAGATTAGGTTCATATGATGAACCATGAGGATTAGGTTCATGGGATGAACCAAATTGGATTAAGAGTAATCCAAATTAGACTAATTGAGTTAGACTCAAGTTGATTCAAGTGTTGAATGAGTCTAATTTAGATTTGATTCATTAAGTCAATTTAAATTAATGAATAGAGATTCATTAAATCAAATTGACTTGAGTCAAGTGGTTAGATTTGATCAATCATGGAAGATTAAAGGTCAAGTTTGACTTGACTTGAGAGGGAAGATGAATGGTCAATTTTGACTTGACCAATTGTCATGTCATGGTGACATGGCATGGGGGTCGGCCAATGATGGTGTTTCACACATCATTGACTTATCATGTGGTGCCACCTCATGAGGGAGACCATTGACTCTTGGAGTTACATGCATGCATGTAACCCCGCCCCCCAAGTATTGAAGTGGTCGGCCACTCCACTTGATGAATGGAATTCATTTTTGTGGTAACTGTTAGTAATATATGAGAGATGTCCTAAGGCAATCGCCTTATGTATGAATCATTTATATGATAAATGAATATTCACTATTTGAGTATACATGTTTTCATGTATTTGATTGGATCTTAAACTCATTTACTGAATGTCCACGATACGATTCACAGCATGAGAGAATTTGTGATTGGATCACAACTAGTGAGTATCTTTACATGTGTAATTGTGATGTATTGGAATTATCCCTAGTCGATGAATTGATGGATTTGGACACCATCGATTCTGTCGAGACTAGCACGAGGTATACTCCTTGGAGTATCCAAGCAGCTGATTCTCACTGGCTGGAGACATTGTGATGTCCGGAGTTGATCGTGGATGCTAGTTATGGTAACTAGTTCATTGGAGTGACCAGCCGTAAAACTTCATATGGTTCCCTGCATATATAGATATGTTAATGAAGTTCTTACTGTAGCTTAAGTGTGATGTTCCTTTGACTTGCGGTATTCAAGTCATCTTGATCATGGAGACTTATGCTTTGACATCTTAAGCAAACATCTCCAAGGAGATGTGGACCCGGGATGATTGGGTATAAGTCGAAATGATCGAAGGTGTTTGAATAGCCTATAAAGGATTCACCACTCCTTATGAGGAGATGTATACCCATGGCCTCTCGTCGGATTGTCACTAAAGTCTTTGGCCAAAGCATTACATGTTAAGAGTAAGGTACTCTTCGATACATGTGCAGTAACTAGAATCCGTAGGACGAGGAAATGATACTTGGGCTAGGTGTGACGTAGTCAGCCTAGTGGGGACTGACACTATAGACCATGTCCTGAACCAAGTGGGTATAAGATGAGTGAAGGGAATGGGGCACGATTCATTCGAGCTGCTGAAGGGTTTCAGAAATAGTTCTGGATCAACCGTTGATCTTTTCGATTAATTGGGGATCATGATGTACTACTAGGTGTCACTCATGATCATTCTATAATTAATGGTTAATTATAGACGTCCAACATAAACCGAGAACCTATTTGGTCACACGCACAACGAGCGTAATCCAAAGGATTTAAAACGAGCTTGAGAATGGGATTCTCAGACCGAGAGAAACTAGGTTTGGTTGGACCAAACGTAGAGCGAGCTTGAAATCATTTCAGTCGCAATGGAAGCGTAGATGGGTCGTGTCTTATGAAGACATAATGGATGAACCAAAATGGTTTGGTTCTAATCCAATGGAGGAGAATAAACCAAAGGGTTTGGTTTATTTTAAACGAATGAACCAAAAGTTGGTTCGGTTCGTTTTAACTTAAAATAAACCATCATGGTTTGGTTTATTTTAACTTATATTAATGGAGCGGGTTAACGGACTTCATGGTTATGATCCAATAACCATTAAGAGAATTAGTTCTCTATAAAAGAGGGCTTAAGGGATAGTTAAGCCCTAATCCAAAACCCTAGCTAGAGTTATCGCCCACCCCATTGAAGGAGTCGGCGCCAACTCCATTGCCGCCCCCTCTTCTCCTCCAACCGGCATCCAGAAGGAGCCTTCCTTCCCCCTCGCCGGCGTCGAGCTGCTGCCGGTTGGTACTCCGGTGATCTCCCTTGGGTTCGGCGATAAGGTGATCACTTGGCTTCCCTTGGTTGGCCGGCACCTACTCCTCCACCAAAGCTGTCCAGTTTTCTGGACAGCTTGTTTTCTTCTCGTCGGAGCGTCATTTGGACGACGGTTAGAGCTCCGACAGCACCTAACTTACCGGGGATTCGATCTCCGGTAATCCTCTGAGGTGGAGGACGAAGGATTCGTCAAACGGTTGACGAATACCTCTCCGGAGAAGCAAGTTTTGAGGACTCGTCTTTGGGTCCGAATTTGGATTCGGATCGTGATCATCTCTCGATCACGTCGTCTTCAACACGAGGCTAGTAACCCGTACGAAGACGAAGCTCGTGGCTTAGCAAAGTCATCCTAAGGATACTCGGCGTGGATACGGATAGAGACGATTCTAGCAAGGATCGTTCCGGTTGATGTCGTTCCCGCTACACGTGATACGAAAGGTATACGTAGTTAAATTTCCTTTATTGCAAAATTTAAATTTACGGTTATGTCTACACATGTTGTACTATGCATGTGTGTGTTGTGTGTGTTGTAATAAATATAGATTTATTATTTTTATTTCTTCCGCTGTGCACATGTTTACGAAACATGTACGAACACACACTCGCCGCGGTGCCGAAAACCCAACAGTGGTATCAGAGCCCAAGTTGTGTTTCGACATAATCGTAAAATGGTTTTGCGATAGTCATAATGTTATTTCTGGAAATTTTCTAATTTTGGAAATTTAGAAGTATTTATGGAAATTTTTCAATTTTGGAAAGTCTAGAAGTATTTATGGAAATCTTCCACTTTTGGAAAGTTGGAAGTATTTATGGAAATTGATATTTTCCATAAATAAAATATTTGATTAGATTTTGGAAATTTGTTTCCTAATTTAATCATGATTTGATTTGGGAAATCAAATCTTAAAATATTTTATTTCCATAAGTAGTTTTGATGATTTAGGAAATTGGTTTCCTAAATAGATTTTCCTTAATCAAATAATTCCATGAATAAAATATGTGATTAGATTTGGAAATTTGTTTCCTAATTTAATCATGATTTGATTTGGAGAATCAAATCTTAAACATATTTTATTTCCATAAATAGTTATGACATATAAGGAAATTATGTACATGACATAATTGTATGTCATGTAATTGCATTAGATGCATATCATTATGCCATGCGTGTCGTGACATGTAGATGTATGCCATGTATGTCATGCCATGTAGATAATAGTTATTTGCATGCAAAGAGGATGAGACATAAAAAACCCTTACTCAATATTAAAGCCTACACCTTCCATTAATATGGTTAGAACCAGAGTTCCGTTTCTTGTTTGGGTTGTTGGACTCTCTCCAAGCCCGGCTCGAACCCGAACATGTTCAAACCATGGAATAGTTTAATACTAATATGGTAAGAGTCAGAGGTCAATCGTTAGCTTTGGTTGTTGGACTCTCTCCAAGCTGGGCTAATTGGTTGAATACGCTCTAACCATATTAAAACTATTTCTCGATTAATGGGTTGGCTTTAACCTGGAGCATCGGCTTGTTGGACTCTCTCCAAGGTCGATGTAAAGGGAGGTGAAGTTGGGTGTTATGCATATGATGCATACTTGTTAATGTGTTAACAACCCGATGTATGTGTGAACATTCAATTAGTTGATAGCACATTGTGATAGTTGCATATACGTGATATGCAATCGGTATAGTTGATACCTACCGTCATAGTTATGAATGGCTTGTTGGACTCTCTCCAAGGTTGTTCATATCTATGATGGATATCAGCCCATTCGGAGATGGACCTACGATCTCCCGAAGTGATTTTGGGGTTTTTTAAAATTCAAAAAATGAATGGGATTTATAAATGTATATTGATGCATTTTAAAATCATTTTCTCATATATGCTCGTTTTGTATTTCTAGGTCAATAAATTGATCATGATATCTTTGAATTTGCGTTCCATTTTGGATTCGAATAAAATTGACTGGGCCGAACTTCTTGGACTGGCTTAGAAACTTGAGAATTATTCTCAAGGTGGAAAAGCTTGCGAATGTCCTCGAAGCGTCTCTTCCCGCCCGTCCTAGTGACAATGCAACTCTGAACCAATTGTTGGCCTATCAGAAACATGTGAATGATTCTGAAATGGTGAGTTGCATCATGCTAGCCACGATGGAACCCAAGCTACGAAAGCAGCATGAGCATATGGATGCTCATATCGTAGTCCTTCATCTTTATGAGTTGTTTGATAAGCAAGTGAGATTCGAAAGGTTCGAAGTCTCCAAGCTCCTCTTCACCTCTGAGATGCAAGAAGGTTCATCTGTGGTACTGCTCAACATGCTGAAGACTGTGGAACCTTCTGAGAAGCATGAGCAGGGGACGGTGTTGTTAGTTGATTCCTCGAAGAAAGGTTCTAAGAGGGAGTCAAAGGAACAACAGAAGGGGAAGAAGAAAAAGGCTAAAAAGGCGTAACTAAACTCAAAGGGCACTTGCCATCATTATGGCAAGTAGGGCCATCATGAAGAAATTGCAAGATTTATCTTGAGTCCGTGAAGAAGAAGAATAAGGCATAAGATGCTCCATCTTTTTCATATATCTTCGTTATTGATTGTCATTCTATTTCCTCAAACACTTGGGTATTGGATACTGGGTGTGGCTCACATATATGTAATGACATACATGGGCTAAGGAATAGAAGAAGACTCGTCAAGGGAGAGTCAAATTTACGTGTTGGGAATGGAGCAAAGGTTGCTGCACTCGCCATCGAAAAGTATTTGTTGAAACTCCCTGCAGGACTTGTCTTAGAACTGGACAGTTGCTTTTATGTTCCTTCGTTGATAAAGAATATAATTTCTATTTCTTGGTTAAATAGAAATGGGTACCATTTGACTTTTAGTAATAATTGTTGTTACATAACTTTGAATGGAGTTCTTTATGGGACTGGAACTTTAAGCAATGGTGTTTATACGTTGGACGTATCCAGTGATGTTTTCAATATCGAAGTGAGCAACAAGCGTTCTCGAAAGGATAATCAATTAGACTCCTACATGTGGCATTGTCGTTTTGGCCATGTAAACAAGAAACGCATGTCCGAATTACACCGATGTGGATTCTGGAATCGTTTGAATTGGATTCATACGATACATGTGAATCATGCTTAAAAGGCAATATGACTGAGTTACCTTTTACTGGAAAAGGTGAACGAGTGGGAGAGTTACTAGGTCTAATACATACTGATGTATGTGGACCTATGTCAACTCAAGCTTTAGGAGGCTATAGCTACTTCATTACCTTCACCGATGATCACTCATCGTTTGGGTATGTGTTCTTGATGAAACACAAGTCTGAAGCCTTTGAAAGGTTCAAAGAATTCAGAAATGAAGTAGAGAAACAACATGACAAGAGTATTAAAATACTTCGATCGGATCGAGGTGGTGAATACTTGAGTCAGGAGTTTCTTTATTACCTAAGAGACAATGGTATATTGTCTCAATGGACTCCGCCATATACACCACAACATAATGGTGTATCTGAGAGGCGTAACCGGACCTTGTTGGACATGGTCAGGTCAATGATGAATCATGCAATTCTTCCCAAGTCCTTTTGGGGTTATGCACTTCAGAGAGATGTTTACTTGTTAAACAGAATGCCTACCAAGGTAGTCTCTACTACTCCATATGAGATATGGAATAGTAAGAAACCTCATGTATCTTACTTGAAGATATGAGGTTGTCCTGCTTATGTGAAGTAGACTGTATCAAACAAATTGGATGCTAAATCTGATAAATGTATATTTATTGGATACCCTAAGGAAACAAGGGGTTACCAATTCTATCATCCTGTGGAACAAAAGGTATTTGTTTCAAGGCATGCTGTGTTTCTAGAGAAAGAGTTTCTCTTGCAAGAAAACAGTGGGAGTGTCATCGAGCTTGAGGAGGCTCGAGAGACTCAAATAGACATTGATGAGATACCTGGTGAAGCACAACAGCCGACAACTCATAGTGATGAGCAATCGGCTGGACCTATTGTAACACCACATTTTCGTAGATCTGGTAGAACATGCAACATTCCTGAGAGATATGGATTTCTCGTAAGTGAATCGAATGACGTGTTACTCATTGATGATGAGGAGCCTACCAGTTATGAAGAAGTGCTGACAAGTTCAGAAAGGGATAAGTGGCTTGATGCCATGAAGTCGGAAATGGATTCCATGTATGAAAACCAAGTTTGGAACTTGGTTGACCCACCCGAAGGCATAAAGGCTATAGGGTGCAAGTGGGTTTTCAAGAAGAAAACCGACATGGATGGTAATGTGATTACCTATAAAGCTAGATTGGTGGCGAAAGGATATCGTCAAAAGCAAGGTGTTGATTATGACGAAACCTATTCGCCTGTAGCTATGCTTAAATCCATTCGGATGCTCCTAGCCATAGCGGCTCATTATGATTATGAGATATGGCAGATGGATGTGAAAACAGCTTTCCTTAATGGAAACCTGCTCGAGGACGTGTATATGATACAGTCTGAGGGTTTCACATCGGTTGATAAAACCAAGGTATGCAAATTGCGACGGTCCATTTATGGATTGAAGCAAGCATCTAGAGTCGAATATCCGCTTTGATGAGACAATCAAAAGTTTGATTTCTCACAAAATCCGCATTTAACCTTGTGTGTACAAGAAGGTTAGTGGGAGTGCAATGTGTTCCTAGTATTGTATGTCGATGACATATTACTTATAGGAAATGATGTTTCAATCTTACAATGCTTAAGGTTTGGTTATCCAAGACATTCTCCATGAAAGACTCGGGAGAAGCAACCTACATCCGGATTAAGATCTATAGAGATAGATCAAACGGTTGCTTGGTCTTTCGCAGTACATATATAGACCGAAAAGCAAAGAGGTTTAGCATGTCGAATCCAAGAAAGGTTTCACCCATCGTGCATGGGGTACACCTTTCAAGTCTATGTGTCCGCGCACGTAAGACGAGAGGATTTGCATGAGTAAGATTCCCTATGCATCCGCAATAGGATCTATCATGTATGCTATGTTATGTACGAGGCCCGATGTATCGTATGCTCGAGTGTCACGAGCAGATACCACCGATCTAGAATGGATCATTGGGTGGTCATAAGACGATCCTTAAGTACTTAAGAAGAACTAAGGATGTGTTCCTAATATATGGAGAAGGGTACATGGTGATACGTGGTATACGGATGCCGCATGCATAAGGATGATTCCATGTCTCACCGTATGTATTCACCGAATGGAGGCGCAATAAGTTGGAAAGGTTCCAAGTTTGACACTATAGTGGATTACGCCACTAAGGCGAGAATACATTGCGACTTTAGGCGGCAAAGGCGGTTTGGATCAAGAAGTTTATCTTTGAACTTGATGTGGTCTCATCAATGATCCAAACATGTGCTTCGCCGCTATCATCTTATCAGAGAGATCATCAGTAGGAACGAAATACAAATCGAGAAAATTCCCACTGAAAGGAACTTAGCGGATCCTTTGACTAAAGCATTACCTCAAAGTAAGTTTGAGGGTCATGTTAGAGCTTATGGTATTGGATACCGTAGCGACTGGCATTAGGCCAAGTGGGAGTCTGTTAGTAATATATGAGAGATGTCTAAGGCAATCGCCTTATGTATGAACCATTTATATGATAAATGAAGATTCACTATTTGAGTATACATGTTTTCATGTATTTGATTGGATTTTAAACTCATTTACTGAATGTCCACGATACGATTCACAGCATGAGAGAATTTGTGATTGAATCACAACTAGTGAGTATCTCTACATGTGTAATTGTGATGTATCAGAAATATCCCTAGTCGATGAATTGATGGATTTGGACACCATCGATTCTGTCGAGACTAGCACGAGGTATACTCCTTGGAGTATCCAAGCAGCTGATTCTCACTGGCTGGAGACATTGTGATGTCCGGAGTTGATCGTGGATGCTAGTTATGGTAACTAGTTCATTGGAGTGACCAGCCGTAAGACTTCATATGGTTCCCTGCATATATAGATATGTCAATGAAGTTCTTACTGTAGCTTAAGTGCGATGTTCCTTTGACTTGCGGTATTCAAGTCATCTTGATCATGGAGACTTATGCTTTGACATCTTAAGCAAACATCTCCAAGGAGATGTGGACCCGGGATGATTGGGTATAAGTCGAAGTGATCGAAGGTGTTTGAATAGCCTATAAAGGATTCACCACTCCTTACGAGGAGATGTATATCCATGGCCTCTCGTCGGATTGTCACTAAAGTCTTTGGCCAAAGTATTACATGTTAAGAGTAAGGTACTCTTCGATACATGTGCAGTAACTAGAATCCGTAGGACGAGGAAATGATACTTGGGCTAGGTGTGACGTAGTCAGCCTAGTGGGGACTGACACTATAGACCATGTCCTGAACCAAGTGGGTATAAGATGAGTGAAGGGAATGGGGCACGATTCATTCGAGCTGCTGAAGGGTTTCAGAAATAGTTCTGGATCAACCGTTGATCTTTTTGGTTAATTGGGGATCATGATGTACTACTAGGTGCCACTCATGATCGTTCTATAATTAATGGTTAATTATAGACGGCCAACATAAACCGAGAACCTATTTGGTCACACGCACAACAAGCGTAATCCAAAGGATTTAAAACGAGCTTGAGAATGGGATTCTCAGACCGAGAGAAACTAGGTTTGGTTGGACCAAACGTAGAGCGAGCTTGAAATCGTTTCAGTCGCAATGGAAGCGTGGATGGGCCGTGTCTTATGAAGACATAATGGATGAACCAAAATGGTTTGGTTCTAATCCAATGGAGGAGAATAAACCAAAGGGTTTGGTTTATTTTAAACGAATGAACCAAAAGTTGGTTCGGTTCGTTTTAACTTAAAATAAACCATCATGGTTTGGTTTATTTTAACTTATATTAATGGAGAGGGTTAACGGGCCTCATGGTTATGATCCAATAACCATTAAGAGAATTAGTTCTCTATAAAAGAGGGCTTAAGGGATAGTTAAGCCCTAATCCAAAACCCTAGCTAGAGTTGCCGCCCACCCCATTGAAGGAGTCGGCGCCAACTCCATTGCCGCGCCCCCTCTTCTCCTCCAACCGGCGTCCAGAAGGAGCCTTCCTTCTCCCTCGCCGGTGTCGAGCTGCTGCCAGTTGGTACTCCGGTGATCTCCCTTGGGTTCGGCGATAAGGTGAGCACTTGGCTTCCCATGGTTGGCGGCGCCTACTCCTCCACCAAAGCTGTCCAGTTTTCTGGACAGCTTGTTTTCTTCTCGTCGGAGCGTCATTTGGACGACGGTTAGAGCTCCGACAACGCCTAACTTACTGGGGATTCGATCTCCGGTAATCCTCTGAGGTGGAGGACGAAGGATTCGTCAAACGGTTGACGAATACCTCTCCGGAGAAGCGAGTTTTGAGGACTCGTCTTTGGGTCCGAATTTGGATTCGGATCGTGATCATCTCTCGATCACGTCATCTTCAACACGAGGCTAGTAACCCGTACGAAGATGAAGCTCATGGCTTAGCAAAGTCATCCTAAGGATACTCAGCGTGGATACGGATAGAGACGATTCTAGCCAGGATCGTTCCGGTTGATGTCGTTCCCACTACACGTGATACGAAAGGTATACGTAGTTAAATTTCCTTTATTGCAAAATTTAAATTTATGGTTATATCTACACATGTTGTACTATGCATGCGTGTGTTGTGTGTGTTGTAATAAATGTAGATTTATTATTTTTATTTCTTCCGATGTGCACATGTTTACGAAACATGTACAAACACACACTCGCCACGGTGCCGGAAACCCAACAGTAACTCCATCTTCTTCTTCCTTGGATCATCCTCTCAAGCTCTCCCATCCTCTATCTTGGCCGAACCATCCAAAGGGTGCTAGAACACTCAAGATTGTGTTTTCTCCACCATTTGTCCGTGTGGATACCAATAGAGGAGTGTGCACTTGACACTCTTGAGTTCCAATGAAGCTTTTGGACGAGCAGGATAAGCGAAGGGCGTCGCTACAAGGGTAACACTCTATCTTGTAGATCTAAGGTAGATCTAGGGTTTTTAAAACACATACATGAATTTTATTTTTTATATCTTCGCACGAATCCGTGGCCGGGCTTCCGAGGTTTCCACAATGCAAAAAACAATTTTTGTGGCTCGGAAAACCCAACACCTTCCTCCCCGTTGCAAGTTTCTGAAGCTTTTTAAGGTGTCGGTGTGTCGTCCTGACCGTTGTGCCTCCACCCTAGGGTTTGGACGTAGCTTTCCTTATATAGACATGAGGCTGGATCTTCCCGAAACCCAGAAAAAAACCAAATCGTGTCGAAATTGTCCCAGTGCCACACGGTCGTGTGGATTCACACAGTCAGGTCGTGTGTAGCGCCAGTTCATGATCTGGGGTCGAGCATGTGGATCCACAAGGCCAGGCCATGTGCCCTTCTGTTCCAGCTACCAAATGCCTTCCTTTTCCTCCAAAAGTGCACCATTTTTCCCGTAGAATGTTGTCCTGCACACAAAAGCACAAAGAGCAGATCTCCGAACTAAAAAATAGGAAATGCATGCAAAACAAAGTACGATATGCATGAAACAAGTATAAAATACAATGAGATATGAGCGAAAACTACTCCTAAAACTCTATATGGTTTGCTCACATCAGAGGACGACGGGAAGATTTTGACAACTGGTTCAAGGAAGCTTTTGGAGAGGAATTGTTGTTGCATTCTAGGTTTTCAAAAGATCAATAAACAAGTCATCAAAAGCATTCTTGTGTAAAGTGTTGTCACTTCTTCATTTCATTTGCTTCTTGTATTTGATTGTTTCCTTGTTGTAAAGCTCATTGTAAGAGGTTTCTTCACCTCCGATGTGATTCTGAGAAGGAGAAAGAGTTAGTGGTGGTGCATCACTAGAGGTCACTTTAGAGTTCGGTCGTGGAATAGGAACTAGGGTTCCGAAGCACATAAAACTCTTATGTTGTGTATTTGTTCTATTTGTATTTGTATTTATATTTCCGCTGCGCACCAACACTTATAGACAAGCATGACAACGATCGAAATCAAACAATCGCTATTCACCCCCTCTAGCGCAATCACAAAGATCCTCAACAATCATTAATTTATTACATGAATTAATCATGATTTCAAATGTAAAATGAACTAATCATTTTTTTTATTACATGAACTAATTGTGATTTCAAACATAAAATGAATTAATCATTTTATTAGATGAACTAATCATCAAGACTGTTAATCAACTTATTTTCAGAGAATACAACACAGAAATGAACTCATCAATAACATATGCATGTTGTATTTCATTAACTTATAACAAACTCTTTTAAAGATTGTTAACATATAACATTATTTATTTAAGTCATTAACTACTCTTCTAAACTAGATAGATTATTACTACTCCCACTAGGACAAAAACTAGTGCAGCAGTAATCATTATTAGCCCTATCCTCCTTGACTCAACTAGGGCATACTTAGACCGACCGACCTCGGAATTCTCCTCAATCTCCTTGGGATCCTCTTGATCCACATGATGAAGTAGTTCTCAGCACAACTCAACATATGTAATGTGCCCTTCATAACACCCTCATACGTGGTGTGCAACTACACTAAAATTGTTTGATAAAGAACGCACCAATACCCAAATTCGATAGTTGTCCAATATCGGAAACTCCTACATCTCGAATCTCCAAAAAAGACGAACGAGCCTCCCAAGGTGTCCTCTGACTCCATAAGCAGGATTATAAATTATCCCCTGGATAGCTTCCATAAGCTTATTTCGTAACACATCATGACAGGTCATAGTGCACATCATCTGTGCCATCTGAAATTAAAATTAATATAGTAAGTACAAAATTGATCAGCTAGTACAAAACTGACTTTAATTCAATTTCAATAGGCATAGAACCAACACTAATAAACAAAAACTTTTATTTTTTAGGAATTTCAGTCGACTGGCTTCTCAGACCAGTCAATTGATATCTTACTTAGCCAAACTCCTGAGTACCCCTGTTTGGTGTCCCAAGCTTGAAGACTCAATCCCGAACACACCAGCCTGAGCACTGTGCTTCTACGCATTGTGCGCTCGTCACCCGAGCACTAAGAGCACCAAGCACCCTGCCGAGCACACCCCGAGTCTGAGTGTCATACGCTTCTCGCCCGAGTACCATGCGCTATGCTAAGCACCCCGAGCACGAGCATTATGCGCTCGTCACCTAAGTACCACGCGCTCTGCTGAGCACCCTATGATCCCGAGGACCCCACTGAGCCAAGCACCGTGCCTGCGATTTGTGCCGAGCACCCTGTGCTCGAGCACCACACCTACACGATCTCCTCTACACTCGTCTTTCCGGCCCGAGCACTTGAGCCGGAGCACAGAGCTCTCCCGAGCATTGTCCGACGCGTAACTCCTCACCCGATCACCGCACGTATAGCCCAAGCACCACTGTGCATAGGGTTGTAAACGAGCCAAGCCAAGACAAACTTTGTAGTGTTCAGACTTGTTTGATAAGATAACCAAGCCGAGCCGAGCCAAGCATAAAATTAACCAAGCTACTGAAAAATCTGTTCAAGCTTAGCTTGGTATTTTTTTTTTTGAGCTTGAGCTTTGCTTGAGCTTGAATTGAGCTTGGCTTGTTTAATATATATTAAGCTTCTAATCAAGCTTGATTCAAGCTTGTTTAAATTTGATTTATTTAAATGTTATCAAACTCTTAAGTCAAACTTGTTTGTTTATTTAAAATTTTACTAATTTAATCCTGATTTATAAATGAGTATAAATAAATTCAAAAATAATTTTTAAAAGAGTATAATCATAAATCGGCTTATTAATGTTCACGAACACCATTCACGAACATTGTTCACGAATACCGTTCACGGATATTGTTCACGAATACTGTTCATGAACATTAACAAGCCGAACACATGCATGTTCAAGCTTGTTTATTTAATTTATCAAGCTATTCAAGCTTGTTTATTAATTGACTTTGATGTATATTGAACGAACGTAAACGAGCTCTTACCAAGTCGAACACCAAGCTCGTTCATGAGCGTTTGGTTTGTTTACAGCCTTAACTGTGCAGTGTCCCAAGCACCAAGCACCGCACTCCTCACCCGAGCACCCGAAGCACCAAGTGGTGTGCGCTCCTCTCCCGAGTGTTGTGCTCCTCGCCCGAGCACCACTGTGCTCAGACTTGGACACCCGAGCGTGCACAGTACCATGCCTTGCTCGTTCCTCAGTGTCAAGCACCTAAAGTGCATGGCCGAGGCATTCTTCACTCGCAATTGCTTCTTTCTCCGTCATTGTTCATCGTCTTCTTTATGAACTTGTGAAATCGACAAATAAAAAAAAATCATGCAACCTATACTATCTTTTACTTCGATTTTCATTTCGAAACTGTGCTCTGATACCAATATTGGATGTTTTCGATTACATGAATTATCCTAATAAATTATAAACACTTACAGTGATTGTCGATTCTTGAAATCCGCAATTTGTAAGTCGAAGAATAAGATCTGGGACCTTGTGTTTGTTGTCTGAAGGACAATTACTAAATCGAAAAATCCTTCAATCATTTACAAATCAAATCCTTTTTTTTTCTCGGATGTTCTCGCTCAAGACCGTCTTTGCTTCAAACTTATTTTCTCACTCTCTCCCATCTCTTACACTCGACGGACTTATATAAGGAAGCATCTCTTCATTTTCATTTTACACTAATTGCATTATCTACACTAAGTGCTTTGGTTGTACGACAGTTGTGCCACTAAAAACTTTTGCTGTTTTTACTGCACAACGAATGTGCAATTATTTATCATCAACTTATGCAATAATACTTACAAGATCATGCTCAGATTTGACACGTTGGGTCAGATCAGCTTGTTTAGGTGTCGTGTCAAATTAACACGATACATTTGCAGGTCTGATGCCAACGTTTAGGCGTCAAACTAATACACTTCACCAAGAGTTTTATCGAGCATAACCTAATGATGTCATTATTGCAAAGCTACCAGATTATTGAAAACCTTGAGACCTAGTGATCTCTTTGTATATATACATTGATACACAATCATAAATCTCAAATTCTAAAATTATATTTAAAAATAATCTTAATTTTAATTTAAGGATTCGAATCAAACTAGATTTCCAATTAGCACGGGCGTGGGGAAAAAAAGGTCTACAGAAGCCTAATTATGTGTAAGCCATGCCATTTCAAACTAATTTAATGCATAACAAATTGAACAAAAAACAAGAATTAGTGAATTGAATTGACTAAAGTTGAGACTCCAGCAAGATTTACACTAATATTTATTGCACAATGTTGGCAGCAGTAAATTCGAGATCCGTACAAAGATGCAAGTTTTGGATTCAGGTAGTCCACATGCTGGCTCAGTGGATAAGCGAAACTAGATTCGATCATTTATCTTTAGTCGGCAATCTAGCGTTCATGGTCATTTCTATTTCCTCCAGGGAGCGACCTTTTGTTTCAATAATGAAATAGGCTGCAAATATTGCCGATATCAAGGAAACTGCGCCAAAAGCTCCATAGACAGGCCCCACACCGAACTTGTCGACAAGTTCCAAGAAATATAACCCCACTAAGAAGTTGCAAATCTGAAAAACATGCAAACGTTGACAAACAAAATTACAAAAAATAAGTTAAAATGGTTGTGCTCGGTTATTGTTAAATATTTAACAAAGAGAGAATAAAATCACATCATGATAGACTAGTCTTATAAACATGGATTTCAAACATGCATGCCCATAAGCTGCACCATAAACAAAAAGTTGGCACTTTGCACTGATCATCGACGTCCAACAAACTAATTATTGCGATATTTAAGCAAGGTCTTACTGACGAGGTAAGGTTCATCCCACACCCTGGTAATGCAAACTAACCTAAACTACTCAAAATGCTGAGTAGACGGTAAACTTGAAACACTGTGGATAGCCTGGATTGAGAATGCCACTTTCTGCACAAGGGAAAGGTATACGAGGATCAATGCTCTGTTGCAACTTGCCATTGTATGGTGACTTAGAACAGTGTGTAGTCTATGTTTTCAGTGAGCTTTTATCCAAATTAATATTAATAAGCACTCCTCTTTTCGTTTTGAGACAGAACATTCAAATGCTAATCAGTCTTGGCTTGTGTTTATCCTAAAATGCAGGACTTCTGTTGACTCTCCTCGAATAACCGAGTTTCACCTACACCTGATGTTACAGAGATAAAACCTTAAAATTTTCTTTTTCTGCCTTTTATCTCAGTATTAAAGCAGTGAGGCCGTAAACCCAAATAACGCATTAAATAAATTAAAAAATTGTGACCATAGTAGGTATCATATATGATGCACCAAACGTCTCCTCAGAAGACAATAATAATAATAATAATAAATGCGGTAAAAACATACCCAGTGAACTGAGAAGCTAAATCCCATTACTTTTGGACGTGTTTGTGCAGAACTAAGTTCTGGAATAATTATGCCAGTAACTGGCCCAGCTCCTAGAGCAAATGTGAATATGTACCTTCATACCAGCAAGAAAATATTACTTCAAAATTGAGAGAGACAAGCTATTCCTACATTTTTATTAATCTTTATATTCTCAATCAAAATAGAAAAACTGATCCTCCTCTATCATTTATATCTGGGACATGATTTATGAAAACATGAATGCATACATATAAACATTGATAAATTTATCTTCAATACCTATACATATTTCTTTAAGCACACCATGAAATTTTAATTCAATCGAGAAAAGCATCTTAAAAATCAATACAAAATTTACCAGGAAAATGTAGAGAAGTATCTGTCAAGTTATGCTAAACATTTTTGGGCAATTTCATCAACTTGAAATATTGGAATTACATGCAAATCAAGTATAATCCCAAGAACATAAAAAAAGGCGCAGCTGACTAGAAAAGGATTCTAGACTTGATATGCTGAGGGTAGAGATGGTCACACAGCCAAATGGATGCTTGCCACTCTATTCCTCCTTTTTTAAAGTTGTTTTTTGCTAGTTGGGAATGTTGCCAAGACCATAATTAATGAAAAGATGTTAATACCAGTCAGATATCCTGGCCATTATTTACAAGCCCAAGTCTGAAGCAGCATCCTGATTGGAGCTCACAATCTCTGAAGCTAGTTGTCAGCAAGTATTGCATGCTGCTATTCATGCATAATTAAACCTACTTCAGAATTTCAGATAAGAGTTTTACCAAAACTAAGGGGAAAATGATGGGATATTCAAAATGAATGGACGACAATAACCTAGCTAGAGGTGATAAGTTTAATCTATGTCACATTGCTCATGTGCTAACTAAAAGATCAACATAAATTCTACATGTGGCATAAAGTTTATGTCACTTTGCAAATATCCATATAAATGTCTGCAGAAAAATGCATATTTCTTGAAGGGGTTGATGTTACAATTCTTAAGCTTGGTTTACTTAGAATGGAAAATTAGTTGGGAGAAGAGAGGAGTAAAGCAACACATACACACACAAAAGATCCATGATTCATGTGTAATTTTGTGAACCTTTCCATTTCTCTCCCTACCCCCTCCTATTAGACTCGAAGAACCTAAGTGGGCCTTAGGGCATGATGAATGTTAGTAATATATGAGAGGTGTCCTAAAGCAATCGCTTTATGGTTCTACTATTTATTTGATAAATAAAGATTCACTATTTGAGTATACATGTTTTCATGTATTTGATTGGATCTTAAACTCATTTACTGAATGTCCGCAATATGATTCACAGCATGAGAGAATTTGTGATTGGATCACAACTAGTGAGTATCTCTACATGTGTAATTGTGATGTATTGGAATTATCCCTGGTCGATGAATTGATGGATTCGGACGCCATCGATTCTGTTGAGACTAGCACGAAGTATACTCTTTGATTTATCCAAGCAGCTGTTTCTCACTGGCTGGTGACATTGGGATGTCCGGAGTTGACCGTGGATGCTAGTTATGGTAACTAGTTCATTGGAGTGACTAGCTATAAGACTTCATATAGTTCTCTGCATATATGGATATGTCAATGAAGTTCTTACTGCAGCTTAAGTGCGATGTTCCTTTGACTTGCGATATTCAAGTCATCTTGGTCATGAAGACTTATGCTTTGACATCTTAAGCAAGCCTCTCTGAGGAGATGTGGACCCGGGATGATTGGGTATAAGTCGAAATGGTCGAAGGTGTTTAAATAGTCTACAGAGGATTCACCGCTCCTTGCGAGGAAATGTATACCCTATGGCCTCTCGTCGAATTGTTACTAAAGTCTTTGACAAAAACATTACATGTTTAGAGTATGGTACTCTTGGATGCATGTGAAGTAACTAGAATCCGAAGGATGAGGAAGTAATACTTAGGCTAGGTGTGACTTAGTCAACCTAGTAGGGACTGACACAATAGACTATGTCCTGAACCAAGTGGGTATAAGATGAATGAAAGGAATGGGACACAATTCATTGTAGCTGCTGAAGGATTGCAGAAATGGTTCTGGGATCAACCGTTGATTTTCCAATTAATTGAGGATCATGATGTACTACTAGGTGTCACTCATGATCGTTCTATAATTAATGGTTAATTATAGATGGCCAACATAAACCGGGAACCTATTTGGTCACACGCACAACAAGTGTAATCCGAAAGATTTAAAACGAGTTTGAGAATAGGATTCTCAGATTGAGAGAGACTTGGTTTGGTTGGACCAAACAAAGAGCGAGTATGAAATGGTTTCAGTCGCATCGGAAGTATGGATGGGTCGTGTCTTTTGAAGACATGATGGATGAACCAAAATGGTTTGGTTCTAATCCAATGGTGGAAAATAAACCAAAGTGGTTTGGTTTGTTTTAAATGAATGAATCAAAATTGGTTCGGTTCATTTTAACTTAAAATAGACCAACGCGGTTTGGTTTATTTTAACTTAAGTTATTGGAGCGGGTTAACGGATTTTGGTTGTGAACCAATAACCGTTAGGAGAATGTGTTATCTATAAAAACACGGCTTAAGGATTTTTCGTGGAGAATTAATTGGTTCAAGGGTTTTGGAAACCCTAGCCTCCTTTCCCTCTTCTCCAAGCCATCGCCGCCCAAGAGGAGCTGCCGAGTTTTTCTTCTTTGCCCAAGTCGTTGCGACCACCCACGCCGAGCGACTCCTCGGCCATCCTCCGTTGGCCGCGGCGACAAGCGATCGGCCATTGATTGGCCGGTCATATCTTCCACCAAACAAGCTGTCCAGATTCTGGACAGCTTGTTCTCCTCTTCGTGGAGAGGTTGTTTGGTCGACGTTTTGTGCTCCGACAACGACCTACTTGTCGGGGATTGGTTCTCCGGCAATCCTCATAGGTAGAGGGTTAAGTTTTCATCAAACGGTTGACGAAAACTGCTTCCGACAAGCGAGTTTGTGAAACTCGTTTTTTGGATCCAAATTTTGATTTAGATTGTGATCGTCTCTCGGATCACATCGTCTTCGACTCGAGACTAGTGACTTTTGCAAAGATGAGGCTCATGGCTTTGTAAAGTCATCCCGACGATACTCAGCATGGATATGGATAGAGGCGATTCTAGCGAGGGTCGCTACGGTTGAATCCATTCCCGCTACACGTGATCTGTCAGGTATACCTAGTATAAGTTTCCTTTTATTGCAAAATTTAAATAGCGATTATGTCTACACATATTGTATCTTGCATACGTGTGATGTGTGTTGTAATAAATTAGATTTATTACTTCCATTTGTGTGCGTATTCTGAAAGCGTGTTCGAACACAACAATCGCGGTGCGAGAAACCCAACGATGGTATCGAGTCACTGTTGTGTTCAATAATGTCGTAAAATTATTTTGCGATAGTCATAGTTATATTTATGAAAATTTTCTACTTTTGAAAAGTTTAGAAGTATTTATGGAAATTTTCTACTTTTGGAAAATTTAGAAGTATTTATGGAAATTAACACTTTCCATAAATAAAATATGTGATTAGATTTGGAAATTTATTTCCTAATTTAATCATGATTTGATTTGGGAAATCAAATCTCAAATATATTTTATTTTCATAAATAGTTATGACAAATAAGGAAATTCAAATTGAAAATTTCCTAATATAATTAGGAAATTATAATTTAGGAAATTTGTTCCCTAAATTATATTTGACTTTCCTTAATTAACACTTTCCATAAATAAAATATATGATTAGATTTGGAAATTTATTTTCTAATTTAATCATGATTTGATTTGGGAAATCAAATCTAAAACATATTTTATTTCCAAACTAATTATGACAAATAAGAAAACTATTTGTACATGTCATAATTGTATGTCATGTAATTGCATTAGATGCATATCATTATGTCATGCGTGTCGTGACATGTAGATATATGTCACGTGTGTCATGTCATGTAGATAATAGTTATTTGATAGTTACATATACGTGATATGTAATCGGTATACTTGATACCTACCATCATAGCTAAGAATGGTTTGTTGGACTCACTCCAAGGTTGTTCTTATCTATGTTGGATATCAACCCATTCGGAGATGGACCTACGATCTCCCGAATTAATTTTGAGGGTTTTTATTTCGAAAAATGAATGGGATTTTGTAAATGTATGTGGATGCATTTTAAATCATCTTTCTCATATATGCTCGATTTGTATTTCTAGGTTAATCGCTTGATCATGACGTCTTTGAATTTGCGCTCAATTTTGGATTCAAATAAATTGATTGGGCCGAACTTCTTAGACTGGCTTAGAAACTTGAGAATTGTTCTCAAGACAGAAAAGCTTGCGTATGTCCTCGAAGAGCCTCTTCACTTGTCTAGTGATGATCTGACTCTGGACGATTGTTGGTCTATCGAAATATGTGAATGATTACGAACTAGTGAGTTGTATCATGTATGCTAGCGCATGATAATGCGAGGCTGGAGTAGCATGGCGTATGGATGCTCGTACAGTAGTCTTCGTCTTTATGAGTTGTTTGATGAAGCGAAGTGATCTGAAAGGTTCAAGTCTCAAGCTCCTCTTCTCTGAGATCAAGAAGGTTTATCTGTGTACATTCGACATGCAGAGGCTGGAGCCTTTAGTTGATTCCTCAAAGAAAGGTTCTAGGAGGAAATCAAAGAAACAACACAAGGGGAAGAAGAAGCGAGAACCATTTCGAAGGGCACTTGCCATCGTTCATGAGGAGAGTCGTTAGCGAAGAAAGCGACAAGATTTATCTTGAGTCCGTGAAGAAAAATAAAGCATCTGATGCCCCATCTTCTTCAGATATCTTCGTTATTGATTGTCATTTTATTTCCTCAAACACTTGGGTATTGGATACTGGGTGTGGCTCATATATATGTAATGACATACATAGGCTAAGGAATAGAAGAAGACTTGTCAAGAGAGAGTCAAATTTACGTGTTGGGAATGGAGCAAAGTTTGATGCACTTGCCATCGGAACGTATTTGTTGAAACTCCCTACAGGACTTGTCTTAGAACTGAACAATTGCTTTTATGTTCCTTCGTTGATAAAGAACATCATTTCTATTTCTTGTTTGAATAAAAATTGATATCATTTAACTTTTAGTAACAATTATTGTTATATAACTTTGAATGACGTTCTTTATGGGACTGGAACTTTAAGCAATGGTATTTATACGTTGGACGTATCCAGTGACATTTTCAATATCGAAGCGAGCAATAAGCGTGCTCGAAAGCATAATCAATTAAACTCCTACATGTGACATTGTCGTCTTGGCCATGTGAGCAAGAAACGCATGTCCGAATTACACCGATGTGGAATTCTAGAATCGTTTGAATTAGATTCATACGATACATGCGAATCATGCTTAAAGGGCAAGATGACCAAGTTACCTTTTATTGAAAAAGGTGAACCGGTGGGAGAGTTGCTTGGTCTAATACATACTGATGTATGCGGACCTATGTCAACTAAAGCTCTAAGAGGCTATAACTACTTCATTACCTTCACCGATGATCACTCATGGTTTGGGTATGTGTTCTTGATGAAACACAAATCCAAAGCCTTTGAAAAGTTCAGAGAATTCAGAAATGAAGTAGAGAATCAACTTGGCAAGAGTATTAAAATACTTCGATCAGATCGAGGTGGTGAATACTTGAGTCAAGAGTTTCTGGATTATCTAAGGGACAATGGTATATTGTCTCAATGGACTCAGCCATATACACCACAGCTTAATGGTGTATCTGAGAGGCGAAATCGGACCTTATTGGACATGGTCAGGTCAATAATGAATCACGCGAATCTTCCTAAATCCTTTTGGGGCTATGCACTTCAGACAGCTATTTACTTGCTAAATAGAGTCCCGACCAAGGTAGTCTCTATTACTCCATATGAGATATGGGCTAATAAGAAATCTCATTTATCTTACTTGAAGATATGGGGTTGTCCTGCTTATGTGAAGCGGACTATGTCAGACAAATTGGATGTTAAGTCTGATAAATGTCTATTTATTGGATACCCTAAGGAAACAAGGGGTTACCAATTCTATCATCCCTTAGAACAAAAGGTGTTTGTTTCAAGGAATGTTGTGTTTCTAGAGAAAGAGTTTCTCTTACAAGAAAACAGTGGGAGTGGCGTTGAACTTGAGGAGGTTCAAGAGACTTCAATAGACATTGAGGAGATACCTGGTCAAGCATCTCAACCGATAACTCATAGTGATGAGACATCGGCTGAACCTATTGTGACACCACATCTTTGTAAATCTGGTAGGACACGCAACATTCCTGAGAGATATGGATTTCTCGTAAGTGAATATAATGACGTGTTACTCATTGACGATGAGGAGCCTGCCAATTATGAAGAAGTTCTGAAAAGTTCAGAAAGGGACAAATGGCTTGAAGCCATGAAGTCGGAAATAGATTCCATGTATGAAAATCAAGTTTGGAACTTGGTGAACTCACCTGAAGGCATTAAGCCTATAGGGTGCAAATGGGTTTTCAAGAAGAAAACCAACATGGATGGTCATGTGATTACCTATAAGGCTAGATTAATGGCAAAAGGCTATCGTCAAAAGCAAGGTATTGATTATGACAAAACCTATTCACCGGTAGCTATGCTTAAATCATTCGGATGCTCCTGGTCATAGCGGCTCATTATGATTGAGATATGACAGATGAATATGAAAACGGCTTTCCTTAATGGAAACCTACTCGAGGACGTGTATATGATACAACCTAAGGGTTTCACATCGGTTGATAAAAGCAAGGTATACAAACTTCGACGGTTCATTTATGGACTAAAGCAAGCATCCAAGAGCTGGAATATCCGTTTTGATGAGACAATCAAAAGGTTTGATTTCTCACAAAATCCAAACGAACTCTGTGTGTACAAGAAGGTTAGTGGGAGTGCAGTCGTGTTCCTAGTGTTGTATGTCGATGACATATTACTTATAGGAAACGATATATCTGTCTTACAGTCGGTTAAAATTTAGTTATCCAAAACATTCTCCATGAAAGACCTGGGAGAAGCGACCTACATCCTCGGGATTAAGATCTATAAAGATAGATCGAAATGGTTGTTTGGTCTTTCGCAGTCTACATATATAGACCGAGTGCTAAAGAGGTTTATCATGTCGGAATCCAAGAAAGATTTCCTTCCCATCAGGCATGGGATGTACCTTTCGAAGTTTATGTGTCCGTGCACAGAAGACGAGAGGATTTGCATGAGTAAGATTCCCTATGCATCCGCAATAGGATTTATCATGTATGTTATGTTATGTATGAGGCCCAATGCATCGTATACTCTGAGTGTCATGAGCAGATATCAGTCCGATCCAGGAATGGATCATTGGATGGTTGTTAAGACAATCCTTAAGTACTTAAGAAGAACTAAGGATGTGTTCCTAATATATGGAGAAGGTGATATGGTAATACGCGGGTATACAGATGCTAGCTTCCAGACATACAAGGATAATTCCAAATCTCAGTCTGGATACGTATTTACCTTAAATGGAGGCGCAATAAGTTGGAAGAGTTCCAAGCAAGACACTATAACGGATTTTGCCACTAACGCAAAATACATTGCAGCTTTGGAAGCAACAAAGGAAGCGGTTTGGATCAAGAAGTTCGTCTCTGAACTTGATGTGGTCTCATCAATGATCGAAACATATGCTTCGCCACTATCATATGATCAGAGAGATCATAAGTAGGAAGGAAATACAAATCGAAAAGATTCCCACTGAAAGGAACTTAGCGGACCCTTTAACTAAGGTCTTACCTCAGAGTAAGTTTGAGGGTCATATTAAAGCTTATGGTATTGGACACCGTGGCGATTGGCATTAGGTCAAGTGGGAGTTTGTTAGTAATATATGAGAGATGTCCTAAGGCAATCGCCTTATGGTTGTACCATTTATTTGATAAATGAATATTCACTATTTGAGTATACATGTTTTCATGTATTTGATTGGATCTTAAACTCATTTACTGAATGTCCACAATACGATTCACAGCATGAGAGAATTTGTGATTGGATCACAACTAGTGAGTATCTCTACATGTGTAATTGTGATGTATTGGAATTATCCCTAGTCGATCAATTGATGGATTCGGACGCCATCGATTCTGTTAAGACTAGCACGAGGTATACTCTTTGGTTTATCCAAATAGTTGTTTCTCACTGGCCGGTGACATTGGGATGTCCGGAGTTGATCGTGGATGCTAGTTATGGTAACTAGTTCATTGGAGTGACTAGCTATAAGACTTCATATAGTTCTTTGCATATATGGATATGTCAATGAAGTTCTTACTGCAGCTTAAGTGCGATGTTCCTTCGACTTGCAGTATTTAAGTCATCTTGGTCATGAAAACTTATGCTTTAACATCTTAAGCAAGCATCTCTGAGGAGATGTGGACCCGGGATGATTGGATATAAGTTAAAGTGGCCGAAGGTGTTTGAATAGCCTACAGAGGATTCACCATTTCTTGCAAGGAGATGTATACCCTATGCCCTCTCGTTGGATTGTTACTAAAGTCTTTAGCCAAAGCATTACATGTTTAGAGTATGGTACTCTTGGATGCATGTGAAGTAACTAGAATCCGGAGGACGAGGAAGTAATACTTGGGCTAGGTGTGACTTAGTCAACCTAGTGGGGACTGACACAATAGACAATGTCCTGAACCAAATGGGTATAAGATGAGTGAAAGGAATGGGACACGATTCATTGTAGTTGCTGAAGGGTTTCAGAAATGGTTCTTGGATCAACCGTTGATTTTCCGATTAATTGGGGATCATATGTACTACTAGATGTCACTCATGATCGTTCTATAATTAATGGTTAATTATAGACGGCCAACATAAACCGGGAACCTATTTGGTCACACGTACGAGTGTAATCCGAAGGATTTAAAACGAGTTTGAGAATAGGATTCTCAGATCGAGAGAGACTTGGTTTGGTTGAACCAAACAAAGAGCGAGTATGAAATGGTTTTAGTCGCATCGGAAGCATGGATGGGTCGTGTCTTTTGAAGACATGATGGATGAACCAAAATAGTTTGATTTAATCCAATGGTGGAAAATAAACCAAAGTGGTTTGGTTTGTTTTAAACGAATGAATCAAAGTTGGTTCGGTTCGTTTAACTTAAAATAGACCGACGCGGTTTGGTTTATTTTAACTTAAGTTATTGGAACAGGTTAACGGGTTTTGGTTATGAACCAATAACCGTTAAGAGAATGTGTTCTCTATAAAAATACGGCTTAAGAGTTTTTCATGGAGAATTAATTGGTTCAAGGGTTTTGGAAACCCTAGCCTCCTTTCCCTCTTCTCCTTGCTCTTGCCGACCAAGCCATTGCCGCCCAAGAGGAGCTGTCGCCCAGGTTTTGCTGCTGCCCATGTTAAGTTTGAAAATAAAAAATAAAACCTTCTCTCCCTTCCTTTACCATTCCACGATGTAGCCATCCCTCAACCCATCCCTCTCACGCGCAAGTCTTCTTTTCCTCCTTTCTTTTCCTTCCCTTTTCCTGGTCGCTTTCTTCTTCTCGCGAGCGCAGCTGCAGCTTGAGCCGCTGCCCTCTTCTCTTCCCCCTTTCCAGCGACCAACGACAGCCCCTCTTCTAGGGTTTTACTTCCCAAACGTAGCAGCCTTCTTTATCGTCGGCTTTCACCGGGAAGAAGCAAGGTGTGGACAAGGTTTTCTTCTTCCCTCTTCTGCGTTTCCATTTTTCTAACCGCTGTCCCCATTCCTTCCTCTTCTCTTCTTTCTCTTTTCTCTGATTCATCCCCAGCCACTACCCTAGTTGTTTTCCTCCTTCTGGCCACAATAGCGGTAACTTTCGCCCATTTTGTGCTCTCCTAGAGTTGCTATAGGAGTCGTCGGAATTTGTTGAAGCTAACAAGGGTTGGTAACGAAGACGGTAAGGTTTATTTTCCATAAATGTTGTTGTTTTCAACAATACGAACAACAGTTTTGTTGTGTTCTTTTAAATGGACAGCCATAATAGGATACTATCTTCCAGCGTTGTTTCGTTGGTCGAAGGAGAAGTAGATCTCATGTAGGAGATGGGAATAAATCGATATAAGGAGTTTACGAATCGAACTGTCGAGCAAAGATGTTGGTCACTTATTATAATTTTGTGTTATTATCATTATTAGATATTATATTAAATTTTGAATCGTTTTTATATTGTATTTGTAGATACTGGTTCGAGCGGAACTCGGTGATCGGCCGAGATTTGACATTTTGCTGTAAATAGAGGCGGGTACATTCGATCCTTGGACTCTATATGTTCCTTGTGCATGAACAAATGAGATAATTGATTTATTTATATTTGTATAACTGTTTTTAAAAATGGGCATTAAACTAGTATTTAAAAATAGCGAAATAGGTAATAAGTAATAAACCACTGAAGGGTAAATAATTGACATTTTTCATGCTCATATATGGGTTTTATATGGGGTAAACATGGGATGGGTTGTTTTACAAATTTAAATGGATACTTTGACCTATTCTTCTGTTGATACTTGTTCTGTTTATATTGTTTGACCTTCCTTACTCATGATTATTTCATCTGTTGATGCTTATACCTTGTAGTGATATAACATGTACATATAAATTTTATGTTGGTGCTTAAATAACTTGAACTAAGTTGATTATTCAGATGTATCATAAGATGTACACATATAGTTGAACAAGGGTGAAAAAAAATTAAAGTTGAATATTAAAAAAATGAATGAGAAAACTAAAAGTGAAACTCTGAGCCTAGCCTTATACCAGAGTACCTGAGCCCCACTTGAGTAGTGGTAGCATGAGTTGCGCGTGGTCAGATTTTGCTTGCGCTTCGGCGCCTTGTTGTTATTTCTTGTTGCATTCCATCAGTGATGGGGCTTTTAGCCCATACGTCAGATGACGTTATATACACTCTGATGATATTGACTCCAGTTATTCACTATTTAGTTGATTTATCATATTTTAGTTGATATATCAGATTGTAGTTGATTTATCAAATTCACACTATTGATGATGATTATAAATATAATGTATACTTATATCTATGTATAAGAACTTGAACCAAATTAAAAGATTTGAAACAGAAAGAAAAGAAGAAATTATAATTTTACAAGCTCCCTTGACCTCTTAAACAAGATTAAATTCATGCATATCTTTCCTTATTACCCGCTTAGCAATTTATGTTAATGTCTGCTTTCTTTGACCTCCAGTTTTGTAGGTTCGAGCACCTTTTTGATATTTCACTGATTTTGCTGTACATAGAGTCGCTCAGAGATATCGACCTACTGTCTTCCCAGTTTGGTTTCTAGCTTCGATGTATTTTGGTTATTTCATCGATTTTATGTCTAGATGCATTTGCAGCTTATGTAGAAAAATCTATTTTTCATGAATATAGACATTTTATTAAATTCTTTGAGTTATTTTGGATTATATGGTCCTTAGGTCTCCTTATTCATAAAGCATCACGAGGCGAAGTCTGGCCCGACACCCTCGGGCGTGACGGCCAATCCTTGTCGACCACCCACGGTAGCCGCGGCTCCTCCTCCCGTCCTCCGTTGGCGTCGGCGACAGAGCGGCCGTTGATTGGCGACCGTATCTTCCACTGATTACGGGCGACTTGTTCTCCTCTTCGTGGTGAGGTCGTTTGGTCGGCGTTTTGTTCTCCGACAATCCTCATAGGTGGAGGGTTAAGTTTTCGTCAAACGGTTGACGAAAACCGCTTCCGACAAGCGAGTTTGTGAAACTCATTTTTTGGATCCGAATTTTGATTCGGATTGTGATCGTCTCTCGGATCACATTGTCTTCGACTCTAGGCTAGTGACTTTTGCGAAGACGAGACTCGTGGCTTTGTGAAGTCATCCCGACGATACTCAGCGTGGATACGGATAGAGGCGATCCTAGCGAGGGTCGCTGCGGTTGAATCCATTCCCACTACACATGATCCATCAGGTATACCTAGTATAAGTTTTACAAAATTTAAATAGCGATTATGTCTACACATGTTGTATCCTGAATGCGTGTGATGTATGTGTTGTAATAAATTAGATTTATTGCTTCCGCTGTGCATGTTTACGAAACGTGCTCGAACACACACTCGCCGAGGTACCGGAGAAACCCAACAGTGAATGTGATAAAGGAACAATAATTATTGCACTCACTAGCAATGACATCAGGAGTAAAATGTCTAAAGGAGCAAATTGAGATAAAGGACTTCAAGATATCATGTTCAAATCCATACAGCTAGAAGAAAAATGGTTACGAATGACAAACAATATAGGTATCAACTCAGTTGTCTAGTTTGTCTTCTCCTCAAGAAGGAAAAGAAAAAAAAAGAAAGAGTGGCAACTAATAAGGACAAATTTTTGTTACTTGAAAATTACTAAATCATGTATTCACTACAATATCATTGCATCACAAAGAATGTTGGGATGGGCTATGACAAATTTTGCACTACAACCGTAACCTTGGATAGATAGATATATAGATATGAAACATATAGAACAGACCAAGTACATACATCAAAGTGCCAAGAATTGGGAGTATGTGATTGGATCCTTCTTCCAATGGATCATTAATGGCATAAACAATGAGAAACATCGAAAGTGCCTGCATATATGAAGGGTCCACATTGAAGTACATGAATTATATATACTTCAAAAAAACGATGCTTAGAACCAATGAACATTGTGAAATCAGTAAGTATAATATTGTATTTGTAGGTAATAATGAAAGGGAAAAGAAAACCTTTTTAAACTCATGATCAATCAAATAGTTATTCTATCCTCCGATTTGTTGTATAAGAAGCAACCACCCTAGCATACTAGAAAGGAAGCACACTTCAAGTTAGGATGAAAAGAAATGTTCACAAAATTGTGTAATGCCTATAACACTCATATCACATCATAATGTCCCAGAGTATATTAGTTGTAGCTCCAAGATGAAACCTTGCTGAAAGTCAAATTCAAGCAACCTAAGTGTTCTTTTATAAAAAAAAAGAGAACTACTTTATTACACAAAAGAAACCTTATTTATAAAGTATATAACTTATAGAGCAAACTCTATCCTAAGAAATAAAATAATGGATAAAACTCTATCCTAGGAGATAAAATAATTATTCCTAGAATATTCTAACACTCCCCCTCAAGCTGGAACATATAAATTATATACACCCAGCTTGTTACATATGTAATCAATTCGAAGACCTTTCAGAGACTTAGTAAATATATCTACTAGCTGATCATGTGAGTTAACAAAACTGGTAGATATTTCTCCATATATGACTTTCTCTCTGACAAAGTGACAGTCGACTTCAATATGCTTTGTCCTCTCATGAAAAACTGGATTTGACGTGATATGCATAGCGGCTTGGTTATCACATATAAGTAGCATTTGTATAATATCTCCAAACCTTAGCTCCTGAAGCAATTGTCTGAGTCATATAAGCTCTTGACTAGCTATGGTCATAGCTCGATACTCTGCCTCTGCACTGGATCTTGCCACAACATTTTGCTTTTTGCTTTTCCAAGAAACAAGATTACCTCCGACAAATATACAAAAACTGGAGGTGGATCTCCTATCAATAGGGGATCCTACCCAATCTGCATCAGAATACCCTATAACTCGAGTATGTCCTTTGTTTTCGAACAAAAGAACTTTTCCTAGAGCGCCTCTGATATATCGAACAATACGAATCACAGCATCTCAATGTTCTTTACAAGGAGAGTTGAGAAATTGACTTACTACACTTACTGCAAATGAGATATCTGAACGAGTAACAGTAAGGTAGCTTAGTCTCCCTACTAATCGCTTGTATCGTTCGGGATCTGGTAGAGGCCCCCCCTGATTTGACAGGAGCTTAACATTAGGATTCATAGTGTTGTCAACTGTCTTTGAGTTTAACATTCTTGTTTCTTCTAGAATATTCATTGCATATTTTCTTTGGGATATAATAATCTCATTTTTTGACTGTGCTACTTCTATCCCCAAAAAATATTTGAGTATGTCGAGATCCTTTCTCTGGAAATGTTTGAAAAGATGTTTCACCTGTGAAATCCCGAGATGATCACTGCCTGTGATGACAATAGCATCGACATAAACCACTAGGTAGATGCAACCAGTAGATGAGTGGCGATAAAAGACAGAATGGTCGACCTATCAGTCAATCGCCAAATTGAATTCTGATAGTGAATCTGAACCGTACTCTGGTGTTGCTTGAGACCTATAAAGATTTTCATGGCGGCGTACAAGACCGAAGACTCCCCACGAAAAACACGGAGGTTGCTCCGTATAAACTTCTTGAGCGGTCACCGTAGAATGCATTCTTGATGTCCAGTGATAAAAGGTCGGTGTTGAATTGCATGGGCGTGAGTAGGCGTATAGAGGACATCTTGACGGGAAAAAAATGTCCCATAATCCGATCAGATTTGAGTATAGCCTTTAGATAAGAGGCGAGCCTTAAGCCGTCAATCGTTCGTCTAAAATGACCTTCATTGTATATACCCATCGACAATGACAATGACTTTCCTAGTGGTAGAGGCGAGGTCCCAAGTCTCGCGGCTCAGTAAGGCACTCATTTAAATCTATCGCTTTGTTTCCACCTTAGATGGGCAAATGCACCTCCTGCAGTCTTCGGAAGAGAAACAGACGAGGAAAGACAAAAATAATAGAAAGGAGAAAGACGATGGTAACTCAAAAACACATAATGAGGAGAAGGATTACGAGTAGAACATATACCTTTCCGAAGTGCAATGGGAATATCATATTCAGAAAACTGTACCGGAGGAAGGGGTGGAGGACCTGGCTCCAGAGATGATTCCATCAGTCGGTGTTGGTGGCGTGAGCGTATGTTGAGGCGACAGATAAACTGCAACGGAGGAGAAATTGAGATTGAAGGCGATAGAGAATCCTCCGGAGGATAAAAAAAAGGCCCGTGACGTAGAAGGAGAAACTTGGGCGACTCGAGACCGGAAAGGAACCCGAATCAAAGAGCGTGACATCAGATGAAATCTGCGAAGAGTAGGAAAATAACACTTGTGACCTTTAAAGCGTGGGTACCTAAGGAAAACACGTTTATCGTGGCCAGAGAGAGTTTATCAAAATCGGGATCAGGCGTAGAAGAAACATGTAGAGGCAAGAAGACCACTGGGTGGTAAGGATGAAGGGACCGATTTGGATAAAGTCGTGATGAGGTATTTGACTAGTAAAGTAGGAAGGCGTCGATTGATGAGATAACATGCGATGAAAGTCTGGCGTCGCTAAAGAGCGTGAGTGGAGGAGAGTCAGGGTGATCTCGAGAAGATGGCGATTCTTGCGTTCTGACCGTTCACTGTTAGGGTGTATGAGGGAGGCGTCAGATGTAAAACCCGCGTGAAGCGAAGGTCGAAATGGAGTAGATAGATACTCACGTACATTATCACTCTGCGAGGATCGAAGAGTGATACAGGTGTTTTAACCGTTAAAAAGATTGGAAAATAGAAACAATTCAGAGCGATCATCCACGGATATAACCAAGTCTGGGGAAAAATCGTACATAAAGGTATGAAAATATCGTGATCCCGATGTAGAAGGAACACGACTCGGACCCCAAACATCGAAATGAACAGCGAAGAGGCGTGGCGATTTATAATGCGAGGAGAAAAGCAAACTACGAATATGCTTACTGGCGAGACTCGAGATAAAGACTACAAGTGAAAAGACTAGGATGTAATTGTTTTAACTTATCGAGACAGAATGTCCCAATGAATGAATAACAAGTGGAATCGCCAACCAAGCAAGAGAGGCTTGGTGAAGTCGATATAGGGTCATGAGACTTACATCCTGTAATGTGCGAAGATTTAGTAAGTAAATGCCTGATCGAAAGATCGAGTGGTATTGATATGAATTAAAAGGAGCTCAGGAGCATAAAAACATTATGAATAGAAAGAGATGGAGAAGGATAACAACACGATACCTTGGGAATTTGATTTGAGAACCATTATGTCGTGGTATGAGGGTAAATAACCAAAGTAGATAGTGAAGAAAAAGAGATTTATTACGAGGTGATATGATCGATGGCCCCAGTCAGTACCCGAGGACTCGAAGAGCGAGATATCTTTGAAGGAATTACTATAGCTTGTGTATGGCGAAGAGGAATTAGAATCTCGTCGATCCTCATACGATTAAAGTCATCGTAGAAAGCGGTGGAGTCGGATCCCGTATCATTTGTGAAGTGGAAGTGAAGCGACGAACTCTAAGCGATTTGGGGCCGAGGAGGTCGACCGTGGAGACCCGTTTATCAGCAAAGTGTCACAGTCGTGTGATGATCGCTGATAGCGTCTTTTACCACTCTTATAAGGTGGCTGAGATTCAGGTGGACCTACTGGCTGGCGTCGGGAGAGGCGCCCGAGGCGAGCTCCCGGGATCTGTTGTAGTCGATTTTGAAAGCAACAGACGAGCGAAGCGGCTGATCGATAACAAGGCGACGAAAGCGGGGCGAGTGTTGGGTTTTTAGAGCCCGGCATGCGTTTGAAACCTCGGAAGCCCGACCACGGATCCGTCGCGAAGTATAAAAATTATAATTACATGTATGTGCTTACGAAATCCTAGATCTACCTTAGATCTAGAGGTTAAACGTTACCCTCGTTGGCGGCGCCCTTCGCTTATCCCACTCGTCAAAAGTTTGTGAACTCGAGAGTGTTAAGTCTGCACTCCTCATGGTATCCACGATAGGTGAGAGAAATGCCTTAGAGTGTCTTAGCACTCCTTAGGAATTTGAGATGAGGTTTGGAGAGGTAGAGCTTGAGAGGAAGAGCACGAGGTTGAAGATGAAGTAAATTGGAATAACTCACCCGAATGAATTTAAATCTAATGAAACCCACTAAGTGGTAGGCCACTTGTGGAGGGGGTTACGTGCGTCGTGTAACTCCGTGACCCTGGTCTCCTCGTGATGTGGCGCGATTGACCAAGTCGATGATGATGTGGAGCACCGTCGTTGGCGGCCGTCTGAGTCTCGTCATCGTGGCGTGGCGTTTGGTCAATCGAACTTGACCTTTCGTCTTCCTCTCAGTCAAGTCGAAGACTCTAATCTCCCATGGTTGATCAAATCTAACCACTTGACTCAAGTCAATTTAATATAATGAATCTCTATTCATTAATTTAAATTGATTTGATGAATCAAATCTCAATTAGACTCATTCAACACTTGAATCAACTTGAGTCTAACTCAATTAGTCTAATTTGGATTACTCTTAATCCAATTTGGTTCATCCCATGAACCTAATCCTCATGGTTCATCATATGAACCTAATCTCCATCTAATTGCTCTTATGTGTGTGACCCTATGGGTTCTTGTAACGTTGGCAATGTCCCTAAACCGATTTAGGAACATAAGCAATGAGCGGTATCTAGCAACACATCATTGCTACCCAAGTTACAAGAATGTTGAGCTCCAACATCACCTTTGTGACTACTAATTGTGACTCTCACAATATGTGACAATGTCCCTCTATCCTTGACATCTAGATTGACCAATCGAGGCATAGACCGTGTCATCCTCGGTACAATCTAAATCTTGAACTCCAAGTAGACTCACTCTAATCAAATGAGCTCGATATCTCATATTGACTCATTTGGGCATAACCATACGCCATTGGTCTCGCTCTATCAAGAATATCGATGTCACCCCGTCATATAGGAGGGATAGATCTCATCTACATCACTCGCATCCCTCCGCGTAATTAGTTACATACCCGATGTCGCCTTTATAGTCCACCCATTTACGGGTGGCGTTTGTGAAACAGTATGCGACTCACTTATGTAGGGAACCATGGTGACTTCAGGTCTAAGGACTAATAGTCATACTAATAGTCGCATGAAAGTATATGACACTCATATAACGATCCGTGATACTTTCTCATGGCGGGTCATTCGATTATACATTCTCGATCGTACCCGTGTCGACTTGATATCTCGTATCCATGACTTGTGAGATCAGTCGTCTTGTTGACCTACATGCTAGTCTCGCATTAACATTGTCCCTGAATGTTAATACTCGACTAGGAATGATTAAGAGTAGTGTTCTCTATATCATCTCATTATCGATTCAACCAATCGATTGATATAGATAAGAACCTACTACTCGAGGACATTATTATATTTAGTTATTTGCGATATAAGTAAATATAATAACCATGCCTATAAATAGGAATATGATACTGATAAAGTCCATACAATGATCATCATATGATTGGCTCTGGGCTTTCACTAACAATCTCCCACTAGCACTAGTGTCGATCAAGTAGTATCTAATACCCGATGACCTGGTGTGACCGTCATTGCTTTTTGCGTAGCCGAGCCTTGGTCGAGGATCTGCGATGTTAGCCTCTGTGGGTACTCTGAATCTTCACATCTCCTCTATCGATGATCTCTCGAATGAGATGGAAGCCCGTAGTATGTGTTTGGTCATTTGGTGTGGCGAGGTTCCTTAGCTGTCTGATCGCTCCATTGTTGTCCTGATAGAGCTCTATAGGATCTGCTATGCTGGAACCACCCCAGCTCGATAATGAACTTGCGGATCAAGCCTCCTTCTTTGCCTCGGATCTGACGATATACTCCTCTGTTGTAGAATCGTGGTATCGCCTTGAACTCTTCCACTCATGCGCCACCATTCAAGCAAAACACGAACCACATTGCGATCTGTAATCATCACAGTGGGGTTTGGAAGGCATCGCATTGTAACCCTTCTGACTAGCTCCTCATCGCCTCGAATATCAAGAAATATTCTTTAGTCCTTCTTAAGTACTTAAGAATATTCTTGGCTCTATCGATGGCGCTCTGGATCAGTATCTACTCGTCGTACTCAGCATCTGAGACATCGTGGAACATCTGCGGCGTAGCGTCGTGATAGATCCTATAGCGGATCGTAGGGATCTTATCCATGCAGTCTCTCTCCTCTCTGAAGAGGGACTTTGAGTCTTGAAGACTACACACCATGTACATCGGCGAAGTCCTTTCTTGGAATTCTGCGTAGCAAACCAAGTATCTGTCGATGTATGTACTCTCGACTTAGGCAGCAATCTCTTAGATCTATCTCTATAGATCTTGATGCCTAGAATCTGCCGCTTTACTAAGTCCGTTGAAAGCACTCAGTCTTGGCGGTATGGCGAAGGGATGTCATTCCCGATAGTAGTATGTAAATCCACGTATAATCTGAGAACATGTGTTCCATTAACCCTCTTGTAGACCACGGGGTTCATCTTCATTCTTGATGAAACAAACTGTTTGATCGCGTCGTGAATCGAAGATTCCACTCGAAGCTTGCTTTAGCCACGTAAATGGACCTTTGCGGCTTGCGTACCTTCCCGATATCTTTGTGGATCTGAAAACCCTCGAGGTTGTGTGCATCCTCGAGTAAGTTTCCATTCGAAGCGCGGTTTGACATCCATCTGCGGATCTCATGTCGTGGTATCTTTGCGATAGCAAGCAAGATCGAATGGACTTAAACATCGCCCTTTGGAGAAAGGTTTCATCATAGTCGATACCATGAATTTGCTTGAAACCTTTAGCCACAATCGGCCCTTATAGGTATCGTAAGTCCATCCATGTCGATCTTTCTCCTAAAGACCCACTTACACCCAATGGGTTTGACCCTTGGTGGATCGACCAAAGTCCATACTTGGTTGGTGTACATGGATTCCATCTCGGATCTCGTGGCGTCTAGCCATTTCTCAGAATCTGGGCTCATCACAGCTTCCTGATAGGAGGTAGGCTCATTCTCAATGAGCATAACGTCATCATGGTCAGACAAGAGAAATGAGTATCTCTCGGTGACGGCGTACCCTATCGGACTGCGAAGAGGTAGGTCTACTTGAGCAGTGGTTGTTCCACAACTCTTTGTCAACAACCTCATCACCCACAACACTTTGTGGTTCTGTTCAACCTCCATCAAGGCCTCGATCTTTATGGTCCTTATCTTGAATTTCTTGAGATCGAAGGTACTCCACTAGTTTTTCTAGAAACAAAATCCCTTTCTAGAAAAACCCAGTCTTATACAAACACTTTGTCTTGTGGGAATGTAAATAATATCCTTTGTATCCTTGGGATATCCAACAAAATAGCACCTATCGGTTGGGTCCCGGTTTATGCGAGACTTGGCGTCGAGCGTAAGCCTCACAACCCCAATCCTCATAAAAGACATCTTGAGATTTTTCCTGTCCATATCGTATATGGTGTCTTTACCACAACCTTGGATGGTACGGTTAAGGGTAAAGGCTGCTGTGTCGAGGCATATCCCCAAAGGATATAGGAAGATCTGTGACTCATCATAGATCGTACCATATCGATAAGTCTGATTCCTCCTTTTCGGATACACCATTCCTTTGTGGTGTTCGGGAGGAGTGAGTTGGGATAGAATCCACACTCGGCTAGATAGTCACGAAACTCATGGCTAAGGTATTCACCACCGATCGATCGATCAGTATCTTAATACTCTTGCAGTGGTTTTGTACTTCGTTCTTGAATTCTTTGAACTTTTCAAAGGATTCAGATTTATGTCATAAGATACACATAACCATATCTCTTGAAGTCATCGTAAATGTAATGAAGTACCTAACCACCTCTGTGACAACATTGAAAGGACCACATACATCACTATGTATAAGTCTATAACAAATCTGTTGCTCTTTATTATGTCCACTAAAGGAGTCTTGGTCATCTTGCACAAAAGCAAGACTCGCGTCTCGTATGATTGAAAATCAAATGAGTCTAGCGACCCGTCCTTATGGAATTTGAGATAAGCGACTCTCATTTATGTGACCTGGCGAGATGCGAGGAGATAGGTTTGGTTGACTCATTTGACTTGAACCTCTTGGTACTTATGTTATAGATAGGGCTCTCTAAGTCTAGAAAGTAGAGTCCAGTTCATTAGAGTGCACTCTGATAGAACATATCATTTAAATAAAGCGAACAACATTTGTTCTTTATTATAAATGAAAATCCTTTCTTGTCGAACAAGAAAGCTGAAATGATGTTCTTAGTTAAAGCGACATAACAACATTCATCTAATTCTAGTACAAGCCCGGAGGCGAGAGATAGATCATAAGTTCCTCTGACAGCTGACCCTTGCTCCATTGCCTACTCGTAGGTCCACCTGCCCTTTGTCGATGCCTTGCTATTTCTACGCGCACATTGGTACAAATGTGAGATGCATCCGTTATCTAATACCCATGATGAAGAAATAGATAGATTGACTTACTATAACATTTATACACAGTAGAAGTCTCACTTCTCTTCTTCTTAAGATCTTCGGTATGCCTTGCGATTCGCTTCGGTGTCTGCTTCCTTGCGAGAAAAAGCAAGCCCCTTCCTTGGCTACCCCTCCTTTGGGTTTAAGTTCTTTGCCTTTGCCCTTGGCAGGACTTTCCCTTACCTTTAGGCTTTGCCCTTGCCTTTCTTCTTACGCACCATCAAAATGGTGTCGTTACCCTTCTTAAGGTTAAGCTCGGCCGATTCTCAACATCTTTGAGCATTTGCGATGGCTTATCAATTTCATTCGTGTTATAATTCATGAATTGATTGAAGGCTTGTGGCAGATTGCAAGATTAGGTCGTGGCGGCTCTTGGCAGTGGGAATCCCGGCCTTTGTAGGTTTTCTACGTACCCAATCATCTTGAGTACATATGTACCTCTGAGTCCCTTCTTGCATTTTGGACCCAAATAATGCCTTAGAGACTTCATATCTCTCATGCCTAAGCTTGTCCTTGATATAGTTGCGAAGATGTCCAACCATATCATAAGCATTCATGAACTTCGTGTTTGAAGCTCGAGTTCATGGTCGCGAGCATTAGACATGACACATCTAATGCATCATCTTGATGCTTCTTGTAAGCATCTTTGTCATTCGCGAGGCATTGGCGGGAGGTGCCTCGGAATGGGCTGCTCAGGCGTACAACTTCCTTTCTTAGGTGAGAACAATTCTCGAGTTCTGTGCGATCCGGAAATTTGCTCCATTGAGCTTGTCCTTCTCGAGACGGATCGCGAGAGAGAGTGTTCGTGTTTGTCGGCGTAGTTATCTACAACATACAATGCGAGAATTAATATCATATTCCTTTTATCATTTAATTAGGCCTTTAATCAAATGATGCTCCCACTAAATTATAGGAATTTTGTAGAATCGAGTTATGGATGTGGTCGAACCACATTATTAGATTAAACAAACTAGCTATAATTCTTGTGAGACAAGATCCACATCATACTAAGCCTTGAGTTAGCTTTGGCTAAATCGCCCAAGACTTAATGTACGATCGGTGGGTAACACATTACGATTACATCTCTATGCAACTCTTGTTTATAGGATTAAGACCCACATTTACAAAGACCTTGAGTTAGCTTTGGCTAAATCGCCCAAGATTTAGTGTAAATGCGATCTTAACCTATCTTTCCAGCGATTGGAATATGCCTATAGTTCTACTCGATCGATTGAGTTAACTAGTTTTGCTCAATCTAATTGAGCTTACTCTAACAGAGTCGTGATAGGCGGGACCAAGATTGTCCCTCGCACCTACCAAGATAATATCGTTGCTCTGCTTTGGCGATTCAACAACGAATGATCGAGGTAGTGATGGGTATCAAGGCTCATTAGGCATTTTGAGTTGATTCGATTATGATCTAATCTAATCGTAATGTGTATCTTATACGCATTTAGGCCTTTATTATCCTATATTAGCATGCATCATATACATACATTAATTATTCTAGCATGCATCATATACATACTGAAAATTAACCTAGCATGCATCGTATATACATACAAACATTTTCTACTAGCATGCATCACATACATACAAGCAAAATCAATTAAATATACATATATATATATCAACATATATATATATCATTAAATGTGATATAGTCATGGCCCTACTACGATCTTCTCAAGCCAATGAGAAGATCGGAGATCAACTAAGGCTAGCGGCTTCTCAGCGCTTCCTTTGACCGCCATGTGTATGTCGTCACCCTTCGTAAGCTCGTCTTCAAGTGGACTTTCCACGCTCCATTTTGTACATTACAAATCTGAAACTCGAGTTACATTCGAGTCTAAAACTATTTACAACTAGAATATTAAAGAATAGGTGCGGCAGTCGTAAACACTTCTGACAAGCGACCACAAGCGACGCAGCCGTAGTATTATGAATTACAACACACATAATCCAATCAATTGGGTTATTGGGCCATGACAATCACAGAATTATACATAATTCTAAATTATGTATTTTACAGAAATTTCTATAATTTTTCCTAATTTATTTCAATTTATGAGTCACTCTCTCGGTCCCTAGCGGTTTAAGCGCGATCGCGGGACATGGCCCCTTTCGGGGATAGGGGCAGCGCCCTACTTCAAAATAAACTTGCGAGTGTCCTACAATGATCTTACAGCGACTTAAGTCGCTGTCCCAAAAACCTAAAGCGAGAACTCGCCGATTCGGAGAGTTTTTCTCGACGGTTGAAGCCTACGAGTGTCCCAACACTCGTTGCTTCGACTCTACGAGAACAATCCCCAAAAATTCTATAAAATAAGAACATGTACAGAAACATATACATCTGTAATTTTTATATCTAATATTAAAACTACAAAAAAGAAACACATACATGCTTATGCGTGGCTCGATACCCTTTGTTGGGTTTTAGAGCATGAACCGCTTTTGCGTTGCGGAAACCTCGGAAGCCCGACCCGGATCCGTGCAGTATAAAAATTATAATTACATGTATGTGCTTACGAAATCCTAGATCTACCTTAGATCTAAGAGGTTAGAACGTTACCCTCGTAGCGACGCCCTTCGCTTATCCCGCTCGTCCAAAAGTTCGCCGGAACTCGAGAGTGTCAAGTGCACACTCCTCTATGGTATCCACACAAGCAATAGGTGGAGAGAAATGCCTTAGAGTGTGCTAGCACTCCTTGGAATTCTGGCCAAGATGAGGTTGGGAGAGAGAGCTTGAGAGGAAAGTTCAAGGTTGAAGATGAAGTAATTGGAATAACTCAAATGAATTTCATCTAATGAAACCCTAAAGTGGTAGCCACTTCATGGAGAGGGTTACATGCATGCATGTAACTCCCATGACCCTTGGTCTCCCTCATGATGTGGCACCAATTGACCAAGTCAATGATGATGTGGAGCATCATCATTGGCCGGCCATGCCTAGTCATCATCATGACATGGCATTAGGTCAAGTCAAACTTGACCTTTCATCTTCCCTCTCAAGTCAAGTCAAACTTGACCTCTAATCTCCCATGGTTGATCAAATCTAACCACTTGACTCAAGTCAATTTAATATAATGAATCTCTATTCATTAATTTAAATTGATTTGATGAATCAAATCTCAATTAGACTCATTCAACACTTGAATCAACTTGAGTCTAACTCAATTAGTCTAATTTGGATTACTCTTAATCCAATTTGGTTCATCCCATGAACCTAATCCTCATGGTTCATAATATGAACCTAATCTCCATCTAATTGCTCTTATGTGTGTGACCCTATAGTTTCTTGTAACGTTGGCAATGTCCCTAAACCGATTTAGGAACATAAGCAATGAGCGGTATCTAGCAACACATCATTGCTACCCAAGTTACAAGAATGTTGAGCTCCAACATCACCTTTGTGACTACTAATTGTGACTCTCACAATATGTGACAATGTCCCTCTATCCTTGACATCTAGATTGACCAATCGAGGCATAGACGTGTCATCCTCGGTACAATCTAAATCTTGAACTCAGTAGACTCACTCTAATCAAATGAGCTCGATATCTCATATTGACTCATTTAGGCGTAACCATGCGTCGCCGTGGTCTCACTCTATCAAGAATATCGATGTCACCCCGTCATATAGGAGGATAGATCCCATCTACATCACTCACATCCCTCGCATAATTAGTTACATACCCGATGTCGCCTTTATAGTCCACCCGTTTACGGGTGGCGTTTGTGAAGCAAAGTATGCAACTCCTTATGTAGGGAACCATGGTGACTTCGGTCTAAGGACTAATAGTCATACTAATAGCCACATGAGAAAGTATATGACACTCATATAGCGATCCATGATACTTTCTCATGGCGGGTCATTCGGTATACATTCTCGATCGTACCCGTGTATCGACTTGATATCTCACGTATCCATGACTTGTGAGATCAAGTCATCTTGTTGACCTACATGCTAGTCTCTACGCATTAACATTGTCACATGAATGTTAATACTCGACTAGGAATGATTAAGAGTAGTGTTCTCTATATCATCTCATTATCGATTCAACCAATCGATTGATATAGATAAGAACCTACTACTCAAGGACATTATTATATTTAGTTATTTGGCACCAATATAAGTAAATATAATAACCATGCCTTTATAAATAGGAATATGATACAATAAAGTCCATACAACAATCATCATATGATTGGCTCTAGGGCTTTCACTAACAGCGAGTTATGCCAAAGGCGAAGGGAGGGTCCGAGGTGCAGTGATCTTGATCGCATCGTCGACTACGGTGGCGATGGCGGGGACTGTCCCGGTCCCCGTGGCAGCAATGATGGCTGGCTCCGCATGCTGCAAGAGCCACCGGATGGTCTCGTCGTCCGACTTGTACCCTAGCTCGCAGGTGAGCTGGAAGATCCGAGCAGCGCAGGCGGCCAACATGGTCATGTTCCTCTTCCGATGGATTCCTCGTGACTTCAAAGAAGCAGAGCCGGATGACGCTCGGCCGCGGAAAAGACGGCGGTTGTTCTGCGATGATAAAGCTTGCGGAGAAGAGCAAAGACTTGCGGAAGAAGCGAGAGCCCGCGTGGAGCTCGGCGTGGAGTTGGATCTTGATCGCGGGGTGCGGAAGCGATCGTGGGGCAGATTCGCGGCCGAGATCTGCGACCCGTGGAAGGAGATGTGGAAGTGGCTGGGTTGCTATTCAGGGAAGGAAGGTGTTGCTCACAGCGGCGTCACCGCCTCTTTGTGCTGCTCGTCGCTTGCTTCGCCGGAAGGACTCGGAGCCACGACGAGGAGGCGCATCGCGAGGCTAGAGAAATCGCGATGAAGAAGCCGCGACAAGGAAGCCGCGTCGCGGGGAAGAAGGTCACGACTCGCGACGAGGCACTCGTGCGCGCGCGGGCGGGAGAAGGCGACGGCGGAGTCGGCCACGCAGAAGCAGCGGTGACGGTGATGAAGCTCGCGAAGAGGAAGGCTGCGATCGCGAGGAAGCGCTGGCCACCTCCCTCGTGAGATCAGGAGGAAGCTACGTCTGCGAGGAAGAAGGTCGCGACAATGGCGTCTGCGTCGCGAGGAAGAAGGTCGCGAGCAGCTACGAGGTGGGCGCCGAGAGAAAGAAAAAGAAAAAAGAAAAACAAAAGTTCGCAAAAGAAAAACCTAACCTCGCTCTGATACCATGTTCTTTTATAAAAAAAAAAGATAACTGCTTTATTACATGAAAGAAACCATATTTATAAAGTATAGGGCCTATAGATCAAACTCTATCCTAAGAAATAAAATAATGGATAAAACTCTATCCTAAGAGATAAAATAATTATCCCTAGAATATTCTAACACTAAGCAATAATTGTTAGAACAATTCCAGCCTCTCTCAGTTCCAGAAGGAATGAGGAAAGGCAGTTGGTCAATTGTTGAGGTCAGTAACACCTTCACCTAGATGAAACTCATGGATGGAAGAAATATTTCTCTTCTTGATCTTCATTATTGTCAGTTGCATAGTCAACCCTCGCAAAAAACGTACAGGGCATTCCCATAAAGAGAAGGAACCCCAAAAGTTCCATGGACTTCAACAAAATTAGACATACTTTGGTAGGTATGAACTGTAAAGATATTTCTTTCATTATAAACTAAACAATGAGAACAGCCTGACAGGATTTTGCTGAGAGTATAAAAAAGATGGATCTATGAAATTAAGACAAGACTTACATTGAAGTAATTGGCTTAAAATAATAAGTTTAATTTTCCTTCCCTATTATCACATTATACTAAAAAATGATCTAGTATACAATTTGCATCAAAACATTTAGTTGTTATAGTATACTGTATCCCTTAATACTCATAACATACATAGTGTTAAAGCCTAAGAAGAAGCTCAATCCAACATAAGATGTCAAAGTATATATGGAGGATCTCTTCTTTTTGAGGATGCTTAATAAGCATCACTTAACAACATGAGAGTAATAAGTGTTTGGTTCGTAGAAAATTTTTCATTTTCCGTTTTCATTTTTCTTTTTCCAGAAAACAGAAAATGATTTTTTTGTGTTTTTCAGTTTTCCAGAAAATGCTCCTTTATTTCTTGGAAAACGAAAATGAAAACAGAAAACAATTTTTTTGTGTTTTCCAGAAAACGCTCCTTTATTTTCTAGAAAACGAAAATGAAAAATGTCAACCAAACGTCATTTCCTGCATTTTCTCATTTTCTCAGAAAATGAAAACGAAAAATGAAAAAATTTCTACGAACTAAACGCTCCCTCATCTCTTCATCACTTCTTTTGACAGATCTCATTCTCAAGCACTAACCCAATCCAACTCGAAACAACATGACAATTAGATAAAAGTCCTCTTGGTTTTCAAATTTAAGCATGTTGAATGAGCCTCCTTAGCAATGTGAAACTAAGAGGTGGAGTTTCCCTTCTCATCTTTTCCAATTTACCTCCTTTGATACATCTCCTTTCGAAAATAAATGCTAATAGGAGTCAAAAAGTGAAAGAGTAATATAATCCATGTGTAAATTGATGACTCTAGAGCTCTCCCAATTACCAGATTAGGAACTGAAATTGCCGTAAAAAAAATGGAAATAGAACTACTAGACAGCCAATGGGATTAATTATTTCCGAATATATAAGAAAGCTTCGCACCATCCCTAGGTAGCTTCCTATTAGAAGCCTCCTCCTCCCTTGCTTATCCATAATGGTCAAAGCAAATAATGTTGGGACTGTGACATCGCCAGAGGGAAATGAATAACCGCTATAGGGGGATGAATAGCATTTGCGATTTGATCATCGATTGCGGGCTTGTCTACAACACATTGATAAATACAGTGGAAATAAAACATAAAACAAATACAAGTATCACAAACACAAATTGTTTTACGTGATTCAAAACTCCCAATTCCTACTCCATGGTCTAGAATCTCAGCGAGAACACCACTACTCTTTCTCTTTTTTGGAATCCTTACAGAGGTGCAGAAACCTCTTACAACATATTTTTTATAAAAAAATACAACTAAATACAATAGAGAAACTAAAATGTAAAAAGTAAATAACAATTTATATGAAGGGATTTTTGTTTGCTCGCTGTTCGGTTGCTTTGGAATGTCTCTTGAAGGTCTGGATTACAGTAACACTTATCTTCAAAGTCTCCAAGAATTGGTGTCTTCAAATCTCAACGACATCCTCTTTTATAGGGTTGTTATCGGATTGATTTTCATCAATCAGTCGACAGCCTTAAACCCCCAATCGACTACACTATAGATTTGAAAGTTGCTTTGACTGGTCAACTCAATGACTCTTTCTAACTTAGCATCAGTCGACTAATACCTATTCAATCGAGTTCCACAATCAATTACAGAACCTTCTATGCTCTGCTATAGTAACAACAGTCGACTGGTGATACCTATCAGTTGACTAATCACATCCGAAAGTTTTCTTAAACCTCTCAAACCCCTAAACTCAAGGTTTATGATTTATCAGTCGATCGATACCTCAATTTGGTCCTAACTCAAGATAATTCTCGCTTCACCTGGTATTCAATTGACCTCAATCTATCAGGACTTTTCTCGCCCAATATCTAGTCATTCTTGACCTGTCATAACTTCACCTGTCTAACATTCGGTCATCTAGACCTATCAGGACTTCACCAACACCAAACATCCTATCATCTTTGACTTGTTTAAGCTTTCCCTCTCATGTCGAATATCCGATCACTCTTGACTTGTTGAGACATTCAGTCATTCTTGACCTATTTGGACTTCCACACTCACTTAACATCCGATCCTCCTTGATCAGTTAGGATTTTCTCACTCACCTACCATACGGTCTCTCATGGCCTATTAAAATTTTCTCATTCACCTAACATTCGATCTCTCATAGCCTATTAAGATTTTCTCACTCACCTAATATTCAATCTTTCCCGATCTGTTAGGACTTTCATCCATATGTCAAATGTCCGATCCTCCATGATCCATTTGGACTTTACCTCTTACCAACTTCCTATTAGATTTTCAACTACCAAGTGTCCAATTCTCTATAATCCACTTGGACTTTTTTACTTGTCAAGTATCTAATTAACTTTGACCTACTTACTTCTCACTCAATCACCTTCCATTGAATCTTACATCTATCATGGTCAATCTGACCTAATAATGATTACATTAATACTCTTCCTCTCCAACACTCTCCAAAATCAGTCATATATTATTACGACATAGTCACATATTGTTCAAACATCAAAATTCAATTTGAACCCAACTCAAGCTTGGTGAATCTTGACAAATGAGATTAATTATTTCCAAATGATCTCCTTTTCCAAACATATAATAAAGCTTCGCACCATCCCCAGATAGCTTCCAATTAGAAGCCTTCTCCTCCCTTGCTTATCCATAAGGGTCAAAGCAAATAATGCCCCTGAAAGTATATTCAATAGTTAGATTTTTCTCATGAGAATTGTGTACAATTTTGAAAGAGCATAAAGAACCTGCAAAGTTGGTGAGCCCAACAAATAAGCTAGCCAATGCACTGCTGGTAACGCCCACATCTTGGAAGGTCAAGGATGAGAAGTAAAGCACTCCATTTATTCCAGCAAATTGTTGAAGTATGAAAAGAGATCCTCCAATAAAAGCAACTGGATCACATGCCAACCACTTCCAATTCAATTCCATTACAAGTACTGATGGACAAATGAAAACAATACGAAGAGAAAAATCTGTTATCCAACTATTTAACACTGAGACTAATGCTTGAGTTGCTGTAGTGGTAGATTTATATTTACAATTGTGTCTTCATCAATTAATTTAAATTTACACAAGATCCTCTCTAACTTATGAAAATTTAAAAAGAATGGAACTCAACTGAAGAACAATGACCTTGCAATTTTGAGATTCAAAGTGCCATCACATGATAGTGGGATTGTTAATTTACTGGAACCAGTGTAATTCACTTAAAACCAGATATCAATTTAATTCACTACTCAAAACCCAAAGTTACAAACTGATTTGAGGATGCCATTCAAGATTGAGATCTGAGGTAGTTCTGATCCATTAGACATAGCACTCTGTCTCACAAAGGGTCTTACTGCTCGACAAAATTGATATCAACAAAGAGAAACAATCCTACAAACCCAAAAGGTTTTTGACCAGCAGAATGGCTATTGTAAATGCTATTCATATCTTAGCTACCTTCATTTATTTAAACTTGCTTTCGCCTGTTTAGCCTTTTGAAGAGCTCTATAAAACAATATTACATGTTGACGATGACTTAATTACCCACAATGTGCCATTTAAACTTCTCCACTGACTCACTAGAATCATATGAACCAAGTTATCTGGAATTATAATGGAGTCATCAACTAAATAATTAACCAAAACACGTAATTGTTTTATCAAAGTACCTTTTAATTGGTTTATTTTGTATCCGTCATGTAATGATTTGAACTAGAGAAAAGCACCTAACTGTGTTCTAATTATTTTTATATATTCTATTTACGCATTCATCATGTGAGAATCAAGATTTTTCAAACAAAATATATATCTCCAAAAGTAACACAATAAATATAGTTCTTGGGTAAAAATCAGACTAAAAATAAAGTTAAAACTTATCAAAATAAAAATATTACAACAATTGTTGGCAATTGTTTATATTCTGAAATGGTGATACCTGATTCAGTATAAGTGACAAAACAATCATGATCCACTCATCCCATTTCTATTGCACAAATGATTCATTATTAGCATAATTGCAATGAAAATCCCCTTTGCATTTGCAGTTCAATAGGCAAAAAGACATGCTAACTTTAAAAACAAATAAACCAAAAAATTTGTTCCTTTATATAAAAAAAATTGTTGCATTGGAGCAAATATCTAAAATACAATGTTACTTTAATATGTATGGTTTAAAATATTGTTTATAGTTCTTATAAAAAGGCGATATACACTTAGGGCAACTGACATTGAATTGCTCATCAGCTTAGTTGTGGAACTTGAAAAGTGGACCAGGTTCAAATCAACCACTTGAAATTAAAAGTGACGACATAATTAAGTTCACATTATGAAACTTTATTCATGTGTTGTTTCATTGTTCATATTCTTGATATTTTCAAAATCGAAGAATCTTATAGTAGACAAAGAGGACAAACAAATATATTTTTCAAACTAGTTAGAAGTTCAATTTTTTTATTTAGTCTACACAATGAAAAATATGTTGACATGGTTCATGAATTATCAAAGGCCCTAGAAAAGATAGCTCAGATATTGTTAATGCAATAATTTTGGTAAATTTATCAAAAAAGCTAGGACAATTAAAAATTGATGATGTTGAAGGGAATTTATTTATAGAAAAAGTATCAATATTTTGTGAGAAACACAACGTAATACTCCAATGATAGAAAAATTCAAATCTACATTATAAAGTTAGATTTAATTATAAAGTTAGATTTAAAAAGTTATTGATTGGCGTTAAAGGAATTAAAAGATCATTTCAATGCAGTAAATATTGAGCTTCATAAATGTGTTGCCTTAATCCAAGTGATGATTTACTTTATTGATAAACAAAAATTATAATGATTTGCAGAGTTAACATTTCTAGATTTTTTTCTTCAGTGGATTTAATGGTGCTTGAAAGTCAACTAGATATTTATATTTTGAATATGCACTCCAATATAGCACCTTTTGATAAAAATGGAATCAGTAGATTTCTGAAAAATAATGCAGTTGAAGACACTTGATTGTTGTCCTTTGGTCTATTTGCATTTAAAATTAGCATATTGAAACTACAAAAGTGGAAGACAAGAAAAAGTCATTTGTGCAATAGAATGAGAGATAAACGGGTGAGTGGTTGTCTGGTTAATTATATTGTATAATACATCGTCAAACACCATTAATAATGAACAATTACGGCACATCTCCAAAATAAAAGTGCTCGTAGAGGATTATTGTAATATTTTATTTTGATAACATTTAAACTACCTTTTCTATTTTGACTTGTAACTTGACTCTATAACTATATGCTGTGGGAATTTCCAATTTATCTTGTATTGAAAACTTTTGTGAGTTTTTTTAGTACCCAAACTGACAAAAAAAAGATCTAACTCTGCCACTACCAAAATGTGATAAGGGGAAGGGAACACTAATGTGAGAGAGGAATACCTAATATTTTTTTATTATCTATAAAAATCTTTTTTTTTCTGAATTTATGGGAGAGTATCACTCTTTAATTTTTAAAAAATTCATATTTTTCTAGGATTCACAGTAGGATAGATTCCCTACATACCCCAATGTTAAACCCACCTTTCCATCATCCAATGCCTCTCTATGTTCTGACTGATGCACCAACACAGGTATAGAACACAGATAATAAAAACTGGGGAACAGAAGCCCAATGCCAATTTCAGAAACTTCATGGAATAAACAAAGTAATCCTATCAAATATTAGGAATTGAATAATATAAAGTAAACCTAACAAATATTAGGAATTGAATAATGTGAAACTTTGCTTAGTCTGATGGAAATCCAGCATTATCATCAATTTACTTGCTATGGGATTCAAATTGTTATAGTGGTGTTAGAGACAATTGAAACATGGTCCATGGAGTAAACCAAGCATGAGTAAAATTATCCAATACAATTAAATAGTGATAGGCTCAATAAATCTACACTGAAACTAAAACCAGGTGGTGGTATGAATTTGGTTGACAGTAGAAACATGTATCCTCTGGCTTCATTGTGGACCCAAAAAAAAAACATAAGTTGGTCCATCAGTATTAATGCATAAAAAAATAAAATAAAATAACAGAATTCAGCAAATACTTGAACTTAAATGTTTAATCCACCTTTATTGTGGGGTTCCATAAAAAGCTCCAACCAGCTAGTCTTTTGAATATTGGTATCATCTATAATCACATTCTGGATCTCCTCTATAGACTTTTCAACTTCTGATTCTCCCCAAACTGTTCCAATAACTCGCTTAGCCTCATCTACTCTTCCAACCTAAACAAACTTAAATCTATAGTAGGAACTTAAGAAAGTATGCTGGAGGAATTATTTGACAAAATCACTAATACCTTGTAGAGCCAGCGGGGACTCTCAACAGCAAATTGCATGCCTAAAATGAGAATCAAACCAGGGGAACAGGCTATATAAAATAATACTCTCCACCTATATATAAGAGTTCAAAAGAAACAGGATTGAAGAATGTGTTATCATATTTGAGTTCACAAGTGGACATGAATGAATAAGCTAGATAATTTCACTCAGAGAACTGCTGGACATACTTTGGATGAAGAAAATAATGCATGAATACAACAACTACCAACAACAACAACCACCACCGAGTATTATTTATCCCACTAGGTGAGGTCGGCTATATGAATCCTTCTACGTCATTGGGCTCTATCCCCTACATATCATTATCTATACAACAACAACAACCAAGCTTTATCCCACTAGGTGGGGTCAGCTTCTACGCCATTGGGCTCTATCCCCTACTATATCATCATCTATACTTAAATAAATTTTATCTTATTTTATTGTTGCTAACCAAGTCTTTTTGGGTCTTCCTCTTCCTCGTTTGATATGTATATTTGTCATTGTTTCACATCGCCTAACTAAAGTATTTATTGGTCCAGTTCATTTATTAATGGAAACACATTTATTAATGGATACACTTTTCACAAATACAGTTCATTTTCTCAACTCTAATCCAGGCAACCTAGGCTCTTCAGGGAGGAGTAAAAGAAGCACACAACATGAACATTTCTGATCTTTGAAAAGAATTTAACCCAGATTTTGAACAACATAGTTGTTGAGAAATTTTATCTTTTCAGAAAACGTAGACATTGTCAACTATGGGAGGTGTATTCATTAAGCTGACATGTTATGTTAAAGAACAGTGAACATTGATAAGATAGAGATGGTAGGAAGTGTGTATTATAAAGGTTTATCACAAATAGAGGTGAACTGGATTATGCCACCCATGGTCCAGCTTTGCCTGGCTTGGCATGGTTCCACATGCCTAGCACCAAAATGTGTATGTGGTGTTCCTACATTTAGGACCTATGAATACTAACAATCTCATATTTATTCAAACAAAATCTGAACAGGGGATTCTTAATGCTATTCTAAGAGTGTAGGTTGACATCTAGAGCGATTTGCAGCCTCAATGGAGCTAAGGATCTTGTCAGAAGCATGATTCATTTGGATCCTAGACTAACAATATTTGCTATCTGAAATTAATTTGTAGTTCTTAGTATATTACTAGCACCTATGATCGTCAAGATGCTAAAAAAAACTAATATCCATTTATTTTAGCACATATCAGGTGATACAACAACAATCAAGCCTTATCCTACTAGGTGGGATCGGCTATATGAATCCTTCTATGTCATTAGGCTCCATCCCGTACTATATCGTCATCTATACTTAAATAAATTTTATCTTGTTTTATTATAGCTAACCAAGTCTTTTTTTCGTCTTCCTTTTCCTCGTTTGATGTGCGTATTTGTTGCCTAACTGGAGTATTTATTAGACGTCTAAGTATAAGTCCATACCATCTTAAACATGTCTCTTGAAGTTTTTTCTCAATAAATGCAACTCCGACTTTCTCTCTAATGCTCTCATTTTTTATTCTGTCCATCCTCATATGTCCACACATCCACTTTAACATCCTCATCTCTGCAACTCTCATCTTCTGCTCATGTGCTCGAGTCGTAATCCAACATTCAGCACCACATAGCAGGTCTAACCGTTGTTTTGTAAAACTCTCTTTTAAATTTTAGAGGTACTTTACGATCACCACCGATGCTTTCCGCCATTTCAGCAATCATGCTTGTATTCTATATAAGATATCTCTCTCAATCCCTCTATTGTCTTGCAAAAATAATCCTAAATACTTTAAGCTCTCAATTCCAAACAACTTATCATCTCCTATCTTAACATTTGTCTCATTACATCTAATATTGCTAAACTTAAATTCTATATATTCTATCTTTACTCTACTAAGTCTAAAATCTTTTACTTCCAGTGTTGTCCGCCAAGATTCTAATTTAGCATTTACTTCTTCACGTGTCTCATCTACCAAAACAATATCATCTGTAAACAACATGCACCACGATACTATGTTTTGAATGGGTCCAGTGAATTCATCTATGATTAGTATAAAAAGATAGAGACTTAGTGTTGATCTTTGATGTAATTCTATCTTTATTGGAAACGTTTCAGTTAATCCGCCTGAAGTCTTCACTCTGGTCGTTACTTCCTCATCCATATCCTTAATTAGTTCAATATATATTATGTTAACACCTCTCTTTTTTTTTTAATTCTCCATATAATTTCTCTTGAGACTCTATCATAAGCTAAGTCAATGAATACCATATATAGATCTTCCTTTTTCTCCCGATATTTTTTAATTAGTTGCCTGAGAAGATATATAGCTTCTATTATCGACCTTCTAGACATTAACCCAAATTGATTTTCGAAAAATGTAGTCTCCTTCGTTAATCTTTTTTCTATTACTCTTTCCTAAAGTTTTATATTATTACTCATTAGTTTAATGCCCTTATAATTTGCACAAGTTTGTACCACACCCTTATTCTTATATAAGAAAATTAAAGTACTTACCCTCTATTAATCAAACATTTTTTTTATTTTCAATATCATATTAAATAATTTTGTAAGTCATTCAATATCTTGTTTCCCTAGACACTTTTATACATCTATCGGAATATCATATGATCCAACAACTTTTCCATTTTACAATCCATTTAAAACTTATTCTACTTCTGAAATTTAAATTCTACGATAAAAGTTTAAATTTCTATACTCATTTGACCTACTTATATTACCTAAGTTAAATTGGTCATCTAAACCTTCATAAAAAAGTTGATGAAAATACCTCTTCCACCGCTCTTTTATTTCTCTATCATTTACTAGTACCCTATTGCATTCATCTTTAATACATCTTATTTGATTAAGATCTTTTGTCTTCCTCTATCTCACTTTAGCTATTCTATAAATGTCTTTTTCCCCTTCTTTTGTATCCAATTTTCGATATAACCGTTCAAAAATTTCATTCTTAGCTTCATTCACTGCTTTCTTAGTCTCTCTCTTGGCTATTATATTTTTTTTAGGTTTTTCTCATTCTCATAAATATATAGTTTCTTATAGGTTATTTGTTTTTCCTTCACTTTCTCCTGTACTTTCTCATTCCACCACTAAGATTCCTTATTTGGTGGTGCATGACTCTTTGACTCACCCAGTATACTCTTAGCTATCATTTTCAACTTTGATACCATCTTATTCCATATCGTACTAGGGGCATCGTGTATTCATCGAATACTTGTACTACTGTCTTCTCCATAATATGTTTTGTTTCTTATCTTTCAATTTCCACCACTTAATTCTAGAAGTCGTGTATATTTCCCTTCTATTGATACTATGCTTGAGATGTATATCTAACACTGCTAACCTATATTGGGTAGTTCTCCAATGATGACCTTGCAATCTTTACAAATTTTTCTCTCTTTCTAACCATAAGAAAGTCAATTTGTGATTTATTATTTCCACTTTTGAACGTGACTAAGTATTCTTTTCTTTTCTTAAAAAACGTATTAGCTAGTATAAGTCATATATTATCGTAAAATATAATATAATTTAACCTTCTTCAATTCTTGTTTCAAATCCATAACCCCCATGCACCTCTCATATTCCTCATTTTTCACTCCAACATGTTCATTTAGATCGCCTCCTATTAAAATCAATTCATTTGATGGAATATTTTGTAATACTTCATCTAGGTCGTCCCAAAACCTTGATTTGATACCTTCATCTAATCCTTCTTGAGGTGTATATCCGCTAATTACATTCATAGTTTCTTTTCCCACTACTATCTTAAGAGAGTAATTTTATCCCCCTTTCTAACTACTCCTACAACTTCGTCTTTTAACGAACTATCTATAACAATATCTACTCCATTTCTTATTTTACTTTTTCCTATATACCATAATTTATAATCCGAGTTTTCTATCATCTTTGTTTTCTCACTTGCCCATTTTATCTCTTATACACACAAAATACAAATTCTTCTCCTAATCATCGTATCTACTACCTCTATTACTTTACCAGTGAGGGTATTCCATGTTCCAAATCTTAAACTATTAGTTTTTTTATAATATTTGTTCTTATCCAACCTATGACGTGAGAATTCTTGTTTATTTAACACTATACCTAAGTTCTCATGGAGATGTAGTGGTTCTTACCAATATATTATAGTCGGATCCTACAATATGAACTCTTGCATATTTATCACTACACCCGAATTCTGGAGATGTAGCGGTTCTTACCAAGACGTTACAGTCGGACCCTATAATATATTCCTTTCGGAGAACAACCTAACATTAGCACAATAGTTAAAAGGATCCATTCATTGCACATTTATCTTAGTTTAACGCTAATTGGCAACCTAACACAACCCTCCTTTATCCGGACTTGGGAGTGGCCATGACAAGATTAACTCATCATGGACGGAGTTACAAGAATTAAGTTAACAAAATAGAAAAATATAAGATTAAGAAAAGACAAATTTGGCATAAAATAGCATAAATTTAACCCCCAAAAATATGAAAGGCTAACAAAAGGGCAATTCGGTGCACGAAGTTCCAGTCATGCAGGGTCCCGGGGAAGGATCCATTGTATGCAGCCTTACCTTGCTTTGCAAAAGGTTGTTTCTAGGATTCGAACCCGTGACCTAGGTCACAAAGCAGCAACTTTACCGTTGCGCCAAGGTTCCCGTGAAAGGCTAACCAATAAAAAAAAAATGAGAAGAGAAACTAATACAAACCAAATAAAATACCTCACCAATGTGAATCACTTTCGGAAGGAATCCCTAATGCAAGTGATGCAATTATCCCAAGACAAGTTCCAATTTGACAAAGACTTCCTAGTGAACCCCTATATTTTGTTGGAGAAACCTGAAAAACATAGCATTGAGAAACAGCTTTGAGATCATAAATAATTTTAAGCGACAAAATAACAAATAATATGAGGAAGTACAGAAATTTTACCAGAATCATATAGTTTGATAATCTACAGAACTTTAGAAGAATTCATATCTATTAAACAGTTTGCACATTCCTGGGTTTTCAGTATGATATCTCTTGTAGTTGTTTGCAATGGGTGACACAGCTCAGCATGTATCAGTCTGAGCTTAGACTCCATACCAGACCGAAACTGAATAATACAAGAGATGAGTCATTTTTTATAAGTGTTCTTGAGGACACACAAGGGAGGTAGGTCTAAACAAGCTTCTCTAGTACTAAGTCTTTAGTGACTGTTGGTTTAACTAGGCACATTATTCTATACTTGCCCTTAAGAAGATCTCTCCATCGTACTTAATATGTCATGAAACTGGCCTCTAATGCTTCAATCAATAAGATTGCTATATTGACATTTCTGAGCGCTACATTAACAAGGGTCTTAGACACTAAAATTATTTTATGACTACATGATCTTTAAAATGAATATGAATTTTTCCTCCAAAGATTTGTTAAAGAGAAGACATATCTAGAAGCCATAGATGGTGTTACCCGCATGAAAAATTCAAGAAATTGGAAGTTGAAAAGAGAATTGATTTTTGTCAGTTAGCCAAATGATAAAATGGGTAATTTTTTAGAGCAGCCAAAATTTTGCTTAGGATTATAGATGACAATTGAGCAATATCTAAAAAATTCATTTGGAGTTTGAATTGAGAAGTTCATCTTGAAATTTTGGTATTCAGTAAAATTTTCAAGGGAATGAATTATTATTAAAGTCTTTTCGGAGAAGCTTATCTATTTTCTAATGTGAAAGAAGATAAATATTTGGTTAGAGAAGATGTGATAAAAATAAGTTCTTCAAAGTTCAAGCTGATGCACACATGTGACTAAGCTTAAAACTACTATCCATTGTAATTTGCACAATTTTAACTTGATATCTCCAAAAGTTTTAAAACATAGCAACTCAAGGGACCAGAATGTTTTTATTCTTCTTTATTGCAGACCTTCGTGATTAATTTATCAAGATCATCTCTATTAAACTATTCGTTTTAAGATATATACCTCTGATATATAAAGTGGCACAAGGACAGTATTTGCTCCAATCCCAAGGCCCACAAGAAATCTTCCCCATAGCATTTCATTCATAGTATGTGCTTGTGCACTGTAAAGGGATAATAAAATAATTATGACACATGCAAAATTGTCATATGAGAAGATCAATGAAGAAAGAAAATTGATATGCATGCAAAAAGTAAGCCAACAATATAACAAAAGAAATACAAACTATTAACAGTACTACTTTACTAACAAATGAAATTCTCTAGTTTTAATTTATGCATAAATGACACGGAAAAAAGTATGACATTCAACAAGATATCTATGATTCCTAGAAAAAGGGATATGTAATGAACCTTAAAAGTGCCCCAAGAATGAGCGGTATTGTGTCAAGCTGAAAAGTGTGCCGAGAACCAAACTTATCAACTAGGGAAGCAACACCTAAGCTTCCAATAAATGCACCAGCAATGAATATGCTAACAACGAGTCCTTCGAGAAAAGAATTTCCTTCAAAACCAAGCTCATGAGCTATAGCTTCAATAGGTCCATTCATCACCCTGTATATATGTGCACACTTCAAGTTTGGCAAATGAAGGAAGAAGATTTGCAATGCATTAACAAGGAGGATGAATCAACCAATAAAAAATCTCAGTAGTTATACAAAGCCACTATGAGAAAAAGAAAAACCAACGAAACAACTCTTGAATTGTCGTAGAAGTGGCAAATAAAAGGAAAGCACAATTGAGGATTGCAAGGTTTTAAAATATCATTTTAAGCTAGAGTTTCTGTTAACAATGAGAACAATTTTAGTACCTGTATCCTTCTTATTCTATATATAATGGGGGAATCCTTTTAGAAGGTGTCATGAAACTATTGGCAAAACGCAGTCCCTTGCAATATCAGATCAAGCGTACTGCAAAGAATCAATCTTATGGATATTCAAATTGTTCTTTACATATTAAAAAAAAACCTTTTGTTTCCCTTCGAATCAAATCTACTTTCGGCGACATATCAAGACTTTCGGCGACACAAACAAGTACAAACAGCAAGCAATCACGAACTTACCCAATGTGGTAACCGAAAAGGAAATTAGCCATCGAGGCCGTGAGCACGTGAGGGAAAGCTGGTAACCAACCAAGATCGGAGCCTTGGTTCTCTTGGAGTAAGTTACTACTGGCCTCCGCATCTATACACTCGTAGGCCCCCGAAAGCTTCAGAAATGATCCTGATCAAGGATAAACCCTAGAAACAATAAGGAAGGTAACCTGAAGGCTTCGCTTGCCGGTCCGAGTCAGAAGATATAGGGGGAGGCGGCGATTTGCTTGCAGCGGCGGCAAGGAGGCGCTTCAGAGGGGAGCGAAGCCGGAGAAGAAGAGGACGTCTGCCACTGGAACGAGAGAGGTGATGGACGATGAGGCAGGAACTTGATTTGAGGGTTGTGGCGATGATTCTAGGACACGGTGGGAATGGCACAGCCGACGACTGCATTTTCGCCAGGGGAAGGTGGTTTGCGTCAAGGAGGCCGCGGAAATCGACGGCACAAAATCCTATTCGTGTGGATCTAGTTTAACTATAAAAATTCTAATTTACCCCTCGAAAAATTACAAATTTTATATTATATGAATTGACCCGGGGGATCTTATATGTAGGGCTGTGCAATTCAACGATTAAATTGAAAAAATCGATCAAACTTAAAAGTTCGATTCGGTCCAATCGAAAATTCAGTTTTTTTATTAAAAAATATCAGTTTATTCGGATTTGCATTGAAAAAATTTGGTTTAATTGACAAATTGAATAAAACTAAAGCAGTATGTAAATAAGCAGTCGACTGTTTGTCCCAATTTGATCTAAAATCGCGATTCGTGAAATCGCGAACTCATAATTTTCTCCAAACTTTCAAAGTTCGAAACCCTAAACTCTGAATCCCTCTCACTCTCAGCCTCTCGCCGAACTCTCCAAATCCCTCTCTCCGGCCTCCGCTCCGTCAGTCCACCCTCCGTTTCCGTCTCACCGTAAATCCTAAATCTCAATTCTCCATCTCCGTCTCCATCTCCATGCTGCAGGCTCCACTGTGCAACGCTCCTCTCACCCCTTGGGTTCCGACTTTTAATTTTCGATGATCGACGATTAATTTACTATACTTAATTTAGTTGTTTTATCACGTGACACTTTTAGGATTTCATGAACTAACGATGATTGATGATCATGAATATTAAAACTTTTAAGTTCAAGGGCATTGTTTGATTATAATTCTAAATTATTAATCTAGTAAAATAGTTATATATAATTTTTTTAATGAATTGTATGTTTTTTTTTAAGATGTCAATGCAAGGAAATCTTTCAAATATGGATGTTGATAATAGTTGTTCAATGTCACAATCTGAATCTTCAGTAAGTACAAGATCACCTATAGTAAAAAAAGAAAGTAAGCAAATGGAAAATAATAAAATCAAGAAGTGAGGTATCGGAGTATTTTTACGAAGTTTACTAATGTCACTAATGAGATTAAAGTCAAATGCAATTATTGTGATAAAGAATTTTTTTACGATCCATACAAGAATGGAATAACAAGTTTGGAATATCACATGACCTCATACAAGAAACATCCTCATGCTATTGAAAACAAATCAAACACAATTGAGTTTTCAAGTATGTGCAAAACAGGGTGAGGAATCACTCATTTCTTAGAAATTTGATCATGATACATCTAGGAAAACATTAGCTAGAATAATTATCATAGATAAATTGCCTTTTAAATTTGTAGAAGGAGAAGGGTTTAAAGCATTTATGACTATGGTATATCTAAGGTTTAGAATTCCTTTGAGATAGACAGTTGCACGTGATTGTGTTAAATTATATAAAATTGAAAGGAAAAAATTGAAAAGTTTATTGCACTATTCAATATAAAGAGTTTGTTTGACTACTGATATATGGACATCAATTCAAAAATTAACTGTGTTTGACAGCTCATTTATCGATAAAGATTGGAAACTGTATAAAAATTTTTTGAATTTTTGTCCAATTACAAGTCATAAAGGTGAGACAATCAGTTTAGCTATTTAAAATTACTTGAGAGGTTGGGAAATTAATAGAATTTTCACTCTTACTATTGATAATGTAAGTTCAAATGATGTTGTTGTCAATAGTTTAAAAAAAAGATGGTTAATTGGGATTCTACTATTTTAAAAGGTAAATTCATTCATATGAGATGTGTAGCTCATATAATCAATTTGATTGTTGTTAATGGCTTGAAAGATATAAATTCATTTGTGATAAGAGTTAGGAATGTTATTAAATATGTTAGGTAATCCCCCTCTAGATTGAGCAAGTTAAAAAAATGTGTAGAAATTGAAAATATTGAAAACAAGAATTCATTGTGTTTAGATGTACCAACCAGATGGAATTCAATTTATTTGATGTTGAAGGTAGCAGAAAAATTTGAAAGAGCTTTTGATAGGTTTAATGTACAAGACTCATGCTTTAGAATATATTTTCAACATACATATTGGGGTGTTATTGTTAATGACAATAGAAATATGATATTTGGATCAGACGGGAATGTCCAAACAAAATTACAAACTTTGATGGGAAACCAACAAGTGTTGATTGAAATAATGTTAGACTCTGTACATCCCTATTACAAGTTTTTTATGAGTTAATATTAAAAGTCTCAGGATTTTTATATGTCACTTCTAACACTTTTGCATATGAAATCAGTTCTATTCATTCCATATTAAAAAATGTAGAACCGCCACATTAGCGGCCCCCCACCGTTGCCCCTACGTATGGAGGGGGGTAAATCAGGTCCCAGGTGGCTAGCGCAGAAATGCGGAGTCATCGGTAGCCTGATCGTCACCTCTAGGAATCGACCCCTTGTCCTTTCAAACCTTAACACGGTTGCGCTAGCCATCTGGGTTTGCCCTAGGCGCTCTATTCATTTCATATTAAAGGAGTAGCAAGAAAGTGATGAACATGATATATATTCAATGGGATTGAGAATGAAAAAATAAATTTAACAAATATTGGAGAGATCCAGAGAAGATGAATAAGTTGATTTATCAGTGGTACTTGATCTAAGACATAAATTAGATTTTTTTGAATTTTTGTTGATTGAGTTATATGGAGATGAAAAACGTGCAATAGCAGGAAAGACTTTGTTTGCTTTGTACAAAAATTATAAGGAGAAAATGGAGCCTCAAAGTAGCACCTCAAAAATTTCAGCTAATTCAAAATCAGGTGATAGCAACATCGTGTCTAAAAATATGAGTCAACTAGATTTGAAAAGACAATCAATCTTTGCAAAGTATAAGAAACAAAAGACATAAATTTTTGGTGATAATAACATGTCAAAAATAGACAAGTATCTGAATGAAATAGTTGAAGAATATTGTAAGACTTTTGACATTTTGGGTTGGTGGAAGCAAAATTATCATAGATTTCCTATATTTGCTCAAATTGCTCATGATGTATTAGTCATTCCAATATCAACAGTTATTTCAGAATCCACTTTCAATACTATTAGTCGGGTACTTGATTGTTTCAACAGTTCATTGACTTCTAGAGTGGTAGAAAGTCTAATTTGTATCCAAGATTGACTTCGATTAAGTTTGGAGCCAATTAATGTCCAAGAAATTTTAGAAGATATAGAAAAATTTGAAAGTGGTACGTTTTGTTTAAATAAAATTTTATAGTTAGTTATTTGTTTATAATTAAAAATGTATAAAGTATTAATTTGTTCGACTTGCATCATATTATACATTTTTGTCCGAGTTCTCAAAAGTAATAATGAATTCGTCTTCTTCGACAACGCCAATTGAGGTGTAATTAACCATTCCGTGATATATTTTAATTTAGTTACAAGTGTATTTACTTTTTAATTGTCTTGTTCAAGTGGTAATAATAAATTTTTACTTTTTGATAATTATTTATTAGAACAAACACAAGTAGTGATGAAGATAAGTCTGAAGTCACAACTTACAAGGAGTTAAGGAGTGAATAAAGGACCACGATCTCAACTCTCAACTCTCAGTCTCAAGTATCAACCCTCAAGATTCAAAGATATGTTGTATTTGTTGGTGCAATCGGCTCAGATCACGATTGACCGGACTCGAGTTTGACTCGAGCAATGTTTTGATGTTCAACAAAAACATATGACAATGTGATTGTCATGGTAAAGTCCAAGGCATGGGTACTTGGCATGGAAAGTCCAAGTGGGACACTTAGCATTGGGAAAGTCCAAGTCTTGAGTACTTGGCATGTAAAGTTCAAGCATGAGTCTTGGCAAGGGAAAGTCCAACATGGGTTGGCAAGGAAAGTCCAAGTATGGGTCTTGGCAAAGGAAAAGTCCAAGCATGGGTCTTAGCATGGAAAGTCCAACATGGGTTGGCAAGGGAAAGTCCAAGCTTGAGTCTTGGCATTTGGAAAGTCCAAGGGAAATATTGGCGACGTAAAGTCTAAGCGGGAGTCTTGGCAGCATAGGTCCAATGGTTGGCGGCATAAAGTCCAAGCAGGAGTCTTGGCAACGTAAGTCCAATGTGCCTTGGCGATGTAGACATCATTAACATGACAATAGCTAATGGAAGCACCTGAAGGCTAGCGTATGGATGAATAAGTCATGGATGACTTGGAGGGATCCGATAGACGCGAGGCTAATGAAGGTGGATAGAAGGCTTAGGTTTAAGCTAAGGGTGATCTAGCAAGTATGAGGGCACCATACTTGGGTTAAAACCTCATGTTTGAGGTGTATCAGTCGACTGGGACTATGGTCAGTCGACTGGTGTGAGTCAACTAGGGTTTGACTACGGAAAGTGCCCTGACGGTCATTGCGGTGGGCGATCGATTGATACTCGGGATCTCGGGCGCGCAGAATGATCTCGGTCGAGTGATCGGCGAACACTCGGCCCGATTGAACTCATCAATCGGTGATAGTATCTGTTGGACTTATCAGGCGTGGTTAAATGCGGTTGTGAGACAAGCGGATCTGAGCGATCGATGGTCCCGATCAGTCGATTGCTAAGCAAAATTCAGCCCAAGAAGCAGCTTTAAATGGAGCTCATAGAGGAGGGATTTGATAATGGTTCTTTGAGAGTTTTTAGGGCGAATTGCTAGTGTAATTCAGGGTCTCCATGGCTACTCTTCAAGCAACCAAAAGCAAGCGCTCAAGTTCTCTTGTAAAGTGTTTTTCTTTACTTGTATTGTATTTCATACTTATATTTGCTTGCATTTGTTGTATTACTTAGTATAATCATTTGTACGAGATTTCTCTACCTCTAACTTGTGTCGAGAAGGAGTTATTGTTATAGTGGTGTGTGATTTGCATCGCTAGGGCTCTTACGAGCCCAACCCGTGGAGTAGGAACCATTCGGTTCTGAACCATGTTATATAGTTGTGTTGTGGATTGTACTTGTGTATTTGTATTGTATATTTCATATTTCCGCTGCGTATTAACATCTTGTAGCAAGCACGATCGAGATCCATCGCAAACGACGAACGAGCTATTCACCCGCCCCACCCCTCTAGTGGTCACCGAACGACCCTACAATTGGTATCGGAGCCCGAGGCTCTTCTATGGACTAACCGCTGGGAGTAAAAAATGCTAGAGGATGAAGAGGAAGAAGATGGAATTTGAAGAACAATTGGGTTGGGACTGTTAGTAATATATGAGAGATGTTCTAAGGCAATCGCCTTATGTTTGAACCATTTATATGATAAATGAAGATTCACTATTTACGTATACATGTTTTCATGTATTTGATTAGATCATAAACTCATTTACTGAATGTCCACGATACGATTCACAGCATGAGAGAATTTGTGATTGGATCACAACTAGTGAGTATCTTTACATGTGTAATTGTGATGTATCGGAATTATCCCTAGTCGATGAATTGATGGATTTAGACACCATCGATTCTGTCGAGACTAGCACGAGGTATACTCCTTGGTGTATCCAAGCAGCTGATTCTCACTGGCTGGAGACATTGTGATGTCCGGAGTTAATCGTGGATGTTAGTTATGGTAACTAGTTCATTGGAGTGACCAGCCGTAAGACTTCATATGGTTCTCTGCATATATGGATATGTCAATGAAGTTCTTACTGCAGCTTAAGTGCGATGTTCCTTTAACTTGTGGTATTCAAGTCATCTTGATCATGAAGACTTATGCTTTGACATCTTAAGCAAGCATCTCTGAGGAGATGTGGACCCGGGATGATTGGGTATAAGTCGAAGTGATCGAAGGTGTTTGAATTGCCTATAAAGGATTCACCACTCCTTGCGAGGAGATGTATACCCATGGCCTCTCGTTGGATTGTTACTAAAGTCTTTGGCCAAAGCATTACATGTTTAGAGTAAGGTACTCTTCGATACATATGCAGTAACTAGAATCCGTAGGACGAGGAAATGATACTTGGGCTAGGTGTGACGTAGTCAACCTAATGGGGACTGACACTATAGACCATGTCCTGAACCAAGTGGGTATAAGATGAGTGAAGGGAATGGGGCACGATTTATTATAGTTGTTGAAGGGTTTCAGAAATAGTTCTGGATCAACCGTTGATCTTTTCGGTTAATTGGAGATCATGATGTACTACTAGGTGCCACTCATGATCGTTCTATAATTAATGGTTAATTATAGACGGCCAACATAAACTGAGAACCTATTTGGTCACACGCACAACGAGCGTAATCCGAAAGATTTAAAACAAGCTTGAGAATGAGATTCTCAGACCGAGAGAAACTAGGTTTGGTTGGACTAAACAAGGAGAGAGCATGAAATTATTTCAGTCGCAATGGAAGCGTGGATGGGTCGTGTCTTATGAAGACATGATGGATGAACCAAATTGGTTTGGTTCTAATCCAATGGTAGAGAATAAACCAAAAGGGTTTGGTTTGTTTTAAACGAATGAACCAAAGTTGGTTCGGTTCGTTTTAACTTAAAATAGACCAACATGGTTTGGTTTATTTTAACTTAAATTAATGGAGCGGGTTAATGGGATTTTGGTTATGATCCGATAACCATTAAGAGAATTTGTTCTCTATAAAATATGGCTTAAGAGTTTTGTGAAAACCTAATCCAAGCAATCCCTAGTTGCCGCCCACCCCTCCTCTCCTCTAGTGGTTGGCGCCCAACCCTAGCCGCCGCCCAGCTTTGTGTTGCCATCCAAGCTAGTTACCAGCGTCCAAGCTTCAGTCGGTGATCCTCTGGCGACCCTCCGATGATCTTCTTTGGGTCCAGCGACAAGGTGAGCACCAAGCTTCCTTATTTGGCCGGCCCCTATTCCTCCACCAAAGCTGTCCAGTTTTCTGGACAGCTTGTTTATTTCGTGTCGGAGCATCGTTTGGACGACGTTTGAAGCTCCGACAGTGGCTTTCTTGTCGGGGATTCGATCTCTGGTAATCCTCATAGGTGGAGGACGAAGGATTCGTCAAACAGTTGACGAATACCTCTCCGGAGAAGCGAGTTTTTGAGGACTCGTTTTGAATCAGAATTTTTGATTCGGATTGTGATCTTCTGTCGATCACATCGTCTTCGACACGAGGCTAGTAACTCGTACGAAGACGAGGCTCGTAACTTTGTAAAGTCATCCTAAAGATACTCGGCGTGGATACGGATAGAGGCGATTCTGGTGAGGATCGCTCCGGTTGATGTCTTTCCCGCTACATGTGATACGTCAGGTATACGTAGTATAAATTTCCTTTTATTGTAAAATTTGAATTTACAGTTATGTCTACATATGTTGTACTATGCATGCGTGTGGTGTGTGTGTGTTGTAATAAATTAGATTTATTATTTTTATTTCTTCCGCTGTGCACATGTTTATGAAACATGTTCAAACACACACTCGCCGCGGTGTCGGAAACCCAACAGTGGTATCAGAGCCCAGGTTGTGTTTCGACATAATCGTAAAATTATTTTGCGATAGTCATAATGGTATTTATGGAAATTTTCTACTTTTGAAAAGTTAGAAGTATTTATAGAAATTTTTAATTTTAGAAAGTCTAGAAGTATTTATGGAAATCTTCTACTTTTGGAAAGTTAGAAGTATTTATGGAAATTAATATTTTTTCCATAAATAAAATATTTGATTAGATTTGGAAATTTATTTCTTAATTTAATCATGATTTGATTTGGGAAATCAAATCTTAAAATATTTTATTTCCATAAGTAGTTTTGATGAATTTAGGAAATTTGTTTCCTAAATTGACTTTCCTTACTCAACACTTTTCACAAATAAAATATGTGATTAGATTTGGAAATTTGTTTCCTAATTTAATCATGATTTGATTTGAAGAATCAAATCTCAAACATATTTTATTTCCATAAATAGTTATGACATATAAGAAAATTTTGTACATGTCATAATTGTATGTCATGTAATTGCATTAGATGCATATCATTATGTCATGCGTGTCGTGACATGTAGATGTATGTCATGTATGTCATGCAATGTAGATAATAGTTATTTGCATGCAAAGATGATGAGACATAAAAAAACCCTTACTCAATATTAAAGCCTACACCTTCCATTAATATGGTTAGAACCAGAGTTCCGTTTCTTATTTGTGTTTTTGGACTCTCTCCAAGCCCGGCTCGAACCCGAATATGTTTAAACCATGAAATAGTTTAATACTAATATGGTAAGAGTCAGAGGTCAATCGTTAGCTTTGGTTGTTGGACTCTCTCCAAGCCGGGCTAATTAGTTGAATGCGCTCTAACCATATTAAAACTATTTCTCAATTAATGAGTTGACTTTAACCTGGAGCATCGGCTTGTTGGACTCTCTCCAAGGTCGATGTGAAGGGAGGTGAAGTTAGGTGCTATGCATATGATGCATACTTGTTAATGTGTTAACAACCCGATGTATGTGTGAACATTCAATTAGTTGATATCACATTGTGATAGTTGCATATATGTGATATGCAATCGGTATATTTGATACCTACCATCGTATTTATGAATGACTTGTTGGACTCTCTCCAAGGTTGTTCATATCTATGTTGGATATCAGCCCATTCAGAGATGGACCTACGATCTCCCGAATTGATTTTGGGGTTTTTGAAATTCGAAAAATGAATGGGATTTATGAATGTATATTGATGTATTTTAAAATCATTTTCTCATATATGTTCGTTTTGTATTTCTAGGTTAATCGATTGATCATGACGTCTTTGAATTTGCGCACTATTTTGGATTCAAACAAATTGACTGGGCCTAACTTCCTGGACTGACTTAGAAACTTGAGAATTGTTCTCAAGGCGGAAAATCTAGCATATGTCCTTGAAGAGCCTCTTCCCAACCGTCCTAGGGACGATGCAACTCCAGACCAATTGTTGACATATCAAAAACATGTGGTAGATTCTGAACTGGCGAGTTGCATCATGCTAGCTGCGATGGTACCTGAGCTACAAAAGCAACATGAGCATATGGATGCTAATACCATAGTCTTCCATCTTCATGAGTTGTTTGATGAGAAAGCGAGATCTGAAAGGTTCGAAGTCTCCAGGCTCCTCTTCACCTCTAAGATGCAAGAAGGTTCGTCTGTAGTGCAGTTTGTGCTAAAGATGAATGGGTACATCGAGCAGCTGGCCACTCTCGGGTTTGTGATGGATCATGAGTTAAGTATTGACTTAATTCTGCATTGTTTGTCCAAGAGTTTCTTATAATTTGTGATGAACTATCGGATGAACAAATTAGAATCCACTATTCTTAAGCTCCTCAATATGTTGAAGACTGTGGAGCCTTCTGTGAAGCATGAGGAGAAGGCAGTTCTGTTAGTTGATTCCTCGAAGAAAGGTTCTAAGAGGAAGACAAAGAAACAGAAGAAAGAGAAGAACAAGAAGGCTAAGAAGGCAGAACCAACACAAAAGGGCACTTGCCATCATTGTGGCAAGGAAGGCCACTGGCGAAGAAACTGCAGGATTTATCTTGAGTCCGTGAAGAAGAAGAAGGCATCTGATGCCCCATCCTCTTCAGGTATCTTCGTTATTGATTGTCATTCTATTTCCTTAGACACTTGGGTATTGGATACTAGGTGTGACTCACATATATGTAATGACATACAGGGGCTAAGGAATAGAAGAAGACTCGTTAGAGGGGAGTCAAATTTACGAGTTGACAATGGAGCAAAGGTTGCTGCGGTCGCCATCAAAACTTATTTGTTGAATCTCCCTAGTGGATTAGTCTTGGAACTGGACAATTGCTATTGTGTTCCTTCTCTAATAAAGAACATTATTTCTATTTCCTGCTTAAATAGAAATGGTTACCATTTGACGTTTAGTAACAATTGTTGTTATATAACTTTGAATGACGTACTTTATGGAACTGGAACTTTGAGCAATGATATTTATACGTTGGACGTATCTAGTGACATTTTTAATATCGAAGCAAGCAACAAGTGTGCTCGAAAGGATAATCAATTAGACTCCTACATGTGGCATTATCGTCTTGGCCATGCAAGCAAGAAACGCATGTCCGAATTACACTGATGTGGAATTCTGGAATCGTTTGAATTGGATTCATACGATACATGCGAATCATGCTTAAAAGGCAAGATGACTAAGTTACCTTTTACAGGAAAAGGTGAACGAGTGGGAGAGTTTCTAGGTCTAATACATACTGATGTATGTGGACCTATGTCAACTCAAGCTTTAGGAGGCTATAGCTACTTCATTACCTTCACCGATGATCACTCACGGTTTGGGTATGTGTTCTTGATGAAACACAAGTCTGAAGTCTTTGAAAGGTTCAAAGAATTCAGAAATGAAGTAGAGAAATAACATGACAAGAGTATTAAAATACTTCGATCGGATCGAGGTGGTGAATACTTAAGTCAAGAGTTTCTTGATTATCTAAGAGACAATGGTATATTGTCTCAATAGACTCCGCCATATACACCACAGTATAATGGTGTATCTGAGAGGCGTAACCGGACCTTGTTGGACATGGTCAGGTCAATGATGAATCATGCAAATCTTCCCAAGTCCTTTTGGGGCTATGCACTTCAGACAGCTGTTTACTTGTTAAACAAAATGTCAACCAAGGTAGTCTCTACTACTCCATATGAGATATGGAATAGTAAGAAACCTCATGTATCTTACTTGAAGATATATGGTTGTCCTGCTTATGTGAAGCAGACTGTATCAGACAAATTGGATGCTAAGTCTGATAAATGTCTATTTATTGGATATCCTAAGGAAACAAGGGGTTACCAATTCTATCATCCTGTGGAACAAAAGGTGTTTGTTTCAAAGCATGCTGTGTTTCTAGAGAAAGAGTTTCTCTTGCAAGAAAACGGTGGGAGTGTCATCGATCTTGAGGAGGCTCGAGAGACTCAAATAGACATTGATGAGATACCTGGTGAAGCACAACAGCCGATACCTCATAGTGATGAGCAATCGGCTGGACCTATTGAAACACTACATCTTCGTAGATCTGATAGAACACGTAATACTCCTGAGAGATATGAATTTCTCGTAAGTGAATCGAACGACGTGTTACTCATTGATGATGAGGAGCCTACCAGTTATGAAGAAGTTCTGACAAGTTCAGAAAGGGATAAGTGGCTTGAAGCCATGAAGTCGGAAATGGATTCCATGTATGAAAACCAAGCTTGGAACTTGGTTGACCCACCTGAAGGCATCAAGCCTATAGAGTGCAAGTGGGTTTTCAAGACGAAAACCGACATGGATGGTAATGTGATTACCTATAAGGCTAGATTAGTGGCGAAAGGATATCGTCAAAAGCAAAGTGTTGATTATGACGAAACCTATTCGTCTGTAGCTATGCTTAAATCCATTCGGATGCTTCTGGCCATAGCGGCTCATTATGATTATGAGATATGACAAATGGATGTGAAAACAGCTTTCCTTAATGGAAACCTACTCGAGGACGTGTATATGATACAGCCTGAGGGTTTCACATCGGTTGATAAAACCAAGGTATGCAAATTGCGACAGTCTATATATGGATTGAAGCAAGCATCCAGGAGCTGGAATATCCGTTTTGATGAGACAATCAAAAAGTTTGATTTCTCACAAAATCCAGACGAACCTTGTGTGTACAAGAAGGTTAGTGGGAGTGTTAGTAATATATGAGAGATGTCCTAAGGCAATCGCCTTATGTTTATGTTGGGTTTCCGGCACCGCGGCGAGTGTGTGTTCGAACATGTTTCGTAAACATGTGCACAGCGGAAGAAATAAAAATAATAAATCTACATTTATTACAACACACACATCACACGCATGCATAGTACAACATGTGTAGACATAACCGTAAATTTAAATTTTGCAATAAAAGGAAATTTAACTACGTATACTTTTCGTATCACGTGTAGCGGGAACGACATCAACCGGAACGATCCTCGCTAGAATCGTCTCTATCCGTATCCACGCCGAGTATCTTCGGGATGACTTCACTAAGTCACGAGCCTCGTCTTCGTACGGGTTACTAGCCTCATGTTGAAGACGACGTGATCGAGAGAGGATCACGATCCGAATCCAAATTCGGATCCAAAAACGAGTCCTCAAAACTCGCTTCTCCGGAGAGGTATTCGTCAACCGTTTGATGAATCCTTCGTCCTCCACCTCTGAGGATTACCAAAGATCGAATCCCCGGTAAGTAAGGCACTGTCGGAGCTCCAAACGTCATCTAAACGACGCTCCGACAAGAGGGAAACAAGCTGTCCAGAAAATTGGACAGCTTTGGTGGAGGAATTAGAGCCGGCCAAAAAGGTAGGATGAAGCTCACCTTGATGCCAAACCCAAAGGAGATCACCGGAGAGTTGCCGGAGGATCACCGGCTGAAGCTTGGACGCCGGCAACAATTTGGACGACGACACAAGGGGATGGGCGGCGACAATGGAGGTGTTGGCGCCGAAAATCACCAAGGGGAGGTGGGCGGCAACTCTTAGGTTAGGGTTTTGGATTAGGGCTTAACAAACCCTTAAACCCTCTTTTATAGAGAACTAATTCTCTTAATGGTTATTGGATCATAACCATAAGGCCCGTTAACCCACTCCATTAATATAAGTTAAAATAAACCAAACCATGATGGTTTATTTTAAGTTAAAACGAACCGAACCAACTTTGGTTCATTCGTTTAAAATAAACCAAACCCTTTGGTTTATTCTCCTCCATTGGATTAGAACCAAACCATTTTGATTCATCCATTATGTCTTCATAAGACACGGCTCATCCACGCTTCCATTGCGACTGAAACGATTTCATGCTAGCTTCTTGTTTGGTCCAACCAAACTTAGTTTCTCTCCGTCTGAGAATCTCATTCTCAAGCTCGTTTTAAATCCTTCAGATTACGCTCGTTGTGCGTGTGACCAAATAGGTTCTCGGTTTATGTTGGTCGTCTATAATTAACCATTAATTATAGAACGATCATGAGTGACACCTAGTAGTACATCATGATCCCCAATTAACCGAAAAGATCAACGGTTGATCCAGAACTATTTCTGAAACCCTTCAGCAGCTCGAATGAATCGTGCCCCATTCCCTTCACTCATCTTATACCCACTTGGTTCAGACATGGTCTATTTCTCCTCACTAGGTCGACTACGTCACACACCTAGCCCAAGTATCATTTCCTCGTCCTACGGATTCTAGTTACTGCACATGTATCAAAGAGTACCTTACTCTAAATATGTAATACTTTGGCCAAAGACTTTAGTAACAATCCGACGAGAGGCCATGGGTATACATCTCCTCGCAAGGAGTGGTGAATCCTTTATAGGCTATTCAAACACCTTTGATTACTTCGACTTATATCCCGGGTCCACATCTCCTCAGAGATGTTTACTTAAGATGTCAAAGCATAAGTCTTCATGATCAAGATGACTTGAATACCGCAAGTCAAAGGAACATCGCACTTAAGCTACAGTAAGAACTTCATTGACATATCTATATATGCAGAGAACCATATGAAGTCTTACTACCGTCACTCCAATGAACTAGTTACCATAACTAGCATCCACGATTAACTCCGGACATCACAATGTCTCCAGCCAGTGAGAATCAGCTGCTTGGATACACCAAGGAGTATACCTCGTGCTAGTCTCGATAGAATTGATGGTGTCCAAATCCATCAATTCATCGACTAGGAATAATTCCGATACATCACAATTACACATGTAAAGATACTCACTAGTTGTGATCCAATCACAAATTCTCTCATGCTGTGAGTCGTATCGCGGACATTCAGTAAATGAGTTTAAGATCCAATCAAATATATGAAACCATGTATACTCAAATAGTGAATATTCATTTATCATATAAATGGTTCATACATAAGGCGATTGCCTTAGGACATCTCTCATATATTACTAACAGACTCCCACTTGGCCTAATGCCAATCGCTACGGTATCCAATACCATAAGCTGTAACATGACCCTCAAACTTACTTTGAGGTAATGCCTTAGTCAAAGGATCCGCTAACTTCCTTTCAGTGGGGATTTTCTCGATTTGTATTTCTTTTCTACTGATGATCTCTCTGATAAGATGATAGCGGCGAAGCACATGTTTGGATCGTTGATGAGACCTTGGCTCTTTCGCCTGTGCAATTGCTCCATTGTTGTTGCAGTAGACCGGTATTGCTTCAACAATGGCTGGAATCATACCAAGTTCATAAATGATCTTCTTGATCTAAACCACTTCCTTTGCTGCTTCCGAAGCTGCAATGTATTCTGCCTCAGTGGTAGAATCCACTACAGTATCTTGTTTGAAACTTTTCTAACTCACTGCGCCCCCATTCAAGGTGAACACGTATCCAGACTGAGACCTGGAATCATCCTTGTCTGTCTGGAAGCTGGCATCCGTATACCCGCGTATCACCATGTCCCCTTCTCCATATATTAGGAACACATCCTTAGTTCTTCTTAAGTACTTAAGGATCGTCTTAACAGCCACCCAATGATCCATTCCTGGATCAGACTGGTATCTTCTCGTGACACTCAGAGCATACGATACATCGGGCCTCGTACATAACATAACATACATGATAGATCCTATTGTGGATGCATAAGGAATCTTACTCATGCAAATCCTCTCGTCTTCTGTGTGCGGACACATAGACTTCGAAAGGTGTACCCCATGCCTGATGGGTAGGAAACCTTTCTTGGATTCCGACATGCTAAACCTCTTTAGCACTCGGTCTATATATGTAGATTGCGAAAGACCAAGCAACTGTTTCGATCTATCTCTATAGATCTTAATCCCGAGGATATAGGTTGCTTCTCCCAGGTCTTTCATAGAGAATGTCTTGGATAACCAAACCTTAACTGACTGTAAGATTGAAACATCATTTCCTATAAGTAATATGTTATCGACATACAATACTAGGAACACGACTGCACTCCCACTAACCTTCTTGTACACACAAGGTTCGTCTGGATTTTGTGAGAAATCAAACTTTTTGATCGTCTCATCAAAACGGATATTCCAGCTCCTGGATGCTTGCTTCAATCCATATATGGACCGTCGCAATTTGCATACTTTGATTTTATCAACCGATGTGAAAACCTCAGGCTGTATCATATACACGTCCTTGAGCATATTTCCATTAAGGAAAGCTGTTTTCACATCCATCTGCCATATCTCATAATCATAATGAGCCGCTATGGCCAGGAGCATCCGAATGGATTTAAGCATAGCTACAAGCGAATAGGTTTCGTCATAATCAACACCTTGTTTTTGACGATATCCTTTCGCCACTAATCTAGCTTTATAGGTAATCACATTACCATCCATGTCGGTTTTCTTCTTGAAAACCCACTTGCACCCTATAGGCTTGATGCCTTCAGGTGGGTCAACCAAGTTCCAAACTTGGTTTTCATACATGGAATCCATTTCTGACTTCATGGCTTCAAGCCACTTATCCCTTTCTGAACTTGTCAGCACTTCTTCATAACTGGTAGGCTCCTCATCATCAATGAGTAACACATCGTTCGATTCACTTACGAGAAATCCATATCTCTCAGGAATGTTGCATGTTCTACCAGATCTACGAAGATGTGGTGTTACAGTAGGTCCAGTCGATTGCTCATCATTATGAGTTATCAGCTGTTGTGCTTCACCAGGTATCTCATCAATGTCTATTTGAGTCTCTCGAGCCTCCTCAAGCTCGATGACACTCCCACTGTTTTCTTGCAAGAGAAACTCTTTCTCTAGAAACACAGCATGCCTTGAAACAAACACCTTTTGTTCCACAGGATGATAGAATTGGTAACCCCTTGTTTCCTTAGGGTATCCAATAAATAGACATTTATTAGACTTAGCATCCAATTTGTCTGATACTGTCCGCTTCACATAAGCAGGACAACCCCATATCTTCAAGTAAGATACATGAGGTTTCTTACTATTCCATATCTCATATGGAGTAGTAGAGACTACCTTGGTTGACATTCTGTTTAACAAGTAAACAGTTGTCTGAAGTGCATAGCCCCAAAAGGACTTGGGAAGATTTGCATGATTCATCATTGACCTGACCATGTCCAACAAGGTCCGGTTACGCCTCTCAGATACACCATTATACTGTGGTGTATATAGCAGAGTCCATTGAGACAATATGCCATTGTCTCTTAGATACTCCAGAAACTCTTGACTTAAGTATTCACCACCTCGATCCGATCGAAGTATTTTAATACTCTTGTCATGTTGTTTCTCTACTTCATTTCTGAATTCTTTGAACCTTTCAAAGGCTTCAGACTTGTGTCTCATCAAGAACACATACCCAAACCATGAGTGATCATCGGTGAAGGTATTGAAGTAGCTATAGTCTCCTAAAGATTGAGTTGACATAGGTCCACATACATCACTATGTATTAGGCCTAGCAACTCTCCCACTCGTTCACCTTTTCCCGTAAAAGGTAACTTAGTCATCTTGCCTTTTAAGCATGATTCGCATGTATCGTATGAATCCAATTCAAACGATTCCAGAATTCCACATCGGTGTAATTCGGACATGCGTTTCTTGCTTACATGGCCAAGACGACAATGCCACATATAGAAGTCTAATTGATTATCCTTTCGAGCACGCTTGTTGCTCGCTTCGATATTGAAAATGTCACTGGATACGTCCAACGTATCAATACCATTGCTTAAAGTTCCAGTCCCATAAAGAACTCCATTCAAAGTTATGTTACAACAATTGTTACTAAAAGTCAAATGGTACCCATTTCTATTTAAACAAGAAATAGAAATGATGTTCTTTATCAACGAAGGAACATAAAAGCAATTGTCCAGTTCTAAGACAAGTCCTGTAGGGAGTCTCAACAAATACGTTCCGATGGCGAGTGCAGCAACCTTTGCTCCATTCCCAACACGTAAATTTGACTCTCCCTTAACGAGTCTTCTTCTATTTCTTAGCTCATGTATGTCATTACATATATGTGAGCCACACCCAGTATCCAATACCCAAGTGTCTGAGGAAATAGAATGATAATTAATAACGAAGATATCTGAAGAAGAGGGGGCATCCAATGCCTTATTCTTCTTCACGGACTCAAGATAAATCTTGCAATTTCTTCGCCAATGACCCTCCTTGCCATAATGATGGCAAGTGCCCTTTTTGAGCTGGTTCTGCCTTTTTAGCCTTTCTCTTCTTCCCCTTCTGCTGTTCCTTTGACTCCCTCTTAGAACCTTTCTTCGAGGAATCAACTAACAACACCGTCCCCTGCTCATGCTTCTCAGAAGGCTCCACAGTCTTCAGCATGTTGAGCAGTACCACCGATAAACCTTCTTGCATCTCAGAGGTGAAGAAGTGCTTGGAGACTTCGAACCTTTCGAATCTCACTTGCTCATCAACCAACTCATAAAGATGAAAGACTATGGTATGAGCATCTATATGCTCATGCTGCTTCCGCAACTTAGGTACCATCGTGGCTAGCATAATGCAACTCACCATTTCAGAATCATTCACATGTTTCTGATAGGCCAACAATTGGTCCAGAGTTGCATTGTCACTAGGACGGGCGGGAAGAGGCGCTTCGAGGACATACGCAAGCTTTTCCAACTTGAGATCAATTCTCAAGTTTCTAAGCCAGTCCAAGAAGTTCGGCCCAGTCAATTTATTTGAATCCAAAATGGAACGCAAATTTAAAGACATCATGATCATTCTTAGAAATACAAAATGAGCATATATGAGAAAGATGATTTTAAAATGCATCAATATACATTTATAAATCCCATTCATTTTTCGAATTTCAAAAACCCCAAAATCACTTCGGGAGATCGTAGGTCCATCTCCGAATGGGCTGATATCCATCATAGATATGAACAATCTTGGAGAGAGTCCAACAAGCCATTCATAACTACGATGGTAGGTATCAACTATACCGATTGCATATCACGTATATGCAACTATCACAATGTGCTATCAACTAATTGAATGTTCACACATACATCAGGTTGTTAACACATTAACAAGTATGCATCATATGCATAACACCCAACTTCACCTCCCTTTACATCGACCTTGGAGAGAGTCCAACAAGCCGATGCTCCAGGTTAAAACCGACCCATTAATCAAGAAATAGTTTTAATATGGTTAGAGCGCATTCAACCAATTAGCCCGGCTTGGAGAGAGTCCAACAACCAAAGCTAACGATTGACCTCTGACTCTTACCATATTAGTATTAAACTATTCCATGGTTCGAACATGTTCGGGTTCGAGCCGGGCTTGTAGAGAGTCCAACAACCCGAACAAGAAACGGAACTCTGGTTCTAACCATATTAATGCAAGGTGTAGGCTTTAATATTGAGTAAGGGTTTTTATGTCTCATCCTCTTTGCATGCAAATAACTATTATCTACATGGTATGACATACATGACATACATCTACATGTCACGACACGCATGACATAATGATATGCATCTAATGCAATTGCATGACATACAATTATGTCATGTACATAATTTCCTTATATGTCATAACTATTTATGGAAATAAAATATGTTTAAGATTTGATTCTCCAAATCAAATCATGATTAAATTAGGAAACAAATTTCCAAATCTAATCACATATTTTATTTATGGAAATAGTTGATTAAGGAAAATCAATTTAGGAAACCAATTTCCTAAATCATCAAAACTACTTATGAAAATAAAATATTTTAAGATTTGATTTCCCAAATCAAATCAAAATTAAATTAGGAAACAAATTTCCAAAATCTAATCAAATATTTTATTTATGGAAAATATCAATTTCCATAAATACTTCCAACTTTCCAAAAGTGAAAGATTTCCATAAATACTTCTAGACTTTCCAAAATTGAAAAATTTCCATAAATACTTCTAACTTTTCAAAAGTAGAAAATTTCTAGAAATATCATTATGACTATCACAAAACAATTTTACGATTATGTCGAAACACAACCTGGGCTCTGATACCACTGTTGGGTTTCCGGCACTACGACGAGTGTGTGTTCGAACATGTTTCGTAAACATGTGCACAGCGGAAGAAATAAAAATAATAAATCTACATTTATTACAACACACACATCACACGCATGCATAGAACAACATGTGTAGACATAACCGTAAATTTAAATTTTGCAATAAAAGGACATTTAACTACGTATACCTTTCGTATCACGTGTAGCGGGAACGACATCAACCGGAACGATCCTCGCTAGAATCGTCTCTATCCGTATCCACGCCGAGTATCTTCGGGATGACTTCACTAAGTCACGAGCCTCGTCTTCGTATGGGTTACTAGCCTCATGTTGAAGACGACGTGATCGAGAGAGGATCACGATCCGAATCCAAATTCGGATCCAAAAATGAGTCCTCAAAACTCGCTTCTCCGGAGAGGTATTCGTCAACCGTTTGACGAATCCTTCGTCCTCCACCTATGAGGATTACCGAAGATCGAATCCCCAGTAAGTAAGGCGCTGTCGAAGCTCCAAACGTCGTCTAAATGATGCTTCGACAAGAGGGAAACAAGCTGTCCAGGAAACTGGACAGCTTTGGTGGAGGAATGAGAGCCAGCCAAAAAGGTAGGATGAAGCTCACCTTGATGCCAAACCCAAAGGAGATCACCGGAGAGTTGCCGGAGGATCACCGACCGAAGCTTGGACACTGGCAACAATTTGGACAGCGACACAAGGGGCTGGGCGGCGGCAATGGAGGTGTTGGCGCCGAAAATCACCAAGGGGAGGTGGGCAGCAACTCTTAGGTTAGGGTTTTGGATTAGGGCTTAACAAACCCTTAAGCCCTCTTTTATAGAGAACTAATTCTCTTAATAGTTATTGGATCATAACCATAAGGCCCGTTAACCCGCTCCATTAATATAAGTTAAAATAAACCAAACCATGATGGTTTATTTTAAGTTAAAACGAATCGAACCAACTTTGGTTCATTCGTTTAAAATAAACCAAACCCTTTGGTTTATTCTCCTCCATTGGATTAGAACCAAACCATTTTGGTTCATCTATTATGTCTTCATAAGACACGGCTCATCTACGCTTCCATTGCGACTGAAACGATTTCATGCTCGCTTCTTGTTTGGTCCAACCAAACTTAGTTTCTCTCGGTCTGAGAATCTCATTCTCAAGCTCGTTTTAAATCCTTCGAATTACGCTCATTGTGCGTGTGACCAAATAGGTTCTCGGTTTATGTTGACCGTCTATAATTAACCATTAATTATAGAACGATCATGAGTGGCACCTAGTAGTACATCATGATCCCCAATTAACCAAAAAGATCAACGGTTGATCCAGAACTATTTCTGAAACCCTTCAGCAGCTCGAATGAATTGTGCCCCATTCCCCTCAGCAGCTAAATGGGTATAAGATGAGTGAAGGGAATGTGGCACGATTCATTCGAGCTGTTGAAGGGTTTCAGAAATAGTTCTGGATCAACCGTTGATCTTTTCAGTTATTTTGGGATCATGATGTACTACTAGGTGCCACTCATAATCATTCTATAATTAATGGTTGATTATAGACGACCAACATAAATCGAGAACCTATTTGGTCACACGCATAACGAGTATAATCCGAAGGATTTAAAACGAGCTTGAGAATGAGATTCTCAGACCGAGAGAAACTAGGTTTGGTTGGACCAAACATGGAGCGAGCATGAAATTGTTTCAGTCGCAATGGAAGTGTGGATGGGTCGTGTCTTATGAAGACATGATGGATGAACCAAATTGGTTTGGTTCTAATCCAATGGAGGAGAATAAACCAAAGGGGTTTGGTTTGTTTTAAACGAATGAACCAAAGTTGGTTCGGTTCATTTTAACTTAAAATTAACCATCATTGTTTGGTTTATTTTAACTTAAGTTATTGGAGCGGGTTAACGGGTTTTGGTTATGAACCAATAATCGTTAGGAGAATGTGTTCTCTATAAATGTTGGTCGTTGCTTCGGAGGCTCATTGGCTCCCATGTCCCCGGATTAAAATTTTCACTAATGAAAGAATTAATCTAGATGGGATGAGTTTCCTTAGCACAACCTATTCATCGTCGTGCTAACAACTTGAGTGGTCGCTTGAACAAACTAGGTGTTCAAGCAACACAACTCTTCTAGTTGATTAGCCGCGGAAGAGACGACGGACGGATCGCCGGTTTTTGTGTTTGTCTTCGGGGTCCATGATTATACAATATATATACATACGCACACATGTATAATCAACACTAAAAGGAATATGCTCAGATCTGAAAATAAAGTTATAAAACTTTATACCTTACGATCTTCTACCGTATGTCCTATCCTTCTCGTGGACGACGTGTGGACGAAGATCCTCCACGAGTAGAAGCCTTCTAGATCGCGTTCTTCCCTTCCTTGTTCGCTGCGAACAAAGAGAAGAACCAACAAATACCTATCCTTTCTAGAACCGGCCACCAAATTAGAGAATTTGATGCAATCGCCGTCCAAGGAACAAGTGGATGGCCTTACCACCCGATGGAAGGAGAACCACCGGCCACTTTGGAGAGTATGGAGGAGTGAACGCCGACCACCAATGGAAGGAGAACCGCCGGCCAAGGAATAAGAGAGAGGCCTAGAGGATGGGCGCCGGCCAAGTCTTGATGGAGGAAGATGGGCGCCGACAACAAGGAGAAGGAAGATGGTTGCCGCCCTAGCTTTTGCTCCAAACCCTAGCCGCCCACTTTGAGAAGAGCCAAACCCTAACTCCAATTCAATTCTACTTGCCGCCCAAGCTTAAGCCTTCTATTTATAGAATTGGGCTTAAGCCTCCTTTAATCTCCACCGTCGGATCTAGGGATTTAATCTCCACCGTCGGATCTAGGGTTTTATCCCAACTGTCGGATCTAGGGTTTCATCCCAACCGTCGGATCTAGGATTTCATCCCAACCATTGGATCTAGGGTTTCATCCCATCCGTCGGATCTAGGGTTTTATCCCAACCGTCGGATCAAGGGATTTAATCCCAACCGTCGATTCTAGGGTTTCATCCTAACAATCGGATCTAGGGATTTAATCTCAACCGTTGGTTCTAGGGTTTCATCCTAACCATCGGATCTAGGGATTTAATCCCAACCATTGGTTCTAGGTATTATTTTACATTCTTGGATCTAGACTTCACAAGGATTATATTAGGCTACGATAGGGACCATAAGGAGGAGTTGGATCTTGGCCACCCGATGGATCGGAACCACACAAACTTGATCCATCAATGATGTTCCATTCCACTAGAGGATCATCATTGAACTACCTCACCAACCCCCATAAATTAATATGGGCTCCATATATTATTCGTACATTAATCTCCCCGTGTTTAAGATATCGAATGTCTGTCAATTAATTGATTTACTGACCATCAATTAATTAACATCTAATTCCTCGAGTAGTACCACTCAACCTTATCATCATGTTGACTAAGTCAACCAGCTGGGTTTACATGATGAACCTTATGAGCTCCTCAAGGGGACATCATCAACCTAATATATAGGACACAGTTTCCTCCTATAATCAACGACACACCATGTAAATAATATCATTTCCCAACTTACCGGGCATATTGATTTAATCCATCTAAATCTCACCCTTTGGTAAATCAAAGAAATAAATACTAAGTACATGTGCCCGTTATTATATCGGGATTAAGAGCATGCACAACATAATATCCGAGGTCCGATTCAATTATGTAGTTAGTACTAAATTGAATCACCTCTATGTCGGTCCTGCTCAATACACCTAAGTGTACTAGTGTAACTTTATGTTCAAGATAAAACAATACCAAGCTACACTACAACCATGCCAATGGTTTATCTAAAATCATCTTGGTCGTGAGCCTCTACTATATTTTACAAGAGACTGATAACATGATCTTCTGTGCCACACCAAGCACCATGTTATCTACAATGTAAAATATTAGACAATATGCACACATATATAATAAATATATAAAGTGCAAACAATGATCATGTGATTCTTATTCCAAAATAAAATGTTCATACAAAAAGAGCTAGGCTTTCAATATACATTCCAACAATAAAAACACGGCTTAAGGGTTTTTCCAAAGACCTAAAGGGAATAAGCCATTGAGTTGCCGCCCAAAAACCCTAGCTCCACTTTTGTTGTTGCCGCCCAACATGGTGTTGCCGCCAACTTCATGGAGTTGTTGCCACCTCCTTGCCGCCGGACAACCACCTGCTGCCACCGGCCACTTGCTGCTGCCGGTGATCCTCCGACGACCCTCCTTGGCTTCGGTGACCAAGGACTAGCCGGTCCTCTTCCCTTTGGCCGACGCTAACTCCTCCACCAAAGCTGTCCAGTTTTCTGGACAGCTTATTTACTTCATGTTGGATCGTCATTTGGATGACGTTTGGAGCTCCGACAGCGCCTTCCTTACCGGAGATTCGATCTCCGATAATCCTCATAGGTGGAGGACAAAGAATTCGTCAAACGGTTGACTAATACCTCTCCGGAGAAGCGAGTTTTTGAGGACTCGTTTCGGATCCGAATTTTGATTCGGATCCGAATTTTGATTCGGATCGTGATCTTCTCTCGATCACATCGTCTTCAACACGAGGCTAGTAACCCATACGAAGACGAGGCTCGTGACTCTGTGAAGTCATCCTGAAGATACTCGGCGTGGATACGGATAGAGATGATTCTAGCGAGAATCGTTCTGGTTGATGTCTTTCCCACTACACGTGATACGTCAGGTATACGTAGTATAAATTTCCTTTTATTATAAAATTTGAATTTACGGTTATGTCTACACATGTTGTACTATTCATGCATGTGATGTGTGTGTTGTAATAAATTAGATTTATTATTTTATTCCTTCCGCTGTACACATGTTTACGAAACATGTTCTAACACACACTCATCGCGGTGTCGGAAACGCAACAGTGGTATCAGAGCCCAGGTTATGTTTCGACATAATCGTAAAATTATTTTGTGATAGTCATAATGAAATTTCTAGAAATTTTCTACTTTTGGAAAGTTAGAAGTATTTATGGAAATTTTTTAATTTTGGAAAGTCTAGAAGTATTTATGAAAATCTTCTACTTTTGAAAAGTTGAAAGTATTTATGGAAATTGATATTTTCCATAAATAAAATATTTAATTAGATTTTGGAAATTTTTTTTCTAATTTAATCATGATTTGATTTGGGAAATCAAATCTGAAAATATTTTATTTCCATAAGTAGTTTTGATGATTTAGGAAATTGGTTTCCTAAATTGACTTTTCTTAATCAACTATTTCCACAAATAAAATATGTGATTAGATTTGGAAATTTATTTCCTAATTTAATCATGATTTGATTTGGAGAATCAAATCTTAAACATATTTTATTTCCATAAATAGATATGACATATAAGGAAATTTTGTACATGACATAATTATATGTCATGTAATTGCATTAGATGCATATCATTATGTCATGCATGTCGTGACATGTAGATGTATGCCATGTAGATAATAGTTATTTGCATGCAAAGAGGATGAGACATAAAAACCCTTACTCAATATTAAAGCCTACACCTTCTATTAATATGGTTAGAACCAGAGTTCCGTTTCTTGTTTGGGTTTTTGGACTCTCTCCAAGCCCGGCTCGAACCCGAACATGTTCAAACCATGGAATAGTTTAATACTAATATGGTAAGAGTCAGAGGTCAATCGTTAGCTTTGGTTGTTGGACTCTCTCCAAGCTAGGCTAATTGGTTGAATGCACTCTAACCATATTAAAACTATGTCTTGATTAATGGGTTGGCTTTAACCTGGAGCATCGGCTTGTTGGACTCTCTCCAAGGTCGATGTGAAGGGAGGTGAAGTTGGGTGCTATGCATATGATGCATACTTGTTAATAAGTTAACAACCCGATGTATGTGTGAACATTCAATAAGTTGATAGCACATTGTGATAGTTGCATATATGTGATATGCAATCAGTATATTTGATGCCTACCATCGTAGTTATGCATATGATGGATATCAGCCCATTCGGAGATGGACCTACGATCTCCCGAAGTAATTTTGGGGTTTTTGAAATTCAAAAAATGAATGGGATTTATAAATGAATATTGATGCATTTTAAATCATCTTTCTCATATATGCTCGAGTTGTATTTCTAGGATAATTGATTGATCATGATGTCTTTGAATTTGCACTCTATCTTGGATTCAAATAAATTGACTGTGCTGAACTTCTTGGACTGGCTTAGAAACTTGAGAATTATTCTCAAGGTGAAAAGCTTGCGTATGTAATCGAAGCGCCTCTTCCCGCCCATCCTAGTGACGATGCAGTTGGTGCAGTAGGAAGCAGCATTGCGTTGCCTTATCTACCACCGAAGCCGAATACGTTGCGATGGGTGAGTGTGTCTCTCAGCTCCTGTGGATGAAGCACACTCTCCAAGACTTTAGCTTAATCTTTAACAACATTAAAACCTACATAGATAACATTAGTTCAATTAACTTAACTAAAAATCCAATATGTCATTCTAGGACAAAACATATAGAAGTTAAACACCACTTCATTAGGGAACATGTAACTAATGGAACTATACAACTAGAGTATGTTGAGTCCAAATCAAACCTAGCGGACATCTTCACCAAACCACTACCCGGTTTAATTTAGTTTATTAAGACGAAAGTTAGGTATGTGCGTAATAGAGTAGGATTTAAATTTCTCTATATATGTACTCTATTTTTGCTTCTTTTTATGAAATTAGCCTAAGTCTTACCTTAGAAATCATATACCTATAGATTTAAGGAGCCAACACATCTCACAACACATAGGACTAATGTGTTTGTGTACTTAGCCACGTAGACGGGCGTGAGATGTTAGGACCTTACTCCTGGTTCCAGATGTAGATTCAGTGCATCGATATGAACCATGGAGTATAATTATTTAAAATTAATCAACTCCTTCAAGACTTATTGATCATTCTATATCAATCAAGTCCAACCGGAGTTGTACATTTTAGATGAACATATTTTCAAGCTTATTATTATTTTAAAAAAAAATATATTTATATTGGGAACTTGCTTGGACTTACAAACCCTAAAATATATTTACAAACTTTTTGAGTTAAGGCAAAAGGGGGAGAAAGTCACAAAAGTAAGGAAGAAAGTAAACAAAATTATTACCTTTTATATTAAGTAATTCCGTTTACTTAAGCAACTATTAAGGGGGAGTAAAAATTAAGTAATTCCGTTTACTTAAGCAACTATTAAGGGGGAGTAAAAATTATTTTTCAAGAACTCACCTTCGGTCAAGGGGGAGGTTACCTCAAAGGGGAGAACTTGAAACAATAATATTTCTCACTCATATTTAATCATTATGCTAGCTCATTCATATTTAATCTTTATGCTAGCTCATTCATATTTAATCTTTATGCTAGCTCATTCATGCTTAATCATTATGCTAGCTCATTCATATTTAATCTTTATGCTAGCTCATTCATGCTTAATCATTATGCTAGCTCATTCATATTTAATCATTATGCTAGCTCATTCATATTTAATCTTTATGCTAGCTCATTCATATTTAATCTTTATGCTAGCTCATTCATGCTTAATCATTATGCTAGCTCATTCATATTTAATCTTTATGCTAGCTCATTCATGCTTAATTTTTCCTTAACTTTTGTGTCGGTTTGCCATGAATCAAAAAGGGGGAGATTGTTGGTGCAGTGGGCACCAAAGTCGAACCGGTATTTTGATTATGGCAAAAGGCTCAATAGTTAAGGGTATATTTGTTATCTTACGAGCTCAATTAAGTGTGCAGAAATGCTAAAGTTGAGCGGAAGGTCTGCGACACCCGGTGGGAACCGAGGTGGTCGGGCAACGCCAGAGGGACTTCGGAGGAAGCCGAGGTACTCGGGTGAAGACCGGAAGCGAGGCTACAAGGTAAGCTCGTGTGAAAGCGAAGCAAGGTCGTTAAGCGTAGATCCGACCCAATACCTCCAATGGAAGGTCTAGGTCGAGATCAGATGGTTAGAACCATCGTACTTTATATTTTAAGCTAACTTGTACTGCAGTCCAAAACCCTTTGACTACAGTCAACTGCTAGTCAAGTTCCAGCCTCGAAGGAAGAAGACGAGTCCGAATCGGAAGTAGACTCCGAAATAGAATCCGAACTAGTCAATCTAGTTCGGAAGATGATCAAGAGACGAAAACGACCAACAACTCAAGGTAAGCCTAAACCTAATTCAAATACTTCTAATTTTAGATGCTATGAGTGCAACAGGTTCGGTCACATCAAGTCCGAGTGCCCAAAGCTAAAGAATAACGCATCAAAGACCAAGAAAGCGCTAAACGCTACTTGGGAGGAGTTGTCGGAGGAAGAAGACGATATCCAAGCTCTAATGGCCAAGCCGACCGAGCACGACTCCGAAACCGAAGAAGAGTCCGAGTCCGAATCCGATGATGAGCTTCCATTCAAGACAAGCCACGGATCCGTATCCGGTTCAAAAGAATCATTAAGGGTAAGTCGGTCGTTACTTAATACTTTGTATGGTGCAATTAAATTTTTAAATAAGAAACTAGCTAAGTCCGAGTCCAAGGTCGAGACCCTAATTGAGGAGGTTAACCTTCTCAAACATGAGGTCTCCCTAACCTCTTCGACTACTCGTATTCAAGAGGAGGACTCAACTCAAATTGAAAAGCTTGAAGTTGAGAACTCGCTTTTGAAAACACAAGTCGAAGACCTTAGGAACACGTTGGAAAGGTTCACTTTGGGATCCAAGGGACTTGACCTCTTACTTGGATCACAAAGGGCCGTGTACAACAAGGCCGGACTCGGGTTTAACTCAAATACAACCAATAAGTCATATATGTCTATAGTAAACCAACATAAGAAAAATGTCCAAGCATGGGTCCCTAAGACCACTTTGATTTCAACTTTAGGATCTAACATGTATTGGGTTCCCAAGGACCAAATTCACTATGTGAATAGACCCACTGATTCAATGGTCCAGGGAGCCAATACAAAATGTATTTTTGTTAAGTCTTAGAAATTGCATGCTTAGTTTTTCCTTTATTTTTAGAATGGTTAGATAGGACTCATAACCAACTAAAATCCTCGAAAAGATTGAGCCTCGGGAGCCTCTTTTCAAAAATAAACCAACTAAAATCCTACGAAAAGATTGAGCCTCGGGGAGCCTCTTTCAAAAATAACTAGTTAGACCAAGACGTAGTCTCAAGTAAGTCGAGTTATCAATTTCTTGAAATTAGCTTTGTCTAAGGAAGTGGTCGTTGTTCCGATCAAAGAAGGCCTCTGTGCCTCGCCACGACCTGGAAGCTAATCTCTTGAAAAGATTACTTGATGAGCTTAGACTAAATCCGAATCTAACCTAATGTTGGTTAATTTAAATTCATTAAAATTAATCAAGTAAAATTGATAGTCATCTCACAATAACACATAGGAATAACATGTTTTGATCATGTAGATATTGGTGAGATGATTTAGGTTTAAAAACTTACAAACAACCCTTTATTAATTCCAATATCCGATCCAACTACCTTATGTGTAGGATCAATGGATGTTGATGCTGGTTGCTCCACACATGACCGGGTATCAACTCATTTTTTCGAAGTTACTATTCAAACGACTAGGATCGGTAGCCTTCGGAAATAACGGCAAGCTCAAAATCATCGGATCAGGTGATATTGAGCTCAACTCTAACTTTACAATTCAAAATGTCTTATTAGTAGAAAACTTTCAATATAATTTACTTAGTGTAAGTCAATTGTGTGATAACAATTATAAGGTCATATTTCTAGAAAATGAATGCGTAATCAAAATAAATGCAACATCTAAAATAATACTTAAAGGAACTAGGAGTAGCAACATCTACACAATAAATTAACCAAACTCCTCAACCAAGTGTCTTATGACACAAAGAAGAGGAATCTTGGTTATGGCAATCAAGACTCGACACTCGCACTCCAAGACTCGGCCCACAAGATGAGTCGAGTGGCTTGGTTATAGGTTTGCCTAAACTAAACAACTTGGATAATAAAATATGTAATGCTTGTCAACAAGGTAAACAATCTAGGACACAACATCAATTAACTAATCAAGAACGAACCAAAAGTGTTCTTGAGCTCCTACACATGGATCTATTTGATTCACATGGAGCTAAGTCACTCAATGGTAGTCAATTTTGCTTAGTCATAATTGACGACTATTCTAGATTTACTCTGTTTAGGTTTATCAAACATAAAAATGATACCCTAGACCAACTAATCAATATTTGTAGGTTAATCGAAAATCTAAAGAACCTTAAGATTAAAAGACTTAGAAGTTTATCATGGTGGTGAATTAAAACCACAAAGTTTACAGATTGTCAGAACCTAAACGGATACCACCATGAGTTTTCATGTCCTAGAACCCCACAACAAAATGGGTTAGTCAAACGGAAAAATAGAACCCTACAAGAAGCCGCTAGGACAATGTTAAACGAGTATAACCTACCCGATAGATTTTGGGCAGAGGCCGTTAGTACGACTTGCTATGTCCAAAATAGGATCCTTATGGTAAAGAGGCACCAAAAGACCTCAGACGAGATTTATCACGATAAAATACCGAACATCAAGTACTTTAGGGTATTTGGATGCAAGGTACATATCTTAAACACTAAGGATTACCTAGGAAATTCAAATCCAAAACCTCATCGAACCTTTCTAGGATACTCAACCACCAGAGCTTATAGGGTATACAATCACGACACTCTTAGAGTCGAAGAAACCATTAATATAGTTTTCAAGAAGGACACGAACCCGCTCAATCCTTAACAAAACCAACTAGCAAATCAACTTATAGCTTAACCCGACTCTGATCTTGAACTTGAATCTCGTCCTAACCCAAGTCATCCTATCGACCAAGTGATAGATGACTCTAACCCAAGTCAAACTAGAACTCACCCAAGTCATCCTATCGACTAAGTGATAGATGACCCTAACCCGAGTCACACTAAGACTCAAACAAATCATCCTATCAATCAAGTTATAGGTGATCCAAATTTAGGGGTTCGAACTAGAGCTTCATATCGAAACCTTAGTCAAATCTCGTTAATTTCCAAAATCGAACCCAAAACTATTGAACAAGCACTTCGATCCCGATCGATTATTGCTATGCAAGAAGAGCTAGCTCAATTCACTAGAAATGAAGTCCGGGAATTAGTACCACCACCTAAAGAAAAATCAATTATTGGAACAAGGTGGGTATTTCAAATAAACTTGATGATAAAGGTGAAGTAGTTAGAAATAAAGCTAGGTTAGTCGCAAAAGGGTTTAGTCAAGTCAAGGTTTAGATTACGATGAGACCTACGCCTCGTGAGCGGACTAGAGTCCATCCGAATGTTGTTAGCATATGCCGCACATCGAGGTTTTAAATTGTTTCAAATGGATGTCAAGTCAGCATTTTTGAATGGATACATTAAGGAAGAAGTTTACGCTACCAACCTCCCTGATTCAAAATCTAGATAAACTCGACCATGTCCTTAGACTTAAGAAAGCCCTATATGGACTCAAACAAGCCCCAAGAGCTTGGTACGAAAGGCTTTCGATCTATCTTAAGTCCAAAGGATTCAACCAAGGTTTAGTCGACCCAACCTTATTCGTTAAAACCGTAGGAAAAGAAATCTTTATAGCCCAAATCTATGTAGATGATATAATTTTTGGAACTACCAACTCGATCCTGCTAAACGAATTCATCTCACTTATGGAAAGTGAATTTGAAATGAATTTAGTGGGAGAGTTAAGTTTCTTCTTAGGTTTACAAATTAAACAAACTAAAGATGGAATATATTTACATCAACAAAAATATACTAAGGACTTAATAAATCGATTTGGAATGCAAGATGCTAAAATAATCAATACGCCTATGGCAACTAATGTTAATATAAACGAAGATGTAGAAGGAAAACCCGTTGACCTAAAATACTATAGGAGCGCAATAGGAAGTCTCCCTTGTGCCACCTCAAGGAAGCCTTCACGCCAAGAAGAAGAAGCCAGCAAGCAAGCCACCCCCGAAGGAAGAAGACGAGTCCGAATCGGAAGTAGACTCCGAAATAGAATCCGAACTAGTCAATCTAGTTCGGAAGATGATCAAGTGGTGGGCACCAAAGTCGAACCGGTATTTTGATTATGGCAAAAGGCTCAATAGTTAAGGGTATATTTGTTATCTTACGAGCTCAATTAAGTGTGCAGAAATGCTAAAGTTGAGCGGAAGGTCTGCGACACCCGGTGGGAACCGAGGTGGTCGGGCAACGCCAGAGGGACTTCGGAGGAAGCCGAGGTACTCGGGTGAAGACCGGAAGCGAGGCTACAAGGTAAGCTCGTGTGAAAGCGAAGCAAGGTCGTTAATCGTAGATCCGACCCAATACCTCCAATGGAAGGTCTAGGTCGAGATCAGATGGTTAGAACCATCGTACTTTATATTTTAAGCTAACTTGTATCATAGCCCAAAACCCTTTGACTACAGTCAACTGCTAGTCAAGTTCCAGCCTCGAGAAGAGCTCGAATTTCAAGGGGGTGAATTTGGACTTGACTCGTGTTTTGGTACAAAGGGTGATGTGGCATCAAGGTGGACATCCAAACCATCACCAAGCTTCCTTGTGGTGGACGCCCAAAATAAGGTGAGTTGGCACAAGATGGTTGGCTCCCATGATGTGGCACAAGTTGAATGGCTCCAACAAGTTGGCGCCCAAGGAGGTTGGAGGTGGCACAAGGTGGTTGGATGAAACACCTCATCCTCAAGTTGGCGCCCAAGGAGGTTGGAGGTGGCACAAGGTGGTTGGATGAAACACCTCATCCTCAAGTTGGCGCACAAGGAGGTTGGAGGTGGCACAAGGTGGTTGGATGAAACACCTCATCCTTGAGTCGACAAGAAGGTTGGAGGTGGCACAAGGTGGTTGGATGAAACACCTCATCCTTGAGTTGGGATAAGAACCTCACCTTGACACTACCTATGTCTAAATTCATAGATCAATATCCATAAATAGACATGTTCAAGCCAAGCAAATAACAAGAATTCAAGACAACACGCCTCAGAACGCCGCTACTACTACTCACATTTGCTACGACGGCGTCACGACAACGAAAGCTACATCTTCTACTTATAAGAGTTGTGATATTTATTTAAGTTCTACTTCTTTAAATTGTCTTTGTGCTTTAATCGTAACAAGGAAAGGGGAGTGTCCTTTGCCTTGATTTCTTTTGTAATCGTTGCTCCTACCTCCAACGAGGAGGAGTGGTTTTAGTGAATTGCCCTCGTGACGTGATCAAGGATCACTAGGCCGTGGATTAGCAATCGAAAGATTGTGAACCACGTAAAAATATCTTGTCTACTTTATATTTCACTGCACTCTCTACTTGCTTTTTACTTATTGCAAAAGTTTTTACGCTATTCACCCCCTCTAGCGACACTTCGATCCAACAATTGGTATCGAGCCATGGTCCATGTCAAGCCATGAACCTCGAACGGCGAAGTTGAGCTCCCACGTCCGGATCAAGAGAACCGGACATCGTGAAGGAAGTCTAGTTGGGTCGGGGGACCGAACAACCGCGTGAAGTCCCGTGGGTCAAGATCGGACATCAAGCAGAGAAAATCCTTCGAGGAGGGATAGGCTTGAGGGGGGGCCCAATGTGGTCCTTCGTTTGAGGGGGGGATTGTTGGGAGTATGGGGAATACAATCAAAGTCCCACATTGGTAAGACATGGAAAAGATCATGTGCTTATAAGAAAAAAGATATCTCCATTGGCATGAGGCCTTTTGGGTAAAGCCCAAAAATAAAACCATGAGGGCTTCGACCCAAAGTGGACAATATCATGCCATTGTGGAGATATGTGGAGCTTATAAGCACTAACAGATGCAACTCCGGACCAATTGTTGGTCTATCAGAAACATGTGGATCGATTCTCGAATCGCAAGTCATGCCATGCTAGCCGCGATGGTACCGAAGCGAAAGATGAGCATATGGATGCTCATACCATAGTCTTTCATCTTTATGAGTTGTTTGATGAGCAAGTGAGATTCGAAAGGTTCGAAGTCTCTAAGCTCCTCTTCACCTCTGAGATGCAAGAAGGTTCATCTGTGGTACTGCTCAACATGCTGAAGACTGTGGAGCCTTCAGAGAAGCATGAGTAGGGGACGGTGCTGTGAGTTGATTCCTCGAAGAAAGGTTCTAAGAGGAAGTCAAAGGAATAGCAGAAGGGGAAGAAAAGGGCTAAAAAGGCAGAACCAGCTCAAAAGGGCACTTGCCATCATTATGACAAGGAGGGCAATTGGCGAATAAATTGCAAGGTTTATCTTGAGTCCATGAAGAAGAATAAGGCATCGAATGCACCATCTTCTTCAGATATCTTCGTTATTGATTATCATTCTATTTCCTCAAACACTTGGGTATTGGATACTGGGTGTGACTCACATATATGTAATGACATACATGGGCTAAGGAATAGAAGAAGACTCGTCAATGGAGAGTCAAATTTACGTGTTAGGAATGGAGCAAAGGTTGCTGCACTCGCCATCGAAACGTATTTGTTGAAACTCCCTACAGGACTTGTCTTAGAACTGGACAATTGCTTTTATGTTCCTTCGTTGATAAAGAACATTATTTCTATTTCTTGTTTAAATAGAAATGGTTACCATTTGACGTTTTGTAACAATTGTTGTTATATAACTTTGAATGACATACTTTATGGAACTGGAACATTGAGCAATGGTATTTATACGTTGGACGTATCCAGTGACATTTTCAATATCGAAGCAAGCAACAAGCATGCTCGAAAGGATAATCAATTAGACTCCTACATGTGACATTGTCGTTTTGGCCATGCAAGCAAGAAACACATGTCCGAATTACACCGATGTGGAATTCTGGAATCGTTTGAATTGGATTCATACGATACATGCGAATCATGCTTAAAAGGCAAGATGACTAAGTTACCTTTTATAGGAAAAGGTGAACGAGTGGGAGAGTTGCTAGGTCTAATACATACTGATGTATGGGGACCTATGTCAACTCAAGCTTTAGGAGGCTATAACTACTTCATTACCTTCACCGATGATCACTCACGGTTTGGGTATGTGTTCTTGATGAAACACAAGTCTGAAGCCTTTGAAAGGTTCAAGAATTCAGAAATGAAGTAGAGAAACAACATGACAAGAGTATTAAAATACTTCAATCGGATCGAGGTGGTGAATACTTAAGTCAAGAATTTCTTGATAATCTAAGAGACAAAGGTATATTGTCTCAATGGACTCCGCCATATACACCACAGCATAATGGTGTATCTGAGAGGCATAACCGGACCTTGTTGGACATGGTCAGGTCAATGATAAATCATGCAAATCTTCCCAAGTCCTTTTGGGGCTATGCACTTCAGACAGTTGTTTACTTGTTAAACAGAATGTCAACCAAGGTAGTCTCCACTACTCCATATGAGATATGGAATAGTAAGAAACCTCATGTATCTTACTTGAAGATATGGGGTTGTCCTGCTTATGTGACGCGGACTGTATCAGACAAATTGGATGCTAAGTCTGATAAATGTATATTTATTGAATACCCTAAGGAAACAAGGGGTTACCAATTCTATCATCCTGTGGAACAAAAGATGTTTGTTTCAAGGCATGTTGTGTTTCTAGAGAAAGATATTCTCTTGCAAGAAAACAATGGGAGTGTCGTCGAGCTTGAGGAGGCTCGAGAGACTCAAATAGACATTGATGAGATACCTGGTGAAGCATAACAGCCGACAACTCATAGTGATGAGCAATCGGTTGGACCTATTGAAACACCACATCTTCATAGATCTGGTAGAACACGCAATATTCCTGAGAGATATGGATTTCTCGTATGTGAATCGAACGACGTGTTACTCATTGATGATGAGGAGCCTACTAGTTATGAAGAAGTTCTGACAAGTTCAGAAAGGTATAAGTGGCTTGAAGCCATGAAGTCGGAAATGAATTCCATGTATGAAAACCAAGTTTGGAACTTGGTTGACCCACCAGAAGGCATAAAGCCTATAGGGTGCAAGTGAGTTTCAAGAAGAAAACTGACATGGATGGTAATGTGATTACCTATAAGGCTAGATTAGTAGCGAAAGGATGTCATCAAAAGCAAGGTGTTGATTATGACGAAACCTATTCGCCTGTAGCTATGCTTTAAATCCATTCGGATGCTCCTGGCCATAGCGGCTCATTATGATTATGAGATATGACAAATGGATGTGAAAACAGTTTTCCTTAATGGAAACCTGCTCGAGGATGTGTATATGATACAACCTGAGAGTTTCACATCGGTTGATAAAACTAAGGTATGCAAATTGCGATGGTCTATATATGGATTGAAGCAAGCATCCAGGAGTTGGAATATCCATTTTGATGAGACAATCAAAAAGTTTGATTTCTCACAAAATCCAGATGAACCTTGTGTGTACAAGAAGGTTAGTGGGAGTACAATCGTGTTCCTAGTATTGTATGTTGATGACATATTACTTATAGGAAACGATGTTTCAGTCTTACAGTTAGTTAAGATTTGGTTGTCTAAGACATTCTCCATAAAAGATCTGGGAGAAGCAACCTACATCCTCGGGATTAAGATCTATAGAGATAGATCGAAACGGTTGCTTGGTCTTTCGCAATCTACATATATAGACCGAGTGCTAAAGAGGTTTAGCATGTCGGAATCCAAGAAAGGTTTCCTACCCATCAGGCATGGGATACACCTTTCGAAGTCTATGTGTCCGCGCACAGAAGACGAGAGAATTTGAATGAGTAAGATTCCCTATGCATCTGCAATAGGATCTATCATGTATGCTATGTTATGTACGAGGCATGATGTATCGTATGCTCTGAGTATCACGAGCAGATACCAGTCTGATCTAGGAATGGATCATTGGGTGACTGTTAAGACGATCCTTAAGTACTTAAGAAGAACTAAGGATACGTTCCTAATATATTGAGAAGGGTACATGGTGATACGTGGGTATACGGATGCCAGCTCTAGATAGACAAGGATGATTCCATGTCTCAGTCTGGGTATGTATTCACCTGGAATGGAGGCGCAATATGTTGGAAAGGTTCCAAGCTTGAAACTATAGCAGATTTTGCCACTAAAGCAGAATACATTGCAGCTTTGGAAGCAGCAAAGGAAGCGGTTTGGATCAAGAAGTTCATCTCTGAACTTGATGTGGTCTCATCAATGATCCAAACATGTGCTTCGCCGTTATCATCTGATCAGAGAGATCATTAGTAGGAAGGAAATACAAATCAAGAAAATCTCCACTGAAAGGAACTGAGCGGATCCTTTGACTAAGGCATTACCTCAAAGTAAGTTTGAGGGTTATGTTAGAGCTTATGATATTGGATACCGTAGCGATTGGCATTAGGCCAAGTGAGAGTGTGTTAGTAATATATGAGAGATGTCCTAAGGCAATCACCTTATGTTTGAACCATTTATATGATAAATGAAGATTCACTATTTGAGTATACATATTTTTCATGTATTTGATTAGATCTTAAACTCATTTACTGAATGTCCACGATACGATTCACAACATGAGAGAATTTGTGATTGGATCACAACTAGTGAGTATCTCTACATGTGTAATTGTGATGTATCAGAATTATCCCTAGTCGATGAATTGATGGATTTGGACACCATCGATTCTGTCGAGACTAGCACGAGGTATACTCCTTGGTGTATCCAAGCAGCTGATTCTCACTAGCTAGAGACATTGTGATGTCCGGAGTTAATCGTGGATGCTAGTTATGGTAACTAGTTCATTGGAGTGACCAGCTGTAAGAATTCATATGGTTCTCTGCATATATAGATATGTCAATGAAGTTCTTACTGCAGCTTAAGTGCGATATTCCTTTGACTTGCGGTATTCAAGTCATCTTGATCATAAAGACTTATGCTTTAACATCTTAAGTAAGCATCTCTGAGGAGATGTGGACCCGGGATGATTGGGTATAAGTCGAAGTGATCGAAGGTGTTTGAATAGCCTATAAAGGATTCACCACTCCTTGCGAGAAGATGTATACTCATGGCCTCTCATCGGATTGTTACTAAAGTCTTTGGCCAAAGCATTACATGTTTAGAGTAAGGTACTCTTCGATACATGTGCAGTAACTAGAATCTGTAGGACGAGGAAATGATACTTGGGCTAGGTTTGACATAGTCAACCTAGTGGGGACTGACACTATAGACCATGTCCTGAACCAAGTGGGTATAAGATGAGTGAAGGGAATGGGGCACGATTCATTCGAGCTGCTGAAGGGTTTCAGAAATAGTTCTGGATCAACCGTCGATCTTTTCGGTTAATTGAGGATCATGATGTACTATTAGGTGTCACTCATAATCATTCTATAATTAATGGTTGATAATAGACGACCAACATAAATCGAGAACCTATTTGGTCACACGCATAACGAGCGTAATCCGAAGGATTTAAAACGAGCTTGAGAATGAAATTCTCATACCGAGAGAAACTAGGTTTGGTTGGACCAAACATGGAGCGAGCATTAAATCGTTTCAATCGCAATGGAAGCGTGGATGGGCCGTGTCTTATGAAGACATGATGGATGAACCAAATTGGTTTGGTTCTAATCCAATGGAGGAGAATAAACCAAAGGGGTATGGTTTGTTTTAAATGAATGAATCAAAGTTGGTTCGGTTCGTTTTAACTTAAAATAAACCATCATGGTTTGGTTTATTTTAACTTAAGTTATTGGTGCGGGTTAACGGGTTTTGGTTATGAACCAATAACCGTTAGGAGAATGTGTTCTCTATAAAAACACGGCTTAAGGGTTTTTCCAAAGACCTAAAGGGAATAAGCCATTGAGTTGCCGCCCAAAAACCCTAGCTCCTCTTTTGTTGTTGCCGCCCAACATGGTGTTGCCGCCAACTTCATGGAGCTGCTGCCACCTCCTTGCCGCCGGACAACTACCGGCTGCCGCCGGTCACTTGCTGCTGCCGGTGATCCTCCGGCGACCCTCCTTGGCTCCGGTGACCAAGGACTAACCGGTCCTCTTCCCTTTGGCCGGCGCTAACTCCTCCACCAAAGCTATCCAGTTTTCTGGACAGCTTGTTTACTTTGTGTCGGAGCATCGTTTGGATGACGTTTGGAGCTCCGACAGCGCCTTCCTTACCGGGGATTCGATCTCCGGTAATCCTCATAGGTGGAGGATGAAGGATTCGTCAAACGGTTGACGAATACCTCTCCGGAGAAGCGAGTTTTTGAGGACTCGTTTCATATCCGAATTTTGATTCAGATCGTGATCTTTTCTCGATTACATCGTCTTCAACACGAGGCTAGTAACCCATACGAAGACGAGGCTTGTGACTTTGTGAAGTCATCCCGAAGATACTCGGCATGGATACGGATAGAGACGATTCTAGCGAGAATCGTTCCGGTTGATGCCTTTCCCGCTACATGTGATACGTCAGGTATACGTAGTATAAATTTCCTTTTATTGTAAAATTTGAATTTACGGTTATGTCTATACATGTTGTACTATGCATGCATGTGATGTGTGTGTTGTAATAAATTATATTTATTATTTTATTTCTTCCGCTATGCACATGTTTACGAAATATGTTCGAACACACACTCGCCGCGGTGCCGAAAACCCAACAGCTTTCCTTAATGGAAACCTGCTCGAGGACGTGTATATGATACAACCTGAGGGTTTCACATCGGTTGATAAAACCAAGGTATGCAAATTGCGACGGTCCATATATGGATTGAAGCAAGCATCTAGGAGCTGGAATATCCGTTTTGATAAGACAATCAAAAAGTTTGATTTCTCACAAAATCCAGTCGAACCTTGTGTGTACAAGAAGGTTAGTGGGAGTGTCAGTAATATATGAGAGATGTCCTAAGGCAATCGCCTTATGTTTGAACCATTTATATGATAAATGAAGATTCACTATTTGAGTATACATGTTTTCATGTATTTGATTAGATCTTAAACTCATTTATTGAATGTCCACGATACGATTCACAGCATGAGAGAATTTGTGATTGGATTACAACTAGTGAGTATCTCTACATGTGTAATTGTGATGTATCGGAATTATCCCTAGTCGATAAATTCATGGATTTGGACACCATCGATTCTGTCGAGACTAGCACGAGGTATACTCCTTGGTGTATCCAAGCAGCTGATTCTCACTGGCTGGAGACATTGTGATGTCCGGAGTTAATCGTGGATGCTCTGAGTGTCACGAGTAGATACCAGTCTGATCCAGGAATGGATCATTGGGTGACTGTTAAGACAATTTTTAAGTACTTGAGAAGAACTAAGGATGTGCTCCTAATATATGGAGAAGGGGACATGGTGATACGCGGGTATATGAATGCCAGCTTCCAGACAGACAAGGATGATTCTAGGTCTCAGTCTGGATATGTGTTCACCTTGAATGGGGGCGCAGTGAGTTGGAAAAGTTCCAAACAAGACACTGTAGTGGATTCTACCACTGAGGCAGAATACATTGCAGCTTCGGAAGCAGCAAAGGAAACAGTTTGGATCAAGAAGTTCATTTATGAACTTGGTGTGGTTCCAGCCATTATTGAAGCAATACTGGTCTACTACGACAACAATGGAGCAATTGCACAGGCGAAAGAGCCAAGGTCTCATCAACGATCCAAACATGTGCTTCACCGCTCTCATCTGATCAGAGAGATCATTAGTAGGAAGGAAATACAAATTGAGAAAATCCCCACTGAAAGGAACTTAGCGGATCCTTTGACTAAGGCATTACCTCAAAGTAAGTTTGAGGGTCATATTAGATCTTATGGTATTGGATACCATAGCGATTGACATTAGGCCAAGTGAGAGTTTGTTAGTAATATATGAGAGATGTTCTAAGGCAATCGCCTTATGTTTGAACCATTTATATGATAAATGAAGATTCACTATTTAAGTATACATGTTTTCATGTATTTGATTAGATTTTAAACTCATTTACTGAATGTCCATGATACGATTCACAGCATGAGAGAATTTGTGATTGGATCACAACTAGTGAGTATCTCTACATGTGTAATTGTGATGTATCAGAATTATCCCTAGTCGATGAATTGATGGATTTGGATACCATCGATTCTGTCGAGACTAGCACGAGGTATACTCCTTGGTGTATCCAAGTAGGTGATTCTCACTGGCTGGAGACATTGTGATGTCCGGAGTTAATCATGGATGCTAGTTATGGTAACTAGTTCATTGGAGTGACCAGCCGTAAGACTTCATATGGTTCTCTGCATATATAGATATGTCAATGAAGTTCTTACTGTAGCTTAAGTGCGATGTTCCTTTGACTTGCGGTATTCAAGTCATCTTGATCATAAAGACTTATGCTTTGACATCTTAAGCAAGCATCTCTGAGGAGATGTGGACCCGGGATGATTGAGTATAAGTCGAAGTGATCGAAGGTGTTTGAATAACCTATAAAGGATTCACCACTCCTTGCGAGGAGATGTATACCCATGGCCTCTCGTCGGATTGTTACTAAAGTCTTTGGCCAAAGCATTACATGTTTAGAGTAAGGTACTCTTAGATACATGTGGAGTAACTAGAATCCGTAGGACGAGGAAATGATACTTGAGCTAGGTGTAACGTAGTCAACTTAGTGGGGACTGACACTATAGACCATGTCCTGAACCAAGTGGGTATAAGATGAGTGAAGGGAATGGGGAACGATTCATTGTAGTTGCTGAAGGGTTTCAAAAATAGTTCTGGATCAACCGTTGATCTTTTCGATTAATTGGGGATCATGATGTACTACTAGGTGTCACTCATGATCGTTATTTGATCAACATAAATCGAGAACCTATTTGGTCACACGCACAACGAGCGTAATTCGAAGGATTTAAAACAAGCTTGAGAATTAGATTCTTAGCCCGAGAGAAACTAGGTTTGGTTGGAACAAACAAGGAGCGAGCATGAAATCGTTTCAGTTGCAATGGAAGCGTGGATGGGTCGTGTCTTATGAAGACATGATGGATGAACCAAATTGGTTTGGTTCTAATCCAATGGTGGAGAATAAACCAAAGGGGTTTGGTTTGTTTTAAACGAATGAATCAAAGTTGGTTTGGTTTATTTTAACTTAAAATAGACTAACATGGTTTGGTTTATTTTAACTTAAATTAATGGAGCGGGTTAACGGGCTTTTGGTTATGATCCGATAACCATTAGGAGAATTTGTTCTCTATAAAATAGGGCTTAAGGGTTTTGTGAAAACCTAATCCAAGCAATCCCTAGTTGCCGCCCACCCCTCCTCTCCTCTAGTGGTCAGCGCCCAACCCTAGCCGCCACCCAGCTTTGTGCCGTCGTCCAAGCTAGTTGCCGGCGTCCAAGCTTCAGCTGGTGATCCTCCGGTGATCTTCTTTGGGTCCGACGACAAGGTGAGCATCAAGCTTCCTTATTTGGCCGACTCCTATTCCTTCACCAAAGTTGTCCAGTTTTCTGGACAACTTGTTTATTTCGTGTCGGAGTGTCATTTGGATGATGTTTGAAGCTCTGACAGCGGCTTCCTTGTCGGGGATTCAATCTTCGGTAATCCTCATAGGTGGAGGACGAAGGATTCATCAAACGGTTGACGAATACCTCTCCAGAGAAGCGAGTTTTTGAGGACTCGTTTTGAATTTGAATTTTTGATTCGGATTGTGATCTTCTCTCGATCACATCGTCTTCGACACGAGGCTAGTAACTCGTACGAATACGAGGCTCGTGACTTTGTGAAGTCATTCTGAAGATACTCGGCGTGGATACGGATAGAGGCGATTCTAGAGAGGATCGCTCCGGTTGATGCCTTTCCCGCTACACGTGATACGTCAGGTATACGTAATATAAATTTCCTTTTATTGCAAAATTTGAATTTACGGTTATGTCTACACATGTTGTACTATGCATGCGTGTGATGTGTATGTTGTAATTAATTAGATTTATTATTTTTATTTTTTCCGATGTGTACATGTTTACGAAATATGTTCGAACACACACTCGCCTTGGTGCCGGAAATCCAACAGGGACATCAACACCCTAATTTCATACTCCTTTCTATGGATAAGAAGGTTTTGAGCAATGGAGGGCACGAATGGAGAACTTCTTCATGTTGGACTTCGTAGATTGAATGATCCTAGTGAAGGGATTTGAATTTCCAAGAGGTCCAAAAGGTGGATATCTCAAGAAGAAGAGATGGATCGAAGAGCAAGTCCAAGCCTTCGAGAGAAACGATAAGGTAATGCAATTGATATTAAATTCATTGCCTAACAATATTGTGTCTAAGTTAGGTGAATGTATAGATGCCAATGAGCTATGGGAAAAATTGGCCAAGCTCCATGAAGAACCACCCATGACTCAAGTAGAGAGAGAGCCCGAAGAAGAAGCTTGATCATCCTCACAAGAAAGTAAGAATTCGGAGGTTAATAGAGAATCGACATCCGGATAGGTGGAAGAAGAAAAGGTGGAAGAAGCCTCCACCTCTAGGATTGAGGGGGAGGAGATTAGATCTCCGGGTCAAGGGCAAGAGCAAGAAGAGCCATCTACGGATTCTAGTTACTGCACATGTATCGAAGAGTACCTTACTCTAAACATGTAATGCTTTGGCCAAAGACTTTAGTAACAATCCGACGAGAGGCTATGGGTATACATCTCCTCGCAAGGAGTGGTGAATCCTTTATAGGCTATTCAAACACCTTCGATCACTTCGACTTATACCCAATCATCCCGGGTCCACATCTCCTTAGAGATGTTTGCTTAAGATGTCAAAGCATAAGTCTCCATGATCAAGATGACTTGAATACCGCAAGTCAAAGGAACATCGCACTTAAGCCACAGTAAGAACTTCATTGACATATCTATATATGCAGAGAACCATATGAAGTCTTAAGGCTGGTCACTCCAATGAACTAGTTACCATAACTAGCATCCACGATTAACTCCATACATCACTATGTCTCCAGCCAGCGAGAATCAGCTGCTTGGATACACCAAGGAGTATACCTCGTGCTAGTCTCGACAGAATTGATGGTGTCCAAATCCATCAATTCATCGACTAGGGATAATTCTGATACATCACAATTACACATGTAGAGATACTCACTAGTTGTGATCCAATCACAAATTCTCTCATGCTGTGAATCGTATCATGGACATTCAGTAAATGAGTTTAAGATCCAATCAAATACATAAAACATGTATACTCAAATAGTGAATCTTCATTTATCATATAAATGGTTCATACATAAGGCGATTGCCTTAGGACATCTCTCATATATTACTAACATAAAATGCTTTTAGCTTATTTTGTTCATATATGATATAAAATGCCCTTAGCTTATTTTGTTCATGTATGATATGAAATGCCTTTAGCTTATTTTGTTCATGTATGATATAAAATGCCTTTAGCTTAAATTATGCATGAAAACATGAATGATAACTTTATGCTAGCTTTAGTTTAATTATGCGTAGATAAACGAACGAAAAACTCATACTAGCCTTACTTTAATATATGAAGGTAAACATGTCTGGAAGACGCAGTAGTAGAGCTGATGAGATAGCACCCCCGCATGACCTTACACACGTAGTCACAGAACTCCAGCGACAAGTCACAGAACAACAACAAGTAATAAATACCCTAATGAATCAGCGAGGAAACTCTACTGCCCCACCAACGGTCCCCGACCCGATGGTTCGACAGGAAGCTTACGATCCGATGGCGGCGAAGCCGGAAAATTTCTCTAGTACTGGTGAGCCATGGGATGCCCAGGCCTGGTTCAAGACGGTGGAAAGCATCGTGGAGCTACTGGACTGGCCTGAATGCGAGAAGATTAAGTGTGCCTCATTCTGCCTTTCGGGAGATGCTCGGATGTGGTGGGAACGGGTTAAAGTAAAGAGACAAGTAAATCAGATGAGATGGACAAATTTCGAGTACGAGTTTTTCGAGGAATTCTTCCACATGAGGGTAACCAACAAGCATTACGACGAGTTCACTGGGTTCAGACAAGGTGACCTATCAGTCGTGGCCCGTGAAGAGATTCAACACTGCGCCTATGCCCAGAGTTGGTCAGCACGGAAAGAGAGAGGGTCAGACTCATGCTGAAGATGCTCCGACCAGAAATAGCTCTGAATGTGGCCGGCGGAGTTCATAGACCGCAGACCGCAGAGGAGTTGTTCAGTAGTGCCTTGATTATCGAGCATTACCTGAACAACATTAATCAGCAAAAGAAAGCACTGAGTGAAGGCAGGGGTCAGACCCAGTCGGGAGGTCAGAGGAACCAGAGTAATTGGAAAGGGAACCACACTGGAAAGAGGAGACAATGGGAGGATCCTAAAGGTGGTCCAAAGAAACAAGCAAGATCCTCGTGTACTACCTGCGAAAAAGTACATCCTGGAGTATGCTACCAAGGCACGAATAGATGTTACAACTGTGGACGGACATGACATAGAATCCGGGACTGCCCTGTCCAGGTTCAGGCACCTCCTCAGCCGTATGCCCAGCCCAGGAGTGCTCCTCCACGATTTACATCGAATCACGGTGTCGAAGGAACCCGATCAACCAAGGGAGACTAGAAGCCCCACCGGTTATGAGCCAGATGCCGAGGTATTCTCTCTCACCCAAGAAGATGTGGCGCCTCTCACTTATCACAGTCGGATATTTATTTTACATCGGCTATCTGCATTATTTGATCGGGCAACATTCGTTTGTTTCTACACACTTTACTAGAGGGATAGACATACCACCACAAGCTCTAGATCGCAAGTTCTTAACCACCCTGCCCTCGGGAGAAGTAATGCCCTCCACTCATATGCTGCGAGCCGCACCCATCAGAATTGCAGACAGAGAACTCTACTGCGATCTGATAGTGCTCGACATGCAGGATTATGATATTATATTGGGCATGGATTTCTTAAGCAAGTACGGTGCTTTGATCGAGTGTCGTAAAAGAAAAGTGGTCTTCCAGCCGGAGGCTGAACCGAAGTTTGAATTTATTAGGGAGCCGAAGAGAAGAGCCAATAAAATTTTATCAACGCTACAGGCACGCAAGATGTTAGACAGTGGGTGCACTAGGTTTCTGGCACACATAGTTGATACTGTTGGGTTTTCATGTGTGAAATAATAAATCTATATTTATTACAACACACACAACACACGCATGCTATTACAACAAGTGTAGACATAACCGTAAATTAAAATTTGCAATAAAAGAAATTATCTACGTTATACCTTTCGTATGACGTGTAGCGGGAACGGCATCAACTGGAACGATCCTCGTAAGAATCGTCTCTATCCGTATCCACGCGGAGCTCCTCGGGATGACTTCGCTAAGTCACGAGCTTCGTCTTCGTACGGGTTACTAGCCTCGTGTTGAAGACGACGTGATCGAGAGATGATCACGATCCGAATCCAAATTCGGATCCTAAAACGAGTTCTCAAAACTCGCTTCTCCGGAGAGGTATTCGTCAACCGTTTGACGAATCCTTCGTCCCCCACCTCAGAGGATTACCGGAGATCAAATCCCCGGTAAGTTAGCCGCTGTCGGAGCACTAACCGTCGTCCAAACGACGCTCCGACGAGAGGAGGAGAAGCTGTCCAGAAAACTGGACAGCTTGGTGGAGGATATAGGCGCCGGCCAACCAAGGAAAGAAAAGGCTCACCTTGATGCCAAACCTATAGGAGATCACCGGAGGGTCGCCGGAGGTTCACCGGCTGAAGCTTGGTCGCCGGCAACAAGTTGGACGGCGGCACAAGAGGTTGGGCGGCGGCACTCTAGGGTTGGCGCCGAAAACCTTCTTCAAGGGGTGGGCGGCAACTCCAAGGGCTTAGGGTTTTTTTGATTAGGGTTTAACAATCCCTTAAGCCCTCTTTTATAGAGAACTAATTCTCTTAATGGTTAATGGATCATATCCATAAAGCCCGTTAACCCGCTCCATTAGGATAAGTTAAAATAAACCAAACCATGATGGTTTATTTTAAGTTAAAACGAACCAAACCAACCTTTGGTTCATTCGTTTAATATAAACCAAACCCTTTGGTTTATTCTCATCCATTGGATTAGAACCAAACCATTTTGGTCCATCCATTATGTCTTCATAAGACACTGCCCATCCACGCTTCCATTGCGACTGAAACAATTTCATGCTCATTTTATGTTTGGTCCAACCAAACATAGTTTCTCTCGGTCTGAGAATCCCATTCTCAAGCTCGTTTTAAATCCTTTGGATTACACTCGTTGTGCGTGTGACCAAATAGGTTCTCGGTTTATGTTGGCTCTCTATAATTAACCATTAATTATAGAACGATCATGAGTGGCACCTAGTAGTACATCATGATCCCCAATTAACCGAAAAGATCAACGGTTGATCCAGAACTATTTCTGAAACCCTTCAGTAGCTCGAATGAATCGTGCCCCATTCCCTTCACTCATCTTATACCCACTTGGTTCAGGACATGGTCTATTGTGTCAGTCCCCACTAGGCTGACTACGTCACACCTAGCCCAAGTATCATTTCCTCGTCCTACGGATTCTAGTTACTCCACATGTATCGAAGAGTACTTTACTCTAAACATGTAATGCTTTGGCCAAAGACTTTAGTAACAATCCGACGAGAGGCCATGGGTATACATCTCCTCGCAAGGAGTGGTGAATCCTTTATAGGCTATTCAAACACCTTCGATCACTTCGACTTATACCCAATCATCCCGGGTCCACATCTCCTCGGAGATGTTTGCTTAAGATGTCAAGGCATAAGTCTCCATGATCAAGATGACTTGAATACCGCAAGTCAAAGGAACATCGCACTTAAGCCACAGTAAGAACTTCATTGACATATCTATATATGCAGAGAACCATATGAAGTCTTACGGTGGTCACTCAATGAACTAGTTACCATAACTAGCATCCACGATTAACTCGGACATCACTATGTCTCCGGCCGGTGAGAATCACCGCTTGGATACACCAAGGAGTATACCTCGTGCTAGTCTCGGCGAATTGATGGTGTCGAATCCATCAATTCATCGACTAGGATAATTCGATACATCACAATTACACATGTAGAGATACTCACTAGTTGTGATCCAATCACAAATTCTCTCATCTTTGTGAATCGTATCGTGGACATTGATAAATGAGTTTAAGATCCAATCAAATACATAAAACATGTATACTCAAATAGTGAATCTTCATTTATCATATAAATGGTTCATACATAAAGCGATTGCCTTAGGACATCTCTCATATATTACTAACGGACTCCACTTGGCTAATGCCAATCGCTACGGTATCCAATACCATAAGCTCTAACATGACCCTCAAACTTACTTTGAGGTAATGCTTTAGTCAAAGGATCCGCTAAGTTCCTTTCAGTGGGAATTTTCTCGATTTGTATTTTGTTCCTACTTATGATCTCTCTGATAAGATGATAGCGGCGAAGCACATGTTTGGATCATTGATGAGACCACATCAAGTTCATAGATGAACTTATTGATCCAAACCGCTTCCTTTGCTGCTTCCAAAGCTGCAACGTATTCTGCCTTAGTGGCAGAATCCGCTATAGTGTCAAGCTTGGAACCTTTCCAACTTATTGCGCCTCCATTTTAGGTGAATACATACCCAGACTGAGACATAGAATCATCCTTGTCTGTCTGGAGCTGGCATCCGTATACCCACGTATCACCATGTACCCTTCTCCATATATTAGGAACGCATCCTTAGTTCTTCTCAAGCACTTAAGGATCGTCTTAACAGCCACCCAATGATCCATTCCTGGATCAGACTGGTATCTGCTCGTGACACTCAGAGCATACGATACATCGGGCCTCGTACATAACATAGCATACATGATAGATCCTATTGCGGATGCATAGGGAATCTTACTCATGCAAATCCTCTCGTCTTTTGTGCGCGGACACATAGACTTCGAAAGGTGTACCCCATGCCTAATGGGTAAGAAACCTTTCTTGGATTCCGACATGCTAAACCTCTTTAGCACTCGGTCTATATATGTAGACTGCGAAAGACCAAGCAACCGTTTCGATCTATCTCTATAGATCTTAATCCCGAGGATGTAGGTTGCTTCTCCCAGGTCTTTCATGGAGAATGTCTTGGATAACCAAACCTTCACTGATTGTAAGATTGAAACATCGTTTCCTATAAGTAGTATGTCATCGACATACAATACTAGGAATACGACTGCACTCCCACTAACCTTTTTGTACACACAAGGTTAAATGCGGATTTTGTGAGAAATCAAACTTTTTGATTGTCTCATCAAGCGGATATTCGACTCTGGATGCTTGCTTGATCCATAAATGGACCGTCGCAATTTGCATACCTTGGTTTTATCAAGCGATGTGAAACCCTCAGGGTATCATATACACGTCCTCGGCGAGTTTCCATTAAGGAAAATTTTCACATCCATCTGCCATATCTCATAATCATAATGAGCTATGGCGGGAGCATCGAATGGATTTAAGCATAGCTACGAGCGAATAGGTTTCGTCATAATCAACACCTTGTTTTTGGCGATATCCTTTCGCCACCAATCTAGCCTTATAGGTAATCACATTACCATCCATCGGTTTTCTTCTTGAAAACCCACTTGCACCCTATAGGCTTTATGCCTTGGTGGGTCAACCAAGTTCCAAACTTGGTTTTCATACATGGAATCCATTTCGACTTCATGGCACCAAGCCACTTATCCCTTTCTGAACTTGTCGGCCACTTCTTCATAAGCTGGTAGGCTCCTCATCATCAATGAGTAACACGTCGTTCGATTCACTTCGAGAAATCCATATCTCTCGGGATATTGCGTGTTCTACGGATCTGAAGATGTGGTGTTACAATAAGTCCGGTAGGATTGCTCATCACTATGAGTTGTCGGTTGTGCTTCACCGGTATCTCATCAATGTCTATTTGAGTCTCTCGAGCCTCCTCAAGCTCGGCGACACTCCCACTTTGTTTTCTTGCAAGAAACTCTTTCTCTAGAAACCACATGCCTTGAAACAAACACCTTTTGTTCCACAGGATGATAGAATTAGTAACCCCTTGTTTCCTTAGGGTATCAATAAATAGACATTTATCGGACTTAGCATCCAATTTATCGTCTGATCCGCTTCACATAAGCGAGACAACCCCATATCTTCAAGTAAGATACATGAGGTTTCTTACTATTCCATATCTCATATGGAGTAGTTGAGACTACCTTAGTAGGCATTACATTTAACAAGTAAACAATGCGAAAGTGCATAAGCCCCAAAGGACTTGGGAAGAGTTGCATGATTCATCATTGACTGACCATGTCCAACAAGGTCGATTCGCCTCTCGGATACACCATTATCTTTGTGGTGTATAGAGTCCATTGAGACAATATACCATTGTCTCTTAGATAATCAGAAACTCTTGACTTAAGTATTCACCACCTCGATCCGATCAGTATTTTAATACTCTTGTCATGTTGTTTCTCTACTTCATTTCTGAATTCTTTGAACCTTTCAAAGGCTTGGACTTGTGTTTCATCAAGAACACATACCCAAACCGTAGTGATCATCGGTGAAGGTAATGAAGTAGCTATAGCCTCCTAAAGCTTGAGTTGACATAGGTCCACATACATCAGTATGTATTAGACCTAGTAACTCTCCCACTCGTTCACCTTTTCCCGTAAAAGGTAACTTAGTCATCTTGCTTTTTAAGCATGATTCGCATGTATCGTATGAATCCAATTCAAACGATTCCAGAATTCCACATCGGTGTAATTCGGACATGCGTTTCTTGCTTATATGGCCAAGACGACAATGCCACATTTAGGAGTCTATTTGATTATCCTTTCGAGCACGCGTGTTGCTCGCTTCGATATTGAAAATGTCCTTTGAATCGTCCAGCGTATAAACACAATTGCTTAAAGTTTCAGTCCCTTAAAGAACTCCATTCAAAGTTATGTAACAACAATTGTTACTAAAAGTCAAATGGTACCCATTTCTATTTAAACAAGAAATAGAAATGATGTTCTTTATCAACGAAGGAACATAAAAGCAATTGTCCAGTTCTAAGACAAGTTCTACAGGGAGTTCCAACAAATACGTTCCGATGGCGAGTGCAGCAACCATTGCTCCATTCCCAACACGTAAATTTGACTCTCCCGTGACGAGTCTTCTTCTATTCCTTAGCCCATATATGTCATTACATATATGTGAGCCACACCCAGTATCAAATACCCAAGTGTCTGAGGAAATAGAATGACAATCAATAAAGAAGATTTCTGAAGAAGATGAGACATCCGATGCCCTATCCTTCTTCAGGGACTCAAGATAAATCTTGCACTTTCTTCGCAAATAGCCCTACTTGTCATAATGATGGCAAGTGCCCTTTTGAGCTAGTTCTACCTTCTTATCCTTTTTCTTTCCTTTCTTCTGTTCTTTTGCCTTCCTCTTAGAACCTTTCTTTGAGGAATCAACTAACAGAACTGCCTTCTCCTCATGCTTTACAGAAGGCTCCACAGTCTTCAGCATATTGAGGAGCTCGGGAATGGTGGATTCCAATTTGTTCATCCGATAGTTCATCACAAATTGCGAGAAACTCTTGGGCAAACAATGCAGAATTAAGTCAATACTTAACTCATGATCCATCACAAAACCGAGGGTAGCTAGCCGCTCGATGTACCCGTTCATCTTTAGCACAAACTGTACTACAGACGAACCTTCTTGCATCTTCGTGGTGAAGAGGAGCCTAGAGACCTCGAACCTTTCGGATCTCGCTTGCTCATCGAACAACTCATGAAGATGGAAGACCATAGTGTTAGCATCCATATGCTCATGCTGCTTCTGCAGCTCAGGTACCATCGCCGCTAGCATGATGCAACTCGCCAACTCAGAATCTGCCACATGTTTCTGATAGACCAACATTTGGTCTGGAGTTGCATCGTCCTTAGGACGGTCAGGAAGAGGCTCTTCAAGGACATATGCAAGCTTTTCTGCCTTGAGAACAATTCTCAGGTTTCTAAGCCACCCAGAAGTTAGGCCCAAATACTTGTTCAATCCAAAATAGTGCGCAAATTCAAAGACGTCATGATCAATTTATTGACCTAGAAATACAAAACGAGCATATATGAGAAAGATGATTTTAAAATGCATCAATATACATTTATTAATCCCATTCATTTTTTAAATTTCAAAAACCCCAAAATCACTTCGGGAGATCGTAGGTCCATCTCCGAATGGGCTGATATCCATCATAGTTATGAACAACCTTGGAGAGAGTCCAACAAGCCATTCATAACTACGACGGTAGGTATCAACTATACCGATTGCATATCACGTATATGCAACTATCACAATGTGCTATCAACTAATTGAATGTTCACACATACATCGGGTTGTTAACACATTAACAAGTATGCATCATATGCATAGCACCCAACTTCACCTCCCTTTACATCGACCTTGGAGAGAGTCCAACAAGCCAATGCTCGTGTTAAAGCCAACCCATTAATCGACATAGTTTTAATATGGTTAGAGCGCATTCAACCAATTAGCCCAGCTTGAGAGAGTCCAACAACCAAAGCTAACGATTAACCTCCGACTCTTACCATATTAGTATTAAACTATTCCATGGTTTGAACATATTCGTGTTCGAGCCGGGCTCGAGAGAGTCCAACAACCCAAACAAGAAATGTAACTGGGTTCTAACCATATTAATGGAAGGTGTAAGCTTTAATATTGATTAAGGGTTTTTATGTCTCATCCTCTTTGCATGCAAATAACTATTATCTACATGGCATGACATACATGGCATACATCTACATGTCACGACACGCATGGCATAATGTTATGCATCTAATGCAATTACATGGCATACAATTATGTCATGTTTATAATTTCCTTATATGTCATAACTATTTATGGAAATAAAATATGTTTAAGATTTGATTCTCCAAATCAAATCATAATTAAATTAGGAAACAAATTTCCAAATCTAATCACATATTTTATTCATGGAATTATTTGATTAAGGAAAATCTATTTAGGAAATCAATTTCCTAAATCTTTAAAACTACTTATGGAAATAAAATATTTTAAGATTTGATTTCCCAAATCAAATCATGATTAAATTAGGAAACAAATTTCCAGAATCTAATCAAATATTTTATTTATGGAAAATATCAATTTCCATAAATACTTCCAACTTTCCAAAAGTGAAAGATTTCCATAAATACTTCTAGACTTTCCAAAATTGAAAAATTTCCATAAATACTTCTAAATTTCCAAAATTTAGAAAATTTCCAGAAATACATTATGACTATCGCAAAACCATTTTACGATTATGTCGAAACACAACCTGGGCTCTGATACCATTGTTGGGTTTCCGGCACCGCGGCATGTGTGTGTTCGATCATGTTTCGTAAACATGAGCACAGCGGAAGCAATTAAAAATAATAAATTTATATTTATTACAACACACACAACACACGCATGCTATTACAACAAGTGTAGACATAACCGTAAATTAAAATTTGCAATAAAAGAAATTATCTACGTTATACCTTTCGTATGACGTGTAGCGGGAACGGCATCAACCGGAACGATCCTTGTAAGAATCGTCTCTATCCGTATCCACGCCGAGCTCCTCGGGATGACTTCGCTAAGTCACGAGCTTCGTCTTCGTACGGGTTACTAGCCTCGTGTTGAAGACGACGTGATCGAGAGATGATCACGATCCGAATCCAAATTCGATCCTAAAACGAAGTTCTCAAAACTCGCTTCTCCGAGAGGTATTCACAACCGCTTGACGAATCCGTCGTCCCCCACCTCAGAGGATTACCGGAGATCAAATCCCCGGTAAGTTAGCCGCTGTCGGAGCACTAACCGTCGTCCAAACGACGCTCCGACGAGAGGAGAAGAAGCTGTCCAGAAAACTGGACAGCTTGGTGGAGGATATAGGCGCCGGCCAACCAAGGAAAGAAAAGGCTCACCTTGATGCCAAACCTATAGGAGATCACCGGAGGGTCGCCGGAGGTTCACCGGCTGAAGCTTGGTCGCCGGCAACAAGTTGGACGGCGGCACAAGAGGTTGGGCGGCGGCACTCTAGGGTTGGCGCCGAAAACCTTCTTCAAGGGGTGGGCGGCAACTCCAAGGGCTTAGGGTTTTTTTGATTAGGGTTTAACAATCCCTTAAGCCCTCTTTTATAGAGAACTAATTCTCTTAATGGTTAATGGATCATATCCATAAAGCCCGTTAACCCGCTCCATTAGGATAAGTTAAAATAAACCAAACCATGATGGTTTATTTTAAGTTAAAACGAACCGAACCAACCTTTGGTTCATTCGTTTAATATAAACCAAACCCTTTGGTTTATTCTCATCCATTGGATTAGAACCAAACCATTTTGGTCCATCCATTATGTCTTCATAAGACACTACCCATCCACGCTTCCATTGCGACTGAAACAATTTCATGCTCGCTTTATGTTTGGTCCAACCAAACATAGTTTCTCTCGGTCTGAGAATCCCATTCTCAAGCTCGTTTTAAATCCTTTGGATTACACTCGTTGTGCGTGTGACCAAATAGGTTCTCGGTTTATGTTGGCTCTCTATAATTAACCATTAATTATAGAACGATCATGAGTGGCACCTAGTAGTACATCATGATCCCCAATTAACCGAAAAGATCAACGGTTGATCCAGAACTATTTCTGAAACCCTTCAGTAGCTCGAATGAATCGTGTCCCATTCCCTTCACTCATCTTATACCCACTTGGTTCAGGACATGGTCTATTGTGTCAGTCCCCACTAGGATGACTACGTCACACCTAGCCCAAGTATCATTTCCTCGTCCTACGGATTCTAGTTACTCCACATGTATCGAAGAGTACCTTACTCTAAACATGTAATGCTTTGGCCAAAGACTTTAGTAACAATCCGACGAGAGGCCATGGGTATACATCTCCTCGCAAGGAGTGGTGAATCCTTTATAGGCTATTCAAACACCTTCGATCACTTCGACTTATACCCAATCATCCCGGGTCCACATCTCCTCGGAGATGTTTGCTTAAGATGTCAAGGCATAAGTCTCCATGATCAAGATGACTTGAATACCGCAAGTCAAAGGAACATCGCACTTAAGCCACAGTAAGAACTTCATTGACATATCTATATATGCAGAGAACCATATGAAGTCTTACTACCGGTCACTCCAATGAACTAGTTACCATAACTAGCATCCACGATTAACTCCGACATCACTATGTCTCCACCAAAGTGAGAATCACCGCTTGGATACACCAAGGAGTATACCTCTTAGTCTCGATGTAATTGATGGTGTCCAAATCCATCAATTCATCGACTAGGATAATTCCGATACATCACAATTACACATGTAGAGATACTCACTAGTTGTGATCCAATCACAAATTCTCTCATGCCGTGAATCGATCGTGACATTCAGTAAATGAGTTTAAGATCCAATCAAATACATAAAACATGTATACTCAAATAGTGAATCTTCATTTATCATATAAATGGTTCATACATAAGGCGATTGCCTTAGGACATCTCTCATATATTACTAACAGATACAAGTCAAGTCGAGGAACAGAAGCTAGAAGATGTCAGAGTTGCATGCAACTACCCAGAAGTATTCTCAGATGAACTACCAGGGTTAGCCCCAGATAGAGAAGTTGAATTCGAGATCGAATTGATTCCGGGTACTAACTCGATCTCTAAAGCACCTTACCGTATGACACCGACTGAATTAAAGGAACTTCATGGACAGCTACAGGAGTTACTCGACAAGGGACTTATTCGCCCAAGTCGCTCTCCATGGGGAGCTCCAGTGCTGTTGGTGAAGAAGAAAGATGGGTCTATACGAATGTGCATAGACTACCGAGCGCTAAATAATGTGACGATCAAGAACCGGTACCCTTTGTCGCGGATTGACGACCTATTCGACCAACTAAAGAGTGCCACCGTCTTCTCTAAGATCGACCTAAGGTCCGACTATCATCAAGTAAAAGTGAAATCAGATGATATACCAAAGACGACCTTTCGGACCAGATACGGACACTACGAGTTCGTAGTTATGCCCTTCGGAGTGACGAATGCACCTGCTCTGTTCATGGATTTGATGAACCAGGTATTCTCGGCATTCCTCGACAAGTTTGTGATCGTCTTCATCGACGACATACTGATATATTCGAGAACCCCAGAGGAGCACGCAAAACACCTGAATATAGTATTGTAGATTCTCCGGGAAAAGCAGTTATTTACAAAGTTCTCCAAATGTGAGTTCTGGCTCGAACAAGTATCATTTTTGGGTCACGTCATATCCAAGCACGGAGTGATGGTAGACCCAATAAAGATCGAAGCCGTGAGTAACTGGAACCGACCAAGGAATGCCAGCGAGATCAGAAGCTTTCTTGGGCTAGCAAGCTACTACCGAAAGTTTGTAGAGAACTTCTCCAGGATTGTCGCCCCTATGACAGTCCTCACCAGAAAGAACAAGAAATATGAGTGGACGAACGCCTGTGAGAGGAGTTTCTGTAATTGAAAAGGAGATCGACCAACGGCCCAATCCTTGCTCTTCCTGACAAGAATGAAGGCTTCGACATGTACAAAGGACGCCCAAGTTGGGACTCGAGTCAGACTCATGAAGAATGGCAAGGTCATTACCTACGCCTCTAGGCAACTCAAGGAACACGAAAGGAATTATCCCACCCACGATTTAGAGCTAGCGGTCATGGTCTTTGCTCTCAAAACATGGAGGCATTATCTATATGGAGCTCAGTGTAGGATTTATACTGCACCACCGTAGTCCAAATATTTCTTCACACGTATGACCTCAACATGAGACAACGCAGATGGCTCGAGCTCGTCAAGGATTATGACTGCGAGATTCTCTACCATCCGGGGAAAGCTAACAAGGTGGCTGATGCACTCAGCAGGAAGTCCTGCGCCACCTTGATGTCTCTATCAGTGTTATCTCGACCCTTAGAAAAAGAGATTATGCGTTACGGTGTTGAAATCATTACCGGACAGCTCTCGACCATGACGATAGCACCGACGCTGTTCGATGATATACTGGAAAAGCAAGCCCGTGACCCAAGCCTTCAGAGGATCAAGCAAGAGGTCTTGGAAGGAAAGGAAGACGGGTTTCAGATCTCGATAGTGGAGTACTCTACCTCGTGGATCGCTTGTGTATTCTCGACGATCCGTAATTACTAAGGAGATATTAGAGGAAGCTCATGGAACTCCTTATGCGATGCATCCTGGAACCACCAAGATGTACCAAGACCTGAAGAGAAAGTTCTAGTGGTTCAGAATGAAAAGAGATGTGGCTCAGTATGTCAGTACCTGCCTGACCTGCCAGAGGGTTAAGGCAGAACACCAGAGACCTAGAGGAACACTGCAGCCGATCCAGATTCCAGAATGGAAATGGGAAGACATTTCTATGGATTTCATCTCGTGATTGCCCAAGATGACAAAACTTATGATGCTATATGGGTAATTGTGATGATTGACGGTCCGCCCACTTCTTAGCAATCAAGATGACCTATTCGACGGAGAGCAACTGCTCGCTTATATGCTAGGAAATTATCGACTACATGGAATTCCTAAGACCATCATTTCGATGAGATGGTCGCTTTATCTCCCATTTCGGGAATGTGTTCTGTAAGGCCCTAGGCACGGTTATTGTTCAAGATCGCTTCCATCCTGCATGACTGACTGCATCAAAGAGTAAATCAAGGCATCGAGGATATGTTACGAGCTTGCGCTCGATTTCAAAGGTGGTGCGATACTTATGTTTGGCGTAGACTACAATAATAGCTACCAAGCTACTATTAGGAATGGCACCCTACGAGGCTCTATACGGAGGAAATGTAGATCTCCATATGCCGGGTACGAGGGTGGTGAAAAGAAGAGGATGGGACTCAGACGGATTTCATCGACGACACCACCCGAGCTATACTAACATCCCGAGAATTGAAACCGCCAGAGCCGACAAAAGAGCTTATGCGATATGCGGCGAGACCGCTTAGAATTCGGGTTGGGGACCTAGTATTCTCAAAGTGGCTCCTATGAAGGGAGTGATGAGATTCTGAAGGAAGGGTAAATCGAGTCCACGCTTACGGGGACCGTATCCGATATTGCAGAGGATTGGCAAGGTAGCTACAAGCCGAGCCGCCTCAAGAGATGTCGCTATTCACAACGTGTTCCATGTCTCTGTGCTCAAGAAATGCATTTCCAAAGATCGGACCAAGTGATCGAGCCACAAACAGATAAGTTCAAGAGGACTTGAGTATTGAAAGTCGCCTATCCAAATACTAGACCGAGAAATCAAGAGGCTAAGGAACAAAGAGGTGCCCTTAGTAAAGGTCACGTGCAAGCGAGAATCAACGATACGAGGAAGCTACCTGGGAACGCAAGGAGGACATGAAGCAGAAGTACCCAGAATTGTTCTAAGTTTCGAGGACGAAACTTTTAAAAGGTATGAAGGATTGTAACGCCCGTAAAATTTCTAACAATTTTACAAGAATTTTTGGCTTTGCGATAATGGGCTTTATGTGGGCCTTTTTCAAAAATAAAAGAAAATAAGCCAAAAAGGGATGCAAGGCCTAGGAATTGAACCCCAAACCTCTAGAGATAGCCAAGCCCTATAGATGCACCCACTAACCAGAAGCCCAATAGGATTATATCATTAGAGGAATAGGGGAAATTATGGTTAAGTGTAAGGGAGATCAATGGACTCTTCAAACGAATAAATAGGGGGAATGAGGGGGCATGAGTTATCAAAACTTCATTTCTCCTCCTCTTCCTCTTCCTCACCGAATTTTAGAGCTCCCTCTTCATCCTTTGGCCGAACCCCATCCAAGCAAGGAGAAGGCTAGGTTTTGGTTTTCCTTAGGCATCTTCCCACTCAAAGCAAAGCGAAGGATGTAAGTATCCCTCACCTGCATACGAGTAGCTTCGATTGATGTTTGTAAAAGAAATCCATATGATATATTCGGCCAACATGAATTTTTGGGCGTTTCATTGAAATTCTATATCATGTTTGTAAGAAGAAGATGTTGTTAGGAGGTTAATTGGATTAAGTTAAAAGTTAACCCTAAAAACCTACATGGATCATTCGGCCACCCCTATATTTTGATGATTCAATGAAGCTTTAATCCATGTTTTGTAGGCTTATGACATTGTTAGTATGTTAATTGGATTAGGTTAAAAGATAACCCTAGAAACCCCTATGGACTATTCGGCCAACACATGTTTTTGGGTGTTTTATTGAAATTCTATATCATGCTTGTAAGAAGAAGATGTTGTTAGGAGGTTAATTGGATTAAGTTAAAAGTTAACCCTAAAAACCTACATGGATCATTCGGCCACCCCTATATTTGATGATTCAATGAAGCTTTATTCCATGTTTTGTATGCTTATGATGTTGTTAGTATGTTAATTGAATTAGGGTAAAGGACTAGCCCTAAAAACCTATAAGGACATTCGGCCACCCCTATATTTTGATGATTCAATGAAGCTTTATTCCATGTTTTGTATGCTTATGATGTTGTTAGTATGTTAATCGAATTAGGGTAAAGGATTAGCCCTAAAAACCTATAAGGACATTCGACCACCCCTATATTTTGATGATTCAATGAAGCTTTATTCCATGTTTTGTATGCTTATGATGTTGTTAGTATGTTAATTGAATTAGGGTAAAGGACTAGCCCTAAAAACCTATGAGGACATTCGGCCACCCCTCTTGTATGGATGCTCCAATGAAGTTTTATTCCATGTTTGTATGCATATGGTGTTGTTAGTATGTTAATTGAATTAGGTTAAAAGACTAGCCCTAAAACCTACAAGGACCATTCGCCACCCTCTTGTATGGATGCTCCAATGAAGTTTTATTCCATGTTTGTATGCATATGATGTTGTTAGTATGTTAATTGAATTAGGTTAAAGGATCGCCCTAAAACCTACATGAACCATTCGGCCAACCATTGTCCTTTAACATGCTCTAGGTTAGGTTAACATGTGTTTTATGTTGGGGGAATTCATGTTGACTTGTGATATTAAATGAGGCTAGATGAAGATGACATGCTTTAGGTTAGTGTTTATTTACTCTTGATGTTTATGCCTTATGCCATACCCTATGTGTATGTGATGTTTAAGATATGTTATGAAACGAAATACGATATGATCATGAAATGAAAAATGATATGTTTATGAAACGAAGTATGATATGTGTATGAAGTGAAAAAAAAAATGATATGTTCATGAAGTGAAGAACGATATGCTATGAAATGAAGTATGCTATGTTTGCAAAATGAAATAAGCTATGTTATAACAAAAGCATATAAGTATTTTACCTTCTGCATGGCTTGTACCAAGACCTTAACAAGGTCCAAAGGGATGAGCTCCTAAGACGCCCTAGGTCGATGGAATAAGACTCGGGCCTAGGATGAGCCTCTATGTATGATTGCCCCTAGGTCGACGGACTAAGATCGGGCCTAGTACGGGATGGGCTCCAAGATGCCCTAGGTCGATGGAATAAGACTCGGGCCTAGGATGAGCTTCTACGCTATGACGATTGTCCTAGGTCGACGGACTAAGATCGGGCCTAGTAACCTAGTAGGTTCGAGACTTGCTACCTCGGGTCTATTTAGGGATGCGCGCTATGATAATGAAGAAGTGGTACAATGCCGGGCCCAAATATGTTGAGATTTATGTTACGTACCTATAATATATGTTTTCAAAAAGCATCCTGCATATGTTTACATGATTTGATTGTTAGGTTCACATGCTATGTTGATATGTCATATATATGTTACATGTTATATTTGATATGTCATGTTATTGCTGCCATGTTACCTATGATATATGTTATGTTTGATATGTCATGTTATGCTACTATGTTACATATGATGTATGTTATGGTTGATATGTCATACATAGGTTGTATGTTATGTTGATATGTCATGTACATGTTGCTATGTTACATATGATGCATGTTATGTTTGATTAAGTCATATATATACATGTTATGCTGCTATGTCATAGATGATACATGTTATGTTTACTTATGTTACTTATGCTACATGTTAAGTTGCTTATGCCATGTACGTTATATGTTATGTTGCTTATATGTTATGAATGTTACATGCCATGAATAATGTCGATGTGCGGTTTTTGTGAGTAGGACAGGATCTTACTAAGCCTATGTGCTTATAGTTTATCTTTCCCTCGTACTGCAGATAAGGGTAAGGGATGGATAAACTAAAAGGAGCAGCAGGAGGGGCCAAGTGTGTGTGGTAGTGGCATGGTGGAGAAGATCCGTTATGTCCTTATTTATGTCTCCTTATGATGATGATGTTATGAACTTGAACTAAGCACTAAGTATCTATATATGTTATGATGCATGCTCTATGTTAATAAGAAGAAGTAAGGAAGAAGTAAGAAGAAGTATCTATATATATTATGATGCATGCTCCATGTTAAGAAGAAGAAGTATCTATATATGTCAATGCATGTTTATGTTTAAAAAAAAAAAAGAAAAAAAAATGTGTCTAAAGTCTTCCGCTGTAAGAAGTACGAAGAATGTATAAAGTCTTCCGCTGTAAGTAATGTATGTATGTACGATCGCGTCACGCGCTGCCCCTCCGGATTCCGGACCCTTGGAAAGGGTGGGCGTGACAACCGGATCATTACCGGAGTCAATGCCTAAAGGGGGAGAAGAAGACTAAAAAGGGAGCTACACATATAGGGGGAGCCTCTAAGACAAACCCTAAGGTAATTTCTAATTTTGCTCATTCCTTAATTAATAGGCAAAAGCATATTAGGAATAATCTTGCTATTTATCATAAAGAGCATGCTAGAAATAGGTTTTATTGTTTAGGGGCTAAGAATGCCCACATTACAAATAAGGAAAAATTTGGGACTAATGTCCCTAGAAAAACCTTACCTAGGGAATCTATTAAGAAAATAGAAGATCATTTAGGCCTTAATCCAAAGAATTCTAGACATATGCCTAGGAATGGCAAAATTGATCAAATAAACAATGGGCCCACCAAATTAAAGAAATTGGAGTTAGAGAACCAAGCCTTGAGGTCAAGACTTAAGAAACTTGAAAAGACCCTTAGAAATATACAAAATCAAATGCAAGGGTCAAATAGTCAAAGTCTAGGGTCTATAAGTCAAAGTCAAAGACCTAGGAAATAAGAACCATCCAAGGGCAAGCTTAAGCCCAAAAAGACCTATCATAATGTTCTATTTGATTATGGAACTCAAACTAGGTCTAGAAAAGCCAAGGTTACTAGGAAAGTCATCTCTAAGGGTAACCAAGGTATGTGCATAGTGGCTAGGGTTTCAAGGGAACCTAGGGAAGCCACTAAGAAGATTACAAGGAGAGTTACCCCTAGAGTTAACCTAGGCAATACCCAATTGACCAAGGCTACCAAGCCTAAGAGGGTTATTAGGAGGGTATCTAGGGAGATTATCCCTAAGGAATACCTAGTAAACCCAAGGAGCTCAAATAAGTTTTGGATTCCTAAGAGCGTGATCGATTCACGCTAAATAGGTTTAGGTGTGACACCTTGAATGGATAGGTAGTTAACCTAACCATGGTGAAGGTGACACTTTAGGTTATTTTCAAGGTTATGGATATCTTGGAAATATATTTGAATTATAATCCTAAAAGATTTTAGGATGTGCCAATATACTTTGAAGATTATGAAAAATCAATCAAATTGGCACAATTTAGACTTAGAGGTTGAGGTGTGTCATTTGAGTTTTTGGCACACTTGGGGGCTTAGTAGTAATATGACAAAATGGATTTAATAATAACAAATGACAACAAATATTAAAATTTAGGTATTATATACCTTTATATTTTATTTGCCATGCTTTGTTTGCCATATAACATGTCATGACATCATATCTATTTTTAATCATATAAAATGTCATGAGTATACTTAGGGTTAGTTTTTAATGTCATGTATATTTAGATTATATCATATGACATGACATCATGATCATTGGCCATGTTTATTTATATCATCATTTATGCCATGATCATTCATGCATTTAATTTGATTAAAATTGATTTAAGGATTATGACATGACTTGAAGTCCCATGTATGAGGGAATCAAGTAGGGTTGCCTTAGAAAAATATATGGAACCCTAGATTAGGAGAACAAAACGTACATCTCACAATCACATTGACTTGTGTATATTTTATACACCCTAGATACATGTGAGATGCTAGGATATGAGTTAAGTTCAAGGTGCATAGTTTTTGCATCTAGATGAACCAAAACTCATCTTTTACTATTGTGTGGATCATTGGAAAAGCTTTTGTTCAAGTCATGTACATTAAGCCCAAAGAATATGATCCAATATAAGGTTTTGAAAATATTTTAAAATCATTTTGAAAAACCTTGGTGTAGTCTATCTTTTGATAGAAGTCACCATTGATGAAGTTAATACAAAGTGAGCTAAAACATTGAAGTTTTTCTTCACTTTTGAACTTTATGTCAATTTCACTATTTTATGGGTAAAATGTTTTTTAAATATTTTTCACCCATTTTATTGGTCATAAGTATTATACATATGAAGTTTCATAATTTTTTGAATTACGTATAATTATTTATGAATTTCTAAAATTCGATTCTGATAATCAAATTGAAATTTGATTATCACCAACCGCTCTTGTCGATCGATTGATGAGCAATGACATAATGATCGTTGATCGATAAAGTCGATTGCCAGGCTGATTTCGGGTAAACAAGGTATGTTTAGCCCATTTTAAGCTATGATAAGGTTCTCTAATCACTCCTAGCCTTAGGATATGCTTTGTGAAGCATTAAAAATGGTGAAAATCCATTGAATATGGATTAGGAGAGTTGTTAGGGTGATGTATCAATTTTAAGGTGAGTGAAAGTTCAATGTTGAACTTTGAACCTCATTTTTGATTGTTTAGAGTTCCTATTAGCTTAAGGACTTCCCAAGGACATTGTTGGTACAATGGTCAAGGGTGAGCAAGCTTTTAGAGGGAGGTATCCATCATGGGATGATGGATATTATTTTTCCTCATGAGGGGGAAAAATGGGATTTTGATATGTCCAATTTGAAAATTGGGAGAGTTTGTAGGATTGCCTCTCTTGAGTGATATGAGACTTATCACTAGGAAGATTGTAGGCATCTTAGATGTCTTTGGATCAAGGGAGAGATTGTAAGATCTTATTGGGATATGAGACATTGACCTCCTTGGGGTGAACCTTTTTGATGTATGTCAAAAAGGGAGAGAATGTATGGAATTACCAATTTCGGATAATTAGTAAGGGAATTTGAGTTAGAGGCCTAACTCAAGAGTGTTTTTGTCAAACATCAAAAAGAGGAAGATTGTTGGTGCAATCGACCTAGGTCATGATTGATCAGACTCGAGTTTAACTCAAGCGATATTTTGATGTTCGATAAAAACATATGACAATGTGATTGTTATGGTAAAGTCCAAGTCACGGGTACTTGACATGGAAAGTCCAAGTGGGACACTTGGCATTGGAAAAGTTCAAGTCTTGAGTACTTTGCATGTAAAATCCAAGCATGGGTCTTGGCAAGGGAAAGTCCAACATGGGTTGACAAGAAAAGTCCAAGCATGGGTCTTGGCAAAGGAAAAGTCCAAGCATGGGGTCTTAGCATGGAAAGTCCAATATGGGTTGACAAGGGAAAGTCCAAGTTTGAGTCTTGGCATTTGGAAAGTCCAAAGGGAATATTGACAGCGTAAAGTCCAAGCGGGAGTCTTGACAGCATAAGTCCAATGATTGGCAGCATAAAGTCTAAGCGAGAGTCTTGACAGCGTAAGTCTAATGTGCCTTGGCGGTGTAAACACCGTTAGCATGACAATAGCCGATGGAATCACCTGAAGGCTAGCGTATGAATGAACAAGTCATGGATAACTTGGAGGGATCCGATAGGTGTGAGGCTGACGGAGATGGCTAGAAGGCTTAGGTCTAGGCTAAGGGTGGTCTAGCAAGTATGGGGGCACCATACTTGGATTAAAACCTCATGTTTGAGGTGTATCACCGATCGAGACTATGGTCGGGCCGACCGTGTGAGTCAACTAGGGTTCGATCGCGGGAAGTGCCCGGCATGACCGCTGCAGGTGGGCAGATCGGCCGGTCGGAGCGACCGATCTAGTGATCACCGATCGATGCTCGATCCCGCACGTAAGGATCTCTAGTCGAGTGATCGACCCGAACACTCGACTGATTAAGCCATCAGTCGACTGATGGGTATGATCAGTCGATTGATGGTGTATCCATTGGACTTATCCGACGTGGTTCATGCCATTGTGAGACAACGGATACAGGGGCAGTCGATTGATGTCCCGATCAGTCGACTACTAGGTGAAATTCAGTCCAAGGAGCAGCTTTAAATTGAGCTCGTGGAAGAGAGATTTGGCAATGGTTCTTTGGGAGTTTTTGGGGCGAATTGCTGTTGTAATTCAAGGTCTCCAAGGCTACTTTTCAAGCAAACAAAAGCAAGCACTCAAGTTCTCTTGTAAAATGTTTTTCTTTACTTGTATTGTATTTCATACTTGTATTTGCTTGCATTTGTTGTATTACTTAGTCTAATCATTTGTACGAGGTTTCTCCACTTCCGACTTGTGTCGAGAAGGAGTTATTGTTATAGTGATGTGTGATTTGCATCGCTAGGGCTCTTACGAGCCCAACCCATGAAGTATCAACCATTCAGTTCCGAACTACGTTATATAGTTGTGTTGTGGATTGTGCTTGTGTATTTGTATTGTATATTTCATTTTTCCGCTGCGTATTAATATCTTGTAGCAAGCACGATCGAGATCCATCGCAAACGACGAACGAGCTATTCACCCCCCCTCTAGCGGTCATCGAATGACCCTACAATATTCATTTTGACATTTGACATGTGCTATAAGTCCATCACTTGAGTGTAAAAATGTTAAAATTATATGCTTGACTCGAGCATTTTAAGAAATGTTAGCAGCTTGATTTGATTGCTTGAATGTTTTAAGTTTTAACAAGATATTTTATATATTTTGATTTGTTGACATAATAACATTTATTAAATTGTGTCTTGTACTATTGTACTCTTGTTGACATTTATAATGTATTTAATTTAAATAGTTATGTTATTGTGTAATATTGAGTGTTTTAATTTTTAACGATGAAATTTAAGAATATACAAGAAAACAAATTCTATAAATATAGGGGAGGTATTATTTATTTATTTATTTTAAATTCTAATAAGCGGTGTAAATTTAAGATTCCATACAATATGTATAACATCTAATTGTATATATTCATTAAATACACGAAATGACATTAAATTAAAGTTTGACAATAGAATTTTACAGCAGATAGTCGACTATTTCAGGAATCAATTAACTGTTTATCGTAAAGTTCATTTGGACAACATACAAACAGATTAATAGTCGATTGACTAAGAAATAATCATCTATAACATCACTGATCGGTTTATAACATCACTGATCGATCAAAATTATCATCGACCGATTTGAGCCATCTGACTAAGAAACAATCTGCGTTCCCATCCATTGGATCGATCGATTTCGATTCGTGAGCATCGCTTTCTACTTATCGATCGTCATCACGATCGATTGATCATCAATGATCGATTATAAAAATTGATTTTTTCGATTTTTAACTGACAAAATTGATTTTTTTGGCTTAATCAGTTCGGTTTGGTAAAAAATTTTAGTTGATTCGATTAAGTTAAAAAAATTTAAGTTTATTCGATTTCGATTTTAATTGGTCCGATAGATTCGGTTTAATCGATCGATCATCCTTGCTTATGTGAATACAAATTTATTAGAATTATTAATATGGATAATAATAAAAAGTTCTATTAGAAAAAGTTTTTTTTTCCAATTGATTTAAATTGTCACCCTACAGAACAGATCAAACAAAATATGAAACACCGCCAAAGACGGAAACAAAGACAACCATCTGGCCGAAGAAGATAAAAATAGACGAACAATCATATTATTGGACACTCGCCACAATCACACTACCCACTGGTGCAACTCTACCCACGGTCATGCTACAAGTCAACAAACTGGATGATCTATCAAAGAGAACCCAAAAAAAAAAAAATTCATGAAAGACAACGATTCACATAATTAGTTAATAAAATCAACGATACTAACTGCAATTAGCTAGCGTTTCCGATATTGGCGACACGTGACAGAGTTCCGGTAGATACGTTGCTCAGACAGCGGCGCTGCAGGGCTCACGGGCGAAGCCGATCCGGCCGTTGGGCACGTCGAAGAGCACCCTGTGGTTCTGTTGCTGCATGTTCGCTACCACGTTGATCATCGAGTTCATGTTGTCTGGCGACGCTGCCATCGCGAGGCAAGAGATCGTCCCCGCCGTGCTGTGGATCATCACGTTCTCTGGCGGCAGCGTCACGTTCATCCCCGCGAACATCAGCGAGATGGACGGCGCCTTCACGGGCCCGCTGTAGCACGTGTCGAAACCGCCGAGCGTTGTCACAGGCCCCGCCACCTTCATCCGCCGCCGGAACTCGTCCCGCACAGCGGCGTACGCGGGCAAAACCAGGCGCGTGAACATGGTCCCGGAGTCGACGATGGTGCCGGCGCCGGTTACTGGATCGAAGGCCAGCGCGGAGGGGGGAATGTCGACCACCTTGCGCCCCACGCGGACGCCAACCATGTTGACGTAGTAGAGCGAGGAGCGGCGAGGGTTAGAGAGCAGAGGCGTGGTCTTGATGCGCTTCGGCTGGCCGATGGGGCCGAGCCGGAGCGTTCCAGTGAAGTTGAGGGACTTAAAGCTGGGAAGGCAATAGGAGAAGGTGGAGTCGTAGAGGCTCTTAGTTTGGGACAAAAAGGAGAGCGGGCCGCGGCCGAGGCCGAGGATCCCCTGCGGAGGAACAGAGTTGCCGCCGGTGACCTTCTGCAGGCATCCGAAGGTGTAAGAGGGCACGACGTCGGCCGCGAGGGCGAGGGAGTCCTGAACGAGGCCGGCCTGGATGGAGGAGGTGCCGTAGGTGAGGTTGAAGGCGCAGGAGACGGCACCGGCAGGGCAGGAGGGGTTGGGGACCTGGCCGCACTGCGGGGAGCCGCAGCGTAGAGGACGGTAGCTGGTGGAGCTAGCAGCGGCGAAGGAGGCGGCGGCAGAGGGACAGCCGAGGCAACCGGAGCAGGGGAGCCAGGCGGCGTCGTTGCTGTTGTCGAGAGCTACGAGGAGGGACTGAGGCGGGGAGCCAACCTTCGTGCGGACGATGTAGTTCGGGATCTGGAGGAGCTGGCGGCCGGAGGCGAGGGGGACGAAGGAGCGGCCAGCGGAGGCGGCGAGGGAGGAGAGGTAGAGGAGCCGGGATGAGTCGCGGGAGAGGAGGTCCATTATGGTGTCCTCCCACGAGGAGAAGGGCGCGGCGCCGAGAGGGGAGCAAGGGCCGAAGGCGTGGAGGATGTGGACCGTGGAGCCCTCGTCCGGCGGGGTGGAGCAGGGAGTAGCGCCCGTGATGGCGGAGGCGTTGGCCACGAGGAGAAGGAGGTTAAGCAGAAGGTTGGCCATGGCCGGACGTAGCTCCGATGCTTGAGAGATTTGAGTGGGAAGAGACGATCGGAGGGGAGTTAAATAGCAAAGGAAGAGTGGCTGTGACCGTCACCGTGTAGTTGGAAATGGAATGCCACCATGTGAAGAGTTTTGAATGCCAACAACCATGACTGATTCTTATTGATGAAATTGCAATTTTAATTATTTTCTATACTAACCGAATTCATGGCCGCAGTAACATTTGTTTGAATCACTTTTTAGTTGATCGCGTCTTTTAAATCTTAATTCTTTTGGGTCCCATCGGAAAAGTTCACACCCTGATATGTTATCTAATATATGAATATTTGTTGTCCTCCGGGATGGCGCGGTGGTAAGATAATGTGATTGTTTTGGATATGGAGTGGGATCGATTTCGGAGGGGATCTAAAATCTCTCCTGGGTTCAGATGACCCTCCACTTTTGTCACGCGTAAAGGACATACCTCGCGATTTACCTCTCCGCCGGCCTGAGACGAATGACATGTGCGCTAGTTGGGTAAATTCTCAACTTTTTAGATAACATATGAATATTTGTTATATTTTTATATACGTATTTTATTATTTAGTATGTTCTATTTTTATTATTTTATTTATGATTTTATAAGTGATATTAATTAGTACGATAGATGATATCAAATAGTATAATATTTCATCGCCCTAACTCGTACCGACTCTAACTCCCGTCTTCATGCAACAACTACTAATGACATCGTTTACACTAATGCTCCATTGGGATGATCCATTAGTTAGAATAGTATAGATATTATTATATATGGATAAAATTTAAATTTTAATATGAAATTTAAAAATTTTATTCCGATTCAAAATTTGTCTGTTGTTTTTATCAACGGATCAAAGAGTATAGTATTCTCATGATTTATTTTTTTTTATCATCACTGAGAGACCGATAATGAAAAATATTGAAAGTGAATATAATCATTTTTTGCTATAAATTTAGAATAAATTAAGATGTCGAAATGAAAATCCCAATAATAACTTAGAAAATAATGTTAAAGAACTAACAACAAATTAAACTTCAATTAATGACCTAAATTAGACAACAGTTAGCATACAATTTAGGATCTCTCTTGGACAAAAAAATAATGTGTTTATTCTTAATACCTAAAAAATAATTTAGGATCTCAGACGCAGGGGGATTGATTAAGATGGAAGAGTTAGCGAGGTGGGGCAGTGAATGCTATGGTATTCACGTGACCTGGGGCCCGTACCAGAGCAGTTCAATTCAATGACGTTGTTCCTTGCAGCTTTTGCTACAGCATGTAAAAAAGTGAATCATTGGAGAACACTGCACTGTCACTGTGTTTGTTTTAAAATCTTCTAAAGTTGCAGCCGATTGATCACATGAGTCATTATTTCTCTAATTGAATTAGATCAAATCTAAGTGAAACTTTTCATCATCTCAATGCTCATCTCAGTGCGTAGGTGCGATTACATTTACACTTCAGAACTGGTCGGAAGTTGTTTAAATCGGTGACCTACCTTTAGCTACTATTCTTTTCACAATTTATCCACTTCATATTAGAAAATTTAATGGAATTTTTTTCTATAACAGCGCCTAAAGTTTTATTTTTTTTATCATACTTAATTTAAGCAATTAAGAATAATTTTAAAAGGTTAGGTACAAGCCTACTATATGAAAAAAAACTTAATTAATATATAATGAGAAAATTAAAAACAGACAAATCAATATTCACAATTTTATATAAAAACATTATTATCAAGAAGTCAGTGAAATAATTTGATGGTAAAACTCAAAATTCTTTGTTAGTAAAGGATCGATCTAATTATTTACTCCACAAATGAAAATAAAAATAAATGAAGATAAAAAATGAGCGTGCATAAGTTTGTACTTCAAATTTAAATTTATGTGAATGATGAGGTCGTAGAAGGATCTTCTAGTTTCCTTTCAACGTGGGAGAGCGTGCGGGAAGCTTGGGGGTTCTTTCCGATCGCAACAGTAATAAAGTGTGAAGAAGAAAAATACACACAACACAAGCAAAGAACAAAGACACAAGATATAATGTGGTTCGGAATGAGGATTTCTATTCCACGGGGGTGAGCTCTCTCACGAGCTACGGTGCCAAAGCACTTTTACTATGAACTTCCTCCTTGGCGGAAAAAACTTTCGGAGGTAGAGGAGAAAACCTCTTACAACTAGCTCAATATATAGAAAATATCGAAAGGATGGAGCTCACTACTCTCCTTGTTTCCTTCTCCGGCGATGTGGTTGCTCTCCTCTTCGAGTGTGCCCTTGTCTTTTGCCTGTTGGAAAAATACGGGGATCCTCTTCCTCTTGCCCTGCTTCTCCCTTTTATTCCCCTTCCTTTAGCCAGCTGTTCCACCACGAATCTCTTTCATTGTACACGTGACCACCTTGTCTATCTGGAGAATCATTCTGTTACAGACACGAGGAGTGAAGACTTCTCCGAATATTATGTGGGGTCCTCTTTTGTTGTGTAACAACTTCCTATCTATATTTCGGAAAATATTCTAGCCCATCCCTTTCAACCACTTTCTTTTGGTAAAACTAGCCTAGACCTATCGCTCACGTGTAGCGTAGATCTTAGGCTTTTTTCGATAACCTGGACCAACTTCTATCCTTCCCGTACCGAATCACCTCCAGGCCCGTTCGACCAAGCCGATTCCTCTCCTCATCGTATCGAACCAATCTTCGAATTCGCCCCGCCGTGCCAACCCTCTCAAACCGTCCTCCCGAGATAAATGCCCCAGACTGACGTGCCCGAACCGTTCCTCTCAAACTCCTCCCGCCGAACCGGCTACTTGGTTCGAACAACGTTCTATGCGTGAGTCTTTTCACCTTATTTACGGAAAAAGAGGTAGCAGTAGTATCAGTGAACAAAGATGGTTGCTTACTTTTAAGATTAGTCGAACATGATAGATTCGATTCTAATTCTATCGATGATTGTGCTATTGCATATGAATTATACATATAAAATTCAAATAATCCAATACAGATAGATGCAGTCAGCTTTTGGTCATCTTTCACTAAGACAGGTTCGATCCAGTCACAACAGTATTCTATCAAATATAACATAGGTCAGAAGGCGTCGGTGCTCCGACGACGCCCCTTCAATGCTTAAGTCAAATAGGAGAAGATGAAATGTGGGATGTAGAATGTAGCTAGTACAACAAAAGTATCACCAGAGCTTTCTTTACCTCAACCTACTTTTATATAGTACTTTTGAGGTTTCTCATCGACTGAGGTTATCTCTCTGTGGTGTCCTTTGATGAGATATTAGGAGACAACTGTTATAGGAAATCTCCACCTGACATACCACGTGTTTATGAGTTATCATTAGGAGATGCTATCAGTGTAACACCCCCTAGTCTTTCCACTCTCTACTAGGGGAGATGCCACTACTTTACTGTCTTATTCTTATTTTCTTCCTTTTTCCTACTCTGACACTATACTTTAATCATCATCCCATATTACTATCATTCCAAAATTCATGCAATATATTAACGCAACATGCTAACAACTAAAATGATCATAAGGACATTGACGACACTTAAACAATAACCAATTCAAAATCTTCACATAATGTGCGAGTATTAAGACTAACCCAATATAACTCTAGCAATCTTTGGTCTCAACCATAAGCAATCCAGTTGAACTCCAATAATATCAGAAAGAAAACAATTAAAAACTTAAAATTTGGTTTAGACATCTGCACTTAGGATCTTTTACTTCTACTGTTTCGTCGCCACACACTCCAAGCACTTCGTCCGCCATGCCATCTCACTGAAGCTTTTCTTTACCTTTATCTGCAGTATATGGAAATACAAACTGTAAGCAATAACGCTTAGTAAGTACTTTCTATGCTCACAAAAACATGCACTGTATGAAATCATGCAACTAGTTCTCTTACCCTTGATACATTGATACACCTGCAAGCATAACTGAAAACCATAACTCTGAATACATGTCTCTTGTATAAACCATGCTCTTAAGTATTTTAAAACTTGTAAACAGTGTATCTGAACTAGAATACTTAACTTTGAAAACTTTTACTTATACTTATACTGATACTTCAAACTAATAATCATCCTGAATATGAGCCCGACATAGTACCAATGCGCGCTTTTCTAATAGACTGGGGTGGCCAACCACCGAACCTACTAGGGTAACTGAAACTGAGGGCCTTGGTCCGTGGGCGAAACTAATGCCCGGTACATGCCCTGTCAAAAGTAAAATACTTCCTTTATACTTATATTCTTATACATACTGAAAAAAATGCTCTTAATCCCCTAAACCACGAATGGGGAGCACCATAAAGATCATTATGCTCTTGACCCCCAAAACTGAAATGGGGAGCATACTGAAGATCATTGTGCTCTAAATCTCCGATTCGAATGGGGAGCATCTTTAAATTTTCTTTATAAAGGAAATATTTTTTTACATCTTACTCTACATCATGCATATAATTGTAAGCTATAACTCATCTACAACATGCATGATCATAAATCACATTCTTATCATGGATCTAAACATGATACTAAATTAAACATGACATAATGGGAAAAAAATCATGTAACTAAAAATACCATGCATAACTGGCTCATATACATGCGTATAAACTGCTCAACCATGTAACTGGAGATAACAAGCTCAAAAAAAACATATCAATGACATACGATAACTACTTATACTGCAGGTGAGCAATACTTACTTCTTACACTTTTTCACCAATTTATACCATTAGATTTTGTAAAGAGAAGACCTCATACGTGTTCCTTTGCTTTAGTGTGATCCTCTACCAAGTCCTTGAGGAGATCTCTCTTGAAAATCCCCTCTTGAATTATCCCACGGTGGAGAAATTATAGAGGCTCTCCTTTTTTTTCTTTTGTTTTCCTCGGTGGAGAGAGGATCGACGTTTGGAGAGGAGAAGAGGGAGAGAGAGGGGGTCGGCGTTGGGAGAGAAGAGGAAAAAAAATAAAAAAAATCTATATATAAACTAGGGTTTCCCTAATTTAATTACCCCTTTAAATGCTTAGCTAAATTAACCAACTTCTCCTTTTTTTCTGGGTTTCCCTAATTTAATTACCCCTTTAAATGCTTAGCTAAATTAACTAGCTTCTCCTTTTTTTTTCGCCTATAGATATATTCTATTATATCCTACTCATTGGTAATCTTATGACTGTTAGTAATATATGAGAGATGTCCTAAGACAATCGCCTTATGTATGAACCATTTATATGATAAATGAAGATTCACTATTTGAGTATACATGTTTTCATGTATTTGATTGGATCTTAAACTCATTTACTGAATGTCCACGATACGATTCACAACATGAGAGAATTTGTGATTGGATCACAACTAGTGAGTATCTCTACATGTGTAATTGTGATGTATCGAAATTATCCCTAGTCGATGAATTGATGGATTTGGACACCATCAATTCTGTCGAGACTAGCACGAGGTATACTCCTTGGTGTATCCAAGCAGCTGATTCTCACTGGCTGGAGACATTGTGATGTCCGGAGTTAATCGTGGATGCTAGTTATGGTAACTAGTTCATTGGAGTGACCAGCCGTAAGACTTCATATAGTTCTCTGCATATATAGATATGTCAATGAAGTTCTTACTGTAGCTTAAGTGCGATGTTCCTTTGACTTGCGGTATTCAAGTCATCTTGATCATAGAGACTTATGCTTTGACATCTTAAGCAAGCGTCTCTAAGGAGATGTGGACCCGGGATGATTGGGTATAAGTCGAAGTGATCGAAGGTGTTTGAATAGCCTATAAAGGATTCACCACTCCTTGCGAGGAGATGTATACCCATGGCCTCTCGTCGGATTGTTACTAAAGTCTTTGGCCAAAGCATTACATGTTTAGAGTAAGGTACTCTTCGATACATGTGGAGTAACTAGAATCCGTAGGACGAGGAAATGATACTTGGGCTAGGTGTGACGTAGTCAGCCTAGTGGGGACTGACACAATAGACCATGTCCTGAACCAAGTGGGTATAAGATGAGTGAAGGGAATGTGGCACGATTCATTCGAGCTGCTGAAGGGTTTCAGAAATAGTTCTGGATCAACCGTTGATCTTTTCGGTTAATTGGGGATCATGATGTACTACTAGGTGCCACTCATGATCGTTCTATAATTAATGGTTAATTATAGACGACCAACATAAACCGAGAACCTATTTGGTCACACGCACAACGAGCGTAATCCGAAGGATTTAAAACGAGCTTGAGAATGGGATTCTCAGACCGAGAGAAATTAGGTTTGGTTGGACCAAACAAGAAGCGAGCATGAAATCGTTTCAGTCACAATGGAAGAGTGGATGGGCCGTGTCTTATGAAGACATAATGAATCCGAAATGGTTTGGTTCTAATCCAATGGAGGAGAATAAACCAAATGGTTTGGTTTATTTTAAACGAATGAACCAAAAGTTGGTTCGGTTCGTTTTAACTTAAAATAAACCATCATGGTTTGATTTATTTTAATTTATATTAATGGAGCGGGTTAACGGGCCTTATGGTTATGATCCAATAACCATTAAGAGAATTAGTTCTCTATAAAAGAGGGCTTAAACCCTAATCCAAAACCCTAACCTAGAGTTGCCGCCCAACCTCTTCCTCCCTCTAGTCAGCGCCAAATTGTTGCCGCCGCCCACCTTCTCCAACCGACGACCAGCTGCTGCCGTTTCCTCCACTTGCCGATGACGAGCTGCTTCCGGAGGAGCTCCGGTGATCTCCCTTGGGTTCGGTAATAAGGTGAGCCTCCACCTTTCCTTTTGGCCGGCCCCATACTCCTCCACCAAAGCTGTCCAGTTTTCTGGACAGCTTGTTTCCCACTCGTCGGAGCGTCGTTTGGACGATGTTTAGAGCTCCGACAGCGGTAGTCTTGCCAGGGATTCGATCTCCGGTAATCCTCAGAGGTGGAGGACGAAGGATTTGTCAAATGGTTGACGAATACCTCTCCGGAGAAGCGAGTTTTGAGGACTCGTCCTTGGATCCGAATTTGGATTCGGATCGTGATCCTCTCTCGATCACGTCGTCTTCAACACGAGGCTAGTAACCCGTACGAAGACGAAGCTCGTGACTTTGTGAAGTCATCCCGAAGATACTCGGCGTGGATATGGATAGAGACGATTCTAGCGAGGATCGTTCCGGTTGATGCCGTTTCCGCTACACGTGATACGAAAGGTATACGTAGTTAAATTTCCTTTTATTGCAAATTTAAATTTATGGCTGTCTACACATGTTGTACTATGCATGCATGTGATGTGTGTATTGTAATAAATGTAGATTTATTATTTTTATTTCTTCCGCTGTGCATATGTTTGCGAAACATGTTCGAACACACACTCGCCGCGGTGCCGGAAACCCAACAGTGGTATCAGAGCCCAGGTTGTGTTTCGACATAATTGTAAAATGGTTTTGCGATAGTCATAATGATATTTTTGAAAATTTTCTACTTTTGGAAAGTTAGAAGTATTTATGGAAATTTTTAATTTTGGAAAGTCTAGAAGTATTTATGGAAATCTTCCACTTTTGGAAAGTTGGAAGTATTTATGGAAATTGATATTTTCCATAAATAAAATATTTGATTAGATTTTGGAAATTTGTTTCCTAATTTAATCTTGATTTGATTTGGGAAATCAAATCTTAAAATATTTTATTTCCATAAGTAGCTTTGATGATTTAGGAAATTGGTTTCCTAAATTTACTTTCCTTAATCAACTATTTCCACAAATAAAATATGTGATTAGATTTGGAAATTTGTTTCCTAATTTAATCATGATTTGATTTGGAGAATCAAATCTTAAACATATTTTATTTCCATAAATAGTTATGACATATAAGGAAATTAAGTACATGACATAATTGTATGCCATGTAATTGCATTAGATGCATATCATTATGCCATGCGTGTCGTGACATGTAGATGTATGCCATGTCATGTAGATAATAGTTATTTGCATGCAAGGAGGATGAGACATAAAAACCCTTACTCAATATTAAAGCCTACACCTTCCATTAATATGGTTAGAACCAGAGTTCCGTTTCTTGTTTGGGTTGTTGGACTCTCTCTAAGCCCGGCTCGAACCCGAACATGTTCAAACCATGGAATAGTTTAATACTAATATGGTAAGAGTCAGAGGTCAATCGTTAGCTTTGGTTGTTGGACTCTCTCCAAGCCGGGCTAATTGGTTGAATGCGCTCTAACCATATTAAAACTATTTCTCGATTAATGGGTTGACTTTAACCTGGAGCATCGGCTTGTTGGACTCTCTCCAAGGTCGGTGTAAAGGGAGGTGAAGTTGGGTGCTATGCATATGATGCATACTTGTTAATGTGTTAACAACCCGATGTATGTGTGAACATTCAATTAGTTGATAGCACATTGTGATAGTTGCATATACGTGATATGCAATCGGTATAGTTGATACCTACCGTCATAGTTATGAATGACTTGTTGGACTCTCTCCAAGGTTGTTCATATCTATGATGAATATCAGCCCATTTGGAGATGGACCTACGATCTCCCGAAGTGATTTTGGGGTTTTGAAATTCGAAAAATGAATGGGATTTATAAATGTATATTGATGCATTTTAAAATCATTTTCTCATATATGCTCGTTTTGTATTTCTAGGTCAATAAATTGATCATGACGTCTTTGAATTTGCGCACTATTTTGGATTCAAACAAACTGACTGGGCCTAACTTCCTGGACTGACTTAGAAACCTGAGAATTGTTCTCAAGGCGGAAAAGCTAGCATATGTCCTTGAAGAGCCTCTTCCCAACCGTCCTAAGGACGATGCAACCTGCACTCAAATGTTGGTCTATCGAAGCATGTGGTAGATTCTCGACGAGAGCGTCATGCTAGCGGCGATGGTACCTGAGCTGCAAAAGCAGCATGAGCATATGGATTCTAATACTATGGTCTTCCATCTTCATGAGTTGTTCGATGAGCAAGCGAGATCCGAAAGGTTCGAGGTCTCTAGGCTCCTCTTCACCACGAAGATGCAAGAAGGTTCGTCTGTAGTGCAGTTTGTGCTAAAAATGAACGGGTACATCAAGCGGCTAGCCACCCTCGGGTTTGTGATGGATCATGAATTAAGTATTGACTTAATTTTGCATTGTTTGCCCAAGAGTTTCTCACAATTTGTGATGAACTATCGGATGAACAAATTGGAATCCACTATTCCTGAGCTCCTCAATATGCTGAAGACTGTGGAGCCTTCTGTGAAGCATGAGGAGAAGGCGGTTCTGTTAGTTGATTCCTCAAAGAAAAGTTCTAAGAGGAAGGCAAAAGAACAGAAGAAAGGGAAGAACAAGAGGGCAAAGAAGGCAGAACTAGCACAAAAGGGCACTTGCCAACATTGTGGCAAGGAAGGCCACTGGCGAAGAAACTGCAAGATTTATCTTGAGTCCATGAAGAAGAAGGCATTCGATGCCCCATCCTCTTCAGGTATCTTCGTTATTGATTGGCATTCTATTTCCTTAGACACTTGGGTATTGGATACTGGATGTGGCTCACATATATGTAATGACATACAGGGGCTAAGGAATAGAAGAAGACTCATCAGAGGGGAGTCAAATTTGCGAGTTGGTGGAGCAAAGGTTGTTGCGGTCGCCATCGGAACTTATTTGCTGAAGCTCCCCAGTGGACTAGTCTTGGAACTGGACAATTGCTATTATGTTCCTTCTCTAATAAAGAACATTGTTTCTATTTCCTGTTTAAATAGAAATGGTTTCCATTTGACGTTTAGTAACAATTGTTGTTATATAACTTTAAATGACGTACTTTTTGGAACTGGAACTTTGAGTAATGGAATTTATACATTGGACGTATCCAGTAACATTTTTAATATCGAAGCGAGCAACACGCGTGCTCGAAAGGGTAATCAATTAGACTCCTATATGTGGCATTGTCGTCTTGGCCATGTAAGCAAGAAACACATGTCCGAATTACACCGATGTGGAATTCTGGAATCGTTTGAATTGGATTCATATGATACATGCGAATCATGCTTAAAAGGCAAGATGACTAAGTTACCTTTTACTGAAAAAGGTGAACGAGTGGGAGAGTTCCTAGGTCTAATACATACTGATGTATGTGGACCTATGTCAACTCAAGCTTTAGGAGGCTATAGCTACTTCATTACTTTCACCGATGATCACTCACAGTTTGGGTATGTGTTCTTGATGAAACACAAGTCTGAAGCCTTTGAAAGGTTCAAAGAATTCAGAAATGAAGTAGAGAAACAACATGACAAGAGTATTAAAATACTTCGATCGGATCGAGGTGGTGAATACTTGAGTCAGGAGTTTCTTGATTATCTAAGAGACAATGGTATATTGTCTCAATGGACTCCGCCATATACACCACAGCATAATAGTGTATCTGAGAGGCATAACCGAACCTTGTTGGACATGGTCAGGTCAATGATGAATCATGCGAATCTTCCCAAGTCCTTTTGGGGCTATGCACTTCAGTCAGCTGTTTACTTGTTAAACAGAATGCCTACCAAGGTAGTCTCTACTACTCCATATGAGATATGGAATAGTAAGAAATCTCATGTATCTTACTTGAAGATATGAGATTGTCCTGCTTATGTGAAGCGGACAGTATCAGACAAATTGGATGCTAAGTCTGATAAATATCTATTTATTGGATACCCTAAGGAAACAAGGGGTCACCAATTCTATCATCCTGTGGAACAAAAGGTGTTTGTTTCAAGGCATGCTGTGTTTCTAGAGAAAGAGTTTCTCTTGCAAGAAAACAGTGGGAGTATCGTCGAGCTTGAGGAGGCTCGAGAGACTCAAATAGATATCGATGAGATACCTGGTGAAGCACAACAGCCGACAACTCATAGTGATGAGCAATCGACTGGACCTATTGTAACACCACATCTTCGTAGATATGGTAGAACACGCAATATTCCTGAGAGATATGGATTTCTCGTAAGTGAATCGAACGACGTGTTACTCATTGATGATGAGGAGCCTACCAGTTATGAAGAAGTGCTGACAAGTTCAGAAAGGGATAAGTGACTTGGTGCCATGAAGTCGGAAATGGATTCCATGTATGAAAACCAAGTTTGGAACTTGGTTGACCCACCTGAAGGCATAAAGCCTATAGGGTGCAAGTGGGTTTTCAAGAAGAAAACCGACATGGATGGTAATGTGATTACCTATAAAGTTTGATTAATGGCGAAAGGATATCGTCAAAAACAAGGTGTTGATTATGACGAAACCTATTCGCCTATAGCTATGCTTAAATCCTTTCGGATGCTCCTAGCCATAGCGGCTTATTATGATTATGAGATATGACAGATGGATGTGAAAACAACTTTCCTTAATGGAAACCTGCTCGAGGAAGTGTATATGATACAGTCTGAGGGTTTCACATCGGTTGATAAAACCAAGGTATGCAAATTACGACGGTCCATATATGGATTGAAGCAAGCATCCAGGAGCTGGAATATCCGTTTTGATGAGACGATCAAAAAGTTTGATTTCTCACAAAATTCAGACGAACCTTGTGTGTACAAGAAGGTTAGTGGGAGTGCAGTCGTGTTCCTAGTATTGTATGTCGATGACATATTACTTATAGGAAATGATGTTTCAATCTTACAGTCAGTTAAGGTTTGGTTATCCAAGACATTCTCCATGAAAGACCTGGGAGAAGCAACCTACATCCTCGGGATTAAGATCTATAGAGATAGATCGAAACGGTTGCTTGGTCTTTCGCAATCTACATATATAGACCGAGTGCTAAAGAGGTTTAGCATGTCGGAATCCAAGAAAGGTTACCTACCCATCAGGCATGGGGTATACCTTTCGAAGTCTATGTGTCCGTGCACAGAAGACGAGAGGATTTGCTTGAGTAAGATTCCCTATGCATCCGCAATAGGATCTATCATGTATGCTATGTTATGTACGAGGCTCGATGTATCGTATGCTTTGAGTGTCACGAGCAGATACCAATATGATCCAGGAATGGATCATTGGGTGGCTGTTAAGACGATCCTTAAGTACTTGAGAAGAACTAAGGATGCGTTCCTAATATATGGAGAAGGGGACATGGTGATACGTGGATATACGGATGCTAGCTTCCAGATAAACAAGGATGATTCCAGGTCTCAGTCTGGATACGTGTTCACCTTGAATGGGGGCACAGTGAGTTGGAAAAGTTCCAAACAAGACACTGTAGCGGATTCTACCATTGAGGCAGAATACATTGCAGCTTCGGAAGCAGCAAAGGAAGCGGTTTGGATCAAGAAGTTCATTTATGAACTTGGTGTGATTCCAGCCATTGTTGAAGCAATATCGGTCTACTGCTACAACAATGGAGCAATTGCACAGGCGAAAGAGCCAAGGTCTCATCAACGATCCAAACATGTGCTTCGCCGCTATCATCTTATCAGAGAGATCATCAGTAGGAATGAAATACAAATTGAGAAAATCCCCACTAAAAGGAACTTAGCGGATCCTTTGACTAAGGCATTACCTCAAAGCAAGTTTGAGGGTCATGTCACAGCTTATGGTATTGGATACCATGACATTAGGCCAAGTGGGAGTCTGTTAGTAATATATGAGAGATGTCCTAAGGCAATCGCCTTATGTATGAATCATTTATATGATAAATGAAGATTCACTATTTGAGTATACATGTTTTCATGTATTTGATTGGATCTTTAACTTATTTACTGAATGTCCACGATACGATTCACAGCATGAGAGAATTTGTGATTGGATCACAACTAGTGAGTATCTCTACATGTGTAATTGTGATGTATCGGAATTATCCCTAGTCGATGAATTGATGGATTTGGACACCATCAATTCTGTCGAGACTAGCACGAGGTATACTCCTTGGTGTATCCAAGCAGCTGATTCTCACTGGCTGGAGACATTGTTGTAACGCTTGCCCTTATCTGCCCTCAGGGCGGCGCTACTTTTTTTTTTTTTTTTATAACATAACCTATATGGATCATTTCACAATCTACATAATCAAACATGTTATCATGACATGAATCTTCTTTTATAACATGCATCACATATCATAATCATAATTAGCATGTTAACATATCATAACTTCTTTTATAACATGCATCACATATCATAATCATAATTAGCATGTTACCATATCGTATCTCATTTTATAACATGCATAACATAAAGATTAGAGAAGGTAACTATTATTAACACAATCCTTTCATGAGTTCTAACATATCAAACTTTCATAAGTAAGGTGAACAATAACATAACTAAGCAACATCAAACATGGTACTAATAAATCATAAGTCATAAAAGCGGAAGCAATTGTCTTAAGTTGTTCATTGAGCATATAAATAAAAGCAGAGAGTAATAGGGTCTTTTTCCACCATGCCACTATCACACACACTTTGCCCCTCCTGCTACTTCCTTAGTTCATGTTTCCTTTATCTGCAGTATATGGACAATCATAAACTATAAGCATATAGCTTAGTAAGATTCTTGCCTACTCACAAAAGCCGTAATTACATCAAATGATTAGAAACCATGAGCACACTAACGTAATGAAACATAAGCATGACATAAAATTTACATAAGCATGCTAAACATAATTAAATCTAAGTATGGCATAAATTAAACATAAGCATTCATGACATCATCAATCCTAAACATGCATAAAGGGCATAATCATAAGCATTCTTAAACTTAAACATAAGCATTCATGACATCATCAATCCTAAACATGCATAAAGGGCATAATCATAAGCATTCTTAAACTTAAACATAAGCATTCATGACATCATCAATCCTAAACATGCATAAAGGGCATAATCATAAGCATTCTTAAACTTAAACATAAGCATTCACAATTTCATACAAGTCCTTTCTTTTCAAAACATATACATATAGATACTTCAACATAATCATAACATGAAGGGGGGGGGGGCCAGGCTAAGTACCACATAAAGCGCGTTCCCTAATAGACTGGGGTAGCTAGCCACCAGACCTACTAGAGCCAGACCTCTTACGTCTTACCAGGGCAAGACCTCTTACGTCTTCTTATGTCCCTTGGATTTGATTAACGACCACCTAACGGGTCGGGTACTTAACCTCTTACAAAGTAAAATACTTAATTTTCATTCTTTTCTTTCTTATCATATCATAAAGAATGCTCTTAATCCCCAACATAAAAAGGGAAGCATCTCCGTCTTATCTTATCATAAGGAGGGCTCTTAATCCCAACATAAAAAGGGAAGCATTTCCGTCTTATCTTATCATAAAGAGAGCTCTTAATCCCAACATAAAAAGGGGAAGCATCTTCTTAGACATTTCATAGCATATATGCATTCATAACATAAGAATACCCTAAAGGGGTCTTAAAGCATAAACATGTTCATCACATAAGCATATTTCATGGCATATCAAGCATGCTCATCACATAGGCATATTTCATGGCATATTAAATCATAAACATGTTCATCACATAGGCATATTTCATGGCATATTAAATCATAAACATGTTCATCACATAGGCATATTTCAGGGCATATTAAATCATAAACATGTTCATCACATAGGCACATTTCATGGCATATTAAATCATAAACATGTTCATCACATAGGCACACATACAATCATGCAACATAGCATGAATTCTAAGGGAATTCTTATACACCAATTTAAGCACATAATCTTAACCCTAGCTTAGGTACCCTAAGTGGCCGAAATCACTAGGGAGGGGTTCATACATTTTTTTTTTTTGCACATGAAGCTTACATAAGTGTCACATAACATATCATAAGCTTAGGGGGAGTATTTGCACATGAAGTTGGGTACTTAGACCCCACCCTAACCCTAACACCCTAGTTGGCCGAAACCTTAGGGGCACAAAACCTTCATTTTTATCACATAACATTTATACATGAAGACATACAACATATCATAACTTCATAAGGAATATTTTCATGCAACCCTAGCCCTAAAACCCTAGGTGGCCGAAACATTAGGGGCACAAAAATCTTATTTTTGTCACATAACACTTATACATGAAGACATACAACATATCATAATTTCATAAGGAATATTTTCATGCAACCCTAGCCCTAAAACCCTAGGTGGCCGAAACTTGTAGGGTATCAAACATCATATTTTTTTCATATATCATGTCCTACAAGAGCAAATATACTGCAGGTGAGGGAATCTTACCACTTATAATTGTTACCCCTTAATAAGAGAGAGACCTTGATTGGAGAGGAGACAAGAAATAATCTTGCCCTAGAACCCTTCTTGGTGCTCTTGACCCTTAGATGAAGATTAGCCCCTTAGATGAACCCTTCTCTTTGCTTAACTCTCTAGGGTGGAACCCTATTTTGCTTTGGTCGAAACTCAAGGAAGGAGCCCTAGGGTTTTGGTGGAAGGAGGAAGAAGGAAGAAGAAGTTGGCAAATGAAACTTTCCCTCTTATTTATAAAGGGAGGAAGAGAAGTGTCTCTTCTCTTTTCATGCCTCTTCATTTACCCTCCTCACACTCATCTACAATTTCTCCTCTTTCTCCAACAGTAAGCTACTGCTGAACACTTGGTCATCACATGCATGGTAAGAGTTAACTCTCACCAAGAGGTTTAAGGTTCAAACCTCACCTCTCCACTTTTTATTCTTTTATCATCATTTTCCAGGATTCCATATATAATCTACTAGACATGAAATTAAATTCTATACAAAAATTTTGGAGAAAAATTTTGGGGTGTTACAATCTCCCGTACCTTATGAAAAGTTCATCCCGAACTTAAAACAGTTCTGGATACTTTTGTTGCATCTCGTCTTCTCGTTCCCACGTGAACTCTTCGAACCCTTGACTTCACCATAGGACCTTTACTAGGGGTACCTCTTTGCTCCTTAGCTTCTTGACCTCTCAATCTGTTATTTGAACAGGTCGGCTTTCATAACTTAGGTCCCCTTGAATTTGTACTGCCATTGGTTCGATCACCTAGTCTGCATTGGGAACGCATCTCTTGAGCATTGATACATGGAAGACATTGTGGATAGCCGACATCTCCTGAGGTAGCTCTAGCTCATAGGCCACCTTGTCGATTCTTTTCAGGATCTGATACGGTCCTACATAACGCGGACTCAGCTTTCCCTTTCTTCCAAATCTCATTACTCCTTTCATAGGGGCGACCTTGAGGAACACAAAATCCCCAACTTCGAATTCCAATGGTCGGCGTCTCTTATCCGCATAACTCTTTTGCCGGCTCTGAGCAGTCTCTATCCTCTGACGGATAGTCTGTATAGCTCGGGTGGTATCGTCAATAATATCGGCCTGAAGACCCATTTCCCTCCTTTCACCACTCTCGTACCAACAGATAGGAGACCTTCATCTTCTCCCGTATAGAGCTTCATATGGTGCCATTCCAATAGTGGCCTGGTAACTGTTGTAAGCGAATTCTGCCAAGCATAAATATCGACACCAACTCCCCTTAAAGTCTAGAGCACAAGCCCGCAACATATCTTCCAGCACCTGGTTCACTATTTCTGTCTGACCGTCGGTCTATGGATGAAACGCAGTGCTGAATTTCAACTTAGTTCTAAGAGCCTTCTGAACACATTCCCAGAAATGGGAGGTAAAACGACCATAACGATCAGAAATAATAGCCTTAGGCACTCGATGTAATCTGATAATTTCCTTGGCATATAATTGAGCTAGCTGCTCAACCGGATAGGTCATCTTAATTGCCAGGAAATGGGCAGACTTTGTCAACCGGTCTATGATTACCCATATAGCATCATAACCATTTGTTGTTCTGGGTAATCCTGAGATGAAATCCATAGAAATTTCTTCCCATTTCCACTCTGGAATCTGTATCGGCTGCAGTAATCCTCCGTGGGTTTACGGTGCTCGCCTTAACCCTCTGGCGGGTCGGCCAGTCTTGGCGTCTTGAGCCATATCCCTTTTCATGCCGGACCACCAAAATTTATCTCTTAAGTCCTGATACATTTTTGTAGATCCAGGATGCATGGTATAAGTGTTAGTAATATATGAGAGATGTCCTAAGGCAATCGCCTTATGTATGAACCATTTATATGATAAATGAAGATTCACTATTTGAGTATACATGTTTTATGTATTTGATTGGATCTTAAACTCATTTACTGAATGTCCCACGATACGATTCACGGCATGAGAGAATTTGTGATTGGATCACAACTAGTGAGTATCTCTACATGTGTAATTGTGATGTATCGGAATTATCCTAGTCGATGAATTGATGGATTTGGACACCATCGATTACATGCCGAGACTAACACCTATACTCCTTGGTGTATCAAGCGGTGATTCTCCTTTGGTGGAGACATTGTGATGTCGGAGTTAATCGTGGATGCTAGTTATGGTAACTAGTTCATTGGAGTGACCAGCCGTAAGACTTCATATGGTTCTCTGCATATATAGATATGTCAATGAAGTTCTTACTGTAGCTTAAGTGCGATGTTCCTTTGACTTGCGGTATTCAAGTCATCTTGATCATAGAGACTTATGCTTTGACATCTTAAGCAAACATCTCTAAGGAGATGTGGACCCGGGATGATTGGGTATAAGTCGAAGTGATCGAAGGTGTTTGAATAGCCTATAAAGGATTCACCACTCCTTGCGAGGAGATGTATACCCATGGCCTCTCGTCGGATTGTTACTAAAGTCTTTGGCAATAGCATTACATGTTTAGAGTAAGGTACTCTTCGATACATGTGGAGTAACTAGAATCCGTAGGACGAGGAACTGATACTTGGGCTAGGTGTGACGTAGTCAGCCTAGTGGGGACTGACACAATAGACCATGTCCTGAACCAAGTGGGTATAAGATGAGTGAAGGGAATGGGGCACGATTCATTCGAGCTACTGAAGGGTTTCAGAAATAGTTCTGGATCAACCGTTGATCTTTTCGGTTAATTGGGGATCATGATGTACTGCTAGGTGCCACTCATGATCGTTCTATAATTAATGGTTAATTATAGACGGCCAACATAAACCGAGAACCTATTTGGTCACACGCACAACGAGCGTAATCCAAAGGATTTAAAACGAGCTTGAGAATGGGATTCTCAGACCGAGAGAAACAAGGTTTGGTTGGACCAAACATAAAGCGAGCATGAAATCGTTTCAGTCACAATGGAAGCATGGATGGGCCGAGTCTTATGAAGACGTAATGGATGAACAAAAATGGTTTGGTTCTAATCCAATGGAGGAGAATAAACCAAAGGGTTTGGTTTATTTTAAACGAATGAAGCAAAAGTTGGTTCGGTTCATTTTAACTTAAAATAAACCATCATGGTTTGGTTTATTTTAACTTATCTTAATGGAGCGGGTTAACGGGCCTAATGGTTATGATCCAATAACCATTAAGAGAATTAGTTCTCTATAAAAGAGGACTTAAGGGATAATTAAGCCCTAATCCATAAACCCCTAGCCCTAAGGTTGCCGCCCACCTCCTCCTTGGAGCTCTCGGCGCCAACCTATTGCCGCCGCCCAAAGCTCCTCCAACCGGCGTCCAGAAGGCTGCTTCCTTCCCGGCGGCCGAGCTGCTGCCGGTTAGTGCTCCGGTGATCTCCTTCAAGTTTGGCATCAAGGTGAGCTCTATCTCCCTTGGTTGGCCGGCGCCCATCACCTCCACCAAAGCTGTCCAGTTTTCTGGACAGCTTGTTCTCCTCTCGTCGGAGCGTCATTTGGACGACGGTTAGAGCTCCGACAGCGGCTAACTTACCGGGGATTCGATCTCCGGTAATCCTCTGAGGTGGAGGATGAAGGATTCGTCAATTGGTTGACGAATACCTCTCCGGAGAAGTGAGTTTTGAGAACTCGTATTAGGATCCGAATTTGGATTCGGATCGTGATCATCTCTCAATCACGTCGTCTTCAACACGAGGCTAGTAACCCGTACGAAGGCGAAGCTCGTGACTTAGCGAAGTCATCCCGAGGAACTCGGCGTGGATACGGATAGAGACGATTCTAGCGAGGATCGTTCCGATTGATGCTGTTCCCGCTACACGTCATACGAAAGGTATAACATAGATAAATTTCCTTTTATTACAAATTTAAATTTACGGTTATGTCTACACTTGTTGTAATATACATGTGTGTGTTATGTGTGTTGTAATAAATGTAGATTTATTATTTTTATTGCTTCCGCTGTGTTCATGTTTACGAAACGTGATCGAACACACACACGCCGCGGTGCCAGAAACCCAACAGTGGTATTAGAGCCCAGGTTGTGTTTCGACATAATCGTAAAATGATTTTGCGATAGTCATAATGTTATTTCTGGAAATTTTCTAATTTTGGAAATTTAGAAGTATTTATGGAAATTTTTCAATTTTGGAAAGTCTAGAAGTATTTATGGAAATCTTCCACTTTTGGAAAGTTGGAAGTATTTATGGAAATTGATATTTTCCATAAATAAAATATTTGATTAGATTCTGAAAATTTGTTTCCTAATTTAATCATGATTTGATTTGGCAAATCAAATCTTAAAATATTTTATTTCCATAAGTAGTTTTAATGATTTAGGAAATTGGTTTCCTAAATAGATTTTCCTTAATCAAATAATTCCATGAATAAAATATGTGATTAGATTTGGAAATTTGTTTCCTAATTTAATTATGATTTGATTTGGAGAATCAAATCTTAAACATATTTTATTTCCATAAATAGTTATGACATATAAGGAAATTATATACATGACATAATTGTATGCCATGTAATTGCATTAGATGCATAACATTATGTCATGCGTGTCGTGACATGTAGATGTATGCCATGTATGCCATGCCATGTAGATAATAGTTATTTGCATGCAAAGAGGATGAGACATAAAAACCCTTAAACAATATTAAAGCCTACACCTTCCATTAATATGGTTAGAATCAGAGTTCCGTTTCTTGTTTGGGTTGTTGGACTCTCTCCAAGCCCGACTCGAACCCGAACATGTTCAAACCATGGAATAGTTTAATACTAATATGGTAAGAGTCAGAGGTCAATCGCTAGCTTTTGTTGTTGGACTCTCTCCAAGCCGGGCTAATTGGTTGAATGCGCTCTAACCTTATTAAAACTATTTCCCGATTAATGGGTTGACTTTAACCTGGAGCATCGGCTTGTTGGACTCTCTCCAAGGTCGATGTAAAGGGAGGTGAAGTTGGGTGCTATGCATATGATGCATACTTGTTAATGTGTTAACAACCCGATGTATGTGTGAACATTCAATTAGTTGATAGCACATTGTGATAGTTGCATATACGTGATATGCAATTGGTATAGTTGATACCTACCGTCGTAGTTATGAATGGCTTGTTGGACTCTCTCCAAGGTTGTTCATAACTATGATGGATATCAGCCCATTCAGAGATGGACCTACGATCTCCCGAAGTGATTTTGGGGTTTTTGAAATTCAAAAAAATGAATGGGATTTATAAATGTATATTGATGCATTTTAAAAATCATTTTCTCATATATGCTCATTTTGTATTTCTAAGATTGATCATGATGTCTTTGAATTTGTGTTCCATTTTGGATTCGAATAAATTGACTGGGCCGAGCTTCTTGGACTGGCTTAGAAGCTTGAGAATTATTCTCAAGGTTGAAAAGCTTGCAAATGTCCTCGAAGCGCCTCTTCCCGCCCGTCCTAGTGACGATGCAACTCTGGACCAATTGTTGGCCTATCAGAAACATGTGAGTGATTCTGAACAAATGAGTTGCATCATGCTAGCCGCATTGGAACCCAAGCTACGAAAGCAGCATGAGCATATGGATGCTCATATCGTAGTCCTTCATCTTTGTGAGTTGGTTGATGAGCAAGTGAGATTCGAAAGGTTCGAAGTCTCAAAGCTCCTCTTTACCTCTGAGATGCTAGAAGGTTCATCTGTGGTACTGCTCAATATGCTGAAGACTGTGGAGTCTTCTGAGAAGCATGAGCAGGGGACGGTGCTGTTAGTTGATTCCTCAAAGAAAGGTTCTAAGAGGAAGTCAAAGGAACAGCAAAAGGGAAAGAAGAGAAGGGCTAAGAAGGTAGAACTAGCACAAAAGGAAACTTGCCATCATTATGGCAAGGAGAGCCATTTGCAAAGAAAGTGCAAGATTTATCTTGAGTCCGTGAAGAAGAATAAGGCATCGGATGCCCCATCTTCTTCAGATATCTTCGTTATTGATTGTCATTCTATTTCCTCAAACACTTGGGTATTGGATACTGGGTGTGGCTCACATATATGTAATGACATACATGGGCTAAGGAATAGAAGAAGACTCATCAAGGGAGAGTCAAATTTGCGTGTTGGGAATGGAGCAAAGGTTGCTGCAGTCGCCATTGGAACGCATTTGTTGAAACTCCCTACAGGACTTGTCTTAGAACTGGACAATTGCTTTTATGTTCCTTCGTTGATAAAGAACATCATTTCTATTTCTTGTTTAAATAGAAATCGGTACCATTTGAATTTTAGTAACAATTGTTGTTACATAACTTTGAATGGAGTTCTTTATGGGACTGGAACTTTAAGCAATGGTGTTTATACGTTGGACGTATCCAGTGACATCTTCAATATCGAAGCGAGCAACAAGCGTGCTCGAAAGGATAATCAATTAGACTCCCATATGTAGCATTGTCGTCTTGGCCATATAAGCAAGAAACGCATGTCCGAATTACACCGATGTGGAATTCTGGAATCATTTGAATTGGATTCATACGATACATGCGAATCATGCTTAAAAGGCAAGATGACTAAGTTACCTTTTACTGGAAAAGATGAACGAGTGGGAGAGTTACTTGGTCTAATACATACTGATGTATGTGGACCTATGTTAACTCAAGCTTTAGGAGGCTATAGCTACTTCATTACCTTCACCGATGATCACTCACGGTTTGGGTATGTGTTCTTGATGAAACACAAGTCTGAAGCCTTTGAAAGGTTCAAAGAATTCAGAAATGAAGAAGAGAAACAACATGATAAGAGTATTAAAATACTTCGATCGGATCGAGGTGGTGAATACTTAAGTCAAGAGTTTCTTGATTATCTAAGAGACAATGGTATATTGTCTCAATGGACTCCGCCATATACACCACAGCATAATGGTGTATCTGAGAGGCGTAACTGGACCTTGTTGGACATGGTCAGGTCAATGATGAATCATGCGACTCTTCCCAAGTCCTTTTGGGGCTATGCACTTCAGACAGCTGTTTACTTGTTAAACAGAATGCCTACCAAGGTAGTCTCAACTACTCCATATGAGATATGGAATGGTAAGAAACCTCATGTATCTTACTTGAAGATATGGGATTGTCCTGCTTATGTGAAGCGGACTGTATCAGACAAATCGGATGCTAAGTCTGATAAATGTCTATTTGTTGGATACCCTAAGGAAACAAGGGGTTACCAATTCTATCATCCTGTGGAACAAAAGGTGTTTGTTTCAAGGCATGCTGTGTTCTAGAAAAAGAGTTTCTCTTGCAAGAAAATAGTGGGAGTGTCGTCGAGCTTGAGGAGGCTCGAGAGACTCAAATAGACATTAATGAGATACCTGGTGAAGCACAACAGCTGACAACTCATAGTGATGTCATCACATAAGCATATTTCATGGCATATCAAGCATAAACATGCTCATCACATAAGCATATTTCACGGCATATTAAATCATAAACATGTTCATCACATAGACATATTTCATGGCATATTAAATCATAAACATGTTCATCACATAGGCATATTTCAGGGCATATTAAATCATAAACATGTTCATTACATAGGCACATTTCATGGCATATTAAATCATAAACATGTTCATCACATATGCACAAATACAATTATGCAACATAGCATGAATTCTAAGGGAATTCTTATACACCAATTTAAGCTCATAATCTTAACCCTAGCTTAGGTACCCTAAGTGGCCGAAATCACTAGGGAGGGGTTCATACATTTTTTTTTTTGCACATGAAGCTTACATAAGTGTCACATAACATATCATAAGCTTAGGGGGAGTATTTGCACATGAAGTTGGGTACTTAGACCCCACCCTAACCCTAACACCCTAGTTGGCCGAAACCTTAGGGGCACAAAACCTTCATTTTTGTCACATAACATTTATACATGAAGACATACAACATATCATAACTTCATAAGGAATATTTTCATGCAACCCTAGCCCTAAAACCCTAGGTGGCCGAAACATTAGGGGCACAAAAATCTTATTTTTGTCACATAACACTTATACATGAAGACATACAACATATCATAATTTCATAAGGAATATTTTCATGCAACCCTAGCCCTAAAACCCTAGGTGGCCGAAACTTGTAGGGTATCAAACATCATATTTTTTCATATATCATGTCCTACAAGAGCAAATATACTGCAGGTGAGGGAATCTTACCACTTATAATTGTTACCCCTTAATAAGAGAGAGACCTTGAATGGAGAGGAGACAAGAAATAATCTTGCCCTAGAACCCTTCTTGGTGCTCTTGACCCTTAGATGAAGATTAGCCCCTTAGATGAACCCTTCTCTTTGCTTAACTCTCTAGGGTGGAACCCTATTTTGCTTTGGCCAAAACTCAAGGAAGGAGCCCTAGGGTTTCGGTGGAAGGAGGAAGAAGGAAGAAGAAGTTGGCAAATGAAACTTTCCCTCTTATTTATAAAGGGAGGAAGAGAAGTGTCTCTTCTCTTTTCATGCCTCTTCATTTACCCTCCTCACACTCATCTATAATTTCTCCTCTTTCTCCAACAGTAAGCTACTGCTGAGCACTTGGTCATCACATGCATGGTAAGAGTTAACTCTCACTAAGATGTTTAAGGTTCAAACCTCACCTCTCCACTTTTTATTCTTTTATCATCATTTTCCAGGATTCCATATATAATCTACTAGACATGAAATTAAATTCTATACAAAAATTTTGGAGAAAAATTTTGGGGTGTTACAATTGTGATGTCCGGAGTTAATCATGGATGCTAGTTATGGTAACTAGTTCATTGGAGTGACCAGCCGTAAGACTTCATATGGTTCTCTGCATATATAGATATGTCAATGAAGTTATTACTGTAGCTTAAGTGCGATGTTCCTTTGACTTGCGGTATTCAAGTCATCTTGATCATAGAGACTTATGCTTTGACATCTTAAGCAAGCGTCTCTAAGGAGATGTGGACCCGGGATGATTGGGTATAAGTCGAAGTGATCGAAGGTGTTTGAATAGCCTATAAAGGATTCACCACTCCTTGCGAGGAGATGTATACCCATGGCCTCTCGTCGGATTGTTACTAAAGTCTTTGGCCAAAGCATTACATTTTTAGAGTAAGATACTCTTCGATACATGTGCAGTAACTAGAATCCGTAGGACGAGGAAATGATACTTGGGCTAGGCGTGACGTAGTCAGCCTAGTGGGGACTGACACTATAGACCATGTCCTAAACCAAGTGGGTATAAGATGTGTGAAGGGAATGGGGCACGATTCATTCGAGCTGCTGAAGGGTTTCAGAAATAGTTCTGGATCAACCGTTGATCTTTTCAGTTAATTGGGGATCATGATATACTACTAGGTGTCACTCATGATCGTTCTATAATTAATGGTTAATTATAGATGGCCAACATAAACCGAGAACCTATTTGGTCACACGCACAACGAGCGTAATCCGAAGGATTTAAAACGAGCTTGAGAATGGGATTCTCAGACCGAGAGAAACTAGGTTTGGTTGGACCAAACAAGAAGCGAGCATGAAATCATTTCAGTCGCAATGGAAGAGTGGATGGGCCGTGTCTTATGATTACATAATGGATGAACCGAAATGGTTTGGTTCTAATCCAATGGAGGAGAATAAACCAAAGGGTTTGGTTTATTTTAAACGAATGAACCAAAAGTTGGTTCGGTTCGTTTTAACTTAAAATAAACCATCATGGTTTGGTTTATTTTAACTTATATTAATGGAGCGGGTTAACAGGCCTTATGGTTATGATCCAATAACCATTAAGAGAATTAGTTCTCTATAAAAGAGGGCTTAAACCCTAATCCAAAACCCTAACCAAGAGTTGCCGCCCAACCTCTTCCTCCCTCTAGTCGGCGCCAAGTTGTTGCCGCCGCCCACCTTCTCCAACCGGCGACCAGCTGCTACCGTTTCCTCCACTTGCCGGCAACGAGCTGCTTCCGGAGGAGCTCCGGTAATCTCCCTTGGGTTCGGTAATAAGGTGAGCCTCCACCTTTCCTTTTGGCTGGCCCCATACTCCTCCACTAAAGCTGTCCAGTTTTCTGGACAACTTGTTTCCCACTCGTCGGAGCGTCGTTTGGACGACGTTTAGAGCTCATGACAGCGGTAGTCTTGCCGGGGATTCGATCTCCGGTAATCCTCAGAGGTGGAGGACGAAGGATTCGTCAAACGGTTGACGAATACCTCTCCGGAGAAGCGAGTTTTGAGGACTCGTCTTTGGATCCGAATTTGGATTCGGATCGTTATCCTCTCTCGATCACGTCGTCTTCAACACGAGGCTAGTAACCCGTACGAAGACGAAGCTCGTGACTTTGTGAAGTCATCCTGAAGATACTCGGCGTGGATACGGATAGAGACGATTCTAGCGAGGATCGTTCCGGTTGATGCCGTTTCCGCTACACGTGATACGAAAGGTATACGTAGTTAAATTTCCTTTTATTGCAAATTTAAATTTATGGTTTTGTCTACACATGTTATACTATGCATGCGTGTGATGTGTGTGTTGTAATAAATGTAGATTTATTATTTTTATTTCTTCCGCGGTGCACATGTTTGCGAAACATGTTCGAACACACACTCACCGCGGTGCCGGAAACCCAACAATGAATTAGTGGTAGGAAGCCTATTCCCCCAAACCAAGGGTTCATGGTTCGAGCCTCGGCTAATGAACCATTTATTCGAATTCTTTTTTTTTCCTATTCTTATTTCTATTTTCCTCTAAATAAAAAAAATATAAGAACTAAAATTTGGGCTGTTACAATCCCTTATATCTTATAAAAGTTTCGTCCTCGAAACTTAGAACAGCTCGGGGTACTTTTGGTTCATGTCATTCTCACGTTCCCAGGTTTCTTCTTCAAATCTTTGACTTTGCCATAAGACTTTTACTAATGGTACTTCTTTATTTCTTAGTTTCTTGACTGCTCGATCTATTATCTGAATAGGTCGACTTTTATAGCTTAGATTTATACCGTCTATGGCTCAATCACTTGGTTGGTATCTGGGACGTGCTTCTTAAGCATTGAAACATGAAATACATTGTGGATAGCTGACATCTCCTGTGGTAGCTCTAGCTCATAAGTTACTTTACCAACTCTCTTGGTGATCAGGTAAGGGCCTACATATATGAGACTTAACTTGCCTTTCTTCCCAAACCTCATTATCCCTTTCATAGGAGCTACCTTAATGAACACCGAATTGTTAGTGAAAGTCCTAGAGCCAATCATGTGATGATTGTTGTATGAACTTTATTGTATTATATTCCTATTTATAAAGACATAGTTATTATATTTACTTGTATTGGTGCCAAATAACTAAGTATAATAACGTCCTTGAGTAGAAAGTTCTTATCTATATCAATTGATTGGTTGAATCGATAATGAGATGATATAGAGAATACTACTCTTAATCATTCCTAGTCAAGTATTAACATTCAGGGACAATGTTAATGCGTAGAGACTAGCATGTAGGTCAACACGATAACTTGATCTCACAAGTCATGGATATGAGATATCAAGTTGACACATGGGTATGTATTGGAGAATGTGTACTGAATGACCCACCATGAGAAAGTATCATGGATCGTTATATGAGTGTCATATACTTTCTCATGTGACTATTAGTATGACTATTAGTCCTTGGACCTAAAGTCACCATGGTTCCCTACATAAGGAGTTGCATACTTTAGCTTCGTCAAACATCACCCGTAAATGGGTGGACTATAAAGGCAATTACTGGGTATGTAACAAATTATGCGGAGGGATGTGAGTGATGTAGATGGGATCTATCCCTCCTATATGATGGGAGTGACATCGTTAATCTTGATAGAGTGAGACCACGAAGTGCATGACCATGCCCAAATGAGTCAATATGAGATATTGAGCTCATTTGATTAGAGTGAGTTTACTTGGAGTTCAAGATATAGATTGTACCGAGGATGACACGGTCTATGCCTCAATTGGTCAATCTAGATGTCAAGGATAGAGGGACATTGTCACATATTGTGAGAGTCACAATTAGTAGTCACAAAGGTGATGTTGGATCTCAACATTCTTGTAAATTGGGTAGCAATGATGTGTTGCTAGATACCGCTCATTGCTTATGTTCCTAAATCGATTTAGGAGCATTGCCAACGTTACAAAAACCTATAGGGTCACACATAAAGGGAAATTAGATGGAGATTAGGTTCATATGATGAACCATGAGGATTAGGTTCATGGGATGAACCAAATTGGATTAAGAGTAATCCAAATTAGACTAATTGAGTTAGACTCAATTTGATTCAAGTGTTGAATGAGTCTAATTTAGATTTGATTCATTGAGTCAATTTAAATTAATGAATAGAGATTCATTAAATCAAATTTACTTGAATCAAGTGGTTAGATTTGATCAACCATGAGAGATAAGAGGTCAAGTTTGACTTGACTTGAGAGGGAAGATGAATGATCAATTTTGACTTGACCAATTGCCATGTCATGGTGACTTGGCATGGAGGCCGACCAATGATGATGTTCCACATCATGGACTTATCATGTGGTGCCACCTCATGAGGGAGACCAAGAACCATTGGCTCTTGGAATTACATGCATGCATGTAACCCCCCAAAACAAAGTGGCCGACCACTTTTCATTAGATGAGAAGTTATTTGGAATTAACATCATCTTCTTCTTCCTTGCTCTCCTTCTTGCTCTCTCCCATTCCTCATCTTGTCGAGACTACCAAGGAGTGCTAGCACACTCTAGATTGTTTTTCTCCACCATTTGTCCATGTGGATACCAATAGAGGAGTGTACACTTGACACTCTTGAGTTTCGACAAAGCGTTTGTACGAGCGAGATAAGTGAAAGGGCGTCGCTACAAGGGTAACACTCTCATCATGTAGATCTAAGGTAGATCTAGGTTTCCATAACACATACATGAATTTATTTTTGTTATACTTCACACGGATCCGTGGCCGGGCTTCCGAGGTTTCGTCAACGCAAAAAGCAGTTTTTGCAGCTCAAAAAGTCCAACACGAATCCCCGACTTGGAACTCTAGGGGTCTGCGTCAGACATCGGCGTAACTCTTTTGCCGACTCTTGGCAGTCTCTATCCTTTGACATATGTTCTTTATAACTTTGGTGGCGTCATCTATAAAATTAATCTTGAGTCCCATTTCTTTCTTCTCGCCACCCTCATACCAACAGATAGGTGATTTGCATCTCTTTCCATACAAGGCTTCATAAGGTGTCATTCCAATTGTGGTTTGATAACTATTATTATAGGCAAACTCTGCCAAACACAAATATTTGCACCAGTTTCCTTTAAAATCTAGGGCACAAGCTCTTAGCATGTCCTCCAAAATCTGATTCACTCTTTCTGTTTGCCCATCTGTCTGAGGATGAAATGCAGTGCTGAATCGTAGCTTAGTGCCGAGGGCTGTCTGAACACACTCCCAGAAGTGTGAAGTGAAGTGGCTGTCTCTATCAGAGATAATGGTCTTAGGTACTCCATGCAGTCTAATCACTTCCTTGATATATAACTGGGCTAATTGTTCCATGGAGTATGATATTCTGATAGGCATGAAGTGAGCAGACTTTGTCAATCTATCGACAACTACCCAAATAGAATCGTAGCCATTGGTTATTTTGGGCAGTCCTACTATGAAATCCATGACTATTTCCTCCCACTTTCATTCTGGGATCTGGATAGGCTATAGAACTCCTCCTGGTCTCTGGTGTTCTGCTTTCACTCTCTGATATGTCAGACAAGTGCTAACATACTTAGCCACATTCCTCTTCATGCCAAGCCACCAGAATTTCCCTTTCATATCTTGATACATCTTGGTGGATCCAGGATGCATAGAATATGGGGTCCCATGAGCTTCTTCTAGGATCTTCTTTCTTAAGTCTGGGTCCTTGGGGATACATAGGCGCTCACCCAAATATAATACCCCATTGTCAGAGACACGAAATCCTTCATCCTTTCCTCCTTGGATCTCTTGCTTGATCCTTTGGAGGCTAGGATCTTTGTCCTGTCTTGCTAATATATTCCTAAACTATGTAGGTACTATGGTCAAGACGGAGAGCTATCCAGAAATAATCTCAACCCTAAAATTCATCATCTCTTTCTCTAGTGGTTGGGATAGTGTTGCTAGGGACATCAAAGTGGTGCATGATTTTCTACTCAGCGCGTCTACTACTTTGTTTGCATTTCCAGAATGGTAGTGGATTTCACAGTCATAGTCCTTTACTAGATCAAACCATCTGCGCTGTCGCATGTTCAAATCCTTCTGAGTGAAGAAATACTTCAGACTTTGGTGATCTGTGTAAATCTTGCATTGGACTCCATATAGGTAATGTCTCCAAACTTTCAGAGCAAAAACCACTGCTGCCAACTCAAGGTCATGAGTGGGGTAATTCTTTTCGTAGTCCTTGAGTTGTCTAGATGTATAAACAATGACTTTACCCTTCTGTATAAGTACTAATCCGAGTCCCATCTTGGACGCATCACTATACATGTCAAATCCCTCATTACTTTCTGGAAGGGTAAGCACTGGAGCACTTGTGAGTCTCCTCTTTAATTCAAGGAACCTCTTTTTACAATCTTCGGTCCATTCAAATTTCTTGTTCTTTCTTGTAAGAACCGTCAACGGTGAAGCTATCCTTGAGAAGTTTTCCACAAACTTCCGGTAGTACCCTGCTAATCTAAGAAAACTTCTGACTTCACTGGCATTCTTTGGTTGACCCCAATTACTGACCGCTTTTATCTTTGTCGGGTCTACCATAACTCAATCCTTTGAAATAACATGACCCAGAAACGATATTAGATCGAGCCAAAACTCACACTTGGAACTTTGCATATAACTGTCTTTGCTGAAGGGTCTGCAAGAATGTCTTCAAGTGTTCGACATGTTCCTCCTGGGTTCTCGAGTAGATAAGGATGTCATCAATGAAGACGACCACAAACTTGTCAAGGAACTCCTTAAATACCTGATTCATCAAGTCCATAAACATAGCGGGTGCATTTGTCACTCCGAAGGGCATGACCACGAACTCATAGTGTCCATACCTCGTTTAGAAAGCTATTTTCGGTATATCCTCCTCTTTAACTCTTACTTGATGATAACTGGATCGCAAGTCAATCTTGAAGAAGACTGTGGCTCCCCTCAATTGATCAAATAAATCCTCTATCCTTGGCAGAGAATACCTGTTCTTAATCGTCACTTGATTCAAGACTCGGTAGTCTATGCACATCCTCATAGACCCATCTTTCTTTTTCACGAACAACACCGGAGCTCCCCACGGGGAATGACTAGGGCGGATGAATCCCTTGTCTAGCAACTCCCGTAATTTTTCTTGAAGCTCTTTCAATTCAGTTGGAGCCATACGATAGGATGCTTTTGAGATTGGATGAGTACCAGAAATAAGCTCGATCTCAAACTCAACTTCCCTTCTAGGTGCTAGTCTTGGCAGCTCATCAGGAAATACTCCCGGGTAGTCACATACAATTGGGATGTCTTCCAACTTTTGGCTTCTTTCTTGCTTAGTATCAACTATATGTGCTAAATACCCAGTGCATCCACCAGCTAACATCTTCTGAGCTTCCATGGCAGACAAGAACTTCTTAGTCTTCTTCCTTGGTTCTCTAATAAACTCAAATTTGGCCTCGGTCTTGGGTTGGAATACCACCCTTCGCTTACGACACTCAATGAAAGCACCGTACTTCCTAAGAAAGTCCATTCCAAAGATGACATCATAGTCATGCATGTCCAACAAGATCAGATCACTATAACGCTCTCTGTCTGAAATTATGACTGACACGGCCCACAACCAGTGTGTAGATGTCATTATTTCACCCGAAGGTAGGGTCATTAAAAACTGAATATCTAAGATATCCGGAGTTATATCTATCTTCTTAACAAACGCCATAGACATGAAAGAATGGGTTGCCCCAGTATCAAACAGTATGGTAGCATGTTGACTAAGGATAGGTATCTAACCTGTGACTACCGTAGAAGCATTTGCTACCTCTTCCTTGGTGAGCGAGAAGATTCGGGCATTAGGTGTAACTGATGGAGCCTCCAATCTTCCTTGGCTGATGTAAGGACCCTCCAGTGCTCCTTGCATCTGATGTAGCTGGGATGATCTACCTTCATACTGAGTAGACTGTGGCGGAGGTAGATTGGTCTTAGTGGGGCATTATTTGGCAAAGTGTCCCTCGACACCACATATATAACACCCGCTCATGCCCTGGCAGCAAACTCCTGGATGCTTCCTTCCACACTTAGAACATGTAGGATACATAGGTTGCTTACTGGCTGAACCTCCCTTTACATTATTCCACTGTTTCCTCTTGCCATTGTTGTTTTGCTTCCAGTTCGAATTACCGCTCTGAGATTTCTGACCTCCTAAACTTCCCTGGCCTTTGCTTTTTGTCGAGGCTAGCTTCTGGTGCTTGATACTATTCATGTAATGCTCCGTGATTAGCGCACTGCTGATTAGCTCTTCAGTGGTCTATTAATTCTACCAACCACATTCAGATCTATCTCTAATCTCAACATCTTTAGCATCAACCTAACTCTTTCCTTCTTAGTATTTCGAACATAGGCGAGCCAACCTATTGAACTTCTTTACCGCTTCATCTACTGATAAATCCCCTTGTCGAAACTCTGTGAACTCATCATAATGCTTATTGGTGACTCGTATATGGAAGAACTCCTCGAAGAACTCCGTCTCAAAGTCCATCCATGACATTTGGTTCACCACCCTCTTGGCCTTTACTCGCTCCCACCACATTCTGACATCTTCGGTCAGACAGAACGAGGCACACTTAACTTTCTCATTCTCAGGCTAGTCCAACAGTTCCACTATGCTCTCTACTATCTTAAACTATGCCTGAGCATCCCATGGTTCACTGGCACTGACAAAACTCTCTGGCTTCAGCTTTTGCTATTGAATCAGATAGACCTCTTGTCTCACCCCTCCCACTGGAGCTGTTGGTGGGTCTGGTGGGGCAGAAGATGCAGTTGGAATGACATTCTGAGTCCCTGGCTGAGTAACAAGATTTTCTCGCTGATTCATCATCAAGGTATTGATGACCTTCTGATGCTCTGCCACTTGCTGTTGGAGCTGAGTGACTATCTGCATCCAGGCAGGTGGTGATACTTCTTCATTCATTTCTTGTCCTCCATGGGGTCTTTCTCGAGGCATTTCTGTTGGAATGTATACTGAAAAGTCTATCTTTTGTATGAACATCTTTATTTTTGAAATAAAAATCACATGATCATTGTTTGCATATTTATGGTTATGCATATTGTCTGATACATTACATTGTAGATAACATGGTGTGTGGTATCACACGGAAGATCATGTTATCAATTCCTTGTAGAGTATAAGTAGAGGCTCACAACCGAGATAGTTTTGGACAAACCATTGGTATGGTTGTAGTGTAATTTGGTATTGGTTTGTCTTGACCATAGAATTACACTAGTACACTTTGTGTGTATTGAGCAGGACCGACTTAGAGCTGATTCAATTTATTGCTGACTACATAATTGAATCGGACCTCGGATATTATGGTGTACATGCTCTTAATCCCAATATAATAATGGGCACATGTACTTAGTATTTATTTCTTTGATTTACCAATGGACGAGATTTATAGATTAAATCGATAGGCTCGGTAAGTTGAGAAATGATATTATTTACATGGTGTGCCATTGATTATAGGAGGAAACCGTGTCCTATATATTAGGATGATGATGTCCCCTTGAGGAGCTCATAAGGATCATCATATAAACCCTGTAGGTGGATTTGGTCCAACATGATGATAAGGTTGAGTGGTACTACTCATGGAGTTAGATGTTGATTAATTAATCGTTAGTAAATTAATTAATTGACGGACATTCGAGATCTTAAACACGGGGATATATTTGTATAATTAATATATGGAGCCCATATTTATTTATGGGGGTTGGTGAGGTAGATCAATGATACTCTAGTGGAATGAATTATCATTAATGGATCAGATGTTATGTGGTCCGGATCCATTAGGTGGCCAAGATTCAACTCCTCCTCATGGTCCCTATTGTATCCTATTAAAACCCTCGTGAAACCTAGATCCAACGGACAAGATTAAAAGGAGGTTTGGGCTAGATCTATAAGTATGACTCCAAGGCTTGGGCGACAACTAATGTTTTTTGGTTCATGAGTTTTGGTTTGGTGTGAGAGGCTTGGGAGGCAAGAGGTGGTTCTAGGGTTTTGCTTCTCTCTTTGGGCGACAACCTACCTAGGGTTTGCTTCCAAAGTTTTTGGGCGACAACACATCAATTAGGGTTAGGGTTTTTGGAGTTGGCTATAGAGAGGCTTGGGCGGCAACCCTAGGGTGGTGCTACTACATTGGGCGGCGCCTCCCTCTCTCTCTCTAGGATTGGCCGACGACTTCCCCTCTCTCTCTCTACTCTTTGGCCAGTGGAAAAGTAAGGAAGAAAGGTTCCTTTTCTTTCATTCTCTTTGGCAGGCGCCCAATCTATCTTCTTCCTCTCCTTGGCCGGCGACAATAACCTAGCTTGGAGCTTGGTGGTCGGCACTAGATAGGAGAAGAAGGGTTCGATCATCTTCCCTTTGTTCGGAGAGAGCAAGGAAGGGAAGAATGAGATCTAGAAGGTTTCAATTCTTGGAGGATCGTTGCCCACACAACGTCCAAGAAGAGGATAGGATATACAATAGAAGATCAAGAGGTATACAAGAGGTATAATCTTGTTTATTTTGATTTAGTTCTTTTGTATAATGCATGTGGCTAATTTACCGATGTACTACTAAGTGCTACTTATGATCGTTCTATAATTAATGGTTAATTATAGACGACCAACATAAACTGAAAACCTATTTTGTCACATGCACAATGAGCGTAATCCGAAGGATTTAAAACGAGCTTGAGAATAAGATTCTCAGACCGAGAGAAACTAGGTTTGGTTGGACCAAACAAGGAGCGAGCATGAAATCATTTCAGTCGCAATGGAAGTGTGGATGGGCCGTGTCTTATGAAGACATGATGGATGTATCAAATTGGTTTGGTTCTAATCCAATGGTGAAGAATAAACCAAAGGGGTTTGGTTTGTTTTAAACGAATGAACCAAAGTTGGTTCGGTTCATTTTAACTTAAAATAGACCAAATCGGTTTGGTTTATTTTAACTTAAATTAATGGAGCGTGTTAACAGGTTTTTGGTTATGAACCAATAACCACTAGGAGAATTTGTTCTCTATAAAATAGGGCTTAAGGGTTTTGAGAAAGGGCCAACCCTAATCTTGCCACCCCCTCTCCCTCTTCTCCTTGTGTAGCCGGCGCCCAACCCCTTGCTGCCGCCTAGCCCTTGTGCCGCCGTCCAAGTTGTTGCTAGCATCCAAGCTCTTGCCGGTGATCCTCCAACGACCCACCGATGATCTTCCTTGGCTCCGGCGACAAGGTGAGCATCTAGCTTTCCTTATTTGGCCGGCGCAAGTTCTCCACCAAAGCTGTCCAGTTTTTTGGACAACTTGTTTCCTTCTTATCGGAGCATCGTTTGGACGACGTTTGGAGTTCCGACAGCAGCTATCTTGCCAGGGATTCGATCTCCGATAATCCTCATATGTGGAGGACGAAGGATTTGTTAAACGATTGACGAATACCTCTTCGGAGAAGCGAGTTTTAGGGACTCGGTTTTGAATCTGAATTTTGATTCAGATTGTGATCTTCTCTCGATCACATCGTCTTCGACACGAGGCTAATGACTCGTACGAAGATGAGACTCGTGACTTTGTGAAGTCATCCCAAAGATACTCGGCGTGGATACGGATAGAGGCAATTCTAGCAAGGGTCGCTCCAGTTGATGCCTTTCCCGCTACACGTGATACGTCAGGTATACGTAGAATAATTTTCTTTTATTGCAAAATTTGAAACTACGATTATGTCTACACATGTTGTACTATGCATGCGTGTGGTGTGTGTGATGTAATAAATTAGATTTATTGCTTTTTATTTCTTTCGCTGCGCACATGTTTACGAAACATGTTCAAACACATTCGCCACGGTGCCGGAAACCCAACAGTGGTATCAGAGCCCAGGTTGTGTTTTGACATAATCGTAAAATTATTTTGCGATAGTTGTAATTGTATTTATGGAAATTTTCTGCTTTTGAAAAGTTAGAAGTATTTATGGAAATTTTTAATTTTGGAAAGTTTAGAAGTATTTATGGAAATCTTCTACTTTTGGAAAGTTAAAAGTATTTATGGAAATTAATATTTTCCATAAATAAAATATTTGATTAGATTTGGAAATATGTTTCCTAGTTTAATCATGATTTGATTTGGGAATCAAATCTTAAATATATTTTATTTCCATAAATAGTTTTGACAATTTAGAAAATTTATTTCCTAAATTAAATTTGACTTTCCTTAATCAACACTTTCCACCAATAAAATATGTGATTAGATTTGAAAATTTGTTTCTTAATTTAATCATGATTTGATTTTAAGAATCAAATCTTAAACATATTTTATTTTCATAAATAGTTATGACATATAAGGAAATTTTGTACATGCCATAATCGTATGTCATGTAATTGCATTAGATGCTTATCATTATGCCATGCGTGTCGTGACATGTAGATATATGCCATGTATGCCATGCCATGTAGATAATAGTTATTTGCATGCAAAGAGGATGAGACATAAAAACCCTAACACAATATTAAAGCCTACACCTTCCATTAATATGGTTAGAACCAGAGTTCTGTTTCCTGTTTGGGTTGTTGGACTCTCTCCAAGTCCGGCTCGAACCTGAACATGTTAAAACTATGAAATAGTTTAATACTAATATGGTAAGAGTCAGAGGTCAATCGTTAGCTTTGGTTGTTGGACTCTCTCCAAGCCGGGCTAATTGGTTGAATGTGCTCTAACCATATTAAAACTATTTCTCGATTAATGGGTTGACTTTAACCTGGAGCATCGGCTTGTTGGACTCTCTCCAAGGTCGATGTGAAGGGAGGTGAAGTTGGGTGCTATGCATGTGATTCATACTTGTTAATGAGTTAACAACCCGATGTATGTGTGAACATTCAATTAGTTGATAACACATTGTGATAGTTGCATATATGTGATATGCAATTGTTATATTTGATACCTACCATCGTAGCTATGAATGGTTTGTTGGACTCTCTCCAAGGTTATTCATATCTATATTGGATATCAGCCCATTCGGAGATGGACCTACGATCTCCCGAAGTGATTTTGGGGTTTTTGAAATTCGAAAAATGAATGGGATTTATGAATGTATATTGATGCATTTTAAATCATCTTTCTCATATATGCTCATTTTGTATTTCTATGATAATTGATTGATCATAATATTTTTGAATTTGCACTCTATCTTGGATTCAAATAAATTGACTGGGTAAAATTTCTTGGACTGGCTTTTGGATTCAACATGAGAATTCTTCTCAAGGTTGAAAAGCTTGCGAATGTCCTCGAAGCGCCTCTTCCCGCCCCGTCCTAGTGACAATGCAACTCTGAATCAATTGTTGGCCTATCAGAAACATGTGATTGATTCTGAAATGGTGAGTTGTATCATGCTAGCCACGATGGTACATGAGCTGCGGAAGCAGCATGAGCATATGGATGCTAATACCATAGTCTTCCATCTTCATGAGTTGTTTGATGAGCAATTGAGATTTAAAAGGTTCGAAGTCTCCAGGCTCCTCTTCACCTCTAAGATGCAAGAAGGTTCGTTTGTAGTGCAATTTATGCTAAAGATGAATGGGTACATCGAGTGGCTGGCCACCCTCGGGTTTGTGATGGATCATGAATTAAGTATTGACTTAATTCTGCATTGTTTGCCTAAGAGTTTCTCACAATTTATGATGAACTATCGGATGAACAAATTAGAATATACTATTCCTGAGCTCCTCAATATGCTAAAGACTGTTGAGCCTTCTGTGAAGCATGAGGAGAAGGCGGTTCTGTTAGTTGATTCCTCGAAGAAAGGTTCTAAGAGGAAGGCAAAGAAACAGAAGAAAGGGAAGAATAAGAAGGCAGAACCAACACAAAAGGGCACTTGCCATCATTGTGGCAAGGAAGGCCACTGGCGAAGAAACTGCAAGATTTATCTTGAGTCCGTGAAGAAGAAGAAGGCATCCGATGCCCCATCCTCTTCAGGTATCTTCGTTATTGATTGTCATTCTATTTCCTTAGACACTTGGGTATTGGATACTAGGTGTGGCTCACATATATGTAATGACATACAAGGGCTAAAGAATAGAAGAAGACTCGTTAGAGGGGAGTCAAATTTGTGAGTTGGCAATGGAGCAAAGGTTACTGCGGTCGCCATCGGAACTTATTTGCTGAAGCTCCCTAGTGGACTAGTCTTAGAACTGGACAAGTGCTATTGTGTTCCTTCTCTAATAAAGAACATTGTTTCTATTTCCTACTTAAATAGAAATGGTTACCATTTGACGTTTAGTAACAATTGTTGTTATATAACTTTGAATGAAGTACTTTATGGGACTGGAACCTTGAGCAATGGTATTTATACGTTGGACATATCCAGTGACATTTTCAATATCGAAGCGAGCAACAAGCGTGCTCGAAGGATAATCAATTAGACTCCTACATGTGGCATTGTCGTCTTGGCCATGCAAGCAAGGAACGCATGTCCGAATTACACCGATGTGAAATTCTGGAATTGTTTGAATTGGATTTATATGAGACATGCGAATCATGCTTAAAAGGCAAGATGACTAAGTTACCTTTTACAAGAAAAGGTGAACAAGTGGGAGAGTTGCTAGGTCTAATACATACTGATGTACGTGGACCTATGTCAACTCAAGCTTTGGGAGGCTATAACTACTTCATTACCTTTACCGATGATCACTCACGGTTTGAGTATGTGTTCTTGATGAAACACAAGTCTGAAGCATTTGAAAAGTTCAAAGAATTCAGAAATGAAGTAGAGAAACGACATGACAAGAGTATTAAAATACATCGATCGGATCGAGGTGGTGAATACTTAAGTCAAGAGTTTTTAGATTATCTAAGAGACAATGGTATATTGTCTCAATGGACTCCTCCATATACACCACAGTATAATGGTGTATCTGAGAGGCGTAACCGAACCTTGTTGGGCATGGTCAGGTCAATGATGAATCATGTGAATCTTCCCAAGTCCTTTTGGGGCTATACACTTTAGACAACTGTTTACTTGTTAAACAGAATGCCAACCAAGGTAGTCTCTACTACTCCATATGAGATATGGAATAGTAAGAAACCTCATGTATCTTACTTGAAGATATGGGGTTGTCCTGCTTATATGAAGCGGACTGTATCAGACAAATTGGATGCTAAGTCTGATAAATGTCTATTTATTTGATACCCTAAGGAAACAAGGGGTAACCAATTCTATCATTCTGTGGAACAAAAGGTATTTGTTTCAAGGCATGCTGTGTTTCTAGAGAAAGAGTTTCTCTTGCAAGAAAATAGTGGGAGTGTCGTCGAGCTTGAGGAGGCTCGAGAGACTCAAATAAATATTGATGAGATACCTGGTGAAGCACAACAGCCAATAACTCATAGTGATGAGCAATCGGCTGGACCTATTGAGACACCACATCTTTGTAGATCTGGTAGAACACACAATATTCCTGAGAGATATGGATTTCTCGTAAGTGAATCGAACGATGTGTTACTCATTGATGATGAGGAGCCTACCAGTTATGAAGAAGTTCAGACAAGTTCAGAAAGGGATAAGTGACTTGAAGCCATGAAGTCGGAAATAGATTTCATATATGAAAACCAAGTTTGGAACTTGGTTGACCCACCAGAAGGCATAAAGCCTATAGAGTGCAAGTGGGTTTTCAAGAAGAAAACCGACATGGATGGTAATGTGATTACCTATAATACTAGATTGGCGGCGAAAGGATATCGTCAAAAGCAAGGTGTTGATTATGACAAAACCTATTCGCTTGTTGCTATGCTTAAATCATTCGGATGCTCCTGGCCATAGCGACTCATTATGATTATGAGATATGACAGATGGATGAGAAAACAGCTTTCCTTAAAGGAAACCTGCTCGAGGACGTGTATATGATACAGCCTGAGGGTTTCACATCGATTGATAAAACCAAGGTATGCAAATTGCGATGGTCCATATATGGATTAAAGCAAGCATCCAGGAGCTGGAATATCCATTTTGATGAGACAATAAAAAAGTTTGATTTCTCACAAAATCCAGATGAACCTTGTGTGTACAAGAAGGTTAGTGGGAGTGTAGTAGTGTTCCTAGTATTGTATGTCGATGACATATTACTTTTAGGAAACGATGTTTCAGTCTTACAGTCAGTTAAGATTTGGTTGTCCAAGACATTCTCCATGAAAGACCTGGGAGAAGCAACTTACATCCTCGGGATTAAGATCTATAGAGATAGATTGAAATGGTTGCTTGGTCTTTCGCAGTCTACATATATAGACTGAGTGCTAAAGAGGTTTAGCATGTCAGAATCCAAGAAAGGTTTCCTACCCATCAGGCATGGGATACACCTTTCAAAGTCTATGTGTCTCCGCACATAAGACGAGAGGATTTGCATGAGTAAGATTCCCTATGCATCCGCAATAGGATCTATCATGTATACTATGTTATGTATGAGACCCATGTATCGTATGCTCTAAGTGTCACGAGTAGATACCATTCTTATCCAGGAATGGATCATTGGGTGGCTGTTAAGATGATCCTTAAGTACTTAAGAAGAACTAAGGATGTATTCCTAATATATGGAGAAGGGGACATGGTGATACGCGGGTATACGGATGCTAGCTTCCAGACAGACAAGGATGATTCTAGGTCTCAGTCTGGGTACGTGTTCACCTTGAATGGGGGCACAGTGAGTTGGAAAAGTTTCAAACAAAACACTATAGTGGATTCTACCACTGAGGTAGAATACATTGTAGCTTCGGAAGCAGCAAAGGAAGCGGTTTGGATTAAGAAGTTCATTTATGAACTTGGTGTGGTTCCAGCTATTGTCGAAGCAATACCGGTCTACTGCGACAACAATGGAGCAATTGCAAAGGCAAAAGAGGTAAGGTCTCATCAACAATCCAAACATGTGCTTCGTCGCTATCATTTGATCAGTGAGATCATTAGTAGGAAGGAAATACAAATCGAGAAAATCTCCACTGAAAGGAACTTAGTGGATCCTTTGACTAAAGCATTACCTCAAAGTAAGTTTGAGGGTCATGTTAGAGCTTATGGTATTGGATATTGTAGCGATTGGCATTAGACAAAGTGGGAGTTTGTTAGTAATATATGAGAGATGTCCTAAGGCAATCGCCTTATATTTGAACCATTTATGTGATAAATGAAGATTCACTATTTGAGTATACATATTTTCATGTATTTGATTAGATCTTAAACTCATTTACTGAATGTCCACGATATGATTCACAGCATGAGAGAATTTATGATTGGATCACAACTAGTGAGTATATCTACATGTGTAATTGTGATGTATCAGAATTATCCCTAGTCGATGAATTGATGGATTTGGACACCATCAATTCTGTCGAGACTAGCACAAGGTATACTCCTTGGTGTATCCAAGCAGCTGATTCTCACTGATTGGAGACATTGTGATGTCTGAAGTTAATCATGGATGCTAGTTATGGTAACTAGTTCATTGGAGTGACCAGCCGTAAGACTTCATATGGTTCTCTGCATATATAGATATGTCAATGAAGTTCTTACTGCAGCTTAAGTGCGATGTTCCTTTGACTTGCGGTATTCAAGTCATCTTGATCATAAAGACTTATGCTTTGACATCTTAAGCAAGCATCTCTGAGGAGATGTGTACCCGGGATAACTGAGTATAAGTCGAAGTGGTCGAAGGTGTTTGAATAACCTATAAAGGATTCACCACTCATTGTGAGGAGATGTATACCCATGGCCTCTCGTCGGATTGTTACTAAAGTCTTTGGCCAAAGCATTACATGTTTAGAGTAAGGTACTCTTCGATACATGTGCAGTAACTAGAATCCGTAGGACGAGGAAATGATACTTGGGCTAGGTGTGACGTAGTCAGCCTAGTGGGGACTGACACTATAGACCATGTCCTAAACTAAGTGAATATAAGATGAGTGAAAGGAATGAGGCACAATTCATTGTAATTGTTGAAGGGTTTCAGAAATAGTTCTGGATCAACCGTTGATCTTTTCGGTTAATTGGGGATCATGATGTACTACTAGGTGCCACTCATGATCGTTCTATAATTATTGGTTAATTATAGACAGCTAACATAAACCGAGAACCTATTTGGTCACACGCACAATGAGCATAATCCGAAGGATTTAAAACGAGCTTGAGAATGAGATTCTCAGACTGAGAGAAACTAGGTTTGGTTGGACCAAACAAGGAGCGAGCAGGAAATCATTTCAGTTGCAATGGAAGCATGGATGGGCCATGTCTTACGAATACATGATGGATGAATCAAATTGGTTTGGTTCTAATCCAATGGCGAAGAATAAACTAAAGGGATTTGATTTGTTTTAAACGAATGAACCAAAGTTGGTTCGGTTCATTTTAACTTACAATAGACCAAATCGGTTTAGTTTATTTTAACTTAAATTAATGGAGTGGGTTAACGGGTTTTTGGTTATGAACCAATAACCATTAGGAGAATTTGTTCTCTATAAAATAGGGCTTAAGGGTTTTGAGAAAGGGCCAACCCTAATCTTGCCGCCCCCTCTCCCTCTTCTCCTTGTGTAGCCGGCGCCCAACCCCTTGCCACCGCCCAACCCTTGTGCCGCCATCCAAGTTGTTGTCGGCATCCAAGCTCCTGCCGACGATCCTCCGGCGACCCTCCGGCGACCCTCCGGTGATCTTCCTTGGCTCCGGCGACAAGGTGAGCATCTAGCTTTCCTTATTTGGACAGCGCAAGTTCTCCACCAAAGCTGTCCAGTTTTCTGGACAACTTGTTTCCTTCTTGTCAGAGCGTCGTTTGGACGATGTTTGGAGCTCCGACTGCGGCTACCTTGCCGGGGATTCGATCTCCGGTAATCCTCATAGGTGGAGGATGAAGGATTCGTCAAACGGTTGACGAATACCTCTCCGGAGAAGTGAGTTTTGGGGACTCGGTTTTGAATCCGAATTTTGATTCGGATTGTGATCTTCTCTCGATCACATCATCTTCGACATGAGGCTAGTGACTCATACGAAGACGAGTCTCGTGACTTTGTGAAGTCATCCCAAAGATACTCGGCATGGATACAGATAGAGGCGATTCTAGTGAGGGTTGCTCCGGTTGATGTCTTTCCCGCTACATGTGATATGTCAGATATACATAGAATAATTTCATTTTATTGTAAAATTTGAAACTACGGTTATGTATACACATGTTGTACTATGCATGCGTGTTGTGTGTGTGATGTAATAAATTAGTTTTATTGCTTTTTATTTCTTCCGTTGCGCACATATTTACGAAACATATTCGAACACACACTCACCGCGGTACCGGAAACCCAACATTCACTTGGACCCCGAAGATAAACACAAAAACCAACGATCCGTACATCATCTATTCCGTGGCTAATCGAGGAAAAGAGTTAGGTTGCTTGAACAACAAGTTTGTTCAAGAGACCACTCTAATCGAATAGCACGATGATGGATCGGTTGCTTGGGTAATCCATCTTCGTCAAGGATTAATTTTTTTTAAACCGAGGACGTAGATAGGTTCGCCATGCATAAGTTGAAGTGGGAAGCGAAGCAATTCCCTTCAAGTGGTATCAGAGCCACGGTTTCCGATTTTGTGTGTTTATGATTCAGTTACTTTTATGCACTTATCATATATTATATGTGTCGGATAATAGTAGGATGTTCGTAGGCTAACTTTTTGATTGCAGGCATAAGATCCAACTATTATGGCCATATATGTGTGTATGTGATTGGATGTGTGTAATTGTAATATTATTTGAATCCTAGGGGTTGACGAGACTAGTATTTAATTTTTATAATTAAGTACGACATTGTTTAGCCGCTCTTTTATTTTAGTTTACTTTCGATCTAGATTTCATGTACACTCCTTCGTGGTGTATAGGATCGATGGATGCAAATTAAAATAATTTTTCTTGGCTCGGATCTCCGGATGACTTGTACATGGCGTAGGGAGGAGCGTACGAGATGGCTACACGATGGGAGACATATTGGAGAACAAAAGCCATAATAGTTGGAAAATATTTTTTTTCATATTTATTGCTTCTTGTTTGATATGCATGTCATGTGCTAGGAAAATTCCTCATTTTAAATTATTAAGTGGGAGAGGGATATTTTTTAAAATTCCCATGGCCTCCATTACGATTTGACATGTGATGCAAACAAACTTGCTCGTCGGCTCTGAGTGTCTTCCTCCCCATTGGATGAGTTTGTTTTGTAGATCACAGGGTCAAATATGGTTATAGGAAATTATTTAGGAGCGTGTGTACTTCTCCATCGGAAGGCACATAATCCGAGATAATTGCCCTGGTATCGAGTAATGGTGCACACTTAGATGCAAATAAGAGTATCCTCCCTATCGGAGTCACTGCTTTTATTTGTAGGGCCGAAGAGGAACCAACTATTAATTTTATTTGTCAAAAAATTAGGTTGACAGGATAATAAAATTAATGGGTAAAACCTTCTCTTACAAATGTAGAATTCGTATATGTCCACACTATCATGGCATACGATATTCTCGGTGTTTTGAGGTGTTGGTTGATTTTAAAATTTTATTGTCTGAGGAATCAATAATTTTTTGAAATCTAATGTTTTGATCTATGTGATTCTTAGGTTTTTCAAAAATGACTTTCAATCCACTTGCTGTGATACTAAAAGAGAATAAACTTACTGGACCCAATTATGTTGATTGGAAAAGGAATCTTGATATTGTCTTGACTGCTGACGAGTACAAGTATGTACTCTTCGAAGAGTGTCCTCTTAAGCCAGAGGATGATTCCGGGGAAAAGGAGAAAAAGAGTTATAAAAAGTGGATTAAGGCTGATGAGATGGCGCGGTGTTACATTTTAGCTTCTATGTCAAATGTATTCCAACATCATCATCAAGCCATGCCTACTGCTTATGACATGATGCTCAATCTCAAGGAACTTTTCGAACACCAGAATCGGGCTGCTAGGCAGGAAGCCATGAGGAACTTGATGACGACCACTATGGTTGAGGGAACACTCGTAAGAGATCATGTTCTCAAGATGATGACTCATTTGAATGAGCTGGAAGTCCTTGGAGCTGAGATCGATGGGGAAACCCAGGTCAATATCATTCTCCAATCTCTACCTAAGAGTTTTGAGCAGTTTCGCCTAAATTACAACATGAATAAGAGGTTGTATTCGTTGGCAGAGCTTCTGATAGAACTCCAGATGGTAGAGGGGCTTTTTCGTCAGAGTGCTCAGGCTTAGGCCATGGTTGCTTAGAAGGTTTTGACTTCTAAGCCGAAAGGCAAGAAGAAGAAGAAACAAGGTGGAGCAAAGATGGAGGGAGGATCTCAGGGAGGAGTGAAGAAGCCGAAATGCAAGTGCTTCACTTGCAAGAAGACTGGACATTGGAAGAAGGACTACCCCAACTGAAAGCAGAACAAAGGTATATCTTTTGGTCTGACCATCGAAACATGTTTAGCGGTGTTATCTATCGGCACCTGGTGTGTAGATACGGGAGCACTGATCATGTCTGCAATACTTTGCAGGGGTTCTAGGAAACTAGACGACTAACTGAAGGGGAGATTATCGTTTACTTGGGCGATGCTATGAAGGTGGCGGCTATTGTAGTGGGAGATGTTTATTTATCTTTTGACAGGAATAAAACTTTGGTTCTGAAAAATTGCCTTTATCTACCTTTATTTAGAAAGAATTTAATTTCGGTTTCTAAATTATTTTTGGATGGATATTCTATTTCTTTTAATGATAGAGTTGTTATAAAAAGGAATAGGGAGGTTATCTGTTCTGGTGCATTAATAGGAAATTTATATACCCTTGAGCCAAAAGCTCCCACGATGCAAATAGAAGTTAATAATTTATCTTCTAAATCTAATAAGAGAAAAGAACCTTCGAAAATGAACCAAACATATCTTTGACATCTAAGGGTAGGTCATCTTAACCTAAGTAGAATTCAAAGGTTGATAGCTGATGGACCTTTAGGTTCATTAGTGGTGGAAGATTTCCCAACCTACGAATCTTGCTTGGAAGGTAAAATGACCCAGAGGCCTTTTAAGGCCAAGGGGTATAGAGCCAAAGATGTGTTGGAATTGATTCATTCTGATTTGTGTGGTCCTATGTCTATCCAGGCTAGAGGTGGTTTTGAATATTTCGTCTCTTTTATAGATGATTATTCAAGATATGGATACATTTACTTGATGCGCCGCAAGTCTGAATACTTTGACAGGTTCAAAGAATTCAAGGATGATGTGGAGAAACGTTAAGGTAAAAGTATCAAGACACTACGATCTGATAGTGGTGGTGAGTACCTCTTGGGAGAGTTTAGGAATTACTTATCAAAGGCTGAGATTCAATCCCAATTGTCTGCACCTGGCACACCCTAGCAAAATGATGTAGCATAGCGAAGGAATATGACTCTTATGGAGATGGTTAGATCGATGATGAGTTATTCTGAGTTACCAGATTCATTCTGGGGGTATGCTCTGGATATGACAGTGTATATTCTGAACTTAGTACCATCTAAATCATTGCCTTCTACTCCCACAGAATTATGGACTGGGCGAAAGCCTAGTCTGAGACATATTAGGATTTGGAGGAGCCCAGCACATGTGCTGAAGGCAGATGCTGGTAAGTTGGAACCTCATACAGAAGTGCATATGTTCGTAGGCTATCCTAGAGGAACGAAAGGTGGTTTGTTCTATAGTCCTAGAGATCAGAGGGTGATCACTAGCACGAACGCCAAATTTTTAGAGGAAGACTATGTGATGAACCACAATCCTATGAGTAAGATTGTTCTAGAGGAATTGAGTGGGGAAGTCACTACTTTAGTACCACCGGTACAAGAGGATATACCACAAGTGACTGCACCGCGTGTCACAGAGGAAACACAAGTGATACCTCATCGTAGTGGGAGGGTTGTTACACAGCCTGATAGATTTATGTTCTTGGGAGAATCTTCTGATTTGGTCCCTGGCGAATATGAACGTGATTCATGGACATATGACAAGGCAATCCAAGATAAAGATGCAGTATCTTGGCAAAGTGTAATGAATTCTGAGAAAGAATCTATGGATTCAAATCAGGTCTAGGAGCTAGTAAAACCACCCAATGGTGTTAAAAACTATTGGATGCAAGTGGATCTACAAAAGAAAGAGAGGAATAGATGGGAAGGTTGAGACCTTCAAAGCAAGACTTGTTGCGAAAGGGTATACTCAGAAAGAGGGTATCGATTATGAGGAGACCTTTTCGCCGGTAGCCATGCTTAAGTCTATCCAAATTCTCTTATGTATTGATGCTCATATGGATTGTGAGGTGTGACAGATGGATGTCAAGACAACTTTCCTTAATGGAAGTCTTGAGGAAAACATCTATATGGAGCAACCAGAGGGATTCATTACAAAGGGCAAAGAGCATCTTGTGTGCAAGCTTTATCGGTCCATTTATGGATTGAAGCAAGCTTCAAGATCTTGGAACATCCACTTTGATGAGGTAATCCATTCTTATGGATTTATTCAAAGTCCGGATGAGTCTTGTGTATACAAGAGATGTGACGGAAATGTCTTGTACTATACGTAGATGACATTTTGTTAATTGGCAATAATGTCAAGGTGTTATCAGACGTAAGGGTATGGTTATCCAAACAGTTTGATATGAAGGACTTGGGAGAAGTGGGACACATCCTTGGGATCAAGGTTATAAGGGATCGCAGGAGAAAGATGTTGTGCTTATCTCAAGCTTCATACATAGACACCATTGTAGCCCAAGCCAAGGTGGTTATCGCCCACCTTTGTGTCGCCGCCGCCCATTAGAGCTGTTGCCTCTCCTCGCCACTAGCCATCCACCAGCCACCGACGTCCCTTGGGCCACCCTCAGCGCCAACCAACCTCTCTTGGCCGCCGGTGACCAAGGAGTAACTGGCCAAGCCTTTGGCCGGCCCCTTCTTCCTCCACAACATGCTGTCCAATTTTGGACAACTTGATCTCCTTCGCGTGGAGAGGCCGTTTGGTCGTTGTTTTGTGCTCCGACAGCGGTCTACTTGCAGGGGATTGGATATCTAGCAATCCTCATAGGTGGAGGGTTAAGGTTTCGTCAAACGGTTGACGAAAATCGCTTCCGACAAGCGAGTTTGTGAAACTCATTTTGGGATCCGAATTTATTTCGAATTGTGATCATCTCTCGGATCACATCGTCTTCGACTCGAGGCTAGTGACTTTTGCGAAGACGAGGCTCATGACTTTGTGAAGCTATCCCGACGATACTCGGCATGGATACGGATAAAGACAATTCTAGCGAGGGTCGCTACGGTTGATGTCATTCCCGCTACACGTGATCCGTCAGGTATACCTAGTATATGTTTCCTTTTATTGCAAAATTTTAAATAGCGATTATGTCTACACATGTTGTATCCTACATGCGTGTGATGTGTATATTGTAATAAATTAGATTTATTGCTTCCGCTATGTGCATGTTTACGAAACGTGTTTGAACACACACTCGTCGTGGTGCTAGGGAAACCCAACAGTGGTATCAGAGCCACGGTGTGTTCCGACATAATCATAAAATTATTTTGTGATAGTCATAATTGTATTTATGAAAATTTTCTACTTTTGAAAAGTTTAGAAGTATTTATGGAAATTAACACTTTCCATAAATAAAAATATGTGATTAGATTTGGAAATTTATTACCTAATTTAATCATGATTTGATTTGGGAAATCAAATCTCAAACATATTTTATTTCCATAAATAGTTATGACAAATAAGGAAATTCAAATTGGAAATTTCCTAATATGATTAGGAAATTACAATTTAGAAAATTTATTTCCTAAATTAGATTTGACTTTACTTAATTAACACTTTCCAAAAATAAAATATGTGATTAGATTTTGAAATTTATTTTCTAATTTAATCTATATTTGATTTGGGAAATCAAATCTAAAACATATTTTATTTCCAAAATAGTTATGACAAATAAGGAAACTATTTGTACATGACATAATTGTATGTCATGTAATTGCATTAGATGCATATCATTATGCCATGTGTGTTGTGATATGTAGATGTATGCCATGTGTGCTATGTCATGTAGATAATAGTTATTTGCATGCAAAGAGGATGAGACATTGAATCCCTTACACAACATTAAAGCCTACACCTTCCATTAATATGGTTAGAACCAGAGTTCCATTTCTTGTTTAGGTTGTTGGACTCTCTCCAAGCCCGGCTCGAACCTGAACATGTTCAAACCATTGGAATAGTTTATTACTAATATGGTAAGAGTCAGAGGTCAATCATTAGTTTAGGTTGTTGGACTCTCTCCAAGCCTGACTAATTGGTTGAATGCGCACTAACCATATTAAAACTATTTCTCAATTAATGGGTTGGCTTTAACCTAGAGCATCGGCTTGTTGGACTCTCTCCAAGGTCGATGTGAAGGGAGGTGAAGTTGGGTGCTATGCATATGATGCATACTTGTTAATGAGTTAACAACCCGATGTATGTGTGAACATTCAATTAGTTGATAGTTCATTGTGATAGTTGCATATATGTGATATGCAATTGATATACTTGATACCTACCATCGTAGCTAAGAATGGCTTATTGGACTCTCTCCAAGGTTGTTCTTATCTATGTTGGATATCAATCCATTTGAAGATGGACTTACGATCTCCCGAAATAATTTTGAGGGTTTTTGAAATTCAAAAAATGAATGGGATTTTGTAAATGTATGTTGATGCATTTTAAAATCATTTTCTCATTTATGCTTGATTTGTATTTCTAGGTTAATTTCTTGATCATGATGCCTTTGAATTTGCGCTCTATTTTGAATTCGAATAAATTGACCAGGCCAAACTTCTTGGACTGGCTTAGAAACTTGAAAATTATTCTCAAGGCGAAAAAGCTTGTGTATGTCCTCGAAGAGCCTATTACTATCCGTCTTAGTGATGACGTAACTCTGGACCAATTGTTGGCCTATCAGAAACATGTGAGTGATTCTGAACTAGTGAGTTGCATCATGCTAACCGCGATGGTACCCGAGCTACGGAAGCAGCATGAACATATGGATGCTCATACCATAGTCTTTCATCTTTATGAGTTGTTTGATGAGAAAGTGAGATCCGAAAGGTTCGAAGTCTCTAAGCTTCTCTTCACCTCTGAGATGCAAGAAGGTTCATCTGTGGTACTGCTCAACATGCTGAAGACTGTGGAGCCTTCTGTGAAGCATGAGCAGGAGATGGTGTTGTTAGTTAATTCCTCGAAGAAAGATTCGAAGAGGAAGTCAAAGGAACAACAGAAGGGGAAGAAGAAAAAGGCTAAAAAGGCAGAACCAGCTCAAAAGGGCACTTGCCATCATTGTGGCAAGGAGGGCCATTGGCAAATAAACTGCAAGATTTATCTTGAGTCTGTGAAGAAGAATAAGGCATCAGATGCCCCATCTTTTTTAGATATCTTTATTATTGATTGTCATTCTATTTTCTCAAACACTTGGGTATTGGATATTGGGTGTGACTCACATATATGTAATGACATACATAGGCTAAGGAATAGAAGAAGACTTATCAAGGGAGAGTCAAATTTACGTATTGGGAATGGAGCAAAGTTTGCTGCACTCGCCATCGAAACGTATTTGTTGAAACTCCCTATAGGACTCGTCTTAGAATTGGACAATTGCTTTTATGTTCCTTTGTTGATAAAGAACATCATTTCTATTTCATATTTAAATAGAAATGAATATCATTTAACTTTTAGTAACAATTATTGTTACATAACTTTGAATGACGTGCTTTATGGGACTGGAACATTGTGCAATGGTATATATATGTTAGACATATCCAGTGACATTCTCAATATCGAAGCAAGCAACAAGCATACTCGAAAAGATAATCAATTAGACTCCTACATGTGGCATTGTCGTCTTGGCCATTTGAGTAAGAAACGCATGTCCGAATTACACCGATGTGGAATTCTGGAATCGTTTGAATTAGATTCATACGATACATGCAAATCATACTTAAAAGGCAAGATGACTAAGTTACCTTTTACGGGAAAAGGTGAACCGGTGAGGGAGTTACTTGGTCTAATACATACTGATGTATGCGGACCTATGTCAACTCAAGTTCTAGGAGGCTATAACTACTTCATTACCTTCACCGATAATCACTCATGGTTTAGATATGTGTTCTTGATGAAATACAAGTCTGAAGCCTTTGAAAGATTCAAAGAATTCAGAAGTGAAGTAGAGAAACAACTTGGCAAGAGTATTAAAATACTTCGATCGGATCGAGGTGGTGAATACTTGAGTCAAGAGTTTCTAGATTATCTAAGGGACAATGATATATTATCTCAATGGACTCCGCCATATACACCACAATATAATGGTATATCTGAGAGGCAAAACCGAATCTTGTTGGACATGGTTAGGTCGATGATGAATCACACGAATCTTCCCAAGTCCTTTTGAGGCTATGCACTTCAGACTGCTGTTTACTTATTAAACAGAGTCCCGACCAAGGTAGTCTCTACAACTCCATATGAGATATGGAATAGTAAGAAACCTAATTTATCTTACTTGAAGATATGGGGTTGTCCTGCTTATGTGAAGCGGACTGTATCAGACAAATTGGATGCTAAGTCTGATAAATGTCTATTTATTGGATACCCTAAGGAAACAAGGGGTTACCAATTCTATCATCCCTTGGAACAAAAGGTGTTTGTTTCAAGGAATGTTGTGTTTCTAGAGAAAGAGTTTCTCCTGCAAGAAAACAGTGGGAGTGGCGTTAAACTTGAGGAGGTTCAAGAGGCTCTAATTGATATTTAGGAGATACTTGGTCAAGCACCTCAACTGATAACTCATAGTGATGAGACATTAGCTGAACCTATTGTGACACTACATCTTCGTAGATCTGGTAGGACATGCAACATTCCTGAGAGATATGAATTTCTCGTAAGTGAATCGAACGATGTGATACTCATTGACGATGAGGAGCCTACCAATTATGAAGAAGTTTTGAAAAGTTTAGAAAGGGACAAATGACTTGAAGCCATGATGTCGGAAATGGATTCCTTGTATGAAAATCAATTTTGGAACTTGGTGGACCCACCTGAAGGCATTAAGCCTATAGGGTGCAAAAGGGTTTTCAAGAAGAAAACCGACATGGATGGTAATGTGATTACCTATAAGGCCAGATTAGTGGCGAAAGGCTATCGTCAAAAGCAAGGTGTTGATTATGACGAAACCTATTCACCTGTAGCTATGCTTAAATCCATTTGATGCTCCTGGCCATAGCAGCTCATTATGATTATCAGATATGATAGATGGATGTGAAAACGACTTTCCTTAACGGAAACCTACTCGAGGACGTGTATATGATACAGCATGAGGGTTTCACATTGGTTGATAAAGCCAAGGTATGCAAACTTCGACGGTTCATTTATGGACTGAAGGAAGCATTCAGGAGATGGAATATCCATTTTGATGAGGCAATCAAAAGGTTTGATTTCTCACAAAATCTGGACGAACCTTGTGTGTACAAGAAGGTTAGTGGGAGTGCAGTCGTGTTCATAGTATTGTATATCGATGACATATTACTTATAGAAAACGATGTTTCTGTCTTACAGTTAGTTAAAATTTGGTTATCCAAAACATTCTCTATGAAAGACCTAGAAGAAGCGACCTACATCCTCGGGATCAAGATCTATAGAGATAGATCGAAACGGTTACTTGGTCTTTCGCAGTCTACATATATAGATCGAGTGCTAAAGAGGTTTATCATGTCGGAATCTAAGAAAGGTTTCCTTCCCATCAGGCATGGGATACACCTTTCGAAGTCTATGTGTCCGCGCACAGAAGACGAAAGGATTTGCATGAATAAGATTTCCTATGCATCCGCAATAGGATCTATCATGTATGTTATATTATGTATGAGGCCCGATGTATCGTATGCTCTGAGTGTCACGAGCAGATATTAGTCTGATCTTGAAATAGATCATTGGGCAGCTGTTAAGACAATCCTTAAGTACTTAAGAAGAACTAAGGATGTGTTCCTAATATATGGAGAAGGTTATATAGTAATACGCGGGTATACGGATGCCAGCTTCCAGACAGACAAGGATGATTCCAGGTCTCAGTCTAGGTACATATTTACCTTAAATGGAGGCGCAATAAGTTGGAAAAGTTTCAAGCAAGATACTATAGTGGATTCTGCCACTGAGACAGAATACATTGCAGCTTTGGAAGCAGCAAAGGAAGCGGTTTGGATCGAGAAGTTCATCTCTGAACTTGATAAGGTCTCATCAATGATCCAAACATGTGCTTCTCCGCTATCATCTGATCAGGGAGATCAGCAGTAGGAAGGAAATATAAATCGAGAAGATTCCCACTGAAAGGAACTTAGCGAACCCTTTAACTAAGACCTTCCCACAAAGTAAGTTTGAGGGTCATGTTAGAGCTTATGGTATTGGATACCGTGGCGATTGACATTAGGCCAAGTGAAAGTTTGTTAGTAATATATGAGAGGTGTCCTAAGGCAATCGCCTTATGGTTGTACCATTTATTTGATAAATGAAGATTCACTATTTGAGTATATATATTTTCATGTATTTGATTGGATCTTAAACTCATTTACTGAATGTCTGTAATACGATTCACAGCATGAGAGAATTTATAATTGGATCACAACTAGTGAGTATCTCTGCATGTGTAATTGTGATGTATTGGAATTATCCCTAGCCGATGAATTGATGGATTCAGACGCCATCGATTCTGTTAAGACTAGCATAAGGTATACTCTTTGGTTTATCCAAGCAGTTGTTCCTCACTGACTGGTGATATTGGAATGTCCGGAGTTGATCGTGTATGCTAGTTATGGTAACTAGTTCATTGGAGTGACCAGTTGTAAGACTTTATATGGTTCTCTGCATATAAGGATATGTCAATAAAGTTCTTACAGTAGCTTAAGTGCGATGTTCCTTCGACTTGCGGTATTCAAGTCATCTTGGTCACGAAGACTTATGCTTTGACATCTTAAGCAAGCATCTCCGAGGAGATGTGGACCCGGGATGATTGGGTATAAGTCGAAGTGACCTAAGGTGTTTGAATAAGCTACAAAGGATTCACCGCTCCTAGCGAGGAGATGTATACCCTATGGCCTCTAGTCCAATTGTTACTAAAGTCTTTGGCCAAAGCATTACATGTTTAGAGTATGATACTCTTGGATGAATGTGCAATAACTAGAATCCGGAGGACGAGGAAGTAATACTTGGGCTAGGTGTGACGTAGTCAACTTAGTGGGGACTGACACAATAGACCATGTTCTAAACCAAGTGGGTATAAGATGAGTGAAAAGAATGGGGCACGATTCATTGTAGCTGCTGAAGGGTTTCAGAAATGGTTCTGGGGTCAACCATTGATTTTACGGTTAATTGAGCATCATGATGTACTACTAGGTACCACTTATGATCATTCTATAATTAATGGTTAATTATAGATGACCAACATAAATCGGAAACCTATTTGATCACACGCTCAACGAGTGTATCCGAAGGATTTAAAATGAGTTTGAGAATAAGATTCTCAGATTGAGAGAGACTTGGTTTGGTTGGACCAAACAAAGAGCGAGTATGAAATGGTTTCAGTCGCATCGGAAGCATGGATGGGCTAAGTCTTTTGAAGACATGATGGATGAACCAAATTGGTTTGGTTCTAATCCAATGGTGGAAAATAAACCAAATTGGTTTGGTTTGTTTTAAACGAATGAACCAAAGTTGGTTCGGTTCGTTTTAACTTAAAATAGACCAATGCAGATTGATTTATTTTAACTTAAGTTATTGGAGCGGATTAACGGGTTTTGATTATGAACCAATAACCGTTAGGAGAATGTGTTCTCTATAAAAATACGGCTTAAGGGTTTTTCGTAGAGAATTAATTTGTTCAAGGGTTTTGGAAACCCTAGCCTCCTTTCCTTCTTCTCCTGCTTCTTGCCGGCCAAGCCATGGTGGTTTCGCCCACCTTTGTGCCGTCGTCGCCCATTGGAGCTGTTGCCTCTCCTCACCACTGGCCATCCACTAGCCGCCGACATCCCTTGGGCCACGCTCAGCCGCCGGCCAACCTCCCTTGGCCACCGGCGACCAAGGAGTAAATGGCCAAGCCTTTGGCTGGCCCCTTCTTCCTCCACAACAAGCTGTCCAGTTTTGGACAGCTTGATCTCCTTCACATGGAGAGGTCGTTTGGTCAGTGTTTTGTGCTTCGACAGCGGTCTACTTACCGGGGATTGGATCTCTGGCAATCCTCATAGGTGGGGGGTTAAGGTTTCGTCAAACGGTTGACAAAAATCACTTCCGACAAGCGAGTTTGTGAAACTTGTTTTGGGATCCGAATTTATTTCGGATTGTGATAGTCTCTCGGATCACATCGTCTTTGACTCGAGGCTAGTGACTTTTGCGAAGATGAGGCTCGTGGCTTTGTGAAGCTATCCCGACGATACTCGGCGTGGATACGGATAGAGGCGATTCTAGTGAGGGTCGCTACGGTTGATGTCATTCCCGCTACACGTGATCTGTCAGGTATACCTAGTATATGTTTCCTTTTATTGCAAAATTTTAAATAGTGATTATGTCTACACATGTTGTATCCTGCATGCGTGTGATGTGCGTGTTGTAATAAATTAGATTTATTGCTTCCACTGTGTGCATGTTTACGAAACGTGTTCGAACACACACTCGCCGCGGTGCTGGGGAAACCTAACAAAGCCATGCACCTCGAACGAAGGAAATGAGGCTCCCATATCCGAATCAAGAGAACCAGTCATTAGGCAGGAAGTTGAGTTGTATCAGAAAGATCAAAAAACTGGTAGGAAATCCAATTGGGTCAGAAGGACCGCACAACTGACAAGAAGTCTAGCTGGTTCAGGTGGACCAGAAAGTTGACAGGAAGACCTGGTGGGTTGAAGATTAGACATTAAGCAGAGGAAATCTTTTGAGGATGGATAAGTTGGGGGGGGGAGCAATGTGGTCCTTCGTTTGAGTAGAGGATTATTGAGAGTATTGAGAATACAATCAAAGTCCCATATTGGTAAGACATAGAAAAAATCATGTGCTTATAAGATGAAAAGATATCTCCATTAGTATGAGACCTTTTGAGTAAAACCCAAAAATAAAACCATGAGGACTTAGGCCTAAAGTGGACAATATCATACCATTGTGGAGATATATGTATCTTATTTGCACCAACTCGAATAACACTTCATAAAAAAAATGCTTGAGCTAGGTTGAGGGCTTATGAACTGCCTCAGTCGGAGGGTAAAAATACTTCAGTTTGAACATCACTTCATAAAAAGAATACCCGAGCCGGATTGAAGGCTTACAAACTGCCTCGGTCAGTCGGATGAAAATACTTTGTGTCAAACAACACTTCATAAAAAGGGGGGCACTTAGGTCACACAAAAGGCTTACTAACTATCTTGGTTGGGATAAATGATACATTTCACTCTATAACACCAATTAACTTGAGAACCTTGGGGTCAAACTAAGGGCTTACGAACCGCTTCAGCTGGGCATTATGCTTCTTTAATGCACTCTAGTCGGCCCGAGGGCTTACAAACATCCTCGGTCGGGCAAAGTCCCCCCTGCTTCACAAGTTTGAGGGAACTTCTTCGACACACCCTAGTTGAACTGAGGGCTTACGAACTGTCTCAACTGGGTAGAGTCCTCCTCGCTTCACAGGTCTGGGGGAACTTACTTCTTCAATGCACCCCAACTAGACCAAGGGCTCACAAACTATCTTGGTTGGACAGAGTCCTCCCTGCTTCATAGGTCAGGGAAAATTTACTTCTTCTACACACCCTAGTCGGACTGAGGGCTTACGAACTGCCTTGGCTAGGCAGAGTGCTCCCTGCTTCATATGTCTAGGGAAACTTGCTTCTTTGACACACCCCAACTAGATTGAGGGCTTATGAGCTACCTATACTAGGTAGAGTCCTCGCATTATAGGTTTGGGGAAATTTACTCCTTCGACACACCCCAGCCAAAGTGAGGGCTTATGAACTGTCTCGATTGGGCAGAGTCCTCCCTGCTTCACAAGTCGAAAAGAATTTACTTCTTCAACGCACCCTAGTCGAACTGAGGGCTTATAAACTGCCTTGGATGTGCAGAGTCCTACTCACTTTATAGGTCCAGGAAAATTTACTTTTTTGATACACCTTAGTCGGATCGAGAGCTTACGAACTGTCTCAGTTGAGTAGATTCCTCCCCACTTCACAGGTTTAGGAGAATTTACTTCTTCGACACACCCCATGTTGGTGCAATAATGCATCAAGCATTTATGTATTTTGATGTTTGATAATTATTTATAGTTAGATAATATTTGTGATCTAATCATGAATGTGTTAAGTGACAGAAAAATCCAAGTGTGAAGACTTGGTAAAGAGAAGTCCAAGTGTGGATCTTGGCAAGGAAAGTCCAAGGGAAGGTCTTGTCAGCGTAAGTCCAAGCATGTAGCCTTGGTGGTGTAAAGATCAAGCGGACCTTGATAAAGGAAATCCAAAGGCAAGGTCTTGGCAGAGTAAGTCCAAGCATGTAGTCTTGGCGGCGTAAAGTGTTAATGCAGTGAGCATCACTCCTTAGTTTTGATGTATGAACCACAGTTAAGAGTTAGGATCCACTTGTGATCTAATATAGGTGTTAAGTGTGTAGGCTTAACAGGAAGTCCTAGTAGGTCGTGTTGACCTGATACTAGACATGTATCTTGACAGATCAGGAGGATCGAACACCAGACATGAAGTCCAGATGGGTCACGTGGATCGGACATTTGGCATGAAGACCGGTTGGGTCAGGAGACTGGATAATCGGAAAAAAGTCCAGCTGGGTCAGGCAGATCAGACAATTGGTGGAAGCCCTGGTGGGTCAGATCGGATGTCAAGAATGGTAAGTCCGACAGATAGCCGACAGGTAAGCCTCGAGTGAAGAGGTGAGGCCGAGTCCTCTGTAGGGGGACAAAGCTAGACGTCAATCCGATGAAAAATTCACGTGGGACTTAGTAGTCGAGTTCGAGTAGTATTACTACTGCTATCATAATTAATATTACCTATCTTGTGCTAATCCTGTTTTGTAGGGACCAGTCGACTGAATGGATTCAAGTCGACTGAAGTCCAATCGACTGGAGATGTATCAGTTGACTGGATACCTATTTGGCAGGATGAGTTGATGATCGATCGGAGATCGTGTGATGCAGATGGAAAGGGCTTGAGTCGACTGAAGAGTTTGAGTTGACTGAAGAGCGAAATTTCCCGATGCGGAGCCGAGTGACGTGGAGTCGACTAGAGAGGATTCAGTTGACTGAAAGACCACGAATTCCATATCAACGGGCTAATGTGGAGTCAACTGGAAGGCATTCCAATCGACTAGAAAAAGTTTATAAAAGTTGTGCTCGACCAGATCCAGTTATCAAACTCAATCAACGTCGAAGTGCTGCCGAAATATTTGCTTGTCCACTAAATTTTCATTCTACAACAAGATGACCTTCCGACACACTGTAACTACTTCTACAATCCCTTAGTGTCAGTATAAAGTCTTGTATTTCATTTTAATTTATTATTTCTCTTCTGCACTTAATTTTAAGAAGAGTGGGTAGTGTATTACCCTTCTTTATCATTTATAAAAAGTGAAACCCTCCGAAGTCGAGAGTTCTCGAGTCGGAGGATATTTAGTGAATTGCCCATCGAGGTAGCTCGCGGGAGAGCTACGGGCCTTGGAGTAGCAACCTAGTTGGGGTTGTGAACCAAGTAAATTACTGTGTCTAACTTATTTAATTTTCGCTGCATATTTTGTTTAGAAAAATTTATAAAATATCGAGATTCACCCCCCTCTCTCGGTCTACTCAATCCTACAATTGGTATCAGAGCAGGGGCGCTCTGAGTTGGTGAAACCACCATCGTGAGCATTAGATTAGTTTGGATTAAATTAGAATAATTTTTATTGCATTAAAATAATTTTTATTGCATTAGAATAATTTTTTATTGCATTAGAAATTTTTTTATTGCATTAGAATAATTTTTTATTGTATTAGATTAATTTTTATTGATTAAAATAATTTTCTACACATTAAAATATTTGTCTACACATTAAAATATTTTTCTGCACATTAAAATCATTTTCTGCATATTAAAATATTTTTTTTCACATTAAAATATTTTTCTGCATATTAAAATATTTTTTTGTACATTAAAATTATTTTCTACACATTAAAATCATTTTTTGCACATTAAAATATTTTTCTGCACATTAAAATATTTTTTTGCACATTAAAATCATTTTCTGCACATTAAAATCATTTTATGCAAATTTAATTTAATTGAAATATTTTTTCGCATATTAAAATAATTTCCTGCATATTAGATTTATTTTATTTAATTTAATTTTCTGTCCTTAGAAAATATTTCATTGATAATGTCACACGTAGAGGGATACAACACCGTTTGCCCTCCTCTCTTCAACGGAGAGGGCTTTTCCTACTGGAAAAGGCGAATGGAGTGCTACCTAAAGACTAACTTAGAGGTCTGGTTTTCAATTAGGAAAGGGTTCACAGCTCCGGCAGACGACTCGGGTGAGTTGTTAGAACTGGAGAAATGGATCACACATATTCAAAAAAGAGCTCAAGTCGATTACAAGACACTTAACACCTTGAAATGCGAACTTACCAAAGAAGAGCTCAATAGGGTAGGTCCATTCGAAAATTCTAAGGAATTATGGGAAAAATTAATCGAATTACATGAGGGTACAAATGACACTAGGATAGTTAAACGGGACATGCTATTAAATAAATTATTTAATTGTAAAATGAACGAAAATGAAAATGCTAGTCAACTTCATACTAGGATTAAAGACATATTAAATGGATTGCATTTAATAGGACATCAAATAGAAAATAGGGATATAATTAGGTATACCCTTAAGGCATTCCCGAGAAATACCTTATGGACATCGATTGTCGATGCCTATAAGGTATCTAGGGATATCTCCACAATTAGGTTAGATGAACTATTTTGTGAACTTGAACTACACAAACAAGCTAACTCAGGTCAAACCAAGAATGGTATAGCTTTGATGGCAGGTTCAACAAAAAAGCAAAGAAAAGTGAAGAGTGAATCCGAAGACGAGTCGGAATCAAAAACAAATGGAGAAAAGGAGATTGTAAATATGGTAAGAAAGATGTTCAACCAGAGGAAGAAGTTTATGGAAAAAGATGCAAAAAAAGTGGTTGACAACAAGTCGAGACCCTGATCGGAAGTGACGTGCTATGAATGCAACGGGAAAAGACAATACAAGTCGGAGTGCGCAAACTTAAAAAAGAAAGAAAAACCAAAAAAGGAAAAGAAGAAGAAGGCGCTTAAGGTGACATGGGATGAGTCATCATTGGAGGAGTCGGACGCGGAAGAGACGAAGAGAAGCTTCGTCGCATTTATGGACGAATCGAGAGCCAGAGCCGAGTCAAGTTCCGAGTATGAGTCCGATTCCGAGTATGAGAGAAGCCACGGATCCGTATTCATTTCCGAAGGTTCAAATGAGGTAACTTCTCCATTAGAAGATAAATTATATAATATTATTGCATGCTTAGGTAGGAAGTTAATTAGCTAAGTCCGAGAATCGAGTCGATTCGCTACTTAAGGAAGTCCAAGTACTTAAGGAGCAAGTCAACTCAAAGACTTCGACTTGCCAAATTAAGGATAGAGACTCAACTTAAGTTGCAAAGCTTGAGGAAGAAAACTCATTCCTAAAAAAGGCAAGTAAAATACCTAACTGGATCGTTGGAAAAGTTTACTTCAGGTTCCAAGTATCTCAACATGATGCTTGGATCTCAGCGAGCTATGTGCAACAAATCCGGACTCAGGTATAAGGCTAAGTCTATCTATAAATCATACATGTTATTACTTAGCCGAAATACTAAGAATCGAGTCCAAGCATGGGTTCCTAAGTCTAGCTTAGTCAACCAAGTTGGACCAAATCAATTTTGGGTTCCCAAGAGTCAAGTTCACTTAGTGAACAAAACTCAAACTAGCTACTATTTAGGGGGAGCTAACACCTTGCTTGTTTCCTTGTTTAGTTAAACACTTGTATGTTTTAGTTTACTTTACTTGTTTTAGTTATACACTTACATGTTTTAGTTTACTTTACTTGCTTAATTTAGAACGGACTAGATAGGAAATAAAATAGTTTAAACTTGAACAACCTAGTACTAAGACAAGTGAACTGATAGTAAGTTAGGGAAGCTCTTCGAAGTGCATGTCTAAGAAGTGGTCGTTGCTTCGATACCCAAGAAGGCCATGTGCCTCGCCATGACCTGGTGCACTAAGTCGAGTGGAACTGACCGAAGTTAACTCACTAAGTCTTTTAACTAGTTAGACTAAGGCTTAGTCTAAAGTGAATCAAGTACTTGATTCTTTTATTGACTTTGTCTAGGAAGTGGTCGTTGCTCCGATAACCAAAAAGGCCATGTGCCTCGCCACGATCTGAAAGTCAATACTGGAAAAACCTACTTGACTAGCTCAAACCAAGCTTGAATCTAACACAAGTATAAACACTTTGAAATTGCTCATTAAATTTAATCAAGATAAAAGAAATCATCATCTCACAAAACTCATAGGGATAAGTGTATTGAAAACCTAGCTTGGGTGAGATGATTTAGGTCTTAATTAAGTTTAATTAGTTTAATTCATCCTAATATACTCAAATCAAAATTGATAAACACATCTTAACAACTTACCTTAATTAAACTTAAGTTAATTCAACTCAATTTATTAAACTAATATACCTAAATAAATAGATTTATTTAACTTAAGAAACTAATTAATAATGTGATTTAAATTTAATTAAACCTAATTTAGCAAATCTATTTAACAAAACTTAATCACCAAATTAGTTAACCTACTAAATTTAATCATCTAAATAAAAAACTTAATTAAATAAGAATAATTAAGTAAATAAATAAATTTAACCTTAAATTTTGCATAAATCGAATTAAACAACCGAAAATCAATCATCCTCGAATTCAGTCAACTGAATTATGTTCAGTCAACTCAAATGAACCGGTAGATAAAGTTTAGGCGGTGAAGTAAATGGTAAAATTTATTACAGTCGATTGAAACATGTTCAGTCGACTCATATTCAGGCGACTAGAATGTTTTCAGTCGACTGAATCCAGTCTATAAGAACAACGCTGAGCCACACCAAATTCATTCACAACAGCCGAAATTCCACTGTAAAAACCTTAATTCCAGTCTTCCGAAACACTTAGGTCATCATTTTTCTTTAATATCATTCAAAATGCCGAGGTAATAACTCTTAAACATCAATTTCAATTATTTTTAATAAATATTTAATATTTGTAATTCAATTTGAGGTAAAAGGAGAGCCGTTGAGATTGAGTCATTGACTCCATGCATGAATATTAGGTTCCCCATTGTGGGGCATAGGATTAGGTTTGAGAGCACCACTTACATTCCTATGCCTACTAGGTACATTAGTAGATCATACTTCAGTAATGCATGCATGCTTAGTATGGAGGTCATCGCACACTATGGATTAGAAAAACTAGTTTATTGTAAAAACTCCATTAACATAGACATATGTGCGGAGTTTTTCAATAACTTTAATAAAATTGATGACCTTTCATATTCGACTAGGGTGAAGGGAAAGGACTTTGTTTTCCCCCCACCATGTTGAGAGAGCATTTAGGACTTATGCATTCGACATGCCCTGTTGCATGTTTTCCATCCACATAGTTACCGTATGGTGACCCATATTCTCATATTACATTAGATAGGATACATATACATCTTTTTGGTGAAGAAAGAACTCCGTCTGTGAGTATCTTTAGTTCTACTAGACTCAAAGTACAGAACTATGCCTTGTATCGAGTTATAGTGAACTGCATTTTGCCACTCACCACTAGGGACATCGCTATGATGTGTCCTTATCATTCATTTTTACTTTATGCACTTAGTCATAGATTAGATTTAGACATTAGCCTACAGATGTTCCATTCCATCATTTATCATTCTAGGTCAGTTACTAGCAGGAAGACACATTTGCCTTACTGCCATGTCATTACATCTCTCTTAGTTGCATTAGGGTTTGATGTTACTACAGGTAATATCAAACAACATACTGAGTACGACATGATAGGGTCTAGGCAGTTTGGTTTAGCAAAAATAGGTCTAGACGAAAATAATATCCTTGCATGGAAGAGAGATGACCTTCAGCCTCAACCCAGCCTAACCCGGAGCAAAAGCATGAGCCAGAGATCGACCCCGACCACCACTCAGAGTCCGAGCATCAGGAAGCCACATGATTTGATAGTTTGTCACCATTTCTTGGGATCCCAGCACCTCCGACTGTAGCAAAGAGACTATCTAGGTTAGAAGATGCGATGCAGCGCCAGGAGCAGCAGCATCTTGAGATGATTCAGATCTTGCAGGCGCAGAGAGAGGACCATAGAGAGATGATGGAGCTTCTTAGGTCATGGGGTATGGGTCCTTCTCATCCTCCATCTACTGATTAGGATTGTTATGATACTTGAACTTAATATTTTTTTTTGTGTGTGAATTGTATTATGCTTGGTAGAATAGGAATTTTTCATGCTTGTCATTCAAAATTATTTTGAAAAGTAATATTATTTTTTTAAAAAATTGAAAATTAATCTAGATTAGGTCAATCTAGACTTCATGATCCTATAAATCTAGGTAGCCTTCGCATCTCACAAACACCTAGGATTACCTATTTGTGTATTGAGCCACGAAGATGGGTGTGAGATATTAGGACTGCACCCCTGGTTCCAGATGTAGAATCAGTGCATCGACATGAACCAACATGGAGTTTACAAGAGCAAATCGATAACTTCGGTGACTAACTTTAATTCAAAGCTTGATGATTAATTCTATATCATTCGAGCTAGTAATGAGTTGAATATTTGCTTTAAGGATAATTTTTAGATGTGTATTTTCAATATTTAAATTTAATATTTAGGAATTCATACTTGGACTTATTCCCTATCACTTTTGCATTAAAGTTTTTAAAATTTTTGAAAATTTTATATAATTCAGGGGGAGTTTTTGAAAAATTTGAAAATTTTAAATTTTTTTTTTGAATAATTCAGGGGGAGTTTAAAAAAAAAAGATTTAAAAAATTTGAAAATTTAAAAAAAATTTGAATTATTCAGGGGGAGTTTTTGAAAAATTTGAAAATTTTGAAAAATATAAATATTATTCAAAGAGTGTTAAAAAGTTGCAAATTTTTAAATTTGGAAATTTTTATAGTTTGACAATTTTTGAAGTTAGAAATATTGTCGAAAAGCTTAAAGTAAATCAAATTTCAAAGTTTTTTTTGAGTTTGATAATTTGTCATATTTGTGAAACCTTAACTCTCCACTACATTATGTTGACGTATTTTTAACTTAATCCTTATTTTGATGTATGCCAAAGGGGGAGAGAAAAGATTTAAAATTATAGACTTAAAAAGAGATATAAAGTTAAGTGGATGCAAAAATTTGATAAGGACTTATGCATCTCATACATGGATAAATTTATGCATGACAAAAATTGTTAGTTCATATTTTATACATGTCAAAATATGGAGATTGATATTTGATTCTCCTAACTTTAATTAATGTGTTGTCATACATCAAAAAGGGGGAGATTGTTGATGCAGTGAGCATCACTCCTTAGTTTTGATATATGAACCACAGTTAAGAGTTAGGATCTACTTGTGATCTAATATAGGTGTTAAGTGTGCAGGCTTAACAGGAAGTCCTAGTAGGTCATATTGATCGGATACTAGGCACGTATCTTGATAGATCAGGAGGACCGGACATCAGGCATGAAGTCCAGATGGGTCGCGTGGACCGGACATTTGGCATGAAGACCGATTAGGTCAAGAGACTGAACAATCGACAAAAAGTCCAGCTGGGTCAGGCAGATCGGACAGTTGGTGGAAGCCTTGGTGGTTAAAACGGATGTCAAGAATGGTAAGTCCGGCAAGTAGTCGGCAGGTAAGCCTCGAGTGAAGAGGTAAGGTCGAATCCTCTGTAGGGGGACAAAGCTAGACATCGATCCGACGAAAAGCCCGCGTGGGACTTAGTAGTCGAGATCGAGCAGTATTACTACTGCTATCGTAATTCATATTACCTATCTTGTGCTAATCCTATTTTGCAGGGACCAGTCGACTGAATGGATTCAAGTCGACTAAAGTCCAGTCGACTGGAGATGTATCAGTCGACTGGATACCTATTTGGTAGGATCAACTGGTGATCGATCGGAGATTGTATGGTGCAGATGGAATTGGTTTGAGTCGACTGAAGAGTTTGAGTCGACTGATGAGTGAAATTTCCCGATGCGGAGCCGAGTGACATGGAGTCATTGGAGAGGATTTAGTCGACTGGAAGACCATGAATTCCATATCAATGGGCTAATGTGGAGTCGACTGGAAGGCATTCCAGTCGACTGGAAAAAGTTTATAAAAGTTGTGCTCGACCAGATCCAATTATCAAACTCAATCAACATCAAAGTGCTGCCGAAATATTTGCTTGTCCACTAAATTTTCATTCCACAACAAGGCGACCTTCCAACACACTGCAACTACTTCTACAATCCCTTAGTATCAGTATAAAGTCTTGTATTTCATTTTAATTTATTATTTCGCTTCTGCACTTAATTTTAAGAAGAGTGGATAGTGTGTTACCCTTCTTCATCATTTGTAAAAAGCGAAACCCTCCGAAGTCGAGAGTTCTCGAGTCGGAGGGTATTTAGTGAATTGCCCATCGAGGTAGCTCACGGGAGAGCTACGGGTCTCGGAGTAACAACCTAGTTGGGGTTGTGAACCAAGTAAATTGCTGCGTCTAACTTATTTAATTTCCACTACATATTCTGTTTAGAAAAATTTATAAAATATAGAGATTCACTCCCCTCTATCGGTCTACTCGATTCTACATAAAGTCCAAGCAAACTTTAGTAAAGGAGAAATCTGAAACATGACGAAATCGAGGGAAGCTTTTGAAGGCAAGCGCAAGGATGAAGGGGTCATGGACTCAGAGAGATCCTATGTTGGGTTTCCCCGGCACTGCGACAAGTGTGTGTTCGAACATGTTTCGTAAACATGCACACAACGGAAGCAATAAAAGCAATAAATCTAATTTATTACAACACACACATCACATGCATCATGATACAACATGTGTAGACATAATTGTTATTTAAAATTTTACAATAAAAGGAAACTTATACTGTTAGGACCTGTGCGCCCGCTAGAGGGGGGGGGTGAATAGTGTGTGCTCGTACGTTGATGGAAATCGTTCGCGTACTTGTCTACAATTTTCGTTAGCGCAGCGGAAACAAAAATAATAAAGAAATAACGAAAATACAAACACACAAACACAAGGATATAACGTGGTTCAGAACCGAATGGTTCCTACTCCACGGATTGGGTTCGTACGAACCCTAGCGATGCCACAAACACCACTAAGCAATAAACTCCTTCTCGACAATACGTCGGGGGTGGAGAAACCTCTTACAAGTGGTTACAATAAGTAATGCAAAGTAAACAAGCAAATACAAGTGAAAATGTAAAGAACACTTTACAAACTAGGGTTTTGAGCGCTTGATTGTTGGTTGCTTGGATGAGCTTGAAGGACCCTGAAATGCACCTGCAAATCGCCTCACCAAAGCTCCCAAAGAACTGATGTCGAAATCCTCCATGAGCTCCCCTTTTTATCTTACGTCAAGCTGGATTTCTGCCTAGCAGTCGACTGCCATAAGTCCCCAGTCGACTGCCAACACTGTAGCTGTGAGACAACGACTCAATCCACGTTGGACAAGTTCCAACGGGACTCTTGGCAGTCGACTGCCAACATTGGCAGTCGACTGCCAATGCCCGTAGCCGACTGCCCAGTCGGCTACGGAGCATTCTGTGCTCGCAACTCAACTGGCAGTCGACTGCCGTCGACATCAGTCGACTGCTCCAATGAGCAGTCGACTGCCAGAGCAATTTCAGCTCTTAAACGGCAGTCGAACTCAAGTCGACTCACGACAGTCGAACCGGCCATAATGCCAGTCGACTGCCAACCTCAAAAATGAGGTTTTAACCCAAGTATGATTCCCCCATACTTGCTAGACCACCCTTAGCCTAGACCTAAGCCTTCTAGCCATCTCCATCAGCCTTATACCTCTCGGATCCCTCCAAGTCATCCATGACTTGTTCATCCATCGCACTAGCCTTCAGGTGCTTCCATCGGCTATGTCATGCTAACGGTGTCTACACCGCCAAGGCACATTGGACTTACGCCGCCAAGACTCCGCTTGGACTTTACGCCGCCAACAATTGGACTTATGCTGCCAAGACTCCACCCTTGGACTTTACGCCGCCAATATCAAACCCCTTGGACTTCTCAAATGCCAAGACTCAAGCTTGGACTTTCCCTTACCAACCCATGTTGGACTTTCCATGCCAAGACCCATGCTTGGACTTCCCTTGTGCCAAGTACTCAAGACTTGGACATTTCAAAATGCCAAGTACCCATGACTTGGACTTTACGTTGCCAAGACCCATGCTTGGACTTTCCCAAAATCACATGGTCAACCCTAGTCAACCATCAAAGTCTCCCTCGAGTCAAACTCGAGTCAGGTCAATTATAACCTGGGTCGATTGTATAAATAATCTCCCCAAAATATTAACCGACATCAATGTCAAACATCAATGTCAAACATACTAAGTCAAACATCAAAACATCACTCGAATCAAACTCGAGTTTGGTCAATCATGACCTGGGCCGATTGCACCAACATATACTAGGTAAACCTGACGGATCACGAGTAGCGGAATGGCATCAACCGTAGCGACCCTCGCTAGAATCGCCTCTATCCTTATCCACGTCGAGTATCGTCGGGATAGCTTCACAAAGACACGAGCCTCGTCTTCGCAAAAGTCACTAGCCTCGAGTCGAAGACGATGTGATCCGAGAGACGATTACAATCCGAAATAAATTCGGATCCCAAAACGAGTTTCACAAGCTTACTTGTCAGAAGCGATTTTCGTCAACCGTTTGATGAAAACTTAACCCTCCACCTATGAGGATTGTCGGAGATCCAATCTCCGGCAAGTAGACTACTGTCAGAGCATAAAAGACCGACCAAATGACCTCTCCACGTGAAGACAGCTTGTTGTGGAGGAAGAAGGGGCCGACCAAAGGCTTGGTCGGTTACTCCTTGGTCGCCGGCGGCCAAGGGAGGTTGGCCGGTGACTGAAGGTGGCCCAAGGGACGCTGGTGGCTAGTGGATGGCCAGTGGCGAGGAGAGGCAGCAGCTTCAATGGGCGGCGATGGCACAAAGGTGGGTGACAACCACCTTGGCTTGGGCGGCAAGAAGGAGGAGAAGGAGGAAAGGAGGCTAGGGTTTCCAAAACCCTTGAACCAATTAATTCATCTCGAAAAACCCTTAAGCCGTGTTTTTATAGAGAACACATTCTCCTAACGGTTATTGGTTCATAACCGAAATCCGTTAACCCGCTCCAATAACTTAAGTTAAAATAAACCAAACTGCATTGGTTTAAAACGAACTGAACCAACTTTGGTTCATTCGTTTAAAACAAACCAAACCACTTTGGTTTATTTTCCACCATTGGATTAAAACCAAACCAATTTGGTTCATCCATCATGTCTTCATAAGACTCGGCCCATCCATGCTTTCGATGCGACTGAAATAATTTCATACTCGCTCTTTGTTTGGTCCAACCAAACCAAGTCTCTCTCGATCTGAGAATCCTATTATCAAACTTATTTTAACTCCTTCGGATTACACTCGTTGTGCGTGTGACCAAATAGGTTTCTGATTTATGTTGGTCATCTATAATTAACCATTAATTATAGAATGATCATGAGTGACACCTAGTAGTACATCATGATCCCCAATTAATCGGAAAATCAATGGTTGATCCCAGAACCATTTCTGAAACCCTTCAGCAGCTACAATGAATCGTGCCCCATTCCTTTCACTCATCTTATACCCACTTGGTTTAGGACATGGTCTATTGTGTCAGTCCCCACTAGGTTGACTACGTCACACCTAGCCCAAGTATTACTTCCTCGTCCTCCGGATTCTAGTTATTGCACATGTATCCAAGAGTACCATACTCTAAACATGTAATTCTTTGGCCAAAGACTTTGGTAACAATCCGACGAGAGGCCATAGGGTATACATCTCCTCGCAAGGAGTGGTGAATCCTCTGTAGGCTATTCAAACACCTTCGACAACTTCGACTTATACCCAATCATCCCGGGTCCACATCTCCTCAGAGATGCTTGCTTAAGATGTCAAAGCATAAGTCTTCATGACCAAGATGACTTGAATACCGCAAGTCGAAGGAACATTGCACTTAAGCTGCTGTAAGAACTTCATTAACATATCCTTATATGCAGAGAACTATATGAAGTCTTACAGCTGGTCACTCCAATTAACTAGTTACCATAACTAGCATCTACGTTCAACTCCGGATATCCCAATGTCACCAGCCAGTGAGGAACAGCTGCTTGGATAAACCAAAGAGTATACCTCGTTCCAACTTCATGGCTTCAAGCCATTTGTCCCTTTCTGAACTTTTCAGAACTTCTTCATAATTGGTAGGATCCTCTTCATCAATGAGTAATATGTCATTCGATTCACTTACAAGAAATCCATATCTCTCAGGAATGTTGCATGTCCTACCAGATCTACGAAGATGTGGTGTCACAATAGGTTAAGACGATGTCTCATCACCATCAGCCATCGGTCGAGGTGCTTGACCAGGTATCTCCTCAATGTCTACTCGAGTCTCTTGAACCTCCTCAAGTTCAATGACACTTCCACTGTTTTCTTGCAAGAGAAACTCTTTCTCTAGAAACACAACATTCCTTGAAACAAACACCTTTTGTTCCACAGGATGATAGAATTGGTAACCCCTCGTTTCCTTAGGGTATCCAATAAATAGACAATTATCAGACTTAACATCCAATTTGTCTGACACAGTCCTCTTCACATAAGCAAGACAACCCCATATCTTCAAATAAGATAAATGAGGTTTCTTACTAGCCCATATCTCATATGGAGTAGTAGAGACTACCTTGGTCGGGACTCTGTTTAACAAGAAAATAGCTATCTGAAGTGCATAGCCCCAAAAAAACTTAGGAAGATTCGCGTGATTCATCAATGACCCGACCATGTCCAACAAGGTCTGATTTCGCCTCTCAGATACACCATTAAGCTATGGTGTATATAGCGGAGTCCATTGAGATAATATACCATTGTCCCTTATATAATCCAGAAACTCTTGACTCAAGTATTCACCACCTCGATCCGATCGAAGTATTTTAATACTCTTGCCAAGTTGTTTCTCTACTTCACTTCTGAATTCCTTGAACCTTTCAAAGGCTTTAGACTTGTGTTTCATCAAGAATACATACTCAAATCGTGAGTGATCATCGGTGAAGGTAATGAAGTAGTTATAGCCTCCTAGAGCATGAGTTGACATAGGTCCACATATATCAGTATGTATTAGACCAAGAAACTCTCCCACCGGTTCACCTTTTCCCGTAAAAGGTAACTTAGTCATCTTGCCTTTTAAGCATGACTCGCATGTATCGAATGAATCAGATTCAAACGATTCCAGAATTCCACATTGGTGTAATTCGAACATGCATTTCTTGCTTACATGGCCAAGACGACAATGCCACATGTAGGAGGCTAATTGATTATCTTTTCGAGCACGCTTGTTGCTCGCTTTGATATTGAAAATGTCACTGGATATGTCCAACATATGAATACCATTGCTTAAAGTTCCAGTTCCATAAAGAATGTCATTCAAAGTTATGTAACAATAATTGTTACTAAAAGTTAAATGATACCCATATTCAAATAAGAAATAGAAATGATGTTCTTTATCAACGAAGGAACATAAAAGCAATTGTCCAGTTCTTAGACAAGTTTTGTAGGGAGTTTCAATAAATATGTTCCGATGGCGAGTGTAGCAACCTTTGCTCCATTCCTAACACGTAAATTTAACTCTCCCTTGACGAGTCTTCTTCTATTCCTTAACCCATGTATGTTATCACATATATGTGAACCACACCCGATATCCAATACCTAAGTGTCTAAGGAAATAGGATAACAATCAATAACAAAGATATCTGAAGAGGATGGGGCATCAGATGCCTTCTTCTTTTTCACGGACTCAAGATAATTCTTACAGTTTCTTTGCCAGTGGCCCTCCTTGCCACAATGATGGTAAGTGCCCTTTTGAGCTGGTTCTGCCTTTTTAGCCTTTTTCTTCTTCCCCTTCTGTTGTTCCTTTGACTTCCTCTTAGAACATTTCTTCGAGGAATCAACTAACAGCACAGTCCCCTGCTCATGCTTCATAGAAGGCTCCACAGTCTTCAGCATGTTGAGCAGTACCACAGATGAACCTTTTTGCATCTCAGAGGTGAAGAAGAGCTTGGAGACTTCGAACCTTTTGGATCTCACTTGCTCATCAAACAACTCATAAAGATGAAAGACTATGGTATGAGCATCCATATGCTAATGCTGCTTCTGCAGCTCGGGTACCATCGCGGCTAGCATGATGCAACTCACTGGTTCAGAATCACTCATATGTTTCTGATAGGCCAACAATTGGTCCAGAGTTGCGTCATCACTAGGACGGGTGGGAAGAGGCTCTTCGAGGACATACGCAAGCTTTTTCATCTTGAGAATAATTCTCAAGTTTCTAAGCCAGTCCAAGAAGTTTGGCCTAGTCAATTTATTCAAATTCAAAATAGAGCGCAAATTCAAAGACATCATGATCAAGCGATTAACCTAGAAATACAAATCAAGCATATATGAGAAAATGATTTTAAAATGCATAAACATACATTTACAAAATCCCATTTATTTTTCGAATTTCAAAAACCCTCAAAATTAATTTGGTAGATCATAGGTCAATCTCTGAATGGGTTGATATCCAAAATAGATAAGAACAACCTTGGAGAGAGTCCAACAAACCATTCTTAGCTACGATGGTGGGTATCAAGTATATCAATTGCATATCACATATATGCAACTATCACAATGTGCTATCAACTAATTGAATGTTCACACATACATCGGATTGTTAACTCATTAACAAGTATGCATCATATGCATAGCACCCAACTTCACCTCCCATCACATCGACCTTGGAGAGAGTCCAACAAGCTGATGTTCAAGGTTAAAGCCAACCCATTAATCGAGAAATAGTTTTAATATGGTTAGAGCGCATTCAACCAATTAGCCAGGCTTGGAGAGAGTCCAACAACCCAAACTAACGATTGACCTCTGACTCTTACCATATTAGTAATAAACTATTCCAATGGTTTGAACATGTTAAGGTTCGAGCCAGGCTTGGAGAGAGTCCAACAACCCAAACAAGAAACAGAACTCTGGTTCTAACCATATTAATAGAAGGTGTAGGCTTTAATGTTGTATAAGGGATTTAATGTCTCATACTCTTTGCATGCAAATAACTATTATCTACATGACATGACACATATGACATACATCTACATGTCACGACATGCATGACATAATGATATGCATCTAATGCAATTACATGACATACAATTATGGCTTGTACAAATAGTTTCCTTATTTGTCATAATTATTTTGGAAATAAAATATATTTTAGATTTGATTTCCCAAATCAAGTCATGATTAAATTAGAAAATAAATTTTCAAATCTAATCACATATTTTATTTATGGAAAGTGTTAATTAAGGAAAGTCAAATTTAATTTAGGAAACAAATTTCCTAATAATATTAGGAAATTTCCAATTTGAATTTCCTTATTTGTCATAAATATTTATGGAAATAAAATATGTTTGAGATTTGATTTCCCAAATCAAATCATGATTAAATTAGGAAATAATTTTTTCAAATCTAATTACATATTTTATTTATGGAAAGTGTTAATTTCCATAAATACTTCTAAACCAAAAGTTAAAAATTTCCATAAATACTTCTAAACTTTTCAAAAGTAGAAAATTTCCATAAATATAATTATGACTATCGCAAAACAATTTTACGATTATGTCGGAACACAACGTGGCTCTGATACCACATGTTGGGTTTTCCCGGCACTGCGTCGAGTGTGTTTTCGAACACGTTTCATAAACATGCACACAGCAGAAGCAATAAAAGAAATAAATCTAATTTATTACAACACACACATCACACACATGCAGGATACAACATGTGTAGACATAATCGCTATCTAAAATTTTACAATAAAAGGAAACTTATACTAGGTATACCTGACAGATCATGTGTGGCGGAATGACATCAACCGTAGCGACCCTCGTTAGAATCGCCTCTATCCATATCCACGTCGAGTATCGTCGGGATAGCTTCACAAAGCCACGAGCCTCGTCTTCGCAAAAGTCACTAGCCTCGAATCGAAGACGATGCGATCTGAGAGACGATCACAATCCGAAATAAATTCGGATCCCAAAATGAGTTTCACAAACTCGCTTGTCGGAAGCGGTTTTCGTTAACCGTTTGACAAAAACTTAACCCTCCACCTATGAGGATTGTCGGAGATCCAATCCTCGATAAGTAGACTGCTGTCGGAGCACAAAACACCAACCAAACAACCTCTCCACACGAAGGAGATCTAGCTGTCCAAAACAAAAGGGGATGGCCAAAGGCTTGGCTGGTTACTCCTTGGTCGTCGGCAGCCAAGGGAGGTTGGTCGGCGGCTAAGGGTGGCCCAAGGGACGCTGACAGCTGGTGGATGGTCGACGGCGAGGAGAGGCAGCAGCTCCAATGGGCGGCGACGACACAAAGGTGGGCGACAACCACCTTGGCTTGGGCGGCAAGGAGGAGAAGGAGGAAAGGAGGCTAGGGTTTCTAAAACCCTTGAACCAATTAATTCATCTCGAAAAACCCTTAAGCCGTGTTTTTATAGAGAACACATTCTCCTAACAGTTATTGGTTCATAACCAAAACCCGTTATCCCATTCCAATAACTTAAGTTAAAATAAACCAAACCACGTTGGTCTATTTTAAGTTAAAACGAACTGAACCAACTTTGTTTCATTCGTTTAAAACAAACTAAACCACTTTGGTTTATTTTCCACCATTGGATTAGAACCAAATCAATTTGGTTCATCCATCATGTCTTCATAAGACTCAGCCCATCCATGCTTCCGATGCGACTGAAACAATTTCATACTCGCTCTTTGTTTGGTCCAACCAAACCAAGTCTCTCTCGATATGAGAATCCTATTATCAAACTCATTTTAAATCCTTCGGATTACACTCATTGTGCGTGTGACCAAATAGGTTCCTGATTTATATTGACCGTCTATAATTATCCATTAATTATAGAACGATCATGAGTGACACCTAGTAGTACATCATGATCCCCAATTAATCAGAAAATCAATGGTTGATCCTAGAACCATTTCTAAAACCCTTCAGCAACTACAATGAATCATGCCCAATTCCTTTCACTCATCTTATACCCACTTGGTTTAGGACATGGTCTATTGTGTTAGTCCCCACTAGGTTGACTACGTCACACCTAGCCCAAGTATTACTTCCTCGCCCTCCGGATTCTAGTTACTACACATGTATCCAAGAGTATCATACTCTAAATATGTAATGCTTTAGCCAAAGACTTTAGTAACAATCCGACAAGAGGCCATAGGGTATACATCTCCTCGCAAGGAGCGGTGAATCCTCTGTAGGCTATTCAAACATCTTCGGCCACTTCGACTTATACCTAATCATCCCGGGTCCACATCTCCTCGGAGATGCTTGCTTAAGATGTCAAAGCATAAGTCTTCATGACCAAGATGACTTGAATACCGCAAGTCGATGGGACATTGTACTTAAGCTATTGTAAGAACTTCATTGACATATCCTTATATGTAGAGAACCATATGAAGTCTTACAGCTGATCACTCCAATGAACTAGTTACCATAACTAGCATCCACGTTAAAAATCTTTATTAGCATTGTCTTTTGATTTCATTTTTATTTGTATTATTATTTTTGCTTCTGCTAACATCTTATAGAAATCGAAAGAGGCTATTCACCCATCTCTAGCCATCCAAAGGATCACTTACAAGTGGTATCAGAGCCTGTATCACATCGAAAGATCTAACAATCAACTGGAGCAATATGACATTTCAAGAGGGATATAGCACGACGCGACCACCTTTCTTTGACGACAACGACTTCGCCTATTAGAAAGGTAAGATGGAGTATTATTTAATAAATGACATTGATAATTGGTTTAATGTCATAGATGGATTCGAGAAGCCCGTAGACGAATTTGGAGCGCCACTACCAACAAAAGATTGGACTAGAGAGATGGCAAAGAAAGCTCAAGCAAACGCCAAAGCAACAACTACACTCCAATGTGGTTTATCCAAAGAGCAATTAAGCAAAGTCAGACCTTTTAACTTTGCCAAAGAGTTTCGGGAGAAGCTCATTGAGCTCAATGAAGGATCCAATGAGACAAGGAGAGCCAAGAGGAACCTATTGATAGGTCAACTTCAAACCTTTAGCATGAAGACCAATGAGATCGTGAGCCAAATGCATGTGAGATTCAAGGAGGTGATCAACGGACTACACGTCATAGGTGAGAAGGTGGACAACTGGGATTTGGTAAGATACATTCTTCAAGATTTTCCTAGAACAACCTTATGGGCATCAATGGTAGATACTTATAAGGTCTCTAGAGATCTTTTCTTAGTCAAATTAGATGAATTATTTTGTGAATTTGAATTGCATGAGCAAGCTAACACTTCATCAAAGGAGAAAGTTCTAGCACTTCTTGTAGGAAAGAAGGAGAAGAAAAAAAAGGAGAAGAAGGAAGAATCATCTTCATCTGAATCGGAGGATGAAGCATTAAGCAGTGATGAAGAAATGTCGACAAAATGAGATAGCTCACTATGTTAAGAAGTGGGTGGGAAAATCTAGAAGACTCACAAAAAGGATGTAAAGAAGATGTTTACATCTTCAAAAGGTAAATCAAGTTATAATCCAAATTTTAATCCTAATATTGTTTGTCATGGATGCAACAAAAAGGGGCACATTAAGCTAAATTGCCTGGAGCTAAAGAAGGAGGAAAAAGAAAAGAAGAAGAAGGACAAGAAGGAGAAGAAGAAGGAGACTATGGTGGCCCAAACCACAAGGGACACTCAAAGTGTGGAGGACTCATTCGATGATGATGAGCTTTGCCATATCACACGCCATGTGATACTCATGGCATTGGGAGATGACACTGAGAGTTCAAGCCAAAAAGAGTCTTCATCAAGCGACGGATCACCATCTAGTGACGATGAGGTAAAGGCTTCCCTAAAGTAGAATTATTATACAAAACTATTGCTTATCTTAAGGATGCATTAGACAAGTCAAAAATCTAGGATTAAGGACTTGAAGGTAGAAATTAAGGCAATTAGGAATGAACAATCCTTATGTGATGATTCATGCATGATTAAGGAGGAGAATGAAAAACTTAAGAATGAGGTTAGTGAATTAAAGACATATTTAGAAAAGTTCACAAATGACTTAAAATACCTTGACATGATTCTTAGGAACCAAAGAGCCATTTATAACAAGACCGACATAGGATATAAACCTAAGGATAAGGAAGTAGCCTATATCTCCTTAATTAATAGAAAGACAAAAATTAGGGGTAAGGTTAAGAAGGCTTGGGGTCCTAAAGAAGTTTTTGAATGATATTACCGGTCCAAACATTTGGGTACCTAAGGAGTTTGTTTTTCATGTTGTTTAGGTAGGTGGACCAAGCATGTGGATTGTGGATAGTGGTTGCTCAAGACACATGACCGGAGATATAAGCAAGTTCTCCACAATCAAGTATGTTAAAAAGGGAATGGTGTCAATTGGCAATAGTGGGAAACTCAAGATCTTAGGTAGAGGTACAATTGAGGCATCCCCTAAAATCATTATTCACAAAGTTTTATTAGTCAAAAACATGAAATTTAGTTTACTTAATGTTAGTCAACTTTGTGATGATGGTTACCATGTAGAGTTCATACCTTCTAAATGTTTGATTAAACACAAAAGCCTAAAAGATTGCATGTTAGTTGGATATAGGAAATAAAACATTTAATATATTGATCTTTCATATGCTTCTAACATTTCTACTAAGTGTCTCATGTCAAAAGAAGATGAAGGTTGGCTATGACATAGAAGACTTGGACATATCAACATGAAGATCATTGCCAAGATAGCCAAGTTAGATCTAGTTAAAGGGCTACCCAAAGTGAAGTACATCAAAGACAAAATATGTGATGCATGCCAAGAAGAAAAACAATCCAACTCATCATACAAGGGTAAAACTCTAACTACTACTTCATTACCCTTAGAGCTATTGCATTTAGATTTATTTGATTGTCATAGCATCCCTTTATTAAATGGAAATAAATATTTTTTAGTGATAGTTGATGATTTTTCTAGGTATACATGGGTTTATTTTATGAAACATAAGGATGATACCTTAGAAATAATCATAGGATTTAGTAAAAGAGTTGAAAATGAAAGGAATCTCAAAATCAATCGGATCTGTAATGATTATGGTGGAGAATTTGAGAATACTAACTTTTCAAAATTTTACTTAGAACAAGAGTACAAACATGAATTCTCTTGTCCTAGAACACTCTAACAAAATGAGGTGGTGGAAAGGAGAAATCGTGCCCTACAAGAGGCGACTAGGACTATGCTTAATGCATATTCTCTATCTAGCTACTTATGGGCGGAAGCGGTTCCTATATCTAAAACCGTGTATTAATCCATAGGTTTTTAGGTAAAACACCTTTTGAATTATGGAATGACATAATTCCTACAATTCATTATATTAAGGTCTTTGGATGTAAAGTCTATATTTAAATACCAAAGACAATTTAGAAAAATTTAGGTCTAAAGAGGATGAGGGAATCCTAGTTGGATATTTGATGTGAACGATTGAGTTGTCATGGTACCGTTCCAAATTAATTACCAAACACTCTCTACACTAATATAGCATAGTGAATGACCCGGATCTTTTTCCAACGAGTGTAATCGGTAGAATAGTAGTCTTAGGATTATTAATTGTTGCTTTGGATTTTCCATTTCAATTGGGGGTTTAGAATTTAAAAGATTAATCCTACTGTATGGAAAACAATGCAAGTAATTAAAACCTTAATCTAACTAAACTACGATGATAACGCAATTAAAGAAGATATAAACTAAGTAGTCAAAGAAAAACATTCAAAAACATAAAGACAGTGCAGGAAATTAAACAACAGTTTAAATACAAAATAGCATGAGTGTAAGGAGAACATGAAATAAATCTAACCCAGTATTAAACACTGCTAACTAATGAAAATAACACTTAAATAGGCAAGTAATCAAACTAACAAACAATTAAGCTACGCTTTGTAATTAACCATGCAAACTCATTAACTACAAATTAAACTACAAACTAACATCCAAATGAAACTACTAATTAAACTCTAAGACAAACTACGAATTAACTACAATATAAACTACAAACTAACTACAAATTTAACTACAAGTCAATCTACAACTAACTACAAACTAAACTACATGTCAAACTATAAACTACTACAAATTAAACTACAATAACAATAATTGGGGGATGATAATAAACTCAATTCAACAAACCAAACATAACATAAACAAACTATCCAATTCAATTTTAAAAATGATAAATTGACGATCCTCAACACCCGGAGAAGGGACCTCCCTCTCCGGTGACGACGATGGCTCGAACAACCCCTTCTAGCAGATGGGATGGCTGGATTTCTTGCCGAAAATCCTCCGACAAGTTCTGAACGGGAAGGATGAAGCCTACTGCTCCGGCTGTGAATGGTGGAGCTACCCAATCGGCGTAGCCAATGGATGGAACTGGAAGGTGGAGTGGCCGAACCACAGTTGCGGAAAGGAGTGGAACTGGAATCCCTGCATCTACTCGTTGTCGACTGAACTGTCGAACCACTACATCTCGATCTGCCGACGGGATGGAAAAGGATCAATGCCGAAGGATGGAAGGGAAGGATCAACGGCGAGGTGTGAACGCCAAGGTGTGAAGATGGATTACCGAAAAGTTGGGTTTTCGACACCGCGGTGAGTGTGTGTTCGAACATGTTTTGTAAACATGTGCATAGCGAAAGAATTAAAAAAAAATAAATCTAACTTATTACAATACACACATCACACGCATGCATAATACAACATGTGTAGACATAATCGTAGTTTCAAATTTTGCAATAAAAGAAAATTACTCTAGTTATACCTGACGTATCACGTGTAGCGGGAATGACATCAACCGGAGCGACTCTTGCTAGAATCACCTCTATCCGTATCCACACCGAGTATCGTCGGGATGGTTTCACAAAGCCACAAGCCACATCTTCATAAGAGTCACTAGCCTCGTGTCGAAGATGATGTGATCGAGAGAAGATCACAATCCGAATCAAAATTCGGATTCGAAAATGAGTCCCCAAAACTCGCTTCTCCGGAGAGGTATTTGTCAACCGATTGACGAATCCTTCGTCCTCCACCTATGAGGATTATCGTAGATCGAATCCCTGGTAAGGTAGCTACTATCGAAGCTCCAAACATTGTCCAAATGATGCTCTGACACGAAAGGGAAGAAGCTGTCCAGAAAATTGGACAGCTTGGTGGAGGAGTTGCGCTGGCTCAAAGGAGGAAGGTCGGCTGCACCTTGCTCACCGGAGCCAAGGACATCGCCGGAGGGTCGTCGGAGGATGACCGACAGTAGCTTGGACATTGGCAGCAAGGTGGACAACGACACAAAGGCTGGCGGCGTGGGCTGCTTGGGCAGCGACAAGGAGAAGAGAGGGAGAGGGTGTCTAGGTTTTCCAACACACAAGTTATCCACGAAAAACCCTTAAACCATGTTTTTATAGAGAACACATTCTCCCAACGGTTATTGATTCATAACCAAAACCCATTAACCCGCTCCAATAACTTAAGTTAAAATAAACTAAACCGCGTTGATCTATTTTAAGTTAAAACGAACCGAACCAACTTTGGTTCATTCGTTTAAAACAAACCAAACTCCTTTGGTTTATTCTCCATCATTGGATTAAAACCAAACACAATTGGTTCATCCATCATGTCTTCATAAGACACATCCCATCCATGCTTCTGTTGCGACTGAAATAATTTCATGCTCGCTCCTTGTTTGGTCCAACCAAACCTAGTTTCTCTCGATTTGAGAATCTCATTCTCAAACTCATTTTAAATCCTTCGGATTACGCTCGTTGTGCGTGTGACCAAATAGGTTCCCGATTTATGTTGGCCGTCTATAATTAACCATTAATTATAGAACGATCATGAGTAGCACCTAGTAGTACATCATGATCTCAATTAATCGGAAAATCAATGGTTGATTCCAGAATCGTTTCTGAAACCTTTTAGCAGCTACAATGAATCGTGCCCCGTTCCCTTCACGCATCTTATATCCACTTGGTTCAGGACATGGTCTATAGTGTCAATCCCAACTAGGTCGACTACGTCATACCTAGCCCAAGTATCATTTCCTCGTCCTACGGATTCTAGTTACTGCACATGTATCCAAGAGTACCTTACTCTAAATATGTAATGCTTTGGCCAAAGACTTTAGTAATAATCCGACGAGAGGTCATGGGTATACATCCCCTCGCAAGGAGTGATGAATCCTTTATAGACTATTCAAATACCTTTGGTCACTTCGACTTATACCCAATCATCCCGGGTCCACATCTCCTCAGAGATGCTTGCTTAAGATGTCAAAGCATAAGTCTTCATGACCAAGATGACTTGAATACCGCAAGTCGATGGGACATTGTACTTAAGATACTGTAAGAACTTCATTGACATATCCTTATATGTAGAGAACCATATGAAGTCTTACAGTTGGTCACTCCAATGAACTAGTTACCATAACTAGCATCCACGATTAACTCCGGACATCACAATGTCTCCAGTCAGTGAGAATCAGCTGCTTGGATACACCAAGGAGTATACCTCATGCTAGTCTCGACAGAATTGATGGTGTCCAAATCCATCAATTCATCGACTAGGGATAATTCTAATACATCACAATTACACATGTAGAGATACTCACTAGTTGTGATCCAATCATAAATTCTCTCATGCTGTGAATCATATTGTGGACATTCAGTAAATAAGTTTAAGATCTAATCAAATACATAAAAATATGTATACTCAAATAGTGAATCTTCATTTATCATATAAATGATTTAAATATAAGGCAATTGCCTTTGGACATCTCTCATATATAACTAACACGAAATCCCTGCCTTTGGTCGTTGCAAATCAAGCTGTCGAACCACCGCATCTTTCTCTGCTGATCGGATGGAAGGAGATCAACGCTAGAGGATGGAAGGGAATGCCGTCGGAGATCGACTGTCAGAGCTATCACCGCCGCTGGCTGGAGAAAAGCCGCCCGTGAGTAAGGAGGAAGGTCGCACCGGTTGCTCGCGCTGGGCGATGAAGAGTCTGAAGTGTCGTTGCCCGCTCGCGTGTGGGGAAGAAGTGTTGCTGCTGTCAACTTTTGTGCAATCCCTTCTTCCACGCGAGGAAGAAGAAGTCATCGCCGCCGACTCGTGCACGAGGATGAAGAAGAAGCCGCTATCTGTATGTCGTGTGATTCTTCGATTGAGGGAAAATGATGGATTTTTAAGGCCCAATTTCCTTAGTCGTTCGATCGAAGCCCCTTCAATCTCAGCCATCCATTAAAGCTAGGGTTTAATTAATCTGATTACTCTTTGAACTAGGCAATGCATCCAACGATGGTGATCGATCCAACTCTGGATGACCGGATCTGATCAATCTGAAGGGACGATCACGATCGGTCAAATATGGATGAAGGGCTAAGATGTCTAGATCTAAATGTATGGACTGGATCTCTTCATATCTGAATAGATGGCTCAGAATCAAGCCTCTTTCATCGAACGGTTCATATTGCTCAGATTTGATCTCTTGATTGGATTGCCTTCGATCTTGATGAAGGGCTCCGATTAAATCTGCTTGAGATGCCTAGTATGATCCTAGATGTAGCTATATTTGATTCAACTTGAGTCTAGTCCATTGGCTTATCTCGATCTTCTACAAACAAAGATAAATTTTACATATAAATCCAAAATTTAGGAGAATTCACAATAAGGTCCAAATGAATCCAAACTCATAAAACATGTTAATAATCAACAATAAATCACTCGAGAGGATGAAAACATTGATATTAAGGACCAAAATAATACGATAAAATGGTAGTTATCAATTCCCCCACACTTATTTTTACGCATCCCGAGCAAGCAAAGAAAATTAAAAGCAAACTGAAGGTATATTTCCCTAGCAATTCCCAAGCATACATAGAAAATCATGAAAGAAAGTTACCTAGGATTGTCAAATCTCAAAGACTCAAGCAATCATGAACTCAAATCTTACACAGGTTAACAAACATGGTGACTTCAATCCATCCTGAATAGACTATTAATGATTAAGCCTCACAAGATAAGTAGTGGTTTCTCTCGCTCTCATAAGTATATAATAGTGGAGTTCACTCAAGCTACTCATGGTTTTATGCACTCCCATATACTTGTTTTTCTTCTACCTTCACCACTATATACACATAAGAATGCACAATCATGGAAGGCTTATTAGGAATGTAAGGGAAACATGAATAAAAGAAAAATGATAGTATGTGTGTAAGGAAAGAAAGGTAAAAAATGAAATAGCTAAAGAAATGCAAGAAGATATGGAAATACTGGAATGTTATATAGATGAGTACAAGAAAGCAATGCCCCAAAAGTTTTCATCTAAGCTAGCTTTTCAAAAGTCACTAAATATGTAAACAACCCCTATCACTTTCACAATACAAATGCATAGATGATATATAATAAATCTCTCAATATTTGCAATAAGGGATGTCTATCACAACAATACTATCACACACATAAAAAACTGCACATGTCAAATTTTTTTTTATTGCCTTTGTTGTTTTGGCCAAATATTTTTTTTTCAATTTTTTTTCTTGACATGCAGTGCTCTTCCCTATGTTCTAAAAAATGCATCAAGCTCAGCTATAAAAATAAAAACACAGCTTGTCCATGGTGATTAAACACGACTTGCCTATGCTTACACTAAATTTCCCCTGAACTACTCTCTCTCTCACACTTAAACTTTTGTCCGTCCCGAGCAAAATACTCATCATAGAACATTCAAGTATTCCACATCCAGAAGAGTAACAAAGAAGAAAGTAATGAAAGGAAAGAAAAATGATATAATGAACAACTACAATATTATTCAGTAATCATGTGGCGATAAAAGAAGTAAAGGGAAATATGTGAGAATGCCTTCATAATAATCATGCAACCCTATGGTTGTGTGGCTCGAAAGAATCAAAGCAAGTTCTAGAGTTACAATAACCATAAGTACCCCACACACAAGCAATAAAAGCAGGCACAATCCTCACTAGGAATGAAAAAATCATCTAAATCTATTAACACAGTATCCATCACTAAGTAGTAACCATATGCAATCAAATAATCCATTAATGACAACAAATCCCCAAAACTCACAATCAAATTTAACTAGCTTTCACGACTTCTAAGATGATATAAAGGAATGCATAGGAAATTTATTTCAAAACATCGATAAAACAAAAACTCAACAAACGAAACATAACACGTAAAACAAAAACAAATAAAGTAAAAGAAATGTATATACAATGAACAGAAAAAAAGATAAGATGGAGGAAACTCCCTTGAAATCCTAGCGGTTGGAGGCGGTTCAGTAAGAATATTCAGGCTAGGAGTGGAGTAGAAGTCCTCCCCGACGGTTGAAGATGATTTAGAAGTAAAATCCACGCCAGAGGTGGGATGGATCGATAGAAAGAGAGCACCTCCTTCATGTGACCAGAAAAATCCTGTGCTACTCTCTCTAATATGATCACCTTCTTATATGTCTTCTTTGGAGGTCAGAGGCGATACGACAGAAGTTTATGTTGGGATGTATACTGAAAAGTCTATCTTTTGTATGAACATCTTTAGTTTTGAAATAAGAATCACATGATCATTGTTTGCATATTTATGGCTATGCATATTGTCTAATACATTACATTATAGATAATATGGTGTGTAGTGTCACACAGGAGATCATGTTATCAGTTCCTTATAAAGTATAAGTAAAGGCTCACAACCGAGATAGTTTTGGACAAACCATTGGCATGGTTGTAATGTGATTTGATATTGGTTTGTCTTGATCATAGAATCACACTAGTACAATTTGTGTGTATTGAGCAGGACTGACTTAGAGGTGATTCGATTTATTGCTGACTACATAATCGAATCAGACTTCAGATATTATGTTGAACATGCTCTTAATCCCGATATAATAACGGGCACATATACTTAGTATTCATTTCTTTGATTTACCAATGGGCGAGATTTATAGAGTAAATCGATAGGCTCAGTAAGTTGGAAAATGATATTATATATATGGTGTGTCGTTGATTATAGGAGGAAACCGTGTCCTATATATTAGGTTGATGATGCTCCCTTGAGGAGCTCATAAGGTTCATTATGTAAAACCCTGCAGGTGGACTTGGTTCGGCATGATGATGAGGTTGAGTGGTACTACTCATGGAGTTAGATGTTGATTAATTAATTGTCAGTAAATTAATTAATCGACGGACATTCGAGATCTTAAATACGGGGAGATAGATGTACAAATAATATATGGAGCCCATATTAACTTATGGGGGTTGGTGAGGTAAATCAATGATAATCCTCTAGTGGAATTGATTATCATTAATGGATTGGACTTTATGTGGGCTTGATCCATTGGGTGGCCAAGATCCAACTCCTCCTCATGGTCCCTATTGTAGCCTATTAAAACCTCATGGAGCCTAGATCCGATAATGGAAAATAAAACTTTAGATCCGACGGTAGAGATTAAATCTCTAGATCCGACGGTTGAAATTAAATCCCTAGAATCGATGGAGGAGATTAAAATAAGGCTTAAGTCTAACTCTATAAAAGGAGGGATTAGGGTGACAAGAGCAATTGGAGGCAAGGAGGGATTAGGGTTTGGGCGGCAAGGGGCTTGGAGGTTGGGCGGCCACAAATTAGGAAATTTTTTCCTTCTTCTTCCTTAGGTGGCCGACGCCCATCCTCTCCTCTCCTCTCTTTGGCCGGCGTCCAAAGCTCTTCTTTCTATTCTCCTTGGCCGGTGGAAACAAGGGTTAGGGTGATTCCTTGGAGCTCTTGGCCGGCGCCCACCATCCCCTCTCTTTGACCCGGCGGCAAGCTTCAAGTTGGGAGCTTGTTGGTTGGTCCTAAATTGAGGAGAGTTTTGATTATATACTTCCTCTTGTTCGGAGCGAGCAAGGAAAGGAAGATCGTGATCTAGGAGGCTTCGACTTTAGGAAGATCATCGCCCACACGACGTCCAAAAGGAGGAAGGATATACAATAGAAGATCGAGAGGTATAAATTTTGCTTGTTTATATTCTTTTGTATTATGTCTATAATTGTTTTTCAATTATATGCATGTTGTATGTTTTGTTTTGTGGCTAAATTAACTTGGACCCCGAATACAAACACAAAAGCCGGCAATCCGTACATCGTCTATTCCGTGGCTAATCGTAGAATAGAGGTTGGTTGCTTGAACAATAAGTTTGTTCAAGTGACTACTCTAATCGAATAGCACGACGATGAAACGGTAGCTTGGGTGATCCCTCCTTATCAAGGATAAATTTTTTTATCCGGGGACGTAAAAGGGATCAACATGAACAAGCGACTGAGTTGAAGTGGGAAGCAAAGTTTCCTACCTTCAAGTGGTATCAGAGCCACGATTTCCGATTTTGTGTGTTTAGGATTCGATTACTTTTATGCACTTTTCATATATTATATGTGTCGGATAATAGTAGGATGTGTATAGGTTAACTTTTTGGTTGCAGACATAGGATCCAACTATTATAGTCATATGTGTGTATGTGATTGTATGTGTGTAATTGTATATTTTGTTGAATCATCGGGGTTGACGATGCTAGTATTTAATTTTTGTAATTAGATACGACATTATTTAGCCACTCCTTTTATTTTAGTTTACTTTCGATCTAGATTTCATGTACACTCCCTCGTGTAGTATAGGATCGATGGATGTAAATTAAAATAGTTTTTCTCTGCTCGGATCTCTGGATGGCTTGTACATGGCGTAGGGAGGAGCGGACGAGATGATGATATGACGAGAGACATATTGGAAACAAAAGCCATAATAGTTAGAAAATATTTTTTTTTCATATTTATTGCTTATTGTTTGATATGCTGTCGTAGACTAGAAAATTCCTCAATTTTAAATTACTAAGTGGGAGAGGGATATTTTTATAAATTCCCACGACCTCCATTATGATTTGACATGTGATGCAAACAAACTTGCGTGTCAGCTTTGCGTGCCTTCCTCCACATCGGATGAGTTTGTTTGCGGATCACAAGGTCGAATATGGTTAGAGGAAATTATTAAGGAACATGTGTACTTCCCCATCGGAAGGCACATAACCCGAGATAATTACTTTGGTACCGGGTAATGGTGTACACTTAGATACAAATATAAGTATCATCCCCATCAGAGTCACTGCTTTTATTTGTAGGGCTGAAGAGGAACCAACTATTAATTTTATTTGTCAAAAACTTAGGTTGACAAGATAGTAAAATTAATGGGTGAAACCTCCTCTTACAAATGTAGAATTCGTATACGTCTACACTATCGTGGCATACAATATTCTCGGTATTTTAAGGTATTGATTGATTTTAAAATTTTATTGTTTGAGGAATCAATAATTTTTTGAAATCTAATGTTTTGATCTATGTGATTCTTAGGTTGTTTTCAAAATGACTTTCAAACCGCTTGCTGTGATACTGAAAGAAAATAAATTTACTGGACCCAATTATGTTGATTGGAAGAGGAATCTTGACATTGTCTTGACTGCTGAGGAATACAAATATGTACTCCTCGAAGAGTGTCCTCCTAAGCCTGCGGATGATTCTGGGGAAAAGGAGAAGGAGAGTTATAAAAAGTGGATTAAGGCCGATGAGATAACGCGATGTTACATTTTGGCATCTATGTCAAATGTACTGCAACATCAGCATCAAGTCATGCCCACTGCTTATGACATGATGCTCAATCTCAAAGAACTTTTCGGACACCAGAATCAGGCTGCTAGGTAGGAAGCCATGAGGAACTTGATAATGACCACCATAATCGAAGGAACACCCGTGAGGGATCATGTTCTCAAGATGATGACTCATTTGAATGAGCTGGAAGTCCTCGGAGCTGAGTTCGATGGGGAAACCCAGGTCAATATCATTCTCTAGTCTCTACCTAGGAGTTTTGAGCAGTTTCGCCTGAACTACAACATGAACAAGAGGTTGTATTCATTGGCGGAGCTTTGTGAGAACTCCAAAGCGTGAGAGGGCTTTTTCGCCGAGTGCTCGGGCCTTGAAGCCATGGTTGCCCAAAGGTTTCTATTTCTAAGCGAAGGTAAGAAGAAGAAGAAACAAGCAGGTGGCAAAGCGGGAGGAACTCGAGGAGGAGTGAAGAAGCAGAAAGACAAGTGCTTCACTTTACAAGCGGACTAGACACTGGAAGAAGGACCTGCCGAACCGGAAATGTAACAAAGGTATATCTTTTGGTCTAGTCGTTGAAACATGTTTAGCGGTGTTATCTACCAACACCTGGTGTGTAGATATGGGAGCTACTGATAATGTCTGCAATACTTTACAGGGGTTCCATAAAACCAGACGACTGACTGAGGGGGAGATTACCGTATACTTGGGCGATGCCACGAAGGTGGCGGCTGTTGCAGTGGAAGATGTTTATTTATCTTTTAAGAGAAATAAAGTTTTGGTTCTTAAAAATTGCCTTTATGTACCTCTATTTAGAAAGAATTTGATTTCAGTTTCTAAATTGTTTATGGATGGATATTCTCTTTCTTTTAATGATAGAGTTATTATAAAAAGGAATATGGAGATTATCTATTCTGGTGCATTGATAGAAAATTTATATACACTTGAACCAAAAGCTTCCACAATGCAAATAGAAGTGAATAGCTCATCTTCTAATTCCAATAAGAGAAAAGAACCTTCGAAGATGAACCAAACATATCTTTGACATTTAAGGCTTGGTCATATTAACCTAAGAAGAATTCAAAGGTTGATAGCTGATGGACCTCTGAGTTCGTTAGTGGTGGAAGACTTCCCAACCTGTGAATCTTGCTTGGAAGGTAAAATGACCAAGAGACCTTTCAAGGCCAAGGGGTATAGAGCCAAAGATGTGTTGGAATTGGTTCATTCTGATTTGTGTGGTCCTATGTCTATCCAGGCAAGAGGTGACTTTGAATATTTTGTCTCTTTTATAGACGATTATTCAAGGTATGAATACATTTACTTGATGCGCCACAAGTCTGAATGCTTTGACAAGTTCAAAGAATTCAAGGCTGATGTGGAGAAACGTCAAGATAAAAGTATAAAGACACTACGATCTGATCATGGTGGTGAGTACCTCTTGGGAGAGTTTAGGAATTACTTATCAGAGGATGAGATTTAATCCCAATTGTCTGCACCTAGCACACCCCAGCAGAATGGTGTAGCAGAGCGAAGGACTAAGACTCTTATGGAGATGGTTAGATCGATGATGAGTTATTCTGAGTTGCCAGATTCGTTCTGGGGATATGCTCTAGTTATGACAGTGTATATTCTGAACTTGGTTCCATCTAAATCAGTGTCTTCTACTCCCACATAATTGTGGACTGGGCGAAAGCCTAGTCTGAGATAAATTCGGATTTGGGGGAGTCCAGCACATGTGCTGAAGGTAGATGCTGGTAAGTTGGAACCTCGTACAGAAGTGCACATGTTCATTGGCTATCCTAGAGGAATGAAAGGTGGTTTGTTTTATAGTCCTAGAGATCAGAGGGTGATCGTTAGCACGAACGCCAGATTTCTAGAGGAAAACTATGTGATGAATCACAAGTCTATTAGTAAGATTGTTCTGGAGGAATTGAAAGGGGAAGTCACTACTTCAGTACCATCGGTACAAGAGGATATACCACAAGTCACTGCACCGCGTGTCACAGAGGATACACAAGTGATACCTCATCGTAGTGGGAGGGTTGTGAGACAACCTGATAGATTCATGTTCTTGGGAGAATCTTCTGATTTGGTCCCTGACGAACATGAACCTGATCCCTGGACATATGACGAGGCAATCCAAGATAAAGATGCGGTATCTTGGCAAAGTGTAATGAATGCTGAGATTGAATATATGGATTCAAATCAGGTCTGGGAGCTAGTAGAACCACCCAATGGTGTAAAAGTCATTGGATGAAAGTGGATCTACAAAAGAAAGAGAGGAATAGACGGGAAGGTTGAGACCTTCAAAGCAAGGCTTATTGCGAAGGGGTATACTCAGAAAGAGGGTATCGATTATGAGGAAACTTTTTTACCGGTAGCCATGCTTAAGTCTATCCGAATTCTCTTATGCATTACAGCTCATATTGATTATGAGGTATGACAGATAGATGTCAAGACAACTTTCCTTAATGGAAGTCTTGAGGAAAACATCTATATAAAGCAACCAGAGGGATTCATTGCAAAGGGCAAAGAGCATCTTGTGTGTAAGCTTAATCGGTCCATTTATGGATTGAAGCAAACTTCGAGGTCTTGGAACATCCTCTTTTATGAGGTAATCCAGTCTTATAGATTTATTCAAAGCTCGGATGAGTCCTGTGTATACAAGAGATGTGACAGAAATGTAGTAGTATTTCTTGTACTATACGTAGATGACATTTTGTTAATTGACAATAATGTCAAGGTGTTATCAGACGTAAGGGTATGGTTGTCCAAACAGTTTGATATAAAGGACTTGGGAGAAGTGGGACACATCCTTGGGATCAAGGTTATAAGGGATCGCAAGAAAAGGATATTGTGCTTATCTCAAGCTTCATACATAGACACAATTATGGATCGTTTTAGCATGCAAAACTCCAAGAAAGAATTTCTACCTTTCAGGCATGGAGTTTCTTTATCTAAGGAGATGTGCCCTAGAACATCTAAGGAGATAGAGGAGATGAAGACGGTTCCTTATGCTTTGGCAGTAGAAAGCCTCATGTATACGATGCTATGTACGAGACCGGATATCTACTTTGCCGTTGGCATGGTTAACAGATATCAGAATAATCCAAGACAGGGACATTGGACTGCGGTGAAGCATATATTGAAGTACCTGAGAAGGACTAGGGATTATATGCTAATTTACCAGACAAACTAATTACTCCCTGTGGGTTACACAGATTCCGACTTCCAATCAGACAGGGATAACAGTAAGTCTACCTCAGGTTTTGTGTTTACTTTAGGAGGTGGAGCCATTGTATGGAGGAGTATCAAGAAGAAATGCGTGGCGGACTCTACCATAGAAGCTAAGTATGTGGCAGCCTCTGAGGCGGCCAAAGAAGCTGTGTGGCTCAGGAACTTCTTGATGGACTTGGATGTGATTCTTGGTTTGCCCAGAACTATCACAATTTATTGTGATAATAGTGGTGCAGTTGCAAACTCGAAGGAACCACGAGCCCATAAGGCAAGTAAACACATAGAGTGCAAGTACCACCTGATACGAGAAATCGTAAAGTGAGAAGTAGTTGTGGCCAAGATTGCATCGGAGGATAACCTAGAAAATCCTTTCACTAAGGCCCTTCCGACGAGAGCTTTTGATAGGCATGTGAAGGGAATGAGAATCAGATGTATGACAGTTTGAGGACAGCGTAGTCTTTTAGTATAAGTGGGAGATTGTTGGGATGTATACTGAAAAGTCAATCTTTTGTATGAACATCTTTAGTTTTGAAATAAGAATCACATGATCATTGTTTGCATATTTATGACTATGCATATTATCTAATACATTACATTGTAGATAACATGGTGTGCAGTGTCACACGGGAGATCATGTTATTAGTTCCTTGTAAAGTATAAGTAAAGGTTCACAACTGAGATGGTTTTGGACAAACCATTGGCATGGTTGTAGTGTGATTTGATATTGGTTTGTCTTGACCATAGAATCACTAGTACACTTTGTGTCTATTGAGCAAGACCGACTTAGAGGTGATTCGATTTATTGCTGACTACATAATCGAATCGGACCTCATATATTATGTTGTACATGCTCTTAATCCTGATATAATAACAGACACATATACTTAGTATTCATTTCTTTGATTTACCAATGGGTGAGATTTATAGAGTAAATCGATAGGCTCGGTAAGTTAAGAAATGATATTATTTATATGGTGTGCCATTGATTATAGGAGGAAACCGTGTCCTATATATTAGGATGATGATGTCCCCTTGAGGAGCTCATAAGGTTCATCATGTAAAACTCTGCAGGTGACCTTGGTCCGACATGATGATGAGGTTGAGTGGTACTACTCATGGAGTTAGATGTTGATTAATTAATTGTCAGTAAATTAATTAATCGACGGACATTCGAGATCTTAAACACGGGGAGATAGATGTACAAATAATATATGGAGCCCATATTAACTTATGGGGGTTGGTGAGGTAGATCAATGATAATCCTCTAGTGGAATGGATTGGACTTTATGTGAGTTTGATCCATTGGGTGGCCAAGATCGAACTTCTCCTCATGGTCCCTATTGTAGCATATTAAAACCTCATGGAGCCTAGATCCGATAACGGAAAATAAAACTCTAGATCCGACGGTAGAGATTAAATCTCTAGATCCGACGGTTGAGATTAAATCTCTAAATCCGACAGTTGAGATTAAATTCCTATAACCGACGGTGGAGATTAAAATAAGGCTTAAGCCTAACTCTATAAAAGGAGGGATTCGGGTGGGCGGCAAGAGCAATTGGAGGCAAGGAGGGATTAGGGTTTGGGCGGCAAGGGGCTTGGAGGTTGGGCGGCCACAAATTAGGAAATTTTTTCCTTCTTCTTCCTTAGGTGGCCGGTGCCCATCCTCTCCTTTCCTCTCTTTGGCCAGCGTCCAAAGCTCTTCTTTCTCTTCTCCTTGGCCGGTGGAAACAAGGGTTAGGGTGATTCCTTGGAGCTCTTGGCCAACGCCCACCATCCCCTCTCTTTGAGCTGACAACAAGCTTCAAGTTGAGAGCTTGTTGGTTGGTCCTAGATAGAGGAGAGTTTTGATTATATACTTCCTCTTGTTCGGAGCGAGTAAGGAAAGGAAGATCGTGATCTAGGAGGCTTCGACTTTTGGAAGATCGTCGCCCACACGACGTCCAAAAGGAGGAAGGACATACAATAGAAGATCGAGAGATATAAATTTTGCTTGTTTATATTCTTTTGTATTATGTCTATAATTGTTTTTCAATTATATGCATGTTGTATGTTTTGTTTTGTGGCTAAATTAACTTGGACCCCGAATACAAACACAAAAGATGACGATTCGTACATCGTCTATTATGCGGTTAATCGTAGAATAGAGGTTGGTTGCTTGAACAACAAGTTTATTCAAGTGACTACTCTAATCGAATAATACGACGATGAAACGGTAGCTTGGGTGATCCCTCCTTGTCAAGGATAAATTTTTTTATCCGGGGACGTAGAAGAGATCGCCATGAACAAGCGACCGAGTTGAAGTGGGAAGCGAAGTTTCCTACCTTCAGTTTCCAGCTTGGGGGCTGGACTATTGCATTATCTGTTAGGGCCTTCATCAGCAACATTCTTGGAGACTCGATCTCAGGTGGGAGTGTCCAGTCTAGGGGTGTCCAGCTATCCACCACTCCCATGTCATCATCCTCAACATCTGACACAACAACAACTTCATCAATGAATTCACATCCATCAGTGTCCGAAATCATATCACAACACAATGGTTCATAGGAGTCCTGTGAAGCGGTTGAATCACAAATATGCCTATCACCCACTCCACAATCCATCTCCCTAAGCGCGTCGATATCCATAGGAATGATCTCTGACGAAGGTTGAATGAACTATTGTGCTTGTATCTGGTTGATCTAGTTGCAATTCGATCCATTGTAGTCTCTATACTGCTGATAATACAGATCCATGTTTCTTAGAAAAGATAATTCCGGGTCTTTCCTAAAACACCAATAAACAAATCAAAAGACACAGGAAGTAGACATGACAAAATACATGGATATATAGAAAATGACAGAATGAAGCCCTAAATAATTTTTTATTTAGAAAAATGGGTAAACAATCCTAAGTCTACTAAGCACTATTACACCCTCGGCAACAATGCCAAATTTTGATTTTGAACGATTGAATTGTCGTGATACCATTCCAAATTAATTACCCAACCTTTTCTATATTAATATAGCATAGTGAATGACCCGGATCGTTTCCCAACGAGTGTAATTGGTAGAATAATAGTCTTAGGATTATTAATTATTGCTTAGGATTTTCCATTTCAATTGGGGGTTTGGAATTTAAAAGATTAATCCTACTGTATAAAAAATAATGCAAGTAATTAAAACCTTAATCTAACTAAACTACGATGATAAAGAAATTAAAGAAGATATAAACTAAGCAGTCAAAGAAAAGCATTCAAAAATATAAAGACAGTATAGGAAATTAAACAAAAGTTTAAATGCAAAATAACATGAGTGTAAAGGAGAACATGATATAAATATAACCCAGTATTAAACACTGCTAACTAATGAAAATAACACACAAGTAATCAAACTAACAAACAATTAAATTAAGCGTTGAAATTAACCATGCAAACTCATTAACTACAAATTAAACTCTAAATTAAACATCCTAATTAAACTATAAACTAACGTCCAAATGAAACCTCTAATTAAACTCTAAGGCAAACTACGAATTAACTACAATGTAAACTACAAACTAACTACAAACTAAACTATAAGTCAATCTACAAGCTAACTACATGTCAAACTACAAATTAAACTACAGACTAACTACAAATTAAACTACAAATCAATTTACAACTAACTACAAACTAAACTACATGTCAAACTACAAACTACTATAAATTAAACTACAACAACAATTGGAGGATGATAACAAACTCAATTCAACAAACCAAACATAACATAAACAAACTATTCAATTCAATTCCAAAAATGATAAACCCACCATCCTCAACACCTGAACCTCCCTCTCCGGCGATGACGATGGCTCGAACAGCCCCTTTCGGCGGATGGGATGGCTGGATTTCTTGTCTGAAATCCTCTGGCAAGTTCTGAACGGGAAGGATTAAGCCTACTTCTTCGGCTGTGGATGGTGGAGCTGCCCAACCGGCGGAGCCAATGGATGGAACTGGAAGGCGGAGCGACCGAACCACGATCGCGGAAAGGAGTGGAATGGGAATCCCTTCATCTGCTCGTTGCCGACCAAACTGTCGAACCACCGCATCTCGATCTGTCGGCGGGATGGAAAGGGATCAATGCCGGAGGATGGAAGGGAAGGATCGCCGGTGAAGAAGGACTTCCGGTGAAGTTGGATTGCCGGAATCCCACCTCCGGTCGCTACAAATCAAGCTACCGAACCACCGCATCTTGCTCTGCCGACCGGATGGAAGGAGATCAACGCCAGAGGATGGAAGGGAAAGCCGCCGGAGATCGGTTGCCGGAGCTGTCGCTGCCGCCGACTGAAGAAAAGCCGCCCGTGAGTGAGGAGGAAGGTTGCGCCGGCTGCTCGCGCTGCACGATGAAGAATCTGAAGCGTCGCCGCCCACTCACGCGCAGGGAAGAAGCGTCGCCACCGGCGACTTCTGTGCAATCCCTGCTTCCACGCGAGGCAGAAGAAGAAGTCGCCGTCGCCGGCTCGCGCGCGAAGAAGAAGAAGACGCTGTTATCTGTGTGTCGCGCAATTCTCCGATTGAGGGAAAATGTTGGATTTTTAAGACCCAATTTCCTTAGCCGTTCAATCAAAGCCACTTCAATCTCCATTAGAGCTAGTGTTTAATTAATCTTTGAACTAGGCAATGCATCCAATAATGGTGATCGATCCAACTCTAAACCCTTTAGATCTGATCAATCTGAAGGGACGATCACAACCGGTCGAATATGAATGAAGGACTAAGATGTTTAGATCTAAATGTATGGACTGGATCTCTCCAGATATGGATAGATGGCTCAGAATCAAGCCTCTTTCATCGGACGGTCCATATTGCTCAGATTTGATCTCTTGATTGGATTGCCTTCGATCTTGATGATGAGCTCCGATTAAATCAGCTTGAGATGCCCAGTATGATCCTAGATGAATCCATATTTGATTCAACTTGAGTCTAGTCCATTGGCTTATCTCGATCTCCTACAAACAAAGATAAATTTTGCATACAAGTCCAAAATTTAGGAGAATTCACAATAAAGTCCAAAATGAATCCAAACTCATAAAACATGTTAATAATCAACAATAAATCACTCGAGAGGATGAAAACATTGATATTAAGGATCAAAATAATACGATAAAATGGTAGTTATCAATACTCATCCACTAGTAGATGTTATATAATATACAACAAGAGGACTTAGAAGGTTGTGAAATCCTCTAATGTTCAATTTGATGAATCTACTAGTACATACCCTAGGCAATCCTCCTTTGATAACGATATCAATGAAAAAAAATCAAGACATTACCCAAAGACTTCAAAATCTAACCTTAGAGGGTAATGATCAAGGGGGAGGAATAGGGAGTATTAATCAAGGGGAGGAAGAGAAGATTTCGATGATGAAAGGAGAAAGGATAATCATGATCAAAATCAAGTTGATTCACCTCCTAGAACATTAAGGATTCATCAAAATCATCCCCTAGACCAAGTTGTAGGAGAACTATCTCAAGGAGTAAGAACTAGGTCTTTATATATAGCTCCTACTAGTCAAGTAGCTCTCATCTCACAAATTGAGCCTAAATAAATAAATGATGCATTACTTGATCCGGATTGGATTTTGACAATGCAAGAAGAATTGACTCAATTTGAGAAAAATCAAGTATGAGAGCTAGTCCCTAGACCCAATGATTGTTAGGACCTATGCGCCCGCTAGAGGGGGGTGAATAGCGTTGTCGTCGTTCGATGGATCTCGATCGCATGCTTGCTAAAAAATTTGTTATACACAGTGGAATATACAATAATAAAATAAATACAACAAGAGCACAAGCACAACCCGACAATATAACATGGTTCAGAACCGTACGATTCCTACTCCATGGATTGGGCTCAAACGAGCCCTAGCGATGCAAACACCACCACTAATCACAAATACTCCTTCTCGACAACAAGTCAGAGGCGGAGAAACTTCTTACAAGTATTCTTACAACAATAAGAAATAAATACAAGCAAATACAAAGTGAATATACAAAACAACGTAAAAAAAACTTTACAACTATTGCTTTGGAACGTTTGCTTATTGATTGCTTGAACCGTGCTTGAAGACCCTGATTTGCACCTGCAAATTGCCTCAAAGATGCTCAAGAAATCGCTACCAAATCCCTTCCTTCGTGCTCCTTTTAAACCTGCAACTCGGGCTAGATTTCACCTAGCAGTCGACTGATCGAGACCATCAGTCGATTGCTCCTATAGCCGTTGTCTCACAACGACATGAGCCACGTTGGATAAGTTCCAACGGATATACCATTATCCATCAGTCGACTGCTAGAGTCATCACTGAACTGTCAAACCCTATCAGTCGACTCGAAAATATTCTGTCCCTGAAAACTCGACCATCAGTTGACTGATCACCATATCAGTCGACTACCCAATTCTGGCAGTCGACTGCTAGGCCATTTCCTACAGTCGAACACTAGTCGATTCACAATAGTTGACTGCCCATAGTCCCAGTTGACTGATACACCTCAAACATGAGGTTTTACCCTAAATATGATGCCCTTATACTTGCTAGACCACCCTTAGTCTAGACCTAAGCCTTTTAGCCACCTCCGTCAGTCTCACGCCTATCGAATCCCTCCAAGTCATCCATGACTTGTTCATCCATACGCCAGCCTTCAGGTGCTTCCATCGGCTATTGTCATGCTAATGTGATCTACACCGTTAAGGCACATTGGGTTTACGCTGCCAAGACTCCCACTTGGACTGTACGTCGCCAACTATTAGACTTATGCTTTCAAGACTCCACCCTTGGACTTTACGTCGCCAATATCACCCCTTGGACTTCCCAATTGCCAAGTACCCATGACTTAGACTTTTACCGTCATGACTACACACTTGGACTTATGTGGCCAAGACTGTACCCTTGGTCTTTCCTTGCCAACCCATGTTGGACTTTCTATTTGTCAAGACTCAAGCTTGGACTTTCCCTTGCCAAGACCCATGCTTGAACTTTCCCTTGCCAAGACCCATGCTTGAACTTTCCATGTCAAGTACCCATGACTTGGACTTTTCCCATGACAATGGTCAAACCATTGTCAAACATCAAAATATCACTTGAGTCAAACTTGAGTTCGATCAATCATGACCTGGGTTAATTGCACCAACAATCTCCCCAACACATTGTCAGACATCACTGTCAAACATTAAAACACTACTCGAGTCAAACTCGAGTCTGGTCAATCGTGACCTGGGCCGATTGCACCAACAATGATAGAACTATTGTTACCACATGATGGGTCTTTAGGAATAAGTTGGATGATCAAGGGAACATAACTAGAAATAAGGCTAGATTAGTGGTAAGGGAATTCAATCAAGTTGAAGGACTTGACTATGATGAGACCTATGCACCGGTTGCTAGGTTAGAGTCAATAAGAATCGATTGTTCTTCTTGCGTCGCTTGTCTACGATTGTCGTTAGCACAGTGGAATAACAATAATGATGAAAATACTAACAACACATACAAGCATACACAAGATATACGTGGTTCGGAACTGAATGGTTCATACTCCATGGGCGAGCTCACCGAGCTCTAGTTATGCTCACGACACTAACTAACACTCCTTCTCGATAACACATCGGAGGTGGAGAAACCTCTCACAAGCAATTACACTAAGTAATATGAAATACAAGCAATACAAAGACAAATACGAAATACACGTAAAGAACACTTTACAACACTTGCTTTGAACCCTTTGCTTGTTGCTTGCTTTAGATGGATCTTGAAGGTCTGGAATGCAGCAACAATTCCCCTCCAATAGCTTCACAAAAGTCTTTGCGAAATCCTCCCTCTTGAGCTTCATTTATAACCTGCATCAAGCTAATTTTGCGCCCATCAGTCGACTGATCGTGACCATCAATCGACTGGTCCTGTAGCCATTGTCTCACAATGGCCAGATCCACATTGGTCAAGTTCCAACGGATCACACATCAGTCGACTGATGATACCCATCGATTATTTGGTAACATCATCGATCGAGTCTTTGGCGCGAGCACTCGATTAGAAACCATTCTTTGGTGAAAACACTGATCAATCGACTAATCTCCTCGTGATTGGTAGCGGTGTCATCGACAATCGGCCGATCGGTGATCAGCCAAACCCTGGTCAGTCGAACACCAGTCGAACCCTAGTCGACTTAGAGTAGTCGACTGACACCTATGCCAGTCGACTGATGTCGGGTAAAACCTCAAACCCAAGTTGTTTGAGCCTCCGACACTCAGTCTTAGCCACTTGGCCAAGTCCACCTCATCCCTCATGGAGTTCCCCACCAAAGCTCTCTTCCCTTGGCCTATGTCCCTCGGATGCGCCAAGCGCACGACTTCGCAACGCCATCCTTCGTGTCTCTTGCCCTCGAAGTATGCTTCCCTTGGGCCTCACTCCATTCGCTCCCCGTCCGACGGTCCCTCGGATGCACCAAGCGCACGACTTCGCAATGCCATCCTTCACCGACTCAAGGACCCCGAGCCTAGTGAACTTGCCAAGTCCTCAAGACTTCCCAAATGCACCAAGCGCATGGCTTCGCAATGCATTTCTCACCAAACACCAAGCGCACGACTTCACAATGCTTTGGACTTTCCCACACCAAGCCCCATGCTTGGATTTTCCATGCCAACTCCATGTTGAACTTTCCTATGACAATCCCATGTCATAAGTTTTGTCTATCAATAAAATACTGCTTGAGTCAAACTCGAGTCAACCTGGGCCGATTGCACCAACAGAACATCGATCATTGTTATGGATCGTCGATCGTGATGGAAAATCGATCAGTCTTTGGGAGCGACACTCAAGCTATGAACTTCGCGGTGTCGCACTCGATGTTATCGATTCATTGATTTTTACGAATAGTTGGTGATATCTAATTCGATTCGAAATTAAGCGAATTTTGATTTCTTTACTTAATTTTGTTCCATTTTAACGTGTTTATGCATGTATATCGAATATATTAGTGTTATGCATGTGTTTGCAAATTTATTAATATATTTTGGTATTTTATTCCATTTTCACAAGTATTAACATCCAAGAGTTTTAATTCCTATCATCTCACCCTTTCTAAGTGTTGAAATACACAATCAAGGTGAATCAAATATTTTGTGAGATGCAATACATCATAAACATACTTTCCATGCAACCATATGGTAAGACACATGAAGCATGACAAGTATGTGACATCAAGGTATATAGTGTTTGAGTGTTAATCTCAAATGTCATTTCTAATCCTTAAGACAATTTTCTTGATACATTGATCCCCCAAGTGTGCCAAAACCCATAATGGCACACCATGACTCCTATACCAAATTGTGCCAATTTGATCAAATTATCAGGCTTCTTAAATTATATTGACACATCCTAAAATCCTTTAGGATATTAAATCAAACTTATTTCCAAGATACCCATAACCTTGGAAATGATCTAAAGTGCCACCTTTACCATGGTTAGGTTAACTACCTATCCATTTAAAGTTGGCACAACCTAACCCATTTAGCGTGAATCGATCACGCTCCTAGGAACCCAATACCTATTGGAGCTCCTTAGGTTTACTAGGTATTCCTTAGGGATAACTTCCCTATATACCTTCCTAATGACCCTCCTAGGCTTGGTAGCCTTGGTCATTATGGTCTTTCCTAGGTTAACCTTAGAAATTGCCTCCCCAGTAACCTTCATAGTGGTCTTTCTAGGTTTCATGGAAACCTTGGCCACTAGACACTCACCATGGTCAATTCTAGGGATGACTTCCCTTGTGACCTTGGGTTTTCTAGACCTAGATTGAGTTCCATAATCAAATGGAACCCTATGGTAGGTCTTCTTGGGCTTAGGTTTGTGACCTAAACCTTTTTGGCCCTTGGATGGTTTTTGTTTCCTAGGCCTTTGACTTTGACTCATAGACCCTAGATTTTGGCAATTTGACCATTTAATTTGATTTTGCATCTTTTTAAGAGTCTTCTCCATTTTCTCAAGTTTTGACCTCAAAACTTGATTTTCTAGCTCTAATTGTCCAATTTTTGAATTTTGATCTAATCTTTGGGCATTGTTACATTTCCTAGGCATATGCCTACCCTTCTTAGGGTTAATGCCTAAATGGTCCTCTACCTTTGTAATGGTTTCACTAAATAAGATTTTTCTAGGGACATTAGTCCCAAATTTCTCCTTATCTTTAAAATTGTAACTCTTAGCACCTAAACAATAAAATTTATTATTTTTAGCATGCTTTTTATGAAACATAGAAAGATTACTTCTAGCATGCTTTTTCTTATTATTTAAAGAATGAGCATTATTTAAATGTACCTTAGGGTTTGCCTTAGGGGCTCCCCCTACATTTGATGCTCCTTCTTGGACCTTCTTCTTCCCCTTAGGGCATTGACTCCTATAATGCCCTTTTTGCTGACATTTGAAGCAAATGATGTACTCCTTGCTTTTAATTGTTGGGGGATCGACATCCTTGAACTTTGGCACCGGTTGAGGCTTCTTGACCTTCTTTGGGCACTTGCTCTTATAGTGCCCGACTTCCCTACACTCAAAGCAAATTATATGAATTTTATTTTAAGCTAAATTTCTTGAGTTACTTAGAGTGGTGGTGGAATGAGATGGTTCTTCATCTTCTTCTCAACCGGAGATTGATGGTTCCTCTTGAGGTTTCTCTTGTTCCGAAGTAGATGGCCTCTCCTCCCCCTCAAACCTTGAAGTGGAGGCTTCCTCCAATTCTTCCTCTTATGATCCGGACATTGATTCACTATCAACCTCTGAATCCTCAATCTCTTGGGATGAAGATGTGCTTGCTTCTTCTTGAGCTTGAGAGGATGAGCACTCCTCCTCAGACTCCTCCTCTCCTTTATGAGTCGGTGATGGACCTTCATAGAACTTTGCCAATTTGCCCTAAAGCTCCTTGACATCTTGATATTCACCTAGTCTAGACAAAATATCTTTAGGTATCAAATCTTTTAAAAGTTTTGTTACCTTGACTTCGGTTTTGAACTTTAGACATTGCTCTTGGGTCCACTTCTTCAATTTCAAGACATCTCCCTTCTTATCCCTAGGGGGTTCAAAACCTTCCATGATGATGAACCAATATTCTATGTCCATCATCAAGAATGTCTCCATTCTCTTCTTCCATGCTGGAAAATCTTCTTGGTCGTATGGTGGCGGTGTGTTGATGTCACATCCTAATTTTCTTTCAAACTCCATCTTGTTTCCTCTAGTGCGCTCCCTTGGATGTGAAGACGGTGAAGAGCTCCTAGCTCTGATACCACTTGTTAGGACCTATGCGTCCGCTAGAGGGGGGGGAGCTGAATAGCATTGTCGTTGTTCGATGGATCTCGATTGCGTGCTTGCTACAAAACTTGTTATACGCAGTGGAATATACAATAATAAAATAAATACAACAAGAGCACAAGCACAACATGATAATATAACGTGGTTCGGAACCGTACGGTTCCAACTCCACGGATTGGGCTCGAATGAGCCCCAATCCCTGTGGGATCGATAATCTTTTATTACTTGACGACATCCGTGCACTTGTGGGCATTGAGCACGAGCACACGCTTTGAGTCCTCAACGACCTCCGTCACGAGATTTGAGGTCGCATTCACGTGCATCAATAATCTAACCTTGAGAAATTTAAAGAGGAGTTAGAACACATAATTAATGCAGTTTTTTTTCTCACAGTCGCAAGCACAGGACTGACAAAGAATGATCAAGTCATTATCGAAAGAGGAGAAGGAGACACATCAAGATGGGTGCTTTGATGCTAGAATCTGAGTACGTTCAGGTAACCTATGTCACTATACAATAGAACATGATTCATCAATGCAATCCATTTTGTTCTCCAATCACACACATTGCATGAACAAGTTAAGTCAACTAAGAGCTTGGGTTTTGCGATGCCTATCAAGAGTCCAAAATATGGTTGAAAGTTGGTTAAATCCTAATTAACATATAATTTATGGATTAATAAATTAATTTTCTTAGCCAATATTGATTAGTTGTGCAATCTGCATATTTGTTATTTGATTGTTATTTCGTTATGATTATGGGTAACTTTTATTTAGTATTAAATATGTTTATATTTACTGTCTCATTTTAAAATTTATATATTTGATATATTAATGAACTGTTGGTGCAATCGGCCCAGGTCATGATTGACCAGACTCGAGTAGTGTTTTGATGTCTGACATTGATGTCTGACAATGTGTTGGGGAGATTGTTGGTACAATTGACCTAGGTTATACTTGATGTTTGACGATGGTTTGACCATTGTCATGCGAGAAGTCCAAGTCTTGTGTACTTGGCATAAAAAGTCCAAGTTTGAGTCTTGGCATGGAAAGCCCAAGCATGGGTCTTAGCATGGAAAGTCCAACATGGGTTGACAATTGAGAAGTCCAAGGGGAATATTGGCGGCGTAAAGTCTAAGGGTGGAGTCTTGGCAGCATAAGTCCAATGGTTGGCGGAGTAAAGTCCAAGTGGAGTCTTGGCAACGTAAGCCCAATATGCCTTGGCGGTGTAGACCATATTAGTATGACAATAGCTGATGGAAGCACCTGAAGGCTAGCATATGGATGAACAAGTCATGGATGACTTGGAGGGATCCGATAGGCGTGAGGCTGATGGAGGTGGCTAGAAGGCTTAGGTCTATGCTAAGGGTGGTCTAGCAAGTATGGGGACACCATACTTGGGGGAAAACCTCATGTTTGAGGTGTATCAGTCGACTGGAAATATGGTCAGTCGGTTGATGTGAGTCAACCAAAGTTTGACTGCCCAGAAATGCGTCTGACAGGTCGATCACGGCGATTGGGCGTGATCATTGTTCGAGGAGTCGTCGATATGGTGATCGATCATTGAATTTGGGCACAAAGCTTCCCTTAGGGTTTGGGTATGATTAGTCGACTGATGGTCTATTCGTTGGAACTTATCTGACGTGGCTCATGCCGTTGTGAGACAATGACTACAAGGGCAGTCGACTGATGGTCCTGATCAGTCGACTGCTAGGTGGAATCCAACCCAAGGTGAAGCTTTAAAGAGAGCTCGAGGAAAAGGTTTTCGCCATCGATTTCTTGGACGTTCTTCAGGCGATTTGCGCAAATCAAGGTCTTCAACCATGGTTCAAGAAATCAACAAGCAAGCATCTAAAAGCTCTTTGTAAAGTTTTCTTTACTTTCATTCTATTGTATTTGTTTGTATTCTTATTGTATTATTATTGTAATCTTTGTACGAGGTTTTTTCGTCTCCGACTTGTTGTCGAGAAGGAGTATTATTGTTATAGTGGTGTGTGTTAGCATCGCTAGGGCTTATAGAGCCCAATCCGTGAAGTAGGAACCATTCGGTTCCGAACCACGTTACATCATATTGTTGTGCTTGTGTTTGTGTTGTATTTATTTTATTATTTCTATTTCTGATGCGTATAACACTTTTTGTAGCATGCACGAAATCACAAACGAAATCCATTGCACAATGACGACGATGCTATTCACCCCCCCTCTAGCAGCCACCGAGGTCCTAACAATTGGTATCAGAGCTCGGGGCTCTTCTATAAATTAACAACCAAGAGAGCACCACTAGAGGGCAAGAAGATGGATTTTCAAGAAAAACTAGGATGAGACATCAACACACCGCCACCATACGATCAAGAAGATTTTCCGGCATGGAGGGCTAGAATGGAGACATTCTTGATGATGGACATAGAAGATTGGTTCATCGTCATGGAAGGTTTTGAACCATCTAGGAATAAGAAGGGAGAGGTCTTAAAGTTGAAGAAGTGGACCCAAGAGCAACGTCTTAAGTTCAAGATCAAAGTCAAGGTAACAGAACTTCTAGAAGATTTGATACCTAATGATATTTTGTCTAAAATAGGTGAATATCAAGATGCTAAGGAGCTTTGGAGCAAATTGGCAAAGCTCCATGAAGGTTCATCACTGGTCCAAGAAGAAGGACCATCACCGGCTTCAAGTGAAGAACAATCACAAGAAGCCGAAGAGTGCTCATCGGCTCAATCAGATGAGACCGAGGAAGCAAGCACATCATCCTCACAAGCAAGTGAGGATTCGAAAGTTGAAGAGGAGTCAACATCTGGGTCAAAGAAAGAGGAAGAATTGGAGGAGATTAGGGCATCATCAATACCGAAGCAACAAGAAGAACCATCTACCTCTGGTCGAGAGGAAGAGGAGGCTCGGGATTCCCCTACCATGGAAGGTAACTCAAGCATTTCGGTTAAGAATAAAATTCATATTATATGCTTTGAGTGTAGGGAGCAAGGACACTACAAGAGTAAGTGTCCAAAAAGAGTTAAGAAGACTCCATCAGTGTCTAAATATCAAGAGAAGTCAAATGAAGCCGGAACCCCAATTAGGAAGAGCAAGGAGTACGTGGTGTGTTTCAAGTGCCAACAACGGGGCCACTATAGGAGTCAATGCCCAAGGAGAAAAGAAGAAGCATCACAAGTAGGGGGAGTTAAGACAAACCCTAAGGTAACCTTTAAGTATGCATCTTCTTCAATTAAAAGTCAAAAGCATGCTTTTAATTCACTTGCTATTACTCATGAAAAGCATGTTAGTAAAAATAGATTTTATTGCCTAGGAACTAAAAATGTCAACATTAAAACTAAGGAGAAATTTGGGACTAATGTCCCTAGAAAAACCCTTCCTAGGGAGACCATTAGGAAGATAGAGGATCACCTAGACATCAACCCTAAATGGATTAGACATATGCCTAGAAATAAAAATATCTCAAGAGTTAATGAAAAATCAAAACTTGAGATATTAGAAAGGTAAATCAAGTCTTGAGGTCAAGGCTTGAGAAAATGAAAAAGACCCTTAGGAATATACAAAATCAATTTAAGGGGTCAAATGGTCAAAGTCAAGGGCCTAGGAGACAAGGGTCAACCAAGGGCAAGAAAGATTTGGGTCACAAACCTAAGCCCAAGGAGACCTACCATAGTATTCCATTTGATTATGGAACTCAAGTTAGGTTTAGGAAAATCAAGGTCAATAGGGAAGTCATCCCTAAGGTTGACTAAGGTAGGTGCTTAGTGGCTAAGGTTTCAAGGAAATTTAGGGAAGCCATTAAGAAGGTTACAAGGGGAGTTACCCCTAGAGTTAACCTAGGTAAGACTCAAATGACCAAGGCTTCTAAGCCTAGGAGGGTCATTAGGAGGGTATCTAGGGAAGTCATCCCTAAGGAATACCTAGTAAACCCAAGGAGCTCCAATAGGTATTGGGTTCCTAGGAGCGTGATCGACTCACGCTAAACGGGTTAGGATGTGTCAACTTTGAATGGATGAGTAGTTAACCTAACCATGGTAAAGGTGGCACTTTAGGTCATTTTCAAGGTTATGGATACCTTGGAAATAGGTTTGAATTTAAATCCTAAAAATATTTTAGGATGTGTCAATATACTTTGAAGATTATGAAAAATCAATCAAATTGACACAAATTAGGTTTAGAGGTCATAGTGTGTCATTTTAGGTTTTTGGCACACTTGGGAGATAATTGACAATATGGCAAAATGGACTTAATTTCAACAAATGTCAATAAATACTAAAATTTAGGTATTATATACCTTTATATTTTATTTGCCATGCTTTGATTGTCATACAACATGTCATGACATCATATCTATTTTTTTTATATAATATATCATGATCATGCTTAGGATTAAGGTTTAATGTCATGTATGCTTAGATTCCATCTTATGCCATGACATCATGATTATGAGCACATGCTTATCTATATCATCATTAATGCCATAATCATTCATGCATTAATAAAATTTGAGTTAAGGACAATTGACATGACTTGAAGTCCCATGTATAAGGGAATCAAGTAGTGTTGCCTTAGAAAAATGCATGAAACCCTAGATTAGGATGAACAAAACCCACATCTCACATTACATTGACATGTATGTGTATTGATACACTCTAGATACATGTGAGATACTAGGATATGAGTTGAGTTCAAGGTGCATAGTTTTTGCATCTAGATGAACTAAAACTCATTTATATTATTGATGGATCATTGGGAAAGCTTATGTTCAAGCCATGTACATTGAGCCCAAAGAACACGATCCAATATAAGGTTTTAAAAACATTTTAAAATCATTTTGAAAAACCTTGGTGCAATCTATCTTTTGATAGAAGTCACCATTGATGATGTTGATACAAAGTGAGCTAAAACATTGAAGTTTTTCTTCACTTTTAAACTTTGTGTCAATTTCGCTATTTTATGGGTAAATTATTTTCCAAATATTTTTCACCCATTGCATTGGTAATAAGTATTATACGTATGAATTTTCATGATTTTTCGATTTACGTATAATTACTTATGCATTTATAAAATTCATTTCTGATAATTGAAATTCAGAAATTTTAGTTATTAGTCGACTGCCGCTTGATGTCAGTCGACTGATGTATAGGGAAGTCGATTGTTGCCTGATAAAGTCGACTGCCAGAGTTGATTTCAGGTAAAGAAGGATGATTAGCCCATGTTTCAGCTATGTTAGGGTTCCCTAATTACTCCTAACCCTAGGATATGCTTTGGAAAGCATTGGAAAGGGTGAAAATCCATTGGATATGGATTAGGATAGTTGTTAGGGTGATGTATCAATTTTAAGATGTGGGAAAGTTCAATGTTGAACTTTTAACCTTAATCTTGATAGTTTAGAGTTCCTATAGGCTTAGGGACTTCCCAAGGACATTGTTGGTGCAATGGTCAAGGGGGAGCAAGCCTTTAGGGGGAGGTATCCATCATGGGATGATGGATGTTATTTTTCCTCATGAGGGGGAGAAATGAGAATTTGAGATACCCAATTTGGAAATTGGGAGGGACTTTATAGGAGTGCCTCTCTTGAGTGATATAAGACTTATCACTAGAAAGATTGTAGGCATCCTAGGTGTTTTTGGACCAAGGGGGAGATTGTAAGATCTCATTGGGATATGAGACATTGACCTCCTTAGGAGAACCTTTTTGATGTATGTAAAAAAGGGGGAGAAATAATGGGAGAATGTTAGAATTACCAATTTGGGAAAATTGGTAAGGGAATTTGAGTTATGAGACTAACTAAAGGGTGTTTTTTGTCAAACATAAAAAACAGGGAGATTGTTGGTGCAATCAGCCCAGGTCACTATTGACCAGACTCGAGTTTGACTCGAGTAGTATTTTGATGTTTGACATTGATGTCTGACAATGTGTTGGGGAGATTGTTGGTAAAATCGACCCAGGTCATACTTGATATTTGATGATGGTTTGACCATTGTCATGGGAGAAGTCCAAGTCTTGTGTACTTGGCATGAAAAGTCCAAGTTTGAGTCTTGGCATGGAAAGTCCAAGCATGAGTCTTGGCATGAAAAGTCCAACATGGGTTGGCAATTGAGAAGTCCAAGGGGAATATTTGCGGCGTAAAGTCCAAGGGTAGAGTCTTGGCAGCATAAGTCCAATGGTTGGCGGCGTAAAGTCCAAGCGGAGTCTTGGCAGCGTAAGCCCAATGTGCCTTGGTGGTGTTGACCACATTAGCATGACAATAGCTGATAGAAGCACCTAAAGGCTAGCGTATGGATGAACAAGTCATGGATGACTTGGAGGGATCCGATAGACGTGAGGCTGACGGAGGTGGCTAGAAGGCTTAGGTCTAGGCTAAGGGTGGTCTAGCAAGTATGAAGACACCATACTTGGGGTAAAACCTCATGTTTGAGGTGTATCAGTCGGCTGGGAATATGGTCACCGGTGATGTGAGTCAACCGAGTTATTTGCCGAGAAATGGCGCAATGCCATCATCGGGCGATCATTGCTGGCACGAGTAGTCGCCCGATAGGTGATCAGTCGATTGTTGGTCGTGAATTCAGGCACGGAAGCTTCCCGAGTTGATTGTTAGGGGTTGACAGTTGAGTGGATGCATGATCAGTCGACTGATGGTCTATCTGTTGGAACTTATCCGACGTGGCTCATGCTGTTGTGAGACAATGGCTACAGGGGCAGTCGATTGATGGTCCCGATCAGTCGACTACTAGGTAGAATCCAGCCTAAGGAGAAGCTTTAAAGGGAGCTCGAGGAGGAGGTTTTCGCCATCAGTTTCTTGGATGTTCTTGAGGCGATTTGCTGGTGCAAATCAGGGTCTTCAACCACGGTTCAAGCAATCAACAAGCAAGCATCTAAAAGCTCTTTGTAAAGTTTTCTTTACTTGCATTCTATTATATTTGCTTGTATTTTTATTGTATTACTGTTGTAACCTTTATACGAGGTTTCTCCGCCTCTGACTTGTTGTCAAGAAGGAGTATTATTGTTATAGCGGTGTGTGTTGGCATCGCTAGGGCTTTTAGAGCCCAATCCGTGGAGTAGGAACCATTTGGTTCTGAACCACGTTACATCGTATTATTGTGCTTGTGTTTGTGTTGTATTTATTTTATTATTTCTATTTCCGCTGCGTATAACACTTTATATAGCAAGCACGTGATAGCAAACGAAATCCATCGCACGACGACAACGACGCTATTCACCCCACTCTAGTGGCCACCGAGGTCCTAACATGAATTGTCTTTTTTTAGATTATTAGAGAACATTTTTGATGTATTAGTTGATTATTTTGGCATCCAATTACTTCAAATTAAATATGGTAAATTTTTGCATATTCTTTATTATACATCCGAACATTTGATGAAGATGCAATTCTTTTTTACTTTATTATTCTAATAATTATGATTGATTGTTTTGACATGGCGACCATAGATGGAGTACTGATGAAAGATCACACTCTTCCCCTATTTCAGCCCCTACGCAGTCTGATTCTCTTGTAGGAAATGTGCCTACGACCCCTTCTCCAATTGCAGGATCTTCTGGTTCTCAACATATCCCTGCTAATGTATCTTCCCAAGTACAATAATCACTTGTTGAGAGGGAAGATACACGAGAGTTGATATCCCCTCACGGTGATTCGTAAGCATTAAAGTTTTAAATTATATATATTTTTAATAAGATATGTATTTTTCTAGATATCTAACATGGTTTGTTTTTATTTTATGATAGATTTACAAATTTTGTACATGTTATTCATGAGGTTAATAAAATAGTGAATAACTATTGGGGCGGAGCTTCATTGACTTATACAAGCACACTGGAAGAAATAAAAAATCTGTGGTGGAATGAGTTCAAGGTAAGTTATTTAAATCAATTTATATATAAAATTGTAGTTAATATAATCAAATACTTTTTTTCCATTATAGTGGGTATTTACTTGGGAGGAGAGTGAAACATTGGAGATAAGTAGAATTTTCAAGAAAAAGTATAGCGATCACAATAGAAACATACTAAGTTATACGAAAACTAGAGGTAAAAAGCCACACTGCATAATCGAGGAGAATTGGAATAAGATTATTGAATATTGGGGATATGAGGATAGCAAACTAAGGAGTGAACAGAATATGAAAAATCAAACTTATAATTCTGGTGCTTTGTCTGCGATGTATGCGGGAGGCTCAATTAATATCGATGAACATAGACATCAATTGATGAGTTTTTTTTTTCAATTCCTAATTTTTGAATCTAATACACACTATTGTATTATTTATAACGATGTTTGTTTAGGCCCAAGAATTGGGGACTGAGCCATTATTCATAGATACTTTCACCTGCACATTTCAAAAGAAAGACAAGACGTGGAGTGGGGAGAGAGCTAGAATAATGAAGGTTTGTAATTTAAAAAATTTAAACTCTTTTGATATTATTTAACTTTTTTCATTTCAATACAAGAGAAATATGATGAGCTTGCATAGAAAAATTCGAGTGCAAGTGATGATGCAGTTGAATCTGAGTCATCTGTTGAAAATACGAATTTATGGATCAAAGTGATTGGCAGGTCGAAAAGTGAAAGAATAGTTGGGCTGAGTTCTTTGAGCCAAACTTATAAAGTCCCTGGTACTTCTTTTTCAGCCTCACCAACAATAAGAGTAGAAATAAATCAATTAACCGAAGAGGTTAGCCATTTGAAGGAGTTATTAGTCCAAAAGGATAATGAACTTGAAGATGTATGCACTTTACAAAGTCAAAGGGATTAGTAAGTCAAGGACTTAAATGAACAGATGAATGAATTTCGTAGACAATACATGTTAATAATGCAACATCTTCAATTATCTTCTGGTTCAAGCCAACTTACTCCTCGATTTCCTCCTGCTGATGCCTGTAATAACAACGATGGAGATGAATTTTTTGATGGTGGTGGTGATGATGGTGGTTATGTTTGAATTATTATATCTAAATGTTACTTGACTTGTCACATTCGATATCCTTGTATTATAAGTTTCATACGATGAATTATGTTTGTTATCTGTGTTGACTTGGTATTGAATCATTTTGAATGATTAGATGTTTATGAAGTTTGACATGATGATTACTTTATATTGTTATATGTGTTTGTTATAAAAATTGTAAAAACAGGTAAAAACGATAGGATTTATCGTGGTGTTCTTTCCTATTTTTCTAGAATTGCGACGAAAATAAGATTCATCACAGATTTAGCAACAGAAAAATATTTTCGTCGCCAATTTGGCGATGAAAACATATTTTCATTGCAAAATATGGAGCATCAGTCGACTGTATCTTTCCATCAGTCGAATAATCCTAAACCAGTCGATTGGTGACGTGAGCAAAACATATAGAGTTTTGGAGTAGTTTTCGCTCACATCCTGTTGCATTTTATATTTGATTCTTGCATATTTCACTTTATTTTGCATGCATTTCCTATTTTCTGGTTCGGAGATATGCTCTTTGTACTCTTGTGTGCAGGACAACATTCTACGAGGAAAATGATGCACTTTTGGAGCAAAAGAAGCCATTTGACAGCTAGAACAGAAGGACACACACCCTGTCCCTGTGAATCCACATGGCTCGCGCCCTAGCGCCACACACAGCCTAGCCGTGTGAATCCACACGGCCGTGTGGCGTTGGGCGATTTTGACATAATTCAGTTATTTTTCAAGTTTTGGGGAGATCCAACCTGATGTCTATATAAATGGAAGCTACGCCCAAACCCTAGGGAGAGGCACGACGGCCGGGACAACACTCCGACGCCCTAAAAAGCTTTGGGAACTCGCAACAGGGAGGAAGAAGGTCGCACGATGATCAAGTTCTGCACATCAACGCTGGAGAGGAGAGTCAAAGTGCATTGTAATTCACATTCTTTACGCAGTTTACATTGTTTCTATGAATTCTAATATGCTTTGTGTTTCTCTTCTCGTATTTATGGAGTAGATTCTCCTATTCTAGGATTAGGGAGTAATTTGTGTGCGTAGAACATGTTATTTCAAATATATTTCTATTCTTAAAATCATATTTGCAATTGGTGATTGTTTAGATTGATAGCTATTTTTTGTGGTCTTCTATTTACTGTGCGTAGTCGATACGAGGGGTGACAACCCTTGTATCAAAGATTTAGGAGAATTAAGGAGGAACCTAGGGGTTGGCCTCATCTTCAATAACCGTAGATAGAAGGGTGTGATAGAGTCGGAAACGGGATACGTTTTGACTCGTCATAGGGATTGAATCGGCATCCTCGTACCACCTATCTCGTCCTAAAGCCAAGGGTCGACCTGGTATGGCAGAGGTAGTTCCTATTAGATCGAAAGCGTCGCTAGAGGGGGGGGGGGTGAATAGTGAGCGTAAAATCTTTTCGTTCTTTCACTCATTTGATTAAAACACAGAGATGCACAATGGAAAAATAAATAATACAAATTTATTTTTACTTGGTTCACAACCCAACGGTTGCTAATCCAAGGCCCCGCGTGTAGGGAAATCCGGACCGTGACATTCACAATATCACAGACGAAATACTTCGCACAATCGCAGCGGAAACAAAAGTACAAACTGGATCCCTCCAGAGATCCATGCAAAACATATAAATCATTTTTCTTAGTTTAATCTAGATCTTATCTAGAAGAAGAAATATACCTTCGATGCGAGCCCTTCGCAATCCCGCTAATCTAAACGCAGTTGGATCTCAATACGGTAAGGACAACCATATCTCTAAGGTATCCACACTGACACTCAGCAGTTTTGGAGTCACGTTGTGCTAGCAACCCTAGCAAAACACCAAGAACACTTGGAAGAAAGAAGGAGAGAACTTCCTTGGCTTGCTTCTTGGCTTCACGTCCAAAATCTCTAGCCTCTCCCCCTTAATCAACTCCCTTATCTCCTCATGAATACCATGACTCTTGGTATTCCTTTTCATCAATGCATGAAAACCTCTCATCTCCTCATCATGAATACCAAGACCCTTGGTATTCCCTTGCGTGATTAATCACATGATGATAGATGACCCTTGGATTTTCTGCATGATGAATTATCTTCCATGGTTTAACTTGAGTCTAACTCAAGTTTATCCAGCTTGAGTCTAACTCAAGTCTTGGCCATTTGCTCAATTGTTCTTTTAGTCAACTAAAAGAAACCATCTCCAAAATAGAATGTCATTTGTGTGTGACTCAATAGGCTCTTGTAATATTGGCAATGTGTCTAAAACCCCTTTTAGACACATAAGCAATGAGCGACATCTAGCAATACATCATTGCTACTCAAGTTACAAGAAAGTCGAGATCCGATAACCTTTCATGGCTATTATCATGTATGATGGTGTCCTTCTATGCTTGATATCTTAAATCGATCAATGAGGCATAGACCGTGTCATCCCCTTATCGATCTTTATGTTTCTTGATCCCCAAGTAGACTCACTCAAACAAATGAGCTCAATATCTCATATTGACTCATTTGAGCATGGCCATGCATTTCGTGGTCATACTCTATCAAGAGGCCAAAGATATGACTCCCGTCATATGGGAGGGATATATCCCATCTACATCACTCACATCCCTCTGCATAATTCGTTACACAACCAGCAATCGGCGTTATAGTGCACCCTGTTACGGATGATGTTAGACAATACCAAAGTACATAACTCCTTATGTAGGGAACTGTAGTGACTTCAGGTCTAAGGACTATTCATACCAATAGTCACATGAGAAAGTATATGACACTCATATAACGGTCCATGCCACTTTCTCTGTTGGGATGTATACTGAAAGCCTAGCCTTTGTATGAACATCTTCATTTTGAAATAAGAATCACATGATCATTGTTTGCATTTTATATTTATGCATTTTGTCTGATACTTTACATTGAAGATAAGATGGTGTGTGGTGTTGCACAGAAGATCATATTGTCTGTTCCTTGTAGAGTATAAGTTGAGGCTCACAACCAAGATGGTTTTGGACAAACCATTGGCATGGTTGTAGTGTAATTTGGTATTAGTTTATCTTGACCATAGAATTACACTAGTACATATTGTGTGTATTGAGCAGGATCGATTTAGAGGTGATTCAATTTATACTGACTATATAATTGAATGGGACTCAAATATTATGGTTTACATGCTCTTAATCCCGATATAATAACGGACACATGTACTTAGTATTTATTTCTTTGATTTACCAATGGGCGAGATTTATGTATTTAATCGATAGACCTGGTAAGTTGAGAAATAATATTATTTACATGGTGTGTCGTTGATTATAGGAGGAAACCATGTCCTATATACTAGGATGATGATGTCCCCTTGAGGAGATCATAAGTTTCATCATGTAAATCTTGCAGGTGGACTTGGCCCAACATGATGATAAGGATGAGTGATACTACTCATGGAGTTAGATATTAATTAATTAAATTATCAACAATTTAAATAATTAATGGACATTCGATATCTTAAATACGGGAAGATATTTTGTACAAATAATATGTGGAGCCCATATTTAATTATGGGGATTGGTGAGGTAGATCAATGATGATCCTATAGTGGAATGGATCATCATTAATGGATCGGGTTTGTGTGGTTTGGATCCATTGGGTGGCTAAGATCTAACTCCTCCTCATAGTCCCTATTGTAGCCTATTGTAAATACCTCATGAAGCCTAGATCTATAAATAAGGGGGTGGAGAGGCTTGGGCGAAAAAAATCTAAGGGTTCTTCCTCTCCTTTGGGCGGCGGCAACAAGTGGAAGAGGTTTAGGGTTTTGCCTTAGGGTTCTTCCTCTCTTCCTTAGGTTTGGCCGGTGCCTCTTCTTCATCTCCTTAGGGCCAGTGCCCCTTCTCTCAAGGATAGGCCGACACTTCTTCTTCATCACCTAGGGTCGACGACAACACAAGGAGGAAGGTTCTCTTCCTTTTTCTCCTCTCCTAGGGCCGGCGGACACCAACTCTTGGAGTTGTGGTGGTCGGCACAAGTAAGAAGAAGAGGAGGCCTTGGTGGTTGGCACAAGCAAGGAGAAGAAGGGAGTTTTATCTTCCCTTGTTCGGAGCGAGCAAGGAAGGGAAGATACGAGATCTAGGAGGCTTCGACTCTTGGAAGATCGTCACCCACATGACGTCCAAGAGGAGGATAGGAATACAATAGAAGATCAAGAGGTAAAACCAGAGGTATAATCTTGTTTAGTTTTGATTCTAGTTCACTTGTATTTTGTATGTTATTGATTAATATGGACCCTGATGATAAACATAAAAACCGGCGATTCGTTCATCATCTATTCCGCGGCTAATCGAGGAAAAGAGTTAGGTTGCTTGAACAACAAGTTTGTTCAAGCGACTACTCAAATTGAATAGCATGATGATGAATCAGTTGCTTAAGCAATCCATCTTCGTCGGATTAATTTTTTTTATCTGGGGACGTGTGATAGGATCGCCATGCACAAGCGACCGAAGTGGGAAGCAATTCCCTTCAAGTGGTATCAGAGCCACGGTTTTCGGTTTTGTGTTTTTTGGATTCGGTTACTTTCATGCATTTATCATATATTTTATGTCGGATAATAGTAGGATGTGCGTAGGCTAACTTTTTGCTTGCAGGTATAAGATCCAACTATTATGGCTATATGGATGTATGTGATTGTATGTGTGTGATTGTTATTATTTATTTGAATCCTCGGGGTTGACGAGGCTAATTAGTATTTAATTTTTGTAATTAAATACGACATTGTTTAGTCGCTAATTTTAATTTACTTTCGATCTAGATGTGTTGTACACTCCTTCGTGGAGTATAGGATCGATGGATGTAAATTAAAATAGTTTATCTCGGCTCGGATCCCCTTATGGCTAGAGCATGGTAAAGGGAGGAGCGGATGAGGTGACGACATGACGGGAAGCATATTGGAAAACAAAAGCCATAATAGTTGGAAAATATTTTTTCATATTTGTTTCTTATTGTTTGATATGCATGTTGTGTGTTTGAGAAAATTCCTCAATTTTAAATTACTAAGTGGGAGAGGGATATTTTTTTAATTCCTGCGGCCTTCATTACAATTTGACATGTGATGCGAACAAACTTGCGCGTTGGCTCTGAGTGCCTTCCTCCATATCGTATGAGCTTGTTTTGTGGATCACTAGGTCAAATATGGTTATAGGAAGTTATTTAAGAGCGTGTGTACTTCCCCATTGGAAGGCACATAATCCGAGATAATTGCCTTAGTATCGTGTAATGGTAAACACTTAGATGCAAATAAAAGTATCCTCCCCATCAGAGTCACTGCTTTTATTTGTAGGGCCGAAGAGGAACCAACTATTAATTTTATTTGTCAAAAGTAAGGTTGACAGAATAATAAAATTAATGGGTAGAACCTCCTCTTACAAATGTAGAATTTGTATACGTCCACACTATTGTGGCATATGATATTCTCGGTGTTTTGAGGTGTTGGTTGATTTTAAAATTTTATTGTTTGAGGAATCAATAAATTTTTGAAATCTAATGTTTTTGATTTATGTGATTCTTAGGGTTTTCAAAATGACTTTCAACCCACTTGTTGTGATTCTGAAAGAAAATAAACTTACTGGACCTAACTATGTTGATTGGAAAAGGAATCTGGACATTGTCTTAACTGCTGAGAAGTATAAATATGTACTCTTCTAAGAGTGTCCTCCTAAGCCTACGGATGATTCTGGTGAAAAGGAGAAAGAGAGTTATAGGAAGTGGATCAAGGCTGACGAGATGGCGCAGTGTTACATTTTGGCTTCCATGTCAAATGTATTGCAACATCAGCATCAAGCCTGTTAGGGCAATCAACCCATGTGATATGGTTTTGATGTGTGTGGCAAAGGGTTTAAGTTAGGATGATTGGATTTGATATGTGCGTTGGAGTCTTGCAGGACTTAGTAATTCGCACATGGAGCTTTGGCAAGTGTCACCAACTCACAACCTCGTGCTTGAGTCAGCGAAGGAGCATTGCAGAGCCGTGCGCTTGATGCATCCAAGGGATCGTCGGATGAGATGGCTTGAAGCGAAGCCAAGGAAGCAGACTTTGAAGGCAAGAGAGGCGAAGGAGCATTATAGAGTCGTGCGCTTGATGTTGTCGAGGGGCGTTGCCGCGAACGAAGAGAGCTTCGGCAAGGGACTTTAAGTGAGATGAGAGAATGAGTGAAATGTAAGTAGCTCATTAGGTGAACTTAGCCGAATGGATCAGTGTCAGAGGTTCGACCGCAAGGGTTGAGGTTTACCCGACCGCCAGATGCTCAAACGAAGATAAAGTTTGAGGTTTACCCAGCATCAGTCGACTGCCATGTCATGGCAGTCGACTGCTCTAAGTCGAATGGGGTTCGAATGGTGTTCGACTGGTGGGTTTTGCCCAGTGATCGCCATGGAACGACACGACGATTGGACATCATCGATCGCCAAGGATGGCGGATCGATGAAGGCAGTCGCAGGCACAGAACCTCCCGTAGCCGACTGATCAGTCGGCTACGGAGGCATCAGTCGACTGATGGATACATCAGTCGACTGCTAAGGTTCCCGTTGGACTACAACGGTCGGGATCTGACGTATTCAAAGGTCGTTGTAACGGTGACAGTCGACTGCCAAGGGCAACAGTCGACTGATGACAGCCAACGGGAAGAAATCAGCCCTCTCTATAAAAAGAGAGGGTGTGGACTTTTAGATGGTTAATGCTTATGCTCTAAACATCCTACTAAGTTCCCCACAAAGCTTAAACTCCTTCTTCTAGTTTTCTTTCATATCTATTGTAAAAGAAGTGTTCTCATTGTTGTAAAGGTTTACCTCCACGTTGCTTGGGCTAAAGGGAGAGACTAATAGTGGATTGGTTTCGGAGTGATTCACCGGAGATGAATCAGACCGTTGATTAGCGGTGAGGCTGTGAACCACGTTACATATTGGTGTTAGCATTTTTTAGTCTTTTGTTTATCTTAATTTCTTTTTTAGTTTTGTTTCCGTTGCGCTAATTATATTTGTAGACAAGCAATTTCGTTCGTACGACGAAAGAGGGCTATTCACTCCCCTCTAGCCGACCACCAACGTTCCTACAAGTGGTATCAGAGCCAAGGAAGCTTGTCGAGGACTAACCACCGCAACAAGCACTACATCAAGGATGGCCGGCTCTAACATTCACCCATCGAAGTTCGAGGGAGAATTCTCTTTGTGGAAGAAGAGAATGGAGGTATTATTCGAAATTGACTTTGAAATTCTATTAATAATGGAAAATGGGTTCGAGATACCTAGGGATGAAGAAGGGAAGACAATCGAGAAGTTTAGATGGACTAAAAGGCAAAGGGAGGAGTACTTGGCAAACTCAAAGGCAAAGCACCATCTCTACAACGTACTCCCCCAACAAGAAGTGAATCGCATAGGGGAATGTGCAAGCACCAAGGAAATGTGGGACAAACTCATAGAACTCCATGAAGGCACTTTCGAGGCCAAGCTTGTAAGGAGAGACCTTCTTCGCTCCCAACTAACAAATATTAAACTTGAAAAGGGAGAAAAGGTAACCTCACTACACTCTCGTTTTAAAGAAATTTTAATTGGGCTAACAAGTGTAGGAGAAAAACTTTCGAACCGGGATATGTTTATGAAAGCAATCGACGGTTTTCCCCGGTCATTAAAATGTAGCTCAATGGTGGACTCCTTCTACATGTCGAAGAACCTAGAAGTGAGCACCTTAAAGGAGTTCTTCTCAACCATGGAGCTCCACGAAACAAGGCTTGAGGGAGTAATAAAAGAATCAAGCATCAAGCCATCAAGAGGAGTAGCCTTAGTAGCCAACAAGGGGAAGAAGAAGAAGATAGAGATTCCCTCCTCATCCGATGAAGCATCCTCATCATCTTCCATGAATAGAAATGAAGATGCTTATATGGTAAGGAAGGTAAGGCATGCTTTAAGAAATTTAAAATTTAACAAATCTTTGATAGGAGAAGGCACAAGAGGAAGATAATATGCTATAATTGCCAACAAGAGGGACATATAAGAGATGAGTGTCCCCTCTTGAACAAGAGCAAAGAAGAGAGGAAGAAGAAAGAAGAAAAGAAGAAGGGGAGCAAGAAAAAGGAAGAAGAAAAGAAGGCCAAAGAAAAGGGGAAGGCCAAAGCACTCAAAGCAAGGACATGGGATGATCCTTCTTCTTCCTCATCTGAAGAAGAAGAGCATGTCTACTCAAATCTTGCCTTGATGGCAATTGACGATTTGGACACCTCCTCCTTCGAAGGTGAAAAATCAAGCTCAAGTGAGGAGAGCTCAAGTGAAGGGGGAGGCTCTTCATCATCCTCATCATCCGAAGAAGAAGACATGGAAACTATGGTAACGAATCTAACTCCCAAGAAAATAGTTTCCATGATTTCTAGCTTAACTAGGGATTTGTTTAGGGCCAAAAAGAAAAATAAGAGCATGCTAGATCAAATTAAGGCCGTAGAAAATAAATTAGAACAAGCATGCTTAAATATTAATGATAATATTAGAACCATATCGGCCTTGAATTCTTTGAACCTGTCAAAGCATTTAGACTTGCGGCACATCAGGTAAATGTATCCATATCTTGAATAATCATCTATAAAAGAGACAAAGTATTCAAAACCACCTCTAGCCTGGATAGACATAGGACCACACAAATCAGAATGAACTAATTTCAACACATCTTTGGCTCTATACCCATTGGCCTTAAAAGGCCTCTTGGTCATTTTACCTTCCAAGCAAGATTCACAGGTTGGGAAATCTTCCACCACTAATGAACCCAAAGGTCCATCAGCTATAAACCTTTGAATTCTACTCAGGTTAATATGACCTAACCTTAGATGCCAAAGATAGGTTTGGTTCATTTTCGAATGTTCTTTTGTCTTATTAGATTTAAAAGATGAGTTATTTACTTCTATTTGCATCGTGGGAGCCTTTGGTTCAAGAGTATATAAATTTCCTACCAACGCACCAGAACAGATAATCTCCCTATTCCTTTTTATAACAATACTGTCATTAAAAGAAATAGAATATCCATCCAAAAATAATTTAGAAACTGAAATCAAATTCTTTCTAAATGAAGGTACATAAAGGCAATTTCTCATAACCAAAGTTTTATTCCTATGAAAAGATAAATAAATATCTCCTACTGTAATGGTCGCCACCTTAGTAGCATTGCCCATGTAGATGGTAATTTCCCCCTCAGCTAGTTGTCTGGTTTCCTGAAACTCCTGCAAAGTATTGCAGACATGATCAGTGACTCCTGTATCTACACACCAGGTGCCGGTAGATAACACCGTTAAACATGTTTCAACGACTAGTCCAAAAGATATACCTTTGTTCTGCTTTTGGTTGGGGCAGTCAGCCTTCCAATGTCCAGTCTGCTTGCAAGTGAAGCACTTGTCTTTTGGCTTATTCACTCCTCCCTGAGATCCTCCCACCACCTTCGTTGCACCTTGTTTCTTCTTCTTCTTGCCTTTCGGCTTAGAAGTAGAAATCTTTTGGGCAACCAAAACCTGAGAACTCTGACGAAAAAGTCCCTCTGCCACCTGGAGTTCTATAAGAAGCTCCGCCAATGAATACAACCTCTTATTCATGTTGTAGTTCAGGCGAAACTGCTTAAAACTCCTAGGTAGAGATTGGAGAATGATATCGACTTGGGTTTCCCCATCGACCTCAGCTCCAAGGACTTCTAGCTCATTCAAATGAGCCATCATCTTGAGAACATGATCCCTCACGGGTGTTCCCTCAACCATGGTGGTCATCATCAAGTTTCTCATGGCTTCTTGCCTAGCAGCCCAATTCTGGTGTCCGAAAAGTTCCTTGAGATTGAGCATCATGTCATAAGCAGTAGTCATGGCCTGATGCTGATGTTGCAATACATTTGACATAGAAGCCAAAATGTAACACTGCACCATCTCATCAGCCTTGATCCACTTCTTATAACTCTCTTTCTCCTTTTCCCTAGAATCATTCATAGGCTTAGGAGGACACTCCTCGAGAAGTACATACTTGTACTCCTCAGCAGTCAAGACTATATCCAGATTCCTTTTCCAATCCACATAGTTAGGTCCAGTAAGTTTATTTTCCTTTAGAATCATAGCAAGTGGGTTGAAAGTCATTTTGAAGAAACCTAAGAATCACATAGATAAAAAACATTTAGATTTCAAAAAATTATTGATTCCTCAAACAATAAAATTTTAAAATCAACCAACACCTCAAAACACTGAGAATATCGTATGTCATGATAGTGTGGACGTATACAAATTCTACATTTTAAGAGGAGGTTTGTAGGATCTCGTTGGAAGCTAGAGGGGGGGGGGTGAATAGCTTGTTTTCGTTTCTACAAAAATGATTAGCGGAAGCACAACAAAAATAATAATAATAACACAAATAAAAACAATGCTAACACAATTCCTTTACATGGTTCAGAGATAGCGCTCCTACTCCACGATGATCCTTGAGGTGGATCAACCCTAATCAATATCACTATAAAGCTTTCCTTTACAACAACCCTCCTCTTCTTACAAAGAATGAAGATGGAGCTTAGAGAGGAGGAGGGGATTTAAAAGCACTAGAAAGCTTGGAAAAATCATGGAGGCTTGAGAGTATGATTAGAGAATAAGCATTAGTCCTCAAAACCACCACAAGCCCTCTTTTTATAGAGAGAGGGCTGATTTTTTCATTGGAGCACCATCAGTCGATTGCTTGCGTGGTTAACGGCTTCTGAATAGCCGGATTCGCGGGATTCAGAGTCGTTACCTCCAACGGTACTTTCATCGATCGGTGATGGGTGATCGATCCCAGTGATCATGGGCGCGATCGGCGAGACTACATTCTACTGTGTTTAGCAGTCGATCAATCGGCTACCGCTGTTGCAATCGGTTGCAACATCGATTGGCCCGACACGCGACTAAGCCGGATCGATCATCAGATTTCATCGACTCGATCGAGCACGACCGATCAAGCGATACATCGTATCGATCGTGACTCTCATCAAGTATGAATAATTCATACTTGATTTTACCCCCTAGACCTAGACTTAACCTTCTAGCTCTTCCTTAAGCCTTGCGCCTCCAGGATCCCTCCGAGTCCGTGACTTGTTCATCCTTTGCGCTTTGCTTCCAAGAGCTTGTTGGGTTTCCGGCACCGTGGCGTGTGTGTGTTCGATCACGTTTCGTAAACATGAACACAGCGGAAGCAATAAAATTAATAAATCTACATTTATTACAACACACACAACACACGCATGCATATTACAACAAGTGTAGACATAGCCGTAAATTTAAATTTGCAATAAAAGGAAATTTATCTACGTTATACCTTTCGTATGATGTGTAGCGGGAACGACATCAACCGGAACGATCCTCGCTAGAATCGTCTCTATCCGTATCCACGCCGAGTTCCTCGGGATGACTTCGCTAAGCCACGAGCTTCGTCTTCGTACGGGTTACTAGCCTCGTGTTGAAGACGACGTGATCGAGAGATGATCACGATCTGAATCCAAATTCGGATCCTAATATGAGTTCTCAAAACTCGTTTCTCCGGAGAGGTATTCGTCAACCAATTGACGAATCCTTCGTCCTCCACCTCAGAGGATTACCGGAGATCGAATCCCCGGTAAGTTAGCCGACGCTCCGACGAGAGGAGAAGAAGCTGTCCAGAAAATTGGACAGCTTGGTGGAGGAGTAGGCGCCGGCCAAAACAAGGAAGCCAAGTGCTCACCTTTTCACCGAGGCCTAGGAAGATCACCGGAGGGTCGCCGGAGGATCACCGGCTGAAGCTTGGACGCCGGCAAAGAGTTGGACGGCGGCTCAAGGGTTGGGCGGCAATGGAGTTGACGCCAACAAGAGGAAGAGGGGTTGGGCGGCCAAGCTAGGGTTTTGGATTAGGGCTTAATTATCCATTAAGCCCTCTTTTATAGAGAACTAATTCTCTTAATGGTTATTGGATCATAACCATTTGGCCCGTTAACCCGCTCCATTAAGATAAGTTAAAATAAACCAAACCATGATGGTTTATTTTAAGTTAAAATGAACCGAACCAACTTTTGGTTCATTCGTTTAAAATAAACCAAACCCTTTGGTTTATTCTCCTCCATTGGATTAGAACCAAACCATTTTGGTTCATCCATTATGTCTTCATAAGACTCGGCCCATCCACGCTTCCATTGCGACTGAAACGATTTCATGCTCGCTTTATGTTTGGTCCAACCAAACCTAGTTTCTCTCGGTCTGAGAATCCCATTCTCAAGCTCGTTTTAAATCCTTTGGATTACGCTCGTTGTGCGTGTGACCAAATAGGTTCTCGGTTTATGTTGGCCGTCTATAATTAACCATTAATTATAGAACGATCATGAGTGACACCTAGTAGTACATCATGATCCCCAATTAACCGAAAAGATCAACGGTTGATCCAGAACTATTTCTGAAACCCTTCAGCAGCTCGAATGAATCATGCCCCATTCCCTTCACTCATCTTATACCCACTTGGTTCAGGACATGGTCTATTGTGTCAGTCCTCACTAGGCTGACTATGTCACACCTAGCCCAAGTATCATTTTCTCGTCCTATGGATTCTAGTTACTCCACATGTATCGAAGAGTACCTTACTCTAAACATGTAATGCTTTGGCCAAAGACTTTAGTAACAATCCGACGAGAGGCCATGGGTATACATCTCCTCGCAAGGAGTGGTGAATCCTTTATAGGCTATTCAAACACCTTCAATCACTTCGACTTATACCCAATCATCCCGGGTCCACATCTCCTTAGAAATGTTTGCTTAAGATGTCAAAGCATAAGTCTCTATGATCAAGATGACTTGAATACCGCAAGTCAAAGGAACATCGCACTTAAGCCACAGTAAGAACTTCATTGACATATCTATATATGCAGAGAACCATATGAAGTCTTACGGCTGGTCACTCCAATGAACTAGTTACCATAACTAGCATCCACGATTAACTCAGGACATCACTATGTCTCGGCCCGGTGAGAATCGGTGCTTGGATACACCAAGGAGTATACCTCGTGCTAGTCTCGTGAATTGATGGTGTCCAAATCCATCAATTCATCGACTAGGATAATTAGATACATCACAATTACACATGTAGAGATACTCACTAGTTGTGATCCAATCACAAATTCTCTCATGCTGTGAATCGTATCGTGGACATTCAGTAAATGAGTTTAAGATCCAATCAAATACATAAAATATGTATACTCAAATAGTGAATCTTCATTTATCATATAAAAGGTCCATACATAAGGCGATTGCCTTAGGACATCTCTCATATATTACTAATAGACTCCCACTTGGCCTAATGCCAATCGCTACGGTATCCAATACCATAAGCTCAAACATGACCCTCAAACTTATTTTGAGGTAATGCCTTAGTCAAGGGATCCGCTAAGTTCCTTTCAGTGGGAATTTTCTCGATTTGTATTTCGTTCCTACTGATGATCTCTCTGATAAGATGATAGTGGCGAAGCACATGTTTGGATCGTTGATGAGACCTTGGCTCTTTCGCCTGTGCAATTGCTCCATTGTTGTCGCATGATGGGCCAGGTATTGCTTCAACAATGGCGGAATCACACCAAGTTCATGAGCGAACTTCTTGATCCAAACCGCTTCGCTGCTTTGCTTCCAAAGGCGCAATGTATTCTCGCCTCGGTGGTAGAATCCGCTCTGATCTCTTGTTTGGAACTTTTCCAACTCACTGCGCCCCCATTCAAGGTGAACACGTATCCAGACTGAGACCTAGAATCATCCTTGTCTGTCTGGAAGCTGGCATCCGTATACCCGCGTATCACCATGTCCCCTTCTCCATATATTAGGAACACATCCTTAGTTCTTCTCAAGTACTTAAGGATCGTCTTAACAACCTCCCAATGATCCATTCTGGATCGAGTATCTGCTCGTGACACTCAGAGCGTACGATACATCGGGCCTTGTACATAACATAGCATACATGATAGATCCTATTGCGGATGCATAGGGAATCTTACTCATGCAAATCCTCTCGTCTTCTGTGCGCGGACACATAGACTTCGAAAGGTGTACCCCATGCCTGATGGGTAGGAAACCTTTCTTGGATTCTGACATGCTAAACCTCTTTAGCACTCGGTCTATATATGTAGACTGCGAAAGACCAAGCAACCGTTTCGATCTATCTCTATAGATCTTAATCCCGAGGATGTAGGTTGCTTCTCCCAGGTCTTTCATGGAGAATGTCTTGGATAACCAAACCTTCACTGACTGTAAGATTGAAACATCGTTTCCTATAAGTAGTATGTCATCAACATACAATACTAGGAACACGACTGCACTCCCACTAACCTTCTTGTACACACAAGGTTAAATGCAGATTTTGTGAGAAATCAAACTTTTGATTGTCTCATCAAATGGATATTCCGACTCTGGATGCTTGCTTCAATCCATAAATGGATCGTCGCAATTTGCATACCTTGGTTTTATCAACCGATGTGAAACCCTCAGGCTGTATCATATACACGTCCTCGAGCAGGTTTCCATTAAGGAAAGCTGTTTTCACATCCATCTGCCATATCTCATAATCATAATGAGCCGCTATGGCCAGGAGAATCCGAATGGATTTAAGCATAGCTACAGGCGAATATGTTTCGTCATAATCAACACCTTGCTTTTGACGATATCCTTTCGCCACCAATCTAGCCTTATAGGTAATCACATTACCATCCATGTCGGTTTTCTTCTTGAAAACCCACTTGCACCCTATAGGCTTTATGCCTTGGTGGGTCAACCAAGTTCCAAACTTGGTTTTCATACATGGAATCCATTTCCGACTTCATGGCACCAAGCCACTTATCCCTTTCTGAACTTGTCAGCACTTCTTCATAACTGGTAGGCTCCTCATCATCAATGAGTAACACGTCATTCGATTCACTTACGAGAAATCCATATCTCTCAGGAATATTGCGTGTTCTACCAGATCTACGAAGATGTGGTGTTACAATAGGTCCAGCCGATTGCTCATCACTATGAGTTGTCGGCTGTTGTGCTTCACCAGGTATCTCATTAATGTCTATTTGAGTCTCTCGAGCCTCCTCAAGCTCGACGACACTCCCACTGTTTTCTTGCAAGAGAAACTCTTTCTCTAGAAATACAATATGCCTTGAAACAAACACCTTTTGTTCCACAGGATGATAGAATTGGTAACCCCTCGTTTCCTTAGGGTATCCAACAAATAGACATTTATCAGACTTAGCATCCAATTTGTCTGATACAGTCCGCTTCACATAAGCAGGACAACCCCATATTTTCAAGTAAGATACATGAGGTTTCTTACTATTCCATATCTCATATGGAGTAGTTGAGACTACCTTGGTAGGCATTCTGTTTAACAAGTAAATAGCTGTCTGAAGTGCATAACCTCAAAAGGACTTGGGAAGAGTCGCATGATTCATCATCGACCTGACCATGTCCAACAAGGTCCGGTTATGCCTCTCAGATACACCATTATGCTGTGGTGTATAGGGCGGAGTCCATTGAGACAATATACCATTGTCTCTTAGGTAATCAAGAAACTCCTGACTCAAGTATTCACCACCTCGATCCGATCGAAGTATTTTAATACTCTTGTCATGTTGTTTCTCTACTTCATTTCTGAACTCTTTGAACCTTTCAAAGGCTTTAGACTTGTGTTTCATCAAGAACACATACCCAAACCGTGAGTGATCATCGGTGAAGGTAATGAAGTAGCTATAGCCTCCTAAAGCTTGAGTTGACATAGGTCCACATACATCAGTATGTATTAGACCTAGTATCTCTCCCACTCGTTCACCTTTTCGGTAAAGGTAACTTAGTCATCTTGCCTTTTAAGCATGATTACGCATGTATCGTATGAATCCAATTCAAGCGATTCGAATTCCACATCGGTGTAATTCGGACATGCGTTTCTTGCTTATATGGCCAAGAGCGACAATGCCACATATAGAGTCTATTTGATTATCCTTTCGAGCGCAGCGTGTTGCTCGCCGATATTGAAAATGTCCTTTGGATCGTCCAGCGTATAAATGCCATTACTCAAGTTCGAGTTCCATAAAATCGCCATTGAAGTTATATAACAACAATTGTTACTAAGCGTCGAATGGAAACCATTTCTATTTAAGCGGAAATAGAAACAATGTTCTTTATTAGAGAAGGAACATAATAGCAATTGTCGATTCTAAGACTAGTCCACTAGGAGCTTGACAAATAAGTTCGATGGCGGCCGCGGCAACCTTTGCTCCATTGCCAACTCATGAATTTGACTCCCCTCGACAAGTCTTCTTCTATTCCTTAGCCTGTATGTCATTACATATATGTGAGCCACACCCATTATCCAATACCCAAGTGTCTAAGGAAATAGAATGACAATCAATACGAAGATACGAAGAGGATGGGGCATCGGATGCCTTCTTCTTCTTCATGGACTCAAGATAAATCTTGCATTTCTTCGCGGTGGCCTTCCTTGCCCTGATGATGGCAAGTGCCCTTTTTGTTAGTTCCGCCTTCTTTGCCTTTTGTTCTTTCCTTTCTTACATTCTTTTGCCTTCCTCTTAGAACCTTTCTTTGAGAATCAACTATGAGAACCGCCTTCTCCTCATGCTTCACGAAGGCTCCACAGTCTTGACATATTGAGGAGCTCGGGAATGGTGGATTCAATTTGTTCATCAGATAGTTCATCACAAATTGCGAGAAACTCTTGGGCAAACAATGCAGAATTAAGTCAATACTTAACTCATGATCCATCACAAAACCGAGGGTAGCTAGCCGCTCGATGTACCCGTTCATCTTTAGCACAAACTGCACTACAGACGAACCTTCTTGCATCTTCGTGGTGAAGAGGAGCCTCGAGACCTCGAACCTTTCAGATCTCGCTTGCTCATCGAACAACTCATGAAGATGGAAGACCATAGTATTAGCATCCATATGCTCATGCTGCTTTTGCAGCTCAGGTACCATCGCCGCTAGCATGATGCAACTCGCCAGCTCAGAATCTGCCACATGCTTCTGATAGACCAACATTTGGTCTGGAGTTGCATCGTCCTTAGGACGGTCAGGAAGAGGCTCTTCAAGGACATATGCAAGCTTTTCCGCCTTGAGAACAATTCTCAGGTTTCTAAGCCAGTCCAGGAAGTTAGTGTTGGGAGTATGAGGAATACAATCAAAGTCCCACATAGTCATACCAATGGCAATCAATAGCCGAAATTAATTTAGGTATAGCTAAAGGGTCATGCCAGACAAGGTCAAGGCAATACTAAATAAAGCATCAGATGCTTATATATACTCTAAACTACATAAACTGTAATCATGTCATCATGCCTTCTACGAATTTATTCATCTTATTCATATTATTCAACTAGTCTAATAATCCTAATACTAGTCAAATCCTAAGTGGTAAACATCTACCGATAATATCTAATCATTTATATCACAATGATAACTAGCTACGTATAGCAGTTAATAACCATATGCTAACGATAAACCAGCAACCTAAAAATCTAACAGTCTAACAGATATCAAGTTAAAGCAATACTAGATAAAACATGATATCACCGCATAACCAATATAAATATGTACTAAATCTAGGAAATTTTCTAGAATTTATTTACCTGTTAGCTGTCTGGAGATGTCCTGTCGCCGCCAAATCCCCCATATTGACCTCGTCAATAATACCTCGAATTTCCGAAACATAAAAATCGTCGGAAATCCGTACAACTCCGAAAATACCCAGTTAACCTGCCAAACTTGGCGAACTCCATAAACCCAAAGACCCTAAGGAACTCGAAAACCTGGCTCTGATACCAAATAAATTGTCAGGTGAAACCACCAATCTAGCTTTGTTTTTCTTTTTTTTACAGATTTTTTATTTATTTATTTCTGTTTTCGTATAATTATTTCACTTGCTTATCTTCTCCTACATATAGAATTGCATTAGAGGCTTTAGGATCCGGATAAGGTTGTCCTTCGGGTTAGATCCCGAGTAAGGTTGTCCTCCGGAACTTCAACGACATTCGCATTTGATTGTTTATTTCTTTTTGCAAGTTACATTTTATATATCTTTTTTTACTTCCCGCACTACTAATCCAAGACGAAAGTCTTGGAATATTCTTTCCGTGTGTGTTTTGCAAGATTCTTTTTGTCGTTCTTCTTCTTGTTTTTAAATGGCCCATCTCGAAGGGTTTAGCACCGCCCGACCCGCGTTTTACAACGGTAATGACTTTCGTTATTGGAAGGGTCGGATGGAATGCTTTCTTAAAACCCAAATCGAGATGTGGATCGTAATCCAAACCGGTTTCACACTTCCTATTAATGAAGATGGTGAATCTTTGGGTTACGATCAATGGTCAAATTCCATGAAAAAACAAGTAGAAGCCGATGCCAAGGCAACTCAAATCTTGCAATGTGGGTTGTCCAAGGAAGAGCTCAACCGTCGGCCCTTCATTAGTGCAAAGGACTTATGGACCAAGCTAGTGGAACTACACGAAGGCACCGACGACACGAAGGTATGTAAAAGAGATTTACTTTTAAATAAATTGTATAACTTGAAAATGCAGGAAAACGAGACCGCAACTCAACTACATGCTCGTATCCAAAACATCGTCAACCAACTCCATGCCATCGGACAAAAGGTCGAGAATCGCACCTTATCGGTATTCTCTTAACTCGTTTCCTAGGACCACCTTGTGGGCATCCATGGTCGATGCCTACAAGGTCTCCAAGGACCTTTCTAAAATTAGGTTAGGCAATTGTTTTGAACTTGAATTACATGAGCAAACTAACATGGTCCGGCCGAGAAGAGTATTGCGTTAGTTGCGAGGTTCCAAGAAGAAGAAGCCCGCAAGCAAGCCACCCCGAAGGAAGAAGAGCGAGTCCGAATCGGAAGTAGACTCGAAATAGAATCCGAACTAGTCAATCTAGTTCGGAAGATGATCAGAGAGGCAACGACCAACAACTCAAGGTAAGCCTAAACCTAATTCAAATACTTCTAATTTTAGATGCTATGAGTGCAGCGGTTCGGTCACATCAAGTCCGAGTGCCCAAAGCTAAAGAATAACGCATCAAAGACCAAGAAAGCGCTAAACGCTACTTGGGAGGAGTTGTCGGAGGAAGAAGGCGATATCCAAGCTCTAATGGCCAAGCCGAGCCGAGCCGACTCGAAGCGAAGAAGAGTGAGTCCGAATCCGATGATGAGCTTCCATTCAAGACAAGCCACGGATCCGTATCCGGTTCAAAAGAATCATTAAGGGTAAGTCGGTCGTTACTTAATACTTTGTATGGTGCAATTAAATTTTTAAATAAGAAACTAGCTAAGTCCGAGTCCAAGGTCGAGACCCTAATTGAGGAGGTTAACCTTCTCAAACATGAGGTCTCCCTAACCTCTTCGACTACTCGTATTCAAGAGGAGGACTCAACTCAAGTTGAAAAGCTTGAAGTTGAGAACTCGCTTTTGAAAACACAAGTCGAAGACCTTAGGAACACGTTGGAAAGGTTCACTTTGGGATCCAAGGGACTTGACCTCTTACTTGGATCACAAAGGGCCGTGTACAACAAGGCCGGACTGGGTTTAACTCAAATACAACCAATAAGTCATATATGTCTATAGTAAACCAACATAAGAAAAATGTCCAAGCATGGGTCCCTAAGACCACTTTGATTTCAACTTTAGGATCTAACATGTATTGGGTTCCCAGGACCAAATTCACTATGTGAATAGACCCACTCGATTCAATGGTCCACGAGCCAATACAAAATGTATTTTTGTTAAGTCTTAGAAATTGCATGCTTAGTTTTTCCTTTATTTTTAGAATGGTTAGATAGGACTCATAACCAACTAAAATCCTGCGAAAAGATTGAGCCTCGGGAGCCTCTTTTCAAAAATAAACCAACTAAAATCCTACGAAAGATTGAGCCTCGGGAGCCTCTTTTCAAAAATAACTAGTTAGACCAAGGCGTAGTCTCAAGTAAGTCGAGTTATCAATTTCTTGAAATTAGCTTTGTCTAAGGAAGTGGTCGTTGTTCCGATCAAAGAAGGCCTCGTGCCTCACGACACGAAGCTAATCTCTTGAAAAGATTACTTGATGAGCTTAGACTAAATCGAATCTAACCTAATGTTGGTTAATTTAAATTCATTAAAATTAATCAAGTAAAATTGAAAGTCATCTCACAATAACACATAGGAATAACATGTTTTGATCATGTAGATATTGGTGAGATGATTTAGGTTTAAAACTTACAAACAACCCTTTAGTAATTCCAATATCCGATCCAACTACCTTATGTGTAGGATCAATGGATGTTGGGACGATGGTTGCTCGACACATGGCCAGGATCAACTCAAATTTTGAATTACGATTCAAGCGACAAGGATCGGTAGCCTTCGTAAATAACGGCAAGCTAAAAATCATCGGATCATTTGATATTGAGCTCAACTCTAACTTTACAATTCAAAATGTCTTATTAGTAGAAAACTTTCAATATAATTTACTTAGTGTAAGCCAATTGTGTGATAACAATTATAAGGTCATATTTCTAGAAAATGAATGTAATCAAAATAAATGCAACATCTAAAATAATACTTAAAGGAACTAGGAGTAGCAACATCTACACAATAAATTTACCCAACTCCTCAACAAAGTGTCTTATGACAGATCAAGATGAATCTTGTTTATGGCACCGAAGACTCTGACACTCGCACACAAGACTCGTGCACAAGATGAGTCTGAGTTGCTTGGTTATAGGTTTGCCTAAACTAAACAACTTTGATAATAATATATGTAATGCTTGTCAACAAGGTAAACAATCTAGGACACAACATCAATTAACTAATCAAGAACAGACCAAAGTGTTCTTGAGCTCCTACACATGGATCTATTTGATTCACATGGAGCTAAGTCACTCAATGGTAGTCAATTTTGCTTAGTCATAATTGGCGACTATTCTAGATTTACTTGGGTTAGGTTTATCAAACATAAAAATGATACCTAGACCAACTAATCAATCTTTGTAGGTTAATCGAAAATCAAAAGAACCTTAAGATTAAAAGACTTAGAAGCGATCATGGTGGTGAATTTGAAAACCACGAGGTTTACAGATTTACGTAACCTAAGCGGATACCACCATGAGTTTTCATGTCCTAGAACCCCACAACAAAATGGGTTAGTCGAGCGGAAAAATAGAACCCTACAAGAAGCCGCTAGGACAATGTTAAGCGAGTATAACCTACCCGATAGATTTTGGAGGCCGTTAGTATGCGACTTGCTATGTCCAAAATAGGATCCTTATGGTAAAGAGGCACCAAAAGACCTCGTACGAGATTTATCACGATAAAATACCGAACATCAAGTACTTTAGGGTATTTGGATGCAAGGTACATATCTTAAACACTAAGGATTACCTAGGGAAATTCAAATCCAAAACCTCTACTGGAACCTTTCTAGGATACTCAACCACCGATGAGAGCTTATAGGGTATACAATCACGACACTCTTAGAGTCGAAGAAACCATTAATATAGTTTTCGACGAAGGACACGAACCCGTTCAATCCTTAACAAAACCAACTAGCAAATCAACTTATAGCGAACCCGACTCTGATCTTGAACTTGAATCTCGTCCTAACCCAAGTCATCCTATCGACCAAGTGATAGATGACCCTAACCCGAGTCACACTAAGACTCAAACAAATCATCCTATCAATCAAGTTATAGGTGATCCAAATTTGGTTCGAACTAGAGCTTCATATCGAAACCTTAGTCAAATCTCGTTAATTTCCAAAATCGAACCCAAAACTATTGAACAAGCACTTCTTGATCCCTGGATTATTGCTATGCAAGAAGAGCTAGCTCAATTCACTAGAAATGAAGTCAGAATTAGTACCACCACCTAAAGAAAAATCAATTATTGGAACAAGGTGGGTATTTGAAATAAACTTGATGATAAAGGTGAAGTAGTTAGAAATAAAGCTAGGTTAGTCGCAAAGGGTTTAGTCAAGTCGAAGGTTTAGATTACGATGAGACCTCGCCCCGTGAGCGGACTAGAGTCCATCCGAATGTTGTTAGCATATGCCGCACATCGAGGTTTTAAATTGTTTCAAATGGATGTCAAGTCAGCATTTTTGAATGGATACATTAAGGAAGAAGTTTACGTCAGTACCAACCTCCGGATTCGAAAATCTAGATAAACGACCATGTCCTTAGACTTAAGAAAGCCCTATATGGACTCAAACAAGCCCCAAGAGCTTGATGCGAAGGCTTTCGATCTATCTTAAGTCCAAAGGATTCAACCAAGGTTTAGTCGACCCAACCTTATTCGTTAAAACCGTAGGAAAAGAAATCTTTATAGCCCAAATCTATGTAGATGATATAATTTTGGAACTACCAACTCGATCACCTAAGCAATTCATCTCACTTATGGAAAGTGAATTTGAAATGAATTTAGTAGGAGAGTTAAGTTTCTTCTTAGGTTTACAAATTAAACAAACTAAAGATGGAATATATTTACATCAACAAAAATATACTAAGGACTTAATAAATCGATTTGGAATGCAAGATGCTAAAATAATCAATACACCTATGGCAACTAATGTTAATATAAACGAAGATGTAGAAGGAAAACCCGTTGACCTAAAATACTATAGGAGCGCAATAGGAAGTCTCCTATACCTAACCGCGAGCCGACCCGACATTTTATTCGCGGTAAGTATGTGCGCAAGGTTACAAACCTGTGCCAAGGAGTCTCACCTAACCCTAGTCAAGCGTATCCTTAGATATCTAAAGGGCACGCTAAGCGTAGGTATTTGGTACCCTAGATCTACGAGTTTAATCTAATCGGCTACTCCGACTCCGACTATGCCGGTAGTAAACTCGATAGAAAGAGCACAGTGGTTGTTGTCAAATCCTCGGCTCGAGTCTAGTAAGTTAGTGCAGAGGAAGCGACATTGCGTTGCCTTATCTACCACCGAAGCGAATTGCGATGCGATGGGTGAGTGTGTCTCTCACTCCTGTGGATGAAGCACACTCTCCAAGACTTTAGCTTAATCTTTAACAACATTAAAACCTACATAGATAACATTAGTTCAATTAACTAAAATCCAATATGTCATTCTAGGACAAAACATATAGAAGTTAAACACCACTTCATTAGGGAACATGTAACTAATGGAACTATACAACTAGAGTATGTTGAGTCCAAATCAAACCTAGCGGACATCTTCACCAAACCACTACCCGAAGCCGAATTTAGTTTATTAAGACGAAAGTTAGGTATGTGCGTAATAGAGTAGGATTTAAATTTTTCTATATATGTACTCTACTTTTGCTTCTTTTTATGAAATTAGCCTAAGTCTTACCTTAGAAATCATATACCTATAGATTTAAGGAGCCAACACATCTCACAACACATAGGACTAATGTGTTTGTGTACTTAGCCACGTGAGCAGGCGTGAGATGTTAGGACCTTACTCTGGTTCGGATGTAGATTGATGCATCGACATGAACCATGGAGTATAATTATTTAAAATTAATCAACTCCTTCAAGACTTATTGATCATTCTATATCAATCAAGTCCAACCGGAGTTGTACATTTTAGATGAACATATTTTCAAGCTTATTATTATTTTTTTAAAAAAAAATATATATATATATATTTATATTGGGAACTTGCTTGGACTTACAAACCCTAAAATATATTTACAAACTTTTTGAGTTAAGGCAAAAGGGGGAGAAAGTCACAAAAGTAAGGAAGAAAGTAAAGAAGAAAGTAAACAAAATTATTACCTTTTATATTAAGTAATTCCGTTTACTTAAGCAACTATTAAGGGAGTAAAATTATTTTCAAGAACTCACCTTGGTCAAGGGGAGGTTACCTCAAAGGGAGAACTTGAAACAATAATTTTTCTCACTCATATTTAATCTTTATGCTAGCTCATTCATATTTAATCTTTATGCTAGCTCATTCATATTTAATCTTTATGCTAGCTCATTCATGCTTAATCATTATGCTAGCTCATTCATATTTAATCTTTATGCTAGCTCATTCATGCTTAATCATTATGCTAGCTTACTGTTATGCTTAATTTTTCCTTAACTTTTGTGTAGGTTTGCCATGAATCAAAAAGGGGGAGATTGTTGGTGCAGTGGGCACCAAAGTCGAACCGGTATTTTGATTATGGCAAAAGGCTCAATAGTTAAGGGTATATTTGTTATCTTACGAGCTCAATTAAGTGTGCGTAAATGCTAAAGTTGAGCGGAAGGTTCGCGACACCGGTGGGAACCGAGGTGGTCGGGCAACGCCTTGAGAGGACTTGAGGAAGCCGAGGTACTCGGGTGAAGACCGGAGCGAGGCTACAAGGTAAGCTCGTGTGAAAGCGAAGCAAGGTCGTTAGCGATCCGACCCAATACCTCCAATGGAAGGTCTAGGTCGAGATCAGATGGTTAGAACCATCGTACTTTATATTTTAAGCTAACTTGTACTGCAGTCCAAAACCCTTTGACTACAGTCAACTGCTAGTCAAGTTCCAGCCTCGAGAAGAGCTCGAATTTCAAGGGGGTGAATTTGGACTTGACTCGTGTTTTGGTACAAAGGGTGATGTGGCATCAAGGTGGACATCCAAACCATCACCAAGCTTCCTTGTGGCGGACGCCCAAAATAAGGTGAGTTGGCACAAGATGGTTGGCTCCCATGATGTGGCACAAGTTGAATGGCTCCAACAAGTTGGCGCCCAAGGAGGTTGGAGGTGGCACAAGGTGGTTGGATGAAACACCTCATCCTTGAGTTGGCGCACAAGGAGGTTGGAGGTGGCACAAGGTGGTTGGATGAAACACCTCATCCTCAAGTTGGCGCCCAAGGAGGTTGGAGGTGGCACAAGGTGGTTGGATGAAACACCTCATCCTTGAGTTGGTGCACAAGAAGGTTGGAGGTGGCACAAGGTGGTTGGATGAAACACCTCATCCTTGAGTTGGGATAAGAACCTCACCTTGGACACTACCTATGTCTAAATTCATAGATCAATATCCATAAATAGACATGTTCACTCCAAGCAAAGACAAGTATTCAAGAGCTCTCAACACGCCGTCGTAACGCCGCTACTACTACTCACATTTGCTACGACGAAGTGCCGCCGACAACGAAAGCTACATCTTCTACTTATAAGAGTTGTCGGTATATTTATTTAAGTTCTACTTCTTTAAATTGTCTTTGTGCTTTAATCGTAACAAGGAAAGGGGGAGTGTCCCTTTGCCTTGATTTCTTTTTGTAATCGTTGCTCCTACCTCCAACGAGGATGAGTGGTTTTAGTGAATTGCCCTCCGTACGTGATCAAGGATCACTAGGGCCGTGGATTAGCAATCGAAAGATTGTGAACCACGTAAAAATATCTTGTCTACTTTATATTTCCGCTGTGCATTCTCTACTTGCTTTTTACTTATTGCAAAAGTTTTTAACGACACCGTATCGCTATTCACCCCCCCCTCTAGCGACACTTTCGATCCAACAATTGGTATCAGAGCCATGGTCCATGTCAAGCCATGAACCTCGAACGAAGGAAGTTGAGCTCCCACGTCCGGATCAAGAGAACCAGACATTAGGAAGGAAGTCTAGTTGGGTCGGGGGGACCGAACAAGCGTGGGAAGTCTGGTGGGTTGAAGATCGGACATCAAGCGAGAAAATCCTTGAGGAGGATAGGCTTGAGGGGGCCCAATGTGGTCCTTCGCGTTTGAGGATTGTTGGGAGTATGAGGAATACAATCAAAGTCCCACATTGGTAAGACATGGAAAAGATCATGTGCTTATAAGAAAAAAGATATCTCCATTGGTATGAGGCCTTTTGGGTAAAGCCCAAAAATAAAACCATGAGGGCTTAGACCCAAAGTGGACAATATCATACCATTGTGGAGATATGTGGAGCTTATAAGCACTAACAGTTAGGCCCAGTCAGTTTGTTCGAATCCAAAATAGTGCGCAAATTCAAAGACGTCATGATCAATTTATTGACCTAGAAATACAAAATGAGTATATATGAGAAAATGATTTTAAAATGCATCAATATACATTTATAAATCCCATTCATTTTTCGAATTTCAAAAACCCCAAAATCACTTCGGGAGATCGTAGGTCCATCTCCGAATGGGCTGATATCCATCATAGTTATGAACAACCTTGGAGAGAGTCCAACAAGCCATTCATAAATACGATGGTAGGTATCATCTATACCGATTGCATATCATGTATATGCAACTATCACAATGTGCTATCAACTAATTGAATGTTCACACATACATCGGGTTGTTAACACATTAACAAGTATGCATCATATGCATAGCACCCAACTTCACCTCCCTTTACATCGACCTTGGAGAGAGTCCAATGGCCGATGCTCGGGTTAAAGCCAACCCATTAATCGGAAATAGTTTTAATATGGTTAGAGCGCATTCAACCAATTAGCCCAGCTTGGAGAGAGTCCAACAACCAAAGCTAACGATTGACCTCTGACTCTTACCATATTAGTATTAAACTATTCCATGGTTTGAACATGTTCGGGTTCGAGCTGGGCTTGGAGAGAGTCCAACAACCCAAACAAAAAACGGAACTCTGGTTCTAACCATATTAATGGAAGGTGTAGGCTTTAATATTGTTTAAGGGTTTTATGTCTCATCCTCTTTGCATGCAAATAACTATTATCTACATGGCATGACATACATGGCATACATCTACATGTCACGACACGCATGGCATTATGTTATGCATCTAATGCAATTACATGGCATACAATTATGTCATGTATATGTTTCCTTATATGTCATAACTATTTATGGAAATAAAATATGTTTAAGATTTGATTCTCCAAATCAAATCATAATTGAATTAGGAAACAAATTTCCAAATCTAATCCCATATTTTATTTATGGAATTATTTGATTAAGGAAAATCTATTTAGGAAACCAATTTCCTAAATCATTAAAACTACTTATGGAAATAAAATATTTTTAAGATTTGATTTCCCAAATCAAATCATGATTAAATTAGGAAACAAATTTCCAGAATCTAATCAAATATTTTATTCATGGAAAATATCAATTTCCATAAATACTTCCAACTTTCCAAAAGTGGAAGATTTCCATAAATACTTCTAGACTTTCCAAAATTGAAAAATTTCCATAAATACTTCTAAATTTCCAAAATTAGAAAATTTTTAGAAATACATTATGACTATCGCAAAACCATTTTTACGATTATGTCGAAACACAACCTGGGCTCTGATACCACTGTTGGGTTTCCGGCACCGCGGCGTGTGTGTGTTCGATCACGTTTCATAAACATGAACACAGCGGAAGCAATAAAAATAATAAATCTACATTTATTACAACACACACAACACACGCATGCATATTACAACAAGTGTAGACATAACCGTAAATTTAAATTTGTAATAAAAGGAAATTTATCTACGTTATACCTTTCGTATGACGTGTAGCGGGAACGGCATCAACCGGAACGATCCTCGCTAGAATCGTCTCTATCCGTATCCATGCCGAGTTCCTCGGGAAGACTTCGCTAAGCCACGAGCTTCGTCTTCGTACGGGTTACTAGCCTCGTGTTGAAGACGACGTGATCGAGAGATGATCACGATCCGAATCCAAATTCGGATCCTAATACGAGTTCTCAAAACTCGTTTCTCCGGAGAGGTATTCGTCAACCAATTGACGAATCCTTCGTCCTCCACCTCAGAGGATTACCGGAGATCGAATCCCCGGTAAGTTAGCCGACGCTCCAACGAGAGGAGAAGAAGCTGTCCAGAAAACTGGACAGCTTGGTGGAGGAGTAGGCGCCGGCCAAAACAAGGAAGCCAAGTGCTCACCTTTTCACCGAGGCCTAGGAAGATCACCGGAGGGTCGCCGGAGGATCAGTGAAGCTTGGGCCGCGCAGAGAGCTGGACGGCGGCTCAAGGGTTGGGTGGCAATGGAGTTGACGCCAACAAGAGGAAGAGGGGTTGGGCGGCCAAGCTAGGGTTTTGGATTAGGGCTTAATTATCCATTAAGCCCTCTTTTATAGAGAACTAATTCTCTTAATGGTTATTGAATCATAACCATTAGGCCCGTTAACCCGCTCCATTAAGATAAGTTAAAATAAACCAAACCATGATGGTTTATTTTAAGTTAAAATGAACCGAACCAACTTTTGGTTCATTCGTTTAAAATAAACCAAACCCTTTGGTTTATTCTCCTCCATTGGATTAGAACCAAACCATTTTGGTTCATCCATTATGTCTTCATAAGACACGGCCCATCCACGCTTCCATTGCGACTGAAATGATTTCATGCTCGCTTCATGTTTGGTCCAACCAAAACTTGTTTCTCTCGGTCTGAGAATCCCATTCTCAAGCTCGTTTTAAATCCTTTGGATTATGCTCGTTGTGCGTGTGACCAAATAGGTTCTCGGTTTATGTTGGCCGTCTATAATTAACCATTAATTATAGAACGATCATGAGTGGCACCTAGTAGTACATCATGATCCCCAATTAACCGAAAAGATCAACGGTTGATCGAACTCTTTACGAAATCCTTGACTCGAATGAATCGTGCCCCATTCCCTTCACTCATCTTATACCCACTTGGTTCAGGACATGGTCTATTGTGTCAGTCCCCACTAGGCTGACTACGTCACACCTAGCCCAAGTATCATTTCCTCGTCCTACGGATTCTAGTTACTCCACATGTATCGAAGAGTACCTTACTCTAAACATGTAATGCTTTGGCCAAAGATTTTAGTAACAATTCGACGAGAGGCCATGGGTATACATCTCCTCGCAAGGAGTGGTGAATCCTTTATAGGCTATTCAAACACCTTCAATCACTTCGACTTATACCCAATCATCCCGGGTCCACATCTCCTTAGAGATGTTTGCTTAAGATGTCAAAGCATAAGTCTCTATGATCAAGATGACTTGAATACCGCAAGTCAAAGGAACATCGCACTTAAGCCACAGTAAAAACTTCATTGACATATCTATATATGCAGAGAACCATATGAAGTCTTACGGCTAGTAACTCCAATGAACTAGTTACCATAACTAGCATCCACGATTAACTCCGGACATCACTATGTCTCCAGCCAGTGAGAATCAGCTGCTTGGATACACCAAGGAGTATACCTCGTGCTAGTCTCGACAGAATTGATGGTGTCCAAATCCATCAATTCATCGACTAGGGATAATTTCGATACATCACAATTACACATGTAGAGATACTCACTAGTTGTGATCCAATCACAAATTCTCTCATGCTGTGAATCGTATCGTGGACATTCAGTAAATGAGTTTAAGATCCAATCAAATACATAAAACATGTATACTCAAATAGTGAATCTTCATTTATCATATAAATGGTCCATACATAAGGCGATTGCCTTAGGACATCCCTCATATATTACTAATAGAGCTTCCTTCGATTTTGTCATGTCTTGGGTTTCCCTTTGCCAAAGCATGCTTGGACTTTACGCCGCCAAGACTACATGCTTAGACTTACGCTGCCAAGACTTGCCTTTGGACTTCCTTTGCCAAGGTTCGTTTGGACTTAATGCCGCCAAGACAACATGCTTGGTCTTATGCCGACAAACATTTTCCTTGGACTTCTCTTGTCAAGATCATACTTGGACTTTGCCTTTACCAAGTCTTCATACTTGGATTTTCTTGTCACTTGAATACGTTCACAATTAGATCACAAATTGTTGTCTAACTTAGATGATTATCCAAACATCAAAACATATAAATGCTTGGGGCATTGTTGCACCAACAAGGTTTTACCCATTAATTTTATTATCCTGTCAACCTTACTTTTTGACAAATAAAATTAATAGTTGGTTCCTCTTCGACCCTACAAATAAAAGCAGTGACTCCAATGGGGAGGATACTTTTATTTGTATCTAAGTGTTCACCATTACCCGATACTAAGGCAATTACCTCGAATTATGTGTCTTCCGATGGGGAAGTACACACTCTTCTAAATAACTTCCTATAACCATATTTGACCTAGTGATCCGCAAAACAAACTCATCTGATATGGAGGAAGGCACTCAGAGCCAATGCGCAAGTTTGTTCGCATCCCATGTCAAATTGTAAAGGAGGCCGCGGGAATTTAAAAAATATCCCTCTCCCACTTAGTAATTTAAAATTGAGGAATTTTAACTATGCAAGCACAACAAGCATATAAATCAAAAGCAATAAATATGATAAATAAATTTTCCAACTATTATGGCTTTTATTCCCTAATATGCCTCCAGTCGTGTTGCCTCCTTGTTCGCTCCTCCATACACCATGTACAAGCCATTCGAAAATCTGAGCCGAGAAAAATTATTTTAATTTACATCCATTGATCCTATACTCCACAAAAGAGTGTACATGAAATCTAGATCGAAAGTAAACTAAAATAAAAGAGTGGCTGAATAATGTCGTACATAATTACAAATATTAAATACTAGCCTCATCAATCCCGAGTATTCAAATAATATTATGATTACACACATACAATCACATACACACACATATGGCCATAATAGTTGGATCTTATGCCTGCAACCAAAAGTTAGCCTACGCACATCCTACTATTATCCGACACACATAATATATGATAAGTGCATAAAAGTAACCGAATCCTAAACACACAAAATCAGAAATCGTGGCTCTGATACCAATAGAAGGTTGAAGCTTCACTTCTCACTTTGCTTCGATCGCTTGTGCATGGCGATCCTATCATACGTCCCCAGATTAAAAAAAAATAATCTTGACGAAGATGGATTACCCAAGAAACCAATCCATCATTGTGCTATTCGATTTGAGTGGTCGCTTGAACAAACTTGTTGTTCAAGCAACCTAACTCTTTTCCTCGATTAGCCGCGAAATAGATGATATACGGATCGTAGATTTTTGTGTTTATCATCGGGGTTCAAGTAAATTAACAACAAACATGATACAAAAGAACTAAAATCAAAACCAACAAGATTATACCTCTTGATCTTCTATTGTATGTCCTATCCTCCTCTTGGATGTCATGTAGGCGACGATCTTCCAAGAGTCGAAGCCTCCTAGATCGCGTGTCTTCCCTTCCTTGTTTGCTCCGAACAAGGGAAGATAACCAAAACTCTTCTCCTCCTATCTAGTGCCACCACCAAGCCACCTAGCTTGGTTGTTGCCACCAACCAAGGAGACGAAGAAGGAGAGGTGGGCGCCGGCCAAGAGGTGAGCTCTTGTTGCCGCCGGCCAAGACTTGAGGGAAGAAGGAGCCGCCCTAGGAGAGGAGAAGGATGTTAGGGCAATCTCTTGCCATGATAAGGTTTTGATGTGTGTGGCAAAGGGTTTAAGTTAGGTTATTATGTTGACTTGATATGTGCGTTGGAGTCTTGCAGGACTTAGTAATTCGCACATGGAGCCTTGGCGGGTTCACCCTCAAAACCTCGTGCCTGAGTCGGAGAAGGAGCATTGCAGAGTCGTACGCTTGATGCTGCCGAGGGACCGCCGGACGAGATGACTTGAAGTGAAGCCAAGGAAGCAGACTTCGGAGGCAAGAGACGCGAAGGAGCATTGCAGAGTCGTGCGCCTGATGCTGCCGAGGGACGTGGCCGCGAACGAAGAGAGCTTCGGTGAGGGACTTCGAGTGAGATGAGAGAATGAGTGAAATGTAAGTAGCTCATTAGGTGAACTTGGTCGAATGGCTGAGTGTCGGATACTTGACCGCAAGGGTTAAGGTTTACCCGACCGCCGAAAGCTCAAACTTATGTTAAGTTTGAGTTTCACACGGCACACCGATCGCTATGCCATGTACAATGATGCTCAGAATGAACGATGTTCGGGTATTCGAGTTGGTTTGAGGCCCGGTGATCATTGTCATATAATTGGCTGATTGGTTGAAAGGTTTAGCCCGCCGAGAATCGTTAAATGATCCGGTAGGCGATCGACTCTGAAAACGGATCGGCCGATGAGGTCCATCGATCGATTGCCAATTGGACTGTCGGGATCGACATGTTCCTTCCTCTCTATAAAAAGAGAGGAAGTGGAGCCTTGAGAGGCTAATGCTTGTTCTCCAAGTGATCTTCCTAGTGCCCCATAAGCTTTAAACTCTTCTTACTTGTCTTTACTTCAATCTTATTGTAAGAAGAGTGATCTTGGTTGTAAAGGTTACCTCCACCTAGCTTGGTGCAAAGGAGAGACCATTAGTGGATTGATTTTGGCAGAGTGATTCACCGAGGACGAATCGGGGACCGTGGATTAGCGGCGTAGCCGTGAACCACGTTACATCTCCTTTGTTAGCGTTTGTATTTTCGTTTATTGCTTTGTCTTAATTGTTTATACTTCCGCTTGCGCTAACGATTGTGTAGACGAGGAAACGAACGAAAGAATTCCACCATGCAACGTAAGAGGGCTATTCACCCCCCTTTAGCTGGCCAATCGATCCCCAACAAGTGGTATCATAGCCAAGGAAAGCTTGCCGAGAACTAACCGCCACAACAAGCAACATTCAAAATGGCCGGCTCCAACATCCACCCACCGAAGTTCAACGGCGAATTCTCTTGGTGGAAAAAGAGAATGGAGGTATTTTTCGAAACGGATTTTGATATTATGATTACAATGGAATCCGGTTTCGTTTTGCCTAGGGATCAAGAAGGGAAGCTAATAGAGAAATCTAGGTGGACCAAAAAGCAAAGGGAAGAGCACCTTGCAAACTAAAAAGCCAAGCATCATCTTTTCAATGTGCTCCCCCAACAAGAGATCAACCGAATTGGAGAATGCCTAAGTGCCAAGGAGATGTAGGAGAAGCTAATTGAGCTTCATGAAGGCACATCCGAGGCGAAGCTAGCAAGGAGAGACCTCCTCCGCTCCCAACTCAACAATATTAAACTAGAAAAGGGAGAAAAGGTAATTTCCTTACATTCTCGTTTCAAGGAAATTATAACCGGTTTGTCAAGTGTAGGTGAGAAGCTATCAAACCAGGATATAGTTATGAAGGCTATAGATGCCTTTCGCGATCCTCAAAATGGAGCTCCATGGTGGACTCATTTTATATCTCCAAGAACTTAGAAGTAAGCACCTTGGAGGAATTCTTCTCAACAATGGAGCTCCACGAAACAAGGCTTGAAGGAATACAAGAAGAGCCAAAAATCCAACCTTCAAGAGGAGTAGCATTCTTGGAAAATAAGGGGAAGAAGACGATAGAGATCCCCTCCTCCTCCGATGATGATGAAGCATCCTCCTCCTCCTCCATGGATAGCACGGAAGAAGCGTATATGGTAAGGAGGGTAAGGCGTGCTTTAAAGGGTTTTCATTTTAATAAATCTAATGATAGGAATAGAAGACCAAGGGAGAAAATCATTTGCTACAATTGCCAAGGAGAGGGACACATAAGGGATAATTGTCCCCTCCTAAACAAGAGCAAGGAAGAGAAGAAAAAGAAAGAAGAAAAGAGGAAGAAGAAGGGGAACAAGAGAAAGGAAGAAGAAAAGAAGGCAAAAGAAAAAGGGAAGGCCAAAGCATTCAAGGCCAAGACATGGGATGACCCCTCTTCCTCTTCCTCATCCGAGGAAGAAAATGCATTTGTCACCAACCTAGCATTGATGGCCTTCGACGACTTGGATTGCTCCTCCACCTCAAATGAAGAATCAAGCACAAGTGGGGAGAGCTCAAATGAAGGGGGAGCCTCCTCTACATCATCCTTATCCGAAGAAGAGGATTTGGTAAGTGAGGTAACAAATCTACCCCCTAAGCAAATTATGTCTATGATTTCTAGCCTCTCTAGGGATTTATTTAGAGCTAAGAAGAAGAACAAAAGCATGCTAGATCAAATTAAGGACTTAGAAAATAAACTAGAAAAATCATGCTTAAATGAAAATGAAAATATTTCTTCTTGCCATGATGATGCATGCTCACATGAATATGTGCCATTTAATATTAGTGATGCATGTATGGATGAAAATAGGGCTCTAAGGGAAAAGGTAGATTACTTGACAAAAGCCCTAGAAAAATTCACTATAGGCTCCAACACCTTGAACATGATCATAGGGAGCCAAAGAGCTAGCTTCAACAAAAAGGGCCTAGGTTATAAAGAAAAGAAAAATGAAAATGCCTACAAATGCCTAATTGCTAGGGGACAAGATAAGAAGAAGGTGATAGCTAGAAAATGGATCTCCAAGGAGTTTTTAGTGAACCCTATAGGCTAGAATTTGTATTGGGTTCCAAAATCGATCCTTAAGGGTTAGAAAACCCCTAGGGTAGTCAACCATATGCAATTGACCTATATCATATTTTGGTTGACTTAGGATGGCGGGACAACATTTTTAAATAGTGTTAGGTGATGATAACGTGCCTATAAATAGTTAATAATGCTTAAATCATGATAATCAATGTAATTGCTATGTATATGTGCAATCATGATTTATGATTTTGAAATTTGGCACATCATCATGAGAAATAGGGTTTAAATCATGCCTTAGGTGATATTTTGCTTATAATCATGATATAATACCTAATGCATGATTATTAATTGATGAATACATTAGGTTCATGATCATAATGTAGAATTAATTGATATATGCCTTTATGATCATGAGGATTGTTAGATTGATACTTAACCTTGATAAAATTGCATGAATATAATGGTTAAGTATATACAAATACCCCCTAGGATGCATCTCACACTCACAATAGACTACCTTGATTGAAAACTTAGCATGGGTGAGATGTTAGGATGATACAAATGTCCATTAATGCCTATGACATTTAGATGGTCATTTAAAGTATCAAAATAGCAATAATAGACCAATCATGGGGAAGACTTATGTTTAATTCATAGACATATTGCCCAAAGATCATGGTTGGATATTTCACATGTTTTCAAAATAATTTCTTACTTTAAAATCCATGTATTCATGTTTTGAAACAATCCTAAGCAATACTAGGTGTTAAAATGGATACTAACATGCTCAAAAACTAGTGATTTTTAAATCTTTTGGATTTTTGGAAAATCAGTGAAAATATAATGATGTTTCATGAAAAACTATTTTCAATTGATAGATATACCTAAAAGAAAGATGTTCCCCAAATTTCATGATTTTTCGAATTTTCTGGAATTTTTAATGGATTTCTGAAATTCGCCCAGAAAATCAGAATTTCGGAATCCTTTGTGCCAGTCGACTGCCATACTAATAGCAGTCGACTGCCCACCTGAAATACAGTCTAATATTTTTTGATTTCAATTTTAATCATGTTTTTGGTATTTTCCTTCTATTAAACTTGATGCCATGGGTTTATAACTTAGTATTAATCTTTTTGATGGTGTCAAAGGGGGAGAAGTAATTATGTTTAAGTAAATTATGATAGGGGGAGAAAATTTGAAAATTTGTAAGGGGAGTTTCATGGATTAAGGGGGAGTTGCATGTTGTTATATCATGTGTATGTTTACATGCCTTCTTACCTTAGAATTTCTATCAAATATTTTTTTTTACCTAACTTAAACGGATTGCCACACATCAAAAAGGGGGAGATCGTTAGGGCAATCTCTTGCCATGATAAGGTTTTGATGTGTGTGGCAAAGGATTTAAGTTAGGTTGTTATGTTAACTTGATATGTGCGTTGGAGTCTTGCAGGACTTAGTAATTCGCACATGGAGCCTTGGCGGGTTCACCCTCACAACCTCGTGCCTGAGTCGGAGAAGGAGCATTGCAGAGCCGTGCGCTTGATGCTGCCGAGGGACCGCCGGACGAGATGACTTGAAGTGAAGCCAAGGAAGCAGACTTCGGAGGCAAGAGACGCGGCGGCATTGCGCAGTCGTGCGCTGATGTCTGAGGGACGTGGCCGCGAACGAAGAGAGCTTCGGCGAGGGACTTCGAGTGAGATGAGAGAATGAGTGAAATGTAAGTAGCTCATTAGGTGAACTTGGTCGAATGGCTGAGTGTCGGATACTTGACCGCAAGGGTTAAGGTTTATCCGACCGCTGGAAGCTCAAACTTATGTTAAGTTTGAGTTTCACACGGCACCCGATCGCATGTAATGGCAATGATCGCCCGAGTCGAACGGTGTTCGACCGGGTATTCGACCGGGTTGGTTTGAGGCCGCGAATGACTATCATCATATGGTGGCAATGATCGTTGAAAGGTTTTGGCGACAGCGCTCGTAGCCGATCGGGCAGCCGACGATGAGGTAGAATGATCGATGAGGTCCATCAGTCGACTGCCAAGTGTTCCGTTGGACTACAACGGTCGGGATCCGACATGTTCGGAGGCCGTTGGAGTGGCGGCAGTCGACTGCCAAAGGGCAGGAGTCGACTGATGGCGACCAACGGGAAGAAAATCTTCCTCTCTATAAAAAGAGAGGGAGTGGAGCCTTGAGAGGCTAATGCTTGTTCTCCAAGTGATCTTCCTAGTACCCCACAAGCTTTAAACTCTTCTTACTTGTCTTTACTTCAATCTTATTGTAAGAAGAGTGATCTTGATTGTAAAGGTTACCTCCACCTAGCTTGGTGCAAAGGAGAGACCATTAGTGGATTTGTTTTGGCGGAGTGATTCACCGAGGACGAATCGGGGACCGTGGATTAGCGGCGTAGCCGTGAACCACGTTACATCTCCTTTGTTAGCATTTGTATTTTCGTTTATTGCTTTGTCTTAATTGTTTATACTTCCGCTTGCGCTAACGATTGTGTAGACGAGGAAACGAACGAAAGAATTTTACCACGCAACGTAAGAGGGCTATTCACCCCCCTCTAGCCGGCCAATCGATCCCCAACAAAGGAGAAGCCAGCCAAGAACCAAGGGGAAAATGAAACCCTTATCCTTTTCTTGTGTTGTCGCCGGCCCTAAGGGAGAAGCCAAACCCAGTTCCCGCCCAACCCTTAGAAACTCCAAACCCTAGCACTCCCAAGATTGTCTTGCCGCCCGAGCCTTGGAACCTTATTTATAGATTTCGCCCAAGGCTCCTTTTAATCGTGTCCGTTGGATCTAGGCTTCGTGAGGGTTTTAATAGGCTACAATAGGGACCATGAGGAGGAGTTGGATCTTGGCCACCTAATGGATCCGGCCCACATATAATCCGATCCATTAATGATAATCCATTCTACTAGAGGATTATCATTGATCTACCTCACCAACCCCCATAATTAAATATGAGCTCTATATATTAATTGTACAAATATCTCTCCGTGTTTAAGATATCGAATGTCCGTTAATTAATTAATTAACATCTAACTCCATGAGTAGTACCACTCAACCTTATCATCATGCTGGACCAAGTCCACCTGCAGGATTTACATGATGATCCTTATGAGCTCCTCAAGGGGACATCATCATCCTAATACATAGGACATGGTTTCCTCCTATAATCAATGGCACACCATGTAAATAATATTATTTCCCAATTTATCGGACCAATTGATTTAACCTATAAATCTCTCTCATTGGTAAATCAAAGAAATAAATATTAAGTACATGTGTCCGTTATTATATTGGGATTAAGAGCTTGTACACCATAATTTCTGAGGTCCGATTCAATTATATAGTCAGTATAAATTGAATCACCTCTAAGTCGGTCCTGCTCAATACACACAAAGTGTACTAGTGTAATTCTATGGTCAAGATAAACCAATACCAAATTATACTACAACCATGCCAATGGTTTGTCCAAAACCATCTTGGTTGTGAGCCTCTACTTATACTCTACAAGGAACTGATAACATAATCTTCTGTGCAACACCACACACCATGTTATCTACAATGGAAAGTATTAGATAATATGCATAACTATAAATATGCAAACAATAATCATGTGATTCTTATTTCAAAATGAAGATGTATATACAAAGACTAGGCTTTCAGTATACATCCCAACAAAACCCTACTCCTTCGTTCCACCACCGCACGGGAATGACGGCTCTGGCTAATGTCAGACCTTAAGAAAGATAAATTATAAATCTCCATGGGGCCACATCTCTGCTCTAAAGCCTTATTCCTTCGTTCTTCCGCTGCGCGGGGATAACGGCTTTGACTGATAACGGGCCGTAGAAAAGATATATTACAATTCCACACCTCTTAAGGGCCCACATCTCTGCTCTGAAGCCCAATTACCACCATAAGCACGCCCTACGCCCCATATAAGACTCTTCGCCTTCTTTCTTCTTCACTTCTGTCCCCTTCCAGCTTTCAACCTTCTTCTTCTTCTTCGCCAGTGCCAACCTCCCTGTGCCTGCTAGACAACTTCCGTGTTCTCTTTCCTCCTTGAAAGTCAAGATGCATTCTATCTTTCAACAACTGCTAGAGGAATACCATCAAGGATCTAGGCGAAGCAAAGATCAACAAACTAATGTTACGCCACTTCTACCTCCCATTTCATCTTCATCTGCCCCCACCATCCTTGTTTCGGCGTCCACTTCTCCTCCTCATTTCTCCGCAACTTCCTCCCCCGTGGCGTCACATGCGCTCAGTGTAACCCTTCCATCGTTATCATCCTCTCCTCCTTCTTCTTTAATATCACCGACGAACCCTAGCTTGCCCGTCTCTTCTCCTTCTATCCTGGGCGTCCGTAAGTTGCCCCCTCCTTTTTTACAGAATCAAGTCGAATTGAGGGGCGCTACACACCCACGTCTGCAGGTGGAGAATATCCCTTCTTATAAACTTTCTCCTTCCTCTGAATTTTCATCAATATTAGGACCCATTTCAACCGCAGCTCCTTCATCTTCGCCTTCACACGTTCTGCCCACATCGTCGTTGTCTTCCCCATCCATCCAGAGTTCGGGAAGCATTTCTCCTCAACTGAGTACAGATCATGACTCCGGTATCCTTCCCCCTACCAACGAGGAACCCTTCATCCCGGTGTTCCCCTTGGCCATCGACCTTCCGTCGATTTCATCGCCTCTCCCTGCACCTACGCTACCAAGCACCTTGCCGAATGAATTATCCTATGAAGATTCCCCTTCACCTGTCAGACAACAGGTGATTTCTGACAATTTGCAACCCCCATCCATTTCCCCTTTTTCTTATCCTACCTGCTGGCAATGACTCTATTTGCAACCCCTTCGACACATCTTGTTGTCTCCAGAGCCACTTCCACTCCTTGGAACATCACCCTTCCTCTCCCAGAATCAGCAGTACAATCTTCTGCTTCAACTCCCTTCAAACCCATTATGAGTGAACCCTCTCCTTTATTAGCATCTATCCCCTCTTCTTCCTCTAACCGAGCTGCTCAAATCCTCAACCTGGAGGAGCTATCTCCAAGGATGGAAAGCCTACACCATGTTTTGGAACTGGTAAGTTTCTTTGATTAATTCTGCCAGTTTCCTATCAATAATAACTCCTTCTTCATTGGTGGCTCACAGGCATTAGTAAATTACCAAGAACTAGAACGTTCTTTCTCCCAATATCAAGCTCAGCTTCAGCAAAAAGCTCAACAACAGTTGGAGGATCAAACCATCGCCAAGGATCGGGAGCACCTCTTACTACAGGAACTGAAGCACTACCAGGATCAACTAGCTGAGGCTCACCGCCAATGGTAGGAAGATACTAGGACCATAACAGCACTATAGAAACAATAACAAAAAAATGTCGAACTCATATCCACTCTTCAAAGTGCCCAGCAGAGGGGTGGCGATGCCCCGACTCCTACTGACAGAGAAAATTCCATGTCCCAAGAGTTAGCTAACTACCAGGAAGAGTTGGCTGAACTCCTTTATCAGAGGCAAAAGGATGCTGAAACCATAGCAGTCCTTCAAGCTCAACAGCAACGAGATGCGGACAAAATATTTTACCTCCGTATGCAGCTAAGCAAGGAGGTACAAGAGAACTCCTCTTTAAAAACATCCAGAGCTCATGCTCATGCACATCTCCGCAGGCAAGAAACTTCCCTTCAGCAGTTGAGTAGCTAGATTGTTCGCACCAGGGCTCACACTAAGGTAGTGGAAGGGATTTCTGCTTCCATACGCCAATACATGATGGAGATGTCAAGGGTCGTACAATAGAGTCAAACTTCCCAAGCTGATGATATATCCACCCTGGCTGATGCCATCCTTCAAATATCTCATTGGTATTGTCAGATGCGTCAACTTCTTCGGGAGCACTAGGAGCATTATGCCAGGTTTCATCAAGAGCTGCACCCTAACGACCCAAACCAACAAGAGCGTCTGCTATATTTGATGCAGGCTACTTATCAAGATGGGTTTAATGAAGCAGTTCGAGAGTATGCCGATTAAGGGCTACCTCCAACTAATCAACCTGTACTCTTTCTACATTGGGAAGTTGGCTTCAGACGTTATCCTCCAGATCACTTCAGATTATAACTTTTCATGTCGCTCTGAAATTGCTGTTACTCAGGGATGCCTGTCACAATGCTTCATCCATTTTTAACATTACTTTTGATTTTCTATATTCTGTAAGTGGGAAACTATGTTCAATGATATTCATTTATCACCCATGCTTGTATTCATCATCTGCTAGATAACATGTTGAGTATCATGTATAGTTCATAAGAAATAGGCTAAACCTCTCCTTCCAAACACCTTCTCTTACAAGGTATAAAAATATTTCAAGTGTACAACGTTCCAAGGCCGAGGTAGTTCCTTGCCCTAATCGTCTTTTAGATAATAAGCCGACCCCTCTACTCGACAAGTAACAATGTAGGGCCCTTCCCAGTTCGGAGCTTACTTCTCCGAGTCTCCTGCAGGGTTGACCTTGCATAAAACTAGATCCCCTTCTTGAAATCTTCGGGGCACTACCCTTTTGTTAAAGGCTTGCTGTACTCTTTGCTTATAAAATTTTGCTCACCTTCGTGCTTATCCCCGTTTCTCCTCCAGTAAGTCCATCTTGGTTCCTTGAATAATTTGGTTCTGTTTTGGCTCATAAGCTTCGACTCGAGCACTGCTCAGAAGGGCTTCCATTGGGATAACAGCTTCCATTCCATACACCAAGCTGAATGGGGTTTTCCCCGTCGCTATTTTAGGAGTAGTTCGGTAGGCCCATAGGATTCCTGGCAGTTCATCCACCCAATTTCCCCTCTGAACACCCAATTTAGTCTTTAACCCCTGAATGAGAATACTATTAGTCACCTCTGTCTGCCCATTAGCCTGAGGGTGGGCTACCGAGGTGAAAGTCTGCTGAATATTGAGACTTTGACATCATTCTCTAATTTTCTTGCCCTGAAACTTCCGCCCATTATCACTGACTAACCTTCATGGGATTCCATACAGGCAGATGATGTTCTTCCACAGAAACTGTATTACCGCATTTTCAGTAATTTGAGCGAGAGGTTTAGCTTCCACCCACTTGGAGAAGTAATCTACTGCCACTAATAAAAATTTCTTCTGTAAGGGTGTCGTAGGCATAGGACACACTATATCCATTCCCCACTGATCAAAGGGACAGGAAGCAATAATAGCTTTCATCAGCTTGGCCGGTCGCTCGGACCGATTGCTATACTTTTGACAGGCTGAACAAATCTACACTACATGGGTTGCATCTTGCTGAAGAGTGAGCCAAAAATACCTAGCCAACAATACTTTTCTTACCAAGGCTCTTTATCTCAAATGGTTACTGCAACAGTCCTCGTGTATTTCCCGAAGTACCCATTCGGCATCTTCCTTCCCCAAGCATTTCAATAGGGGACGCCCAAAAGACATCTTATATTGGACCCCATCCACAATTGTGAACTGCACCAAAATATATGTCGCTCCCCTTTCTTCCGGAACCTTCCCTTGCTGTAAATACGCCATGATATCAGTTCTCCAATCAGGGATCCGATCCATTCCTGGTATTGCCTCCTCAACATTATATACTGCTAAGGAACTGGGAACTTCCACGCAAATCGTCACGGGTTGCCTCACCCCTTCCAGAGAGCTAGCTAGCCGATCCATTTGATCCACCTTCCGGTTATTTTCTCTTGGAATCTGTTGTAGAAGGACTTGCTGAAAATGAGTCTTTTCTTTTTCAAAAGCCATCAAATATTTCTGCAATATTTCTTCCCGAACCACAAAAGTACCCTGGAGCTGTGATACCGCCAATTGAGAATCTGAATGGATAATGACAGAAGTTACCCCCACGACTCTGGCGGCTTGCAACCCAGCTGGGATGGCTTCGTATTCTGCTTCATTATTAGACAGTCGATATCCGAGGCGAACGACTATGCGAGTTTCTTCTTTTTCAGGGGATACCAATAGTACCCCCACTCCACTTCCCTTATATCCAGAAGACCTATCGACAAATACATTCCATTCCTCCAACCCTTCTCCTCTTTCAGCCGAACTATTTTCCAAACCAACAGGTACCTGCCATGAAATAAGCTAAAGCCTGAGCCTTGATAGATGTTCGGGGATGGTAGTGAATGTAATACTCACTTAGTTCCACAACCCACTTAGCAAGCCTCCCTGAAAAATTAGGCTTAGTCACCACCTTACCTAGTTCACTGTGAGTCAAAACGTTGATTGGAAGGGCTAGGAAATATGGCCTCAACTTGCGGGATGTCAGAACTAGAATGTATGCCAACTTCTCTAACTCAGTATACCGTGACTCTGCTCCTTTCAGGATATGACAGGTGTAATAAATGGATTGCTGCTAAGAACCTTCTTGCTTCAACAATACTGAATTGATGTCTCCTTCTGAAACAGCTAAATACATCCATAATGGCTCTCCTAAAACTGGTGTGGCTAGTAGAGGTAGTTCAGCAAAATACTTCTTTAACTCTAAGAAGGCTTGCTCACACTGATCATCCCATTGGAACTTAGCGGCTTTGCGCAGAATCCAAAAGAAAGGTAGCCCCTTATCCACTGATCTGGCTATAAATCGAGACAGGGAAACTATTCTTCCTACTAACTTTTGAGTCTCTCGCAGATTAGTAGGTGACTTCATATTACACAATGCTTGCACTTTCTCCTGATTGGCTTGCAGTCTCTTCTCGGTTACAATATACCCTAGAAATTTCCCACTCTTTACCCCGAACAGACACTTCTTGGGGTTCAACTTCATGTTGTACCGCCTCAGAGTGACAAAAGTCTCATCTAGATTTGTAACTAGATTCCGAGTGGTTTTTGACTTGACGAGGATGTCATCAACATAGACTTCCACATTTTTGCCCTTCTGTTCCGCAAAAATTTTATCCATGAGTCGTTGATAAGTGGCTCCAGCATTCTTTAAGCCAAAATGCATCACTACATATGCATACAACCCTCTTGCCGTCACAAAACTGACACACTTCTGGTCCTCTTTTGCCAGCGGTATCTGATGATATCCTTGGTAAGCATCCATAAGAGATACTACTTCATACCCCCACGGTAGAATCAACCAATTGATCAATATGAGGCAAGGGGTAGCAGTCTTTAGGAGATACTTTATTTAAATCAAGAAAGTCAATGCACATCCTCTACTGCCCAGAAGGCTTGGGGACCAGAACTACATTAGACACCCATTCAGGGAATTGAACTTCTCTAACATGACCCGCTTGTAATAATTTATCTACTTCTTCATCTATAACTTTATCCTTCTCAGGCCCGAAGTGCCGCCGCTTCTACTGGACAGGTCGGACTCCCTTGGTGATGTTGAGATGACGTTAAGCAATGCGAGGATCTATTCCCGTCAGGTCATGCACATCCTTGGCAAAGATATCCTCATTCTTCTGTTGGATCGAGAAGCGTCGCTAGAGGGGGGGGGGGTGAATAGCGATCGTAAATCTTTTCTTTTTCGTTCGATCGATACGCAAAGTAAGCACAGCGGAAAATAAATGAACACGTTTATTTTACTTGGTTCACAACCCAGCGGTTGCTACTCCAAGGCCCTATCGGTCCTAGACCGCGTACGGAGGGCAAAGCACTATAACGTCTCCTCCTTGTTGGAGGTAGGAGACAACGATCACAAAACCGAATATACGAGGATGAGACAACAAGCCTACCTCACCTCGTTATGAAGAAAAACAAAGAATACAATATCAAAAATATTACTTGATTCTGCTGCCGACGAAGAAGATCGAAACTTGACGTCGCGTCGGCGTTATGATGTTGGAGCGTTGGCGTTGTAGGAGCACTTGATGAATAAACTTGATGTGATTTGGAGATGGAATCCTCCCCTCCTTTTATAGACTTTGGCCTCTGAATTTGTCTCCTCTTATTTCAGAACGGATCATGAAGTTGTCCAAATTTTATCGCGAAGCGGCCGCGTCAAATGTTATCCTTTTTGACCTAGCGCAAAAGCTGAATCATCGCCATCAATCGACTAATGCCTCCCATCAGTCGACTGATGGGCATCAGTCAACTGCTCCATTTTCCAGCATTCGACTGCCAGCTTGGCCACTTCCCTGCAATAAGAGGTTAGCTCGGAAAATGATAAATACGACGGTTTCTAACCGTCCGATCTCGACCTAGACCTTCCACAGGAAGTCTTAGTCGAATCGCCGCCTACGATCGTCCCCGTAAAGAGGACACGACCTTACAATCTCTCATTCACATGAGCTTACCTCGATAGTAGCTCTCGCTTCCGGCCTTCCACTCAATTCCTTCAGCTCCCTCCGAAGTCACTCGAGTGTCGCCCGACCACCGCGGCTTCCTCCGGGTGTCGCTAGCCTTCAGCTCCAGCTTTAACACTTTTCTGCACACTTGATTTAGCTCGTGAGATAACAATGTAGACTTAACTTTGTGTCTTTGCCATAATCAAAACACAGGTTCGATTATCTAGTGCCCCTGCACCAACAATCTCTCCCTTTTTGATCTATGGCAAACCAACACAAAGTTAAGGGAAATTAAAGCATAAACCAAGTATAGTAAATGATGAATGTCATTTTCAAAAACTCCCCCTTAACCCTAGGTGAGTTTTGAAAGAGATACTTTAGTCCAAAATTAAACAAATTTTGTGTTACTCCCCCTTAACTTTCGCTCTTCTCCCCCTTTTGCCATAAATCAAAATAAATGTTGGGGTTTGTTATGTAAAATAGGGGTTTAAAAACAATATGGTATATGCATGCATCAAGATAAATCAGCTATAAGTCCAAGCATGCGTCTAACGGTAATTAGATAGATTGGTTCGAGGTGTGTCCCTTTGCACCAATAATCTAAAGGTTTGTAATATAACCCTTTAGGGTTAGTTTGCTCTCCCCCTTAGTCAAATATATGAAGTATAAGAGATGTAAGGGGTGCTAAACTTTGGCCTAAGAGTTGTTAAGTACAATAGTTGAGAAAATAAGTAGTATTTTGAAGAGGTTGTTTTAACTATATTTCAATTATCCTTAACATCTCACCTGTGTCTATATGATCAAGCATGTTATACTTATGTGTTTTTGTGAGATGACTTCCAATTAAGTTGATTAAGTGCATTTAGGTTCAAGTAATTTTATGTTAGATTTGGATTTGACCCTAGGCTTGTCAAGTTTACCTTTTCAAGATCATGGCTTCCAGGTCGTGGCGAGGCACAGGGGCCTTCTTTTATCGGATCATCGACCACTTCCTTAGACAAAGCTATTTTCAAGAAAATGATGACTTGACTCACCTAAGACTATTTCCTAGTCTAACTGGTTATTTTTTTTTGAAAAGAGGCTCCCCGAGGCTCAATCTTTTCGTAGGATTTTAGTTGGTTATGTACGTGTTCTAAGTGAGCTCACACGTTTTAAAGCACAAACTTTCTAAGCTAAAGCATGCAATTTCTAAGTTAAAGCACAAACATATTTTGTACTGGCTCCCCCTAGACCGTTGAATTGGTTCGGTCTATCCACATAGTGGATTTGGTCCTTGGGAACCCAGTACGGGTTGGATCCTAGAGTTGAAATCAAAAAGTTCTTAGGGACCCATGCTTGGACATGTTTCCTATGTCGACTTACAATTGACATATACGACCTATTAGTCGTGTTTGAGTTAAACCCTAGTCCAGCCTTGTTGTACACGGCCCTTTGAGATCCAAGTAGGAGGTCAAGTCCTTTGGATCCCGAAGTGAACCTTTCCAACGTGTTCCTAAGATCTTCAACTTGACTTTTCAAGAGAGAGTTATCAACTTCGAGCTTTTCAGCTCGAGTTGGGTCCTCTTCTCGAACTTGACTAGTCGAAGAGGTTAGGGAGACCTTGTGTTTGAGGAGTTTGACCTCCTCAACCAGGTCTCGACCTTAGACTCGGACTTAACTAATTTCCTAGACAAAAACATAACCATATTATGTAAAGTATTAAATAAAGTTTGACTCACTTTAAGGGTATCTTTTGAACCGGATGCGTATCCGTGGCTTGACTTGAAGGTAGCTTCGTAGTCCGAGTCATCCTCAGGTTCTGACTCAAGTTCAGGTTCGGTCTCCGTGTCTGACTCAATTGATTTCGCCATGAAAGCTATGTCTTCTCTGTTGTTCCAAGTTGCATGGAAGGCTTTCCTTGCTCCCTTTTTCTTTTGGTTCTCATTCTTCAATTTCCTCCTTTCTAGTCGAACTATTCTCCGCACAATGTTGACTATTATGGCCTCCTCTTCGCATTCGGATTCGTCTTCGGGTTCGAGTTCATCTACTTGCTTAGTAGGTGGCTTCCTTCTTTGTCCTGCAAGTAGAGCAATACCTCTCTCGGCCCGGACCACATTAGTTTGCTCATGAAGTTCAAACTCAGAAAATAATTCGTCTAACCTATGCTTCGAAAGGTCCTTAGAGACCTTGTAGACATCGACCATGGATGCCCACAAGGTAGTTCTAGGGAAAGCATTTAAAGCGTACCTTATAAGGTCCCGGTTCTCTATGGCTTGCCCGATCGAATGAAGACCGTTGACGATATCTTGGATCCGCACATGTAGTTGGGTGGCGGTCTCATGATCCTGCATCTTTAGATTGTACAGTTTATTTAAAAGTAAATCTCTTTTACATACCTTAGCATCGGCCGTCCCTTCGTGTAAATCAATCAATTTGTTCCAGAGGTCTTTGGCGCTAATGAATGGTCCGATGCGGTTGAGTTCCTCCTTAGACAAGCCGCATTGCAATATTTGGGTTGCTCTTGCATCGGCTTCGATTTGCCTCTTGGTTGCATTTGTCCACTTGTTGAAATCCAAGGCCTCTCCTTGATCATTGGTGGGTAGAGCAAAGCCGGTTTGGATTATTATCCAAGTCTCGACTTGTGTTTTTAGAAAACACTCCATCCGACCTTTCCAATAATGGAAATCATTTCCGTTAAAGAACGGAGGTCGGGTAGTGCTATACCCCTCAATGTGAGCCATTAAATATCTTGCAAAACACGAATAAAAACCAAAGAGAATTCCAAGACTTGGTCTTGGATTAGTAGTGTGGGAAATAATAGGAAATAAACAGAAATAAATAAGGAGAATAAAAAAACTAACAAAAACTCGAAACTTACGACCTTCGATGTCCCCGAAAGGGTACTAAACGTTGGATTTTGGGGCTGGAAATAGCTTGTTACGAGGGTAAACCCTGGTAAGAAATGTAGATCTTTCTGAGAGCTTCGATTTGGTAGGTAGATCGTTATGTGAGTCCACTTGTACGAAAAATTATAGTCGTTTTACCGTTGGCTACTCCAAGAGAGAAAACTTGCAAGCACACAACCAAAAGAAACGTACCAAGTCTTCGTCTTGGATTAGTAGTGCGGGAGGAAAAAGACCAAAAAAAAATACGAATCAAAAAATACGAACAGAAAACCAAAACGTGCTAGATTGGTGGTTTCACCAAATCTTAGCGCCCCCGCTCTGATACCAATTGTTGGATCGAGAAGCGTCGCTAGAGGGGGGGGTGAATAGCAATCGTAAATCTTTTCTTTTTCGTTCGATCGATACGCAAAGTAAGCACAGTGGAAAATAAATGAATACGTTTATTTTACTTGGTTCACAACCCAGCGGTTGCTACTCCAAGGCCCTATCGGTCCTAGACCACGTACGAAGGGCAAAGCACTATAACGTCTCCTCCTCGTTGGAGGTAGGAGACAACGATCACAAAACCGAATATACGAGGATGAGGCAACAAGCCTACCTCACCTCGTTATGAAGAAAAACAAAGAATACAATATCAAAAATATTACTTGATTCTGTTGCCGACGATTAAGATCGAAACTTGACGTCGCGTCGGCATTATGATGTTGGAGCGTTGGCGTTGTAGGAGTACTTGATGAATAAACTTGATGTGATTTGAAGATGGAATCCTCCCCTCCTTTTATAGACTTTGGCCTCTGAATTTGTCTCCTCTTATTTCGGAACGAATCATGAAGTTGTCCAAATTTTATCGCGAAGCGGCCGCGTCAAACGTTATCCGTTTTGACCTAGCGCAAATCAATCGCCGCCATCACCGATCGATGCCTCCCATCACCGATCGATGGGCATCACGATCGCTTCCATTTTCCAAAGAATGACTACCGTACCTTGGCTACTTCCTGCAATAAGAGGTTAGCTCGGAAAATGATAAATACGACAGTTTCTAACCGTCCGATCTCGACCTAGACCTTCCACAGGAAATCTTAGTCGAATCGCCGCCTACGATCGTCCCCGTAAAGAGGACACGACCTTACAATCTCTCACTCACACGAGCTTACCTCGATAGTAGCTCTCGCTTCCGACCTTCTACTCGATTCCTTCGGCTCCCTCCGAAGTCACTCGAGTGTAGCCCGACCACCGCGGCTTCCTCCGGGTGTCGCTAGCCTTCAGCTCCAGCTTTAACACTTTTTTGCACACTTGATTTAGCTCGTGAGATAACAATGTAGACTTAACTTTGTGTCTTTGCCATAATCAAAACACAGGTTCGATTATCTAGTGCCCCTGCACCAACATCTTCTTCAAGCAGGCCACCAGCTCTTCCTTAGTCTCGAGCTGTTGAGCCACCGAGTGACTTTTCTAGGGGCTATTTCTACAGATTCCCCTTCTTCTATTTTTCCATCTCTGGGAGGGGACTCTTCCAACACATATACATCAGAAATCATGACAGCTTTCCCCTTGGGGTCGTCAACTCTGGCTTTCTTCTGGTCATCCCTGACCATTTGTACATAGCAGCTTCTAGCAACCTTCTATTCTCCCCTTACTTCCCCGATCAACTGCTCAATTGGAAACTTCACCTTCTGATGATAGGGGGAAGCCACCACCTAGAAAATAGATAGAAAAGGATGACCCAAAATTGCATTATAGGTGGATGGAGCATCCACTATGAGAAATGGAACAATATTGGTTTTATAACTGGGCTTTGTGCTCAGAGTGAGAGACAACGAAATTTACCCTACGGGATGCACCATATGTCCCGCAAATCCAAAAAGAGGAGTAGCCATGTCCTCTAATTGTGCATTTCCTAATTGCATCTATCCGAAGGCCTCCTAGAAGAGGATGTTAATTGAGTTTTCCGAGTCCACTAGGACCCGGGCTACCTCATAATTAGCGAGAGAAATATGGATTACCAGAGCATCCGTAAGAGATAGCAAGATGCTTTGCAGATCTTCTGGCCCTTAAAGATATTGGTGGCGCAATCTGGATAGCCTGCTCTATTACAATGGATAAGCTTTCCATAAGGCGAGCATAGGACTTCCGAGCCCTATTGGAGTCCCCGTCAATAGGTCCTCCTACAATAACGTGAATAACTCCCCGTGTGGGGATGTCATTCGGGTCGGATGATGAGCCTTCATTTGATGGCCCTCCTTGTGAAGCACTATCCCGAACAGGAATCTGTTGGTTCGGTTGGAGGGCAATATGAGGTCTCCGATTGTAAGGTCCCTGGTGTGCTATATTAGGTCGCTAACCTCCCCTTACCGACCCTCCTGTCTGGGGCCATAGATGTGGGTAAGCTGCTTGGATGCGCTCTAACTCCTCTTGTAATTTGAAACACCAGCCACTGGCATGGCCATACTCCATGTGGTACTCACAGAAGAAGGGAGCTGGAGGGTTATGAGACACTCCCCTATACCCTATTGGTCGCTGGAGAAGACCCTGTTGATCATAAGATTCCATCTCCCATTTTTTCCAGGTTCTCGGGAGAGGGAGGGCGTCGGCAGCCATGATATGTAAAGGAGGTGTGGGGCGAGCTTTTGGCATCAATAACCGGGGCCTAGGAGCTTCTGGTATGAAGGGCCGCACATATTCCCTTTGGGGAGGAGCTCAGGGGGGGGGCTATGGGATGACTTCTTTCAACGGGGGCTGTTGCATATGCCTGTTTAGCCCGTCGGACCTTCAGCCCTTCCTCCTCATTTATGTATTTCTCAAGAAGACCGCTAGTAATTCCTCAGTTGTTGGGTTTCCTGACCACAAGGTGTGTGTTCGATCATGTTTCACACAGAAGCAATAAAAATAATAAATACTCCTATTTATTACAACACACACAACACACGCATGCTATTACAACAAGTGTAGACATAACCGTAAATTAAAATTGCAATAAAAGGACATTAAACTACGTTATACCTTCCGTATGACGTGTAGCGGGAACGGCATCAACCGGAACGATCCTCGTAAGAATCGTCTCTATCCGTATCCACGCCGAGCTCCTCGGGATGACTTCGCCAAGCCACGAGCTTCGTCTTCGTACGGGTTACTAGCCTCGTGTTGAAGACGACGTGATCGAGAGATGATCACGATCCGAATCCAAATTCGGACCTAAAAACAAGTCCTCAAGACTTGCTTCTCCGGAGAGGTATTCGTCAACCGATTGACGAATCCTTCGTCCTCCACCTCAGAGGATTACCGGAGATCAAATCCCCGGTATGTTAGCCGCTGTCGGAGCACTAACCGTCGTCCAAACGACGCTCCGACGAGAGGAGAAGAAGCTGTCCAGAAAACTGGACAGCTTGGTGGAGGAGATAGGCGCCGGCCAACAAAGGAAGCCAAGTGCTTACCTTGATGCCAAACCTAAGGAGGATCGCCGGAACTCTTCCGGCAGCAGCTTGACGCGAGGAGGAAGGAAGCCGCCTCGACGCCGGTTGAGGAGCTGTGGTCAAGCGGCAACACAAGTCGGGCGGCTCTTGATGTTGGGCGCCAAAATTGGATTAGGTTTAGGTTAGGGTTTAATCCCTATTTTATAGAGAACTAATTCTCTTAATGGTTAATGGATCATATCCATAAAGCCCGTTAACCCGCTCCATTAAGATAAGTTAAAATAAACCAAACCATGATGGTTTATTTTAAGTTAAAACGAACCGAACCAACCTTTGGTTCATTCGTTTAATATAAACCAAACCCTTTGGTTTATTCTCATCCATTGGATTAGGACCAAACCATTTTGGTCCATCCATTATGTCTTCATAAGACACCGCCATCCACGCTTCCATTGCGATCAAACAATTTCATGCTCGCTTTATGTTTGGTCCAACCAAACATAGTTTCTCTCGGTCTGAGAATCCCATTCTCAAGCTCGTTTTAAATACTTTGGATTACACTCGTTGTGCGTGTGACCAAATAGGTTCTCGGTTTATGTTGGCCGTCTATAATTAACCATTAATTATAGAACGATCATGAGTGGCACCTAGTAGTACATCATGATCCCCAATTAACCGAAAAGATAAACGGTTGATCCAGAACTATTTCTGAAACCCTTCAGTAGCTCGAATGAATCGTGCCCCATTCCCTTCACTCATCTTATACCCACTTGGTTCAGGACATGGTCTATTGTGTCAGTCCCCACTAGGCTGACTACGTCACACCTAGCCCAAGTATCATTTCCTCGTCCGACGGATTCTAGTTACTCCACATGTATCGAAGAGTACCTTACTCTAAACATGTATTGCTTTGGCCAAAGACTTTAGTAACAATCCGACGAGAGGCCATGGGTATACATCTCCTCGCAAGGAGTGGTGAATCCTTTATAGGCTATTCAAACACCTTCGATCACTTCGACTTATAACCAATCATACCGGGTCCACATCTCCTTAGAGATGTTTGCTTAAGATGTCAAAGCATAAGTCTCCATGATCAAGATGACTTGAATACCGCAAGTCAAAGGAACATCGCACTTAAGCCACAGTAAGAACTTCATTGACATATCTATATATGCAGAGAACCATATGAAGTCTTACGACTGGTCACTCCAATGAACTAGTTACCATAACTAGCATCCACGATTAACTCCGGACATCACTATGTCTCCAGCCAGTGAGAATCAGCTGCTTGGATACACCAAGGAGTATACCTCGTGCTAGTCTCGACAATTGATGGTGTCCAAATCCATCAATTCATCGACTAGGGATAATTCCGATACATCACAATTACACATGTAGAGATACTCACTAGTTGTGATCCAATCACAAATTCTCTCATGCTGTGAATCGTATCGTGGACATTCAGTAAATGAGTTTAAGATCCAATCAATACATGAAACATGTATACTCAAATAGTGAATCTTCATTTATCATATAAATGGTTCATACATAAGGCGATTGCCTTAGGACATCTCTCATATATTACTAACAGACTCCCACTTGGCCTAATGCCAATCGCTACGGTATCCAATACCATAAGCCCCAACATGACCCTCAAACTTACTTTGAGGTAATGCTTTAGTCAAAGGATCCGCTAAGTTCCTTTCAGTGGAAATTTTCTCGATTTGTATTTCGTTCCTACTTATGATCTCTCTGATAAGATGATAGCGGCGAAGCACATGTTTGGATCATTGATGAGACCACATCAAGTTCATAGATGAACTACTTGATCCAAACCGCTTCCTTTGTCGCTTCCAAAGTCGCAACGATTCTCGCCTTAGTGGCGTAATCCGCTATAGTGTCAAGCTTGGAACCTTTCCAACTTATCTGCGCCCATTCTAGGTGAATACATACCCGCATTTCTAAGACATGGAATCATCCTTATGCATCATCGATCCGCATCCGTATACCCACGTATCACCATGTACCCTTCTCCATATATTAGGAACACATCCTTAGTTCTTCTCAAGTACTTAAGGATCGTCTTAATACCGCCAATGATCCATTCTCGATCGGATCGTATCTGCCGTGACACTCGAGCATACGATACATCGGGCCTCGTACATAACATAGCATACATGATAGATCCTATTGCGGATGCATAGGAATCTTACTCATGCAAATCCTCTCGCCTTCGTATACGCGGACACATAGACTTCGAAAGGTGTTCCCCATGCCTGATGGGCAGATAACCTTTCTTGGATTCCGACATGCTAAACCTCTTTAGCACTCGGTCTATATATGTAGACTGCGAAAGACCAAGCAACTGTTTCGATCTTTCTCTATAGATCTTAATCCCAAGGATGTAGGTTGCTTCTCCCAGGTCTTTCATGGAGAATGTCTTGGATAACCAAACCTTAACTGACTGTAAGATTGACACATCGTTTCCTATAAGTAATATCTCATCGACATACAATACTAGGAACACGACTGCACTCCCACTAACCTTCTTGTACACACAAGGTTCGTCTGGATTTTGTGAGAAATCAAACTTTTTGATCGTCTCATCAAAACGGATATTCCAGCTCCTGGATGCTTGCTTCAATCCATAAATGGATCGTCGCAACTTGCATACCTTGGTTTTATCAACCGATGTGAAACCCTCGTTGTTATCATATACACGTCCTCGAGCAAGTTTCCATTAAGGAAAGTCGCTTCACATCCATCCGCCATATCTCATAATCATAATGAGTCGCTATGGCCAGAGCATCCGAATGGATTTAAGCATAGCTACAGGCGAATAGGTTTCGTCATAATCAACACCTTGTTTTTGACGATATCCTTTCGCCACCAATCTAGCCTTATAGGTAATCACATTACCATCCATGTCGGTTTTCTTCTTGAAAACCCACTTGCACCCTATAGGCTTTATGCCTTCAGTGGGTCAACCAAGTTCCAAACTTGGTTTCGTACATGGAATCCATTTCCGACTTCATGGCACCAAGCCACTTATCCCTTCTGAACTTGTCACTTCTTCATAGCTGGTAGGCTCCTCATCATCAATGAGTAACACGCTGCTCGATTCACTTACAGAAATCCATATCTCTCGTGAATATTGCGTGTTCTACCGTGATCTACGAAGATGTGGTGTTACATTAGGTCCAATTGATTGCTCATCACTATGAGTTGTCTACCAGTTGTGCTTCACCGTGTATCTCATCAATGTCTATTTGAGTCTCTCGAGCCTCCTCAAGCTCAACGACACTCCCACTGCTTTCTTGCAAGAGAAACTCTTTCTCTAGAAACACAAAGATGCCTTGAAACAAACACCTTTTGTTCCACAGATGATAGAATTGGTAACCCCTTGTTTCCTTAGGGTATCCAATAAATAGACATTTATCGACTTAGCATCCGGTTTGTCTCGATCTGATCCGCTTCACATAGCGAGGACAACCCCATATCTTCAAGTAAGATACATGAGGTTTCTTACCATTCCATATCTCATATGGAGTAGTTGAGACTACCTTGGTAGGCATTCTGCTTAACAAGTAAATATGTAAAGTGCATAACCCCAAAAGGACTTGGGAAGAGTTGCATGATTCATCATTGACTGACCATGTCCAACAAGGTCCTAAGACGCCCCTCGATACACCATTATCTTTGTGGTGTATAGGGCGAGTCCATTGAGACAATATGCCATTGTCTCTTAGATAATCAAGAAACTCTTGACTTAAGTATTCACCACCTCGATCCGATCAAGTATTTTAATACTCTTGTCATGTTGTTTCTCTACTTCATTTCTGAATTCTTTGAACCTTTCAAAGGCTTCAGACTTGTGTTTCATCAAGAACACTTACCCAAACCGTGAGTGATCATCGGTGAAGGTAATGAAGTAGCTATAGCCTCCTAAAGCTTGAGTTGACATAGGTCCACATACATCGATATGTACTAGACCTAGTAACTCTCCCACTCGTTCACCTTTTCCAAGAAAGGTAACTTAGTCATCTTGCCTTTTAAGCATGATTCGCATGTATCGTATGAATCCAATTCAAGCGATTCCGAATTCCACATCGGTGTAATTCGGACATGCGTTCTTGCTTACATGGCCAAGACGACAATGCCACATGTAGGAGTCTATTTGATTATCCTTTCGAGCACTCTTGTTGCTCGCCGATATTGCAAATGTCCTTTGGATACGTCCAGCGTATAAACACCATTGCTTAAAGTTCCTCCATAAAGAACCCCCATTCAAAGTTATGTAACAACAATTGTTACTAAACGTCGAATGGAAACCATTTCTATTTAGACAAGAAATAGAAATGATGTTCTTTATCAGCGAAGGAACATAAAAGCAATTGTCGATTCTAAGACAAGTCCTACAGGAGTTCCAACAAATACGTTCGATGGCGAGTCGACACCTGCTCCATTCCCAACACGTAAATTTGACTCTCCCTTGGCGAGTCTTCTTCTATTCCTTAGCCCATGTATGTCATTACATATATGTGAGCCACACCCAGATCAAATACCCAAGTGTCGAGGAAATAGAATGACAATCAATAAAGAAGATTTCTGAAGAAGATGGGGCATCCGATGCCTTATCCTTCTTCATGGACTCAAGATAAATCTTGCACTTTCTTCGCCAATGGCTCTCCTTGCCATAATGATGGCAAGTTTCCTTTTGTGCTAGTTCTACCTTCTTAGCCTTTCTCTTCTTTCCCTTCTGCTGTTCCTTTGACTTCCTCTTAGAACCTTTCTTCGAGGAATCAACTAACAGCACTGTCCCCTACTCATGCTTCTCAGAAGGCTCCACAGTCTTGACAAAGATGTTTAGCAAGACGAGATGAACCTCCTTGCATCTCGGAGGTGAAGAGGAGCTTGGACTTCAAACCTTTGAATCTCACTTGCTCATCAACCAACTCACAGAGATGAAGGACTACGACATGAGCATCCATATGCTCATGTCGCTTTAAGCTTAGGTTCCATCGCGGCTAGCATGATGCAACTCATTTGTTCGTAATCACTCATGTTTCGATAGGCCAACAATTGGTCCAAAGTTGCATCATCACTAGGACGGGCGGGAAGAGGCGCCGAGGACATACAAGCTTTTCACCTTGAGAACAATTCTCAAGTTTCTAAGCCCGATCCAAGAAGTTCGCCCGATCAATTTATTTGAATCCAAAATGGAACGCAAATTCAAACACATCATGATCAATATATTAACTTAGAAATACAAAACGAGCATATATGAGAAAATGATTTTAAAATGCATCAATATACATTTATAAATCCCATTCATTTTTCTAATTCAAAAACCCCAAAATCACTTCGGGAGATCGTAGGTCCATCTCTGAATGGGCTGATATCCATCATAGATAAGAACAACCTTGGAGTGAGTCCAACAAGCCATTCTTAGCTATGATGGTGGGTATCAAGTATACCGATTACATATCATGTATATGTAACTATCACAATGTGCTATCAACTAATTGAATGTTTACACATACATTGGGTTGTTAACACATTAACAAGTATGCATCATATGCATAGCACCCAACTTCACCTCTCTTCACATCGACCTTGGAGTGAGTCCAACAAATCGATGCTCCAAGTTAAAGCCGACCCATTAATCGCGAAATAGTTTTAATATGGTTAGAGCGCATTCAACCAATTAGCAGCTTGGAGTGAGTCCAACAACCCAAACTAACGATTGACCTCGACTCTTACCATATTAGAGTTAAACTATTCCAATGATTTGAACATGTTCGAGTTGGGCTTGGAGAGTCCAACAACCCAAACAAGAAATGTAACTCTGGTTCTAACCATATTAATGGAAGGTGTAGGCTTTAATATTGAGTTAGGGTTTTTATGTCTCATCCTCTTTGCATGCAAATAACTATTATCTACATGGCATGGCATACATGGCATACATCTACATGTCACGACACGCATGACATAATGTTATGCATCTAATGCAATTACATGGCATACAATTATGTCATGTATATATTTCCTTATATGTCATAACTATTTATGGAAATAAAATATGTTTAAGATTTGATTCTCCAAATCAAATCATAATTAAATTAGGAAACAAATTTCCAAATCTAATCACATATTTTATTCATGGAATTATTTGATTAAGGAAAATCTATTTAGGAAACCAATTTCCTAAATCATTAAAACTACTTATGGAAATAAAATATTTTAAGATTTGATTTCCCAAATCAAATCATGATTAAATTAGGAAACAAATTTTCAGAATTTAATCAAATATTTTATTTATGGAAAATATCAATTTCCATAAATACTTCCAACTTTCTAAAAGTGGAAGATTTCCATAAATACTTCTAGACTTTCCAAAATTGAAAAATTTCCATAAATACTTCTAAATTTCCAAAATTAGAAAATTTCCAGAAATACATTATGACTATCGCAAAACCATTTTTACGATTATGTCGAAACACAACCTGGGCTCTGATACCACTGTTGGGTTTCCGGCACCGCGGCGTGTGTGTGTTCGATCATGTTTCGTAAACATGAGCACAGCGGAAGCAATAAAATAATAAATACTCCTATTTATTACAACACACACAACACACGCATGCATATTACAACAAGTGTAGACATAACCGTAAATTAAAATTTGCAATAAAAGAAAATTATCTACGTTATACCTTTCGTATGACGTGTAGCGGGAACGGCATCAACCGGAGCGATCCTCGTAAGAATCGTCTCTATCCGTATCCACGCCGAGCTCCTCGGGATGACTTCGCTAACCACGAGCCGTCTTCGTGACGGGTTACTAGCCTCGTGTTGAAGGCGGCGTGATCGAGAGATGATCACGGTCCGAATCCAAATTCGGACCTAAAAACAAGTCCTCAAGACTTGCTTCTCCGAGAGGTATTCGTCAACCGATTGACGAATCGCCGTCCTCCACCTCAGAGGATTACGAGATCAAATCCCGGTATGTTAGCCGCTGTCGGAGCACTAACCGTCGTCAAGCGACGCTCCGAGAGGAAGAAGCTGTCCAGAAAACTGGACAGCTTGGTGGAGAGATAAGGCGCCGGCCAACAAAGGAAGCCAAGTGCTTACCTTGATGCCAAACCTAAGGAGGATCGCGGAACTCTTCCGGCAGCAGCTGACGCCGGCGAGGAGGAAGGAAGCCGCTTTGGGCGGCCTTGTTGGAGCTGTAGGGCCTATTTTATAGAGAACTAATTCTCTTAATGGTTAATGGATCATATCCATAAAGCCCGTTAACCGCTCCATTAAGATAAGTTAAAATAAACCAAACCATGATGGTTTATTTTAAGTTAAAAAACGAACCAACCAACCTTTGGTTCATTCGTTTAATATAAACCAAACCCTTTGGTTTATTCTCATCCATTGGATTAGAACCAAACCATTTTGGTCCATCCATTATGTCTTCATAAGACACGGCCCATCACGCTTCCATTGCGGTGAAACAATTTCATGCTCGCTTTATGTTTGTCGACCAAACATAGTTTCTCTCGATCAGAATCCCATTCTCAAGCTCGTTTTAAATCCTTTGGATTACACTCGTTGTGCGTGTGACCAAATAGGTTCTCGGTTTATGTTGGCGTCTATAATTAACCATTAATTATAGAGCGATCATGAGTGGCACCTAGTAGTACATCATGATCCCCAATTAGCAGAAAAGATCAGCGGTTGATCAGAACTATTTACGAAACCCTTGAGCTCGAATGAATCGTGCCCCATTCCCTTCACTCATCTTATACCCACTTGGTTGGGACATGGTCTATTGTGATCCCACTAAGGTGACTACGTCACACCTAGCCCAAGTATCATTTCCTCGTCCTACGGATTCTAGTTACTCCACATGTATCGAAGAGTACTTTACTCTAAACATGTAATGCTTTGGCCAAAGACTTTAGTAACAATCCGACGAGAGGCCAGGGGTATACATCTCCTCGCAAGGAGTGGTGAATCCGGTATAGGCTATTAGACACCTTGATCACTTCGACTTATACCCAATCATCCCGGGTCCACATCTCCTTAGAGATGTTTGCTTAAGATGTCAAAGCATAAGTCTCCATGATCAAGATGACTTGAATACTGCAAGTCAAAGGAACATCGCACTTAATCCACAGTAAGAACTTCATTGACATATCTATATATGCAGAGAACCATATGAAGTCTTACGGCTGGTCACTCCAATGAACTAGTTACCATAACTAGCATCCACGATCAACTCCGGACATCACTATGTCTCCAGCCAGTGAGAATCAGCTGCTTGGATACACCAAGGAGTATACCTCGTGCTAGTCTCGTGTAATTGATGGTGTCCAAATCCATCAATTCATCGACTAGGATAATTCCGATACATCACAATTACACATGTAGAGATACTCACTAGTTGTGATCCAATCAAAAATTCTCTCATGCCGTGAATCGTATCGTGGACATTCAGTAAATGAGTTTAAGATCCAATCAAATACATTAAACATGTATACTCAAATAGTGAATCTTCATTTATCATATAAATGGTTCATACATAAGGCGATTGCCTTAGGACATCTCTCATATATTACTAACAGTAGCTAGCTGCCAGTTTTCTCAACAAAGAGCTAAGGAAAGGCCCCTCTCTCAACCCATGAGGGATGGCCACCCTTAGATCATTTGTCTTTGCCAAAGGAGTATTCCAAGTGGTAGAAGTGAATCGGTAAAGATACCCTCTTAGTGATTCTGAAGTCTCCTAGATAATATGCATTAGGATTGAAGCATCGTGCTTATATTTCTTGCAGCTAGAAAATTCTTGGTGGAACACCCCTTGAAAATCAGCGAAATAGGTAATGGATCCCAGAGGGAGGGTATCAAACCACTTCTGTGTAAAGACGGTTAAGGTGGTATAAAAAACCTGACACTTAAGAGCATCAGTATAGAAGTGAAGCGAGGCGACTCCCACAAATTGCGACAAATGTTCTTCCGGGTCAGTTGTGCCATCTGTTGGTGCAATCGGCCCGGGTTGACTCGAGTTTGACTCGAGCAGTATTTTGATGATAGACAAAACTTATGACATGAGATTGTCATAGGAAAGTCCAACATGGAGTTGGCATGGAAAATCCAAGCATGGGGCTTGGTGTGGAAAAGTCTAAAGCATTGCGAAGTCGTGTGTTTGGTGCTTGGTGAGAAATGCAATGCGAAGCCGTGCGCTTGGTGCATTTGGGAAGGCTTGAGGACTTGGCAAGTTCACTAGGCTCAGGGTCCTTGAGTCAGTGAATGATGACATTGCAAAGTCATGCGCTTGATGCATCCGAGGGACCGCCGAACGGGAAGCGAATGGAGTGAAGCCCAAGGGAAGCATACTTCGAGGGCAAGAGGCGCGAAGGATGGCGTTGCGAAGCCATGTGCTTGGCACATCCGAGAGACGTAAGCCGAGGGAAGAGAGCTTCGGTGGGGAACTCCATGAGTGATGAGGTGAACTTGTCCAAGTGGCTAAGACTGAGTGTCGGATGCTCAAATAACTTGGTGTTTGAGGTTTTACCCTACATCACGATCGATAGGTGTCGCCGCTGATCGCCCAAGTCGACTAGGTTCACCGTGTTAGATCGCAATTTTGTGGCGGTAGTTGATCGCTATGGATCGGGCAATGATCGCTAAGGGATGACAGTTGACTGATGGGAATGTCGCGGGCACATAATGCTCCGTAGACGATTGGGTAGTAGACTACTAGGTCACCAGTCGACTAATGAGCATGATCAGTCGACTGGTGGGTGATCCGTTGGAACTTGTCCAACGTGGATTGGGCCGTTGTGAGACAACGGCTACAGGAGCAGTCGCCTGGGGCTTTTTGGCAGTCCACTTCTAGGCACGAAAATAGCTCGATGCAGGTTATAAATGGAGCTTGAGATGGAGGTTTTTGCTAAGACTTTAAGGGTGACTTTGGACGGGAATTGCTGCTGCATTCCAGACCTTCAAGAGCCAACCAAAGCAAGCAACAAGCAAGTGATTAAAGCAATCGTGTAAAAGTTTTCTTTTGTATTATCTTTGTATTTTAGCTTGTATTTCTATATTACTATTGTAATTGCTTGTACGAGGTTTCTCCACCTTCGACGTGTTGTCGAGAAGGAGTTTAGTTAGTGACGTGCACATAACTAGAGCTCGTTGAGCTTGCCCCGTGGAGTAGGAACCATTCGGTTCCGAACCATGTACATCTTGGTGTATTGTGTATGCCTGTGCATATTTGTTTATCTTGTTAGTATTATTATTGTTATTCCGCTGCGCTAATAAGAATCATAGACAAGCGACGCACAAGAACGATCTTATTCCACCGCACACGGGATTGAGGACTATTCACCCCCCTCTAGTCGGCCACCGACGTTCCTACACCATCATACTTACTCACTTGAGGATTTCTGAAATATGAAGGTGGTAGTTCAGAAAGAATATCGATGGTGAAGGGACTAGGCTCGTAAGTCTCGAGAGCCCTGGTTGATTGACTTTCTCCCTGCTCTTCTTGCCTGGTTTGTGTTACTGGTAGGGTGTTCTGATGTATTATCCCCGTAGCCCATCACCGAACAATACCTCGACATTTGCCGTTGTACGAAGAGGAGGAGGCATCTCATGCTGCTGTCCTCGAGGAGAGGGTTCGTCCAATTGGGGATGGAGATATCCTACCCTTCTCCTCTCTTTGGCCAAGGCTTCAACCCACAGCTGTGTCTACATGACCCTCAACTGTGATGGCAATAATGTAATGGGGTTCTCCTCAGCAGAGGAGGCTGTTGGATGTTGTATCTCTTCTAGCTGCATCTCAACGTCTTGCTCAATAATGTTTTCCACATACGACGCCAACTGATACGGTCGTATGCGAATTTTCTCACCTCCTTTCAATGCCAAGATGCGTACAGGAGACTTAGGGTTCTCTCCGGGCACAATAGTTATAGAACACGAGTAGAAAATATGAAAATCCAAAGTAGAGAGCAAAGACATAGAATTTTATGTGATTCGGAATAAGGATTCCTACTCCACGGGATGAGCTTTCTCATGAGCTACGGTGCCAAGGCACTTTCACTATAAAATTCCTCCTTTGTGGAAAAAGTTTCCAGAGGTGGAGGAAAAACCTCTTACAATCTGCTCAGTGTACAAAGATCAAAAGAATGAAGCCCACTCCCCCTCGTCGTCTCCTCTTCCCTTTCTTCCTCTTCTTCTTCTTCTCCGGCGATGTGATTGCTCCTAGCTCTTCTGTCTTTTAGTTTGGAAGTCGGATCCCTTTCTCTCTCCCTTCCTCTGCCTTTTATCCTCCCTCTCTTTCTTTGCCAGCTATCACGTAACAAACCCCTTTCATCACCATCCACGTGGCCGCCTTGTTTACCTAGAGAAACATTCTGTTAAAGAGATAAGGAGTGGAGACTCCTCCGAATATTATGTGGGGTCTTAGTTTGTTATGTAACAAACTCCTACAAATATTTCGAAAAATATTCTAACCTTTCTCTTTCACCCTCTCTCCCTTTGTCAGGTTAGCCTAAGCCTAATACCTAGGCTTAGTCTAGCTCTTAGACTCCATATCTCAGACTTCTTATAATAGCCCGAGCCAATTCCCGGACTCTTCTTACGGAGTCAATTTCCAGACTCGCTTTGCCGAACTAATTCCCCCACCCACTCAACCGAACCAATTCCCAGACTCACTTTGTCGAGCCGATTTCACCGACCTACTTCACCGAGCCAATCCCCCAAACCTGCTTCACCGAACCAATTCTCCGGTTCAGACAATGTCTTCCACGTGGTTTCTCTCATTTTAATCCATAAATCAGGTAACAGCGGTATCAATAAATAAGCTTAAACATATATATGTTTGGTTTGTTAATTTTCGTGAACAGTGTTCGAGAATAATATTTATGAATAATGTTCGTGAACAGTGTAATAAATAAATTCATTTGAAATTTATTTATGAGCTTATTTATACTCATTTATAAAAAAGATTAAAATATTAAAAGTTTAAAATAAACAAACAAACTTAACTTAAGAGTTTGATAACGTTTAAATAAATCGAACTTAAACAAATTTGAATCTCAAACTTTGATACTCAATAAATAAGCCAAGCTAAATTCAAGCTAAAGTCAAGCTCAATCTCTATAAAAAAGAAACCAAGTCAAACTTCAATATGTTTTTTAATAGTTTAGTTAATTTTACACTTGATTTGGTTCGGTTTGATTTAATTATCTTATCAAATAAATTTGAACACCGTAAAATTTGATTTAGCTTGACTCGTTTACAATCTCATTTATGCTTAGATGCGACAAATAGCTGGCCACTCAAGGCGGGCATGTCTTGGGCCATACCCACCGGCCTGAAACGTCAATAATAATGTGGCACGTTTAGGAGGACTTCCATTTTGGCGTGACGTGAGTCAAACTTAGCCAAATAAATAAGAAACTCGAGTGTGGTTCGATCCCAAACTTACATGTAAATAGCTAGTTTGTACAAGAGAACGTAGTGTCCTAGAATCATAGTTATAACGTGTTTCAAGATGTAGGCGTATGGAATTCGTATTTCAAGGTGTATCAGCATAATAGATATAACGTGACAAAGACATTTATCCTGCAAAATGAAAATGATATCCATTTCCAAAGCCAAAACGTATTTTTTTGTAAAATTATGTGATGTTTGATTTAAAATGGCATCCGTTAATTCCTGTTCTTGCCCCTGGATCACCAGCACGCTCATCAATTTATCTATAAGGTCAACTTAAAGGGACAACTTTAAATAAAACAACCGGCGCCTCCACCGCCAGTGTATCTCTTTCTGATCTCCATTTAAATCCTCAATCTGTTGGCTATGCTCCCGAAATCATTATAATCGAAGTTGAGTTCAAATGTCAAAGCACATCAAAAGCACACCTGAGATCGATCATCGGAAAGATCCCGCAATGGGTTGCTGCTTCTCTTCGGCCGCCGCCGCTTCCGTCGACTCCAATACCCGCCCATCGACCGCCAAAGTCATCGGACTCGACGGTTCCTTGACGGAGCATCCCGTTCCTCTGACGGCCTCGAAAGTCATCATCGGCGCCTCCGGCGACGGCCTCTTCCCCCGGCGCGTGCATACTAGTGTTGGAACCAGAAGCGCCCCTCCGCTCCGGGCAGATATACTTCGTGCTCCCTTCCACCAAGCTCGCCTATCCACTCTCCTCCTCCGACATGGCGGTGCTGTCCATCACGGCAAGCTCCGCGCTCTCCTCTGTTTCTGAAAAGAAGCAGAGGCAGGCGACGACTTGGGAGATGCCGGTGGCCGAGGTCGACGAGGCGATGTGCGAGATAATTAACGAGAGCAGCTGCTGCGCTCCGGACTTGTTCAACTCCGAGGTGCTTCGTCGGAAGCCGGTGAGCAGGAGGAAGGTGGGCATGATGCCGTCCATTGACGAAGACGAGGAGGGAAGTTCTCGAAATGGCAGGGCATGGGCGTCCTTGTAATTTACTGCGTGCGTGTGCAGTAATTCGCTTTCCGAAGATGGAAAAAGATAAAAGTTGATATATATTTCTTTGGAAATTTAAATGGAAAATAAATGAATGAAAGAGAGGGGTTTCAAACACACGTCATGATATTTCTTTCCTTTTGGGCAACTCGATTGCTCGATAACTCTGTCATTCGATGATTCAGCCTCTCAGCTCAGTTTAACGCTAGCTAGTTTGCCACTCGACAACTCGATTACTCAAGTGACTCGACCACTCGGATGATTAAGCAGTTTGGCTCTTAGGCTACTTGACTGATACTATTATAACCCGACTTAGGGAATAGAGGAAGGAAAAAGTAGAGGGTTGTGATTCGGAGGGTAAGATCAGATGAACAAGACTACAGCTCAGGATATATAGGCGAGTCGAGTGGGACTTAACTCGGAAAGTTAAGCCGAGTTGAGAGGATTATAACTTGGGGAGTCGAGCTGAGTTAGAAGTATATCGACTTGATGACTAGAGTGAAGTCGGATAATGACTCAGGGAAGTGAACCGAACTAGAGAATTGGTGACTCGGAAAGAAAAATTAAATCGGGGGGAGGAGTAGCGGGAAGGGTTAATTAAAGGAATGACATACGAATAAAATGAAGGAAAGAAAGGACCCCACGATATGTTTTCATAGGAGTTTGTTATATATCATAACCAACCAAGACACCTCGGAGGCCCCACAGAAGATTCCTAATAGCGCATACTCTCTAACGACATAACAATATGATTCCACGAACCTACATGACTCTCCACGTGGAAGGTAATCCAAGTGGTTTGTTACACAACAACTGACCATAGGAACAACAAATATAAAAAGAAAAGAAGGCGAAAGAAGAAAGGGGATTCTCATTGTTTTTCTATTTACACTCATTGTTCTCAGATAACAAGGTCGGTATGCTTCTTCTTCTTGTTGATCTTGAAATACAGACTTTAAGGGAAACATCGGAAGGCTAACCGACAAGGAAAAGGAGCATCCTCGGTGAGACAAGATTGAGGGGGAACTATCTGCATGTTATTTCTTTTTCTTTGTATAAGCTATTATTGGTAAGAGGTTTCTCAACCTCCGGAGGTACTTCCGAGAAGGATAGATTATAGTAAAGGTGTCTAGCGTCAGAGCTCGCTCTAGAGCTCATCCGTGGAGTAGGAATTTGAATTCTGAACCACGTTAAATCTCTTGTACTCATATTATTTACTGTTGTGGCCGGAGAGAACCCCAGTCCTCTTCAACACCTTTATTTAGAAGAGGCAAAAAATCTATGCCGCATTAGTTGGCGCAGTCTATGGGAAACAATTTTTGGCCGAACAAGACGTTGAGATGCATCTACAAGAGATCCCTTCTCCTGCAGCTTCCTCTACAAAGGAGGCTCCCATCACATTGTTGTCGTCTCAGTTAAAGGGTCTGGTGGACAATGCAGTATCTCTAAAGCCTTGGTAAGGGAAATAAAGAGGATGGGATATCTCCATCCTCATTTCGGTGAGCCTTCTCAAAGGGATCCACCACTTGAAGGACCTTCTCATATTCCTTTGCCTGCCTCCCAAGAAACCGAGATAGGACCAGGGGGAGAGTCATTCCACAAAAGCACCAGAACCTTATGAGCCCTGTCTTTCATCGAAGACATAGTGCGGGAGCGACCACCGACACATTTTCTTGCCCCCCAAGTGGGGATGTACGATGACACTTTCAATCCAGAAGAGCATCTGCCCCAGTTTAAAGGTGCAACTGCCCTTCATTGTTACACTGACACCCTTAAGTGTCGGGCCTTCTGCATCACCTAGTCGTCATCCGCTCAGAGATGGCTTAAGTCTCTACCTCCCAATTCTATTACATGTTATGCTGATTTGAAGGGAGTTTTTCTTAAGAAGTTTGCTAGTTGTAAAACATATAAGCATTATACCTCCATTTTACTTCATTTGAAACAAAAGTCATTTAAATCCTTAAGGAGTTATATACACAGCTTTATGACTACTTTTCGGGAGATACCCTCAGCAATACCTGACTTCTTAAGGGTCGCTATCCCTTATGGGCTAAAGGAAGGACCCTTCCTTAATTCTTTGTTGACGAAGCCAACTGCTAGTTATGAAAAGTTACTTAGCCGTGCTGAAGAGTATATTAATGAAGAGAAAGGGTTAAAGGTGAGAAGGGAAGAGAAGGAGTCTACCTCCACTCTTGCAGAAAGGAATCCTCCTTCTATTCAGCGGGGGCTTCCTCAAAGGGAATATACCAAATCATTTTTTCCCGAGGTACCCTGTTCTCGACCCCCAATGTTGGGAGCTCATCCTCATCCTCCCCTTCGAGTTATGGCCATTGAGGCCCTACCCCTCCCACGGACATGGAAGGAGCGGGAAATGAAAGTATGCGATCAGTAGGGTGTCCTTCAGTGCCCTGCCGGAGTGATTGATTTGCTTTTAAACCCCGTGTTAGTTTATATCAATGTACTGAATCTACATCTGAAACCTGGGGTGCAGTCCTAACATCTCACACCCATATTCGTGGCTTAATACACAAACAGATAATCCTAGGTGTTTGTGAGATGCAAAGGCTTACTTAGGTCTATAGGATCATGAAATTTAAATTAACCTATGCTAGATTAATTTTTAGTTTTCCTTTAAGAAAATAATATTACTTAATAGATTTTGAATAAATGAATATCAAAGCATCCTAGTCTACGAAGCATAATCCAAGTTGTCTTCCAAGCATACTAAACTCAGCTTCTGGAAGTGGTTTAATGAAGATGTCAGCAAGATTAGACTTGGACTCAACATAGTTGAGTTCAATACTGCCCTTTGCCACATGATCTCTCACAAAGTGATGTCTAACATCAATATGTTTAGTACGTGAGTGATGGATTGGATTTTTAGTTAAGTTTATTAAACTTATGTTATCAACCAATGTTTTGACCTTTTTGTATTCTAATTCAAAATCTTTAAGCATGTGCATCATCCATAATAATTGTGCCACACTTTCACCTAATGCTATGTATTCAGCTTCAGTTATGGAAAGAGAAACACAATATTGCTTCTTGCTGAACCAGCTTACTAAGCATGATCCTAAGAGTTGACATCCTCCACTAGTACTTTTCCTATCCAGTTTACACCCAACATAGTCTGAGTCAGAGTATCCTACTAACTCAAAGTTATTGTTGGATCGAAGCGGATCGCTAGAGGGGGGGGGGTGAATAGCGATAAAAACTTTTCTTTTAAATCGTTCGATAGACAATTAAATGCAGCGGAAATGTAAATAAAAACTAAATGAGATAAATAGTTTTTTTACTTGGTTCGTAGCCTTCGGCTACTACTCCAAGGCCCTAACGGTCTTAGACCGTGTACGGAGGGCAATTCACTAAAATACTCCTCCTCGTTGGAGGTAGGAGTTTTACGATTACAAAAGCCTTCGAAGCAAAAAGATAGAGAGACAAACCCTCTCTTCTATTAAAGTAAAATGCAACGAAAAGTCTCGATTAAAAAGAATTGCAATATTGAAAGCAATAACAAATTAAGATTATACTAACAACTAAACAAAAGAAACTTTAAGCTAGGGTTGTTGGCAGCACTTCGTTGTTGTAGAGTCGTTAGAGAGTTGCAGCGTAACGGAGGCTTTTGAGCACTTAGAATTGAGGATGAAACCCTAGGTTTGGCCCTCCTTTTATAGCCTTTAAGCCCCTCAACGAATGGGTCTTCAACCAATCACAAATGGGCACAAAACTCCTTGAAAAATGGTGATAAAGCTTGACTCATCGAGGCTGATTTTTGACCACCTGAACTGCCGGCTGAATCGGGCGCCGCTGAATCGCGGTTTTGACTACAATAAAGAGTTAGCTCAAAATATAAGTGGATTCGACGGCCACTTGCCGTCCGATCTCAACATAGACCTTCCATGGGAAGTCTTGGGTCGAATCGTCGCCTAAGATCATCCCCGTAAAGAGGATACGACCTCACTTACGCTCGCACACACGAGCTTACCTCGATACTTACATGTCTCTTTTGCTTCCGGCCTTCCACTCGATTCCTTCGGCTCCCTCCGAAGTAACTCGAGTGTCGCCCGACCACCGTGGCTTCCTCCGGGTGTCGCTAGCCTTCAGCTCCAGCATTGAGACTTTTCTGCACACTTGATTTAGCTCGTGAGATAACAATATAAGCTTAACTTTATATCGTTTGCTATAATCAAAACTTAGGTTCGACTTAGGTGCCCACTACACCAACAATCTCCCCCTTTTTGATTTATGGCAAACCCACATACAAAGTTAAGACAAAAATAAGTATGAGATTATGCATGAATGAGTAGGAGTATATAAAAATTCTTTTTCAAGTGCTCCCCCTTGAGGAATCCTCCCCCTTGACCGAGGGTGAGTACTTGAGAAAGAGTTTTAACTCTCCCCCTTGATATGTGCTACTAAGAAAAAGAATTAAGTAACCGAAATTACTTAATATTGGCCATAGTGTTTAAAATAAGTTTTAAGTTAAGAAACCAAATCATTTCTTAACCTTGGCCTTTTGTTAAAAGTTAAATAAGTTTTCAAAACTTAAAGTTAACTTTTGGTTTAATTATGAAGTAAGAATTAAGTTATCAAAATTTTTTTTTTTGACCCATAACTTGTCCTTTTCCTTTTCCCTCTTTGCCAGATATCGAAAAGAGTAAGGGGTGTGTGGAAAACAAAATAAATGTTAAATTTAAAGTCCAAGCATGTTCCACATTTTTATTTTTAAAAATTATATACTGAAAATAAGTTCATCTATAAAATGTTCGACTCATATTTGGCTTGATTGATATGAAGGATCAACCAGTCCTGGTCAGAGTCGGTTAGTATGTATGATTATACTCCATGGTTCATAGTGATGCACTAGCTCTACATCTGGAACCAGGAGTAAGGTCCTAACATCTCACGCCCATCTACGTAGCTAAGTACACAAACACATTAGTCCTATGTGTTGTGAGATGTATTGGCTCCTTAAATCTATAGGTGCATGATATCTAAGGTATGTCCTATGCTAGTTCCATGAAAAAAAAAAGTAAGAAATAGTAGTAAGAAAATATAATTTGCAAGTTCCTATTCTATTACGCACATGCCTAATCTTCGTCTCAAGAGACTAAATCTGCTTCTGTAGTGGTTTAGTAAATATGTCTTAGGTTAGACTGAGTCAACATATTCGAAGTTGTATGGAGCCGCTGGCTACATGTTCTCGAATGAAATGGTGTTTTACCTCTATATGCTTTGTCCTTGAATGGCATATAGGTTCTTAGTTAGATTTATCGAACTTATGTTGTCTACAAAAATTTTAGTTTTGGTGAAGTCCAACCTAAAGTCTCTGAGAGTGTGCTTCATCCAAAGAAGCCGAGTTACACACTCACCCATCGCAACGATTCGCTTCTGGTAGATAAGGCAACACAATGTTGCTTCCTACTGCACCAACTCACTAGACTTGAGCCGAGTAGTTGACAACAACCACTCGTGCTCTTTCTATCGAGTTTACTACCGGCATAATTCGAATCGGAGTAGCCGATTAGTTCTAACTCCGTAGATCTAGGGTACCAAATACCAACGTTAAGTGTACCCTTAAGATATCTAAGGATACGCTTAACTAGGGTTAGGTGAGACTCCTTAGCACAGGTTTGAAACCTGGCGCACATACTTACTGCGAATAGGATGTCGGGTCGATCATAGCTAAGTATAGGAGACTTCCTATCGCGCTCCTATAGTACTTTAAGTCAATGGACTTACTTTCTAGGTCTTCTCCTATGTTAACATTAATCGCCATTGGGGTGTTTATTATCTTAGCATCTTGCATTCCAAATCTTTTAATTAACTCCTTAGTGTATTTTTGTTGATATAGGTATATACCATCCTTAGTTTGTTTAATTTGTAGACCTAAAAAGAAATTTAACTCGCCTACCAAGTTCATTTCAAACTCACTTTCCATGAGTGAAACGAACTCGCTTTGAGTTAGAGGTTCCAAAAATTATATCGTCTACGTAAATTTGAGCTATGAATATTTCTTTACCTAAGGTTTTTACGAAGAGAGTTGGGTCAACTAAGCCTTGGTTAAACCCTTTTGACTTAAGATGGATTGAAAGTCTCTCATACCAAGCTCGAGGAGCTTGTTTAAGTCCATAGAGAGCTTTCTTAAGTTTTAGAACATGGTCGGGTTTATCTAGATTTTCGAATCCGGGGGGTTGGCTAACATAAACTTCTTCTTTAATGTATCCATTTAAGAATGCCGACTTAACATCCATTTGAAACAGCTTAAATCCTCGATGTGCGGCATAAGCTAGCAACATTCGAATGGATTCGAGTCTAGCTACTGGGGCATAGGTTTCATCGTAATCTAAGCCTTCGACTTGACTAAACCCTTTGGCGACTAACCTAGCCTTGTTTCTAACTACTTCACCTTTATCATCAAGCTTATTTCGAAACACCCACCTTGTTCCAATTATCGTTTTGTCTTTAGGTGGTGGTACTAATTCCCACACTTCATTCCTAGTAAATTGAGCTAGCTCTTCTTGCATTGCAATAATCCAATCAGGATCAAGAAGAGCTTGTTCAATTGATTTGGGTTCTATCTTTGAAATTAAGGAAATTTGACTAAGGTTCCTATAGGATGCTCTAGTTCGAACTCCTAGATTAGGATCTCCTATCACTTGATCGATAGGGTGGTTAGTCTGAATCCTAGAGTGGGTTGGGTTTGTGTCACCTAATGCTTGATCAATGGGGTGACTTGGTTGAACATTAGTTTGGTTGGAGTCATCTATCACTTGATCAATAGAGTGACTTGGTTGACTTAGGTTAGGATTAACACTAGACCTGATCTCCGGATCAGAGTTAGGTCTAGTATGAATCGGCTCGCTAATTGGGGTTGCCAAGGGTTTTGTAGGTTCATGTCCTTCATCAAATACTACATTGATAGTCTCCTCGACTCTAAGGGTGTCGTGGTTATATACTCTATAAGCTCGACTTGTAGTCGAGTATCCTAGAAAGATTCCGGTCGTGGTCTTGGATGTAAATTTCCCTAGGTAATCCTTAGTGTTTAGGATATGTACCTTACACCCAAATACCCTAAAGTACTTGATGTTAGGTATTTTATCATGATAAATCTCGTATGAGGTCTTAAGGTGCCTCTTTACCATAAGGATTCTATTTTGGACATAGCATGCCGTACTCACGGCTTCTGCCCAAAACCTATCGGGTAGGTCATATTCGTTCAACATGGTCCTAGCGGCTTCTTGTAGAGTTCGGTTGTTCCGCTCCACTAGGCCATTTTGTTGAGGGGTCCTAGGGCAAGAGAATTCATGGTGGTATCCGTTTAGGTTACAGAAGTCGGTGAACCTTTGATTTTCGAATTCACCACCATTATCGCTTCTAATTCTTTTAACCTTAAGGTTTTTTTTTATTCTCGATTAATTTGAATAAATTGATTAATTGATCTAGGGTATCATTTTTATGTTTGATGAACCTAACCCAGGTAAACCTGGAGTAGTCGTCAATTATGACTAAGCAATATTGACTTTTATTGAGTGACTTGGCTCCATGTGAATCGAATAGATCCATATGCAGGAGCTCAAGTACACTTGAGGTTCGTTCTTGGTTAGTTAACTTGTGTTGTATCCTAGGTTGTTTTCCTTGTTGACAAGCATTACAGATTTTATTAACCAAATTGTTAAGGTTGGGTAAGCCTCTGACTAGGCCACTCTGACTCATCTTGTGGACGAGTCTTGGGTGCGAGTGACCGAGTCGTCGGTGCCACAACCATGATTCCTCTTCCTGTGTCATAAGACATTTGGCTGAGGATTTGATTAAGTTAATTGTATAAATGTTATTTGTCCTAGTTCCTTTCAGTATTGTTTTAGCTGTTTCATTTGTTTTAATTACACATTCATTTTCTAAAAATACGACCTTATAATTATTGTCACATAATTGGCTTACGCTAAGCAGGTTATATTCAAAATTCTCTACAAGTAATACATTTTTAATAACAAAATTCGAGATAAGCTCGATATCACCTGATCCGATGATTTTGAGCTTGTCGTTATTCCCAAAGGCTACCGATCCTTGTCGTTTGAATCGAAGCTTCGCGAATTTGAGTTGATCCCCGGTCATGTGTGAGCATCGCCTAACATCCATTGATCCTACACACAAGGTGGTTGGATTGGATGTTAGATTATTATATTTTAAAAAAAAAAAATTGGTTGTAAGTTGTTAAACCTAGGTCATCTCACCGGAGTCTATATGATCAAGCATGTTATACTTATGTGTTCTTTGTGAGATGACTTCCAATTAAGTTGATTAAGTGCATTTATGTTTAAGTAGTGTTAGATTTGGATTTGACCCTAGGCTTGTCAAGTTTACCTTTTCAAGATCATGGCTTCCAGGTCGTGGCGAGGCACAGGGGCCTTCTTTTATCGGATCATCGACCACTTCCTTAAACAAAGCCATTTTCAAGAAAATGATGACTTGACTCACCTAAAATTATTTCCTCGTCTAACTAGTTATTTTTGAAAAGAGGCTCCCCGAGGCTCAATCTTTTCGAAGGATTTTAGTTGATTATTTGAAAAGAGGCTCCCCGAGGCTCAATCTTTTCGAAGGATTTTAGTTGGTTATTTGAAAAGAGGCTCCCCGAGTCTCAATCTTTTCGAAGGATTTTAGTTGGTTATTTACGTGTTCTAAGTAAGTTCACGAAAGAAAAAAAAAATCTAAGCATGCAATTTCTAAGTTAAAACACAAATATGTTTTGTACTGGCTCCCCCTAGACCGTTGAATCGGTTCGGTCTATCCACATAGTGGATTTGGTCCTTGGGAACCCAGTACGAGTTGGATCCTAGAGTTGAAATCAAAGTGGTCTTAGGGACCCATGCTTGGACACATTTTTTATGTCTACTTACGATTGACATATACGACTTATTGGTCGTGTTTGAGCTAAACCCTAGTCCGACCTTGTTGTACACGGCCCTTTGCGATCCAAGTAGGAGGTCAAGTCCTTTGGATCCCAAAGTAAACCTTTCCAATGTATTCCTAAGATCTTCGACTTGACTTTTCAAGAGTGAGTTCTCAACTTCGAGTTTTTCAACCCGAGTTGAGTCCTTCTCTTGAACTCGACTAGTCGAAGAGGTTAGGGAGACCTCGTGTTTGAGGAGTTTAACTTCCTCAACCAGGGTCTCGACCTTGGACTCGGACTTAGCTAACTTCCTAGACAAAACCTAACCGTATTATGTAAAGTATTAAATAAGGTTCGACTCACCTTAAGGGTATCTTTTGAACCGGATGCGTATCCGTGGCTTGACTTGAAGGTAGCTTCGTAGTCCGAGTCATCCTCAGGTTCTGACTCAAGTTCAGGTTCGGTCTCCGTGTCGGACTCAATCGATTTCGCCATGAAGACGTGGTCTTCGTCTTCTTCGGATGACGCTTCTTCCCATGTCGCATTGAGGGCCTTCTTGTGCTTAGGTGCTTGGTGGTTGAGCTTGGGGCACTCGGACTTTATATGTCCAAACCTGTTACACTCATAACACCTAATATTAGAACTTTTAGGCTTACCTTGGTTGGGTCGAGTTGTGGTTCGCTTTCGTCCCTTGGCTATCCTTCGAGCTAGGTTCATTAGTTCGGCAATTCGGGTCGCCTTCTTCTTGGACTCATCTTCCTCCTCGGTTGGTGGTGGCTTGCGATTTTCTTCTTCTTTGAACCTGCAAACAAGGCTATACCCCTCTCGGGTTCCGAGTTGGACTGCTCATGTAATTCAAAATCCGAAAAGAGTTCATCTAATCTAAGTTTAGAAAGGTCCTTGGAGACCTTGTAGGCATCGACCATGGATGCCCACAAGGTAGTCCTCGGAAAAGAGTTTAGAACATACCTTATAAGGTCGCGATTTTCGACCTTTTGCCCGATTGCGTGTAGGTTGTTGACTATGTCTTGGACACGGGCGTGGAGTTGCGTCGCGGACTCGTGTTCCTGCATTTTTAGTGTGTACAATTTATTGAACAACAAATCACGTTTGCAAACCTTAGCTTGATCCGATCCTTCGTGTAACTCGATCAGCTTTGTCCAAAGGTCCTTTGCGCTAATGAAGGGGCCAACGCGATTTAACTCCTCCTTGGACAAGCCGAATTGGAGGATTTGTGTTGCCTTGGCGTCGGCTTCGACTTGTCGTTTTGTCACAATGGTCCATTGATCATAATCCAAGGAGTCACCCACTTCATTAGTCGGAAGTGTGAAACCCGTTTGGATTATGATCCACATCTCGATTTGGGTTTTGAGAAAGCATTCCATCCGACCCTTCCAATAATGGAAGTCATCTCCATTGTAAAACGGAGGTCGGACGGTGCTAAAACCCTCGAGATGGGCCATTAGAACAAAAGACAAAAAGGGACGAAGACGAAGAAACTAGCAACGACAAAAACACAAAACAAAGTACCAAGACTCGCGTCTTGGATTAGTAGTGCGGGAGTAAATTTAACAAAGCGAAATAAATCAGAAATAAACAGAAATAAAAGAAAAATAAATCTGTGAAAAATGGCTAGATTGGTGGTTTCACCAAATCTTAGCAACCCCCGGCTCTGATACCAATTGTTGGATCGAAGCGGATCGCTAGAGGGGGGGTGAATAGCGATAAAAACTTTTCTTTTAAATCGTTCGATAGACAATTAAACGCAGCGGAAATGTAAATAAAAACTAAATGAGACAAATAGTTTTTTTACTTGGTTCGTAGCCTTTGGCTATTACTCCAAGGCCCTAACGGTCCTAGACCGTGTACGGAGGGCAATTCACTAAAACACTCCTCCTCGTTGGAGGTAGGAGTTTTACGATTACAAAAGCCTTCGAAGCAAAAAGATAGAGAGACAAACCCTCTCTTCTATTAAAGTAAAATGCAACGAAAAGCCTCGATTAAAAAGAATTGCAATATTGAAAGCAATAACAAATTAAGATTATACCAACAACTAAACAAAAGAAACTTTAAGCTAGGGTTGTTGGCAGCACTTCGTTGTTGTAGAGTCGTCGGAGAGTTGCAGCGTAACGGAGGCTTTTGAGCACTTATAATTGAGGATGAAACCCTAGGTTTGGCCCTCCTTTTATAGCCTTTAAGCCCCTCAACGAATGGGTCTTCAACCAATCACAAATGGGCACAAAACTCCTTGAAAAATGGTGATAAAGCTTGACTCCTCGAGGCTGATTTTTGACCACCGATTGAACTGGCCGGTTGAACTGATGGCCAGGATTTTTGACTACAATAAAGAGTTAGCTCAAAATATAAGTGGATTCGACGACCACTTGCCGTCCGATCTCAACATAGACCTTCCATGGGAAGTCTTGGGTCGGATCGTCGCCTAAGATCATCCCCGTAAAGAGGATACGACCTCACTTACGCTCGCACACACGAGCTTACCTCGATACTTACATGTCGCTTTTGCTTCCGGCCTTCCACTCGATTCCTTCGGCTCCCTCCGAAGTAACTCGAGTGTCGCCCGACCACCGCGACTTCCTCCGGGTGTCGCTAGCCTTCAGCTCCAGCATTGAGACTTTTCTGCACACTTGATTTAGCTCGTGAGATAACAATATAAGCTTAACTTTATATCGTTTGCTATAATCAAAACTTAGGTTCGACTTAGGTGCCCACTGCACCAACAGTTATTAGTTCTTGGATACCACATACCTACATTACTTGATCTTTTAATGTATCTTAGGATTCTTTTGACAAGTGTTAAATGTGATTCCTTAGCACAAGTATGATATCTAGCACACATACTTGCTGCAAATAGTATGTCAGGTCTACTTGCTGTTAAGTATAGTAAACTACCTATTGCACTTCTATAGTACTTTAGATCTACATACTTTCTTTCTTTGTCATCATTTAATATAACATTTGTTGCCATGGGTCTTTTTATTTCTTGTTCATTTTCCATTCCAAATCTTTTAATCAACTCTCTTGCTTATTTGTTTTGATATATATAGTTACCATCTCTTGTTTATTTTATCTGTAAACCTAAAAAGAAATTCAATTCACCAACTAGACTCATTTCGAATTCTTGTTCTATTAAGTTTATGAATTCATTCAAAAAATTTGAATTTGTTGATCCAAATACTATATCATCTACATATATTTGAGCAATAAAAATATCTAGGTTTAAAGTTTTTACGAAGAGAGTTGAGTCAATTTGACCTTGTTTGAAGCCTTTTGAGATTAAGTATGAAGATAGTCTCTCATACCATGCTCTAGGAGCTTGTTTTAATCCATACAAGGTATTTTTTAATTTATATACATGATTAGGGTATTCTAAGTTCTCAAAACATGAGGGTTGACTTACGTATACCTCTTCTTTTATTACTCCATTTAAAAAAGCAGATTTAACATCCATTTGGTATAGCTTGAATCCTTTGTGTGTCGCATTAGCTAGAAACATCCTAATTGACTCAAGCCTTGCTATTGAGGCAAAAGTTTCATCATAATCTAATCCTTCTACTTAACTAAACCCTTTAGCTACTAATTGAGCTTTATTCCTTATGATTTCTCCTTGATCGTTTAATTTATTTCTAAATACCCATTTAGTGTCTATTATTGATTTATTTATTGGTGGAGGTACTAAGTTTCATACTTCATTTCTATCGAATTGCACTAGTTCTTCTTGCATGGCTATTATCCAATCAGTATTAGGTAAAGCCTCATCTATTGACTTTGGTTCTATCTTTGATATTAATGCGATTTGACTTAAGTTTCTTAAGGTCAATCTAGTTTGAACTCCTAGAGTTGTATTTCCTAATACTTGTTCAAGTGGATGGTTTGGATTAATTCTAGGCGTCTTTAAGTTGTCTTGATATTGAGTTTGTTCTTCTTCATCATGTATGATTTCATTTCCTCCATCTTGATTATTTTTAGTGTGTTTGTTTGACCATTTGTAATTTCCTCATCATCAAACTTTACATTGGTTGTTTCTTAAATTTTTAGAGTTTTCTTATTATAAATCCTATAGGCCCTACTAGTGGTTGAATATCCAAGAAATATTCCTTCATCGATTTTTGAAGAAAATTTTCTAAGATAATCTTTTGTGTTCAAAATTAATACTTTGCATCCAAATACTCTTAAATATTTTATTGTAGGTATTTTATTATTAAAAATTTCATAAGATGTTTTATTATGTAATTTATTAATTATTACTCTATTTTGTACATAACATGCAGTGTTTATAGCTTCAGCCCATAAGTAGCTAGGTAAATTATATTCATTTAACATTGACCTAGCAGCTTCTTATAGAGTTCTATTTTTTCTTTCTACTATTCCGTTTTGTTGAGGTGTTTTAGGGCATGAATATTTATGGGGATATCAATTTTCTAGATACATTGTTGTAAATTTTTTATTTTTAATCTCACCTCCATTATCACTTCTTATTCTTTTTATCTTATGATCTTTTTCATTTTCTATTTGTTTACTAAAGTTTTTAAATACTTCAAATATTTCATTTTTTTATTTTAGGAATTTTACCCATGTAAACCTAGAGTAATTGTCTATTATCACTAAAAATTATAAATTTCCACTTAGCGATTTTACCCCATGTGAATCAAAAAAGTCTAAGTGAATTAATTCAAGTATTGGGCTTGTTCGACCTTGATTAGTTAATTTATGTTGAGACTTGGTTTGTTTTTCTTGTTGTCAAGCATTATAAACTTTACTTTCAATATTTTTAAATTTAGGCAAACCTCTAACTAAATTAGTTTCACATAACTTAGTTATATTCCTAATGTTGATGTGAACAAGTCGTCTATGCCACAACCAACTTTCCTCTTGCTGTGTCAAATGACACTTGATTGAGGATTTTTTTAAATTTATTGAATATATATTTTTATTCCTAACTCCTTTAAGTGATATTTTTGAGTTTTCAATATTGTTAATCAAACATTTGATATAAATTTTACTTCATAACCATCATCATATAATTGACTTATACTAAGCAAATTAAATTTGAAATTCTCTATAAGCAAAACTTTTTGTATAATAAAATTTGATTCTAATTTAATGTTACCTGATCCAATAATCTTAAGTTTGCTATTGTTTCCAAAGGCGATTGAACCAAGATTCTTGAAGCTTAATTATGAGAATTTTTGACTATTTCAAGTCATGTGTCTGAAGCAGTCACTATCCAGAATCTATTGGTCCATTCTAGAGTCCTACATGAATTAAAAATTCTTAAGATAATTCACACTTTGAATAAGATGAATTATCTTGAATTGATTTGATGAAGTTGATTAAGTCAGTTGATTAAATTCACTAAGTTGATTAAGTTGAAATGGTTAAGTTGAATTGATAAGATGGTTAAGTTGAATTTGTTAATTTTAGTTTAGATGTGTAAATTTTTTAAGTTGAGTTAAGTTAAGTAAAGTTGCTGAGTTTAGTTGAATTAAGTTTTTTTAATTTTAGTTGAGTTGTGTAAATTTATTAAGTGTAAATTTGTTAAGTTGTGTAAAGTTGTTAAGTTGAGTTAAGTTAAGTATAGTTGTTAAGTTGAGTTAAGTAAGTAAAGTTGTTAAGTTTAGTTGTATTAAACTATTTAAGCTTGGTTAAGTTCTAATTCATCTCACCCGAGCTAAGTTTTCAATACACGTTAATCCTATGGATTTTGTGAGATGACAATTTATTTTATCTTAATTTTAAAATGAAATTTCAAAGTTTTTAAACTTGTGTTAGATTCAAGTTTAGCTTGAGCTAATCAAGTAGGTTTTTCCAGCATTGATTTCCAGGTCGTGGCGAGGCATATGACCTACTTGGGTATCGGATGGACCACTTCTTAGACAAAGTCAATGAAGGAATTGAATACTTGACTCACTTTGAACTAAACTTTTGTCTAACTAGTCAAAGACTTAGTGAGTTAGCTTCATTCAGTTCCACTCGACTTAGTGCACAAGGTCGTGGCGAGGCATATGACCTTCTTGGATATCGGATGAACCACTTCTAAACATGCACTTCTAAGAGCTTCACTAACTTACTATCAGTTCACTTCGTCTTAGTACTAGATTGTTCAAATTTAAACTAACTTTTTCCTATCTAGTCCATTTTAAATTAAGCAAGTAAAGTAAACTAATACATGCAAGAGTTTAACTAAATAAAGAAACAAGCAAGGTGTTTGCTCCCCCTAAGTGATAACTTGGTTGAGTTTTGTTCACAAAGTGAACTTGACTCTTGGGAATCCAAAATTGATTTGGTCCAACTTGTATGACTAAGCTAGACTTAGGAACCCATGCTTGGACTTGATTCTTAGCATTTTGGCTAAGTAATGACATGTATGATTCATGTGAGGATTTAGCTTTGTGTCTGAGTCCGGACTTCTTATACACGGCTCACTGAGATCCAAGCATCATGTTAAGATACTTGGAGCCCGAAGTGAACCTTTCCAACATTCCGGTAAGATCTCCTACTTGCCTTTTTAGGACTGAGTTCTCTTCCTCAAGCTTTGCAACTTGAGTTGAGTCTTTGTCCTCAACTTGGCAAGTTGAAGTCTTCAAGTTTACTTGTTCCTTAAGTACTTGAATTTCCTTAAGGAGTGAGTCTACTCGGTTCTCGGACTTAGCTAATTTCCTACCTAGTCATGCAATTATGTTGTAAAGTTTATCTTCTAAAGGAGAAGTTACCACGTATAGTCCTTTGAAAATGGATGTGGATTCGTGGGTTCTCTTGGACTCGGACTCAGAACTTGATTCAGCTCTGGAGGTTTATTCGGCCATGAATGCCACAAAGCTTCTCTTTGTCTCTTTTGCATCTGACTCTTCCGAAGATGATTCATCCCGAGTTGCCTTAAGTGTTTTCTTCTTCTTTTCCTTTTAGATTTTTCTTCCTTTTTTAAATTTATGCATTCCGACTTGTAGTGGCCTTTTCCGTTGCACTCGTAACACGTTACTTCCATTCTAGGTCTTGGTTTGTTGTTGACTACCTTTTTGGCATCTTTCTTCATGAATCTTTTTCTCCTGTAGAACATTTTCCGGACCATGTTTACAATTTCTTCCTCTCTGTTTAGATCCGACTCCGACTTGTCTTCCAACTCACTTTTTATTTTTCTTTCCTTTTTAGTCGAACCTGCCACTAAAGCAATACCATTCTCGGTTTGACCCAAATTAGCTTGTTCGTGTAGTTCACGTTTGCAAAATAGTTCATCTAATCTAATTAAGAAAAGATCCCTGAAGACCTTATAGACATTGACGATGGATGTCCATAAGGTGTTCCTTAAGAATGCCTTAAGTGTATATCTAATTGCATCCCTATTTTCTATTTGATGTCCTATTAAATGAAGTCCATTTAATATATCTTTTATTCTAGTGTGAAGTTGACTAGCATTTTCATTTTCATGCATTTTACAATTAAAAAGTTTATTAAGTAACATATCCCATTTAGCTATTCTAGTATCATTAGTTCCTTCATGTAATTCAATTAACTTATCCCAAAGTTCCTTAGAATTTTCGAAGGGACCGACTCTATTGAGCTCTTCTTTGGTAAGTCCATATTGCAAGGTGTTAAGGGCCTTGTAATCGACTTGAGCTTGTTTCCTTACGTTTGCGGTCCATTTTTCCGATTCTATCAACTCTCCCGAGTCATCTACTGAAGAGACGAAATCTTTCCTAATTGAAAACTATACCTCAAGGGTGGCTTTTAGGTAGCAATCAATTCACCTCTTCTAATAAGAAAATTCCTCTCCGTTAAAGAGAGGAGGGCGAACGGTGTTGTACCCTTCTAAGTGCGACATTACTAATATATTTTTGTTATTAAATTTTTATTTAAATTAAATTAATTAATATTAAGAAATATTCCTAGAGTTACTTTAATTGAGCAATATTGTATTGAGCAAAAAGAATAAATTTATACTAAAGCAAGACAAATATAAAAAATTTATTCTAGTGCAACAATAAATATTAAAATTAATGTAGAAATTATTCTAAGACAAAAATACTAAAATTAAAGAAAATTTTAATGCTCTCATTGGTGGTTGCACAAAAATCGGAGTGCCCACGCTTTGATATCAATTGTTGAATCGGAGTTGTTCGAGAGAGAGGGGTGAATCTCAGAATATTAAAAAATTTCTTTTGAAAAATTTATTTTGTATTTTAAGAATTTAAAGAGTAATTGCAGTGGAAAAATAAATATGCAAAGATTATTTTACTTAGTTCACAACCCTAGTAGGGTTGCTACTCCAAGGCCCATAGCTCTTCGAGAGCTACCTCAATGGACAATCACTAAAAATCCCTCCGATTCGGAACTCTCGAACTAGGAGGGTATTCGCTTTACAAAAATGAGAGGGAAAGGTAACACACTACCTTCCCTCTAGAAATTAAGTACCAAAGCGAAAAGTAAATACAATGTAAAGCTTATATCGACACTCCTTTTGAATGTAGAAATGTAGCTTGGAGTGCGAAGTGTTGGCGTGTAGATGCTTTCATGGATGAGGAATTCTTGCAACATCACTTAGACATAGTAGATGAGTTATTTTCGAAGCTGGTCATGCATTTCTTTAATAAGACATTTTTAGTCGATTGGAATACCCTCCAGTCGACTCCACATCAACCTGTGGATATGGTACTTCGACCTTCCCAGTCGACTGGACCTGTTCTAGTCAATTCTAGGTCATCTGGCTCTGCATCAGGAAGTTTACCTTTCTAGTCGACTAGATCTTTCCAGTCGACTGAAACTCTTTTCATATGGTTTGCTAGATCTTCGATCAATCATCAGTTAATCTTGCCAACTAGGTATCTAGTCGACTGGACCATACCCAGTCGACTGTACTTCAGTCGACTGGAATCCTTTCAGTTGACTGTTCCCTACAAAAGGAGATTAGCAAAAATAAATAGTATAAAGTACAATAGCAGTAGTAATACTGCTTGATCTCAACTTCATAGTCCCACGCGGACTATCTGCCAGATCGATGCCTAGCTTTGTCTCCCTACAGAGGACTCTCCCTCACCTCTTCACTCAAGGCTTACCTACCGATTGCCTTGTCGGACTTACCATACTTGACATCCGATCTGACCCATCAGGGCTTCCGCCAACTGTCTGGTCTCCCTCTTCTGCCTAGTATCCAGTCAACATGACTTATGTGAGAAAAACATATAGGGTTTTAGGAGTAGTTTTCGCTCATATCTCATTACATTTTATGTTTGTTTCATGCACATTTCACTTTGTTTTGCATGCATTTCCTATTTTCTGATTCGGAGATATGCTCTTTGTACTTTTGTGTGCAGGATAGCGTTTCATGGGGAAAAGGTGCACTTTCAGAGCAAAAGAAGGGCATTTTGTAGCTGGACGCAGAAGAGGACATGACCAGGGCTTGTGGCTACACACGACCATGTTCGAGGGGAGAAATTGGCCACCCCAGTACCACACACGGCCCGACCATGTGGAAACACACAGATGTGTGGCGCTGTGCGATTTCAACACGAGTCAGTTATTTTCTAGGTTTTAGAGAGATCCAGGCAGATGTCTATATAAAGGAGGCTTCGTCCAAACCCTAGGGGAGAGGCATGATGGCCGGGATGACACTCAGATGCCCTAAACAGCTTTGGAAACTCGCATCAGGGAGGAAGAATGTCGCCGGAGATCCAAATTCTGCACTTTAACGCCGGAGAGAAGAGTCACATTGCATTGTAATTTCTATTCCTTGTTTAATTTTTATTGTTTATACGAACATGATTGTGTTTTGTTTTTCTCCTCTCATATCTATGGAGTAGACTTTCTGATTTTAGGATTAGGGAGTAGTTTGTGTGTGTAGAACATGTTATTCTAAATTTGAATTATGTTCTTGAATTTCTATTTGCAATTGGCGTTTGGTTTTAGCGTTATAGTTATAGTTTTGGTTTTCTATCTACTGTGCTAGCCGATACGAGGGGTGATAGCCCTTGTATCTAAGATTTAGGAGAATCAAGGAGACACCTAGGGGTTGACCTCATCTCTCGTAACCATGGGTAGAAGGATGTGATAGAGTAGGAAATGCACCCCGTTTTCGACTCGTCATAGGGATCGATTCAGCATCCTCATAGCGACTATCCCGTCCTAATTCTAGGGGTTGACCTGGTAATGGCAGAGGTAGCTTCCAATAGATGCGAAGGCTTATCGGGGGAGTGTATGATGTCTTTTCCACAAAACCATAGCTAGAACCCTAGACGAAACCCAATTGACAACGTGTTCTGCGACACATAAATGAAACCGAAATCCTAGAATCTCTTCCAAAATCTCACAACATAGTTTCTTTCTTCTTCCATGTGACACCGTATTGAGTTGGGATCGCTGTCAACCCTTGCATTTACAACCCTTAAATCTGAATTCCGAACAATAACCTTCACTTACCAAATCGGTACTCGAATCTCAGTCCCTATGGGATCGATAATCTTTTTATTACTTGACGACATCCATGCACTTGCGGGCGTTGAGCGTGAGCACACGCTTCGAGTCCTCGACGGTCTCTGTCGTGAGATTTGAGGTCGCGTTCACGTGCATCAAGTTTTTGGTGCCGTTACCGAGGACTGATTGATTCGATATCGAATCAAGAAGAGGATAATTGATCAGACTTAGGATATATTTATTTACTTGCTTATCTTTTATTTCTTTCGTTTATTTTTATTTTTATATTTTTTATTATTTTACTTCAGTTTTAGATTTTTAATTTCTAGAGTAAGTTTAGATTTATTTCAGTAATTACGTTGCATTAACTTTTAGTTAAATTTTCTGTAATTGATTTAGTATTAGTTTAGGCTATTTTCTATTTTTTAATTAAGTATTAGGTAATACTCCTAATTTTGTGGCTCGGTTCCTCGTATGCATAGACGCTTAGGATCGGAAGACCTGATTCCGATTGATCTAGAAATCAAACGAACCTATCATCGTCGGAGAGTTGAACAGAAGAGGATGGAGGACCAAGCTGCATCTGAGGTGCATATAGGTAGCCGACCTTTGCGGGATTACGCAACCCCTAGTGCTAGAGGATTTAGCCGAGTATAGCTGGACCGTTTATTTCAGCAAACAACTTTGAGCTAAAACCGACACTCGTTCACATAGTCCAGCAGAGTCAATTTGGGGGAGCTACAAATGAAGACCCGAACCGGGACCTGGAGACATTCTTGGAAATTTGCTCAACAATGAAGATTAATGGAGTCCCTGCAGACATGATTCGCCTGAACCTATTCCCATTCTCATTGTGGGATAAGGCTAAGGCATGACTTCACTCCTTACCTTCAGGAAGCATTACCACCTGGGAGCAATATGAGCAACAATTATTGAATAAATACTTCCCACCTAGCAAGACTGCTCACATGCACCATCTAATAATGAGCTTCTGTCAAAAGGAAGGAGAGTCCCTATTTGAAGCCTGGGATCACTATAAGGGGCTACTCTACCAATGCCCGTATCATGGACTTGAAAGGTGGATGGTGATCCACATATTCTATAATGGGATCACGTATGCCACAAAGATGTCCCTCAATTTTGCCACAGGAGGAGTGCTTATGAACAAGACTATCGAGAAAGCGGAAGAGATAATAGAAGAGGTGGTCTAGAACCACCATCAAAGGGCTTCCGAACGTAGTCACCCAGTTCTTGCCGCGGGACGATATGTTGTCAACTCCATGGACCACATGGCAGCGAGGTTAGACACGCTTATCAGATGGTTTGACTTTTTAAATCCTGTTTCTGCATGTGCGACCAATGATTTTCGGGAAGGAGAAGCATCGTATCGGGAGGACTACTATGAAAGGCAGGATGGCTTAGAAGAGCAGATTGAGCATATAGATGCGGTTGGGGATTATAATCAAAGGCCGAACAATCCATACTCTAGTACTTACAATCTCAGATGGAAGAACCACCCGAACTTCTCCTATCGAAATAACTCAGGGAATTTCCAACCATCAGGAGGGTATGGGCAACAACAGGGCAATGGGCAGCAATAACCACAGAAGTCTAGGCTAGAATTGATGATAGAAGACTTCATTGCTACCCAAACAAAGGCCAATGAAGAATTTCGACGCCAACATCAGAAAATAGAAGAGTCACTTAGGGATTTGAAGGCCACTGTTGATGGTCTTACAAGTCATATGAGGATGTTAGAAACACAAGTGGTCCAGATAGCCCAAACCATGTCACAATCTATGGATAGTTCTCCATCACTACTCGAGCCGAGTCAAGTCAAGGAGGAGGGAATATTCGGTGAAAGAGTAGGTCAGAAGAATAGATCCGCCAAGGGATGTGCAACCATGATATCAACACTACCCCGACCAAGCCGAAATTGAAGATAAAATTTCACCACAACTTGAGGACCCTACTGAATTTGTTATCCCCTGCTCGATTTATGGGGAAAACTTCGATGAAGTACTGTGCGACTTAGGGTCATCAGTAAGTGTGATGCCCTACGCATATTATTTGAAGATGGGACTAAATGGGATCCAACCAGAAAATCTTGGTATTTGCATCGGAGACGACTCAGTCAAGGAGCCTATCGGCATGCTAGAACATGTGCTTATGGTCATTGAGAATTTTGTGATACACACGAATTTTATTATATTTGACACAGGACCAAATCCCCAGAACCCCATCATTTTGGGAAGACCTTTTTTGGCGACTGCAGGAGCATTAATAGAAGTAAAGGTGCACAAGATCCCCTTGGAGGTAGACAGGGAGATCATCATTTTCAATCTGTCAGAATGTAGAGCTCCCTTCCTGGATAGCTACACTTTCAGTAGGGTAGAGCCGAACCCACCGGATGTCAACTCCGAGATGGATGAATCAAGGTTCACAGAACCTCCGGAGCTAAGTTAAGACCATGGAGTAGGGTCGAGCTAAAAGACCTTAAATGAAGCGCTTCTTGGGAGGCAACCCAAGTTTAGTTTTTAGGTGTTCTCTTCATTGTATTGCATTTATTTGTTTAATTTAAACTTTGGATTCCGTTCATTCAGCATTTTTTTAGCATGAATTAGGACTAGAAAGAACTTGCTAGATAAAAGTAAAATCATTTTGAACCCACACAACTGAGCGAGTAAGAAGAATTCGGACCGTTGTGCACCATGAGAAGGAAACGGGGGACACACGGCCTGGCCATGTGTTTTCACATGGCCGTGTCCTTTCTTCAAGCGACACACACGACCTAGCTATGTGTTTTCACATGGCCATGTCGTGCAAGGTTTAAATGGCCAAGCCGTGCGTTTTCACCCCAAATGCGCTGTGTGCTTTGGTTCCTCTTGCCCTAGCCATGTGAATCCTTCTTCCCCACCACCTAGAAGCCTTTCCAACCTTCAAGGAAGCTTAAAAGATGTAAGGATGAGGAGAACCAAGTGAGTGACATCTCGATTCGATGCTTCGGAGTGATGGACAAGGAGAATGGATGCCCCTCAAGCTCCGGAGGAAGGTAATGTTCTTCCAACCCTCCTTTTTCGAAATAATGAGCATAGGGATAGATATAACATGCTTACTACTAGAAGAATCATTGCAACTAGATATCTTGATGAAGATTTACTAGAATCCCTTGGTTTATTTGGTGATATTCAAGCCCTATTTATAAAAATGGGGTGGGGAGAGATAATGGGGATAAGACACCCAACCTACCCTAGGATAGTTTTAGAGTTTTTAAGTTCTTTAGAAGCTGAGGTTTTAACGGGTAGAGAGAGCGAAGAGGGTAGGATTTCCTTTCGATTATTTACATTGAGCATGAATGGACACTACACCAATAGAACACATGCTTTGGCTTGCCTAGTGGGGGAGAGAGAAGAACCCCTATTGGGTTTAACTCTCGGATCTTTTGGACTGAATTGACAAGAGAGCACGCGTATGACCCTTCTAGGGCCAAAGCATCGCGCCTTCATTTCCCATTTTTCGGTACCTACACCGAATCATGGAAAGTACTATTTTTGGTCGTGGGCAGAGTGACGGTGTAGTGCGAGCTAGTGAACTGCTTTGCTTGTGGGACATGCTACAAGAAAGGAGTAGCATTGATGTAGGGTCCCATTTCATTAGACACCTAGTGAAAATGGGTAAAGCAGCGAGAGGAGAGATCATTGTGGGGGGCTTACTTATCCACATTTGTCATAGGATGGGGTATGACTACACTGCACTAGATAGCATAGAGGGGATCCCTAGGATCGATCTAGGAGTGTGTATGGCCATGAAGATGATTGTGAGAGAGGGACACTCCTTGTGCTTTGTAAGGAAAAACCTATCATCTCTTAGGCTCCACAACCCTGATCGTACCACCATCACCACACGTGCCAATTGGCGCTTAGACCTAATAGTGGAGTCCCCGCCATATGAGGGACCATCCACATAGGCACCCATCTCTCCCCCTTTAGATCAATCTCCCTCCAGTCCACGCATTCATAGGAGCCCACCTAGTCCACATAGACATGAGCCTGCACTTGCACCGTAACATTTTTCTACTTTTGAGCAAGATGCAAGTACATTTGCCTATGATTTTTCAAAGTTCCAATTGCACCTCGATGATATATATGCCGAGCAGCAGACGCAGAGGCAGCGATGGGAGGAGTAGAGCGCTTTCACGCAGGCAGAGTTTTAGGGCTTTCGAGAGCACTTCCAGTAGGATGAGGAGTTCTACGACGAGGCTCACATCTACTTCCAGGAGGAGGATGCCTGTCGCCATGATGAGGACACCTACTGCCATGAGATGTCGTATCACATGCATGCCCAGCAGGCACATTGGGCACGGGAGGAGGAGCATAGAGCGGCCGCTGCATCCACCAGCTCTAAGATCGACCACATGTACATGTGGCATCAGCGGCTGAGCATTAGGTTTTCCTAGGAGCCTGACATGCCGACACTATCAGACTTCCCACCTCGACCACCATATTAACGGTACGGTCTCATATAAGTCTGGGGGGCCCGAGTTTTGATTTATTTTGTTTCTAGCAGTAGTTTCTTTCCTGTCATTTGCATTTGTTTTAGTTAGCATTCATTTGTTCATACATAGAGTTTTTAGTTTCGTCAGTACTTAATTTTTGGTATCTTTAAGCTACCTCAGTAGTATTTTTAGAGTTTTCTTTTATGAGTTGTTTTCATGGGTAGCTTAACTTCATTTACCTCGTGGTATTTTATTTTATTTGCTCTAATGAATGTTCTAGCCTTACACTGGTTAGCTTTTATATTTACACCTACACATGACGAACATTCTGAAAGGGAGAGTCTAGTACGTACCGAGTTATGATTCATCTCAGTAGTCTAGTACTTTGGAATTCATAGGTGACCCTAAGTTTAGCATTTTAGTTATTAAAGATGCTCAGATTGTGGAAGCCCATTTGGAAAAATCCAAATTCAAAAAAAAAAAATTATAAGGGATAAAAAATAGTTGTCGTGGGTGGAAATGATTAGGTGCCCCTTTGAGACCGAGTTAGGTTACTGGGGAAACAACTACCAATTTCTTTCAATACCGAGCACGCCTTTGAGACTTTATGCTAGATCTAGGGAACGACCCTCGCTTTGGGCAGGTAAGTGCCTAAGAGCTGTAGACCTTAGGAAAGCTATAGGATGATGACTTAATATACCATGAAACGAGTATCCCCTAAGAAGATTCGCTTAGCACGAGCACAAGGAGCTAACTTAGTGAATTTCTAGAACATCTCTATTTTGCTTTGATTGCAAATACCACTTGATAAATCTAGTTAACATGTTAAGTATGGAACAATACCTTTTAAAATTTCATGACACTGAGGTTTGCTTGAGGACAAGCAAAGATTTAAGTCTGGGGGAATTGATGTGAACAAAACATATAGGATTTTAGGAGTAGTTTTCGCTCACATCTCATTACATTTTATGTTTGTTTCATGCACATTTCACTTTGTTTTGCATGAATTTACTATTTTGTGATTCAGAGATATGCTTTTTGTAGTTGTGTGTGAAGGATAGCATTTCATGGGGAAAAAGGTGCACTTTCGGAGTAATTCCTAACTTTTAACTATGGTTCTTACATCAAAACTAAGGAGTGGTGCTTTCTGCACCAACACCTTCATCAAGATGTTGTGCAACTAGTGAAGACCTGCTAGAAGCATAGCAACAGGTCGGATCGACTAGCCGAGTTGATGAAATTTGTGATCACTTCTTGCCCTTTCAATCAATGGGGGATGGAAATAGTGGGTCCGATGCCTATAGCCTCCTCACAGAAGAAGTTTTTATTAGCAGCAGTGGATTATTTCTCTAAATGGGTAGAGGCGGAACCTTTAGCTAACATCATAGAAGGGACAGTAATACAATTTTTATGGAAGAATTTCATGTGCAAATATGGAATCCTAAGGAAGTTGGTCAGTGATAATGGGTGTCAATTCCAGGGTCAAAAAAATTCAAGAGTGTTGTTAGAGTCTTAATATTTAGTAGACTTTCACTTCAGTAGCTCATCCTCAAGCTAATGGGCAAGTGGAGGTGGTCAATAGGATTCTTATCTAGGGATTAAAAACTAAATTAGGATCTAAGCGAGGAAATTGGGTGGACGAGCTGCCAGGGATACTGTTGACCTATTGCACTACATCTAAAATAGCAACCGAAGAGACTCCTTTCAGTTTAGTATATGGGAATGAAGCAGTCATCCCTGTAGAGGCTATTCTGAATAGTGCCCAAGTTGAAGCTTATGAACCTTAGCATAATCAAATTTTGAGGAGCACTGAATTAGACTTATTGGAGGAAAGGCGAGTGCAGGCTCATATCCGAGCTGAAGCATACGAACAAAGGATATAGTGAGTCTTCAACAAGCATGTGATGCCTCAAAGATTTCAGGTGAGTGACTTAGTCTTATGAAAAGTCAACCCTACAGGGGATCTTGAAAAGTTGGCTCATAATTGGGAAGGATAATACACAATAGCTCGGCATGTCGCTGGATCGACATACTACCTAAAGAATGTTGAAGGCAAGGAATTGCTCCGACCTTGTAACGCATCACATTTAAGATACTTTTACTATTGAAAGTAGGAAGATGTAAACTAAAAGACATAAACAGAAAGAATTCTTCTTCATATCTTTGTATGACAGATCTTGACAAGGGAAAGGAAAGCTATATTCCAAATTTGACCTTGTATCATTTGAAATCATAGAGAGAAGAAAGGGAAGGGAGTTACAATCTAAAATGCTCAGGGGGATAACGTATGAAGTCAATTTCCCAATTCAGAAAGGGAGTCGATTGGTGAGTAGGGGGAAATCCTTGTGATGCATATTGCTGAACGACTTCATTAGAATCATCTTTGAAGCTAGCTTGCATCAAGGGCTTCAGACATTCTTGTCTGTGTTTCTCAGCAGCATTCACCTCATGGAAAAATTTTATGTAGCGTTCTCTGTGCTCTATAAAGTCTTGACGGATCCGACGATATTGGCATGATGTTTGAGCAAGGGTGTCAGTGAGGATATGCATGCCCTGAACATGAGAAGCATAATCTTGTTGAAGGACTTTAGACATCTCCACCAAGTCTTGGTGCATGGATGTCGAAACCTCTCCTACCGCTATGGTATAGGCCTTGGCACGGGCAACCTCATATCTCACTTGCTGTAAGAAAGCTTCATGTTGATGAATTTGAGAAAGGGCTCTATTTCTCTCTGCTAATAAATCAAAATTGTGGCAAATTTGCCTACTTACTTGGGCTCGTAAGTCGGCTATGGTTTTAGTGTCTCTCTTTTGTTGTAGTTGAGCCTCTGCTAATTGAGCATGACACAAAGCCAACTCTTGAAGTAAAGAATCTTTCCTCTGTTTAAATATTTCTTGGGTTACTGAGTTAACGATGGAGTGCTGCAAGGTTTGTTGTTGAAGTTGCATTTGATTGTGGGAGAGGGAGCGCTTCAACTCTCGGTAATTCATCATGGTCTGTGCACAGCAAGTTAGAGGAAGGGAGTACTCCTAAAATTAAATATAAGAATGATTCATAAGGGCTTACCAACTCAAGAGTATACTACAAGTTCTCCATTCGCGGTATTAGCTCATCCAGGTTGGAAATACATGAGTCTCTGGCGGGTGATGAAGAAGGAGATGAAGTAATAAGGAGAGTTGTTTCATTCATTATCGGGGAGGGGGAAGGTATAATATGGGAGCTCCTTACAACCCCAGTATGGAGAGGGGGAAAAGTTTCAGAAGAAAATGGGGGAATGTTAATAGGAGGTGTGGTCGAGATAATATTATAAGAGAATTAAGGTGATGAAGGGGTGATAGCTTAGATATCCCAGAAAGGTTGAGGGATAAGGTACACTCGTTCTGAACCCTATCTGTGTACAAAGAGGGGGAAAGAAGTAGTGGGTTAGGGTTTGGGTCTGAAGAAGGGGAGCGCGTGGGCTCCAAGGGTGGAGGAAAAGAAGGAATAGGAAAGGGGGAGGTCAAGGGAGGTAAGGAGATAGGAATGTTAGTTGTAGGGGAAGATGCGGAAGTGGTTGGAAAGAAGACAGTGATCAAAGATGCTTCTTTAGAACAGAAAGGGGTAGATGAAGCGAGGTTGGGGTTCGATAATTAAGGAAGGGAATCAGAGGTGGCCAACAAGCTAACAAATGGGATAGTGTCCAAATGTGGAGGTGACGACACCACTAGTTGTCGAGAAATAGAGGTAGGAAGAAGAAGGGGGGAAGAAGGTTCAATAGTTGTCACTTCGGTGAATAGGGAAGAGCAAACAGGGGCTACAACACCTTCTTTTTGAATTTTGTGGCATGCCGATCCTCACACCACTACTTTAATGTTCAAATGCAAGGGGGGGGGGGGGGGGGGTGAAGCGGGATTATCCAAAAGTGAAGGGGAAGAGGAGGAGGGGCTAGGGTTCATCAATGGCATACTTGAGGGAAGAGTAGATGGCGGGGCATGGGGGGAATAAGGTTGGAAGGTTGTATGGTGGGTGGAACTAATGTTGTTAATGGTGAAGAAGGGATGGGGACAGGAGAGGGAGTAGTAGGAAGGGGGTTTGTGATGACTGGTACCAAGAGAGATGATGAAGAGTTATCGAACCTTCTGGTGGCTTCAGCATTCTTCTCTCGAAGCTTTTGGAGAGTGGCATTTTTTATGGAAACTCTAATTCTCTAAAGAGGAGGAGAGAGAAATGTTGTGACAAAAGAGGAGGAGAATTTCTTACACTGGAAGGTGGCGACCGAAAGAGTTTTAAAATCGGAGAAGGTGAAGGATTGAAGGGGGGAAGTCAAGAAACCCTATTTAAAGAGTGGCAGTGAATTTTTTTATGAAAGTAATTGGGGTTTCAATCGAAGTTATGGGCTATAGGCGAGGTTTGAGGCTTGACCCACGGGGGTGGGCCAATTATCTATTTATGTCATGCGCAATATAAATTGGGGGTATTATCGTTGAAGGGTTTTGGTAGGAGTCCTTTATCATGATTGGTTAGAGAGGCTCCATACTCTCAGCCAGGTTTATATTATTCTTATGCATACTAGAGAAAATTGAAGCTATTATCCCCATGCGGTGGTGGATCGGAGGAGTTAGGTTTAAGGTAAGTTGACTCTGAAAGATGACGAAAGTAAAAAAATTACTCTGATCTGACAAGGCAAAGCCTTAGGTCAGATCATCACTATTTTTATAGCTTGGCCTTAGCCGTAGAGATTATTCCCGTGCTGTGGCGGATCGAAGGAGTTGGGTTTAAGGTAAGTTCACTTTGGAAGGTGACGAAAGTAAAAAATTACTCTGATCTGATGAGGCAAAGCCTTAGGTCAGATCTCAACTATTTTTATAGCTCGGCTTTAACCGAAGCTATTATCCCCGTGTGGTGGCAGTTCAGAGGAGCTAGGTTTAAGGTAAGTTCACTCTGGAAGATGACGGAAGTAAAAAATTATTTCGATCAAACAAGGAAATGCCTTAGATCAAATCGTCACTATTTTTATAGCTTGGCCTTAGCCGAAGCTATTATCCCCGTGTGGTGGCGGATCTGAGGAGTCGGGTTCAAGGTAGATTTACTCTGGAAGATTAACAGAAGTAAAAAAATTATCTCGATTTGACAAGGCAAGGCCTTAGGTCAAATCATCACTATTTTTACAGCTCAGCCTTAGCTGGAGCTATTATCCCTGTGTGGTGACGGATCAGAGGAACTGGGTTTAAGGTAAGTTCACTCTAGAAGATGGAGGAAGTAAATAAATTACTCCGATCTGACAAGTCAAAGCCTTAGGTCAGATTGTTAGTACTTTTATAGCTTGTCCTTAGCCAAAGCTATTATCCCCGTGCGGTGGAAGATTGGAGGAGCTGGGTTTAAGGTAAATTCTCTCTAGAAGATGACGAAAGTAAAAAATTACTCCGATATGACGAGGCAAAGCTAGGTCAAATCATCACTATTTTTACAGCTTAGCCTTAGCCGAAGCTATTATCCCCTTGCGGTGGTAGATCAGAGGAGCTGAGTTTAAGGTAAGTTCACTCTGGAAGATGACGGAAGTAAAAAATTACTCCGATCTTATGAGGTAAAGCCTTGGGGTCAGATCGTCACTATTTTTACATCTTGGCCTTAGTCGAAGCTTTTATCCTCGTGCAGTGGTAGATTGGCGAAGTCGGGATCAAGGTAGATTCACTCTGGAAGATAACGGAAGTAATAAATTATTCCGATCTGACAAGGTAAAACATTAGATCAGATCGTCACTATTTTTACAGCTTAGCCTTAGCCGAAGCTATTATCCCCGTATGGTGGTAGATCAGAGGAGCTGGGTTTAAGGTAAGTTCACTCTAGAAGTTGACAGAAGTAAAAAAATTGCTTTGATCTGACAAGGAAAAGCCTTTGGTCAAATCGCCACTATTTTTACTGCTTAACTTTAGCCGAAGCTATTATCCCTGTGCAATGGCGGATCAGAGCAGCTGGGTTTAAGATAAGTTCACTTTGGAAGATGATGAAAGTAAAATATTATTCTAATCTAAAAAGGCAAAGCCTTAGATTCGATTGCCACTATTTTTATAGCATAGGCTTAGCTGAAGCTATTATCCCTATGTGGTGTCAGATCAAAGGAGTCGGGTTCAAGGTAGATTTACTCTAGAAGATGACAAAAGTAAAAAATTACTTCGATCTAACCAGGCAAAGCCTTAGGTCAGATCGTTACTATTTTTACAGCTTGGCCTTAGCCGAAGCTATTATCCCCGTGCTGTGGTGGATCGGAGGAGTCGGGTTTAAGGTAGATTCACTCTGGAAGATGATAGAAGTAAAAAATTATTTCGATATGATGAGGCAAAGCCTTAGGTTAGATTGTCACTATTTTTACAGCTTAGCCTTAACTGAAGCTATTATCCCCTTGCAGTGACGGATCGAAGGAGTCAGGTTCAAGGTAGATTCACTTTGGAAGATGACGAAAGTAAAAAATTACTCCATTCTAATGCGGCAAATCCTTAGGTCAAATCTGTTGGAGGATCGTGGCCCAGCTAGAATGGGGAGTTGAATAGCCTAGATGTTCATCAATGGAAATCGTTCGCTTAATCATCTACAATCAAGGTTAGTGCAGCGGAATATGCTAATTAAGACAATTAAAAAAAATACAAAGTAAAGAGAAAAGAGCAATTCGCAAACTCAAAGATGTAACGTGGTTCATGACCCTTGCTGCTAATCCACAGATGATTCATTTGGCAAATTACTCCCTCAAATCCAATCACTAGTCTCTCCTTTAGCCCAAGCAAGGTGGAGGTAAACCTTCTTACAAGAACTCACTCCCTCTTACAATAGAATAGAGGTAAGCACAAGAAGAGGAGTGGAAAATCGTGTAGAGAACTTAGGGAGCACTTAAGAGTAGAAGCATTAGCATCCCTAACGCCCTCACTCCTTCTCTTTATAGAGAGAAGAGATTTCTTCCCGTTGGGCATGCGATAGTTGTTGGGTTTTTCCGAGCCGCAAAAACCGCTTTTTGCGTTGCGGAAACCTCGGAAGCCCCGGCCACGGATCCGTGCGAAGATGTATTAAAACAAAACATGTATGTGTTTATATAAAAACCCTAGATCTACCTTAGATCTAGAAGGTGAGAGTGTTACCCTCGTAGCGACGCCCTTCGCTTATCCCGCTCGTCCAAAAGGTTCGCCGGAACTCGAGAGTGTCAAGTGTACACTCCTCTATCGGTATCCACACAAGCAATAGGTGGAGAAAAGCATCCTAGAGTGTGCTAGCACCCCTTGGACGTTCATGGCTAGATGAGGAAGAGAGAGCTTGAGGGAAGAGAGGAGGAAGAAGATGAAGTTACACAACTTAACTTCATATCATCCATAACCCACTATAAGGGGGTTACATGCATGCATGTAACTCCAAGAGCCAATGGCTCTTGGTCTCCCTCATGAGGTGGCACCCCATGATGTGTCCATGATGATGTGGAACATCATCATTGGCCGGCCAGGCCAAGTCATCATCATGACATGGCATTTGGTCAAGTCAAACTTGACCTTTCATCTTCCCTCTCAAGTCAAGTCAAACTTGACCTCTTATCTCCCCTGGTTGATCAAATCCAACCATTTGATTCAAGTCAATTTAATTTAATGAATCTCTATTCATTTAATTTAAATTGATTTGATGAATCAAATCTAAATTAGACTCATTCAACACTTGAATCAACTTGAGTCTAACTCAATTAGTCTAATTTGGATTACTCTTAATCCAATTTGGTTCATCCCATGAACCTAATCCTCATGGTTCATCATATGAACCTAATCTCCATCTAATTGCTCTTATGTGTGTGACTATAGGTTCTTGTAACGTTGGCAATGTCCCTAAACCGATTTAGGAACATAAGCAATGAGCGGTATCTAGCAACACATCATTGCTACCCAAGTTACAAGAATGTTGAGCTCCAACATCACCTTTGTGACTACTAATTGTGACTCTCACAATATGTCACAATGTCCCTCTATCCTTGACATCTAGATTGACCAATCGAGGCATAGACCGTGTCATCCTCGGTACAATCTAAATCTTGATCTCCAAGTAGACTCACTCTAATCAAATGAGCTCAATATCTCATATTGACTCATTTGGGCATGGCCATGCACTTCGTGGTCTCACTCTATCAAGAATATCGATGTCACCCCCGTCATATAGGAGGGATAGATCCCATCTACATCACTCACATCCCTCCGCATAATTCGTTACATACCCAGTAATCGCCTTTATAGTCCACCCATTTACGGGTGACGTTTGACGAAGCCAAAGTATGCAACTCCTTATGTAGGGAACCATGGTGACTTCAGGTCTAAGGACTAATAGTCATACTAATAGCCACATGAGAAAGTATATGACACTCATATAACGATCCATGATACTTTCTCATAGCGGGTCATTCAGTATACATTCTCCAATGCATACCCATGTGTCAACTTGATATCTCATATCCATGACTTGTGAGATCAAGTCATCTTGTTGACCTACATGCTAGTCTCTACGCATTAACATTGTCCCTGAATGTTAATACTCGACTAGGAATGATTAAGAGTAGTGTTCTCTATATCATCTCATTATCGATTCAACCAATCGATTGATATAGATAAGAACCTACTACTCAAGGACATTATTATATTTAGTTATTTGGCACCAATACAAGTAAATATAATAACCATGCCTTTATAAATAGGAATATGATACAATAAAGTCCATACAACAATCATCATATGATTGGCTCTAGGGCTTTCACTAACAATCTCCCACTAGCACTAGTGCCAATCACCGTAGTATCTAATACCCAATGACCTAGTGTGACCATCATGCTTTTTCTGTGCCAAAGCCTTGGTCAAGGGATCTGCGATGTTAGCGTCTGTGGGTACTCTGCAAATCTTCACATCTCCTCTATCGATAATCTCTCGAATAAGATGGAAGCACCGATATATTCGGCCTCTGTTGTAGAATCAGCAACTGTGTTCTGCTTGGAACTATTCCAGCTCACAGCGCCACCATTCAAGCAAAACACGAACCCTGACTGCGATCTATAATCATCCTGGTCAGTTTGGAAGCTGGCATCGCTGTAACCCTTTACAGCTAGCTCCTCATCGCCTCCAAATATCAAGAAATATTCTTTAGTCCTTCTCAAGTACTTAAGAATATTCTTGACTGCTATCCAGTGACGCTCACCTGGATCTGACTGGTATCTACTCGTCATGCTCAAAGCATACGAGACATCAGGACGAGTACACAACATGGCGTACATGATAGATCCTATAGCAGATGCGTAAGGGATCTTATCCATGCGGTCTCTCTCCTCTCTAGAAGAGGGACTTTGAGTCTTCGAAAGACTCACACCATGTGACCTCGGCAGAAGTCCTTTCTTGGAATTCTGCATGGCAAACCGAAGTAATACCGTGTCAATGTATGTACTCTGACTTAGGCCAAGCAATCTCTTAGATCTATCTCTATAGATCTTGATGCCTAGAATACCGGCTGCTTCACCTAAGTCCTTCATTGAGAAGCACGCTCACCAAGTCTTCACGCATCAGAGAAGGGATGTCATTCCCAATGAGTAGTATGTCATCCACATACAGTACAAGGAACACAACTGTGGTCCCATTAACCCTCTTGTAGACACAGGGTTCATCTTCATTCTTGATGAAACCAAACTGTTTGATCGCATCATCGAATCGAAGATTCCAGCTTCGAGAAGCTTGCTTTAGCCCATAAATGGACCTTTGCAGCTTGCATACCTTCCTTCAAGATCTTTGTGGATCTACAAAACCCTCGTTGTGTCATGTACACATCCTCGAGTAAGTTTCCATTCGTAAACGCGGTTTTGACATCCATCCGCCAGATCTCATAATCGTGGTATGCAATAGCAAGCAAGATCCGAATGGACTTAAACATCGCCATCGGAGAAAAGGTTTCATCATAGTCAATACCATGAATTTGCTTGAAACCTTTAGCCACCAATCGCCCTTATAGGTATGCGTAAGTCCATCCATGCCGCCTTTTCTCCTAAAGACCCACTTACACCCAATGGGTTTGACCCTTCAGGTGGATCAACCAAAGTCCATACTTGGTTGGTGTACATGGATTCCATCTTGGATCTCATGGCCTCTAGCCATTTCTCAGAATCTGGGCTCATCACAGCTTCCTGATAGGAGGTAGGCTCATTCTCAATGAGCATAACGTCATCATGGTCAGACAAGAGAAATGAGTATCTCTCAGGCTGACGACGCACTATCGACTGAAGAGGTAGGTCTACTTGAATGTGGTTGTTCCACAACTCTTGTGCAACAACCTCATCACCCACAACACTTTGTGGTTCTGCTCAACCTCCATCAAGGCCTCGTTATGGTCCTTATCTTGAATTTCTTCAAGATCGAAGGTATTTCTCACTAGTTTTTCTAGAAACAAAATCCCTTTCTAGAAAAACCCAGCCTTTGCCACAAACACTTTGTAGGCCGATCGAATGTAGAAGTAATATCCTTTGTATCCTTGGGATATCCAACAAAATAGCACCTATCGATTTGGGTCCTTGTCCGAGACTTGACGTCAACGTAAGCCTCACAACCCCAAATCCTCATAAAAGACATCTTGGGATTTTTCCCCGTCCCATATCGTATATGGTGTCTTTACCACATGCCTTGGATGGTACACGTTAAGGGTAAAGGCTGCCGTGTCAGAGCATATCCCCAAAAGGATATAGGAAGATCTGTGGTGACTCATCATAGATCGTACCATATCCTAAGTGGTACGATTCCTCCTTTCGGATACACCATTCCACTGTGGTGTTCCAGGAGGAGTGAGTTGGGATAGAATCCCACACTCAGCTAGATAGTCACGAAACTCATGGCTAAGGTATTCACTACCTCGATCTGATCGAAGTATCTTAATACTCTTGCTGTCGGTTTTGTACTTCATTCTTGAATTCTTTGAACTTTTCAAAGGATTCAGATTTATGTGTCATAAGATACACATAACCATATCTACTGAAGTCATCAGTAAATGTAATGAAGTACCTGTAACCACCTCTAGCAGCAACATTGAAAGGACCACATACATCACTATGTATAAGTCCTAACAAATCTGTTGCTCTTTCGCTATGTCCACTAAAGGGAGTCTTGGTCATCTTGCCTAAAAAGGCAAGACTCGCATGTCTCATATGATTCAAAATCAAATGAGTCTAGCAGCCCATCCTTATGGAGCTGAGATAAGCGACTCTCATTTATGTGACCTAAGCGACAATGCCAGAGATAGGTTTGGTTCAACTCATTTGACTTGAACCTCTTGGTACTTATGTTATAGATAGGGCTCTCTAAGTCTAGAAAGTAGAGTCCGTTCATTAGAGGTGCACTACAATAGAACATATCATTTAAATAAACTGAACAACATTTGTTCTTTATTATAAATGAAAATCCTTTCTTGTCCAAACAAGAAATTGAAATGATGTTCTTGGTTAAGGCAGGCACATAACAACATTCATCTAATTCTAGTACAAGCCCAGAGGGCAGAGATAGATCATAAGTTCCTACAGCAACAGCAGCAACCCTTGCTCCATTGCCTACTCGTAGGTCCACCTCGCCCTTTGTCAATGCCCTGCTATTTCTCAGCCCCTGCACATTGGTACAAATGTGAGATGCACATCCGGTATCTAATACCCATGATGAAGAAATAGATAGATTGACTTCTATAACATTTATACCTGAAGTAGAAGTCTCACTTCTCTTCTTCTTAAGATCTTCCAGGTATGCCTTGCAGTTACGCTTCCAGTTTCCTGCTTCCTTGCAGTGGAAGCAAGCCCCTTCCTTGGCTACCCCTCCTTTGGGTTTAAGTTCTTTTTTTTTGCCCTTGGCTTGGGACTTTCCCTTACCTTTAGGCTTGCCCTTGCCTTTCTTCTTCTGCACCATCAAAATGGTGTCAGATTTACCCTTCTTAAGGTTAAGCTCAGCAGTTCTCAACATGCTGAGCATTTCAGGCAATGGCTTATCAATTTCATTCATGTTATAATTCATGACAAATTGATTGAAGGCTTGTGGCAAAGATTGCAAGATTAGGTCAGTGGCCAGCTCTTGGCCAAGTGGGAATCCCAGCCTTTGTAGGTTTTCTACGTACCCAATCATCTTGAGTACATATGTACCTACGGGAGTCCCTTCTTGCATTTTGGACCCAAATAATGCCTTAGAGACTTCATATCTCTCATGCCTAGCTTGTCCTTGATATAGTTGACGAAGATGTCCAACCATATCATAAGCATTCATGAACTCGTGTTGCTTCTGAAGCTCCGAGTTCATGGTCGCGAGCATTAGACATGACACATCTAATGCAGCATCTTGATGCTTCTTGTAAGCATTGAGGCATCAAGGTGGGAGGTGCCTCGAATGGGCCGCTTCCAGACGCATAACTTCCTTTCTTGGGTGAGAACAATTCTCAAGTTCCTGTACCAGTCCAGGAAATTTACTCCATTGAGCTTGTCCTTCTCAAGGACGGATCGCAGAGAGAGAGTGTTCGTGGTTGTCGACATAGTTATCTACAACATACAATGCAGAGAATTAATATCATATTCCTTTTATCATTTAATTAGGCCTTTAATCAAATGATGCTCCCACTAAATTATAGGAATTTTGTAGAATCAAGTTATGGATGTGGTCAAACCACATTATTAGATTCAAACAAACTAGCTATAATTCTTATGACAAGATCCACATCATACTAAGCCTTGAGTTAGCTTTGGCTAAATCGCCCAAGACTTAGTACGATCGGTGGTTAACACATTACCGATTACATCTCTATGCAACTCTTGTTTATAGGATTAAGACCCACATTTACAAAAGACCTTGAGTTAGCTTTGGCTAAATCGCCCAAGATTTAGTGTAAATGCGATCTTAACCTATCTTTCCAACGATTGGAATATGCCTATAGTTCTACTCGATCCAATTGAGTTAACTAGTTTTGCTCAATCTAATTGAGCTTACTCTAACCCGAAGTCGTGATAGGCGGACCAAGATTGTCCTCCGCACCCTACCAAGATAATATGCGCTCTCGCTTTGGCAGATTCAACAACAACAAATGATCGAGGTAGTGATGGGTATCAAGGCTCGGTAGGCATTTTCGAGTTGATTCGATTATGATCTAATCTAATCGTAATGTGTATCTTATACGCATTAAGGCCTTTATTATCTTATATTAGCATGCATCATATACATACATTAATTATTCTAGCATGCATCATATACATACAAGAAAATTAACCTAGCATGCATCATATACATATAAACATTTTTCTACTAGCATGCATCACATACATACAAGCAAAATCAATTAAATATACATATATATATATATCAACATATATATATATCATTAAATGTGATATAGTCATGGCCCTACTACGATCTTCTCAAGCCAATGAGAAGATCGGATGGTCAACCTAAGGCTAGCGGCTTCTCCAAGCGCTTCCTTTGACCGCCATGTGTCGTCATCACCCTTCTCGTAAGCTCGTCTTCAAGTGGACTTTCCACCGCTCCATTTTTGTACTTTACAAATACGAAACTCGAGTTACATTCGAGTCTAAAACTATTTACAACTAGAATATTAAAAGAATAGGTGCGACGCGCAGGTCGCAAACACTTTACAACACGCACAACCACAAAACGGCACGCAGTCAGATTATGAATTACAACACACATAATCCAATCAATTGGGTTATTGGGCCATGAAAATCACAGAATTATACATAATTCTAAATTATGTATTTTACAGAAATTTCTATAATTTTTCCTAATTTATTTCAATTTATGAGTCAACTCTCCGTAACGGTCCCGCTTAAGCGGTTTCCGGCGCGATCAAGGACATGGCCCTTTCGATAGGGCAGCGCCCCTACTGCAAAAATAAACTTCGCGAGTGTCCCTACAATGATCTTACAGTGACTTAAGTCGCTGTCCCAAAAACCTAAAGCGAGAACTCACGATTCGGAGAGTTTTTCTCGACGGTTGAAGCCTACGAGTGGCCCAACACTCGTTGCTTCGACTCTACGAGAAAAATACCCAAAAATTCTATAAAATAAGAAAATTTACAGAAACATATAAATCTGTAATTTTTATATCTAATATAAAAACAACAAAAACGAAACACATACATGCTTCGCACGTGGCTCTGATACCACTGTTGGGTTTTTCTGAGCCGCAAAAACCGCTTTTTGCCTTGCGGAAACCTCGGAAGCCCCGGCCATGGATCTGTGCGAAGATGTATTAAAACAAAATATTTATGTGTTTATATAAAAACTCTATATCTACCTTAGATCTAGAAGGTGAGAGTGTTACCCTTGTAACGATGCTATTCACTTATCCCGCTCGTCCAAAAGGTTCACCGGAACTCGAGAGTGTCAAGTGTACACTCCTTTATCGGTATCCACACAAGCAATAGGTGGAGAAAAGCATCCTAGAGTGTGCTAGCACCCCTTGGACGTTCATGGCTAGATGAGGAAGAGAGAGCTTGAGGGAAGAGAAGAGGAAGAAGATGAAGTTACACAACTTAACTTCACATCATCCATAACCCACTATAAGGGGGTTACTTGCATGCATGTAACTCCAAGAGCCAATGAGTCTTGGTCTCCCTCAAGAGGTGGCACCCCATGATGTGTCCATGATGATGTGGAACATCATTGGCCGGCCATGCCAAGTCACCATCATGTCATGACATTTGGTCAAGTCAAACTTCATCTTCCCTCTCAAGTCAAGTCAAACTTGACCTCTTATCTCCCATGGTTGATCAAATCAAACCATTTGATTCAAGTCAATTTAATTTAATGAATCTCTATTCATTTAATTTAAATTGATTTGATGAATCAAATATAAATTATACTCATTCAACACTTGAATCAACTTGAGTCTAACTCAATTAGTCTAATTTGGATTACTCTTAATCCAATTTGGTTCATCCCAAGAACCTAATCCTCATGGTTCATCATATGAACCTAATCTCCATCTAATTGCTCTTATGTGTGTGACCTATAGGTTCTTGTAACGCTGGCAATGTCCCTAAACCGATTTAGGAACATAAGCAATGAGCGGTATCTAGCAACACATCATTGCTACCCAAGTTACAAGAATGTTGAGCTCCAACATCACCTTTGTGACTACTAATTGTGACTCTCACAATATGTGACAATGTCCTCTATCCTTGACATCTAGATTGACCAATCGAGGCATAGACCGTGTCATCCTCGGTACAATCTAAATCTTGAACTCCAAGTAGACTCACTCTAATCAAATGAGCTCAATATCTCATATTGACTCATTTGGCATGGCCATGCACTTGGTCTCACTCTATCAAGAATATCGATGTCACCCGTCATATAGGAGGATAGATCCCATCTACATCACTCACATCCCTCCGCATAATTCGTTACATACCCAAGAATCGCTTTTATAGTCCACCCATTTACGGGTGACGCTTTGACGCCAAAGTATGCAACTCGTTATGTAGGGAACCATGGTGACTTCAGGTCTAAGGACTAATAGTCATACTAATAGCCACATGAGAAAGTATATGACACTCATATAACGATCCATGATACTTTCTCATAGCGTCATTCAAGATACATTCTCCAATGCATACCCATGTGTCAACTTGATATCTCATATCCATGACTTGTGAGATCAAGTCATCTTGTTGACCTACATGCTTAGTCTCTACGCATTAACATTGTCCCCGAATGTTAATACTGACTAGGAATGATTAAGAGTAGTGTTCTCTATATCATCTCATTATCGATTCAACCAATCGATTGATATAGATAAGAACCTACTACTCAAGGACATTATTATATTTAGTTATTTGGCACCAATACAAGTAAATATAATAACCATGCCTTTATAAATAGGAATATGATACAATAAAGTCCATACAACAATCATCATATGATCACGCAGATGTCACTAAATGATCTGCCGCCATTCCAATGGCTTCCGACCACGCCGATTGCGACCGTGCATTCCAATCGTAGCCTTGGCAATGACTATTGCTATCGTGAATGATCGCTACCCGTAGCCAATCGCGATCAATTAGCTATGAGTGGTTCTACGCCCGTGTTCACCTTCATCAATCGACTACCATCCCTTGGCAGTCGACTGATAGAGCATCAGTCGACTTCCATCCCTTTGCAGTCGACTCTTGGACCAGAAACTTCTCAGTCGAACACCAGTCGACATTTAGTCGACTCAGAGCAGTTGACTGCTATCTATAGCAGTCGACTGGTGTCAGGAAAAACCTTAAACAAATACTTGTTTGAGCATCCGATGGTCGGGTAAACCTCAAACCACCTGTTTGAGCATCCGACACTTCCATTCGTCGGGTAGAAACCTCAAACTCATGTTTGAGCATCCGACTTATCCAATTGTCGGGTAAAACCTTAAACACAAGTTTGAGCATCCGACTTGTCGGGTAAAACCTCAAACCTAAGTTTGAGCATCCGACACTTGACTTAGCCATTCGGGCAAGTTCACCTATGAGCTACCGTTACAATCGCTCACTCTCATCTCCCATGAAGTCCCTCACCTCGAAGCTCTCTTCATCCTGTGTTCCTCGGATACACTAAGCCCTCGGCTCCTCTAGTGCCATCCTTCTCGTCTCACCACGAAGTCTGCTTCCTCTGGCTTCACTTCATTTGCTCCTCGTCCGACGGTCCCTCGGATGCACCAAGTGTACTACTTCTGCAATGCCATCCTTCACCGACTCAAGGACCCGAGCCATGAGATGGTGAACTCGCCAAGCTTCATTAAGATAACCATGTGTGATTTACTAAGTCTTGCATAACTTAAACACACATATCAAATCACATAATCAACCCTAACTTAAACCCTTTGCCACACACATTAAAACCAAACAATATTTGGATGGATTGCCCAAACAATCTTTCCTTTTTTGATGTGTGACAATATGTTTAAGTTAGGTAAAACATTAACAAAATACACTAAGGCAGGAAAGCATGTAAACATAACATGAGTATCAAAACACTCTCCCTTAATACATGTAACTCCTCCTTAACACATGTTAATTCCCCTCCTAGCATGATTAACTTAAACTCTCACATTTCTCCCCCTTTGACACCATCAAAAATATTAAACATATGTCATATAACTATTAGTAATATATGAGAGATGTCCTAAGACAATCACCTTATGTTTGAACCATTTATATGATAAAAGAAGATTCACTATTTGAGTATACATGTTTTCATATATTTGATTAGATCTTAAACTCATTTACTGAATGTCCCCGATACGATTCACAGCATGAGAGAATTTGTGATTGGATCACAACTAGTGAGTATCTCTACATGTGTAATTGTGATGTATTGGAATTATCCCTAGTCGATGAATTGATGGATTGGGACACCATCAATTCTGTCGAGACTAGCACGAGGTATACTCCTTGGTGTATCTAAGCAGCTGATTCTCACTAGATGGAGACATTGTGATGTCCAGAGTTAATTGTGGATGCTAGTTATGGTAACTAGTTCATTGGAGTGACCAGTCGTAAGACTTCATATGGTTCTCTGCATATATAAATATGTCAATGAAGTTCTTACTGCAGCTTAAGTGCAATGTTCCTTTGACTTGCGGTATTCAAGTCATCTTGATCATGAAGACTTATACTTTAACATCTTAAGTAAGCATCTCTGAGGAGATGTGGACCCGGGATGATTGGGTATAAGTCGAAGTGATCGAAGGTGTTTGAATAGCCTATAAAGGATTCACCACTCCTTGCGAGGAGATGTATGTTGGTGTAATCGGCTCAGGTCACGATTGACCAGGACTCGAGCTTGACTCGAAAGATGTTTTGATGTTCGAAAAAAACATATGACAATGTGATTGTCATGGGAAAGTCCAAGTCTTGAGTACTTGGCATGGAAAGTCCAAGTGGGACACTTGGCATTTGGGAAAGTCCAAGTGGGACACTTGCCAAGTGTCCTACTTGGCATTTGGAAAGTCCAAGTCTTGAGTACTTGGCATTTCCAAGTCTTGAGTACTTGGCATGTAAAGTCCAAGCATGGGTCTTGGTAAGGAAAAGTCCAAGCATGGGTCTTGGCATGGAAAGTCCAACATGGGTTGGCAAGGAAAAGTCCAAGCTTGAGTCTTGGCATTTGAGAAGTCCAAGGGGTTTGATATTGGCGGCGTAAAGTCCAAGTGGGAGTCTTGGCAGCATAAGTCCAATGGTTGGCAGTGTAAAGTCCAAGTGGAGTCTTGGCGGTGTAAGTCCAATGTGCCTTGGTGGTGTAGACAACGTTAGAATGACATAACCGATGGAAGCACCTGAAGGCTAGTGTGATGGATGAACAAGTCATGGATGACTTGGAGGGATCCGAGAGGTGTGAGGCTGATGAAGGTGGCTAGAAGGCTTAGGTCTAGGCTAAGGGTGGTCTAGCAAGTATGGAGGAACCATACTTGGGCTAAAACCTCATGTTTGAGGTGTGCCAGTCGACTGGTGCCATATGGTAGTCAACTGGTGAGAGTCAACTAGGGTTTGACTGCGGGATGTGTCCCAACAGTCGACTGCCAGAGCTTGAAAGTCGACTGATTGGATGAGCAATCGACTGATCTTGTTATCAGTCGACTGATGCTCGAGTTTTGGGGCACAGAATGGAGTCTCACTCGACCGTTGCAGTCAGCAGTCGAGTGATGGCTTGAACAATCGACTGATGGTCATGATCAGTCGACTGATGTCCTAGCCATTGGATTTTTCTAGTATGAATTACACCGTTGTCTCACAGCAACAGTGTGATCAGTCGACTGATGGTCCTGAGTAGTTAACTGATCGGCTTTTTCTAGCCCAGGCAGAAGATATAAATGGAGCTCGTGGAGGAGAAAAAGCAATCTGGTTCTTGAGCATCCTTAGGGCGATTTGTTGCTGCAAATCAGGGTCTCCAAGGCCATTCTTCAAGCAACCAAAAGAATGGTTCATTTGTGGTGCTGCTCAACATGCTGAAGACTGTGGAGCCTTCTGAGAAGCATGAGCAGGGGACGGTGTTGTTAGTTGATTCCTCGAAGAAAGGTTCTAAGAGGGAGTCAAAGGAACAACAGAAGGGGAAGAAGAAAAATGCTAAAAAGGTAGGACCAGCTCAAAAGGGCACTTGCCATCATTATGGCAAGGAGGGTCATTGGCGAAGAAACTGCAAGATTTATCTTGAGTTTGTAAAGAAGAATAAGGCATCAGATGCCTCATCTTCTTCAGATATCTTCGTTATTGATTTTCATTCTATTTCCTCAGACACTTGGGTATTGGATACTGGGTGTGGCTCACATATATGTAATGACATACATGGGCTAAGGAATAGAAGAAGACTCGTCAAGGGAGAGTCAAATTTACGTGTTGGGAATGGAGCAAAGGTTGCTGCACTCGCCATCGAAACATATTTATTGAAACTCCCTACAGGACTTTTCTTAGAACTAGACAATTTCTTTTATGTTCCTTCGTTGATAAAGAACATCATTTCTATTTCTTGTTTAAATAGAAATGGGTACCATTTAACTTTTAGTAACAATTGTTGTTACATAACTTTGAATGATGTTCTTTATGGGACTGGAACTTTAAGCAATGATATTTATACGTTGGACGTATCTAGTGACATTTTCAATATCGAAGGGAGCAACAAGCATGCTCGAAAAGATAATCAATTAAACTCCTACATGTGACATTGTCATCTTGGCCATGTGAGTAAGAAACGCATACCTGAATTACACAGATGTGGAATTCTGGAATTGTTTGAATTAGATTCACACGATACATGCGAATCATGCTTAAAAGGCAAGATGACCAAGTTACCTTTTATTGGAAAAGGTGAACCAGTGGGTGAGTTGCTTGGTCTAATACATACTGATGTATGTGAACCTATGTCAACTCAAGCCTTAGGAGGTTATAACTACTTCATTACCTTCACCGATGATCACTCACGGTTTGGGTATGTGTTCTTGATGAAACTCAAGTCTGAAGCCTTTGAAAGGTTCAAAAAATTCAGAAATGAAGTAGAGAAACAACTTGGCAAGAGTATTAAAATACTTCAATCGGATCGAGGTGGTGAATACTTGAGTCAAGAATTTCTAGATTATCTGAGGGACAATAGTATATTGTCTTAATGGACTCCGTCGTATACACCACAACTTAATGGTGTATTTGAGAGGTGAAACCGGACCTTGTTGGACATGGTCAAGTCAATGATGAATCATGCGAATCTTCCCAAGTCCTTTTGGGGCTATGTACTTCAGACAACTATTTACTTGTTAAATAGAGTCCCGACCAAGGTAGTCTCTACTACTCCATATGAGATATGGGCTAGTAAGAAACCTCATTTATCTTACTTGAAGATATGGGGTTGTCTTGCTTATGTGAAGCGGACTGTGTCAGACAAATTGGATGCTAAGTCTGATAAATGTCTATTTATTGGATACCCTAAGAAAATGAGGGGTTACCAATTCTATCATCCCTTTGAACAAAAGGTGTTTGTTTCAAGGAATGCTGTATTTTTAGAGAAAGAGTTTCTCTTGCAAGAAAATAGTGGGAGTGTCGTTGAACTTGAGGAGGTTCAAGAGACTCCAGTAGACATTAAAGAGATACCTGGTCAAGCACCTCGACCGATGACTCATAGTGATGAGACATCGGCTGAACCTATTGTGACACCACATCTTCGTAGATCTGGTAGAACATTCAACATTCCTGAGAGATATGGATTTCTCATAAGTGAATCGAATGACATGTTACTCATTGATGATGAGGAGCCTACCAATTATGAAGAAGTTCCGAAAAGTTCAGAAAGGGACAAATGACTTGAAGCCATGAATTCGAAAATGGATTCCATGTATGAAAATCAAGTCTGGAAATTGGTTGATCCACCTGAAAGCATAAAGCCTATAGGGTGCAAGTGGGTTTTCAAGAAGAAAACTGACATGGATAGTAATGTGATTACCTATAAGGCTAGATTGGTGGTGAAAGGATATCGTCAAAAGCAAGGTGTTGATTATGACAAAACCTATTCGCCTGTTGCTATGCTTAAATCCATTCGGATGCTCCTGCCCATAGCAGCTCATTATGATTATGAGATATGACAGATGGATGTGAAAATAGCTTTCCTTAATGGAAACCTGCTCGAGGATGTGTATATGATACAACCTGAGGGTTTCACATCGGTTGATAAAATCAAGGTATGCAAATTGCGACGGCCCATATATGGATTGAAGCAAGCATCTAGGAGTAGGAATATCCGTTTTGATGAGACAATCAAAAAGTTTAATTTCTCACAAAATCCAGACGAACCTTGTGTGTACAAGAAGGTTAGTGGGAGTGCAATCGTGTTTCTAGTATTGTATGTCGATGACATATTACTTATAGGAAATGATGTTTCAGTCTTACAGTCAGTTAAGATTTGGTTGTCCAAGACATTCTCCATGAAAGACCTAGGAGAAGCAACCTACATCCTCGGGATTAAGATCTATAGGGATAGATCGAAATGGTTGCTTGGTCTTTCGTGTTGGATCGAAGCGGATCGCTAGAGGGGGGGGTGAATAGCGATCGTAAAACTTTTCGGTGTTTCGTTCGAGTAGACAATTAAATGAGTAAACACAGCGGAAAATAAAGTGACATGTTTATTTTACTTGGTTCACAACCCAGCGGTTGCTATTCCAAGGCCCTATCGGTCCTAGACCGCGTACGGAGGGCAAATCACTATAACGTCTCCTCCTCGTTGGAGGTAGGAGACAACGATCACAAAACCGAAATTACGAGGATGAGGCAACAAGCCTACCTCACCTCGTTACGAATAAAAATAAAGAATACAATATCAAAATATGTTACTTGCTACTGCTGCCGACGAAGAAGATCGGAACTTGTCGTCGCGTCGACGTTATGACGGTGTTGGAGCGTTGGCGTTGTAGGAGCACTTGATGAATAAACTTGATTTCCTTTGGAGTTGGAATCCTCCTCCTTTTATAGACTTTGGGCTCTGAATATGTCTCCCTTTTTTTTTGGAATGGGTCACGAAGTTTTCCAAATTTTATCGCGAAGTGGCCGCGTCAAACGTTATCCGTTTTGACCTAGCGCAAAGGCTGAGTCGTCGCCATCAGTCGACTGATGCCTCCCATCGGATCGTGATGGGCATCGATCGCAGCTCCATGTCCACGATCATTGCCAGCCTGGCCACTTTCCTGCAGTGAGAGGTTAGCTCGGAAAATGATAAATACGATGGTTTCTAACCGTCCGATCTCGACCTAGACCTTCCATAAGAAGTTTTAGTCGGATCGCCGCCTACGGTCGTCCCCGTATAGAGGACACGACCTTACCATCTCTCACTCACACGAGCTTACCTCGATTCTTACTATGACGCTTTCGCTTCCGGCCTTCCACTCGATTTCTTCGGCTCCCTCCGAAGTCACTCGAGTGTCGCCTGACCACCGCAGCTTCCTCCGGGTGTCGCTAGCCTTCAGCTCTAGCTTTAGTACTTTTCTGCACACTCGATTTAGCTCGTGAGATAACGATGTAAACTTAACTTTGTGTCTTTGCCATAATCAAAACACAGGTTCGATTATCTAGTGCCCCTGCACCAACAATCTCCCCCTTTTTGATCTATGGCAAACCAACACAAAGTTAAGGGAAATTAAAGCATAAAACAAGTATAGTAAATGATGAATGTCATTTTCAAAAACTCCCCCTTAACCAAAACTCCCCCTTAACCCTAGGTGAGTTTTGAAAGAGATACTTTAGTTCAAAATCAAATAAATTTTGTGTTACTCCCCCTTAACTTTCGCTCTTCTCCCCCTTTTGCCATAAATCAAAACAAACGTTGGGGTTTGTTATGTAAAAATGAAGTTTGTTATATAAAATAGGGGTTTAAAGACAATATGGTATATGCATGCATCAAGATAAATCAGCTATGAGTCCAAGCATGCGTCTAGCAGTAATTAGATAGATTGGTTCGAGGTGTGTCCCTCTGCACCAATAATCTAAAGGTTTGTAATATAACCCTTTAGGGTTAGTTTGCTCTCCCCCTTAGTCAAATATATGAAGTATAAGAGATGTAGGGGGCGCTAAACTTTGGCCTAAGAGTTGTTAAGTACAATAGTTGAGAAAATAAGTAGTATTTTGAAGAGGTTGTTTTAACTATATTTCAATTATCTTTAACATCTCACCTGTGTCTATATGATCAAGCATGTTATACTTATGTATTTTTGTGAGATGACTTCCAATTAAGTTGATTAAGTGCTTTAGGTTCAAGTAATTTTATGTTAGATTTGGATTTGACCCTAGGCTTGTCAAGTTTACCTTTTCAAGATCATGGCTTCCAGGTCGTGGCGAGGCACAGGGGCCTTCTTTTATCGGATCATCGACCACTTCCTTAGACAAAGCTATTTTCAAGAAAATGATGACTTGACTCACCTAAGACTATTTCTTAGTCTAACTGGTTATTTTTTTGAAAAGAGGCTCCCCGAGGCTCAATCTTTTCGTAGGATTTTAGTTGGTTATGTACGTGTTCTAAGTGAGATCACACGTTTTAAAGCACAAACTTTCTAAGTTAAAGCATGCAATTTCTAAGTTAAAGCACAAACATGTTTTGTACTGGCTCCCCCTAGACCGTTGAATCGGTTCGGTCTATCCACATAGTGGATTTGGTCCTTGGGAACCCAGTACGGGTTGGATCCTAGAGTTGAAATCAAAAAGTTCTTAGGGACCCATGCTTGGACTCTTTGATGACTACGATTTACGATAGACATATAAGACCTATTTGTAGTCTTTGACTTAAATCCGAGTCCAGCTTTATTGTACACGGCTCTTTGGGTTCCAAGTAGTCGATTAAGGTTCTTAGATCCCAACGTGAACCTTTACAATCTAGCCTCAACCTCTTGAACTTGGTCTTTCAAGAGAGAATTCTCCTCCTCAAGTTTTTCAATTTGAGTTGAGTTTCCCTCTTGAACTTAACTAGTTGAAGGGGTTAGACTAGCCTCTTGCTTGAGGGTTTCAACCTCCTCAAGTAACGACTTAACCCTAGACTCGGACTTAGTTAATTTCCTATTAAGCATTTTAATTGTAATGTAAAGCGTACTAATTAAAGAGCGATTAACCATGACTTTCCCTTTTGGTCCGGCTTTGAGTTTTCTCTCGATTCTCTCGAAATAATCTTCGAGGTCGGAGTCGGAGTTGTAGTTGGACTCGGCTTCGGATTCTGACTCGGACTCCTCCGTTCTTGCCATGTAAGCTATGTCTTCTCTGTTGTCCCAAGTTGCATGGAAGGCTTTCCTTGCTCCCTTTTTCTTTTGGTTCTCATTCTTCAATTTCCTTTTTTCTTGTCGAACTATTCTCCGCACAATGTTGACTATTATGGCCTCCTCTTCAGATTTGGATTCGTCTTTGGGTTCGAGTTCATCTACTTGCTTAGTAGGTGGCTTCCTTTTTTGTCCTGCAAGTAGAGCAATACCTCTCTCGGCCCGGACCATGTTATTTTGCTCATGAAGTTCAAACTCGGAAAATAATTCATCTAACCTAAGCTTCGAAAGGTCCTTAGAGACCTTGTAGACATCGACCATGGATGCCCATAAGGTAGTCCTAGGGAAAACATTTAAAGCGTACCTTATAAGGTCCCGGTTCTCTATGGCTTGCCCGATCGAATGAAGACCGTTGACGATATCTTGGATCCGCGCATGTAGTTGGGTGGCGGTCTCATGATCCTGCATCTTTAGATTGTACAATTTATTTAAAAGTAAATCTCTTTTACATACCTTAGCATCAGCCTTCCCTTCGTGTAAATCAATCAATTTGTTCCAGAGGTCTTTGGCGCTAATGAATGGTCCGATGCGGTTGAGTTCCTCCTTGGACAAGCCGCATTGCAATATTTGGGTTGCTCTTGCATCGACTTCGATTTGCCTCTTGGTTGCATTTGTCCATTTTTTGAAATCCAAGGCCTCTCCTTGATCATTGGTGGGTAGAGCAAAGCCGGTTTGGATTATTATCCAAGTCTCGACTTGTGTTTTTAGAAAACACTCCATCCGACCTTTCCAATAACGGAAATCATTTCCGTTAAAGAATGGAGGTCGGGTGGTGCTATACCCCTCAATGTGAGCCATTAAATATCTTGCAAAATACGAATAAAAACCAAAGAGAATTCTAAGACTTGGTCTTGGATTAGTAGTGTGGGAAATAATAGGAAATAAACAGAAATAAATAAGGAGAATAAGAAACTAATAAAAACTCGAAACTTACGACCTTTGATGTCCCCGAAAGGGTACTAAACGTTGGATTTTGGGGCTGGAAACAGTTTGTTACAAGGCTAAACCCTGGTAAGAAATGTAGATCTTTCTGAGAGCTTCGATTTGGTATGTAGATCGTTATGTGAGTCCACTTGTGCGAAAAGTTATGGCCGTTTTACCGTCGGCTACTCGAAGAGAGAAAACTTGCAAGCACACAACCAAAAGAAACGTACCAAGACTTCATCTTGGATTAGTAGTGCGGGAGGAAAAAGACAAAAAAAAATACGAATCGAAAAATACGAACAGAAAACCAAAACGTGCTAGATTGGTGATTTCACCAAATCTTAGTGCCCCCGCTCTGATACCAATTGTTGGATCGAAGCGGATCGCTAGAGGGGGGGGTGAATAGCGATCGTAAAACTTTTCGGCGTTTCGTTCGAGTAGACAATTAAATGAGTAAACACAGCGGAAAATAAAGCGACATGTTTATTTTACTTGGTTCACAACCCAGCGGTTGCAACTCCAAGGCCCTATCGGTCCTAGACCGCGTACGGAGGGCAAATCACTATAACGTCTCCTCCTCGTTGGAGGTAGGAGACAACGATCACAAAACCGAAATTATGAGGATGAGGCAACAAGCCTACCTCACCTCGTTACGAATAAAAATAAAGAATACAATATCAAAATATGTTACTTGCTACTGCTGCCGACGAAGAAGATCGGAACTTATCGTCGCGTCGACGTTATGACGGTGTTGGAGCGTTGGCGTTGTAGGAGCACTTGATGAATAAACTTGATTTCCTTTGGAGTTGGAATCCTCCTCCTTTTATAGACTTTGGGCTCTGAATATGTCTCCCTTTTTTTTTGGAACGGATCATGAAGTTTTCCAAATTTTATCGCGAAGTGGCCGCGTCAAACGTTATCCGTTTTGACCTAGCGCGCGGTCGAGTCGTCACCATCGATCCGATGATGCCTCCCATCACCGACCGATGGGCATCACCGATCGGCTTGCTCCATGTCCAGTGATCCGCCCGACTTGGCCACTTCCCTGCAGTGAGAGGTTAGCTCGAAAAATGATAAATACGACGGTTTCTAACCGTCCGATCTCGACCTAGACCTTCCACAAGAAGTTTTAGTCGGATCGCCGCCTACGGTCGTCCCCGTATAGAGGACACGACCTTACCATCTCTCACTCACATGAGCTTACCTCGATTCTTACTGTGACGCTTTCACTTCCGGCCTTCCACTCGATTCCTTCGGCTCCCTCCGAAGTCACTCGAGTGTCGCCCGACCACCGCAGCTTCCTCCGGGTGTCGCTAGCCTTCAGCTCTAGCTTTAGTACTTTTCTGCACACTCGATTTAGCTCGTGAGATAACGATGTAAACTTAACTTTGTGTCTTTGCCATAATCAAAACACAGGTTCGATTATCTAGTGCCCCTGCACCAACATTTCGTAGTCTACATATATAGACCGAGTGCTAAAGAGGTTTAGCATGTCGGAACCAAGAAAGGTTTCCTACCCATCAGACATGGGATACACCTTTCGAAGTCTATGTGTCCGCGCACAGAAGACGAGAGGATTTGCATGAGTAAGATTCCCTATGCATCCACAATAGGATCTATCATGTATGCTATGTTATGTACGAGGCCCGATGTATCGTATGCTCTGAGTGTCATGAGTAGATACCAGTCTGATCCAGGAATGAATCATTGGGCGGTTGTTAAGGCGATCCTTAAGTACTTAAGAAGAACTAAGGATGTGTTCCTAATATATGGAGAAGGCGACATGGTGATACGCGGGTATACGGATGCCAGCTTCCAGATAGACAAGGATGATTCCAGGTCTCAGTCTGGGTACGTGTTCACCTTGAATGCGGGTGCAGTGAGTTAGAAAAGTTCTAAACAAGACACTGTAGCAGATTCTAATACTGAGGCAGAATACATTACAGCTTCGGAAGAAGCAAAGGAAGCGGTTTGGATCAAGAAGTTCATTTATGAACTTGGTGTGGTTCCAGCCATTGTTGAAGCAATACCAGTCTACTGCGACAATAATGGAGCAATTGCATAGGCAAAAGAGCCAAGGTCTCATCAACGATCCAAACATGTGCTTCATCGCTATCATTTGATCAAATAGATCATTAGTAGGAAGAAAATACAAATCGAGAAGATTCCCATTGAAAAGAACTTAGCGGATCCTTTAACTAAGGCATTACCTCAAAGTAAGTTTGAGAGTCATGTTAGAGCTTATGATATTGGATACCGTAGCGATTGACATTAGGCCAAGTGGGAGTTTGTTAGTAATATATGAGAGATGTCCTAAGGCAATCACCTTATGTTTGAACCATCTATATGATAAATGAAGATTCACTATTTGAGTATACATGTTTTCATGTATTTGATTATATCTTAAACTCATTTACTGAATGCCCCCGATACGATTCACAGCATGAGAGAGATTGTGATTGGATCACAACTAGTGAGTATCTCTACATGTGTAATTGTGATGTATTGGAATTATCCCTAGTCGATGAATTGATGGATTGAGACACCATCAATTCTGTCGAGACTAGCATGAGGTATACTCCTTGGTGTATCCAAGCAGCTGATTCTCACTGGTTGGAGACATTGTGATGTCCGGAGTTAATCGTGGTTGCTAGTTATGGTAACTAGTTTATTGGAGTGACTAGCCGTAAGACTTCATATGATTCTCTGCATATATAGATATGTCAATGAAGTTCTTACTGCATCTTAAGTGTGATGTTCCTTTGACTTATGGTATTCAAGTCATCTTGATCATGAAGACTTATACTTTGACATCTTAAGCAAGCATCTCTGAGGAGATGTGGACCCGGGATGATTGGGTATAAGTCGAAGTGATAAAAGGTGTTTGAATAGCCTATAAAGGATTCACCACTCCTTGCGAGAAGATGTATACCCATGGCCTCTCGTCGGATTGTTACTAAAGTCTTTGGCCAAAGCATTACATATTTAGAGTAAGGTACTCTTGGATACATGTGCAGTAACTAGAATCTGTAGGACGAGGAAATGATACTTGGGCTAGGTGTGACGTAGTCAACTTAGTGGGGGCTGACACTATAGACAATGTCTTGAACCAAGTGGGTATAAGATGAGTGAAAGGAATGAGGCACGATTCATTATAGCTACTGAAGAGTTTCATAAATAGTTATGGATCAACTGTTGATCTTTTAGGTTAATTGAGGATCATGATATACTACTAGGTGCCACTAATGATCGTTCTATAATTAATGGTTAATTATAGACAGTCAACATAAATCGAGAACCTATTTGGTCACACGCACAACGAGCGTAATCCGGAGGATTTAAAATGAGCTTGAGAATGAGATTCTCAGACCGAGAGAAACTAGGTTTGGTTGGACCAAACAAAGAGCGAGCATGAAATCATTTCAGTCGCAATGGAAGCGTGGATGGGCCGTGTCTTACGAAGACATAATGGATGAATCAAATTGGTTTGGTTCTAATCCAATGGTGAAGAATAAACCAAAAGGGTTTGGTTTGTTTTAAACGAATGAACCAAAGTTGGTTCGGTTCATTTTAACTTAAAATAGACCAAATTGGTTTGGTTTATTTTAACTTAAATTAATGGAGCGGGTTAACGGGTTTTTGGTTATGAACCAATAACCATTAAGAGAATTTGTTCTCTATAAAATAGGGCTTAAGGTTTTTGAGAAAGCCCAAACCCTAATCTTGCCGCCCCCTCTCCCTCTTCTCTTTGTGTAGCCGGTGCCCAACCCCTTGTCGCCGCCCAACCCTTGTGTCGCTGTCCAAGTTGTTGCCGGCATCCAAGCTCCAACCAGCGATCCTCCGGCGACCCTCCGGTGATTTTCCTTGGCTCCGGCGACAAGGTGAGCATCTAGCTTTCCTTATTTGGCCGGTGCAAGTTCTCCACCAAAGCTGTCCAGTTTTCTAGACAACTTGTTTCCAACTTGTCAGAGCATCATTTGGACGATGTTTGGAGCTCCGACAGTGGCTAGCCTTCAATCTCCGGTAATCCTCATAGGTGGAGGATGAAGGATTCGTCAAACGGTTGACGAATATCTCTTCGGAGAAGCGAGTTTTGGGGACTTGATTTTGAATCCAAATTTTAATTCGGATTGTGATCTTCTCTCGATCACATTGTCTTCGACACGAGGCTAGTGACTTGTATGAAAATGAGGCTCGTGACTTTGTGAAGTCATCCCGAAGATACTTGGCATGGATACGGATAGAGGCGATTCTAGCGAGGGTCTCTCCGGTTGATGCCTTTCCCACTACACGTGATACGTCAGGTATACGTATGATGCGGGTGCGGGGGAAAAATCCGTTCGCTCCGTTTTCAAGGCGATGAAGCGATGAGGGAGGTCTCGGAATATTCTCCCCCGGCAGCGATCAGTAAAGAATAAGAAAATGAAGTAGACGAAACGCGAAAACCCGACACCAGCAATCGAGATTCAGACACGAGATGTAACGTGGTTCGGAATAAGGATTCCTACTCCACGGGGGTGAGGTTTCTCACCAGATGCGGTGCCTAAGCACTTTCACTATGAAGATCCTCCTTTACAGAAAGCAAGTTTCCGAAGGTGGAGGAGAAAGGACCTCTTACAATGATGTTACAAGATGAGGAAAATACAAGAGACTTATCAAACAGCAGATCTCCGTCCTCCTTCTCCGGCGAGACCGTTCTTCCTTTTCTCTCGTCTCCTCTTCTCTCTTGCTGGATGCGAATGATTGCGGATCCATCTCCATCCTTTCCTCCCTCTCTCCCTTTTATCTTCCCTCCTCCTTCAACGTAACGTCGTGGATTATCTCTCTCGTACACGTGGCCACCACCTCCTCTTGGAGAATAATTCTGTTACACATATGAGGAACGAGGACTCCCCCGAATATTGTGTGGGGCCCCCCAAGCCGTTGCATAGTACCTTTCCCTTTACTTTTCAGGCAACGAGGTTAAACTGTCTCCCTCACCCCTCTGCTTTGGGTGAAGTTAACTTAGGCCCCTATACCATAGGTGACCTAGCCTTAGGGTTTCTCCTTAAACCGAACCAATTCTCCTTTTGCCCGTACCAAACTTCTTTCGCGTCGATTAGGTTGAGTTGACCCTTCCTCCATCCCATTGGCTTCTGGAATTGCCTAGTTGAACCAGTTCCTAGTCCTCTGTTAGCGAAGTGCCTTCCGCCTCTTTTCCACCTGCGTCCCTTGCTTCTAGCATTCGCCCGTGCCGATGGCTCTCGCTACTTGTCCGTGCCGATGACTCTCGCTACTTGTCCGTGCCGATGACCTCTGGTACTTGCGCTCATGTCGATTACTTCCGATAACTCTCGCCCGTGTCAATGGCTTCGTCTAACTCTCGCCCGTGCCAATGGCTTCGTCTAACTCTCGCCCGTGCCACTGGCTTCTGATAACTCTCGCCCGAACTATTTCTCCTTTTCCCCTTTGGCTGAACCAGGTGTTTTGGGGACGGGTCACGGGTCACCTGTTAACTCTTCTATTGGGAATTTAGGTAGAAAAAGTACCAGTAGTATCATTAGTCAACCCCGAAAAATAGTCAAGCGAAGTTATAAGCTTGACTTTCCAAATGTTCGTAAAGTTTATGCCCTATTCTTCATTCCTCCGCTTGAATCCACCTTTTCCTTTATAACTCCCTTGTATACCCCCGAGGCGGCCCGATGGGCCCATGGGCTCCGCTTCTCCTTCTCTCTTCGTGAAATTGAATCGTCACGGGAAACCCTATATAAACCTCCGCCTTCTCCTCTTAGGTATCATTTAGCGTGCCTAACAATCCAGTCTTGTATTTCTTCTTCCACGATTTTCCCCGGTGGCGTTTCGGCGATTCAGTCCTTCCCTTCCCGCACGGTTCTCCCGTACCCCCGAGTAAGTGCTTTGCTTAGTTTAACACCCATGGCTCCTAGGACTACCTCTCCACCCGCCTGGTATGAACATACCATAACCCAGTTAGATTGTAACCATTATTTCTTTAATATCAAGAACGACTACATAGATCCTTCTATAAAATGCTGTTTCACGACTAAGCTGCATCGGCCTCATACTCCTCCTCCTGGTTTGACATGCTTTTTCTCCGAACAATTCTTTAACGGCCTATCTTTGCCGGCACCACAGGTCTACTTGGACCTCCTAGACTTCTACAGATTACCCCTGAACCAATTCACCCCCAACTCCTTCCGAATTCTATCGGGAGCCCACATAGTGTTCCAACATTTGAACCTCCCTTTGACCCCAGAACTATTCCATTGCTTCTTCCAATTAAAGTCTTCTAAGGCAGGCCTCTTCTATTTATCTAGTCGTTCAGACTGCCAATTTCTGGTGAACCTGCCTACTTCCCACAAGGGCTAGGAAGCACTATACTTCTTTGTAGAGCTTCCGGAGTCTTTACCTCATTCCGATATTTGGAAAGTAGACCTTCCCGAATTGCCTTCCTTCCGGGAAATGAGGACCAAATGTCCTTTCCTGGAGATGTATAGAGTTTTAGGGGAGCTACACTATTGTTCGAACCATCTGTCAGAGACTCCCCTCCTGCGCCATTTTGGATTGTCTCCTCTACCTCTGACGACTTCGGTTGCTGTAGGTAGGGTGACATTTATCCTGCAATGTGACTTCCTTTTTAGGTCATCCATCTTTCTTACCAGTATATCTTGTAGATAATCGCGAAGGCTGGTGGAAGGGGAGTCGGTCGAGGTCGCTAAGAAGAAGAAGGCAAGAGCCTACAGAGGCAAACCCACAGCAGGCCACTCCTCCTCGGAAAATGCGTCGTTAAGAAAGGAGCCTCAAGCTCATCGGCTCATCTCCTCAACTCGGATCCACCAGTGGTCTCACCGACCATTTATGAACCACGAAGAGAAGGTACTACCTCCTGCCTATTCTCCATCTCCTCAAGGAGGATTCTCCTTCTCATTTTCTTCCTCCTCCCCTCGGCGCAAAAATTCACCTCCACCTTCTCATGTGGAGCCACTCCAAGCTCTGTTCCTTCGGACCTAAGGGTGCTCCCTCCCCTTCGCCGTGCTCGGGCCTCCAACCTCCTCAGAGGAAGACCCCTCCCTTCCTGCTCCTCAGGGCCACGTTAGGGTCCTCACGCAAATCGGCACTCCTTGGAGGTGAAATTCTTTAATCAACAAAGGCGTACAAGGCCCATGCGAGCAAGTGGGCAAGCTACTTCTTGAGGTATCTCTTATTTCTCCCTTTTCTCTAAGTATTACTATATGCCAATTTGCAGCTTTCCCCTACAGCCGCCAAAGATGATAAGATGGTCACTCGGCTGGCCCGCTTTCAATCTATCATGGAAACTCGCCACTTCGCCTCCGTGTCACAACAGAAAAAGCTCGTTCAGCAACTGAGCGAGCAAGAGGTGAAGGAAACCGATATGAGGGGCCAATGCGAGGAAGCGATGATGCAGCTAGCCCTGGTACGGAGCGAGAAAGAGGAGCTATAGCGAAAGAACGAGGACTTGGAGCAGTGGATTTTTCTCCAATCCAGTGAACTGCAACAAGTAGATGAATTGGCTCGGGAGTTGAAGGAATACAAAAGATATCTTATGGATGCCATGATCAAGGATGCTGACTTTGCGGCTACTATCTCACAGCTTCAACAAGAATGCAACCGCCTTAACCTGGAACGTCAAGCCTGGGCCACTACTCGGGAATCCTGTGCAAAGAAGTGTCAGGAACTTTCCTCTGCAATAACGGCTCTTCCCCGAACCTTATCACCGGTGGCCCAGCAGCAATCCACCCTCCAACAGGAGTATCTTGAAGCCCTTTCAGCCTTAGGACAGCGAGCTATAAAGGCAGCCACCGAGAGAGATGCTTTGGCGGTCAAATTGGCGGAAAGTCAAACTCAGGTGGCTCAGTATCAGGACCAATTAAAGGAGCAGGAAGCCGACCTCAAGAGGCGCTATGTCAAGAAAGGGGTAGATCTCTTTATATTAGGCTTCGAGGGGGCTGTAGCTCAAAACGCCGAACAAGGATATCCACCTCCCGGCGTGGACACCAGCCACTTAGATCCTGTATCGGCGTTGGCTAAATGTTCCCCTGAGCGATTTGAGTTGTAATCTCCCGTACTATTTTTTCGGTAATAACTTTTTCTTTACTGTTAAGAGTTGACTCTTATCAATATGTCTGTCCATTACGGTCCTTGCGTGTTCTCTAGCGAGTCGGGGTTTCTGGACCAATTTTGAGCTTTCCCTTGTTATTTCTTTACCCGTACCATATAACGCCATTGCCTGGCTGGTTCGGGGCTCTCTTACGGGATTTTGCCTACTAGTATCCACATCCGACCCGATTTTGGTTCGGACATCACTTTAAATGGCCTTTTGCCCGTTGATTTTCCCTATCCTTCCTCCAGCTTCGGAAAAGATGCCAGCCTCTTCGTCTTCTCCCCCTTCCCCAGAACTTTTTCGCCATTCTCCTTCCATTATAAATCCTTCGTCCCCCTTGTCTTCGTCCTGTTATCTTACCATCATGGCTTGGCCAGGCATCCCATTGAATTTTCTTGAATCGAATCTTTTGAAATACAAGATCTGGGTCTCGAGGATGATGCGGTCGGAGACCCACCAACCGCCGCAGATCTTCCATCCCCTACCTTTTCCGCCTTCCAGGTCCCAACTCCCACCCCTCGGCAGGGAGATCCTTCCGCGCTCCGTTCCCCTCCTTCCACAACAGGGTGTGGAATCCTCCCTTCACATGGGAGTATACGGTGGGAGATCCTCATGCGGGCACGATCTTCCCCACTTCCCGGCGATTGGCTTCGTGCGATTCCTTGTGAGGATTCATCCTTCCTCTTTTGATGAAGGTCCACAGTTCTTCCTCCACCTCAAGGCGGCGTTTAGAGTCATATTGGCTCCTTCTCCCCCCAAAGAGACATCTCCCGTCTCATCTGTCAAGAGTAATCGGGGAAAGTCTGTATAAATCAAGCCAATGTAATTATTTCAAATATATTAATGAAACAAAGAAGGAAAACGATATCTGCTTTTGTCTTTTTTCTGTAGAAGTAAGGTTTCTGTTTTCAGAAGGATGGTACCCGGATCCGAACACACACTTTTCTGTCAGTTCTCAGGGATTCGGACCCTCTTAATTACGATTGTCTTCCCGTCGACCTTCCCACTACCGCCTCCACGTTTTCCTTTCTTTACTGGCATTTATGGCCCCTACCTCTTCTACCAATAAATGCATTCCTCCCCTTCGTTGCTATAAAAATCCACCGACCTTTACCTGATAGCTTCCACCATTCTCCTTTTTCCTTTGCTTGTCATGGACAGAATATCGGAACAGGGCAGCAGTTCCTCGCCTTCTAAAGAACAGATAAATGACCGCCGATACATAGTCGTCTTGGAGGAACAAGTGAAGTGTTTACAGCAACAGCTAGAGGAAACCTCCGCCAACAATCGTTCCCTGCGCCAACAACTGATCGGGTCCCAAAAAGAACTGTCCAAGCAAATCTTCTTGAAGCAGTCTTATCTTCAATAGCATCGCAACCCCGACTGCGTAAAGAAACTCCATCCGTTCCGCCTAACAAAGAATTGTAATACCCTAGATGTATTAGGGTTTCTCTTGTTGCTTCTCCTTGTAGATGGCTGGGAGTATGTAGTTCTCCCGTATCATCGAACTTCCCTAGTTTATCTCCTTCCTCCAGGACCTTCTGAGTTGTACTACTCTTTACTCCTTTTGTATTTACATGTAATTTGGGGCATATTTCGGCTCTCCCGTCTTTTCAATCTGCTGGGTATATAGACCCCTTAGATGAGCCGACTCTGCTATTGCACAAGAATACAACCATATAAAGTTGATTAATACAAGCAACTGAGACATAGAACAAATAATAACCGAGGAATTTCGGTTCTTCCGTTCCACCACCACACGGGGATATCTTCCACTTTGCGGGGATAGCAATTTGCATAAATAGAGTAAATAATAACTGAGGAGTCTCGGTTCTTCCGTTCCACCACCACACGGGGATAAACTTCCGCTCTGCGGGGATAGCATTTCATATATAGAGTAAATAGTAACCAAGGAGTCTCGGTTCTTCCGTTCCACCACCACACGGGGATAAACTTCCGCTCTGCGGGGATAGCATTTCATATATAGAGTAAATAGTAACCGAGGAGTCTCGGTTCTTCCGTTCCACCACCACACGGGGATAAACTTCCGCTCTGCGGGGATAGCATTTCATATATAGAGTAAATAGTAACCGAGGAGTCTCGGTTCTTCCGTTCCACCACCACACGGGGATAAACTTCCGCTCTGCGGGGATAGCATTTCATATATAGAGTAAATAGTAACCGAGGAGTCTCGGTTCTTCCGTTCCACCACCACATGGGGATAAACTTCCGCTCTGCGGGGATAGCATTTCATATATAGAGTAAATAGTAACCGAGGAGTCTCAGTTCTTCCGTTCCACCACCACACAGGCATAAACTTCCGCTCTGCGGGGATAGCATTTCATATATAGAGTAAATAGTAACCGAGGAGTCTCGGTTCTTCCGTTCCACCACCACACGGGGATAAACTTCGCTCTGTGAGATAGCATTTCATATATAGAGTAAATAGTAACTGAGGAGTCTCGGTTCTTCCGTTCCACCACCACACGGGGATAAACTTCCGCTCTGCGGGGATAGCATTTCATATATAGAGTAAATAGTAACCGAGGAGTCTCGGTTCTTCCGTTCCACCACCACACGGGGATAAACTTCCGCTCTGCGGGGATAGCATTTCATATATAGAGTAAATAGTAACCGAGGAGTCTCGGTTCTTCCGTTCCACCACCACACGGGGATAAACTTCCGCTCTGCGGGGATAGCATTTCATATATAGAGTAAATAGTAACCGAAAAGTCTCGGTTCTTCCGTTCCACCACCACACGGGGATAAACTTCCGCTCTGTAGGGATAGCATTTCATATATAGAGTAAATAGTAACCGAGGAGTCTCGATTCTTCCGTTCCACCACCACACGGGGATAAACTTCCGCTCTGCGGGGATAGCATTTTGCATATAAAGTAAGTAGTAACCGAGGAATCTCGGTTCTTCCGTTCCACCACCACACGGGGATAAACTTCCGCTCTGCGGGGATAACATTTTGCATATAAAGTAAGTAGTAACCGAGGAATCTCGGTTCTTCCGTTCCACCACCACACGGGGATAAACTTCCGCTCTGCGGGGATAGCATTTTGTATATAAAGTAAGTAGTAAACGAGGAATCTCGGTTCTTCCGTTCCACCACCACACGGGGATAAACTTCCGCTCTGCGGGGATAGCATTTGGTATATACAGTAAGTAGTAACCGAGGAATCTCGGTTCTTCCGTTCCACCACCACACGGGGATAAACTTCCGCTCTGCGGGGATAGCATTTTGTATATAAAGTAAGTAGTAACCGAGGAATCTCGGTTCTTCCGTTCCACCACCACACGGGGATAAACTTCCGCTCTGCGGGGATAGCATTTCATATATAGAGTAAATAGTAACCGAGGAGTCTCGGTTCTTCCGTTCCACCACCACACGGGGATAAACTTCCGCTCTGCGGGGATAGCATTTTGCATATAAAGTAAGTAGTAACCGAGGAATCTCGGTTCTTCCGTTCCACCACCACACGGAGATAAACTTCCGCTCTGCGGGGATAACATTTTGCATATAAAGTAAGTAGTAACCGAGGAATCTCGGTTCTTCCGTTCCACCACCACACGGGGATAAACTTCCGCTCTGCGGGGATAGCATTTTGTATATAAAGTAAGTAGTAACCGAGGAATCTCGGTTCTTCCGTTCCACCACCACACGGGGATAAACTTCCGCTCTGCGGGGATAGCATTTTGTATATAAAGTAAGTAGTAACCGAGGAATCTCGGTTCTTCCGTTCCACCACCACACGGGGATAAACTTCCGCTCTGCGGGGATAGCATTTTGTATATAGAGTAAATAGTAACCGAGGAATCTCGGTTCTTCCGTTCCACCACCACACGGGGATAAACTTCCGCTCTGCGGGGATAGCATTTTGTATATAAAGTAAGTAGTAACCGAGGAATCTCGGTTCTTCCGTTCCACCACCACACGGGGATAAACTTCCGCTCTGCAAGGCTCAGTAGCTCTTCATAGCTATCCGTAGGCTATCTCGGCAAGGAACTAAGGAAGGGGCCCTCCTTCAGCCCGTGCTGAATGGCACCTCGGAAGTATTCAGATCGGGCTGCGGGGATTCCCCTAGCCGTTGAGGTGAATCGATGGATATACCCCCTAAGGGATTCTGAAGGTCCCTGGGTGATATGCATTAACATAGAGGCGTCTTGCTTATACGCCTTACAGCTGACAAATTCTCGACTGAACATTCTCTGGAAGTCAGCGAAACAGGTGATAGATCCCGGGGGCAGAGTAGTGAACCACTTTTGCACCGAACCAATCAGGGTGGTCCGGAAGACTCGACACTTGAGAGCGTCAGTATAACAGTGAAGCGAGGTCGCTCCATCGAATTGTGATATGTGCTCTTCCGGATCCGTCGAACCATCGTACTTACAGACCTGAGGATTTCGGAAGTAGGATGGAGGGAGCTCTGAAAGAATGTCCATCGTGAAGGGGCTAGGCTCGTAGAATTCCGGAGGTCTGGTTGATTGACTTTCACCCTGTTCCTCCCGGCGCGTTTGGGTGAAGGGCGTAGTATTCTGGGGTGTTCTTCCCCCGAGTCCGCCTCCAGGCAACACATCACCATGGGCGGCTGTACGAGAGGGAGGAGGCATTTCTGGGAGGGGATCTCTAGAAGAAGGTTCCCCGGAGTGCGGATGCAGATATCCGGTCCTTCTCCTTTCTCTAGCGAGGGCTTCTGTGATAGCATCATCCATTAAGGCCTTTAGTTGCGATGGTAGAAGGGTGATGGGGCGCTCCTCCGCCGCAGAGATATCAGGTTGTTGCACTTCTTCGGGTTGCATCTCAACGTCCAGCTCAAATGTTCCCACAGACGGCGCCAACTGATGCGGGTGCGGGGGAAAAATCCGTCTCCGCTTTCAAGGCGATGAAGCGATGAGGAGGTCTCAAATATTCTCCCAGTGATCAAGAAAGAATAAGAAACGGTAGACGAAATGCGAAAACCCGACACCAAAGAATCGAGATTCAGACCACGAGATGTAACGTGGTTCGAATAAGGATTCTACTCACGGGGTGAGGTTTCTCACCGGATGCGGTGCCTAAGCACTTTCACTATGAAGATCCTCCTTTCTGAAAGCAAGTTTAGAAGGTGGAGGAGAAAGGACCTCTTACAATGATGTTACAAGATGAGGAAAATACAAGAGACTTATCAAAGCAGATCTCCGTCCTCCTTCTCCCATGAGACCGTTCTCTTCCTTTTCTCTTGTCTCCTCTTCTCTCTTCTTTGGATGCGAATGATTGCGGATCCATCTCCTCCTTTCCTCCCTCTCTCCCTTTTATCTTCCCTCCTCCTTCGCCGTGGATTATCTCCCTCGACACGTGGCCACCACCTCCTCCTCGGAGAATAATTACATTACACATATGAGGAACGAGGACTCCCGAATATTGTGTGGGGCCCCTGCCGCTGCATAGTACCTTTCCCTTTACTTTTCGAAACGAGGTTAAACTGTCTCCCTCACCCCTCTGCTTTGGGTGAAGTTAACTTAGGCCCCTATACCATAGGTGACCTAGCCTTAGGGTTTCTCCTTAAACCGAACCAATTCTCCTTTTTCCCGTACCAAACTTCTTTCGCGTCGATTAGGTTGAGTTGACCCTTCCTCCATCCCATTGGCTTCTGGAATTGCCTAGTTGAACCAGTTCCTAGTCCTCTGTTAGCGAAGTGCCTTCCGCCTCTTTTCCACCTGCGTCCCTTGCTTCTAGCATTCGCCCGTGCCGATGGATCTCGCTACTTGTCCGTGCCGATGACTCTCGCTACTTGTCCGTGGCGATGACCTCTGGTACTTGCGCCCGTGTCGATTACTTCCGATAACTCTCGCCCGTGTCAATGGCTTCGTCTAACTCTCGCCCGTGCCAATGGCTTCGTCTAACTCTCGCCCGTGCCACTGGCTTCTGATAACTCTCGCCCGAACTGTTTCTCCTTTTCCCCTTTGGCTGAACCAGGTGTTTTGGGGACGGGTCACGGGTCACCTGCTAACTCTTCTATTGGGAATTTAGGGAGAAAAAGTACCAGTAGTATCAACGTAGAATAATTTCCTTTTATTGAAAAATTTAAAACTATGGTTATGTCTACACATGTTGTACTATGCATGCATGTGGTGTGTGTGATATAACAAATTAGATTTATTGATTTTTATTTATTCCGCTGCGCACATGTTTACGAAACATGTTCGAACACACAATCGCCGCGGTGCCAGAAACCCAACAATAACATGGCATCAAAGTCTTAATGGAAGAAAATTACCAAAACATACTGAAAACTACAAAAAGCAAGTTACTGTGCTCGTGCATAGTCCATCAGTCGACTAGTTCAGATAACTAGTCGACTGACACATGATTTCAGCCATTTCTGATTTTCGAACCCAAGTTCAAAAATGCACTAAAAATTCCAAAAAATTTAAAAAATCACAAAATTTTGGGAAGACATTTTTTATGAGTCTCTTTATCAATGAAAAATGATTTTTCAAGAAAAAAATATTCATTTTTCAAACATTTGGCAAAAACTCAAAGATTGTAAAAACCTTCAATCATTTTATCAACTTTGAAACCTAGTTTTTTCCTTAAGTTATTTTAAAACATCAATTCACTGTTTACAAAACATAAAATGGTTTTAAATCATTTAAAATATCCAACTATGATCTATGGACAATATGTCCATTGATTAAACATTTACTTTCTTCACAGTTGATCTATGATTGCTATGTTATGATATACCTAATGACTCATCAAAATGTCATAAGCATAAGTAAGTCATTTGTATCAACCTAAAATCTCACCCATTGCTATGTTACCAATCAAGTTAGCCTTATGGTGAATTGTGAGATGAGACTAAAGGTATTTAAACTTAACCATAAATTTCATGCAATTCTATCAAGGTTAAGTATCATCCAAAACAACCAACATGATTATAACACAAACATTATCATAATTGCATATCATGATCATAAATCAAGTATTATCACTACATGCACATTATGATCATTAATCAAATATTATCACTACATCATTATCATAAAGATCATAAGTCAAATATCACCCATAGTTACACATTATGATCATAAATCAATCATCATCACCCAACATCATAAGTCAACCATTTAACATGATATAAAATAAATTCACTTATGGTTGACTATCCTAGGATTTTCCTAATCCTTAAGGATTTGACTCGGGAACCATATATAAATTCTTTCCAATAGGGTTCATCAAGTACTCCTTAGGAATCCATTTCCTAGCTACCATTGTTGTTTTAGATTGTCCCCTAACAATTAAACAATGGTAAGCCTTCTCATTCTTTGATCCCTTATAACCTAGGCCCTTCTTAATGAAACTAGCCCTTTGGCTTCCAATTATCATGTTCAAAGTGTTTAAGCCAATTGAGAATTTCTCAAGAGCCTTTGTTAAATAATCTACCTTTTCCCTTAAGGCCTTATTCTCTTCTACACATGCATCATTAGTACTAGAAGAAATAGCATTATCACCATGTGAGCATGCATTCTTCAATTTTTCTTCTAGATCCTTAATTTCATTTTGCATGCATTTGTTTTTCTTTTTCATTCTAAATAAGTCCTTAGTCAAGCTAGTAATCATGGAAATAACCTTTTTAGGAGGGAGATTTGTTACCTCACTTACTAACGGTTATTTTTGTTGTGGTACCGTTTCAAATTAATTATCGAACCCCCTAACTACACTAATATAGCATAGTGGATGACCCGGATCGTTTCCTAACAAGTGTAATCGACAGAATAATAAACTTAGGATCACTAATTATTGCTTTGGATTTTCTATTGAAGATTGGGGGTTTGAAATCTGAAAGGCTAATCCTACTAAACGAAGGACAATGCAAGGTAATTAAGCTCTAATCTAACTAAACTACGAGTGCGATGAAATTAAAAGAAACCTAAACTAAGAATTAAAACAAGAAAGTGCATGAATTTAAATATGCAAAATAACATAAGAGTAAAACATAACATGAAATTAAATCTAAACTAACCAACTACAACGTAATTACTCTAAGAAGCATTTCACCGAACAATATGTAAGCATGCAACAAATTAAACCAAATACATGCAAATTAAAACATGGAAGGAATTATGATTACAAACAATAAGTAAACATGAAAAACAATCAACACATCAAAGGTAGTTTGCGGAGATTTGCTGTTCGGAAGCTTAAAATGCTAAAAGCAATGCACAAAGGTGGAAGTCGGCAATGCCGTGAAGGTGCTGGGCGCAAACGTGGAAGACGAAATCGGCACTGCTGTGAAGGAACTGGCCGCAAATGTGGAGCGCTGTTGGATGATAACGGAGGTGAATCCCCACTCCAGTGGCTAGAAATGAAGCTGTCGGCGTCTATGAAGATGCTGACCGTCAGTGAAGGGATGGTCGAAGCTATGATGGGCTGGCTATTGGAACCGATCAGAGCGGAGCTATGGAAGACGAGCAGTGATCGGCGCATTGGAGAAGAACTGTGTTGGATCGAGAAGCGTCGCTAGAGGGGAGGGGGTGAATAGCGATCGTAAATCTTTTCGATGTTTCGTTCGAGTAGACAATTAAACGAGTAAGAGCAGCGGAAAATAAAGGAACACGTTTATTTTTACTTGGTTCACAACCCAGCGGTTGCTACTCCAAGGCCCTATCGGTCCTAGACCGCGTACGGAGGGCAAAGCACTATAATGTCTCCTCCTCGTTGGAGGTAGGAGACAACGATCACAAAATCCGAATGTACGAGGATGAGGCAACAAGCCTACCTCACCTTGTTACGATTAAAATAAAGAATACAATAAAAATAATTACTTGCTACTGCTGCCGACGAAGGAGATTTGAACTTGTCGTCGCATCGGCGTTATGACGGCGTTGGAGCGTTGGCGTTGTAGGAGCACTTGATGAATAAACTTGATGATTCTTGGAGTTGGAATCCTCCCCTCCTTTTATAGATTTTGGCCTCTGAATTTGTCTCCTCTTTTTTTGGAACAGATCACGAAGTTGTCCAAATTTTATCGCGAAGTGGTCGCGTCAAACGTTATCCGTTTTGACCTAGCGCAAAGGCTGATTCGTCGCCATCAGTCGACTGATGCTTCCCATCACGATCGATGAGCATCGATCGCTTGATGTCCAACCGATCACACCGCCACTTCCTGCGAAGAGGTTAGCTCAGAAAATGATAAATGTGACGGTTTCTGACCGTCCGATCACGACCTAGACCTTCCACTGGAAGTCTTAATCGGATTGCCGCCTACAGTCGTCCCCGTAAAGAGGACACGACCTTACAATCTCTCACTCACACGAGCTTACCTCGATAGTAGCTCTCGCTTCCGACCTTCCACTCGATTCCTTCGGCTCCCTCCGAAGTCACTCGAGTGTCGCCCGACCACCGCGACTTCCTCCGGGTGTCGCTAGCCTTCAGCTCCAACTTTAGCACTTTTCTGCACACTTGATTTAGCTCGTGAGATAACGATGTAAACTTAACTTTGTGTCTTTGCCATAATCAAAACACAGGTTCGATTATCTAGTGCCCCTGCACCAACAAACTGTGCTGCATGATGGCTGCTGGTGGTAGAAGAAATGGAGGGACACCGGTCACCGGAGAAGGAAGGAATCCCCTTCCCTCTCCGGCGACCGGCGGGGAAGGAAAGAGCACGACTAAAGGAGGGCGGAGGTGCATCGGGCGATTGTCGCGGAAGAGAAGGTGAAATGCCGACTACTTGATCGGGTGATAATGTTGGTTTTTAAGGTGATTTTCTGCAGCTGTCCAATCGTAGCTCATCGAATCCCAGCCGTCCATTTAAGCTAGGTTAATTTAATCTGATTAATCCATGAACTAGGCAATGCATCCAACGGCTGAGAATTCTTCGACTTTGAATGGATGGATATGATCAATCTGAAGAGATAATCACGATCGGTCGAATCTGGATGAACGGAAGAGATGTTTAGATCTAAATGTATGGACCGGATCGCTCCATATGTAGATGGATGACTCAGATCAATCAGATCTCATCGAATGGTCAGGATTAAATAGATCTGGACCCATTATTAAATTGCATCTGATCTTGATGAAGGGCTCAAATTCTTCCAGCTTAAAATGCCCATTAAGACCCTTGAATTCTTTCGATGAAGCCATATTTGATCCAACTTGAGTCTAGTCCAGTGGCTCATCTAGATCTCCTACAAACAAAGATAAAATTCGCATAAAAGTCTAAAATTTAGGAGAATTTACACTAAGGTCCAAAAATATATCCAACTCAAAAAATATACAAATAATCAACAATTAAACACATGAGAGGATTAAAACAGTGTTGTTAAGGACCAAAATAACCTGACAAAATGGTAGTTATCAATTCCCTCACACTTATTCTTACACGTCGTGAGCAAGTAAAGAAAACTAAAACCAAACTGAAGATATATTTCCCTAGCAATTCCAAATCATACATAGAAAATCGTGAAAAAAATTACCTAGGATTATCAAATCTCCAAGACTCAAGCAATCATGGACTCAAATCTTACATAGGTTAACAAACATGGTGACTTTAATCCATCATGAATAAACTAAGAATGATTAAGTCTTACAAGGTAAGTGGTGGTTTCTCTCTCTCTCATAAGCATGTAATAATGGAGTTCACTCAAGCTACTCATGGTTTATGAACTACCGTATGCTTGCTTTTCTTCTACCTTCACCACTATATACACCTAAGAATGCACAATCACTGAAGGCTTATTAAGAATGTAAGGGAAACATGTATAAAAGCAAATAATGATATGTGTCAAAGGAAAGAAAGTTAGGAAATAGCTAAAGAAATGCAAGAAGATATGGAAATACTGGAATGCTATATATATGAGTACAAGAAGGCATTGTCCTAAAATTTTTTTCCAATCCAATAAACATGTAAACAACCCTTATCACATTCTTCAATACAAATCTACTCATGATATACAATAAATCTCTCAATGATTGCAACAAGGGATGTCGTTAACAAAAATACTATCACACATAAATAAAAAAGAATGGTACCACATGTCAAAATTTTCACAATACTTTTTTTTTTATTTCAAGGGGACCAAATTTATTTTTTTTCAACTTTTTTTTTCAGTTTTTTTTACATGTAGTGCACTTCCCTATGCTCCAAGAAAGAAAACATCAAGCTCAGCTAAAGAGATAAAGAGCATGGCTAGCTCATGGTGATCAAACACGACTTGCCTATGCTAACACTAAATTTTCCTGAGCTACTCTCTCCCCCACACTTAAACTTTTGTCCATCTCAGGCAAAAACTCATCATGAAACATCCAATATTCCACATCCAACAAAATGGAAATAGAAAGAAATGACATGATGAAAGTATAGAAAGACAATAGAATGACTAATGAAAATGGCATGGCATATGATAAGAAAATTATTTGAGTAGCATGTGACAACAAAAGTAGTAAAGGGAAACAAGTGAGATAGCCTTCATAGTAATTATTCAAACCTATGGTTGTGTGGTCTCGAAAGAATTAAAGCAAGTTATGGAGTTACAATAACCACAAGTGCACCACAAAAAAGCAATAAAAATAGGCTCAATCCTCACTAGGTAAACAAAAATAATCAACTCAGTCTATCAACACCAAATCCATCACCAAGTAGTAACCACATGCAATCAAATAATCCATTCATGACGATAAATTCCCGAAACTCGACAATCAAATTTAACTAGCTTTAACGACTTCTAAGATGATATAAAGGAATGCATAGAAAATTTATTTGAAAAACTGACAAAACAAAAACTCATCAAACAAAACATAACAACTAAAACAAAATCAAATGAAGTAAAAGAGACATATATACAAGGAAAAAGAAAAGAGATAAGATGGAGCCAACTCCCCTGAGGTCCTAGTGATTGAAGAAGATTTAGCAGGAGAAGCCACTCAGGCAGTGGAGTGCTCCGAAAGAAATTCCGTCCCGGTGGTTGAAGAAGATTCAGTGTAAGCATCCATGCTGGGAGTGGGATGGACTGAATGGGGGTGAGCGCCTTCATGGTGTGATCATAATAGTACTGTGCTGCTCTCTCCAATATGATTGCCTTCTCAAATGTAGGCTCTAGCGATCGGAGGCGATTCAGATAAAGTGTCTATCCTTGGGGCTGGATTATTGCATGGAATGTCAGGGCCTTCATCAGCAGAGGTGTTGGAGACTCTGGCTTAGATGGAAGTGTCCAGTCTGGGGGCCTCTAGCTATCCACCACTTCCATGGGAATCAGCTCATCAGAATTGCTTCCCACTGCTATCTCACTTAACTTCTAGTCTAGCTGGCAAGTCTATGCACTAGCATATGGAAACTGCTTCTTTTCATCAGAATAATCTAGGGCACAAATAGCATCACAGAGTAAAGTCAAGCCGCTAGTATCATCATCTATATCATCTTCCACAACAACAACTTTATCAATATCTGGAGCATCAGATAGTACATCATCATCATGCCCATCAGCTGAGGAGTCCTGTAAAGCTGCAGAGGTAGAAACGTACATATCATCAGCTCTCTAATCCATCTCCTCAAACACATCCCTATCATCAGAAATGATCTCTGAGGAAAACTGGGAGGAATCTTGTGCTTGTGTTTGGTTGATGGATGATGCAATTTAATCCAGCAGGATTTTCATGTTCTGTATTCTTTCTTGTTGTCGCTGATGATTATCACTGATTTGTTGCTGCATCTGATGTTGCATCTGTTGCATCTGCTACTGCAAAAGATTTTCTAGTGTCTCTGTAATTGCTTCACTGGGAGAAGGGGTTTCTTCACAGTAGCTTGATTGATCTTCCCAACTAGGCATGTAACTATCAATGGACGGTGGGGGTAGATAGCACTGAGACTCTGTGTTCCCATACCTGAAATCTGAATTGAAATTATATGTACTAGAAAATGAATTATACCTATCCTGCTGATAAGATTGATGATACTGAGGAACAGGCTAATGATATTGTGGTTGGTACTGATAATACTCATTTTCAGGATGGTAATACTCATGTTGCCTAGTTCCTAAATAGTAGCATCACTGAAGTCTCCACACTGATGATAATATGGATCCATGTTCAAAGAAATTTCCAGTCTTTCCTGAAATACTAACAAACAATATCAAAAGACATAGAAAGCATACATGATAAAATACATAGATATATAAGAGATAAAATAATGTAGCCCTAAACAAAAGTTTTTGAATTTTGATTTTTTTTAGAAAAATTGACAAACAATCCTAAATATACTAAGCATCATCCCACTCCCCGACAACGATGCCAAAATTTGATGAACGGTTATTTTTGTCATGGTACCGTTTCAAATTAATTACCGAACCCCCTAACTACACTAATATAGCATAGTGGATGGCCCGAATTGTTTCCCAACGAGTGTAATCGACAGAATAGTAAACTTAGGATCACTAACTATTGCTTTGGGTTTTCTATTGAAGATTGGGGGTTTGGAATTTGAAAGGCTAATCCTACTAAATGAAAGACAATGCAAGGTAATTAAGCTCTAATCTAACTAAACTACGAGTGCGATGAAATTAAAAGAAACCTAAACTTAGCATTCAAACAAGAAAGTGCATGAATTTAAATATGCAGAATAACATAAGAGTAAAACATAACATGAAATTAAATCTAAACTAACCAACTACAACCTAATTACTCTAAGAAGCATTTCACCGAACAATATGTAACCATGCAACAAATTAAACCAAATACGTGCAAATTAAAACATGGAAGGAATTCTGATTACAAACAATAAGTAAACATGAAAAACAATCAACACATCAAGGTAGCTTGCAGAGGTTTGCTATAATGAAGCTGAAAATGCTAAAAACACTGCATGAAGGTGGAAGTCGGCGATTCCGTGAAGGTGCTGTCCACAAACGTGGAAGACAAAATCGACGCTGCCGTGAAGGAACTAGCTGCAAATGTGGAGTGCTGCCGGATGATATCGGAGGGGAATCCCCACTCCGGTGGATGGAAATGAAGATGCCGACGATTGTGAAGATGCTAACCATCAGTGAAGGGATGGCCAGAGCTGTGATGGGTTGGCTGTCGAAACCGATCGGAGGGGAATCCCCACTTTAACTGGTCGGCGACGACAGAGCTCAGAGCGGAGCTGTGGAAGACGAGCGGCGATCAACGCGTTGGAGAAGAACTATGTTGAGCGATGGCTGCTGGTGGTAGAGGAAATGGAGGGACACCGATCACCGGAGAAGGAAGGAATCCCCATTCCTCTCCGGCGACCGACGGGGAAGGGAAGAGCGTGGCCGAAGGAGGGCGGAGGTGCGTCGGGCGATTGTCATGGAAGAGAAGGTGAAATGTCGGCTACTTGATCCGGTGAAAATATTAGTTTTTAAGGTGATTTTCTACAGCCATCCGATCGTAGCTCATGAATCCCAACTGTCCATTTAAGCTAGGTTAATTGAATCTGATTAATCCATGAACTAGGCAATGCATCCAACGGCTGAGAATTCTTCGACTTTGAATGGATGGATATGATCAATCTGAAGAGATAATCACGATTGGTCGAATCTGGATGAACGGTCAAGATGTCCAGATTTAAATGTATGGACCGGATTGTTCTAGATGTAGATGGATGGCTCAGATCAATCAGATCTCATCGAACGGTCAGGATTAAAAAGATTAGAACCCTTGATTAAATTGCATCTGATCTTGATGAAGGGCTCAAATTCTTCCAGCTTAAAATGCCCATTATGACCCTGGAATTCTTTCGATGAAGTCATATTTGATCCAACTTGAGTCTAGTCCAGTAGCTCATCTCGATCTTATACAAACAAAGATAAAATTCTCATATAAGTCCAAAATTTAGGAGAATTTACACTAAGGTCCAAAAATATATCCAACTCATAAAACATGCAAATAATCAATAATTAAACACATGAGAGGATTAAAACAGTGATATTAAGGACAAAAATAACCCGACAAAATGGTAGTTATCAATTCCCCCACACTTATTCTTGCACGTCCCAAGCAAGTAAAGAAAACTAAAAACAAATTGAAGATATATTTCCCTAGCAATTCCAAATCATACATAGAAAATCATGAAAGAAAGTTACCTAGGATTATCAAATCTCCAAGACTCAAGCAATCATGGACTCAAATCTTACATAGGTTAACAAACATGGTGACTTTAATCCATCATGAATTAACTAAGAATAATTAAGTCTCACAAGGTAAGTGGTGGTTTCTTTCGCTCTCATAAGCATGTAATAATGGAGTTCACTCAAGCTACTCATGGTTTATTAACTACCGTATGCTTGCTTTTCTTCTACCTTCACCACTATATACACATAAGAATGCACAATCACTGAAGGCTTATCAAGAATGTAAGGGAAACATGAATAAAAGCAAATAATGGTATGTGTGAAAGGAAAGAAAGATAGGAAATAGCTGAAGAAATGCAAGAAGATATGGAAATACTGGAATGCTACATAGATGAGTATAAGAAGGCATTGCCCTAAAATTTTTTTCCAACCCAATAAACATGTAAACAACCCTTATCACATTCTTCAATACAATTCTACTTATGATATACAATAAATCTCTCAATGATTGCAACAAGGGATTTCGTTAACAAAAATACTATCACACATAAATAAAAATGAATGGTACCACATGTCAAAATTTTCATAATACTTTTTTTTTATTTCATGGGCACCCAATTTATTTTTTTTTCAACTTTTTTTTTCAGTTTTTTTTGACATGTAGTGCACTTCCCTATGCTCCAAGAAAGAAAACATCAAGCTCAACTAAAAAGATAAAGAGCATGGCTAGCTCATGGTGATCAAGTACAACTTGCCTATGCTAACACTAAATTTCCCTGAGCTACTCTCTCCCCCACACTTAAACTTTTGTCCATCTCAGGCAAAAACTCATCATGAAACATCCAATATTCCACATCCAACAAAATGGAAATAGAAATAAATGACATGATGAAAGTATAGAAAGACAGTAGAATGACTAATGAAAATGGCATGGCGTATGATAAGAAAATTATTTGAGTAGCATGTGACAACAAAAGTATTAAAGGGAAACAAGTGAGATAGCCTTCATAGTAATTATTCGAACCTATGGTTGTGTGGTCTCGAAAGAATCAAAGCAAGTTCTGGAGATACAATAACCACAAGTGCACCACACACAAGCAATAAAAATAGGCTCAATCCTCACTAGGTAAACAAAAATAATCAACTCAGTCTATCAACACAGAATCCATCACCAAGTAGTAACCACATGAAATCAAATAATCCATTCATGACAATAAATTCCCGAAACTCGACAATCAAATTTAACTAGCTTTCACGACTTCTAAGATGATATAAAGGAATGCATAGGAAATTTATTTGAAAAACTAACAAAACAAAAACTCATCAAATAAAACATAACAACTAAAACAAAAACAAATGAAGTAAAAGAGACATATATACAAGGAAAAAGAAAAGAGATAAGATGGAGCCAACTCCCCTGAGGTCCTGGCGATTGAAGAAGATTTAGCAGGAGAAGCCACTCAAGAAGTGGAGTGCTCCGAAAGAAACCCCGTCCTAGTCGTTGAAGAAGATTCGGTGTAAGCATCCATGCCGGGAGTGGGATGGACTGAATGGGGGTAAGCGCCTTCATGGTGTGATCATAATAGTACTGTGCTGCTCCCTCCAAAATGATCGCCTTCTCATATGTAGTCTCTGGCAGTTGGAGGCGATTCAGATAAAGTGTTCAACCTTGGGGCTAGATTATTGCATGGAATGTCAGGGCCTTTATTGTCACGCCCACCCTTTCCAGGGGTTGGAAGGGCGGCGCGACGAAATCGTACATACATGCATTATAGCGGAAGACTACATATACTTCTTACAGCGGAAGACTTTAAACTTCTTTTTTTTTTTTTTAAACATAAGCATGCATCATCATTTCATAAATACTTAGTTCCAGTTCATGACATTCAACTTAAAGAAAACGTGCATAAGTATGGGAAGCATAAACAGATCTCCTCCACCATGCCACTACTACACACACTTTGCCCTTCCTGCTGCTCCCTTTAATTTAGCCATTCTTTACCCTTATCTGCAGTACAGGGAACATAAAACTATAAGCACATAGGCTTAGTAAGATCCTGCCCTACTCACAAAAACCATACGTCAAGCGTTAAGCATAGAGTAGTGACATGATCATATAAGCTCATATAAGCATAACATTCATATAAATGTACACGAACATATAAGCAAGCATAGCATGCATATAAACATACCAAAACATAAGCATAGCATTCATATAAACATTCAAGAACATAAGCAAGCATAACATGCATATAAACATACCATAACATAAGCATAGCATTCATATAAACATTCAAGAACATAAGCAAGCATAACATGCATATAAACATACCAGAACATAAGCATAGCATTCATATAAACATTCAAGAACATAAGCAAGCATAACATGCATAATAACATCATAATGATCTAGACATGAAATAAAGGTATATGCAAGATGCTCTTTGAAAACATATATATTATAGGTACTTAAACATAATCTCAACATATTGGGCCCGACATTGTACCACATACATCATCATCATAGCGCGCATCCCTAATAGACCCGAGGTAGCTAATCCCGAACCCACTAGAGTACTAGGCCTGTACTATGTTCGTCGACCTAGGGGCAACATAACATAGAAGTCCATCCTAATCCCGTACTTATGACCGTCGGCCTAGGGCATCTGGGAGTCCATCCCGTACTGAGTCCGTACTAAGACCGTCAACCCAGGGGCACGTAGGAGCCCATCCCTTGGACCTTGTTAGGGTCCGGTACAAGCCATGCAGAAAGTAAAATAGCATATCATGTTCCTTATCATAACATATCATATTTCTTTTCATAAGATATCATATTCCTTCTTCATAACATATCATATTTCTTTTCATAACATCTCATGTTCCTTCTTTATAACATATCTTGTTTCCCTTCTTCATAACATATCATATTTCTTTTCATATCATATCATGTTCCTTCATTATGACATATCATATACTCATACAATTAACATGGCAATGAGTATAACATAATCATACATTCATACAATTAACATGGACATAAAGTAGTGACATCAACCAATCATGCTATCATAAAATCTAACTAACATCATATTTGCATCTTTTTCTACATGTAGCATGGCATGGAGGACATAGTAGAGGGCATGTACATAGGTTGGCTGAAACCCTAAGGGATGGTTCTTAGGAGTTTACATGTTAAACAACTTGTGCAAGGTCTACTTAACATCATACTAACATCACACACATATAGAGTATGGCATAAACATCATGAACAAGCATAACATGGTGTGATCTAAACTTCATGGGTTCTCACAAAATTTTAAACCCTAGACAACTTGTACAAGATCTAACTAACCACATATTAATTCTATCACATATAGATCATGGCATGGAAGGCCCTTAGGAGTTTAAATGGGTCTTGGCCGAGAGCTTCAAGGAAACTTAAGATCCATTTCTTAAATCTAGCTTAGCTATCAACATGTTACCTTCATCTACATTCAAAACATAGCATGACAACTTATAGGTCATAGCATGATAGACCATTAGGAGCCTAAATGGGTCTTGGCCAAATGTTTTAAGGAGCTTTAAAGATCAACCACTTAAATTTAGTTTAGCTAACAACATGTTATCTTCATCTACAATCAAAACATAGCATGACAACTTATAGGTCATAGCATGATAGACCATTAGGAGCCTAAATGGGTCTTGGAAGAATGTTTCAAGGAGCTTTAAAGATCAACCACTTAAATTTAGTTTAGATAACAACATGTTATCTTCATCTAAAATCAAAACATAGCATGACCACATCTAGAGCATAACATAGAAAACCATTAGGGGTCCAAAGGGGGACTTGGTCGAGAGTTTTATGAAGCCTTTAAGATCAAACACTTAAATTTAGTTTAGCTATCAACATACTATCTTCATCTACAATCAAAACATAGCATGACCACATATAAACATAGCATAGAAAACCATTAGGGGTCCAAAGGGGGACTTGGCCGAGAGTTTCATGGAGTTTGAAGATCAAACACTTAACCCAAGCATATCTAGAAACCTATTATCATCATATTCATACAAAACATAGCATGGACAATCATGGAAAGCTTAAAGAAGGTTTTGACCGAAAGTTTCATAAGGAATTTTCTTAACAACCATCAACCGTAGCAACTTGTATGCAGGTGAGGGGATACTTACATCCTTCGCTTTGTTAATAGTTGGAAAACACCCTAAGTGATGCCAAGACTAGAGCCTTCTTCTTGCTTGGTTAGTTTTAAAAAAATGGAAGAGGGGGAGCTTAGGGTTTCAGTGAGGAAGAAGAAGAGAAGTGGAGAATGGAAATTGTGATTTCTCTTGTCTCCTCATTCCCCTATTTATTCACTTAAAGGTGTCCTTTAGCCTCCCTTACCCTTATCTATCATTTCCCATATCCTTCTAATAGCACAACCTTGCTGGGCTTCTGGTTATTGGGTGCATCTTAAGGGTTAGATATCTACTTGGGGGTTTAGGGTTCAAATCCTGGGCCATGCATCCTTTTTGGCTCTATTTCTTTTATTTTTTTGAAAGAGCCTATACAAAGCCCATTATAATCATGCAAAAATTCTTGTAAAATTGTTAGGAATTTTACGGGTGTTACAATCCTTCATACCTTTTAAAAGTTTCATCCTCGAAACTTAGAATAACTTTGGGTACTTCTGTTTCATGTCCTCCTCGCGTTCCCAGGTGGCTTCTTCGTACTGTTGATTTTGCCACAGAACCTTCACTAGGGGCACCTCTTTATTCCTTAGTCTTTTGACTTCTCGGTCTAGTATCTGGATAGGCCAACTTTCATAACTTAGGTCCTCTTGAACTTGCACTGTTTGTGGCTCGATCACTTGGTCCGTACTGGAAATGCACTTCTTGAGCATCGAAACATGGAACACGTTGTTAATAGCCGACATCTCTTGAGGCAGCTCTAGCTCGTAAGCTACCTTGCCGACTCTCTTCAATATCGGATACGGTCTCACATAGCGCGGACTCAACTTACCCTTCCTTCCGAATCTCATCACCCCCTTCATAAGGGTCATCTTGAGGAATACCAGATCCCCGACTTCGAATTCTAACGGTCTACGTTGCATATTTGCATAGCTCTTTTGCCGGCTCTGAGCAATTTCAATTCTTTGGCGGATATTCTGTATAGCTCGGGTGGTGTCGTTAATGAAATCTGTCTGAAGTCCCATCCCCTTCTTTTCACCACCCTCGTACCAACATATAGGAGATTTACATTTCCTCCCGTATAGAGCCTCGTAGGGCACCATTCCAATAGTAGCTTGGTAGCTATTATTGTAGGCGAATTCTGCCAAGCATAAGTATCGGCACCAGCTCCCTTTGAAATCCAGGGCGTAAGCTCATAACATATCCTCCAGTAATTGATTCACCCTTTCGGTCTGTCCGTCCGTTTGAGGATAGAAGGCAGTACTAAATAATAGCTTCGTGCCAAGGGCCTTCTGAACACATTCCCAGAAATGGGAAATAAAGCGACCATCTCTGTCAGAAATAATGGTCTTAGGAATCCCATGTAATCTGATAATTTCCCTAGCATATAATTGAGCCAATTGCTCCGTCGAATAGGTCATCTTGATTGCTAAGAAGTGGGCAGACTTCGTCAATCTATCCACAATTACCCATATAGCATCATATCCGTTCGTTGTCTTGGGCAGTCCTGAGATGAAATCCATAGAAATATCTTCCCATTTCTATTCTGGAATTTGGATCGGCTACAGTGTTCCTCCAGGTCTCTGGTGTTCTGCTTTAATCCTCTGGCAGGTCAGGCAGGTACTGACATACTGAGCCACATCTCTTTTCATACCGAACCACCAGAATTTCCTTTTCAGATCTTGGTGGTTCCAGGATGCATCACATAAGGAGTTCTGTGAGCTTCCTCAAATATCTTCTTCCATAATTCTAGATCATCGAGAATACACAAGTGATCCATGAGGTAGAGTACTCCACTGTCAGAGATACGAAATCCATCATCCTTTCCTTCCAGGACCTCTTGCTTGATCTTTTGAATGCTTGGGTCACGGGCTTGCTTTTCTAATATATCGTCGAACAACGTCGGTGCTATCGTTATGGTAGAAAGCCATCTGGAAGTGATTTCAACACTGTAACGCATAATTTCCTTTTCTGAGGGCCGAGATAATACCGATAGAGACATCAAGGTGGCACAGGACTTCCTGCTGAGTGCATCAGCCACCTTGTTCGCTTTTCCTGGATGGTAGAAGATCTCACAGTCATAATCCTTGACTAGCTCGAGCTATCTGCATTGTCTCATGTGTAGGTCCTTCTGTGTGAAGAAATATTTCAGACTCTAGTGGTATATATAAATCCTACACTGAGCTCCATATAGATAATGCCTCCATGTTTTGAGAGCAAAGACCACGACCGCTAGCTCTAGATCGTGAGTGGGATAATTCCTTTCATGTTCCTTGAGTTGCCTAGAGGCGTAGGCAATGACCTTGCCATTCTGCGTGAGTACAGCTCTGAGTCCCAACTTTGAAGGGTCGCTGTACATGTCGAAGCCTTCGTTACTGTCCGGAAGAGCAAGGATTGGAGCGTTGGTCAGTCTCTTTTTCAATTCCGTGAAACTTTTTCTCGCAGGCATCCGTCCATTCATACTTTTTGTTCTTTCTGGTGAGAACTGCCATAGGGGCTACAATTTTAGAGAAGTTATCTACAAACTTCCTGTAGTAGCTTGCTAGCCCAAGAAAGCTTCTGATCTCGTTGGCATTCTTTGGCCTGTTCCAGTTGCTCATAGCTTCAATCTTTATTGGGTCTACCATCACTCCGTGCTTGGATATAACATGACCCAAAAATGATACTTGATCGAGCCAGAACTCACATTTGGAGAACTTTGCATACAGCTGCTTTTCCCGAAGAATCCGATTCATCAGATCCATGAACATAGCAGGTGCATTCGTCATTCTGAAAGGCATAACTACGAACTCATAATGTCCGTATCTTGTTTGGAAAGTCGTCTTCGGTATATCATCTGGTTTCACTTTCACTTGATGATAGCCAGACCTCAGATAAATCTTAGAGAAGACGGTGGCACCCTTTAACTGGTCGAACAGGTCGTCACTCCGTTGTAAAGGGTACCTATTCTTGATCGTCACATTATTTAGCGCTCGTAGTCTATGCACATTCGCATAGACCCATCTTTCTTCTTTACCAACAGTACTAGAGCTCCCCATGGAGAGCGACCTACTGTCTCATCGATTCTATTACTACGTCTTCCCTATATTACTATCTCAACGACCCTATTACTACGTCTTCCATATATTACTATCTCATCGATCCTATTACTACGTCTTCCAGCCATGTTTATCTTCATATATTATAATGAGGCTAGCATAAGATTATCGTACATATATTCATGCATATTTAAACTAAAAGCATTTCTTATCATACATGAAAGAAATAGAGTAGGCATAGAATTTCTTACTTGGAGCGGCAGGATTGGAGCTTGATGTGTGTGTAGTGGAAAGGCAAATCTGCTCTGATACCAACCTATCATGCCCGCCCTTTCCAGGGGTTGGAAGGGCGGCGCAACGCGATCGTACATACATGCATTACAGTGGAAGACTACATATACTTCTTACAGCTCATCATTTCATAAATACTTAGTTCCAGTTCATGACATTCAACTTAAAGAAAACATGCATAAGTATGGGAAGCATAAACAAATCTCCTCCACCATGCCACTACCACACACACTTTGCCCCTCCTACTGCTCCCTTTAGTTTAGTCATTCTTTACCCTTATCTGCAATACAAGGGAACATAAAACTATAAGCATATAGGCTTAGTAAGATCCTGTCCTACTCATAAAAACCATACGTCAAGCATTAAGCATAGAGTAGTGACATGATCATATAAGCTCATATAAGCATAACATTCATATAAACGTACACGAACATATAAGCAAGCATAGCATGCATATAAACATACCAAAACATAAGCATAACATTCATATAAACATTCAAGAACATAAGCAAGCATAATATGCATATAAACATACCAGAACATAAACATAGCATTCATATAAACATTCAAGAACATAAGCAAGCATAACATGCATATAAACATACCAAAACATAAGCATAGCATTCATATAAACATTCAAGAACATAAGCAAGCATAACATGCATAATAACATCATAATGATCTAGACATGAAATAAAGATATATGCAAGATGCTCTTTGAAAACATATATATTATAGGTACTTAAACATAATCTCAACATATTGGGCCCGACATTGTACCACATACATCATCATCATAGCGCACATCCCTAATAGACCTGAGGTAGCTAATCCCGAACCCACTAGAGTACTAGGCCCGTACTATGTCCGTCGGCCTAGGGGCAACATAACATAGAAGTCCATCCTAAGCCCGTACTTATGACCGTCGACCTAGGGCATCTGGGAGCCCATCCCGTACTACGACCGTCGACCCAGGGGCATGTAGGAGCCCATCCCTTGGACCTTGTTAGGGTCCGGTACAAGCCATGCAGAAAGTAAAATAGCATATCATGTTCCTTATCATAAAATATCATGTTTATTTTCATAAGATATCATGTTCCTTCTTCATAACATATCATATTTTTTTTCATAACATCTCATGTTCCTTCTTTATAACATATCATGTTTCCCTTCTTCATAACATATCATATTTCTTTTCATATCATATCATGTTCCTTCTTTATAACATATCATATTTCTTTTCATATCATATTGTAACGCCCGAAAAATCTTAGGAGTTTTATAGATAATGAGGCATGATAATAAAGGGGCCCTTATGTGGGTTAAAGAAAATAAAGATAATTATGCATGATGATAATAGGCTTATGTGGGATTTAAAGGAAATAAAAGAAAAGAAAAAAGAAAAGAAAACCGGACAAGAAGGGGTGAGTCACCAAAAATCCAATAAAAATTTTATATGATTAGGGAGAAGTCACGAATTTAATTGAAGAAGGAATTAATTCTGTTAAAGAGAGAAATTTAAGGAAATTTATAAGGGAATAGGTTAAGCCTTGATGGTTATAAATTTAACCTCCCTAATACCCTAGAGGACACCTCTCTACTCTCTTGATCCCTCCACCGCCGAACCACACATCAAGGAGAATTCTCTCCTAGGGTTGTCTTCTCCACCGAATCCAAGGAAAGGTGGGATTCAAGAGACCTTGGAGGGCAGCTGCTAGGGCGCTCTCATTAGGTTTTACAAATATAAGTTAAAGCAATCGAAGGTAAGAATTCCCTCACCTGCAGTACATGGGTTTCTCTCGAATGGCTTTCATGTTCCTAATGTTGTGCTTGTTAGTGAAAGCCCTAGAGTCAATCATATGATGATTGTTGTATGGACTTTATTGTATCATATTCCTATTTATAAAGGCATGGATATTATATTTACTTGTATTGGTGCCAAATAACTAAATATAATAATGTCCTTGAGTAGTAGGTTCTTATCTATATCAATCGATTGGTTGAATCGATAATGAGATGATATAGAGAACACTACTCTTAATCATTCCTAGTCGAGTACTAACATTCAGGGACAATGTTAATGCGTAGAGACTAGCATGTAGGTCAACAAGATGACTTGATCTCACAAGTCATGGATATGAGATATCAAGTTGACACATGGGTATGCATTGGAGAATATATACTGAATGACCCGCCATGAGAAAGTATCATGGATCGTTATATGAGTGTCATATACTTTCTCATGTGGCTATTAGTATGACTATTAGTCCTTAGACCTGAAGTCACCATGGTTCCCTACATAAGGAGTTGCATACTTTGACTTCGTCAAACGTCACCCGTAAATGGGTGGACTATAAAGGCGATTCGGGTATGTAACAAATTATGCGGAGGATGTGAGTGATGTAGATGGGATCTATCCCTCCTATATGACGGGTGACATCGATATTCTTGATAGAGTGAGACCACGAAGTGCATGGCCATGCCCAAATGAGTCAATATGAGATATTGAGCTCATTTGATTAGAGTGAGTCTACTTGGAGATCAAGATTTAGATTGTACCGAGGATGACACGGTCTATGCCTCGATTGGTCAATCTAGATGTCAAGGATAGAGGGACATTGTCACATATTGTGAGAGTCACAATTAGTAGTCACAAAGGTGATGTTGGAGCTCAACATCCTTGTAACTTGGGTAGCAATGATGTGTTGCTAGATACCGCTCATTGCTTATGTTCCTAAATCAGTTTAGGGACATTGCCAACGTTACAAGAACCTATAGGGTCACACACATAAGGGCAATTAGATGGAGATTAGGTTCATATGATGAACCATGAGGATTAGGTTCATGGGATGAACCAAATTGGATTAAGAGTAATCCAAATTAGACTAATTGAGTTAGACTCAAGTTGATTCAAGTGTTGAATGAGTCTAATTTAGATTTGATTAATCAAATCAATTTAAATTAAATGAATAGAGATTCATTAAATTAAATTGACTTGAATCAAATGGTTGGATTTGAACAACCATGGGAGATATGAGGTCAAGTTTGACTTGACTTGAGAGGGAAGATGAAAGGTCAAGTTTGACTTGACCAAATGCCATGTCATGATGATGACTTGGCATGGCCGGCCAATGATGATGTTCCACATCATCATGGACACATCATGGGGTGCCACCTCATAAGGGAGACCAAGAGCCATTGGCTCTTGGAGTTACATGCATGCATGTAACCCCCTTATAGTGGGTTATGGATGATGTGAAGTTAAGTGGTGTAACTTCATCTTCTTCCTCTTCTCTTCCCTCAAGCTCTCTCTTCCTCATCTAGCCATGAACGTCCAAGGGGTGCTAGCACACTCTAGGATGCTTTTCTCCACCTATTGCTTGTGTGGATACCGATAGAGGAGTGTACACTTGACACTCTCGAGTTCCGGCGAACCTTTTGGACAAGCGGGATAAGCGAAGGGCGTCGCTACGAGGGTAACACTCTCACCTTCTAGATATAAGGTAGATCTAGGGTTTTTATATAAACACATACATGTTTTGTTTTAATACATCTTCGCACGGATCCGTGGCCGGGGCTTCCGAGGTTTCCATACGCAAAGCGGTTTTGCGGCTCGGAAAAACCCAACGGTATCGAGCCACGTCTGAAGCATGTATGTGTTTCGTTTTTATAGTTTTTATATTAGATATAAAAATTACAGATTTATATGTTTCTGTAAATTTTCTTATTTTATAGAATTTTTGGGTATTTTTCTCGTAGAGTCGAAGCAACGAGTGTTGGGACACTCGTAGGCTTCAACCGTCGAGAAAAACTCTCCGAATCGGCGAGTTCTCGCTTTAGGTTTTTGGGACAGCGACTTAAGTCACTATAAGATCATTGTAGGGACACTCGCGAAGTTTATTTTGCGAGTAGGGGCGCTGCCCCTATCCCCGAAAGGGGCCATGTCCTTGATCGCGCGGAAAGCTTAGCGGGACCGTTATGGAGAGTTGACTCATAAATTCGAAATAAATTAGGAAAAATTATAGAAATTTCTGTAAAAATACATAATTTAGAATTATGTATAATTCTGTGATTGTCATGGCCCAATGACCCCAATTTGATTGAATAAGTGTGTTGTAATTCATAATACGGCCTGCGTGCCGTTTTGTGGTTATGCGTGTTGTATACTGTATCGACTGCTGGCGTCGTACCTCTTATTTTGAAATTATAGTTGTAATTAGTTTTTAGACTCGAATGTAACTCGAGTTTCATATTTGTAATGTACAAAATGGAGCGGTGGAAAGTCCACTCGAAGACGAGATTAAAGGAAGCGCTTGGAGAAGCCGCTAGCCTTAGGTTGACCGTCCGATCTTCTCATTGGCTTGAGAAGATCGTAGTAGGGCCATGACTATATCACATTTAATGATATATATATATATGTTGATATATATATATGTATATTTAATTGATTTTGCTTGTATGTATGTGATGCATGCTAGTAGAAAAATGTTTGTATGTGTATGATGTATGCTAGGTTAATTTTCTTGTATGTATATGATGCATGCTAGAATAATTAATGTATGTATATGATGCATGCTAATATAGGATAATAAAGGCCTAAATGCGTATAAGATACACATTACGATTAGATTAGATCATAATCGAATCAACTCGAAAATGCCTACCGAGCCTTGATACCCATCACTACCTTGATCATTTGTTGTTGTTGAATCTGCCAAAGCAGAGCAATGCATATTATCTTGGTAGGGTGCGGAGGGACAATCTTGGTCCCGCCTATCATGACTCGGGTTAGAGTAAGCTCAATTAGATTAAGCAAAACTAGTTAACTCAATTGGATCGAGTAGAACTATAGGCATATTCCAATCGTTGGAAAGATAGGTTAAGATCGCATTTACACTAAATCTTGGGCGATTTAGCCAAAGCTAACTCAAGGTCTTTTGTAAATGTGGGTCTTAATCCTATAAACAAGAGTTGCATAGAGATGTAATCGGTAATGTGTTACCCACCGATCGTACTAAGTCTTGGGCGATTTAGCCAAAGCTAACTCAAGGCTTAGTATGATGTGGATCTTGTCCTGCAAGAATTATAGCTAGTTTGTATGAATCTAGTAAAAGTGATTTGACCACATCCATAACTCGATTCTACAAAATTCCTATAATTTAGTGGGAGCATCATTTGATTAAAGGCCTAATTAAATGATAAAAGGAATATGATATTAATTCTCTGCATTGTATGTTGTAGATAACTATGTCGACAAACACGAACACTCTCTCTCTGCGATCTGTCCTTGAGAAGGACAAGCTCAATGGAGAAAATTTCCTGGACTGGTACAGGAACCTGAGAATTGTTCTCACCCAAGAAAGGAAGTTGTACGTCCTGGAGCAGCCCATTCCGGAGGCACCTCCTGCCACTACCTCGCGAGATGACAAAGATGCTTACAAGAAGCATCAAGATGATGCATTAGATGTGTCATGTCTATTGCTCGCGACCATGAACTCTGAGCTTCAGAAGCAACACGAGTTCATGAATGCTTATGATATGGTTGGACATCTTCGTCAACTGTATCAAGGACAAGCTAGGCATGAGAGATATGAAGTCTCTAAGGCATACCTGGAAGATCTTAAGAAGAAGAGAAGTGAGACTTCTACTTCAGGTATAAATGTTATAGAAGTCAATCTATCTATTTCTTCATCATGGGTATTAGATACCGGATGTGCATCTCACATTTGTACCAATGTGCAGGGCTGAGAAATAGCAGGGCATTGACAAAGGGCGAGGTGGACCTACGAGTAGGCAATGGAGCAAGGGTTGCTGCTGTTGCTGTAGGAACTTATGATCTATCTCTGCCCTCTGGGCTTGTATTAGAATTAGATGAATGTTGTTATGTGCCTGCCTTAACCAAGAACATCATTTCAGTTTCTTGTTTGGACAAGAAAGGATTTTCATTTATAATAAAGAACAAATGTTGTTCAGTTTATTTAAATGATATGTTCTATTGTAGTGCACCTCTAATGAACGGACTCTACTTTCTAGACTTAGAGAGCCCTATCTATAACATAAGTACCAAGAGGTTCAAGTCAAATGAGTTGAACCAAACTTATCTTTGGCATTGTCGCTTAGGTCACATAAATGAGAGTCGCTTATCTCAGCTCCATAAGGATGGGCTGCTAGACTCATTTGATTTTGAATCATATGAGACATGCGAGTCTTGCCTTTTAGGTAAGATGACCAAGACTCCCTTTAGTGGACATAGCGAAAGTGCAACAGATTTGTTAGGACTTATACATAGTGATGTATGTGGTCCTTTCAATGTTGCTGCTAGAGGTGGTTACAGGTACTTCATTACATTTACTGATGACTTCAGTAGATATGGTTATGTGTATCTTATGACACATAAATCTGAATCCTTTGAAAAGTTCAAAGAATTCAAGAATGAAGTACAAAACCACAGCAAGAGTATTAAGATACTTGATCGGATCGAGGTGGTGAATACCTTAGCCATGAGTTTCATGACTATCTAGGTGAGTGTGGGATTCTATCCCAACTCACTCCTCTGGAACACCACGGTGGAATGGTGTATCCGAAAGGAGGAATCGTACTTATTGGATATGGTACGATCTATGATGAGTCACAGATCTTCCTATATCCTTTTGGGGATATGCTCTGACACTGGCAGACCTTTACCCTTAACCGTGTGCCATCCAAGGCTGTGGTAAAGACATCATATACGATATGGACAGGGAAAAATCCCAAGATGTCTTTTATGAGGATTTGGGGTTGTGAGGCTTACGTTCGACGTCAAGTCTCAGATAAACTGGGACCCAAATCCGATAGGTGCTATTTTGTTGGATATCCCAAGGATACAAAGGGATATTACTTCTACATTCCCAACGGCCAAAGTGTTTGTAGCAAGATCGGGTTTTTCTAGAAAGGGATTTTTTTTCTAGAAAAACTAGTGGGAGTACCTTCGATCTTGAAGAAATTCAAGATAAGGACCATAGCACTAAGGCCTTGATGGAGGTTGAACAGGAACCACAAAGTGTTGTGGGTGATGAGGTTGTTGCATAAAGAGTTGTGGAACAACCACCTGTTCAAGTAGACCTACCTCTTCGCAGGTCTGATAGGGTACGTCGTCAGCCTGAGAGATACTCATTTCTCTTGTCTGACCATGATGACGTTATGCTCATTGAGAATGAGCCTACCTCCTATCAGGAAGCTGTGATGAGCCCAGATTCTGAGAAATGGCTAGACGCCATGAGATCCGAGATTGAATCCATGTACACTAACCAAGTATGGACTTTGGTTGATCCACCTGAAGGGGTCAAACCCATTGGGTGTAAGTGGGTCTTTAGGAGAAAGACTGACATGGATGGACTTACGCATACCTATAAGGGCCGATTGGTGGCTAAAGGTTTCAAGCAAATTCATGGTATTGACTATGATGAAACCTTTTCTCCAGTGGCGATGTTTAAGTCCATTCGGATCTTGCTTGCTATTGCAGCATACCACGATTATGAGATCTGGCAGATGGATGTCAAAACTGCGTTTTTGAATGGAAACTTACTCGAGGATGTGTACATGACACAACCTGAGGGTTTTGTAGATCCACATCGGAAGGTATGCAAGCCGCAAAGGTCCATTTATGGGCTAAAGCAAGCTTCTCGGCGAATCTTCGATTCGATGATGCGATCAAGCAGTTTGGTTTCATCAAGAATGAAGATGAACCACTGTGTCTACAAGAGGGTTAATGGGAACACGTTGTCTTCCTTGTATTGTATGTGGATGACATACTACTCATTGGGAATGACATCCCTTCGCTCTGATCTGTGAAGACTTGGTGGGGCGTGCTTCTCAATGAAGGACTTAGGTGAAGCGACTGTATTCTAGGCATAAAGATCTATAGAGATAGATCTAAGAGATTGCTTGGCCTAAGTCGAGTACATACATTGACACGGTATTACTTGGTTTGCCATGCGAATTCAAGAAAGGACTTGGATGTCACATGGTGTGAGTCTTTCAAGACTCAAAGTCCCTCTTCTAGAGAGGAGAGAGACCGCATGGATAAGATCCCACGCATCGCTATAGGATCTATCATATGTACGCCATACGTCTGTGTACTCGTCGATGTCTCGTATGCTTTGAGCATGACGAGTAGATACCAGTCAGATCCAGGTGAGCATCACTGGATAGCAGTCAAGAATATTCTTAAGTACTTGAGAAGGACTAAAGAATATTTCTTGATATTTAGATGGCGATGAGGAGCTAGATGTAAAGGGTTACTGATGCGGCTTCCAAACCGGCGGGATGATTATAGATCGCGATCGAGTTCGTGTTTTGCTTGAATAGGTAGCACGTGGTGGAAGAGTTCCAAGCGAGACGCTTATTGATTCTACAACAGAGGCCGAATATATCGGTGCTTCCATCTCTTTCGTGAGATTGTCGATCGAGGAGATGTGAAGATTTGTAGAGTACCACAGAGGCTAACATCGCAGATCCTCTTGACCAAGGCTTTGTACGAGAAAAGCATGATGGTCACACTAGGTCATTGGGTATTAGATACTACGGTGATTGGCACTAGTGCTAGTGGGAGATTGTTAGTGAAAGCCCTAGAGTCAATCATATGATGATTGTTGTATGGACTTTATTGTATCATATTCCTATTTATAAAGGCATGGATATTATATTTACTTGTATTGGTGCCAAATAACTAAATATAATAATGTCCTTGAGTAGTAGGTTCTTATCTATATCAATCGATTGGTTGAATCGATAATGAGATGATATAGAGAACACTACTCTTAATCATTCCTAGTCGAGTACTAACATTCAGGGACAATGTTAATGCGTAGAGACTAGCATGTAGGTCAACAAGATGACTTGATCTCACAAGTCATGGATATGAGATATCAAGTTGACACATGGGTATGCATTGGAGAATATATACTGAATGACCCGCCATGAGAAAGTATCATGGATCGTTATATGAGTGTCATATACTTTCTCATGTGGCTATTAGTATGACTATTAGTCCTTAGACCTGAAGTCACCATGGGTCCCTACATAAGGAGTTGCATACTTTGGCTTCGTCAAACGTCACCCGTAAATGGGTGGACTATAAAGGCGATTACTGGGTATGTAACAAATTATGCGGAGGGATGTGAGTGATGTAGATGGGATCTATCCCTCCTATATGACGGGGGTGACATCGATATTCTTGATAGAGTGAGACCACGAAGTGCATGGCCATGCCCAAATGAGTCAATATGAGATATTGAGCTCATTTGATTAGAGTGAGTCTACTTGGAGATCAAGATTTAGATTGTACAGATGATTACACGGTCTATGCCTCGATTGGTCAATCTAGATGTCAAGGATAGAGGGACATTGTCACATATTGTGAGAGTCACAATTAGTAGTCACAAAGGTGATGTTGGAGCTCAACATCCTTGTAACTTGGGTAGCAATGATGTGTTGCTAGATACCGCTCATTGCTTATGTTCCTAAATCAGTTTAGGGACATTGCCAACGTTACAAGAACCTATAGGGTCACACACATAAGGGCAATTAGATGGAGATTAGGTTCATATGATGAACCATGAGGATTAGGTTCATGGGATGAACCAAATTGGATTAAGAGTAATCCAAATTAGACTAATTGAGTTAGACTCAAGTTGATTCAAGTGTTGAATGAGTCTAATTTAGATTTGATTAATCAAATCAATTTAAATTAAATGAATAGAGATTCATTAAATTAAATTGACTTGAATCAAATGGTTGGATTTGAACAACCATGGGAGATATGAGGTCAAGTTTGACTTGACTTGAGAGGGAAGATGAAAGGTCAAGTTTGACTTGACCAAATGCCATGTCATGATGATGACTTGGCATGGCCGGCCAATGATGATGTTCCACATCATCATGGACACATCATGGGGTGCCACCTCATAAGGGAGACCAAGAGCCATTGGCTCTTGGAGTTACATGCATGCATGTAACCCCCTTATAGTGGGTTATGGATGATGTGAAGTTAAGTGGTGTAACTTCATCTTCTTCCTCTTCTCTTCCCTCAAGCTCTCTCTTCCTCATCTAGCCATGAACGTCCAAGGGGTGCTAGCACACTCTAGGATGCTTTTCTCCACCTATTGCTTGTGTGGATACCGATAGAGGAGTGTACACTTGACACTCTCGAGTTCCGGCGAACCTTTTGGACAAGCGGGATAAGCGAAGGGCGTCGCTACGAGGGTAACACTCTCACCTTCTAGATATAAGGTAGATCTAGGGTTTTTATATAAACACATACATGTTTTGTTTTAATACATCTTCGCACGGATCCGTGGCCGGGGCTTCCGAGGTTTCCGCAACGCAAAAAGCGGTTTTTGCGGCTCGGAAAAACCCAACAGTGCTATGCAATAAAGAGTTTTTCATGTTCTTCTATATTGCATATGATTAACCTTAGTCGAGGTTCCATGGTTGATATTGCTTAAGACCCTAGGACGAGGTTCGTATAAATTTTGTTAAGCAGAACACGTACAGAGGCCAACACGCCGCTCTTTCACCCGACACAGGCGTGTCGGGGTGAGCAGCGCGGGACACGCCTATGCCGCCCCGGCACAGGCGTGTCGGGGCCAAACAGCTCGGGCGCAAAGCGTGCTGCCCGGGCGCAAAGCATGCCGCTCGGGCGCCAGGCATGTCGCTCGACCGCTGGAGGTGCTGCTCGGCTAGCAGGCGTACCTCTCGGCTAGCAGGCGTGCCGCTCGGCCATGACACGGGTGTGTCGTCCAACGCAGGCCGGCTGTGCTGGGCTCGGGAAGATTAAAAAGGACAAGAAAATAAATAAATAAATAAATAAAATATATTTCCGAACATGATTCCGAATGATTTTCCATGTTATGCTAGGTATATATATGGTATTGATATGATGCTAGTTAGACGATATATTTGCATGATTTCATACCTTATGTCCATGTTAACGGCTGATGTAGGACCATTGTATCATAATGTATATGTTAAGTTTTGCTCATTTTATCATGATGTACCTGTTTATGTTCATGAACGATAGGCACCCCTATGCTATGGTTACGTAAGGCTTATGAATATGAATTGGTTAAGAAATGTTTCCCTAAGAGTGGGGACAAGAACACTCTTTATGTTATGTCAAAGAACATGTATGCTATTTTACTTTACACATGGCTTGTATCCAAAGATGCCCCTAGGTCGAAGTACGGGCCTAGTGGTAATGACACGGTCGATGTGCCGATGGTCGACGATCGACGACCACAAGGGGTCGCCAAATGGGCCGCCGAATGGACCGCCAAATGGGCTGGGCCGAGTCATGGATACAATGGCGGGCCCTAATGTTGAGATTATGTTTAAGTACTTATGAAAGTATATGTTTTCAAAGAGCATTCTACATATAACTATTCCATGCCTATGTTATTACGAGATGTTATGTTATTGTGATAAAAATGCCATGGGGATACTTGTCCTAGATGATCATGTCACAGATTGCTTTACTCATGAATTTTGAATGCTAAGTCTATATACCTCTTGATGATCATGTTAATAGTTACATCCATGCTATGACTATATGTTAGTTAAATGAACATGTCACTATCTTATGTGTAATTTATGTCGTATGGCTTTTGTGAGTAGGAAAGGATCTTATTCAGCATATGTGCTGATAGTGTCGTTTTTCCCTTGTACTGCAGAGCATGGCAAGGAATGGAATAATTGAAGGGAGCAGCAGGAGGCAAAGATGTGTGTGGCAGTGGCATGGTGGATAAGATTTAGTTTATGGTTCGGGGAGATTATGCATGTTTTACCGTTCAGTGTTAAGACTTAAATAATGTTTTTGCCTTGGTTGTCACTCCCGTTTATTATATAAATCTTGAATTTCTTTAGTACATGTTTAGTTAAGAAAATTGCTAAGACCGTTACATCATAATTAATCTGTTAGGTGGATTAGGTTAATATAGTTAGCTTAAGAAAGAGATTTTATTGTTTTAAATGCTTCCGCTGTATGTATATGCATGTATGTATGATCGCGTAGCGCCGCCCTTCGCTCCCCTCTGAGGTAGGGAAAGGGTGGGCGTTACACATATCATGTTCCTTCTTTATGACATATCATATACTCATACAATTAACATGGCAATGAGCATAACATAATCATACATTCATACAATTGACATAGACATAAAGTAGTGACATCAACCAATCATGCTATCATAAAATCTAACTAACATCATATTTGCATCTTTTTCTACATGTAGCATGGCATGGAGGACTTAGTAGAGGGCATGTACATAGGTTGGCCGAAACCCTAAGGGAGGGTTCTTAGGAGTTTACATGCTAAACAACTTGTGCAAGGTCTACTTAACATCATACTAACATCACACACATATAGAGTATGGCATAAACATCATGAACAAGCATAACATGGTGTGATCTAAACTTCATGGGTTCTCACAAAATTTTAAACCCTAAACAACTTGTACAAGATCTAACTAACCACATATTAATTCTATCACATATAGATCATGGCATGGAAGGCCCTTAGGAGTTTAAATGGGTCTTGGCCGAGAGCTTCAAGGAACCTTAAGATCCATTTCTTAAATCTAGCATAGCTATCAACATGTTGGTGATCGATTGGAAGCTAGAAGGGGGGGGGGTGAATAGCTTGTTTTTCGTCTCTACAAAAAGATTAGCGGAAGCACAAAAAAAAATAATAACACAAATAAAAAACAATGCTAATACAATTCTTTTACGTGGTTCGGAGATAGCGCTCCAACTCCACGGTGATACTTAAGGTGGATCAACCCTAATCAATATCACTATGAAGCTTTTCTTTACAACACTCCTCTTCTTACAAAGGATGTAGAGGATCTTAGAGAGGAGAAGGAGATTTAGAATCACTAGAAAGCTTTGAAAAATCATGGAGGCTTGAGAGTATTATCAGAGAATAAGCATTAGCCCTAAAAACCTCCACAAGCCCTCTTTTTATAGAGAGAGGGCTGATTTTCCCGTTGGAGCACCATCGATCGGTGATGCCGCGACATCGATCATTTGTCGGCGTGGTTAATGCGACACGAATAGCCAGATTCACGGGATTTAGAATCGTTACCTTCAACGACACTCTCATTAGTCGACTGATCCTTCCATCAGTCGACTGATGGAGTGATCAGTCGAGTGATCATAGGTGGCAGTCGAGTGAGACTCCATTCTTTGCCCATGTTTAGCGATCGATCATTTGCCCATTGTTTGGTAGTCGTGATCTAACATCGTCATTGCCACACCCAAGCGTCGGCCCGATCATCGAGTTTCATCTTGACTCGGTCGAGCACGACCCGGTCGGTGATACATCGTATCAGTCGACTAATACTCATCAAGTATGAATAATTCATACTTGATTTCACCCCCTAGACCTAGACTCAACCTTCTAGCTCTTCCTTAAGCCTTGCGCCTCTAGGATCCCTCCGAGTCCGCGACTTGTTCATCCTTTACGTTTTGCTTCCAAGAGCTTCCTTCGGTTTTGTCATGTCTTGGGTTTCCCTTTTCCAAAGCGTGCTTGGACTTTACGCCGGCAAGTCTACATGCTTGGACTTACGCTGCCAAGACTTGCCTTTGGACTTTCTTTGCCAAAATCCGTTTGGACTTAATGCCGCCAAGACAACATGCTTGGTCTTATGCCGCCAAACCTTTACCTTGGACTTCTCTTGCCAAGATCATACTTGGACTTTGCCTTTACCAAGTCTTCATACTTGGATTTCCCTATTACTTGAACACGTTCACAATTAGATCACAAATTGTTGCCTAACTTAGATGATTATCCAAACATCAAAACATATAAATGCTTGGGGCATTGTTGCACCAACAATCTCCTCCTTTTTGATGTTTGACAATCATTTAAGTTAGGTCTTTTAAAGATACGCACATAATCATATATCCAATTCTAACTTAAATATTTCTTCTCCCCCTTTGACATACATCAAAAAGAGAAGAAATCATATATTTCATAAATGATTTGAATGCGTTGTAATCTTGAACTAAGGTATATAATTGAAATTTAGCTCCCCCTTAATCCAATATATAGTTCATGATGAGTAAAAGACATGTGGAGCAAAAGCCTAACAAACAATTTGAAGATTAAATCCTAACTTTGCACCAACAATGTAAATTTTGGGGATGAAAAAGATATATTTTATGAAACTCCCCCTAAAATACCGCATTAATAGTCCTAAAAGTTTGTTTATACTTAATATTATCATGCTATAGTTTAGGACATCAAAGATACACTAAATATCAAAAAGTGAAGCTATTTTTCAGAAAATACGAGTATCGATCATTGATTTCTAACTCGATCATCACTCGCTGAAATCCAATTTTAGCCTTTTCAAATTTAACTTCAAAAATGCGTTAGAAATTCTAGAAACCTCGAAAAATCACAAAAGTTTGTGTACACATTTCTGAAATCATAATTTATCAAAGAAAAATAATTTGAAAAATATATGTTTTCCACATTTCAAGATTGATACAAACTTGGAAACTAACAAAAGTTCTAATGTTTTTGCAAACTTTGTATCACTTTTGTGTTCCACTTAAAAACTGTTTTTCAAAATATGATAAACATAGTTTAAAATATATTTTATTTGACATTTCCAATCATGTTCTTGGAGCTATATGCACATCAATTGTATATAAGCCTTCCCAATGATTGGTCAAATGAAAGATTAATGTCTCTAGATGACACTTTGGTCTATAATAATGCATCATAACAAGCATGATGGACCAAGTGCATCTTCCTAACATCTCACATGTTGTCTAAGTGGCTCAATACAAAAATCATGGTTTCTTAGGTATTTTGTGAGATGCTTAAAGGTATAAATCCTAGGATTTCTATAGGATCATGCAAACCTACACCTTTATTCAACCAAGCACATTCCAAGTTCCCTCCTAAGTGATGAAAATTCTACCTCGGGGAGAGCCTTGGTAAATATGTCAGCTAGGTTGGACTTGGATTCAATGTAATTAAGCTCAATGTCCCCCTTAGCCACATGATCTCTAATGAAGTGATGTTTCACTTCAATGTGCTTGGTCCTAGAGTGATGCACCGAATTTTTGGTCAAATTTATGGTGCTCACATTATCACAAAATACTTTCATGTTGGAGTAAGATAGCTCATAATCCTCTAAGGTATGTTTCATCCATAGTAGTTGAGCTACACAATCACCCATAGCCACATATTCGGCTTTGGTGGTGGATAGGGCAACACAAGGTTGCTTCCTACTACTCCAACTAACTAGGGAGGACCCAAGGAATTGGCACCCACCACTAGTACTCTTCCGATCCAATTTGCAATCAGCATAATCGGAATCTGTGTACCCAACCAAATCAAAAGACCTAGTCCTAGGGTACCATAGTCCTACATTTAGTGTGCCTTTAATATATCTTAAGATTCTCTTAACGGCAACTAAATGAGATTCTTTTGTACATGATTGGTACCTAGCACACATACCAACCGCAAATAATATATCGGGTCTACTAACGGTTAGGTACAAAAGGCTACCAATCATGCTCCTATAGAGTGTAAGATCAATTTGTTTTCCTTCATTTTCACTATCTATTTTTGTATTGGTTTCCATTGGAGTTGAAACTACCTTAGCATTTTCCAAACCAAATTTCTTAATCATTTCCTTAGCATATTTGGTTTGGTAAATATAAATTTCTTCACTTTTTTGTTTAACTTGTAATCCTAGGAAGAAATTTAATTCCCCAACTAGACTCATTTTAAACTCTTTTTCCATATTTTTAATAAAGTCTTGAAGAAGTTCAGCATTTGTTGACCCAAAGAGAATGTCATCAACATATACTTGGGCTACAAAGATGTCTTTTGATGTTGACTATATAAATAGAGTTTGATCTACACTACCCCTTTTAAAGTCCTTAGAAATTAGGAAAGATGATAATCTTTCATACCAAGCCGGGGGAGCTTGTTTTAAACCATACAAAGCTTTCCTAAGCTTGTATACATGGTTTGGATAATCCATATTCTCAAACCCGGGAGGTTGTTCTACATATACCTCTTCCTTAATAAACCCATTTAGGAATGCCGATTTAACATCCATTTGATGGAGTTTGAAACCCATATAGGAGGCATACCCTAATAGTATCCTAATAGACTCTAATCTAGCAACCGGAGCATATGTTTCATCATAGTCAAGTCCTTCAACTTGATTAAAACCCCTTGCAACTAATCTTGCTTTATTTCTAGTAATATTCCCTTGGTCATCTAGTTTGTTCCTAAAGACCCATCTTGTAGTAATGATGGTGTTTTCATTAGGTCTAGGAACTAACTCTCATACTTGACTCCTTTCAAATTGAGCCAATTCATCTTGCATTGCAAAGATCCAATCCGGATCAAGTAATGCATCTTTGATTGTTTTGGGCTCAATTTAAGAAATTAGAGCTATATGACTAGTGGGATCCCTATAAAATGACCTAGTCCTAACACCTTGAGATAATTCACCCACAATTTGATCTAAGGGGTGATTTTAATGAACTCTTATGGTTCTAGGAGGTATATTAATTTGAGCTTGATCATAATTAATCTCAATCCTTTGCTCATCATCGGAATCACCTATTACTCCCCCTTGATTCAATCCTCCCCCTTGATCATTACCCCTTAAGGTTAAATCTTGAAATTGTTGGGTAATTTCTTGATTTTCATTATTGATATCATCATCAATAGGGGATTTTCTAGGGTATGTGTTGGAAGTTTCATCAAATTGGACATTTGAAGATTCCTCAATCTTTTGAGTCCTTTTATTATAAACTCTATATCCTACACTAGTGGATGAGTATCCAACTAGGATTCCCTCATCCGCTTTGGACTCAAATTTACTTAGATTGTCTTTGGTATTTAAGATATAAACTTTACATCCAAAAACCTTAAAATAATGAATTGTTGGAATTGTACCATTCCACAATTCAAATGGAGTTTTTCCTAAAAACCTATGAATTAACACCCTATTTTGGATATAGCAAGCGGTATTAACCACTTCCGCCCACAAGTAGCTAGGTAAAGAATATGCATTTAGCATAATCCTAGCTGCTTCTTGTAGGACACGATTTTTCCTTTCCACAACCCCATTTTGTTGGGGTGTTCTAGGACAAGAAAACTCATGCTTGTACCCTTGTTCTAAGAAAAAGGTTGAGAAATTAGAATTCTCAAATTCTCCACCATGATAACTACGGATCCGATTTATTTTGAGTTTTCTTTCATTTTCTACTCTCTTGCTAAATCCTATGATTATTCCTAGGATTTCATTTTTATTTTTCAAGAAAAATACCCAAGTAAACCTAGAGAAATCATCTACTATTACTAAGCAATATCTACTACCAATCATAGAAGGGGTACTATGACAATCAAATAAGTCCATATGTAAAAGTTCTAAAGGTAAAGCGGTACTAAGTAAATTTTTACCTTTGTGTGATGTTTTTGATTGTTTCCCTTCTTGGCATGCATCACACATTTTGTCCTTGAGAATTTGACTTTAGGCAACCCTTTGACTAACTTTATTTATGCTATTTTGGCTATGTTCTTCATGTTTATGTGTCCTAGCCTCCTATGCCAAAGCCAACTTTCTTCCTCTTTTGCAATAAGACACTTAGTAGAAGCATTAGTAGCATAGGATAAATCAACATAATATATATTTGATTTCCTAAAACCTACTAACATGAAATCATTTAGAGTTTTGTGTCTTATAAAACATTTTGAGGAATCAAATTTAACATCAAAGTTTGCATCACATAGTTGGATTACACTAAGTAAATTGAATTTTATATTTTTAACTAATAACACTTTATGGATGGTAAGGTTGGGGGATACCTCAATTGTGCCCTTTCCTAGAATCTTAAGTTTGCCACTATTACCAAATGATACCTTTCCCTTGCTAGTGTGGTTGACAGTGGAGAATTTTCTCTCATCACCGGTCATGTGTTTTGAGCACCCACTATTAACAATCCACAAGCTTGGTTCTTCTACCTATATCACATGAAAAATACAATCCTTAGGTACCCAAATCTTAGGACCACTAGCATCAATTAGAAATTTCTTAGGGACCCAAGCCTTTCTACCCTTGCTTTTAATTATGGATTTTCTACTAACAAGAGATGTAAATGCTACCTTCTTTTCCTTAGGCCTATATCCTAGTCCGGCCTTATTGTAAATAGCCCTTTGATCCTTAATTATCATGTCTAGGTATTTAGAACCATTAGTAAATTTTTCTAAGCATGCTCTTAAGTTACCTATTTCTTTTCTCAATTCATCATTTTCATCCCTAAGGGTACATGCATCATCATCACAAGATAATTTACCACAAGACGGTTCTACACTCTTAAGTGATTTAATTTCTACTTTTAAGTCCTTAATCCTAGTTTTCGATCTATTCAATGCATTTTGAAGACATGCAATTGTCTTGTAAACTAAATCTACCCTAGGGGAGTTGTTTACCTCATCATCATCACTTGATGATGATTCGTCGCTTGAAGAAGAAGATGAGGACTCCTCACTTGAGCTCCCGGCTTCTTCCTCCAATGCCATGAGGACTAGATTCCGGGTGGCATGACATACTTCTTCATCGTTGGAAGAGTCCTCCATGCTTAGGGTGTCCCATGTTTGTGCCACCATTGCCTCCTTCTTCTTCTCCTTATTTTCCTTCTTTTTCTTTTCCTTCTCCTCCTTCTTCTTTAGTTCCGGGCAATTTGGCTTTATATGCCCTTTCTTGTTGCAACCAAAGCAAGTTACGTTAGGTGTAGAATTTGAACTATTTGAAGACTTACCTCTTGAGGATTGGAACATCCTCCTCACATCTTTCTTGGTGAGCTTCCTTGACTTTCCACCAAACTTCTTGACATAATGAGCCACCTCGCTTGCCGATAGCTCATCTTCACTACTTGATGAGTCTTCCTCGGATTCGGATGAGGAGGACACTTCCTTCTTCTCCTTCTTCTTTTTGTCCTTCTTTCCTACAAAAAGAGCTATACCCTTCTATTTGGATGAAGTTTTAGCTTGTTCATGTAATTGAAATTCACAAAATAACTCATCTAACTTAACCAAAGAGAGATCCCTAGAGACCTTATAGGCATCTACCATTGAGACCCATAAGGTTGTTCTAGGGAAGGCTTAGAGCACATACCTTACAAGGTCTCGATTGTCGACCTTCTCACCTATTACATGTAGTCCGTTGACTACTTCTTTGAAGCGACCGTTCATTTGACTCACGGTCTCATTGGTCTTCATGGAGAAGCTTTAAAGTTGGCCAATTAGAAGATCTCTCTTGGCCCTTCTTGTTTCCTTGGATCCTTCGTTGAGCTCTATCAACTTCTCCCAAAGCTCCTTCACCGATTCAAATGGCCCCACCTTGCTTAGTTGCTCTTTTGACAAACCACATTGAAGTGTGGTTGTTGCCTTGGCGTTGGCTTAAGCATTCTTGGCCATGTCTCTCATCCAATCCTTGGTCGGTATGGGCGCTCCGTGTTCATCGACCGACTTCTCGAAACCATCTACAACGCTAAACCAATTTTCAATATCATTCATTAAATAATACTCCATCCTACCTTTCCAGTAGCCGAAGTCATTGTCGTCGAAGAACGGAGGCCTCGCCGTGCTATACCCCTCTTGGAAAGCCATTTTGCTCCAGTTGATTGTTAGATCTTCCGATGCGATCCGGGCTCTAATATCGCTTGTTGGTGATCGATTGGAAGCTAGAGGGGGGGGTGAATAGCTTGTTTTTCGTCTCTACAAAAAGATTAGCGGAAGCACAACAAAAATAATAATAACACAAATGAAAAACAATGCTAACACGATTCTTTTATGTGGTTTGGAGATAGTGCTCCTACTCCACGGTGATCCTTGAGGTGGATCAACCCTAATCAATATCACTATGAAGCTTTTCTTTACAACACTCCTCCTCTTCTTACAAAGAATGTAGATGGAGCTTAGAGAGGAGAAGGAGATTTAGAATCATTAGAAAGCTTTGAAAAATTGTGGAGGCTTGAGAGTATTATCAGAGAATAAGCATTAGCCCTAACAACCTCCACAAGCCCTCTTTTTATAGAGAGAGGGCTGATTTTCCCGTTGGAGCACCATCGGTCGACTAATGCACAGCATCAGTCGACTGCCAGCATGGTTAATGGCTTCTGAATAGCCAGATTCATGGGATTCAGAGTCGTTACCTCCAATGACACTCTCATCAGTCGATTGATCCTTCCATCAGTCGACTGATGGAGTGATCAGTCGAGTGATCACAGGCTGCAGTCGAGTGAGACTCCATTCTGTGCCCGTGTTTAACTTGATCGATCATCGTCATTTGTTTGGCGATCGATCGATCGCAACATCATCGATCGACACAAGACGATCGACCGATCATCGTGGTTTCATCCTCGACTCGGTCGAGCACTGACCCGGTCGGATCGATACATCGTATCTTTCGACTAATACTCATCAAGTATGAATAATTTATACTTGATTTCACCCCCTAGACCTAGACTCGACCTTCTAGCTCTTCCTTAAGCCTCGCGCCTCCAAGATCCCTCCGAGTCCATGACTTGTTCATCCTTTGTGCTTTGCTTCCAAGAGCTTCCTTCGATTTTGTCATGTCTTGGGTTTCCCTTTGCCAAAGCGTGCTTGGACATTACGCCGCCAAGTCTACATTCTTGGACTTACGCTGCCAAGACTTGCCTTTGGACTTCCTTTTCCAAAATCCATTTGGACTTAATGCCGCCAAGACAACATGCTTGGTCTTATGCCACCAAACCTTTATCTTGGACTTCTCTTGCCAAGATCATACTTGGACTTTGCCTTTACCAAGTCTTCATACTTGGATTTCCCTGTCACTTGAACATGTTAACAATTAGATCACAAATTATTACCTAACTTAGATGATTATCCAAACATCAAAACATATAAATGCTTGGGGCATTGTTGCACCAACACATGTTACCTTCATTTACATTCAAAACATAGCATGACAACTTATAGGTCATAGCATGATAGACCATTAGGAGCCTAAATGGGTCTTGGCCGAATGTTTCAAGGAGCTTTAAAGATCAACCACTTAAATTTAGTTTAGGTAACAACATGTTATCTTCATCTACAATCAAAACATAGCATGACAACTTATAGGTTATAGCATGATAGACCATTAGGAGCCTAAATGGGTCTTGGCCGAATGTTTCAAGGAGATTTAAAGATCAACCACTTAAATTTAGTTTAGCTAACAACATGTTATCTTCATCTAAAATCAAAACATAGCATGACCACATCTAGAACATAGCATAGAAAACCATTAGGGGTCCAAAGGGGGACTTGGCCGAGAGTTTTATGAAGCCTTTAAGATCAAACATTTAAATTTAGTTTAGCTATCAACATACTATCTTCATCTACAATCAAAACATAGCATGACCACATATAGAGCATAGCATAGAAAACCATTAGGGGTCCAAAGGGGGACTCTCAGCAAAGGGGGACTTGGCCGAGAGTTTCATGGAGTTTGAAGATCAAACACTTAACCCAAGCATATATAGAAACCTATTATCATCATATTCATACAAAACATAGCATGGAAAATCATGGAAAGCTCAAAGGAGGTTTTGACTGAAAGTTTCATAAGGAATTTTCTTAACAACCACCAACCGAAGCAACTTGTATGCAGGTGAGGGGATACTTACATCCTTCACTTTGTTAATAGTTGGAAAACACCCTAAGTGATGCCAAGACTAGAGCCTTCTTCTTGCTTGGTTAGTTTTAAAAAAATGGAAGAGGGGGAGCTTAGGGTTTCGGTGAGGAAGAAGGAGAGAAGTGGAGAATGGCAATTGTGATTTCTCTTGTCTCCTCATTCCCCTATTTATTCACTTAAAGGTGTCCTTTAGCCTCCCTTACCCTTATCTATAAATTTCCCATATCCTTCTAATAGCACAACCCTACTGGGCTTCTGGTTATTGGGTGCATCTTAAGGGTTAGCTATCTACTTGGGGGTTTAGGGTTCAAATCCTGGGCCATGCATCCTTTTTGGCTCTATTTCTTTTATTTTTTTTGAAAGAGACCATACAAAGCCTATTATAATCATGCAAAAATTCTTGTAAAATTGTTAGAAATTTTACGGGCATTACATTCATCAGCAAAGGTGTTGGAGACTCTGGTTGAGATGGAAGTGTCCAATCTGGGGGCCTCTAGCTATCCACCACTTCCATTGGAATCAGCTCATCAGAATTGCTTGCCACTGCTATCTCACTTAACTTCTAGTCTAGCTGGCAAGTCTGGGCACTGACATCTAGAAACTACTCCTTTTCTTCAGAATAATCTAGGGCACAAACAACATCATAGAGTAAAGTCAAGCCTCTTGTATCATCTTCTATATCATCTTCCACAACAGCAACTTTATCAATATCCGGAGCATCAAATAGTACATCATCATCATGCCCATCAGCTGAGGAGTCCTGTAGAGTTGCAGAGGTAGAAACATACATATCATCAGCTCTGCAATCCATCTCCTCAAACACATCCCTATAATTAGAAATGATCTCTGAGGAAAACTGGGAGGAATCTTGTGCTAGTGTTTGGTTGATGGATGATGCAATTTGATCTAGTAGGATTTGCATGTTCTATATCCTTTCTTGTTGTCGTTGATGAATATCACTGATTTTTTGTTGCATCTGCTATTGCATCTGTTGCATCTGCTACTGCAAAAGATTTTCTAGTGTCTCTGTAATTGCTTGACTCAGAGAAGGGGTTTCTTCACAGTAGCTTGATTGATCTCCCCAACTAGGCATGTAACTATCAATGGACGGTGGGGGTAGATAGCACTGAGACTGTGTTCCCATACCTGAAATCTGAATTGAAATTATATGTACCAAAAAATGAATTATACCTGTCTTGCTAATAAGACTGATGATACTGAGGAACAGGTTGATGATATTATGGCTGGTACTGATAATACTCATCTTCAGGATGGTAATACTCTTGTTGCCTAGTGCCTGAATAGTAAGCATCACTGAAGTCTCCACACAGATGATAATATGGATCCATGTTCAAAGAAATTTCCTGTTTTCCTGGAATACTAACAAACAATATCAAAAGACACAGGAAGCATACATGATAAAATACATGGATATATAAGAGATAAAAGAATGCAACCCTAAACAAAAGTTTTTGAATTTTGATTTTTTTTTAGAAAAATTGACAAACAATCCTAAATCTACTAAGCATCATCCCACTCCCCGACAACGACGTCAAAATTTGATGAACGGTTATTTTTGTCATGCTACCGTTTCAAATTAAGTACTGATACCCCTAACTACACTAATATAGCATAGTGGATGGCCCGGATCGTTTCCCAACGAGTGTAATCGACAGAATAGTAAACTTAGAATCACTAATTATTGCTTTGGGTTTTCTATTGAAGATTGGGGGTTTGGAATTTGAAAGGCTAATCCTACTAAATGAAAGATAAAGCATGGTAATTAAGCTCTAATATAACTAAACTACGAGTGTGATGAAATTAAAAGAAACCTAAACTAAGCATTCAAACAAGAAAGTGCATGAATTTAAATATGCAGAATAACATAAGAGTAAAACATAACATGAAATTAAATCTAAACTAACCAACTACAACCTAATTACTCTAAGAAGCATTTCACCGACCAATATGTAAGCATGAAACAAATTGAACCAAATACGTGCAAATTAAAACATGGAAGGAATTCTAATAACAAACAATAAGTGAACATGAAAAACAATCAACACATCAAGGTAGCTTGCGGAGGTTTGCTGTCCGAAAGATGAAAAATGCTAAAAACACTGCATGCAGGTGGAAGTCGACGATGCCATGAAGGTGCTGACCACAAACGTGGAAGATGAAATCGACGCTGCCGTGAAGGAACTGGCCGCAAAAGTGGAGTGTTGCCGGATGATAACGGAGGGGAATCCCAACTTCGGTGGTTGGAAATGATGCTGCCAGCGGCTGTGAAGATGCTGACCGTCAGTGAAGGGATGGCCGGAGCTATGATGGGCTGGATGTCAGAACCGATCGGAGTGGAATCCCTACTCCAACTCGTTGGGGGCGACAGAGCTTGGAGTGGAGCTGTGGAAGACGAGCGGCGATCGACGCATTGGAGAAGAACTATGCTGCGCGATGGCTGTTGGTTGTAGAGGAAATGGAAGGACACCGATCACCAGAGAAGGAGGGAATCCCCATTCCTCTCCGACGACCTGCGAGGAAGGGAAGAGCACGGCCGAAGGAGGGCGGAGGTGCGTCGGGCGATTGTCATGGAAGAGAAGGTGAAATGCCGGCTACTCGATTGGGTGAAAATGTTGCTTTTTAAGGTGATTTTCTGTAGCCGTCCGATTGCAACTCATCGAATCCTAGCCGTCCATTTAAGCTAGGTTAATTGAATCTAATTAATCCATGAACTAGGTAATGCATCCAACGGTTGAGAATTCTTTGACTTTAAATGGATGGACCTGATCAATCTGAAGAGATAATTACGATCGGTCGAATTTGGATGAACGGTCAAGATGTTTAGATCTAAATGTATGGATCGGATCGCTCTAGATGCATATGGATGGCTCAGATCAATCAGATCTCATCGGACAGTCATGATTAAACAGAACTGGACCCTTGATTAAATTGCATCTGATCTTGATGAAGGGCTCAGATTCTTCCAGCTTAAAATGCCCATTATGACCCTTGAATTCTTTCGATGAAGCCATATTTGATCCAACTTGAGTCTAGTCCAGTTGCTCATCTCGATCTCCTACAAACAAAGATAAAATTCGCATATAAGTTCGAAATTTAAGAGAATTTACACTAAGGTCCAAAAATATATTCAACTCGTAAAACATGCAAATAATCAACAATTAAACACATGAGAGGATTAAAATAGTGATATTAAGGACCAAAATAACCCGACAAAATGGTAGTTATCACTTACCCAATCTTCTTGTTCCAAATCCGATGAGGATGATGCTCCCCTTACACTTGAGCTCTCCTCCTCACTTGTGCTTGCTTCTTCTCTTTCGGATGAGGTGGAGGCTATGTCATCTATCCCCATTAATGCAAAATGGGAGACAATCTCTTCTTCTTCCGATGATGTTGGATCGTCCCATGTGGCTTTCAAATTATGGGCTTTTGACTTCCCTTTTTCTTTCTCCATTGACTTCTTCTCTTCCTTCTTGCTTTCTTTCTTCTTATCATGCCTTTTCTTTTCTTATTTACCCTTATTCAATAAGGAACATTCATGCCTCATGTGTTCCTCTCCTTGACAATTGTATCATATCACCTTTCTTCTTATCCTCCTATCATGAGATTTGTTAAATTTAAAAGTTTTTAATGCACGTCTCACCTTTCTTACCCTGTAAGCCTCTTCATCGGTGTTCATGGAGGAAGATGAGTCGTCATCCGATTAAGTGGGTGGAGTCTCCTTCTTCTTCTTTCCTTTGTCGTCTATTAATGCTACTCCCCTTGATTGCTTGATTAGATCTTCAACTATTTCTTCAAGCCTAGTTTCATGTAATTCCAAGGTAGAAAAGAATTCTTCTAGAGTACTTACCTCTAGATTCTTTGAGATTTAGAATGAATCTACCATGGAGCTCCACTTTGATCACCGGGGGAATGCATCTATGACCTTCATGATCATATCTCTATTGGAGAGATTCTCCCCTACATTTGATAAACCGTTAATTATCTATTTAAATCTAGAGTGTAGTGATAATACCTTCTCCCCTTTATCTAGCTTGATGTTGTTCAATTGCGATTAGAGAAGGTCCCTTCTAGCTAGCTTGGCTTCGGATGTGCCTTCATGAAGCTCCACTAGATTTTGCCACATTTCTTTGGTGCTAGAGCACTCACTGATCCTATTAATCTCTTGTTGAGGTAGCACGTTGTAGAGATGGTGTTTTGCTTTTGAATTTGCTAAGTGCTCCTCTCTTTGCTTCTTAGTCCATCTTGATTTTTCTAATAGCCTCCCTTCTTCATCCCTAGGCACTTCGAAATCGTTTTCCATAATCAACATAATTTCAATGTCAATTTTGAAAAATACCTCCATTCTCTTCTTCCACCAAGAGAAGTCGCCTTCAAATTTGGGTGGATGAATGTTGTGATGGGTTTTGCTTATCGAGTTCGTGAGGGGAAACTTCGCTTCCCACTTCACCTCGGTCGCTTATTCATGGCGATCCCATCGATGTCCCCAGATTAAAAAAATTTAATCCTAGACAAAAGGGATTGTCCAAACAACCAAGACATCGTCGTGCTATTCGTTTAGAGAGGTCACTTGAACAAACTCGTTGTTCAAGCGACCAACCTCTATTCTACGAGTAGCCGCGGAATAGACGATGTACGGATCGCCGAATTTTGTATTTATGTTCGGGATCCAAGTATTATTTAGCCATAAACAGAATATATCATGCTCATAATTGGAAAAACAAATACAAGCAAGTAACAAAAGAGAATAGAGAATAGATATACCTCTCGATCTTCTAATGTATGACCTTCCTCCTTTCGGACGTCATGTGGGCGACGATCTACCAAAAGTTGAAGCCCCTAGATCACCAATCTTCCTTCCTTGCTCGTTCCGAGCAAGAGGAAGAATAGAAACAAAGCTCTATTCCTTCTTTCAACCAACCAACAACCTCCAAGGATGGAGCTTGCCGCCGGCCAAGAAGGAGGAGGAGATTATGGTGGAAACCGGCCAAGACACCAAGGGAAAGCCCTATATATTGTTTCCACCACCTAAGGAGAAGGAGAAGAGGGTCTTTGGCCACTGGCCAATGGATGGAAAGGGCTGGAGGGGCGCCGGCAGCTTGAGGAAGGAGAAGAAGGCAAGGAAATCTTTCCTTATTAGGTGCCGTCCAAGCCCAAACCCAAGCTCCTATCTCTTGCCTCCAACCTCCAAAATCCTAACTTCTCTTGATTCAAACTCCTGTTGGTGCAGGGGCACCTAAGTTGAACCTATATTTTGATTATGGCAAAAGACGCAAAGTCAAGGATATATCGTTATCTCACGAGCTAAATCAAGTGTGCAGAAAAGTGCTAAAGTTGGAGATGAAGGCTAGCGACACCCGGAGGAAGCCACGGTGGTCGGGCGACACTCGAGTGACTTCAGAGGGAGCCGAAGGAATCGAGTAGAAGGCCGGAAGCAAAAGTGACATGGTAAGTATAGAGGTAAGCTCGTGTGTGCGAGCGTAAGTGAGGTTGTATCCTCCTTACGGGGATGGTCTTAAGTGTAGATCCGACCAAAGACATCCCATCGATGGTCTAGGTCGAGATCGGACGGTCGAAGGCCGTCGAAATAATGTTTTCTTTGAGCTAACTTTGACTTGCAGTAAGCATCAGTCGACTGCTAGCTTGGAGGACTCGACTGCCGTCAATCAGTCGACTGTCGGAGGTCAGCACTCGACTGATGCTGCCATCAGTCGACTGATGATGGCCATCAGTCGACTGATGGTCAATGATCAACTTCGAGGAGTCAAGGCTTATCACCCCATTTCAAGGAGATTGGTGCTCAATTGTGATTGGCTAGGGTTCCTTTCGAAAAGGGGCTCAAAGGCTATAAAAGGAGGGCCAATCCTAGGGTTTCTTCATCAATTCAAAGCTTCCAAAAGCCTCCGCAAAGCTACAACTCTCCGACAACGAAGTCTTTCTTTTCCGACGTCTAGGTTTAATTTTCTTTAATTTTTGTACGTCGGTATTAGCTTTATATTAGTTGTTTATTTACTTGTTTCGGAGCTTTTATCATATACGAGGAGAGGGGGAGTGTCCCTCTACCTCAAGTTTTGTTCTTTCTTGTATCGATTAACTCCTACCTCCAACGAGGAGGAGTTCGTTTAGTGTTTTGCCCTCCGTGCATGGTCAAGGACCACTAGGGACTTGGAGTAGTAGCCGAAGGCTACAAACCAAGTAAAATATTTGTCTTCTCTTTTTATTGCTTATCTTTTCCGCTGCAAATTAATTATCTACTCGGTTTTTAAACGAACGAACAAAAAGAAAGTTTTAACGCTATTCACCCCCCCTCTAGCGTTTCAAATCGATCCAACAACTCCATGCCAACCCCTTGTCCTCCTTTTATAGAGTTAGGGATAAACCTCCTTTTAATCTCCACCATTGGTTCTAGGGATTTAATCTCAACCGTCAGATATAGAGATTTAATCTCAACCGTCGGATCTTAGAGATTTAATCTCTACCTTTGGATGTAGAGTTTTGTTTCTATCCATTGGATCTAAGCTTCATGAGGTTTTAATAGGCTACATTAGGGACCGTGAGGAGGAGTTGGATCTTGGCCACCCATGGATCAAGCCCACATAAAGTCCGATCCACTAATGATAATCCAATCCACTAAAGGATTATCATTGATCTACCTCACCAACCCCCATAAGATAATATGGGCTCCATATATTATTTGTACATTTTCTCCCCGTGTTTAAGATCTCGAATGTCCGTCGATTAATTAATTTACTGACCATTAATTAATCAACATCTAACTCCATGAGTAGTACCACTCAACCTTTTCATCATGCCGGACCAAGTCCACCTGCAGGGTTTATATGATGAACCTTATGAGCTCCTCAAGGGGACATCATCATCTTAATATATAGGACACGGTTTCCTCCTATAATCAACGACACAACATATAAATAATATCATCTCCCAACTTACCGAGCCTATCGATTTAATCTATAAATCTCGCCCATTGGTAAATCAAAGAGAAGAATACTAAGTATATGTGCCCGTTATTATATCGGGATTAAGAGCATGTACAAAATAATATCTGAGGTCCGATTCGATTATGTAGTCAGCAATAAATCGAATCACCTCTAAGTCGGTCCTGCTCAATACACACAAAGTGCACTAGTGTGATTCTATGGTCAAGACAAACCAATACCAAATCACACTACAACCATTCCGATAGTTTGTCCAAAGCCATCTCGGTTGTGAGCCTTTACTTATACTTTACAAGGAGCTGATAAGATGATCTCCCGTGTGACACCACACACCATGTTATCTACAATGTAATGTATTAGCGATATTGCATAACCATAAAAATGCAAACAATAATCATGTGATTCTTATTTCAAAATAAAGATGTTCAAACAAAAGATAGACTTTTCAGTATACATCCCTACAATCTCCCACTTATACTAAAAGTCTATGCTGTCCTCAAACTACCATACATCTGATCCCCATTCCCTCCACATGCCTATCAAAAACTCTCGCCGGAAGGGCCTTAGTGAAAGAATCTGCCAGGTTATCCTCCGATGCAATCTTGGCCACAACAACTTCTCCTCTCTTTATGATTTCTCGTATCAGGTGGTACTTACGCTCTATGTGTTTGCTAGCCTTATGGGTTCGTGGTTCCTTCGAGTTTGCAACTGCACCACTATTATCACAATAAATTGTGATAGTTCTGGGCAAACCAAGAATCACATCCAAGTCCATCAGAAAGTTCCTGAGCCATACAACTTCTTTGGCCGCCTCAGAGGCTGTCACATACTCAGCTTCCATGGTGGAGTCCTCCACGCATTTCTACTTGACACTCCTCCATACAATGGCTCCACCTCCCAAAGTAAACACAAAACCTGAGGTAGACTTACTATTATCCCTATCAGATTGGAAGTCGGAATCTGTGTAACACACAGGGAGTAATTGGTCTGCCTGGTAAACCAGGATATAATCCCTAGTCCTTCTCAGGTACTTCAATATATGCTTTACCGCAGTCCAATGTCCCTGTCCTGGATTACTCTGATATCTGTTGACCATGCCCATGCCAAAGCAGATATCTGGTCTCGTACATAGCATCGCATACATGAGGCTTCCTACTGCCGAAGCATAAGGAACCGCCTTCATCTCCTCTATCTCCTCAGATGATCTAGGACACATCTCCTTAGATAAAGGAACTCCATGCCTGAAAGGTAGAAAACCCTTCTTGGAGTTCTGCATGCTAAAACGATCCATAATCGTGTCTATGTATGAAGCTTGAGATAAGCACAACATCCTTTTCCTTCGATCTCTTATAACCTTGATCCCAAGGATGTGTCCCACCTCTCCCAAGTCCTTCATATCAAACTGTTTGGACAACCATACTCTTACGTCCGATAACACCTTGATATTGTTGCCAATCAATAAAATGTCATCTACGTATAGTACAAGAAATACCACTATGTTTTCGTCACATCTCTTGTATACACAAGACTCATCCGGACTTTGAATAAATCCATAAGACTGGATTACCTCATCAAAGTAGATGTTCCAAGACCTCGAAGCTTGCTTCAATCCATAAATGGACCGATTAAGCTTACACACAAGATGCTCTTTGCCTTTAGCAATGAATCCCTCTGGTTGCTTCATATAGATGTTTTCCTCAAGACTTCCATTAAGAAAAGCTGTCTTGACATCCATCTACCACACCTCATAATCCATATGAGCTGCTATGCATAAGAGAATCCGGATAGACATAAGCATGGCTACCGGCGAAAAGGTCTCCTCATAATCGATACCCTCTTTCTGAGTATACCCCTTTGCAACAAGCCTCGCTTTGAAGGTCTCAACCTTCCAATCTATTCCTCTCTTTCTCTTGTAGATCCACTTGCATCCAATGGTCTTTACACCATTGGGTGGTTCTACTAGCTCCTAGACCTGATTTGAATCCATAGATTCAATCTCATCATTCATTGCACTTTGCCAAGATACTGCATCTTTATCTTGGATTGCCTCGTCATATGTCCAGGGATCAGGTTCATGTTCGCCAGGGACCAAATCAGAAGATTCTCCCAAGAACATGAATCTATCAGGCTGTCTAACAACCCTCCCACTATGACGAGGTATCTCCTATGTATCCTCTGTGACACGCGGTGCAGTGACTTATGGTATATCCTCTTGTACCGGTGGTACTGAACAAGTGACTTCTTTTTTTAATTCCTCCAGAACAATTTTACTCTTGGGCTTGTGGCTCATCACATAGTCTTCCTCAAGAAATCTGGCGTTTGTGCTAACGATCACCCTTTGATCTCTAGGACTATAAAACAAACCACCCTTCGTTCCTCTAGGATATCCAATGAACATGCGTACTTCTGTATGAGGTTCCAACTTACCAGCATCTGCCTTCAACACGTGTTCTGGACTCCCCCATATCCGAATATGTCTTAGACTAGACTTTCGCCCAGTCCACAACTTTGTGGGAGTAGAAGGCACTGATTTAGATGGAACTAAGTTCAGAATGTACACCGCCGTATCTAGAGCATTTCCCCAGAACGAATCTGGAAACTCAGAATAAATCATCATCGATCTAACCATCTCCATAAGAGTCCTATTCCTTCGCTCTGCTACACCGTTCTGCTGGGGTGTGCCAGGTGCAGTCAATTGGGATTGAATCCCAGCCTCTGATAAGTAGTTCCTAAACTCTCCCAAGAGGTACTCACCACCACGATCAGATGGTAGTGTCTTGATACTATTACCTTGACGTTTCTCCACATCAACCTTGAATTCTTTGAACTTGTCAAAGCATTCAGCTTACGGCGCATCAGGTAAATGTATCCATATCTTGAGTAATCGTCTCTAAATAATACTCAAAACCACCTCTAGCTTGGATAGACATAGGACCACGCAAATTAGAATGAACTAATTCTAATACATCTTTGGCTCTATACCCCTTGGCCTTAAAAGGCCTCTTAGTCATCTTACCCTCCAAGCAAGATTCACAGGTTGGGAGATACTCCACCACTAATGAACCCAAAGGTCCATTAGCTATCAACCTTTGAATTCTGCTTAGATTAATGTGACCAAGCCTAAGATGCCAAAGATATGTTTGGTTCATCTTCGAAGGTTCTTTTCTCTTATTGGAATTAGAAGATGAGTTATTAATTTCAATATGCATCGTGGGAGCTTTTGGTTCAAGTGTGTACAAATTTCCTATCAATGCACCCGAATAGATAATGTCCCTATTCCTTTTTATAACAACTCTGTCATTAAAAGAAATAGAATATCCATCCATAAACAATTTAGAAACCGAAATTAAATTCTTTCTAAATAAGGGTACATAAAGGCGATTCTTAAGAACCAAAAGTTTATTTTTCTCAAAAGATAAATGAACATCTCCCACTGCAACAGCCGTCACCTTCATGGCATCGCCCAAGTACACGGTAATCTCCCCCTCAGTCAGTCATCTGGTTTCCTAGAACCCCTGCAAAGTATTGTAGACATGATCAGTGACTCCCGTATCTACACACCAAGTGCCGGTAGATAACACCGCTAAACATGTTTCAACGACTAGACCAAAAGATATACCTTTGTTCTTGCGGTTGGGGCAGTCCTTCTTCCAGTGTCCAGTCTGCTTACAAGTGAAGCACTTGCCTTTCAGCTTCTTCACTCCTCCCTGAGTACCTCCCATTGCCTTTGCCCCAGTTTGTTTCTTCTTCTTCTTGACTTTCGTCTTAGAAGTAGAAACCTTTTGGGTCACCATGGCATGTGCCTGAGCACTCTGACGAAATAGCCCCTCTGCCACCTGGAGTCCTGTTAGAAGTTCCGCCAACGAATACAACCTTTTGTTCATGTTGTAGTTCAGGCGAAACTGCTCAAAACTCCTAGGTAGAGACTGGAGAATGATATTGACCTGGGTTTCCCCATCGATCTCAGCTCCGAGGTCTTCCAACTCATTCAAATGAGCCATCATCTTGAGAACATAATCCCTCACGGGTGTTCCCTCGATCATGGTGGTTGTCATCAAGTTTCTCATGGCTTCTTGCCTTGCAGCCCGATTCTGGTGTCCGAAAAGCTCTTTGAGATTGAGCATCATGTCATAAGCTGTGGGCATGGCTTGATGCTGATGTTGCAGTACATTTGACATAGATGCCAAAATGTAACACCGCACCATCTCATCGGCCTTTACCCACTTCTTATAACTCTCTCTCTCCTTTTCCCCAGAATCTTCTGCAGGCTTAGGAGGGCACATTTCGAGGAGTACATATTTGTATTCCTCAGCAGTCAAGACAATGTCTAGATTCCTCTTCCAATCAACATAGTTGGGTCCAGTAAGTTTGTTCTCTTTCAGTATCACAACAAGTGGGTTGAAAGTCATTTTGAAAGAAAACCTAAGAATCACATAAATCAAAACATTAGATTTCAAAAAATTATAGATTCCTCAAACAATAATATTTTAAAATCAACCAACACCTCAAAACACGAAGAATATCGTATGCCACGATAGTGTGGACGTATACGAATTCTACATTTGTAAGAGGAGGTTTTACCCATTAATTTTACTATCTTGTCAACCTAACTTTTTGATAAGTAAAATTAATAGTTGGTTCCTCTTTGGCCCTACAAATAAAAGAAATGACTGCGATGGGGAGGATACTTATATTTGTATCTAAGTGTTCACCATTACTTGATACCAAAGTAATTATCTCGGGTTATGTGCCTTCCGATGGGGAAGTGCACACGCTCCTTAATAATTCCCTATAACCATATTTGACCTTGTGATCCGTAAAAAAACTCATCCGATGGGGAGGAAGGCACTCAGAGCCGACGCGCAAGTTTGTTTGCATCACTTGCCAAATCATAATGGAGGCCGTGGGAATTTATAAAAATTTCCCTGTCCCACTTAGTAATTTGAAATTGAGAAATTTTCCTAGCCTACGACATGTAATCAAACAAAAAGCAATAAATATGAAAAATAAATTATTTTCCAACTATAATGGCTTTTGTCTTCAATATGCCTCCCGTCGCATCGCCTTCTCGTCCGCTCCTCCTACGCCATGTACGAGCCATCCGGAGATCCGAGCCGAGACTAAAATCTATTTTAATTTACATCCATCGATCCTATACTCCACGAGGGAGTGTACATGAAATCTAGATTGAAAGTAAACTAAAATAAAAAGAGTGGCAAAACAATGTCGTATCTAATTTACAAAAACTAAATACTAGCCTCGTCAACTCTGAGGATTCAACAAAATATATATATACAATCACATACACACATATGACCATAATAGTCGGATCTTATGTCTCCAACCAAAGAGTTAAACTACGCATATCCTACTATTATCCAACACATATAATATATGAAAAGTGCTTAAAAATTAACCGAATCCTAAACACACAAAACCAGAAACCTTTGCTCTGATACCAATTGATGGGTTTTGCTTATCGAGTGCGTGAGGGGAAACTTCGCTTCCCGCTTCACCTCGATCGCTTGTTCATGGTGATCCCATCGATTTCCCCGGATTAAAAAAATTTAATCCTAGACAAAATGGATTGCCCAAACAACCAAGACATCGTTGTGCTATTTGTTTAGAGAGGTCACTTGAACAAACTCGTTGTTCAAGCGACCAACCTCTATTCTACGAGTAGCCGCGGAATAGACGATGTACGGATCGCCGGCTTTTGTATTTATGTTTAGGATCCAAGTATTATTAGCCACAAACAGAATATATCATGCTCATAATTGGAAAAACAAATACAACCAAGTAACAAAAGAGAATAGAGAATAGATATACCTCTCGATCTTCTAATGTATGACCTTCCTCTTTTCGGACGTCGTGTGGGCGACGATCTACCAAAAGTTGAAATTCCTAGATCGCCAATCTTCCTTCCTTACTCATTCCGAGCAAGAGGAAGAATAGAAACAAAGCTCTATTCCTTCTTTCAACCAACCAACAACCTCCAAGGATGGAGCTTGCCGCTGGCCAAGAAGGAGGAGGAGATTATGGTGGAAATTGGCCAAGACACCAAGGGAAAGCCCTATATCTTGTTCCCACCACCTAAGGAGAAGGAGAAGAGGGTCTTTGGCCATCGACCAATGGCTGGAAAGGGTTGGAGGGGCACCGACAGCTTGAGGAAGGAGAAGAAGGCAAGAAAATCTTTCCTTATTAGGTGCCGCCCAAGCCCAAACCCTAGCTCCTATCTCTTTTCGCCAACCTCCAAAACCCTAACTTCTCTTGATTCAAACTCCATGCCAACCCCTTGTCCTCCTTTTATAGAGTTAGGGATAAGCCTCCTTTTAATCTCCACCATTGGTTCTAGGGATTTAATCTCAACCGTCAGATCTAGAGATTTAATCTCAACCGTCGGATCTTAGAGATTTAATCTCTACCTTTGGATCTAGAGTTTTGTTTCTATCCATTGGATCTAAGCTTCATAAGGTTTTAATAGGCTACATTAGGGACTGTGAGGAGGAGTTGGATCTTGGCCACCCATGGATCAAGCCCACATAAAGTCCGATCCACTAATGATAATCCAATCCACTAAAGGATTATCATTGATCTACCTCACCAACCCCCATAAGATAATATGGGCTCCATATATTATTTGTACATTTTTTCCCCGTGTTTAAGATCTTGAATGTTCGTCGATTAATTAATTTACTGACCATTAATTAATCAACATCTAACTCCATGAGTAGTACCACTCAACCTTTTCATCATGCCGGACCAAGTCCACCTGCAAGGTTTACATGATGAACCTTATGAGCTCCTCAAGGGGACATCATCATCCTAATATATAGGACACGGTTTCCTCCTATAATCAATGGCACACCATATAAATAATATTATCTCTCAACTTACCGAGCCTATCGATTTAATCTATAAATCTCGCCCATTGGTAAATCAAAGAGATGAATAGTAAGTATATGTGCCCGTTATTATATCGGGATTAAGAGCATGTACAAAATAATATCTGAGGTCCGATTCGATTATGTAGTTAGCAATAAATCGAATCACCTCTAAGTCGGTTCTGCTCAATACACACAAAATGCACTAGTGTGATTCTATGGTCAAGACAAACCAATACCAAATCACACTACAACCATTCAGATGGTTTGTCTAAAGCCATCTTGGTTGTGAGCCTTTACTTATACTTTACAAGGAGCCGATAACAATATCTTTCGTGTGACACCACACACCATGTTATCTACAATGTAATGTATTAGACAATATTGCATAACTATAAAAATGCAAACAATGATCATGTGATTCTTATTTCAAAATAAAGATGTTCATACAAAAGATAGACTTTTTAGTATACATCCCTACATGTTGGAGCTGGCCATTTCATTGATTGTTGCGACGATGAGTCCAGTGACAATCTCCTCGCTCTGATACCACTTATTGGAGGATCGTAGCTTGGCTAGATGGGGGGTTTGAATAGCCTAGATGTTCATCAATGGAAATTGTTTGCTTAATCATCTACAATTAAGATTAGCACAGCGGAATATGCTAACTAAGATAATTAAAACAAAACACAAAGTAAAGAGAAAAGATCAATTCGCAAACTCAAGGATGTAACGTGGTTCACAACCCTTGCTGCTAATCTGCAGATGATTCGTTTAGCGAATCACTCCCTCAAATCCAATCACTAGTCTCTCCTTTAGCCCAAGCAAGGTGGAGGTAAACCTTCTTACCAGAACTCACTCCCTCTTACAATAAAATAGAGGTAAGCACAAGAAGAGGAGTGGAAAACCATGTAGAGCACTTAGGGAGCACTTAGGAGTAGAAGTATTAGAATCCCCAAGGCTCTCACCCCTTCTCTTTATAGAGAGAGGAGATTTCTTCCCGTTGGGCATGCGGCAGTCGACTGCTGCATGTCACCAGTTGACTGACACTATTCCAATGGCTTCTGACCATGCCAGATCGCGACTGTTGTAGTCCAACAGTAGCCTTGGAAGTCGACTGCTACTATTAGCAATTGACTGCTGCCTGCTTAGTCGACTGATCAATCGGCTACGAGCGGTTCTATGCCTTTGTTCACCTTCATTAATCGATCGTTATCCTTGGCGCCGATCTAGAAGCAAGCGATTGTTGGGCCGTAAACTCCTCGATCGAACACCGCCGACGCTCGGCCGATTCGAGCGATCGCTATCTATAGCGATCGGGTGTCAGGTAAAACCTCAAACAAATACTTGTTTGAGCATCCGATGGTCAGGTAAACCTCAAACCACCTGTTTGAGCATCCGACACTTCCATCCGTCGGGTAGAAACCTCAAACTCATGTTTGAACATCCGACTTATTCAATTGTCGGGTAAAACCTCAAACACAAGTTTGAGCATCTGACTTGTCAGGTAAAACCTCAAACCTAAGTTTGAGCGTCCGACACCTGACTTAGCCATTCGGCTAAGTTCACTTATGAGCTACTGTTACAATCGCTCACTCTCATCTCCCATGAAGTCCCTCGCCTCGAAGCTCTCTTCGGCCTGTGTTCCTTGGATGCACTAAGCCCTCGGCTCCTCCAGTGTCATCCTACGCATCTCACCATAAAGTCTGCTTCCTCTGTCTTCACTTCATTTGCTCCTCATCCGACGGTCCCTCGGATGCACCAAGTGCATGGCTTCCGCAATGCCATCCTTTATCGACTCAAGGACCCGAGCCATGAGATGGTGAACTCGCCAAAGCTTCATCAAGCTAACCATGTGCGATTTACTAAGTAGTGCATAACTTAAACACACATATCAAATCACATAATCAACCCTAACTTAAACCCTTTGCCACACACATCAAAACCAAACCATACTTGGGTTGATTGCCCTAACAAGATCGTCACTAGTTTTATAGCTTGGCCTTAACCGAAGCTATTATTCCTGTGCGATGGTGGATCGAAGGAGCTGGGTTTAAGTAGTGGATCGGAGGAGTGGGGTCTCAGGGAAAATTTCACTTCAGAAGAGTGACAGAATACATTTGATTCTAGAAGAACAGCAAATTGAGGCAAGTCGGTATTTTCTGAAAGTGCATTGACAAACAAACGGTGCCACTATGCGTGGTGATTATGGGGTTCGGAAGAAGAATCACGAAGGGATATTTTTCAAAAAAATGCACACTGTTTTAATTGTGTAGTAATGAATTTTTTATGCAATACCATGTTCACTACAAAATGGCATAAATGTTTCCGTAACATCTTTATTTAAAGTTATAATAACTAGTACAACCAGACAGGGGAAAAGGAAGTTATACTAGGGAAAAAACTAAGGTGCTTCATAAATAATCTTCTCTTCAGTCAGAAGGTTGAGAGGCAGAGTAACAGTAGGAAGGGGCATAGTCAGCATGCAATGTCTTACAAGAGCTCGATGAGCTGCACGAGCCTTGCCAAACTTTGTTGAGTAATGGTTAGCTCCTTACGAATGGAATATGTCCGGGTGGAGGATACTTGCAAATGACCCCTCAAATATCTTACCAATCTTTCTAATTCTAATATGCATTGTTGGTACACCATGAGGGGCTCTAGAGAAAGGACCCTATCTTCTTGCTCAGAGGGGTTGGCCATTTAGAAGGTAGAAGGGGGAAGGAGTATGAGGGCAACGGGTTTTACAGGGAGTATTTATAGAAGAGAAGGAGGCATTAATTTAGTTTATCGTGAAAGAAGAAAAGTATGGGTTGACGAGATGGATAGACATGGGGGTAGTGCTGAGAATGGTCAATGTATTAATGAAGGAGCGACCAGTCATATCCTATAAAAGAGGTAGATACTTCTTGGATATAATTCAACTTTGGTATAATGGGTTGTGGTAAGAGATTTCATGAGGGGTGGACCTTATACAGCTTGGTGGTTATAAATGGGGTCCTGGAAGGGTCTTTCTATCTAGTTTTGAATTTATTTAGAACCTCTCACTGTAGTAGGGTGCCAGTTGACTGACACCAGCAAAGTGTTTGGCAAGGTTTATTCAGTCATATAAAAGTAAGTCAAAGTAGAGCTAGGTTATAACTATAAAGATATCATCAATTCAACAAATCTAGAAGTAAATTAGTCTTCATACATACAGGATCTATTGAGACATCTCATATTCAGGTCTTTTCCTTACATAAGGAGGAGAATCAAAGATAGTATCCAGAAAGCTATCTATGGTCGCCTCAACACTTAAAAAGCTAGTATCTTCTCTTGGAGGAGGGTATCCTTGACTTGCAAATTGTTTATTTGACCCTTCAAAGGCCAACATGAATAGGTCGACACCTTTTATCACCAAATTTCATCAACAGCTCTTGCTCCTGCCTTATCCAATGAGCTTCCTCAGTAGTCATATGAGTAGTAAGGGTAGCTTTCAATTCATCTCTTTCTTTGGTGATAGATAGATCTTGTTGTCCTAGAGAAGCGATAACTTGATTGTGCTCCAGCTATAGTGCTTTCACCTTAAGGGTTATTTCTGAAATTGTTGGGATGTATACTGAAAAGTCTAGTCTTTGTATGAACATCTTTATTTTTGAAATAAGAATCACATGATCATTGTTTGCATATTTATGGTTATGCATATTTTCTGATACATTACATTGTAGATAACATGGTGTGTGGTGTCACACAGAAGATCATGTTATCAGTTACTTGTAGAGTATAAGTAGAGGCTTACAACCAAGATGGTTTTAGACAAACCATTGATATGGTTGTAGTGTAATTTGGTATTGGTTTGTCTTGACCATAGAATTACACTAGTACACTTTGTGTGTATTAAGCAGGATCGACTTAGAGGTGATTCAATTTATTGCTGACTACATAATTGAATCAAACCTCGGATATTATGGTGTACATGCTCTTAATGTAGGGATGTATACTGAAAAGTCTATCTTTTCTATGAACATCTTTATTTTTGAAATAAGAATCACATGATCATTGTTTGCATATTTTTATGGTTATGCAATATTGTCTAATACTTTACATCGTAGATAACATGGTGTGTGGTGTCACACAGGAGATCATGTCATCGGCCCCTTGAAAAGTATAAGTAAAGGCTCACAACCGAGATGGCTTTGGACAAACCATCGGAATGGTTGTAGTGTGATTTGGTATTGGTTTGTCTTGACCATAGAATCACACTAGTGCACTTTGTGTGTATTGAGCAGGACCGACATAGAGGTGATTCGATTTATTGCTGACTATATAATCGAATCAGACCTCGGATATTATTTAGTACATGCTCTTAATCCCGATATAATAACGGGCACATATACTTAGTACTCATCTCTTTGATTTACCAATGGGCGAGATTTATAGATTAAATCGATAGGCTCGATAAGTTGGGAGATGATATTATTTATATGGTGTGCCGTTGATTATAGGAGAAAACCGTGTCTTATATATTAGGATGATGATGTCCCCTTGAGAAGCTCATAAGGTTCATCATGTAAACCCTGCAGGTGGACTTGGTCCGGCATGATGAAAAGGTTGAGTGGTACTACTCAAGGAGTTAGATGTTGATTAATTAATGGTAAGTAAATTAATTAATCGATGAACATTCGAGATCTTAAACACGGGGAGAAAATGTACAAATATTATATGAAGCCCATATTATCATATGGGGGTTGGTGAGGTAGATCAATGATGAACCTTTAGTGGATTGGATCATCATTAGTGGATTGGACTTTATGTGGGCTTGATCCATGGGTGGCCAAGACCCAACTCCTCCTCATGGTCCCTAATGTAGCCTATTAACACCTCATGATGCTTAGATCCAATGGATAAAAACAAAAGTCTATGATCCATTGGTAGAGATTAAATCTCTAAGATCCGACGATTTAGATTAAATATCTAGATCCGACGGTTGAGATTAAATCCCTAGAACCCATGGAGGATATTAATTCATGACTTATCCCTAACTCTATAAAAGGATGTCAAAGGGGTTGGCGTGAACAACATTGAAGAGAGCAAGGCTTGGGCGGCAAGAGAAGGGAATCCTAGTTGAGATAGGATTAGGATTAGGATTAGGGTTAGGGTTTGGAGGCTAGGGCGGCACCAAATAAGGCAAGGTTTCCTTTCTTTTTCCTTGTCTTGTGGCCGGTGTCCAGCAAGTTTCCAGGCCCTTCCCAGCCCTTGGTCGGTGCCCAAAAACTCCCTTCTCCCTCTCCTTTGGTGGTGGAAACAAGATATAGGGCTTACCTTGGTGTCTTGGTTGTTTTCCACCATCTTCTCCTTCATCTAGTTGGCCGGCGGCAAGGAAAGTTTTGGTTCCTTGTTGGTTGTTTCTAGTGAGGAGAAAAACCTTGTTTCTATTCTTCCTCTTGCTTTGGAAGAGCAAGGAATGAAGATTTGCGATCTAGGAGCTTCGACTTTTGGTGGATCGTCGCCCACACGACGTTCAAATGGAGGAAGGTCATACATTAGAAGATCGAGAGGTATACCTATTCTACTTTCTTCTTTTGTTTGTTGCTTGTTTTTGTTTTTCAATTATAAGCATGTTATAAATCTGTAAATGGCTAAATAATACTTGGATCCTGAGCATAAACACAAAAATCGGTGATCCGGACATCGTCTATTCCGCGGCTACTCGTAGAATAGAGGATGGTCGCTTGAACAACTGGTTTGTTCAAGTGACCTCTCTAAACGAATAGTACGATGATGACTTGGTGGTTTGGGCAATCCCTTTTGTCTAGGATTAATTTTTTTTTAATCCGGGGATATCAAAGGAATCGCCATGGACAAGCTACCGAGGTGAAGTGGGAAGCGAAGTTTCCCCTCACGGACTCGATAAGCAAAACCCTTCAATTGGTATCAGAGCCAAGGTTTCCGGTTTTGTGTGTTTAGGATTCGGTTAATTTTTATGCACTTTTTCATATATTATATGTGCCGGATAATAGTAGGATATGCGTAGTTTAACTCTTTGGTTGCAGGCATAAGATCCAACTATTATGGCCATATGTGTGTATGTGATTGTATGTGTGTAAATATTTATTTTGTTGAATCCTCGGGGTTGACGAGGCTAGTATTTAGTTTTTGTAAATTAAATATGACATTGTTTAGCCACTCTTTATTTTATTTTACTTTCGATCTAGATTTCATGTACACTCCCTCGTGGAGTATAAGATCAATGGATGTAAATTAAAATATGTTTTAGTCTCGGCTCGGATCTCCGGATGGCTTGTACATGGTGTAGGAGGAGCGGATGAGATGGCGTTGCGACGGGAGACATATTGAAGACAAAAGCCATAATAGTTGGAAAATAATATTTATTTTTCATATTTATTTATTTTTGTTTGATATGCATGTCGTAGGCTAGGAAAATTCCTCAATTTCAAATTACTAAGTGGGAGAGGGATATTTTTATAAATTCCCACGGCCTCCATTACGATTTGACATGTGATGCAAACAAACTTGCATGTCGGCTCTGAGTGCCTTCCTCCCTATCGGATGAGTTTGTTTGTGTATCACAAGGTCGAATATGGTTATAGGAAATCATTAAGGAGTGTGTGTACTTCCCCATCGTAAGGCACATAACCCGAGATAATTACCTTGGTACTAAGTAATGGTGAACACTTAGATACAAATATAAGTATCCTCCCCATCAGAGTCACTGCTTTTATTTGTAGGGCCGAAGTGAAACCAACTATTAATTTTACTTGTCAAAAAGTTAGGTTGACAAGATAGTAAAATTAATGGGTAAAACCTCCTCTTGCAAATGTAGAATTCGTATACGTCCACACTATCGTGGCATATAATATTCTCGGTGTTTTGAGGTGTTGGTTGATTTTAAAATTTTATTGTTTGAGGAATCAATAATTTTTTGAAATCTACAGTAATGATCTATGTGATTCTTAGAATTTTCAAAATTGACTTTCAGTCCACTTGCTTTGATATTAAAGGAAAATAAACTTACTGTACATAATTACGATGATTGGAAAAGAATCTAGATATTATCTTATCTGCTAAGGAGTACAAGTATGCACTCTTCGAAGAGTGTCCTCAAGCCATGGTTGCTCAAAAAGGTTTCTACTTCTAAGTCGAAAGGCAAGAAGAAGGAGAAACAAGGTGGAGCAAAGGTGGTGGGAGGATCTCAGGGAGGAGTGAAGAAGCCGAAAGACAAGTACTTCACAAGCAGGATGGACATTGGAAGAAGGACTGTCCCAATCCAAAGCAGAATAAAGATATATCCTTTGGACTAGTCGTTGAAATATAATTAGCGGTGTTATCTACCGGCACCTGGTGTGTAGATACGGGAGCCACTAATCATGTCTGCAATACTTTGCAGGGGTTCCAGGAAACCCTGCGACTAGCTAAAGGGGAGATTACCATTTACTTGGGCAATGCCATGAAGGTAGCGGCTATTGTAGTGGGAGAAGTTTTATTTATCTCTTGAGAAAAATAAAACTTAGGTTCTAGAAAATTCCCTTTATGTACCTTTATTTAGAAAGAACATAGTTTCAGTTTCTAAATTGTTTATGGATGGATATTCTATTTCTTTTAATGATAAAGCTGTTATAAAAAGGAAGAGGGAGAATATCTGTTCAAGTACTTTGATAAGAAATTTGTATACACCTGAACCAAAACCTCCCACGATGCAAATTTAAGTTAATAACTCATCTTCTAATTCTAATAAGAGAAAAGAACCTTCGAAGATGAACCAAACATATCTTTGGCATCTTAGGCTTGGTCACATTAACCTAAGAAGCATTCAAAGGTTGATAGCTGATGGACCTTTGGGTTCATTAGTGGTGGAGGATCTCCCAACCTGCGAATCTTTCTTTGAGGATAAAATGACCAAGAGGCCTTTTAAGGCCAAGGGGTATAGAGCCAAAGATGTGTTAGAATTGGTTCATTCTGATTTGTGTGGTCCTATATCTATCCAGGCTAGAGGTGGTTTTGAGTATTTCGTCTCTTTTATAGACGATTACTCAAGATATGGATACATTTACCTGATGCGCCACAAGTCTGAATGCTTTGACAAGTTCAAAGAATTCAAGGCTGATGTGGAGAAACGTCAAGGTAAAAGTATCAAGACACTACGATCTGATTGTGGTGGTGAGTACCTCTTGGAAGAGTTTAGGAACTACTTTTCAAAGGCTAGGATTCAATCCCAATTGACTGCACCTGGCACACCCCAGCAGAACGGTGTAGCAGAGTGAAGGAATAGGACTCTTATGGAAATGGTTAGATCGATGATGAGTTATTCTGAGTTGCCAGATTCATTCTGGGGATATGCTCTAGATACGACGGTGTACATTCTGAACTTGGTACCATCTAAATCAGTGTCTTCTACTCCCACAGAGTTGTGGACTGGGCGAAAGCCTAGTCTAAGACATATTCGGATATGGGGGAGTCCAAAGACATGTCTTTGAAAGGCGAGATCTTTGGTAAGTTGGAACCTCGTCAATGCATGCATGTTTGTTGGCTATCCTAGGGGAACGAAGGGTGGATTGTTTTATAGTCCTAGAGATCAGAGGGTGATCGTTAGCATGAATGCCAGATTTCTAGAGGAAGACTATGTGATGAGCCACAAGCCCAAGAGTAAAATTGTTCTGGAGGAGTTAAAAGGGGAAGTCACTTCTTTAGTACCACCGGTACAAGAGGATATACCACATGTCACTGCACCGCATATCACAGAGGATACACAGGTGATACCTCATCATAGTGGGAGGGTTGTGAGACAGCCTGATAGATTCATGTTCTTGGGAGAATCTTCTGATTTGGTCCCTGGCGAACATGAACCTGATCCCTGGACATATGACGAGGCAATCCAAGATAAAGATGCACTATCTTGGCAAAGTACAATGAATGTTGAGATTGAATCTATGGATTCAAATCAGGTCTGGGAGCTAGTAGAATCACCCGATGGTGTAAAAACCATTGGATGCAAGTGGATCTACAAGAGAAAGAGAGGAATAGATGGGAAGGTTGAAACCTTCAAAGCGAGGCTTGTTGCGAAGGGGTATACTCAGAAAGAGGGTATCGATTATGAGGAGACATTTTCACCGGTAGTCATGCTTAAGTCTATCCGGATTCTCTTATGCATAGAAGCTCATATGGATTATGAGGTGTGACAGATGGATGTCAAGACAGCTTTCCTTAATGGAAGTCTTGAGGAAAACATCTTCATGAAGCAACCAGAGGGATTCATTGCTAAGGGCAAAGAGAATCTTGTATGTAAGCTTAATCGGTCCATTTATGGATTGAAACAAGCTTCGAGGTCTTGGAACATCCGGTTTGATGAGGTGATCCAATCTTATGTATTTATTCAAAGTCCGGATGAGTCTTGTGCATACAAGAGATGTGACGGAAATGTAGTGGTATTTCTTGTACTATACGTAGATGACATTTTGTTGATTGGCAACAATATCAAGGTGTTATCGGACGTAAGGGTATGGTTGTCCAAACAGTTTGATATGAAGGACTTGGGAGAGGTGGGACACATCCTTGGGATCAAGGTTATAAGGGATCGCAGGAAAAGGATGTTGTGCTTATCCCAAGCTTTATACATAGACAAGATTATGGATCGTTTTAGCATGCAAAACTCCAAGAAGAGTTTTCTACCTTTCAGGCATGGAGTTCCTTTATTTAAGGAGATGTGTCCTAGATCATCTAAGGAGATAGAGGAGATGAAGGCGGTTCCTTATGCTTCGGCAGTAGGAAGCCTCATGTATGCGATGCTATGTACGAGACCAGATATCTACTTTACCGTAGGCATGGTCAGCAGATATCAGAGTAATCTAGGACAGGGACATTGGACTGCGGTAAAGCATATATTGAAGTGCCTGAGAAGGACTAGGGAATATATGTTATTTTACGGAGCAGACCAATTACTCCCTGTGGGTTACATGGATTGCGACTTCCAATCTGATAGGGATACCAGTAAGTCTACCTCAGGTTTTGTGTTTACTTTTGGAGGTGGAGCCATTGTATGGAGGAGTGTCCTGCAGAAATGCGTGGTGGACTCCACCATGGAAGCTGAGTATGTGGCAGCCTCTGAGGCGGCCAAAGAAGTTGTATGGCTCAAGAACTTCCTGATGGACTTGGATGTGATTCCTGGTTTTCCCAGAACTATCACAATTTATTGTGATAATAATGGTGCAGTTGCAAACTCGAAGGAACCACAAGCCCATAAGGCTAGTAAACACATAGAGTGCAAGTACCACCTGATACGAGAAATCGTAAAGGAGGTAGAAGTTGCTGTCGCCTAGATTGCATCAGAGGATGACCTGGTAGACCTTTTTCACTAAGGCCCTTCTAGCGAGAGCTTTGATAGGCATGTGGAGGGAAGGGGAATCAGATGTATGGCAGTATGAGGATAGCATAGTCTTTTAGTATAAGTGGGAGATTGTAGGGATGTATACTGAAAAGTCTATCTTTTCTATGAACATCTTTATTTTTGAAATAAGAATCACATGATCATTGTTTGAATATTTTTATGGTTATGCAATATTGTTTAATACTTTACATTGTAGATAACATGGTGTGTGGTGTCACATAGGAGATTATGTTATCGACCCCTTGAAAATTATAAGAAAAGGCTCACAACCGAGATGGCTTTGGACAAACCATCAGAATGGTTGTAGTGTGATTTGGTATTGGTTTGTCTTGACCATAGAATCACACTAGTGCACTTTGTGTGTATTGAGCAGGACCGACATAGAGGTGATTCGATTTATTGCTGACTACATAATTGAATCGGACCTCAGATATTATTTAGTACATGATCTTAATCCCGATATAATAACGAGCACATATACTTAGTACTCATCTCTTTGATTTACCAATGGGCAAGATTTATAGATTAAATCGATAGGCTCGCTAAGTTGGGAGATGATATTATTTATATGGTGTGCCGTTAATTATAGGAGGAAACCGTGTCCTATATATTAAGATGATGATGTCCCCTTGAGGAGCTCATAAGCTTCATCATGTAAACCCTGCAGGTGGACTTGGTCCGGCATGATGAAAAGGTTGAGTGGTACTACTCAAAGAGTTAGATGTTGATTAATTAATGGTCAGTAAATTAATTAATCGACGGACATTCGAGATCTTAAACACGGGGAGAAAATGTACAAATAACATATAGAGCCCATATTATCATATGGGGGTTGGTGAGGTAGATTAATGATGAACCTTTAGTGGATTGGATCATCATTAGTGGATCGGATTTTATGTGGGCTTGATCCATGGGTGGCCAAGACCCAACTCCTCCTCATGGTTCCTAATGTATCCTATTAACACCTCATGATGCTTTGATCCAATGGATAGAAACAAAAGTCTAAGATCCATTGGTAGAGATTAAATCTCTAAGATCCGACGGTTGAGATTAAATCTCTAGATCCGACAGTTGAGATTAAATCCCTAGAACCAATGGAGGAGATTAATTCATGACTTATCCCTAACTCTATAAAAGGGTGTCAAAGGGGTTGGCTTGAACAACATTGAAGAGAGCAAGACTTGGGCGACAAGAGAAGGGAATCCTAGTTGAGATAGGATTAGGATTAGGGTTAGGGTTTGGAGGTTAGGGCGGCACCAAATAAGGCAAGGTTTCCTTTCTTCTTCCTTGTCTTGTGGCCAGCATCCAGCAAGTTTCCAGGCGCTTCCCAGCCCTTGGTCGGCACCCAAAAGCTCCCTTCTCCATCTCCTTAGGTGGTGGAAACAAGATATAGGGCTTACCTTGGTGTCTTTGTTGTTTTCCACCATCTTCTCCTTCATCTAGTTGGTCGGCGGCAAGTAAAGTTTTGGTTACTTGTTGGTTGTTTCTAGTGAGGAGAAAAACCTTGTTTCTATTCTTCCTCTTGCTTTGGAAGAGCAAGGATGGAAGATTTGTGATCTAGGAGCTTCGAATTTTGGTGGATCGTCGCCCACACGACGTCCAAAAGGAGGAAGGTCATACATTAGAAGATCGAGAGGTATACTTATTCTACTTTCTTCTTTTGTTTGTTGCTTGTTTTTGTTTTTCAATTATAAGAATGTTATAAATCTGTAAATGGCTAAATAATACTTGGATCCCGAGCATAAACACAAAAACTGGCGATCCAGACATCGTCTATTCTGCGGCTACTCGTAGAATAGAGGATGGTTGCTTGAACAACTAGTTTGTTCAAGTGACCTCTCTAAACGAATAGCACGACGATGACTTGGTGGTTTGGGCAATCACTTTTGTCTAGGATTAAATATTTTTTTAATCTGGGGACATCGAAGGGATCGCCATGGACAAGCTACCGAGGTGAAGTGGGAAGCGACGTTTCCCCTCACGGACTCGATAAGCAAAACCCTTCACTTAATCCCGATATAATAACGGGCACATGTACTTAATATTTATTTATTTGATTTACCAATGGACGAGATTTATGGATTAAATCGATAGGCTCGATAAGTTGGGAAATAATATTATTTACATGGTGTGTCATTGATTATAGGAGGAAACCGTGTCTTATGTATTAGGATGATGATGTCCCCTTGAGGAGCTCATAAGGATGATCATGTAAACCCTGCAGGTGGACTTGGTCCAGCGTGATGATGAGGTTGAGTGGTACTATTCATGGAGTTAGATGTTGATTAATTAATTATCAGTAAATTAATTAATTGACCGACATTCGATATCTTAAACACGGGGAGACATTTGTACAATTAATATATGGAGCCCATATTTATTTAAGGGGGTTGGTGAGGTAGATCAATGATAACCCTCTAGTGGAATTGATTATCATTAATGGATCAAATTTTATTTGGGCCGGATCCATTGGGTCGCCAAGATCCAACTGCTCCTCATGGTCCCTATTCTAGCCTATTAAAACCCTCATGAAACCTAGATCCAACGAACACGATTAAAAGGAGGCTTGGGTGAAATCTATTAATAAGGCTTCAAGGCTTCGACGTGGAATATCTTTTTGGAGAGATTAGGGTTTTGGAGTGGGCGGCAAGATTCTAGGAGAGGCTAGGGTTTGGAGTTGGCATCAAGAGGCTTGGGCGGTGCAAGGCATTAGGGTTTTTCCTAGGGTTTCCTTGTCTTCCTCTCTAGTGGCCGGCAGCAACAAGCTTCTTCCTCTCCACTTGGCCGATAGCAACCTCCACCCTTTCCCTCTCCTTTGGCCAACGACAACAAGTGTTCGGGTTTCTTCCCTTGGAGCACTTGGCAGGTGCCCATATCCCTTCTTCCTCTCTTTGGCCGGCGGCAACAACCAAGGTTGGTGGCTTGGTGGTCGGCTCTAGATAGAAGAAGAATTGTTTGGTTATCTTCTTTTGTTCGGAGCGAACATGGAAAGGAAGATACGCGATTTAGGAGGCTTCAACTCTTGGAGGATCGTTGCCCACACAACGTTCAAGAGGAGGATAGGACATACAATAGAAGACCAAGAGGTAAACAAGAGGTATAATTCTTGTTTAAGTTTTTTTCTTGTTCTATGCAATTTTTATGTGATTGTATGTGGCTAATTTACTTGGACTCTGAAGATAAACACAAAAATCAGTGATCCCTACATCATCTATTCCATGGTTAATCGAGAAAAAGAGTTAGGTTGCTTGAACAATAAGTTTGTTCAAGCGACCACTCTAATCGAATAGCATGATAATGGATCGGTTGCTTGGGTAATCCATCGAGGATTAATTTTTTTAATCCGGGGACGTAGATAGGATCGCCATGCATGAGAAACTGAAGAGGGAAGCAATTCCTTACAGAAAGATCTCCAGGGAGTGTGGATACCTTAGAGGAAAGATGATCCAGTTGGGCTGAACTTGATGCACGAGAAGACTCTAAGTCTTGATAGTAGATTGAGCTTGTATCAACTCGGCAAAAGAATCAGACCTTCTGGCATAAGTTTCCTATAGTTGAATTTGGCACGCTGCCAACTCCTAAGATAGGGCATTGTTATGCTGAATCTGGATAGTTTGGAGGAATAATTGAGCGCGAAGGGAGTCATCTTCCCTAAGATCTTCTTCTTTGACACACACTTGTGTCATCAATTGAGTCTTTAATTCCTCACAGGAAGCCTTTAATCTCTTCTCAGAGGAAGCCAAAGAAGCTTCTTGCTACTTACCCTAAGCTATTTGATGGGACATTTGCTTCAGTTTAACCTCGAAGGAAGTATAGTGAGCTTCCATAGTTTATTGATTGTCAGCCAAGTGTTGGGTTGCCTCATTATAGTTGGTCGCTGCCTATGTAGGGAGAAGGTATATCTTAGAGATAAATATTAAGATAGTTTAAGTGCAGTAAAGATAAAGGATAATACCTCTGATAACTTTGTTCAGAGGCATTCAAAAGGGCCCTGTACTGCGGTCTGGTTGAACAGTTTTACTTCTCGGGGACTATTGAGTCTAAAAACTGACCTAAGAGTGGTAATTGGGGGCTGAGGGGGAGGATATCCCCCATTGGCAGAGGGGGCTCATCCCTAATAGAGAAAGGCTCGAGAGGAATAGAGCCAGAAGGAGAGAAAGTGGTAGGTGGTATTTCCAGGGGTGAAGTCGGGGGTGGAGAAGATATAGGAAAGTCAATCTTCACACCTGAGGAAGATGGAATTGGAGAAGAAGGTAAAATGGGAGAATTCTCTTCCTGTATGAGGGGAGAGTCTCAGGAAATACGAAGTTCTCCTTAGATGGGTCAAGATTGGAAAGGTATCACGTCGGCAGTGTTGGATAGGAGGAGGGCCAGAAGATTGAGAGGGAGAAACTGTGGGAAGAGTTCAATGACGAAGTTTTTTAGGAGGGGAGGAAGGGGATGCAGGGGATTTTCTCCTTTTGTGCTTTCCCTTGGCCTTTTTAGCTATGGCCTTCTCTGCGCTTACTAAGGCCCTTTGCATTAAATCGTCTGCAACACAAGATATACAGAATAACAAACAATAATGCAAAGGGTTAATAAACATCAGCCAATATTAAGGGTTCACATAATTCAAAAAGTTTTTGGTAATGTCCTACCTATCACAACAAGATCATCCAGGTGGAAAGGGGATATCCATAATGACTCAAAAGATGGGAATCTAATAGGAGATCAGAGTTATAGTGGTGGTTCTTCAACACCCTTTGAACTTCAATAAAGGGGCATTGGAGTTGACAATCCTGAAAGGGGGGGAGTTGTAGATTTGGAAGGGTTGTCTTCCAAGTTTCAGAGTAGGGAAGAGGGGTAGGAAGTCGGGCAAAGAAATATAGCTCCCTCCAACCTTTATGGGAGGAAGGCTTGTAGGAAGGAATTGACAATCAGGATGGCTGACAAAGTAAAAGATACCTATTTTTGAAGATTTTAATTGGAAGAGACAGTGAAATATAAATATTAGAGGGGACAAAGGGAGTCCTAAGTGCTGGAAAACTATAACGATGCCCGCCAACAGTCGGAAGGCATTGAGGGCTAGCTGATTAATAGCTATTTTGTTAGAAATATAAAACCTCAAAGTAAATAGAGGGTATGAGAAGTCAAAGGCCATTCTCTAGTTGACCTAGGAAGAAACAATGATAATGGGGGGGGGGGGGGGGAGGGGAAGATGCGACTAGTGAGGGGGTGAGGCATAGGCACACTTAATAGATGGGTCCATATATCATTCCCTAACGTCGCGGAAGTAGCATCGACTATTTATGAGAGGAGTGCCCTCATACCAGGGGGTCAAGCTAGGGTTTTCCGGGGAAGGAGCCATATCAAAAGAAGCACGGTGTCACTTACTTGTGGTAGAGAGGTAATAATCGTTGGAAGAAAGAAGACTTCTAGATGCTGAAGACTTAGGTCCAAAAAATTCACTAGCAAAGGTCACCAAATGGGAGAGGGAGAGTTGGAGTCGAGGAAGATGAAGTTACCACATAAAAGTAGGGCTTCAAAGGGTTTTAGTTTTTAAATACTCCATTAAGATGAGGAAGCAGGGACCATTAGCCCAGTGAGGTGATTAACATGCTTAAAATGGGTAATAAAAAGAGGGATCCCAACCCAATAAGCTAGGTAGAACCTGTAATGGATCAAGAGTTGTCAAGTCATTATAAAGGTAGAGAAGAAACGTGATAAGTGGGGACTCATAACATTAAGAGTCAGACCAAAGGATTAGTCTGACAATTTGACGGGGCGGCTAATGATACAATTATAACCCGACTTAGGGAATAGAGGAAGGAAAAAGTTGTTGGACTTTCCGAGCCACAAAAACCGCTTTTTGCGTTGCGGAAACCCCGGAAGTTCGGCCACGGATCCGTGCGAAGATGTATTAAAACTAAAACATGTATGTGCCTGTATAAAACCCTAGATCTACCTTAGATCTATATGATAAGGACGTTACCCTTGATGCGACACCCTTCGCAAATCCCGCTCGTCCAAAAGGTTCGCCGGAACTCGAGAGTGTCAAGTGCACACTCCTCTATTGGTATCCACATAAGCAATAGGTGAAGAAAACACACCCTTGAGTGTGCTAGCACTCTATGGATGGTTTGGCCAAGGAGGTTGGGAGAGGGGGAGAGCTTGAGGGAATAATCCAAGGAAGAAGATGAAGTTGTGAAGAAGAAGATGGAGTTATCCAAAATCAATTCACCCCCATCAAGAAGTGGCCGGCCACATTATGGAGAGGGGGTTACATGCATGCATGTAACTCCCATGACCCTTGGTCTCCCTCATGAGGTGGCACCATATGACAAGGTCAATGATGATGTGGAGGATCATCATTGGCCGACCATGCCAAGTCATCATCATGACATGACATTTGGTCAAGTCAAACTTGACCTTTCATCTTCCCTCTCAAGTCAAGTCAAACTTGACCTCTTATCTCCCATGGTTGATCAAATCCAACCATTTGATTCAAGTCAATTTAATTTAATGAATCTCTATTCATTAATTTAAATTGATTTGATGAATCAAATCTAAATTAGACTCATTCAACACTTAAATCAACTTGAGTCTAACTCAATTAGTCTAATTTGGATTACTCTTAATCCAATTTGGTTCATCCCATGAACCTAATCCTAATGGTTCATCATATGAACCTAATCTCCATCTAATTGCTCTTATGTGTGTGACCCTATAGGTTCTTGTAACATTGGCAATGTCCCTAAACCGATTTAGGAACATAAGCAATGAGAGGTATCTAGCAACACATCATTGCTACCCAAGTTACAAGAATGTTGAGCTCCAACATCACCTTTGTGACTACTAATTGTGACTCTCACAATATGTGACATTGTCCCTCTATCCTTGACATCTAGATTGACCAATCGAGGCATAGACTGTGTCATCCTTGGTACAATTTAAATCTTGAACTCCAAGTAGACTCACTCTAATCAATGAGCTCAATATCTCATATTGACTCATTTGGGCATGGCCATGCACTTCGTGGTTTCACTCTATCAAGAATATCGATGTCACTCCCGTCATATAGGAGGGATAGATCCCATCTACATCACTCACATCCCTCCGCATAATTTGTTACATACCCAGTAATCACCTTTATAGTCCACCCATTTATGGGTGACGTTTGACGAAGCCAAAGTATGCAACTCCTTATGTAGGGAACCATGGTGACTTCAGGTCTAAGGACTAATAGTCATACTAATAGCCACATGAGAAAGTATATGACACTCATATAACGATCCATGATACTTTATCATGGCGGGTCATTCAGTATACATTCTTCAATGCATACCCATGTGTCAACTTGATATCTCATATCCATGACTTGTGAGATCAAGTCATCATGTTGACCTACATGCTAGTCTCTACGCATTAACATTGTCCCTGAATTTTAATACTCGACTGGGAATGATTAAGAGTAGTGTTCTCTATATCATCTCATTATCGATTCAACCAATCGATTGATATAGATAAGAACCTACTACTCAAGGACATTATTATATTTATTTATTGGGCACCAATACAAGTAAATATAATAACCATGCCTTTATAAATAGGAATATGATACAATAAAGTCCATACAACAATCATCACATGATTGACTCTAGGGATTTCACTAACAAAAGTAGAGGGTTGTGATCCAGAGGGTAAGATCAGACAAACATGACTACAACTTAGGATATACAGCCAAGTCGAGTGGGACTTAGTTTGGAAAGTTAAGTCGAGCTGAAGGAATTATAACTCGGGGAGCCGAGCTGAGTTAGAAGTATATCATCTTGATGGCTAGAATGAAGTCAGATAATGACTCAGGGAAATGAGCCGAACTAGAGAATTAGGACTCGGGAAGAAGAATTGAGTCGGGGGAGTAGCGGGAAGGGTTAATTGAAGGAATGACATAGGGATAAAATGAAGGAAAGGGAGGACCCCATAGCATGTTCTCATTGGAGTTTGTTATATATTGTAACCAACCAAGGCATCTCGGAGGCCCCACAGAAGATTCCTAATAGCGCATACTCTCTAACAACATAACAATATAATTCATCGAACCTAAATGACCCTCCATGTGGAGAGTGATCCAAGTGGTTTTTTATACAACAGATATAAAAAGAAAGGAAGGCAGAAGAAGAAAGGGGGTTCTCATTCCTTTTCTATCTACACTCACTGTTCTCATATAACAAGGCTGGTGTGCTTCTTTTTCTTCTTGATTTTGAGATACAGGTTCTAAGGAAAGCATCAGAAGGTTGACCGACAAGGAAAAAGAGCATCCTCGGTAGGACAAGATTGATGGGGAACCATCTGTATGCTATTTCTTTTACTTTGTACAAGGTATTATTTGTAAGAGATTTTTCCACTTCTGGAGGTACTTCTAAGAAAGAGAGATTGTTGGAGATTCTGAGATCAGCCGGAGTGGAATATAGCAAATAAAATAATTTTTATTACATCCCAGACATCCCCTGGGGCGTTGGAAAACTTGCTTTTGTATAATCACATGTAAACATGAAAAAGTGGACAAGTTATACCTTCGAGATTCTTTCGAATTCGTCGAAACCACAAGCAAGACCAATGGACCGTGCCTCTTTCAGCATCCACACTGGGATCACCGAGACAACTCCTAGAGAAGCAAGTCTTTGTCTCTGATTGGTTCTAGCCAATCGACAGAGACAAGGGAAGGGCGAGAGCGCGGCTACTAAGGAAAAACTAAGAGAAAACTCATGTCTCCAAAGATTACCAAGGGATCTATTTATAGATCTCTTGATTAGGGCATCTTAGGAGGCTTAAACGGAACCTATCTTACCATAATTATCCCATAATTAAGGTAAGATCAACCCAGAAAATTTCCATAAGAGAAATCTCCAAAAACGACGGAGACACGACACGACCATGTGTCTTACACACGATCGGCCGTGCTAGGACACACGACCAACTGTGTGCCCTTCTGGGCATAGCTCAAACTTTGGCCATTTTTGTCCAGAGTCAGGCACGACCCTTGCCAGGTTAGGCATGATCGTGTGAGGCTCTTTATGGTCCATTTGACTTCATTTAGGTACGATATGGCCATGCTAAGTCTGACAAGGCTATAGAAGATTCCATAGACTCCGTTTCGCACCCCCTTGATCTAGTCCAACCATATATATCTTCTTTCATTGAGAATCTCATTCTCAGACTTGTTTTACATCTCAAGATCATCCGTAGTACGTGTGACCCAATAATTATGAATAGATTATGAGTGACACCTAGCAGTACATCATGACCCTCAATTGATCAGAAAGTCTAAATCGACTCCAGAATGTTTCTGAACCCTTCAGTAGCTATAGTTGTTCGTGCCTTGTTCCTTTCACTCATCCTATACCCACTTGGTTCAGGACATGGTCTATGTGTTCATCCCCACTAGGATGACTACGTCACACCTAGCCCAAGTTAGTTTCCTTGTCCTATGGATTCAAGTTATTCCTATATGTTCCCAAGAAGACCATCTTCTTAACATATTTGCTCTGGCCATAAACTTTTGAGTAATAATCCTGACAAGAGGCCTAGGGTATACATCTCCTTTATTATGAGTGGTGAAGCCTCTATGGGCTATTCAAACACCTTCGATTATTTTGGCTCATACCCAATCATCCCGGAGTTACACCTACTATGTAGATGGCTAGGAAGAACAAAGTATAAGGCGCGATGATCAAGGTAACTTGAATACCTCAAGTCTAAGGAAGCTCACACTCAAGATGCAATGAGATCTTCAACGACATATAGAACCATATGAAGTCTCATAGCATGTCACTCCAATGAACTAGTTACCATAACTAGCATCCACATGTTCACTCTCAGCATCCCTATGCTTCCATTTAGTGAATATCGAATGCTTTGATAAACCAAGGAGCATAACATGTGCTAGTCTCACAGAATTGATGATGTCCAATCTCATTAATTCATCGACTAGGGATAGTTTCAATACTTATATGATTATACGTGATAAGATACCCACTAATTGTGATCCAATCACAATTTCTTTCATGCCATACATCGTATTATGGACTTTAGTACATGAGTTTAAGATCCAATCAAATACATAGATAATGTATACTCAAATAGTGAACTTTATTAATAACTTCTAAGGCGATTGCCTTATGACACCTCTCAATTACATCAAACTCCCACTTGGCCTACAACCAATCGCCTTGGTATTTAATATCATAGGCTTCTATATGGCTCTTGAACTTTTCTTGGGGAAGAGACTTTGTCAAGGGATCTGCTTGATTTCTATCAGTGGGAACTTTCTCTGTTTGCATGTCTCTTCGACCTATGATCTCTCTGATCAGATTGGAATGACATAGTACGTGCTTGGATCACTGACAAGATCGTGGTTCTTTCACTTGTGCAATGGCATCATTATTATCGCAGTAAATCGTAATGCTTCAACAATGCTCAGAACAACTCCAAGTTAAGTAATGAACTTCTTGATCCAGACCGCATCCTTTGCTGCATCAGAAGTTGCAATATACTCTGCCTCTGTAGTAGAATCAACAATGGTGTCTTGCTTGGAACTTTTCCAACTCACTGCACCTCCATTCAAGATGAATATGTATCCAGACTAAGATTTGGAATCATCCTTATCTATCTGGAAGCTGGCATCAGTATACTCGTTCACTACCATATCACCTTTTCCATATACAAAGAACAAATCCTTAGTCCTTTTCAAGTACTTAAGGATTTTCTTGACAGCCACCCAATGGTCCATACCAGAATCAGACTGGTATCTACTCATAACGCTCAAAGCGTATGATACATCATGCCTCATACATAACATAGCATACATGATCGATCCTATAACTGAAGCATATGAGATCTGACTCATGGGAATCCTCTCGTCTTCAGTGCGTGGGCACATAGACTTCGAAAGGTGAATCCTATGCCTCATGGGAATAAAAACTTTCTTGAATTCTTCCATGCTAAACCATTTTAACACTTTGTCTATGTATGTAGACTATGAAATACCAAGCAACTTATTCGATCTATCTCTATAGATCTTAATCCCTAAAATATAGGTTGCTTCTCCCATGTCTTTCATGGAGAACATTTTGGACAACTAGACTTTGACTGTTTGCAAAATAGGAATATCATTTCATATAATTAATATGTCATTGACATACAATACTAGGAACACGATTGCACTCCCACTAACCTTCTTATACATACAGAGCTCCTCATAATTTTGTGAGAAAACAAACTATCTGATTGCCTAATCAAAATGGATATTCCAACTCTTGAATGCTTGCTTCAATCCATAAATGGATCGTTGAAGCTTGCATATTTTGTTCTTGTCAATGGATGTGAAATCCTCAGGTTGTATCATATATACATCCTTCGACAGGTTTCCGTTAAGGAAGCTGTTTTCACAACCATCTGCCATATCTCATAATCAAAATGAGCCACTATGGCAAGGAGTATCCGAATGGATTTAAGCATAGCTACTGGTGCCGGAACATCGACGACATGACTGCAAGCTAAACATCTACTCATGATCGGTATAAGTGTTTAAAGTTTCCATTTCTATTCAGTGTATTAAAGTTTTTTTTATCAAGACTTTGATCGTAACGAGGAGAGGTGGAATTGTCCCTCTGCCTCAAGTTTTTTGTTGGTTTGTAATCGTCATCTCCTACCTCCAACGAGGAGGAGACTATTAGTGAATTTCCCTCTGTACATGGTCTAGGATCGCAAGAACCTTGGATTAGCAATCGTTAGGTTGTGAACCAAGTAAAAATAAACTTGTCATTTACTTTTCCATTGTGCAACTCTTTACTTTTGTCTTAATCGAATCGTACGGAAAGAAAATTTATAGTGCACTATTCACCCCCCTCTAGCGCTCTTTTTTGATCCAACAATTGGTATTAGAGCAGGGGCGCTACGATTAGGTGCAACCACCAATCTAGCACTTGGCTTTAAGTTTTCTTTTCATTTTTGGTTTTGCAATTCGTAAGTTAAGTCCTTTCGTTTCGTTTAATTTCCTTCTCTCACACTACTAATCCAAGACAAGAGTCTTGGCACCATTTTGTCATTTTTGTTTTTGTGAGGTTGTCTTTTCTTTCTAAATTGCCCATCTCGAAGGGTTTAGCACCACCTGACCCCCATTTTACAACAGAGATGACTTCTGTTACTGAAAGGGTCAGATGGAGTGCTATTTAAAACCCCAAGTAGAGATGTAGATCGTGATTCAAACCGGATTCACACTTCCATCAAATGAAAATGGTGAATCATTGGATTGCGATCAATGGAAAAATGCCATGCAATGGCAAGTGAAAGCCAATGCCAAGGCTACGCAAATCCTACAGTGTAGCTTGTCCAAAGAAGAGCTCAACTGCATTGGCCCCTTTATCAGCGCAAAGGACTTGTGGAATAAGCTCATCGAGCTACACGAAGGAACCGACGACGCTAAGGTATGTAAGAGGGATCTATTTTAAAATAAATTATACAATCTAAAAATGCAGGTTCACAAGACCGCCACCCAATTACATGCACGGATCTAAGATATCATTAACGGTCTACATTTGATCAGACAGAAGGTCGAAAATTGAGACTTAATAAGCTATGCGCTTAATGCTATCCCTAGGACTACCTTGTGGGCATCCATAGTTGATGCCTACAAGGTTTCTAAGGATCTTTCTAAGATTAGATTAGATGAAATGTTTTCTAAATTTGAATTACATGAGCAGTCTAATTCGGCCCCCGCCGAGAAAAGTATTGCCTTATTTGTAGAACCGAAGAAGAAGCCCAAAATCAAACCACCTTCGGAAGAAGAAGATGAGTATGAGTCGGAGATTGACGATGAGATGGAACCCAACTAGTGAATCTAGTTCAGAAGATGATCAAAAGTCGAAAACAACACATCAATAAATCCAAGGAAGGTAAGTCTAAATCAAATTCCAACTATAGATGCTATGAGTGTAACAGGTTGGGCCACATCAAGTCGAAATGTCCAAAGCTCAAGAACAAGGCACAAAAGTCCTGTTAGGATGTATAGTAAAAGTCTATCTTTTGTATGAACATCTTCATTTCGAAATAAGAATCACATGATCATTATTTGTATTTTATATATATGCATGTTGTCTGATACTTTACATTGTAGATAACATGGTGTGTGGTGTCAGACAGAAGATCATGTTATCAGTTCCTTGTAGAGTATAAGTAGAGGCTCACAACCAAGATGATTTTGGACAAACCATTGGCATGGTTGTAGTGTAATTTGGTATTGGTTTATCTTGACCATAGAATTACACTAGTACACTTTGTGTGTATTGAGAAGGACCGATTTAAAGGTGATTCAATTTATACTGACTATATAATTGAATCAGACCTCAGATATTATGGTGTACATGCTCTTAATCCCGATATAATAATGGACACATGTATTTAGTATTTATATCTTTGATTTACCAATGACCAAGATTTATGTATTAAATTGATAGGCCTGGTAGGTTGGGAAATAATATTATTTACATGGTGTGCCATTAATTATAGAGGAAACCATGTCCTATACACTAGGATGATGATGTCCCCTTGAGGAGCTCATAAAGTTCATCATGTAAATCCTGCAGGTGGACTTGGTCTAACATGATGATAAGGATGAGTGGTACTACTCATGGAGTTAGATATTGATTAATTAAATTGTCAGTAATTTAATTAATTAATGGACATTCAATATCTTAAACACGGAGAGATATTTTGTACAAATAATATGTGGAGCCCATATTTAATTATGAGGGTTGGTGAGGTAGATCAATGATGATCCTCTAGTAGAATGGATCATCATTAATGGATCGGGTTATAGGTGGTTCGGATCCATTGGGTGGCCAAGATCCAACTCCTCCTCATGGTCCCTATTGTAGCCTATTATAAATACCTCATGAAGCCTAGACCTAAGACATAAGTGGTGGACGTGGAGAGGCTTGGGCGGCATGTTGGGATGTATACTGAAAAGTCTATCTTTTGTATGAACATCTTTATTTTGAAATAAGAATCACATAATCATTGTTTGCATATTTATGATGATGCATATTGTCTAATACATTACATTATAGATAACATGGTATGTGGTGTCACACGGGAGATCATGTTATTGGCTCCTTGTAAAGTATAAGTATAGGCTCACAACCGAGATGACTTTGGACAAACCATTGGTATGGTTGTAGTGTGATTTGGTATTGGTTTGTCTTGACCATAGAATCACACTAGTACACTTTGTGTGTATTGAGCAGGACCGACTTAGAGGTGATTCGATTTATTGCTGACTACATAATCGAATCGGACCTCAGATATTATATTGTACATGCTCTTAATCCCGATATAATAATGGGCACATATACTTAGTATTCATTTCTTTGATTTACTAATGGGCAAGATTTATAGATTAAATCGATAGGCTTGGTAAGTTGGGAAATGATATTATTTATATGGTGTGTCGTTGATTATAGGACGAAACCGTGTCCTATATATTAGGATGATGATGTCCCCTTGAGGAGCTCATAAGGTTCATCATGTAAACCCTGCAGGTGGACTTGGTCCGGCATGATGAAAAGGTTGAGTGGTACTACTCATTGAGTTAGATGTTGATTAATTAATGGTCAGTAAATTAATTAATCGACGGACATTCGAGATCTTAAACACGGGGAGAAAATGTACATATAATATATGGAGCCCATATTAAACTATGGGGGTTGGTGAGGTAGATCAATGATAATCCTCTAGTGGAATGGATAATCATTAATGGATCGGACTTTATGTGGGCTTGATCCATTGGGTGGCCAAGATCCAACTCCTCCTCATGGTCCCTATTGTAGCCTATTAAAACCTCATGAAGCTTAGATCCAATGGATGGAAATAAAACTCTAGATCCAAAGGTAGAGATTAAATCTCTAGATCCGACGGTTGAGATTAAATCTCTAGATCCGACGGTTGAGATTAAATCCCTAGAACCAATGGTGGAGATTAAAACAAGGCTTAAGCCCAACTCTATAAATAGAGAATTAAGGTGGGTGGCAAGGCTTGATGGCTTAGGGGATTAGGGTTTGCTTCCCTTGGGCGGCAAGCAATCCTAGTTAGGTTAGGATTAGGAGTGGGCGGCTAGGGTTTGGGTGTTGGGGTGGGCGGCAACAAGAGGAGAAACTCCTTTCTTCTTCTTCCTTAGGTGTTGCCGGCAACCTATCCTTCTTCCCTTTGTTTTGGCCGGTGCTCAACCTATCCTTCTTCCCCTCTTCTTTGGCCGACAATTAGGAGAGTTAGGGTTAGGGTTTTGTGCGGCTACAAGGTGAAGATTGGTTTCCTCTTTCTTCTCCAAGTGTTGGTCGGTGCCCATGCTCTCATTGATTCTCTTTTGGCCAGTTTTCATACTCCATGTTCTCTTCCTTGGCTGGTGGCAACATCAAGTCTATTGATTTGGTGGCCGATTCTAGATAGGAAGAAGAGTTTTGTTTTATGATCTTCCTTTGTTCTGAGTGAACAAGGAAAGGAAGATTGGTGATCTAGGAGGCTTCGACTTTTGGAAGATCATCGCCCACACGACCTCCAAAAGGAGGAAGGACATACAATAGAAGATCAAGAGGTATAACAAGAGGTATAATCTTGTTTATTTTGATTAGTGTTCTTTTGTATTATGTCTATAATTGTTTTTCAATTATGTGCATGTTGTATGTGGTTGTTTACATTATGTATGTGGCTAAATATACTTGGACCCTGAACATAAACACAAAAGCCGGTGATCCGTACATTGTCTATTCCGTAGCTACTCGTAGAATAGAGGTTGGTTGCTTCAACAACAAGTTTGTTCAAGTGACTACTCTAATCGAATAGCACGATGATAACAAGGTTGCTTAGGCAATCCCTCTTGTCAAGGATAATTTTTTTTTATCCGGGGACGTAGAAGGGATCACCATGAACGACCGAGTTGAAGTGGGAATCGAAGTTTCCAACCTTCAAGTGGTATCATAGCTTCCGGGCAAAACCCTTCATGGCAAGGGTTAGGGTTTTCCTTCTAGGGTCGGTGGAAACAAGAGGAGAGCTAGAGTTTTTCCTCCCTTTTCTTTCCCTTTGGCCGGCACCACCCTCTCCTTCTCCTAGGGCTGGCGACAAGAGGAGCTAGGGTTTAGTCCCTTCATCCTTTCTTTGGCCGGCGCCTCCCTCTCCTTGTCCTAGGACTGGCGGCAAGAGGATGTAGGGTTTATCCCTTTCTTCCTTTCATTGGCTGGCACATCCTTTCCTCTCCTTAGGGTCGGTGGACACCAAACTTGAAGTTTGGAGGTCGGCACAAGCAAGGAGAAGAAGGGAGGATTTTCTTCCCTTGTTCAAAGCGAGCAAGGAAGGGAAGATATGTGGTCTAGGAGGCTTCAATTCTTGGAAGATCGTCGCCCACACGACGTCCAAGAAGAGGATAGGAATACAATAGAAGATCAAGAGATAAAACAAGAGGTATAATCTTGTTTAATTTTGATTCTTGTTATTTTGTATTTTGTATGTTGTTGATTGATATGGACCCTAATCATAAACACAAAAACCGGCGATCCGTACATCATCTATTCCGCGGCTAATCAAGGAAAAGGGTTAGGTTTCTTGAACAATAAGTTTGTTCAAGCGACCGCTCAAATCGAATAGCACGATGATGAATCAGTTGCTTGGGCAATCCATCTCTGTCCAGATTAGTTTTAATTAATAAAATTTTAATCTAGGGACGTGAGACAGGTGACCGAAGAGAAGCGAAGAAACAACCTCTTGCCTTCAAGTCCAAGAAAACATTCAATGCTACATGGGAGGAATCGTCGGAGGAGGAAGACGAGCTCAACAACCTCGTCTTCATGGCCAAGCGGACCGAACACGAGGAGGGGTTCGAACCCGAGGAAGAGTCTGACTCTGGATCTGACGATGAGTCTCTATTCAAGACAAGCCACGAATCCATATCTGATTCAAAAGGTTCACTCAAGGTAAGTTGGTTTTTAATTGATATGTTATATAATGCAATTAAGTTTTTAACTAAAAAGTTAGCTAAGTCCGAGTCCAAGGTTGAGACCTTAGTTGAGGAGGTTAAACTCCTTAAACATGAGGCCTCCCTAACCTCTACGACTAGTCAAGTTCAAGAGGAGGACTCAACTCGATTTGAAAAACTCGAAGTTGAGAACTCACTCTTGAAAGGCCAAGTCGAAGATCTTAGGCAAACATTGGAAAGGTTTACTTTGGGATCCAAGGGACTTGACCTATTACTTGGATCGCAAAGGGTCATGTACAACAAGACCGGACTAGGGTTTAGATCAAATACGACTAACAAGTCATATATGTCAATTGTAAACCGTAATAGAAAACAAGTCCAAGCATGGGTCCCTAAGACCACTTTAATTTCACAATTAGGGTCTAATAAGTACTGGGTTCCCAAGGACCAAATCCACTACATGAATAGACCGAATTGATTCAATGGTCCAGGCGGAGCTAGTACTAAATTTGTTTATTCTATTACATGTAATTAGTCTTTGCATGCTTAGTTATTTTGTTTTAATTTTTAGAACGGCTAGATAGGGTCAATAACTCATAAATCTTGACAACATAGTATTAGGATGCGGTGAGATGATAGTACATTAGAGAAACGAAGTCCTGTGTGTCCAAGTTAGATAAGGCGTATCTAGCTTGGTGCACTCGACTAAGTTGAACTAGCTGAAGCTACCTCACAGTATCCTTAACTAGTTAGACCAGGAAGTAATCTTAAGTGACTCAAGTAATCGATTTGGCTTTGTCTAAGGAAGTGATCATTGTTCCGATCAAAGAAGGCCTCTGTGTCTCACCACGGAAGCTAATTTCTCGAAAAGGTGACTTGATGAGCTTAGGGTTAAATTTGAATCTAACCCAAGGTTGATTAGTTTCAATTTATTAAATTTAATCAAGTAAAATTGAAGTCATCTCACAGAATACATAAGGATAACATGCTTGATCATGTAGAAAGGGTGAGATGACTCTAGGACTAATAAACTCCAACCAATTCTCAAATTCCAATATCCAATCCAACTACTGTATGTGTAGGATCAATGGATGTTGGACAGTGAGTGCTCCTGACACATGACCGGGGACCGACTAAAATGTTCGAAGCTTAGAATCAAAAGTCAAGGATCGGTAGCTTTCGGAAACAACGACAAGCTCAAAATCATCGGATCAGGTGATATTGAGATAAACTCTAACCTTACAATTTGAAATGTTTTATTAGTCAAAATTTTTGAGTATACTTTACTTACTGTAAGCCAATTATGTGACAACAACTATAAGGTTATATTATTAGAAAATGAATGCTTAATTAAAACTAATAAAACCTCTAAAACAATACTTAAAGGAACTAGGAATAGCAATATCTACATAATTAATTTACCCAACTCTTCAACCAAGTGTCTTATGACACAACAAGAGGAATCTTGGTTGTGGCACCGACGACTCGGCCACTCGCACCCAAGACTCATTCACAAGGTGAGTCAGAGTGGTTTAGTTAGAGGCTTGCCCAACCTTAACAACTTGGATAATAAAATCTGTAATGCTTATCAACAAGGTAAACAAACTAGGGAACAACATCAACTAACTAACCAAGAACAAACCAAAAGTGTGCTTGAGATCCTACACTTGGATCTATTTGATTCTCATGGAGCCAAGTCACTAAACGGAAGTCAATTTTGCTTAGTCATAATTGATGACTACTCTAGATTTACCTGGGTTAGATTCCTTAAACACAAAAGTGATACCTTAGACCAACTTACCAACTTATGTAAATTAATAGAAAATGAAAAAACCTTAAGATTAAAAGACTTATAAGCAATCATGGTGGTGTATTCGAAAACCATAGGTTCACCGACTTCTGTAACCTAAACGGATACCACCATGAGTTCTTCTGTCCTAGAACCCCACAACAAAATGGTCTAGTTGAGCGAAAGAATAGAACCCTACAAGAAGCTGCTAGAACCATGTTAAACGTGTACAGCCTACCCGATAGGTTTTGGGCAGAAGCCATTAGTACGGTGTGTTATGTCCAAAATAGAATCCTACTAGTCAAGAGGCACCTTAAGACCTCATACGAAATCTACCATGATAAAGTACCTAACAATAAATACTTTAGGGTATTTGGATGTAGGGTACATATCCTAAATACTAAGGACTACTTAGGCAAATTCACCTCTAAAACAAATACCGAAATATTCTTAGGATATTCAACCACAAGTAGAGCCTATAGAGTCTACAATAATGAAACCCTTAAAATCGAAGAAACCATTAATGTTGTATTCGACGAAGGAGATAAAACCACAAAACCCATAGTAGAAACAATTGATGAACCGATTAATACTAGACCTAAATCTGACCATGAAAATGAGTCTAGTATAAATCCTAACCCAAGTCAGTCTAGGTTACAATCGAATCATCCTATTGATCAAGTGATAGGTGATCCCAACCTAGGGGTTCGAACTAGAGCATCATACAGAAAGCTTAGTCAAATCTCTTTAATCTCGAAAATCAACCCAAATCAATTGAACAAGCTCTTCTTGATCCTGATTAGATTATTGCTATGCAAGAAGAGCTAGCTCAATTCACTAGGAAAGAAGTTTGGGAATTAGTACAACCATCTAAAGATAAATTGATTATTGGAACAAGGTGGGTATTTCAGAACAAACTCGATGACAAAGGTGAAGTAGTTAGAAATAAGGTGAGATTGGTCGCAAAAGGATTTAGTCAAGTAGAGGGGTTAGATTATGATGAAACCTATGCCCCCGTAGCTAGACTAGAATCAATCAGAATGTTATTAGCCTACGCTGCACATCGAAAATTTAAACTATTTCAAATGGATGTGAAGTCAGCGTTCTTAAATGGAATTATTAAGGAAGAAGTCTATGTTAGCCAACCCCCAAGATTCGAAAGCTTAGACAAACTTGACCATGTTTTTAAACTTAAGAAAGCCTTATATGGACTAAAACAAACTCCTAGAGCTTGGTATAAAAGACTTTCTATTTATCTTAAGTCTAAAGGGTTTAGCCAAGGCCTCGTCGACCCAACCCTCTTCATAAAATCCATAGGCAAAGAAATCTTTATTGCCCAAATTTACATAGATATAATTTTTGGAACAACCAACTCAATCCTACTAAATGAGTTCATTTCACTAATGGAAAGTTAATTATATTTGAAATGAACTTAGTAGGAGAATTAACTTTTTTTCCTAGGATTACAAATTAAACAAACTAAGGAGGGAATTTACTTACACCAACATAAATATGCTAAGGAATTAATTAATCGATTCGGAATGCAAAATGCTAAGGTAATAAATACACCAATGGCCACAAATGTTAATATAAGAGAAGACTTAGAAGGCAAACCAATAGACCTTAAATACTATAGGAGAGCAATAGGTAGTTTCTTGTACTTAACTATGAGTCGACCCGATATATTATTCACAGTAAGTATGTGCGCAAGATTCCAAACTTGTGCTAAGGAGTCACACCTAACGTTAGTTAAATGTATCCTTAGATACCTAAAGGGTACACTAAACGTAGGAATTTGGTACCCTAGATCTACTGAGTTCAAACTAATCAGCTACTCCGACTCAGATTATGTCGGTAGTAAACTCGATAGAAAGAGTACGAGTGGTTGTTGTTAACTCCTCGGCTCAAGTCTAGTGAGTTGGTACAGTAGAAAGCAACATTGTGTTGCCTTATCTACCACCGAAGCTGAATACATCGCGATGAGTGAGTGTGTAGCTCAACTTCTTTGGATGAAGCACACTCTCTAAGACTCTAACTTAAATTTTAACAACACTAAAATTTACATCGATAACATTAGTTCAATTAATTTAACCAAAAATCCTATATGTCACTCTAGAACCAAACATATAGAGGTCAAACACCACTTCATTTGAGAACATGTAGCTAACGGGACCATACAACTCGAATACGTGGAATCCAAGTCAAACCTAACAGACTTATTTACAAAACCTTTATCCGAAGCAGAATTTAGTCTGCTTAGACATAAATTAGGTATGTGCGTAATAAAGTAGGACATAAAACTTATATTTTTGTGATACTCTATTTACTTTTCATGCAAAATGGAACTAGCCTAGGGCTTACCCTAGAAAGCATGCACTTATAGATTTAAGGAGCCAATATATCTCACAACACATTGAACTAATGTGTTTGTGTACTTAGCCATGTAGATGGACATGAGATGTTAGGATCTCACTCCTGGTTCCAGATGTAGATCTAGTGCATCGACATGAACCATGGAGTATAATTATCTAAATTAACAAACTCTAATTAGGACTTATTGATTATTCTATATCAATCAAGTCAAATAGAGTTGAACATTCTATTAGTTGAGCTTATGTTTAAAGTACTATTTTCAAAATCTAATAGGAACATGCTTGGACTTATAAAATATAATATTTCGAAAAAGTTTTTTCTATAAACCCCCACACTTTTCGATTTATGGCAAAAGGGAAAGAAAAAGGCCAATGTTAAGGGATCAAAAATTAATTTTTGATAACTTAAACTTAACTTATAAATTTAGGCCAATGTTAAGTAATCTTGATTACTTAAGTTGCAACCGTTAAGGGTGAGAACTAAGATCCTTTTTCAAGTACTCAACTAAGGTCAAGGGGGAGGTTACCTCAAGGGGGAGGACTTGAAAAAGAGTTTTACTCACACTCCTACTTATGCTAACTTACTAAGTTACTCTCACTAACTTACTAAGTTATGCATTTATGCCTCTTTCATATTTATGCTTATTTCATAATCATTTCATTAATCCACATTTATTTTTCCCTTAACTTTTTGTCGATTTGCCATAGACCAAAAAGGGGGAGATTGTTGGTGCAGTAGACACCAGATAATCGAACCTAAGTTTTGATTATGGAAAAGAGCCAAAGCTAAGGTCATATTATTGTCTAACGAGCTGAACCAAGTGTGCAAGAATGGTTAAGCTGAGCTGAAAGTCGGTGACACATAGAGAATCCTGAGTTGGGAAATCATGGTGGTCGGGCGACACCGTGAGAACTTCAAAGGTAGCCAAAGAACCCAGGTGGAGACCTGAAGCAAAGATGCAAGTCGCAAAAAGACCTAAGGTAAGCTCATGTGTGAGTGAATGTAAGGTCAGGTCCTCTGTACGGGGACATCCTTAGGTGGCTATCTGACTAAGACTTTCTGTGAAAGGTCTAAGTCGAGATCGGACGGTAAGTGGTCGTCGAATTCACTTATATTATTTTTATTTTGAGCTAACTCTTTAGTGCAGTTGAGAACCCTAGCCACCGATCGACTGTTGGTTTGTAGCTGATCGATTCTTTGGTCATCGATCAGGCCCGATAAAGGTGATCGGAGAGTCCACTTATCTTGGGGGGATGAGGTTCTTTGACCATGAGCTGGAACTGAACGTTGTGGAAGCTTCCAAGGCTATAAAAGAAGAGGGATTTCACCCCTTTAGGTTATCTAAGTGCTTACAAAGTGATCCATAGCGCCGCTTGCTCTCTACGACATCGAAGCGCTTTGCGCCGAACGCCGATCTACTCGTCGGTATAAGTGTTTAAAGTTTTGATTTCTATTTTATGTATTAAAGTTGTTTTTATCGAGCTTTTGATCATAATGAGGAGAGGTGGGATTGTCCCTCTACCTCAAGTTTTTTGTTGGTTTGTAATCGTCATCTCCTACCTCCAATGAGGAGAAGATTATTAGTGAATTGCCCTCTGTACACGGTCTAGGATTGCAAGGGACTTGGATTAGCAACCGTTAGGTTGTGAACCAAGTAAAAATAAACTTGTCATTTACTTTTCTGTTGTGCAACTCTTTCCTTTTGTCTTAATCGAATTGTACGAAAAGAAAATTTATAGTGCACTATTCACCCCCCCTCTAGCGCTCTTTTTCGATCCAACACTTATTTCCTTAGGGTAACCAATAAATAGACACTTATCATATTTATCCTCCAACTTGTTTGATACTATCTTCTTCACATAAGTAGGACAACCCCATATCTTCAAATAAGATAAATGAGATTTTCTACTATTCCATATCTCATATGGAGTAGTAGAGATTGCCTTAGTCGAGACTCTATTTAACAAGTAAACAATAGTCTTGAGTGCATAACTCCAAAAGATTTTTGAAAGACTTGCATGCTGCATCATTGACCTAACTGTTAGAGTATTGTGAATACAATAAAACTTCCACATTGGTAAGACATGGAAAATATCATGTGCTTATAAGATGAAAAGATATCTCCATTGGTATGAGGCCTTTTGGGTAAAACCCAAAAACAAAACCATGAGGGCTTGGGCCCAAAGTGGACAATATCATATCATTGTGGAGATATGTGAATCTTATAGGCACTAACAATTAGTATCAGAGTCATGGTCCATGTCAAGCCATAAACCTCGAACGAAGAAAGTTGAGCTCCCATGTCCGGATCAAGAGAATCAGACACCAGGCAGGAAGTCCAATTGGGCCAGAAGGGCTGGACAACTGGCAGGAAGTCCAGCTGGGTCAGGAGGATCAGATAGTTGGCAGGAAGTTCAGGTAGGTTAAGGATCGTACATCAAGCAGAGGATGTCCTTCGAGGACGGATAGACTTGAGGGGGGTCAATGTGTCCTTCGTTTCAGGGGGGGGGGGGTTGTTGGAGTATTGGGAATACAATCAAAGTCCCACATTGGTAAGACATGGAAAATATCATGTGCTTATAAGATGAAAAGATATCTCCATTAGTATGAGACCTTTTGGGTAAAGCCCAAAAATAAAACCATGAGGGCTTGGGCCCAAAGTAGACAATATCATGTCATTGTGGAGATATATGAATCTTATAGGCACTAACACTAACCATGTCTATCAAGGTTCGATTTCACCTTTCAGCCATACCATTATGTTGTGGCGTGTAAGGTGGAGTCCTTTGGGACAAGATGCCATTGTCCCTTATATAATCTTGAAACTCTTGGCTTAGGTATTCACCACCTTAATCTGATCGAAGTACTTTAATATCTTTCCCAAGTTTTTTCTCTACTTCTTTTCTAAAATCTTTAAACCATTCAAAGGCTTTAGATTTGTATCTTAAAAGATACAAATACCCATATCGTGAATAATCATCGATAAAGGTAATGAGGTAGCTATAACTTCCTATGACATGAGTTGACATTAGTCCACATACATTAGTATGTATATGGCTCAATATCTCAACTTCTCGTTCACCCTTTCCATGAAAAGGTAACTTAGTCATCTTTCCTTTTAAGCATGAAACACAAATGTCTAATGAATCTGATTCATAAGACTCTAAAATGCCAAGCTTATGCAGTTTGTGTTAGGGCAATCTCTTGCCATGATAAGGTTTTGATGTGTGTGGCAAAGGGTTTAAGTTAGGTTGTTATTATGATTTGATATGTGCGTTGGAGTCTTGTAGGGCTTAGTAATTCGCACATGGAGCCTTGGCGAGTTTCACCTCTCATGACTCAGTCCTTGAGTCAGTGAAGGATGGCTTTGCGGAAGCCGTGCGCTTGGAGCATCAGAGGGACCGCCGGATGAGGAGCTTGGAGTGAAGCCGGAGGAAGTAGACTTCAGGGCGAGACGCGAAGGATGGCGCTGTAGAGCCGTGCGCTTGGCGCATCCGAGGGACGTGGCCGGACGAAGATAACTTCAAAGGCGAGGGACTCCGAGGGATGAGAGTGAGCGAATGTAACCTGGGAAAGGGGTAGCGTTCTTAGGTGAAACTTGGCCATTTGGCTAAGTGTCGGATGGGATTTCCCGACATCAGTTGACTACCATGTTATGGTAGTCGACTAGTCTAAGTCGACGGTGACTCGACTAGTGTTCGAGTTCGGTTCAACCAGTCGACTGATGAAGGTATTAGTCGACTGGTCGCAAGTGTTTCGGGCACAGAATAGAGTCGAGCTCGCGGAGCACTCGACTGATCGAGCATCAGTCGACTGATGGCAATATCAGTCGACTGATGTTAGTACCATTGGATGAAATCCAATGTGGAAAGCAGCCGTTATTGGACAATGGCTACAGGACTAGTCGAATGATAGGGACATCAGTCGACTGCTCCTGTGTCAACGGGAAGAAACCCTCTTCCTCTATAAAGAGGAAGGGTATGGGGCTTTGGTGGCCTAATGTTTTAACTCATAACATATCCCAAAGTGCTCTAAGGGTTTTCCCACTCTTATACTTGTTCTAATCTTCATTCTATTGTAGAAGAGTGATCCTTGTGTAAAAGAGGTTACCTCCACCTAGCTTGGTGCAAAGGAGAGATCTAGTGGATTTGGCAAAGGAGTGATTCACCTTGGACGAATCAGGATCGTGGATTAGCGGCGTAGCCGTGAACCACGTTACATTTTGGTGTTAGCATTGTTTGTATTCTTATTTTTATTTTTCTTGTCTTGTTTTGTTTTTCCGCTTGCACTAATCTCTTTGTAGACGAGCAAAATCCACCATCAAACGATTGAGGGCTATTCACCCCCTTCTAGCCGGCCTATCGATCCCCTATAAGTGGTATCAGAGCCAAGGAAAGCTTGTCGAGGAATAACCGCCATAACAAACACATTCAAGAATGGCCGGCTCAAATATTAACCCTCCAAAGTTTGAAGGAGAATTCTCATGGTGGAAAAAGAGAATGGAGGTATTCTTCGAAACCGACTTTGAAATTTTATTAATTATGGAAAACAGTTTTGAGATGCCTAGAAATGAAGAAGGGGAGCTATTGGAGAAATCAAGGTGGAGCAAGAGGCAAAGGGAAGAATACTTGGCAAATTCAAAAGCCAAGCACCACCTCTACAATGTACTCCCCCAACAAGAAGTAAACCGGATTGGGGAATGCTCTAGTGCCAAGGAGATGTGGAAGAAGCTAGTAGAGCTTCATGAAGGCACCTTGGAGGCCAAACTTGCAAGAAGAGACCTCCTCCGCTCCCAACTATCAAATATCAAGCTTGAAAAGGGAGAAAAGGTAACCTCCTTACATTCTAGATTCAAAGAAATTTTAATTGGGCTAACGAGTGTAGGAGAAAGACTTTCGAACCGGGACATGCTTATGAAAGCAATTGATTCTTTTCCCCGGTCATCAAAATGGAGCTCAATGGTGGACTCCTTCTACATGTCCAAGAATTTAGAAGTGAGCACCTTGGAGGAGTTCTTTTCAACAATGGAGCTTCATGAAACAAGACTTGAAGAAATAATAGAAGAGTCAAAATTTCAACCTTCAAGAGGAGTAGCACTTTTGGCCAACAAGGGGAAGAAGAAGGTGGAGATCCCCTCCTCCTCAGATGAAGCATCCTCCTCTTCCTCCATGGATAGCACGGAAGAAGCCTATATGGTAAGGAGGGTAAGGTATGCTTTAAAAGGTTTTCAATTTAATAAATCTAATGATAGGAGGAGAAGACCAAGGGGGAAGATTATTTGCTATAATTGCCAAGGAGAGGGACACATAAGGGACAATTGTCCCCTCTTTAACAAAAGCATGGAGGAGAAGAGAAAGAAGGAAGAAAAGAATAAGAAGATGGGGAGCAAGAAGAAAAAGGAAGAAGAAAAGAAGGCCAAAGAAAAATGGAAGGCCAAGGCACTAAAAGCAAGGACATGGGATGACCCCTCTTCATCATCTTCATCATCATCGGAAGAGGAGAATGCCTTTGTCACAAATTTGGCATTAATGGCTTTTGACGACCTAGACACTTCCTCCTCTGAGCAAGAAGAAAGATCAAGCACAAGTGAGGAGAGTTCTAGTGAAGGGGGAGCTTCATCATCCTCCTCATCCGAAGAAGAGGACATGGAAACTATGGTAATGAATCTCTCACCGAATAAAATAGTTTCCATGATTTCTAGCCTCACTAAGGATTTATTTAGAGCCAAGAAAAAGAACAAAAGCATGCTTGATCAAATTAAGGACTTAGAAGAAAAATTAGAAAAAGCATGCTTAAATATTAATGAAAATATTTCTTCTAGTCATGATGATGCATGCTCACATGAATATATGCCTTTCAATATTAATGATGCATGCATAGAAGAAAATAGGACTTTAAGGGAAAAGGTAGATTATTTGACCAAGGCCCTAGAAAAATTTACAATAGGCTCCAATACTCTTAACATGATAATTGAGAGCCAAAGGGCAAGCTTCAACAAGAAAGGCCTAGGATATAAGGAAAAGAAAAATGAAAAGGCCTATAAATGTCTAATTACTAGGGGTCAAGATAAAAAAGAAGGTAATAGCTAGAAAATGGATCCCTAAGGAATTTTTAGTGAACCCCATAGGCAAGAATTTATACTGGGTTCCAAAATCCATCCTTAAGGGTTGAGAAAACTCTAGGATAGTCAACCATATGGAATTTATCTAAATCATATGTTGGTTGACTTAGGATGTCGGGACAACATTTTTGAAATAGTGTTAGGTGATGATAATGCACCTATAAATAGATAAATCATGCTTTAGGTAATGTTTACCTTATTATCATCATGTAATACCTAATGCATGATAACAATTTGATGAATACATGTGTTTCATGATCATAATGTGAAATTTATCCATATATGTCTTTATGATCATGTGGGATGTAAGGATGATACTTAACCTTTATAGAATTGCATGAAAATAATGGTTAAGTATATACAAATACCTTTAGGATACATATCACACTCACCATAGGCTACCTTGAGTGAAAACATAGCATGGGTGAGATGTTAGGATGATACAAATGTCCACTAATGCCTATGGCATCTAGATGGTCATTTAAGGTATCAAAATAGCAATAATAGACCAATCATGGGGAAGGCTTATGTTTAATTCATAGACATATTGTCCAAAGATCATGGTTGGATATTTCATATATTTTCAAAATAATTTCTTATTTTAAAATATGTGTATTCATGTTTTGAAACAATTTAAAGCAAAACTAGGTGTTAAAATGGATACAAACATGATCAAAAACCTAGTGGTTTTTAAAGCTTTTGGATTTTTGGCAAATACTTAAAAATATAATGATTTTTCATGGAAAACTATTTTTCATTGATAAATATACTTACAAGAAATGTGTTCCCTAAATTTTATGATTTTTTGAATTTTATAGAATTTTTTTACGCATTTCTGAAATTCACCCCGGAAAATCAGAAATCCTCAAATCCATGTGCCAGTCGACTGGTAGTCTGAACCAGTCGACTGGTAGTCTAATAACATGCCCAGTAATTTCTTTTATCCAATTTAAGGCATGTTTTGGTTTTTTTTGTTTCTCTCTAGACTTGATGCCATGCTGAATAAACTTTGTTAATTATTTTTGATGGTGTCAAAGGGGGAGAAATATATTTGTTTAAGTAAGGGGGAATATATTTAGAGGGAGTTTCAGGTATTAAGGGGGAGAGTTTCTAATCATGTTATTTACATCCTTTCTTTCCTTAATAGTTTATCAAATGTTTTACCAAACTTAAATGGATTGCCACACATCAAAAAGGGGGAGATTGTTAGGGCAATCTCATGCCATGATAAGGTTTTGATGTGTGTGGCAAAGGGTTTAAGTTAGGTTGTTATTATGTTTTGATATGTGCATTGGAGTCTTGCAGGGCTTAGTAATTCGCACGTGGAGCCTTGGCGAGTTTCACCTCTCATGACTCGGTCCTTGAGTCGGTGAAGGATGGCTTTGCGAAAGTCGTGCGCTTGGAGCATCAGAGGGATCGCCGGACGAGGAGCTTGGAGTGAAGCCGGAGGAAGTGGACTTCAGGGCGAGATGCGAAGGATGGCACTGCAGAGCTGTACGCTTGGCGCATCTGAGGGATGTAGCCGGACGAAGATAACTTCAAAGGCGAGGGACTCCGAGGGATGAGAGTGAGCGAATGTAACCCGGGAAAGGGGTAGCGCTCTTATGTTAAACTTGGCCATTTGGCTAAGTGTCGGATGGGATTTCCCGACATCAGTTGACTACCATGTTATGGTAGTCGACTACTCTAAGTCGATGGTGACTCGACTAGTGTTCGAGCCCGGTTTAAGTGCCAATAGTCATTGCCGGAATGGCAATGGATCATGATCCACCATAATGATGAAGGCATCACCGATCGGTGGTCGCAAGTGTTTCGGGCACAGAATGGAGTCGAGCTCACGGAGCACTCGACTGATCGAGCATCAGTCGACTGATGGCAATATCAGTCGACTGATGTTGGTATCGTTGGATGAAATCCAACGTGGAAAGCAGCCATTATTGGGCAACGGCTACAGGACCAGTCGACTGATAGGGACATCAGTCGATTGCTCCTATGTCAACGGGAAGAAACCCTCTTCCTCTATAAAGAGGAAGGGTGTGGGGCTTTGGGGGCCTAAGGCTTTAACTCATAACATCTCCCAAAGTCCTCTAAGGGTTTTTCCACTCTTCTACTTGTTCTAAACTTCATTCTATTGTAGAAGAGTGATCCTTGTGTAAAAGAAGTTACCTCCACCTAGCTTGGTACAAAGGAGAGATCTAGTGTATTTGACAAGGAGTGATTCACCTTGGACGAATCGGGATCGTGGATTAGCGGCGTAGCCGTGAACCACGTTACATTTCGATGTTAGCATTGTTTGTATTCTTATTTCTATTTTTCTTGTCTTGTTTTGTTTTTTCGCTTGCGCTAATCTCTTTGTAGACGAGCAAAATCCACCACCAAACGATTGAGGGCTATTCACCCCCCTCTAGCCGACCGATCGATCCCCTATAGTTTGGACATGCATTCATTTATTGTATGGCTAAGACGACAATGCCATAGTTACGAGGTTAATTGATTATATAACTTAGTGTGTTTGCTATTTGATTCGATATTGAATATCTCGTTGGATGTATCTAACATGTAAATTCTATTATTTAACATTCCAGTAGCATAAAAAACACCGTTTAACGTAATATAATAACAATTATTACTAAATATCAAATGATATCCTTTCTTATTCAAACATGAAATAGAAACAATGTTATTTATTAATGCAGGAATATAAAAACAATCATCCAACTCTAAAACTAGTCCCGTGGGAAGTCGCAACATATAAGTACCCTTGGCTATAGCAGCAACTTTTGCTCCATTGCCAACCCTTAGATATACTTCTTCCTTAACCAGTCTTCTTTTGTTCCTAAGCCCCTATATGTCATTACATATATGTGAGCCACACCCGGTATCCAATACCCAAGTTCTAGAAGAAACAGTATGACATTCAATAACAAATATACCTGAAGTAGATTGGGCATCAGATGCCTTTTTCTGCTTCAGTGACTCCAGATACTACTTGCAGTTTCTCTTCCAATGCCCATCCTTGCCACAATGATGGCAGGTGCCTTTGGGAGTTAATTCTTCCTTCTTTGCCTTTTTCTTCCCTTTAGCTTTGGTTTTTGACTTTCTCTTAGAACCTTTCTTTGAGGAGTCAACCAACATCACCACCTTCTGTTCTTTAGCAATAAATGACTCCACTGTTTTGAGCATATTGATCAATTTGGGAATTATGGACTCAATCTTTTTCATCCGATAGTTCATCACAAATTGTGAATAGCTACCAGTCAGATTGTGAATAATTAAGTGAATACTTAATTCATGGTCCATGAAAAACCCTAATGATCCCAATCGTTCAATATAGCTATTCATCCTTTGTGCAAACTACATTGAAGATGAACCCTCCTGCATCTTCAAGCAAAAGAGGAGTTGGGTGACCTTAAACCTTTCAGATCACGCCTGCTCATTGAACAACTCTCAAAGATGGAAGAAAAATGTATTAGCATCCATATGCTCATGTTGCTTCTACAACTTAGGAGACATCAACGCTAGTATAATGCAACTCCCTATCTCAGAGTCAACAATATGTTTCTAGTAAGCCAACTTTTGGTCACCAGATGCATTGTTTGCACGAGGTTAGGGAAGAACCTCTTCAAGTACTTAAGCTAGCTTTTTAGTCTTGAGAACAATTCTTAGGTTACGAAGCCAGTCCAAGAAATTTTGCCCAGTCAATTTATTATTGTCCAAAATAGAACGTAAGTTAATGTAGGTTGACATGTTATTCTAATTAGTACCTAGACATACAAAAAGAGGTGTATAAGAGAGATGAATTTATAGTAATGTAAACAATTTACATTAACAAGAAACTCCCACTATTTTTATCAAATTCAATAGCCGTCACATTGAATTCAAGAGATGGTAGGTTATCTCCTAGTGGGTTGATATCCATTATGACTAAGAACAACCTTGGAGAGAGTCCAACAAGCCATTCATTCATAATGTTAGGTATCAACAATACCCATTATATATCAAATATATAACTATCACTTTATGCTATCAACTAATTGAATGTTCACATATACATTTGGTCGTTAACTCATTAACATATCCAATGCATATCACCTAATTGCACTTCTGTTCACATTGACCTTGGAGAGAGTCCAACAAATCAATGCTTTCAGTTAGGGCCGACCCATTAATCGTGAGATAAAATTTAAATGGTTTGAACACATCCAATTTACAAGCCAGGCTTGGAGAGAGTCCAACAACCCAAACTTGAAATTGACCTCTAGTCCTTACAATTTAAAATAAACATCGAATCTCATATGAATTGAACATGCTCGATGTCATGCCAGGCTTGGAGAGAGTCCGACAACCCAAACACAAAAAAGAATTCTAGTTCAACTATATTAATGGAAGGTGTTAGCACTAATATTTGCACGAGGGATTTCAGGTTATTGTGGGTCTCATCTATAAAAAGAAATAAACCTAAATATGGGAAAACCAAGGTCACATTAGGAAATATATTTCCATGTGAACATGAGTCTATGCTTAGGCTCTAATGATGCAGCTAACACCTTCGGTGTTTCCAGGTGCATCCTTGGTATTTTCTTTTAGGTTACGAACATATCCTATATGTTAAATCATACATACTCTAATCTATCATATAGAAAAACATGGCATAGGTATATTAAAACATCATACCTGCTTTAAATATTCTCCTACTACATGCAATCTATTCCAAACATACAAGGTGGCTCTGATACCACTTGTTGGATATTATGGGATCAGGCGCAACGGAATATAGCGAATAAAATAATTTTTATTACATCCCAGAAATCTCTTAGGGTCCAGGAAAACTTGCATTGGGATAATCACATGTAAACATGCAAAAGATGAGGAGAAGTTATACCTTCGAGATTCATTCGAATCTGTCGAAACCACAAGCAAGACTAATGGGCCTTGCCTCTATCAATATCCACATTGGGATCACCGAGACAACTCCTAAAGCAGCAAGTCTTTGTCTTCGATTAGTTCTAGCCAACTGATGGAGACAAGGGAAGAGCGAGAGAGACGGTTACCAAGGAAAACCTAAGAGAAAACACATGTCTCTAAAGATTATCAAGGGATCTATTTATAGATCTCTTGATTAGAGCATCTAAGGAGACTTAAACGGAACCTATCTTACCATAAGTATCTCATAATTAAGGTAAGAATAACCCGAAAAATTTCCATAAGAGAAATTTGTTGGTGCAATCGGCCTAGATCACGATTGACAAGACTCGAGTTTGACTCGAGTAGTGTTTTGATGTTTGATGATGAGTTGACCATTGGGGTTAACCATATGATGGAGAAGTCTATGTGGGACACTTGGCATGGGAAAGTCCTAGTCATGGGGTACTTGGCAATGAAAAATCCAAGGGCAGAGTCTTGGAAATTGGGGAAGTCCAACTTGAGTTGGCATGGAAAGTCCAAGTCTTGGGTACTTGGCAATGAAAAGTCCAAGCATGGGTCTTGGCATTTGGAAAGTCCAACATGGAGTTGACATGGAAAGTCCAAGGGTCTAGTCTTAGCCACGTAAGTCCAAGTGTGTAATCTTGATGGTGAAAGTCCAAGTCATGGGTACATGGCAATTGGAAAGTTCAAGAGTATGATATTGGTGACGTAAAGTCCAAGTGGTAGTCTTGGCAACATTAGTCTAATGTTTGGCATCGTGTGTCTTGTTAGTGTAAGCCCAAATGTTCCTTGGCAGTGTAAATCCGATTAGCATGACAATAGTCGATGGAAGCACTTAAAAGCTAACGTGTGGATGAACAAGTCATGGATGACTTGGAGGGATTTGATAGGCGTGAGGCTTATGGAGGTGGCTAGAAGGCTTAGGTCTAGACTAAGAGTGATCTAGCAAGTATGAGCGTATCATACTTGGGTTAAAACCTCATGTTTGAGGTGTATTAGTCGATTGGGGTTATGGACCAATTGACTAATCGAGTGTTTTGACACTTGACAACCTAGTCGACACTAATCGATCGGTGGGGTTATAATCGATCATTGGCGAGTCGGTGATGCTCGACTAGCAAAGTGGCCTTGGAAGTCAGATCAACATTGACGGTCGGTGGTGTGGAAGCCAATCGGTATCATGGATGGTAGTTGACTGATGGATGCAGCCACAGAAGCGAGGCAAACTCAACCAACGCCTCAACTGCTTATGCATCAGTCAACTGCTATGGTTTGGTAGTCGACTGGCCGGTTATCCATTGGAGTTTTTCCAGTGTGGAACAAACCATTGTGAGACAATGGCTACAAGAGCAGTCGACTGATGGGTATGAGCAGTCGATTGCTAGGCAAAAATTAGCCCAAGTTACAACTTGAAAAGGAGCTCGAAAGGGAGATTTTTGGCATGGTTCTTTAGGCAATTTGAGGCAATTTGTTGGTTCAAGTAATGGTATTCACGTGCAACCCAAACAACCAACAAGCAAAGCAATCAAAGCTCATATTTGTAAAGTGTTCTTTACATAGTTTGTTGTATTTACTTTGTATTTGCTTGTATCTTTCGTATTACTGTTGTAATCTTTTGAACGAGGTATCTCCACCTCTGGATTGTTCCGAGAAGGTGTTTTTATTAGTGGTGTGTGCATCACTAGAGCTCACTTGAGCTCACCCGTAGAGTAGGAACCCTAAGGTTCCGAACCACATTATATTGTTATCTTGTGCTTGTGTATTCGTCTTCATATTCATATTTGTATCTTGTATTTCCGCTGTGCTAACCAAATTGTAGAGACGAACGATTGAATTTCATCATCAAGCACGAAAATGCTATTCACCCCCTCTAGTGCGTCACCTATGATCCTACAAGTGGTATCAAAGTGAGGTTGCTCTTCAAGGCTTATCAACTAAGGGAGCATGCTAGAGGTAAAGAAAATGGTGGTTGAAGAAAGATTGGGTGATGACATCAATGTGCCTCCTGCATATGAACTCTACGGAGCCAAGGAATTTGAGCAATGGGCGGTAAAAATGAAATATTTTCTTATGTGCGATTATGATAATTGGATTAGTGTGATAGTAGGGTTCGACGCTCGAAAGGATGAGAATGGAAGGATACTCAAGAAGAAAAAGTGGAGCAAAGAGCAACTCCGATACTTCAACATAAACAATAAGGTAATGGGTATATTAGTTAGTGGAATTCTTAATGATATATTGTGTAGGTTAGGAGATTGTAAGGATGTCAAGGAGCTATGGAGTAAGCTAGCTAAGCTCCATGAAGAACCCTCGGTGGCTCAAGAAATAGAGGAGCTCAAGGAGCAAGAATTCTCATCGGCTCATTTGGAGAAGGAGACCAAAGAAGCAAGCTCATCTTCACAAGAAAGTGAGGACTCAGAAGTTGAAAGGCCATCAACATCCGAGGATGAGGTAGAGGAATTGGAAGAAGCCTCTACCTCTAGGATTGAGGGGGAGGAGAAACCATCCTCACTGCCGGAGCAAGAAGAGGAGCCATCAACCTTCGGTCAATAAGAAGAGGAAGTTTAAATTTCCCCTACCATGGAAGGTAACTCAAATGCAATTCATAAAAATAAGGATCACATAATTTGGGTTGAGTGTAGGGAGAAAGGGAATTACAAGAGTAAATGCCCAAAATTGACTAAGGAGAAAGCGCCGACACCAAAAGTAAATTGAAAATCAAAGGATGCCGAAGTCCCCACTAAGAAGAGCAAGGAGCACGTGGTGTGCTTCAAATGCCAACAACGGGACCACTACCAAAGTCAATGCCCTAGGGGGAGGAAGCAAACCAAGGGCCAAGAAAAAGCATCAAATGTAGGGGGAGTTTCCAAAGAAAACCCTAAGGTATATTTTAGTAATGCACCCTCAAAACCTTATGTTAAAAAGCATTCTTTTAATACTCTTGTAATTGTGCATAATCATAAGGAGCATGCTATAAATAATAGATTTTATGGATTAGGTGCAAAATCTTGATATTTTAGGGCTAAGGACAAATCTAGATACAATACCCCTAAAACAATTCTACCTAGGGAAACTATTACAAAGGTAGAGAATCACCTAGGTATTAATCCCAAGAACCATAGACATATGCCTAGGAAGAGCCATTCCCAAAGAAAGAATGAAAATTAAAAAATTGGGAAATTGGAATTAGAAAATCAAGCTTTGAGGTCAATGGTTTGAAAAATTAGAAAAGACCATTACAAACATGCAAAATCAAGTGCAAGGGTTAAATGGACAAAATTTAGGGTCTAGAAGACAGGAACCGTCTATGGGCAAGAAAGGTTTGGGTCACAAACATAAGCCCAAAGAGACCTACCATAGTGTTCCATTCAATTATAGAACCATTTCTAAGTCTAGGAAAACCAAAGTTACTAGGGAAGCTATCCCTAAGGTTAACCATGGTAGGTGCCTAGTGGCCAAGGTTTCCATGAAACCTAGGGAAGCCATTAAGAAGGTTACAAGGGGAGTTACCCCTAGAGTTTGTTGGTGCAATCGGCCTAGGTCACTATTGACTAGACTCGAATTTGACTCGATCGAGTTGTGTTTTGATGTTTGACGATGAGTTGACCATTGTTTGACAATTGGTTGACTATATGGTTGACATGGGGTTGACCATATAATGGAGAAGTCCAAGTGGGACTTGGCATGGAAAATCCAAGTAATGGGTACTTGGCATGGAAAGTCGAAGTCATGGGTACTTGGCATGGAAAGTCCAAGCATGGGTCTTGGCAAGGAAAGTCCAAGGGTGTAGTCTTGGCCACGTAAGTCCAAGTGTGTAGTCTTGGCGGTGAAAGTCCAAGTCATGGGTACTTGGCATTTGGGAAGTCCAAGGGTATGATATTGGCAGTGTAAAGTCCAAGCGGCAGTCTTGGCAGCATAAGTCTAATATTTGATGGTGTAAAGTCCAAGCGTGTGTCTTAGCAGCATAAGCCCAAATGTGCCTTGGCGGTGTAGACATGGTTAGCATGATAATAGCCGATGGAAGCACCTGAAGCCTAGCGTATGGATGAACAAGTCATGGATGACTTGGAGGGATCCGATAGGCGTGAGGTTGATGGAGGTGGCTAGAAGGCTTAGGTCTAGGCTAAGGGTGGTCTAGCAAGTATGAGGGCATCATACTTGGGTCAAACCTAATGTTTAAGGTTTATCAGTCGACTGGGGTTATGGACCAATCTACTGGTCAAGTGTTTTGACACTTGACAGCCAAGTCGACTGGGTGAAGGAAAAATTTCCTCCCCCTTCGGTCACTTATGCATGACAATCCTATCACACATCCCCGAATAAAAAAAATAATCCTGACGAAGATGGATTACCCAAGCAACTGATCCATCATCGTGTTATTCAATTTGAGTGGTCGCTTGAACAAACTTGTTATTCAAGCAACCTAACTCTTTTCCTCGATTATCCACGGAATAGATGATGTACGGATCGCCAGTTTTTGTGTTTATCATCGGGGTCCATGTTAATCAATAACATACAAATTGCAAGAGAACTAGAATCAAAACTAAACAAGATTATACCTCTTGTTTTATCTCTTGATCTTCTATTGTATTCCTATCCTTCTCTTGGACGTCATGTGGGCGACGATCTTCCAAGAGTCGAAGCCTCCTAGATTATGTGTCTTCCCTTCCTTGCTCGCTCCGAACAAGGGAAGAATAAAAGCTCCCTTATTCTCCTTGCTTGCACCGACCACCAAGGACCAAGTTCTTCGTGTCCGCTGCCCCTAAGGAGAGGGAGTAGATGAACCGGCCAAGACAAAGGAAGAAAGAACCCTTTCCTCCTTTCTTTGCCGCCGACCCTAGGTGAGGAAGAAGAAGAAGCACCGACCATTGCTTGAAGGAAGGAGCCTCGGCAATGAGATGTGAGGAGGCGCCGACAATGGAGAAGAAGAGAAGGATAGATCTCTAATCCTCCTTGTGCTGCCGACCTCTAGAAGCAAACCCTAGGTTGCCGCCCAAAGAGAGAAGCAAAACCCTAGAACTTCTTGCTGCCCAAGCCTCTCACGCCAACTCCAAAAAAAAACCCTATCCCTTGGTTTTTGCCCAAGCCTCTTCCCTTTCTTATATAGATCTAGGCTTCATGAGGTATTTATAATAGGCTACAAAAGGGACCATGAGAAGGAGTTGGATCTTGGCAACCTAATGGATCCGAACCACACAAAACCCGGTCCATTAATGATGATCCATTCCACTAGAAGATTATCATTGATCTACCTCACCAACCCCCATAAATAAATATGGGCTCCACATATTATTTGTACAAATATCTTCCCGTGTTTAAGATATCGAATGTCCATTAATTAATTAATTTACTGACAATTAATTACTTAACATTTAACCCCATGAGTAGTACCACTCAACCTCATCATCATGCTGGACCAAGTCCACCTGCAGGATTTACATGATGATCCTTATGAGCTCCTCAAGGGGACATCATCATCCTAATACATAGGACACAGTTTCCTCCTATAATCAATGGCACACCATGTAAATAATATTATTTCCCAACTTACTAGGCCTATTGATTTAACCCATAAATCTCGCCTATTGGTAAATCAAAGAAATAAATATTAAGTACATGTGCCTGTTATTATATCGGGATTAAGAGCATGTACACCATCATATCCGAGGTCTGATTCAATTATGTAGTCAGCAATAAATTGAATCACCTCTAAATCGGTCTTGCTCAATACACACAAAGTGTACTAGTGTAATTCTATGGTCAAGATAAACCAATACCAAATTACACTACAACCATGCCAATGGTTTGTTCAAAACCATCTTGGTTGTGAGCCTCTACTTATACTCTACAAGGAACTGATAATATAATCTTCTGTGCGATACCACACACCATGTTATCTACAATGTAACGTATCAGACAATATGCATAAATGCAAACAATGATCATGTCATTCTTATTTCAAAATGAAGATGTTCATACAAAGGCTAGGCTTTTAGTATACATCCCAACACTGGGATTATGACTAGTCGACTGATTCGACTTGACTAGCGCCTCGATTGGAGTCCCAGTCGAAACAGTGCCTCGACTGGTCCACTCAACTAGAAGCTTGACTGGTTATGGGAGTGGGGCGTGAGGGAAATCACTCAGAAGCAAGGTAGGCTCGACCAGTGCCTCGACTAGTATCTAGTCGAGGCAACGACTCGACTGGATAATGCAACCGACACCTCCACTGGATTTAGGACAAGCTTGAAAACACTTGATTAGACAAAAGGTGACTCGATTGGGGCCTCGACTGGAGTCCCAGTCGAGGAGGCACCTTGATTGCTTGTTTTAGTCGTGAGCATAGGAAGCTCGGTAGATGATTGAGCAGTCGGCTACGAGCCCGGCAGTCGACTGATGGTAATGGCAGTCGATTGCCGGTGTAGCCGTTGGCTTGAATGCCAACATGGATCAAGTCTGTTATGAGACAACGACATTGTTGGCAGTCGATTGGGGCCTTTGGACAGTCGACTGTTAGGTGCAGAATCAGCTCGATGTAGGAATAAAAGGAGCAACTCGTGGAGGATTTTGGCCATGGTTCTTTGAGAGGTTATTGAGGTGATTTGAAGGCGAAGTGCAATCACATTTTAGAGTCCTTCAAGCTCATCCAAGCAACTCAGAAACAAAGCATTCAAAGCACTCTTGTAATGTTTCTTTACTTATTTTTCTTGTATTTAATTGTATTACTATTATAATCATTTGTATGAGGTTTCTCTACCTCTGGTGTTTCACCGAGAAGGAGATTTGTTAGTGGTGTGTGCATCACTAGAGTTCGTTGAGCTCGCCCCATGGAGTAGGAACTCTAAGATTCTAAACTATGTATATTCTTGTGTATTGTGAGTGTTTGTCGCCTTTTATTCTTGTTATTATTATTTCTGTTGTGCTAACAAGTCTTGTAGACAAACACGAACTAAATCGATCAAAGTGACGATTACACTATTCACCCCCTCTAGTGGTTATACAATCCCCTACAAGTGGTATCAAAGCCCGGTGGTTCTCAGAAGAAGAAGACGCTCCGATACCTACAAGAGGTATAAGAGCGAGGTCACTCTTCAAGGTTTAATAGCTAAGGGAGTACGCTAGAGGGAGAAGGAAGATGAAGGAGCCAAGTCTCAAATTGGGATGGGACATCAACACTCCGGTTCCATATGCATTTTATTGACAAGAAGGCTTCAATCAATGGAAGGCAAGGATTGAAGACTTCATGATCATGATGAACATTAAAGATTGGTCCATCCTGATGGAAGGATTTGAATATCCAAGGGGGCCAAAGGGAGGTTTCCTCAAGATGAAGAAATGGACCAAGGAACAACTCCAAAGTTTTGAGAAAAACAAGAAGGTAATAAAATTTTTGATTGAATTGATTTCTAATGATATCTTGTGTAGATTAGGTGAAAATAAGGATGCCAAGGAGCTTTGGAGAGAATTGGAAAAATTTCATGAGAATCCCCAATCGGTCCAAGAAGAGAAGGAAGAATCAAAAGAGGAGGAAGAAAGCTCATCCTCACAAGAAAGTGAGGATTCGAAGGTCGAGAGGTGTTCGACATCAGAGGAGGAAGAAGAAGTGGAAGAATTGGAGGAAGCCCCCACCTCTATGATTTAGGGAGAGGAGAGAATTCCCACACCAGAGTAAAATCAAGAAGAACCATCTACCTCCGGTAGAGATGAAGAACCAACTCTGGCTTCCACCACCGCTCTAGGTAACTCAAATGTAATTCATAAAAATAAGGGTCACATAATTTACTTTGAGTGTAGGGAGAAAGGACATTACAACAGAAAATGCTCAAAACTGGCCAAGGAGAAAGTGTCGACACCAAAACTCAATCAAAAGTCAAAGGATGCTGGAGCCCCAACCATTAAGAGCAAGGAGCACGTGGTGTGCTTCAAATGTCATCAAAGGGGCCACTATAGAAGCCAAGGGCAAAGGAGCCTTAAATATAGGGGGAGCTAAGGCAAACCCTAAGGTAACCTTTAAGTATGCTTCCTCTTCAATTAATAGTCAAAAGCATGCTAGGAACAATTTTAATGCTATTGATATTACTCATGAACAAAAGCATATTAGAAATAATAGATTTTATTATCTAGGTGCAAAATCATGCAATATTAGGGCTAAGGACAAATCTAGAAACAATGTCCCCAAAACAATTCTACCTAGGGAGTCCATTAGGAAGGTAGAAAATTACCTAGGCATTAATCTTAAGAACCATAGACAAATGCCTAGGAAGAACAAAAATACTCAAAGAAATAATGGGCCCACCAAGATTGGGCAATTAGAGTTGGAAAATCAAGCCTTGAGGTCAAGGCTTGAGAAATTAGAAAAGACCCTTAGAAAGATGCAAAATCAAATGCGAGGGTCAAATAGTCAAAATTTAGGATCAAGGAGTCAAAACCTAGGGTCTAGGAAGCAAGGTCCACCTAAGGGCAAGAAAGGTTTGAGTCACAAACCTAAGTCCAAGAAGACTTGCCACAATGTTCCATTTGATTATGGAACTCAATCTAGGTCTAGGAAACCAAGGTTACTAGGGAAGCTATCCCTAAGGCTAACCATGGTGTGTGCCTAGTGGCTAAGGTTTCAAGGAAACTAAAGAAGCTACTAAGAAGGTTACAAGGGGAGTTACCCCTAGAGTTAACCTAGGTAAGACCACAATGGAAAGTCCAAGCATGGGTCTTGGCAATGGGAAAGTCCAAGTCTTGAGTACTTGGCATGGAAAGTCCAAGCATGGGTCTTGGCAAGGGAAAGTCCAAGCTTGAGTCTTGACAATTGGAAAGTTCAACTTGGAGTTGGCATGGAAAGTGCAAGGGTGATATTAGCAACGTAAAGTCCAAGGGTGGAGTCTTGGCAGCATAAGTCCAATAGTTGGCGGCGTAAAGTCCAAGCGTGTGTCTTGGCAACGTAAGCCCAATGTGCCTTGGCGGTGTAGACCATCTTAGCATGACAATAGTCGATGAAAGCACCTGAAGGCTAGCATATGGATGAATAAGTTAGGGATGATTTGGAGGGATCCAATAGGTGTGAGGCTGATGGAGGTGGCTAGAAGGCTTAGGTCTAGGCTAAGGGTGGTCTAGCAAGTATGAGGGCATCATACTTGGGGTAAACCTCATGGTTGAGGTGTAGCAATCGACTGGGGTTATGAACCAGTCGACTAGTCAAGTGTTTTGACACTTGGCAGCCGATTCGACACTAAGCAGTCGTCTAGGATTATGACCAGTCAACTGTCGTGAGTCGACTTGTGTTCGACTGTAGGCAAATTGCCTTGGCAGTCGACTGCCAACATTGGGCTGTCGACTTTCCTTGACCAGTCGACTGCTTCTACATTTGGTCGCGAGGCAAAACGCTCAGTAGCCGACTGAGCAGTCGACTACGAGTATGAGCAATCGACTGCCAGTGTATCCGTTGGCTGGAATATCGACGTGGATTAAGTCGTTGTGAGATGACACTGTCGTCAGTCAACTAGGGTCTTATGGCAGTCGATCGATGGGCACAAAATCAGCTCGATGCAGGTTATAAAAAGAGCTCGAGTTGGAGGATTTTGCAATGATTTTTGAAAATATTTTAAAGGGTAATTATTGCTGCATTCCAGACCTTCAAGAGCAAACCAAAGCACGCAACAAGCAAGAGTTCAAAGCAATAGTTGTAAAGTGTTCTTTTCTTGTATTTCATTATTATCTTTGTATTTGCTTTTATATTTGTTTATTACTATTTTAATTTCTTGTATGCGGTTTCTCCACCTCCGATGTGTTGTCGAGAAGGAGTTTTAGTAGTGGTGTTTGCATCACTAGGGCTCGTTTGAGCTCAATTTATGGAGTAGGACCCTAAGGTTCTGAACCACGTTATATTTGCGTTGAGATTATGTTTGTCTATTTTTTTATTGTCATTATTATGTCTGCTGTGTACTAACAATTGTAGAGAGGCACAAACAAATTCCGTCAAGCGACGAACACGCTATTCACCCCCCTCTAGCGCTCACCGAAGTTTCAACAATTTACACATGCTTTATTTATGATATCTTATATGCCATAATCATCATTCATGCATTTAAGTTAATTGAACTTGATTTAAGGACTATGGAATGATTTGAAGTCCCATATATAAGGGAATCAAATAGTGTTGCCTAGAAAAATACATGAGGCCTTAGATTAGGATGAACAAAACCCACATCTCACATCAAATTGACTTGTGTGTGTAATAATATACCTTAGATAATGTGAGATTCTAGTGAATGAGTTAAGTTCAAGGTGCATAGATGTTGCATCTAGATGAACTCAAACTCATCTCGATCATAGGTATAAATCATGAGGAAAGCTAGTATACAAGTCATGTATACTTAGCCCATAGACCATGATTGAAATTAAGGTTTTGAAAATATGTTAAAATCATTTTTAAAAACTTTGATTAAGCCTATCTTTTGACAGCAATCACCATTGAGAAGATTGAAACAAAGTTGGCTAAAAACATTGAAAGTTTCAATGCTTTTGAATTCTGTATCATTCTTTGAATTTAAAAGTTATTTTTATAGAAAAATATTTTTCTCCTATAGTTTTTGGCATAAGTAATGTGTGGTTGAAATTTTAAGATTTTTCAAATTTCATATAATTATTTATATATTTCTGAAGTTCGTTTGAAAATTCAGTTTAAAAAATTTTAGAAACCAGTAGAGGCAGCGCCTTGACTAGAGCTGCTATCACTCGATTGGAAGCTTTCTAAGTCGAATATTAGCACTATTTTTGTCTTACCAATGTTGGTTTAAGCCATCTAACCATAACCCTAGGCTAGATAACTGTTGCAGTATTGAGAATACAATCAAAGTCCCACATTGGTAAGACATAGAAAAAATCATGTGATTATAAGATGAAAAGATATCTCCATTGGTATAAGACCTTTCGAGTAAAGACCAAAAATAAAACCATGATGGCTTGGGCCTAAAGTGGACAATATCATACAATTGTGGAGATATGTGGATCTTATATGCACTAACAATAACTACTTCTACACCTCTAATATGCTTAGGCAAGTATTAAAAGGGTGAAATTTTCATTAGAAATGAATTGGAGAGTTAATTAGGGTAAGAATTATTTTCTAAAGGAGTTTAAAGTTCAAGTTTGAACTTTTATCCTTATTTTCTATTGTTTAAGGTTTCTATTAGCTTAGGAACTCTCCAAAGACATTGTTGGTGTAATGGTCAAGGGAAACCAAACCTTTAGGGGGAGGTTATCCATCATGGGATGATGGATGTGTTCTTTCTCATGAGGGAGAGAATTTTGGAAATTTGGAGAATTGGGAGAGTTTGAAGGATTGCCTCTCTTTAGTGATATGAGACTTATCACTAGGAAGAGTGAAGACATCCTAGATATTTTTTTGACCATGGGGGAGATTGTAAGATCTCATTGAATATAAGACATTGATACCCTTGGGGAGAGTCTTTTTGATGTATGCCAAAAAGAGAGAGAATTTGAGTGAGAATTTGGAATTACCAATTTGGACAATTGAGAGGATTGAATTGAGTTAGTATTCTAACTCAAAGATGTTTGGTTTTTGTCAAATGTCAAAAAGGGAAAGATTGTTGGTGCAATCGGCCTAGGTCACGATTGACCAGACTCGAGTAGTGTTTTGATGTTTGATGATGAGTTAACCATTTTTTGACAATGGGTTGACTATATGATTGACATGGGGTCGACTATATGATGGAGAAGTCCAAGTTGGATACTTGGCATGGAAAGTCCAAGCATGGGCCTTGGCAAGGAAAGTCCAAGGGTGTAGTCTTGGCCATGTAAGTCCAAGTGTGTATTCTTTGCAGTGAAAGTCTAAATCATGGGTACTTGGCATTTAGGAAGTCTAAGAGTATTATATTGGCGTCGTAAAGTCCAAGTGATAGTCTTGGCAGTATAAGTCCAATGTTTGACGGAGTAAAGTCAAAGCGTGTGTCTTGGCAACATAAGCCCAAATGTGCCTTGGTGGTGTAGACCCGGTTAGTATGACAATAGTCGATTGAAGCACCTGAAGGCTAACGTATGGATGAACAAGTCATGGATGACTTGGAGGGATCCAATAGTAGTGAGGCTGATGGAGGTGTCTAGAAGGCTTAGGTCTAAGCTAAGGGTGGTCTAGCAAGTATAAGGCATCATACTTGGGTTAAACCTCATGTTTGAGGTTTATCAATCGACTGGGATTATGGATCAATCGACTAGTCAAGTGTTTTGACACTTGGCAGCCTAGTCGACTCTAGATAGTCGTCTGAGATTATCACCAATCGACTGATTTGACTTGACTGGCAATCGACTGGTGCCTCGACTGGAGTCCCAGTTGAAGCAGTGCCTCGATTGGTCCACTTGACCAGAATCTCGACTAGTTATGGGAGTGGGGAGTGAGGGAAATCACTCAGAAGCGAGGCAGGCTCGATGACTGCCTCAACTAGTATCTAGTCGAGGTGGTGCCTCAACTGGATAACACAACCGACACCTCGACTAGATTCTAAATAGGCTTGAAAATAGTTGATCAGACGCAAGCGACTCGATTGGTACCTCGACTGGAGTCCCATTCGAGGTGGCACCTCAACTGCTTGTTTTGGTCGTGAGCATAGGAAGCTTGGTAGACGACTGAGCAGTCGGTTATGAGCTTGGTAGTTGACTGATGGTAATAGTAGTCGACTACCAGTTTATTCGTTGGCTTGAATGCCAACGTGGATCAAGTTCGTTGTGGGACAATGACACTGTTGGCAGTCGATTGCCAAGTGTAGAATCAACCCGATGCAGGGATAAAAGGAGAAACTTGTGTAGGATTTCGGCCATGATTCTTTGAGAGGTTGTTGAGGCGATTTGAAGGTGAAGTGCAGGTGCATTTCGGGGTCCTTCAAGCTCATCCAAGCAACCAACAAGCAAAGCGTTCAAAGCACTCTCGTAAAGTTTCTTTACTTATTTTTCTTGTATTTCATTGTATTACTGTTGTAATCATTTGTACAAGGTTTCTCCACCTCCGGTGTGTCACTGAGAAGGAGATTTATTAGTGGTGTGTGAATCACTAGAGCTCGTTGAGCTCACCCCGTGGAGTAGGAACCCTAAGGTTCTGAACCATGTATATTCTTGTGTATTGTAAGTGTTTGTCATGTTTTATTCTTGTTATTATTATTTCCGCTGTGCTAACAAGGCTTGTAGACAAACATAAATGAAATCGATCAAAGCGATGATTACGCTATTCACCCTCCCTCTAGCGGTCATACGATCCCCTACAGAGTTGACCTAGGCAAGACCCAATTGACCAAGTCCTACAAGCCAAAGAGAGTCATTATGAAGGTATATAGGGAAATTATCCCTAGTGAATACCTTGTAAACCCAAGGAGCTCCAATAGGTATTGGGTTCCTAGGAGCATGATCCCATCACACTAAATGGGTTAGGTTGTGTCAACCTTGAATGGATGGGTAGTTAACCTAACCATAGCAAAGTTGACACTTTAGGTCATTTCCAAGGTAATGGGATACTTTGGAAATAAGTTTGGATTTATATTCTAAAGGAGTTTAGGATGTCCAATAGTGTGCCATTTTGAATTTTTGGCACACTTGAGAGATGATTAGTATATGGCAAAATAAACTTAATCCTAACAAATGATAATTAATACTAAAATCTAGGTATTCTTATGCCTTTACACTTTATTTTCCATGCTTTTCTTGCCATATACCATGTAATGACATCATATTGTTTTTAATTATATTATATGTCATAATGATGCTTAGGTTTAATTTTTTTAATGTCATGTATGTTTAGGTCTATTTTTACGTCATGACATCATAATTATTTGCACATATTTATTTATGCTATCATTATATGCCATAATCATCACTCATGCATTTAGGATTAATGAAAATTGATTTAAGGGGAAATGACATGATTTGAAGTCCCATGTATAAGGGAATCAACTAGTATTACCTAGAAAATGCATGAGACCTTAGTATAGGAATAACCAAAACTCATATCTCACATCAAATTGACATGTGTATGTATTGATACACCCTATACACATGTGAGATGTTAGAAAAATGAGTTAAGTTCAAGGTGCATAGTTTTTTGCATCTAGATAAACTCAAACTCATCCTATACCATTGATGGATCTTGGGGAAAGCTAATGTGCAAGTTATGTGCATTGAGCCCATAGATTATGGTCTAATATAAGGTTATAAAATCATTTTGAAAAACTTTTGTGTAGTCTATCTTTTGATAGAAATCACCTTTGATGAAGTTGATATAAAGTAGGCTCAAAACATTGAAGTTTTCTTTGTTTTTGAACTTTGTATCAATCTCACTATTTATGGGTATTTTATTTTTCAAATATTTTTCACCCATAATGATTTACTTAAGTATTATACATATGAAGTTTCACTATTTTTTAAATTACGTATAATTACTTATATATTTCTGAATTTCATTCTCTGAAATTGGATTTCTGCATTTGCAATTTCATTCTTTGAAATTGGGAAAGTCCAACTTGGGTTGGCATGAAAAGTCAAGTCCTGGGTACTTGGCAATGGAAAGTCCAAGCATGGGTCTTGGCATTTGGAAAGTCCAACATGGAGTTGTCATGAAAAGTTCAAGGGTGTAGTCTTGGCTATGTAAGTTAAAGTGTGTAGTCTTGGCTATGTAAGTCAAAGTGTGTAGTCTTGGCGGTGAAAGTCCAAGTCATGGGTACTTGAAAATTGGGAAGTTCAAGGGTATGATATTGGCGATGTAAAGTCCAAGCGGTAGTCTTGGCGACATAATTCCAATGTTTGGCAGTGTAAAGTCCAAGCGAGTGTCTTAGCAGCGTAAGCCCAAATATGCCTTGCCAGTGTAGACTCGGTTAGCATGACAATAGCCGATGGGAACATCTGAAGGCTAACATATGGATGAACAAATTATGGATGACTTGGAGGGATCTGATAGGCGTGAGGTTGATGGAGGTGGATAGAAGGCTTAGGTCTAGGCTAAGGGTTGTCTAGCAAGTATGAGGGCATCATACTTGGGTTAAAACCTCATGTTTGAGGTGTATCCGTCTACTGGGGTTATGGACCAATCGACTAGTCGAGTGTTTTGACACTTGACAACCTAGTAGACACTGATCAGTCGATTGAGGTTATGATCAGTCAACTTGAAGGAGTCAACTGATGCTCGATTGCAGCCGAGTGGCCTTGGCAATCGACTACAAGCATTGGGCAATCGACTGGTGTGGAGCAGTCGACTGCCATAGATGACAATCAACTAATGGATGCGGCCACAGAAGCGAGGTAGGCAAAACTAGCGCCTTGACTGCCTATGCATCAGTCGACTACTAGGGTTTGGCAGTTGACTGGTTGACTATCCGTTGGAGTTTTTCTAGCGTGGAACAAGCCATTGTGAGACAACGGTTGTAGGAGCAATTGACTGATGGGTATGAGTAGTCGACTACTTGGCAAAAATCATCCCGAGTTATAGATTTAAAAGGAGCTCAAATGGGACATTTTTGTCAAGGTTTTTATGGTAATTTGAGGAAATTTGCTGGTGCAAGTCAGGGTCTTCAAGTGCTTCCCAAGCAACCAACAAGCAAAGCAATCAAAGCTCACATTTATAAAGTGTTCTTTACATAGTTTGTTGTATTTACTTTGTATTTGCTTGTATCTTTCGTATTACTATTGTAATATTTTATACGAGGTTTCTCCGCCTTCAAATTGTTCTGAGAAGGAGTTTTTATTAGTGGTGTGTGCATCACTAGAGCTCACATGAGCTCGACCCGTCGAATAGGAACCTTAAGGTTCTGAACCACGTTATATTGTTGTCTTGTGCTTGTGGATTCATCTTCATATTCATATTTGTATCTTGTATTTCCACTGTGCTAACTGAATTGTAGAGACGAACGATTGAATTTCATCATCAAGCACGAAAATGCTATTCACCCCCCCTAGCACGTCACCAACGATCCTACAAAATATCAAAAAATGGCAGAGAGGCGACACGGTCGTGTGTCTTGTTAGTAATATATGAGAGATGTCCTAAGGAAATTGCCTTATGTTTGAACCATTTATATGATAAATGAAGATTCACTATTTGAGTATACATGTTTTCATGTATTTGATTAGATCTTAAACTCATTTACTGAATGTTCATGATACGATTCACAGCACGAGAGAATTTGTGATTGGATCACAACTAGTGAGTATCTCTACATGTGTAATTGTGATGTATCAAAATTATCCCTAGTCGATGAATTGATGGATTTGGACACCGTCAATTCTGTCGAGACTAGCATGAGGTATACTCCTTGGTGTATCCAAGCAGCTGATTCTCACTGACTGGAGATATTGTGATGTCCGGAGTTAATCGTGGATGCTAGTTATGACAACTAGTTCATTGGAGTGACCAGCCGTAAGACTTTATATGGTTCTCTGCATATATAGATATGTCAATGAAGTTCTTACTGTAGCTTAAGTGTGATGTTCCTTTGACTTGCAGTATTTAAGTCATCTTGGTCATGAAGACTAATGCTTTGACATCTTAAGCAAGCATCTTTGAGGATATGTGGACCCGGGATGATTGGGTATAAGTTGAAGTGATCGAAGGTGTTTGAATAGCCTATAAAGGATTCACCACTCCTTGCGAGGAGATGTATATCCATGTCCTCTCATCGGATTGTTACTAAAGTCTTTAGCCAAAGCATTACATGTTTAGAGTAAGGTACTCTTGGATACATGTGCAGTAACTAGAATCTGTAGGACGAGGAAATGATACTTGGGCTAGGTGTGACGTAGTCAACCTAGTGGGGACTAACACTATATACCATGTCGTGAACCAAGTGGGTATAAGATGCGTGAAGGGAACGGGGCACGAATCATTATAGCTGTTGAAGCGTTTCAGAAATAGTTCTGGATCAACTATTGATCTTTTCAGTTAATTGGGGATCATGATGTACTACTAGATGCCACTCATGATCGTTCTATAATTAATGGTTAATTATAGATGGCTAACATAAACCGAGAACTTATTTGGTCACACGCACAACGAGCGTAATCCGAAGGATTTAAAACGAGCTTGAGAATGAGATTCTCAGACCGAGAGAAACTAGGTTTGGTTGGACCAAACAAGGAGCGAGCATGAAAACATTTCAGTCGCAATGGAAGCGTAGATGGGCCGTGTCTTATGAAGACATGATGGATGAACCGAATTGGTTTGGTTCTAATCCAATGGTGAAGAATAAACCAAAGGGGTTTGGTTTGTTTTAAACGAATGAACTAAAGTTGGTTCGGTTCGTTTTAACTTAAAATAGACCAACTCGGTTCGGTTTATTTTAACTTAAGTTAATGGAGTGGGTTAACGGGTTTTTGGTTATGAACCAATAACCATTAGGAGAATTTGTTCTCTATAAAAATAGGGCTTAAGGGTTTTGTGAAAGCCTAACCCTAATCTTGCCACCCCCTCCCTCTCTTCTCCTTGTCTTGCCGGTGCCCAACCTCTTGTCGCCGCCCACCACCGCCCAAGCTTCTCCAGCTGGCGTTCAGCAGCTGCCGTCCTCCCCACTTGCCGGCGTTTAGCTGCTGCCGGAGGAGCTCCGGTGATCTTCCTTGGCTCCGGCAACAAGGTGAGCACCTAGCTTTCCTTATTTGGCAGGCGCAAGTTCTCCACCAAAGTTGTCTAGTTTTTGGGACATCTTGTTTCCTTCGTGTCGGAGCGTCATTTGGACAACATTTAGAGCTCCAACAGTGGCTACCTTGCCGTGGATTCGATCTTCGATAATCCTCATAGGTGGAGGACGAAGGATTCGTCAAACGGTTGACGAATACCTCTCCGGAGAAGCGAGTTTTGGGGACTCGGTTTTGAATCCGAATTTTTTATTCGGATTGTGATCTTCTCTCGATCACATCGTCTTCGACATGAGGCTAGTGATGTTGGAGATCGAATCATCACGAATGGCCGGCTAGAGGGGGGTGAATAGCCTTCGTTTGTTGGTCGTCGTATTTTGCTCATCTACAAAATGTTAGCGCAAGCGGAATATACAAATACAAACAAAGACAAACAAAATATAAGCAAGCAATACAAACACCGAGATGTAACGTGGTTCACGGCTACGCCGCTAATCCACGGTCTGATTCGTCCACGGTGAATCACTCTGCAATCTATCCACTAGATCTCTCCTTTGCACATAGCTAGGTGGAGGTAACCTCTTTACAATCAACACTCCTCTTACAAGTATAATGAAAATAAGCTTGGGTAAGAGGATGGAAAGCTTTAGGGAACTTTGGGAGAGTGTTAGAGTGTAAGCATTGGCCTCCCAAACCCTTACCCCCTTCCTTTTTATAGAGGAAGAGGGTTTCTTCCCGTTGACACAGGAGCAGTCGACTGATGGCACCCATCACCGACCAGTGTCAGATCCGCTGCCCAATAACTGCCGCTTCACGCTGGATACTATCCATCCAAGATCGCATCACGACCGATGGCACCCATCACGACCGATGTCAACCAATGAGTCCTCAACGAGGTCGTGACTCCATTCTGCGGCTCGCACACGCGCTGATATCACCGACCGCCGTCTCAGGCCGATCGATCACCATCGATCGGCCCATCTTGTGATCGGTGATCAACTTGATTCAGCCACATTAGACCAGTCGATCGACCCATCGACTCAGAGCAGTCGACTGCCATGACATGGCAGTCGACTGGTGTCGGGAAAACTCATCCGACACTTGGCCAAATGGCCAAGTTTCACCTAAGAGCTACCCTTCCCGGGTTACAATCGCTCACTCTCATCCCTCGGAGTCCCTCGCCTTTGAAGTTCTCTTCGTTCACGGCCACGTCCCTCGGCAGTATCAGGCGCACGGCTCTGCAATGCTCCTTCGCGTCTCTTTCCTCGAAGTCTACTTCCTCCAGCTTCACTCTAAGCTCCTCGTCCGGCGGTCCCTCAGATGCTCCAAGTGCACGGCTTCCGCAAAGCTATCCTTCACCGACTCAAGGCACGAGTCATGAGATGTGAAACTCGCCATGGCTCCATGTACGAATTACTAAGTCCTGCACGACTTCAACGCACATATCAAATCAACATTACAAACTAACTTAAACCCTTTGCCACACCATCAAAACCATATTACGTCAAGAGATTGCCCTAACAAGTGACTCGTATGAAGATGAGGCTCGTGGCTTTGTGAAGTCATCCCGACGATACTCAACGTGGATACGGTTAGAGGCGATTTCTAGCGAGAGTCGCTCTAGTTGATGTCTTTCCCGCTACACGTAATACGTCAGGTATACGTAAAATAATTTCTTTTTATTGCAAAATTTGAAACTACGGTTATATCTACACATGTTGTACTATGTATGCATATGGTGTGTGTGATGTAATAAATTAGATTTACTGCTTTTTATTTCTTCCGCTGTGCACATGTTTACGAAACATGTTCAAACACACACTCGCCGCGGTGTCAGAAATCCAACAGTGGTATCAAAGCCCAGGTTGTGTTTTGACATAATTGTAAATTTTTTTTTACAATAGTCGTAATTGTATTTATGAAAATTTTCTACTTTTGGAAAGTTTAGAAGTATTTATGGAATTTTTTTAATTTTGGAAAGTTTAGAAGTATTTATGGAAATCTTCTACTTTTGGAAAGTTAGAAGTATTTATGGAAATTAACACTTTCCATAAATAAAATATTTGATTAGATTTGGAAATTTATTTCCTAATTTAATCATGATTTGATTTGAAAATCAAATATAAAATATATTTTATTTCCATAAATAGTTTTGACAATTTAGGAAATTTATTTCCTAATTTAAAATTTAACTTTCCTTAATTGAGACCTTCCATAAATAAAATATGTGATTAGATTTAGAAATTTGTTTCCTAATTTAATCATGATTTGATTTTGGGAATCAAATCTCAATCATATTTTATTTCCATAAATAATTATGACATAAAAGGAAATATTATACATACCATAATTATATGTCATGTAATTGCATTAGATGCATATCATTATGCCATGCATGTCGTGACATGTAGATGTATGTCATGTCATGTAGATAATAGTTATTTGCATGCAAAGAGGATGAGACATAAAAACCCTTACTTAATATTAAAGCCTACACCTTCCATTAATATGGTTAGAACCAGAGTTCTGTTTCTTGTTTGGGTTGATGGACTCTCTCTAAGCCCGGCTCGAACCCGAACATGTTCAAACCATGGAATAGTTTAATACTAATACGGTAAGAGTCAGAGGTCAATCGTTATCTTTGGTTGTTGGACTCTCTCCAAGTCGGGCTAATTGGTTGAATGCGCTCTAACCATATTAAAACTATTTCTCGATTAATGGGTTGACTTTAAGCTGTAGCATCGGCTTGTTAGACTCTCTCCAAGGTCGATGTGAAGGGAGGTGAAGTCGGGTGCTATGCATATGATGCATACTTGTTAATGAGTTAACAACCCGATGTATGTGTGAACATTCAATTAGTTGATAACACATTGTGATAGTTGCATATATGTGATATACAATCGGTATATACGATACCTACCATTGTAGCTATGAATGGCTTGTTGGACTCTCTCCAAGGTTGTTCATATCTATGTTGGATATCAGTCCATTCGGATATGGACCTGCGATCTCCCGAAGTGATTTTGGGGTTTTTGAAATTCGAAAATTGAATGGAATTTATAAATGTATGTTGATGCATTTTTCATTTTTCTCATATATGCTCGTTTTGTATTTCTAGGTTAATCGATTGATCATGACGTCTTTAAATTTGCACACTATTTTGGATTCAAACAAATTGACTGGGCCTAACTTCTTGGACTGGCTTAGAAACTTGAGAATTTTTCTCAAGGCAGAAAAGCTCACGTATATCCTTGAAGAGCCTCTTCCCAATCGTCCTAGGGACGATGCAACTCCAGACCAATTGTTGGCCTATCAGAATCATGTGGCAGATTATGAACTGGCGAGTTGCATCTTGCTAGCCGCGATGGTACCCGAGCTGCAAAAGAAGCATGAGCATATGGATGCTAATACCATAGTCTTCCATCTTCACGAGTTGTTTGATGAGCAAGCGAGCTCCGAAAGGTTCGAAGTCTCCAGACTCCTCATCACCTCTAAGATGCAAGAAGGTTCATTTGTAGTGCAGTTTATGCTAAAGATGAATGGTTACATCGAGTCCCTTGCCACCCTTGGGTTTGTGATGGATCATGAATTAAGTATTGACTTAATTCTGCATTGTTTGCCCAAGTGTTTCTCACAATTTGTGATGAACTACCGGATGAACAAACTAGAATCCACTATTCCTGAGCTCCTCAATATGCTGAAGACTGTGGAGTCTTCTGTGAAGAATGAGGAGAAGGCGGTTCTGTTAGTTGATTCCTCAAAGAAAGGTTCTAAGAGAAAGCCAAAGGAATAGAAGAAAGAGAAGAACAAGAAGGCTAAGAAGGCAGAACCAGTACAAAAGAACATTTGCCATCATTGTGGCAAGGAGGGCCACTGGCGAAGAAACTGCAAGATTTATCTTGAGTCCGTGAAGAAGAAGAAGGCATCCGATGCCCCATCCTCTTTAGGTATCTTCGTTATTGATTGTCATTCTATTTCCTTAGACACTTGGGTATTGGATACTGGGTGTGACTCACATATATCTAATGACATACAGGGGCTAAGGAATAGAAGAAGACTCGTCAGAGGGGAGTCAAATTTACAAGTTGGCAATGGAGCAAAGGTTGCTGCGGTCGCCATCGAAACTTATTTGCTGAAGCTCCCTAGTGGACTAGTCTTAGAACTGGACAATTGCTATTATGTTCCTTCTCTAATAAAGAACATTGTTTCTATTTCTTGCTTTAATAGAAATGGTTATCATTTAACGTTTAGTAACAATTGTTGTTATATAACTTTGAATGACGTACTTTATGGGACTGGTACTTTGAGCAATGGTATTTATACGTTGGACGTATCCAGTAACATTTTCAATTTCGAAGCGAGCAACAAGAGTGCTCAAAAGGATAATCAATTAGACTCCTACATGTGACATTGTCGTCTTGGCCATGCAAGCAAGAAACACTTGTCCGAATTACACCGATGTGGAATTCTGGAATCGTTTGAATTGGATTCATATGATACATACGAATCATGCTTAAAAGGCAAGATGACTAAGTTACCTTTTATAGAAAAAGGTTAACGGGTGGGAGAGTTGCTAGGTCTAATACATACTGATGTATGTGGACCTATGTCAACTCAAGCTCTAGGAGGCTATAGCTACTTCATTATCATCACCGATGATCACTCACGGTTTGGGTATGTGTTCTTGATGAAATGCAAGTCTAAAGCCTTTGAAAGGTTCAAAGAATTTAGAAATGAAGTAGAGAAACAACATAACAAGAGTATTAAAATACTTTGATCGGATCGAGGTGGTGAATACTTAAGTCAAGAGTTTCTAGATTATCTAAGAGACAATGATATATTGTCTCAATGGACTCCGCCATATACACCGCAGCATAATGGTGTATCTGAGAGGCATAACTGGACCTTGTTGGACATAGTCAGGTCAATGATGAATCATGCGAATCTTCTAAAGTCCTTTTGGGGCTATGGACTTCAGACCGCTATTTTCTTGTTAAACAAAATGCCAACCAAGGTAGTCTCTACTACTCCATATGAGATATGGAATAGTAAGAAACCTCATGTATCTTACTTGAAGATATGGGGTTGTCATGCTTATGTGAAGCGGATTGTATCAGACAAATTGGATACTAAGTTTGATAAATGTCTATTTATTGGATACCCTAAGAAAATAAGGGGTTAACAATTCTATCATCCTATGGAACAAAAGGTGTTTGTTTCAAGGCATGCTGTGTTTCTAGAGAAAGAATTTCTCTTGCAAGAAAATAGTGGGAGTGTCGTTGAGCTTGAGGAGGCTTGAGAGACTCAAATAGACATTGATGAGATACCTGGTGAAGCACCACAGCCAATAACTCATAGTGATGAGCCATCGACTGGACCTATTAAGACACCACATCTTCGTAGATTTGGTAGAACACGCAATATTCCTGAGAGATATGGATTTCTCGTAAGTGAATCGAACGACATGTTACTCATTGATGATGAGGAGACTACCAGTTATGAAGAAGTTCTGAAAAGTTCAGAAAGGGATAAGTGGCTTGAAGCCATGAAGTCAGAAATGGATTCCAAGTATGAAAACCAAGTTTGGAACTTGGTTGACCCACCTGAAGGTATAAAGCCAATAGGGTGCAAGTGGGTTTTCAAGAAGAAAACCGACATGGATGGTAATGTGATTACCTATTGTAGGGGATCATTGGAATGCCAGAGGGGGGGGGTGAATAGCGTCGTGCTATACGTGATGGAGTATGTTCACATTTGATCGTCTACAAACTTCGTTAGCACAGCGGAATATAGATAATGATAACAATAACGAAATAAACAATCACACGAACATAAGCATATAATGTGTTTCGGAACCCAATGGTTCCTACTCCACGAATCGAGCTCTAAAGAACTCTAGTGATGCACACACAATCACTAATCACAAATAACTCCTTCTCGACACAAGTCGGAGGTGGAGAAACCCCTTACAGTGATTACACTAAGTAATACAAAAGATACAAGCTAATACAAGTATAAAATACAATGCAAGTAAAGAAAAACCACTTTACAATAACACTTTGGTTTCTTGATCTTTGATTGCTTGAATCTTGGTTAAAGACCCTAATTTGCATCAGCAAATCGCCTCAACAATGCTCAAGAAATCACTTTCTTTTTCCTCCTTCACAAGCTCCATTTAAAGCTTCAACCTGTGCTAGAAAAATCCGATCAGTTGACTGCTCGGGACCATCAGTCGACTGATGCCACTATTGTCGTGAGACAACGGCTAGATCCACGTTGGAAAAATCCAACGAATCCATCATTAGTCGACTGATCATGACCATCAGTCGACTGATCAAGCCTCCACTCGACTGCTGGCCGCAACAATCGAGTGAGACTCCATTCTGTGGCCGAAACACCGAGTATCAGTCGACTGATCACATGATCAGTCGACTGCCCATCTCTGCAGTCGACTGCTAGGCCACTTCCCGCAGTCAAGCCCTAGTTGACTCTTACCAGTCGACTGCCACATGACACCAGTCGACTGGCACACCTCAAACATTAGGTTTTAGTCCAAGTATGGTTCCCCCATACTTGCTAGACCACCCTTAGCCTAGACCTAAGCCTTCTAGCCACCTCCGTCAGCCTCACGCCTCTCGGATCCCTCCAAGTCATCCATGACTTGTTCATCCATCGCGCTAGCCTTCAGGTGCTTCCATCAGCTATGTCATGCTAACGGTGTCTACACCGCCAAGGCACATTGGACTTACGCCGCCAAGACTCCGCTTGGACTTTACGCCGCCAACCATTAGACTTATGTTGCCAAGACTCCCGCTTGAACTTTACGCTACCAATATCAAACTCCTTGGACTTCTCAAATGCCAAGACTCAAGCTTGGACTTTCCCTTGCCAACCCATGTTGGACTTTCCATGCCAAGACCCATGCTTGGACTTTTCTTTGCCAAGACCCATGCTTGGACTTTACATACCAAGTACTCAAGACTTGGACTTACATGCCAAGCACTCAAGACTTGGACTTTACATGCCAAGCACTCAAGACTTGGACTTTCCATGACATGGTCAACTCCAATCAGCCATCAAAGTCTCCCTCGAGTCAAACTTGAGTCCGGTTAAACCTAACCCGGGTTGATTGTATAAACAATCTCCCCAAAACATCAATAGACATTAATGTCAAACATCAATGTCAACTCACTTTGTCAAACATCAAAACATCACTCGAGTCAAACTCGAGTCTGGTCAATCGTGACCTGAACCGATTGCACAAACAATCTCCCCCTTTTTGATGTTTGATAAAAACACATACTTTTGAGTTAGAACACTAACTCAAATTCTTCTTACCAATTTCCCAAATTGGTAATCCCAAACATTCTCTCTGTTTTTGACTAACATCAAAAAGGTTCTCTCCAAGGAGGTTAATGTCTCATGTCCCAATAAGATCTTACAATCTCCCCCTTGGTCCAAAAATACCTAGGATGCCTACCATCTTTTTTGTGATAAGTCTCATATCACTTAAGAGAGGCAATCCTATACACTCTCCCAATTTCCAAAATGGGTATCTCAAAATCCCATTTTCCTCCTTATTAGAAAAAAAAATACTATCCATCATCCCATGATGGATACCTCCCCCTAAAGGTTTGCTCCCCCTTGACCATTGCACCAACAATGTCCTTGGGAAGTCCCCAAGCCAATAGGAACTCTAAACCATCAAAAATAAGGTTCAAAGTTCAAACATGAACTCTCCACACCTTAAATTTGATACAAACCCTAAACAACTCTCCTAATCCATATCCAATGGAATTTCACCATTTCTAATACTTCCCAAAACATATCCTAGGGTTAGGAGTGGTTAGGGACCTTTACCATAACTGAACACGGGTTAAACAACTTTGTTTATCCCAAAATCAGGCTATCAGTCGAGTCCTGCAGAAACTAGTCGACTGAAGTGCTCATCGATCGGCCCGCACCAAGCTCGCAACTATCTTGCGAGCGATTCGCTTACCACTTCCGCCCGGTGTTTTCCGCCAGGCGGTTTTGCGAGCGGTTTCGCTAGAGCGATGTCGTGTGCGAGTGCGAGCGGTTTGATGCGGGCAATTTGAGCGATTTTGCATGACGGTTTTGACCCAGGCGATTCTGCGTTCGATTACCACCCATCGATCATTGCCTGTAGAAGCGATCGATTTTTCAATTATCAGAATCCAAGTTTGAAAAACATAAGTAATTATAAATAGCTTAAAAAATCATGAAATTTCATTTGTATAATACTTATAACACTTATAATCGGTGAAAAATGATAGAAAAATATTTTACCCATAAAATATCGAAATTGATACAATATCCAAAAGTGAATAAAAACTTCAAAGTTTTAGCTCACTTTGTATCAATCTCATCAATGGTGATTGCTATCAAAAGATAGACTTCACCAAGGTTTTTCAAAAGGATTTTAAAATGTTTTCAAAATCTTATTTTGTATCATATTCCTTAGGCTCAATGTACATGACTTGTACACACAAGCTTTTCCAATGATCCACTTGTTGGTTAAAGATGAGTTTTAGTTCATCTAGATGCAAAAACTATGCACCTTGAACTTAACTCATATTCTAGCATCTCACATGTATCTAGGGTGTGTAAATACACATACATGTCAATTTAGATGTGAGATATGGGTTTTGGTTATCCTAATCTAAGGTCTCATGCATTTTCTAAGGCAACCCTACTTGATTCTCTTATGAATGAGACTCCAAGTCATGCCAAAGTCCTTAAATCAATTTTAATCAATTTAAATGGATGAATGATTATGACATTAATGTTGGGAATTGAATGCCCGCTAGAGGGGGGGTGAATAGCGTGCTACTGTATGTCGATGGAATTCGTTCGTGTTCGTGTCTACAAATTCGTTAGCGCAGCGGAATAGAAATAATAAAAGCAATAACGAAATACAATCACAAACACAAACACAACACAAGCATATAACGTGGTTCGGAACCGTAACGGTTCCTACTCCACGGATTGGGTTCGTACGAACCCTAGCGATGCCACAAACACCACTAAGCAATAAAGCTCCTTCTCGACAACAAGTCGGAGGTGGAGAAACCTCGTACAATGAATTACAACAAGTAATACAAAGTAAACAAGCAAATACAAGTGAAAATGTAAAGAACACTTTACAAACTAGGGTTTTGAGCGCTTGCTTGTCGGTTGCTTGGATGAGCTTGAAGGACCCTGAAATGCACCTGCAAATCGCCTTCAAATCGTCTCACGAAGCCCCCAAGCGATGCCGCAATCTCCACGAACAGCTTCCTTTTATCTTGCGTCGGGCTGGATTTCCGCCTGGCAGTCGACTGCCATAAGTCCCCAGTCGACTGCCAACACTGTAGCTGTGAGACAACGGCTCAATCCACGTTGGACAAGTTCCAACGGGACTCTCACCGATCATTGCCAACATTGGCGATCGCCCGTAGTCATTGCCCGATCGGCTGCGGTCGATCAATACTCGACACTCAATTGGCGATCGGCGCCATCCATAGCGATCACCCGGCGTGTCAGCTGCTCAATGAGCGATCATTGCCAAGGCACTTTCAGCCTTGAATGGCAGTCGAGCTCTAGTCGACTCACGGCAGTCGAACCGGCCATAATGCCAGTCGACTGCCAACCTCAACCATGAGGTTTTAACCCAAGTATGGTTCCCCCATACTTGCAAGACCACCTTTAGCCTAGACCTAAGCCTTCTAGCCATCTCCATCAGCCTCACGCCTCTCGGATCCCTCCAAGTCATCCATGACTTGTTCATCCATCGCGCTAGCCTTCAGATGCTTCCATCGGCTATGTCATGCTAACGGTATCTACACCGCCAAGGCCCATTGGACTTATGCTGCCAAGACTCCACTTGGACTTTACGCTGCCAATATCAATCCCCTTGGACTTCTCAAATGCCAAGACACAAGCTTGGACTTCCCTTGCCAACCCATGTTGGACTTCTCAAATGCCAAGACCATGCTTGGACTTTCCCTTGCCAACCCATGTTGGACTTTCCATGCCAAGACCCATGCTTGGACTTTTCCTTGTGCCAAGTACTCAAGACTTGGACTTTACCAAATGCCAAGTGTCCCACTTGGACTTTCCATTGCCAAGTACCCATGACTTGGACTTTACCTTGCCAAGACCCATGCTTGGACTTCTCATGCCAAGTGCTCAAGACTTGGACTTTCCCATAATCACATGGTCAACCCTGGTCAACCATCAAGTCAATTATAACCTGGGTCGATTGCATAAACAATCTCCCCAACATATTAACCGACATTAATGTCAAACATCAATGCCAAACTTTGTCAAGCATACTTTGTCAAACATCAAAACATCACTCGAGTCAAACTCGAGTCCTGGTCAATCGTGACCTGGGCCGATTGCACCAACAATCTCCCCCTTTTTGATGTTTGACAAAAACCAAACAAATCATTTGAGTTAGACCACTAACTCAAATCCCTTACCAATTATCCCAAATCGGTAAACACTCACCAAATGTTCTCTCCCAAACATTTCCAAAACATTCTCCCAACCATTCTCCCCCTTTTTGACTAACATCAAAAAGGTTTTCTCTCCAAGGAGGTCAATGTCTCATGTCCCAATGAGATCTTACAATCTCCCCCTTGATCAAAAATACCTAGGATGCCTACCATCTTCCTAGTGATAAGTCCTATATCACTCAAGAGAGGCAATCCTATCTCACTCTCCCAATTTCCAAATTGGGTATCAAACACCCATCAATTTTCAATTGATAACATTCTCCCCAAAAAAACATCCATCATCCCAAGATGGATACCTCCCCCTAAAGGCTTGCTCCCCCTTGACCATTGCACCAACAATGTCCTTGGGAAGTCCCTAAGCCAATAGGAACTCTAAACCATCAAAATTAAGGTTCTAAGTTCAACATAGAACTTTTACTCACCCTAAATTTGATACTTTGACCTAACATAACTCCTAATCCATATCCAATGGATTTTCACCCTTCATAATGCTTCCCAAAGCATATCCTAGGGTTAGGAGTGGTTAGGAACCTTTACCATAGCTGAACACGGGTTAAACAAACCTTGTTAACCCGAAATCAGACCTGGCAATGACTCGACAAGAATCGGCCGATCACATCATCACCGATCGCCACCAAGTGGCGATCAGCAAAATTCAATTTCAACTATCGATTCAATTTGAAATTCATAAATAATTATACGTATATCGAAAAATCATGAAAATTCATACGTATAATACTTATGACCAATACAATGGGTGAAAAATGTTTTAAAATTATTTTACCCATAAAATAGCGAAATTGATACAAAATCCAAAAGTGACTAAAAACTTTAAAGTTTAAGCTCACTTTGTATCAATCTCATCAATGGTGATTGCTATCAAAAGATAGACTTCACCAAGGTTTTTCAAAATGATTTTAAATTGTTTTCAAAAACCTATTTTGGATCACATTCCTTGGGCTCTATGTACATGACTTGTACATATGCTCTCCCAATGATCCACCAATAAAATTAGATGAGTTTTAGTTCATCTAGATGCAAAAACTATGCACCTTGAACTCAACTCATATCCTAGCATCTCACATGTATCTAGGGTGTATAAATACACATACATGTCAATTGGATGTGAGATGTGGGTTTTATTCTCCCTAAGCTAGGGTTTCATGCATTTTTCTAAGGCAACTCTACTTGATTCCCTTATAAATGGGACTCCAAGTCATGCCATAGTCCTTAAATCAATTTTAATCAAAATTTTCTTAAATGCATGAATGATTATGGCATTAATGAAGATATAAATAAGTATATGCTCATAATCATGATGTCATGGCATATGATATAAAAATAATCATACATGACATTAACCTAAAACCTAAGCATACTCATGACATATAAAATCATAGAAATAGGCATGATGTCATGACATGACATATGGCAAACAAAGCATGGCATATAAAATGTATAGGTATAATAATACCTAAGTTTTAATATTAATTGCCATTTGTTGAGACTTGTTGGGATTTAAACATATTTTGCCATATTAACCTAATCTCCCTAGTGTGCCAAAAACCCAAAATGGCACACCAACCTCTAAACCTAAATTGTGCCAAAATGATCATTTTATCAAACTTCATAATTAATATTGGCACATCCTAAAATCTTTTAGGATTAAAGACTCAAATGTATTTTCAAGGTAACCATAACCTTGAAAATAACCTAAAGTGTCACCTTTGTTATGGTTGAGTTAACTACCCATCCAATCAAGGTTGACACACCCTAAACCCATCTTAGCGTGAATCAATCACGCTCTTAGGAACCCAAAAACGATTTGAACTCCTAGGGTTACTTAGGTATTCCTTAGGGATAACTTCCCTAGATACCTTCCTAATGACCTTCCTAGGCTTATTAGCCTTGGTCATTTGGGTCTTGCCTAGGTTAACCTTAGGGATTGCCTCCCTAACAACCTTCTTAGTGGCCACCTTAGGTTTCCTAGAAACCCTAGCCACTAGGCACACCCTTTGGTCAACTCTAGGGATGACTTCCCTATTGACCTTGGTCTTCCTAGACCTAGTTTGTGTTCCATAGTCAAATGGAACACTATGGTAAGCCACCTTAGGCTTAGGTTTGTGACCCAAACCCTGTTTGCCTTTGGTTGACTTTTGACTCTTAGGTCCTAAATGCTGACTTTGAGATTTTGACCTTGGAGTTTGACCAATAGACCCTTGCATTTGATTTTGCATAATTTTGAGGGTCTTTTCCAATTTCTCGAGCCTTGACCTCAAGGCTTGGTTTTCTAATTCTAATTGCCCAATTTTAGAATTTTGATTTAAATCATGGGCATGGGACTTTCTAGGCATATGCCTAGTCCACTTAGGATTGAACCCTAGGTGCTCTTGCACCTTTCTAATGGTCTCCCTAGGTAACATTGGTCTAGTGTTATTTGACCTAGGTTTATCCTTAGATAAATTGTTTTTAGGGACATTAGTCCCAAATTTCTCCCTATTATCTAAGTAGACATTCTTAGCTCCTAAGCAAAAATACTTGTTCCTATTAGCATGCTTTTCATAAATTGCAAGTGAATTGAAATCCCTAGCATGCTTTTGCTTATAAATTGAAGAAGGAGCAAAATTAGAAGTTACCCTAGGGTTTGCCTTAGCTCCCCCTACATGTGATGCTCCATTTTGGGCCTTTTTCTCCCCTTTCTTGCATTGACTCCGGTAGTGTCCCAGTTGTCGGCACTTGAAGCATATGATATGCTCCTTGCTCTTGATATTTGGGGAACCGGCATCCTTAACTTTTGGAGCCGGTGGAGCTTTCCTAATCTTCTTTAGGCATTTGCTCTTGTAATGCCCAAATTCCCTACACTCAAAACACATAATATTATTTTTATTTGAGATTGGTGTGTTTGAGTTACCTAGTTCGGTGGTAGGTGCCGGAGTTGTATTTTGAGCTTCCTCATCTTGATTGGATGTTGAAGCTTCTTCTTGTTGCTCCGGTATGGAAGTTCTCTCCTCCCCCTCAATCCTTGAGGTGGATGCTTCTTCCACTTCCTCCACATCTTCCGATCCGGATGTTGATTCCCTATCAACCTCCGAATCCTCACTTCCTTGTGAGGATGATCTCTCTTCTTCACCCTCCTTATCTTCTTGAATTGATGGTGAAAACTCCTCTTCTTCTTCTTCTTGAACCGATGATGAATTTTCATGGAGCTTTGCCACTTGGCTCCATAACTCTTTAGCATCTACATAATTACCTAACATACACAAGATATTGTTAGGTATTAAATCAATTAAAAATTTTATCACCTTATCATTTTTCTCGGATGCTTGAATTTGCTCTTCGGTCCACCTCTTCTTTTTGAGGAATCCACCTCTTGGTCCTCTTGGATATTCAAATCCATCCATCAAAATGGACCATTCCTCAAAATCTCTCATCATAATAAAATCCTCAATTCTTCCCTTCCAAGAATTGAATCCTTCTCGTCCGTATAGGGTGTAGGGCACCGGTGTGTTAATGTCCCATCCAAGCTTGTCTTGGAATTCCATCTTCCCTCTAGCCTTTTAGCTCCGTGATTAGTCGTAGAAGAGCCGGTGCTCTGATACCACTTGTTGGGAATTGAATGCCCGCTAGAGGGGGGGTGAATAGCGTGCTACTGTATGTCGATGGAATTCATTCGTGTTCGTGTCTACAAATTCGTTAGCGCAGCGGAATAGAAATAATAAAAGCAATAACGAAATACAATCACAAACACAAACACAACACAAGCATATAACGTGGTTCGGAACCGTAACGGTTCCTACTCCACGGATTGGGTTCGTACGAACCCTAGCGATGCCACAAACACCACTAAGCAATAAAGCTCCTTCTCGACAACAAGTCGGAGGTGGAGAAACCTCGCAATGAATTACAACAAGTAATACAAAGTAAACAAGCAAATACAAGTGAAAATGTAAAGAACACTTTACAAACTAGGGTTTTGAGCGCTTGCTTGTCGGTTGCTTGGATGAGCTTGAAGGACCCTGAAATGCACCTGCAAATCGCCTTCAAATCGCCTCACCAAAGCCCCCAAAGAACTGATGCCGCAATCTCCACGAACAGCTTCCTTTTATCTTGCGTCGGGCTGGATTTCCGCTTTGGCGATCGCGCCATAAGTCCCTACCGATCGACAACACATAGTGTGAGACAACGGCTCAATCCACGTTGGACAAGTTCCAACGGGACTCACCCCGATCGGCCAACATTGGCGTCGATCGCTAACGCCGTAGTCGACGCCCGATCGGCTCACGAGCATTCTCGCTCGACACTCAATTGGTAGTCGACTGCCATCCATGGCGATCGCGCGGCCGATCAAGCTCGCTCAATGAGCAATGATCGCCAAGGCACTTCGACCTTGAATGGCGCGAGCTCTAGTCGACTCACGGCAGTCGAACCGGCCATAATGCCAGTCGACTGCCAACCTCAACCATGAGGTTTTAACCCAAGTATGGTTCCCCCATACTTGCAAGACCACCTTTAGCCTAGACCTAAGCCTTCTAGCCATCTCCATCAGCCTCACGCCTCTCGGATCCCTCCAAGTCATCCATGACTTGTTCATCCATAGCGCTAGCCTTCAGATGCTTCCATCGGCTGTGTCATGCTAACGGTGTCTACACCGCCAAGGCCCATTGGACTTATGCCGCCAAGACTCCGCTTGGACTTTCTGGCGCCAATATCAATCCCCTTGGACTTCTCAAATGCCAAGACACAAGCTTGGACTTCCCTTGCCAACCCATGTTGGACTTCTCAAATGCCAAGACCATGCTTGGACTTTCCCTTGCCAACCCATGTTGGACTTTCCATGCCAAGACCCATGCTTGGACTTTTCCTTGTGCCAAGTACTCAAGACTTGGACTTTACCAAATGCCAAGTGTCCCACTTGGACTTTCCATTGCCAAGTACCCATGACTTGGACTTTACCTTGCCAAGACCCATGCTTGGACTTCTCATGCCAAGTGCTCAAGACTTGGACTTTCCCATAATCACATGGTCAACCCTGGTCAACCATCAAGTCAATTATAACCTGGGTCGATTGCATAAACAATCTCCCCAACATATTAACCGACATTAATGTCAAACATCAATGCCAAACTTTGTCAAGCATACTTTGTCAAACATCAAAACATCACTCGAGTCAAACTCGAGTCCTGGTCAATCGTGACCTGGGCCGATTGCACCAACAATTAATGATGATATAAATAAACACATGCTCATAATCATGATGTCATGGCATAAGATGAAATTTAAAAACACATGACATTTAACCCTTAATCCTATACATAATCATGACATATAAATGATAAAAATAAACATGATGTCATGACATGTTATATGAAAAATCAGGCATGACATATAAAATGTATAGATATAATAATACCTAAATTTTAATATTAATTTTCATTTGATATGATTAGATTTATTTTGCCATATTACTACTAACTTCCCAAGTGTGCCAAAAACCCAAAATGGCACACTAACCTCTAAACCTAAATTGTGCCAATTTAATTGATTTTTCATAATTCCAAGAATGTATTAGCACATCCTAAAATATTTTAGGATTAAGAATCAAATCTATTTTCAAGGTAATCATAACCTTGAAAATTACCTAAAATGCCACCTTTATCATGGTTGAGTTAACTACCCATCCAATCAAGGTTGGCACATCCTAAAACCATCTAGCGTGAATCAATCACGCTCTTAGGAACCCACAACCTATTTGAGCTCCTAGGGTTAATTAGGTATTCCTTAGGGATAACCTCCCTAGATACCTTCCTAATGACCCTCCTAGGCTTGTTAGCCTTGGTCATTGTGGTGTTACCTATGTTGACTCTAGGGGTGACTCCCCTTGCAACCTTCTTAGTGACTTCCCTAGGTTTCCTTGAAACCCTAGCCACTAGGCACATACCTTGGTTACTCTTAGGGATAACTTCCCTAGTAACCTTGGTCTTCCTAGACCTAGTTTGTGTTCCATAATCAAATGGAACACTATGATAAGCCACCTTAGGCTTAGGTTTGTGACCCAAACCTTACTTGCTCTTGGATGACTTTTGTCTCTTAGGCCCTAGGTGTTGACTTTGAGTCCTAGACCCTTGACTTTGACTATTTGACCCTTGAAATTGATTTTGCATCTTCTTGAGGGTCTTTTCTAATTTCTCAAGCCTTGACCTCAAGGCTTGATTTTCTAATTCTAATTGCCCAATTTTTGAATTTTGATTTGGTCTTTAGGCATTGTCCTTTCTAGGCATATGCCTAGTCCATTTGGGGTTAAAACCTAGGTGCTCTTGTATTTTCCTAATAGATTTCCTAGGTAAGGTTTTTCTAGGGACATTAGTCCCAAATTTCTCCTTATTTCCTAAGTGGACACTTTTAGCTCCTAAACAAAAGTATTTATCTCTAGCATACTTTTCATGATGAATTGCAAGAGAATTAAAATTCCTAGCATGCTTTTGACTTCTAACTAAAGAAGGAGAATTATTAACATGATTTACCTTAGGGTTTGCCTTAGTGGCTCCCCCTACTTGTGATGCTCCATTTTGCCTCTTCTTTTCCCCCTTCAGGCATTGATTCCGGTAGTGTCCCGATTGTCGACATTTGAAGCAAATCACTTGCTCCTTGCTCTTGATTGTTGGGGAACCAGCATCCTTGATTTTTGGTGCCGGTGGAGCTTTCTTGATCCTTTTAGGACACTTACTCTTGTAGTGTCCTTGCTCTCTACACTCAAAGCATATAATATGAATTTTATTATTGTTTGAAGTGCTCGAGTTACCTAGGGTGGTGGTGAGGGTCTCTTGAGCTTTTTCTTCCTCTTGACCGGATATGGATGGCTCCTCTTGTTGCTCCGGTGTTGAGGATGCTCTAATCTCCTCCCCCTCAATCCTAGAGGTGGAGGTCTCCTCTTCTTCTACTTCCTCTTCCTCCTTGGATGTTGATGGTCTCTCAACCTCCAAGTCCTCACTTCCTTGTGAGGATGATGCATTTGCCTCTTCGGTCCCTTCCTCTTGGACCGGTGATGGACTTTCATGAAGCTTGGCCAAATCGCTCCATAGCTCCTTGGCATCCATGCACTCACCTAGGCTACATAAGAAGTCATTAGGAATTAAATCAAAAATAAATTTGATTACCTTCTTGTTTTTCTTGGAACTTTGGAGTTGATCCTCACTCCATCTCTTCTTTTTGAGGAAGCCACCTTTTGGTCCTCTTGGATACTCAAATCCTTCCATTAATAAGGACCATTCCTCAAAATCCTTCATCATCAAAAAATCTTCAATTCTTCTCTTCCAAGAATTGAAGCCTTCTCGTCCATAGAAAGCATAAGGGACTGGTGTGTTGATGTCCCATCCTAATTGTTCATGGACTTCCATCTTTACCCTCTAGCATGCTCCCTTAGTTGTTAAACCTTGAAGAGCGGCCTTGCTCTGATGCCACTTGTAGGGGATCGTTGGAATGCTAGAGGGGGGGGTGAATAGCGTCATCTATGCGTGATGGAGTATGTTCGCGTTTGATCATCTACAAACTTTGTTAGCGCAACGGAATATAGATAATGATAACAATAACAAAATAGACAATCACACGAACACAAGCATATAATGTGGTTCGTAACCGAATGGTTCCTACTCCACGGATCGAATTCGAATTCTAAAGAGCTCTAGTTATGCACACACAATCACTAATCACAAATAACTCCTTCTCGACACAAGTCGGAGGTGGATAAACCCCTTACAATGATTACACTAAGTAATACAAAAGATACAAGCTAATACAAGTGTAAAATACAATGCAAATAAAGAAAAACCACTTTACAATAAAACTTTGGTTGCTTGATCTTTGAATGCTTGAATCTTGGTTAAAGACCCTGATTTGCAGCAGCAAATCGCCTAAACAATCCTCAAGAAATCGCTTGCATTTTCCTCCTTCACGAGCTCCATTTAAAGCTTCAACCTATGCTAGAAAAGCCGATCAGTCGACTGCTCAGGACCATCAGTCGACTGATGCCACTGTTGTCGTGAGACAATGGGTAGATCCATGCTGGAAAAATTCAACGGATCCATCATCAGTCGACTAATTGTTGGAGATCGAAACGGCTGGCTAGAGGGGGGTGAATAGCCCTCAATCGTTTGGTGGCGGAATTCGCTCGTTCTCGTTGCGTTGCTTGTCTACGATTGTTGTTAGCGCAGCAGAATAACAATAATAATGAAACTAACAACAATACACAATCACACAACCCAAGATATACGTGGTTCGGAACCAAATGGTTCCTACTCCATGGGCGAGCTCACCGAGCTCTAGTTATGTGCACGACACTAACTAAACTCCTTCTCGACTACACGTCGGAGGTGGAGAAACCTCTCACAAGCAATTACAATAGTAATATACAAATACAAACAAGAATACAAATACAATACAAAAGAAACACTTTTCACCGATTGCTTTTGATCACTTGTTTGTTGCTTGCTTTGATTGGCTCTTGAAGGACTGGAATGCAGCAGCAATTCCCCTCCAATAGCTCCACAAAAAACAAACAAAAACCTCCATCTCGAGCTCCTTTTATAACCTGCTCGAGCTATTTTCGCGCCTAGCAGTCGACTACCAAAAGGCCCCAGTCGACTGCCCCTGTAGCCGTTGTCTCACAACGGCCAGATCCATGTCAGACAAGTTCCAACGGATCACCTACCAGTCGACTGATGATACACATCAGTCGACTGGTGACCTAGTAGTCGACTGCCCAGTCGGCTATGGAGCGTTCTGTGCTCGCGACACTCCCCTCGATCGCCATCCTCGGCGATCACGCTGCCGACATCGATCATTGCCGATCCATGGCGATGATCGCCAAGCACAAAACCCTAGCCTTACACCAGTCGAACCCTAGTCGACTTGGATCAGTCGAACCGGCACCTATGCCAGTTGACTGATGTCGGGTAAAACTTCAAACACCAAGTTGTTTGAGCATCCGACCGTCGGGTAAACCCTCAAACATCAAGTTTGAGCCTCCGACACTCAGTCTTAGCCACTTGGCCAAGTCCACCTTATCCCTTATGGAGTTCCCAACCGAAGCTCTCTTCCCTCGGTCTACGTCCCTCGGATGCGCCAAGCGCACGACTTCGCAATGCCATCCTTCGCGTTTCTTGCCCTCGAAGTATGCTTCTCTTTGGGCTCACTCCATTCGCTCCCCGTCCAGCGGTCCCTCTGATGCACCAAGCGCACGGCTTCGTATTGCCATCCTTCACCGACTCAAGGACCCCGAGCCTAGTGAACTTACCAAGTCCTCAAGAATTCCCACATGCACCAAGCGCACGACTTCGCAATGCATTTCCCATGACAAGCACCAAGCGCACGGCTTCGCAATGCTTTGGACTTTCCCATGCCAACACCATGTTGGACTTTCCCATGACAATCCCATGTCATATGTTTTGTCTATCATCAAAATACTATCATCTACCTGGGCCGATTGCACCAACAATCTCCCCCTTTTTGATGATTGACAAAACTGCCATCTCAAGTCTACCAATCCTCCCATATTGGCAATTCTCATATCCCAATGAGAATTCCAACAAACCCTAATTGGTAACTTGGTAACTCCTCCCCCTTTTTGACATTACATCAAAAAAGGTCCTCAAGGGTTTCAATGTCTCATATCCCAATGAGATCTTACAATCTTCCCCTTGGCATGCCCTCAATCTTTCTAGTGATCCCATATCACTTAAGAGAGGCAACCCAATTTTCCTCTCATGAGGAAATATACATCCATCTTCCCATGATGGATACCTCCCCCTAGAGGCTTGCTCCCCCTTGACCATTGCACCAACAATGTTCTTGGAGAATCCCTAAGCCAATAGGAACATTAACCAAATCAAAATTAAGGCAAAGTTCAACAATGAACTCTCTTCCACCTTAAAGTTGATACTCTCCCTAAAACCCTTCTCCTAATCCATGTCCAATGGATTTCCACCCTCTCTAATGCTCTCCCAAGCATATCCTAGGGTTAGGAGTGGTTAGGGGACCTTAACCTAGCTGAACATGGGCCTAACCAACGAAATATTTGCCACCCCATCGATCATTGCCAGATCCATGGCGATCATTGATAATCGATTCTGGATTTTGACATTTCAGAAATGGATTTCCGAAATCCATAAGTAAATATACATAAGTTTAAAATTCTTGAAATTTGGTATGTATATTACTTATCATAAACACTATGGGTGAAAAATATTGAAAAATTATTTTACCCATTAAATTAGGAGATTGATACAAAGTCCAAAATTTAAGAAAAGCTTCAATAAAGAGCCCTCTTTGTATCATCCCATTCAATGGTGATAGCTATCAAAAGATAGGCTTCACCAAGGTTTTTCAAAAAGTTTTCAAAATGTTTTTAAAACCTTTATTTTCTTTTTCCTAAACATCTCACCAATATCTAAATGTGTAAAACACATACAAGTCAAAAATCTTAGTGAGATGTGGGTTTTTTGTTCTTTATGTTCTCATGCATATTTCTAAGGCAACATAATTTGATTCCCTTCAAATTGTGCCATAGTCCTTAATTTCATTTTATTTAATGCATGATATGATTATGGCATAAATATGATATAGATAAAAGCATATGCCAAAATCATGATGTCATGGCATGTAAATGACATTTAAGCATACATGACATATAAAAATAAATCTAAACATTATCATGACATATTTAGAGATAAAAATGAAAATGATGTCATGACATGGCAAGGCAAATAAAGCATGTCAATAAAAATATACTAAGGTATAAAATACCTAAGTGTTAAAATCAATTTGCCATTTCTAGGGATTAAATTCACTTTGCCTTAAACCATTCATTTCCCTAGTATGCCAAAAACCCAAAATAGCACACCATGACCTCTATGACCTAATTGTGCCAATTTAAATCATTCTAAACTTCTCAAACACATTGGCACATCCTAATGTGTCAACTCTACTATGGTTAGGTTAACTACCCATCCATTTAGGATTGACACACCCTAACCCATCTAGCGTGAATCAATCACGCTTTTAGGAACCCAATACCTATTGGAGCTCCTTGGGTTAACAAGGTATTCCCTAGGGATAACTTCCCTAGATACGTTTCTAATGATCCTTTTTGGTTTTGAAGCCTTAGTCAAATGGGTCTTACTTGGGTCAACTCTAGAGGTGACTCCTCCATTGACCTTCTTAGTGGCTACATTTGATTTCTTTGAGGTGTTAGCCACTAAACACATACCATGGCTAGACTTAGGGATGACTTCCCTATTAGCCTTGGTTTTCCTAGACCTAGATGTGGTTCCATAATTAAATGGAACATTATGGTAGGACATAGGTTTGTGACCCAAACCCTTCTTGCCCTTAGACACTTCTTGTTTTCTAGGTCTTGACTTTTGTACATTAGACCCCTTAACCGAATTTGATATTATTGCTAGGGTATTCTCCAATTTTTCTAGCCTTGACCTCAAGGCTTGGTTCTCTAGCTCTAATTTTTCCATTTTTGAATTTTCATTAGGTTTTTGGAAAGACCTTTTCCTTTTCGGCATGCGCCTAGACTTTTTGGGATTAATACCCAAATTTTCTTCTACTCTCCTAATTGATTCCCTAGGCAAAATATTTCTAGAATTATGAGTCCTAGGTTTATCCTTAGAGAAACTAACATGCTTAGCACCTAAGCAATAAACCTTATTGTTTCTCCTAGCATGCTTTTCATTGATAATAGCAAGAGAATTAAAATAATTTTTGGCATGCTTTTTGACTTTAGGAATTGAAGGTGCATTAACTAAATGTACCTTAGGGTTAGCTTTTGGAGATCCCCCTACATGATATACACCTTCTAGCCCTTTCTTCCTCCCCCTAGGGCATTGGCTTCGGTAGTGCCCCTTTTGATTGCATTTAAAGCATACAATGTGCTCTTTGCTTCTAGTTTTGGGAACACCGACATCCTTTGACTTTAGGTTGACTTTTGGTGTCAATGCCTTTTCCTTAGCCAATTTTGGGCATTTGCTCTTGTAATGCCCTTTCTCCCTACACTCAAAACAAATAATATAATCTTTACGATTAATTATAATACATGAGTCACCTAGGGAGTTGGTGGAAGCCTCTTGGTCATTTCTTCCGGAGGTAGATGCTTCATTTAGGCTTGGCTTCGGAGTGGAAATCCTTTCCTCCCCCTCAATGCTAGAGGTGGAAGTCTCCACCAAATCATCAACATCTTCAAATGTGGATAGGCTTTCTTCCACGACATCTTCCTCTACTTGTGACGATTGGGAACTTTCTTGAAATTTCATTATCTTCTCCCATAATTCCTTTGCATCCCTATAGTCACCCAAACTAGACCAAATATGATTAGGTAACAAATCACCAAGCAATTTAATTACCTCAAGATTTGTCTTGAAGTCCTTTATTTGGTCTTGGGTCCATCTTGACTTCTCAATTTGCCTATTTCTTTCATCCCTAGGCAATTTGAAATCGTTTTCTAAGATTAGCATAAAATCAAAATCGGTTTCTAGATATACCTCCATTTTTCTTTTCCATCATAGAAAATCTCCTTCGAATTTTGGTGGTTAGAGATTGTAGCCGGCCATCTTACAATGCTCTCACGGCGGTTAGTCCTTGAACAGCGACCTCAGCTTTGATACCACTTGTTGGAGATCGAAACGGTCGGCTAGAGGGGGGTGAATAGCCCTCAATCGTTTGGTGGCGGAATTCGCTCGTTCTCGTTGCGTTGCTTGTATACGATTGTTGTTAGCGCAGCGGAATAACAATAATAATGAAACTAACAACAATACACAATCACACAACACAAGATATATGTGGTTCGAAACCAAATGGTTCCTACTCCACGGGCGAGCTCACCGAGCTCTAGTTATGCGCACGACACTAACTAAACTCCTTCTCGACTACACGTCGGAGGTGGAGAAACCTCTCACAAGAAATTACCACAGTAATATACAAATACAAACAAGAATACAAATACAATACAAAAGAAACACTTTTCACCGATTGCTTTTGATCACTTGTTTGTTGCTTGCTTTGATTGGCTCTTGAAGGACTGGAATGCAGCAGCAATTCCCCTCCAATAGCTCCACAAAAATCATGACAAAAACCTCCATCTCGAGCTCCTTTTATAACCTGCATCGAGCTGTTTTAGCGCCTAGCAGTCGACTACTAAAAGGCCCCCAATCGCCCCGTAGCTTGTCTCATAACGTACCGATCCACGCCGCAAGTTCCAACGGATCACCTACCGATCCAACGATGATGCACATCGGGCCGATTGGTGACCTAGTAGTCGACTACCCAGTCGGCTACGGAGCGTTCTATGCTCGTGACACTCCCATCGATCGCCATCCTCTAGGCGCCGACTGCCGATAGATCGACCATCGCCGACATATCCGATCCGCTGTGCACAAAACCCTAGCCTTACACCAGTCGAACCCTAGTCAACTTGAATCAGTCGAACCGGCACCTATGCCAGTCGACTGATGTCGGGCAAAACCTCAAACACCAAGTTGTTTGAGCATCCGACCGTCGGGTAAACCCTCAAACATCAAGTTTGAGCCTCCGACACTCAGTCTTAGCCACTTGGCCAAGTCCACCTTATCCCTCATGGAGTTCCCCACCGAAGCTCTCTTCCCTCGGCCTATGTCCCTCGGATGCGCCAAGCGCACGACTTCGCAACGCCATCCTTCGCGTTTCTTGCCCTTGAAGTATGCTTCCCTTTGGGCTCACTCCATTCGCTCCCCGTCCGACGGTCCCTCGGATGCACCAAGCACACGGCTTCGTAATGCCATCCTTCACCGACTCAAGGAGCCCGAGCCTAGTGAACTTACCAAGTCCTCAAGACTTCCCACATGCACCAAGCGCACGACTTCGCAATGCATTTCCCATGCTAAGCACAAAGCGCACGGCTTCGCAATGCTTTGGACTTTCCCATGCCAACACCATGTTGGACTTTCCCATGACAATCCCATGTCATATGTTTTGTCTATCATCAAAATACTATCATCTACCTGGGCCGATTGCACCAACACTAATCATGACCATTAAAATCGAGCATCACCGACTAATCACATGATTAGCTCTCGTCATCACCGACATCATCTCATCTGCAATGAATAGATAGGCTACTTCCCGCAAATAAACCCTAGTTGATTCTTACTAGTCGATCGTCACATGGCACCGGGCCGATCGGGCACACCTCAAAAAATCCGGCTTTTAGTCCAAGCAATACGTAAACTGAAATGGCACCGCGGGCACACCTCAAACATGAGGTTTTAGTCCAAGTATGGTTCCCCCATACTTGCTAGACCACCCTTAGCCTAGACCTAAGCCTTCTATCTACCTCCGTCAGTCTCACGCCTCTCGGATCTCTCCAAGTCATCCATGACTTGTTCATCCATCGTGCTAGCCTTCAAGTGCTTCCATTGGCTATGTCATGCTAATGGTGTCTACACCGCCAAGGCACATTGGACATACGCTGCCAAGGCTCAACTTGGACTTTACGCCGCCAACCATTGGACTTATGCTGCCAAGACTCCCGCTTGGACTTTACGCTGCCAATATCAAACCCCTTGGACTTCTTAAATGCCTAGACTCAAGCTTGGACTTTCCCTTTCCAGCCCATGTTGGACTTTCCATGCCAAGACCCATGCTTGGACTTTTCCTTGCCAAGACCCATGCTTGGACTTTACATGCCAAGTACTCAAGACTTGGACTTTCCATGACATGGTCAACTCCTTTCAACCATCAAAGTCTCCCTTGAGTCAAACTCGAGTCCGGTTAAACCTAACCCAGATTGATTGTATAAACAATCTCCCCAAAACATCAACAGATATTAATGTCAAACATCAATGTCAATTCACTTTGTCAAACATCAAAACATCACTCGAGTCAAACTCGAGTCCGGTCAATCGTGACCTGAGCCGATTGCACCAACACCTATAAGGCTAGATTGGTGGTGAAATGATATCGTCAAAAGCAAGGTGTTGATTATGACGAAACCTATTCACCTGTAGCTATGCTTAAATCCATTCGAATGCTCCTAACCATAGTGGCTCATTATGATTATGAGATATGTTAGATGGATGTGAAAACAACTTTCCTTAATGGAAACCTACTCTAGGATGTGTATATGATACAACCTGAGGGTTTCACATCGGTTGATAAAACCAAGGTATGCAAATTGCAACGGTCTATATATAGACTGAAGCAAGCATCCAGGAGCTGGAATATCCATTTTGATGAGACAATCAAAAAGTTTAATTTCTCACAAAATCCAGACGAACCTTGTGTGTACAAGAAGGTTAGTGGGAGTGTAGTCATGTTCCTAGTATTGTATGTCGATGACATATTACTTATAGGAAACGATGTTTCTGTCTTACAGTCGGTTAAGATTTGGTTGTCCAAGACATTCTCCATGAAAGACCTAGGAGAAGCAACCTACATCCTCGAGATTAAGATCTATAGAGATAGATCAAAACGGTTGCTTGGTCTTTCACAGTCTACATATATTGACCGAGTGCTAAAGCAGTTTAGCATGTTGGAATCCAAGAAAGGCTTCCTACCCATCAGGCATGAGATACACCTTTCGAAGTCTATGTGTCCGCACACAGAAGACGAGAGGCTTTGCATGAGTAAGATTCCCTATGCATCCGCAATAGGGTCTGTCATGTATGCTATATTATGTACGAGGCCCGATGTATCATATGCTCTGAGTGTCATGAGTAGATACCAGTCTGATCCAAGAATGGATCATTGGGCGGCTGTTAAGATGATCCTTAAGTACTTAAGAAGAACTAAAGATGTGTTCCTAATATATGGAGAAGGGGACATGGTGATATGTGGGTATACGGATGCCAGCTTCCAAACAGACAAGGATGATTCCAGGTCTCAGTGAGTACCGAATGCTTGGATAAACCAAGTAGCATAACATGTGCTAGTCTCATAGAACTGATGATGTCCAATCTCATCAATTCATCGACTAGGGATAGTTTCAATACTTACATGATTACATGTGATAAGATACCCACTAATTGTGATCCAATCACAATTTCTTTCATCTCATGCATCGTATTGTGGACTTCAGTACATGAGTTTAAGATCGAATCAAATAAATGGATAATGTATACTCAAATAATGAATTTTATTAATAACTTCTAAGGTGATTGTCTTAGGACATCTCTCAATTACATCAGAGATTGTAGTAAAGGTGTCTTGTGCCAGGACTCCCTCTAGAGCTCATCTGTGGAGTAGGAATTTAAATTTCAAACCACGTTAAATCTCTTTTCCTCATATTATTTATTGTTGCAGTCGGAGAGAACCCTAGTTCTCTTCAACACTTACATTTAGAAGGGACAGAAAATCTATGTTGCATCATTGACCATTTGATGACTCAACCTCTTGCACGACTTGCCACTAGCCAGCTCGACACTCGACATCTTGGCCACTCAAGCTACTCAGCCATTTGGGTGACTTGGTAGCTTTGGCAGTTGGGAATCATTTGATGCACTAGAGGGGGTGAATAGTGGTTTTTGTTTGATTTCACTCGATTCGATCATGTTTGTGCTCACCTACAAGATTGTTAGTGTGCAGCGGAATTCGAAATACAAGTAGAAACGAAATAAAAAAAAACAATCACAAGCACAAGACCAAGGTTTTTATATGGTTCAGAACCTACAATTCCTACTCCATGGCCGGACTTTAGTGTCTACTCCACTAAACCTCGTCTTCTTCTCGGAATACAATCTGGAGGTGAAGAAACCCCTTACAATATGAATTACAAAAGTAATACAACCAAATTCAACAACTACAAAAGCAAATACAAATGAAATGCAAAGAACACTTTACAAGAGAATGCTTTTGATCGCTTTCTTATTTGGTTGCTTTGAATGCCTTGGAAGGTCTGAAATGCAACAACAAAACCCCTCCCAAATGCTCAAGAACTGGCTTCATCGATCTCCTTATCAAGCTCCTTATAAAGCTGCAACTCGGGTTGATTTCCCCCTTCTAGTCGACTGCTCTCACCTAGCAGTCGACTGAACACTGTACCGTTGTCTCATAATAGCTTAATCCATGTCAGATTAAGTCGACTAGTCGATTGCTCTGACCTAGCAGTTGACTGCCATAGGCCAGTAGTCGACTACCCAATATTCTATGCCTTGGCCCATTAATTCCAGTCGACTACTAGTGGCCAGGTGATTGTCAGAGCTATAGAAGTTGTCGAGCCTCAGTTGACTACACGACTAGTCAACTACTATAGTCAACTAGACCTTCTGAGTATCAAACACTCGGTCAATCAACTTGTCTATATCCCTAGTCGACTAGTAAACCTCAACCGTGAGATTTAACCCAAGAAGGATCCCCTCATACTTGATCGACCACCCTTAGCCTAGACCTAAGCCTTCTACCCACTTCCATCAGCTTCATGCCTTCAGGGTCGATCCGAATCCTCCACAACTCCTTCACCCTTCGTGTCAGCTTTCAGGTGCTTCCATCAGCTATATCATGCTAACTAGGTCTCCTTTGTGAAGGTTCATTTGGACTTATGCCGCCAAGACTACATGCTTGGACATTACGATGTCAAAATCTCACCCTTGGACTTTTCGATTGCCAAGACTCAATGCTTGGACTTTCACCGCCAAGACTACACCCCATGCTAAGACCATTCTTGGACTATCCATGCCAAGTTTCCAAACAGACTTCCATGCCAAGTTTCCAAACAAACTTCCATGCCAAGACTATCCTTGGACTTTCCATGACAAGACCATTCTTGGACTTTCCATGCCAAGTATCCAAACTTGGACTTCCCCTCGAGTCTCACTCGAGTCTGGTCAACCTTGACCTGAGGTTTGATTGCTCCAATAATCTCCCTCATATGACTTTGGATATCCGAATCATCCACTTGTCATATAGTCAATATATGGTCAAACCCATATTATCAAACAATGGTCAACACATTGTCAAACATCAAAACCCTACTCGAGTCCCACTTGAGTCTGGTCAATCGTGACCTGAGCTGATTGCACCAACAACCTTCCCCATTTTAATGTTTGACAATACCTTTAAGTTAGGCTAACAATAACCCAACTTAACTCTTCCATGCCAAAGCATAGTGAAGGTTTACCTAACTTAAACCTCACTTCTCCCCTTTTGGCACATATAAAAAAGCCTACCAAGATTTTCAATGTTTCATCTTTCAATGAGATCCTACATTCTCCTCTTTGGTCTAAAATCATCTAAAATGTCTTCACTCTTTCTAGTGATAAATCTCATATCATTAAATGAGAGGCAATCCATAATGAAATTTTACCTAACTACTAATACTACACCCCATGCTAAGATCATTCTTGGACTATCCAAGCCAAGTATCCAAACATAGACTTCCATGCCAAGACGATCCTTAGACTTTCCATGACAAGACCATTCTTGGACTTTCCATGCAAAGTATCCAAACTTAGACTTCCCCTCGAGTCTCGCTCGAGTCTGGTCAACCTTGACCTGAGGTTTGATTGCTCCAAAATCTCCCTCATATGACTTTGGATATCGCAATCATCCACTTGTCATATGGTCAATATATGGTCAAACCCATATTGTCAAACAATGGTCAACACATTGTCAAACATCAAAACCCTACTCGAGTCCCACTCGAGTCTGGTCAACCATGACTTAGGTTGATTGCACCAACAACCTCCCCCATTTTGATGTTTGACAATAACTTTAAGTTAGGCTAACAATAACCCAACTTAACTCTTCCATGCCAAAGCATAGTGAAGGTTTACCTAACTTAAACCTCACTTCTCCCCTTTTGGCATATATCAAAAATCCTACCAAGATTTTCAATGTTTCATCACCCAATAAGATCCTACATTCTCTTCTTTGGTCTAAAATAATCTAGAATGCATTCACTCTTTCTAGTGATAAATCTCATATCACTAAATGAGAGGCAATCCATAATTAAAGTTTACCTAACCCTCACTTCTCCCTCTTTGTAATCAAGGTATATCCATCATACTAAGATGGATGACCTCCTCCTAAAGGCTTACTCCCTTTGACCATTACAACAACAATGTCATTGGAGAGTTCCTAAGCCTATAAGAAATCTAAACTAATCAAAAATGAGAGTAAAAGTTCAGAATTGAACTTTAACCTCCCTTAAAATCCGATACTTAACCCTAAATAACTCTCCTAATCATTTTCAATGATTATTTTACCCTTCCATTGCTTTCCAAAGCATATCATAGGGTTAGGATACGTTAGGATAGCTTAAAATTGTTAATAAATAGCTTGACAAATCTTGTTCAGTCGAAATCAACTTCAGAAGTTGAGTAGGTCAGCAACCAATCACCGCCCCACCACCAGTTGACTGCCCCACCACCACTCAACTACTCCAAGTAGCAGTCGATTAGTTTCTACAAATGCAGAAATTAGTATTTCAGAATTTAGATTTGAAAAATTATAAGTAATTATACGTAATTTGAAAATTTATAAAAATTCATATGCACATTACTTACATTAAATACAATGGGTAAAAAATAATTTTAAGTTAAAATATCCATTATTTTAAGAGATTGATACAAAGTTTAAAAGCATTGAAAATATCAATGTTTTGCCTAACTTTGTATCAACATTCTCAATGGTAATTGCTATCAAAAGATAGGCTTCACCAAGGTTTTCGAAAATGATTTTAAAATATTTTTAAAACTTTATATTGAACTATCGTCTATGGGCTAGATGTACATGACTTGTACATTAGTTTTCCTCATGATTCCTTAATGTCATATTTAGAGTTTGAGTTCATCAAGACGCAACAACTAAGCACCTTAAACTTAACTCACATTCCTAACATCTCACATGTGTCTAGGGTGTATGAAAACACACATAAGTCATCCGTATAGTTTTGTGAGATATGAGTTTTGTTCTTTCCTAAATCTAAGGGTTCATGCATATATCTAGGCATATTCAATTTGATTCCCTTATCTTGAGACTTTAAATCAATGCCATTGTACTTAATTTCAAATTAATTATCCTAAACTCATGAATATGATCATGTCATAAATGATTCCATAAATTAAAACATTTGCCAATGATGCATGATTCCATAACATGATATAATTAAACTAAGTATTATCATGACATTTTATAAGATAAAATGAAGCATGATGTCATGACATGGTATATGACAAACAAAGCATGACAAATAAATAATATCAAGGTATATAAATACCTAAGTTTTATGCCTAATTGTCATTTCCTAGGATTATGTCAATTTTTCCATAATACTAATTTTTCCTTAAGTGTGCCAAAAATTCAAAATGACACACTATTGACTCTATTTCTACTTGTACCAATTTTGATCAATTTTTCAAACTTCATAATTTCTGTTGGCACATAGTAAAATCTTTTAGGATATATTTATAATTTTATTTTCAAAGTATTACAATACTTCGAAAATGCTCTAAAGTGTCACCTTTAACATGGTTAGGTTAACTACATATCCATTCAAGATTGGCACACACTAAACCAATCTAGTATGAAGGGATCACTCTCTTAGAAACCCAATACCTATTGGAGCTCCTTGGATTAAAGGTACTCTCTAGGGATGGCTTCCCTAATGACCCTCCTAGGCTTTGAAGCCTTGGTCATTTAGGTCTTTTCAAGGTTAACCTTAAGGATAACATCCCTTGTAACCTTTCTAGTGACATTCCTAGGCTTCTTCAAAATCGTAGTTGTTGGGTCAAGAAGCGTCGCTAGAGGGGGGGGGTGAATAGCGAGCGTGAAATCTTTTATTTTCATTCGTTCGATTAAGACAAAGTTGTGCAGCGGAAAAATAAATAAGAAAATTTATTTTTACATGGTTCATAATCCAACTGTTGCTACTCCAAGGCCCCGCGATCCTTAACCGCGTACGAAAGAGCAATCCACTATAGAGTCTCCTCCTCATTGTAGGTAGGAGACAATGATCACAAAAACTGAAAGCTCGAGGATGAGGCAACAAACATACCTCACCTCGTTACGATTAAAACTACGAATACAATAAATAAAAACAAACTTGCTACTGCCGACGAAGAGTTGTGAACTTGGTGTTGCGTCAGCATTATGACAGCGTTGCGATGTTAGAGCTTTAGCATTGTGGGAGCACTTTGAGAGCAAGATTGATGATGTAGGGTTCAAGTCCTCCCCTCCTTTTATAGACTTATGCCTTGGAATAAGTCTAGATACAAATCAACAACTCATGGATCTTATCACGAGGTGACACTTTATCTTATCGCGAAGTGGCGACGTCAATCGTTATCTTTTTTGACCTTGTATATTTGGCTAATTCGTCGCCATCAGTTGACTTTTGGAACATTAGTCGACTCCCAATAGCCAGCAGTCGACTGCCAGCTTGGTCACTCCCTGCAATAAGAGGTTAGCACGGAATATGATAAATATGACGGTTCCTTACCGTCCGATCTCACCCTAGACCTTCCACTAGATGTCTTAGTCGGATCGCCGCCTACGATCATCCCCATACAGAGGACATGACCTTACCATCTCTCTTCGAACTCGTGCTTACCTCTGGTCCTTTATGACATGTCGTTTTGCTTCTGGTCTTCACCTGGGTTCTTCGACTCCCATGAAGTTCTCCTAATGTCGCCTAACCACCATGGTTTCTCGACTTCAGATTCTTCGGGTGTCGCTGACCTTCGGCTTAGCTTAACCATCTCCTGCACACTTAGTTTAGCTCATGAGATAATGATATGACCTTAACTTTGGGTCTTTTCCATAATCAAAACCTAGGTTCGATTATCTAGTGCCCCTGCACCAACAATCTCTCCCATGGCAAACTGACACAAAGTTAAGGGAAATTTAAAGTATACAACAAATAGAGTAAATGATAAATGTCATTTCAAAAACTCCCCCTTAACCCTAGGTGAGTTTTGAAAGAGATACTTTAATTTTTAAAATTAGATTTTGTGTTACTCCCCCTTAACTTTCGCTCTTCTCCCCCTTTTTCCATAAATCAAAAAAGGGTGGTTTATATAAAATAGGGGTTTAAAAACAACATGTTATAAGCATGCGTCTAGAATTAATAAGGATAAATCAACTATGAGTCCAAGCATGCGTCTAGCATTGGTTCGAGGTATGTCCCTCTGCACCAACAATTTAATATGTTTTTATAAACATAATTTAATTTCCAAAATACTTATAAGTTTATTTTCAAAAAGAACTTTTAAGGGTTTGTAATATAACCCTTAGGGTTAGTTTGCTCTTCCCCTTAGTCAAATATATAAAGTATAAGAGATTTAGGGGGCACTAAACTTTGGCCTAGAGAGTTGTATACTTAGTATTGGACAATCGAAGTTACAATTATTCGTTAAGTGAAATAGTTGAGAAAATAGGTAGCATTTGGAAAAGTTTATGTTTTGTGTATATTATAATTATTCCTTAACATCTCACCCATTCTATGTGTCTCAAAAATGCGTTTGCGTTATATGTTTTGTGAGATGATTTTAACTTGATTAATGTTAGACAACCTTGGGTTAGATTCGGATTTAACCCTTAGTTCATCAAGTAAACTTTTCAAGAAATTGGCTTCCAGGTCGTGGCGAGGCATAAGAGCCTTCTTTGATCGGAACAACGACCACTTCTTTAGACAAAGCCAAATTAAAGAAATTGATTACTTGAGTCACTTAAGATTACTTCCTAGTCTAACTAGTTTAAGATACGGCGAGGTAGCTTCAGCTAGTTCAACTCAGCCAAGTGCACCAAGCTAGATATGCCTTATCTAGCTCAAATACACGAGACATTATTTCCCTAACGTACTATCATCTCTCCGTGTCCTGATACTATGTTGCCAAAGTTGACTAACTATTTGTCCTATCTAGCCATTCTAAAAAGTAAAACAAAATAACTAATCATGCAATGATTTTCCTAAGGAAGCGGGTATACTATTTTAGTGTTAGCTCCTCCTAAACCATTGAACCAATATGGTCTATCCACAAAGTGGACTTGATCCTGGGGAATCCAATACTTATTGGTCCTTATATGTGAGTTTAACAAAACCTTTAGGACCCATGCTTGGACTCGTTGATGACTACGATTTATGATAGACATATAAGATCTATTCATAGTCCTTGAACTAAACCCAAGTCCGACTTTGTTGTACACGACTCTTTGGGTTCCAAGAAGTCGGTTAAGATTCTTAGATCCCAATGTGAATCTTTCCAACCAAGCCTCAAGCTCTTGAACTCATCCTTTCAAAAGAGAATTCTCCTTTTTTCTCTGATCTGCAAGCTAACCAATACCTCTCTCGGCCCGAACCGCATTAGTTTGTTCGTGAAGTTCAAATTCATAGAAAAACTTGTCTAACCTAATTTTTGATAGATCCATAGAAACCTTGTAGGCATCCACCATGGATGCCCACAAGGTGGTCCTAGGGAAGGCATTGAGTGCATACCTTATTATATCTTGATTGTCTATCTTTTGTCTGATGGCGTGTAGGCCATTCAGGATGTCTTAGATCCGTGCATGGAGTTGTGAAGCGGTCTCATAATCCTGCATCTTTAGATTATACAATTTTTTCAACAGTAAATCTTTTTTGCATACCTTAGCATTGGATGTCCCTTCGTGTAGCTCGACTAACTTGGTCTAGAGATATTTGGCGCTAATGAACGGTCCAATCCAGTTGAGCTCCTCCTTGGACAAGCCACACTACAACATTTGGGTTACTTTTGCATCGGCCTCGATTTGCCTCTTGGTTGCGTTGGTCCATTTGTCAAAATCCAAAGGCTCTCCTTGATCATTGGTGGGTAGAGCAAAGCCAGTTTGGATTATTATCCAAGTCTTGACTTGTGTTTTCAAGAAATACTACATCCAACCTTTCTAATAACGGAAATCATTTCTGTTAAAGAATGAAGGTCGGGTGGTGCTATACGCCTCAATGTGGGTTATTAATTATCTTACAAAACACACAACCAAAAGAAGAGTACCAAGACTTCGTCTTGGATTAGTAGTGTGGAAGAAATAATAAGAAGAAAGCACGAATCAAAAAATACGAAAAGAAAGCCAAAAAATGCTAGATTGGTGGTTACACCAAATCTTAGCGCCCCCCTCTGATACTAATTGTTGGATCAAGAAGCATCGCTAGAGGGGGGGGTGAATAGGGAGCGTGAAATCTTTCGTTTCGTTTGTTCAATTAAGACAAAGTTGTGCAGTGGAAAAATAAATAAGACAATTTATTTTTACTTGGTTCATATCCCAACGGTTGCTACTCCAAGGTCCCGCAATCCTTGACCGTGTACGAAGGGGCAATCCACTATAGAGTCTCCTCCTCGTTGGAGGTAGGAGACAATGATCACAAAAACCAAAAGCTCGAGGATGAGGCAAAAAATCTAATTCACCTCATTATGATTAAAACCACAAATACAATAAATAAAAACAAACTTGCTGCTGCCAACGAAGAGTTGTGAGCTTGGCGTTGCTTCGGCGTTATGACGATATTGAGGCATTAGAGCTTTAGCATTGTAGGAGAACTTTTGAGAGCAAGATTGATGATGTAGGGTTCGAGTCCTCCCCTCCTTTTATAGACTTGTGCTTTGGAATAAGTCCAGATCTAAATCCACAACTCATGGATCTTATCATGAGGTTGCACCTTATCTTATCGCGAAGTGGCGACATCAATCGTTATCTTTTTTGACCTTGTATATTTGGCAGATTCGTCGCAATCAGTCGACTGATGCACTTTCATCAATCGACTGCCAATAGCCAGCAGTCGAGTGCCAGCTTGGTCACTCCCTACAATAAGAGGTTAGCATGGAATATTGTAAATATTGTTGGTGCAATCGGCCCAGGTCACGATTGACCAGACTCGAGTTTGACTCGAGTGATGTTTTGATGTTTGACAAAGTGGTTTGATATAGTATGTTTGACATTGATGTTTGACATTGATGTCGGTTAATGTTTTGGGGAGATTGTTTATAAAATTGACCTAGGTTATAATTGACCGGACTCGAGTTTGACTTGAGGGAGACTTTGATGGTTGACTAGGGTTGACCATGTGATTATGGGAAAGTCCAAGCATGGTTCTTGGCAAGGTAAAGTCCAAGTCATGGGTACTTTGCATGGAAAGTCCAAGTGGGACACTTGGCATTTAGGAAAGTCCAAGTCTTGAGTACTTGGCACAAGGGAAGTCCAAGCATGGGTCTTGGCATGGAAAGTCCAAGCTTGAGTCTTGGCATTTGAGAAGTCCAAGGGGTTTGATATTGGCGGCGTAAAGGCCAAGGGTGGAGTCTTGGCAGCATAAGTCCAATGGTTGGCGGCGTAAAGTCCAAGCGGAGTCTTGGTGGCGTAAGTCCAATGTGCCTTGGCGGTGTAGACACCGTTAGCATGACATAGCTGATGGAAGCACCTGAAGGCTAGCGCAATGGATGAACAAGTCATGGATGACTTGGATGTTGGTAGTTGCTTCGGAGGCTCATTGGCTCTCATGTCCTCGGATTAAAATTTTCACTAATGAAAGAACTAATCCGGATGGGATGAGTTTCCTAAGCACAACCAATTCGTCGTCGTGCTAACAACTTGAGTGATCGCTTGAACAAACTAGTTGTTCAAGCAACACAACTCTTCTAGTTGGTTAGCCGCGGAAGAGACGACTGACGGATCGCCGGTTTTTGTGTTTGTCTTCGGGGTCCATGATTATACAAAATATATACTAATGCACACTTGTATAATCAACACATAAAAGAACATGCTAAGATCAGAAAATAAAGTTGTAAAACTTTTATACCTCACGATCTTCTACCGTATGTCCTATCCTCCTCGTGGACGACGTGTGGGCGAAGATCCTCTACGAGTAGAAGCCTTCTAGATCGTGTTCTTCCCTTCCTTGTTCGCTACGAACAAAGAGAAGAACAAAACAAAAACTCCTCCTTTCTAGAACAAACCACCAATCAAAAGAGCTCGATGTAACCGCCGGCCAAGGAATGAATGGATGAGCGCCGGCCAACTTGTTGCAATCTTGCCGCCGGCCACCTAGAAGTTGGAGAAGTGCCGGCCACCAAGGAGTTGGAGAACCGCCGGCCACCAAGGAGCAAAGGAGGAGGAAGAGGGCCGGCCAAAGCTAGGAGAAGGAAGGAGTGAGCGATGGCCACCAAGGAGCAGAGGAAACCCTAATCTCCTTTCTAGTTGCCGCCCAAACCAAATCCAAAAACCCTAGCCGCCTAAAGCACTTGAGAGGCAAACCCCAAATCCAATTGAACCATGACTTGCCGCCCAAACTAAGACCTCTATTTATAGAATTGGGCTTAAGCCTCCTTTAATCTCCACCGTCGGATCTAGGGATTTAATCTCCACTGTCAGATCTAGGGTTTTATCCCAATCGTCGGATCTAGGATTTCATCCAAACCGTCGGATCTAGGATTTCATCCCAACCGTCGGATCTAGGGTTTCATCCCAACCGTCGGATCTAGGGTTTCATCCCAACCGTCAGATCTAGGGATTTAATCCCAACCGTCGATTCTAGGGTTTCATCCTAACCATCGGATCTAGAGATTTAATCCCAACCGTTGGTTCTAGGGTTTCATCCCAACCATCGGATCTAGGGATTTAATCCCTACGGTTGGTTCTAGAGTTTTGTTTTACATCCTTGGATCTAGATTTCATGAGGATTATATTAGGCTACGATAGGGACCATAAGGAGGAGTTGGATCTTGGCCACCCGATGGATCGGAACCACACAAACTTGATCCATCAATGATGTTCCATTCCACTAGAGGATCATCATTGAACTACCTCACTAACCCCCATAAATTAATATGGGCTCCATATATTATTTGTACATTCATCTCCCCATGTTTAAGATATCGAATGTCCGTCAATTAATTGATTTACTGACCATCAATTAATTAACATCTAACTTCTCGAGTAGTACCACTCAACCTTATCATCATGTTGACTAAGTCAACCAGCTGGGTTTACATGATGAACCTTATGAGCTCTTCAAGGGGACATCATCAACCTAGTATATAGGACACAGTTTCCTCCTATAATCAACGGCACACCATGTAAATAATATCATTTCCCAACTTACCGGCCATATTGATTTAATCCATCTAAATCTCACCCTCTGGTAAATCAAAGAAATAAATACTAAGTACATGTGCCCGTTATTATATCAGGATTAAGAGCATGTACAACATAATATCCGAGGTCCGATTCAATTATGTACTCAGCAATTAATTGAATCACCTCTATGTCGGTCCTACTCAATACACCTAAGTGTACTAGTGTAACTCTATGTTCAAGACAAAACAATACCAAGCTACACTACAACCATGCCAATGGTTTGTCCAAAACCATCTTGGTTGTGAGCCTCTACTTATATTTTACAAGGGACTGATAACATGATCTTCTGTGCCACACCAAGCACCATGTTATCTACAATGTAAAATATTAGATAATATGCACACACATATAATAAATATATAAAGTGCAAACAATGATCATGTGATTCTTATTCCAAAATAAAATGTTCATACAAAAAGAGCTAGGCTTTCAGTATACATTCCAACATTGGAGGGATCCGAGAGGCATGAGCCTGATGGAGGTGGCTAGAAGGCTTAGGTCTAGGCTAAGGGTGGTCTAGCAAGTATGGGGACACCATACTTGGGTTAAAACCTCATCTTTGAGGTTGGTAGTAGACTGGCATTATGGCCGGTTCGACTGCCGTGAGTCGACTTGAGTTCGACTACCGGCAGTGAAAGTGTCGACAACGATCTGCTCATTGGTAGCGATCATTCTTTGGGGTGATCAATCGGCCATGGGCGGTAGTCGTGATGGTTCCGCCATGAGCACAGAGCGCTCCATAGCCGACCAAGGCCATTCTCGGCTAGCGATCGCCAATATTGGCGATCTTACGCAAGAGATCCGTTGGAACTTGTCCAATGTGGATTGAGCCGTTGTCTCACAGTTACAGTGTTGGCAGTCGACTGGGGCCTTATGGCAGTCGACTGTGAGGCAGAAATCTAGCCCGATGGAGGATAAAAGCAGTTGTTCGTGGAAGGCTCAAGGCAGGTGTTTTCTTGGGTGATTTGAAGGGGAATAGTTGGTGCTCTTCCAGTCCTTCAAGGCTAGTCCAAGGCAACCAAAAGCAAGCGATCTAAAGGCATTTGTAAAGTGATCTCTTTACTTGTATTGCATTGTATTTCATTGTAATTGCTTGTTGTACTTAGTTTATTGTTGTAAACAGTTGTACGAGGTTTCTCCACCTCCAACTTGTGTCGAGAAGGAGTATTTGTGATTAGTGAGTATGTGTGCATCACTAGAGCTCTTTAGAGCTTGATCTGTGGAGTATGAACCGTTCAGTTTCGAACCACATTATATCTCGTGTTGTGAGTTGTGTCTGTTTTGTTTTGTTGCTTTATTATTTCTATTTCCACTGCGCTAATGAAATTGTAGAGACAAATGCAATGAATTCCATCATCGAACGTACACGACGCTATTCACCCCCCCCTCTAGCGGCCTTAAATCTCCTACATTTGTTATCCTAGCCCGGGGCTCTTCTACGGACTAACCGCTGAGAGCTAAAGAAGCTAGAGGGAAGATGAAAGTTCAAGAGAAACTAGGATATGGGATATCAACACACCTATCCCTTATACCTTCTATGGATAAGAAGGGTTTAGACAATGGAAGACAAGGATCGAAGACTTCCTAATGATGAGGGACTTCGAAGAATGGTCAATTTTAATGGAGTGATATAGCTATCCAATAGGACCAAAGGGAGGGTTCCTCAAGAAAAAGAAATGGACCGAAGAGCAAGTCCAAGACTTCGAGAAAAATGATAAGGTATTGAAGTTTTTAATCGATTTAATACCTAACAATATCTTGTGCATGTTAGGAAATTATGTAGATGCCAAGGAGCTATGGAGGCAAGTGGCAAAGCTCCATGAAAGTCCATCACCGATCCAAGAGGAAGGGACCGAAGAGGCAAACACATCATTCTCACAAGGAAGTGAGGACTTGGAGGTTGAGAGTCCATCATCAATCCAAGAAGAAGAAGAAGAAGAAGAGGAGTGCTCACCCTCTCAAGCTCAAGCAAATACATCATCATCTAAAGAGCTTAAGGAGTCTGAAGTTGAAGAGGAGTCAACTTCCGGATCGGTGGATGAGGAGGTGGAAGAAGTAGAAGAAACCTCCACCTCTAGGATTGAGGGGGAGGAAAGAATTTCCACTCCAGAGCAACAAGAAGAAGCTTCCACATCCGGTCAAGATGAAGAAGCTTCAATTCCGGCACCTACCACCACCATAGGTAACTCAAACACCGTAATTCAAAATAAAAATAACATTATGTGTTTTGAGTGTAGGGAATTTGGGCACTATAAGAGCAAATGCCCAAAGAAAATCAAGAAGTCTCCTCCGACACCAAAAGTCAAGGATGTCGGTCCCCAAAGTCAAAAGAGCAAGGAGCATGTCATATGCTTTAAGTGCAACTCAAAAGGGCATTACCGGAGTCAATGCCCAATGGGGAAGAAGAAGGGACAAGAAGGAGTGACACATGTAGGGGGAGCCACTAAGGTAAACCCTAAGGTATATCATTTTAATAGTGCACCTTCTAAATTTAAAAGTCAAAAGCATGCTAGGAATAATTTTAATAATCTTGCTATTTATCATAAAGAGCATGCTAGACATAGGGAATTGTGTTTAGGAGCCAAAAATGTCTACCTTTCAAAGAAGGAGAAATTTGGGACTAATGTCCCTAGAAACATCCTTCCTAGGGAGTCTATTAGGAAAATAGGAGAACACTTAAACCTTAATCCTAAATGGACTAGACACATGCCTAGGAAGTCCCATGCCCAAAGACAAAATCAAAATTCTAAAATTGGGCAATTAGAATTAGAGAACCAAGCCTTGAGATCAAGGCTTGAAAAACTTGAAAAGACCCTTAAAATTATGCAAAATCAATTTAAAGGGTCAAGTGATCAAAAGTCTAGGTCCAAAAGTCAAAGTTAACACCTAGGACCTAAGAGTCAAAAGTCAACCAAGGGCAAGCAAGGTTTGGGTCACAAACCTAAGCCTAAGATGACTTATCATAATGTTCCATTAGATTATTGAACACAATCTAGGTCTAGGAAGACCAAGGTTACTAGGGAAGTTATCCCTAAGAGTAACCAAGGTTTGTGCCTAGTGGCTAGGGTTTCTAGGAAACCTGGGGTGGCCACTAAGAAGGTTGCAAGGGGAGTTACCTCAAGAGTCAACCTAGGTAAGACCACAATGACCAAGGCTAACAAGCCTAGGAGGGTCATTAGGAAGGTATCTAGGGAGGTTATCCCTAAGGAATACCTAATCAACCCTAGGAGCTCAAATAGATTTTGGGTTCCTAAGAGCGTGATTGATTCACGCTAGGTGGGTTTAGGGTGTGCCAACCTTGATTGGATGGGTAGTTAACTCAACCATGATAAAGGTGGTATTTTAGGTCATTTTCAAGGTTATGATTACCTTGGAAATACTTTTGAGCTTTAATCCTAAAAGATTTTAGGATGTGCCAATATTATTTGAGAAGTTTGATAAATGGATCAAATTAGCGCAATTTAGGTTTAGAGGTTAGTGTGTCATTTTTGGTTTTTGGCACACTAGGGAGATTAGTAGTAATATGACAAAATATACTTAATCATATCAAATGACAACTAATATTAAAATTTAGGTATTCTTATACCTATACTTTTTAATTGTCATACCTTGATTGTCATATGACATGACATGACAACATGTTTATTTTCATCATTTATATATCATGATCATGTTTAGGATTTAAATGTCATGTGCTTTAGTTTTATATCATATGCCATGACATCATGATCATTGGCCATGTTTTATTTTTGCTATTATTATGCCATGATCATTTCATGCATTTAATTGATTAAAATTGATTTAAGGACAATGACATGACTTGGAGTCCCATTTATAAGGGAATCAAGTAGAGTTGCTCTAGAAAAATACATGAAACCCAAGTTTAGGGAGAACAAAACCCTCATCTCACATTACATTGACATGTATGTATATTTATACACTCTAGATACATGTGAGATGCTAGGATATGAGTTGAGTTCAAGGTGCATAGTTTTTGCATTTAGATGGACTATAACTCATCTAATTTCATTGATGGATCATTGGGAAAGCTTGTGTACAAGTCATGTACATAGAGCCCAAGGAATATGATCCAAAATAAGATTTTGAAAACATTTTAAAATCATTTTAGAAAACCTTGGTGAAGCCTATCTTTTGATAGCAATCACCATTGATAAGATTGATACAAAGTGAGCTAAAACATTGAAGTTTTTCTTCACTTTTGGATTTTGTATCAATTTCGATATTTTATGGGTAAAACAATTTTCAAATATTTTTCACCCATTGTATTGACTATAAGTAATATACGTATCAAATTTCATGATTTTTTGATATACGTAGAATTACTTATGACTCTTCAAAATTCAATTCTGATAGCTGAAATTCGAGAATTTCAGTTATCAGTCGACTGCCGCCTGATGGCAGTCGACTGATTACTGTAAGTAGTCGACTGCCAAGCTGATTTCAGGAAAAACAAGGTTGTTTAGCCCATTTTCAGCCATGGTAAAGGTCTCTAACCACTCCTAACCCTAGGATATGCTTTGGGAAGCATTATAAAGGGTGAAAATTCATTGGATATTGATTTGGAGAGGTGTTAGGAAAAAGTATCAAATTTAAGGGTGGAAGAGTTCATGTTTGAACTTAGAACGTTAATTTTGATGGTTTAGAGTTCCTATTGGATTAGGGACTTCCCAAGGACATTGTTGGTGCAATGTGTTAGTAATATATGAGAGATGTCCAAGGCAATCGCCTTATGTATGAACCATTTATATGATAAATGAAGATTCACTATTTGAGTATACATGTTTTATGTATTTGATTAGATCTTAAACTCATTTACTGAATGTCCACGATACGATTCACAGCATGAGAGAATTTGTGATTGGATCACAACTAGTGAGTATCTCTACATGTGTAATTGTGATGTATCGAAATTATTCCTAGTCGATGAATTGATGGATTTGGACACCATCAGTTACGTCGAGACTAACCGCAGTATACTCCTTGGTGTATCCAAGCGGTGATTCTCCTTTGGTTTGGAGACATAGTGATGTCGGAGTTAATCGTGGATGCTAGTTATGGTAACTAGTTCATTGGAGTGACCCAGTAAGACTTCATATGGTTCTCTGCATATATAGATATGTCAATGAAGTTCTTCTTGTGGCTTAAGTGCGATGTTCCTTTGACTTGCGGTATTCAAGTCATCTTGATCATGGAGACTTATGCTTTGACATCTTAAGCAAACATCTCTAAGGAGATGTGGACCCAGATGATTGATTGGGTATAAGTCAGTGATCGAAGGTGTTTGAATAGCCTATAAAGGATTCACCACTCCTTGCGAGGAGATGTATACCCATGACCTCTCGTCGGATTGTTATTTACTAAAGTCTTTGGCCAAAGCATTACATGTTTAGAGTAAGGTACTCTTGATACATGTGGAGTAACTAGAATCCGTGGGAGGAAATGATACTTGGGCTAGGTGTGGCGTAGTCGGCCTAGTGAGGGACACAATAGACCATGTCTGAACCAAGTGGGTATAAGATGAGTGAAGGAATGGGGCCGCGAATCATTCGAATTTGAAGGGTTTGAAATAGTTACGGATCAACCGTTGATCTTTTCGGTTAATTGGGGATCATGATGTACTACTAGGTGCCACTCATGATCGTTCTATAATTAATGGTTAATTATAGACGGCCAACATAAACCGAGAACCTATTTGGTCACACGCACAACGAGCGTAATCCAAAGGATTTAAAACGAGCTTGAGACTGGGATTCTCAGACCGAGAGAAACTAGGTTTGGTTGGACCAAACATAAAGCGAGCATGAAATCGTTTCAGTCGCAATGGAAGCGTGGATGGGCCGTGTCTTATGAAGACATAATGGATGAACCAAAATGGTTTGGTTCTAATCCAATGGAGGAGAATAAACCAAAGGGGTTGGTTTATTTTAAACGAATGAACCAAAAGTTGGTTCGGTTCGTTTTAACTTAAAATAAACCATCATGGTTTGGTTTATTTTAACTTATCTTAATGGAGCGGGTTAACGGGCCTAATGGTTATGATCCAATAACCATTAAGAGAATTAGTTCTCTATAAAAGAGGGCTTAATGGATAATTAAGCCCTAATCCAAAACCCTAGCTTGGCCGCCCAACCCCTCTTCCTCTTGTTGGCGTCAACTCCATTGCCGCCCAACCCTTGAGCCGCCGTCCAGCTCTTTGTCGGCGTCCAAGCTTTAGCCGGTGATCCTCCGGCGACCCTCCGGTGATCTTCCTAGGCCTCGGTGAAAAGGTGAGCACTTGGCTTCCTTGTTTTGGCCGGCGCCTACTCCTCCACCAAGCTGTCCAGTTTTCTGGACAGCTTCTTCTCCTCTCGTCGGAGCGTCATTTGGATGACGGTTAGAGCTCTGACAGTGGCTAACTTACCAGGGATTCGATCTATGGTAATCCTCTGAGGTGGAGGACGAAGGATTCGTCAATTGGTTGACGAATACCTCTCCGGAGAAGCGAGTTTTGAGAACTCATATTAGGATCCGAATTTGGATTCGAATCGTGATCATCTCTCGATCACGTCGTCTTCAAGACGAGGCTAGTAACCCGTACGCAGACGAAGCTCGTGGCTTAGCGAAGTCATCCCGAGGAACTCGACGTGGATACGGATAGAGACGATTCTAGCGAGGATCGTTCCGGTTGATGCCGTTCCCGCTACACGTCATACGAAAGGTATAACGTAGATAAATTTCCTTTTATTGCAAATTTAAATTTACGGTTATGTCTACACTTGTTGTAATATGCATGCGTGTATTGTGTGTGTTGTAATAAATGTAGATTTATTATTTTTATTGCTTCCGCTGTGTTCATGTTTACGAAACGTGATCGAACACACACACGCCGCGGTGCCGGAAACCCAACAGTGGTATCAGAGCCCAGGTTGTGTTTCGACATAATCGTAAAAATGGTTTTGCGATAGTCATAATGTATTTCTGGAAATTTTCTAATTTTCGAAATTTAGAAGTATTTATGAAAGTTTTTCAATTTTGGAAAGTCTAGAAGTATTTATGGAAATCTTCCACTTTTGGAAAGTTGGAAGTATTTATGGAAATTGATATTTTCCATAAATAAAATATTTGATTAGATTCTGGAAATTTGTTTCCTAATTTAATCATGATTTGATTTGGGAAATCAAATCTTAAAAATATTTTATTTCCATAAGTAGTTTTAATGATTTAGGAAATTGGTTTCCTAAATAGATTTTCCTTAATCAAATAATTCCATAAATAAAATATGTGATTAGATTTGGAATTTTGTTTCCTAATTTAATTATGATTTGATTTGGAGAATAAAATCATAAATATATTTTATTTCCATAAATAGTTATGACATATAAGGAAACATATACATGACATAATTGTATGCCATGTAATTGCATTAGATGCATAACATAATGTCATGCGTGTCGTGACATGTAGATGTATGCCATGTATGCCATGCCATGTAGATAATAGTTATTTGCATGCAAAGAGGATGAGACATAAAACCCTTAAACAATATTAAAGCCTACACCTTCCATTAATATGGTTAGAACCAGAGTTCCGTTTCTTGTTTGGGTTGTTGGACTCTCTCCAAGTCTGGCTCGAACCCGAACATGTTCAAACCATGGAATAGTTTAATACTAATATGGTAAGAGTCAGAGGTCAATCATTAGCTTTGGTTGTTGGACTCTCTCCAAGCTGGGCTAATTGGTTGAATGCGCTCTAACCATATTAAAACTATTTCCTGATTAATGGGTTGGCTTTAACCTGGAGCATTGGCTTGTTGGACTCTCTCCAAGGTCGATGTAAAGGGAGGTGAAGTTGGGTGCTATGCATATGATGCATATTTGTTAATGTGTTAACAACCCGATGTATGTGTGAACATTCAATTGGTTGATAGCACATTGTGATAGTTGCATATCATGATATGCAATCGGTATAGATGATACCTACCATCGTATTTATGAATGGCTTGTTGGACTCTCTCCAAGGTTGTTCATAACTATGATGGATATCAGCCCATTCGGAGATGGACCTACGATCTCCCGAAGTGATTTTGGGGTTTTTGAAATTCGAAAAATGAATGGGATTTATAAATGTATATTGATGCATTTTTAAAATCATCTTTCTCATATATGCTCGTTTTGTATTTCTAAGATTGATCATGATGTCTTTGAATTTGCGTTCCATTTTGGATTCAAATAAATTGACTGGGCCGAACTTCTTGGACTGGCTTAGGAACTTGAGAATTGTTCTCAAGGTGAAAAGTTAGTGTATGTCCTCGAAGTGCCTCTTCCCACCCATCCTAGTGACGATGCAACTCCGGACCAATTGTTGGTCTATCAAAAACATGTGACTGATTCTGAACTGACAAGTTGCATCATGCTAGCCGCGATGGAACCCAAGCTACGAAAGCAACATGAGCATATGGATGCTCATATCGTAGTTCTTCATCTTTATGAGTTGGTTGATGAGTAAGTGAGATTCGAAAGGTTCGAAGTCTCCAAGCTCCTCTTCACCTCTGAGATGCAAGGAGGTTCATCTGTGGTACTGCTCAACATGCTGAAGACTGTGGAGCCTTCTGAGAAGCATGAGTAGGGGACGGTGTTGTTAGTTGATTCCTCGAAGAAAGGTTCTAAGAGGGAGTCAAAGGAACAACAGAAGGGGAAGAAGAAAAAAGGCTAAAAAGGCAGAACCAGCTCAAAAGGGCACTTGCCATCATTATGGCAAGGAGAGCCATTTGCGAAGAAAGTGCAAGATTTATCTTGAGTCCGTGAAGAAGAATAAGGCATCGGATGCCCCATCTTCTTCAGATATCTTCGTTATTGATTGTCATTCTATTTCCTCAAACACTTGGATATTGGATACTGGGTGTGGCTCACATATATGTAATGACATACATGGGCTAAGGAATAGAAGAAGACTTGTCAAGGGAGAGTCAAATTTACGTGTTGGGAATGGAGCAACGGTTGCTGCACTCGCCATCGGAACGTATTTGTTGGAACTCCCTGCAGGACTTGTCTTAGAACTGGACAATTGCTTTTATATTCCTTCGTTGATAAAGAACATCATTTCTATTTCTTGTTTAAATAGAAATCGGTACCATTTGACTTTTAGTAACAATTGTTGTTACATAACTTTGAATGGAGTTCTTTATCGGACAGGAACTTTAAGCAATGGTGTTTATACGTTGGACGTATACAGTGACATCTTCAATATCGAAGCGAGCAACAAGCATGCTCGAAAGGATAATCAAATAGACTCCTACATGTGACATTGTCGTCTTGGCCATGTAAGCAAGAAACGCATGTCCGAATTACACCGATGTGGAATTCTGGAATCGTTTGAATTGGATTCATACGATACATGCGAATCATGCTTAAAAGGCAAGATGACTAAGTTACCTTTTACAGGAAAAGGTGAACGAGTGAGAGAGTTACTAGGACTAATACATACTGATGTATGTGGACCTATGTTAACTCAAGCATTAGGAGGCTATAGCTACTTCATTACCTTCACCGATGATCACTCATGGTTTGGGTATGTGTTCTTGATGAAACACAAGTCTGAAGCCTTTGAAAGGTTCAAATAATTCAGAAATGAAGTAGAGAATCAACATGATAAGAGTATTAAAATACTTCGATCGGATCGAGGTGGTGAATACTTAAGTCAAGAGTTTCTTGATTATCTAAGAGACAATGACATATTGTCTCAATGGACTCCGCCATATACACCACAGCATAATGATGTATCTGAGAGGCGTAACCGGACCTTGTTGGACATGGTCAGGTCAATGATGAATCATGCGACTCTTCCCAAGTCCTTTTGGGGCTATGCACTTCAGACAGCTGTTTACTTGTTAAACAGAATGCCTACCAAGGTAGTCTCAACTACTCCATATGAGATATGGAATAAGAAACCTCATGTATCTTACTTGAAGATATGGGGTTGTCCTGCTTATGTGAAGCGGGTATGTCGGACAAATTGGATGCTAAGTCTGATAAATGTCTATTTGTTGGATACCCTAAGGAAACAAGGGGTTACCAATTCTATCATCCTGTGGAACAAAAGGTGTTTGTTTCAAGGCATGCTGTGTTTCTAGAGAAAGAGTTTCTCTTGCAAGAAAAAAGTGGGAGTGTCGTCGAGCTTGAGGAGGTTCGAGAGACTCAAATAGACATTAATGAGATACCTGGTGAAGCACAACAGCCGACAACTCATAGTGATGAGCAATCGGCTGGACCTATTGTAACACCACATCTTTGTAGATTTGGTAGAACACGCAATATTCCTGAGAGATATGGATTTCTCGTAAGTGAATCGAACGACGTGTTACTCATTGATGATGAGGAGCCTACCAGTTATGAAGAAGTGCTGACAAGTTCAGAAAGGGATAAGTGGCTTGGTGTCATGAAGTCGGAAATGGATTCCATGTATGAAAACCAAGTTTGGAACTTGGTTGACCCACCTGAAGGCATAAAGCCTATAGGGTGCAAGTGGGTTTTCAAGAAGAAAACCGACATGGATGGTAATGTGATTACCTATAAGGCTAGATTGGTGGCGAAAGGATATCGTCAAAAGCAAGGTGTTGATTATGACGAAACCTATTCGCCTGTAGCTATGCTTAAATCCATTTGGATGCTCCTGGCCATAGCGGCTCATTATGATTATGAGATATGGCAGATGGATGTGAAAACAGCTTTCCTTAATGGAAACCTGCTCGAGGACGTGTATATGATACAGCCTGAGGGTTTCACATCGGTTGATAAAACAAAGGTATGCAAATTGCGACGATCCATTTATGGATTGAAGCAATCATCCAGGAGATGGAATATCCGTTTTGATGAGACAATCAAAAAGTTTGATTTCTCACAAAATCCAGACGAACCTTGTGTGTACAAGAAGGTTAGTGGGAGTGCAATCGTGTTCCTAGTATTGTATGTCGATGACATACTACTTATAGGAAACGATGTTTCAATCTTACAGTCAGTGAAGGTTTGGTTATCCAAGACATTCTCCATGAAAGACCTAGGAGAAGCAACCTACATCCTCGGGATTAAGATCTATAGAGATAGATCGAAACGGTTGCTTGGTCTTTCGCAGTCTACATATATAGACCGAGTGCTAAAGAGGTTTAGCATGTCGGAATCCAAGAAAGGTTTCCTACCCATCAGGCATGGGGTACACCTTTCGAAGTCTATGTGTCCGCGCACAGAAGACGAGAGGATTTGCATGAGTAAGATTTCCTATGCATCCGCAATAGGATCTATCATGTATGCTATGTTATGTACAAGGCTCGATGTATCGTACACTCTGAGTGTCACGAGCAGATACCAGTCTGATCCAGGAATGGATCATTGGGCGGCTGTTAAGACGATCCTTAAGTACTTGAGAAGAACTAAGGATGTGTTCCTAATATATGGAGAAGGGGACATGGTGATACGCGGGTATACGGATGCCAGCTTCCAGACAGACAAGGATGATTCCAGGTCTCAGTCTGGATACGTGTTCACCTTGAATGGGGGCGCAGTGAGTTGGAAAAGTTCCAAACAAGAGACTGTAGCGGATTCTACCACTGAGGCAGAATACATTGCAGCTTCGGAAGCAGCAAAGGAAGCGGTTTGGATCAAGAAGTTCGTTCATGAACTTGGTGTGATTCCGGCCATTGTTGAAGAAATACCGATCTACTGCGACAACAATGGAGCAATTACCTGACCAAAGTAAAGAGCCAAGGTCTCATCAACGATCCAAACATGTGCTTCGCCGCTATCATCTTATCAGAGAGATCATCAGTAGGAACGAAATACAAATCGAGAAAATTCCCACTGAAAGGAACTTAGCGGATCCCTTGACTAAGGCATTACCTCAAAATAAGTTTGAGGGTCATGTTCGAGCTTATGGTATTGGATACCGTAGCGATTGGCATTAGGCCAAGTGGGAGTCTGTTAGTAATATATGAGAGATGTCCTAAGGCAATCGCCTTATGTATGAACCATTTATATGATAAATGAAGATTCACTATTTGAGTATACATGTTTTATGTATTTGATTGGATCTTAAACTCATTTACTGAATGTCCACGATACGATTCACAGCATGAGAGAATTTGTGATTGGATCACAACTTGTGAGTATCTCTACATGTGTAATTGTGATGTATCGGAATTATCCCTAGTCGATGAATTGATGGATTTGGACACCATCAATTCTGTCGAGACTAGCACGAGGTATACTCCTTGGTGTATCCAAGCAGCTGATTCCCACTGGCTGGAGACATAGTGATGTCCGGAGTTAATCGTGGATGCTAGTTATGGTAACTAGTTCATTGGAGTGACCAGCCGTAAGACTTCATATGGTTCTCTGCATATATAGATATGTCAATGAAGTTCTTACTGTGGCTTAAGTGCGATGTTCCTTTGACTTGCGGTATTCAAGTCATCTTGATCATAGAGACTTATGCTTTGACATCTTAAGCAAACATCTCTAAGGAGATGTGGACCCTGGATGATTGGGTATAAGTCGAAGTGATCGAAGGTGTTTGAATAGCCTATAAAGGATTCACCACTCCTTGCGAGGAGATGTATACCCATGGCCTCTCGTCGGATTGTTACTTAAGTCTTTGGCCAAAGCATTACATGTTTAGAGTAAGGTACTCTTCGATACATGTGGAGTAACTAGAATCCGTAGGACGAGGAAATGATACTTGGGCAAGGTGTGACGTAGTCAGCCTAGTGGGGACTGACACAATAGACCATGTCCTGAACCAAGTGGGTATAAGATGAGTGAAGGGAATGAGGCACGAATCATTCGAGCTGCTGAAGGGTTTCAGAAATAGTTCTGGATCAACCGTTGATCTTTTCGGTTAATTGGGGATCATGATGTACTACTAGGTGCCACTCATGATCGTTCTATAATTAATGGTTAATTATAGACGGCCAACATAAATCGAGAACTTATTTGGTCACACGCACAACGAGCGTAATCCAAAGGATTTAAAATGAGCTTGAGAATGGGATTCTCAGACCGAGAGAAACTAAGTTTGGTTGGACCAAACATGGAGCGAGCATGAAATCGTTTCAGTCGCAATGGAAGCGTGGATGGGTCGTGTCTTATGAATACATAATGGATGGACCAAAATGGTTTGGTTCTAATCCAATGGAGGAGAATAAACCAAAGGGTTTGGTTTATTTTAAACGAATGAACCAAAAGTTGGTTCGGTTCGTTTTAACTTAAAATAAACCATCATGGTTTGGTTTATTTTAACTTATCTTAATGGAGCGGGTTAACGGGCCTAATGGTTATGATCCAATAACCATTAAGAGAATTAGTTCTCTATAAAAGAGGGCTTAATGGATAATTAAGCCCTAATCCAAAACCCTAGCTTGGCCGCCCAACCCCTCTTCCTCTTGTTGGCGTCAACTCTATTGCCGCCCAACCCTTGAGCCGCCGTCCAGCTCTTTGCCGGCGTCCAAGCTTTAGCCGGTGATCCTCCGGCGACCCTCCGGTGATCTTCCTAGGCCTCGGTGAAAAGGTGAGCACTTGGCTTCCTTGTTTTGGCCGGCGCCTACTCCTCCACCAAGCTGTCCAGTTTTCTGGACAGCTTCTTCTCCTCTCGTCGGAGCGTCGTTTGGACGACGGTTAGAGCTCCGACAGCGGCTAACTTACCTGGGATTCGATCTCCGGTAATCCTCTGAGGTGGAGGACGAAGGATTCGTCAATTGGTTGACGAATACCTCTCCGGAGAAGCGAGTTTTGAGAACTCGTATTAGGATCCGAATTTGGATTCGGATCGTGATCATCTCTCGATCACGTCGTCTTCAACACGAGGCTAGTAACCCGTACGAAGACGAAGCTCGTGGCTTAGCGAATTCATCCCGAGGAACTCGGCGTGGATACGGATAGAGACGATTCTAACGAGGATCGTTCCGGTTGATGCCATTCCCGCTACACGTCATACGAAAGGTATAACGTAGATAAATTTCCTTTTATTGCAAATTTAAATTTACGGTTATGTCTACACTTGTTGTAATATGCATGCGTGTATTGTGTGTGTTGTAATAAATGTAGATTTATTATTTTTATTGCTTCCGCTGTGTTCATGTTTATGAAACGTGATCGAACACACACACGCCGCGGTGCCGAAAACCCAACACAATGGTCAAGGGGGAGCAAGCCTTTAGGGGGAGTTATCCATCTTGGGATGATGGATGTGTTTCTCTTCTTGAAGGGGGAGAAGTTATTGGGAGAGAGTATAGGATTGCCTCTCTTGAGTGATATGAGACTTATCACTAGGAAGATGGTAGGCATCCTAGGTATTTTTGGATCAAGGGTGAGATTGTAAGATCTCATTGGGACATGAGACATTGACCTCCTTGGAGAGATAACCTTTTTGATGTATGTCAAAAAGGGGTTGAAGGTTAAATTTCCAATTTGGAAAATTGGTATGGGAATTTGAGTTAGTGGCCTAACTCAAGGTTTGTTTTGTCAAACATCAAAAAGGGGGAGATTGTTTGTGCAATCGACCCAGGTCACGATTGACCAGACTCGAGTTTGGCTCGAGTGATGTTTTAATGTTTGACAAAGTGGTTTGACATAGTATGTTTGACATTGATGTCGATTAATATTTTGGGGAGATTGTTTATAAAATAGACCCAGGTTATAATTGACCAGACTCGAGTTTGACTCGAGGGAGACTTTGATGGTTGACTAGGGTTGACCATGTGATTATGGGAAAGTCCAAGCATGAGTCTTGGCAAGGTAAAGTCCAAGTCATGGGTACTTAGCATGGAAAGTCCAAGTGGGACACTTGGCATTTGGGAAAGTCCAAGTCTTTAGTACTTGGCACAAGGGAAGTCCAAGCATGGGTCTTGGCATGGAAAGTCCAACATGGGTTGGCAAGGGAAAGTCCAAGCTTTAGTCTTGGCATTTGAGAAGTCCAAGGGGTTTGATATTGGCGGCATAAAGTCCAAGGGTGAAGTCTTGGCAGCATAAGTCCAATGGTTTACGGCGTAAAGTCCAAGCGGAGTCTTGGCGGCGTAAGTCCAATGTGCCTTGGCGGTGTAGACACTGTTAGCATGACATAGCTGATGGAAGCACCTGAAGGCTAGCACGATGGATGAACAAGTCATGGATGACTTGGAGGGATCCGAGCGGCGTGAGACTAATGGAGGTGTCTAGAAGGCTTAGGTCTAGGCTAAGGGTGGTCTAGCAAGTATGGGGACACCATACTTGGGTTAAAACCTCATCTTTGAGGTTGGTAGTAGACTGGCATTATGGCCGGTTCGACTGCCGTGAGTCGACTTGAGTTCGACTGTCGGCTTGGGGCTGAAAGTGTGCTGGCAGTCGACTGCTTTTTGGTAGCAGTCAACTGCTGGACTGATCAATCGACTGCCATGGATGACAGTCTACTGATGGTTCGGCCACGAGCACAGAATGCTCCGTAGCCGACTGGGCAGTCGGCTACGGGCGCTGGCAGTCGACTGCCAATGTTGGCAGTCGACTGCCAAGAGATCCGTTGGAACTTGTCCAACGTGGATTGAGCCATTGTCTCACAGCTACAGTGTTGGCAGTCGACTGGGGCCTTATGGCAGTCGACTGCCAGGCGAAAATCCAGCCCGATGGAGGATAAAAGCAGCTATTCGTGGAAGGCTCAAGGCAGGTGTTTTCTTGGGAGATTTGAAGGGGAATAGTTGGTGCTCTTCCAGTCCTTCAAGGCTAGTCCAAGGCAACCAAAAGCAAGCGATCTAAAGGCATTTGTAAAGTGATCTCTTTACTTGTATTGCATTGTATTTCATTGTAATTGCTTGTTGTACTTAGTTTATTGTTGTATACTATTGTACGAGGTTTCTCCACCTCCGACTTGTGTCGAGAAGGAGTATTTGTGATTAGTGAGTGTGTGTGCATCACTAGAGCTCTTTAGAGCTCGATCCGTGGAGTAGGAACCGTTCGATTCCGAACCATGTTATATCTCGTATTGTGAGTTGTGTTTGTTTTGTTTCATTGCTTTATTATTTCTATTTTCGCTGTGCTAACGAAATTGTAGAGACAAACGCAACGAATTCCATCATCGAACGTACACGACGCTATTCACCCCCCCTTTAGCGGCCTCAAATCTCCTACAAATAGGACAGTTAATTACCGTTCGATCTCGACGTAGACCTTCCACTGGAAGTCTTAGTCGGATCGCTGCCTATGGTCGTTCCCGTATAGAGGACATGACCTTGCCATCTCTCTTCGCACTCGTGCTTACTTCTGGTCCTTTATAACCTGTCACTTTTCTTCTGGTCTTCACCTGGGTTCTTCGACTCCCACGAAGTTCTCCCGGTGTCGCCCGACCACTACGATTTCTCTACTCGTGATTCTCTGAGTGTCGCTGAACTTCGGCTTAGCTTAACCATTTTCTGCACACTTAGTTCAGCTCATGAGATAACGATATGACTATAACATTGGGTCTTTGCCATAATCAAAACCTAGGTTTGATTATCTGGTGGCCCTGCACCAATAGTAGTCACTTGACATCTATTGGTGCAACAAGCCCCGGGCCAATGTCGACCAAACTCGAATGGGACTCGAGTAATTTTTTGATGTTTATCAATGGGTTGGACTATTGTTTGACAATATGGTTTGACCATATGTTGATTATATGACTAGTGGATGATTGGGATATCCAAAGTCATATGAGGTAGATTATTTGGGGGAGATTGTTGGAGCAATCAACCTCGAAAGTCCAAGAATGGTCTTGGTATGGAAAAGTCCAAGCATGGTCTTGGCAATTGGGAAGTCCAAGGGTAGGTTTTGCGGTGTCAAGTCCAAGCATGGGTCTTGGCAGTGTAAGTCCAAAAAGATCATGGCAACGAAGTTCAAGGGTAAGGTTTTAGCAGTGTAAAGTCCAAGCATGAGTCTTACCAATGTAAGTCCAAATAGATCTTGGCAAGGAAGTCCAAGGGTGAGGTTTTGGCAATGTAAAGTCCAAGCATGTGGTCTTAGCTGCATAAGTCCAAATGAACCTTGGCAAAGGACCCGGTTAGCATGACATAGCCGATGGAAGCACCTGAAGGCTAACACGAAGGATAAAGAGTCACAGACTCGAGGGATCCAAGAGGCATGAGATTGATGAAGGTGGTTAGAAGGCTAAGGTCTAGGCTAAGGGTGGTCAATCAAATATGAGGGGATCATACTTGAGTTAAGCCTTATAGTTGAGGTTTATCAGTCGACTGGGATTTTGGGTTAGTCGATTGGACGAGTGTTTGACACTCAGGAGTCTAGTTAACTCAAACCAGTCGACTAGGATTATGACCAGTTGACTAGTCGAGGAGTCAATTGAGGCTCAACTACTCGGCTGAAGCTGTGGCAGTCGATTGCCATGTATGGGCAGTCGACTGCCATGTATGGGCAGTCGACTTCCATGGATGGGAAGTCAACTGATGGCACTATAACAGTCCACAGATTCTTGCATAGTCAATTGACAAGTCGACTACAGGCCAGTAGTCGACTGTTGGTTAGAGCAGTTGACTGCTGATGTATCCGTTGGATAGATTCTAGCCTAGATGGAGTCGTTGTGAGACAACGGAAAGGCTAGCAGTTGACTGCTTGGTGCGAAATCAGCCAATTGCAGGTTATAAAAGGAGAAACTCATTGAGCATTTTGGCAAAGATTTTTTGGTGATTTTAAAGCGAAGTGCTAGTGCATTTTAGGGTCTTCAAAGACTTCCAAAGAAACCACAAGAGCTCTCAAGCAATGATTGTTATGTAAAGTTTTCTTTACTTGTATTTTATTTATTCTTTGTAATACTTTTTGTATTTTCATTGTAGCTTTTTGTAAGTGGTTTTTTCACCTCCGGCGTGTTGACGAGAAGGAGGAAGAGTATAGTGGGTGTGGATCACTAACTCACCATGGAGTAGGAACCGTAGGTTTCGAACCCTCTAAATCTCGTGTATTGCTTTTGTTGTGCTTGTATTTGTTATTTTTTACTTTACTTTATTATTCCACTGTGTATCCCTAACGTATTGTAGACAAGTACGATCAATGCGAAGTGAAATATGTTATTCACCCCTCCTCTAGCGCGACACCAATTCCTCTACAACATCTACCATGGTCAACACTAAAGATGACTTCCCTTGTGACCGTGGTTTTCCTAGACCTAGAGTTGGTTCTATAGTTAAATGGAACACTATGGTAGGATGGGATTACCTTCTTAGACTTAGGTTTGTGACCCAAACCCTTCTTGTCCTTAGGTAGGTCTTGCCTTCTAGAATCTAGACTTTGACTATTTGACCCTTAAATCATATTTTTCATTTTCCTAAGAGTCTTTTCCATTTTCTCAAGCTTTAACCTCCAAGTTTGATTTTCAATCTCTAATTTCCCAATTTGTGATTTTTAATTCTTCTTTTGGGAATTCCTCTTCCTAAGCATATGTTTAGTCTTCTTAGGATTAATGCCTAGTTTCTCTACCTTCCTATCCTTAGGTGGGGGTAGTTTTAGAGCTAAAAATCCAAGAATTGTCCTTAGATTTAAATTCATAAGATTTAGCATCTAAGAAAAAATATTTATTTCTAACATGCTTTGCATGATTAATAATAGCAAGAAAATTCTTAGCATGTATTTTATTATTGCATAAAGAAGGAGCATTATTAGAATTTACCTTAGGGTTTGCCTCAGCTCGCCCTACATTTGAACTCTCCTCTTTGCCCTTCTTAGGGCCCTCTCAGACATTGGCTTCTATAGTGCCCTATTTGATTGCATTTGAAGCATACAATATGCTCTTTACTTTTGTGGATCAGGGCACCAGTCTCCTTTGACTTGTCCTTGACTTTAGGTTCCATGGGAACCTTCTTCTTAGCTAATTTTAGGCATTTACTCTTGTAATACCCATATTCCCTACACTCCAAGCACATTATATGATTTTTATTTTTATAAAAAGTGATTTAGTTACCTATGGGGAAATCATGAGCTTTCTCTTCTTCTCGTCCAGAGGTAGATGGTTCATCTTGCTCTAGCTCTGGGGTTGAAGACCTAACCTCCCCCTCAATCCTAGAGGTGGAGGCTTCCTCAAATTCTTCTACCTCTTCTTCGAAAGTTAAACATCTTTTTGGTGCAATCGGCCTAGGTCATGATTGACCAGACTCAAGTTTGACTCGAGCAGTATTTTGATATTCAACAAAATGTATGACAATGTGATTAGCATGGAAAATCCAAGTATTGTATACTTGTCATGGAAAGTCCAAGTCTTGTTTACTTGTCATGGAAAGTTCAAGTCTTGAGTACTTTGCATGGAAAGTCCAAGCATGGGTCTTGGCAATGGTAAAGTCCAAGTTTTGTGTACTTGACAATGGTAAAGTCTAAGCATGAGTCTTGGAATTTGGAAAGTCCATCATGGAGTTGGCAAGAGAAGTCCAAGAGTGTGATATTGGCAGTGTAAAGTACAAGATGTAGTCATGGCGACATAAGTCCAATGTTTAGCAATGTAAAGTCCAAGCGTGTGTCTTGGCAGCGTAAGCCCAAATATACCTTGGCAATGTAGACCCGATTAGCATGACAATAGCCTATGGAAGCACCTGAAAGCTAACGTATGGATGAACAAGTCATGGATGACTTGGAGAGATTTGATAGGTGTGAGGCTAATGGAGGTGGCTAGAAGGCTTAGGTCTAGGCTAAGGGTGGTTTATCAAGTATGAGGGGATCATATTTAGGGTAAAATGTTGGGATCTATTGCGAAAATAATTGAAAATGCAACAGGAAAAAAAACTTGATCCCTCCAGAGATCCATGTGTATACATAAAGGAAATCATTTATTTTAACTACACCTTAGTTGAGAAGTTACCCTTGTAGCATAACCCTTAAATTCGCAATCCCGATAATAACTCCTTGATGACGGATCTTAGCGCGATCAGAATGGTCGCGCATCTACGGTATCCACACGAACACTATCTTGGAGAAGGAGGCAAAACCTTTGGTTGTGCTAGCAACCACACCAAGGCTCTCCACCAAAGACTAATTTTTGGCCAAGAAGAAAAGAGAAGGGAATGGGAAAAAACACCAAAACAACAAAGAGAGGTTCCATTTCCTTTTCTTTCCCATTGAGGTGTCTCATACTCCTTTGCATTCAACATTGAGCATTAAATCTCATTTCATGCATTAACCTTTTTGCATGCAACGTTTGAGAATAAATCTCATTTCATGCATTAATCCCATTGCATGCAACATTAAGCATTAAATCCCATTTCATGCATTAACCCTTTTGCATGCAAGGTTGAGGAGACTTCTCAAATTTCAATTGTATGGATTAATCTCATTTTCATACAATGTTAATGAGTCCTTTTAAATTTTATTGCATGCAATAAATCCCATTTGCATGCATGCATGCAACGTTGAGCCATTTTTCCCAAATCCTATTTGCATGCAAAAAATCCCTTCTCATTTGCCTTCTTTAATTGGTTTCATTTGAGTCTAACTCAAATTAACCAATTTGAGTCCAACTCAAGTTTGGTAAAACAATGATTCTAACTTATTTTAGTCCATTTAATTAACTAATGATTCATTTAGTCAAACTAAGATGATCATATCTCCAAAATAACGTGTTCTTTGTGTGTGATCCAATAGATTCTTGCAACGTTGGCAATGTTTGTAAAATCCTTTTTAGAAACATAAGCAATGAGTGACATTTAGCAATGCATCATTCCTAACCAAGTGGTAATAATGTCAAGATCCGACATAACCTTACTGTGGCTTCTATAATATATAACCTTGTCGTTCTATCCTCGATATCTAGATCGATCAATGAGGCATAGATCGTGTCATCTTCTTATCAATCTTTGTGCTCTTGATCCCCAAGTAGACTCACTTAAACAAATAAGCTCAATATCTTATATTAACTCTTTTGAGCATGGCCATGCATTTCGTGGTCCAACTCTATCAAGAGGCCTAAAGATATCACTCTCATCATATGGGAGGGATAGATCCCATCTACATCACTTACATCCCTCTGCATAATTTGTTACATAGCCAGTGATCTCCTTTATAGTCCACTCTGTTACGGGTGACATTTTACGATACTAAAGTACATAACTCCTTATGTAGGGAACCGTAGTGATTTCAGGTCTAAGGACTAATCAAACCAATAGTCACTATGAGAAAGTTTATGATACTCATATGACGATCCATGAAACTTTCTCACGGTGGGTCAATTTAGTATATATTCTTTAATATATACCCATGTGTCAACATGATATCACATATCCATGACTTGTGAGATCAAGTCATCAATTGACCTACATGCTAGTCTCAATGCATTAATATTGCTCTTGTATATTAATGTTTGACTAGGAATATTTAAGAATAGTATTCTCTACAGCCTCTCACAAGTAATTCTATCAATTGATGAGTTGTAGATAAGAACCTACTTTCTAGGGCATTATTATATTTATTCAGCTGACATTAACATGAAGTAAATATAATAACCAAACTTTGCCTTTATTATTAATAGAATATGATACATAAGTCCCTAGTCAATCATCACATAATTATCTCTAGGGCTTACTACTAACATAAATCTCATGTTTGAGGTTTATCAGTCGACTAGGGTTATGAACCAGTCAACTAGTCAAGTGTTTTGACACTTGGCAGCCTAGTCGACTTTGAGCTGTCGATTGGGGTTGTAACGATGACCGGGTCGAGTCGAATGGAGCTCGATTTGCTGCGTAACGCGGCGGTCTGGACTTGAGCGATCGTCATAGAGAGAAGTCAACTGTTGTCTGTGGACACGAGCATAGAAAATTTTATAGTCGACTAATCAATCGACTACCAGAGCAGCAGTCGAGTGATAAAGTTTGGTAGTCGACTGCTATATATCCATTGGAGTTTTTCCAGCGTGGATATAGTCGTTATGAGACAACAACATGAAGGCTAGTCGACTGCTGGGTAAGAGCAGTCGATTGGAAGGCAAAAATCTGCTCGAGTTGCACCTTTATAAGATGCATGAAGAGGAGGGTTTTGTCAATCGTTCTAGGGGAGATTCGAGGCGAATTTCTGGTGCATTTCAGAGCCCTTCAAGCTCATCCAAGCAACCAACAAACAAAGCATTCAAAGCGATCTCTTGTAAAGTTTTCTTTATGTTGGTTGTTGTATTTCATTTGTATTTGCTAGTATTATTTTGTTTATTGTTGTAAACATTGTACGAGTTTTATAGTCATTATGAGACAACAACATGAAGGCCAGTCGACTACTGGGTAAGAGCAGTCGATTGGAAGGCAAAAATCGGCCCGAGTTGCACCTTTATAAGATGCATGAAGAGGAGGATTTTGGCAATGGTTCTAGGGGAGATTTGAGGCGAATTGCTGGTGTATTTCAGGACCCTTCAAACTCGTCCAAGCAACCAACAAGCAAAGCATTCAAAGCGATCTCTTGTAAAGTTTACTTTACGTTGGTTGTTGTATTTCATTTGTATTATCTTGTTTATTGTTGTAAACATTATACGAGCTTTCTCTACCTCTAGATTGTTCCGAGAAGGAGTTTTATTAGTGGTGGTGTGCATCACTAGAGCTCACTTGAGCTCGACCCGTGGAGTAGAAACCCTAGGTTCCGAACCATGTATATCTTGTGTTGTGCTTGAGTTTGTTATGTATTTTATTACTATTATTTTCCACTGTGCATACTAACAAATTTGTAGACAAGCATGCGATTGAATTTCGAGCGAAATCACGAAAATACTATTCACCCGCTCTCTAGCACATCGTCAACATTCCTATAATTGGTATTAGAGCGAGGATGCTCTTCAAGGCTTAACAACCAAGGGAGCACGCTAGAGGGAAGAAGGAATATGGAGTTACCAAATCTTGGACTAGGTCGCGACATCAACACTCCACCGCCCTATGAATTTTATGGAATTGTGGGTTTTGAAAAAAGGAAGGAGAGAGTAGAAACCTTCCTCATGATGAATATTGAAGATTGGTTCATCTTGATGGAAGAATTTGGAGCCCCTATCGACAAGAAGGGAAAAGTTCTTAAAATCAAGAAATGGACCAAGGAGCAATGCCTAAAATTCAAGACCGAGGTTAAGGTAACAAAATTTTTAGAAAATTTGATACCTAATGATATTTTGTGAAACTAGGGGATTACATGGATGCCAAGGAGCTATGGATCAAGTTGGCAAGATTTCATGAGAAGCCTCAATCGATCTAAGACAATAAGGAAGAATCCAAGGATGAGGAAGAAAGCTCATCATCTCAAGAACATGTAGACTCGGAGGTTGATAGATGTTCAACTTTCGATGAAGAAGTAGAAGAATTTGAAGAAGTCTCCACCTAGTGGATTGAGGGGGAGGAGAGATCTTTAATACCGGAGCAAGAAGAGGAAGCCTCTACCTCTAGGATTGTAGGGGAAGAGATTAGATCACCGAAGCTGGAGCAAGAGCAAGAAGAACCATGTATCTCCGGGAGAGAAGAAGATCAAGCTCAAAATTCCATTACTGGCCTAGGTAACTCAAGCATTTTGATTAAAAGTAAAAATCACATAATATATTTTGAGTGTAAGGAAGCCTGGAATTATAAGATTAAGTTCCCAAAAAGAGTCAAGAAGACTCAATCGACACCAAAAATCGATGAAAAGTCAAAGGATGCTTGAGCCTCAACAATCAAGGCCAAAGAATACATTGTGTGCTTTAAGTGCAATCAAAAGGGACACTATAGGACTCAATTCCCTAGGGGGAGGAAGCAAACCATGGGCAAAGGAGGAGTCTCAAATGTAAGGGGAGCTAAGGCAAACCCTAAGGCAACTTTTAAGTATGCTCCTTCTTCAATTAATAGTCAAAAGCATGCTAGGAGTAATTTTAATACTCTTTCTATTGTTCATAATCATGAAAAGCATGATAAAAATATATCTTATTTCTTAGGAGCTAAACATGCTAATATACTTAAGGACAAATCTAGAACAAATACCTCTAAAACTATTCTATCTAAGGAAGCTATTAGGAAGGTAGAGAACCATTTAGGCATTAACCCTAAGAAGGGTAGGCATATGCCTAAAAGAAAGAACAATGCACAAAGAATGAATGAAAATTCAAAAATTGGAAAATTAGAGTTGGAAAATCAATCTTTGAGGTCAAAACTTGAGAAAATGGAAAAGACCCTTAAGAAGATGGAAAATATGATTCTAGGGTATAATGGACAAAATCTAGGAGTTAATAGGCAAGGCTTATCTATGGGAAAGAAAGGCTTGAGTCACAAGCCTAGGTCCAAGGTAGATAAGCCTACCTATCACAATGTTCCATTCGATTATGGAACCATCCATAGGTCTAGGAAAACCAAGGTTACTAGGGAAGTCATCCCTAAGGCTAACCATGGTGTTGGGATGTATACTGAAAAGTCTATCTTTTGTATGAACATCTTTATTTTTGAAATAAGAATCACATGATCATTGTTTGCATATTTATGGTTATGCATATTGTCCAATACATTACATTGTAGATAACATGGTGTGTAGTGTCACATGAGAGATCATGTTATCAGTTCCATGTAAAGTATAAGTAAAGGCTCACAACCGAGATGGTTATGGACAAACCATTGGAATGGTTATAGTGTGACTTGGTATTGGTTTGTCTTGACTATAGAATTACACTAGTACACTTTGTGTGTATTGAGCAGGACTGACTTAGAGGTGATTCGATTTATTGTTGACTACATAATTGAATCGGACCTCGGATATTATTGTGTACATGCTCTTAATCCCGATATAATAATGGGCACATATACTTAGTATTTATTTCTTTGATTTACCAATGGACGAGATTTTTAGAGTAAATCGATAGGCTCGGTAAGTTGGGAAATGATATTATTTATATGGTATGCTATTGATTATAGGAGGAAATCGTGTCCTATATATTAGGATGATGATGCCCCCTTGAGGAGCTCATAAGGTTCATCATGTAAACCCTGCAGGTGGACTTGGTCCGGCATGATGATAAGGTTGAGTGGTACTACTCATGAAGTTAGATGTTGAATAATTAATTGTTAGTAAATTAATTAATTGATGGACATTCGAGATCTTAAACACGGGGAGACATTTGTACAAATAATATATAGAGCCCATATTTATTTATGGGGTTGGTGAGGTAGATCAATGATAATCCTCTAGTGGAATGGATTATCATTAATGGATCGGACTTTATGTGGGCTTGATCCATTGGGTGGCCAAGATCCAACTCCTCCTCATGGTCCCTATTATAGCCTATTAAAACTCTCATGAAGCCTAGATCTGTTGATGGAAAATGAAACTCTAGATCCGACGGTGGAGATTAAATCTCTAGATCCGACAGTTGAGATTAAATCTCTAGATCCGACGGTTGAGATTAAATCCCTAGATCTGACGGTGGTGATTAAAAGGAGGCTTAAGCCTAACTCTATAAAAGGATGGCCAAGGCTTGGGTGTGGGAATCATCTTGGGAGATTAGGGTTTTGTTTCCCTTGGCTTGGGCGGCAAGAATCCTTGGAGAGCTAGGGTTTGGAGATTCAAGGGTGGGTGGCTACATTGTTTGGCTTCTCCTTTAGGGCCGGCGACAACACAAGAGAAGGACTAGGGTTTCCTCTTCTCCTTTGATCTTGGTCGGCTTATCCTTTCCCTAAGGTAGCTCCTTCTTCTTCCATTGGAGCTCTTGGCTAGTGGCAACACTTCATTCAAGGTTGGCCGGCGCTCCTCTTCCTCTCCTTGGCCGATGGCAACATCAAGCTTGAAGATTGGTGGCTAGTTCTAGATAGGAGAAAGAGTTTCGTTTCATTCTTCCCTTTGTTCGGAGTGAGCAAGGAAGGGAAGAACGTGTTCTAGGAGGCTTCGACTTTTGGAAGATCGTCACCCACACGACATCCAAAAGGAGGAAGGACATACTATAGAAGATCGAGAGGTATAACAAGAGATATAATTTTTATTTATGAATCTTTTCTTATTCTATGCATGTTGTGTATTTTGTATGTGGCTAATATACATGGACCCCGAATACAAACACAAAAACTGGCGATCTGTACATCATCTATTCCGCGGTGAATCGAAGAATAGAGGTAGGTTGCTTGAACAACAAGTTTGTTCAAGTGACCACTCTAATCGAATAGCACAACGATGGAATGATAGCTTGGGTAATCCTTATTTGTCAAGGATTAATTTTTTTAATCCGGGGACGAAGATGGGATCACCATGAACAAGTGACCGAGTTGAAGTGGGAAGCAAAGTTTCCCCCCTTCAAGTGGTATCAGAGCCACGGTTTCCATTTTTGTGTGTTTAGGATTCGATTACTTTTATAAACTTTTCATATATTATATGTGCTGGATAATAGTAGGATGTGCGTAGGTTAACTTTTTGGTTGTAGGCATAGGATCCAACTATTATGGCCATATGTGTGTATGTGATTGTATGTGTGCAATTGTATATTATTGGAATCCTCGGGGTTGACGAGGCTAGTATTTAATTTTTTATAATTAAGTATGGTATTGTTTAGCCACTCTTTTATTTTAGTTTACTTTCGATCTAGATTTCATGTACACTCCTTCGTGGAGTATAGGATCGATGGATGTAAATTAAAATAATTTTTCTCGGCTCGGATCTCCGGATGGCTTGTACATGTCTTAGGGAGGAGCGGATGAGATGGCGATACGATGGGAGGCATATTGGAGAACAAAAGCCATAATAGTTGGAAAATATTTATTTTTCATATTTATTGCTTCTTGTTTGATATGCATGTCGTGTGCTAGGAAAATTCCTCAGTTTTAAATTACAAAGTGGGAGAGGGATATTTTTATAAATTCCCACGGCCTCCATTACGATTTGACATGTGATGTAAACAAACTTGAGCGTCGGCTCTGAGTGCCTTGCTCCCCATCGGATGAGTTTATTTTGCGGATCACATGGTCGAATATGGTTATAGGAAATTATTTAGAAGCGTGTGTACTTCCCCATCGGAAGGCACATAACCTGAGATAATTTTTTTGGTACCGAGTAATGGTGAACACTTAGATGCAAATAGGAGTATCCTCCCCATCGGAGTCACTGCTTTTATTTGTAGGGCCGAAGAGGAACCAACTATTAATTTTATTTGTCAAAAAGTTAGGTTGATAAGATAGTAAAATTAATGGGTAAAACCTCCACTTACAAATGTAGAGTTCGTATACGTCCACACGATCATGGCATACGATATTCTCGGTGTTTTGAGGTGTTGGTTGATTTTAAAATTTTATTGTTTGAGGAATCAATAATTTTTTGAAATCTAAAGTTTTGATCTATGTGATTCTTAGGTTTTTCAAAAATGACTTTCAATCCACTTGCTGTGATACTAAAAGAGAATAAACTTACTAGACTGAATTATGTTGATTGGAAAAGGAATCATGATATTGTCTTGACTGCAGAGGAGTACAAGTATGTACTCTTCGAAGAGTGTTCTCCTAAGCCTGTGAATGAGCTGGAAGTCCTTGGAGCTGAGATCGATGGGGAAATCTAGGTCGATATCATTCTCCAGTCTCTACCTAGGAGTTTTGAACAGTTTCTCCTGAATTACAACATGAATAAGAGGTTGTATTCATTGACGAAGCTTCTGATAGAACTCGAGGTAGCAGAAGGGCTTGCTTAGGCTCAGGCTATGGTTGCTCAGAAGGTTTCTACTTCTAAGCCAAAAGGCAAGAAGAAGAAGAAACAAGGTAGAGCAAAGGTGGTGGAAGGATCTCAGGGACGAGTGAAGAAGCCGAAAGGCAAGTGCTTCACTTGCAAGCAGACTGGACATTGGAAGAAGGACTGTCTCAATAGGAAGCAGAACAAAGGTATATCTTTTGGTCTAGTCGTTGAAACATATTTAGCGATGTTATCTACCGGCACCTAGTGTGTAGATACGGGAGCCACTGATCATGTCTACAATACTTTACAGGGGTTCCAGGAAACCAGGCGACTGGCTGATGTAGAGATTACCATCTACTTGGGTGATGCTACGAAGGTAGCGGCTGTTGTTGTGGGAGATGTTTATTTGTCTTTTGAGAAGAATAAAGTTTTGGTTCTGAAAAATTACCTTTATGTACCTTTATTTAGAAAGAATTTGATTTCGGTTTCTAAATTGTTTATGGATGGATATTCTATTTCTTTTAATGACAGAGTTGTTATAAAAAGGAATAGGGAGATTATCTGTTCTGGTTCATTGATAGGAAATTTATATACACTTGAACCAAAAGCTCCCACGATGCAAATAGAAGTAAATAACTCATCTTATAATTCCAATAAGAGAAAAGAACCTTCGAAGATGAACCAAACATATCTTTGGCATCTAAGGCTAGGTCATATTAACCTAAGCAGAATTCAAAGGTTGATAGCTGATGGACCTCTGGGTTCATTAGTGGTGGAAGATTTCCCAACCTGCGAATCTTGCTCTTGCTTGGAAGGTAAAATAACCAAGAGGCCTTTTAAGGCCAAGGGGTATAGAGCTAAAGATGTGTTGGAATTGGTTCATTCTGATTTGTGTGGTCCTATGTATATCCAGGCAAGAGGTGGTTTTGAATATTTCGTCTCTTTTATAGATGATTATTCAAGATATGGATACATTTACTTGATGCACTGCAAGTCTGAATGCTTTGAAAAGTTCAAAGAATTCAAGGTTGATGTGGAGAAACGTCAGGGTAAAAGTATCAAGACACTACGATCTGATCGTGGTGGTGAGTACCTCTTTGGAGAATTTAGGAATTACTTATCAGAGCCTGGGATTCAATCCCAATTGTCTGCACCTGGCACACCCCAGCAGAATGTTGTAGTAGAGCAAAGGAATAAGACTCTTATGGAGATGGTTAGATCAATGATGAGTTATTCTAAGTTGCCAGATTCGTTCTGGGGATATGCTCTAGATACGACAGTGCATATTTTGAACTTGGTACCATCTAAATCAGTGCCTTCTACTCCCATAGAATTGTAGACTAGGCGAAAGTCTAGTCTGAGACATATTCGGATTTGGGGGAGTCCAACACATGTGCTGAAGGCAGATGCTGGTAAGTTAGAACCTCGTATAGAAGTGTGCATGTTCGTTGGTTATCCTAGAGGAACGAAAGGTGATTTGTTTTATAGTCCTAGAGATTAGAGGGTGATCGTTAGCACGAACGCCAGATTTCGAGAGAAAGACTATGTGATGAACCACAAGCCCATGAGTAAGATTGTTCTGGAGGAATTGAGAGGGAAAGCCACTTCTTCAGTACCACCAGTACAAGAGGATATACCACAAGTTACTGCACCGCGTATCACAGAGGATACACAAGTGATACCTCGTTGTAGTGGGAGGGTTGTTAAACAGCCTGACAAATTTATGTTCTTGGGAGAATCTTCTGATTTGGTCCCTGGCGAACATGAACCTGATCCCTGGACATATGATGAGGTGATCCAAGATAAAGATGCAGTATCTTGGCAAAGTGCAATGAATTCTGAGATTGAATCTATGGATTCAAATCAGGTCTGGGAGCTAGTAGAACCACCCAATGATGTAAAAACCATTGGATGCAAGTGGATCTACAAAAGAAAGAGAGGAATAGACGGGAAGGTTGAGACCTTCAAAGCGAGGCTTGTTATGAAGGGGTATACTCAGAAAGAGGGCATCGATTATGAGGAGACCTTTTCGCCGGTAGCCATGCTTAAGTCTATCCGGATTCTCTTATGTATTGCTGCTCATATGGATTATGAGGTATGACAGATGGATGTCAAGACAGCTTTCCTTAATGGAAGTCTTGAGGAAAACATCTATATGAAGCAACCAGAAGGTTTCATTGCAAAGGGCAAAGAGCATCTTGTGTGCAAGCTTAATCGGTCCATTTATGGATTGAAGCAAGCTTCGAGATCTTGGAACATCCGCTTTGATGAGGTAATCCAGTCTTATGGATTTATTCAAAGTCCGGATGAGTCTTGTGTATATAAGAGATGTGACGGAAATGTAGTTGTATTTCTTATACTATATGTAGATGACATTTTATTAATTGACAATAATGTCAAGGTGTTATCGGATGTAAGGGTATGGTTGTCCAAACAGTTTGATATGAAGGACTTGAGAGAAGTGGGACACATCCTTGGGATCAAGGTTATAAGGGATTGCAGAAAAAGGATGTTGTGCTTATCTCAAGCTTCATATATAGACACCATTATGGATCGTTTTAGCATGCAAAACTCCAAGAAAGGTTTTCTACCTTTCAGGCATGGAGTTCCTTTATCTAAGGAGATGTGTCTTAGAATATCTAAGGAGATAAAGGAGATGAAGGCGGTTCCATATGCATCAACAGTAGGAAGCCTCATGTATGTCATGCTATGTATGAGACCGGATATTTGCTTTGCCATGGGCATGGTTAGCAGATATTAGAGTAATCCAGGACAGGGACATTGGACTATGGTAAAGCATATATTGAAGTACCTGAGAAGGACTAGGGATTATATGTTGGTCTACCAGGAAGATCAATTACTCCCTGTGAGTTACACAGATTCCAACTTCCAATCAGATAGGGATAACAGTAAGTCTACCTCAGGGTTTATGTTTACTTTGGGAGGTGGAGCCATTGTATGGAGGAGTGTCAAGCAAAAATGCGTGGCAGACTCTACCATGAAAGCTGAGTATGTGGCAGCCTCTGAGGCGGCCAAAGAAGCTGTGTGGCTCAGGAACTTCTTCATGGACTTGGATGTGATTCCTAGTTTTCCCAGAACTATTATAATTTATTGTGATAATAATGGTGCAGTTGCAAACTCGAAGGAACCACGAGCCCATAAGGCAAGTAAACACATAGAGCGCAAGTACCACCTGATATGAGAAATCATAAAGCGAGGAGAAGTTGTTGTGGCCAAGATTGCATCAGAAGATAACCTGGCAGATCCTTTCACTAAGGCCCTTCCAGCGAGAGCTTTTTATAGGCATGTGGAGGGAATGGGAATCAGATGTATGGTAGTATGAGGACAGCATAGTCTTTTAGTATAAGTGGGAGATTGTTGGGATGTATACTGAAAAGTCTATCTTTTATATGAACATCTTTATTTTTGAAATAAGAATCACATGATCATTGCTTGCATATTTATGGTTATGAATATTGTCCAATACATTACATTATAGATAACATGGTGTGTAGTGTCACACGGGAGATCATGTTATCAGTTCCATGTAAAGTATAAGTAAAGGCTCACAACAGAGATGGTTATGGACAAACCATTGGAATGGTTGTAGTGTGATTTGGTATTGGTTTGTCTTGATTATAGAATTATACTAGTACACTTTGTGTGTATTGAGCAGGACCGACTTAGAGGTGATTTGATTTATTGCTAACTACATAATTGAATTGGATCTCAGATATTATGGTGTACATGCTCTTAATCCCGATATAATAACGGGCACATATACTTATTAGTGCAATCGACCCGTGATATGGTTTTGATGTGTGTGGAAAAGGGTTTAAGTTAGGTTGTTATTGTGATTTGATATATGCGTTGGAGTCTTGCAGGACTTAGTAATTCGCACATGGAGCATAGGTGAGTTTCACCTCTCATGACTCGGTCCATGAGTCGATAAAGGATAGCCTTGCGGAAGTCGTGCGCTTGGAGCATCCGAGGGACCCCGGACGAGGAGATTGGAGTGAAGCCGGAGGAAGTAGATGTTGGGTTTCCGGCACCGCGGCGTGTGTGTGTTCGAACATGTTTCGCAAACATGTACGCAGCGGAAGAAATAAAAATAATAAATCTACATTTATTACAACACACACATCACACGCATGCATAGTACAATATGTGTAGACATAACCGTAAATTTAAATTTGCAATAAAAAAAAATTTAACTACGTATACCTTTCGTATCACGTGTAGTGGGAACGGCATCAACCGGAACGATCCTCGCTAGAATCATCTCTATCCGTATCCACGGGATGACTTCGCTAAGTCACGAGCCTCGTCTTCGTACGGGTTACTAGCCTCGTGTTGAAGACGATGTGTTCGAGAGATGATCACGATCCGAATCCAAATTCGGATCCAAAACCGAGTCCTCAAAACTCGCTTCTCCGGAGAGGTATTCGTCAACCGTTTGACGAATCCTTCATCCTCCACCTCAGAGGATTACCGGAGATCGAATCCCCGGTAAGTAAGGCGCTGTCGGAGCTCCAAACGTCGTCCAAATGATGCTCCGACGAGAAGAAAATAAGCTGTCCAGAAAACTGGACAGCTTTGGTGGAGGAGTAAGGGCCTGCCAAAAGAAAGGTGGAAGCTCACCTTATTACCGAACCCTAGGAAGATCACCGGAGCACCAACCGGCAGCAGCTCGACGCCGGCGTGGGGGGAAGGAAGGCTCCTTCTGGATGCCGGTTGGAAGAGGTGCGACGGCGGCACTAGGGTTGGCGCCGACTCCTTCTTTGGGGTGTGTGGCAACTCTAGCTAGGGTTTTGGATTAGGGCTTAACAAACCCTTAAGCCCTCTTTTATAGAGAACTAATTCTCTTAATGGTTATTGGATCATAACCATAAGGCCCGCTAACCCGCTCCATTAATATAAGTTAAAATAAACCAAACCATGATGGTTTATTTTAAGTTAAAACAAACCGAACCAACTTTTGGTTCATTCGTTTAAAATAAACCAAACCCTTTGGTTTATTCTCCTCCATTGGATTAGAACCAAACCATTTTGGTTCATCCATTATGTCTTCATAAGACACGGCCCATCCACGCTTCCATTGCGACTGAAACGATTTCATGCTCGCTTCTTGTTTGGTCCAACCAAACCTAGTTTCTCTCGGTCTGAGAATCCCATTCTCAAGCTCGTTTTAAATCCTTCGGATTATGCTCGTTGTGCGTGTGACCAAATAGGTTCTCGGTTTATGTTGGCCGTCTATAATTAACCATTAATTATCGAACGATAATGAGTGGCACCTAGTTGTACATCATGATCCCCAATTAACCGAAAAGATCAACGGTTGATCCAGAACTATTTCTGAAACCCTTCAGCAGCTCGAATGAATCGTGCCCCATTCCCTTCACTCATCTTATACCCACTTGGTTCAGGACATGGTCTATAGTGTCAGTCCCCACTAGGCTGACTACGTCACACCTAGCCCAAGTATCATTTCCTCGTCCTACGAATTCTAGTTACTGTACATGTATCGAAGAGTACCTTACTCTAAACATGTAATGCTTTGGCCAAAGACTTTAGTAATAATCCGACGAGAGGCCATGGGTATACATCTCCTCACAAGGAGTGGTGAATCCTTTATAGGCTATTCAAACACCTTCGATCACATCGACTTATACCCAATCATCCCGGGTCCACATCTCCTTAGAGATGCTTGCTTAAGATGTCAAAGCATAAGTCTCCATGATCAAGATGACTTGAATACCGCAAGTCAAATGAACATCGCACTTAAGCTACAGTAATAACTTCATTGACATATCTATATATGCAAAGAACCATATGAAGTCTTACGGCTGGTCACTCCAATGAACTAGTTACCATAACTAGCATCCACGATCAACTCCAGACATCACAATGTCTCCAGCCAGTGAGAATCAGTTGCTTGGATACACCAAGGAGTATACCTCGTGCTAGTCTCGACAGAATTGATGGTGTCCAAATCCATCAATTCATCGACTAGGGATAATTCCGATACATCACAATTACACATGTAGAGATACTCACTAGTTGTGATCCAATCACAAATTCTCTCATGCTGTGAATCGTATCGTGGACATTCAGTAAATGAGTTTAAGATCCAATCAAATACATGAAAACATTTATACTCAAATAGTGAATCTTCATTTATCATATAAATGGTTCATACATAAGGCGATTGCCTTAGGACATCTCTCATATATTACTAACAGACTCCCACTTGGTCTAATGCCAATCGCTATGGTATCCAATACCATAAGCTCTAACATGACCCTCAAACTTACTTTGAGGTAATGCTTTAGTCAAAGAATCCGCTAAGTTCCTTTCAGTGGGAATTTTCTCGATTTGTATTTCGTTCCTACTGATGATCTCTCTGATAAGATGATAGCGGCGAAGCACATGTTTGGATCGTTGATGAGACCTTAGCTCTTTTGCCTGTGCAATTGCTTCATTGTTGTCGCAGTAGACCGGTATTGCTTCAACAATGGCTGGAATCACACCATGTTCATAAATGAACTTCTTGATCCAAACTGCTTCCTTTACTGCTTTCGAAGCTGTAATGTATTCTGCCTCAGTGGTAGAATCCGCTACAGTGTCTTGTTTGGAACTTTTCCAATTCACTGCGCCCCCATTCAAGGTGAACACGTATCCAGACTGAGACCTGGAATCATCCTTGTCTGTCTGGAAGCTGGCATCTGTGTACCCACGTATCACCATGTCCCCTTCTCCATATATTAGGAACACATCCTTAGTTCTTCTTAAGTACTTAAGGATCATCTTAACAGCCACCCAATGATCCATTCCTGGATCAGACTGGTATCTGCTCGTGACACTCAGAGCATACGATACATCGGGTCTCATACATAACATAGTATACATGATAGATCCTATTGCAGATGCATAGGGAATCTTACTCATGCAAATCCTCTCGTCTTCTGTGCGCGGACACATAGACTTCGAAAGGTGTACCACATGCCTGATGGGTAAGTAACCTTTCTTGGATTCCGACATGCTAAACCTCTTTAGCACTCGGTCTATATATGTAGACTGCGAAAGACCAAGCAACCGTTTCGATCTATCTCTATAGATCTTAATCCCGAGGATGTAGGTTGCTTCTCCCAGGTCTTTTATGGAGAATGTCTTGGATAACCAAACCTTAACTGACTGTAAGATTGAAATATCGTTTCCTATAAGTAATATGTCATCGACATACAATACTATGAACACGACTGCACTCCCACTAACCTTCTTGTACACACAAGGTTCGTCTGGATTTTGAGAGAAATCAAACTTTTTGATCATCTCATCAAAACGGATATTCCAGCTCCTGGATGCTTGCTTCAATCCATATATGGACCGTCGCAATTTGCATATCTTGGTTTTATCAACCGATGTGAAACCCTCAGGCTGTATCATATACACGTCCTCGAGCAGGTTTCCATTAAGGAAAGCTATTTTCACATCCATCTGTCATATATCATAATCATAATGAGCTGCTATGGCCAGGAGCATCCGAATGGATTTAAGCATAGCTACAGGTGAATAGGTTTCGTCATAATCAACACCTTATTTTTGACGATATCCTTTCGCCACTAATCTAGCTTTATAGGTAATCACATTACCATCCATGTCGATTTTCTTCTTGAAAACCCACTTGCACCCTATAGGCTTTATGCCTTCAGGTGGGTCAACCAAGTTCCAAACTTGGTTTTCATACATGGAATCCATTTCCGACTTTATGGCACCAAGCCACTTATCCCTTTCTGAACTTGTTAGCACTTCTTCATAACTGGTAGGCTCCTCATCATCAATGAGTAACACGTCGTTTGATTCACTTACGAGAAATTCATATCTCTCAGGAATATTGCGTGTTCTACCAGATCTACGAAGATGTGGTGTTACAATAGGTCCCGCCGATTGCTCATCACTATGAGTTGTCGGCTGTTGTGCTTCACTAGGTATCTCATCGATGTTTATTTGAGTCTCTCGAGCCTCCTTAAGATCAATGACACTCCCACTGTTTTCTTGCAAGAGAAACTCTTTCTCTAAAAACACAGCATGCCTTGAAACAAACACTTTTTGTTCCATAGGATGATAGTATTGATAACCCCTTGTTTCCTTAGGGTATCTAATAAATAGACATTTATCAGACTTAGCATCCAATTTATCTGATACAGTCCGCTTCACATAAGCAGGAAAACCCCATATCTTCAAGTAAGATAAATGAGGTTTCTTACCATTCCATATCTCATATGGAGTAGTAGAGACTACCTTAGTTGGCATTCTGTTTAACAAGTAAACAGCTGTCTGAAGTGCATAGCCCCAAAAGGACTTGGGATGATTCGCATGATTCATCATTGACCTAACCATGTTCAACAAGGTCCGGTTACGCCTCTCAGATACACCATTATATTGTGGTGTATATGGCAGAGTCCATTGAGACAATGTCATTGTCTCTTAGATAATCAAGAAACTCTTGACTTAAGTATTCACCACCTCGATCTGATCGAAGTATTTTAATACTCTTGTCATGTTGTTTCTCTACTTCATTTCTGAATTCTTTGAACCTTTCAAAGGCTTCAGACTTGTGTTTCATCAAGAACACATACCCAAACCGTGAGTGATCATCGGTGAAGGTAATGAAGTAGCTATAGCCTCCTAAAGCTTGAGTTGACATAGGTCCACATACATCAGTATGTATTAGACCTAGTAACTCTCCCACATGTTCACCTTTTCCAGTAAAAGGTAACTTAGTCATCTTGCCTTTTAAGCATGATTCGCATGTATCGTATAAATCCAATTCAAACGATTCCAGAATTCCATATCTGTGTAATTCGGACATGCATTTCTTGCTTACGTGGCCAAGACGACAATGCCACATATAAGAGTCTAATTGATTACCCTTTCGAGCACGCGTGTTGCTCGCTTCGATATTGAAAATGTCACTGGATACGTCCAACGTATAAACACCATTGCTTAAAGTTCCAGTCTCATAAAGAACTCCATTCAAAGTTATGTGACAACAATTGTTACTAAAAGTCAAATGGTACCCATTTCTATTTAAACAAGAAATAGAAATGGTGTTCTTTATCAACGAAGAAACATAAAAGCAATTGTCCAGTTCTAAGACAAGTCCTGCAGGGAGTTTCAAAATATACGTTCCGATGGCGAGTGCAACAACCTTTTCTCCATTCCCAACCCGTAAATTTGACTCTCCCTTGACGAGTCTTCTTCTATTCCTTAGCCCATGTATGTCATTACATATATGTGAGCCACACCCAGTATCCAATACCCAAGTGTCTAAGGTAATAGAATGACAATCAATAACGAAGATATATGAAAAAGATGGAGCATCTTATGCCTTATTCTTCTTCACAGACTCAAGATAAATCTTGCAATTTCTTCGCCAATGGCCATACTTGCCATAATGATGGCAAGTGCCCTTTTGAGTTGGTTCTGCCTTTTTATCTTTTTTCTTCTTCCCCTTCTGTTGTTCCTTTGACTCCCTCTTAGAACCTTTCTTCGAGGAATCAACTGCCATGCTTCTCGAAGGCTCCAGTCTTGATGTTGAGCAAGACTACGATGAACCTTCTTGCATCTCAGAGGTGAAGAGGAGCTTGGAGACTTCGAACATTTCGAATCTCACTTGCTTATCAAACAACTCATAAAGATGAAGGACTACGATATTTGCATCCATATGCTCATGCTGCTTTCGTAGCTTGGGTTCCATCGCTGCTAGCATGATGCAACTCACCATTTCAGAATCATTCACATGTTTCTAATAGGCCAACAATTGGTCCAGAGTTGCATTGTCACTAGGACGGGCGGGAAGAGGCGCTTCGAGGATATACGCAAGCTTTTCCACCTTGAGAAATATTCTCAAGTTTCTAAGCCAGTCCAAGAAGTTCGGCCCAGTCAATTTTATTCGAATCCAAAATGGAACGCAAATTCAAAGACATCATGATCAATCTTAGAAATACAAAATGAGCATATATGAGAAAGATGATTTAAAATGCATCAATATACATTCATAAATCCCATTCATTTTCCGAATTTCAAAAACCCCAAAATCACTTCGGGAGATCGTAGGTCCATCTCCGAATGGGCTGATATCCATCATAGATATGAACCTTGGAGAGAGCCCAACAAGCCATTCATAACTACAATGGTAGGTATCAACTATACCGATTGCATATCACGTATATGCAACTATCACAATGTGCTATCAACTAATTGAATGTTCACACATACATCGGGTTGTTAACACATTAACAAGTATGTATCATATGCATAGCACCCAACTTCACCTCCCTTTACATCGACCTTGGAGAGAGTCCAACAAGCCGATGCTCCAGGTTAAAGACGACCCATTAATCAAGAAATAGTTTTAATATGGTTAGAGTGCATTCAACCAATTAGCCCGGCTAGGAGAGAGTCCAACAATCAAAGCTAACGATTGACCTCTGACTCTTACCATATTAGTATTAAACTATTCCATGGTTTGAACATGTTCGGGTTCGAGCCGGGCTTGGAGAGAGTCCAACAACCCAAACAAGAAACGGAACTCTGGTTCTAACCATATTAATGGAAGGTGTAGGCTTTAATATTGAGTAATGGTTTTTATGTCTCATCCTCTTTGCATGCAAATAACTATTATCTACATGACATGGCATACATGGCATACAACTACATGTCACGACACACATGGCATAATGATATGCATCTAATGCAATTACATGGCATACAATTATGTCATGTATATAATTTCCTTATATGTCATAACTATTTATGGAAATAAAATATGTTTAAGATTTGATTCTCCAAATCAAATCATGATTAAATTAGGAAAAAAATTTCCAAATCTAATCACATATTTTATTTATGGAAATGGTTGATTAAGGAAAGTCAATTTAGGAAAACAATTTAGGAAATGGTTGATTAAGGAAAGTCAATTTATGAAAAAGATCAACGGTTGATCAAGAACTATTTCTGAAACCCTTCAGCAGCTCGAATGAATCGTTCCCCATTCCCTTCACTCATCTTATACCCACTTGGTTCAGGACATGGTCTATAGTGTCAGTCCCCACTAGGCTGACTACGTCACACCTAGCCCAAGTATCATTTCCTCGTCCTACGGATTCTAGTTACTTTACATGTATCGAAGAGTACCTTACTCTAAACATGTAATGCTTTGGCCAAAGACTTTAGTAACAATCCGACGAGAGGCCATGGGTATACATCTCCTCGCAAGGAGTGGTGAATCCTTTATAGGCTATTCAAACACCTTCGATCACTTCGACTTATACCCAATCATCCCGGGTCCACATCTCCTTAGAGATGCTTGCTTAAGATGTCAAAGCATACGTCTCCATGATCAAGATGACTTGAATACCGCAAGTCAAAGGAACATCGCACTTAAGCTATAGTAATAACTTCATTGACATATCTATATATGCAGAGAACCATATGAAGTCTTACGGCTGGTCACTCCAATGAACTAGTTACCATAACTAGCATCCACGATCAACTCCGGACATCACAATGTCTCCAGCCAGTGAGAATCAGCTGCTTGGATACACCAAGGAGTATACCTCGTGCTAGTCTCGACAGAATTGATGGTATCCAAATCCATCAATTCATCGACTAGGGATAATTTCGATACATCACAATTACACATGTAGAGATACTCACTAGTTGTGATCCAATCACAAATTCTCTCATGCTGTGAATCGTATCGTGGTCATTCAGTAAATGAGTTTAAGATCCAATCAAATACATGAAAACATGTATACTCAAATAGTGAATCTTCATTTATCATATAAATGGTTCATACATAAGGCGATTGCCTTAGGACATCTCTCATATATTACTAACAGTAGACTTCAGGGTGAGACGCGAAAGATGGTGCTGCAGAGCTGTGCGCTTGAGCCATCCGAGGGACGTGGCCGGATGAAGACAACTTCAAAGGCGAGGGACTCCAAGAGATGAGAGTGAGCGAATGTAACCCGGGACGGGGTAGTGTGCTTAGGTGAATCTTGGCTAATTGGCTAAGTGTCGGATGGAATTACCCGACATCAGTCGACTACCATAAAATGGTAGTTGACTGCTCTTAATCAACAGTTTGGCGGTGTTATTGATGGGTTTTGGCCTATGATCGCCATCAGAACCAAACCATCGATCCGCCAAAGGTGATAGTCGTGATGAAGGCGGTTGTAGACGCGAAGCGCTCGTGGCCAGTGACGATCGACTACGGAGGCATCAGTCGACTGATGGATACATCAGTCGACTGCCAAGGGTTCCGTTGGACTACAACAGTCGGGATTTGACGTGTTCGGAGGCTGTTGTAATGGCGGCAGTCGACTGATGGCGGTCAACGGGAAGAAATCAACCCTCTCTATAAAAAGAGAGGGTGTGGGTTTTTGGATGACTAATGCTTATACTCCAAACTATCATCCAAGTGCTCCACAAGTGTTAAAACTCCTTCTAGTTTCTTTCACATCTATTGTAAAAGAAGGAGTATTCTTGAGTTGTAATGGTTACCACCACCTAGCTTGGTGCAAAGGAGAGACCAATAGTGGATTGGTTGCGGAGTGATTCACCGTGGACGAATCGGACCAACCTCTAGTCGACCAACCTCGACCCTACAAGTGGTATCAAAGCCAAGACGCTTGTCAATGGACTAACCGCCGCAACAAGCACAATCAAGGATGGCCGGCTCAAACATTCAACCACCGAAATTTATAAGCGAATTCTCTTGGTGGAAAAAGAGAATGGTGGTATTCTTTGAAACTGATTTCGATATTATGCTTATAATGGAAAATGGTTTTGAGATGCCTAGGGACGAAGAGGGTGAACCAATAGAGAAGTCAAGGTGGACTAAAGAGCAAAGGGAGGAGCACCTTACTAATTCAAAGGCCAAGCACCACCTGTTCAATGTGCTCCCCCAACAAGAGATCAATAGGATAGGGGAATGTGCTAGCACCAAGGAGATGTGGGAGAAGCTAGTAGAGCTTCACAAAGGTACCTCGGAGGCCAAGCTTGCAAGATGAGACCTCCTCCGCTCCCAACTAATGAGTATCAAACTTGAAAAGGGAGAAAAGGTAACTTCACTACATTCTCAATTTAAGGAAATTTTGATTGGGCTAACAAGTGTAGGAGAAAGACTTTCGAACCAGGATATGCTTATGAAAGCAATTGATGCCTTTCCCCGATCATCAAAATGGAGCTCAATGGTGGACTCCTTCTACATGTCAAAGAACTTAGAAGTGAGCACCTTGGAGGAGTTCTTTTCAACCATGGAGCTCCATGAAACGAGGCTTGAAGGAATAAATGAAGAATCAAGTATCAAGCCATCAAGAGGAGTAGCCCTAGTAGCAAATAAGGGGAAGAAGAAGAAGATAGAGACTTCCTCCTCCTCCGATGAAGCATCCTCCTCCTCCTCCATGGATAGCGCGGAAGAAGCCTATATGGTAAGGAGGGTAAGGCGTGCATTAAAAGGTTTTAAATTTAATAAATCTAATGATAGGAGAAGAAGACCAAGGGGGAAGATAATTTGCTACAATTGCCAAGGAGAGGGACACATAAGGGATAATTGTCCCCTCTTAAACAAGAGCAAAGAAGAGAGGAGGAAGAAGGAAGAAAAGAAGAAGAAGGGGAGCAAGAAGAAAAAGGAAGAAGAGAAGAAGGTCAAAGAAAAGGGAAAGTTCAAAGCACTAAAGGCAAAGACATGGGATGATCCCTCCTCATCATCCTCATCCGAAGAAGGGGAAGAACATGTCTACTGAAACCTTATCATAATGGCATTTGACGACCTAGACTCCTCCTCTGAAAATGAAAAAGCAAGCTCAAGTGAGGAGAGCTCGAGTGAAGGGGGAGCTTCCTCTACATCCTCATCATCGGGAGAGGATTTGGTAAGTGAGGTAACAAATCTTTCCTCTAAGAAAATTATGTCAATTATTTCTAGCCTCACTAAGGACTTGTTTAGGGCAAAGAAAAAGAACAAATGTATGCTAGATCAAATTAAGGACTTAGAAGAAAAATTAGAAAAAGCATGCTAAAATGTTAATGATAATGTTTCTAGCCTTGATAATGCATGCTCACATGACTATATGTCTTTTGATGTAAATGATGCATGCATAGAAGAAAATAGGGCTTTAAGAGAGAAAGTAGATCATTTAACCAAGGACCTAGAAAAATTCACAATTGGCTCCAACACTCTTAATATGATTATAGGGAGCCAAAGAGCTAGCTTCAATAAGAAAGGCCTAGGATATAAAGAAAATAGAAATGAAAAGGCCTATAAATGCTTAATTGCTAGGGGTCAAGATAAAAAGAAAACAATAGCTAAAAAATGGATCCCTAAGGAATTTTTAGTGAACCCCATAGGAAAAAATTTATTTTGGGTTCCTAAATCCATCCTTAAGGGTTAGGAAACCCTAGGATAGTCAACCATGTGGACTTTACCTATATCTTATTTTTTGGTTGACTTAGGATGGCGGGACTTAATTTTTGAAATAGTGTTGGGTGATGATAATGCACCCATAGATAGATAAATCATATTTTAGGTGATACTTTGCTTATTATCATGATGTTATACCTAATGCATGATTATTATTTGATGAATACATTTGTTTCATGATCATAATGTGGAATCAATACATATATGTCTTTATGATCATGTGGGATGTTAGGATGATACTTAACCTTGTATAGAATTGCATGAAAGTAATGGTTAAGTGTATACAAATACCTTTAGGAACATCTAACACTCACAATAGGCTACCTTGATTGAAAATTTAGCATGGGTGAGATGATAGGATGATAGTAATGGTCCACTAATGCCTATGGCATTTAGATGGTCATTTGAAGTATCAAATAGCAATAATAGACCAATCATGGGGAAGACTTATGTTTAATTCATAGACATATTGCCCAAAGATCATGGTTGGATATTTCATATGTTTTCAAAACAATTTCTTACTTTAAAATATGTGTATTCATGTTTTGAAACAATTCAAACCAAAACTAGGTGTTAAAAGTGATACTAACTTGATCAAAAACCTAGTTGTTTTTGAAGCTTTTGGATATTTGGAAAATCATTGAAAATATTATTAATTTTCATGAAAACTCATTTTTCACTGATAAAGGACTTTAAAATAAATGTGTTTTCCAAATTTCACTTTTTTTCGAATTTTTTGGAATTTATAGTGTATTTTTGAATTTCATCCAAAAATCGTAAAAATCGATTTACTTAATGATCATTGCCATGCGATAGCGATCGTGATATCTTGTCTGCGAGAACCTGATTTTATCAGGTTTTTGATTGTTTTTGGTTTTTGTTTTTCTCTAGACTTGATGCCATGTCATATAAACTTTGTTTAATCTTTTTGATGGTGTCAAAGGGGGAGAAAGATATATGTTTAAGTAAGGGGGAATGTATTTAGGGGGAGTTTCATGTATTAAGGGGAAGAGTTGCTAATCGTGTAATTTACATGCTTTCTTTCCTTAATAATTTATCAAATGTTTTACCTAACTTAAACGGATTTCCACACATCAAAAAGGGGGAGATTGTTAGTGCAATCGACCCGTGATATGGTTTTGATGTGTGTGGCAAAGGGTTTAAGTTAGGTTGTTATTGTGATTTGATATGTGTATTGGTGTCTTGCAGGACTTAGTAATTTGCACATGGAGCATTAGCGAGTTTCACCTCTCATGACTCGGTCCTTAAGTCGGTGAAGGATAACTTTGCGGAAGTCGTGCGCTTGGAGCATCCGAGGGACCGCCGGACGAGGAGATTGGAGTGAAGCCAAAAGAAGTAGACTTCAGGGTGAGACGCGAAGGATGACACTGCAGAGCCATTCCCTTGGCGCATCGGAGGGAAGTGGCCAGACGAAGACAACTTCAAAGGCAAGGGACTCCAAGCGATGAGAGTGAGCAAATGTAACCCGGGACGGGGTAGTGCGCTTAAGTGAAACTTGGCCAATTGGCTAAGTGTCGGATGGAATTACCCGACATCAGTCGACTGCCATAAAATGGCAGTCGACTGCTTTGAGTCAAACGGGGTTCGACTAGTGTTCGACTAATGGGTTTTTGGCCCAGCAGTCGACTACCATGGAATGGCAGTCGACTGGCAAACCATCAGTCGACTGCCAAAGGTGGCAGTCGACTGATGAAGGCAGTCGCGGGCATAGAACCGCTCGTAGCCGACTGACCAGTCGACTACGGAGGCATCAGTCGACTGATGGATACATCGATCATTGCGTTCCGTTGGACTACACAGTGAATCGGAATCGGCGTGTTCGGAGTCGTTGTAGTGGCGTGATCGGCCAAGGGAAACAATCAACTGATGGCGGCTAACGGAAAGAAATCATCCCTCTCTATAAAAAGAGAGGGTGTGGGTTTTTGGATGGCTAATGCTTATGCTCCAAACTATCATCCAAGTGCTCCACAAGTGTTAAAACTCCTTCTTCTAGTTTCTTTCACATCTATTGTAAAAGAAGGAGTATTCTTGAGTTGTAAGGGTTACCTCCACCTAGCTTGGTTTAAAGGAGAGACCAATAGTGGATTGGTTGTAGAGTGATTCACCGTGGATGAATCGGACTGTGGATTAGCAATGCAGCCGTGAACCACGTTACATTGCGGTGTTAGCGAATTGTTTGTTTATCTTTGTGTGGATTCTTAATTGTCTTTGCTTTGTATTTTCCGCTTGCGGTAATGTTTATTGTAGACGATTAAAAACGACTTCCACCACACGACGAAAGAGGGCTATTCACCCCCTCTAGCCGGCCAACCTCGACCCTATAATACTTAGTATTTATTTCTTTGATTTACCAATGGGCGAGATTTATAGAGTAAATCGATAGGCTCGGTATGTTGGGAAATGATATTATTTATATGGTGTGTCGTTGATTATAGGAGGAAACCGTGTCCTATATATTAGGATGTGATGCCCCCTTGAGGAGCTCATAAGGTTCATCATGTAAACCCTACAAGTGGACTTGGTCCGTCATGATGATAAGGTTGAGTGGTACTACTCATGGAGTTAGATGTTGATTAATTATTTATCAGTAAATTAATTTATTGACATACATTCGAGATCTTAAACACGGAGAGACATTTGTACAAATAATATATGGAGCCTATATTTATTTATGGGGTTGGTGAGGTAGATCAATGATAATCCTCTAGTGGAATGGATTATCATTAATGGATCAGACTTTATATGGGCTTGATCCATTGGGTGGCCAAGATCCAACTCCTCCTCATGGTCCCTATTGTAGCCTATTAAAACCCTCATGGAGCCTTGATCTGATGATGGAAAATGAAACTCTATATCCAACGGTGGAGATTAAATCTCTAGATCCGACGGATGAGATTAAATCTCTAGATCCGACGGTTGAGATTAAATTCCTAGATCCAACGGTGGAGATTAAAAGGAGGCTTAAGCCTAACTCTATAAAAGGATGGTCAAGGCTTGGATGTGGGAATCATCTTGGGAGAATAGGGTTTTGTTTCCCTTGGCTTGGGCGGCAAGAATCCTTGGAGAGCTAGGGTTTGGAGATTCAAGGGTGGGCGGCTACTTTGATCTTGGCCAACTTCTCCTTTTCCTAGGGCAGCTCCTTCTTCTTCCATTGGAGCTCTTGGCCGGCAGCAACACTTCATTCAAGGTTGGTCGGCGCTCCTCTTCCTATCCTTGGCCGGTGGCAACATCAAGCTTGAAGCTTGGTGGTCAGTTCTAAATAGGAGAAAGAGTTTTGTTTCATTCTTCCCTTTGTTCGAAGCGAGCAAGGAAGAGAAGAACGGGTTCTAGGAGGCTTCGACTTTTGGAAGATCATTGCCCACACGACGTCCAAAAGAAGGAAGGACATACAATAGAAGATCGAGAGGTATAACAAGAGGTATAATTCTTATTTATGAATCTTTTCTTATTCTATGCATATTGTGTATTTTGTATGTGGCTAATATACTTGGACCCCGAATACAAACATAAAAACTGGTGATCCGTACATCGTCTATTCCACAGCTAATTGAAGAATAGAGGTAGGTTGCTTGAACAACAAGTTTGTTCAAGTGACCACTCTAATCGAATAGCACGATGATGGAACGGTAGCTTGGGTAATCCCTATTTGTCAAGGATTAATTTTTTAATCCGGGGACGAACACGGGATCACCATGAACAAGCGACCGAGTTGAAGTGGGAAGCGAAGTTTCCCTCTTTCACATGGTAGATGCCTAGTGGCCAAGATTTCCATGAAACTTAGGAAAGCTACTAAGAAGGTTACAAGGGGAGTTACCCCTAGATTTGACCTAGGCAAGACCCAATTGAGTAAGGCTTCCAAGCCTAAAAGGGTCATTAGGAAGGTACTAAGGGAGGATATCCCTAGTGAGTACCTAATGCACGTGAGCATGACCTCTAATCTCTGACAAGAATCGTCGAGGACTCGAAGCGCGCGCTCGCGCTCGACGCCCGCAAGTGCATGGATGTCGTCAAGTAATAAAATATTATCGATCCTATAAAGACTGAGATTCGAGTACCGTTTGTCCAGTGGATCTTATTGTTTGGAGTGAATTTCCTAAAGACGAGGGTTTGCGAGGTTGACGACAGTCCTAACTCTAGTATGGTGTCACTCGAAGGAAGCAAATGAAGGTTCAAAGTTCCCCAAGAGGATTCTAGGACTTCGGTTTCACTTGTGTGTTATTGGAACATGCTATCAATTAAATGCTTCCTTAGTCTCTAATTATGATCTTATGGGAGGATCATCATACATTTTCTCAATGAACTTTTGCTTCTATCGAGAACTACCGATTCCTAACTAAGCTGACCTTTCGGATCATCATAGCTCAGGGGGTTGGTACCGATGGGAGCCCTCTGTCACTAAGGTCCCTCAACCCTTTTAGAGTTAATTTCTCCTACTTTGGCCCTTTGGCTAAGATAGGCTATTGGGTACGATGATGTCCTAATAATCCCTATAAAGTGTCAGAACATATTTCATCTCCTACTCTATCATTTTCTAATATCTACGGTTATCGAAGGGAGGACGACCACAAGGTTCCTTCTTAGTTCTCCTAGATCTTTGATACAAAGGTTGTCACCCCTTTTATCGGCTATGCACGCTAGATATAGAATCTAAACATAATTTTCATTGGTCGAGAAAACACCAATTGGAAATATAAACTCAAGAACAGAAATTATATTCAAACTAGCATGTCCAATGTACACAAGCTATTCCCTAATCCTAGAATCAAAGTATCTACTCCAAAGATGAAAGAGAACAGACACAAGGCATCATAGAATGAATCATTAAAACGTAAAGATATCTAAAAATGAAATTATAGTACTCTTAGTCATTCTCCTTGGCATTGGAGCGCAGATTTCTTTCCTCGAGCCTCTTCTCTCCTCCCTGATGTGTGTCTCTAATGCTTTTTAGGGCACCTTCATGCCGCCGCAGCCATCGAGCCTTTTCCTAGGGTTTGGATGTGCCTTCCTATTTATAGATGTGAATCCAACTCCTCAGAAATCCCAGAAAAAAATCTAGTCACGTCAAAACAACCCAGCGCAACACGCCTGTGTGGATTCCACAACGGTCGGTCATGTGGGGCACTGGGGGGTTTGGACACTAACGTGTGAAATCCACACGAGCGACCGTGTCTGCCTATGTTCCACCCGGTGAATGTCTTTATTTTGCTCCAAAAATGCATCGTTTCACCTATAAAATGTCATCCTGCACACAAAAACAACAAGAGTAGATCTCTGAACTAGAAAATAGAAAATGCATGCAAAACAAAGTAGAATATGCATGAAACAAGTACAAAATGTAATGAGATGTGTGTGAAAACTACTCCTAAAATCGTATATATTTTGCTCACATCAATCCCCCAGACATAGATTTTTGTTTGTCCTCAAGCAAACTCCAGTGCCATGAAATTTAAAGAAAAGTATTGTTCCAACTTAGCATGCTAACTTGATTTATCAAGTGGTATTTTCAATCAAAGTAAAATAGATATATTCTAAAAGTTTACTAAGTTAGCTTTTCGTGCATGTACTAAGCAAATTTACCTAAGTGATACTCGTTCCACAGTGAGTTAAGTCGTCATCTTATAGCTTTTCTAAGGTCTCTGACTTTTAGAAAATTACCTGCCCTAAGCGAGGGTCGTTCCCTAGTTCTAGCACAAAGTCTCAAAGGCGTGCTCCATTGAGAGAAATTTGTAGGTGTTTCCCCAGTAACCTAACTTGGTCTCAAAGGGGCACCTAGCCATTTCTACCCACGACAACTGTTTTTAACTCTCTTTTTTTCCTCTTTTTTTTATTTATTTTTTATTTTTTTTATTTTTTTTCCCAAGGAACTTTGTTACCCTCTAGCTCACTTGTATTTTGATTTTTCCAAATGAGCTTACACAATCCGAGCATTTCCACTAACTAAAATACTAAATCTAGAGTCACCTATGGATTCCAAAGTACTAGACTACTTGGATAAATCATAACTATGTATGTAATTGATTTTCCCTTTCAAAATATCTGTCAAGTGTAAGTGAAAGATAAAAGCTAACCAGTGCAAGTCTAGAACATTCATTACAACAACTAAAACAAATACCAAAAGATAAATGAAGTTAAGCTATCTATGGAAACAATTCATGAAGAGATCTTAAAAATATTATTGGGGCAACTTAAATATGGCAACAACTAAGTGCTAAAAGTTAACTAAATACTCTATGCATGGAAAATTGAATGCAAACTAAAACTAAACTCAAATGTCAGAAAACCAGCTATTGCTATAAAAAAACATATCAAAATTTTGGGGCCTTCCCCTCAGACATAACCGAAATAGTACCTCTAATATGGAGGCCGAGGTGCGAAGTCTAGTAGTCTCGGCATGTCAGCCTCTTGGGAAAATCTGGTGCTTAGCCACTGATGCCACATGTACATATGGTTGATCTAGGAACTGGTAGATGCGGCGGCTGCTCTGTGCTCTCCCTCCCTGGCCCACTATGTTTGTGTAGCATGCATGTGCTACCGAACCTTCTGGCGATAGGTAGCCTCCTCTTGGAAATAGGATCGGGCTTCACCGTAGAACTCCTCGGCCCTTTGAAAATGCTTCTGCAGATCCTAGAACTCTGCCTTAGTGTAGATCCTATGCTCCTCTCATCGTTGCCCCTACTGCTCAGCGTAAATATCATTGAGGCATGATCGAAACTTGGAGAAGTCATAGGTCGACATACCTGTATCCTGCACAAAAGTAGTAAAAGAAGGGGGTGCATGTGTAGGCTCTAGTCGTGGACTAGGGGGACTCCTATACATACGTGGACTTGAGGGAGAGTGATGGACAAGGGTTGAGAAGGGTGCATGAGTGGAAGGCCTGACATGTGGTGGTGACTCCACTAAAACATCCAACTGCCAATTGACATGGTTGGTGATGGTGGTATGATCGGTGTCAGGGAGCCTACGGGGTGTCAAGTTTTTCCTTACAAAACAAAAGTGGTGGCCCTCTCTTATTATCATTTTCATAGCCATGCACACCCCTAGGTCGATGTTAGGGCTCCCTTCTACTCTATCCAGTGCAGTATAATCGTACCCCATCCTATAGTAAATGTGGGTAATCAATCCCCCCAAAATAATCTCTCCTCTTGTCGCCTTGCTCATCTTCACTAGATGCCTGATGAAGTGGGACCCTACATCAATACTATTCCTATCTTGTAGCATATCCCATAGGCAAAATAGCTCACTCATTCTTACCACTCCATCACTCTCTCCTCTCCCAAAAATGAAACTCACCATAACCCGGTGAATATACCGGAAGCTCGGGTTTTGTAATCGGGATGCCTTAGCTCTAGAGGGGTCATAAGAGGTTTCTCCGATTAACTCTAACCAAAACAATCTCACATTGAACTCATTAGGGGTCCTCTTCTCTCCTCCATTAGGCAATCCAAAACATGAGTTCCATTGGTGCAATGTTCACTCATGTTCAATGTTAAAAAGACTAAAAGTAATCCTTCCCTCTTCACTCTCTCTCCCCGTTAAAATATCCACTTCCAATGAACTCAAGAATTCCAAAACTATCCTAGGGTGGGTTGGGTGTCTCACCCCCATAATTTCTTCCCAACCCATCTTTGCAAAAAGGGCTTGTACATCCCCAAGCAAACCTAGGGTTTCTAGAAGATCTTCATTTAAATACCTAGTAGCAGTGATTTTTCTACTAGAAAGCATTTTAAATCTATCTCTATGCTCATCATTCTAAAACACAAGGGTTGGGAGAGCATCACCTTCCTTCGGAGTTTGTGGGGGATCCCTCCTCCTTGACCTTCACTCTGAGGTAGCAGATCGCATTGCCACACACTTTCTCCTTCTCGTTTTTACTTCTTTGAGGCTTCCTTGAAGGTTGGATAAGCTCCTATGAGGTGAGGAAGGCGATTTCGCACGGCCAGGGCAAGAGGGATTGAAGCACATGATGGATTTGGGGCAAAACACACGACACTTTGGCTTTTAAACCCACGTAACACGGTCATGTGGAATCCACACGACCATGTGGAATCCACACAGTCGTGTGGAATCCACATGGCCTGTCGTGTGTGGTGCTGCCCTACCATCCATAAAATGGCCAAAAATTGGCACGACCATGTGGAATCAACATGACCGAGTGTGTGCCCCTCTGTTTCTCTCCCAGAGTGCAACACAGTCCTAATTATCCCACACACCCCGCCGTGTGCTCTTCTGATCATTGGGCACGACCATGTGGAATCCACACGAGCACCAACACCTTTTTCTAAGGGTTTTTAAAAAAGAATGATGTTTGTACCTAGCAATTTCTTTTTTACCTTAAACTAATAGCAAAGACATTAATGTCCATAAAGTAAAGTCTAAATTATACACTTGAATCCAATAAAGGTAAAAATATATAAAATTAAACTTGGGTTGCCTCCCAAGACGCGCTTGGTTTAAGGTCTTTAGCTCGACCGCACTCCTTTGCTTCAGCTTGCCTTTGGTGGCTCCATGAACCTCCAGCTATCCATCTTAGCATCTTCACCTTCTAGGGGGTACTTGTTATCTTGCAAAAAGTATATCCATCTGTGAATCGAGCCTTACAATCTGTTAAGTTGAATATGATGATTTCTCCATCCACTTCCTGTTAGGGCAATCAACCCGTGATATAGTTTTGATGTATGTGGCAAAGGGTTTAAGTTAGGATGATTGGATTTGATATGTGCGTTGGAGTCTTGCAGGACTTAGTAATTCACACATGGAGCTTAGGCAAGTGTCACCACTCACAACCTCGTGCATGAGTCGGAGAAAGAGCATGGTAGAGTCGTACGCTTGATGCTGCCGAGGGACCGCCGAACGAGATGACTCGAAGCGAAGCAAAGGAAGTAGACTTCGAGGGCAAGAGACGCGAAGGAGCATTGCAGAGTCGTGTGCTTGATGCTGTCGAGGGATGTGGCCACGAATGAAGAGAGCTTCGGTGAGGGACTTCAAGTGAGATGAGAGAATGAGTGAATTGTAAGTAGCTCATTAGGTGAACTTGGTCGAATAGTTGAGTGTCAGAGGCTCGACTGCAAGGGTTGAGGTTTACCCGATCGCTGGAAGCTCAAACGGATGTAAGGTTTGAGTTTTACTCGGCACCAGTCGACTGTCATGTCATGGCAGTCGACTGCTACAAGTCGATCGACAATCGACTGGTGTTAGCTGCTGGATCATGTCAATATCAGTCAACTACTTAAGGGAAGCAGTCGACTGATAGCACTGTGCATGGGCACATAAGCTAGTCGAGCTCGTGGGTCACTCGACTAGAAGTCGACATCAGTCGACTGATGAAAGCATCAGTCGATTGATAATATGACTGTTGAAAAATCGACCACGGATCCCGCGAATCCTGTCTGGTCAGAAGCCGTTATTGGGCAATGACTACAGGATCAGTCGACTGATCGGGGCATCAGTCGACTGATGCTATGTTAACGGGAAGAAATCCTCTTCCTCAATAAAGAGAAGGGGTGAGGGCTTTTGGGAGGCTAATGCTTGAACTCCAAACAACTCCTAAAGTGCCCTAAATATTTTCCACTCTTCTACTTGTGCTAATCTTCATTCTATTATAAGAAGAGTGATTTTTGTGTAAAAGGTTGTCTCCACCTTGCTTGGTGCAAAGAAGAGAATAGTGGAAAGCTTGAGGCGTGATTCACCTTGGACGAATCGGACCATGGATTAGCAGTGAAGTCGTGAACCACGTTACATTGTGGTGTTAGCGTTTGTGCTTTCTATTCTTTACTTTGTTTTGTCTTAATTGTTTATATTAGTATATTCCGCTTGCGCTAATTAAGTTTGTAAACAAACGACTTCCATCTACGTACACGAAATGCTATTCACCCCCTCTAGCCGGCCAACTTCATTCCTACAAGTGGTATCAGAGCCAAGGCGCTTGTCAACGGACTAACCGCCGCCACAAGCATAATCAAGGATGGTCGGCTCCAACATTCACCCACCAAAGTTCGAGGGGGAATTCGCTTGGTGAAAGAAGCGAATGGAGGTATTTTTCGAAACTGATTTTGAAATTCTATTAATAATGGAAAATGGTTTTGAGATACCTAGGGATGAAGAAGGGGAGCCATTGGAGAAATCAAGGTGGAGTAAGAGGCAAAGGGAAGAGTACTTGGCGAACTCAAAGGCAAAGCACCATCTCTATAACGTACTCCCCCAACAAGAAGTGAATCGGAGAGGGGAATGTGCAAGTGCCAAGGAGATGTGGGAGAAGCTCATAGAGATACATGAAGGCACATCCAAGGACAAACTAGCAAGGAGAGATGTCCTACGCTCCCAATTAAGCAACATTAAACTCGAAAAAGGAGAGAAGGTAAAATCTCTACATTCTAGGTTTAAAGAAATCTTAACCGGTTTGACAAGTGTAGGGGAGAAGCTTTCCAACCGGGATATGGTAATGAAGGTTATAGATGCCTTTCCCCGATCCTCAAGATGGAGCTCAATGGTGGATTCTTTCTACATCTCCAAGAACCTAGAAGTTATCACCTTGGAGGAATTCTTCTCCACCATGGAGCTACACGAAACAAGGCTTGAAGGAGTAGTAGAAGAGCCAAGACTTCAACCATCAAGAGGAATAGCACTATTAGCCAACAAGGGGAAGAAGAAGATCGAGACTCCTTCCTCCTCCGATGAAGCATCCTCCTCCTCCTCCATGGATAGCACGGAAGAAGCATACATGGTATGGAAGGTAAGATGTGCTTTGAAGAATTTTAAATTTAATAAATCTAATGATAGGAGAAAAAGACCAAGGGGGAAGATAATTTGCTATAATTGCCAAGGAGAGGAACACATAAGGGATAATTGTCCCCTCTTGAACAAGAGCAAAGAGGAGAGGAAGAAGAAAGAGGAAAAGAAGAAGGGGAGTAAGAAGAAGGAAGAGGAGAAGAAGGCCAAGGAAAAGGGGAAGGCCAAAGCACTCAAGGCAAGGACATGGGATGATCCTTCCTCATCATCATCATCATCGGAGGAAGAAAATGTCTTTATCACAAATTTGGCACTAATGACATTTGATGACCTAGACACCTCATCCTCCGAGCAAGAAAAATCAAGCACAAGTGAGGAGAGCTCTAGTGAAGGGGGAGGCTCACCATCATCATCATCATCTTCATCCAAAAAAGAAGAAGACATAGAGACTATGGTAACGAATCTCTCATCAAATAAAATAGTTTCCATGATTTCTAGCCTTACTAAGGATTTATTTAGGGCTAAGAAAAAGAATAAGTACATGGTTGATCAAATTAAGGATAAAGAAAATAAATTAGAACAAGCATGTTTAAATGTTAATGATGATGCATGCTCACATGATAACTATATGCCATTTGATGTAAATGATGCATGCATTGAAGAAAATAGGGTCTTAAGGGAAAATATGTATGTTTAAGTAAGTTATATTAAGGGGGAGAATTGCATTTAGAAGGAGTTTCATGTATTAAGGGGGAGAGCTGATAATCATGTCATTCACGTGCTTTCTTACCTTAATATTTTTTTTTATCAAATGTTTACCTAACTTAAACGGATTGCCACACATCAAAAAGGGGGAGATTGTTAGGGAAATCAACCCATGATATGGTTTTAATGTGTGTGGCAAAGGGTTTAAGTTAGGATGATTGGATTTGATATGTGCATTGGAGTCTTGCAGGACTTAGTAATTCACACATGGAGCTTAGGCAAGTGTCACCACTCACATTGCAGAGTCATGCACTTGATGCTGCCGAGGGACCGTCGAATGAGATGACTTGAAGCGAAGCTAAGGAAGCAGACTTCGAGGGCAAGAGACGCGAAGGAGCATTGCAGAGCCACGCGCTTGATTCTGCTGAGGGACGTGGCCGAGGGACTTCAAGTGAGATGAGAGAATGAGTGAATTGTAAGTAGCTCATTTGATGAACTTAGCCGAATGACTGAGTGTCAGAGGCTCGACTGTAAGGGTTGAGGTTTACCCGATCGTCGAAAGCTAAAATGGATGTAAGGTTTGAGTTTTACTCGACACCAGTCGACTGCCATGTCATGGCAGTCGACTGCTCCAAGTCGATCGACAATCGACTGGTGTTAGCTGCTGGATCATGTCGACATCAGTCGACTGCTTAAGGGAAGTAGTCGATTGATAGCACTGTGCATGGACACAGAAGCTAGTCGAGCTCGCGGGTCACTCGACTGGAAGTCAACATCAGTCGACTGATGAAAGCATTAGTCGACTGATCATATGACTATTGAAAAATCGAGTGCGGATCCCGCGAATCTGGTCTGGTTAGAAGCCGTTATTGGGCAACGGCTACAGGATCAGTTGACTGATCGGGGCATCAGTCGACTGATATTGTGTTGATGGGAAGAAATCCTCTTCCTCTATAAAGAGAAGGGGTGATGTCTTTTTGGAGGCTAATGCTTGAACTCCAAACAACTCCCAAAGTTCCCTAAACGTTATCCACTCTTCTACTTGTGCTAATCTTCATTCTATTGTAAGAAGAGTGATTTTTGTGTAAAAGGTTACCTCCACCTAGCTTGGTGCAAAGGAGAGAATAGTGGAAAGCTTAAGGCATGATTCACCTTAGACGAATCAGACCATGGATTAGCGGCGAAGTCGTGAACCACGTTACATTGTGGTGTTAGCATTTGTGCTTTCTATTCTTTACTTTATTTTTTCTTAATTGTTTATATTAGTATATTCCACTTGCACTAATTAAGTTTGTAGACGAACGACTTCCATCTATGTACACGAAAGGCTATTCACCCCCCTCTAGCCGACCAACTTCGTTCCTACACTTCCAATGAGACCTTGTGCTCCCTTATGTCTATGCATGCTCCTGCAGTTGCCAGAAAGGGTCGCCCTAAGATGATTGGATTCTGAGGGTTTGATCCTGTGTCTAATACAATAAAGTCTGTGGGTATCACAAAATTTTCAACTACCACAGGTACACCCAAGCATGTCCACGGGTTCCTTGATCGAAACATCTGCCATGCGAATAGCCAGGCCCGTTGGTTGTATACCACTCAGTCCCATCTCCTTGTAGAATACGTAGGGAATCATACTAATGGATGACCCTAGGTCGCACAGTGCTTCATCAAAGCTCTCACCATAGATCATGCAAGGTATAACAAATTCACCAGGGTCCTCCAGCTTGGGTGGAATCTTATCTTCAATTTCTGCTTGGTTTGGCAAAGTTGAAATCATGGTTGCACACCCTTTAGTGACTTTGTTTTTCTGGCCTACTTCCTCCTGTATGCTCCCTCTCCTTTAATCAGGTTTTTCTCATATGGTAGGGAGAAGCTATCTGTTGGATCGATGTGGTTCGCTAGAGGGGGGGGGGGTGAATAGCAATAAAAACTTTTTCGTAATCGTTCGTTAAGGTACGAGTAAAACGCAGCGGAAAGATAACAATAAATAAATAAAAACACGAGGGTTTTTACTTGGTTCGTAGCCTACGGCTACTACTCCAAGGCCCTAGTGGTCCTTGACCACGCACGTGTTGGGAGTATGGGGAATACAATCAAAGTCCCACATTGGTAAGACATGGAAAAGATCATGTGCTTATAAGAAAAAAGATATCTCCATTGGTATGAGGCCTTTTGGGTAAAGCCCAAAAATAAAACCATGAGGGCTTAGACCCAAAGTGGACAATATCATGCCATTGTGGAGATATGTGGAGCTTATAAGCACTAACAATTGGTATCAGAGCCATGGTCCATGTCAAGCCATGAACCTCGAACGAAGGAAGTTGAGCTCCCACGTCCGGATCAAGAGAACCAGACATCAGGAAGGAAGTCTAGTTGGGTCGGGGGGACTGAACAACTAGCAGGAAGTCCTGGTGGGTTGAAGATCGGACATCAAGCAGAGAAAATCCTTCGAGGAGGGATAGGCTTGAGGGGGGGCCCAATGTGGTCCTTCGTTTGAGGGGGGGATTGTTGGGAGTATGGGGAATACAATCAAAGTCCCACATTGGTAAGACATGGAAAAGATCATGTGCTTATAAGAAAAAAGATATCTCCATTGGTATGAGGCCTTTTGGGTAAAGCCCAAAAATAAAACCATGAGGGCTTAGACCCAAAGTGGACAATATCATGCCATTGTGGAGATATGTGGAGCTTATAAGCACTAACAGCACGGAGGGCAAAATACTAACCAAACTCCTCCTCGTTGGAGATAGGAGTTAAATGAATACAAAACTCGATAAAGACTCAAGGTAGAGGGACACTCCCCCTCTCCTTGATATGATTTAAAGCTTTACTAAAAGAAATAACTGAAATACAATTTAGAACTTTCATTACCGACTACTTTAAAGGTTGGAGATTGAAGCTCTAGTCATCGTCTCGGCAGCGCTTCGTCGTAGGGATGTCGGAGAGTCGGAGCGTATCGGAAGCACTTGGAAGCTTTTGAATTGATGAAAAACCCTAGGTTTGGCCCTCCTTTTATAGCCTTTGAGCCCCTCATCGAATGGGTCTTTAGCCAATCACAAATGGGCACAAAACCCCTTGAAAAATGGTGATAACTCTTGACTACTCGAGGATCCGACCATTGTATCGAGCCACATACCATCATCGAGCCATGATGATGGCGAAGATTATCGATTCGTCGACCTTCGGCATCAAATCTATTTGATGGTAGTCGAGTCCTCCAAGCGGCAATGAATCGATGCTAGAGGCAAGGCAGCTCAACAAAAACATAATTTAGATGGTCGTCGACCATCCGATCTCGACCTAGACCATCTATAAGAAGTCTTTGGTCGGATCTACGCTTAAGATCATCCCGAAAGAGGATCGACCTTACGCTCACACACACGAGCTTACCTCAGTACTTACGTGTTGCTTTTGCTTCCGGCCTTCCACTCAATTCCTTCGGCTCCCTCCGAAGTCTCTTGAGTGTCGCCCAGCATAGCTTCCTCAGTGTCGCTAGCCTTCAGACTCCAGCGTTGAGACTTTTCTGTTAGCTCATGAGATAACAATATATGCTTAACTTTGTATCGTTTGCTATAATCAAAACTTAGGTTCGACTTAGGTGCCTACTGCACCAACAATCTCCCCCTTTTTGATTTATGGCAAACCCACATACAAAGTTAAGTAAATATCAAGCATGAAGAGTAATAATGTGCATGAGAAACAAAAAATATGAAGATTAAGTTGGAGTAGTAAGGATTTTCTTCAAGTACTCCCCCTTGAGGAATCCTCCCCCTTGACCGAGGGTGAGTCTTGAAGAAAGACCTTAATCCTCCCCCTTGAGGGTTGCTTTAAGTAATTAACATTACTTAAAGTTGGCCTTAGTAAAACGTTTTAGTTAAGCCCTTTCTCCCCCTTAAGTAAAACATTAACGACATAAAGTTTAAAAAATAAGTTTAAGTAAAACGTAGATGGCACAAATAAGTTTAAGTTAAGAATTCTTTAGCCTAAAAGTTAACTAAGTTTTAACTTTTGGTTTAAATATGAAGTAAGAGTTAAGTTATCAAAAAAAATTTTGACCCCTTAACTTTGGCCTTTTTCTCCCCCTTTTGCCGTATATCGAAAAGAGTAAGGGGTGTGTGGAAAACAAAATAGGTGTTAAATTTAAAGTCCAAGCATGTTCCCCATTTTTTATATATAAAAAAATATACTGAAAATAAGCTCATCTATAAAATGTTCGACTCATATTTGGCTTGATTGATATGTAAGATCAACCAGTACTGGTCAGAGTCGATTAGTATGTATGATTATACTCCGTGGTTCATAGCGATGCACTAGCTCTACATCTGGAACCAGGAGTAAGGTCCTAACATCTCACGCCCATCTACGTGGCTAAGTACACAAACACATTAGTCCTATGTGTTGTGAGATGTACTGGCTCCTTAAATCTATAGGTGCATGATATCTAAGGTATGTCCTATGCTTGTTCCATAAAAATGAAATTAAAGAAATAGTAGTAAGAACATATAATTTGCATGTACCTATTCTATTACGCACATGCCCAATTTTCGTCTTAATAGACTAAATTCGGCTTCGGGTAGGGGTTTAGTAAATAGATCTGCCAAGTTAGACTTCGATTCGACGTATTCGAGGTGTATGGCTCCGTTGGCCACATGTTCTCGATTGAAATGGTGTTTGACCTCTATATGTTTGGTCCTAGAGTGACATATCGGATTCTTTGTAAGATTAATTGAACTAATGTTATCTACGTGAAGTTTAGTATTCGTAAAGTCTAACTTAAAGTCGCGGAGAGTGTGCTTCATCCAAAGAAGCTGCGTGACACACTCACCCATTGCGATGTATTCAGCTTCGGTGGTAGATAAAGCAACATAGTGTTGTTTCCTACTGCACCAACTCACTAGACTCGAGCCGAGAAGTTGACAACAACCACTCGTGCTCTTTATATCGAGCTTACTACCGGTATAATCCGAATCGGAGTAGCCGATTAGTTCGAACTCCGTAGATCTAGGGTACCAAATACCAACGTTAAGTGTACCCTTAAGATATCTAAGGATACGCTTAACTAGGGTTAGGTGAGACTCCTTAGCACAGGTTTGAAACCTGGCGCACATACTTACTGCGAATAGGATGTCGGGTCGACTCGCAGTTAAGTATAGGAGACTCCATATTACGCTCCTATAGTATTTTAAGTCAATGGACTTACTTTCTAGGTCTTCTCCTATGTTAACATTTATCGCCATTGGGGTGTTTATTACCTTAGCGTCTTGCATTCCAAATCTTTTAATTAACTCCTTGGTGTATTTTTGTTGATATAGGTATATACCATCCTTAGTTTGTTTAATTTGTAGACCTAAAAAGAAACTTAACTCGCCTACCAAGTTCATTTCGAACTCACTTTCCATGAGTGAAACGAACTCATTTAGTAAGGCTGAGTTAGAGGTTCCAAAATTTATATCGTCTACGTAAATTTGAGCTATGAATATTTCTTTACCTAAGGTTTTTACGAAGAGAGTTGGGTCAACTAAGCCTTGGTTAAACCCTTTTGACTTAAGATGGATTGAAAGTCTCTCGTACCAAGCTCGAGGAGCTTGTTTAAGTCCATAGAGAGCTTTCTTAAGTTTTAGAACATGGTCGGGTTTATCTAGATTTTCGAATCCGGGGGGTTGGCTGACATAAACTTCTTCTTTAATGTATCCATTTAGGAATGCCGACTTAACATCCATTTGAAACAGCTTAAATCCTCGATGTGAGGCATAAGCTAGCAACATTCAAATGGATTCGAGTCTAGCTACTGGGGCATAGGTTTCGTCGTAATCTAAGCCTTCGACTTGGCTAAACCCTTTGGTGACTAACCTAGCCTTGTTTCTAACTACTTCACCTTTATCATCAAGCTTATTTCGAAACACCCACCTTGTTCCAATTATCGTTTTGTCTTTAGGTGGTGGTACTAATTCCCACACTTCATTCCTAGTAAATTGAGCTAGCTCTTCTTGCATTGCAATAATCCAATCGGGATCAAGAAGAGCTTGTTCAATTGATTTGGGTTCTATCTTTGAAATTAAGGAAATTTGACTAAGGTTCCTATAGGATGCTCTAGTTCAAACTCCTAGATTAGGATCTCCTATCACTTGATCGATAGGGTGGTTAGTTTGAATCCTAGATTGGGTTGGGTTTGTGTCACCTAATGCTTGATCAATGGGGTGACTTGGTTGAACACTAGTTTGGTTGGAGTCATCTATCACTTGATCAATAGAGTGACTTGGTTGACTTAGGTTAGGATTAACACTAGACCTGATCTCCGGATCAGAGTTAGGTCTAGTATGAATCGGCTCGCTAATTGGGGTTGATGGGGGTTTTGTAGGTTCATGTCCTTCATCAAATACTACATTGATAGTCTCCTCGACTCTAAGGGTGTCGTGGTTATATACTCTATAAGCTCGACTTGTAGTCGAGTATCTTAGAAAGATTCCGATCGTGGTTTTGGATGTAAATTTCCCTAGGTAATCCTTAGTGTTTAGGATATATACCTTACACCCAAATACCCTAAAGTACTTGATGTTAGGTATTTTATCGTGATAAATCTCGTATGAGGTCTTAAGGTGCCTTTTTACCATAAGGATCCTATTTTGGACATAGCATGTTGTACTCACGGCTTCTGCCCAAAACCTATCGGGTAGGTCGTACTCGTTCAACATGGTCCTAGCGGCTTCTTGTAGAGTTCGGTTTTTCCGCTCCACTAGGCCATTTTGTTGAGGGGTCCTAGGGCAAGAGAATTCATGGTGGTATCCGTTTAGGTTACAGAAGTCGGTGAACCTTTGATTTTCGAATTCACCACCATGATAGCTTCTAAGTCTTTTAACCTTAAGGTCTTTTTGATTCTCGATTAATTTGAATAGATTGATTAATTGATCTAGGGTATCATTTTTATGTTTGATGAACCTAACCCAGGTAAACCTGGAGTAGTCGTCAATTATGACAAAGCAATATTGACTTCTATTGAGTGACTTGGCTCCATGTGAATCGAATAGATCCATATGCAGGAGCTCAAGTACACTTGAGGTTCGTTCTTGGTTAGTTAACTTGTGTTGTGTCCTAGGTTGTTTTCCTTGTTGACAAGCATTACATATTTTATTAACCAAGTTGTTGAGGTTGGGTAAGCCTCTGACTAAGCCACTCTGACTCATCTTGTGGGCCGAGTCTTAAAAGTGTGACCAGTCGTCGGTGCCACAACCATGATTCATCTTCCTGTGTCATAAGACATTTGGCTGAGGATTTGATTAAGTTAATTGTATAAATGTTATTTGTCCTAGTTCCTTTGAGTATTGTTTTAGCTATTTTATTTGTTTTAATTACACATTCATTTTCTAAAAATACGACCTTATAGTTATTGTCACATAATTGGCTTACGCTAAGCAGGTTATATTCAAAATTCTCTACAAGTAATACATTTTTAATAACAAAATTCGAGTTAAGCTCGATATCACCTGATCCGATGATTTTGAGCTTGTCGTTATTCCCAAAGGCTACCGATCCTTGTCGTTTGAATCGAAGCTTTGTGAATTTGAGTTGATCCCCGGTCATGTGTCGGGAGCAACCGCTGTCCAACATCCATTGATCCTACACACAAGGTGGTTGGATTGGATGTTAGATTTTTTTTTTAAAAAAAAAATTGGTTGTAAGTTGTTAAACCTAGATCATCTCACCTGTGTCTATATGATCAATCATGTTATACTTATGTGTTTTTTGTGAGATGACTTCCAATTAAGTTGATTAAGTGCATTTAGGTTCAAGTAATTTTATGTTAGATTTGGATTTAAACCTAGGCTTGTCAAGTTTACCTTTTCAAGATCATGGCTTCCAGGTCGTGGCGAGGCACAGGGGCCTTCTTTTATCGGATCATCGACCACTTCCTTAGACAAAGCCATTTTCAAGAAAATGATGACTTGACTCACCTAAGACTATCTCCTAGTCTAACTGGTTATTTTTGAAAAGAGGCTCCCCGAGGCTCAATCTTTTCGAAGAATTTTAGATGGTTATGTTTTTGAAAAGAGGCTCCCCGAGGCTCAATCTTTTCGAAGAATTTTAGTTGGTTATGTTCATGTTCTAAGTGAGTTCACAAGTTTTAAAGCACAACTATTTTAAGTTAAAGCATGCAATTTCTAAGTTAAAGCACACACTTTTTAAGTTAAAACATGCAATTTCTAAGTTAAAGCACAAACTTTCTAAGTTAAAGCATGCAATTTCTAAGTTAAAGCACAAACATGTTTTGTACTGGTTCCCCCTAGACCGTTGAATCGGTTCGGTCTATCTACATAGTGGATTTGGTCCTTGGGAATCCAGTACGGGTTGGATCCTAGAGTTGAAATCAAAAGGTTCTTAGGGACCCATGGTTGGACATGTTTCCTATGTCAACTTACAATCGACATATACGACCTATTAGTCGTGTTTGAGTTAAACCCTAGTCCAGCCTTGTTGTACACGGCCCTTTGAGATCCAAGTAGGAGGTCAAGTCCTTTGGATCCCGAAGTGAACCTTTCCAACGTGTTCCTAAGATCTTCGACTTGACTTTTCAAGAGAGAGTTCTCAACTTCGAGCTTTTAAACTCGAGTTGAGTCCTTCTCTTGAACTCGACTAGTCGAAGAGGTTAGGGAGACCTCATGTTTGAGGAGTTTAACCTCCTCAACAAGGGTCTCGACCTTGGACTCGGACTTAGCTAACTTCCTAGACAAAAACCTAACTGTATTATGTAAAGTATTAAATAAAGTTCGACTTACTTTAAGGGTATCTTTTGAACCGGATGCGTATCCGTGGCTTGACTTGAAGGTAGCTTCGTAGTCCGAGTCATCCTCAGGTTCCGACTCAAGTTCAGGTTCGGTCTCCGTGTCTGACTCAATCGATTTCGCCATGAAGACGTGGTCTTCGTCTTCTTCGGATGACGCTTCTTCCCATGTCGCGTTGAGGGCCTTCTTGTGCTTAGGTGCTTTGTGGTTGAGTTTGGGGCACTCGGACTTGATATGTCCAAATCTGTTACACTCATAACACCTAATATTAGAACTTTTAGACTTACCTTGGTTGGGTCGAGTTGTGGTTCGCTTTCGTCCCTTGGCTATCCTTCGAGCTAGGTTCATTAGTTCGGCAGTCAACTCCGGGTCAACTTCTTCTTCGGACTCATCTTCCTCCTCGGTTGGTGGTGGCTTGCTTGCGATTTTCTTCTTCTTTGAACTTGCAAGCAAGGCTATACCCCTCTCGGGCTCCGAGTTAGACTGCTCATGAAGTTCGAAATCCGAAAAGAGTTCATCTAACCTAATTTTAGAAAGATCCTTGGAGACCTTATAGGCATCAACCATGGATGCCCATAAGGTAGTCCTCGGAAAGGAGTTTAGGACATACCTTATAAGGTCGCGGTTTTCGACCTTTTGCCCGATTGCGTGTAGGTTGTTGACTATGTCCTGGACTCGGGCGTGAAGTTGGGTCGCGGACTCGTGTTCCTGCATTTTTAGGTTATATAGTTTATTGAAAAGAAGATCACGCTTACATACCTTGGCTTCATCGGTCCCTTCGTGTAGCTCCACTAGTTTTGTCCAAAGATCTTTTGCGCTTATGAAGGGGCCGACGCGATTTAGCTCCTCCTTGGATAGGCCGCATTGAAGGATTTGCGTTGCCTTAGCGTCGGCTTCGACTTGTCGTTTTGTTGCAATGGTCCATTGATCATAATCAGTCACCCACGCCGTTATTAGTCGGAAGTGTGAAACCCGTTTGGATTATGATCCACATCTCGATTTGGGTTTTGAGAAAGCATTCCATCCGACCCTTCCAATAACGGAAGTCATCTCCGTTGTAAAATGGAGGTCGGACGGTGCTAAACCCTTAGAGATGGGCCATTAGAACAAAGAACACAAGGAGACGAAGGAAAAAAAACTAGCAACGACAAAAACACACAAAAAGTACCAAGACTCGCGTCTTGGATTAGTAGTGCGGGAGTAAATTTAACAAAGCGAAATAAATCTGAAATAAATAGAAATAAAAGAAAAATAAATCTGTGAAAAATGGCTAGATTGGTGGTTTCACCAAATCTTAGCAACCCCCAGTTCTGATACCAATTGTTGGATCGATGCGGTTCGCTAGAGGGGGAGGGGGTGAATAGCGATAAAAACTTTTTCGTAATCGTTCGTTAAGGTATGAGTAAAATGCAGCGGAAAGATAACAATAAATAAATAAAAACACGAGGGTTTTTACTTGGTTCGTAGCCTACGGCTACTACTCCAAGGCCCTAGTGGTCCTTGACCACGCACGGAGGGCAAAATACTAACCAAACTCCTCCTCGTTGGAGATAGGAGTTAAACGAATACAAAACTCGATAAAGACTCAAGGTAGAGGGACACTCCCCCTCTCCTTGATATGATTTAAAGCTTTACTAAAAGAAATAACTGAAATACAATTTAGAACTTTCGTTACCGACGACTTTAAAGGTTGGAGGCTGAAGCTCTAGTCGTCGTCTCGGCAGTGCTTCGTCGTAGGGATGTCGGAGAGTCGGAGCGTATCAGAAGCACTTGGAAGCTTTTGAATTGATGAAAAACCCTAGGTTTGGCCCTCCTTTTATAGCCTTTGAGCCCCTCATCGAATGGGTCTTTAGCCAATCAGAAATGGGCACAAAACCCCTTGAAAAATGGTGATAACTCTTAACTACTCGAGGCTGATCCTTTGACCATCAGTCGACTAATGGCCATCATCACGATCGATGGCGCGAAGATCCGATTCGACCTTCTAATGATCGCTTGATGGCAATCGAGTCCTCTGTCGGCAATGATCGATGCTAGCTGCAAGGCAAGGTTAGCTCAACAAAAACATAATTTCGATGGTCGTCGACCATCCGATCTCGACCTAGACCATCTATAAGAAGTCTTTGGTCGGATCTACGCTTAAGATCATCCCCGTAAAGAGGATACAACCTTACTTACGCTCGCACACATGAGCTTACCTCAGTACTTACGTGTTGCTTTTGCTTCTGGCCTTCCACTCAATTCCTTCGGCTCCCTCCAAAGTCACTTGAGTGTCGCCCGACCACCGCGGCTTCCTCTGGGTGTCGCTAGCCTTCAGCTCCAGCGTTGAGACTTTTCTGTACACTTGATTTAGCTCATGAGATAACAATATATGCTTAACTTTGTATCGTTTGCTATAATCAAAACTTAGGTTCGACTTAGGTGCCTACTGCACCAACACTATCCACGGGTTGTGATACGATCTCGGTAATTTGAGCCACTTGCATTTCCAGCATCCTTGTGTGGCTTGTGAGCCCATTGATAGAGGCTTTCAGTTCCCTCAGTGCCTCTTTGGCTCTTTGATGTTGTCGTTGGAATTCTACATTAGCCTTCGTTTGGGAAGAAATGAAGCCTTCAATCATTAATTCCATTCTAGATTTAGGCAGTTGTTGCTGCCCGCTGCCCTGCTATTGCCTAAATCCTCCCGATTGTTGGAAATTTCTTGAATTATTCCTATAGGAAAAGTTTGGGTGGTTGCTCCATCAGGGGTTGTAGGTGCTAGAATATGGGTTGTTGGTCCTCTGATTGTAGTTGTCAACCGCATCGACATGCTCAATCTGCTCCTCAGAGCTACCCTGCCCTCCATAGTAGTCCTCCTGATACGTCGCTACTCCCTCTCCAAAGGTATTGGCTGCACATGCAGAAGTAGGGGTTAGAGAGTCAAACCGTCTTCTTAGCACACCCATTCTTGCCGCTAAATGATCGATAGAGTTGACAACATATCTATCGGCTACAGGTGCTGGGTGACTATGCTCGGAAGCCCATTGGTGGTGGTTCTGGGCCACCTCCTCGATCAGCTCTTTTGCTTCTTTGATGGTTTTGTTCATTAATGCTTCTCCTATAGTATGTTGGTGCAATCGGCCCAGGTTGACTCGAGTTTGACTTGAGCAGTACCTTGATAGTATTTTGATGATAGACAAAACTCATGACATGGGATTGTCATGGGAAAGTCCAACATGGGGTTGGCATGGAAAATCCAAGCATGGAGCTTGGTGTGGAAGTCCAAGGGGGAAGACTTGGCATGGGAATGTCCAAAGCATTGCGAAGCCGTGCGCTTGGTGCTTGGCATGGAAAATCCAAAGCATTGCAAAGCCGTGCGCTTGGTGCTTGGTGAGAAATGCATTGTGAAGCTGTGTGCTTGGTGCATTTGGGAAGTCTTGAGAACTTGGCAAGTTCACTAGGCTCGGGTCCTTGAGTCGGTGAAGGATGACATTGCGAAGCCGTGCGCTTGGTGCATCCGAGGGACCGCCGGACAAGGAGCGAATGGAGTGAGCCCAAAGGGAAGCATACTTCTAGGGCATGAGATGCGAAGGATGGTGTTGCGAAGTCGTGCACTTGGCACATTCGAGGGACGTAGGCCGAGGGAAGATAGCTTCGGTGGGGAACTCCATGAGGGATATTGTGGACTTGGCCAAGTGGCTAAGACTGAGTGTCAGAGGCTCAAACTTGATGTTTGAGGGTTTACCCGACGGTCGGATGCTCAAACAACTTGGTGTTTGAGGTTTTGCCCGACGTCGATCGGCAGCATAGGCGCCGATTTGATCGTCCAAGTCGTCGGGTTCACCGTGTAAGACTAGGGTTTTGTCTAAGCGATCGATCGCCATGGAGGCGATCAGATGTCGTAAAGTCGACGCCGAGGGATTGCGATCGGGATGGGAGTGTCACGAGCACAGAATGCTCCGTAGCCGACTGGGCAGTTGACTACTAGGTCACCAGTCGACTGATGGGCATCATCAGTCGACTGGTAGGTGATCCGTTGGAACTTGTCTGACGTGGATCTGGCCGTTGTGAGACAACGGCTACAAGGGCAGTCGACTGCTAGGCGCGAAAATAGCTCGATGCAGGTTATAAAAGGAGCTCGAGATGGAGGTTTTTGCCATGGTTTTGTGGAGCTATTGGAGGGGAATTGCTGCTGCATTCCAGTCCTTCAAGAGCCAATCAAAGCAAGCAACAAACAAGTGATCAAAAGCAATCGGTGAAAAGTGTTTCTTTTGTATTGTATTTGTATTCTTGTTTGTATTTGTATATTACTGTTGTAATTGCTTGTGAGAGGTTTCCCACCTCCGACGTGTAGTCGAGAAGGAGTTTAGTTAGTGTCGTGCGCATAACTAGAGCTCGGTGAGCTCGCCCGTGGAGTAGGAACCATTTGGTTCCGAACCACATATATCTTGTGTTGTGTGATTGTGTATTGTTGTTAGTTTCATTATTATTGTTATTCCGCTGCGCTAACAACAATCATAGACAAACAACGCAATGAGAACAAGCGAATTTCGCCACCAAACGATTGAGGGCTATTCACCCCCCTCTAGCCGGCCGTTTCGATCTCCAACACAGTAGAATCGAGGGAAACCTTAGTGGCATATGTGATCCCATTATAGAATATGTGGATCACCAGCTACCTCTCTAGACCATGATGGGGGCATTGATAGAGTAGCCCTTTGTAGTGATTCCAGGATTCAAACAGGGACTCCTCTTCTTTCTGATGGAAGCTAGTAATCAAATTGCGCATGTGGGCAGTCTTACTTGGTGAGAAGAATTTATTCATAAATTGCTGCTATTCACACTGCTCCCATGTGGTGATGCTTCCTGAAGGAAGAGAGTGTATGTATGCGGACCTATGTCAACTCAAGCTATATGAGGCTATAGCTACTTCATTACCTTCATCGATGATCACTCATGGTTTGGATATGTGTTCTTGATGAAACACAAGTCTGAAGCCTTTGAAAGGTTCAAAGAATTCAGAAATGAAGTAGAGAAAAAACTTGGCAAGAATATTAAAATACTTTGATCGGATCGAGGTGGTGAATACTTGAGTCAAGAGTTTCTGGATTATCTAAGGGACAATGGTATATTGTCTCAATAGACTCCGCCATATACACCACAATATAATGGTGTATCTGAGAGGCGTAACCAGACCTTGTTGGACATGGTCAGGTCGATGATGAATCATGCAAATCTTCCCAGGTCCTTTTGGGGCTATGCACTTCAGATAGTTGTTTACTTGCTAAATAGAATGCCAACCAAGGTAGTCCTTACTACTCCGTATGAGATATGGAATAGTAAGAAACCTCATGTATCTTACTTGAAGATATGGGGTTGTCCTGCTTATGTGAAGCGGACTGTATCAGACAAACTGGATGCTAAGTCTAATAAATGTCAATTTATTAGATACGCTAAGGAAACGAGGGGTTACCAATTCTATCATTCTGTGGAACAAAAGGTGTTTGTTTCAAGACATACTGTGTTTCTAGAGAAAAAGTTTCCCTTGCAAGAAAATAGTGGGAGTGTCGTTGAGCTTGAGGAGGCTCAAGAGACTCCAATAGACATTGGTGAGATACCTAGTGAAGTACCACAACCGATAACTCATATTGATGAGCCATCGGATAGACCTATTGTGACACCACATTTTCGTAGATTTGGTAGAACACGCAACATTCCTGAGAGATATGGATTTCTCATAAGTGAATCGAACGACGTGTTACTCATTGATGATGAGGAGCCTACAAGTTATGAAGAAGTTCTGAAAAGTTCAGAAAGGGATAAATGTCTTAACGCCATGAAGTCGAAAATGGATTCCATGTATGAAAATCAAGTTTGGAACTTAGTTGATCCACCTGAAGGTATAAAGCCTATAGGGTACAAGTGGGTTTTCAAGAAGAAAACCGACATGGATGGTAATATGATTACCTATAAGGCTAGACTGGTGGCGAAAGGATATCGTCAAAAGCAAGGTGTTGATTATGGTGAGACCTATTCACCTGTTGCTATGTTTAAATCCATTTGGATGCTCCTGGCCATAGCGGTTCATTATGATTATGAGATATGGCAGATGGATGTGAAAATATCTTTTCTTAATGGAAACCTACTCAAGGACGTGTATATGATACAACCTGACGGTTTCACATCGATTGATAAAACCAAGGTATACAAATTGTGACGGTCTATATATGAACTGAAGCAAGCATCCAGGAGCTTGAATATCCATTTTGATGAGACAATCAAAAAATTTTGATTTCTCACAAAATCCGGATGAACCTTGTGTGTACAAGAAGGTTAGTGGGAGTGCAGTCGTGTCCCTAGTATTGTATGTCGATGACATATTACTTATAGGAAACACTATTTCTATCTTACAGTCAGTTAAAATTTAGTTGTCCAAAACGTTCTCCATGAAAGACCTGGGAGAAGCAACCTACATCCTCGGAATTAAGATCTATAGGGATAGATTGAATCGGTTGCTTGGTCTTTCGCAGTCTACATATATAGACTGAGTGCTAAAGAGGTTTAACATGTCAGAATCCAAGAAAGGTTTCCGTCCCATCAGGCATGGGATACACCTTTCGATGTCTATGTGTCCGCGCACAGAAGACGAGAGAATTTGCATGAGTAAGATCCCCTATGCATCCGCAATAGGATCTATCATGTATGCTATGTTATGTACGAGGCCCGATGTATCGTATGCCCTGAGTGTCACGAGCAGATATGTTAGGGCAATCTCTTGCCGTAATATTGTTTTGATGGTATGGCAAAGGGTTTAAGTTAGTTTGATATGTTGATTTGATATGTGCGTTGAAGTCGTGCAGGACTTAGTAATTCGCACATGGAGCCATGGCGAGTTTCACATCTCATGACTCGTGCCTTGAGTCGGTGAAGGATAGCTTTGCGGAAGCCGTGCGCTTGGAGCATCCGAGGGACCGCCGGACGAGGAGCTTGGAGTGAAGCCGGAGGAAGTAGAATTCGAGGCAAGAGACGCGAAGGAGCATTACAGAGTCGTGTGCGATCTGTAGAGGCGTGGTGCGACGAAGAGAACTTCAAAGGCGAGGACTCAGGGATGAGAGTGCGCGATTGTAACCCAGGGAAGGTTAGCTCTTAGTTGAAACTTGGCCATTTGGCCAAGTGTCGGATGAGTTTTCGACACCGATCATTGCCATGTCATGGCGGTCTCGCTCAGTCGATGGTTCGATCATTTGGTCTAATGTGGGAATCAAGTTGATCGATCATGCCCGGCATAGGCGGTCGGTGATGGCAATCGATCGGCTAAGGGACGACGATCGTGATGTCACGTGCGGGCACAGAATGGAGTCAACCTCGTTGAGGACTCGGTAGTTGACATCGATCGTGATGGGTGCCATCGATCGGTCGGTGATGCAATCTTAGATTGGATAGTATCCAACGTGGAAAGCGGCAGATTATTGGGCAATAGCTCTGACGATCGTGATGGGTGCCATCGTCGACTTCTCGCGGGAAGAAACCCTCTTCCTCTATAAAAAGGAAGGGGGTAAGGGTTTGGGAGGCTAATGCTTACACTCTAACACTCTCCCAAAGTTCCCTAAAGCTTTCCATCCTCTTACCCAAGCTTATTTTCATTATATTTGTAAGAGGAGTGTTGTTGTAAAGAGCTTACCTCCACCTAGCTTTGTGCAAAGGAGAGATCTAGTGGATAGATTGCGGAGTGATTCACCGTGGACGAATCGGACCGTGGATTTGCAGCGTAGCCGTGAACCACGTTACATCTCCGCGTTTGTATTGTCTTTGTTTTATTTGTATTTGCTTGTCTTAGTTTATTGCTTCCGCTTGCGCTAACGTTTTATAGACGAGTGAATTACGACATCCAACGAACGAGGGCTATTCACCCCCCTCTAGCCAGCCATTCGTACCGATCCGTCCCAACAAGTGGTATCAGAGCCAAGTCGTTTGTCGAGGACTAACCGCCGCAACAAACACTTCATCTAAAGATGGCCGGCTCAAACATCCACCCACCGAAGTTCGACGGTGAATTCTCTTGGTGGAAAAAGAGAATGGAGGTATTCTTCGAAACCGACTTTGAAATCCTTTTAATAATGGAAAACGGTTTCGAGTTGCCTAGGAACGAGGATGGGGAGCCATTGGAGAAATCGAAGTGGAGCAAAAGGCAAAGAGAAGAATACTTGGCAAATTCAAAGGCCAAGCACCACCTATACAATGTCCTCCCTCAACAAGAAGTCAATAGGATAGGAGAGTGTGCTAGCACCAAGGAAATGTGGGAGAAACTAATAGAAATCCATGAAGGGACATCCGAGGCAAAGCTAGCAAGGAGAGACGTTCTTCGCTCCCAATTGTCCAATATCAAACTTGAAAAGGGAGAGAAGGTAAAATCCCTACACTCTAGATTTAAGGAAATTCTAACCGGTTTAACAAGTGTAGGAGAAAGGCTCTCCAATCGGGATATGGTAATGAAGGCCATAGATGCCTTTCCCCGGTCCTCAAAATGGAGCTCCATGGTGGACTCATTTTATATCTCCAAGAACTTAGAAGTAAGCACCTTGGAGGAATTTTTCTCAACAATGGAGCTTCACGAAACTAGGCTTGAAGGAATACAAGAGGAGCCTAGAATTCAACCTTCAAGAGGAGTAGCATTGATGGCAAATAAGGGGAAGAAGAAGATGGAGATCCCCTCCTCCGATGATGATGAAGCATCTTCCTCCTCCTCCATGGATAGCACCGAAGAAGCCTATATGGTAAGGAGGGTAAGACGTGCGTTAAAAGGTTTTCATTTTCATAAATCTAATGATAGGAATAGAAGACCAAGGGGGAAGGTCATATGCTATAATTGCCAAGGAGAGGGACACATAAGGGACAATTGTCCCCTCCTAAACAAGAGCAAGGAAGATAAGAAAAAGAAAGAAGAAAAGAGGAAGAAGAAGGGGAGCAAGAGAAAGGAAGAAGAAAAGAAGGCAAAAGGAAAAGGGAAGGCCATGGCACTCAAAGCCAAGACTTGGGATGATGTTGCCCCATCCTCCTCATCCGAAGAAGAAGAGCATGTCTACTCCAACCTAGCATTAATGGCTCTTCATGACTCGGATTGCTCCTCCTCCTCCTCAAATGAAGAATCAAGCTCAAGTGGGGAGAGCTCAAATGAAGGGGGAGCCTCCACATCCTCCTCATCCGAAGAAGAAGAAGAGGATTTAGAAACTATGGTAACGAATGCTTCTCCTAAGAAAATAGTTTCCATAATTTCTAGTTTAACTAAGGAGTTATTTGGCATGAAAAAGAAAAGTAAAAGCATGCTTAGTCAAATTAAGGAATTAGAACAAAAGCTAGAAAATGCATGCTTAAATGATAATGTTTCCTCTTGCCATGATGATGCATGCTCACATGACTATATGCCTTTGGATGTTAATGATGCATGCATAGAGGAAAATAGGGCTTTAAGGGAAAAGGTAGACTATTTAACCAAAGCCCTAGAAAAGTTCACAATAGGCTCCAACACATTAAATATGATTATTGGGAGCCAAAGAGCTAGCTTCAACAAAAAAGGCCAAGGCTACAAGGAAAAGAAAAATGAAAAGGCCTACAAATGCCTAATAGCTAGGGGACAAGATAAGAAGAAAGTAATAGCTAGGAAATGGATCCCCAAGGCATACTTAGTGAACCCAATAGGAAAGAACTTATTTTGGGTTCCAAAATCCATCCTTAAGGGTTAGGATAACCCTAGGGTAGTCAACCACATGGACCTAACCTATATCATATTTTGGTTGACTTAGGATGACGGGACAACATTTTTTAGATAGTGTTGGGTGATGATAACGTACCCATAAATAGATAATAATGCTTAAATCATGATGATTGATGTAATTTCTATGTATATTTGCAATCATGATTTATGTTTTGGCACGTTATCATGAGAAATAGGTTTGAATCATGCTTTAGGTGTTACTTTGTTAATTATCATCATATAATACCTAATGCATGATTATTATTTGATGAATACATGAGTTTCATGATCATAATGTAGATTTCATTCATATATTCCTTTATGATCATGAGGATTATTAGGTTGATACTTAACCTTGATAGAATTGCATGAATATATTGGTTAAGTATGCACAAATACCCCCTAGGATGTATCTCACACTCACTATAGGCTAACATGATTGCAAACTTAGCATGGGTGAGATGTTAGGATGATACAAATGTCCACTAATGCCTATGGCATTTAGATGGTAATTTAAAGTATCAAAATAGCAATAATAGACCAATCATGGGGAAGACTTATGTTTAATTCATAAACATATTGCCCAAAGATCATGGTTGGATATTTCATATATTTTCAAAACAATTTCTTACTTTAAAATATATGTATTCATGTTTTGAAACAATTGGATGCAAGACTAGGTGTTAAAATAGATACTCTTATGATCAAAAACCTAATAGTTTTTAAAGCCTTTGGATTTTTGGCAAATACGTGGAAATATAATGATTTTTCATGAAAACATATTTTTCACTGATAGATATACTTAAAAGAAATATGTTCCCCAAAATTTCATGATTTTTTGAATTTTTTGGAATTTTTAATGTATTTCTGAAATTGATTAAAATCGAAAATCCAGAAATCCATGTGCGGTCATAGTATATCTGAACCCGATCGTGATGGCAAATATCAGACAAAATTCCGATTTAAAATCAACTTATGGTATTTTCCTTCTATTAGACTTGATGTCATGTGTTTTTAACTTAGTAATAATCTTTTTGATGGTGTCAAAGGGGGAGAAATAATTATGTTTAAGTTAATTATGATAGGGGGAGAAATTAAGGGAGAAATTATGGGGATGAGAGTTTCATGGATTAAGGGGGAGTTGCATGTTGCTATATCATGTTTATGTTTACATGCTTTCTTTCCTTTAAAATTTACATCAAATGTTTTTACCTAACTTAAACGGATTGCCACACATCAAAAAGGGAGAGATTGTTAGGGCAATCTCTTGTCGTAATATTGTTTTGATGGTATGGCAAAGGGTTTAAGTTAGTTTGATATGTTGATTTGATATGTGCGTTGAAGTCGTGCAGGACTTAGTAATTCGCACATGGAGCCATGGCGAGTTTCACATCTCATGACTCGTGCCTTGAGTCGGTGAAGGATAGCTTTGCGGAAGCCGTGCGCTTGGAGCATCCGAGGGACTGCCGGACGAGGAGCTTGGAGTGAAGCCGGAGGAAGTAGACTTCGAGGCAAGAGACGCGAAGGAGCATTGCAGAGCCGTGCGCCTGATGCTGCCGAGGGACGTGGCCGCGAACGAAGAGAACTTCAAAGGCGAGGGACTCCGAGGGATGAGAGTGAGCGATTGTAACCCGGGAAGGGTAGCTCTTAGGTGAAACTTGGCCATTTGGCCAAGTGTCGGATGAGTTTTCCTGACACCAGTCGACTGCCATGTCATGACAGTCGACTGCTCTGAGTCGATGGTTCGATCAACTGGTCTAATGTGGCTGAATCAAGTTGATCACCGAAAGATGGGCATGATCGATGGCTTCGATCGACCGCTAAGGGCGGTGTATGCCATGCCATGTAGATAATAGTTATTTGCATGCAAAGAGGATGAGACATAAAAACCCTAACTCAATATTAAAGCCTACACCTTCCATTAATATGGTTAGAACCAGAGTTCTGTTTCTTGTTTGGGTTGTTGGACTCACTCCAAGCCCGGCTCGAACCTGAACATGTTCAAATCATTGGAATAGTTTAACTCTAATATGGTAAGAGTCAGAGGTCAATCGTTAGTTTGGGTTGTTGGACTCACTCCAAGCCTGGCTAATTGGTTGAATGCGCTCTAACCATATTAAAACTATTTCGCGATTAATGGGTCGGCTTTAACTTGGAGCATCGATTTGTTGGACTCACTCCAAGGTCGATGTGAAGAGAGGTGAAGTTGGGTGCTATGCATATGATGCATACTTGTTAATGTGTTAACAACCCAATGTATGTGTAAACATTCAATTAGTTGATAGCACATTGTGATAGTTACATATACATGATATGTAATCGGTATACTTGATACCCACCATCATAGCTAAGAATGGCTTGTTGGACTCACTCCAAGGTTGTTCTTATCTATGATGGATATCAGCCCATTCGGAGATGGACCTACAATCTCCCGAAGTGATTTTGGGGTTTTTGAAATTCGAAAAATGAATGGGATTAATAAATGTATATTGATGCATTTTAAATCATCTTTCTCATATATGCTCGTTTTGTATTTCTAAGTTAATATATTGATCATGATGTGTTTGAATTTGCGTTCCATTTTGGATTCAAATAAATTAGTGGTAGAGCTTCATGGGTGGCTTAGAAGCTTGAGAATTGTTCTCAAGGTTGAAAAGCTTGCAAATGTCCTCGGCGCCTCTTCCTTCTAGTGACGATGCAACTCTGGACCAATTGTTGGCCTATCAGAAACATGTGAGTGATTCTGAACAAATGAGTTGCATCATGCTAGCCACGATGGAACCCAAGCTACGAAAGCAACATGAGCATATGGATGCTCATATCGTAGTCCTTCATCTTTGTGAGTTGGTTGATGAGCAAGTGAGATTCGAAAGGTTCGAAGTCTCAAAGCTCCTCTTCACCTCTGAGATGCTAGGAGGTTCATCTGTATCTTGCCCAATATCTTTGAAGACTGTGGAGTCTTGAGAAGCATGAGCGGGGGCCAGTCTTTGTTAGTTGATTCCTCGAAGAAAGGTTCTAAGAGGAAGTCAAAGGAACAGCAGAAGGGAAAGAAGAGAAGGGCTAAGAAGGTAGAACTAGCACAAAAGGAAACTTGCCATCATTATGGTAAGGAGAGCCATTTACGAAGAAAGTACAAGATTTATCTTGAGTCCGTGAAGAAGGATAAGGCATCGGATGCCCCATCTTCTTCAGAAATCTTCTTTATTGATTGTCATTCTATTTCCTCAGACACTTGGGTATTTGATACTGGGTGTGGCTCACATATATGTAATGACATACATGGGCTAAGGAATAGAAGAAGACTCGTCAAGGGGAGAGTCAAATTTACGTGTTGGGAATGGAGCAACGGTTGCTGCACTCGCCATCGGAACATATTTGTTGGAACTCCCTGTAGGACTTGTCTTAGAACTGGACAATTGCTTCTATGTTCCTTCGTTGATAAAGAACATCATTCCTATTTCTTGTCTAAATAGAAATGGGTTCCATTTGACTTTTAGTAACAATTGTTGTTACATAACTTTGAATGGGGTTCTTTATGGGACTGGAACTTTAAGCAATGGTGTTTATACGTTGGACGTATCCAGTGACATTTGCAATATCGAAGCGAGCAACAAGAGTGCTCGAAAGGATAATCAAATAGACTCCTACATGTGGCATTGTCGTCTTGGCCATGTAAGCAAGAAACGCATGTCCGAATTACACCGATGTGGAATTCTGGAATCGTTTGAATTGGATTCATACGATACATGCGAATCATGCTTAAAAGGCAAGATGACTAAGTTACCTTTTACGGGAAAAGGTGAACGAGTGGGAGAGTTACTAGGTCTAATACATACTGATGTATGTGGACCTATGTCAACTCAAGCTTTAGGAGGCTATAGCTACTTCATTACCTTCACCGATGATCACTCACGGTTTGGGTATGTGTTCTTGATGAAACACAAGTCTGAAGCCTTTGAAAGGTTCAAAGAATTCAGAAATGAAGTAGAGAAACAACATGACAAAAGTATTAAAATACTTCGATCAGATCGAGGTGGTGAATACTTAAGTCAAGAGTTTCTTGATTATCTAAGAGACAATGGCATATTGTCTCAATGGACTCCGCCATATACACCACAGCATAATGGTGTATCTGAGAGGCGTAACCGGACCTTGTTGGACATGGTCAGGTCAATGATGAATCATGCGACTCTTCCCAAGTCCTTTTGGGGTTATGCACTTCAGACAGCTGTTTACTTGTTAAACAGAGTCCTGACCAAGGTAATCTCTACTACTCCATATGAGATATGGGCTAGTAAGAAACCTCATGTATCTTACTTGAAGATATGGGGTTGTCCTGCTTATGTGAAGCGGACTGTATCAGACAAACTGGATGCTAAGTCTGATAAATGTCTATTTATTGGATACCCTAAGGAAACAAGGGGTTACCAATTCTATCATCCTGTGGAACAAAAGGTGTTTGTTTCAAGGCATGCTGTGTTTCTAGAGAAAGAGTTTCTCTTGCAAGAAAACAGTGGGAGTGTCGTCGAGCTTGAGGAGGCTCGAGAGACTCAAATAGACATTGATGAGATACAGGTGAAGCAAAAACTCATAGTGATGAGCAATCAATTTGGACTATTGTAACACCACATCTTCGTAGATCCGGTAGAACACATATATTCCCGAGAGATATGGATTTCTCGTAAGTGAATCGAGCGGACGTGTTACTCATTGATGATGAGGAGCCTACCAGTTATGAAGAAGTGCTGACAAGTTCAGAAAGGGATAAGTGGCTTGGTGCCATGAAGTCGGAAATGGATTCCATGTACGAAAACCAAGTTTGGAACTTGGTTGACCCACCTGAAGGCATAAAGCCTATAGGGTGCAAGTGGGTTTTCAAGAAGAAAACCGACATGGATGGTAATGTGATTACCTATAAGGCTAGATTGGTGGCGAAAGGATATCGTCAAAAATAAGGTGTTGATTATGACGAAACCTATTCGCCTGTAGCTATGCTTAAATCCATTCGGATGCTCCTGGCCATAGCGGCTCATTATGATTATGAGATATGGCAGATGGATGTGAAAATAGCTTTCCTTAATGGAAACCTGCTCGAGGATGTGTATATGATACAGCCTGAGGGTTTCACATCGGTTGACAAAACCAAGGTATGCAAATTGCGACGATCCATTTATGGATTGAAGCAAGCATCCAGGAGCTGGAATATCCATTTTGATGAGACAATCAAAAAGTTTGATTTCTCACAAAATCCAGACGAACCTTGTGTGTACAAGAAGGTTAGTGGGAGTGCAGTCGTGTTCCTAGTATTGTATGTCGATGACATATTACTTATAGGAAACGATGTTTCAATCTTACAGTCAGTTAAGGTTTGGTTATCCAAGACATTCTCCATGAAAGACCTGGGAGAAGCAACCTACATCCTTGGGATTAAGATCTATAGAGATAGATCGAAACGGTTGCTTGGTCTTTCGCAGTCTACATATATAGACCGAGTGCTAAAGAGGTTTAGCATGTCGGAATCCAAGAAAGGTTATCTGCCCATCAGGCATGGGGTACACCTTTCGAAGTCTATGTGTCCGCGCACAGAAGACGAGAGGATTTGCATGAGTAAGATTCCCTATGCATCCGCAATAGGATCTATCATGTATGCTATGTTATGTACAAGGCCTGATGTATCGTACGCTCTGAGTGTCACGAGCAGATACCAGTCTGATCCAGGAATGGATCATTGGGTGGCTGTTAAGACGATCCTTAAGTGCTTGAGAAGAACTAAGGATGCGTTCCTAATATATGGAGAAGGGTACATGGTGATACGTGGGTATACGGATGCCAGCTCCAGACAGACAAGGATGATTCCATGTCTCAGTCTGGGTATGTATTCACCTGGAATGGAGGAGCAATAAGTTGGAAAGGTTCCAAGCTTGACACTATAGCGGATTCTGCCACTAAGGCAGAATACGTTGCAGCTTTGGAAGCAGCAAAGGAAGCGGTTTGAATCAAGAAGTTCATCTCTGAACTTGATGTGGTCTCATCAATGATCCAAACATGTGCTTCGCCGCTATCATCTTATCAGAGAGATCATAAGTAGGAACGAAATACAAATCGAGAAAATTCCCACTGAAAGGAACTTAGCGGATCCTTTGACTAAAGCATTACCTCAAAGTAAGTTTGAGGGTCATGTTGGTGCTTATGGTATTGGATACCGTAGCGATTGGCATTAGGCCAAGTGGGAGTCTGTTAGTAATATATGAGAGATGTCCTAAGGCAATCGCCTTATGTATGAACCATTTATATGATAAATGAAGATTCACTATTTGAGTATACATGTTTTATGTATTTGATTGGATCTTAAACTCATTTACTGAATGTCCACGATACGATTCGCAGCATGAGAGAATTTGTGATTGGATCACAACTAGTGAGTATCTCTACATGTGTAATTGTGATGTATCGGAATTATCCCTAGTCGATGAATTGATGAATCTGGACACCATCAATTCTGTTGAGACTAGCACGAGGTATACTCCTTGGTGTATCCAAGCAGCTGATTCTCACTGGCTGGAGACATAGTGATGTCCGGAGTTAATCGTGGATGCTAGTTATGGTAACTAGTTCATTGGAGTGACCAGTAGTAAGACTTCATATGGTTCTCTGCATATATAGATATGTCAATGAAGTTCTTACTGTGGCTTAAGTGCGATGTTCCTTTGACTTGCGGTATTCAAGTCATCTTGATCATGGAGACTTATGCTTTGACATCTTAAGCAAACATCTCTAAGGAGATGTGGACCAGGGATGATTGGGTATAAGTCGAAGTGATCGAAGGTGTTTGAATAGCCTATAAAGGATTCACCACTCCTTGCGAGGAGATGTATACCCATGGCCTCTCGTCGGATTGTTACTAAAGTCTTTGGCCAAAGCATTACATGTTTAGAGTAAAGTACTCTTTGATACATGTGGAGTAACTAGAATCCGTAGGACGAGGAAATGATACTTGGGCTAGGTGTGACGTAGTCAGCCTAGTGGGGACTGACACAATAGACCATGTCCTGAACCAAGTGGGTATAAGATGAGTGAAGGGAATGGGGAACGATTCATTCGAGCTACTGAAGGGTTTCAGAAATAGTTCTGGATCAACCGTTGATCTTTTCGGTTAATTGGGGATCATGATGTACTACTAGGTGCCACTCATGATCGTTCTATAATTAATGGTTAATTATAGACGGCCAACATAAACCGAGAACCTATTTGGTCACACGCACAACGAGTGTAATCCAAAGGATTTAAAACGAGCTTGAGAATTGGATTCTCAGACCGAGAGAAACTAGGTTTGGTTGGACCAAACATAAAGCGAGCATGAAATCGTTTCAGTCGCAATGGAAGCGTGGATGGGCTGCGTCTTATGAAGACGTAATGGATGGACCAAAATGGTTTGGTTCTAATCCAATGGATAAGAATAAACCAAAGGGTTTGGTTTATTTTAAACGAATGAACCAAAAGTTGGTTCGGTTCGTTTTAACTTAAAATAAACCATCATGGTTTGGTTTATTTTAACTTATCTTAATGGAGCGGGTTAACGGGCTTTATGGATATGATCCATTAACCATTAAGAGAATTAGTTCTCTATAAAAGTGGGCTTAAGGGATTGTTAAACCCTAACTAATCATCCAAACCCTAGCCCCCCCTTTGTGTTGCCGCCCACTCCTTGGAGGAGTTTTCGGCGCCAACCCAAGAGCAGCCGCCGCCCAGCCTTGTGCCGCCGTCCAAGACCCTTGCCGGCGTCCAAGCTCCAGCCGGTGAACCTCCGGCGACCCTCCGGTGATCTCCTATAGGTTCGGCATCAAGGTGAGCCTTTTCTCTCCTTGTTTTGGCCGGCGCCTACTCCTCCACCAAGCTGTCCAGTTTTCTGGACAGCTTCTCCTCCTCTCGTCGGAGCGTCGTTTGGACGACGGTTAGTGCTCCGACAGCGGCTAACTTACCGGGGATTTGATCTCCGGTAATCCTCTGAGGTGGAGGACGAAGGATTCGTCAAACGGTTGACGAATACCTCTCCGGAGAAGCGAGTTTTGAGAACTCATTTTGGATCCGAATTTGGATTCGGATCGTGATCATCTCTCGATCACGTCGTCTTCAACACGAGGCTAGTAACCCGTACGAAGACGAAGCTCGTGACTTAGCGAAGTCATCCCGAGGAGCTCGGCGTGGATACGGATAGAGACGATTCTTACGAGGATCGTTCCGGTTGATGCCGTTCCCGCTACACGTCATACGGAAGGTATAACGTAGTTAATTTCCTTTTATTGCAAATTTTAATTTACGGTTATGTCTACACTTGTTGTAATAGCATGCGTGTGTTGTGTGTGTTGTAATAAATAGGAGTATTTATTATTTTTATTGCTTCCGCTGTGCTCATGTTTACGAAACATGATCGAACACACACACGCCGCGGTGCCGGAAACCCAACAGTGGTATCAGAGCCCAGGTTGTTTTTCGACATAATCGTAAAATGGTTTTGCGATAGTCATAATGTATTTCTGGAAATTTTCTAATTTTGGAAATTTAGAAGTATTTATGGAAATTTTTCAATTTTGGAAAGTCTAGAAGTATTTATGGAAATCTTCCACTTTTGGAAAGTTGGAAGTATTTATGGAAATTGATATTTTCCATAAATAAAATATTTGATTAGATTCTGGAAATTTGTTTCCTAATTTAATCATGATTTGATTTGGGAAATCAAATCTTAAAATATTTGTTTCCATAAGTAGTTTTAATGATTTAGGAAATTGGTTTCCTAAATAGATTTTCCTTAATCAAATAATTCCATGAATAAAATATGTGATTAGATTTGGAAATTTGTTTCCTAATTTAATTATGATTTGATTTGGAGAATCAAATCTTAAACATATTTTATTTCCATAAATAGTTATGACATATAAGGAAATATATACATGACATAATTGTATGCCATGTAAATGCATTAGATGCATAACATTATGCCATGCGTGTCGTGACATGTAGATGTATGCCATGTATGCCATGCCATGTAGATAATAGTTATTTGCATGCAAAGAGGATGAGACATAAAAACCCTAACTCAATATTAAAGCCTACACCTTCCATTAATATGGTTAGAACCAGAGTTCTGTTTCTTGTTTGGGTTGTTGGACTCACTCCAAGCTCGGCTCGAACCTGAACATGTTCAAATCATTGGAATAGTTTAACTCTAATATGGTAAGAGTCGAGGTCAATCGTTAGTTTGGGTTGTTGGACTCACTCCAAGCCTGGCTAATTGGTTGAATGCGCTCTAACCATATTAAAACTATTTCGCGATTAATGGGTCGGCTTTAACTTGGAGCATCGATTTGTTGGACTCACTCCAAGGTCGATGTGAAGAGAGGTGAAGTTGGGTGCTATGCATATGATGCATACTTGTTAATGTGTTAACAACCCAATGTATGTGTAAACATTCAATTAGTTGATAGCACATTGTGATAGTTACATATACATGATATGTAATCGGTATACTTGATACCCACCATCATAGCTAAGAATGGCTTGTTGGACTCACTCCAAGGTTGTTCTTATCTATGATGGATATCAGCCCATTCGGAGATGGACCTACAATCTCCCGAAGTGATTTTGGGGTTTTTGAAATTCGAAAAATGAATGGGATTAATAAATGTATATTGATGCATTTTAAATCATCTTTCTCATATATGCTCGTTTTGTATTTCTAAGTTAATATATTGATCATGATGTGTTTGAATTTGCGTTCCATTTTGGATTCAAATAAATTGACTGGGCCGAGCTTCATGGGTGGCTTAGAAAGCTCGAGAATTGTTCTCAAGGTTGAAAAGCTTGCAAATGTCCTCGAAGCGCCTCTTCCCGCCCATCCTAGTGACGATGCAACTCTGGACCAATTGTTGGCCTATCAGAAACATGTGAGTGATTCTGAACAAATGAGTTGCATCATGCTAGCCACGATGGAACCCAAGCTACGAAAGCAGCATGAGCATATGGATGCTCATATCATAGTCCTTCATCTTTGTGAGTTGGTTGATGAGCAAGTGAGATTCGAAAGGTTCGAAGTCTCAAAGCTCCTCTTCACCTCTGAGATGCTAGGAGGTTCATCTGGTCTTGCTCAATATCAAGACCTGTGGAGTCTTACGAGAAGCATGAGCGAGGGGGCAGTCTTGTTAGTTGATTCCTCGAAGAAAGGTTCTAAGAGGAAGTCAAAGGAACAGCAGAAGGGAAAGAAGAGAAGGGCTAAGAAGGTAGAACTAGCACAAAAGGAAACTTGCCATCATTATGGTAAGGAGAGCCATTTGCGAAGAAAGTACAAGATTTATCTTGAGTCCGTGAAGAAGGATAAGGCATCGGATGCCCCATCTTCTTCAGAAATCTTCTTTATTGATTGTCATTCTATTTCCTCAGACACTTGGGTATTTGATACTGGGTGTGGCTCACATATATGTAATGACATACATGGGCTAAGGAATAGAAGAAGACTCGTCAAGGGGAGAGTCAAATTTACGTGTTGGGAATGGAGCAACGGTTGCTGCACTCGCCATCGGAACGTATTTGTTGGAACTCCCTGTAGGACTTGTCTTAGAACTGGACAATTGCTTCTATGTTCCTTCGTTGATAAAGAACATCATTTCTATTTCTTGTCTAAATAGAAATGGGTTCCATTTGACTTTTAGTAACAATTGTTGTTACATAACTTTGAATGGGGTTCTTTATGGATTTGGAACTTTAAGCAATGGTGTTTATCGTTGGGCGTATCCGGTGACATTTTCAATATCGAAGCGAGCAACAAGAGTGCTCGAAAGGATAATCAAATAGACTCCTATGTGGCATTGTCGTCTTGGCCATATAAGCAAGCGCATGTCGAATTACACCGATGTGGAATGCGGAATCGTTTGAATTGGATTCATACGATACATGCGAATCATGCTTAAAAGGCAAGATGACTAAGTTACCTTCTTTGGAAAAAGGTGAGCAGTGGGAGAGTTACTAGGTCTAATACATCGATGTATGTGGACCTATGTCAACTCAAGCTTTAGGAGGCTATAGCTACTTCATTACCTTCACCGATGATCACTCACGGTTTGGGTATGTGTTCTTGATGAAACACAAGTCTGAAGCCTTTGAAAGGTTCAAAGAATTCAGAAATGAAGTAGAGAAACAACATGACAAAGTATTAAAATACTTGATCGGATCGAGGTGGTGAATACTTAAGTCGAGTTTCTTGATTATCTAAGAGACAATGGCATATTGTCTCAATGGACTCCGCCATATACACCTGACATAATGGTGTATCTGAGAGGCGTAACTGGACCTTGTTGGACATGGTCAGATCAATGATAAATCATGCGACTCTTCCCAAGTCCTTTTGGGGTTATGCACTTCAGACAGCTGTTTACTTGTTAAGCGAGACAGTAGTCCCTACTACTCCATATGAGATATGGGCTAGTAAGAAACCTCATGTATCTTACTTGAAGATATGGGGTTGTCTGCTTATGTGAAGCGGGTATGTCGACAAATTGGATGCTAAGTCGATAAATGTCTATTTATTGGATACCCTAAGGAAACAAGGGGTTACCAATTCTATCATCTGTGGAACAAAGGTGTTTGTTTGAGGCATCTTTGTGTTTCTAGAAAGAGTTTCTCTTGCAAGAAAAGCGATGGGAGTGTCGTCGAGCTTGAGGAGGCTCGAGAGACTCAAATAGACATTGATGAGATACACAGTGAAGCACAACGTAGCAACTCATAGTGATGAGCAATCGGTGGACCTATTGTAACACCACATCTTCGTAGATCTGGTAGAACCACGATTCACGAGAGATATGGATTTCTCGTAAGTGAATCGAGCGGCGTGTTACTCATTGATGATGAGGAGCCTACGAGTTATGAAGAAGTCTTGACAAGTTGAGAAAGGGATAAGTGGCTTGGTGCCATGAAGTGAAATGGATTCCATGTCGAAAACCAAGTTTGGAACTTGGTTGACCCACTGAAGGCATAAAGCCTATAGGGTGCAAGTGGGTTTTCAAGAAGAAAACCGACATGGATGGTAATGTGATTACCTATAAGGCTAGATTGGTGGCGAAAGGATATCGTCAAAACAAGGTGTTGATTATGGCGAAACCTATTACTTTGTAGCTATGCTTAAATCCATTCGGATGCTCCTGGCCATAGCGGCTCATTATGATTATGAGATATGGCAGATGGATGTGAAAACAGCTTTCCTTAATGGAAACCTTCTCGAGGATGTGTATATGATACAGCCTGAGAGTTTCACATCGGTTGATAAAACTAAGGTATGCAAATTGCGACGGTCCATTTATGGATTGAAGCAAGCATCCAGGAGCTGGAATATCCGTTTTGATGAGACAATCAAAAGGTTGATTTCTCACAAAATCCAGACGAATCTTGTGTGTACAAGAAGGTTAGTGGGAGTGCAGTCGTATTCCTAGTATTGTATGTCGATGACATACTACTTATAGGAAACGATGTTTCAATCTTCTGATCGATTAAGGTTTGGTTATCCAAGACATTCTCCATGAAAGACACAGGAGAAGCAACCTACATCCTTGGGATTAAGATCTATAGAGATAGATCGAAAGCGGTTGCTTGGTCTTTCGCGGTCTACATATATAGGCCGAGTGCTAAAGAGGTTTAGCATGTCGGAATCCAAGAAAGGTTATCTTACCCATCGGGCATGGGGTACACCTTTCGAAGTCTATGTGTCCGCGCCTGAGAAGGCGAGAGGATTTGCATGAGTAAGATTCCTATGCATCATAATAGGATCTATCATGTATGCTATATGTTATGTACGAGGCCGATGTATAAATGCTCACGAGTGTCACGGCGGATACGATCGATCGAGGAATGGATCATTGGGTGGCTGTTAAGACGATCCTTAAGTACTTGAGAAGAACTAAGGATGTGTTCCTAATATATGGAGAAGGGTACATGGTGATACGTGGGTATACGGATGCAGCTCCAGACAGACAAGGATGACTCCATGTCTCAGTCTGGGTATGTATTCACCTAGAATGGAGGAGCAATAAGTTGGAAAGGTTCCGAGCTTGACACTATAGCGGATTCTGCCACTAAGGCAGAATACATTGCGACTTTAGGCGACAAAGGAAGCGGTTTGGATCAAGAAGTTCATCTGAACTTGATGTGGTCTCATCGATGATCCAAACATGTAGCCGCCGCTATCATCTTATCGGAGAGATCATAAGTAGGAGCGAAATACAAATCGAGAAAATTGAAAGGAACTTAGCGGATCCTTTGACTAAAGCATTACCTCAAAGTAAGTTTGAGGTCATGTTAGAGCTTATGGTATTGGATCTGTAGCGATTGGCATTAGGCCAAGTGGGAGTCTGTTAGTAATATATGAGAGATGTCCTAAGGCAATGGCCTTATGTATGAACCATTTATATGATAAATGAAGATTCACTATTTGAGTATACATGTTTTATGTATTTGATTGGATCTTAAACTCATTTACTGAATGTCCACGATACGATTCACAGCATGAGAGAATTTGTGATTGGATCACAACTAGTGATCTCTACATGTGTAATTGTGATGTATCGGAATTATCCTAGTCGATGAATTGATGGATTTGGACACCATCGATTACGTGAGACTATACGGTATACTCCTTGGTGTATCCAAGCGGTGATTCTCACCGGTGGAGACATAGTGATGTCCGAGTTAATGGTGGATGCTAGTTATGGTAACTAGTTCATTGGAGTGACCACCGTAAGACTTCATATGGTTCTCTGCATATATAGATATGTCAATGAAGTTCTTCGTGGCTTAAGTGCGATGTTCCTTTGACTTGCGGTATTCAAGTCATCTTGATCATGGAGACTTATGCTTTGACATCTTAAGCAAACATCTCTAAGGAGATGTGGACCCGGGATGATTGGGTATAAGTCGAAGTGATCGAAGGTGTTTGAATAGCCTATAAAGGATTCACCACTCCTTGCGAGGAGATGTATACCCATGGCCTCTCGTCGGATTGTTACTAAAGTCTTTGGCCAAAACATTACATGTTTAGAGTAAAGTACTCTTCGATACATGTGGAGTAACTAGAATCCGTAGGACGAGGAAATGATACTTGGGCTAGGTGTGACGTAGTCAGCCTAGTGGGGACTGACACAATAGACCATGTCCTGAACCAAGTGGGTATAAGATGAGTGAAGGGAATGGGGCACGATTCATTCGAAGCATCAAGGGTTTCAGAAATAGTTCTGGATCAACCGTTGATCTTTTCGGTTAATTGGGGATCATGATGTACTACTAGGTGCCACTCATGATCGTTCTATAATTAATGGTTAATTATAGACGGCCCACATAAACCGAGAACCTATTTGGTCACACGCACAACGAGTGTAATCCAAAGGATTTAAAACGAGCTTGAGAATTGGATTCTCAGACCGAGAGAAACTAGGTTTGGTTGGACCAAACATAAAGCGAGCATGAAATCGTTTCAGTCGCAATGGAAGCGTGGATGGGCTGCGTCTTATGAAGACGTAATGGATGGACCAAAATGGTTTGGTTCTAATCCAATGGATAAGAATAAACCAAAGGGTTTGGTTTATTTTAAACGAATGAACCAAAAGTTGGTTCGGTTCGTTTTAACTTAAAATAAACCATCATGGTTTGGTTTATTTTAACTTATCTTAATGGAGCGGGTTAACGGGCTTTATGGATATGATCCATTAACCATTAAGAGAATTAGTTCTCTATAAAAGTGGGCTTAAGGGATTGTTAAACCCTAACTAATCATCCAAACCCTAGCCCCCCCTTTGTGTTGCCGCCCACTCCTTGGAGGAGTTTTCGGCGCCAACCCAAGAGCAGCCGCCGCCCAGCCTTGTGCCGCCGTCCAAGACCCTTGCCGCGGCCCAAGCTCCAGCCGTGAACCTCCAGCGACCCTCCGTGATCTCCTATAGGTTCGGCATCAAGGTGAGCCTTTTCTCTCCTTGTTTTGGCCGGCGCCTACTCCTCCACCAAGCTGTCCAGTTTTCTGGACAGCTTCTCCTCCTCTCGTCGGAGCGTCGTTTGGACGACGGTTAGTGCTCCGACATTGGCTAACTTACCGGGGATTTGATCTCCGGTAATCCTCTGAGGTGGAGGACGAAGGATTCGTCAAACGGTTGACGAATACCTCTCCGGAGAAGCGAGTTTTGAGAACTCATTTTGGATCCGAATTTGGATTCGGATCGTGATCATCTCTCGATCACGTCGTCTTCAACACGAGGCTAGTAACCCGTACGAAGACGAAGCTCGTGACTTAGCGAAGTCATCCCGAGGAGCTCGGCGTGGATACGGATAGAGACGATTCTTACGAGGATTGTTCCGGTTGATGCCGTTCCCGCTACACGTCATACGGAAGGTATAACGTAGTTAATTTCCGTTTATTGCAAATTTTAATTTACGGTTATGTCTACACTTGTTGTAATAGCATGTGTGTGTTGTGTGTGTTGTAATAAATAGGAGTATTTATTATTTTTATTGCTTCCGCTGTGCTCATGTTTACGAAACATGATCGAACACACACACGCCGCGGTGCCGGAAACCCAACACAAACATGTGCTTCGCCACTATCATCTGATCAGAGAGATCATTTGTAGGAAGGAAATACAAATCGAGAAGATTTCCACTAAAAGGAACTTAGCGGATCCTTTAACTAAGGCCTTGCCTCAAAGTAAGTTTGAGGGTCATGTTAGAGCTTATGGTATTGAATACCGTGGCGATTGACGTTAGGCCAAGTGGGACTTTGTTAGTAATATATGATAGGTGTCCTAAGGCAATCGCCTTATGGTTGTACCATTTATTTGATAAATGAAGATTCACTATTTGAGTATACATATTTTCATGTATTTGATTGGATCTTAAACTCATTTACTGAATATCCATAATACGATTCACAGCATGAGAGAATTTGTGATTGGATCACAACTAGTGAGTATCTCTACATGTGTAATTGTCATGTATTGGAATTATCTCTAGTCGATGAATTGATGGATTTGGACACCATCAATTCTGTCGAGACTAGCACGAGGTATACTCTTTGGTGTATCCAAGCAGCTGATTCTCACTGGATGGAGACATTGTGATGTCCAGAGTTAATCGTGGATGCTAGTTATGGTAACTAGTTCATTGGAGTGACCAGCTATAAGACTTCATATGGTTCTCTGCATATATGGATATGTCAATGAAGTTCTTACTATAGCTTAAGTGCGATGTTCCTTTGACTTGCAGTATTCAAGTCATCTTGGTCATGAAGACTTATGATTTGACATCTTAAGCAAGCATCTCTGAGGAGATGTGGAGCCGGGATGACTGGGTATAAGTCGAAGTGGTTGATGGTGTTTGAATAACCTATAAAGGATTCACACTCCTTGCGAGGAGATGTATACCCATGGCCTCTCGTCGGATTGTTACTAAAGTCTTTAGCCAAAGCATTACATGTTTAGAGTAAGGTACTCTTTTTTTTTTATGAAAGGTAAATATATATCATCAAAGAAAAGCACATCATACAGAATCTGGGATACATACTCATGTCATGTCTGACGATGTGTCAGGTCTGAGATGTATCCGATGGGGTGTACATATGCTCTCATGCGTACGTCAACTCTCATGTGCACTAAACTCTCTCATGGGTACATCAAATCATATATGTCCTACACCTATGCATAGCATAAGTGCATCCTCCATGTTTCCCAGCCCAATCATACTATCCCTCTACGTCCGTCTCTCCATGTGTACCTCCTCGTACTGTCCATCTGCATCTGTCTTTCCATCCATCTCGTATGGTGATCATCTAACGCTTGTCACTTTTGGCAAGTGACCAACCATTAACGGATTTACCTTGTCTTTATTGTAGCAATTTGCTACGGACTAGATAAGCCATTCAGGTGGGCCTATTTACCTCTACTAGGCTTATTGGCCAAGCCTCAGCCATAAACGGATTTAGAGTGTCTTTACCGTAGCCGTTTGCTACAGACTAGATAGGCCATTATAGGTGGGCCTATTCCCCAAAACTAGTTTTTTTTTCAACTAAACTGCCCTGGTCGTCGAATTATGAATAGTGGCCTGGCACATTGCCTTTCCCATAGTCAGTTCGCGGTGAAGGAGCGGGCCTGTGATACAGTGCCCTGGCGTGGTCAGCCCACAGTGGAGGGGTATCAGCCTGGAATAGTGCCCTGGACCTTGTGCGTGGAGGGGTGCCCTGGACAGGGCAAAGCACCCTCGACGAAGAGACGGTGCCCTACCCAAGGTGAAGTGCCCTGCTCCTTCTCATTGTCTACGTAAAAACAGCCCTGGTGCTGCAGAAATCGCTCTGGCTTGAAGGGAAACCGCCCTATCCATCTTGACCGCCCTGTTTGAGGCAAAACCGCCCATGCAAAACCACCCTGATTTTTTTTCCTGAAAAACTAAATTGCCCTGGTCGCTGATTTAGGAATAGTGGCCTGGCACATTGCCTTTCCCATAGTCAGTTCGTGGTGAGGGAGCGGGCCTGTGATACAGTGCCCTGCTGTGGTCAGCCCATGGTGGAGGAGTATCGGCCTGGAACAGTGCCCTGGACCCTGTGGTGGAGGGGTGACCTGGACAGGGCAAAGTGCCCTGGACGAAGAGAAGGTGCCCTTCCCAAGGTGAAGTGCCTGCTCCTTCTCATTGTCTGCAAAAAACTGCCCTGACAATGCAGAAACCGCTCTGGCTTGAAGGGAAACCGCCCTGTCCATCTTGTGATAAACCACCCTATTTGAGGCAAAACCGCCCATGCAAAAAACCGCCCTGATTTTTTTTTTTTGAAGTGCCCTGGCCAAGGAAAAAAAAGAATGCCCTATTGGATCGAAGCGGATCACTAGAGGGGGGCGTGAATAGCGATAAAACATTTTCTTTCTTTTCTTTTCGTTTGTTCGTTAAAACTCGAGTAGACAATGAATTGCAGAGGAAAGATAAGCGATAAATAAATGGAGACAAATGTTTTTTACTTGGTTCATAGCCTTCGGCTACTACTCCAAGACCCTAGTGGTCCTTGACCACGTACGGAGGGCAAAAACACTAAAGAACTCCTCCTCGTTAGAGGTAGGAGTTAATCGATACAAATAAAACACAAAGCTTGAGGTAGAGGGACACTCCCCCTCTCCTAGTTACGATAAAAGCTCCAAGAAAGTACAGTAATGAACTGAAATAAAAACTTAAACCAACGTAACAAAATGAAAGCAATTAAAACCTAGACGTTGGAGAAGAAGCACTTCATTGTCGGAAAGTTGTAGCTTGGCGGAGGCTTTTGGAAGCTTAGAATTGATGATGAAACCCTAGGAGAGGCCCTCCTTTTATAGGCTTTGAGCCCCTTTTCGAGAGGACCTTCAACCAATGGAAATTAGGCACATGGCTCCTTGAAAAATGGTGATAAGGCTTGACTCCTAGAGGTTCATCCTTGACCACCAATCGACTGATGGCCATCATCAGTCGACTGATGGCAACATCAGTCGAATGCTGACCATAGACATTCGACTGATGGATGGTAGTCGAGTCCTCGCAGTCAAATGATGCTAGTTAAAATGACAAGTTAGCTGAACAATAACATTATTTCGATGCCCTCCGACTGTCCGATCTCGACCTAGACCACCGATGGGATGTCTTGGGTCGGATCTACGCTTAAGTCTATCCCCGTAAAGAGGATACGACCTCACTTACACTCGCACACACACGAGCTTACCTCGATACTTACTGTGTCGCTTTCGCTTCCGACCTTCCACTTGATTCCATCGGCTCCCTACGACATCACTCGAGTGTCGCCCGACCACCGCGGCTTCCTCCGAGTGTCGCTAGCCTTCAGCTTCAGCTATAGCAATTTTCTGCACACTCGATTCAGCTCGTGAGATAACGACATGAGCTTAACTTTGTATTGTTTGTTATAATCAAAACTCAGGATCGACTTAGGTGCCTACTGCACCAACAATCTCCCCCTTTTTGATTTATGGAAAACCCACATACAAAGTTAAGAAAATAGCGTGCATGAATAGTAATGTGCATGAGAAACAAATAATAATAATAAAGATTTGTAGGAGTAGTAAGGGTTTTCTACAAGTACTCACCCTTGAGGAAACCTCCACCTTGACCGAGGGTGAGTCCTGAAAGAAGACCTTAATCCTCCTCCTTGAGGGTTGCTATCTAGGAAGAGTTTAAGTAATTAACATTACTTAAAGTTAGCCTTAGTAAAACGTTTAAGTTAAGAGGTCTTCTTAACTTGGCCCTTTCTCCCCCTTTAAGTAAAACATTAACGTCATAGTGTTTAAAAATAAGTTTGAGTTAAGATTTCTCTTAACTTGGCCTTTACTTCTTTTTGTTAAAAAGTTAAGTAAGTTTTCAAAACTTAAAGTTAACTTTTGGTCATGTAAATAAATATGAAGTAAGAGTTAAGTTATCAAAAATTTTTGTAGGTTATAGATTGGCCGGCTAGAGGGGAATGAATAGCCCTCTTACGATGGATGTCGGTATTTGCTCGTCTACAAAGAGATTAGCGCAAGCGGAATATGCAAATACAAATAAAGACAACACAAAAGATAGACAAGCAATACAAACACGAGATGTAACGTGGTTCACGGCTACGCTGCTAATCCACAGTCCGATTTGTCCAAGATGAATCACTCCTCCAAATCCACTAGATCTCTCCTTTGCATAAAGCTAGGTGGAGGTAACCTCTTTTACACAAGGATCACTCTTCTACAATAGAATAGATATTAGAACAAGTAGAAGAGTAAGGAATCGTGTATGGCACTTTGGGAGAAGTTTAGAGCTCAAGCATTAACCTCCCAAAGTCCCACTCCCTCTCTTTTTATAGAGAGGAAGATTTTCTTCCCATTGGCCGCCACCAGTCGACTGCTGCCCTTTGGCAGTCGACTGCCGCCACTCCAACGGCCTCCGAACACGTCGGATCCCGATCGTTGTAGTCCAACGGAATACTTGATGATCGATGGACCTCACGTCGATTATCCTCCGTAGTCGATCGCCGCGGTCGACTACGGCGGTTCTGCCGCGACATCCTCGCGCGATCGCCATTCCATGGCGATCCACATCGGGCATAAACCATCGATTGGATACCGATCCGAACACACTCGACTCAGATCAGTCAACTGCCATTACATGGCAGTTGACTGGTGGCGTGTGAAACTCAAACTTAACATAAGTTTGAGCTTCCGACGGTCAGGTAAACCTTAACCCTTGCGGTCAAGTCTCCGACACTCAGCCATTCGGCCAAGTTCACCTAATGAGCTACTTACATTTCACTCATTCTCTCATCTCACTCGAAGTCCCTCGCCGAAGCTCTCTTCGTTCGCGGCCACGTCCCCTGGCAGATCAGCGACGACTCGCAATTCTCCTTCGTCTCTTGCCTCCGAAGTCTGCTTCCTTGGCTTCACTTCAAGTCATCTCGTCCGGCGGTCCCTCGGATGCTCTAAGCGCACGGCTTCTGCAAAGTCATCCTTCACCGACTCAAGGACCGAGGTTGTGAGGGTGAACTCGCCAAGGCTCCATGTGCGAATTACTAAGTCCTGCAAGACTCCAACGCACATATCAAATAACAATATCATCCTAACTTAAACCCTTTGCCACACACATCAAAACCTTATCATGGCAAGAGATTGCCCTAACAATCTCCCCCTTTTTGATGTGTGGCAATCCGTTTAAGTTAGGTAAAAACATTTGATAAAAATTCTAAGGTAAGAAAGCATGTAAACATAAACATGATATAGCAACATGCAACTCCCCCTTAATCCATGAAACTCCCCATACAAATTTTCAAATTTTCTCCCCCTATCATAATTTACTTAAACATAATTACTTCTCCCCCTTTGACACCATCAAAAAGATTTACACTAAGTTATAAACCCATGACATCAAGTTTAATAGAAGGAAAATACCAAAAACATGATTAAAATTGAAATTAGAAAATATTGGACTATAGTTCAGGTGGGCAGTCGACTGACACAAAGGATTTCGAAATTCTGATTTTCTGGGTGAAATTCAGAAATGCATTATAAATTCCAGAAAATTCGAAAAATCATGAAATTTGAGGAACATATTTCTTTTAATTATATATATTAATGAAAAATAGGTTTTCATGAAAATTCATTAGATTTTCTTGTTTTTGCCAAAAATCCAAAAGCTTTAAAAACCACTAGGTTTTTGATCATTCTAGTATCAAGTTAACTACCTAGTTTTGCATCCAATTGTTTCAAAACATGAATACATAGATTTTAGGGTAAGAAATTGTTTTGAAAACATATGAAATATCCAACCATGATCTTTGGGCAATATGTCTATGAATTAAACATAAGCCTTCCCCATGATTGGTCTATTATTGCTATTTTGATACCTTAAATGACCATCTAAATGCCATAGGCATTAGTGGACATTTGTATCATCCTAACATCTCACCCATGCTAAGTTTTCAATCAAAGTAGCCTATGGTGAGTGTGAGATGCATCATAGGGGGTATTTGTATATACTTAACCATTATATTCATACAATTCTATCAAGGTTAAGTATCAACCTAACAATCCTCATGATCATAAAGGCATATATCAATTAATTCTACATTATGATCATGAAACACATGTATTCATTGAATTGTCATGATACATTAGGTATTATGTCATGATAATAAAAAAATTATCACCTAAAGCATGATTTAACCCTATTTCTCATGATGACGTGCCAAATTTCAAAATCATAAATCATGATTGCAAACATACATAGCAATTACATTAATTATCATGATTTAAGCATTATTATCTATTTATGGGCACGTTATCATCACCCAACACTATTCTAAAAATGTTTTTCCGCCATCCTAAGTCAACCAAAATATGATATAGGTCAATTCCATATGGTTGACTACCCTAGGATTTTCCTAACCCTTAAGGATGGATTTTGGAACCCAAAATAGATTTTTGCCTATGGAGTTTACTAGAAATTCCTTAGGAATCCATTTCCTAGCAATTACTTTCTTCTTATCTTGTCCCCTAGCAATTAGGCATTTGTAGGCCTTTTCATTTTTCTTTTCTTTATAACCTAGGCCCTTCTTGTTGAAACTTGCCCTTTGACTCCCAATTATCATGTTCAAGGTGTTGGAGCCAATTGTGAATTTTTCTAGGGCTTTTGTTAAATAGTCTACCTTTTCCCTTAAGGCCCTATTTTCATTTATGCATGCATCACTTACATCTAATGGCATATAATTATCATGTGAGCAAGCATTTTCTAGCTTATTTTCCAATGCCTTAATTTGATTAAGCATGCTTTTATTTTTCTTTTTCATTCCAAATAAGTCCTTAGTTAAACTAGAAATTATGGAAACTATTTTCTTAGGAGAGGCATTCGTTACCATGGTTTCCATATCCTCTTCTTCTTCTTCGGATGAGGAGGATGTAGAAGCTCTCCCTTCACTTGAGCTCTCTCCTCTTGAGCTTGATCCTTCATTTTCGGAGGAAGAGTAATCCAAGTCATCAAAGGCCATCAAGGCCAAATTGGTGACAAAGGCATTCTCCTCATCCGATGATGATGAGGAGGATGAGGATGGATCATCCCAAGTCCTTGCCTTTAGAGCTTTGGTCTTCCCCTTTTCTTTTGTCTTCTTCTCCTCTTCCTTCTTTTTCTTGCTCCCCTTTTTCTTCTTCTTTTCTTCTTTCTTTTTCTTCTCTTCCTTGCTCTTGTTTAGGAGGGGACAATTATCCCTTATGTGCCCCTCTCCTTGGCAATTGTAGCATATGACCTTCCCCCTTGGTCTTCTATTCCTATCATTTGATTTATGAAAATGAAAACCTTTTAAAGCACGTCTTACCCTCCTTACCATATAGGCTTCTTCGGTGCTATCCATGGAGGAGGAAGACGCTTCGTCATCGGAGGAGGAGGAGATCTCTATCTTCTTCTTCCCCTTATTTGCCAACAATGCTACTCCCCTTGAAGGTTGTATTTTTGGCTCTTCTTGTATTCCTTCAAGCCTAGATTCATGTAATTCCATAGTGGAGAAAAATTCATCTAGAGTACTTACCTCTAGATTCTTTGAAATGTAAAATGAGTCCACCATTGAACTCCACTTGGATGATCGGGGGAAAGCATCTATGGCCTTCATTATCATATCGCGATTGGAGAGCCTTTCTCCTACACTTGTTAGTCCAATTAAAATTTCATTGAATCTAGAATGCAAAGAAGTTACCTTTTCTCCCTTTTCTAATTTAATGTTGGATAGTTGGGAGCGCAGGAGATCTCTCCTTGCTAGCTTCGCCTCGGATGTGCCTTCATGAAGCTCAATTAGCTTCTCCCACATCTCCTTGGCACTTAGGCATTCTCCTATTCGGTTGATTTCTTGTTGGGGGAGCACATTGAAGAGATGATGCTTGGCTTTTGAATTTGCAAGGTGCTCTTCCCTTTGCCTTTTGGTCCACCTAGATTTCTCTATTGGCTTCCCCTCTTCATCCCTAGGCAAAACGAAACCGGATTCCATTGTAATCATAATATCAAAATCCGTTTTGAAAAATACCTCCATTTGCTTCTTCCACCAAGCGAATTCTCCTTCAAACTTCGGAGGATGGATGTTGGAGCCGACCATTTTGAAAGTTGCTTGTTGTGGCGGTTAGTCCTCGACAAGCTTTCCTTGGCTCTGATACCACTTGTAGGTTATTGATTGGCCGGCTAGAGGGGAATGAATAGCCCTCTTACGATGGATGTCGGTATTTGCTCGTCTACAAAGAGATTAGCACAAGCGGAATATGCAAATACAAATAAAGACAACACAAAAGATAGACAAGCAATACAAACACGAGATGTAACGTGGTTCACGGCTACGCCGCTAATCCACGGTCTGATTCGTCCAAGGTGAATCACTCCTCCAAATCCACTAGATCTCTCCTTTGCACAAAGCTAGGTGAAGGTAACCTCTTTTACACAAGGATCACTCTTCTACAATAGAATAGAGATTAGAACAAGTAGAAGAGTAAGGAATCATGTATGACACTTTGGGAGAAGTTTAGAGCTCAAGCATTAATCTCCCAAAGTCCCACTCCCTCTCTTTTTATAGAGTGGAAAATTTTCTTCCCCTTGGCCGCCACCAGTCGACTGATGCCCTTTGGCGATTGGTGCCCGCCAACGGCCTCGAACACGTAGGATCCGACCATTGTAGTCCAGCGGAACACGCGCGATCGTGATGGACCTCACCGATCAGCCTCGTAGTCGGCGCGATCGGCTATGAGCGGTTCGTGCTCGCGACATCCTCGGCGGTCGGCTGGGGGGCATAAACCCATCGATCGGATACGATCGAACACACTCTCGGATCAGATCGATCGCCATTACATGGCGTGATCGGTGCGTGGTGAAACTCAAACTTAACATAAGTTTGAGCTTCCGTCGTAAACCTTAACCCTAAGTCTCCGGTCACTCACCCGACCATTCGGCCAAGTTCACCTAATGAGCTACTTACATTTCACTCATTCTCTCATCTCACTCAAAGTCCCTCGCCGAAGCTCTCTTCGTTCGCGGCCACATCCCTCGGCAGCATCAGGCGCACGACTGTGCAATGCTCCTTCGCGTCTCTTGCCTCCGAAGTCTGCTTCCTTGGCTTCACTTCAAGTCATCTCGTCCGGCGGTCCCTCGGATGCTCCAAGCGCACGGGTTCCGCAAAGTCATCCTTCACCGACTCAAGGACCGAGGTTGTGAGGGTGAACCCGCCAAGGCTCCATGTGCGAATTACTAAGTCCTGCAAGACTCCAACGCACATATCAAATAACAATATCATCCTAACTTAAACCCTTTGCCACACACATCAAAACCTTATCATGACAAGAGATTGCCCTAACAATTTTGACCCCTTAACTTTGGCCTTTTTCTCCCTCTTTTGTCATATATCGAAAAGAATAAGGGTGTGTGGAAAATAAAAATAAATATTAAATTTAAAGTCCAAGCATGTTCCACATTATTTTGAAAATAATATACTGAAAATAAGCTCATCTATAAAATGTTCGACTCATATTTGGCTTGATTGATATGAAAGATCAACCAGTCCTGGTCAGAGTCGGTTAGTATGTATTGTTATACTCCGTGGTTCATGGCGATGTACTAGATCTACATCTGGAACCAGGAGTAAGGTCCTAACATCTCACGCCCATCTACATGGCTAAGTACACAAACACATTAGTCCTATGTGTTGTGAGATGTCTCCTTAAATCTATAGGTGCATGATATCTAAGGTATGTCTTATGCTAGTTCCATGAAAATGAAAAGTAAGAAATAGTAGTAAGAAAATATAATTTGTAAATTCCTATTCTATTATGCACATGCCCAATTTTCATCTTAATAGACTAAATTCGGTTTCGGGTAGGGGTTTAGTAAATAAGTCTGCCAAGTTGGACTTCGATTCGACGTATTCGAGTTGTATGGCTCCGTTGGCCACATGTTCTCGAATGAAATGATGTTTGACCTCTATATGTTTGGTTCAAGAATGACATATCGGATTCTTAGTTAGGTTAATTGAGCTAATGTTATATACGTGAAGTTTAGTATTTGTAAAGTCTAATTTAAAGTCGCAGAGAGTGTGCTTCATCCAAAGAAGCTGAGTGACACTCACCCATCGCGATGTATTCGGCTTCGGTGGTAGATAAGGCAACACAGTGTTGCTTCCTACTGCACTAACTTACTAGACTCGAGCCGAGAAGTTGACAATGACCACTCGTACTCTTTCTATCGAGCTTGCTACCAGCATAGTCCGAATCGGAGTAGCCGGTTAGTTCGAACTCAGTTGATCTAGGGTACCAAATATCGAAATTAAGTGTACCCTTTAGATATCTAAGGATACGCTTGACTAGAGTTAGGTGAGACTCCTTGGTATAGGTTTGGAATCTTACGCACATACTTACTGCAAATAAGATATCAGGTCAGCTTAAAGTTAAGTAAAGGAGACTCCCTATTACGCTCCTATAGTATTTTAAATCAATTGAATTTCTGATTACATCTTCTTCTATATTTACATTCGTTGCCATTGGGGTATTAATAATTTTAGCGTCTTGCATTCCAAAGCGTTTAATTAATTTCCTAGTATATTTGCGTTGATGTAGGTATATTCCATCTTTAGTTTGTTTAATTTGTAGACCTAAGAAGAAGCTCAACTTTCCTACTAAATTCATTTCAAATTCACTTTCCATAAGTGAAATGAATTCATTTAGTAGAATCGAGTTGGTGGTTCCGAAAATAATATCATCTACGTAGATTTGGGCTATGAATATGTCTTTACCTAAGGTTTTTACTAAAAGGGTTGGGTCAAATACACCTTGGTTAAATCCTTTGGACTTAAGATACACTGAAAGTCTCTCGTACCAAGTTCGAGGAGCTTGTTTAAGTCCATAGAGGGCTTTCTTTAACCTAAGGATATGGTCGGGTTTATCTAAACTTTCGAAATCGGGGGGTTGACTAACATAAATCTCTTCTTTAATGTATCCATTCAAGAACGTAGATTTCACATCCATTTGAAACAATTTAAATCCTCGATGTGCAGCATACACTAATAGCATTCGAATGGACTCTAATCTAGCTACTGGGGCATAGGTCTCGTCGTAATCTAAACCTTCGACTTGACTAAACCCTTTAGCGACTAGTCTAGCTTTATTTCTAACTACTTCACCTTTATCATCAAGTTTATTTCTAAACACCCACCTTGTTCCAACGATTGTTTTATCTTTAGGTGGTGGTACTAATTCACATACTTCGTTCCTAGTGAATTGAGCCAGCTCTTCTTGCATTGCAATAATCCAATCGGGATCAAGAAGAGCTTGGTCAATAGTTTTGGGTTCAATTTTAGAAATCAAGGAGATTTGACTAAGGTTTCTGTATGAGGCTCTAGTTTGAACTCCTAGACTTGGATCACCTTTCACTTGGTCGATAGGATGATTCGTTTGAGTCCTAGTTGGATTTGAGTTTAAGTCTACAACTTGATCAATAGGATGACTCGTTTGAGTTCTAGTTTGGTTAGAGTCATCTATCACTTGGTCGATAGAGTGACTTGGTTGACTTAGGTTAGGATTAATACTAGACCTGATCTCCGGATCAGAGTTAGGTCTAGTATGAATCGGCTCGCTAATTGGGGTTACCGGGGGTTTTGTAGGTTCGTGTCCTTCATCAAATACTATATTGATAGTCTCCTCGACTCTAAGGGTGTCATGGTTATATACTCTATAAGTTCTACTTGTAGTTGAGTATCCTAGAAAGATTCCGGTCATGGTTTTGTATGTAAATTTCCCTAGGTGATCCTTAGTGTTTAGGATATGCACCTTACACCCAAATACCCTAAAGTACTTGATGTTAGGTATTTTATCATGATAAATCTCGTATAAGGTCTTAAGATGCCTCTTTACCATAAGGATCCTATTTTAGACATAGCACGTCTTACTCACGGCTTCCGCCCAAAACCTATCAGGTAGGTTATATTCGTTTAACATTGTGCTAGCGGCTTCTTGTAGGATTTTATTCTTATGTTCTACTAGGTCAATCTGTTGTGGGGTTCTTGTTGGGATGTATACTGAAAGCCTAGCTCTTTTGTATGAACATCTTTATTTTGAAATAAGAATCACATGATCATTGTTTGCACTTTATTTATATATGTGCATATTGTCTAATACTTTATATTGTAGATAACATAGTGCTTGGGTGTGGCACAGAAGATCATGTTATCAGTCCCTTGTAGAGTATAAGTAAAGGCTCACAACCAAGATGGTTTTAGACAAACCATTGGCATGGTTGTAGTGTAGCTTGGTGTAGTTTTGTCTTGAACATAAAGTTACACTAGTACACTTAGGTGTATTGAGCAGGACTGACATAGAGGTGATTCAATTTGTTGCTGACTACATAATTGAATCAGACCTCGGATATTTTATTGTACATGCTCTTAATCCCGATATAATAATGGGCACATGTACTTAGTATTTATTTCTTTGATTTACCAGAGGGTGAGATTTCTATGGATTAAATCAATATGCCCGGTAAGTTGGGAAATGATATTATTTACATGGTGTGCCGTTGATTATAGGAGGAAACCGTGTCCTATATATTAGGTTGATGATGTCCCCTTGAGGAGCTCATAAGGTTCATTATGTAAACCCTGCAGGTTGACTTAGTCAACATGATGATAAGGTTGAGTGGTACTACTCGAGGAGTTAGATGTTAATTAATTGATGGTCAGTAAATCAATTAATTGACGGACATTCGATATCTTAAAAATGGGGAGATGGATGTACAAATAATATATGGAGCCCATATTAATTTATGGGGGTTGGTGAGGTAATTCAATGATGATCCTCTAGTGGAATGAAACATCATTGATGGATCAAGTTTGTGTGGTTCCGATCCATCGGGTGGCCAAGATCCAACTCCTCCTCATGGTCCCTATCGTAGCCTAATATAAACCTCATGAAGACTAGATCAAATGATGGAAAACAAATCTCTAGATCCGACGGTTGCGAAAAAATCCCTAGAACCGACGGTGGAGATTAAATCTCTAGATCCGACGGTTTGGATTAAAACCCTAGAACCGACGGTTGAGATTAAATCTCTAGATCCGACGGTTGGGATTAAATCCCTAGAACCGACGGTGGAGATTAAATCTCTAGATCCGATGGTTGGGATTAAAACCCTAGAACCGACGGTTGAGATTAAATCTCTAGATCCGACGGTTGGGATTAAATCCCTAGAACCGACGGTTGAGATTAAATCTCTAGATCCGATGGTTGAGATTAAAACCCTAGAACCGACGGTGGAGATTAAACCAAGGCCTAAACCTAACTCTATATATATGGGAGATTGGGTTGGGCGGCAACTAAGTTTTTTGGTTGGATGATGGATGCTAAGGAGATTAGGGTTTTGCCAAGCCTTGCTTGGGCGGCAAGAAATCCTAAGGAGGAAACCCTAATTAGGGTTTGGCTCCTTTGGATGGGCGGCCAAGGTAAGGAAAAGAAGGGTGGGCGGCAACTTGTGGAAGATCTCTTCTTCTTCCTTGAAGGTGGCTAGCTCCTAGATCTCTTCTCTCCACCATGGTTGGGCGGCAAGAAAGCGTAAGGAGGAAACCCTAATTAGGGTTTGGCTCCTATGGTTGGGCGGCTAGGGTTTGCAAGAAGGTGGGCGGCATCTATAGGAGAGGAGCTCTTCTTCTTCCTAGGGTGTGGCCGGCTCCTTCCTCTATTCCCTCCACCTTGGCTGGCACCCAACATATTCCCTTTCTCCTCTTCACTCCATCTTGGCCGGCGGCACCAAAACTAGGGTTTGTCCCTAGTTCGGTTCCTTGGTTGTTTCCATTATGTTCTCTCTATTCTTGGGGCCGGCGGCATCAATCCTTTGTGGATTGGTGGTTGGCTCAAGCAAGAAGGGAAAGAGAGTTCTTCTTTCTTTGGATTGAAGAAGATCTAGGAAGCTTCAACTTGTGGAGGATCTTCGCCCACACGAAGTCTACAAGGAGGTTAGAACATACGATAGAAGATCAAGAGGTATAAAAGTTTTACAACTTTTATTATTGTTCTTTGCATGTTCTTATTGATATGCTAGCTTATGTTATTTATGTTAGTATATGTTGATTATACTAGTTTACATTTGCATGTATTTGTATAATCATGGACCCTGAATAAGAAACACAAAAACCGGCGATCCGTCCGTCGTCTCTTCCGCGGCCAACCGACTAGAAGAGTTGATTGCTTGAACAACAAGTTTGTTCAAACGATCGCTCGAGTCATTGGCACGATGACGAATTGGTTGTGCTTAGGAAACTCATCCCATCCGGATTAGTTTTCATTAGTGAAAATTTTTAATCCGGGGACATGGGAGCCGATGAGCATTCCGAGGACTATCACATTGCCAACAAATGGTATCAGAGCCAGGTTTCCGGTTTTGTGTGTTTAGGATTCGGTTACTTTCATGCACATATCATATATTGAGTATGCCGGATAATAGTAGGATGTGTGTAGGCTAACTTTTTGGTTGCAGGCATAAGATCCGACTATTATGGCTATATGTGTGTATGTGGTTGTTTGTGTGTGATTGTATGTATATTATTTGAATCCTCGGGGTTGACGAGGCTAGATTAGTATTTAATTTTTGTAATTAAATACGACATTGTTTAGCCACTCTTTATTTTATTTTACTTTCGATCTAGATTTCATGTACACTCCCTCGTGGAGTATAGGATCGATGGATGTAAAATAAAATAGGTTTTATTCTCGGCTTGGATCTCCGGATGGCTCGTACATGGCGTAGGAGGAGCGGACGAGGTGGTGACACGACGGGACGCATATTGGAGAACAATGTCATAATAGTTGGAAAAATTCTGATTTTTCCATATTTATTGCTGATTTGTTTTATATGCATGTTGTATGTGCTTGAAAATTCCTCATTTTCAATTTACTAAGTGGGAGAGGGATATTTTAATTAATTCCCGCGGCCTCTATTACAATTTGACGTGTGATGCAACAAACTTGCATGTAGGCTCTGAGTGCTTTACTCCCTGTGGATGAGTTTGTTTGTGGATCACTAGGTCAAATAATGGTTATAGGAAATTATCTAGGAGCGTGTGTACTTCCACAGCGGTAAGGCACATAATCCGAAATAATTCCCTTAGTATCGTGTAATGGTGCACACTTAGATGCAAATATAAAGTATCCTCCCCATCGGAGTCACTGCTTTTATTTGTAGGGCCAAAGAGGAACCAACTATTAATTTTATTTATCAAAAAGTAAGGTTGACAAGATAATAAAATTAATGGGTAAAACCTCCTCTTACAAATGTAGAATTTGTATACGTCCACACTGCGTGGCATGCGATATTCTCGGTGTTTTAAGGTGTTGGTTGATTTCGGAATTTTATTGTTTTGAGGAATCAATAATATTTGAAATCTAAAATAATGATCCATGTGATTCTTAGGATTTTCAAAATGACTTTCAGTCTACTTATTGTGATACTAAAGGAAATAAACTTACTGTACCCAAATAATGATGATTGGAAAAGAATCCAAATATTGTCTTATCTGCAAGGAAGTACATGTATGCACTCTTCGAAAAGTATCCTCAAGCCATGGTTGCTCAAAAAGGTTTCTACTTCTAAGCCGAAAGGCAAGAAGAAGGAGAAACAAGGTGGAGCAAATGTGGTGGGAGGATCTCAGGGAGGAGTGAAGAAGCCGAAAGGCAAGTACTTCACTTACAAGCAGGATGGACATTGGAAGGAGGACTGTCCCAATCTAAAATAGAACAAAAGTATATCCTTTGGTCTAGTCGTTGAAACATGGTTAGCGGTGTTATCTACCGGCACCTGGTGTGTAGATACGAGGGTCGCTAATCATGTCTGCAATACTTTCCAAGGGTTCTAGGAAACCCTACGACTAGCTAAAGGGGATTTTACCATTTACTTGGGCAATGCCATGAAGATGGCGGCTATTGCAGTGGGAGATGTTTTATTTATCTTTTGAGAAAAATAAAGGTTTTGGTTCTTAAGAATTTCCTTTATGTACCCTTATTTAGAAAGAATTGATTTCGATTTCTAAATTATTTTTGGATGGATAATCTATTTCTTTTTATGACAGATTTGTTATAAAAGAAATAGGGACATTATCTATTCAGGTACATAGATAGGAAATTTATAACTTGAACCACAAGCTCCCACGGAGCAAATAGAAGTTATTAACTCATCTTCTAATTCCGATAAGAGAAAAGAACCTTCAAAAATGAACCAAACATATCTTTTGACATCTTAGGCTTGGTCACATTAACCTAAGCAGAATTCAATAGGTTGATAGCTGATGGACCTTTGGGTTCATTAGTGGTGGAGGATCTCCCAACCTGTGAATCTTACTTGGAGGGCAAGATGACCAAGAGGCCTCTCAAGGCCAAGGGGTATAGATACAAAGATGTGTTGGAATTGGTTCATTCTGATTCGTATGGTCCTATGTCTATCTAGACAAGAGGTAGTTTTGAACATTTCATCTTTTTCATAGATGATTGTTCAAGATACAGATGACACTACGATCTGATCGTGGTGGTGAGTACCTCTTGGGAGAGTTTAGGAACTACTTATCAGAGGCTGGGATTCAATCCCAATTGACTGCACCTGGCACACCCCAGCAGAACGGTGTAGCAGAGCGAAGGAATAGGACTCTTATGGAGATGGTTAGATCGATGATGAGTTATTCTGACTTGCAAAATTCATTCTGGGGATATGCTCTAGATACGACGGTGTACATTCTGAACTTGGTTCCATCTAAATCAGTGCCTTCTACTCCCACAGAGTTGTGGACTGGGCGAAAGCCTAGTCTAAGACATATTCGGATATGGGGGAGTCCAGCACATGTGCTGAAGGCTGATGCTGGTAAGTTGGAACCTTGTACAGAAGTGCGCTTGTTTGTTGGCTATCCTAAGGGAACGAAGGGTGGTTTGTTTTATAGTCCTAGAGATCAGAGGGTGATCGTTTGTACGAATGCCAGATTTCTAGAGGAAGACTATGTGATGAACCACAAGCCCACGAGTAGGATTGTTCTTGAGGAGTTGACAGGGGAAGTCCCGACTTTAGTACCACCGGTACAAGAGGATATACCACATGTCACTGCACCGTGTGTCACAGAGGATACACAGGTGATACATCGTCGTAGTGGGAGGGGTGTGAGATAGCATCTTTGCAAAGTACAATGAATACTGAGATTGAATCTATGGATTCAAATCAGGTCTGGGTGCTCTTATGCATAACAGCTCATATGGATTATGAGGTGTGGCAGATGGATGTCAACACAACTTTCCTTAATGGAAGTCTTGAGGAAAACATCCATATGTAGCAACCAGAGTGATTCATTGCTAAGGGCAAAGAGCATCTTGTATGTAAGCTTAATCGGTCCATTTATGGATTGAAGCAAGCTTCGAGGTCTTGGAACATCCACTTTGAGGAGATAAATCAGTCTTATGGATTTATTCAAAGTCCGGATGAGTCTTGTGTATACAAGAGATGTGACGGAAATGTAGTGGTATTTCTTGTACTATACGTAGATGACATTTTGGTGGTTGGCGACAACATGGAAGTGTTATCGGACGTAAGGGTATGGTTGTCCAATGAGTTTGATATGAAGGACTTGGGAGAGGTGAGACACATCCTTGGGATCAAGGGATCGCTGGAAATGGATGTTGTGCTTATTCCAAGCTTCATACATAGACACGTTTATGGAGCATTTTATCATGCAAAACTCCAAGAAGTGTTTTCTACCTTTCAGGCATGGAGTTCCTTTATCTAAGGAGATGTGTTCTAGATCATCTGAGGTGATAGAGGAGATGAAGGCGGTTCCTTATACTTGGGCATTAGGAAGCCTCAAGTATGTGATGCTCTGTACGAGACTAGATATCTGCTTTGCCGTGGGCATGGTCAGCAGATATCAGAGTAATCCAAGACAGGGATATTGGACTACGGTAAAACATATATTGTAGTGCCTGAGAAGGACTAGGGATTATATGCTAGTTTACCGGGCAGACCAATTACTCTCTGTGGGTTACATGGATTCTGATTTCCAATCATATAGGGATAACAGTAAGTCTACCTCAGGTTTTGTGTTTACTTTTGGAGGTGGAGCCATAGTATGGAAGAGTGTCAAGCAGAAATGCGTGGCGGACTCCACCATGGAAGCTGAGCATGTGGCTGCCTAACAGGCGGCCAAAGAAGTTGTGTGGCTCAGGAACTTTCTGATGGACTTGGATGTGAATCCTGGTTTGCCCAGAAATATCACAATTTATTGTGATAATAATGGTGCAGTTGCAAACTCGAAGGAACCACGAGCCCATAAGGCTAGTAAACACATAGAGTGCAAGTACCACCTGATACGAGAAATCGTAAAGGAGGTAGAAGTTGTTGTCACCTAGATTGCATCAGAGGATGACCTGGTAGACCTTTTCACTAAGGCCCTTCTGGCGAGAGCTTTGATAGGCATGTGGAAGGAAGGGGAATCATATGTATGGCAGTATGAGGACAGCATAGTCTTTTAGTATAAGTGGGAGATTGTTGGGATGTATACTGAAAGTCTAGCTCTTTTGTATGAACATCTTTATTTTGAAATAAGAATCACATGATCATTGTTTGCACTTTATTTATATATGTGCATATTGTCTAATACTTTATATTGTAGATAACATGGTGCTTGGGTGTGGCACAGAAGATCATGTTATCAGTCCCTTGTAGAGTATAAGTAAAGGCTCACAACCAAGATGGTTTTGGACAAACCATTGGTATGGTTGTAGTGTAGCTTGGTGTAGTTTTGTCTTGAACATAAAGTTACACTAGTACACTTAGGTGTATTGAGCAGGACCGACATAGAGGTGATTCAATTTGTTGCTGACTACATAATTGAATCGGACCTCGGATATTTTGTTGTACATGCTCTTAATCCCGATATAATAACGGGCACATGTACTTAGTATTTATTTCTTTGATTTACCAGAGGGTGAGATTTCTATGGATTAAATCAATATGCCCGGTAAGTTGAGAAATGATATTATTTACATGGTATGCCGTTGATTATAGGAGGAAACCGTGTCCTATATATTAGGTTGATGATGTCCCCTTGAGGAGCTCATAAGGTTCATCATGTAAACCCTGCAGGTTGACTTAGTCAACATGATGATAAGGTTGAGTGGTACTACTCGAGGAGTTAGATGTTAATTAATTGATGGTCAGTAAATCAATTAATTGACGGACATTCGATATCTTAAACACGGGGAGATGGATGTACAAATAATATATGGAGCCCATATTAATTTATGGGGGTTGGTGAGGTAATTCAATGATGATCCTCTAGTGGAATGGAACATCATTGATGGATCAAGTTTGTATGGTTCCGATCCATCGGGTGGCCAAGATCCAACTCCTCCTCATGGTCCCTATCGTAGCCTAATATAAACCTCATGAAGTCTAGATCAAATGATGGAAAACAAATCTCTAGATCTGACAGTTGGGATTAAATCCCTAGAACCGACGGTGGAGATTAAATCTCTAGATTCGACGGTTGGGATTAAAACCCTAGAACCGACGGTTGAGATTAAATCTCTAGATCCGACGGTTGGGATTAAATCCCTAGAACCGACGGTTGAGATTAAATCTCTAGATCCGACGGTTGGGATTAAATCTCTAGAATCGACGGTGGAGATTAAATCTCTAGATCCGACGGTTGGGATTAAAACCCTAGAACCGACGGTTGAGATTAAATCTCTAGATCCGACGGTTGGGATTAAATCCCTAGAATCGACGGATGAGATTAAATCTCTAGATCCGACGGTTGAGATTAAAACCCTAGAACCGACGGTGGAGATTAAACCAAGGTCTTAACCTACCTCTATATATATGGGAGATTGGGTTGGGCGGCAACTAAGTTTTTTGGTTGGATGATGGATGCTAAGGAGATTAGGGTTTTGCCAAGCCTTGCTTGGGCGGCAAGAAATCCTAAGGAGGAAACCCTAATTAGGGTTTGGCTCCTTTTGATGGGCGGCCAAGGCAAGGAAAAGAAGGGTGGGCGACAACTTGTGGAGGATCTCTTCTTCTTCCTTGAAGGTGGCTAGCTCCTAGATCTCTTCTCTCCACCATGGTTGGGCGGCAAGAAAGCCTAAGGAGGAAACCCTAATTAGGGTTTGGCTCCTATGGTTGGGCGGCTAGGGTTTGCAAGAAGGTGGGCGACATCTATAGGAGAGGAGCTCTTCTTCTTCTTAGGGTGTGGCCGGCTCCTTCCTCTATTCCCTCCACCTTGGCCGGCGCCCAACATATTCCCTTTCTCCTCTTCACTCCATCTTGGCCGGCGGCACCAAAACTAGGGTTTGTCCCTAGTTCAGTTCCTTAGTTGTTTCCATTATGTTCTCTCTATTCTTGGGGCCGGCGGCATCAATCTTTTGTGGATTGGTGGTTGGCTCAAGCAAGAAGGGAAAGAGAGTTCTTCTTTCTTTGGATTGAAAAAGATCTAGGAAGCTTCAACTTGTGGAGGATCTTCGCCCACACGAAGTCTACAAGGAGGTTAGGACATACGATAGAAGATCAAGAGGTATAAAAGTTTTACAACTTTTATTATTGTTCTTTGCATGTTCTTATTGATATGCTTGCTTATGTTCTTTATGTTAGTATATGTTGATTATACTAGTTTACATTTACATGTATTTGTATAATCATGGACCCCGAATAAGAAACACAAAAACCGGCGATCCGTCCGTCGTCTCTTCCGCGGCCAACCGACTAGAAGAGTTGATTGCTTGAACAATAAGTTTGTTCAAGCGATCGCTCGAGTCATTGGCACGACGACGAATTGGTTGTTCTTAGGAAACTCATCCCATCCGGATTAGTTTTGATTAGTGAAAATTTTTAATCCGGGGACATGGGAGCCGATGAGCATTCCGAGGACTAGCACATTGCCAACAGTTCTAGGGCAAGATAACTCATGGTGGTATCCATTTAGGTTACAGAATTCTGTAAACTGTTGATGCAGTAGGCACCTAAGTCGAACATAAGTTTTGATTATAGCAAACGATACAAAAGTTAAGCATATATTGTTATCTCATGAGCTAAATCAAGTGTGCAGAAAAGTCTCAACGCTGGAGCTGAAGTCTAGCGACACCCGGAGGAAGCCGCGGTGGTCGGGCGACACTCGAGTTACTTCGGAGGGAGCCGAAGGAATCGAGTGGAAGGCCGGAAGCAAAAGCGACACGTAAGTATCGAGGTAAGCTCGTGTGTGCGAGCGTAAGTGAGGTCGTATCCTCTTTACGGGGATGATCTTAAGCGTAGATCCGACCAAAGACTTCTTATAGATGGTCTAGGTCAAGATCGGATGGTCGACGACCATCGAAATTATGTTTTTGTTGAGCTAACCTTGCCTTGCAGCTAGCATCAGTCGACTGCCAGCTTGGAGGACTCGACGGTCGCGAATCGATCGATAGCCGCCATCACCGATCCGATGATGGCCATCACCGATCGCCGGGTCAAAGGATCACCGAGTAGTCAAGAGTTATCACCATTTTTCAAGGGGTTTTGTGCCCATTTGTGATTGGCTAAAGACCCATTCGATGAGGGGCTCAAAGGCTATAAAAGGAGGGCCAAACCTAGGGTTTTTCATCAATTAAAAAACTTCCAAGTGCTTCCGATACGCTCCGACTCTCCGACATCCCTACGACGAAGCGCTGCCGAGACGACGACTAGTGCTTCAACCTCCAACCTTTAAAGTCGTCAGTAATGAAAGTTCTAAATTGTATTTCAGCTTATTCCTTTTATTAAAGCTTTCATTATAACGAGGAGAGGGTGAGTGTCCTTCTACCTTGGGCTTTTTGTATCAGTCTAACTCCTACCTCCAACGAGGAGGAGTTCTTTAGTAGTTTGCCCTCCGTACGTGGTCAAGGACCACTAGGGCCTTGGAGTAGTAGCCTTCGGCTACGAACCAAGTAAATCTCTTGTGTCTATTGTCTCCTTTACTTATTGTTTTGTTTATCTTTCCGCTGCATATAAGTTTATTTTTTAAAAACGAATTCGTACTAAAAAGTTTCTATCGCTATTCACCCCCCCTCTAGCGATCCGATCGATCCAACAATTGGTATCAGAGCCGGGGGTTGCTAAGATTTGGTGAAACCACCAATCTAGCCTTTTTACAGATTTATTTTTCTTTTAATTCTGTTTTTTTTTATTTATTTCTCTTTGTTAAGTTTTTCTTCCGCACTACTAATCCAAGACGCGAGTCTTGGTACTTGTTTTCGTGTTTTTGTCGTTGTTAGTTTCTTCGTCTCCGTCTATTTGTGTCTTTTGTTCTAATGGCCCATCTCGAGGGTTTTAGCACCGTCCGACCTCCGTTTTACAACGGAGATGACTTCCGTTATTGGAAGGGTCGGATGGAATGCTTTCTCAAAACCCAAATCGATATGTGGATCATAATCCAAACGAGTTTCACACTTCCGACTAATGAAGTAGGTGACTCCTTGGATTATGATCAATGGACCATTGCGACAAAACGACAAGTCGAAGCCGACGCCAAGGCAACACAAATCCTCCAATGCGGCCTATCCAAGGAGGAGCTAAATCGCGTCGGCCCCTTCATAAGCGCAAAAGATCTTTGGACGAAACTAGTGGAGCTACACGAAGGGACCGATGAAGCCAAGGTATGTAAGCGTGATCTTCTTTTCAATAAACTATATAACCTAAAAATGCAGGAACACGAGTCCGCGACCCAACTTCACGCCCGAGTCCAGGACATAGTCAACAACCTACACGCAATCGGGCAAAAGGTCAAAAACCGCGACCTTATAAGGTATGTTCTAAACTCATTTCCGAGGACTACCTTGTGGGCATCCATGGTCGATGCCTACAAGGTCTCCAAGGATCTTTCTAAAATTAGGTTAGATGAACTCTTTTCCGATTTCGAATTACATGAGCAGTCCAACTCGGAACCCGAGAGGGGTATAGCCTTGTTTGTAGGATCAAAGAAGAAGAAAATCGCAAGCAAGCCACCACCAACCGAGGAGGAAGACGAGTCCGAAGAAGAAGTTGACCCGGAGTTGACTGCCGAACTAATGAACCTAGCTCGAAGGATAGCCAAGGGACGAAAGTGAACCACAACTCGATCCACCCAAGGTAAGTCTAAAAGTTCTAATATTAGGTGTTATGAGTGTAACAGATTTGGACATATCAAGTTCGAGTGCCCCAAACTCAACCACAAAGCACCTAAGCACAAGAAGGCCCTCAACGCGACATGGGAAGAAGCGTCATCCGAAGAAGACGAAGACCACGTCTTCATGGAGAAATCGATTGAGTTAGACACGGAGACCGAACCTGAACTTGAGTCGAAACCTGAGGATGACTCGGACTACAAAGCTACCTTCAAGTCAAGCCACGGATACGCATCCGGTTCAAAGGATACCCTTAAAGTAAATTGAACTTTATTTAATACTTTACATAATACGGTTAGGTTTTTGTCTAGGAAGTTAGCTAAGTCCGAGTCCAAGGTCGAGACCCTTGTTGAGGAGGTTAAACTCCTCAAACACGAGGTCTCCCTAACCTCTTCAACTAGTCGAGTTCAAGAGAAGGACTCGACTCGAGTTGAAAAGCTCGAAGTTGAGAACTCTCTCTTGAAAAGTCAAGTTGAAGATCTTAGGAACACGTTGGAAAGGTTCACTTCGGGATCCAAAGGACTTGACCTCCTACTTGGATCTCAAAGGGCCGTGTACAACAAGGCTGGACTAGGGTTTAACTCAAACACGACTAATAGGTCGTATATGTCGATTGTAAGTCGACATAGGAAACATGTCCAAGCATGGGTCCCTAAGAACCTTTTGATTTCAACTCTAGGATCCAACCCGTACTGGATTCCCAAGGACCAAATCCACTATGTGGATAGACCAAACCGATTCAACGGTCTAGGGGGAGCCAGTACAAAACATGTTTGTGCTTTAACTTAGAAATTGCATGCTTTAACTTAGAAAGTTTGTGCTTTAACTTAGAAATTGCATGTTTTAACTTAAAAAGTGTGTGCTTTAACTTAGAAATTGCATGCTTTAACTTAGAAAATTTGTGCTTTAAAACTTGTGAACTCACTTAGAACACGAACATAACCAACTAAAATTCTTCGAAAAGATTGAGCCTCGGGGAGCCTCTTTTCAAAAACATAACCAACTAAAATTCTTCGAAAAGATTGAGCCTCGGGGAGCCTCTTTTCAAAAACATAACCATCTAAAATTCTTCGAAAAGATTGAGCCTCGGGGAGCCTCTTTTCAAAAATAACCAGTTAGACTAGGAGATAGTCTTAGGTGAGTCAAGTCATCATTTTCTTGAAAATGGCTTTGTCTAAGGAAGTGGTCGATGATCCGATAAAAGAAGGCCCCTGTGCCTCGCCACGACCTGGAAGCCATGATCTTGAAAAGGTAAACTTGACAAGCCTAGGTTTAAATCCAAATCTAACATAAAATTACTTGAACCTAAATGCACTTAATCAACTTAATTGGAAGTCATCTCACAAAAAACACATAAGTATAACATGATTGATCATATAGACACAGGTGAGATGATCTAGGTTTAACAACTTACAACTAATTTTTTTTTTTAAAAAAAAATCTAACATCCAATCCAACCACCTTGTGTGTAGAATCAATGGATGTTGGACAGCGGTTGCTCCCGACACATGACCGGGGATCAACTCAAATTCACAAAGCTTCGATTCAAACGACAAGGATTGGTAGCCTTTGGGAATAACGGCAAGCTCAAAATCATCGGATCAGGTGATATCGAGCTTAACTCGAATTTTGTTATTAAAAATGTATTACTTGTAGAGAATTTTGAATATAACCTGCTTAGTGTAAGCCAATTATGTGACAATAACTATAAGGTCCTATTTTTAGAAAATGAATGTGTAATTAAAACAAATAAAATAGCTAAAACAATACTCAAAGGAACTAGGAAAAATAATATTTATACAATTAACTTAATCAAATCCTCAGCCAAATGTCTTATGACACAGGAAGAGGAATCATGGTTGTGGCACCGACGACTCGGTCACTCGCACCCAAGACTCGTCCACAAGATGAGTCAGAGTGGCTTAGTCAGAGGCTTACCCAACCTCAACAACTTGGTTAATAAAATCTGTAATGCTTGTCAACAAGGAAAACAACCTAGGACACAACACAAGTTAACTAACCAAGAACGAACCTCAAGTGTACTTGAGCTCCTGCATATGGATCTATTCGATTCACATGGAGCCAAGTCACTCAATAGAAGTCAATATTGCTTAGTCATAATTGAAGACTACTCCAGGTTTACCTGGGTTAGGTTCATCAAACATAAAAATGATACCCTAGATCAATTAATCAATCTATTCAAATTAATCGAGAATCAAAAAGACCTTAAGGTTAAAAGACTTAGAAGCGATCATGGTGGTGAATTCGAAAATCAAAGGTTCACCGACTTCTGTAACCTAAACGGATACCACCATGAATTCTCTTGCCCTAGGACCCCTCAACAAAATGGCCTAGTGGAGTGGAAAACCCGAACTCTACAAGAAGCCGCTAGGACCATGTTGAACGAGTATGACCTACCCGATAGGTTTTGGGCCGAAGCCGTGAGTACAGCATGCTATGTCCAAAATAGGATCCTTATGGTAAAAAGACATCTTAAGACCTCATACGAGATTTATCACGATAAAGTACCCAACATCAAGTACTTTAGGGTATTTGGGTGTAAGGTACATATCCTAAACACTAAGGATTACCTAGGGAAATTTACATCCAAAACCACGACCGGAATCTTTCTAGGATACTCGACTACAAGTCGAGCTTATAGAGTATATAACCACGACACCCTTAGAGTCGAGGAGACTATCAATGTAGTATTTGATGAAGGACATGAACCTACAAAACCTCCAGCAACCCCAATTAGCGAGCCGATTCATACTAGACCTAACTCTGATCCGGAGATCAGGTCTAGTGTTAATCCTAACCTAAGTCAACCAAGTCACTCTATTGATCAAGTGATAGATGACTCCAACCAAACTAGTGATCAACCGAGTCACCCCATTGATCAAGCATTAGGTGACACAAACCCAACCCAATCTAGGATTCAGACTAACCACCCTATCGATCAAGTGATAGGAGATCCTAATCTAGGAGTTCAAACTAGAGCATCCTATAGGAACCTTAGTCAAATTTCCTTAATTTCAAAGATAGAACCCAAATCAATTGAACAAGCTCTTCTTGATCCCAATTGGATTATTGCAATGCAAGAAGAGCTAGCTCAATTTACTAGGAATGAAGTGTGGGAATTAGTACCACCACCTAAAGACAAAATGATAATTGGAACAAGGTGGGTGTTTCGAAATAAGCTTGATGATAAAGGTGAAGTAGTTAGAAACAAGGCTAGGTTAGTCGCCAAAGGGTTTAGCCAAGTCGAAGGCTTAGATTACGACGAAACCTATGCTCCAGTAGCTAGACTCGAATCCATTCGAATGTTGCTAGCTTATGCCGCACATCGAGGATTTAAGCTATTTCAAATGGATGTTAAGTCGGCATTCCTAAATGGATACATTAAAGAAGAAGTTTATGTCAGCCAACCCCCCGGATTCGAAAATCTAGATAAACCCGACCATGTTCTAAAACTTAAGGAAGCTCTCTATGGACTTAAACAAGCTCCTCGAGCTTGGTACGAGAGACTTTCAATCCATCTTAAGTCAAAAGGGTTTAACCAAGGCTTAGTTGACCCAACTCTCTTCGTAAAAACCTTAGGTAAAGAAATATTCATAGCTCAAATTTACGTAGACGATATAATTTTTGGAACCTCTAACTCAGCCTTACTAAACGAGTTCATTTCACTCATGGAAAGTGAGTTCGAAATGAACTTGGTAGGCGAGTTAAGTTTCTTTTTAGGTCTACAAATTAAACAAACTAAGGATGGTATATACCTATATCAACAAAAATACACTAAGGAGTTAATTAAAAGATTTGGAATGCAAGACGCTAAGGTAATAAACACCCCAATGGCGATAAATGTTAACATAGGAGAAGACCTAGAAAGTAAGTCCATTGACTTAAAATACTATAGGAGCGTAATAGGGAGTCTCCTATACTTAACTGCGAGTCGACCCGACATCCTATTCGCAGTAAGTATGTGCGTCAGGTTTCAAACCTGTGCTAAGGAGTCTCACCTAACCCTAGTTAAGCGTATCCTTAGATATCTTAAAAGTACACTTAACGTTGGTATTTGGTACCCTAGATCTACGGAGTTCGAACTAATCGACTACTCCGATTCGGATTATGCCGGTAGTAAGCTCGATAGAAAGAGCACGAGTGGTTGTTGTCAACTTCTCGGCTCGAGTCTAGTGAGTTGGTGCAGTAGGAAACAACACTGTGTTGCTTTATCTACCACCGAAGCCGAATACATCGCGATGGGTGAGTGTGTCACGCAGCTTCTTTGGATGAAGCACACTCTCCGCGACTTTAAGTTAGACTTTACGAATACTAAACTTCACGTAGATAACATTAGTTCAATTAATCTTACAAAGAATCCGATATGTCACTCTAGGACCAAACATATAGAGGTCAAACACCATTTCATTCGAGAACATGTGGCCAACGGAGCCATACACCTCGAATACGTCGAATCGAAGTCTAACTTGGCAGATCTATTTACTAAACCCCTACCCGAAGCCGAATTTAGTCTATTAAGACGAAAATTGGGCATGTGCGTAATAGAATAGGTACATGCAAATTATATGTTCTTACTACTATTTCTTTAATTTCATGGAACTAGCATAGGACATACCTTAGATATCATGCACCTATAGATTTAAGGAGCCAGTACATCTCACAACACATAGGACTAATGTGTTTGTGTACTTAGCCACGTAGATGGGCGTGAGATGTTAGGACCTTACTCCTGGTTCCAGATGTAGAGCTAGTGCATCGCTATGAACCACGGAGTATAATCATACATACTAACCGACTCTGACCAGGACTGGTTGATCTTACATATCAATCAAGCCAAATATGAGTCGAACATTTTATAGATGAGCTTATTTTCAGTATATTTTTTTTATATATAAAAAATGGGGAACATGCTTGGACTTTAAATTTAACACTTATTTTGTTTTCCACACACCCCTTACTCTTTTCGATATACGACAAAAGGGGGAGAAAAAGGCCAAAGTTAAGGGGTCAAATTTTTTTTGATAACTTAACTCTTACTTCATATTTAAACCAAAAGTTAAAACTTAGTTAACTTTTAGGCCAAAGAATTCTTAACTTAAACTTATTTGTGCCGTCTACGTTTTACTTAAACTTATTTTTTAAACTTTATGTCGTTAATGTTTTACTTAAGGGGGAGAAAGGGCTTAACTAAAACGTTTTACTAAGGCCAACTTTAAGTAATGTTAATTACTTAAAGCAACCCTCAAGGGGGAGGATTAAGGTCGTTCTTCAAGACTCACCCTCGGTCAAGGGGGAGGTTTCCTCAAGGGGGAGTACTTGAAGAAAATCCTTACTACTCCAACTTAATCTCCATATTTTTTGTTTCTCATGCACATTATTACTCTTCATGCTTGCTATTTACTTAACTTTGTATGTGGGTTTGCCAAAAAGGGGGAGATTGTTGGTGCAGTAGGCACCTAAGTCGAACCTAAGTTTTGATTATAGCAAACGATACAAAAGTTAAGCATATATTGTTATCTCATGAGCTAAATCAAGTGTGCAGAAAAGTCTCAACGCTGGAGCTGAAGGCTAGCGACACCCGGAGGAAGTCGCGGTGGTCGGGCGACACTCAAGAGACTTCGGAGGGAGCCGAAGGAATTGAGTGGAAGGTCGAAAGCAAAAGCAACACGTAAGTACTGAGGTAAGCTCATGTGTGCGAGCATAGTAAGGTCGTATCCTCTTTACGGGGATGATCTTAAGCATAGATTTGACCAAAGACTTCTTATAGATGGTCTAGATCGAGATCGGATGGTCGACGACCATCGAAATTATGTTTTTGTTGAGCTAACCTTGCCTTGCAGCTAGCAGCATCACCGACCGCTACTTGGAGGACTCGACGTTATCAAACCGACCGAGGTCGCAATCGATCGATGCCATCACCGATCGATGATGGCCATCACGATCACGGTCAAAGGATCAGCCTCGAGTAGTCAAGAGTTATCACCATTTTTCAAGGGGTTTTGTGCCCATTTGTGATTGGCTAAAGACCCATTCGATGAGGGGCTCAAAGGCTATAAAAGGAGGGCCAAACCTAGGGTTTTTCATCAATTAAAAAGCTTCCAAGTGCTTCCGATACACTCCGACTCTCCGACATCCCTACGACGAAGCGCTGCCGAGACGACGACTAGAGCTTCAACCTCCAACCTTTAAAGTCGTCGGTAACGAAAGTTCTAAATTGTATTTCAGCTTATTCCTTTTATTAAAGCTTTCATTATAACGAGGAGAGGGGGAGTGTCCTTCTACCTCGGGCTTTTTGTATCCGTCTAACTCCTACCTCCAATGAGGAGGAGTTCTTTAGTAGTTTGCCCTCCGTACATGGTCAAGGACCACTAGGGCCTTGGAGTAGTAGCCTTCGGCTACGAACCAAGTAAATCTCTTGTGTCTATTGTCTCCTTTACTTATTGTTTTGTTTTGTCTTGAACATAGAGTTACACTAGTACACTTAGTTGTATTGAGTAGGACCGACATAGAGGTGATTCAATTTATTGCTGACTACATAATTGAATCGGACCTCGGATATTATGTTGTACATGCTCTTAATCCCGATATAATAATGGGCACATGTACTTAGTATTTATTTCTTTGATTTACCAAAGGGTGAGATTTCGATGGATTAAATCAATATGCCCGGTAAGTTGGGAAATGATATTATTTACATGGTGTGTCATTGATTATAGGAGGAAACCGTGTCCTATATATTAGGTTGATGATGTCCCCTTGAGGAGCTCATAATGTTCATCATGTAAACCCTGCAGGTTGACTTAGTCAACATGATAATAAGGATGAGTGGTACTACTCGAGGAGTTAGATGTTAATGCATCCAAACCGGTTCACCCTTCCTACCAATGAAGAAGGTGAACTCTTGAGTAATACGTAACTGAACGAAGTACACTAGCCCATATTAATTTATGGGGGTTGGTGAGGTAATTCAATGATGATCCTCTAGTAGAATGGAACATCATTGATGGATCAAATTTATGTGGTTCTGATCCATCGAGTAGCCAAGATCCAACTCCTCCTCATGGTCCCTATCGTAGCCTAACATAAACCTCATGGAGCCTAGATCCAATGATGGAACATAAAACTCTAAATCCGATGGTTGAGATTAAATCTCTAGATCCGACGGTTGAGATTAAATCTCTAGATCCGACGGATGGGATGAAACCCTAGATTCGAAAGTTGGGATGAAACCCTAGATCCGACGGTTGGGATGAAACCCTGGATCCAACGGTGGAGATTAAATCCCTAGATCCGACAGTGGAGGTTAAAGGAGGGTTAAACCCAACTCTATAAATAGAGGGCTAAGGCTTGGGCGGCAACCTAATGCTTGGAAGATTAGGGTTTTGCCTCTCAAGAGTTTGGGCGGCAAGAAATCCAAGGAGGGATTAGGGTTTGTCCCTTGGGCGGCTAGGGTTTGGCTTGTGGCTTTGGCGGCAACAAGGTGGGAGATTAGGGTTTGCTTCCTTTCTCTTCCTAAGGTGTAGCCGGCACCCACTCCATCTTCCTCCTTGCTTTGGCCGGCGCCCAAAGGATTAAGGTTAGGGTTTTGGCTTGGGCGGCAACAAGGTGGGAGATTAGGGTTTGCTTCCTTTCTCTTCCTAAGGTGTAGCCGGCGCCCACTCCATCTTCCCCTCTACCTCGGCCGGTGCTCAACCTATTCCTCCTCTTCTCCTTGGCCGGCGGCTATATCAAGCTCCTTGGCTTGGTGGTCGGTTCTAGATAGGAGAAGGAGTTTTGTTTGGTTCTTCTCTTTGTTTGGAGCGAGCAAGGAAGGGAAGAACGTGATCTAGGAGGCTTCAACTTGTGGAGGATCTTCGCCCACACGAAGTCTACAAGGAGGTTAGGACATAAGGTAGAAAATCGAGAGGTATAAAAGTTTTACAACTTTTATTATTGATCTTTGCATGTTCTTATTATTATGTTCCTTATCTTAGTATGTGTTGATTATACTAGTTTACATTTGTATGTATTTGTATAATCATGGACCCCGAAGATAAACACAAAAACCGGCGATCGGCCCGTCGTCTCTTCCGTGGCTAACCGACTAGAAGAGTTGATTGCTTGAACAACATGTTTGTTCAAGCGATTGCTCGAGTCATTAGCACGACGACGAATTGGTTGTGCTTAGGAAACTCATCCCATCCGGATTAGTTTTCATTAGTGAAAATTTTAATCCGGGGACATGGGAGCCCACGAGTATCCGAAGCAATTCCCAGCAACAAGGACTTTTCCTTGCCAAGTATCCATACTTGGACTTTCCCTTGCCAAGTCTCTATACAAGGACTTTTCCTTGCCAATTATCCATACTTGGACTTTCCCTTGTCAAATCTCTATACTTCGTCTTTTCCTGTCAAGTCTCTGGTCAACCTTGACCTACTTGACTTCACGGTCAACAACTCCATATGACTATTGATATTATCAAACCTATTGTCAAATATCTAAACTCTACTCGAGTTTCACTTGAGCTTGGTCAACCTTGACCTGAGGTTGATTGCACCAACAATATTTCTCAATAGAGGGTTGCAAATCTAGGGCTCTAATTGCACTGAATCAAGGTGATTCATATAAGAGTGTGATTTGTTCATGTCTCACTACTAAAGCAAATCAACCTACGTTTTGCTCCTTAAATCCATTTTTATTGCATGATTAAATATGTAATGGATGTATTAATTATTAATTTGAAATAATTGGATGATTAATGGCAATTTCATAACTGCTCGAGCAAAACAGCCATCCATTTATAGTTGGCGGTTAGCATTTCGAATCATGTGGGTAAAGGTAATTGATGGTGTCCACTTCTTCGACCCACTCAGATCCCCTTCTCCTTTCTTGAGAATCCTTGCTGATCACCTTGAATCCTCGGGCAAAAGTCTAAATCTATCACTCAAAGAGAACATTGAGGTGGGTTGGCATTATCCGCACGACCCCTCCGATGCTCAAGTCAGAATCGCAAGTATAGAGTAGTAGAATGAAGAAGAAATGAGAAGAGATCCTTGTGTATCAAATAGAGAAGAAAGAACCATCCCATCTTCCTCCTCTTTGCCCCCTTTATAGTTGATTCATACCACCTTGTTTCCAAATGAATTTACCTTAATACCCCTACTAGTCCATTGAAATGTAATTGCTTTTCGCGCTTTTTTTTTCAAAATAATTTCTTCCATGGCTTCCACATGTCCCTCCTTCTTCTTCCTTATTAGATACCTAAAAAATAAACTATATTCCAAATAAACAAAAAAATATTTCTTATTCAAAAAACACCTTAACATCTCCTATTATACTCTAGAATATCCCCATCATTCACCTTATCAAATTCAGGAAATAAAATCCTAAAAACAAATAGTGTTGTCGAGAAATATATATACAACTCGGGAAATATACATACTGCTCGGGAAATATACAATACTGCTCGGGAAATATATATATCACTCAGAAAATGCCTATATTGCTCAATACTCTGCTCATCTCTATTGAGCTCGGGAAATGCATAGGCAGCTCAGGAAATACATAGATGTTGGGTTTCCTCGGCACCGCAGCGAGTGTGTGTTCGAACACATTTCGTAAACATACTCACAGCGAAAGCAATAAAAGCAATAAATCTAATTTATTACAACACACACATCACACGCATGCAGAATACAACAAGTGTAAATATAATCGCTATTTAAAATTTTGCAATAAAAGGAAACTTATACTAGGTATAGCTGACGGATCACGTGTAACGGGAATGACATCAACCGTAGTGACCCTCGCTAGAATCGCCTCTATCCATATCCACGTCGAGTATCGTCGGGATAGCTTCACAAAGCTACGAGCATCGTCTTCGCAAAATTCACTAGCCTCGTGTCGAAGACGATGTGATCCGAGAGACGATCACAATCCAAAATAAATTCGGATCCCAAAAATGAGTTTCACAAACTCGCTTGTTGGAAGCGATTTTCGTCAACCGTTTGACGAAAACTTAACCCTCCACCTATGAGGATTGCCGGAGATCAAATCCCCTGCAAGTAGATCGCTGTCGGAGCATAAAACACCGACCAAACAGCCTCTCCACGCGAAGAAGATCAAGTTGTCCAAAACTGGACAACTTGTTGTGGAGGAAGAAGGGGCCGGCCAAAGGCTTGGCCGGTTACTCCTTGGTCGCCGACAGCGAAGGGAGGTTGGCCAGCAGCTGAGGGTAGCCCAAGGGAAGCCGACGGCTAGTGGATAGCCAGCGGCAAGGAGAGGTAGCAGCTCCAATGGGCGGCGGCAGCACAAAGGTGGGCAACAACCACCTTGGCTTGGGCGGCAAGGAGGAGAAGGAGGAAAGGAGGCTAGTGTTTCCAAAACCCTTGAACCAATTAATTCTTCTCAGAAAACCCTTAAACCGTGTTTTATAGAGAACACATTCTCCTAACGGTTATTGGTTCATAACCAAAACCCGTTAACCCGCTTCAATAACTTAAGTTAGAATAAACGAAATCGTATTGGTCAATTTTAAGTTAAAAAAACCGAACCAACTTTGGTTCATTCTTTTAAAACAAACCAAACCACTTTGGTTTATTTTTCACCATTGGATTAGAACCAAACAAATTTGGTTCATCCATCATGTCTTCATAAGACTCGGCCCATCCATGCTTCCGATGCAACTGAAACCATTTCATACTCGCTCTTTGTTTGGTCCAACTAAACCTAGTCTCTCTCGATCTGAGAATCCTATTCTCAAACTCATTTTACATCTTTCAGATTATGCTCATTGTGCGTGTGACCAAATAAGTTCCCAGTTTATGTTGGTCATCTATAATTAACCATTAATCATAGAATGATCATGAGTGGCACCTAGTAGTACATCATGATCCCCAATTAACCAGAAAATCAACGGTTGATCCCAGAACCTTTTCTGAAATCTTTCAGTAGCTACAATGAATCGTGACCCATTCCTTTCACTCATCTGATACCCACTTGGTTCAGAACATGGTCTATTGTGTCAGTCCCCACTAGGCTGACTACGTGTAATGCTTTGGCCAAAGACTTTAGTAACAATCCGACGAGAGGCCAAGGGTATACATCTCCTCGCAAGGAGTGTTGAATCCTTTGTAGGCTATTCAAACACCTTCGGGCTGTTAGTGCTTATAAGATTCATTGAAATGGTGAGATTTTCATTGGAAATGAATTGGAGTACAAATCAAAATTTAATGGTTGTGAAAGTTCAAATCTGAACTTTTATCCTAATTTTCCAATGTTTAAGGTTTCTATTGGCTTAGGAACTCTCCAAGGACATTATTGGTGCAATAGTCTAGGGGGAGTAAGATTTTAAGGGGATAATTATCCATCTAGGCATGATGGATGATGGTTTATCACAAAAAAGGGGGGAAATGGAAGTTTGATTTTCATCTAATGATAGATCACTATGAAGAATGAAGACATTCAAGATGAATGTTGACCAAGGAGAAGGAAGAATCTCATTAGAAAATGAGACATTGAGAACCTTGGTGGACTTTTTGATGTGTGTCAAGAAGGGGGAGAAATGCAAGGGGGTTAAGTTAGGCTTTTAACTTAGGATACCCTAATATGCACAAAACCCTTAGGATGCCCTAATATATACAAAACCCCAAAAATTTCAAATTTTGAAATTCTAGATTGGGAACACTTCGTGATGCTTTTGCATAAGAAGTGTCAAGTTGGGTTTAGGGGATAACCTAACTTAACGGTATTGGCAAACATCAAAAAGGGGGAGATTGTTGGTGCAATCGACCCAGGTCATGATTGACCAGACTCGAGTGAAACTCGAGTAGAGTTTTGATGTTCGACAATAGTTCATAATGTGGTTTGACCACATGACTAGTGGATGGTATGGGACATCCAAGGTCAAATGAGGAAGACTATTGGAGAAGTCCAAGTTTGGTGACTTGGCAAGGAGAAGTCCAAGTAAGGATACTTGGTAAGGGAAAATCCAAGTCAGTCAAGGAAGACCTGACACCTAGTGTAGGAAACACAAATGGGGAGTTGGCGAGGGAAGTCCCGGCAGGTCTGGGAGACCGTGCTTGGCAAATGAAGTCCTGGATGAAGAGCCTTGGCAATGAAGTCCCGGACAGGAAGTCTTGGCAGTGAAGTCCCGGAGGCGTGGCCTCTTGGTAATGAAGTCCCAGACAGAGAGTCTTGGCAATGGAAGACCCGACTGATCAGGGAGATCGAGCTTGGCAAATGTAGACCCGAGAGCATGACAATAGCTGATGGAAGCACTTGAAGGCTAGCGCAAGGATGAAGAGTCGCAGACTCGAGGGATCTGAGAGGCGTGAGGCTGATAGAAGTGGGTTGAAGGCTTAGGTCTAGGCTTAGGGTGAGTATCAAGTATGAAGGGATCATACATGGGGTGTTAAACCTCATTGTAGCGGTATACCAGTCGACTGGCCTTCGCTTGTAGGCAAACAGAAGCAAGCTAGACTCAACCAGCACCTCTACTGAAGTATCAGTCGAGGCGATGCCTCGACTGGAGGTGGCGATTGGTGCCTCGACTCGACTGTCTAGAAGGAAGCTCAGAGGTGAGGCACGCTCGACCAGCGCCTTGACTGGAGGCCAGTCGAGGTGGTGCCTCGACTGGAGGATGCGACTGATTTCAACACAGGTATGAAGACGACGACATAGAAGAGAGGTGACTCGACTGGCGCCTCGATTGGGGTTGTAGTCGAGGCGGCATCACGACTGGTTTCTGACCATTGGAGCTCGGGAGGATTTGACACAGGTTTATAAGAAGGAGCTTTTAGGGCTTTATCAACGATTCTTGCACAGTTCTCTTAGAGATTTAGAGGGGGGGGTCAATGTGGTCCTTCATTTGAGGGGGGGATTATTGGAGTATTGAGAATACAATCAAAGTCTCACATTCATAAGACATGGAAAAGACCATGTGCTTATAAGATGAAAAGATATCTCCAATGGTATGATATTGTCCACTTTGAGTCTAAACCCTCATGGTTTTGTTTTTGGGCATTATCCAAAAGGTCTCATACCAATGGAGATATCTTTTCATCTTATAAGCACATAATCTTTTCCATGTCTTACCAATGTGGGACTTTGATTGTATTCTCAATACTCCAATAACCCCCCCCCCCAAACGAAAGACCACATTAACCCCCCCCCCCCTCAAGCCTATCCGTCTGTTAGGGCAATCTCTTGCCATGATTAGGTTTTGATGTGTGTGGCAAAGGGTTTAAGTTAGTTTATTATGTTGATTTGATATGTGCATTGAAGTCGTGCAGGACTTAGTAATTCGCACATGGAGTCGTGGCGAGTTTCACATCTCATGACTCGGTCCTTGAGTCGGTGAAGGATTGCTTTGCGGAAGCCATGCGCTTGGAGCATCCGAGGGACCGTCGGACGAGGAGCTTGGAGTGAAGCCGGAGGAAGTAGACTTCGAGGCAAGAGACGCGAAGGAGCATTGCAGAGTCGTGCGCTTGATGCTACCAAGGGACGTGGCCGAGAACGAAGAGAACTTCGAAGGCGAGGGACTCCGAGGGATGAGAGTGAGCGAATGTAACCCGGGAAGGGGTAGTAGCTCGTAGGTGAAACTTGGCCATTTGGGTAAGTGTCAGATGGGATTTCTCGACACCAGTCGACTGCCATGGAATGACAGTTGACTGCTCTGAGTCGATCGGGTTCGACTAGTGTCTGACTCATGGGCATTTGGCCCAAGCAGTCGACTGCCATGGACTGGCAGTCGACTGCTGCCGACATTAGTCGACTGCCAAGGGACAGCAGTCGACTGATAACACTGTGCATGGGCACAGAATGGAGTCGATCTCGCAGAGCACTCGACTGATTGACATCAGTCGATGGGCGCCATCAGTCGACTGATGCCAGTACCGTTGGATGAAGTCCAATGTGGAAAGCGGTCGTTATTGGGCAACGGCTATAGGACCAGTCGACTGCTCCTGTGTCAATGGGAAGAAACCCTCTTCCTCTATAAAAAGGAAGGGGATGGGGCTTTGGAAGAAAAATGCTTAAGCTCTAAACTTCTCCCAAAGTGCCATACACGATTCCCTACTCTTCTACTTGTTCAAATCTCTATTCTATTGTAGAAGAGTGATCCTTGTGTAAAAGAGGTTACCTCCACCTAGCTTTGTGCAAAGGAGAGATCTAATGGATAGATTTGGAGGAGTGATTCACCTTGGATGAATCGGACCGTGGATTAGCGGCGTAGTCGTGAACCACGTTCCATCTCGTGTTTGTATTGCTTGTCTATCTTTTGTGTTGTCTTTATTTGTATTTGTATATTCCGCTTGCGCTAACGCTTTGTAGATGAGAGAATTCCGACATCCATCGTAAGAGGGCTATTCACCCCCCTCTAGCCGGCCAATCGATCCCCTACAAGTGGTATCAGAGCCAAGGAAAGCTTGTCGAGGACTAACCGCCACAACAAGCAACTTTCAAAATGGCCGGCTCCAACATCCATCCTCCGAAGTTTGAAGGAGAATTCGCTTGGTGGAAGAAGCGAATGGAGGTATTTTTCGAAACGGATTTTGATATTATGATTACAATGGAATCCGATTTCGTTTTGCCTAGGGATGAAGAGGGGAAGCCAATAGAGAAATCTAGGTTGACCAAAAGGCAAAGGGAAGAGCACCTTGTAAATTCAAAAGCCAAGCATCATCTCTTCAATGTGCTTCCCCAACAAGAAATCAACCGAATAGGAGAATGCCTAAGTGCCAAGGAGATGTGGGAGAAGCTAATTGAGCTTCATGAAGGCACATCCGAGGTGAAGCTAGCAAGGAGAGATCTCCTCCGCTCCCAACTATCCAACATTAAATTAGATAAGGGAGAAAAGGTAACTTCTTTGCATTCTAGATTCAAAGAAATTTTAATTGGACTAACAAGTGTAGGAGAAAGGCTCTCCAATCGCGATATGATAATGAAGGCCATAGATGCTTTTCCCCGATCATCCAAGTGGAGTTCAATGGTGGACTCATTTTACATTTCAAAGAATCTAGAGGTAAGTACTCTAGATGAATTTTTCTCCACTATGGAATTACATGAATCTAGGCTTGAAGGAATACAAGAAGAGCCAAAAATACAACCTTCAAGGGGAGTAGCATTGTTGGCAAATAAGAGGAAGAAGAAGATAGAGATCTCCTCCTCCTCCGATGACGAAGTGTCTTCCTCCTCCTCCATGGATAGCACCGAAGAAGCCTATATGGTAAGGAGGGTAAGACGTGCTTTAAAAGGTTTTCATTATCATAAATCAAATGATAGGAATAGAAGACCATGGGGGAAGGTCATATGCTACAATTGCCAAGGAGAGGGGCACATAAGGGATAATTGTCCCCTCCTAAACAAGAGCAAGGAAGAGAAGAAAAAGAAAGAAGAAAAGAAGAAGAAAAAGGGGAGCAAGAAAAAGAAGGAAAAGGAGAAGAAGACAAAAGAAAAGGGGAAGACCAAAGCTCTAAAGGAAAGGACTTGGGATGACCCATCCTCATCCTCCTCATCATCATCGGATGAGGAGAATGCCTTTGTCACCAATTTGGCCTTGATGGCCTTTGATGACTTGGATTGCTCTTCCTCCGAAAATGAAGGATCAAGCTCAAGAGGAGAGAGCTCAAGTGAAGAGGGAGCTTCTACATCCTCCTCATCCGAAGAAGAAGAAGAGGATATGGAAACTATGATAACGAATGCTGTTGGTGCAACAATGCTCCAAGCATTTATGTGTTTTGATGTTTGGATAATCATTTAAGTTAGGCAATGTGTTGTGATCTAATTGCGAATGTGTTTAAGTGACAGGTAAAAGAGAAGTCCAAGTATGATCTTGGCAAAGGAAGTCCAAGGGATGGACTTGGCAGCATAAGACCAAGCTTGTAGTCTTGGCAGCGTAAAGTCCAAGTGAACCTTGGCAAAGGAAGTCCAAGTATGATCTTGGCAAAGGAAGTCCAAGGGATGGACTTGGCAGCATAAGACCAAGCTTGTAGTCTTGGCAGCGTAAAGTCCAAGTGAACCTTGGCAAAGGAAGTCCAAAGTAAGGTCTTGGCAGCATAAGTCCAAGCTTGTAGTCTTGGCGGCGTAAAGTCCAAGCATTTGGCAACCCAAGACATGACGAAACCGAAGGAAGCTCTTGGAAGCAAAGCGCAAAGGATGAACAAGTCGCGGACTCGGAGGGATCCTGAAGGCGCAAGGCTTAATACGGAGCTAGAAGGTTGAGTCTAGGTCTAGGGTATAAAAACAAGTATGAATTATTCATACTTAATGAGTATCGATCGATACAATGTATCACCGACCGTGTCGGTTTACCGAGTCGTGAAACCTCGACCATCACCGACGCCTTGGACATGTCGATCGATGATTCTACGATCACCGACCGCTATGGGCAACAATGATCGATCAAGGAAAGAAATGCCACGTAATGCGCCTCACTTTCAGCCGCGTGATCACTCGATCGATCACTCCATCACGATCGATGGAGAGATCACCGACCGATCACCGCCATTGGAGATTGCGATTACGAATCTCCGCGAGATCGCTCGTTTGGCCGCTGACGGATCGGCCCGATGGCATGCATCACCGACCGATCGAGGCCCAACGGGAAAAAAAGCCCCTCTTCTATAAAAAGGGGTGCTGGGGGGCAAGGGGTGGCTAGTGGTCTAACTCCTAACTTCATCCTCGTGCTCACCAAGTTTTCTAAGTGTTCTTAGCAATCCAAAACCTCCTCTTCTAGTGTTCTTCATCATCCATCATTGTAAAGAAGAGGAGTGTATTGTAAGAAAGGTTTCTCCACCTTGGTTCATCCAAAGGAGAAGATAGTGAAGCTTGGCTAGGGCTAATCCACCTTACGGATTGCCGTGGGAGTAGGAGCGTCATCTCGAACCACGTAAATTGGGTGTTAGCATTTGGTTTCTTATTTCGTATTTGTACTTGTTTTGTATTTGTATTGCTTCCGCTAACTTGATTGTAGAAACGAAGAAACGCTAATCACCCCCCCTCTAGCGTTACAAAGGTCCTAACAAGTGGTATCGATTCGGATCGCTTGGAAGATCTCACCATCAACCAAGGCATCAATGGCTCTTCAAGAGGGATATAGCATCGCCAAGCCACCACTCTTCGATGGGAGTCACTTATATTGGAAAGGTAGGATGAAGTACTATTTAATGAGTAATATTGAAATTTGGCATAGTGTTGTAGATGGCTTCGAGGAACCGTGGATGAGCGTGGAAACCCTATTCCAAGCAAGGATTGGACAAGGGAGATGAACCGCATTTGAGTCAAATGCAAAAGCCATCCTCACCATCCAATGCGGCGTCACAATGGAGCAACTCAACAAGGTGGGGCCTTTTGAATCCGAGCTATGGGAAAAGCTCATTGAGCTAAATGAAGGTTCCAAGGAGTCAAAGAGGGCAAAGAAGGACCTTCTAATTGGACAACTTCAAGCCTTCCAAATGAAGATGCATGAAAATAAGCCAAATGCATGGAAGGTTCAAGGAAATTGTGAACGGACTCCATATCATAGGTGAGCGAGTTGACAAGGATTTAGTAAGGTATATTTTACAAGCTTTTCCTAGAAATTCTTTATGGACCTCTATAGTTGATGCCATTAAGGTAACTAGGGATCTCTCACAAATTAAAATTGATGAACTATTTTGTGAGTTTGAATTGCATGAACAAACTAACATGTCTTCTAAGGAAAAGGGTTTGGCCCTATTTGTTGAAAAGAAAGAAAAGAAGAAGAAAGAAAGGAAAGAGGTGTCATCTTCATCCGAGTCGAGCAAGAGTCAAGTAGTGATGGAGACTCGGCTAGTGAGGTGGCCCATTTTGTCAAGAAGTTCCTTAGAAAATCAAAGGAATTCAAGAATAGAGAAGCAAGGAAGGGGTTCCACTCATCAAGAGGTAAAAGTAGCGGTAATTCAAATTTTAACAATAATGTGATTTGTCATGCTTGCAATAAGAAGGGGCACATAAAGCCAAATTGCCCGGAGCTAAAGAAGAAGGAGGAACAAGAAAAGAAGAAGAAGGACAAGAAGGAGAAGAAGAAGAAGGAGGCTATGGTGGCTCAAACCACATGGGACACACCAAGCGTTGAAGACTCATCTTCCGATGATGAGCTTTGCCACATCACTCGCCATGTGGCACTCATGGCACTAGGAGATGATTCCGGGCGTCAAGCCAAGAAGAAAGCTCCTCAAGTGATGAATCGTCATCTAGTGACGATGAGGTAATGAATTCTCCTAAAGTAGAACTTCTTTACAAATCAATTGCATATCTTCAAGAAGCTCTAGATAAATCTAAATCTAAGGTTAAGAGCATGAAGATAGAATTAAAAGCCATTAGGGATGAAAAACTTTTACATGTTGACTCTTGCATGCTTAGGGAAGAAAATGAAAAACTTAAGGATGAGGTTAGTAAATTGAAAACATGTTTAGAAAAATTTTCAAATGGCTCAAAAGGTCTTGACATGATCCTTAGTAGGCAAAGAGCGGTTTATAACAAGGCCGGTTTAGGATATAAGCCAAAAGAGAAAGAGGTTGCTTATATTTCATTAATTAATAGGAAAGGAACCATTAAGGGTAAGGTTAAGAAAGCTTGGGTACCTAAGAAGTTTTTAATTAATGTTACCGGTCCAAATGTTTGGGTACCAAAAGCTTGTGTTTTTCATGTGATTTAGGTAGGAGAGCGAGGTATGTGGATTGTGGATAGCGGTTGCTCAACACATATGACCGGGGATGTGAGCAAGTTCACCACAATTAAATACGTGAAGAAGGGAGCGGTATCTTTTGGGAATAGTGGAAAACTCAAGATACTAGGTAGAGGTACAATTGAGGTATCCCCTAAAATTGTTATTCACAAAGTCTTGCTAGTTGAAAATATGAAGTTTAATTTATTAAGTGTTAGTCAACTTTGTGATGCAAACTATCATGTCTCGTTTGAATCCTCTAAATGCATGATTAAACACAAGGAATTAAATGATTGCATGTTAGTTGGATATAGAAAATCAAACATCTATTATGTTGATCTTTCATATGCTTCTAACATTTCTACTAAGTGTCTTGTGGCAAAAGAGGAAGAATGTTGGCTATGGCATAGAAGATTGGGGCACGTCAACATGAAAAACATAGCCAAAGTAGCCAAGATGGAGTTGGTCAAAGGGTTACCAAAGATCAAGTATGTCAAGAACAAAATGTGTGATGCATGCCAAGAAGGAAAACAAACAAAGCATCACACAAAGGTAAAACCTTAACTAATACGTCTTTACCATTAGAATTATTGCATCTTGATTTATTTGATTGCCATAGCACTCCATCTTTAAATGGTAACAAATATTGTTTAGTCATTGTGGATGATTTTTCTAGGTATACTTGGGTTTACTTTATGAAACATAAGGATGATACCTTAGAAATAATCATAGGATTTATTAAAAGGGTTGAAAATGAAAAGAAACTCAAAATCAACCGGATCCGTAGTGATCATGGTGGTGAATTTGAAAACTTTAAATTTTCACAATTTTGTTTAGAGCAAGGGTACAAGCATGAGTTCTCTTGTCCTAGAACACCCCAACAAAATGGGGTGGTGGAAAGGAGAAATCGTGCCCTACAAGAAGCGGCTAGGACTATGCTAAATGCATACTCTCTACCTAGCTACTTGTGGCTAAGCAGTTAATACCGCGCTATATCCAAAATAGGGTTCAAATCCATAGGTTTTTAGGAAAGACACCTTTTGAACTATGGAATGGAACTATTCCCACAATTCACTATTTCAAAGTCTTTGGATGTAAAGTTTATATCTTAAATACCAAAGACAACTTAGGGAAATTTGAATCTAAAGCGGATGAGGGAATTCTAGTTGGATACTCATCCACAAGTAAAGGGTATAGAGTCTACAATAAGAGAACCCAAGGGATTGAGGAGTCCTCAAATGTTAAATTTGATGAAACTACGAGTACCTACCTAGAAAGTCCTCCATTGATAAGGATATTAATGACAATAATCAAGACATTACCCAAAACTTCAAAATTTGACCATTAGGGCAATGATCAAGGGGAAGAAAAGAAGATTCCGATGATGAAAGAAGGGTGGAGGATAACAATGATCAATTTGAAACCCCTTCTAGAAACCTAAGAATTCATCAAGATCATCCACTTGACCAAGTAGTAGGAGATCTATCTCAAGGAGTAAGAACTAGGTCATTTCATAGGGCTCCTACTAGTCAAGTTGCTCTCATCTCACAAATTGAGCCTAAATCGATCAATGATGCACTCCATGATCCGGATTGGATTTTGGCAATGCAAGATGAATTGGCTCAATTTGAGAGGAGTCAAGTTTGGGAGTTAGTACCTAGACCCAATGATAGCACCATAATTACTACAAGATGGGTCTTTAGGAATAAGTTAGATGACCAAGGGAACATCATTAGAAATAAGGCTAGATTGGTTGCTAGGGGATTCAATCAAGTTGAGGGGCTTGACTACGATGAGACTTATGCCCCGGTTGCTAGATTAGAATCTATTAGAATTCTCTTAGGGTATGCTTCCTACATGGGATTTAAACTTTACCAAATGGATGTTAAATCGGCATTTTTAAATGGTTTTATTAAGGAGGAAGTGTATGTAGAGCAACCACCCGGGTTTGAGAACATAGATTATCCAAATCATGTATATAAGCTTAGGAAAGCATTATATGGGTTAAAACAAGCTCCTAGGGCATGGTATGAAAGATTGTCATCCTTCTTAATTTCTAAGGATTTTAGAAGAGGACAAGTAGATCAAACCTTATTTATAAAGTCAACATTGAAAGATATATTCATAGCCCAAGTATATGTTGATGATATCATCTTTGGGTCTACAAATGATGATCTACTTCAAGACTTTATAAAAAATATGGAAAATGAATTTGAAATGAGTTTAGTTGGAGAACTCAATTTTTTCCTAGGATTACAAGTAAAACAAACCAATGAAGGTATCCATATTTATCAAACCAAATATGCAAATGAAATGATCAAGAAATTTGGTTTGGAAAATGCCAAAATTGTAAGCACTCCTATGGCCACTAGCACTAGAATAGATAGTGATCATGATGGTAAATCAATCGATCTTAAACTTTATAGGAGTATGATAGGTAGCCTACTATACCTAACCGCTAGTAGACCCGATATTTTATTTGCGGTAGGTATGTGTGCAAGATACCAATCTTGTGCCAAAGAATCACATTTAGTAGCCACAAAAGAATTTTAAGATATATTAAAGGTACTCTAAATGTAGGACTTTGGTATCCTAGGACTAGGTCATTTGAATTGCTTGGTTATACCGATTCGATTATGCCGGGTGCAAATTGGATAGGAAAAGTACTAGTGGTGGATGCCAATTTCTTGGGTCCTCCTAGTTAGTTGAGTAGTAGGAAGCAACATTGTGTTGCTTTATCAACCACCGGGAATATGTGGCTATGGGTGGTTGTGTAGCTCAATTGCTTTGGATGAGACATACTCTTGTGGACTATGAGCTACACTACTCTAACATTAAGGTTTATTGTGACAATGTGAGTACCATCAACTTGACCAAAAATCCGGTACATCACTCTAGGACCAAGCACATTGAAGTGAAACATCACTTCATAAGAGATCATGTGGCAAGAGGGGACATTGAACTTAATTATGTAGAATCTAAGTCCAACCTTGCCGATATCTTCACCAAAGCTCTTCCTGAAAATGAATTTTCATCTTTAAGGAGAGAGCTTGGTATGTGCTTTGTGGAGTAAAATTCTAGGCTTGCATAATCCCATGATTATATGTTATCTTTATACCTTGTTACATCTCACAAAAAGCCTTAAGAACCTTGATTTTTGTATTGAGACACCTAGAACCATGTGAGATAATAGGGAAGGTGTACTTGGCTCATCATGCTTGTTATGATGCATTACTATGGGCCAATGACACACCTAGAGACATAAACACCTTATGGACCAATCATTGGGAAGGCTTGTATTCAAGTAATGGATACATAGCTCAAAGAACATGGTTGGAAATTCCAAATAATATATATTTTAAACTATGTTCATCATATTTTGAAAAACAATTTCCAAATGAACCACAAAAGTGATACAAAGGTTGCAAACTCTTTAGAACTTTTGTTAGATTCCAAGGTTGTATCAATCTTGCAATCTGAAAAACATATATTTTTCAAATTATTTTTCCTTCATCAAGTATGATTTCAGAAATGTGTACGCGAAATTTCGTGATTTTTCAAGATTTCTGGAATTTCTACTGCATTTCTAAAGTTAAATTTGAAAAGGTCAAATTTGGATTCAGTCTAGAATGATCGTTCGTAAACCAAGATCGATACACTGCGTTTTCTGATATTAAACTCCATTTTCTGATATTTAGTGTATCCTTGATGTCCTAAAACTATGGTATGATAATGTTGCAATAAACAAAGTTGTAGGACAGATTAATGCAGTGTTTTAGGGGGAGTTTCATATATAATATCGTTTTCTTCCCTAAAATCCATTGTTGGTGCAAAGTTAGAACTTCATGGTTAATTCCTTGATATGCTTTGTTTCAAATATGGTTTACACATCATATCTTGGATTAAGGGGGAGCCTAATTTCAATCTTATACCTTAGTCCAAGATCCAATACCCTTAACTCTTTCATTTATGAATCCTTCTCTTTTTGATGTATGTCAAAGGGGGAGAAGGAATGTTTAAGTTAGAATCTATATTGGAAATATGATTAAAAAGACCTAACTTAAATGATTGTCAAACATCAAAAAGGGGGAGATTGTTGGTGCAACAATGCTCCAAGCATTTATGTGTTTTGATGTTTGGATAATCATTTAAGTTAGGCAATGTGTTGTGATCTAATTGCGAATGTGTTTAAGTGACAGGTAAAAGAGAAGTCCAAGTATGATCTTGGCAAAGGAAGTCCAAGGGATGGACTTGGCAGCATAAGACCAAGCTTGTAGTCTTGGCAGCGTAAAGTCCAAGTGAACCTTGGCAAAGGAAGTCCAAGTATGATCTTGGCAAAGGAAGTCCAAGTGATGGACTTGGCAGCATAAGACCAAGCTTGTAGTCTTGGCAGCGTAAAGTCCAAGTGAACCTTGGCAAAGGAAGTCCAAAGTAAGGTCTTGGCAGCATAAGTCCAAGCTTGTAGTCTTGGCGGCGTAAAGTCCAAGCATTTGGCAACCCAAGACATGACGAAACCGAAGGAAGCTCTTGGAAGCAAAGCGCAAAGGATGAACAAGTCGCGGACTCGGAGGGATCCTGAAGGCGCAAGGCTTAATACGGAGCTAGAAGGTTGAGTCTAGGTCTAGGGTATAAAAACAAGTATGAATTATTCATACTTAATGAGTATCACGATCGATACAATGTATCACGACCGTCGTCGTTTACCGAGTCGTGGTGAAACCACCCACCGATCGCTTGGACATGTCACGATCGATTTTGACGATCACCGATCGCTATGGGCAACAATGACCGATCAAGGAAAGAAATGCCACGAATGCGCCTCACTCATTGCCGCCAGATCACTGATCGATCACTCCATCACGATCGATGGAGAGATCACCGATCGATCACCGCCGCTGGAGATTGCGGCTACGAATCTCCGCGAGATCGCGTTGGCCGCTGGCTGGCGCAATGATCGATGGCATGCATCACCGACCGATCGAGGCCCAACGGAAAAACCTTCTATAAAAAGGGGTCATGGGGAGCATGGGGAGGCTAGTGCTCTAACTCCTAACTTCATCCTCGTGCTCACCAAGTTTTCTAAGTGTTCTTAGCAATCCAAAACCTCCTCTTCTAGTGTTCTTCATCATCCATCATTGTAAAGAAGAGGAGTGTATTGTAAGAAAGGTTTCTCCACCTTGGTTCATCCAAAGGAGAAGATAGTGAAGCTTGGCTAGGGCTAATCCACCTTACGGATTGCCGTGGAGTAGGAGCGTCATCTCCGAACCACGTAAATTGGGTGTTAGCGTTTGGTTTCTTATTTCGTATTTGTACTTGTTTTGTATTTGTATTGCTTCCGCTAACTTGATTGTAGAAACGAAGAAACGCTAATCACCCCCCCTCTAGCGTTACAAAGGTCCTAACAAATGCCTCTCCTAAGAAAATAGTTTCCATAATTTCTAGTTTAACTAAGGACTTATTTGGAATGAAAAAGAAAAATAAAAGCATGCTTAATCAAATTAAGGCATTGGAAAATAAGCTAGAAAATGCATGCTTAAATGATAAAATTTCTTCTAGCTTAAATGATGCATGCTCACATGATCTTTATGTGCCATTAGATGTTAGTGATGCATGTATAAATGAAAATAGGGCCTTAAGGGAAAAGGTAGACTATTTAACAAAAGCACTAGAAAAATTCACAATTGGCTCCAACACCTTGAACATGATAATTGGGAGTCAAAGGGCAAGTTTCAACAAGAAGGGCCTAGGTTATAAAGAAAAGAAAAATGAAAAGGCCTATAAATGCCTAATTGCTAGGGGACAAGATAAGTAGAAAGTAATTGCTAGGAAATGGATTCCCAAGGAATTTCTAGTGAACCCCATAGGCAAGAATCTATTTTGGGTTCCAAAATCCATCCTTAAGGGTTAGGAAAACCCTAGGGTAGTCAACCATATGGAATTGACCTATATCATATTTTGGTTGACTTAGGATGGCGGGATAACATTTTTAGAATAGTGTTGGGCGATGATAACGTGCCCATAAATAGATAATAATTCTTAAATCATGATGATTAATTGCTATGTATGCTTGTAATCATGATTTATGATTTTGATATTTGGCAGATAATCATGAGAAATAGGTGTAAATCATGCTTTAGATGATACTTTGCTTATTATCATCATATTATACCTAATTCATGATTATTGTTTGGCGAACACATGTATTTCATGATCATAATATAGAATTCATTCATATATGCCTTTATGATCATGAGGATTATTAGGTTGATACTTAACCTTGATAGAATTATATGAATATAATGGTTAAGTATATACAAATACCCCCTAGGATGCATTTCACACTCACTATAGGCTAACTTGATTGCAAACTTAGCATGGGTGAGATGTTAGGATGATACAAATGTCCACTAATGCCTATGACATTTAGTTGGTCATTTAAAGTATCAAAATAGCAATAATAGACCAATCATGGGGAAGGCTTATGTTTAATTCATAGACATATTGCCCAAAGATCATGGTTGGATATTTCATATGTTTTCAAAACAATTTCTTAATCTAAAATCTATGTATTCATGTTTTGAAACAATTCAAAGCAAGACTAGGTGTTAAAATGGATACTCTTATGATCAAAAACCTAGTAGTTTTTAAAGCTTTTGGATTTTTGGAAAATACGTGGAAATATAATGATTTTTCATGAAAACCTACTTTTCACTAATAGATATACTTAAAAGAAATGCGTTCCCCAAATTTCATGATTTTTCGAATTTTTTGGAATTTTTAACGCATTTCTGAAATTCGGTCCGAAAATCAGGAAATCCTGAAAATCATGTGCCAGTCGACTGGTATCTGAACTAGTCGACTGATGGCCTGAAAATCAGAACAGTAAAGGTTGAATTCAGGTTTTAGACTAATATTTGGTATTTTCCTCCTATTAGACTTGATGCCATGAGTTTATAACTTAGTGTTAATCTTTTTGATGGTGTCAAAGGGGGAGAATTAATTATGTTTAAGTAAATTGTGATAGGGGGAGAAAATTTGAAAATTTGTATGGGGAGTATCATGGATTAAGGGGGAGTTGCATGTTGCTATATCATGTTTATGTTTACATGCTTTCTTACCTTAAAATTTTTTATCAAATGTTTTTACCTAACTTAAATGGATTGCCACACATCAAAAAGGGGGAGATTGTTAGGGCAATCTCTTGCCATGATTATGTTTTGATGTGTGTGGCAAAGGGTTTAAGTTAGATTATTATGTTGATTTGATATGTGCGTTGAAGTCGTGCAGGACTTAGTAATTCGCACATGGAGCCGTGGCGAGTTTCACATCTCATGACTCGGTCCTTGAGTCGGTGAAGGATTGCTTTGCGGAAGCCGTGCGCTTGGAGCATTCGAGGGACCGCCAGACGAGGAGCTGGAGTGAAGCCGGAGGAAGTAGACTTCGAGGCAAGAGACGCGAAGGAGCATTGCAGAGTCGTGCGCCTGATTCTGCCGAGGGACGTGGCCGAGAATGAAGAGAACTTCGAAGGCGAGGGACTCCGAGGGATGAGAGTGAGCGAATGTAACCCGGGAAGGGGTAGTAGCTTGTAGGTGAAACTTGGCCATTTGGCTAAGTGTCGGATGGGATTTCCTGACACCAGTCAACGACCATGGAATGGAAGTCGACTGCTCTGAGTCGATCGGGTTCGACTGGTGTCTGACTCATGGGCATTTGGCCCAGCCGATCGCCATGGATCGGCAATGATCGCTCAACATTAGTCGATCGGCTAAGGGACGATAAATAATCGATAATATCGTGCGCACGTATCGGAGTCGATCTCGCAGAGCACTCGACTGATTGACATCAGTCGATGGGCGCCATCAGTCGACTGATGCCAGTACCGTTGGATGAAGTCCAATGTGGAAAGCGGTCGTTATTGACCAACGAGGGCATCACGAGTCCGGAAGAAACCCTCTTCCTCTATAAAAAGGAAGGGGATGGGGCTTTGGGAGAAAAATGCTTAAGCTCTAAACTTCTCCCAAAGTGCCATACACGATTCCCTACTCTTCTACTTGTTCAAATCTCTATTCTATTGTAGAAGAGTGATCCTTGTGTAAAAGAGGTTATCTCCACCTAGCTTTGTGCAAAGGAGAGATCTAGTGGATAGATTTGGAGGAGTGATTCACCTTGGACGAATCGGACCGTGGATTAGCGGCGTAGCCGTGAACCACGTTACATCTCGTGTTTGTATTGCTTGTCTATCTTTTGTGTTGTCTTTATTTGTATTTGTATATTCCTCTTGCGCTAACGCTTTGTAGATAAGAGAATTCCGACATCCATCGTAAAAGGCCTATTCACCCCCCTCTAGCCGGCCAATCGATCCCCTACACCATCCTCGAAGGACATCCTCTGCTTGATGCCCGATCCTCAACCCACTAGGACTTCCTGCCAACTGTCTGGTCCTCCTGACCCAACTGGACTTCCTGCCAGTTGTCTAGCCCTTCTGTCCCAACTAGACTTCCTGCCAGTTGTTTGGTCCTCCCAACCCAACTGGACTTCCTGCCTAGTGTCTGGTTCTCTTGATCCGGACATGGAAGCTCAACTTCCTTCGTTCGAGGTTCATGAATTGACATGAACCATGGCTCTGATACCAATTGTTAGTGAATATAAGATTCATATATCTCCACAATGGTATGATATTGTCCACTTTGGGCCTAAACCCTCATGGTTTTGTTTTTGAGCTTTATCCAAAAGGTCTAATACCAATGGAGATATCTTTTCTGTTGGGGATCGAAACGGTCGGCTAGAGGGGGGTAAATAACCCTCTTACGATGGATGTCGTAAATTGCTCGTCTACAAAAGATTAGCGCAAGCGGAATATACAAATACAAATAGACAAAGCAAAATATAAACAATAAAACAAACGCTAACACGATGGTATAACGTGGTTCACGGCTATGCTGCTAATCCACGGTCCGATTCGTCCAAGGTGAATCACTCCTCCAAAGCCAATCACTATTGGTCTCTCCTTTGCACCAAGCTAGGTGGAGGTAACCTTTACAAACAAGATCACTCTTCTTACAATAAGAATGGAGTAAAAGCAAGTAAGAAGAGTTTAGAGCTTGTGGGGTACTTGGATGGTCGTTTGGAGTAAGAGCATTAGCCATCCAAAAGCCCACACCCCTCAATTTTTATAGAGAGGAAGCTTTTCTTCCCGTTGGCCGCCACCAGTCGACTGCTGCACTTGGCAGTCGACTGCCGCCACTCCAACGACCTCCGAACACGTCAGATCCCGACCATTGTAGTCTAACGGAACACTTGGCAATGCGGTCGGTGATGGACCTCATCGATCGCGCCTCCGTAGTCGATCGGCCTACGGCTATGAGCGGTTCTCGTGGGCTAAACCCTTTCAACCGATCATGCTCACCTTGATCGATGATGGTCTTGGCAATGCGCCCACATATGGGAGTAGACTGTTGGCCTCAAAATAACCAGTCGAATACCAATCGAACTACGTTCGACTTCGAAGCCGATCGCCATTCCATGGCGGTCGATCGTGTGTCGAAATCCCATCCGACACTTAGCCAAATGGCCAAGTTTCACCTAAGAGCTACCCCTTCCCGGGTTACATTCGCTCACTCTCATCTCTCGGAGTCCCTCGCCTTCGAAGTTCTCTTCGTTTGCGGCCACGTCCCTCAGTAGCATCAGGCGCACGGCTCTGTAATGCTCCTTCGCGTCTCTTGCCTCGAAGTCTACTTCCTCCAACTTCACTCCAAGCTCCTCGTCCGGCGGTCCCTCGGATGCTCCAAGCGCACGGCTTCTGCAAAGTCATCCTTCACCGACTCAAGGACCAAGTCATGAGTTTGTGAAACTCGTCACGGCTCCATGTGCGAATTACTAATTCCTGCACGACTTCAACGCACATATCAAATCAACATAACAAACTAACTTAAACTCTTTGCCACACACATCAAAACCTAATCATGGCAAGAGATTGCCCTAACAATCTCCCCTTTTTTGATGTGTGGCAATCCGTTTAAGTTAGGTAAAAACATTTGATAAAAATTTCTAAGGTAAGAAAGCATGTAAACATAATATGATATAGCAACATGCAACTCCCCCTTAATCCATGAAACTCCCCATACATATTTCTCCCCCTATCATAATTTACTTAAACACAATTATTTCTCCCCCTTTGACACCATCAAAAAGATTAATACTAAGTTATAAACCCATGGCATCAAGTCTAATAGAAGAAAAATACCAAAAACATGTTCAAAATCTAAAATCAGAAAATATTGGACTGTTTTTCAGGTGAGCAGTCGACTGCTATCAGTATGGCAGTCGACTAGCACAATGGTTTCCGAAATTCTGATTTTTTGGGGCGAAATTCAGAAATGCATTAAAAATTCTAGAAAATTCAAAAAATCATGAAATTTTAGGGAACATATTTCTTGTAAGATTCTTTATCAGTGAAAAATAATTTTTCATGAAAAGGCATTATATTTCCAGAGATTTGACAAAAATCCAAAAGTTTTAAAAACCACTAGGTTTTTGATCATTCTAGTATCAAGTTTAACACCTAGTTTTGCATCCAATTGTTTCAAAACATGAATACATAGATTTTAAAGTAAGAAATTGTTTTGAAAACATATGAAATATCCAACCATGATCTTTGGGCAATATTTCTATAAATTAAACATAAGCCTTCCCCATGATTGGTCTATTATTGCTATTTTGATACCTTAAATGACCATCTAAATGCCATAGGCATTAGTGGACATTTGTATCATCCTAACATCTCACTCATGCTAAGTTTTCAATCATGGTAGCCTATAGTGAGTGTGAGATGCATCCTAGGGGGTATTTGTATATACTTAAACATCATATTCATACAATTCTATCAAGGTTAAGTATCAACCTAACAATCCTCATGATCATAAAGGCATATATCAATTAATTCTACATTATGATCATGAAATACAAGTATTCATCAATTAATAATCATGCATTAGGTATTATATGATAATTAGCAAAGTATCACCTAAAGCATGATTTAACCCTATTTCTCATGATTATGTGCCAAAACTCAAAATCATAAATCATGATTGCAAACATACATAGGAATTACATTAATCATTATGATTTAAGCATTATTAACTATTTATAGGCACGTTATCATCACCTAACACTATTTCAAAATATTGTCCCGCCATCCTAAGTCAACCAAAATATGATATAGGTTAAGTCCATATGGTTGACTACCCTAGGGTTACTCTAACCCTTAAGGATGGATTTTGGAACCCAAAATAAGTTCTTGCCTATGGGGTTCACTAGGTACTCCTTAGGAATCCATTTCCTAGCTATTACTTTCTTCTTATCTTGTCCCCTAACAATTAGGCATTTGTAGGCCTTTTCATTTTTCTTTTCTTTATAACCTAGGCCTTTCTTATTGAAGCTAGCTCTTTGGCTCCCTATGATCATGTTCAAGGTGTTTGAGCCAATTGTGAATTTCTCTAGGGCTTTTGTCAAATAGTCTACCTTTTCCCTTAAAGCCCTATTTTCCTCTATGCATGCATCATTAACATCAAAAGGCATATAGTTATCATGTGAGCATGCATCATTTAAGCTAGAAGAAATATTATCATCATTTAAACATGCTTTTTCTAGTTTATTTTCTAAGTCCTTAATTTGATCTAGCATGCTTTTGTTCTTCTTCTTAGCTCTAAATAAATCCCTAGTTAAGCTAGAAACCATGGAAACTATTTTCTTAGGAGTTAGATTCGTTACCATAGTTTCCATGTCCTCTTCTTCTTCTTCGGATGAGGAGGATGTAGAGGCTCCCCCTTCATTTGAGCTCTCTCCACTTGAGCTTGATTCTTCGTTTTCGGTGGAGGAGCAATCCAAGTCATCGAAGGCCATTAGAGCAAGATTTGAGTAGACATGGTCTTCTTCATCGGATGAGGATGAAGATGAGGAGGAAGGATCATCCCATGTCTTTGCTTTGAATGCCTTGGCCTTCCCCTTTTCCTTTGCCTTCTTCTCCTCTTCCTTTTTTTTCTTGCTCCCCTTTTTCTTCTTCTTTTCTTCTTTCTTTCTCTTCTCCTCCTTGCTTTTGTTCAAGAGGGGACAATTATCCCTTATGTGTCCCTCTCCTTGGAAATTGTAGCAAATGATTTTCCCCCTTGGTCTTCTATTCCTATCATTAGATTTATTAAAATGAAAACCCTTTAAAGCACGCCTTACCCTCCTTACCATATACGCTTCTTCCGTGCTATCCATGGAGGAGGAGGAGGATGCTTCATCATCGGAGGAGGAGGGGATCTCTATCTTCTTCTTCCCCTTGTTTGCCATCAAAGCTACTCCTCTTGAAGGTTGGATTTTTGGCTCTTCTTGTATTCTTTCAAGCCTCATTTCGTGAAGCTCCATTGTTGAGAAAAACTCCTCCAAGGTACTTACTTCCAAGTTCTTGGAGATGTAGAACGAATCCACCATAGAGCTCCATCTTGAGGACCGGGGAAAGGCATCTATGGCATTCATTACCATATCCCGGTTGGAGAGCTTTTCACCTACACTTGTTAAACCGATTAGTATTTCCTTAAATCTAGAGTGTAGGGATTTTACCTTCTCTCCCTTTTCAAGTTTGATATTGGACAATTGGGAGCGAAGAACATCTCTCCTTGCTAGGTTTGCCTCGGATGTGCCTTCATGGATTTCTATTAGTTTCTCCCACATTTCCTTGGCGCTAGCACACTCTCCTATCCTATTGACTTCTTGTTGAGGGAGGACATTGTATAGGTGGTGCTTGGCCATTGAATTTGCCAAGTATTCTTCTCTTTGCCTCTTGCTCCACCTTGATTTCTCCAATGGCTCCCCATTTTTGTTCCTAGGCAACTCGAAACCATTTTCCATTATTAATAGAATTTCAAAGTCGGTTTCGAAGAATACCTCCATTCTCTTTTTCCACCAAGAGAATTCGTCGTCGAACTTCGGTGGGTGGATGTTGGAGCCGACCATTTTGAATGTTGCTTGTTGTGGCGGTTAGTCCTCGACAAGCTTTCCTTGGCTCTGATACCACTTGTTGGGGATCGAAATGGCCGGCTAGAGGGGGGTGAATAGCCCTCTTATGATGGATGTCATAAATTGCTCGTCTACAAAAGATTAACACAAGCAGAATATACAAATACAAATAGACAAAGCAAAAGATAAACAATAAAACAAACGCTAACACGATGGTATAACATGGTTCACGGCTACGCCGCTAATCCACGGTCCGATTCGTCCAAGGTGAATCACTCCTCCAAAGCCAATCACTATTGGTCTCTCCTTTGCACCAAGCTAGGTGGAGGTAACCTCTACAAACAAGATCACTCTTCTTACAATAAGAATGGAGTAAAAGCAAGTAAGAAGAGTTTAGAGCTTGTGGGGCACTTGGATGGTCGTTTGGAGTAAGAGCATTAGCCATCCAAAAGCCCACACCCTCTCTTTTTATAGAGAGGAAGCTTTTCTTCCCGTTGGCCGCCACCAGTCGACTGCTGCACTTGGCAGTCGACTGTCGCCACTCCAACGACCTCCGAACACGTCGGATCCCGACCGTTGTAGTCCAACGGAACACTTGGCAGTCGACTGATGGACCTCATCACGATCAGCATTCTCCGTAAGTCGACCGCCGATCGACTACGAGCGGTTCTGCAAACCCTTTCGACGATCGATCGCGCCTTCAGGTTGATCGATGTCTGATGACGCCATATATGGCATCGCTGGCCTCAAAACAACCAGTCGAACTACGTTCGACTCAGAGCAGTCGACTGTCATTCCATGGCAGTCGATTGGTGTCGGGAAATCCCATCCGACACTTAGCAAAATGGCCAAGTTTCACCTAAGAGCTACCCCTTCCCAGGTTACATTCGCTCACTCTCATCTCTCGGAGTCCCTCGCCTTCAAAGTTCTCTTCGTTCGCGGCCAGTCCCTCGGTAGCATCAGGCGCACGACTCTGCAATGCTCCTTCGTGTCTCTTGCCTCGAAGTCTACTTCCTCCGGCTTCACTCCAAGCTCCTCGTCCGGCGGTCCCTCGGATGCTCCAAGCGCACCACTTCCGCAAAGTCATCCTTCACCGACTCAAGGACCGAGTCATGAGTTTGTGAAACTCACCACGGCTCCATGTGTGAATTACTAAGTCCTGCACAACTTCAACGCACATATCAAATCAACATAACAAACTAACTTAAACCCTTTGCCACACACATCAAAACCTAATCATGGCAAGAGATTGCCCTAACATTTTCATCTTATAAGCACATGATCTTTTCCATGTCTTACCAATGTGGGACTTTGATTGTATTCTCAATACTCCAATACGGGCACATCGACTTTTACCCAATCATCCTGGGTCCACATCTCCTCGGAGATGTTTGCTTAAGATGTCAAACCATAAGTCTACATTACCAAGATGGCTTGAATACTGCAAGTCGAAGGAATATCGCACTTAAGCTGCAGTAAGAACTTTATTGACATATCCATATATGTAGAGAACCATATGAAGTCATACAACTAATCTCTCCAATGAACTAGTTACCATAACTAGCATCCACGATTAACTCCAGACATCCCAATGTCTTCAGCCAGTGAGGAACAACTGTTTGGATAAACCAAAGAGTATAACTCGTGCTAGTCTCAACAGAATTGATGGTGTTCGAATACATCAATTCATTGACTAGGGATAATTCCAATACATCACAATTACACATGTAGAGATACTCACTAGTTGTGATCCGATCACAAATTCTCTCATGCTGTGAATCATATTGCGGACATTCAGTAAATGAGTTTAAGATCCTATCAAATATATGAAAACATGTATACTCAAATAGTGAATCTTCATTTATCAAATAAATGGTACAACCATAAGGAAATTGCCTTAGGACACCTCTCATATATTACTAACAATAGACACTAACATCATGATGCACGCAAACACGATCCTTAAATCTATGACAAGAATCATCGAGGACTCGAAGTGTGCACTTGCACTCAACGCCCGTAAGTGCACAGATGTCGTCAAGTAATAAATATTATCGATCCCATAGGGACTGAGATTCGAGTATCGTTTGTCCAGTGGATGTTGTTGTTCGAAGTTAAAATCATATGAGTTGTGGTTGCGAGGTTGACGACAATCCTAACTCTAGTATGGTGTCACTTGGAGGAAGGGGAGGTTGGTTCAAAGTTCTCAGAAGGATTCTAGGATTTCGGTTTCACTTGTGTGTCATGGAACATACTATCAATTAAATGTTGTCTAGATCTCTAATTATGGTATTGCGGGAGGGTCATCATACACTTTTCCGATGAACTTTTGCTTCTACCGGGAATTACCTAGTTACGATAGGATAGATGGTACGAGGATAACCTAATCATCCCTATGAAGAGTCGGAACGTGTCTCGTTTCCTTCTCCATTATACTCTTCTACTTACGATTACCGGAGGGAGGTCCACCGCGAGGCGCCTCCTTAGTTCTCCTAGGTTTTTAATACAAAGGCTATCACTCTTTGTATCGGCTATGCACAATAGATAGAGAATCAAGACACAATCACTCATCAATCCAAACAACACCAATTGTAAATAAAAATTCAGAGATAGAATATATATTCAAACTAACATGTTCTATGTACAGAAGCTACTCCCTAATCCTAGAATCAAAGTATCTACTCCATAGACGGAAGAGAAAAGACACAAGGCATAATAGAATGAATTATTATAATGCAAAAGATGTATAGGAATGAAATTACAATACTCTTGGTCCTTCTTTTTGGCATTGAAACACAAATTACGATCCTCAAGCTGCTTCCTTCCTCCTCGTTGTGAGTTTCTAGTGTTTTTTAGGGCACCGACGTGCCATCCTAGCCATTGTGCCTCTCCCCTAGGGTTTGAGAACCCTAGGGCGGCTCTCACGCGATCCCCAACCTCGTAGATGAGTTTCCTATATTTAGAGGCAGCTCCGACTTTTTATAAATGCTTGGAAAAACCCTATTTTCTCGAATCTGCGGCGCCGCCACATGACCACATGAATTTCACATGGTCGGCCATTTGCAAGGCTGGAAATTGATGAATTCTAGGCTAAAAATTGGGCTATAAAAAACACACAGCTGTGTGAATTTCACACGGCCGACCATGTGGATTTCTAGAGCATCAGTTTTGATCTGTTTCGCTTCGGAAACATGCCCATATCTTGGGACATGGATAGTGCGTGTTCCCTGAGGTTCGTGCTCCACAAATTGCTCCATTTGCTCCAAAAATGATGCTCTAAACATAAAAATAACAAAAGTAGATCTCCAAATAAGAAAATAGGAAATGAATTCAAAACAAGGAATAATATACATGAAACAAGTATAAAATGCAATGAGATGTGTGCTATAACTACTCCTAAACCCCTATATATTTTTCTCACATCACATCACTAAACTGAGCTCTAAACCAACTACACTGACCATCCCTACTGAGCTTAGGAAATACATATGTCGATCGGGAAATACAAAGGATGCTCGAGAACTGCACATACTACTCAAGATTAACACTTCACATAGCAAAGCTCTGGATCAACTACTCTGCTCATCCCTACTAAGCTTGGAAAATGCATAGGTGGCTCGAGAAATACATAAGTAGCTCAAGAAATACATAGACTGCTCAACACTGACATCACCAAACTAAGCTCTGGACCAACTACACTGACCATCCCTACTATACTAGGGAAATGCATATGTTCGTTGAGAAATACAAAGGTTGCTCGGGAACTGCACATACTACTCAATATTAACACTTCACATAGCACAGCTCTGGATCAACTACATAGAGTATCCCTACTGAGCTCAAAAAATACATATGTCAGTGAGAAAAGAGAAATGTTGCTTGAGAACTGCATAAATGGCTTGGAAAGTACACATACTGCTCAATATTGGCCTCATATGGATCAACTATGCTGACTATCCCTACTGAGCTAAGAAAATACATGTGCAGCTCGGGAAACACATAAAGGCTCTAGAAATACATAAATGGCTCAAAAAATATATAAACGGCTTAGGAAGTACACATACTGCTCGGGAAACCTCAATTGAAAATCCCAAACCCATCATAAGTCCCCCCTCTTTAGTAAAACTTAAGAGCAAAGTCGAATAAAGTTTTGTAAGTAACTACTAGAAATACTTCACTGAACCCCAAAAACAATCACCACATCATTAACTGTAGAGTCTGAATAATTTATTTTAGCCTTCCAGTTGTCACCTTCAACGCTGAGCTCTAGAAAATGTTACTTACCCACTATAGTGGGTTGTTATAATCCCGCAGAGGGAGTGTAATTATCTAGCCCTTAGGCTGTTATATTAGGTGTAAAGCCTTGAACTTTTACTTAGCCACTCTAGCGGGATGTTTGACCGTGCACAAGCACACAACCTCAAATCTCTGGCCGAGATTGCCAAGGACTTGAGGTGTGCGCTTGGGTTGAATGCCCGCAAGTGCATGGTTCTCATCAAGTAATAAATTAAGTATCGATCCCACAGAGACTGTGATTTTGAGTACTAGAGGTTCCAGTGAACATATGTTGTTCGGAGTGAATCTCTTCCTGAGTTAAGGTGGTTCGTTGTGAGTAGGCTCTAGTACAGTGCCACTTGAACAAAGAATTAGGGGTTACTCAAGGGTTGTTCAAGGGATTCCAGGATTTTGGTTTCACTTGTGCATTGTTGAACATGCTATTAAGTTAATGCTCCTAGGTTCTCTAATTGCAATCTTGTGGGAGGATCATCGTATGTAATTCCGATGAACTTTTGCTTCTACTTTGAATTGCCTATTCCTAACAAAGTTTCCCTTTCAGATCATCAGAGCTCAGGGGGTTGCTATCCTTGGGAAACCCTCTGTCACTGGGGTCCCACAACTCTTCTAGAGTTGATTTCTCCTACTTTGGGACTTTTGCTAGAATAGGTTAGTAGAGCTCTAAGATGTCCTATGGGTCCCCATGAATAGGTGAACCATATTTCATGTCCTACTCTTTCATGACCTATTTCCTATGATTTTGGGAGGGAGGATGATCGGGAGGTTCCTCCTTGATTCTCCTAGGTTTTGATGTAGAGACATTTGTCCTCTATATCGACTAAGCACATTAGGAATAGAACCAAGATGCAATTATCATTAAACCTAGATTTCATAAACTATAAACATAATCAAGGAAAGTAGAAATATATTTGAACTAGCATGTCCAACTTGCATAAGTTACTCCCTAATCCTAGAATCAAGAAATCTACTCCATAGATACCAAAAGACACGCATAAGACATTATATCCTTAAGAATTTCAATTCAAATAGAAATTAAAACAGTAAAATTTATGCCCTGAATGCTTTATGGAGATGTCTTGGCTGCTTTCCTGCATGTTGGAGTGCAATCCCGCCCTAGAGCTGCTTTTCCTTCTCCCCGTTGCAAGCCTCCGGTGCTTTTTAGAGCACATCTTTGCTATCCCAACCGTCGGGCCTCTTCCTTTTAGGTTTAGACGTATCTTCCTTTTTATTGGGGTGAAACCAACTTTCCTTAATTGCCCATGAAAACAGATCTCCTTTAGTCGCGTTGTCACCACACGACCGTCTGGATTCCACATGGTCGGTCGTGTGGGATTTTGGAAACCGTGCTCTAGATCTTGCATCTAGAAAAGGTATGGTCGTGTAAGATTCACACTACCACCCGTGTCTTCCTCTGGAACTCTGAGTAGATGCCATCTTTTCATCCAAAGCAAGCTCGTGTCTTGGGAACACGACCAGAGCAAGCTTGCCTTCCTTGAGATCCATTTATGTGCCATTTTTGCCTCCAAAATGCTGTTATGCATGTAAAAATAGCAAAAGAAGATCTTCGAACTAGAAAATAGAAAATAAGTACAAAATAAGGGAAATATGCACGAAAAAAGTATGAAATGAAATGAGATGTGTCCTAAAACTACTCCTAAAACCCTATATGATTTGCGCGAATCAAAATCCCCCAGACTTAGATCTTTGCTTGTCCTCAAGAAAACCTCAGTGCCATGGAGTTTTAAAAATGTAATTCTCATGCCTAACATTTTCACTAAAACTTATCAAGTGGTACTTACATTTAAAGCAAATAGATATGTTCTATAAGTTCACTGAGTTAGCTTTTCGTGCATGTGCGAAGAAGTTTCCTATGGGGTTCACATTCCATGTTAAGTTGTCATCCTATAGTGTTCCTAAGGATCCCAGATTTTAGGCACTTACTTGCCCTAAGTGAGGATCTTTCTCTCGAGTTAGCATAAAGTCTCAAAGGTGTGCTCGATATCGAGAGAAATTGGTAGGTGTTTCCCCAGTAACCTAACTTGGTCTCAAAGGGGCACGTCACCATTTCCACCCATCACAACTGGTTATAGTCTCTATTTTTTTCTCTTTTTTTTTAATGAGTTTACACGATCCGAGCATCTCTTGTAATTAAAATGCTAATCTAGAGTCACATGTGGATTCCTAAGTACTAGATTATTTGGATGAATCATAACTAGGTATGTACTAGATCCTCCCTTTCAGAATTTTCAATAAGTGTAAGTGAATATAAAATCTAACCAGTGAAAATCGAGAACATTCATTATGGCATAATAAAATAGAATGCCACTAGATAAGAGAAAGTAAACTACTTATAGCATGGAAATATAATGTCAAGTTTTTAAAAAAAAATATCACTAAAGCTACTTATAAGAACAAACAACTAAGAATACTCGAGGATGGATGTAAGTCAAGCATGGAGCGCCAAAGGAGACTTAATCCACACTTGCAGGAGGTGGTGAAGAAGGAAGTACTTAAACTTTTGGATGCCGAAATAATTTACCCAATTTCAGATAGTAAGTGGGTAAGTTCAGTGCACGTAGTTCCAAAGAAAGGCGGCACTACAGTAGTCAGAAATGAAGAGAATGAGATGATCCCTATGCGAACGGTGACGGGGTGGAGGATGTGTATAGATTATCGTAAATTAAACAAAGCAACAAGGAAGGATCATTTTCCACTCCCATTTATTGATCAGATGTTGGAATGTCTGGCTAAACATTCCTATTTTTGATACCTCGATGGGTACTCAGGGTTTTTCCAAATCCCAATTCACCCTAATGACCAAGAGAAGACCACCTTCACCTGCCCCTATGGAACCTTCGCCTACAGAAGAATGCCCTTTGGCCTATGTAATGCCCCAGCCACCTTCCAACATTGTATGACAGTTATTTTTTTAGATATGATTGAACAAATTATGGAAGTATTCATGGATGATTTTTCAGTCTACAGAACAAGTTTTGATGCATGCCTGAAAAATCTAGAAAGGGTTTTGCAAAGATGTGAAGAGAATAGCTTGATTCTGAATTGGAAAAAATGTCACTTCATGGTAACTGAAGGGATAGTTCTGGGACATAAGATATTAGGGAATGGTATTTAAGTATACAAGGCGATGGTAGAAGTAATTGAAAAGTTGTCGCGCACCTAGGGATGTGAAAGGGGTCCGGAGCTTTCTTGGGCATGCAGGGTTTTATAAAAGATTCATAAAGAATTTCTCTCAGATAACAAGACCCCTGACAAATCTACTAGCTAAGGACACAGAGTTTATTTTCGACAAGCAATGTTTAGTAGCATTTGAAGAAATAAGAAAAGCTTTGGTATCATCCCCGATAATACAACCCCCTGACTGGAGCCTACCATTCGAGGTCATGTGCGATGCTAGTGATTATGCAGTAGGGGCAGTGTTGGGGCAATGAAGGGAGAAGAATCTACATGCCATACACTACGCCAGTAAAACACTGAATGGAGCACATATCAATTATACCATGACCGAGAAGGAATTGCTAGCAGTTGTGTTTGCATTCGACAAGTTCAAACAGTACTTAGTAGGTTCGCAGGTGGTTGTTTACACTGACCATACTACAGTTCGCTACTTGCTAAATAAGAAGGATGTCAAACCCCACCTTATTCGTTAGATCTTATTACTACAATAATTTGATATAGAAATCAGAGATAAAAAAGGCTCAGACAACATCATTGCAGACCACTTGTCGCGCATGCCCATTGAGGGTGGGGTAGAAGAGGAAGGAAGTGCTCAAATAGACAATGCTCTACGAGATGATACCCTCATGGCTATTACCAAGGTTACCACCCCCTGGTATGCAAATTTGGTGAATTTTCTTGCAGGGAGAGTGATACCATCAGAATTCATGACTCAACAAAGAAAAAGATTCTTTACAGAGGTTCGGCAATATATATGGGATGATCCCTTCCTATTTAGGAAATGTGCATATAGCGTATATCGAAGGTGCATACCAGAAGAGGAAGTGGAGGGCATCCTCTTTCACTGTCATTTTTCAGCATATGGGGGGCATGTCGGAATTGCAAAAATAGCTGTGAAGGTACTTCAGGTAGGATTCTACTGGCCTAGTCTGTTTAGGGACAAGCACAACTATGTAGTCTCCTACGATCGGTGCCAGCGAACAGGAAATATAGGTAGGAGACATGAGATGTCGGCAAGCACCATATTAGAAGTGGAGCTCTTTGACATATGGGGAATAGATTTCATGGGATGCTTTCCCACTTCTGACACAAATAGATATATCTTGGTCACCGTGGACAACGTCTCCAAATGGGTGGAGGTCGTAGCATCACCCCACTGTGACGCTAGGACCGTAATAAAAATGTTCAAAAGAAACATATTCTCTAGGTTCGGAGTTCCTCGAGTCGTAATCAGTGATGGAGGATCCCACTTCATCGAAAGACAATTTGAAAAATTGCTACATAAGTACAGAGTGATCCACAAAGTCTCTACAGCATACCACCCGTAAACAAGAGGACAAGTGGAAATTTTGAATCGAGAGATCAAAAATATTCTAGAAAAGACAGTAATGGCATCAAGAAAAGATTGGTCACAAAAATTGGACGATGCTCTTTGGGCTTACCGCACAGCTTACAAGACCCCGATAGGCATGACCCCGTTTCACCTAGTTTATGGGAAATCTTGTCACCTTCCTATTGAATTGGAGCACAAGGCTTTCTAGACCATCAAGAAGCTCAACTTGGACTACTGCATGGTAGGAGAGAAAAGGAAACTGCAGTTAAGCGAGTTAGGCGAAATTCGAAGAGATGCATATGACCATGCTAAGGCATATAAGGAAAGAACTAGGAAATGGCATGACCAGCATATCTTGAGAAGGGAGTTTAAGGAAGGTGACTTAGTTCTCTATATAATTCCAGGTTAAAACTTTTTCCGAGGAAGCTAAAATCAAGGTGGTTAGGACTGTTTCGGGTGAAGAGGGTATACACATACGGTACAATGGACATATGGAGTAAGGAATCAGAGGAGATTAAAGTAAATGGACAATGATTAAAGAAGTATCTAGGGGAGTCTCCAAAATTTGAGACAGAGGAATGGAGATTTACAGAACCTCCAGAGCCAAGTTGAGATAGTGGAGAATGGTCGAGCTAAAAGACCATAAACAAAGCGCTTCTTGGGAGGCAACCCAAGTTTAATTTACATGTTTTTAATTTTTCTGCATTCATACATATAGTTAGACTTTGATTTATTGGTGCTTATGTTCTTTGTAAATAGCTTAGGATTAGGGGAAACCTGCTAGGAAGAAGCAAAGATCATTTTGAGCCCATCTAGTTCACATAGACATGAGCCTGCACCTGCACCGCCACCTCTTTCTACTTTTGAGCAAGATGCAGGTACATCTGCCTATGATTTTTCGGAGTTTCGATCGTGCCTCGATGACATATATGCCGATCAGCAAACGCAGAGGCAACTATGGGAGGAGCAGAACGCTTTCACGCAGGCAGAGTTTCAGGGCTTTCGGGAGCACTTCCAGTGGGCTGAGGAGTTCTATGACGAGCCCCGCATCTACTTCCAGGAGAAGGCTGCCCGTCGCCAGGATGAGGCCACCTACCGCTAGGAGATGCAGCAACACATGCATGCCCAGAATGCACATTGGGCCCGAAAGGAGGAGCACAGAGTGGCCACTGCATTCACCAGCTCTCAGATCAACCACATCTACATGTGGCATCAGCGGCTGAGCACCAGATTTTCCTAGGAGCCTGTCATGCTGAGACTGTCAGACTTCCCACCTCGGCCACCATATTAGCGGTACGGTCTCATATAAGTTTGGGGGGCCCGAGTTTTGATTTATTTTGTTTCTAGCAATAGTTTATTTCCTGTCATTTGCATTTGTTTTAATTAGCATTCATTTGTTCATACATAGAGTTTTTAGTTTCGTCAGTACTTAATTTTTGCTATCTTTAAGCTACTTTAGTAGTATTTTTAGAGTTTTCTTTTATGAGTTATTTCCATGGGTAGCTTAACTTCATTTACCTCATGGTATTTTATTTTATTTGCTCTAATGAATGTTCTAGTATTACACTGGTTAACTTTTATATTTACACCTACACATGATGAACATTCTGAAAGGGAGAGTCTAGTATGTACCTAGTTATGATTCATCTCAATAGTCTAGTACTTTGGAATCCATAGGTGACCCTAAGTGTAGCATTTTAGTTACTGGAGATGCTCGAATTGTAGAAGCTCATTCAGAAAAATCCAAATTAAAAAAAAATTATAAGGGATAAAAAAATAGTTGTTATGGGTGGAAATGGTTGGGTGCCCCCTTTGAAACCGAGTTAGGTTACTGGGGAAACACTTACCAATTTCTCTCAATACCGAGCACACCTTTGAGATTTTGTGCTAGATCTAGGGAATGACCCTCGCTTTGGGTAGGTAAGTGCCTAAGAGCCGGAGACCTTAGGAAAGCTATAGGATGATGACTTAACTTACCATGAAACGAGTATCCCCTAAGAAGATTCGCTTAGCATGAGCACGAGGAGATAACTTAGTGAATTTCTAGAACATCTCTATTTTGCTTTGATTGCAAATACCTCTTGATAAATCTAGTTAACATGTTAAGTATGGAACAATGCCTTTTAAAATTTCATGGCACTGAGGTTTGCTTGAGGACAAGCAAAGATTTATGTCTAGGGGAATTGATGTGAGCAAAACATATAGGGTTTTAGGAGTATTTTTCGCTCATATCTCATTACATTTTATGTTTATTTCATGCACATTTCACTTTATTTTGCATGCATTTTCTATTTTTTGGTTCGAAGATCTACTCTTTGTACTTTTGTGTGCAGGATAGCATTTCATGGGGAAAAGGTGCACTTTTGGAGCAAAAGAAGGGCATTTTATAGCTGGACACAGAAGGGGACACAGCCAGGGCATGTGGCTACACATGGGCATCTCCAAGGGGCGAAATTGGCCACCCCAGTGCCACACACAGCTTGGTCGTGTGGAAACACACTGTCATGTGGCGCTGGGCGATTCTGACATGAGTCAGTTATTTTCTAGGTTTTAGAGAGATCCAAGCTGATGTCTATATAAAGGAGGCTACGCCCAAACCCTAGGGGGGAGGCACAATGGTTGGGATGGCACTATGACTTCCTAAAAAGCTTCGGAAACTCGCATCGGGGAGGAAGAAAGTCACTGGAGATCCAAATTCTGCACTTCAATGTCGGAGAGAAGAGTTACATCGCATTGTAATTTCTATTCCTTGCTTAATTTCTATTGATTATACGAACATGATCGTGTTTTGTGTTTCTCCTCTCCTATCTATGGAGTAGACTTTCCGATTCTAGGATTAGGGAGTAGTTTGTGTGTGTAGAACATGTTATTCCAAATTTGAATTCTGTTCTTGAATTTCTATTTACAATTGGCCTTTGGTTTAAGCGCTATAGTTATTGTTTTGGTTTTCTATCTACTGTGCTAGCCGATACGAGGGGTGACAGCCCTTGTATCTAAGATTTAGGAGAATCAAGGAGGCACCTAGAGATTGACCTCATCTCCCATAACCGTGGGTAGAAGGATGTGATTGAGTAGGAAACGTGCCCCGTTTTTGACTCGTCGCAGAGAAAGATTCGGCATCCTTGTACCGACTATCCCATCCTAAGTCCAGGGGTTGACCTAGTAATGGCAGAGGTAGCTTCCGATAGATGCGAAGGCTCATAGGGGGAGTGTATGATGTCCTTTCCACAAAACCGTAGCTAGAACCCTAGACGAAACCCAATTGACAACGTGTTCTGCGACACACAAATGAAACTGAAATCCTAGAATCCCTTCCAAAATCTCGCAACATAGTTTCTTTCTTCTTCTGTGTGACACTGTATTGAGTTGGGACCGCCGTCAACCCTTGCATTTACAACCCTTAAATCTGAATTCCGAACAATAACCTCCACTTACCAAATCGACACTCGAATCTCAGTCCCTATAGGATCGATAATCTTTTTATTACTTGATGACATCCGTGCACTTACGGGCATTGAACGTGAGCATGCACTTCGAGTCCTCGATGGTGTCCATCACGAGATTTGAGGTCACATTCACATGCATCAAAACCCAAGGAGCAAAGTGCTAGAGGAGAAGAAGATGGAGTTTCAAAAAAATTGGGTGATGACATCATGGTTCCACCTTCCTTCGACTGTGAAAATTTCACATATTGGAAAGGTAGAATGATGTATTTTCTTATGTGTGATTATAATAATTGGATTAGTGTTATAGTAGGATTCAATGCTCCAAAGGATAAGAAGGGGAGAACACTCAAGAAGAAGAAGTGAACCAAGGAGGAAATCCGATATTTAAAAATAAATAATAAGGTAACGAAAAGGTTGGTTAATTTGTTACCTAATGATATTTTGGTAAAGTTAGGTGAGTTTAAGGATGCTAAGGAACTATAGGGTAAGCTAACTAAGCTCCATGAAGAACCCTCAATGACTCAAGAAATAGAGGAGGCCAAGGAACAAAAATGCTCAACGATCCAAAGTGGAGATGATAATGAGACCAAAAAAGAAAGTTCATCATCCTCACAAAAGCTTAAAGAATTGGAAGTTGAGATATGCTCAACATCCAAGGAAGAGGTGGAAAAATTGTAGGAAGCCTCCACCTCTAGAATTGAGGGGGAGGAGAGATCATCCTCAATGCCGAAGCAAGAGAAAGAAGAACCATCTACCTCCGGACGTGAAGACAAAAATTCCCTTACCGACTTAGGTAACTCAAATACATGTATTAATAATAAAAATCATATAACGTATTTTGAGTGTAGGGAAGGAGGACACTATAAGAGTAAGTGTTCAAAAAGAGTCAAGATGGCTCAACTGGCACCAAAAGTCAATGAAAAGCCTAAGGATGCTAGAGCCCCAACAATTAAGAGCAAGGAGCATATTATTTGCTTCAAGTGCAATCAAAGAGGCCACTATAGAAGTCAATGCCCTAGGGGGAGGAAGCAAACCAAGGGCAAGGGAGGAGCTACACATGTAGGGGGAGCTAAGGCAAACCCTAAGGTATATTTCAATAATGTTCGTTCTTTATGTAAGGAACAAAAGTATGCTAGGAATTTTATTGCAATCCATCATGACAAAAAGCATGCTAGAAATAAAAAATTTTATTGCTTAGGTGCTAAACATGTTGATGTACCTAAGGACAAATCTAGAACCAATAACTCTATAACTATTCTACCTAAGGAAGCTATTAGGAAGATAAAGAACCATTTAGGCATTAACCCTAAGAAGGGTAGATATATGCCTAGGAAAAGCCATTGCCAAAAGAAGAATGAAAATTCAAAATTGGAAAAATTAGAGTTAGAAAATCAAACTTTGAGGTCAAAGCTTGAGAAAATGGAAAAGACCCTTAGAAAGTTGGAAAATATGATTCTAGGGTCTAATGGACAAAATCAAGGGGTTAATAGGCAAGGTTCATCTATGGGGAAGAAAGGCTTGAGTCACAAGCCTAGGTCCAAGGTAGATAAGTCTACCTATCACAATGTTCCATTTAATTATGTAACTACTCCTAAGTCTAGAAAAACAAAGGTTATTAGGAAAGTCATCCCTAAGGCTAACCATTGTAAGTGTCAAGTGACTAAGGCTTCGAAGAAGTCTAGGAAAGTCACTAGCAAGGTTACAAGGAGAGTTACCCCTAGAGTTGACCTTGACAAGACCCAAATGACCAAGGCTTCAAAGCCTAGAAGGGTTATTAGGAAGGTACTAAGGGAGGATATCCCTAGTGAGTACCTAGTTAACCCAAAGAGCTCAAATACATTATGGGTTTCTAGGAGCGTGATTCCCTCATGCTATATGGGTTAGAATGTATCAACTTGAATTGGTAAAGTAGTTAAGCTAACCATAGCAAAGTTGGAACTTTAGGGCATTTTCAAAGTAATGTGATACTTTGGAAATGAGGTTAGAATTTTGATCCTAAAGATTTTAGGATGTGCCAATAGAATTTAAGAAGTATGAAAAATTGATCAAAATTGGCACAATTAGGTTTTAGAGTCATAGTGTGTCATTTTGGGTTTTTGGCACACTTGGGAGATTTGGTATTATGGAAAATTGGGTTTAATTCTAACAAATGGCAATTAATATTAAAATTTAAGTATTCTTATGTCTTTACATTTTATTTGTCATATTTTATTTGCCTTGTGCCATACACAGTCATTATTTCATCTTCCTATCTTGAGACAAGACACCCGAACAATCAAGGAGCAATCTCTATTGATAAATGAAGCAAGAGGTCATGCACAGATAATGACCCCAACTTAAACTTGAGGTCGAGTTCTTTCCAAAATGGGGCGAAGGATGGAGGAGCATTACTTGATTAAAGAAGTCACGGGAGACTCCATCTACGATGAGGATGAAGATATTGAAACTAAAGAAGATCTCGTCTACGATGATGATAACATAGATGAGGAAATTAAAGTAAACATAGAAGGCCCTATCTACGACATTGCCGAGGTCATGGGAAACCCCATCTATGATGAGTACGATGATGATAAGGTACTTTGCAAAGATGGTCACGAGACATTGCTTGATCTCTCGCCCAAGGATGAAATGAGGGATGATTGGTCGATGATGAAAAGCACCCATATGGGAGGAAAAAATATTGTACTAGTACCCCGGCAAGAGGATTTCACTTCTCTTTTAGTATCTTCCTCTCCTTTCCTTTCTATGTCCAGGCAACAAGTGATAAAGCTAGTCGATCAAGGATACAACCAAGAGAGCATGATTTCTTGTGCCAAAAAGGGAGATAACATTGGTTCAAACTCGAGGTCGAGTTCTTTTCAACCCTGGGTGACTGATGCAGGCGCATCCAGCATCTTGATCAACTTTTGTCATAAGATGCGATCCTGCCTTCCTCTAAATATTGACAAGGAAAAATTGAGCCCTAAAATAAAGATATCAACACCTTCATGGCCCCCTGATATGAATATCCTTCATTTTGGATCAGGACAAGGTGTAAAGGAGTTCCTAGAGGCTACTACGGCTTACCCGTGGTCACCACCACTAGCGTGGATCATTCCATGGCTCAACACTGGACCTCCAATAGGGACCACGACCTTCCCATGTTCCCTACCATAGTCGTGGTCGTAGTCATGGCCCCCTTACATGGTTATCCTTCATTTTGGATCAGGACGAGGTGTAAAGGAATTCCTAGAGGCTACCATGGCTTATCCATGGTCACCACCTTGAGCGTGGTGTAGGGGATCGATCGACCGGCTAGAGGGGGGTGAATAGCCCTTTGTTGTTGGATGGTGTAATTTGCTCGTCTACAAAGATTATTAGCGCAAGCGGAATATGAAAATACAAATAGACAAAGCAAAAGATAAACAAACAATGCTTACACAAGGTCGTAACGTGGTTCACGACTATGCCACTAATCCACGATCCCCGATTCGTCCTCGGTGAATCACTCCGCCAAAACCAATCCACTATTGGTCTCTCCTTTGCACCAAGCTAGGTGGAGGTAACCTTGACAAATCAAGATCACTCTTCTTACAATAGAAATGAAGTAAAAGCAAGTAAGAAGAGTTTAAAGCTTGTGGGGGCACTTGGATGATCACTTAAAGCATAAGCATTAGCCTCTCAAAGCCCCACACCCTCTCTTTTTATAGAGAGGAAGCTTTTCTTCCCGTTGGCCGCCACCAGTCGACTGCTTCCTTTGGCAGTTGACTGCCACCACTTCAACAACCTTCAAACACGTCGGATCCCGACCATTGTAGTCCAACTGAACACTTGGCGATCGGTGATAGACCTCGTGATCACGATCGGCCTCCGTAATCGCCGCCCGATCGGCCATAAGCGATTTGTGCGTGACATCCTCGACGATGAGCCATTCCATGGCGATCATGCTAAACCTAAACCCATCAGCCGGATACTAGTCGAACCCATTCGACTCAGAGCAGTCGACTGCCATTCCATGGCAGTCGACTGATGTCGGAAAAACTCATCCGACACTTAGCCATTCGGCCAAGTTCACCTAATGAGCTACTTACAATTCACTCATTCTCTCATCTCACTCGAAGTCCCTCGCCGAAGCTCTCTTCGTTCGCGGCCATGTCCCTCGTCAGTATCAGGCGCACGACTCTGCAATGCTCCTTCGCGTCTCTTGCCTCCGAAGTCTGCTTCCTTGGCTTCACTTCAAGTCATCTCGTCCGGCGGTCCCTCGGCAACATCAAGCGCACGACTCTGCAATGCTCCTTCTCCGACTCAAGCACAAGGTAGTGAGTGGTGAACTCGCCAAGACTCCATGTGTGAATTACTAAGTCCTGCAAGACTCCAACGCACATATCAAACCATAATAACACCATAACTTAAACCCTTTGCCAAACACATCAAAACCTTATCATGGCAAGAGATTGCCCTAACAATCTCCCCCTTTTTTATGTGTGGCAATCTTTTTAAGTTAGGTAAAAACATTTGATAAAACATTAAGAAAGGAAAACATGTAAATAAACATTATTAGTAACTCTCCCCCTTAATACATGAAACTCCCCCTAAATATGTTCCCCCTTACTTAAACATATAGTTTTCTCCCCCTTTGATACGATCAAAAAAATTAAAAAACAAGTTTATATATCATGGCATCAAGTCTAGAGAGAAACATAACCAAAAACATGCCTTAAAACCGTATATCAGAAGTTGTTGGGCTATTTTTCAGGTGAGCAGTCGACTGCAATCAGTATGGCAGTCGACTGGCACAATGAATTCCGAAATTCTGATTTTCTGGATGAATTTCAGAAATGCATTATAAATTACAAAAAATTTGAAAAATAGTGAAATTTGGGGAACACATTTATTTTAAGTATATTTATCAATGAAAAATAGTTTTTCATGAAAAATTATTATATTTTCCGAGATTTGCTAAAAATCCAAAAGCTTTAAAAAAACACTAGTTTTTTAGCATGTTAGTATCCATTTTAACACCTAGTCTTGCTTTGGATTGTTTCAAAACATGAACACATGCATTTTAAAGTAAGAAACTGTTTTGAAAACATATGAAATATCCAACCATGATCTTTGGGCAATATGTCTATGAATTAAACATAAGTCTTCCCCATGATTGGTCTATTATTGCTATTTTGATACTTTAAATGACCATCTAAATGTCATAGACATTAGTGGACATTTGTATCATCCTAACATCTCACTCATGCTTAGTTTTCAATTAAAGTAGCCTATAGTGAGTGTGAGATGTATCCTAAAGGTATTTGTATGTACTTAACCATTATTTTCATACAATTCTATCAAGGTTAAGTATCATCCTATCAATCCTCATGATCATAACGACATATATGAACTAATTTCACATTATCATCATGAAACAAATATATTCATCAAATAATAATCATGCATTAGGTATTAAATATGATAATAAGCAAATATCACCTAAAGCATGATTTAAACCCTATTTCTCATGATTATGTACCAAATATCAAAATCATAAATCATGATTTCAAACATACATAGAAATTTCATTAACTATCATGATTTAAGCATTATTATCTATTTATAGGCACATTATCATCACCTAATACTATTTTAAAAATGTTGTCCCGCCATCCTAAGTCAACCAAAATATGATATAGGTCAAGTCCATATGATTGACTATCCTAGGGTTTTTCTAACCCTTAAGGATGGATTTTGGAACCCAATACAAATTCTTGCCTATATCATATGGATTTTTCTAACCCTTGTTCGGAGTGAGCAAGGAAGGGAGAAAGGAAGGGTTTTTCTAACCCTTGTTCGGAGTGAGCAAGGAAGGGAAGACACACGATCTAGGAGACTTCGATTCTTGGAAGATCGTCGCCCACACGACGTACAAGAAGAGGATAGGAATACAATAGAAGATTAAGAGGTAAAACAAGAGGTATAATCTTGTTTAATTTTGAATCTAGTTCTTTTGTATTTTCTATGTTATTGAATAACATGGACCCCGATGATAAACACAAAAACCGGCGATCCGTTCATCATCTATTCTGCGGCTAATCGAGGAAAAGAGTAAGATTTCTTGAACAATAAGTTTGTTCAAGCAACTACTCAAATCGAATAGCACGATGATGAATCGGTTGCTTGGGTAATCCATCTCCGTCTGGATTAGTTTTGATTAATAAAATTTTAATCCGGGGACATGTGATAGGATCGCCCTGCACAAGCGACTGAAGCGCAGAAGCAATTCCCTTCAAGTGATATCAGAGCCATAGTTTTTGGTTTTGTTTGTTTGGATTTGGTTACTTTCATGCATTTATTATATATTGTATATGTTGGATAATAGTAGGATGTGCATAGGCTAACTTTTTGTTTGCAGGCATAAGATCCAACTATTATGGCTATGTGAATGTATGTGATTGTGTGTGTGTGATTGTAAGTAATTATTTGAATCCTCGGGGTTGACAAGGCTAATTAGTATTTAATTTTTGTAATTAAATACGACATTGTTTAGCCACTTATTTTAATTTACTTTCGATCTAGATATGTTGTACACTCCTTCGTGGAGTATAGGATCGATGGATGTAAATTAAAATAGCTTACCTCGTATCGGATCCTTTTGTGGCTTGCACATGGTAAAGGGAGGAGCGGACGAGGTGGCGTCATGACGGGAAGCATATTAGAAAACAAAAGCCATAATAGTTGGAAAGTTTTTTTCATGTTTATTACTTATTGTTTGATATGCATGTTGTGTGAAAATTCCTCAATTTTAAATTACTAAGTGGGAGAGGGATATTTTTTAATTCCCGTGGCCTCTATTACAATTTGACATGTGATTCAAACAAACTTGCGCGTTGGCTCTGAGTGTCTTCCTCAATATCAGATGAGTTTGTTTTGCGGATCATTAGGTTAAATATGGTTATAGTAAACTATTTAGAAGCGTGTGTACTTCCCCATTGAAAGGCACACAATCCTAGATAATTTCCTTAGTATCAAGTAATGGTAAACACTTAGATGCAAATAAAAGTATCCTCCCCATCGAAGTCACTGCTTTTATTTGTAGGGTCGAAGAGGAACCAACTATTAATTTTATTTGTCAAAAAGTAAGGTTGACGGGATAATAAAATTAATGGGTAAAATCTACTCTTACAAATGTAGAATTCGTATATGTTCACACTATCGTGGCATATGATATTCTCGGTGTTTTGAGGTGTTGATTGATTTTAAAATTTTATTGTTTGAGGAATCAATAAATTTTTGAAATCTAATGTTTTGATCACTGTAATTCTTAGGTTTTTCAAAATGGCTTTCAACCCTCTTGTAGTGATTCTTAAAGAAAACAAACTTACTGGACCAAACTATGTTGATTGGAAACGGAATCTGGGCATTGTCTTGACTACTAAGGAGTATAAATATGTACTCTTCGAAGAGTATCCTCCTAAGCCTACAGATGATTCTAGTGAAAAGTGTTGGGATGTATACTGAAAAGTCTATCTTTTGTATGAACATCTTTATTTTGAAATAAGAATCACATGATCATTATTTGCATATTTTTATGGCTATGCATATTGTCTAATACATTACATTGTAGATAACATGGTGTGTGGTGTCACACGGGAGATCATGTTATCGGTTCCTTGTAAAGTATAAGTAAAGGCTCACAACCGAGATGGATTTGGACAAACTATTGGAATGGTTGTAGTGTGATTTGGTATTGGTTTGTCTTGACCATAGAATCACACTAGTGCACTTTGTGTGTATTGAGCAGGACCGACATAGAGGTGATTCGATTTATTGCTGACTACATAATCGAATCAGACCTCAGATATTATATTGTACATACTCTTAATCCCGATATAATAACGGGCACATATACTTAGTATTCATCTCTTTGATTTACCAATGGGCGAGATTTATAGATTAAATCGTTAGGCTCGGTAAGTTGGGAAATGATATTATTTATATGGTGTGCCGTTGATTATATGAGGAAACCGTGTCCTATATATTAGGATGATGATGTCCCCTTGAGGAGCTCATAAGGTTCATCATGTAAACCCTATAGGTGGATTTGGTCCGGCATGATGAAAAGGTTGAGTGGTACTACTCATGGAGATAGATGTTGATTAATTAATGGTCAGTAAATTAATTAATCGACGGAGATTCGAGATCTTAAACACGGGGAGAAAATGTACATATAATATATGGAGCCCATAATAACTTATGGGGGTTGGTGAGGTAGATCAATGATAATCCTTTAGTGGATTGGATTATCATTAATGGATCGGACTTTATGTGGGCTTGATCCATTGGGTGGCCAAGATCCAACTCCTCCTCATGGTCCCTATTGTAGCCTATTAATACCTCATGAAGCTTAGATCCAATGGATAGAAACAAAACTCTAGATCCAAAGGTAGAGATTAAATCTCTAAATTCGACGGTTGAGATTAAATCTCTAGATCCGACGGTTGAGATTAAATCCCTAGAACCAATGTTGGAGATTAAAACAAGGCTTATCCCTAACTCTATAAAAGGAGGGCAAGGGGTGGGCGGCAACTGGAATCCAACTAGAGATAGGATTAGGGTTTTGGGCGCCAAGGCTTGGAGGCTAGGGTTTAGGGCTTGGCGGCACCAAATAAGGAAGGTCTTTTCTTTCTTCTTCTTCCCTCAAGGTGGTCGACGACCTAGCTTCCCTTTCCAGCCCTTGGCTGGCATCCAAAGAAGCCCCTCTCCCTCTCTTTGGCCGGTAAAACCTAGGCTTAGGGTTCTCCCTTGGAGCTTTGGTTGGCATTCACCTATTCTCCTCTTCCTTCTTGACCAGCGGCAAGCTCCAACCTTGGAGTTTGGTGGTTGGTTGAAAGAAGGAGAAGAGGTTTGTTTCTATTCTTCCTCTTGCTTTGGAAGAGTAAGGAAGGAAGATTGGTGATTTAGGAGCTTCAACTTTTGGTAGATCGTCGCCCACACGACGTCCGAAAGGAAGAAGGTCATACAATAGAAGATCAAGAGGTATATCAATTCTCTATTTTCATTTGTTACATGTTTATATTTGTTTTTCAATTATATGCATGATATATATTCTATTTTGTGGCTAAATATACTTGGACCCCAAACATAAACACAAAAGCCAGTGATCTGTACATCGTCTATTCCGCGGCTATTCGTGGAATAGAGGTTGGTCGCTTGAACAACAAGTTTGTTCAAGTGACTACTCTAAACGAATAGCACGATGATGACAAGGTTGCTTGGGCAATCCCTCTTGTTAAGGATAAAATTTTTTTATCTGGGGATGTAGAAGGGATCGCCGTGAACAAGCGACTAAGTTGAAAGGGGAAGCGAAGTTTCCCCTCACCAATTCTAGTGAAAAGGAGAAAGAGAGTTATAGGAAGTGGATCAAGGCTGATGAGATGGCATGGTGTTACATTTTTGGCTTCTATGTCAAATGTATTGCAACATCAGCATCAAGCCATGAATACTGCCTATGACATGATGCTCAATCTCAAGGAACTTTTCGGACACCAAAATTGGGCTGCTAGGCAGGAAGCTATGAGGAACTTGATGACGACCACCATGATTGAGGGAACACCCGTGAGGGATCATGTTCTCAAGATGATGACTCATTTGAATGAGTTGGAAGTCCTTGGAGTGAAAATCGATGGGGAAACCTAGGTCAATATCATTCTCCAATCTCTACCTAGAAGTTTTGAGTAGTTTCGCCTGAACAACAACATGAATAAAAGGTTGTATTCATTGGTGGAGCTTCTGATAGAACTCCAGGCGGCAAAGGGGATTTTTTGTTAGAGTGCTCAGGCCATGGTTGCTCAAAAGGTTTCTACTTCTAAGCTGAAAGGCAAGAAGAAGAAGAAGAAACAAGGTGTAGCAAAGGTGACGGGTGGATCTCAGGGAGGAGTGAAGAAGTCGAAAGGCAAGTGCTTCACTTGTAAGCAGACTGGACATTGGAAGGCGGACTGTCCTAACCGAAAACATAACAAGGTATATCTTTTAGTTTAGTCATTGAAATATGTTTAGCGGTGTTATCTACCAGTACCTAGTGTGAAGATACGGGAGCCACTGTGTTGGGTTTCCGGCACTGCGGCGAGTGTGTATTCGAACATGTTTCGTAAACATGTGCACAGCGGAAGGAATAAAATAATAAATCTAATTTATTATAACACACACATCACACGCATGCATAGTACAACATGTTTAGACATAACCGTAAATTAACATTTTGTAATAAAAGGGAATTTATACTACGTATACCTGACGTATCACGTGTAGCGGGAAAGACATCAACCGGAACGATTCTCGCTAGAATCGTCTCTATCCGTATCCACGCCGAGTATCTTCGGGATGACTTCACAAAGTCATGAGCCTCGTCTTCGTACGGGTTACTAGCCTCGTGTTGAAGATGATGTGATTGAGAGAAGATCACGATCCAAATCAAAATTCGAATCCAAAAATGAGTCCTCAAAAACTCGCTTCTCCGGAGAGGTATTCGTCAACCATTTGACGAATCCTTCGTCCTCCACCTATGAGGATTACCGGAGATCGAATCCCCGGAAAGGCTACCGCTGTCGAAGCTCCAAACAATGCTCCAACGAGAAGGAAACAAGCTGTCTAGAAAACTGGACAGCTTTGGTGGAGGAATAGGGATCGGCCAAAAAGGAAGGTTGAAGCTCACCTTGTTGCCGAACCCAAAGGAGATCACCGGAGCTCTTCCGGCAGCAGCTTGACGCCAGCAAGGGGAGAGGACAGCAGCTGCTAGACGCCGGCAAGGAGCTTGGGTGGTGGTGGGCGGCGGCAAGAGGGTTGGTGCCGACTTCACAAGGAGAAGGAGGGGCGGCAACTTAGGGCTGCAAGGATTTGGATTAGGGCTTAACAAAACCCTTAAGCCCTATTTTATAGAGAACAAATTCTCTTAATGGTTATCGGATCATAACCATAAGCCCGTTAACCTGCTCCATTAATTTAAGTTAAAATAAACCAAACTATGATGGTTTATTTTAAGTTAAAACAAACCGAACCAACTTTGGTTCATTCGTTTAAAATAAATCAAACCCTTTGGTTTATACTCCTCCATTGGATTAGAACCAAACCAATTTGGTTCGTCCATCATGTCTTCATAAGACATGGCCCATCCACGCTTCCATTGCGACTGAAACGATTTCATGCTCGCTCCATGTTTGGTCCAACCAAACCTAGTTTCTCTCGGTCTGAGAATCTCATTCTCAAGCTCGTTTTAAATCCTTCGGATTACACTAGTTGTGTGTGTGACCAAATAGGTTCTCGGTTTATGTTGGTCATCTATAATTAACCTTTAATTATAGAACGATCATGAGTGGCACCTAGTAGTACATCATGATCCCCAATTAACTGAAAAGATCAACGGTTGATCCAGAACTATTTCTGAAACCCTTCAGCAGCTCGAATAAATCGTGCCCCATTCCCTTCACTCATCTTATACCCACTTGGTTCAGGACATGGTCTATAGTGTCAGTCCCCACTAGGCTGACTACGTCACACCTAACCCAAGTATCATTTCCTCATCCTACGGATTCTAGTTACTGCACATATATCGAATAGTACCTTACTCTAAACATGTAATGCTTTGGTCAAAGACTTTAGTAACAATCTGACGAGAGGTCATGGGTATACATCTCCTCGCAAGGAGTGGTGAATCCTTTATAGGTTATTCAAACACCTTCGATCACTTCGACTTATACCCAATCATCCCGGGTCCACATCTCCTTAGAGATGCTTGCTTAAGATGTCAAAGCATAAGTCTTTATGATCAAGATGACTTGAATACCGCAAGTCAAAGGAACATCGCACCTAAGCTGCAGTAAGAACTTCATTGACATATCTATATATGCAGAGAACCATATGAAGTCTTACGGATGGTCACTCCAATGAACTATTTACCATAACTAGCATCCACGATTAACTCCGGACATCACAATGTCTCCAGCTAGTGAGAATCAGCTGCTCGGATACACCAAGGAGTATACCTCGTGCTAGTCTCAATAGAATCAATGGTGTCCAAATCCATCAATTCATCGACTAGGGATAATTCTAATACATCACAATTACACATGTAGAGATACTCACTAGTTGTGATCCAATCACAAATTCTCTCATGCTGTGAATCGTATCGTGGACATTCAGTAAATGAGTTTAAGATCTAATCAAATACATGAAAACATGTATACTCAAATAGTGAATCTTCATTTATCATATAAATGGTTCAAACATAAGGCGATTGCCTTAGGACATCTCTCATATATCACTAACAAACTCCCACTTGGCCTAATGTCAATCGCTACGGTATCCAATACCATAAGCTCGAACATCACTAACAAACTCCCACTAGGCACTAACAATATTAAAGCCTACACCTTCCATTAATATGGTTAGAACCAGAGTTTCGTTTCTTGTTCGGGTTGTTGGACTCTCTCCAAGCCCAGCTTGAACCCGAACATGTTCAAACCATGAAATAGTTTAATACTAATATGGTAAGAGTCAGAGGTCAATCGTTAGCTTTGGTTGTTGGACTCTCTCCAAGCCAGGCTAATTGGTTGAATGCACTCTAACCATATTAAAATTATTTCTGGATTAATGGGTTGGCTTTAACCTGGAGCATCGACTTGTTGGACTCTCTCCAAGGTCGATGTAAAGGGAGGTGAAGTTGGGTGGTATGCATATGATGCATACTTGTTAATGTGTTAACAACCCGATGTATGTGTGAACATTCAATTAGTTGATAGCACATTGTGATAGTTGCATATACGTGATATGCAATCAGTATATTTGATACCTACCATCGTAGTTATGAATGACTTGTTGGACTCTCTCCAAGGTTGTTCATATCTATGATGGATATTAGCCCATTCGGAGATGGACCTACGATCTCCCGAAGTGATTTTGGGGTTTTTTGAAATTTGAAAAATGAATGGGATTTATAAATGTATGTTGATGCATTTTAAAATCATTTTCTCATATACGCTCATTTTGTATTTCTAGGTTAATCGATTGATCATGACGTCTTTGAATTTGCGCACCATTTTGGATTCAAATAAATTGACTAGGCCAAACTTCTTGGACTGGCTTAGAAACTTGAGAATTGTTCTCAAGGTTGAAAAGCTTGCGAATGTCCTCGAATCGCCTCTTCTCGCCCATCCTAGTGACAATGCAACTCTGGACCAATTGTTGGCCTATCAGAAACATGTGACTGATTCTGAAATGGTGAGTTGCATCATGCTAGCCACGATGGTACCATATGGATGCTCATACCATAGTCTTTCATCTTTATGAGTTGGTTGATGAGCAGGTGAGATTCGAAAGGTTTGAAGTCTTCAAGCTCCTCTTCACTTCTGAGATGCAAGAAGGTTCATCTGTGGTACTGCTCAACATGTTGAAGACTGTGGAGTCTTCTGTGAAGCATGAGCAGGGGACAGTGTTGTAAGTTGATTCCTTGAAGAAAGGTTCTAAGAGGAAGTCAAAGGAATAGAAGAAGGGGAAGAAAAAGGCTAAAAAGGCAGAACCAGCTCAAAAGGGCACTTGCCATCATTATGGCAAGGAGCGCCATTGGCGATGAAATTGCAAGATTTATCTTGAGTTCGTGAAGAAGAATAAGGCATCGGATGCCCCATCTTCTTCAGATATCTTCGTTATTGATTGTCATTCTATTTCCTCAAACACTTGGGTATTGGATACTGGGTGTGGCTCACATATATGTAATGACATACATGGGCTAAGGAATAGAAGAAGACTCGTTAAGGGAGAGTCAAATTTATGTGTTGGGAATGGAGCAAAGGTTGCTGCACTCGCCATTGGAACGTATTTGTTGAAACTCCTTGCATGACTCGTCTTAGAACTGGACAATTGCTTTTATGTTCCTTCATTGATAAAGAACATCATTTCTATTTCTTGTTTAAATAGAAATGGGTACCATTTGACTTTTAGTAACAATTGTTGTTACATAATTTTGAATGGAGTTCTTTATGGGATTAGAACTTTAAGCAATGGTATTTATACGTTGGACGTATCCAGTGACATTTTCAATATTTAAGTGAGCAACAAGAGTGCTCAAAAAGATAATCAATTAGACTCCTACATATGGCATTGTCGTCTTGGCCATGTAAGCAAGAAACGCATGTCCGAATTACACCGATGTGGAATTCTGGAATCGTTTGAATTGGATTCATACGATACATGCAAATCATGCTTAAAAGGCAAGATGACTAAGTTACCTTTTACAAGAAAAGGTGAACGAGTGGGAGAGTTGCTAGGTCTAATACATACTGATGTATGTGGACCTATGTCAACTCAAGCTTTAGGAGGCTATAGCTACTTCATTACCTTCACCGATGATCACTCACGGTTTGGGTATATGTTCTTGATGAAACACAAGTCTGAAGCCTTTGAAAGGTTTAAAGAATTCAGAAATGAAGTAGAGAAACAACATGACAAGAGTATTAAAATACTTCGATCGGATCGAGGTGGTAAATACTTAAGTCAAGAGTTTCTTGATTATCTAAGAGACAATGGTATATTGTCTCAATGGACTCCGCCATACACACCACAGCATAATGGTGTATCTGAGAGGCATAACCGGACCTTGTTGGACATGGTCAGGTCAATGATGAATCATGCGAATCTTCCCAAATCCTTTTGGGGTTATGCACTTCAGACAGCTGTTTACTTGTTAAACAGAATGTCAACCAAGGTAGTCTCCACTACTCCATATGAAATATGGAATAGTAAGAAACCTCATGTATCTTACTTGAAGATATGGGGTTGTCCTGCTTATGTGAAGCGGACTGTATCAAACAAATTGGATGCTAAGTCTGATAAATGTCTATTTATTGGATACCCTAAGGAAACAAGGGGTTACCAATTCTATCATCCTGTGGAACAAAAGGTGTTTGTTTCAAGGCATGCTGTGTTTCTAGAGAAAGACTTTCTCTTGCAAGAAAATAGTGGGAGTGTCGTCGAGCTTGAGGAGGCTCGAGAGACTCAAATAGACATTGATGAGATACCTGGTGAAGCACAACAGCCGATAATTCATAGTGATGAGCAATCGGCTGGACCTATTGAAACACCACATCTTCGTAGATCTGGTAGAACATGCAATATTCTTGAGAGATATGGATTTCTCGTAAGTGAATCGAACGACGTGTTACTCATTGATGATGAGGAGCCTACCAGTTATCATAATTACACATGTAGAGATACTCACTAGTTGTGATCCAATCACAAATTCTCTCATGTTGTGAATCGTATCGTGGACATTCAGTAAATGAGTTTAAGATCTAATCAAATACATGAAAACATGTATACTCAAATAGTGAATCTTCATTTATCATATAAATGGTTCAAACATAAGGCGATTGCCTTAGGACATCTCTCATATATCACTAACAAACTCCCACTTGGCCTAATGTCAATCGCTACGGTATCCAATACCATAAGCTCCCAATGCCAATCGTATTGTTAGTGCCTATAAGATCCACATATCTCCACAATGGTATGATATTGTCCACTTTGGGCCCAAGCCCTCATGGTTTTGTTTTTGGGCTCTACCCAAAAGGCCTCATACTAATGGAGATATCTTTTCATCTTATAAGAACATGATCTTTTTCATGTCTTACCAATGTGGGACTTTGATTGTATTCCCAATACTTTAACAATCCCCCCTCAAACAAAGGACCACATTGCCCCCCTCAAGTCTATCAGTCTTCGAAGGACATTCTCTCCTTGATGTCCGATCCTCAACCCACTAGGACTTCCAACCAACTGTCTAGTCCTCCTGACCCAGCTAGACTTCCTTCCAGTTGTCTAACCCTTTTTGGCCCAACTGGACTTCCTTCCAGTTGTTTGGTCTACCCAACCCAACTGGACTTCCTGCCTGATGTATAGTTCTCTTGATCTGGACATGGGAGCTCAACTTCCTTAGTTCGAAGTTTATGGCTTGACATGGACCATGACTCTGATACCAATTGTTAGTGCCTATAAGATCCACATATCTCTACAATGGTATGATATTGTCCACTTTGGGCCCAAGCCCTCATGGTTTTATTTTTGGGCTCTACCCAAAAGGCCTCATACTAATGGAGATATCTTTTTATCTTATAAGCACATGATCTTTTCATGTCTTACCAATGTGGGACTTTGATTGTATTCCCAATACTTTAACACACTGATCATGTCTGCAATTCTTTGCAGGGTTCCAGGAAACCAGACAACTAACTGAGGGAGAGATTACCGTCTACATGGGCAATACTACGAAGGTGGTGGCTATTGCAGTGGGAGATGTTTATTTATCTTTTATTGAAATAAAACTTTGGTTCTGAGAAATTGCCTTTATGTACCTCCATTTAGAAAGAATTTGATTTCAGTTTCTAAATTGTTTATGGATGGGTATTCTATTTATTTTAATGACAGAGTTGTTATAAAAAGGAATAGGGAGATTACCTGTTCTGGTGCATTGGTAGGAAATTTATACACTCTTGAACCAAAAACTCCCACGATGTAAATAAAAATAAATAACTCATCTTCTAAATCTAATAAGAGAAAAGAACCTTCAAAAATGAAGCAAACATATCTTTGTCATCTAAGGTTAGGTCATATTAACCTGAGTAGAATTCAAAGGTTGATAGATGATGGACCTTTGGGTTCATTGGTGGTGGAATATTTCCCAACCTGCAAATCTTGCTTGGAAGGTAAAATGACCAAGAGGACTTTTTGTAATGCCCGTAAAATTTCTAACAATTTTACAAGAATTTTTGGCTTTACGATAATGGGCTTTATGTGGGACTTTTTCAAAAATAAAAGAAAATAAGCCAAAAAGGGATGCAAGGCCTAGGAGTTGAACCCCAAACCTCTAGAGATAGCCAAGCCCTTTAGATGCACCTACTAACCAGAAGCCCAATAGGATTATATCATTAGAGGAATAGGGGAAATTATGGTTAAGTGTAAGGGAGATCAAGGGACTCTTCAAATGAATAAATAGGGGGAATGAGGGGGCATGAGTTATCAAAACTTCATTTCTCCTCCTCTTCCTCTTCCTCACCGAATTCTAGAGCTCCCTCTTCATCCTTTGGCCGAACCCCATCCAAGCAAGGAGAAGGCTAGGTTTTGGTTTTCCTTAGGCATCTTTCCACTCAAAGCAAAGCGAAGGATGTAAGTATCCCTCACCTGCATACAAGTAGCTTCGATTGATGTTTGTAAAAGAAATCCATATGATATATTCGGCCAACATGAATTTTTGGGTGTTTCATTGAAATTCTATATCATGTTTGTAAGAAGAAGATGTTGTTAGGAGGTTGATTGGATTAAGTTAAAAGTTAACCCTAAAAACCTACATGGATCATTCGGCCACCCCTATATTTTTATAATTCAATGAAGCTTTAATCCATGTTTTGTAGGCTTATGACGTTGTTAGTATGTTAATTGGATTAGGTTAAAAGATAACCCTAGAAACCCCTATGGACTATTCGGCCAACACATGTTTTTGGGTGTTTTATTGATATTCTATATCATGTTTGTAAGAAGAAGATGTTGTTAGAAGGTTAATTGGATTAAGTTAAAAGTTAACCCTAAAAACCTACATGGATCATTCGTCCACCCCTATATTTGATGATTCAATGAAGCTTTATTCCATATTTTGTATGCTTATGATGTTGTTAGTATGTTAATTGAATTAAGGTAAAGGACTAGCCCTAAAAACCTATAAGGACATTCGGCCACCCCTATATTTTGATGATTCAATGAAGCTTTATTCCATGTTTTGTATGCTTATGATGTTGTTAGTATGTTAATTGAATTAGGGTAAAGGATTAGCCCTAAAAACCTATAAGGACATTCGGCCACCCCTATATTTTGATGGTTCAATGAAGCTTTATTCCATGTTTTGTATGCTTATGATGTTGTTAGTATGTTAATTGAATTAGGGTAAAGGACTAGCCCTAAAAACCTATGAGGACATTCGGCCACCCCTCTTGTATGGATGCTCCAATGAAGGTTTATTCAATGTTTGTATGCATATGGTGTTGTTAGTATGTTAATTGAATTAGGTTAAAAGACTAGCCCTAAAAACCTACAAGGACCATTCGGCCACCCCTCTTGTAGGGATGCTCCAATAAAGTTTTATTCCATGTTTGTATGCATATGATGTTGTTAGTATATTAATTGAATTAGGTTAAAGGACTGGCCCTAAAAACCTACATGAACCATTCGGCCAACCATTGTCCTTTAACATGCTCTAGGTTAGGTTAACATGTGTTTTATGTTGGGGGAATTCATGTTGACTTGTGATATTAAATGAGGCTAGATGAAGATGACATGCTTAGGTTAGTGTTTATTTACTCTTGATGTTTATGCCTTATGTCATGCCCTATGTGTATGTGATGTTTAAGATATGTTATGAAATGAAATACGATATGATCATGAAATGAAAAATGATATGTTTATGAAACGAAGTATGATATGTGTATGAAGTGAAAAAAAATGATATGTTCATGAAGTGAAGAACGATATGCTATGAAATGAAGTATGCTATGTTTGCAAAATGAAACAAGCTATGTTATAACAAAAGTATATAAGTATTTTACCTTCTGCATGGCTTGTACCAAGACCTTAACAAGGTCTAAAGGGATGGGCTCCTAAGATGCCCTAGGTCGATGGGATAAGACTCGGGCCTAGGATGGACCTCTATGTATGATTGCCCCTAGGTCGACGGACTAAGATCGGGCCTAGTACGGGATGGGCTCCAAGATTCCCTAGGTCGATGGAATAAGACTCGGGCCTAGGATGGGCTTCTACGCTATGATGATTGCCCTAGGTCGACGGACTAAGATCGGGCCTAGTAACCTAGTAGGTTCGAGACTTGCTACCTCGGGTCTATTTAGGGATGCGCGCTATGATAATGAAGAAGTGGTACAATGTCGAGCCCAAATATGTTGAGATTATGTTTACGTACCTATAATATATGTTTTCAAAAGCATCCTGTATATGTTCACATGATTTTATAGTTATGTTCACATGCTATGTTGATATGTCATATATATGTTGCATGTTATGTTTAATATGTCAGGTTTATGCTGCTATGTTACATATGATGTATGTTATGGTTGATATGTCATACATAGGTTGCATGTTATGTTGATATGTCATGTACATGTTGCTATGTTACATATGATGCATGTTATGTTTGATTAAGTCATATATATACATGTTATGCTACTAAGTTATGGATGATACATGTTATGTCTACTTATGTTACTTATGCTACATGTTAAGTTGCTTGCGCCATGTATGTTATATGTTATGTTGCTTATATGTTATGAATGTTACATGCCATTAATAATGTTGAGGTATGGTTCTTATGAGTAGGACCGGATCTTACTAAGCCTATGTGCTTATAGTTATCTTTCCCTCGTACTACAGATAAGGGTAAGGGATGGATAAACTAAAGGGAGCAGCAGGAGGGGCCAAGTGTGTGTGGTAGTGGCATGGTGGAGAAGATCCGTTATGTCCTTATTTATGTCTCCTTATGATGATGATGTTATGAACTTGAACTAAGCACTAAGTATCTATATATGTTATGATGCATGCTCTATGTTAATAAGAAGAAGTAAGGAAGAAGTAAGAAGAAGTATCTATATATATTATGATGCATGCTCCATGTTAAGAAGAAGAAGTATCTATATATGTCAATGCATGTTTATGTTTAAAAAAAAAAGAAAAAAAAATGTGTCTAAAGTCTTCTGCTGTAAGAAGTACGAAGAATGTATAAAGTCTTCCGCTGTAAGTAATGTATGTATGTACGGTCGCGTCACGCGCCGCCCCTTCGGATTCTGGTCCGGAAAAGGGGCGGGCGTGATAGGTTGGTATCAGAGCGGATCTGCCTTTCCACTACACACACATCAAGCTCCAAATCCTACCGCTCCAAGTAAGAATTCTATGTCTACTCTAATTTTGTTTATTTTGTTCATGTAGGATGTGAGATGCCCTTAGCTTATTTTGTTCATATATGATATGAGATGCCTTTAGCTTATTTTGTTCATGTATGATATGAAATGCCTTTAGCTTAAATATGCATGAATTCATGTAGGATAATCTTATGCTAGCCTAGCCTTTAGTTTAAGTAATGCATGAATATACAAATGATAACTTTATGCTAGCTTTAGTTTAATTATGCGTAGATAAACGAACGGAAAAAAAACTTATACTATCTTCACAAGAAATACTTGTGATTTGGTCAAAGGTAGACAAGTTAGGTAAATCAAAATTGATCAGCAAAAATTGACGATGGTCAATTTAAATAATAACCCAAGTATCGAATAGTTGTTAGTACAACTTGAATTCGGAATAAAAACTAGGGGAGTCGATTGTTCAGTTGAACTCATCAACCAAAGACCCCTAAAATTACGAAGAATTGATTTTCGTAATTAATTGTGTAAGGTCTATGCTCATATACGCCTTGGTTAGTCGGTTTTATCGTATCGACTTCATTTATTTCAATTTCAGATGGCACGGACGATGACTACAATGACCCGTCGTGATGTGTTACGAAACCAATTGAGGGAAGCTATTGAAGAGATAGTTTATAAACCTGATGGTGGGGTCATCGGACACATGAGAAGGCTCGATGGTCTTTTTAGAAGACTCGAGCAGCAGGAGTTTCCGTTACTGGACAATTATCGGATATGGGCCTTGGTACGCTCTCTGCCAAATGATTTCATGGTAGTTGCACATCACGTATGGGGCCGCTATGAAGGGCGGATAACATATGCTGAGTTGTGCTGGGAACTACAGGAGCACAAGGTTCAAGAGAATCTTGTGGTAGCTGGCCTCGAAAAGAATGAAGAGAGTTCTATAAACAGTCAACTTATTGGCCAGCCTGAGACTACCCTAGTGAGGCCAAGGAAGATAGGACTAAAAATAATTACAACTGCACTAGGGTTTGTTCTAGTGGGAGTCGTGATGAACTATCTTCTCAAGTAGTTTTTGTTTAGATTAGAAATAAGGAATGTTATATGTTAACATTTTTTTTTCTTTTCTGAAAGTATGAATAAGAAATGATAAGTTTGTTTCCTTTGAAATTAGTGATTAGTTCATTGCATGGGATGTATATGGTATAGTTGATCAATGTCGGTTAGATTGGAACATACGAATGATGAGTGGAAACAAAGTTGCCGCTTGATTTTGTAAACCAATTCAAATTTACATTGAGTCAATCAGAGACTGCATGTGACCTATCAGTCAGCGAAGCCGTGAAGAGATTCAACCGACTCGCATGCCTATACCCAGAGTTGTTCAGCACGGAAAGAGAAAGGGTCAGACTCATGCTGAAGATGCTCCAACCAGAAATAGCTCTGAATGTGGCCGGCGGAGCTCATAGACCGCAGAGGAGCTGTTCAGTAGTGCCCTGACTACCGAGCATTACCTGAACATGAGACAACGCAGATGGCTCGAGCTCGTCAAGGATTATGACTGCGAGATCTTCTACCATCCGGGAAAATCAAACAAGGTGGCTAGTGCACTCAGCAGGAAGTCCTGCGCCACCTTGATGTCTCTATCAGTGTTATCTCAGCCTTTAGAAAAGGAGATTATGCGTTACGGGGTTGAAATCATTTTCGGACAGCTCTCGACCATGACGATAGCGCCGACGCTGTTCGATGATATACTGGAAAAGCAAGCCCGTGACCCAAGCATTCAGAGGATCAAGCAAGAGGTCTTGGAAGGAAAGGAAGACGGGTTTCGTATCTCTGATAGTGGAGTACTCTACCTCAGGGATCGCCTGTGTATTCCCGACGATCAAGAATTACGGAAGAAGATATTTGAGGAAGCTCACGGAACTCCTTATGCGATGCATCCTGGAACCACCAAGATGTACCAAGACCTGAAAAGAAAGTTCTGGTGGTTCGGAAGGAAAAGAGATGTGGCTCAGTATGTCAGTACCTGCCTGACCTGCCAGAGGGTTAAAGCAGAACACCAGAGACCTGAAGGAACACTACAGCTGATCCAGATTCCAGAATGGAAATGGGAAGACATTTCTATGGATTTCATCTCAGGATTGCCCAAGACGACAAATGGTTATGATGCTATATGGGTAATTGTGGACAGATTGACGAAGTTCACCCACTTCTTAGCAATCAAGATGAGCAACCCGGCTCCGATTATATGCTAGAAATTATCGGACTACATGGAATTCCTAAGACCATCATTTACAGAGAGATGGTCGCTTTATTTCCCATTTCGGGAATGTGTTGAAGGCCCTAGGCACGGAAGCTATTGTTCGACTACCTTCCATCCCAGCAGACGGATAGGCCAGAAAGAGTAAATCAAGTACTGGAGGATATGTTACGAGCTTGCGCCCTGGATTTCAAACGTGGCTGGTGCAGATATTTATGTTTGGCAGAATTCGCCTACAATAATAGCTACCAAGCTACTATTGGAATGGCACCCTACGAGGCTCTATACGGGAGGAAATGTAGATCTCCCATATGCTGGTACGAGGGTGGTGAAAAGAAGAGGATGGGACTCCAGACGGATTTCATCGACGACACCACCCGAGCTATACGGAACATCTGTCAGAGAATTGAAACTGCTCAGAGCCGACAAAAGAGCTATGCGGATATGCGGCGTATACCGTTAAAATTCGAAGTTGGGGACCTAGTATTCCTCAAAGTGGCTCCTATGAAGGGAGTGATGAGATTCGGAAGGAAGGGTAAACTGAGTCCGCGCTACGTGGGACTGTATCCGATATTGCAGAGGATTGGCAAGGTAGCTTACAAGCTGGAGCTGCCTCAAGAGATGTCGGCTATTCACAACGTGTTCCATGTCTCTGTGCTCAAGAAATGCATTTCGTCTTGGACCAAGTGATCGGGCCACAAACAGTACAAGTTCAAGAGGACCTGAGTGTTGAAAGTCGGCCTATCCAGATACTAGACCGAGAAGTCAAGAGGCTAAGGAACAAAGAGGTGCCCTTAGTAAAGGTCCTGTGGCAAAATCAACGATACGAGGAAGCTACCTGGGAACGCGAGGAGGACATGAAGCAGAAGTACCCAGAATTGTTCTAAGTTTCGAGGATGAAACTTTTAAAAGGTATGAAGGATTGTAATGGCCGTAAAATTTCTAACAATTTTACAAGAATTTTTGGCTTTACGATAATGGGCTTTATGTGGTTCTTTTTCAAAAATAAAAGAAAATAAGCCAAAAAGGGATGCAAGGCCTAGGAATTGAACCCCAAACCTCTAGAGATAGTCAAGCCCTATAGATGCACCCACTAACCAGAAGCCCAATAGGATTATATCATTAGAGGAATAGGGGAAATTATGGTTAAGTGTAAGGGAGATCAAGGGACTCTTCAAATGAATAAATAGGGGGAATGAGGGGGCATGAGTTATCAAAACTTCATTTCTCCTCCTCTTCCTCTTCCTCACCGAATTCTAGAGCTCCCTCTTCATCCTTTGGCCGAACCCCATCCAAGCAAGGAGAAGGCTAGGTTTTGGTTTTCCTTAGGCATCTTCCCACTCAAAGCAAAGCGAAGGATGTAAGTATCCCTCACCTGCATACGAGTAGCTTCGATTGATGTTTGTAAAAGAAATCCATATGATATATTCGGCCAACATGAATTTTTGGGTGTTTCATTGAAATTCTATATCATGTTTGTAAGAAGAAGATGTTGTTAGGAGGTTAATTGGATTAAGTTAAAAGTTAACCCTAAAAACCTACATGGATCATTCGGCCACCCCTTTATTTTGATGATTCAATGAAGCTTTAATCCATGTTTTGTAGGCTTATGACGTTGTTAGTATGTTAATTGGATTAGGTTAAAAGATAACCCTAGAAACCCCTATGGACTATTCGGCCAACACATGTTTTTGGGTGTTTTATTGAAATTCTATATCATGTTTGTAAGAAGAAGATGTTGTTAGGAGGTTAATTGGATTAAGTTAAAAGTTAACCCTAAAAACCTACATGGATCATTCGGCCACCCCTATATTTGATGATTCAATGAAGCTTTATTCCATGTTTTGTATGCTTATGATGTTGTTAGTATGTTAATTGAATTAGGGTAAAGGACTAGCCCTAAAAACCTATAAGGACATTTAGCCACCCCTATATTTTGATGATTCAATGAAGCTTTATTCCATGTTTTGTATGCTTATGATGTTGTTAGTATGTTAATCGAATTAGGGTAAAGGATTAGCCCTAAAAACCTATAAGGACATTCGGCCACTCCTATATTTTGATGGTTCAATGAAGCTTTATTCCATGTTTTGTATGCTTATGATGTTGTTAGTATGTTAATTGAATTAGGGTAAAGGACTAGCCCTAAAAACCTATGAGGACATTCGGCCACCCCTCTTGTAGGGATGCTCCAATGAAGTTTTATTCCATGTTTGTATGCATATGGTGTTGTTAGTATGTTAATTGAATTAGGTTAAAAGACTATCCCTAAAAACCTACAAGGACCATTCGGCCACCCCTCTTGTAGGGATGCTCCAATGAAGTTTTATTCCATGTTTGTATGCATATGATGTTGTTAGTATGTTAATTGAATTAGGTTAAAGGACTGGCCCTAAAAACCTACATGAACCATTCGGCCAACCATTGTCCTTTAACATGCTCTAGGTTAGGTTAACATGTGTTTTATGTTGGGGGAATTCATGTTGACTTGTGATATTAAATGAGGCTAGATGAAGATGACATGCTTAGGTTAGTGTTTATTTACTCTTGATGTTTATGCCTTATGCCATGCCCTATGTGTATGTGATGTTTAAGATATGTTATGAAACGAAATATGATATGATCATGAAATGAAAAATGATATGTTTATGAAACGAAGTATGATATGTGTATGAAGTGAAAAAAAAATGATATGTTCATGAAGTGAAGAACGATATGCTATGAAATGAAGTATGCTATGTTTACAAAATGAAATAAGCTATGTTATAACAAAAGCATATAAGTATTTTACCTTCTGCATGGCTTGTACTAAGACCTTAAGAAGGTCCAAAGGGATGGGCTCCTAAGACGCCCTAGGTCGATGGAATAAGACTCGGGCCTAGGATGGGCCTCTATGTATGATTGCCCCTAGGTCGACGGACTAAGATCGGGCCTAGTACGGGATGGGCTCCAAGATTCCCTAGGTCGATGGAATAAGACTCGGGCCTAGGATGGGCTTCTACGCTATGATGATTGCCCTAGGTCGACGGACTAAGATCGGGCCTAGTAACCTAGTAGGTTCGAGACTTGCTACCTCGGGTCTATTTAGGGATGCGCGCTATGATAATGAAGAAGTGGTACAATGCCGGGCCCAAATATGTTGAGATTATGTTTACGTACCTATAATATATGTTTTCAAAAGCATCCTGCATATGTTCACATGATTTGATAGTTATGTTCACATGCTATGTTGATATGTCATATATATGTTGCATGTTATGTTTGATATGTCAGGTTTATGTTGCTATGTTACATATGATGTTTGTTATGGTTGATATGTCATACATAGGTTGCATGTTATGTTGATATGTCATGTACATGTTGCTATGTTACATATGATGCATGTTATGTTTGATTAAGTCATATATATACATGTTATGCTGCTAAGTTATGGATGATACATGTTATGTCTACTTATGTTACTTATGCTACATGTTAAGTTGCTTGCGCCATGTATGTTATATGTTATGTTGCTTATATGTTATGAATGTTACATGCCATGAATAATGTTGAGGTATGGTTTTTGTGAGTAGGACATGATCTTACTAAGCCTATGTGCTTATAGTTATCTTTCCCTCGTACTCCAGATAAGGGTAAGGGATGGATAAACTAAAGGGAGCAGCAAGAGGGGCCAAGTGTGTGTGGTAGTGGCATGGTGGAGAAGATCCGTTATGTCCTTATTTACATCTCCTTATGATGATGATGTTATGAACTTGAACTAAACACTAAGTATCTATATATGTTATGATGCATGCTCTATGTTAATAAGAAGAAGTAAGGAAGAAGTAAGAAGAAGTATCTATATATATTATGATGCATGCTCCATGTTAAGAAGAAGAAGTATCTATATATGTCAATGCATGTTTATGTTTAAAAAGAAAAAAAAATGTCTAAAGTCTTCCGCTGTAAGAAGTACGAAGAATGTATAAAGTCTTCCGCTGTAAGTAATGTATGTATGTACGGTCACGTCACGCGCCGCCCCTTCGGATTCTGGTCCGGAAAAGGGGCGGGCGTGACACTTTTAAGACCAAGGGGTATAGAGCAAAAGATGTGTTGGAATTAGTTCATTCTGATTTGTGTGGTCATATGTCTATCTAGGCTAGAGGTGGTTTTGAATATTTCGTCTCTTTTATAGATGATTATTCAAGATATGGATATATTTACTTGATGCGCCGCAGTCTGAATGCTTTGATAGGTTTAAAGAATTCAAGGCTGATGTGGAGAAACATCAAGGTAAAAGTATCAAGACACTACGATCTGGTCGTGGTGGTGAGTACCTCTTGGGAGAGTTTAGGAATTACTTATCAGAGGCTGGGATTCAATTCCAATTGTCTGCACCTGACACACCCCAGCAGAATGGTGTAGCAGAGCGAAGGAATAGGACACTTATGGAGATGGTTAAACTGATGATGAGTTATTCTGAGTTGTCAGATTCGTTCTGGGGGTATGCTCTGGATACGACAGTGTATATTTTGAACTTGGTACCATCTAAATCAGTGCCTTCTACTCCCACAGAATTGTGGACCGGGCGAAAGCCTAGTCTGAGACATATTTGGATTTGGGATAGTTCATCACATGTGTTGAAGGGAGATGCTGGTAAGTTGGAATCTCATACAGAAGTGTGTCTGTTCATAGGCTATCCTAGAGGAACGAAAGGTGGTTTGTTCTATAGTCCTAGAGATCATAGGGTGATCATTAGCACGAACGCTCGATTTTTAGCGGAAGACTTGTGATGAAACACAAGCCCATGAGCAAGATTGTTCTGGAGGAATTAAGAGGGGAAGTCACTATTCAGTACCAACGGTACAAGAAGACATACCACAAGTGACTGCACCGCATGTCACAGAGGATACACAAGTGATACCTCATCGTAGTGGGAGGGTTGTTAGACAACCTGATAGATTTATGTTCTTGGTAGAATCTTCTGATTTGGTCCCTAGCAAACATGAACCTGATCCCTGGACATATGACTAGGCACTCCAAGATGAAGATGCGATATCTTGGCAAAAGACGATGAATTCTGAGATAGAATCTATAGATTCAAATCAGGTCTGGGAGCTAGTAGAACTACCCAATGGTGTAAAAGTCATTGGATGCAAGTGGATCTACAAAAGAAAGAGAGGATCAGACGAGAAGGTAGAGACCTTCAAAGCAAGGCTTGTTGCGAAAGGGTATACTCAGAAAGAGGGTATCGATTATGAGGAGACCTTTTCACCGGTAGCCAAGCTTAAGTCTATCTGGATTCTCTTATCTATTGCAGCTCATATGGATTGTGAGGTTTGGCAGATGGATGTCAAGACAGCTTTCCTTAATGGAAGTCTTGAAGAAAACATCTATATAGAGCAACCAGAGGGATTCATTGCAAAGGGCAAAGAGCATCTTATGTGCAAGCTTAATCAACCCATTTATGGATTGAAGCAAGCTTTGAGATCTTAAAACATCTGTTTTGATGAGGTAATCCAGTCATATGGATTTATTCAAAGTTCGGATGAATCTTGTGTATACAAGAGATGTGACGGAAATATAGTGCTATTTCTTGTACTATACGTAGATGATATTTTGCTCATTGGCAACAATGTCAAAGTGTTATCACGTAAGCGTATGGTTGTCCAAACAATTTGATATGAAGGACTTGGGAGAAGTGGGACACATCATTGGGATCAAAGTTATAAGGGATCGCAAGAAAAGGATGTTGTGCTTATCTCAAGCTTCATACATAGACACTATTTTAGCTCGTTTTAGCATGGAGAACTCCAAGAAAGGTTTTCTACCTTTTCGGCATGGAGTATCTTTATCTAAAGAGATGTGTCCTAGAACATCAAAGGAGATAGTGGAGATGAAGGTATTTCCTTATGCTTCGGTGGTAGGAAGCCTCATGTATGCTATGTTATGTACGAGATCAAATATTTGCTTTGCCGTGGGCATGGTTAGCAGATATCAGAGTAATCCAGGACAGAGACATTGGACTGCGATAAAGCATATATTGAAGTACCTGAGAAGGACTAGGGATTATATGCTGGTATACCAAGCAGATAAATTACTCCCTTTGGGTTACACAGATTCTGACTTCCAATCAGATAGGGATAATAGTAAGTCTACCTCGGGTTTTGTGTTTACTTTGGGAGGTGGAGCCATTATATGGAGGAGTGTCAAGCAGAAATGCGTGGTGGACTCCACCATGGAAGCTGAGTATGTGGCAACTTCTAAGGTAGCCAAAGAAGTTGTATGACTCAGAAACTTCTTGATGGACTTGGATGGGATTCCTGGTTTGCCCAGAACTATCACAATTTATTGTGATAACAGTGGTGCAGTTGCAAACTTGAAGGAACCACGAGCCCATAAAGCAAGTAAACACATAGAGTGCGAGTACCACCTGATACGAGAGATCATAAAGCGAGGAGAAGTTATTGTCGCCAAGATTGCATCAGAGGATAACCTGGCAGATCCTTTCACTAAGGCCCTTCCAGCGAGAGCTTTTGATAGGCATGTGGAGGAAATGGGAATCAGATGTACGACAGTTTAATGGCAGCATAGTATTTTAGTATAAGTGGGAGATTGTTGAAATGTATACTGAATGGCTAGTCTTTGTATGAACATCCTCATTTTGAAATAAGAATCACATGATCATTGTTTGCATTTTATATTTATTTATGCATATTGTCTGATACTTTACATTGAAGATAACATGGTGTGTGGCGTCACACAGAAGATCATGTTATCAGTTCCTTGTAGAGTATAAGTAGAGGCTCACAACCAAGATGATTTTGGATAAACCATTGACATGGTTATAGTGTAATTTGGTATTGGTTTATCTTAACCATAGAATTACACTAGTACACTTTGTGTGTATTAAGCCGGACCGATCCAGAGGTGATTCAATTTATACTGACTATATAATTGAATCAGACCTCAGATATTATGGTGTACATGCTCTTAATCCCCATATAATAATGGGCACATGTACTTAGTATTTATTTCTTTGATTTACCAATGGGCGAGATTTATGTGTTAAATCGATAGGCCTGGTAAGTTGAGAAATAATATTATTTACATAGTGTGTCTTTGATTAATGGAGGAACCCGTGTCCTATATATTAGGATGATGATGTCCCCTTGAGGATCTCATAAAGTTCATCATGTAAATCCTGCAGGTGGACTTGGTCCAACATGCTGATAAGGATGAGTGGTACTACTCATGGAGTTAGATATTAATTAATTAAATTGTTAGTAATTTAATTAATTAATGAACATTCGATATCTTAAACATGGGGAGATATTTTGTACAAATAAAATGTGGAGCCCATATTTAATTATGGGGGTTAGTGAAGTAGATCAATGATGATCCTCTAGTGGAATGGATCATCATTAATGGATTGGGTTATATGTGGTTCGGATCCATTGGGTGGACTAGATCCAACTCCTCCTCATGGTCCCTATTGTAGCCTATTATAAATACCTCTTGAAGCCTAGATCTATATAAGGATGTGGAGAGCCTTCGGTGAAATACAAGTTGTGCTAGGGTTTGCGTTGGAGAGGCTTGGGCGGCAACAAGAGTTGGGCTAGGGTCGGTGGCAACAAGAGGTGGCTAGGGTTTTGCATCTTCTTCCTCTCTTGGTCAGCGCCTCCTCTCATTCTCCAAGGGCCGGCAGCAACATACCTTCTTCCTTGGGATTTGGCCAGCGCCTCTTCCACCTCTCCTAGGGTCGGTGGAAACAAAGGATAGGGTGTCTTCTTCCTTTGTCTTGGCCAGCACATCCTCTCCCTCTCCTTAGGGTCGACGGACACCAAGCTTGGTGGTTGGTGGTTGGCACAAGCAAGGAGAAGAAGGGAGTTTGTTCTTTCCTTGTTCAGAGCAAGTAAGGAAGGGAATACACACGATCTAGGAGGCTTTGATTCTTAGAAGATCGTTGCCCACATGACGTCCAAGAAGAGGATAGGAATACAATAGAAGATCAAGAAGTAAAATAAGAGGTATAATCTTGTTTAATTTTGATTCTAGTTCTTTTGTATTTTGTATGTTATTGATTAACATGGACCCCGATGTTGAAAACAAAAACCGGCAATCCGTTCATCATCTATTCCGCGGCTAATCGAGGAAAAGAGTAAGGTTGCTTGAACAACAAGTTTGTTCAAGCGACTACTCAAATCGAATAGCACGATCATAAATCGGTTGCTTGGGTAATCCATCTCCATCCAAATTAGTTTTGATTAATAAAATTTTAATTCGGGGACATGTGATAGGATCGTCATGCACAAGCGACCGAAGCGCAGAAGCAATTCCCTTCAATATCAACCCCCTGAACTCTGACGATTCGAAAGGGAAACTTGGCTAGGAATAGGTAGTTCCCGGTAGAATCAAAAGTTCATCGGGATAACACATGATCATCCTCTCACAAGATCATAACTAGAGATCTTGGGAGCATTAAATTGATAGCATGTTCAACAATACACAAGTGAAACCGAAATCTTAGAATCCTTTAAGAAACTTTGAGCCCCCTTCGCTTTCTCCAAGTGACACCGTATTTGAGGTAGGCCCATCGTCGACCTCACATCTGACTCGCAAGAGATTTTCTCTGAACAAACAATATTCACTAGACAAATGGTACTTGAATTATAGTCCCTGTGGGATCGATACATAAATTATTACTTGTCGACAACCGTGCACTTACAGGCATTGAGCACAAGTGTGCACTTCAAATCCTCGGCATTCTCGACCGGAGATTTGAGGTCATGCTCGCGTGCATCAAGTTTTTGGCACCGTTGTCGGGGATTGTAGATTCGATACTGGATGAAAAGTGAATATTTTGGATCAGACCTAGATTAGATTTGCTTTCTAGTTTTACTTTATTGCAATTTATATAGTTTTAGATTTTTGTTATCTCTATTCAGTTTAGATTTATTTCACTAGTCATATTTCATTTCCAATTTAAGTTAGCTTTAATTCAGTTTATAAGTTTTCTTTATTTGGTTCATTACTTTTATTTTATTTATTTATTTTTCAATAAGTAGCATATACACTCCTAATTGTGTAGCTTGGTTTATCGTATGCACAGACGCACAAGATTGGAAAATTTTCTTCTGATTGACATAGAAATAGATAGAACTTATCATCAAAGGAGAGCCGAATAGATAGATATGGAGGAACACGGTGCTCCTTTGGCAAACATAGGTAACCGTCCTTTGCAGGATTATGCAGCTCCTAGTGCTAGAGGATATAGACCTAGTATAGCTGGACCATCAATCCTAGCTAATAATTTTGAACTAAAGCCTATACTCACACACATGGTCCAGTAGAGCCAATTCGGAGGAGCTATAACTGAAGACCCTAACCGACACCTGGAAACGTTCTTAGAAATCTGCTCAACTTTGAAATTCAATGGAGTACCCATGGATGCGATCCGTTTGAGCCCATTCCCATTCTCACTGTGGGACAAGGCGAAGACGTGGCTGCACTCTTTGCCCTCAGCAAGCATCACCACATGGGAGAAGTGTGAGACGTAGTTTATGAATAAGTTCTTTCCACCGAGTAAGACAGCTCACATGCGCCACCTAATCACTAGCTTTCACTAGTGTTGGATCTTCGGTGAGCGCTAGAGGGGGTGAATGGCGCGTTCGTCTTTTTTCGAAATTCGATCGTGTTTCTTGTCTACAATTTTCATTAGCGTAGTGGAATATGAAAATACAATATGAATACAAAGACACAAGCATAATCACAACACACAAATATAACGTGGTCCAGAACCTTAGGGTTCCTACTCCACGGGTTGAGCTCAAATGAGCTCTAGTAATGCTAAACACCACTAATCAATCTCTCCTTCTCAGAAAACACTCCAGAGGTGGAGAAAATCTCTTACAAGGGATTACAAAAGTAATACAACAAAAATACAAGTAATTACAAATGAAATACAACAAATGATGTAAATAAACTTTACAAGAGACCTTTTGAATGCTTGCTTGTTTGGTTGCTTGGACTGCACTTGAAGACCCTGAATTGGACCAGCAAATCGCTCCAAATTACCCTAAGAACCATGGCCAAAAACCTCCCCTTCGAGCTCCTTTCAAAACTATAACTCGAGCTAATTTTCATCGAGCAGTCGACTGCTCCTGTAGTCATTGTCTCACAATAACTTAATCCATGCTGGAAAAGTTCCAACAGATATCTAGCAGTCGACTGATCATACTCATCAGTCGAATGCTCATAGCCTCCAGTCAACAGCCAAACCCTAGCAGTGGGCTTGAAAACATTCGGTGTTCGTGTCCTCGACTGGCAATCGACTGCCCTCCATGGTAGTCGACTGCTCAAGGCCAGTCAACTACCCAATGATGGTAGTCGACTGCCAAGGCCACATGTCACAGTTGAACGCCAGTCGATTAGTCATAATCCCAGTCGATCGCTCAATGTCGACTCAGCTGCCAAGTGTCCAAACACTTGACCAGTCGACTTGTCCATAGCCCCAGTCGACTGCTACACCTCAACCATGAGGTTTACCTCAAGTATGATGCCCTCATACTTGCTAGACTGCCATTAGCCTAGACCTAAGCCTTCTAGCCACCTCCATCAGCCTCATGTCTATCGGATCCCTCCAAGTCATCCATGACTTGTTCATCCATACGCTAGCCTTCAGGTGCTTCCATCGGCTATTGTCATGCTATGCTGGTCTACACTACCAAGGCACATTTGGGCTTACGCTGTCGAGACACATGCTTGGACATTATACCGCTATCCATTGGACTTATGCTGCCAAGACTCTACCCTTAGACTTTACGCCGCCAATATCAAACCTTGGACTTACCAAATGCCAAGTACCCATGACTTGAACTTTCACCGCCAAGACTACACACTTGGACTTACATGGCCAAGATTACACCCTTTGTCTTTCCTTGATAACTCCATGTTGGACTATCCAATTGCCAAGACTCAAGCTTGGACTTTCCCTTGCCAAGATCCATGCTTGGACTTTCCATGCCAAGTACTCAAGACTTAGACTTTACCATTGCCAAGACCCATGCTTGGACTTTCCATGCCAAGTGTCCCACTTGGACTTCTCCATAATATGGTCAACCCCATGTCAACCATATAGTCAACTCATTGTCAAACAATAGTCAACTCATCATCAAACATCAAAATAATACTCGAGTCAAACTCAAATCTGGTCAATTGTGACCTGGGCCGATTGTAGCAACAATCTCCCCCTTTTTGATGTTTGGCAAAAACCAAATACCTTTGAGTTAGAAAACTAACTCAATCCAATCCTCCTAATTGTCCAAATTGGGAATTCTCACATTCTCCTATCATCCAAGCATGGAGCTTGGTGTGGAAGTCCAAGGGGGAAACCTTGGCATGGGAAAGTCCAAAGCATTGCGAAGTCGTGCGCTTGGTGCTTGGCATGGGAAAGTCCAAAGCATTGCAAAGCCGTGCGCTTGGTGCTTGGCATGGGAAATCCAAAGTATTGCGAAGTCGTGCGCTTGGTGCATTTGGGAAGTCTTGAGAACTTGACAAGTTCACTAGGCTCGGGGTCCTTGAGTCGGTGAAGGATGGCATTGCGAAGCCGTGCGCTTGGTGCATCTGAGAGACTACCGGACGGGGAGCGAATGGAGTGAGCCCAAAGGGAAGCATACTTCTAGGGCATGAGACGCGAAGGATGGCGTTGCGAAGCCGTGCGCTTGGCGCATCCGAGGGACGTAGGCCGAGGGAAGAGAGCTTTGGTGGGGAACTCCATGAGGGATAAGGTGGACTTGGCCAAGTGGCTAAGACTAAGTGTCGGAGGCTCAAACTTGATGTTTGAGGGTTTACCCGACGGTCGGATGCTCAAACAACTTGGTGTTTGAGGTTTTTCCCGACATCAGTCGACTGGCATAGGTGCCAGTTCGACTGATCCAAGTCGACTAGAGTTCGACTGGTGTAAGGCTAGGTTTTAGCTTGGCGCCGATCGCCATGGATATGGCAATGGCCGAAGTCGAGCCGATCGCTAAGGGATGGCAATGATCGATGGGAGTGTCGCGAGCACGACGCTGAGCCGATCCGATCGGCCGATGTCACCGACCGGTGATGGGCATCATCGAGATCGTAGGTGATCCATTGGAACTTGTCCGACATGGATCTGGCCGTTGTGAGACAACGGCTACAGGGGCATCAATCGGGCCTTTGGCGATCGCTAGCGCGAAAATAGCTTGATGCAGGTTATAAATAGAGCACGAGTTGGAGGATTTCGCAATGATCTTTGTGGAGCTATTGGAGGGGAATTGCTGCTGCATTCCAGTCCTTCAAGAGCCAATCAAAGCAAGCAACAAGCAAAGCGATTAAAGCAATCGGTGAAAGTTTTCTTTTGTATTGTATTTGTGTATTTGCTTGTATTTCTATATTACATTGTAATTGCTTGTGAGAGGTTTCTCCACCTCCGACGTGTTGTCGAGAAGGAGTGTTATAGTTAGTGTCGTGCACATAACTAGAGCTCGGTGAGCTCGCCCGTGGAGTAGGAATCATTCGGTTCCGAACCACGTATATCTTGTGTTGTGTGATTGTGTATTGTTGTTAGTTTCATTATTATTATTATTCCGCTGCGCTAACAACAATCGTAGACAAGCAACGCAAAAGAACGAACGAATTACGACATCCAACGAAAGAGGGCTATTCACCCCCCTCTAGCCGGCCGTACCGATCCCCTACAAGTGGTATCAGAGCCGAGGTCGCTCTTCAAGGACTAACCGCCGCGAGAGCACTACAAATGGCCGGCTTCATCCATCCACCGAAATTCGATGGAGATTTTGCTTGGTGGAGGAAACGGATGGAGGTATACCTAGAAACCGATTTTGATTTTATGATTATTATAGAAAACGGTTTTGAAATGCCTAGGGACAAGTACAACAAGCCAATTGAGAAGTCAAAATGGACCCAAGACCAAATCAAAGACTTCAAGACAAATCTCAAGGTAATCAATTTGATTAGTGATTTGTTGCCTAACACTATTTGGTCTAGATTGGGTGATTATAGGGATGCAAGGGAATTATGGAATAAGGTAATGAAATTCCAAGAAAATTTCCAATCGGCACAAGTAGAGGAGAATGCCGAAGAAGAAGCACCCACAACATTTGAAGATGTTGATGATTTGGTGGAGACCTCCACCTCTAGCATTGAGGGGGAGGAAAGGCAATCTTCCATCCCGGAGCAAGAACAAGAAGCATCTACATCCGGGAGAAGTGAAGATCATGAAGAGGCCTCCACCACCTCCCTAGGTGACTCATGTATTATAATTAATCGTAAAGATTATATTATTTGTTTTGAGTGTAGGGAGAAAGGGCATTACAAGAGCAAATGCCCTAAATTGGCTAAGAAGAAGGCATCGACACCAAAAGTCAACCCAAAGTCAAACAATGCCGGTGTTCCCAAAATCAAGAGCAAAGAGCACATTGTGTGCTTCAAATGCAATCAAAAGGGACACTACCGAAGCCAATGCCCTAGGGGGAGGAAGAAAGGGCAAGAAGGTGCAATTCATGTAGGGGGAGCTCCTAAAGCTAACCCTAAGGTACATTTAGTTAATGCACCTTTAATTCCTAAAGTCAAAAAGCATGCTAAAAATTATTTTAGTTCTCTTGCTATTATAAATGAAAAGCACGCTAGGAGAAACAATAAGGTCTATTGCTTAGGTGCTAAGCGTGTTAGTTTCTCTAAGGACAAACCTAGGACCCAAAACACTAGACCTATCCTACCTGGGAAATCAATTAGAAGAATTGAAGAGAATTTGGGTATTAATCCCAAGAAATCTAGGCATATGCCTAAGAAGAAAACCAACTCCCAAAAACCTAATGAAAATTCAAAAATGGGAAAATTAGAGCTAGAGAACCAAGCCTTGAGGTCAAGGCTAGAAAAATTGGAGAAGACCCTAGAAATAATATCAAATTCGGTTAAGGGGTCAAATGTCCAAAAATCAAGACCTAGGAAGCAAGAAATATCTAAGGGCAAGAAGGGTTTGGGTCACAAACCTATGTCCTACCATAATGTTCCATTTAATTATGGAACAACATCTAGGTCAAGAAAAACCAAGGCTAATAGGGAAGTTATCCCTAAGTCTAGCCATGGTGTATGTTTAGTGGCCAAGGACTTAAGAAAAACCAAGAAGGCCACTAGGAAGGTCAATGGAGGAGTCACCTCTAGAGTTGACCCAAGTAAGACCCAAAAGACTATGGCTTTAAAGCCTAAAAGGGTCATTAGGAAGGTATCTAGGGAAGTTATCCCTAGGGAATACCTTGTTAACCCAAGGAGCTCCAATAGGTATTGGGTTCCTAAAAGCGTGATCGATTCACGCTAAATGGGTTAGGGTGTGTCAACCCTAAATGGATGGGTAGTTAACCTAACCATAGTAGAGTTGACACATTAGGGTGTGCCAATATGGTTTGAGAAGTTAAAAATGATTTAAATTGGCACAATTAGGTCATAGAGGTATTGGTGTGCCATTTTGGGTTTTTGGCACACTAGGAAAATGAATGGCAATAAGGCAAAATAGAATTAATCCCTAAAAATGGCAAATTGATTTTCACACTTAGGTATTCTATACCTTAGTATATTTTACTTGCCATGTTTTGTTTGCCTTGCCATGTCATGACATCATTTTCATTTTTATCTATAAAATGTCATGATCATGTTTAGATTTATGTTTAGATGTCATGTATGCTTAAGTTTCGTTCACATGCCATGACATCATGATATTGGCATATGTTTTTATCTATATCATATCTATGCCATAATCATATCATGCATGAATTAAAATGGAGTTAAGGACTATGGCATAATTTGAAAGGAATCAAATAATATTGCCTTAGAAATATGCATGAGACCATTTTAAAGAACAAAAACCCACATCTCACTAGATTAATTGCCTTGAATGTGTTTTTACACATCTAGATATAAGTGAGATGTTTAAGGAAAAGAAATTAAAGGTTTTGAAAACTTTTTGAAAACATTTTGAAAAACCTTGGTGAAGCCTATCTTTTGATAGCTATCACCATTGAATGGGATGATACAAAGAGGGCTCTTTATTGAAGCTTTTCTAAACTTTTGAACTTTGTATCAATCTCCTAATTTAATGGGTAAAATAATTTTCTAATATTTTTCACCCATAATGTTTAGGATAAGTAATATGCATATGAAATTTCACGAATTTTAAACTTATGTATATTTACTTATGGATTTTGGAATCCATTTGAATGTCAAAAATAGATTACGATCGACCGCTATGGATGGCGATCGATGAGGGTGGTAGCCGATCGATTGATTTCAATGATCGCCTAAGCCGATTTCGTAAATCTTGTTGGTTAGGCCCATGTTCAGCTATGTTTTGGTCCCCTAACCACTTCTAACCCTAGGATATGCTTGGGAGAGCATTAGAGAGGGTGGAAATCCATTGGATATGGATTAGGAGTTGGGTTGAGGGTGAGTATCAATTTTAAGGTGGAAGAGAGTTCATTGTTGAACTTTGCCTTAATTTTGATTTGGTTAATGTTCCTATTGGCTTAGGGACTCTCCAAGGACATTGTTGGTGCAATGGTCAAGGGGGAGCAAGCCTCTAGGGGGAGATATCCGTCATGGGAAGATGGATGTGTATTTCCTCATGGGAGGAAATTGGGTTGCCTCTCTTTAAGTGATATGAGATCACTAGAAAGATGGTAGGCATGTGTTCCTCCAAGGGAGAGACTGTAAGATCTCATTGGGATATGAGACATTCATACCCTTGGGGAGGACCTTTTTGATGTAATGTCAAAAAGGGGGAGAAGTTACCAAGTTACCAATTAGGGTTCGTTTGAATTCTCATTGGGATATGAGAATTGCCAATATGGGAGAATTGGTAGACTTGAGATGGTAGTTTTGTCAATCATCAAAAAGGGGAAGATTGTTGGTGCAATCGGCCCAGCAGTACCTTGATGGTATTTTGATGATAGACAAAACTCATGACATGGGATTGTCATGGGAAAGTCCAACATGGTGTTGGCATGGAAAATCCAAGCATGGAGCTTGGTGTGGGAAAGTCCAACATGGCGTTGGCATGGAAAATCCAAGCATGGAGCTTGGTGTGGGAAAGTCCAACATGGGGTTGGCATGGAAAATCCAAGCATGGAGCTTGGTGTGGAAGTCCAAGGGGGAAGCCTTGGCATGGGAAAGTCCAAAGCATTGCGAAGCCGTGCGCTTGGTGCTTGGCATGGGAAAGTCTAAAGCATTGTGAAGTCGTGCGCTTGGTGCTTGACATGGGAAATCCAAAGCATTGCGAAGTCGTGCGCTTAGTGCTTGGTGAGAAATGCATTGCGAAGCCGTGCGCTTGGTGCATTTGGGAAGTCTTGAAAACTTGGCAAGTTCACTAGGCTCGGGGTCCTTGAGTCGGTGAAGGATGACATTGCGAAGCCGTGCGCTTGGTGCATCTGAGGGACTACCGGACGGGGAGCGAATGGAGTGAGCCCAAAGGGAAGCATACTTCTAGGGCATGAGACGCGAAGGATGGCGATGCGAAGCCGTGCGCTTGGCGCATCCGAGGGACGTAGGCCGAGGGAAGAGAGCTTTGGTGGGGAACTCCATGAGGGATAAGGTGGACTTGGCCAAGTGGCTAAGACTAAGTGTCGGAGGCTCAAACTTGATGTTTGAGGGTTTACCCGAAGGTCGGATGCTCAAACAACTTGGTGTTTGAGGTTTTGCCCGACATCAGTCGACTGGCATAGGTGCCGGTTCGACTGATCCAAGTCGACTAGAGTTCGACTGGTGTAAGGCTAGGGTTTTGTGCTTAGCGATCGACCGCCATGGATATGGCAATGATCGAAGTCGACAATGCAGCCGACCGCGAGCGATGGCCGATCGATGGGAGTGTCGCGAGCACAACGCCCCATAGCCGATCGGGCACCGATTATTGATCACCAATGACCGATGGGCATCATCGACCGGGTAGGTGATCCGCTGAACTTGTCCGACGTGGATCCGCCGCAGAGACAACGACTACAGGGGCCGATCGGGCCTTGGCCGATCGCTAGGCGCGAAAACAGCTTGATGCAGGTTATAAATGGAGCACGAGTTGGAGGATTTCGCAATGATCTTTGTGGAGCTATTGAAGGGGAATTGCTACTGCATTCCAGTCCTTCAAGAGCCAATCAAAGCAAGCAACAAGCAAAGCGATCAAAGTAATCGGTGAAAGTTTTCTTTTGTATTGTATTTGTGTATTTGCTTGTATTTCTATATTATATTGTAATTGCTTGTGAGAGGTTTCTCCACCTCCGACGTGTTGTCGAGAAGGAGTGTTATAGTTAGTGTCGTGCACATAACTAGAGCTCGGTGAGCTCGCCCGTGGAGTAGGAACCATTCGGTTCCGAACCACGTATATCTTGTGTTGTGTGATTGTGTATTGTTGTTAGTTTCATTATTATTGTTATTCCGCTGTGCTAACGACAATCGTAGACAAGCAACGCAAAAGAACAAACGAATTACGACATCCAACGAAAGAGGGCTATTCACCCCCCTCTAGCCGGCCGTACCGATCCCCTACAACATCTAGGATGCCTTCACTCTTCCTAATGATAAGTATCATATCACTAAAGAGAGGCAATCCTCACTTCTCCAAATTCTCCCCATACGAGGAAGAACACATCCATCATCCCATGATGGATAACCTCCCCCTAAAGGCTTGTTCCCCCTTGACTATTGCACCAACAATGTCCTTAGAGAGTCCCTAAGCCTATATAAACACTAAACCATCAAAATTAAGGTCAAAAGTTCAACCTTGAACTTTCACACACATTAAAATTGATACACACCCTAAACAACTCTCCTAATCCATATCCAATGGATTTTCTATTAGTGCCTATAAGATCCACATATCTCCACAATGGTATGATATTGTCCACTTTGGGCCTAAGCTCTCATGGTTTTATTTTTGGGCTTTACCCAAAAGGCCTCATACTAATGGAGATATCTTCCATCTTATAAGCACATGATCTTTTCTATATCTTACCAATGTGGGACTTAATTGTATTCTCAATACTCCCAACAATCCCCCCCCCCCTCAAACGAAGGACCACATTAAACCCTCCCCCCCCCCTCAAGCCTATCCGTCCTCGAAGGACTTGCTCTGCTTGATGTCTGATCCTTAACCCACCAGGACTTCCTGCCAACTGTCTGGTTATCCTGACCCAACTAGACTTCCTGCGAGTTGTTCAGCCCTTCTGGCTCAACTAGACTTCCTGCCAATTGTTCGGCCCTCCTGACCCAACTGGACTTCCTGCCTGGTGTCTGGTTCTCTTGATTTGGACATGGGAGCTCTACTTCCTTCATTCGAGGTTCATGGATTGACATGGACCATGACTCTGATACCAATTATTAGTGCCTATAAGATCCACATATCTTCACAATGGTATGATATTGTCCACTTTGGGCCTAAGCCCTCATGGTTTGTTTTTATGCTTTACCTAAAAGGCCTCATACTAATGGAGATATGTTCCATCTTATAAGCACATGATCTTTTTCATGTCTTACCAATGTGGAACTTTGATTGTATTCTCAATACTCCCAACATTTTCACCCTTATAATGCTTTCCAAAGTATATCCTAGGGTTAGGAGCAATTAGGGTAGCCTAACATAGCTGAAATCAGGCTAAACAAACCTTGTTTACCCGAAATCAGGCTTGGCAGTCGACTTTGTCAATCAACAATCGACTTCCCTTGATGCCAATTGAATGTCATCCATGGCAATCGACTGATTTCTGCATGTGTAGAAATCAGGTTCAAAAAACTGAGATTCGAAAAATCATAAGTAATTATACATAAATCAAAAAATTACGAAAATTTATATGTATAATACTTAAGTCAGTCATTATGGGTGAAAAATATTTGAAAAATAAAATACCCATAAAATAGTGAGATTGATACAAAGTTCAAAAATAAGAAAAACTTCATTATTTTGAGCCTACTTTGTATTAACTTCATCAATGGCGACTTCTATCAAAAGATAGACTACACCAAGGTTTTTTAAAATGATTTTGAAATATTTTTAAAATCTTATTTTGAACCATGGTCTCTAGGCTTAATGCACATGACTTGTACATAAGCTTTCCTCATGATTCATCTATGGTATAAGATGAGTTTGAGTTCATCTAGATGCAACAACTATGCACCTTGAACTTAACTCATTTCCTAGCATCTCACAGGTGTCTAGGGTGTATGAAAACACACACATGTCAATTTGATGTGAGATGTGAGTTTTGTTCTTCCTAATCTAAGGTCTCATGTATTTTTCTAGGCAACACTATTTGATTCCCTTATATATGAGACTTCAAATAATGTCATAGTCCTTACATCAATTTTATTAATGCATGAATGATGATTATGGCATATAATATAACATAAATAAACATGCGCCAATAATCATGATGTCATGGCATATGAATAAAATCTAAGTATACATGACATTAAAAATTAACCCTAAGCATGATCATGACATTTTATATGATAAAATAAGAATGATGTCATGACATGTTATATGGCAATCAAATCAGTGCAAATAAAAAGTAAAGGTATAAGAATACCTAAATTTTAGTATAAATTATCATTTTTTATGATTGAGTTCATTTTGTCATATTACTACTCATCCCAAGTGTGCCAAAAATTCAAAAATGGCACACCAAGACCTCTAAATATAATTGTGCCAACTTGATCAATTTTTCATAGTTCTCAACATGTATTGGCACATCCTAAAATCCTTTAGGATATAAAATTCAACCTTATTTTCAAAGTATCCCATTACCTTGGAAATGACCTAAAGTTCCAACTTTGCCATGGTTGGGTTAACTACTCATCCATTCAAGGCTAACACAACCTAACCCATTTAGCGTGAATCGATCACCCTCCTAGGAACCCAATACCTATTGGAGCTCCTTGGATTTACAAGGTATTCACTAGGGATGACTTCACTTGATACCTTCCTAATGACCCTTCTAGGCTTTGAAGCCTTGGTCATTTTGATCTTACCGAGGTTAACTCTAAGGGTAAGTCCCCTTATAACCTTCTTAGTGGCTTCCCTAGGTTTCCTTGAAACCTTAGCCACTAAACACCTATCTTGGTTACCCTTAGGGATAACTTCCCTAGTAATCTTGGCTTTCCTAGACCTAGATTGAGTTCCATAATCAAATGGAACACTATGATAGGTCTCCTTGGGCTTAGGTTTGTGACCCAAACATTTCTTACCCTTTGATGGCTCTTGTTTTCTAAACCCCTAAGTTTTGACCATTAGACCCCCTAAATGAGTTTGTCATTTTTGCTAGGGTATTTTCCAATTTTTCAAGCCTTGACCTCAAGGATTGGTTTTCTAATTCTAATTTTTCTCAATTTTGATTTTTCATTAATCTTTTGGGAATGACACTTCTTAGGCATATGTCTATAGTTCTTAGGATTAATGCCTAGGTGATTCTCTACCTTTCTAATATTTTCCTTAGGTAGAATTGTTTTAGGGTTATTGTATCTAGATTTGTCCTTAGCCCTAAAATTGAAAGATTTTGCACCTAAGCAATAAAACCTATTTCTAGCATGCTCTTTATGAACAATAGTAAGATTACTCCTAGCATGCTTTTGCCTATTACTTAAAGAATGAGCATTATTAAAATTTACCTTAGGGTTTGCTTTAAAAGCTCCCCTTACATTTGATGCTCCTTCTATACCCTTGCTAGGCTTCCTCCCCCTAGGGCATTGGATTTTATAATATCCCTTTTGATGGCAATTGAAGCACACAATGTGCTCTTTGCTCTTCTTAAAGGGAACTTCGGCATCCTTAGGCTTCTTATTTACTTTTGGTGCTGGCGCTTTCTTCTTAGTCAATTTTGGGCACTTACTCTTGTAATGCCCGACTTCCCTATACTCAAAGCATATAATATGATTTTTATTTATGATTGAAATGCTTGAGTTACCTAGGGTGGTGGCAGGAAAAATTTGGTCAAATTCTTCATGGCTCCCGGAGTGGAAATTCTCTCCTCCCCCTCAATCCTTGAGGTGGAGGCTTCCTCCAATTCTTCCTCTTCCTCGGATGTTGATGGTCGTTCAACCTCCGATTCCTCAAGCTCTTGTGATGATGATGATGATTCTTCCTCTTCCGAGTCTTCTTGAGCTTGAGATAAGGAGCACTCCTCTCCTTTTTCTTGTGCCAGTTCGGGATTTTCGTGGAACTTTACCAACTTGTTCCACAACTCCTTAGCATCCCTATAACTTCCTAATCTAGACAAAATATCGTTAGGTATCAAATTTTCTAATATTTTTGTTACCTTCTCCATTCTTCCCCCTCGGAGCATTGAATCCTATAATCACAGCAAACCAATTTTCTATATTGGACATTAGGAAATATTCCATCCTACCTTTCCAATATGCGAAATCTTCGCTGTCAAAGGTGGGTGGAATTACTATGTCATCGCCCAATCTCTCGTTGAGCTCCACCTTCTCCTTTAGCACTTTTGCTCCTTCGGTTGTGAAGCTGGTGAAGAGCAACCCACTTTAATACCACTTATTGGATCTTCGGTGAGTGCTAGAGGGGGGATGAATGGCGCATTCATCATTTTTCGAAATTAGATCATGTTGCTTGTCTACAACTTTCATTAGCACAGTGGAATATGGAAATACAATATGAAGACAAAGATGCAAACATAATAACAACACACAAATATAATGTGGTTCTGAACCTTAGGGTTCCTACTCCACAGGTTGAGCTCAAATGAGCTCTAGCTATGCCAAACACCACTAATCAACCTCTCCTTCTCAAAAAACACTTTAGAGGTGGAGAAAACCTCTTACAAGGGATTACAAAAGTAATACAATGAAAATACAAGCAATTACAAATGAAATACAACAAATGATGTAAAGAAAACTTTACAAGAGATCTTTTGAGTGCTTGCTTGTTTGGTTGCTTGGGTTTCACTTGAAAACCCTGAATTGCACTAGCAAATCACTCCAAATCTCCCTAAGAACCATGGATAAAAACCTCCCCTTTGAGCTCCTTTTAAAGTTGCAACTCGAACTGATTTTTGCCAAGCAGTCGATAGCTCATACCCATCAATCGACTGCTCATGTAGTCGTTGTCTCACAATGACATAATCCATGCTGAAAAAGTTCCAACAGATACCTAGCAGTTCATAGCCTCTAGTCGACTGCAGAACCCTATCAATTGACTTGGAAACATTCTATGCCCATGTCCTCGACTGGCAATCAACTGCCCTCCATGGTAGTCGACTGCTCAAGGCCAGTCGACTACCTAATGCTAGCAGTCGACTGCCAAGGCCCCTTACCACAATCGAACGGTAGTCGACTCATGGCAGTCGACTGGTCATAATTCCAGTCAACTGCTCAGTGTCGACTCGACTACCAAGTGTCCAAACACTTGACCAGTCGATTTATCCATAGCCCTAGTCGACTACTACACCTCAACCATGAGGTTTACCTCAAGTATGATGCCCTCATACTTGCTAGACCACCCTTTGCCTATACTTAAGCCTTCTTGCTACCTCCATCATCCTCACGCCTATCAGATCCCTCCAAGTCATCCATAACTTGTTCATCCATACGCTAGCCTTTAGGTGCATCCTTCGGCTATTGTCATGTTAAGCTGGTCTACACTGTCAAGACACATTTGGGCTTACGTTGCCAAGATACACGCTTGTACTTTACGCCACCAACCATTGGACTTGTACTACCAAGACTCCACCCTTGGACTTTACGCCGCCAATATCAAACCTTGGACTTTCCAAATGCCAAGTACCCATGACTTGGACTTTCACCGCCAAGACTACACACTTGGACTTACGTGGCCAAGACTACACCCTTGGTCTTTCCTTGCCAACTCCATGTTAGACTTTCCAATTGTCAAGACTCAAGCTTGGACTTTCCCTTGCCAAGACCCATGCTTAGACTTTCCATACCAAGTACTCAAGAGTTGGACTTTACCATTGCCAAGACCCATGCTTGGACTGACTTTACCATTGCCAAGACCCATGCTTGGACTTTCCATGCCAAGTGTCCCACTTGGACTTCTCCATCATATGGTCAATCCCATGTCAACCATATATAGTCAACCTATTATCAAACAATGGTCAACTCATTGTCAAACATCAAAACACTACTCGAGTCAAACTCGAGTCTAGTCAATTGTGACCTGGGCCAATTGCACCAACAATTTCCACCGAGTAAGACAGCTCACATGTGTCACCTAATCACTAGCTTTCACTAGAAGGAAGAAGAGTCTCTTTTCGAAGCCTGGGATCGCTATAAAGGGTTACTTCATCAATGTCCCAACCATGGTCTCGAGAGGTGGCTGGTGATCCATATATTCTATAATGGGATCACGTACGCCATGAAGATTCCCTTGGATTCTGTTGCAAGAGGAGCTTTGATGAACAAAACTATCGAAGAAGCAGAAGAATTGATTGAGGAGGTGGACCAAAACCACCATCAATGGACTTCCAAACGTAGTCACCCAACACCTACAGCCAGAAGATATGTCATCAACTCCATCGATCATCTAGCGGTGAGGATGGATGCACTGAGCAAATGATTTGACTCCCTAACCCCTACTTCTGTATGTACAACAAATTCCTTTAGTAATGGAGTATCAGCATACCAGGAGGACTACTATGGAAAGCAGAGCAGTTTTAAAGAGCAAGTTGTGCATGTCGATATGATGGTCGATTATAATCAAAGGTCCAACAATCCATACTCTACCACGTACAATCCTGGATGGAGGAACCACCCAAACTTTTCATACAGGAACAATTTTGGAAATTTCCAACAGTCGGGAGGGTACGGACAGCAAGGCAATTGGCAGCAGCAACCGCCTAAATCCAGACTTGAGTTAATGATGGAAGGCTTCATTTCTACCCAGACAAAGGCTAATGTGGAATTCCATCAGTGACATCAAAGAACCGAAGAGGTACTGAGGGAGTTGAAGGCCTATATTGATGGGCTCACAAGCCACACTAAGATGTTGGAAACGCAAGTAGCCCAGATAGCCAAGACTGCATTACAACCTGCGGAAAGTTCTTTCGAAACATCTGAGCCAAGCCCGAGGGAACATTGTAATGCCATTTACACTTCAGAATGGTAGCAAGACTTGGTAAAGGGAGATGGGGCATACAGGGAATTAGTGGGTCTGAAAAATAAGAATACTAAGGGGTGCGCAGCCATGATTTCAACTTTAGTAAGCCAAGTAAAAATTGAAGATAAGATTCCACCCAAGCTTGATGACCCTGGTGATTTTGTCATAACCTGCATGATCCATGGGGAGAGTTTTGACGAAGCATTATGTGACCTAGGGTCATCTATTAGCATGATGCCTTACGCGTTCTATAGGGAGATGGGACTGAATGGGATACAGTCGGCTGACATGGTTCTTTGAATGACATATGACATGATTAGGGAACCAATTGGCATGTTGGAAAATGTACCTGTTATTGTAGAAAATTCCTTGATACCTACAGACTTCATTATTCTAGACACAAGACAAGATCCTCATACCCCACTCTTCCTTGGGGGACAATTTCTGGCAACTGCTGGGGCTCGCATAGATGTGAAGGAGCACAGAGTCTCCTTGGAATGGACGGCAAGATCATAGAGTTTAACTTATCGGGGTGTAAGGATCCATTCCTAGCAAGGTATACTTCTTGCAGGATAGCAAAGACCCCAGTGGAATATAAACATTCTGACGTCAATGAGTGGAAGTTCACGAAACCACCAGAGCCGAGCTAAAGCATATGAGTATGATCGAGCTAAAGACTTTAAACAAGAGCTTCTTAGGAGGCAACCCAAGTTTAACTTTATTGGTTTTTACATTCATGCATGTTAGTTAAGGTTTTAGATTTGGTTCATTATTATGAATGAGTGTTTAGTTGCATATAGAATTTTTCCCTAGGTTAAGAGAGATTTTTTTCAGAACCCCAGAAGGAAGCATAGGCGAGCGTGTGAATTCCACAGGACCATGCCCAACAAGCAGAAGAGCACATGGCAAGAATGTGGAAAGTCTCGAACCATGTGGCACTCTAGGATGTTGGTGCAATCGACCCAGGTCACGATTGACCTTACTCGAGTTTGACTCGAGTGATGTTTTGATGTTTGACATAGGATGTTTGACAAAGTGGTTTGACATTGATGTTGGACATTGATGTCGGTTAATATGTTGGGGAGATTGTTGGAGCAATCGACCCGGGTTATGTTTGACCGGACTCGAGTTTGACTCGAGGGAGACTTTGATGGTTGACTAGGGTTGACCATGTGATTAAGGGAAAGTCCAAGCATGAGTCTTGGCAAGGTAAAGTCCAAGTCATGGATACTTGGCATGGAAAGTCCAAGTCATGGGTACTTGCCATTTGGGAAAGTCCAAGTCTTGAGTACTTGGCACAAGGAAAAGTCCAACATGGGTTGCCAAGGGAAAGTCCGAGCTTGAGTCTTGGCATTTGAGAAGTCCAAGGGGATTGATATTGGCGGCGTAAAGTCCAAGCGGAGTCTTGGCGGCGTAAGTCCAATGTGCCTTGGCAGTGTAGACACCGTTAGCATGACATAGCCGAGGGAAGCAACTGGAGGCTAGCGCGATGGATGAACAAGTCATGGATGACTTGGAGGGATCTGAGAGGCGTGAGGCTGATGGAGGTGGCTAGAAGGTTTAGGTCTAGGCTAAGGGTGATCTAGCAAGTATGGGGGCACCATACTTGGGTTAAAACCTCATTTTTGAGGTTGGCAGTCGACTGGCATTATGGCCGGTTCGACTGCCGTGAGTCGACTTGAGTTCGACTGCTGTTTAAGAGCTGGAATTGCTCAGCGATCGCTCATTGGAAGCGATCGTGTCGACGGAAGCCGATCGGCGATGTCGACGATCGTGATGCCGATCGATGTCGACGGCGATCCCGAGTGTCGAGCACAGAACGCTCCGTAGCTGACTGGGCAGTCGACTACAGGCGCTGGCAGTCGACTTCCAATGTTGGCAGTCGACTGCCAAGAGTCCCGTTGGAACTTGTCCAACGTTGATTGAGCCGTTGTCTCACAGCTACAGTGTTGGCAGTCGACTGGGGACTTATGGCAGTCGACTACCAGGTGAAAATCTAGCCCGATGGAGGATAAAAGCAGCTGTTCGTGGAAGGCTCAATTAATCAGATTTTTTGGAGCTTACCTGAGGCGATTTGCAGGTGCATTTCAGGGCCCTTCAACCTCATCCAAGCAACCAACAAGCAAAGCGCTCAAACTCTAGTTTTGTAAAGTGTTCTTTACATTTCTTTGTATTTTGCTTGTATTTTTGCGTATTACTTTTGTAATCTATCGTAAGAGGATTCTCCACCTCCGACTTGTGTCGAGAAGGAGTTTATTATGCTTAGTGGTGTTTGTGACATCGCTAGGGTTCGTACGAACCCAATCCGTGGAGTATGAACTGTTTCAGTTCTGAACCACGTTATATTTTCGTGTTGTGCGTGTGTTCGTGTTTGTTTCATTTTATTGTTTTTATTATCATTATTTCGCTGCGCTAACACGATTTGTAGACGCGATCACGTTCAAATTCCATCATCGTACGGGCAAAATGCTATTCACCCCCCCCCCTCTAGTGGGCGCACAGGTCCCAACAAGTGGTATCAGAGCCCGGGGCTCTTCTACGGATTAACAACCCGGAGTCAAGACGCTAGAGGAAAAGATGGAAGTCCAAGGACAATTGGGATGGGATATCAACACCCCAATTCCGTATGCCTTCTATGGACGAGAATATTTCAATTCTTGGAAGGCGAGAATTGAAGATTTTTTGATGATGAGAGACCTTGAGGAGTGGTCCGCGTTGATGGAAGGATTTGAATATCCTAAGGGACGAAAGGGAGGGTTTCTCAAGAAGAAGAAGTGGAGTGAGGAGAAACTCCAACAATTCGATAAAAACAAGAAGGTAATCAAATTCATTTTTGATTTAATTCCTAATGACCTCTTGTGTAGCCTAGGTGACTATGTGGATGCCAAGGAGCTATGGAGCGATTTGGCCAAGCTCCATGAAAGTCTATCATCGGTCCAAAAAGAAGGACCATCACCCTCTCAAGCTCAAGAAGAAACATCCAAAGAGCTAGAGGATTCGGAGGTTGATAGGGAATCAACATCCGGATCTGAAGAGGTAGAAGCAATGGAAGAAGTGGAGGAGGCATCCACCTCTAGGTTTGAGGGGGAGAGACCATCCACACCAGAGCTGGAACAAATAAAGAAGATGCCTCAACCTCCGGTCAAGATGAAGAAGTTTCAATTCCAACACCTACATCCACCATAGGTAACTCAAACATATCAATTTGTAATAAAAATCATATCATATGTTTTGAGTGTAGAGAAGCCGGGCACTACAAGAGCAAGTGCCCAAAGAAGGTTAGGAAAGCTCCACCGGCACCAAAAGTCAAGGATGCCGATACCCCAAGTCAAAAGAGCAAGGAGCATATCATATGCTTCAAGTGTAACTCAAAGGGGCATTACCGGAGTCAATGTCCTAGGGGGAGCAAAAAGACCCAAGAAGGAGCTACACATGTAGGGGGAGCTTCCAAAGCTAACCCTAAGGTATTTTTGAATAAAGCTTTTTATTCAAATAATGTCAAAAAGCATGCTATAAATAATTTTAGCAATCTTGCTATTTATCAAAAAGAGCATGCTAGAAATAGAGAATGTTGCTTAGGAGCTAAGAAGGTCAACCTTAGGAGTAAGGAGAAATTTGGGACTAATGTCCCTAAAAACAACTTATCTAAGGACAAACCTAGGTTAAATAACGTTAGAAAAATTTTACCTAGGGAGACCATTAGAAAGGTGCAAGAGCACCTAGGTTTCAATCCTAAATGGACTAGGCATATGCCTAGGAAATCCCATGCCCAAAAACCAAATCAAAATTCTAAAGTTGGGAAATTAGAATTAGAGAACCAAGCCTTGAGGTCAAGGCTTGAAAAGCTTGAAAAGACCCTTAAGGTTATGCAAAATCAAATGCAAGGGTCAATTAGTCAAACTTCTAGGTCAAAATCTCAAAGTCAACATTTAGGACCCAAGAAGCAAAAGTCACTCAAGGGCAAGAATGGTTTGGGTCTCAAACCTAAGCCTAAGGTGGCTTATCATAGTGTTCCATTAGATTATGGAACACTAATTAGGTCTAGGAAGACCAAGGTCAATAGGGAAGTCATCCCTAAGGTTGTGCCTAGTGGCTAGGGTTTCTAGGAAACCTAGGGTGGCCACTAAGAAGGTTATTAGGGAGGCAATCCTTAAAGTTAACCATGGCAAAACCCAAATGACCAAGGCTAACAAGCCTAGAAGGGTCATTAGGAGGGTATCTAGGGAGGTTATCCCTAAGGAATACCTAGTATACCCAATGAGCTCAAATAGATTTTGGGTTCCTAGGAGCGTGATAGATTCACGCTAGATGGGGTTAGGGTGTGCCAACCTTGATTGGATGGGTAGTTAACTCAACCATGATAAAGGTGGTTTTTTTAGGTTATTTTCAAGGTTAGGGTCACCTTGGAAATACATTTGAGTCTTAATCCTAAAAGATTTTAGGATGTACCAATATTATTTGAGAAATTTGATAAAATGATCAAATTGGCACAATTTAGGTTTAGAGGTTGGTGTGCCATTTTGGGTTTTTGGCACACTTGGGAGAAAAGTAGAAATATGGAAAAATATGATGAATTATATCAAATGGCAATTAATATTAAGATTTAGGTATTATTGTACCTATATATTTTATATGCCATGCTTTTTTTGCCATATAACATGTCATGACATCATGCTTACTTTTATTCATTGTATATGTCATGTTCATATTTTAGGATTAAGGTTTTTAAATGTCATGTGTTTTTAGATTTTATCATATGCCATGACATCATGATCATTGGCCATGTTTTATTTTTGCTCTCATTATGCCATGATCATTTCATGCATTAACTTGATTGAAAATTGATTTAAGGACAATGGCATGACTTGGAGTCCCATTCATAAGGGAATCAAGTAGGGTTGCCTTAGTAAATGCATGAAACCCTAGATTAAATGAAACAAAACCCACATCTCACATCCAATTGACATGTATGTGTATTTATACACCCTAGATACATGTGAGATGTTAGGATATGAGTTAAGTTTAAGGTGCATAGTTTTTGCATCTAGATGAACTAAAACTCATCTTATTTCATTTGTGGATCATTGGGAAAGCTTGTATACAAGTCATGTATATAGAGCCCAAGGAATATGATCCAAAATAGGTTTTTGAAAACATTTTTAAATCATTTTGAAAAGCCTTGGTGAAGTCTATCTTTTGATAGCAATCACCATTGATTGAGTTGATACAAAATAGGGCTAAAACATTGAAAATTTCAATGGTTTTGAGTTTTGTATCAAACTCACTATTTTATGGGTAAAATAATTTTAAAATATTTTTCACCCATTGTTTTGCTTATAAGTAATATATGTATCAAATTTCGTGATTTTTCGATATACGTAGAATTACTTATGATTTTTTAAATTTTGATTTCGATAACAAATTGAGAATTTCTTATCGATCATTTTTGTTGGCACGTGATCTTACATCATGAGTCGACTGCTAGGTCTGATTTTGGGAAAACAAGATTGTTTAGCCCGTGTTCAGCTATGGTAAAGTTTCCTATTCACTCATAACCCTAGGATATGCTTTGGGAAGCATGTGAAAGAGTGAAAATCCATTGGATATGGATTTGGAGATGTTTTAGGGTTTGTATCAATCTTAAGGTGAGTGAAAGTTCTATGTTGAACTTAGAACCTTAATTTTGATGGTTTAGATTTCCTATTGGCTTAGGGACTTCCCAAAGACATTGTTGGTGCAATTGTCAAGGGGGAGCAAGCCTTTGGGGGAGTTATCCATCTTGGGATGATGGATGTGTTTCTCTTCTTAAAGGGGGAGAAGTTATTGGGAGAGTATCATCAATTGGGAAAATTGATGGGATGTTTGAGAAACCCAATTTGGAAATTATGAGAGAGTATAGGATTGCCTCTCTTGAGTGATATGGGACTTATCACTAGGAAGATGGTAGGCGTCCTAGGTATTTTTGGATCAAGGGGGAGATTGTAAGATCTCATTGGAACATGAGACATTGACCTCCTTTGAGAGATAACCTTTTTGATGTATGTCAAAAAGGGGGAGAAGGTAAAATTACCAATTTGGAAAATTGGTAAGGGAATTTGAGTTAGGGGCCTAACTCAAAGTTTATTTTGTCAAACATTAAAAAGGGGGAGATTGTTGGTGCAATCGACCCAGGTCACAATTGACCTTACTCGAGTTTGACTCGAGTGATGTTTTGATGTTTGACATAGGATGTTTGACAAAGTGGTTTGACATTGATGTTGGACATTGATGTCGGTTAATATGTTGGGAGATTGTTGGAGCAATCGACTCGGGTTATGTTTGACCGGACTCGAGTTTGACTCGAGGGAGACTTTGATGGTTGACTAGGGTTGACCATGTGATTAAGGGAAAGTCCAACCATGGGTCTTTGCAAGGTAAAGTCCAAGTCATGGATACTTTGCATGGAAAGTCCAAGTCATGGGTACTTGGCATTTGGGAAAGTCCAAGTCTTGAGTACTTGGCACAAGGAAAAGTCCAACATGGGTTGGCAAGGTAAAGTCCAAGCTTGAGTCTTGGCATTTGAGAAGTCCAAGGGGATTGATATTGGCGGCATAAAGTCCAAGCGGAGTCTTGGCGGCGTAAGTCCAATGTGCCTTGGCGGTGTAGACACCGTTAGCATGACATAGCCGAGGGAAGCAACTGGAGGCTAGTGCGATGGATGAACAAGTCATGGATGACTTGGAGGGATCCGAGAAGCGTGAGGCTGATGGAGGTGGCTAGAAGGCTTAGGTCTAGGCTAAGGGTGGTCTAGCAAGTATGGGGGCACCATACTTGGGTTAAAACCTCATTTTTGAGGTTGGCAGTCAACTGGCATTATGGCTGGTTCGACTGCCGTGAGTCGACTTGAGTTCGACTGCTGTTTAAGAGTTGGAATTGCTCTGGCACGATCGCTCATTGGCGAGCAAATGATCGCCAACCGAGTGTCGAGCATGAACGCCCGTGAGCCGATCGGGCGATGACGACGCTCGCAATGATCGCAATGTTGGCGATCGCCAAGAGTCCCGTTGGAACTTGTCTAATGTGGATTGAGTCGTTGTCTCACAACTACAGTGTTGGCAGTCGACTGGGGACTTATGGCAGTCGACTGTCAAGCAAAAATCCAGCCCGATGGAGGATAAAAGCAGTTTTTCATGGAAGGCTCGATTAATCAGATTTTTAGGACCTTACCTGAGGCGATTTGAAGCCAATTTGCAGGTGCATTTCAGGGCCCTTTAACCTCATCCAAGCAACCAACAAGCAAAGCGTTCAAACCCTAGTTTTGTATAGTGTTCTTTGCATTTCTTTCTATTTTGCTTGTATTTTTGCATATTACTTTTGTAATCTGTTGTAAGAGGTTTCTCCACCTCTGACTTGTGTCGAGAAGGAGTTTATTATGCTTAGTGGTGTTTGTGGCATCGCTAGGGTTCATACGAACCCAATCCGTGGAGTAGGAACCGTTTCGGTTTCGATCCACGTTATATTTTCGTGTTGTGTGTGTGTTCGTGTTTGTTTCATGTTATTGTTTTTATTATCATTATTCCGCTGTGCTAACACGATTTGTAGACGCGATCACGATCAAATTCCATCATCGTACGGGCAAAATGCTATTCACCCCTCCCCTCTAGCGGGCGCACAGGTCCCAACATAGGAGAAATCCAAAGTCACACACGACCGTCCGTGTGAATCTCATAAGACCATGCCAATTTTTAGACATTTTCCAAGCGCCCAAGTCAGAGCCTAACATGGTCGATCGTGTGGATTCCACACGGTTGTGTCGTGCCCCTTTAAAGGGAGGCGTGAACCATGTGAATGCCTCCAAATCAGCCATGTGACTCAAATCCATTGCCCTAAGTCTTGCTTTCCCTCGTCTCCAACCTCCAAACAACCATCTCCAACCTTCAAGAAGCATTCAAGAGGCGACAATGAAGAGGACAAAGCACACCGCAACAAGGGCTACTCCTTCAAGGACAAGGACAAGGGGAAGAAACACCCAACAAGATCCGGAGGAAGGTAATACTCCTCTAGGCATAATATTTTGAGATGATTCACATAGGATTAGATTTAATATGCTTTCTTCTCATAAGACAACTACTACCCGCTATTTAGATGTGCCTTTCTTAGAAACTCTAGGACTGTTTGGGGATATACATAGCTTGTTTGCAAAAGTAAGTGGCGAGGAGATTATGGGAGTGAGATGCCTAACTTACCCCAGGGTAGTCTTAGAATTTCTAAGCTTAATGGATGCGGAGATCTTATCGGAAAAGGATAGTGAAGGGGGCAAGATCACTTTTATGTTATTTAACATTGAACATGAGTGGACCCTAAACCAATGAAACCTCTATTTTGGACTACCTAGTGGGGGAGAAAGGAGAACCCCTAACAAATTTAATGCGAGATTATTTTGGGTTGATTTGATAGGGGAAAGCACATATGACCCGTCTAGAGCCAAAGCCTCCCGAATTTAAAACCCTATTTTTAGATATATTTATCGGGTCATGGAAAGTACTATTTTTGGTAGGAGAGAGAGTGATGGAGTCATAAGGTTGAGTGAACTTCTTTGCCTATGGGACATGTTGCAAGAGAGAAATACTATTGATGTAGGGTCCTATTTCATTAGGCATCTAGTTAAGGTAGGTAAACCACCAAAGGGGAACATTATCTTAGGGGGGGTTTTGACCCACATATGCGATTCGATGGGGTATGATTGTGAGGGGTTGGATAGAGTAGAGGGAAGCCCTAGCACAGACTTGGGGGTGTGTATGACCATAAAGATGATAGTGAGAGAGGGTAATTTTTTTTTTTTTGTAAGAAAGAATTTGCCACCCCTTAGGCTCCCCAATACCAATTGTACCACCATCACCAACTGTGCCAATTAGCGGTTGGATAGGGCAGTGGATTCCCCACCACATGAGGGACCCTCTACCCATGCACCCCCTTCACCACCTTCACACCACTGACCCTTGAGTCCACCTATGTATATGTTGGTACAACAATGCCCCAAGCATTTATGTATTTTGATGTTTGGATATCATTTATAGTTAGGCAATATTTATGATCTAACCATGAATGTGTTAAGTGATAGGAAAATTCAAGTGTGAAGACTTGGTAAAGAGAAGTCCAAGTGTGGATCTTAGCAAGGAAAGTCGAAGGGAAGGTCTTGACAGCGTAAGCCCAAGCATGTAGTCTTAGCAGCGTAAAGTCCAAGAAGACCTTGGCAAAGGAAGTCCAAAGACAAGGTCTTGGTAGCATAAGTCCAAGAATATTGTTTTGGCAGCGTAAAGTCCAAGCAGACTTTAGCAAAGGAGAAACCCGAAACATGACGAAACCAAGGGAAGCTTTTGAAGGTAAGCACAAGGATAAAGGAGTCGTGGGCTCGGAGGTATCCTAGAGGCGCAAGGCTGATAAAGATACTAAAAGGTTGAGTCTAGGTTTAGGGTGTTAGTTTCAAGTATGAATTAATCATACTTGAAGTATGTAGTCAACTGGGGTTATGGACCAGTCGACTGGTCTCGAGTTTTCAGCACTCGAGGGTCCAAAAGTCTTGATCAGTCGACTAGGGTTATGACCCAATCAACTGGCAGGAGTCGACTAGAGCTCAACTGTGGTTGTGTACCACCAGCAATCGACTACCAGCCTTGGACAGTCAACTGGAATTGTGATCAATCGACTACCATGAAGGGTAGTCGACTGATGGAGGTGGACATAGGCATAGAAACATTTTGAGTCGACTGATTTCTTGGGGAAGTTGACTGATGGTTCGATCAGTCAACTGCTGGTATGAGTAGTCGACTTGTCAAAGTTCTGTTGGGCAATGCTGATCATGATCAGGCTTCATCAGAAGCTGTTAGATTCGGTCAACAGTGCCAACAGTCGACTGTTGATAGGCTTAATGGGAAAATTAGACTTTTCTCTATAAAAGGAGGCCTTTGGGAGCTTGAGAGGGCTAGTGCTCTCTTTCCAATCTTCACTCTCAAGCTCACTAAGTCTTCTCCAAGCCTTTCTAGTGTTCTTAAGCTCTTCTTCTCTATTTTAATTCCATCATCTTGTAAGAAGAAGAGTTGATTATAAGAAGGCTTCTCCGCCTTAGTGTGATCATCAAAAGGAGACTTTAGTGAAGGCTTGCTAGGGTTGATCTACCTTATGGATTGTCGTGGAGTAAGAGTTGTTAGGGAAATCAACCCATGTATGATGTGGTTTTGAAGTGTGTGGAAAAGGGTTTAAGTTAGGTTGATATGTTATTTTGATATGTGTGTTGAAGTCGTGCAGGACTTAGTAATTCACACATGATGATAGCATTGGTAAGTTCACCATCTCATGACTCGGTCCTTGAGTCGGTGAAGGATGGCATTGCGGAAGTTGTACACTTGGTGCATCTGAGGGACCACCAGACGAGGAGCATTGGAGTGAAGCCAAGGAAGTAGACTTCAGAGCGAGACGCGAAGGATGGCATTGTGAAGTCGTGCGCTTGGTGCATCCGAGGGACGTGGTCGGACGAAGAGAGCTTCGAGGCGAGGGACTCCAAGGGAGATGAGTGTGAGCAATTGTAACCCGTGACGGAGTAGCTCATAGGTGAACTTGGTCAAATGTCTGAGTCTCGGATGCTCAACCATGAGGGTTGAGGTTTTACTCGACATCAGTCGATTGCCATGATATGGCAGTCAACTGCTCTAAGTTGACTGAAGACTCGACTGGTGTTCGAGTCTAGTTTCTGGCCTAGCAGTCGACTGCCAAGGGACGACAGTCGACTACTTCACCACCAGTCGACTGGCAAGGGATGGCAATCAACTAATGAAGGTGGTCGTGGGCACAGAGGGTTTGAAAGTCGACTGATCGCTTCGATCACTTGACTGTAGTCGACTGATGTAAGAGCCGTTGGTTAGAAGCCAACATGGAAAAGGCCATTACGAGGCAACGGCTATAGTAACAGTTGACTGATGACTGCATCAGTCGACTGCTCGGTTCCCAACGGGAAGAATGGCCTCTTCCCTATAAGAAGAGGCCTTGGGTCACTTGGGGAGGTTAATGCTTGAACTCCAATCATACTCCCAAGTGCTCTAAATGTTTTCTTCCCTTTTTCTTGCTATTATTTCAATCTTATTGTAAAGAGGGAAATTGTGAGAAAGGTTTGCCTCCACCTTGCTTAGTGCAAAGGAGAGACTAGTGATGATTTGGTTAAGGGAGTGATTCGCCATACGAATCGGTCATAGATTAGTGGCAAGGACCGTGAACCACATTACTGAAAGGTTTTGCCCGGAAGCTCTGATACCAATTGAAGGGATTTCCCTTGTCGAGCCCGTGAGGGGAAACTTCGCTTCCCCTTCACCTTGGTTGCTTAACCATGGTGATCCCTACGATGTCCCCGGATAAAAAAAATTAATCCTAGATAAAAGGGATTACCAAAGCAACCAAGTCATCGTCGTGCTATTCGTTTAGAGAGGTCACTTGAACAAACTAGTTGTTCAAGCAACCATCCTCTATTCTACGAGTAGCCGCGGAATAGACGATGTCCGGATCGCTAGTTTTGTTGTTTATACTCGGGATCCAAGTATTATTTAGCCATTTACAGAAATATAACATGATTATATTTGTAAAACAAAAACAAGCAATGAATAAAAGAGAAAGAAGAATAGGTATACCTCTTGGTCTTCTAATGTATGACCTTCCTCCTTTTGGACGTCGTGTGGGCGACGATCCACCAAAAGTCGAAGCTACTAGATCGCAAAACTTCCTTCCTTGCTTTTACCAAGCAAGAGGAAGAAGAGAAACAATGTTTTTCTCCTTCCAAAACTCAACCAACAAGGAGCTATGAAAGTCCTTGCCGCCGGACAACTAGAAGGAGAAGGAGATGGTGGAAAACTACCAAGACACCAAGGGAAACCCTATATCTTGTTTCCACCACCTAAGAAGAAGAAGAAGGGGACTTTGGGCGCCGGCCAAGGCTGGAAAATAGATGGAAAAGGCTGCTGGACGTTGGCCCAAAGAGGAAGTAGAAGAGAGAAAGAACCTTCCTTATTTGGTGCCACCCTAGCCTCAAAACCCTAATCTCAATCCTATCTCAAATAGGATTGCTCCATGCCGCCCAAACCCTAGCTCTCCTCCTATTCATCATGTAATCCACGACCACTCCCCATTCCCTCCTTTTATAGAGTTAGGGATAAGTCATGAATTAATCTCCTCCATTGGTTCTAGGGATTTAATCTCAACCGTCGGATCTAGAGATTTAATCTCAACCGTCGGATCTTAGAGATTTGATCTCTACCAATGGATCTTAGAGTTTTGTTTCTATCCATTGGATCTAAGCTTCATAAGGTGTTAATAGGCTACATTAGGGACCATGAGGAGGAGTTGGGTCTTGGCCACCCATGGATCAAGCCCACATAAAGTCCGATCCACTAATGATGATCCAATCCACTAAAGGTTCATCATTGATCTACCTCACCAACCCCCATATGATAATATGGGCTCCATATATTATTTGTACATTTTCTCCCCGTGTTTAAGATCTCGAATGTCCGTCGATTAATTAATTTACTGACTATTAATTAATCAACATCTAACTCCTTGAGTAGTACCACTCAACCTTTTCATCATGTTAGACCAAGTCCACCTGCAGGGTTTACATGATGAACCTTATGAGATCTTCAAGGGGACATCATCATCCTAATATATAGGAAACGGTTTCCTCCTATAATCAACGGCACACCATATAAATAATATCATCTCCCAACTTATCGAGTCTATCGATTTAATCTATAAATCTCGCCCATTGGTAAATCAAAGAGATGAGTACTAAGTATATGTGCCTATTATTATATCGGGATTAAGAGCATGTACTAAATAATATCTGAGGTCCGATTCGATTATTTAGTCAGCAATAAATTGAATCACCTCTATGTCGGTCCTGCTCAATACACACAAAGTGCACTAGTGTGATTCCTTGGTCAAGACAAACCAATACCAAATCACACTACAACCATTCCGATGGTTTGTCCAAAGTCATCTCGGTTGTGAGCCTTTACTTATACTTTACAAGGAGCCGATAACATGATCTCCCGTGTGACACCACACACCATGTTATCTACAATGTAACGTATTAGATAATATGCATAAAAATATGCAAACAATGATCATGTGATTCTTATTTCAAAAATAAAGATGTTTATAGAAAAGATAGACTTTTCAGTATACATCCCTATAACCTCCCACTTATACTAAAAGACTATGCTGTTCTCAAAGTGTCATACATCTGATCCCCATTCCCTCCACATGCCTATCAAAAGCTCTCGCCGGAAGGGCCTTAGTGAAAGGATCTGCCAGGTTATCCTCCGATGCAATCTTGGCCACAGCAACTTCACCTCTCTTTATGATTTCTCGTATCAGGTGGTACTTGTGCTCTATGTGTTTACTAGCCTTATGGGCTCGTGGTTCCTTCGAGTTTGCAACAACACCACTATTATCACAATAAATTGTGATAGTTCTGGGCAAACCAGGAATCACATCTAAGTCCATCAGGAAGTTCCTGAGCCATACAGCTTCTTTGGCCGCCTCAGAGGCCGCCACATACTCAGCTTCCATGGTGGAGTCCGCCACACACTTTATTTGCTTGACACTCCTCCATACAATGGCTCCACCTCCCAAAGTAAACACAAAATCTGAGGTAGACTTACTGTTATCTCTATCAGATTGGAAGTCAGAATCCGTGTAACCCACAGGGAGTAATTGGTCTGCCCGGTAAACCAGCATATAATCCCTAGTCCTTCTCAGGTACTTCAATATATGCTTTATCGCAGTCCAATGTCCTTGTCCTGGATTACTCTGATATCTGCTGACCATGCCCACGGCAAAGCAGATATCTGGTCTCGTACAGAGCATCGCATACCTACTGTCGAAGCATAAGGAACCGCCTTCATCTCCTCTATCTCCTCAGATGATCTAGGACACATCTCCTTAGATAAAGGAACTCCATGCCTGAAAGGTAGAAAACCCTTCTTGGAGTTCTGCATGCTAAAACGCTCCATAATCGTGTCTATTTATGAAGCTTGGGATAAGCACAACATCCTTTTCCTGCGATCCCTTATAACCTTGATCCCAAGGATGTGCCCCACCTCTCCCAAGTCCTTCATATCAAACTGTTTGGACAACCATACCCTTACGTCCGATAACACCTTGATATTGTTGTCAATCAACAAAATGTCATCTACGTATAGTACAAGAAATACCACTACGTTTCTGTCACATCTCTTGTATACACAAGACTCATCCGGACTTTGAATAAATCCATAAGACTGGATCACCTTATCAAACCGGATGTTCCTAGACCTCGAAGCTTGCTTCAATCCATAAATGGACCGATTAAGCTTACATACAAGATGCTCTTTGCCCTTAGCAATGAATCCCTCTGGTTGCTTCATGTAGATGTTTTCCTCAAGACTTCCATTAAGGAAAGCTGTCTTGACATCCATCTGCCACACCTCATAATCCATATGAGCTGCTATGCATAAGAGAATCCGGATAGATTTAAGCATGGCTACCGGCAAAAAGGTCTCTTCATAATCGATACCCTCTTTCTGAGTATACCCCTTTGCAACAAGCCTCGCTTTGAAGGTCTCAACCTTCCCATCTATTCCTCTCTTTCTTTTGTATATACACTTGCATCCAATAGTTTTTACACCATCGGGTGGTTCTACTAGTTCCCAGACCTGATTTGAATCCATAGATTCTATCTCAGCATTCATTGCACTTTACAAAGATACTGCATCTTTATCTTGGATTGCCTCATCATATGTCCAGGGATCAGGTTCATGCTCGCCAGGGACCAAATCAGAAGATTCTCCCAAGAACATGAATCTATCAGGCTGTCTCACAACCCTCCCACTACGACGAGGTATCACCTGTGTATCCTCTGTGACATGCGATGCAATGACATGTGGTATATCCTCTTGTACCAGTGGTACTAAAGAAGTGACTTCCCCTTTTAGCACCTCAAGAACAATCCTACTAGTGGGCTTGTGGTTCATCACATAGTCCTCCTCTAGAAATCTGGCATTCGTACTTACGATCACCTTTTGATCCCTAGGACTATAGAACAAACCACCCTTCGTTCCCTTAGGGTAGCCAACAAACAAGCGTACTTCTGTACGAGATTCCAACTTACCAGCATCTCCCTTCAGCACATGTGATGGACTCCCCCATATCCGAACGTGTCTCAGACTAGGCTTTCGCCCAGTCCACAATTCTACGGGGTTAGAAGGCACTGATTTAGATGGAACCAAGTTCAGAATATACATTGTCAGATTATCAGATACCCCCGTAACGAATCCGCAACTCGTAATAACTCATCATCGATCTAACCATCTCCATAAGAGTCCTATTCCTTCGCCTCCGCTACACCATTCTCGGGTGTGCCAAAGTGCATAATTGGGATTGAATCCCAGCCTCTGATAAGTAATTCCTAAACTCTCCCAAGAGGTACTCACCACCACGATCAGATCGTAGGGTCTTGATACTTTTACCTTGACGGTTCTCCACATCAGCCTTGAATTCTTTGAACCTGTCAAAGCATTCAGACTTGCGACGCATCAAGTAAATGCATCCATATCTTGAATAATCATCTATAAAAGAGACGAAATATTCAAAACCACCTCTAGCCTGGATAGACATAGGACCGCACAAATCAGTATGAACTAATTCTAACACATCTTTGGTTCTATACCCCTTGGCCTTGAAAGGCCTCTTGGTCATTTTACCTTCCAAGCATGATTCGCAGGTTGGGAGATCCTTCACCACTAATGAACCCAAAGGTCCATCAGCTATCAACCTTTGAATTCTACTCAGGTTAATATGACCAAGCCTTAGATGCCAAAGATATGTCTGGTTCATCTTCGAAGGTTCTTTTCTCTTATTGGAATTAGAAGATGAGTTATTTACTTCTATATGCATCGTGAGAGCTTTTGGTTCAAGAGTATACAAATTGCCAACCAATGTACCTGAACATATAATCTCTCTATTTCTTTTTATAACAACTCTGTCATTAAAAGAAACAGAATATCCATCCATAATCAATTTAGAAACCGAAATCAAATTCTTTCTAAATGTAGGTACATAAAGACAATTTCTCAAAACCAAAACTTTATTTCTATCAAACGATAAATGAACGTCTCCCACTGTAATAGCCGCTACGTTTGTAGCATTGCCCATGTAGACGGTAATTTCTCCTTCAGCTAGTCGTCGGGTTTCTCGAACCCCGCAAAGAATTGCGCATATGATCGTGGCCCTATATCTACACACCAGGTACCGGTAGATAACACCACTAAACATGTTTCAACGACTAAGGCAGAAGATATACCTTTGTTGGGGAAGTCTTTCTTCCCATGTCCAGTCTGTTTGCAAGTGAAGCACTTGCCTTTCGGCTTCTTCACTCCTCCCTGAGGTCCACCCGCCATTTTTGCTCCACCTTGTTTCTTCTTCTTCTTGCCTTTCGGCTTAGAAGTAGAAACCTTCTGAGCAACCATAGCTTCTCGCTTAGCACCCGATTCGTATCCAAAAGTTCCTTTTCCCGTAATCATCCGCAGCCTCAGGAGGACACACATCGACAGCTAAGACACTATCCAAATTTCTTTTCCAATCAATATTATTCGAAGTTTATTTCTTTTAATATCACAGCAAGTGGGTTGGAAGCCATTTGAAAATCCTAAGAATCACAATGATCAAAATATTAGATTTCAAATATTATTGATTCCTCAAAACAATAAAATTCCGAAATCAACCAACACCTCAAAACACCGAGAATATCGCATGCCACGCAGTGTGGACGTATACGAATTCTACATTTGCAAGAGGAGGTTTTACCCATTAATTTTATTATCTTGTCAACCTTACTTTTTGACAAATAAAATTAATAGTTGGTTCCTCTTTGGCCCTACAAATAAAAGCAGTGACTCCGATGGGGAGGATACTTTTATTTGCATCTAAGTGTGCACCATTACACGATACTAAGGGAATTATTTTGGATTATGTGTCTTACCATTGTGGAAGTACACACGCTCCTAGATAATTTCCTATAACCATTATTTGACCTAGTGATCCGCAAACAAACTCATCCGCAGGGAGAAGGCACTCAGAGCCGACGCGCAAGTTTGTTTGCATCACTTGTCAAATTGTAATGGAGGCCGCGAGAATTTATAAAAATATCCCTCTCCCACTTAGTAATTTGAAATTGAGGAATTTTCCTAGCCTACGACATGCATATCAAACAAAAAGCAATAAATATAAAAAATAAATTATTTTCAAATTATTATGGCTTTTGTCTTCAATATGACTCCCGTCGCATCGCCATCTCGTCCGCTCCTCCTATGCCATGTATGAGTCATCCGGAGATCCGAGCCGAGACTAAAACCTATTTTAATTTACATCCATCGATCCTATACTCCACGAGGGAGTGTACATGAAATCAAGATCGAAAGTAAAATAAAATAAAGAATGGCTAAACAATGTCGTATTTAATTTACAAAAACTAAATACTAGCCTCGTCAACCCCGAGGATTCAACAAAATAAATATTTACACACATACAATCACATACACACATATGGCCATAATAGTCGGATCTTATGCCTGCAACCAAAGAGTTAAACTACGCATATCCTACTATTATCCAGCACATATAATATATGAAAAAGTGCATAAAAATTAACCGAATCCTAAACACACAAAACCGGAAACCTTGGCTCTGATACAAATTGAAAGGTTTTGCCCGGAAGCTCTGATACCAATTGAAGGGATTTCCCTTGTCGAGTCCGTGAGGGGAAACTTCGCTTCCCCTTCACCTCGATTGCTTGACCATGGTGATCCCTACGATGTCCCCAGATAAAAAAAAATTAATCCTAGACAAAAGGGATTACCAAAGCAACCAAGTCATCGTCGTGATATTTGTTTAGAGAGGTCACTTGAACAAACTAGTTATTCAAGCGGTCATCCTCTATTCTACGAGTAGCCGCGGAATAGACGATGTCTGGATCGCCAATTTTTGTGTTTATACTCGGGATCCAAGTATTATTTAGTCATTTACAGAAATATAACATGCTTATATTTGTAAAACAAAAACAAGCAATGAATAAAAGAGAAAGAAGAATAGGTATACCTCTTGGTCTTCTAATGTATGACCTTCCTCCTTTTGGACGTCGTGTGGGCGATGATCCACCAAAAGTCGAAGCTCCTAGATAACAAAACTTCCTTCCTTGCTTTTACCAAGCAAGAGGAAGAAGAGAAACAATGTTTTTCTCCTTCCAAAACTCAACCAATAAGGAGCTATGAAAGTCCTTGCCGCCGGCCAACTAGAATGAGAAGGAGATGGTGGAAAACTACCAAGACACCAAGGGAAACCCTATATCTTGTTTCCACAACATAAGATAAAGAAGAAGGGGACTTTGGGTGCCGGCCAAGGCAGGAAAAGAGATGGAAAAGGCTGCTGGACTTTGGCCCAAAGAGGAAAAAGAAGAGAGAAATAACCTTCCTTATTTGGTGCCACCCTAGCCTCAAAACCCTAATCCCAATCCTATCTCAAATAGTATTGCTCCTTGCCGCCCAAACCCTAGCTCTCCTCCTATTCATCATGTAATCCACAACCACTCCCCATGCCCTCCTTTTATAGAGTTAGGGATAAGTCATGAATTAATCTCCTCCATTAGTTCTAGGGATTTAATCTCAACCGTCGGATCTAGAGATTTAATCTCAACCGTCGGATCTTAGAGATTTGATCTCTACCAATGGATCCTAGAGTTTTGTTTCTATCCATTGGATCTAAGCTTCATGAGGTGTTAATAGGCTACATTAGGGACCATGAGGAGGAGTTGGGTCTTGGCCACCCATGGATCAAGCCCACATAAAGTCCGATCCACTAATGATGATCCAATCCACTAAAGGTTCATCATTGATCTACCTCACCAACCTCCATATGATAATATGGGCTCCATATATTATTTGTACATTTTCTCCCAGTGTTTAAGATCTAGAATGTCCGTCGATTAATTAATTTACTGACCATTAATTAATCAACATCTAACTCCTTGAGTAGTACCACTCAACCTTTTCATCATGCTGGACCAAGTCCACCTGCAGGGTTTACATGATGAACCTTATGAGCTCCTCAAGGGGACATCATCATCCTAATATATAGGACACAGTTTCTTCCTATAATCAACGACACACCATATAAATAATATCATCTCCCAACTTACCGAGTCTATCGATTTAATCTATAAATCTCGCCCATTGGTAAATCAAAGAGATGAATACTAAGTATATGTGCCCGTTATTATATCGGGATTAAGAACATGTACTAAATAATATCTGAAGTCTGATTCGGTTATGTAGTCAGCAATAAATCGAATCACCTCTATGTCGGTCCTGCTCAATACACACAAAGTGCACTAGTGTGATTCCTTGGTCAAGACAAACCAATACCAAATCATACTACAACCATTCCGATGGTTTGTCCAAAGTCATCTCGGTTGTGAGCCTTTACTTATACTTTACAAGGAGCCGATAACATGATCTCCCGTGTGACACCACACACCATGTTATCTACAATGTAACGTATTAAACAATATGCATAAAAATATGCAAAAAATGATCATGTGATTCTTATTTCAAAAATAAAGATGTTTATAGAAAAGATAGACTTTTCAGTATACATCCCTACAATTACATAATTGTGTTAGCGATTGCTCTCACTTTTACTTCTTGTATTTAGCTTAATTATTTTGTATAAGCATATTCCGTTGTGCTAACTTTTGATTGTAGACAATTAAGTGAACGACTTCGATCGTATGCGAAAAGGGCTATTCACCCCCTCTAGCCGACCACCGATCCTCCAACAAGTGGTATCAGAGCGAGGAGCTTGTCGTGGACTCATCGCCAACACAAGCACGACAAGATGGCCGACTCCAATATTCATCCATCTAAGTTCGAAGGAGACTTCATATGGTGGAAGAAAAGAATGGAGGTATTCTTTGAAATCTATTTTGAAATTATCTTAATAATAGAAAATGATTTCGAGATACCTAGGGTTGAAGAAGGGAGGTTAATTGAGAAGTCAAGGTGGACAAAGAAGCAAAGAGAGGAGCACTTGGCGAATTCAAAGGCCAAGCACCACCTATACAACGTGCTTCCTCAACAAGAAATCAACCGAATTGGGGAGTGTGCTAGTGCCAAGGAGATGTGGGAGAAGCTAATGGAGCTTCATGAAGGCACCTCGGAAGCCAAATTAGCAAGAAGAGATCTCCTCCGCTCTCAATTGAACAACATCAAACTCGATAAAGGGGAGAAGGTATTATCTCTTCATTCACACTTTAAAGAGATTATTAATGGCCTAACAAGTGTAGGGGAGAAGCTCTCCAATAAAGACATGATCATGAAAGTCATAGACGCCTTCCCCCGGTCATCAAATTGGAGCTCCATAGTGGACTCTTTTTACATTTCAAAGAATCTAGAGGTAAGTACTCTAGATAAATTTTTCTCTATTATGGAGCTTCATGAAACTAGACTTGAAGGTATAGTAGAAGAACCAAAGAGTCAACCAAGGGGATTGGCACTAGTAGCAAACAAGGGGAAGAAGAAGAAGGAGATTACACCTTCCTCATCGGATGAAGAATCCTCCTCCTCCTCCTCCATTGATAGCAATGAAGAAGCCTACATGGTAAGAAAGGTAAGACGTGCTTTGAAAAATTTTAAGTTTAACAAATCTAATGATAGGAGAAGAAGGCCAAGAAGAAAGGTAATATTCTACAATTGCCAAGGAGAGGGACACATAAGGGATGATTGTCCCCTCTTGAACAAAAGCAAGGAAGAGAGAAGAAAGAAAGAAGACAAGAAGAAGGGGAGCAAGAAGAAGGAAGAAGAAAGAAAAACTAAAGAAAAAGAGAAGGCCAAGGCACACAAGGCCATGTGGGATGATCCTTCATCATCATCGGAGGGAGAACAAGCATTTACAAGCCTTGCCCTAATGGCAATAGAAGACGTGGACTCCACCTCCTCGGAAAAAGAAGAAACAAGCTCGAGTGAGGGGGAGCTTCATCTTCATCCTCATCCGAATCACATGAAGGAGATTGGGTAAGTGAGGTAACGAATCTCCCTCCAAAGAAAGTTATTTCCATGATTACTAGCTTAACTAAGGATTTATTTAGGAGTAAGAAGAAGAACAAAAGCATGCAAAATGAAATTAAGGAACTAGAAGAAAAAATGAAAAATGCATGTTCTCATGACAATGATAATTCTTCTAGTGTAAATGATGCATGCTTAGTTGAGGAAAATAAGGCTCTAAGGGAAAAGGTAGAATTCCTCACAAAGGCCCTAGAAAAATTCACAATAGGCTCCAACACATTGAATATGATAATTGGGAGCCAAAGGGCTAGTTTTAACAAGAAAGGCCTAGGATATAAGGGATCCAAGAATGAGAAGACTTACCATTATTTGATTGCTAGGGGTCAAACTAAAACAACAATGGTAGCTAGGAAATGTTAGTGAAATCCCGAGAGCTAATCATGTGATGATTGTTGTATGGACTTTATTGTAGCATATTCCTATTTATAAAGGCATGGTTATTATATTTACTTGTATTGGTGCCAAATAACTAAGTATAATAACATCCTTGAGTAGAAGGTTCTTATCTATATCAATCGATTGGTTGAATCGATAATGAGATGATATAGAGAACACTACTCTTAATCATTCCTAGTCAAGATTAACATTCAGGGACAATGTTAATGCGTAGAGACTAGCATGTAGATAAACTCGATGACTTGATCTCACAAGTCATGGATATGAGAAATCAAGTTGACACATGGGTATGCATTGGAGAATGTATACTGAATGACCCTGTAGGGATGTATACTGAAAAGTCTATCTTTTGTATGAACATATTTATTTTGAAATAAGAATCACATGATCATTGTTTGCATATTTTTATGGTTATGCAATATTGTCTAATACTTTACATTGTAGATAACATGATATTAAACACAGAACCAAAGTAATAACCTTCCTAGATAGCTTCTTTAAAATAACCAACAAGGTTTAATATCCACCGCTTATCTTTCAATAGCCCATCATCATGGACTTTCCATGATCAGCAATACGTAACCGGAACGAAGCTAGTGCACTTTGTGTGTATTGAGCAGGACCGACTTAGAGGTGATTCGATTTATTGCTGACTACATAATCGAATCGGATCTCAGATATTATTTAGTATATGCTCTTAATCCCGATATAATAATGGGCACATATACTTAGTACTCATCTCTTTGATTTACAAATGGGCGAGATTTATAGATTAAATCGATAGGCTCGGTATGTTGGGAGATGATATTATTTATATGGTGTGTCATTGATTATAGGAGGAAACTATTTCCTATATATTAGGATGATGATGTCCCCTTGAGGAGCTCATAAGGTTCATCATGTAAACCCTGCAGGTGGACTTGGTCCAGCATGATGAAAAGGTTGAGTGGTACTACTCAAGGAGTTAGATGTTGATTAATTAATGGTCAGTAAATTAATTAATCGACGGACATTCGAGATCTTAAACACGGGGAGAAAATGTAAAAATAATATATGGAGCCCATATTATCATATGGGGGTTGGTGAGCTAGATCAATGATGATCCTTTAGTGGATTGGATCATCATTAGTGGATCGGACTTTATGTGGGCTTAATCCATGGGTGGCCAAGATCCAACTCCTCCTCATGGTCCCTAATGTAGCCTATTAACATCTCATGATGCTTAGATCGAATGGATAGAAACAAAACTCTAAGATCCATTGGTAGAGATTAAATCTCTAAGATCCGACGATTGAGATTAAATCTCTAGATTCGACGGTTGAGATTAAATCCCTAGAACCAATGGAGGAGATTAATTCATGACTTATCCCTAACTCTATAAAAGGAGGCCATGGGAGTTGGTGTGGATGATCATCAAGGAGAGCTAGGGTTTGGGCGGCAAGAAGGAATCCTAGTTGAGATAGGATTAGGGTTAGGGTTTGGAGGCTAGGGTGGCACCAAATAAGGAAGGTGATTGTTTCTTCTTCCTCCTCTTGTGGCCGGCGTCCAGATTAGTTTCCAGCCCTTCCCAGACCTTGGCCGGTGCCCAAAAGCTCCCTTCTCCCTCTCCTTAGGTGGTGGAAACAAGATATAGGGTTTCCCTTGGTGTCTTTATTGTTTTCCATCATCTTCTCCACCTTCTAGTTGGCCGGTGGCAAGGAGATTGTGTGCTCCTTGTTGGTTGGTTTTAGGGAGGAGAAAACCCTTGTTTCTATTCTTCCTCTTCTTTTGGAAGAGCAAGGAAGGAAGATTTGCAATCTAGGAGCTTCGACTTTTGATAGATCATCGCCCACACGATGTCCAAAAGGAGGAAGGTCTTACATTAGAAGATCGAGAGGTATACCTATTCTACTTTCTTCTTTTGTTTGTTTCTTGTTTTTGTTTTTCAATTATAAGCATGTTATAAATCTGTAAATGGCTAAATAATACTTGGATCCCGAGCATAAACATGAAAATCGGCGATCCGGACATCGTCTATTCCGCGGCTACTCGTAGAATAGTGGATGGTCGCTTGAACAACTAGTTTGTTCAAGTGACCTCTCTAAACGAATAGCACGACGATGACTTGGTGGTTTGGGCAATCTCTTTTGTCTAGGATTAAATTTTTTTAATCTGGGGACATCGAAGGGATCGCCATGGACAAGCTACCGAGGTGAAGTGGGAAGCGAAGTTTCCCCTCACAGACTCAATAAGCAAAACCCTTCAATTGGTATCAGAGCCAAGGTTTCCAATTTTGTGTGTTTAGGATTCGATTAATTTTTATACACTTTTTCATATATTATATGTGTCGGATAATAGTAGGATATGCGTAGTTTAACTCTTTGGTTGCAGGCATAAGATCTGAGTATTATGGTCATATGTGTGTATGTGATTGTATGTGTGTAAATATTTATTTTGTTGAATCATCGGGGTTGACGAGGCTAGTATTTAGTTTTTGGTAAATTAAATACGACATTGTTTAGCCACTCTTTATTTTATTTTACTTTCGATCTAGATTTCATGTACACTCCCTCGTGGAGTATAGGATCGATGGATGTAAATTAAAATAGGTTTTAGTCTCGGCTCGGATCTCCGGATGGCTCGTACATGGCGTAGGAGGAGCGGACGAGATGGCGATGCGACGGGAGTCATATTGAAGACAAAAGCCATAATAGTTGGAAAATAATTTATTTTTCATATTTATTGCTTTTTGTTTTTATGCATGTCGTAGGCTAGGAAAATTCCCCAATTTCAAATTACTAAGTGGGAGAGGGATATTTTTATAAATTCCCGCGGCCTCCATTACGATTTGACAAGTGATGCAAACAAACTTGCGCGTCGGCTCTGAGTGCCTTCCTCCCCATCGGATGGGTTTGTTTGCGAATCACAAGGTCGAATATGGTTATAGGAAATTATCAAGGAGCGTGTGTACTTCCCTATCGTAAGGCACATAACCCGAGATAATTACCTTGGTACCAAGTAATGGTGAACACTTAGATACAAATATAAGTATCCTCCCCATCGGAGTTACTGCTTTTATTTGTAGGGCCGAAGAGAGACCAACTATTAATTTTACTTGTCAAAAAGTTAGGTTGACGAGATAGTAAAATTAATGGGTAAAACCTCTTACAAATGTAGAATTCGTATACGTCCACACTATTGTGGCATACGATATTCTCGGTGTTTTGAGGTGTTGGTTGATTTTGAAATTTTATTGTTTGAGGAATCAATAATTTTTTGAAATCTACAGTAATGATCTATGTGATTCTTAGGATTTTCAAAAATGACTTTCAGTCCATTTACTATGATACTAAAGGAAATAAACTTACTATACCCAAATAATGTTGATTGGAAAAGAATCTAGATATTGTCTAATCTGCTAAGGAGTACAAGTATGCACTCTTCGAAGAGTGTCCTCAAGCCATGGTTGCTCAAAAAGGTTTCTACTTCTAAGCCGAAAGGCAAGAAGAAGAAGAAACAAGGTGAAGCAAAGGTGGTGGGAGGATCTTATGGAGGAGTGAAGAAGCCGAAAGGCAAGTACTTCACTTACAAGCAGGATGGACATTTGAAGAAGGACTGTCCCAATCCAAAGCAGAACAAAGATATATCCTTTGGACTAGTCGTTGAAACATGATTAGCGGTGCTATCTATCTGCACCTAGTGTGTAGATACGAGAGCCTCTGATCATGTCTGCAATACTTTACAGGGGTTCCAGGAAACTCGACGACTAGCTAAAGGGGAGATTACCATTTACTTGGGCAATGCCACGAAGGTGGCAGCTATTACAGTGGGAGACGTTCATTTATTTTTTGAGAAAAATAAACTTTTGGTTCTTAAGAATTGCCTTTATGTACCCTTGTTTAGAAAGAATTTAATTTCAGTTTCTAAATTGTTTATGGATGGATATTCTATTTCTTTTAATGACAGAGTTGTTATAAGAAGGAATAGGGACATTATCTGTTCGGGTGCATTGATAGGAAATTTGTACACACTTGAACCAAAACCTCCCACGATGCAAATTGAAGTTAATAACTCATCTTCTAATTCCAATAAGAGAAAAGAACCTTCGAAGATGAACCAAACATATCTTTGGCATCTTAGGCTTGGTCACATTAACCTAAGCAGAATTCAAAGGTTGATAGCTGATGGACCCTTGGGTTCATTAGTGGTGGAGGATCTCCCAACCTGTGAATCTTGCTTGGAGGGTAAGATGACCAAGAGGCCTTTTAAAGACAAGGGGTATAGAGCCAAAGATGTGTTAGAATTGGTTCATTCTGATTTGTGTGGTCCTATGTCTATCCATGCTAGAGGTGGTTTTGAGTATTTTGTCTCTTTTATAGACGATTACTCAAGATATGGATACATTTACCTGTTGCGCCACAAGTCTGAATGTTTTGATAAGTTTAAAGAATTCAAGGCTGATGTGGAGAAACGTCAAGGTAAAAGTATCAAGACACTACGATCTGATCGTGGTGGTGAGTACCTCTTGGGAGAATTTAGGAACTACTTATCAGAGGCTGGGATTCAATCCCAATTGACTGCACCTGGCACACCCCAGTAGAATGGTGTAGCAGAGCGAAGGAATAGGACTCTTATAGAGATGGTTAGATCGATGATGAGTTATTCTAACTTGCCAGATTCGTTCTGGGGATATGCTCTAGATACGGTGGTGTACATTCTGAACTTGGTTCCATCTAAATCAGTGCCTTCTACTCCCACAGAGTTGTGGACTGGGAGAAAGCCTAGTCTAAGACATATTCAGATATGGGGGAGTCCAGCACATGTGCTGAAGGCAGATGCTGGTAAGTTGGAACCTCGTACAGAAGTACGCTTGTTCGTTGGCTATCCTAGAGAAACGAAGGGTGGCTTGTTTTATAGTCCTAAAGATCATAGGGTGATCGTTAGCATGAACGCCAAATTTCTAGAGGAGATGAGCCACAAGCCCAAGAGTAAAATTGTTCTAGAAGAGTTAAAAGGGGAAGTCACTTCTTTAGTACCGCCAGTACAAGAGGATATACCATATGTCACTGCACCGCGTGTCACAGAGGATACACAGGTGATACCTCGTCGTAGTGGGAGGGTTGTCAGACAGCTTGATAGATTCATGTTCTTGGGAGAATCTTCTGATTTGGTCCCTGGCGAACATGAACCTGATCCCTGGACATATGATGAGGCAATCCAAGATAAAGATGCAGTATCTTGGCAAAGTGCAATGAATGCTAAGATTGAATCTATGGATTCAAATTAGGTATGGGAGCTAGTAGAACCACCCGATGGTGTAAAAACCATTGGATGCAAGTGGATCTACAAGAGAAAGAGAGGAATAGATGGGAAGGTTGAGACCTTCAAAGCGAGGCTTGTTGCGAAGGGGTATAGTCAGAAAGAGGGTATCGATTATGAGGAGACCTTTTCGCCGGTAGCCATGCTTAAGTCTATCCGGATTCTCTTATGCATAGCAGCTCATATGGATTATGAGGTGTGGCAGATGGATGTCAAGACAACTTTGCTTAATGGAAGTCTTGAGGAAAACATCTACATGAAGCAACCAGAGGGATTCATTGCTAAGGGCAAAGAGCATCTTGTATGTAAGCTTAATCGGTCCATTTATGGATTGAAACAAGCTTCGAGGTCTTGGAACATCCAGTTTGATGAGGTGATCCAGTCTTATGGATTTATTCAAAGTCCGGATGAGTCTTGTGTATACAAGAGATGTGACGGAAATGTAGTTGTATTTCTTGTACTATACGTAGATGACATTTTGTTGATTGGCAACAATATCAAGGTGTTATCGGACGTAAGGGTATGGTTGTCCAAACAGTTTGATATGAAGGACTTGGGGGAGGTGGGACACATCCTTGGGATCAAGGTTATAAGGGATCGCAAGAAAAGAATATTGTGCTTATCCCAAGCTTCATACATAGACACGATTATGGAGTGTTTTAGCATGCAGAACTCCAAGAAGGGTTTTCTACCTTTCAGGCATGGAGTTCCTTTATCTAAGGAGATGTGTCCTAGATCATCTGAGAAGATAGAGGAGATGAAGGTGGTTCCTTATGCTTCGGCAGTAGGAAGCCTCATGTATGCGATGCTCTGTACGAGACTAGATATCTGCTTTATCGTGGGTATGGTCAGCAGATATCAAAGTAATCCAGGACAGGGACATTGGACTGCAGTAAAGCATATATTGAAGTACCTGAGAAGGACTAGGGATTATATGCTAGTTTACCGGGCAGACCAATTACTCCCTGTGGGTTACACGGATTCCAACTTCCAATCTGATAGGGATAACAGTAAGTCTACCTCAGATTTTGTGTTTACTTTGGGAGGTGGAGCCATTGTATGGAGGAGTGTCAAGTAGAAGTGCGTGGCGGACTCCACCATGGAAGCTGAGTATGTGGCGGCCTCTGAGGCGGCAAAAAAAGTTGTATGGCTCAGGAACTTTCTGATGGACTTGGATGTGATTCCTGGTTTGCCCAGAACTATCATAATTTATTGTGATAATAGTGGTGCAGTTGTAAACTCGAAGAAACCACGAGCCCATAAGGCTAGTAAACACATAGAGCGCAAGTACCACCTGATACGAGAAATCGTAAAGAGAGGAGAAGTTGTTGTGGCCAAGATTGTATCAGAGGATAACCTGGCAGATCCTTTCACTAAGGCCCTTCCGACAAGAGCTTTTGATAGGTATGTGGAGGGAATGGGGATCAGATGTATGGCACTTTGAGGACAGCATAGTCTTTTAGTATAAGTGGGAGATTGTAGGGATGTATACTGAAAAGTCTATCTTTTGTATGAACATCTTTATTTTGAAATAAGAATCACATGATCATTGTTTGCATATTTTTATGGTTATGCAATATTATCTAATACTTTACATTGTAAATAACATGGTGTATGGTGTCACACAGGAGATCATGTTATCGGCCCATTGAAAAGTATAAGTAAAGGCTCACAACCGAGATGACTTTGGACAAGCCATCGGAATGGTTGTAGTGTGATTTGGTATTGGTTTGTCTTGACCATAGAATCACACTAGTGCACTTTGTGTGTATTGAGCAGGACCGACTTAGAGGTGATTCGATTTATTGTTGACTACATAATCGAATCGTTCCTAAGATATTATTTAGTACATGCTCTTAATCCCGATATAATAATGGGCACATATACTTAGTACTCATCTCTTTGATTTACCAATGGGCGAGATTTATAGATTAAATCGATAGACTCGGTAAGTTGGGAGATGATATTATTTATATGGTGTACCGTTGATTATAGGAGGAAATCGTGTCCTATATATTAGGATGATGATGTCCCCTTGAGGAGCTCATAAGGTTCATCATGTAAACCCTGCAGGTGGACTTGGTCCGGCATGATGAAAAGGTTGAGTGGTACTACTCAAGGAGTTAGATGTTGATTAATTAATGGTCAGTAAATTAATTAATCGATGGATATTCGAGATCTTAAACACGGGGAGAAAATGTACAAATAATATATGGAGCCCATATTATCATATGGGGGTTGGTGAGGTAGATCAATGATGATCCTTTAGTGGATTGGATCATCATTAGTGGATCGGACTTTATGTGGGCTTGATCCATGGGTGGCCAAGATCCAACTCCTCCTCATGGTCCCTAATGTAGCCTATTAACACCTCATGATGCTTTGATCCAATGGATAAAAACAAAACTCTAAGATCCATTGGTAGAGATTAAATCTCTAAGATTTGACGGTTGAGATTAAATCTCTAGATTCGACGGTTGAGATTAAATCCCTAGAACCAATGGAGGAGATTAATTCATGACTTATCCCTAACTCTATAAAAGGAGGCCATTGGAGTTGGCATGGATGATCGTAAAGGAGAGCTAGGGTTTGGGCAGCAAGAAGGAATCCTAGTTGAGATAGGATTAGGGTTAGGGTTTGGAGGCTAGTGTGGCACCAAATAAGGAAGGTGATTGTTTCTTCTTCCTCCTCTTGTGGTCGGCGTCCAGATTGGTTTCCAGCCCTTCCCAACCCTTGGCTGGCACCCAAAAGCTCCCTTCTCCCTCTCCTTAGGTGGTGGAAACAAGATATAGGGTTTCCCTTGGTGTCTTTATTGTTTTCCATCATCTTCTCCACCTTTAGTTGGCCAGTGGCAAGGAGATTGTGTGCTCCTTGTTGGTTGGTTTTAGGGAGGAGAAAATCCTTGTTTCTATTCTTCCTCTTGCTTTGGAAGAGCAAGGAAAAAAGATTTGTGATCTAGGAGCTTCGACTTTTGGTAGATCATCGCCCACACGACGTCTAAAAGGATGAAGGTCATACATTAGAAGATCGAGAGGTATACCTATTCTACTTTCTTCTTTTGTTTGTTGCTTGTTTTTGTTTTTCAATTATAAGCATGTTATAAATCTGTAAATGGCTAAATAATACTTGGATCCCGAGCATAAATACGAAAACCGGCGATCCGGACATCGTCTATTACGCGGCTACTCGTAGAATAGAGGATGGTTGCTTGAACAACTAGTTTGTTCAAGTGACCTCTCTAAACGAATAGCATGACAATGACTTGGTGGTTTGGGAAATCCCTTTTGTCTAGGATTAAATTTTTTTAATCTGGGGACATCGAAGGGATCGCCATGGACAAGCTACCGAGGTGAAGTGGGAAGCGAAGTTTCCCCTCACGGACTCGATAAGAAAAACCCTTCAGACCCGCCATGAGAAAGTATCATGGATCGTTATATGAGTGTCATATACTTTCTCATGTGACTATTAGTATGACTATTAGTCCTTGAACCTGAAATCACCATGGTTCCCTACATAAGGAGTTGCATACTTTGGCTTCGTCAAACGTCACCCGTAAATGGGTGGACTATAAAGGCGATTACTGGGTATGTAATAAATTATGCGAAGGGATGTGAGTGATGTAGATGGGATCTATCCCTCCTATATGACGGGAGTGACATCGTTATTCTTGATAGAGTGAGACCACAAAGTGCATGGTCATTCCCAAATGAGTCAATATGAGATATTGAGCTCATTTGATTAGAGTGAGTCTACTTGGAGTTCAAGATATAGATTGTACCGAGGATGACACAGTCTATGCCTCAATTGGTCAATCTAGATGTCAAGGATAGAGGGACATTGTCACATCTTGTGAGAGTCACAATTAGTAGTCACAAAGGTGATGTTGGATCTCAACATTCTTGTAACTTGGGTAGCAATGATGTGTTGCTAGATATTGCTCATTGCTTATGTTCCTAAATCGGTTTAGGAGCATTACCAACGTTACAAGAACCTATAGGGTCACACACAAAGGGAAATTAGATGGAGATTAGGTTCATATGATGAACCATGAGGATTAGGTTCATGGGATGAACCAAATTGGATTAAGAGTAATACAAATTAGACTAATTGACTTAGACTCAATTTGATTCAAATGTTGAATGAGTCTAATTTAGATTTGATTCATTGAGTCAATTTAAATTAATGAATAGAGATTCATTAAATCAAATTGACTTGAATCAAGTGGTTAGATTTGATCAACCATGGGAGATAAGAGGTCAAGTTTGACTTGACTTGAGAGGGAAGATGAATGGTCAATTTTGACTTGACCAATTGTCATGTCATGGTGACATGGCATGGGGGTCGGCCAATGATTGTGTTCAACATCATCATGGACTTATCATGTGGTGCCACCTCATGAGGGAGACCAAGAGCCATTGGCTCTTGGAGTTACATGCATGCATGTAACCCCCCCACCCAAATAAGTGGCCGGCCACTTTTCTTGATGGTGAGAATTCATTTTTGGTGAGTAACTCCATCTTCTTCTTCCTTGGATCTTCTTCCTCTCAAGCTCTCTCCCTCATCCTATCTTGGCCGAAACTTCCAAGGAGTGCTAGCACACTCTAGGTTGTTTTTCTCCACCATTTGTCCGTGTGGATACCAATAGAGGAGTGTACACTTGACACTCTTGAGTTCTGAAACACGAAGTGGATGAAGCAATACGTAACGTCGCTACGAGGGTAACACTCTCATCTTGTAGATCTAAGGTAGATCTAGGTTTCTTTAAACACATACATGTAATCTATTTTTATATATCTTCACATGGATCCGTGGCTGGGCTTTCGAGGTTTCCGCAATGCAAAAAGCGGTTTTTACGGCTCGGAAAATCCAACAGTGGTATCAGAGCCACGTGCGAAGCATGTATGTGTTTTAAATTTGTAGTTTTTGTATTAGATATAAAAATTACAGATTTTTAAGTTTCTGTAAATTTCCTATTTTTATAGATTTTTGGGGTATTTTTCTCGAAGAGTCGAAGCAACAAGTGTTGGGACACTTGTAGGCTTCAACCACCGAGAAAAACTCTCCGAAACGGCGAGTTCTCACTTTATGTTTTTGGGACAGTGACTTAAGTCGCTGTAAGATCAAGTAGGGACACTCGCAAATTTTATTTTTGCGAGTAGGGGCGCTGCCCCTATCCTCGAAAGGGGCCTTGTCCCGCGATCGTGCCCGGAAACCGCTTAGCGAGACTGTTACGGAGAGGTGAATCATAAAATTGAAAAAAAAAATTATAGAAATTTCTGTAATATACATAATTTAGAATTATGTATAATTCTATGATGGTCATGGCCCAAGAACTCCAATATGATTGGATGATAATGTGTTGTAATTCATAATACAACCTGCGTGTCGTTTTTGTGGTTGTGCATGTTGTATAGGGTATGCGACCTACGCATCGTACCTCTTCTTTTAAAATTCTAGTTGTAAATAGTTTTAGACTCAAATGTAACTCGAGTTTCATATTTATAATGTACAAAATGGAGCGGTGGAAAGTCCACTTGTAGACAGAGTTACGAGAAGGGAGCCGACAACACATGGCGGTCAAAGGAGGCACTTGGAGAAGCCGCTAACCCTAGGTTGACCGTCCGATCTTCTCATTGGCTTGAGAAGATCGTAATAGGGCCATGACCTAATCACAATTAATTTATATATATATATATATATTTGTTTTGCTTGTATGTATGTGATGCATGCTAATAAATTTTGTTTGTATGTATATGAAGCATGCTAGGATATTTTACTTGTATGTATATGATGCATGCTAGTATAATACTTGTATGTATGTGATGCATGCTAGTATAGGATAATAAAGGCCTTGATGCGTATATGATACACATTCATGATTAGATTAGATCATAATCGAATCAACTCGAAAAATGTCTACCAAGTCTTGATACCCATCACTACCTCGATCATTTGTAGTTGTTGAATCTGCCAAAGCAAAGCAACGCATATTATCTTGGTAGGGTGCGGAGGGACAATCTTGGTCCCGCCTATCACGACTTGGGTTAGAGTAAGCTCAATTAGATTGAGTAAAACTAGTTAACTCAATTGGATCGAGTAGAACTATAGGCATATTCCAACCGTTGGAAAGATAGGATAAGATCACATTTACACTAAATCTTGGGTGATTTAGCCAAAGCTAACTCAAGGTCTTTTGAAAATGTGGGTCTTGATCCTATAAACAAGAGTTGCATAGAGATGTAATCGGTAATGTGTTACCTACAGATCATACTAAGTCTTGGGCGATTTAGCCAAAGCTAACTCAAGGTGTAGTATGATGTGGATCTTGTCCCGCAAGAATTATAGCTAGTTTGTATGAATCAAGTAATGTGGTTTGACCACATCCATAACTCGATTCTACAAAAGTCCTATAATTCAGTGGGAGCATTATTTGATTAAAGGCCTAATTAAATGATAAAAGGAATATGATATTAATTTTCTTCATTGTGTATGTTGTAGATCACTATGTCGACAAACACAAATACTCTCTCCCTGTATTTTTTCCTTGAGAAGGACAAGCTCAATGGAGCAAATTTCCTGGACTGGTATAGGAACCTGAGAATTGTTCTCACCCAAGAAAGGAAACTGTACGTCCTGGAGCAACCCATTCCGGAGGCACCTCCTGCCACTGCGTCGCAAACTGACAAATATGCTTACAAGAAGCATCAAGATGATGCATTAGATGTGTCATGTATCATGCTCGCGACCATAAACTCTGAGCTTTAAAAGCAACACGAGTTCATGAATGCTTATGATATGGTTGAACATCTTCATCAACTATATCAAGGACAAGCAAGGCATGAGAGATATGAGGTCTCTAAGGTATTATTTCAGTCCAAGATGCAAGATGGGACTCCCGTAGGTCTATATGTACTCAAGATGATTGGGTACGTAGAAAACCTACAGAGATTGGGATTCCCACTTGGCCAAGTGCTGGCCACTGACTTGATCTTGCAGTCTTTTTCACAAAGCTATAATCAATTTGTCATGAATTACAACATGAATGAAATTGATAAGCCACTGCTTGAGATGCTCAGCATGTTGAGAACTGCTGAGCTCAACCTTAAGAAGGGAAAATCTGACTCCATTTTGATGGTGCAAAAGAAGAAAGACAAGGGCAAGCCTAAAGGTAAGGGAAAGTCCCAAGCCAAGGGCAAAGGCAAAGAACTAAACCTAAAGGAGGGGTGGCCAAAGAAGGGGCTTGCTTCCACTGCAAGGAAGCTGGACACTGGAAGCGTAACTGCAAAGCATACCTGGAAGATCTTAAGAAGAAGAGAAGTGAGACTTCTACTTCAGGTATAAATGTTATAGAAGTCAATCTATCTATTTCTTCATCATGGGTATTAGATATCAGATGTGCATCTCACATTTATACCAATGTGTAGGCGCTGAGAAATAGCAGGGCATTGACAAAGGGCGAGGTGGACCTACGAGTAGGTAATGGAGCAAGAGTTGCTGCTGTTGCTGTAGAAACTTATGATCTATCTCTGCCCTCTGGGCTTGTACTAGAACTAGATTAATGTTGTTATGTGTCTGCTTTAACTAAGAACATAATTTCAGTTTCTTGTTTGGACAAGAAAGGATTTACATTTATAATAAAGAACAAATATTGTTCAGTTTATTTAAATGATATGTTCTATTGTAGTGCACCTCTAATGAACGGACTCTACTTTCTAGACTTAGAGAGCCCCATCTATGACATAAGTACCAAAAGGTTCAAGTCAAATGAGTTGAACCAAACCTATCTCTGACATTGTCGCTTAGGTCACATAAATGAGAGTCGCTTATCTCAGCTCTATAAGGATGGGCTACTAGACTCATTTGATTTTCAATCATATGAGACATGCGAGTCTTGCCTTTTAGGCAAGATGACTAAGACTCCCTTTAGTGGACACAGTGAAAGAGTAATAGACTTGTTAGGACTTATACATAGTGATGTATGCGGTTCTTTCAATGTTGCTACTAGAGGTGGTTACAGGTACTTCATTACATTTACTGATGACTTCAGTAGATATAGTTATGTGTATATGATGACACATAAATCTGAATCCTTTGAAAAGTTCAAAGAATTCAAGAATGAAGTACAAAACCAACTTGGTAAGAGTATTAAGATACTTCGATCAGATCGAGGTGGTGAATACCTTAGCCATGAGTTTCATGACTATCTAGCTGAGTGTGGGATTCTATCCCAACTCACTCCTCCTGGAACACCACAGTGGAATGGTGTATCCGAAAGGAGAAATCGTATCCTATTAGATATGGTACAATCTATGATGAGTCACACAAATCTTTCTATATCCTTTTGGGGATATGCTCTAGACATAGCAGCCTTTACACTTAATCGTGTACCATCCAAGGTTGTGATAAAGACACCATATATGATATGGACAGGGAGAAATCCCAAGATGTCTTTCATGAGGATTTGGGGTTGTGAGGCTTACCTTCGACGTCAAGTCTCAGACAAACTGGGACCCAAATTCGATAAGTGCTATTTTGTTGGATATCCCAAGGAGACGAAGGGATATTACTTCTACATTCCCAGTCAGTACAAAGTGTTTGTGGAAAAGACTGGGGTATTTCTAGAAAGGGATTTTGTTTCTAGAAAAACTAGTGGGAGTACGTTCGATCTTGAAGAAATTCAAGATAAGGACTATAGCACTAAGGCCTTGATGGAGGTTGAACAGGAACCACAAAGTGTTGTGGGCGATGAGATTGTTGCACAAAGAGTTGTGGAACAACCACCTGTTCAGGTAGACCTACCTCTTCGCAGGTCTGATAGGGTACGTCGTCAGCCTGAGAGATACTCATTTCTCTTGTTTGACCATTGTTAGTGATCGTACGGAACACACTATTCACCCCCCCCTCTAGCTTCCAAACGATCACTAACAAGTGGTATCAGAGCCCGGGGCTCTTCTACGGATTAACAACCCGGAGTCGAGACGCTAGAGGGAAAGATGGAAATCCAAGGACATTTGGGATGGGATATCAACACACCTATCCCCTATACCTTCTATGGACAAGAAGCGTTTAAGCAATGGAAGTCAAGAATTAAAGACTTCCTAATGATGAGGGACTTCGAAGAATGGTCTATCTTGATGGAGGGTTTTAGCTATCCAATAGGACCAAAGGGAGGGTTCCTCAAGAAGAAGAAGTGGAGTGAAGATCAACTCCAAGCCTTCGAGAAAAACATGAAGGTAGTAAAATTTATTCTTGATTTGGTCCCTAATGAAATTGTGTGTATGGTAGGGGACTATATGGATGCTAAGGAGTTGTGGAGCCAAGTGGCAAAGCTTCATGAAAATCCATCATCAATCCAAGAAGAAGAAGAAGAAGAGGAGGAGTGTTCACCCTCTCAAGCTCAAGCAAGTACATCATCATCTAAAGAGCTTGAGGATTCGGAGGTTGATAGGGAGTCAACTTCCGGATCCGTGGAGGAAGTGGAAGAAGCATCCACTTCAAGGACTGAGAGGGAGGAGAGAACTTCCACACCGGAACATCAAGAAGAAGCTTCGACATCCGGTCAAGATAAAGAAGCCCAAAGTCCAATTCCGGTCTCCATTGACCTAGGTAACTCAAACATATGTGTTAATAATAAAATGCATATAATATGTTTTGAGTGTAGGGAAACCGGACACTATAAGAGCAAGTGCCCAAAGAAGGTTAGGAAAGCTCCACCGGCACCAAAAGTCAAGGATGCCGGTGCCCCAAGTCAAAAGAACAAGGAGCACATCATATTCTTCAAGTGTAATTCAAAGGGGCATTATCGGAGTCAATGCCCTAGGGGAAAGAAGAAGGGGCAAGGAGGAGCATTACAAGTAAGGGGAGCCTCTATAGCTAACCCTAAGGTATATTTAAATAATGCACCTTCTAAATTTAAAAGTCAAAAGCATGCTAGAAATTTTAATTCTCTTGAAATTCACCATGAAAAGCATGCTAGAGATAAATATATTTGTTTAGGAGCTAAAAGTGTTAACTTCAAAAGTAAGGAGAAATTTGGGACTAATGTCCCTAAAACAATTTATCTAAGGATAAACCTAGGTCAAATAACTCAAGACCAATCCTACCTAGGGAGACAATTAGGAAGGTACAAGAACATCTAGGTCTAAACCCTAAATGGACTAGGCATATGCCTAGAAAGTCCCATGCCCAAGAATTTAATCAAAAATCAATTGGGCAATTAGAATTAGAAAACCAAGCCTTGAGGTCAAGGCTTGAGAAACTAGAAAAGACCCTTAGGAATATACAAAACCAATTTAAAGGGTCTAATGGTCAAAGTCAAAGGTCTAAAAGTCAAAGTCAACACCAAGGAACTAAGAGTCAAAAGTCAACCAAGGTCAAGCAAGGTTTGGGTCACAAACCTAAGCCTAAGGTAGCTTACCATAGTGTTCCATTTGATTATGGGACACAAACTAGGTCTAGGAAGACCAAGGTCAATAGGGAAGTCATCCCTAAGGTTGACCAAAAGTTGTGCCTAGTGGCTAGGGTTTCTAGGAAACCTAGGGTGGCCACCAAGAAGGTTGCAAGGGGAGTTACCCCTAGAGTCAACCTAGGCAAGACCCAAGTGACCAAGGCTAATAAGCCTAGAAGGGTCATTAGGAAGGTATCTAGGGAGGTTATTCCTAAGGAATACCTAATTAACCCTAGGAGCTCAAATCGATTTTGGGTTCCTAAGAGCGTGATTGATTCACGCTAAGATGGGTTTAGGGTGTGTCAACCTTGATTGGATGGGTAGTTAACTCAACCATGGCAAAGGTGGCATTTTTTGGTCATTTTCAAGGTTATGGTTACTTGGGATGTGGTTAGATTTGAATTCTAAAGGATTTTAGGATGTGCCAATATTAATTGAGAAGTTTTGATAAAATGATCAAATTGGCACAAGTTGGGTTTAGAGGTTAGTGTGCCATTTTGGGTTTTTAGCACACTAGGGAGATTAGGTTAATATGGCAAAATATGATTAATCTCAACAAATGGCAATTAATATTAAAATTTAGGTATTATTATACCTATATATTTTATATGTCATGCTTTGTTTGCCATATAACATGTCATGACATCATGCTTACTTTTAATCATTTTATATGTCATGTTCATGTTTTAGGATTAAGGTTTTAAATGTCATGTGTTTTTAGATTTCATCTTATGCCATGACATCATAATTATGAGCATATGCTTATTTATATCATCATTAATGCCATAATCATTCATGCATTTAAGAAAATTTCGATTGAAATTGATTTAAGGACTATGGCATGACTTGGAGTCCCATTCATAAGGGAATCAAGTAGGGTTGCCTTAGAAGATGCATGAAACCCTAGTTTAAATGAACCAAAACTCACATCTCACATCCAATTGACATGTATGTGTATTTATACACCCTAGATACATGTGAGATGTTAGGATATGAGTTAAGTTCAAGGTGCATAGTTTTTGCATCTAGATGAACTAAAACTCATCTTATTTCATTTGTGGATCATTGGGAAAGCTTGTATACAAGTCATGTATATAGAGCCCAAGGAATATGATCCAAAATAGGTTTTTGAAAACATTTTTAAATCATTTTGAAAAGCCTTGGTGAAGTCTATCTTTTGATAGCAATCACCATTGATAGAGTTGATACAAAATAGGGCCAAAACATTGAAAATTTCAATGGTTTTGAGTTTTGTATCAAACTCACTATTTTATGGATAAAAAAATTTTCAAATATTTTTCACCCATTGTATTAACTATAAGTAATATACGTATCAAGTTTCATGATTTTTCAAAATACGTAGAATTACTTATGACTTTTCAAAATTTGAAATTGAAAATTTCAACTATCGCCTTTGCAATGATCGATGAGAGTGGCAATGATCGTTATCGATAGAGTCGATCGTGTCTGATTTTGGGTTAACAAGGTTTGTTTAGCCCATGGTAAAGGTCCCTAACCACTTCTAACCCTAGGATATGCTTTGGGAAGCATTATAAAGGGTGAAAATCCATTGGATATGGATTAGGAGAAGTGTTAGGTCAAAGTATCAAATTTAGGGTATGGAAAGTTCAAGTTTAAACTTAGAACCTTAATTTTGATGGTTTAGAGTTTCTATTGGCTTAGGGACTTCCCAAGGACATTGTTGGTGCAATGGTCAAGGGGGAGCAAGCCTTTAAGGGGAGTTATCCATCTTGGGATGATGGATGTGTTTCTCCTCTTGAAGGGGGAGAAGTTATTGGGAGAATATCATCAATTGGGAAAATTGATGGGATGTTTGAGAAACCCAATTTGGAAATTGGGAGAGAGTATAGGATTGCCTCTTTTGAGTGATATGGGACTTATCACTAGGAAGATGGTAGGCATCCTAGATATTTTTAGACCAAGGGGGAGATTGTAAGATCTCATTGGAACATGAGACATTGACCTCCTTGGAGAGAAAACCTTTTTGATGTTAGTCAAAAAGGGGGATAATGTTTGGGGGAGAACATTTGGAGAGTGTTTACCAATTTGGGATAATTGGTAAGGGATTTGAGTTAGTGTTCTAACTCAATGATTTGTTTGGTTTTTGTCAAACATCAAAAAGGGGGAGATTGTTGGTGCAATCGGCCCAGGTCACGATTGACCAGGACTCGAGTTTGACTCGAGTGATGTTTTGATGTTCGACAAAAACATATGACAATGTAATTGTCATGGGAAAGTCCAAGTCTGAGTACTTGGCATGGGAAGTCCAAGTGGGACACTTGGCATTTGGTAAAGTCCAAGCATGGTTCTTGGCAATGGAAAGTCCAAGTCTTGAGTACTTGGCATGGAAAGTCCAACATGGGTTGGCAAGGGAAAGTCCAAGCATGGGTCTTGGCAAGATAAAGTCCAAGTCTTGAGTACTTGGCATGGAAAGTCCAACATGGGTTAGCAAGGGAAAGTCCAAGCTTGAGTCTTGGCATGAGAAGTCCAAGGGGTCTGATATTGGCTGCGTAAAGTCCAAGCGGGAGTCTTGGCAGCATAAGTCCAATGGTTGGCGGCGTAAAGTCCAAGCGGAGTCTTGGCGGCTCAAGTACAATGTGCCTTGGCGGTGTAGACACCGTTAGCATGACATAGCCGAGGGAAGCACCTGGAAGCTAGCGCGATGGATGAACAAGTCATGGATGACTTGGAGGGATCCGAGAGGCGTGAGGTTGATGGAGGTGGCTGGAAGGATTAGGTCTAGGCTAAGGGTGGTCGAGCAAGTATGGGGGGCACCATACTTGGGTTAAAACCTCATGTTTGAGGTTGGCAGTCGACTGGCAATATGGCCGGTTCGACTGCCGTGAGTCGACTTGAGTTCGACCGGCTTAGAGTGCTCTGCGGTCGTGATATCGACAATGATCGGCAGTCGGCTAAGGTCGTGATCGCTAGTTCTATGTCGAGCAGCGCTCGAGAGTCGGCCCGGCGAGTCGACTCACGGAGATGGTAGTCGGCTCGCCAATGTTGGCGCGATCGCCAAGAGTCCCGTTGGAACTTGTCCGACGTGGATTGAGCTGTTGTCTCACGACAACAGTGGCATCAGTCGACTGGGGACTTATGGCAGTCGACTGATAGGCGGAAATCCAGCCCGATGCAAATCAAAAAGAGGAGCTCGTGGAGGATTTCATTATCAGTTATTGGGGAGCTTTCTTGAGGCGATTTGAAGAATATTTGCAGGTGCATTTCAGGGCCCTTCAACCTCATCCAAGCAACCAACAAGCAAAGTGCTCATACCCTAGTTTTGTAAAGTGTTCTTTACATTTCCTTTGTATTTGCTTGTATTTCTTTCATTTATTGTTGTAAATGTTTGTACGAGGTTTCTCTGCCTCCGACTTGTTGTCGAGAAGGAGTTTATTGATTAGTGATTGCATTGGCATCGCTAGAGCTCGATCCGTTGAGTAGGAACCGTTTCAGTTCCGAACCACGTTATATGATCGTGTTGTGATTGTGTGTCTTGTTATATTTATTTGTTATTACCATTTCGCTGTGCTAACAAGATTGTAGATGATCAAACGCGAAAGAATTCCATCATCGTACGAAACACGCTATTCACCCCCCCCCTCTAGCTTCCAAACGATCACTAACAAGTGGTATCAGAGCCTGGGGCTCTTCGGCCCAGGTCACGATTGACCAGGACTCGAGTTTGACTCGAGTGATGTTTTGATGTTCGACAAAAACATATGACAATGTAATTGTCATGGGAAAGTCCAAGTCTTGAGTACTTGGCATGGGAAGTCCAAGTGGGACACTTGGCATTTGGTAAAGTCCAAGCATGGTTCTTAGCAATGGAAAGTCCAAGTCTTGAGTACTTGGCATGGAAAGTCCAACATGGGTTGACAAGGGAAAGTCCAAGCATGGGTCTTGGCAAGGTAAAGTCCAAGTCTTGAGTACTTGGCATGGAAAGTCCAACATAGGTTGGCAAGGGAAAGTCCAAGCTTGAGTCTTGGCATGAGAAGTCCAAGGGGTCTGATATTGGCTGCGTAAAGTCCAAGCTTGGACTTTCCCTTGCCAACCCATGTTGGACTTTCCATGCCAAGTATTTAAGACTTGGACTTTACCTTGCCAAGACCCATGCTTGGACTTTCCCTTGCCAACCCATGTTGGACTTTCCATGCCAAGTACTCAAGACTTGGACTTTCCATTGCCAAGAACCATGCTTGGACTTTACCAAATGCCAAGTGTCCCACTTGGACTTCCCATGCCAAGTACTCAAGACTTGGACTTTCCCATGACAATTACATTGTCATATGTTTTTGTCGAACATCAAAATATCACTCGAGTCAAACTCGAGTCCTGGTCAATTGTGACCTGGGCCGATTGCACCAACAACCATGATGATGTTATGCTCATTGAGAATGAACCTACCTCCTATCAGGAAGCTGTGATGAGCCCAGATTCTAAGAAATGGCTAGAGACCAAGAGATCCAAGATGGAATCCATGTACACCAACCAAGTATGGACTTTGGTTGATCCACCTGAAGGGGTCAAACCCATTGGGTGTAAGTGGGTCTTTAAGAGAAAGATTGACATGGATGGACTTACGCATACCTATAAGGGTCAATTGGTGGCTATAGGTTTCAAGCAAATTTATGGTATTGACTATGATAAAACCTTTTCTCCAGTGGCGATGTTTAAGTCCATTCGGATCATGCTTGCTATTGCAGCATACCACGATTATGAGATCTAGCAGATGGATGTCAAAACTATATTTCTGAATGAAAACTTGCTTGAGGATGTGTACATGACACAACCTGAGGGTTTTGTAGATCCACAGCATACTGGGAAAGTATGCAAGCTGCAAAGGTCCATTTATGGGCTAAAGCAAGCTTCTCGGAGCTGGAATCTTCAATTCGATGATGCGATCAAATAGTTTGGTTTCATCAAGAATGAAGAGGAACCATGTGTCTACAAGAGGGTTAATGGGAACACAGTTGTCTTCCTTGTATTTGTATGTGGATGACATACTACTCATTGGGAATGACATCCCTTCACTACAGTCTGTGAAGACTTGGCTGGGGGCGTGCTTCTCAATGAAGGACTTAGGTGAAGTAGCCTGTATTCTAGGCATCAAGATCTATAGAGATAGATCTAAGAGATTGCTTAGCCTAAGTCAGAGTACATATATTGATACGGTATTACTATGATTTGCCATGCAGAATTCCAAGAAGGGACTTCTGCCGATGTCACATGATGTGAGTCTTTCGAAGACTCAAAGTCCCTCTTCTAGAGAGGAGAGAGACCACATGGATAAGATCCCTTATGCATCTGCTATAGGATCTATCATGTACGCCATGTTGTGTATGTAGGAGATCGATCGGCCGACTAGAGGGGGGTGAATAGCCCTCTTACGTTGGATAATGGTATTTGCTCATCTACAAAAAGATTAGCGCAACGGAAACAACAAGACAAGTAAATCAAGCAAATAAAAACAAAGCAAAGGAAACAAACAATGCTAACACAAGGTCGTAATGTGGTTCACGGCTACGCCGCTAATCCACGATCCCGATTCGTCCAAGGTGAATCACTCCTTTGCCAAATCCACTAAGTCTCTCCTTTGCACCAAGCTAGGTGGAGGTAACCTCTTTACAATCCCTCTTCTTACAATTGAATGAGAATTAGCACAAGAAGAAGAGTGGAAAAACCCTTAGAGCACTTTGGGAGATGTTATGAGTTGAAGCATTAGGTTCCCAAAGCCCCACACCATTCCTCTTTATAGAGGAAGAGGATTTCTTCCCGTTGACACAGGAGCAGTCGACTGATGTGTTAGTAATATATGAGAGATGTCCTAAGGCAATCGCCTTATGTATGAACCATTTATATGATAAATGAAGATTCACTATTTGAGTATACATGTTTTATGTATTTGATTGGATCTTAAACTCATTTATCAATGTCCTCTATACGATTCACAAAGATGAGAGAATTTGTGATTGGATCACAACTAGTGAGTATCTCTACATGTGTAATTGTGATGTATCAATTATCCCTAGTCGATGAATCGATGGATTTGGACACCATCAATTCCGAGACTAGCACGAGGTATACTCCTTGGTGTATCCAAGCAAATGATTCTCACCGGGCCGAGACATTGTGATGTCCTGAGTTAATCGTGGATGCTAGTTATGGTAACTAGTTCATTGAGTGACCACCGTAAGACTTCATATGGTTCTCTCGTGACATATAGATATGTCAATGAAGTTCTTACTGCGGGCTTAAGTGCGATGTTCCTTCGACTTGCGGTATTCAAGTCATCTTGATCATGGAGACTTATGCTTGACATCTTAAGCAAACATCTCCGAGGAGATGTGGACCCGGGATGATTGGGTATAAGTCGAAGTGATCGAAGGTGTTTGAATAGCCTATAAAGGATTCACCACTCCTTGCGAGGAGATGTATACCCATGGCCTGTCGTCGGATTGTTACTAAAGTCTTTGGCCAAAGCATTACATGTTTAGAGTAAGGTACTCTTCGATACATGTGGAGTAACTAGAATCCGTAGGACGAGGAAATGATACTTGGGCTAGGTGTGACGAGTCACTTAGTGGGGATCGACACTATAGACCATGTCCGAACCAAGTGGGTATAAGATGAGTGAAGGGAATGGGGCAAATCATTCGAGCCAAGGGTTTCGTAAATAGTTCTCGATCAACCGCTGATCTTTCGCTTAATTGGGGATCATGATGTACTACTAGGTGCCACTATGATCGCTCTATAATTACGGTTAATTATAGACGGCCAACATAAACCGAGAACCTATTTGGTCACACGCACAACGAGCGTAATCCAAAGGATTTAAAACGAGCTTGAGAATGAGATTCTCAGACCGAGAGAAACTAGGTTTGGTTGGACCAAACATAAAGCGAGCATGAAATCGTTTCAGTCGCAATGGAAGCGTGGATGGGCCGAGTCTTATGAAGACGTAATGGATGAACCAAAATGGTTTGGTTCTAATCCAATGGAGGAGAATAAACCAAAGGGTTTGGTTTATTTTAAACGAATGAACCAAAAGTTGGTTCAGTTCGTTTTAACTTAAAATAAACCATCATGGTTTGGTTTATTTTAACTTATCTTAATGGAGCGGGTTAACGGGCCTAATGGTTATGATCCAATAACTATTAAGAGAATTAGTTCTCTATAAAAGAGGGCTTAAGGGATGGTTTAAGCCCTAATCCAAAACCCCTAGGTTAAAGTTGCCGCCCACCTCCTTATTGGAGTTTTCGGCGCCAACCTCTTGCCACCGCCCATAGCTCCTCCAACCGGCATCCAGAAGGTAGCTTCCTTTCCCCTCGCTGGTGTTGAGCTACTGCCGCTTAGTGCTCCGGAGATCTCCTTCAGGTTTGGCATCAAGGTGAGCTCTATCTTCCTTGGTTGGCCGGCGCCTATCACCTCCACCAAAGCTGTCCAGTTTTCTGGACAGCTTGTTCTCCTCTCGTCGGAGCGTCGTTTGGACGATGGTTAGAGCTCCGACAGCGGCTAACTTACCGGGGATTCGATCTCCGGTAATCCTCTGAGGTGGAGGATGAAGGATTCGTCAATCGGTTGACGAATACCTCTCCGGAGAAGCGAGTTTTGAGGACTCGTCTTAGGATCCGAATTTGGATTCGGATCGTGATCATCTCTCGATCACGTCGTCTTCAACACGAGGCTAGTAACCCATACGAAGACGAAGCTCGTGGCTTAGCGAAGTCATCCCGAGGAACTCGGCGTGGATACGGATAGAGACGATTCTAGCGAGGATCGTTCCGGTTGATGTCGTTCCCGCTACACGTCATACGAAAGGTATAACGTAGTTAAATTTCCTTTTATTGCAAATTTAAATTTACGGTTATGTCTACACTTGTTGTAATATGCATGTGTGTGATGTGTGTGTTGTAATAAATGTAGATTTATTATTTTATTGCTTCCGCTGTGCTCATGTTTACGAAACGTGATCGAACACACACACGCCGCGGTGCCGGAAACCCAACAGTGGTATCAGAGCCCAGGTTGTGTTTCGACATAATCGTAAAATGGTTTTGCGATAGTCATAATGTTATTTCTGGAAATTTTCTAATTTTGGAAATTTAGAAGTATTTATGGAAATTTTTCAATTTTGGAAAGTCTAGAAGTGTTTATGGAAATCTTCCACTTTTGGAAAGTTGGAAGTATTTATGGAAATTGATATTTTCCATAAATAAAATATTTGATTAGATTCTAGAAATTTGTTTCCTAATTTAATCATGATTTGATTTGGGAAATCAAATCTTAAAATATTTTATTTCCATAAGTAGTTTTGATGATTTAGGAAATTGGTTTCCTAAATTGATTTTCCTTAATCAACTATTTCCATAAATAAAATATGTGATTAGATTTGGAAATTTGTTTCCTAATTTAATCATGATTTGATTTGGAGAATCAAATCTTAAACATATTTTATTTCCATAAATAGTTATGACAAATAAGGAAATTATGTACATGACATAATTGTATGCCATGTAATTGCATTAGATGCATATCATTATGCCATGCGTGTCGTGACATGTAGATGTATGTCATGTATGTCATGCCATGTAGATAATAGTTATTTGCATGCAAAAAGGATGAGACATAAAAACCCTAACTCAATATTAAAGTCTACACCTTCCATTAATATGGTTAGAACCAGAGTTCCATTTCTTGTTTGGGTTGTTGGACTCTCTCCAAGCCCGGCTCGAACCCGAACATGTTCAAACCATGGAATAGTTTAATACTAATATGGTAAGAATCAGAGGTCAATCGTTAGCTTTGGTTGTTGGACTCTCTCCAAGCTGGGCTAATTGGTTGAATGCGCTCTAACCATATTAAAACTATTTCTCGATTAATGGGTTGACTTTAACTTGGAGCATCGGCTTGTTGGACTCTCTCCAAGGTCGATGTAAAGGGAGGTGAAGTTGGGTGCTATGCATATGATGCATACTTGTTAATGTGTTAACAACCCGATGTATGTGTGAACATTCAATTAGTTGATAGCACATTGTGATAGTTGCATATACGTGATATGAAATCGGTATAGTTGATACCTACCGTCGTAGTTATGAATGGCTTGTTGGACTCTCTCCAAGGTTGTTCATAACTATGATGGATATCAGCCCATTCGGAGATGGACCTACGATCTCCCGAAGTGATTTTGGGGTTTTTTGAAATTCGAAAAATGAATGGGATTTATAAATGTATATTGATGCATTTTAAAAATCATCTTTCTCATATATGCTCGTTTTGTATTTCTAAAATTGATCATGTTGTCTTTTAATTTACGTTCCATTTTGGATTCGAATAAATTGACTGGGCCGAACTTCTTGGACTGGCTTAGAAACTTGAGAATTGTTCTCAAGGTGAAAAGCTTGCGTATGTCCTCGAAGCGCCTCTTCCCGCCCATCCTAGTGACGATGCAACTCTGGACCAATTGTTGGTCTATCAGAAACATGTGACTGATTCTGAACTGACAAGTTGCATCATGCTAGCCGCGATGGAACCCAAGCTACGAAAGCAGCATGAGCATATGGATGCTAATATCGTAGTCCTTCATCTTTATGAGTTGTTTGATAAGCAAGTGAGATTCGAAAGGTTCGAAATCTCCAAGCTCCTCTTCACCTCTGAGATGCAAGAAGGTTCATCTGTGGTATTGCTCAACATGCTGAAGACTGTGGAGCCTTCTGAGAAGCATGAGCAGGGGACGGTGTTGTTAGTTGATTCCTCGAAGAAAGGTTCTAAGAGGGAGTCAAAGGAACAACAGAAGGGGAAGAAGAAAAAGGCTAAAAAGGCAGAACCAACTCAAAAGGGCACTTGCCATCATTATGGCAAGTAGGGCCATTTGCGAAGAAAGTGCAAGATTTATCTTGAGTCCGTGAAGAAGGATAAGGCATCGGATGCCCCATCTTCTTCAGAAATCTTCTTTATTGATTGTCATTCTATTTCCTCAGACACTTGGGTATTTGATACTGGGTGTGGCTCACATATATGTAATGACATACATGGGCTAAGGAATAGAAGAAGACTCGTCATGGGAGAGTCAAATTTACGTGTTGGGAATGGAGCAAGTTCTTTTTTCGCCATCGGAATGTATTTGTTGGAACTCCCTGTAGGACTTGTCTTAGAACTGGACAATTGCTTTTATGTTCCTTCGTTGATAAAGAACATCATTTCTATTTCTTGTTTAAATAGAAATGGGTACCATTTGACTTTTAGTAACAATTGTTGTTACATAACTTTGAATGGAGTTCTTTATGGAATTTGGAACTTTAAGCAATGGTGTTTATCGTTGGGCGTATCGGTGATATTTTCAATATCGAGCGAGCAACAAGCATGCTCGAAAGATAATCAATTAGACTCCTACATGTGGTATTATCGTCTTGGCCATGTAACCAAGAAGCGCATGTCGAATTACAGATGTGGAATTCTGGAATCGTTTGAATTGGATTCATACGATACATGCGAATCATGCTTAAAAGGCAAGATGACTAAGTTACCTTTTACTGGAAAAGGTGAACGAGTGGGAGAGTTACTAGGTCTAATACATTCTGATGTATGTGGACCTATGTCAACTCAAGCTTTAGGAGGCTATAGCTACTTCATTACCTTCACCGATGATCACTCACGGTTTGGGTATGTGTTCTTGATGAAACACAAGTCTGAAGCCTTTGAAAGGTTCAAAGAATTCAGAAATGAAGTAGAGAAACAACATGACAAGAGTATTAAAATACTTCGATCGGATCGAGGTGGTGAATACTTAAGTCAAGAGTTTCTTGATTATCTAAGAGACAATGGCATATTGTCTCAATGGACTCCGCCATATACACCACAGCATAATGGTGTATCTGAGGTGTAGGACCTTGTTGGACATGGTCAGTCAATGATGAATCATGCGACTCTTCCCAAGTCCTTTTGGGGCTATGCACTTGAGACATTTGTTTACTTGTTAAGCAGAATGCCTACCAATGTAGTCTCAACTACTCCATATGAGATATGGAATAGTAAGAAATCTCATGTATCTTACTTGAAGATATGGGGTTGTCCTGCTTATGTGAAGCGGACTGTATCAGACAAATTGGATGCTAAGTCTGATAAATGTCTATTTATTGGATACCCTAAGGAAACAAGGGGTTACCAATTCTATCATCCTGTGGAACAAAGGTGTTTGTTTCAAGGCATGCTGTGTTTCTAGAGAAAGAGTTTCTCTTGCAAGAAAATAGTGGGAGTGTCGTCGAGCTTGAGGAGGCTCGAGAGACTCAAATAGACATTGATGAGATACAGTGAAGCACAGCGGTAGATAACTCATAGTGATGAGCAATCATTTGGACCTATTGTAACACCACATCTTCGTAGATCTGGTAGAACCGCAATATTCCCGAGAGATATGGATTTCTCGTAAGTGAATCAAACGACGTGTTACTCATTGATGATGAGGAGCCTACCAGTTATGAAGAAGTGCTGACAAGTTGAGAAAGGGATAAGTGGCTTGGTGCCATGAAGTCGGAAATGGATTCCATGTATGAAAACCAAGTTTGGAACTTGGTTGACCCACCTGAAGGCATAAAGCCTATAGGGTGCAAGTGGGTTTTCAAGAAGAAAACCAACATGGATGGTAATGTGATTACCTATAAGGCTAGATTGGTGGCGAAAGGATATCGTCAAAAGCAAGGTGTTGATTATGACGAAACATATTCGCCTGTAGCTATGCTTAAATCCATTCGGATGCTCCTGGCCATAGCGGCTCATTATGATTATGAGATATGGAAGATGGATGTGAAAATAACTTTCCTTAATGGAAACTTGGTCGAGGACGTGTATATGATACAGCCTGAGGGTTTCACATCGGTTGATAAAACCAAGGTATGCAAATTGTGACGATCCATTTATGGATTGAAGCAAGCATCCTGGAGCTAGAATATCCGTTTTGATGAGACAATCAAAAAGTTTGATTTCTCACAAAATCCAGACGAACCTTGTGTGTACAAGAAGGTTAGTGGGAGTGCAATCGTGTTCCTAGTATTATATGTCGATGACATATTACTTATAGGAAACGATGTTTGATCTTCTGATCGATTAAGGTTTGGTTATCCAAGACATTCTCCATGAAAGACTTGGGAGAAGCAACCTACATCCTCGGGATTAAGATCTATAGAGATAGATCGAAACGGTTGCTTGGTCTTTCGCAGTCTACATATATAGACCGAGTGCTAAAGAGGTTTAGCATGTCGGAATCCAAGAAAGGTTTTCTACCCATCAGGCATGGGATACACCTTTCGAAGTCTATGTGTCCGCGCACAGAAAATGAGAGGATTTGCATGAGTAAGATTCCCTATGCATCCGCAATAGGATCTATCATGTATGATATGTTATGTACGAGGCCCGATGTATCGTACGCTCTGAGTGTCACGAGCAGATACCAGTCTGATCCAGGAATGGATCATTGGGTGGCTATTAAGACGATCCTTAAGTACTTGAGAAGAACTAAGGATGTGTTCCTAATATATGGAGAAGGGGACATGGTGATACGTGGGTATACGGATGCCAACTCCAGACAGACAAGGATGATTCCATGTCTCAGTCTGGGTATGTATTCACCTAGAATGGAGGCGCAATAAGATGGAAAGGTTCCAAGCTTGAGACTGTAGCGGATTCTGCCACTAAGGCAGAAAACATTGCAGCTTTGGAAGCAGCAAAGGAAGCGGTTTGGATCAAGAAGTTCATCTCTGAATTTGATGTGGTCTCATCAATGATCCAAACATGTGCTTCACCGCTATCATCTTATCAGAGAGATCATCAGTAGGAACGAAATACAAATCGAGAAAATTCCCATTGAAAGGAACTTAGCGGATCCTTTGACTAAAGTATTACCTCAAAGTAAGTTTGAGGGTCATGTTAGAGCTTATGGTATTGGATACCGTAGCGATTGACATTAGGCCAAGTGGGAGTCAAGCTAGGTGGAGGTAACCTCTTTACAATCCCTCTTCTTACAATTGAATGAGAATTAGCACAAGAAGAAGAGTGGAAAAACCCTTAGAGCACTTTGGGAGATGTTATGAGTTGAAGCATTAGGTTCCCAAAGCCCCACACCATTCCTCTTTATAGAGGAAGAGGGTTTCTTCCCGTTGACACAGGAGCAGTCGACTGATATCCCTATCACCGATCGTCCAAAGAGTCATTGCCCAATAACGGCCGCTTTCCAATGCTAGATTCCATCCAATCGATTAATCGCATCACCAACTCATTTGCCATCGATCGTGATGCTCGACCAGTGGAGTGCTCCGCGAGCTCGACTCCATTCTGTGCCCGAAACACGTGCGACGGTCGGTGATGCCTTCATCGATCGGTGGTAATCTCTGATCATTGCCTTTCTATGGCAGTCGAATGTTGGCACTTGAACCGGACTCGAACACTAGTCGAGTCACTGTCGACTTAGAGTAGTCGACTACCATTAACATGGTAGTCCACTGATGTCGGGAAATCTCATCCGACACTTAGCCAAATGGTCAAGTTTCACCTAAGAGCTACTACCCCTTCCTGGGTTACATTCGCTCACACTCATCCCTCGGAGTCCCTCGCCTTTGAAGTTATCTTCGTCCGGCCACGTCCCTCGGATGCGCCAAGCGCATGGCTCTGCAGCGCCATCCTTCGCGTCTCACCCTGAAGTCTACTTCCTCCGGCTTCACTCCAAGCTCCTCGTCCGACGGTCCCTCGGATGCTCCAAGCTCACAGCTTTCGGAAAGCCATCCTTCACCGACTCAAGGACCGAGTCATGAGAGGTGAAACTCGCCAAGGCTCCATATGCGAATTACTAAGCCCTGCAAGACTCCAACGCACATATCAAATCATAATAACAATCTAACTTAAACCCTTTGCCACACCATCAAAACCATATTACGGTAAGAGATTGCCCTAATAATCTTCCCCTTTTTGATGTGTGGCAATCCGTTTAAGTTAGGTAAAACATTTGAAAAAAAAACTATTAAGAGAGAAAAACATATAAGTAAACATGATTAGCAACTCTCCCCCTTAATACATGAAACTCCCCCTACATATATTCCCCCTTAAACTATTCTCCATAACATTTCTCCCCCTTTGACACCATCAAAAATAATAAACAAGGTTTATACAAGCATGGCATCAAGTCTAGAGGTAAACCAAAGACAAAACATGCCTTAAAATTAGATACACAAGGTTATTGGGCATGTTATCAGACTACCAGTCGACTGGTTCAGACTACCAGTCGACTGGCACAAGCATTTCGGGATTTTCAAGTTTTCAGAATGAATTTCAGAGATGCATTAGAAAATCTATAAAATTCGAAAAATCATGAAATTTGGGGAACATATTTCTTGTAAGTATATCTATCAATGAAAAATAGTTTTCCATGAAAAATAGTTTTCCATGAAAAACCATTATATTTTCAAGTATTTTCCAAAAATCCAAAAGCTTTAAAAATCACTAGGTTTTTGATCAAGTTAGTATCCATTTTAACACTTAGTCTTGCTTTGAATTGTTTCAAAACATGAATACACAGATTTTTAAGTAAGAAATTGTTTTGAAAACATATGAAATATCCAACCATGATCTTTGGGCAATATGTATATGAATTAAACATAAGTCTTCCCCATGATTGGTATATTATTACTATTTTGATACTTTAAATGACCATCTAAATGTCATAGGCACTAGTGGACATTTGTATCATCCTATCATCTCACCCATGCTAAGTTTTCAATCATGGTAGCCTATGGTGAGTGTGAGATGTGTCCTAAAGGTATTTGTATGTACTTAACCATTATTTTCATGCAATTCTATCAAGGTTAAGTATCATCCTATCATTCCACATGATCATAAAGATGTATATGACTTAATTTTACATTATGATCATGAAACAAATGTATTCCTCAAATTGTGATCATGCATTAGGTATTATATCATGATAATAAAGCAAATATCACCTAAAGCATAATTTATCTATTTATAGGTTCATTATCATCACCTAACACTATTTCAAAAATGTTGTCCCGCCATCCTAAGTCAACCAAAAATATGATATAGGTAAAGTCCTTATGGTTGACTATCCTAGGGTTTTCCTAACCCTTTAGGATGGATTTTGGAACCCAAAATAAGTTCTTTCCTATTGGGTTCACTAAAAATTCCTTAGGGATCCATTTTCTAGCTATTACTTTCTTTTTATCTTGACCCCTAGCAATTAGGCATTTGTAGGCCTTTTCATTTTTCTTTTCTTTATAACCTAGGCCCTTTTTGTTAAGACTTGCCCTTTGGCTCCCTATGATCATGTTCAAGGTGTTGGAGCCTATAGTAAACTTTCCTAGGGCCTTGGTCAAATAGTCTATCTTTTCTCTTAGAGCCTTATTTTCTTCTATGCATGCATCATTAACATTGAAAGGCATATATTCATGTGAGCATGCATCATCATGACTAGAAGAAATATCATCATTTACATTTAAGCATGCTTTTTCTAGTTTATTTTCTAAGTCCTTAATTTGATCAAGCATGGTTTTATTTTTCTTCTTTGCTCTAAATAAGTCCTTAGTGAGGCTAGAAATCATAGACATAATTTGCTTAGGGGGTAGATTTGTTACCTCACTTACCAAGTCCTCTTCCGATGATGAGGATGTAGAGGAGGCTCCCCCTTCGCTTGAGCTCTCTCCACTTGAGCTTGCTTCTTCATTTTCTTGCTCAGAGGAGGAAGTGTCTAGGTCGTCAAATGCCATTAATGCCAAGTTGGTGACAAAGGCATTCTCCTCTTCCGATGATGATGAAGATGATGAGGAGGGGTCATCCCAAGTTCTTGCCTTTAGTGCCTTTGTCTTTCCCTTTTATTTGGCTTTCTTCTCTTCTTCTTTCCTCTTGCTACCCTTCTTCTTTTTCTTGTCTTCTTTCTTCTTCCTCTCTTCTTTGCTCTTGTTTAGGAGAGGACAATTGTCCCTTATGTGTCCCTCTCCTTGGCAATTGTAGCAAATAATTTTCCCCCTTGGTCTTCTATTCCTATCATTAGATTTATTAAAACTAAAACCTTTTAATGCACGCCTTACCCTCCTTACCATATAGGCTTCTTCCGTGCTATCCATGGAGGAGGATGAGGATGCTTCATCGGATGAGGAGGGGATCTCCATCTTCTTCTTCCCCTTGTGTGTCATCAAGGCTACTCCTCTTGAAGGTTGAAACTTTGGCTCTTCTTGTATTCCTTCAAGCCTCGTTTCGTAGAGCTCCATTGTTGAGAAGAACTCCTCCAAGGTGCTCACTTCCAAGTTCTTGGACATGTAGAAGGAGTCCACCATTGAACTCCATTTTGATGATCGGGGAAAAGCATCAATTGCTTTCATGAGCATGTCCCGGTTGGAGAGCCTTTCTCCTACACTTGTTAGTCCAATCAAAATTTCCTTAAACCTAGAATGCAATGATGTTACCATTTCTCCCTTTTCTAATTTTATGTTGGATAGTTGGGAGCGGAGGAGGTCTCTCCTTGCAAGTTTGGCTTCCGAGGTGCCTTCATGAAGCTTTACTAGCTTCTCCCACATCTCCTTTGCACTAGAGCATTCCCCTATCCTATTCACCTCTTGTTTGGGGAGTACATTGTAAAGGTGGTGCTTGGCCTTTGAATTTGCCAAGTATTCTTCCCTTTGCCTCTTGCTCCACCTTGATTTCTCCAATGGCTCCCCATCTTCATTCCTAGGCATCTCGAAACAGTTTTCCATTATTAATAAAATTTCAAAGTCAGTTTCAAAGAATACCTCCATTCTCTTTTCCACCAAAAGAATTCGCCTTCGAATTTCAGTGGGTGAATGTTTGAGCCGGCCATCCTTGAATGTGCTTGTTGTGGCGGTTAGTCCTCGACAAGCTTTCCTTGGCTCTGATACCACTTGTAGGAGATCGATCGGCCGGCTAGAGGGGGTGAATAGCCCTCTTACGTTGGATAATGGTATTTGCTCGTCTACAAAAAGATTAGTGCAACGGAAACAACAAGACAAGAAAATCAAGCAAATAAAAACAAAGAAAAGGAAACAAACAATGCTAACACAAGGTCGTAACGTGGTTCATGGCTACGCCGCTAATCCACGATCCTGATTCGTCCAAGGTGAATCACTCCTTTGCCAAATCCACTAAGTCTCTCCTTTGCACCAAGCTAGGTGGAGGTAACCTCTTTACAATCCCTCTTCTTACAATTGAATGAGAATTAGCACATGAAGAAGAGTGGAAAAACCCTTAGAGAACTTTGGGAGATGTTATGAGTTGAAGCATTAGGTTCCCAAAGCCCCACACCATTCCTCTTTATAGAGGAAGAGGGTTTCTTCCCGTTGACACAGGAGCAGTCGACTGATGTCCCTATCAGTCGACTGGTCCTATAGTCATTGCCCAATAACGACTGCTTTCCACGTTGGATTCCATCCAACGGCACTGGCATCAGTCGACTGATATTGCCATCAGTTGACTGATGCTCGACCAGTGGAGTGCTCCACGAGCTTGACTCCATTCTGTGCCCGAAACACTTGCGACCAGTCGACTGATGCCTTCATCAGTCAACTGGTGTCTCGCAGTCGACTGTCATTCCATGGCAGTCGACTGTTGGCACTTGAACCAGACTCGAACACTAGTCGAGTCACCGTCGACTTAGAGTAGTCGACTACCATTAACATGGTAGTCCACTGATGTCGGGAAATCTCATCCGACACTTAGCCAAATGGCCAAGTTTCACCTAAGAGCTACTACCCCTTCCCAGGTTACATTCGCTCACACTCATCCCTCGGAGTCCCTCACCTTTGAAGTTATCTTCGTCCGGCCACGTCCCTCGGATGCGCCAAGCGCACGGCTCTGCAGCGCCATCCTTCGCGTCTCACCCGGAAGTCTACTTCCTCCGGCTTCGCTCCAAGCTCCTCGTCTGGCGGTCCCTCGGATGCTCCAAGCGCACGGCTTCTGCAAAGCCATCCTTCATCGACTCAAGGACCGAGTCATGAGAGGTGAAACTCGCCAAGGCTCCATGTGCGAATTACTAAGCCCTGCAAGACTCCAACGCACATATCAAATCATAATAACAATCTAACTTAAACCCTTTGCCACACCATCAAAACCATATTACGGCAAGAGATTGCCCTAACAGTGTACTCGTTCTGATGTCTCGTATGCTTTGAGCATGATGAGTAGATACCAGTCAGATCTAGGTGAGTGTCACTGGATAGCAGTCAAGAATATTCTTAAGTACTTGAGAAAGACTAAAAAATATTTCTTGATATTTGGAGGCAATGAGGAGCTAACTATAAAGGGTTGCAACGATGCCAACTTCCAAACTGACCAGGATGATTATAGAACACAGTCAGGGTTCGTGTTTTGCTTGAATGGTGGCACTGTGAGCTGGAAGAGTTCGAAGAAGGATACAGTTGTTGATTCTACAATAGAAGCCGAGTATATCACTGCATCAAAGGCAACAAAGGAGGCAGTTTGGATCCGCAAGTTCATTACTGAGCTTGGGGTGGTTCCTAGCATAACAGATCCTATAGAGCTCTATTGTGACAACATGGAGCTATTGCGCAGGCTAAGGAACCTCGCTCACACCAGCGGACCAAACACATACTACGGCGCTCCCATCTCATTCGAGAGATTATCGATAGAGGAGATGTGAAGATTTGCAGAGTACCCACAAAGGATAACATCGTAGATCCCTTGACCAAGGCTTTGGTACAGAAAAAGCATGATGGTCACACTAGGTCATTGGATATTAGATACTACGGTGATTGGCACTAGTGCTAATGGGAGATTGTTAGTGAAAGCCCTAGAGTCAATCATGTGATGATTGTTGTATGGACTTTATTATATCATATTCCTATTTATAAAGGCACGGTTATTATATTTACTTGTATTAGTGCCAAATAACTAAGTATAATAAAATCCTTGAGTAGAAGGTTCTTATCTATATCAATCGATTGGTTGAATCGATAATGAGATGATATAGAGAATGTAGGGATGTATACTGAAAAGTCTATCTTTTGTATGAATATCTTTATTTTGGAATAAGAATCACATGATCATTGTTTGCATATTTTTATAGTTATGCAATATTGTCTAATACTTTACATTGTAGATAACATGGTGTGTGGTGTCACACAGGAGACCATGTTATCGGCCCCTTGAAAAGTGTAAGCAAAGGATCACAACCGAGATGGCTTTGGACAAACCATTGGAATGGTTGTAGTGTGATTTGGTATTGGTTTGTCTTGACCATAGAATCACACTAGTACACTTTGTGTGTATTGAGCATGACCGACTTAGAGTTGATTCGATTTATTACTGACTACATAATCGAATCGGACCAGATATTATTTAGTACATGCTCTTAATCCTGATATAATAACGGGCACATATACTTAGTACTCATCTCTTTGATTTACCAATGGGCGAGATTTATAGATTAAATCGATAGGCTCGGTAAGTTGGGAGATGATATTATTTATATGGTGTGTCGTTGATTATAGGAGGAAACCGTGTCCTATAAATTAGGATGATGATGTCCCCTTGAGGAGCTCATAAGGTTCATCATGTAAACCCTGCAGGTGGACTTAGTCTGGCATGATAAAAAGGTTGAGTGGTACTACTCAAGGAGTTAGATGTTGATTAATTAATGGTCAGTAAATTAATTAATCGACGGACATTCGAGATCTTAAACACGGGGAGAAAATGTACAAATAATATATGGAGCCCATATTATCATATGGGGGTTTGTGAGGTAGATCAATGATGAACCTTTAGTGGATTGGATTATCATTAGTGGATTGGACTTTATGTCGGCTTGATCCATGGGTGGCCAAGACCCAACTCCTCCTCATGGTCCCTAATGTAGCCTATTAACACCTCATGAAGCTTAGATCCAATGGATAGAAACAAAACTCTAAGATCCATAGGTAGAGATTAAATCTCTAAGATTCGACGGTTGAGATTAAATCTCTAGATCCGACAGTTGAGATTAAATCCCTAGAACCAATGGATGAGATTAATTCATGACTTATCCCTAACTCTATAAAAGGATGTCAAGGGAGTTGGCATGGGATAATTGATGAGAGCTAGGGTTTTTGGGCGGCAAGGAAGAGGAATCATCATTGAGATAGGATTAGGATTAGGGTTTGGAGGCAAGGGTGGCACCAAATAAGGAAGGTATTCTTCTCTTCTTCTTCCTCTTTTGGTCAGCGTCCAGCACCTCTCCAACCTCTTTTCTAACCTTGGCCGACACCCAAAAGCTCCCTTCTCCTTCTCCTAATGTGGTGGAAACAAGATATAGGGCTTCCCTTGGTATCTTGGTTGTTTTCCACCATCTTCTCCTTCACCTAGTTGGCCGGCGGCAAGGATAGTTTTAGTTCCTTGTTGGTTGTTTCTAGAGAGGAGAAAAACCTTGTTTCTACTCTTCCTCTTTCTTTGGACGAGCAAGGAAGGAAGATTTGTGATCTAGGAGCTTCAACTTTTGGTAGATCATCGCCCACACGACGTCCAAAAGGAGGAAGGTCATACATTAGAAGATCGAGAGGTATACATATTCTACTTTCTTCTTTTGTTTGTTGCTTGTTTTTGTTTTTCAATTATAAACATGTTATAAACCTGTAAATGGCTAAATAATACTTGGATCCCGAGTATAAACACGAAAATCGGCGATCCGGACATCGTCTATTCCGCGGCTACTCGTAGAATAGAGGATGGTTGCTTGAACAACTAGTTTGTTCAAGTGACCTCTCTAAATGAATAGCACGACGATGACTTGGTGGTTTGGGAAATCCCTTGTGTCCATGATTAAATTTTTATAATCTGGGGACATCGAAGGGATCGCCATGGACAAGCTACCGAGGTGAAGTGGGAAGCGAAGTTTCCCCTCACGGACTCGATAAGCAAAACCCTTCAATTGGTATCAGAGCCAAGGTTTCTGGTTTTGTGTGTTTAGGATTCGGTTAATTTTTATGCATTTTTTCATATATTATATGTGTCAGATAATAGTAGGATATGCGTAGTTTAACTCTTTGGTTGTAGGCATAAGATCCGACTATTATGGTCATATGTGTGTATGTGATTGTATGTGTGTAAATATTTATTTTGTTGAATCCTCGGGGTTGACGAGGCTAGTATTTAGTTTTTGGTAAATTAAATACAACATTGTTTAGCCACTCTTTATTTTATTTTACTTTCGATCTAGATTTTATGTACACTCCCTCGTGGAGTATAGGATCGATGGATGTAAATTAAAATAGGTTTTAGTCTCGGCTCGGATCTCCGGATGGCTCGTACATGGCGTAGGAGGAGCGAACAAGATGGCAATGCGACGGGAGACATATTGAAGACAAAAGCCATAATAGTTGGAAAATAATTTTATTTTTCATATTTATTGCTTTTTGTTTGATATGCATGTCGTAGGCTAGGAAAATTCCTCAATTTCAAATTACTAAGTGGGAGAGGGATATTTTTATAAATTCCCGCGGCCTCCATTACGATTTGACAAGTGATGCAAACAAACTTGCGCGTCGGCTCTGAGTGCCTTCCTCCCTATCAAATGGGTTTGTTTGCGGATCACAAGGTCGAATATGGTTATAGGAAATTATTAAGGAGCGTGTGTACTTGCCCATCGTAAGGCACATAACCCGAGATAATTACCTTGGTACCGAGTAATGGTGAACACTTAGATACAAATATAAGTATCCTCCCCATCGGAGTCACTGCTTTTATTTGTAGGGCCAAAAAGGAACCAACTATTAATTTTACTTGTCAAAAAGTTAGGTTGACAAGATAGTAAAATTAATGGGTAATACCTCCTCTTACAAATGTAGAATTCGTATACGTCCACACTATCATGGCATACGATATTCTCAGTGTTTGAGGTGTTGGTTGATTTTAAAATTTTATTGTTTGAGGAATCAATAATTTTTTGAAATCTAATGTTTTGATTTATGTGATTCTTAGGTTTTCTTTCAAAATGACTTTCAACCCACTTGCTGTGATACTGAAAGAGAACAAACTTACTGGACCCAACTATGTAGATTGGAAGAGGAATCTAGACATTGTCTTGACTGTTGAGGAATACAAATATGTACTCCTCGAAGAGTGCCCTCCCAAGCCTGTAGATGATTCTGGGGAAAAGGAGAGAGAGAGCTATAAGAAGTGGATCAAGGCCGATGAGATAGCGCGGTGTTACATTTTGGCATCTATGTCAAATGTATTACAACATCAGCATCAAGCCATGTCCACTGCTTATGATATCATGCTCAATCTCAAGGAGCTTTTCGGACACCAGAATCGGGCTGCGAGGCAAGAGGCCATGAGAAACTTGATAACGACCACCATGATCAAGGGAACACCCGTGAGGGATCATGTTCTCAAGATGATGGCTCATTTGAAAGAGTTGGAGGTCCTAGGAGCTGAGATCGATGGGGAAACCCAGGTCGATATCATACTCCAGTCTCTACCTAGGAGTTTTGAGCAGTTTTGCCTCAACTACAACATGAACAAGAGGTTGTATTCGTTGGTGGAACTTCTGACAAAACTCTAGGTGGCAGAGAAACTATTTCGTCAGAGTGCTCAGGCGCATGCCGTGGTGACCCAGAAGGTTTCTACTTCTAAGCCGAAAGGAAAGAAGAAGAAGAAACAAACCAGGGAGAAGGCGGTGGGAGGTACTCAGGGAGGAGTGAAGAAACCGAAAGTCAAGTGCTTCACTTGTAAGCAGACTGGACACTGGAAGAAGGACTGCCCCATGCGCAAGAACAAAGGTATATCTTTTGGTCTAGTCATTGAAACATGTTTAGCGGTGTTATCTACCGGCACCTGGTGTGTAGATACGGGAGTCACTGATCATGTTTGCAATACTTTGTAGGGTTCCAGGAAACCAGACGACTGGCTGAGGGGGAGATTACCGTGTACTTGGGCGATGCCATGAAGGTGGCGGCTATTGCAATGGGAGATGTTTATTTATCTTTTGAGAAAAATAAACTTTTGGTTCTTAAGAATTGCCTTTATGTACCCTTATTTAGAAAGAATTTAATTTCAATTTCTAAATTATTTATGGATGGATATTCTATTTCTTTTAATGATAGAGTTGTTATAAGAAGGAATAGGGACATTATCTGTTCGGATGCATTGATAGGAAATTTGTACACACTTGAACCAAAACCTCCCACGATGCAAATTGAAGTTAATAACTCATCTTCTAATTCCAATAAGAGAAAAGAACCTTCGAAGATGAACCAAACATATCTTTGGCATCTTAGGCTTGGTCACATTATCCTAAGCAGAATTCAAAGGTTGATAGCTGATGGACCTTTGGGTTCATTAGTGGTGGAGGATCTCCCAACCTGTGAATCTTGCTTGGAGAGTAAGATGACCAAGAGGCCTTTTAAGGCCAAGGGGTATAGAGCCAAAGATGTGTTGGAATTTGTTCATTCTGATTTATGTGGTCCTATGTCTATCCAGGCCAGAGGTGGTTTTGAGTATTTTGTCTCTTTTATAGACGATTACTCAAGATATGGATACATTTACATGATGCGCCGCAAGTCTAAATGCTTTGACAAGTTCAAAGAATTCAAGGCTGATGTGGAGAAACGTCGAGGTAAAAGTATCAAGACACTACGATCTGATCGTGGTGGTGAGTACCTCTTGGGAGAGTTTAGGAACTACTTATCATAGGCTGGGATTCAATCCCAATTGACTGCACCTGGCACACCCCAGTAGAACGGTGTAGTAGAGTGAAGGAATAGGACTCTTATAGAGATGGTTAGATCGATGATGAGTTATTCTAACTTGCTAGATTCGTTCTGGGGATATGCTCTAGATACGGCGATGTACATTCTGAACTTGGTACCATCTAAATCAGTGCCTTCTACTCCCACAGAGTTGTGGACTGGGCGAAAGCCTAGTCTAAGATATATTCGGATATGGGGGAGTCCATACATGTCTTTGAAGGCGAGATCTTGGTAAGTTGGAACCTCGCATGAAATGCAGCTTGTTCGTTGGCTATCCCAGGGGTATTAGTAATATATGAGAGATGTCCTAAGGCAATCGCCTTATGTATGAACCATTTATATGATAAATGAAGATTCACTATTTGAGTATACATGTTTCATGTATTTGATTGGATCTTAAACTCATTTACTGAATGTCGACGATACGATTCACAGCATGAGAGAATTTGTGATTGGATCACAACTAGTGAGTATCTCTACATGTGTAATTGTGATGTATCAGAATTATCCCTAGTCGATGAATTGATGGATTTGGACACCATCAGTTCTATCAAGACTAGCACGAGGTATACTCCTTGGTGTATCCAAGCAGTTGATTCTCACTGGCTGGAGACATTGTGATGTCCGGAGTTGATCGTGGATGCTAGTTATTGTAACTAGTTCATCGGAGTGACCAGCCGTAAGACTTCATATGGTTCTCTGCATATATAGATATGTCAATGAAGTTCTTACTGTAGCTTAAGTGTGATGTTCCTTTGACTTGCGGTATTCATGTCATCTTGATCATGGAGACTTATGCTTTGACATCTTAAGCAAGCATCTCTAAGGAGATGTGGACCCGGGATGATTGGGTATAAGTCGAAGTGATCGAAGGTGTTTGAATAGCCTATAAAGGATTCACCACTCCTTGCGAGGAGATGTATACCGATGGCCTCTCGTCGGATTCTTACTAAAGTCTTTGGCCAAAGTATTACATGTTTAGAGTAAGGTACTCTTTGATACATGTGCTGTAACTAGAATCCGTAGGATGAGGAAATGATACTTGGGCTAGGTGTGACGTAGTCAGCCTAGTGGGGACTGACACTATAGACCATGTCCTGAACCAAGTGGGTATAAGATGAGTGAAGGGAATGGGGCACGATTCATTCGAGCTGCTGAAGGGTTTCAGAAATAGTTCTGGATCAACCATTGATCTTTTCGGTTAATTGGGGATCATGATGTACTACTAGGTGTCACTCATGATCGTTCTATAATTAATGGTTAATTATAGACGGCCAACATAAACCGAGAACCTATTTGGTCACCCGCACAACGAGCGTAATCCGAAGGATTTAAAACGAGCTTGAGAATGGGATTCTCAGACCGAGAGAAACTAGGTTTGGTTGGACCAAAGAAGCGAGCATGAAATCATTTCAGTCACAATGGAAGCGTGGATGGGCCGTGTCTTATGAAGAAATAATGGATGAACCAAAATGGTTTGGTTCTAATCCAATGGAGGAGAATAAACCAAAGGGTTTGGTTTATTTTAAACGAATGAACCAAAAGTTAGTTCGGTTCATTTTAACTTAAAATAAACCATCATGGTTTGGTTTATTTTAACTTATATTAATGGAGCGGGTTAGCGGGCCTTATGGTTATGATCCAATAATCATTAAGAGAATTAGTTCTCTATAAAAGAGGGCTTAAACGCTAATCCAAAAACCTAACCATGTTTTGGCCGCCCACCTCTCCCTTCTCTTCATCTATTCGGCGCCAACACCCATTGCCGCCGCCCAGCTCCTTGTGCCGCCGTCCAAATTGTTGCCAGCGTCCAAGCTTCGGCCGGTGATCCTCCGGAAACTCTCCGGTGATCTCCTTTGGGTTTGGCATCAAGGTGAGCTTCATCCTACCTTTTTTGCCGGCTCTAATTCCTCCACCAAAGTTGTCCAGTTTTCTGGACAGCTTTGTTTCCCTCTCGTCGGAGCATCATTTGGACGACGGTTGGAGCTCCAACAGCGCCTAACTTGTCGGGGAATTGATCTCCAGTAATCCTCTGAGGTGGAGGACGAAGGATTCGTCAAACGGTTGACGAATACCTCTCCGGAGAAGCGAGTTTTGAGGACTCATTTTTGGATCCGAATTTGGATTCGGATCATGATCCTCTCTCGATCACGTCGTCTTCAACACGAGGCTAGTAACCCGTACGAAGATGAGGCTCGTGACTTAGTGAAGTCATCCCGAAGATACTCGGTGTGGATACGGATAGAGACGATTCTAGCTAGAATTGTTCCGGTTGATGTCGTTCCCGCTACACGTGATACGAAAGGTATACATAGTTAAATTTCCTTTTATTGCAAATTTAAATTTACGGTTATGTCTACACATGTTGTACTATGCATGCATGTGATGTGTGTGTTGTAATAAATGTAGATTTATTATTTTTATTTCTTCTGCTGTGCACATGTTTACGAAACATGTTCGAACACACACTCGTCGCGGTGCTGGAAACCCAACAAGGGGAATGAAGGGTGGATTGTTTTATAGTCCTAGAGAACAGAGGGTGATCGTTAGAACGAACGCCAGATTTCTAGAGGAAGACTATGTGATGAGCCATAAGCCCAAGAGTAAAATTGTTCTGGAGGAGTTAAAAGGAGAAGTCACTTCTTTAGTACCACCGGTACAAGAGGATATACCACATGTCACTGCACCGCATGTCACAGAGAATACACAAGTGATACCTCATCGTAGTGGGAGGGTTGTGAGACAGCCTGATAGATTCATGTTCTTGGGAGAATCTTCTGATTTGGTCCCTGACGAATATGAACCTGATCCCTGGACATATGATGAGGCAATCCAAGATAAAGATACAGTATCTTGGAAAAGTGCAATGAATGCTGAGATTGAATCTATGGATTCAAATCAGGTCTGGGAGCTAGTAGAACCATCCGATGGTGTAAAAACCATTGGATGCAAGTGGATCTACAAGAGAAAGAGAGGAATAGATGGGAAGGTTGAGACCTTCAAAGCGAGGCTTGTTGCGAAGGGGTATACTCAGAAAGAGGGTATCGATTATGAGGAGACCTTTTCGACGGTAGTCATGCTTAAGTCTATCCGGATTCTCTTATGCATAGCAGCTCATATGGATTATGAGGTGTGGCAGATGGATGTCAAGATAGCTTTCCTTAATGGAAGTTTTGAGGAAAACATCTACATGAATCAACCAGAGGGATTCATTGCTATGGGCAAAGAGCATCTTGTATGTAAGCTTAATCGGTCCATTTATGGATTGAAACAAGCTTCGAGGTCTTGAAACATCCGCTTTGATGAGGTGATCCAGTCTTATGGATTTATTCAAAGTCCGGATGAGTCTTGTGTATACAAGAGATGTGATGGAAACGTAGTGGTATTTCTTGTATTATACGTAGATGATATTTTGTTGATTGGCAACAATATCAAGGTGTTATCGGACGTAAGGGTATGGTTGTCCAAACAGTTTGATATGAAGGACTTGGGAGAGGTGGGACACATCCTTGGGATCAAGGTTATAAGGGATCGCAGGAAAAGGATGTTGTGCTTATCCCAAGCTTCAGACATAGACACGATTATGGAGCGTTTTAGCATGCAGAACTCTAAGAAGGGTTTTCTACCTTTCAGGCATGGAGTTCCTTTATCTAAGGAGATGTGTCCTAAATCATCTGAGGAGATAGAGGAGATGAAGGCGGTTCCTTATGCTTCGGCAGTAGGAAGCCTCATGTATGTGATGCTCTGTACGAGACCAGATATCTGCTTTGTCGTGGGCATGATCAGCAGATATCAGAGTAATCCAGGATAGGGACATTGGACTGCGGTAAAGAATATATTGAAGTACCTGAGAAGGACTAGGGATTATATGCTAGTTTACCGGGCAGACCAATTACTCCCTGTGGGTTACACGGATTCTGACTTCCAATCTGATAGGGATAACAGTAAGTCTACCTCAGGTTTTGTGTTTACTTTGGGAGGTGGAGCCATTGTATGAAGGAGTGTCAAGTAGAAGTGTGTGGCGGACTCCACCATGGAAGCTGAGTATGTGGCGGCCTCTGAGGCGCCAAAGAAGTTGTATGGCTCAGGAACTTCCTGATGGACTTGTATGTGATTCCTGGTTTGCCTAGAACTATCACAATTTATTATGATAATAGTGGTGCAGTTGCAAAATTGAAGGAACCACGAGCCCATAAGGCTAGTAAACACATAGAGCGCAAGTACCACCTGATACGAGAAATCATAAAGAGAGGAGAAGTTGTTGTGGCCAAGATTGCATCGGAGGATAACCTGGCAGATCCTTTCACTAAGGCCCTTCCGGTGAGAGCTTTTGATAGGCATGTGAAGGGAATGGGGATCAGATGTATGACAGTTTGAAGACAGCATAGTCTTTTAATATAAGTGGGAGATTGTAGGGATGTATACTGAAAAGTCTATCTTTTGTATGAACATCTTTATTTTGGAATAAGAATCACATGATCATTGTTTGCATATTTTTATGGTTATGCAATATTGTCTAATACTTTACATTGTAGATAACATGGTGTGTGGTGTCACACAGGAGACCATGTTATCGGCCCCTTGAAAAGTGTAAGCAAAGGCTCACAACCGAGATGGCTTTGGACAAACCATCGGAATGGTTGTAGTGTGATTTGGTATTGATTTGTCTTGACCATAGAATCACACTAGTGCACTTTGTGTGTATTGAGCAGGTCCGACTTAGAGGTGATTCGATTTATTGCTGACTACATAATCGAATCGGACCTCAGATATTATTTAGTATATGATCTTAATCCCGATATAATAACGGGCACATATACTTAGTACTCATCTCTTTGATTTACCAATTGGCGAGATTTATAGATTAAATTGATAGGCTCGGTAAGTTGGGAGATGATATTATTTATATGGTGTGTCGTTGATTATAGGAGGAAACTGTGTCCTATAAATTAGGATGATGATGTCCCCTTGAGGAGCTCATAAGGTTCATCATGTAAACCCTACAGGTGGACTTGGTCCAGCATGATGAAAAGGTTGAGTGGTACTACTCAAGGAGTTAGATGTTGATTAATTAATGGTCAATAAATTAATTAATCGACGGGCATTCGAGATCTTAAATGCGAGGAGAAAATGTACAAATAATATATGGAGCCCATATTATCATATGGGGGTTTGTGAGGTAGATCAATGATGAACCTTTAGTGGATTGGATCATCATTAGTGGATCGGACTTTATGTGGGCTTGATCCATGGGTGGCCAAGACCCAACTCCTCCTCATGGTCCCTAATGTAGCCTATTAACACCTCATGAAGCTTAGATCCAATGTATAGAAACAAAACTCTAAGATCCATAGGTAGAGATTAAATCTCTAAGATCCGACGGTTGAGATTAAATCTCTAGATCCGACGGTTGAGATTAAATCCCTAGAACCAATGGATGAGATTAATTCATGACTTATTCCTAACTCTATAAAAGGATGTCAAGGGAGTTTGTGTGGGATAATTGATGAGAGATAGGGTTTTTGGGCGGCAAGGAAGAGGAATCTTAGTTAAGATAGGATTAGGATTAGGGTTTGGAGGCAAGGGTGGCACCAAATAAGGAAGGTATTCTTCTCTTCTTCTTCCCATTTTGGCCAGCGTCCAGCACCTCTCCAGCCTCTTTCCAGCCTTGGCCAGTGCCCAAAAGCTCCCTTCTCCTTCTCCTAAGGTGGTGGAAATAAGATATAGGGCTTCCCTTGGTATCTTGGTTGTTTTCCACCATCTTCTCCTTCACCTAGTTGGCCGGCAGCAAGGATAGTTTTAGTTCCTTGTTGGTTGTTTCTAGAGAGGAGAAAAACCTTGTTTCTACTCTTCCTCTTTCTTTGGAAGAGCAAGGAAGGAAGATTTGCGATCTAGGAGCTTCGACTTTTGGTAGATCGTTGCCCACACGACGTCCAAAAGGAGGAAGGTCAAACATTAGAAGATCGAGAGGTATACCTTTTCTACTTTCTTCTTTTGTTTGTTGCTTGTTTTTGTTTTTCAATTATAAGCATGTTATAAATCTGTAAATGGCTAAATAATACTTGGATCCCGAGTATAAACATGAAAACCGGTGATCTGGACATCGTCTATTCTGCGGCTACTCGTAGAATAGAGGATGGTCGCTTGAACAACTAGTTTGTTCAAGTGACCTCTCTAAACGAATAACACGATGATGACTTGGTGGTTTGGGCAATCCCTTTTGTCCATGATTAAATTTTTTTAATCTGGGGACATGGAAGGGATCGCCTTGGACAAGCTACCGAGGTGAATTGCGATGCGAAGTTTCCCCTCACAGACTCGATAAGCAAAACCCTTCAGGGAATACTACTCTTAATCATTCCTAGTCAAGTATTAACATTCAGGGACAATGTTAATGCATAGAGACTAGCATGTAGGTCAACTCGATGACTTGATCTCACAAGTCATGGATATGAGATATCAAGTTGACACATGGGTATGCATTGGAGAATGTATACTGAATGACCCGCCATAAGAAAGTATCATGGATCGTTATATGAGTGTCATATACTTTCTCATGTGACTATTAATATGACTATTAGTCCTTGAACCTGAAGTCACCATGGTTCCCTACATAAGGAGTTGCATACTTTGGCTTCGTCAAACGTCACCCGTAAATGGGTGGACTATAAAGGCGATTACTGGGTATGTAATAAATTATGCGGAGGGATGTGAGTGATGTAGATGGGATCTATCCCTCCTATATGACGAGAGTGACATCGTTATTCTTGATAGAGTGAGACCACAAAGTGTATGGCCATGCCCAAATGAGTCAATATGAGATATTGAGCTCATTTGATTAGAGTGAGTCTACTTGGAGTTCAAGATATAGATTGTACCGAGGATGATACGGTCTATGCCTCAATTGGTCAATCTAGATGTCAAGGATAGAGGGACATTGTCACATATTGTGAGAGTCACAATTAGTACTCACAAAGGTGATGTTGGATCTCAACATTCTTGTAACTTGGGTAGCAATGATGTGTTGCTAGATACCGCTCATTGCTTATGTTCCTAAATCGATTTAGGAGCATTGACAATGTTACAAGAACCTATAGGGTCATACACAAAGGGAAATTAGATGGAGATTAGGTTCATATGATGAACCATGAGGATTAGGTTCATAGGATGAACCAAATTGGATTAAGAGTAATCCAAATTATACTAATTGAGTTAGACTCAATTTGATTCAAATGTTGAATGAGTTTAATTTAGATTTGATTCATTGAGTCAATTTAAATTAATGAATAGAGATTCATTAATTCAAATTGACTTGAATCAAGTGGTTAGATTTGATCAACCATGGGAGATAAGAGTAGTATTCCACATCATCATCATGGACTTATCATGTGGTGCCACCTCATGTGGGAGACCAAGAGTCATTGGCTCTTGGAGTTACATGCATGCATGTAACCCCCACCCAAATAAGTGGCCGATCACTTTTCTTGATGGTGAGAATTCATTTTTGGTGAGTAACTCCATCTTCTTCTTCCTTGGATCTTCTTCCTCTCAAGCTCTCTCCCTCATCCTATCTTGGCCAAAACTTCCAAGGAGTGCTAGCACACTCTAGGTTGTTTTTCTCCACCATTTGTCCATATGGATACCAATAGAGGAGTGTACACTTGACACTCTTGAGTTCCGGCAAGCCATTTGGACGAGCGGGATAAGCGAAGGGGGTAGCTATGAGGGTAACGCTCTCATCTTGTAGATCTAAGGTAGATCTAGGTTTCTTTAAACACATACATGTAATCTATTTTTATATATCTTCGCACGGATCCGTGGTCGGGCTTCCGAGATTTCCACAAAGCAAAAAGCGGTTTTTGCGGCTCAGAAAGTCCAACAGGAAATGGAGCCCAAAGGAATACTTAGTGAACCTTATTGGAAAGAATCTATATTGGGTTCCTAAGTCCATCCTTAAGGGTTAGGAGAACCTAGGTTAGTCAACCATAAGTGAACTTAAGTTTATATCGTGTTAAATGGTTGACTTAGGATGATGAGAATGTTAGTTTTAGACTTCTGATATTTGATTTATGAAGATGATATGGGTGAAAATTTCTAACTTAGTGTTGGGTGATGATAATGTGTAACCCATGAATTGAATGCTTAAATCATGATTTATGGTTGATTTTATACTTGATAAATAATCATGATTTATGATTTGGATGATAATATTTGGTGTATGATCATAATATGCAAATTAAATGATCATTTTGTGTTATCATCATAATGGGGGGTTTATGCATGATACTTAACATTGGGTAGAATTAAATGAAATTTTGGTTAAGTATAAATACCTTTAGGTACATCTCACACTCACTGTAGGCTAACTTGATTGATAACATAGCATTAGGTGAGATGTTAGGATGATACAAATGACTCACTTATGATTATAACATTTTGATGAGTCACTATAAGTATCATGATAGCAATAATAGACCAATCATGGGGAAAGCATATGTTTAATTCATATACATATTACCCAAAGATCATGGTTGGATATTTCAAATGTTTTAAAACCATTTTATGTTTTATAAACTGCAAGTTCATGTTTTAAAACAATTCAAGGCAAAACTAGGCTTTCAAGTTGATAAAAACTTTAGTGTTTTTCAACATCTTTGAGTTTTTGCCAAATTTTTGAAAATTGATTGAATTTTCATGAAAAACTATTTTTCACTGATAAAGGAAGTTATTAGAATTATGTTCCCCAAATTTAATGTTTTTTCAAATTTTCTAGATTTTTTAATGCATTTCTGAAATCGGGTTCCGAAATCAGAAAAGGTTATTTTTAGGGTGCCAGTTGACTGGCGTTTTGACGTAGTCGACTGATGTACTGTTCACGAGCATAGTAACCTGTTTTATCAGGTTTTGAGTTAGATTTTAGTGATTTTCGTTCCCTAGACTTGATGTCATGCTTGTATAACATGTGTTAATGTTTTTGATGGTGTCAAAGGGAGAGAAAATATGTGGGTTTAAGTTAATCATGCTAGTGGAATTAGCATGTGTTAAGGGGGAGTTTGCATGTATTAAGGGGGAGGTTTGATTTCCATGTTTAATTTACATACTTATCTTCCTTATGTATTTGTTAAATGTTTTACCTAACTTAAACGGATTGACACACATCAAAAAGGGGGAGATTGTTAGGGCAATCAACCCATGTATGATGTGGTTTTGATGTATGTGGTAAAGGGTTTAAGTTAGGTTGATATATTATTTTGATATGTGTGTTGAAGTCGTGCAGGACTTAGTAATTCACACATGATGATAGCATTGGTAAGTTCACCATCTCATGACTCGGTCCTTGAGTAGGTGAAGGATGGCATTGCGGAAGCCGTGCGCTTGGTGCATCTGAGGGACCCGCCGGACGAGGAGCATTGGAGTGAAGCCAAGGAAGCAGACTTCAGGGTGAGACGCGAAGGATGACATTGCGAAGTCATGCGCTTTGTGCATCCGAGGGAATTGGCCGGACGAAGAGAGCTTCAAGGAGAGGGACTCCAAGGGAGATGAGTGTGAGTGATTATAACCCGGGACGGGGTAGCTCATAAGTGAACTTGGCCAAATGGTTGAGTGTCGGATGCTTAACCGAGAGGGTTGAGGTTTTACCTGACATCAGTCGACTGCTATGATATGGTAGTCGACTGCTCCAAGTTGACTGAACACTCGACTGGTGTTCGAGTTTGGTTTCTGGCCTAGCAGTCGACTGCCAAGGGACGACAGTCGACTGCTTCACCACTAGTCGACTGCTAAGGGATGGCAGTTGACTGATGAAGGTGGTCATGGGCACAAAAGGTTTGAAAGTCGACTAATCGCTTCAATCACTCAACTATTGGCTCCATTAATCGACTGATGGGAATGATTAGTCGACTAATGTGGGAGTCGTTGGCTGGAAGCCAACATGGATAAGGCCGTTGTGAGGCAATGGCTACAACAACAGTCAACTGATGACTGCATCAATCGAATGCTCGGTGCCCAATGGGAAGAATGACCTCTTCTCTATAAGAAGAGGTCTTGGGTCACTTGTAGAGGTTAATGCTTGAACTCCAATCATACTCCCAAGTGCTCTAAACATTTTCTTCCCTCTTTCTTGCTATTATTTCAATCTTATTGTAAAGAGGGAGATTGTAAGAAAGGTTTACCTCCACCTTGCTTAGTGCAAAGGAGAGACTAGTGAAGATTTGGTTAAGGGAGTGATTCGCCATACGAATCGGTCATGGATTAGCGGCAAGGGCCGTGTACCACGTTATATAATTGTGTTAGCGATTTCTCTCCCTTTTACTTCTTGTATTTAGCTTAATTTTTTTGTATTAGCATATTCCATTGCGCTAACATTTGATTGTAGACGATTAAGCGAACGACTTCTATCGTACGCGAATAGGACTATACACCCCCCTCTAGCCGGCCACCGATCCTCCAACAAGAGTGCCATCTCCGAACCATGTTAAACATTCGTGTAAGCATTGTTTATGTTGTCTTTCAATTTCATTCTTATTTGCATTATTTGTTTTTGCTTCTGCTAACATCTAATAGAAATCGAAAGAGGCTATTCACCCCCTCTAGCCATCCAAGGATCCCCTACAGTATAGGAGCCCTCGGAGCCCATGCCTTGATCCTACACCTGCACCGCATACTTTTCATTCTTTTGAGCAGGATACAGAATCACCTGCTTACAACTTCTCGGAGTTCCGATCGTGCCTCGATGACATCTTCATGGAGCAACAGACACAGGGGCAGCAATGGGAGGAGCATAGCCCCTACATACAAATTGAGTTCCATGACCTATGGGACCATTTCCAAAGGGCCGAGGAGTTCTACGGTTAGGCCTAGCATTATTTTCAGGAGGAGACCACCTACCATCAGGAGGTTCAGCAATTTATGCGAGATGCACCTTCACAGTGGGCCAGGAAGGAAGAGCACAGAGCAGCAGCCACGTCCACTAGTTCTCAAATTGACCACATGTACATGTGGCACCAACATCTGAGTACGTGATTCTCCCATGAGCCTGACATGCCGAGACTGCCAGACTTCCCGTCGAGACCACCACGCTAGCGGTACAACTATTATTTCAGTCTGGGAGAGACCTACATTTTGCTTTATTATTCTGCTAGCTTTAGTTTTTTTAACATCTAGGTACAGTATTCATTTGTTCTACTAGATTACTTGCATTTATTTGCTCATGCATATAGTATATTTAGGTTTCTTTTAGCACTTAGTTGTTGGTCACTTTAAGCTACCTCAGTAATATTTTCAAAAATCTCTATGATATGTTTCCATGCCAGAGATAGTTTAACTTCATTTATCCTTTGGTACTTTATTTTTAGATGCTTTGATGGATGTTCTAGATTTTCACTTGTTAGCTTTTATTCTCACCTACACTCATCGAACATTCTAAAAGGGAGAATCTAGTACAGATGTAGTTATGATTCATCTCAATAGTCTAGTACTTTGAAATCCATAAGGGACTGTAAAATTAGCATTTTAGTTACTGGAAATGATTGGATTGTGTAATTTCATTCAAAAAAATCAAAATTCTAGTGAGGTTAATGAAAAAAAATAAAAGAAAAAGGAGAAAGGGAAAAAATATAGGAAAAAAAAGAGAGAAAAGAATGAGAGTAAAAAAAATAATTGTCGTGGGTGGAAATGGTTAGGTGTCCCTTTAAGACCGAGTTAGGTTACTGGAGAAACACCTACCAATTTTTGTCAATACCAAGCACACCTTTGAGACTTTAAGCTAATTTTAGAGAATGCCCCTTGCTTAGGGCAGGTAAGTGCCTAAAAGCCAGAGACCTTAGGAAAGTTATAAGATGACTACTTAACTCAACATGGAATGTGTATCCCTTAGGAAATTCTCTTGGCACATGCATGAAAAGCTAACCTAGTGAACTTTTAAAACATATCTGTTTGCTTTGATTGAAAGTTCCATTTGATAATTTTAGTTAACATGCTAAGTGTGAGAATAATACTTTTCAAATCCATGGCACTGAGGTTTGCTTGAGGACAAGAAAAGATCTAAATCTGGGGGATTTTGATGTGTACAAATCATATAGGATTTTTGGAGTAGTTTTAGCACACATCTTATTGCATTTCATACTTGTTCCATGCATATTTCCATCAGTTTGCACCTATTTTTTATTTTCTAGTTCGGAGATCTACATTTTCTATTTTTACGCATAGGATGACATTTTGGAGGTAAAATGGCAATACAAAAGGAGCTCAAGAAGGGCAAGTGTGCTCTGGTCGTGTTCCCAAGACACGGTCACGCTTTAGACGAGAAGGATAACATCAAAACAGAGTTCCAGAGGAAGACATGGTCGGTCATGTGAAATTTACATGGTCGTGCCCATTCCCGAGGCCAGATTCAGAGTTGATTTCCAGCCTTCCACATTATCGGTCGTGTGGTGTCAGCGCGACTTATGAAAATTAGGGTTCGCAGGCAATTAAGGAATGTCGGGGTGTACCCCTATATAAGGAAAGGCACGCCTAAACCTAAGAAGGGGTTCGATGGCTAGGAGGCAAGAAGGTTCCCTAAGAAGAACCGGAGGATCGCAACGGGGAGGAAGGAAGCGACTCGAAGACACAAATCGATGCTCCAACACCTTGAAGAGTGACCAAGGCACACATTAGATTCAACTAAGCGTACTATCTCTTTTCTTACAACTATTTGGATTGTAATGATGCATAAAAAGAAGTCTTGTGTTTGTTCTTCTTTATTCATGGAGTAGGTACTTCAATTCTAGGATTAGGGAGTAGCTTATGTATGTTGGACATGCTAGTTTAAATATTTATTCATTTCTTTTGAATATATTTGTAATTTATGTTGTTTAGATCAATGAAAGTTATGTTTTGATTCTATTTCTACTGCACATGGTCGATACAAGGGTGGAAGCCTTTGTATCAAAATCTTGGAGAACCAAGGAGGAATCTTATGGTCATCCTCCCTCCCATAACCGTAGAAAGTAGGCTATGAAAGAGTAGGATATAAAATATGATCCACCTCTTCATAGGATTTAATAGGACATCCTAGAACCCCAAGAACTCATTCTAGCAGAAGGCCCAAAGTAGAAGACATCAAATCTAGAAGGGTTGAGGGACCCCAGTGACAGGGGGCTCCCAAAGATATCAACCCCCTGAGCTCTGATGATTCGAAAGGGAAACTTGGCTAGGAATAAGTAGTTTTCAGGAGAAGCAAAAGTTCATCGGGATAACACACGATGATCCTCCTGCAAGATCATAACTAGAGATCTTAGAATCATTAAATTGATAGCATGTTCAACAACGCACAAGTGAAATCGAAATCCTGGAATCCTTTAAGAAATTTTGAGCCCCCTTCGCTTTCTCCAAGTGACACCGTATTTCAGCCAGGACCATCGTCGACCTCACATCTGACTCGCAAGAGATTTCCTCCGAACAAACAACATTGACTAGACAAACAATACTCGAATCACTGTCTCTATAAGATCGATACATAAATTATTACTTGACGACAACCATGCACTTGCGAGCATTGAGCGCGAGTGTGCACATCAAATCCATGGCGATCTCGATTGGAGATTTGAGGTCGTACTCGCCTACATTATGCTTGTAAATAAGGCTTCTCCATCTTAGTGTTCTTATTAAAAGGATTTCTAGTGAAGACTTGCAAGAGGTGATCTACCTTAAGGATTGTCGTGGAGTATGAGCGTCATCTCCGAACCACGTTAAATAACTTGTGTTAGCAATTGTTTCTTTGTCTTCATTATTAGCTTTTGATTTGTATTTTGCTTCCACTAATTATTCGTGTAGAAATTTAAAGAGGTTATTCACCCTCCTCTAACCATCCTAAGGATCCCCAACATATTTTAGTCAGACTCTCTATGGTCCAGCAACATGAACTTCGGGGAGAGATTGTGACCTCCACTTTTGGATCTTGACCCTCGCTCTCCTTGACCCTTCCTTATGTCCTCCATCTCAATGTTTCAACTCAGAATTTTCCATAAACGATGTCAAAAATGATCTGGTTCGAAATCACTGGATGGGCTAGGCTCTCTGGAGTTTTAACTGAGCTCCTAAGTGGGCTTCGGTCAGGAAAGCTTTTGTTGTTTTGGATTCTCTAATCTACCAAGTCTAATTTCGATGTCAAGTTGACTCTTATTGAGTCAATGCATTAATGGGTCGCCTGTAGACTGGCAGATGATCTCGTTTTGGGTTAAAAATTATGCGGGTTTGCAATATGGTCAAGTTGAAAAATGTTTAAGTTAGCAACTGCTTGATTCAGGAATCTGATGAACATTCAGGAAGAAAACAAACTCCATCGAGCTACTAAGAATGATTCTGACTTCTCTCTGTAAATAGGAAAGAGTTAAGAAGGAGCCAAGTGATGACCATTAATGAAGTCCTTCCAAAACTTAAGTCAGACTTCAGTAGTGAGAAGAAGTAAATTAGAAAATAGAATAGCAAAGTAGCAAAGATTGTTGGTACAATCGACCCAGGTCACAATTGACCAGACTCGAGTTTGACTCGAGTAGTGTTTTGATGTTTGTGTTTTGATGTTTGACGATGAGTTGACCATTGTTTGACAATGGGTTGACTATATAGTTGACATGGGGTTGACCATATGATGGAGAATTCCAAGTGGGACACTTGGCATGGAATGTCCAAGCATGGGTCTTAGCAATGATAAAGTTCAAGTCTTGGGTACTTGGCAATGGAAAGTCCAAGCATTTGTCTTGGTATTTGGAAAGTCCAACATGGAGTTGGCATGGAAAGTCTAAGGGTGTAGTCTTGGCCACGTAAATCCAAGTGTATAGGCTTGGCAGTGAAAGTTCAAGTCATGGGTACTTGGCAATTGAGAAGTCCAAGGGTTGATATTGGCGGCATAAAGTCCAAGGGTGTAGTCTTGGTAACATAAGTCCAATGGTTGGTGACGTAAAGTCCAAGCGTGTGTCTTGGCAGTGTAAGCCCAAATGTGCCTCGGTGATGTAGACCAGCTTAGCATGATAATAGTCGATGGAAGCACCTGAAGGCTAGCGTATGGATGAACGAGTCATGGATGACTTGGAGGGATCTGATAGGCATGAGGCTGATGGAGGTGGCTAGAAGGCTTAGGTCTAGGCTAAAGGTGGTCTAGCAAGTATGAGGGCATCATACTTGGGGTTAAACCTCATGGTTGAGGTTGTGATTCGACTCGCATTGATCGCGGTAAGAGGTCTTGGCAATCGATCGCAAGATTGGGAAGTCGATCAGCCATGAGTAGCGATCGGCCCGCCATATAGGACCGATGCAAGTTGCAAGTTTTGGTCGGAAGGACAAAATGCTCAGTAGCCGACTGAGCAGTCGACTACAGGAATTGGCAGTCGACAGCTAGTGTATCCGTTGGCTTGAATGCCAACGTGGATCAAGTCCATTGTGAGATAATGGCACTGTTGGCAGTTGACTACCAGGCGGAAATCCAAGTTGCGCAGAGGCATAAAAGGAGCTAGATGGGGAGGATTTCCACAATAATTTTTTGAGCAATTTGAGGCGATTTGCTGGTATAAATCAGGGTCTTCAAGTGCAGTCCAAAGCAATCAACTAGCAAGCATTCAAGTTTACATTTGTAAAATTTTCTTTACGTTGTTTTGTGTATTTTACTTGTATTTTCTTGTATCTCTTTCTTATTGTTGTAAGATCGCTTGTTCAAGGTTTCTCCACCTTCGACGTGTTGTCGAGAAGGAGTTTATTGAGTAGTGGTGTGTACATCACTAGAGCTCATTATCGAGCTCACCCCGTGGAGTAGGAACTAGGGTTCCGAACTACGTTACATCATGTGTATTGTTGTGCTTGTATTTTTTTTGTGCTTTTCGTATTTCCACTGTGCTAACAACATTGTAGACAAGCGACACGATTGAGTTCCGTCAAGCAACAAAAACGGGCCATTCACCCCCCCCCCCTCTAGCGCTCACCAAAGTTCCTACAATTGGTATCAGAGCAAGGTTGCTCTTAGAAGAAGAAGATGATCCGATACCTACAATTGGTATCATAGTTAGGAGTTTTTCTACAGCATAACAACCGGGAGAAAAAGCGCTAGAGGATGGAGTTGCCAAAAGATGAACTTGGATGGGACATCAACACTCTAATCTCATACACTCTCCATGGACGAGAAGGCTTTAATTGATGGAAGAGAAGGATTGAAGAATTCATAATGATGAGGGACTTCGAAGATTGGGTCATCTTGATGGACGAATTCAAATATCCAAGAGGGTCGAAGGGAGGATTCCTCAAGATGAAGAAGAAGAAGTGAACCAAAGAAAAACTCCAAGAATTTGAGAAAAATAAAAAGGTAATAAAATTCTTGGTTGATTTAATTCCTAATGATATTTTGTGTAGTTTAGGTGATTACAGGGATGCCAAGGAGCTATGGAGCAAATTGGTAAGATTCCATGAGGAGCCCCAACCGGTCCTAGAGGATAAGGAAGAATCAAAGAAGGAGAAAGAAAGCTCATCCTCACAAGAAAGTGAGGATTCAGAGGTCCAGAGGTGTTTGACATCAGAGGAGGAAGAAGAGGTGGAAGAAGCCTCCACCTTTAGGATTGAGGGGGAGGAGAGTTCATCCTCAATGTCGGAGCAAAATCAAGAGGAACCATCAACCTCCGAGAGAAGTGATGAACAAGCTCAAGAGGCCTTCACCACCACCCCAGGTAACTCAAGCATCTTAATTATAAATAAAAATTATACCATATGCTTTGAGTGTAGGGAAGTCGGGCATTACATGGAGTAAGTGCCCAAAATTGTCTAAGAAGAAAGCATCGACACCAAAAGTAAATGAGAAGCCTAAGGATGTTGGATTCCCCGTTAAGAAGAGCAAAGAGCACATTGTGTGCTTCAAGTGCCATCAAAAGGGATATTATAGAAGTCAATGCCCTACAGGGAGAAAGCCTAGCAAGGGTGAAGAAGGAGCATCAAATGTAGGGGGATCTTCTAAAGCAAACCCTAAGGTAAATTTTAATAATGCTCATTCTTTAAGTAATAGGCAAAAGCATGCTAGAAATACTTTTAATACTCTTACAATTGTGCATAATCATGAAAAGCATGCTAGAAGTAACAATAAGTATTTTTGTCTAGGTGCTAAGAGTTGTAATTCTAGGCCTAAGAATCATACTAGGCCTACTTTACCTAAGGACAAACCTAGAACCAATAACTCTAGACCTATTCTACCTAGGGAGTCCATTAGGAAGGTAGAGAATTACCTAGGCATTAACCCTAAGAAGGGTAGGCATATGCTTAGGAAGAATCCTTCCAAAAGGGTTAATGAAAAAACAAAATTAGTTAGATTAGAGTTAGAAAACCAAGCCTTGAGGTCAAGGCTTGAGAAACTTGAAAATATCCTTACAAGAATGACAAATTCAATTAAAGTATCTAGGAGTCAAAACCTAGGAGGCAAGGCTCATCTATGGGAAAAAAAGACTTGAGCCACAAGCCTAAGTCCAAGGTAGATAAGCCTACCTATCACCATATTCCATTCAATTATAGAACTCAATCTAGGTCTAGAAAAGCCAAGGTTACTAGGAAAGGTATCCCTAAGAGTGACCAAGGTAAGTGCCTAGTGGCTAAGGTTTCAAGGAAACCTAGGGAAGCCATTAAGAAGGTCACAAGGGGAGTTACCTCTAGAGTTGACCTAGGCAAGATCCAAATGACCAAGGTTTCAAAGTCTAGGAGGATCATTAGGAAGGTATCAAGAGAGGTCATCCCTAGTGAATAGCTTAGAAACCCAAGGAGCTCCAATAGATATTGGGTTCCTAGGAGCATGATCGATTCATGCTAAATGGGTTAGGATGTGTCAACTTGAATTGGTAAGGTAGTTAACCTAACCATAGCAAAGTTGCCACTTTAGGTCAGTTTAAAGGTTATGGGTACCTTGCAAATAAGTTTGAGTTTATATCCTAAAGGATTTTAGGATGTGTCAATATATTTTGAGAACTATGGAAAATTGATCAAATTGATACAATTAGGTCTTAGAGGTCATGGTGTGCCATTTTGGGTTTTTAGCACACTTGGGAGATAAGTGTTATTATGGCAAAATGGGTTTAACTCTAACAAATAGCAATTAACACTAAAATCTAGGTATTCTTATACCTCTACATTTTATTTTCCATGATTTGTTTGTCATATGTCATATCATGACATCATTCTCATCTTAATAATTTAATATGTCATGATAATGCCTAGGATTAATTTTTATGTTATGTTCATGTTTAGACGATCTTCATATGTCATGACATTATGATTTTTGGCACATGCTTATTTATGCTATATTATACTCCATAATAATCATTCATGCATTTAGGGCTAACTAAAATTGATGTAAGGATTATGACATGATTTGAAGTCTCATGTATAAGAGAATCAAATAGTGTTGCCTTAGAAAAATACATGAGACCTTAGTTTAGGATGAACAAAACTCACATATCACATTACATTGACATGTGTGTGTATTGATACACCCTAGACACATGTGAGATGCTAGGAAATGAGTTAAGTTTAAGGTGCATAGTTTTTGCATCTAGATAAACTCAAACTCATCTTATACCATGGATGAATCATGAGGAAAGTGTTGGTGTAGGAGCACCAGATATTCAAACCTAGGTTTTGATCATGGAAAAGGCTCAAAGTTAAGGTGTTATCTTTATCTCATAAGCTATTGTTAAGTGTGAAGAAGAGTTTAAGCTGAGCTGAAGGTCAACGATACCCGGAGAATCTCGAGTCGAGAAACCATTGTGGTCGGGCGTCACCGGGATAACTTCAAATGGAGTCGAAGAACCTAGATGAAGATCGGAATCTAAGTGACAAGTCGCAAAGGACCAGAGGTAAGCACAAGTGTGAGTAATGGTGAGGTCGGGTCCTCTATACAGGGACGACTTTAGGCGGCGATCCGAATAAAACTTCCAGTGGAAGGTCTAGGTCGAGATAGGATGATAAGTAGCCATCAAATTTACTATTTGTTAAATACGGAAAATTTAAAATATAAAATTTTATGGCCAAAATTAGGAAAAATAATCTTAGGGAAATTTTTGGGATTTTTGGAAAATTTTCCAGAATTTTTTTAGAATTAAACGGGATTTGTACGGGGTATTTACGGAGATAATTAATTTAATGGGGAAGGTTAGGGATTAATTAAAAACCTAATCTAGGTTAATTGGGGCAATCCGGTTTATCGCGCCCATCCTTCTCCTCGCGATTTTCTTCCTCGTGATAACTTCTGTGCGTGACCTAATTTCCCCCGATCCCTTTCTTCTCCGAACAAGCTACCCTTCTCGCCTCTTTCACCCACTCTTCGGCAAGCATCCGCAGTAGCTCGCAGTTGTCGACGCCGCCGCCCTAGCCTTACAGTCGCCTCTTTCTCCACAAGCGCCAACAAATGCCGCCCATTTCCTCTCTGTCGCTCGCGTCTTTCTCCTATTCATCACCGCGAGCTCCCTCTGCATCGTCGACCTCCTCAATTCCTCCCTCCAACATTGCCGAGCCACAGCGCTGTCGGCACTTGCTGTCGAGCCGTCGCCCATTGCTCCCGTTCACTGCCATCGGGCGAACACAACCGATGGTCTGAACACGCTGCCACTCATGGGTTAGTGGTACATCAGGAGGGTGTGTGCAGTTGCTCTGTCAGGCTCCGTTGGTCCACTCATGGGTAGCGTTGAGGCAGCGTGGTAGCGGGCAGGGATTTCTCCTCTGGTCTACGACACCGGGAGATGAGAGCATTGCTCCCCCACTCTGTTTGGGGCAAGAGGATAGGTGTACTCCGATAGCATCCTGTCCACTCGGTCACTCAGGATCAGTGATGGTAGAGTGCATAGTTGTCATAGCCCTACCCACTCGGCATCACCATTGCATGTGAGGCGGCTGACTGGTGCAGGGGTGACCATGTCACTTGCACCGCATGCATTTTGCATGGATTGCATTTGTATTGTGTTTGATGCATTTTGATTGCTGCCTTAGATGTTGCATATGATTGTCATGCATACAGGATACATATTTGTATTTGGATCGGATGACTTTATTTATGCTAGTATGACACATGCTCCTATGTCAGGATAGGAGATTCAGGTAAGTACAGTCTTTTCATATTTCTTTCTTGCATATCCTATATATAAGACTGTACTGGCATGATTATTATTGTTAGTTATATCTTACTATGCATATTGACTATTATCCGCTAAGTTTATTGAACTTACCCCATTGTTGTATATCTATTTTCAGGATGAAGCTGTCAGGAGAGTCCAGCTGCCAAACCCCCTCGTCATGGAAGTTTTTCTTGTTATTTGATTTATGGTTTTGGATTTTGACTAGAGGATATGTTTAGGACTGGTGTCTGATTTATGTACTCGTGGATGTTTTGGTATGTCCTTATGGACCCTTATTAGGATTTTTATTCGGTTGGATTGGGTTGTGTATTCCTGCCCAGATGGCAGAAGGGGTAAGTCTAGATGTGATAGACTTTTGGTTATTTCTTTTGATTGTTGGCATGAGGCCTATTTATGACCTGCGTGTGTTGTTTGGATTTCGGTCGTGTTGACCGATGTATAGTGGTCGTGTAGGCCTTGTATGCAAGATTGGTATTGTCACCCGTACAGGGGATATGCTGCCGGATTTTCATCTGGCGGGGACTCCCTTGGGGTGTGACAATTTATTTGGTATCAGAGCGTAGGTTCCGAGTTCCTTAGGGTCGTTGGGTTTTCGGAGTTTGCCTCATTTGGCAGGTTAACTGGGGTATTTTCGGAGTTGTACGGATTTTTGATAAGTTTTATATTTCAGAAATTTGAGGTATTATTGACGAGGTCAATTTGGAGATTTGGCGGTGACAGGACATCTCCAGACGGCTAACAGGTGAATAAATTCTAGAAAATTTTCTAGATTTAGTGCATATTTGTATTGGTTATATTGGTTATGCGGTGGTATCATGTTTTGTCTAGTATTGTTTTAACTTTATATCTGTTAGACTGTTAGATTTTTAGGTTGTTGGTTTATCGTTAGCATATGGTTATTAATTGCTATTACTGCTATATGTAGCTAGTTATCATTGTGATATAAATGATTAGATATTATTGGTAGATGTTTACCTCTTACTTTTTGGACTAGTATTATGATTAGACTAGTTGACTATTATGACTAAGATGGATAAATTCGTAGAAGGTATACATAGAGGTTCTTTGACTCTCTAGATCCTAGTGCATGATGACATGATTACATTGCTTACGTAGTTTAGGGTATATATAGGCATAAGATGCTTTATTTAGTATTGCCTTGACTTTGTTCTGGCATGACCCTTTAGTTATACCCTAATTAATTTCAGCCATTGACTGCCATTAGTATGACTATGTTGTCATTTATTGGACAGCGTATTATGTGTTTATTTGGCTATGTGTTATTGAGGTGGATACCATGACGGAGATTAGTAGAGATAGAATAACTTAGATGAGGTTATTCCGTAGGGGCGGAACTCAGGAATGAAATATTAGTAAAAGTGTTGGAACCCTAGGCGTAATAACCTGGGTGTGCATATTAGAATATGTTTATCCATTTACTATTTCAGTTGATATGGTGATCGGACTAGTAGAGGTCGTATGATTAGGATGTGATTAATCCTTAGAGGGTATATAACATTGTTCATATCTCGGCTGCCAAATATATCTCCCATTCTTGGTTGAGAGAGAGAGCCTGCAGTAGAGTCTCTCTATGGTTGCTTTTGTATATTTGTGGTCGAATATGTCTCCCATGTATGGTTGAGATAATTTACTGTAAGGTTATACTCTTGCATTATCCATTCGGAGTTGGTGATAATCGGATTCGTATGATGCCTGTAGCTAGATAGCTACTTTACATCTTAAGTACCCATGAGATCTGTTCGTGGTAGCATGTTGTAGCATGCATGATTGAACTGGTAGAATGATATAGTTTAGGTTTAACCCTCTTGTCGGGCTTGTTAGTAGATTTGTTGTCCTTATTGGCCTTGATAGGCGTTTCCTGGTAGTTGGGGACGAAACACTATGATCAATCGTCTCGATGTGTTTGTTAGTGGACTTGTGATTTTTATCGACTTTGATAACCGATCATGTTAGAAGGGTTGAAACCTTAGACTTAACCATCTCGACTTATTTATTTATAAGTCAATGATATTTATCGACATTAGTAAACATTTCATATTAGAGGTGTTGAACCCCTCGCTTGACCGCCTCAATGGGTTTAATTGTAGATCGATGATCTTTGTCGACGTTGATAGTCGTTTTATGCTGGATGTATTGGATAACCCTAGGCTTAACAACCTAGGATAATCGACTGGCCATGCGACCTATTATTGGTGGTACGCTAGTGTGGGCAGTCAATAACTAGATATTTATATACTGCCTGTCTATCCACGAGTCCCATTCGTGGTAGCGTGTAGTTGCGCGTAGACAGTGCTTAGTATATTGATTGTTGACCCACGAGTTCCGTTCGCGGTAGCTCATAGATAGTTCCCTTTGTATTACCTCGAGAGCCACGAGGCTTTGTCGTGGTATCTGGATGTGCATTGCTTGTAGATTGCAGGGGTTGTGTATGTTACGGGTATATTTGTTATACTGCTGACTAGGTTAGTAGCAGACTGATATTGGTACTCTGAGGGTTGGGTTACTCTAGTTATTTCCTTTGACTTCCATTATGTGCATTATGAGTATGCACTATTGTCTATCCATCCACTGAGTGGTTGTACTTACCCCTCCTCACTTATCCTCTAGGTTAACTGATGGAGGACGTGTCCTGTTGACCTACCTTTGTGTCGCTCAGAGAGTTCCTTGCATTACTTGTCTCCCTGCATCGTCGGAATGCCGCTTTATTTACTTTATCGGTATTGCACTTTGTTATGTACTTTGGATTTTGTCGCAGTTTAATTTGGTGTCATAAAACTATATTACTTTAATTGATATATGTTTAGTCGTACATGCATGCGGATAATAAAATACTTGTATTTCTATTATTATTTTGAGGTTTTTACCTGATCTGGTCCATGTATTTTAGAATATTATTACTAAGGGATTGCTCCGTCATTTGGATGACGGATATGCCCCCAAGATGTGACAATTTTATTGGTTTGCGGTTTTGGTTTGTGGGTTTTGTGTTTCGAGGATTTTATTTTCCTTAGATTTTTGGGAGTTCTCGTGTTTTGGGAACCAGGCAAGCTAAAGGATATCTCTGAGCTATAGGAAAAGTATTGTCTTTAGTGGTTACTATACTTTAGTGGTTAGTAAAAGTATTGACTTAGATAAATTACCCCTACTCATGGTCGTGGACGAGTTCGACGACGTATTGACCTTGAGGAATCTAATGATGATTTCAGAAGTATGGACTCTTTAGAGGTGTCGACTGATGTCAAATTAGGAAGCTAGGATTTAGCTGCTAGCCACCGATTTGAAGGACAAAGAGTAAACTCTCAGAGAATATCAGTCCCTACTATTAGTGATTTGGTTATGGATAAGGCGTGTATACCTACACTAGTCAAGACGATGAAAGATCATTTTACCTTATTACAGGAGGTATTGGAGGGGACATTTATCTGTCCCAGTATTTCTTCTAGAGAAGATCCGGAACTCTTTGTTAAAAGAGAGACGGACCTTTGAGGTTATGCATCGATTATCGATGATAGAATGCGGTAGTTATAGAAGGAAATGAATATCCTTCATTGTGGATAGAGGATCTATTTAGATCAGCTATAGGACACCTGTGTATACTCTAGGATTGATTTATGACTGGTGTGTTGACATTGTAGTGACCTGGTGTCATACAATTATCATTGTCGTTGTGATGATTGTTATATCATCAGCCTAGAGTAAAGAGAATACAGGTGTGTAGCGAAGACAATTTCATACTTGGTATGAATTGAATGAGCTTTTGAATATCTTATTAGACTTATTGATGACTTAGTCGTCCAGGGATTTGGGAAGTCATGTATTCTGGCGATTGGACCAGTTGTGGTCGTTGGAGTTGCGTAACTTGGCCACTGTTGATGGTGGTAGTTGGAGTTACGCACTCGGGCACTGTAGATGGTGGTTTCCTAGTATTGATTTGGTTATTACTATAGATATGGATAGGATGCTCTAGCGGTACTACATCGCTGACTGGTTGGACCAGGAAGGTGATGGAATTTACTTGGTCTGCAGCTTGTGAAACTAGTTCCAGGGCTCAGACAATGGTTGACTTTTACGCTAGTGTTGATTAATTATTCGAGTGTGGATGGAAGGGTAGTGTATATGGATGCATCATTTCGGGGATCGGAGCGATTCCAATGCTATTGAATAAGATGTATCCTAAGCTTATGGCAATTAAAGGACTACGAGATAAGTTGTCATATATATGACGTGGACTTCATAGTTATTATGTTGTTTTGAATAGGTGAGGAGCAGAAATGCTCATGGAGTTTTGGCTAGCTACTGGATAGCTACTATAGAGTAGCTGGAACACGAACGGTTGTAACAAGGAAGTTTGGTCGCGATAACCTCCCATGCACTTACAGAGTGCGTGGTGGAGTAGATTTTGGACGGTAGATGGACTACCGTCTCTGACTGCGAGGAGGATAATTGTTTCCAGAGTTGCATTAGTTTAAGGAACAAATGCTTCAGGAAATTCCGATTCCGGAATGGAAGTGGAAGCGTATTATTATAGATGTTGTGGTGGGTTTGCCTAGGACACGTCAAAGCCATGATGCAATTTGGGTAGTCATGGACCAACTAACCAAATCCGCGCACTTCTTAGCGATTTGGAAGACTGACTCTTTGGATCGTTTGACAGAGTTATATTGTTGGGATATCATCAGATTGCATGGTGTTCCTTTGAGCATTATATCAGATAGAGATCCCCGATTCACGTCTCGTTCGGCGAGTTTGCCAGCGGGCCTTAGGCACGCAACCGTTTAATCTTGCATTCCACATGAGCAGATGGACAGTCTGAGCGGACCATTTAGACACTAGAGGACTTGATGAGGTCCTGTGTTATGGATTTTTGGGGCAACTGGGAGGATCACTTGTCGTTAATGGAATTCGCCTACAATAACAGCTATCATTCGGCTATCCAAGTGGCCCTGTTTGAAGCATTGTATGGTAGACAGTGTCGTACATCCACCTTCTGAGAGGAGGTTGGGGAGGCCCAGTTGTTAGGACCCCAGAGAGCTCAGCATGAGGCAGAGTTGGTCCGTACTATCAGATGTAGGATGGCAGAGGCGTAGGATCGTTAGAAGAGTTATGCAGATTAGAGACGGAGACCTCTGGAGTTCTCTATTGGTGATCATGTATTCCTGCGAGTCTCACCCACGAAAGGGGGTGAAGAGTTTTGACCTCTGTGGTAAGCTAGCTCCAAGATACATTGTGCCTTTCAAGATTTTGGAGAGGATCGGAGTAGTCGCTTACCACCTAGCGCTACCACTGTCCTTGGCTGGTATCCATGATGTGTTTCATGTGTCCATGCTGAGGAAGTATATGTCAGCCTCTACACATGTTTTGTCATATGTGTCAGGTTCCATTCAACTTGATGCTACTTACGAAGAGGTTCTGGTACGGATTGTTGGATTACAAAGAATGACAGTTACGGAACAAGATCGTGTGACTTATCAAGGTCAGGTGGAGTCACCACACCGATGAGGAGGCTACTTGAGAGCTTGAGAAAAAGATCATAGCTCAATACCCCATCTGTCTACTTAAGGTACGTGAGATATATTTTCGATACTTGTGGTACCTCATACTAATTATGTATTTGAGTAGGAAATTTGGGGACCAAATTTTTATTAGTGGGGGAGAATGTTAAATACGAAAAATATAAAATATAAAATTTTATGGCCAAAATTAGGAAAAATAATCTTAGGGAATTTTTTGAGATTTTTGGAGAATTTTAGAAAATTTTTCAAAATTTTTTTTAGAATTAAACGGGATTTGTATGGGGTATTTACGGAGATAATTAATTTAATGGGGAAGGTTAGGGATTAATTAAAAACCTAATCTAGGTTAATTGGGGTAATCCGGTTTATCGCGCCCATCCTTCTCCTTGCGATTTTCTTCCTCGTGATAACTTCTCTACGCGACCCAATTTCTCCCGATCCCTTTCTTCTCCGAACGAGCTACCCTTCTCGCCTTTTTCACCCACTCTTCGATAAGCATTCCCCGTAGCTCGCAGTTGTCGACGCCGCCACCCTAGCCTTACGGTCGCCTCTTTCTCCACAAGCACCGGCAAACGCCGCCCATTTCCTCTTCGTCGCTCGCGTCTTTCTCCTATTCATCACCGTGAGCTCCCTCTGCATCGTTGACCTCCCCGATTCCTCCCTCCAACGTTGCCGACCCACAGCGCTGTCGGCGCCTGCTACCGGGTCGTCTCCCATTCACTGCCATCGGGCGCACGCGACCTACGCGTGTTTGCCCCCTTCTTGCTCCGGTCCGTCGCGATCGTTCCTCCCTGTGCCACAGCCTAATTGGCGCCCGTGCTCGTGTCCAACGTTGTCGGGTTGCCCCTCCGTGTGATGTCCATCGCCCGGCACCTCGCTTCGCCATCGACGCCCGCCGGCAGGCTTGCGGTTGCCTCCTCATCTTACTGCGACATCTATCCAAAGGGGAGGTTCGGCGAGGCGAGCGTCGTTTATCTGATCGAGTTAAGGCCCTTCTTCGAAAACAAGTGTGCTGCCCTGTCCGGTGGTCGCCAGAGCAAAGGTGAGGCTACTCATTCCCTCAATTTTGGATGGAATTGAAATCCCTACTATGATTTTCCTTTGGTTGAACATGGATGGTGTTTGAGCAGTGGTTTTCCGATGAACAGGGTGTGTTTTTTTTGGTTACTCTGTGAGGTTTCAACTGCTGGTAAGCTCGATCTGCTTCTTTTCTTTGTGCATGCGGTGGTTAACTTTGGTTATATGCGGTTGGATTTTTGATCTGTGGAGTTGGCTACGAGTTTGAGTTGGTTTAGTCGTTTAAGTTGGCTGTGATTGAGAGGAGAGGACTCGTTTGGGCTGTTTCGGTGAATAGAATAGGTTGTGCGATTTTGTTTGGATATGGTACACATGATAATAGGGGTTGTAAAATCATATTTGATTAATTGGATGAAACGATAGTTATATTAGGTGGGATGTGGCCGGGATTTTATTAAGCATTTGGGTTAATTGGTTTATGTCCGAAATCGGCTTAGGATTCGATTTGATGATGGATCGTATCTTAGTGCTTAACAATAGTTAGGTTGTATGCAAGTTTCGGTCATGAGACAGGTCCACGGGCGTGAAGATTTCATTATTTCGAGCATTATAGCAGCCGGATATTTTGGCTTATCTTTTTGATATAGTCATGTTGATATGCTAGTTAGTTATAGCTTGTAATAATTTTCATGTTTATCTGCCTTGCGTATTATTGTGCCTCCTTGATACATGCATTGGATCAGTTTATAGTTATACCTTCCTTGTTTTACTTGGATCATGGATATGTACTTATTGGTTGTGCATATTATTCGGATATGTATTTTAGTTGGTATTACATGCTTTAGTATCATGCACCATCTTGCATGATTGCATGCTGGCTGGACAGGGTTCCTTTATAGTTGAGACCGCAGCCAGTTACATGGTATGCACACGCTGCCACTCATGGGTTAGTGGTACATCAGGAGGGTGTGTGCAGTTGCTCTGTCAGGCTCCGCTGGTCCGCTCATGGGTAGCGTTGAGGCAGCGTGGTAGCGGGCAGGGATCCCTCCTCTAGTCTACAACACCGGGAGATGAGAGCATTGCTCCCCCACTCTGTTTGGGGCAGGAGGATAGGTGTACTCCGACAGCATCCTGTCCACTCGGTCACTCAGGAGCAGTGATGGCAGAGTGCACAGTTGTCATAGCCCTACCCACTCGGCTTCACCATCGCATGTGAGGCGGCTGACTGGTGTCAGGGGTGACCATGTCGTTTGCATCGCATGCATTTTGCATGGATTGCATTTGTATTGTATTTGATGCATTTTGATTGCTACCTTAGATGTTGCATATGATTGTCATGCATACAGGATACATATTTGTATTTGGATCGGATGACTTTATTTATGCTAGTATGGCACATGCTCCTATGTCAGGATAGGAGATTCAGGTAAGTACAGTCTTTTCATATTTCTTTCTTGCATATCCTATATATAAGACTGTACTGGCATGATTATTATTGTTAGTTATATCTTACTATGCATATTGACTATTATCCGCTAAGTTCATTAAACTTACCCCGTTGTTGTATATCTATTTCAGGATGAAGCTGTCAGGAGAGTCCAGCTGCCAAACCCCCTCATCATGGAAGTTTTTCTTGTTATTTGATTTATGGTTTTGGATTTTGACTAGAGGATATGTTTAGGACTGGTGTCTGATTTATGTACTCGTGGATGTTTTGGTATGTCCTTATGGACCCTTATTAGGATTTTTATTCGGTTGGATTGGGTTGTGTATTCCTGCCCAGATGGCAGAAGGGGTAAGTCTAGATGTGATAGACTTTTGGTTATTTCTTTTGATTGTTGGCCTGAGGCCTATTTATGACCTGCGTGTGTTGTTTGGATTCCGATCGTGTTGACCGATGTATAGTGGCCGTGTAGGCCTTGTATGCAAGATTGGTATTGTCACCCGTACAGAGAGATGTTGTCGGATTTTCGTCTGGCGGGGACTCCCTTGGGGCGTGACACTATTACTTGTGTTTTTGTGCTAACTCTTTATTGCAATTAAAAAACCTAGCTGACAGTCGACTGCTGGCTTGTAAAAATTGATTGCTCTAAGTATCAGTCGACTGATGAAGTCCATCAGTCGATTGAAATTCAAACTGTCCAGCTCGAGGAAAGTCAAGATAAGCTCCACTTATCTTAGGGAGATGAGACTCTTTGACTCAGATCTAGATCTCTATGAATTAGGGCTTGGAGGGCTATAAAAGAAGGGGAGTTTCACCCCTTTGGCATCATCAATATTGCTCTCCAAGTGCTCCCACAACGTCGCACCATCAACGACTACTCTACGCCGTCAAAATGTTGTCGCAACACTGACGACATGCCACAATCTCAAATCTTTGTTTTTGTCAGTACATTTTAAGTTGTAGTTTTAATCTTTATACTTTGTATTCGAGCTTTTATCTTCAAGCTTTTTCGTTGTAAAGAGGAGAGGTGGGATTGTGCCTCTACCTCGAGATTTCTTCTTGTTGTACTCGTTGTCTCCTACCTCCAACGAGGAGGAGATTGTTAGTGTATTGCCCCTTCGTACGCGGTCAAGGATCGCGGGGCCTTGGAGTAGCAACCTTTTAGTTGCGAACCAAATAAAAACAAAGTGTCTTCTTTTATTTATTGTCTTTACTTTCGCTGCATTAATTACTCAAGTTTTAGTCGAACAAAACAAAAGGTTTTCCTATCGCTATTCACCCCTCTCCCCCTAGCGATTCGCCTCGATTCAACAATTGGTATTAGAGCGGGGGCGCTAAGATTTGGTGCAACCACCAATCTAGCAACTTTTTGATTTTCTTTTCGTATATTATTTTAATTTAATCTTTTGGTTAATTCTCTTCCCGCATTACTAATCCAAGACGAAGTCTTGGCAACTCGTGTTTTGTCATCATTTTTTTTTTTTTGCAAGGTTTTAAATCAATGGCCCATATTGAGGGGTATAGCACCACCCAACCTCCGTTCTTTAACAGAGATGATTTCTATTATTGGAAAGGTCGGATGGAGTGTTTCTTGAAAACACAAGTCAAGACTTGGATAATAATCCAAACCGGCTTTGCTCTACCCACCAATGATCAAGGGGAGCCTTTGGACTTCGACAAGTGGACCAACGCAACCAAGAGGCAAGTCGAAGTTGATGCAAAAGCAACCCAAATGTTGCAGTGTGGATTGTCCAAGGAGGAGCTCAACCAAATTGGACCGTTCATTAGGGCCAAAGACCTCTGGAACAAGTTAATCAAGCTACACAAAGGGACATTCGATGCTAAGGTATGCAAAAGAGATTTACTATTGAATAAATTGTATAATCTAAAGATGCAGGATCATGAGACTGTTATGCAACTCCATGCACAGATCCAAGACATCCTGAACGGCCTACATGCCATCGGACAAAAGGTAGATAATCGAGACATAGTAAGGTACGCTCTTAAAACTTTTCCTAGAACCACCTTGTAGGCATCCATGGTTGATGCCTACAAGGTATCTAGAGATTTATCTAAAATTAAATTAGATGAACTTGTTAGTTATATATGAGAGGTGTCCTAAGGCAATCGCCTTATGATTGTACCATTTATTTAATAAATGAAGATTTACTATTTGAGTGTACATGTTTTCATGTATTTGATAAGATCTTAAACTTATTTACTGAATGCCCACAATACGATTCACAACATGAGAGAATTTGTGATTGGATCACAACTAGAGAGTATCTCTACATGTGTAATTGTGATGTATTGGATTTATCTCTAGTCGATGAATTGATGGATTTGGACACCATCAATTTTGTCGAGACTAGCACGAGGTATATTCTTTGGTTTATTTAAACAGCTGATTCTCATTAGTTGGAGACATTGTGATATCCGTAGTTAATCGTGGATGCTAGTTATGGTAACTAGTTCATTGGAGTGACCAGCTGTAAGACTTCATATGGTTCTCTACATATATGGATATGTCAATGAAGTTCTTACTGCAGCTTAAGTGCGATGTTCCTTTGACTTATGGTATTCAAGTCATCTTGGCCATGGAGACTTATGCTTTGATATCTTAAGCAAGCATCTCCAAGGAGATGTGGACCCGGGATGATTGGGTATAAGTTGAAATATCCGAAGGTGTTTGAATAGCCTATAAAGGATTCACAACTCCTTGTGAGGAGATGTATACTCTTGGCCTCTCATCGGATTGTTACTAAAGTCTTTGGCCAAAGCATTACATGTCTAGAGTAAGGTACTCTAGGATACATGTGTAGTAACTAGAATCCGTAGGACGAGGAATTGATACTTAGGCTAGGTGTGACGTAGTCAGCCTAGTGGGGACTGACACTATAGACCATATCCTGAACCAAGTGAGTATAAGATGAGTGAAGGGAACGGGGCATGATTCATTGTAGCTGCTGAAGGATTTCAGAAGTGGTTCTGGATCAACCGTTGATTTTTCGATTAATTGGGGATCATGATGTACTACTAGGTGCCACTCATGATCGTTCTATAATTAATGGTTAATTATAGACGACCAACATAAACCGAGAACCAATTTGTTCACATGCACAACGAGCATAATCCGAAGGATTTAAAACGATCTTGAGAATGAGATTCTCATATCGAGAGAAACTAGGTTTGGTTGGACCAAACAAGGAGCGAGCATGAAACTATTTCAATCACAATGGAAGCATAGATGAGCTGAGTCTTATGAAGACATGATGGATGCACCAAATTAGTTTGGTTCTAATCCAATGGTGGAGAATAAACCAAAGGGGTTTGGTTTATTTTAAATGAATGAACCAAAGTTGATTCGGTTCGTTTTAACTTAAAATAGACCAAATCGGTTCGATTTATTTTAACTTAAGTTATTGGAGCGGGTTAACAGGTTTTAGTTATGAACCAATAACTCTAAGGAGAATTTTTCTTAATGGTTAAGAAACATGGGCTCTATAAAAATGCAGTTAGGTTTTTGGAGAGCCCTAAGTTTATTTTGGAAAAACTTTTCTTCCTCTCCTTTCCCTCTCTTCTCCTTGTCGTCGCCCAACAAGGTTGCTGCCCAACCTTGCTGCCGCCCCTTGCAACTACTGTCGCCGACGCAACCAACTACAGCCGACCACCTACTGCTGTCGGTGACCCTCCGATGACACCCCTTGGCTCCGGTGACCAAGGCGCAGCCGACCTTCCTCCTTTGGCCAGCGCAAATCCTCTACCAAGCTGTCCAGTTTTCTAGATAGCTTGTTTCCTTTCGTGTTGGAGTGTCGTTTGGATGATGTTTGGAGCTCCGACAGCGGCTACCTTGTCGGGGATTCGATCTCCGGTAATCCTCATAGGTGGAGGACCAAGGATTCATCAATCGGTTGACGAATATCTCTCCGGAGAAGCGAGTTTTGGGGACTCGTTTTCAAATCCAAATTTTGATTCGGATTGTGATATTCTCTCGATCACATCATCTTCGACACGAGGCTAGTAACTCCTACGAAGACGAGGCTTGTAGCTTGGTGAAGCTATCCCAACGGTACTCGGTGTGGATACGGATAGAGGCAATTCTAGCGAGAGTTGCTCCAGTTGATATCATTCCCATTGCACATGATACGTCAGGTATAACTAGAGTAATTTTCTTTTATTGCAAAATTTAAAATTGCAATTATGTCTACACATATTGTATCTTGCATGCGTGTGGTGCGTGTGTTGTAATAAATTAGAATTATTGCTTTTAATTCTTCCACTGTGCACATGTTTACGAAACATGTACGAACACACACTCGCCACGGTGCCGGAAACCCAACAATGGTATCAGAGCCTAGGTTGTATTTCGACATAATCGTAAAATTATTTTGCGATAGTCATAATTGTATTTATGGAAATCTTCTACCTTTGGAAAGTTTAGAAGAATTTTTGGAAATTAACACTTTCCATAAATAAAATATGTGATTAAATTTGGAAATCTGTTTCCTAATTTAATCATGATTTGATTTGGGAATCAAATCTAAAACATATTTTATTTCCATAAATAGTTTTGGCAATTTAGGAAATTTATTTCCTAAATTAAATTTGATTTTCCTTAATTAAGACTTTCTATAAATAAAATATGTGATTAGATTTGGAAATTTATTTTCTAATTTAATCATGATTTGGTTTGGGAATCAAATCTCAAACAAATTTTATTTCCATAAATAGTTATGGCATATAAGAAAATAATTACATGTCATAATTGTATGTCATGTAATTGTATTAGATGCATATCATTATGTCATGCGTGTCGTGACATGTAGATGTATACCATGTATGTCATGCCATGTAGATAATAGTTATTTGCATGCAAAGAGGATGAGACATTAAAACTCTTACACAATATTAAAACTTACACCTTCCATTAATATGGTTAGAACCAGAGTTCTGTTTCTTGTTTGGATTGTTGGACTCTCTCCAAGCCCGGCTCGAACCTGAACATGTTAAAATCATGGAATAGTTTAATACTAATATGGTAAGAGTCAGAGGTCAATTGTTAGCTTTGGTTGTTGGACTCTCTCTAAGTCGAGCTAATTTTTTGAATGCTCTCTAACCATATTAAAACTATTTCTCGATTAATGGGTTGGCTTTAACCTAGAGCATCGGCTTGTTGGACTCTCTCCAAGGTCGATGTGAAGGGAGGTGAAGTTTAGTGTTATGCATATGATGCATACTTGTTAATGAGTTAACAACCCGATGTATGTGTGAACATTCAATTAGTTGATAGCACATTGTGATAGTTACATATATGTGATATGAAATCGGTATACTTGATACCTACCATTGTAGCTATGAATGGATTGTTGGACTCTCTCCAAGGTTGTTCATATCTATGTTGGATATCAGCCCATTCGGAGATGGACCTACGATCTCCCGAAGTGATTTTGGGGTTTTAAAATTCAAAAAATGAATGAGATTTGTAAATGTATGTTGATGCATTTTTCCTTCTTTCTTATATATGCTCAATTTGTATTTCTAGATTAATCGCTTGATCATGATGTCTTTGAATTTGCGCTCTATTTTGAATTCAAATAAATTGACTGGGCCGAACTTCTTTGACTAGCTTAGAAACTTGGGAATTGTTCTCAAGGCGGAAAAGCTTGTGTATGCCCTCGAAGAGCCTCTTCCCGCCCGTCCTGGTGATGACGCAACTCTGGACCAATTGTTGGCCTATCAGAAATATGTGAGTGATTCCAAACTAGTGAGTTGCATCATGCTAGCCGCGATGGTACCCGAGCTGCAGAAGCAGCAGAGCATATGAATGCTCATATCGTAGTCTTTCATCTTTATGAGTTGATTGATGAGCAAGTAAGATTCGAAAGGTTCAAAGTCTCCAAGCTCCTGTTTACCTCTGAGATGCAACAAGGTTCATCTGTGCTATTGCTCAACATGCTGAAGACTATGGAGCCTTCTGTGAAGCATGAGCAGGGGACGGTGATTAGTTGATTCCTCAAAGAAAGGTTCTAAGAGGAAGTCAAAGGAACAACAGAAGGGGATGAAGAAAAAAGCTAAAAAGGCAGAACCAGCTCAAAAGGGAACTTGCCATCATTGTGGCAAGGAGGGCCATTGGCGAAGAAACTGCAAGATTTATCTAGAGTCCATGAAGAAGAATAAGGCATCAGATGCCCCATCTTCTTCATATATCTTCGTTATTGATTGTCATTCTATTTCCTCAAACACTTGGGTATTGGATACTGGGTGTGGCTCACATATATGTAATGACATACATGGGCTAAGGAATAGAAGAAGACTCATCAAGGGAGAATCAAATTTACATGTTGGGAATGAAGCAAAGGTTGCTGCACTCGCCAACAAAACGTATTTGTTGAGACTCCCTACAGGACTTGTCTTAGAACTGGACAATTGCTTTTATGTTCCTTCATTGATAAAGAACATCATTTCTATTTCTTGTTTAAATAGAAATGGCTACCATTTGACGTTTAGTAACAATTGTTGTTATATAACTTTGAATGGCATACTTTATGGGATTGGAACTTTAAGCAATGGTATTTATACATTGGACGTATCTAGTGATATTTTCAATATCGAAGCGAGCAACAAGCGTGTTCGAAAGGATAATCAATTAGACTCCTACATGTGGCATTGTCGTCTTGGCAATGCAAGCAAGAAACACATGTCCGAATTATACCGATGTGAAATTTTGGAATCATTTGAATTGGATTCATACAATACATGTGAATCATGCTTAAAAGGCAAGATGAATAAGTTACCTTTTATAGGAAAAGGTGAACGGGTGGGAGAGTTGCTAGGTCTAATACATACTGATGTATGTGGACCTATGTCAACTCAAGCTCTAGGAGGCTATAGCTACTTCATTACCTTCACCGATGATCACTCATGGTTTGGGTATGTGTTCTTGATGAAACACAAGTCTGAAGCCTTTGAAAAGTTCAAAGAATTCAGAAATGAAGTAGAGAAACAACATGACAAGAGTATTAAAATACTTCAATTGGATCGAGGTGGTGAATACTTAAGTCAAGAGTTTATAGATTATCTAAGAGACAATGATATATTGTCTCAATTGACTCCGCCATATACACCGCAACATAATGGTGTATCTGAGAGGTGTAACCAGACCTTGTTGGACATGGTCAGGTCGATGATGAATCATGTGAATCTTCCCAAGTCCTTTTGGGGCTATGCACTTCAAACCGTTGTTTACTTGCTAAACAGAAGGTCAACCAAGGTAGTCTCTACTACTCCATCTGATATATGAAATAGTAAGAAACTTTATGTATCTTACTTGAAAATATGGGGTTGTCCTGCTTATGTGAAGCAGACTATATTAGACAAATTAGATGCTAAGTATGATAAATGTCTATTTATTGGATACCCTAAGGAAACAAGGGGTTACCAATTCTATCATCCTGTGGAACAAAAAGGTGTTTGTTTCAAGGCATGTTGTATTTCTAGAGAAAGAGTTTCTCTTGCAAGAAAACAGTGGGAGTGTCGTTGAGCTTGAGGAGGCTTGAGAGACTCCAATAGACATTGATAAGATACCTGGTGAAGCACCACAACTGATAACTCATAGTGATGAGCCATCGACTAGACCTATTGTGACACCACATCTTCATAGATCTGGTAGAACACGCAACATTTCTGATAGATATGGATTTCTCATAAGTGAATCGAACGACGTGTTACTCATTGATGATGAGGAGCTTACCAGTTATGAAGAAGTTTTGAAAAGTTCAGAAAGGGATAAATGGTTTAACGACATGAAGTCGGAAATGGATTCCATGTATGAAAATTAAGTTTGGAACTTAGTTGACCCACCTGAAGGCATAAAGGCTTTAGGGTGCATGTGGGTTTTCAAGAAGAAGACCGACATGGATGGTAATGTGATTACCTATAAGGCTAGACTGGTGGCGAAAGGATATCGTCAAAAGCAAGGTGTTGATTATGATGAGACCTATTCACCTGTTACTATGCTTAAATCCATTCAGATGCTCCTGGCCATAGCGGCTCATTATGATTATGAGATATGGCAGATGGATGTGAAAATAGCTTTCCTTAATGGAAACCTACTCGAGGACGTGTATATGATACAGCCTGAGGGTTTCACATCGGTTGATAAAACCAAGATATACAAACTGCGACGGTCTATATATGGACTGAAGCAAGCATCTAGGAGCTGGAATATTCATTTTGATGAGACAATCAAAAAGTTTGATTTCTCATAAAATTCAGACGAACCTTATATGTACAAGAAGGTTAGTGAGAGTGCAGTCATGTTCCTAGTATTGTATGTCGATGACATATTACTTATAGGAAACGATGTTTCTATCTTACAGTCAGTTAAAATTTGGTTGTCCAAGATGTTCTCCATGAAAGACCTAGGAGAAGCAACCTACATCCTCGGGATTAAGATCTATAGGGATAGATCGAATCGGTTGCTTGGTCTTTCGCAGTCTACATATATAGACCGAGTGCTAAAGAGGTTTAGCATGTCAGAATCCAAGAAAGGTTTCCTTCCCATCAGGCATGGGATACACCTTTCGAAGTCTATGTGTCCGCGCACAGAAGACGAGAGGATTTGCATAAGTAAGATTCCCTATGCATCCGCAATAGGATCTATCATGTATGTTATGTTATATACGAGGCCCAATGTATCGTATGCTCTGAGTGTTATGAGCAGATACCAGTATGATCCAGGAATGGATCATTGAGTGACTGTTAAGATGATCCTTAAGTACTTGAGAAGAACTAAGGATGTGTTCCTAATATATGAAGAAGGAGACATGGTGATATGCGGGTATACAGATACCATCTTTCAAATAGACAAGGATGATTCCAGGTCTCAGTCTGGGTACGTGTTTATCTTGAATGGAGGCGCGATAAGTTGGAAAGGTTCCAAGCAAGACACTATAGCGGATTTTGCCACTGAGATAGAATACGTTGCAGCTTTGGAAGCAGCAAAGGAAGTGGTTTGGATCAAGAAGTTCATCTCTGAACTTGATGTGGTCTCATCAATAATCTAAACATGTGTTTCACCGCTATCATTTGATCAGAGAGATCATAAGTAGGAAGGAAACACAAATTGAGAAGATTTCCACTGAAAGGAACCAAGTGGACCTTTTAACTAAGGTCTTACCTCAAAGTAAGTTTGAGGGTCATGTTAGAGCTTATGATATTGGATACCGTGGCGATTGACATTAGGCCAAGTGGGAGTTTGTTAGTTATATATGAGAGGTGTCTTAATGCAATCGCCTTATGATTGTACCACTTATTTGATAAATGAAGATTCACTATTTGAGTGTATATGTTTTCATGTATTTGATAAGATCTTAAACTCATTTACTGAATGTCCACAATACGATTCACAGCATGAGAGAATTTGTAATTAGATCACAAGTAGTGAGTATCTCTACATGTGTAATTGTGATGTATTGGAATTATCCCTAGTCGATGAATTGATGGATTTAGACAACATCAATTCTGTCGAGACTAGCACGAGGTATACTCTTTGGTGTATCCAAGCAGCTGATTCTCACTGGTTGGAGACATTGTGATGTCTGGAGTTAATCGTGGATGCTAATTATGATAACTAGTTTATTGGAGTGACCAGCTGTAAGACTTCATATGGTTCTCTACATATATGGATATGTCAATGAAGTTCTTACTGCAACTTAAGTACGATATTCCTTTGACTTACGGTATTCAAGTCATCTTGGTCATGGAGACTTATGCTTTGACATCTTAAGCAAGCATCTCCAAGGAGATGTGGACCCAGGATGATTGGGTATAAGTCGAAATGCCCGAAGGTGTTTGAATGGCCTATAAAAGATTCACCACTCCTTGTGAGGAGATGTATACCCTTGGCCTCTCGTCGGATTGTTACTAAAGTCTTTGGCCAAAACATTACATATTTAGAGTAAGGTAATCTAGGATACATGTGCAATAACTAGAATCCGTAGGATGAGGAATTGATACTTAAGCTAGGTGTGATGTAGTCAGCCTAGTGGAGACTGACACTATAGACCATGTCCTGAACCAAGTGGGTATAAGATGAGTGAAGAGAACGGGGCACGATTTATTGTAGCTACTGAAGGGTTCCAGAAGTGGTTCTGGATTAACCGTTGATTTTTCGGTTAATTGGGGATCATGATGTACTACTAGGTGCCACTCATTATCGTTCTATAATTAATGGTTAATTATAGATGGCCAACATAAATCGAGAATCTATTTAGTCACACGCACAACGAGCGTAATCCAAAGGATTTAAAACAAGCTTGAGAATGATATTCTCAGATCGAGATAAACTAGGTTTGGATGGACCAAACAAGGAGCGAGCATGAAACTGTTTCAGTCACAATGGAAACATGGATGGGCTGAGTCTTATGAAGACATGATGGATGAACCAAATTGGTTTGGTTCTAATCCAATGGTGGAGAATAAACCAAAGGGGTTTGGTTTGTTTTAAACGAATGAACCAAAGTTGGTTCGGTTCGTTTTAACTTAAAATAGACCAACTCGGTTCGGTTTATTTTAACTTAAGTTATTGGAGCGAGTTAATGAGTTTTGGAACCAATAACTCTAAGGAGACGTTTTCTTAATGGTTAAGAAATACGGGCTCTATAAAAACGTGGTTAGGTTTTTGGAGAGCCCTAAGTTTATTTTGGAAAAACTTTTCTTCCTCTCCTTTCCCTCTCTTCTCCTTGCCGCTGCCCAACAAGGTTGCCGCCCAACTTTGTCGCCGCCCCTTGCAGCTGTTGCCGTCGACGCCACCAGCTGCCGCCGGCCACCTGCTGCTGTCGGCGACCCTCTGGCGACACCCCTTGGCTCCGGTGACCAAGGTGCAGTCGGCCTTCCTCCTTTGGCCAGTGCAAATCCTCCACCAAGCTGTTTCCTTTCGTGTCGGAGTGTTATTTGGACGACATTTGGAGCTCCGACAGCTACTACCTTGCTGGAGATTTGATCTCCGGTAATCCTCATAGGTGGAGGACCAAGTATTCGTCAATCAATTGACGAATACCTCTCTGGGGAAGCGAGTTTTGGGGACTCATTTTCAAATCCGAATTTTGATTCGGATTGTGATCTTCTCTCGATCACATCGTCTTCGACACGAGGCTAGTAACTCCTATGAAGACAAGACTTGTAGATTGGCGAAGCTATCCCAACGGTACTCAGTGTGGATACGAATAGAGGCAATTCTAGCGAGAGTTGCTCCGGTTGATGTCATTCCCATTGCACGTGATACGTCAGGTATAACTAGAGTAATTTCCTTTTATTAAAAAATTTGAAATTGCGATTATGTCTACACATATTGTATCTTGCATGCGTGTGGTGTGGTGTTATAATAAATTAGATTTATTGCTTTTAATTCTTCCGCTATGCATATATTTACGAAATATGTACGAACACACACTCGCCGTGGTGCCGAAAATCCAACAAAACTTTTTTCTAAATTTGAATTACATGAACAAACTAATGCGGTCTCAGTCGAGAAAGGTATAGCGTTGTTTGCAGGATAAAGAAGAAAAGGGAAGAGCAAGCCACCTCCAGAAGAAGAAGAATGCAAAGATGAAGACGAAGATGAATACGAATCGGAATCTGAAGAGGAGATGGAGGTTGAACTAGTTAATCTAGTTCGGAGAATAATCAAAAAGAAAAGGGAGCAATTGAAGAATAAGAAACCCCTACAGACCTACACATGCTATGGGTGCAACAAGAAGTGGCATTACAAATCAGACTGCCCAAAAATGAAGCCAAAACACAAGCAGCAAAAACAAGCATTTCAAGCGACGTGGGAGGAAGAAGAAGACCAAGGCAACAACTTAGCTTTCATGGCAAAATCGGTAGAGTCTGAGTCTGAGTATGAAGCTGACTACAAATCCGACTCTAACTCTGAGGATGAATTTGAGTCAAGACTCAAAGTCGGATCAAAAGATAAAATTAAGGTAAATCATTCATTAATAGCCAATTTATATCATGCAATCAAATTGTTAAGTAGGAAATCAACTAAGTCCTAGTTTAGAGTTGAGTCATTGCTTGAAGAGGTTTAAATCCTCAAGCAAGAGGCTACTCTAACCTCTTCAACTAGTCGAGTTCAAGAGGGAAACTCAACTCAAGTTGAAAAACTTGAGGAGGAGAATTCTCTCTTGAAAGGATGAGTTCAAGAGCTCGAGGCTAGGTTGGAAAGGTTCACGTTGGGAAATAAGAATCTTAACCGACTTCTTGGAACTCAAAGAGCCGTGTACAACAAAGCCAGACTTGGATTTAGGTCAACAACTATGAACAAATCTTACATGTCTATTGTGAATCGTAGTCATCAAAGAGTCCAAGCATGGGTCCCTAAAATTCTTTTGAATTCAAATGTATGGACCAATAAGTATTGGATTCCCCAAGATCAAGTCCATTATGTGGTTAGACCATATCGGTTCAATGGTCCAGGGGGAGCTAGTACTAAAATAGTATACCCACTTTCTTAGTAAGAGTTTTGCATGCTTAGTTAATTTTTGTTTTAATTTTTAGAACGGCTAGATAGGACCAATAGTTAGTCAATCTTGATAACATAGTATCAGGACGTGGCGAGATGACAATACGTTAGGGAAATGAGTTCTTGTGTATTCAAGCTAGATAAGGCGCATTTAGCTTGGTGCATTTGGCTAAGTTGAACTAGCTGAAGCTACCTCGTCGTATCCTAAACTAGTTAGATCAAGAAGTAACCCTAAGTGACTTGAGTAAATATTTTCTTGAAATTGGTTTTGTCTAAGGAAGTGTCGTTGTTCCTATCAAAGAAGGCCCCTGTGCTTCGCCACAACCAGGAAGCTATTTTCTTGAAAAGTCTACTTAATGATCTAAAGGTTAAATCTGAATCTAACTCAAGGTTGACTATCTTCAATCAAGTTAAAATCATCTCACAAAACATATAAGCTGAACATGTTTTGAGACACAGAATGGGTGAGATGTTAAGGATGATTAAAATACAAATAACATGACTACTTCGAAATGCTTTCAAAACTAGTTATTTTCTTGATTTTTGCATTTAACGTATAGTTATTTTTGGCCAATATTAAATATATAACTCCCTAGGCCAAGTTTAGCGCCCCTTAAATCTTTTATACCTTATGTATTTGACTAAGGGGGAGAAAACTGACCTTAAGGGTTATATTAGAAACTTTTAAAGTATTTTTTTAAAATGAACTTATGGTATTTTAAAATCAAAATTATGCTTCAAAAACTTATTTTAGTAAAACTAATCTTACAATTGTTGGTGCAGAGGGATATACCTCGAACCAATCTAACTAAGTAGAGACGTGTGTTTGGACTCATATTTGATTTCTAGACGCATGTTATACTTATAATATTTTCTTTAAAACCCCTATCTTATATATACAACCCCAACTTTTACTTTTTTATTTATGAAAAAATGGGGAGAAGAGCGAAAGTTAATGGAGAGTAACACAATTTATTTTTTAAATTTAAAGTATCTTTTTCAAAACACACCTAGGGTTAAGGGGGAGGTAGCCTCAAGGGGGAGATTTTGAAAAATCATTTTGTTTACTTTGTTTGATGCTTAATTTTCTCCTTAACTTTGTGTCGGTTTGCCATTGATCAAAAAGGGGAAGATTGTTGGTGCAGGGGCACCAGATATTTGAATCTAGATTTTGATCATGACAAAGGCTCAAAGTTAAGGTGTTATCTTTATCTCATAAGCTATTATTAAGTGTGCAGAAGAGTTTAAGCTGAGCTGAAGGTCAGTGACACTCGGAGAATCTTGAGTCGAGAAACCATGGTAGTCGGGCATCACCTGGAAAACATTGAATGGAGTCGAAGAACCTAGGTGAAGATTGAAAGCTAAGTCACAAGTCGCAAAGAACCAAAGGTAAGCACAAGTGTGAGTAATGGTGAGGTCAGGTCCTCTGTACGGGGATGACTTTAGGCGGCTATCCGACTAAGACTTCCAGTGGAAGGTCTAGGTCGAGATCAAACGGTAAGTAGCCGTCAAATTTACTATCACTTGTGTTTTCGTGCTAACTCTTTATTGCAGTTGAAAAACCTAATTGGCAGTCGACTGCTAGCTTGTGGAAGTCGATTACTGCTAGTATCAATCGACTGATGAAGGTCATCAGTTGACTAAAATTCAAACGGTCCAGGTCGAAGAAAGTCAAGATAAGATCCACTTCTCTTGGGGAGATGAGGCTCTTTGACTTAGATCCAGATCTCTACGAATTAGGGCTTGGAGTGCTATAAAATAAGGGGAGTTTCACCCCTTTGGCATCATCAATATTGCTATCCAAGTGCTCCCACAACGCCGCACCATCAACGACTACTCTACGTCGTCAAAACGCTACTGCAACACCGACGACACGCCACAATCTCAAATCTTTGTTTTCGTCAGTATATTTCAAGTTGTAGTTTCAATCTTTATACTTTGTATTCGAGCTTTTATCTTCAAGCTTTTTCATTGTAAAGAAGAGAGGTGGGATTGTGCCTCTACCTCGAGATTTCTTCTTGTTGTACTCGTTGTCTCCTACCTCCAACGAGGAGGAGATCGTTAGTGGATTACTCCTTCGTACGCGGTCAAGGATCGCAAGGCCTTGAAGTAATAACTTTTTGGTTGCGAACCAAGTAAAAACAAAGTGTCTTCTTTTATTTATTGTCTTTACTTCCACTGCATTAATTACTCAAGTTTTAGTCGAACAAAACGAAAAGTTTTTCTATCGCTATTCACCCCCCCCCCTCGATCCAACAAAAAGTTTATGTACAAGTCATGTGCATTAAGCCCATAGACTATGGTTCAATATAAGGGTTTAAAAACATTTTAAAATCATTTGAAAAATCTTGGTGTAGTCTATCTTTTGATAGAAGTCACCATTGAAGAAGTTGATACAAAATAGGTCAAAAACATTGAATGGTTTTGAATTTTGTATCAATCTCAATATTTAATGGGTATTTTATTTTTCAAATAGTTTTCACCCATAATGATTGACATAAGTATTATACGTATGAAGTTTCACTATTTTACAAATTATGTATAATTACTTATGTATTTCACAATTTTGTTTTCTGAAACTAGATTTCTACACTTGCAGAAATCAGTCGACTGCCATGGATGGCAGTCGACTGTTGACTGGTAGAGTCGACTATCAATTCTAATTTCGGGTAAACAAGGATGTTTAGGCCATGTTTCATCTATGTTATACTACCCTAACTGCTCCTAACCCTAGGATATGTTTTAGAAAGCATTATAAAGGGTGAAAATCTATTGGGTATGGATTAGGAGAGTTGTTTAGGGTGTGTATCAATTTTAAGGTGTGTGAAAGTACAAGGTTGAACTTTTTCCCTTAATTTTAATGATTTAGTGTTCCTATAGGCTTAGGGACTCTATGAGGACATTCATGGTGTAATGGTCAAGGGGGAGCAACCTTTTAGGGGGAGGTTATACATCAATGGGATGATGAATGTGTTCTTCCTCATGGGGGGGGAGAATTTGGAGAAGTGAGGATTGCCTCTCTTTAGTGATATGAGATTTATCACTAGGAAGAGTGAAGGCATCCTAGATGTTTTTGGACCAAGAGGAGATTCTAAGATCTCATTGGGATATGAGACATTGATACCCTTAGGGAGAGCCTTTTTTATGTATGTCAAAAAGGGGGAGAATTGATGAGATAATTGATGGGAGAATGTAAGAATTCCCAATTTGGAAAATTAGGAGGATTGATTGAGTTAGTGTTCTAACACAATGGTGTTTGGTTTTTATCAAACATCAAAAAGGGGGAGATTGTTGGTGCAATCGGCGCAGGTCACGATTAACTAGACTCGAGTAGTGTTTTGATGTTTGACGATGAGTTGACCATTGTTTGACAATGGGTTGACTATATAGTTGACATGGGATTGGCATGGAAAGTCCAAGCATGGGTCTTGGCAATGGTAAAGTCCAAGTCTTGGGGACTTGACAATGGAAAGTCCAAGCATTGGTCTTGGCATTTGGAAAGTCCAATATGGAGTTGGCATGGAAAGTCCAAGGGTGTAGTCTTGGCCACGTAAGTCCAAGTGTGTAGCCTTAGTGGTGAAAGTTCAAGTCATGGGTACTTGGAAATTGGGAAGTCCAATGGTTGATATTGGCGGCGTAAAGTCCAAGGGTGAAGTCTTGGCAGCATAAGTTCAATGGTTGACGGCATAAAGTCCAAGCGTGTGTCTTGGCAACGTAAGCCCAAATATATCTTAGCGATGTAGATCAGCTTAGCATGACAATAGTTGATGGAAGCACCTGAAAGCTAGCGTATGGATGAACGAGTCATGGATGACTTGGAGGGATCCGATAGGCATGAGACTGATGGAGGTGGCTAGAAGACTTAAGTCTAGGCTAAGAGTGGTCTAGCAAGTATGAGGGCATCATATTTGGGGTTAATCATGGTTGAGGTTTAACAGTCGACTGGGGTTATGGACCGGTCGACTCGTCAAGTGTTTTGAAACTTGGCAGCCAAGTCGACCGAGTCGATGGGATTATGACCCGATCAGTCAGTGAATCGATCGGGCGTTCGATCGCAAGAGGCCTTGGCGATCAGCCCGACGATGGACAATCGATTGGCCATTAGCAGTCGACTCCCATATAGGTTAGTCGACTGCTGCTGGTTTTAGTCGCGAGGATAGAATGCTTAGTAGCCGATTGAGCAGTCGGCTACGGGCTTGAGCAGTCGACTGTTTGAATTGGCAATCAACTACTAGTGTATCCGTTGGCTTGACTGCCAACGTGAATCAAGTCCGTTGTGAGACAATGACACTGTTGGTAGTCGACTGGGGCCTTTTGGCAAACCACTGTCAGGCGGAAATCTAGGTCACACAAAGGCATAAAAGGAGCTCAACAAGGAGGATTTTCACAGTGATTTTTTGGGTGATTTGAGGCGATTTGCTGGTGCAAATCAGGGTCTTCAAGTGTGATCCAAAGCAATCAACAAGCAAGCATTCAAGTTCAGATTTGTAAAGTTTTCTTTACGTTGTTTTGTGTATTTTCCTTGTATTTTCTTGTATCTCTTTCTTATTGTTGTAAGATCGCTTGTACAAGGTTTCTCCACCTCTGACGTGTTGTCGAGAAGGAGTTTATTGAGTGGTGGGTACATCACTAGAGCTCATTATCAAGCTCGTCCCGTGGAGTAAAAACTAGGGTTTTGAACCATGTTACACAGTGTGTATTGTTGTGTTTGTATTTTTGTTGTGCTTTTTGTATTTCCACTGCGCTAACGACATTATAGATAAGCGACATGATCGAGTTCTGTCAAACAACGAAAATGCACCATTTATATATATATGAGGGCGGACGAACAACCACCACGTCTCTTGCCTAGGCATGTTCATTCCAGTCTGTTGTAATCATTTAACCATATAACTATCACAGTCATTTAGGTAAAATGTCATAGTCATCTGCCTTGGCTATTAATGTTCGTAATGGCCAGAGCTAAGGGGGCACAATGTTACCATCTGCTCATTCGTCCTATTAGGTCGGCCTTCATCTGACCTGATAACCTAGTTTTGGGGACAAGTTTATTGGGCTAAGGTGTTGGAGTTTGGGAATACAATCAAAATCCTACATTGGTAAGACATGGAAAAGATCATGTGCTTATAAGATAAAAAGATATCTCCATTGGTATAAGACCTTTTGGATAAAGTCCAAAAATAAAACCATGAGGGCTTAGGTCCAAAGTGGACAATATCATGTCATTGTAGAGATATATGATTCTTATAGACACTAACAATTGGTATCAGAGCCATGAATCTCAAACGAAGGAAGTTGAGCTCCCATGTCTGGATCAAGAGAACTAGACATCAGGTAGGAAGTCCAGTTGGGTCGGGAGGACCGAACAACTGACAGGAAGTCCAATTGGGTCAGAAGGGCTGGACAACTAACAGAAAATTCAGCTGGATCAGGAGGACCAAACAATTAGTAGAAAGTCCTGGTGGGTGGGGGTCAATGTGGTCCTTCGTTTGAGGGGGGATTATTGGAGTATTGGAAATACAATCAAAGTCCCACATTGATAAGACATGGAAAAAATCATGTGCTTATAAGATGAAAAAATATCTCCATTGGTATGAGGTCTTTTGGGTAAAGCTCAAAAATAAAACTATGAGGATTTAGGTTCAAAGTGGACAATATTATATTATTATGGAGATATATAATTTTTATAAGCACTAACACAAGGTTATTACTATCTAGGTCAAAATTAAACTTATTCTATAATTGGACATATCTATTATGTTGATCAAATATTTTTCAAATCATGTAAATCAGTATTATCAATCATTTAACTATTGGATGCTAGTAAACTTGTTAAATTGTGCTGCATTTTTCTTTTTAAAGCCCCTTGGTGTTCCAAAAAAAAAATCTCCCCTTAGAGTTAAACATAAACCGAATAATGCTCAGATAGTATGCTAATATTTTTCCGTGTAAAGAGGTCTAGTTGGACTACGAAGCTGTATTTAGTACGTTGTAATCTGTCTTATAATATAATATAATTTGATTATTTAATTTATTGTTATTTTAAAATTGTAATATAATGTGATCTGAATTATAAAAGTAATATGGATTTCAAGATAAAACCTATGTAATCCGATTACATTACAAATCGTAATCTAAAAAGTCATTACCCACCATTGTCCATAGTCGTCATCGGCTGGCGCCACAGCTCATCGTCGTCGGCACCGTCCGCCAATGGTCGATAGTCGCCAGTCGGCCACTAGCGCCGCCACCGGTCGACGATCACTATCGTTCAATGGCCGTCGCCGCCGGCCGACTGATCGACCGTCGCTATCGTCGGGCGATCGGTTGACCGTCGCCGCTGCTGCCCACCTTCCACCGCCCGTCGCCCGTCGCCCGATGGCCGATCGGCTCGCCATCGTTGCTCGTCGCTGTCGGTGCGCGGTCGACCATTGTCATCCTTGTAATATACACCAAACAAAAGAATACAATACCTTTTATAATCCAAGATTACATATAACTTTGTGACCAAATATATAAATGTAATCAGTATTATATTGCATTCTATTACAAACTTAATTATATTTTCACCTTGATTATATTATCATTTTAATTATATTACGTTCTACTGAACATACAAGAAATGTACTTATTGTTGAATTTTAACGAACTTGTTTGTTCAATAGATACGAATGGGTTTCTCACTCACTTCGCTTATGATGATGTGGAAGGCCATTTCCATAGTATGGTCAGGCAACATTAGGACAGAATCAAGGGAAAAATAAGGGTCTGTAAGTAGAAGTAAGATAACCTACAGTAGTAGTTAAAAGCGTCAAAGGAGAGACAGCGCATCTATAGAGGATGAGAAGAGACTGTGGTATGAAAGAAAATGAGAGGGGATGAGGGATATGGTTAGATTGCTTAACTGAGAGTGAAAGCTAGCGAAAAACTCAAGTAAAAATAATATGTGATATATATACATTATTAACTTCATTTTTTTAAGGTGTTTCTATCGTCGTTGATGTATGATACATATACATAATTGTTAAATTGTAATTGAATTTTGATATCACCGACCAATTTAATTATCATTCTCAATCAAATCATCCGACTAACTTGAAAAATCATCTTGAATGGACGAAAGTGAATTAACAATAATATTAAAAAATTTCAGGTATCATCAATATTCTTTATTTTTAATATTATTTACTATACTTTCTCTTCCAAGTCAAAATATCGAGGTTTGAATGAGAAAGAGAAAGATGAGATTGTGTTTAGGCTGCAAATCTTTGAATGGTCAAATGGAAAGTTGCTTCCCGTGTCCCAAATGGGTGTACACATTTAAATTTCACTCAATTGGGGAAACCAAGGTGGGCCACTTTTAACTCAACGTATCTGAACCAAGGATTGCGCGGGCCACCACCGTCGGGCCACCGACACCACTTTCCAAAGGACAAGAATTAATAAATACTCGTATTAAAATTTTAATTTATTTAAAAATTCAACTCCGTTGCAATCTTTACATTTCAATTTAAAAAATATTTTAAATATCAGTTAATCAAGTTTCTCGCACTTTTACTATTGTACAGAAGATTATAACTATTAATTTAGTGGTCTATCAGTTCGTTTCAGAATTTTATAAGAGAAGTAAATCATGAAAAATTCTTTGAATTCTGATGCAATTGATAAGATCATGAAGGATCGTTCTAAGTCCGATGAAGAATTTTAAATTAGTACCTCATTTATAAACTGTCACACGACTTTATTAATATGATCCTCGTGGAAACACTTTTTTTACTATTATTGTTCATATTCTTTGACTCTTTTCCCTTAATTAATAATATGTAATTCTTATTACGGCAATGAAATTTTCAGCTATCTCGATGCTTTTCTATTAGATTTTATTTCAGTTTAATATATTTCGAGTCAATGGAGTCAAATTGTAGCAGTTGAAAGCAGAATAAATATTTTTGTTGTAATTGCAGCTGATGGGAGCACCAAAGATGTGTATAGAAAACATCAATGAATAGGGACTGAAGGCACATTAAGATATCGCGAATCTGTCTTTTTTATACTATTTCAGAGTGCAAAATTTCTTGATTAGAAATCGAGGAATCTTAATTATTGATGGATGATAGGAAACAGACAACCATGTTCAGATTTGGCTGACTTAACGGTCGTCCGCTGGAGTAGACAACAAGAGTTTCCAATGAATACAAATAATATAAAATCCCTCTTGATTGATCGGGACTTAAAACTTTGAATCATCATGATTTTGAACATATATCACAAATAGGATTGAAATGTCAAGGGCAATATATATATATATATATACCGTGCGACTTCTCCTTCCGCCTGAGCAAGACAGCTCAAAATCACCGGTGGACGGTTCGATTGCTGCTGGAAACAACTATGATCCGGTCGAACTCTGGTACCGATCAAATTCTGATTAGAAAACGACAAAATTGTGACCGCTAGTGGCCACCGTCGCGATTCGATCGGACTCCAATGTTGATCGGATCGTGGTCGGATTTCGATCGAAAATGATCATGATTATGGCCGCCAGTGGGCGTGTCACTGGTGTCCGTAATTCGACAATTTTTCGACCGAAATCCGACTGCGATCTAAGCAGACTCCGATGTCAATCGGATTCTAGTCGGAATCTGATCGTCCGTCGATAATTTTAGCTATGGAAGGAGGAGTCGTGATGGAGGATCACTATGCATTTTCTATTTATTATGTATTCGCTATCGATTGGACCGTGAAGAACGAGTCACGCTCATATAGTCGCGTAGGATATCAAAATTATATATATATTAAAAAGAAAAAAAGAATTAAAAAAAAAAACGTTTCCGTGTTTGCTGCTCCTTGGTGTTTACTGCAAGGATGGTGCGAGGACACAGCTAGATACGGATCATATCTGGTCGGATCTCGCTTTCCAAGAGCTCGGATTTGGTGGGTCGGCGAGGGCGTTTATATTTCATTACTCCCTGCTTCTCCGTTCGGTCATAAGAGAAGCAAGAACTCCTCCTCCTTGATCAGTTTTCCATGGCTGTTGAAGCAGAAGCAAGGTTCCATGTCCTGGCTGTGGATGACAGCCTCATGGACAGAAAGCTCATTGAGAAGCTACTTAAAATCTCTTCCTTTCATGGTAATTAATTGCACTCAATTTTTGATACTATGATCAATCTTTATTCTTCCTTTTTTTTTTTCTTTTTTCTTTTCTTTTTTTTTTACAAAAGGAAAAAAAATTGTTTGTTCTAGTTACCACGGTGGATTCAGGAAGCAAGGCTCTTGAATTCTTGGGATTGTCTGCAACTGCTTCGCCAGAACAGAGTGTAATCTTCTGGCCATTTCAGTTCCTCAATTCCCTGTCCTTTTCCTTTTTCTCTTGGGAGCTAATGTAGCTTGTTGATTCAGGAAATAGAGGTGAACTTGATCATAACAGATTACTCCATGCCAGGGATGACAGGGTATGACCTTCTCAAAAGGATCAAGGTATACTTCATAATTCTACATGCAAAATTTTGTCTTGCTGTTTCAAGGATCTGAGAGGAAGCCACTCTGTGTTCTTCAATTGCAGGGGTCATCTTCCTTCAAGGACATTCCAGTAGTGATTATGTCAGCGGAGAATGTGCCTTCCAGGATAAATAGGTGAGAGAGAAATTCGATCTGGATGCAATTTCCATTTTAGATGAACTCTGAAATAACTCCGAGGAAGTTTGCATTGTTGTGTGCTGCTACAGATGCTTGGAAGGAGGAGCAGAAGAGTTCTTTCTGAAGCCAGTGAGGCTCTCTGACCTGAAAAAGCTCAGGCCTCACATACTGAAAGGAAAATCAAAAGAGGGGCATCTAAGTCAAGGAGAGAGCAGCAATATCAATAACATCACCAGCAGAAGCATCGGCCACGACAGTAGTAGTATCTGCGGCAAAAGGAAAGCCATGGACGAGGAATCTGCACAAGAGAGGAGAAGACTGAGACTCTCCTGTGGTGGCTTGCAATATGATCTAGCGTGAAGAACACGGATCCAGTTTCTTGGTTCCTCTAATGACGCCAATTTTGCAATAGGAAATGTAAATAACTGGAGAAGAAGGTTCTGATGGACTTTGAGATGCCATGAGGCTATTTAATTACCAGTTTCTGTTGGTTTATTCTGGCAAATGGTGCGGCTGTAGGCTCATGGCATCTCACTGCCACGATAAAGGGTTCGTCTCTACTTGTAATGGAGCATCATTACAAAGCATCGAAAGTAAGATGAAAATGACGGAATAAATAAGATGCCAAAGCCTTTTTTCTGGTTGCCTGCTTGTAATCGATTAGCAAACAGGAAAAAAAAAAAAGTATGTTCTAAGATAAGAATATATTATATATGTATATATTCTTTTATAAAGCAGAACTTTCTCAGATATAGAGGAACCAAATTTCCATAAACTAAAATTTGCTAGCGAATGAGAAAAATTCTTTCTCAAGTTCCAAACTTAGTGAAAGATTTATCATTTTTTTCTTCTGATCATTTATATGGAAAATGGTACTCCTAAAGTCATAATAATTAATTTTATTAAAATAAGCATTTGGACAGGAAATCTGATTTATTTTCTATGATAGTGTTGGTAAGTTAAAGTGGTCGAAACTTTAGATTTTTTAGATGGCAAGTTGTTTAATAAATTGTCTGCAAATTTAATTTACAAATCGATTTTTGATGAAAATTTTAGTATATTCTTCTCATATATTTATATATATACACATACACACGCACTCGTGCTGGCAAATTTTATTTTTTTTTAACTATAAATTGATTCACAAATAACATACAATATGTTCTGTCATGTTTTAGTAGTTAAATCTGGGAATAAACTATTTTAACAGTGTTTAAATCTGGGAATAAAGTGACAATTATACTTTAAAAGTATAGATGATATTTTGTGAAGTAAATAACCTATGGGGCAAAACAAAATTTTCTTGATTATTTATTCAAGATATTCTTCCGCCTGATCATCAGTCGGCTAATATTTTTCGTCCAGGTAAACAGATTCTTGACATCCGATGATTCACTTTAGAAAAAAAAATCTCCCATTTTGATGCCAGTGAGGAGCCTTAGATGTCAAGATCCGCGAGTTCTTCGACTCCGTCTGTTTCTTCTTCACCGGCGGTAATCGTATTTCAGGGCGAGACAGCAAGATTATCGCTGTATGCGCTCCTTTTCCTGTCAAAACTCCGGTCATTCCGAATTTTTCCTGTATGTTTCTTTTTGTCCTTGTTTATTTCCTCCGCATTGATCGGAACAAATAGAGCATTCCCAGAGCGATTATCGTGGAGGAATTAATTTCACATCCTTTCCTGATGCTATGGTGCAGATTTCTTGATAGGATGAAATCTTTTTCCTTACTTTTCCTTCCCAGGGTTGAGAGAGCGAGGTCGCAGAGCGTGGAAGTGCGGAGAGGAATATCTTATGAGGTTGTCCTGGGCTCTTGTTCATTCCATGCACCTGGAAGATCTCAATCGTGGAATCGCCGTGCTGGAGAGTGCCTTTGTCACACATCTCTAAGCAAAATTGTTCTTCTTATTATTATTTTCGTGTAGAAGTGTGTTATCCTCGTGGTCTGAATTTTCCTGTCTACCTTTTATCCGTAGTTGACTTTGTAGGATAGCTAATCGGCAGTCCAACGCACGAAACACCCGTCGATATAGGATCCCAGAAAAAGGTCGAACTATATTAAATCTATTATATGCAGCCATATTCTGGATTGCAAAAAGCTGTTCGCAGCTTCTTTTGATAGTTCAGTTGGTCCACTGCGAACCAGGGAGATGCTTTATCTGTTGGCTTCCACAACCAAGTAATATTTTCGAATTTACTGCTTCTAATAGTGCAAGAGATGATATGTAAACCATAAATAAACAATAAATTTTAGATTTAAAGAAGAGCATGCCATGCATTCCATATTTTCATGTGTTGAAAAATGAGCCATTCGCCTACAAGAAAGTAATTAATTTGTTCCTTATGTTACTTATTGTGAGTAAAATAATCACCCATGTTCTTGAAGTTAAAGAATTATTTACATAATTGTATTCTTTTTTTTTTCTGTGCGCCGTCATAATTCTTTTTATCTTCTTTAAGTCTGTTGCTATTTTTCTGTCTTAGTAGTTTCAAAATAGCCATACATATGTGTGGATCATGAGATTAAAACATTAAGCACACTTCGACTTTTTCATAGTGGAAAATATAGAATTCTACCGACAATACTTTAGCAATTCAAGATTTTCAATGCTATGATGCTTGCTGCCATTCTTTTTTTGCCTGATTATGTTATTTTCTTTTCTCAAGTTTATAATGTTTTCTTCAGTCTAAGTCTGTTCGGGAGGAGTTGATGAAAGGGAAGGGAAAATTTTAAACTTCGTTTAGGAAGGAGTGAGAAAATTAAGGAAGGAAATAGAAGGAAAGGATAACTTTTATCCCTTTTTTTTAAACCACTATTTGAGGTGTAAATTTTTTCCTCTTCCTTCATCTCCCTTCCCCTTTCATTAAGGGACCTTCTCTCACCCATCTAAACAAGGTGTAAAGATTTCAGATGGTGTTTCAATACGGAAATGCTTCATGTCATTTAATGAATAGAAATGCCAGACTTATTAATTGTGATGATGATGTGTATGAATCAAGAACTTTTGTTAATATATATATATATATATATTTATATATTAAGGGACCTTCTCTCACCCATCTAAACAAGGTGTAAAGATTTCAGATGGTGTTTCAATACGGAAATGCTTCATGTCATTTAATGAATAGAAATGCCAGACTTATTAATTGTGATGATGATGTGTATGAATCAAGAACTTTTGTTAATATAGTGATTTCCTGGGCACTTCATCTGTGTGTACCCGTGCACAATGCACTCTTAGTCGTCGGATCAACACGATTAAGAAATATATAGTACATCGTTCTTTCCCATCACGCCGAGTTGGAAGTTTGAAATCGACGGCGAACGGTCGGATTCTGATCGCGATCCGACCGAAATCCGACTGCCATCAGGCCGGCACCGGATTTTGATCGGATTGCGGTCAAAATCGATCGCGATCGGGCCGGCTGGTCGCGACGCAATCGCGAATCGATCGAATCACCGCCGCCGTCGAGCGCCATCGGATTTTGCTGTTGATCAAATCGGCCGATTCGAGGCGAAAATGGTTGCGATCGACCAAATTTCGGTAATTCAGCTCGAGAATCCGGTCGCGGTCCTATGAAATCGGTCGTCTGTTTGATTCTATGCGATGATCGGGCGAGAAGAACTTCGCATTTCCCATTTTGCAAGATATATATATATATATATATATATATATATATATATATATATATATATATATATATATATATATATATATATATATATATATATATATATTGTTACGCTCCGAGAATATATTTGTCCGTCAATCGGACGATACCCTCTTGTGACAATATAAGATAATCTACCGATATATGACCCAAATAGCTGCTATCACAGATAGCCATAAAATACAACGAAATACACCAACAAATAATAAAGATACAAGAACTCTAATATATGCGTACCGGTACGACTTTGACACAACAAGAAAATATAGTAGAAACCAACATCCAAATTGAATCCATAATAAAGGTCAAATATATACAACACATTCATATACCAAAATGCGGAAACAACATAGGATAAAATCCCAAAACAAATAATCCAAAATATACAACAATATGGAATACAATCCATACACTCAGTGTGAGATGGGATCAGCTGGCGGAGCTCCGTGAACCCAAGGAATCTTCTACTTGTTACCTGAGCGAAAAGAAAACTCAGAGTTTATGGCGGTGAGTATAAAACTCAACGATAATATGAAAGATAGTGCATGAACAACATATAACCAATGGAGATCAAGAGGTATACATATGGAGATCAACATATATACATATGGAGGTCAACAGATATACAGTCTTAAAAGTAATAACAAATAACCAGTAGTATAACTATAATCAATGTATAAACAACCAACTGGTTAACTGAACATAACGTCAGGTACTGATTTACTTGAAGATATGCAACGATACAACTCATACAACCTGAACACATATATTACAATATAATACATACAACATGAAAGAATAATACTATACCTATGATCAACACACTGCCATACAAATATCCTATAAACAAATACATCAACGAACCAGGTCCATCCTATATGACAATATGACGTTGATCAAATGCATACAACAATCTGACCCAACTCGTACACTGTACTTCACATACAACAGTATAGTATATGCAAATAGTATGCAAAATGATGAACACATATATATAGCAAGTATAGCTCAAACAAATACAACATCACAACAAACATATATAGACTATATCTATATATACTGATCTCTCTCTCTCTCTCTCTCTCTCTCTCACACACACACACACATATATACACACACACGACATGACAACTGTCCCAACTCAACAACTACCACTACTCTCGAGTGGCCGAGTGGGCAATATGAATAAGTACCGATAAGCTACACAACGAGGGTCTCTGCTGTTGGCCACTCTGACTGTCACTATCCATGAGTGGTCGAGTGTCACACACCCAGGACAACTGAATGCAACTCCAACTACCACCATCAATAGTGCCGAGTGCATCACAACATATGATCTGCCCTCACACTAGCTACTACTACTACGAGTAACCACGAAGGCAAGATGACTGACGACCCTCTCAACCACAAAAGAGGCCAAGTTACCAGCATGCATATAAATGGAATGAATGCACAACTACACATGCATGCATACATCCACCACACACTCTCTATCCCACAGAGAGTCATACACAATTGACTGTCAACCATGATATGACCTCCAGTCTGTAGAAACACACTGTCAACAACTCACACAACTATACACAGATATATGATCCGTAATAGATATACAATGTAAAGGAATATGATACAACAATCAACTCTACGTCTAGGACATCACCCACCCCCGGATGATTTTATCCTGATGACACGAATCAAGTCTATAACCATACTCAGCTACGTACACATAGTTAAGTATCTATAGGTCCACATACCATCCCATCTATAATTCATAACAATGATGAACAAAATGTAACAACAACAACAGAGCATCTCAAAGTGCAAAGACTAAGTATCAAGCAACAGAATAACATGAGTGGAGTCAAGGTAATGGTATCATCAATATAAAATCTCATGCACCAAGATTTATCAACTACCTGACCAGGGTAGAAAATTACCCACCTAATATGTAGAACATTAATTGTCTTCACGTCTAAGAATTCTGCCTCAAATCAAAGTCCGGGTATATAACCCGTACTAGCTCGGATGATCAGATCAAATCCTATAATAGTGTAATCCCATACACTTCCTAATCCAAGTTCCCTGTAATTAAGTTAAATCCATCACAACAACCCATAATCCATAATCCAACTAAAAGCATACTTCCATTAATTATTAATCAGCAAACCAATAATAACTAGCTATAAATCTAGCATCTCATCCATAATAATCCAAATCCGAACTTACAAAGCTTAGCCTTGCTGGCACAACTTCTTGATCCAAGTTCCTGAAATTCCACCCTATTAATCAAGCATTCACATTAAACAATATACCGGTTCTCTATAAAATGCATAAATTATTTGACAGTTAATTAGCTGAAGACCACTCACCTAGTCCAGCTCAATCACAAAATCTCCTGATCCAATAGTAGAGCATCAACTCCAAATCAACAGACAAACTGGAGGCAAAACCTCCCAAATCCCATAACACCTATCACCAGCAGACTTATCAGCAACTGGACATGGTTGATTCACAGATCTTCCCTTGATCTAATGATCTGCATTGGTAGTGTTCTTCCATGCTTAGCTCACCTTCATCGCCTTACAATCACCCAACCCCTCTAACACAGCTCTTTGCATCCACAATGCAAGAATTAGAAAATTCCATAATGGTTACCAATAATTGGACTTACAATTGATTCATAAATGTTGGTGCAATCGACCCAGGTCATGATTGACCAGACTCGAGTTTGACTCGAGCTGTATTTTGATGTTCGACAAAATATATGACAATGTGATTATCATGGAAAAGTCCAAGTCATGGGTACTTGGCATGGAAAGTCCAAGCATGGGTCTTGGCAAGAGAAAGTCCAAGCTTGAGTCTTGGCAATTGAAAAGTCCAACAATGGTTGGCGGCGTAAAGTCCAAGCGGGAGTCTTGGCAGCGTAAGCTCAATGTGCCTTGACGGTATAGACCAGCTTAGCATGACAATAGTCGATGGAAGCACCTGAAGGCTAGCGTACGTGTAAAATACCCCAAATAAAATTTCCTATAGAATAATATCTCTATTATTCTTTAGATAGAGATCTTATTATTGGGTAAATTAAATTAATGTTGGATGGTTAGGAATTTATTTAAATCTAACCTAGGTTAAAGCTTATGGAGTTAAATAAACATAACCTAGGTTTAATCCTCTTAAAGTGGATCGGTTCTTTCCTTTAAACCTAACCTGATTTTTTTCCAAACCCGACCCGTTACTCGTTCCTTTATTTCCCCGCCGGTTTCATTACCTGTGCCGAATGTTTTTCTCCCCATTCGCGACTCTTCCCTTCCGAAATGTGCGACCCTCTTCTTCTCTGTGATCCAGCGACTGCTCACTGTCGATGGCCTCTTGGTGGGAAAACCGACCGGAGGGGAAGGAGGTCGACACCCTTTCTTCTCCGTGATCCAGCAACTGTCGACAGTGCCGTCGGGTGGGAGAGCCAGCGGGAGTGGAGGGCTCGACAATGACTTCATGTTGTCAAATTTTGGCAGCTGCCCTTCTAGCCGAGCGTCATCAGAGCGAGGTAAGAACCAAATTTGTTTTACCTTGGATGAGATTTTGGTGCTACGATGGTTTTCTTTCACTGAAATCCCTCTGTGATTTGGTCAGTTGACCTTGAACCAGTGAACAGGGGATTTCTGTGGAAGTTGGGGCAGCGGTGTTGGCGTTAGGTTTTCCAACAAACTAAACAGATTAGGGGAGTGCAACAAGTGAAGTCACAAAATTTTGGTATAATCTTGTTTCTGTTTTCCACTTCTGTCCGGTGTGTTTGATGGATTGTGAGTTGTGAATGATTGTGGTGTGTCAATGCCTTTGGATCTGATGAGTTATCTGTTAATGGATCGTAGTATGGAGGCTGGTATTAGAGAATGGCCGGCTGTGAAGGGCGATTCTATTCTAGGCTATGGAAGGGCAGTGTCGTGAGGTAGGTTATTTGATTTATCTCTGTTCACAACAGCAATTGAGCTTGAGTTGACCCTTTTCATAGTCGTGAATGAGCATTCTGGTGGGTAGCGAGTATCTCCGATTATGCCTCCTCGGTTGGCGTGGATCTAATCTGGTTGTAACCGAGTGATTAAGGGGTGAGTTTCTTCATCCTTTGACCTAGTTGTTGGGTGATTGATTTTGGTAAATAGGGTGATGTATGTAAGGAGTTATGGTGTTCTGTTGCGTTTGTCGTGAAGCTGTGGAAGATGTGTTGAGTGTTAAGATTAGTTGAAGTTGTGCAAGTGTGGATAAGGTTGGTAAGTTTAGATATGGGTATTTATAAATGCATAATAAGTTGCTAATTGATCTAATGGTTGATAGGGATTAATGTGGAAGATTGATTAGGTTAATTGGATAACTAGATTAATCTAGTTGATGGGGATAACTAGATCAAGTATGACTCTCTACAGGATAGAGAATATTATGATCAGTTGTGTACAACTCTCTGCAGAATAGAGTGCGTTGATAAGTCGAGTATAATTCTTTACAGGATAGAGAGTGTTATAATCAGTTGTGTTTGACTCTCTGTAGAAAAGAGAGTCTGTGATGGATGTTTGTATGTGTGACTATGTATTCATGTCATTTACATGCATGTTGGCGACTTGGTCTCCCTTGTGGTTGAGAGGGTCGTCAGTCATCCTGCCTCCCAGGTTACTCATGGAGAAGTAACTGATGGAAGGGCAGAGCATTGTTGTGCCGCACTCTACCACTATATATGGTGGTAGTTGAAGTTGCGTGCAGTTGTCCTGCGTGTGTGGCACTTGACCACTCATGGGCAGTGACTCTCGGATTGGCCAACAGTAGGGACCTCCATCATGTAGCAAGCTCTTTATGCTTATATGCTACTTGACCATACTGCCCACTCGGCCACTCGAGAGTAGTGGTTGATGTTGAGTTGTGACAGTTGTCATGTAGAGCCACCGAGGTCACACTGGGGTCGTGGTAGCTTTAGGGTGAGCTGACATGACCATGCATTTTGCATTGCCGTGTCTTATGACATTTTGCATATTGTCATATATATATATATATATATATATAAGTGTATATATAGATGCAGTCTATATGTATGCTTATTGTGATGTTGCATTTGTTTGTACTATGCTTGTTGCATTTGTTTGTACATCATCATATATGCTACTACATTTGATATATGATAGTGTGTGGGATACCTGTGTATGAGTTGGTCAGATTGTAGTATACCTTTGACTGGTACCTTGAGATGATATGGGATGGACCCAGTTCATCGTTGTATTTGCCATAGGATGTTAGTATAGTGGTTTGTCGCTTATAGAGTTAGAATTACTCTACCATGTTGTAGGTGTTGTATTATGTTAATTATACTCAGGTTGTATGAGTTGTATCATTGCCGATCTTTAGGTATGTCAGTACCTTATGATGTATTGTTGATCAATTTAGTATACAGTTGTTATATCATGCTGGTGTATACCTGTTATATCATTAGACAACATATTGTTGACTTGCATGTGATATATATAAATTATGCATGCACTTTTATTCTTATTACCGTTGAGTTATACTCACCACCACAGACCCTGAGTTTTTCTGTCGCCCAGGTAACAAGTAGAAGTCTTCGTGACGGCTTGGAGCATCGCTGGCTTACAACATCTCATCTCACTTCTGAGGCTCCTGTGGTCGTTTTGGGTTTTCCATATGTTTTGTTATGTGTTTGGATTTTTTTTGTGGTGTAATGTGTTATGGACTTGTTATGTGATGTACACACTTATGGATTCGGGTTTTGCCGATGTTTCCTTTATGTTGTGATGTCAGTCATACTGGTATGCACTGTGTGTAGTTTGTGATATCATTGTATTAGTTTCCACTGTGTTTTGTTGTATTTACATTTCTATGTTGTTGTGATTGCGGCCAAATGACTTTGTATAGACAGGATATGTTGCCACGTATAGGAGAGATGTTTTCCATTTGTTTTTCGATTCGATATACTCTCGGGGCGTGACAACTTTATCAGTATCAGAGCTCTAGGTTCTGCGATGCCATACAATGATATTTTTCGTTGAGTCTTGGATTCTCGGGAGTCGATTTGTTTTGGTATTGGTTTTGTGAGATGAGATTGATAGCGGCATGAGCTCCGAGAAGCACGAAGTAAGAATTCCTGATAACTTATATTCTATTTGGATACTTATCTAAACTTGTTCAACAGGTGTATACAAATAGAGTGATAGCACCTGTACAGACTTGTAGTAGGGGTCGTCCATCGAGGCGACCAGCCGTAGTTGTTTTTAGGGTTTATACTCTTGGTTTTGTTGACTATGCATTTAGTGTTGATAATAGGGAATAACATGTAGTATGTTGGTTATTATTCATAATCATGATTTGAGTTGACCACGAGAATGATGTGTTGAGTCTGTCAGACTTGAACCTGCGGTCGAAAAGGTGATTTGCCTTTAAGAGCCGACTGATACTGAGTCGGAAAGCAGGGGTCAAGTCGTCACATTTCTTGTGGAAATTAGAGACTACAGTCTTAGAGATTTTCACTAATTATGCTAGTCAGATCATTACCTATTGGGTAATGGATAAGATGGGTAGGTTATTGTTGATGCAGATAGTGGAAGGTTAGTTTACTGTGTTTCATAGGGATTTTGATCCATGAGAGTGTCGTGCTGGGTTGTATAACTTTGAAGGTACTTTTGAGTACTTAACTTGTGTTATACAAAGGAAGTAGAGTTAGTTGCATACCATTATCGGGATCAAGTCGGTATTTGGTGGAAGATGCAGGAATTAACCTTTGGGGAATAATATATCAATGATCATGGTTTAGTGATATTGTGAGAGGGTATTTTACCTGTGTTATTCCTTTGACTTATTTTTAGGGAATTCTTGAGCTTCAAGTAGGGTGATTGTCGGTAACAGAAATACCATGCAGAGTCATTAGACTTGCAGAGTTTATGCTCACTTAATAGCTCAAGAGTGTAAATGGATGTCTTAAGCTACCCAGAGTTACTGGCTTACATTTGGATTAGGATGTTTAGATCTTCTACCAAATCCTGCCGGAAGACATTGGATTGAGTCAGGAGTTTAGAAATGACTCCGTACAAGTGTTTAAGAGATGAAGATCGATAAGTAGGCATTGCAAGTCAGATGTTGGATTGAGAAGCCTCCGAATGTTGGACAAAAGGAGCAAGATCGGAGTAATAGGCCACGAGCTACTATTGGAGAGTTTTTTCGATCATAAATGACAAATCACAGATCGTCAAAACTTTCTCAGGTTATTAACGAAAGTTGAAGAAAGACTCCAAAGGGATTATGTGTGTGCAGTGTGGGACACGACGACACGCGAAGTCAAATTATTCATTGGGTCAGATCATTTGTTGCTATTGTAAGCAACCAGTATAGTTGAGGAGGAGTATTTTGAAGACTCAGTTGAAGACTATCAATGATGTTCCGGGAGGATGATGCACAGTCTCGACAGTAGAGATCATCACAGAAGATTGAGTTATCTCACCAGCAGTGACCTACTACCTTGGGCGTGGTTGGAGTTCCCTGATACTTTCCTTCAGGGGAAGTGATTTACTTAGCAGTATTAGCAGCAAACATCTTAGAAGACTCATGCAAACAACAACTGTTACCCCCCAGACGCAGATTGGCTTCATACAAAGGAGAGAGTATACGACGATGGTCGTATCTATTCTGTATTCTACAGTTGTAGCTCGTAGGATTAAGTGATGAGATCAGACGATCCTGGAAATCCCCGGGTCATTCGTTGCAGAAATGTGACCGCTTTATCGCGGACTATTGGATCTGATCCCATTCTCTTCGGAGAAAGGCCGAGGCCTGCGTGGAGCCTTTGGATCGGATCGACAGATAATTGATCGTTCAGGGTATTATTTTAGTTTACCCTTTGGGTTAATATATTGAGAGATACTTGTAGTTTATAGGTATCTTTGTCTCGAACATTCTTAGTTCGGATTAGAAGGGTTCCTAGACATCTACTTGTGGGTCGGTGGTATCTCTACCGTCAGGTGAGATGTTGACCAGCAATTAAGAAGTCAAGGGATGCCCTTAGACTCTGATAGACATGCCTTTTCTATAGATATATCCTTATGGATGGTTAAATTATTGAAAGTATGGTATGATATATCTCTTAGATGTGCGTATAATCTGAGAGTATTTGGATGTAGTTTCTGATGCACTTACAGGCTTACCACTGTATAGGCAAGTGGAGTATGTAGTTGAAGTGATTTTGAGAATAGTTTCGATGTTGAATACCTCATACCAGGAGATAATTTTATTGGTAACAGTGTTGCTAAAAACTATGGAAATTGGAAGAACATAAGTTGCGATTATAGAAAGTGTTGGATGGGATATTTATTTGTCCCAGTATTTCTTCTAGAGAAGATCCGGAACTCTTTGTTAAAAGAGAGATGGACCTTTGAGATTATGCATCGATTATCGATGATGGAATGCGATAGTTGTTGAAAATGAATATCCTTCATTGTGGATGGATGATCTGTTTAGATCATCTAAGGACACCTATGTATACTCTAGGGTTTGTTTACGACTGGAGTGTTGATATTGTAGTGACATGATGTCATACAATTATCATTGTCATTGTGATGATTGATATATCATCAGTTTAGACTTAAGAAGGGTGCAGGTGTGTAGAGACGATAATTTCATACTTGGTATGAATTTTATGAGCTTTTGATTATGATGTTAGACTATTTAACGATTTAGTCGTCTATGGATTTAAGAAATCATATATTCTGGATACGATTGGATCAGTTTATGGTTATTGGAGTTGCGTAACTTGGCCACTATTGATGGTGGTAGTTGGAGTTGTGCACTCGGCGACCGTAGGTGGTGGTTTCCTTATATGGATTTGGTTATTACTGCAGATGTGGATAAGATGCTTTTTAGCGTTAGAATATCACTGACTTGTTTGATCAGGAAGGTGATGGAATTTACTTGGTCGGAAGCCTATGAAACTAGTTTTCAGGGCTTAGTCGATGGTTGACTTTTGCATCAGTGTTAGTTAATCCTTCCAATGTTGATGGAAAGGTATTGTACGCAGATGTATCGCTTTAGTGAGTGGAGCGATTCCGATGCTGTTGAATGAGACGTATCTCATGCTTACGCCAATTGAGGAACTACGAGATAAGATGTCATATACATGACGTGACTTTAGTAGTTATTATCTTGATTTGTGGATGTATGGAGCAGGAATGCTCGTGGGGTTTTGGCTAGCTAATGGGTAGCTACCATAGAGTTGCTGAAACACGAACAGTTGTAATAAGTGAGATTGGTCGCTATAGTCTCCCATGCACTACAGGGTGTATGGTGGAGTGGATTTTGGACAGTGGATGGACTTCTTTTATGAGAAAGTATATCTTTGACTCCGAGGAGGATCGTGATTTTCGGAGTTGCATTAGATTTTATTGCTCGATGTTTAGTATGCCAGCAGGCAAAGGTGGAACATCAGAAACCCGCTGGGTTGCTTCCGGAAATCCCAATTTTGGAATGGAAGTGGGAGCATATCACTATGGGTTTCCTTACGGGATTGCCTAGAACCCGTAAAAGACATGATGCGATTTGGGTAATCGTGGATCAACTAACCAAATTCTCACTTTCTGCCTATTCGCGGGATGGACACGTTGGACTGCCTGACAGAGTTATACTATCGAGAGATTGTCAGATTGCACGGAGTGCCTTTGAGTATTATATCTGATAAAGACCCGCGATTTACCTCACGATTTTGATAGAGTCTGCAGTAGGCCATGGACACAGAGCTTCGACTCTGTACAACGTTTCATCTGCAGACAGATGGACAGTCTAAGCATACCATTCAGACTCTGGAGAATCTATTAAGATCTTGCGTCATGGATTCAGAGGCAGTTGGGAGGATCACATTCCTTTAGTAGAATTTGCCTACAATAACAATTATCACTTCTCCATTCAGATGGCTCCGTTGAGGCCTTATATGGAAGACCCTGCAAATCTCTTGTGTTGTGGGAGGAAGTTGGGGAACGACATCTATTGGGGCCCCAGAGTATCCATCATGATGCAAAGTCGGTGCGCGTCATCAGACGACGATTAACCAAGGCACAGGATCGACAAAAGAGTTACGCAAATCGGAGGCGAAGACCTTTGGAATTCTAAGTAGGGGATCATGTATTTTTGCGGGTTTCACCTACGAAAGGGGTGAAACGATTTGGGCTGAAAGGTAAATTTATTGCACGCTACATTGGTCCATTTGAGTTATTGGAGCGGATTGGGGGTGTAGCTTACCGATTGGCTTTACCTGCGACCCTTGCGGGTGTTCACAATGTATTTCATGTTGCTATGCTGAGAAAATACGTGCCGCATTCAGATCGTGTTCTGAAAGAGGTTCCGATTCCACTTCAGCCTAATGCGACCTACGAGGAAATTCCAGTGTGAATTCTTGGTTGCAAGAAGTGACAGCTGCGGAATGAGACCATCCGACTTGTAAAGGTTGGATGACAACATCATACTAATGAGGAGGCTACGTGGGAGCTATAAGATACTCTCCGAGCTCGATACCCTCATCTGTTCAATTGAGATATGTATGTGGTCATTTCGGAAATCTGCTTGAATTTAATTTTTGCATGTTAGTACGAAATTTGGGGACCAAATTTTATTAAGTGGGGGAGAATATAAAATACCCTAAATAAAATTTCCTATAAAATAATATCTCTATTATTCTTTAGATAGAGATCTTATTATTATGTAAATTAAATTAATGTTGGATGGTTAGGGATTTATTTAAATCTAACCTAGGTTAAAGCTTATGAAGTTAAATAAACATAACCTAGGTTTAATCCTCTTAAAGTGGATCGGTTCTTTGCTTTAAACCCGACCCGATTTTTTTCCAAACCCGATCCGTTTACCCATTCCTTTATTTCACGGTCGATTTCATTACCAGCACCAAACGTTTTTCTCCCCATTCGTGACTCTTCCCTTCCGAAATGCGCGACCCTCCTCTTCTTCTCTGTGATCCAGCGACTACTTGCTACCGACGACCTCTTGGTGGGAAAACCGACTGGAGGGGAAGGAGGTCAACACCCTTGCTTCTTTGCAATCCAGAAACTGTCAGCGGTGTTGTCGGGTGGGAGAGCTAGCGGGAGTGGAGGGCTTGACAACGGCTTCATGCTGTCAGATTTTGGGGGTTGCCCTTCTAGCCGAGCGTCGTCGGAGTGAGGTAAGAACCAAATTTGTTTTACCTTGGACGAGATTTTGGTGCTACGGTGGTTTTCTTTCGCTGAAATCCCTCTGTGATTTGGGCAGTTGACCTTGAGCCGATAAATAGGGGATTTTTGTGGAAGTTAGTGCAGCGATGTTGGCGTTAGGTTTTCCGCGAACTAAATAGATTAGGGGAGTGCAACCGGTGAAGTCATAGAATTCTGGTATAATCTCGTTTCTGTTTTCCACTTCTGTCTGGTGTGTTTGATGGATTGTGAGTTGTGAATGATTGTGGCATGTCAATGCCTTTCGATCCAACGGGTTATCTGTCAATGGATCGTAGTATGGAGGCTGGTATTAGAGAATGGCCGGCTGTGAAGGGCGATTCTGTTCTAGGCTATGGAAGGGTAGTGTCGTGAGGTAGGTTATTTGATTTATCTTTGTTCACAGTAGAAATTGAGCTTGAGTTGACCCTGTTCATAGTCGTGAATGAGCATTCTGGTGGGTAGCGAGTATCTTCGATTATGCCTCCTCGTGGTGTGGATCTGATCTGGTTGTAACCGAGTGATTAAGGGGTGAGTCTCTTCATCCTTTGACCTAGTTGTTGGGTGATTGATTTTGGTAAACAGGGGTGATGTATGTAAGGAGTTATGGTGTTCTGTTGCGTTTGTGGTGAAGCTGTGGAAGATGTGTTGAGTGTTAAGATTAGTTGAAGTTGTGCAAGTGTGGATAAGGTTGGTAAGTTCAGATATGGGTATTTATAAATGCATAATAAGTTGCTAATTGATCTAATGGTTGATAGGGATTAATGTGGAAGATTGATTAGATTAATTGGATAACTAGATCAATCTAGTTGATGGAGATACGAAGTCGATGTAGAATTCGATTCGATTATTCGTTGTATGCTTGAACTTAATCAAAATGCTTGATATGTGCATGACATGGATACAAGACAGGACTGCGACCGTGAAGATTTCATTAACACGAGCTATTTAACAGGTGGGTAATTTCCTACCATGGTCAAGTAGCAGCTAAACCCTGAAGTATATAACTTTATATTATTGTCACTTTGACCTTAAATCCACTCTAGTATTTCTGATTCTTGATACTTGCCTTTGCACTTAAATACTCTATTATTGTTGTTATCTTTTCATTCATCTTTGTTATCTTTGTTATGAATTATAGATATTGTGGTAAGTGGACTTGTAGTGATTTACCTATATGTACGTAGCTAAATTCGGTTGTAAAACTGAATTGTGCAATCTAGATAAATCATCCGGGGATGAGTATGATTCTAGAAGTAAAGTTGAGTTTCCATGTTATCCTGATGATGTGTACATACCCACTATGGATCAGGTAGTCATGTATGGATGTGTGATTGTCGATACAGCATCGCTACGAATCGGTGGTCCTAGCTTGGTTGGGATCAATTGAGTATGACTCTCTGCAGGATAGAGAATGAGTTGATCAGTTGAGTATAACTCTATGCAGGATAGAGAGTGTGTCGATCAGTCGAGTATGACTCTCTGCAGGATAGAGAGTGTTATGATTAGTTGTGTGCGACTATCTGCAGGATAGGGTGCGTTGATCAGTCGAGTATGACTCTCTGCAGGATAGAGAGTGTTATGATCAGTTGTGTACGAGTCTCTGCTGGATAGAGTGCGTTGATCAGTCGAGTATAACTCTCTACAGAATAGAGAGTGTTATAATTAGTTGTGTATGACTCTCTGAAGAAAAGAGAGTCTGTGATGGATGTTTATATGTGTGACTATGCATTCATGTCATTTACATGCATATTGGCGACTTGGTATCCCTTATGGTCGAGAGTGTCGTCAGTCATCCTGCCTCCTGGTTACTTATGGTGGAGTAATTGGTGGGAGGGAAGAGCATTGTTGTGCCACACTCTACCACTATAGACGGTGGTAGTTGGAGTTGTGTGCAGTTATCCTACATGTGTGGCACTCAACCACTCATGGGTAGTGACAGTCGGAGTGACCAATAGCAGGGACCCCCGTCGTGTAGCTAGCTCTTTATGCTTATATGCTACTTGACCATACTGCCCACTCGACCACTCGAGAGTAGTAGTTGGTGTTGAGTTGAAACAGTTGTCATGTCGAGCCACCAAGGCCACGCTGGGGTCGTGGTAGCTTTAGGGTGAGCCGACATGACCATGCATTCTGCATATCCATGTCTTAAGACGTTTTGCATATTGCCATATATATATATATATATATATATATACACGGATGATTGTGATTCGTGTATATATAGATGCAGTCTATATGTATGCTTATTGTGATGTTGCATTTGTTTGTACTATGCTTGTTGCATTTGTTTGTACATCATCATACATGCTACTGCATTTGCTATATGATAGTGTATGGGATACCTTTGTATGAGTTGGTCAGACTGTAGTATACCTTTGACCAGTACCTTGAGATGATATGGGATGGACCCGGTTCATCGTTGTATTTGCCATAGGATGTAAGTATAGTGGTTTGTCGCTTATAGAGTTAGAATTACTCTACCATGTTGTAGGTGTTGTATTATATTACTTATACTCAGGTTGTATGAGTTGCATCGTTGCCGATCTTCAGGTATGTCAGTTCCTTATGATGTATTGTTGATCAGTTTAGTGTACAATTGTTATATCATGCTGGTGTATACCTGTTATACCATTAGACAACATATTGTTGACTTGCATGTGATATATATAAATTATGCATGCACTTTTATTCTTATTAATGCTGAGTTATACTCACCACCATAGACCTTGAGTTTTTTTGTCGCCCAGGTAACAGGTAGAAGTCTTCATGACGGCTTGGAGCACTGCTAGCTGACAACATCTCATCTCACTTCCGAGGCTCCTGTGGTCGTTTTGGGTTTTCCGTATGTTTTGTTATGTATATGGAGTTTTTTGGGGTGTAATGTATTATGGACTTGTTATGTGATGTACACACATGTGGATTCGGGTTTTGTCGATGTTTCCTTTATGTTGTGATGTCAGTTATGTTGGTATTGCCCAGAAGCTCTGATACCAGTTGTTGGCAATGTGCTAGTCCTCGGAATGCTCATTGGCTCCCATGTCCCCGGATTAAAATTTTCACTAATGAAAACTAATCCGGATGGGATGAGTTTCCTAAGCACAACCAATTCGTCGTCGTGCTAATGACTCGAGTGATCGCTTCAACAAACTAGTTGTTCAAGCAACCAACTCTCCTAGTCGATTAGCCGCGGAAGAGACGACGGACGGATCGCCGGTTTTTGTGTTTCTTATCGGGGTCCATGATTATACAAATACATGCAAATGTAAACTAGTATAATCAACATATACTAACATAAAGAACATAAGCTAGCATATCAAATAAGAACATGCAAAGATCATAAATAAAAGTTAATAAAACTTTTATACCTCTTGATCTTCTATCATATGTCCTAACCTCTTTGTAGACTTCGTGTGGGCGAAGATCCTCCACAAGTCGAAGCTTCTTAGATCTTCTTCAATCCAAAGAAAGAAGAACTCTCTTTCCCTTCTTGCTTGAGCCAACCACCAATCCACAAAGGATTGATGCCGCCGGCCCCAAGAATAGAGAGAACATAATGGAAACAACCAAGCAACCAACTAGGGACAAACCCTAGCTCCTTGTGCCATGGCCAAGAGGAAAACAAGAGGAAAAAGGAATAGGTTGGGCACCACCAAAGGTATAGGAAAAGGATAGAAAGCCAACACCCTAGGAAGAAGAAGAACACTTCCCTATAGTTGCCACCTACCTTACCTTCCAAACCCTAGCCCAACCAAGCTTCCTTTGGATTTCTTGCCACCCAAGGTAGAGGAAGAGAAGGTAGTGGCGGCCAACCCTTAGAAGGAAGAAGATGAGCCCTTCCCTATAGTTGCCGCCCAACCATAACTTCCAAACCTAGCCGCCTAATCCAAAGAGCCAAACCCTAATCTAATTAGGGTTTCCTCCATAGGTTTCTTGCCGCCTAAGCATGGTGGAGAGGAGAGATCTAGGAGCTAGCCACCTCCAAGGAAGAAGACAAGCTCCTCCATAGGTTGCCGCCCCCTCTAGCTCCACCACCTTGGCCGCCCAACCTAAGGAGCCAAAACCCTAATTAGGGTTTCCTCCATGAGGTTGCTTGCTGCCCAAGCATACTAGGCAAAACCCTAATTTCCTTAGCATCCATCATGAACCATTAACTCCTTTTTGCCGCCCAACCCATAGCCATCCTTTTATAGAGTTAGGGTTAGGCCTTGGTTTAATCTCCACCGTCGGTTCTAGGGTTTTAATCTCAACCGTCGAATTTAGAGATTTAATCTCAACCGTCGGTTCTAGGAATTAATCCCAACCGTCGGATCTAGAGATTTAATCTCAACCGTCGGTTCTAGGAATTTAATCCCAACCGTCGGATCTAGAGATTTAATCTCAATCGTCGGTTCTAGGAATTTAATCCCAACCGTCGGATCTAGAGATTTAATCTCCACCGTCGGTTTTAGGGATTTAGTCCTAACCGTCGGATTTAGAGATTTGTTTTCCATCATTTGATCTAGACTTCACGAGGTTTATATAAGGCTACGATAGGGACCATGAGGAGGAGTTGGGTCTTGGCCACCCGATGGATCGGAACCACACAAACTTGATCCATCAATGATGTTCCATTCCACTAGAGGATCATCATCGAACTACCTCACCAACCCCCATAAATTAATATGGGCTCCATATATTATTTGTACATTTATCTCCCCGTGTTTAAGATATCGAATGTCCGTCAATCGATTGATTTACTGACCATCAATCAATTAACATCTAACTCCTCAAGTAGTACCACTCAACCTTATCATCATGTTGACTAAGTCAACCCGCGGGGTTTACATGATAAACCTTATGAGCTCCTCAAGGGGACATCATCAACCTAATATATAGGACACGGATTCCTCCTATAATCAACGACACACCATGTAAATAATATCATTTCCCAACTTACCGGGCATATTGATTTAATCCATAGAAATCTCACCCTCTGGTAAATCAAAGAAATAAATACTAAGTACATGTGCCCGTTATTATATCGGGATTAAGAGCATGTACAACACAATATCCGAGTTCCGATTCAATTATGTAGTCAGCAATAAATTGAATCACCTCTATGTCGGTCCTGCTCAATACACCTAAGTGTACTAGTGTAACTCTATGTTCAAGATAAAACAATACCAAGCTACACTACAACCATGCCAATGGTTTGTCCAAGACCATCTTGGTTGTGAGCCTCTACTTATACTCTACAAGGGACTGATAACATGATCTTCTGTGCCATCACCCAAGCACCATGTTATCTAAAATGTAAAGTATTAGACAATATGCACAACATATAATAAATATAAAAGTGCAAACAATGATCATGTGATTCTTATTTCAAAATAAAGATGTTCATACTAAAGAGCTAGGCTTTCAGTATACATCCCAACAATCTCCCACTTATACTAAAAGACTATCTTTGTCATTATATCGCCATACATCCGATTCCCTTCCTCTACATGCCTATCAAAGCTCTTGCTAGAAGGGCCTTAGTGAAAAGGGTCTACAGTGTCATCCTCCGATGCAATCCATGCGACAAAGAACTTCTACCTCCTTTCTCGTATCGGTGGTACTTGCACTCTATGTGTTTACTAGCCTTATGGGCTCGTGGTTCCTTCGAGTTTGCAATTTGCACCATTATTATCACAATAAATTGTGATAGTTCGGGCAAACCAGAATCACATCCAAGTCCATCGAAGTTCTGAGCCACCCAACTTCTTTGGCGCTAAGAGGCGCCATCTGATCGACTTTCCATGGTAGAGTCCACCACGCATTTCTACTTGACACTCTTCCATACTATGGCTCCACCTCCAAAAGTAAACACAAAACCTGAGGTAGACTTACTGTTATCCCTATCAGATTGGAAATCAGAATCTATGTAACCCACAGGGATTAATTTGTCTGCCCGGTAAACTAGCATATAATCCCTAGTCCTTCTCAGGCACCACAATATATGCTTTACATGACCCAATATCCACTGTCCCGGATTACTCGATATCTCACGACCATGCCCACTGAAAGCGTATATCCGGTCTCGTCTGAGAGCATCGCATACATGAGGCTTCCTACTGCCGAAGCATAAGGGACCGCCTTCATCTCCTCTATCTCCTCAGATGATCTAGGACACATCTCCTTAGATAAAGGAACTCCATGCCTGAAAGGTAGAAAACCCTTCTTTGAGTTTTGCATGCTAAAACGATCCAAAATCATGTCTATGTATGAAGCTTGGGACAAGCACAACAACCTTGATCCCAAGGTTGTGACCCACTTCTCCCAAGTCCTTCATACCATACTGTTTGGACAACCATACCCTTACGTCTGATAACATTTCGATGTTGTCGCCAACCACCAAAATGTCATCTACGTATAGTACAAAAATACCACTACGTTTCCGTCACATCTCTGATATACACAAGACTCATCCGAACTTTGAATAAATCCATAAGACTGGATTTACCTCCTCAAAGCGGATGTTCCAAGACCTCGAAGCTTGCTTCAATCCACAAATGGACCGATTAAGCTTACATACAAGATACTTTTTGCCCTTAGTAATGAATCCCTCTGGTCGCTTTATATAAATGGATTCCTCAAGACTTCCACTAAGGAAATCTGTCTTGACATCCATCTGTCACACCTCATAAATTCATATGAGCTGCTATACATAGGAGCTCGGACTGATTTGAATCCATAGATTCAATCTCGATTTATTGCACTTTGCAAAGATGTTGCATCTATATCTTGGATTACCTCGTCATATGTCCAGGATCGGTTCATGTTGCGAGGACCATCGGAAGATTCTCCCAAGAACATGAATCTATCGGTGTCTCACAACCCTCCCACTACGACGAGGTATCACTGTATATCCTCGTGACACGCGGTGCGTGACATGTGGTATATCCTCTTGTACAGTGGTACTCGGGGACTTCCTATCAACTCCTCAAGAATAATCCTACTCGTGGGCTTGTGGTTCATCACATAGTCCTCCTCTAGAAATCGGCATTCATTCAACGATCACCCTCGATCTCTAGGACTATAAAACAAACCACCCTTCGTTTCCCTAGGATAGCCAAACATGCATACTGTACATGAGGTTCCAACTTATCGACCTTTAGCACATGTCTTTGGACTCCCCATATCCGAATATGTCTTAGACTAGGCTTCGCCTAGTCCACACCTAATGGGAGTAGAAGACACTAATTTAGATGGAACAAGGTTCAGAATGTATACCGTCGTATCTAGGGCATATCCCCAGAACGAATCTGGCAAGTCAGAATAACTCATCATCGATCTAACCATCTCTATAAGAGTCCTCTTCCTTCGCTCGCTACACCATTCTGTTTGGGGTGTGCAGTGCGAACAATTGGGATTGAATCGACCTCTGATAAGTAATTCCTAAACTCTCCCAAGAGGTATTCACCACTACGATCAAATCGTAGTGTCATCTTGAATAATTATCTATGAAAAAGATGAAATATTCAAAACTATCTCTTTCCTGGATAGACATAGGACCATACGAATCAGAATGAACCAATTCCAACACATCTTTGGATCTATACCCCTTGGCCTTGAAAGGCCTCTTGGTCATCTTACCTTCCAAGCAAGATTCGCAGGTTGGGAGATCCTCCACCACTAATGAACCCAAAGGTCCATCAGCTATCAACCTTTGAATTCTGCTTAGGTTAATATGACCAAGCCTAAGATCCCAAAGATATGTTTGGTTCATTTTCGAAGGTTCTTTTCTCTTATTGGAATTAGAAGATGAGTTAATAACTTCTATTTGCATCGTGGGAGCTCGTGGTTCAAGTCATAAATTTCCTATCTATGTACCTGAATAGATAATGTCCCTATTCCTTTTATAACAAATCTGTCATCAAAAGAAATAGATTATCCATCCACAATTTAGAAACTGAAAGCAATTCTTTCTAAACAAAGGCACATAAAGAAAATTTCTAAGAACCAAAAACTTTATTTTTCTCAAAAGATAAATAAAACATCTCCCACTGCAATAGTCGCCATCTTCATGGCATTGCCCAAGTAAATTGTAATATCCCCTTTAGCTAGTCGTCGGGTTTCCTGGAATCCCTACAAAGTATTGCAGATATGATTAGTGGCTCTCGTATCTACACACCAGGTGCCGATAGATAACACCGCTAACCATGTTACAACGACTAGACCAAAAGATATACTTTTGTTCTTGCTTTGGATTGGGATAATCCTTCTTCTCATGTCCGGTCTGCTAGTAAGTGAAGTATTTGCCTTTCGGCTTATTCACTCTTCCCTGAGATCCTCCCACCACCTTTGCTCCACCTTGTTTCTTCTTCTTCTTGCCTTTCGGCTTAGAAGTAGAAACCTTTTTGAGCAACCATGGCTTGAGGACACTCTTTGAAGAGTGTATACTTGTACTTCTTAGCAAATAAGACAACATCTAGATTCTTTTCCAATCAACATTAACTAGGTACAGTAAGTTTATTTCCTTTAGTATTACAACAAGTGGACTGAAAATCAATTTTGAAAATCCTAAGAATCACATAGATCATTGCTTTAGATTTCAAATATTATTGATTCCTCAAAACAATAAAATCCCGAAATCAACCAACACCTCAAAACACCGAGAATATCGCATGCCACGATAGTGTGGACGTATACGAATTCTACATTTGTAAGAGGAGGTTTTACCCATTAATTTTATTATCTTGTCAACCTTACTTTTTGACAAATAAAATTAATAGTTGGTTCCTCTTTGGCCCTACAAATAAAAGCAGTGACTCCGATGGGGAGGATACTTTTTATTTGCATCTAAGTGTGCACCATTACACGATACTAAGGGAATTATCTCGGATTATGTGCCTTACCGATGGGGAAGTACACACGCTCCTAAATAATTTCCTATAACCATTATTTGACCTAGTGATCCGCAAACAAACTCATCCGATGGGGAGGAAGGCACTCAGAGCCGACGCGCAAGTTTGTTGCATCACATGTCAAATTGTAATGGAGGCCGTGGGAATTAATTAAAATATCCCTCTCCCACTTAGTAAATTGAAAATGAGGAATTTTCAAGCACACACAACATGCATATAAAACAAATCAGCAATAAATATGGAAAAATCAGAATTTTTCCAACTATTATGGCATTGTTCTGTCGTGTCGCCACCTCATCCGCTCCTCCTACGCCATGTACGAGCCATCCGGAGATCCGAGCCGAGTATAAAACCTATTTTATTTTACATCCATCGATCCTATACTCCACGAGAGAGTGTACATGAACTCTAGATCGAAAGTAAAATAAAATAAAGAGTGGCTAAACAATGCCGTATTTAATTACAAAAATTAAATACTAATCTAGCCTCGTCAACCCCGAGGATTCAAATAATATACAATCATACACAAACAATCACATACACACATATAGCCATAATAGTCGGATCTTATGCCTGCAACCAAAAAGTTAGCCTACGCACATCCTACTATTATCCGGCATACAAAATATATGATATGTGCATGAAAGTAACCGAATCCAAAAACACACAAAACCGGAAACCATGGCTCTGATACCAAATGTTGGTATTGCCCAGAAGCTCTGATACCAGTTGTTGGCAATGTGCTAGTCCTCGGAATGCTCATTGGCTCCCATGTCCCCGGATTAAAATTTTCACTAATGAAAACTAATCCGGATGGGATGAGTTTCCTAAGCACAACCAATTCGTCGTCGTGCTAACGACTCGAGTGATCGCTTGAACAAACTAGTTGTTCAAGCAACCAACTCTCCTAGTCGATTAGCCGCGGAAGAGACGACGGACGGATCGCCGGTTTTTGTGTTTCTTATCGGGGTCCATGATTATACAAATACATGCAAATGTAAACTAGTATAATCAACATATACTAACATAAAGAACATAAGCTAGCATATCAAATAAGAACATGCAAAGATCATAAATAAAAGTTAATAAAACTTTTATACCTCTTGATCTTCTATCGTATGTCCTAACCTCCTTGTAGACTTCGTGTGGGCGAAGATCCTCCACAAGTCGAAGCTTCTTAGATCTTCTTCAATCCAAAGAAAGAAGAACTCTCTTTCCCTTCTTGCTTGAGCCAACCACCAATCCACAAAGGATTGATGCCGCCGGCCCCAAGAATAGAGAGAACATAATGGAAACAACCAAGCAACCGAACTAGGGACAAACCCTAGCTCCTTGTGCCACCGGCCAAGAGGAAAACAAGAGGAAAAAAGGAATAGGTTGGGCACCACCAAAGGTATAGGAAAAAGGATAGGAACCGGCCAACACCCTAGGAAGAAGAAGAACACTTCCCCTATAGTTGCCACCTACCTTACCTTCCAAACCCTAGCCGCCCAACCAAGCTTCCTTTGGATTTCTTGCCACCCAAGGTAGAGGAAGAGAAGGTAGTGGCCGGCCAACCCTTAGAAGGAAGAAGATGAGCCCTTCCCCTATAGTTGCCGCCCAACCATAACTTCCAAACCTAGCCGCCTAATCCAAAGAGCCAAACCCTAATCTAATTAGGGTTTCCTCCATAGGTTTCTTGCCGCCTAAGCATGGTGGAGAGGAGAGATCTAGGAGCTAGCCACCTCCAAGGAAGAAGACAAGCTCCTCCATAGGTTGCCGCCCCCTCTAGCTCCACCACCTTGGCCGCCCAACCTAAGGAGCCAAAACCCTAATTAGGGTTTCCTCCATGAGGTTGCTTGCCGCCCAAGCATACTAGGCAAAACCCTAATTTCCTTAGCATCCATCATGAACCATTAACTCCTTTTTGCCGCCCAACCCATAGCCATCCTTTTATAGAGTTAGGGTTAGGCCTTGGTTTAATCTCCACCGTTGGTTCTAGGGTTTTAATCTCAACCGTCGGATTTAGAGATTTAATCTCAACCGTCGGTTCTAGGAATTAATCCCAACCGTCGGATCTAGATATTTAATCTCAACCGTCGGTTCTAGGAATTTAATCCCAACCGTCGGATCTAGAGATTTAATCTCAATCGTCGGTTCTAGGAATTTAATCCCAACCGTCGGATCTAGAGATTTAATCTCCACCGTCGGTTCTAGGGATTTAATCCTAACCGTCGGATTTAGAGATTTGTTTTCCATCATTTGATCTAGACTTCACGAGGTTTATATAAGGCTACGATAGGGACCATGAGGAGGAGTTGGGTCTTGGCCACCCGATGGATCGGAACCACACAAACTTGATCCATCAATGATGTTCCATTCCACTAGAGGATCATCATCGAACTACCTCACCAACCCCCATAAATTAATATGGGCTCCATATATTATTTGTACATTTATCTCCCCATGTTTAAGATATCGAATGTCCGTCAATCGATTGATTTACTGACCATCAATCAATTAACATCTAACTCCTCGAGTAGTACCACTCAACCTTATCATCATGTTGACTAAGTCAACCCGCGGGGTTTACATGATAAACCTTATGAGCTCCTCAAGGGGACATCATCAACCTAATATATAGGACACGGATTCCTCCTATAATCAACGACACACCATGTAAATAATATCATTTCCCAACTTACCGGGCATATTGATTTAATCCATAGAAATCTCACCCTCTGGTAAATCAAAGAAATAAATACTAAGTACATGTGCCCGTTATTATATCGGGATTAAGAGCATGTACAACACAATATCCGAGGTCCGATTCAATTATGTAGTCAGCAATAAATTGAATCACCTCTATGTCGGTCCTGCTCAATACACCTAAGTGTACTAGTGTAACTCTATGTTCAAGATAAAACAATACCAAGCTACACTACAACCATGCCAATGGTTTGTCCAAGACCATCTTGGTTGTGAGCCTCTACTTATACTCTACAAGGGACTGATAACATGATCTTCTGTGCCATCACCCAAGCACCATGTTATCTACAATGTAAAGTATTAGACAATATGCGCAACATATAATAAATATAAAAGTGCAAACAATGATCATGTGATTCTTATTTCAAAATAAAGATGTTCATACTAAAGAGCTAGGCTTTCAGTATACATCCCAACAAGTTATAGCAATATGCACTGTGTGTAGTTTGTGATGTCGTTATATTAGTTTCCGCTGTGTTTTATTGTATTTACACTTATATGTTGCTGTGATTGCGGTCGAATGACTTTGTATAAACAGAATATGTTGCCACGTATAGGGGAGATGCTGTCTGTTTGTTTTTCAGCTCGGCATACTCTCGGGGCGTGACAGTATGGATGAATAAGTCATGGATGACTTGGAGGGATTTGATACGTGTGAGGCTGACGGAGGTGCCTAGAAGGCTTAAGTCTAGGCTAAGGGTGGTCTAGCAAGTATGAGGGCATCATACTTGAGGTTAAATCTCATGGTTGAGGTTATCAGTAGACTGGGTCTTTAGTCTAGTCAATTGGTCAAGTGTTTTGACACTTGGTAGCCAAGTTGACTCTTGACAGTTGACTATTGCGAGTCGACTGTGGTTCGACTACAACAAAAAGCCTGCGATCGACTACGATTGGGAAGTCGGTGATGAGCGAGCACGATCGCCATGGATGCGATCGACTCATCGGTCGAGATTATGAGAGCAGAAAGCTCGATAATCGACTGATCAGTCGGCTACGGCCTCGGCAGTCGACTGATGGATAATGGCAGTCGATTGCAGTGTATCCATTGGCTTGAATGCTGACGTGGATTAAGTCTGTTGTGAGACAATGGTACTGTTGGCAGTCGACTGCTAGGCGCGAATCTAGTCCGAATATAGGTTATAAAAGCAGCTCATGGAGGAGGATTTGGCAGCAATTTCTATCGTTCTTTTAGGCGATTTGGAGGGGATTTGCTGCTGCAATCTAGATCTTCAAGGCTCTTCTCAAGCAACTAATGTTGGATCGATTTGAAACGCTAGAGGGGGGGGTGAATAGCGTTAAAACTTTCTTTTTGTTCGTTCGTTTAAAAACCGAGTAGATAATTAATTTGCAGCGGAAAAGATAAGCAATAAAAAGAGAAGACAAATATTTTACTTGGTTCGTAGCCTTCGGTTACTACTCCAAGGCCCTAGTGGTCCTTGACCATGCACGGAGGGCAAAACACTAAACGAACTCCTCCTCGTTGGAGGTAGGAGTTAATCGATACAAGAAATAACAAAACTTGAGGTAGAGGGACACTCCCCCTCTCCTCGTATACAATAAAAGCTCCGAAACAAGTAAATAAACAACTGATATAAAGCTAATACCGACGTACAAAAAATAAAGAAAATTAAACCTAGACGTTGGAAAAGAAAGACTTCGTTGTCGGAGAGTTGTAGCTTTGCGGAGGCTTTTGGAAGCTTTGAATTGATGAAGAAACCCTAGGATTGGCCCTCCTTTTATAGCCTTTGAGCCCCTTTTCGAGAGGAACCCTAGCCAATCACAATTGAGCACCAATCTCCTTGAAATGGGGTGATAAGCCTTGACTCCTCGAAGTTGATCATTGACCATCAGTCGACTGATGGCCATCATCCATCGTGATGGCGACATCGATCAGTCTTGACCTCGGCGATCGTGATTGACGGATCGAGTCCTCAAGCCGCAATGATCGATGCTTCTTTGTAAGTCAAAGTTAGCTCAAAGAAAACATTATTTCGACGACCTTCGACCGTCCGATCTCGACCTAGACCATCGATGGGATGTCTTTGGTCGGATCTACGCTTAAGATCATCCTCGTAAGGAGGATACGACCTCACTTACGCTCGCACACACGAGCTTACCTCGATACTTACCATGTCGCTTTTGCTTCCGGCCTTCCACTCGATTCCTTCGGCTCCCTTCGAAGTCACTCGAGTGTCGCCCGACCACCATGGCTTCCTCCGGGTGTTGCTAGCCTTCAGCTCCAGCTTTAGCACTTTTCTGCACACTTGATTCAGCTCGTGAGATAACGATATATCCTTGACTTTGTGTCTTTTGCCATAATCAAAATATAGGTTCGACTTAGGTGCCCCTGCACCAACAATCTCCCCCTTTTTGATCCTATGGAAAATTTACGCAAAGTTAAGGGAAAATATAAAGCAGAAAATGAGTAAGATAAATGTTACGCTCATTTGTAGTGAACTCCCTCTTAACCTTCGGTGAGTTTTAAAACAAAAGTTTAATTTTCAAAAATTTAAATTTTATTTAAATTTTGTTCTCCCCCTTAACTTATGCTCTTCTCCCCCTTTTGCCATGAATCAAAAAAGGTATGGGGTTTTATATAAAAAGTAGGGGTTTTTTAATAGAAAAGGTAGCATGCATAAAGATTATCTAACATGAGTCCAAGCATGTATCTTGATTTAATTTGGTTCGAGGTATAGCCCTCTGCACCAACAATGTAATTTTTGGAAACTAAGTTTGATTTTCAAAATACTTATAAAATTAACTTTGAGTTTCACAATACTTATATGCTATTAACTTTAAAAAAAAATATGTAACCCATAGGGTTAGTTTGCTCTCCCCCTTAATCAAATATATAAGGTATAGAAGAGTTAGGGGGTGCTAAACATTGACCTAGAAGGTTGTATATTTAGAATTTTGTCCGAGTATAAGTACACGTTTAAGCTCGATAGTTTGAAAAATAGATAACATTTTTGAAAAGATTATGTAAATTGAAATTGTTCCTTATTCATCTCACCCATTCTAAGTGTCTTAGAATTGGTTCACCTTATATGTTTATGTGAGATGATTCCAATTTTATCTTGATTAAGTTTTAATGATTTGAAACTTGTCAACCTTGTGTTAGATTCGGATTTGATCCTAAGCTCATCAAATCACCTTTTCAAGATCTTGGCTTCCAGGTCGTGGCGAGGCACAGGGGCCTTCTTTGATTGGAAAAATGACCACTTCCTTAGACAAAGCCAATTTTGAGAAAATAGTAACTTGACTCACGTAAGACCACTTCCTGGTCTAACTAGACTAGGATACGGTGAGGTAGCTTCAGCTAGTTCCACTCGGTCAAGTGCACCGAACTAGATATGCCTTATCTAGCCCGAATACACAAGACTCGGCTTTCCTAGAGTACTATCATCTCGCCGCGTCCTAGTACTATGTTATCAAGCATTGATGAGTTATAGTCCTATCTAACCATTCTAAAGAGAATAAAAGGTTTAGGTTATCGGATATACTATTTTGGTATTAGCTCCCCCTGGATCATTGAACCGATATGGTCTGGTCAAGTAATGAACTTGATCCTTGGGAATCCAAAATCTATTGGTCCTTATATGTGAGTTTAATAAAGTTTTTGGGACCCACGCTTGGACTCGATGATGACTACGGTTTACGATAGACATGTAAGATATATTTGTAGTCTTTGAGCTATATCCGAGTCTGGCTCTATTGTACACGGCTCTCTGAGTTCCAAGAAGTCGGTTAAGATTCTTGGACCCCGTCGAGAACTTGTTCAACCGAGCTTCGAGCTCTTGGACTTGCCCTTTCAAGAGAGAGTTCTCTTCTTCGAGTTTTTCAACTCGAGTTGAGTCCTCCTCTTGAACTCGACTAGTCGAAGAGTTTAGGGGTGTCTCTTGTTTGAGGGTTTCAACCTCCTCAACCAAGGACTCGACCCTAGACTCGGATTTAGCTAATTTTCTAGTTAGCAATTTAATCGTATTGTAAAGCATATGAATTAGTGAGCGGCTAACCTTAATTTTATCTTTCGGTCCGGCTTTGAGTTGCTTCTCGAAGTAGTCCTCGAGTTCGGAGTCGGTGTTGTAGTTTGATTCAGATTCGGACTCGGACTCTTCGGGTCTTGCCATGCATGCTATGCCGACGCCTTCTTCGTTGTCCCATGTTGCATGAAACGCCTTCTTTTGACTTGATTTGAATTGTGCCCTCTTTTTGTTTTTTAGTAGCCTCCTTTCCCTCCGAACGATCTTCCGCACTACGTTCACTATTGCTTCCACCTTTTCGGATTCAGACTCTGATTCGTCTTCGGGTTCGAGTCCATCTTCTTGCTTGGTGGGTGCCTTGCTTCTTTGTCCTGCAAGTAGAGCAATACCTCTCTTGGCCCGGACCATGTTAGTTTGCTCATGAAGCTCAAACTCGGAAAAAAACTCGTCTAACCTAAGCTCTGAAAGGTCCTTAGAAACCTTGTAGGCATCAACCATGGATGCCCACAAGGTAGTCCTAGGAAATGAATTAAGAACGTACCTTAGGAGGTCGCGGTTTTCGACCTTGTGTCCGATGGTGTGCAATCCATTGACAATGTCCTGGACACGAGCGTGTATTTGCGTTGCCGTCTCACATTCCTGCATTTTTAGGTTATACAATTTATTAAGTAGTAAGTCACGCTTACTTACCTTCGCGTTGTTAGTCCCTTCGTGTAGTTCTATGAGTTTTGTCCACAGATCTTTTGCGCTGATGAAGGGTCCGATGCGGTTGAGCTCTTCCTTAGACAATCCGCATTACAATATTTGGGTTGCCCTTGCATCGACTTCGATTTGCCTCTTGGTTGCATTGTTCCACTTGTCGAAGTCCAAAGGCTCGCCTTGATCATTAGTGGGTAGAGCAAAGCCGGTTTGGATGATTATCCAAATCTCGACTTGTGTTTTTAGAAAACACTCCATCCGACCTTTCCAATAACGGAAATCATCTCCGTTAAAGAACGGAGGCCGGATGGTGCTGTACCCCTCAATGTGGGCCATAAAGAAAAACTTGCACACACAAAAAAAAAACCAACAAAACTTGCCAAGACTTGGTCTTGGATTAGTAGTGTGGGAAATAAAAAGAAACAAACGAAAAGTAGAAAGTTAAGCAAAGAAATAAGAAACTAAATAAAAAGTAAGTACTCACAACCTTCGATGTCCCCGAAAGGCTACTAAACGTCGATTTTTGAGGATGAAAACAGCTTAAGAAGTGTAGATCTCTGCGAGAGCTTCTATTTGGTGGGTAGATCATTTCATGAGTCCACTTGTAGCAAAAGTTATGCTCGTTTGATCGTGAGGTACTCCGAAGGCGATCAATACTTGTAAAAACACAACCAAAAACTATGTACCAAGACTTGGTCTTGGATAAGTAGTGTGGGAGAAATCTTAAAACGATAAATACGAAAACAAAAAATGCTCGACCGGTGGTTGCACTGAATCTGAGCGCCCCCGGCTCTGATACCAATTGTTGGATTGATTTGAAACGCTAGAGGGGGGGGTGAATAGCGTTAAAACTTTCTTTTTGTTCGTTCATTTAAAAACCGAGTAGATAATTAATTTGCAGCGGAAAAGATAAGAAATAAAAAGAGAAGACAAATATTTTACTTGGTTCGTAGACTTCGGCTACTACTCCAAGGCCCTAGTGGTCCTTGACCACGCACGGAGGGCAAAACACTAAACGAACTCCTCCTCGTTGGAGGTAGGAGTTAATCGATACAAGAAAGAACAAAACTTGAGGTAGAGGGACACTCCCCTCTCCTCGTATACGATAAAAGCTCCGAAACAAGTAAATAAACAACTGATATAAAGCTAATACCGACGTACAAAAAATAAAGAAAATTAAACCTAGACGTCGGAAAAGAAAGACTTCGTTGTCGGAGAGTTGTAGCTTTGTGGAGGCTTTTGGAAGCTTTGAATTGATGAAGAAACCCTAGGATTAGCCCTCCTTTTATAGCCTTTGAGCCCCTTTTCGAGAGGAACCCTAGCCAATCACAATTGAGCACCAATCTCCTTGAAATGGGGTGATAAGCCTTGACTCCTCGAAGCTGATCATTGACCATTAGTCGACTGATGGCCATCATCAGTCGACTGATGGCAGCATCAGTCGAGTGCTGACCTCTGGCAGTCGACTGATTGACGGCAGTCGAGTCCTCCAAGCTGGCAGTCGACTGATGCTTGCTGCAAGTCAAAGTTAGCTCAAAGAAAATATTATTTCGACGACCTTTGACCGTCCGATCTCGACCTAGACCATTGATGGGATGTCTTTGGTCGGATCTACGCTTAAGACCATCCCCGTAAGGAGGATACGACCTCACTTACGCTCGCACACACGAGCTTACCTCGATACTTACCATGTTGCTTTTGCTTCCGGCCTTCCACTCGATTCCTTCGGCTCTCTCCGAAGTCACTCGAGTGTCGCCCGACCACCGCGGCTTCCTCCGGGTGTCGCTAGCCTTCAGCTCCAGCTTTAGCACTTTTCTGCACACTTGATTCAGCTCGTGAGATAACGATATATCCTTGACTTTGCGTCTTTTGCCATAATCAAAATATAGGTTCGACTTAGGTGCCCCTGCACCAACAACTAAAAGCAAGCATTCAAGTTCACATTGTGTAAAGTTTTGTTTACTTGTATTTGTGTAGTTTACTTGTATTTGCTTGTATTTATTTCTTATTCTTGTAAGAACCTTTGTACGAGGTTTCTCCGCCTCCAACTTGTTGTCGAGAAGGAGTATTTGATTATTAGTGGTGTTTGACATCGCTAGAGCTCATTTGAGCTCAATCCGTAGAGTAGGAACCCTAAGGTTCTGAACCACATTATATCGCGTGTTTTATTATGCTTGTATTTTGTTATTTCTTTATTATTTGTATATCCACTGCACATAACAAGTTTTGTAGCAAGCACGCGATCGAATTCCATCTTCATCAATGAACGTGCTATTCACCCCCCCCTCTAGCGACGTACCGATTCCCAACAAGTGGTATCAGAGCTCGGTCAAGTGGTATCAGAGCACTCTATGGAGTGGACTAACCACCAAGGAGCAAACACGCTAGAGGGCAAGATGGATTTTGAAGAGAAATTAGGATGGAACATCAACACTTCGGTCCCATATGCACTCTATGGACGAGAAGGCTTAAATCAATGGAAGACAATGATTGAAGACTTTATCATGATGAGGGACTTTGAAGAATGGGACATCTTGATGGAAGGATTCAATTATCCAAGAGAGCCAAAGGGAGGATTCCTCAAGATGAAGAAGTGGACCGAGAAATAAATCCAAGAATTCGAGAAAAATAAGAAGGTAATTAAATTCTTGGTTGATTTAATTCCTAAGGACATTTTGTGTAGTTTAGTTGATTACATGGATGACAAGGAGCAATGGATCCAAGTGGCAAGATTCCATGAGAACCCACAACCGGTCCAAGAAGAAGAGGAATGCTCATCGGCTCAATCAGAGGAGGTCGAAGAAACAAGCTCATCCTCATAAGAAAGTGAGGAGTCAAAAGTTGAGAAGGAGTCAACTTCTGGATCGGTGGAAGAGGAAGAAGTAGATGAAGCCTCCACTGATAGTCGCATTTTTATCACATGATTTCTATTCGTATTTGGGGATTTTAGGCTCTTGGATTTGGGTAATTATGGCTATTCATGACATTTTTTGCATATTGGATTTAATTGAAATTAATTGTTTATTCCCTATAATTTTAGTATTATTTTTCACGAGTGAATGTGATTTTGTAGGGAACATAAAAGAGCTAAATCGGAGCAATCGTAGCCGTCGATCCGGATCAAATCGATCACAACCATCAGATTTAATTGATCAACACTTAGGGATGATTAATTGGATTCATTTAACCCTAGATAAATGGGAGGCTGAGATTAGAGATGGCTCGATCGAACGGCTGAGAAAATTGGAGATAAAATCCAACTTCTTCCCATCTGTGCCACATCGTGCGACAGAACAGCGAGCGGCGTGTCTTCTTCCTCTCACGAGCGCGGCGATCGACAACTACACGAGCGATCGATGATAGTCCACTAGTATTCCGACGAGTTTCCCTCCGACAGCTGGCAGTGATCCCATCCGATCCTCAGCGGCAGATCCAGATGCTGTAATTCGGGCAGCTGATCCAAAGCGAGCCGAGGCAGGATTCTAGAGAGTTCATCCTTCACCGACATTCTACTTCATTCCGGCGGCTGGGATAGGCCGTTCCATCTCGCCGGAGCCACCCACCGGTTGTGCTGATTGGACAGCTCCATCTTTGTTAGTAATATATGAGAGATGTCCTAAGGCAATCGCCTTATGTATGGACCATTTATATGATAAATGAAGATTCACTATTTGAGTATACATGTTTTATGTATTTGATTGGATCTTAAACTCATTTACTGAATGTCCACGATACGATTCACAGCATGAGAGAATTTGTGATTGGATCACAACTAGTGAGTATCTCTACATGTGTAATTGTGATGTATCGGAATTATCCCTAGTCGATGAATTAATGGATTTGGACACCATCAATTCTGTCGAGACTAGCACGAGGTATACTCCTTGGTGTATCCAAGCAGCTGATTCTCACTGGCTGGAGACATAGTGATGTCCGGAGTTAATCGTGGATGCTAGTTATGGTAACTAGTTCATTGGAGTGACGGTAGTAAGACTTCATATGGTTCTCTGCATATATAGATATGTCAATGAAGTTCTTACTGTGGCTTAAGTGCGATGTTCCTTTGACTTGCGGTATTCAAGTCATCTTGATCATAGAGACTTATGCTTTGACATCTTAAGCAAACATCTCTAAGGAGATGTGGACCCGGGATGATTGGGTATAAGTCGAAGTGATCGAAGGTGTTTGAATAGCCTATAAAGGATTCACCACTCCTTGCGAGGGGATGTATACCCATGGCCTCTCGTAGGATTGTTACTAAAGTCTTTGGCCAAAGAATTACATGTTTAGAGTAAGGTACTCTTCGATACATGTGGAGTAACTAGAATCCGTAGGACGAGGAAATGATACTTGGGCTAGGTGTGACGTAGTCAGCCTAGTGAGGACTGACACAATAGACCATGTCTGAACCAAGTGGGTATAAGATGAGTGAAGGGAATGGGGCGCGAATCATTCGGTCTTTGAAGGGTTTGAAATAGTTACGGATCAGTTGATCTTTTCGGTTAATTGGGGATCATGATGTACTACTAGGTGTCACTCATGATCGTTCTATAATTAATGGTTAATTATAGACGGCCAACATAAACCGAGAACCTATTTGGTCACACGCACAACGAGCGTAATCCAAAGGATTTAAAACGAGCTTGAGAATGGGATTCTCAGACCGAGAGAAACAAGGTTTGGTTGGACCAAACATGAAGCGAGCATGAAATCGTTTCAGTCGCAATGGAAGCGTGGATGGGCCGTGTCTTATGAAGACATAATGGATGAACCAAAATGGTTTGGTTCTAATCTAATGGAGGAGAATAAACCAAAGGGTTTGGTTTATTTTAAACGAATGAACCAAAAGTTGGTTCGGTTCGTTTTAACTTAAAATAAACCATCATGGTTTGGTTTATTTTAACTTATCTTAATGGAGCGGGTTAACGGGCCTAATGGTTATGATCCAATAACCATTAAGAGAATTAGTTCTCTATAAAAGAGGGCTTAATGGATAATTAAGCCCTAATCCAAAACCCTTGCCCTAAGGTTGCCGCCCACCTCATCCTTGGAGATTTCGGCGCCAACCCTAGGTGTGCCGCCCAGCTTGTTGTGCCGCCGTCCATCTCCTTGCCGGCGTCCAAGCTTCAGCCGGTGAACCCTCCGGCGACCCTCCGGTGATCTTCCTAGGCCTCGGTGAAAAGGTGAGCATTTGACTTCCTTGTTTTGGCCGGCGCCTACTCCTCCACCAAGCTGTCTAGTTTTCTAGACAGCTTCTTCTCCTCTCGTCAGAGCGTCGTTTGGAATCCGGTTAGAGCTCCGACAGTGGCTAACTTACCGGGGATTCGATCTCCGATAATCCTCTGAGGTGGAGGACGAAGGATTCGTCAATTGGTTGACAAATACCTCTCCAGAGAAACGAGTTTTGAGAACTCGTATTAGGATCCGAATTTGGATTCGGATCGTGATCATCTCTCGATCACGTCGTCTTCAACACGAGGCTAGTAACCCGTACGAAGACGAAGCTCGTGGATTAGCGAAGTCATCCCGAGGAACTCGGCGTGGATACGGATAGAGACGATTCTAGCGAGGATCGTTCCGGTTGATGCCGTTCCCGCTACACGTCATACGAAAGGTATAACGTAGATAGATTTCCTTTTATTGCAGATTTAAATTTACGATTATGTCTACACTTGTTGTAATATGCATGTGTGTGTTGTGTGTGTTGTAATAAATGTAGATTTATTATTTTTATTGCTTCCGTTGTGTTCATGTTTTGAAACAGCGTGATCGAACACACACCGCTGTGAAGAAAATACTTGGAAATATGTGATGAGCCGAGTTGTGTTTCGACATAATCGTAAAATGGTTTTGCGATAGTCATAATGTATTTCTGGAATTTTCTAATTTTGGAAATTTAGAAGTATTTATGGAAATTTTTCAATTTTGGAAAGTCTAGAAGTATTTATGGAAATCTTCCACTTTTGGAAAGTTGGAAGTATTTATGGAAATTGATATTTTCCATAAATAAAATATTTGATTAGATTCTGGAAATTTGTTTCCTAATTTAATCATGATTTGATTTGGGAAATCAAATCTTAAAATATTTTATTTCCATAAGTAGTTTTAATGATTTAGGAAATTGGTTTTCCTAAATAGATTTTCCTTAATCAAATAATTCCATGAATAAAATATGTGATTAGATTTGGAAATTTGTTTCCTAATTTAATTATGATTTGATTTGGAGAATCAAATCTTAAACATATTTTATTTCCATAAATAGTTATGACATATAAGGTAATTATATACATGACATAATTGTATGCCATGTAATTGCATTAGATGCATAACATTATGCCATGCGTGTCGTGACATGTAGATGTATGCCATGTATGCCATGTCATGTAGATAATAGTTATTTGCATGCAAAGAGGATGAGACATAAAACCCTTAAACAATATTAAAGCCTACACCTTCCATTAATATGGTTAGAACCAGAGTTCCGTTTCTTGTTTGGGTTGTTGGACTCTCTCCAAGCCCGGCTCGAACCCGAACATGTTCAAACCATGGAATAGTTTAATACTAATATGGTAAGAGTCAGAGGTCAATCGTTATCTTTGGTTGTTGGACTCTCTCAAAGTTGGGCTAATTGGTTGAATGCGCTCTAACCATATTAAAACTATTTCCCGATTAATGGGTTGGCTTTAACCTGGAGCATCGGCTTGTTGGACTCTCTCCAAGGTCGATGTAAAGGGAGGTGAAGTTGGGTGCTATGCATATGATGCATACTTGTTAATGTGTTAACAACCCAACGTATGTGTGAACATTCAATTAGTTGATAGCACATTGTGATAGTTGCATATACGTGATATGCAATCGGTATAGATGATACCTACCGTCGTAGTTATGAATGGCTTGTTGGACTCTCTCCAAGGTTGTTCATATCTATGATGGATATCAGCCCATTCGGAGATGGACCTACGATCTCCCGAAGTGATTTTGGGGTTTTTGAAATTCGAAAAATGAATGGGATTTATAAATGTATATTAATGCATTTTAAAAATCATTTTCTTATATATGCTCGTTTTGTATTTCTAAGATTGATCATGATGTCTTTGAATTTGCGTTCCATTTTGGATTCGAATAAATTGACTGGGCCGAGCTTCTTGGACTGGCTTAGAAGCTTGAGAATTGTTCTCAAGGTTGAAAAGCTTGCAAATGTCCTCGAAGCGCCTCTTCTCGCCCGTCCTAGTGACGATGCAACTCTGGACCAATTGTTGGCCTATCAGAAACATGTGAGTGATTCTGAACTGACAAGTTGCATCATGCTAGCTGCGATGGAACCCAAGCTACGAAAGCAGCATGAGCATATGGATGCTCATATCGTAGTCCTTCATCTTTGTGATTTGGTTGATGAGCAAGTGAGATTCGAAAGGTTCGAAGTCTCAAAGCTCCTCTTCACCTCTGAGATGCTAGAAGGTTCATCTGTGGTACTACTCAATATGCTGAAGACTGTGGAGTCTTCTGAGAAGCATGAGCAGGGGACGGTGCTATTAGTTGATTCCTCGAAGAAAGGTTCTAAGAGGAAGTCAAAGGAACATCAGAAGGGAAAGAAGAGAAAGGCTAAGAAGGTAGAACTAGCACAAAAGGAAACTTGCCATCATTATGGCAAGGAGAGCCATTTGCGAAGAAAGTGCAAGATTTATCTTGAGTCCGTGAAGAAGAATAAGGCATCGGATGCCCCATCTTCTTCAGATATCTTCGTTATTGATTGTTATTCTATTTCCTCAAACACTTGGGTATTGGATACTGGGTGTTGCTCACATATATGTAATGACATACATGGGCTAAGGAATAGAAGAAGACTCGTCAAGGGAGAGTCAAATTTGCGTGTTGGGAATGGAGCAAAGGTTGCTGCAGTCGCCATTGGAATGCATTTGTTGAAACTCCCTACAGGACTTGTCTTAGAACTGGACAATTGCTTTTATGTTCCTTCGTTGATAAAGAACATCATTTCTATTTCTTGTTTAAATAGAAATGGGTACCATTTGACTTTTAGTAACAATTGTTGTTACATAACTTTGAATGGAGTTCTTTATGGGACTGGAACTTTAAGCAATGGTGTTTATACGTTGGACGTATCTAGTGACATCTTCAATATCGAAGCGAGCAACACGCGTGCTCAAAAGGATAATCAAATAGACTCCTATATGTGGCATTGTCGTCTTGGCCATGTAAGCAAGAAATGCATGTCCGAATTACACAAATGTGGAATTCTGGAATCGTTTGAATTGGATTCATACGATACATGCGAATCATGCTTAAAAGGCAAGATGACTAAGTTACCTTTTACTGGAAAAGGTGAACGAGTTGGAGAGTTACTAGGTCTAATACATACTGATGTATGTGGACCTATGTCAACTCAAGCTTTAGGAGGCTATAGCTACTTCATTACCTTCACCGATGATCACTCACGGTTTGGGTATGTGCTCTTGATGAAACACAAGTCTGAAGCCTTTGAAAGGTTCAAAGAATTCAGAAATGAAGTAGAGAAACAACATGATAAGAGTATTAAAATACTTCGATCGGATCGAGGTGGTGAATACTTAAGTCAAGAGTTTCTTGATTATCTAAGAGACAATGGTATATTGTCTCAATGGACTCCGCCATATACACCACAGCATAATGGTGTATCTAAGAGGTGTAATCGGACCTTGTTGGACATGGTCAGGTCAATGATAAATCATGTGACTCTTCCAAAGTCCTTTTGGGGCTATGCACTTCAGACAGCTGTTTACTTGTTAAACAGAATGCCTACCAAGGTAGTCTCAACTACTCCATATGAGATATGGAATGGTAAGAAACCTCATGTATCTTACTTGAAGATATGGGGTTGTCCTGCTTATGTGAAGCGGACTGTATCAGACAAATTGAATGCTAAGTCTGATAAATGTCTATTTGTTGGATACCCTAAGGAAACAAGGGGTTACCAATTCTATCATCCTGTGGAACAAAAGGTGTTTGTTTCAAGGCATGCTGTGTTTCTAGAGAAAGAGTTTCTCTTGCAAGAAAATAGTGGGAGTGTCATCGAGCTTGAGGAGGCTCGAGAGACTCAAATAGACATTGATGAGATACCTGGTGAAGCACAACAGCCGACAACTCATAGTGATGAGCAATCGGCTGGACCTATTGTAACACCACATCTTCGTAGATCTAGTAGAACACGCAATATTCCTGAGAGATATGGATTTCTCATAAGTGAATCGAACGACGTGTTACTCATTGATGATGAGGAGCCTACCAGTTATGAAGAAGTGCTGACAAGTTCAGAAAGGGATAAGTGGCTTGGTGCCATGAAGTCGGAAATGGATTCCATATATGAAAACCAAGTTTGGAACTTGGTTGACCCACCCGAAAGAATAAAGCCTATAGGGTGCAAGTGGGTTTTCAAGAAGAAAACCGACATGGATGGTAATGTGATTACCTATAAGGCTAGATTAGTGGCGAAAGGATATCGTCAAAAACAAGGTGTTGATTATGACGAAACCTATTCACCTGTAGCTATGCTTAAATCATTCGGATGCTCCTGGCCATAGCGGCTCATTATGATTATGAGATATGGCAGATGGATGTGAAAACAGCTTTCCTTAATGGAAACCTGCTCGAGGACGTGTATATGATACAGCCTGAGGGTTTCACATCGGTTGATAAAACCAAGGTATGCAAATTGCGACGGGATTGAAGCAAGCATCCAGGAGATGGAATATCCGTTTTGATGAGACCATCAAAAAGTTTGATTTCTCACAAAATCCAGACGAACCTTGTGTGTACAAGAAGGTTAGTGGGAGTGCAGTCGTGTTCCTAGTATTATATATTGATGACATATTACTTATAGGAAACGATGTTTCAATCTTACAGTCAGTTAAGGTTTGGTTATCCAAGACATTCTCCATGAAAGACCTGGGAGAAGCAACCTACATCCTCGGGATTAAGATCTATAGAGATAGATCGAAACGGTTGCTTGGTCTTTCTTAGTCTACATATATAGACCGAGTGCTAAAGAGGTTTAGCATGTCAGAATCCAAGAAAGGTTTCCTACCCATCAGGCATGGGGTACACCTTTCGAAGTCTATGTGTCCGCGCACAGAAGATGAGAGGATTTGCATGAGTAAGATTCCCTATGCATCCGCAATAGGATCTATCATGTATGCTATGTTATGTACGAGGCCCGATGTATCATATGCTCTGAGTGTCACGAGCAGATACCAGTCTGATCCAGGAATGGATTATTGGGTGGCTGTTAAGACTATCAATAAGTACTTGAGAAGAACTCAGGATGTGTTCCTAATACATCGAGCAGGGAACAGGGTGATACGAGGGTATACGGATGCTACCCGCATGCATAAGGATGATTCCATGTCTCAGTCTGGGTATGTATTCACCTAGAATGGAGGCACAATAAGTTGGAAAGGTTCCAAGCTTGATGCTATAGCGGATTCTGCAACTAAGACAGAATACATTGCAGCTTTGGAAGCATCAAAGGAAGCGGTTTGGATCAAGAAGTTCATCTTTGAACTTGATGTGGTCTCATCAATGATCCAAACATGTGCTTCGCCGCTATCATCTTATCAGAGAGATCATCAGTAGGAACGAAATACAAATCGAGAAAATTCCCACTGAAAGGAACTTAGCGGATCCTTTGACTAAAGCATTACCTCAAAGTAAGTTTGAGGGTCATGTTCGAGCTTATGGTATTGGATACCGTAGCGATTGACATTAGGCCAAGTGGGAGTCTGTTAGTAATATATGAGAGATGTCCTAAGGCAATCGCCTTATGTATGGACCATTTATATGATAAATGAAGATTCACTATTTGAGTATACATGTTTTATGTATTTGATTGGATCTTAAACTCATTTACTAAATGTCCACGATACGATTCACAGCATGAGAGAATTTGTGATTGGATCACAACTAGTGAGTATCTCTACATGTTTAATTGTGATGTATCGGAATTATCCCTAGTCGATGAATTGATGGATTTGGACACCATCAATTCTATCGAGACTAGCACGAGGTATACTCCTTGGTGTATCCAAGCAGCTGATTCTCACTGGCTGGAGACATAGTGATGTCCGGAGTTAATCGTGGATGCTAGTTATGGTAACTAGTTCATTGGAGTGACCAACCGTAAGACTTCATATGGTTCTCTGCATATATAGATATGTCAATGAAGTTCTTACTGTGGCTTAAGTGCGATGTTCCTTTGACTTGCGGTATTCAAGTCATCTTGATCATAGAGACTTATGCTTTGACATCTTAAGCAAACATCTCTAAGGAGATGTGGACCCGGGATGATTGGGTATAAGTCGAAGTGATCGAAGGTGTTTGAATAGCCTATAAAGGATTCACCACTCCTTGCGAGAAGATGTATACCCATGGCCTCTCGTCGGATTGTTACTAAAGTCTTTGGCCAAAGTATTACATGTTTAGAGTAAGGTACTCTTCGATACATGTGGAGTAACTAGAATCCGTAGGACGAGGAAATGATACTTGGGCTAGGTGTGATGTAGTCAGCCTAGTGGGGACTGACACAATAGACCATGTCCTGAACCAAGTGGGTATAAGATGAGTGAAGAGAATGGGGCACGAATCATTCGAGCTGCTGAAGGGTTTCAGAAATAGTTCTGGATCAACTGTTGATCTTTTCGGTTAATTGGGGATCATGATGTACTACTAGGTGCCACTCATGATCGTTCTATAATTAATGGTTAATTATAGACGGTCAACATAAACCGAGAACCTATTTGGTCACACGCACAACGAGCGTAATCCAAAGGATTTAAAACGAGCTTGAGAATGGGATTCTCAGACCGAGAGAAACAAGGTAAACATGAAGGCGAGCATGAAATCGTTTCAGTCGCAATGGAAGCGTGGATGGGCCGTGTCTTATGAAGACATAATGGATGAACCAAAATGGTTTGGTTCTAAGCCAATGGAGGAGAATAAACCAAAGGGTTTGGTTTATTTTAAACGAATGAACCAAAAGTTGGTTCGGTTCGTTTTAACTTAAAATAAACCATCATGGTTTGGTTTATTTTAACTTATCTTAATGGAGCGGGTTAACGGGCCTAATGGTTATGATCCAATAACCATTAAGAGAATTAGTTCTCTATAAAAGAGGGCTTAATGGATAATTAAGCCCTAATCCAAAACCCTTGCCCTAAGGTTGCCGCCCACCTCATCCTTGGAGATTTCGGCGCCAACCCTAGGTGTGCCGCCCAGCTTGTTGTGCCGCTGTCCATCTCCTTGCCGGCGTCCAAGCTTCAGCCGGTGAACCCTCCGGCGACCCTCCGGTGATCTTCCTAGGCCTCGGTGAAAAGGTGAGCATTTGGCTTCCTTGTTTTGGCCGGCGCCTACTCCTCCACCAAGCTGTCCAGTTTTCTGGACAGCTTCTTCTCCTCTCGTCGGAGCATCGTTTGGACAACGGTTAGAGCTCCGACAGTGGCTAACTTATCGGGGATTCAATCTCTGGTAATCCTCTGAGGTGGAGGATGAAGGATTCGTCAATTGGTTGACGAATACCTCTCCGGAGAAACGAGTTTTGAGAACTCGTATTAGGATCCGAATTTGGATTCGGATCGTGATCATCTCTCGATCACGTCGTCTTCAACACGAGGCTAGTAACCCGTACGAAGATGAAGCTCGTGGCTTAGCGAAGTCATCCCGAGGAACTCGGCGTGGATACGGATAGAGACGATTCTAGCGAGGATCGTTCCGGTTGATGCCGTTCCCGCTACACGTCATACGAAAGGTATAATGTAGATAAATTTCCTTTTATTGCAAATTTAAATTTACGATTATGTCTACACTTGTTGTAATATGCATGCGTGTGTTGTGTGTGTTGTAATAAATGTAGATTTATTATTTTTATTGCTTCCGCTGTGTTCATGTTTACGAAACGTGATCGAACACACACACGCCGCGGTGCCGGAAACCCAACAATCTTCACCGCCGGTGAAGATTCCTTCCACTGTCCGGCAATCCAGATTCGCCGGAACAGTGACCGCAGTCATCCATCTCTCCTTCCTTCCTGCTGCACTGATTGGAGTAGCTTCGCATTCACCGCCGGAGTGGCTGTTCGGTTGGTTGTCACCTCCGTGTGGTTACCGGTCGTTGTTTTTATTTGGATCTTTGTCTGTGTGTGTTAAACACTCATTTAGTTGGGATTTTGTGTTATCTACATTCTGCTTTTTATTCCAGTTTGGTTGTGCATTTGTTAGTAGTTGATCATGTTTGTTTTTTTTAATTGTTTGTTTGTTTACGTGCAATGTTATTTCTATCGGTTTCGTTGTTTCTTAGTTGTTTAATTTTGTTTGTCATGCATTTTTATTAGATTTAATACTTGTGTTCATTATTTAGTTGTAGGTTAGTGTTGCTGATGTACTAACCCCATCAATTAAAATTGTCCAATCAATGCATTGTATAGTGACAGTATAGTGTTTGGTTGGAGTGCTTTTATTATTAGGTTAGATTTCATTTACATTCGACCCGATTATCAGTATAGTGATAGTTGCACAGTTGAATTATATTCCTTGCATTGATTTTGATGACTATTTGATCATTGTGCTGTATAGTGACAGTGCGGTGCTTGGTTGAATTGTTCACCTTTCTTTCATGACCACTGTGTCGTATAGTAACAGTGCGGTGTGTGGTTGATTTATTTTATGTCTTTTAGTTTAGTTTTTTAGTGACTGTTTGATCACTGTACCGTATAGTGACAGTGCGGTGCCTTGTTGAATTGTTCACCTTTGTTTCTTGATCATTGTACCGTATAGTGACAGTGCGGTGCGTGATCACTTACTTTTGCACATTAGGACAGTTACTTGCTACTTGTTATTTGGTAGTTAGATTTACTTCCTGCAGATTTAATTTCCATGTTTGTTTGTTTACCAGAATTGTTTGACCATTGCATCATATAGTGACAGTGCGGTGCAAGGTTGAATCGTTCTTGCATTAGGTTAGCTTCCCGAGAATTAATAATTGGTAGTTAGGTTTACTTTCTGCATGTTTAATTCTCATATTTGCTTTTGATTTTGCATTTTAATTGTTTTGATAATTGTAAAAATCCCCAGTGTTTACTTCTGTTTAAAAACAAACGTCCAGCCATTAGGTTCGTTGGGAGATGATCTGAGTCAGTCCTATACTGCATTAGTGTAGTTAGGGGGTTCGGTAAATAATTTGGGAACAACATCATGACAAATATTCGTTTATCAAATTTTGGCGCCATTGCCGAGGACTTTTATAATGGCGTTTGTTTGTCTTTAAACTGTAGTGGGTTGTTTGTTTGTTTTCTTTTGTTAGTAGTGTCTTTCTTGTCATTTTCCATCTATACTCATTGTGTTGGTTGTGATAATGACCAGGTCTTTAGGTGATAAACTATTTGAGCTGGATCCTAAGATTGATAGGACTTTTCACGCACTGCAGAGAGCACATGGCAGATTAGCTGAAACTTCTGATTGCAGTCCATCAAAGCTGCAGATAGTCATGGCAGATGACAATAGGACTCTGAAGGAGCTTGCAGCCCCTGATGTGACATACCTGTATTCTTGTATTAGCTATCCATCTTTAGAGGAGAATTTTGAGCTCAGATCAGGTACAATTCATTTGCTTCCTAAGTTTCATGGATTGTCTGGTGAAGATCCCAATAGGCATTTGCACGAGTTCCATGTGGTATGCTCTACTATGAAGCCACAGGGCATTTCAGAGGAGGATATCAAATTGAGAGCTTTTCCATTTTCACTGGATAGAGCAGCTAAGGATTGATTGTATTATCTTCCCCCTGGATGTATCAACAGTTGGCTTGAATTGAAGAAGGAATTCTTGGAGAAGTTCTTCCCAGCATCAAGAACTGCTACCAACAGGAAAAGCATCTGCAGTATCCAGCAGTCTACTGGAGAGACATTGTATGTGTAACATCCCAAATTTTAGTTACTATATTTTTACTAAAAGGAAATATATATATATATATATATATATATATAGAAATAAGAATAAAAAAATGAATAAATAGTTCGTAGTCGAGGCTTGAACCATGAACCGTTGATTTGGGGGAATAGACTTCCCACCACTAAGTCATAAGATTACCAATAAGTAGGATATAACAGAATATATCTATTGGTAGAAAAAAAGAAAGAAGTTGATTAATCTAGCTGATCATTTAAAGGGATAATTAGGTTAAGAAAAATCCTAATTTTTATATATATCATCTCTTCTCTCTTTTCCCCAAAATTCCCACGCCGCCTCTCTCTCTCCCTCCTCTCTCCAATGCCGACGCCCACTCTCTCTGCCTCTCTCTCTCTCTCTCTCTCTCTCTCTCTTGTTCATTTTTATCTAGCCGCCGAGAACTCCAATGCCGACACCCACTCTCTCTACCTCTCTCTCTCTCTCTCTCTCTCTCTCTCGCTCGTTTTTCTCCAGCCGCCGAGAAAAACAAGAGAGAAAAAGAAAAAAAAAGAGAGCCTCTATAATTTCTTCATCGTGAGATAATTCAAGAAGAGATTTTCAAGAGGGACTTGGTAGAGGATCACGCTAAAGCAAGGAAACACGTAGGAGGTCTTCTCTTTGCAAAGTCTAATGGTATAAATTGGTGAAAAAGCGTAGGATGTAAGTATCCCCTCACCTGCAGTATAAGTGCTTACGATGTAATGTTGTATGCTTGATTTTCAACGAAAGAATCTAGAACTATGTGTAGAAGGTTCGACTAATAGGATTAGAGAAATTATTCTTGTTGAAATTCTTCCACGTTATGCATGTTAGATGATGATTTCTATTTATGTTACCTTAATTTTCCTTATATCACTACCTTATGCCATGTTAAATTGTACTCATGCCGATTTATGCTATGCTACATGCTTATATTTTCACCCATGTTAGGCATGACTCACGTATATGAAATGTCTAAGAAATGTTTCCCTAAGAGTGGGGACAAGAACACTCTTTAGGACAAAGAACATGTATGTTATTTTACTTTATGCATGGCTTGTACCGGACCCTAACAAGGTCCACGGGATGGGCTCCAAGGTTGCCCCTAGGTCGACGAACATAGTACGGACCTAGTAACCTAGTAGGTTCGGGATTAGCTACCTCGGATCTATTTAGGATGCGCGCGAATGATGTATGGGGTACAATGCCAGACCCAATATGTTGAGATTATGTTTAAGTATATAAACTATATGTTTTCAAAGAGCATTCTGCATATACCATTTTATGTTCATCGAATTATCATGTTTAGAGACAATGTACTGTTGCGATGAAAATGCTAAGTTTATGTTCTTTTCCTAAATTGATCATGTCTCTACTTTAAATAAATGCTGTGCTCATATGTTGTTTAAATGAACATGTCATTACTTTACGTTTAATTCATGATGCATGTTTTTGTGAGTAGGAAAGGACCTTACTAAGCCTATGTGCTTACAGTTTACTTTCCTTGTACTGTAGAAAAGGGCAAGGAATGGATAAATTAAAGGGAGCAGCAGGAGGGGCAAAGATGTGTGTGACAGTGGCATGGTGGATGAGATCATTTTTCATATACGGACTTATGCATAATTTTCAGTTTATGTGTAAACTGTTAGGAGACGTTAATGCTTTCTATGGTTGTTACTCATGATTATTTTTATGAACCTTGAAATGGTTAATACATGTTTAGTTAAATAAATTGCTAAGACCTTTTGCCATGATTAAATTGTTAGGTTGATTGGGTTAATGTAATTAGAGTTAAAAGTTGTAAAGTTTTTAAATGCTTCCGTTGTTATATGCATGAATGTATGATCGCATAGCACCGCCGCCCGTCTATAGGATGTGTGTTAGGAGGACGGGAAGGGTGGGCGTTACAGGTGGTATCACAGCCTAGTTCTGCCATTCCACTACACACACATCAAGCTCCAAATCCTGCCTCTCCAAGTAAGAAATTCTATGCCTACTCTATTTCTTTCATGTAAGATAAGAAATGCTTTTAGCTAACATATGTATGATAACCTTATGCTAGCCTTTAGTTTAAATATGCATAAATAAATATAAATGATAACCTTATGCTAGTCTTATTATAATATATGAAGATAAGCATGGTTGGAAGACGTAGTAATAGAATCGATGAGACAGTAATATATGGAAGACGTGGTAATAGAGTCGATGAGACAGTAATATATGGAAGACGTAGTAATAGAGTCGATGAGACAGTATTTTGCTCTCCATAGGGAGCTCCAGTACTGTTGGTAAAGAAGAAAGATGGGTCTATGCGAATGTGCATAGACTACCGAGCGCTAAATAATGTGACGATCAAGAACAGGTACCCTTTACCATGGATTGACGACCTGTTCGACCAGTTAAAGGGTGCCACCATCTTCTCTAAGATTGACCTAAGGTCTAGCTATCATCAAGTGAAAGTGAAACCAGATGATATATCGAAGACAACTTTCCGAACAAGATACGAACATTATGAGTTCGTAGTCATGCCTTTCGGGGTGACGAATGCTCCTGCTATGTTCATGGACCAGATGAATCGGGTATTCTCGGCGTTTCTTGACAAGTTCGTGATCGTCTTCATTGACGATATCCTCGTCTATTCGAGAAATCAAGAAGAGCATGCCGAACACCTGAAGATGGTATTACAGATTCTTCGAGAAAAGCAACTATATGCCAAGTTCTCCAAATGTGAATTCTGGCTCGATCAAGTATCTTTTCTGGGTCATATTATATCCAAAGACGGAGTTATGGTAGACCCAAGAAAGATTGAAGCTGTGAGTAACTAGAGCAGGCCAAAGAATGCTAGCGAAGTGAGGAGTTTTCCCGGATTAGCGGGTTATTACCGGAAATTCATAGAAGACTTCGCCAAAATAACATCACCTATGACAGTTCTCACCAGGAAGAACAAGAAGTATGTATGGACGGAGGAATGTGAGAAGAGTTTCTTGGAGCTGAAAAGGAGACTTACAAGTGCTCCAATGCTTACTCTCCCAGAAAACGACAAGAGCTTCGATATGTACAGCGATGCCTCCGGATTGGGACTCGGAGCTGTACTTATGTAGAGGGGTAAAGTTATTGCCTATGCCTCTAGGAAACTCAAGGAACATGAAAAGAACTATCCCACTCACGATTTAGAGCTAGCAGCTGTGGTCTTCGCTCTCAAGGTATGGAGGCACTATCTGTATGGAGCACAATGCAAGATTTATATGGATCACCGGAGTCTGCGATATTTCTTCACTCAGAAGGACCTCAATATGAGACAACGCAGATGGCTAGAGCTCGTGAAAGACTATGATTGCGAGATCTTTTACCATCCTGGCAAGGCAAACAAAGTGGTCGATGCACTCAGCAGGAAGTCCAGTGCCACCCTGATGTCCTTATCGGTATTGTCCCGATCGCTGGAGAAGGAAATTATGTTCTATGGAATCAAGGTTATTTCCGGGCAACTTTCGACCATGGCAATAATACCAGCACTATTCGATGATATATTAGTAAAACAAAGCGATGATCCAAGTCTCTAGAGGATCAAGCAGGAGATCCTAGAAGGAAAAGGCGAGGGTTTCTGTATCGCCAATAGCGGAGTATTATACCTTAGGGATCGGTTATGTATCCCTAACGATCCGAAACTACACAAAAAGATATTAGAGGAGGCTCACGGAACCCCCTATTCTATGCATCCGGGATCTAGCAAAATGATCAAGACCTGAAAGAGAAGTTCTGGTGGTCCGGTATGAAGAGGGACGTAGCTCAGCACGTCAGTACCTGCCTGACCTGCCAGCAAGTTAAAGCAGAACACCAGAGGCCTAGAGGAGTTCTGCAATCAATCCAAATTCCAGAGTGGAAATGGAAAGACATCTCTATGGATTTCATTTCAGGTCTTCCCAGGACTACGAATGGATATGATGCTATATGGGTTATCGTTGACAGATTGACAAAGTCAGCTCATTTCCTATCGATCAAGATGACATATTCGATTGAGCAACTGGCTCAATTATATGCTAAGGAAATCATCAGACTGTATGGTATTCCTAAGACCATCATTTCAGATAGGGATGGTCGCTTCACTTCACAGTTTTGGGGATGCGTTCATAAGGCACTTGGCACGGTCGCTTTCAAGACCGCCTTTCATCCTCGTCATGGATGGGCAAACAGAAAGGGTGAACCAAGTACTGGAAGACATGTTATGAGCTTGTGCCTTGGATTTCAAAGGGAGTTGGTGCCGCTACTTATGTTTAGCGGAATTCGCTTACAATAATAGCTACCAAGCTACCATCGGAATGACACCTTATGAAGCATTATATGGGAGGAGATGTAGGTCTCCGATCTGTTGGTACGAAGGTGGTGAGAAGAAAGAGATGGAAATTCAAACGGATTTCATCGACGACACCACCCGAGCGATACAGAATATCCACAAAAGAATAGAGACTACTCAGAGCCGGCAGAAGAACTATGTGGATCAGTGACGTAGACCTTTGGAATTCAGTGTCGGAGATTTGGTATTTCTCCGGGTAGCTCCTATGAAAGGAATAATGAGATTCGGGAAGAAAGGAAAGCTAAGTCCACGATACGTAGGACCATACAAGATCCTAAAAAGAGTTGGCAAGGTAGCTTACGAGCTAGGACTACCTCAGGAGATGTCTGCTATTCACAACGTGTTCCATGTCTCGATGATTAAGAAGTGCATTTCCAGTACCGACCAAGTGGTCGAGCCACAGACAGTGCAAATTCAAGAGGACCTGAGCTATGAAAGTCAACCTATCCGAATACTAGACCGAGAAGTCAAAAGACTAAGGAATAAAGAAGTACCCTTAGTGAAGGTCCTATGGCAAAGTCAACGATACGAAGAAGCCACCTGGGAACATGAGGATGACATGAAGCAAAAGTACCCCGAGTTGTTCTAAGTTTCAAGGACGAAACTTTTATAAGGTATAAGGGATTGTAACATCCCAAATTTTAGTTACTATATTTTTATTTAAAGGAAATATATATATATATAAGAATAAAAAAAATGAATAAATAGTTCGTAGTCGAGGCTTGAACCATGAAGTCATAAGATTACCAATGAGTAGGATATAACAGAATATATCTATTGGTAGAAAAAAAGAAAGAAGTTGATTAATCTAGCTGATCATTTAAAGGGATAATTAGGTTAAGAAAAATCCTAATTTATATATATATCATCTCTTCTCTCTTTTCCCCAAAATTCCCAATCCGCCTCTCTCTCTCCCTCCTCTCTCCAACACCGACGCCCACTCTCTCTGCCTCTCTCTCTCTCTCTCTCTCTCTCTCTCGCTCATTTTTCTCCAGCTGCCGAGAACTCCAACGCCGATGCCCACTCTCTCTACCTCTCTCTCCCTCTCTCTCTCTCTCTCTCTCTCTCTCTCTCTCTCTCGCTCATTTTTCTCCAGCCGCCGAGAAAAATAAGAGAGAAAAAGAAAAAAAAAAGAGAGCCTCTATAATTTCTTCATCGTGGGATAATTCAAGAAGAGATTTACAAGAGGGACTTGGTAGAGGATCACGCTAAAGCAAGGAAACACGTAGGAAGTCTTCTCTTTGCGAAGTCTAATGGTATAAATTGGTGAAAAAACATAGGATGTAAGTATCCCCTCACCTGCAGTATAAGTGCTTACGATGTAATGTTGTATGCTTGATTTTGAATGAAAGAATCTAGAACTGTGTGTAGAAGGTTCAGCTAATAGGATTAGAGAAATTATTCTTATTGAAATTCTTCCACGTTATGCATGTTAGATGATGATTTCTATTTATGTTAGCTTAATTTTCCTTATGTCACTACCTTATACCATGTTAAATTGTACTCATGCCGATTTATGCTATGCTACATGCTTATGTTTTCACCCATGTTAGGCATGACTCACGTATATGAAATGTCTAAGAAATGTTTCTCTAAGAGTGGGGACAAGAACACTCTTTAGGATAAAGAACATGTATGTTATTTTACTTTATGCATGACTTGTACCGGATCCTAACAAGGTCTACGGGATGGGCTCCAAGGTTGCCCCTAGATCGACGGACATAGTACGGACCTAGTAACCTAGTAGGTTCAGGATTAGCTACCTCGAATCTATTTAGGATGCGCGCGAATGATGTATGTGGTACAATGCAGGGCCCAATATGTTGAGATTATGTTTAAGTATATAAACTATATGTTTTCAAAGAGCATCGTGCATATACCATTTTATGTTCATCGAATTATCATGTTTAGAGACAATGTACTGTTGCAATGAAAATGCTAAGTTTATGTTCTTTTCCTAAATTGATCATGTCTCTACTTTAAATAAATGCTGTGCTCATATGTTGTTTAAACGAACATGTCATTACTTTACGTTTAATTCATGATGCATGTTTTTTTGAGTAGGAAAGGACCTTACTAAGTCTATGTGCTTACAGTTTACTTTCCTTGTACTATAGAAAAGGGCAAGGAATGGATAAATTAAAGGGAGCAGCAGGAGGGACAAAGATGTGTGTGGCAGTGGCATGGTGGATGAGATCATTTTTCATATACGGACTTATGCATGATTTTCTGTTTATGTGTAAACTGTTAGGAGACGTTAATGCTTTCTATGGTTGTTACTCATGTTTATTTTTATGAACCTTGAAATGGTTAATACGTGTTTAGTTAAATAAATTACTAAGACCTTTTGCCATGATTAAATTGTTAGGTTGATTGGGTTAATGTAATTAGAGTTAAAAGTTGTAAAATTTTTAAATGCTTCCGCTGTTATATGCATGAATGTATGATTGCGTAGCGCCGCCGCCCGTCTATAGGATGTGTGTTAGGAGGACGGGAAGGGCGGGCATTACAGTATAAGTACTAGGAGAGATTCAAGAAATTATGTTCTAGTTGCCCCCAACATCAGATCAGTGACCACTTGCTCATTCAGTACTTCTATGAGGGACTGCTTCCCATGGACAGGAGTATGATAGATACAGCTAGTGGAGGGATAGTAGTTAACAAGACTCCCAGTGAGGCCCGAGAGCTTATTGCAAACATAGCAGAGAACTCACAGTAGTTTGGGAGCAAAGCTATAGTTACTAGAGGGGTGAGTGAGGCTCACCTGGCTTATACTGATCAGGCGAAGATGAAGAATTCTATACAGGAGTTCACATCATTAGTTAGGCAGTTAGCTCTGAATCAGGCGAGCCAATCTTCTGTAGTGCCTATGCAGCCCATGCGGGTTTGTGGTATTTGTTTGAGTCCAGAGCATCCTTCAAATTCATGTCCTTCACTCCAGCAGGATGAAGCAGTAGTGGGCCAAATCAGTTTCCCTGACTCGAGACGCCTCCATCATGATCGCGAGACGATGTCGGCCGATGTCGGCAACATTCTAGATATGATCCGATGTCTGCCACTTATAATCCAGGATGGAGAGATCATCCAAATATGAGGTATAAGAATTCATTTTATCAATAGTCGTTTCAGTCAGGACCAGCATTTCAGAGACCCCCAGCCATTCAAAGTAACCCAGTACAGATCAGACCTCCTGTTCAGCCAGTTAGAGCTGAGTATCCCAGTTCGAGTTCAAATTCAAAGATGGAGGATCTTATGCAGCAGTTCTTGGTACAGTAGCAGCAGTATCAGCAGAAGACAGATGCATCTATTCAGAGTATAGAGAGACAGATTAGCCAGCTTGCATCTAATATTAATCAGCTGCAATCGCAAGGCTCTAGTCAGCTACTATCACAGACTATCCCAAATCCTAAAGAAAACATTGGTTCTTCTTCTCTGACATGACAGGGGAGTGTGTTCTTTTACTTACTATATTTTCTTCCTTCCTTTCATGTTCGGAATAAACTGGTTGGTTGTTTGTATGGTATTTTCCTGTTTGCCTGGGTTGTTTAGTTATTTTCATTGAATCGAATAATTTTCCTTTTGCATGCCTTAGTATCATTTCAGAGATGGTAAAAATTAGTTAAGTTTGATCATTGAATTATGGATTTTTGGTGTATGATAAGAAACTTCACTTGCATGCAGTCACTTGTTAGGATGGTGAATTTTTGTCAATAGACCAAGCTTGATTTGTATTCACCTAGTGAGGTTGAAAGCCATTTTCATCATTTACCTACTTTGGTGTGATACACGTGTGATACTTGTTACTCTATAACTTGCTTTGAGTCTTTTCAAAACTACAAGAACATTTATTTGCATGAATATGATGAAGGATTTCACTCTTGATTCTTTTCCTTGAATTGCTTGTTTAATCCACTTGATACTTCCATGTTGTTTTACTTGTCATTCCTATTCATTTATTTTCCATTGTCTTGTGGGTTATCGCTACCATCTTTTGTTCTCACATTGGAAGAATAACTTGATAAGTTGCTTTGTCCGAGATGGACAAAATTCTTAAGTGTGGGGGAGGAGACACTGTTTTGTTGGGCAAAAGTTTGCTACAGAGGTTGGAATGGCTTTTCTATATGGTAAAATCAAGTGTCATAGGCTTTAATTGAATAACCTTAGGCTGATGTAGGTATGGAGCCAGATTTGTTTCGCTGCACTTCCATTTATTGATGATGATGCTCTTGAAAAAAATTCCAATGCAGTGTTAGTTAAAAATTGGCTGTTGTAGGACTCACGAGAATAACAATAGGAAATTGGAGATCTTAACTTATTTGTTATCCCATGAATGTTGTGATTTGAGAACAACTACCAGAGGCTGAGAAGTTCTAAATCACCTTCAATCCCAAAGCCAAAATTTCAAGAAGATGTTATGGAGGATGGAGTTGAAGTTAGATCGTGGTTGTTTCAACTACTTGCTATCACGTTTCAAGTGGGTATGATCCCAACGGATTGCATGGAGCTCCCATGATTCAAGGATACCCTTTGCAAAAGGAATATAAATGGAAGAAGGAAAGTAGTATCACCTTGCAATTGTTCATAGCAAACTCTGTTGATCAGTTTCAGATTGGAAGAAAATGCATGTGCAAATGTAGAGAAGCATGAACAGGAAGGAAAATCAGTGGCTGTGGAAAAATCTGTGAAAAGAGAAACTGGATACAACTGCTGTGTTCTTTCTTGCTTCAGGCCATGAGATCTATTTACAAGTATCACCGAGAATCAAATTGTTGTTGAAGCTACATGAAGTGCTACCTGAATTGGAGTTGAAACTTCTGAAATCAGTTAATGCAATTTCAGATTGGAATGAACCACGTGCTGTCCCTTGCTGTATAGAAGTCTATCACGAGCTAATTCCAACATTGTATTATAGCAGAATGTGGACAGAGGACATGTCTTCTGTCATCCTTCACAACAATTCTGCAAGCTGTCAGTTCCTATAAGGATATCAAAACAAATATGGGATCTTTCTCTAACAGATTCACTGAAAAGGGAAGCTGCAGAAATTGGTTCACAAGTTGACACTGAAAATAAAACAGTCTGTAGGAGATCGGATGGCCGGCTAGAGGGGGGTGAATAGCCCTCGTTCGTTGGTTATCGGAATTTGCTCGTCTACAATTAGATTAGCGCAAGCGGAAACAACAATACAAGCAAATTAAACAAATAAAAACAAAGCAAAGGAAATAGACAATGCTAACACAAGATGTAACGTGGTTCACGGCTACGCCGCTAATCCACGGTCCCCGATTCGTCCTCGGTGAATCACTCCGCTCAACCAATCCACTAAATGGTCTCTCCTTTGCACCAAGCTAGGTGGAGGTAACCTTTACAATCAAGATCACTCTTCTTACAAATAGAATGGAGTAAAAGCGAGTAAGAAGAGTTTAGAGCTTGTGGGGCACTAGGAAGATTGTTTGGAACTTAAGCATTAGCCTCTCAAAGGCTCACACCCTCTCTTTTTATAGAGAGGGCTAACTTCTTCCCGTTGGCCGCCATCGATCATTGCCGCCCATGGCGATCATGCCTCCTCTAGCGGCCTCCGAACACGTCGGATGTCGACCGTGTTGTCAACGGAACTCTTGGCGATCACTGGACCTCACCGATCATCTTGCAGTCGACCCAATCGGCTCGAGCGGCTCAGATTGACTGGCGAAAACCTATTGACGATCATTTCGCCTTGATCGTTATCTTCTTGATCGCTAACGATGCGTAGATCACGCCACAAACGATCGATCGTATACGGTCGAGCTACACTCGATTCGAGCGATTTGCCATTCCATGGCGATCGGTGTCGAAAACCCATCCGACACTTGGCCAAATGGCCAAGTTTCACCTAAACTACCCTCCCGGGTTACAATCGCTCACTCTCATTTCTGAGTCCTTTGCCTTGAAGTTCTCTTCGTTCTCGGCCACGTCCCTCGGCAGCATCAGGCGCACGGCTCTGCAATGCTCCTTCGCGTCTCTTGCCTCGAAGTCTACTTCCTCCGGCTTCACTCCAAGCTTCTCGTCCGGCGGTCCCTCGGATGCTCCAAGCGCACGGCTTCCGCAAAGCTATCCTTCACCGACTCAAGGCACGAGTCATGAGATGTGAAACTCGCCATGGCTCCATGTGCGAATTACTAAGTCCTGCACGACTTCAACGCACATATCAAATCAACATAACACACTAACCAAACCCTTTGCCACACCATCAAAACCATATCACGGCAAGAGATTGCCCTAACAATCTCCCCCTTTTTGATGTGTGGCAATCCGTTTAAGTTAGGTAAAAACATTTGATATAAATTCTAAGGGTAAGAAAGCATGTAAAGATAAACATGATATAACAACATGCAACTCCCCCTTAATCCATGAAACTTTTTATAAAAATTTTCCTCCCCCTATCATATATTTCTCCCCCTTTTATAATTAACTTAAACATAATATTTACTCCCCTTTGACACCATCAAAAGATTATCACTAAGTTAAGAACCCATGGCATCAAGTCTAATGGAGGAAAATATGACAAATTATAAAATTGGGTACCACTTGTAAGTTCACAAACTGAAATCGGCCTTCAATGTTCTGATTTACCAGGCCATCATTGCTATCGGTATGGCGTCGGCACTAAAGAAGCGAATTTACGATTTTTAGATGAAATTCCGAAATGCATTAAAATTTTTTAGAAAATTCGAAAAATCATGAAATTCGAGGAACATATTTCTCTTAAGTATATCTATCAAGGAAAAATAGTTTTTCATGAAAAATCATTATATTTTATAAGATTTTCCGAAAATCCAAACACTTGAAAAACCACTAGTTTTTGAGCATGTTAGTATCAAGTTAGCTACCTAGTTTTGCATCCAATTGTTTCAAAACATGAATACATGTATTTTAAGGTAAGAAATTGTTTTGAAAACATTAGAAATATCCAACCATGATCTTTGGGCAATATGTCTATTAATTAAACATAAGCCTTCCCCATGATTGGTCTATTATTGATATTTTGATACTTTAAATGACCATCTAAATGCCATAGGCATTAGTGGACATTTGTATCATCCTAACATCTCACCCATGCTAAGTTTGCAATCAAGTTAGCCTATAGTGAGTGTGAGATGCATCCTAGGGGGGTATTTGTATATATATACTTAACCAATATATTCAAGCAATTCTATCATGGTTAAGTATCAACCTAACAACCTACATGATCATAATGACATATATCAATTAATTTCACATTATGATCATGAAATACATGTTTTCATCAAATTATAACCATGCATTAGGCATTATATGATGATAATAAATAAAGTATCATCTAAAGCATGATTTAAACCTATTTCTCATGATGATGTGCCCAATATCAAAATCATAAACCATGATTACACATATGCATAGAAATTACATTAATCATCATGATTTAAGCATTATTACCTTTTATGGGCACGTTATCATCACCCAACACTATCTAAAAATGTTGTCCCGTCATCCTAAGTCAACCAAAATATGATATAGGTCAAGTTCATATGGTTGACTATCCTAGGGGTTTTCTAACCCTTAAGGATGGATTTTGGAACCCAAAATAGATTTTTACCTATGGGGTTCACTAGAAATTCCTTGGGGATCCATTTCTTAGCTATTACTTTGTTTTTGTCTTGTCCCCTAGCTATTAGGCATCTATAGGCCTTCTCATTTTTCTTCTCTTTATATCCTAGGCCTTTCTTGTTAAAACTTGCCCTTTGGCTCCCTATGATCATATTCAAGGTGTTGGAGCCAATTGTGAATTTTCCTAGGGCTTTGGTTAAATAATCTACCTTTTCCCTTAATGCCCTATTTTCTTCTATGCATGCATCACTAACATCTAAAGGCACATAATTATCATGTGAGCATGCATCATCATGGCAAGAAGAAGTATCATTATTATTTAAGCATGCATTTTCTAGCTTATTTTCTAATGCCTTAATTTGATCTACCATGCATTTATTTTTCTTCTTTGCTCTAAACAAATCACTAGTTAAACTAGAAATCATAGAAACTATTTTACTAGGAGAGGCTTTCGTTACCATAGTTTCCATGTCCTCTTCTTCTTCTTGGATGATGAGGAGGATGATGATGTGGAGGAGGCTCCCCTTCACTTGAGCTCTCTCCTCTTGTGCTTGATCCTTCATTTTGGAGGAGGAGCAATCCAAATCGTCAAAGGCCATCAAGGCCAAATTGGCGACAAAGGCATTCTCCTCATCCGATGATGAGGAGGAGGATGAGGAAGGATCATCCCATGTCTTGGCCTTGAATGCTTTGGCCTTCCCTTTTTCTTTTGCCTTCTTCTCCTCTTCCTTCTTTTTCTTGCTCCCCTTTTTCTTCTTCTTTTCTTCTTTCTTGTTCCTCTCTTCCTTGCTTTTGTTTAGGAGAGGACAATTGTCCCGTATGTGTCCCACTCCTTGGCAATTGTAGCATATCACCTTACCCCTGGGTCTTCTATTACTATCCTGTGATTTATCAAATCTAAAATTCTTAAATACGCCTCACCTTCCTTACCATGTAGGCTTCTCGGTGCTATCCATGGAGGAGGAGGAGGCTTCATCATCGGAGGAGGAGGGACTTCCATCTTCTTCTTCCCTTGTTTGCCAACAATGCTACTCCTCTTGAGGGTTGAATTCTTGGCTCTTCTTGAATTCCTTCAAGCCTCGTTTAAGTGGAGCTCCATTGTTGAGAAGAACTCCTCCAAGGTACTTACTTCCAAGTTCTTGGACATATAGAAGGAGTCCACCATGGAACTCCACTTTGAGGACGGGAAAGGCATCTATAGCCTTCATGAGCATGTCCGATTCGATAGCTTCTCACCTACACTTGTTAGCCCAATTAAAATTTCTTTAAACCTAGAGTGTAGTGAGGTTACCTTTTCTCCTTTTCTAGTTTTATATTGGATAGTTGGGAGCGGAGGAGGTCTCTTCTTGCAAGCTTGGCCTCGAGGTGCCTTCATGAAGCTCTCTAGCTTCTCCCACATCTCTTTGGCGCTAGTGCATTCTCCGATCCGGTTGATCTCTTGTTGAGGAGCACATTGAGAAGATGATGTTTTGCCTTTGAGTTTGCAAGGTGCTCCTCTCGTTGCTTCTTATTCCACCTTGACTTCTCTATTGGCTCACCCCTTTCATCCCTAGGCAACTCGAAACCATTTTCCATTATAAGCATAATATCAAAATCGGTTTGAAGAATACCTCCATTCTCCTTTTCCACCAAGAGAATTCGCCATCGAACCCGGTGGGTGGATGTTGGGCCGGCCATTTTGATGTAGAGCTTGTTGCGGCGGTTAGTCGGTGACAAGCAACACAGGCTCGATACCACTTGTAGGAGATCGGATGGCGCTAGAGGGGGTGAATAGCCCTCGTTAGATTAGTTATCGGAATTTGCTCGTCTACAATTAGATTAAGCATAGCGAAACAACAATACAAGCAAATTAAACAAATAAAAACAAAGCAAAGAAATAGACAATGCTAACACAAGATGTAGCGTGGTTCACGGCTACGCCTCTAATCCACGGTCCCCGATTCGTCCTCGGTGAATCACTCCGTTAAACCAATCCACTAAATGGTCTCTCCTTTGCACCAAGCTAGGTGGAGGTAACCTTTACAACCTAGATCTCTCTTCTTACAAATAGAATGGAGTAAGCGAGTAAGAAGAGTTTAGAGCTTGTGGGGCACTAGGAAGATTGTTTGGAACTTAAGCATTAGCCTCTCGAGGCTCACACCCTCTCTTTTATAGAGAGGCTAACTTCTTCCGTTGGCGCCATCGATCATTTGCGCCCATGGCGGTCATTGCCATTCTAGCGACCTCCGAACACGTCGGATCGGCCGTTGTTGTCAGCGGAACTCTTAGCGATCGCTGGACCTCGATCATTCGGCGGCCATCGTAATCGGCCCGATCGGCTGAGCCTCTGTGGAAAACCCTATTGACACGGTCATTGCGCCTTGGCGATCATTGCTAATCTTGGCGGTCGCCCAGCGTATGGCGATCGGCTGCCCGAAACCGATCGATCGTATACGGTCGAGCTACACTCGACTCGGAAGCGATCATTGCCATTCCATGGCGATCGGCGGTGTCGAAAACCATCCGACACTTGGCCAAATGGCGAGATTTCACCTAAAACTACCCCTCCCGGGTTACAATCGCTCACTCTCATTTCTGAGTCCTTTGCCTTGAAGTTCTCTCTTCGTTCTCGGCCACGTCCTCGGCGGCATCGGTAGCGCGGCTCTGCAATGCTCCTTCGTCTCTTGCCTCGAAGTCTACTTCCTCCGGCTTCACTCCAAGCTTCTCGTCCGGCGGTCCCTCGGATGCTCCAAGCGCACGGCTTCCGCAAAGCTATCCTTCACCGACTCAAGGCACGAGTCATGAGATGTGAAACTCGCCATGGCTCCATGTGCGAATTACTAAGTCCTGCACGACTTCAACGCACATATCAAATAAACATAACACACTAACTTAAACCCTTTGCCACACCATCAAAACCATATCACGGCAAGAGATTGCCCTAACACAGTCAACAGTTATATTTTGATCAAAGCTGCATTGATACAGCTATGGGTTAGTCCACATTCTGAAAAAAACATGAATCATCAAAGATCCAAGATGTTGTGCGTACATGTGGACAGTCTGAAAATAATTTCTGGAGAAATGCATGAATCACTAATCTCCAAAAGGCTATGCTTACATGTGGATTCCAGGTTCAGATTTTTAGAATTCAAGGACATCTAGAATACTCTACTTAAATCTGAGCAGCTGCTGTCAGTTCCAACACCCTAACCATTTCAATATAAAGGCCTATAATTTATGCCGAGGCCATCAAACTGGTTCAGATTCAAGGCTGAGACCTGATCAGAGGTGCTTGGAGAATGGGGAGTATGAGAAACTGAATCATCAAAGGATAAAACAACCAATGTCATGAACGATGGATATAATCTCCATGATCTTGTCTTGTTTGGGCGGAAGAACTTTGATGTTATTGTAGCTTTTGAAAATAATTGCTTCAAGATACTAAGAGGAGATGCTGAGAGCGCAGAAGTGATGTCAGTTAAAATTCAGGACTTAAAGAAATCATGTGATGTTGCTGTAAATCTTTCAGTGCTAAAGAAAAGTCTCCAGTATCTGAAGATAAGATTTCCTAGGTGACACAACACGAACAAGGAGATATGCTGAAAAGAATTCTAGACGATGACAACAATATGAGTTCTGCTAAACAACACTTGGCATGGATATGTCTCGGAGAAATTGGAAGAGTTGCACCTGCCTTTGTTACAAAATTAACTAAACTAAAATTCTGTAATGGAGTTTGAGTCATCAAGAGATGGACTGCGCAGCTGCGTTTAATGGGAGAAAGGTAAAGAGAAGACTCTTGAAACGAATTCTCCCCTTGGTATCATGCGAACTTCAGCCAATGGGTCATGAGCGTGCTCCAAGTGGTGGTAAGCAATGCTGTCTCAGAAATTGATTGTGAACCATGCTTTGGGCAAGGTGCAGGATTTTCTGAAACACAGTTGGCATCTAGAACTACTAATGACATAAGTGAAAATTTGAGTTCCAAAGAAAGGCCTAGTTTGGAGAAGAACCAAAAGTCAAGTGATGAGGAATTTCAGAAAAAGTATATTCACTGACTGCTGAGGTGGTGAAGAAACTGGAATCAGTTGCAAATGAGTTGGTTGATTTAGTTCATTGCTTGAGTTCTTCTGCTATTGCTGAGCTCTCAACTATGAGGAATTCAAATGTTCTAAACATGGTAGTGTTTCAGTGGTGAGAGGCTCAATCTTGTGTGTTACAAGTACTCAGTAAACTTGCTTCAATTGATTCAAGTAAAGATGTAAATGTTGATGACGAATAATCCATACTGTGGAATCTTAATTCATTACTTCATCCACTATGGCATGCATTGAGCGATTGCATAAGTGCAGTAGAATTGCAGATAGGACAGACAACATCCTTTTTGTCATCTTTACATGATGTAGGAGAAATTGGTGGTCCTTTCACTCCTACAGCACCGATTCCTCCTGCTGCACAGAGGCTATTGCCATATATAGAAGTTTTTTTCCTCTTGTGTGAAAAACTTTAAAGTAATCAGATTATTGGTTAGCCAGATAACAATGTGACTGCACAAGAAGTCAAAGAGTTTTATGGGAGTTCATTATCGCCTATTCACAAGTGTACCACTTTCCAACCCAACTCCAATTCAGTATACCAAACAGAACATCTTTCTTATTTCAAATTTGTTGGTCGTTTGGTTGCTAAAGCATTGTTTGATGGTCAACTGTTGGATGTGTACTGCACCCAGTCCTTTTACAAACACATTCTTGATGTAAAAGTCACTTATCATGACATTGAGGTTGTTGATCCAGATTACTATAAAAACCTGAATTTAGAATTTAGAATGGAGATGCTGTTGAGTGTTAATTGCTTAGATTGTTATTAGAATATATCCCTCCACACTCCTAAATGCAACTAATCAGGTTTATTCTTCCAATTCTTCTATGGTTTCCTTTTCATTACATCTTGATCTTCTTTGTATTTCTCTATTGCAATCCACTTCTGATCATGTTTGATTTTCGATAAATCCTTTTGATTCATGTATGGAATGTATTGATAGCAGTAGAGAAATAGATGATAAGCAAGCATATGGTAGGACAAGATTACATGGTGTTTTGAGGGTACCCCACTCCTATGATCATTATGTGAGCATGAGTGCATATATCCATTTGGGAGGTTTTGTATCAGGCTTGGTTTATTTCATTTGACTATAAATCATAATACATGTTGACTGTTGTTGGAGTCGAATCTTTTGAATACCCTAGATCATGATAAATTTGGTGATCCTAAGTAACTTATTTTTTCTGTTTCTGAATGATTGATCTAGGTATTGCTAGGGGAATGAGTTAGGGAGTTAGTGTGTCTTTGTTTTTGGTATTGCTCAGGACGCGCAAAAATAAGTGTGGGGGAATTTGATAGTCACATTTTTATCGCATGATTTTTATTCGCATTTGGGGATTTTAGGCTCTTTGATTTGGGTAATTATGGCTATTCATGACATTTTTTGCATATTGGATTTAATTGAAATTAATTGTTTATTCCCTATAATTTCAGTATTATTTTTCACGAGTGAATGTAATTTTGTAGAGAACATAAAAGAGCTAAATTGGAGCAATCACAGCCGTCGATCCGGATCAAATCGATCGCAACCATCGGATTTAATTGATCAACACTTAGGGATGATTAATTGGATTCATTTAACCCTAGCTAAATGGGAGGCTGAGATTAGAGATGGCTCGATCGAACGACTGAGAAAATTGGAGATAAAATCCAACCTCTTCCCATCTGCGCCACATCGCGCGACAGAACAATGAGCGACGTGTCTTCTTCCTCTCGCGAGCACGGCGATCGGCGACTACATGAGCGATCGACGATAGTCCAATAGTATTCCGGCGAGTTTCCCTCCGACAGCTGGCGGCAATCCCATCCGATCCTCGGTGGAAGATCCAGATGCTGTGATTCGGGCAGCTGATCCAAATCGAGGCGAGGCAGGATTCCGACGAGTTCATCCTTCACCGACATTCTACTTCATTCCGACGACTGGGATAGGTCGTTCAATCTCGCTGGAGTCACCCACCGGTTGTGACGATTGGATAGCTCCATCTTCACCATCGGTGAAGATTCCTTCCACTGTCCGACAATCCAGATTCGTCGGAATAGTGATCGCAGTCCTCCATCTCTCCTTCCTTCCTGTTGCGCCGATTGGGGCAGCTTCGCATTCACCGCTGGAGTGGCTGTTCGGTTTGTTGTGACCGTCGTGTGGTTACCGGTCATTGTTTTTATTTGGATCTTTGTCTGTGTGTGTTAAACACTCGTTTAGTTGGGATTTTGTGTTATCTACATTCTGCTTTTTATTCCAGTTTAGTTATGCATTTGTTATTAGTTGATTATGTTTGTTTCTGTTAATTGTTTGTTTGTTTACATGCAATGTTATTTCTATCGGTTTCGTTGTTTCTTAGATGTTTAATTTTGTTTGTCATGCATTTTTATTAGATTTAATACTTGTGTTCGTTATTTAGTTGTAGGTTAGTTTAATTTCTTGTTGCTGATGTACTAACCCCATCAATTAAAATTGTCCAATCAATGCATTATATAGTGACAGTATGGTGTTTGGTTGGAGTGCTTTCATTATTAGGTTAGATTTCATTTACATTCGACCAGTGTGCCGTATAATGACAGTGCGGTGCCTGGTTGAATTGCTTATTTTCCTTGCATTCAATTTTCAGTGACTATTTGATCACTGTGCCGTATAGTGACAGTGCGGTGCTTGGTTGAATTGTTCACCTTTCTTTCTTGACCACTGTGTCGTATAGTGATAGTGCGGTGCGTGGTTGATTTATTTTATGTCTGTTAGTTTAGTTTTTTAGTGACTGTTTGATCACTGTGCCGTATAGTGACAGTGCCGTGCTTGGTTGAATTATTCACCTTTGTTTCTTGATCATTGTACCGTATAGTGATAGTGCGGTGTGTGATCACTTACTTTTGCACATTAGGACAGTTACTTGCTACTTGTTATTTAGTAGTTAGATTTACTTCCTGCAGATTTAATTTCCATGTTTGTTTGTTTACCAGAATTGTTTGACCATTGAATCGTATAGTGATAGTGCGGTGCAAGGTTGAATCGTTCTTGCATTAGGTTAGCTTCCCGGGAATTAATAATTGGTTGTTATGTTTACTTTCTGCATGTTTAATTCTCATGTTTGTTTTTTATTTTTCATTTTAATTGTTTTGATAATTGTAAAAACCCCAGTGTTTACTTCTATTTAAAAACAAATGTCCAGCCATTAGGTTCGTTGGGAGACGATCCGAGTTAGTCCTATACTGCATTAGTGTAGTTAGGGGGTTCGGTAAATAATTTGGGAACGGTATCACGACAAATATTTGTGGAAGAGGAAGTTGAGAAGGAGTCAACTTCTGGATCGGTGGAAGAGGAAGAAGTAGATGAAGCCTCCACCTCTAGGATTGAGGGGGAGGAGATTAGATCGCCGGAGCAAGGGCAAGAGCAAGAGGGAGCCTCTACCTACGAGAGCCAAGGACAAGATCAAAATTCCACCACCATCCTAGGTAACTCGAGCATCTCAATTAACAATAAAATCCATATTATATTCTTTGAGTGTAGGGAAGCCGGACACTATAAGAGCAAGTGTCTGAAAAAGGTCAAGAAAATGACACAAGTTGGCCAAAGGCCAAGGAACCTGGTGCCTCAACACATAAAAGCAAGGAGCATGTGGTGTGCTTCAAATACAATCAAAAAGGGCATTATAGAAGCCAATGCTTTAGGAGGAAGATAACCAAGGGCCAAGAAGGAGCATCACATGTAGGGGGAGCTAAGGCAAACCCTAAGGTAACCTTTAATTATGTTCCTTCCTTAATTAATAGGCAAAAGCATGCTAGAAATTTTATTGCTATTGCTCATGAACAAAAGCATGCTAGAAATATTATTGCCTAGGTGCAAAATCATATAATTTTAGAACCAAGGAGATATTTGGGACTAAGGTCCCTAAAACAATCCTACCTAAGGCAAGTATTCGAAAAATAGAAGACCATCTAGGCTTTAATCCAAAGAAATCTAAATATATACCTAGGAAGGGAAAAAATGATCAAAGAAACAATGGGCCCACCAAAATAGAAAAATTGGAGTTAGAGAATCAAGTTTTGAGGTCAAAACTTGAGAAGATGGAGAAGACCCTTGCAAGGATGCAAAATTTAAGTAAAGGGTCAAATTGTCAAAACCTAGGGTCTAGGAAGTAAGGTCCATCCAAGGGCATGAAAGGTTTGGGTCACAAACCTAAGCCCAAGGAGACCTATCATAGTGTTCCATTCGATTATGGAACACAACCTAGGTCTTGGAGAACCAAGGTCACAAGGGAAGTCATCCCTAGAGTTGACCATGGTAGGTGCCTAGGCTAAGGTTTCGAAGGTTACAAGGGGAGTCACCCCTAGAGTTAACCTAGGCAAGACCACAATGACTAAGGCTACCAAGCCTAGGAGGGTCATTAGGAGGGTATCTAGGGAGGTCATCCCTAAGAATACCTAGTAAACCCAAGGAGCTCCAATAGGTTTTGGGTTTCTAGGAGCGTGATCGATTCACACTAAATGGGTTAGGTTGTGCCAACTTTAAATGGATGAGTAGTTAACCTAATCATGGTAAAGGTGACACTTTAGGTCATTTTCAAGGTTATGATTACCTTAAAAATAAGTTTGATCTTATATCCTAAAGAATTTTAGGATGTGCCAATATCATTTAAGAAGTTTAAAAAACTAATCAAATTGGCACGAGTTAGGTCTTAGAGTCATGGTGTGTCATTTTTGGGTTTTTGGTACACTTAGGGGGATAAGTGATTATATGGCAAAATGGACTTAATAATAACAAATGCCAATCAATATTAAAATTTAGGTGTTGTTATACCTATACCTCTTATTTGTCATGCTTTATTTGTCATATGCCATATCATAACATCATATTTATTTTTATCATATAATATGTCATGATCATGTTTAGATTAAGTTTTTATGTCATGAGTGCTTAGGTTCATTTTTATGCCATGACATCATGATTTTGGTACATGCTTATTTATGCTATCATTATATGCCATAATCATAATTCATGCATTTTAGTTGATTAAAATTGATTTAAGGACAATTGGCATGACTTAAAGTCCCATGTATAAGGGAATCAAGTAGTGTTGCCTTAGAAAAATACATGAAACCCAAGATTAGGATGAACAAAACCGATATTTCACATCACATTGACTTGTGTGTGTTTTCATACACCCTAGACACATGTGAGATGCTAGGAAATGAGTTAAGTTCAAGGTGCATAGTTTTTGCATCTAGATGAACTCAAACTCATTTTATACCATGGGTGGATCATGGGGAAAGCTAATGTGCAAGTCATGTCCATTGAGCCCATTGATCATGCTCCAATATAGATTTTCAAAAACATTTCAAAAACATTTTAGAAAACCTTGGTAAAGTCTATCTTTTGATAGCAATCACCATTGATGAAGTTGAAACAAAGTAGGGTCAAACATTGAAACTTTTTAATGGTTTTGAACTTTGTGTCAATCTCATTATTTTATGGGTATTTTATTTTTTCAATATTTTTCACCCATTATGATTGACTTAAGTAATGTACATATAAATTTTCAAGATTTTTTAAAATACTTATTTTTACTTATGTATTTCTCAATTTCGATTTCTGAATTCTGATTTCTATATTTGTAGAAAGCAATCGACTACCGCTTATGGCAGTCAACTGGCATCAAGGGCAATCGACTGCTGGCTGACAGAGTCGACTGCCAGGCCTGATTTTGGGTAAATAAGATTTGTTTAGCCTGATTTCAGCTATGTTAGGCTACCCTAACTGCTTCTAACCCTAGGATATGTTAGTAATATATGAGAGATGTCCTAAGGCAATCGCCTTATGTTTGAACCATTTATATGATAAATGAAGACTCACTATTTGAGTATACATGTTTTCATGTATTTGATTGGATCTTAAACTCATTTATTGAATGTCCACGATACGATTCACAGCATGAAAGAATTTGTGATTGGATCACAACTAGTATCTCTACATGTGTAATTGTGATGTATCGGAATTATCCCTAGTCGATGAATTGATAGATTTGGACACCATTGTTTCTGTCGAGACTAGCACGAGGTATACTCCTTGGTGTATCCAAGCAGCTGATTCTCACTAGCTGGAGACATTGTGATGTCCGGAGTTAATCGTGGATGCTAGTTATGGTAACTAGTTCATTGGAGTGACCAGCCGTAAGACTTCATATGGTTCTCTACATATATAGATATGTCAATGAAGTTCTTACTGCAGCTTAAGTGCGATGTTCCTTTGACTTGCGGTATTCAAGTCATCTTGATCATAAAGACTTATGCTTTGACATCTTAAGCAAGCATCTCTAAGAAGATGTGGACCCGGGATGATTGGGTATAAGTTGAAGTGATCGAAGGTGTTTGAATAGCCTATAAAGGATTCACCACTCCTTGCGAGGAGATGTATACCCATGGCCTCTCGTCGGATTATTGCTAAAGTCTTTGGCCAAAGCATTACATGTTTAGAGTAAGGTACTCTTCGATACATGTGCAGTAACTAGAATCCGTAGGACGAGGAAATGATACTTGGACTAGGTGTGACGTAGTCAACCTAGTGGGGACTGACACTATAGACCATGTCCTGAACTAAGTGGGTATAAGATGAGTGAAGGGAATGGGGCACGATTCATTCGAGTTGCTGAAGGGTTTCAGAAATAGTTCTGGATCAACCGTTGATCTTTTCGATTAATTGGGGATCATGACGTACTACTAAGTGCCACTCATGATCATTCTATAATTAATGGTTAATTATAGACGACCAACATAAACCGAGAACCTATTTTGTCACACGCACAACGATCGTAATCCGAAGAATTTAAAACGAGCTTGAGAATGAGATTCTCAGACCGAGAGAAACTAGGTTTGGTTGGACCAAACATGGAGCGAGCATGAAATTGTTTCAGTCGCAATGGAAGCATGGATAGGCCATGTCTTATGAAGACATGATGGATGAACCAAATTGGTTTGGTTCTAATCCAATGGAGGAGAATAAACCAAATGGTTTGGTTTGTTTTAAACGAATGAACCAAAGTTGGTTCGGTTCATTTTAACTTAAAATAGACCAACATGGTTTGGTTTATTTTAACTTAAATTAATGGAGCGGGTTAACGGGCTTTTGGTTATGATCCGATAACCATTAAGCGAATTTGTTCTCTATAAAATAGGGCTTAAGGGTTTTGTTAAGCCCTAATCCTTGCAACCCTAAAGTTGCCGCCCACCCTCTCCCTCTTCTCCATGGTGTGGCGCCCAACTCTCCTTGCCGCCCAGCTCCTGCGCGTCCATCTCCTTGCCGTCCTCCCCAGCTTCATCCGGTGATCTTCCTTGGCTCCGGCGACAAGGTGAGCATATTGCTTTCCTTATTTGGCCGGCGCAAGGTCTCCACCAAAGCTGTCTAGTTTTCTGTCAGAGTGTCATTTTGACGACGTTTGGAGCTCCGACAGCGCCTTCCTTACCGGGGATTCAATCTCCGGTAATCCTCATAGGTGGAGGACGAAGGATTCGTCAAACGGTTGACGAATACCTCTCTGGAGAAGCAAGTTTTTGAGGACTCATTTTGGATCCGAATTTTGATTCGGATCGTGATATTCTCTCGATCACATCATCTTCAACACGAGGCTAGTAACCCGTACGAAGATGAGTCTCGTGACTTTATGAAGTCATCCCAAAGATACTCGGCGTGGATACGGATAGAGACGATTCTAGTGAGAATCGTTCCGGTTGATGTCTTTCCCACTACACGTGATACGTCAGGTATACGTAGTATAAATTTCCTTTTATTGCAAAAATTTGAATTATGGTTATGTCTACACATGTTGTACTATGCATGCGTGTGATGTGTGTGTTGTAATAAATTAGATTTATTATTTTATTCCTTCCGCTGTGCACATGTTTACGAAACATGTTCGAACACACACTCCCCGTGGTGCCGGAAACCTAACAGTGGTATCAGAGCCCAGGTTGTGTTTTGACATAATCGTAAAATTGTTTTGTGATAGTCATAATGATATTTCTAGAAATTTTCTACTTTTGGAAAGTTAGAAGTATTTATGGAAATTTTTAATTTTGGAAAGTCTAGAAGTATTTATGGAAATCTTCTACTTTTGGAAAGTTGGAAGTATTTATGGAAATTGATATTTTCCATAAATAAAATATTTGGTTAGATTTTGAAAATTTGTTTCCTAATGTAATCATGATTTGATTTGGGAAATCAAATCTTAAAATATTTTATTTCCATAAGTAGTTTTGATGATTTAGGAAATTGATTTCCTAAATTTACTTTCCTTAATCAACTATTTCCACAAATAAAATATGTGATTAGATTTGGAAATTTGTTTCCTAATTTAATCATGATTTGATTTGGAGAATCAAATCTTAAACATATTTTATTTCCATAAATAGTTATGACATATAAGGAAATTTTGTATATAACATAATTGTATGCCATGTAATTGCATTAGATGCATATCATTATGCCATGTTTGTCATGACATGTAGATGTATGCCATGTATGTCATGCCATCTAGATAATAGTTATTTTCATGCAATGAGGATGAGACATAAAAACCCTTACTCAATAATAAAGCCTACACCTTCCATTAATATGGTTAGAACCAGAGTTTCGTTTCTTGTTTGGGTTGTTGGACTCTCTCCAAGCTCAGCTCGAACCCGAACATGTTCAAACCATGGAATAATTTAATACTAATATGGTAAGAGTCAGAGGTCAATCGTTAGCTTTGGTTGTTGGACTCTCTCCATGCCGGGCTAATTGGTTGAATGCCCTCTAACCATATTAAAACTATTTCTCGATTAATGGGTTGGCTTTAACCTGGAGCATCGGCTTGTTGGACTCTCTCCAAGGTCGATGTTAAGGGAGGTGAAGTTGGGTGCTATGCATATGATGCATACTTGTTAATGTGTTAATAACCCGATGTATGTGTGAACATTCAATTAGTTGATAGCACATTGTGATAGTTGCATATACATGATATGCAATCGGTATATTTGATACCTACCATTGTAGTTATGAATGACTTGTTGGACTCTCTCCAAGGTCGTTCATATCTATGATGGATATCAGCCCATTCGGAGATGGACCTACGATCTCCCGAAGTGATTTTGGGGTTTTTGAAATTCAAAAAATGAATGGGATTTATGAATGTATATTGATGCATTTTAAAAATCATTTTCTCATATATGCTCGTTTTGTATTTCTAAGATTGATCATGACGTCTTTGAATTTGCGCACTATTTTAGATTCAAACAAATTGACTGGGTCTAACTTCCTGGACTGGCTTAGAAACTTGAGAATTGTTCTCAAGGCGGAAAAGCTAGCATATGTCCTCGAAGCGCCTCTTCCCGCCCGTCCTAGTGACAATGCAACTCTGGACCAATTATTGGCCTATCAGAAACATGTGATTGATTCTGAAATGGCGAGTTACATCATGCTAGCCACGATGGTACCTGAGCTGCGGAAGCAGCATGAGCATATGGATGCTCATACAATAGTCTTTCATCTTTATGAGTTTGTTGATGAGCAAGCGAGATTCGAAAGGTTCGAAGTCTCCAAGCTCCTCTTCACCTCTGAGATGCAAGAAGGTTCATTTGTGGTACTGCTCAACATGCTGAAGACTGTGGAGTCTTCTGTGAAGCATGAGCAGGGGACAGTGCTGCAAGTTGATTCCTCGAAGAAAGGTTCTAAGAGGAAGTCAAAGGAATAGCAGAAGGGGAAGAAAAGGCTAAAAAGGTAGAACCAACTCAAAAGGGCACTTGCCATGATTATGGCAAGGAGGGATATTGGCGAAGAAATTGCAAGATTTATCTTGAGTTCATGAAGAAGAATAAGGCATCGGATGCCCCATCTTCTTCAGATATCTTCGTTATTGATTGTCATTATATTTCCTCAAACACTTGGGTATTGGATACTGGGTGTGGCTCACATATATGTAATGACATACATGGGCTAAGGAATAGAAGAAGACTCGTTAAGGGAGAGTCGAATTTACGTGTTGGGAATGTAGCAAAGGTTGCTGCACTCGCCATCGGAACGTATTTGTTCAAACTCCCTACATGACTTGTCTTAGAACTGGACAATTGCTTTTATGTTCCTTCGTTGATAAAGAACATCATTTCTATTTCTTGTTTAAATAGAAATGGGTACCATTTGACGTTTAGTAACAATTGTTGTTACATAACTTTGAATGGAGTTCTTTATGGGACTGGAACTTTGAGAAATGGTTTTTATACGTTGGACGTATCCAATGACATTTTCAATATCGAAGAGAGCAACAAGCGTGCTCGAAAGGATAATCAATATGACTCCTACATGTGGCATTGTCGTCTTGGCCATGTAAGCAAGAAACCATGTCCGAATTACACCAATGTGGAATTCTGGAATCGTTTGAATTGGATTCATATGATACATGCGAATCATGCTTAAAAGGCAAGATGACTAAGTTACCTTTTACCGGAAAAGGTGAACGAGTGGGAGAGTTGCTAGGTCTAATACATACTGATGTATGTGGACCTATGTCAACTCAAGCTTTAGGAGGCTATAGCTACTTCATTACCTTCACCGATGATCACTCACGGTTTGGGTATGTGTTCTTGATGAAACACAAGTCTGAAGCCTTTGAAAGGTTCAAAGAATTCAGAAATGAAGTAGAGAAACAACATGACAAGAGTATTAAAATACTTCGATCGGATCGAGGTGGTGAATACTAAGTCAAGAGTTTCTTGATTATCTAAGAGACAATGGTATATTGTCTCAATGGACTCCGCCATATACACCACAACATAATGGTGTATTTAAGAGGCGTAACCGGACCTTGTTGGACATGGTCAGGTCAATGATGAATCATGCGAATCTTCCCAAGTCCTTTTGGGGCTATGCACTTCAGACAACTGTTTACTTGTTAAACAGAATGCCAACCAAGGTAGTCTCTACTACTCCATATGAGATATGGAATAGTAAGAAACCTCATTTATCTTACTTGAAGATATGGGGTTGTCCTGCTTATGTGAAGCGGACTGTATCAGACAAATTGGATGCTAAGTCTGATAAATGTCTATTTATTGGATACCCTAAGGAAACAAGGGGTTACCAATTCTATCATCCTGTGGAATAAAAGGTGTTTGTTTCAAGGCATGCTGTGTTTCTAGAGAAAGAGTTTCTCTTGCAAGAAAATAGTGGGAGTGTCGTCGAGCTTGAGGAGGCTCGAGAGACTCAAATAGGCATTGATGAGATACCTGGTGAAGCACAACAGCCGATAACTCATAGTGATGAGCAATCGGCTGGACCTATTGAAACACCACATCTTTGTAGATCTGGTAGAACACGCAACATTCCTGAGAGATATGGATTTCTCGTAAGTGAATCGAACGACGTGTTACTCATTGATGATGAGGAGCCTACCAGTTATGAAGAAGTGCTGACAAGTTCAGAAAGGGATAAGTAGCTTGATGCCATGAAGTCGGAAATGGATTCTATGTATGAAAACCAAGTTTGGAACTTGGTTGACCCACCTGAAGGCATAAAGCCTATAGGGTGCAAGTGGGTTTTCAAGAAGAAAACCGACATGTATGGTAATGTGATTACTTATAAGGCTAGATTGGTGGAGAAAGGATATCTTTAAAAGCAAGGTGTTGATTATGATGAAACCTATTCGCCTGTAGCTATGCTTAAATCCATTCGGATTCTCCTAGCCATAGCGGCTCATTATGATTATAAGATATGGAAGATGGATGTGAAAACAACTTTCCTTAATGGAAACCTGCTCGAGGACGTGTATATGATACAACCTGAGGGTTTAACATCGGTTGATAAAACCAAGGTATGCAAATTGCGACGGTCCATATATGGATTGAAGCAAGCATCCAGGAGCTGGAATATCCGTTTTGATGAGACAATAAAAGAGTTTAATTTCTCACAAAATCCAGACGAACCTTGTGTGTACAAGAAGGTTAGTAGGAGTGCAGTCATGTTCCTAGTATTATATGTCGATGACATATTACTTATAGGAGACGATGTTTCAGTCTTACAGTCAGTTAAGATTTGGTTATCCAAGACATTCTCCATGAAAGACCTGGGAGAAGCAACCTACATCCTCGAGATTAAGATCTATAGAGATAGATCGAAACGATTGCTTGGTCTTTCACAGTCTACATAATAGCTCTTTCGCCTGTGCAATAGCTTCGAAAGCAGCAAAGGAAGCGGTTTGGATCAAGAAGTTGATTTATGAACTTGGTGCGATTCCAACCATTGTTGAAGCAATACCGGTCTACTGCGACAACAATGGAGCTATTGCATAGGCGAAAGAGCCAAGGTCTCATCAACGATCCAAACATGTGCTTCGCCGCTATCATCTGATCAGAGAGATCATCAGTAGGAAGGAAATACAAATCGAGAAAATCCCCACTGAAAGAAACTTAGCGGATCCTTTGACTAAGGCATTACCTCAAAGTAAGTTTGAGGGTCATGTTAGAGCTTATGGTATTGGATACAGTAGCGATTGGCATTAGGCAAAGTGGGAGTTTGTTAGTAATATATGAGAGATGTCCTAAGGCAATTGCCTTATGTTTGAACCATTTATATGATATATGAAGACTCACTATTTGAGTATACATGTTTTCATGTATTTGATTGGATCTTAAACTCATTTACTGAATGTCCACAATACGATTCACAGCATGAAAGAATTTGTGATTGGATCACAACTAGTGAGTATCTCTACATGTGTAATTGTGATGTATCGGAATTATCCCTAGTCGATGAATTAATGGATTTGGATACTATTGATTCTGTCGAGACTAGCACGAGGTATACTCCTTGGTGTATCCAAGCAGCTGATTCTCACTAGCTGGAGACATTGTGATGTCCGGAGTTACTCGTGGATGCTAGTTCTGGTAACTAGTTCATTGGAGTGATCAGTCGTAAGACTTCATATGGTTCTTTGCATATATAGATATGTCAATGAAGTTCTTACTGCAGCTTAAGTGCGATGTTCTTTTGACTTGCGGTATTCAAGTCATCTTGATCATAAAGACTTATGCTTTGACATCTTAAGTAAGCATCTTTAAGGAGATGTGGACCCGGGATGATTGGGTATAAGTTGAAGTGATCGAAGGTGTTTGAATAGCCTATAAAGGATTCACCACTCCTTGCGAGGAGATGTATACCCATGGCCTCTCGTCGGATTGTTACTAAAGTCTTTGGCCAAAGCATTACATGTTTAGAGTAAGGTACTCTTCGATACATGTTGAGTAACTAGAATCCGTAGGATGAGGAAATGATACTCGGGCTAGGTGTGACGTAGTCAACCTAGTGGGGACTGACACTATAGACCATGTCCTGAACCAAGTGGGTATAAGATGAGTGAAGAGAATGGGTCACGATTCATTCGAGCTGCTGAAGGGTTTCAGAAATAGTTCTGGATCAACCGTTGATCTTTTCGGTTAATTGGGGATCATGATGTACTACTAGGTGCCACTCATGATCGTTCTATAATTAATGGTTAATTATAGATGGCCAACCCTAACCGAGAACCTATTTGGTCACACGCACAACGAGCATAATCGGAAGGATTTAAAACGAGCTTGAGAATGAGATTCTCAGACCGAGAAAAACTAGGTTTGGTTGGACCAAACATGGAGTGAGCATGAAATCATTTCAGTCGCAATGGAAGCGTGGATGGGTCGTGTCTTATGAAGACATGATGGATGATCCAAATTGTTTTGGTTCTAATCCAATGGAGGAGAATAAACCAAATGGTTCGGTTTGTTTTAAACGAATGAACCAAAGTTGGTTCGGTTCGTTTTAACTTAAAATAGACCAACATGGTTTGGTTTATTTTAACTTAAATTAATGGAGCGGGTTAACGGGATTTTGGTTATGATCCGATAACCATTAAGCGAATTTGTTTTCTATAAATTAGGGATTAAGGGTTTTGTTAAGCCCTAATCCTTGCAACCCTAAAGTTGCCGCCCACCCTCTCCCTCTTCTCCAAGTGGTCGGTGCCCAACTCCTTGCCGCGGCCCAAGCTCCTCCAACCGGCATCCTGCAGCTGCCGTCCTCCCCACTTGCCGGTGTCTAGCTATTGCCGGAGGAGCTCCGGTGATCTTCCTTGGCTCCGGCGACAAGGTGAGCATATTGCTTTCCTTATTTGGCTGGCGCAAGGTCTCCACCAAAGCTGTCCAGTTTTCTGGACAGCTTGTTTCCTTTTTGTCGGAGCGTCGTTTGGACGACGTTTGGTGCTCCGACAACGCCTTCCTTACCGGGGATTCGATCTCCGGTAATCCTCATAGGTGGAGGACGAAGGATTCGTCAAACGATTGACGAATACCTCTCCGAAGAAGCGAGTTTTTGTGGACTCATTTTGGATCCGAATTTTGATTCGGATCGTGATCTTCTCTCGATCACATCGTCTTCAACATGAGGCTAGTAACCCGTACGAAGACGAGGCTTGTGACTTTGTGAAGTCATCCCGAAGATACTCGGCGTGGATACGGATAGAGACGATTCTAGCGAGAATCGTTCCGGTTGATGCCTTTCCCGCTACAAGTGATATGTCAGGTATACATAGTATAAATTTCCTATTATTGCAAAATTTGAATTTACGGTTATGTCTACACATGTTGTACTATGCATGCATGTGATGTGTGTATTGTAATAAATTAGATTTATTATTTTATTCCTTCCGCTGTGCACATGTTTACGAAACATGTTCGAACACACACTCACCGCGGTGCCAGAAACCTAACAGGATATGCTTTGGAAAGCATTGGAAAGGGTGAAAATCCATTGGATATGGATTAGGAGAGTTGTTTGAGTGTGTATCAAGTTTAAGGTGTGTGAAAGTTCAAGGTTGAAATTTTAACCTTAATTTTGATGTTTTAGTATTTCTATTGGCTTAGAGACTCTCCAAGGACATTGTTAGTACAATGGTCAAGGGAGAGCAAGCCTTTAGGGGGAGGCTATCCATAATGGAATGATGGATGTTTTCTTCCTCATGAGGGGGAGAATTTTGGAAAATGGGAGAATTTGAGATGCCCAATTTGGAAATTAGGAGAGTTTGAGGATAGTCTCTCTTTAATGATATGGGACTTATCACTAGGAAGAGTAAATGCATCCTAGATGTTTTTGGACTAAGAGGGAGATTGTAAGAGATCCATGTAGGGTCAAACTTTAGCAACATGTAACTGAACGAAGCACAGTATGTCAAAAAGGGGGAGAATTGATGGGAGAATTTGAGATTACCAATTTGGTAGAATTGATAAGGAGATTTGAGTTAGGTGGCCTAACTCAAAGGTATTTGTGATTTTTGTCAAACATCAAAAAGGAGGAGATTGTTGGTGTAATCGACCTAGGTCACAATTGACCAGACTCGAGTTTGACTCGAGTGATATTTTGATGTTTGACAAAATGTATGACAATGTGATTGTCATGGAAAAGTCCAATTCATGGGTACTTGGCATGGAATGTCCAAGTGGGACACTTGGCAATGAGAAAGTCCAAGTCATGGGTACTTGGCATGGAAAGTCCAAGCATGGATCTTGGCAAGGGAAAGTCTAAGCTTGAGTCTTGGAAATTAGAAAGTCCAATAATGGTTGGCGGCGTAAAGTCCAAGCGGGAGTCTCGGCAGTATAAGCCCAATGTGCCTTAGCAGTGTAGACCAGCTTAACATGACAATAGCCGATGGAAGCACCTGAAGGCTAGCGTATGGATGAATAAGTCATTGATGACTTGGAGGGATCGGATAGGCGTGAGGCTGATGGAAGTGGCTAGAAGGCTTAGGTCTAGGCTAAGCGTGATCTAGTAAGTATGAGGGCATCACACTTGGGGTTAAACCTCATAGTTGAGGTTATCAGTCGACTGAGACTTTGGACTAGTCGATTGGTCAAGTGTTTTGACACTTGGCAATCGAGTTAACTCTTGGTAGTTGATTGGGATTATGACCAGTCGACTGTTGTGAGTCGACTGGGGTTCGACTGCAGAAAAAAACCTAGGCAAACGACTACAAACATTGGGCAGTCGACTGATGGCTTGAGCAGTCGACTGCCATGGATGACAGTCGACTGTTGGTCGAGGTTACGGGAGCAGAACGCTCGGTAGTCGACTGGTCAGTCGGCTACGACCTCGGCAGTCGACTGATGGGTAATTCCAGTGGACTGCCAGTGTATCTCTTGGCTTGAATGCCAACATGGATTAAGTCCATTGTGAGACAACGATACTGTTGGTAGTCGATTGGGGCCTTATCACAGTCGACTGCCAGGCGCGAATCTAGCCCAAATGCAGGTTATAAAAGTAGCTTGTGGAGGAGGATTTGACAGCGATTTCTATGGTTCTTTGAGGCGATTTGAAGGGGATTTGCTGCTGCAATCCAGACCTTTAAGGATCTTCTCAAGCAACCAAAAGCAAGCATGTTCACATTGTGTAAAGTTTTCTTTACTTGTATTTTTGTAGTTTACTTATATTTGCTTGTATTTGTTTCTTATTCTTGTAAGAACCTTTGTACGAGGTTTCTCCGCCTCCAACTTGTTGTCGAGAAGGAGTATTTGATTATTAGTGGTGTTTGGCATCGCTAGAGCTCATTTGAGCTCAATCTGTGGAGTAGGAACTCTAAGGTTCCGAACCATGTTATATCGCGTGTTTTTTTGTGCTTGTATTTTGTTATTGCTTTATTATTTGTATATTTGCTACGCATAACAAGTTTTGTAGCAAGCACACGATCGAATTCCATCTTCGTCAATGAACGCGTTATTCACCCCCCTCTAGCGACGTACCGATTCCTAATAATAGATCCAAATTCTCAAACCACCAACCCCTGCTGAGTTTGTCCTCCTCAGCTGCAATGGCAGCACCGTCTTACGATGTTGGTTTCACTTGATGTCTTGGAAACCTGAAGTCAATGAAAATGGTGGTGATGTGCTCTGGATCGGGAAGCATCACAGAACACAACGATGATCATTGCTGTGATCGGTGCGACTGGTGATTAGCTGGGCATCGAGATGAGCGGCGACTCAGGGATGGGGTCGGAGATGATAGGGCGGCTGAGACAGTGAGGAGAAGTTGATGACGTGAGGCGATCCACCACAGTGAGAGAAAAGGGCGCGCCTGCTGCTGTCGAGATCAGAAGAAGAGGTCGGCGACGGATCGAAATCGGGTGGCATGAGGATGATCCACTCGATCGAAAGGAGAGAAGAAGGAGCGGTCGGTGCTCGAGTGAGATCAGGACAAGAGAAAAGAGGGAATCGTGAGATCAGGGAATAGAATGGGGAAGTCGCGGCGGACCGGGAGGAAATGTGAAAATCGGAAGAAATAGTGAAAATGAAAACATAAGGTTTGTATTTAAAACTTAGGTTAATTCGACCTATTAATCCCTTAATAACAGATAGTCTAAACATGCTTTACAAAAGCTCATTCTTTTTATCCCTATGAAATGTTCATAAGACTTCCATTTAAATCCAGATTTTTTTTTAAAATTCTTGAAAATCTATAAGTCCACTTCCTATTTAACCAGGGATATTTTATTATTATTTTATTTTATTTTTATTTTTATTTTTATTTCTCGATATCTTACATTCTCCCCCACTAATAAAATTTTGGTCCCCAAATTTCCTACTCAAGTACGGGAAAACAATGTCATACTGATCAACTCAAGTACCTTGAGAAAAGTCACACCTCTCAAATAGCTAAGTCGGGGTATTGTGCTCAAATATTATTTTTCAGCTCTTATATATACTCTTAATAGACCTATTATAAGGTAAATAACTGTACCAAAGTGGAGCTCTATATCGGTGACATGTTGGGGACTTTGCTAGAATCGTAAGGTGAAACATGAATCACTATCGGAAAGGATACTCAAGGGTACTTCAAGATACTGAAAAACCCCTTGCAGTATAATTTCATCAAGGGACCCAACGAAGTCCATCTTACAACTCGTTAGAAAATGAGTGGACTTAGTTAATCGACCACCGATTACCCCAAATCATATCAAGACTTTTCCGAATTCTAGATAATCTTCCAACACAGTCCACATACTAGGCTACCACTTCCATCTTAGTACATAACCCTACTAGTCACTAATATTCCACCTTTACTTGTTGGCACACCCAACATCAACCTACGAAGTCAACCATGCCCTACATGTCGTTCCACCACCAAGAACGTTTCAAACTTACTATTTTTGGATCTACTATGAATAAATCACCGATCTCGAATGACGAACCTCCCGAAACAACTCTTCTTAAATCTATGCAGCTCCAGAAACCACCATCCTCCTAAGAGACGGAGAATTATTTTCTAACAAGAGAAATCAATCTACTGTCCAAAATCCACTCTACTACACAGAAACTATAAGTGACTGGGAGACTATAGTAACCAATCTCCCTTGTTGCAACTATCCATGTTCCAACAACTCTATAGTAGCTACCCAGTAGCTAGCCAAAAACCCATGAGCATTCCTGCTTCATACATCTACAAATCAAAATCATAACTGCTAAATCCACTTAATGTATATGATAGTTTTTCTCTTAGTTCCTCAACTGACGTAAGCATAAGATATGTCTCATTCAACTACACCGGGATTGCTCCCAATCCCCGAAATGATGCATCCGTATACATTACCCTTCCATCCACACTGGAAGGATTAACTATCATTGGTGCAAAGGATTAACTATCTACGGTAATAATTAAATCAATTCAGGGAAACCATAACATCCCTTAAGATTGTGAATATATCCAAAAATATCGTCTACAAAGACAATAACAATTGATCTCAAATACTTCAAGAATACTTGATTCCTCGAGTCTATGAACGACTAAATAGTTAATAAGTCTAACCATATTATCAAAAGCTCATAAAATTCATACCAAGTATGAAATGTCATCTTTTACACACCTGCATCCTTTTTACTCTAAGCTGATGATATCTCAATCATCACACCGACAATGATAATTGTATGACACCAAGTCACTACGATATCAACACTCCAATCATAAATCAATCCTAGAGTATACACCGGTGTCATTTAGCTGATCTAAATAGATCATCTATCCACAATGAAAGATATTCATTCTCAACAGCTACTGTATTCCATCATCGATAATCGATGCATAACCTCAAAGGTTCGTCTTTCTCTTAACAAAGAATTTTGGATCTTCTCGAGAAGAAACACTGGGACAGATAAATCTCCCATCCAACACCTACTATAATCGCAACTTACATTCTTCTAATTCCATAGTGTTTAGCAACACTGATAGATACCAATAAAATTATCTCCCAGTATGAGGTCTTCAATATCGAAACTATTCCTGAAATCACTCCAATCGCATACTCCACTTGCCTCTGCAGTGGCAAGTCTGGGAGTTCATCCAACATTACATCCAAATACTCTCAAATTATACACACATCCAAGAGACATATTATACCATCATTTCAACAATTTAACTATCCATAAGCATATGTCTATCAAAGTCTATGGCCATCCCTTGACTTTTTGGTTGTTGGTCAACATCTCACCTGATGGTAAAGATACCACCGACCCACAAAGTCGATGTATAGAGACTCTCCTAATCCCATCCAGAATCACTCTAAACTTAACGAATGTGAACTATCCGAATCAATCAGCATATAAACCGACATCATATTCCGAATGACCAATCCTTCGACCCTCTACGCCCCCTCTCGAGGAATGATGTAAACCCATCCAATTCTTGCTCTTGGCGACTGAGCTCATGTAGATGCAAAAGGCTACCATAGAGAACTGAAATCAACTGTTGAAACTGAGATACAAACCTAGAACGACTGCAATGGAGGTGGTAAACACTATTGTGCTAGTAAAGAGTACACCACCTACTGTAAAATAATGAATAACTGCCAACATCATAGCACACTTCAACTCGGAAAATGATATAGATGTTCCTGGAGAGGTAACAACTATTGTTGACTGCATGAGTCTTCTAAGATGTATTCTGTTGATACTGTTGAATAAATCGCTTCTCCCGCATGGAAGTATCAAGGAACTCCAACTAAACCTGAGGTAGTAAATCGCTGCTAGTGTGATAACCCAATCTTCTGTGATGATCTCTGTTGTTGAGATTATCAATCATCCTCCCGAAAGCAACATCAATAGCCTTCAATTGAGTCTTCAAAGTACATTCTCCTCATATGTACTGGTTGCTTACAATAGCAATAGATGAACTAATCCAACAGATAATCCGACTTTGCGTGTCGTCGTGACCCGCACTGCACGTACATAATCCCTTCGAAATCATTCTTCTGATTCCAATATTTAACTTGCAATGTCTGCTTATCGATTTCCAACTCTTAAATCACTTACTACGGAGTCATTTCCATACACATGACTTAGCCTAATGCTTTCCAATAGGATCTGATAGAAGATCCAAACATCCTGATCCGAACGTCATCCAAGAAACCGTAAGTGGCTTAAAACATCCATTCACATTCTTGAGCTATTAGGTAGGCATAAACTCTGCAAATCTAGCAACACTACATGGTACTCCATTACCAAACGATCACCCTACTTGAAGCTCAAGAATTCCCTGATAACGAGTCAAAGAAAATCGTTATGGCAATCAACCCATGTGATGTGGTTTTAATGTGTGTGACAAAGAGTTTAAGTTAGGTTGTTATGGATTTGATATGTGCGTTGAAGTCATGCAGAATATAGTAATTCGCACATGGATGGCTTGACGATAGCATTGGCAAGATTCACCATCTCATGACTCGGTCCTTGAGTCGGTGAAAGATAGCATTGCGGAAGCCATGCGCTTGGTGCATCCGAGAGACCGCTGGATGAGGAGCATTGGTGAATGTGAACAATTTAACTATCCATAAGCATATGTCTATCAAAGTCTATGGCCATCCCTTGACTTCTTGGTTGTTGGTCAACATCTCACATGATGGTAAAGATACCACCGACCCACAAAGTCGATGTATAGAGACTCTCCTAATCCCATCCAGAATCACTCTAAACTTAACGAATGTGAACTATCCAAATCAATCAGCATATAAACCGACATCATATTCCGAATTACCAATCCTTCGACCCTCTACACCCCCTCTCGAGGAATGATGTAAACCTATCCAATTCCTGCTCTTGGCGACTGAGCTCATGTAGATGCAAAAGGTTACCATAGAGAACTGAAATCAACTGTTGAAACTGAGATACAAACCTAGAACGACTGCAATGGAGGTGGTAAACACTGTTGTGCTGGTAAAGAGTACACCACCTACTGTAAAATAATGAATAACTACCAACATCATAGCACACTTCAACTCGGCAAATGATATAGATGTTCCTGGAGAGGTAACAACTATTGTTGACTGCATGAGTCTTCTAAGATGTCTTCTGCTGATACTGTTGAATAAATCGCTTCTCCCGGATGGAAGTATCAAGGAACTCCAACTAAACCTGAGGTAGTAAATCACTGCTAGTGTGATAACCCAATCTTCTGTGATGATCTCTGTTGTTGAGATTGTGAATCATCCTCCCGAAAGCAACATCAATAGCCTTCAATTGAGTCTTCAAAGTACATTCTCCTCATATGTACTGGTTGCTTACAATAGCAATAGATAAACTAATCCAATCGATAATCCGACTTTGCGTGTCGTCGTGACCCGCACTGCACGTACATAATCCCTTCGAAATCATTCTTCTGATTCCAATATTTAACTTGCAATGTCTGCTTATCGATTTCCAACTCTTAAATCACTTACTACGGAGTCATTTCCATACACATGACTTAGCCTAATGCTTTCCAATAGGATCTGATAGAAGATCCAAACATCTTGATCCGAACATCATCCAAGAAATTGTAGGTGGCTTAAAACATCCATTCACATTCTTGAGCTATTAGGTAGGCATAAACTCTGCAAATCTAGCAACACTACATGGTACTCCATTACCAAACGATCACCCTACTTGAAGCTCAAGAATTCCCTGACAACGAGTCAAAGGAAATCGTTAGGGCAATCAACCCATGTGATGTGGTTTTAATGTGTGTGACAAAGGGTTTAAGTTAGGTTGTTATGGATTTGATATGTGCGTTGAAGTCATGCAGAACATAGTAATTCGCACATGGATGGCTTGATGATAGCATTGGCAAGATTCACCATCTCATGACTCGGTCCTTGAGTCGGTGAAAGATAGCATTGCGGAAGCCATGCGCTTGGTGCATCCGAGAGACCGCTGGATGAGGAGCATTGGCGTGAAGCCAAAGAAAGTAGACTTCAGGACAAGACGCGAAGAATGGATTGCGAAGCCGTGCGCTTGATGTATTCGAGGGACGTGACTGGACGATGAGAACTTCAAGGCAAGGGACTCCAAGGGAAGATGTGAGTGAGCGATTGTAACCCAGGATGGGGTGGCTCTTAGGTGAACTTGGCCAAATGGCTAAGTGTCAGATGAGTTTTCCCGACATCAGTCGACTGCCATGATATAGCAGTCTACTGCCATAATATAGCAGTCGACTGCTCCAAGCCGACTGAAGACTTGACTGTCAATCATGGAATCCATTTTCAATATACCTAGGGACGAAGAGGGTGAACCAATTGAGAAATCACGATGGATCAAAAAGCAAAGGGAGGAGCTGTTGGGAATTGCTTCGAAGGCTCGTCGGCTCCCATGTCCCCGGGTTAAAATTTTCACTAATGAAAAGTAATCCGGATGGGATGAGTTTCCTAAGCACAACCAATTCATCGTCGTGCTAACGACTCGAGCGATCTCTTGAACAAACTTGTTGTTCAAGCAATCAACTCTTCTAGTCGTTTAGCCGCGGAAGAGACGACGGACGGATCGCCGGTTTTTGTGTTTGTCTTCGGGGTCCATGATTATACAAATACATACAAATATAAACTAGTATAATCAACACATACTAACATAAAGAACATAAGCTAGCATATCAATAAGAACATGCAAAGATCAATAATAAAAGTTGTAAAACTTTTATACCTCTCGATCTTCTATCGTATGTCCTAACCTCCTTGTAGACTTCGTGTGGGCGAAGATCCTTCACAAGTTGAAGCCTCCTAGATCACGATCTTCTTTCCTTGCTCGCTCCGAACAAGAAGAAGTATAGAAACATAACTCATCTCTTATCTAGGACCAACCATCAAGCTCCAAGCATGATGTTTGCCGCCGGCCCAAAGAGAATAAAAGGAATTGCCGACCAACCTTGAAGAAGGTTGCCACCGGCCAACCTTGATAGAGAAGAGGAGAGAATGCTCCGGCCAAGAGAGGAAGATGAGAAGCTAATCCCTTACCTTCTTGCCGCCGGCCACACACCATTGACCATGGGCGCCGCCCAAAGATTAGGGTTCTAAACCCTAATCTTGCCGCCCAAGCATTAGGGTTTTAAACCCTAATGATGCCGCCCAAGGTCTCTCCCAAAACCCTAACCTTTTTGCATTAGGTTGCCGCCCAAGCCAATGCCCTCTATTTATAGAGTTAGGCTTAAGCCTATTTTAATCTCCACCGTCGGATCTAGGAATTTAATCTCCACCGTCATATCTAGGGTTTCATCCCAACCGTCGGATCTAGGGTTTCATCCCAACCGTCGGATCTAGGATTTCATCCCATCCGTCGGATCTAGGGATTTAATCTCCACCGTCGGATCTAGGGATTTAATCTCCACCGTCGGATCTAGAGATTTAATCTCAACCGTCGTATCTAGAGATTTAATCTCAACCGTCAGATCTAGAGTTTTATGTTCCATCATTGGATCTAGACTTCATGAGGATTATATTAGGCTACGATAGGGACCATGAGGAGGAGTTGGATCTTGGCCACTCAATGGATCGGAACCACACAATCTTGATCCATCAATGATGTTCCATTCCACTAGAGGATCATCATTGAATTACCTCACCAACCCCCATAAATTAATATGGGCTCCATATATTATTTGTACATCCGTCTCCCCGTGTTTAAGATATCGAATGTCCGTCAGTTAATTGATTTACTGACCATCAATTAATTAACATCTAACTCCTCGAGTAGTACCACTCAACCTTATCATCATGTTGACTAAGTCAACCTGCAGGGTTCACATGATGAACCTTATGAGCTCCTCAAGGGGACATCATCAACCTAATATATAGGACACGATTTCCTCTTATAATCAACGACACACCATGTAAATAATATCATTTCCCAACTTACCGGGCATACTGATTTAATCCATAGAAATCTCACCCTTTGGTAAATCAAAGAAATAAATACTAAGTACATGTGCCCGTTATTATATCGGGATTAAGAGCATGTACAACATAATATCCGAGGTCCGATTCAATTATGTAGTCAGTAATAAATTGAATCACCTCTATGTCGGTCCTGCTCAATACACCTAAGTGTACTAGTGTAACTCTATGTTCAAGACAAAACAATACCAAGCTACACTACAACCATGTCAATTGTTTGTCCAAAACCATCTTGGTTGTGAGCCTCTACTTATATTCTATAAGGGACTGATAACATGATCTTCTGTGCCACACCAAGCACCATGTTATCTACAATGTAAAATATTAGACAATATGCACACATATAATAAATATAAAGTGCAAACAATGATCATGTGATTCTTATTTCAAAAATAAAAATGTTCATACAAAAGAGCTAGGCTTTCAGTATACATCCCAACAATCTCCCACTTATACTAAAAGACTATGCTGTCATCACACTGCCATACATCTGATTCCCCTTCCCTCCACATGCCTATCAAAGCTCTCGCTAGAAGGGCCTTAGTGAAAGGGTCTACCAGGTCATCCTCTGATGCAATCTAGGCGACAACAACTTCTACCTCCTTTACGATTTCTCGGACGTAGTACTTAAGCCTATGCATTTACTTACCTTATGGGCTCGTGTGGTTCCTTCAAGTTTTCAATCGACCATTATTATCACAATAAATTGTGATATTTCCGAGCAAACCAGAATCACATCCAAGTCCAGCCATTATTAGCTTCTTTGGCCGCCTAAGAGGCTGCCACATACTCAGCTTCCATGGTGGAGTCCGTCACGCATTTCTGCTGGACACTCCTCCATACAATGGCTCCACCTCCCAAAGTAAATACAAAACCCGAGGTAGACTTACTATTATCCCTATCAGATTGGAAATCAGAATCCGTGTAACCCACAGGGAGTAATTGGTCTGCCCGGTAAACTAGCATATAATCACTAGTCCTTCTCAGGCACTACAATATATGCTTTACCGCAGTCCAATGTCCCTGTCCTAGATTACTCTGATATCTGCTGACCATGCCCACGACATAGCAGATATCGGGTCTCGTACATAGCATCGTATACATGAGGCTTCCTACTGCCGAAGCATAAAGAACCGCCTTCATCTCCTCTATCTCCTCAGATGATCTAGGACACATCTCCTTAGATAAAGGAACTCCATGCGTGAAAGGTAGAAAACCTTTCTTGGAGTTTTGCATTTTAAAACAATCCATAATCGTGTCTATGTATGAAGCTTGGGATTAGCACACTAACCTTGATCCCAAGGATGTGTCCCACTTCTCCCAAGTCCTTCATATCAAACTGTTTGGACAACCATACCCTTACGTCTGATAACACTCTGATATTGTTGCCAACTACCAAAATATTATCTACGTATAGTACAAGAAATACCACTACATTTTTGTCACATCTCTTGTATGCACAAGACTCATCCGGACTTTGAATAAATCCATAAATCTGGATTTACCTCATCAAAGTGGATGTTCCAAGACCTCGAAGCTTGTTTCAATCCATAAATGGACCGATTAAGCTTACATACAAGATGCTCTTTGCCCTTAGCAATGAATCCCTCTGGTTGCTTCATATAGATGTTCTCCTCAAGACTTCCATTAAGGAAAGCTGTCTTGACATCCATCTGCCACACCTCATAATCCACATGAGCTGCTATGCATAAGAGCTCCCAGACTTGATTTGAATCCATAGATTCAATCTCAGTATTCATTGCACTTTGCAAAGATGCTGCATCTATATCTTGGATTGCCTCATCATATGTCCAGGGATCAAGTTCATGTTCGCCAGGGACCAAATCGGAAGATTCTCCCAGGAACATGAATCTTACAGGCTATCTCACAACCCTCCCACTACGATGAGGTATCACCTGTGTATCCTCTGTGACACGCGGTGCAGTGACATGTGGTATATCCTCTTGTACCGGTGGTACTGAAGTCGGGACTTCCCCTGTCAACTCCTCAAGAACAATCCTACTCGTGGGCTTGTGGTTCATCACATAGTCCTCCTCTAGAAATCTGGCATTCGTACTAACGATCACCCTCTGATCTCTAGGACTATAAAACAAACCACCCTTCGTTCCCCTAGGCTAGCCAACAAACAAGTGCACTTCTGTACGAGGTTCCAACTTACCAGCATCAGCCTTCAACACATGTGCTGGACTCCCCCATATCCGAATATGTCTTAGACTAGGCTTTCGTCCAGTCCACAACTCTGTGGGAGTAGAAGGCACTGATTTAGATGGAACCAAGTTCATAATGTACACCGCCGTATCTAGAGCATATCCCTAGAACGAATCTGGCAAGTCAGAATAACTCATCATCGATCTAACCATCTCCATAAGAGTCATATTTTTTCGCTCTGCTACACCGTTCTGCTGGGGTGTGCCAGGTGCAGACAATTGGGATTGAATCCCAACCTCTGATAAGTAGTTCCTAAACTCTCCCAAGAGGTACTTACCACCACAATCAGATCGTGGTGTCATGCATATCTTGAATAATCATCTATGAAAGAGACGAAATATTCGAGACTACCTCTTGCCTAGATAGTCATAGGACCACACAAATCAGAATGAAGCATTCCTAACACATCTTTGGCTCTATACCCCTTGGCCTTGAAAGGCCTCTTGGTCATTTTACCTTCCAAGCAAGATTCGCAGGTTGGGAGATCCTCCACCACTAATGAACCCAAAGGTCCATCAGCTATCAACCTTTGAATTCTACTCAGGTTAATATGACCAAGCCTTAGATGCCAAAGATATGTTTGGTTCATCTTCGAAGGTTCTTTTCTCTTATTGGAATTAGAAGATGAGTTATAAACTTCAATTTGCATCGTGGGAGGTTTTTGGTTCAAGTGTTTACAAATTTCCTATCAATGTACCTGAACAGATATTTTCCCTATTCCTTTTTATAACAACTCTGTCATTAAAAGAAATAGAATATCCATCCATAAACAATTTAGAAACCGAAATTAAATTCTTTCTAAATAAAGGTACATAAAGGGAATTTTCCAGAACCAAAATTTTATTTTTCTTAAGAGATAAATAAAACTTCTCCCACTGCAATAGCCGCCACCTTCATGGCATTGCCCAAGTAAATGGTAATCTCCCCTTTAGCTAGTCGTCGGGTTTCCTGGAACCCCTGCAAAGTGTTGTAGACATGATTAGTGGCTCTCGTATCTACACACCAGGTGCTGGTAGATAATGCCTCTAACCATGTTTCAACGACTGGACCAAAGGATATACATTTGTTCTTGCTTCGGATTGGGATAATTCTTCTTCTTATGTCCAGTCTGCTTGCAAGTGAAGTACTTGCCTTTCGGCTTCTTCACTCCTCCCTGAGATCCTCCCACCACCTTTGCTCCACCTTGTTTTTACTTCTTCTTGCCTTTCGACTTAGAAGTAGAAACCTCTTTGAGAAACCATGGCTTGAGGACATTCTTTGAAGAGTGCATACTTGTACTTCTTAGCAGATAAGACAATATGTAGATTCTTTTCCAATCAACATTATTTGGGTACAGTAAGTTTATTTCCTTTAGTATCATAGTAAGTGGTCTGAAAGTCATTTTTGAAAATCCTAAGAATCACAATGATCAAAATATTAGATTTCAAATATTATTGATTCCTCAAAACAATAAAATTTCGAAATCAACCAACACTTCAAAACACCGAGAATATCGCATGCCACGATAGTGTGGACGTATACGAATTCTACATTTGTAAGAGGAGATTTTACTCATTAATTTTACTATCTTGTCAACCTTACTTTTTGACAAATAAAATTAATAGTTGGTTCCTCTTTGACCCTACAAATAAAAGCAGTGACTCCGATGGGGAGGATACTTTTTATTTGCATCTAAGTGTGCACCATTACACGATACTAAGGGAACTATCTCAGATTATGTGCCTTACCGATGTGGAAGTACACACGCTCCTAAATAATTTCTTATAACCATTATTTGACCTAGTGATTCACAAACAAACTCATCCGATGGGGAGGAAGGCACTCAGAGCCGACACGCAAGTTTGTTGCATCACACGTCAAATTGTAATGGAGGCTGGGGGAATTAATTAAAATATCCCTCTCCCACTTAGTAAATTGAAAATGAGAAATTTTCAAGCACACACAACATGCATATAAAACAAATCAGCAATAAATATGAAAAAAATCAGAATTTTCCCAACTATTATGGCATTGTTCTAAATCAACCAACACCTCAAAACACCGAGAATATCGCATGCCACGATAGTGTGGACGTATACGAATTCTACATTTGTAAGAGGAGGTTTTACCCATTAATTTTATTATCTTGTCAACCTTACTTTTTGACAAATAAAATTAATAGTTGGTTTCTCTTTGACCCTACAAATAAAAATAGTGACTCCGATGGGGAGGATACTTTTTATTTGCATCTAAGTGTGCACCATTACACGATACTAAGGGAACTATCTCGGATTATGTGCCTTATCGATGTGGAAGTACACACGCTCCTAAATAATTTCCTATAACCATTATTTGACCTAGTGATCCACAAACAAACTCATCCGATGGGGAGGAAGGCACTTAGAGCCGACACGTAAGTTTGTTGCATCACACATCAAATTGTAATGGAGGCCGCGGGAATTAATTAAAATATCCCTCTCCCACTTAGTAAATTGAAAATGAGAAATTTTCAAGCACACACAACATGCATATAAAACAAATCAGCAATAAATATGGAAAAAATCAGAATTTTTCCAACTATGATGGCTTTGTTCTCCAATATGCGTCCCGTCGTGTCGCCACCTCATCCGCTCCATCTCTTCCCGCGCGCAAGTCACCAAAGAGATCCGAGCCAAGATATATCATTTTAATTTACATCCATCGATCCTATACTCCACGAAGGAGTGTACAAATAATCTAGATCGAAAGTAAACTAAAATGAGTGGCTAAACAATGCCGTATTTAATTACAAAAATTAAATACTAATTTAGCCTCGTCAACCCCGAGGATTCAAATAATATACAATCACACACACATGCAATCACATACACACATATATCGCCATAATAGTTGGATCTTATGCCTGCAACCAAAAAGTTAGCCTACGCACATCCTACTATTATCTGGCATATACAATATATGATAAGTGCGTGAAAGTAACCGAATCCAAAACACACAAAACCGGAAACTCGTCGTCGTGCTAAAATTTTCACTAATACCATTTGTTGGCCATTTCTTCGGAGGCTCGTCGGCTCCCACGTCCCCGTATTAAAATTTTCACTAATGAAAAGTAATCCGGATGGGATGAGTTTCCTAAGCACAACCAATTCGTCGTCGTGCTAACGACTCGAGCGATCGCTTGAACAAACTTGTTGTTCAAGTAATCAACTCTTCTAGTCGGTTAGCCGCGGAAGAGACGACGGACGGATCGTCGATTTTTGTGTTTGTCTTCGGGGTCCATGATTATACAAATACATACAAATGTAAACTAGTATAATCAACACATACTAACATAAAGAACATAAGCTAGCATATCAATAAGAACATGCAAAGATCAATAATAAAAGTTGTAAAACTTTTATACCTCTCGATCTTCTATCGTATGTCCTAACCTCCTTGTAGACTTCGTGTGGGCGAAGATCCTCCACAAGTTGAAGCCTCCTAGATCACGATATTCTTTCCTTGCTCGCTCCGAACAAGAAGAAGTATAGAAACATAACTCATCTCTTATCTAGGACCAACCATCAAGCTCCAAGCATGATGTTTGCCGCCGGCCCAAAGAGAATAAAAGGAATTGCCGACCAACCTCAAGAAGGTCACGCCAACCTTGATAGAGAAGAGGAGAGAATGCTCCGGCCAAGAGAGGAAGATGAGAAGCTAATCCCTTACCTTCTTGCCGCCGGCCACACACCATGGACCATGGGCGGCGCCCAAAGATTAGGGTTCTAAACCCTAATCTTGCCGCCCAAGCATTAGGGTTCTAAACCCTAATGATGCCACCCAAGGTCTCTCCCAAAACCCTAACCTTTTTGCATTAGGTTGCCACCCAAGCCAATGCCCTCTATTTATAGAGTTAGGCTTAAGCCTCCTTTAATCTCCACCGTCGGATCTAGGAATTTAATCTCCACCGTCAGATCTAGGGTTTCATCCCAACCGTCGGATCTAGGGTTTCATCCCAATCGTCGGATCTAGGATTTCATCCCATCCATCGGATCTAGGGATTTAATCTCCACCATCGTATCTAGAGATTTAATCTCAACCGTCGGATCTAGAGATTTAATCTCAACCGTCGGATCTAGAGTTTTATGTTCCATCATTGGATCTAGACTTCATGAGGATTATATTAGGCTACGATAGGGACCATGAGGAGGAGTTGGATCTTGGCCACCCAATGAATCGGAACCACACAAACTTGATCCATCAATGATGTTCCATTCCACTAGAGGATCATCATTGAATTACCTCACCAACCCCCATAAATTAATATGGGCTCCATATATTATTTGTACATCTGTCTCCCTGTGTTTAAGATATCGAATGTCCGTCAATTAATTGATTTACTGACCATCAATTAATTAACATCTAACTCCTCGAGTAGTACCACTCAACCTTATCATCATGTTGACTAAGTCAACCTGCAGGGTTTACGTGATGAACCTTATGAGCTCCTCAAGGGGACATCATCAACCTAATATATAGGACACGGTTTCCTCCTATAATCAATGACACACCATGTAAATAATATCATTTCCCAACTTACCGGGCATATTGATTTAATCCATAGAAATCTCACCCTTTGGTAAATCAAAGAAATAAATACTAAGTACATGTGCCCGTTATTATATCAGAATTAAGAGCATGTACAACATAATATTCGAGGTCCGATTCAATTATGTAGTCAGCAATAAATTGAATCACCTCTATGTCGGTCCTGCTCAATACACCTAAGTGTACTAGTGTAACTCTATGTTCAAGACAAAACAAAACCAAGCTACACTACAACCATGCCAATGGTTTGTCCAAAACCATCTTGGTTGTGAGCCTCTACTTATATTCTACAAGGGACTGATAACATGATCTTCTGTGCCACACCAAGCACCATGTTATCTACAATGTAAAATATTAGACAATATGCACACATATAATAAATATAAAGTGCAAACAATGATCATGTGATTCTTATTTCAAAAATAAAAATGTTCATACAAAAGAGCTAGGCTTTCAATATACATCCCAACAGGAGCACCTTACAAACTCAAAAGCGAAACACCACCTCTTCAATGTGCTCCCCCAACAAGAGATAAAATGAATAGGAGAATGTGCAAGTGCCAAGGATATGTGGGAAAGGTTGATTGAGCTTCATGAAGGCACCTCCGAGGCAAAGTTAGCAAGAAGAGATGTCCTCTACTCCCAACTCAACAATATCAAACTCGATAAAGGGGAGAAGGTAACATCTTTACATTCACACTTTAAAGAGATTATTAATGGTCTAACAAGTGTAGGGGAGAAGCTCTTCAATAAAGACATGATCATGAAGGCTATAGATGTCTTCCCTCGGTCATCCAAATGGAGCTCCATGGTGGACTCCTTCTATATTTCAAAGAATCTAGAGGTAAGTACTCTAGATGAATTTTTCTCTACTATGGAACTTCATGAAACTAGAATTGAAGGTATAGTAGAGGAACCAAGGAGTCAACCAAGGGGAGTGACACTAATAGCAAATAAAGGAAAGAACAAGATGCCTTCACCCTCTTCATCTGATGAATCATCCTCTTCCTCCATGGATAACAATGAGAAGGCCTACATGGTAAGAAAGGTAAGGCGTGCATTGAAAAATTTTAAATTTAACAAATCTAATAATAGGAGGAGAAGGCTGAGCCGAAAAATTATTTGCTACAATTGCCAAGGAGAGGGACATATAAGAGATGATTGTCTTCTCTTGAACAAAAGCAAGGAGGAAAAGAGGAAGAAAGAAGAGAAGAAGAAGGGGAGCAAGAAAAAGGAAGAAGAAAGAAAAACAAAAAAAGAAAGGGAAGGCCAAGGCACACAAGGAAACATGGGATGATCCATCATCCTCATCAGAAGAAGAAGAAGCCTTCACAAGCCTTGCACTCATGGTAATAGAAGATTTGGACTCTACCTCCTCCTCCGAGCAAGAAGAAAGAAGTTCTAGTGAGGAGAGCTCAAGTGAAGGGGGAGCTTCATCTTCATCCTCATCGGAATCGGAGGAAGAATATATGAAAACTATGGTAACAAATCTTTCCCCTAAGAAAATTGTTTCCATGATTTCAAGTTTAACTAGGGGCTTATTTAAAATGAAAAATAGAAATAAATGCATGCAAAATGAAATTAAGGCCCTAGAAGAAGAACTAGCAAATGCATGCTCACATGTTGATTATGTTCCTTTTGATGTTAATGATGCATGTATTGAGGAAAATAAGGCCTTTAGGGAAAAGGTAGATCATTTAACTAAGGCCTTAGAAAAATTCACAATTGGCTCCAACACTCTAAACATGATTATTGGGAGCCAAAGGGCAAGTTTTAATAAGAAAGGCCTAGGTTATAAGGGAACTAAAAATGAAAAGGCCTATCATCGCCTAATTACTAGGGGTCAAGCAAAAAATACAATGGTAGATAGAAAATGGATCCCTAAGGAGTTTTTGATGAGTCCTATAGGAAAGAACTTATATTGGGTTCCTAAATACATCCTCAAGGGTTAGAAAAACCCTAGGATAGTCAACTATAGTGGACTTTATTCATATCATATTATATGGTTGACTTAGGATGATGTGAGTTATAACTTTTTGATTTATAGTGTTGGGTGATGATAATGTGATCATAACATGAAATTATGTATAATCTTTGTTTTTTAATCATGATATGCAATAATTGAAAATATTTGATAATGATTGATAATACATGTTCTTATGATCATATTGGGTGTTTTAGGATATAGATACTTAACCTTGGCAGAATTGCATAAAATTGATGGTTAAGTATGAAATACCTTTAGGTTCATCTCACACTCACTATAGGCTAACTTGATTGAAAACATAGCATGGGTAAGATGTTAGGTTGATACAAATGATCCACTAATGCTTATGACATTTAGATGGTCATTTACATGTATCATGATAGTAATCATAGACCAACTATGGGGAAAGCAAATGTTTAATCAATGGACATATTGCCCATAGATCATAGTTGGATATTTTAAATGATTTAAAAACATTTCATGTTTCATAAATAGTGAGTTCATGTTTTGAAAAGTTTCAAGGCAAAACTAGGCTTTAAAGTTGATAAAAACTTTAGACATTTTACAACTTTTGAGTTTTTGCTTAATTTTCGAAAATAGAATGAATTTTCATGAAAAATCATTTTCCACTGATAAAGGACTTACATGAAATATGTTCTCCAAATTTCATGATTTTTTGAATTTCCTAGAATTTTTAATGCATTTCTGAAATTGGACTTCGAAAATCAAAAATTCTGAAATTTAGGTGCTAGTCGACTGATGCTCTGATTCAGTCGACTAATGTACTGTGCACGAGCACAGTAACTTGTTTTATCAAGTTTTGAATTTGGTTTTGGTTATTTTCTTTCCCTAGACTTGATGCCATGCTTGTACAATATTTGTATAATATTTTTGATGGTGTCAAAGGGGGAGAAATTGTGAGTTTAAGTTAATCATGCTAGGGGGAGAATTAGCATGTCTTAAGGGGGAGTTGTGATACTCATGTTTACTTAAATGCTTTCTTACCTTATGTATTTTTGTAATTGTTTTACCTAACTTAAACAGATTTCCACACATCAAAAAGGGGGAGATTGTTAGGGCAATCAACCCATGTGATGTGGTTTTGATGTGTGTGACAAAGGGTTTAAGTTAGGTTGTTATGGATTTGATATGTGCGTTGAAGTCATGCAGGACTTAGTAATTCGCACATGGATGGCTTGACGATAGCATTGGAAAGATTCACCATCTTATGACTCTGTCCTTGAGTCGGTGAAGAATAGCATTGCAGAACCCGTGCGCTTGGTGTATCCGAGGGACTGCCGGACGAGGAGCATTGGAGTGAAGCCAAAAAAAGTAGACTTCAGGGCAAGACGCGAAGGATGGATTGCGAAGCCGTGCACTTGATGCATCCGAGGGATGTGGCCGGATGAAGAGAACTTCAAGGCAAGGGACTCCAATGGAAGATGAGAGTGAGCAATTGTAACCCGGGACGGGGTAGCTCTTAGGTGAACTTGGCCAAATGGCTAAGTGTCGGATGTGTTTTCCTGACATCAGTCGACTGCCATGATATGACAGTCGACTGCTCCAAGTTGTCTGAAGACTCGAATGGTGTTCGAGTCTAGTTTCTATCCCAGCAGTCGACTGCCAAGGATTGGCAGTCGACTACCGAAACCATCAGTCGACTGTTGATGGCAGCAATCAATTGGTCACGAGGGTTTTAGGTAGAGAACGTTGTATAGTTGACTGCTCGCTTCGGGCACTCGACTGTTAGCTCCATCAGTCGACTGATGGGAAGATTAGTCGACTGATGTTGGAGCCGTTGGTTGGAATCTAATGTGAAAGAAGCTGTTGCGAGGCAACAGCGACAACAGTAGTCGACTGATGGCTCGGTCAGTCGATTGCTAGCTGCCCAACAGGAAGAATGGTCTCTTCCCTATAAGAAGGGGCCTTGGGTCATCTTGGGGGGGGGGGGGGGGTTAATGCTTAACCTCTAAACATCTCCCAAGTGCCCAACACATTTTCAATCCTCTTCCTTGAGCTTAGTTCAATCATATTGTAAGAGGAGTGATTTGTGTAAGAAAGGTTACCTCCACCTAGCTTTGTGCAAAGGAGAGATTAGTGGATTGATTAAGGAGTGATTCACCTTGGAACGAATCGGGTCGTGGATTAGCGGCAAGGGTCGTGAACCACGTTACGCACTCGTGTTAGCGTTTGTCTCCTTTCTTATTGCTTTTTATTAATTGTTTTACTTTAGCATTACATTTCCGCTGTGCTAACAAGCTTGTAGACGAGCAATCAACGAACGATCTCCACCGTACACGAGAAAGACTATTCACCCCCCTCTAGCCGACCACCGATCTTCCAACAAAAATAACATGGGAAAATACTCTCTCACAATATAACTACACCATGATCAAGTAATATTGTCATGCCCAGAGAGTATGCCGAGCCGAAAAGCAAACGCACAATATCTCCTCTGTACGTGACAACATATCCTCTTTATACAAGCCTTTCGGCCACAACTACAATAACATATACAAATGTAAATATAATAATGCACAGCGGAAACTATCACAATGACATAACAACTACACACAGTGCATACTGGTATGACTAACACAACATAAAGAAAGCATCGTGAAAACCCGAATCAATAAGTGCGTACATCAACAACGTCAAACACAACATCCACCATATAAATCTGGATCGATATATAAATCATCCGAAAACAAAAGGAAATATAAATCCAAGCCAGGACCCTTGGAAATGAGATGAGAGGTTGCCAGCCAACATTGCTCTAAGCCCATCACGGAGTCGAGTTCCTGTTAAATGGGCAACAAAAAACTCAGGGTCTGTGGTGGTGAGTACAAAACTCAGCGGTAATAAGAATAAAGGTGCATGCATATTATATACATATATATATCACATGCGAGTCAAAAATATACTGTCTAAAGGTATAACAGGTATACACCAGCATGATATAACAACTGTATAACTAAACTGATCAATAATAATTACATAAGGTACTGACATACCTGAAGATCGACAACAATGGAACTCATACTACCTGAGTATAAATAACATAATACAACACCTACAACATGGTAGAGTAAAACTAACTCTATAATCGACAAACTTGAAGGGAATTGCTTCCCGCTTTGGTCGCTTGTGCATGACGATCCTCTCTACGTCCCCAGATTAAAAAAATTAATCCTTGATGAAGACGGATTACTCAAGAAACTGATCCATCATCGTGCTATTTGATTCGAGTGGTCTCTTGAATAAATTTGTTGTTCAAGCAACCTAACTCTTTTCCACGATTAGCCGCAGAATAGATGATGTAGGGATCGCTGATTTTTGTGTTTATCTTCAGGGTCCAAGTAAATTAACCACATACAATTACAAACATAATACAAAGGAACAAAAGGAAACCAAAACAAGAATTATACCTCTTGTTTACCTCTTGGTCTTCTATTGTATGCCCCATCCTCTTCTTGAACGTTGTGTGGGCAATGATCCTCCAAGAATTGAAACCTTCTAGATCTCATTCTTCCCTTCCTTGCTCGCTCCAAACAAAGGGAAGAATATCAAACACTTCTTCTCCTATCTAGTGCCGATCACCAAGCCACCAACTTGGTTGTTACCGCTGGCCAACGAGAGGAAGAAGGAGATGGTGTGGGCGCCGGCCAAGAGCTCCAAGGGAAGAAACCCTAACACTTGTTGCTGCCGGCCAAAGCAGAAGAAGAAGAGATATGGGTGCCGGCCAAGAGAGAAAGAAGAAGAGGGGCACCGACTAAACATTAGGAAGAGAGGAAAAACTTCCACTTGTTTCCGCCCAAAAAACTTCTCTAAATCCTACCCACCCAACCCTTTAAAGCAAACCCTAATCTCCATTGATTAGTTGCCGTCCAAGCCAAGGAGAAAATCCTAGAATTCCAATTCTTAGTTGCCGCCCAAGCCAAGGCCTCCTATTTATAGATTTTGCCCAAACCTCCTTTTAATCGTGTCCATTAGATCTAGGTTTCATGAGGGTTTTAATAGGCTATAATAGGGACCATGAGGAGGAGTTGGATCTTGGCCACCCAATGGATCTGGCCCACATAAAATCCTATCCATTAATGATGATCCATTCCACTAGAGGATTATCATTGATCTACCTCACCAACCCCCATAAATAAATATGGGCTCCATATATTAATTGTACAAATGTCTCTCCGTGTTTAAGATATCGAATGTCCGTCAATTAATTAATTTACTAAGAATTAATTAATTAACATCTAACTTCATGAGTAGTACCACTCAACCTCATCATCATGTCGGATCAAGTCTACCTGCAGGGTTTACATGATGATCCTTATGAGCTCCTCAAGGGGACATCATCATCCTAATATATAGGACATAGTTTCCTCCTATAATCAATGACACACCATGTAAATAATATTATTTCCCAACTTACCGAGCCTATTGATTTAATCTATAAATCTTGCCCATTGGTAAATCAAAGAAATAAATATTAAGTACATGTGCCCGTTATTATATCGGGATTAAGAGCATGTACACCATAATATCCGAGGTCTGATTCAATTATGTAGTCAGCAATAAATTGAATCACCTCTAAATCGGTCCTGCTCAATACACACAAAGTGTACTAGTGTAATTCTATGGTCAAGATAAACTAATACCAAATTTCACTACAACCATACCAATGGTTTGTCCAAAACCATTTTGGTTGTGAGCCTCTACTTATACTCTACAAGGAACTGATAACATGATCTTCTGTGTGACACCACACATCTTGTTATCTACAATGTAATGTATCAGACAATATGCATAACCATAAATATGTAAACAATGATCATGTGATTCTTATTTCAAAAATAAAGATGTTCATACAAAGAATAGACTTTTCAGTATACATCCCTATAATCTCCCACTTATACTAAAAGGCAATGTTGTCCTCATACTGTCATACATCTGATTCCCATTCCCTCCACATGCCTATCAAAAGCTCTCGCTGGAAGGGCCTTAGTGAAAGGATCTGCCAAGTTATCCTTTGATGCAATCTTGGCTACAACAACTTCTCCTCGCTTTACGATCTCTCGTATCAGGTGGTACTTACACTCTATGTGTTTACTTGCCTTATGGGCTCGTGGTTCCTTCGAGTTTGCAATTACACCACTGTTATCACAATAAATTATGATAGTTCTAGGAAAACCAGGAATCACATCCAAGTCCATCAAGAAGTTCCTGAGCTTTACAACTTCTTTGGTTGCCTCAGAGGCTGCCACATACTCAGCTTCCATGGTGGAGTCTGCCACACATTTCTGCTTGACACTCCTCCATACAATGGCTCCACCTCTTAAAGTAAACACAAAACCCGAGGTAGACTTACTGTTATCCCTATCTGATTTGAAGTCGAAATCTGTATAACCCACAGGGAGTAATTGATCTGCCTGGTATACCAGCATATAATCCCTAGTCCTTCTCAGGTACTTCAATATATGCTTTACCGCAGTCCAATGTCCCTGTTCTGGATTACTTTGATATCTGCTAACCATGCCCACGGCAAAGCAGATATTTGGCCTCATACATAACATAGCATACATGAGGCTTCCTACCACCGAAGCATAAGGAACCACCTTCATCTCCTTTATCTCCTTTGATGTTCTAGGACACATCTCTTTAGATAAAGGTACTCCATGCCTACAAGGTAGAAAACCTTTCTTGGAGTTCTGCATGCTAAAATGAGCCAAAATAATGTCTATGTATGAAGCTTGAGATAAGTACAATATCCTTTTTCTGCGATCTCTTATAACCTTGACCCCAAGGATGCATCCCACTTCTCCTAAGTCCTTCATATCAAACTGTTTGGACAACCATACCCTTATGTCTGATAACATTTTGACATTGTTGTCAATTAACAAAATGTCATCTACGTATAGTACAAGAAATACCACTACGTTTTTGTCACATCTCTTGTATACACAAGACTCATCCGAACTTTGAATAAATCCAAAAGACTGGATTACTTCATCAAAGAAGATGTTCCAAGATCTCGAAGCTTGCTTCAATCCATAAATGGACCGATTAAGCTTGCACACAAGATGCTCTTTGCTCTTTGCAATGAATCTCTCTGGTTGCTCCATATAGATGTTTTCCTCAAGACTTCCATTAAGGAAATCTGTCTTGACATCCATCTGCCACACCTCATAATTCATATGAGAAGGAATAGATAAGAGAATCCGGATAGACTTAAGCATGACTACCGGCAAAAAGGTCTCCTCATAATCGATACCCTTTTTATGAGTATACCCTTTCGCTACAAGCCTTGCTTTGAAGGTTTCGACCTTCCCATCTATTCCTCTCTTTCTTTTGTAGATCCACTTGCATCTAATGGTTTTTACACCATTGGGTGGTTCTACTAGCTCCCAAACCTGATTTGAATCCATAGATTCTATCTCAGAATTCATCGCACTTTGCCAAGATACCGCATCTTTATCTTGGATTGCCTCGTCATATGTCCAGGGATCAGGTTCATGTTTGCCAGGGACCAAATCAGAAGATTCTCCCAAGAACATAAATCTATCAGGTTGTCTAACAACCCTCCCACTACGATGAAGTATCACCTGTGTATTCTCTGTGACACGCGGTGCAGTCACTTGTGGTATATCCTCTTGTACCGATGGTACTGAAGTAGTGACTTCCCCTCTCAATTCCTCTAGAACAATCTTACTCATGGGTCTGTGGTCCATCACATAGTCTCCCTCTAGCAATCTTGCGTTCGTGCTAACGATCACCCTCTGATCTCTAGGACTATAGAACAAACCACCTTTTATTCCTCTAGGATAGCCTACGAACATGTGCACTTTTGTACGAGGTTCCAACTTACCAGCATCTGCCTTCAGCACATGTGTTGGACTCCCCCAAATCCGAATATGTCTCAGACTAGGCTTTCGCCCATTCCACAATTCTATGGGAGTAGAAGGCACTGATTTAGATGGTACCAAGTCCAGAATATACACTGCCGCATCCAGAGCATACCCCCAAAACGAATCTGGTAACTCAGAATAACTCATCATCGATCTAACCATCTCTATAAGAGTCATATTCATTCGCTCCGCTACACCATTCTATTGGGGTGTGCCAGGTGCAGACAATTGGGATTGAATCCTAGCCTCTGATAAGTATTTCCTGAACTCTCCCAAGAGGTACTCACCACCACGATTAGATCATAGTGTCTTGATACTTTTACCTTGACGTTTCTCCACATCAGCCTTGAATTCTTTGAACCTATCAAAGTATTCAGACTTGTGGCGCATCAAGTAAATGTATCCATATCTTGAATAATCATCTATAAAAGAAACAAAATATTCAAAACCATCTCTAGCCTGGATAGACATAGGACCACACAAATAAGAATGAACCAATTCCAACACATCTTTAGCTATATACCCCTTGGCCTTAAAAGGCCTCTTGGTCATTTTACCTTTTAAGCAATATTAGCAGGTTGAGAAATCTTCCACTACTAATGAATCCAGAGGTCCATCAGCTATCAACCTTTGAATTCTACTCAGGTTAATATGACCTAACCTTAGATGCCAAAGATATATTTGGTTCATTTTCGAAGGTTCTTTTCTCTTATTAGATTTAGAAGATGAGTTATTTACTTCTATTTGCATCGTGGGAGCTTTAGGTTCAAGGGTATATAAATTTCCTATTAATGCACCAGAACAGATAATCTCCCTATTCCTTTTTATAACAACTCTGTCATTAAAAGAAATAGAATATCCATCCAAAAACAATTTAGAAACTGAAATCAAATTATTTCTAAATAAAGGTACATAAAGGTAATTTTTCAGAACCAAAGTTTTATTCCTATCAAAAGATAAATAAAGTTCTCCCACTTCAATAGATGCAACCTTCATAGCATCACCCAAGTAATCGGTAATCTCCCCCTCAGCTAGTCATCTGGTTTCCTGGAACCCCTGCAAAGTATTGCAGACATGATCAATGACTCTCGTATCTACACACCAGGTGCCGATAGATAACACCGCTAAACATGTTTCAACAACTAGACCAAAAGATATACCTTTGTTCTGCTTCAGGTTGGGGCAGTCCTTCTTCCAATGTTCAATTTGCTTGCAAGTGAAGCACTTGCCTTTCGGCTTGTTCACTCCTCCCTAAGATCCTCCCGCCACCTTTACTCCATCTTGTTTCTTCTTCTTCTTGCCTTTTGGCTTAGAAGTAGAAACCTTCTGAGCAACCATGGCCTGAGCCTGAGCACTCTGACGAAAAAGTCCCTCTGCCACCTGGAGTTCTGTCAGAAGCTCCACCAATGAATACAACCTCTTGTTCATGTTGTAGTTCTGGTGAAATTACTCAAAACTCCTAGGTAGAGATTGGAGAATGATATCGACCTGGGTTTCCCCATCGATCTCAGCTCCAAGGACCTCCAGCTCATTCAAATGAGCCATCATCTTGAGAACATGATCCCTCATGGGTGTTCCCTCAATCATGGTGATCGTCATCAAGTTCCTCATGGCTTCTTACCTAGCAGCCCGATTCTAGTGTCTGAAAAGTTTCTTGAGATTGAGCATCATGTCATAAGCAGTAGACATGACTTGATGCTGATGTTGCAATACATTTGACATAGAAGCCAAAATGTAACACCGCGCCATCTAATCATCCTTTATCAACTTCTTATAACTCTCTTTCTCCTTTTCCCCAGAATCATTTGCAGGCTTAGGAGGACACTCTTCGAGAAGTACATACTTATACTCCTCAACAGTCAAGACTATATCCAGATTTCTTTTCCAATCCACATAGTTAGGTCTAGTAAGTTTATTTTCCTTTAGTATCACAGCAAGTGGGTTGAAAGTCATTTTTGAAAAACCTAAGAATCACATAGATCAAAACATTAGATTTCAAAAATTTATTGATTCCTCAAATAATAAAATTTTAAAATCAACCAACACCTTAAAACACCGAGAATATCGTATGCCACGATAGTGTGGACGTATACGAATTCTACATTTGTAAGAGGAGGTTTTACCCATTAATTTTATTATCCTGTCAACCTTACTTTTTGACAAATAAAATTAATAGTTGGTTCCTTTTCGGCCCTACAAATAAAAGCAGTGACTCCGATGGGAAGGATACTCCTATTTGCATCTAAGTGTTCACCATTATTCGATACTAAGATAATTATCTCGGATTATGTGCTTTCCGATGGGGAAGTACACATGTTCCTAAATAATTTCCTATAACTATATTTGACCTTGTGATTCAAAAAATAAACTCATCCGATGGGGAGGAAGACACTCAAAGCCAACGCACAAGTTTGTTCGCATCACATGTCAAATTGTAATGGAGGTCATGGGAATTTTAAAAAAATATCCCTCTCTCACTTAGTAATTTAAAATGAGGAATTTTCCTAGCACACAATATGCATATCAAACAAGAAGCAATAAATATGAAAAAAAATATTTTCCAACTATTATGGCTTTTGTTTTTCAATATGTCTCCCGTTGTATCGCCATCTCGTCCGCTCCTCCATACACCATGTACAAGCCATCTGGAGATCTGAGCCGAGAAAAATTATTTTAATTTAAATCCATCCATCCTATACTCCACAAAGGAGTGTACATGAAATCTAGATCGAAAGTAAACTAAAATAAAAGAGTGGCTAAACAATGTCGTACTTAATTATAAAAATTAAATACTAGCCTCGTCAACCCCGAGGATTCAAATAATATTACAATTACACACATCCAATCACATACACACACATATGACCATAATAGTTGGATCTTATGCCTGAAACCAAAAAGTTAGTCTACGCACATACTACTATTATCTGGCACATATAATATATGATAATTGCATAAAAGTATCCGAATCCTAAACACACAAAATTAGAAACCATGGCTCTGATACCACTTGAAGGGAATTGCTTCCCGCTTCGGTCGCTCGTGCATGGCGATCCTATCTACGTCCCCGGATTAAAAAAATTAATCCTTGACGAAGACGGATTACTCAAGCAACCGATGCATCATCGTGCTATTCTATTTGAGTGGTCTCTTGAACAAACTTATTGTTCAAGCAACCTGACTCTTTTCCTCGATTAGCTGCGGAATAGATGATGTACGGATCGTCGGTTTTTGAGTTTATCTTCGATGTCTAAGTAAATTAACCACATACAATTACAAACATAATACAAAGGAATAAAAGGAAACCAACACAAGAATTATACCTCTTGTTTACCTCTTGGTCTTCTATTGTATGACCTATCCTCTTCTTGGGCGTTGTGTGGGCAACGATCCTCCAAGATTTGAAACCTTCTAGATCTCGTTCTTCCCTTCCTTATCTAGTGCCGATCACCAAGCCACCAACTTGGTTGTTGCCACCGGCCAAGGAGAGGAAGAAGGAGATGGTGTGGGCACTGGCCAAGAGCTCCAAGGGAAGAAACCCTAACACTTATTGCAACCGGCCAAAGGAGAAGAAGAAGAGATATGGGCGCCGGCCAAGAGAGAAAGAAGAAGAGGGGCGTCGACTAAACCTTAGGAAGAGAGGAAAAACTTCCACTTGTTGTCGCAAAAAAAAAAAAATGTAAACCCTTGCCGCCCAACCCTTTGAAGCAAACCCTAATCTCCAATGATTAGTTGTCGCCCAAGCCAAGGTGCAAATCCTAGATTCAAATTCTTAGTTGCCACCCAAGCCAAGGCCTCCTATTTATAGATTTTGCCCAAACCTCATTTTAATCGTGTTCGTTCGATCTAGGTTTCATGAGGGTTTAATAGCTATAATAGGGACCATGAGGAGGAGTTGGATCTTGGCTACCCAAAGGATCTGACCCACATAAAATCCGATCCATTAATGATGATCCATTCCACTAAAGGATTATCATTGATCTACCTTACCAACCCCATAAATAAATATGGGCTTCATATATTAATTGTACAAATGTCTCTCCGTGTTTAAGATATCAAATGCCCGTCAATTAATTAATTTTCTGACAATTAATTAATCAACATCTTACTCCATGAGTAGTACCACTCAACCTCATCATCATGTCGGACCAAGTTCACCTGCAGGGTTTACATGATGATCCTTATGAGCTTCTCAAGGGGACATCATAATCCTAATACATAGGACACAATTTCCTCCTATAATCAACGACGAACCATGTAAATAATATTATTTCCCAACTTACCGAGCATATCGATTTAATTTATAAATCTCGCCCATTGATAAATCAAAGAAATAAATACTAAGTACATGTGCCCGTTATTATATCAGGATTAAGAGCTTGTGTTGGGTTTTCGGCACCGCGGCGAGTGTGTGTTCGAACATGTTTCGTAAACATGTGCACAGCGGAAGGAATAAAATAATAAATCTAATTTATTACAACACACACATCACACACATGCATAGTACAACATGTGTAGACATAACCGTAAATTCAAATTTTGGCAATAAAAGGAAATTTATACTACGTATACATGACGTATCACGTGTAGTGGCAAAGACATCAACCGAAACGATTCTTACTAGAATCGTCTCTATCCGTATCCACGCTGAGTATCTTCGGGATGACTTCACAAAGTCACGAGCCTCGTCTTCGTACGGGTTACTAGCCGCGTGTTGAAGATGATGTGATCGAGAGAAGATCACGATCCGAATCAAAATTCGGATCCAAAACGAGTTCTCAAAAACTCGCTTCTCCAGAGAGGTATTCGTCAACCGTTTGACGAATCCTTCGTCCTCCACCTATGAGGATTACCGGAGATCGAATCCCCGGCAAGGCTACCGCTGTTGGAGCTCCAAACGTCGTCCAAATGATGCTCCGACGAGAAGAAAACAAGCTGTCCAGAAAACTGGACAGCTTTGGTGGAGGAATAGGGGCCGGCCAAAAGGGAAGGTTGAAGCTCACCTTATTGCCGAACCCAAAGGAGATCACCAGAGCTTCTCCGGCAGCAGCTCGACGCGGACAAGAGGGAAGGACAACACATTCTGGACCCCGGAAAGGGAGCTAGGTGGTGGTGGGCGGTGACACTAGGGTTGGCGCCGACTACACCAAGGAAAGGAGGGGGCGGCAACAATTAGGGTTGCTTGGCTTTTGGATTAGGGCTTAACAAAACCCTTAAGGCCTATTTTATAGAGAACAAATTCTCTTAATGGTTATCGGATCATAACCAAAGGTCCGTTAACCCGCTCCATTAATTTAAGTTAAAATAAACCAAACCATGCTGGTTTATTTTAAGTTAAAACGAACCGAACCAACTTTGGTTCATTCGTTTAAAACAAACCAAACCCTTTGGTTTATTCTCCTCCATTGGATTAGAACCAAACCAATTTGGTTCATCCATCATGTCTTCATAAGACATGACCCATCCACGCTTCCATTGCGACTGAAATGATTTCATTCTCGCTCCATGTTTGGTCCAACCAAACCTAGTTTCTCTCGGTCTGAGAATCTCATTCTCAAGCTCATTTTAAATCTTTCAGATTACGCTCGTTGTGCGTGTGACCAAATAGGTTCTCGGTTTATGTTGGCCGTCTATAATTAACCATTAATTATAAAACGATCATGAGTGGCACCTAGTAGTATATCATGATCCCCAATTAACCGAAAAGATCAACGGTTGATCCAGAACTATCTCTGAAACCCTTCAGCAGCTCGAATGAATCGTGCCCCATTCCCTTCACTCATCTTAAACTCACTTGGTTCAGGACATGGTCTATAGTGTCAGTCCCCACTAGGCTGACTACATCACACCTAGCCCAAGTATCATTTCCTCGTCCTACGGATTCTAGTTACTGCACATGTATCGAAGAGTACCTTACTCTAAACATGTAATACTTTGGCGAAAGACTTTAGTAACAATCCGACGAGAGGCCGTGGGTATACATCTCCTCGCAAGGAGTGGTGAATCCTTTATAGGCTATTCAAACACCTTTGATCACTTCGACTTATACCCAATCATCCCGGGTCCACATCTCCTTAGAGATGCTTGCTTAAGATGTCAAAGCATAAGTCTTTATGATCAAGATGACTTGAATACCACAAGTCAAAGGAACATCGCACTTAAGCTGCAGTAAGAACTTCATTGACATAACTATATATGCAGAGAACCATATGAAGTCTTACGGCTGATCACTCCAATGAACTAGTTACCATAACTAGCATCCACGATTAACTCCGGACATCACAATGTCTCCAGCCAGTGAGAATCAACTGCTTGGATACACTAAAGAGTATACCTCATGCTAGTCTCGATAGAATCAATGGTGTCCAAATCCATCAATTCATCGACTAGGGATAATTCCGATACATCACAATTACATATGTAGAGATACTCACTAGTTGTGATCCAATCACAAATTCTCTCATGCTGTGAATTGTATCGTGGACATTCAGTAAATGAGTTTACGATCTAATCAAATACATGAAAATATGTATACTCAAATAGTGAATCTTCATTTATCATATAAATTGTTCAAACATAAGGCGATTGCCTTAGGACATCTCTCATATATCACTAACAAACTCCCACTTGGCTTAATGCCAATCGCTACGGTATCCAATACCATAAGCTCTAACATGACCCTCAAACTTACTTTGAGGTAATGCCTTAGTCAAAGGATCCGCTAAGTTCCTTTCAGTGGGGTTTTTCTCGATTTGTATTTCCTTCCTACTGATGATCTCTCTGATAAGATGATACCGGCGAAGCACATGTTTGGATCATTGATGAGACCACATCAAGTTCAGAGATGAACTTCTTGATCCAAACCGCTTCCTTTGCTGCTTCCAAAGCTGCAATGTATTCTGTCTTAGTGGCAGAATCCGCTATAGTGTCAAGCTTGGAACCTTTCCAACTTATTGCACCTCCATTCTAGGTGAATACATACCCAGATTGAGACATGGAATCATCCTTGTCTGTCTGGAAGCTGGCATCCGTATACCAACGAATCACCATGTCCCCTTCTCCATATATTAGGAACACATCCTTAGTTCTTCTTAAGTACTTAAGGATTGTCTTAACAGCCACCCAATGATCCATTCTTGGATCAGACTGGTATCTACTCGTGACACTCAGAGCATACGATACATCGGGCCTCATACATAACATAACATACATGATAGATCCTATTGCGGATGCATAGAGAATCTTACTCATGCAAATCCTCTCATCTTCTGTGCGCGGACACATAGACTTCGAAAGGTGTATCCCATGCCTGATGGGAAGGAAAACTTTCTTGGATTCCGACATGCTAAACCTCTTTAGCACTCGGTCTATATATGTAGACTGCGAAAGACCAAGCAACCATTTCGATCTATCTCTATAGATCTTAATCCCGAGGATGTAGGTTGCTTCTCCCAGGTCTTTCATGGAGAATGTCTTGGATAACCAAATCTTAACTGACTGTAAGACTGAAACATCATCTCCTATAAGTAATATGTCATCGACATACAATACTAGGAGCACGACTGCACTCCCACTATCCTTCTGGTACACACAAAGTTCATCTGGATTTTGTGAGAAATCAAACCTTTTGATTGCCTCATCAAAATGGATATTCCAGCTCCTGGATGCTTGCTTCAATCCATATATGGATTGTCGCAATTTGCATACCTTGATTTTATCAACCGATGTGAAACCCTCAGGCTGTATCATATATACATCATCGAGAAGGTTTCCATTAAGGAAAGCTGTTTTCACATCCATTTGCCATATCTCATAATCATATTGAGCCTCTATGGCTAGGAGCATCCAAATGGATTTAAGCATAGCTACAGGCGAATAGGTTTCGTCATAATCAACACATTGTTTTTGACGATATCCTTTCGCCACTAATCTAGCCTTATAGGTAATCACATTACCATCCATGTCGGTGTTCTTCTTGAAAACCCACTTGCACCCTATAGGCTTGATGCCTTCAGATGGGTCAACCAAGTTCCAAACTTGGTTTTCATACATGGAATCCATTTTCGACTTCATGGCATCAAGCCACTTATCCCTTTCTGAACTTGTCAACACTTTTCATAACTGGTAGGCTCCTCATCATCAATGAGTAACACGTCGTTCGATTCACTTACGAGAAATCCATATCTCTCAGGAATGTTACGTGTTCTACCAGATCTACGAATATGTGGTGTTTCAATAGGTCCAGCCGATTGCTCATTACTATGAGTTATTGGCTGTTGTGCTTCACCAGGTATCTCATCAATGTCTATTTGAGTCTCTCGAGCCTTCTCAAGCTCGACGACACTCCCACTGTTTTCTTGCAAGAGAAACTCTTTCTCTAGAAACACAGCATGCCTTGAAAGAAACACCTTTTGTTCCACAGGATGATAGAATTGGTAACCCCTTGTTTCCTTAGGGTATCCAATAAATAGACATTTATCAAACTTAGCATCCAATTTGTCTGACATAGTCCGCTTCACATAAGCAGGACAACCCCATATCTTCAAGTAAGATACATGAGGTTTCTTACTATTTCATATCTCATATGGAGTAGTAGAGACTACCTTGGTTGGCATTCTGTTTAACAAGTAAACAGCTGTATGAAGTGCATAGCCCCAAAAGGACTTGGGAAGATTCGCATGATTCATCATTGACCTGACCATGTCCAAGAAGGTCCGGTTACGCCTCTCAGATACACCATTATGCTGTGGTGTGTATGGCGGAGTCCATTGAGACAATATACCATTGTACCTTAGATAATCAAGAAACTCTTGACTTAAGTATTCACCACCTCGATCCAATCGAAGTATTTTAATACTCTTGTCATGTTGTTTCTCTGCTTCATTTTTGAATTCTTTGAACCTTTCAAAGGCTTTAGACTTGTGTTTCATCAAGAACACATACCCAAACCGTGAGTGATCATCGGTGAAGGTAATGAAGTAGCTATAGCCTCCTAAAGCTTGAGTTGACATAGGTCCACATACATCAGTATGTATTAGACCTAGCAACTCTCCCACTCGTTCACCTTTTCCTGTAAAAGGTAACTTAGTCATCTTGCCTTTTAAGCATGATTCACATGTATCGTATGAATCCAATTCAAATGATTCCAGAATTCCACATCGGTGTAATTCGAACATGCGTTTCTTGCTTACATGACCAAGACGACAATGCCACATGTAGGAGTCTATTTGATTATCCTTTCAAGCACGCTTGTTGCTCGCTTCAATATTGAAAATGTCACTGGATGCGTCCAATGTATAAATGTCATTGCTCAAAGTTCCAGTTCCATAAAGTACGCCATTCAAAGTTATATAACAACAATTGTTACTAAACGTCAAATGGTAACCATTTTTATTTAAACAAGAAATAGAAATGATGTTCTTTATCAACGAAGGAACACAAAAGCAATTGTCTAGTTCTAAGACTAGTCTTGTAGGGAGTTTCAACAAATACGTTCCGATGGTGAGTGCAGCAACCTTTGCTCCATTCCCAACACGTAAATTTGACTCTCCCTTGACGAGTCTTCTTCTATTCCTTAGCCCATGGATGTCATTACATATATGTGAGGCACACCCAGTATCCAATACCCAAGGGTTTGAGGAAATAGAATGACAATCAATAACGAAGATATTTGAAGAAGATGGGGCATCCGATGCCTTATTCTTCTTCACGGACTCAAGATAAATCTTTCAATTTCTTCGCCAATGGCCCTCCTTGCCATAATGATGGCAAGTGTCCTTTTGAGCTGCTTCTGCCTTTATAGCCTTTTTCTTCTCCTTCTACTGTTCCCTTGACTCCCTCTTAGAACCTTTCTTCGAGGGATCAACTAACAACATCGTCCCCTGCTCATGCTTCTCAGAAGGCTCCACAGTCTTCAACATGTTAAGCAGTACCACAGATGAACCTTCTTGCATCTCGGAGGTGAAGAGGAGCTTGGAGACTTTGAACCTTTCGAATCTCACTTTCTAATCAAACAACTCATAAAGATGAAAGATTATGGTATGAGCATCCATATACTCATGCTGCTTCCGCAGCTTAGGTACCATCGCGGCTAGCATGATGCAACTTGTCAGTTCAGAATCAATCACATGTTTCTGATAGACCAAAAATTGGTCCGGAGTTGCATCGTCACTAGGATGGGTGGGAAGAGGCACTTCGAGGACATATGTAAGCTTTTCACCTTGAGAACCATTCTCAAGTTTCTAAGCCAGTCCAAGAAGTTCAGCACAGTCAATTTATTTGAATCCAAAATAGTGCGCAAATTCAAAGAGGTCATGATCAATCGATTAACCTAGAAATACAAAACGAGCATATATGAGAAAATGATTTTAAAAATGCATCAATATACATTTATAAATCCCATTCATTTTTTGAATTTCAAAAAACCCCAAAAATCACTTCGGGAGATCGTAGGTCCATCTCCGAATGGGCTGATATCCATCATAGATATGAACAACCTTGGAGAGAGTCCAACAAGCCATTCATAACTACGATGGTAGGTATCAACTATACCGATTGCATATCACGTATATGCAACTATCATAATGTGCTATCAACTAATTGAATGTTCACACATACATCGGGTTGTTAACACATTAACAAGTATGCATCATATGCATAACACCCAACTTCACCTCCCTTTTCATCGACCTTGGAGAGAGTCCAACAAGCCGATGCTTTAGGTTAAAGCCAACCCATTAATCAAGAAATAGTTTTAATATGGTTAGAGTGCATTCAACCAATTAGCCCGGCTTGGAGAGAGTCCAACAACCAAAGCTAACGATTGACCTAAGACTCTTACCATATTAGTATCAAACTATTTCATGGTTTGAATATGTTCTGGTTCGAGCCGGGCTTGGAGAGAGTCCAACAACCCGAACAAGAAACGGAACTCTGGTTCTAACCATATTAATGGAAGGTGTAGGCTTTAATATTGAGTTAGGGTTTTTATGTCTCATCCTCTTTGCATGCAAATAACTATTATCTACATGACATGGCATACATCTACATGTCACGACACGCATGGCGTAATGATATGCATCTAATGCAATTACATGACATACAATTATGTCATGTACAAAATTTTCTTATATGTCATAACTATTTATGGAAATAAAATATGTTTAAGATTTGATTCTCCAAATCAAATCATGATTAAATTAGGAAACAAATTTCCAAATCTAATCACAAATTTTATTTGTGGAAATAGTTGATTAAGGAAACTCATTTTAGGAAACCAATTTCCTAAATCATCAAATCTATTTATGGAAATATAATATTTAAAGATTTGATTTCCAAAATCAAATCATGATTAAATTAGGAAACAAATTTCCAAAATCTAATCAAATATTTTATTTATGGAAAATATCAATTTCCATAAATACTTCCAACTTTCCAAAAGTAGAAGATTTCCATAAATACTTCTAGACTTTTCAAAATTAAACATTTCCATAAATAATTCTAACTTTCCAAAAGTAGAAAATTTCCAAAAATATCATTATGACTATCGCAAAATAATTTTACGATTATGTCGAAACACAACCTGGGCTCTGATACCACTGTTGGGTTTCTGGCACCGCGACGAGTGTGTGTTCGAACATGTTTCATAAACATGTGCACAGCGGAAGGAATAAAATAATAAATCTAATTTATTACAACACACACATCACACACATGCATAGTACAACATGTGTAGACATAATCGTAAATTCAAATTTTTGCAATAAAAGGAAATTTATACTACGTATACCTGACGTATCACGTGTAGCGGGAAAGTCATCAACCAGAATGATTCTCGCTAGAATCGTCTCTATCCGTATCCACGCCGAGTATCTTCGGGATGACTTCACAAAGTCATGAGCCTCGTCTTCGTATAGGTTACTAGCCTCGTGTTGAAGACGATGTGATCGAGAGAAGATCACGATCCGAATCAAAATTCGGATCCAAAATGAGTCCTCAAAAATTTGCTTCTCCGGAGAAGTATTCGTCAACCGTTTGACGAATCCTTCGTCCTCCACCTATGAGGATTACCGAAGATCGAATCCCAGGCAAGGCTACCACTGTCAGAGCTCCAAACGTCATCCAAATGATGCTCCGATGAGAAGGAAACAAGCTGTTCAAAAAACTGGACAGCTTTGGTGGAGGAATAGGGGCCGGCCAAAAGGGAAGGTTGAAGCTCACATTATTGCCGAACCCAAAGGAGATCACCGGAGCTTCTCCGGCAGCAGCTCGACGCGGACAAGAGGGAAGGACAACACCTTTTGGATGCCGGAAAGGGAGCTAGGTGGTGGTGGGCGGCGACGCTAGGGTTGGCACTGACTACACCAAGGAAAGGAGGGGGTGGCAACAATTAGGGTTGCTTGGCTTTTGGATTAGGGCTTAACAAAACCCTTAAGCCCTATATTATAGAGAACAAATTCTCTTAATAGTTATCGGATCATAACCAAAGGCCCGTTAACCCACTCCATTAATTTAAGTTAAAATAAACCAAACCATGATGATTTATTTTAAGTTAAAACGAGCCGAACCAACTTTGGTTCATTCGTTTAAAACAAACCAAACCCTTTGGTTTATTCTCCTCCATTGAATTAGAACCAAACCAATTTTGTTCATCCATCATGTCTTCATAAGACATGGCCCATCCACGCTTCCATTGCGACTGAAACGATTTCATGCTCGCTCCATGTTTGGTCCAACCAAACCTAGTTTCTCTCGGTTTGAGAATCTCATTCTCAAGCTCGTTTTAAATCCTTCGGATTACGCTCGTTGTGCGTGTGACCAAATAGGTTCTCGGTTTATGTTGGCCATCCATAATTAACTATTAATTATAGAATGATCATGAGTGGCACCTAGTAGTACATCATGATCCCCAATTAATCGAAAAGATCAACGGTTGATCCATAACTATTTCTGAAACCCTTCAGCAGTTCGAATGAATTGTACCCCATTCCCTTCACTAATCTTATACCCACTTGGTTCAGGACATGGTCTATAGTGTCAATCCCCACAAGGCTGACTATGTCACACCTAGCCCAAGTATCATTTCCTCGTCCTACGGATTCTAGTTACTGCACATGTATCAAAGAGTACCTTACTCTAAACATGTAATGCTTTGGCCAAAGACTTTAGTAACAATCCGACGAGAGGCCATGAGTATACATCTCCTCGCAAAGAGTGGTGAATTTTTTATAGGCTATTCAAACACCTTCGATCACTTTGACTTATACCCAATCATCCCGGGTCCACATCTCCTTAGAGATGCTTGCTTAAGATGTCAAAGCATAAGTTTTTATGATCAAGATGACTTGAATACCGCAAGTCAAAGGAACATCACACTTAAGTTGCAGTAAGAACTTTATTGACATATCTATATATGCAGAGAACCATATGAAGTCTTACGGCTGGTCACTCCAATGAACTAGTTACCATAACTAGCATCCACGATTAACTCCGGACATCACAATGTCTCCAGCCAGTGAGAATCAGCTGCTTGGATACACCAAAGAGTATACCTCATGCTAGTCTCGACATAATCAATAGTGTCCAAATCCATCAATTCATCGACTAGGGATAATTCCGATACATCACAATTACACATGTTGAGATACTCACTAGTTGTGATCCAATCACAAATTCTCTCATGCTGTGAATCGTATCGTGGACATTCAGTAAATGAGTTTAAGATCTAATCAAATACATGAAAACATATATACTCAAATAGTGAATCTTCATTTATCATATAAATGGTTCAAACATAAGGCGATTGCCTTAGGATATCTCTCATATATCACTAATAGCTTGTACACCATAATATCCGAGGTCCGATTCAATTATGTAGTAAGTAATAAATTGAATCTCCTCTAAGTCGGTCTTGCTCAATACACACAAAGTGTACTAGTGTAATTCTATGGTCAAGATAAACCATTACCAAATTACACTACAACCATACCAATGGTTTGTCCAAAACCATCTTGGTTGTGAGCCTCTACTTATACTCTACAAGGAACTGAATGTTGGGTTTCCAGCACCGCTGCGAGTGTGTGTTCGAACATGTTTCGTAAACATGTGCACAGCGGAAGAAATAAAAATAATAAATCTAATTTATTACAACACACACACCACACGCATGCATAGTACAACATGTGTAGACATAACTGTAAATTCAAATTTTACAATAAATAAATTTATACTACGTATACTTGATGTATCATGTGTAGCGGGAAAGACATCAACCAGAATGATCCTCGCTAGAATCGTCTCTATCCGTATACACGCCGAGTATCTTCAGGATGACTTCACAAAGTCACGAGCCTCGTCTTCGTATGAGTTACTAGCCTCGTGTTGAAGACGATGTGATCGAGAGAAGATCACAATCCGAATCAAAAATTTGGATCCAAAACGAGTCCTCAAAAACTCACTTCTTCGGAGAGGTATTCGTCAACCGTTTTACGAATCCTTCGTCCTGGACCTATAAGGATTATCGGAGATCAAATTCCCAGAAAGGAAGCCACTATCGATGCTCCGAACGTCATCCAAATGATGCTCCGAAATGAAATAAACAAGCTGTCCAGAAAACTGGACAGCTTTGGTGGAGGAATAGGGCTGGCCAAATAAGGAAAAGAGAGGGAGGTGGGCGACAATATTAGGGTTGCTTGGATTAGGGCTTAACAATACCCTTAAGCCCTATTTTATAGAGAACAAATTCTCTTAATGGTTATTGGATCATAACCAAAAGCCCGTTAACCCGCTCCATTAATTTGAGTTAAAATAAACCAAACCATATTGGTCTATTTTAAGTTAAAATGAACCGAACCAACTTTGGTTCATTCGTTTAAAACAAACCAAACCACTTTGGTTTATTCTCCTCCATTGGATTAGAACCAAACCAATTTGGTTGATCCATCATGTCTTTATAAGACATGGCCCATCCACGCTTCCATTGCGACTGAAACGATTTCATGCTCGCTCATTGTTTGGTCCAACCAAACCAAGTTTCTCTCGGTTTAAGAATCTCATTCTCAAGCTCGTTTTAAATCCTTCAAATTACGCTCGTTGTGCGTGTAACCAAATAGGTTCTCGGTTTATGTTGGCCGTCTATAATTAACCATTAATTATAGAACGATCATGAGTGGCACCTAGTAGTACATCATGATCCCCAATTAACCAAAAAGATCAACGGTTGATCCAGAACTATTTCTGAAACCCTTCAACAACGCGAATGAATCATACCCCATTCCCTTCACTCATCTTATACCCACTTGGTTCAGGACATGGTCTATAGTGTCAGTCCCCACTAGGTTGACTACGTCACACCTAGCCCAAGTATCATTTCCTCGTCCTACGGATTCTAGTTACTGCACATGTATTGAAGAGTACCTTACTCTAAACATGTAATGCTTTGACCAAAGACTTTAGTAACAATCCGACGAGAGCCATGAGTATACATCCCCTCGCAAAGAGTGGTGAATCCTTTATAGGCTATTCAAACACCTTCGATCACTTCGACTTATACCCAAACATCCCGGGTCCGCATCTTTTCAGAGATGCTTGCTTAAGATGTCAAAGCATAAGTCTTTATGATCAAGATGACTTGAATACCGCAAGTCAAAGGAACATCGCACTTAAGCTGCAGTAAGAACTTCATTGACATATCTATATATGCAGAGAACCATATGAAGTCTTACGGCTGGTCACTCCAATGAACTAGTTACCATAACTAGCATCCACGATTAACTCCGGACATCACAATGTCTCCAGCCAGTGAGAATCAACTGCTTGGATACACCAAGGAGTACACCTCGTGCTAGTCTCGACAGAATCAATGGTGTTCAAATCCATCAATTCATCGACTAGGGATAATTTCGATACATCACAATTACACATGTAGAGATACTCACTAGTTGTGATCCCATCACAAATTCTCTCATGCTGTGAATCGTATCGTGGACATTCAGTAAATGAGTTTAAGATCTAATCAAATACATGAAAACATGTATACTCAAATAGTGAATCTTCATTTCTCATATAAATTGTTCAAACATAAGGTGATTGCCTTAGGACATCTCTCATATATTACTAACAAACTCCCACTTGGCCTAATGCCAATCGCTACGGTATCCAATATCATAAGCTCTAACATGACCCTCAAACTTACTTTGAGGTAATGCCTTAGTCAAAGGATCCGCTAAGTTCCTTTCAGTGGGGATTTTCTCGATTTGTATTTCCTTCCTACTAATGATCTCTCTGATCAGATGATAGCAGCGAAGCACATGTTTGGATCATTGATGAGACCACATCAAGTTTAGAGATAAACTTCTTGATCCAAACCGCTTCCTTTGCTGCTTCCAAAGCTGTAATGTATTCTTCCTTAGTGGCAGAATCCACTATAGTGTCAAGCTTGGAACCTTTCCAACTTATTGCACCTCCATTCCAGGTGAATACATACCCAGACTGAGACATGGAATCATCCTTGTCTGTCTGGAGCTGGCATCCGTATACCCACATATCACCATGTACCCTTCTCCATATATTAGGAATGTATCCTTAGTTCTTCTTAAGTACTTAAGGATTGTCTTAACAGTCACCCAATGATCCATTCCTAGATCAGACTGGTATCTTCTCGTGACACTCAGAGCATACGATACATCGGGCCTCGTACATAACATAACATACATTATAGATCCTATTGCGGATGCATAGTGAATCTTACTCATGCAAATCCTCTCGTCTTCTGTGCGCGGACACATAGACTTTGAAAGATGTATCCCATGCTTGATGGGTAGGAAACCTTTCTTGGATTCCGACATGCTAAACCTCTTTAGCACTCGGTCTATATATGTAGACTGTGAAAGACCAAGCAACTGTTTCACTCTATCTATATAGATCTTAATCCCGAGGATGTAGGTTGCTTCTCCCAGGTCTTTCATGGAAAATGTCTTGGACAACCAAATCTTAACTGACTGTAAGACTGAAACATCATTTCCTATAAGTAATATGTCATCGACATACAATACTAGGAACATGACTGCACTCCCACTAACTTTCTTGTACACACAATGTTCGTCTGGATTTTGTCAGAAATTAAACTTTTTGATTATCTCATCAAAATGGATATTCCAGGTCCTTGATGTTTGCTTCAATCCATATATGGACCGTCGCAATTTGCATACCTTGGTTTTATCAACCGATGTGAAACCCTCAGGCTGTATCATATACATGTCCTCGAGCAGGTTTCCATTAAGGAAAGCTGTTTTCACATCCATCTGCCATATCTCATAATCATAATGAGCTGCTATGGCCAGGAGCATCCGAATGGATTTAAGCATAGCTACAGGCGAATAGGTTTCATCATAATCAACACCTTGTTTTTGACGATATCCTTTCGCCACTAATCTAGCTTTATAGGTAATCACATTACCATCCATGTCGGTTTTCTTTTTGAAAACCCACTTGCACCCTATAGGCTTTATGCCTTCTGGTGGGTCAACCAAGTTCCAAACTTGGTTTTCATACATGGAATCCATTTCCGACTTCATGGCTTCAAGCCACTTATCCCTTTTTGAACTTGTCAGAACTTCTTCATAACTGGTAGGCTCCTCATCATCAATGAGTAATATGTTGTTCGATTCACTTACGAGAAATCCATATCTCTCAAGAATATTGCGTGTTCTACCAGATCTACGAAGTTGTGGTGCTTCAATAGGTCCAGCTGATTGCTCATCACTATGAGTTATCGGCTGTTGTGCTTCACCAGGTATCTCATCAATGTCTATTTGAGTCTCTCGAGCCTCGTCAAGCTCAACGACACTCCCACTATTTTCTTGCAAGAGAAACTCTTTCTCTAGAAACACAGGATGCCTTGAAAGAAACACCTTTTGTTCCACAGGATGATAGAATTGGTAACCCTTGTTTCCTTAGGGTATCCAATAAATAGACATTTATTAGACTTAGCATCCAATTTGTCTGATATAGTCCACTTCACATAAGCAGGACAACCCCATATCTTCAAGTAAGATACATGAGGTTTCTTACTATTTCATATCTCATATGGAGTAGTGGAGACTACCTTGGTTGGCATTCTGTTTAACAAGTAAACATCTGTCTGAAGTGCATAGCCCCAAAAGGACTTGGGAAGATTCACATGATTCATCATTGACCTGACCATGTCCAACAAGGTCCGGTTACGCTTCTCAGATACACCATTATGCTGTGGTGTATATGGTGGAGTCTATTGAGACAATATACCATTGTACCTTAGATAATCAAGAAACTCTTGACTTAAGTATTCACCACCTCGATCTGATCGAAGTATTTTAATACTCTTATCATGTTGTTTCTCTACTTCATTTCCGAATTCTTTGAACCTTTCAAAGGCTTCAGACTTGTGTTTCATCAATAACGCATACCCGAACCGTGAGTGATTATCGGTGAAGGTAATGAAGTAGCTATAGCCTCTTAAAGCTTGAGTTGACATAGGCCCACATACATCAGTATGTATTAGACCTAGCAACTCTCCCACTCATTAACCTTTTCCTGTAAAAGGTAACTTAGTCATCTTGCCTTTCAAGCATGATTCGCATGTATCGTATGAATCCAATTCAAACGATTCCAAAATTCCACATCGGTGTAATTCGGACATGCGTTTCTTGCTTGCATGGCCAAGATGACAATGCCACGTGTAGGAGTCTAATTGATTATCCTTTTGAGCACGCTTGTTGCTCGCTTTGATATTGAAAATGTCACTGGATACGTCCAACGTATAAATACCATTGCTCAAAGTTCCAGTTCCATAAAGTACGCCATTCAAAGTTATATAACAACAATTGTTACTAAACGTCAAATGGTAACCATTTCTATTTAAGAAGGAAATAGAAACAATGTTCTTTATTAGAGAAGGAACACAATAGCAATTGTCCAATTCCAAGACTAGTCCACTAGGGAGCTTCAACAAATAAGTTCCGATGGCGACCGTAGCAACCTTTGCTCCATTGCTAACTCACAAATTTGACTCCCCTGTGATGAGTCTTCTTCTATTCCTTAGCCCCTGTATGTCTTTACATATATGTGAGCCACACCCAGTATCCAATACCCAAGTGTCTAAGGAAATAGAATGACAATCAATAATGAAGATACTTGAAGAGGATGGGGCATCAAATGCCTTCTTCTTCTTCACGGACTCAAGATAAATCTTACAGTTTCTTCGCTAGTGGCCTTCCTTGCCACAATGATGGCAAGTGCCTTTTTGTGCTGGTTCTGCCTTCTTAGCCTTCTTGTTCTTCCCTTTCTTCTATTCCTTTGCCTTCCTCTTAAAACCTTTCTTTGAGAAATCAACTAACAGAATCGCCTTCTCCTCATGCTTCACAGAAGGCTCCACAGTCTTCAGTATATTGAGGAGCTCAGGAATAGTGGATTCTAATTTGTTCATCCGATAATTCATCACAAATTATGAGAAACTCTTGGGAAAACAATGCAGAATTAAGTCAATACTTAATTCATGATCCATCACAAACCCGAGGGTGGCTAGCCGCCCGATATACCCGTTCATCTTTAGCACAAACTGCACTACACACGAACCTTCTTGCATCTTCGTGGTGAAGAGGAGCCTGGAGACTTCGAACCTTTCGGATCTCGCTTGATCATCAAACAACTCATGAAGATGGAAGACTATGGTATTAGCATCCATATGCTCATGCTGCTTTTGCAGCTCAGGTACCATCGCAGCTAGCATGATGCAACTCGCCAGTTCAGAATCTGCCACATGTTTCTGATAGGCCAACATTTGGTCTGGAGTTGCATCGTCCCTAGAATGGTTGGGAAGAGGCTCTTCAAGGACATATGCTAGCTTTTCTGCCTTGAGAACAATTCTCAAGTTTCTAAGCCAGTCTAGGAAGTTAGGCTGAGTCAATTTGTTTGAATCCAAAATAGTGCGCAAATTCAAAGATGTCATGATCAATCGATTAACCTAGAAATACAAAACGAGCATATATGAGAAAATGATTTTATAATGCATCAACATACATTCATAAATCCCATTCATTTTTCGAATTTCAAAAACCCCAAAATATCTTCGGGAGATCATAGGTCCATCTTCGAATGGGCTGATATCCAACATAGATATGAACAACCTTGAAGAGAGTCCAACAAGCCATTCATAACTACGAAGGTAGGTATCAAATATACCTATTGCATATCACATATATGCAACTATCACAATGTGCTATCAACTAATTGAATGTTCACACATACATCGGGTTGTTAACACATTAACAAGTATGCATCATATGCATAGCACCCAACTTCACCTCCCTTCACATCGACCTTGGAGAGAGTCCAACAAGCCGATGCACCAGGTTAAAACCAACCCATTAATCGAGAAATAGTTTTAATATGGTTAGAGCGCATTCAACCAATTAGCCCGCCTTGAAGAGAGTCCAACAACCAAAGCTAACGATTGACCTCTGACTCTTACCATATTAGTATTAAACTATTCCATGGTTTGAACATGTTCGGGTTCGAGCCGGGCTTGGAGAGAGTCCAACAACCCAAACAAGAAACGGAACTCTGGTTCTAACCATATTAATGGAAGGTGTAGGCTTTAATATTGAGTAAAGGTTTTTATGTCTCATCCTCTTTTCATGAAAATAACTATTATCTATATGACATGACATACATGACATACATCTACATGTCAAGACACGTATGACATAATGATATGCATCTAATTCAATTACATGGCATACAATTATGACATGTAAAAAATTTTCTTATATGCCATAACTATTTATATAAATAAAATATGTTTAAGATTTGATTCTCTAAATCAAATCATGATTAAATTAGGAAATAAATTTCCAAATCTAATCACATATTTTATTTGTGGAAAGTGTTGATTAAGGAAAGTCAATTTAGGAAATAAATTTCCTAAATCATCAAAACTACTTATGGAAATAAAATATTTTTAAGATTTGATTTCCCAAATCAAATCATGATTAAATTAGGAAACAAATTTCCAAATCTAATCAAATATTTTATTTATGGAAAATATCAATTTCCATAAATACTTCCAAATTTCCAAAAGTAGAAGATTTCCATAAATACTTCTAGACTTTCCAAAATTAAAAATTTCCATAAATACTTTCAACTTTCCAAAAGTAGAAAATTTCCATAAATACCATTATGACTATCGCAAAATAATTTTACGATTATGTCAAAACAGAACCTGGGCTCTGATACCACTGTTGGGTTTCCGGCACCGCGGCGAGTGTGTGTTCGAACATATTTCATAAACATGTGCACAGCGGAAGAAATAAAAATAATATATCTAATTTATTACAACACACACACCACACGCATGCATAGTACAACATGTGTAGACATAACCGTAAATTCAAATTTTTTAATAAAAGAAATTTATACTACGTATACCTGACGTATCACGTGTAGCGGGAAAGACATCAACCGGAACGATCCTCGCTAGAATCGTCTCTATCCGTATCCACGCCGAGTATCTTCAGGATGACTTCACAAAGTCACGAGCCTCATCTTCGTACGAGTTACTAGCCTCGTGTTGAAGATGATGTGATCAAGAGAAGATCACAATCCGAATCAAAAATTCGGATCCAAAACGAGTCCTCAAAAACTCGCTTCTCCGGAGAGGTATTCGTCAACCGTTTTACGAATCCTTCGTCCTCCACCTATGAGGATTACCGGAGATCGAATCCCCAGTAAGGAAGCCGCTGTCGGAGCTCCGAACATCGTCCAAATGACGCTCCGACACGAAATAAACAAGCTGTCCAGAAAACTGGACAACTTTGGTGGAGGAATAGGGCCGGCCAAATAAGGAAAAGAGAGGGAGGTGGGCCACAATATTAGGGTTGCTTGGATTAGGGCTTAACAAAACCCTTAAGCCCTATTTTATAGATAACAAATTCTCTTAATGGTTATCAGATCATAACCAAAAGCCCATTAACCCGCTCCATTAATTTAAGTTAAAATAAACCAAACCATGTTGATCTATTTTAAGTTAAAACGAACCGAACCAACTTTGGTTCATTCGTTTAAAACAATCCAAACCCCTTTGGTTTATTCTCCTCCATTGGATTAGAACCAAACCAATTTGATTCATCCATCATGTCTTCATAAGACATGACCCATCCACGCTTCCATTGTGACTGAAACAATTTCATGCTTGCTCCTTGTTTGGTCCAACCAAACCTAGTTTCTCACGGTCTGAGAATCTCATTCTCAAGCTCATTTTAAATCCTTCGGATTACGCTTGTTGTGCATGTGACCAAATAGATTCTCGGTTTATGTTGACCGTCTATAATTAACCATTGATTATAGAATGATCATGAGTGACACCTAGTAGTACATCATGATCCCCAATTAATCAAAAAGTTCAACGGTTGATCCAGAACTATTTATGAAACCCTTCAGCAGCTCGAATGAATCGTGCCCCATTCCCTTCACTCATCTTATACCCACTTGGTTCAGGAAATGGTCTATAGTGTCAGTCCCCACTAGGTTGACTACGTCACACCTAGCCCAAGTATCATTTCCTCATCCTACGGATTCTAGTTACTGCACATGTATCGAAGAGTACCTTACTCTAAACATATAATGCTTTGGCCAAAGACTTTAGTAACAATCCGACGAGAGGCCATGGGTATACATCTCCTCGCAAGGAGTGGTGAATCCATTATAGGCTATTCAAACACCTTTGATCACTTCGACTTATACCCAATCATCCCGGGTCCACATCTCCTCAGAGATGCTTGCTTAAGATGTCAAATCATAAGTCTTTATGATCAAGATGACTTGAATACCGCAAGTCAAAGGAACATCGCACTTAAGCTGCAGTAAGAACTTCATTGACATATCTATATATGCAGAGAACCATATGAAGTCTTACGGCTGGTCACTCCAATGAATTAGTTACCATAACTAGCATCCACGATTAACTCCGGACATCATAATGTCTCCAGCCAGTGAGAATCATCTGCTTGGATACACCAAGGAGTATACCTCGTGCTAGTCTCGACAGAATCAATGGTGTCCAAATCCATCAATTCATCGACTAGGGATAATTCCGATACATCACAATTGTAGGGGATCGGTATGGCCAGCTAGAGGGGGGGTGAATAGCCCTCGTACGTTGGACGTTGTAAATTGCTCGTCTACAAAAACGTTAGCGCAAGCGGAAGCAATAAACTAAGACAAGCAATAAATGAAAATACAAACGCTAACAAAGAATGTAACGTGGTTCACGGCTACGCCGCTAATCCACGGTCCCTGATTCGTCCTCGGTGAATCACTCCGTCTAAACCAATCCACTAAATGGTCTCTCCTTTGCACCAAGCTAGGTGGAGGTAACCTTTACAAATCAAGCACACTCTTCTTACAAATAGAATGGAGTAAGAGCAGGTATGAAGAGTTTAGAGCTTGTGGGGCACTAGGAAGATTGTTTGGAGTATGAGCATTAGCCTCTCAAAGGCTCACACCCTCTCTTTTTATAGAGAGGGCTAACTTCTTCCCGTTTGTCGCCATCGATCATTGCCGCCCTTAGCGATCATTGCCGTCCTCTAACGGCCTCCGAACACGTCGGATCCCCGGCGTTGTAGTCAGCGGAACTCTTGGCGATCGTGATGGACCTCATCGATCATTTCTATCCCTCGGCCGTAGCGATCGGCTACGACGACTATGGCCGAAACCCCATTGACGATCATGCTGCGCCTTGATCGGTCGATGGTCTTAGCGATCGGCCCATGTATGGATCGATTGCTCGCCACAATCGATCGATCGTATACGGTCGAACTCACTCGACTCGGAAGCGATCAGCGCCGACATGGCATGATCGGTGTCGGGAAAACCCATCAGACACTTGGCCAGATGGCCAAGTTTCACCTAAGAGCTACCCTTCCCCGGGTTACAATCGCTCACTCTCATTTCTCGGAGTCCCTCGCCTTCGAAGTTCTCTTCGTTCTCGGCCACGTCCCTCGGCAGCATCAGGCGCACGGCTCTGCAATGCTCCTTCGCGTCTCTTGCCTCGAAGTCTACTTCCTCCGGCTTCACTCCAAGCTTCTCGTCTGGCGGTCCCTCGGATGCTCCAAGCGCATGGCTTCCGCAAAGCTATCCTTCACCGACTCAAGGCACGAGTCATGAGATGTGAAACTCGCCACGGCTCCATGTGCGAATTACTAAGTCCTGCACGACTTCAACGCACATATCACATCAACATATCAAACTAACTTAAACCCTTTGCCACACCATCAAAACCATATTACGGCAAGAGATTGCCCTAACAATCTCCCCCTTTTTGATGTGTGGCAATCCGTTTAAGTTAGGTAAAAAACATTTGATATAAATTCTAAGGTAAGAAAGCATGTAAAGATAAACATGATATAACAACATGCAACTCCCCCTTAATCCATGAAACTCTCTATGCAAATTTTCTCCCCCTATCATATATTTCTCCCCCTAAAATATATTTCTCCCCCCTAAAATAATTAACTTAAACATAATTATTTCTCCCCCTTTGACACCATCAAAAAAGATTAACACTAAGCTCATGGCATCAAGTATAATGGAGGGAAAATATGACAAGTTGATTTAAAATTGGGTACCACTTGTTGATGGCATCAAGTATATTTCTACCACTTGTTGTAGGTTTACAAACTGAATTCGGCCTTCAATGTTCTGATTTACTGAGCCACGATCATTGCTATCGATGTATGGCGTCGCACAAGGAATCAAATTTCTGATTTTCTGGATGAATTTCAGAAATGCATTATAAATTCCAAAAAATTTGAAAAATCATGAAATTTGGGGAACATATTTCTTTTAAGTATATCTATCAATGAAAAATAGTTTTTCATGAAAACTCATTATATTTTCTTGTTTTTGCCAAAAATCCAAACACTTGAAAAACCACTAGTTTTTGAGCATGTTAGTATCCATTTTAACACCTAGTCTTGCTTTGAATTGTTCCAAAACATGAATACATAGATTTTAGATTAAGAAATTGTTTTGAAAACATATGAAATATCCAACCATGATCTTTGGGCAATATGTCTATGAATTAAACATAAGCCTTCCCCATGATTGGTCTATTATTGCTATTTTGATACTTTAAATGACCATCTAAATGCCATAGGCATTAGTGGACATTTGTATCATCCTAACATCTCACTCATGCTAAGTTTTCAATCAAGGTAGCCTATGGTGAGTGTGAAATGCATCCTAGGGGGTATTTGTATATACTTAACCAATATATTCATGCAATTCTATCATGGTTAAGTATCATCCTAACAATTAACATGATCATAATGACATATATGAATGAATTGTACATTATGATCATGAAACTCATGTATCCATCAAATAATAGTCATGCATTAGGTATTATACGATGATAATAAACAAATTATCACCTAAAGCATGATTTAACCCTATTTCTCATGATAACATGCCAAATATCAAAATCATAAATCATGATTTAAAACATACATAGGAATTACATCAATCATCATGATTTAGGCATTATTACCTATTTATGGGCACGTTATCATCACCCAACACTATCTAAAAAAATGTTGTCCCGTCATCCTAAGTCAACCAAAATATGATATAGGTTAGGACCATGTGGTTGACTACCCTAGGGGTTTCTAACCCTTAAGGATGGATTTTGGAACCCAAAATAGATTCTTTCCTATTGGGTTCACTAAATACTCCTTGGGGATCCATTTCCTAGCAATTACTTTCTTTTTATCTTGTCCCCTAGCTATTAGGCATTTATAGGCCTTTTCATTTTTCTTTTCTTTGTATCCTAGGCCTTTCTTGTTGAAACTAGCTCTTTGGCTCCCTAAGATCATGTTCAATGTGTTGGAGCCAATAGTGAATTTCTCTAGGGCTTTGGTTAAATAATCTACCTTTTCCCTTAATGCCCTATTTTCCTCTATGCATGCATCATTAACATCCAAAGGCATATAATCATGTGAGCATGCTTCATTTGAGCTAGAAGAAATACTATCATTTAAGCATGCATTTTCTAGTTTATTTTCTAGGTCCTTAATTTGATCTAGCATGCTTTTGTTTTTCTTCTTAGCTCTAAATAAATCTCTAGTTAAGCTAGAAACCATGGAAACTATTTTCTTAGGGGTTAGATTTGTTACCATAGTTTCCATGTCCTCTTCTTCGGATGAGAAGGATGTGGAAGGTCCCCCTTCATTTGAGCTCTCCCCATTTGAGCTTGATCCTTCATTTTCGGATGAAGAGCAATCCAAGTCATCAAAGGCCATCAAGGCCAAATTGGTGACAAAGGCATTCTCCTCATCCGATGATGAGGAGGAGGATGAGGATGGATCATCCCATGTCTTGGCCTTGAATGCTTTGGCCTTCCCCTTTTCTTTTGCCTTCTTTTCTTCTTCCTTTCTCTTGCTCCCCTTCTTCTTCTTCTTTTCTTCTTTCTTCTTCCTCTCTTCCTTGCTCTTGTTTAGGAGGGGACAATTGTCCCTTATGTGTCCCTCTCCTTGGCAATTATAGCATATGACCTTCCCCCTTGGTCTTCTATTCCTATCATTAGATTTATCAAATCTAAAATTCTTAAATGCACGTCTTACCCTCCTTACCATATAGGCTTCTTCGGTGCTATCCATGGAGGAGGAGGAGGCTTCGTCATCGGAGGAGGAGGGGACTTCTATCTTCTTCTTCCCCTTGTTTGCCATCAAGGCTAATCCTCTTGAGGGTTGAATTCTAGGCTCCTCTTATATTCCTTCAAGCCTAGTTTCGTGAAGCTCCATGGTTGAAAAGAATTCCTCCAAGGTGCTCACTTCTAGGTTCTTGGAGATATAAAATGAGTCCACCATGGAGCTCCATTTTGAGGACCGGGGAAAGGCATCTATGGCCTTCATTACCATATCTCGGTTTGATAGCTTCTCACCTACACTTGTTAGCCCAATTAAAATTTCTTTAAACCTAGAGTGTAGTGAGGTTACCTTTTCTCCCTTTTCTAGTTTTATATTGGATAGTTGGGAGCGGAGGAGGTCTCTCCTTGCTAACTTGGCCTCGGATGTGCCTTCATGGAGTTCTATAAGCTTCTCCCACATCTCTTTGGCGCTAGCACATTCTCCGATCCGGTTAATCTCTTGTTGGGGGAGCACATTGAAAAGATGATGTTTTGCCTTTGAGTTTGCAAGGTGCTCTTCCCTTTGCCTTTTGGTCCACCTAGATTTCTCTATTGGCTTCCCTTCTTCATCCCTAGGCAAAATGAAACCGGATTCCATTGTAATCATTATATCAAAATCCGTTTCGAAAAATACCTCCATTCTCTTTTTCCACCAAGAGAATTCTCCTTCAAACTTCGGAGGATGGATGTTGGAGCCGGCCATTTTTGAATGTTGCTTGTTGTGGCGGTTAGTCCTCGGCAAGCTTTCCTTTGCTCTGATACCACTTGTAGGGGATCGGTATGGCCGGCTAGAGGGGGGGTGAATAGCCCTCGTACGTTGGACGTTGTAAATTGCTCGTCTACAAAAACGTTAGCGCAAGCGGAAGCAATAAACTAAGACAAGCAATAAATGAAAATACAAACGCTAACAAAGAATGTAACGTGGTTCACGGCTACGCCGCTAATCCACGGTCCCTGATTCGTCCTCGGTGAATCACTCCGTTAAACCAATCCACTAAATGGTCTCTCCTTTGCACCAAGCTAGGTGGAGGTAACCTTTACAAATCAAGCACACTCTTCTTACAAATAGAATGGAGTAAGAGCAGGTAAGAAGAGTTTAGAGCTTGTGGGGCACTAGGAAGATTGTTTGGAGTATGAGCATTAGCCTCTCAAAGGCTCACACCCTCTCTTTTTATAGAGAGGGCTAACTTCTTCCCGTTTGCCGCCATCAGTCGACTGCCGCCCTTGGCAGTCGACTGCCGTCACTACAACGGCCTCCGAACACGTCGGATCCCGACCGTTGTAGTCCAACGGAACTCTTGGCGATCGGTGATGGACCTCATCGATCGGCCGCCTCCGTAGTCGTCGACCGCGACGGCTACGAACGGTTCTCGGGCCGAACCTCATTGACTACCGATCGCCTACCTTGGTGATCGATGATGGTCTTGGCATCGGCCCGCCCACGTGATCATTCGATCGCGCTACAATCCGGGCCGATCGTATACGGTCGAACTCACTGACTCGGCGCGATCGCCATAACATGGCGCGATCGGGGTGTCGGGAAAACCCATCCGACACTTGGCCAGATGGCCAAGTTTCACCTAAGAGCTACCCTTCCCTGGGTTACAATCGCTCACTCTCATTTCTCGGAGTCCCTCGCCTTCGAAGTTCTCTTCGTTCTCGGCCACGTCCCTCGGCAGCATCAGGCGCACGGCTCTGCAATGCTCCTTCGCGTCTCTTGCCTCGAAGTCTACTTCCTCCGGCTTCACTCCAAGCTTCTCGTCCGGCAGTCCCTCGGATGCTCCAAGCGCACGGCTTCCGCAAAGCTATCCTTCACCGACTCAAGGCACGAGTCATGAGATGTGAAACTCGCCACGGCTCCATGTGCGAATTACTAAGTCCTGCACGACTTCAACGCACATATCACATCAACATATCAAACTAACTTAAACCCTTTGCCACACCATCAAAACCATATTACGGCAAGAGATTGCCCTAACAACAATTACACATGTAGAGATACTCACTAGTTGTGATCCAATCACAAATTCTCTCATGTTGTGAATCGTATCGTGGATATTTAGTAAATGAGTTTAAGATCTAATCAAATACATGAAAACATGTATACTCAAATAGTGAATCTTCATTTATCATTAAATGGTTCAAACATAAGGCGATTGCCTTAGGACATCTCTCATATATTACTAACACTGATGACATAATTTTCTGTGTGACACCACACACCATGTTATCTATAATGTAATGTATCAGATAATATGAATAACGATAAATATGCAAACTCTGATCATGTGATTCTTATTTTAAAAATAAAGATGTTCATACATAGAATACACTTTTCAGTATACATCCCAACAAAACCACCATACTAACATCCTATGGAAAATAGAACAATGAACCGGGTCCATCCTGTATCATCTCAAGGTATTGGTCAAAGGTATATAATAGTCGTACCACCCTAATACTGGTAATCATACACAACTTTACAGAATATGCAAGTGTAATGCAAGATGATGTACAATCAAATGCAGCAAGCATAGTTCAAACAAATGCAACATCCAATGATATATATATATATATGTATGCAAATGCCATCTACCACGGTAATGTACATGCATGATCATGTCTGCGCACCCTACTGCTACCACAATCCCAATGTGGCCTAGGTGACACGACATGACAACTGTCCCAACTCAACAACAACCACTGCTCTCGAGGAGCCAAGTGGGCCGTATGAAGTAGAATATAAGCGCAAAGAGCTAGCTACACAATGGGAGTCCCTGCTGCTGGCCACTCCGACTGTCACTACCCATGAGTGGTTGTGTGTCACGCACTCAGGACAACTTCACGCTACTCTAACAACCACTGTCAATAGTGGGGCGAGTGCAGCACAACAAAATGCACTCCCTCACACCAGTTACTCCTCCATGAGTAACCTGGGAGGTAGGATGACTGGCGACCCTCTCAACCACAAGGGAGACCAAGTCGCCAGCATGCATGTAAATGAAATAAATGCACGACAATACATACATATGTCCACAACACACTCTCTATTATATAGAGAGGCATATACAATTGACAACAACCAAGCTAGGACCTCGAGTCCTTAGCGACACTGTATCCACAAATCACACGTCCATACATGACTACATGATCCATAATAGAAATAAACACAACATCAGGGTATGATATGAAACCTCAACTTTACTTTTAGAACATCACCCACCCCCGGATGATTTATCTAAATTGCACAATTCAGTTTTACAACTGAATTTAGCTATGTACACAAAGGTAAACCACTACAGTTCCACTTATCATAACATCTACAATTCATAACAAAGATGAATAAATAGATAACAACAATGCCAGAGTATTTAAGTGCAAAGGCAAGTATCAAGCATAAAAAAAACTAGAGTGGAGTCAAGGACCAAGTGACAATAATATGAAGTCATATACTTCAGGGTTTAGCTACTACCTAACCAGGGTAGGAAATATTACCCGCCTGATAGTAGCTCGTGCTAGCAGTCCATACGTACAAGCATTTGTCACCAATCGAAGTCCTGCAAGACAACAAGAACTACACTTAAGTTCTAACATACGATAAACGATCAAATCGAATCCTACATCGATCTCATATTCAAATCAATTATCCCAATACTAATTAAAGTCTCGATCACACATCCATCATCACCTCGGCTATATCACAGTAAGTATACACACTAGATCCAATTAACAATTTACAACAATCCAAATCAACACTCAAATCAACAGTTAACTACTTCCCTTCCACATATCATTGTTCACCAATCTTCCAGTATCAACCAACACAGTAAACATGAACAAACTCATATTTTCCAACCATTACACTAAACCATTATATCATTCCTTCAATATCTTCTTCCACCTACCATCTCACAATAGAACAAAACCCAAATAGTCAACTTAATCACTTGATCTGTCATTCATAGCTCCATCACAACCCATAGTTTTACTTAGAGAACACCCAACGTCCCCAAAAAGATCAGCACAACCACACAACCACTCTCACGGCTCACCTTCACCGCCTTTCATAGCCTCCACAACCCATAATCAGCCAACAGTAATACCTCCGACCCACAAGCATTTACAAACCACAGAATACATCAACAATACATGATGAGAAAAAGGGTACATCACAACTTACCGACCTTAGGAATCCCTCGACAGCAACCCGTTCTTATCCCCTGTTCACCACCTGCGATCGACGCTCACGATCCCTGCCCAAACACAGATCCATACTCAACCAAGGCAAATCACCGCAGGGAATTTAATTATGGCTAGGAATTGAAACAAATCTAGTTCACCCTCACCATTAGGATGATCTTACCTAGGAAATTTATCTCCCAACACAGCAGCCACATATTCCTAGTGTGTGGACAACTCCCTTCCCGATCCAAGCTGTTCACTGTGAACAGCACAATGCCAAGATGTTGCTGCCCCATCGCCATAGAATTAGGAGCTATAAGGAAGATGTGAATCAGAGATGAAGGACCGCATCAACACACCTATCACTCGCAGAGATCGGGCAAAGACGACTTCCAACTGAGTCGCTACAGCGCCGCCGACGATTCCCTGCTCCAAATGAACACTCGCCCGAATCTCCCCCGGCGGCGCTGCTTGGTAACCTTCTCTTCAGCCAGATCTCCCACCAAATCAAGGCATCGATAGCGAGCAGAGAAGATGAGAAGGAGGGAAAGATCGGTTGATGCCATCATCCAATCGGTCGACCAGGAACACTCACTCGCTCCCAAAGAAGAGCCTCCACCTGACTGCCCGACCGTCATTTTTTGCCCTAGCTGGATCTTCCTCGGAAGAGGTCGACAGCAATTCGATCGTGAGGAAGCAGCGAGGTGTCAACTTCCTTCCTTCCAGCTGGATTTCCTACCAAGAGGGCGTCGGCTACAACAGAGTGGCTGAGAAGGTAGAGAGGTAGAAGAAACAACGCTCGGCAGCCGTTCATTTCGGAAGAGAAAAGAAGACGATCGGGAGAGGAGTTACGCGGTGAGGAAGAGAAACCGAAGAAGAAAGAAAATAAAGAAATGCTCGCGTGCGTGAGGTGAGGAACCACCGAACGAAAGTGTTAAGGGCGGGTCGGGTTAAAATTACAGGTCGGGTTTAATTAAGCCTAGATTCATTCAATTAAACCCAATAAACTCTTGAGCTAGGTTAGGTTTAAATTAAATCCCTAACCTTCCCTCAAAAATTTTAATTAACCCACTAATAATATTACCCTGTAGCCATCTATTTGGGGTATTTTACATTCTCCCCCACTTAATAAAATTTGGTCCCCAAATTTCGTAATTAAATGCGATAATATATCCAAGAATTTTTTTGAACTATCACATACCTCTAGTGAACAGATGAGGGTACCAAGCTCGGATAGTATCTTTCAGCTCCCACGTAGCCTCCTCATCAGTATAATGCTGCCATCCAACCTTTACGAGTCAGATGGTTTTGTTCTACAACTGTCGCCCCTTGCGACCAAGAATTCGCACTGGGATCTCTTCATAAGTTGTATTAGGTTGAAGTGGAATCGGAATCTCTTTCAGAACATGATCATCTTGTGGTACGTATTTCCTCAGCATAAAAACATGAAATACGTTATGAACTCTCGCAAGTATCGTAGGTAAAGCTAACCGGTAAGCTACACCCCCAATCCGCTCCAATATCTCAAATGGACCAATGTAGCGTGACGCTAATTTTCCTTTTAACCCAAATCTTTTGACTCCTTTGGTGGGAGAAACTCGTAAGAATACATGATACCCGACTGAGAAATCTAAAGGCCTTCGCATCCGGCCCGTATAAATCTTCTGCCGATCCTGTGCCTCGGATAACCATCGTCTGATGACTTGCACCAACTCTGCATCATGCTGGATACCCTGTGGCCCCAGCAACTGTCGCTCCCCAACCTCCTCCCATAACATGGGAGATCTATAGGGTCTATCGTATAAGGCCTCGAAAGAAGCCATCTAAATAGAAGAGTAGTAGTTGTTGTTATAGGCAAATTCCGCTAAATGAACGTGGTCCTCCCAATTGCCTCCGAAATCCATAACATAAGATCTTAGCAAATCCTCCAATGTCTGAATGGTACGCTCAAACTGTCCATCTATCTGCAGATGAAATATTGTACTAAGCCAAAAACTCTGTGCCCGTGGTCTACTGCAGACTTTGCCAAAATCGTGAGGTAAATCACGGATTTCTATCGGAGATAATACTCAGAGGCACTCCAGGCAGCTTGATAATTTCTCGGCAGTACAACTCTGCCAGACGATCCAACAAATCCTTCCCATGAATAGGCAGAAAGTGAGCTGATTTGGTTAGTCGATCCACAATCGCCCAAATCGCATCATGACCTTTACGGGTTCTAGGCAATCCCCATAATGAAATCCATAGTGATATACTCCTACTTCCATTCCAGAATCGGAATTTCCTGAAGCAACCCAACGGGTTTCTGATGTTCAACCTTTACCTACTGGCATACTAAACATCGAGCAACAAAGTCTGCAATATCTCTCTTCATACCATTTCACCAGTATAAATGTTTCAAATCTTGGTACATCCGAGTACCACCAGGATGTATAGCAAACCTCGAATGATGTGCCTCCTGTAGCAACTCTTCCTTAAACTGGATGCGTATTCGGAACACATAATCATCCCCGATAACGAAGTACTCCATTCTTGTCACTCGAGAAATTTGTCTACTATCCATAATCCACTCTATCACATAGAACTAGAAGTGACTGGGAGATGATAATGACCAATCTCCCTTGTTGCATCAGTCCATGTTCTAGCAGTTCTATAGTAGCTACCCATTAGCTAGCCAAAATCCCATGAGCATTCCTGCTCCATACATCTACAAATCAGGATAACACACACTAAGTCCACGTCGTGTGTATGACAACTTGTCTCGCAGTTCCTCAACTGTCGTAAGCTAAAGATACGCCTCATTCAACTGCATCAAGATCGCTCCAATCCCTAAAATGATCCATCTGCGTACAGTACCCTTCCATCCACACCGAAAGGATTAACTAACACTGATGCAAATGACAATCATCATCTAGGCCCTAAAACCTAGTTTCACAAGCTTCTGACTAAGTGATTTCCATCACCTCCTTGGTCAAACAAGTCCATAGTATAGTAATGCTAAAACATTCTATCCACATCTATAGTAATAACCAAATCATACAAGGAAACCACCATCTACGATGGTCGAGTGCACAACTCCAACTACCACCATCAATAGTGGCCAAGTTATGCAACTCCAACAACCAGAAACTGATCCAATCGTGTCCAGAATACATGATTTCTCAAATCCATGGACTACTAAATCGTTAAATAGTCTAACAACATACTCCAAAGCTCATAAAATTCATACCAAGTATGAAATTGTCGTCTTTACACACTTGCATCCTGTTTACTCTAAACTGATGATATATCAATCATCACAACGACAATGATAATTGTATGACACCATGTCACTACAATATCAACACTCCAGTCGTAAACCAACCCTAGAGTAGACACAAGTATCCTTAGTTGATCTAAACAGATCATCTATTCCCAATGAAGGATATTCATTTTCAACAACTACTGCATTCCATCATCGATAATCGATGCAAAATCTCAAAGGTCCATCTCTCTTTTAACAAAGAGTTCCGGATCTTCTCTCAAAGAAATATTGGGACAGATAAATATCCCATCCAACATCTCCTATAATCGCAACTTACGTTCTTCCAATTTCCATAGTGTTTAGCAACACTGTTACCAATAAAATCATCTTTCGGTATGAGGTCTTCAATATTGAAACTATTCTCAAAATCACTTCGACCGCATACTCCACTTGCCTATACAATGGTAAGCCTGGAAGTGCATCAGAAACTACATCCGAATACTCTCGTATTATACGCATATCCGAGAGACATATTATACCATCATTTCAACAATTTAACTATTCATAAGGATATGTCTATTAAAGTCCAAGGGCATCCCTTGACTTCTAAATTGGTGGTCAACATCTCGCCTGATGGTAAAGATACCACCGATCCACATAATCTGAATATAGAAATCCTTCTCATCGTATCTCAGAATGTTCTAGACATATATACATGTAAACTACCAATATCTTTCAATATGTCAATCGAGAGGGTAAACTAAAGTAATACCCTGAACGATCAATCCTTTAACCCCCTACATCTCCTCTCGGGTAGTCATGTATACTCCTCCAACTTTTGCTCCTGGCGACTGAGCTCATGTAGGTGCAAAAACCTACCATGGAGAAACTAAAGTCAACTGCCAACACGAGGACGCAACTCGAAATGGCTACAATGGAGGTGGTAACCACTGTTGTACTGATAAAGAGTACACCACCGGCTATAAAATGTTCAAAACCTATCAATATCATAACACGTTGTATACTCTGCAAATGGTATATCTGCGCCTAAGGAGATAATAGTTGTTGTTGTCTGGACGTTTGAGTCTTCTAAGATGTCTTCTGCTGATACTGCTGAGTAAATTACTTCCCCTGGAGGGAAGTATCAAAGAGTTCCAACTATGTCTGAGGTGGTAGATCGCTGCTGGTGTGATAATCCAATCTTCTGTGACGATCTCTGTTGTCGAGATAGTGAATCGTCCTCTCGAAAACAACATCCATAATCTTCAACTGAGTCTTCAAAGTACACTTTCTCATATGTACTAGTTGCCTACAATAGCAACTGATGAATTGATACAACGGATAATCTAACTTTGTGTATCTTCGTGATCTGCACTGCACACACATAATCCCTTCGGAGTCTTTCTTCTGATTTCGCTAATAACATGAGACAGTTATGATGATCTGCGATTGGTTTTCTATGATCGAAAAACTCTCCAATAGTAGCTTGTGACCTATGCCTCCGATCTTGCTCCTTTTATCCAACATTCGGAGACATTTGATTTTAATAATTTGACCTGCAATATCTGCTCATCGGTCTCCAACTCTTAAACTCTTGTACGAAGTCATTTCTAAACTCTTGACTCGATCCAATATCTTCCGGCATGATCTGATAGAAGATCCAGACATCCTAATCCAAATGTAAGCCAATAACTGTGGGTGTCTTAAAACATTCATTCACATTCTTGAGCTATTAGGTGGTCGTAACCTCTGCAAGTTTAATGACTCTGCATGGTACTCCCATTACTAACTGATCACCCTACTTGAAGCTCAAGAATTCTCTAACAATGAGTCAAAGGAAATAACACGGGAGAAATACTCTTTCCCATACATCACTAAAATCGTGACCAAGTGATATCCTATTCCCCAAATGTTATTTCCTACCTCTTCCACCAAGTACCGACTTGATCCCGATAATTGTATGCAACTAACTCTGCTTCCTTTGTATAACACAAGTTAAGTACTCAAAAGTACCTTCAAAGTTATACAACCCAGTACGAACAACTCAGGGATCAAAATCCCTATGAAACACCATAAACTAATCCTCTATTATCTGCATCAACAATAGTCTACACATCTTGTCCATTACCCAACAGGTAATGATCTGACTAGCATAATTAGTGAAAATCCCTAAGACTATAATCTTTGATTTTCACAAGAAACGTGACGACTTGACCCCTGCTTTCTGACTCGGTATCAGTTAGCTCTCGAAGAAAATTCACCTTTTCGACACAGGTTCAAAACTCACTGACTCAATAGGTCATTCCCATGGTCAACTCAAACCATGATTACGAATAATAACCAACATACTACATGTTATTTCTTGTTATAAAAACTAAATGCAACTCCGGTTGGTCGCCTTGGTGGACGATCACTACTATAAATTTGTACAGGTGTCATCACTCTGTTTGTATACACATGTTGAACAAGTTTAGATAAGTACCTACTATAATATAAGTTATCAGGAATTCTTACTTCTTGTTGCTCGGAGCTCAGGCTGCTGTCAATCTCATCTCACAAAACCAAAACCGAAACAAATCGACTCCTGAGAATCCAAGACGCAACGAAAACATCATTGTATCGCATCGCAGAACCTAGGGCTCTGATACCAATAAAGTTGTCACGCCCCGAGAGTATGCTAAGCTGAAAAGCAAACAGACAACATCTCCCCTGTACGTGGCAACATATCCAGTTTATACAAGCCTTTCAACCACAACCACAATAACATATACAAATGTAAATATAACAAAGCACAGCGGAAACTATAACAACGACATAACAACTACACACAGTGCATACCGATATGACTAACACAACATAAAGAAAGCATTGTCAAAACCCGAATCAATAAGTGTGTACATCAACAACATCAAACATAACGTCTACCATATAAATCTAGATCGATATACGAAACATCCGAAAATAAAAGAAAACATAAATCCAAGTTGGGACTCTCGGAAATGAGATGAGAGGTTGCCAGCCAGTGTTGCTCCAAGCCCATCACGGAGTTGAGTACATGTTACCTGGGCGACAGAAAACCCAGGGTCTATGGTGGTGAGTACAAAACTCAGCAGTAATAAGAATAAAGGTGCATGCATATTATATACATATATATATCACATGTGAGTCGACAATATGCTGTCTAAAGGTATACCAGGTATACACCAGCATGATATAACAACTGTATAACTAAACTGATCAATAATAATTACATAAGGTACTGACATACCTGAAGATCGACAATGATGCAACTCATACTACCTGAGTATAAATAACATAATACAACACCTACAACATGGTAGAGTAAAACTAACTCTATAATCAACAAACCACCATACTAACATCCTATGGCAAATACAACAATGAACCAAGTCCATTCCGTATCATCTCAAGGTATTAGTCAAAGGTATATAATAGTCTGACCACCCCAATACTAGTAATCAAACACAACCGTACAAAATATGCAAGTGGAATGCAAGATGATGTACAATCAAATGCAGCAAACAAAGTTCAAACAAATGCAACATCCAATGATCATATATATAGACTCTAGCTATATATATTCTCATCACACTCAACTATATATATACACACATGTATATATATATATGTATGTATGTATATGCAAACACCATCTACCATGGCAATGCAAATGCATGGTCATGCCTGCGTACCCTACTACTACCACGACCCCAGTGTGGCCTAGGTTGCATGACATGACAACTGTCCCAACTCAACAATAACCACTGCTCTCGAGTGACCGAGTGGGTAGTATGAAGTAACATATAAGAGTAAAGAGCTAGCTACACAATGGGGGTCCCTGCTGCTGGCCACTTCGACTGTCACTACCCATGAGTGGTCAAATGCCATGCACCCAGGACAACTGCACGCTACTCCAACAACCACTGTCAATAGTGGGGCGAGTGTGGAACAACAAAATGCACTGCCCTCACACCAGTTACTCCTCCACGAGTAACTTGGGAGGCAGGATGACTGGAGACCCTCACAACCACAAGGGAGACCAAGTCGCCAGCATGCATGAAAATGAAATGAATGCACGATAGTACATACACATGTCCACAACACACTCTCTATTCTATAGAGAGGCATATACAACTGACAACAACCAAGCTAGGACCTCTACTCCATAGCGACGCTGTATCGACAAATCACACGTCCATACACAACTACATAATTCATAGTAGATATATACACAACATCAGGGTATGATATAAAAACTCAACTTTACTTCTAGAACATCACCCACCCCCAGATGATTTATCTAAATTGCACAATTCAGTTTTACAATCGAATTTAACTACGTACACATAGGTAAACGACTACAGGTCCACTTATCATAACATCTACAATTCATTACAAAGATGAATAAATAGATAACAACAATATCAGAGTATTTAAGTGCAAAGGCAAGTATCAAGCATAAGAAAAACTAAAGTGGAGTCAAGGACAAAGTGACAACAATATGAAGTCATATACTTCAGGGTTTAGCTACTACCTGACCAGGGTAGGAAATATTATCCACCTGATAGTAGCTCGTGCTAGCAGTCCATACGCACAAGCATTTGTCACCAATCGAAGTCCTGCAAGACAACAAGAACTACACTTAAGTTCTAACATACAATAAATGATCAAATCGAATCCTACATTGATCTCATATTCAAATCAATTATACCAATACTAATTAAAGTCTCGATCACACATTCAACATCACCTTGGCTATATCACCATAAGTATACACACTAGATCAAATTAACAATTTACAATAATCCAAATCAACACTCAAATCAACAGTTAACTACTTCCCTTCCACATATCATTGTTCATCAATCTTCCAGTATCAACCAACACCGTAAACTTGACCAAACTCATATTTTCCAACCATTACACTAAACCATTATATCATTCCTTCAATATCTTTTTCCACCTACCATCTTACAATAGAACAAAACCCAAATAGTCAACTTAATCACTTGATCCATCATTCACAGCTCCATCACAACCCATAGTTATACTTACAAAACACCCAACGCCCCCATAAAGAGCAGCACAACTACACAGCCACACAACCACACTCACGGCTCACCTTCACCATCTTTCACAACCTTCACAACCCATAAATCAACCAACAACAATACCTCCGACCCATAAGCATTTACAAACCATAGAATACAACAACAATACATGATGAGAAAAAGTGTACATCACAACTTACCGGCCTTAGGAATCCCTCGACAGCAACCCGCTCTTATCCCCTGTTCACCGATTACGATCGACGCTCACGATCCCTACCCAAACACAGATCCACGCTCAACCAAGGCAAATCACCGTAGGGAATTTAATTACGGCTGGGAACTGAAACAACTCCAGCTCACCCTCACCATTCGGATGATCTTACCTAGGAAATTTATCTCCCAACGCAGCAGCCACAGATTCCCAGTGCATGCACAACCCCCTTCCCGATCCAATCTATTCACTGTGAACAACTCAACGCCAAGATGTTGTTGCCCCATCGCCACAGAATTAGGAGCTATAAGAAAGATGCGAATCAGAGATGAAGGACCGCATCAACTCACATAACACTCGCAAAGATCGGGTAGAGATGACTTCCAACTAAGTAGCCACAACACCGATGCCGATTCCCTTCTCTAAAAATGAACACTCGCCCAAATCACCCCCGTGTCACTACTTGGTAACCTTCTCTCTGGTCGAATCTCCCACTGGAGCAAAGTGTCGGCATCGAGTAGAGAAGATGAGAAGGAGGGAAAAATCGGTTGACGACATTGTCCAATCGGTCGGCCAGGATTGCTTACTCGCTCCCAAAGAAGAGCCTCCACCTGACTGCCTGGCCACCATTTTTCTGTTAGTAATATATGAGAGATGTCCTAAGGCAATCACCTTATGTTTGAACCATTTATATGATAAATGAAGATTCACTATTTGAGTATAATTGTTTTCATGTATTTGATTAGATCTTAAACTCATTTACTGAATGCCCACGATACGATTCACAACATGAGAGAATTTGTGATTGGATCACAACTAGTGAGTATCTCTACATGTGTAATTGTGATGTATCGGAATTATCCCTAGTCGATGAATTGATGGATTTGGACACCATTAATTCTGTCAAGACTAGCACGAGGTATACTCCTTGGTGTATCCAAGCAGCTGATTCTCACTGGCTGGAGACATTGTGATGTCTGGAGTTAATCGTGGATGCTAGTTATGGTAACTAGTTCATTGGAGTGACTAGCCGTAAGACTTCATATGGTTCTCTGCATGTATAGATATGTCAATGAAGTTCTTACTGCAGCTTAAGTGCGATGTTCCTTTGACTTGCGGTATTCAAGTCATCTTGATCATGAAGACTTATGCTTTGACATCTTAAGCAAGCATCTCTGAGGAGATGTGGACCCGGGATGATTGGGTATAAGTCGAAGTGATCGAAGGTGTTTGAATAGCCTATAAAGGATTCACCACTCCTTGCGAGGAGATGTATACCCATGGCCTCTCATCAGATTGTTACTAAAGTCTTTGACCAAAGCATTACATGTTTAGAGTAAGGTACTCTTGGATACATGTGCAGTAACTAGAATCCGTAGGATGAGGAAATGATACTTGGGCTAGGTGTGACGTAGTCAACCTAGTGGGGACTGACACTATAGACCATGTCCTGAACCAAGTGGGTATAAGATGAGTGAAAGGAATGGGGCACGATTCATTGTAGCTGTTGAAGAGTTTCAGAAATAGTTCTGGATCAACCGTTGATATTTTCGGTTAATTGGGGATCATGATGTACTACTAGGTGCCACTCATGATCGTTCTATAATTAATGGTTAATTATAGATGACCAACATAAATCGAGAACCTATTTGGTCACATGCACAATGAGCATAATCCGAAGGATTTAAAACGAGATTGAGAATGAGATTCTCAGACCGAGAGAAACTAGGTTTGGTTGGACCAAACATGGATCGAGCATGAAATCGTTTCAATCGCAATGGAAGCGTGGATGGGCCATGTCTTATGAAGACATGATGGATAAATCAAATTGGTTTGGTTCTAATCCAATGGTGAAGAATAAACCAAAGGGGTTTGGTTTATTTTAAACGAATCAATCAAAGTTGGTTCGGTTCGTTTTAACTTAAAATAGACCAAATCGGTTTGGTTTATTTTAACTTAGGTTAATGGAGCGGGTTAACGGGTTTTTGGTTATGAACAAATAACCATTAGGAGAATTTGTTCTCTAAAAAATAGGGCTTAAGGGTTTTGTGAAAGCCTTAACCCTAATTTTGTTGCCGCCCCTCCCTCTCTTCTCATGGTGCCGCCGCCCAACAAGGTTGCCGCCCAACCTTTGTTGCCGCCCAGCCCTTGTGCTGCCGTCCAAGCTGTTGTCGGCATCCAAGCTGTTGCCGGCGATCCTCCGGCGACCCTCCGGCGACCCTCCGGTGATCTTCCTTGGCTCCGGCGACAAGGTGAGCAACTAGCTTTCCTTATTTGTCCGGCGCAAGTTCTCCACCAAAGCTGTCCAGTTTTTTGGACAGCTTGTTTCCTTCGTGTTGGAGCGTCGTTTGGACGGATTTTGGAGCTTCGACAGTGGCTACGTTACCGGGGATTTGATCTCCGGTAATTTTCATAGGTGGAGAACAAAGAATTCATCAAACGGTTGACGAATACCTCTCCGGAGAAGTGAGTTTTGGGGACTCATTTTTGAATCCGAATTTTGATTCGGATTGTGATCTTCTCTCGATCACATCGTCTTCGACACGAGGCTAGTGACTTGTACGAAGATGAGGCTTGTGGCTTTGTGAAGTCATCCCGACGATACTCCCCGTGAATACGGATAGAGGCAATTCTAGCGAGAGTCGCTCCGATTGATGCCTTTCCCGCTACATGTGATACGTCAGGTATACGTAGAATAATTTCCTTTTATTGAAAAATTTGAAACTATGGTTATGTCTACACATGTTATACTATGCATGCGTGTGGTGTGTGTGATGTAATAAATTAGATTTATTGCTTTTTATTTCTTCCACTGTGCACATGTTTACGAAACATGTTCGAACACACACTTGCCGTGGTGCAGGAAACCCAACATTTTCGCCCTAGCCGGATCTTCCACCGAAGAGGTCGGCAGTAGCTAGATCGCAAGGAAGCAGCGAGGCATCAACTTCCTTCCTTCCAGCCGGATTTCCCACCAAGAGGGCATCGACTACAACAGAGAGGCCGAGAAGGTAGAGAGGTAGAAGAAATGATGCTCAGCAGGTGTTCGTTTCAGAAGAGAAAAGAAGGCGATCGAGAGAGGAATTGCGTGGTGAGGAAGAGAAACCGAAGAAGAAAGAAAATAACGAAACACTCGCATGCGTGAGGTGAGGAATTGCTGAACGGAAGTGTTAAGGTTGGGTCAGGTAAAAATTACGAGTCGGGTTTAATTAAGCCTAGATTCATTCAATTAAACCCAATAAACTCTTGAGCTATATTAGGTTTAAATTAAATCCCTAACCTTCCCTCAACACTTTTAATTAACCCACTAATAATATTACCCTTTAGCCATCTATTTGGGGTATTTTACAGATATACTATTCCCCGAAAGTTATTTCCTACACCTTCTGCCAAGTACTGGCTTGATCTCAATAATGGTATGCAACTAACTCTACTTTCTCTATATAACATGAGTTAAGTACTCAAAAGTACCTTCAAAGTTATACAACCTAGCACGAACAACTCAGGGATCAAAATCCCTATGAAACACCATATACTATCCCTCAACTATCTACATCAGCAATAGTACACTCGCTTGTCCATTACCCCACAAGTAATGATCTGACTAGCATAATCAGTGAAAATCCCTAAGACTGTAATGTTTGATCTCCATAAGAAATGTGACTACCTGACTCCTACTTTCTAACTAGATATCAGTCGACTCTCAAAGGAAATTCACCTTTTCAAAAGTAGGTACTTGTCTAATAAACTCAACATATCGTTCCTGTGGTCAACCCAAACCACAGTTACAAATAGTAACTAACACACTATATGTCATTCCCTGTTATAAACAATTAAATGCATAGCCAACAAAAGGATATGTGATAATAATTAGCATACCTTAAACCTTGTAGCTCAGAGATGTCCTGCTCAGCCAGATCCCAAAACTCACAAAACCAAAATCGAGTAAAATAAAACTCGACGTTCGAATGGAATAAAACCAAAAGTAACCTCGTAACCTGGGCTTTGATACCAATAAAATTGTCATGCCCCGAGAGTATATTTGTCCGTCAACCGGATGGTACCCTCTTGTGACAATATAAAATAACCTACTGATATATGACCCAAATAGCTGCTATCATAGATAGCCATAAAACACAGCGGAATACACCAACAAATAATAAGGATACAAGAACTCTAATATATGTGTATCGGTACGACTTTGACACAACAAGAAAATATAGTAGAAACCAACACCCAAACCGAATCCATAATAAAGGGCAAATACTTACAACACATCCATATACCAAAATGTGGAAACAACATAGGATAAAATTCCAAAACAAACAATCCAAAATATACAATAGTATGTAATACAATCCATACACTTGGTGTGAGATGGGATCAGCTGGCGGAGCTCCGAGCACCCAAGGAATTGTTGGTGCAGTGGCGCCACATATTCGAACCTGGGTTTTGATTATGGAAAAGGTTCAAAGTTAAGCTCTTATTGTTATCTCATGAGCTGAGTTAGGTGTGCAGGAAATGGTTAAGCTAAGCCGAAGGTCAGCGACACCCAGAGAATCTCGAGTCAAGAAATCATGGTGGTCGGGCGACACCAGGAGAACTTCGTGGGAATCGAAGAACCTAGGTGGAAGACTGGAAGCTAAGTGACAGGTTAGAAAAGGTCAGAGGTAAGCACGAGTACGAAGTGAGATGATAAGGTCATGTCCTCCACATGGGGACAACTGTAGGCGGCGATCCGACTAAGACTTCGAGTGGAAGGTCTAGGTCAAGATCGGACGGTAAGCATCCGTCAAATTTAGTATCTCTTATTTGTATTGTGATAACTTTGTGTTGCAGTTGAATAACCTAGCTGGCAGTCGACTGCTGGCTATTGACAATCAACTGCTATTCAAACTGTCCAGCTCAAAGAAAGTCAAGATAAGCTCCACTTATCTTGGAGGGATGAAGCTTTTTGACTCAGATTTTGATCTCAATGTTCAGAGGCTTGAAGGGCTATAAAAGAAGGGGGGTTTCACCCCTTTAGGTCATGAATCTTTGCTCCCAAGTGCTCCAATGATGCTACGATTCAAGGATGATGCTATGATGCTGATACGCTGATGACACGCCTACGACAAGCTCAAGATCACAACTTATAATTGTCTATAGCTTTATTTTAATTTCATTTTGTTTACATTTCGTGTAATCAAAGCTTTCATCGTAACAAGGTGAAGTAGGCTTGTTGCCTCATCCTCAAGCTTTCGAGTTCTTCTTGTAATCGTTGTCTCCTACCTCCAACGAGGAGGAGACTCTATAGTGGATTGCCCCTTCGTACGCGGTCAAGGATCACGAGGCCTTGAAGTAGCAACCCTTTAGTTGCAAACCAAGTAAAAAAAAATTGTCACCTTTACTTTTATTGTCTTACATTTCGCTGCGTGACTTTGGTTTTATCGACGAAAGAAAAAAAAAGTTTTCAAGCTCGCTATTTGTTGGTGCAATCGACCTAGGTCACGATTGACCAGACTCGAGTTTGATTCGAGTAGTATTTTGATGTCTGACATTTATGTCTGATAATGTGTTAGGGAGATTATTGGTACAATCGACCCAGGTCATACTTGATGTTTGACGATGGTTTGACCATTGTTATGGGAGAAGTCCAAGTCTTGTGTACTTGGAATGGAAAGTCCAAGCTTGAGTCTTGGCATGGAAAGTCCAACATGGGTTGGCAAGGAAAGTACAATCATGGGTCTTGGTAAGGAAAAGTCCAAGCATGAGTCTTGGCATGGAAAGTCCAACATGGGTTGGCAAGGAAAAGTCCAAGCTTGAGTCTTGGCAATTGAGAAGTCCAAGGGGAATATTGGCGGCGTAAAGTCCAAGGGTGGAGTCTTGGCAGCATAAGTCTAATGGTTGGTGGTGTAAAGTCCAAGCAGAGTCTTGGCAGCATAAGCCCAATGTGCCATGGTGGTGTAGTGAAGGTCAAAGGTTCGCTTCTTACTTAAAATTAGTCACTTGTACATGGCGATCCTATCTACATCCCTAGATTAAAAAAATTAATCCTTGACGAAGACGAATTACCCAAGCAACCGATCCATCATCGTGCTATTCGATTAGAGTGGTCGCTTGAACAAACTTATTGTTCAAGCAACCTAACTCTTTTCCTCGATTAGTCACGGAATTGATGATGTACGGATTGCTAGTTTTTGTGTTTATCTTCGGGGTCCATTATCATACAATTGTAAACAATCACATACATAATACAAAAGAACAAAAGGAAACCAAAACAAGAATTATACCTCTTGTTTACCTCTTGATCTTCTATTGTATGACCAATCCTCTTCTTGGATGTTGTGTGGGCAACGATCCTCCAAGAATTGAAGCCACTTATATCTCATTCTTCCCTACCTTGCTCGCTCTGAACAAAGGGAAGAATACCAAACACTTATTCTACTATCTAGAGCCAACCACCAAGATCCTAGCTAGGTTGTTGCCGTCTACCAAGGAGAGGAAGAAGGAAGAGTGGCGACGACCCTTTCCAATAGAGAAGGAATCGCTGGCCAAAGGAGGAGGGTGAAGGGCTCTGGCCAAGTGAGGAAGAAGAAGAGGGGCGTCGGCTAGACCTTAGGAAGAGAGGAAAAACAAAACCTTAACTCTACCACTTATTTCCACCCAAAGCTTCTCCAAACCCTAGCCGCCCAACCTTTTTCTTGCTGCCCAAGCCTTAGAAGCAAACCGTAGAATTCCAATTCTACTAGTTTCCCCCCAAGCCAAGCCTCCTATATTTATAGATTTCACCCAAGCCTCCTTTTAATCATGTTCGTTGGATCTAGGCTTCATGAGGGTTTTAATAGGCTACAATATGGACCATGAGGAGGAGTTGGATCTTTGCCACCCAATGGATCCGACCCACATAAAATTTGATCCATTAATGATAATCCATTCCACTAGAGGATTATCATTGATCTACCTCATCTACCTCCATAATTAAATATGGGCTCCATATATTAATTGTACAAATGTCTCCCCATGTTTAAGATATCGAATGCCCGTTAATTAATTAATTTACTGACAATTAATAAATCAACATCTAACTCTATGAGTAGTACCACTCAACCTTATCATCTTGGTGGACCAAGTCCACCTGCAGGGTTTACATGATAGTCCTTATGAGCTCCTCAAGGGGACATCATCATCCTAATGCATAGGACACGGTTTCCTCCTATAATCAATGACACACCATGTAAATAATATTATTTCTCAACTTACTAAGCCTATCGATTTAATCAATAAATATCATCCATTGGTAAATCAAAGAAATAAATATTAAGTACATGTGCCCGTTATTATATCGGGATTAAGAGCATGTACACCATAATATCTAAGGTCTGATTTAATTATGTAGTCAGCAATAAATTGAATCACCTCTATATCGGTCCTGCTTAATACACACAAAGTGTACTAGTGTAATTCTATGGTCAAGATAAACCAATACCAAATTACACTACAACCATGTCAATGGTTTGTCTAAAACCATCTTAGTTGTGAGCCTCTACTTATACTCTACAAGGAACTGATAACATGATCTTTTGTGTGACACCACAGACCATGTTATCTACAATGTAAAGTATTAGACAATATGCATAACTATAAATATGCAAACAATGATCATGTGATTCTTATTTCAAAAATAAAGATGTTCATACAAAGGCTCGACTTTCAGTATACATCCCAACAATCTCTCACTTATACTAAAAAACTATGTTGCCATCAAACTACCATACATCTGATTCTCATTCCCTCCACATGCCTATCAAAAGCTCTCGCTAGAAGGGCCTTAGTGAAGGGATCTACCAGGTTATCCTCTGATGCAATCTTGGCGACAACAACTTCTATTCGATTTACGATCTCTCGTATCAGGTGGTACTTGCGCTCTATGTGTTTACCTGCCTTATGGACTCGTGGTTCCTTCGAGTTTGCAACTACACCACTGTTATCAGAATAAATTGTGATAGTTATGGTTAAACCAAAAATCACATCCATGTCCATCAAGAAGTTCCTGAGCCATACAACTTCTTTGGCCGCCTCAGAGGCTGCCACATACTCAGCTTCCATGGTAGAGTTCGCCACGCATTTCTGCTTGACACTCCTCCATACAATGGCTCCACCTTCCAAAGTAAACACAAAACCTGAGGTAGATTTACTGTTATCCCTATCTGATTGGAAATCAGAATCTGTGTAACCCACATGGAGTAATTGATATACCTGGTATACTAGCATATAATCCCTAGTCCTTCTCAGGTATTTCATTATATGCTTTACCGTAGTCCAACATCTCTGTCCTAGATTACTCTGATATCTGCTAACCATGCCCATGATAAAGCAGATATCCGACCTTGTACATAACATGACATACATGAGGCTTCCTACTGCCAAAGCATAAGGAACCGCCTTCATCTCCTCTATCTCCTTTGATGTTCTAGGACACATCTCTTTAGATAAAGGTACTCCATGCCTAGAAGGTAGAAAATCTTTCTTGGAGTTCTACATGCTAAAACGAGCCAAAATATTGTCTATGTATGAAACTTGAGATAAGCACAACATCCTTTTCTTGTAATCCCTTATAACCTTGATCCCAAGGATGTGTCCCACTTCTCCCAAGTCCTTCATATCAAATTGTTTGGACAACCATACCCTTACGTCTGATAACACTTTGACATTGTTGCCAATTAGTAAAATGTCATCTATGTAAAGTACAAGAAATACCACTATGTTTCTGTCACATCTCTTGTATACACAAGACTCTTTCGGACTTTGAATAAATCCATAAGACTGGATTACCTCATCAAAGCGGATGTTCCAAGATCTCAAAGCTTGCTTCAATCCATAAATGAACCGATTAAGCTTGCACACAAGATCCTCTTTGCCCTTTGCAATGAATCCCTCTGGTTGCTCTATATAGATGTTTTCCTCAAGACTTCCATTAAGGAAAGCTGTCTTAACATCCATCTGCCACACCTCATAATCCATATGAGCAGCAATAGATAAGAGAATCCGAATAGACTTAAGCATAGCTACCGGTGAAAAGGACTCCTCATAATCGATACCCTCTTTCTGAGTATACCCTTTCGCAATAAACCTTGCTTTGAAGGTCTCAACCTTCGCTTCTATTCCTTTCTTTCTTTTGTAGATCCACTTCCATCCAATGGTTTTTACACCATTGGGTGGTTCTACTAGCTCTCATACCTGATTTGAATCTATAGATTCTATCTCAGAATTCATTGCACTTTGCCAAGATACCGCATCTTTGTCTAGGATTGCCTCGTCATATGTCCAGGGATCAGATTCATGTTTGCCAGGGACCAAATCAGAAGATTCTTCCAAGAACATAAATCTATCAGATTGTCTAACAACCCTCCCACTTGTTGGGTTTCTGGCACCGCGGCGAGTGTGTGTTCGAACATGTTTCGTAAACATGTGTACAACGGAAGAAATAAAAATAATAAATCTAATTTATTACAATACACACACCACACGCATGCATAGTACAACATGTGTAGAAATAACCGTAGTTTCAAATTTTGCAATAAAAGGAAATTTATTCTACGTATACCTGACGTATCACATGTAGCGGGAAAGACATCAACCGGAGAGATCCTCGCTAGAATCACCTCTATCCATATCCACGCCGAGTATCTTCAGGATGCCTTCACAAAGTCACGAGCCTCGTCTTCATATGAGTCACTAGCCTCGTGTTGAAGACGATGTGATCGAGAGAGGATCATAATCCGAATCAAAATTCGGATTCAAAACAAGTCCTCAAAAACTCGCTTCTCCGGAGAGATATTTGTCAACCGTTTGATGAATCCTTCATCCTCCACCTATGAGAATTACCGGAGATTGAATCCCTGGAAAAGTATCTACTGTCGGAGCTCCAAACGTCGTCCAAATGACACTCCGACACGAAGGAAACAAGCTGTCCAGAAAACTAGACAGCTTGGTGGAGGAATTAGCGCCGGCCAAAGGGAAGAGGGCCAGCAAGTCCTTGGTCACCAGAGGGTCGCCGGAGGATCACCGGCTGAAGCTTGGACGCTGGCGCAAACTTGGACGACGGAACAAGGGGTGGGCGGCGGTTAGGGCATGGGCGCCGACCACAAGAAGAGAAAAGGGAGGGGGCGGCAAGATTAGATTAGGTCTTTCACAAAACCCTTAAGCCCTATTTTATAGAGAACAAATTCTTCTAATGGTTATTGGTTCATAACCAAAACCCATTAAACCGCTCCATTAATTTAAGTTAAAATAAACCAAACCGATTTGGTCTATTTTAAGTTAAAATGAACCGAACCAACTTTGGTTCATTCGTTTAAAACAAACCAAACCCCTTTGGTTTATTCTCCACCATTGGATTAGAACCAAACCAATTTAGTTCATCCATCATGTCTTCATAAGACACGACCCATCCACACTTCCATTGCGACTGAAACAATTTCATGCTCGCTCCTTGTTTGGTCCAACCAAACCTAGTTTCTCTCGGTCTGAGAATCTTATTATCAAGCTCGTTTTAAATCCTTCGGATTACGCTCGTTGTATGTGTGACCAAATAGGTTATTGATTTATGTTGGCCGTCTATAATTAACCATTAATTATAGAACGATCATGAGTGGCGCCTAGTAGTACATCATGATCCCCAATTAACCACAAAGATCAACGGTTGATCCAGAACTATTTCTGAAACCCTTCAGCAGCTCGAATGAATCGTGCCCCATTCCCTTCACTCATCTTATACCCACTTGGTTCAGGACATGGTATATTGTGTCAGTCCCCACTAGGTTGACTATGTCACACCTAGCTCAAGTATCATTTCCTCGTCCTACGGATTCTAGTTACCGCACATGTATGCAAGAGTACCTTACTCTAAACATGTAATGCTTTGGCCAAAGACTTTAGTAACAATCCGACGAGAGGCCATGGGTATACATCTCCTTGCAAGGAGTGGTGAATCCTTTATAGGCTATTCAAACACCTTCGATCACTTCGACTTATACCGAATCATCCCGAGTCCACATCTCCTTGGTGATGCTTGCTTAAGATGTCAAAGCATAAGTCTTCATGACCAAGATGACTTGAATACCGCAAGTCAAAGGAACATCGCACTTAAGCTGGAGTAATAACTTCATTGACATATCTATATATGCAGAAAACCATATGAAGTCTTACGACTGGTCACTCCAATGAACTAGTTACCATAACTAGAATCCACGATTAACTTCGGACATCACAATGTCTCCAGCCAGTGAGAATCAGCTGCTTGGATACACCAAGGAGTATACCTCGTGCTAGTCTTGACAGATTTGATGGTGTTCGAATCCATCAATTCATCGACTAGGGATAATTTTGATACATCACAATTACACATGTAGAGATACTCACTAGTTGCAATCCAATCACAAATTCTCTCTTGCTGTGAATCATATCGTGGACATTCAGTATATGTGTTTAAGATCTAATCAAATACATGAGAACATGTATACTCAAATAATGAATCTTCATTTACCATATAAATGGTTCTAACATAAGGCGATTGCCTTAGGACATCTCTCACATATTACTAACAAACTCCCACTTGGCCTAATGTCAATCGCTACGGTATCCAATACCATAGGCTCTAACATGACCCTCAAACTTACTTTGAGGTAATGCCTTAGTCTAAGGATCTGCTAAGTTCCTTTCAGTGAGAATTTTCTCAATTTGTATTTCCTTCCTACTATTGATCTCTCTGATCAGATGATAGCGGTGAAGCACATGTTTGGATCGTTGATGAGACCTTGGCTCTTTCGCCTGTGCAATTACTCCATTGTTGTCACAGTAGACCGATATTTCTTCAACAATGGCTGGAACCACACCAAGTTCATAAATGAACTTCTTGATCCAAACCACTTCCTTTGCTACTTCCGAAGCTACAATGTATTCTGCCTCAGTGGTAGAATCCGCTAAAGTGTCTTGTTTGGAACTTTTCCAACTCACTGTGCCCCCATTCAAGGTGAACATGTATCCAGACTGAGACCTGAAATCATCCTTATTTATATGGAAGCTGGCATCTGTATACCCGCGTATCACTATGTCCCCTTCTCCATATATTAGGAACACATCCTTAGTTCTTCTCAAGTACTTAAGGATTGTCTTAACAGCTGCCCAATGATCCATTCCTGGATCAGACTGGTATCTACTCGTGACACTCAGAGTATACGATACATCGGGCCTCGTACATAACATATCATACATGATAGATCCTATTGCGGATGCATAGGGAATCTTACTCATGCAAATCCTCTCGTCTTCTATGCGCGGACACATAGACTTTGAAAGGTGTATCCCATGCCTGATGGGTAGGAAACCTTTGTTGGATTCCGACATGCTAAACCTCTTCAGCACTCGGTCTATATATGTAGACTGCGAAAGACCAAGCAACCATTTCGATCTATCTCTATAGATCTTAATCCCGAGGATATAGGTTTCTTCTCCCAGGTCTTTTATGGAGAATGTCTTGGACAACCAAATCTTAATTGACTATAAGACTGAAACATCGTTTCCTATGAGTAATATGTCATCGACATACAATACTAGGAACACGACTGCACTCCCACTAACCTTCTTGTACACACAAGGTTTGTCTGAATTTTGTGAGAAATCAAACTTTTTGATTGTCTCATCAAAATGGATATTCCAGCTCTTGGATGCTTGCTACAATCCATATATGGACCGTCATAATTTGCATACCTTAGTTTTATCAACCGATGTGAAACCCTCAGGCTGTATCATATACACGTCCTCGGGCAGGTTTCCATTAAGGAAAGCTATTTTCACATCCATTTGCCATATCTCATAATCATAAAGAGCCGCTATGGCCAGGAGCATCAGAATGGATTTAAGCATAGCAACAGGCTAATAGGTTTCGTCATAATCAACACCTTATTTTTGATGATATCCTTTCGCCACCAATCTAGCCTTATAGGTAATCACATTACCATCCATGTCGATTTTCTTCTTGAAAACCCACTTACACCCTATAGGCTTTATGCCTTCAGGTAGGTCAACCAAGTTCCAAACTTGGTTTTCATACATGGAATCCATTTCCGACTTCATGGCTTCAAGCCACTTATCCCTTTCTGAACTTGTCCAAACTTCTTCATAACTGGTAGGTTCCTCATCATCAATGAGTAACACGTCGTTCAATTCACTTATGACAAATCCATATATCTCAAGAATATTGCGTGTTCTACCAGATCTACGAAGATGTGGTGTTTCAATAGGTCCAGCCGATTGCTCATCACTATGAGTTATCGGTTGTTGTGCTTCACCAGGTATCTCATCAATGTCTATTTGAGTCTCTCGAGCCTCCTCAAGCTCGACAACACTCCCACTGTTTTCTTGCAAGAGAACCTCTTTCTCTAGAAACACAACATGCCTTGAAATAAAACACCTTTTGTTCCACAGGATGATAGAATTGGTAACCACTTGTTTCCTTAGGGTATCCAATAAATAGACATTTATCAGACTTAGCATCCAATTTGTCTGATACAGTCTGCTTCACATAAGCTGGATAACCCCATATCTTCAAGTAAGATACATGAGGTTTCTTACTATTCCATATCTCATATGGAGTAGTGAAGACTACCTTGGTTGACATTCTGTTTAACAAGTAAACAGTTGTCTGAAGCACATAGCCCCAAAAGGACTTGGGAAGATTCACATGATTCATCATTGACCTGACCATGTCCAACAAGGTCCAGTTACGCCTCTCAGATACACCATTATGCTATGGTGTATATGGCGAAGTCCATTGAGACAATATACCATTGTCTCTTAGATAATCTAGAAACTCTTGACTTAAGTATTCACCACCTCGATCCGATCAAAGTATTTTAATACTCTTGTCATGTTGTTTCTCTACTTTATTTTTGAATTCTTTGAACCTTTCAAAGGCTTTAGACTTGTGTTTCATCAAGAACACATACCCAAACCGTGAGTGATCATCGGTGAAGGTAATGAAGTAGATATAGCCTCCTAAAGCTTGAGTTGACATAGGCCCACATACATCAGTATGTATTAGACCTAGCAACTCTCCCACTCGTTCACCTTTTCCTGTAAAAGGTAACTTAGTCATCTTGCCTTTTAAGCATGATTCACATGTATCGTATGAATCCAATTCAAATGATTCCAGAATTCCACATTGGTGTAATTCGGACATGCATTTCTTTCTTGCATGGCCAAGACGACAATGCCACATGTAGGAGTCTAATTGATTATCCTTTCGAGCATGCTTGTTGCTCACTTCGATATCAAAGATGTCACTGGATACGTCCAACATATAAATACCATTGCTCAAAGTTCCAGTCCCATAAAGAACGCCATTCAAAGTTATGTAACAACAATTGTTACTAAAAGTTAAATGATACTTATTTCTATTCAAACAAGAAATAGAAATGATGTTCTTTATCAACGAAGGAACATAAAAGCAATTGTCCAGTTCTAAGACAAGTCCTGTAGGGAGTTTTAACAAATATGTTCCGATGACGAGTGCAATAACCTTTGCTCCATTCCCAACATATAAATTTGACTCTCCCTTGACGAGTCTTCTTCTATTCCTTAGCCCATGTATGTTATTACATATATGTGAGCCACACCCAGTATCCAATACTCAAGTGTTTTAGGAAATATAATGACAATTAATAACGAAGATGTCAAGTCTCGAAAAAAAAAATAAAATTTAATAACAATAATAATAAATAAATAAATTGATACACGGGCGAAAATCATCGAAAAAGGGGGATAAATTTCGGGGTCTATTTACACCCTAAATAATCACCGTTGAGAGGCAAAAAGGGGAAAAACCCTAAACCCTAATTAATCGGCCGAACCCAATATATATATGTTTCTTTTTCTATTTTTTTTATCTCTTCCTTTTTCCCTTCGCTCCGCTCGCGCGACCCCCCTTTCTGCTCGCGAGCCGCCGCTGCCGACGAAGGAAGCGAACGCCGAAATCCTTGCCGCCGGAGTCGACGCCAACCTGCCGGAGCTACACCGACCTTCCTTCTTCCTCTTCACGGTGAGTAGTCTTTGGCTAGGGTTGGTGAGGGCGGTGAGTGCAGCCGATTTTCGTTGGAACGATTGCGGCGAGTTAGAGTCGGGGTCTTAGGGATTGAAGTGTGCCGGCGAGATGAGATTGGAGAGGTCAAGGGAGAATCAGGAGCAATTAAGGAAGATTCAGAGGGCTTCGTCGAGGCCTGATGCTTGACCCAAACGGGAGTGGCACCAGGCACCTTGGCAGAAGTCTTCCCGTTGAGTTGAGGATTTCCATCGGGAGTGTGCTTTTGCTTGCTTGTGGTGATTTCCAGCGATCTCCTACTGGCATCAACCTGTGGGAACGGCGAACTGAAAGGGAAGAAGAAGATTGGGAAGTTTCGGAAGAGTGGCCTGAGGAAACTTTTGGGGCAGAACCATTAGGCAGATACGATGGGAGAGGACTGGAGGCGGTGGAAACCCTAGATAACAAAGAGGGAGAAGGATTGGAATCGGTGGATTTGGGGTTGGTATCCGATGGTTACGGGTGAGACTAGAAGGTGAGCCAAATTGCAACTGTGATTTAGATGTGGTTTAGATTTCGTTATTAGTGTTTCTGATATCGGAATGGTAATCGATTGATGAACCGAATTTAAATCAAGGGGTAGAGTATTTTGGTTGTGAAAGGGTTGATGTTCTGTATATATTGATGTTGGATGTCAGGCAAATGGCGAGGTGGAGACGAGGTAAGGAAGCTGTAGATACGGTTTTGGATTAGCGTGTTATTTAATTAGTTCATAGTTGATCTAGTTTATTTCCTTAGTGGTTGGTTGGAGAGTTTATAAGGGTGGGTTGTGGAAGGTAAAATCGTTCACTGTTAGAGTTTGTGGGTCGTGTTGATTGGATGTATAGGGGGGAGGTAAAAATTTGGATATACAGGAGCTTTATGTCTATAGATGAGTCCTGCCATATATGTTCTCAATCAGCATGTTTAGTTAATCCTTTATGAGATTTTTCTTAATGCTGTAAATGATATATAACATGTGATAAATATTGTCTACACATGTATGAGGTTAGACGCTATATGTATATGTGTGTACTTACCATCTACCTGTGTGTGAGGTTAGGTGCTATATATAGATAAATATATAATTGTCCACCCATGATGACTACTGTTATTATTTTTAGTTAATTGTTATCCGAATCTTTCTTGTGCATTGATGTTATGTAAATAAGTTATACTATCATCTACCTGTGTGTGAGGTTAGATGCTATATGTATATGGGTGTAATTATCATCTACCTGTGTATGAGGTTAGATGCTATATGTATATGAGCGTAATTACCATCTACAGGTATGAGGTTAGATGCTATATATTTAGTTACAAATGTTCACCCATGATGTTCTAAGTTATCTTTACTGTAGTATGATAGAAAATGATGAAAACTCTTATATAGCGCGTATGTACATGAACATTAGTGGTGCACAGACGGTTGGGCTCCCGGGTTGAGCTCAGGAGGCCCACCCAAATTAATGATCATTGATATGATGGTGATTCCCTTAATTTCTTCCTAGAGGTACCTCGAGGTTGCACAAGAAAATAAAGTGTTTGACTGGCTCAGCATGTTAAATGCATAATGTGAGGTACCACGAGGGTTTATGTTTAGGTACAGTTAGCATAACAGAAAGGCATGATTGGGTTCGCTGTACTTGTTATAATGATATGATGTTAAAAGTATTAGTTATGTTTCATATTGACTTACAGAAAGTGTAACTGAAAATATATGTCGAGCTCTGATAATTTACATTTCTGATTGTAGAGATACATGTTTTCTTTTAAAATTTTCTCCCCACTGTGTTATATCCGGTCATTGATCTACTTCTTTGAATTTGTGAACTCATGATGTCACATAACAATTTGGGTAGGGAGCAGGATACCCAGTTGAGATGCAAGAAGCGGAGGTGGTATAGCGAGGAGATGATGATGAGCATGTCACACATTGTCGAGCATTTATGAAATAGGGTTTCAGTTTTTTGGGGAGATGATTTTATTCTATTTTCTTGAGTTGAGTTAATTGTGTTGTTAGAAGGCTAAAGCTGGATGGAATAAAAATAAATTTTGTCTTGAGGCATTTTGATCTTATATATAATGGGGTATTGATGTGTGACTAGGGATCTAGTATGTGTATACTGGGTTAGGTCTTTTCAGTTGGTATCAGAGCGAACGATCCTAAAGGACAGTGTGTGCATGCAATCTCATCAAGGACTCAGATACATCCATCTCCGCGGTTGTAAGCTTTAAATGTACTTTTCAAGTAGTAGTCTTAATGTAATCCTGTTTAGGTTTATGTATACCGAGATGATAACGATACAGTATCGGGTTTTATAGGAGAATGGCGGGCCGAAGAAACAATGGTGAAGGGGGGCAGAATAGTCAGTTTCTCGCTGAGCTTGCCGCAATTATGCAGGAACAGAGTCGGATTCAGGGGGAACAGATCCAACAACTGTTGAGAGCCAGGGAGCATGGAAACACCCCCAGTGGTCCCACAGCCAGTGTGAACCCAATTTACAAGCAGTTCAGGGACCTTGGACCAACAGAGTTTAAGGGAAGCTCAGACCCGATTGTGGCAGAAGGATGGATTCGATCACTGGAGACAATATATGACTTCATGCAGCTTACTGATGCTGACAAGGTGAGGTGCGCCATATTCATGTTGCGGGGCGATGCTCGGATATGGTGGGAGGGTGCCCGTTCAGCGGTGGATTTAGCTACAACCACTTGGGTTGAATTCAAGGAGGTATTTTATGGTAAATACTTTACTGCTGACACCAGAACCCGAATGGCCAGAGAATTCCTGGAGCTTCGCCAAGGGGACCGAACAGTGGCTGAGTATGTCAAGGAATTCGAGAAGGGGCGGTATTTTGTACCTATGATCGCACCAACCAATGAGGAGTCAAACATTTCATCGAGGATTAAGGGCAGCCATCCGCCATGATGTCGTGAGTCGAGTTACCACCTTGAGAGGTCAGGATCGAGCTCGATGGCGGCGAGAGGGACAGGAATGACATGATAAAGGAAGTACAGACTAAGAGGTCTAGCTACCAGGGGAGGGAACCTCCTGCGTCGAGTCAGAAGAGGTTTGCACCGAGCCAGTTTCGAGGCAAACAACCACGATTTGATGCAGCACGATACTCCAGAGCCCGATGATATCGCTCAAGGGTGAAAGCAAAACTCGGTGCCCAAGTGCGATAAGACTCATGCAGTCGGTGTTTGGTGGGTACAGATGTGTGCTACAAGTGCAAGAAATCTGGGCACTTTGCTATGAACTGCCCTCAACTCAAAGAGCCAACTAGAGGAAGAGTGTATGCTATGACACAGGAGCAGGTGGATCCGGACTCGGCCATTATCACAGGTAGAATTTCTATTGTCAACCTACCTGCTCATGCCTTAATAGATTCTGGAGCTACACACTCTTTCATATCGGTGGCCTACGTTGCAAAACTAGGTATTTCATGTGATTTGATGGCTACCGGCTATACCGTGTCCTTGCCTTCGGGGGAAGAACTGACCAGCAATAGAATAGTGAGGAACTGTCCGATAAGGATGCAGAACTATACAATATACGCCGAACTTATTGTATTAGAGATGGTGGACTTTGATGTAATTCTGGGTATGGATTGGTTGACCCGGTACGAGGCCATTATCGACTGTAAACAAAGGACGGTTAAACTGAAACTACAAAATGATGGATTTGTCATCTTCAATGCAACCTCCACATTGAGTCATCTACCTATTATATCAGCATGTAAAGCTCAGAAAATGTTAAGCAAGGGGTGTAACGGATTTCTAGTCAACCTAATGGGAAGTTCTGAGACTTTTAAACCCAGTCTGGAGGAAGTAGAGGTAGTCCGAGATTTCTCCGATGTATTTCCAGAGGATATTGCAGGATTACCCCCTGTCAGGGAAGTTGAGTTTGGGATAGAATTAGTAACGGGAACCACCCCCATGTGTAAAGCACCGCACGCCGCACTCCACCGAAATGAAGGAACAAGGAGCAACTACAAGAACTACGGATAAGGGTTTCATCCCGACCCGATTGTGTCACCTGGGAGCGCCAGTGTTGTTCGTCTGTAAGAAGGATGGTTCAATGCGGTTGTGCATTGACTACCGGGAGTTGAACCGAGTTACAGTCAAGAATAAGTACTCGTTGCCTAGAATCGATGATCTGTTCGATCAACTACAGGGGGCAACGGTATTCTCAAAAATTGACTTGAGGTCGGGGTACCACCAATTGAGGGTGAAAGGAGAAGATGTTCATAAAACTGCCTTCAGAACTCGATATGGTCATTATGAGTTTCTAGTTATGCCGTTTGGACTCACTAATGCCCCCGCAGCCTTTATGGATTTGATGAACCGGATTTTCCAGCCATACCTGGATCAGTTTGTGATTATCTTCATCGATGATATACTAATTTACTCTCAGAGTCGCGAAGAGCACCGACAACATCGGCGACGCTGATCGGACAGACAAGGATAAGCGTTATACGCTAAGTTCAAATGCGATTTCTGGATGAGACAAATAGCATTTTTAGGACATATAGTCTCGGAGAGGGAAATAGAGGTGGATCCAGTCAAAGTGGTGGCAATCCAGAGTTGGGCTACTCCGAGGAATGTTACCGAAATTCGAAGCTTCCTGGGACTAGCGGGGTATTATCGTAGATTTATTCAGAATTTTTCACGAATTGCGCTACCCCTGACTTCGTTGACCAAGAAGGGGGTGAGGTATGAATGGACTACTCAGTGCGAGAAGAGTTTTATGGAGCTAAAGGAAAGGCTGATGATAGCACCTGTGCTTGCAGTTCCAGACACTTCTGGGCAATTTGTGGTGTACACTGATGCCTCCAAAACTGGTCTAGGGGCTGTATTGATGCAGAAGGGGAGGGTCATTGCCTATGCATCACGTCGGTGAAGGTGCATGAGCGAATTATCCTACACATGACACGGAACTAGCAATCATCTTCGCTTTGAAGATCCGACACTATCTTTACGGAGAACGATGCACGAGATCTACAGGATCATAAAAGTTTGAAATATTTCTTTACTCAAAAGGAACTGAATATGCGGCAGACGATGGTTGGAGTTGGTAAAGATTATGACTGCAATATTAACTATCACCCGGGTAAGGCTAATGTGGTGGCGGATGCGCTGAGTCGCAAGACGGCGACGCTATTACAGTTGACCACCCAGCGAAGATTGATATCAGAATTTCAACAGATAAGAGTGGAGGTGATTGCACCAGGTGAGCAGGTTAGGTTGGCGGCACTGACGGTTACATCGAACTTACGGGATCAAATCCGGGCAGAACAAGCCTCGGATCAGCTAATGGAATGGAAACGCAAAGATGAAGCAAAGGGTAGCACCATCTACTCAGTGATTGACGGGATAGTGCGATACAAGGGCCGCATATGGGTGCCTAAGGGTGAATCCCTGAGGGAGAATCTCATGAGGGAAGCTCACACTACCCCGTACTCTATCCACCCTGGCAGCACAAAGATGTATAAGGATATGCGACTATTATATTGGTGGCCGGGCATGAAGAGAGACATAAGCAAGATGGTTCATGAGTGCCTTACATCAGCGGTGGTGGCCGAGCACCAAAGGCCCCGTGGATCGCTCGAACCGCTTGATACATGCGGAAGTGGGAAAATGTTGCCATGGATTTTGTGGTAGGATTACCGATCTCGACTAAGGGATCAAATGCGGTATGGGTTATTGTGGATCGATTGTGAAGTCAGCCCACTTTTTGAAAACCACTTTCACTATGATACAATATGCGAGTTGTACATACGGAAATAGTAAGGTTACATGGCATTCAGATCAGATTGGATAGGGATCCAAAATTTACATCGTGGTTCGAAGAGTTTGCATCGGGATTGGGTACAAAACTTGCTTTCAAGATCGCTTTCCATCCCTGCATCGACCAATCGAGCGAGTAATTCAAATTTTGGAAGATATTCTACGAGATTGCATTATAGATTTCAAAGGGGGTTGGGAGTCCAAACTGACACTGGTAGAGTTCAAATATAATAATAGTTATAAATCCACCATCGGTATGGCTCCTATGAAGCGCTATACGGAAGAAGGTGTAGAACCCCACTACAGGAAGAGGTAGGAGAAAGGGCAGTTCTGGGTCCAGATTGTGACACAAACTGTGGAACTAGTAGCAAAGATCCGGGACAGAATGCAGTCGGCACAGAGTCGCCAAAAGAGTTATGCTGATTGTCGAAGGAGGGACCTAGAGTTCACAGTGGGAGACCATGTATTTCTCAAGGTGTCACCCATGAAGGGAGTACTGCGGTTCGGAAGGAAGGGCAAACTTAGTCCGAGGTATATTGGGCCTTTTGAGATCCTCGATCGGATTGGAACACGAGCATACCGAGTTGCGCTACCACCAAACCTGGCGGGAGTTCATAATGTGTTTCATGTATCCATGCTCAGGAGGTACCTTTCTAATCCTGCACATGTGATTGGGTATGAAGCCATACAGTGGACACCAGATCTATCCTACGAGGTAAGACCAGAACAAATATTAGATCATCAAGTGCGGAAGCTGAGAAATAAAGAAATCAGAATGGTGAAAGTTTTATGGGGAAATCAACAGATAGAGGAAGCTACCTGGGAGACCGAGCGGGATATGCGTGACCGTTACCCTGAACTATTTGGTAAGTCAAATTTCGAGGACGAAATTTTTTTTTTTAGGGGGGAAGAGTTGTCAAGTCTCGAAAAAAAAAAAATTTAATAACAATAATAATAAATAAATAAATTGATACACGGGCGAAAATCATCGAAAAAGAGGGATAAATTTCGGGGTCTATTTACACCCTAAATAATCACCGTTGAGAGGCAAAAAGGGGAAAAACCCTAAACCCTAATTAACCGGCCGAACCCTATATATATATGTTTCTTTATCTATTTTTTTTATCTCTTCCTTTTTCCCTTCGCCGCTCGCGACCCCTTCTTTACGCTTTCGCGAGCCGACCTTCCTTCTTCCTCTTCACGGTGAGTAGTCTTTGGCTAGGGTTGGCGAGGGCGGTGAGTGCAGCCGATTTTCGTTGGAACGGTCGCGGCGAGTTAGAGTCGGGGTCTTAGGGATTGAAGTGTGCCGGCGAGATGAGATTGGAGAGGTCAAGGGAGAATCAGGAGCAATTAAGGAAGATTCAGAGGGCTTCGTCGAGGCCTGATGCTTGACCCAAACGGAAGTGGCACCAGGCACCTTGGCAGAAGTCTTCCCGTTGAGTTGAGGATTTCCGTCGGGAGTGTGCTTTTGCTTGCTTGTGGTGATTTCCAGCGATCTCCTACTGGCATCAGCCTGTGGGAACGGCGAACTGAAAGGGAAGAAGAAGATCGGGAAGTTTCGGAAGAGTGGTCGGAGGAAACTTTTGGGGCAGAACCGTTAGGCTGATACGATGGGAGAGGACTGGAGGCGGTGGAAACCCTAGATAACAAAGAGGGAGAAGGATTGGAATCGGTGGATTTGGGGTTGGTATCCGATGGTTACGGGTGAGACTAGAAGGTGAGCCAAATTGCAACTGTGATTTAGATGTGGTTTAGATTTCGTTATTAGTGTTTCTGATATCGGAATGGTAATCGATTGATGAACCGAATTTAAATCAAGGGGTAGAGTATTTTGGTTGTGAAAGGGTTGATGTTCTGTATATATTGATGTTGGATGCTGTGCAGCGATGAGTGGTGGAGACGAGGTAAGGAAGCTGTAGATACGGTTTTGGATTAGCGTGTTATTTAATTAGTTCATAGTTGATCTAGTTTATTTCCTTAGTGGTTGGTTGGAGAGTTTATAAGGGTGGGTTGTGGAAGGTAAAATCGTTCACTGTTAGAGTTTGTGGGTCGTGTTGATTGGATGTATAGGGGGGAGGTAAAAATTTGGATATACAGGAGCTTTATGTCTATAGATGAGTCCTGCCATATATGTTCTCAATCAGCATGTTTAGTTAATCCTTTATGAGATTTTTCTTAATGCTGTAAATGATATATAACATGTGATAAATATTGTCTACCTGTGTATGAGGTTAGACGCTATATGTATATGTGTGTACTTACCATCTACCTGTGTGTGAGGTTAGGTGCTATATATAGATAAATATATAATTGTCCACCCATGATGACTACTGTTATTATTTTTAGTTAATTGTTATCCGAATCTTTCTTGTGCATTGATGTTATGTAAATAAGTTATACTATCATCTACCTGTGTGTGAGGTTAGATGCTATATGTATATGGGTGTAATTATCATCTACCTGTGTATGAGGTTAGATGCTATATGTATATGAGCGTAATTACCATCTACCTGGGTATGAGGTTAGATGCTATATATTTAGTTACAAATGTTCACCCATGATGTTCTAAGTTATCTTTCTGTGACTGAGTATGATAGAAAATGACAGAAAACTCTTATATAGCGAACTGTATGTACATGAACATTAGTGGTGCCTGGACGGGTTGGGCTCCCCGGGTTGAGCTCCGGGGAGGGCCCACCCAAATTGACAGATTGACTGATGACTGATGACTGATTCCCTTAATTTCTTCCTAGAGGTACCTCAAGGTTGCACAAGAAAATAAGGTTTTTGACTGGCTCAGCATGTTAAATGCATAATGTGAGGTACCACGAGGGTTTATGTTTAGGTACAGTTAGCATAACAGAAAGGCATGATTGGGTTCGCTGTACTTGTTATAATGATATGATGTTAAAAGTATTAGTTATGTTTCATATTGACTTACAGAAAGTGTAACCGAAAATATATGTCGAGCTACAGTAATTTACATTTACAGTTGTAGAGATACATGTTTTCTTCTGAAATTTTCTCCCCCCTGTGTTATATCTCGGTCATTGATCTACTTACTGGGCTGTGAACTCATGATGTCACATAACAATTTCAGGTAGGGAACAGGATACCCAGATTGAGATGCAAGAAGCGGAGGTGGTATAACTGAGGAGATGATGATGAGCATGTCACACATTGTCCGGAGCATTTATGAAACAGGGTTTCCAGTTTTTTTGGGGAGATGATTTTATGTTCTATTTTCCTTCAGGTTCTGAGAGTTAATTGTGTTGTTGAGACTGCTAAACTGGATGGAATAAAAATAAATTTGTGCCGGGCATTTCGATCTTGTGTATAATGGGTAATATTGATGTGTGACTAGGGATCTAGTATGTGTATACTGGGTTAGGTCTTTTCAGAAGATATCTGAAAAAGATGGGGCATCCAATGCCTTTTTCTTCTTCACGGACTCAAGATAAATCTTGCAATTTCTTCGCCAATGGACCTCCTTGCCATAATGATGGCAAGTGCCCTTTTGAGCTGGTTCTGCCTTTTTAGCCCTTTTCTTCCCCTTCTACTATTCCTTTGACTTCCTATTAGAACCTTTCTTCGAGGAATCAACTAACAGCACCGTCCCCTGCTCATGCTTCTCAGAAGGCTTCACAGTCTTCAGCATGTTGAGCAGTACCATAGATGAACCCTCTTGCATCTTAGAGGTGAAGAGGAGCTTGGAGACTTCGAACCTTTTGAATCTCACTTACTCATCAAACAACTGATAAAGATGAAAGACTAAGGTATGAGCATTCATATGCTCATGCTGCTTCCACAGCTCGGGTACCATCACGACTAGCATTATGCAACTCACTAGTTCAGAATCAATCACATGTTTCTGATAGGCCAACAATTGGTCAGGAGTTGCAGCGTCACTAGGACGGGCGAGAAGAGGCGCTTCGAGGACATACGCTAGCTTTTCCACCTTGAGAACAATTCTCAAGTTTCTAAGCCAGTCCAGGAAGTTAGGCCCAGTCAATTTGTTTGAATCCAAAATAGTGCGCAAATTCAAAGACATCATGATTAATCGATTAACCTAGAAATACAAAACAAGCATATATAAGAAAATGATTTTAAAATGCATCAACATACATTTATAAATCCCATTCATTTTTCGAATTTCAAAAACCCCAAAATCACTTCGGGAGATCGTAGGTCCATCTCCGAATGGGCTGATATCCAACATAGATATGAACAACCTTGGAGAGAGTCCAATAAGCCATTCATAACTACGATGGTAGGTATCAAATATACCGATTGCATATCACATATATGCAACTATCACAATGTGCTATCAACTAATTGAATGTTCACACATACATCGGGTTGTTAACACATTAACAAGTATGCATCATATGCATAGCACCAAACTTCACCTCCCTTTACAGCGACCTTGAAGAGAGTCCAACAAGCTGATGCTCCAGGTTAAAGCCAACCCATTAATCGAGAAATAGTTTTAATATGGTTAGAGTACATTCAACCAATTAGCCCGGCTTGGAGAGAGTCCAACAACCAAAGCTAACGATTGACCTCTGACTCTTACCATATTAGTATTAAACTATTCCATAGTTTGAACATGTTCGGGTTCGAGCTGGGCTTGGAGAGAGTCCAACAACCCAAATAAGAAACGGAACTCTGGTTCTAACCATATTAATGGAAGGTGTAGGCTTTAATATTGAGTAAGGGTTTTTATGTCTCATTCTCTTTGCATGCAAATAACTATTATCTATATGACATGGCATACATGACATACATCTACATGTCACGACATGCATGACATAATTATATGCATCTAATGCAATTACATGACATACAATTATGACATGTACAAAATTTCCTTATATGTCATAACTATTTATTGAAATAAAATATGTTTGAGATTTGATTCTCCAAAACAAATCATGATTAAATTAGGAAACAAATATCCAAATCTAATCACATATTTTATTTGTGGAATGTGTTGATTAAGGAAAGTCAATTTAGAAAACAAATTTCCTAAATCATCAAAACTACTTATGGAAATAAAATATTTTAAGATTTGATTTCCCAAATTAAATCATGATTAAATTAGGAAACAAATTTCCAAATCTAATCAAATATTTTATTTATGGAAAATATCAATTTCCATAAATACTTCTAACCTTCCAAAAGTAGAAGATTTCCATAAATACTTCTAGACTTTCCAAAATTAAAAAATTTCCATAAATACTTCTAACTTTCCAAAAGTAGAAAATTTCCATAAATACCATTACGACTATCATAAAACAATTTTATGATTATGTCGAAACACAACCTGGGCTCTAATACCACAGTTGGTTTTCCGACACCGCGCAGAGTGTGTGTTCGAACATGTTTCGTAAACATGTGCATAGTGGAAGAAATAAAAAATAATAAATCTAATTTATTACAATACACACACCACATGCATGCATAGTACAACATGTGTAGACATAACCGTAGTTTCAAATTTGGCAATAAAAGGAAATTTATTCTACGTATACCTGACGTATCACATGTAGCGGGAAAGACATCAATCGGAGCGATCCTTGCTAGAATCGCCTCTATCCGTATCCACGCCGAGTATCTTCGGGATGACTTCACAAAGTCACGAGCCTCGTCTTCATACGAGTCACTAGCCTCGTGTCGAAGATGATGTAATCGAGAGAGGATCACAATCTGAATAAAATTTTGGATTCAAAACGAGTCCTCAAAAACTCGCTTCTCCGGAGAGGTATTCGTCAACCGTTTGACGAATCCTTCGTCCTCCACCTATGAGGATTACTAGAGATCAAATCCTTGGCAAAGTAGCCATTGTCGGAGCTCCAAACATCGTCCAAACGATGCTCCGACACGATGGAAACAAGCTGTCGAGAAAATTGGACAGCTTGGTGGAGGAATTAGCACCGGCCAAAGGGAAGAGGGCCAGCAAGTCCTTGGTCACCGGAGCCAAGAAGGGTCACATGTATACTCAAATAGTGAATCTTCATTTATCATATAAATGGTTCTAACATAAGGCAATTGCCTTAGGACATCTCTCACATATTACTAACACCACTATGACGAGGTATCACCTGTGTATCCTCTGTGATACATGGTGCTGTTACTTGTGGTATATCCTCTTGCACAGGTGGTACTGAAGTAGTGACTTCCCCTCTCAATTCCTCCAGAACAATCTTGCTCACGGTCTTGTGGTTCATCACATAATCTTCCTCTAAAAATCTGGCGTTCATGTTAACGATCACCCTCTGATCTCTAGGACTATAGAACAAACCACCTTTCATTCCTCTAGGATAGCCTACGAACAAACACACTTCTGTACGAGGTTCCAACTTACCAGCATTTGCCTTCAGCACATGTGCTGGACTCCCTCAAATTCGAATATGTCTCAGACTAGCCTTTCGCCCAGTCCACAATTCTGTGGGAGTAGAAGGCACTGATTTTGATGGTACCAAGTTCAGAATATACACTATCGTATCCAGAGCATACCCCCAGAACGAATCTGGTAACTCAGAATAACTTATCATTGATCTAACCATCTTCATAAGAGTCCTATTCCTTCGCTCTACTACATCATTCTGCTGGGGTGTTCCAGGGGCAGACAATTGGGATTAAATCCCAGCTTTTGATAAGTAATTCCTAAACTCTCCCAAGAGGTACTCACCATCACAATCAGATCGTAGTGTCTTGATACTTTTACCTTGACGTTTCTCCACATCAGCCTTGAATCCTTTGAACCTGTCAAAGCATTCAGACTTGCGGTGCATCAAGTAAATGTATTCATATCTTGAATAATCATCTATAAAAGAGACGAAATATTCAAAACCACCTCTAGCCTGGATAGACATAGGACCGCACAAATCAGAATGAACCAATTCCATCACATCTTTGGCTCTATACCCCTTAGCCTAAAAAGGCCTCTTGGTCATTTTACCTTCCAAGCAAGATTCGTAGGTTGGGAAATCTTCCACCACTAATGAACCCAAAGGTCCATCAGCTATCAACCTTTGAATTCTACTCAGATTAATATGACATAACCTTAGATGCCAAAGATATATTTGGTTCATTTTCGAAGGTTCTTTTTTCTTATTAGATTTAGAAGATGAATTATTTATTTCTATTTGTACCGTGGGAGCTTTTGTATCAAGAGTGTATAAATTTCCTATCAATGTACCAGAACAGATAATCTCTCTATTCCTTTTTATAACAACTCCGTCATTAAAAAAAAATAGAATATCCATCCAAAAATAATTTAAAAACTGAAATTAAATTCTTTCTAAATGAAGGTACATAAAAGTAATTTCTAAGAATCAAAGTTTTATTCCTATCAAAAGATAAATAAACATCTCCCACTGCAATAGCTGTCACCTTCATAGTATTACCCATGTAGATGGTAATCTCCCCCTCAGCTAGTCGTCTGGTTTTCTGGAACCCTCTGCAAAGTATTGCAGACATGATCAGTGGATCCCATATCTACACACCAGGTATCGGTAGATAACACCGCTAAATATGTTTCAATGACTAGACCAAAAGATATACCTTTGTTCTTCTTCCAGTTGGGGCAGGCAACCTTCCAATGTCCAGTCTGCTTGCAAGTGAAGCACTTGCCTTTCGGCTTCTTCACTCCTCCCTGAGATCCTCCCGCCACCTTTACTACACCTTGTTTCTTCTTCTTCTTGCCTATCAGCTTAGAAGTCGAAACCTTTTGAGCAACCATGGCTTGATCTTGAGAACTCTGACGAAAAAGCCCCTCTGCCGCCTGGAGTTCTGTTAGAAGCTCCGCCAACGAATACAACCTCTTATTCATGTTGTAGTTCAGGCGAAACTGCTCAAAACTTCTAGGTAGAGATTGGAGAATGATATCGACCTGGGTTTCCCCATCGATCTCAGCTCCAAGGACTTCCAGCTCATTCAAATGAGCCATCATCTTGAGAACATGATCCCTCATGGGTGTTCCCTTAACCATGGTGGTCGTCATCAAGTTCCTCATGGCTTCTTGCCTAGCAGCCTGATTCTGGTGTCTGAAAAGTTCCTTGAGATTGAGCATCATGTCATAAGCAGTAGGCATGGCTTGATGTTGATGTTGCAATACATTTGACAGAGAAGCCAAAATGTAACACCGCACCATCTCATAAGCTTTTATCCACTTCTTATAACTCTTTTTCTCCTTTTCCCTAGAATCATCCGTAGGCTTAGGAGGACACTATTCGAAGAGTACATACTTGTACTCCTCAGTAGTCAAGACTATGTCCAGATTCCTTTTACAATCCACATAATTAGGTCCAGTAAGTTTATTTTACTTTAGTATCACAGCAACTAGGTTGAAAGTCATTTTTCAAAAACCTAAGAATCACATAAATCAAAAACATTTAGATTTCAAAAAATTATTGACTCCTTAAACAATAAAATTTTAAAATCAACCAACAACTCAAAACATCGAGAATATCATATGCCACGATAGTGTGGATGTATACGAATTCTACATTTGTAAGAGGAGGTTTTACCCATTAATTTTATTATCCTGTCAACCTTACTTTTTGACAAATAAAATTAATAGTTGATTCCTCTTCGGCCATACAAATAAAAGTAGTGACTCCGATGGGGAAGATACTCTTATTTTCATCTAAGTGTTCACCATTACCCGATACTAAGGCAATTATCTCGAATTATGTGCCTTCCGATGGGAAATTACACACACTCCTAAATAATTTCATATAACCATATTTGACCTAGTGATCCGCAAAACAAACTCATTCAATAGGGAGGAAGGCACTCAGAGCCGACGTGTAAGTTTGTTTGCATCACATGTAAAATTGTAATGGAGGCCATGGGAATTTAAAAAAAAAAATATCCCTATCCTACTTAGTAATTTAAAATGAGGAATTTTCCAAGCACACAACATGTATATTAAAAATGAGGCAATAAATATGAAAAAAATATTTTCCAACTATTTTGGCTTTTGTTTTCCAATATGCCTCCCGTCGTGTCGCCATCTCGTCCGCTCCTCTATACACCATGTACAAGCCATCCCGAGATCTGAGCCGAGAATAATTATTTTAATTTACATCCATCGATCCTATACTCCACAAAGGAGTGTACATGAAATCTAGATCGAAAGTAAACTAAAATAAAAGAGTGGCTAAATAATGTCGTACTTAATTACAAAAATTAAATATTAGCCTCGTCAACCTCGAGGATTCAAATAATATTAAAATTACACACATCCAATCACATACACACACATATGGCCATAATAGTTGGATCTTATGCCTGCAATCAAAAAGTTAGCCTACGCACATCCTACTATTATCCGGCACACATAATATATGATAAGTGCATAAAAGTAATCGAATCCTAAACACACAAAAACAGAAACTGTGGCTCTGATACCACTTGAAGCTCGAAGCTTCCCTTCTCACTTCAACTTGGTCACTTGTGCATGATGATCCTATCTACGTCCCCGGATTAAAAAAATTAATCCTTGATGAAGACGGATTACCCAAGCAACTGATCCATCATCGTGCTATTCGATTAGAGTAGTTGTTTGAACAAACTTGTTGTTCAAGCAACCTAACTCTTTTCCTCGATTAGCTATGGAATAGATGATGTACGGATTGCCAGTTTTTGTGTTTATCTTTGGGGTCCATTTTTATACAATTGTAAATAATCACATACATAAAACAAAAGAACAAAAGGAAACCAAAACAAGAATTATGCCTCTTGTTTATCTCTTGATCTTCTATTGTATGACCTACCCTCTTCTTGGACGTTGTGTGGGCAATGATCCTCCAAGAATTGAAGCCACCTAGATCTCGTTCTTCCCTACTTTGCTCGCTCCGAACAAAGGGAAGAATACCAAACACTTCTTGTAATAACCCAAATGTTTTGGTTCTTATACTTTTATTTTATTTATAAGTTTAGTTCTTATACTTTCTATTTAGAGGAAAATAGAAATAAGAAAAAAAATCGAATAAATGGTTCATTAGCTGGGGCTCGAACCATGAACCCTTGGTTTGGGGGAATAGGCTTCCTACCACTAAGTCATAAGATTACCAATGAGTAGGATATAACAGAATATACCTATAGGCAGGAAAAAAGGAGAAGTTGGTTAATTTGGCTAATCATTTAAAGGGGTAATTATGTTAAGGAAACCCTTGTTATATTTCTTTTTCCCTTTCCCTAAACCCCATGCACCGCCCACCTACATCCTCTCTCTCCCTCTTCTCTCCAAACGCCACCCACCCTAAACCCTAAACCTGTCTCTCCCTCTTCTCTCCAAACGCTACCCACCCTAAACCCTAAACCTCTCTCTCCCTCTTCTCTCAAAATGTTGACCAACCCTTCCCCTTCCTCTCCCCTTCCGTTTTCCAGCCGTCGAAGCGAGGAAGAAGATTGTCTTCTCTTTGAATAATTCAAGAGGGGATTTTTCAAGAGGGATCTCCTCAAGGACTTGGTAGAGGATCACGCTAAAGCAAAGGAACACGTAGGAGGTCTTCTCTTTACGAAATCTAACGATATAAATTGGTGAAAAATCGTAGGAAGTAAGTATTGCTCACCTACAGTATAAGTAGTTATCGTATGTCATTGATATATTTTTATGTGCATTTTATTTCCAGTTATGCATGGTGTTTTTAGTTACATGATTTTTCCCATTATGTCATGGTTAATTCAGTATCCTATTTAGATCCATGATAAGAATGTGATTTATGATCATGCATGTTGTAGATAAGTTGTAACTTACAATTATATGCATGATGTAGAGTAAGATGTAAAAATATTTCCTTTATAAAAAAAATTTAAAGATGCTCCCTGTTCGAATTGGGGATTAAGAGTACAACGATCTTCAGTATGTTCCCATTTTAGTTTTGGGGGTCAAGAGCATAATGATCTTTATGGTGCTCCCCATTCGTGATTTAGGGGATTAAGAGTATTTCTTTTCAGTATGTATAAGAATATAAGTATAAAGGAAGTATTTAACTTTTGAAAAGACATGTACCGGGTATCAGTTTCGCCCAAGGGCCAAGGGCCAAGGGCCTCAGTTTCAGTTACCCTAGTAGGTTCGATGGTTGGCCATCCCGACCTATTAGGTAAGCATGCATTGGTACTATGTCGGACCAATATTTAGGATGATTATTAATTTGAAGTATCGGTATAAGTATAAGTAAATGTTTTCAAATTTAATCATTCCAGTTCAGATACACTGTTTACAAGTTTTAAAATACACAAGAGCATGGTTTACATAAGAGACATGTATTCAGAGTTATGATTTCCATTTATGCTTGCATGTGTATCAATGTATCAAGGGTAAGAGAACTAATTGCATGATTTCATACATTGCATGTTTTTGTGAGCATATAAAGTACTTACTAAGCATTATTGCTTATAGTTTGAAGGGGTTTTGCCCCGGAAGCTCTCAGACCAATTTAATGATTTTAGCTTATCGAGTCCGTGAGGGGAAGCTTCGCTTCCCACTTCACCTCTGTTGTTTGATCATGGCGATCCCTTCGATGTCCCCAGATTAAAAAAAAAATTAATCCTAGACAAAAGGGATTGCCCAAACCACCAAATCATCATCGTGCTATTCGTTTAGAGAGGTCACTTGAACAAACTAGTTGTTCAAGCGACCATCCTCTATTCTACGAGTAGCCACGGAATAGACGATGTCCAAATCACCGGTTTTTGTATTTATGCTCGGGATCCAAGTATTATTTAGCCATATACAGATTTATATCATGCTCATAAATGAAAAACAAATACAAACATGTAACATATAAAAATTAGAGAATCGATATACCTCTCGATCTTCTAATGTATGTCCTTCCTCCTTTCGGACATCGTGTGGGCGACGCTCTACCAAAAGTCGAAGCTCCTAGATTGCAAATCTTCCTTCCTTGCTCTTCCAAAGCAAGAGGAAGACTAGAAACAAGGCTCATCTCCTTCCTATAGCCAACCAACAAGCAACAAAAGAAATGCTTGCCGCCAGCCAACAAGGAGAAGGAGATAATGGTGGAAACCGGCCAAGACACCAAGGGAAAACCCTATATCTTGTTTCCACCACCTAAGGAGAAGGAGAAGGGGTCTTTGGATGACGTCCAAGGGCTGGAATAGGGCTGTGGGCGCCGGCCACCAAAAGATAGGAAGAAGAGACCAAACTACTTCCTTTTTTGGTGCCACCCAAGCCTCCTAAACCCTAAGCTTCCAAACCCTAATCCTAGCTTTCCTTATTGCCGGCCATGGAAGAGGGGAAGAATAATAGGATGAGCTTATGCCAAGGTAGAGAGGAGAAGAATAGGGGACGACCAACCTTTGGAAGAAGAAGGAACACCTCCTTGAGTTGCCTCCCACCCCTAGCTCCCAAAACCCTAGCCACCCAAACCTAATCCTAAACCAACTAGGATTCCTAGCCTCCAAAGGAAGCAAACCCTAATCCCCTTAAGCCATGCTTGTTTTTGCCGCCCACTTCATGACTCTATTTATAGAGTTGGGCTCAAGCCATGATTTAATCTTCTCCATTGGTTCTAGGGATTTAATCTCAACCGTTGGATCTAGAGATTTAATCGCAACCGTCGGATCTAGAGATTTAATCTCTACCTTTGGATCTAGAGTTTTGTATTCATCCATTGGATCTAAGCTTCATGAGGTGTTAATAGGCTACATTAGGGACCATGAGGAGGAGTTGGATCTTTGCCACCCATGGATCAAGCCCACATAAAGTCCGATCCACTAATGATGATCCAATCCACTAAAGGATCATCATTGATCTACCTCACCAACCCCCATATGATAATATGAGCTCCATATATTATTTGTACATTTTCTCCCTGTGTTTAAGATCTCGAATGTCCGTCGATTAATTAATTTACTGACCATTAATTAATCAACATCTAACTCCTTGAGTAGTACCACTCAACCTTTTCATCATGCTGAACCAAGTCCACCTGTAGGGTTTACATGATGAACCTTATGAGCTCCTCAAGGGGACATCATCATCCTAATATATAGGACACGGTTTCCTCCTATAATCAACGGCACACTATATAAATAATATCATCTCCCAACTTACCGAGCCTATCGATTTAATATATAAATCTCGCCCATTGGTAAATCAAAGAGATGACTACTAAGTATATGTGCCCGTTATTATATTGGGATTAAGAGCATGTACTAAATAATATCTGAGGTCTGATTCGATTATGTAGTCAGCAATAAATCAAATCACCTCTAAGTTGGTCCTACTCAATACACACAAAGTGCACTAGTGTGATTCTATGGTCAAGACAAACCAATACCAAATCACACTACAACCATTCTGATGGTTTGTCCAAAGTCATCTCGGTTGTGAGCCTTTACTTATACTTTACAAGGAGTCGATAACATGATCTTCCGTGTGACACCACACACCATGTTATCTACAATGTAATGTATTAGACAATATTGCATAATCATATAAATATGCAAACAATGATCATGTGATTCTTATTTCAAAAATAAAGATGTTCATAGAAAAGATAGACTTTTCAGTATACATCCCTACATAGTTTGCATTTCCTTATATTGCAGATAAAGGTAAAGAAAAGCTTCAGTAAGGTGGCATAGTGGATGAAGTGCTTGGAGTGTGTGGCGACGGAATAGTGGAAATAAAAGATCCTATGTGCAGATGTCTAAACCAAATTTTAAGTTTCTAGTTGTTTTTTTGATATTATTGAAGTTTAACTGGATTGCTTATGGTTGAGACCAAAGAATGCTAGAATCATGTTTGGTTAGTCTTAATACTTGCATGTTATGTGAAGATCTTGAATTGGTTATTGTTTAAGTGATGTCAAGGTCCTTATGATCATTTTAGTTGTTAGCATATTGCGTTAGTATATTGCATGAATTTTGGAATGATGGTAGTATGGGGTAATGATTAAAGTATTGTGTCAGAGTAAGGTAAAGAAGAAAAGAAGAATAAGATAGTAAAGTAGTGACATCTCCCCTAGTAGAGAGTGGAAAGACTAGGAGGGGGGGGAGTTACAAGATGGTATCAGAGCGGGTTCCACCCTTCCATCACACACACCTCGAGCATCAGTCCTGCCGCCTCCAAGTAAGCAAGTATTTATCTACTTTATTTACTTTATGAGTAGTAAGGAATGCTTCTTTTAAGTTAAACATGCTCACCTAGAATGTTCTCTTTGAGTTAAACATGCTTGCATATATATATATATATGAAGATGATAGACAGTAAGTAATAGAACATACCTAGATATGTATGTGAAGATGAAAAAAAATAGTGATAATAGCCTGATAGTGGTTTCACTTTATCATCTTATGAAGAGCAGGAAATGCCTCGAGAAAGATCCCTTGGAGGACAAGAAATGAATGAAGAAGTACCACCACTTGCTTGGATGCAGATAGTCACTCAGCTCCAACAGCAAGTGGCAGAGCAGCAGGTCATCACTACCTTGATGACGAATCAATGAGAAAATCTTGTTACTCAGCCATGGACTCAGAATGTCATTCCAACTGCATCTTCTGCCCCACCAAACCCACCAACAGCTCCAGTGGGAGGGGTGAGACAAGAGGCCTATCTAATTCAATGGAAAAAGTTGAAGCTAGAGAGTTTTGTCGGTGCCAGTGAACCATGGGATGCTTAGGCATGGTTCAAGACAGTAGAGAGCATAGTGGAACTGCTGGACTGGCCTGAGAATGAGAAAGTTAAGTGCGCCTCGTTCTGTCTGATCGGAGATGCCAGAATGTGGTGGGAGCGAGCAAAGGCCAAGAGGGTGGTGAACCAAATGTCATGGATGGACTTTGAGATGGAGTTCTTCCATATGCGAGTCACCAACAAGCATTATGATGAGTTCATGGAGTTCCGACAAGGGGATTTATCAGTAGATGAAGCGGTAAAGAAGTTCAATAGGTTGGCTCACCTATGTCCGAAATTGGTTAGTACTGAGAAGGAAAGAGTTAGGTTGATGCTAAAGATATTGAGACCGGATATAGCTCTGAATGTAGCTGGTGGAATTAATATACCACATACCACTAAAGAGCTAGTCAGTAGTGCTCTAATCATGGAGCATTACATGAATAGTATCAAGCTCCAGAAGCTAGCCTCGATAGAAAGCAAAAGCTAGGGAAGTTCAGGAGGTCAGAAACCTCAGAACGATAATTCGAACTGGAAGCGAAACAACAATGGCAAGAGGAAGCAATGGAATAATGCAAAGGAAGGTTCAACCAGTAAGCAGCCTACATATCCTACATGTTCTAAGTGCGGGAGGAAGCATCCAGGAGTTTGTTGCTAGGGCATGAGCAGGTGTTATATATGTGGTGTCGAGGGACACTTCGCCAAATAGTGCCCCACCAAGACCAATCTACCTCCGCCATATTCTACTCAGTATGGAGGTAGACCAGCTCAACTACATCAGATGTAAGGAGCACTAGAGGGTCCTCACATCAGCCAAGGAAGATTGGAGGCCCCATCAGTTACACCTAATGCCCGGATCTTCTCCCTCACTAAGGAAGAGGTAGCAAATGCTTCTACGACAGTCACAGGTCAGATACCTATCCTTAGTCAGCATGCTACCGTACTATTTGATACTGGGGCAACCCATTCTTTCATGTCTATGACATTTTCTAAGAAGATAGATATAACTCCGAAAATCTTAGATATTCAGTTTTTAACGACCCTACCTTTGGGTGAAATAATGACATCTACACACTGATTGCGTGCCGTGCCGGTCAGAATTTCAGACAGAGAGCTTTATAGTGATCTGGTCTTGCTGGACATGCATGACTATGATGTCATCTTTGGAATGGACTTTCTGAGCAAGTATGGTTCTTCCATTGAGTGTCGTAAGCGAAGAGTAGTATTCCAACCCGAGACCGAAGCCAAATTTGAGTTTATAGGACAACTAAGGAAGAAGACTAAGAAGTTCTTGTCTGCCATGGAAGCTTAGAAGATGTTAGTAGGTGGATGCACTAGGTATTTAGCACATATAGTTGATACTAAGCAAGAAAGAAGCCAAAAGGGGAAGACGTCCCAATTGTATGCGACTACCCGGGAGTATTTTCTGACGAGCTACCAGGACTAGCACCTAGAAGGGAAGTGAGTTTGAGATTGAGTTTATTTCTGGTACCCACCCAATCTCAAAAGCACCCTATTGTATGGCTCCAGCTGAATTGAAAGAGCTTCAGAAACAATTACGGGAGTTACTAGACAAGGGATTCATCTGCCCTAGTCATTCCCTGTGGGGAGCTCTGGTGTTGTTCGTGAAAAAGAAAGATGGGTCTATGAGGATGTGCATAGACTACCGAGCCTTGAATCAAGTGACGATCAAGAACAAGTATCCTCTGCCAAGGATAGAGGATTTATTTGACCAATTGAGGGGAGCCACAGTCTTCTCCAAGATTGACTTGCGGTCCGGTTATCATCAAGTAAGAGTTAAAGAGGATGATATACTGAAAACAGCCTTCCGAATAAGGTATGTACACTATGAGTTCGTGGTCATGCCCTTCGGAGTGACAAATGCACTTGCTATGTTTATGGACTATTGGTGCAGTGGGCACCTAAGTTGAACCTGAGTTTTTATTATAACAAACGATACAAAGTTAAGCTTATATCGTTATCTCACGAGCTGAATCAAGTGTGCAGAAAAATACTAAAGCTGGAGTTGAAGGCTAGCGACACCCAGAGAAAGCCACAGTGGTCGGGCGACACTCGAGTGACTTCGGAGGGAGCCAAAGGAATCGAGTGGAAGGCCGAAAGTGAGAGCTACAAAGTAAGTATCGAGGTAAACTCGTGTGTATGAGCATAAGTGAGGTCGTATCCTCCTTACGGGGATTGTCTTAAGCATAAATCCGACCAAAGACATCCCATGGATGGTCTAGGTCGAGATCGGACGGTCAGCGGTCGTCGAAATTACATTTTTATTAAGCTAACTTGTGATTTCAGCAAGCATTAGTCGACTACACATAAGAGCCACTCGACTGCCTTCATCAGTCGACTGCTGAGGGTTGCTACTCGACTGACGCTGCCATCAGTCGACTGATGATGGCGATTAGTCGACTGATGGTCAAGGATCAGCTTCGAGGAGTCAAGCTTTATCACCTCATTCCAAGGAGCTTTGTGCCTAGTTTTGATTGGCTAAAGATCCACTCTATGAGGAGCTCAAAAACAATAAAAGGAGGGATTCTCTAAAGGTTTTTCATCAATTAAAAAGTGCTCTAAAGCCTCCATAGCGTGACGACACTCCAACGACTCCACGATGACGAAGTGCTACAGAAACACTGATGACACAAGCTCAAGCCTCCATCCATTTGGTCGTCGGTAAAAGTATTTTAAGTCATCCATTAACTCTTGTATTTACTTTCTATTCTATGGGCTTTTATTGCAACGAGGAGAGGGCGAGTGTCCCTCTACCTCAAGCTTTGGTTTTTTGTGTATTCGATTAACTTCTACCTCCAACGAGGAGGAGTTCGTTAGTGATTTGCCCTCTGTGTGTGGTCAAGGACCACTAGGGCCTTGGAGTAGTAGCCGTAGGCTACGAACCAAGTAAAATCCTATTGTGTTCATTTTATCTTTCCGTTGCATTTACTTGTGTTTTGAAACAAATTCGACGAAAAGCTTTTATCGCTATTCACCCTCCCCCCTCTAGCGATGCTCTAATCGATCCAACAATTGGTATCAGAGCCAGGGGTGCTAACATCTAGTGAAACCACCGATCTAGCTTTGTCTTTTGATTTTGTTTTTGTTTAATTTTTGATTTTACAAGCTTTTATTCATTCCTCCCACACTACTAATCCAAGATGCAAGTCTTGGAATATTTTTCTTGTTTTTGTCTTTACTAGATTTTGTTTTCCTTTTTTCTTCTTACCTTTTGTGTCAAATGGCCCATCTCGAGGGTTTTATCACCGTCCGACCTCCATTTTACAATGGAGACGATTTTCGTTACTGGAAAAGTCGGATGGAATGCTTTCTCAAAACCCAAATCGAGACATGGATCATAATCTAAACGGGATTCACACTTCCGACTAATGAAGGTGGTGAATCTTTGGATTATGACCAATGGACCAATGCCACGAAAAGGCAAGTAGAAGCCAATGCAAAAGCAACGCAAATCCTCCAATGTGGTCTGTCAAAGGAGGAGCTCAACTGTGTCGGCCCCTTCATCAGTGCAAAGGATCTCTGGACAAAGCTAGTGGAGCTACACGAAGGGACCGACGAAGCCAAGGTATGTAAGCGTGATCTTCTTTTCAATAGGTTGTATAATCTAAAAATGCAGGAACATGAGACGGCGATGCAACTGCATGCTCGGGTTCAAGATATCGTCAACAACCTACACGCAATCGGACAAAAGGTTGAAAATCGTAACCTTATCAGGTACATACTAAACTCATTTCCTAGGACCACCCTATGAGCATCCATGGTCGATGCCTACAAGGTCTCTAAGATTCTTTCAAAACTTAGATTAGATGAATTGTTTTCAGATTTCGAACTCCATGAACAGTCCAACTCGGAACCCGAGAAGGGTATAACACTTTTTGCAGGTTCGAAGAAGAAGACCGCGAGCAAGCCACCCCCGAAGGAGAAAGAAGATGAGTACGAGTCAGAGGTCGACCCAGAAATGGCGACCGAACTAGTCAACCTAGTTCAGAGGATGGTCTGTTGGATCGAGAAGCGTCGCTAGAGGGGGGGGGTGAATAGCGATCGTAAAAACTTTTCAATGTTTCGTTCGAGTAAATAATTAAATGAGTAAGAGCAGTGGAAAATAAAGAAACACATTTATTTTTACTTGGTTCACAACCCAGCGGTTGCTACTCCAAGACCCTATCGGTCCTAGACCACGTATGGAGGGCAAAGCACTATAACGTCTCCTCCTCGTTGGAGATAGGAGACAACGATCACAAAACTGAATGTACGAGGATGAGGCAACAAGCCTACCTCACCTCGTTACGAATAAAAACAACGAATACAATATGAAAATATATTACTAGATGCTGTTGCAGTCGAAGAAGATCTGAACTTGTTGTCGCGTCGGCGTTATGACGGTGTTGAAGCGTTGGTGTTGTAGGAGCACTTGATGAATAAACTTGATGATGTTTGGAGTTGGAATCCACCCCTCCTTTTATAGATTTTTCCCTCTGAATATGTCTTCTCTTTTTTTGGAACAGATCACGAAGTTGTATAATTTTTATCGCGAAGTGGCCACGTCAAACCTTATCCATTTTGACCTAGCGCAAAGGCTGATTCATCGCCATCAGTCGACTGATGACTCCCATCAGTTGACTGCCCAATGTCTAGCAGTCGACTGCCAGCCTGGCCACTTCCCTGCAGTAAGAGGTTAGCTCAGAAAATGATAAATACGATGGTTTCTAACCATCCGATCTCGACCTAGACCTTCCACAGGAAGTCTTCGTCGGATCTCCGCCTACGGTCATCCCCGTAAAGAGGACACGACCTTACAATCTCTCACTCACATGAGATTTCCTCGATACTTACCTTGTAGCTCTCACTTATGGCCTTCCACTCGATTCCTTCGGCTCCCTCCGAAGTCACTCGAGTGTCGCCCAACCACCGCGGCTTCCTCCGGGTGTCGCTAGCCTTCAGCTCCATCTTTAGTACTTTTCTGTACACTCGATTTAGCTTGTGAGATAACGATGTAAACTTAACTTTGTGTCTTTGCCATAATCAAACACAGGTTCAATTATCTAGTGCCCCTGCACCAACATGGTCAAGGTCCGAAAGCGAACCGTCACTCGACCCAACAAACGTAAGTCTAAAAGTTCTAATGTTAGGTGTTACGAATGCAACAGGTTTGGACATATCAAGTCCGAATGTCCGAAGCTCAAGAGCAAAGCACCGAAACTCAAGAAGGCACTCAACACTATTTGGGAAGAAATGTCAGAGGAAGAAGACGACGATCATGTCTTCATGGCTAAACCAGCTGAACCGGAGATGGAGTCTGAACCGGAGCATGAGTTTGAACCCGAAGATGAATTGGACTACGAAGCTCTATTCAAGACAAGCCATGGATCCGCATCCGGTTCAAGAGATACACTTAAGATAAGTCGATCTCTTATTAGTACTCTTTACAGTGCGATTAAATTCTTAACTAGGAAGTTAGCTAAGTCCGAGTCCAAGGTTGAGACCCTAATTGAGGAGGTTAAACTCCTCAAATACGAGGTCTCCCTAACCTTTTCGACTAGTCAAGTTCGAGAGGAGGACTTAACTCGGGTTGAAAAGCTCGAAGTTGAGAACTCACTCTTGAAAAGTCAAGTCGAAGATCTTAGGAACACGTTGGAAAGGTTTACTTTGAAATCCAAAGGACATGACCTCCTACTTGGATCGCAAAGGGCCGTGTACAATAAGGCCGGACTAGGGTTTAGCTCAAATACGACCAACAAATCGTATATGTCGATTGTAAGTCGACATAAAAAATGTGTCCAAGCATGGGTCCCTAAGACCGCTTTGATTTTAAACTTAGGATCCAACTAGTACTGGGTTCTCAAGGACCAAATCAACTATGTGGAGAGACCAAACCGATTCAACAGTCCAAGGGGAGCCAGTACAAAATTTGTTTGTGCTTTAACTTAGAAATTGCATGCTTAGGTCCTTTATTTATTTTTATTTTTCTTTTTAGAATGGTTAGATAGGACTATAACTCGTCAATACTTGGTAACATAGTACCAGGATGCGGCGAGATGATAATATGCTAGGAAAGTGAAGTCTAGTGTATTCGGGCTAGATAAGGCGTATCTAGTTCAGTGCACTTGACCGAGTGAAACTAGCTGAAGCTACCTCGCTGTATCCTAGACTAGTTAGACCAGAAAGTGGTCTTAGGTGAGTCAAGTCTCTATTTTCTTGAAAATGACTTTGTCTAAGGAAGTGGTCATTCTTCCGATCAAAGAAGGCCCCTATGCCTCGCCATGACCTAGAAGCCATGAACTTGAAAAGGTGACTTGATGAGCTTAAGGTCAAATCCGAATCTAACGCAAGGTTGACAAGTGTTCAAATCAAGTAAAATTGGAAGTCATTGAAGAGTCGATGTTGGCTGGCTAGAGGGGGGTGAATAACCTTTATCGTAGATGGTGGAAGTCGTTCATTCGTTGCTCGTCTACAAACACTATTAGCGCAAGCGGAATATACAAATACAAACAATTAAAGACAAAGCAAAGGAAGAATAGAAACACAAACGCTAACACCGCAATGTAACATGGTTCACGGCTTCGCCGCCAATCCACGGTCCGATTCGTCCAAGGTGAATCATGCCTCAAGCTTTCACTATTCTCTCCTTTGCACCAAGCTAGGTGGAGGTAACCTCTTTACACAAGAATCACTCGTCTTACAAATATAATGTAAATAAACTCAAATAAGAGGATGGAAATCGTGTAGGGCACTTTGGAGGCGTTTAGAGCATGAACATTAGTCTCCTAAAGGCCCTCACCCCTCTGTTGGGTTTTTTTACGAGCCACAAAAACCACTTTTTGCGTTGCGGAAACCTCAGAAGCCCCGGCCACGGATCCGTGCGAAGTATAAAAATTATAAAACATGTATGTGTTTACTAAAAATCCTAGATCTACCTTAGATCTAAGAGATGAGATCATTACCCTCGATGCGATGCCCTTCGCTTATCCCTCTCGTCCAAAAGTTCACCGGAACTCGAGAGTGTCAAGTGCACACTCCTCTATTGGTATCCACACAAGCAATAGGTGGAGAAAGAGACAAACTTGAGTGTGCTAGCACTCCTAGTAGATCTCGGCAGGATGAGGAAGGAGAGGGAGAGCTTGAGAGGAAAAACACCAAGGAAGAAGATGATCCAAGAGTGTAACTCACCAAATGAATTCACCACCCATAACCCCTAAAGTGGCCGGCCACTTCATGAAAGGGGGGTTACATGCATGCATGTAACTCCCATGACCCTTGGTCTCCCTCATGATGTGGCACCAATTGACCAAGTCAATGATGATGTGGAGCACCATCATTGGCCGGCCATGCCATGTCATCATCATGACATGGCATTTGGTTAAGTCAAACTTGACCTTTCATCTTCCCTCTCAAGTCAAGTCAAACTTGACCTCTAATCTCCAATGGTTGATCAAATCTAACCACTTGACTCAAGTCAATTTAATTTAATGAATCTCTATTCATTTAATTTAAATTGATTTGATGAATCAAATCTAAATTAGACTCATTCAACACTTGAATCAACTTGAGTCTAACTCAATTAGTCTAATTTGGATTACTCTTAATCCAATTTGGTTCATCCCATGAACCTAATCCTCATGGTTCATCATATGAACCTAATCTCCATCTAATTGCTCTTATGTGTCTGACCCTATAGGTTCTTGTAACGTTGGCAATGTCCCTAAACCGATTTAGGAACATAAGCAATGAGCGGTATCTAGCAACACATCATTGCTACCCAAGTTACAAGAATGTTGAGCTCCAACATCACCTTTGTGACTACTAATTGTGACTCTCACAATATGTGACAATGTCCCTCTATCCTTGACATCTAGATTGACCAATCGAGGCATAGACCGTGTCATCCTCGGTACAATCTAAATCTTGAACTCCAAGTAGACTCACTCTAATCAAATGAGCTCAATATCTCATATTGACTCATTTGGGCATGGCCATGCACTTCGTGGTCTCACTCTATCAAGAATATCGATGTCACCCCCGTCATATAGGAGGGATAGATCCCATCTACATCACTCACATCCCTCCGCATAATTCGTTACATACCCAGTAATCGCCTTTATAGTCCACCCATTTACGGGTGACGTTTGACGAAGCCAAAGTATGCAACTCCTTATGTAGGGAACCATGGTGACTTCAGGTCTAAGGACTAATAGTCATACTAATAGCCACATGAGAAAGTATATGACACTCATATAACGATCCATGATACTTTCTCATGGCGGGTCATTCAGTATACATTCTCCAATGCATACCCATATGTCAACTTGATATCTCATATCCATGACTTGTGAGATCAAGTCATCTTGTTGACCTACATGCTAGTCTCTACGCATTAACATTGTCCCTAAATGTTAATACTCGACTAGGAATCATTAAGAGTAGTGTTCTCTATATCATCTCATTATCGATTCAACCAATCGATTGATATAGATAAGAACCTACTACTCAAGGACATTATTATATTTAGTTATTTGGTACCAATACAAGTAAATATAATAACCATGCCTTTATAAATAGGAATATGATACAATAAAGTCCATACAACAATCATCACATGATTGGCTCTAGGGCTTTCACTAACACCCTCCTCTTTATAGAGGGAGAGGGTTTCTTTCCATTGACACAGGACCAGTCGACTGATCCCATAGTCTTTGCCCAATAACGACTTCTTCCACATTGGATTCCATCTAACGACTCCAACATCAGTCGACTGATCTTACCATCAGTCGACTGATGGAGCTATCAGTCGAGTGTCGGAAAATGAACAATCTATTCTGTGCCTGAAACCCTTGAAACCCGGTCGGATCGATGCCTTCATCACGATCAGGAGTCTCTAGTCGATCGCCAATACATGGCAATGATTTGTCATGAGCATGACTCGAACACTAGTCGAGTCACAATCGACTTAGAGTAGTCGACTACCATTACATGGCAGTCGACTTATGTTAGGAAATCCTATCTGACACTTATCCAATTGACCAAGTTCCACCTAAGCGCACTACCCCTTCCCAGGTTATATTCGCTCACTCTCATCCCTTGGAGTCCCTCGCCTTTGAAGTTTTCTTCGTCCACCACATCTCTCGGATGCGCCAAGTGCACGACTCTGCAGCGCCATCCTTTGCGTCTTGCCCTGAAGTCTACTTCCTCCGACTTCACTCTAATCTCCTCGTCCGGCGGTCCCTCGGATGCTCCAAGCGCACGACTTTCGCAAAGCTATCCTTCATTGACTCAAGGACTGAGTCATGAGAGGTGAAACTCACCAATGCTCCATGTGCGAATTACTAAGTCCTACAAAACTCCAACGCACATATCAAATCCAAACATCCTAACTTAAACCTTTTGTCACACACATCAAAACCATATCACGGGTTGATTTCCCTAACAATCTCCCCCTTTTTGATGTGTGGCAATTCGTTTAAGTTAGGTAAACATTTGATAAAAATATTAAGGTAAGAAAGCATGTAAATAAACATGATTATTAACTCTTTCCCTTAATACATGAAACTCCCCCTAAATGCAATTCCCCCTACTTAAACATGCATATTTCTCCCCCTTTGACACCATCAAAAATATTAAACAAATTTTATACAAGCATGACACCAATTCTAGGGAACAAAAATTACCAAAACATGCCTTAAAATCGGATAAAATAGGTTACTGGGCATGTTATCAGTCGATCAGTCGACTGGTTCAGACCACCAGTCGACTGGTTCAGACCACCAGTCGACTGGCACTCTGATTTCGGATTTTTTTGATTTTTAGGGTGAATTTCAGAAATGCATTAAAATTTTTACAAAATTTGAAAAATCGTGAAATTTGGGGAACACATTTCTTGTAAGTATCTTTATCAATGAAAAATATTTTTTTCATGAAAAATTATTATATTTTTGAAAATTAGCCAAAAATTCAAAATCTTCAAAACCAATTAGGTTTTTGATCAAGTTAATATCAATTTTAACACCTAGTTTTGCTTTAGATTGTTTCAAAACATGAACATACAGAGTTTAAAATAAGAAATTGTTTTGAAAAACTATGAAATATCCAAACATGATCTTTGGACAATATGTCTATGAATTAAACATAAGCCTTCCCCATGATTGGTCTATTATTACTATTTTGATACTTAAAAATGACCATCTAAATGCCATAGGTATTAGTGGACCATTAGTATCATCCTATCATCTCACCCAAGCTAAGTTTTCAATCAAGGTAGCCTATGGTGAGTGTGAGATGTATTCTAAAGATATTTGTATATACTTAACCTTTAATTTCATGCAATTCTACCCATGGTTAAATATCATCCTAACAATCCACATGATCATAAAGACATATATGAATTAATTTCATATTATGATCATGAAACAAATGTATTTATCAATTTATAATCATGCATTAGGTATGTAATCATGATAAAAAGTCAAGTATCACCTAGAGCATGATTTGAACCCTAATGCCCATGACTATGTGCCAAATATCAAGATCATAAATCATGATTGCAAACATATATAACAATTACATTAACTATCATGATTTAAGCATTATTATCAATTTATGGGCACATTATCATCACCCAACACTATGCTAAAAATGTGTATCAACATACATAACACTAAGTGTTGAGCATGATTTAAACTATTTAAGGGTGCATTATCATCACCCAACACTATTTCAAAAACTTAGTCCTGCCATCCTAAGTCAACCAAAAATATGATATAGGTAAATTCCATATGGTTGACTATCCTAGGATTTTCCTAACCCTTAAGGATGGATTTAGGAACCCAAAATAAATTCTTTCCTATGGGGTTCACTAAAAATTCCTTAGGGATCCATTTTCTAGCTATTGTTTTCTTTTTATCTTGACCCCTAGCAATTAGACATTTATAGGCATTTTTATTTTTATTTTCCTTATATCCTAGGCCTTTCTTATTGAAACTAGCCCTTTGGCTCCCTATAATCATATTAAGGGTGTTGGAGCCAATGGTGAATTTTTCTAGGGCCTTGGTTAAATGATCTACTTTCTCTCTTAAGATCCTATTTTCTTCAATGCATGCATCATTAACATCAAAAGGCATATAAAGATCATGTGAGCATGCATCATCATCATTATTAACATGTAAACATGCTTGTTCTAATTTATTTTTTAGATCCTTAATTTGATCAAGCATGCTTTTGTTCTTTTTCTTAGCCCTAAATAAGTCCTTAGTAAGGCTAGAAATCATGGAAACTATTTTATGGGGTGAGAGATTCATTACCATAGTCTCCATGTCCTCTTCTTCTTTGGATGAGGATGGTGAAGAAGCTCCCCCTTCACTAGAGCTCTCCTCACTTGTGCTTGATCTTTCTTGTTCGGAGGAGGAGGTGTCTAGGTCATCAAATGCCATTAGTGCCAAATTTGTGACAAAGGCATTTTCTTCTTCCGATGATGATGAGGAGGAGGAAGGGTCATCCCAAGTTCTTGCTTTTAGTGTCTTGACCTTCCCCTTTTCTTTGGCCTTCTTCTTCTCTCTTTGCTCTTGTTCAAGAGTGGACAATTATTTCTTATGTGTCCCTCTTGTTGGCAATTGTAGCAAATTACCTTCCCCCTTGGTCTTCTCCTCCTATCATTAGATTTATAAAATGTAAAATTCTTCAAAGCACGGCTTACCTTCTTTACCATGTATGCTTCTTCCGTGCTATCCATGGAGGAGGAGGAAGATGCTTCATCGGAGGAGGAGGAAATCTCTATCTTCTTCTTATTCCCCTTGTTGGCTACCAAGGCTACTCCTCTCGATGGCTTGATACTTGATTCTTCATTTATTCCTTCAAGCCTTGTTTCATGGAGCTCCATGGTTGAGAAGAACTCCTCCAAGGTGCTCACTTCAAGGTTCTTTGACATGTAGAAGGAGTCCACCATTGAGCTCCATTTCGATGACCGGGAAAAAGCATCGATTGCTTTCACGACCATATCCCGGTTCGAAAGTTTCTCCCCTACACTTATTAGACCAATCAAAATTTCTTTAAACCTAGAGTGTAAAGAGGTTACCTTTTCTCCCTTTTCAAGTTTGATATTTGTTAGTTGGGAGCGAAGGAGGTCTCTCCTTGCAAGCTTGGCCTCGGAAGTGCCTTCATGGAGCTCTATGAGCTTCTCCCACATTTCCTTGGCGCTTGCACATTCCCCTATCCGGTTTACTTCTTGTCGAGGGAGTACATTGTAGAGATGGTGCTTGGCCTTCGAATTCGCCAAGTACTCCTCTCTTTGTATTTTTGTCCATCTAGCCTTCTCGATTAGCTTCCCTTCTTCATCCCTAGGTATTTCGAAGCCATTTTCCATTATTAATAGAATTTCGAAATCGGTTTCAAAAAATACCTCCATTCGCTTCTTCCACCAAGAGAATTCCCCCTCGAACTTCGGCGGATGAATGTTAGAGTCGGCCATCTCTTGATATAGTGCTTGTAGTGGCGGTTAGTCCTCAACAAGCATCTGGCTCTGATACCACTTGAAGGGTCAATGTTGGCCGGCTAGAGGGGGGTGAATAGCCTTTAATGTAGACGGTGGAAGTCGTTCATTCGTTGCTCGTCTACAAACACTATTAGCGCAAGCGGAATATACAAATACTAACAATTAAAGACAAAGCAAAGGAAGAATAGAAACACAAATGCTAACACTGCAATGTAACGTGGTTCACGGCTTCGCCGCTAATCTACGGTCTAATTCGTCCAAGGTGAATCACGCCTCAAGCTTTCACTATTCTCTCCTTTGCACCAAGCTAGGTGGAGGTAACCTCTTTACACAAGAATCACTCCTCTTACAAATATAATGTAAATAAACTCAAGTAAGAGGATGGAAATCATGTAGGTCACTTTGGAGGAGTTTAGAGCATGAACATTAGCCTCCCAAAGGCCCTCACCCCTCCTCTTTATAGAGGAAGAGGGTTTCTTCCCGTTGACCCAGGACCAGTCGACTGATGCCCCGATCAGTCGACTGATCCCATAGTCATTGCACAATAATGGCTTCTTCCACATTGGATTCCATCCAATGACTCCCACATCAATCGACTGATGGAGCTATCAGTCGAGTGCCAGAAGCGAACACTCCATTCTGTGCTCGAAACCCTTGCGACCAGTCGACTGATGCCTTCATCAGTCGACTGGTGGTCTCTTAGTCGACTGCCAATCCATGGCAGTCCACTATTGGTACATGAATCAGACTCGAACACTAGTCGAGTCACAGTCAACTTAGAGTAGTCGACTACCATTATATGACAGTTGACTTATGTCAGGAAATCCCATCCGACATTTAGCCAATTGGCCAAGTTCCACCTAAGCGCACTACCCCTTCCCAGGTAACATTCGCTCATTCTCATCCCTTGGAGTCCCTCACCTTTGAAGTTGTCTTCATCCGACCACGTCCCTCGGATGCACCAAGTGCATGACTCTGCAGCACCATCCTTCGCGTCTTGCCCTGAAGTCTACTTCCTCCGGCTTCACTCCAATCTCCTCGTCCGGCGTCCCTCGGATGCTCTAAGCGCACGACTTTCACAAATCTATCCTTCACCGACTCAAGGACTGAGTCATGAGAGGTGAAACTCGCCAATTCTCTATGTGCGAATTACTAAGTCCTGCAAGACTCCAACGCACATATCAAATTCAAACATCCTAACTTAAACCCTTTGCCACACACATCAAAACCATATCATGGGTTGATTGCCCTAACAGTCATCTCACAAGAATATATAAGGATAACATGCTTGATCAGGTAGACATGGGTGAGATAGACTCAGAATCGATCATACCTCTAGCGTGGAAGCCTAGGTGGAAAATCTGACAGCCTCGACATCTCAGGCTCGTGTGAGAATCACGTGCTCAACCACTAGTGCCACATATATATGTGGTCTACCTGTGAGCTGGTGGACTCAACGACTGCTCTGTGCTCCTCCTCTCGAGCCCACTGTGTGCGAGCATGCTGTATAAACTACCGCATCCCCTATCGATAGATGACCTCCTCCTTGAAGTAGTGTTGGGTTTGGCCGTAGAACTAGTTGGCCCGCTAGAAATGGTCCCTCATATCCTTGAATTCCTCCTGCATATATGTTCGGTGCTCCTCCCATCGCTGCCTCTGCATCTGCTGCTCGGTGTAAATATCATTGAGGCACAATTTGAACTCTAAAAAATTATAGGTGGACATACCTATCGTTGGGTTTTCGACACCGCGGCGAGTGTGTGTTTGAACATATTTCGTAAACATGTGCACAATGAAAGAATTAAAAAGCAATAAATCTAATTTATTACAACACACACATCACACACATGCATAGTACAACATCTGTAGACATAATTGTAGTTTCAAATTTTGCAATAAAAGGAAATTACGTTAGTTATACCTGACGTATCACGTTCAGTAGGAATGACATCAACTGGAGCAACTCTCGCTAGAATTGCCTCAATCCGTATCCACACCGAGTACCGTCGGGATAGCTTCGCCAAGCTACGAGCCTCTTCTGCATAGGAGTCACGAGCCTCATGTCGAAGACGATGTGATTGAGAGGAGATCACAATCCAAATCAAAATTCGAATGCAAAAATGAGTCCCCAAAACTCGCTTCTCCGGATAGGTATTCATCAACCGATTGACGAATCCTTGGTCCTCCACCTATGAGGATTACTGGAGATCCAATCCCTGATATGGAAGTCACTGTCGGATCTCTAAACGCCGTCCAAATGATGCTCCGACAAGAAGGAAACAAGCTGTCCAAAAACTGGACAGCTTGGTGGAGGACTTGGCACCTGCCAAAGGAGATGGTCGGCTAATCCTTGGTCGTCGGAAGCAAGGTAGGTCACCGGAGGAGTGGTCGGCAGCAGCTGGACGCCGGCAGCAAGGGTGGATGGTGGAACAAAAGGGCTGGGCGGCGTGGACTCCTTGGGCGGCGACAAAGAGAAGAGAGGGAGAGGAGAGGAAGAGTATTTCCCAAAATAAACTTAGGGCTCTCCAAACCTCTAACCGCGCTTTTATAGAGTGCATGTTTCTTAACCATTAATAAACCTTCTCCTTAGAGTTATTGGTTTATAACCAAAACCCGTTAACCCACCCCAATAACTTAAGTTAAAATAAACTGAACTGAGTTGGTCTATTTTAAGTTAAAACGAACCGAACCAACTTTGGTTCATTCGTTTAAAATAAATCAAACCCCTTTGGTTTATTCTCCACCACTAGATTAGAACCAAACCAATTTGATTCATCCATCATGTCTTCATAAGACTGGCCCATCAATGCATCCATTGCGACTGAAATAATTTCATGCTCGCTCCTTGTTTGGTCCAACCAAACCTAGTTTCTCTCGATCTAAGAATCTCATTCTCAAGTGCGTTTTAAATCCTTCAGATTAAGCTCATTGTGCGTGTGACTAAATAGGTTCCCGATTTATGTTACCAGTCTATAATTAACCATTAATTATAGAATGATCATGAGTGACACCTAGTAGTACATTATGATCCCCAATTAACTGTAAAATCAATGGTTGATTCCAGAACCATTTCTGAAACCCTTCAGCAGCTACAATGAATCGTGCCCCGTTCCCTTCACTCATCTTATACACACTTGGTTCAGGACATCGTCTATAGTGTCAGTCCCCACTAAGCTGACTACATCACACCTAGCCCAAGTATTATTTCCTCGTCCTAGGGATTCTAGTTACTGCACATGTATCCAAGAATACCTTACTCTAAACATGTAATGCTTTGGCCAAAGACTTTAGTGTTAGTGCCTATAAAGATTCACATATCTCCACAATGACATGATATTGTCCACTTTGGGCCTAATCCCTCATGGTTTTGTTTTTGGGCTTTACCTAAAAGACCTCATACCAATGGAGATATCTTCCATCTTATAAGCACATGATCTTTTCCATGTCTTACCAATGCAGGACTTTGATTGTATTCCCAATACTCCAACAATGCCCCCCCCCTCAAACGAATGACCACATTGACCCCCCCCCCCTCAAGCCTATCCGTCCTCTAAGGACATACTCTGTTTGATGTCCGATCCTCAACCTACCAGGACTTCTTGCCAACTGTCTGGTCCTTCTGACCCAGCTGAACTTCCTGCCAGTTGTTCGGTCCTCCCGACCCAACTAGACTTTCTACTAGTTGTTCGGTGCTCCTGACCCAACTGGACTTCCTTTCTAATGTCTAGTTCTCTTGATCCGGGCATGGGAGCTCAACTTCCTTCGTTCGAGGTTCATGGCTTGACATGGACTATGGCTCTGATACCAATTGTTAGTGCCTATAAAGATTCACATATCTCTACAATGGCATGATATTTTCAACTTTGGGCCTAAGCCCTCATGATTTTGTCTTTGATCTTTACCCAAAAGGCCTCATACCAATGGAGATATCTTCCATCTTATAAGCACATGATCTTTTCCATGTCTTACCAATGTGGGACTTTGATTGTATTCCTAATACTCCAACATTTAGGGTGCATTTGGTTGGGGGTTTTTGTTGATAACTTTGTTAGGTTATCAACAAAAACCTTGTTTGGTTTAGGTTATGAACAATTACCTGGTAATTGTTCATTACCTGGTTATGAACAAAAACATTTTTAGGGGGAATCGAAAGAACTTAGAGAACCAAGGTTTTTGTCGATTCCTAGGGTTAAGAAATTTTTTTCCAATATTACCCCTAGCAATATATTAAATGTCAATTTGTCAAAACTTAATCGATTTGTCGCCCATCGTTGGTCACCGCCATCATCTATCGCCGCGCCACCGCCGCCATCGCCATTGTCGCCACCGCATTACCGCATCGTTGCCGCCGCCTGCCGCCACCGTTGCCGCCCATCGCCGCTGGCCGCCGGTATTGCCCATCGCCGATCGACGATCGCGATCGGCCGCCGCTCGCTGCTTGCCACCGCCGCCGATTAGTCGTCCATCGTTGTCGCCACTGATCGACCGATTATTGTTGCCGCCGCCGCCGATCGGGCGGCCACCGTCATCACTGCCGATCGATCGATCGTCATTGTCTTCGGTCGATCACCATCGCTGTCAGCCGATCGCTACCGTCGTCATTAATATTTCTGTCGTCGTCGTCGAATTGATTGAGCAAAAGATAAAGGATAATTTATCAAAATGTTACACTAAGTTATATATTAAAACCTCCAACCAAACAAGGTTTTTATCGAAGGTTATATTTTATTTCCTAGTAATCACATAACCAAGATTATGTATGATTACTTAAACCAAACACACCCTTAGTAATAATCCGACGAGAGGCCATGGGTATACATCTCCTCGCAAGGAGTGGTGAATCCTTTATAGGCTATTCAAACACCTTCGGCCACTTCGACTTATACCCAATCATCCCGGGGTCCACATCTCTTCAGAGATGCTTGCTTAAGATGTCAAAGCATAAGTCTTTTTGACCAAGATGACTTAAATACAACAAGTCAAAGGAACATTGCACTTAAGATGCAGTAAGAATTTCATTGACATATCTATATATGCAGAGAACCAAATGAAGTCTTACAGTTGGCCACTCCAATGAACTAGTTACCATAACTAGCATCCATGATTAACTCCGGACATCACAATGTCTCCGGCCAATGAGAATCAACTGCTTGGATACACCAAAGAGTATACCTCATTCTAGTCTCAACAGAATTGATGGTGTCCAAATCCATCAATTCATCGACTAGGGATAATTCCAATACATCACAATTACACATGTAGAGATACTCACTTGTTGTGATCCAATCACAAATTCTCTCATGTTGTGAATCATATTGTGGACATTCAGTAAATGAGTTTAAGATCTAATCAAATACATGAAAACATGTATGCTCAAATAGTGAATCTTTATTTATCATATAAATGATTTAAACATAAGGCGATTGCCTTAGGACACCTCTCATATATTACTAACATCTATGTCCTGCTCAAAAGAAGGAAAAGAATGTTGTGTAGGTGTAGGATCGGGGCATGGACTAGGAGGGATCCTATGTATGGGTGAATGATGGGAAGGTGGTGAAGGGGGGTGCACGAGTAGAGGGTTCCTCGTGTGGTGGGTACTCCACTAATCTATCCAAACGCCAATTGGCACGATTGGTGATGGTGGTAGGATCAATGTCGGGGATGTTAGAGATTTCGAGATCATGTGCAGCAGAATAAAGTGAATAAAACAATTTTATTACATCCCACACATCCCCTGGGGGCCAAGTAAACTTGCTTTGGCTTAATCACATGAAAATACACACAAGGAGAAGGAGAAGTTATACCTTCGAGATTCTTTCAAATCCGAAAAAACCACAAGTAAAACTAATGGGCCTTGCCTCTATTAGTATCCACACCAGGATCACCTCAGAAAACTTCTAGAGCAACAAGCCTTTGTCTCCGATTGGTGCTAGCCAACCGGCAGAGACAAGAGAAGAGGAGAGAGGAAAGAAGGCTACCAAGCGAGAAAACCTAAAAAAAACTTTTTCCAAAGATTATCAAGGGATCTATTTATAGATCTCTTGATTAGGTCATATTAGGAGGCTTAAATAGAACATATCTTACCATAATTATCCCATAATAAAGGTAAAAATAACCTAGGAAATTTTCAAAAGAGAAATCTCCAAAATCGGCGGAACCGCGACATGGCCGTGTGGATTCACATGGGCGACCGTACCAAAAGGTACGACCATGCCAAGACACACGGCCGGTCGTGTGTCCTTCTGGGCACAACCCAATTTTTTCCATTTTTCGGCCAGAGCCAAGCACCACCCGTGCCAAGTTAGACATGACCGTGTGAGATACTGTATGGTCCATTTGATTTCGTTTAGGTGTGATATAGTCGTGCTAAGTCCAACAAGGCCATAGGAGGTTCCATAGCCTCCGTTTCACACCCCCTTGGTCTGGTCCAACTAGACATATCCTCTCTCAATGAGAATCTCATTCTCAGACTTATTTTACATCTCGAGATCACCCGTAGTGTATGTGACCCAATAGGTTCCCGGTTATATTGGCCATTCATAATTAACCACTTAATTATGAATAGATCATGAGTGAACCCTAGGAGTACATCATCACCCCCAATTGACCGGAAAGTCTAAATCGACTTCAGAACATTTTTTGAACCCTTCAACAGCTTCAGTTGTTCATGCCTTGTTCCTTTCACTCATCCTATACCCACTTGGTTCAGGACATGGTCTCTGTGTTCATCCCCACTGTTGGTGCAATCGGCCCAGGTCACGATTTACCAAACTCCAGTTTGACTCGAGTAGTAGTTTGATGTTAGTGTTTTGATGTTTGTCATTGATGTTTGATAATGAGTTGATCATTGTTTGATAATGGGTTGACTAGATTGTTGACTTGGGGTTGACCATGATGGAGAAGTCCAAGTGGGACACTAGGCAATGGGAAGTCCAAGTCTTGTGTACTTTGCATTGAAAGTCCAAGTCTTGGGTACTTGCCATGGAAAGTCCAAGCATGGGTCTTGGCAAGGGAAAGTCCAAGCTTGAGTCTTGGCAAATGGAAAGTCCAACATGGTTTGGCAAGAGAAGTCCAAGGGTTGATATTGGCGGCGTAAACTCCAAGTGGGAGTCTTGCCAGCATAAGTCCAATGGTTTGGTTGCGTAAAGTCCAAGAGTGTGTTGGATCAATTTGAGCGCTAGAGCCGGGGGGGGGGTGAATAGCGCAAAACAATTTTCATTCGTTCGTTCGATATAAAATGCGAGTGAGAGTAAATATAGCGGAAAAAAATATGGCTCGTTTGTTTACTTGGTTCACAGCCTTCGGCTGCTAGTCCAAGGCACTAACGGTCCTAGACCGCGTACGGAGGGTAAAATACTAAAAACACTCCTCCTCGTTAGAGGTAGGAGTAAGTGAATACAATCGATATAAAAAGGCTCAAGGTAGAGGGACACTCCCCCTCTCCTTATTACAATTAAAACTCGATAAGTACAGATTTAAATACAACAATAAAGAATATAACAATGATTATTAAAGAAATAGAATTTAGGCTCTTGTCGTCAGAGATGCGGTAGCACTTCATCGTCGTAAGGTCGTCGTAGAAGAGTATCGTAGCGGAGGCTTTTTGGAGAGCTTTTGATGATGGAAATGGGGTGGAGAGCCCCTACTTTTATAGCCTTGGAAACCCTAGACGTTAAGATCTTCAACCAATGAGAGCAAGCCTCCTAGCCCTTCAAAAATGGAGATAAGCTTTGACTCCCCTCAAAGCTGATCCTTGACCATCAGTCGACTACTACCCTTACCAGTCGACTGCTAAAGGTATCGACTGATGCAAGCCACCAGTCGACTAATGGCAGGGTTTCCAGCTGCAACGAAGAGTTAGCTCAAAAATACAGCTAATATAAGTAAATTAAAAGGCCATTTACCATCCGATCTCGATTTAGACCTTCCATGGGAGGTCTTTGTTGGATCATCGCCTAAGAACGTCCCCGTACAGAGGACATGACCTTACTTGCACTCACTAACACGAGCTTACCTCAACATTTACCTTGTAGCTTCTACTTTTGGTCTTCCATCTGATTCCTTCGGCTCCCTCCGAAGTCATCACGGTGTCGCCCGACCACCACGACTATCCTCCGGGTGTCGCTGACCTTTATCTCTAGCTTTAGCACTTTCTGCACACTTGATTTAGCTCGTGAGATAACAAAATGAGATTAACTTTGTATCGTTTGCTATAATCAAAACTTAGGTTCGACTTAGTTGCATACTGCACCAACAATCTCCCCCTTTTTGATCTATGGCAAACCCATACAAAGTTAAGGAAATAATATGCATGAAGAATTAAAAATTAAGTAGGAGTAATAAAGACTTTCTTTCAAGTAATCCCCCTTGAGGAAACCTCCCCCTTGACCGAGGGTGAGTCTTGAAAGAAGGTCTTAACCCTCCCCCTTGATGTTTGCTACTTAGGAAGAGTTTAAGTAATTAACAATTACTTAAAGTTGGCCTTATTATTAAAAATAAGTTTAAGTTAAGAAGATTTCTTAACTTGACCATTCTCCCCCTTTCTCAATGAATAAATTTGTGAATAAATTTGCAAACATTACGTTAAGTAAAACATTAACTTTTGGCTATAAGAATATAGAATTAAGTTACTAAGTTAAGTTATCAAAAAGTGATCCCTTAACTTTGGCCTTTTCTCTCACTTTTGCCATAAATCGAAAAGAGTGGGTTTTGAAAAAAATATAAGTATTAAGTTTAAGTTCCAAGTCCAAGCATGTTCCATATTATTTTGAAAATAATATATTAAAAATAAGCTCATCTATTTGAATATTCAACTCTTATTTGACTTAATTGATATGAAAGATCAACAAGTCCTGGTCAGAGTCGGTTAATATATATATGATTATACTCCATGGTTCATGGCGATGCACTAGCTCTACATCTAGAACTAGGAGTAAGGTCCTAACATCTCATGCCCATCTATGTGGCTAAGTACACAAACACATTAATCCTATGTGTTGTGAGATGTATTGGCTCCTTAAATCTATAGGTGCACGATATCTAGGGTAAGCCCTAAGCTAGTTCCATTAACATGAAAAGAAAAGTAAATACTAGAGTATATAAAAAAAATGTAGGTCCTACTCTATTACGCACATGCCTAATTTTCGTCTTAGTAGACTAAATTCGGCTTCGGATAGTGGCTTGGTAAAAAGATCGGCTAGGTTTGACTTGGATTCCACATATTCAAGTTTAATGGTTCCGTTAGCTATATGTTCTTGAAAAAAGTGGTGTTTGACTTCTATATGTTTAGTCCTAGAATGGAAAATAGGATTTTTGGTTAAGTTGATAGAGATAATATTATCTATGTGAGTTTTAATATTGTTGAAGTTTAAGTTAAAGTCTTGGAGAGTGTGCTTCATCCAAAGAAGTTGAGCCACACACTCACCTATCGCGACGTATTCGGCTTCGGTGGTAGATAAGGCAACACAGTGTTGCTTCCTACTGCACCAACTCACTATACTCGAGCTGAGAAGTTGACAACAACCACTCGTGCTCTTTCTATCGAGTTTACTACCGGTATAGTTTGAGTCAGAATAGCCGATTAGTTCAAACTCGGTAGATCTAGGGTACCAGATACCTATGCTTAGTGTGCACTTTAAATACCTAAGGATACGCTTGACTAGGGTTAGGTGAGACTCCTTGGCACAGGTTTGAAACCTTGCACCCATACTTACTACGAATAAAATGTCGGGTTGACTCGCAGTTAAGTATAGAAGACTTCCTATCACACTCCTATAGTATTTTAGGTCGATGGACTTTTCTTCTAAGTCCTCTCCTATGTTGACATTAGTTGCCATGGGTGTATTGATGGTTTTAGCATCTTGCATTCCAAAACATTTAATTAGTTCCCTAGTATATTTTTGTTGATGTAAATATAGTCCATCCTTAGTTTGTTTAATTTGTAGTCCTAGAAAGAAACTCAATTCACCTACTAAATTCATTTCAAATTCACTTTCCATAAGTGAAATGAATTCATTTAGTAGGATCGAATTGGTTGTTCCGAAAATGATATTGTCTACGTAGATTTGAGGTATAAAGATTTCCTTACCTACGGTTTTTACAAAAAGAGTTGGATCGACTAGGCCTTGGTTAACCCCTTTTGACTTAAGATAAATTGAAAGTCTCTCGTACCAAGCTCGAGGAGCTTGTTTGAGTCTATAAAGAGCTTTCTTTAGTTTAAGGACATGGTCGGGTTTATCTAGGCTCTCGAATCCTGGGGGTTGACTAACGTACACCTCTTCCTTAATAAGTCCATTCAAAAACGTTGACTTGACATCCATTTGAAATAATTTAAAACCTCGATGTGCACCATATTCTAACAACATTCGAATGGATTCTAGTCTAGCTACGGGGGCATAGATTTCATCGTAATCTAATCCTTCAACTTGACTAAAACCTTTGGCGACTAACCTTGCTTTATTTCTAACTACTTCACCTTTGTCATCAAGTTTGTTTCGGAAGACTCACCTTGTTCCAATAACTAATTTATCTTTAAATGGTGGTACTAATTCCCAAACCTCGTTCCTAGTGAATTGAGCTAGCTCTTCTTGCATTGCAATAATCCAATCGGGATCAAGAAGAGCTTGTTCAATGGTTTTGGGTTCGATTTTCGAAATCAAGGTGATTTGACTAAGATTTCTATAAGATGATCTAGTTCGAACCCCTAAGCTAGGATCACCTATAACTTGGTCGATAGGATAATTTGTTTGAATCCTATTTTGACTTGGGTTAGGGTCACCTATCACTTGGTCGACAAGATGACTCGTTGGACTTGGGTTAGGATTAATACTAGACTCGATCTCAGGGTCGAAGTCGAGTCTGGTATGAGTCAGTTTGCTAGTTGGTGTTGCTACGGATTTTGTAGGTTCGTGTCCTTCATCGAACACTACATTAATGGTCTCTTCAACTCTTAGGGTGTCATGGTTGTATACCATATAGGCTCTACTTGTAGTCGAGTATCCTAAGAAGCTAAGATTCCGGTAGAGGTTTTGGAGGTGAACTTTCCCAGGTAATCCTTAGTGTTCAAGATATGTACCTTACATCAAAATACCCTAAAATACTTGATGTTAGGTACTTTGTCATGATAGATTTTATACGAGGTCTTAAGCTGCCGCTTTACCAAAAGGATTCTATTTTAGACATAGCAAGACGTACTAACGACTTCTGCCCAAAACCTATCAGGGAGGTTATATTCATTTAGCATTGTCCTAGCGACTTCTTGTAGGGTTCTATTTTTATGTTTGACTAGGCAGTTTTGTTGTGGTGTTCTAGGACACGAGAATTCATGGTGATATCCATTTAGGTTACAGAAATCTGTAAACCTGTGGTTTTCGAATTCACCACAATGATCGCTCCTAAGTCTTTTAATTTTAAGATTCTTTTGATTTTCGATTAGTTTAAACAAGTTGATAAGTTGATCTAGGATATCACTTTTATATTTGTTGAACCTAACCAAGGTAAACATAGAATAGTTGTCAATTATGACTAAGCAGAATTAACTACAATTAAGTGACTTAGTTCCATGTGAATCGAATAGATCCATATGTAGGAGCTCAAGGACACTTTTGGTTCGTTCTTGATTAGTTAGTTGGTGTTGTGTCCTAGATTATTTACTTTGTTGACAAGAATTACAAATTTTATTGTCTAAGTTGTTAAGGTTGGGTAAACCTCTGACTAAGCCACTCTGACTCATCTTGTGGATGAGTCTTGGGTGCGAGTGACCGAGTCGTCGGTGCCACAACCAAGATTCCTCTTGTTGTGACATAAGACACTTGGTTGAGGTGTTAGGTAGATTAATAGTATAGATGTTGCTATTCCTAGTTCCTTTAAAGATTGTTTTAGAGGTTTCATTTGTTTTAATTACGCATTCATTTTCTAGAAATATGACCTTATAGTTATTATCACACAACTAACTTATGCTAAGTAAATTATATTCGAAATTTTCAACTAGTAAAACATTTTAAATGATAAAGTTTGAGTGGAGCTCAATATCACCTGATCCGATAATTTTGAGCTTGCCGTTGTTTCCAAAGGCTACCGATCCTTGTCGTTTGAATCAAAGCTTTGAAAACTTAAGTTGATCTCCGGTCATGTGTCGGGAGCAACCACTATCCAACATCCATTGATCCTACACACAAGGTAGTTGGATCGGATATTGGAATTTAAGGGTTAGTTGAAGATTATTAGTCCTAGGTCATCTCACCCATTTCTACATGATCAAACATGTTATCCTTATGTGTTCTTGTGAGATGAATTCAATTTTACTTGATTAATTTTAATGAGTCGAAGCTAGTCAACCTTGCGTTAGATTCAGATTTGACCCTAAGCTCATCAAGTCACCTTTTCAAGATCTTGGCTTCCAGGTCGTGGCGAGGCACAGAGGCCTTCTTTGATCGGAAAAATGACCACTTCCTTAGACAAAGCCAATTTCGAGAAAATTTTAACTTGACTCACTTAAGACCACTTCTTGGTCTAACTAGTCTAGGATACGACATGGTAGTTTCAGCTAGTTCCACTCGGTCAAGTGAACCGAACTAGATATGCCTTATCTAGCTCGAGTACCCAAGACTTCGCTTTCCTAGCATACTATCATCTCGCCGCATCCTAGTACTATGTTATCAAGTATTGATGAGTTATAATCCCTATCTAACCATTCTAAAAAGAAAAGAAAAAAATCATGAAATTTCTAAGTAATAGCACGAACAAGTTTTGTACTAGCTCCCCCGGGACCATTGAATCAGTTCAGTCTTTCCACATAGTAGATTTGGTCCTTGGGAACCCAGTACTGGTTAGATTCTAATTGAGAAATCAAAGTGGTCTTAGGGACCCATGCTTGGACATGCATTCTATTTTGACTTACGTTTGACATATGTGACTTGTTAGTCATATTTGAGCTAAACCCAAGCACGACCTTATTGTACATGACCCTTTGTGATCCAAGTAAGAGGTCAAGTCCCTTGGATCCCAAAGTGATCCTTTCCAATGTGTTCCTAAGATCTTCGACTTGACTTTTCAAAAGTGAGTTCTCAACTTGGAGCTTTTCAACTCGAGTTGAGTCCTCCTCTTGAACTTGACTAGTCGAAGAGGTTAGGGAGACCACGTGTTTAAGGAGTTTAATGTTAGGGAAATCTCTTGCCATGATTAGGTTTTGATGTGTGTGGCAAAGGGTTTAAGTTAGTTTGTTATGTTGATTTGATATGTGCATTGAAGTCATGCCAGACTTAGTAATTCGCACATGGAGCCGTGGCGAGTTTCACATCTCATGACTCGGTCCTTGAGTCGGTGAAGGATAGCTTTGCGGAAGCTGTGCGCTTGGAGCATCCGAGGGACCTCCGGACGAGGAGCTTGGAGTGAAGCCGGAGGAAGTAGACTTCGAGGCAAGAGACGCGAAGGAGCATTGCAGAGTCGTGCGCCTGATGCTGCCGAGGGACGTGGCCGCGAACAAAGAGAACTTCGCAGGTGAGGGACTCCGAGGGATGAGAGTGAGCGAATGTAACCCGGGAAGGGGTAGCTCTTAGGTGAAACTTGGCCATTTGGCCAAGTGTCGGATGAGTTTTCCTGACACCAGTCAACTGCCATGTCATGGCAGTCGACTGCTCTGAGTCGATGGTTCGATCGACTGGTTTAAGTCAGCTGAATCAAGTTGATCGATCCGACCGACAGATGGGCAGGCGATCGAAATTGATCGATCGGCCACCGCCAAGGGATGGCAGTCGACTAATGGCACTGTACACGGGCACAGAATGGAGTCAACCTCGTTGAGGACTCGACTGATCGAGCACCAGTCGACTGATGGTAATATCAGTCGACTGATGCCAATACCGTTGGATGGAATCCAACGTGGAAAGCAGCCGTTATTGGGCAACGACTAAAAAGGAAGAGGATGGGGCTTTGGGAGGCTAATGCTTGATCTCTAAACTTCCCCCAAAGTGCCATACACGATTCCCTACTCTTCTTACTTGCTTTTACTTCAATCTTATTGTAAGAAGAGTGATCTTGATTGTAAAGGTTACCTCCACCTAGCTTGGTGCAAAGGAGAGACAAATAGTGATTGGCTTTGGTGGAGTGATTCACCGTGGATGAATCGGACCATGGATTAGCGGCGTAGCCGTGAACCACGTTACATCTCGGTGTTTGTATTGTTTGTTTATCTTTTGCTTTGTCTTTATTTATATTTGCATATTCCGCTTGCGCTAACATTTTGTAGACGAGCAAAATACGACATCCAACGAACGAGGGCTATTTTCCCTCCTCTAGCCGGCCGTTTTGATCCCCAACAAGTGGTATCAGAGCCAAGGAAAGCTTCTCGAGGACTAACCGCCACAACAAGCAACATTCAAAATGGCCGGCTCCAACATCCACCCACCGAAGTTCGACGGCGAATTCTCTTGGTGGAAGAAGCGAATGGAGGTATTCTTCAAAACCGACTTTGAAATCCTTTTAATAATGGAAAACGGTTTCGAGTTGCCTAGGAACGAAGATGGGGAGCCATTGGAAAAATCGAGATGGAGCAAAAGACAAAGAGAGGAGTATTTGGCAAATTCAAAGGTCAAGCACCACCTCTACAATGTGCTCCCTCAACAAGAAGTAAATAGGATAGGGGAGTGTTCTAGTGCAAAGGAGATGTGGGAGAAGCTAGTGGAGCTTCATGAAGGCACCTCGGAAGCCAAACATGCAAGGAGAGACCTTCTCCTCTTCCAACTATCCAACATAAAATTAGAAAAGGAAGAAAAGGTAACTTCTTTGCATTCTAGATTTAAAGAAATTTTAATTGGGCTAACAAGTGAAGGAGAAAAGATCTCCAACCGGGATATGGTAATGAAGGCCATAGATGCCTTTCCCTGGTCCTCAAAGTGGAGCTCCATGGTGGACTCCTTCTATATCTCGAAGAATTTAGAAGTGAGCACCTTGGAGGAGTTTTTCTCAACAATGGAGCTCCACGAAATGAGGCTTGAAGGAATACAAGAAGAGCCAAGAATCCAACCTTCAAGAGGAGTAGCTTTGATGGCAAACAAGGGGAAGAAGAAGATAGAGATCCCCTCCTCCTCCGATGATGAAGCATCCTCCTCCTCCTCCATGGATAGCACGGAAGAAGCATATATGGTAAGGAGGGTAAGGCGTGCTTTAAAAGGCTTTCAATTTAATAAATCTCATGATAGGAATAGAAGACCAAGGGGGAAGGTCATATGCTACAATTGCCAAGGAGAGGGGCACATAAGGGACAATTGTCCTCTCCTAAACAAGAGCAAAGAAGAAAGGAAGAAGAAAGAAGAAAAGAAGAAGAAAAAGGGGAGCAAGAAGAAAAAGGACGAGGAGAAGAAAGCAAAGGAAAAGGGAAAGACCAAAGCATTCAAGGCCAAGACATGGGATGACCCTTCTTCCTCATCCGATGAAGAAGAGCATGTCTACTCCAACCTTGCATTGATGGCTTTCGATGACTTGGATTGCTCCTCCACCGAAAATGAAGAATCAAGCTCAAGTGGAGAGAGCTCAAGTGAAGGGGGAGCCTCTACATCCTCCTCATCCGAAGAAGAAGAAGAGGACATGGAAACTATGGTAACAAATTTAACTCCTAAGAAAATAGTTTCCATGGTTTCTAGCTTAACTAGGGATTTATTTAGAGCTAAGAAGAAGAACAAAAGCATGCTAGATCAAATTAAGGACTTAGAAAATAAACTAGAAAAAGCATGCTTAAATGATGATAATATTTCTTCTAGCTTAAATGATGCATGCTCACATGATTACTATATGCCTTTGGATGTTAGTGATGCATGTATAGAAGAAAATAGGACTTTAAGAGAGAAAGTAGATTATTTAACCAAAGCCCTAGAAAAGTTTACAGTTGGCTCCAACACCTTGAACATGATCATAGGGAGCCAAAGAGCTAGCTTCAACAAAAAGGGCCTAGGTTATAAAGAAAAGAAAAATGAAAAAGCCTACAAATGCCTAATTGCTAGGGGACAAGATAATGTTGGGAGTATGAGGAATACAATCAAAGTCCCACATTGGTAAGACATGGAAAAGATCATGTGCTTATAAGAAAAAAAAAGATATCTCCATTGGTATGAGGCCTTTTGGGTACTAACAATTGGTATCAGAGCCATGGTCCATGTCAAGCCATGAACCTCGAACGAAGGAAGTTGAGCTCCCACGTCCGGATCAAGAGAACCAGACATTAGGAAGGAAGTCTAGTTGGGTCGGGGGGACCGAACAACTGGCAGGAAGTCCTGGTGGGTTGAAGATCGGACATCAAGCAGAGAAAATCCTTCGAGGAGGGATAGGCTTGAGGGGGGGCCCAATGTGGTCCTTCGTTTGAGGGGGGGATTGTTGGGAGTATGAGGAATACAATCAAAGTCCCACATTGGTAAGACATGGAAAAGATCATGTGCTTATAAGAAAAAAAAAGATATCTCCATTGGTATGAGGCCTTTTGGGTAAAGCCCAAAAACAAAACCATGAGGGCTTAGACCCAAAGTGGATAATATCATACCATTGTGGAGATATGTGGAGCTTATAAGTACTAACAGATAAGAAGAAAGTAATAGCTAGGAAATGGATTCCCAAGGAGTATCTAGTGAACCCCATAGGCAAGAACTTATTTTGGGTTCCAAAATCCATCCTTAAGGGTTAGGAAAACCCTAGGGTAGTCAACCATATGCAATTGATCTATATCATATTTTGGTTGACTTAGGATAGCGGGACAACATTTTTGAAATAGTGTTAGGTGATGATAACGTGCCTATAAATAGATAATAATGCTTAAATCATGATAATTAATGAAATTGCTATGAATGTTTGCAATCATGATTTATGATTTTAAAATTTGGCACATCATCATGAGAAATAGGATTTAAATGATGCCTTAGGTGATATTTGCTTATTATCATGATATAATACCTAATGCATGATAACAATTCAATGAATACATGTATTTCATGATCATAATGTGTAATTCATTCATATATGTCATTATGATCATGTGGATTGTTAGGGTGATACTTAACCTTGATAAAATTGCATGAATATAATGGTTAAGTATGTATAAATACCCTCTAGGATGTATCTCACACTCACTATAGGCTACCATGATTGAAAACTTAGCATGGGTGAGATGTTAGGATGATACAAATGTCCACTAATGCCTATGGCATTTCGATGGTCATTTAAGGTATCAAAATAGCAATAATAGACCAATCATAGGGAAGACTTATGTTTAATTCATAGACATATTGCCCAAAGATCATGGTTGGATATTTCATATGTTTTCAAAACAATTTCTTAATCTAAAATCTATGTATTCATGTTTTGAAACAATTGGAACCAAAACTAGGTGTTAAACTTGATAACTAGAATGATCAAAAACCTAGTGGTTTTTAAAGCTTTTGGATTTTTGGAAAATATCAGAAAATATAATGATTTTTCATGAAAAACTATTTTTCATTGATAGATATACTTACAAGAAATATGTTCCCCAAATTTCATGATTTTTTGAATTTTCTGGAATTTTTAATGCATTTCTGAAATTCGGTCCGAAAATCAGAAAGTTCTGAAATTCGCGTGCCAGTCGACTGGTAGTCTGAACCAGTCGACTGATGGCCTGAAAATCAGAACAGTAAAGGCCGAATTCAGGTTTTAGACTAATTTTTGGTATTTTCCTTCTATTAGACTTGATGCCATGAGTTTATAACTTAGTGTTAATCTTTTTGATGGTGTCAAAGGGGGAGAAAATATTATGTTTAAGTTAATTATGATAGGGGGAGAAAATTTACTTTGAGAATTTGTAGAGAGAGTTTCATGGATTAAGGGGGAGTTGCATGTTTCTATATCAATGTTTATGTTTACATGCTTTCTTACCTTAGAAATTTTTATCAAATGTTTTTACATAACTTAAACGGATTGCCACACATCAAAAAGGGGGAGATTGTTAGGGCAATCTCTTGTCATGATTAGGTTTTGATGTGTGTGGCAAAGAGTTTAAGTTAGTTTGTTATGTTGATTTGATATGTGCGTTGAAGTCGTGCAGGACTTAGTAATTCACACATGGAGCCGTGGCGAGTTTCACATCTCATGACTCGGTCCTTGAGTCGGTGAAGGATAGCTTTGCGGAAGCCGTGCGCTTGGAGCATCCGAGGGACCGCCGGACGAGGAGCTTGGAGTGAAGCCGGAGGAAGTAGACTTCGAGGCAAGAGATGCGAAGGAGCATTGCAGAGTCGTGCGCCTAATGCTGCCGAGGGACGTGGCCACGAACGAAGAGAACTTCGAAGGCGAGGGACTCCGAGGGATAAGAGTGAGCGAATGTAACCCGGGAAGGGGTAGCTCTTAGGTGAAACTTGGCCATTTGTCCAAGTGTCGGATGAGTTTTCCCGACACCAGTCGACTGTCATGTCATGGCAGTCGACTGCTCTGAGTCGATGGTTTGATCAGTCGACTGCCAAGGGACGGCAATCGACTGATGGCACTGTGCACGGGCACAGAATGGAGTCGACCTCGTTGAGAACTCGACTGATCGAGCACCAGTCGACTGATGGTAATATCAGTCGACTGATGCCAATACCGTTGGATGGAATCCAACATGGAAAGCAGTCGTTATTAGGCAACGACTACAGGACCAGTCGACTGATGGGTGCCATCAGTCGACTGCTCCTGTGTCAACGGGAAGAAACCCTCTTCCTCTATAAAAAGGAAGAGGATGGGGCTTTGGGAGGCTAATGCTTGAGCTCTAAACTTCTCCCAAAGTGCCATACACGATTCCCTACTCTTCTTACTTGCTTTTACTTCAATCTTATTGTAAGAAGAGTGATCTTGATTGTAAAGGTTACCTCCGCCTAGCTTGGTGCAAAGGAGAGACCAATAGTGATTGTCTTTGGCGGAGTGATTCACCGTGGACGAATCGGACCGTGGATTAGCGGCATAGCCGTGAACCACGTTACATCTCGGTGTTTGTATTGTTTGTTTATCTTTTGCTTTGTCTTTATGTATATTTGCATATTCCGCTTGCGCTAACATTTTGTAGACGAGCAAAATACGACATCCAACGAACGAGGGCTATTCACCCCCTCTAGCCGACCGTTTCGATCCCCAACATTTAACCTCCTCGAACAGGGTCTCGACCTTGGACTCGGACTTAGCTAACTTCCTAGTTAGAAACTTAATTGCATTGTATAAAGTACTAATGAGGGACCGACTTACCTTGAGACCATCTCTTGAATCGGATGTGTATCCGTGGCTTGTCTTGAATAGAGATTCGTAGTTCGACTCGTCCTCGGGTTCAGATTCTTGCTCAGATTCTGACTCCAGCTCCGATTCGGTTGGTTTAGCCATGAAGACGAGGTCATTGTCTTCTTCCTCCGATGCCTCTTCCCACGTAGCATTGAGCGCCTTCTTGAACTTCGATGCTTTGTTTTTGAGCTTTGGACATTCCGACTTGACATGTCCAAACCTGTTGTATTCATAACACCTAATGTTAGAACTAGCTTTAGATTTACCTTCCTTGGGTTGAGTGATGGGTCAATTTTGGCTCTTAATCATCCTCCGAACTAGGTTGACTAGTTCGGTCTCCTTCTCCGGATCGACCTCCAACTCGTACTCGTCTTCTTCTTCCTTCAGGGGTGGCTTACTTGCAGGTTTCTTCTTTTGACATACAATAAGAGCTATACCTTTCTCAGGTACCGAATTAGACTGTTCGTGGAGTTTAAATTCTAAAAATAATTCATCTAACCTAATTTTTGATAAGTCCTTAGAGACCTTGTAGGCATCGACCATGGATGCCCACAAGGTAGTCCTAGGAAATGAATTCAAAACATACCTTATTAGGTCACGGTTTTCGACCTTTTGTCTGATGGCACGCAAATTGTTGATGATGTTTTGTACACGGGTGTGTAATTGAGTCGTTGTCTCATGTTCCTGCATTTTTAAATTATATAATTTATTAAAAAGAAGGTCCCATTTGCATACCTTTGCTTCGTCGGTTCCTTCGTGTAGTTCCACTAATTTGGTCCACAAGTCCTTTTCACTTATGAAGGGGCCGACGCGATTGAGCTCCTCCTTGGACAAACCACATTGGAGGATTTGAGTCTCCTTGGTCGGCTTTGACTTGTCTTTTTGTAGCATTAGTCCATTGGTCATAATCCAAAGATTTACCCACTTCATTAGTCGAAAGTGTGAATCCTGTTTGGATTATGATCTACATCTCGATTTGGGTCTTAAGGAAGCACTCCATCCGACCCTTCCAATAACGGAAGTCATCTCCATTGTAAAACAGAGGTTGGACAGTGATAAAACCCTCGAGATGGGCCATTGATACAAAAAGAGCAAGTAAAAAAAAGAAATCTAGCAACGACAAAAACAAGCAAAATGTACCAAGACTTGCGTCTTGGATTAGTAGTGCAGGAGAGAATTTAAATGAACGAAAAAGCTTGTAAAAACATGAAATAAACAGAAATGAAAATGAAAATAAATCTGTAAAAAAAAAAAACTAGATTGGTGGTTTCACTAAATCTCAGCACCCCGACTCTAATACCAATTGTTGGATCAATTTGAGCCCTAGAGGGGGGGGGGGTGAATAACGCAAAATAATTTTCGTTCGTTCATTCGATATAAAATGTGAGTGAGAGTAAATGCAGCGGAAAAAAATATGGCTCATTTGTTTTTACATGGTTCACAACTTTCGGCTGCTAGTCCAAGGCCCTAACGGTCCTAGACCACGTACGGAGGGCAAAGCACTAAAAACACTCCTCCTCGTTAGAGGTAGGAGTAAGCGAATACAATCGATACGAAAAAGCTCAAGGTAGAGGGACACTCCCCCTCTCCTCTTTACGATTAAAACTTGATAAGTACAGATTTAAAGACAACAATAAAGAATATACCAACGACTATTAAAGAAATAGAATTTAGGCTCTTATCGTCGGAGATGCGGTAGCACTTCGTCGTCGTAAGGTCGTCGTAGAAGAGTATCATAGTGGAGGCTTTTTGGAGAGTTTTTGATGATGGAAATGGGATGGAGAACCCCTACTTTTATAGCCTTGGAAACCCTAGACGTTCAGATCTTCAACCAATGAGAGTAAGCCTCCTAGCCCTTAAAAAAAAGAGATAAGCTTTGACTCCCCTCAAAGCTGATCCTTGACCATCAGTCGATTGCTACCCTTACCAGTCGACTGCTAAAGGTATCAGTCGACTGATGCAAGCCACCAATCGACTGATGGCAGAGTTTCCAACTGCAACGAAGAGTTAGCTCAAAAATACAGTTAATATAAGTAAATTAAATGGTCATTTACCATCCGATCTTGACTTAGACCTTCCATGAGAAGTCTTGGTCGGATCGTCACCTAAGAACATCCCCGTACAGAGGACACGACCTTACTTACGCTCACTTACACGGGCTTACCTCAACATTTACCTTGTAGCTTCTGCTTTTGGTCTTCCTCTTGATTCCTTCGGCTCCCTCCGGAGTAATCTCGGTATCGCCCGACCACCATGACTATTCTCCGGATGTCGTTGACGTTCAACTCTAGCTTTAGGACTTTCTGCACACTTGATTTAGCTCATGAGATAACAAAATGAGCTTAACTTTGTATCATTTGCTATAATCAAAACTCAGGTTCAACTTAGGTACCTACTGCACCAACAGCGTGTGTCTTGGCAGCGTAAGCCCAAATGTGCCTTGGCGGTATATACCACGTTAACATGACATAGCCGATGGAAGCACCTGAAGGGTAACATATGGATGAATAAGTCATGGATAACTTGTAGGGATCCAATAGGTGTGAGGCTGATGAAGGTGGCTAGAAGGTTTAGGTCTAGGCTAAGAGTGATCTAGCAAGTATGAGGGCATTGTACTTGGGGTAAACCTCATGTTTGAGGTTTGTCAGTCGATTGGGGTTATGGACCAGTTGACTGGTAAAGTGTTTTTACACTTGGTAGCTGAGTTGACTCTGAGCAATCGACTGGGATTATGACCAATCGACTGGCTGAGAGTCGACTAGCGTTCGACTGGTACCACGTAGCCTTGGCAGTCGACTGCAAGTATTGGGCAGTCGATTAATGGCTTGATCAGTCGACTGACATTGAGGTCAGTCGACTAATGGTCAAGGAAATAGGAACAAAATGTTTCTGAGTCGACTGCTAGGGTTTGCCAATCGAGTGGAAGCATGATTAGTCCACTGATCGGTATTATCAGTCGACTGATGGTCTATCCATTGGAACTTATCCAATGTGGATCGAGTCGTTGTCTCACAACGGCTACAGGAGTAGTCGACTGATGGTCTTGAGCAGTCAACTGCTAGGTGGAATTCAACCCGAGTTACAACTTTAAAAGGAGTTTATGGAGGAGGATTTTGGCATGGTTCTTTGAGGCGATTTGGAGGGGATTTACTGTTGCAATCCAAACCTTCAAGGCTCTTCTCAAGCAAGCATCCAAAGCAATAGTTGTAAAGTTTTCTTTACATTGCTTTATGTATTTCATTTGTAATTGCTTGTATTTACTTGTATTACTCGTGTAATCATTGTACGAGGTTTCTCCGCCTCTGACTTATTGTCGAAAAGGAGTTCTTAGTGGTGTTTGCATCGCTAGGGCTAGTTCGAGCTCAACTCGTGGAGTAGGAAACCTAAGGTTCCGAACCATGTTATATTTGCATATTGTGATTGTTCGTGTCATGTTTTATTATTGTCATTATTATTTCTGTTGCGCTAAAGACATTGTAGATTATTAAGCACAATCGAATTACATCAAGTGATTGAATGCGCCATTCACCCCCACCCCTAGTGATGTCCAATTCCTAACAAGTGGCATCAGAGCGAGGCCGCTCTTCAAGGTTTAACAACTAAGGGAGCATGCTAAAGGGAAGAAGATGGAGATTGAAGAAAAATTGGGATGAGACATCAACACCTCAATTCCATACACCTTCTATGGACAAGAAGGGTTTGAGCAATGGAGGGCAAGAATGGATACATTCTTGATGATGGGCATAGAAAATTGGTCCATCATCAAGGAAGGCTTCAAACCCTCGAGGGATAAGAAGGGAGATGTCTTCAAATTAAAGAAGTGGACCCAAGAGCAATGCCTAAAGTTCAAGACCGAAGTTAAGGTAACAAAACTTTTAGAAGATTTGATACCTAATGATATTTTGTCTAGACTAGGTGAATATCAAGATGACAAGGAGTGTTAGAGTAAATTGGCATAGCTCCATGAAGGTCCATCACTGGCTCATGAAGTAGAGGAGAAGTCCAAGGAGGAGTCTGAGGAGGAGTGTTCATCCTCTCAAGCTCAAGAAGATTCGGAAGAGGAAGAATCATCATCATCCTCACAAGAAAGTGAGGATTTGGAGGTTGATAGGGAATCAACATTCGGATCGGAAGAGGTGGATGAGGTAAAGGAAGCCTCCACCTCTAGGATTAAGGGGGAGGAGACTATGTCATCTTCAATACCGGAGCCAACTCAAGAGGAACCATCTACCTTCGGTCGGGAAGATGAAGAAATCCAAAATTCCACCACCACCCTAGGTAACTCAAGAACCTCAATAAATAATAAAAATCATGTTATGTGTTTTGAGTGTAGGGAATATGGGCACTATAAGAGAAAGTGCCCTAAGAAGGTCAAGAAGGCTCTTCTGGCACCAAAAGTCGACAAAAATTCAAAGTATGTCAGTGCCCCAATTAGGAAGAGCAAGAAGCACGTGGTGTGCTTCAAGTGTCAACAATCGGGGCATTATAGGAGTCACTGCCCTAGCGGGAGGAAGAAAGGGCAAGAAGGAGCATCAAATATAGGGGGAGCTAAGGCAAACCCTAAGGTAACCTTTAAGTATGCTTTCTCTTCAATTAATAGTCAAAATCATGCTAGGAGTAATCTTGCTATTGTTCATAAAGGGCTTGCTAGAAATAATAGATTTTATTGCTTAGGGGCTAAACATGTCAATTTTAGAAATAAGGAAAAATTTTAGACTAATATCCCTAAAACAATCCTACCTAGGGAAAATATTAGGAAAGTAGAGGATCATTTAGACATTAACCCTAAGAAGGGTACGCATATGCCTAAAAGAAATGGTAATGCCCAAAGACAATCAAAAATAAAAAATTGGGCAATTAGAATTAGAAAAATAAATTTTGAGGTCAAAACTTGAAAATTTGGAAAAGACCCTTAAGAAAATGCAAAAATCAAATGCAAGGGTCAAATGGTCAAACTCTAGGATCTAGGAGTCAAAACCTAGAATTTAGCAAGCAAGGTCCACTCAAGGGCAAGAAAGGTTTGGGTCACAAACCTAAGCCCAAGGAGACCTATCATAGTGTTCCATTTGACTATGGAACACATCCTAAGTCTAGGAGAGCCAAGGTTACTAGGGAAGTCATCCCTAAGGTTGGCAATAGCAAGTGCCTAGCGGCTAAGGTTTCGAAGAAACCTAGGGAAGCCACTAAGAAGGTTACAAGGGGAGTTATCCCTAGAGTCAACCTAGGCAAGACTCAAATAACCAAGGCTTCTAAGCCTAGGAGGGTTATTAGGAGAGTATCGAGGGAAGTTATCCCTAAGGAATACCTAGTAAACCCAAGGAGCTCCAATAGATTTTGGGTTCCTATGAGCGTGATCAATTTACGCTAAATGGGTTAGGTTGTGTCAACCTCGATTGGATGGGTAGTTAACCCAACCATAGCAAAGTTGACACTTTAGGACATTACGAAGGTAATGGAATACTTTGGAAATATGACTTGAATTTAATCCTAAAGGTTTTTAGGATATGCCAATATAATAATGGAAGCTATGAAAATTTGATCAAATTGGCACAAATTGGGTCTAGAGGTCATAGTGTGTCATTTTGGATTTTTGGCACACTTGGGAGAAGAGTGATAATATGGAAAAATGGATTTAATCCTAAAAAATGGGAACTAATATTAAAATTTAGATATTATTAAACCTTTATATTTTATTTATCATGCCTTGATTTCTATATAAAATGTCATGACATCATTCTTATTTTTAATCATATAAAATGTCATGATCATGCTTAGGGTTTATCTTTTATGTCATGTGTATTTAGATTTAATCATATGTCATGACATCATGATTTTTGGCAATGTTTATTTATGTTATCATTTATGTCATGATCATTCATGCATTTAGGTTTAATGAAAATCGATTTAAGGACAATTGGCATGACTTGAAGTCTCATGCATAAGGGAAACAAGTAGTGTTGCCTTAGGAAAATGCATAAGACCTTATATTAGGATGAACAAAATCCACATCTCACATCACATTGATATGTGTGTGTATTGATACACCCTAGACACATGTGAACTGCTAGGAAATGAGTTAAGTACAAGGTGCATAGTTTTTGCATCTAGATGAACTCAAACTCATCTTATACCATGGGTGAATCATGAGGAAAGCTTATATACAAGTCATGTGCATTAAGCCTATAAACCATGGTTTAATATAAGGTTTTAAAAATATTTTAAAATCAATTTGAAAAATCTTGGTGAAGCCTATATTTTAATAGCAATCGCCTTTTATAGAGTTGATACAAAGTAGGGCCAAAACATTAAACTTTTCAATGGTTTTGAACTTTGTGTCAATCTCACTATTTAATGGGTATTTTATTTTTCAAATATTTTTCACCCATTATGATTGTTATAAGTATTATACATATGAAATTTCATGATTTTTCGCATTATATATAATTGCTTATGATTTTTTGAATTTCAATTTCTAATTCTGATTTCTGTATTTTGCAAATATCAGTTGATTGCCACTTGTGGTCAGTCGACTGATGCATAGGGCAATCGACTGTTTACTGAAGGAGTCGACTGCCAACATTGATTTCGGGTAAACAAGGATGTTTAGCCCATGTTTCAGCTATGTTAAGCTGCCCTAACTGCTCCTAACCCTAGGATATGCTTTGGAAAGCATTGGAAAGGGTGAAAATCCATTGGATATGGATTAGGAGAATTGTTTAGGGTGTGTATCAAATTTTAAGGGAGGTGAAAGTTTAATGTTGAATCTTTGCCCTTAATTTCAATTGGTTAGTGTTCCTATAGGCTTAGGGACTCTCCAAGGACATTGTTGGTGCAATGGTCAGGGGGAGGATATCAATCATGGGATGATGGATGTGTTCTTCCTCATAAAGGGGAGAATTTTAGAGAATTAGAAAATGGGAGAATGTGAGATGTCCAATTTTGAAATTGGGAGAGTTTGAAGGATTGTCTCTCTTTAGTGATATGAGACTTATCACTAGGAAGAGTGAAGGCATCCTCGATTTTTTAGGACCAAGGAGGGAGATTGTAAGATCTCATTGGGATATGAGACATTGACACCCTTAGGGAGAGCCTTTTTAATCTATGTCAAAAAGGGAGAGAATTAGGAGAAAATGGAATTCCCAATTTGGAAAATTGGGAGGATTGGATTGAGTTAGTGTTCTAACTCAAAGATGTTGATTTTTATCAAACATCAAAAAGGGGGAGATTGTTGGTCCAATTGGCCTAGGTCACGATTTACCAGACTCAAGTTTAACTGGAGTAGTGGTTTGATGTTTGACATTGATGTTTGATAATAAGTTGACCATTATTTGACAATGGGTTGACTAGATGGTTGCCTTGGGGTTGAACATGATGGAGAAGTCCAAGTGGGACACTTGGCAATTGAAAGTCCAAGTCTTGTGTACTTGACTAGATGCATTGTCTGCAGGAGGTTTGGGAAGAACCTCTTCAAGGACATAAGCTAGCTTTTCAGCCTTGAGAACAATTCTCAGGTTGGAAGCCAATCCAAGAAGTTTGGCCCAGTCAATTTATTGTTGTCCAAAATCGAACGTAAATTAATGGAGGCTGACATGTTGTTCTAATTAGTACCTAGACATACAAAAAGAGGTGTATAAGAGAGATGAATTTATGGTAATGTAAACAATTTACATTAACAAGAAACTCCCACTATTTGTATCAAATTCAATAGCCCTCACTTTGAATTCGAGAGATGGTAGGTGATCTCATAGTGGGTTGATATCCATTATGACTAAGAACAATCTTAGAGAGAGTCCAAAAAGTCATTCATAGTCATAATGTTAGATATCAACAGTACCCATTATATATGAAATATATAACTATCACTTTATGCTATCAACTAATTCAATGTTCACATATACATTAGGTTGTTAATTGATTAACATATATACATCCAATGCATATCACCTAATTGCACCTCTGTCCATATTGACCTTGGAGAGAGTCTAATAAATCAATGCTTTCAGTTAGGGTCAATCCATTAATCGTGAGATCGAATTTAAATGATTTGACCACATCCAATTTACAAGTCAGGCTTGGAGAGAGTCCAACAACCCAAACTTGAAATCGACCTATGGTCCTTACCATTTAAAACACAAATCGAATCTCATATGAATTGAACATGCTCGATGTCATGCCAGGCTTGAAAATAGTCCAACAACCCAAACACAAAAAAGAACTCTGGTTCAACCATATTAATGGAAGGTGTTAGCCCTAATATTTGCATGAGGGATTTCAGGTTTTTATGGGTCTCATCTATAAAAGGAAATAAACCTAAATATAGAAAAACTAAGGTCACATTAGGAAATAAATTTTCAGATGTGAACGTGAGCTTATGCTTAGGCTCTAACGATGTGGGCAACACCTTCGGTGTTTCTAGGTGCATCCTCGATATTTCCTTTTAGGTTACAAATATATCCTATAAGTAAAATCAACCATACTCTAATCTATCACATAGATAAACATGGAACATGTATATTAAAACATAAAACATGCTTTAAATATTCTCCTACAACATGCAATCAATGCCAAACTAACAAGGTGGATATGATAACACTTGTTGGAGATTATGAGATCATGCACAGTGGAATAAAGCGAATAAAATAATTTTATTATATCCCAGACATCCCCTGGGGGCCAGGAAAACTTGCTTTGACATAATCACACGAAAACACACACAAGTAGAAGGAGAAGTTATACCTTTGAGATTCTTTTGAATTCGTCGAAACCACAAGCAAGACCAATGGGCCTTGCCTCTATCAGTATCCATGCCGAAATCACCTGAGACAACTCTTAGAGCAGTAAGCCTTTGTCTCTGATTGGTGCTAGCCAACCGGTGGAGACAAGAGAAGAGGAGAGAGGAAAGACGGTTACCAAGGGAGAAAACCTAAAAAAAAAACTTTTTCCAAAGATTATCAAGAGATCTATTGTAGGTCATCTTAGGAGGCTTAAACGGAACATATCTTACCATAATTATCCTATAATTAAGGTGAGAACAACCTAGGAAATTTCCATAAGAGAAATCTCCAAAATCTGCGAAATCGTGACACGACCATATGGATTCACATGGCCGACCGTTCCAAAAGGCACGACCATGCCAGGACACACGACCGACCGTATGTCCTTCTAGGCACAGCTACACTTTTGCCATTTTTTGGCCAGAGACAGGCACAACCCATGCCAAGTTAGGCACGACCATGTGGGGTTCTGTATATGGTCCATTTGACTTCGTTTAGGTGCGATATAGTCGTGCTAAGTCAAACAAGGTCATAAAAGGTTCCATTGCCTCCTTTTTGCACCCCCCTTGGTCTAGTCCAACCAGACATATCCTCTCTCAATGAGAATTTCATTCTCAAATTTGTTTTACATCTCGAGATTGTTGGTGCAGTAGGCACCTAAGTCAAACCTAAGTTTTGATTATAGCAAACGATACAAAGTTAAGCATATATTGTTATCTCATGAGCTAAATCAAGTGTGCAGAAAAGTCTCAACGCTGGAGCTGAAGGCTAGCGACACCCAGAGGAAGCCGCGGTGGTCGGGCGACACTCAAGAGACTTCGGAGGGAGCCAAAGGAATTGAGTGGAAGGCCGGAAGCAAAAGCAACACGTAAGTACTGAGGTAAGCTCGTGTGTGCGAGCATAAGTAAGGTCGTATCCTCTTTACGGGGATGATCTTAAGCGTAGATCCGACCAAAGACTTCTTATAGATGGTCTAGGTCGAGATCGGATGGTCGACGACCATCGAAATTATGTTTTTGTTGAGCTAACCTTGCCTTGCGCATCGATCATTGCCCGCTTGGAGGACTCATTGCCATCAAGCGATCATTAGAAGGTCGATCATTGATCGTCGCATCGATGCCATCGATCGGTGATGATGGAGTTATCACCATTTTTCAAGGGTTTTGTGCCCATTTGTGATTGGCTAAAGACCCATTCGATGAGGGCTCAAAGGCTATAAAGGAGGGCCAAACCTAGGGTTTTTCATCAATTCAAAAGCTTCCAAGTGCTTCCGATACGCTCGACTCTCGACATCCCTACGACGGAGCTGAGAGACGACGACTAGAGCTTCAACCTCCAACCTTTAAAGTCGTCGGTAACGAAAGTTCTAAATTGTATTTCATCTTATTCCTTTTAGTAAAGCTTTCATTATAATGAGGATAGGGGGAGTGTCCTTCTACCTCGGGCTTTTTGTATCCGTCTAACTCCTACCTCCAACGAGGAGGAGTTCTTTAGTAGTTTGCCCTCCGTACGTGGTCAAGGACCACTAGGGCCTTGGAGTAGTAGCCTTCTCTGAACCAAGTAAATCTCTTGTGTCTATTGTCTCCTTTACTTTTTGTTTTGTTTATCTTTCCGCTGCATATAAGTTATTTTTTAAAACGAATTCGTACTAAAAAGTTTCTATCGCTATTCACCCCCCCCCTCTAGCGATCCGATCGATCCAACAATTGGTATCAGAGCCGGGGGTTGCTAAGATTTGGTGAAACCACCAATCTAGCCTTTTTACAGATTTATTCTATTTTTTTTATTTATTTCGCTTTGTTAAGTTTTTCTCCCGCACTACTAATCCAAGACGCGAGTCTTGGTACTTGTTTTCGTGTTTTTGTCGTTGTTAGTTTCTTCGTCTCCGTCTATTTATGTCTTTTGTTCTAATGGCCCATCTCGAGGGTTTTAGCACCGTCCGACCTCCGTTTTACAACGAAGATGACTTCCGTTATTGGAAGGGTCGGATGGAATGCTTTCTCAAAACCCAAATCGATATGTGGATCATAATCCAAACGGGTTTCACACTTGAGCTAATGAAGTGGGTGACTCCTTGGATTATGATCAATGGACCATTGCGACAAAACGACAAGTCGAAGCCGACGCCAAGGCAACACAAATCCTCCAATGCGGCCTATCCAAGGAGGAGCTAAATCGCGTCGGCCCCTTCATAAGCGCAAAAGATCTTTGGACGAAACTAGTGGAGCTACACGAAGGGACCGATGAAGCCAAGGTATGTAAGCGTGATCTTCTTTTCAATAAACTATATAACCTAAAAATGCAGGAACACGAGTCCGCGACCCAACTTCACGCCCGAGTCCAGGACATAGTCAACAACCTACATGCAATCGGGCAAAAGGTCGAAAACCACGACCTTATAAGGTATGTTCTAAACTCGTTTCCGAGGACTACCTTGTGGGCATCCATGGTCGATGCCTACAAGGTCTCCAAGGATCTTTCTAAAATTAGGTTAGATGAACTCTTTTTCGATTTCGAATTACATGAGCAGTCCAACTCGGAACCCAAAAGGGGTATAGCCTTGTTTGCAGGATCAAAGAAGAAGAAAATCGCAAGCAAGCCACCACCAACCGAGGAGGAAGACGAGTCCGAAGAAGAAGTTGACCCGGAGTTGACTGCCGAACTAATGAACCTAGCTCGAAGGATAGCCAAGGGACGAAAGCGAACCACAACTCGACCCAGCCAAGGTAAGTCTAAAAGTTCTAATATTAGGTGTTATGAGTGTAACAGATTTGGACATATCAAGTCCGAGTGCCCCAAACTCAACCATAAAGCACCTAAGCACAAGAAGGCCCTCAACGCGACATGGGAAGAAGCGTCATCCGAAGAAGACGAAGACCACGTCTTCATGGCGAAATCGATTGAGTCAGACACGGAGACCGAACCTGAACTTGAGTCAGAACCTGAGGATGACTCGGACTACGAAGCTACCTTCAAGTCAAGCCACGGATACGCATCCGGTTCAAAAGATACCCTTAAAGTAAGTCGAACTTTATTTAATACTTTACATAATACGGTTAGGTTTTTGTCTAGGAAGTTAGCTAAGTCTGAGTCCAAGGTCGAGACCCTTGTTGAGGAGGTTAAACTCCTCAAACACGAGGTCTCCCTAACCTCTTCGACTAGTCGAGTTCAAGAGAAGGACTCAACTCGAGTTGAAAAGCTCGAAGTTGAGAACTCTCTCTTGAAAAGTCAAGTCGAAGATCTTAGGAACACGTTGGAAAGGTTCACTTCGGGATCCAAAGGACTTGACCTCCTACTTGGATCTCAAAGGGCCGTGTACAATAAGGCTGGACTAGGGTTTAACTCAAACACGACTAATAGGTCGTATATGTCGATTGTAAGTCGACATAGGAAACATGTCCAAGCATGGGTCCCTAAGAACCTTTTGATTTCAACTCTAGGATCCAACCCGTACTGGATTCCCAAGGACCAAATCCACTATGTGGATAGACCGAACCGATTCAACGGTCTAGGGGGAGCCAGTACAAAACATGTTTGTGCTTTAACTTAGAAATTGCATGCTTTAACTTAGAAAGTTTGTGCTTTAACTTAGAAATTGCATGTTTTAACTTAAAAAGTGTGTGCTTTAACTTAGAAATTGCATGCTTTAACTTAGAAAATTTGTGTTTTAAAACTTGTGAACTCACTTAGAACACAAACATAACCAACTAAAATTCTTCGAAAAGATTGAGCCTCGGGGAGCCTCTTTTCAAAAATAACCAGTTAGACTAGGAGATAGTCTTAGGTGAGTCAAGTCATCATTTTCTTGAAAATGGCTTTGTTTAAGGAAGTGGTCGATGATCCGATAAAAGAAGGCCCCTGTGCCTCGCCACGACCTGAAAGCCATGATCTTGAAAAGGTAAACTTGACAAGCCTAGGTTTAAATCCAAATCTAACATAAAATTACTTGAACCTAAATGCACTTAATCAACTTAATTGGAAGTCATCTCACAAAAAACACATAAGTATAACATGATTGATCATATAGACACAGGTGAGATGACCTAGGTTTAACAACTTACAACCAATTTTTTTTTTTAAAAAAAAATATCTAACATCCAATCCAACCACCTTGTGTGTAGGATCAATGGATGTTGGATACTGTTGCTCCCGATCATGATCAAATTCATCAACTCAAATTCACCAAGGATCGGTAGCCTTTGGGAATAACGCAAGCTCAAAATCATCGGATCGGGTGATATCGAGCTTAACTCGAATTTTTGTTATTAAAATGTATTACTTGTAGAGAATTTTGAATATAACTTTTAGCGTAAAATTATGTGACAATAACTATAAGGTCGTATTTTTAGAAAATGAATGTGTAATTAAAACAAATAAAACAGCTAAAACAATACTCAAAGGAACTAGGACAAATAACATTTATACAATTAACTTAATCAAATCCTCAGCCAAATGTCTTATGACACAGGAAGAGGAATCATGGTTATGGCACCAACGACTCGGTCACTCGCACCCAAGACTCGTCCACAAGATGAGTCAGAGTGGCTAAGTCAGAGGCTTACCCAACCTCAACAACTTGGTTAATAAAATCTGTAATGCTTGTCAACAAGGAAAACAACCTAGGATACAACACAAGTTAACTAACCAAGAATGAACCTCAAGTGTACTTGAGCTCCTACATATGGATCTATTCAATTCACATGGAGCCAAGTCACTCAATAGAAGTCAATATTGCTTAGTCATAATTGGACTACTCGAGTTTACTTAGGTTAGGTTCATCGAACATAAAAATGATACCTAGATCAATTAATCAATCTATTCAAATTAATCGAGAATCAAAAAGACCTTAAGGTTAAAAGACTTAGAAGCGATCATGGTGGTGAATTCGAAAATCAAGGTTCACCGACTGTAACCTAAGCGGATACCACCATGAATTCTCTTGCCCTAGGACCCCTCAACAAAATGGCCTAGTGGGCGGAAAACCGAACTCTACAAGAAGCGCTAGGACCATGTTGAGCGAATACGACCTAGATAGGTTTTGGGCGAGAAGCGTGAGTCAAATAGGATCCTTATGGTAAAAGGCACCTTAAGACCTCATACAGATTTATCACGATAAAGTACCCAACATCAAGTACTTTAGAGTATTTGGGTGTAAGGTACATATCCTAAACACTAAGGATTACCTAGGGAAATTTACATCCAAAACCACGATCGGAATCTTTCTAGGATACTCGACTACAAGTCGAGCTTATAGAGTATATAACCACGACACCCTTAGAGTCGAGGAGACTATCAATGTAGTATTTGATGAAGGACATGATCCTACAAAACCCCCAGCAACCCCAATTAGCGAGCCGATTCATACTAGACCTAACTCGATCCAAGATCGGTCTGAGTGTTAATCCTAACCTAAGTCAACCAAGTCACTCTATTGATCAAGTGATAGATGACTCCAAACTAGTGTTCAACCAAGTCACCCCATTGATCAAGCATTAGGTGACACAAACCCAACCCAATCTAGGATTCAGACTAACCACCCTATCGATCAAGTGATAGGAGATCCTAATCTAGGAGTTCGAACTAGAGCATCCTATAGGAACCTTAGTCAAATTTCCTTAATTTCAAAGTTAGAACCCAAATCAATTGAACAAGCTCTTCTTGATCCCGATTGGATTATTGCAATGCAAGAAGAGCTAGCTCAATTTACTAGGAATGAAGTGTGGGAATTAGTACCACCACCTAAAGACAAAACGATAATTGGAACAAGGTGGGTGTTTCGAAATAAGCTTGATGATAAAGGTGAAGTAGTTAGAAACAAGGCTAGGTTAGTCGCCAAAGGGTTTAGCCAAGTCGAAGGCTTAGATTACGACGAAACTTATGCCCCAGTAGCTAGACTCGAATCCATTCGAATGTTGCTAGCTTATGCCGCACATCGAGGATTTAAGCTGTTTCAAATGGATGTTAAGTCGGCATTCCTAAATGGATACATTAAAGAAGAAGTTTATGTCAGCCAACCCCCCGGATTTGAAAATCTAGATAAACCCGACCATGCTCTAAAACTTAAGAAAGCTCTCTATAGACTTAAACAAGCTCCTCGAGCTTGGTACGAGAGACTTTCAATCCATCTTAAGTCAAAAGGGTTTAACCAAGGCTTAGTTGACCCAACTCTCTTCGTAAAAACCTTAGGTAAAGAAATATTCATAGCTCAAATTTACGTAGACAATATAATTTTTGGAACCTCTAACTCAGCCTTACTAAACGAGTTTGTTTCACTCATGGAAAGTGAGTTCGAAATGAACTTGGTAGGCGAGTTAAGTTTCTTTTTAGGTCTACAAATTAAACAAACTAAGGATGGTATATACCTATATCAATAAAAATACACTAAGGAGTTAATTAAAAGATTTGGAATGCAAGACGCTAAGGTAATAAACACCCCAATGGCGATAAATGTTAACATAGGAGAAGACCTAGAAAGTAAGTCCATTGACTTAAAATACTATAGGAGTGTAATAGGGAGTCTCCTATACTTAACTGCGAGTCGACCCGACATCCTATTCGCAGCAAGTATGTGCGCCAGTTTTCAAACCTGTGCTAAGGAGTCTCACCTAACCCTAGTTAAGCGTATCCTTAGATATCTTAAGGGTACACTTAACGTTGGTATTTGGTACCCTAGATCTACGGAGTTCGAACTAATCGGCTACTCCGATTCGGATTATGCCGGTAGTAAGCTCGATAGAAAGAGCACGAGTGGTTGTTGTCAACTTCTCGGCTCGAGTCTAGTGAGTTGGTGCAGTAGGAAACAACACTGTGTTGCTTTATCTACCACCGAAGTCGAATACATCGCGATGGGTGAGTGTGTCACGCAGCTTCTTTGGATGAAGCACACTCTCCGCGACTTTAAGTTAGACTTTACGAATACTAAACTTCACGTAAATAACATTAGTTCAATTAATCTTACAAAGAATCTGATATGTCACTCTAGGACCAAACATATAGAGGTCAAACACCATTTCATTCGAGAACATGTGGCCAACGGAGCCATACACCTCGAATACGTCGAATCAAAGTCTAACTTGGCAGATCTATTTACTAAACCCCTACCCGAAGCCGAATTTAGTCTATTAAGATGAAAATTGGGCATGTGCGTAATAGAATAGGTACATGCAAATTATATGTTCTTACTACTATTTCTTTAATTTCATTTTTATGGAACTAGCATAGGACATACCTTAGATATCATGCACCTATAGATTTAAGGAGCCAGTACATCTCACAACACATAGGACTAATGTGTTTGTGTACTTAGCCACGTAGATGGGCGTGAGATGTTAGGACCTTACTCATGGTTCCAGATGTAGAGCTAGTGCATCGCTATGAACCACGGAGTATAATCATACATACTAACCGACTGACGGTTGTACATATCAATCAAGCCAAATATGAGTCGAACATTTTATAGATGAGCTTATTTTCAGTATATATTTTTATATATAAAATGGGAACATGCTTGGACTTTAAATTTAACACTTATTTTGTTTTCCACACACCCTTACTCTTTTCGATATCTGCAAAGGGGAGAAAAGGCCAAAGTTAAGGGGTCAAATTTTTGATAACTTAACTCTTACTTCATATTTAAACCAAAAGTTAAAACTTAGTTAACTTTTGCAAAAGGCCAAAGAATTCTTAACTTAAACTTATTTGTTAGTCTCGTTTTACTTAAACTTATTTTTTAAACTTTATGTCGTTAATGTTTTACTTAAGGGAGAAAGGGCTTAACTAAAAGCGTTTTACTAAGGCCAACTTTAAGTAATGTTAATTAATTAAAGCAACCCTAAGGGGAGGATTAAGGTCTTTCTTCAAGACTCACCCTCGGTCGAGGAGGATTCCTCAAGAGTACTTGAAGAAAATCCTTACTACTCAACTTAATCTTCATATTTTTGTTTCTCATGCATTATTACTCTTCATGCTTGCTATTTACTTAACTTTGTATGTGGGTTTGCCATAAATCAAAAGGGGAGATTGTTGGTGCGGTAGGCACCTAAGTCGAACCTAAGTTTTGATTATAGCAAGCGATACAAAGTTAAGCATATTGTTATCTCATGAGCTAAATCAAATTGTGCGAGAAAAGTCTAGCTGGTGAAGGCTAGCGACACGGAGGAAGCCGCGGTGGTCGGCGACACTCAGAGACTTGGAGGGAGGCGAAGGAATTGAGTGGAAGGCGGAAGCAAAAGCAACACGTAAGTATCGAGAGTAAGCTTCGTGTGTGCGGCGTAAGTAAGGTCGTATCCTCTTCTGAGGGGATGATCTTAAGCGTAGATCCGACCAAAGACTTCTTATAGATGGTCTAGGTCGAGATCGGATGGTCGACGACCATCAAAATTATGTTTTGTTGAGCTAACGCCCGGCTTGGAGGACTCGATTGCCATCAAACGATCGCTTGCGAAGGTGAATCGAATCGACGGTCGCCATCCCGATCGATGATGGCCATCACCAATCACGGTCAAAGGTTGACCTCGAGTAGTCAAGAGTTATCACCATTTTTCAAGGGTTTTGTGCCCATTTGTGATTGGCTAAAGACCCATTCGATGAGGGGCTCAAAGGCTATAAAAGGAGGGCCAAACCTAGGGTTTTCATCAATTCAAGCTTTCAAGTGCTTCCGACACGCTCCGACTCTCCCTACTGGCTAGCCGAGACGACGACTAGAGCTTCAACCTCCAACCTTTAAAGTCGTCGGTAACGAAAGTTCTAAATTGTATTTCATCTTATTTCTTTTAGTAAAGCTTTCATTATAATGAGGAGAGGGGGAGTGTCCTTCTACCTCGGGCTTTTTGTATCCGTCTAACTCCTACCTCCAACGAGGAGGAGTTCTTTAGAAGTTTGCCCTCCGTACGTGGTCAAGGACCACTAGGGCCTTGGAGTAGTAGCCTTCGGCTACGAACCAAGTAAATCTCTTGTGTCTATTGTCTCCTTTACTTTTTGTTTTGTTTATCTTTCCGCTGCATATAAGTTATTTTTTAAAACGAATTCGTACTAAAAAGTTTCTATCGCTATTCACCCCCCCTCTAGCGATCCGATCGATCCAACAGAGATCACCCGTAGTGCGTGTGACCTGTTGAAAGATTGGTGGCCGGCTAGAGGGGGTGAATAGCCCTCTTCATGTAGACGATGAAACTTGATCATTTAATTGTCTACAATTAAAGTTAGCACAACAAAATAATAAAACTAAACAAGATAATTAAGACAATGCAAAGAAAACAAATGCTAACACAAGTGCGTAATGTGGTTCACGACCCTTGCTGCTAGTCCACTACCCGATTCGTTCCAAGGTGAATCACTCCTTAATGAATCCACTAATCTCTCCTTTGCACAAAGCTAGGTGGAGGTAACCTTTCTTACATAAGAATCACTTCTCTTACAATATAATTGAAATAAGCTCAAGGAAGAGGATTGAAAATGTGTTGGGCACTTGGGAGATGTTTAGAGGTTAAGCATTAACCATCCCAAGTCACCCATGGCCCCTTCTTATAGGGAAGAGGTCATTCTTCCCGTTGGGCACCGAGCAGTCGACTGATACAACCATCAGTCGACTACTGCTGTAGTTGTTGCCTCGCTATGACTTCATCCATGTTGGATTCTAACCAACGGCTCCCACATCAGTCGACTGATTGTCCCATCAGTCGACTGATGGAGCCAAGAATCGAGTGACCGACGAGATTACTCGACTTCCAAGCGTTTTGTGCCCAAAACCCTCGCCATCAGTCGACTGCCAACCCTTGGCAGTCGACAGCCAATCCTTGGCAGTCGACTGTTCGACCAGAAACCAGACTCAAACACTAGTCGAGTCTTCAGTCGACTTGGAGCAATAGACTGCTATCTAAGGCAGTCGACTGGTGTCAGGTAAAACCTCAAACCTGTTGGTGCAGGGGCACCAAATAATCGAACCTGCATTTTGATTATGGCAAAGACACAAAGTTAAGTTTACATCATTATCTCACAAGCTAAATCGAGTGTGCAGAAAAGTACTAAAGCTAGAGTTGAAGGCCAGAAGCGAAAGTGACACAGTAAGAATCGAGGTAAGCTCGTGTGAGTGAGAGATGGTAAGGTCGTGTCCTTTGTACGGGGATGATCGTAGGCGGCGATCCGACTAAGACTTCTTGTGGAAGGTCTAGGTCGAGATCGTACGGTTAGAAACCGTCGTATTTATCATTTTCTGAGCTAACCTCTCACTGCAGGGAAGTGGACAGGCTGACAGTCGACTACTGGACATGGGCCAGTCGACTGTTGCTCATCAGTCGATTGATGGGAGTCATCAGTCGACTGATGGCGACGAATCAGCCTTTGCGCTATGTCAAAATGGATAAGGTTTGACGCGGCCACTTCGCGATAAAAATTATAGAACTTTGTGATCTGTTTCGAAAAATGAGGAGACATATTCAGAAGGCAAAATCTATAAAAGGAGGGGTGGATTCCAACTCCAAACATCATCAAGTTTATTCTCAAGTGCTCCTACAACGCCAACACTCTAACACCGTCATAACGCCGACGCGACGACAAGTTTAAATCTCCTTCGTCGGCAGCAGTAGCAAGTAATTGTTTTTATTGTATTCTTTGTTTTAATCGTAACGAGGTGAGGTAGGCTTGTTGCCTCATCCTCATACTTCCGATTTTGTGATCGTTGTCTCCTTCCTCTAACGAGGAGGATACATTATAGTGCTTTGCCCTCCATACGCGGTCTAGGACCGATAGGGCCTTAGAGTAGCAACCGCTGGGTTGTTAACCAAGTAAAATAAACGTGTCTCTTTATTTTCCGCTGTGCTTACTCGTTTAATTGTCTACTCGAACAAAACGAACGAAAAGATTTACGATCGCTATTCACCCCCTCTCTAGCGACGCTTCTCGATCCAACAAAACCAATCTTTTGTTGAGCTTCCGACACTTGACTTAGCCATTCAGACAAGTTCACCTATGAGCTACCCCGTCCCGGATTACAATCGCTCACTCTCATCTTCCCTTGGAGTCCCTCGCCTTGAAGTTCTCTTCGTCCGGCCACGTCCCTCGGATGCACCAAGCGCACGACTTTGCAATGCCATCCTTCGCGTCTCATCCTGAAGTCTACTTCCTTTGGCTTCACTCCAATGCTCCTCGTCCGGCGGTCCCCCGGATGCACCAAGCGCACGACTTTACAGTGTCATCCTTCACCAACTCAAGGACCGAGTCATGAGATGGTGATCTTGCCAATGCTTTGTCAAGCTAATCATGTGTGAATTACTAAGTCTTGCACGACTTCAACACACATATCAAATCCACAAACAACCTAACTTAAACCTTTGCCACACACATCAAAACACATCATTCATGGGTTGATTGCCCTAACAATCTCCCCCTTTTTGATGTGTGGCAACCATGCATGTTTAAGTTAGGTGAAACATTAATTAAAATACATAAGGCAAGAAAGCATGTAAGACATGGATATCAAACATGAATATCAACTCCCCCTTAATACATACAACTCCTCCTTAACATATGCTAATTCCCTCTAGCATGATTAACTTAAACCTAACCATTTCTCCCCCATTGACACTATCAAAAACATCTACCATATGTTAAATAAGCATGGCATCAAGTCTAGGGAAAGAAAAACACCAAAAATAGCCTTAAAAACTAGAAATCAGGCTACTGTACTCGTGCACAATTCCAACAATCGACTGAATCAGATCATCAGTCGACTGACACCAAGTTTTCAGCCTTTTTTGATTTCCGGACCGAATTTCAGAAATTCACCAAAAATTATAGAAAATTCAAAAAATTGGGAAAATTGGGAAACATATTTCTTATAAGTCCTTTTATCAGTGAAAAATGATTTTTCATGAAAATACATTCTATTTTTGAAATTTTGGTAAAAACTCAAAGATGTTGAAAATCACTAAAGTTTTTATCAACTTGAAAGCCTAGTTTTGCCTTGAATTATTTTAAAACATGAACATATAGATTATCAAACATAAAATGGTTTTAAAACATTTGAAATATCTAACCATGATCTTTGGGCAATATGTCTATGAATTAAACATATACTCTCCCCATGATTGGTCTATTATTATTATTATGATACCTATAATGACTCATCAAAATGTTATAGTCATAAGTGAGTCATTTGTATAATCCTAACATCTCACCCATGCTATGTTTTCAATCAAGTTAGCCTATAGTGAGTGTGAGATGAACCTTAAGGTATTTATACTTAACCATCAATTTTCATGCAATTCTACCAAGTTTAAGTATCCATATCCTAAAACACCCAATATGGTCATAAAATCACATATTATCAATCATGATCAAATATTTTCAATTATTACATATCATGATCATAAATCAAACAATATTCATGATTCTATATTATGATCACATTATCATCACCCAACACTATAAATCAAAAATCATGATCCACATCATCCTAAGTCAACTATATAATATAATATAAATAAAGTCCAATTATGGTTGACTATCCTAGGTCTCTCTAACCCTTAAGGATGGATTTAGGAACCCAATATAGATTCTTTTCAATAGAGTTCACTAAGTACTCCTTAGGGGTCCATTTTCTAGCTACCATTGTATTTTTAGCTTGACCCCTAGCAATTAGGCAATGGTAGGCCTTTTCATTTTTGTTTCCCTTATAGCCTAATCCCTTCTTGTTGAAATTAGCCCTTTGGCTCCCAATTATCATGTTCAAAGTGTTGGAGCCTATTGTAAACTTTTCTAAGGCCTTAGTTAGATGATCTACCTTTTCCCTTAAGGCCTTGTTTTCTTCAATGCATGCATCATTAACATTAAGAGAAATATAATCATCATGTGAGCATGCATTAGTAATACTAGAAGAAAAAGCATTATCATTAATATTTAAACATGCTTTTTCTAGCTTTTCTTCTAGGGCCTTAATTTGATCAAGCATGCATTTGTTCTTTTTCTTAGTCTTAAACAAATCCCTAGTTAAGCTTGAAATCATAGAAACAATCTTTTTAGGGGAAAGATTTGTTACCATACTTTCCATATCTTCCTTCAATTCCGATGAAGATGAAGATGAAGCTCCCCCTTCACTTGAGCTCTCCTCACTTGAACTTGTTTCTTCTTTTTCCGAGGAGGAGGAGTCCAAATCTTCTATTGCCATGAGTGCAAGGCTTGTGAAGGCTTGATCTTCCTCCGATGAGGATAGATAATCCCATGTTGCTTTGTGTGCCTTGGCTTTCCTTTTTTCTTTTGATTTCTTCTCTTCATCCTTCTTCTTGATCCCCTTCTTCTTCTCATCTTTCTTTCTCCTCTCTTCCTTGCTCTTGTTCAAGAGGGGACAATCATCCCTTATGTGTCCCTCTCCTTGGCGATTGTAGCAAATGATTTTTCTTCTAGGCCTTCTTCCCCTATCATGAGATTTATAAAACTTAAAATTCTTTAATGCACGCCTTACCATATAGGCTTCCTCATTGCTATCCATTGATGAGGAAGATGATTCATCGGATAAGGAAGGTGGTGGAGTCTCCTTCTTCTTCTTCTTTCCTTTTTCCACTACTAGTGCTACTCCCCTTGGTTGACTCTTTGGTTCTTCTACTATACCTTCAAGTCTAGTTTCGTGAAGCTCCATAGTAGAGAAAAATTCATCTAGAGTACTTACCTCTAGATTCTTTGAAATGTAAAAAGAGTCCACCATGGAGCTCCAATTTGATGACCGGGGGAAGACGTCTATAGCTTTCATGATCATATTTCTATTGGAAAGCTTCTCCCCTACACTTGTTAGGCCATTAATAATCTCTTTAAAATGTGAATGACGAGATAATACCTTCTCCCCTTTATTGAGTTTGATGTTGTTCAATTGAGAGCGAAGGAGATATCTTCTCGCTAATTTAGCTTCCAAGGTGCCTTCATGAAGCTCTACTAGCTTCTCCCACATCTCCTTGGCACTTGAGCACTCACCAATTCTATTTATCTCTTGTTGAGGAAGCACGTTGAATAGATGATGCTTGACTTTCGAATTCGCCAAGTGCTCCTCTCTTTGCTTCTTCGACCATCTAGATTTCACCAATGACTCTCCTTCGTCATCCCTAGGAACATCGAAACCATTTTCCATGATTAACATTATTTCAAAATTCGTTTCAAAGAATACCTCCATTCCCTTCTTCCACCAAGAGAATTCGCCCTCGAACTTGGGTGGAAGGAAATTTGAGCCAGCCATCTTTGTTGTTGTGCTTGTTGCACCGGTGAGTCTGGTGATAAGCAACCTTGGCTCTGATATCACTTGTTGGAAGATCGGTGGCTGGCTAGAGGGGGGTGAATAGCCCTCTTCATGTAGACGATGAAACTTGATCGCTTAATTGTCTACAATTAAAGTTAGCGCAATGAAATAATAAAACTAAACAAGACAATTAAGACAATGTAAAGAAAACAAACGCTAACACAAGTGCGTAACATGGTTAACGACCCTTGCTGCTAGTCCACGACCTGATTCGTTCCAAGGTGAATCACTCCTTAATAAATCCACTAATCTCTCCTTTGCATAAAGCAAGGTGGAGGTAACCTTTCTTACACAAGAATCACTCCTCTTACAATATAATTGAAATAAGCTCAAGAAAGAGGATTGAAAATGTGTTGGGCACTTGGGAGATGTTTAGAGGTTAAGCATTAACCATCCCAAGTCACCCAAGGCCCCTTCTTTTAGGGAAGAGGCCATTCTTCCTGTTGGGCACCGAGCAGTCGATTAATGCAACCATCAGTCGACTAATGCAGTCATCAGTCGACTGCTACTGTAGTCGTTGCCTCGTAATGGCTTCATCCACGTTGGATTCTAACCAATGACTCCCACTTTAGTCGATCGTCGATCGAGCCAATAGTAACTAGGATCAGAACGAGATTACGCCAAATGTACGTCCTCGCCCAAAACTCGCCATCACAGATTCTGCAAATACCGGTGGATCAGATCGCTCGTGTAAACAAGCTCGAACACAAGACTGGCTTCTCATTGACCTGTAAAACCTCAAACCAACCTTTCATTGAGCCTCCGACACTTGACTTATCCATTCTGTCAAGTTCACCTATGAGCTACCCCGTCCCTGGTTACAATCGCTCACTCTCATCTTCCCTTGGAGTCCCTCATCTTGAAGTTCTCTTCGTCTGGTTACATCCCTCGGATGCACCAAGCACACGGCTTCACAATGTCATCCTTCGCGTCTCGCCCTAAAGTCTACTTCCTTTCGCTTCACTCCAATGCTCCTCGTCCGACGGTCCCTCGGATACACCAAGTGCACTACTTTGCAGTGTCGTCCTTCACTGACTCAAGGACTGAGTTATGAGATGGTGATCTTGCTAATGCTTTGTCAAGCTAACCATGTGTGAATTACTAAGTCCTGCACGACTTCAACACACATATCAAATCCACAAACAACCTAATTTAAACCTTTGCCACACACATCAAAATACATCATCCATGGATTGATTGCCCTAACATGACCCAATAGGTTCCCGATTATGTTGGCCATTCATAATTAACCCCTTAATTATCAATAGATCATGAGTGGCACCTAGCAGTACATCATGACTCTCAATTGACCGAAAAGTCTAAATCGACTTCAAAACATTTTCTGAACCCTTGTTCAGCTTTTGTTCGTGCCTTTCCCACTCATATCACTTGGTTGAACATGGTTCGCCCTCTAGGTGACTCACTCAGTCCACCAAACCTAGCCCAAGTTAATTTCCTTGTCCTGTGGATTCAAGTCACTTCTACATGTTCCCAAGAAGACCATATTCTTAACATGCTTGCTCTAGCAAGAGACTTCTAAGAAATAATCCTGACAAGAGGCCTTAGGTATACATCTCCTTTATCAGGAGTGGTGAATCCTCTGTGGGCAATTCAAACACCTTCGATCACTTTGGCTTATACCCAATCATTCCGGAGTTACACCTACTATGTAGATGGTTGCGAAGAAGTCAAAGTACAAGGCATCATGATCAAGGTTACTTGAATACCTCAAGTCTAAGGAAGTTCGCACTCAAGATGCAATGAGATTTTCAACGACATATAGAACCATATGAAGTCTCATAGCAGGCCACTCCAATGAACTAGTTACCATAACTAGCATCCATATGTTCACTCTCAACATCCCTATGCTTCCATTTAGTGAGTATCGAATGCTTGGATAAACCAAGGAGCATAACATGTGCTAGTCTCACAAAATTGATAATGTCCAATCTCATCAATTCATCGACTAGGGATAGTGTCAATACTTGCATATTTACACATGATGATATACCCACTAATTGTGATCCTATCAGAATTTCTCTCATGTTATGCATCGTATTATGGACTTTAGTACACGAGTTTAAGATCTAATCAAATACATAGATAATTTATACTCAAATAGTAAATTTTATTAATAACTTCTAAGGTGATTGTCATAGGACACCTCTCAATTACATTAGGGGAGCCTAAGGGGTGGCAATGTATTCCTTACAAAACAAAAAGAATGTCCTTCTCTAACTATCATTTTCATGGCCATGCACACCCCTAGGTTAATACTAAGGCTCCCTTCTACTCTATATAAACCCTCACAATCATACCCCATCGAAACACAAATGTGGGTCAAAAGACCCCCGAAAATGGCATCCCCTTTGCGTGCCTTACCCACCTTTACCAAGTACCTAATAAAATGGGATCCTACATCAATAGTATTATTCCCTTGCAACATGTCTCATAGACACATTAACTCACCCACCCTCATTACTCCATCACTCTCCCCTCTTCCAAAATAGTGCTCGCCATAACTTGATGAATATATCGGAAGACCAAGTTTTGGAGTCATGAGCTTTGGCTCTAGATGGGTCATAGGAGGTTTCTCCTATTAAATAAGACCAAAATGATCTTGCATTAAACTCAATAGGTGTTCTCCTCTCTCCCCCACTAGGCAAACCAAAGCAAAGGTTCTACTGATGAAGGGTCCCCTCATGCTCTATGTTAAATGATCTAAACATACTCTTGCCCTCTCGACTATCTACCCCTGTCAAGATCTCCGCCTCCACCGAACTTAAAAATTCCAAAAATACGCTAGGATAGGTTGGACATCTAACTCTTATTATCTCCTCCCAACCTACCTTGGCAAATAACCATTGCACACCCACAAAAAAACCTAGGGTTTCTAAGATAGCTATATCTAAATATTGAGTGGCAGTGATTTTTTGAGATGGAAGCATATTAAATCTATCTTTATGAGCATTATTTCTAAATATGATATCAAAAGGAGTGTTACCTGCTTCTGGATCTTGTTGAGTATCCCATCCACTCGACCTTGTTAAGGCAATCAACCCAAGTATGATCTTGGTTTTGATGTGTGTGTCAAAGAGTTTAAGTTAGGATGTTATACTTTTGATATGTGTGTTTACGTTGTGCATGACTTAGTAAATAACACATGAGTAGCTTGATGAAGCTTTGGCAAGTTCATCCATCTTGTGGCTCGGGTCCTTGAGTCAGTAAGGATGGCATTGGAGAAGTCATGAGCTTGGTGCATCCGAGGGACCGCTGGACAAGGAGCATTAGTGTGAAGCCAAAGAAAGCAGACATCAGGGCAAGACGCGAAGGGTGGCATGGGAGAAGACGTGAGCTTAGTGCATCTGAGGGATGCAACACAAAGGAAGAGAGCTTCAATGGTGTACTCCATGGGGAGATGAGAGTTGAGCGAATGTAACCCGGGACGGGGTAGTTCAACTTAGGGAACTTGGCCAAATGGCTACGGTCAAGTGTTGGATGCTCAAACATATGTGTTTGAGATTTTACCCAAAAATAGTCAACTGATATAGGTTTCAGTCGATTGGTCCAAATCGACTACTAGTCGACTAGTGTCAGCTAGGCTTTTGTTGCCTAACAATCGACTGCCAAGGGTTGGCAATCGATCATCGATCTACCAAGCAATATGACCAAAGTAGTGGACAGGCAAGAAATGATGCAGAATAGCGTGCTGATCTTGACTGCATCACCGATCACATGGTTTGGCGTGGATGGGCTATTCGTTGGAACTTTTTGAAGGGGGTTTTTTGCCCCGGAAGCTCTCATACCAATTTAATGGTTTTAGCTTTTCGAGTCCGTGAGGGGAAACTTCGCTTCCCACTTCACCTCGGTAGCTTGTCCATGGCGATCCCTTCAATGTCCCTGGATTAAAAAAATTTAATCCTAGACAAAAGGGATTGCCCAAACCACCAAGTCATCATCGTGCTATTCGTTTAGAGAGGTCACTCGAACAAACTAGTTGTTCAAGCGACCATCCTCTATTCTACGAGTAGCCGCGGAATAGACGATGTCTGGATCGCCAGTTTTTGTGTTTATTCTCGGGATCCAAGTATTATTTATCCATATACAGATTTATATCATGCTCATAAATGAAAAACAAATACAAACATGTAACATATAAAAATTAGAGAATCGATATACCTCCCGATCTTCTAATGTATGTCCTTCCTCCTTTCGGATGTCGTGTGGGCGACGCTCTACCAAAAGCAGAAGCTCCTAGATCGCAAATCTTCCTTCCTTGCTCTTCCAAAGCAAGAGGAAGAATAAAAACAAAGCTCTTCTCCTTCCTATGGCCAACCAGTAAGCAACAAGGAGAATGCTTGCCGCCGGCCAACAAGGAGAAGGAGATAATGGTGGAAACCGGCCAAGATACCAAGGGAAAGCCCTATATCTTGTTTTCACAACCTAAGGAGAAGGAGAAGGGGTCTTTGGATGCCGACCAAGGGATGGGATAGGGTTGTGGGCGTCGGGCACCAAAGGATGAAGAAGAAAGAAACCTTCCTTATTTGGTGCCACCCAAGCCTCCTAAACCCTAAGCCTCCAAACCCTAATCCTAGCTCTCCTTATGGCCGGCCATGGAAGTGAGGAAGAAGATTAGGATGAGCTCAAGCCAAGGTAGAGATGTTGAGGAACAGCCCTCCTTAGAGAAGAAGAAAAACTCCTCCCAATAATCACCCTCCATTTGGTTCTAGAATTTAATCTCCTAGGATCTAGAGATTTAATCTCAACTAATCGGATCTAGATTTAATCTCCCCTTAATCAGAGTTTTGTTTCTATCCATTGGATCTAAAACCAAGTAGAGTGTTAATAGGCTACATTAGGGACCATGAGGAGAAGAAGTTGGATCTTGGCCACCCATGGATCAAGCCCACATAAAGTCATCCTAATGATCAATCCAATCCACTAAGGCCTTCATCTTCCATTCCTCCCACCCAAGCCAATATTTATAGAGTTCTGATTATAATCTCCTCCATTGGTTCTAGGGATTTAATCTCAAATCTAGATTAATTAATTTACCTTTGGATCTAATTTTGTTTCTATCCTTTGGATCTAAGCTTCATGAGGTGTTAATAGGCTACATTAGGGACCATGAGGAGGAGTTGGATCTTGGCTCCCATGGATCCATCATCATCCGATCCACTATATAGGATCGTTTAAGATCTTGAATGTCCATCGATTAATTAATTTACTGACCATTAATTAATCAACATCTAACTCCTTGAGTAGTACCACTCAACCTTTTCATCATGCCGGACTAAGTCCACCTGCAGGGTTTACATGATGAACCTTATGAGCTCCTCAAGGGGACATCATCATCCTAATATATAGGACACAGTTTCCTTCTGTAATCAATGGCACACCATATAAATAATATCATCTCCCAACTTACCGAGCCTTTCGATTTAATCTATAAATTTTTCCTATTGGTAAATCAAAGAGATGAGTACTAAGTATATGTGCTCGTTATTATATCGGGATTAAGAACATGTACTAAATAATATCTGAGGTCCGATTCGATTATGTAGTCAGCAATAAATCGAATCACCTCTAAGTTGGTCCTGCTCAATACACACAAAGTGCACTAGTGTGATTCTATGGTCAAGACAAACCAATACCAAATCACACTACAACCATTCCAATGGTTTGTCCAAAGTCATCTCGGTTATGAGCCTTTACTTATACTTTTCAAGGGGTCGATAACATGATCTCCTGTGTGACACCACACACCATGTTATCTACAATGTAAAGTATTAGACAATATTGCATAACCATAAAAATATGCAAACAATGATCATGTGATTCTTATTTTAAAATAAAGATGTTCATACAAAAGATAGACTTTTCAGTATACATCCCTACAATCTCCCACTTATACTAAAAGATTATGCTATCCTCAAAGTGCCATACATCTGATCCCCATTCCCTCCACATGCCTATCAAAATCTCTCACCGGAAGGGCCTTATTGAAAGGATCTGCCAGGTTATCCTCTGATGCAATCTTGGCCACAGCAACTTCTCCTCTCTTTACGATTTCTCGTATCAGGTGGTACTTGCGCTCTATGTGCTTACTTGCCTTATGGGCTCGTGGTTCCTTCGAGTTTGCAACTGCACCACTATTATCACAATAAATTGTGATAGTTCTGGGCAAACCAGGAATCACATCCAAGTCCATCAGGAAGTTCCTGAGCCATACAGCTTCTTTGGCCGCCTCAGAGGCCGCCACATACTCAACTTCCATGGTGGAGTCCGCCACGCATTTCCTCCATACAATGGCTCCACCTCCCAAAGTAAACACAAAACCTGAGGTAGACTTACTGTTATCCCTATCAAATTGGAAGTCGGAATCCGTGTAACCCACAGGGAGTAATTTGTCTACCCGGTAAACCAGCATATAATCCCTAGTCCTTCTCAGGTACTTTAATATATGCTTTACCGTAGTCCAATGTCTCTATCCTGGATTACTCTGATATCTGCTGACCATGCCCACGGCAAAGCAGATATCTAGTCTCGTACAGAGCATCACATACATGAGGCTTCCTACTGTCGAAGCATAAGGAACCGCCTTCATCTCCTCTATCTCCTCAGGTGATCTAGGACACATCTCCTTAGATAAAGGAACTCCATGCCTGAAAGGTAGAAAACCCTTCTTGGAGTTCTGCATGCTAAAACGCTCCATAATCGTGTCTATGTATGAATGTTGGGATAAGCACAACATCCTTTTCCTGCGATCCCTTATAACCTTGATCCCAAGTATGTGTCCTACCTCTCCCAAGTCCTTTATATCAAACTGTTTGGACAACCATACCCTTACATCCGATAACACCTTGATATTGTTGCCAATCAACAAAATGTCATCTACGTATAGTACAAGAAATACCACTACATTTCCGTCACATCTCTTGTATACACAAGACTCATCTGGACTTTGAATAAATCCATAAGACTTGATCACCTCATCAAAGCGGATGTTCCAAGACCTCGAAGCTTGTTTCAATCCATAAATGGACCGATTAAGCTTACATACAAGATGCTCCTTGCCCTTAGAAATGAATCCCTCTGGTTGCTTCATGTATATGTTTTCCTCAGGACTTCCATTAAGGAAAGCTGTCTTGACATCCATCTGCCATACCTCATAATCCATATGAGCTGCTATGCATAAGAGAATCCGGATAGACTTAAGCATGACTATCGGCGAAAAGGTCTCCTCATAATCGATATCCTCTTTCTGAGTATACCCCTTCGCAACAAGCCTCGCTTTGAAGGTCTCAACCTTCCCATCTATTCCTCTCTTTCTCTTGTAGATCCACTTGCATCCAATGGTTTTTACACCATCGGGTGGTTTTACTAGCTCCCAGACCTGATTTGAATCCATAGATTCAATCTCAACATTCATTGCACTTTGCCAAGATACTGCATCTTTATCTTGGATTGCCTCGTCATATGTCCAGGGATCAGGTTCATGTTCGCCAGGGACCAAATCAGAAGATTCTTCCAAGAACATGAATCTATCAAGCTGTCTCACAACCCTCCCACTACGATGAGGTATCACCTGTGTATCCTCTGTGACACGCGGTGCAGTGACATGTGGTATATCCTCTTGTACCGGTGGTACTAAAGAAGTGACTTCTCCTTTTAACTCCTCCAGAACAATTTTACTCTTGGGCTTGTGGCGCATCACATAGTCTTCCTCTAGAAATCTGGCATTCGTGCTAACGATCACCCTATGATCTCAAGGACTATAAAACAATCCACCTTTCATTCCCCTAGGATAGCCAATGAACATGCATACTTCTGTATGAGGTTCCAACTTACCAGCATATGCCTTCAGCACATGTGCTGGACTCCCCCATATCCGAATATGTCTTAGACTAGGCTTTCGCCCAATCCACAACTCTGTGAGAGTAGAAGGTACTGATTTAGATGGAACCAAGTTCAGAATGTATACCGTCGTATCTAGAGCATATCCCCAGAATGAATCTGGCAAGTCAGAATAACTCATCATCGATCTAACCATCTCCATAAGAGTCCTATTCCTTCGCTCTGCTACACCGTTCTACTGGGGTGTGTCAGGTGCAGTCAATTGGGATTGAATCCCAGCCTCTGATAAGTAGTTCCTAAACTCTCCCAAGAGTTACTCACCACCACGATCAGATTGTAGTGTCTTGATACTTTTACCTTGACGTTTTCCACATCAGCCTTGAATTCTTTGAACTTGTCAAAGCATTCGGACTTGCGGCGCATCAGGTAAATGTATCCATATCTTGAGTAATCGTTTATAAAAGAGACGAAATACTCAAAACCACCTCTAGCCTGGATAGACATAGGACCACACAAATCAGAATGAACCAATTCTAACACATCTTTGGCTCTATACCCCTTGGCCTTAAAAGGCCTCTTGGTCATCTTACCCTCCAAGCAAGATTCACAGGTTTGGAGATCCTCCACCACTAATGAACCCAAAGGTCCATCAGCTATCAACCTTTGAATTCTACTTAGGTTAATGTGACCAAGCCTAAGATGCCAAAGATATGTTTGGTTCATCTTCGAAGATTCTTTTCTCTTATTGGAATTAGAAGATGAGTTATTAACTTCAATTTCCATCGTGGGAGGTTTTGGTTCAAGTGTGTACAAATTTCCTATCAATGCACCCGAACAGATAATGTCCCTATTCCTTCTTATAACAACTCTGCCATTAAAAGAAATAGAATATCCATCCATAAACAATTTAGAAATCGAAATTAAATTCTTTCTAAATAAGGGTACATAAAGGCAATTCTTAAGAACCAAAAGTTTATTTTTCTCAAAAGATAAATGAACATCTCCCACTGCAACAGCCGCCACCTTTGTGCCATCGCCCAAGTACACGGTAATCTCCCCCTCAGCCAGCCGTTTGGTTTCCTGGAACCCCTGCAAAGTATTGTAGACATGATCAGTGGCTCCCGTATCTACACACCAGGTGCCGGTAGATAACACCGCTAAACATGTTTCAATGACTAGACCAAAAGATATACCTTTGTTCTTGCGATCGGGGCAGTCCTTCTTCCAGAGTCTAGTCTGCTTACAAGTGAAGCACTTGCCTTTTGGCTTCTTCACTCCTCCCTAAGTACCTCCCACCGCCTTCGCCCCGGTTTGTTTCTTCTTCTTCTTGCCTTTCGGCTTAGAAGTAGAAACCTTCTGGGTCACCACGGCATGCGCTTGAGCACTCTGACGAAAAAGTCCCTCTGTCACCTGGAGTTCTGTCAGAAGTTCCGCCAATGAATATAACCTCTTGTTCATGTTGTAGTTGAGGCGAAACTGCTCAAAACTCCTAGGTAGAGACTGGAGTATGATATCGACCTGGGTTTCCCCATCGATCTCAGCTCATAGGACCTCCAGCTCATTTAAATGAGCCATCATCTTGAGAACATGATCCCTCACGGGTGTTCCCTCGATCATGGTGGTCGTCATCAAGTTTCTCATGGCCTCTTGCCTCGCAGCCCGATTCTGGTGTCCGAAAAGCTCCTTGAGATTGAGCATCATATCATAAGCAGTGGGCATGGCTTGATGCTGATGTTGTAGTATATTTGACATAGATGCCAAAATGTAACACCGCTCCATCTCATCGGCCTTGATCCACTTCTTATAACTCTCTCTCTACTTTTCCCCAGAATTATCTGCAGGCTTGGGATGGCACTCTTTGAGGAGTATATATTTGTATTCCTCGGCAGTCAAGACAATGTCTAGATTCCTCTTCCAATCAACATAGTTGGGTCCAGTAAGTTTGTTCTCTTTCAGTATCACAACAAGTGGGTTGAAAGTAATTTTGAAAGAAAACCTAAGAATCACATAAATCAAAACATTAGATTTCAAAAAATTATTGATTCCTCAAACAATAAAATTTTAAAATCAACCAACACCTCAAAACATCGAGAATATCGTATGCCACGATAGTGTGGTCGTATACGAATTCTACATTTGTAAGAGGAGGTTTTACCCATTAATTTTACTATCTTGTCAACCTAACTTTTTGACAAGTAAAATTAATAGTTGGTTCCTCTTTGGCCTTACAAATAAAAGCAGTGACTCCGATGGGGAGGATACTTATATTTGTATCTAAGTGTTCACCATTACTCGGTACCAAGGTAATTATCTCGGGTTATGTGCCTTACGATGGGCAAGTACACACGCTCCTTAATAATTTTCTATAACCATATTCGACCTTGTGATCCGCAAACAAACTCATCCGATGGGGAGGAAGGCACTCAGAGCCGACGTGCAAGTTTACTTGCATCACATGTCAAATCGTAATGGAGGCCATGGGAATTTATAGAAAATTCCCTCTCCCACTTAGTAATTTGAAATTGAGGAATTTTCCTAGCCTACGACATGCATATCAAACAAAAATCAATAAATATGAAAAATAAATTATTTTCCAACTATTATGGCTTTTGTCTTCAATATGTCTCCCGTCGCATCGTCATCTCGTCCGCTCCTCCTACGCCATGTACGAGCCATCCGGAGATCCGAGCCGAGACTAAAACCTATTTTAATTTACATCCATCGATCCTATACTCCACGAGATAGTGTACATGAAATCTAGATCGAAAGTAAAATAAAATAAAGAGTGGCTAAACAATGTCGTATTCAATTTACAAAAACTAAATACTAGCCTCGTCAACCCCGAGGATTCAACAAAATAAATATTTACACACATACAATCACATACACACATATGGCCATAATAGTCGGATCTTATACCTGCAACCAAAGAGTTAAACTACGCATATCCTACTATTATCCGACACATATAATATATGAAAAAGTGCATAAAAATTAACTGAATCCTAAACACACAAAACCGGAAACTTTGGCTCTGATACCAATTGAAGGGGGGTTTTTGCCCCGGAAGCTCTCATACCAATTTAATGGTTTTAGCTTATCGAGTCCGTGAGGGGAAACTTCGCTTCCCACTTCACCTCGGTAGCTTGTCCATGGCGGTCCCTTTGATGTCCCCAGATTAAAAAAATTTAATCCTAGACAAAAGGGATTTCCCAAACCACCAAGTCATCATCGTGCTATTCGTTTAGAGAGGTCACTCGAACAAACTAGTTGTTCAAGCGACCATCCTCTATTCTACAAGTAGTCGTGGAATAGACGATGTCCGGATCGCTAGTTTTTGTGTTTATGCTCGGGATCCAAGTATTATTTAGCCATATACAGATTTATATCATGCTCATAAATGAAAAACAAATAAAAACATGTAACATATAAAAATTAGAGAATCGATATACCTCTCGATCTTCTAATGTATGTCCTTCCGCCTTTCGGACATCGTGTGGGCGATGCTCTACCAAAAGTCGAAGCTCCTAGATCGCAAATCTTCCTTCCATGCTCTTGCAAAGCAAGAGGAAGAATAAAAACAAAGCTCTTATGGCCAACCAACAAGCAACAAGGAGAATGCTTGCCGCCGGCCAACAAGGAGAAGGAGATAATGGTGGAAACCGGCCAAGACACCAAGGGAAAGCCCTATATCTTGTTTCCACCACCTAAGGAGAAGGAGAAGGGGTCTTTGAATGCTGCTCAAGGGATGGGATAGGGCTGTGGGCGATGGCCACCAAAGGATGAAGAAGAAAGAAACCTTCCTTATTTGGTACCACCCAAGCCTCCTAAACCCTAAGCCTCCAAACTCTAATCCTAGCTCTCCTTATGGCCGGCCATGGAAGTGGGGAAGAAGATTAGGATGAGCTCAATCCAAGGTAGAGGGAAGATGGAGGAACCGGCCACACCTTAGGAAGAAGAAGAAAAACTCCTCCCAATGTTGCCGGCAACCCATGACTCCTAAAACCCTAGCCACCAAACCCAATCCTAAACCAACTAGGATTCCTAGCCTCCAAAGGAAGCAAACCCTAATCCCCTTAAGCCATGCTCTCAGATGAAAGGGAGGATGTTGGATGCTGGCCAAAACCAAGGAAAGTAGAGGGAAGAAGGGTGCCGGCCACCATAAGGAAGAAGAAGAAGAAGAAGCATCTTTCCTTAATTGTGGCCTCCCAAAACCCTAAATCTCCAAAGCCCTTGCCGCCCAACCTAAGCCCCTTTTTCTCTTCCATTTTGTTGCTGCCCACCCTTTAGCCAATATTTATAGAGTTAGGCTTAAGGCTTGATTTAATCTCCTCCATTGGTTCTAGGGATTTAATCTCAACCGTCGGATCTAGAGATTTAATCTCAACCTTTGGATCTAGAGTTTTGTTTCTATCCTTTGGATCTAAGCTTCATGAGGTGTTAATAAGCTACATTAGGGACCATGAGGAGGAGTTGGATCTTGGCCACCCATGGATCAAGCCCACATAAAGTCCGATCCACTAATGATGATCCAATCCACTAAAGGATCATCATTGATCTACCTCACCAACCCCCATATGATAATATGGGCTCCATATATTATCTGTATATTTTTTCCCCGTGTTTAAGATCTCGAATGTCCATCGATTAATTAATTTATTGACCATTAATTAATCAACATCTAACTCATTGAGTACTACCACTCAACCTTTTCATCATGCCGGACCAAGTCCACCTGTAGGGTTTACATGATGAACCTTATGAGCTCCTCAAGGGGACATCATCATCCTAATATATAGGACACGGTTTCCTCCTGTAATTAATGGCACACCATATAAATAATATCATCTCTCAACTTACCGAGCCTATCGATTTAATCTATAAATCTCGCCCATTGGTAAATCAAAGAGATGAGTACTATGTATATGTGCCCGTTATTATATCGGGATTAAGAGCATGTACTAAATAATATCTGAGGTTCGATTCGATTATGTAGTCAGCAATAAATCAAATCACCTCTAAGTCGGTCCTACTCAATACACACAAAGTGCACTAGTGTGATTCTATGGTCAAGACAAACCAATACCAAATCACACTACAACCATTCCGATGGTTTGTCCAAAGTCATCTCGGTTATGAGCCTTTACTTATACTTTTCATGGGGGCGATAACATGATCTTCTATGTGACACCACACACCATGTTATCTACAATGTAAAGTATTAGACAATATTGCATAACCATAAAAATATGCAAATAATGATCATGTAATTCTTATTTCAAAATAAAGATGTTCATACAAAAGATAGACTTTTTAGTATACATCCCTACACTTTTCCAATGTGGATTAAGCTGTTGTGAGACAACGACTACATAAGTAGTCAACTGCTACATGCCCAACGTGAAGAAAGCCTTTCTCTCTATAAAAGGTGGGCTTGGAAGCCTTGGGGAGATTAATGCTTTAACTCTAAACTTTTGTCCAAGTGCCCTTAATGTTTTTACTTTCCTCTTCCCTATTTCTATCTCTATCATATTGTAAGAGGGAGAGTTTGTGTATGAAGGTTTCCTCCACCTTGGTTTTAGCTAAAGGAGGGTTTAGTGAAAAGGTTGAGGGAGTGATCCGCCTAACGGATTGTCATGGACTAGTGGCAAGGGTCGTGAACTACATTAAAAGATTTTGTTTGCATTTCTTTCTTTCTTTACCTTTTGCTTTAATCTTAATTTTCTTTATTATCTTTATTCCGCTGTGCTAACGAGCATTGTAGATGATTAAGCATGAGCGAGTGCCATCGAGCATCACTTAGGCTATTGAATCCCTCCTTATAGTCGGGCCATCGATCCCCAACAAGTGGTATCAGAGCAAGGAGCTTGTCAATAGACTCTTTGCCTAAACAAGTAAATCGATAATGGCCGGCATGAACATCCACCAGTCGAAGTTTGAAGGTGATTTCTCTTAGTGGAAGAAGAGGATAGAGGTATTTTTCGAAACCGACTTCGATATAATGTTAATTATGGAAAGTGGTTTCGAGATACCTAGGGATGAAGAAGGGAAGCCAATCGAAAAATCAAGATGGACCAAGAAGCAAAAGGAGGAGCACTTAGCAAATTCGAAAGCCAAGCATCATCTCTTCAACGTGCTTCCACAACAAGAGATTATTCAAATAGAAGAATGCTTGAGCACGAAGGAGATGTGGGAGAAGCTAATTGAGCTTCACGAGGACACATCTGAAGTAAAATTAGCAAGAAGAGACCTTCTCTTATCACAACTCAACAACATAAAATTGGACAAAGGAGAAAAGGTACTATCACTACACTCTAGGTTTAAGGAAATTATTAATGGCTTATCAAGTGTAGGGTAGAAGCTTTCAAATCGGGATATGATCATGAAGGCCATTGACGCATTTCCCCGATCTTCAAAATGAAGCTTCATGGTGGATTCCTTCTATATCTTAAGGAATCTAAATGTTAGTACTTTAGAAGAATTTTTCTCAACCATGGAACTTCATGAAACTCGCCTTGAAGAAATAGTTGAAGAACCAAGCAATCAATCAAGGGGAGTAGCGCTTGTAGCAAGCAAGGGGAAGAAGAAAAAGACCACACCCTCCTCATCGGATGATGATTCTCATTCTTCTATGGACACCGATGAGGAGGCATATATGGTAAGAAAGGTAAGACGTGCTTTGAAAAGCTTTAAATTTAACAAGTCTAATGATAGAAGGAGAAGAAGGAAGATCATATGCTACAGTTGCCAAGGAGAAGGACATATGAGGGATGAGTGTCCTCTACTGAACAAGAACAAGGAAGAAAAGAAGAAGGATGACAAGAAGAAAGAAGGCAAGAAGAAGGAAGAAAAAAAGTAAAAAGAAAAGGGGAAGTCAAAATCCCAGAATTTGAAAGCCACATGGGATGACTCATCTTCATCGGAGGAAATAGAAGTCATCTCACATTTTGCGCTCATGGGAGTAGATGACGTTGCCTCCACCTCATCCGAACAAGAAGATGGAAACACAAGTGAGGAAAAGAGCTCAAGTGTAGGGGGAGCACAAACCTCAGATTCGGAAGAAGATTAGGTAAGTGAGGTAAGAAACCTTCCCACTCAAAAAGTAATTCATATGATTTCAAGCTTAACTAGGTATTTATTTAGAACTAAGAAGAAAAATAAATACATGCAAACTGATATTAGAATTATAAAAGAAAAGCTTAAAAATGCATGTTCACATGGTGATATTGCTTCTTCTATTACTAATGATGCATGCTTAGAAGAAAATATGATGTTAAGGGAAAAGGTAGAAAACCTTAGTAAAGCCCTTGAAAAATTCACCATAGGCTCAAATACTTTGAAAAAGATTATTGGGAGCCAAAGGGCAAGTTTCAACAAAAAAGGTTTAGGATACAAGGGATCAAAGAATGAAAAGGCATATCATTGTTTAATTGCTAGGGGCAATCAAAGACAACAATGGTAGATAGGAAATTGATCCCTAAGGAATACTTGGTTAACCCTATTGGGAAGAACTTATATTGGGTACCCAAGTCAATCCTTAATGGTTAGAAAAACATAGGATAGTCAACCATATTTGACTTTATTTCATATCAGGTTAATTGGCTGACTTATGATCATGATGAGAATACTTATCCTTGGATAGTATTGCATAAAATTTTTGGTTAAGTAGAAATACTTTAGTTACATCTCACAATTCACTATAAGGAGAACATTATTGAAAAATATAGCAATGGGTGAGATGTTAGTGTTGGAACCGTTGGTGATCACTAGAGGGGGGGGGGTGAATAGCACATTCATCGTCGTTTGATGGAATTCGTTCATTTGTCTCTATAATCGTCATTAGCATAGGGGAATATAGAAATAAAATTGTAGAAACAAATACAAACACAAATACACGCAATATACGTGGTTCGGAACCTTAGGGTTCCTACTCCACGGGGCGAGCTCAACGAGCTCTAGTGATGACAACACCACTAATAAAACTCCTTCTCGACAACAAGTCAGAGGTGGATAAATCTCGTACAAAGATTACAACAGTAATATAATGAATTACAACAAGAAAGACTAAGCAATACACAAAACAAGGAAAGAACACTTTACATAAGAACTTTGGATCGGCCTTGAAGATCTAGAATGCAACAGTAATTCTCCTCCAAAATTGCCCCAAAAATTGCTGTGGAAATCCCCCCATTGAGCTCCTTTTAAACCTCCTCACGACCTGGATTTTCACCTGGCAGTCGACTGCCATAATGCCCAAGTCGACTGCCAACAGTATCATTGTCTCACAACAGACTTAATCCACGTCGACATTCAAGGTAACTATTACACTGGTAGTCAACTACCATTACTCAGCAGTTGACTGCTAGGGCCGTAGACTACTGACCAGTCGACTATCGAGCATTCTGTTGGTGTAATCAGCTCGGGTTGACTCGAGTTTGACTCGAGCAGTATTTTGATGATAGACAAAACTTATGACATGGGATTGTCATAGGAAAGCCCAACATGGAGTTGGCATGGAAAATCCAAGCATGGGGCTTGGTGTTGAAAAGTCCAAAGCATTGCGAAGCCATGCACTTGGTGCTTGGTGAGAAATGCATTGCGAAGTCGTACGCTTGGTGCATTTGGGAAGTCTTGAGGACTTGGAAAGTTCATTAGGCTGGGGTCCTTGAGTTGGTGAAGGATGACATTGCGAAGTTGTGTGCTTGATGCATCCGAGGGACCGTCGGACGGGGAGCGAATGGAGTGAGGCGCAAAGGAAGTATACTTCGAGGGCAAGAGACGTGAAGGATGATGTTGCGAAGCCATGCGCTTGGCGCATTCGAGAGACGTAGGCCGTGAGAAAAGAGCTTAGATGGGAAACTTCATGAGGGATGAGGTGGACTTGGCCAAGTGGCTAAGACTGACGGTCGGATGCTAAAACAACTTGGTGTTTGAGGTTTTACCCGACATTAGTCGACTGCCCAAGGTGCCTGTCGACTATTCTAAGTCGACTAGGGTTCAACTGACCAGGGTCTGGATGAGCAATGATCGACGAGGATGGCCGTCAATGATATAACACCATCGATCGAGGAGGTCGATCGGATCGGCATGTTTTCGCCACGCACGGTTTCGGTCGAGTTATGGCACGAGCACTTGATTGATGGGATTATCAGTTGACTGATGGGCATGATCAGTCGACTGATGATGGATCCTTTGGAGTTTTGCCAACGTGGATCAAATCATTGTGAGACAACGGCTACAGGACCAGTCGACTGATGGTCACGATCAGTTGACTAATGGGCGCGAAATTAACTTGATGCAGGTTATAAATGGAGCTCAAGATGGAGGATTTTGCCAAGACTTTAAGGGAGACTTTGAAGGGGAATTGCTGCTGCATTACAGTCCTTCAAGAGTCAACCAAAGCAAGCAACAAGCAAGTGTGTAAAAGTTCCCTTTTGTATTGTCTTTGTATTTTAGCTTGTATTTCTATATTACTGTTGTGATTGCTTGTACGAGGTTTCTCCACCTCCGACGTGTTGTCAAGAAGGAGTTTAGTTAGTATCGTGCGCATAACTAGAGCTTGGTGAGCTCGCTCGTGGAGTAGGAACCATTCGGTTCTGAACCACGTATATCTTGTGTATGCTTGTATGTGTTGTTAGTATTTTCATTATTATTGTTATTCCGCAGCGCTAACGACAATCATAGACAAGCGACGCAAGAAGAACGAACGTATTCCATCATACGACGATTGAGGGCTATTCACCCCCTCTAGCCTCCCACCAACGTTCCAACAAGTGGTATCAGAGCCAAGTCGATTGTAGAAGACTAATCGTTGACACATGCACTACAAGATGGCCGGCTACAACCTCTAACCACCAAAATTCGAAGGAGATTTTCAATGGAGGAGAAGAAAATAGAGGTATATCGAGAAACCGATTCTGACTTTATGCTAATCCTAGAAAATGGTTTCGAATTACCTAGGGATGAAAGAAATAGGCAAATTGAGAAGTCAAGGTGGACCCAAGACCAAATCAAGGACTTCAAGACAAATCTCAAGGTAATCGAATTACTTAGTGATTTGATTCCTAACAACATTTGGTCTAGGCTAGGTAATTTTAGGGATGCTAAGGACCTATGGCACAAGGTGATAAGATTTCATGAAGAGGCCACATTGGTCCATGAAGAGGAAGAATGCCCATCAACATTCGGATCCGAGGATGTTGAAGAATTTCCCACCACATTTGAAGATGTTGATGATTTGGTGGAGACCTCCACCTCTAGCATTGAGGGGTAGGAGAGACCTTCTATCCCGGAACAAGTTCAAGAAGAAACTTCAACATCCGGGAGAAGCAAAAATTCCCTAGGTAACTCAAGTGTTGTTATTATAAATAAAAATCATATAAAATTCTTTGAGTGTAGGGAACAAGGGCACTACAAAAGTAAGTTTCCTAAGAAGGTGAAGAAGGTTCAACCGGCATCAAAAAGTCAAAAATGCCAGAGTCCCCACAATTAGAAGCAAGGAGCACATTGTGTGCTTCAAATGCAACCAAAGGGGGCATTATAGAAGCCAATGCCCTAGGGGGAGGAAGAAAGGGCAAGAAGGGGCATCTCATGTAGGGGGGAGCTTCCAAAGCTAACCCTAAGGTAAATTTAGTTAATCCACCTTCAATTTCTAGGGTTAACAAGCATGCTAAAAATTACTTTAGTTCTCTTGCAATGATTAATGAAAAGCATGCTAGTAGAAATAATAAGGTTTATTGTTTAGGTGCTAAGCTTATAAATTTATCTAAGGGCAAACCTAGGACCAATAACACTAGAACTATTTTACCTAGGGAATCAATTAGGATAATAGAAGAAAATTTGGGTATTAATCCCAAAAAATCTAGGCACATGCCTAAGAAGAAGAGGTCTTCCCAAAAATCTAATGATAAATCAAAATTGGGAAAATTAGAGTTAGATAACCAAGTCTTGAGGTCAAGACTTGAGAGAATGGAAAAGACCCTTAGGATTATAGAAATTCTATTCAAGGGACAAATGCCCAAAAGTCAAGACCTAGGGTTCAAGAACGGTCTAAGGGCAAGGAAGGTTTGAGTCACAAACCTAAGCCCAAGAAGACTTATAATAATGTTCCATTTGATTATGGAACAACATCTAGGTCTAGGAAAACCAAGGATAATAGGGATGTTATCCCTAAGACTAGCCATGGTGTGTGCTTAGTGGCTAAGGACTTAAGAAAAACCAAAAAAACACTAAGAAGGTCATTGGGGGAGTTACCTCTAGAGTTGACATAAGAAAGACCCAAAAGACTATGGCTTCAAAGCCTAAAAGGGTCATTAGGAAGGTATCTAGGGAAGTTATCCCTAGTGAATACCTTGTTAATCCAAGGAGCTCCAATAGGTATTGGGTTCCTAGAAGCGTGATCGATTCACGCTAGATGGGTTAGGGTGTGTCAACCCTAAGTGGATGGGTAGTTAACCTATCCATAGTGAGTTGACACATTAGGATGTGCCAATGTGCTTGAGAAGTTGAAAAATGACTAAATTGGTACGATTAGGTCTTAGAGGTATGGGTGTGCCATTTTGGGTTTATGGCACACTTGGGAGATAATGGTATTAAGGCAAAATAGAATTAATTCCTAGAAATGACAATTTGGATTTAACACTTAGGTATTTTATACCTTAGTATATTTTACTTGCCATGATTTATTTGCCTTGCCATGACATGACATTATTTTCACTTTTATCTCTAAAATTGTCATGATCATGTTTTAGACTTAGTTTTATGTCATGTATGCTAAAATTTCATTCACATGCCATGACATCATGATTTTGGCACATGCTTAGTTATATCATATATATGCCATAATCATATCATGCATAAAATAAAATTGATTTAAGGACCATTGGCATGACTTGAAGTCCCATGCATAAGGGAATCGAGTAGAGTTGCCATAGAATATGCATGAGACCATTGAAGAACAAAAACCCTCTTCTCACTAGATTAATTTGACTTGAATGTGTTTTGCACATTTAGATACAAGTGAGATGTTTAGGAAAAAGGAATTAAAGGTTTCAAAAATATTTTGAAAAACCTTGGTGAAGTCTATCTTTTGATAGCTATCACTATTGAATGGGATGATACAAAGAGGGCTCATTATCGAAGCTTTTCTAAACTTTGTATCAATCTCACTATTTTGTGGGTAAAATAATTTTTCAATATTTTTCACCCATTATGATTGTAATAAGTAATATACATACAAAATTTCAAGATTTTTCAACTTATATATATTTACTTATGAATTTTAGAAATTCGTTCTGAAAATCAGAAAACTGCAAATGCAGTTATCAGTTAACTGCCAGGGAGGCCAGTCGATTGATGTGGGAAGGAGTCGACTGATATCTGATTCAGTCGACTGATACTGTTGATTCCGGGTAAACCTTGGTGGTTAGGCCCATGTTTAGCTATGTTTTGGTCTCCTAACCACTCCTAATCCTAGGACATGCTTGGGAGAGCATTAGAAAGGGTGGAAATCCATTGGATATGGATTAGGAGAAGTGTTTAGGGAGAGTATCAATTTAAGGTGGATGAGAGTTCATTGTTGAACTTTGCCATAATTTTGATTGTTTAATGTTCCTATTGGCTTAGGGACACTCCAAGGACATTGTTGGTGCAATGGTCAAGAGGGAGAAAGCTTGAGGGGGAGGTATCCATCATGGGAAGATGGATGTGTATTTATCCTCATGGGAGGAAAATTGGGTTGCCTCTCTTTAAGTGATATGTGACTTATCACTAGAAAGATTGTAGGCGTGTGTTCCTCCAAGGGAGAGATTGTAAGATCTCATTGGGATATGAGACATTCATACCCTTAGGGAGGACCTTTTTGATGTATGTCAAAAAGGGGTAGAAGTTACCAAGTTACCAATTGGGTTTGGAATTCTCATTGGGATGTGAGAATTGCCAATTAAGGATAATTGGTAGACTTGAGGGATAGTTTTGTCAATCATCAAAAAGGGGGAGATTGTTGGTGCAATCGACCCGGGTTGACTCGAGTTTGACTCGAGCAGTATTTTGATGATAGACAAAACTTATGACATGGGATTGTCATAGGAAAGCCCAACATGGAGTTGGCATGAAAAATCCAAGCATGGGGCTGGGTGTTGAAAAGTCCAAAGCATTGCGAAGCCATGCGCTTGGTGCTAGGTGAGAAATGTATTGCGAAGCTGTGCGCTTGGTGCATTTGAGAAGTCTTGAGGACTTGGCAAGTTCAGTAGGTTTGGGGTCCTTGAGTTGGTGAAGGATGGCATTGCGAAGTCGTGCGCTTGATGCATCCGAGGGACCGCTGGATGGGGAACAAATGGAGTGAGGCCCAAGGGAAGCATACTTCGAGGGCAAGAGATGTGAAGAATGACATTGTGAAGTCGTGCGCTTGGCGCATCCGAGGGACGTAGGATGAGAGAAGAGAGCTTCGGTGGGAAACTCCATGAGGGATGAGGTGGACTTGGTCAAGTGGCTAAGACTGACGGTCGAATGCTCAAACAACTTGGTGTTTGAGGTATTACCCAACATTAGTCGACTGGCATAGGTGCCAGTTGACTAGTCCAAGTCGACTAGGATTCGACTGACTAGGGTCTGGCTGAGCAGTCGACTGATAACACCATCAGTCGATTGAAGAGGGAGATCAATCGACTAATCAGTGTGTTTTCGGCCACAGAATGGTTTCCAGTCGAGTGCTGGCGCGAGCACTCGATTGATGGGATCATCAGTTGACTGATGAAGGATCCATTGGAGTTTTGCTAACGTGGATCAAGTCATTGTGAGACAATGGCTCACGAGGACGATCGTGATGGATTCACGATTAGTCATTCCAAGACTTTAAGGGAGACTTTGAAGGGGAATTGTTGCTGCATTCTAGTCCTTCAAGAGCCAACCAAAGCAAGCAACAAGCAAGTGATCAAAGCAATTGTGTAAAAGTTCTCTTTTGTATTGTCTTTGTATTTTAGCTTGTATTTCTATATTACTTTTGCAATTGCTTGTACAAGGTTTCTCCACCTCCAACGTGTTATCGAGAAGGAGTTTAGTTAATGTCGTCGCATAACTAGAGCTCGGTGAGCTCGCCCGTGGAGTAGGAATCATTTGGTTCCGAACCATGTATATCTTGTGTATTCTTGTATGTGTTATTAGTATTTTCATTATTATTTTTATTCCACTACGCTAATGACAATCGTAGACAAGCGACGCAAGAAGAACGAACGTATTTGATGTGAGCAAAACATATAGGGTTTTAGGAGTAGTTTTCGCTGACATATTGTGACATTTTGTGTTAGTTTCAAGCATATGTTACTCTATTCTTTCACGCATTGCCTATTTTCTGGTTCGAAGGTCTACTCATTTATACTTTTGTGTGCAGGTTAGCTTTTCGGGTGAAAAAGACGCATTTTTGGAGCAAAAAAAGGACTTTCGTAGCTAGATGCAGAGTGGGACATGACCAGGGCATGTGGATTCACACGACCATGTCCAATGGGTGAAGATCAGCACCCCAAGGCCGCACACGGCCTGGTCGTGTGGAAACACATGGCCGTGTGGCGGCCCGACGGATTTGCGCGACTAGGGCTTTTTTCGGATTTTGCAGCGGTCCGAGGCGATGTCTATATAAGGATGGCTCCGCCCAAACCCTAGGGGGGAGGCATGACGGCTGGGACGGCACGTTGAAGCCCTAAAAAGCTTCGGTAACTCGCAATGGGGAGGAGGAACACCGCCGGAGGTCCACACCTTGCAATACAATGCCGGAGAGAAGATCACAAAAGCATTGTATATCTCTATTTTTGCGCTTTATTCCTATTGTATTCAAACTTAAACATGCTTTGTGATTCTTCCTTCGTATTTATAGAGTAGTACTTTCGATTCTAGGATTAGAGAGTAGCTTGTGTACATAAACAATGTTGGTTCATGTTTAATTCTGGCCAAGAGTTTGATTTGACAATTGATAGTTGCTCTTTATTATATCTACATGAGTTTGGTTTTCTTTCCACTGTGCTTAGGCGATATTTGGGGTAAACTTGATCTCCTGCAACTACGGGGAAAAGGGTGCGGTGGAATCGGAAACGGTCCACCATAGGGATTGATTTGGCATCCTTGTACAGTCTATCTCATCCTTGTGGGCGGTGGAATGCGGCGGCTCTGTGGGAGAGTGTATGATGTCCCTTCCATAAAACCGTAGGTAAACATCTAGACAACACCAATTGACAATATTGTTCTGTGATACGTAAGTGAAATCGAAGTCCTAGAATCACCTTTGAAGACCTCAGCACACTCCTTTCCTCCTCCGTGTGAAACCGTACATAGTAGAGTCCACCGACAGCCCTCACTAACTGTAACCTCTTAGAGATCACGTCCGAACAATTACAACCACTAAGTATATTGATATTCGAATCCCAGTCCCTGCGGGATCAATAATCTTTATTACTTGACGACATCCATGCACTTGTGCCATTCAGCGCGAGCATGCACTTTGAGTCCTCGACGATATCCATCACGAGATTCGAGGTCGCATCCGTGCGCATCAGTATTCCATCATACGACGATTCAGGGCTATTCCCCCCCTCTAGTCAGCCACCAACGTTCCAACACATTCTTCTTCTGCAACCTGACCAGCAGTCAACTTCCATCCATGGCAGTCGACTACTATCTGTCGACTGCCCAATGCTAGTAGTCGACTGACAGGTCATTTCCTATAGTCGAACACTAGTCAACTCTAATCAGTTCGACTATCCATAATCTCAATCGATTGTCAAGAGTCAACTCGGCTGCCAAGTGTCAAAACACTTGACCAATCGACTGGTCCAAAGCACCAGTCAACTGATAACCTAAAACATGAGGTTTAACCCCAAGTATGATACCCTCATACTTGCTAGACCACCCTTAGCCTAGACCTAAGTCTTCTAACCACCTCCATCAGCCTCACGCCTATCAGATCCCTCCAAGTCATCCATGACTTGTTAATCCATACGCTATCCTTTTGGTGCTTCCATCGGCTATTGTAATGCTAAGCTGGTCTATACTGCCAAGGCACATTGGGCTTACGCTACCAAGACTACTGCTTAGACTTTACGCTGCCAACCATTGGACTTATGCTACTAAGACTCCACCCTTGGATTTTATGCCGCCAATATCAACCCTTAGAATTTCCTTACCAACCCATGTTGGACTTTCCATACCAAGTACCCATGACTTGGACTTTCCTATTGCCAAGACCCATGCTTGGACTTTCCATGCCAACTCATGTTGGTTTTTCCCATTGCCAAGTGTCCCACTTGGACTTTCCATGCCAAGTACCCATGACTTGGACTTTCCATTATCAAGTACTCAAGATTTGGACTTTCCCATTACCAAGACTCATGGTTGGACTTTCCATGCCAAGTAACCATGACTTGGACTTTCCCATGACAATCACATTGTCATACATTTTTGAACATCAAAATATCGCTCGAGTCAAACTTGAGTCTGGTTAATCGTGACCTGGGCCGATTACACCAACAATCTCTCCCTTTTTGATGTTTGACAAAAACCACAAACACCTTTGAGTTAGGCCACCTAACTCAAATCTCCTTACCAATTTTCCTAAATTGGTAATCTCAAATTCTCCCATAACTTCTCCCTTTAATTCTCCTCCTTTTTGACATACATCAAAAATGTTCTCCCCAAGAGTGTCAATGTCTCATATCCCAATGAGATCTTAAAATCTCTCCTTTGGTACAAAAACACCTAGGATGCCTTCACTCTTCCTAGTGATAAGTATCATATCACTCAAAAGAGGCAATCCTACAAACTCTCCCAATTTCTAAATTGGGCATCTCACATTCTCAAAATTCTTCCCCTCATGAGGAAGAACACATCCTTCATCCCATGATGGATAACTCCCCCTAAAGGCTTGTTCCCCCTTGACCATTGCACCAACAATGTCCTTGGAGAGTCCCTAAGCCTATAGAAATACTAAACCATCAAAATTAAGGTCAAAAGTTCAACCTTGAACTTTCACACACCTTAAAATTGATACACACCCAAACAACTCTCCTAATCCATTTCCAATGGATTTTCACCCTTTTCAATGCTTTCTAAAGCATATCTTAGGATTAGTAGCAGTTAGGGTAGCCTAACATAGCTAAAATTAGGCTAAACAACCTTTGTTTACCCGAAATCAGGCCTGACAATCGACTCTTACAGTCACCAGTTGACTGCCATTGACGCCAGTCAACTGCCATAAGCGACAATCGACTGATTTATGCAAATGCCGAAATCAAAATTTAGAAATAAAATTTGGAAAATCATAAGTAATTATATGTAATTTGAAATAGTGAAACTTCATATGTATAATACTTATAACAAATACAATGGGAGAAAAATATTTGAAAAATAAAATACTCAATAAATAATGAGATTGACACAAAGTTCAAAACCATTGAAAAGTTCAATATTTTGGCACTACTTTGTATCAACTCTCTAAATGGTGATTGCTATCAAAAGATAAACTTCACCAAGGTTTTCTAAAATGATTTTGAAAACCTATATTGGATCATGATCAATGGGCCCAATGTACATGACTTACACATTAACTTTCCTCATCAGTCACCCATGGTATAAGATGAGTTTAAGTTCATCTAGATGCAAAAACTATGCACCTTGAACTTAACTCATTTCCTATCATCACACATGTGTCTAGGGTGTATCAATACACACACATGTCAATTTGATGTGAGATGTGAGTTTTGGTCATCCTAATCTAGGGTTTCATGCATTTTTCTAAGGCAACACTACTTGATTCCCTTATACATGAGACTTTAAGTCATGTCATAGTCCTTAAATCAATTTAAATTTACTTAAATGCATGAAGTATGATCATGGCATAAATGATAGCATAATTTAAACACATGTGCCAATAATCATGAAGTCATGGCATAAAATATAACCTAAGTATACATGACATTATTAAATAACCTAGACATAATCATGACATTTATATGATGAAAATAAATATGATTTCATGACATAGTATATGACAATCAAAACATGGCAAATAAAATATAAAAGTATAATAATACCTAAGTGTTAAACCCAAATTGTCATTTCTAGAATTAAATCCAATTTTGCCATAATACTAACTATCCCTAAAGTGTGCCAAAAATCTAAAATGGCACACCAAGACTTCTAGACCTAATTTGTGCCAATTTGATCAAATTATCAAACTTCCATTATTATATTGGCACAACCTAAAATCTTTTAGGATAAAAATCAATATTTTTTTCAAAGGTATACATAACCTTGAAAATGACCTAATGTGCCACCTTTACCATGGTTAGGTCAACTACCTATCCATTTGAAGTTGGCACAACCTAACCCATTTAGTGTGAATAGATCACGCTCCTAGGAACCCAAAACCTATTTGAGCTCCATGGGTTTACTAGGTATTCATAGGGATAACTTCCCTAGATACTCTCCTCATGACCCTCTTAGGCTTGGTAGCCTTGGTCATTGTGGTCTTGCCTAGGTTTGCTCTAGGGGTGACTCCACTTGTAATCTTCTTAGTATCTTCCCTAGATTTCTTCGAAACCCTAGCCACTAAGCACCTACCATGGTAAACCTTAAAGATGACTTTCCTAGTGACCTTGGCTCTCCTAGACCTAGGTTGTGTTCCATAATCGAATGGAACATTGTGATAAGTAGGCATTACCTTCTTGGACATAGGCTTGTGACCCAAACGTTGCTTGCCCTTGGGTGGACCTTGGTTCCTAGACCCTAGGTTTTGACAATTTGACCCTTTAATTGAATTTTGCATCCCTGCAAGGGTCTTTTCAATTTTTTTAAGCCTTGACCTCAAGACTTAGTTTTCTAACTCTAATCTTCCCGATTTAGATTTTTTATTAACCTTTTGGGAAAGATTCTTCCTAGGCATATGTCTACCCTTCTTAGGGTTAATGTCTAGGTGTTCTTCTACCTTCTTAATAGAATTCCTAGATAGAATGGGTCTAGAGTTGTTGTTTCTAGATTTGTCCTTAGATAAGGTAGGTTTAATATGATCCTTAGACCTAAAATTACAACTCTTAGCACCTAAACAATAAAGTCTATTATTTCTAGTAGCATGCTTTTCATGAACAATAGCAAGAGTATTAAAAGCATGCTTTTTAACATTAAACTTAGAAGGTGCATTACTAAATTTTACCTTAGGGTTTGCTTTAGAAGCTCCCCCTACATTTGATGCTCCTTCTTTTCTCTTATGACATTGACTTCTATAGTTCCCCTTTTGATGGTATTTGAAGCAAATGATATGCTCCTTGCTCCTTTGTCTTTGGGCACTGGTTTCCTTGGTCTTTGGCACGACTTGTGTCATCTTCTTGACCTTTTTAGGGCACTTTCTCTTATATTGCCCAGCTTCCCTACACTCAAAGCATATGATATGAATTTTATTTTTAAACGAAATGCTTGAGTTACCTAGGTCAATGGTGGAAACCGGAGTCAGTTCTTCATCTCCTCGACTGGAAGTAGATGACTCTTCTTACTCTTGCTCCGGCTAGGAAGATGTCCTAATATCCTCCCCCTCAATCCTAGAGGTGGAGACTTCCTTTACTTCTTCCTCTTCCACCGATCTAGAAGTTGACTTTTCTTCAACTTCCAAATCCTCACTTTCTTGTGAGGAAGAGCTTGCTTCTTCAGTCTCCTTGTCCAATTGAACCGATGATGGGTCTTTATGATATTTTGCCAACTCGCTCCAAAGCTCCTTGACATCCTTGTATTCACCTAAGCTACACAAGATATCATTAGGAATCAAATCAACCAAGAATTTTATTACCTTCTTATTTTTCTCGAATTCTTGGATTTGTTCCCCGACCCACTTATTCATTTTGAGGAAACCTCCCTTTGGCCCTATTAGATACTTGAATCCTTCCATCAAGGTGGACCATTCTTCAAAGTCCCTCATCATAATGAAGCCTTCAATCCTTCCCTTCCATTAATCGAAGCCTTATCATCCATAGAGCAAGTATGGAATTGGGGTGTTGATGTCCCATCCCAATTTTTTTTCAAGCTCCATCTTCTTCTTCACCCTCTAGCGGTGCTCTCTTGGTGGTTAGTCCAAATGAAGAGCGGCCTCACTCTAAAACCAATTGTAGGGAATTGGAGAATTTTCTTCTTCTTAGAGCCACTGGGCTCAGATACGAATTGTTGGAACCGTTGGTGACCGCTTGAGGGGGTGAATAGCGCGTTCGTCATTGTTTGATGGAATTCATTCATTCATCCCTACAATCATCGTTAGCACAGTGGAATATAGAAATACAAATGTAGAAACAAATACAAACACAAATACACATGATATACATCGTTCAAAACCTTAGGGTTCCTACTCTACGGGGCGAGCTCAACGAGCTCTAGTGATGACAACACCACTAATAAAAATTCTTCTCGAAAACAAGTTAGAGGTGGAGAAACCTCGTACAAAGATTACAACAGTAATACAATGAATTACAACAAGAAAAATTAAGCAATACACAAAACAAGTAAAGAACACTTTACACAAGAACTTTGGATTGCTTGCTTGTTGCTTGCTTTGGATTGACCTTGAAGGTCTGGAATGTAACAACAATTCCCCTCCAAAATTGCCCCAAAAATCACTGTAGAAATCCCTCCAGTCGAGCTCCTTTTAAGCCTCCTTGTGACTTGGATTTTCGCCTGACAGTCGACTGCTAACAGTATCGTTGTCTCACAAAGGACTTAATCAACGTCAGGATTCAAGCCAATGGTTACGCTGGCAGTCGACTGTCATTACCCAATAGTCGACTGCCATTACTCAACAGTCGACTGCTTGGGTCATAGCTGACTGAGAGTTGACTACCAAGTATTCAACTCCCGTAACCCGACCAACAGTTGACTGATAGGACATTTTCTACAGTCGAACACCAGTCAACTCTGATCAATTCAACTGGCCATAATCCCAGTCGACTACCAAGTGTCAAAACACTTGACCAATCAACTTGTCTAAAGCACCAGTAGATTGATAACCTCAAACATAAGCTTTAACCCCAAGTATGATGCCCTCATACTTGCTAGACCACCCTTACCCTAGATCTAAGCCTTCTAGCCACCTCCGTCAGCCTCACGCCTATCGGATCCCTCCAAGTCATCCATGCCCTATTCATCCATACTCTAGCCTTTTGTTGCTTCCATCGGCTATTGTCATGCTAATCGGGTCTATACCGCCAAGGTACATTGGGCTTACACTGCCAAGAATCCTGCTTGGACTTTATGTCGCCCTCCATTGGACTTATGCTGCTAAGACTCCACCCATGGACTTTACGCCGCCAATAACAACCCTTGGACTTTCCTGGCCAACCCATGTTGGACTTTCCATGCCAAGTATCCATGACTTGGACTTTTCATGCCAACCCATGTTGGACTTTCCCATTGCCAAGTGTCCCACTTGGACTTTCCATGCCAACTACCCATGACTTTGACTTTCCATTGCCAAGTACTCAAGACTTAGACTTTCCCATTGTCAAGACCCATGCTTGGACTTTCCATGCCAAATACCCATGACTTGGACTTTCCCATGACAATCACATTGTCATACATTTTGTCGAACATCAAAATACCGCTCGAGTCAAACTCGAGTCTTGTCAATCATGACTTGGGCCGATTGTACTAACAGTTAGGTTGATACAAATGATTCACTAATGCTTATGACATTTGGATGAGTCATTATATGTATCATGACATAGAAATCATAGACCAACTATGAGGAAAGAAAATGTTTAATTCATGAACATCTTCCCCAAAGATCATTGTTGGAAATTTTTAATGATTTCAAAACATTTCATATTTTGAAAATTGTGAGTTTATGTTTTAAAACATTTTAGGGAAAAACTAGGCTTCAAAGTCGATACAACTTTAGAGACTTTTGAAACTTTTAAATTTTTGTTAAATTTTTGAAAATTGAATGAATTTTCATGAAAAATCATTTTCCAAGATAAAGGAACTCCTAAGAAATGTATTCCCCAAATTTCATGATATTTCAGATTTTTCTAAATTTTTAATCCATTTCTGAAGTTGGCTTCAGAAATCAGAAAGTTCTGATTATTAGGCACCAGTTGACTGGTGACTGTCCCAGTCGACTAATGAATTGTGCACGAGAATAGCAACTTAGTTTTGAGTGTTTTAAGCATATTTTTGGTATTTTTTCCCTTAGATATTGATACCACATTGTATACTTTATGTATGATCTTTTTGATGGTGTCAATGGGGGAGAGTGTTGAGGTTTAAGTTAATCATGCTAGGGCATGTGTTAAGGGGGAGTTTTGATAACCATGTTTGATTTACATGTTGACTTTCCTTAAGTGTTTTTAAATGTTTTACCTAACTTAAACATATTGACACACATCAAAAAGGGGGAGATTGTTAGGGAAATCAACCCAAGTATGATCTTGGTTTTAATGTGTTCATCAAAGAGTTTAAGTTAGGATGTTATGCTTTTGATGTGTGTATTTAAGTTGTGCAGGACTTAGTAAATCACACATGAGTAGCTTGATGAAGCTTTGGTAAGTTCATCCATCTCATGGCTCGGGTCCTTGAGTCAGTGAAGGATGGCATGGGGAGAAGCCATGAGCTAGGTGCATCCGAGGGACTATCGGACGAGGAGCATTGTAGTGAAGCCAAAGGAAGCAGACATCAGAGCAAGACACAAAGGATGGCATGGGAGAAGTTGTGAGCTTAGTGCATCCAAGAGACGCAGGCCAAAGGAAGAGAGCTTCAATGGTGTGCTCCATGGAGAGATGATAGTTGAGCGAATGTAATTCGGGATGGGGTAGTTCAACTTAGGGAACATGGCCAAATGGCTAAGGTCAAGTGTCGGATGCTCAAACATATGTGTTTGAGGTTTTTCTCGATCGTCGGATGCTCAAAAATCTTGTTGTTTGAGGGTTTATCCAATAATAGTCGACTGATATAGGTATCAGTCGACTGGTCCTAGTCGATTGCTAGTTGACTAGTGTCAGCTAGGCTTTTGTGGCCTAACAGTAGACTGCCAAGGGTTGGCAGTCGACTGGTCCACTATCAGTCGATTGCCAAGGTATGGTAGTCAACTGGTATGAGTGGAAACAGGCATAGAAATGAGGCAGGCTTGACCAGCGGCTCGACTGCCTGTGCATTAGTTGACTGTTAGGGTTTGACAGTTCACTAATGGGCTATCCGTTGGAATTTTTCCAGCATGGATTAAGCCATTGTGAGACAACTACTACAAGAGCACTCGACTGCTGCATTCAACAGTCGACTGCTACTTGCCCAATAGGAAGAAAGCCCTTCTCTCTATAAAAGGAGGGTTTGGGAGACTTGGAGAGGTTAATGCTTTAACTTCAAACTTTGCTCCAAGTGCCCTAAACATTTTTACTCTCCTCTTTCCTATTTCTATCTCTATCCTATTGTAAGACGGAGAGTTTGTGTAAGAAAATTTCCTCCACCTTGGTTTGAGCTAAAGGAGGGTTTAGTTAAAGGGTTGAGGGAGTGATCCGCCTAACGGATTGTCGTGGACTAGCGGCAATGGCCGTGAACCACATTACAAGATTATGTTTGCATTGCTTTCTTTCTTTTCCTTTTGCTTTAATCTTAATTGTCTTTATTATCTTTATTTCGCTACACTGACGAGCATTATAGATGATTAAGCACGAACGAGTTCCATCAAGCATCACTTAGGCTATTCAACCCCCCCTTCTAGTCAGGCCATCGATCCCCAATAGACCTTGGCCTTGAAGAGGTAGCCCTTGTTGTGGTGTGCTTGGTCCTCCTCATTCTTGCTTCTAAAAATATTCTTTGGAGGTTGGAGAATGTCCATGGATGTTGGAGAGCATAGGTAGGCACAGGCTAGGACAGAAGTTTAAGAGACAACCAATTTGGGGCAAACGCATGGCTCTCACCCTTTTAATGGGGTGTGACATGGTCGTGTGTGGCTCTACCGCGCCTGCTGGAAAAAAATTTGAGAAAAATGCATGGTCGTGTGAAATTCACACGGTCGGTCGTATGTGGCTTTGGAATTTTCTTGGAGTGCCACACGGTCCGAGACTTTTCATACACCCCACCATATTCTCTTTTGGTCATTTGGCACGGCTATGTGAAATTCATACGGCTGCCCATGCTTTCTTCTGGGGTTCTAAAAACAATTTCTTCCTTCCACCTGACAAATTCTATATGACACTTAACAAACATAATGATAATAATGGGCGAAAAATTAAAACGTAAACTAGCATGCATGAATGCAAAAACTGAAAACAAATAAAGTTAAACTTGTGTTGCTTCCCAAGAAGCGCTTGTTTAAGGTCTTTAGCTCGGGCATACTCATCTATTCAATTAGGCTCCGGTGGTTCCATGAACCTCCACTCATCGACACTGGAATTTTTATCATCGATTGGGATCTTTGCTATCCGACAAGAAGAATACCTTACTGGAAAAAGGTCATTATACCCTAACAAGTTAAACTGTATGATCTCATCTTCCACTTACAAGGAGATTCAGTGCTTCTTCACATCAATGCGAGCCCCAGTAGAGGCTAGAAATGGTCTTCCTAGGATTAACAGGGTCTGAGGGTCCTGTCCTATGTCTAAAACAATGTTGGAACATTGGTGGTCGGCTAGAGGAGGGTGAATAGCCCTCTTTCGTCGTACAGTGGAATTTACTCGTTGATTGCTCGTCTACAAATTCGTTAGCGCAAGAGGAAATATAAACAATAAAGACAAAGCAATAAGTAAAGGAAATCAAATGCTAACACCAAGATGTAACATGGTTCACGGCCTTGCCGCTAATCCACAACCCGATTCGTCCAAGGTGAATCACGCCTTAAACCTTCCACTAATCTCTCATTTGCACAAAGCTAGGTGGAGGTAACCTTTCCTTACAAGAATTCTCTCCTCTTACAATAAGATGAAAATAAACACAAGGAAGAGAAGGAAAATCATTTTGAGCACTTGGGAGATGTTTAGCAATGAACCATTACCCTCCCAAAATGACCCAAGGCTTCTTTTTATAGAGAAGAAGCCTTTCTTACCATGCGCTGACGATGACCGATGCCTCGATAATGCGACTTCTTCCATGTTGGATTTCATCCAACGGCTCCCACATCAGTTGACTGATCTTCCCATCAGTCGATTGATGGAGACAAGAGTCGAGTCCCGCGAGCGAGCAGTCGACTAACAACCATTCTGTGCTCGAAACCCTCATGACCAGTTGACTGATGGTTCCGGCAGTCGACTACCAACCCTTGGTAGTCGACTGCTGGGACACAAACCTAACTCGAACACCAGTCGAGTCTATATCGACTTGGAGCAGTCGACTACCATGGCATGACAGTCGACTGATGTCGGGAAATCTCATCCGACACTTAGCCAATCGGCCAAGTTTCACCTAAGCGCTACCCCGTCCCGGGTTACAATCGCTCACTCTCATTCCCTTGGAGTCCCTCGCCTTTGAAGTTGTCTTCGTCTAGCCACATCCCTCGGTTGCGCTAAGCGCACGGCTTCGCAGTGCCATCCTTCACGTATCACCCTGATGTCTACTTCCTCCGGCTTCACTCCAATGTTCCTCGTCCGACGGTCCCTCGGATGCACCAAGCGCACGACTTTCGACTTCCGCAATGCATCTTTCACCGACTCAAAGATTGAGTCATGAGAGGTGAAACTTGCCAATGCTCTATGTGCAAATTACTAAGTCCTGCATCACTTCAATGCACACATCAAATCCAATACAATCCTAACTTAAATCCTTTGCCACACACATCAAAACCACATCACATGGGTTGATTGCCCTAACAATCTCTTCCTTTTTGATGTGTGACAATCCGTTTAAATTAGGTAAAAACAATAACATAAAACATAAGGCAAGAAAGCATGTAAGTAAAAACATGAGTATCAAACTCCCCCTTAAACATGCAACTCCCCCTTAAGACATGCTAAATTTTCCCTTTTAGCATGATTAACTTAAACCTATCAATTCTCCCCCTTTGACACCATCAAAAATATTATCTAAATGTTATACACGCATGACATCAACTCTAAGGAAGCAAAATATCCAAAAACCACTCAAAACCTGATAAAACAGGTTACTGTGGTTGTGCACAGTACATCAGTCGACTGAATCAGATTATCAGTCGACTGGCACATAGATTTTAGGTTTTTCTGATTTTTAAACTCCAATTTCAGAAATGCATTAAAAATTCTAGGAAATTCAAAAAATCATGAAATTTGAAGTACATATTTCTAGTGAGTTTATTTATCAGTGAAAAATAGTTTTTCATAAGAATTCATTTTATTATTGAAATTTAGGCAAAAACTCAAAAGTTGCAAAATATCTAAAGTTTGTATCAACTTTGAAGCCTAGTTTTGCCTTGAAACTTTTCAAAACATGAACTCACAGGTTATTAAACATAAAATGGTTTTGAAATCATTTGAAATATCCAACCATGATCTTTGGGCAATATATCTATGAATTAAACATATGCTTTCCCCATGATTGGTCTATTATTGCTCTATTGATACACTTAATGACCCATCTAAATGTCATAAGCATTAGTGGACCATTTGTATCATCCTATCATCTCACTCATTGCTATGTTCTCAATCAAGTTAGTCTTGTAGTGGGATGTGAGATGTTCCTAATGGTATTTACACTTAACCAAAATTTTCATGCATTTCTACCCATGGTTAAGTATCATCCTAAAAACCCAATCATGAACACACATCAATAATTATCAATCACGATCATAAATCATCAATTATTGCATATCATGATTATAAATTATAAAATTGAGCATGAATCATGATTTAAACATTCAATTTATGGGTTATGCATTATCATCACCCAACACTACATTAAAAATTTATAACTTAAACCATCCTAAGTTAACCAAATAATATGATATAAGTAAAATCCTTATGGTTGACTATCCTAGGGTTTTCCTAACCCTTAAGAATGGATTTGGGAACCCAATACAAATTCTTTCTTATAGGGTTCACCAAAAATTCCTTAGGGATGCATTTTCTAGCTATTGTTTTATTTTTAGCTTGACCCCTATCAATTAGGCATTGATAGGCCTTTTCATTTTTATTCCCCATGTAACCTAGGCCATTCCTATTGAAGCTTGCCCTTTGGCTCCCAATTATCATGTTCAAAGTATTGGAGCCTATAGTGAATTTCTCTAGGGCCTTAGTTAAATGGCCTACCTTTTCCCTTAAAACCCTATTTTCTTCCATACATGCATCACTAACATTAAAAGGCATGTAATCATCATGTGAGCATGCATCATTGATACTAGAAGAAACATTATCATTAATATTTAAACATGATTTTTCTAGCTTTTCTTCTAGGGCCTTTATTTCATTTTTCATGCTTTTGTTTTCCTTTTTAGCCCTAAATAATTCCTTAGTTAAGCTAGATATCATGGACATAATTTTCTTGGGAGGAAGATTTGTTACCTCACTTACCAAATCCCCTTCCGATGATGAGGATGAAGATGGAGACACTCCTCCTTCACTTGAGCTCTCCTCCTCGCTAGTGCTTCTTTCTTCTTCCTCGGAGGAGGTGGAGTCCAAGTCATCTATCCCCATTAGGGCAAGATTTGTGAAGGCTTCTTCTTCGGATGATGAGGATGATGGATCATCCCATGTGACCTTATGTGCCATAGCCTTCCCCTTTTCTTTGGCCTTCTTTTCATTCTCCTTTTTCTTGCTCCCCTTCTTCGTTTATTCTTTCTTCCTCCTCTCTTCTTTGCTCTTATTCAAAAGGGGATAATCATCCCTTATATGTCCCTCTCCTTGGTAATTGTAGCAAATTATCTTCCTCCTTGGCCTTCTCCTCCTATCATTAGATTTGTTAAATTTAAAATTTTTCAAAGCACGTCTTACCTTCCTTACCATGTATGCTTCTTCCATACTATCCATGGAGGAGGAGGAGGAGTCTTCATCGGATGAGGAGGGAGTCTCCTTCTTCTTCTTCCCCTTGTTGGCCATTAGTGCCACTTTCCTTGATAGCTTGATGCTTGGTTCTTCAATTATTCCTTCAAGCCATGTTTCATGTAGCTCCATGGTGGAGAAGAATTCTTCTAGGGTGCTCACTTCTAGATTCTTCGAAATGTAGAAGGAGTCCACCATGGAGCTCCACTTTGAGAACCGACGAAAGGCATCTATAGCCTTCATTATCATATCCTAGTTGGAGAGCTTTTCACCTACACTAGACAATCCATTAATTATTTCTTTGAATCTAGAGTGTAGTGATAATACCTTCTCCCCTTTATCGAGTTTGATGTTGTTGAGTTGGGAGCAGAGAAGGTCTCTTCTTGCAAGCTTCGCCTCGGAAGTGCCTTCATGAAGCTCTACCAATCTTTCCCACATCTCCTTGGCACTTTCACACTCTCTAATCTGGTTGATCTCTTGTTGGGGGAGCACGTTGAAGAGCTGGTGCTTGGCCTTTGAATTTGCAAGGCGCTCCTCCCTTTGCTTCTTAGTCTACCTTGACTTCTCTAGTACTCTCCCCTCTTTATCCCTAGTCATCTCAAAACCGTTTTCCATTATTAACATAATATCGAAGTCGGTTTCGAAAAATACCTCCATTCGCTTTTTCCACCAAGCAAATTCTCCTTCAAACTTCAACGGATGAATGTTGGAGCCGACCATCTCTTGATTGTGCTTGTTGCGGCGGTTAGTCCGGTGACAAGCGACTTGGCTCTAATACCACTTGTTGGAACGTCAATGGCTGGCTAGAGGGGGGTGAATAGCCCTCTTTCGTCATACGGTGGAATTTACTCGTTGATTTCTCGTCTACAAATTCGTTAGCGCAAGCGAAAATATAAACAATAAAGACAAAGCAATAAGTAAAGGAAATCAAACGCTAACACCAAGATGTAATATGGTTCACGACCTTGCCGCTAATCCATGACCCAATTCGTCCAAGGTGAATCACACCTTAAACCTTCCACTAATCTCTCCTTTGCACAAAGCTAGGTGGAGGTAACCTTTCCTTACAAGAATTCTCTCCTCTTACAATAAGATGAAAATAAACATAAGAAAGAGAAGGAAAATCGTTTTGAGCACTTGAGAGATGTTTAGCAATGAACCATTAGCCTCCCAAGATGACCCAAGGCTTCTTTTTATAGAGAAGAAGCCTTTCTTCCCGTTGGGCTCCTGGAAGTCGACTGATGCCTCGATCAGTCGACTGCCCCTATAGTTGTTGCCCTATAACGACTTCTTCCACGTTGGATTTCATCCAACACCTCCCACATCAGTCGACTGATGGAGCTAACAATCGAATCCTATGAGCAAGCAGTCGACTAACAACCATTCTGTGCCCAAAACCCTCACAACCAGTCGACTTATGCCATCATCAGTCGATTGATGGTTTCGGTAGTCGACTGCTGGGACACAAACCTGACTCGAACACTAGTCGAGTCTAAGTCAACTGATGTCGAGATATCCCATCCGACACTTAGCCAATCGGCCAAGTTTCACCTAAGTGCCACCCCATCCCGGGTTACAATCGCTCACTCTCATTCCCTTGGAGGCCCTCGCCTTTGAAGTTGTCTTCGTCCGACCACGTCCCTCGGATGCACCAAGCGCACGGCTTCATAGTGTCATCCTTCACTTCTCACCCTGAAGTCTACTTCCTCTATCTTCACTCCAATGCTCTTCGTCCGGCGGTCCCTCGGATGCACCAAGTGCACGGCTTCCGCAATGCATCTTTCACCGACTTAAAGACCAAGTCATGAGAGGTAAAACTTGCTAATGCTCCACGTGCGAATTACTAAGTAATGCATGACTTCAACGCACACATCAAATCCAATACAATCCTAACTTAAACCCTTTGCCACACACATCAAAACCACATCACATGGGTTGATTGCCTTAACACGTATGTATCAAGAATTTTTCTATAACAACCAATACATTTTTGAAAATGCCGACTGGTTCCCTAATTTGTGTCATCTGTTATTCAAAGAACCATATCTGTCGACTTTACCTCGTTCAGCCACATCTCCTTATAAAATGTATAGGGCATCATTTTGACTAATGTCCCTCGGTCACATAATGCCTCATCCAAATCTTTCCCATAGATCATGCAGGGTATGACAAAATCACCTTGGTGATCAAGCTTGGGTGGGGCCTTAACTTCGATTTCTACCGAGCTCACTATGTTGTAATCATGGATGCGCACCTCTTGGTACCTTTGTTTTCCAGACCTCACAACTCCTTTGATCCCCCGTCACACTCTACTGAGTCTTGTTGCCATACTGAATTGTACATAGTGTTACAATGTTCCCTCTAGCTTGGCTCAGATTTTCCGGGGGAGCAATCCATAGCTCATGATGTCATCTTGGATATTTGGGCTACCTGCATTTCCAACATCTTAGTGTGGCTTGTGAGACCATCGATAGAGGCCTTCAACTCCCTCAGTACCTCTTTAGTTCTTTGATGTCGCTGCTAGAACTCCACATTAGCCTTTGTCTAGTTTGCCATGAAGGCTTCCATCATTAACTCGAGTTTGGATTTAGGTGGTTGCTACTGCCCACTGCTCTTCTATCAGTACCCACTCAACTCTTGGAAATTTTCTGAATTATTTTTGTATGAAAAGTTTAGGTGATTCCTCCAGCTGGGATTGTACATGATAGAGTATGGATTGTTGGGCCTTTGATTGTAATCGCCCACCGCATCAATGTGCTCAACCTACCCTTCTGAGATGTTCTGCCCTCCATAATTGTAGTCTTCCTGATATCCTGTTACTCCATCACTAGAAGAATTAGGCGCACATATAGAAGCAAGGGTTAGGGAATCGAATCGTCTGCTCAATGCGTCCATCCTCGCTGCTAAATGATCTATAGAATTGATGACATATCTTTCGGCTACAGGTGCTGGATGATTATGTTCGAAAGCCCACTAATGGTGGTTTTGGGCCACCTCCTCAATAAGTTCTTCTGCTTCCTCGATAGTTTATTCATTAAAGCCCCTCCTACAATAGAATTCAGCGAAACCTTTGTGGTGTATGTGACCCCGTTGTAGAATATGTGAATCATGAGCCACCTCTCAAGACCATGGTGAGGACACTGATGAAGTAAGCCTTTGTCTTAATCCCAGTCTTCAAACAAAGACTCTCCTTCCTTCTGACAGAAGCTTGTGATCAGGTGGCGCATGTGAGCTGTTTTACTTGGTGGGAAAATTTTGTTCAAGAACTATAGCTCACACTGCTTACACATTGTGATGCTTCCCGAAGGCAATGAGTGTAGCCACATCTTTGCCTTGTCCTTCAGATAGAACGGGAATAGGATCAAACAAATCGCGTCTGCAGGCACTCCATTGAATTTGAGTGTTGAGCAAATTTCAAGAAATGTCTCCAGGTGTCACTTAGGGTCTTCTATCGCATCTCCTCTGAACTGACTCTGCTGGACCATGTGTATAAGTGCAGACTTAAGTTAAAAGTTATTTGTCGTAATCGAAGGTCCAACAATGCTAGATATGTGGCCTCTGGCACTCAGAGTTGTATAATGCCGCAGGAGATGGTTTGATGTAATTGAGAGGTATCCTAAGGCAATTTCCTTAGATGTTATTAATAAAATTCACTATTTGAGTATGTATTATTTATGTATTTGATTGGATCTTAAACTCATGTACTGAAGTCCACAATACGATGTATGGCATGAAAGAAATTGTGATTGGATCATAATTAGTTGGTATCTTATCATGTGTAATCATGTAAGTATTGAAACTATCCCAAGTCAATGAATTGATGAGATGGAACATCATCGATTCTGTGAGACTAGCACAAATATGCTCCTTGGTTTATCCAAGCATTTGTTACTCACTGAATGGAAGCATAGGGATGCTGAGAGTGAACATGTGGATGCTAGTTATGGTAACTAGTTCATTGGAGTGACCTGATATGAGACTTCATATGGTTCTATATGTTGTTGATGTTGGGATGTATACTGAAAGCCTAGCACTTTTTGTATGAACATTTTTATTTTGAAATAAGAATCACATGATCATGGTTTGCACTTTATATTTATTATATGTGTGCATATTGTCTAATACTTTACATTGTAGATAACATGGTACTTGGTGTGGCACAGAAGATCATGTTATCAGTCGCTTGTAGAATATAAGTAGAGGCTCACAACCAAGATGGTTTTGGACAAACCATTGGCATGGTTGTAGTGTAGCTTGGTATTGTTTTATCTTGAACATAGAGTTACACTAGTACACTTAGTTGTATTGAGCAGGACCGACATAGAGGTGATTCAATTTATTGCTGACTACATAATTGAATCGGACCTCGGATATTATATTGTACATGCTCTTAATCCCGATATAATAACGGGCACATGTACTTAGTATTTATTTCTTTGATTTACCAAAGGGTGAGATTTATATGGATTATATCAATATGCCTGCTAAGTTGGGAAATGATATTATTTACATGGTGTGCCATTAATTATAGGAGGAAACCATGTCCTATATATTAGGTTGATGATGTCCCCTTGAGGAGCTCATAAGGTTCATCATGTAAACCCTGCAGGTTGACTTAGTCAACATGATGATAAGGTTGAGTGGTACTACTCGAGGAGTAAGATGTTAATTGATTGATGGTCAGTAAATCAATTAATTGATGGACATTCGATATCTTAAACACGGGGAGATGGATGTACAAATAATATATGGAGCCCATATTATCATATGAGTGTTGGTGAGGTAATTCAATGATGATCCTCTAGTGGAATGGAACATCATTGATGGATCAAGTTTGTGTGGTTCCGATCCATCGGGTGGCCAAGACCCAACTCCTCCTCATGGTCCCTATTGTAGCCTATTAACACCTCATGAAGCCTAGATCCAATGATGGAAAACAAAACTCTAGATCCGACGGTTGAGATTAAATCTCTAGATCCGACGGTTGAGATTAAATCCCTAGATTCGACGGTTGAGATTAAATCTCTAGATCCGATGGTTGAGATTAAATCCCTAGATCCGACGATTGAGATTAAATCTCTAGATCCGACGGTTGATATTAAATCTCTAAATCCGACGGTTGAGATTAAATCCCTAGAACCAATGGAGGAGATTAAACCAAGGCCTAAACCTAACTCTATATATATGGGCTTAGGTTTGGGCGGCCAAAGAATGGAAAACCTAATTGAGATAAGGATTAGTTTAAGGGGCTTTGGCTTGGGCGGCAAGAAAAAGGATGAGGTTGTTGGTGCAGTAGGCACCTAAGTCGAACCTAAGTTTTAATTATAGCAAACGATACAAAGTTAATCATATATTGTTATCTCATGAGCTAAATCAAGTGTGCAGAAAAGTCTCAACGCTGGAGCTGAAGGCTAGCGACACCCGGAGGAAGCCGCGGTGGTCGGGCGACACTCAAGAGACTTCGGAGGGAGCCGAAGGAATTGAGTGGAAGGCCGGAAGCAAAAGCAACACGTAAGTACTGAGGTAAGCTCGTGTGTGCGAGCGTAAGTAAGGTCGTATCCTCTTTACGGGGATGATCTTAAGCGTAGATCCAACCAAAGACTTCTTATAGATGGTCTAGGTCGATATCGGTGTTGGAAGATTGTTGGTGCAATCGTCCCAGGTAGACTCCCGATGGTATTTTGATGATAGACAAAACTCATGACATGGGATTGTCATGGGAAGTCCAAAGCATTGCGGAGCCGTGCGCTCGGTGCTTGGTGAGAAAAGCATTGCGGAGCTGTGCGCTCGGTGCTTGGTGAGAAATGCATTGCGAAGCCGTGCGCTTGGTGCATTTGGGAAGTCTTGAGGACTTGGTAAGTTCACTAGGCTCGGGATCCTTGAGTCGGTGAAGGATGGCATTGCGAAGTCGTGCGCTTGGTGCATCCGAGGGACCGCCGGACGGGGAGCGAAGGGAGTGAGCCCAAAGGAAGCATACTTCTAGGGCATGAGACGCGAAGGATGGCGTTGCGGCGCGGCGCTTGCGATCAGGGGACGTAGGCCGAGGGAAGAGAGCCGTGGGGAACTCCATATGGACTTGGCCAAGTGGCTAAGATCGAATATCGGAGGCTCAAACATGGTAATGTTTGAGGTTTTAGCCGACATCACGATCGGGCATAAAGGTGCCCGATCGCTTCTAGGTCGAATAGGTTCGACGGTGTTCGATCAACCAGATCGGAGCCGATCGGCCGACCGCCGAGGGAGGGCGATCGATGGATGGGATCGATCGACCGCCAAGGACGGCAATGATCGATGACACCGCACGGGCAGAATGGAGTCGAGCTTCGCCAAAGACTCGATCGATGGATGATCAGTCGACTGATGGGTGCCATCAGTCGACTGATGTGTGATCCGTTGGAACTTGTCCGACGTGGATCCGGCCGTTGTGAGACAACGGCAACGATATCAGTCGACTGATGGTCACGATCAGTCGACTGATGGGCGCGAGATCAGCTTGATGCAGGTTATAAAAGGAGCTCAAGAGGAGGATTTCGCCCAAGTCTTTTGTGAAGCTATTGGAGGGGAATTGCTGCTGCATTCCAGACCTTCAAGAGCCATCTAAAGCAAGCAACAAGCAAAGGGTTCAAAGCAAGCGTTGTAAAGTGTTCTTTACGTGTATTTCGTATTTGTCTTTGTATTGCTTGTATTTCATTACTTAGTGTAATTGCTTGTGAGAGGTTTCTCCACCTCCGACGTGTAGTCGAAAAGGAGTGTTATAGTTAGTGCCGTGCGCATAACTAGAGCTCAAGGAGCTCGCCCGTGGAGTAGGAACCATTCGGTTCCGAACCACGTATATCTTTGTGTATTGCATGTGCTTGTGTGTATTTGTGTTTCTTGTTAGTATTATTATTGTTATTCCGCTGCACTAACAAGAATTGTAGACGAGCACGTACGACGAACGAACGAATTACGACATCCAACGAACGAGGGCTATTCACCCCCCTCTAGCCGGCCAATCGATCTCCCAACAAGTGGTATCAGAGCCAGGTCGCTCTTCGAGGACTAACCGCCGTGAGAGCACTACAAATGGCCGGCTTCATCCATCCACCGAAATTTGATGGAGATTTTGCTTGGTGGAGGAAACGGATGGAGGTATATCTTGAAACCGATTTTGATTCTATGTTAATTGTAGAAAATGGTTTTAAGATGCCTAGGGACAAATACAACAAGCCAATTGAAAAGTCAAAATGGACCCAAGACCAAATCAAAGACTTCAAGACAAATCTCAAGGTAATCAAGTTGATTAGTGATTTGTTACCTAATGCTATTTGGTCTAGATTGGGTGATTATAGGGATGCAAGGGAATTATGGAATAAGGTAATGAAATTCCAAGAAAATTCCCAATCGGCACAAGTAGAGGAAAATGCCGAGGAAGAAGCACCCACAACATTTGAAGATGTTGATGACTTGGTGGAAACCTCCACCTCTAGCTTTGAGGGGGAGGAAAGGCAATCTTCCATCCCGGAGCAAGAACAAGAAGCATCTACATCCGGGAGAAGTGAAGATCAAGAAGAGGCCTCCACCACCTCCCTAGGTAACTCAAGTGTTATCATTTTGAATAAAAATCACATAATATGCTTTGAGTGTAGGGAGAAAGGGCATTACAAAAGCAAATGCCCTAAATTGGCTAAGAAGAAGGCATCGACACCAAAAGTCAACCCAAAGTCAAAGGATGCCGGTGTTCCCTCAACTAAAAGCAAAGAGCACATTGTGTGCTTCAAATGCAATCAAAAGGGACACTACCGAAGCCAATGCCCTAGGGGGAGGAAGAAAGGGCAAGAAGGTGCAACTCATGTAGGGGGAGCTCCTAAAGCTAACCCTAAGGTACATTTATTTAATGCACCTTTAATTCCTAAAGTCAAAAAGCATGCCAAAAGGAATTATTTTAGCTCTCTTGCTATGATTAATGAAAAGCATGCTAGTAGGAATAAACATATTTGTTTAAGTGCTAAGCATGTTAGTTTCTCTAAGAACAAACCTAGGACTCACAATTCTAGATCAATTTTACCTAAAGAGTCAATTAGGAGAGTTGAAGAAAACTTGGGCATTAATCCCAAGAAATCTAGGCACATGCCTAAAAGGAAAAATATTTCCCCTAAATCTAATGAAAATTCAAAATTGAGGAAGTTGGAGTTAGAAAACCAAGCCTTAAGGTCAAGGCTTGAAAAATTGGAGAAGACCCTAGCATTAATATCAAATTCGGTTAAAGGGCCTAACATACAAAAATCAAAACCTAGAAAACAAGAAATGTCTAAGGGCAAGAAGGGTTTGGGTCACAAACCTATGTCCTACCATAATGTTCCATTTGATTATGGAACTATTTCTAGGTCTAGACAAACCAAGGCTAATAGGAAGTTATCCTAAGTCTAGCCATGGTATGTGTTTAGTGGCCAAGGACTTAAGAAAAACCAAGAAAGCCACTAAGAAGGTCAATGGAGGAGTCACCTCTAGAGTTGACCCAAGTAAGACCCATTTGACTAAGGCTTCAAAGCCTAAAAGGGTCATTAGGAAGGTATCTAGGGAAGTTATCCCTAGGGAATACCTTGTTAACCCAAGGAGCTCCAATAGGTATTGGGTTCCTAAAAGCGTGATCGATTCACGCTAAATGGGTTAGGGTGTGTCAACCCTAGGTGGATGGGTAGTTAACCTAACCATAGTAGAGTTGACACATTAGGGTGTGCCAATATGCTTGAGAAGTTTAAAATGATTTAAATTGGCACAATTAGGTCTTAGAGGTATTGGTGTGCCATTTTGGGTTTTTGGCACACTAGGGAGATGAATGGCTTTAAGGCAAATTGATTTAATCCCTAGAAATGGCAAATTGATTTTAACACTTAGGTATTCTAGACCTTAGTATATTTTTCTTGCCATGCTTTATTTGCCTTGCCATGTCATGACATCATTCTCATTTTTATTTATAAAAATGTCATGATCATGTTTAATGTTATTTTTAGATGTCATGTATGCTTAAGTTTCATTTACATGCCATGACATCATGATATTGGCATATGTTTTTATCTAAATCATATCTATGCCATAATCATCATGCATAATAAAATGAATTCAAGGACTATGGCACAATTTGATGGGAATCAAATAAATATTGCCTAGATATATGCATGAGACCAAGAAAAGAACAAAAACCCACATCTCACTATGTTAATTGCCTTGAATGTGTTTTACAAATCTAGATATTAGTGAGATGTTTAGGAAAATGAAATTAAAGGTTTTGAAAACATTTTGAAAACATTTTGCAAAACCTTGGTGAAGACTATCTTGTGATAGCTATCACCATTGAATGGGATGATACAAAGAGGGCTCTTTATTGAAGCTTTTCTAAACTTTTGAACTTTGTATCAATCTCCTAATTTAATGGGTAAAATAATTTTGCAATAATTTTCACCCATAATGATTGTAATAAGTATTATGCATACCAAATTTCAAGATTTATCTATGTATGTATATTTACTTATGGATTTGAAATTCATTTCAAATCAACAATCAAAATTCAGTTATCACCGATCGCTGTATGGCCAATGATCGACTGATGGTAAGCCCAGTTGACTGTTATCTGACAGAGTCGACTGACACAAGCTGATTTCGGGTAAATCTTGATAATTAGGCCCATGTTCAGCTAGGTTAAGGTCCCCAACCACTCCTAACCCTAGGATATGCTTGGGATAGCATTAGAGAGGGTGGAAATCCATTGGATATGGATTAGGAGTTGGGTTGAGGGTGAGTATCAATTTTAAGGTTGAAAAAAGTTCATTGTTGAACTTTGCCTTAATTTTGATTGGTAAATGTTCCTATTGGCTTAGGGACTCTCCAAGGACATTGTTGGTGCAATGGTCAAGGGGGAGCAAGCCTCTAGGGGGAGGAATCCATCATGGGAGGATGGATTTGTATTTCCTCATGGGAGGAAATTGGGGTGCCTCTCTTTAAGTGATATGGGATCACTTGGAAGATTGTAGGCATGTGTTCCTCCAAGGGAGAGATTGTAAGATCTCATTGGGATATGAGACATTCATACCCTTGGGGAGGACCTTTTTGATGTAATGTCAAAAAGGGGGAGAAGTTACCAAGTTACCAATTAGGGTTCGTTGGAATTCTCATTGGGATATGAGAATTGCCAATATGGGAGAATTGGTAGACTTGAGATGGTAGTTTTGTCAATCATCAAAAAGGGGGAGATTGTTGGAAGATTGTTGGTGCAATCGTCCCAGGTAGACTCCCGATGGTATTTTGATGATAGACAAAACTCATGACATGGGATTGTCATGGGAAGTCCAAAGCATTGCGGAGCCGTGCGCTCGGTGCTTGGTGAGAAAAGCATTGCAGAGTCGTGCGCTCGGTGCTTGGTGAGAAATGCATTGCGAAGCCGTGCGCTTGGTGCATTTGGGAAGTCTTGAGGACTTGGTAAGTTCACTAGGCTCGGGATCCTTGAGTCGGTGAAGGATGGCATTGCGGCCGTCGCTTGTGCATCCGAGGACCGCGGACGGGAGCGAAGGGAGTGAGCCCAAAGGAAGCATACTTCTAGGGCATGAGACGCGAAGGATGGCGTTGCGGCCGCGGCGCTTAAGCGCATCCGAGGGACGAGGCCGAGGGAAGAGAGCCGGGGGAACTCCGTGTGGACTTGGCCAAGTGGCTAAGATCGTCGGAGGCTCAAACATGGTAATGTTTGAGGTTTTAGCCGACATCGATCGGCATAGGTGCATCGCTTCTAGGTCGAATAGGTTCGACCGGTGTTCGATCAACCGTAGATCGGCCGACCGATCGCCGAGGGAGGCCGATCGGTGATGGGATGACGACCGCCAAGGGACGGTAGGTCGATCGATGACACTGCACGCAGCGAATGGAGTCGAGCTCGCCAGCACTCGACTGATGGATGATCAGTCGACTGATGGGTGCCATCAGTCGACTGATGTGTGATCCGTTGGAACTTGTCCGACGTGGATCCGGCCGTTGTGAGACAACGGCAACGATATCAGTCGACTGATGGTCACGATCAGTCGACTGATGGGTGCGAGATCAGCTTGATGCAGGTTATAAAAGGAGCTCAAGAGGAGGATTTCGCCCAAGTCTTTTGTGAAGCTATTGGAGGGGAATTGCTGCTGCATTCCAGACCTTCAAGAGCCATCTAAAGCAAGCAACAAGCAAAGGGTTCAAAGCAAGCGTTGTAAAGTGTTCTTTACGTGTATTTCGTATTTGTCTTTGTATTGCTTGTATTTCATTACTTAGTGTAATTGCTTGTGAGAGGTTTCTCCACCTCCGACGTGTAGTCGAAAAGGAGTGTTATAGTTAGTGTCGTGCGCATAACTAGAGCTCAAGGAGCTCGCCCGTGGAGTAGGAACCATTCGGTTCCGAACCACGTATATCTTTGTGTATTGCATGTGCTTGTGTGTATTTGTGTTTCTTGTTAGTATTATTATTGTTATTCCGCTGCGCTAACAAGAATTGTAGACGAGCACGTACGACGAACGAACGAATTACGACATCCAACGAACGAGGGCTATTCACCCCCCTCTAGCCGGCCAATCGATCTCCCAACAATCGGATGGTCGACGACCATCGAAATTATGTTTTTGTTGAGCTAACCTTGCCTTAGCATCGATCATTGCCGCTTGGAGGACTCGTGCCCGCCATAAAATAGTCGAGAAGGTCGACGAATCGATCGATCTTGCCATCATCGATCGGTGATGATTGCCATCGGTCATTCGGTCAAAGGATCAGCCTCGAGTAGTCAAGAGTTATCACCATTTTTTAAGGGGTTTTGTGCCCATTTGTGATTGTCTAAAGACCCATTCAATGAGGGGCTCAAAGGCTATAAAAGGAGGGTCAAACCTAGGGTTTTTCATCAATTCAAAAGCTTCCAAGTGCTTCGTCGCTCAGGCTCTCGACGGCATCCCCTCTGACGAAGCTGCAGACGACTAGAGCTTCAACCTCCAACCTTTAAAGTCGTCGGTAACGAAAGTTCTAAATTGTATTTCATCTTATTCCTTTTAGTAAAGCTTTCATTATAACGAGGAGAGGGGGAGTGTCCTTCTACCTCGGGCTTTTTGTATCCGTCTAACTCCTACCTCAAACGAGGAGGAGTTCTTTAGAAGTTTGCCCTCCGTACGTGGTCAAGGACCACTAGGGCCTTGGAGTAGTAGCCTTCGGCTACGAACCAAGTAAATCTCTTGTGTCTATTGTCTCCTTTACTTTTTGTTTTGTTTATCTTTCCTCTGCATATAAGTTTTTTTTAAAACGAATTCGTACTAAAAAGTTTCTATCGCTATTCACCCCCCCCCCTTTAGCGATCCGATTGATCCAAAAATTGGTATCAGAGACGGGGGTTGCTAAGATTTGGTGAAACCACCAATATAGCCTTTTTACAGATTTATTCTGTTTTTTTATTTATTTCTCTTTGTTAAGTTTTTCTCCCGCACTACTAATCCAAGACGCGAGTCTTGGTACTTGTCTTCGTGTTTTTGTCGTTGTTAGTTTCTTCGTCTCCGTCTATTTGTGTCTTTTGTTCTAATGGCCCATCTCGAGGGTTTTAGCATCGTCCGACCTCCGTTTTACAACGGAGATGACTTCCGTTATTGGAAGGGTCGTATGGAATGCTTTCTCAAAACCCAAATCGATATGTGGATCATAATCTAAATGGGTTTCACACTTCTGACTAATGAAGTGGGTGACTCCTTGGATTATGATCAATGGACCATTGCGACAAAATGACAAGTCGAAGCCGACGCCAAGGCAACACAAATCCTCCAATGCGGCCTATCCAAGGAGGAGCTAAATCGCGTCGGCCCCTTCATAAGCGCAAAAGATCTTTGGACGAAACTAGTGGAGCTACACGAAGGGACCGATGAAGCCAAGGTATGTAAGCGTGATCTTCTTTTCAATAAACTATATAACCTAAAAATGCAGGAACACGAGTCCGCGACCCAACTTCACGCCTGAGTCCAGGACATAGTCAACAACCTACACGCAATCGGACAAAAGGTCGAAAACCGCGACCTTATAAGGTATGTTCTAAACTCGTTTCCGAGGACTACCTTGTGGGCATCCATGGTCGATGCCTACAAGGTCTCCGAGGATCTTTCTAAAATTAGGTTAGATGAACTCTTTTCCGATTTCGAATTTCATGAGCAGTCCAACTCGGAACCCGAGAGGGGTATAGCCTTGTTTGCAGGATCAAAGAAGAAGAAAATCGCAAGCAAGCCACCACCAACCGAGGAGGAAGACAAGTCCAAAGAAGAAGTTGACCCGAAGTTGACTGCTGAACTAATGAACCTAGCTCGAAGGATAGCCAAGGGACGAAAGCGAACCACAACTCGACCCAACCAAGGTAAGTCTAAAAGTTCTAATATTAGGTGTTATGAGTGTAACAGATTTGGACATATCAAGTCCGAGTGCCCCAAACTCAACCACAAAGCACCTAAGCACAAGAAGGCCCTCAACGCGACATGGGAAGAAGCGTCATCCGAAGAAGACGAAGACCACGTCTTCATGGCGAAATCGATTGAGTCAGACACGGAGACCGAACCTGAACTTGAGTCAGAACCTGAGGATGACTCGGACTACGAAGCTACCTTCAAGTCAAGCCACGGATACGCATCCGGTTCAAAAGATACCCTTAAAGTAAGTCGAACTTTATTTAATACTTTACATAATACGGTTAGGTTTTTGTCTAGGAAGTTAGCTAAGTCCGAGTCCAAGGTCGAGACCCTTGTTGAGGAGGTTAAACTCATCAAACACGAGGTCTCCCTAACCTCTTCGACTAGTCGAGTTCAAGAAAAGGACTCAACTCGAGTTGAAAAGCTCAAAGTTGAGAACTCTCTCTTGAAAAGTCAAGTTGAAGATCTTAGGAACACGTTGGAAAGGTTCACTTCGGGATCCAAAGGACTTGACCTCCTACTTGGATCTCAAAGGGCCGTGTACAACAAGGCTGGACTAGGGTTTAACTCAAACACGACTAATAGGTCGTATATGTCGATTGTAAGTCAACATAGGAAACATGTCCAAGCATGGGTCCCTAAGAACCTTTTGATTTCAACTCTAGGATCCAACCCGTACTGGATTCCCAAGAACCAAATCCACTATGTGGATAGACCGAACCGATTCAACGGTCTAGGGGGAGCCAGTACAAAACATGTTTGTGCTTTAACTTAGAAATTGCATTCTTTAACTTAGAAAGTTTGTGCTTTAACTTAGAAATTGCATGTTTTAACTTAAAAAGTGTGTGCTTTAACTTAGAAATTGCATGCTTTAACTTAGAAAATTTGTGCTTTAAAACTTGTGAACTCACTTAGAACACAAACATAACCAACTAAAATTCTTCGAAAAGATTGAGCCTCGGGGAGCCTCTTTTCAAAAATAACCAGTTAGACTAGGAGATAGTCTTAGGTGAGTCAAGTCATCATTTTCTTGAAAATGGATTTGTCTAAGGAAGTGGTCGATGATCCGATAAAAGAAGGCCCCTATGCCTCGCCACGACCTGGAAGCCATGATCTTGAAAAGGTAAACTTGACAAGCCTAGGTTTAAATCCAAATCTAACATAAAATTACTTAAATGCACTTAATCAACTTAATTGGAAGTCATCTCACAAAAAACACATAAGTATAACATGATTGATCATATAGACACAGGTGAGACGACCTAGGTTTAACAACTTACAACCAATTTTTTTTTAAAAAAAAAAATCTAACATCCAATCCAACCACCTTGTGTGTAGGATCAATGGATGTTGGACAGCGGTTGCTCCCGACACATGACCGGGGATCAACTCAAATTCACAAAGCTTCGATTCAAACGACAAGGATCGGTAGCCTTTGGGAATAACGGCAAGCTCAAAATCATCGGATCAGGTGATATCGAGCTTAACTCGAATTTTGTTATTAAAAATGTATTACTTGTAGAGAATTTTGAATATAACCTGCTTAGCGTAAGCCAATTATGTGATAATAACTATAAGGTCGTATTTTTAGAAAATGAATGTGTAATTAAAACAAATAAAACAGCTAAAACAATACTCAAAGGAACTAGGACAAATAACATTTATACAATTAACTTAATCAAATCCTCAGCCAAATGTCTTATGACACAGGAAGAGGAATCATGGTTGTGGCACCGACGACTCGGTCACTCGCACCCAAGACTCGTCCACATGATGAGTCAGAGTGGCTTAGTCAGAGGCTTACCCAACCTCAACAACTTGGCTAATAAAATCTGTAATGCTTGTCAACAAGGAAAACAACCTTGGACACAACACAAGTTAACTAACCAAGAACGAACCTCAAGTGTACTTGAGCTCCTACATATGGATCTATTCGATTCACATGGAGCCAAGTCACTCAATAGAAGTCAATATTGCTTAGTCATAATTGACGACTACTCCAGGTTTACCTGGGTTAGGTTCATCAAACATAAAAATGATACCCTAGATCAATTAATCAATCTATTCAAATTAATCGAGAATCAAAAAGACCTTAAGGTTAAAAGACTTAGAAGCGATCATGGTGGTGAATTCGAAAATCAAAGGTTCACCGACTTCTGTAACCTAAACGGATACCACCATGAATTATCTTGCCCTAGGACCCCTCAACAAAATGGCCTAGTGGAGCGGAAAAACCGAACTCTACAAGAAGCCGCTAGGACCATGTTGAACGAATACGACCTACCCGATAGGTTTTGGGCAGAAGCCGTGAGTACAACATGCTATGTCCAAAATAGGATCCTTATGGTAAAAAGGCACCTTAAGACCTCATACGAGATTTATCACGATAAAGTACCCAACATCAAGTACTTTAGGGTATTTGGGTGTAAGGTACATATCCAAAACACTAAGGATTACCTAGGGAAATTTACATCCAAAACCACGACCGGAATCTTTCTAGGATACTCGACTACAAGTCGAGCTTATAGAGTATATAACCACGACACCCTTAGAGTCGAGGAGACTATCAATGTAGTATTTGATGAAGGACATGAACCTACAAAACCCCCAGCAACCCCAATTAGCGAGCCGATTCATACTAGACCTAACTCTGATCCGGAGATCAGGTCTAGTGTTAATCCTAACCTAAGTCACTCTATTGATCAAGTGATAGATGACTCCGACCAAACTAGTGTTCAACCAAGTCACCCCATTGATCAAGCATTAGGTGACACAAACCCAACCCAATCTAGGATTCAGACTAACCACCCTATCGATCAAGTGATAGGAGATCCTAATCTAGGAGTTAGAACTAGAGCATCCTATAGGAACTTTAGTCAAATTTCCTTAATTTCAAAGATAGAACCCAAATCAATTGAACAAGCACTTCTTGATCCCGATTGGATTATTGCAATGCAAGAAGAGCTAGCTCAATTTACTAGGAATGAAGTGTGGGAATTAGTACCACCATCTAAAAACAAAACGATAATTGGAACAAGGTGGGTGTTTCGAAATAAGCTTGATGATAAAGGTGAAGTAGTTAGAAACAAGGCTAGGTTAGTCGCCAAAGGGTTTAGTCAAATCGAAGGCTTAGATTACGACGAAACCTATGCCCCAGTAGCTAGATTCGAATCCATTCGAATGTTGCTAGCTTATGCCGCACATCGAGGATTTAAGCTGTTTTAAATGGATGTTAAGTCGACATTCCTAAATGGATACATTAAAGAAGAATTTTATGTCAGCCAACCGCCCGAATTCGAAAATCTAGATAAACCCGACCATGTTCTAAAACTTAAGAAAGCTCTCTATGGACTTAAACATGCTCCTCGAGCTTGGTACGAGAGACTTTCAATCCATCTTAAGTCAAAAGGGTTTAACCAAGGCTTAGTTGACCCAACTCTCTTCGTAAAAACCTTAGGTAAAGAAATATTCATAGCTCAAATTTACGTAGACGATATAATTTTTGGAACCTCTAACTCAGCCTTACTAAACGAGTTCGTTTCACTCATGGAAAGTGAGTTCGAAATGAACTTGGTAGGCGAGTTAAGTTTCTTTTTAGGTCTACAAATTAAACAAACTAAGGATGGTATATACCTATATCAACAAAAATACACTAAGGAGTTAATTAAAAGATTTGGAATGCAAGATGCTAAGGTAATAAACACCCCAATGGCGATAAATGTTAACATAGGAGAAGACCTAGAAAGTAAGTCCATTGACTTAAAATACTATAGGAGCGTAATAGGGAGTCTCCTATACTTAACTGCGAGTCGACCCGACATCCTATTCGCAGTAAGTATGTGCGCCAGGTTTCAAACCTGTGCTAAGGAGTCTCACCTAACCCTAGTTAAGCGTATCCTTAGATATCTTAAGGGTACACTTAACGTTGGTATTTAGTACCCTAGATCTACGGAGTTCGAACTAATCGGCTACTCCGATTCGGATTATGCCGGTAGTAAGCTCGATAGAAAGAGCACGAGTGGTTGTTGTCAACTTCTCGGCTCGAGTCTAGTGAGTTGGTGCAGTAGGAAACAACACTGTGTTGCTTTATCTACCACCGAAGTCGAATACATCGCGATGGGTGAGTGTGTCACGCAGCTTCTTTGGATGAAGCACACTCTCCGCGACTTTAAGTTAGACTTTACGAATACTAAACTTCACGTAGATAACATTAGTTCAATTAATCTTACAAAGAATCCGATATGTCACTCTAGGACCAAACATATAGAGGTCAAACACCATTTCATTCGAGAACATGTGGCCAACGGAGCCATACACCTCGAATACGTCGAATCGAAGTCTAACTTGGCAGATCTATTTACTAAACCCCTACCCGAAGCCGAATTTAGTCTATTAAGACGAAAATTGGGCATGTGCGTAATAGAATAGGTACATGCAAATTATATGTTCTTACTACTATTTCTTTAATTTCATTTTTATGGAACTAGCATAGGACATACCTTAGATATCATGCACCTATAGATTTAAGGAGCCAGTACATCTCACAACACATAGGACTAATGTGTTTGTGTACTTAGCCACGTAGATGGGCGTGAGATGTTAGGACCTTACTCCTGGTTCCAGATGTAGAGCTAGTGCATCACTATGAACCACGGAGTATAATCATACATACTAACCGACTCTGACCAGGACTGGTTGATCTTACATATCAATCAAGCCAAATATGAGTCGAACATTTTATAGATGATCTTATTTTCAGTATATTTTTTTATAAAAAATGGGGAACATGCTTGGACTTTAAATTTAACACTTATTTTCTTTTCCACACACCCCTTACTCTTTTCTATATACGACAAAAGGGGGAGAAAAAGGCCAAAGTTAAGAGGTCAAATTTTTTTTTGATAACTTAACTCTTACTTCATATTTAAACCAAAAGTTAAAACTTAGTTAACTTTTACCAAAAGGCCAAAGAATTCTTAACTTAAACTTATTTGTGCCGTCTACGTTTTACTTAAACTTATTTTTTAAACTTTATGTCATTAATGTTTTACTTAAGGGGGAGAAAGGGCTTAACTAAAACATTTTACTAAGGCCATCTTTAAGTAATGTTAATTACTTAAAGCAACCCTCAAGGGGGAGGATTAAGGTTTTTCTTCAAGACTCACCCTCGGTCAAGGGGGAGGATTCCTCAAGGGGTAGTACTTGAAGAAAATCCTTACTACTCCAACTTAATCTTCATATTTTTTGTTTCTCATGCACATTATTACTCTTCATGCTTGCTATTTACTTAACTTTGTATGTGGGTTTGCCATAAATCAAAAAGGGGGAGATTGTTGGTGCAGTAGGCACCTAAGTCGAACCTAAGTTTTGATTATAGCAAACGATACAAAGTTAAGCATATATTGTTATCTCATGAGCTAAATCAAGTGTGCAGAAAAGTCTCAACGCTGGAGCTGAAGGCTAGCGACACCCGGAGGAAGCCGCGGTGGTCGGGCGACACTCAAGAGACTTCGGAGGGAGCCGAAGGAATTGAGTGGAAGGCCGGAAGCAAAAGCAACACGTAAGTACTGAGGTAAGCTCGTGTGTGCGAGCATAAGTAAGGTCGTATCCTCTTTACGGGGATGATCTTAAGCGTAGATCCGACCAAAGACTTCTTATAGATGGTCTAGGTCGAGATCGGATGGTCGACGACCATCGAAATTATGTTTTTGTTGAGCTAACCTTGCCTTGCAGCTAGCATCGATCATTGCCCGACTTGGAGGACTCGATTGCCATCAAAGCGATCAGGTCAAGAATCGATCGATCCGATCATCATCGATCGATGATGGCCATCATCATTCTTGGTCAAAGGATCAGCCTCAAGTAGTCAAGAGTTATCACCAATTTTCAAGGGGTTTTGTGCCCATTTGTGATTGGCTAAAGACCCATTCGATGAGGGGCTCAAAGGCTATAAAAGGAGGGCCAAACCTAGGGTTTTTCATCAATTCAAAAGCTTCCAAGTGCTTCCGATACACTCCGACTCTCCGACATCCCTACGACGAAGCACTGCCGAGACGATGACTAGAGCTTCAACCTCCAACCTTTAAAGTCGTCGGTAACGAAAGTTCTAAATTGTATTTCATCTTATTCCTTTTAGTAAAGCTTTCATTATAACGAGGAGAGGGGGAGTGTCCTTCTACCTCGGTCTTTTTCTATCCGTCTAACTCCTACCTCCAACGAGGAGGAGTTCTTTAGAAGTTTGCCCTCCGTACGTGGTCAAGGACCACTAGGGCTTTGGAGTAGTAGCCTTCGGCTACGAACCAAGAATATCTCTTGTGTCTATTGTCTCCTTTACTTTTTGTTTTGTTTATCTTTTCGCTGCATATAAGTTTTTTTTTAAAACGAATTCGTACTAAAAAGTTTCTATCGCTATTCACCCCCCCCCTCTAGCGATCCGATCGATCCAACAGAGGCTAGGGTTTTTGGGTGGCCACAATTAAGGAAAGGTATTCTTCTTCTTTTTCCTTTGGTTGCCGGCACCTTTTCTTCCTCCTTCCTCCTTGGTTTGGCCGATGCCCAAGCTTTTCCCCTTGATCTATGGCTTGTGGTGGATGAGATTAGGGTTGCTTCCCATGGGCGGCAACCAATCCTAGTTGGGATAGGAATAGGAGTGGGGGCTAGTGTTAGGGTTTGGTTGTTGGTGTTGGGCGGCAACAAGGAGAGGGAGCTTATTCTTCTTCTTCCTAATTATGGCCGACCCCTCTTCCTTCTTCCCTCTACCTTGGCCAAAGCTCAATCTATTCTACTTCCCTTCATCCTTAGCCGGAAATTAAGGAGAACCTAGTTTAGGGTTTGGGCGGCAACAAGGAGAAGGGGTGTTTTCTTTCTTCTTCTCCAAGTGTTGTGGCGCCCTTGTTGTTTCTCTTTTGGTTGGTTTCCATACTCCATTTTATCTTCCTTGGCCGGCGGCAACATCGAGTTTATTGACTTGGTGGCCAGTTCTAGAAAGGAAGATGAGTTTTGTTTTAGGATCTTCCTTTGTTTCTAGTGAACAAGGAAAGGAAGATCGGTGATCTAGGAGGCTTCAACTTTTGGTAGATCGTCGCCCACACGACGTCCAAAAAGAGGAAGGACATACAATAGAAGATCAAGAGGTATAACAAGAGGTACAATCTTGTTTATTTTGATTAATGTTCTTTTGTATTATGTTTATAATTGTTTTTCAATTATATGCATGTTTTGTGTGGATGGTTACTTGCTTGTATTTGTTTTTCCAAATAAAAGCATGTTATATTTCTGTAAATGGATAAATAATACTTGGATCCCGAGTATAAACACAAAAACCGGTGATCCGGACATCGTCTATTCCGTGGCTACTCATAGAATAGAGGTTGGTCGCTTGAACAACTTGGTTGTTCAAGTGACCTCTCTAAACGAATAGCACGACGATGACTTGGTTGCTTTGGCAATCCCTTTTGTCTAGGATTAAATTTTTTTAATCCGGGGACATCGAAGGGATCACCATGGTCAAGTAACCGAGGTGAAGTGGAAAGCAAAGTTTCCCCTCACGGACTCGACAAGGAAACCCTTCAATTGGTATCAGAGCATCGGTTTTTGGTTTTGTGTGTTTAGGATTCGGTTAATTTTTATGCACTTTTTCATATATTATATGTGCCGGATAATAATAGGATATGCGTAGTTTAACTCTTTGGTTGCAGGCATATGATCCGACTATTATGGTCATATGTGTGTATGTGATTGTATGTGTGTAAATATTTATTTTGTCGAATCCTCGGGGTTGACGAGGCTAGTATTTAGTTTTATGTAAATTAAATACGGCATTGTTTAGTCACTCTTTATTTTATTTTACTTTTGATCTAGATTTCATGTACACTCCCTCGTGGAGTATAGGATCGATGGATGTAAAATAAAATAGGTTTTAGTCTCGGCTCGGATCTCCGGATGGCTCGTACATGACGTAGGAGGAGCGGACGAGGTGGTGACACGACGGGATGCATATTGGAGAATAATACCATAATAGTTGGGAAAATTCTGATTTTTTCCATATTTTTTGCTAATTTGTTTTATATGCATGTTGTGTGTGCTTGAAAATTCCTCACTGTCAATTTACTAAGTGGGAGAGGGACATTTTAATTAATTCTCACGGCCTCCATTACAATTTGACGTGTGATGCAACAAACTTGCGTGTCGGCTCTGAGTGCCTTCCTCCCCATCGGATGAGTTTGTTTGCGGATCACTAGGTCAAATAATGGTTATAGAAAATTATGTAGGAGCGTGTGTACTTCCCCATCAGTAAGGCACATAATCCGAAATAATTCCCTTAGTATCGTGTAATGGTGCACACTTAGATGTAAATAAAAAGTATCCTCCCCATCGGAGTCACTGCTTTTATTTGTAGGGCCAAAGAGGAACCAACTATTAATTTTATTTGTTAAAAAGTAAGGTTGACAAGATAGTAAAATTAATGGGTAAAACCTCCTCTTACAAATGTAGAATTCGTATACGTCCACACTATCGTGGCATGCGATATTCTCGGTATTTTGAGGTGTTGGTTGATATCAAAATTTTATTGTTTGACCAATCAATAATTTTTTGAAATCTACAGTAATGATCTATGTGATTCTTAGGATTTTCAAAATGACTTTCAGTCCACTTGTTGTGATACTAAAGGAAATAAATTTACTGTACCCGAATAATGTTGATTGGAAAAGAATCTAGATATTATCTTATCTGCTAAGGAGTACAAGTATGCACTCTTCGAAGAATGTCCTCAAGCCATGGTTGCTCAAAAAAGGTTTCTACTTCTAAGCCGAAAGGCAAGAAGAAGGAGAAACAAGGTGGAGCAAATATGGTGGGAGGATCTCAGGGAGGAGTGAAGAAGCCGAAAGGCAAGTACTTTACTTACAAGCAGGATGGACATTAGAAGAAGGACTGTTCCAATCCAAAGCAGAACAAAGATATATCCTTTGAACTAGTCGTTGAAACATGGTTAGCGGTGTTATCTACTGGTACCAGGTGTGTAGGTATGGGATCCACTAATCATGTCTGCAATACTTTGCAGGGGTTCCAGGAAACCCGATGACTAGCTAAAGGGGATATTACCATTTACTTGGGCAATGTCATGAAGATGGCAGCTATTGCAATGAGAGATGTTTTATTTATCTTTTGAGAAAAATAAAGCTTTTGGTTCTTAAGAATTACCTTTATGTACCCTTATTTAGAAAGAATTGATTTCGGTTTCTAAATTGTTTATAGATGGATAATCTATTTCTTTTAATGACAGAGATGTTATAAAAAGGAATAGGGACATTATTTGTTCGGGTGCATTGATAGGAAATTTGTACACACTTGAACCAAAACCTCCCACGATGCAAATTGAAGTTAATAACTCATCTTCTAAATCCAATAAGAGAAAAGAACCTTCGAAGATGAACCAAACATATCTTTGGCATCTTAGGCTTGGTCGCTGATGGACCTTTGGGTTCATTAGTGGTGGAGGATCTCCCAACCTGTGAATCTTGCTATGTCTATCCTGGCAAGAGGTAGTTTTGAATATTTCATCTTTTTCATAGACAATTATTCAAGATGACACTACGATCTGATCGTGGTGATGAATACCTCTTGGGAGAGTTTAGGAATTACCTATCAGAGGTTGGGATTCAATCCCAATTGTCTGTACCTGGCACACCCCAGCAGAATGGTGTAGAAGAGCGAAGGAATAGGACTCTTATAGAGATGGTTAGATCGATGATGAGTTATTATGACTTGCCAGATTCGTTCTGGGGATATGCTCTAGATACGGTGGTGTACATTCTGAACTTGGTTCCATCTAAATCAGTACCCTCTACTCCCATAGAGTTGTGGACTAGGTGAAAGCCTAGTCTAAGACATATTTGGATATGGGAGTCCAGCACATGTGCTGAAGGCAGATACTGATAAGTTGGAACCTCGTACAGAAGTATGCATGTTCGTTGGCTATCCCAGGGGAACGAAGGGTGGATTATTTTATAGTCCTAGAGATCAGAGGGTGATTGTTAGCACGAACGCCAGATTTCTAGAGGAAGACTATGTGATGAGCCACAAGCCCATGAGTAAAATTGTTCTGGAGGAGTTAAAAGGGAAGTCACTTTTTTAGTACCACCAGTACAAGAGGACATACCACATGTCACTGCACCGCGTGTCACAGAGGATACACAGGTGATACCTCGTCGTAGTGGGAGGGTTGCGAGTTAGCCTGATAGATTCATGTTCTTGGGAGAATCTTCTGATTTGGTCCCTGGCGAACATGAACCTGATCCCTGAACATACGACAAGGCAATCCAAGATATAGATGCAGCATCTTGGCAAAGTGCAATGAATACTGAGATTGAATCTATGGATTCAAGTCAGGTCTGAAAGCTCTTATGCATAGCAGCTCATATGGATTATGAGGTGTGGCATATGGATGTCAAGATAGCTTTCCTTAATGGAAGTCTTAAGAAAAACATCTACATTAAGCGACCAGAGGGATTTATTGCTAAGGGAAAAGAGCATCTTGTATGTAAGCTTAATCGGTCCATTTATGGATTGAAGCAAGCTTCGAGGTCTTGGAACATCTGCTTTGAGGAGGTAAATTAGTCTTATGGATTTATTCAAAGTTCGGATGAGTCTTGTGTATACAAGAGATGTGATGGAAACGTAGTGGTATTTCTTGTACTATACGTAGATGCCATTTTGGTGGTTGGAAACAACATCGAAGTGTTATCGGACGTAAGGGTATGGTTGTCCAAACAATTTGATATGAAGGACTTAGGAGAGGTGAGACACATCCTTGGGATCAAGGTTATAAGGGATCGCAGGAAAAGGATGTTGTGCTTATCCCAAGCTTCATACATAGACACGATTATGGATCATTTTAGCATGAAAAACTCCAAGAAAGGTTTTCTACCTTTCAGGCATGGAGTTCCTTTATCAAAGGAGATGTGTCCTATATCATCTGAAGAGATAGAGGAGATATAGGCAGTTCCTTATGTTTCGGCGGTAGGAAGCCTCATGTATGCGATGCTCTATACGAGACCAGATATCTGCTTTGTCGTGGGCATGGTCAGCAGATATCAGAGTAATCCAGGACAAGGATATTGGACTGCGGTAAAGCATATATTGTAGTGCCTGAGAAGGACTAGGGATTATATGCTGGTTTACCGGGCAGACCAATTATTCCCTGTGGGTTACACGGATTCCGACTTCCAATCTGATAGGGATAACAGTAAGTCTACCTCAGCGTTTGTGTTTACTTTGGGAGGTGGAGCCATTGAATGGAGGAGTGTCAAGCAGAAATGCGTGGCGGACTCTTCCATGGAAGCTGGGTATGTGGCAGCCCCTGTGGCGGCCAAAGAAGTTGTGTGGCTCAGGAACTTTCTGATGGACTTGGATGTGATTCCTGGTTTGCCCAGAACTATCATAATTTATTGTGATAATAATGGTGCAGTTGCAAACTTGAAGGAACCACGAGCCCATAAGGCTAGTAAACACATAGAACGCAAGTACCACCTGATACGAGAAATCGTAAAGGAGGTAGAAGTTGTTGTCGCCTAGATTGCATCAAAGGATGACCTGGTATACCTTTCACTAAGGCCCTTCTAGCGAGAGCTTTGATAGGCATGTGGAGGGAAGGGGAATCAGATGTATGACAGTATGAGGACAGCATAGTCTTTTAGTATAAGTGGGAGATTGTTGGGATCTATACTGAAAGCCTAGCTCTTTTTGTATGAACATTTTTATTTTGAAATAAGAATCACATGATCATGGTTTGCACTTTATATTTATTATATGTGTGCATATTGTCTAATACTTTACATTGTAGATAACATGGTACTTGGTGTTGCACAGAAGATCATGTTATCAGTCCCTTGTAGAATATAATAGAGGCTCATGACCAAGATGGTTTTGGACAAACCATTGGCATGGTTGTAGTGTAGCTTGGTATTGTTTTATCTTAAACATAGAGTTACACTAGTACACTTAGGTGTATTGAGCAGGACCGACATAGAGGTGATTCAATTTATTGCTGACAACATAATTGAATCGGACCTCGGATATTATGTTGTACATGCTCTTAATTCCAATATAATAACGGGCACATGTACTTAGTAATTATTTCTTTGATTTACCAAAGGGTGAGATTTATATGGATTAAATCAATATGTCCGGTAAGTTGGGAAATGATATTATTTACATGGTGTGCCGTTAATTATAGGAGGAAACTGTGTCCTATATATTAGGTTGATGATGTCCCCTTGAGGAGCTCATAAGGTTCATCATGTAAACCCTGCAGGTTGACTTAGTCAACATGATGATAAGGTTGAGTGGTACTACTCGAGGAGTTAGATGTTAATTGATTGATGGTAAGTAAATCAATTAATTGACGGACATTCGATATCTTAAACACGGGGAGATGGATGTACAAATAATATATGGAGCCCATATTATCATATGGGGGTTGGTGAGGTAATTCAATGATGATCCTCTAGTGGAATAGAACATCATTGATGGATCAAGTTTGTGTGGTTCCGATCCATCGGGTGGCCAAGACCTAACTCCTCCTCATGGTCCCTATTGTAGCCTATTAACACCTCATGAAGCCTAGATCCAATGATGGAAAACAAAACTCTAGATCCGACAGTTGAGATTAAATCTCTAGATCCGACGGTTGAGATTAAATCCCTAGATCCGACGGTTGAGATTAAATCTCTAGATCCGACGGTTGAGATTAAATCCCTAGATCTGACGGTTGAGATTAAATCTCTAGATCCGATGGTTGAGATTAAATCTCTAAATCCGACGGTTGAGATTAAATCCCTAGAACCAATGGAGGAGATTAAACCAAGGCCTAAACCTAACTCTATATATATGGGCTTAGGTTTGGGCGGCCAAAGAATGGAAAACCTAATTGAGATAAGGATTAGGTTAAGGGGCTTTGGCTTGGGCGGCAAGAAAAAGGATGAGGCTAGGGTTTTTGGGTGGCCACAATTAAGGAAAGGTATTCTTCTTCTTTTTCCTTTGGTGGCATGCACCTTTTCTTCCTCCTTCTGTAACACCCCAAAATTTTTCTCCAAAATTTTTGGTATAGAATTTAATTTTTTATGTCTAGTAGATTATATATGGGGTCCTGGAAAATGATGATAAAAGAATAAAAAAAGGTGGGGAGGTGAGGTTTGAACCTTAAACCTCTTGGTGAGAGTTAACTCTTACCATGCATGTGATGACCAAGTGCTCAGCAGTAGCTTACTGTTGGAGAAAGAGGAGAAATTGTAGATGAGTTTGAGAAGGGTGAATAAAGAGGCATGAAAAGAGAAGAGGCACTTCTCTTCCTCCCTTTATAAATAGGAGTGAAAGTTCCATTTGGCCACTTCTTCTTCCCTCTTCTCTTCTTCTTCCTCACCGAAACCTGCCTTCTCCCTTTCCATTTTCCGAAATTCATCCAAGCAAGAAGAAGGCTAGGTTTGGCTTCCATGAGGTCATCTTCCAACAAAAAGCAAAGCGAAGGATGTAAGATTCCCTCACCTGCAGTATATTTGTTCTTGTAGGACATGATGCATGAAAGAAATATGATGTTTGATACCTTACAAGTTTCGGCCAACCAAGGTTGTTGGGCTAGGGTTGCATGAAAATGCTTCTAAGGAAATTATGATATGTTGTATGCTTCATGTAGGAATTTTAGGTGACAAAAATACAAGTCTTGGTTCCCTTACAAGTTTCGGCCAACCAAGGTTTTTGGGCTAGGTTGCATGAAAATGCTTCTAAGGAAATTATGATATGTTGTATGCTTCATGTAGGAATTTTAGGTGACAAAAATCCAATCTTTGTGCCCCTATATGTTTCAGCCAACTAGGGTTTTAGGGCTAGGGTTTCATGAAAACACCCCTTATGAAGTTATATTATGTCGTATGCCTTCATGTATGAACCTTATGTGACAAAAAAAAAAATTTTGGTGCCCTACAAGTTTCGGCCAACTAGGGTTTTAGGGCTAGGGTTGCATGAAAACACCCTTAGGAAATTATGATATGTTGTATGCCTTCATGTATAAATTCTATGTGACAAAAATGAACTTTTGTGCCCCTACAAGTTTCGGCCAATAATGGTTTTAGGGCTAGGGTTGCATGAAAACACCCCTTAGGAAATTATGATATGTTGTAGTCCTTCATGTATAAATTCTATGTGACAAAAATGAACTTTTTGTGCCCCTAATGTTTCGGCCAACAATGGTTTTAGGGCTAGGGTTTGCATGAAAACACTCCTTAGGAAATTATGATATGAATTATGCCTATATGATGAACATGTTTATGATTTTAATATGCCATGAAATATGCCTATGTGATGAATATGTTTATGATTTTAATATGTCATGAATTACGCCTATGTGATGAACATGTTTATGATTTTATTATGCCATGAAATATGCCTATGTGATGAACATGTTTATGATTTTAATATGCCATGAAATATGCCTATGTGATGAATATGTTTATGATTTAATATGCTATGCCTATGTGATGAACAAGTTGATGGTTTTTTTTTATATGCCATGAAATATGCTTATGTGATGAACATGATTATGCTTTAAGACCCCTTTAGGGTATTCTTAAGTTATGAATGCATATATGCTATGACATGTCTAAGAAGATGCTTCCCCTTTTTATGTTGGGATTAAGAGCTCTCCTTATGATAAGATAAGATGGAGATGCTTCCCTTTTCAAGTAGGGATTAAGAGCTCTCCTTATGATAAGATAAGACGGAGATGCTTCCCTTTTTATGTTGGGGATTAAGAGCATTATTTATGATATGATAAGAAATAAAAGAATGAAAATTAAGTATTTTACTTTGTAAGAGGTTAAGTACCCGACCCGTTAGGTGGTCGTTAATCAAATCCAAGGGACATAAGAAGACGTAAGAGGTCTTGCCCTGGTAAGACGTAAGAGGTCTTGCTCTAGTAGGTCTGGTGGCTAGCTACCCCAGCCTATTAGGGAACGCGCTTTATGTGGTACTTAGCCTGGGCCCTCCCCTTCATGTTATGATTATGTTGAAGTATCTATATGTATATGTTTTGAAAAGAAAGGACTTGTATGAAATTATGCATGCTTATGTTCAAGTTTAAGAGTGCTTATGATTAGGTCCTTTATGCATGTTTAGGATTTTATGTTATTATGAATGCTTATGTTCAATTTTAAGAATGCTTATGATTATGTCCTTTATGCATGTTTAGGTTTTTATGATATTATGAATGATTATGTTCAAGTTTAAGAATGCTTATGATTATGTCCTTTATGCATGTCTAGGATTTTATGATATTATGAATGCTTATGTTCAAGTTTAAGAATGCTTATGATTATGTCCTTTATGCATGTTTAGGATTTATGAAATTATGAATGCTTATGTTCAAGTTTAAGAATGCTTATGATTATGTCCTTTATGCATGTTTAGGATTTTATGATATTATGAATGCTTATGTCCAAGTTTAAGAATGCTTATGATTAAGTCCTTTATGCATGTTGAGGATTTTATGATATTATGGATGCTTATGTTCAAGTTTAAGAATGCTTATGATTATGTCCTTTATGCATGTTTAGGATTTATGAAATTATGAATGCTTATGTTCAAGTTTAAGAATGCTTATGATTATGTCCTTTATGCATGTTTAGGAGTTTATGATATTATGAATGCTTATGTTCAAGTTTAAGAATGCTTATGATTATGTCCTTTATGCATGTTTAGGATTGATGATGTCATGAATGCTTATGTTTAATTTATGCCAAGCTTAGATTTAATTATGTTTCGCATGCTTATGTAAATTTTATGCCATGCGATGTTTCATTACGTAGGTATGTTGATGATTAGTGTGGTTATGAAATACTTATGCTATTTATGCTAGTATGCTCATGTTTTCTAATTGTTTGATGAAGTTTGTGGCTTTTGTGAGTAGGCAAGAATCTTACTAAGCTATATGCTTATAGTTTATGTTGTCCATATACTGCAGATAAAGGAAACATGAACTAGAGGAAGTAGCAGGAGGGGCTGAGTGTGTGTGATAGTGGCATGGTGGAAAAAGACCCTATGACTCTCTGCTTTTATTTATATGCTCTATGAACAACTTAAGACATTTGCTTCCGCTTTTATGGATTGTGATTTATTAGTACCATGTTGGATGTTGCTTAGTTATGTTACTGTTCAATTACTTATTAAAGTTTGATATGATAGGACTCATGAATGGATCTTTATGTTATGCATGTTATAAAAGAAGTTATGATATGTTAACGTGCTAATTATGATTATGATATGTGATGCACGTTATAAAGAAGATATGACATGTTAACATGCTAATTAGGTCTATGATATGTGATGCATGTTATAAAAGGGGATTATGTCATGTTAACATGCTTGATTAGGTAGATTGTGAAATGATCCATATATGTTATGTTTAAAAAAAGTAGCTATACGAGAGCAGTATAAGGGCGCAAGCTTACAGGTTGGTATCAGAGCGGGTTCACCTTTCCACTATCACACATCAAGCCTCCATCCTGCTATTTCCAAGTAAGTAACTTTATGCATACCTAAGTTTCTTTTATAATGAAGAATGTCTTCTATCTAGATAGAAATAATACCTCATCCTGTTTTAGTAGAATGGAACCATACTTGTGACTTAGATAGTAATGATACCTTACCATGCTTTACCTGATGGAAACATGTCTCAACCTAGAATTTCTACTAGAAAGGATACCTTACCTTGTTTATGATAAGAAATGTTTTTTTTATTCTAGCTTAAATATGCATGAATTCATGTAGGATAATCTTATGCTAGCCTAGCCTTTAGTTTAAGTAATGCATGAATATACAAATGATAGCTTTATGCTAGCCTTAGTTTAATTACGCGTAGATAAACGAACGAAAAAAAAAACTTATACTAGCTTCGCAAGAAATACTGGTGATTTGGTCAAAGGTAGACAAGTTAGGTAAATCGAAATTGATCAGCGAAAAAAAAACTCCTAAAATTATGAAGATTTGATTTTCGTAATTATTGGTGTAAGGTCTATGCTCATATAAATTGAATTAAGCCGGTTTCGTACGGGTTAGTCGGTTTTGTACTGACTTCATTTATTTCAATATGGCACGGATGATGACTACAATGACCCGTCGTGATGTGTTACGAAACCAATTGAGGGAAGCTATTGAAGAGATAGTTTATAAACCTGATGGTGGGGTCATCGGACATATGAGAAGGCTCAATGGTCTTTTTAGGAGACTCGAGCAGCAGGAGTTTCTGTTACTGGACAATTATCGGATATGGGCCTTGGTACGCTCTCTACCAAATGATTTCATGGTAGTTGCACATCACGTATGGGGCCGCTATGAAGGGCGGATAACATATGCTGAGTTGTGATGGGAACTACTGGAGCACAAGGTTCAAGAGAATCCTGTGGTAGCTGGCCTCGAGAAGAATGAAGAGAGTTCTATAAACAGTCAACATATTGGCCAGCCTGAGACTACCCTAGTGAGGCCAAGGAAGATAGGACTAAAAATAATTACAACTGCACTAGGGTTTGTCCTAGTGGGAGTCGTAATGAACTATCTTCTCAAGTAGTTTTTTTTTGTTTAGATTAGAAATAAGGAATGTTATATGTTAACATTTTCCTTCTTGTCTGAAAGTATGAATAAGAAATGATAAGTTCGTTTCTTTTGAAATCAATGATTAGTTCATTGCATGGGATGTGTATGGTATAGTTGATCAATGTCGGTTAGATTGGAACATACGAATGATGAGTGGAAACAAAGTTGTCGCTTGATTTTGTAAACCAATTCAATTTACATTGAGTCAATCAGAGACTGCATGTGACCTATCAGTCAGCAAAGTTGTAAAGAGATTCAACCGACTCGCATGCCTATACCAGAGTTGGTCAGCACGGAAAGAGAAAGGGTCAGACTCATGCTGAAGATGCTCCGACCAGAAATAGCCCTTAATGTGGCCGGCGGAGCCCATAGACCGCAGACTGCAGAGGAGCTGTTCAGTAGTGCCGCTCTGATGTCCTTATCGATGCTATCTCAGCCTCTGAAAAGGGAAATAATGAATTACGGAATAGAGATTATATCTGGACAACTTTCCACCATGACGATAGCGCCGACGTTGTTCGACGATATATTGGGAAAGCAAGATGGTGATTCAGACATCTAGAAGATCAAACAGGAAGTCCGGGAAGGAAGGGATAATGGATTCTGCATTTCCAATAGCGGCTTATTATACCTCCGGGACCGACTATGTATTCCGGACGATCCGAAATTACGAAAGAAGATACTCGAGGAATCCCATGGAACACCTTATACCATGCATCCTGGATCTTCAAAAATGTATCAGGACTTAAGAGATAAATTTTGGTGGTCTGGCATGAAAAGGGATGTGGCTCAAGATACAAGACTGGCTCGACTGCCAGAGGGTTAAGGCAGAACACCAGAAACCTAGAGGATTACTGCAGCCGATACAGATTCCAGAGTGGAAATGGGAAGAAATTTCTATGGATTTCATCTCGGGATTACCCAGAACAACAAATGGTTATGATGCTATATGGGTATTCATAGACCGGTTGACAAAGTCTGCCCATTTTTTGGCAATTAAGATGACCTATCCGGTTGAGCAGCTAGCTCAATTATATGCCAAGAAAATTATCAGATTACATGGAGTGCCTAAGGCTATTATTTCTGATCGTGATGACCATTTTACCTCCCATTTCTGGGAATGTGTTCAGAAGGCTCTTGGCACTAAGTTGAGGTTCAGCACTATGTTTCATCCTCAGACTGACGGTCAGACAGAAAGAGTGAACCAGGTGCTGGAAGATATGTTGCGGGCTTGTGCCCTAGACTTTAAGGGGAGTTGGTGTCGATATTTGTGCTTGGCAGAATTTGCTTACAACAACAGTTACCAGGCTACTATTGGAATGACACCATATGAAGCTCTATACGGGAGAAGATGTAGGTCTCCTATCTATTGGTACGAGGGTGGTGAAAGGAGGGAAATGGGTCTTCAGGCCGATATTATTGACGATACCACCCGAGCGATACCGACTATCCGTCAGAGGATAGAGACTGCTCAGAGCCGAAAAAAAAAGAGTTATGCGTATAAGAGACGCCGACCATTGGAATTCGAAGTTGGAGATTTTGTGTTCCTCAAGGTCGCCCCTATGAAAGGAGTAATGAGATTTGGAAGAAAGGGAAAGTTGAGTCCGCGTTATGTAGGACCGTATCAGATCCTGAAAAGAATCGGCAAGGTGGCCTATGTGCTGGAGCTACCTCAGAAGATGTCGGCTATCCACAATGTCTTTCATGTATCAATGCTCAAGAGATGCATTCCAAATGCAGACCAGGTTATCGAACCCATGGCAGTACAAATTCAAGGGGACCTAAGTTATGAAAGTCGACCTGTTCAGATAACAGATCAAGAGGTCAAGAAGCTAAGGAGCAAAGAGGTACCCTTAGTGAAGGTCCTATAGCGAAGTCAAGGGTTCGAAGACTTCACGTGGGAACGAGAAGACGAGATGCGACAAAAGTATCCGGAACTGTTTTAAGTTCGGGACGAACTTCTCATAATGTACGAGGGATTGTAACACCCCAAAATTTTTCTCCAAAATTTTTGGTATAGAATTTAATTTTTTATGTCTAGAAGATTATATATGGGATCCTGGAAAATGATGATAAAAGAATAAAAAAAGGTGGAGAGGTGAGGTTTGAACCTTAAACCTCTTGGTGAGAGTTAACTCTTACCATGCATGTGATGACCAAGTGCTCAGCAGTAGCTTACTGTTGGAGAAAGAGGAGAAATTGTAGATGAGTGTGAGGAGGGTGAATGAAGAGGCATGAAAAGAGAAGAGGCACTTCTCTTCCTCCCTTTATAAATAGGAGTGAAAGTTCCATTTGGCCACTTCTTCTTCCCTCTTCTCTTCTTCTTCCTCACCGAAACCTACCTTCTCCCTTTCCATTTTCCGAAATTCATCCAAGCAAGAAGAAGGCTAGGTTTGGCTTCCATTAGGTCATCTTCCAACTAAAAGCAAAGCGAAGGATGTAAGATTCCCTCACCTGCAGTATATTTGTTCTTGTAGGACATGATACATGAAAGAAATATGATGTTTGATACCTTACAAGTTTCGGCCAACCAAGGTTGTTGGGCTAGGGTTGCATGAAAATGCTTCTAAGGAAATTATGATATGTTGTATGCTTCATGTAGGAATTTTAGGTGACAAAAATACAAGTCTTGGTGCCCTTACAAGTTTCGGCCAACCAAGGTTTTTGGGCTAGGTTGCATGAAAATGCTTCTAAGGAAATTATGATATGTGGAATTTTAGGTGGCAAAAATCCAAGCTTTGTGCCCCTACATGTTTCGGCCAACTAGGGTTTTAGGGCTAGGGTTTCATGAAAACACCCCTTATGAAGTTATATTATGTTGTATGCCTTCATGTATGAACCTTATGTGACAAAAATAAAAATTTTGGTGCCCTACAAGTTTCGGCCAACTAGGGTTTTAGGGCTAGGGTTGCATGAAAACACCCTTAGGAAATTATGATATGTTGTATGCCTTCATGTATAAATTCTATGTGACAAAAATGAACTTTTGTGCCCCTACAAGTTTCGGCCAACAATGGTTTTAGGGCTAGGGTTGCATGAAAACACCCCTTAGGAAATTATGATATGTTGTATGCCTTCATGTATAAATTCTATGTGACAAAAATGAACTTTTTGGGCACCTAATGTTTCGGCCAACAATGGTTTTAGGGCTAGGGTTTGCATGAAAACACTCCTTAGGAAATTATGATATGAATTATGCCTATGTGATGAACATGTTTATGATTTTAATATGCCATGAAATATGCCTATGTGATGAACATGTTTATGATTTTAATATGTCATGAATTACGCCTATGTGATGAACATGTTTATGATTTTAATATGCCATGAAATATGCCTATGTGAGGAACATGTTTATGATTTTAATATGCCACGAAATATGCCTATATGATGAACATGTTTATGATTATAATATGCCATGAAATATGCCTATGTGATGAATATGTTTATGATTTAATATGCCATGAAATATGCCTATGTGATGAACAAGTTGATGGTTTTTTTTTATATGCCATGAAATATGATTATGTGATGAACATGATTATGCTTTAAGACCCCTTTAGGGTATTCTTAAGTTATGAATGCATATATGCTATGACATGTCTAAGAAGATGCTTCCCCTTTTTATGTTGGGATTAAGAGCTCTCCTTATGATAAGATAAGATGGAGATGCTTCCCTTTTTAAGTAGGGATTAAGAGCTCTCCTTATGATAAGATAAGACGGAGATGCTTCCCTTTTTATGTTGGGGATTAATAGCATTCTTTATGATATGATAAGAAAGAAAAGAATGAAAATTAAGTATTTTACTTTGTAAGAGGTTAAGTACCCGACTCGTTAGGTGGTCGTTAATCAAATCCAAGGGACATAAGAAGACGTAAGAGGTCTTGCCCTGGTAAGACGTAAGAGGTCTTGCTCTAGTAGGTCTGGTGGCTAGCTACCCCAGCCAATTAGGGAACGCACTTTATGTGGTACTTAGCCTTGCCCCCCCCCCCCTTCATGTTATGATTATGTTGAAGTATCTATATGTATATGTTTTGAAAAGAAAGGACTTGTATGAAATTATGCATGCTTATGTTCAAGTTTAAGAGTGCTTATGATTAGGTCTTTTATGCATGTTTATGATTTTATGATATTATGAATGCTTATGTTCAAGTTTAAGAATGCTTATGATTATGTCCTTTATGCATGTTTAGGTTTTTATGATATTATGAATGCTTATGTTCAAGTTTAAGAATGCTTATGATTATGTCCTTTATGCATGTCTAGGATTTTATGATATTATGAATGCTTATGTTCAAGTTTAAGAATGCTTATGATTATGTCCTTTATGCATGTTTAGGATTTATGAAATTATGAATGCTTATGTTCAAGTTTAAGAATGCTTATGATTATGTCCTTTATGCATGTTTAGGATTTTATGATATTATGAATGCTTATGTCCAAGTTTAAGAATGCTTATGATTATGTCCTTTATGCATGTTGAGGATTTTATGATATTATGAATGCTTATGTTCAAGTTTAAGAATGCTTATGATTATGTCCTTTATGCATGTTTAGGATTTATGAAATTATGAATGCTTATGTTCATGTTTAAGAATGCTTATGATTATGTCCTTTATGCATGTTTAGGATTTTATGATATTATGAATGCTTATGTTCAAGTTTAAGAATGCTTATGATTATGTCCTTTATGCATGTTTAGGATTGATGATGTCATGAATGCTTATGTTTAATTTATGCCATGCTTAGATTTAATTATGTATAGCATGCTTATGTAAATTTTATGCCATGCTATGTTTCATTACGTAGGTATGTTGATGATTAGTGTGGTTATGAAATACTTATGCTATTTATGCTAGTATGCTCATGTTTTCTAATTGTTTGATGAAGTTTGTGGCTTTTGTGAGTAGGAAAGAATCTTACTAAGCTATATGCTTATAGTTTATGTTGTCCATATACTGCAGATAAAGGAAACATGAACTAGAGGAAGTAGCAGGAGGGGCTGAGTGTGTGTGATAGTGGCATAGTGGAAAAAGACCCTATGACTCTCTGCTTTTATTTATATGCTCTATGAACAACTTAAGACATTTGCTTCCGCTTTTATGGATTGTGATTTATTAGTACCATGTTGGATGTTGCTTAGTTATGTTACTGTTCAATTACTTATTAAAGTTTGATATGATAGGACTCATGAATGGATCTTTATGTTATGCATGTTATAAAAGAAGTTATGATATGTTAACGTGCTAATTATGATTATGATATGTGATGCACGTTATAAAGAAGATATGACATGTTAACATGCTAATTAGGTCTATGATATGTGATGCATGTTATAAAAGAGGATTATGTCATGTTAACATGCTTGATTAGGTAGATTGTGAAATGATCCATATATGTTATGTTATAAAAAAAAAAAAAAGTAGCGCCGCCCTGAGTGCAGATAAGGGCGGGCATTACACCTTCCTCCTTGGTTTGGCCGCCGCCCAAGCTTTTCCCCTTGATCTATGGCTTGTGGTGGATGATATTAGGGTTGCTTCCCATGGGCGGCAACCAATCCTAGTTGGGATAGGAATAGGAGTGGGGGCTAGGGTTAGGGTTTGGTTGGTGGTGTTGGGCGGCAACAAGGAGAGGGAGCTTCTTCTTCTTCTTCCTAATGATGGTCGGCCCCTCTTCCTTCTTCCCTCTACCTTGGCCAAAGCTCAATCTATTCTACTTCCCTTCATCCTTAGCCGGAAATTAAGGAGAGCCTAGTTTAGGGTTTGGGCGGCAACAAGGAGAAGGGGTGTTTTCTTTCTTCTTCTCCAAGTGTTGGCCGGCGCCCATGCCCTTGTTGTTTCTCTTTTGGTTGGTTTCCATACTCCATTTTATCTTCCTTGGCCGGCGGCAACATCGAGTTTATTGACTTGGTGGCCGGTTCTAGAAAGGAAGATGAGTTTTGTTTTAGGATCTTCCTTTGTTCCTAGTGAATAAGGAAAGGAAGATTGGTGATCTAGGAGGCTTCAACTTTTGGTAGATCGTCACCCACACGACGTCCAAAAAGAGGAAGGACATACAATAGAAGATCAAGAGGTATAACAAGAGGTACAATCTTGTTTATTTTGATTAATGTTCTTTTGTATTATGTTTATAATTGCTTTTCAATTATATACATGTTTTGTGTGGATGGTTACTTGCTTGTATTTGTTTTTCCAAATATAAGAATGTTATATTTCTGTAAATGGCTAAATAATACTTGGATCCCGAGTATAAACACAAAAACTGGCGATCCGGACATCGTCTATTCCGTGGCTACTCGTAGAATAGAGGTTGGTCACTTGAATAACTTGGTTGTTCAAGTGACCTCTCTAAACGAATAGCACGACGATGACTTGGTTGCTTTGACAATCCCTTTTGTCTAGGATTAAATTTTTTTAATCCGAGGACATCGAAGGGATCGCCATGGTCAAGTAACCGAGGTGAAGTGGAAAGCGAAGTTTCCCCTCACAGACTCGACAAGGAAACCCTTCAGTTGAAGATCTCATTGTAGCTCGAGTGCGAGCTTCCTTAGACTTGAGGTATTCAAGTCATCTTGGTCATGGCACCTTACACTTTGACTTCTTCGCAGCCATCTTCATAGGAGGTGTAACTCCGGGATGATTGGGTATAAGCCAAAGTGATCGAAGGTGTTTGAATAGCCCATAAAGAATTCACCACTTCTGATAAAAGAGATGTATACCCTAGGCCTCTTGTCAGGATTGCTACTCAGAAGTCTCTGTCCAGAGCAAACATGTTAAGAAGATAGTCTTCTTGGGAAAATTTAGGAGTAACTTGAATCCACAGGACAAGGAAACTAACTTGGGCTAGGTGTGACGTAGTTAGCCTAGTAGGGACGAACACATAGACCATGTCCTGAACCAAGTGGGTATAGGATGAGTGAAAGGAACAAGGTACAAACAACTGAAGCTGCTAAAGGATTCAAAAACATTTTTGAGTCGATTTAGACTTTTCGGTCAATTGGGAGTCATGATGCACTGCTAGGTGCTACTCATGATCTATTCGTAATTAAGGGGTTAATTATAAATGGCCAACATAGTCGGGAACCTATTGGGTCACATGTAATATGGGTGATCTAGAGACATGAAACAAGTCTAAGAATGAGATTCTCAGTGATAGAGAAGATGTTTCTAGTTGAACCAGGCCAAGAATGTACAAAACAGAGGCTATGGAACTTCCTATGGCCTTGTCGAATTTAGCATGACCATAACACACCTAAACGAAGTTAAATGGACCGTACAAAGCCTCATTTGGGCGTGCCTAACTAGGCATGGGTTGTGCCTAGCTTTGTCCAAAAATTGCCAAAGTTTTGGTTGTCCCTAGAAGGGTACACAACTTGCCGTGTGTCCTGGCACGACCGTGCCTTTTCCATTTATAAGACACACGGTTGTGTCACAACTCCACCTTTTTTGGAGATTTCTCTTATGGAAATTTTTTGGGTTGTTCTTACCTTAATTATGGGATAGTTATGGTAAGATAGGTTCCGTTTAAGCCTCCTAAGATGCCTTAATCAAGAGATCTATAAATAGATCCCTTGATAATCTTTGGAGGAGTGATTCTAATCTTAGGGTTTTTTTCTTGGTAGTCGTCTTTCCTCTCTCTCATTCCCTCTCTTGTCTCTATCGGTTGGCTAGCACCAATCTGAGACAAAGACTTGTTGCTCGAGGAGTTGTCTCAAGTGATTCCGACGTGAATATTGATAGAGGCAAGCATGTTAGTCTTGCTCATGGTTTCGACAGATTCGATAAGAATCTCAAAGGTATAACCTTTCTCCATATCGATTTTACATGTGATTATATCAAAGCAAGTATTCCTCTCCCCCAGGGGATGTCTGGGATTATATAAAAAAAATTTATTCGCTTTATACTGCTACGTATTATCCCGGAATCTCCAACAAGTGGTATCAGAGCCACCTTGTTTGTTTGACATAGATCACATGTTGTAGGAGAATATTTAAAGCATGTTGATGTTTTAATGTAACCTTGTGATGTTTTTCTATATGATAGATCAAAGTATGCATGATTTTACATATAGGATATGTTTGTAACCGAAAAGGAAATATCGAGGATACTCCATGAAACACTAAAGGTGTTGGCTGCATCATTAGAGCCAAAGTATAAACTAGCCATGCGTTGGGGAATAGATTGCGTGGTTTGCATATCTAATTCTTAAAACAACATGTGCATCAATTGTTCGACTCATGTTCACTTTGGAAAATTTGTTTCCTAATGTGACCTTGGTTTTTCTATATTTTGGTTTATTTCCTATTATAGATGAGACCTAGAATAACCTAAAATCTCTCGTGCAAATATTAGGGCTAACACCTTCCATTAATATAGTTGAACTAGAGTTCATTTTCATGTTTATGTTGTTGGACTCTCTCCAAGCCTGGTATGATATTGAGCATGTTCAATTCATATGAGATTCGATATTTATTTTATATGGTAAGGACCATAGGTCAATTTCAAGTTTGGGTTGTTTGACTCTCTCCAAGCCTGGCTTGAAAATTGAATGTGTTCAAACTATTTAAATTCGATCTCATGATTAATGGGTCGGTGATAACTACCATTTTGTCATGTTATTTTGGTCCTTAATCTCACTGTTTTTATACTCTCGAGTGATTATTTATCGATTATTATCATGTTTTATTAGTTAGATTTATTTTTGGACCTTATTGTAAATTCTCCTTAATTTCGGACTTATATACAAATTTTACATCTTAATTGTAGGAGATCAAGATGAGCCACTAGACTAGACTCAAATTGGATCAAATATAGCTTCATCTAAGGGCATAAAGAACATTTTGAACTGGAGGAATCTGATCCCTTCATCAAGATCAGAAGCAATGTAATCAAAGGGCTCAGATCTATTTAATCCTGACTGTCCGATGAGATCTAATTGACCTAAGACATCTATTTAAATCTGGTGAGAACTGATCCATACATAAAGATCCACACGTCTCAAGCTTCCATCCAGATCAAGTTGATCGTGATCGACCTTTCAGATTGATCGGATCCGTTCATTTAAAGTCGGAGAATTCTTAGTCGTTGGATGCACAACTAACTTAATTGATTAATCAAGGAATTAACCCTAGATTTAATTGGACGGCTGAGATTGAAGGCTGCTGCGATCGGACGGCTGTAGAAAATCACCTTAAAATGCCAACATTTTCCCATTGTCCCTTCCATTGCGCAGGAGAGAGCTTCTTCATCGATCGCCCCTTTCATGCACGAGCAGCCGACACCATCTCCATCTTCATCGGTGGTCGCTGGAGAGGAAAGGGGATTCTCTCCTTCTCCGGTGACCGGTGCCACTCTGATTCCTCTACACCAAGCTAGCTTCGCCCTCTTTGCACGCGATCGCCCGACACCATCTCCGCCTCGACTCAATGGCGGCTGCTCCATTTCACCGCCACCAGTCGTCACCTTCTCCATCGACTGTAGCTCCGCCGGCCCTTACCATGCTTTTTCACTGCCGATCACTGGAGTGGGGATTCCCCTCCAGTATCATCTCCAACCGCTCCACCAGTAGCTTGTTCCACCTCCAATCGGAGGTGGAGTCACAGCTCTGCCGGCAGTAGCTTTTCTAGCCACCATCACAGCCACCGGAGTGGGGATTCCCCCTCCGTTATCGCTCTGACTACTAGCAGCTCCGGCAACCGATCCACAACTCCGGTAATGCTCCACTTTTGTGGCCAGTTCCTTCACGACAGCACCAAACAACATTTCCAGCATCTCCAAATAGCAATCTCTTCGTTTGACGATTTCTTTGTTTTAGTATTGAATGTTTGAAATCAAATTTCCCTTTCATGTTTTGATTTGCATGCATTTGGTTTAATTTGTTGCATGCTTACATATTGTTCAGTGTAATGCTTCTTAGAGTAATTAGGTTGTAGTTCATTAGATTAGATTTAGTTACATGCTTTACTTTACCTCATGTTTATGCAATAGATTTCATTGATGCATTGCTTATTTCATGTAGTTGTTAGTTAAATCTTTTCTTCCCTTGAGCACTAGCAGCAGCCTCCACCTTGCTTCCATCCATTTTCCTCCACGGATTCGAGGAGGAACCGCTTCATCGAGAGATTTCGACGACATCCTCCATCTCCACAGTTCATCCACCTTCTCCTTCGGATTCAATGAGGAGTCCGCCCTTACGACACTTCTTCGAGCTCAACCGGATTCGTGAGAGTTCGGAGCATCCATAAAACTACCAGATTTAGGAGTTTGCATCATCCCACATCCACTGCCATTTGAGGAGTCTCGATCGAGCTTCGTCGGACTTAGCCGGAGGAACTTGTTCATTCACCGGGCATATCTTGGGTTGATTAAATTATTTCATCTTCCAGTTTTTATTGCTTTAATTCCTGCATTGTTTGATTTAGTTGTTGCATGTTAGTTTAGAGTTTTAATTACCTTGCAATTGTAGGTTAGATCTCAAATTCCAAACCCCCAATCTTCAATAGAAAACCCAAAGCAATAATTAGAAATCCTAAGTTTACTATTATGTCGATTACACTCGTTGGGAAACGAACTGGGCCATTCACTATGTTATATTAGTGTAGAGGGGATTCGATAATTAATTTGAAATGGTACCACGACAAATACCCATTTATCAGTCAGCCATAACAGAAAGCATTAATTTGTTGGACTCTCTCTAAGGTCAATGTGGATAGTGGTGCAATTAGGTGATATGCATTGGATGTATATATGTTAATGAGTTAACAACCTAATATATATGTGAACATTCAATTAGTTGATAGCATAAAATGATAGTTATATATTTGATATATAATGAGTAATGTTGATACCTAACATTATGACTATGAATGGCTTGTTGGACTCTCTCCAAAGTGGTTCTTAGTCATAATGGATATCAACCCACTAGGAGATTACCTACCATCTCTCGAATTCAAAGCGAGGGATATTGAATTTGATAAACATAGTGGGAGTTTCTTGTTAATGTAAATTATTGGCATTACTACAAATTCATTTCTCTTATACACTTTTTTTTGAATGTTTAGGTACTAATTAAAATAACATATCGACCTCCATTAATTTACGTTCTATTTTGCACAACAACAAATTGACTGGGCTAAACTTTTTGGACTGGCTTTGCATCTTGAGAATTATTCTCAAGGCTAAAAAGCTAGCTTATGTCCTTGAAGAGGTTCTTCCCCAACCTACTGTAGACAATGCATCTGGTGTCCAAAAGTTGCCTTACTAGAAACATGTTGCCAACTCTGAGATGGCGAGTTGCATTATGCTAACATCGATCTCTCCTGAGTTGCAGAAGCAACATGAGCATATGGATGCTAATACAATTGTCTTCCATCTTCGAAAGTTGTTCGATGAGCAAGCACGATCTGGAAGATTTGAGGTCACCCAGCTCCTCTTTTGATCAAAGATGTAGGAGGGTTCATCTGCAGTGTAGTTTACACTGAGGATGAATGACTATATTGAGTGATAGGGATCATTAGGCTTTTTCATGGACCATGAATTAAGTATTAACTTAATTCTTCACAATATGGCTAGATCTATTCACAATTTGTGATGAACTATCTGATGAATAAGATTGAGTCCACTATTTCTTAGTTGATCAATATGCTCAAAATAGTAGAGTCATTTGTTGCTAAAGAACAGAAGACGGTGATGCTGGTTGACTCCTCAAAGAAAGGCTCTAAGAGGAAGTAAAAAACTAAAGCCAAAGGGAAGAAAAAGGCAAAGAAGGAAGAATTAAGTCCCAAGGGCACCTACCATCATTGTGACAAGGATGGGCATTGGAAGAGAAACTGGAAGCAGTATCTGGAGTCACTGAAGCAGAAAAAGGCATCTAATGCCCAATCTACTTCAGGTATATTTGTTATTGAATGTTATAATGTTTCTTCTAACACTTGGGTATTGGATACCGGGTGTGACTCACATATATATAATGACATACAGTGGCTCAGGAATAGGAGAAGACTAGTTAAGGGAGAAGTAGATCTAAGGGTTGGGAATGGAGCAAAAGTTGATGTTGTAGCCAAGGGAACTTATATGTTGCGACTTCCTACAAGACTAGTTTTATAGTTGGATGATTGTTTTTATATTCCTGCATTAATAAAGAACATTGTTTCTATTTCATGTTTAAATAAAAAAGGTTATCATTTGACGTTTAGTAATAATAGTTGTTACATTACGTTAAATTATGTTTTTTATGCTATTGGAATGTTAAATAATGGAATCTACATGTTAGATACATTCAACGAGATATTCAATATTGAATCAAATTGCAAACGCGCTAAGTTAAATAATCAGTTAACCTCGCAATTATGGCATTGTCGTCTTGGTCATATAAGCAATAAAACCACGTCAAAACTGCATAAGCTTGGCATTTTAGAGTCTTATGAATCAGGTTCATTAGACACATGTATTTCGTGCTTAAAAGGAAAGATGACTAAGTTACCTTTTAGTGGAAAAGGTGAACGAGTAATTGAGGTATTGGGGCTTATATATAGTGATGTATGTGGACCAATGTCAACTCATGCCATAGGAGATTATAGCTACTTCATTATCTTTATCGATGATTATTCACGATATTAGGTATTTGTATCTGTTAAGATACAAATCTGAAGTCTTTGAAAGGTTTAATGATTTCAGAAAAAAAAAGTAGAGAAACAACTTGAGAAAGGTATTAAAGTACTTTGATCGGATCGAGGTGGTGAATACTTAAGCCAAGAGTTTCAAGATTATCTAAAGGACAATGGCATATTGTCCCAAAGGACTCCACCTTACACACCACAACATAATGGTGTGGCTGAAAGGCAAAATTGAACCTTGTGGACATGGTAAGGTCAATGATGTAGCATGCAAGTCTTCCAAAAACTTTTTGGAGTTACGCACTCGAGACTGTTGTCTACTTCTTAAATAGATTCCCAACTAAGGCAGTCTTTACTACTCCATATGAGATGTGGAATAGTAGAAAATCTCATTTATCTTATTTGAAGATATGGGATTGTCCTACTTATGTGAAGAGGACAATATCAGATAAGCTTGTGGCTAAGTCTGATAGGTGTCTATTAATTGGTTACCCTAATGAAATGAGGGGTTACCAATTCTATCATCCCTTAGAACAAAAGGTGTTTGTTTGAAGACATGATGTATTTCTAGAGAAGGAGTTTCTCTTACAAAAAAACAGTAGGAGTGAGATTGAACTAAGTGTAATTCAAGAGACACAGAAGAGAAGCCTAATCAAGAACCACATCTGATTACTCATTCGGATGAGGTAATAGTTGAACCTAATAATGATACACCACCTCCTCATAGATCTAGTAGGACACGTAGGATTCTTGAGAGATATTAATTTCTCATAAGTGAATCTAATGACATGTTGCTTATAGAGAATGAGGAACCCACTAGTTACAAAGAGGTACTAAATAGTTCAAACAGGGATAGGTGGCTAATAGCCTTAAATAGAAATGGATTCCATGTATGAAAACCAAGTTTGGAACTTAGTAGACCCACTCGAAGGCATAACGCCTATAGGGTGCAAGTGTGTTTTCAAGAAGAAAACTGACATGGATGGAAATGTTATTATCTATAAAGCTAGATTAGTGGCAAAAGGCTATCGTCAAAGACAAGGTGTTGACTTTGATGAAACCTTTTCACCAGTAGCTATGCTTAAATCCATTCGTATACACCTAGCCATAGTGGCTCACTTTGATTATGAGATATGGCAGATGGATGTGAAAATACATTTTCTTAATGGAAACCTATCTAAGGATGTATATATGATACAACCTGAAGGGTTCACATCCATTGACAAGAACAAAGTATGCAAGCTTTAATGATCCATTTATGGATTGAAGAAAGCATCCAGGAGTTGGAATATCCGTTTTGATGAGGCAATCAAATTGTTTGATTTATCACAAAATCCTAAGGAGCCCTATGTGTATAAGAAGGTAAGTGGGAGTGCGGTCATGTTCCTAGTATTGTATGTTGATGACATATTAATCATAGGAAATGATATTCCTATTTTGCAAACAGTCAAGGTCTGGTTGTCCACAATGTTCTCCATGAAAGACATGGGAGAAGAAACCTATATTTTGGAGATATATAGAGATAGATCAAATCAGTTGCTTGGTCTTTCATAGTCTACATACATAGACAAAGTGCTAAAACAGTTTAGCATGGAAGAATCCAAGAAAGGTTTTATTCCCATGAGGCATGGGATTCACCTTTCGAAGTCTATGTGCCCACACACTAAAGATGAGAGGATTAACATGAGTCAGATCCCATATGCGTCAGGTATAGGATTGATCATGTATGTTATGTTATGTACGAGGCCTGCTGTATCGTACGCTTTGAGCGTTATGAGTAGATACCAGTCGGATCCTAGTATGGACCACTGGGTGGATGTCAAGACAATCCTTAAGTACTTGAGAAGGACTAAGGATTTGTTCTTGGTATATGGAGGAAGTGATATGGTAGTGAGCAAGTATACTGATACCAGCTTCCAGACAGATAAGGATGATTCCAAATCTAAGTCTGGATACATATTCATCTTGAATGGAGGTGCGGTGAGTTGGAAAAGTTCTAAATAATACACCATTGCTGATTCTACTATGGAGGAAAAGTACATTACAGCTTCTGAAGCAGCAAAGAAGGTGGTATTGATAAAAAAAGTTCATTACTGAACTTGGAGTAGTTTCGAGCATTGTTGAAGCAGCAAAGAAGGTGAAGAAACCACTGTCTCATCAGCGATCCAAGCATGTACTACGCCGTTATCATCTAATTAGAGAGATCATAAGTAGAATAGACGTACAAATATAGAAAGTTCCCACTGATAGGAATCTAGCAAATCCCTTGATAAAGCCTCTTCCCTAAGAAAAGTTCGAGAGGCATATAGAGACCTATAGTATTAGATTCCAAGGCGATTTGCTATAGGCCAAGTGGGAGTTCGATGTAATTGAGAGGTGTCCTAAGGCAATGGTGTTAGAAGTTATTAATAAAATTTACTATTTGAGTATATATTATTTATATATTTGATTGGATCTTAAACACATGTACTGAAGTCTACAATATGATGTGTGGCATGAAAAAAATTGTGATTAGATCACAATTAGTGGGTATCTTATCATGTATAATCATGTAAGTATTGAAACTATCCCTAGTCGATGAAATGATGAGATTGGACTTCATCGATTCTTTGAGACTAGCACATGTTATGCTCCTTGGTTTATCCAAGCATTTGGTACTTACTGAATGGAAGCATAGAGATACTGAGAGTGAACATGTGGATGCTAGTTATGGTAACTAGTTCATTAGAGTGACCTGCTATGAGACTTCATATGGTTCTATATGTCGTTGAAGATCTCATTGTAGATTGAGTGCGAGCTTCCTTATACTTGAGGTATTCAAGTCATCTTAGTCATGGTGCCTTATACATTGACTTCTTTGCAGCCATCTCCATAGGAGGTGTAACTCCGAGATGATTGGGTATAAGCCAAAGTGATCGAAGATGTTTGAATAACCCATAGAAGATTCACCACTCCTGATAAAAGAGATGTATACCCTAGGCCTCTTGTCAAGATTGTTACTCAGAAATCTCTCGCTAGAGCAAAGATGTTAAGAAGATGGTATTCTTGGGAACATATAGGGGTAACTTGAATCCACAGGATAAGAAAACTAACTTGGGCTAGGTGTGATGTGGTAAGTATAGTGGGGACGAACACATAGACCATATCCTTAACCAAGTGGGTATTGGATGAGTGAAAGGAATAAAGCACGAACAACTGAAGCCGCTAAAGGGTTCAGAAACATTTTTGATTCGATTTAGACTTTCTGATCAATTGGGGTCATGATGAATTGCTAGGTGCCACTCATGATCTATTCATAATTAAGGGGTTAATTGTGAGAATGAGATTCCTGATGAGAGAGGATATATCTGGTTAAACCATGCCAAGAGGTGTGAAATAGAGGATATAGAATATACTATGGTCTTGTCGGATTTAGCACGACAATAGTGCACCTAAACGGACCATACAGAGCCTCAAACGATCGTACTTGGCTCTGGCCAAAAACAGCCAAAGCTTGGGATGTACCCAAAAGGACACACGACTGGTCGTGTGTACTTGCACAATCATGCCTTTTGGCATGGTTGGTCGTGTGTAAGACACACGGTCGTGTCACGACTCCATCTTTTTTGGAGATTTCACTTATGAATTTTTTTTGGGTTGTTCTTACCTTAATTATGGGATAGTTATGGTAAGATAAGTTCCGTTTAAGCCTCCTAAGATGCCTTAATCAAGAGATCTATAAATAGATCTCTTGATAATCTTTGGAGGAGTGATTCTAATCTTAGGTTTTTTTTTCTTGGTAGACGTCTTTCCTTTCTCTCTTTCCCTCTCTAATCTCCGTCGGTTGGCTAGCACTAATCGGAGATAAAGACCTGTTGCTCAAGGAGTTGTTTCAAGTGATCCCTACATGGATACTGATAGAGGCAAGGAATGTTGGTCTTGCTTACAGTTTCGATAGATTCGATAAGAATCTCGAAGGTATAGCCTTTCTCCTTCTCAGTTTTACATGTGATTATGTCAAAGCAAGTATTCCTAGCCCCCAGGGGATGTTTGGGATGAAATAAAGATTATTTTATTCTCTTTATTCCACTGTACATTTTCCCTGAATCTCCAACACAGGGTCCAATGTTCGCTAGAGTAGCTCCGTGTTACCCCATCCCTCTCTGTTCGGCTCTCCTTAGATTAAAGGTTTGGTCTATCTCTAAGTCGATGGAAAGCAAATTTTTTGATCTTATGCACGTGCGAATATGGTAAATACCTCAACCAAATAGGAGTATCTATGCTACTTATAGAAAAGAAACTAAGTAAACTGAAAGTAATGAACTAAATCTAAACTAAAACTAAATCAAGTTGGAAATGAAATATGACTAGTGAAATAAATCTAAACTAGAAAACTATATAAACTGAAATAAAGTAAAACTAGAAAGAAAATCTAACCTATGTCCGATCCAAACTATTCACCTTTGATCCAATATCGAAACTATATATTAGTGCCTATAAGATTCAAATATCTCCACAATGGTATGATATTATTCACTTTGGGCCTAAACTATCACGGTTTTGTTTTTGGATTTTACCCAAAAGGCCTCATCCCAATGGAGATATTATTTCATCTTATAAGCACATGATCCTTTCCATGTCTTACCAATGTGGGACTTTGATTGTATTCCCAATACTCTCAATAATCCCCCTCCTCAAACGAAGGACCACATTGGTGTTAGAGGACATGGCCCGGCTAGAAGGGGGGTTGAATAGCCTAAATCGTGCTAGATGCAATTTGATCGCATTCATCTCTACAATTCTTGTTAGCATAGAAGAAATACAAAATACAATATGAATATGAAGACGAATACACAATCACACAAAATACGCAAGGATATACGTGGTTCGGAACCTTAGGGTTCCCACTCCACGAGGTGAGCTTAACGAGCTCGAGTGATGACTACACCACTGCTCAAACTTCTTCTCGACAACACGTCGGAGGTGGAGACACCTTGTACAAGCAATTACAACAGTAATATACAAGATACAAGCTAATATAAAGACAATAAGAAATACAAGTAAAGAAACACTTTACAACACTTTGCTTTGAATGCTTTCTTATTTCTTGCTTTGGTTTGCCCTTGAAGGTTTGGAATGCAGTAGAAATTCCCCTCCAAAATCTCCCCAAATATCACTGTGGAAATCCTCCCCAATCTCCTCCTTTTATTCTTGTCTCGGGCTGATTCCACGCCTAGCAGTCGACTGTCATAAGGCCCCAGACGACTGCTCCTATAGCCATTGTGAGACAATGACCTAATCCACGTCGGCATCTGACCAATGGATACACTAGCAGTCGACTTCCCATTACCATCGATCGATCACATCAGCCGTGATCGACACGGCCATCGAGCATTCTCGCTCGCATCTCGATAGCGATCGATCGCCATCCATGGCGATCGACGATCGATCTTGGCGATCCACGCCTATGGCATACAATGTAGTCAAGCAAAGAATGACTTTCACCAGTCGGCTATTGTTAGGTAAAGCCTCAAACACAAGTTGTTTGAGCATCCGACTGTTGGGTATAACCTCAAACAACATGTTTGAGCATCCGACACTTGACCTCAGTCACTTGGCCAAGTTCACCTCATCCATCAAGTTTAACCCAAGACACCCTTAGCTTAAATCTAAGCCTTCTAGCCACCTCTACTAGCTTCGTGCTTATCAGATCCCTCCAAGTCGTCCATGACTTGTTCATCCATGCGCGGATCCCTCCAAGTCATCCATGACTTGTTCATCCATACGCTAGCCTCCAAGTGCTTTCTTTGGCTATTGTCATGCTCTCAGTGTCTACACCACTAAGGTACATATGGACTTACGCTCCCAAGACTTCCTCTTGGCCTTACGCCGCCAAACCACCCCTTGGACTTCCCAAATGCCAAGTATCCATAACTTGAACTTTCACTGCCAAGGCTACACACTTGGACATCCCATTGCCAATGCCAACCCATGTTGAACTTTCACCGCCAAGGCTACACACTTAGACTTACATGGCCAAGGCTATACACTTGGTCTTCCCATGACAATCACATGTCATATGTTTTGTCTAACATCAAAATACTGCTCGAGTCACACTCGAGTCTGGTAAAATGTGACTTGGGCTGATTGCACCAACAATTGGTCCCTCCTCAAGCCTATCCCTCCTCGAAGGACTTCCTCTTCTTGATGTTCGATCTTCAATCCACCAGGACTTCCTGTCAATTGTCTGCTCCTCCTGACTCAGTTGGACTTCCTACCAATTGTCTGGTCCTTCTGACCAAACTGGACTTCTTGCCTAGTGTCTAGTTCTCTTGATACGGATATGGGAGCTCACTTCCTTCATTTGAGGTGCATGACTTGACATAGATCATGGCTATGATACTAATTGTTAGTGTCTATAAGATTCACATATCTCCACAATGGTATGATATTGTCCACTTTAGGCCTAAACCCTCATGGTTTTGTTTTTGGGCTTTACCAAATGACCTCATCCCAATGGAGATATCATTTCATCTTATAAGCACATGATCTTTTCCATGTCTTACGAATGTGGGACTTTGATTGTATTCCCAATACTCTCAACACTACATTCCCCAACAATGACGCCAAAAACTTGACTGCATGTAAGCACACGACCTCAAATCTTTGGCTGAAATTGGCAAGGATTCGAGGTGCGCACTTGCGCTGAACACCCGCAAGTGCACGTTTGTCACCAAGTAATAAATTATTTATCAATCCCATAGAGATTGTGATCTCGAGTATTGGGGGTTCTAGTGAATGTATGTTGTTCAAAGTGAATCGCTTCCTGAGTTAAGGTGGTTGGCTATGAGTGAATTGCTTCCTAAGTTAAGGTGGTTTGCTGTGAGCAGGCTCTAGTACGGTGTCACTTGGAGAAAGAATTAGGAGTTACTCAAGGGTTGTTCAAGGGATTATAGGATTTCGATTTCACTTGTGCTTTGTCGAACATGCTATTAAGTTAATGCTCCTAGGTTCTCTTATTGTGATCTTGTGGGAGGATCATCATATGTAATCTTGATGAACTTTTGCTTCTATCAGGAATTGCCTATTTATGACCAAGTTTCTCTTTCGGATCATCATAGCTCATAGGGTTGCTATCCTTGGGAAACCCCCTATCACTAGGGTCCCACAACCCTTCTTGAGATGATTTCTCCTACTTTGGGCCTTTTGTTGGAATAGGTTAGTAGGGCTCTAAGATTTCCTATGGGTCCCCATGAACAGGTGAACTATATTTCATATCCTACTCTTTCACGACCTATTTCCTACAATTTTGGGAGGGAGGATGACCAGGAGCTTCCTCCTTGATTCTCCTAGATTTCGATGTAAAGACTTTCGTCCTCTATATCGACTAAGCACAGTAGGAATAGAACCAAGATGCAATTAACATTTAACCTAGATATCATAAACTGCAAACATAATCAAGGAAAGTAGAAATATATTTGAACTAGCATGTCCAACTTGCATAAGTAACTCCTTAATCCTAGAATCGAGAAATCTACTCTATAGATATGAAAATACATGCACAAGACATTGTATCCTTAAGCATTACAATTCAAATAGAAATTAAAACAGTAAAATTTAGACCCTGAATTCTTTTTGGAGATGTCTTGGTCGCTTTCCTGCGTGTTGGAGTGCAATCCCAACATTAAGCCGCTTTTCCTTCTCTCCGTTGCAAGCCTCCAGTGCTTTTTAGGGCACCTCTTTACCATCCCAACCATCGGGCCTCTCCCTTTTTAGGTTTAGACATGCCTTTCTTTTTATAGGGGTGAAACTGACTTTCCTTTTTTCCCGTAAAAATGTATCTCCTTTAATTGCATTGTTGCCACATGCCTGTGTGGATTCCACACGGCTGACTGTGTGGGAGTCTGGCAATTGTGCTCTGGATCTTGCATCTGTAAAAGAAATGGTTGTGTGAGATTCACATGGTCAACTATCTTTCTCTGAAACTCTAAGCAGATGCCATCTTTTCGTCAAAAGCGTGCTCGTGTCTTGGGGACATGGCCAGAGCATGCTTACCTTCCTTGAGCTCCATTTATCTGACATTTTTTCCTCTAAAATGCGACTCTGGTCGTAAATATAGCAAAAGAAGATCTCCGAACTAGAAAATAGAAAATAAGTGCAAAATAAGGGAAATATGCTTGAATCAAATATGAAATGAAATGAGATATGTGCTAAAACTACTCTTACAACCCTATATGTTTTGCAAACATCACTATTATAGTCCCACAGAGGGAATGTAATTACCTAGTCCTTAGGTTGTTATATTAGGCGAAAAGCCTTGAAAAATTGTTAAAGATCGATGACCACACTAGGGGGGGTGAATAGCAGTTTCTTCGCTTCGATGGATTGTGTTTGTCTACAAAACTTGTTTTGCGCAACGGAAATAATAAGGCATAAATTAAAAACAAAGATAAACACTCATACAAGACAAGCGATATAACGTGGTTCGGAACCTAGGGTGCCTACTCCATGGGTTGAGCTCAAGCAAGCTCTAGTGATGCACACCACCACTATCAAACTTCTCCTTCTCGGTGACACACTAGAGATGGAGAAACCTCTTACAATAGTCTTACAATTATAAGAATAAAGATACAAGCAAACACAAAGGAAATACAACAACAATGTAAAGAAAACTTTACATAAGATCGCTTTAAATGCTTTGTTTGTTGGTTGCTTGGGCGAGCTTGAAGGGCCTTGAAATGCACTAGCATTTCGCCTCAAATTTCCCCTAGAACCGCTGTCGAAATCTTCCCCGTCGAGCTCCTTTTATGCCTTCACGCGACCAGGATTTCCGTCTGGCAATCAACTGCCCAAAGGTACCAGTCGACTTCCAACAGTGTCATTGTCTCACAATGGACTTAATCCACATTGGCATTCCAACCAATGACTACATAGCGATCGCTCTTACCAATAGTCGATTGAGTCAATCGGTCACCGACTACAAAGCTTCGTACTGTGGTCCACCACCTCCGCCGATCGCTTCCCTCCTTGGTAGTCGATTGCCCAAGGGCAATCGACTAGAATAACCTCCAGTCGACTGCCAGAGGCACAAAACAATAGTCGAGCCTTCAGTCGGCTACTGACCAGTCGACTACTCTGAGTCAACTTGGCTCCTGAATGTCAAACACTCGGCCAGTCAAATGATAAACCTCAACAATGAGGTTTAACCCCAACTATGATCCTCTCATACTTTATAAACACCCTTAGCCTAGACCTAAGCCTTCGACCCACTTCAATCAGTCTCATGCCTCTCGGATCTCTCGAGTTCCTCACTCTTCATTCTTACGCTAGCTTTCAAGTGCCTCCATCAGCTATGTCATACTAACTAAGTCTACCTTGCCAAGGTACATTTGGACTTTCCGCCAAGACAAACATTGGACTTTATGCCATCAAACATTGGACTTATGTCAGCAAGACTACAACTTGGAATTTACGCCGCCTATATCACACCCTTGGACTTCCCAATTGCCAAGTATCCATACTTGGACTTTCACCACCAAAGTTCACTTGAACTTTACGCCGCCAACACTACACACTTGAACTTATGCCGCCAAGACTATACCTTTGGACTTTACTTACTAAGTATTGATAACTACCATTTTATCGTATTATTTTGGTCCATAATCTCAATATTTTTATCCCCTCGAATGATTAATTATCGATTATTTGCATGTTTTATAAGTTGGATTTTTTGGACCTTATTGTAAATTCTCCTAAAATTTGGACTTATATGTAAATTTTACATCTTAATTACATGAGATCGAGATGAGTCATGGACTAGACTCGAGTTGGATCAAAGATGGCTTCATCTAGAGTTACAAAGGGAATTTCAAGCTAGAGCAATCTGAGCCCTTAATCAAGATCAGAAGCAATTTAATCATAGGGTTCAGATATGTTCAATCCTGACTGTCCGATGAGATCTGATTGATTCAGAGCCATCCATCTAGATCTGGAGAGAACCGGTCCATACACTCAGATATATACATCTCAACCTTCCATCCAGATCAAGCTGATTATGATCATCCATTCAGATTGATCAGATCTGTCCATTCTAAATCGGAGCATTCTGGGTCGTCAGATCAGATATAGACTTAGGTTTTAATTAAGTGATCGAATTTATTAAAGGGTTTTTTTCTTCTCACGCGAACGGACAGAACCGAATGGAGAAGAAGAGTCGTGACTTCATTTCTTCCCCAAAACTCGCACGAGCGACAATTCCAACTCCACATAGCAACGGTGACAGATTCCGACAACCCATCTCTGGAAGTATCCTTCCCCCCATCTAGCCGATGTCATCCGATCTCTCCTCTGCGTCGGCAGAGACTCTGTTGCGGTGGTTCAGCAGCGGAGTTTGAGCAGCGGCGGAGGAGTTTCGACGATCACCATCAGTTGTCGTGGTTCGATGGCATTCCCTTCCATCCAACCGGCAACCATCCCAGTCCCCTCCTCTGCATCAAGAGAAACTCTACTGCGGTGGTTCAGCAGTGAAGTTTGAGTAGCGAGCGGAGGAGTTTCAATCATCTTCTCGGCAGCACTATATCGCCTACGACTGGAGCTGAGACACCTCAGCTGGACGTGGTTTGGAAGGCTGAGGTCAACATCTACTGCGGTGGTTTGGCAGCACCAATTTCCAGTTTTGATGACCCTTTAATTGCAATTCCGGTGGTAGAGCACCATTTTCCAGCGCCGACGAAGTGTCTCAACAGCCACCATTCTGGTTGTCTTTATTGCAGTTGCGGTGGTTTGGCGGCTCCCATCTTCATTGGGCATTGGCAGCTTGAGACCAGTAAACCTTTGTCGGAGAGATATTTCGGCAAGGAATCCACTTCATCATGTGCCGAAGGGGGTTGTATGGATCGTCGTCGTCATTGGTGAGGGTGGTACCTTCTCCAAGTCTTGGGGATCATCGGTTGATTTTATTTTTGGAATTCATGACATGAATTGAACTGGTTATCATCCCTTAATTGTTATCGTTGTAGTTTCATTTGCAGTTTAAGTTGTTGCTTTCGTAATTTAATTTGGATGTTTAGTTCGTAGTTTGATTTGCAGTTTAATTTGTAGTTAGTTTGTAGCTTGTCTTGTGGTTAATTCATAGTTTATCTTGGAGTTTAATTAGTAGTTTCATTTGAATGTTTAGTTTATAGGTTAATTGGGATGTTTAGTTTTGAGTTCAATTTGTAGTTAATGAGTTTGACTGTTTACTTACAAAGCTTAGCTTTATTGTTTGTTAGTTTGATTTCTTACATGTTTAAGTGCTATTTCCATTAGTTAGATGTGTTTAATAATATGTTAGATTTATTTCATGTTTTGCTTTACTCTCATGTTATTCTGCATTTGAATTGTTATTTAAATTCCTGCATTGTTTTTATGTATTTGAATGCTTAGTTCATATATTCTTTAATTTCATTTCCATCATAGATTAGTTAGATTAAGATTTTAATTACTGCATTGTCTTTCATTTAGTAGGATTAGTCTTTTAAATTCCAAACCCCCAATTGAAATGGAAAATCCAAAGCAATAATTAGTGATCCTAAGACAACTATTCTACAAATTACACTTGTTGGGAAATGATCCGGGTCATTCACTATGTTATATTAGTGTGGTAATTAATTTGGAACAATACCACGACAAAGACTGTTATCAAAATTTAGCGTCGTTGCTGGGGAGTGTAATGGTGCTTAGTAGACTTAGGATGTTTTACCCATTCATCTAAAAAACAAAATTCAAAATTTTTTGTTTAGAGTTTCATTCTTTTATTTTTTGTATATTCATGTAATTTTTCATGTCTACTTCCTGTGTCTTTTGATTTGTTTGTTAGTGTTTCAAGAAAGACTAGGAATTATATTTTTTAAGAAACATGGATCCGTATTATCAGTAGTATGGAGACTACAGTGGTATTTATTATTCAAGCACTGGGCAACAGGAGTATCACCAACCTGAACATCAACAATATCATCAGTACCAGCCTCAATATCATCAGACTTTTCAACAGGATAGTTACATCATTACTACAATAACAAATGAGTGATAGTCATCAGCGACAACAAGAAAGGATGAAAAGTTTGCAAATCCAACTAGATCCACTTGCAACATCCATCAGCCAGATGCAAGCACAAGAGTTCATTCAGCCTCCATCAAAGACCATTTCTATTGATATTGACACGCTTAGAGAAATGGATTGTGGAGTGAGTTGTAGGCATATCTATGATTCAGCTACTCCACAGGACTCCTATGAACCATTGTGATGTGATGTGATTTTGGACATTGATGAATGTGAATTCATTGATGAAGTTACTGCTATGGAAGATGATATGGATGTTGATACTAGTGGCTTGGATTTACTCTGTGATGTTATTTGTGCCCCGGATTATACTGAAGAAAAGGAGCACTTCCATATACTAGTGCTCTGACTTGCCAGCTAGACCAGAAGACAAGTGAGATAGTGGCGGCAAGCAATTTTGATGAGTTGATTCCCATGGAAGTGGTGGATAGCTGGAGACCCCGAGACTAGACACTTCCAGCACAGCTAAAGTCTCCAACAATAATGCTGATGAAAGCCCTAACAACAAATGCAATAGTCCAGCCCAAAGGTTGGATACTTTTTCTGAATCGCCTCCGAGCACCAATATGATGAGGCGATGATCATTTCGGAGAGAGCAACATGGAACTACTCTGATCACATCAAGAAAGCACTCACCTCCATTCATTCCATCCCACTCCCGTGTGTGGATGTTAAAGCTGAATTTTCTTCAACCACCAGGAAGGGATTTCTTTCGGAGCACTCCACAGCATGCGTGACTTCTTCTACTGAATCTTCTTCAACCACTAGGACCTCAGGGGAGTTTTTTCCATCTCATCTTATTTTTCTTTTCATTGTATATACATTTCTTTTAATTTGTCTGCTTTTTTTTAGTTGTTAAGTTTTTTTTATCGAGTTTTTTTATCGTGTTTTGAAATAAATTTCCTATTCATTACTTTATATCATCTTAGAAGTCATGAAAGTTAGTTAAATTTGATTTTTGAATTTTGGTATTTATTGTCATGAATGGATTAGTTGATTGCATATGATTGCTACTTGGTGATGGATTTTGTGTTGATAGATTGAGATGAATTTTTTTTCATTCCTAGAGAGGATTGTGCCTATTTTTATTGTTTGTGTGTGGTGCACTTGTGGTTATTGTTACTCTAGAACTTTCTTTGATTATTTCGAGACCACACAACCATAGGTTTGCATAATTACTATGAAGGCAATCTCACATGTTTCCCTTTAATTCTTTTCTCGCCACATACTTAGTGAATAATTTCCTAGTTGTTCATCAGGTCATTTTTTTGGCCTTCCATTACTTTATTCTTTGTTACTCTTCTGAATGTGGAATACTTGGATGTTCCATGATGAGTGTTTTGCTCGGGACAGACAAAAATTTAAGAGTAGCTCAGGAGAATTCAGTGTAAGCATAGACAAGTCGTGCTCGATCACCATGTGTTGGCCATGCTCTTTATTTTTATAGCTGAGCTTGATGTATTTTTTTTACTAGAGCATAGGGAAGTGTACTGCATGTAAAAAAAGTGATTGAAAAAAAAGTTGAAAACAAAGAGAAAAAAAAAGGTTAAAAAAAAACATTTCGCCAAAACAATAAAGGCAATAAAAAAAATTCTTTGACATGTCGTGTAGTTTTGTATTTGTGTGATAGTATTTTTGTGATAAACACCCCTTATTGCAACAATGGAGAGATTTATTATATATCATTGGTGGATTTGTATTGTGAAAGTGATAGGGGTTGTTTACATATTTAGAGAATTGTGAAAAGCTAGCTTGGATGAAAATATTTGGGGCATTGCTTTCTTGTACTCATCTATGTAGCATTCAGTATTTCCATGTCTTCTTTCATTTTTTTTCAGCTATTTCATTTCTTATCTTTCTTTCCTTACACACATACTATCATTTTCTTGCATTCATATTCCCTTTACATTCCTAATAAGCCTTCAATGATTATGCATTCTTATGTATATATAGTGGTGAAGGTAGAAGAAAAGCAAGCATATTGTAGTGCATAAACTATGAGTAGCTTGAGTGAACTCCACTATTACATGCTTATGAGAGTGAGAGAAACCACTACTTACCTTGTGAGGCTTAATCATTCTTAGTCTATTCAGGATGGATTGAAGTTGCCATGTTTGTTAACCTATGTAAGATTTGAGTCATTGATTGCTTGAGTCTTTGAGATTTGACAATTCTAGGTAACTTTCATTCACTAATTTCTATGTATGATTAGGAATTGCTAGGGAAGTATATCCTTAGTTTACTTTTAGTTTTCTTTACGTGCCTGGGACGTGCAAGAATAAGTGTGGGGGAATTGATAACTATCATTTTATCGTATTATTTTGATCCTTAATCTCAATATTTTTATCCTCTCGAGTGATTAATTATCGATTATTTATATATTTTATGAGTTGGATATTTTTTTGACCTTATTGTAAATTCTCCTAAATGTTGGACTTATATACAAATTTTACATCTTAATTATAGGAGATCAAGATGAGCCATGGACAAGACTCGAGTTGGATCAAAGATGGCTTCATCTAGAGTAACAAAGGGAATTTCAAGCTGGAGCAATCTGAGCCCTTAATCAAGATCAGAAGCAGTTTAATCATAGAGTTCAGATATGTTCAATCCTAACCGTCAGATGAGAACTGATTGATTCTAAGTCATCATCTATATCTGGAGAGATCTAGTCCATACACTCATATCTATACATCTCAACCTTCCATCCAGATCAAGCTGATCGTGATCGTCCATTCAGATTGATCAGATCCGTCCATTCTAAATCGGAGCATTCTGGGTCGTTGGATCAGATCTAGACTTAGGTTTTAATTAAGTGATCATATTTATTAAAGGGTTTTTTCTTCTCATGCGAACGAACAAAACCAAACGGAGAATAAGAGTCGCGACTTCATTTCTTCCCCAAAACTCGTGCGAGCAGCAATTCCGACTCCACACAGCGGTAGCGACAGATTCCGGCAGCCCATCTCCGACAGTATCCTTCCCCCCCATCCAGCCAACTTCATCCCATCTCTCCTCTACGTCCGTAGAAATTCTGCTATGGTGGTTTGACAGTGGAGTTTGAGCAGCAGCGAAGGAGTTCTGATGATCACCATCAGCTGGCGTGGTTCGGCGACATTCTCTTCTATCCATATGACAGCCATCCCAGCCCCCTCCTTTGCATCGGCAAGAACTCTACTGCGGTGGTTCAACAGCAGAGTTTGAGCAGGGAGTGGAGGAGTTCCTATCATCTTCATGGCAACACTACACCGCCTATGACTGGAATTGAGATGCCTCAGCTGGATGTGGTTCGGAATGCTGCAGTCAACTTCTACTACGGTGGTTATGTAGCACCAATTTCAAGTTATGGCAGCCCTTTAACTGCAATTCCGATGGAAAAGCACAATTTTCCAGCACTGGCAAAGTGTCTCGATAGACATCGTTCTGATTGTCTTTATTACAGCTGTGGTGGTTCGGTGACTACCATCTTCACAGGGCAATGGCAGCTTGAGATTCATTCAACCCTTGCCGAAGAGATATTTTGACAAGGAATCCACTTCATCATCTGTCGGAGGGGGTTGTACAGATCATCGTCGTCGCTAGAGAGGGTTGTACCTTCTCCAAGGTTTGGGGATCATCGGTTGATTTTATTTTTGGAATTTATGACATGAATTGAAATGGTTATCGTCCCTTAATTGTTATCGTTGTAGTTTCATTTGTAGTTTAAGTTGTTGCATTCGTAGTTTAATTTGGATGTTTAGTTTGTAGTTTGATTTGCAGTTTAATTTGTATTTAGTTTATAGCTTGTCTTATGGTTAATTCGTAGTTTTTCTTGGAGTTTAATTAGTAGTCATTTGAATGTTTAGTTTGTAGGTTAATTGGAATGTTTAGTTTTGAGTTCAATTTGTAGTTAATTAGTTTGACTGTTTACTTGCAAAGCTTAGCTTAATTGTTTGTTAGTTTGATTTCTTACATGTTTAAGTGATATTTCCATTAGTTAGAAGTGGTTAAAAATTTGTTAGATTTATTTCATATTTTGCTTTACCCTCATGTTATTATGCATTTGAATTGTTATTTAAATTCCTGCACTATCATTATGTTTTTTAATGCTCTTATTTGAATGCTTAGTTCATATATTCTTTAATTTCATTTCCATCATAGTTTAGTTAGATTAAGGTTTTAATTACTGCATTGTATTTCATTTAGTAGGATTAGTCTTTTAAATTGCAACCTCCCAATTGAAATGGAAAATTCAAAGCAATAATTAGTGATCCTAAGACTACTATACTACCGATTACATTTGTTGGGAAACGAGTGTAGAGAGGGTTTGATAATTAATTTGGAATGATACCATGACAAAGACTGTTATCAAGTACCCATGACTTGAACTTTACCATTCCTAAGACCCATGCTTGGAGTTTTCCTTTGTCATGACTCATGCTTGGACTTTCCATGCCAAGACCCATGCTTGGACTTCTCAATTGCCAAGTACCCATGACTTGGACTTTCCATGATAATCACATTTTCAAACATCAAAATACTATCGAGTCAAACTCGAGTCCAGTCAATCATGACCTGGGCCGATTGCACCAACAAAAAATACCCACTTCCTGCAAAAGAAGCACACTTTAAGAAAATGTCACTTAATTTTTTGAGAAAAAATACAAAAACTGAGAAAAAAAATACAAGGAATCCCCTTAACAATATTTTCCCCTTCATTTCCTTTTCACTTCATTTTCTTTTGTTTTTCCTTTTAAAAAGAACCTCCTCACTCCTCACTTAACACAAATCGACTCCTCTTCTTTGAAACCCTATCCCCTTTCGTCCCCGACACCTTCGCAACCTCTACAACTGCATCCTCTTCTAATGACCTCTTCCTCTACCACCCTTCCTTTGTATGAAACCACCCCAGCCAACTAACTCTCATTCACTCCTTCTTTCATCACGTACCCAAATACATCCCAGAGGGCTTCTCCGCCATCATCATTGCTCCTCATCAGTGACCTCACCAACCCCCAACAGGAACCAACATCTTCTTCATAGGCCAAAATGAAGGAGGCCTCCATCTTCTTGTCCCTAAGCTTTTTTTTTTATTTTGACATTTTGGTATTTTCTGATCTCCCCATTAACCAACTGACCCCCCAACTCCATCCGAATCCTCACCGGAACCCTAATCATCTTCAAACATCTTAACATCTCCCAAATTCAACACATCTTCCACTACCTATATCAACTCAAGATGGTCGATATTGACATTTTCTATATCATGGCACGCTAAGATTGCTATTTTCTCGCTGATATGTCTACCTCCCATAAAAGGCTGAAAAGACTTATATTTCTTTGTCCCCATGGATCTCATTTTAAAGTTCTCCATGACCTGGGAAACTGCCCTTCCCCTACTCCCCAAACTCAAAGGCATCAAATCCTACTACAATTTTTCCTCCATTGAACCCCTGCATAAAAACAAACAATTCAGCATTACTGAACTTTTGCAAGATCCCATACTGTCTTACAATGGGTTGTCTCCTATTCCTTCCTTTAAAGCTCATCCCATAGGTAAACATTACTTATTGTGTATTTACTTTGCTTTTATTTCCAAATGCTGAGTAACATATACCCATTTTGCAGAAGACATGATGCACGTGGCCATTGCTAGAACCCTAACAAAGAAGCAGAAGAAAAGAAAAACTTCTGCAATTGCTACATCTTCCCTAGCAAATGCCACTCCTCATCATGAGTATGTACTTCAACTATACCAATACTTATCTAAATCATTTATGTTCAACATTCAAAAATTTTACACATCTTTGTAACAGGTTCCTTCTAAATTCCTTGATAGCCCAGTATTAACCATTAAAGAACCAGGAAAACCTCCTTTTCCATCACCCTTACCGATCTTGTTTATATTCCCCCAAACTCTTCATCAATTCCCCCTCCTCAAGACTTAGCACCTTCTACAGAAGCCCCTTTCCTTTCTTGACCCCTCAGATACTCTTATTAACCTTTACTCCTCACCTTCCCCAACTTCCTCTACAGATAATCTTCCCCTATCTTCCCTCTTTTCCACCAAATATCAACATTCATCTCCTCCTCCTAGCCCCATAATTCCTAACAGCACAACCTCATCTCCCCTTGACATACTGATACAAGTCGTATCAAACGCATACACAACCAATCTTCCAATCTCTCCCAAGGCACTTCCTATGCCCCCAACAAGTCCCGTCTCTCTCAACATACCCCTCTTATCCTCCTCTAGTCTTCTAGAAATCCCCATTGTCGACTTCCCACAACCCCCAACCCTCAACCATTCCTTCCATTACCCATTCTGATATCCCTCAACTTTTATAAGAACTCCATCAGGCTCTTGCTAAGGTATGCTTCTCCTCTTTCTATTAATTCATACAAATGTGAAAATATGTTTCTAATATTTCTATCACTTGTTCACTTACAGAGTACTTCTAAAGTACAAAGCTTCAATCAATGATTTTCATAATTTTAGATTCACCATTTTCAGCCTCTAGCCTCATGTACAAAAACAACCCTTGACTATCATTTCTTCCTCATAACCCTTCTCCTCAAAGGGCATCCAAACTAGCCCCTTTGAATCCCATGAATGGGTTGAAAAATAAGAAGCATATCTCCAATAATAACAAAAACAGCAAGCTTAGATACAAGCCCTTACTATAGAGAGAGATCAGCTGCTAGCAGAAAAAGAAAACACCTTTATCCAACATAGACACGAGATTGCGAGGTGGAATGGAGAAGTGCCTACAAAGACACCACCATCCGAATGCTCCGAGAAAGGGTAGAATTCTAAAACATCAAATAGAACCACTACAATCAGATTTAACTACAACCCAGGAGCAAGTACAAAAGACTGATACAGAAAGAAAAAGATTGTCACTTTCAGTCGAGCCAATGTTTCTAACCTCTACATGACCTCAAAAATACCTTTGATAAACTCAATCAGAGGACCAACCACAGTATAAAAGAATTCTAGTTTCATTTTTTCATACCCAACACTTTCAACAACTATCAGAGGTCTGCAATGAGCAAACTCGTCATGCTACACAACTTCACAGAAAACTATCCACCATGCAGGAGACTGAGGCAGAGTGTTGGATAGCTCAAGAAACTAAGCTTCTAACCAAAATGACATCAAAACTCGGGAGATATTTCTAGAGGGGATTTGAAGGGGTCATCCAGGAAGCTAATGATAAATGCCTTCTTCATTCCAACCCCACCGCTACCTTAGACATGGAAGTCATATTCAACAAATTCCCCTCAGAGGCGTTTGACACTGAATAGATACTGATTCAAATTAACAATATTATAATTTTCACTTCTGTAATGAGTACACATATTTCTCACTTCTATAATGAATACATTTATTTCCCACTTATGTAATGTATTTGGAATGATTTTGAACATATTATGCTTATATCCAATATAATTGTTCCTGTGATGCTTTTGCATTTCCAATCTTATCATTGTGCTATAATGTGCATATTATCTACGTCAGAATACAAATAATTCTCTACACATCATATTCACCCTGCCCATATCATCACCTAAAACTAACACCACACTTCAACCAGTCTGATAACTAAAAATGGGCCCCTCCAGAATCACCTACTTACCCATTACCTTCACCCTAATGGACTAATTTGATTCCCTGACTCCACCTTTTCTTCTAAAATGAATAAGCGGGAAAAACTGTTATTTTCCCCCTTTTCCCCTTCTCCATCACTATATATATAGAGCCAAACCTTCTTGCTTCCCTATCTTCCTGCTTCATTTTCTTGAAAACACAACCCATAGAAATGGAGCCTCCTCCTTCCCAAAACCCTCGTCCATGTTTCATCTCTACTCGCTCCAAAGTAACATGTGATCGATGTAGATCCTTATCCCACCAGTTTCAAATTCCTTCTGAATATTATTTGAACCCAGCTACTTCTATCGAACTCTCTCATTTACCTCCCGGTTGTAGCAAAGCATTCTTCATAGAACAACTAGAAGCTAGTCTACATTTTCCCATTCACCCTTTCTTCCTTGAAGTATCCCAGTATTTCTCCATTCCTCTGAACCAACTAAGTCCTAATTCCTTTCTCTTTATGCTAGGCTTTTGAAGTACCAACTCTAAAGTATTAATTTCTCATACCTCATAGAGTTGTTGCCATTGTTCGTCATCCGTAAAAGCTTCAATATGCCGCAACTCCTACACTATGAGCTGAAAACTGCATTCCTTAAGTATCGGTATAAAAGTGTTTTATTTCCTTTCATAGTTGTACTTAATATTCAAGGGAAAAGGTAGTGTGTTACCTTTCTCTTATTCTTGTAAAAGCGAACACCCTCTGACTTCGAGAGTTCTCGAGTTGGAGGGCTTTTAGTGATTGCCCAACGATGGGGCTTGGAGTAGCAACTCGGCAAGGTTGCAAACAAAGTAAAAAAAAGACTTGTCTACTTATTTTTTTTATTTTTAATTCCACTTCATATTACTCTCTATTTTTAAAACCAATGAAAAGTATTTAAATATAAAAGAAAATTTTGCTAAACACCGAGATTCACCCCCCCTCTCGGTGACTCCATCCTACAATTGGTATCAGAGCACGGGGGCGCTCCAATTTTGGCAAACCACAAAAATGAGCAGATAAAATATTCTTAATACATTTGTCTTTCTTGATTTCGTTTTAATTTTTTCACTAGATTAAGTTTTCTTTACATTTGTTAATCTTGTCTTAGTATTGTTTAATTTGAATCTTGCACTAGTGTAAATTTTTCATTCTAGCAAATTTTTGCATTAGGAAAAATTTTCTGTAAATTAATTAGAAAATGTCACATTTAGAGGGATATAACACTATTCTCCCTCCTCTCTTTAATAGAGAAAATTTTAGTTATTGGAAGAGGCAAATGGAGTGCTTTCTGAAAACCGATCTTGATGTTTGGTTTTCTATTATGAAAGGTTTTATTGCTCCGGTAGATGACTCGGGAGAGTTGTTAGATCTGGATAAATGGACCTTAGACGTAAGGAAAATAACTCAAGTTGATTACAAGGCCCTTAACACCTTGTAATGCGGACTTACAAAAAAAGAGCTCAATAGAGTTGAACCATTCGAAAACTCAAAAGAACTTTGAGATAAATTGATAGAACTACATGAAGGAACAAATAACACTAGGATAGCAAAACGAGATATGCTTTTAAATAAGCTTTTTAATTGTAAAATGTTAGATGGTGAAAGTGCAAGTCAATTTCACACTAGGATTAAAGATATTCTAAATGGACATCACCTAATAGGACATCAAATAGAAAATCACAATTTGATTCGATATACTATTAAGGCATTTCCTCGGAACACTTTATGGACATCCATTGTCGATGCCTATAAAGTTTCTAGGGATCTTTTCTTAGTTAGGTTAGATGAGTAATTTTGCAAACTTGAATTGCATGAATAAGATAACTCAGGTCAAGCTGAGAATGATATAACTTTAATGGCAGGTTTGACTAGGACCAAAGAAGAAAAGAAAGTCAAGCATGAGTCCGAGGGTGAATCAAAATCGGATATTAATGGAGAGGAGGAGATATTGAACATGGTACAGAAGATATTCAACCAAAATAAGAGTTTCACGAAAAGAGATGCTAAGAAAGTGGTTGACAACAAACCTAGACCAAGATCGTAGGTAACATGCTACGAGTGCAACGGAAAGGGACATTACAAGTCCGAGTGCACAAATCTAAAAATAATGAAGAAAAGATAAAAAAAGGAAAACAAGAAGAAGACACTCAAAATAACTTGGGACGAGTCATCATCGGAAGAATCGGACGGGGAAGAACCAAAGAAAAGCTTCGTCGCATTCTTGATAGCCGAAGAGTCCGAAGCCGAATCAAGGTCTGAGTTCGAGGCAAGCCATAGATTCACATCTATTTCCATAGGACTAGATGAGGTAAACTCTCTTTTAGATGATAAGTAGTACAATATCATAGCATGACTAGGTAGGAAATTAGCTATGTCTGAGAATCAAGTAGATTTACTTCTTAAGGAAATACAAGTACTTAAGGAGAAAGTCATCTCGAGGACTTCAACTTGCCAAGTTCGAGATAGAGACTCAACTCAAGTAAGGTTCACTTCAGGTTCCAAGTATCTCAACAAGATACTTGGGTTTCAACAAGCTGTGTACTACAAATCCAGACTCGGATACAAAGCTAAATCATCATACAATTCATACATGTCTCTACTTAGCCGAAATGCTAAGAGTCAAGTCCAAGCATGGGTCTTAAGACTAGCTCAGTCAACCAATTTGGACCGAACCAGTTTTGGGGCCCCAAGGGTCAAATTCACTTAGTGAACCAGACCCAATCAAGCTACTACTCTAGGGGAGATAACACTTTACTTGTTTCTGCACTAAATTAAATTCTTGCATGTTTAGTTTACTTACTTAATTTAGAATGGATTGGATAGGAAATAAAGTAGTTAAACTTGAAAACATAGTATTAGGACAAAGTAAACTGATAGTAAGTTGGGAAGCTCTTCAAAGTGCATGTCTAGGTTAGACACATCCAACTTGGTTTACTAAGTTGAGTGGAACTAATCAAAGCTAACTCACTAAGTCATGAACTAATTATACCAATGCTTAGTCCAAAGTGGGTCAAGTACTTGATTCTTTAATCGACTTTGTCTTAGGAAGTGGTCCACCTAATATCCAAGAAGGTCATATGACTCGCCACTACCTGGAAGTTCATTTTAGAAAACTTACTCGATTAGCTCAAGTTAAACTTGAATCTAACACCAGTTTAAAGCCTTTAATATTCACTAAATTTATTCAAGTAAAAATGAACAATCATCTCAAAAACCCATAGGATTAACGTGTATGAAAACATAGATCGGTTGAGATGAATTAGGTGGAATTAAGTTGAAATCAAACCATAAGAAATTTTTAATTCATGTAGGAGTCTAGAATGGACCAATAAATTCTAGAAAGTGGTTGCTTCAGACACATGACTAGGGATCATCATAAATTCACAGAATTAAAACTCGAGAACCTAGGTTCAGTCGCCTATAGAAACAATGGTAAACTTAAGGTAATCGGATAAGGTAACATTGAATTAAAATCGAATTTTGTCATACAAATGGTTTTGCTTGTAGAAAGTTTCAAATTTAATTTACTTAGGATAAATCAGTTAAGTGATGTTGGATATGAAGTGAAATTCTTAACAAATGAATGTTTAATTAATAATATTGAAAATTCAAATATATTACTCAAAGGTATTAGGGATAGAAATATTTATTCAATAATTTTAGTAAGATCCTTACTCAAGTGTCATTTGACATGACAAGAGGAAAGTTGGTTGTGACTAGGTGACTTGCTCGCATCCACTTTAGGCATATAACTAAACTAAGTGAAACAAATTTAGTTAGAGGCTTACCTAAACTAAGGCATTAAGAAACTAAAGTTTGTAAAGCTTGTCAACAAAGAAAACAAACCAAGTCCCAACATAAACTAACTAATCAAAGTCGAACAAGCTCAATACTTGAACTACTCCACTTAGACTTGTTTGACTCGCATGGAGTAAAATCATTAAATGGAAATTTTTATTTTTTAGTAATAATAGATAACACTTCTAGGTTCACTTGGGTAAAATTCTTAAAACATACAGATGAAACATTTGAAATATTTAATAAATTTAGTAAACAAATAGAAAATGAAAAAGACCTTAAGATAAAAAGGATAAGGAGTGACAATGGAGGTGAATTTAAAAATAAAAAATTTACAACAATATGTCTAGAAAATGGGTACCATCATGAATAATCATGCCCAAGAATACCCCATCAAAATGGCATAGTAGAAAGAAAGAATCGAATCCTACAAGAAGCCGCTAGATCAATGCTTAAGGAATACAACCTACCTAGCTACTTTTGGGATGAAACAATCAATACAACATATTTTGTACAAAACAAAACAAGAATAAATAAAATAAATAATAAAACCTCAGATGAAATTTTTAATAATAAAACTCCAACAATGAAATATCTAAGAGTATTCGGATGTAAAGTGTACATTTTAAATACTAAGGGTCATTTAGGAAAATTTACATAATAAACGGACAATGGAATCTTCATAGGTTATTCAACAACTAGTAGGGCATATATGATGAAGATAGTAGTCAAATAGAAGGTGACAAAAATACAACAAGTAATAGTCAAGGTAGAGTCTATGAAACCATAGAAGAAGAAGAACAACAAAACCAAGGTCAAGAAAACTTAAGAACACTTAGAACAAATCCAAATCATCCAATTGAGAAAGTGTTAATAGATCCAACATTAGGATTACAAACCTGATCGACTCTTAGAAATACAAGTCAGATATCACTAATTTCAATAATAGAACCTAAATCAATAGATGAGGCATTGTTGGTGCAATCGGTCCAAGACATGATTGACCAGACTCGAGTATGACTCGAGTAGTGGTTTGATGTTAGTGTTTTGATGTTTGATATTGATGTTTGAGAATGAGTTGACCATTGTTTAACAATGGGTTGACTATATGGTTGACATGAGGTTCACCATATGATGGAAAAGACCAAGTGGGACACTTGACAATGGAAAGTCCAAGTCTTGTGTACTTTGTATGGAAAGTCCAAGCATGAGTCTTGTCAAGGGAAAGTCCAAGCTTGAGTCTTGGCAATTGGAAAGTTTAACATGGGTTGGCATGGAAAGTGCAAGCAAGGGTCTTGGCAAGGGAAAATCCAAGCTTGAGTCTTGGCAAATGGAAAGTCCAACATTGGTTGGCAAGGGAAGTTCAAGGGTTGATATTGGCAGCGTAAATTCCAAGTGGGAGTCTTGGCAGCATAAGTCCAATAGTTTGGCGGCATAAAGTCCAAGCGGTAGTCTTGGTAACGTAAGCCCAAATGTGCCTTGGTGGTATAAACCACGTTAGCATGACAATAGCTGATGGAAGCACCTCAACCGAAAGTCGCGTGAGCTCGACTCATCGGCGCTGAGCATTCTATATCAGATACTACATAACATCGATCGATGTTGCTCATCGATCGATGCGATCACGATCACCACTCATCGCTCGTGAGCACTCGACTAATGATCCTCTACCTCGATGAACAGTACTATCAGTCGACTGATGTACAAAACAGTCGAGTCCTGGGAACAACACTCGACTGCCGGACTCACGGTATCATGCTACAGTAATAACAGTCGACTGATAGACTGCACCAGTCGACTAATATCTGATTTCCAGATCTGAGTTTCAATAAATCTCGATTTCTTTATCCAACTTGTTTCATTTTCTCATGTTTAATCTTGTATATCAAATATATTAATGTTATGCTTATATTCATGTATTCGTTAATGTATTTTGATATTTTATTTCATTTTAGCAAACATTAACATCCAATGGTTTCAAAATCCTAACATCTCACCCTTTCTAAGTGTTGAAATACACAATCAAGATAAAAGACTTGTTTTGTGAGATGCAATCCACCCTAGACATTCCTCCCATGCAAACACATGGTGAAACACATGAAGCATGGTAAGTGCAAGACATCAAGGTGTGTGACACTTGAGTATCACTCTTGATGTAACTTCTACACCTTAAAAACACTTCTCTTGATACATTAATTCCTAAAGTGTGTCAAAGATCAAAATGACACACTATGACCTCTAAATCTAGATTGTGCCAATTTTCTTGATTTTTCATGATTTCAAAAATATATTGGCACATCCTAAAATCTTTTAGGATAGAATATAAAACCTATTTCCAAGGTATCCATAACCTTGAAAATAACCTAACATATCAACTTTTCTATGGTTGAGTTAACTACCCATCCAATCAAAGTTGGCACATCCTAACCCATTTAACGTGAATCAATCACGCTCTTTGGAACCCAAAATCTATTTGAGCTCATTGGATTAATTAGGTATTCCTTAGGGATAACCTCCATAGATACCTTCCTAATGACCCTTCTAGACTTATTAGCCTTGGTCATTATGGTCTTACCATGGTTAGTCTTAGGGATTGCCTCCCTAATAATCTTCTTAATGGCTTCCTTAGTTTTCTTAGAAACCCTAGCCACTACGCACACACTATGGTTGGCCTTAGGAATAATTTCCCTAGAGACCTTGGTTTTCTTAGATCTAGGTTTAGTTCCATAATCAAATGGAACATTGTGATAAGTAGGCATTACTTTCTTAGACATAGGTTTGTGACCCAAACCTTGTCTCCTAGATGATTATTGCCTCTTACACCCTTTTTGTTGACTTCTAGATCCTAGAGTTTGACACTTTGACCCTTTAAATTGATTTTGTATATTTGCAAGAGTCTTTTCCAATTTCTCAAGCCTTGACCTTAAGGCTTGATTTTCTAACTCTAATTGCCCAAATGATTTTTGATTAGGTTTTTGGGCATTACCATTCACTTTAGGCATTTGTCTACCCTTATTGGGATTGATGCCTAAATGGTTTTTGATTTTCTTAATTGTTTTCTTAGGAAGAACATTTCTAGGGACATTAGTCCCAAATTTCTCCTTCTTTGAAATAGACCTAGAGTTATCATTTCTAGATTTCTCCTTAGTCCTAAAACCAACATGTTTAGCTTCTAGACAACCATAATTATTATTTCTAGCATGCTTTGATTCATGAGTAATAGCAAAATTATTTGAATTAATTCTAGCTTGCTTTTGCTTAGAATTTAAAGAATGGGCATTATGAAAATATACCTTAGGGTTAGTCTTAGAGACTCTCCATACTTGTGAAGCTCCCTCCTTTCTTCTAGGACATTGGCTCCTATAGTGTCCCGGTTGTCGGCATTTGAAGCACACCACGTGCTCCTTGCTCTTATTGGTGGGGATACCGACATCCTTGACATTTTCATTGACTTTTGGTGCCGGAGGAGCTTTCTTAACCCTTTTGGACACTTACTCTTGTAGTGTCCGGATTCCCTACACTCAAAGCATATTATATGAATTTTGTTATTAATTGACATGCTTGAGTTACCTATGGTGGTGGTGAGGTTCTCTTGAGCTTTCTCTTCTTCTCTACCGGATGTAGATAATTCTTCTTGAGATTTCTCCGGTGTAGATGCTCTAATCTCCTCCCCCTCAATCCTAGAGGTGGAGGTCTCCTCTTCTTCCACCAATCCGAAAGTTGATTCCTTCTCAACTTCCGAGTCCTCACTCGCTTGTGAAGATGATGATGATTCTTCCTCGGCTTCTTCCTCTTCTTGAGCCGATGAAGATTCTTCTTCTTCTACTTGTGCCAAGTGAAGCTTCTCATGAAACTTGGCCAATTTGTCCCATAGCTCCTTGGCATCTTGAAATTCACCTAAACTAGACAAAATGTCATTAGGTATCAAATCTTCTAAAAGCTTTGTTACCTTGACTTCGATCTTGAACTTGAGACGTTGTTATTGTGTCCACTTTTTCAATTTCAAGACATTTCCGTTCTTATCCCGAGGAGGTTCAAAACCTTCTACGAGGATGAACCAATCCTCTATATCCATCATCAAGAATGTCTCAATTCTTGTTCTCCATGACGAAAAGTCTTCTCGATCATATGGCGGTGGAGTGTTGATGTCCCATCTAAGTTTGTCTTGGAATTCCATCTTCCCTCTAGCCTTTTAGCTCCCGACGGTTAATCCGTAGAAGAGCCCCGGGCTCTGATACCAATTGTAGGAGATTTGAGACCGCTAGAGGGGGGTGAATAGTGTCGCGCTCGTTCGATAATGGAATTCGTTGCGTTTGTCTCTACAATTTCGTTAGCACAGCGGAAATAGAAGTAATACAATAACAAAATATGACAAACACAACAAGAACACAAGTATGTAAGGTGGTTCGGAACCGCACGGTTCCTACTCCACGGATCGGGCTCTAAAAGCCCTAGCAATGCAAACACGCACTACTAATCACAATAACTCCTTCTCAACACAAGTCGGAGGTGGAGAAACCTCGTACAAACGATCTTACAACAGCAAGAATGAAATTCAAGCAATATACAATGCAAATATGAAAGACAAGTAAAGAAAGAACTTTACAATACTTGTTTTTGATTGCTTGAATGCTTGGGTGCTTGCTTGCACTTGGAGACCTGATTTGCAGCAACAAATCACCCCAATAGTTCTCAAGAACCGAATCGAATTTTCTCCATCACGAGCTCCTTTTATAGCTTTAACTATCGAAAATGTCGATCGATCATTGCCAGGACCATCGATCATTGATCGCTATTGTCGTGAGACAACGGTGTAATCCACACTAGAAAAATCCAACGGCTAGGACATCAGTCGACTGATCATGAGCATCAGTCGACTGTTCAAGCCATCACTCGATTGTTCTTCCCAACGGTTCAGTGAGCCTCGATTCTGTGCCCTAAAATTGGAGCATCAGTCGACTGATCACAAGATCAGTCAACTACTCGTTTATGGCAGTCGACTGCTAGGGCAATTCCTACAGTCAAACCCTAGTTGACTACGGCAGTCGACTGACACACCTCAAACATGAGGTTTTAGCCAAGTATGGTGCCCCCATACTTGCTAGACCGCCCTTAGCCTAGACCTAAGCCTTCTAGCCACCTCCATTAGCCTTACGCCTCTCGGATCCCTCCAAGTCATCCATCACTTTTTCATCCATTGCGCTAGCCTTCAGGTGCTTCCATCGACTATGTCATGCTAACAGTCTCTACACCGCCAAGGCACATTGGACTTACACCGCCAAGACTCCGCTTGGACTTTACGCCACCAACCATTGGACTTATGCTGCCAAGACTCCCGCTTGGACTTTACGCCACCAATATCAAACCCCTTGGACTTCTCACATGCCAAGACTCAAGCTTGGACTTTCCCTTGCCAACCCATGTTGGACTTTTCATGCCAAGACCCATGCTTGAACTTTCCCAAATGCCAAGTGTCCCACTTGGACTTTCCATGCCAAGTACCCATGACTTGGACTTTCCATAATCACATAGTCAACCCTAGTCAACCATCAAAGTCTCCCTCCAGTCAAACTCGAGTCCAGTTAAACATAACCCTGGTTGATTGTATAAACAATCTCCCCAAAACATCAACAGACATTAATGTCAAACATCAATGTCAACTTACTTTGTCAAACATCAAAATATTACTCGAGTCAAACTCGAGTCTAGTCAATCGTGACCTAGGGCGATTGCACCAATAGTACCGAAACCAACAAACAAATCAACAATAGACACTAAATGAGTATTTAGAAATCAATTAGATGACAAATGAGAAATTATAAGGAATGAAGCTTGACCAAATGGATGTTATGTCCGCATTTTTAAATGGGGTAATTAAAGAGGTATACATAAGTCAACCCCTAAACCCCCCCTCTCCCCCATTTTGAAAATATAAAATATCCTAATTATGTATACAAATTGAAAAAGGCCTTGTATGTACTAAAACAAGCTCCTAAAGCTTGGTATAAAGATTATCATCTTACTTAATTTCAAAAGGTTTTAGACAAGGTAAAATTGACTCGATCCTTTTTTTTTAAACTTTAAAAGTAGATATTTTTATTGCCCAAGTGTATGTAGATGACATAATATTTGGTTCAACTAATTCTGAATTTTTAACTGAATTCATAACCTTAATGGAACAAGAATTTGAAATGAGCTTAGTTGAAGAATTAAATTTATTTTTAGGCTTACAAATAAAACAAACAAGAGATGGTAATTATATTTATCAAAATAAATATGCTAATGAGTTAATTAAAAATTTTGGATTAGAAAATGGAAAAGATATTAAAACACCAATGGCAACAAACATAATATTAAATAGTGATACAAAAGGAAAGTCCGTAGATCTAAAGTATTATAAAAGTGCCATAAGAAGTCTCTTATACTTGATTGAAAGTCAACCTGACATATTGTTTGCCGTAAGTATGTGCACAAGATACCAATATTGTGCTAAAGAATCACATTTAACACTTGTTAAAAGAATCTTAAGATACATTAAAGGAATAATTAATGTAGGAATGTGGTATCCTAGATCTAGTAATTTAAAACTACTAGGATATTCCAACTCAGACTATGTTGGCTATAAACTAGATAGAAAAAGTACAAGTGGAGGATGTGAATTTCTAGGATCTTGTCTAGTCAGCTAGTTTAGAAGATGGCAATATTGTGTTGTCCTATCAACAACATAGGTGGGATATATAGCATTAGGAGAGTGTATTGTCGATGCACGTGAGCACGACATTAAATCTCCGATGAGGATCAACAAGGATTCGATGGGCGCGCTCACACTCAACGCCCGCAAGTTAACGGTTGTGGTCAAGTTATAATTTAAGTATCGATCCCACAGAGACTGAGATTTGAATACCATTTGTCTAGTGGATGTCGTTGTTTGGAGTAAATCTCATGAGAGTAAGATTTACGAGATCGACAGTAGTCCTAACTTGATTACGGTGTCACTTGGAGAAAGCGAAGGTAGATTCAAAGTTCCCTTAAAGGATTCTAGGACATCGGTTTCACTTGTGCGTTGTTGAACATGTTATCAATTTAATGCTTTTAGGATCTCTGGTTATAATCATGCAAGAAGATCATCATGTATTTGCTCGATGAACTTTTGCTTCTACTGGGAAATACCTATTCCTAACTAAGTTTCCCTTTCGAATCGTCAGACTCAGGGGTTGAAACTGTTGGGAGCCCCCTGTCACTAGGGTCCCTCAACCCTTCTAGAGTTGATGTCTCATACTTTGGGCCTTTTGCTAAGATAGGTTATTGAGGTACGAGGATGTCCTAGTAATCTCTATGAAGATACGGATCATATTTCATATCCTACTCTATCATATTCTACTTTCTACGGTTATGGGATGGAGGATGACCGCAAGGTTCCTCCTTGGTTCTCCTAGATTTTTGATACAAAGGCTTTCCACTCTTGTATCGACTATGTACAATAGAAATAGAATTAAGACATAATTCTCATTGATCGAAACAACATAAATTGAAAATAGATTCAAAGGAAATGAATAAATATTTGAACTAACATATTCACATACTCAAGCTACTCCCTAATCCTAGAATCGAAGTATCTACTCCATAAATGAATGAGAATAAACACAAGACATCTTAAGGTAAATCATTACAATGCAAATAGAATGAAAAATAAAGGCAATAATTTCTGTTCTATCTAATGTTGTGTCTTGGTTGTTCTCCACGTTGTTGGAGCATTGATTCAGATCTTCAAGTCGCTTTCTTCCTCCCTGTTGCGAATCTCCGATGCTTCTCGGGAACCTTCCTTATTGTCCCAGCCATCATGCCTCCCCCCTAGTGTTTGGGCATGCCTTCCTATTTATAGAAGAGAAGTCAGCTTTCCTTATATACCTGTGAAACCCTAGTTTGCATCAAATCTAGCTAATGCCACATGGCCGTGTGGATTCCACACGGTTGGTCGTGTGGCTCGCTGGAAATCTTTCCCTAAATCTGTCTTCGGGGTTAGGCACGACTATGTGAGATTCACACAGCTGGTTGTGTCTTCCTCTGAATCATCATGTGAATGTCATCTTTTGGTCCAGAGCATGCCCCGTGTTTTGGGGGCATGACCAGACATGCTTGCCTTCCTTTGGCTCCAATTATGTGTCATTTTATCTCCCAAAACACCTTCCTACACATAAAACATCAAGAGAAAATCTCTGAACTAGAAAATAGGAATTGAATGCAAAACAAGGAAGAATATACATAAAATAAGTATAAAATGCAATGAGATGTTGATGCACATGAACGCGACCTCAAATCTCGTGATGGAGACCGTCAAGGACTCAAAGCGCGTGCTTGCGCTCAACGCCCGCAAGTGCACGGATATCACCAAGTAATAAAGATTATCGATCCCACAGGGACTGGGATTCGAGTACCAATATACTCAGTGGTTGTAATTGTTCGGACATGACTCTAAGAGGTTTCGGTTGGTGAGGGCTGTCGGTGGACTCTACTCTATACGGTGTCACACGGAGGAGGAAAAGAGTGTGTCGAGGTCTTCAAAGGTGATTCTAGGACTTCGATTTCTCTTGTGTATCACAGAACAATGTTGTCAATTGGCGTTGTCTTGACGTTTACCTATGATTTTGTGGAAGGGACATCATACACTCTATTGCAGAGTCGCCGCATCTACCGGGAGCTATCTCTTCTTAAAAGGTCGGGATAGAGAGTACGAGGATGCTAAATCAATCCCTACGGTGAACCGTTTGCGATTCCACCACACCCTTCTCCCCGCAGTTGTAGGAGATTAGGTTTACCCCTAGGTTCCTTAATCAAATCTCCTAAATTTTAGATTGCAAGGGTTGTCACCCCTCGTATCACCTAATCACCAAACACGCATAGATATAGTAAAGAGCAACTACCAATTGTCAAATCAAATTCATGGGTCGAATTTAACATGAACCAACATTGTTTATTTACACAAGCTACTCCCTAATCCTAGAATCGAAAGTACTACTCTATGTATATGAAGAAAGAATAACAAAGCATGTCTAAGATTGAATACATAAGGAGTGAAATGCATAAATAGAGATATACAATGCTTCCGTGATCTTCTCTCCGGCATTGAATTGCAAGGTGTGGACCTTCGACGATGTTCGTCCTCACCATTGTGAGTTACCGAAGCGTTTTAGGGCTTTGGCATGTTGTCCTAGCCGTCGTGCCTCTTCCCTAGGGTTTGGGCAGAGCCATCCTTATATAGACATCGCCTCGGACCGCTGCAAAATCCAGAAAAAGCCCTAGTCGCGCAAATCTATCGGGCCGCCACATGGCCATGTGTTTCCACATGGCCAGGCCATGTGTGGCCCTAGGTGCTGATCTCGCCCATTGGACACGGCCGTGTGAATCCACACACCCTGTCTGTGTCCCACTCTGCGTCTAGCTGCGAAATGTCCTTCTTTTGCTCCGAAAACGTGTCTTTTCCACCCGGAAAGCTATCCTATACACAAAAGTACAATGAGTAGACCTCCGAACCAAAAAATAGGAAATGCATGTAAAAATAGAGTAACATATGCATGAAACTAACACAAAATGCAATGAGATGTGAGCGAAAACTACTCCTAAAACCCTATATATTTTGCTCACATCACTTCCCCCAGACTTAAATCTTTGCTTGTCCTCAAGCAAACCTCAGTGCCATGAAATTTTAAAAAGAAATCATTCCATAATTAGCATGTTACCTAAATTTATCAGGTGGTATTTGCAATCAAAGCAAAACAAATATGTTCTAGAAGTTCACTAAGTTAGCTCCTCGTGCTCGCCCATTCCATGGTGAGTTAAGTCGTCACCCCATAGCTTTCCTAAGGTTTCCGGCTCTTAGGCACTTATCTGCCCAAAGCGAGGGTCGTTCCCTAGATCTAGCACAAAGTCTCAAAGGCGTGCTCGGTATTGAGAGAAATTGGTAGGTGTTTCCCCAATAACCTAACTCGGTCTCAAAGGGGCACCTAGTCATTTCCACCCACGACCCATATAATCTCTATCTTTTTTTTCATTTCTTTTTATCTTTCTCTTTTATTTCTCTTTTTCTTTTCTCTCTTTTATTTTTCGGCACACTGGGATTTTGATTTTTTCGAATGAGCTTACGCAATCCGAGTATCTCCAGTAACTAAAATTCTAAACCTAGAGTCACCTATGGATTCCAAAGTACTAGACTACTGAAGTGAATCATAACTAGGTATGTACTAGATTCTCCCTTTCAGAATGTTTGACATGTGTAAGTGCAAAAAAAACAAAGCTAACCAGTGTAAGTCTAGAACATTTAATAGAGCGAATAAAAAAAATACCACAAGATAAATGAAGTTAAGCTACCTATGGGAACAACTCATGCAAACAACTTTCAAAAATAATACTAAGGTAGCTTTACAGACAATAAAAATTAAGTACTGAAAGAAACTCAACAACTCAGGCATGAATAAATGAAAATACTTGAAAAGAAACTACTACTAGGAAACAAAACAAAAAAAAACATTGGGGTCTCCCCGCAGACTTAAACGAAAATATACCTCTAATATGGTGGACGAGGTGGAATGTCTGGGAGCCTGGGCATCTCTAGATCTTGGGAGAACCTACTGCTGAGCCGCTGATGCCACCTATACATGTGGTCAATCCGAGCCGTGGATGCAACGACGCTTCTGCGTTCCTCCTCCTAGCCCATCAAGCCGCTGGCATGCATGTGTTGTCGTGATCTCCCTACGGTAGGCGACCTCATCCTGGCGACGAACAACCTCCTCCTAGAAGTATATGTGGGCCTTATCGTAGAACTCCTCAGCTCGGTGGAAATGCTCCCTGAATCCATGGAACTCCGCCTGCTAGAAGGCACTTTGCTCCTCCCATCGCTGCCTCTGCGTTTGTTGCTCAGTGTAAATGTCGTCGAGGCACGATCCGAACTCTGAGAAATCATAGGCCGACGTACTTGCATCTTGCTCAAAAGTAGAAAAAGGCGGTGGTGCAGGTGTAGACTCATGTCGGTGTGGACTAGGTGGGCTTCTATGCATGTGTGGATTAGAGGGAGAGTGATACAAAGGTGGAGAGATGGGCTCTGATGTGGATGGCCCCTCATGTGGAGGGGACTCCATTATCAGGTCCAAGCGCTAATTGGCACATATAGCGATGGTGGTACGATGCGGGTTGGGGAGCCTAAGGACTGTAAGATTTTTCCTTACATAGCATAAGGAGTCTCCTTCTCTCACAATCATCTTCATGGCCATGCATACTCCTAGGTCAATCCTAGGGCTACCCTCTATACTCTCTAATGTTGTGTAATCGTACCCCATCCTATGATAAATGTGGGTAAGTAGGCCTCCCACATTGATCTCTCCTCATTCTGCTTTGCTCATCTTTACTAAGTGTCTGATGAACTGGGACCCTACATCGATGCTACTCCTTTCTTGTAGCATATCTCATAGGCAAAGAAGCTCGCTAGCTCCAACTACACCGTCACTCTCCCCATGACCAAATATAGTACTGGCCATGATGCGGTGGAGGTATCGAAAGACGGGATTTTGGAGGCGCGACACTTTGGCTCTAGATGGGTCATAAGCGTGCTCCCCTATCAACTCAGTCTAAACTTATCGAGAGTTGTACCCATTAGGGGTCCTTCTGTCTCCCCCACTTGGTAAGCCAAAGCATGAGTTCCATTGGTGAAGGGTCCACTCATGCTCAATGTTAAAAACCTAAAAGTTATCCTACCCTCCTCGCTCTCTCTACCCGTTAAAACTTCCGCCTCTAAGAAACTCAAAAATTTCAAAACTATCCTAGGGTAGGTTAGGTGTTTTATTCCCATAATCTCTTCCCACCCCATTTTTGCAAATAGGGTTTGCATATCACCTAACAACCCTAAAGATTCTAGCAAATCTTCATCTAAGTACCTAGTAGCAGTAAGTTTGCGAGTAGAGAGCATATTGTATCTATCTCTTTATTCATTATTGCGAAAAAGTAGAGTGGGTAGGGCATTATCCTCTTCCGGAGCTTGAGGGGTGTCGGCTCTCCTTGTTCGTCGCTCTGAGGCGCCGGATCGGGGTGCTACGGTCTTGGTCCTCCTCATCTTTGCTTCTTTTGGCTTCTTTAGAGGTTAGAAATGCTTCTAGATGGTGGGGAAGACGAAATCACACAGCTAGGGCAAGAACTTTCGAAGCACACGACGCAAATGGGGTGAAAACACATGGCTTGACCCTTTTAACCTCGCGCGGCACAGCCGTGTGAAAACACATGGCCAGACCATGTGTCCCCATTTTTCGCCCATTTATGCACTACGGTCCGAATTTTCTCATACACTTCACCGTGTAGGCTAATATGGATTTTATTTTTGCCTAGCAAAGTTCTTTTCTAGTCCTAACTCTAAATGTGATGGAGATCAAAACTAAAAATCAAACAAATGCATGCAATGCAATCAAGAAGGGAAATCTAAAACTAAACTTGGGTTGCCTCTCAAGAAGCGCTTTGTTTAAGGTCGTTTAGCTCGACTGCACTCCACTATCAACTCGGCTCTGGTGGTTAAGTGAACCTCCATTCATGTGTCTCCGGATCTAGGGACTCCCCTAGATACTTCTTCAATCGTTGTCCATTTACCTTGATCTCCCCCGATTCTCTACTCCATATGTCCACTACCCCGTATGGGTATACTCTTTTTACCCAAAATGGTCCTGACCACCTTGATTTTAGTTTTCCTGGAAAAAGTTTCAACCTAGAGTTATACAGGAGAACTAGGTCTCCTTCCTCAAATTTCCTTCTCAAGATGTGTTGGTCATGCCATTGCTTGGTTCTTTCCTTATATGCCTTAGCATGCTCGTATGCATCTCTTCGAATTTCGTCCACCTCGCTTAACTGTAGTTTCCTTTTCTCTCCCGCCGCACCGTAGTCTAAGTTGAATTTCTTAATGGCCCAGAAAGCCTTGTGTTCTAATTCAACGGGGAGATGGCAAGGTTTCCCGTAGACTAAGAGGAATGGGGTCATGCCTATCAGAGTCTTATAAGCTGTGCGGTAAGCCCAAAGAGCATCGTCCAGTTTCGGTGCCCAATCCTTCCGTGATGCTACTACCATTTTCTCTAGGATACTTTTAATTTCCCGATTCGAAATTTCCACCTGCCCGCTAGTTTGCGGGTGGTACGCTGTTGAGACTCTGTGGATCACCCCATATTTATGTAGCAATTTTTCAAACAGTTTTCAATGAAGTGGGATCATCCATCACTGATTACTACTCGAGGAACTTCGAATCTAGGGAATATGTTTCTTTTGAACATTTTCATTACGGTCCTAGTATCGCAATGGGGTGATGCCACGGCCTCCACCCATTTGGAGACGTAGTCTACGGCGACCAGGATGTATTTGTTTCCGTCGGAAATGGGAAAGGGTCCCATGAAATCCACTCCCCATACGTCGAAGAGTTCTACCTTTAAAATGGTGCTTGCCGGCATCTCATGTCTCCTTCCTATATTTCCTGTTCTCTGACACCGATCGCAGGAAACTACATAGTTGCGCATGTCCCTAAACAAACTAGGTCAGTAGAATCCTGACTGAAGAACTTTTGCGACCGTTTTTTCTATCCCGGCATGACCCCCATATGCGGAAGAATGGCATTGAAAAATGATGCTCTCCACTTCCTCTTCTGGCACGCACCTCCGATATACATTGTCTGTACACTTCCTGAAAAAGAAGGGGTCATCCCATACGTATTGCCGAACTTCCGAAAAGAATCTTTTTCTTTGTTGGGTCGTGAATTCTGGTGGTATCACTCTTCCCGCAATAAAATTCACCAAATCTGCATACCAGAGGGTGGTGACCTTAATAGCCATGAGGGTATCATCTCGCAGAGTATCGTCTATTTGGGCACTGTCTCCCTCCTCTATCCTATGATCTATGGGCATGCGCGATAACTGGTCTGCAACAACATTGTCCGTCCCTTTTTTATCCCTGATTTCTATATCAAATTCTTGCAGCAATAAAATCCAGTGAATAAGGTGGGGTTTTGCATCCTTCTTTCTTAGCAAGTAACGAATTGCAGCATGGTCGGTGTATACCACTAACTTTGAACCTACCAAGTATTGTCTGAATTTGTCGAATGCGAACACAACTGCTAGTAATTCCTTCTCAGTCGTGGCATAATTAATTTGTGCCCCGTTCAGTGTCTTACTGGCGTAGTAAATGACATGTAATTTTCTCTCCTTCCGTTGCCCTAAGACTACTCCCACTGAATAATCACTAGCATCACACATGACCTCGAATGGTAGGCTCTAGTCAGGCCGCTGAATTATCGGGGATGTCACTAAGGCTCTCTTTATTTCCTCAAATGCCACTAAACATTTCTGATCGAAAATGAAGTCCGTTTCTTTAGGAAGTACATTTGTCAGCGGTCTAGTTATCTGGCAAAAATTCTTTATAAACCTTCGATAGAAACCCGCATGCCCAAGAAAGCTTCGAACCCCATTTAGATCCCTGGGTGGCACCAATTTCTCTATTACTTCGACCTTCGCCTTGTTTACTTCGATAACATTCTATGATATCTTATGCCCTAGAACTATCCCTTCAATCACCATGAAGTGTCATTTTTCCAAATTCAGAACCAAGCTATTCTCCTCACACCTTTGCAAAACCCTTTCTAAATTCTTTATACATGCATCGAAACTTGTTCCATAGACTGAAAAATCATCCATGAATACCTCCATAATTTGTTCAATCATATCCGAAAAGATAGCTGTCATACAACGTTGGAAAGTGGCCGGGGCATTACATAGGCCAAAGGGCATTCGTCTGTATGCAAAGATTCCATACGGGCAGGTGAAGGTGGTCTTCTCTTGGTCTTTAGGGTGGATTGGGATTTGGAAAAATCCTGAGTACCCGTCAAGGTAGCAAAAATAGGAATGTTTAGCCAGGGGTTCCAGCATCTGGTCGATAAATGGAAGTGGAAAATGATCCTTTTTTGTTGCTTTGTTTAATTTACGGTAATCTATGTACATTCTCCACCCCGTTACCGTTCGAACAGGGATCAACTCATTCTCCTCATTTTTGAATACCGTAGTACCACCTTTCTTTGGGACTACATGCAATGGACTCACCCACTCACTATAAGAAATTGGGTATATTATTCCAACATCCAAGAGTTTAAGCACTTCCTTTTTCATTACTTCTTGCAAATGAGGGTTAAGTCGCCTTTAACGCTCCACTGTTGACTTACACCCGTCCTCAAGTGTTATCCTATGCATGCACAGAGACGGGCTTGAAGGTAGGAAACTTCGCTTCCCACTCCAACTCAGTTGCTTGTTCATGGTGATCCCATCCACGTCCCCGGATTAAAAAAAATTTAATCCTAGACAAAAGGGATCACCCAAGCAACCATTTCATCGTCGTGCTATTCGATTAGAGTGGTCACTTGAACAAACTTGTTGTTCAAGCCACCAATCTCTATTCTACGAATAGCCACGGAATAGACGATGTACGGATCGTCGACTTTTGTGTTTATATTCGGGGTCCAAGTTATATTAGCCACAAAATAGAATATATAACATGCATATAATTGAAAAACAATTATAGACATAATACAAAAGAACACTAATCAAAATAAACAAGATTATATCTCTTGTTATACCTCTTGATCTTCTATTGTATGCCCTTTCCCCTTTTGGACGTCGTGTGGGCAACGATCTTCTAAAAGTTGAAGCCTCCTAGATCACTAATCTTCCTTTCCTTGTTCACTCCGAACAAAGGAAGATCATAAAACAAAACTCTTCTTCCTATCTAGAACCGGCCACCAAGTCAATAGACTCGATGTTGCCACTGGCCAAGGAAGAGAATATGGTGTATGGAAATAGGCCAAAGGAGAATCAATGAGAATGATGGGCACCGGCCAACTCTTGGAGAAGAGAAAGGAAACCAACCCTTCACCTTGTAGCTGCCCAAAACCCTATCCCTAGCTCTCCTAGTTGCCGCCGGCCAAATAAGAGGGGAAGAGGAATAGGTTGAGCATCGACAAAAGTAGAGGGAAGAAGGATAGGTGCCAGCAACACCTTAGGAAGAAGAAGAAGGGAACCTCTCCTCTTGTTGCCGCCCACTCCACCTCCCAAGCACTAGCTGCCCAACGCAATCCTAACCTCCCTAGGATTCCTTACTGCCCAAGCTAAAGGGAAGCAAACCGTAATCTCCTAAGCCAAGCCTTGCCGCCCACCTTAATCCTCTATTTATAGAGTTGGGCTCAAGCCTTCTTTTAATATCTACCATCAGTTCTAGGGATTTAATCTCAACCGTCAGATCTAGAGAATTAATCTCAACCATCGGATCTAGAGATTTAATCTCCACCGTCGGATCTAGAGTTTTGTTTTTCAACCATTGGATCAAGGCTTCATGAGGTTTTAATAGGCTACAATAGGGACCATGTGGAGGAGTTGGATCTTGGCCACCCAATAGATCAAGTCCACATAAAGTCCGATCCATTAATGATAATCCAATCCACTAAAGGATTATCATTGATCTACCTCACCAACCCCCATAAGTTAATATGTGCTCCATATATTATTTCTACATTTATCTCCCTGTGTTTAAGATCTCGAATGTCCATCGATTAATTAATTTATTGACTATTAATTAATCAACATCTAACTCCATGAGTAGTACCACTCAACCTTATCATTATGCCGGACCAAGTCCACCTGCAGAGTTTACATGATGAACCTTATGAGCTCTTCAAGGGGACATCATCATCCTAATATATAGGACACAGTTTCTCCTATAATTAATGACACACCATATAAATAATATCATTTCCCAACTTACCGAGCCTATCGATTTAATCTATAAATCTCGTCCATTGGTAAATCAAAGAAATGAATACTAAGTATATGTCCCTGTTATTATATCGGGATTAAGAGCATGTACAATATAATATCTGAGGTCCGATTCGATTATGTAGTCAGCAATAAATCGAATCACCTCTAAGTCGGTCCTGCTCAATACACACAAAGTGTACTAGTGTGATTCTATAGTCAAGACAAATCAATACCAAATCACACTACAACCATACCAATGGTTTGTCCAAAGTGATCTCGGTTGTGAGCCTATACTTATACTTTACAAGGAGTCGATAACATGATCTCCCGTGTGACACCACACACCATGTTATCTACAATGTAATGTATTAGACAATATGCATCACCATAAATATGCAAACAATGATCATGTGATTCTTATTTCAAAATAAAGATGTTCATATAAAAGATAGACTTTTCAGTATACATCCCAACAATCTCCACTTATACTAAAAGACTATGCTGTCCTCAAACTGCCATACATCTGATTCCCATTCCCTCCACATGCCTATCAAAAGCTCTCGCTGGAAGGGCCTTAGTGAAAGGATCTGTCAGGTTATCCTCCAATGCAATCTTGGCCACAGCAACTTCTCCTCTTTGATGAGGTATCAGGTGGTACTTGCCATCTATGTGTTTACTTGCCTTATGGGCTCGTGGTTCATTAGAGTTTGCAACTGCACCACTATTACCACAATAAATTGTGATAGTTCTGGGCAAACCAGGAATCACATCCAAGTCCATCAGGAAGTTTCTGAGCCACACAACTTCTTTGGCCGCCTCAGAGGCTGCCACATACTCAGCTTCCATAGTGGAGTCCGCCACGCATTCCTTCTTGACACTCCTCCATACAATAGCTCCGTCTTCCAAAGTAAACACAAACCTGAGGTAGACTTACTGTTATCCCTGTTGGGGTTCCGGCACCGCGGCGAGTGTGTGTTGGAACATGTTTCGTAAACATGTGCACAACGGAAGAAAAAAAAAATCTACATTTATTACAACACACACATCACACGCATGCATAGTACAACATGTGTAGACATAACCGTAAATTTAAATTTTGCAATAAAAGGAAATTTAACTACGTATACCTTTCGTATCACGTGTAGCGGGAACGACATCAACCGGAATGATCCTCGCTAGAATCGTCTCTATCCGTATCCACGTCGAGTATCTTCGGGATGACTTCACAAAGTCACGAGCTTCGTCTTCGTATGGGTTACTAGCCTTGTGTTGAAGACGACGTGATCGAGAGAGGATCACGATCCGAATCCAAATTCGGATCCAAAGAAGAGTCCTCAAAACTCGCTTCTCCGTAGAGATATTCGTCAACCGTTTGACGAATCCTTCGTCCTCCACCTATGAGGATTACCGGAGATCGAATCCCCGGTAAGTTTGGCGCTGTCGGAGCTCCAACCGTCGTCCAAACGACGCTGCGACGAGAGGGAAATAAGCTGTCCAGAAAACTGGACAGCTTTGGTGGAGACCTTGCGCCGGCCAAATAAGGAAAGCGGCTTGCTCACCATGTCGTCGGAGCCAAGGAGGATCACCGGAACTCTTCCGGCAGCAGCTCGACGCTGCCAATGGGAGAAGACGGCAGTAGCTGGTGGCCGGTTGGAGAAGATGGGTGGCGGCCTAGGGTTGGCACCGAAATCTCCAAGGAGAAGAGGTGGGCGGCAACTTAAGGCTAGGGTTTTTGGATTAGGGCTTAACAAACCCTTAAGCCCTATTTTATAGAGAACTAATTCTCTTAATGGTAATTGGATCATAACCATAAGACCCGTTAACCCACTCCATTAACATAAGTTAAAATAAACCAAACCATGATGGTTTATTTTAAGTTAAAACGAACCGAACCAACTTTTGTTCATTCGTTTAAAATAAACCAAACCCTTTGGTTTATTCTCCTCCATTGGATTATAACCAAACTATTTTGGTTCATCCATTATGTCTTCATAAGACACGGCTCATCCATGCTTCCATTGCGACTGAAACGATTTCATGCTCGCTTCTTGTTTTGTCAAACCAAACTTAGTTTCTCTCGGTCTGAGAATCTCATTCTCAAGCTCGTTTTAAATCCTTCGGATTACGCTCGTTGTACATGTGACCAAATAGGTTCTCGGTTTATGTTGGCTGTCTATAATTAACCATTAATTATAGAACGATCATGAGTGGCACCTAGTAGTACATCATTATCCGCAATTAACCAAAAAGATCAACGGTTGATTCAGAACTATTTCTGAAACCCTTCAACAGCTCGAATGAATCGTGCCTCATTCCCTTCACTCATCTTATACCCGCTTAGTTCAGGACATGGTCTATAGTGTCAGTCCCCACTAGGCTGACTACGTCACACCTAGCCCAAGTATCATTTCCTCGTCCTACGGATTCTAGTTACTGCACATGTATCGAAGAGTACCTTACTCTAAACTTTGTAATGCTTTGGCCAAAGACTTTAGTAACAATCCGACGAGAGGCCATGGGTATACTTTTTCTCGCAAGGAGTGGTGAATCTTTTATATGCTATTCAAACACCTTCGATCACTTCGACTTATACCCAATCATCCCGGGTCCACATCGTCTTAGAGATATTTACTTAAGATGTCAAAGCATAAGTCTCCATGATCAAGATGACTTGAATACAGCAAGTCAAAGGAACATCGCACTTAAGCTACAGTAATAACTTCATTGACATATCTATATATGTAGAGAACCATATGAAGTCTTACGGTTGGTCACTCCAATGAACTAGTTACCATAACTAGCATCCACGATTAACTCCGGACATCACAATGTCTCCAGCCAGTGAGAATCAGAGTCTTGGATACACTAAGGAGTATACCTCGTGCTAGTCTCGACAGAATTGATGGTGTCCAAATCCATCAATTCATCGACTAGGAATAATTACGATACATCACAATTACACATGTTGAGATACTCACTAGTTGTGATCCAATCACAAATTCTCTCATGTTGTGAGTCGTATCGCGGACATTCAGTAAATGAGTTTAAGATCAAATCAAATACATGAAACCATGTATACTCAAATAGTGAATCTTCATTTATCATATAAATGGTTCATACATAAGGTGATTGTCTTAGGACATCTCTCATATATTACTAACAGACTCCCACTTAGCCTAATGTCAATCGCTACGTTATCCAATACCATAAGCTGTAACATGACCCTCAAACTTACTTTGAGGTAATGTCTTAGTCAAAGGATCCGCTAAGTTCCTTTCAGTGGGGATTTTCTCGATTTGTATTTCTTTCATACTGATGATCTCTCTGATAAGATGATAGCGGCGAATCACATGTTTGGATCATTGATGAGACCACATCAAGTTCAAAGATGAACTTCTTGATCCAAACCGCCTTTCACGCCTAAAGTCGCAATGTATTCTCGCCTTAGTGCGTAATCCGCTATAGTGTCAAGCTTCGAACCTTTCCAACTTATCGCGCCCATTCCGTGAATACATACCGCACTAAGACATGGAATCATCCTTATCCGTCTCGAGTCGCATCCGTGATACCCACGTATCACCATGTACCCTTCTCCATATATTAGAACACATCCTTAGTTCTTCTTAAGTACTTAAGGATCGCCTTAATACCACCCAATGATCCATTCTCGATCGATCGTATCCGCCGTGACACTCGTGAGCATACGATACATCGGGCCTCGACATAATATAGCATACATGATAGATCCTATCATGGATGCATAGGAATCTTACTCATGCAAATCCTCTCGCCTTCGGCGCGACACATAGACTTCAAAGGTGTACCCCATGCCCGATGGGTAGGAAACCTTCTTGATTCCGACATGCTAAACCTCTTTAGCACTCGGCCTATATATGTAGATCGCGAAAGACCAAGCAACTGCTTCGATCTATCTCTATAGATCTTAATCCCGAAGGATGTAGGTTGCTTTCTCCCGTGTCTTTCATGAGAGAATGCCTTGGATAACCAAACCTTAATCGATCAGAAGACTGAAACATCATTTCCTATAAGTAATTTGTCATCGACATACAATACTAGGAACATGACTGCACTCCCACTAACCTTGTTTTACACACAAGGTTCATCTGGATTTTGTGAGAAATCAAACTTTTTGATTGTCTTATCAAAACGGATATTCCAGCTCCTAGATGCTTGCTTCAATCCATATATGGACCGTCGCAATTTGCATACCTTAGTTTTATCAACCGATGTGAAACCCTCAGGCTGTATCATATACACGTCCTCGAGCAGGTTTCCATTAAGGAAAGCTATTTTCACATCCATCTGCCATATCTCATAATCATAATGAGCCACTATGGCCAGGAGCATCCGAATGGATTTAAGCATAGCTACAGGCGAATAGGTTTCGTCATAATCAACACCTTGTTTTTGACGATATCCTTTCACCACTAATCTAGCTTTATAGGTAATCACATTACCATCTATGTCGGTTTTCTTCTTGAAAACCCACTTGCACCCTATAGGCTTGATGCCTTCAGGTGGGTCAACCAAGTTCCAAACTTGGTTTTCATACATGGAATCCATTTCCGACTTCATGGCTTCAAGCCACTTATCCCTTTCTGAACTTGTCAGCACTTCTTCATAACTGGTAGGCTCCTCATCATCAATGAGTAACACGTTATTCGATTCACTTACGAGAAATCCATATCTCTTAGGAATGTTGCATGTTCTACCAGATCTACGAAGATGTGGTGTTACAGTAGGTCCAACCGATTGCTTATCACTATGAGTTATCGGCTGTTGTGCTTCACCAGGTATCTCATCAATGTCTATTTGAGTCTCTCGAGCCTCCTCAAGCTCGACGACACTCCCACTATTTTCTTGCAAGAGAAACTCTTTCTCTAGAAACACAACATGGCTTGAAACAAACACCTTTTGGTCCACAGGATGATAGATTTGGTAACCCCTTATTTCCTTAGGGTATCCAATAAATAGATATTTATCAGACTTAGCATCCAATTTATCTGATATAGTCCGCTTCACATAAGCTGGACAACCCCATATCTTCAAGTAAGATACATGAGGTTTCTTACCCTTCCATATCTCATATGGAGTAGTAGAGACTACCTTGGTTGACATTCTGTTTAACAAGTAAACAGCTGTCTGAAGTGCATAGCCCCAAAAGGACTTGGGAAGATTCGCATGATTCATCATTGACCTGACCATGTCCAACAAGGTCCGGTTACGCCTATCAGATACACCATTATACTGTGGTGTATATGGCGGAGTCCATTGAGACAATATGCCATTGTCTCTTAGATAATCAAGAAACTCTTGACTTAAGTATTCACCACCTCGATCCGATTGAAGTATTTTAATACTCTTGTCATGTTGTTTCTCTACTTCATTTCTGAATTCTTTGAACATTTCAAAGGCTTCAGACTTGTGTTTCATCAAGAACACATACCCTAACCGTGAGTGATCATCGGTGAAGGTAATGAAGTAGCTATAGCCTCCTAAAGCTTGAGTTGACATAGGTCCACATACATCAGTATGTATTAGATCTAGTAACTCTCCCACTCGTTCACCTTTTCCAGTAAAAGGTAACTTAGTCATCTTGCCTTTTAAGCATGATTCGCATGTATCGTATGAATCCAATTCAAACGATTCTAGAATTCCACATCGGTGTAATTTGGACATGTGTTTCTTGCTTACATGGCCTAGACGACAGTGCCACATGTAGGAGTCTAATTGACTATCCTTTCGAGCATTCTTGTTGCTCACTTCGATATTGAAAATATCACTGGATATGTCCAATGTATAAACACCTTTGCTTAAAGTTCCAGTCCCATAAAGAACTCCATTCAAAGTTATGTAACAACAATTGTTACTAAAAGTCAAATGGTACCCATTTCTATTTAAACAAGAAATAGAAATGATGTTCTTTATCAATGAAGAAACATAAAAGCAATTGTCCAGTTCTAAGACAAGTCCTGCAGGGAGTTTCAATAAATACGTTCCAATGGCTAGTGCAGCAACCTTTGCTCCATTCCCAACACGTAAATTTGACTCTCCCTTGATGAGTCTTCTTCTATTCCTTAGCCCATGTATGTCATTACATATATGTGAGCCACACCCAGTATCCAATACCTAAGTGTCTGAGGAAATAGAATGACAATCAATAACGAAGATATATGAAAAAGATGGAGCATCTTATGCCTTATTCTTCTTCACTGACTCAAGATAAATCTTGCAATTTCTTCGCCAATGGCCCTACTTGCCATAATGATGGCAAGTGCCCTTTTGAGCTGGTTCTGCCTTTTTAGCCTTTTTCCTCTTCCCCTTCTGTTGTTCCTTTGACTCCCTCTTAGAACCTTTCTTCGAGGAATCAACTAACAACACCGTCCCCTGCTCATGCTTCTCAGAAGGCTCCACAGTCTTCAGCATGTTGAGTAGTACCACAGATGAACCTTCTTGCATCTCAGAGGTGAAGAGGAGCTTGGAGACTTTGAACCTTTCGAATCTCACTTGCTTATCAAACAACTCATAAAGATGAAGGACTACGATATGAGCATCCATATGCTCATGCTTCTTGTCAGTTCAGAATCAGTAACATGTTTCTGATAGACCAACAATTGGTCCGGAGTTGCATCGTCACTAGGATAGGAGGGAAGAGGCGCTTCGAGGACATACGCAAGCTTTTCACCTTGAGAACAATTCTCAAGTTTCTAAGTCAGTCCAAGAAGTTCAGCACAGTCAATTTATTCGAATCCAAAATGGAACGCAAATTCAAAGACATCATGATCAATCGATTAACTTAGAAATACAAAACGAGCATATATGAGAAAATGATTTTAAAATGCATCAATATACATTCATAATTCCCATTCATTTTTCAAATTTCAAAAACCCCAAAATCACTTCGGGAGATCGTAGGTCCATCTCCGAATGGGCTGATATCCATCATAGATATTAACAACCTTGGAGAGAGTCCAACAAGTCATTCATAACTACGATGGTAGGTATCAACTATACCGATTGCATATCACGTATATGCAACTATCACAATGTGCTATCAACTAATTGAATGTTCACACATACATCGGGTTGTTAACACATTAACAAGTATGCATCATATGCATAGCACCCAACTTCACCTCCCTTTACATCGACCTTGGAGAGAGTCCAACAAGCCGATGCTCTAGGTTAAAGACGACCCATTAATCGAGAAATAGTTTTAATATGGTTAAAGCGCATTCAACCAATTAGCCCGGCTTGGAGAGAGTCCAACAACCAAAGCTAACGATTGACCTCTGACTCTTACCATATTAGTATTAAACTATTCCATGGTTTGAACATGTTCGGGTTCGAGCCGGGCTTGGAGAGAGTCCAACAATCCAAACAAGAAACAGAACTCTGGTTCTAACCATATTAATGGAAGGTGTAGGCTTTAATATTGAGTAAGGGTTTTTATGTCTCATCCTCTTTGCATGCAAATAACTATTATCTACATGGCATGACATACATGGCATACATCTACATGTCATGACACGTATGACATAATAATATGCATCTAATGTAATTACATGACATACAATTATGTCATGTACAATATTTCCTTATATGTCATAACTATTTATCGAAATAAAATATGTTTAAGATTTGATTCTCCAAATCAAATCATGATTAAATTAGAAAATAAATTTCCAAATCTAATCACATATTTTATTTGTGAAAATAGTTTATTAAGGAAAGTCAATTTAGGAAACCAATTTCCTAAATCATCAAAACTACTTATAGAAATAAAATATTTTAAGATTTGATTTCCCAAATCAAATCATGATTAAATTAGGAAACAAATTTCCAAATCTAATCAAATATTTTATTTATGGAAAATATCAATTTCCATGAATACTTCCAACTTTCCAAAAGTGGAAGATTTCCATAAATACTTCTAGACTTTCCAAAATTGAAAAATTTCCATAAATACTTCTAACTTTCCAAAAGTAGAAAATTTCCAGAAATATCATTATGACTATCGCAAAACAATTTTACGATTATGTCAAAACACAACCTGGGCTCTGATACCACTGTTGGGGTTCCGGCACCGCGGCGAGTGTGTTCGAACATGTTTCATAAACATGTGCACAGCGGAAGAAAAAAATAATAAATCTATATTTATTACAACACACACATCACACGCATGCATAGTACAACATGTGTAGATATAACCGTAAATTTAAATTTTGCAATAAAAGGAAATTTAACTACGTATACCTTTCGTATCACGTGTAGGGGGAACGACATCAATCGGAACGATCCTCTCTAGAATCGTCTCTATCCATATCCACGCCGAGTATCTTCGGGATGACTTCACAAAGTCACAAGCTTCGTCTTCGTATGGGTTACTAGCCTCATGTTGAAGACGACGTGATCGAGAGAGGATCACGATCCGAATCCAAATTCGGATCCAAAGATGAGTCTTCAAAACTCGCTTCTCCGGAGAGGTATTCGTCAACCGTTTGACGAATCCTTCGTCCTCCACCTATGAGGATTACCGGAGATCGAATCCCCGGTAAGTCAAGCACTGTCGGAGCTCCTGTTGGGTTTCCGGCACCGCGGCGTGTGTGTGTTCGATCATGTTTCGTAAACATGAGCACAGCGGAAGCAATTAAAAATAATAAATCTATATTTATTACAACACACACAACACACACATTCATATTACAACAAGTGTAGACATAACCGTAAATTAAAATTTGCAATAAAAGAAAATTATCTACGTTATACCTTCCGTATGACGTGTAGCGGGAACGGCATCAACCGGAACGATCCTCGTAAGAATCGTCTCTATCCGTATCCACGCCGAGCTCCTCGGGATGACTTCGCTAAGCCACGAGCTTCGTCTTCGTACGGGTTACTAGCCTCGTGTTGAAGACAACGTGATCGAGAGATGATCACGATCCGAATCCAAATTCGGATCCAAAATCGAGTCCTCAAAACTCGATTCTCCGGAGAGGTATTCGTCAACCGTTTGACGAATCCTTCGTCCTCCACCTCAGAGGATTACCGGAGATCAAATCCTCGGTAAGTTAGGCGCTATCGGAGCACTAACCGTCGTCCAAACGACGCTCCGACAACAAAGAAACAAGCTGTCCAGAAAAACTGGACAGCTTTTGGTGGAGGAATAGAGGCCGGCCAAGGAGAGATGGAAGCTCACCTTATCACCGAACCTAGAGGAGATCACCGGAGGGTCGCCGGAGGTTCACCGGCTGAAGCTTGGTCGCCGGCAACAAGTTGGAAGGCTGCACAAAAGCTGGGCGGCGGCAGCTTAGGGTTGGGCGCCGAAAACTCCAACAAGGGGTGGGCGGCAACACCAAGGGCTTGGGTTTGGATTAGGGTTTAAGCCCTATTTTATAGAGAACAAATTCTCTTAATGGTTAATGGATCATATCCATAAAGCTCGTTAACCCGCTCCATTAAGATAAGTTAAAATAAACCAAACCATGATGGTTTATTTTAAGTTAAAACGAACCGAACCAACCTTTGGTTCATTCGTTTAATATAAACCAAACCCTTTGGTTCATTCTCATCCATTGGATTAGAACCAAACCATTTTGGTCCATCCATTATGTCTTCATAAGACACGACCCATCCACGCTTCCATTGCGACTGAAACAATTTCATGCTCGCTTTATGTTTGGTCCAACCAAACATAGTTTCTCTCGGTCTGAGAATCCCATTCTCAAGCTCGTTTTAAATCCTTTGGATTACACTCGTTGTGCGTGTGACCAAATAGGTTCTCGGTTTATGTTGGCCGTCTATAATTAACCATTAATTATAGAACGATCATGAGTGGCACCTAGTAGTACATCATGATCCCCAATTAACCAAAAAGATCAACGGTTGATCCAGAACTATTTCTGAAACCCTTCAGTAGCTCGAATGAATCGTGCCCCATTCCCTTCACTCATCTTATACCCACTTGGTTCAGGACATGGTCTATTGTGTCAGTCCCCACTAGGCTGACTACGTCACACCTAGCCCAAGTATCATTTCCTCGTCCTACGGATTCTAGTTACTCCACATGTATCGAAGAGTACCTTACTCTAAACATGTAATGCTTTTGCCAAAGACTTTAGTAACAATCCGACGAGAGGCCATGGGTATACATCTCCTCGCAAGGAGTGGTGAATCCTTTATAGGCTATTCAAACACCTTCGATCACTTCGACTTATACCCAATCATCTCGGGTCCACATCTCCTTAGAGATGCTTGCTTAAGATGTCAAAGCATAAGTCTCCATGATCAAGAAGACTTGAATACCGCAAGACAAAGTAACATCACAATTAAGCCACAGTAAGAACTTCATTGACATATCTATATATGCATAGAACCATATGAAGTCTTACGGCTGGTCACTCCAATGAACTAGTTACCATAACTAGCATCCACGATCTACTCCGGACATCACTATGTCTCCAGCCAGTGAGAATCAGCTGCTTGGATACACCATGGAGTATACCTCGTGCTAGTCTCGACAGAATTGATGGTGTCCAAATCCATCAATTCATCGACTAGGGATAATTCCGATACATCACAATTACACATGTAGAGATACTCACTAGTTGTGATCCAATCACAAATTCTCTCATGCTGTGAATCGTATCGTGGACATTCAGTAAATGAGTTTAAGATCCAATCAAATACATAAAACATGTATACTCAAATAGTGAATCTTCATTTATCATATAAATGGTTCATACATAAGGCATTGCCTTAGGACATCTCTCATATATTACTAACAGACTCCCACGGCCTAATGCCAATCGCTCGGTATCCAATACCATAAGCTCGAACATGACCCTCAAACTTATTTTGAGGTAATGCCTTAGTCAAAGGATCCGCTAAGTTCCTTTCGGGGAATTTTCTCGATTTGTATTTCATTCCTCGATGATCTCTCCGATAAGATGATAGCGGCGAAGCACATGTTTGGATCATCGATGAGACCACATCAAGTTCATAGATGAACTTATCGATCCAAACCGCTTCCTTCTTTGCTTCGCCTAAAGTCGCAACGTATTCTGCCTTAGTGGCAGAATCCGCTATAGTGTCAAGCTTGGAACCTTTCCAACTTATTGCGCGTCCATTTTAGGTGAATACATACCCAGACTGAGACATGGAATCATCCTTGTCTGTCTGGAGCTGGCATCCGTATACCCACGTATCACCATGTACCCTTCTACATATATTAGAACGATCCTTAGTTCTTCTCAAGCACTTAAGGATCGTCTTAATACACCCAATGATCCATTCTCGGATCGGTGAGTATCTTCTCGTGACACTCAGAGCATACGATACATCGGGCCTTGTACATAACATAACATAGTATACATGATAGATCCTATGCGGATGCATAGGGAATCTTACTCATGCAAATCCTCTCGTCCTTCTCGCTACATGGACACATAGACTTTCAAAGGTGTACCCCATGCCTGATGGGTAAGAAACCTTTCTTGGATTCCGACATGCTAAACCTCTTTAGCACTCGGTCTATATATGTAGACTGCGAAAGACCAAGCAACCGTTTCGATCTATCTCTATAGATCTTAATCCCAAGGATGTAGGTTGCTTCTCCCAGGTCTTTCATGGAGAAAGTCTTGGATAACCAAACCTTCAATCGATCAGAAGATTGAAACATCGTTTCCTATAAGTAGTATGTCATCGACATACAATACTAGGAACACGACTGCACTCCCACTAACCTTCTTGTACACACAAGGTTCGTCTGGATTTTGTGAGAAATCAAACTTTTTGATCGTCTCATCAAAACGGATATTCCAGCTCCTGGATGCTTGCTTAAATCCATAAATGGATCGTCGCAATTTGCATACCTTGGTTTTATCAACCGATGTGAAACCCTCAGGCTGTATCATATACACATCCTCGAGCAAGTTTCCATTAAGGAAAGCTGTTTTCACATCCATCTGTCATATCTCATAATCATAATGAGCCGCTATGGCCAGGAGCATCCGAATGGATTTAAGCATAGCTACAGGCGAATAGGTTTCGTCATAATCAACACCTTGTTTTTGACGATATCCTTTCGCCACCAATCTAGCCTTATAGGTAATCACATTACCATCCATGTCGGTTTTCTTCTTGAAATCCCACTTGCACCCTATAGGCTTTATGCCTTCAGGTGGGTCAACCAAGTTCCAAACTTGGTTTTCATACATGGAATCCATTTCCGACTTCATGACACCAAGCCACTTATCCCTTTCTGAACTTGTCAGCACTTCTTCATAACTGGTAGGCTCCTCATCATCAATGAGTAACACGTCGTTCGATTCACTTACGAGAAATCCATATCTCTCAGGAATATTGCGTGTTCTGCCAGATCTACGAAGATGTGGTGTTACAATAGGTCCAGCCGATTGCTCATCACTATGAGTTGTCGGCTGTTGTGCTTCACCAGGTATCTCATCAATGTCTATTTGAGTCTCTCGAGCCTCCTCAAGTTCGACGACACTCCCACTGTTTTCTTGCAAGAGAAACTCTTTCTCTAGAAACACAGCATGCCTTGAAACAAACACCTTTTGTTCCACAGGATGATAGAATTGGTAACCCCTTGTTTCCTTAGGGTATCCAATAAATAGACATTTATCAGACTTAGCATCCAGTTTGTCTGATACAGTCCGCTTCACATAAGCAGGACAACCCCATATCTTCAAGTAAGATACATGAGGTTTCTTACTATTCCATATCTCATATGGAGTAGTTGAGACTACCTTGGTAGGCATTCTGTTTAACAAGTAAACAGCTGTCTGAAGTGCATAGCCCCAAAAGGACTTGGGAAGAGTCGAATGATTCATCATTGACCTGACCATGTCCAACAAGGTCCTAAATGCCTCGATACACCATTATGTCGTGGGTGTATATGGCGGAGTCCATCGAGACAATATGCCATTGTCTCTTAGATAATCAAGAAACTCGACTTAAGTATTCACCACCTCGATCCAATCAAGTATTTTAATACTTTTGTCATGTTGTTTCTCTACTTCATTTCTCAATTCTTTGAACCTTTCAAAGGCTTCGACTTGTGTTTCATCAAGAACACATACCCAAACCGTGAGTGATCATCTATGAAGGTAATGAAGTAGCTATAGCCTCCTAAAGCTTGAGTTGACATAGGTCCACATACATCGCGATGTACTAGACCTAGTAACTCTCCCACTGCTCACCTTTCCAAAGAAAAGGTAACTTAGTCATCTTGCCTTTTAAGCACGATTTGCATGTATCGTGATGAATCCAATTCAACGATTCCGCAATTCCACATCGGTGTAATTCGACATGCTTCTTGCTTATATGGCCAAGACGACAATGCCACATATAGGAGTCTATGTGATTATCCTTTCGAGCACGCTGCGTTGCTCGCTTCGATATTGAAAATGTCACCGGATACGCCCAACGATAAATGCCATTACTCAAAGTTCCATTCCATAAAGTACGCCATTCAAAGTTATATAACAACAATTGTTACTAAACGTCAAATGGAAACCATTTCTATTTAAGCAGAAATAGAAACAATGTTCTTTATTAGAGAAGGAACATAATAGCAATTGTCCTTCAAGACTAGTCCACTAGGAGCTTCAACAAATAAGTTCGATGGCATCCAGAACCTTTGCTCCATTGCCAACTCGCAAATTTGACTCTCCGACAAGTCTTCTTCTATTCCTTAGCCCCGTATGTCATTACATATATGTGAGCTACACCCAAGATCCAATACCCAAGTGTCTAAGGAAATAGAATGACAATCAATAACGAAGATACCAAGAGGATGGGGCATCTGGATGCCTTCTTCTTCTTCATGGACTCAAGATAAATCTTGCAGTTTCTTCGCCAGTGGCCTTCCTTGCCACAGTGATGGCAAGTGCCCTTTTGCGCTGGTTCCGCCTTCTTTGCCTTTTTGTTCTTTCCTTTCTTCTGTTCTTTTGCCTTCCTCTTAGAACTCTTCTTTGAGGAATCAACTAACAGAACCGCCTTCTCCTCATGCTTCACAGAAGGCTCCACAGTCTTCAGCATATTGAGGAGCTCGGGAATGGTGGATTCCAATTTGTTCATCCGATAGTTCATCACAAATTGTGAGAAACTCTTGGGCAAACAATGCAGAATTAAGTCAATACTTAACTCATGATCCATCACAAAACCGAGGGTAGCTAGCCGCTCGATGTACCCATTCATCTTTAGCACAAACTGCACTACAGATGAACCTTCTTGCATCTTCGTGGTGAAGAGGAGCCTAGAGACCTCGAACCTTTCGGATCTCGCTTGCTCATCGAACAACTCATGAAGATGGAAGACCATAGTATTAGCATCCATATGCTCATGCTGCTTTTGCAACTCAGGTACCATCGCCGCTAGCATGATGCAACTTGCCACCGACCGCCACATGTTTCGATAGACCAACATTTGGTCCGAGTTGCATCGCCTTAGACGGTCCAGAAGAGGCTCTTCAAGGACATATGCAAGCTTTTTCCGCCTTGAGAACAATTCGTGTTTCTAAGCCACCCGAAGTTAGGCCCTTTGTTCAATCCAAAATAGTGCGCAAATTCAAAGACGCCATGATCAATTTATTGACCTAGAAATACAAAACGAGCATATATGAGAAAGATGATTTTAAAATGCATCAATATACATTTATAAATCCCATTCATTTTTCGAATTTCAAAACCCCCAAAATCACTTCGGGAGATCGTAGGTCCATCTCCGAATGGGCTGATATCCATCATAGTTATGAACAACCTTGGAGAGAGTCCAACAAGCCATTCATAACTACGATGGTAGGTATCATCTATACCGATTGCATATCCCGTATATGCAACTATCACAATGTGCTATCCACTAATTGAATGTTCACACATACATCGGGTTGTTAACACATTAACAAGTATGCATCATATGCATAGCACCCAACTTCACCTCCCTTTACATCGACCTTGGAGAGAGTCCAACAAGCCGATGCTCCAGGTTAAAGCCAACCCATTAATCGGGAAATAGTTTTAATATGGTTAGAGCGCATTCAACCAATTAGCCCAGCTTGGAGAGAGTCCAACAACCAAAGCTCACGATTGACCTCTGACTCTTACCATATTAGTATTAAACTATTCCATGGTTTGAACATGTTCGGGTTCGAGCCGGGCTTGGAGAGAGTCCAACAACCCAAACAAGAAACGGAACTCTGGTTCTAACCATATTAATGGAAGGTGTAGGCTTTAATATTGTTTAAGGGTTTTTCTGTCTCATCCTCTTTGCATGCAAATAACTATTATCTACATGGCATGACATACATGACATACATCTACATGTCACGACACGCATGGCATAATGTTATGCATCTAATGCAATTACATGACATACAATTATGTCATGTATATAATTTTCTTATATGTCATAACTATTTATGGAAATAAAATATGTTTAAGATTTGATTCTCCAAATCAAATCATAATTAAATTAGGAAACAAATTTCCAAATCTAATCACATATTTTATTCATGGAATTATTTGATTAAGGAAAATCTATTTAGGAAACCAATTTCCTAAATCATTAAAACTACTTATGGAAATAAAATATTTTAAGATTTGATTTTCCAAATCAAATCATGATTAAATCAGGAAATAAATTTCCAGAATCTAATCAAATATTTTATTTATGGAAAATATCAATTTCCATAAATACTTCCAACTTTCCAAAAGTGGAAGATTTCCATAAATACTTCTAGACTTTCCAAAATTGAAAAATTTCCATAAATACTTCTAAATTTCCAAAATTTAGAAAATTTCCAGAAATACATTATGACTATGAAACCATTTTACGATTATGTCGAAACACAACCCGGGCTCGATACCATCGTTGGTTTCCCAAGACCGCCAAGGTGTGTGTTCGATCATGTTTCGTAAACATGAGCACAAATGAAGCAATTAAAAATAATAAATCTATATTTATTACAACACACACAACACACGATGCATATTACAACAAGTGTAGACATAACCGTAAATTAAAATTTGCAATAAAAGAAAATTATCTACGTTATACCTTCCAGTATGACGTGTAGCGGAACGGCATCAACCGAACGATCCTCGTAAGAATCGCCTCTATCCGTGATCCACGCCGAGCCTCGATGACTTCGCTAAGCCACGAGCTTCGCCTCTTCAGACGGGTTACTAGCCTCGCGTTGAAGACAACGTGATCGAGAATGATCACGATCCGAATCCAAATTCGATCCAAAACGAGTCCTCAAAACTCGATTCTCGAGAGGTATTCACAACCGCTTGACGTAATCCTTCGCCCTCCACTCAGAGGATTACCGGAGATCAAATCCTCGCAAGTTAGCCGCTGTCGAGCACTAACCGCCGCCCAAACGACGCCCGACAACAAGAAACAAGCTGTCCATAAAACTGGACAGCTTTTGGTGGAGGAATAGAGGCTGGCCTAGGAGAGATGGAAGCTCACCTTATCACGGCAGATCGCTGGGCGGCAGCTTGAGTTGGGCGCAACACTAAGGAGAGGTGGGCGGCAACTAAGGTTGGGCGCCAACTAGATTAGGTTTTAGGTTAGGTTTAAGCCCTCTTTTATAGAGAACTAATTCTCTTAATGGTTAATGGATCATATCCATAAAGCCCGATAAACAGCTACATTAGGATAAGTTAAAATAAACCAAACCATGATGGTTTATTTTAAGTTAAAACGAACCTAACCAACTTTTGGTTCATTCGTTTAAAATAAACCAAACCCTTTGGTTTATTCTCCTCCATTGGATTAGAACCAAACCAGTTCGGTGCATCCATTATGTCTTCATAAGACACGGCCCATCCACGCCTATCAAGGACCAAACAATTTCATGCTCGCTTTATGTTTGGTCCAACCAAACATAGTGTCTCTCGGTCTGAGAATCCCAGTCTCAAGCTCGTTTTAAATCCTTTGGATTACACTCGTTGTGCGTGTGACCAAATAGGTTCTCGGTTTATGTTGGCCGTCTATAATTAACCATTAATTATAGAACGATCATGAGTGGCACCTAGTAGTACATCATGATCCCCAATTAACCGAAAAAGATCAATGGTTGATCCAGAACTAGTTCTGAAACCCTTCAGCAGCTCGAATGATTCGTGCCCCATTCCCTTCACTCATCTTATACCCACTTGGTTCAGGACATGGTCTATTGTGTCAGTCCCCACTAGGCTGACTACGTCACACCTAGCCCAAGTATCATTTCCTCGTCCACGGATTCTAGTTACTCCACATGTATCGAAGAGTACCTTACTCTAAACATGTAATGCTTTGGCCAAAGACTTTAGTAACAATCCGACGAGAGGCCATGGGTATACATCTCCTCGCAAGGAGTGGTGAATCCTTTATAGGCTATTCAAACACCTTCGATCACCGACTTATACCCAATCATCTCGGGTCCACATCTCCTGAGATGTTTGCTTAAGATGTCAAAGCATAAGTCTCCATGATCAAGATGACTTGAATACCGCAAGTCAAAGGAACATCGCACTTAAGCCACAAAGAAGAACTTCATGACATATCTATATATGCAGAGAACCATATGAAGTCTTACGGTGGTCACTCCAATGAACTAGTTACCATAACTAGCATCCACGATTAACTCGACATCATTATGTCTCTAGGCTGAGAATCACCGCTTGGATACACCAAGGAGTATACCTCGTGCTAGTCTCGACAGAATTGATGGTGTCCAAATCCATCAATTCATCGACTAGGGATAATTCCGATACATCACAATTACACATGTAGAGACACTCACTAGTTGTGATCCAATCACAAATTCTCTCATGCTGTGAATCGTATCGTGGACATTCAGTAAATGAGTTTAAGATCCAATCAAATACATAAAACATGTATACTCAAATAGTGAATCTTCATTTATCATATAAATGGTTCATACATAAGGCGATTGCCTTAGGACATCTCTCATATATTACTAATACTCCAACCGTCGGCCCAAACGACGCTCCGACGAGGGAAATAAGCTGTCCGTAAAACTCGACAGCTTTGGTGAGACTCATACGGCCAAATAAGGAAAGCGGCTTGCTCACCTTGTCGCCGGAGCCAAGGAGGATCACCGGAACTCTTCCGGCAGCAGCTCGACGCCGCCAATGGGAGAAGACGGCAGCAGCTGGTGGCCGGTTGGAGAAGATAGGCGGCGGCCTAGGGTTGGCGCCGAAATCTCCAAGGGGAGGAGGTGGGCGGCAACTTAAGGCTAGGGTTTTTAGATTAGGGCTTAACAAACCCTTAAGCCCTCTTTTATAGAGAACTAATTCTCTTAATGGTTATTGGATCATAACCATAAGGCCCGTTAACCCGCTCCATTAATATAAGTTAAAATAAACCAAACCATGATGGTTTATTTTAAGTTAAAACGAACCGAACCAACGTTGGTTCATTCGTTTAAAATAAACCAAACCCTTTGGTTTATTCTCCTCCATTGGATTAGAACCAAACCATTTTGGTTCATCCATTATGTCTTAATAAGACACAGCTCATCTACAAATCCATTGTGACTGAAACGATTTTATGCTCGCTTCTTGTTTGGTCCAACCAAACTTAGTTTCTCTCGGTCTGAGAATCTCATTCTCAAGCTCGTTTTAAATCCTTCGGATTACGCTCGTTCTACGTGTGACCAAATAGGTTCTCGGTTTATGTTGGCCGTCTATAATTAACCATTAATTATAGAACGATCATGAGTGACACCTAGTAGTACATCATGATCCCCAATTAATCGAAAAGATCAACGGTTGATCCAGAACTATTTCTGAAACCCTTCAGCAGCTCGAATGAATCGTTCCCCATTCCCTTCACTCATCTTATACCCACTTGGTTCAGGACATGGTCTATAGTGTCAGTCCCCACTAGACTGACTACGTCACACCTAGCCCAAGTATCATTTTCTCGTCCTACGGATTCTAGTTACTGCACATGTATCGAAGAGTACCTTACTCTAAACATGTAATGCTTTGGCCAAAGACTTTAGTAACAATCCGACGAGAGGTCTTGGGTATACTTCTCCTCGCAAGGAGTGGTGAATCCTTTATAGGCTATTCAAACACCTTCGATCACTTCAACTTATACCCAATCATCCCGGGTCCACATCTCCTTAGAGATGTTTGCTTAAGATGTCAAAGCATAAGTCTCCATGATCAAGATGACTTGAATACCGCAAGTCAAAGGAACATCGCACTTAAGCTACAGTAATAACTTCATTGACATATCTATATATGTAGAGAACCATATGAAGTCTTACGGCTGGTCACTCCAATGAACTAGTTACCATAACTAGTATCCACGATTAACTCCGAACATCACAATGTCTCCAGCCAGTGAGAATCAGCTGCTTGGATACACCAAGGAGTATACCTCGTGCTAGTCTCGACAGAATTGATGGTGTCCAAATCTATCAATTCATCGACTAGGAATAATTCCGATACATCACAATTACACATGTAGAGATACTCACTAGATGTGATCCAATCACAAATTCTCTCATACTGTGAGTCGTATCGCGGACATTCAGTAAATGAGTTTAAGATCAAATCAAATACGTGAAACCATGTATACTCAAATAGTGAATCTTCATTTATCATATAAATGGTTCATACATAAGGTAATTGCCTTAGGACATCTCTCATATATTACTAACAATCCCTGTCTGATTGGAAGTCAGAATCTGTATAACCCACAGGGAGTAATTGGTCTACCTAGTAAACTAGCATATAATCCCTAGTCCTTCTTAGGTACTTTAATATATGCTTTACTGTAGTCCAATGTCCCTGTCCTGGATTACTCTGATATCTGCTGACCATACCCATGACAAAGCAGATATCTGGTCTCGTACATAGCATCGCATACATGAGGCTTCCTACTGCCGAAGCATAAGGAACCACCTTCATCTCCTCTATCTCCTTAGACGTTCTGGGACACATCTCTTTAGATAAAGGAACTCCATGCCTGAAAGGTAGAAAACCCTTCTTGGAGTTCTGCATGCTAAAACGATCCATAATGGTGTCTATGTATGAATCCTGAGATAAGCACAACATCCTTTTCTTGTGATCCCTTATCACCTTGATCCCAAGGATGTGTCCTACTTCTCCCAAGTCCTTCATATCAAACTATTTGGACAATCATACCTTTACGTCCGATAACACCTTGACATTGTTGCCAATTAACAAAATGTCATCTACGTATAGTACAAGAAATACCACTACATTTCCGTCACATCTCTTGTATACACAAGACTCATCCGAACTTTAAATAAATCCATAAGACTAGATTACCTCATCAAAGCGGATGTTCCAAGACCTCGAAGCTTGCTTCAATCCATAAATGGACCGATTAAGCTTACACACAAGATGCTCTTTGCCCTTTTCAATGAATCTCTCTTGTTGCTTCATATAGATGTTTTCCTCAAGACTTCCATTAAGGAAAACTGTCTTGACATCCATCTGCCACACCTCATAATCCATATGAGCTGCAATGCATAAGAGAATCCGGATAGACTTAAGCATGACTATCGACGAAAATGTCTCCTCATAATCGATACCCTCTTTCTGAGTATACCCTTTCGCAACAAACCTTGCTTTGAAGGTCTCAACCTTCCCATCTATTCCTCTCTTTCTTTTGTAGATCCACTTGCAACCAATGGTTTTTACACCATCGGGTGGTTCTACTAGCTCCCAAACCTGATTTGAATCCATAGATTCAATCTTAGCATTCATTACACTTTGCCAAGATACTGCATCTTTATCTTGGATTGCCTCGTCATATGTCCAGGGATCAGGTTCATGTTCGCCAGGGATCAAATCAGAAGATTCTCCCAATAACATGAATGTATCAGGCTGTCTCACTACCCTCCCACTACGATGAGGTATCACCTGTGTATCCTCTGTGACATGTGGTGCAGTGACTTATGGTATATCCTCTTGTACCAGTGGTACTGAAGAAGTGACTTCCCCTTTTAATTTCTCCAGAACAATCTTACTCATTGTCTTGTGGTTCATTACATAGTCTTCCTCTAGAAATATGGTATTCGTGCTAACGATCACCCTTTGATCTCTAGGACTATAAAATAAACCTCCTTTCGTTCCTCTAGGATAGCCAATGAACATGCATACTTCTGTATGAGGTTCCAACTTACCAGCATCTTCCTTCAGCACATGTTCTGGACTCCCCCAAATCCGAATATGTCATAGACTAGGCTTTCGCTCAGTCCATAATTCTGTGGGAGTAGAAGGCACTGATTTAGATGGAACCAAGTTCAGAATGTACACTACCGTATCTAGAGCATATCCCCAGAACGAATCTGGTAACTCAGAATAACTCATCATCGATCTAACCATCTCCAAAAGAGTCCTATTCCTTCGCTCTGCTACACCATTCTGCTGGGGTGTGTCAGATGCAGACAATTGGGATTGAATCCTAGCCTCTAATAAGCAATTCCTAAACTCTCCCAAGAGGTACTCACCACCACGATCAGATCGTAGTGTCTTGATACTTTTACCTTGACGTTTCTCCACATCAGCCTTGAAATCTTTGAACTTGTCAAAGCATTCAAACTTGCAGCGCATCGAGTAAATGTATCCATATCTCGAATAATCATCTATAAAAGAGATGAAATACTTAAAACCACCTCTAGCATGGATAGACATAGGACCACATAAATCAGAATGAACTAATTCTAACACATCTTTAGCTCTATACCCCTTGGCCTTAAAAGGCCTCTTGGTCATTTTACCCTCCAAGCAAGATTCGCAGGTTGGGAAATCTTCCACCACTAATGAACCCAGAGGTCCATCAACTATCAACCTTTGAATTCTGCTTAGGTTAATATGACCAAGCCTAAGATGCCAAAGATATGTTTAGTTCATCTTCGAAGGTTCTTTTCTCTTATTGGAATTAGAAGGGGAGTTATTAACTTTAATTTGCATCGTGGGAGCTTTTGGTTCAAGTGTGTAAAAATTTTCTATCAATGCACCCGAACAGATAATCTCCCTATTCCTTTTTATAACAACTCTGTCATTAAAAGAAATAGAATATTCATCCATAAATAATTTAGAAACCGGAATTAAATTCTTTCTAAATAAAGGTACATAAAGGCAATTCTTAAGAACCAAAACTTTATTTTTCTCAAAAGGCAAATAAACATCTCCCACTGCAATAGCCGCCACCTTCGTGACATTGCCCAAGTAAATGGTAATCTCCCCTTTAGCTAGTCGTCGGGTTTCATAGAACCCCTGCAAAGTATTGTAGACATGATCAGTGGCTCCCGTATCTACACACCAAGTGGCGGTAGATAACACCGCTAAACATATTTCAACAACTAGACCAAAGGATATACCTTTGTTCTGTTTCGGATTGGGATAGTCCTTCTTCCAATGTCCAGTCTGCTTGCAAGTAAAGCACTTGCCTTTCATCTTTTTCACTCCTCCCTGAGATCCTCTCACCAGCTTTGCTCCACCTTGTTTCTTCTTCTTCTTGCCTTTTGGCTTAGAAGTAGAAACCTTTCTGGGCAACCATGGCCTGAGCCTGAGCAAGCCTTTCTGTCGACTAGAGAATGATATCGACCTGGGTTTCCCCATCGATCTCAGCTCCAAGGACTTCCAGCTCATTCACATGCTTAGGAGGACACTCTTCGAAGAGTACATACTTGTACTCCTCAACAGTTAAGACAATATCTAGATTCCTTTTTCCAATCAACATAATTATGTACAATAAGTTTATTTTCCTTTAGTATCACAGCAAGTGGACTGAAAGTCATTTTTGAAAAACCTATGAATCACATAGATCAAAACTTTAGATTTCAAAAAATTATTGTTTCCTCAAACAATAAAATTTTAAAATCAACCAACACCTCAAAACACCGAGAATATCGCATGCCACGATTGTGCGGACGTATACGAATTCTATATTTGTAAGAGGAGGTTTTATCCATTAATTTTACTATCTCGTCAACCTAAATTTTTGACAAATAAAATTAATAGTTTGTTTCTCTTCGGCCCTACAAATAAAAGCAATGACTCCGATGGGGAGGATACTCCTATTTGCATCTAAGTGTTCACCATTACTCGATACCAAGGAAATTATCTCGAGTTATGTGCCTTTCGATGGGGAAGTACACATGCTCCTAAATAATTTCCTATAACCATATCTGACCCAGTGATCCACAAACAAACTCATCCGATGGGGGGGAAGGCACTAAGAGCCGATGCGCAAGTTTGCTTGCATCACATGTCAAATCGTAATAGAGGCCATGGGAATTTATAAAAATATCCCTCTCCCACTTAGTAATTTAAAATTGAGGAATTTTCTAGCCTACGACATGCATATCAAACAATAAGCAATAAATATGTAAAATAAAATTTTTTCCAACTATTACGGCTTTTGTCTTCATTATGTCTCCGGTCGTATCGCCATCTCATCCGCTCCTCCCTACGTCATGTACAAGCCATCCGGAGATCCGAGCCGAGAAAAACTATTTTAATTTATATCCATCGATCCTATACTCCACGAGGGAGTGTACATGAAATCTAGATCGAAAGTAAACTAAAATAAAAAGAGTGGTTAAACAAAGCCGTATCTAATTACAAAAATTAAATACTAGCCTCGTTAACCCTGAGGATTCAACAAAATATACAATTACACACATACAATCACATACACACATATGACCATAATAGTTGGATCATATGCCTGCAACCAAAGAGTTAACCTACACATATCCTACTATTATCTGGCACATATAATATATGAAAAGTGCATAAAAGTAACCGAATCCTATACACACAAAACCAGAAACCGTGGCTCTGATACCACTTAAAGGTAGGAAACTTCGCTTCCCACATCAACTCAGTCGCTTGTTAATGGCGATCCCATCGACGTCCCCTGATTAAAAAAATTTAATCCTAAACAAAAGGGTTCACCCAAGCAACTGTTTCATCGTCGTTCTATTCGATTAGAGTGGTCACTTGAACAAACTTGTTGTTCAAGCCACCAACCTCTATTCTTCGAATAGCTGCGGAATAGACGATATACAGATCACTGGCTTTTGTGTTTATATTCGGGCTCCAAAATATATTAGCCACAAAACAGAATATATAACATGCATATAATTGAAAAAAAATTATAGACATAATACAAAAGAACACTAATCAAAATAAACAAGATTATACCTCTTGATCTTCTATTGTATGTCCTTCTCCTTTTGGACGTCATGTGGGCAACGATCTTCCAAAAGTCAAAGCCTCCTAGATCACCAATCTTCCTTTCCAAGTTCACTCCGAACAAAGAAAGATCATAAAACAAAACTCTTCTTCCTATCTAGAACCAGCCACCAAGTCAATAGACTCGATGTTGCCATCGGCCAAGGAAGAGAATATGGAGTATGGGAACTGGCCAAAGGAGAATCAATGAGGGTGATGGGCGCCGGCCAACTCTTGGAGAAGAGAAAGGAAACCAACCCTTCACCTTGTAGCCGCCCAAAACCCTAACCCTAGCTCTCCTAGTTGCCGCCGACCAAAGAAGAGGGGAAGAGGAATAGGTTGAGCACCGGCCAAAGTAGAGGGAAGAAGGATAGGTGTCGGCAACACCTTAGGAAGAAGAAGAAGGGAACCTCTCCTCTTGTTGTCGCCCACTCCACCTCCCAAACCCTAGCTGCCCAACTCAATCCTAACCTCCCTAGGATTCCTTGGCGCCCAAGCTAAAGGGAAGAAAACCCTAATTTCCTAAGCCAAGCCTTGCCGCCCACCTTAATCCTCTATTTATAGAGTTGGGCTCAAGCCTCCTTTTAATCTCCACCATCGGTTCTAGGGATTTAATCTCAACCGTCGGATCTAGAGAATTAATCTCAACCGTTGGATCTAGAGATTTAATCTCCACCGTCAGATCTAGAGTTTTGTTTTTCAACCATTGGATCTAGGCTTCATGAAGTTTTAATAGGCTACATTAGGGAACATGAGGAGGAGTTGGTTCTTGGCAACCCAATGGATCAAGCCCATATAAAGTCTGATCCATTAATGATAATCCAATCTACTAAAGGATTATCATTGATCTGCCTCACCAACCCCCATAAGTTAATATGGGCTCCATATATTATTTGTACATTTATCTCCCTGTGTTTAAGATCTAGAATATCCGTCAATTAATTAATTTACTGACGATTAATTAATCAACATCTAACTCCATGAGTAGTACCACTCAACCTTATCATCATGTCGGACCAAGTCCACCTGCAGGGTTTACATGATGAACCTTATGAGCTCCTCAAGGGGACATCATCATCCTAATATATAGGACACGGTTTCCTCCTATAATTAACGGCACACCATATAAATAATATCATTTCCCAACTTACCGAGCCTATCGATTTAATCTATAAATCTCACCCATTGGTAAATCAAAGAAATGAATACTAAGTATATGTCCCCGTTATTATATCGGGATTAAGAGCATGTACAATATAATATCTGAGGTCCGATTCGATTATGTAGTCAGCAATAAATCGAATCACCTCTAAGTCGGTCCTGCTCAATACACACAAAGTGTTCTAGTGTGATTCTATGGTCAAGACAAACCAATACCAAATCACACTAGAACCATTCAAATGGTTTGTCCAAAGCCATCTCGGTTGTGAGCTTATACTTATACTTTACAAGGAGCCGATAACATGATCTCCCGTGTGACACCACACACCATGTTATCTACAATGTAATGTATTAGACAATATGCATCACCATAAATATATAAACAATGATCATGTGATTCTTATTTCAAAATAAAGATGTTCATACAAAAGATAGACTTTTCAGTATACATCCCAACAGGGCTTACCCCTTTTATGTCATCGATGGTATACCCCAACACTTTTTTTATATGTCCTGAGCACCTCCTGCAATTTCCTTGTCTCTTCTTTACTCAAATTGGCATTTATAATCACCGGATGGGTTGCAAGTGGGCCCAAAAATTCGTACTTCAGACTGGGAGAAAGTGGCTTCATCTCAAGCCCTGTGTGTTTTTCTTCTGCCACCTGCCCCGATTCTTCCTCTTCTTCTGATCCGGAGGATAAGGAGTCTTCTTCCGTCAAGTACTCTCTCTCCTTATCCTCTCTCCATACATGGTAGACTACTTCAGTACTACCTATCCCCTTGATCGGAAAAACCTCCTGAAAGTGTTGCTCGTTGTTAGCCCATATTTCGAGAGTCCCCACCACCGTCTCTATAATGCTATATGCATAGTTTGTGCTTTTTTTCATCAACACGCCCCCTGCGGCTGTGTCCAAGAGCTCTTTCGACGTGTTAGTTATCCCAGAATAAAAAACATGGAGGCGTAACCAATCTTGTAATCCATGGTGCAGGCAGCAAATCACCAGCCCCTGTAGCCTCTTCCATGCTTCCACTAGAGTCTCTTCTTGCCCTTGCTCAAATGAAAGGATTTTATCCCTAAGGTAGGCTGTTTTATGGTAGGGGGGGGGGGAGAATTTTCTTAAAAAGGTGTCCTCCATTTGTCCTCCATTTCTTAAAAAGCCCTAGTCACACAAATCTATCGGGTCGCCACACGACTGTGTGTTTCCACATGGCCAGGCCGTGTGCGACCCTAGGGTGATGGTCTCGCCCATTGGACATGGTTGTGTGAATCCACATGCCTTGGCCATGTCCCACTCTGTGTCTAGCTATGAAATTTCCTTCTTTTGCTCCGAAAATGCATCTTTTCCACTCGAAAAGTTATCCTGCACACAAAAGTACAACAAGCAGACCTCCGAACTAGAAAATAGGAAATGCATGCAAAAATAGAGTAACATATGCATGTAACTAACACAAAATGCAATGAGATGTGAGCAAAAATTACTCCTAAAACCCTATATATTTTGTTCACATTAGATGTGTACTAAAACTACTCCTAAAACCCTATATGATTTGCACGCATCAATTCCCCCAGACATAGATCTTTGCTTGTCCTCAAGTAAACCTCAGTGCCATGAAATTTTAAAAGTATTGTTCCATACTTAGCATGCTAATTATAATTTTCAAGTGGTATTTTCAATTAAAGAAAATAGATATGTTCTAAAGATTCACTAGGTTAGCTTTTTATGCACGTGCTGCGAGAATTTCCTAGGGGTTACTCAATCCATGGTGAGTCAAGTCGTCATCCTATAGCTTTCCTGAGGACTATGGCTTTTATGCACTTACATGCCCTAAGCGAAGGTTGTTCCCTAAAATTAGCATAAAATCTCAAAGGCATGCTTGGTATTGAGAGAAATTGATAGGTGTTTCCCTAGTAACCTAACTTGGTCTCAAAGAGGCACTTAGCCATTTCCACCTAGGACAACTATTTTTTCAACTCTCTTTTTTCTTTCTTCTTTTTCTTCTACTTTTTCTTCTCTTTTTTATTTTATCATCCTCCATAGTATTTCAATTTTTCTGAATGTGTTTACATAATCTGAACATCTCAAGTAACTAAAATGCTAAATCTAAAGTCACCTATTAATTCCAAAGTACTAGACTAATGGGATGAATCATAACTACGTATGTACTAGATTTTACCTTTCAAAATATTCGATTAGTGTAAGTGAAAAATAAAATCTAAGAAGTGAAAATCTAGAACATCTATCAAAGCATCCAAAAATAAAGTACCACAAGATAAATTAAGTTAAGCTATCTATGGCATGGAAAAAGATTGTAAAAATTTATGAAAATATCATTGAGGTAGCTTAAAGTGACTAACAACTAAGCACTGAAAGGATCCTAAACACTATATGCATGAACAACTAAATACAACTAATCTAAAACTAAACCTAGATGTCAAACAAAAACTAACAATAGTAGAAGAGCATATAAAAATTTGGGTCTCCCCCTAGACTTAAATGAAACCCTACCTCTAGAATGGCAGTTGAGGCGGGAAGTCTGGCAATCTAGGCATGTAGGGCTGCTCGGAGAATTGTAAGGTATCAAAAAATAAAATAATAATAAATAAGACTGGTTAATTAAGGAACTTATAGAATTTTTCAAGATTTTTAGAAATTTTTCTGGAATTAAATGGAGTTCTATGGCATTTTATGGGGAAAGATTTAATAGGTTTTTACAAGGCATGTTTGAATTATCAGTTATTGAGAAGATAATAGATTTAATTAACTTAAGTTTTTAATGAAACCTTATGCTTTCATTTTCCTATTTTCTCTAGATTTGCCCTTTCTTCTCCCGATCTTTCGAGCGTCAGTCGCTCCTTCACCTTTTTCTCTCGATTTTTCAAGGTGCAACATTCTTCCTTCTCTGGATCTCTTCACCTCGAGCTCGGCGATCATTGCTGACCATCTCGACCGACCATGGTGTGCCAGTAGCAATGTCGGTGCTGCTCGATCCCTACTCTAGCCACGGAATCGATTTGTCACTGTCGTCGTTTAGCTTCCTATCTCGAGCTCAGATCACACTTGCTTGTTCCTCTCATTTTCGATGTCGCCGAGAGCTGGAGCTGCCAACGTCGCCCTCTTTGGGTCCCTGATGCGAACCGTGTCAGATCCTTTCAGTTGACGACTTTCCCTTTTTCTTGTGCGCCGCAACCACGAGCTTGCATCGCCTTTGCCCTCATCTATCGTTGATCTTAATTGCGAGCATGCAACATCACTAATTGTTGTTGGTTGCCACCATCCACTTGCAAGCCTTGGTTGCGAGTGATAGAACCACCTTCACCTCTCATGATTCTGTTGTGTATCTGTCATTGTCTTCTTTTCTGCCATGAACCACAACCATCAACCATTGATATTACTGGAGAAGGGAAAATCTAATTGTGGTAAATAGCTTAAGGCAATTTGATTAAACGGAAGTCAATCAACCATTTTATAAAAGTCTAAGTAATCTGTAGGGCATCTCCAGTTCATCTGTTTTGCTCAAATTGGACTCATCGAGTGGATTGTGCAGCTGGGTAGGGTGGTTCCTATTTGACAGTGGGTTGTGAAGCATTGTAAGGTAAGTTTGATTTGGTATGTTATGAAGTAGGATGTGTTGCCTTTGTAGTTGATGCTAGAGTTGATTCATGAATTGCTAATTGGATCGAGTGTGTATACCTACGGAGATTTAGAAGGGGTAATGTAGGATGTGTGATTGATACTTTAATTAGTATTTAGATGATTGATTTGAATATGAGATCGATGTAGGATTCGATTTGACATTTATTGTATGTTAGAACTTAATTGTTGTTCATGTTGTCTTGCAGGACTTTGATTAGTGATAGATGCTTGTACACGTGGACAGTTAACACGAGCTATTTAACAAGTGGATAATTCCTTCCTTTGGTTCAGTAGATCGATGATCTTAGTTCATGAAATTTATTATGATGATAGTATCATTACCTTGACTCCACTCTTATTATTCCTGTGCTTGATACTTGGCCATTGAACTTTGAGATCCTCTATTCTATATCTATACAGTCTCATTTCATAACTATTGTTGATTGAAGATTCCATATATGTTTGATTATTAGATGTTGTATAAGTGCATGTAGTGGAGCACAGTTGTAGTCTTGGATTGGGTTATCATGTTATACCACTAGTGGGAGTGATGAATATAATTATAGGCTTGATTGTTTTATTTCTGATGCATTGTCATATGTGATGGCTTAGCCAGGTGTGGTGGCGTATATGTATGAGATACAAATTGTTGATGCATTGGCAGGTGTTGGAGGATCGGTGGCCGGCTAGAGGGGGGCGAATAGTCCAAATCGCATGTACGGTGGAAGTCGATCGCTTAGTCATCTATGAATTAAGGTTAGTGCAGCGGATAACAAATGCTAACAAAAGATTAAGACAAAACACAAAGTAAAGGAGAGAACAATGCTAACAAGAATGCGTAACGTGGTTCACGACCCATGCCACTAATCCACGACCCGATTCATTCCAGGTGAATCACGCCTAAAGCTTCATGAGTCTCTCCTTGGCACTAAGAAAGGTGGAGGCAAACCTTTCCTTTACTATCTCTCCCTCTTACAATATAATTGAAATAAAAGCAAGTAAGAGGAGTAGAATTCGTTGAGGCACTTGAGAGTATGTTTAGAGAAGAAGCATTAACCATCCCAAGTCACCCAAGGACCCTTCTTATAGAGAAGAAGTCATTCTTCCCGTTGGGCACCGAGCAGTCGACTAATGCAGCCATCATTCGACTGTTGCTGTAGCCGTTGCCTCGCAACGGCTTCATCCACGTTGGAATCCAACCAATGGGTCCCACATCAGTTGACTGATCTTCCTATCAGTCGACTAATGGAACCAACAGTCGAGTGACCGAAGCGATCAGTCGACTATCAAACATTCTATGCCCAAAACCCTCGCCATCAGTCGAATGCCAACCCTTGGCTGATCGGTGGTGTGATCACGAATGCCAACCTCGCAATGATCGTTAGGTTAAACCTGACTCGAACACCGATGAGTCTTGATTGATTAAGTAGTCGATCGCCATATCATGGCAATGATCGATGTGTGAAAACCTCAAACAAAACTTTGGTTTGAGCATCCGACAGTCGAGTAAACGTCATCATTCTTGGTTGAGCAACCGACACTTAGCCATTTGGCCAAATTCACCTATGAGCTACCCCGTCCCGGGTTACAATCGCTCACTCTCATCTTCCCTTGGAGTCCCTTGCCTTGAAGTTCTCTTCGTTCGGCCACGCCCCTCGGATGCACCAAGCGCATGGCTTCACAATGTCATCCTTCGCATCTCGCCCTGAAGTCTACTTCTTTTGGCTTCACTCCAATGCTCCTCGTCCGGCTGTCCCTCGGATATACCAAGCACATGGCTTCCGCAATGCTATCCTTCACCGACTCATGGACCGAGTCATGAGATGGTGATCTTGCCAATGCTTTCACCTTGTGTGAATTACTAAGTCCTGCACGACTTCAACACACATATCAAATCTATAACAACCTAAACTTAGATCTTTGTGACACACATCAAAACACATCATCCCTGGGTTGATTGCCCAAACAATCTCCCCCTTTTTGATGTGTGGCAACCTTGTTTAAGTTAGGTAAAACATTAATCAAAATACATAAGAAAGGAAAGCATGTAAAGCAAGGATATCAAACATGAATATCAACTCCCTCTTAATACATGCAACTCCCCCTTAACACATGCTAATTCCCTCTAGCATGATTAACTTAAACTTAACCATTTTTTCCCCTTTGACACCATCAAAAACATCTAAAATAAGTTATATAAACACGGCAACAAGTCAAGGGAAAGAAAAATACTAAAATCAAGTTCAAAACATGATAAACCAGCTTACTGTACTTGTGCACAGTACATCAGTCAACTGAATTAGAGCATTAGTCGACTGACACCTAATTTTCAGAATTTTCTAATTTCGTAACCCGATTTCAGAAATGCATTAAAAATTCTAGGAAATTTAAAAAATCATGAAATTTGGGGAACATATTTATCATAAGTCCCTTTATCAGTGAAAAATGATTTTTCATGAAAATTTATCCTATTTTTGAAAATTTGGCAAAAACTCAAAGATGTTGAAAAACACTAAACTTTGTATCAACTTGAAAGCCTAGTTTTGCCTTAAAGTGTTTTAAAACAAGACCATACATATTATCAAACATAAAATGGTTTTAAAATATTTGAAATATCCAACCATGATCTTTGGGCAATATGTCAATGAATTAAACATATGCTCACCCCATGATTGGTCTATTATTGCTATCATGGTACCTATAATGACTCATCAAAATGTTATAATCATAAGTGAGTCATTTGAATCATCCTAACATCTCACCCATGCTATGTTTTCAATCAAGTTAGCCTTATGGTGAATGTGAGATGTACCTAAAGGTATTATACTTAACCATCAATTTTCATGCAATTCTACCAAGGTTAAGTATATATATCCTAAAACATCCAACATGATCATAAAATCACATATTATCAATTATTGCATATCTTGATCATAAATCAAACAATATTCATGATTCCATATTATGATCACATTATCATCACCCAACACTATAAATCAAAAATCATGAACCACATCATCCTAAGTCAACCATATAATATGATATAAATAAAGTTCACTAAGGTTGACTATCCTAGGGTTTTCCTAACCCTTAAGGATTGACTTGGGAACCTAATATAGATTATTTCCAAAAGAGTTCACCAAATACACCTTAGGGATCTATTTTCTAGCTACCATTGTATTTTTAGCTTGACCCCTAGCAATTAGGCAATGGTAGGCCTTTTCATTTTTGTTTCCCTTATATCCTAGGCCTTTCTTATTAAAACTAGCCCTTTGGCTCCCAATAATCATGTTTAGGGTGTTGGAGCCAATTGTGAACTTTTCTAAGGCTTTAGTTAGGAAATCTACCTTTTCCCTTAGAGCCTTGTTTTCTTCAATACATGCATCATTAACATTAAAAGGCATATAATCATCATGTGAGCATGCATTATCAATACTACAAGAAGAACATTGACATTTAAACATGTTTTTTCTAGCTTTTCTTCTAGGGCATTAATTTTATTTTGCATACACTTATTTTTCTTCTTAGCCCTAAATATGTCCTTAGTTAAACTAGTAATCATGGAAATGACCATTTTAGGAGGAAGATTCGTTACCTCACTTACCCAATGCTCTTCCGATGATGAGGATGAAGATGAAGCTCCCCCTTCACTTGAGCTCTCCTCCTCACTTGTGCTTCTTTCTTCTTTTTCCGAGGAGGAGGAGTCCAAATCTTCTATTGCCATAAGGGAAAGGCTTGTGAAGGCTTGATCTTCCTCCGATGAGGATGGATCATCCCATGTTGTCTTGTGTGCCTTGGCCTTCCCTTTTTGTTTTGCTTTCTTCTCTTCATCCTTCTTCTTGGTCCCCTTCTTCTTGTCTTCTTTCTTCCTCCTTTCTTCATTACTTTTGTTCAAGAGGGGACAATCATCCCTTATGTGTCCCTCTCCTTGACAATTGTAGCAAATGATCTTTCTCCTTGGCCTTCTTCCTCTATCATGAGATTTATTAAATTTAAAATTCTTAATTGTACGTCTTACCTTCCTTACCATGTAGGCCTCCTCATTTCTATCTATGGAGGAAGAGGAGAAATCTTCATTGGATGAGGAAGGTGGAGTCTCCTTCTTCTTCTTCTTCTTTCCCTTGTCGGCCATTAGTGCTATTCCCCTTGGCTTTATGCTTGGTTCTTCAATTATCCCTTCAAGCCTTGTCTCATGAAACTCCATGGTGGAGACAAACTCTTCTAGAGTGCTTACCTCTAGATTTTTCGAAATATACAAAGAGTCCACCATAGAGCTCCACTTTGAGGACCGGGGGAATTCATCAATAGCTTTCATGATCATATCCTAGTTCGATAGATTCTCACCTACACTTGATAACCCATTAATAATTTCTTTAAATCTAGAGTATAGTGAAAATACCTTTTCTCCCTTGTCGAGTTTGATATTGTTCAATTGGGAGCGGAAAAGATCCCTTCTTGCAAGCTTTGCTTTGGAGGTGCCTTCATGAAGCTCAATCAATTTCTCCCACATCTCCTTGGCACTTTCACATTCTTTTATCCGATTTATCTCTTGTTGAGGGAGCACGTTGTATAAGTGATGTTTGGCTTTTGAGTTCGCCAAGTGCTCCTCTACTTCCTTTTTGGTCCATCTCGATTTCTCTAGTGGCTCCCCTTCTTCATCCCTAGGCATCTCGAAACCGTTTTCCATTATTAACATAATATCAAAATCGGTTTCGAAAAATACCTCCATTCATTTTTTCCACCAAGCAAATTCTCCCTCGAACTTAGGCGGATGGATATTTGAGTCAGCCATCTTTGTTGTCATGCTTGTGGCGGCGGTGAGTCCAGTGACAAGCAACCTTGGCTCTGATGCCACTTGTTGGAGGATCAGTGGCCGGCTAGAGGGGGGTGAATAGCCCAAATCACGTGTACAGTGGAAGTCGATTGCTTAGTCATCTACGAATTAAGGTTAGTGCAGAAAAAAAATACTAAGAAAAGATTAAGACAAAACACAAAGTAAAGAAGAGAACAATACTAACATGATTGCGTAACGTGGTTCACGGCCCTTGCCATTAATCCACGACCCAATTCATTCCAGGTGAATCACGCCTAAAGCTTCACTAGTCTCTCCTTGGCACTAAGCAAGGTGGAGGTAAACCTTTCCTTTACAATCTCTCCCTCTTAAAATATAATTGAAATAAAAGCAAGTAAGAGGAGTAGAATTCATTGAGGCACTTGGGAGTATGTTTAGAGAAGAAGCATTAACCATCCCAAGTCACCCAAGGCCCCTTCTTATAGAGAAGAAGCCATTATTCTTGTTGGGCACCGAGCAGTCGACTGATGCAGCCATCAGTCGACTACTACTATAGCTGTTGCTTTGCAATGACTTCATCCACGTTGGATTCCAACCAACGGCTCCCACATCAGTCAACTGATCTTCCCATCAGTCTACTGATGGAGACAACAATAGAGTGACTGAAGTGATCATTCGACTATCAAATATGAAACCTCATAATCACGACCGCCAACCTCGCAATGACTAGTGGTGATCACGATCGCCAACCTTTCGCAATGACCTCGCCGTAGAACCTGCACTCCAAACACCACCGAGTCTTCACCGACTTGGAGCAATGATCGATGTTGAGAAAACCTCAAACCAAACTTTGGTTTAAGCATTCGACGGTCGAGTAAACCTCAACCTTCTTGGTTGAGCATCCGACACTTAGCCATTTGGCCAAGTTCACCTATGAGCTACCCTGTCCCAGATTACAATCGCTCACTCTCATCTTCCCTTGGAGTCCCTTGCCTTGAAGTTCTCTTTGTCCGGCCACATCCCTCGGATGCACCAAGCGCACGACTTCCCAATGCCATCCTTCGTGTCTCACTCTGAAGTCTACTTCCTTTGGCTTCACTCCAATGCTCCTCGTCCGACGGTCCCTCTGATGCACCAAGCGCATGACTTTCGCAATGTTATCCTTCATCGACACAAGGACCGAGTCATGAGATGGTGATCTTGCCAATGCTTTCGCCATGTGTGAATTACTAAGTCTCGTACGACTTCAACACACATATCAAATCCTTAACAACCTAAACATAAACCTTTGTCACATACATCAAAACACATCATCCATGGGTTGATTGCCCTAATAATCTCCCCCTTTTTGATGTGTGGCAACCTTGTTTAAGATAGGTAAAACATTAATCAAAATACATAAGGAAGGAAAGCATGTAAAGCATGGATATCAAACATGAATATCAACTCCCCCTTAATACATGCAACTCCCCCTTAACACATGCTAATTCCCTCTAGCATGATTTGTTAGTGAAAGCCCTAGAGCCAATCATGTGATGATTGTAGTATGGACTTTGTTGTATCATATTCCTATTTATAAAGACATTTCTTTATGGTTATTATACTTACTTATATTGGTGCCAAATAACTAAGTATAATAATGTCCTTGAGTAGAAGGTTCTTATCTATATCAATCGATTGGTTGAATCGATAATGAGATGATATAAAGAACACTACTCTTAATCATTCCTAGTCAAGTATTAATATTCAGGGACAATGTTAATGTGAAGAGACTAGCATGTAGGTCAACTCGATGGCTTGATCTCACAAGTCATGGATATGAGATATCAAGTTGACACATGGGTATGCATTGGAGAATGTATACTGAATGACCCGCCATGAGAAAGTATCATGGATCGTTATATGAGTGTCATATACTTTCTCATGTGACTATTAGTATGACTATTGGTCCTTGGACCTGAAGTCACCATGGTTCCCTACATAAGGAGTTGCATACTTTGGCTTCGTCAAACGTCACCTGTAAATGGGTGGACTATAAAGGCGATTATTGGGTATGTAACAAATTATGCGGAGGGATGTGAGTGATGTAGATGACATTTATCCCTCCTATATGACGGGATTGACATCATGATTCTTGATAGAGTGAGACCGCTAAGTGCATGGCCATGCCCAAATGAGTCAATATGAGATATTGAGCTCATTTGATTAGAGTGAGTCTACTTGAAGTTCAAGATATAGATTGTACAGAGGATGACACAGTCTATGCCTGAATTGGTCAATCTAGATGTCAAGGATAGAGGGACATTATCACATATTGTGAGAGTCACAATTAGTAGTCACAAAGGTGATGTTGGATCTCAACATTCTTGTAACTTGGGTAGCAATCATGTATTGCTAGATATCGCTCATTGCTTATGTTTCTAAATCGGTTTAGGAGCATTGCCAACATTACAAGAACCTATAGGGTCACACACAAAGGGCAATTAGATGGGGATTAGGTTCATATGATGGACAATGAGGATTAGGTTCATATGATGAACCAAATTAGATTAAGAGTAATCCAAATTAGACTAATTAAGTTGGACTCAACTTGATTCAAGTGTTGAATGAGTCTAATTTTGATTTGATTCATTGAGTCAATTTAAACTAATGAATAGAGATTCATTAAATTAAATTTACTTGAATCAAATGGTTGTATTTGATCAATCATGGGAGATAAGAAGTCAAGTTGACTTGAGAGGGAAGATGAAAGGTCAAATTTGACTTGACCAAATGCCATGTCATAATGACTTGGCAAAGGGGTCGGCCAGTGATGATGTTCCACATCATCATGGACACATCATGGTGTGCCACCTCATGAGGGAGACCAAGAGCCATGGTTCTTGGTATTACATGCATGTATTTAACCTTCATTTTAGTGGCCGACCAAAATGAATGTGGAAGTGAGTGGGAATTGATTAGATCATCTTCTTCCTCTTTTCCTCTCCTCACTAGCTCTCTCCTTCATCCTTCTTGTCATGGGCTTCTAAGTTGTCTTCTCCACCTATTGTTTGTGTGGATACTTGTAGAGGAGTGTACACATGACACTCTTCGAGATCCGGCAAAGCGTTTGGACTAGCAGGATAAGCGAAGGGCATTGCTACATGAGTAATACTCTTCTCATTTAGATCTAAGGTAGATCTAAGTTTTTTCTTAACACGTACATGATTTCAAGTTCTTTTGTAATAGTGGTATCAGAGCCACGTGCAAAGCATGTACGTGTTTAGTTTTGTAATTTTTGTATTAGATATGAAAAATTACAGATCTGTATGTTTCTGTAATTTTCCTAATTTTATAGATTTTTGTGAGTATTTTCTCCTAGAGTCGAAGCAACAAGTGTTTGGACATTTGTAGGCTTCAACCACCGAGAAAAACTCTTCGAAATGGCAAAGTCTCACTTTAGTCTTTTGGGACACTAACTTAAGGCATTGTAAGATCAAGATGGGACACTCGCAAGATTCATTTTTCGAGAAGGGGCACTGCCCCTTACCCCGCAAGGGGCATAGTCCCGCGATCATGCCCGAAAATCGCTTAGCAAGATCGTTGCAGAGATGTGACTCATAAAAATTGAAAAAAAAAGATAGGAAAATTATAAAAATTTATGTAAAATACATAATTTAGAATTATGTATTATACTGTGATGGTCATTGCCCAAGAACCCCAATGTGATTGGATAAAATGTGTTGTAATTCATAATACAGCTTGCGCGCCATTTTTGTGTTGTGCATGTTGTATATGGTATGCGACTTGCGCGTCGTGCCTCTCCTTTTAATATTCCTATTGTAAATAGTTTTTAGACTCGAATGTAACTCGAGTTTCATGTTTGTGTTGGGATGTATACTGAAAGCCTAGCCTTTTGTATGGACATCTTTATTTTGAAATAAGAATCACATGATCATTGTTTGCACTTTATATTTATTATATGTGTGCATATTACTCTACATTGTAGATAACGTGGTGCTTGGTGAGGCACAGAAGATCATGTTATCAATTCCTTGTAGAATATAAGTATAAGCTCACAACCAAGATGGTCTTGGACAAACCATTGGCATGGTTATAGTGTGATTTGGTATTGGTTTATCTTGACCATAGAATTACACTAGTACATTTTGTGTGTATTGAGCAGGACCGACATAGAGGTGATTCAATCTATTGCTGACTATATGATTAAATCAGACCTCGGGTATTATGTTGCACATGCTCTGAATTCCGATATAATAACGGACACATGTACTTAGTATTTATTTCTTTGATTTACCAATGGGTGAGATTTATAGATTAAATCAATATGCCCGGTAAGTTGGGAAATGATATTATTTACATGGTGTGTCGTTGATTATAGAAGGAAACCGTGTCCTATATATTAGGTTGATGATATCTCCTTGAGGAGCTCATAAGGTTTATCATGTAAACCCCTCGGGTTGACTTAGTCAAAATGATAATAAGGTTGAGTGGTACTACTCGAGGAGTTAGATGTTAATTAATTGATGGTCAGTAAATCAATTAATTGATAGACATTCGATATATTAAACACGGGGAGATAGTTGTGCAAATAATATATGGAGCCCATATAAATGGGGGTTGGTGAGGTAGATCAATGATGATCCTCTAGTGGAATGGAACATAATTGATGGATCAAGTTTGTGTGGTTTCGATCCATCGGGTGGCCAAGATCCAAATCCTCCTCATGGTCCCTATCGTAGCCTTATTAAAACCTCATGGAGCCTAGATCCAATGATAGAACATAAAACTCTAGATCCGACGGTTATGATGAAACCCTAGATCCGACGGTTGGGATGAAACCCTAGATCCGAAGGTTGAAATGAAACCCTAGATCCGACGGTTGGGATGAAACCCTAGATCCGACGGTTGGGATGAAATCCTAGATCCGACGGTTGGGATGAAATCCTAGATCCGAGGGTTGGGATGAAACCCTAGATCCGACGGTTGGGATGAAACCCTAGATCCGACGGTTGGGATGAAACCCTAGATCCGACGGTTGGGATGAAACCCTAGATCCGACGGTTGGGATAAAACCCAAGATCCAACGGTTGGGATGAAACCCTAGATCCAACGGTTGGGATGAAACCCTAGATCCGACGATTGGGATGAAACCCTAGATCCGACGGTGGAGACTAAGTCTCTAGATCAGACGGTGGAGATTGAAAGGAGGCCTAAGCCTAACTCTATAAAAGGAGGGCTAAGGGCTTGGGCGTGTGATATAGAAAGAAAGACATATCAAGAAGGAGATTAAGGTTTTTGCCTTGGGCGGCTAGGGTTTGGGAAAAGGTTTGGGCGGCAATCCTTGGAAGGATTAAGGTTTGTTTCCTTCTCTTCCTAATTGGTAGCCGGCGCCCATCTTCTTCCTCCTTGCTTTGGCCAGCACCCATACCCATTATTCCTTCTCCCTCTCTCCTTGGTGGTCGGCGGCAACCTTTCTTCAAGGTTGGCTGGTGCTCAATTATCTACTCCTTGGCCGACGGCAACCTTTCTTCAAGGTTGGCCGACTCTCAATTATCTACTCCTTGGCCGGCGGCTATATCAAGCTCCTTGGCTTGGTGGTCGGTTCTAGATAGGAGAAGGAGTTTTTGTTTGGTTCTTCTCTTTGTTCGGAGCGAGCAAGGAAGGGAAGAACGTGATCTAGGAGGCTTCAACTCGTGGAGGATCTTCGGCCACACGACGTCCACGAGGAGGATGGGACATACGGTAGAAGACCAAGAGGTATAAAAGTTTTACAAACTTTATTCTTGATCCTCTTATGATAAGATATGCTAGCTTATGTTCTTTATGTTAGTATGTGTTGATTATACTAGTTTGCATTTTTTTGTATTTGTATAATCATGGACCCCGATAAGAAACACAAAAACCGGCGATCCGTTCGTCGTCTCTTCCGCGGCTAACCGACTAGAAGAGTTGATTGCTTGAACAACAAGTTTGTTCAAGCGATCGCTCGATTCGTTGGCACGATGATGAAACGGTTGTGCTTCGGAAACTCATCCCGTCCGGATTAGTTTTAGTTGATAAAATTTTAATCCGGGGACATAGGAGGCAATGAGACTTCGATGCAACCAAGGGCACTCTTTTCAAATGGTATCAGAGACAAGGTTTCCGATTTTGTGTATTTTGGATTCGGTTACTTTCATGCCCATATCATATATTGAGTATGTCGGATAATAGTAGGATGTGCGTAGGCTAACTTTTTGTTTGCAGGCATAAGATCCGACTATAATGGCTATATGTGTGTATGTGATTGTTTGTGTGTGATTGTATGTATATCATTTGAATCCTTGGGGTTGACGAGGCTAGATTAGTATTTAATTTTTGTAATTAAATACGACATTGTTTAGCCGATCATTCTAGTTTACTTTCGATCTAGATAGTTTGTACACTCCTTCGTGGAGTATAGGATCGATGGATGTAAATTAAAATGATATATCTCGGCTCGGATCTCTTTTGTGACTTGCGCACGGAAAAGGTGGAGCAGACGAGGTAGAGACATGGCGGGACGCATATTGGAGAACAAAGCCATAATAGTTGGAAAAATTCTATTTTTTCCATATTTATTACTGATTTGTTTTATATGCATGTTGTGTGTGCTTGAAAATTCCTCATTTTCAATTTACTAAGTGGGAGAGGGATATTTTAATTAATTCCCGTGGCCTCCATTACAATTTGACGTGTGATGCAACAAACTTGTGTGTCGGCTCTGAGTGCCTTCCTCCCCATCGGATGGGTTTGTTTGCGGATCACTAGGTCAAATATGGTTATAGGAAATTATTTAGGAGCGTGTGTACTTCCCCATCGATAAGGCACATAATCCGAGATAATTGCCTTAGTACCGAGTAATGATAAACACTTAGATGCAAATAAAGGTATCCTCCCCATCGGAGTCACTGCTTTTATTTGTAGGGCCTAAGAGGAACCAACTATTAATTTTATTTGTCAAAAAGTAAGGTTGACAAGATAATAAAATTAATGGATAAAACCTCCTCTTACAAATGTAGAATTCGTATACATCCACACTATCATGGCATGCGATATTCTCGGTGTTTTGAGGTGTTGGTTGATTTTGGAATTCTATTGTTTTGAGGAATCAATAATATTTGAAATCTAATATTTTGATCATTGTGATTCTTAGGATTTTCAAATGGTTTTCAACCCACTTGCTGTGATACTGAAAGAAAATAAACTTACTGGAATAAAATACATTGATTGGAAAAGAAATTTGAATATTGTCTTAACTGTCGAGGAGTACAAGTATGTGCTCTTCGATGAGTGTCCTCCTAAGCCTGCGGATGATTCTGGGGAAAAGGAACTTTTCGGATACTAGAATCGGGCTGCTAGACAGGAAGCCATGGTTGCTCAGAAGGTTTCTACTTCTAAGCCGAAAGGCAAGAAGAAGAAGAAACAAGGTGGAGCAAAGGTATGTGGACTCGTGGAGGAGTGAAGAAGCCGAAAGGCAAGTGCTTCACTTGTAAGAAGACTGGACATGGGAAGAAAGACTCCCCCAACCTAAAGCAGAACAAAGGTATATCTTCTGGCTTAGTCGTTGAAACATATTTAGTGGTGTTATCTACTGGTACCTAGTGTGTAGATACGGGAGTCACTGATCATGTCTGCAATTCTTTGTAGGGGTTCCAGGAAACCTGACGACTAGCTGAAGGAGAAATTACCGTCTACATGGGCAATGCTACAAAGGTGGCGGCTATTGCAGTGGGAGACGTTCATTTATCGTTTGATAGAAATAAAGTTTTGGTTTTGAGAAATTGTCTTTATGTACCTACATTTAGAAAGAATTTGATTTCGGTTTCTAAATTATTTATGGATGGATATTCTGTTTCTTTTAATGACAAAGTTGTTATAAAAAGAAATAGAGAGATTATCTGTTCAGGTACATTGGTTGGCAATTTGTATACTCTTGAACCAAAAGCTCCCACGATGCATATAGAAGTTAATAACTCATCTTCTAATTCCAATAAGAGAAAAGAACCTTCGAAGATGAACCAAACATATCTTTGGCATCTAAGGCTTGGTCATATTAACCTTAGTAGAATTCAAAGGTTGATAGATGATGGACCTTTGGGTTCATTAGCGGTGGAGGATCTCCCAACCTGTGAATCTTGCTTGGAAGGTAAAATGACCAAGAGGCCTTTCAAGGCCAAGGGGCATAGAGCCAAAGATGTGTTATAATTGGTTCATTCTGATTTGTGCGGTCCTATGTCTATCCAGGCTAGAGGTGGTTTTGAATATTTCGTTTCTTTTATAGATGATTATTCAAGATATGGATACATTTACTTGATGCGCCGCAAGTCTGAATGCTTTGACATGTTCAAAGAATTCAAGGCTGATGTGGAGAATCGTCAAGGTAAAAGTATCAAGACCCTACGATCTAATTGTGGTGGTGAGTACCTCTTGGGAGAGTTTAGGAATTACTTATCAGAGGATGGGATTCAATCCTAATTGTCTGCACCTGGCACACCCCAACAGAATGGTGTAGCGGAGCGAAAGAATAGGACTCTTATAGAGATGGTTAGATCGATGATGAGTTATTCTGAGTTGCCAAATTCGTTCTGGGGGTATGCGCTGGATACGACAGTGTATATTCTGAACTTGGTTTCATCTAAATCAGTGCCTTCTACCCCCATAGAATTGTGGACTGGGCGAAAGCCTAGTCTGAGACATATTCGATATTGGGAGTCCAAAGACATACCAAGGTCGATCCGTAAGTTGGAACCTCGTACAGAAGTGTGCATGTTTGTGGGCTACCCTAGAGGAACGAAAGGTGGTTTGTTTTATAATCCTAGAGATCATAGGGTAATCGTTAGCACGAACGCCCGATTTCTAGAGGAAGACTATGTGATGAACCACAAGCCCAGGAGTAGGATTGTTCTGGAGGAATTAAGAGGGGAAGTCACTACTTCAGTACCACCGGTACAAGAGGATATACCACAAGTCACTGCACCGCGTGTCACAGAGGATACACAGGTGATTCCTCGTCGTAGTGGGAGGATTGTGAGACAGCCTGATAGATTCATGTTCTTGGGAGAGTCTTCGGACTTGGTCCCTGGCGAACATGAACATGATCCCTGGACATATGATGAGGCACTCCAAGATGAAGATGCGGTATCTTGGCAAAGAGCGATGAATTCTGAGATAGAATCTATGGATTCTAATCAGGTCTGGGAGCTAGTAGACCCACCCGATGGTGTAAAAGTCATTGGATGCAAGTGGATCTACAAAAGAAAGAGAGGAGTAGATGGGAAGGTTGAGACCTTCAAAGCTAGGCTTGTTGTGAAAGGGTATACTCAGAAAGAGGGTATCGATTATGAGAAGACTTTTTCGCCGATAGCTATGCTTAATTCTATCCGGATTCTCTAATCTATAGCTGCTCATATAGATTATGAGATTTGGCAGATGGATGTCAAGATAGCTTTCCTTAACGGATGTCTTGAGGAGAACATCTATATGCAGCAACTAGAGGGATTCATTGCTAAAGGCAAAGAGCATCTAGTATGTAAGCTTAATCGGTCCATTTATGGATTGAAGCAAGCTTTGAGATCTTAGAACATCCATTTTGATGAGGTAATCCAGTCATATGGATTTATTCAAAGTCTGGATGAGCCATGTGTATACAAAAGATGTGACGGAAACGTAGTGGTATTTCTTGTACTATACGTAGATGACATTTTGTTAGTTGGCAACAATATCAAAGTGTTATCAGACGTAAGGATATGGTTGTCCAAACAGTTTGACATGAAGGACTTGGGAGAAGTGGGACACATCCTTGGGATCAAGGTGATAAGGGATCGCAAGAAAAGGATGTTGTGCTTATCTCAAGCTTCATACATTGACACTATCCTTGCTCGTTTTAGCATGTAGAACTCCAAGAAAGGTTTTCTACCTTTTAGGCATGGAGTACCTTTATCTAAAGAGATGTGTCCCAAAACATCAAAGGAGATAGAGGAGATGAAGGCAGTTCCTTATGCTTTGGCAGTAGGAAGCCTCATGTATGCTATGCTATGTAGGAGACTAGATATCTGCTTTGTCATGGGCATGGTTAGCAGATATCAGAGTAATCCTGGACAGGGACATTGGACTGAGGTAAAGCATATATTGAAGTACCTGAGAAGGACTAGGGATTATATGCTGGTTTACCGGGCAGATCAATTAGTCCCTGTGGGTTACACGGATTCTGATTTCCAATCAGATAGGGACAACAGTAAGTCTACCTCGGGGTTTGTGTTTACTTTTGGAGGTGGAGTCATAGTATGGAGGAGTGTCAAGTAGAAATGCGTGGCGGACTCTACCATGGAAGCTGAGTATATGGCAGCCTCTGAGGCAGCCAAGGAAGTTGTATGACTCAGGAGCTTCTTGATGGACTTGGATGTGATTCCTGGTTTTCCCAGAACTATCACAATTTATTGTGATAACAGTGGTGCAGTTGCAAACTCGAAGGAACCACGAGCCCATAAGGCGAGTAAACACATAGAGCGCAAGTACCACCTGATACGAGAGATCGTAAAGCTAGGAGAAGTAGTTGTCGCCAAGATTGCATCAGAGGATAACCTGGAGAATCCATTCACTAAGGCCCTTCTAGCGAAAGCGTTTGATAGGCATGTGGAGGACATGGGGATAAGATGTATGGCAGTGTGATGATAGCATAGTCTTTTAGTATAAGTAGGAGATTGTTGGGATGTATACTGAAAGCCTAGCCTTTTGTATGGACATCTTTATTTTGAAATAAGAATCACATAATCATTGTTTGCACTTTATATTTATTATATGTGTGCATATTGTCTAATACTCTACATTGTAGATAACGTGGTGCTTGGTGAGGCATAGAAGATCATGTTATCAATTCCTTGTAGAATATAAGTATAGGCTCACAACCAAGATGGTCTTGGACAAACCATTGGCATGGTTGCAGTGTGATTTGTTATTGGTTTATCTTGACCATAGAATTACACTAGTACATTTTGTGTGTATTGAGCAGGACCGACATAGAGGTGATTCAATCTATCACTATATAGGATCAACTCGACTGGTATTATGCACACATGCTCAATCCCGATATAATAACGGGCACATGTACTTAGTATTTATTTCTTTGATTTACTAATGAGTGAGGTTTATAGATTAAATCAATAGGCCCGGTAAGTTGGGAAATGATATTATTTACATGGTGTACCGTTGATTATAGAAGGAAACTGTGTCCTATATATTAGGTTGATGATGTCCCCTTGAGGAGCTCATAAGGTTTATCATGTAAACCCCGCGAGTTGACTTAGTCAACATGATAATAAGGTTGAGTGGTACTACTCGAGGAGTTAGATGTTAATTAATTGATGGTCAGTAAATCAATTAATTGACGGACATTCGATATCTTACACACGGGGAGATAGTTGTGCAAATAATATATGGAGCCCATATAAATGGGGGTTGGTGAGGTAGATCAATGATGATCCTCTAGTGGAATGGAACATCATTGATGGATCAAGTTTGTGTGGTTCCGATCCATCGGGTGGCCAAGATCCAACTCCTCCTCATGGCCCCTATCGTAGCCTTATTAAAACATCATGGAGCCTAGATCCAAAGATGGAACATAAAACCCTAGATCCGACGGTTGGGATGAAACCCTAGATCCGACGGTTGGGATGAAACCCTAGATCCAACGGTTGGGATGAAACCCTAGATCCGACGGTTGGAATGAAACCCTAGATCTGATGGTTGGGATGAAACCCTAAATCTGACGGTTGGGATGAAATCCCGACGGTTGGGATGAAACCCTAGATCCGACAGTTGGGATGAAACCCTAGATCCGACAGTGGAGACTAAGTCTCTAGATCCGACGGTGGAGATTGAAAGGAGGCCTAAGCCTAACTCTATAAAAGGAGGGCTAAGGGCTTAGGCATGTGATATAGAAAGAAAGACATATCAAGAAGGAGATTAGGGTTTTTGGCTTGGGCGGCTAGGGTTTGGGAAAAGGTTTGGGCGGCAATCCTTGGAAGGATTAAGGTTTGTTTCCTTCTCTTCCTAATTGGTAGCCAGCGCCCATCTTCTTCCTCCTTGCTTTGGCGGACGCCCATACCCATTATTCCTTCTCCCTCTCTCCTTGGTGGCCGGCGGCAACCTTTCTTCAAGGTTGGCCGGCGCTCAATTATCTACTCCTTGGCCGGAGGCAAACTTTCTTCAAGGTTGGTCGACGCTCAATTATCTACTCCTTGGCCGGCGGCTATATCAAGCTCCTTGGCTTGGTGGTCGGTTCTAGATAGGAGAAGGAGTTTTTGTTTGGTTCTTCTCTTTGTTCGGAGCGAGCAAGGAAGGGAAGAACGTGATCTAGAAGACTTCAACTCGTGGAGGATCTTCGCCCACACGACGTCCACGAGGAGGATGGGACATACGGTAGAAGACCAAGAGGTATAAAAGTTTTACAAACTTTATTCTTGATCCTCTTATGATAAGATATGCTAGCTTATGTTCTTTATGTTAGTATGTGTTGATTATACTAGTTTGCATTTGTTTGTATTTGTATAGTCATGGACCCTGATAAGAAACTCAAAAACCGGTGATCCGTTCGTTGTCTCTTCCGCGGCTAACCGACTAGAAGAGTTGATTGCTTGAACAACAAGTTTGTTCAAGCGATCGCTTGAGTCATTGGCACGATGACGAAACGGTTGTGCTTTGGAAACTCATTCCGTCCGGATTAGTTTTAGTTGATAAAATTTTAATCCGGGGACATGGGAGGCAATGAGACTCCGACGCAACCAAGGGCACTCTTTTCAGTTTGTAATGTACAAAATGAAGCAGTGGAAGCTCCACTAGTAGACGGAGTTACGAGGAGGGTGCCGATGACACATGGCGGTTAAAGGAGGCTCTTGGAGAAGCCGCTAACCTTAGATTGACTGTCCGATCTTCTCATTGGCTTGAGAAGATTGTAGTAGAGCCATGACCTCATCACAATTTAATTATATATATATATATATTTGTTTTTTCTTGTATGTATATGATGCATGCTAGTATATTTTGCTTGTATGTATATGATGCATGCTAGTATATTTTGCTTGTATGTATGTGATGCATGCTAGTGTAGGGTAATTAAGACCTTAATGCATATATGATAAACATTCATGATTAGATTAGATCTTAATCGAATCAACTCGAAATGCCTACCAAGTTTTGATACCCATCACTACCTCGTGTTAGGTCAATCTCTTGCCGTGATATGGTTTTGATGTGTGTGGCAAAGGGTTTAAGTTAGTTTGTAATTGTGATTTGATATGTGCGTTGAAGTTGTGCAGGGCTTAGTAATTCGCACATGGAGCCTAGGCGAGTTTCACATCTCATGACTCGGTCCTTGAGTTAGTGAAGGATGGCTTTGCGGAAGCCGTGCGCTTGGAGCATCCGAGGGACCGCCGGACGAGGAGCTTGGAGTGAAGCCGGAGGAAGTAGACTTCAGGGCGAGATGCGAAGGATGGCGCTGCAGAGCTCTGACGCATCCGAGGGATGTGGCCGGACGAAGATAACTTCGAAGGCGAGGGACTCCGAGAGATGAGAGTGAGCGAATGTCACCCGGGAAGGGGAAGTAGCTCTTAGGTGAAACTTGGCCATTTGGCTAAGTGTCAGATGGGATTTCCCGACACCAGTCGACTACCATGGAACGACAGTCGACTGCTCTGAGTCGAATGTGGTTCGACTGGTATTCGACTGAGTGTTTTGGGGCCAGCAATGATCGGTTATAGGCGTGGGCATCGATCAAGGCGCAGACGACCGTCAAAAGGGTTTCGCCACGTAACCGCCGTAGTCGAGGGCGGCACACGGAGGTGAATGATCGATGGGATCCATCATCGACTACCAAGTGTTCCGCTGACTACAACTGTAGGGATCCGACATGTTCGAGGCCATCAGAGAGGCGCAATGCGCTAAGGACAAAGAATGACTAGTGGCGGGCAATGGGAAGGAAAGCTTCCTCTCTATAAAAAGAGAGGGTGTCGAGCTTTGCAAGGCTAATGCTTATGCTCTAAGTGATCTTCCAAGTCCCCCACAAGCTCTAAACTCTTCTTACTTGTTTTTACTTAATTCTTATTGTAAGAAGAGTGATCTTGGTTGTAAAGGTTACCTCCACCTAGCTTGGTGCAAAGGAGAGACCAATAGTGATTGGCTTTGGAGGAGTGATTCACCTTGGACGAATCGGACCGTGGATTAGCGGCGTAGCCGTGAACCACATTATACCATCGTGTTAGCGTTTGTTTTATTGTTTATCTTTTGCTTTGTCTATTTGTATTTGTATATTCCGCTTGCGCTAATCTCTTTGTAGACGAGCAAAATCCACCATCCATGTAAAGAGGGCTATTCACCCCCCTCTAGCCAGCCGTTCGATCCCCTACAAGTGGTATCAGAGCCAGGTCGCTTGTCGAGGACTAACCGCCGCAACAAGCACTTCATCAAAAGATGGCCGGCTCGAACATTCATCTGCCAAAGTTCGAAGGGGAATTCGCTTGGTGGAAGAAGCGAATGGAGGTATTTTTCGAAATGGATTTTGATATTATGATTACAATGGAATCCGGTTTCGTTTTTGCCTAGGGATGAAGAGGGGAAGCCAATAGAGAAGTCAAGGTGGACCAAGGGGCAAAGAGAGGAGCACCTTGCAAACTCAAAAACCAAGCACCATCTCTACAATGTGCTTCCTCAACAAGAAATAAATAGAATTGGAGATTGCCTAAGTGCCAAGGAGATGTTGGAGAAGCTAGTAGAGCTTCATGAAGGAACCTCGGAGGCTAAACTTGCAAGAAGAGATCTCCTCCGCTCCCAATTATCCAACATAAAATTAGAAAAGGAAGAAAAGGTAACTTCATTGCATTCTAGGATTAAAGAGATTTTAATTGGGCTAACAAGTGTAGGTGAAAAGCTCTCCAACCGAGATATGATAATGGAGGCCATAGAGGCTTTTCCCTGATCATCCAAGTGGAGTTCAATGGTGGACTCATTCTATATTTCAAAGAATCTAGAGGTAAGTACTCTAGATGAATTTTTCTCCACTATGGAATTGCATGAATCTAGGCTTGAAGGAATACAAGAAGAGCCAATAATCCAACCTTCAAGAGGAGTAGCATTTTTGGCAATCAAGGGGAAGAAGAAGATAGAGATCCCCTCCTCCTCCGATGATGAAGCATCCTCCTCCTCCTCCATGGATAGCACGGAAGAAGCGTATATGGTAAGGAGGGTAAGGCGTGCTTTAAAAGGTTTTAGATTTAACAAATCAAATGATAGGAGTAGAAGACCAAGGGGGAAGATCATTTGTTACAATTGCCAAGGAGAGGGACACATAAGGGACAATTGTCCCCTCTTGAACAAAAGCAAGGAGGAGAAGAGAAAGAAGGAAGAAAAGAAGAAGAAAAAGGGGAGCAAGAAGAAAAAGGAAGAGGAGAAGAAAACAAAAGAAAAGGGAAAGGCCAAGACATTCAAAGAAAAGACATGGGATGACCCTTCCTTCTCTTCATCATCATCCGAGGAAGAAAATGCATTTGTCACCAACTTAGCATTTATGGCATTTGATGACTTGGATTGCTCCTCCACCGAAAATGAAGAATCAAGTTCAAGTGAAGGGAGCTCAAGTGAAGGGGGAGCCTCCTCTACATCCTCATCATCGGAAGAGGATTTGGTAAGTGAGGTAACCAATCTACCCCCAAAGCAAATAATGTCTATGATTTCTAGCCTCACTAAGGATCTATTTAGAGCCAAGAAAAAGAACAAGAGCATGCTAGATCAAATTAAGGACTTAGAACAAAAAATAGAAAAAGCATGCTTAAATAATGATATTTCCTCTTGTCATGATAATGATGATGCATGCTCACATGAATATATGCCTTTCAATGTTAATGATGCATGCATAGAGAAAAATAGGACTTTAAGGGAAAAGATAGACTATTTGACAAAAGCCCTAGAAAAGTTCACAATAGGCTCCAACACCTTGAACAAGATCATAGGGAGCCAAAGAGCTAGCTTCAACAAAAAAGGCCTAGGTTATAAAGAAAAGAAAAATGAAAAGGCCTATAAATACCTAATTGCTAGGGGACAAGATAAGAAGAAAGTAATTACTGGGAAATGGATTCTTAAGGAATTTCTAGTGAACCCCATAGGCAAGAATTTGTATTGGGTTCCAAAATCCATCCTTAAGGGTTAGGAAAACCCTAGGATAGTCAACCATATGGACTTGACCTATATCACTTTTTTTTTTGGTTGACTTAGGATGGCGGGACAACATTTTGAAATAGTGTTAGGTGATGATAATGTGCCTATAAATTGATAATAATGCTTAAATCATGATATTTAATGAAATTGCTATGTATATTTGCAATCATGATTTATGACTTTGATATTTGGCACATAATCATGAGAAATAGGGTTTAAATCATGCTTTAGGTAATACTTTGTTTATTATCATGATGAAATACCTAATGCATGATTATAATTTGATGAACATATTTGTTTCATGATCATAATGTGAAATTAAGTCATATATGTCTTTATGATCATGTAGATTGTTAGGTTGATACTTAACCTTGAAAGAATCGCATGAATATAATGGTTAAGTATATATAAATACCCCTAGGATGCATCTCACACTCACCATAGGCTACCATGATTGAAAACTTAGCATGAGTGAGATGTTAGGATGATACAAATGTCTACTAGTGTCTATGGCATTTAGATGGTCATTTAAAGTATCAAAATAGCAATAATAGACCAATCATGGGGAAGACTTATGTTTAATTCATAGATATATTGCCCAAAGATCATGGTTGGATATTTCATATGTTTTCAAAACAATTTCTTACCCTAAAAATCTATGTATTCATGTTTTGAAACAATTGGATGCAAAACTAGGTAGTAAACTTGATACTAAAATGATCAAAAACCTAGTGGTTTTTAAAGCTTTTGGATTTTTTGCAAAAACAAGAAAATCTAACGATTTTTCATGAAAAACTATTTTTCTTTGATAGATATAGTTAAAAGATATATGTTTCCCAAATTTTACTATTTTTCGAATTTTCTAAAATTTTTAATGCATTTCTGAAATTCACCCAGAAAATCAGAATTCCGGAATTCATTGTGTCGATCATTTGCCATCCCGATAGCAATGATCGCTTAATTCATTTTTAAACAAATTTTTGGTATTTTTTCTTCTATTAGACTTGATGCCATGAGTTTACAACTTACTATTAATCTTTTTGATGGTGTCAAAGGGGGAGAAATAATTGTGTTTAAGTAAATTATGATAGGGGGAGAAATATGTATGGGGAGTATCATGGATTAAGGGGGAGTTGCATGTTGCTATATCATGTTTATGTTTACATTCCTTCTTACCTTTTAAATTTCTATCAAATGTTTTTACCTAACATAAACGGATTGCCACACATCAAAAAGGGGGAGATTGTTAAGGCAATCTCTTGCCATGATATGGTTTTGATGTGTGTGGCAAAGGGTTTAAGTTAGTTTGTAATTGTGATTTGATAAGTGCGTTGAAGTCGTGCAGGGCTTAGTAATTCTCACATGGAGCCTAGGCGAGTTTCACATCTCATGACTCGGTCCTTGAGTCGGTGAAGGATGGAATTTGCGGAAGTCGTGCACTTGGAGCATCCGAGGGACCGCCAGACGAGGAGCTTAGAGTGAAGTCGGAGGAAGTAGACTTCAGGGCGAGATGCGAAGGATGGCGCTGCAGAGCCATGGCGCATCCGAGGGACGTGGCCGAATGAAGATAACTTTGAAGGCGAGGGACTCTGAGAGATGAGAGTGAGCGAATGTAACCCGGGAAGGGGAAGTAGCTCTTAGGTGAAACTTGGCCATTTGGCTAAGTGTCGGATGGGATTTCTCGACACCAGTCGACTGCCATGGAATGACAGTCGACTTCTCTTAGTCGAACGTGGTTCGACTGAGTGTTTTGGGGCCGATGGTCGCCGTATATGTGGCAATCGGTGCCAAGACCATCGATCATTCTTGAAGCGGCGATCGGTAGTCGAAGGGTTTAGCCAGCGAACCGCTCATAGCCGTGAAGCGGCGTCGATTCTGAGCGGCGATTGTGCCAAGTGTTGATTGGACTCTGACGGTCGGGATCCGGCGTGTTCGAAGTCTATAAAAAGAGAGGGTGTGGAGCTTTGGGAGGCTAATGCTTATGCTCTAAGTGATCTTCCAAGTCCCCCACAAGCTCTAAACTCTTCTTACTTGTTTTTACTTCATTCTTATTGTAAGAAGAGTGATCTTGGTTGTAAAGGTTACCTCCACCTAGCTTGGTGCAAAGGAGAGACCAATAGTGATTGGCTCTGGAGGAGTGATTCACCTTGGACAAATCGGACCGTGGATTAGCGGCATAGCCGTGAACCACGTTATACTATCGTGTTAGCATTTGTTTTATTGTTTATCATTTGCTTTGTCTATTTGTATTTGTATATTCCGCTTGCGCTAATCTCTTTGTAGATGAGCAAAATCCACCATCCAAGTAAAGAGGGCTATTCACCCCCCTCTAGCTGGTCGTTCGATCCCCTACACCTCGATCATTTGTTGTTATTGAATCTGTCAAAGCAGAGCAATGCATATTATCTTGGTAGGGTGCGGAGGGACAATCTTGGTCCCACCTATCACAGCTTGGGTGATAATAAGCTCAATTAGATTGAGTGAAACTAGTTAACTCAATTGGATTGAGGAAAACTATAGGCATATTCCAACGGCTGGAAAGATAGTATAAGATCACATTTACACTAAATCTTAGGCGATTTAGCCAAAGATAACTCAAGATCATTTGTAAATGTGGATCTTGATCCTATAAACAAGAGTTGCATAGAGATGTAATCGGTAATTTTTTACCTACCAATCGTACTAAGTCTTGGGCGATTTAGCCAATGCTAACTCAAGGCGTAGTATGATGTGGATCTTGTCCCGCGAGAATTATAGCTTGTTTGTATGAATCTAGTAATGTGGTTTGACCACATCCATTACTCGATTCTACAAAAGTCCTATAATTCAGTGGGAGCATCATTTAATTAAAGGCCTAATTAAATGATAAATGGAATATGATATTTTCCTTCTGCATTTTTTATGTTGTAGATTGTCATGTCATCAAACACAAATACTTTCTCCCTGCGTTCTGTCCTTGAGAAGGGCAAGCTCAGTGGAGCTAATTTCCTTGATTAGTATAGGAATTTGAGAATTATTCTCACACAAGAAAGAAAATTGTACATCCTGGAGCAGGCCATTCCGGAAGCACCTCCTACCACTGCCTCGCGAGCTGACCGATATGCTTACAAGAAGCATCAAGATGATGCATTAGATGTGTCATGCCTCATGCTCGCAACCATGAACTCTGAGCTTCAGAAGAAACATGAGTTCATGAATGCTTTTGATATGGTTGAACATCTTCAACAATTGTATCAAGGACAAGCAAGGCATAAGAGATACGAGATCTCTAAGGCACTGTTTAGTGCAAGATGCAAGATGGGACTCCAGTAGGTCCATATGTACTCAAGATGATTGGGTACATAGAAAACCTATAGAGGTTGGGATTCCCACATGGTCAAGAACTGGTCACTGACTTGATCTTGCAATCCTTGCCAGAAAGCTACAATCAATTTGTCATGAATTACAACATGAATTAAATTGATAAGTCATTGCCTGAGATGCTTAGCATGTTGAGAAATGCTGAGCTCAACCTTAAGAAGGGAAAGCCCGACTCCATTTCGATGGTGCAAAAGAAGAAAGGCAAGGGCAAGCCTAAAGGTAAGGGAAAGTCCCAAGCCAAGGGCAAAGGGAAGGCATTGAAACCGAAAGGAGGGGTGGCCAAGGAAGGGACTTGCTTCCACTGTAAGGAAGCTGGACACTGGAAGTGTAACTGCAAAGCATACCTGAAAGATCTTAAGAAGAAGAGAAGTGAGACTTCTACTTCAGGTATATATGTTATAGAAGTCAATATATCTATTTCTTCATCATGAGTATTAGATACCGAATGTGTATCTTACATTTATACTAATATGTAGGCGCTGAGAAATAGCAGGGCATTGACGAAGGGCGAGGTAGACCTACGAGTAGGCAATGGAGCAAGGGTTGCTGCTGTTGCTGTAAGAACTTATTTTCTATCTCTGCCCTCTGGGCTTGTACTAGAATTAGATGAATATTGTTATGTGCCTGCTCCGACGAAGAACATAATTTCAGTTTCTTGTTTAGACAAGAAAGGATTTTCATTTATAATAAAGAACAAATATTGTTCAATTTATTTAAATGATATGTTCTATTGTGGTGCACCTCTGATGAACAGACTGTTAGGGCAATCTCGTGCCGTAATATGGTTTTGATGGTATGGCAAAGGGTTTAAGTTAGTTTGTTATGTTGATTTGATATGTGCGTTGAAGTCGTGCAGGACTTAGTAATTCACACATGGAGCCATGGCGAGTTTCACCAACTCATCACTCGGGCCTTGAGTCGGTGAAGGATTGCTTTGCGGAAGCCGTGCGCTTGGAGCATCCGAGGGACCGCCGGACGAGAAGCTTGGAGTGAAGCCGGAGGAAGTAGACTTCGAGGCAAGAGACGCGAAGGAGCATTGCAGAGCCGTGCGCCTGATGCTGCCGAGGGACGTGGCCGAGAACGAAGAGAACTTCGAAGGCGAGGGACTCTGAGAGATGAGAGTGAGCGATTGTAACCCGGGAAGGGTAGCTCTTACCGGTTTAGGGCTGGCGGTCGATGCCATGAATTGATGTCGGCAATGATCGGCCTAGAGCGGTCGGTGATGGAAGGAATCGCAGACGGCACGAATGGAGTCGACTCGACTGAGCACTCGACTGATCGAGCATCAGTCGACTGATGGTCCCATCAGTCGACTGATGCCAATCCCGTTGGATGGAATCCAACATGGAAAGCGGCCATTATTGGGCAACGGCTACGGGATCACCGATCGATCGAGGGCATCGATCGTGATCCGTGTCGGGCAGGAAGAAACCCTCTTCCTCTATAAAAAGGAAGGGGGTAAGGGTTTGGGAGGCTAATGCTTATGCCCTAATACTCTCCCAAAGTTCCCTAAAGCTTTCCATCCTCTTACTCAAACTTATTTCCATTCTATTTGTAAGAGGAGTGTTTGTAAAGGTTACCTCCACCTAGCTTGGTGCAAAGGAGAGACCAATAGTGATTGGGTTTCGGAGTGATTCACCGTGGACGAATCGGATCGTGGATTAGCGGCGTAGCCGTGAACCACGTTACATCTCGGTGTTTGTATTGCTTGCTCATATTTTGCTTGTCTTTATTTACATTTATATATTCCGCTTGCGCTAACGCTTTGTAGACGAGCAAAATACGACATCCAACGAACGAGGGCTATTCACCCCCCTCTAGCCGGCCATTCGATCCGATCCAACAAGTGGTATTAGAGCCAGGTCGCTCTTCAAGGACTAACCGCCGCGAGAGCACTTCAACAAGTAAATGGCCGGCTCAAACATCCACCCTCCGAAGTTTGATGGCGAATTCTCTTGGTGGAAAAAGAGAATGGAGGTATTCTTCGAAACCGACTTTGAAATCCTTTTAATAATGGAAAACGGTTTCGAGTTGCCTAGGAATGAAAATGGGGAGCCATTGGAGAAATCAAGGTGGAGCAAGAGACAAAGAGAAGAATACTTGGCGAATTTAAAGGCCAAGCACCACCTATACAATGTCCTTCCCCAACAAGAAGAAAAGAGGAAGAAGAAGGGGAGCAAGAAAAAGGAAGAAGAAAAGAAGGCAAAAGGAAAAGGGAAGGCCATGGCACTCAAAGCCAAGACATGGGATGACGGTGCTTCCGCCTCCTCATCCGAAGAAGAAGAGCATGTCTACTCCAACCTAGCACTGATGGCTCTTCATGACTCGGATTGCTCCTCCTCCTCAAATGAAGAATCAAGCACAAGTGGGGAGAGCTCAAATGAAGGGGGAGCTTCTACATCCTCCTCATCCGAAGAAGAAGAAGAGGATATGGAAACTATGGTAACGAAAGCCTCTCCTAAGAAAATAGTTTCCATAATTTCTAGTTTAACTAAGGACTTATTTGGAATGAAAAAGAAAAATAAAAGCATGCTTAATCAAATTAAGGATTTAGAACAAAAGCTAGAAAATGCATGCTTAAATGATAATGGTTCTTCCTGCCATGATGATGCATGCTCACATGATAGATATATGTCTTTGGATGTTAATGATGCATGCATAGAGGAAAATAGGGTCTTAAGAGAGAAAGTAGATTATTTAACCAAAGCCCTAGAAAAGTTCACTATTGGCTCTAACACTTTGAATATGATCATAGGGAGCCAAAGGGCAAGCTTCAATAAGAAGGGCCTAGGATACAAAGAGAAGAAAAATGAGAAGGCCTATAAATGCATAATAGCTAGGGGTCAAGATAAGAAAAAGACAATTGCTAGGAAATGGATCCCTAAGGAGTACTTAGTGAACCCAATAGGCAAGAATCTATTTTGGGTTCCAAAATCCATCCTTAAGGGTTAGAATAACCCTAGGGTAGTCAACCACATGGACCTAACCTATATCATATTTTGGTTGACTTAGGATGACGGGACAATATTTTTTAGATAGTGTTGGGTGATGATAACGTACCCATAAATAGATAATAATGCTTAAATCATGATGATTGATGTAATTCCTATGTATATTTACAATCATAATTTATGTTTTTGAAATTTGGCACGTTATCATAAGAAATAGGGTTGAATCATGCTTTAGGTGATACTTTGTTTATTATCATCATATAATACCTAATGCATGACTATTATTTGATAAATACATGAGTTTCATGATAATAATGTAGAACTCATTCATATATGTCATTATGATCATGTAGGTTGTTAGGTTGATACTTAACCATGATAGAATTGCATGAATATATTGGTTAAGTATATACAAATACCCCCTAGGATGCATCTCACACTCACTATAGGCTAACTTGATTGCAAACTTAGCATAGGTGAGATGTTAGGATGATACAAATGTCCACTAGTTTCTATGGCATTTAGATGATCATTTAAAGTATCAAAATAGCAATAATAGACCAATCATGGGGAAGGCTTATGTTTAATTCATAGACATATTGCCCAAAGATCATGGTTGGATATTTCATATGTTTTCAAAACAATTTCTTACCTTTAAATACATGCATTCATGTTTTGAAACAATTGGAACCAAAACTAGATGTTAAACTTGATGCTATCATGATCAAAAACCTAGTAGTTTTTAAAGCTTTTGAATTTTTGGCAAAAACGTGAAAATATAATGATTTTTCATGAAAAACTATTTTCCCTGATAGATACACTTAAATGAAATGTGTTCCCCAAATTTCATGATTTTTCAAATTTTCTAGAATTTTTTATGCATTTCTGAATTTCGCACGAAAAATCGTAAATTCGAAAATCACGCTACCGATCAGATCCGAACCCGATCGATGGCTCAATTTCGCATCAGTAAGGGTCAATTCCAATTTTCAATCAACATGTGGTATTTTCTTTTTACTAGACTTGATGTCATGTATTCTTAACTTAGTATTCATATTTTTGATGGTGTCAAAGGGGGAGAAATGAATGTGTTTAAGTTATTTATGATAGGGGAAGAGGGAAGAGATTAAGGGGGAGTTTCATGGATTAAGGGGGAGTTGCATGTTGCTATCAAATGTTTATGTTTACATGCTTTCTTACCTTACAAATTTATATCAAATGTTTTTACCTAACTTAAACGGATTGTCACACATCAAAAAAGGGGAGATTGTTAGGGCAATCTCGTGCCGTAATATGGTTTTGATGGTGTGGCAAAGGGTTTAAGTTAGTTTGTTATGTTGATTTGATATGTGCGTTGAAGTCATGCAGGACTTAGTAATTCGCACATGGAGCCATGGCGAGTTTCACCAACTCATCACTCGGGCCTTGAGTCGGTGAAGGATTGCTTTGCGGAAGCCGTGCGCTTGGAGCATCCGAGGGACCGCCGGACGAGAAGCTTGGAGTGAAGCCGGAGGAAGTAGACTTCGAGGAAAGAGACGCGAAGGAGCATTGCAGAGCCGTGCGCCTGATGCTACCGAGGGACGTGGCCGAGAACGAAGAGAACTTCGAAGGCGAGGGACTCCGAGAGATGAGAGTGAGCGATTGTAACCCGGGGAAGGGTAGCTCTTAGGTGAAACTTGGCCATTTGGCTAAGTGTCGGATGAGTTTTCCCGACACCGCCGATCGCTATGTCATGGCAATGATCGCTCGAGTCGATGGGTTGATCGATCGGTATAAGACCGGCTAGGCGGCGACCGATGTCGATGTCGAATGATCGCCGGAAGGCAAGAGATCGATGGAACCGCACGGCACGTAATGGAGTCGACTCGACTGAGCACTCGACTGATCGAGCATCAGTCGACTGATGGTCCCATCAGTCGACTGATGCCAATACCGTTGGATGGAATCCAACATGGAAAGCGGCCATTTGGGCACGGCCACGGATCACCGATCCGATCGAGGGCATCAGTCGACTGATCCTGTGTCAACGGGAAGAAACCCTCTTCCTCTATAAAAAGGAAGGGGGTAAGGGTTTGGGAGGCTAATGCTTATGCCCTAATACTCTCCCAAAGTTCCCTAAAGCTTTCCATCCTCTTACTCAAACTTATTTCCATTCTATTTGTAAGAGGAGTGTTTGTAAAGGTTACCTCCACCTAGCTTGGTGCAAAGGAGAGACCAATAGTGATTGGGTTTCGGAGTGATTCACCGTGGACGAATCGGACCGTAGATTAGCGGCGTAGCCGTGAACCACGTTACATCTCGGTGTTTGTATTGCTTGCTCATATTTTGCTTGTCTTTATTTACATTTATATATTCCGCTTGCGCTAACGCTTTGTAGACGAGCAAAATACGACGTCCAACGAACGAGGGCTATTCACCCCCCTCTAGCCGGCCATTCGATCCGATCCAACACAGACTCTATATTCTAGACTTAGAGAACCCCATCTATAACATAAGTACTAAAAGGTTCAAGTCAAATGAGTTGAACCAAACCTATCTCTGGCATTGTCGCTTAGGTCACATAAATGAGAGTCACTTATCCCAGCTCTATAAGGATGGGTTGCTGGACTCATTTGATTTTGAATCATATGAGACATACGAGTTTTGCCTTCTAAGTAAGATAACCAAGACTCCCTTTAGTGGACACAACGAAAGAGAAACAGACTTGTTAGGACTTATACATAGTGATGTATGTGGCCCTTTTAATGTTGCTGCTAGAGGTGGTTACAGGTACTTTATTACATTTACTGATGACTTCAGCAGATATTGTTATTGTAGGGATCCCGAGCGATAAACAAAATTTGCAACTGAAAACTTAGGATCCCTCCAGATATCCAAGCAAAAAAAAATATACTCGTTTCTATTATCGATTCTATCCTATAGGAATCGAGATTACCTTCGAAGCGTGCCCTTCGAATTCCAGTCAGCAACACTTGTGGATCTCAGCATGGTCAGAATGTCCACGCCTCTACGGTGCACACACACACGATCTTGGAGAGAAGAGGTAAACCCTTTCGGTTGTGCTAGCAACCATGCCAAGGTCTCTCTTTTCACTCTATACTTGGCTTTTGAGAACAAAATAAAATCATATTCTAATTTGTTTTTTCATTCTCACGTTGAAGAAGAAGAAGAAACAATAATACACCTTAATGAGACATTAAATGCACTTCCTTATTCTCCATGGTAAAAGAAAGGAAGTCAATTAATGTTCATTAAATGCACATTAAAGAGCTTTTAAATCCCATTTAAACCCCCATTTATTAATTCATGTATTACATTATTAATTCATGTATTACATGATTAATTCGCGTATTACATGATTAATTATGATTAATCATTTTATCCTTCTTCTCTTGGTTTGACTTGAGTCTAACTCAACATAAACCAATTTGAGTCCAACTCAAATTTAGCCAAGTAATGAGTCTTACTCATTCTAGTTAATCCAATTAACTAATAATTCATTTTATTCAAACCAAAATGATTTCCTCTCCAAAATAATATGTTCTTTCTGTGTGATCCTATAGGCTCTCATAACGTTGGCAATATATCTAAAACCATTTTAGATACATAAGCAATGAGCGGCATCTAGCAATACATCATTGCTATCCAAGTAATGAGAATGTCGAGATCTGACAACCTCTTCCGTGACTATTATCATATGACAGTGTCCTTCTATCCTTGATATCTCTGATCGATCAATGAGGCATAGACCGTGTCACCCTCTTATCAATCTTTATTTTTCTTGATCCCCAAGTAGACTCACTCAAAAAAATGATCTCAATATCTCATATTGACTCATTTGAGCATGGCCATGCATTTCGTGGTCCTACTCTATCAAGAGGCCAAAGATATCACTCCCGTCATATGGGAGGGATAGATTCCATCTACATCACTCACATCCCTCCGCATAATTCGTTACATACTCAGTGATCGCCGTTATAGTCACCCAATTACGGTGTGACGTTAGATGATACCAAAGTACATAACTCCTTATGTAGGGAACCATAGTGACTTCAGGTCTAAGGACTATTCACACCAATAGTCACACGAGAAAGTATATGACACTCATATAACGATCCATGATACTTTCTCATGGTGGGTCAATTCACTATATATAGTCTCCTATATATATACCCATGTATCAATGTGATATCACATATCCATGACTTGTGAGATCAAGTCATCCATTGACCTACATGCTAGTCTCAATGTATCAATATAGCCCTTGTCTATTAATACAATACTCGACTAGGAATATTTAAGAATAGTATTCTCTACAGCTTCTCATAATCAATTCTACCAATTGATATATTGTAGATAATAACCTACTATTCATGGGTATTATTATATTTATTTTGCTGGCACACGCATAAAGAAATATAATAATCAATCTTTACCTTTATTAATGCAAGAATATAATACAAAAGTCTCCCTCACCAATCATCTCATAATTGACACTAAGGGCTCATACTAACAATCTCCCACTAGCACTAGTGTCAATCACTGTAATCTCTAAGACCCAGTGACCTAGTGTGACCATCATGCTTCCTCTGTGCCAAAGCCTTGGTCAAGGGATCCGCAATGTTAGCATCAGTGTCTACTATGCATATCTGAACATCTCCTCTATTGATAATCTCTCGAATGAGGTGATACCGCCGCAGTATGTGTTTGGTCCTCTGATGAGAGCGAGGTTCCTTAGCCTGAGCAATAGCCCCATTGTTGTCACAATAGAGGTCTATTGGGTCTGCTATGCTAGGAACCACCTCAAGCTCAGTGAATGTAGAATCTGCAATTGTGTCCTACTTCGAACTCTTCCAGCTCACAGCGCCACCATTCAAGCAAAATACATACCCTGACTGCGATCTGGAGTCATCCTTGTCAGTTTGGAAGCTTGCATCACTTTAACCCTTTACAGCTAGCTCCTCATCGCCTCCAAATATCAAGAAATATTCTTTTGTCCTTCACAAGTACTTAAGAATATTCTTGACAGCTGTCCAGTGACATTCACCGGGATCTGACTGGTACCTGCTCATCATGCTTAAAGCATACAAGACATCGGGGCGAGTACAAATCATGACGTACATGATAGATCCTATAGCTGATGCATAAGGGATCTGATCCATGCGATCTCTCTCCTCCTTAGAAGAGGGAGATTGATTCTTCGAAAGACTTATACCATGTGACATTGGCAAAAATCCCTTCTTGGAATTCTGCATGGCAAAATGCTTAAGCACCTTGTCAATATATGTACTCTGACTCAAGCCAAGTAATCTCTTAGATCTATCTCTATAGATCTTGATGCCTAGAATATAGGTTGCATCACCTAAGTCTTTCATTGAAAAACAATTCCCAAGCCAAGTCTTCACAGACTGCAGCATAGGGATATCATTTCCAATGAGTAGTATGTCATCTACATACAATATGAGGAAAACAATTGAGCTCCCACTAACCTTCTTGTAGACACAAGGTTCATCTTCGTTCTTAATGAAACTAAACGTTTTGATCGCATTATCGAAACGAAGATTCCAGTTTCTAGAAGCTTGCTTTAAACCATATATGGACCTATGCAACTTACAAACCTTTCCAGCATCCTTTGGATCGACAAAACCCTCAGGTTGTGTGATATATACATCCTCGAGTAGATTTCCGTTAAGAAATGTTGTTTTGACATCCATCTGCCAGATCTCATAGTCATAGTAAGCTGCAATAGCAAGCATGATCAGAATGGATTTGAGCATCGCAACTGGAGAAAAAGTTTCATCATAGTCAATACCATGAATCTGCTTGAATCCTTTTGCTACCAATCTCCCTTTATAGGTATGCACATTACCTTCCATGTCAGTCTTTCTCCTAAAGACCCACTTACACCCAATGGGTTTGACCCCTTCAGGTGGATCAACCAAAGTCCAAACTTGGTCAGTGTACATGGATTCCATTTCGGATCTCATGGCCTTGAGCCATTTCTCAGAATCTGGGTTCATTACAGCTTCCTGATAGGATGTCGGCTCATCAAGCATGATACCATCATTGTCATCCAAGAGAAAAGAATATCTCTAAGGTTGATGATGTATCCTATCAGACCTGCGCAGAGCTTGGTCTACCTGAACAGGTTGTATCACCACTCCTTGTGATAACTGTTCTTGTTCCATTAAGGTATCAGTGCTATTTTGTGTATCTTGAACTTCTTCAAGATCAATTTTACTCCCACTTATTTTTCTAGAAATAAATTCCCTTGTGATGACTGTTCTAGAAAAACACCATTTCTGGCAACAAACACTTTGCCTTGTGTGGGGTTGTAAAAGTAATATCCCTTAGTTTCCTTGGGATATCCAACGAAATAGCATCTATCTGATTTGGGGCCTAGTTTATCTGATACCTGACATCGTACGTAAGCCTCGCAACCCCAAATCTTCATAAAAGACATCTTGGGACTCTTCCCAGTCCATATCTCATATGGTGTCTTTACGACTGCCTTAGAAGGAACACGGTTAAGTGTGAAAGTGGCGGTCTCTAGAGCATATCCCCAAAAAGAAGGAGGAAGTTCTGTATGACTTATCATTGATCGTACCATATCTAATAGAGTATGATTTCTCCTCTCGGATATACCATTCAACTGTGGTGTTCCAGGTGGAGTGAGCTGAGATCTTATCCCACACTCAACTAGATAGTCACTAAACTCTTGGCTTAGGTATTCCCCACCTCAATCTGATCGAAGCATCTTAATACTCTTACCAAGTTGGTTCTGTACTTCATTCTTGAATTCTTTGAACTTTTCAAAGGATTCTGATTTGTGTCTTATAAGATACACATATCCATATCTACTAAAATCATCAGTAAATGTGATGAAGTACTGATAACCTCCTCTGGCTGTGACTTTGAAAGGACCGCATACATCACTATGTATGAGGCCTAACAAATCTGTCGCTCGTTCGCCTTGTCCACTAAATGGAGTCTTGGTCATCTTGCCTAAAAGATAAGATTCATATACCTCATATGATTCAAAATCAAATGAGTCCAGTAATCCATCCTTATGGAGCTGGGCTATGCGACTCTCATTTATGTGACCCAAGCGACAATGCCAAAGATACGTTTGATTCAAATGATTAGATTTGAATCGTTTGGTATTTATGTTATAGACTTGGTTTTCAAGGTCTAGAACATAGAGTCCATTCAACAAGTGTGCACTGCAATAGAACATTTCATTTAAATATACAGAACAACACTTGTCCTTAATTATAAATGAAAAACCTTTCTTGTCCAAACAAGACATAGACATAATGTTCTTAGTTATTGCAGGTACGAAATAACACTATTCAAGTTCTAGAATTAAACCACTGGGTAATGATAAGGAATATGTTCCTATAGCTATAGCAGCAACTCTTGCGCCATTGCCAACACGTAGGTCCACTTCTCCTTTTGTCAAAGATCTACTTCTTCTCAAGCCCTGCACATTGGTACAAATGTGAGAAGCACAACCGGTATCCAATACCCATGAGGAAGAAATAGATAGATTGACTTCTATAACATGTATACCTGAAGTGGAAGTCTCACTTCCTTTCTTCTTCTGAACTTCCTCGAGGTACTTTTTTGCAGTTCCTCTTCCAATGTTCAGCTTCCTTGCAGTGGAAGCAAGTCCCTTCCTTGGCCACCCCACCTTTAGGCTTCAATGCTTTGTCCTTATCTTTATTCTGGGTCTTACCCTTGCCTTTAGACTTTTTCTTACCCTTGCCCTTTTTAACCATAAGTACATCATTAGTACCAGGTTGCATCTTCTTAAGATTGCTCTCAGCAGTTCTCAACATGCTTAAGAGCTCAGGCAATGGTTTGTCAATTTCGCTCATGTAATAATTCATGACAAATTGACTAAAGCCTCTAGGCAGCGAATATAGAATAAGGTCAGTGGCCAACTCTTGGCCTAAAGGAAACCCCAATCTTTCAAGGTTCTCAACATACCCAATCATCTTGAGTACATGAGTTCCTACGGGTGTTCCTTCTTACATTTTGCATGAAAATAATGCCTTAGATACCTCAGATCTCTCGTGCCTCACCTACCCTTGATATAGTTGCTTCAAGTGTGCAACCATATCGAAGGCATCCATGTTCTCATGTTGTTTCTGAAGCTCAGAGTTCATGGTTGCAAGCATAAGGCATGATGCATCTAATGCATCATCTTGATGCTTCTTGTATGCATCCTTATCTGTACGAGTAGCATTATTGGTGGGTGGTTCAGGAATGGGTTGCTCTAGGACATAGAGTTTCCGCTCCTGTTTGAGAACTATTCTCAAATTTCTGAACCAGTCAATGAAGTTTTCTCCATTAAGTTTGTCCTTCTCAAGGACCGATCGCAGAGAGAGGGTATTTGACGTATTTGAAGACATAGTAATCTACAACAGAAATAATATACAAAATTGAGTATTATATCTGAAATCATTTAATTAGGCCTTTAATTAAATGAGACTCCCACTGATTCCTTTAGCTTCAATAGGAGCTAGTCATACCAGTTCTATTGAGCTTCAAGTTCATGTGGGATAAGATCCACATCATACCTCACCTTAAGTTAGCTTTGGCTAATCACCCAAGATTTAGTATCACTAGGTAGGTAACATTTTACCAATTGCATCGTATGCAACTCTTGGAATAAAGGATCAAGATTCACATTATACATCATCTTGAGTTAGCTTTGGCTAATCGCCCAAGACTTAGTATAAATGTGTCTCCTAACTATTAGGAAATGCCTCTAAGTATTTCTCAATCTAATTGAGACACTTAGTGAAGTCTCATCCAAATTTTGATAGCGGGACATCACAATTGTCCTCTCGCACTCTACCAAGATAAAATGCGCTGCTTTGCTTTGGCAAACCCAACACAAATGATCGAGGTAGTTTATGAGTACCAAACTTTGGTAGGCATATTCATTTGACTTAATTTTAAGATAACAAATTATCTAGCATGCATCACATACACACAAAATATATCACATAAACGCTAAACGTGATATGGTTATGGCCCTTATTCTATGATTTCTCAAGCCAATGAGAAAATCGATCGGTTACCCTAGGGATAGCATCTTCTCCAAGCGCTTCCTTTGGTCAGCATGTGTTGTCAGCATCGTCCTTGTAACATCCACCTTCAATGGACTTTCATTGTTTATTTATTTTGTACATTACAAAATGAGAACACTCGAGTTACATTCGAGTCTAAATCTATTTTACAACTAGAAAATAGAAATGAAGGCACGACACGCAGGCCGTGTAAAAAAATTACAACACCCACATACATATGACGGCACGCAGGCCGTATTATGAATTACAACACATAACCACAATCATATTAGATCCTAGGCCATAACCATGCACCATATACAAATCATTCACAATGATTTAATAAATTATTTTTTTTATCAGTTTTATTATGTGCAATTTTTAAGCCGCTATGCCGATTAGCCACAACACCACGGCGGTCCCGCTATGCCGATCATCCGACTTGATTCAGCCCACTCGGCAGACTATCTGCTTGGCTAAATCAACTCGGGCATAGACCGAGTCGGCACCATCCAACTTGATTCAGCCCAATCAACAGACTATCTGCTTGGCTAAATCAACTCGGACATAGACCGAGTCGGCACCATCCGACTTGATTCAGCCTACTCAGCAGACTATCTGCTTGGCTAAATCAACTCGGACATAGACCGAGTCGGCACCATCCGACTTGATTCATCCCACTTACCAGACTATCTGCTTGGCTAAATCAACTCGGACATTGACCGAGTCGGCATCATCTGACTTGATTCAGCCCACTCGGCAGACTATCTACTTGGCTAAATCAACACGGACATATACCGAGTCGGCAAAAAAAAAACATAATAAAACTAATCTCATGTTTATATCACATAAAACATCTAAAAAAAAATGTGTACATTTTTTTTTCACAAGTGGCTCTGATACCACTGTAGGGATCCTGAGCGATAAACAAAATTCGCAGCGAAAAACTTAGGATCCCTCCAGAGATCCAAGCAAAAAAAAACATACTCGTTTCTATTATCGATTCTATCCTATAGGAATCGAGATTACCTTCGAAGCGTCCCCTTCAAATTCCAGTCAGCAACACTTGCGGATCTCAGCGTGGTCAGAATGTCCACGCCTCTACGGTGCACACACACACGATCTTGGAGAGAAGAGGTAAACCCTTTCGGTTGTGCTAGCAACCACGCCAAGATCTCTCTTTTCACTCTATACTTGGCTTTTGAGAACAAAATAAAATCAGATTCTAATTTGTTTTTTCATTCTCACGTTGAAGAAGAAGAAGAAACAATAATACACCTTAATGAGACATTAAATGCACTTCCTTATTCTCCATGGTAAAAGAAAGGAAGTCAATTAATGCTCATTAAATGCACATTAATGAGATTTTAAATCCCATTTAAAACCCCATTTATTAATTCGTGTATTACATTATTAATTCGTGTATTACATGATTAATTATGATTAATCATTTTAGCCTTCTTCTCTTGGTTTGACTTGAGTCTAACTCAACATAAACCAATTTGAGTCCAACTCAAATTTAGCCAAGTAATGAGTCTTACTCATTCTAGTTAATCCAATTAACTAATAATTTATTTTAGTCAAACCAAAATGATTTCCTCTCCAAAATAATATGTTCTTTGTGTGTGACCCTATAGGCTCTCATAACATTGGCAATGTATCCAAAACCATTTTAGATACATAAGCAATGAGCGACATCTAGCAATACATCATTGCTACCCAAGTGATGAGAATGTCGAGATCCGACAACCTCTTCCGTGACTATTATCATATGACAGTGTCCTTCTATCCTTGATATCTCTGATCGATCAATGAGGCATAGACCGTGTCACCCTCTTATCAATCTTTATTTTTCTTGATCCCCAAGTAGACTCACTCAAACAAATGAGCTCAATATCTCATATTGACTCATTTGAGCATGACCATGCATTTCGTGGTCCTACTCTATCAAGAGGCTAAAGATATCACTCCCGTCATATGGGAGGGATAGATCTCATCTACATCACTCACATCCCTCCGCATAATTCGTTACATACTCAGTGATCGCCGTTATAGTCACCCAATTACGGTGTGATGTTAGATGATACCAAAGTACATAACTTCTTATGTAGGGAATCGTAGTGACTTTAGGTCTAAGGACTATTCAGACCAATAGTCACACGAGAAAGTATATGACACTCATATAACGATCCATGATACTTTCTCATGGTTAGTCAATTCAGTATATATAGTCTCCTATATATATACCCATGTATCAATGTGATATCACATATCCATGACTTGTGAGATCAAGTCATCCATTGACTTACATGCTAGTCTCAATGTATCAATATAGCCCTTGTCTATTAATACAATACTCGACTATGAATATTTAAGAATAGTGTTCTCTACAGCTTCTCATAATCAATTCTACCAATTGATATACTGTAGATAATAACCTACTATTCATGGGCATTATTATATTTATTTAGCTGGCACACGCATAAAGAAATATAATAATCAATCTTTGCCTTTATTAATGCAAGAATATAATACAAAAGTCTCCCTCACTAATCATCTCATAATTGACACTATGGGCTCATACTAACAGTTATGTGTACCTGATGATGCATAAGTCAGAATCCTTTAAAAAGTTCAAAGAATTCAAGAATGAAGTACAAAACTAGCTTGGCAAAAGTATTAAGATACTTCGATCAGATCGAGGTGATGAATACCTTAGCCATGAGTTTCGTGACTATCTAGCTGAGTGTGAGATTCTATCTCAACTCACTCCTCCTGGAACACTACAGTGGAATGATGTATCCCAAAGGAGGAATCGTACCCTATTAGATAAGGTACGATCTATGATGAGCCACACAGATCTTCCTATATCCTTTTGGGGATATGCTCTAGACATAGCAGCCTTCACACTTAACTATGTTCCATCCAAAGTTGTGATAAAGAAACCATATATGATATGGACATGAAAAAAATCCTAAGATGTCTTTCATGAGGGTTTGGGGTTGTGAGGCTTACGTTTGACATCAAGTCTCAGACAAACTGAGACTCAAATCCGATAAGTGTTATTTTGTTGGATATCACAAGGAGATGAAGGGATATTACTTCTACATTCCCAGTCAGCATAAAGTGTTTGTGGCAAAGACTGGGGTATTTCTAGAAAGGGACTTTGTTTCTAGAAAAACTAGTGGGAGTACGTTCGATCTTGAAGAAATTCAAGATATGGACCATAGCATTGAGGCCAAGATGGAGGTTGAACAGGAACCATAAAGTGTTGCGGATTATGAGATTGTTGCACAAAGAGTTGTGGAACAACAACCTACCTCTTCGCAGGTCTGATAGGGTATGTCGTCAGCCTGAGAGATACTCATTTCTCTTGTCTGACCATGATGACATTATGCTCATTGAGAATGAGCCTACCTCCTATCAGAAATCTGTGATGAGCCCAGATTCTGAGAAATGGCTAGAGGCCATGAGATCCGAGATGGAATCCATGTACACCAACCAAGTATGGACTTTGGTTGATCCACCTGAAGGCGTCAAACCCATTGAGTGTAAGTGGGTCTTTAAGAGAAAGAGTGACATGGATGGACTTACACATACTTATAAGGGCCGATTGGTAGATAAAGATTTCAAGCAAATTCATGGTATTGACTATGATGAAACTTTTTCCCTAGTTGCGATGTTTAAGTCCATTCAGATCATGCTTGCTATTGTAGCATACCACGATTATGAGATTTGGCAAATGGATGTCAAAACTGCATTTCTGAATGGAAACTTGCTCGAGGATGTGTACATGACACAACCTGAGGGTTTTATAGATCCACAGTATATTGGCAAAGTATGCAAGCTGCAAAGGTCTATTTATGGGCTAAAGCAAGCTTCTCGGAGATGGAATCTTCGATTTGATGATGCGATCAAACAATTTGGTTTCATCAAGAATGAAGATGAACCCTGTGTCTACAAGAGGGTTAATGAGAACACAGTTGTCTTCCTTGTATTGTATGTGGATGACATGTTACTCATTGGGAATAGCATCCCTTCGCTACAGTCTATGAAGACTTGGCTGGGGAAGTGTTTCTCAATGAAGGACTTAGGTGAAGCAGCCTATATTCTAGGCATCAAGATCTATAGAGATAGATCTAAGAGATTGTTTGGCTTAAGTTAGAGTACATATATTGACACGGTATTACTACGATTTTCCATGCAAAATTCCAAGAAACAACTTCTTCCGATCTCACATGGTGTGAGTCTTTTGAAGACTCAAAGTCCCTCTCCTAGAGAGGAGAGAGACCACATGGATAAGATCCCTTATGCATCTACCATAGGATCTATCATGTACGCCATGCTATGTACTTGTCCTAATGTCTCGTATACTTTGAGCATGACAAGTAGATACCAGTCAGATCCAGGTGAGCGTCACTGGATAACAGTCAAGAATATTCTTAAGTACTTGAGAAGGACTAAAGAATATTTCTTGATATTTGGAGGCGATGAGGAGCTAGCTGTAAAGGGTTATAGCGATGTCAGCTTCCAAACTAACCAGAATGATTATAGATCACAGTAGGGTTCGTGTTTTGCTTGAATGGTGGCACTGTGAGCTGGAAGAGTTCGAAGCAGGACACAGTTGCTGATTCTACAACAGAGGCCGAGTATATTGCTACATCAAAGGCAGCAAAGGAGGCAGTTTGGATCTACAAGTTCATTGCTGAGCTTGGGGTGGTTCCTAGCATAGCAGATCCTATAGAGCTCTATTGTGACAATATTGGAGCGATTGTGCAAGCTAAGGAACCTCGCTCACACCAGCGGACCAAACACATACTATGGTGCTTCCATCTCTAAGAGAGATTATCGATAGAGGAGATGTGAAGATTTGCAAAGTACCTACAGAGGCTAACGTCGCAGATCCCTTGACCAAGGCTTTGGCACAGAAAAAGCATGATGGTCACACTAGGTCATTGGGTATTAGATACTACAGTGATTGACACTAGTTCTAGTGGGAGATTGTTAGTGAAAGCCCTAGAGCCAATCATGTGATGATTATAGTATGAACTTTGTTGTATCATAATCCTATTTATAAAGGCATTTCTTTATGGTTATTATACTTACTTGTATTGGTGCCAAATAACTAAGTATAATAACGTCCTTGAGTAGAAGGTTTTTATCTATATTAATCGATTGGTTGAATCGATAATGAGATGATATAGAGAACACTACTCTTAATCATTCCTAGTCAAGTATTAATATTCAGGGATAATGTTAATGCGAAGAGACTAGCAAGTAGGTCAACTCGATGGCTTGATCTCACAAGTCATGGATATGAGATATCAAGTTGACACATGGGTATGCATTGGAGAATGTATACTGAATAATTCGCCATGAGAAAGTATCATGGATTGTTATATGAGTATCATATACTTTCTCATGTGACTATTAGTATGACTATTAGTCCTTAGACCTGAAGTCACCATGGTTCCCTACATAAGGAGTTGCATACTTTGGCTTCGTCAAACGTCACCCGTAAATGGGTGGACTAAAAAGGCGATTATTGAGTATGTAACAAATTATGCGGAGGGATGTGAGTGATATAGATGGGATCTATCCCTCCTATATAATGGGTGTGATATCATGATTCTTGATAGAGTGAGACCACTAAGTGCATTGTCATGCCCAAATGAGTTAATATGAGATATTGAGCTCATTTGATTAGAGTGAGTCTACTTGGAGTTCAAGATATAGATTGTACAGAGGATGACACGGTCTATGCCTCAATTGGTCAATTTAGATGTCAAGGATAGAGGGACATTGTCACATATTGTGAGAGTCACAATTAGTAGTCACAAAGGTGATGTTGGATCTCAACATTTGTGTAACTTAGGTAGCAATGATGTGTTGCTAGATACCGCTCATTGCTTATATTTCTAAATCGGTTTAGTAGCATTGCCAATGTTACAAGAACCTATAGGGTCATACACAAAGAGCAATTAGATGGAGATTAGGTTCATATGATGGACCATGAGGATTAGGTTCATGTGATGAACCAAATTGGATTAAGAGTAATCCAAATTAGACTAATTAAGTTGGACTCAATTTGATTCAAGTGTTGAATGAGTCTAATTTAGATTTAATTCATTGAGTCAATTTAAACTAATGAAGAGAGATTCATTAAATTAAATTGACTTGAATCAAATGGTTGGATTTGATCATCCATGGGAGATAAGAGGTCATGTTTGACTTGACTTAAGAGGGAAGATGAAAGGTCAAGTTTGACTTGACCAAAATCCACGTCATGATGACTTTGTAAAGGGGCCGGCCAATGATGATATTCCACATCATCATGAACACATCATGGTGTGCCACCTCATGAGGGAGACCAAGAACCATGACTCTTGGTATTACATGCATGTATTTAACCTTCATTTTAGTGGCCTACCAAAATGAATGTGGAAGTGAGTGGGAATTGATTAGATCATCTTCTTCCTCCTTTCCTCTCCTCTCTAGCTCTCTCCCTCATCCTTCTTGCCGTGGGCTTCTAAGAGTGCTAGAACACTCTAAGTTGTCTTCTCCACCTATTGTTCATGTGGATACTTATAGAGGAGTGTACACTTGACACTCTTCGAGATCCGACAAAGTGTTTGGACAAGCGGAATAACCGAAGGGCATCGCTACAAGGGTAATGCTCTTCTCATGTAAATCTAAAGTAAATCTAAGTTTTTTCTTAACACGTACATGAATTCAAGTTTTAATTTATCTTCGCACGGATTCGTGGCTTACTTCCAAGGTTTCTGCAATGCAAAAAGCAGTTTTTGCGGCTCAGATAGTCCAACATGATTAACTTAAACTTAACCATTTCTCCTCCTTTAACACCATCAAAAACATCTAACATAAGTTATATAAGCATGACAGCAAGTCTAGGGAAAGAAAAATACCAAAATCAAGTTCAAAACATGATAAACCAGCTTACTGTGCTCATGGACAGTACATCAGTCAACTGAATCATAGCATCAGTCGACTGACACCTAATTTTAAGAATTTTCTTATTTCGGAACCCGATTTCAGAAATGCATTAAAAAATTCTAGGAAATTCAAAAAATCATGAAATTTGGGGAACATATTTCTCATAAGTCCATTTATCAGTGAAAAATGATTTTTCATGGAAATTTATCATGTTTTCAAAAATTTGGCAAAAACTCAAAGATGTTGAAAAACACTAAACTTTGTATCAACATGAAAGCCTAGTTTTGCCTTAAATTGTTAAAAAACATGACCATATAGATTATCAAACATAAAATGGTTTTAAAACATTTGAAATATCCAACCATGATCTTTGGGCAATATGTCTATGAATTAAACATATGCTCTCACCATGATTGGTCTATTATTGCTATCATGATACCTATAATGACTCATCAAAATGTTATAATCATAAGTGAGTCATTTGTATCATCTTAACATCTCACCCATGCTATGTTTTCAATCAAGTTAGCCTTATGGTGAATGTGAGATGTATCTAAAGGTATTATACTTAACCATCAATTTTCATACAATTCTACCAAGGTTAAGTATCTATATCCTAAAACACCCAACATGATCATAAAATCACATATTATCAATCATGATCAAATATTATCAATTATTGCATATCATGATCATAAATCAAACAATATTCATGATTCCATATTATGATCACATTATCATCACCCAACACTATAAATCAAAAATCATGATCCACATCATCCTAAGTCAACCATATAATATGATATAAATAAAGTCCACTATGGTTGACTATCCTAGGGTTTTCCTAACCCTTAAGGATTGACTTGGGAACCTAATATAGATTCTTTCCAATAGGGTTCACCAAATATTCATTAGGAATCCATTTTCTAGCTACCATTGTATTTTTAGCTTGATCCCTAGCAATTAGGAAATGGTAGGCCTTTTCATTTTTGTTTCCCTTATATCCTAGGCCTTTCTTATTAAAACTTGCCCTTTGGCTCCCAATAATCATGTTTAGGGTGTTGGAGCCAATTGTGAACTTTTCTAAGACTTTAATTAGGAAATCTACCTTTTCCCTTAGAGCATTGTTTTCTTCAATACATGCATCATTAACATCAAAAGGCATATAATCATCATGTGAGCATGCATTATCAATACTAGAAGAAGAAGCATTAACATTTAAACATGCTTTTTCTAGCTTTTCTTCTAGGGCATTAATTTCTTTTTGCATGCACTTATTTTTCTTCTTAGCCCTAAATAGGTCCTTAGTTAAACTAGTAATCATGGAAATGACCTTTTTAGGGGGAAGATTCGTTACCTCACTTACCCAATCCTCTCCCAATGATGAGGATGAAGATGAAGCTCCCCCTTCACTTGAGCTCTCCTCCTCACTTGTGCTTCTTTCTTCTTTTTCCAAGGAGGAGGAGTCCAAATCTTCTATTGACATAAGGGCAAGGCTTGAGAAGGCTTGATCTTCCTCCGATGAGGATGGATCATCTCATGTTGCCTTATGTGCCTTGGCCTTCCCTTTTTGTTTTGCTTTCTTCTCTACATCCTTCTTCTTGCTCCCCTTCTTCTTGTCTTTTTTCTTCCTCCTTTCTTCCTTACTTTTGTTCAAGAGGGGACAATCATCCCTTATGTGTCCCTCTCGTTGGCAATTGTAGCAAATGATCTTCCTCCTTGGCCTTCATCCCGTATCATGAGATTTATTAAATTTAAAATTCTTAAGTGCACGCCTTATCTTCCTTACCATGTAGGCCTCCTCATTGCTATCCATGAAGGAAGAGGAGGAATCTTCATTGGATGAGGAAGGTGGAGTTTCCTTCTTCTTCTTCTTTCCCTTGTCAGCCATTAGTGCTATTCCCCTTGGCTTTATTCTTGGTTCTTCAATTATCCCTTCAAGCATTGTCTCATGAAGCTCCATGGTGGAGAAAAACTCTTCTAGAGTGCTTACCTCTAGATTTTTCAAAATATAAAAAGAGTCCACCATAGAGCTCCACTTTGAGGACCGGGGGAATGCATCAATAGCTTTCATGATCATATCCTGGTCCGATAGCTTCTCACCTACACTTGATAACCCATTAATAATTTCTTTAAATCTAAAGTGTAGTGATAATACCTTTTCTCCCTTGTCGAGTATGATATTGTTCAATTGGGAGCAGAAAAGATCCCTTCTTGCAAGCTTTGCTTCGAAGGTGCCTTCATGAAGCTCAATCAATTTCTCCCACATCTCCTTGGCGCTTGCACATTCTCTTATCCGATTTATCTCTTGTTGAGGGAGCACGTTGTATAAGTGATGTTTGGCTTTTGAGTTTGCCAAGTGCTCCTCTCTTTGCTTCTTGGTCCATCTTGATTTCTCTAGTGGCTCCCCTTCTTCATCCCTAGGCATCTCGAAATCGTTTTCCATTATTAACATAATATCGAAGTCGGTTTCAAAAAATATCTCCATTCACTTTTTCCACTAAGAGAATTCCTTCTCGAACTTAGGCGGATGAATATTTGAGCCGACCATCTTTGTAGTTGTGCTTGTTGCGGCGGTGAGTCCGATGACAAGCAACCTTGGCTCTGATACCACTTGTTGGAGGATTGGTGGGCGGCTAGAGGGGGGTGAATAGCCCAAATCGCATATACGGTGGAAGTCGATCGCTTAGTCATCTACGAATTAAGGTTAGCGCAGCAGAAAACAAATGCTAACAAAAGATTAAGACAAAACACAAAGTAAAGGAGAGAACAATGCTAACAGGAATGCGTAATGTGGTTCACAGCCCTTGCCACAAATCCACGACCCGATTCGTTCCAGGTGAATCACACCTAAAGCTTCACTAGTCTCTCCTTGGCACTAAGCAAGGTGAAGGTAAACCTTTCCTTTACAATCTCTCCCTCTAACAATATAATTGAAATAAAAGCAAGTAAGAGGAGTAGAATTCATTGAGGCACTTAGGAGTATGTTTAGAGAAGTAGCATTAACCATCCCAAGTCACCCAAGGCACCTTCTTATAGCGAAGAAGTCATTCTTCCCATTGGGCACCGAGCAATCGACTGATGCAGCCATTAGTCGACTACTGTTGTAGTCGTTGCCTCACAACGGCTTCATCCACATTGGATTCCAACCAACGACTCCCACATCAGTCGACTGATTTTCTCATCAGTCGACTGATGGAGCCAACAGTCGAGTGATCGCGATTAGTCGACTATCAAACATTTTGTGCCAGAAACCCTGTTATCACCGATCGCCAACCTTGGCAATAATTGCGGCGTGATCACTGGCATCGCAACCCTTGGCGCTTGATCGCTCAACCATAACCTGATCAACACCACGGGTCTTCACGATTGAGCAATGATCGTCATATCATGGCAGTCGACTGATATCGGGAAAACCTCAAACAAAACTTTGGTTTGAGAATCTAACGGTCGAGTAAACCTCAACCTTCTTGGTTGAGCATCGGACACTTAGCCATTTGGCCAAGTTCACCTATGAGCTACCCTGTCCCGGGTTACAATCGCTAACTCTCATCTTCCCTTGGAGTCCCTTGCCTTGAAGGTCTCTTCGTCCGACCACGTCCTTCAGATGCACCAAGCACACGACTTCGTAATGTCATCTTTTACATCTCACTCTGAAGTCTACTTCCTTTGGCTTCACTCCAATGCTCCTCGTCCGGCGGTCCCTCGGATGCACCAAGCACACGGCTTTCGTAATGCTATCCTTCACCGACTCAAGGACCGAGTCATGAGATGGTGATCTTGCCAATGCTTTCACCATGTGTGAATTACTAAGTCTTGCACGACTTCAACACACATATCAAATCCATAACAACCTAAACATAAACCTTTGCCACACACATCAAAACACATCATCCATGGGTTGATTGCCCTAACAATTTCATTTGCATTGCCATGTGCGGTGGCGTAGCTATGTCTGGTGGCATATCTTTATATGATACATATTGCATCTACATTTCCATATATGTATGAGATACAGATTGCTGATGCATTGTCATGTGTGGTGGCATATATGTATATGATACATATTGCATCCGCATTGCCATGTGTGGTTGCGTAGCCATTTGTGGTGGTGTATTTGTATATGATACATATTGCATCTGCATTGCCTTGTGCGGTGGCATATATATGCATGTGATACATATTGCATATGTTGCGAGATGTTGCATTTGGTTGAGCGATGATTGTTGCATATGTTTGTACATTGTCATACATGTCATTGCATATATATTGTTGTATGATGCTCAGGTGATTGTGGGTTGTGCTTATGGTATACTGCATTGGATAAGTCAAGTTGGTATATGGTATTTGATTATCATTGTGATACTGTATTGGATAGGTCAGGTTGGTATACAGTGTTTGATTATCATTGTGATACTGTGTTGGATAGATCAGGTTGGTATATAATAGTTGATTATCCTTATGATACCATATAGGAAGTGTAGGGTCGTTCGGTGACTGCTAGAGGGGGGTGAATAGCGTCGTCGCTTGTCAATGGAGGAATTCGATTGTGCTTGCTACAAATTGATTAGTGCACAGCGGAAATAAAGAAATAATAAAATACACACAAGCACAACACACAATATAACATGGTTCGGAATAGAATGGTTCCTAATCCACGGATTGGGCTCGAATGAGCCCTAGCGATGTCAATCACACACCACTATAACAATAACTCCTTCTCGGAAAAATCTGGAGGTGGAGAAACCTCGTACAATAGTTCTTACAACAATAATAATGAAATACAAACAAATACACTAAAATGCAAGTAAAGAAAACAATTACAAAGAGCTTTTGGATGCTTGTATGTTGATTGCTTGAACCGTGGTTGAAGACCCTGATTTGCACCACAAATTGCCTCAAGAATGCTCAAGAAATCGCTGTGAAATCGCCCGAGATCCCGAGCATCAGTCGACTGATCACCATATCAGTCAAATGCTCAGGCTAGGAGTCGACTACCCACCTTTGTCAGTCGACTGCCATGACACTTCTCGCAGTCAAACCCTAGTCGACTCACACCAGTCGACTGACCCATGATCCCAGTCGACTGATACACCTCAAACATGAGGTTTTAACCCAAGTATGGTGCCCCCATACTTGCTAGACCACCCTTAGCCTAGACCTAAGTCTTCTAGCCACCTCCATCAGCCTCACGCCTATCGGATCCCTCCAAGTCATCCATGACTTGGTCATCCATACGCTAGCCTTCAGATGCTTCCATTGGTTATTGTCATGCTAACGGTGTCTACACCGCCAAGGCACATTGGCCTTACGCTGTCAATACTCCGCTTGAACTTTACGCTGCTAACCATTGGACATATGCTGCCAAGACTCTACTATTGGACTTTATGCGGCTAATATTCCCCTTGGACTTTCTAAATGCCAAGACTCAATCTTGGACTTTCCCTTGCCAACCCATGATGGACATTCCATGCCAAGACCCAAGCTTGGACTTTTCCCTTGCCAAGACCCATGCTTGTGAAGGTAGGGTAAACTTCGCTTCCAACTTCAACTCGGTCGCTTGTTCATGGCGATCCCTTCTACGTCCCCGGATAAAAAATTTATCCTTGACAAAGAGAGATTACCCAAGCTACTGTTTCATCATCGTGTTATTTTATTAGAGTAGTCACTTGAACAAAGTTGTTGTTCAAGCAACCTACATCTATTCTCCGAATAGCCGCGGAATAGACGATGTACGGATCGCCGGTTTTTGCGTTTGTATTCGGGGTCCAAGTAAATTAGCCACATAACAAAACATACAACATGTATATAATTGAAAATCAATTATAGACATAATACAAAAGAATATAAACAAACATTATACCTCTCGATCTTCTATTGTATATCCTTCCTCCTTTTGGACGTCGTGTGGGCGACGATCTTCCAAAAGACGAAGCCTCCTAGATCACCAATCTTCCTTTCTTTGCTCGCTCTGAACAAAAGGAAGAATAAAACAAAACTCTTCCCTATCTAGGTCCGGCCACCAAGTCAAGAGACCTAGTTGTAGCCGCCGGCCAAGGAAAGGAGATGAAGGTTATGGACGCCGACCAAAAGCTCCAAGGGAAGAGACCTTAGTCTTTGCCGCCGGCCAAGGATGAGATAAAGGATATTGGACGTCGGCCAAGGAGAGAAGAAGAGAGGATGGACGCCAGCCACAACCCTAGGAATAAGGAAAAAATTTCCAAAAGAGTGGTCGCCCAACTCCTTCTCCAAAACCCTAGCCTCCCTTTTGTTTCTTGCCGCCCAAGCCAAAAGAAACAAAAAGCCTAATCTCTCAACTATGCTCCACGCCCAACCCTTGGCCTCCTTTTATAGAGTTAGGCTTAAGCCTTGTTTTAATCTCCACCATCGAATCTAGGGATTTAATCTCAACCATCAGATCTAGAGATTTAATCTCAACCGTCGGATCTAAAGATTTAATCTCCATCGTCGGATCTAGAGTTTCATCTTCCACCATCGGATCTAGGCCCCATGAGGTTTTAATAGGCTCAATAGGGACCATGAGGAGGAGTTGGATCTTGGCCACCCAATGGATCAAGCCCACATAAAGTCTGATCCATTAATGATAATCCATTCCACTAGAGGATTATCATTGATCTATCTCACCAACCCCCATAAGTTAATATGGGCTCCATATATTATTTGTACATTTATCTCTCCATGTTTAAGATCTCGAATGTTCGACAATTAATTAATTTATTGACAATTAATTAATCAACATCTAACTCTATGAGTAGTACCACTCAACCTTATCATCATGCCGGACCAAGTCCACCTGCAGGGATTACATGATGAACCTTATGAGCTCCTCAAGGGGACATCATCATCCTAATATATAGGACACGATTTCCTCCTATAATCAATGACACACCATATAAATAATATCATTTCCCAACTTACCGAGCCTATCGATTTACTCTATAAATCTCGTCCATTGGTAAATCAAAGAAATGAATACTAAGTACATGTGCCCGTTATTATATCAGGATTAAGAACATGTACAACATAATATCTGAGGTCCGATTCGATTATGTAGTCAACAATAAATCGAATCACCTCTATGTCGGTCCTACTCAATACACACAAAGTGTACTCATATAATTCTATGGTCAAGACAAACCAATATCAAATCACACTACAACCATTCCAATGGTTTGTCCATAACCATCTCGGTTGTGAGCCTTTACTTATACTTTACAAGGAACTGATAACATAATCTCCCATGTGACACCACACATCATGTTATCTACAATGTAATGCATTAGACAATATGCAAAGCCATAAATATGCAAACAATGATCATGTGATTCTTATTTCAAAACTAAAGATGTTCATACAAAAGATAAACTTTTCAGTATACATCTTAACATCTTGGACTTTCCTTGCCAACCCATGTTGGAATTTCCCTTGCCAAGACCCATACTTGAACTTTACATGCCAAGTACTCAAGACTTGGACTTTCCCAATGCCAAGTGTCCCACTTGGACTTTCCATGCCAAGTACCCTTGACTAAAAGTTTATCATGATAATCATATTGTCATATGTTTTTGTCGAATATCAAAACATCACTCGAGTCAAACTCGAGTTTGGTCAATCGTGACCTGGGCGGATTGCACCAACAATCTCCCCCTTTTTGATGTTTGAAAAAAACACCCTTGAGTTAGCCACCTAACTCAAATTCCCTTACCAATTATTCTAAATTAGTAATTTTTACCTTTCTCCCCCTTTTTGACTAACATCAAAAAGGTTCTCTCCAAGGAGGTCAATGTCTCATATTCCAATGAGATCTTACAATCTCCCCCTTGGTCCAAAAACATCTAGTATGCCTACAATCTTCCTAGTGATAAGTCTTATACCACTTGAGAGAGGCAATCCTACAAACTCTCCCAATTTCCAAATTGGGCATCTCAAAATCCCATTTTTCCCCCTCATGAAAAATAATAACATCCATCATCCAATGATGGATACCTCCCCCTAAAGGCTTGCTCCCCCTTGACCATTGCACCAATAATATCCTTGGGAAGTCCCTATGCCAATAGAAACTCTAAACCATCAAAAATAAGATTCAAAGTTCAACATTGAACTTTCCAAATCTTAAAAATTGATACATCACCCTAACAACTCTCCTAATCCATATCCAATGGATTTTCACCCTTTCTAATGCTTTCCAAAGCATATCCTAGGGTTAGGAGTGGTTAGGAACCCTTACCGTAGCTGAAATTGGGCTAAACATACCTTATTTTCCCGAAATTAACCTGGCAGTCGACTTTATCAGGCAACAGTCGACTGCAATGCTCATCAGTCGACTGCCAACAAGGGCAATCGACTGATAACTGAAATTTTCAAATTTCAGTTATTAGAATTGAATTTTGAAACTTCATAAATAATTATACGTAATTCAAAAAATCATGAAACTTCATACGTCTAATACTTATGATCAATACAATGGGTGAAAAATGTTTGAAAAATATTTTACTTGTAAAATAGTGAAGTTGACACAAAGTTCAAAAGTGAAGAAAAACTTCAATGTTTTAGCTCACTTTGTATCAACTTCATCAATGGTGATTGCTATCAAAAGATAGACTTCACCTAGGTTTTTCAAAATAATTTTGAATTGTTTTTAAAACCTTTAATTCTATTTTCCTATACATCTCACTTGTATCTAAATGTGTGAAACACATAAAAGTCAAGTTCTAGTGAGATATGGGCTTTGTTCATTTAGGGTCTCATGCATTTTTCTAGGCAACATTATTTGATTCCCTTATACATGGACTTCAAATCATGCCTTGTTGGGATTGATCCGTGAGGGAAAACTTCGCTTCCCCTTCGCCTCGGTTGCTTGACTATGGTGATCCCTTCGATGTCCCCGGATTAAAAATTTAATCCTAGACAAAAGGGATTCCCAAAGCAACCAAGTCATCGTCGTGCTATTCGTTTAGAGAGGTCACTTGAACAAACTAGTTGTTCAAGCGACCATCCTCTATTCTACGAGTAGCCGCGGAATAGACGATGTCCGGATCGCCGGTTTTTGTGTTTATACTCGGGATCCAAGTATTATTTAGCCTATTTACAGAAATATTACATGCTTATATTTTGAAAAACAAACACAAGCAATGAATAAAAGAGATAGAAGAATAGTTATACCTCTTGGTCTTCTAATGTATGACCCTCCTCCTTTTGGACGTCGTGTGGGCGACGATCCACCAAAAGTCGAAGCTCCTAGATCGCAAAACTTCCTTCCTTGCTTTTCCCAAGCAAGAGGAAGAAGAGAAACAATGTTTTTCTCCTTCAAAACTCAACCAACAAAGAACTATAGAAGTTCTTGCCACGGCCAACTAGAGAGAAGAAGATGATGGAAAACTACCAAGACACCAAGGAAACCCTATATCTTGTTTCCACCACCTAAGGAGAAGAGAGGAGTGTTTTGGGCGCCGCCAAGGGCTGGGAAGGGCTGGAATAGCTATTGGACATTGGCCACAAGGCAAGGAAGAAGAAGGAAAACTTGCCTTATTTGGTGCCACCCTTGCTTCCAAACCCTAACCCTAATTCCAATCCTATCTCAACTAGGATTGCCCTATTCTTACGCCCAAGCCTTGCTCCTCTCCATCATGTTATCCACGACCACTTCCCATGCCCTCCTTTTATAGAGTTAGGATAAGTCATGAATTAATCTCCTCCATTGGTTCTAGGGATTTAATCTCAACTCGGATCTAGAGATTTAATCTCAACCGTCGGATCTTAGAGATTTAATCTCTACCAATGGATCTTAGTGTTTTGTTTCTATCCATTGGATCTAAGCATCTTGAGGTGTTAATGGGCTACATTAGGGACCATGAGGAGGAGTTGGGTCTTGGCCACCCATGGATCAAGCCCACATAAAGTCCGATCCACTAATGATGGTCCAATCCACTAAAGGTCCATCATTGATCTACCTCACCAACCCCCATATGATAATATGGGCTCCATATATTATTTGTATATTTTCTCCCCGTGTTTAAGATCTCGAATGTCCGTCGATTAATTAATTTACTAACCATTAATTAATCAACATCTAACTCCTTGAGTAGTACCACTCAACCTTTTCATCATGTCAGACCTATTCCACCTGCAGGGTTTACATGATGAACCTTATGAGCTCCTCAAGGGGACATCATCATCCTAATATATAGGACACGGTTTCCTCCTATAATTAACGGCACACCATATAAATAATATTATCTCCCAACTTACCGAGTCTATCGATTTAATCTATAAATCTCACCCATTGGTAAATCAAAGAGATGAGTACCAAGTATATGTGCCCGTTATTATATCGGGATTAAGAGCATGTACTAAATAATATCTGAGGTCCGATTCGATTATGTAGTCAACAATAAATCGAATCACCTCTGTTTCGGTCCTGCTCAATACACACAAAGTGCACTAGTGTGATTCTATGGTCAAGACAAACCAATACCAAATCACACTACAACCATTCCGATGGTTTGTCCAAAGCCATCTCGGTTGTGAGCCTTTACTTATACTTTACAAGGAGCCGATAACATGATCTCCCGTGTGACACCACACACCATGTTATCTACAATGTAACGTATTAGACAATATGCATAAATATATGCAAACAATGATCATGTGATTCTTATTTCAAAATAAAGATGTTCATACAAAAGAGCTAGGCTTTCAGTATCAGAGCTTCCGGGCAAAACCTTACAATTGGTATCAGAGCCAAGGTTTCCGGTTTTGTGTGTTTAGGATTCGGTTAATTTTTATGCACTTTTTCATATATTATATGTGCTGGATAATAGTAGGATATGTGTAGTTTAACTCTTTGGTTGCAGGCATAAGATCCGACTATTATGGCCATATGTGTGTATGTGATTGTATGTGTGTAAATGTTTATTTTGTTGAATCCTCGGGGTTGACGAGGCTAGTATTTAGTTTTTGTAAATTAAATACGGCATTGTTTAGCCGCTCTTTATTTTATTTTACTTTCGATCTAGATTTCATGTACACTCCCTCGTGGAGTATAGGATCGATGGATGTAAATTAAAATAGGATTTAGTCTCGGCTCGAATCTCCGGATGGCTCGTACATGGCGTAGGAGGAGCGGACGAGATGACGATGCGACAGGAGTCATATTGAAGATAAAAGCCATAATAGTTGGAAAATAATTTATTTTTCATATTTATTGCTTTTTGTATTATATGCATGTCGTAGGCTAGGAAAATTCCTCAATTTCAAATTACTAAGTGGGAGAGGGATATTTTTATAAATTCCCGCGGCCTCCATTACAATTTGACAAGTGATGCAAACAAAGTTGCGCGTCAGCTCTGAGTGCCTTCCTCCCCATCGGATGGGTTTGTTTACGGATCACTAGGTCAAATAATGGTTATAGGAAATTATTTACGAGCGTGTGTACTTCCATATCGGTAAGGCACATAATCCGAGATAATTCTCTTAGTATCGTGTAATGGTGCACACTTAGATACAAATAAAAAGTATCCTCCCCATCAGAGTCACTGCTTTTATTTGTAGGGCCAAAGAGGAACCAACTATTAATTTTATTTGTCAAAAAGTAAGGTTGACAAGATAATAAAATTAATGGGTAAAACCTCCTCTTACAAATGTAGAATTCGTATACGTCCACACTATCGTGGCATGCGATATTCTCGGTGTTTTGAGGTGTTGGTTGATTTCGAAATTTTATTGTTTGAGGAATCAATAATTTTTATTGAAATCTATAGTAATAATATGCATGTTGTGTGTGCTTGAAAATTCCTCACTGTCAATTTACTAAGTGGGAGAGGGACATTTTAATTAATTCCCGCGGCCTCCATTACAATTTGACGTGTGATGCAATAAACTTGCACGTCGGCTCTGAGTGCCTTCCTCCCCATCGGATGAGTTTGTTTGCGGATCACTAGGTCAAATAATGGTTATAGGAAATTATTTAGGAGCGTGTGTACTTCTACATCGATAAGGCACATAATCCGAGATAATTCCCTTAGTATCGTGTAATGGTGAACACTTAGATGCAAATATAAGTATCCTCCCCATCGGAGTCATTGCTTTTATTTATAGGGCCGAAGAGAAACCAACTATTAATTTTACTTGTCAAAAAGTTAGGTTGACAAGATAGTAAAACTAATGGGTAAAATCTCCTCTTACAAATGTAGAATTCGTATACGTCCACACGATCGTGGCATGCGATATTCCCGGTGTTTAGAGGTGTTGGTTGATTTTGAAATTTTATTGTTTGAGGAATCAATAATTTTTTGAAATCTACAGTAATGATCTATGTGATTCTTAGGATTTTCAAAAAAAACTTTCAGTCCACTTACTATGATACAAAAAGAAATAAACTTACTGTACCCAAATAATGTTGATTGGAAAAGAATCTAGATATTGTCTTATCTGCTAAGGAGTACAAGTATGCACTCATCGAAGAGTGTCCTCAAGCCATGGTTGCTCAAAAAGGTTTCTACTTCTAAGCCGAAAGGCAAGAAGAAGAAGAAACAAGGTGGAGCAAAGGTGGTGGGAGGATCTCAGGGAGGAGTGAAGAAGCCGAAAGGCAAGTACTTTAAGCAGGATGGACATTGGAAGAAGGACTGTCCCAGTCCAAAACAGAACAAAGGTATATCCTTTGGACTAGTCGTTGAAACATGATTAGCGGTGTTATCTCTGCACGGTGTGTAGATATGAGAGCCACTAATCATGTCTGCAACACTTGCAGGGTTTCGTGAAACCCAACGACTAGCTAAAGGGAGATTACTATTTTTGGGCAATGCCATGAAGGTGGCGGCTATTGCGATGGGAGAAGTTTTATTTATCTCTTGAGAAAAATAAAACTTAGGTTCTGGAAAATTCCCTTTATGTATCTTTATTTAGAAAGAATTTAGTTTGATTTCTAAATTATTATGGATGGATATTATATTTCTTTTAATGTGAGTTGTTATAAAAGGAATAGGGAGAATATCTGTTCAGGTACATTGAAAGGAAATTTGTATACAAAACCTCCCACGATGCAAATTGAAGTTAATAACTCATCTTCTAATTCCAAAAGGAGAAAAGAACCTTCGAAGATGAACCAAACATATCTTTGGCTTCTTAGGCTTGGTCACATTAACCTAAGCAGAATTCAAAGGTTGATAGCTGATGGACCTTTGGGTTCATTAGTAGTGGAGGATCTCCCAACCTACGAATCTTGCTTGGAGGGTTAGATGACCAAGAGGCCTTTTTAGGGCCAAGGGGTATAGAGCCAAAGATGTGTTAGGAATGATTCATTCTGATTTGTGTGGTCCTATGATTATCCAGGCAAGAGGTGGTCTTAAATATTTCGTCTCTTTTATAGACAATTATTTAAGATATGGATGACACTCTGATCGATCGTGGTGGAAGAACCTCTTGGGAGAGTTTAGGAACTACTTATCGGAGGTTGGGATTCAATCCCAATTAAGCACTGGCACACCTCGGTAGAAGCGGTGTAGTAGCGAAGGAAGAAGACTCTTATGGAGATGGTTAGATCGATGATGAGTTATTACGACTTGCGGTTCGTTCTAGGGATATGCTCTAGATCACGGGTGTACATTCTGAACTTGGTTCCATCAAAATCAGTGCCTTCTACTCCCATAGAGTTGTGGACTGGGTGAAAGCCTAGTCTAAGACATATTCGGGTATGGGGAGTCCAGCACATGTGCTGAAGGCAGATGATGGTAAGTTGGAACCTCATCTGAGTCGCTTATTCGTTGGCTATCCTAGAGGAACGAAGGGTGGATTGTTTTATAGTACTAGAGATCAGAGGGAGATCGTTAGCACGAACACTAGATTTCTAGAGGAAGACTATGTGATGAGCCACAAGCCCAAGAGTAAAATTGTTCTAGAGGAGTTAAAAGGGGAAGTCACTTCTTTAGTACCACCGGTACAAGAGGATGTACCACGTGTCACTGCACTGCGTGTCACAGAGGATACACAGATGATACCTCGTTGTAGTGGGAGGGTTGTGAGACAGCCTGATAGATTCATGTTCTTGGAAGAATCTTTCAATTTGGTCCCTGGCGAACATGAACCTGATCCCTGGACATATGACGAGGCAATCCAAGATAAAGATGCAGCATCTTTGCAAAGTGCAATGAATACTGAGATTGAATCTATGGATTCAAATCAGGACTGGGAGCTCTTATGCATAGCAGCTCATATGGATTATGAGGTGTGGAAGATGGATGTCAAGACAGCTTTCCTTAATGGATGTCTTGAGGAGAACATCTATATGAAGCAACCAGAGATTCATTGCTAAGGGCAAAGAGCATCTTGTATGTAAGCTTAATCGGTCCATTTATGGATTGAAACAAGCTTCGAGGTCTTGAAACATCCGCTTTGATGAGGTAAATCCAGACTTATGGATTTATTCAAAGTCCGGATGAGTCTTGTGTATATCAGAGATGTGACGGAAACGTAGTGGTATTTTTGTACTATACGTAGATGACATTTTGGTGGTTGGCGACAACATCGAAATGTTATCAGACGTAAGGGTATGGTCGTCCAAACAGTATGATATGAAGGACTTGGGAGAAGTGGGTCACAACCTTGGGATAAAAGGATGTTGTGCTTATCCCAAGCTTCATACATAGACATGGTTTTGGATCGTTTTAGCATACAAAACTCCAAGAAGGGTTTTCTACCCTTCAGGCATGGAGTTCCTTTATATAAGCAGATGTGTCCTAGATCATCTGAAGAGATAGAGGAGATATAGGCAGTTCCTTATGCTTCGGCGGTAGGAAGCCTAATGTATGCTTTGTACGAGACCAGATATCTGCTTTGCCGTAGGCATGGTCAGCAGATATCAGAGTAATCCAGGACAGGGACATTGAACTGCGGTAAAGCATATATTGTAGTGCCTGAGAAGGACTAGGGATTATATGCTAGTTTACCGGGCAGACCAATTACTCCCTGTGGGTTACACAGATTCTGATTTCCAATCTGATAGGGATAATAGTAAGTCTACCTCAGGGTTTGTGTTTACTTTGGGAGGTGGAGCCATTGTATGGAGGAGTGCCAGAATGCGCAAATGCGTGGCGGACTCCACTACGTATGGCCGAGTATGTGGCAATGAGGCGGCCAAAGAAGGAACTTTCTGATGGACTTGGATGTGATTCCTGGTTTGCCCAGAACTATCACAATTTATTGTGATAATAGTGGTGCAGTTGCAAACTCGAAGGAACCACAAGCCCATAAGGCTAGTAAACACATAGAGCGCAAGTACCACCTGATACGAGAAATCGTAAAGGAGGTAGAAGTTGTTGTCGCCTAGATTGCATCAGAGGATGACCTGGTAGACCCTTTCACTAAGGCCCTTCTAGCGAGAGCTTTGATAGACATGTGGAGGGAAGGGGAATCAGATGTATGGCAGTATAAGGACAAAGATAGTCTTTTAGTATAAGTGGGAGATTGTTGGGATGTATACTGAAAGCCTAGCTCTTTTGTATGAACATCTTTATTTTGAAATAAGAATCACATGATCATTGTTTGCATATATTTATGCATATTGTCTAATACGTTACATTGTAGATAACATGGTGTGTGGTGTCACACGGGAGATCATGTTATCGGCTCCTTGTAAAGTATAAGTAAAGGCTCACAACCGAGATGACTTTGGACAAACCATCGGAATGGTTGTAGTGTGATTTGGTATTGGTTTGTCTTGACCATAGAATCACACTAGTGCACTTTGTGTGTATTGCAGGACCGACACAGAGGTGATTCGATTTATTGCTGACTACATAATCGAATCGGACCTCAGATATTATTTAGTACATGCTCTTAATCCCGATATAATAACGGGCACATATACTTGGTACTCATCTCTTTGATTTACCAATGGGCGAGATTTATAGATTAAATCGATAGACTCGGTAAGTTGGGAGATGATATTATTTATATGGTGTGCCGTTAATTATAGGAGGAAACCGTGTCCTATATATTAGGATGATGATGTCCCCTTGAGGAGCTCATAAGGTTCATCATGTAAACCCTGCAGGTGGACTAGGTCCGGCATGATGAAAAGGTTGAGTGGTACTACTCAAGGAGTTAGATGTTGATTAATTAATGGTTAGTAAATTAATTAATCGACGGAGATTCGAGATCTTAAACACGGGGAGAAAATGTACAAATAATATATGGAGCCCATATTATCATATGGGGGTTGGTGAGGTAGATCAATGATGGACCTTTAGTGGATTGGACCATCATTAGTGGATCGGACTTTATGTGGGCTTGATCCATGGGTGGCCAAGACCCAACTCCTCCTCATGGTCCCTAATGTAGCCCATTAACACCTCAAGATGCTTAGATCCAATGGATAGAAATAAAACACTAAGATCCATTGGTAGAGATTAAATCTCTAAGATCCGACGGTTGAGATTAAATCTCTAGATCCGACGGTTGAGATTAAATCCCTAGAACCAATGGAGGAGATTAATTCATGACTTATCCCTAACTCTATAAAAGGAGGGCATGAGAAGTGGTCGTGGATAACATGATGGAGAGGGAGCAAGGCTTGGGCGGCAAGAATAGGGCAATCCTAGTTGAGATAGGATTGGAATTAGGGTTAGGGTTTGGAAGCAAGGGTGGCACCAAATAAGGCAAGTTTTCCTTCTTCTTCCTTGCCTTGTGGCCAACATCCAGCAGCTATTCCAGCCCTTCCCAGCCCTTGGCCGGCGCCCAAAAAACTCCCCTCTCTTCTCCTTAGGTGGTGGAAACAAGATATAGGGTTTCCCTTGGTGTCTTGGTAGTTTTCCATCATCTTCTTCTCCTTCTAGTTGGCCGGCGGCAAGAACTTCTATAGTTCTTTGTTGGTTGAGTTTTTGAAGGAGAAAAACATGGTTTCTCTTCTTCCTCTTGCTTGGGAAAAGCAAGGAAGGAAGTTTTGCGATCTAGGAGCTTCGACTTTTGGTGGATCGTCGCCCACACGACGTCCAAAAGGAGGAGGGTCATACATTAGAAGACCAAGAGGTATAACTATTCTTCTATCTCTTTTATTCATTGCTTGTGTTTGTTTTTCAAAATATAAGCATGTTATATTTCTGTAAATAGGCTAAATAATACTTGGATCCCGAGTATAAACACAAAAACCGGCGATCCGGACATCGTCTATTCCGCGGCTACTCGTAGAATAGAGGATGGTCGCTTGAACAACTAGTTTGTTCAAGTGACCTCTCTAAACGAATAGCACGACGATGACTTGGTTGCTTTGGGAATCCCTTTTGTCTAGGATTAAATTTTTAATCCGGGGACATCGAAGGGATCACCATGGTCAAGCAACCGAGGCGAAGGGGAAGCGAAGTTTCCCCTCACGGATCAATCCCAACATTTGGTATCAGAGCTTCCGGGCAAAACCTTCATGCCTTAGTCCTTAAATAAATTTTACTTATGCATGAATGATGATTATGGCATAATTGATACACGAATAAAAGCATGTGACATATAATCATGATGTCATGGCATGTGATAATATAAAAAACTAAACGTACATGACATTTGAATAATCCTAAGTATTATCATGACATTTTATATGATTAAAAATAAATATGATGTCATGACATGGCAAGACAAAAACAAAGCATGACAATTATAAAATGTAGGGTCGTTCGATGACTGCTAGAGGGGGGTGAATAGCGTTGTCGCTTGTCGATGGAGCAATTCGATCGTGCTTGCTACAAAACGTTAATATGCAGCAGAAATAGAAATAATACAATACAAAATGAACAAACACAATCACACGACAAGACAATGTAACGTGGTTCAAAACCTAATAGTTCTTACTCCACGGATCGGGCTCAAATGAGCCCTAGTGATGTCAATCACACACCACTACTCAAATAGCTCCTTCTCGGAAGAATCTGGAGGTGGAGAAACCTCGTACAAGTATTCTTACAACAATAAGAATGAAATACAAGCAATTATAAATGAAATACAACAAGAGAAGTAAAGAACGCTTTACACAAACTCTTTTGGATGCTTATTTATTGATTGCCTTGGACTAGCCTTGAAGACCTTGATTTGCAACAGCAAATCGCTCCAAATCGTCCAAGAAAATCGATGCCAAAACCTTCCCTTCGTGCTCCTTTTATACCTACAACTCGGGCTGATTTTTGCCTATCAGTCAACTGCTTGGGACCATCAGTCGACTGATGCCACTATTGTCATGAGACAATGGCTCAATCCATGCTGGAAAAATCCAACGAATAGACTATCAGTTGACTGATCATGCCCATCAGTCGACTGATAGCTCAATCAATCGAGTGGTCGACGTGATCACTCGACTGGAGAACCTTCTGTGGTCGAAATCTCGGCCATCAGTCGACTGTCGCCCTTGGTAGTTGACTGCTCAGGCCATTAGTCGATTGCTAGGCCAACTTCCAACAGTCGAACCCTAGTCAACTGCAATTCCTATCAATTGATTGGAACACCTCAAACATGAGGTTTTAACCCAAGTATGGTGCCCCCATACTTGCTAGACCACCCGTAGCCTAGACCTAAGCTTTCTAGCCACCTCCGTCAGCCTTGCATCTATCAGATCCCTCCAAGTCATCCATGACATATTCATCCTTACGCCAACCTTCAGGTGCTTCCATTGGCTATTGTCATGCTAACGGTGTCTACACCGCCAAGGCACATTCGACTTACGCTGCTAAGACCATGCTTGGACTTTACGCCACCAACCATTGGACTTATGCTGCCAAGACTCCACCCTTGGACTTTACGCCACCAATATTCCCCTTGGACTTTCCAAATGCCAAGACTCAAGCTTGGACTTTCCCTTGCCAACCCATGTTGGACTTTCCATGCCAAGACCCATGCTTGGACTTTTCCTTGCCAACCCATGTTGGACTTTCCATGCCAAGACCCATGCCTGGACTTTCCTTTGCCATGACCCATCCTTGGACTTTCCTTGCCAAGTACCCAAGACTTAGACTTTACCATGACAATAACATTGTCATATGTTTTTGTCGAACATCAAAACATCGCTCGAGTCAAACTCAAGTCCAGACAATCGTGACCTGGGTCGATTGCACCAAAATAAAATACTAAGGTATAAGATACCTAAGTGTTAAACCCAATTGTCATTTCTAAGATTAAATCCATTTTTGCCTTAATGCCAACTATTTCCTGAGTGTGCCAAAAAAACCAAAATGGCAAACCATGACTTCTAAGACCTAATTGTGCCAATTTAATTGATTTTTCTGTTGGTGCAATCAGCCCAGGTTGACTCGTACCTTGATAGTATTTTGATGATAGACAAAACTCATGACATGGGAAAGTCCAAAGCATTGCGAAGCCGTGCGCTTGGTGCTTGGCATGGGAAAGTCCAAAGCATTGCGAAGTCGTGCGCTTGGTGCTTGGCATGGGAAATCCAAAGCATTGCGAAGCCGTGTGCTTGGTGCTTGGTGAGAAATGCATTGCGAAGCCGTGCGCTTGGTGCATTTGGGAAGTCTTGAGAACTTGGCAAGTTCACTAGGCTCGGGTCCTTGAGTCGGTGAAGGATGGCATTGCGAAGCCATGCGCTTAGTGCATCCGAGGGACCGCCGGACGAGGAGCGAATGGAGTGAGCCCAAAGGGAAGCATACTTCTAGGGTATGAGACGTGAAGGATGACGTTGCGAAGCCGTGCGCTTGGCGCATCCGAGGGACGTAGGCCGAGGGAAGAGAGCTTCGGTGGGGAACTCCATGAGGGATAAGGTGGACTTGGTCAAGTGGCTAAGACTGAGTGTCGGAGGCTCAAACATCGTTATGTTTGAGGTTTTAGCCGACATCAGTCGACTGGCATAGATGCCAGTCGACTGCTCTAGGTCGTATGGGTTCGACTAGTGTTCAATTGAACCAAGTCTGGCTGATCAGTCACGCCGAGGAGGGCGATCGGTTGGGAGGATCGGTCGACGCTAGGGATCGACGGTCGGTGATGACCATGCAGACACGGGCACAGAATGGAGTCGAGCTCGCCAACACTCGACTGATGGATGATCAGTCGACTGATGGGTGCCATCAGTCGACTCATGTGTGATCCGTTGGAACTTAACCAACGTGGATCTGGCCATTGTGAGACAACGACTATGGGACCAGTCGACTGATTGTCACGATCAGTCGACTGATGGACGCGAAATCAGCTTGATGCAGGTTATAAATGGAGCTCCAGTTGGAGGATTTCTCCGTGGTTTTTGTAGAGCTATTGGAGGGGAATTGCTGCTGCATTCCAGTCCTTCAAGAGCCTATCAAAGCAAGCAACAAGCAAAGTGATCAAAGCAATCGGTGAAAGTTTTCTTGTGTATTGTATTTGTGTGTTTGCTTGTATTTCTATATTACTGTTGTAATTGCTTGTGAGAGGTTTCTCCACCTCCGACGTGTAGTCGAGAAGGAGTTTGAGTATTGCCGTGTGCATCTCTAGAGCTCGTTGAGCTCACCCCGTGGAGTAGGAACTCTAAGGTTCCGAACCACGTATATGCTTGCGTATTTGGTGTGCTTGTATTGTTGTTAGTATTATTGTTATTTCTATTGTTATTCCGCTATGTATATTAACGACAATTGTATATGAGCACACGAGAACGAATGAATTACGATATCCATCGAAAAAGGGCTATTCATCCCCCTCTAGCTGGCCAATCGATCTCCAACAAGTGGTATCAAAGTCGAGGTCGCTCTTCAAGGACTAACCGCCGCGAGAGCACTATAAATGGCCGGCTTCATCCATCCACCGAAATTCGATGGAGATTTTGCTTGGTGGAGGAAACGGATGGAGGTATATCTCGAAACCAATTTTGATTATATGATTATTGTAGAAAATGGTTTTGAGATGCCTAGGGACAAACACAACAAGCCCATTGAAAAATCAAAGTGGACCCAAGACCAAATCAAGAACTTCAAGACAAATCTCGAGGTAATTAAATTGATTAGTGATTTGTTACCTAACACTATTTGGTCTAGATTGGGTGATTATAGGGATGCAAGGGAATTATGGAATAAGGTAATGAAATTCCAAGAAAATTCCCAATCGACACAAGTAGAGGAGAATGCCGAAGAAGAATCATCATCCACCTTTGAAGATGTGGATGATTTGGTGGAGACCTCCACCTCTAGCATTGAGGGGGAGGAAAGGGTTTCTACTCCGGAGAAAGATCAAGATGAAGCTTCTACCTCCGGAAGAAGTGTAGAGGCCTCCACCACCTCCCTAGGTAACTCAAGTGTTGTAATTTTAAATAAAAATCACATAATATGCTTTGAGTGTAGGGAGAAAGGGCATTACAAGAGCAAATGCCCTAAATTGGCTAAGAAGAAGGCATCGACACCAAAAGTCAACCCAAAGTCAAACGATGCCGGTGTTCCCAAAATCAAGAGCAAAGAGCACATTGTGTGCTTCAAATGCAATCAAAAGGGACACTACCGAAGTCAATGCCCTAGGGGGAGGAAGAAAGGGCAAGAAGGTGCAACTCATGTAGGGGGAGCTTCCCAAGCTAACCCTAAGGTAAATTTACTTAATGCACCTTTAATTCCTAGAGTTAAAAAGCATGCTAAGAATTATTTTAGCTCTCTTGCTATTATTAATGAAAAGCATGCTAGGAAAAATAATAAGGTTTATTGCTTAGGTGCCAAGCATGTTCATATAACTAAGGAAAAACCTAGGACTCATAATTCTAGACCTATTTTACCTAAAGAGTCCATTAGGAGAGTTGAAAACCATCTAGGCATTAACCCTAAAAAGGGTAGACACATGCCTAAGAAGAAGAACATTTCCCCTAAACCTAATGAAAATTCAAAATTGAGGAAATTAGAGGTGGAGAACCAAGCCTTGAGGTCAAGGCTAGAAAAATTGGAGAAGACCCTAGCAATAATATCAAACTCGGTTAAGGGGTCTAATGCACAAAAGTCAAGACCTAGGAAACAAGAAACATCTAAGGGCAAGAAGGGTTTGGGTCACAAATCTATGTCCTACCATAATGTTCCATTTAATTATGGAACATCATCTAGGTATAGACAAACCAAGGCTAATAGGGAAGCCATCCCTAAGTCTAGCCATGATATGTGTTTAGTGGCTAACACCTCAAAGAAATCAAATGTAGCCACTAAGAAGGTCAATGGAGGAGTCACCTCTAGAGTTGACCTAGGAAAGACCCAAAAGACTATGGCTTCAAAGCCTAAAAGGGTCATTAGGAAGGTATCTAGGGAAGTTATCCCTAGGGAATACCTTGTTAACCCAAGGAGCTCCAATAGATATTGGGTTCCAAAGAGCGTGATTGATTCACGCTAAATGGGTTAGGGTGTGTCAACCCTAAGTGGATGTGTGGTTAACCTAGCCATTGTGAGTTGACACATTAGGGTGTGCCAATATGGTTTGAGAAGTTAAAAATGATTTAAATTGGCACAATTAGGTCATAGAGGTCATGGTGTGCTATTTTGGGTTTTTGGCACACTAAGAAAATAATGACATTAAGGCAAAATGTATTTAACCCCTAAAAATGGCAAATTGATTTTCACACTTAGGTATTCTATACCTTAGTATATTTTACTTGCCATGTTTTGTTTGCCTTGTCATGTCATGACATCATTTTCATTTTTATTTATAAAATGTCATGATCATGTTTAGAATTATTTTTAGATGTCATGTATGCTTAGTGTTCATTCACATGCCATGACATCATGATATTGGCATATGTTTTTATCTAAATCATATTTATGCCATAATCATATCATGCATTAAAAAAAATGAAATTAAGGACTATGGCACAATTTGAAGGGAATCAAATTATGTTGCCTTAGAAATATGCGTGGGAACATAAAGAAAACAAAACCCACATCTCACTAAAAACTTGACTTGTATGTGTTTTACACATCTAGATATTGGTGAGATGTTTAGGAAAAAGAAAATAAAGGTTTGAAAAACATTTTGAAAACATTTTGAAAAACCTTGGTGAAGTCTATCTTTTGATAGCTATCACCATTGAATGGGATGATACAAAGAGGGCTCTTTATCGAAGCTTTTCTAAACTTTTGAACTTTGTATCAATCTCCTAATTTAGTGGGTAAAATAATTTTCCAATATTTTTCACCCATAGTATTTAGGATAAGTATTATACGTATTCATTTTCAAGATTTTTAAAATTACATATATTTACTTATGGATTTCAAAAATCCAATTTTCTCAAAGCGAAAATTGCGAGAATCGATTATCGATCATTTGTAATGGCGATAAGCGATGGTAAGAATCGATCGATTGGTATCGTGGTCGGTAGCCAGTGATTTCGGGTAAACTTTATAGTTAGGCCCATGTTTAGCCATGTTTTGGTCCCCTAACCACTCCTAACCCTAGGATATGCTTGGGAGAGCATTAGAGAGGGTGGAAATCCATTGGATATGGATTAGGAGTTGGGTTGAGGGTGAGTATCAATTTTAAGGTGGAAGAGAGTTCATTGTTGAACTTTGCCTTAATTTTGATTTGGTTAATGTTCCTATTGGCTTAGGGACTCTCCAAGGGCATTGTTGGTGCAATGGTCAAGGGGGAGCAAGCCTTTAGGGGGAGGTATCCATCTTGGGAAGATGAATGTGTATTTCCTCATGGGAGGAAAATTGGGTTGCCTCTCTTTAAGTGATATGGGATCACTAGAAAGATTGTAGGCATGTGTTCCTCCAAGGGAGAGATTGTAAGATCTCATTGGGATATGAGACATTCATACCCCTGGGGAGGACCTTTTTGATGTAATGTCAAAAAGGGGGAGAAGTTACCAAGTTACCAATTAGGGTTCGTTGGAATTCTCATTGGGATATGAGAATTGTCAATATGGGAGAATTGGTAGACTTGAGATGGTAGTTTTGTCAATCATCAAAAAGGGAGAGATTGTTGGTGCAATCAGCCCAGGTTGACTCGTACCTTGATAGTATTTTGATGATAGACAAAACTGATGACATGGGAAAGTCCAAAGCATTGCGAAGCCGTGCGCTTGGTGCTTGGCATGGGAAAGTCCAAAGCATTGCGAAGCCGTGCGCTTGGTGCTTGGCATGGGAAAGTCCAAAGCATTGCGAAGCCGTGCGCTTGGTGCTTGGTGAGAAATGCATTGCGAAGCCATGCGCTTGGTGAATTTGGGAAGTCTTGAGAACTTGGCAAGTTCACTAGGCTCGGGTCCTTAAGTCGGTGAAGGATGGCATTGCGAAGTCGTGCGCTTGGTGTATCCGAGGGACCGCCGGACGGGGAGCGAATGGAGTGAGCCCAAAGGGAAGCATACTTCTAGGGTATGAGATGTGAAGGATGGCGTTGCGAAGCCGTGCGCTTGGCGCATCCGAGGGACGTAGGCCGAGGGAAGAGAGCTTCGGTGGGGAACTCCATGAGGGATAAGGTGGACTTGGCCAAGTGACTAAGACTGAGTGTCGGAGGCTCAAACATCGTTATGTTTGAGGTTTTAGCCGACATCAGTCGACTGGCATAGATGCCAGTCGACTGCTCTAGGTCATATGGGTTCGACCAGTGTTCGATTGAACCAAGTCGGTGTCGATCGATTAGGAGGCGATCATTGTTGGGAGGATCGATCGCTAGGGATGGCCGATCGATGATGACAACGTGCGCACGGAGAATGGAGTCAAGCTCGCCATCACTCGATTAATGGATGATCAGTCGACTGATGGGTGCCATCAGTCGACTGATGTGTGATCCGTTGGAACTTAACCAACGTGGATCTGGCCGTTGTGAGACAACGGCTACGGGACCAGTTGACTAATTGTCACGATCAGTCGACTGATGGGCGCGAAATCATCTTGATGCAGGTTATAAATGGGGCTCGAGTTGGAGGATTTCGCCATGGTTTTTGTAGAGCTATTGGAGGGGAATTGCTGCTGCATTCCAGTCCATCAAGAGCCAATCAAAGCAAGCAACAAGCAAAGTGATCAAAGCAATCCGTGAAAGTTTTCTTGTGTATTGTATTTGTGTGTTTGCTTGTATTTCTATATTACTATTGTAATTGCTTGTGAGAGGTTTCTCCACCTCCGACGTGTAGTCGATAAGGAGTTTGAGTATTGCTGTGTGCATCTCTAGAGCTCGTTGAGCTCGCCCCGTGGAGTAGGAACTCTAAGGTTCCGAACCACGTATATGCTTGCATATTTGGTGTGCTTGTATTGTTGTTAGTATTATTGTTATTTCTATTGTTATTCCACTGCGTATATTAACGACAATTGTAGACGAGCACACGAGAATGAACGAATTACGATATCCATCAAAAGAGAGCTATTCACCCCCCTCTAGCCGACCAATCGATCTCCAACATTTTCAACTTCCATACATAATATTGGCACAACCTAAAATCCTTTAGGATAAAAATTCAAACCACACTTTCAAGGTACCCATAACCTTGAAAATGATCTAAAGTGTCACCCTTACTATGGTTAGGTTAACTACTCATCCATTCAAGGTTGGCACACCTAAACCCATCTAGTGTGAATCGATCACGCTCCTAGGAACCCAAAACCTATTTGAGCTCCTTGGGTTTACTAGGTATTCCTTGGGGATGACCTCCCTAGATACCCTCCTAGGCTCGATAGCCTTGGTCATTTGGGTCTTGCCTAGGTTAACTCTAGGGGTAACTGTTGGAACATTGTTGGCCGGCTAGAGGGGGGTGAATAGCCCTCTTTCGTTGTATGAGTGGAAGTCATTCTTAATCGTCTACAATTAACGTTAGCACAAGCAGAAAATATAAAGCAAAGACAATTAAGAACAAACAAAAAGATAAACAATGCTAACAAAAAATATAACATGGTTCACAGCCTCGCTGCTAATCCACAGTCCGATTCGTCTCCGGTGAATCACCCCGAAACCAATCCACTATTGGTCTCTCCCTTTAGCCCAAGCAAGATGGAGGTAAACCTTTACAACTCAAGAACACTCCTTTTACAATAGATGTGAAAGAAAACTAGAAGGAGTTTAAGCTTTGTGGGGCACTAGTAGGATGTTAAGAGCATAAACATTACCCTTCTAAAAGCCCCCACCCTCTCTTTTTATAGAGAAGAAGCAATTCTTCTGTTGGACACTATGAGTCGACTGATGCTTTAATCAGTCGACTGATGTCGACTTCCAGTCGAGTGACCCATGAGCTCGACTAGCTTCTGTGCCCGTGCACAATGCTATCAGTCGACTGCTTCCCTTTAGCAGTCAATTGATGTTGACTTGATTCATCAGCCACACCAGTCGATTGTCGATCAACTTGGAGCAGTGGACTGCCATGACATGGCAGTCGATTGATGCCGGGTAAAACTTAAACTTAACATCCGTTTGAGCTTCCGGTGGTCGGGTAAACCTCAACCCTTGCGGTCGAGTCTCCGACACTCAGTCATTCAGCCAAGTTCACCTAATGAGCTACTTACAATTCACTTATTCTCTCATCTCACTTGAAGTCCCTCGCCGAAGCTCTCTTCGTTCACGGCCACGTCCCTCGGCAGCATCAAGCGTACGACTCTGCAATGTTCCTTCGCCTCTCTTGCCCTCGAAGTCTGCTTCCTTTGCTTCGCTTTAAGTCATCTCGTCCGGCGGTCCCTCGGCAGCATCAAGGGCATGGCTCTGCAATGCTCCTTCTCCGACTCAAGCATGAGGTTGTGAGTGGTGACACTTGGCTAAGCTACATGTGCGAATTACTAAGTCCTGCAAGACTCCAATGCACATATCAAATCCAATCATCCTAACTTAAACCCTTTATCACACACATCAAAACCATATCACATCGGTTGATTGCCCTAACAATCTCCCCCTTTTTTATGTGTGGCAATCCGTTTAAGTTAGGTAAACAAATAACAAAAAACATAAGCAAGGAAAGCATGTAAGTAAAAACATGAGTATAACAACTCCCTCTTAAACATGCAACTCCCCCTTAAGACATGCTAAACATCCCTCTTAGCATGATTAACATAAACTTTCCTATTTCTCCCCCTTTGACACTATCAAAAACATTTTCCAAAGGTTATAATCCAAGGTATCAACTCTAAGGAGGAAAAAATACCAAAAATCAAACAAAACCTGATAAAATCAGGTTACTATGCTCGTGCATAGTACATCAGTCGACTGGTTCAGACTACCAGTCGACTGGCACACAAAATACAGGTTTTCTAATTTTTTTGTACGAAATTTAGAAATGCACTATAAATTCAAAAAAAATTCAAAAAATCATGAAATTTTGAAAACATATTTCTTTTAAAGTCCTTTATCAATGAAAAATGAGTTTTCATGAAAATTACTTGTATTTTCAATGATTTATCAAAAATCCAAAAGCTTCAAAAACAACTAGTATTTTGATCAAGTTTGTATCAATTTTAACACCTAGTTTTGCTTTAGATTGTTTCAAAACATGAAAGCACAAATTTTAATGTAAGAAATGGTTTTGAAAACATATGAAATATCCAACCATGATATTTGGAGAATATATCTATGAATTAAATATAAGTCTTCCCCTTGATTGGTCTATTATTGTTATTTTGATACTTAAAATGATCATCTAAATGCCATAGGCATTAGGGGACCATTTGTATCATCCTATCATCTCACCCATGCTATGTTTTCAATCAAAGTTAGCCTTATTGTGAATGTGAGATGTTCCTAAAGGTATTTATATACTTAACCTTCAAATTCATGCAATTCTACCCATGGTTAAGTTTCACTCTAACATACCATATGATCATAAAAACATATATACATTGATTTCACATTATGATCATGAAATACATATATTAATCAAATTATAATCATGCATTTGGTACAAAATCATGAAAATAAGTCAAGTATCACTCAAAGCATGATTTTATCTATTTATGGGTGCATTATCATCACCCAACACTATCTCAAAAATTAAGTCCCGCCATCCTAAGTCAACCAAATAGTATGATATAAGTCAAGTCCACTATGGTTGACTAACCTAGGGTTTTCCTAACCCTTAAGGATGTAGGTGGATGCTCCGGAGGCTCACTGGCTCCCATGTCCCCGGATTAAAATTTTCACTAATGAAAGAATTAATCCGGATGGGATGAGCTTCCTTAGCACAACCATTTCATCGTCGTGCTAACAACTTGAGTGGTCGCTTGAACAAACTAGTTGTTCAAGCAACACAACTCTTCTAGTTGGTTAGCCGCGGAAGAGACGACGGACGGATCGCCGGTTTTTGTGTTTGTCTTCGGGGTCCATGATTATACAATATATTTACTAATTTACACATGCATAATCAAAACATAAAAGAACAAGCTCAGATCTGTAAATAAAGTTAAAATAACTTTATACCTAACGATCTTCTACCGTATGTCCTATCCTTCTCGTGGACGACGTGTGGACGAAGATCCTCCACGAGTAGAAGCCTTCCAGATCACTTTCTTCTCCACCTTGTCCGCTGCGAACAAAGAGAAGAAACAACAAATACCTTTCTATCTAGAACCGGCCACCAAATTAGGGAATTTGGTGCAACCGCCGGCCAAGGAACAATTGGATGATGCGTCGGTCAACTTCAAGAAGTGTTGCCGCCGGCCACTCTAGGATGAAGGGAGGAAGATGAATGCTGACCACCTATGGAAGGAGAACCGTCGGCCAAGGAAGAGGGGAGAGGCCTCTAGGATGGGCGCCGGCCAAGTGTTGATTGAAGGAAGTGGGCGCCGGCAACAATTGATGGAAGATGGTTGCCGCCCACTTTTGCTCCAAACCCTAGCCGCCCACCTTTGCTCCAAACCCTAATCCCAATTCAAATTGATACTTGCCGCCCAACCCTAAGCTTTCCTTTTATAGAGTTAGGCTTAGGACTCCTTTAATCTCCACCGTCGGATCTAGGGATTTAACCTCTACCGTCGGATCTAGGGTTTTATCCCAACCGTCGGATCTAGGGTTTCATCTTAACTGTCGGATCTAGGATTTCATCCCAACCGTCGGATCTAGGATTTCATCCCAACCATTGGATCTAGGGTTTTATCCCAACCGTCGGATCTAGGGATTTAATCTCAACCCTCGATTCTAGGGTTTCATCCTAACCATCGGATCTAGGGATTTAATCCCAACCGTTGGTTCTAGTGTTTCATCCTAACCATCTGATCTAGGGATTTAATCCCAACCGTTGGTTCTAGGTTTTGTTTTACATTCTTGGATCTAGACTTCACAGGGATTATATTAGGCTACGATAGGGACCATAAGGAGGAGTTGGGTCTTGTCCACCCGATGGATCGGAACCACACAAACTTGATCCATCAATGATGTTCCATTTCACTAGAGGATCATCATTGAACTACCTCACCAACCCCCATAAATTAATATGAGCTCCATATATAATTCGTACATTAATCTCCCCGTGTTTAAGATATCGAATGTCCGTAAATTAATTGATTTACTGACCATCAATTAATTAACATCTAATTCCTCGAGTAGTACCACTCAACCTTATCATCACGTTGACTAAGTCAACCAGCTGGGTTTACATGATGAACTTTATGAGCTCCTCAAGGGGACATCATCAACCTAATATATAGGACACGGTTTCCTCCTATAATCAACGGCACACCATGTAAATAATATTATTTCCCAACTTACCGGGCATATTGATTTAATCCATCTAAATCTCACCCACTGGTAAATCAAAGAAATAAATACTAAGTACATGTGCCCATTATTATATCGGGATTAAGAGCATGTACAACATAATATCCGAGGTCCGATTCAATTATGTAGTCAGTACTAAATTGAATCACCTCTATGTCGGTCCTGCTCAATACACCTAAGTGTACCAGTGTAACTCTATGTTCAAGACAAAACAATACCAAGCTACACTACAACCATGCCAATGGTTTGTCCAAAACCATCTTAGTTGTGAGCCTCTACTTATACTTTACAAGGAACTGATAACATGATCTTCTGTGCCATACCAAACACCATGTTATCTACAATGTAAAATATAAGACAATATGCACACATATAATAAATATATAAAGTGCAAACAATGATCATGTGATTCTTATTTCAAAATAAAATGTTCATACAAAAAGAGCTAGGCTTTCAGTATACATTCCAACAAAGGATGGATTTAGGAACCCAATACAAGTTCTTTCCTATGGGGTTCACTAAATATTCCTTAGGGATCCATTTTCTAGCAATTGTCTTGTTCTTGGCTTGACCCTTAGCAATCAAGCATTTATAGGCTTTTTCATTTGTCTTTCCCTTATAACCTAGGCATTTTCTATTGAATCTTGCCCTTTGGCTCCCTATGATCATGTTCAAGGTATTGGAGCCAATTGTGAATTTTTCTAGGGCCTTGGTCAAATGGTCTACCTTTTCCCTTAAAGCTCTATTTTCTTCAATGCATGCATCATTAACATCCAAAGGCATATAGTTATCATGTGAGCATGCATCATCATCATTAACATTTAAACATGCTTGTTCTAATTTATTTTTTAGATCTTTAATTTGATCAAGTATGCACTTGTTCTTTTTCTTAGCCCTAAATAAATCCTTAGTAAGGCTAGAAATCATGGAAACTATTTTCTTTGGTGAGAGGTTTGTTACCATAGTCTCCATGTCTTCTTCTTCGGATGAGGATGATGATGATGAGCCTCCCCCTTCACTAGAGCTCTCCTCACTTGTGCTTGATTTTTCTTGCTCGGAGGATGAGGTGTCTAGATCATCAAATGTCATTAGAGCTAAATTTGTGACAAAGGCATTTTCTTCCTCCGATGATGATGATGATGAGGAAAGATCATCCCAAGTCCTTGCTTTGAGTGCTTTGGCCTTCCCTTTTTCTTTGGCCTTCTTCTCTTCTTCCTTCTTCTTCTTGCTCCCCTTCTTCTTTTCTTCTTTCTTCTTCCTCTCTTCTTTACTTTTGTTCAAGAGGGGACACTCATCTCTTATATGTCCCTCTTATTGGCAATTGTAGCATATGATCTTCCTCTTGTGCCTTCTCCTATCATAAGATTTGTTAAATTTTAAATTTTTTAAGGCACACCTTACCTTCCTTACCATATAAGCATCCTCATTGCTATTCATGGAAGATGAGGAGGATGCTTCATCGGAGGAGGAGGAAGTCTCTATCTTCTTCTTCTTCCCCTTGTTGGCTACCAAGGCTACTCCTCTTGATGGCTTGATACTTGATTCTTCATTTATTCCTTCAAGCCTTGTTTCATGGAGCTCCATGGTTGAGAAGAACTTCTCCAAGGTGCTAACTTCTAAATTCTTTGACATGTAGAAGGAGTCCACCATTGAGCTCCATTTCGATGACCGGGGGAAAGCATCGATTGCTTTCATGAGCATATCCCGATTCGAAAGTTTTTCTCCTACACTTGTTAGCCCAATTAAAATTTCTTTAAACCTAGAATGTAATGAGGTTACCTTTTCTCCTTTTTCAAGTTTAATGTTTGTTAGTTGGGAGCGGAGGAGGTCTCTCCTTGCAAGCTTCGCCTCGGAGGTTCCTTCATGAAGTTCTATGAGTTTCTCTCACATTTCCTTGATGCTTGCACATTCTCCAATCCGATTCACTTCTTGTTGGGGGAGTACATTGTGGAGATGGTGCTTTGCTTTTGAGTTTGCCAAGTACTCTTCCCTTTTCTTTTTGGTCCATCTAGACTTCTCGATTGGCTTCCCCTCTTCATCCCTAGGTATATCGAAATCATTTTCCATTATTAATAGAATTTCAAAGTCGGTTTCAAAGAATACCTCCATTCTCTTCTTCCACCAAGAGAATTCTCCCTCGAACTTCGGTGGGTGAATGTTAGAGCCGGCCATCCTTGATGTAGTGCTTGTTGTGGCGGTTAGTCCTCGACAAGCTTCCTTGGCTCTGATACCACTTGTTGGAATGTTGTTGGCCGACTAGAGGGGGGTGAATAGCCCTCTTTCGCTGTATGAGCGGAAGTCATTCTTAATCATCTACAATTAACGTTAGCGCAAGCGAAAAATATAAAGCAAAGACAATTAAGAACAAACAAAAAGATAAACAATTCTAACAAACAATATAACGTGGTTCATGGCCTCGTCACTAATCCACGGTTCGATTCATCTCCGATGAATCACCCCGAAATCAATCTACTATTGGTCTCTCCCTTTAGCCCAAGCAAGGTGGAGGTAAACCTTTACAACTCAAGAAGACTCCTTTTACAATAGATGTGAAAGAAAACTAGAAGAAGGAGTTTAAGATTTGTGGCGCACTAGTAGGATGTTAAGAGCATAAGCATTACCCATCTAAAAGCCCCCACCCTCTCTTTTTATAGAGAGGAAGCAATTCTTCCCGTTGGACACTATTAGTCAACTGATGTCGACTCCAACGGCTATTGACCAGGTGGGATTCGCGGGATCCACGACCATTTCTCCAACAGTCGAATGATCAATCGACTTCCAGTCGAGTGACCCGTGAGCTCAACTAGCTTCTATGCCCGTGCACAGTGCTATCAGTCGACTGCTTCCCTTTAGCAGTCGACTTATGTCGACTTGATTCATCATCCACACCAGTCGATTGTCGATCGACTTGGAGCAGTCGACTGCCATGACATGGCAGTCGACTGATGCCGGGTAAAACTTAAACTTAACATCCGTTTGAGCTTCCGACGATTGGGTAAACCTCAACCCTTGCGGTCGAGTCTCCGACACTCAGCCATTCGGCTAAGTTTACCTAATAAGCTACTTACAATTAACTCATTCTCTCATCTCACTTGAAGTCCCTCGCCGAAGCTCTCTTCGTTCGCAGCCACGTCCCTTGGCAGCATCAAGTGCACGGCTCTGCAATGTTCCTTCACATCTCTTGCCCTCGAAGTCTGCTTCCTTAGCTTTGCTTCAAGTCATCTCGTCCGGTGGTCCCTCAGCAGCATCAAGCGCACGACTCTTCAATGATCCTTCTCCGACTCAAGCACGAGGTTGTGAGTGGTGACACTTGCCTAAGCTCCATGTGCGAATTACTAAGTCCTGCAAGACTTAAACGCACATATCAAATCCAATCATCCTAATTTAAACCCTTTACCACACACATCAAAACCATATCACATGGGTTGATTGCCCTAACAGTAACTCCCCTTGTAATATTCTTAGTGGCTTCCCTAGGTTTCCTTGAAACCCTAGCCACTAGGCACACACCTTGGTTACCCTTAGGGATGACTTCCCTAGTAACCTTGGTCTTCCTAGACCTAGGTTGTGTTCCATAATCGAATGGAACACTATGGTAGGTCTTTTTGGGCTTAGGCTTGCCCTTTGATGGTTCTTGTTTCCTAGGTATTTGACTTTGACTCCTAAACCCTAGGCTTTGACTATTTGACCCTTGCATTTTCTTAAGGGTGTTCTCAAGTTTTTCAAGCCTTGACCTCAAAGCTTGATTTTCTAACTCTAATTGTCCAATTTTTGATTTTGCATCTATTCTTTGGTCATGAGACTTCCTAGGCATATGTCTAGTCCATTTAGGACTGATGCCTAGGTGGTCTTCTACCTTCTTAATACTTACCTTAGGTAAAATATTTTTAGGGACATTAGTCCCAAATTTCTCCTTATTGCTAAAATGGACACTCTTAGCACCTAGACAATAAAATCTATTATTTCTAACATGCTCTTTATGATAGATAGCAAGATTGCTAACATTATTTCTAGCATGCTTTTGATAACTAAATGAAGAAGAATCATACTTAAAAGTTACCTTAGGGTTTGTCTTAGCTCCCCCTACATGTGTAGCTCCCTCATGGGTCTTTTTCCTCCCCTTGGGACATTGACTCCTAAAATGCCCTGGTTGTTGGCACTTGAAGCAAATGATGTGCTCCTTGCTCTTCTTGGTGGGTACTCCTGCTTCATTTGACTTTTCTTGACTTTTAGGCACCGGTGGAGTCTTCTTAAGTCTTTTTAGACACTTTCTTTTATAGTGCCCATTTCTCTACACTCAAAATATATTATATGAATTTTATTATTAATACATACGTTTGATTTACCTAGGTCCGTGATGGAAGCCTCTTGAGCTTGTTCATCTTCTCGACTGGAGGTTGATGGTTTTTCTGTTGGACTTTTCGAGCCGCAAAAACCGCTTTTTGCATTGAGAAAACCTCGGAAGCCCAGCCACGGATCCGTGTGAAGATATAAAAAAATAAAATATGTATGTGTTTAAATACCCTAGCTCTACCTTAGATCTACAAGATGAGAGCATTACCCTCGTAGCAACACCCTTCACTTATCCTACTCATCCAAATGCTTTGCCGGAACTCAAGAGTGTCAAGTGTACACTCCTCTATTGGTATCCACATGGACAAATGGTGGAGAAAAATAACCTAGAGTGTGCTAGCACCCGTTGGAAGTTTCGGCCAAAGTAGAGGATTGGGAGAGAGCTTGAGAGGAAGAAAATCCAAGGAAGAAGAAGATGGAGTTACAAACCAAATGAATTCACTTCATCAAGTGAAAGTGGTCGGCCACTTCAATAGGTGGAGGTTACATGCATGCATGTAACTCCAAGAGCCTATGACTCTTGGTCTCCCTCATGAGATGACACCACATGATAAGTCCATGATGATGTAGAACACCATCATTGGTCACCCCACATGCCATGTCACCATGACATGGCAATTGGTCAAGTCAAAATTGACCATTCATCTTCCCTCTCAAGTCAAGTCAAACTTTGACCTCTTATCTCCCATGGTTGATCAAATCTAACCACTTGATTCAAGTCAATTTGATTTAATGAATCTCTATTCATTAATTTAAATTGACTCAATGAATTAAATCTAAATTAGACTCATTCAACACTTGAATCCAATTGAGTCTAACTCAATTAGTCTAATTTGGATTACTCTTAATCCAATTTGGTTCATCCCATGAACCTAATCCTCATGGTGTTGGGTTTCCGGCACCGCGGCGAGTGTGTGTTCGAACATGTTTCGTAAACATGTGCACAACGGAAGGAATAAAATAATAAATCTAATTTATTACAACACACAAATCATACGCATGTATAGTACAACATGTGTAGACATAACCGTAAATTCAAATTTTGCAATAAAAGAAAATTTACACTACGTATACCTGACGTATCACGTGTAGCGGGAAAGGCATCAACCGGAACGATTCTTGCTAGAATTGTCTCTATCCGTATCCACGTCGAGTATCTTTGGGATGACTTCACTATGTCACGAGCCTCATCTTCGTACGGGTTACTAGCCTCGTGTTGAAGACGATGTGATCGAGAGAAGATCACGATCCGAATCAAAATTCGGATCCAAAATGAGTCCTTAAAAACTCGCTTCTCCGGAGAGGAATTCGTCAACCGTTTGACGAATCCTTCATCCTCCACCTATGAGGATTGCCGAAGATCGAATCCCCAGCAAGGGAGGCACTGTTGGAGCTCCACACGTCGTCCAAACGACGCTCCGACAAGAAGGAAACAAGCTGTCCAGAAAACTGGACAGCTTTGGTGGAGACCTTGCGCCGGCCAAATAAGGAAAGCAATGTGCTCACCGTGTCGCCGGAGCCAAGGATGATCACCGGAGCTCCTCCGACAGCAGCTCGACGCCAGCAAGTGGAGAAGATGACAGCAGCTGGTCGCCGGTTGGAAGAGTTGGGCGGCGGCAAGGAGTTGGTGCCGACTAGATGGAGAGGAGGGAGAGGTTGGGCGGCCACAATTAGGTTAGGGCTTTTGATTAGGGTTTAACAAAAACCCTTAAGCCCTATTTTATAGAGAACAAATTCTCTTAATGGTTATTGGATCATAACCAAAGGCCCGTTAACCCGCTCCATTAATTTAAGTTAAAATAAACCAAACCATGATGGTTTATTTTAAGTTAACACGAACCGAACCAACTTTGGTTCATTCGTTTAAAACAAACCAAACCCCTTTGGTTTATTCTCCTCTGTTGGATTAGAACCAAACCATTTTGGTTCGTCCATCATGTCTTCATAAGACACGCCCCATCCACACTTCCATTGCGACAAAATCGATTTCATGCTCGCTTCTAGTTTCGTCCAACCAAACCTAGTTTCTCTCGGTCTGAGAATCTCATTCTCAAGCTCGTTTTAAATCCTTCTGATTACGCTCATTGTGCGTGTGACCAAATAGGTTCTCGGTTTATATTGGCCGTCTATAATTAACCATTAATTATAGAACGATCATGAGTGACACCTATTAGTCAATCATGATCCCCAATTAACCGAAAAGATCAACGGTTGATCCAGAACTATTTCTAAAATCCTTCAGCAGCTCGAATGAATCGTGCCCCATTCCCTTCACTCATCTTATACCCACTTGGTTCAGGACATGGTCTATAGTGTTAGTCCCCACTAGGCTGACTACGTCACACCTAGCCCAAGTATCATTTCCTCGTCCTATGGATTCTAGTTACTGCACATGTATCGAAGAGTACCTTACTCTAAACATGTAATGCTTTGGCCAAAGGATTTTGTAACAATCCGACGAGAGGCCATGGGTATACATCTCCTCGAAAGGAGTGGTGAATCATTTATAGGCTATTCAAACACCTTCGATCACTTTGACTTATACCCAATCATTCCGGGTCCACATCTCCTCAGAGATGCTTGCTTAAGATGTCAAAGCATAAGTCTTCATGATCAAGATGACTTGAATTCCGCAAGTCAAAGGAACATCGCACTTAAGCTGCAGTAAGAACTTCATTGACATATCTATATATATGCAGAGAACCATATGAAGTCTTACGGCTGGTCACTCCAATGAACTAGTTACCATAACTAGCATCCACGATTAACTCCGGACATCACAATGTCTCCAGCTAGTGAGAATCAGCTGCTTAGATACACCAAGGAGTATACCTTGTGCTAGTCTCGACATAATTGATGGTGTCCAAATCCATCGATTCATCGACTAGGGATAATTCTGATACATCACAATTACACATGTAGAGATACTCACTAGTTGTGATCCTATCACAAATTCTCTCATGCTGTGAATCGTATCATGGACATTCAGTAAATGAGTTTAAGATCTAATCAAATACATGAAAACATGTATACTCAAATAGTGAATCTTCATTTATCATATAAATGATTCAAATATAAGGCGATTGCCTTAGGACATCTCTCATATATCACTAACAAACTCCCACTTGCCCTAATGTCAATCGCTACGGTATCCAATACCATAAGCTCTAACATGACCCTCAAACTTACTTTGAGGTTATGTCTTAGTCAAAGGATCCGCTAAGTTCCTTTCAGTGGGGATTTTCTCGATTTGTATTTCCTTCTTACTGATGATCTCTCTGATAAGATGATAGCGGCGAAGCACATGTTTGGATCGTTGATGAGACCTTGGCTTTTTTGCCTGTACAATTGCTCCATTGTTGTTGCAGTAGACCGGTATTGCTTCAACAATGGCTAGAATCACACCAAGTTTATAAATGAACTTCTTGATCCAAACCGCTTCCTTTGTTGCTTCCAAAGCTGCAATGTATTCTGCCTCAGTGGTAGAATCCGCTACAGTGTCTTGTTTGGAACTTTTCCAACTCACTGTGCCCCCATTCAAGGTGAACACGTATCCACACTGAGACCTAAAATCATCCTTGTCTGTCTGGAAGCTGGCATCCGTATACCCGCGTATCACCATGTCCCCTTCTCCATATATTAGGAACACATCCTTAGTTCTTCTTAAGTACTTAAGAATTGTCTTAACAGCCACCCAATGATCCATTCCTGGATCAGACTGGTATCTACTCGTGACTCAGAGCATACGATACATCGGACCTCGTATATAACATAGCATACATGATAAATCCTATTGCGGATGCATAGGGAATCTTACTCATGCAAATTCTCTCGTCTTCTATGCGCGGACACATAGACTTCGAAAGGTGTACCCCATTCCTGATGGGTAGGAAACCTTTCTTGGATTCCGACATGCTAAACCTCTTTAGCACTCGGTCTATATATGTAGACTGTGAAAGACCAAGCAACCATTTCGATCTGTCTCTATAGATCTTAATCCCGAGGATGTAGGTTGCTTCTCCCAGGTCTTTCATGGAGAATGTCTTGGATAACCAAATCTTCACTGACTGTAAGATTGAAACATCGTCTCCTATGAGTAATATGTTATCAACATACAATACTAGGAAAACGACTACACAGCCACTAACCTTCTTGTACACACAAGGTTCGTCTGGATTTTATGAGAAATCAAACCTGGATGCTTGCTTCAATCCATATATGGACCGTCGCAATTTGCATACCTTGGTTTTATCAACCTATGTGAAACCCTCAGGCTGTATCATATACACATCCTCGAGCAGGTTTCCATTAAGGAAAGTTGTTTTCACATCCATCTGCCATATCTCATAATCATAATGAGCCACTATGGCCAGGAGCATCCGAATGGATTTAAGCATAGCTACAGACGAATAGGTTTCGTTATAATCAACACCTTGCTTTTGACGATATCCTTTCGCCACTAATCTTGCCTTATAGGTAATCACATTACCATCCATGTCGGTTTTCTTCTTGAAACCCCACTTGCACCCTATAGGCTTGATGCCTTCAGGTGGGTCAACCAAGTTCCAAACTTGGTTTTCATACATGGAATCCATTTCCGACTTCATGGCTTCAAGCCACTTATCCCTTTCTGAACTTGACAACACTTCTTCATAATTGGTAGGCTCCTCATCATCAATGAGTAACACGTCGTTCGATTCACTTACGAGAAATCCATATCTCTCAGGAATATTGCGTGTTCTACCAGATCTACGAAGATGTGGTGTTATTCTGATAATCGGTAGATTGCTCATCACTATGAGTTATCGACTGTTGTGCTTCACCAGGTATCTCATCAATGTCTATTTAAGTTTCTCGAGCCTCCTCAAGCTCGACGATACTCCCACTGTTTTCTTGCAAGAGAAATTCTTTCTCCAGAAACACAGCATGCCTTGAAACAAACACCTTTTGTTCCACAGGATGATAGAATTGGTAACCCCTTGTTTCCTTAGGGTATCTAATAAATAGACATTTATCAGACTTAGCATCCAATTTGTCTGATATAGTCCGCTTCACATAAGTAGGACAACTCCATATCTTCAAGTAAGATACATGAGGTTTCTTCCTATTCAATATCTCATATGGAGTAGTAGAGACTACCTTGGTTGACATTCTGTTTAACAAGTAAACAACTATCTGAAGTGCATAGCCCCAAAAGGACTTGGGAAGATTCGCATGATTCATCTGTAGGTGGATGCTCCGGAGGCTCACTGGCTCCCATGTCCCCGGATTAAAATTTTCACTAATGAAAGAATTAATCCGGATGGGATGAGCTTCCTTAGCACAACCATTTCGTCGTCGCGCTAACAACTTGAGTGATCGCTTGAACAAACTAGTTGTTCAAGCAACTCAACTCTTCTAGTTGGTTAGCCGCGGAAGAGACGACGGACGGATCGCCGATTTTTGTGTTTGTCTTCGGGGTCCATGATTATACAATATATTTACTAATTTACACATGCATAATCAAAACATAAAAGAATAAGCTCAGATCTGTAAATAAAGTTAAAATAACTTTATAACTCACGATCTTCTACCGTATGTCCTATCCTTCTCGTGGACGACGTGTGGACGAAGATCCTCCACGAGTAGAAGCCTTCTAGATCGCTTTCTTCTCCACCTTGTCCGTTGTGAACAAAGAGAAGAAACAACAAATACCTTCCTATCTAGAACCGGCCACCAAATTAGGGAATTTGGTGCAACCGCCGGCCAAGGAACAATTGGATGATGCACCGGTCAACTTCAAGAAGTGTTGCCGCCGGCCACTCTAGGATGAAGGGAGGAAGATGAATGCCGGCCACCTATGGAAGGAGAACCGCCGGCCAAGGAAGAGGGGAGAGGCCTCTAGGATGGGCGCCGGCCAAGTGTTGATTGAAGGAAGTGGGCACCGGCAACAATTGATGGAAGATGGTTGCCGCCCACTTTTGTTCCAAACCCTAGCCGCCCACCTTTGCTCCAAACCCTAATCCCAATTCAAATTGATACTTGCCGCCCAACCCTAAGCTTTCCTTTTATAGAGTTAGGCTTAGGACTCGTTTAATCTCCACCGTCGGATCTAGGAATTTAACCTCCACCGTCGGATCTAGGGTTTTATCCTAACTGTCGGATCTAGGGTTTCATCTCAACCGTCGGATCTAGGATTTCATCCCAACCATCGGATCTAGTATTTCATCCCAACCGTCGGATCTAGGGTTTTATCCCAACCGTCGGATCTAGGGATTTAATCTCAACCATCGATTCTAGGGTTTCATCCTAACCATCGGATCTAGGGATTTAATCCCAACCGTTGGTTCTAGTGTTTCATCCTAACCATCTGATCTAGGGATTTAATCCCAACCGTTGGTTCTAGGTTTTGTTTTACATTCTTGGATCTAGACTTCACGGGGATTATATTAGGCTACGATAGGGACCAAAAGGAGGAGTTGGGTCTTGGCCACCCGATGGATCTAAACCACACAAACTTGATCCATCAATGATGTTCCATTCCACTAGAGGATCATCATTGAACTACCTCACCAACCCCCATAAATTAATATGGGCTCCATATATTATTCGTACATTAATCTCCCCGTGTTTAAGATATCGAATGTCCGTCAATTAATTGATTTACTGACCATCAATTAATTAACATCTAATTCCTCGAGTAGTACCACTCAACCTTATCATCACGTTGACTAAGTCAACAAGCTGGGTTTATATGATGAACTTTATGAGCTCCTCAAGGGGACATCATCAACCTAATATATAGGACACGGTTTCCTCCTATAATCAACGGCACACCATGTAAATAATATTATTTCCCAACTTACCGGGCATATTGATTTAATCCATCTAAATCTCACCCACTGGTAAATCAAAGAAATAAATACTAAGTACATGTGCCCGTTATTATATCGGGATTAAAAGCATGTACAACATAATATTCGAGGTTCGATTCAATTATGTAGTCAGTACTAAATTGAATCACCTCTATGTCGGTCCTGCTCAATACACCTAAGTGTACCAGTGTAACTCTATGTTCAAGAAAAAACAATACCAAGCTACACTACAACCATGCCAATGGTTTGTCCAAAACCATCTTGGTTGTGAGCCTCTACTTATACTTTACAAGGAACTGATAACATGATCTTCTGTGCCACACCAAGCACCATGTTATCTACAATGTAAAATATTAGACAATATGCACACATATAATAAATATATAAAGTGCAAACAATGATCATGTGATTCTTATTTCAAAATAAAATGTTCATACAAAAAGAGTTAGGCTTTCAGTATACATTCCAACAATCTCCCACTTATACTAAAAGACTATGCCGTCATCACTCTGCCATACATCTGATCCCCATGTCCTCCACATGCCTATCAAATGCTTTCACTAGAAGGGCCTTAGTGAATGGATCCGCCAGGTTATCCTCTGATGCAATCTTGGCGACAGCAACTTCTCCTCTCTTTACGATCTCTCGTATAAGGTGGTACTTGCGCTCTATGTGTTTACTCGCCTTATGGGCTCGTGGTTCCTTCGAGTTTACAACTGCACCACTGTTATCACAATAAATTGTGATAGTTCTGGACAAACCAGGAATCACATCCAAGTCCATCAAGAAGTTCCTGAGCCACTGCCTTAGAGGCTGTCACATACTCAGCTTCCATGGTAGAGTCCGCCACACATTTCTGCTTGACACTCCTCCATACTATGGCTCCACCTCCAAAAGTAAACACAAACCCCGAGGTAGACTTACTCTTGTCCCTATCTGATTGGAAATCAAATCAGTAACCCACAGGGGACTAATTGATTTGCCTTAGAAACCAAAGATATAATCCCTAGTCCTTCTCGTACTTCAATATATGCTTTACCGCAGATCCAATGTCTGTCCTGTGATTACTCTGATATCTGCTAACCATGCCCACGGCAAAGCAGATATCCGGTCTCGTACATAGCATAGCATACATAAGGCTTCCTACTGCCGAAGCATAAGGAACCGCCTTCATGTCCTCTATCTCCTTTGATGTTTTGGGACACATCTCCTTAGATAAAGGAACTCCATGCCTGAAAGGTAGGAAACCTTTCTTGGAGTTCTGCATGCTAAAACGAGCAAGGATAGTGTCAATGTATGAAGCTTGAGATAAGCACAACATCCTTTTCTTGCGATCCCTTATAACTTTGATCCCAAGGATGTGTCCCACTTCTCCCAAGTCCTTCATATCAAACTGTTTGGACAACCATACCCTTACGTCTGATAACACTTTGATATTGTTGCCAACTAACAAAATGTCATCTACGTATAGTACAAGAAACACCACTACGTTTCCGTCACATCTCTTGTATACACAAGGCTCATCCGGACTTTGAATAAATCCATATGACTGGATTACCTCATCAAAGCAGATGTTCCAAGATCTAGAAGCTTGCTTCAATCCATAAATGGACCGATTAAGCTTACATACAAGATGCTCTTTGCCTTTAGCAATGAATCCCTCTGGTTGCCGCATATAGATGTTCTCCTCAAGACTTCCGTTAAGGAAAGCTGTCTTGACATCCATCTGTCAAATCTCATAATCCATATGAGCAGCTATAGATAAGAGAATCCGGATAGACTTAAGCATAGCTACCGGCGAAAAGGTCTCCTCATAATCGATACCCTCTTTCTGAGTATACTCTTTCGCAACAAGCCTAGCTTTGAAGGTCTCAACCTTCCCGTCTACTCCTCTCTTTCTCTTGTAGATCCACTTGCATCCAATGGCTTTTACACCATCGGGTGGTTCTACTAGCTCCCAGACCTGATTAGAATCCATAGATTCTATCTCTGAATTCATCGCACTTTGCCAAGATACCGCATCTCTATCTTGGAGTGCCTCGTCATATGTCCAGGGATCAGGTTCATGTTCACCAGGGACTAAGTCCGAAGACTCTCCCAAAAACATGAATCTCTCGGGTTGTCTAACAACCCTCCCACTACGACGAGGTGCCTGCTGTGTATGCTCTGTGACACGCGGTGCAGTGACTTGTGGTGTCTCCTCTTGTACCGGTGGTACTGAAGTCGGGACTTCCCCTGTTAACTCCTCAAGAACAATCCTACTCGTGGGCTTGTGGTTCATCACATAGTCCTCCTCTAGAAATCTGGCATTCGTACTCACGATCACCTTCTGATCTCTAGGACTATAGAATAAACCACCCTTCGTTCCCTTAGGGTAGCCAACAAACAAGCGTACTTCTGTACGAGATTCCAACTTACCAGCATCTCCCTTCAGCACATGTGCTGGACTACCCCAAATCCGAATATGTCTTAGACTAGGCTTTCGCCACCACCCACAACTCATGGGAGTAGAGGGTACGACTTAGATGGAACCAAGTTCGAATGTGTCGCTTTCCAGAGCAAACCCCCGAATCGTAACTCGTAATAACTCATCATCGATCCGACCATCTCCATAAGAGTCCTATTCCTTCGCCTCCGCCACACCATTCTCGGGTGTGCGCGGACAATTGGGATTGAATCGACCTCGATAAGTAACTCCTAAACTCTCAAGAGGTACTCGCCACCACGATCGATCGTAATGTCTTGATACTTTTACCTATAGCGGTTCTCCACATCACCCTTGAATTCTTTGAACTTGTCAAAGCATTCAGGACTTCAAGCATCAAGTAAATGTATCCATACCTTGAATAATCATCTATAAAAGAGATGAAGTATTCAAAGCCACCTCTTGCCTGGATAGACATAGGACCGCACAAATCAGAATGAACCAATTCTAACACATCTTTGGCTCTATACCCCTTGGCCTTAAAAGGCCTCTTGGTCATTTTACCTTCCAAGCAAGATTCACAGGTTGGGAGATCCTCCACCACTAATGAACCCAAAGGTCCATCAGCTATCAACCTTTGAATTCTGCTTAGGTTAATATGACCAAGCCTTAGATGCCAAAGATATGTTTGGTTCATTTGCGAAGGTTCTTTTCTCTTATTAGACTTAGAAGATGAGTTATTAATTTCTATATACATCGTGGGAGTTTTTGGTTCAAGAGTATATAAATTGCCAACCAATGTACTAGAACAGATAATCTCTCTGTTCCTTTTTATAACCACTTTGTCATTAAAAGAAACAAAATACCCATCCATAAACAATTTAGAAACTGAAATTAAATTCTTTCTAAAAGTAGGTACATAAAGACAATTTCTCAAAACCAAAACTTTATTCCTATCAAAAGATAAATAAACGTCTCCCACTGCAATAGTCGCCACCTTTGAAATATTGCCCATGAAGACGGTAATCTCTCCCTCAGCTAGTCGTCGGGTTTCCTGGATCCATTGCAAAGTATTGCAAACATGATCAGTGGCTCCTGTATCTACCCACCAGACACTGGTAGATAACACCGCTAAACATGTTTCAACAACTAAACAAGAAGATATACCTTTGTTCTTTCGGCGAGGACAGTCCGCCTTCCAATGTCCAGTCTGCTTGCAAGTGAAGCACTTGCCTTTCGGCTTCTTCACTCCTGCCTGAGGTCCCACTGCCACTTTCTTCGCTCCACCTTGTTTCTTCTTCTTCTTACCTTTCGGTTTAGAGGAAGAAACCTTCTGAGCGACCATGGCTTGAGCACTTTGATGAAAAAGTCCCTCTGCCGCCTGGAGTTCTGTCAGAAGCTCCGCCAATGAATATAACCTCTTGTTCATGTTGTAGTTGAGGCGGAACTACTCAAAACTCCTAGGCAGAGACTGGAGAATGATATCGACCTGGGTTTCCCCATCGATCTCAGCTCCGAGGACCTCCATCTCATTAAGATGAGCCATTATCTTGAGAACATGATCCCTAACGGGTGTTCCCTCGACCATGGTGGTCGTCATCAAGTTTCTCATTGCCTCCTGTCTAGCCGCCCTACTCTGATGTTTGAAAAGTTCCTTGAGATTGAACATCATGTCATAAGCAGTGGCTATGGCCTGATGCTGATGTTGCAGTATATTTGACATAAATGCCAAAATGTAACACCGCGCTATCTCATCTGCCTTAACCCATTTCTTATAATGTTCTTTCTCCTTTTCATCAGAGTCATCGGTGGGCTTAGGAGGACAGACCTCGAAGAGTACAAATTTGTACTCCTCCGCAGTTAAGACAATATCCAGGTTTCTTTTCCAATCAATGTAGTTTGGACCAGTAAGTTTGTTTTCTTTTAAAATCACAGCAAGTGGGTTGAAAGTCATTTGAAAATCCTAAAAATCACAATGATCAAAATATTAGATTTCAAATATTATTGATTCCTCAAAACAATAAACTCCCGAAATCAACCAACACCTCAAATCACCGAGAATGTCACATGCCACGCAGTGTGGACGTATACGAATTCTACATTTGTAAGAGGAGGTTTTACCCATTAATTTTATTATCTTGTCAACCTTACTTTTTGACAAATAAAATTAATAGTTGGTTCCTCTTTTGCCCTACAAATAAAAGTAGTGACTCCGATGGGGAGGATACCTTTATTTACATCTAAGTGTGCACCATTACACGATACTGAGAGAATTATTTCGGATTATATGCCTTACCGCTGTGGAAGTACACATGCTCCTAGATAATTTCCTATAACCATTATTTGACCTAGTGATCCGCAAACAAACCCGTCCGCAGGGAGGAAGGCACTCAGAGCCAACACACAAGTTTGTTTGCATCACACGTCAAATTGTAATGGAGGCCGCGGGAATTAATTAAAATGTCCCTCTCCCACTTAGTAAATTGCAAATGAGGAATTTTAAATCATACACAATATGCATATAAAACAAATAAGCAATAAATATGGAAAAAATAGAATTTTTCCAACTATTATGGCATTGTCCTCCAATATGCATCCCGTCGTGTCGCCACCTCATCCGCTCCATCTTTTCCCGTGCGCAAGTCACCAAAGAGTTCCGAGCCGAGATAAATCATTTTATTTACATCCATCGATCCTATACTCCACGAAGGAGTGTACAAATAATCTAGATCGAAAGTAAACTAAAATGATCGGCTAAACAATGCCGTATTTAATTACAAAAATTAAATACTAATCTAGCCTCGTCAACCCCGAGGATTCAAATAATAAATTTTTACACACATCCATTCACATACACACACATGGCCATAATAGTCGGATCTTATGCCTGCAACCAAAGAGTTAAACTACGCATATCCTACTATTATCCGGCACATATAATATATGAAAAAGTGCATAAAAAATTAACCGAATCCAAAACACACAAAACCGGAAACCGTGGCTCTGATACCAATTGTAGGTGGATGCTCCGGAGGCTCACTGGCTCCCATGTCCCCGGATTAAAATTTTCACTAATGAAAGAATTAATCCGGATGGGATGAGCTTCCTTAGCACAACCATTTCGTCGTTGTGCTAACAACTTGAGTGATCGCTTGAACAAACTAGTTGTTCAAGCAACTCAACTCTTCTAGTTGGTTAGCCGCGGAAGAGACGACGGAAGGATCGCCGGTTTTTGTGTTTGTCTTCGGGGTCCATGATTATACAATATATTTACTAATTTACACATGCATAATCAAAACATAAAAGAACAAGCTCAGATATGTAAATAAAGTTAAAATAACTTTATACCTCACGATCTTCTACCGTATGTCCTATCCTTCTCGTGGACGACGTGTGGACGAAGATCCTCCATGAGTAGAAGCCTTCTAGATCGCTTTCTTTTCCACCTTGTCCACTGTGAACAAAGAGAAAAAACAACAAATACCTTCCTATCTAGAACTGGCCACCAAATTAGGGAATTTGGTGCAACCGCCGGCCAAGGAACAATTGGATGATGCGCCGGTCAACTTCAAGAAGTGTTGCCGCCGGCCACTCTAGGATGAAGGGAGGAAGATGAATGCCGGCCACCTATGGAAGGAGAACCGCCTGCCAAGGAAGAGGGGAGAGGCCTCTAGGATGGGCGTCGGCCAAGTGTTGATTGAAGGAAGTGGGCGTCGGCAACAATTGATGGAAGATGGTTGCCACCCACTTTTGCTCCAAACCCTAGCCGCCCACCTTTGATCCAAACCCTAATCCCAATTCAAATTGATACTTGCCGCCCAACCCTAAGCTTTCCTTTTATAGAGTTAGGCTTAGGACTCCTTTAATCTCCACCGTCGGATCTAGGGATTTAACCTCCACCGTCAGATCTAGGGTTTTATCCCAACCGTCGGATCTAGGGTTTCATCTCAACCGTCGGATCTAGGATTTCATCCCAACCGTCGGATCTAGGATTTCATCCCAACAATCGGATCTAAGGTTTTATCCCAACCGTCGGATCTAGGGATTTAATCTCAATCGTCGATTCTAGGGTTTCATCCTAACCATCGGATCTAGGGATTTAATCCCAACCGTTAGTTCTAGTGTTTCATCCTAACCATCGGATCTAGGGATTTAATCCCAACCATTGGTTCTAGGTTTTGTTTTACATTCTTGGATCTAGACTTCACAGGGATTATATTAGGCTATGATAGGGACCATAAGGAGGAGTTGGGTCTTGGCCACCCGATGGATCGGAACCATACAAACTTGATCCATCAATGATGTTCCATTCCACTAGAGGATCATCATTGAACTACCTCACCAACCCCCATAAATTAATATGGGCTCCATATATTATTCGTACATTAATCTCCCCGTGTTTAAGATATCGAATGTCCATAAATTAATTGATTTACTGACCATCAATTAATTAACATCTAATTCCTCGAGTAGTACCACTCAACCTTATCACCACGTTGACTGTAGGGATCTCTCGTGTGCCTAATGGCATATGCGCAACGGAAAATAGGATCCCTTCCAAGTGATCCATGCGAAAGCAAACTCGTATAAAATAAATTTCTCTAAACCAAACCTATCTTATAGGAGATGATTACCTTTGTTGCGTGCCCTTGTTAATCCCGCTTTTCCTTTCGGTTTGTTGGATCTTTAGCACGTTCAAGTGTCCGTGCCTCTATACGTATCCACACGAGCACGCTCTTGTCTCACAAAAGGAAAACTAGAAGAGCTCTCCTTTACTTCTTGCTAGAGAAGTCCCTAAAGGAGAGGAAGAGAGGGAAAAGGAGAAAGGAAGAAGAAGACTCCTCTTCTTGCTAGCCTACACTCACAAACCCACACAACTAAAGCTTCCACCAAGCTCTCTCACAACCACAACACCAAAAACTCACTATGGCCGGCCACTCCATGGAGCCTTTTATAGGGTTGGAAAAACCCTTCCACCTCCTTCACATTCAATGCAATCCATTGCATTGAGACACACTCAAAAAGGATTTGGCTTCCTTGTTTGGCCGGCCACTTAAGGAGACAAAACCATTTTGTTTCCTTCCACCTTAACTAGCTTAGGTGGATGCTTATGTGGCATGCTTATGTGGCATTCTTATGTGGCATTCATGCATGTTGAATTAATCTTATTAATTCAATTAAGCTTATGTTATCATATTGAATTAATCTTATTAATTCAATTAAGCTTATGTTATCATATTGAATTAATCTTATTAAATCAATAAGGTAACATATTGAATTAATCTCATTAAATCAATTAGCTAAAATTCTCATTAAGCTTAAAGTCCAAAACCATTTTGTACTTAAGCTTATTCCCATATTATTCTAGTCAAACTAGAATACTCTAATTCCTCTAATTATCATGCTCTTTGTGTGTGACCTATAGGCTCTCATAACGCGTTGGCGGTGGACCTAAACTCTTTTAGATACACAAAAGCGAGCATCTAGCAATACATCATTGCTACCCAAGTTCTGAGATAAGTCAAGATCCGACTAACCTTTAGTGACTACTATAATATATGACCGTGTCCTTCTATCCTTGATATCAGTTGATCAATGAGGCATAGACCGTGTCATCCTCGATCAATCTATGTGTTTCTTGATCCGAGTAAACTAACTCAAACAAATGAGCTCAATATCTCATATTGACTCATTCGAGCATGGCCATGCGTTTTAGTAGTTCTACTCAATCAAGGCCCACCGATATCACTCCCGCCATATGGAAGGGATAGATCCCATCTACATCACTCACATCCCTCGCGCATAATTTGTTACATACCCGATGTCGCCTTTATGGTCCACCCCTATTCACGGGTGACGTTTGGCGATACCAAAGTACATAACTCCTTATGTAGGGAACCGTAGTGACTTCAGGTCTAAGGACTATTCATACCAATAGTCACATGAGAAAGTTTATGACACTCATATAAGCGATCCATGAAACTTTCTCATGGCGGTCGATTCAGATATATTCTCCAATATATACCCATGTGTCAACTTGATATCATATATCCATGACTTGTGAGATCAAGTCATCAATTGACCTACATGCTAGTCTTTATGTATTAATATTGCCCTTGCATATTAATACTCGACTAGAACATTTAGGAAAGTGTTCTCTCTGACCTCTCATAATCAATTACGCGATTGATGTCTTTGTAGATAAGAACCTACTTTTCTAGGGCATTATTATATTTAAATTAGGTAGCGCAAGCAAGATGTAAATATAATAACCAATCCTTTGCCTTTATAGAATATGATACAAAATGTTCCCTATTCAACCATCACATGATTGGTTCTAGGGCTTTAACTAACAATCTCCCACTAGCACTAGTACCAATCACTATGATATCTAATACCTAGTGACCTAGTGTGACCATCATGCTTCCTCTCTGCAAAGCCTTGGGTCAATGGATCTGCGATGTTAGCTTCTATCGGTACTCTGCATATCCTCACATCTCCTCTATCGATGATCTCTCGAATGAGATGGAAGCGCCCGCGATATGTGTTTGGTCCAGATGTGATCGAGGTTCCTTAGCCTGTGCAATAGTCCTATTGTTGTCACTATAGAGGTCTATTGGATCTGCAATGCTAGAACTACCCCAAGTTCACTGATGAACTTGCGGAGCCAAATAGCCTCCTTTCTTTGCATCGGATCTTTGCAATATACTCTTCGTTGTAGAATCGGCAATCGTGTCTGCTTGAACTCTTCCACTCACGCTCCACCATTCGAGCAAAACACGTACCGATTTGCGATCTATAGTCATCCTTGTCTGTTTGGAAGCTTGCATCAACGTAACCCTTTAGCTTAGCTCCTCATTGCCTCGAATATCGAAATATTCTTTCGTTCTTCGTAAGTACTTAAGAATATTTTTATTTGCTATCCGATGACTTTCACGATCGTAGTATCTACTCGTCATGCTCAAAGCATACGAGGCGTCGGAGACAGTACAAAGCATGGCGTACATGATAGACCCTATAGGCGATGCATAAGGGATCTTATCCATGCGATCTCTCTCCTCCTTAGAAGAGGGACATTGAGTCTTGAAAGACTCACACCATGTGATAAAGCGAAACCCTTTCTTAGAATTTTGCATAGCAAAACGATCTAGCACTTTATCAATGTATGTACTGACTTAGGCCAAGTAATCTTCTAGATCTATCTCTATAGATCTTGATGCCTAGAATATAGGCACTTCACCTAAGTCCTTCATCGAGAAACAATTCCCTAACCACATCTTCACAGACCGGAGTGAGGGAATATCATTTCCGATGAGAAGTATGTCATCTACATACAAGACAAGAAATACAAGCTGTGCTCCACTATTTCTCTTGTAGACACAAGGCTCATCTTCATTCTTGATGAAACCAAACTCTTTGATTGCATCATCGAATCGAAGATTCCCGAGAGGCTTGCTTTAGTCCATAAATGGACCTTTGCGGTTTGCATACCTTTCGCAGATGCTTTGGATCTTCAAAACCCTCGGGTTGTGTCATGTACACATCCTCGAGTAGCTTTCCATTCGAGCGGTTTTGACATCCATCTGCCAGATCTCATAATCGTGGTAGGCTGCAATAGCAAGTATGATCCGAATGGATTTAAGCATCGCAACTGGTGAAAAGGTTTCATCATAGTCAATACCATGAATTTGTTTGAATCCTTTAGCCACCAATCTACCTTTATAGGTATGCTTATCACCATCCATGTCAGTCTTTACTTTAAAGACCCACTTACACCCAATGGGTTTTACCCCTTCAGGTGGATCAACCAAGGTCCATACTTGGTTAGTGTACATGGATTCCATTTCGGATCTCATGGCCTCTAGCCATTTCTCGGAATCTGGGCTCATCATAGCTTCTTGATAGGATGTAGGCTCGTCAAGATTGATAAGCAATACATCACCATTGTCAGTCAAGAGAAAAGAATATCTCTCGGGTTGACGACGGATCCTATTAGATCTACGAAGAGGTTGGCCTACTTGAACAGGTGTTTGCTCCACAACTCTTTGGGCAACAAATTCCTCATCCACAACACTTTGTGGTGCCTGTTCATTTTCCATCGAAGCCTTAGTGTTATCATCATCTTGAACTTCTTCAAGATGAATTTTACTCCCACTAGTATTTCTAGAAATAAATTCTCTTTCTAGAAAGACAAAGACATTTGCAACAAACACCTTGCCAAGTGTGGGATTGTAAAAGTAATATCCCTTAGTTTCCTTGGGATATCCTCTGAAATAACACTTATCGATTTGGGTCCTAGTTTATCCGAGACTTGGCGTCTAACGTAAGCTTCACAACCCCAAATCTTTATAAAAGACATTTTGGGACTCTTCGGTCCATATCGTATATGGTGTCTTTTCTACGGCTTTTGATGGAACGCGATTAAGTGTAAGCGGTTGTCTCTAGAGCTAAACCCCAAAGGAAGTAGGTAGATCGATCTGGCTCATCATTGATCGTACCATATCTAATAAGTCGATTTCTCCTCTCATATACACCATTCCGTTGTGGTGTTCGGGAGTGAGTTGGGATATTATCCCACACTCGGCCAGTGATCACGAAACTCTTGACTAAGGTATTCACCACCTCGATCTCGATCAAGTAGCTTAATACGCTTAGTTGGTTTTGTACTTCATTCTTGAATTCTTTGAACTTTTCAAAGGATTGACTTATGTCTCATCAAATATAAGTAGTCAAATCTACTCACATCATCGTGAAAGTAATAAAGTACTTATAGCCTCCTCGGCCCGACATTGAAAGGGCCACATACATCGGTATGTATGAGTCCTAACAAGTCCGTCGCTCTCGCCATGTCCACTAAATGGAGTTTTAGTCATCTTTCCTAAAAGACAAGACTCGCATACCTCGTATGATTCAAAATCAAATGAGTCCAATAATCCATCTTTATGGAGTTGGGATATGCGTTTTCATTTATGTGACCTGGCGGACGATGCGAGATATGTGCAGTTCAAATCATTCGATTTGAACCGTTTGTATTTACGTTATAAATTGGGTTATCTAAATCTAGAACATAGAGACCATTCATAAGTGGTGCATTACAATAGAACATTTATTTAAATAAATGGAACAATATTTGTCCTTTATTATAAAGAAAAGTTTTCTTGTCTAAACAAGATCTGAAATTATGTTCTTTGTTAATGCGGTACATAGAAGCACTCCTCTAGTTCTAAGATAAGCCCGGTGGGCAAAGACAAAGAATATGTTCCTACTACTCTGGGAACTTTGCGCCATTGCCTACTCGTAGGTCCACTTAGCCCTTTGCCATTATTCTACTATTTCTCAGTCCCTGCACATTAGTACAAATGTGAGATGCACATCCGGTATCTAATACCCATGTAGAAGAAATAGATAGATTAACTTCTATAACGTGTATACCTGAGGCAGAAGTACCACTTCTCTTGTTCTTTACTTCCTCAAGGTAGACTTTACAGTTCCGCTTCCAGTGTCCAGTCTCACCGCATGGAAGCATCCCTTCCTTAGGTACTTTACCTTTACCCTTTGAAGTGGATGAATTGGCCTTGCCTTTGGCTTGGGTCTTACCCTTGCCTTTGCGCTTACCTTTGTCCTTCTTGACCATTAGTACATTACTAACTTTCTTCTTGAGATTTGGTTCAGCAGTTCTTAACATGCTGAGAATCTCAGGCAAAGGTTTATCAATTTCATTCATGTTATAATTCATGACGAATTGATTGTATGCTTCCTGCGATTGCGAGGATAACATCGGTTGCCAATTCTTGGCTCGTGGAAAACCTAGTCTTTCAGGTTCTCAAGCGTACCCAATCATTTTAGTCGTGAGTTCCTACAGGTGTTCCTTCTTGCATCTTGCATGCAAAAAGAGCCTTAGACACTTCAAAACGCTCGTGCCTAGCTTGTCCTTGATATAGTTGTTTCAAGTGCTCAACCATATCATAGGCATCCATGTTCTCATGTTGCTTCTGAAGCTCAGAGTTCATGGTGGCAAGCATAAGGCATGACACATCTAATGCGTCATCTTGATGCTTCTTATAAGTATCCTTTTCAAAGACAGTGGCCGTAGGGCGGGTATTTCAGGTAGCTTTGCTCTAGGACATATAGTTTGCGTTCTTGCATGAGGATAATCCTCAAGTTCCTATACCAGTCAAGAAAGTTTGCTCCATTAAGCTTGTCCTTCTCAAGGACAGATCGCAAGTTGAGGGGGTGTGTCGTGTTAGATGACATGGTGATCTACAACATTAAAAATGCAAAGTTAAGTATCATACCTAAATCATTTAATTAGGCCTTTAATTAAATGAGGCTCCCACTAAATTCTCATAGCTACTATTTAGCTATAAATTTATATGGGATAAAGATCCACATCATAATTCGTCTTGAGTTAGCTTTGGCTAATCGCCCAAGACGTAGTATAATTAGGTAGGCAATCTTTTGCCAATTACATCTGATGTAACTCTTTAATAGCTTTGGTTAAGTTTTAGATTAGTTTAGTGTTTATTCCTAAACCGGCTTCGGTGTGGCGAGGCACAGGGCCTTCTTGGATATCGAGCAAATGACCACTTCTAAGACAAAGCCGATGTTCTGAAATCACACAAAACTAATGTTAACACTTATGTTCAAAGCTAATATATGCCTCTACTTTCTTAACCAATTAAGAAAACACTTAATTAAGTCTTAACCAAGGTGATAGCGGGACATCACGATTGTCCACTCGCACCCCTCCAAGATAAAATGCATTGCTTTGCTTTGGCAAACCCAATAACAAATGATCGAGGAAGTAGTGAGTACCAACTTTGGTAGGCATATCGTTTAGACTTATTAAGAAATAAACATGTATCATATACATATTAGCATACATCACATATAAGCTAAACTAATCATGCATCACATACATATTAAACTAACGTGTCATGGTTATGGCCCTTATTCTACAATCTTCTCAAGCCAATGAAAAGATTGATTGGTCAACCTAGGGATAGCATCTTCTCCTAAGTGCTTCCTTTTGGTTGTCTTGTGTGTTGACTTCCTCCTTGTAACCTCATCTTCCAATGGACCCTCCATCCTTGTTTTGTTCATTACAAAAGGAGAAATACTCGAGTTACATTCGAGTCTAAAACTAATTTTACAACAAGAATATTAGGAGAAAGGCACGACACGCAGGCCGTATTAAGAATTACAACACACAATCACAAACCTTTTGGGACTAGGACATAACCATGCACCATGTCATTTTAACTTTTAAAAGACATTGGATATTTTATTATGTTTGAAAATTTGCTAATGCAATTATCAACTCATAATAAAATTTATCCTACTTCTATATCACATATAAAATAGAGAAAACCTATTTTTATACGATCTTTCGCAAGTGGCTCTGATACCACTGTAGGGATCTCTCGTGTGCCTAATGGCATATGCGCAACGGAAAATAGGATCCCTTCCAAGTGATCCATGCGAAAGCAAACTCGTATAAAATAAATTTCTCTAAACCAAACCTATCTTATAGGAGAGGATTACCTTTGTTGCGTGCCCTTGTTAATCCCGCTTTTCCTTTCGGTTTGTTGGATCTTTAGCACGTTCAAGTGTCCGTGCCTCTATACGTATCCACACGAGCACACTCTTGTCTCACAAAAGGAAAACTAGAAGAGCTCTCCTTTACTTCTTGCTAGAGAAGTCCCTAAAGGAGAGGAAGAGAGGGAAAAGGAGAAAGGAAGAAGAAGACTCCTCTTCTTGCTAGCCTACACTCACAAACCCACACAACCAAAGCTTCCACCAAGCTCTCTCACAACCACAACACCAAAAACTCACTATGGCCGGCCACTCCATGGAGCCTTTTATAGGGTTGGAAAAACCCTTCCACCTCCTTCACATTCAATGCAATCCATTGCATTGAGACACACTCAAAAAGGATTTGGCTTCCTTGTTTGGCCGGCCACTTAAGGAGACAAAACCATTTTGTTTCCTTCCACCTTAAATAGCTTAGGTGGCATGCTTATGTGGCATGCTTATGTGGCATTCTTATGTGGCATTCATGCATGTTGAATTAATCTTATTAATTCAATTAAGCTTATGTTATCATATTGAATTAATCTTATTAATTCAATTAAGCTTATGTTATCATATTGAATTAATCTTATTAAATCAATAAGGTAACATATTGAATTAATCTCATTAAATCAATTAGCTAAAATTCTCATTAAGCTTAAAGTCCAAAAACCATTTTGTACTTAAGCTTATTCCCATATTATTCTAGTCAAACTAGAATACTCTAATTCCTCTAATTATCATGCTCTTTGTGTGTGACCCTATAGGCTCTCATAGCGTTGGCGGTGGACCTAAACTCTTTTAGATACACAAGCAATGGCGGCATCTAGCAATACATCATTGCTACCCAAAGTTCTGAGATAAGTCAAGATCCAAACTAACCTTTAGTGACTACTATATATATGTCCTTATCCTTGATATCGATTGATCAATGAGGCATAGACCGTGTCATCCTCGATCAATCTATGTGTTTCTTGATCCTGAGTAAACTAACTCAAACAAATGAGCTCAATATCTCATATTGACTCATTGAGCATAACCATGCGTTTTAGTAGTTCTACTCAATCAAGGCCCACCGATATCACTCCCGTCATATGGAAGGGATAGATCCCATCTACATCACTCACATCCCTCCGCATAATTTGTTACATACCCGAATCGCCTTTATGGTCCACCACATTTACGGGTGTGATACCAAAGTACATAACTCCTTATGTAGGGAACCGTAGTGACTTCAGGTCTAAGGACTATTCATACCAATAGTCACATGAGAAAGTTTATGACACTCATATAACGATCCATGAAACTTTCTCATGGCGGGTCAGTTCAGTATATATTCTCCAATATATACCCATGTGTCAACTTGATATCATATATCCATGACTTGTGAGATCAAGTCATCAATTGACCTACATGCTAGTCTTTATGTATTAATATTGCCCTTGCATATTAATACTCGACTAGGAACATTTAGGAAAGTGTTCTCTACAGCCTCTCATAATCAATTCTGCCAATTGATGTGCTGTAGATAAGAACCTACTTTTCTAGGGCATTATTATATTTAAATTAGCTGGCACAAGCAAGATGTAAATATAATAACCAATCCTTTGCCTTTATAGAATATGATACAAAATGTTCCCTATTCAACCATCACATGATTGGTTCTAGGGCTTTAACTAACATGACTAAGTCAACCAGCTGGGTTTACATGATGAACTTTATGAGCTCCTCAAGGGGACATCATCAACCTAATATATAGGACACGATTTCCTCCTATAATCAACGACACACCATGTAAATAATATTATTTCCCAACTTACCGGGCATATTGATTTAATCCATCTAAATCTCACCCACTGGTAAATCAAAGAAATAAATACTAAGTACATGTGCCCGTTATTATATCGGGATTAAGAGCATGTACAACATAATATCCGAGGTTCGATTCAATTATGTAGTCAGTACTAAATTGAATCACCTCTATGTCGGTCCCGCTCGATACACCTAAGTGTACCAGTGTAACTCTATGTTCAAGACAAAATAATACCAAGCTACACTACAACCATGCCAATGGTTTGTCCAAAACCATCTTGGTTGTGAGCCTCTACTTATACTTTACAAGGAACTAATAACATGATCTTCTGTGCCACACCAAGCACCATGTTATCTACAATGTAAAATATTAGATAATATGCACACATATAATAAATATATAAAGTGCAAACAATGATCATGTGATTCTTATTTCAAAATAAAATATTCATACAAAAAGAGCTAGGCTTTCAGTATACATTCCAACATCATCATTGACCTGACCATGTCCAACAAGGTCCGGTTACGCCTCTCAGATACACCATTATGTTGTGGTGTATATGGCGGAGTCCATTGAGACAATATACCATTGTCTCTTAGATAATCAAGAAATTCTTGACTTAAGTATTCACCACCTCGATCCGATCGAAGTATTTTAATACTCTTGTCATGTTGTTTCTCTACTTCATTTCTGAATTATTTGAACCTTTCAAAGGCATCAGACTTGTGTTTCATCAAGAACACATACCCAAACCGTGAGTGATCATCGGTGAAGGTAATGAAGTAGCTATAGCCTCCTAAAGCTTGAGTTGACATAGGTCCACATACATCAGTATGTATTAGACCTAGCAACTCTCTCACTCGTTCACCTTTTCCTGTAAAAGGTAACTTAGTCATCTTGCCTTTTAAGCATGATTCGAATGTATCGTATGAATCCAATTCAAACGATTTCAGAATTCCACATCGGTGTAATTCGGACATGCATTTCTTGCTTACATGGCCAAGATGACAATGCCACATGTAGGAGTCTATGTGATTATCCTTTTGAGCACGCTTGTTGCTCGCTTCGATATTGAAAATGTCACTGGATACGTCCAACGTATAAATGTCATTGCTCAAAGTTCCAGTTCCATAAAGTACGCCATTCAAAGTTATATAAAAACAATTGTTACTAAACGTCAAATGGTAATCATTTCTATTTAAGCAGGAAATAGAAACAATGTTCTTTATTAGAGAAGGAACACAATAGCAATTGTCCAGTTCCAAGACTAGTCCACTAGGGAGCTTCAGCAAATAAGTTCCGATGGCGACCGCAGCAACCTTTGCTCCATTGCCAACTCGTAAATTTGACTCCCCTCTGACGAGTCTTCTTTTATTCCTTAGCCCCTGTATGTCATTACATATATGTGAGCCACACCCAGTATCCAATACCCAAGTGTCTAAGAAAATAGAATGACAATCAATAACGAAGATACCTAAAGAGGATGGGGCATCAGATGCCTTCTTCTTCTTCATGGACTCAAGATAAATCTTGCAGTTTCTTCGCCAGTGGCCTTCCTTGCCACAATGATGGCAAGTGGCCTTTTTGTCTTTGCCTTCTTGTTCTTCCCTTTCATTCCTTTGCCTTCCTCTTAGAACCTTTCTTTGAGGAATCAACTAACAGAACCGCCTTCTCCTCATGCTTCACAGAAGGCTCCACAGTCTTCAGAATATTGAGGAGCTCAGGAATAGTGGATTCTAATTTGTCCATCTGATAGTTCATCACAAATTGTGAGAAACTCTTGGGCAAACAATGCAGAATTAAGTCAATACTTAATTCATGATCCATCACAAACCCGAGGGTGGCTAGCCACTCGATGTACCCGTTCATCTTTAGCCTGGCCCGCACTGAGCGAACCTTCTTGCATCTTAGTGGTGAAGAGGAGCACGGAGACTTGAACCTTCGGATCTCGCTTGCTCATCAAACAACTCATGAAGATGGAAGACCATAGTATTAGCATCCATATGCTCATCTTTGCTTTTTTGCTCGGTACCATCGCTAGCATGATGCAACTCGCCCGATTTCGAGAATCTGCACATGCTTACGATAGACCAACATTTGATGCAGGTTGCATCGTCCTTAGGGCGGTTGGGAAGAGCTCTTCAAGGACATATGCTAGCTTTTTAGCCTTGAGAACAATTCTCGAGTTTCTAAGCGATCCGAGGAAGTTAGGCCCGGTCGATTTGTTTGAATCCAAAATAGTGCACAAATTCAAAGCGTCATGATCAATCGATTAACCTAGAAATACAAAGCGAGCATATATGAAAATGATTTTAAAATGCATCAATATACATTTATAAATCCCATTCATTTTTGAATTTCAAAAACCCCAAAATCACTTGAGAGATCGTAGGTCCATCTCGAATGGGTTGATATCCATCGTAGATATGAACAACCTTGGAGAGAGTCAACAAGCCATTCATAACTCGATGGTAGGTATCAAATATACCGATTGCATATCACGTATATGCAACTATCACAATGTGCTATCAACTAATTGAATGTTCACACATACATTGGGTTGTTAACACATTAACAAGTATGCATCATATGCATAGCACTCAACTTCACCTCCCTTTACATCGACCTTGGAGAGAGTCCAACAAGCCGATGCTCCAGGTTAAAGCCAACCCATTAATCAAGATATAGTTTTAATATGGTTAGAGGGCATTCAACCAATTAGCCCGGCTTGGAGAGAGTCCAACAACCAAAGCTAACGATTGACCTCTGACTCTTACCATATTAGTATTAAACTATTCCATGGTTTGATCATGTTCGGGTTCGAGCCGGGCTTGGAGAGAGTCCAACAACCCGAACAAGAAACGGAACTCTGGTTCTAACCATATTAATGGAAGGTGTGGGCTTTAATATTGAGTTAGGGTTTTTATGTCTCATCCTCTTTGCATGCAAATAACTATTTTCTACATGACATGACATACATGACATACATCTACATGTCACGACACGCATGACATAATGATATGCATCTAATGCAATTATATGGCATACAATTATGTCATGAACAATATTTCCTTATATGTCATAACTATTTATGGAAATAAAATATGTTTAAGATTTGATTCTCCAAATCAAATCATGATTAAATTAGGAAATAAATTTCCAAATCTAATCATATATTTTATTTGTGTAAATAGTTGATTAAGGAAAGTCAATTTAGGAAACCAATTTCCTAAATCATCAAAACTACTTATGGAAATAAAATATTTTAAGATTTGATTTCCCAAATCAAATCATGATTAAATTAGGAAACAAATTTCCAAAATCTAATCAAATATTTTATTTATGGAAAATATCAATTTGCATAAATACTTCCAACTTTCCAAAAGTGGAAGATTTCCATAAATACTTCTAAACTTTCCAAAATTGAAAAATTTCCATAAATACTTCTAAGTTTCCAAAAGTAGAAAATTTCTAGAAATATCATTATGACTATCGCAAAACAATTTTACGATTATGTCGAAACACAACCTGGGCTCACGATACCCTTTGTTGGGTTTACACCATGTGATGTGTGTTCGAACATGTTTCGTAAACATGTGCACAGCGGAAGGAATAAAATAATAAATCTAATTTATTAAAATACACACATCACACGCATGCATAGTACAACATGTGTAGACATAACCATAAATTAAAATTTTGCAATAAAAGGAAATTTACACTACGTATACCTGACGTATCACGTGCAGCAGAAAAGGCATCAACCGGAACGATTCTTGTTAGAATCGTCTCTATCCGTATCCACGCCGAGTATCTTCGGGATGACTTCACTAAGTCACGAGCCTCGTCTTCGTACGGGTTACTAGCCTCGTGTTGAAGACAATGTGATCGAGAGAAGATCACGATCCGAATCAAAATTCGGATCCAAAACGAGTCCTCAAAAACTCGCTTATCCGGAGAGGAATTCGTCAACCGTTTGACGAATCCTTCGTCCTTCACCTATGAGGATTGCCAGAGATCGAATCCCCGGCAAGGGAGGCGCTGTCGGAGCTCCACACATCGTCCAAACGACGCTCCGACAAGAAGGAAACAAGCTGTCCAGAAAACTGGACAGCTTTGGTGGAGACCTTGCGCCGGCCAAATAAGGAAAGCAATGTGCTCACGTTGTCGCCGGAGCCAAGGATGATCACCGGAGCTCCTCCGGCAGTAGCTCGACGCCGGCAAGTGGAGAAGACGGCAGTAGGTGGTCGCCGGTTGGAGGAGTTGGGCGGCGGCAAGGAGTTGGCGCCGACTAGATGGAGAGGAGGGAGAGGTTGGGCGGCCACAATTAGGTTAGGGATTTTGATTAGGGTTTAACAAAAACCCTTAAGCCTTATTTTATAGAGAACAAATTCTCTTAATGGTTATTGGATCATAACCAAAGGCCCGTTAACTTGCACCATTCATTTAAGTTAAAATAAACCAAACCATGATGGTTTATTTTAAGTTAAAATGAACCGAACCAACTTTGGTTCATTCGTTTAAAACAAACCAAACCCCTTTGGTTTATTCTCCTCTGTTGGATTAGAACCAAACCATTTTGGTTCGTCCATCATGTCTTCATAAGACACGGCCCATCCACACTTCCATTGCGACTGAAACGATTTCATGCTCGCTTCTTGTTTGGTCCAACCAAACCTAGTTTCTCTCGGTATGAGAATCTCATTCTCAAGCTCGTTTTAAATCCTTCGGATTACGCTCGTTGTGCGTGTGACCAAATAGGTTCTCGGTTTATGTTGGTCATCTATAATTAACCATTAATTATAAAATGATCATGAGTGACACCTAGTAGTACATCATGATCCCCAATTAATCGAAAAGATCAACGGTTGATCCAGAACTATTTCTAAAACCCTTCAGCAGCTCGAATGAATCGTGCCTCATTCCCTTCACTCATCTTATACCCACTTGGTTCAGGACATGGTCTATAGTGTCAGTCCCCACTAGTGACACACGCTTTTCGCCCAAGTATCATTTTCTCGTCCTACGGATTCTAGTTACTGCACATGTATCGAAGAGTACCTTACTCTAAACATATAATGCTTTGGCCAAAGACTTTAGTAACAATCCGACGAGAGGCCATGAGTATACATCTCCTCGCAAGGAGTGGTGAATCCTTTATATGCTATTCAAACACGTTCGATCACTTCGACTTATACTCAATCATCCCGGGTCCACATCTCCTCAGAGATGCTTGCTTAAGATGTCAAAGCATAAGTCTTCATGATCAAGATGACTTGAATTCCGCAAGTCAAAGGAACATCACACTTAAGTTACAGTAAGAACTTCATTGACATATCTATATATATGCAGAGAACCATATGAAGTCTTACGGCTTGTCACTCCAAGGAACTAGTTACCATAACTAGCATCCACGATTAACTCCGGACATCACAATATCTCCAGCTAGTGAGAATGAGCTGCTTGGATACACCAAGGAGTATACCTCATGCTAGTCTCGACAAAATCGATGGTGTCCAAATCCATCGATTCATCGACTAGGGATAATTCTGATACATCACAATTACACATGTAGAGAGATGCTCACTAGTTGTGATCCAATCACAAATTCTCTCTTGCTGTGAATCGTATCATGGACATTCAGTAAATGAGTTTAAGATCTAATCAAATACATGAAAACATGTATACTCAAATAGTGAATCTTCATTTATCATATAAATGGTTCAAACATAAGGTGATTGCCTTAGGACATCTCTCATATATCACAAACACATGGTTCATCATATGAACCTAATCTCCATCTAATTGCCCTTTGTGTGTGACCCTATATGTTCTTGTGTTAGTAATATATGAGAGATGTCCTAAGGCAATTGCCTTATGTTTGAACCATTTATATGGTAAATGAAGATTCACTATTTCAGTATACATGCTTTCATGTATTTGATTGGATCTTAAACTCATTTACTGAATGTCCGCGATGCGATTCACAGCATGAGAGAATTTGTGATTGGATCACAACTAGTGAGTATCTCTACATGTGTAATTGTGATGTATCAGAATTATCCCTAGTCGATGAATTGATGGATTTGGACACTATCGATCAATCGAGAATAGCACGCAGGCATACTCGCTGTATCCAAGCATTTGATTCTCAGCGGGAAGACGATGTCCGAGTCGTGGATGCTATTATGGTAACTAGTTTATTGGAGTGACCAGCCGTAAGACTTCATATGGTTCTCTGCATATATAGATATGTCAATGAAGTTCTTACTGCGACTTAAGTGCGATGTTCCTTTGACTTGCGGTATTCAAGTCATCTTGATCGTAAAGACTTATGCTTTGACATCTTAAGCAAGCATCTCTGAGGAGATGTGGACCCGGGATGATTGGGTATAAGTCGAAGTGATTGAAGGTGTTTGAATAGCCTATAAAGGATTCACCACTCCTTGCGAGGAGATGTATACCCATGGCCTCTCATCGGATTGTTACTAAAGTCTTTGGCCAAAGCATTACATGTTTAGAGTAAGGTACTCTTCGATACATGTGCAGTAACTAGAATCTATAGGACGAGAAAATGATACTTGGGCTAGGTGTGACGTAGTCAGCCTAGTGGTGACTGACACTATAGACCATGTCCTGAACCAAGTGGGTATAAGATGAGTGAAGGGAATGAGGCACGATTCATTCGAGCTGCTGAAAGGTTTCAGAAATAGTTCTGGATCAACCGTTGATCTTTTCGGTTAATTGGGGATCATGATGTACTACTAGGTGCCACTCATGATCATTCTATAATTAATGGTTAATTATAGACGGCCAACATAAACCCAGAACCTATTTGTTCACACGCACAACGAGCGTAATCCGAAGGATTTAAAACGAGCTTGAGAATGAGATTCTTAGACCGAGAGAAACTAGGTTTGGTTGGACCAAACATGAAGCGAGCATGAAATTGTTTTCAGTCGCAATGAAAGCGTGGATGGATCGTGTCTTTTGAAGACATAATGGATGAACTAAAATGGTTTGGTTCTAATCCAATGGAGGAGAATAAACCAAAGGGTTTGGTTTATTTTAAACGAATGAACCAAAGTTGGTTCGGTTCGTTTTAACTTAAAATAAACCATCATGGTTTGGTTTATTTTAACTTAAATTAATGGAGCGGGTTAACGGACTTTATGGTTATGATCCAATAACCATTAAGAGAATTAGTTCCCTATAAAAGAGGGCTTAAGGGTTTGTTAAGCCCTAATCCAAAAAGCCCTTGACCTAATTGTTGCGGCCCCCTCCTCTCCTTGGAGAAGTCGGCACCAACAACCTTGTGCCACCGCCCACCCACTTGTGCCGCCGTCCAAATTGTTGCCGGCATCCAAGCTTCGGCCGGTGATCCTCCGGTGATCTCCTTTGGGTTCGGCATCAAGGTGAGCATCATCCTACCCTTTTTGGCCGGCCCCTACTCCTCCACCAAAGCTGTCCAGTTTTCTGGACAGCTTGTTTCCCTCTCGTCGGAGCGTCATTTGGATGACGTTTGGAGCTCCGACAGCGGTAGCCTTGCCGGGGATTCGATCTCCGGTAATCCTCATAGGTGGAGGACGAAGGATTCGTCAAACGGTTGACGAATACCTCTCCAGAGAAGCGAGTTTTGAGGACTCGTCATTGGATCCGAATTTGGATTCGGATCGTGATCTTCTCTCGATCACATCGTCTTCAACACGAGGCTAGTAACCCGTACGAAGACGAGCCTCGTGACTTAGTGAAGTCATCCCGAAGATACTCGGCGTAGACACGGATAGAGACGATTCTAGCGAGGATCGTTCTGGTTGATGCCGTTCCCGTTACACATGATACGTAAGGTATACGTAGTTAAATTTCCTTTTATTGCAAAATTTAAATTTACAGTTATGTCTACACATGTTGTACTATGCATACGTGTGGTGTGTGTGTTGTAATAAATGTAGATTTATTATTTTTATTTCTTCCGCTGTGCACATGTTTGAGAAACATGTTCGAACACACACTCGCTGCGGTGTCGGAAACCCAACAGTGGTATCAGAGCCTAGGTTGTGTTTCAACATAATCGTAAAATTGTTTTGCGATAGTCATAATGATATTTTTGGAAATTTTCTACTTTTGGAAAGTTAGAAGTATTTATGGAAATTTTTCAATTTTGAAAAGTCTAGATGTATTTATGGAAATCTTCCACTTTTCGAAAGTTGGAAGTATTTATGGAAATTGATATTTTCCATAAATAAAATATTTGATTAGATTTTGGAAATTTGTTTGCTAATTTAATCATGATTTGATTTGGGAAATCAAATCTTAAAATATTTTATTTCCATAAGTAGTTTTGATGATTTAGGAAATTTGTTTCCTAAATTGACTTTCCTTAATCAACTATTTCCACAAATAAAATATGTGATTCGATTTGGAAATTTGTTTCCTAATTTAATCATGATTTGATTTGGAGAATCAAATCTTAAACATATTTTATTTCCATAAATAGTTATGACATATAAGGAAATTATGTACATGACATAATTGTATGCCATGTAATTGCATTAGATGCATATCATTATGCCATGCGTGTCGTGACATGTAGATGTATGTCATGTATGCCATGCCATGTAGATAATAGTTATTTGCATGCAAAGAGGATGAGACATAAAAACCCTAACTCAATATTAAAGCCTACACCTTCCATTAATATGGTTAGAACCAGAGTTCTGTTTATTGTTCGGGTTGTTGGACTCTCTCCAAGCCCGACTCGAACTCGAACATGTTCAAACCATGGAATAGTTTAATACTAATATGGTAAGAGTCAGAGGTCAATCATTAGCTTTGGTTGTTGGACTCTCTCCAAGCCAGGCTAATTGGTTGAATGCGCTCTAACCATATTAAAACTATGTCTTGATTAATGGGTTGACTTTAACCTGGAGCATCGGCTTATTGGACTCTCTCCAAGGTCGATGTGAAGGGAGGTGAAGTTGGGTGCTATGCATATGATGCATACTTGTTAATGTGTTAACAACCCGATGTATGTGTGGACATTCAATTAGTTGATAGCACATTGTGATAGTTGCATATACGTGATATGCAATCGGTATATTTGATACCTACCATCGTGGTTATGAATGGCTTGTTAGACTCTCTCTAAGGTTGTTCATATCTATGTTGGATATCAACCCATTCGGAGATGGACCTACGATCTCCCGAAGTGATTTTGGGGTTTTTGAAATTCGAAAAATGAATGGGATTTATGAATGTATATTGATGCATTTTAAAATCATCTTTCTCATATATGCTTGATTTTGTATTTCTGAGTTGTCGATTGATCATGATGTCTTTGAATTTGCATTCCATTTTGGATTCGAATAAATTGACTCGGCCGAACTTCTTGGACTGACTTAAAAACTTGAGAATTGTTCTCAAGGTGGAAAAGCTTGCGTATGTCCTCGAAGAGCCTCTTCCCGCTCGTTCTAGTGATAACACAACTCTAGACCAATTGTTGGCTTATCAGAAACATGTGAGTGATTCTGAACAAGTGAGTTGCATCATGCTAGTCGATGGTACACAGAGCGACATGAGCATATGGATGCTCATACCATGGTCCTTCATCTTTATGAGTTGTTTGATGAGCAAGTGAGATTCAAAAGGTTGAAGTCTCGACTCCTCTTCACCACGAAGATGCAAGAAGGTTAAATTGGTATCGCCAACATGCTGAAGACTGTGAAGCCTTCTGAGAAGCATAAGTAGGGGACGGTGCTGTTAGTTGATTCCTCGAAGAAAGGTTCTAAGAGGGAGTCAAAGGAACAGTAGAAGGGGAAGAAGAAAAAGTCTAAAAAGGCAGAACTAGCTCAAAAGGGCACTTGCCATCATTATAGCAAGGAGGGCTATTGGTGAAAAAATTGCAAGATTTATCTTGTGTTCGTGAAGAAGAATAAGGCATCGGATGCCCCATCTTCTTCAGATATCTTCGTTATTGATTGTCATTCTATTTCCTCAAACACTTGGGTATTGGATACTAGGTGTAGCTCACATGTATGTCATGATATACATGGGCTAAGGAATAGAAGAAGACTCGTCAAGGGAGAGTCAAATTTACGTGTTGGGAATGGAGAAAAGGTTGTTGCACTCGCCATCGGAACATATTTGTTGAAACTCCCTGCAGGACTTGTCTTAGAACTGGACAATTGCTTTTGAGTTCCTTCGTTGATAAAGAACATCATTTCTATTTCTTGTTTAAATAGAAATGGGTACCATTTGACTTTTAGTAACAATTGTTGTTACATAACTTTGAATGGAGTTCTTTATGGGACTGGAACTTTAAGCAATGGTATTTATACGTTGGACGTATCCAGTGATGTTTTCAATATCGAAGCGAGCAACAAGCGTGCTCGAAAGGATAATCAATTAGACTCCTACATGTGACATTGTCGTCTTGGCCATGCAAGCAAGAAACGCATGTCCGAATTACACCGATGTGGAATTCTGGAATCGTTTGAATTGGATTCATACGATACATGCGAATCATGCTTAAAAGGCAAGATGACTAAGTTTCCTTTTACAGGAAAAGGTGAACGAGTGGGAGAGTTGCTAGGTCTAATAGATACTGATGTATGTGGACTTATGTCAACTCAAGCTTTAGAAGGCTATAGCTACTTCATTACCTTCACCGATGATCACTCACAGTTTGGGTATGTGTTCTTGATGAAACACAAGTCTGATGCCTTTGAAAGGTTCAAAGAATTCAGAAATGAAGTAGAGAAACAACATGACAAGAGTATTAAAATACTTCGATCGGATCGAGGTGGTGAATACTTAAGTCAAGAGTTTCTTGATTATCTAAGAGACAATGGTATATTGTCTCAATGGACTCGCCATATACACCACAAAGATAATGGTGCATCCGAGAGGCGACCTCATGACATTGTCAGGTCAATGATGAATCATGCGAATCTTCCCAAGTCCTTTTGGGGCTATGCACTTCAGATAGCTATTTACTTGTTAAACAGAATGCCAACCAAGGTAGTCTCTACTACTCCATATGAGATATGGAATAGTAAGTAACCTCATGTATCTTACTTGAAGATATGGGGTTATCCTACTTATGTGAAGCGGACTGTATCATACAAGTTGGATGCTAAGTCTGATAAATGTCTATTTATTGGATACCCTAAGGAAACAAGGGGTTACCAATTCTATCATCATGTGGAACAAAAGGTGTTTGTTTCAAGGCATGCTGTATTTCTAGAGAAAGAGTTTCTCTTGCAAGAAAATAGTGGGAGTGTTGTCGAGCTTGAGGAGGCTCGAGAGACTCAAATAGACATTGATGAGATACCTTGTGAAGCACAACAGCCGACAACTCATAGTGATGAGCAATCGGCTGGACCTATTGAAACACTACATCTTCGTAGATCTGGTAGAACACGCAATATTCCTGAGAGATATGGATTTCTCGTAAGTTAATCGAACGACGTGTTACTCATTGTTGATCAAGAGCATACCAGTTATGAAGAAGTTCTGACAAGTTCAGAAAGGGATAAGTGGCTTGAAGCCATGAAGTCGGAAATGAATTCCATGTATGAAAACCAAGTTTGGAACTTGGTTGACTCACCTGAAGGCATAAAGCCTATAGGGTGCAAGTGGGTTTTCAAGAAGAAAATCGACATGGATGGTAATGTGATTACCTATAAGGCTAGATTAGTGGTGAAAGGATATCGTCAAAAGCAAGGTGTTGATTATGACGAAACCTATTCGCCTATAGCTATGCTTAAATCCATTCGGATGCTCCTGGCCATAGCGGCTCATTATGATTATTGTTAGTGCTTATAAGCTCCACATATCTCCACAATGGTATGATATTGTCCACTTTGGGTCTAAGCCCTCATGGTTTTATTTTTGGGCTTTACCCAAAAGGCCTCAAACCAATGGAGATATCTTTTTTCTTATAAGCACATGATCTTTTCCATGTCTTACCAATGTGGGACTTTGATTGTATTCCCCATACTCCCAACAATCCCCCCCTCAAACGAAGGACCACATTGGGCCCCCTTCAAGCCTATCCCTCCTCGAAGGACTTTCTCTGCTTGATGTCCGATCTTCAACCCACCAGGACTTCCTGTCAGTTGTTCGGTCCCCCCGACCCAACTAGACTTCCTTCCTGATGTCTGGTTCTCTTGATCCGGACGTGGGAGCTCAACTTCCTTCGTTCGAGGTTCATGGCTTGACATGGACCATGGCTCTGATACCAATTGTTGGATCGAAAGTGTCGCTAGAGGGGGGGGGTGAATAGCGATACGATGTCGATAAAAAACTTTTGCAATAAGTAAAAAGCAAGTAGAGAGTGCACAGCGGAAATATAAAGTAGACAAGATATTTTTACGTGGTTCACAATCTTTCGATTGCTAATCCACGGCCCTAGTGATCCTTGATCACGCACGAGGGCAATTCACTAAAACCACTCCTCCTCGCTGGAGGTAGGAGCAACGACATAAAAGAAATCAAGGCAAAGGACACTCCTTTCCTTGTTACGATTAAAGCACAAAGACAATTTAAAGAAGTAGAACTTAAATAAATATACCGACAACTCTTATAAGTAGAAGATGTAGCTTTCGTTGTCGGCGCACTTCGTCAGAGCAAATGTGAGTAGTAGTAGCTATGCTACGACGTGTTGAGAGCTCTTGAATTCTTGTTATTTGCTTGGCTTGAACATGTCTATTTATGGATATTGATCTATGAATTTAGACATAGGTAGTGTCCAAGGTGAGGTTCTTATCCCCAAGACTTGTTCATCCACATCCTCATGCTAACTCAAGGATGAGGTGTTTCATCCAACCACCTTGTGCCACCTCCAACCTCCTTGCGCCTAACTCAAGGATGAGGTGTTTCATCCAACCACCTTGTGCCACCTCCAACCTTCTTGTGCGCCAACTCAAGGATGAGGTGTTTCATCCAACCACCTTGTGCCACCTCCAACCTCCTTGGGCGCCAACTTGAGGATGAGGTGTTTCATCCAACCACCTTGTGCCACCTCCAACCTCCTTGGGCGCCAACTTGAGGATGAGGTGTTTCATCCAACCACCTTGTGCCACCTCCAACCTCCTTGGGCGCCAACTTGTTGGAGCCATTCAACTTGTGCCACATCATGGGAGCCAACCATCTTGTGCCAACTCACCTTATTTTGGGCGCCCACCACAAGGAAGCTTGGTGATGGTTTGGATGTCCACCTTGATGACCACATCACCCTTGTACCAAAACACGAGTCAAGTCCAAATTCACCCCTTGAAATTCGAGCCTTTTCGAGGTCGGAACTTGACTAGCTGATCAGTAGTCAAAGGGTTTTGACCGCAAAGATAAGTTAGCTTAAAATATAAAGTACGATGGTTCTAACCATCCGATCTCGACCTAGACCTTCCATTGGAGGTATTGGGTCGATCTACGCTTAACGACCTTGCTTCGCTTTCACACGAGCTTACCTTGTAGCCTCGCTCGCCTTCACCCGAGTACCTCGGCTTCCTCCAAGTCCTCTGGCGTGTCGACCACCTCGGTTCCCACCGGGTGTCGCAGACCTTCCGCTCAACTTTAGCATTTCTGCACACTTAATTGAGCTCGTAAGATAACAAATATACCCTTAACTATTGAGCCTTTTGCCATAATCAAAATACCGGTTCGACTTTGGTGCCCACTGCACCAACAATTATGAGATATGGCAGATGGATGTGAAAATAGCTTTCCTTAATGGAAACCTGCTTGAGGACGTGTATATGATACAGCCTGAGGGTTTCACATCGGTTGATAAAACCAAGGTATGCAAATTGCGACGGTCCATATATGGATTGAAGCAAGCATCCAGGAGGTGGAATATCCATTTTGATGAGACAATCAAAAAGTTTGATTTCTCACAAAATCCAGACGAACCTTGTGTGTACAAGAAGGTTAGTGGGAGTGCAGTCATGTTCCTAGTATTATATGTCGATGACATATTACTTATAGGAAACGATATTTCAGTCTTACAGTTAGTTAAGGCTTGGTTATCCAAGACATTCTCTATGAAAGACCTGGGAGAAGCAACCTACATCCTCGAGATTAAGATCTATAGAGATAGATCGAAACGGTTGCTTGGTCTTTCGCAGTCTACATATATAGACCGAGTGCTAAAGAGGTTTAGCATGTCGGAATCCAAGAAAGGTTTCCTACCCATCAAGCATGGGATACACCTTTTGAAGTCTATGTGTCCGCGCACAGAAGACGAGAGGATTTACATGAGTAAGATTCCCTATGCATCCGCAATAGGATCTATCATGTATACTATGTTATGTACGAGGCCCGATGTATCATCTGCTCTGAGTGTCACGAGCAGATACTAGTCTGATCCAGGAATGGATCATTGGGTGGCTGTTAAGACAATCCTTAAGTACTTAAAAAAACTAAGGATGTGTTCCTAATATATGGAGAAGGGTACATGGTGATACATGGGTATACGGATGCTAGTTCTAGATAGACAAGGATGATTCCATGTCTTAGTCTGGGTATGTATTAACCTGGAATGGAGGTGCAAATAAGTTGGAAAGGTTCCAAGCTTGACACTATAGCGGATTCTGCCACTAAGGCAGAATACATTGCAGCATTGGAAGCAGCAAAGGAAGCGGTTTGGATGAAGAAGTTCATCTCTGAACTTGATGTGGTCTCATCAATGATCCAAACATGTGCTTTGCCGCTATCATCTTATCAGAGAGATCATCAGTAGGAAGGAAATACAAATCGAGAAAATCTCCACTGAAAGGAACTTAGCGGATCCTTTGACTAAGGCATTACCTCAAAGTAAGTTTGAGGGTCATGTTAGAGCTTATGGTATTGGATACCGTAGCGATTGGCATTAGGCCAAGTGGGAGTCTGTTAGTAATATATGAGAGATGTCCTAAGGCAATCGCCTTATGATTGAACTATTTATATGATAAATGAAGATTCACTATTTGAGTATACATGCTTTCATGTAATTGATTGGATCTTAAACTCATTTACTGAATGTCCGCGATGCGATTCACAGCATGAGAGAATTTGTGATTGGATCACAACTAGTGAGTATCTCTACATGTGTAATTGTGATGTATTAGAATTATCCCTAGTCGATGAATTGATGGATTTGGACACTATCAATTCTGTCGAGACTAGCACGAGGCATACTCCTTGGTGTATCCAAGCAGCTGATTCTCACTGGCTGGAGACATTGTGATGTCCGGAGTTGATCGTGGATGCTAGTTATGGTAACTAGTTCATTGGAGTGACCAGCCGTAAGACTTCATATGGTTCTCTGCATATATAGATATGTCAATGAAGTTCTTACTGCGGCTTAAGTGCGATGTTCCTTTGACTTGCGATATTCAAGTCATCTTGATCATAAAGACTTATGCTTTGACATCTTAAGCAAGCATCTCTGAGGAGATGTGGACCCGGGATGATTGGGTATAAGTCAAAGTGATCGAAGGTGTTTGAATAGCCTATAAAGGATTCACCACTCCTTGCGAGGAGATGTATACCCATGACCTCTCGTCGGATTGTTATTAAAGTCTTTGGCTAAAGCATTAAATGTTTAGAGTAAGGTACTCTTCGACACATGTGCAGTAACTAGAATCCGTAGGATGAGAAAATGATACTTGAGCTAGGTGTGACGTAGTCAGCCTAGTGGGGACTAACACTATAGACCATGTCTTGAACCAAGTGGGTATAAGATGAGTGAAGGGAATGGGGCACGATTCATTCGAGCTACTGAAGGGTTTCAGAAATAGTTCTGGATCAACCGTTGATCTTTTCGGTTAATTGGGGATCATGATGTAATACTAGGTTCCACTCATGATCGTTCTATAATTAATAGTTAATTATAGACGACCAACATAAACCGAGAACCTATTTGGTCACACGCACAATGAGCGTAATCCGAAGGATTTAAAACGAGCTTGAGAATGAGATTCTCAGACCGAGAGAAACTAGGTTTAGTTGGACCAAACATGAAGCGAGCATGAAATTGTTTTCAGTCGCAATGGAAGCGTGGATGGGTCGTGTCTTATGAAGACATAATGGATGAACCAAAATGGTTTGGTTCTAATCCAATGGAGGAGAATAAACCAAAGGGTTTGGTTTATTTTAAACGAATGAACCAAATTTGGTTCGGTTCATTTTAACTTAATATAAACCATCATGGTTTGGTTTATTTTAACTTAAATTAATGGAGCGGGTTAACGGGCTTTATGGTTATGATCCAATAACCATTAAGAGAATTAGTTCTTTATAGAAGAGGGCTTAAGGGTTTGTTAAGCCCTAATCCAAAAAGCCCTTGACCTAATTGTTGCTGCCCCCTCCTCTCCATGGAGAAGTCGGCGCCAACAGCCTAGTGTCGCCGCCCACCCCCTTGTGCCACCGTCCAAATTGTTGTCGGCGTCCATGCTTCGGCCGGTGATCCTCCGGCAACTCTCCGGTGATCTCCTTTGGGTTCGGCATCAAGGTGAGCTTCATCCTACCCTTTTTGGCCGGCCCCTACTCCTCCACCAAAGCTGTCCAGTTTTCTAGACAGCTTGTTTCCCTCTCGTTGGAGCATCGTTTGGACGATGTTTGGAGCTCCGACTGCGGTAGCCTTGCCAGGGATTCGATCTCCGATAATCCTCATAGGTGGAGGACGAAGGATTCGTCAAACAGTTGACGAATACCTCTCGGGAGAAGCGAGTTTTGAGGACTCGTCTTTAGATCCGAATTTAGATTCGGATTGTGATCTTCTCTCGATCACATCATCTTCAACACAAGGCTAGTAAACCGTACGAAGACGAGACTCGTGACTTAGTGAAGTCATCCCGAAGATACTCGGCGTAGACACGGATAGAGACGATTCTAGCGAGGTTCGTTCCGGTTGATGTCGTTCCCGCTACACGTGATACGTAAGGTATACGTAGTTAAATTTCCTTTTATTGCAAAATTTAAATTTACGGTTATGTCTACACATGTTGTACTATGCATGCATGTGGTGTGTGTGTTGTAATAAATGTAGATTTATTATTTTTATTTCTTCCGCTATGCACATGTTTGCGAAACATGTTCGAACACACACTCACCTCGGTGCCGGAAACCCAACATCTTGTAATGTTGGAAATGCTCCTAAACCGATTTAGGAACATAAGCAATGAGTGGTATCTAGAAACACATCATTGCTACCCAAGTTACAAGAATGTTGAGATCCAACATTACCTTTGTGACTACTAATTGTGACTCTCACAATATGTGACAATGTCCCTCTATCCTTGACATCTAGATTGACCAATTGAGGCATAGACCGTGTTATCCTCAGTACAATCTATATCTTAAACTCCAAGTAGACTAACTCTAATCAAATGAGCTCAATATCTCATATTGACTCATTTGGGCATGGCCATGCACTTCGTGGTCTCACTCTATCAAGAATAACGATGTCACTTCCGTCGTATAGAAGGGATAGATCCCATCTACATCACTCACATCCCTCCGCATAATTTATTACATACCCAGTAATCGCTTTTATAGTCCACCCATTTACAGGTGACGTTTGACGAAGCCAAAGTATGCAACTCCTTATGTAGGGAACCATGGTGACTTCAAGTCCAAGAACTAATAGTCACATGAGAAAGTATATGACACTCATATAACGATCCATGATACTTTCTCATGGAGGGTCATTCAGTATACATTCTCTAATGCATACCCATGTGTCAACTTGATATCTCATATCCATGACTTGTGAGATCACGTCATCGAGTTAAGCTACATGCTAGTCTCTACGCATTAATATTGTCCCTGAATGTTAATACTTGACTAGGAATGATTAAGAGTTGTGTTCTCTATATCATCTCATTATCGATTCAACCAATCGATTGATATAGATAAGAACCTTCTACTCAAGGACGTTATTATACTTAGTTTATTTGGCACCAATACAAGTAAATATAATAACCATGCCTTTATGAATAGGAATATGATACAATAAAGTTCATACAATAATCATCACATGATTGGCTCTAGGGCATTCACTATAAATCTCCCACTAGCACTAGTGCCAATCACCATAGTATCTAATACCTAATGACCTAGTGTGACCATCATGCTTTTTCTGTGCCAAAGCCTTGGTCAAGGGATCTGCGATGTTAGCCTCTGTGGGTACTCTGCAAATCTTCACATCTCCTCTATCGATAATCTCTCGAATGAGATGGAAGCGTCGTAGTATGTGTTTGGTCCGCTGGTGTGAGCGAGGTTCCTTAGCCTGTGCAATCGCTCCATTGTTGTCACATTAGAGCTCTATAGGATATGTTATGATAGGAACCACCCCAAGCTCAGTAATGAACTTGCGGATCCAAACTGCCTCCTTTTCTTCCTCTGATGCAGAAATATACTCGACCTCTGTTGTTGAATCATCAACTGTGTCCTGCTTCGAACTCTTCCAGCTCACAGTGCCACCATGCAAGCAAAACACGAACCCTGACTATGATCTATAATCATCTTGGTCAGTTTGGAAGCTGGCATCGCTGTAACCCTTTACAACTAGCTCTTCATCGCCTCCAAATATCAAGAAATATTCTTTAGTCCTTCTCAAGTACTTAAGAATATTCTTGATTGCTATCCAGTGACGCTCACCTGGATCTTACTGGTATCTACTCGTCATGCTCAAAGCATACGAGACATCAGGATGAGTACACAGCATGGCATACATGATAGATCCTATAGTAGATGCGTAAGGGATCTTATCCATGCGGTCTCTCTCCTCTCTAGAAGAGGAACTTTGAGTCTTCGAAAGACTCACACCATATGACATCGGCAGAAGTCCCTTCTTGGAATTCTGCATGACAAACCGTAGTAATACCATGTCAATGTATGTACTCTGACTTAGGCCAAGCAATCTCTTAGATCTATCTCTATAGATCTTGATGCCTAGACTACAGGCTGCTTCACCTAAGTCCTTCATTGAGAAGCAAGTCCCCAGCCAAGTCTTCACAGACTATAGCGAAGGGATGTCATTCCCAATGAGTAGTATGTCATCCACATACAATACAAGAAAGACAACTGTGTTTCCATTAACCCTCTTGTAGACACAGGGTTCATCTTCATTCTTGTTGAAACCAAACTATTTGATCGCATCATCGAATCGAAGATTCCAGCTCTGAGAAGCTTGCTTTAGCCCATAAATGGACCTTTGCAGCTTGCATACTTTCCCAGTATGCTGTGGATCTACAAAACCCTCAGGTTGTGTCATGTACACATCCTCGAGCAAGTTTCCATTCAGAAATGCAGTTTTGACATCCATCTGCCAGATCTCATAATCGTGGGATGTTGCAATAACAAGCATGATCCGAATGGACTTAAACATCGCCACTGGAGAAAAGGTTTCATCATCGTCAATACCATGAATTTACTTGAAACATTTAGCCACCAATCGGCCCTTATAGGTATGCGTAAGTCCATCCATATCAGTCTTTCTCTTAAAGACCCACTTACACCCAATGGGTTTGACCCCTTCAGGTGGATCAACCAAAGTCTATACTTGGTTGGTGTACATGGATTCCATCTCGGATCTCATGGCCTCTAGCCATTTCTCAGAGTCTGGGCTCATCACAACTTCCTGATAGGAGGTAGGCTCATTCTCAATGAGCATAACGTCATCATGGTCAGACAAGAGAAATTAGTATCTCTCAGGCTGACGACGTACCCTATCAGACCTGCGAAGAGGTAGGTCTACCTGAACAGGTGGTTGTTCCACAACTCTTTGTGCAACAATCTCATCACCCACAACACTTTGTGGTTCCTTTTCAACCTCCATCAAGGCCTCAGTGCTATGGTCCTTATCTTGAATTTCTTCAAGATCGAACGTACTCCCACTAGTTTTTCTAGAAACAAAATCCCTTTCTAGAAAAACCCCAGTCTTTACCACAAACACTTTGTGTTGATTGGGAATGTAGAAGTAATATCCCTTCGTCTCCTTGGGATATCCAACAAAATAGAACTAATTAGATTTGAGTCCCAGTTTGTCTGAGACTTGACGTCGAACGTAAGCATCACAACCCTAAATCCTCATGAAAGACATCTTGGGATTTCTCCCTATCTATATCGTATATGGTGTCTTTATCACAGCCTTGGATGGTACACGATTAAGGGTGATGGCTGCTGTGTCTAGAGCATATCCCCAAAAGGATATAGGAAGATCTGTGTGACTCATCATAGATCGTACCATATCTAATAGGGTACGATTCTTCCTTTCGGATACACCATTCCACTGTGGTGTTCCAGGAGGAGTGAGTTGGGATAGAATCCTACACTCAGCTAGATAGTTACGAAACTCATGGCTAAGGTATTCACCACCTCGATCTGATCGAAGTATCTTAATACTCTTGCCAAGATGGTTTTGTACTTCATTCTTGAATTCTTTGAACTTTTCAAAGGATTCTAATTTGTGTAATTAGATACACATAACCATATCTACTGAAGTCATCAGTAAATGTAATGATGTACCTGTAACCACCTCTAGCAGCAACATTGAAAGGGTCACATACATCACTATGTATAAGTCCTAACAAGTCTGTTGCTCTTTCGCTGTGTCCATTAAAGGGAGTCTTGGTCATCTTACCTAGAAGGGAAGACTCGCATGTCTCATATGATTCAAAATCAAATGAGTCCAGCAGCCCTTTCTTATGGAGCTGGAATAAGCGACTCTCATTTATGTGACCTAAGCGATAATGCCAGAGATAGGTTTGTTTCAACTCATTTGACTTGAACCTTTTGGTACTTATGTAATAGATGGGGCTCTCTAAGTCTAGAAAGTAGAGTCTGTTCATTAGAGGTGCACTACAATAGAACATATTATTTAAATAAATGAACAACATTTGTTCTTTATTATAAATGTAAATCCTTTCTTGTCCAAACAAGAAACTAAAATTATGTTCTTAGTTAAAGCAGGAACATAACAACATTCATCTAGTTCTAGTACAAGCCCAGTGGGCAGAGATAGATCATAAGTTCCTACAGCAACAGCAACAACTCTTGCTCCATTGCCTACTCGTAGGTCTACCTCGCCCTTTGTCAATGCCCTACTATTTCTCAGCGCCTGCACATTGGTACAAATGTGAGATGCACATCCGGTATATAATACCCATGATGAAGAAATAGATAGATTGACTTCTATAACATTTATACCTGAAGTAGAAGTCTCACTTCTTTTCTTCTTAAGATCTTCCAGGTATGCTTTGCAGTTACGCTTCCAGTGTCCAACTTCCTTGTAGTGGAAGCAAGCCCCTTCTTTGGCCACCCCTCCTTTGGGTTTCAGTTCTTTGCCTTTGCCTTTGGTTTGGGACTTTCTCTTACCTTTAGGCTTGCCCTTGCCTTTCTTCTTTTGCACCATCAAAATGGAGTCAGATTTTCCCTTCTTAAGGTTGAGCTCAGGAGTTCTCAACATGTTGAGCATCTCAGGCAGTGGCTTATCAATTTCATTCATGTTGTAATTCATGACAAATTGATTGTAGCTTTATGGAAAAGACTGCAAGATCAAGTCAGTGGCCAGCTCTTGGCCAATGGGGGAATTCCAATCTCTGTAGGTTTTCTACGTACCCAATCATCTTGAGTACATATGGACCTACGGGAGTCCCATCTTGCATCTTGGACTGAAACAATGCCTTAGAGACCTCATATCTCTCGTGCCTTGCTTGTCCTTGATATAGTTGACGAAGATGTTCAACCATATCATAAGCATTCATGAACTCATGTTGCTTATGAAGCACAGAGTTCATGGTCACGAGCATGAGACATGATACATCTAATGCATCATCTTGATGCTTCTTGTAAGCATCTTTGTCAGCTCACAAGGCAGTGTCATGAGGTGCCTCCGGAATGGGCTTCTCCAGGACGTACAGTTTCCTTTCTTGGGTGAGAACGATTCTCAAGTTCCTGTACCTGTCCAGAAAATTTTCTCCATTGAGCTTGTCCTTCTCAAGAACAGAACACAGGGAGAGAGTGTTTGTGTTTGTCGACATAGTAATCTACAACATACACAATACAGAAAATTAATATCATATTCCTTTTATCATTTAATTAGGCCTTTAATCAAATGATGCTCCCACTGAATTATAGAAATTTTATAGAATCGAGTTATGGATGTGGTCAAACCACATTACTAGATTCATACAAACATGCTATAATTCTTGCAAGACAAGATCCACATCATACTAAGCCTTGAGTTAGCTTTGGCTAAATCGCCCAAGACTTAGTATGATCGGTGGGTAACACATTACCGATTACATCGCTATGTAACTCTTGTTTATAGGATCAAGACCCACATTTACAAAAAAAACCTTGAGTTAGCTTTGGTTAAATCACCAAAGATTTAGTGTAAATGCGATCTTATCCTATCATACCAACGGTTGGAATATGCCTATAGTTCTACTCGATCCAATTGAGTTAACTAGTTTTACTCAATCTAATTGAGCTTACTCTAACCCAAGCTGTGATAGGCGGGACTAAGATTGTCCGTCCACACCCTACCAAGATCATATGTGTTGCTCTGCTTTGGCAGATTCAACAACTACAAATGATTGAGGTAGTGATAGGTATCAAGGACTTGGTAGACATTTTTGAATTGATTCGATTAAGATCTAATCTAATTGTGAATGTGTATCATATATGCATCAAGGCCTTTATTATCCTATACTAGCATGCATCACATACATACAAGCATTATTCAAGCATGCATCATATACATACAAGAAAAATATCCTAGCATGCATCATATACATACAAGCATTATTCTACTAGCATGCATCACATACATACAAGCAAAAACAAATATATATAAATATATCAACATATATATATATATAATTAATTGTGATGTGGTCATGAACCTACTACGATCTTCTCAAGCCAATGACAAGATCGGATGGACAACTTAGGGTTAGCGGCTTCTCCAAGCGCCTCCTTTGACCACGATGTGTCGTCGGCACTATTCTCGTAACTTCGTCTACAAGTGAACTTTCCACCGCTCCATTTTGTACATTACAAATATGAAACTCGAGTTATATTCGAGTCTAAAACTATTTACAACTAGAATTTTAAAAGAAGAGGCACGACGCGCAGGTCACATACCCTATACAACATGCACAACCACAAAAATGGCATGCATGTCTATTATGAATTACAACATATTATTATCCAATCATATTGGGGTTCTTGGGCCATGACCATCATAGAATTATACATAATACTAAATTATGAATTTTACAGAAAATTTTTATAATTTTTCCTATTTTTGTTTCAATTTTATGAGTCACCTCTTCGTAACGGTCCCGCTAAGCGGTTTCCGGGCGCGATCGCGGGACAAGGCCCCTTTCGGGGATAGGGGCAGTGCCCCTACTCGCAAAAATAAACTTTGCGAGTGTCCCTACTAGATATTATAGTGACTTAAGTCGCTGTCCCAAAAACCAAAAGCGAGAACTCGTCGTTTCGGAGAGTTTTTCTCGGCGGTTGAAACCTACAAGTGTCCCAACACTTGTTGCTTCGACTCTTCGAGAAAAATACCCAAAAATTCTATAAAAATAAGAAATTTACATAAATTTAAAAATCTGTAATTTTTATATCTAATACAAAAACTACAAATATGAAACACATACATGCTTCGCACGTGGCTCTAATACCACTATTAGACTTTCCGAGCCGCAAAAATCGCTTTTTGCATTGTGAAAATCTCGAAAGCCCGACCACGGATCCGTGCGAAGATATAAAAAAAATAAAACATGTATGTGTTTAAATACCCTATATCTACCTTATATCTACAAGATGAGAGCATTACTCTCGTAGAGACGCCCTTCGCTTATCCCGGTCATCCAAATGCTTTGTCGGAGCTCAAGAGTGTCAAGTGTACACTCCTCTATTGGTATCCACACGAACAAATAGTGGAGAAAAACAACCTAGAGTGTGCTAGCACCCCTTGGAAGTTTCGGCCAAAGTAGAGGATAGGGAGAGAGCTTGAGAGGAAGAAGATCCAAGGAAGAAGAAGATGGAGTTACAAACAAAATGAATTCACTTCATCAAGTGAAAGTGGTCGGCCACTTCAATGGGTGGGGGTTACATGCATGCATGTAACTCCAAGAGCCAATGGCTCTCGGTCTCCCTCATGAGGTGGCACCATATGATAAGTCCATGATGATGTGGAACACCATCATTGGCCGGCTCACATGCCATGTCACCATGACATGACAATTGGTCAAGTCAAAATTGACCATTCATCTTCCCTCTCAAGTCAAGTCAAACTTGACCTCTTATCTCCCATGGTTGATCAAATCTAACCACTTGATTCAAGTCAATTTGATTTAATGAATCTCTATTCATTAATTTAAATTGACTCAATGAATCAAATCTAAATTAGACTCATTCAACACTTGAATCAAATTGAGTCTAACTCAATTAGTCTAATTTGGATTACTCTTAATCCATTTTGGTTCATCCCATGAACCTAATCCTCATGGCTCATCATATAAACCTAATCTCCATCTAATTGTCCTTTTTGTGTGACCCTATAGGTTCTTGTAACGTTGGAAATGCTCCTAAACCGATTTAGGAACATAAGCAATGAGTGGTATCTAGCAACACATCATTGCTACCCAAGTTACAAGAATGTTAAGATCCAAGATCACCTTTGTGGCTACTAATTGTGACTCTCACAATATGTGACAATGTCCCTCTATCCTTGACATCTAGATTGACCAATTGAGGCATAGATCATGTCATCCTCAGTACAATCTATATCTTGAACTTCAAGTAGACTCACTCTAATCAAATAAGCTCAATATCTCATATTGACTCATTTGGGCATGGCCATGCACTTCGTGATCTGACTCTATCAAGAATAACGATGTCACTCCCGTCATATTGGAGGGATAGATCCCATCTACATCGCTTACATTCCTCTGCATAATTTGTTACATACCCAGTAATCGCCTTTATAGTGCACCCATTTACGGGTGACGTTTGACGAAGCCAAAGTATGCAACTCCTTATGTAGGGAACCATGGTGACTTCAAGTCCAAGAACTAATAGTCATACTAATAGTCACATGAGAAAGTATACGACACTTATATAACGATCCATTTTACTTTCTCATTGAGGGTCATTCAGTATACATTCTCCAATGCATACCCATGTGTCAACTTGATATCTCATATCCATGACTTGTGTGATCACGTCATCGAGTTGACCTACATGCTAGTCTCTACACATTAACATTGTTCCTGAATGTTAATACTTGACTAGGAATGATTAAGAGTAGTGTTCTCTATATCATCTCATTATCGATTCAACCAATCGATTGATATAGATAAGAACCATCTACTCAAGGATGTTATTATACTTAGTTTATTTGGCACCAATATAAGTAAATATAATAAACATGCCTTTATGAATAGGAATATGATACAATAAAGTCCATCCAACAATCATCACATGATTGACTCTAGGGCTTTCACTAACATTTTCTTGGGTCGACTCCGGTATTGAAGATGGCATATTCTCCTCCCCCTCAATCCTAGAGGTGGAGGCTTCTTCTACTTCTACCTCTTCCACCGATTTCGATCCAGATGTTGATTCCCTATCAACCTCCAAATCCTCAGGCTCCTTGGATGAAGATGTGCTTGCTTCTTCTTGAGCTTGAGAGGATGATGATGATTCCTCCTATTTCGAGTTTTCTTGGACTGATTTGGGATTGTCATGAAGCTTGGCCAAATCACTCCAAAGCTTCTTGGCATCTATGTAATTACTTAACATACACACAATGTTGTTAGGAATTAAATCAACCACGAATTTAATTATCTTTGTATTTTTCTCGAATCTTTAGAGTTGTTCCTCACTCCATCTCTTCCTCCTGAGGAATCCTCCCTTTGGTCCTCTTGGATATTCAAATCCTTCCATCAAAATGGACCATTCTTCAAAATCCCTCATCATGATGAAGTCTTCAATTCTTCTCTTCCATGAATTGAAGCCTTCTCATCCATATAGTGCATATCGAACCACCGTGTTGATATCCCATCCAAATGTTTCTTCAAACTCCATCTTGTTCCTCTAGCGGTGTTGCTCCTTGGTGTTAGTCCGTAGAAGAGCTCCTAGCTCTTATACCAATTATAGGGTCATTCGGTGACCACTAGAGGAGGGGTGAATAGCGTCGTCGCTTATCGATGGAGGAATTCAATCGTGCTTGCTACAAATTGATTAGTGAGCAGCGGAAATAAAGCAATAATAAAATACACACAAGAACAACACGCAATATAACATGGTTCGGAACTGAATGGTTCCTACTCCACGGATTGGGCTCAAATGAGCCCTAGCGATGCCAATCACACACCACTATAACAATAACTCTTCTCGGAACAATACAGAGCTGGATAAATCTCGTACAATAGTTCTTACAACAATAAGAATGAAATACAAACAAATACACTAAAATGCAAGTAAACAAAAATTTACAAAGAGCTTTTGGATGCTTGTATGTTGATTGCTTGAACCGTGGTTGAAGACCCTTATTTGCACCAGCAAATCGCCTCAAGAATGCTCAAGAAATCGCTGTGAAATCCCTCCTCCACGAGCTCCATTTAAAGCTGCTCCTTGGGCTAGATTTAGCCTAGAAGTTGACTGATCGGGACCATCAGTCGACTGAATTCATATCTAAACCTAACATGCATGAATGTAAAAACCAAGAAAATAAAACTTGGGTTGCCTCCCAAGAAGCGCTTGTTTAAGGTCTTTAGCTCGACCATACTCCTTTGCTTCAGCTCGGCTCCGGTGGCTCCGGAAACCTCCATTCATCCTTTTCAGAATATTTATTTTCTAGTGGGTTCTTTGCTATCCTTCAAAAAGTATTTCCATCTGGGAATGGATCATTACACACTGATAAGTTGAACATGATAATCTCTCCGTCCACTTCCAGGGAGACTTTGTGTTCCTTCACATTTATGCATGCTCCAATAGTTGCCAGAAAGGGTATCCCTAGGATGATTGGGTTCTGAGGGGTTTGTCCTATGTCTAATATAATGAAGTCTGTGGGTATCACAAAATTTTCTATTACAATAGGTACATCCTCCAGCATGCCAACTAGTTCCCTGACCGTGTCATCTGCCATACGAGTAGCTAGGCTAGTTGGTTGTAACCCACTCAACCCCATCTCCCTATAGATTGCATAGGGCATCACACCAATGGACAATCCTAGGTCACATAATGCTTCGTCAAAGCTCTCCCCATAGATCATGCAGGGTATGACAAAATCACCAGGGTCAACAAGCTTGGGTGGAATCTTGTCTTCAATTTCTGCTTGGTTTTCTAAAGATGAAAACATGGTTGTGCACCCCTTAGTGACTTTGTTTTTCTGATCCACTGATTCACTGTACGCTCCATCCCCCTTAACTGGGTTTTTCTCGGGTAGTAGGGAAGAACTGACCATGGGTTGCGATGCAGTATTGGCTATTTGGCTACCTATGTTTCCAACATTTTAGTGTGGATTATAAGCACATCAACAGAGGCCTTCAACTCCCTCAATGCCTTTTCAGTTCTTTGATGTTGTTGCTGGAAATCTGCATTAGCCTTTTCTTGTTTAGCAATGAAGTCTTCAATCATTAGCTATAGTCTGGATTTAGGCAGTTGTTGTTGCCCACTCCCCTGTTACCCATTTCCTCCTGATTGTTGGAAATTCCCTGAATTATTCTTATAGGAAAAGTTCGGGTGGTTCCTCCATCCGAGATTGTATGTGCTAAAATATGGATTGTTGGGCCTCTGAATATACTCGCCCACCACATCAACATGCTAAACCTGCTCCTCAGAGCTGCTATGCTCTCCATAGTAATCTTTCTGATATGCTGCAACTCCATCACAAAAGGAATTGGCCGCACGTACAGAAGCAGGGTTAGGGAGTTAAATCGTCTGCTCAGTGAGTCCATTTTTGCCACTATATTATCAATTGAGTTAACGACATATCTACCCGCTGCAGGTGATGGATGACTACGCTCTGAAGCCCATTGGTGGTGGTTCTGGGACACCTCCTCAATAAACTCTTTTACTTCCTCGATGGTCTTGTTCATCAACGCTCGTCCTACAGCGGAATCTAGGGAAACCTTCATGGCATATGTGATCCCATTATATAATATGTGAATCACTAGCCATCTCTCGAGATTGTGATGGGGACATTGATATAGTAGGCTTTGTAGCGATCCCAGGTTTCAAAAAAGGGCTCTCCTTCCTTCTGGCAGAAGTTAGTGATCAAGTGGCGCACGTGAGCAGTCTTACATGGTGGAAAGAATTTATTCATGAATTACTGCTCACACTGCTCCCATGTGGTGATGCTTCATGAAGGAAGGGAGTGTAGCCACGTCTTCGCCTTCTCCCTTAGTGAGAACGGGAATATGCTCAAACGGATCACATCGGTGGGGACTCCATTGAATTTCAAGGTTGAGCATATCTCTTAGAACATCTCTAGCTGCCGGTTCGAGTCTTCAGTTGTAGCTCCTCCGAATTGGCTCTACTGGACCATGTGTTTAAGTGCAGGTTTTAGTTCAAAATTATTAGTTGTAATTGTCGGTCCAGCTATACTAGGCCTATACCCTCTAGAATTGGGGGTTGCATAATCCTGCAGAGGTCGGCAACCTATGTTTGCTAGAGGGGCGTCGTGCTCCTCCATATTTCTCTGTTCAGCCCTCTTTCGATGGTAGGTTCTTTCTATTTCTAGGTCAATCAGAAGCAAATTTTTCAATCCTAAGTGTTTATCCATACGATGAACCGAGCTGTACAATCAGGAGATAGACTACTTATTGAGAGGAAATCGAAGAACCTAAAACTAATTAACCAAATAAACTAAACCTAAAAACTGAACTAAGGCTTAATGTAATACTACTAATAAAATTAATCTAGACTGAATATAAATAACAAAAATTTAAAACTAAATAATACTGAAATGAAGTAAAATAAAAGGCAAATCTAGTCTAGGTCCGATCCAAACTAGCAATTTCGATCTGAAATCAAATCTACAATCCCCAACAATGGTGCCAAAAACTTGATGCACACGAGCACGCCCTCAAATCTCCGACGATGATCACCAAGGATTCGATATGCACACTCATGCTCAACTCCCACAAGTTTATGGTTGTCGTCAAGTTATAATTTAAGTATAGATCCCACAAAGACTGAGATTTGAATATTGCTTGTCCAGTGGATGTCGTTGTTTGGAGTAAATCTTTTGAGAGAAAGGCTTGTGAGGTCGATGGTAGTCCTAACTCAATTATGGTGTCACTTGTAGAAAGCGAAGGTAGATTCAAAGTTCCCTTAAAGGATTCTAGGACTTTGGTTTCACTTGTGAGTTATTGAACATGCTATCAATTTAATGATTTTAGGATCTCTAGTTATGATCTTGTAGGAGGATCATCATCTATTTGCTCGATGAACTTTTTCTTCTACCGGGAACTACCTATTCCTAACCAAGTTTCCCTTTTGAATCGTCAGAGCTCAGGGGGTTGATACCATTGGGAGCCCCCTGTCACTAGGGTCCCTCAACCGTTCTAGAGTTGATGTCTCCTACTTTGGCCTTCTGCTAAGATAGGTTATTGAGGTACGAGGATATCCTAGTAATCCCTATGAAGAGACGGATCATATTTCATATCCTATACTATCATATTCTACTTTCTACAGTTATAGGAGGGAGGATAATCGCAAGGTTCCTCCTTGGTTCTCCTAGATTTTTGATACAAAGGCTTTCCACTCTTGTATCGGCTATGTGCAGTAGAAATAGAATCAAGATATAATTCTCATTGATCTAAACAACATAAATTGCAAATAGATTCAAAGGAGATGAATAAATATTTGAACTAGCATGTCCACATACACAAGCTACTCTATAATCCTGGAATCGAAGTATCTACTCCATAAATGAATGAGAATAAACACAATAAATCTTAAGTTAAATCATTACAATGCAAATAGAATGAAAAAGAAAGGAAATACTTTCTGTTATATCTGATGTTGTGTCTTGGTTTTTCTCCACGGTGTTGGAGCGTTGATTCGAATCTTCAAGCAGCTTCCTTCCTCCCCATTGCGAGCCTCCATTGCTTCTCGGGCACCTTCCTTGCCGTCCCAGTCGTCGTGCTGAAGGTCGAAGCTTCGCTTCGGTCGCATGTGCATGGCGATCCCATCTACATCCCCGGATTAAAAAAAATAATCCAAGATGAAGACGGATTACCCAAGCAACTGATCCATCATCGTGCTATTCAATTAGAGTGGTTTCTTGAACAAACTTGTTGTTCAAGCAACCTAACTCTTCTCCTCGATTAGCCACGAAATAGATGAAGTACGGATCGCCGGTTTTTGTGTTTATCTTCGGGGTCCAATTAAATTAGCCACATGCAATTACATACATAATACAAAGAAACAAAAGGAAACCAAAACAAGAATTATACCTCTTGTTTACCTCAAGGTCTTCTATTGTATGTCCTATCCTCCTCTTGGACGTTGTGTGGGCAACGATCCTTCAAGAGATGAAGCCTCCTAGATCTTGTTCTTCCCTTTCCTTGTCTGCTCCGAACAAAGGGAAAAATACTCGATACTATTTCTTTTATCTAGCGCCGACCACCAAGCCACCAAGCTTGATGTTGCCGCCGACCAAGGAGAGGAAGTAGATGAATGGGTGTCGGCCAAGAGAACTAAGGTTCTTGTTGCCGCTGGCCAAGGAAAGAGAGAGATAGGGAGGAGCCGCTGACCAACCTAGAGAGAGAGAGGGAGGAACCGCCCAATGGAGAAAGATCCAACCTAGGTTGCCACCCAATGCCTCTCCTTAGCCAACTCTAAACCCTAGCCGACCAAAAACTTAGAAGAAAAACCCTAATCTCTTTAAGTTTCCTTGCTACCCATGCCTTGGACTCCTATTTATAGATTTAGGCTTAAGCCTCCTTATAATCTCCACCGTCGGATCTAGGGATTCAATTTCCACCGTCGGATCTAGGAATTCAATTTCCACCGTCGGATCTAGGAATTCAATTTCCACCATCGGATCTAGGAATTCAATTTTCACCGTTGGATCTAGGCTTCATGAGGGTTTTAATAGGCTACAATAGGGACCATGAGGAGGAGTTGGATCTTGGCCACCCAATGGATCCATTAATGATAATCCATTCCACTAGAGGATTATCACTGATCTCCCTCACCAACCCCCATAAATAAATATGGGATCCATATATTAATTGTACAAATATCTCTCCGTGTTTAAGATCTCGAATGTCCGTCAATTAATTAATTTACTGACAATTAATTAATCAACATCTAACTCCATGAGTAGTACCACTCAACCTCATCATCATGTCGGACCAAGTCCACCTACAGGGTTTACATGATGATCCTTATGAGCTCCTCAAGGGGACATCATCATCATAATATATAGGACACGGTTTCCTCCTATAATCAACGACACACCATGTAAATAATATCATTTCCCAACTTACTGAGCCTATCAATTTAATCTATAAATCTGGCCCATTGGTAAATCAAAGAAATAAATACTAAGTACATGTGCCCGTTATTATATCGGGATTAAGAGCATGTACACCATAATATCCGAGGTCCGATTCAATTATGTAGTCAGCAATAAATTGAATCACCTCTAAGTTGATCCTGCCCAATACACACAAAGTGTACTAGTGTAATTCTATGGTCAAGACAAACCAATACCAAATCACACTACAACCATACCAATGGTTTGTCCAAAACCATCTCGGTTGTGAGCCTTTACTTATACTTTACAAGGAACTGATAACATGATCTCTCGTGTGACACTACACACCATGTTGTCTACAATGTAATGTATAAGACAATATGCATAACCATAAATATGCAAATAATGATCATGTGATTCTTATTTCAAAAATAAAGATGTTCATATAAAAGATAGACTTTTCAGTATACATCCCAACAATCTCCCACTTATACTAAAAGATTATGTTGTCCTCATACTGCCATACATCTGATTCTCATTCCCTCCACATGCCTATCAAAAGCTCTCGCTGGAAGGGCCTTAGTGAAAGGATCTGTCAGGTTATCCTCTGATGAAATCATAGCTACAACAACTTCTCCTCGCTTTACGATTTCTCGTATCAGGTGGTACTTGCACTATATGTGTTTACTTGCCTTATGGGCTTGTGGTTCCTTCGAGTTTGCAACTGCACCACTATTTTCACAATAAATTGTGTTAATTCTGGGCAAACCAGAAATCACATCCAAGTCCATCAAGAAGTTCTTGAGTCATACAGCTTCTTTGGCTGCCACAGAGGCTGCCACATACTCAGCTTCCATGGTAGAGTCCGCCATGCATTTCTGCTTGACACTCCTCCATACAATAGCTCCACCTCCCAAAGTAAACATAAAACCTGAGGTAGACTTATTGTTATCCCTATATGATTGAAAGTCAAAATTTGTGTAACCCACAGGGAGTAATTGATCTGCCTGGTATATCAGCATATAATCCGTAGTCCTTCTCAGGTACTTCAATATATGTTTTACCATAGTCTAATGTCCCTATCCTGGATTACTCTGATATCTACTAACTATGCCCATAGCAAAGCAAATATCCGGCCTCGTACATAACATAGCATACATGAGGCTTCTTACTGCCAAAGCATAAGGAACCACCTTCATCTCCTCTATCTTCTTTGATGTTCTAGGACACATCTCTTTAGATAAAGGTACTCCATGCCTAAAAGGTAGAAAACTTTTCTTGGAGTTCTGCATGCTAAAACGAGTCAAAATAGTGTCTATGTATGAAGCTTGAGACAAGCACAACATTCTTTTACTGCGATCCCTTATAACCTTGATCCCAAGGATGTGTCCCACTTCTCCCAAATCCTTCTCTCAAACTTCCCATCTATTCCTCTCTTTCTTTTGTAGATCCACTTGCATCCAATGGTTTTTACACCATTGGTGGTTCTACTAGCTCCCAGACCTGATTTGAATCCATAGATTCTATCTCAGAATTCATCTCACTTTGCCAAAATACCACATCTTTATCTTGGATTGCCTCGTCATATGTCCAGGGAACAGGTTCATGTTCGCTAGGGACCATATCAAAAGATTCTTCGAAGAACATAAATCTATCAAGTTATCTAACAACCCTCCCACTATGACGAGGTATCACCTGTGTATCCTCAGTGACACGCGGTGCGGTCACTTGTGGTATATCCCCTTGTACAGGTGGTACTGAAGTAGTGACTTCCCCTCTTAATTCTTCCAGAACAATCTTACTCATGGGCTTATGGTTCATCACATAGTCTTCCTCTAAAAATCTAGTGTTCGTGCTAACGATCACCCTCTGATCTCTAGGACTAGAACAAACCACCTTTCGTTCCACTAGGATAGCCTATGAACATGAACACTTCTGTACGAGGTTCCAACTTACCAGCATCTGCCTTCAGCACATGTGTTAGACTCTCCCAAATTCGAATATGTCTCATACAAGGCTTTCGCCCAGTCCACAATTCTGTGGGAGTAGAAGACACTGATTTAGATGGTACCAAGTTAAGAATATACACTGTCATATCCAGATCATACCCTCAGAACGAATTTGGCAACTCAAAATAACTCATCATCGATTTAACCATCTCCATAAGAGTCATATTCCTTCGCTCCACTACACCATTATGCTGGGGTGTGCTAGGTGCAGACAATTGAGATTGAATCCCAGTCTCTGATAAGTAATTTTCAAACTCTCCCAAGAGGTACTTGTTGGTGCAGTAGGCACCTAAGTCGAACCTGAGTTTTGATTATAGCAAACGATACAAAGTTAAACTTATGTCGTTATCTCACGAGATGAATCGAGTGTGCAGAAGATTGCTAAAGCTGGAGCTGAAGGCTAGCGACACCCAGAGGAAGCCGGGTGGTCGGGCGACACTCGAGTGACTTCGGAGGGAGCCGAAGGAATCGAGTGGAAGGCCGGAAGCAAAAGCGACATGGTAAGTATCGAGGTAAGCTCGTGTGTGCGAGTGTAAGTGAGGTCGTATCCTCCTTACGGGGATGGTCTTAAGCATAGATCCGACCAAAGACATCCCATCGATGGTCTAGGTCGAGATCGGACGATCGAAGGCCGTCAAAATAATGTTTTCTTTGAGCTAACTTTGCCTTGTAGCTAGCATCGATCATTGCCACTTGGAGGACTCATTGCCCTTCATCACGATCGTTTATTGTCGCGACTCGACTGATGCTACCATCAGTCGACTGATGATGGCCATCAGTCGACTGATGGTCAATGATCATCTTCGAGGAGTCAAGGCTTATCACCCCATTTCAAGGAGATTTTGTGTCCATTTGTGATTGGTTGAAGACCCATTCGATGAGGGGTTCAAAGGCTATAAAAGGAGGGCTTGTCTTAGGGTTTTTCATCAATTAAAAAGGCTTCCAAGTGCTTCCGATACGCTCCGACTCTCCGACATCCCTACTGACGTGAGACAACGACTAGAGCTTCAACCTCCAACCTTTGAAGTCATCGGTAACGAAAGTTTAAATTGTATTTCAGTTTATTTTTTAGTAAAGCTTTCATTATAACGAGGAGAGGGGGAGTGTCCCTCTACCTCGAGCTTTTGTCATTTTGTGTATCCGTCTAACTCCTACCTCCAACGAGGAGGAGTTCTTTAGTAGTTTGCCCTCCGTACGTGGTCAAGGACCACTAGGGCCTTGGAGTAGTAGCCTTCGGCTACGAACCAAGTAAAACCCTTGTGTCTATTGTCTCGCTTGTTTTGTTTTTATCTTCCGCTGTGTCTACTCACATTTTAACGAACGATTTTGAACGAAAAATTTCTATCGCTATTCACCCCCCCCTCTAGCGATCCGCTTGATCCAACAATTGGTATCAGAGCCAGGGGCGCTCAGATTTGGTGCAACCACCAATTGAGAAATTTTCTTTTCGTATTTATTGTTTTAAGATTTCTCCCACACTACTAATCCAAGACCAAGTCTTGGTACATAGTTTTTGGTTGTGTTTTTTTGCAAGTACTAATCGCCTTCGGAGTACCTCACGATCAAATGAGCATAACTTTTGCTACAAGGAGACTCACGTAACGATCTACCCACCAAATCGAAGCTCTCTGAGAGATCTACACTTCTTATTGGGGTTTACCCCCATAACAAGCTGTTTTCATCCTCAAAAATCGACGTTTAGTAGCCTTTCGGGGACATCGAAGGTTGTGAGTACTTACTTTTTATTTAGTTTCTTATTTCTTTGCTTAACTTTCTATTTCTCGTTTGTTTCTTTTTATTTCCCGCACCACTAATCCAAGGCGAAGTCTTGGAACCCTTTTTCGTGTTTTTTGTATTTTTTTGTGCAAGGTTTTCCTTCCAAATGGCCCATCTCGAGAGTTTTAGCACCGTCCGACCTCCGTTTTACAACGGAGATGACTTCCGTTATTGGAAGGGTCGGATGGAATGCTTTCTTAAAACCCAAATTGAGATGTGGATCATAATCCAAATGGGATTCACACTTCCGACTAACGAAGTGGGTGAATCCTTGGATTATGACCAATGGACCATTGCGACAAAAAGACAAGTCGAAGCCGACGCTAAGGTAACTCAAATCCTTCAATGCGGCCTATCCAAGGAGGAGCTAAATCGCGTCGGCCCCTTCATAAGCGCAAAGGATCTTTAGACAAAACTAGTGGAGCTACACGAAGGGACCGATGAAGCCAAGGTATGTAAGCGTGATCTTCTATTCAATAAATTATATAACCTAAAAATGCAGGAACACGAGTCCGCGACGCAACTCCACACCAGTGTCCCAGACATAGTCAACAACCAACACGCAATCGGGCAAAAGGTCGAAAACCGTGACCTTATAAGGTATGTCCTAAACTCTTTTCCGAGGACTACCTTGTGGGCATCCATGGTCGATGCCTACAAGGTCTCCAAGGATCTTTCTAAACTTAGGTTAGATGAATTCTTTTCTGATTTCGAACTTCATGAGTAGTCTAACTCGGATCCCGAGAAGGGTATAGCACTTTTTGCAGGTTCGAGGAAGAAAACCGCAAGCAAGCCACCCCCGAAGGAAGAAGAGGATGAGTCGAATTCGGAGGTCGACTTGGAAATGGAAGCCGAACTAGTCAACCTAGTTCGGAGGATAGTCAAGGGCCGAAAACGAGCCGTCACTCGACCCAACGAAGGTAAGCCTAAAAGTTTAAACATAAGATGTTATGAATGCAATAGGTTTGGACACATTAAGTCCGAGTGCCCAAAACTCAAGAGCAAGGCACCAAAACATAAAAAGGCACTCAACGCTACTTGGGAAGAAGCCTCCGAGGAAGAAGACAACGATCGAGTCCTTATGGATAAACCGGTGGAATCGGAGACGGAGTCGGAATCGAAACCAGAATCAGAAACCGAAGACGAGTCGGACTATGAAACACTATTCAAGACAAGCCACGGATACGCATCCGGTTCAAAAGATACACTCAAGGTAAGTCGGTCTCTTATTACTACTCTTTATAGTGCAATTAAGTTTTTAAATAAAAAGTTAGCTAAGTCCGAGTCCAAGGTCGAGACCCTGGTTGAGGAAGTTAAACTCCTCAAACACGAGGTCTCCCTAACCTCTTCGACTAGTCGAGTTCAAGAGAAGGACTCAACTCGAGTTGAAAAACTCAAAGTTGAGAACTCACTCTTGAAAAGTCAAGTCGAAGATCTTAGGAATACGTTGGAAAGGTTTACTTTGGGATCCAAAGGACTTGACCTCCTACTTGGATCGCAAAGGGCCGTGTACAACAAGGTCGGGCTAGGGTTTAGCTCAAACACGACCAATAAGTCGTATATGTCAATCGTAAGTAGACATAGAAAACGTGTCCAAGCATGGGTCCCTAAGACCACCTTGATTTCAAACTTAGGATCAAACCAGTACTGGGTTCCCAAGGACCAAATCCACTATGTGGAGAGACCGAATCGATTCAACGGTCCAGGGGGAGCTAGTATGAAATTTGTTTGTGTTTTAACTTAGAAATTGCATGCTTAGGTTTTTATTTAGTTTGATTTTCCTTTTTAGAATGGTTAGATAGGACTATAACTCGTCAATACTTGATAACATAGTACCAGGACGCGGCGAGATGATAGTATGCTAGGAAAGTGGAGTCTTGTGTATTCGGGCTAGATAAGGCGTATCTAGTTCGGTACACTTGACCGAGCGGAACTAGCTGAAGCTACCTCGCCGTATCCTAGACTAGTTAGACCAGGAAGTGGTCTTAGGTGAGTCAAGTCTCTATTTTCTTGAAAATGGCTTTGTCTAAGGAAGTGGTCATTGTTCCGATCAAAGAAGGCCTCTGTGCCTCGCCACGACCTAGAAGCCATGATCTTGAAAAGGTGACTTGATGAGCCTAAGGTCAAATCCAAATCTAACGCAAGGTTGACAAGTGTTTAAGTCATTAAACTTAATTCAACTAAAAAATTGGAAGTCATCTCACAAGAACATATAGGATTAACACGTTTGATCATATAGACATGGGTGAGATGATTTAGGTTAATAATCATCAACCAATTTTTAATAAATCCAATATCCGATCCAACTACCTTGCGTGTAGGATCAATGGATGTTGGACAGTGGTTGCTTTCGACACATGACCAGGGATAAACTCAAGTTTTCGAAGCTTCGATTCAAACGACAAGGATCGATAGCCTTCGAAAATAACGGCAAGCTCAAAATCATCGGATCAGGTGATATTGAGCTTAATTCAAATTTTGTTATTCAAAATGTTTTATTAGTAGAAAATTTTCAATATAATTTACTTAGTGTAAGCCAATTGTGTGATAATAACTATAAGGTCATATTTCTAGAAAATGAATGCGTAATTAATACAAACGAAACCTCTAAAACAATTCTTAAAGGGACTAGAAATAACAACATTTACACTATCAACTTAACTAACTCCTCAACTAAGTGTCTTATGACACGGCAAGAGGAATCGTGGTTGTGGCACCGACGACTCGGTCACTCACACCCAAGACTCATCCACAAGATGAGTCAGAGTGATTTAGTCAAAGGTTTGCCTAACCTCAACAACTTGGATAATAAAATATGTAATGCTTGTCAACAAGGTAAACAATCTAGGACACAACATCAACTAACTAGTCAAGAACGAACCAAAAGTGTGCTTGAGCTCCTACACATGGATCTATTTGATTCACATGGAGCTAAGTCACTTAACGGAAGTAAATTCTGTTTAGTCATTATTGATGACTACTCTAGATTTACTTGGGTTAGGTTCATCAAACACAAAAGCAATACCCTAGATCAATTAATCAACCTATTTAAGTTAATAGAAAATCAACAAAGCATTAAAATCAAAAGACTTAGGACTGATCATGGTGGTGAATTCGAAAACCATAGGCTTACAGTGCAGAACCTAAATGGATACCACCATGAGTTCTCTTGCCCTAGAACTCCACAACAAAATGGCCTAGTAGAACGCAAAAATAGAACCCTACAAGAAGCCACTAGGACAATGCTTAATGAGTACAACCTACCCGATAGGTTTTGGGCGGAAGCCGTGAGTACGACATGCTATGTCCAAAATAGGATCCTTATGGTAAAGAGGCACCTTAAGACCTCATACGAGATTTATCACGATAAAATACCTAACATCAAGTACTTTAGGGTAGTTGTGTGAAAGGTACATATCCTAAACACTAAGGATTACCTAGGAAAATTTACATCCAAAACCACGACCGAAATCTTTCTAGGATACTCGACTACAAGCCGGGCTTATAGAGTATATAACCACGACACCCTTAGAGTCGAGGAGACTATCAATGTAGTATTTGATGAAGGACATGAACCTACAAAACCCCCAGCAACCCCAATTAGCGAGCCGATTCATACTAGACCTAACTCTGATCCGAAGATCAGGTCTAGTGTTAATCCTAACCTTAGTCAACCAAATCACTCTATTGATCATGTGATAGATGAATCCAACCAAACTAGAACTCAAACAAGCCATCCTATGGATCAAGTTGTAAACTCAAACCCAAATCCAACTAGGACTCAAACGAATCATCCTATCGACCAAGTGATAGGTGATCCAAGTCTAGGAGTTCAAACTAGAGCCTCATACCAAAACCTTAGTCAAATATCTTTGATTTCTAAAATTGAACCCAAAACTATTGACCAAGCTCTTCTTGACCCCGATTGGATTATTGCAATGCTAGAAGAGTTGGCTCAATTCACTAGGAACGAAGTATGGGAATTAGTACCACCACCTAAAGATAAAACAATCATTGGAACAAGATGGGTGTTTAGAAATAAAATTGATGATAAAGGTGAAGTAGTTAGAAATAAAGCTAGGCTAGTTGCTAAAGGGTTTAGTCAAGTCGAAGGTTTAGATTACGACGAGACCTATGCCCCAATAGCTAGATTAGAGTCCATTCGAATGCTATTAGCGTATGCAGCACATCGAGGATTTAAGCTGTTTCAAATGGATGTGAAATCGACATTCTTAAATGGATACATTAAAGAAGAAGTTTACGTTAGTCAACCCCCCGGTTTCGAAAGTTTAGACAAACCCGATCATGTCCTTAGATTAAAGAAAGCTCTTTATGGACTCAAACAAGCTCCGCGAGCTTGGTACGAAAGACTTACGATTAAAGAAAGCTCTTTAACTAAGGTGTAGTTGACCCAACCCTTTTCGTAAAAACCTTAGGTAAAGACATATTCATAGCCCAAATCTACGTAGATGATATTATTTTCAGAACCACCAACTCAATCCAACTAAATGAGTTTATTTCACTTATGGAAAGTGAATTTGAAATGAATTTAGTAGGGGAATTAAGCTTCTTCTTAGGTCTACAAATTAAACAAACTAAAGATGGAATATACCTACATCAACGCAAATATACTAGGGAAGTAATTAAACGTTTTGGAATGCAAGATGCTAAAATCATTAATACCCCAATGGCAACAAATGTTAATATAGAAGAAGATGTAATTGGAAACCAAATTGATTTAAAATACTATAGGAGCGTAATAGGGAGTCTCCTTTACTTAACTGCAAGCCGACCTGATATCTTATTTGTAGTAAGTATGTGCGCAAGGTTTCAAACCTGTGCCAAGGAGTCTCACCTAACTCTAGTTAAGCGTATCCTTAGATATCTAAAGGGTACACTTAATGTCGGAATTTGGTATCCTAGATCTACCGAGTTCGAACTAACCGGCTACTCCGATTCGGACTATGCCGGTAGTAAGCTCGATAGAAAGAGCACGAGTGGTTGTTGTCAACTTCTCGGCTCGAGTCTAGTGAGTTGGTGCAGTATGAAGCAAAACTGTGTTGCCTTATCTACCACCGAAGCCGAATACATCGCGATGGGTGAGTGTGTCACTCAACTTCTTTGGATGAAGCACACTCTCCGCGACTTTAAGCTAGACTTTACGAATACTAAACTTCACGTAGATAACATTAGTTCAATTAATCTTACTAAGAATCTGATATGTCACTCTAGGACCAAACATATAGAAGTCAAACACCATTTCATTCGAGAACATGTAGCCAACGGAGCCATACAACTCGAATACGTCGAATCGAAGTCTAACTTAGCAGACCTATTTACTAAACCCCTGCCCGAAGCCGAATTTAGTCTATTAAGATGAAATTGGGCATGTGCGTAATAGATTAGGTACTTGCAAATTATATGTTCTTACTACTATTTCTTTAATTTCATTTTTATGGAACTAGCATAGGACATACCTTAGATATAATGCACCTATAGATTTAAGGAGCCAATACATCTCACAACACATAGGACTAATGTGTTTGTGTACTTAGCCACGTAGATGGGCGTGAGATGTTAGGACCTTACTCCTGGTTCCAAATGTAGAGCTAGTGCATCGCCATGAACCATGGAGTATAATCATACATACTAACCGACTCTAACTAGGACTGGTTGATCTTTCATATCAATCAAGCCAAATATGAGTCGAACATTTTATAGATGAACTTATTTTCAGTATATTATTTTCAAAATAATGTGGAGCATGCTTGGACTTTATATTTAATACTTATTTTTGTTTTCCACACACACCCTCACTCTTTTCGATATATGGCAAAAGGGGGAGAAAAAGGCCAAAGTTAAGGGGTCAACATTTTTTTTATAACTTAACTCTTACTTTATATTTAAACCAAAAGTTAACTTTAAGTTTTGAAAACTTATTAAGACCAAGTTAAGATAATTCTTAACTTAAACTTATTTGTGCCATCAACGTTTTACTCATTTTTAATGTTTTACTTAATGGGGAGAAAGGGCCAAGTTAAGAAGAACTCTTAACTTAAACGTTTTACTAAGGCCAACTTTAAGTAATGTTAAGAAACCCTCAAAGGGGGAGGATTAAGGTCTTTCCTCAAGACTCACCCTTGGTCAAGGGGGATGTTTCCTCAAGGGGGAATGCTTGAAGAAAATCCTTACTACTCCAACTTAATCTTCTTTATTTTTTTGTTGTTTGTTTCTAATACACATTATTCTTCATGCTTGCTATTTACTTAACTTTGTATGTGGATTTGCCATAAATCAAAAAGGGGGAGATTGTTGGTGCAGTAGGCACCTAAGTCGAACCTGAGTTTTGATTATAGCAAACGATACAAAGTTAAACTTATGTCGTTATCTCACGAGCTGAATTGAGTGTGCAGAAGATTGCTAAAGCTGGAGCTGAAGGCTAGCGACACCCGGAGGAAGCCGGGTGGTCGGGCGACACTCGAGTGACTTTGGAGGGAGCCGAAGGAATCGAGTGGAAGGCCGGAAGCAAAAGCGACATGGTAAGTATCGAGGTAAGCTCGTGTGTGCGAGCATAAGTGAGGTTGTATCCTCCTTACGGGGATGGTCTTAAGCATAGATCCGACCAAAGACATCCCATCGATGGTCTAGGTTGAGATCGGACGATCGAAGGCTGTCGAAATAATGTTTTCTTTGAGCTAACTTTGCCTTGCAGCTAGCATCGATCGCGCTTGGAGGACTCGACGCCCTTCATCGACGATCTATTATCGGCGATCGGTGATGCTACTATCGATCGATGATGGCCATCGATCGATGGTCAATGATCGGCCAGTCAAGGATTATCACCATTTCAAGGAGGTTTTGTGTCCATTTGTGATTGGTTGAAGACCCATTCGATGAGGGCTCAAAGGCTATAAAAGGAGGGCTTGTCTTAGGGTTTTTCATCAATTAAAAGGCTTCCAAGTGCTTCCAATACGCTCAGACTCTCGACATCCCTACGACGGCAGCGCAGACGACTAGAGCTTCAACCTTCAACCTTTGAAGTCGTCGGTAACGAAAGTTTAAATTGTATTTCAGTTTATTTTTTAGTAAAGCTTTCATTATAACGAGGACAGGGGGAGTGTCCCTCTACCTCGAGCTTTTGTCATTTTGTGTATCCGTCTAACTCCTACCTCCAACGAGGAGGAGTTCTTTAGTAGTTTGCCCTCCATACGTGGTCAAGGACCACTAGGGCCTTGGAGTAGTAGCCTTCGGCTACGAACCAAGTAAAACCCTTGTGTCTATTATCTCGCTTGTTTTGTTTTTATCTTCCGCTGTGTCTACTCGCATTTTAACGAACGATTTTGAACGAAAAATTTCTATCGCTATTCACCCCCCCTCTAGCGATCCGCTCGATCCAATAGTACTCACCATCACGATCAAATCGTAGTGTCTTGATACTTTTACCTTGACGTTTCTCCACATCAGCCTTGAATTCTTTGAACCTGTCAAAAGATTCAGACTTGTGGCGCATTAAGTAAATGTATCCATATCTTGAATAATAGTCTATAAAAGAGACAAAATATTCAAAACCACCTCTAGCCTGGATAGACATAGGACCACACAAATTTGAATGAACCAATTCCAACAAATCTTTGGCTCTATACCCCTTGTCCGTAAAAGACCTCTTGGTCATTTTACCTTCCAAGCAAGATTCGTAGGATGGGAAATCTTCCACCACTAATGAACCCAGAGGTCCATCAACTCTCAACCTTTGAATTCTACTTAGGTTAATATGACCTAACCTTAGATGCCAAAGATATGTTTGATTCATTTTCGAAGGTTCTTTTCTCTTATTAGATTTAGAAGATGAGTTATTTACTTTTATTTGCATCGTGGGAGCTTTTGGTTCAAGGGTATATAAATTTCCTATTAATGCACCAGAATAGATAATCTCCCTATTCCTTTTTATAATAGAATATCCATCCAAAAATAATTTAGAAACTGAAATTAAATTCTTTTTAAATAAAGGTACATAAAGGCAATTTCTCAAAACCAATGTTTTATTTCTATCAAAATATAAATAAACATCTCCCACTACAACAACCGCTACCTTTGTAGCATCGCCCAAGTAAACGGTAATCTCCCCCTCAGCTAGTCGTCTGGTTTTGTGGAACCCCTATAAAGTATTGCAGACATGATCAGTGGCTCCCGTATCTACACACTAGGTGCCGGTAGATAACACCGCTGAACATGTTTTAACGACTAGACCAAAAGATATACCTTTATTCTTCTTTCGGTTGGGGCAGTCCTTCTTTCAATGTCCAGTCTGCTTGGAAGTGAAGCACTTGCCTTTTGGCTTCTTTCCTCCTCCCTGAGATCCTCCCGCCACCTTTGAACCACCTTGTTTCTTCTTTTTCATTCCTTTTGGCTTAGAAGTCGAAACCTTCTGGGCAACCATGGCCTAAGCCTGAGCACTCTGATGAAAAAGCCCCTCTGTCGCCTGGAGTTCTGTCGGAAGCTCCGCCAATGAATACAACCTCTTATTCATGTTGTAGTTCATGCGAAACTGCTCAAAACTCCTAGGTAGAGACTGGAGAATGATATCAACCTGGGTTTTTCCATCGATCTTAGCTCCAAGGACTTCCAACTCATTCAAATGAGCCATCATCTTGAGAACATGATCCCTCATGGGTGTTCCCTCGATCATGGTGGTCGTCATCAAGTTCCTCATGGCTTCTTGCATAGCATCCCAATTCTGGTGTCTGAAAACCTCCTTGAGATTAAGCATCATGTCATAAGCAGTGGGCATGGCTTGATGCTGATGTTGCAATATATTTGACATAGAAGCCAAAATGTAACACCGCGCCATCTCATTAGCCTTAATTCACTTTTTATAACTCTCTTTCTCCTTTTTCCCAGAATCATCCGGAGGCTTAGGAGGACACTCTTCGAAGAGTACATATTTGTACTCCTCAGTAGTCAAGACAATAACAAAATTCCTTTTCCAATCAACATAATTGGGTCCAGTAAGTTTATTCTCTTTTAGTATCACAACAAGCGGGTTGAAAGTTAGTTTTTGAAAAACCTAAGAATCACATAGATCAAAACATTAGATTTCAAAAAATTATTGATTCCTCAAACAATAAAATTTTAAAATCAACCAACACCTCAAAATACCGAGAATATCGTATGCCACAATAGTGTGGATGTATACGAATTCTACATTTGTAAGAGGAGGTTTTACCCATTAATTTTATTATCCTATCAACCTAACTTTTTGACAAATAAAATTAATAGTTGGTTCCTCTTTGGCCCTACAAATAAAAGCAGTGACTCCGATGGGGAGGATACTCCTATTTGCATCTAAGTGTTCACCATTACTCGATACCAAGGCAATTATCTCGGATTATGTACCTTTCGATAGGGAAGTACACACACTCATAAATAATTTCCTATAATCATATTTGACCCTGTGATCGGCAAAACAAACTCATCCGATGGGGAGGAAGGCACTCAGAGCTAACGTGCAAGTTTGTTTGCATCACATGTCAAATCGTAATGGAAGCCGTGGGAATTTATAAAAAAAATATCCCTCTCCCAATTAGTAATTTAAAATTGAGGAATTTTCCTATCACACGTCATGCATATAAAATAAGAAGCAATAAATATGAAAAAAAATATTTTCCAACTATTATGACTTTTGTTCTCAAATATGCCTCCCGTCGTATCGTCATCTCGTCCGCTCCTCCCTACGCCATGTAGAAGCCATCTGGAGATCCGAGCTGAGAAAAATTATTTTAATTTGCATCCATCAATCCTATACTCCACGAAGGAGTGTACATGAAATCTAGATCGAAAGTAAACTAAAATAAAAGAGTGGCTAAACAATACCATACTTAATTACAAAAATTAAATACTAGCCTCAACACCCCGAGGATTCAAATAATAATACAATTACACACATCCAAACACATGCACACACATATGGCCATAATAGTTGGATGTTATGCCTACAACCAAAAAGTTAGCCTACGCACATCCAACTATCATCCGACACATACAATATATGATAAGTGCATAAAAGTAACCGAATCATAAACACACAAAACTGGATACCGTGGCTCTGATACCACTTGTGTTAGTAATATATGAGAGATGTCCTAAGGCAATCGCCTTATGTATGAACCATTTATATGATAAATGAAGATTCACTATTTGAGTATACATGTTTTATGTATTTGATTGGATCTTAAACTCATTTACTGAATGTCCACGATACGATTCATAGCATGAGAGAATTTGTGATTGGATCACAACTAGTGAGTATCTCTACATGTGTAATTGTGAGGTATTGGAATTATCCCTAGTCGATGAATTGATGGATTTGGACACCATCAATTCTGTCGAGACTAGCACGAGGTATACTCCTTGGTGTATCCAAGCAGCTGATTCTCACTGGCTGGAGACATAGTGATGTCCGGAGTTAATCGTGGATGCTAGTTATGGTAACTAGTTCATTGGAGTGACCAGCCGTAAGACTTCATATGGTTCTCTACATATATAGATATGTCAATGAAGTTCTTACTGTGGCTTAAGTGCGATGTTCCTTTGACTTGCGGTATTCAAGTCATCTTGATCATAGAGACTTATGCTTTGACATCTTAAGCAAGCATCTCTAAGGAGATGTGGACCCGGGATGATTGGGTATAAGTCGAAGTGATCGAAGGTGTTTGAATAGCCTATAAAGGATTCACCACTCCTTGCGAGGAGATGTATACCCATGGCCTCTCGTCGGATTGTTACTAAAGTCTTTGGCCAAAGCATTACATGTTTAGAGTAAGGTACTCTTCGATACATGTGCAGTAACTAGAATCCGTAGGATGAGGAAATGATACTTGGGCTAGGTGTGACGTAGTCAGCCTAGTGGGGACTGACACAATAGACCATGTCCTGAACCAAGTGGGTATAAGATGAGTGAAGGGAATGGGGTACGAATCATTCGAGCTACTGAAGGGTTTCAGAAATAGTTCTGGATCAACCGTTGATCTTTTCGGTTAATTGGGGATCATAATGTACTACTAGGTGTCACTCATGATCGTTCTATAATTAATGGTTAATTATAGACGGCCAACATAAACTGAGAACCTATTTGGTCACACGCACAACGAGCGTAATCCGAAGGATTTAAAACGAGCTTGAGAATGAGATTCTCAAACTGAGAGAAACAAGGTTTGGTTGGACCAAATATAAAGCGAGCATGAAATTGTTTCAGTCGCAATGGAAGCGTGGATGGGCCGAGTCTTATGAAGACGTAATGGATCATAATGGATGAACCAAAATGGTTTGGTTCTAATCCAATGGAGGAGAATAAACCAAAGGGTTTGGTTTATTTTAAACGAATGAACCAAAAGTTGGTTCAGTTCGTTTTAACTTAAAATAAACCATCATGGTTTGGTTTATTTTAACTTATCTTAATGGAGCGGGTTAACGGGCCTAATGGTTATGATCCAATAACCATTAAGAGAATTAGTTCTCTATAAAAGAGGGCTTAAGGGATAATTAAGCCCTAATCCACAACCCTAAGTGGCCGCCCACCTCTCCTTGGAGAAATTCGGTGCCAACTCTCCTCCTCCTTGCCGCCGCCCACCTTGAGGCTCCAACCGGTGTCCAGAAGGTGCTGACCTTCCCCCTCGCCGGCGTCGAGCTGCTGCCGGTTAGTGCTCCGGTGATCTCCTTCAAGTTTGGCATCAAGGTGAGCTCTATCTCCCTTGGTTGGCCGGCGCCTATCACCTCCACCAAAGCTGTCCAGTTTTCTGGACAGCTTGTTCTCCTCTCGTCGGAGCATCGTTTGGACGACGGTTAGAGCTCCGACAGCGGCTAACTTACGAGGATTGATCTCCGGTAATCCTCTGAGTGGAGGGCGAAGGATTCGTCAATTGGTTGGCGAATACCTCTCGGAGAAGCGAGTTTTGAGAACTCGTATTAGGATCGAATTTGGATTCGGATCGTGATCATCTCTCGATCACGTCGTCTTCAACACGAGGCTAGTAACCCGTCACGAAGCGAAGCTCGTGGCTTAGCGAAGTCATCCCGAGGAACTCGGCGTGGATCTGGATAGAGGCGATTCTAGCGAGGATCATTCGGTTGATGCCATTCCCGCTACGTCTTACGAAAGGTATAACGTAGATAAATTTCCTTTTATTGCAAATTTAAATTTACGGTTATGTCTACACTTGTTGTAATATGCGTGTGTTGTAATAAATGTAGATTTATTATTTTTATTGCTTCATGTGTTCATGTTACTGAAAAGTGATCGAACACACACCTTGTGATCTTGAAACCCAACAGATGGTATCGAGCCCGGGTTGTGTTTGACATAATCATAAAATTGGTTTTGCGATAGTCATAATGTATTTCTGGAAATTTTCTAAATTTTGGAAATTTAGAAGTATTTATGGAAATTTTTCAATTTTGGAAAGTCTAGAAGTATTTATGGAAATCTTCCACTTTTGGAAAGTTGGAAGTATTTATGGAAATTGATATTTTCCATAAATAAAATATTTTATTAGATTCTAGAAATTTGTTTCCTAATTTAATCATGATTTGATTTGGGAAATCAAATATTAAAATATTTTTATTTCCATAAGTAGTTTTAATGATTTAGGAAATTGGTTTCCTAAATAGATTTTCCTTAATCAAATAATTCCATGAATAAAATATGTGATTAGATTTGGAAATTTGTTTCCTAATTTAATTATGATTTGATTTGGAGAATCAAATCTTAAACATATTTTATTTCCATAAATAGTTATGACAAATAAGGAAATTATGTACATGACATAATTGTATGCCATGTAATTGCATTAGATGTATAACATTATGCCATGCGTGTCGTGACATGTAGATGTATGCCATGTATGCCATGCCATGTAGATAATAGTTATTTGCATGCAAAGAGGATGAGACATAAAACCCTAACTCAATATTAAAGCCTACACCTTCCATTAATATGGTTAGAACCAGAGTTCTGTTTCTTGTTTGGGTTGTTGGACTCACTCCAAGCCTGGCTTGAACCTGAACATGTTCAAATCATTGGAATAGTTTAACTCTAATATGGTAAGAGTCAGAGGTCAATCGTTAGTTTGGGTTGTTGGACTCACTCCAAGCCTGGCTAATTGGTTGAATGCGCTCTAACCATATTAAAACTATTTCGCGATTAATGGGTTGGCTCTAACTTGGAGCATCGATTTGTTGGACTCACTCCAAGGTCGATGTGAAGAGAGGTGAAGTTGGGTGCTATGCATATGATGCATACTTGTTAATGTGTTAACAACCCAATGTATGTGTAAACATTAAATTAGTTTATAACACATTGTGATAGTTACATATACATGATATGTAATCGGTATACTTGATACCCACCATCATAGCTAAGAATGGCTTGTTGGACTCACTCCAAGGTTGTTCTTATCTATATTGGATATCAGCCCATTCGGAGATTGACCTACGATCTCTCGAATTGATTTCAAGGGTTTTTGAATTTGAAAAAATGAATGGGATTTTGTAAATGTATGTGGATGCATTTTAAAATCATCTTTCTCATATATGCTCATTTTGTATTTCTAGGTTAATCGCTTGATCATGATGTCTTTGAATTTGCGCTCTATTTTGAATTCGAATAAATTATTTGAACTTCTTGGGTGGCTTAGAAACTTGAGAATTGTTCTCAAGGCGAGAAAAGCTTAGTATGTCCTCGAAGCATCTCTTCAGTCCTAGTGATGATGCAACTGGACCAATTGTTGGCCCATCGAAACATGTGAGTGATTACGAGTAAGTGAGTTACATCATGCTAGCGATGAGAACCCAAGCTACTGGATGCTCATACCATAGTCCTTCATCTTTATGAGTTGTTTTGATGAGTAAGTGAGATTCGAAAGGTTCGAAGTCTCCAAGCTCCTCTTCACCTCTGAGATGCAAGAAGGTTCATCTGTGGTACTGCTCAACATGCTGAAGACTGTGGAGCCTTCTGAGAAGCATGAGCAGGGGACGGTGTTGTTAGTTGATTCCTCGAAGAAAGGTTCTAAGAGGAAGTCAAAGGAACAACAAAAGGGGAAGAAGAAAAAGGCTAAAAAGGCAGAACCAGCTAAAAAGGGCACTTGCCATCATTATGGCAAGTAGGGCCATTTGCGAAGAAAGTACAAGATTTATCTTGAGTCCGTGAAGAAGGATAAGGCATCGGATGCCCCATCTTCTTCAGAAATCTTCTTTATTGATTGTCATTCTATTTCCTCAGACACTTTGGTATTAGATACTGGGTGTGGCTCACATATATGTAATGACATACATGGGCTAAGAAATAGAAGAAGACTCGTCAAGGGAGAGTCAAATTTACATGTTGGGAATGGAGCAACGGTTGCTGCACTCGCCATCGGAACGTATTTGTTGGAACTCCCTGTAGGACTTGTCTTAGAACTGGACAATTGTTTTTATGTTCCTTCGTTGATAAAGAACATCATTTCTATTTCTTGTTTAAATAGAAATGGGTACCATTTAACTTTTAGTAACAATTGTTGTTACATAACTTTGAATGGAGTTCTTTATGGGACTGGAACTTTAAGCAATAGTATTTATACGTTGGACGTATCCAGTGACATTTTCAATATCGAAGCGAGCAACAAGCGTGCTCGAAAAGATAATCAATTAGACTCCTATATGTGGCATTGTCGTCTTGGCCATGCAAGTAAGAAACGCATGTCCGAATTACACCGATGTGGAATTCTGGAATCGTTTGAATTGGATTCATACGATACATGCGAATCATGCTTAAAAGGCAAGATGACTAAGTTACCTTTCGAAAAAGGTGAGCAGTGGAAGAGTTGCTGGAGTCTAATACATACTGATGTATGTGGACCCATGTCAACTCAAGCTTTAGGAGGCTATAGCTACTTCATTACCTTCACCGATGATCACTCACGGTTTGGGTATGTGTTCTTGATGAAACACAAGTCTGAAGCCTTTGAAAGGTTCAAAGAATTCATAAATGAAGTAGAGAAATAACTTGGCAAGAGTATTAAAATACTTCAATCGGATCGAGGTGGTGAATACTTGAGTCAAGAGTTTCTAGATTATCTGAGGGGCAATGGTATATTGTCTCAATGGACTCCGCCGTATACACCACAACTTAATGGTGTATCTGAGAGGCGAAACCTGACCTTGTTGGACATGGTCAGGTCAATGATGAATCACGCAAATCTTCCCAAGTCCTTTTGGGGCTATGCACTTGACAATTTGTTTACTTGTTAAGCAGAGTCCTAAGGTAGTCTCTACTACTCCATATGAGATATGGGCTAGTAAGAAACCTCATTTATCTTACTTGAAGATATGGGGTTGTCCTGCTTATGTGAAGCGGACTGTGTCAGACAAATTAGATGCTAAGTCTGATAAATGTCTATTTATTGGATACCCTAAGGAAACGAGGGGTTACCAATTCTATCATCCCTTGGAACAAATGGTGTTTGTTTCAAGGAATGCTGTGTTTCTAGAGAAAGAGTTTCTCTTACAAGAAAACAATGGGAGTGTCGTTGAACTTGAAAAGGTTCAAGAGACTTCAGTAGACATTGAAGAGATACCAGGTCAAGCACTTCGACCGATGACTCAGAGTGATGAGCCATCGACTGGACCTATTGAGGCACCACATCTTCATAGATCTAGTAGAGCACACAATATTCTTGAGAGATATGGATTTCTCGTAAGTGAATCGAACGACGTGTTACTCATTGATGATGAGGAGCCTACTAGTTATGAAGAAGTGCTGACAAGTTCAGAAAGGGATAAGTGGTTTGATGCCATGAAGTCAGAAATGGATTCCATGTATGAAAACCAATTTTGGAACTTGGTTGACCCACCTGAAGGCATAAAGCCTATAGGGTGCAAGTGGGTTTTCAAAAAGAAAACCGACATGGATGGTAATGTGATTACCTATAAGGCTAGATTGGTGGCGAAAGGATATCGTCAAAAGCAAGGTGTTGATTATGACGAAACCTATTCGCCTGTAGCTATGCTTAAATCCATTCGGATGCTCCTGGCCATAGCGGCTCATTATGATTATGAGATATCGCAGAGGGATGTGAAAATAGCTTTCCTTAATGGAAACCTGCTCGAGGACGTGTATATGATACAGCCTGAGGGTTTCACATCAGTTGATAAAACCAAGGTATGCAAATTGTGACGGTCCATTTATGGATTGAAGCAAGCATCCAGGAGCTGGAATATCCGTTTTGATGAGACAATCAAAAAGTTTGATTTCTCACAAAATCCAGACGAACCTTGTGTGTACAAGAAGGTTAGTGGGAGTGCAGTCGTGTTCCTAGTATTGTATGTCGATGACATATTACATATAGGAAATGATGTCTCAATCTTACAGTCAGTGAAGGTTTGGTTATCCAAGACATTCTCCATGAAAGACCTGGGAGAAGCAACCTACATCCTCGGGATTAAGATCTATAGATATAGATCGAAACGGTTGCTTGGTCTTTCGTAGTCTACATATATAGACCGAGTGCTAAAGAGGTTTAGCATGTCGGAATCTAAGAAAGGTTTCCTACCCATCAGGCATGGGGTACACCTTTTGAAGTCTATGTGTCCGCGCACAGAAGACGAGAGGATTTGCATGAGTAAGATTCCCTATGCATCCGCAATAGAATCTATCGTGTATGCTATGTTATGTACGAGGCCCGATGTATCGTATGCTCTGAGTGTCACGAACATATACCAGTCCGATCCAGGAATGGATCATTGGGTGGTTGTTAAGACGATCCTTAAGTACTTAAGAAGAACTAAGGATGTGTTCCTAATATATGGAGAAGGGGACATGGTGATACGCGGGTATACGGATGCGGCTTCGAACGAGACAAGGATGATTCCGGGTCTCGATGCGGATCGTATTCACCTTGAATGGGGGCGTGAGTTGGAAAAGTTCCAAACAAGACAACATGGCGGATTCTACCAGCGAGGCGAGAATACATTGCGGCTTGAGGCGTGAAGGAAGCGATTTGGATCAAGAAGTTCGTTTATGAACTTGGTGCGGCCATTGTTGAAGTAATACCGGTCAACTGCGACAACAATGGAGCAATTGCACAGGCGAAAAAGCCAAGGTCTCATCAACGATCCAAACATGTGCTTCGCCGCTATCATCTTATCAGAGAGATCATCAGTAGGAACGAAATACAAATCGAGAAAATTTCCACTGAAAGGAACTTAGCGGATCCCTTGACTAAGGCATTACCTCAAAATAAGTTTGAGGGTCATGTTCAAGCTTATGGTATTGGATACCGTAGCGATTGGCATTAGGCCAAGTGGGAGTCTGTTAGTAATATATGAGAGATGTCCTAAGGCAATCGCCTTATATATGAACCATTTATATGATAAATGAAGATTCACTATTTGAGTATACATGTTTTATGTATTTGATTGGATCTTAAACTCATTTACTGAATGTCCATGATACGATTCATAGCATGAGAGAATTTGTGATTGGATCACAACTAGTGAATATCTCTACATGTGTAATTGTGATGTATCGGAATTATCCCTAGTCGATGAATTGATGGATTTGGACACCATCAATTCTGTCGAGACTAGCACGAGGTATACTCCTTGGTGTATCCAAGCAGCTGATTCTCACTGGCTGGAGACATTGTGATGTCCGGAGTTAATCGTGGATGCTAGTTATGGTAACTAGTTCATTGGAGTGACCAGCCGTAAGACTTCATATAGTTCTCTACATATATAGATATGCCAATGAAGTTCTTACTATGGCTTAAGTGCGATGTTCCTTTGACTTGCGGTATTCAAGTCATCTTGATCATAGAGACTTATGCTTTGACATCTTAAGCAAGCATCTCTAAGGAGATGTGGACCCGGGATGATTGGGTATAAGTCGAAGTGATCGAAGGTGTTTGAATAGCCTATAAAGGATTCACCACTCCTTGCGAGGAGATGTATACCCATGGCCTCTCGTCGGATTGTTACTAAAGTCTTTGGCCAAAGCATTACATGTTTAGAGTAAGGTACTCTTGGATACATGTGCAGTAACTAGAATCCGTGGGATGAGGAAATGATACTTGGGCTAGGTGTGGCGTGAGTCGACCTAGTGAGGTGACACAATAGACCATGTCCTAAACCAAGTGGGTATAAGATGAGTGAAGGAATGGGGCACGAATCATTCGAGCTCTTGAAGGTTTGAAATAGTTACGGATCAGCGTTGATCTTTTAGGTTAATTGGGGATCATGATGTACTACTAGGTGCCACTCATGATCGTTCTATAATTAATGGTTAATTATAGGCGGACAACATAAACCGAGAACCTATTTGGTCACACGCTGGCGTAATCCAGAAGGATTTAAAATGAGCTTGAGAATGAGATTCTCGGCCGAGAGAAACTAGATTTGGTTGGACCAAACATAAGCGAGCATGAAATTGTTTGATCGCAATGGAAGGCGTGGATGGGCGAGTCTTATGAAGACATAATGGATGGATGAACCAAAATGGTTTGGTTCTAATCCAATGGAGGAGAATAAACCAAAGGGTTTGGTTTATTTTAAGCGAATGAACCAAAAGTTGGTTGTTCATTTTAACTTAAAATAAACCATCATGGTTTGGTTTATTTTAACTTATCTTAATGGAGCGGGTTAACGGGCCTAATGGTTATGATCCAATAACCATTAAGAGAATTAGTTCTCTATAAAAGAGGGCTTAAGGGATAATTAAGCCCTAATCCACAACCCTAAGTGGCCGCCCACCTCTCCTTGGAGAAATTCGGTGCCAACTCTCCTCCTCCTTGCCGCAGCCCACCTTGAGGCTCCAACCGGTGTCCAGAAGGTGCTGACCTTCCCCCTCTCCGGCGTCGAGCTACTGCCGGTTAGTGCTCCGGTGATCTCCTTCAAGTTTGGCATCAAGGTGAGCTCTATCTCCCTTGGTTGGCCAGCGCCTATCACCTCCACCAAAGCTGTCCTGTTTTCTGGACAGCTTGTTCTCCTCTCGTCGGAGCGTCGTTTGGACGATGGTTAGAGCTCCGACAGCGGCTAACTTACCGGGGATTCGATCTCCGGTAATCCTCTGAGGTGGAGGACGAAGGATTCGTCAATTGGTTGACGAATACCTCTCCGGAGAAGCGAGTTTTGAGAACTCGTATTAGGATCCGAATTTGGATTCGGATCGTGATCATCTCTCGATCACGTCGTCTTCAACACGAGGCTAGTAACCCGTACGAAGACGAAGCTCGTGGCTTAGCGAAGTCATCCCGAGGAACTCGGCGTGGATATGGATAGAGACGATTCTAGCGAGGATCGTTCCGGTTGATGTCGTTCCCGCTACACGTCATACGAAAGGTATAACGTAGATAAATTTCTTTTTATTGCAAATTTAAATTTACGGTTATGTCTACACTTGTTGTAATATGCATGCGTGTGTTGTGTGTGTTGTAATAAATGTAGATTTATTATTTTTATTGCTTCCGTTGTGTTCATGTTTACGAAACGTGATCGAACACACACACGCCGTGGTGCCGGAAACCCAACAACTTGAAGGTCGAAGCTTCGCTTCGGTCGCTTGTGCATGGCGATCCCATCTGTGTCCCCGGATTAAAAAAAATTAATCCAAGATGAAGATGGATAACCCAAGCAACCGATCCATCATCGTGCTATTAGATTAGAGTAGTTTCTTGAACAAATTTGTTGTTCAAGCAACCGAACTCTTTTCCTCGATTAGCCGTGGAATAGATGATGCACGGATCGCCTATTTTTGTGTTTATCTTCGGGGTCCAAGTAAATTAGCCACATGCAATTACATACATAATACAAAGAAACAAAAGGAAACCAAAACAAGAATTATACCTCTTGTTTACCTCAAGGTCTTCTATTGTATGTCCTATCCTCCTCTTGGACAAGAGATGAAGCCTCCTAGATCTCGTTCTTCCCTTCCTTGTCCGCTCCGAACAAAGGGAAGAATACTCGATACTTCTTCTTCTATCTAGCGCCGACCACCAAGCCACCAAGCTTGATGTTGCCGACGGCCAAGGAGAGGAAGTAGATGAATGGGCGCCGGACAAGAGAACTAAGGCTCTTGTTGCCGCCAGCCAAGGAAAGAGAGAGATAGGGAGGAGCCACCGGCCAACCTAGAGAGAGAGAGGGAGGTGCCGCCCAATAGAGAGAGATCCAACCTAGGTTGCCGCCCAATGCCTCTCCTTAGCCAACTCCAAACCCTAGCCGACCAAAAACTTGGAAGAAAAACCCCAATCTCCTTAAGATTCCTTGCTGCCCATGCCTTGGACTCCTATTTATAGATTTAGGCTTAAGCCTCCTTTCAATCTCCACCGTCGGATCTAGGAATTCAATTTCCACCGTCGAATCTAGGAATTCCATTTCCACCGTCAGATCTAGGAATTCAATTTCCACTGTCGGATATAGGAATTCAATTTTCACCATTGGATCTAGGCTTCATGAGGGTTTTAATAGGCTACAATAGGAATAGTGAGGAGGAGTTGAATCTTTGCCACCCAATGGATCTGACCCACATAAAATCTGATCCATTAATGATAATCCATTTCACTAGAGGATTATCATTGATCTACCTCACCAACCCCCATAAATAAATATGAGCTCCATATATTAATTGTACAAATATCTCTCCGTGTTTAAGATCTCAAATGTTCGTCAATTAATGAATTTACTGACAATTAATTAATCAACATCTAACTCCATGAGTAGTACTACTCAACCTCATCATCATGCTGGACCAAGTCCACCTGCAGGGTTTACATGATGATCCTTATGAGCTTCTCAAGAGGACATCATCATCCTAATATATAGGACATGGTTTCCTCCTATAATCAATAGCACACCATCTAAATAATATAATTTCCCAACTTACCGAGCCTATTGATTTAATCTATAAATCTCGCCCATTGGTAAATCAAAGAAATAAATACTAAGTACATGTGCCCGTTATTATATCGGAATTAAGAGCATGTACACCATAATATCCGAGGTCCGATTTAATTATGTAGTCAGCAATAAATTAAATCACCTCTAAGTCGGTCCTGCTCAATACACACAAAGTGTACTAGTGTAATTCTATGGTTAAGACAAACTAATACCAAATCACACTACAACCATACCAATGGTTTGTCCAAAACCATCTCGGTTGTGAGCCTTTACTTGTACTTTATAAAGAACTGATAACATGATCTCCCATGTGATACTACACACCATGTTATCAACAATGTAATGTATCAGACAATATGCATAACCATAAATATGCAAACAATGATCATGTGATTCTTATTTCAAAAATAAAGATGTTCATACAAAAGATAGACTTTTCAGTATACATCCCAACACGTGCCTCCCCCCTAGGGTTTGAGTGTGCCTTCCTATTTAAAGAAGAGAAGCCTACTTTCCTTAAATCCCTGTTAAACCCTAGTCTGCGTCAAATCGGGCTAATACCACATATGTCCATGTGGCTCGCTGGAAATCCTACCCTTAATCTAGCTTCGAGGTTTGGCACGACCGTGTGAGATTCACACGGCTGGCCATGTCTTCCTCTGAATTGTCATGTGAATACAATCATTTGGTCCGAAGCATGCCCGTGTTTTGGGGGAACACGGTCAGACTTTGCATCCAATTATGTGTCATTTTATCTCCCAAAATGCCTTCATACATATAAAACAACAAGAGCTGATCTCTGAACTAGAAAATAGGAAATGAATGCAAAATAAGGAAGAATATGCATAAAATAGGTATAAAATGCAATGAGATGTGTGTTAAAAGTACTCCTAAAACCCTATATGATTTGCACACATCAATTGCACAATTACTATAGATGATGCATACACTAAAAGACTTTTAGTTAGATTCCTAAAAGGTTATTACACTTGTTGATGACATAAGTTCAATATATTTAACTAAAAATTCAATTCATCACTCATGCACTAAATACATTGATGTTAAACATCACTTCATAAGGGATCATATTGCCAAAGGGAGTATTGAACTCAACTATGTTGAGTCCAAGTCTAACTTGGCAGATATCATTACTAAACCACTCCCCGAAGTTGAGTTTAGTACCCTTAGAAGATAATTAGGGTTGTGTTTGGTAGAATAGGTTCCTTTTTTTTACTTTCACATTCAAAATCTATTTTGATATTTAAGTATTATTTCTTAAGGAAAATTAAAATTGAACTAGCCTTGGTTGAAATTAGAATTCATGAACATATAGATCTAGGCAAGCCTTTGCATGTCACAAACACTTAGGATTATCTATTTATGTCTTGAGCCATGAATATGAGTGTGAGATGTTAGGATTGCACCCCAGGTTCTAAATGTAGACTTAGTGCATCGACATGAACCAAAACGGGATTTTTAAATTCAAATGGATCACTTCGGTAACTAACTTTAATCTAGACTTGATGATAATTCATATCATTTGAGTTTTAAGAAAATAGAGTTACCCATTTGCTTTAAGGAAAAATTTAGATGCATATTTTCAATGCTTTTATATAATTTTCAAGTCAGGACCCATGCTTGGATGTTCTTAAATTATAAATTGCATTACTTAGAAAATAGTTTTAAAAACATGATTTAAAGGGAGAGAACGATATTTTGAAATTTTTTATATTTTAACTCTAAAATTTTAAGCTTTGATTAATGGGGAGAAAAATAATTTCAATTTTTAAAACATTAATTAAGGGGGAGAATAATAATTTCATTTTTATGCTCAGATTAAAAGGAAGAAATATATTTTCAAGAAATTATTTTTAAGCCTTAATATTCCTTTGGGAGAGAGAATGAAAATAAATTTACTTTTAAAATTTAGGTATGAACTTATTGGTTGTCAAGAAATTTTTCAAATTCCTTAGAAATTTTCAAATATTTGTAAATTCAAACACTTGAAAACCTTAAAATTTGATATACTACATGAATTCGTTTTTGAATGCTTGGACATAATTAGTGGGTTTTTAAGATTTAAGTTTCAAAACTAGAAAAAGTTATTTTGGCATATAAAATATATTTTATATTGTTTTGATGTATGCCAAAGAGGGAGAGAATGTAAAGTTTAAAGTTATATATAAATGCATTTCATTGATATGAACTTGATGCATTATGAACTTGTTATATTCCACCTAACTATAACTGATGTGTTGTCCTACATAAAAAAGGGAGAGATTGTTGGTGCAAAAAGCACCACTCATGAGTTTTGATGTATGAACCATGGTTAAAGCTAGGATAAGCTTGGGATCTGATGTGCAAGTTGTTGGGTTTCCGGCACTGCGGCGAGTGTGTGTTTGAACATGTTTCGTAAATATGTGCACAGCGGAAGAAATAAAAAGCAATAAATCTAATTTATTACATCACACACACCACATGCATGCATAGTACAACATGTGTAGACATAACCGTAGTTTCAAATTTTGCAATAAAAGGAAATTATTCTACGTATACCTGACGTATCACGTGTAGTGGGAAAGACATCCACCGGAGTGACTCTCGCTAGAATCGCCTCTATCCGTATCCACGTCGAGTATCATCGAGATGACTTCACAAAGCCATAAGCCTCGACTTCGTATGAGTCACTAGCCTTGTGTCGAAGACGATGTGATCGAGAGAAGATCACAATCCGAATCAAAATTCGGATTAAAAAATGAGTCCCCAAAACTCGCTTCTCCGGAGAGGTATTCGTTAACCGTTTGACGAATCCTTCGTCCTCCACCTATGAGGATTACTGGAGATCGAATCTCCGGTAAGGTAGCCGCTGTCGGAGCTCCAAACACCGTCTAAACAATGCTCTGACACGATGGAAACAAGCTGTCCAGAAAACTGGACAGCTTTGGTGGAGAACTTGCGCCGGCCAAAGGAGGAAAGCTAAGTGCTCACCTTGTCGCCGGAGCCAAGGAAGATCACCGTAGGGTCGCTGAAGGATCGTCGGCAAGAGCTTGGACGTCGGCAACAGATTGGACGGTGGCACAAGGGCTGGGCGGCAACAAAGGTTGGGCGGCAACCTTGTTGGGTGGCGGCACCATGAGAAGAGAGGGAGGGGCGGCAACAAAATTAGGGTTAGAACTTTCACAAAACCCTTAAGCCCTATTTTATAGAGATAAATTCTCCTAATGGTTATTAATTCATAACCAAAAATCCATTAACCCGCTCCATTAAATTAAGTTAAAATAAACCAAACCGATTTGGTTTATTTTAAGTTAAAACGAACCGAACCAACTTTGGTTCATTCGTTTAAAACAAACCAAACCCCTTGATTTATTCTTCACCATTGGATTAGAACCAAACCAATTTGATTCATCCATCATGTCTTCATAAGACACGACCCATCCACACTTCCATTGCGACTGAAATGATTTCATGCTCGATCCTTGTTTGGTCCAACCAAACCTAGTATCTCTCGGTCTGAGAATCTTATTCTCAAACTCGTTTTAAATCCATCGGATTATGCTCGTTGTGCGTGAGACCAAATAGGTTCTTGATTTATGTTTGCCGTCTATAATTAACCATTAATTATAGAATGATCATGAGTGGCACCTAGTAGTACATCATGATCTCCAATTAATCGAAAGATCAATGGTTGATCCAGAACTATTTCTGAAACCCTTCAGTAGCTATAATGATTCGTGCCCTATTCCCTTCACGCATCTTATACCCACTTGGTTCAAAACATGGTCTATAGTGTCAGTCCCCACTAGGTTGGCTATGTCACACCTAGCCCAAGTATCATTTCCTCGTCCTACAGATTCTAATTACTGCACATGTATCCAAGAGTACCTTACTCTAAACATGTAATGCTTTAGCCAAAGACTTTAGTAACAATCTGACGAGAGGCCATGGGTATACATCTCCTCACAAGGAGTGGTGAATCCTTTATAGGCTATTCAAACACCTTCAATCACTTCGACTTATACCCAATCATCCCGGGTCCACATATCCTCAGAGATGCTTGCTTAAGATGTCAAAGCATAAGTCTTCATGACTAAGATGACTTGAATACCGCAAGTCAAAGGAACATCGCACTTAAGTTGTAGTAAGAACTTCTTTGACATATCTATATATGTAGAGAACCATATGAAGTTTTACAGCTGGTAACTCCAATGAACTAGTTACCATAACTAGCATCCACGATTAACTCCGGACATCACAATGTCTCCAGCCAGTGAGAATCAACTGCTTTGATACACCAAGGAGTATACCTCGTGCTAGTCTCGAAAGAATTGATGGTGTTCAAATCCATCAATTCATCGACTAGGGAAAATTTCGATACATCACAATTACATATGTAGAGATACTCACTAGTTGTGATCCAATCACAAATTCTCTCATGCTGTGAATCATATCGTGGACATTCAGTAAATGAGTTTAAGATCTAATCAAATACATAAAAACATGTATACTCAAATAGTGAATCTTTAATTATTATATAAATGGTTCAACCATAAGGCGGTTGCCTTAGGACACCTCTCATATATTACTAACACATGTTGAGTATGAAGGCCTAATAGGAAAGTCCTAATAGGTCATGTGGACCGGACACTAGGCACGATTCTTGACAGATCAGGGGGATTGGACATCAGACATGAAGTCCAAATGGGTCGAGTGGATCGGACATCTGTTAGAAAACTGGTTGGGCCAAGTAAGACCGGACATCCTGTACAAAGATCAGTTGGGTCAGGGAGACCGGATAGTTGGCATGAAGCCCTGATAGGTCAGATTAGATGTCATGCAAGGTAAGTGTGGTTGGACAATCAGCAGGTAAGATTCGAGTAAAGAGGTGAGGCTAAGTACTCAGTTGGGCACAAGGTAGGTGTCGATCTGACGGAGGGTTCATGTTGGACTCAGTAGTTGAGATCGGGCAGTATTATTACTACTAAAGTGATATTATACTGTGGCTTTTGCTAACTCTACATTGCAAGTATCCAGGCAACTAGATAGTGTCCAGGTTACTCGGATCCAATTGACTGGACATAGTCCAGGCGACTGAGTAGCTGAGTTGGCAAGCGAGCTGGAGACCCTGTGACCAAGATGGCAGGAATTTTAGTCGATTGGATAGGGTCAAGTTGACTAGGGTAGGAAGATACTGAAACAACCATAGATTGGAGACAGATGACTTGGAGTCGACTAGACTAGGTTCAGTCGCTTGGAAAACTCAGAATACCAAATTGATGGGCTGATTTAGAGTTGAACGGAGGGTGTTCCAGTCGACTAGAAAAGGCTTATTAAAGAAATGAAAGACCAACCCCAAAGTATCAATTGCTCATACCTCAAAGTGTTGTCGCCATCGTTCGTCATCTGCAAAAGTTTAAATATGCCACAACTCTGACTCTACTAGCTCAAACTCTTTTCCTTAAGTGTCGGTATAAAATTCTTTTATTTACTTTCGCATTTGTACTTAATATTCAAGGGAAAAGGTAGTGTGTTACCTTTCTCTTATTCTTGTAAAAGCAAACACCCTCCGAATTTGAGAGTTCTTGAATTGGAGGGCTTTTAGTTATTGCCCAAAGAAGTAGCCCTAGGAAGGGCTAAGGGCCTTAGAGTAGCAACTCAGCTAGGATTGCGAACCAATTAAAGAAGACTTATCTACTTGTTTTATTTCATTTTTAATTCCACTGCATATTACTCTCAATTTTGAAATAAAAGAAAAGTTTTCAAATATAAAAGAAAATTTTTCTAAACACTGAGATCACCCCCTCTCTCGGTAAACTTGATCCTACATTGACTCTTACCCTTAGCCTAGACCTAAGCCTTCAAGATACTTCCATCAGCCTCACAATCTCAGGTTGAGTCCATGACTCCTCACCCTTTGCGCTAACCTTCATGTGCTTCCTTTAGCTTTGTCATGCTAACGGTTCTTCCTTTGCCAAGAGGTCGTGTCTCCAAGACTTCCATTGCTAAGTTACACTTGGACTTATACCGCTAAGGCTACACACTTAGACTTACATGGCCAAGACTACCCACTTGGACTACACCGCCAAGAATATACACTTGGACTTACACGACTAAGACTACACACTTGGACTTACACTGCTAAGACTACACACTTGGACTTATGATGTGAGCAAAATATATAGGGTTTTAGGAATAGTTTTCGCTAACATCTCATTACATTTTATACTTATTTTAAGTATATTCTACTTTGTTTTGCATGCATTTCCTATTTTTTGGTTGAAAGATTTGTTCTTGTTGCTTTGTGTGCAGGACGACATTTTATAGGAAAAACAACACACTTTTGGAGAAAAAAAAAGACATTCAGTGGGGAGAAGAGAGGCCGACACGGTCAGCCATGTGAATTCCACACGACTGTGTCCAAATCACGAAGACGACCATGCCCAGCACCACACACGACCGACCGTGTGGATCCACATGGTCGTGTGGCACTGGGATGTTTTGACGTGACTAGGGTTTTTCGTGGGATTTATGCAAAGCCGACTTCACATCTATAAAAGGAAAGGCACAACCAAACCCTAGGTGGAGGCGAGACGCCTAGAACAACACACTGATACCCTTAAAAGCACCATAAACTCACAACGGGGTGGAAGGAAGCGGCTAGGAGATCCATCTCGACGCTCCGACATTGTGGAGAACAACCAAGACATGCATATTGGTTAGGACGGAAAGTATCTCATACATTTTCTCGTTCTACTCTCATTGTAAATATGATTTCTATGATGTCTTGCATTTATTCTTCCTTGTTTATGGAGTAGATACTTCGATTCTAGGATTAGGGAGTAACTTGTGCTTATGGACATGTTCGTTCAAATAGTATTTCATCTTTCTGATTCTATTTGCAATTGTGTGTTGTTGAGATTGATGAAGATTATGTTTTGATTTCTATTTCTATTGCTCGAAGCCGATGCAAAGGGTGACATCCTTTGTATCAAAGATCTAGGAGAACCAAGGGGGAACCTTGCGATCGTCCTCCCTCCGATAACCATAGAATTAGAATATGATAGAATAAGATATGAAATACGATCCTCCTCTTCATAGGGATTATTAGGACATCCTCGTACCGGGAGCGGCGATCAGCAGAGATGGGTCGAACCAGCTGTTGATGAAGATGTTGTGGCTGCCGACGGTAGAGGAGGTGGATGGGCACCGATCACCGGAGAATGAGGGAATCCCCTTTCCTCTCCGGCGATCGACGGGATAGGGGAGAGCATGGCAATGATGAGTGGAAGGCGTCGGCGAAATCGTGTGCGGGAAGAAGAATGGCCAAGCCGACTATCGCACGATTGAAGAAGATGTTGTATTTAAGGTTGATTTTCGGTGACCGTTCGATCAAAGTTCCTTCAATACTAGCCGTCTGTTAAAGCTAAGGTTAAATGAATCTAATTAATCCATTAATGGGTTGTGCATCCAATGGTTGAAATCAATCCAAATCTCATTAGATAGATCTTATCCATCTGAATAGATAATCACGATCGGTCGAATCTGGATGAAGGGCTCAGATGTCCAGATCTAGATGTATGGACCGGGTCTCTCCAAATCTAGATAAATGGCTCAGCATCAAGCCACTTGCATTGGATGGTCCATATCGCTCAAATCTGATCTCTTGATTGAATTGCCCTCGATCTTGACGAATGGTTCGGATTAATCCAGCTTAAAATGCCCTTTATGACCCTAAATGAAGCCATATTTGATCCACTATGAGTCTAGTCTAGTGGCACAACTCGATCTCCTATAAACAAAGATAAAATTTGCATATAAGTCCAAAATTAAGGAGAATTTACAATAAGGTCCAAAAATATATCCAACTCATAAATCATGATAATAATCGATAAATAATCACTCGAGAGGAAAAAACAGTGAGATAAAAGACCAAAATAATATGATAAAATGGTGGTTATCAGCGACCCTCGCAAGAATCGCCTCTATCCGTATTCATGCCGAGTATCATCGGGATAGCTTCACAAAGCCACGAGTCCCGACTTCATGAAAGGTACTAGCCTCGCATTGAAGTCATTGTGATCCAAGAGATGATCACAATACGAATCAAATTCGGATCTAAAAACGAGTTCCACGAACTCGCTTCTTGGAAGCGGTTTTCATCAACCAATTGACGAAAACTTAACCCTCCACCTATGAGGATTGTCGAAGATCAAATCCCCGGTAGGTAGGTCGATGTCAGAGCGCAAAACGTCGACCAAATGACCTCTCCACTAAGAGGAGAATAAGCTGTCCAAAAATTGGACAACTTGTTTGGTGGAAGAGATGGTTGGCCAATCAATTGCCCAGTTGCACCTTAGTCGCTGGTGGCCAAGGGAGGATGCCCGGAGATGTTGCCAGCGGCTGGTGGGTGGTTGGCGGCAAGGAGGAAGAGGCGGCAACAACTTGGGCAGCAGCTCTTGGTTGGGCAGCAATTCTCTTGGGCGGCAAGAAGCAAGGAGGAAGAGAAGGCTTGGGCAGCTAGGGTTTTCAGCATGAAAGTTGATTATTCTTCACAAACCCCTTAAGCTGTGTTTTTATAGAGAACACATTCTTCTAACGTTTATTGGTTTATAACCAAAATCAGTTAACCCGCTCCATTAACTTAAGTTAAAATAAACAAAACCGGGTTGGTCTATTTTAAGTTAAAACGAACCTAACAAATTTCGGTTCATTCATTTAAAACGAACCAAACCCCTTTGATTTATTTTCCACTATAGGATTAGAACCAAACCGATTTGGTTCATCCATTACATCTTCATAAGACTCGGCCCATCCATGCTTCCGATGCGACTGAAACAATTTCATACTCACTCTATGTTTGGTCCAACCAAACCAAGTCTCTCTCGATTTGAGAATCCTATTCTCAAGCTCATTTTAAATTCTTCGGATAACACTCGTTGTGCGTATGACCAAATAGGTTCCCGATTTATGTTGGTAATCTATAATAAACTATTAATTATAGAACGATCATGAGTGACACCTAGTAGTACATCATGATCCCCAATTAATCAAAAAAACAACGGTTGATCCCAGAATGCTTTTGAAACCCTTCAACAGCTACAGTGAAACGTTCCCCATTCCCTATTCCCTTCACTCATCTTATACCCACTTGGTTCAAGACATGGTCTATCGTGTCAGTCCCCACTAGGCTGACTACGTCACACCTAGTCCAAGTATTACTTCTTCGTCCTACGGATTCTAGTTACTATACATGTATCCAAGAGTACTATACTCTAAACATGTAATGCTTTGGCCAAAGACGTTAGTAACAATCTGATGAGAGGTCATAGGGTATACATCTCCTCGCAAGGAGTGGTGAATCCTCTCTAGGCTATACAAATACCTTCAGCCACTTCGACTTATACCCAATCATCCCGAGTCGAAATCTCCTCAGAGATGTTTGCTTAAGATGTCAATGCATAAGTCTACATGAACAAGATGACATGAATATAGTAAGTCGAAGGAACATCACACTTAAGCTATAGTAAGAACTTCATTGATATATCCATATATGCAGAGAACTATTGGGATGTGTATTGAAAAGTCTATCTTTTGTATGAACATCTTTATTTTTGAAATAAGAATCACATGATCATTGTCTGCATATTTATGGTTATGCATTTTGTCTAATACATTACATTGTAGATAACATGGTGTGTAGTGTCACACGGGAGATCATGTTATCAGTTCCTTGTAAAGTATAAGTAAAGGCTCACAACCGAGATGGTTATGGACAAACTATTGGTATGGTTGTAGTGTAATTTGGTATTCGTTTGTTTTGACCATAGAATTACACTAGTACACTTTGTGTGTATTGAGCAGGACCGACATGTTAGTAATATATGAGAGATGTCCTAAGGCAATCGCCTTATGTATGAACCATTTATATGATAAATGAAGATTCACTATTTGAGTATACATGTTTTATGTATTTGATTGGATCTTAAACTCATTTACTGAATGTCCACGATACGATTCATAGCATGAGAGAATTTGTGATTGGATCACAACTAGTGAGTATCTCTACATGTGTAATTGTGATGTATCAGAATTATCCCTAGTCGATGTATTGATGGATTTGGACACCATCAATTCTGTCGAGACTAGCACGAGGTATACTCCTTGGTGTATCCAAGCAGCTGATTCTCACTGGCTGGAGACATAGTGATGTCCGGAGTTAATCGTGGATGCTAGTTATGGTAACTAGTTTATTGGAGTGACCAGCCATAAGACTTCATATGGTTCTCTACATATATAGATATGTCAATGAAGTTCTTACTGTGGCTTAAGTGCGATGTTCCTTAGACTTACGGTATTCAAGTCATCTTGATCATGGAGACTTATGCTTTGACATCTTAAGCAAGCATCTCTAAGGAGATGTGGACCCGGGATGATTGGGTATAAGTCGAAGTGATCGAAGGTGTTTGAATAGCCTATAAAGGATTCACCACTCCTTGCGAGGAGATGTATACCCATGGCCTCTCATCGGATTGTTACTAAAGTCTTTGGCCAAAGCATTACATGTTTAGAGTAAGGTACTCTTCGATACATGTGGAGTAACTAGAATCCGTAGGACGAGGAAATGATACTTGGGCTAGGTGTGACGTAGTCAGCCTAGTGGGGACTGAAACAATAGACCATGTCCTTAACCAAGTGGGTATAAGATGAGTGAAGGGAAAGGGACACGATTCATTCGAGCTACTGAAGGGTTTCAGAAATAGTTCTGGATCAACCGTTGATCTTTTCGATTAATTGGGGATCATGATGTACTACTAGGTGCCACTCATGATCGTTCTATAATTAATGGTTAATTATAGACGGCCAACATAAACCGATAACTTATTTTGTCACACGCACAACGAGCGTAATCCAAAGGATTTAAAACGAGCTTGAGAATGGGATTCTCAGACCGAGAGAAACTAGGTTTGGTTGGACCAAACATAAAGCGAGCATGAAATCGTTTCAGTCGCAATGGAAGCGTGGATGGGCCGAGTCTTATGAAGACGTAATGGATGAACCAAAATGGTTTGGTTCTAATCCAATGGAGAAGAATAAACCAAAGGGTTTGGTTTATTTTAAACGAATAAACCAAAAGTTGGTTCGGTTCGTTTTAACTCAAAATAAATCATCATGGTTTGGTTTATTTTAACTTATCTTAATGGAGCGGGTTAACGGGCCTAATGGTTATGATCCAATAACCATTAAGAGAATTAGTTCTCTATAAAAGAGGGCTTAAGGGATAATTAAGCCCTAATCCAAAAACCCCTAGCCCTAAGGTTGCCGCCCACCTCCTCCTTGGAGCTCTCGGCGCCAACCTATTGCCGCCGCCCAAAGCTCCTCCAACCGGCATCCAGAAGGCTGCTTCCTTCCCCCTCGCCGGCGTCGAGCTGCTGCCGGTTAGTGCTCCGGTGATCTCCTTCAAGTTTGGCATCAAGGTGAGCTCTATCTCCCTTGGTTGGCCGGCGCCTATCACCTCCACCAAAGCTGTCCAGTTTTCTGGACAGCTTGTTCTCCTCTCGTCGGAGCGTCGTTTGGACGACGGTTAGAGCTCCGACAGCGGCTAACTTACCGGGGATTCGATCTCCGGTAATCCTCTGAGGTGGAGGACGAAGGATTCGTCAATTGGTTGACGAATACCTCTCCGGAGAAGCGAGTTTTGAGAACTCGTATTAGGATCCGAATTTGGATTCGGATCGTGATCATCTCTCGATCACGTCATCTTCAACATGAGGCTAGTAACCCGTACGAAGACGAACCTCGTGGCTTAGCGAAGTCATCCCGAGGATCTCGGCGTGGATACGGATAGAGACGATTCTAGCGAGAATCGTTCCGGTTGATGTCGTTCCCACTACACGTCATACGAAAGGTATAACGTAGATAAATTTCCTTTTATTACAAATTTAAATTTACGGTTATGACTACACTTGTTGTAATATGCATGCGTGTGTTGTGTGTGTTGTAATAAATGTAGATTTATTATTTTTATTGCTTCCGCTGTGTTCATGTTTACGAAACGTGATCGAACACACACACTGCATGTGATCTTAGGAAACCCAACAGTGGTATCAGAGCCCAGGTTGTGTTTCGACATAATCGTAAAAATGGTTTTGCGATAGTCATAATGTATTTCTGAAAATTTTTTAATTTTGGAAATCTAGAAGTATTTATGGAAATTTTTCAATTTTGGAAAGTCTAGAAGTATTTATGGAAATCTTCCACTTTTGGAAAGTTGGAAGTATTTATGGAAATTGATATTTTCCATAAATAAAATATTTGATTAGATTCTGGAAATTTGTTTCCTAATTTAATCATGATTTGATTTGGGAAATCAAATCTTAAAATATTTTATTTCCATAAGTAGTTTTAATGATTTAGGAAATTGGTTTCCTAAATAGATTTTCCTTAATCAAATAATTCCATGAATAAAATATGTGATTAGATTTGGAAATTTGTTTCCTAATTTAATTATGATTTGATTTGGAGAATCAAATCTTAAACATATTTTATTTCCATAAATAGTTATGACATATAAGGAAATTATATACATGACATAATAGTATGCCATGTAATTGCATTAGATGCATAACATTATGCCATGCGTGTCGTGACATGTAGATGTATGCCATGTATGCCATGACATGTAGATAATAGTTATTTGCATGCAAAGAGGATGAGACATAAAAACCCTTAAACAATATTAAAGCCTACACCTTCCATTAATATGGTTAGAACCCGGAGTTAGTTTCTTGTTTGGGTTGTTGGACTCTCTCCAAGCCCGGCTCGAACCCGAACATGTTCAAACCATGGAATAGTTTAATACTAATATGGTAAGAGTCAGAGGTCAATCGTTAGCTTTGGTTGTTGGACTCTCTGCAAGCTGGGCTAATTGGTTGAATGCGCTCTAACCATATTAAAACTATTTCCCGATTAATGGGTTGGCTTTAACCTGGAGCATCGGCTTGTTGGACTCTCTCCAAGGTCGATGTAAAGGGAGGTGAAGTTGGGTGATATGTATATGATGCATACTTGTTAATGTGTTAACAACCTGATGTATGTGTGAACATTCAATTAGTTGATAGCACATTGTGATAGTTGCATATACGTGATATGCAATCGGTATAGTTTGTTAGGGCAATCTCTTGCCGTAATATGGTTTTGATGTTGTGGCAAAGGGTTTAAGTTAGTTTGATATGCTGATGTGATATGTGCGTTGAAGTCGTGCAGGACTTAGTAATTCGCACATGGAGTCATTGCGAGTTTCACATCTCATGACTCGTGCCTTGAGTCGGTGAAGGATAGCTTTGCGGAAGCCGTGCGCTTGGAGCATTCGAGGGACCGCCGGACGAGAAGCTTGGAGTGAAGCCGGAGGAAGTAGACTTCGAGGCAAGAGATGCGAAGGAGCATTGCAGAGCCATGCGCCTGATGCTGACGAGGGACGTGGGCGAGAACGAAGAGAACTTCGAAGGCGAGGGACTCCGAGAGATGAGAGTGAGCGATTGTAACCCAGGGAAGGGTAGCTCTTAGGTGAAACTTGGCCATTTGGCCAAGTGTCGGATGGGTTTTTCGACACTACCGATCGCCATGTCATGGCTGATCGCTTCCGAGTCGAGTGAGTTCGACCGTATACGATCGATCGGATTGATCCGGCCATCATACGGGGCGCCGATCGCTAAGACATCAATCGATCGCCAAGGCGCAGCCGATCGTCAATAGGGTTTTGGCCACGAACCGCCAGAGCCGATCGGGGGCCGACGATGGAGCCGCTACCGATCGATGAGGTCCATCACCGATCGCCAAGAGTTCCGTTGGACTACAACGGTCGGGATCCGACGTGTTCGGAGGCCGTTGTAGTGACGACAGTCGACTGCCAAGGGCGGCAGTCGACTGATGGCGGCCAACGGGAAGAAAATAGCCCTCTCTATAAAAAGAGAGGGTGTGAGCCTTTGAGAGGCTAATGCTTATGCTCCAAGTGATCTTCCTAGTGCCCCACAAGCTCTAAACTCTTCTTACTTGTTTTTACTCCATTCTATTTGTAAGAAGAGTGATCTTGATTGTAAAGGTTACCTCCACCTAGCTTGGTGCAAAGGAGAGACCAATAGTGATTGGCTTTGGAGGAGTGATTCACCTCGGACGAATCGGGATCGTGGATTAGCGGCGTAGCCGTGAACCACGTTACATTCTTTGTTAGCGATTGTTTTCTCGTATTTCTATTTGTTTGTCTTTATTAGTCTTCCGCTTGCGCTAATTAGTTTTGTAGACGAGCAAATACCGGCATCCAAACGAAAAGGGCTATTCACCCCCCTCTAGCCGGCCGTACCGATCCCCTACAAGTGGTATCAGAGCCGAGGAAATCTTGTCGAGGACTAACCGCCACAACAAGCAACTTTCAAAATGGCCGGCTCCAACATCCATCCTCCGAAGTTTGAAGGAGAATTTGCTTGGTGGAAGAAGCGAATGGAGGTATTTTTCGAAACGGATTTTGACATTATGATTACAATGGAATTCGGTTTCGTTTTGCCTAGGGATGAGGAGGGGAAGCCAATAGAGAAATCTAGGTGGACCAAAAGGCAAAGGGAAGAGCACCTTGCAAATTCAAAAGCCAAGCATCATCTCTTCAATGTCCTCCCCCAACAAGAAATCAACCGAATAGGAGAATGCCTAAGCACCAAGGAGATGTGGGAAAAGCTTGTAAAACTCCATGAAGGCACATCCGAGGCCAAGCTAGCTAGGAGAGACCTCCTCCGCTCCCAACTCTCAAACATCAAATTAGAAAAAGGAGAAAAGGTAACTTCCCTACATTCTAGGTTTAAAGAAATATTAATTGGGCTAACAAGTGTAGGTGAGAAGCTATCAAACCGGGATATGGTAATGAAGGCCATAGATGCCTTTCCCCGGTCCTCAAAATGGAGCTCCATGGTGGACTCATTTTACATCTCCAAGAACTTGGAAGTAAGTACTTTGGAGGAATTTTTCTCAACAATGGAGCTTCATGAGACAAGGCTTGAAGGTATACAAGAAGAGCCTAGAGTCCAAAATTCAAGGGGAGTAGCCTTGTTGTCAAATAAGGGGAAGAAGAAGATGGAAGTCCCCTCCTCCTCATCCGATGAAGCCTCTACCTCCTCCATGGATAGCACAGAAGAAGCCTACATGGTAAGGAAGGTAAGGCATGCATTTAAGAATCTTAGATTTGATAAATCTCATGATAGGAATAGAAGACCAAGGGGGAAGGTCATATGCTATAATTGCCAAGGAGAAGGGCACATAAGGGACAATTGTCCCCTCCTAAACAAGAGCAAGGAAGAGAGGAAAAAGAAGGAAGAAAAGAAGAAGAAGAAAGGGAGCAAGAGAAAGGAAGAAGAGAAGAAGGCAAAAGGAAAAGGGAAGGCCATGGCACTCAAAGCCAAGACTTGGGATGATGTTGCTTCATCCTCCTCATCCGAAGAAGAAGAGCATGTCTACTCCAACCTAGCACTAATGGCTCTTCATGACTCGGATTGCTCCTCCACCGAAAATGAAGGATCAAGCTCAAGTGGAGAGAGCTCAAATGAAGGGGGAGCTTCTACATCCTCATCCGAAGAAGAAGAAGAGGATATGGAAACTATGGTAACGAAAGCCTCTCCTAAGAAAATAGTTTCCATAATTTCTAGTTTAACTAAGGACTTATTTGGCATGAAAAAGAAAAATAAGAGCATGCTAGATAAAATTAAGGCATTGGAAAATAAGCTAGAAAATGCATGCTTAAATGAAAATAATTCTTCTTGCCATGATGAAGCATGCTCACATGATAACTATATGCCACTTAATATTAGTGATGCATGCATGGATGAAAATAGGGCATTAAGGGAAAAGGTAGATTATTTAATAAAAGCCCTAGAAAAATTCACAATTGGCTCCAACACATTGAACATGATCTTAGGGAGCCAAAGAGCTAGTTTCAACAAAAAGGGCCTAGGCTACAAGGAAAAGAAAAATGAAAAGGCTTATAAATGCCTAATAGCTAGGGGACAAGATAAGAAGAAAGTAATAGCTAGGAAATGGATCCCCAAGGAATACTTAGTGAACCCAATAGGAAAGAACTTATTTTGGGTTCCAAAATCCATCCTTAAGGGTTAGAAAACCCCTAGGGTAGTCAACCATATGGAATTAACCTATATCATACTTTGGTTGACTTAGGATGGTGGGACAACATTTTTAGAATAGTGTTGGGTGATGATAACGTGCCCATAAATAGATAATAATGCTTAAATCATGATAATTAATGTAATTGCTATGTATGTTTGAAATCATGATTTATGATTTTAATATTTGGCACGTAATCATGAGAAATAGGGTTGAATCATGTTTTAGGTGACACTTTGGTTATTATCATCATACATTACCTAATGCATGATTATAATTTGATGAAGTCATGTATTTCATGATCATTATGTGAAATTGATTCATATATGCCATTATGATCATGTTAATTTTTAGGTTGATACTTAACCATGATAGAATTGCATGAATATATTGGTTAAGTATGCACAAATACCCTCTAGGATGCATCTCACACTCACTATAGGCTAACTTGATTGCAAACTTAGCATGAGTGAGATGTTAGGATGATACAAATGTCCACTAATGCCTATGGCATTTAGATGGTCATTTAAAGTATCAACATAGCAATAATAGACCAATCATGGGGAAGGCTTATGTTTAATTCATAGACATATTGCCCAAAGATCATGGTTGGATATTTTATATGTTTTCAAAACAATTTCTTAATCTAAAATCTATGTATTCATGTTTTGAAACAATTCAAAGCAAGACTAGGTGTTAAAATGGATACTCTTATGATCAAAAACCTAGTAGTTTTTAAAGCTTATGAATTTTTGGCAAATACGTGGAAATATAATGATTTTTCATGAAAACCTATTTTTCACTGATAGATATACTTAAAAGAAATGTGTTCCCCAAATTTCATGACTTTTAGAATTTTCTGGAATTTTTAATGCATTTTTGAAATTCACCCCAGAAATCAGAAATCTCGAATCACTGCAATCGACGTAGTTTGAACCAATGATCGATGACTGAATATCAGACCAGTAAAGGCTGAATTCCGATTTTAATTCAACTTGTGGTATTTTCTTTCTATTAGACTTGATGCCATGTGCTTTTAACATAGTGTTAATCTTTTTGATGGTGTCAAAGGGGGAGAATAATTATGTTTAAGTTAATTATTTTAGGGGGAGAAATATATGATAGGGGGAGAAAATTTGCATAGAGTTTCATGGATTAAGGGGGAGTTTCATGTTGCTATATCATGTTTATCTTTACATGCTTTCTTACCTTAGAATTTATATCAAATGTTTTTACCTAACTTAAACGGATTGCCACACATCAAAAAGGGGGAGATTGTTAGGGCAATCTCTTGCCGTAATATGGTTTTGATGGTGTGGCAAAGGGTTTAAGTTAGTTTGATATGTTGATGTGATATGTGCGTTGAAGTCGTGCAGGACTTAGTAATTCGCACATGGAGCCGTGGCGAGTTTCACATCTCATGACTCATGCCTTGAGTCGGTGAAGGATAGCTTTGCGGAAGCCGTGCGCTTGGAGCATCCGAGGGACCGCCGGATGAGAAGCTTGGAGTGAAGCCGGAGGAAGTAGACTTCGAGGCAAGAGACGCGAAGGAGCATTGCAGAGCCGTGCGCCTGATGCTGCCGAGGGACGTGGCCGAGAACGAAGAGAACTTCGAAGGCGAGGGACTCCGAGAGATGAGAGTGAGCGATTGTAACCCGGGGAAGGGTAGATCTTAGGTGAAACTTGGCCATTTGGCCAAGTGTCGGATGGGTTTTCCCGACACCAGTCGATTGCCATGTCATGGCGCGCTTCCGAGTCGAGTGAGTTCGACCGTATACGATCGACTAGATTATGGCGGGATGACGCCATACGTCGGCGCGATCAATCACGATCACGGGCGGCGATCGGGTCAATAGGGTTTGAACGCTGCCAGAGCCGATCGGGCCGATTACGGAGGCGGCAATGATCATGAGGTCCATTCGACTGCCAAGAGTTCCGTTGGACTACAACGGTCGGGATCCGACGTGTTCGAGGGTTAACGATCGCCAAGAGCGGCGTGGCGGCCAACGGAAGAAAATAGCCCTCTCTATAAAAAGAGAGGGTGTGAGCCTTTGAGAGGCTAATGCTTATGCTCCAAGTGATCTTCCTAGTGTCCCACAAGCTCTAAACTCTTCTTACTTGTTTTTACTCCATTCTATTTGTAAGAAGAGTGATCTTGATTGTAAAGGTTACCTCCACCTAACTTGGTGCAAAGGAGAGACCAATAGTGATTGGCTTTGGAGGAGTGATTCACCTCGGACGAATCGGGATCGTGGATTAGCGGCATAGCCGTGAACCACGTTACATTCTTTGTTAGCGATTGTTTTCTCGTATTTCTATTTGTTTGTCTTTATTAGTCTTCTGCTTGCGCTAATTAGTTTTGTAGACGAGCAAATATCGGCATCCAAACGAGAAGGTCTATTCACCCCCCTCTAGCCGGCCGTACCGATCCCCTACATAGTTGATACCTACCGTCGTAGTTATGAATGGCTTGTTGGACTCTCTCCAAGGTTGTTCATAACTATGATGGATATCAGCCCATTCGAAGATGGACCTACGATCTCCCGAAGTGATTTTGGGGTTTTTGAAATTCAAAAAATGATTGGGATTTATAAATGTATATTGATGCATTTTAAAAATCATTTTCTCATATATGCTCGTTTGTATTTCTAAGATTGATCATGATGTCTTTGAATTTGCGTTCCATTTTGGATTCGAATAAATTGACTAGGCCGAACTTCTTGGACTGACTTAGAAACTTGAGAATTGTTCTCAAGGTGAAAAGCTTGCGTATGTCCTCGAAGCGCCTCTTCCCACCCATCCTAGTGACGATGCAACTCCGGACCAATTGTTGGTCTATCAGAAACATGTGACTGATTCTGAACTGACAAGTTGCATCATGCTAGCCGCGATGGAACCCAAGCTACGAAAGCAGCATGAGCATATGAATGCTCATATCGTAGTCCTTCATCTTTGTGAGTTGGTTGATGAGCAAGTGAGATTCGAAAGGTTCGAAGTCTCAAAGCTCCTCTTCACCTCTGAGATGCTAGAAGGTTCATCTGTGGTACTGCTCAATATGCTGAAGACTGTGGAGTCTTCTGAGAAGCATGAGCAGGGGACGGTGCTATTAGTTGATTCCTCGAAGAAAGGTTCTAAGAGGAAGTCAAAGGAACAACAGAAGGGAAAGAAGAGAAAGGCTAAGAAGGTAGAACTAGCACAAAAGGAAACTTGCCATCATTATGGCAAGGAGAGCCATTTGCGAAGAAAGTGCAAGATTTATCTTGAGTCCGTGAAGAAGAATAAGGCATCGGATGCCCCATCTTCTTCAGATATCTTCGTTATTGATTGTCATTCTATTTCCTCAAACACTTGGGTATTGGATACTGGGTGTGGCTCACATATATGTAATGACATACATGGGCTAAGGAATAGAAGAAGACTCGTCAAGGGAGAGTCAAATTTGCGTGTTGGGAATGGAGCAAAGGTTGCTGCAGTCGCCATTGGAACGCATTTGTTGAAACTCCCTACAGGACTTGTCTTAGAACTGGACAATTGCTTTTATGTTCCTTCGTTGATAAAGAACATCATTTCTATTTCTTGTTTAAATAGAAATCGGTACCATTTGACTTTTAGTAACAATTGTTGTTACATAACTTTGAATGGAGTTCTTTATGGGACTGGAACTTTAAGCAATGGTGTTTATACGTTGGACGTATCCAGTGACATCTTCAATATCGAAACGAGCAACAAGCGTGCTCGAAAGGATAATCAATTAGACTCCCATATGTAGCATTGTCGTCTTGGCCATATAAGCAAGAAATGCATGTCCGAATTACACCGATGTGGAATTCTGGAATCGTTTGAATTGGATTCATACGATACATGCGAATCATGCTTAAAAGGAAAGATGACTAAGTTACCTTTTACTGGAAAGGGTGAATGAGTGGGAGAGTTACTAGGTCTAATACATACTGATGTATGTGGACCTATGTCAACTCAAGCATTAGGAGGCTATAGCTACTTCATTACCTTCATCGATGATCACTCACGGTTTGGGTATGTGTTCTTGATGAAACACAAGTCTGAAGCCTTTGAAAGGTTCAAAGAATTCAGAAATGAAGTAGAGAAACAACATGACAAGAGTATTAAAATACTTCGATCGGATCAAGGTGGTGAATACTTGAGTCAGGAGTTTCTTGATTACCTAAGAGACAATGGTATATTGTCTCAATGGACTCCGCCCTATACACCACAGCATAATGGTGTATCTGAGAGGCGTAACCGAACCTTGTTGGACATGGTCAGTGTTAGTGAAAGCCCTAGAGCCAATCATGTGATGATCGTTGTATGGACTTTATTGTATCATATTCCTATTTATAAAGGCATGGTTATTATATTTACTTGTATTGGTGCCAAATAACTAAATATAATAATGTCCTTGAGTAGTAGGTTCTTATCTATATCAATCGATTGGTTGAATCGATAATGAGATGATATAGAGAACACTACTCTTAATCATTCCTAGTCGAGTATTAACATTCAGGGACAATGTTAATGCATAGAGACTAGCATGTAGGTCAACAAGATGACTTGATCTCACAAGTCATGGATATGAGATATCAAGTTGACACATGGGTATGCATTGGAGAATGTATACTGAATGACCCGCCATGAGAAAGTGTCATGGATCGTTATATGAGTGTCATATACTTTCTCATGTGGCTATTAGTATGACTATTAGTCCTTAGACCTGAAGTCACCATGGTTCCCTACATAAGGAGTTGCATACTTTGGCTTCGTCAAACGTCACCCGTAAATGGGTGGACTATAAAGGCGACATCGGGTATGTAACGAATTTATGCGGAGGGATGTGAGTGATGTAGATGGGATCTATCCTCCCATATGACGGGGTGACATCGATATTCTTGATAGAGTGAGACCACGAAGTGCATGGTTATGCCCAAATGAGTCAATATGAGATATTGAGCTCATTTGATTAGAGTGAGTCTACTTGGAGTTCAAGATTTAGATTGTACCGAGGATGACACGGTCTATGCCTCGATTGGTCAATCTAGATGTCAAGGATAGAGGGACATTGTCACATATTGTGAGAGTCACAATTAGTAGTCACAAAGGTGATGTTGGAGCTCAACATTCTTGTAACTTGGGTAGCAATGATGTGTTGCTAGATACCGCTCATTGCTTATGTTCCTAAATCGGTTTAGGGACATTGCCAACGTTACAAGAACCTATAGGGTCACACACATAAGAGCAATTAGATGGAGATTAGGTTCATATGATGAACCATGAGGATTAGGTTCATGGGATGAACCAAATTGGATTAAGAGTAATCCAAATTAGACTAATTGAGTTAGACTCAAGTTGATTCAAGTGTTGAATGAGTCTAATTGAGATTTGATTCATCAAATCAATTTAAATTAATGAATAGAGATTCATTATATTAAATTGATTTGAGTCAAGTGGTTAGATTTGATCAACCATGGGAGATTAGAGGTCAAGTTTGACTTGACTTGAGAGGGAAGTTGAAAGGTCAAGTTTGACTTGACCAAATGCCATGTCATGATGATGACTAGGCATGGACGGCCAATGATGATGCTCCACATCATCATTGACTTGGTCAATTAGTGCCACATCATGAGGGAGACCAAGGGTCATGGGAGTTACATGCATGCATGTAACTCCCCCTCCATGAAGTGGCCGGCCACCATTTTGGGGGTTATGTGAGTGAAAATTCATTTGGTGAGTAATCACTCATTACTTCATCTTCTTCCTTGGGAATTTTCCTCTCAAGCTCTCCCTCTCCTTCCTCTCTTTGGCCGAACCAACCAAGGAGTGCTAGCACACTCAAGGTTGAGTTTTCTTCCACCTATTGCTTGTGTGGATACCATAGAGGAGTGTGCACTTGACACTCTCGAGTTCCGGCGGACTTTGGACGAGCGGGATTTGCGAAGGGCATCGCATCAAGGGTAACATCCTTATCTCTTAGTTCTAAGGTAGATCTAGAGGATTTTGTAAGCACATACATGTAATTAGTTTTAATACTTCTTCGCACGGATCCGCGGGTCGGACTTCCGGGTTTCCATAGCAAAAAGCGGTTTTGCGGACTCTTCCCAAGTCCTTTTGGGGCTATGCACTTCAGACAGCGGTTTACTTGTTAAACAGAATGCCTACCAAGGTAGTCTCAACTACTCCATATGAGATATGGAATAGTAAGAAACCTCATGTATCTTACTTGAAGAAATGGGGTTGTCCTGCTTATGTGAAGCGGACAGTATCAGATAAATTGGATGCTAAGTCTGATAAATGTCTATTTGTTGGATACCCTAAGGAAATAAAGGGTTACCAATTCTATCATCCTATGGAACAAAAGGTGTTTGTTTCAAGGCATGTTATGTTTCTAGAGAAAGAGTTTCTCTTGCAAGAAAACAGTGGGAGTGTCGTCGAGCTTGAGGAGGCTCGAGAGACTCAAATAGACATTGATGAGATACCTGGTGATGTACAACAACCGACAACTCATAGTGATGAGCAATTGGCTTGACCTATTGTAACACCACATCTTCGTAGATCTGGTTGAACACGCAATATTCCTGAGAGATATGGATTTCTCGTAAGTGAATCGAACGACGTGTTACTCATTGATGATGAGGATCCTACCAGTTATGAAGAAGTTCTAACAAGTTCAGAAAGGGATAAGTGGCTTGGTGCCATGAAGTCGGAAATGGATTCCATGTATGAAAACCAAGTTTGGAACTTGGTTGACCCACCTGAAGGCATAAAGCCTATAGGGTGCAAGTGGGTTTTCAAGAAGAAAACCGACATGGATGGTAATGTGATTACCTATAAGGCTAGATTTGTGGCGAAAGGATATCGTCAAAAATAAGGTGTTGATTATGAAGAAACCTATTCGCCTATAGCTATGCTTAAATCCATTCGGATGCTCCTGGCCATAGCGGCTCATTATGATTATGAGATATGGCAGATGGATGTGAAAACAACTTTCCTTAATGGAAACCTGCTCGAGGACGTGTATATGATACAACCTGAGGGTTTCACATCGGTTGATAAAACCAAGGTATGCAAATTGCGATGGTCCATTTATGGATTGAAGCAAGCATCCAGGAGCTGGAATATCCGTTTTGATGAGACAATCAAAAGGTTTGATTTCTCACAAAAACCAGACGAACCTTGTGTGTACAAGAAGGTTAGTGGGAGTGCAGTCGTGTTCCTAGTATTGTATGTCGATGACATATTACATATAGGAAACGATGTTTCAATCTTACAGTCAGTGAAGGTTTGGTTATCCAAGACATTCTCCATGAAAGACCTGGGAGAAGCAACCTACATCCTCGGGATTAAGATCTATAGAGATAGATCGAAATGGTTGCTTGGTCTTTCGCAGTCTACATATATAGACCGAGTGCTAAAGAGGTTTAGCATGTCGGAATCCAAGAAAGGTTTCTTACCCATCAGGCATGGGGTACACCTTTCGAAGTCTCATGTCATGCGCCGAGAAGACGAGAGGATTTGCATGAGTAAGATTCCCTATGCATCCGCAATAGGATCTATCATGTATGCTATGTTATGTACGAGGCCCGATGTATCGTATGCTCTGAGTGTCACGAGCAGATACCAGTCTGATCCAGGAATGGATCATAGGGTGGTTGTTAAGACGATCCTTAAGTACTTAAGAAGAACTAAGGATGTGTTCTTAATATATGGAGAAGGGTACATGGTGATACGTGGGTATACGGATGCCAGCTCCAGACAGACAAGGATGATTCCATGTCTGAGTCTGGGTATGTATTCACCTAGAATGGAGCCGCAATAAGTTGGAAAGGTTCCAAGCTTGACACTATAGTGGATTCTGCCACTAAGGCAGAATACGTTGCAGCTTTGGAAGCAGCAAAGGAAGCGGTTTGGATCAAGTAGTTCATCTATGAACTTGATGTGGTCTCATCAATGATCCAAACATGTGCTTCGCCGCTATCATCTTATCGAGAGATCATCGGTAGGAGCGAAATACAAATCGAGAAAATTCCCCTTTGAAAGGAACTTAGCGGATCCTTTGACTAAGGCATTACCTCAAAATAAGTTTGAGGGTCATGTTAGAGCTTATGGTATTGGATCTAGTGGCGATTGGCATTAGGCCAAGTAGATCTTAGTAATATATGAGATGTCCTAAGGCAATCGCCTTATGTATGAACCATTTATATGATAAATGAAGATTCACTATTTGAGTATACATGTTTTATGTATTTGATTGGATCTTAAACTCATTTCTTGAATGTCACGATCGATTCACGGCATGAGAGAATTTGTGATTGGATCACAACTAGTGAGTATCTCTACATGTGTAATTGTGATGTATCGAATTATCCTAGTCGATGAATTGATGGATTTGGACACCATCGATTACTGAGACTAACCAGTATACTCCTTGGTGTATCAGCGGTGATTCTCCTTTGGTGGAGACATAGTGATGTCCGGAGTTAATCGTGGATGCTAGTTATGGTAACTAGTTCATTGGAGTGACCAGCCGTAAGACTTCATATGGTTCTCTGCATATATAGATATGTCAATGAAGTTTTTACTGTGGCTTAAGTGCGATGTTCCTTAGACTTACGGTATTCAAGTCATCTTGATCATGGAGACTTATGCTTTGACATCTTAAGCAAGCATCTCTAAGGAGATGTGGACCCGGGATGATTGGGTATAAGTCGAAGTGATCGAAGGTGTTTGAATAGCCTATAAAGGATTCACCACTCCTTGCGAGGAGATGTATACCCATGGCCTCTCGTCGGATTGTTACTAAAGTCTTTGGCCAAAGCATTACATGTTTAGAGTAAGGTACTCTTCAATACATGTAGAGTAACTAGAATCCGTAGGACGAGGAAATGATACTTGGGCTAGGTGTGACGTAGTCAGCCTAGTGGGGACTGACACAATAGACCATGTCCTTAACCAAGTGGGTATAAGATGAGTGAAGGGAATGGGGCACGATTCATTCGAGCTACTGAAGGGTTTCAGAAATAGTTCTGGATCAACCGTTGATCTTTTCGGTTAATTGGGAATCATGATGTACTACTAGGTGCCACTCATGATCGTTCTATAATTAATGGTTAATTATAGACGACCAACATAAACCGAGAACCTATTTGGTCACACGCACAACGAGCGTAATCCAAAGGATTTAAAACGAGCTTGAGAATGAGATTCTCAGACCGAGAGAAACTAGGTTTGGTTGGATCGAACATAAAGCGAGCATGAAATCGTTTCAGTCGCAATGGAAGCGTGGATGGGCCGAGTCTTATGAAGATGTAATGGATGAACCAAAATGGTTTGGTTCTAATCCAATGGAGAAGAATAAACCAAAGGGTTTGGTTTATTTTAAATGAATAAACCAAAAGTTGGTTCGGTTCGTTTTAACTTAAAATAAATCATCATGGTTTGGTTTATTTTAACTTATCTTAATGGAGCAGGTTAACGGGCCTAATGGTTATGATCCAATAACCATTAAGAGAATTAGTTCTCTATAAAAGAGGGCTTAAGGGATAATTAATCCCTAATCCAAAAAACCCCTAGCCCTAAGGTTGCCGCCCACCTCCTCCTTGGAGCTCTCGGCGCCAACCTATTGCCGCCGCCCAAAGCTCCTCCAACCGGCGTCCAGAAGGCTGCTTCCTTCCCCCTCGCCGGCGTCGAGCTGCTGCCGGTTAGTGCTCTGGTGATCTTCTTCAAGTTTGGCATCAAGGTGAGCTCTATCTCCCTTGGTTGGCCGGCGCCTATCACCTCCACCAAAGCTGTCCAGTTTTCTGGACAGCTTGTTCTCCTCTCGTCGGAGCGTCATTTGGACGACGGTTAGAGCTCCGACAGTGGATAACTTACCGGGGATTCGATCTCCGGTAATCCTCTGAGGTGGAGGACGAAGGATTCGTCAATTGGTTGACGAATACCTCTCCGGAGAAGCGAGTTTTGAGAACTCGTATTAGGATCCGAATTTGGATTCGGATCGTTATCATCTCTCGATCACGTCGTCTTCAACACGAGGCTAGTAACCCGTATGAAGACGAAGCTCGTGGCTTAGCGAAGTCATCCCGAGGAACTCGGCGTGGATACGGATAGAGACGATTCTAGCGAGAATCGTTTCGGTTGATGTCGTTCCCGCTACACGTCATACGAAAGGTATAACGTAGATAAATTTCCTTTTATTGCAAATTTAAATTTACGGTTATGTATACACTTGTTGTAATATGCATGTGTGTGTTGTGTGTGTTATAATAAATGTAGATTTATTATTTTTATTGCTTCCGCTGTGTTCATGTTTACGAAACGTGATCGAACACACACACGCCGCGGTACCGGAAACCCAACACGACATAGAGGTGATTTGATTTATTGCTGAGTACATAATCGAATCGGACCTCAGATATTATGTTGTACATGCTCTTAATCCCGATATAATAACGGACACATATACTTAGTATTCATTTCTTTGATTTACCAATAGACGAGATTTATAGAGTAAATCGATAGGCTCGGTAAGTTGGGAAATGATATTATTTATATGGTGTGTCATTGATTATAGGAGGAAAACGTTTCCTATATATTAGGATGATGATGTCCCCTTGACGAGCTCATAAGGTTCATCATGTAAACCCTGCAGGTGGACTTGGTCTGGCATGATGATAAGGTTGAGTGGTACTACTCATGGATTTAGAAGTCGATTAATTAATTGTCAGTAAATTAATTAATCGACAGACATTCGAGATCTTAAATACGGGGAGTTATATGTACAAATAATATATGGAGCCCATATTAACTTATGAGGGTTGGTGAGATAGATTAATGATAATCCTCTTGTGGAATGGATTATCATTAATGGATCTGACTTTATGTTGGCTTGATCCATTGGGTGGCCAAGATCCAACTCCTCCTCATGGTCGCTATTGTAGCCTATTAAAATCTCATGGAGCCTAGATCCGATGGTGGAAGATGAAACTCTAGATCCGATGGTGGAAGATGAAACTCTAGATCCGATGGTGGAAGATGAAACTCTAGATCCGACGGTGGAGATTAAATCTTTAGATCCGACAGTTGAGATTAATTCTTTAGATCCGACGGTTGAGATTAAATCCCTAGAACTGACGGTGGAGATTAAAGGGAGGCTTGATCGCAACTCTATAAATAAGGGCTTATGGCTTGGGCGACAACACATTGGAAGGGGATTAGGGTTGGGGCGGCAAGCTTGGGCAGCTACGGTTAGTGTTTTGGGCGACTACAAGGTGAAGGTTTGGTTTCCTTTCTCTTCTCCAAGAGTTGGCCGGTGCCCATCACCCTCCTTGATTCTCCTTTGGCTGGCGACACCACCCTCTTCCCCTCTTCCTTGGCCGGCGACAAGAGCTAGGGTTTCTTCCCTTGGAACTTTTGGCCAGTTCCCATACTCCATATTCTCTTCCTTGGCCAGTGGCAACATCAAGTCCATTGACTTGGTGGCCGATTCTAGATAGGAAGAAGAGTTTTGTTTTATGATCTTCCTTTGTTCAGAGTGAACAAAGAAAGGAACATTGGTGATCTAGGAGGCTTTGACTTTTGGAAGATCGTCGCCCACACGACGTCCAAAAGGAGGAAGGACATACAATAGAAGATCAAGAGGTATAAATCTTGTTTTGTTTTCCTTGTTTGTTTCTTTGTATATTGTATGTATGGCATGTGGCTAAATTTACTTGGACCCTGAATACAAACACAAAAACTGGTGATCCATACATCATCTATTCCGTGGCTAATCATAGAATAGAAGTTGGTTGCTTGAACAAAAAGTTTGTTCAAGTTTCCACTCTAATCGAATAGCACGACGATGAAATGGTTGTTTGGGTAATCCCTAATTGTCTTGGATTAATTTTTTTTAATCCAGGGACGTAGACGGGATCGCCATGAACAAGCGACCGAGTTGAAGTGGAAAGTGAAGTTTCCTACCTTCAAGTGGTATCAGTGCTTCGGTTCCACAAAACCTTCAAGAACCATATGAAGTCTTACAGCTAGTCACTCCAATGAACTAATTACCATAACTAGCATCCACAATTAACTCCGGACATCCCAATGTCTCCAGCCAGTGAGGAACAACTACTTGGATAAACCAAGGAGTATAACTCGTGCTTGTCTCAACAGAATTGATGGTGTCCGAATACATCAATTCATCGACTAGGAATAATTCCAATACATCACAATTACACATGTAGAGACACTCACTAGTCGTGATCCAATCACAAATTCTCTCATGTTGTGAATAGTATTGCGAACATTCAGTAAATGAGTTTAAGATCCAATCAAATACATGAAAACATGTATACTCAAATAGTGAATCTTCATTTATCAAATAAATGCTACGACGATAAGGCGATTGTCTTAGGACATCTCTCATATATCACTAACAAGCTCCCACTTGACCTAATGCCAATCACCACGGTATCCAATACCATAATCTCTATCATGACCCTCAAACTTACTTTGAGGTAAGGCCTTAGTTAAAGTATCCGCTAAGTTCCTTTCAATGAGAATCTTCTTGATTTGTATTTCCTTCCTACTAATGATCTCTCTGATCATATGATAGCGGTGAAGCACATGTTTGGATTGTTGATTAGACCACATCAAGTTTAGAGATAAACTTCTTGATCCAAATTGCTTTCTTTACTGCTTCTGAAGCTGCAATGTATTCTGCCTCAGTGGAAGAATCTGCTATAGTGTCTTGCTTGGAGCCTTTCCAACTTATTGCGGCTCCATTCAAGGAGAATACATATCCAGACTGAGACCTAGAATCATCCTTACCCGTTTGGAAGCAAGCAGGCATCCATATACCCGCATATTACCATATCACTCTCTTCATATATTAGAAACACATCCTTAGTTCTTCTAAAGTACTTAAGGATTGTCTTAACAGCTGCATAATGATCCATTCCTGAATCAAACTGGTATCATCTCGTGACACTCAGAGCATACGATACATCGGGCCTCGTACATAACATATTATACATGATAGATCCTATTGCGAATGCATAGGGAATCTAACTCATGTAAATCCTCTTGTCTTCTGTGTGCAGACACATAGACTTCAAAAGGTATATCCCATTCCTGATGGGAAGAAAACCTTTCTTGGATTTCAACATGCTAAAACTCTTTAGCACTCGGTCTATATATGTAGATTGCGAAAGAGCAAGCATCCATTTCGATCTATCTCTATAGATCTTAATCCCGAGGATGTAGGTCGCTTCTCCCAGGTCTTTCATGAAGAATGTTTTGGATAACCAAATTTTGACTAACTGTAAGACAGATATATCATTTCCTATAAGTAATATGTCATCGACATAGAGCACTAGGAACACGACTGCACTCCCACTAACCTTCTTGTACACACAGGGTTTGTCTGGATTTTGTGAGAAATCAAATCTTTTGATTGTCTCATCAAAATGGATATTCCAGCTCCTAGATGCTTGCTTCAGTCCATAAATGGACCGTCGAAGCTTGCATACCTTGGTTTTATCAACCGATGTGAAACCCTCAGGTTGTATCATATACACGTCCTCGAGGAGGTTTCCATTAATAAAAGCCATTTTCACATCCATCTGCCCATATCTCATAGTCATAATGGGTCGTTATGGCCAGGAGTATCCGAATGGATTTAAGCATAGCTACTGGTGAATAGGTCTCGTCATAATCAACACCTTGGTTTTGATGATAGCCTTTCACCACTAATCCAGCCTTAAAGGTAATCATATTACCATCCATGTCAGTCTTCTTCTTGAAAACCCACTTGCACCCTATAGGCTTAATGCCTTCAGGTGGGTCCACCAAGTTCCAAACTTGATTTTCATACATGGAATCCATTTCTGGCTTCATGGCTTCAAGTCATTTGTCCCATTATGAACTTTTCAAAACTTCTTCAAAACTGGTAGGCTCCTCATCATCAATGAGTAATATGTCATTCGATTCACTTATGAGAAATCCATATCTCTCAGGAATGTTGCGTGTCCTACAAGATCTACGAAGATTTGGTGTCACATAGGTTCAGCTGATGTCTCATCACTATGAGTTATCGGTTGAGTTGCTTGACTAGGTATCTCTTAAATGTCTACTGGAGTCTCTTGAACCTCCTCAAGTTCAACTACGCTCCCACTATTTTCTTGCAAGAGAAACACTTTCTCTAGAAACACAACATGCCTTGAAACAAACACCTTTTGTTCCACAGGATGATAGAATTGGTAACCCCTCGTTTCCTTAGGGTATCCAATAAATAGACATTTATCAGACTTAGCATCCAGTTTGTCTAATATAGTCCGCTTCACATAAGTAGGACAACCCCATATCTTTAAGTAAGATAAATGAGGTTTCTTACTATTCCATATCTCATATGGAGTAGTAGAGACTACCTTGGTCGGAACTCTATTTAGCAAGTAAACAATTTTCCGAAGTGTATAGCCCCAAAAGGACTTGGGAAGATTCACATGATTCATCATCGATCTAATCATGTCCACCAAGGTTCGGTTTCGCCTCTCAGATACACCATTAAGTTGTGGTGTATACGATGGAGTCCATTGAGACAATATACCATTGTCCTTTAGATAATCTAGAAACTCTTGACTCAAGTATTCACCACCTCGATCCGATCGAAGTATTTTAATACTCTTGACAAGTTGTTTCTCTACTTCATTTCTGAATTCTTTGAACCTTTTAAAGGCTTTAGACTTGTTTTTCATCAAGAACACATACCCAAACCATGAGTGATCATCGGTGAAAGTAATGAAGTAGCTATAGCCTTCTAGAGCTTGAGTTGACATATGTCCGCATACATCAGTATGTATTAGACCAAGCAACTCTCCCACCGATTCACCTTTTCCAGTAAAAGGTAACTTGGTCATATTTTCTTTTAAGCATGATTTGCATGTATCGTATGAATCTAATTCAAACGATTCTAGAATTTCACATCGGTGTAATTCGGACATGCGTTTCTTGCTCACATGGCCAAGATGACAATGTCACATATAAGAGTCTAATTGATTATCTTTTCGAGCACGCTTGTTGCTCGCTTCGATATTAAAAATGTCACTGGAAATGTCCAACGTATAAATACCATTGCTTAAACTTCCAGTCCCATAAAGAACATCATTCAAAGTTATGTAACAACAATTGTTACTAAAAGTTAAATGGTACCCATTTCTATTTAAACAAGAAATAAAAATAATGTTCTTTATCAACGAAAGAACATAAAAGCAATTATCCAGTTCTAAGACAAGTCCTGTAGGGAGCTTCGACAAATATGTTCTGATGGTGACCGCAGCAACCTTTGCTCCATTGCCAACTCACAAATTTGATTCTCCCTTGATGAGTCTCCTTCTATTCCATAGCTCCTGTATGTCATTACATATATGTGAGCCACACCCAGTATCCAATACCCAAGTGTCAGAGGAAAAAGAATGACAATCAATAATGAAGATACCTGAAGAGGATGGTGCATCAGATGCCTTCTTCTTCACGGGCTCAAAATATATCTTGTAGTTTCTTCGCCAATGGCCATCCTTGCCACAATGATGGCAAGTGCCCTTTTGAGATGGTTCCATCTTCTTAGCCTTCTTCTTCTTGCCCTTGCATTCTTCCTTTGATTTCCTCTTAGAACCTTTCTTAGAGAAATCAACTAACAACGTTGTCTTCTCCTCATACTTCACAGAAGGCTCCACAGTCTTCATCATGTTGAGGAACTCAGGAATCATGGTTTTAATTTTGTTCATCCAGTAGTTCATCACAAACTATGAGAAACTCTTGGGCAAACAATGCAGAAACAAGTCAATACTTAATTCATGATCAATCACAAAACCGAGTGTTACTAGTCGTTCGATGTACCCATTCATCTTTAGCACAAATTGCACCACAGATGAACCTTCTTGGATCTTAGAGGTGAAGAGGAGCTTGAAAACTTCTAACCTTTCGAATCTCGCTTTCTCTTCAAATAGCTCATGGAGATGAAAGACTATGGTATTAGCATCCATATGCTCATGTTGCTTCTGATGCTCGAGTACCATCACTGCTACCATGATGCAAGTTGTCATTTCTGAATCAGTCACATGTTTCTGATAGGCCAACAATTGCTCCGGAGTTGCATCATCCTTAGGACGATTGGGAAGAGGCTATTCGAGGACATATGCAAGCTCTTCCTCCTTGAGAACAATTATCATGTTTCTAAGCTTGTCCAAGAAGTTCGGCCCAGTCAATTTATTCGAATCCAAAATAGAGCGCAAATTCAAAGACATCATGATAAAGTGATTAACCTAGACATACAAATCGAGCATATATGAGAAAGATGATTTTAAAATGCAACAACATATATTTTTTTAGTTCCCATTCATTTTTTTTCAAATTAAAAACCCCTAAAATCAATTTAGAGATCATAGGTTAATTTCCGAATGGGATGATATCCAACATAGGTAAGAACAACCTTGGAGAGAGTCCAACAAGTCATTCTTAGCTACGATGGTAGGTATCAAGTATACCAATTGCATATCACATATCCGCAATTATCACAATGTGCTATCAACTAATTGAATGTTCACACATACATTGGATTGTTAACACATTAACAAGTATGCATCCTATACATGCCACCCAACTTCACCTCCCTTCACATCGACCTTGGAGAGAGTCCAACAAACCGATGCTCCAAGTTAAAGCCGACCCATTAATCGCGAAATAGTTTTAATATGGTTAGAGCACATTCAACAAATTAGCCAGAATTGGAGAGAGTCCAACAACCCAAGCTAATGATTGACCTCTGACTCTTACCATATTAGTGTTAAACTATTCAATGGTTTGAACATGTTTAGGTTCGAGCCGGGCTTGGAGAGAGTCCAACAACCCAAACAAGAAACAGAACTTTGGTTCTAACCATATTAATGGAAGGTGTAGGCTTTAATATTGTGTAAGGGTTTTAAAATCTCATCCTCTTTTTTCATGCTAATAACTATTATCTACATGACATGACACACATGACATACATCTACATGTCACGACACACATGGCATAATGATATGCATTTAATGCAATTACATGACATATAATTATGGCATGTACAAATAGTTTCCTTATTTATCATAACTATTTTTGGAAATAAAATATGTTTGAGATTTGATTTCTCAAATCAAATCTCGATTAAATTAGGAAACAAATTTCCAAATCTAATCACATATTTTATTTATGGAAAATATTAATTGAGGAAATTCAAATTTAATTTAGGAAATAAATTTCTTAAATTGTAATTTCCTAATCACATTAGAAAAATTTCCAATTTTAATTTATTTACTAATTAAAATTTTCATAATTACTTCTAAAATTTCCAAAAGTAGAAAATTTATAAAAATACAATTATGACTATCATAAAATAATTTTAAGATTATGTCGAAACACAGTTGGGCTCTGATACCACTATTGGGTTCCCATGGCACCAACGTGGGTGTTGTGTTCGAACACGTTTCATAAACATGCACACAGCTGAAGCAAAAATAAGTAATAAATTATTTATTACAACACACACACCACACACCTACAAGGATACAACATGTGTAGACATAATCGACATTTCAAATTTTACAATAAAAGGAAATTTATTCTAGTTATACTTGATGAATCACGTGTAGTGGGAATGACATCAACCGTATCGACCCTTGCTAGAATCGCCTATTTTCGTATCCATGCTGAGTATCGTCTGGATAGCTTCACAAAGCCACGAGTCCCGACTTCATGAAAGGCACTAGCCTCACGTTGAAGTCATTGTGATTCGAGAGACAATCACAATCTGAATCAAATTCAGATATAAACACGAGTTCCACGAACTCGCTTCTTAGAAGCGATTTTCGTCAACCAATTGACGAAAACATAACCCTCCACCTATGAGGATTGGCGGAGATCCAATCCCCCGCAAGTAGGTCACTGTCGGAGCGTAAAACGTCGACCAAACGACCTCTTCACAAAGAGGAGAACAAGCTGTCTAGAAACTGGACACCTTGTTTGGTGGAAGAGATGGTCGGCCAATCAATTGGCGGTTGCTCCTTGGTCTCCAGTGGCCAAGGGAGGATGGGCGGAGATGTTGTCGGCGGCTGGTGGGTGGCTAGCAGCAAGGAGGAAGAGGCGGCAACAACTTGGGCAACAGCTCTTGCTTGGGCGGCAATTCCTCTTAGGCGGCAAGAAGCAAGGAGGAAGAGAAGGCTTGGGCGGTTAGGGTTTCCAACACAAAAGTTGATTATTCTTCACAAAACCCTTAAGTTGTGTTTTTATAGAGAACACATTCTCCTAACGGTTATTGGTTCATAATCAAAATTCGTTAACCTGCTCCATTAACATAAGTTAAAATAAACCAAACCACATTGGTCTATTTTAAGTTAAAATGAACCGGGCCAATTTCAGTTCATTCATTTAAAACAAACCAAACCCCTTTGGTTTATTTTCCACCATAGGATTAGAACCAAACTGATTTGGTTCATCCATCACGTCTTCATAAGACTCGGCCCATCCATGCTTCCGATGCGACTGAAACAATTTCATACTTGCTCTTTGTTTGGTCCAACAAAACCAAGTCTCTCTCGATCTCAGAATCCTATTCTCAAGCTCGTTTTAAATCCTTCGGATAAAACTCATTGTGCGTGTGACCAAATTGGTTCCTAGTTTATGTTGGTCATCTATAATTAACCATTAATTATAGAATAATCATGAGTGACACCTAGTAGTACATCATGATCCCCAATTAACCGAAAAATCAACGGTTGATCCAAGAACACTTCTGAAACCCTTCACCATCTACAGTGAAACATGTCCTGTTCCCTTCACTAATCTTATACCCACTTGGTTCAAGACATGGTCTATCATGTCAATCCCCACTAGGCTGACTATGTCACACCTAGCCTAAGTATTACTTCCTCATCCTACGGATTCTAGTTATTGCACATTTATCCAAGAGTAGCATACTCTAAACATGTAATGCTTTGGCCAAAGACTTAAGTAAGAATTAGACGAAAGGGCATAAGGTATACATCTCCTCACAGGAGTGGTGAATCCTCTGTAGGCTATTCAAACACCTTCGGCCACTTCAACTTATACCCAATCATCCTGGGACCTAATCTCTTCGGAGATGTTTGCTTAAGATGCCAAAGCATAAGTCTACAAGACCAAGATGACTTGAATACTACAAGTCGAAGGAACATCGCACTTAAGCTACAGTAAGAACTTTATTGACATATCCATATATGCATAAAACCATATGAAGTATTACAGTTAGTCACTCAAATGAACTAGTTACCATAACTAGCATTCACGATTAACTCCGAACATCCCAATGTCTCTAGCCAGTGAGGAACAACTACTTGTATAAACCAAGGAGTATAACTAGTGCTAGTCTCAATAGAATTGATGGTGTCCGAATACATCAATTCATCGACTAGGGATAATTCCAATATATCAGAATTACATATGTAGAGACACTAACTAGTTGTGATCCAATCACAAATTCTCTCATGCTATGAATAGTATTACGGACATTCAGTAAATGAGTTTAAGATCTAATCAAATACATGAAAACATGTATACTCAAATAGTGAATCTTCATTTATCAAATAAATGGTACAACCATAAGGCGATTGCTTTAGGACATCTCTCATATATCACTAACAGCTAAGTATGAAATAATGCTTTTTAAAATTTTCATGGAACTGAGGTTTGTTTGAGGGCAAGCAAAGATCTAAGTCTAGGGGGATTGATGTGAGCAAAATATAAAGGGTTTTAGGAGTAGTTTTTGCTCACATCTCATTATATTTTATACTTGTTTGATGCATATTCTACTTTGTTTTGCATGCATTTCCTATTTTCTGATTCGAAGATCTGTTCTTTTTGCTTTTGTGTGCAGGATGACATTTTACAATAAAACAACACACTTTTGGAGCAAAAGGAAGACATTCAATGGGGAGAATAGAGGCAAAAATGGCCACCCGTGTGAATTCCACACGGCAGTGTCCAAACCATGAAGATGGCCATGCCCAACGCCACACGGTCGTGTGGCGCTAATGTGAGCAAAATATATAGGATTTTAGGAGTAGTTTTCACTCGCATCTCATTGCATTTTGTGTTAGTTTCATATATATGTTACTCTATTTTTGCACGCATTTCCTATTTTCTGGTTCAGAGGTCTGCTCATTGTACTTTTGTGTGTAGGATATCTTTTCGAGTGGAAAAGATGCATTTTCGGAGCAAAAGAAAGACATTTCGTAGCTAGACGGAGAGTGGGACACTGCCAGGGCATGTGGATTCACACGGCCGTGTCCAATGGGCGAGATCAGCACCCTAGGGTCGCACACGGCCTGGCCATGTGGAAACACACGGTTGTGTGGTGGCCCGACAGATTTGCGTGACACCAGAGGTCCATACCTTGCAATTCAACATCGGAGAGAAGATCACGGAAGCATTGTATATCTCTATTTCTACGTTTCACTCCTTATGTATTCAATCTTAGACATGCTTTGTGATTCTTCCTTCGTATACATGGAGTAGTATTTTCGATTCTAGGATTAGGGAGTAGCTTGTGTACATAAACAATGTTGGTTCATGTTAAATTCTGCCCATGAGTTTGATTTGAAAATTGGTAGTTGCTCTTTACTATATCTATGCGTGTTTGGCTTTCTTTCTGCTGTGCTTAGACGATACGAGGGGTGACATCCCTCGCAATCTAAAATTTAGGAGATTTGATTAAAGAACCTAGGGGTAAACCTGATCTCCTGCAACTACGGGGAGAAGGGTGCGGTGGAATCGGAAATGGTTCACCGTAGGGATTGATTTGGCATCCTCGTACCCTCTATCCCGACCTTTTAGGTGGAGATAGCTCCCGGTAGATGCGGCAGCTCTATGGGAGAGTGTATGATGTCCCTTCCACAAACTCATAGGTAAACGTCTAGACAATGCCAATTAACAATATTGTTCTGTGATACGTAAGCGAAACCGAAGTCCTAGAATCACCTTTGAAGACCTCGACACACTCTTTTCCTCCTCCGTGTGACACCGTATAGAGTAGAGTCCACCGATAGCCCTCACCAACCGAAACCTCTTAGAGTAATGTCCGAACAATTACAACCACTGTGTATATTGGTACTCAAATCCCAGTCCCTGTGGGATCGATAATCTTTATTACTTGACGACATCCGTGCACTTGCGGGCGTTGAGCACGAGCGTGCGCTTTGAGTCCTCGACAGTCTCCGTCGCGAGATTTAAGGTCGCATTCATGTGCATCAAGTTTTTGGCGTCGTTGCCGGGGACTGATCGATTCGATATCAAATCGAACGGTGGTAAATTAGATCGGATTTGGATTAGATTTATTTACTTGCTTTACTTTCTTTCTAGTTTACTTTATTTGCTTTAGTTCTATATTTTCCATATTTAGATTTAGTTTTTATTTTTAGCAGTAGTTTCCTATTTACTTATTGCATCTTAGATTTTTATTTGCTAGATTGATTTATTTTCTGCTTTCAGAATTAGGTTAGCACTCCTAACATTTCTCTTTAAACTAAACCCTTGGTTTTACCCTCCAAGTCATCTATTGTATAAATCATCTCTCACCGGAGGGCGTTGAAATGTTAATACAGGTCGCTCAACCCTTGAAAGATTACATAGCGCCTAAACGAAAAGTTGGAACTCCTGCATTGTTATTCCCCGAATTCAGGCAGCAAGCTGGGAAATAAACCCTGCATTAAATGCTCTCATTCAAGGAAAACAGTTTGGAGGGACCACTACTAAAAATGGACCTTTTAACGACGGGAAATCCCGTCGTTAAAAAGTCAATTCCCATCATTAATGAGTTTTAACGACGGTAATAAATACTGTAGGAAGTTGTCGCTAAAAGGCCTTGTCGGGAAAAGATTAACGATGGGAATAAAAGTACCTTCGTTAATAACATTTAACAACGGTAATCACTACCATCGTTATTGTTAGTAACGACGGATTTATATACCATCGTTATTGGCAATAACGACGGTCATATGTACCGTCGTTAATAATAACAATGACGGTTATATGTACCATCATTAATAATTAATATCATTTAATTATTTAACGACGATTATATGTACCGTCGTTAATAATTAATATCATTTAATTATTTAACGACGGTTTAGAATACCGTCGTTAATAGCAACAACGACGGTCATTATATAAATGTTATTTCATCATTATTACCTATATACAATTCACAATATATATCAACGAACACTAATAAAAATCAAAACACCATATATATTAAAATATCATCCAATAGTTCATAATGAATGCATATACATCGTTAAACTTGCAAAATTAACATCCATTAACATCTAAGGAGAACATTTCTCTAAAGTCTTAATATGCAAAATGTTGACATTCCCAAAAGCTCCAAAAAATCTGCTTCATTGTAAATCTTCAATACCTATAATAAATAGACAAAAAAATGAGCATCACAATATGATCATTAAAAGAATTTAGAAATCTTGATATACAAAAAATTTAAACCTACAATTTAATTTCAACGAACAAGAAAGATAATAATAAGAATAAGAAATGAATAGAAAATATATTATCAATATTTTAATACCTTTCTAACATTACAACAATAATTGTCTAATAATATAGCAACATATTAAATAACATTACAATGAAGCAACAAAAGAATTTTAGAGAATACCAGTGAATCACCAAGATGAGCCTTCATTCTGTTATTCCTCACTAGCTTGTCTGCCTATGAAATATTGATCATTCAAAATGAACAAAATTAATCATTATCATTATCAAATAATAGATAAGAAATAATTAATTTTAAAATAACAAATTCAACCTTCAACAGTATCTGAAGTCGATGTAGTCACTTGCATATTAGGTGATAAATTCTTCAGCATCAATTCCTTAAAAATTTTAAATTCAGATTCCATATTATTCATTTTCTCACGTAATATGACATTCTCAAGATGAAGTTCTTGCTTTGAAGCAACCGGTTCTCTCACATCTTTAGGCCTCACTCCTCCTCCATGGCCAAAAACATGATCATGTCGTTGAGGTCCAAAACATTTCTCAACAAGTTGGATACTTGATAAGGAAGGATCTTCTCGAATGACCTCACAAATCTCATCCTTCAATAAGTGAACAGATTTAGAAATATGAATCAAATATCAGGTAAAAAAATGAATTAAAATATTATATACTCACATATTTTTCCTTTGCATCAAGATCAACAATATGGTCTCCCTTTTTTCGTTTCTCAAAAAATATTGATGCAAAATCTGGAGGTTGTCCATCTTTTCCTCCCTATAAATATTAAATAAGACAAAATTTTATGTCTAAATTAATATAAAATCCTTATAAAATATGTCTTACCATTTCATACACCAATTGCCTAAAAGGCTTGCTGCCTGTTCGATGTGGCATAGATTTCATGGATCTATTCTGTGCATTGGTTTTACTCTTTTTCTGCAATTATATTAATGTTAATATACTTTTACAAAAAAAACATTTAAATTTAAAAAAAGTAATTTATAACATTAAAAAGATGGGATAAGAATAACCTGAAAACTTTCACTTAAAAAATATTGTGTTGCCAACCATTCCCAATCTTGTTTATCCATTTCCTTGGGAACATTTTGTAAAACTTCTTGACGTGTTTTGTAAATTTGGAGTTCATCACACATCTCCAATTCTTCCATAATTGTTTCATATGTTTAAGGGTTGCCTCACGATATAGCTCAATGTCATCATTTTTAAACTTATCCTGAAAAAAAATTGATAAGTATTTAATAACAAGATATTTCATATAATAAAAATGTAAATCTAACTCACTGTAATGACATGTGATTTTTAGCATCTTCATCAATTTTATTCCATGCAAGAACCCGAACTGGACATATGTTTCCATCTCTTACAATTATACCCAAATGCCTTGTAAAGGCCTGATGATTCAATCCAACCGCTCGATCCATATAGAAACTTATAGGAAGCTTGTCTCCATTTTTCAATTTACACAACATACCACACTTATTTTTACCTCGTGTGTTCAAATTTTGTTGAGTAGATGATTTGTCTAAACATTAAAATAATTAGTTTAGATTTACCAAGTACATAAATGTAGAATGAAAAAATTATAAATTTCTTTTTCATACCTTGGCTAGATTCCATTTGAGCTTGTGAGTCTTTCACATGGTCAATATATTCAAGTGCATGTTGCATATCGTTGTTTCGTGTGCTTACCAAAGAAGGCTCACGTTCAATTGATCCAGATCCTGAATGCCTAGTGATTTTATCACGTCCTCGAGCTAAAGAACCTGGTGCTATAAATAGCTTTCTCTTAGTACCCAAAGATGACTTTTGAGAGTCCATGATCCTATAACAAATACATTTCTCTTAGTACCAAGAACTACAAAGTATTCTCAGAATTAAGCATAAAATTTATAGAAACATATAAAACTTTAAAATTACATGTAAGTAACAATTGCAATATCATAAATCTATAATAATTGAAAAAGAACACATTGATGTGGACTTGAATACAATTTAAATTGATAAGCGAGATAAAGGGACAAAAGGAGAGGTGAGAAAGCGATAAGCATGTAGGAGGGAAGAAATAAGAACCACACATTATGGAGGCCAGAAGGGGAAACAGAGAAAAGATTCCTCTTCATTCTCCTAGTAAGCTAACAATGACTCCAGTAACAGAGGAGAGGAAAGAACTTGCCTCCCCTACAAATTCATCCATTTAAATAATTTTAACTATTGTATAGAGAGACAAGTCACTAATACAAAGCACCAAACTCATTCATGCACTTAGATGACAATGTTAGATTCTGAAGTTTAATTCATATAAACCATATTTGATGACTTCTCTAAGATCCATTTATTTGAAGTCCTGTAGATTCAGTCTAACCATCACCTTAGTCATACCACACGAATCTCTTGCATCAATGTGCTTCATTTTGCTACTTGATTTTTTTTTTTTGTTTGTCGTCACTTGTGCCTATGAAAGTTGGTTTTCTCTTGTGACTTTTAAGGATTCTACTTCTGATAAATGAACTCTAAAAAGAAGTTCATGTGAATTATAACAATTGAGTTCACCAAAAATATAGGGGACAAAAGGACCAATTAATTTGAAAGACTTTTGTCCACTGCATTACATTAATATTAACATCACAGAGTTCAAGTTTATTTCAAAGCATAGAAAACTAGGATTCCAGGGATAGAAAGATAGCTAAATATTCCTTAACAAATAAAACAATGAATTAGAATTTGAAATCAATAAGGTTTTTAAAAAAGATTGCAAATCATAGAATGACTGTCAATAAGAAAATAGAAATGTATACAATATGATTATAGGCCTTAAGTGATCAGAATTTGATGTGCATTAATTAATGTTTAAATTGCTCTCTCTAATTCTAATGACATCCAACCTTTATAACTATAAAATCTATTGATCGCCTTTGGAAATGTCCATGACTTTGCTATTATCCAATAATTTTTTCGCCTAAGATTTCCTTCTTTAGGACGTTATCCATCCCATGAAATTATTGGAACATAAACAAAATCACAAACAACATCATGCATCTTCTTCAAATCTGGACATACATTCCCCTCCTTCAGGAGGTTGTCAAGTCTGGACATACAACTTGACCATTGTAATTGCTAAAAGAAACAGATAACATCAAGAACACTCCAGCCAAAATTATCTCTGTTTTTTTTGTATTTTAATTTCAATGCTAGGGAAAGAGGTGGACCACGGAAGTGAATTTGGAATCAACAGTGACCTAAGGTAAGAAGTTGTAGCATGTCGTTCAATAAATAAAAATCTAACAAACACACAAACGCCTGGAATGGTCTAACAATTTCTACTCAGATTATATCTTTAACAGCATACAATGGATCCCTTCATTAGAACATTTTGATCAACTTCTAAACAATATTTCATATCTTAAGATGAGAAAAATCAAAATCAAATAATTTTAATGCGTGTTGAATTGAAGAAACATAGAGAACTAAATCATTGACCTCCCAATCCAGTGGGTCTCCCGGTGACAGAATATGGATAGCAACCATTAGTTTTTTTAATAAAAGTCAAAATCATTGATTTTTTACACGACATTGATCGATACTAACAATATAATAACAGATCAAGCAATAAAAAAGGAGAAAGAACATTGCTTATAATTCAATCAGTATCGATGGGTTGAGTAGAAACTTTTAGGAATAGGAGCTCCTGTGCCCTAAAACTGCAAACAGAACTAGGACTATCCGATAAAAAACTAAGAGCGATATGGAGTTTCTTTGCGATAGCCTCTTTGATCGATATACCAATAATGAATAAACTATAATAGCACATCCAGCAATCAGGAGACTAAAGAGCCAGATCCTTAATGCCCATAGCGCCGGAAAATAGAAAGTCCTCTTATTTCAATCACAGTACTCCACGAAAGAGAAGGTAGAAATAGTGTAGCAAAATCTTACAATGTCGCCGCGAGAAACCCCGAGGGCAGAGAGATGGAATTGCAAGCTAGAGGAATGGTCGTCACCGGATCACGATCTCTCATGGCGCATGAATCGACGACACAAAATTGCGAGAAGTCAAGAGTCGTGTGAGGCGCTGAAGAGTTTTTACGAGGGAAAGAATTGAGCAAAAAATTAAGACAATCTCAGCCATTAAGATAATTTTATATTTAAGTTTTTATCAGAAATTTTTTTTCTTAATCCGTCGTTAAAAATCTTGCAATAGCGATGAAAAAAAATACCGTCGTTAAAAATATTACAATAACGATCGAAATAAAAAAACCCGTCGTTAATGATAAAGTATCAACGACGAGATAAAATATCATCGTTAATTTATACACATTAATGATGGGCACTAAATGTGGTCGTTGTTGGACCATCAATAACGACGGTATTTTTATACCATCGCTAAATTTCGTCGTTAAAAGTAGTTTTTTTACTAGTGGACTCAGATTGAGGAACCCTATCTACACGAAGAATTCCTTGCATACTGAGGGATGGTGCAATATGAAGGAGTTCCAGCAGAGGACATTAAGCTCATTATGTTCCCATTCTCACTGAAAGGAGGGGCTAAGCAATGGATACGCGTGCTACTCGGAGGAAGTATCGCGACATGGGAACAAATGGAGGACACCTTTCTAAGAAAATTCTCCCCCCCCCCCCAAAACATCCTACCTTAGGGATAAAATCCTTTCATTTGAGCAAGGGCAAGAAGAGACTCTGGTGGAAGCATGGAAGAGGCTACAGGGGCTGGTGATTCGCTACCCGCACCATGGATTACAAGATTGGTTACGCCTCCATGTTTTTTATTCCAGGATAACTAACACGTTGAAAGAGCTCTTGGGGGGGCATGTTGATGAAAAAGAGCACAAACGACGCATATAACATTATAGAGACGGTGGAGGGGACTCTCGAAATATGGGCTAACAACGAGCAACACTTTCAGGAGGTTTTTCCGATCAAGGGGAGAGATAGTACTGAAGTAGTCTACCAGGTACAGAGAGAGGATAAGGAGAGAGAGTACTTGATGGAAGAAGACTCCTTATCCTCCGAATCAGAAGAAGAGGATGAATCGGGACAGGTGGCAGAAGAAAAACACACAGGGCTTGAGATGAAGCCACTTCTTCCCAGTCTGAAGTATGAATTTTTAGGCCCACTTGCAACCCATCTGGTGATTATAAACGCCAATTTGAGTAAAGAAGAGACAAGGAAATTGCTGGAGGTGCTCAGGACATAAAAAAAAGTGTTGGGGTATACCATCGATGACATAAAAGGGGTAAGCCCATCTCTGTGCATGCATAAAATAACACTTGAGGACGGGTGTAAGTCAACAGTGGAGCTCCAAAGGCGACTTAACCCTCATTTGCAGGAGGTAGTGAAAAAGGAAGTGCTTAAACTCTTGGATGCCGGAATAATATACCCAATTTTAGATAGTGAGTGGGTGAGTCCAGTGCACATAGTCCCAAAGAAAGGTGGTACTATAGTAGTCAAAAACAAGGAGAATGAGTTGATCCCTGTTCGAATGGTAACAGGGTGGAGAATGTGCATACATTACCGTAAATTAAACAAAGCAACAAAAAAGGATCATTTTCCACTTTCGTTTATCGACCAGATACTAGAATGCCTAGCTAAACATTCCTATTTTTGCTACCTTGATGGGTACTCAGGATTTTTCCAAATCCCAATCCACCCTAAAGACTAAGAGAAGACCACCTTCACCTGCCCGTACGGAACCTTTGCATACAGACGAATGCCCTTTGGCCTATGTAATGCCCCGACCACTTTCCAACGTTGTATGACAGCTATCTTTTCGGATATGATCGAACAAATTATGGAGGTATTCATGGATGATTTTTCAGTCTATGGAACAAGTTTCGATGCATGTCTAAAGAATTTAGAAAGGGTTTTGCAAAGGTGTGAGGAGAATAGCTTGGTTCTGAATTGGGAAAAATGCCACTTCATGGTGACTGAAGGGAAAGTTCTAGGGCATAAGATATCAGGGAATGGTATCAAAGTAGACAAGGTGAAGGTCGAAGTAATAGAGAAATTGCCGCTACCCAGGGATGTAAAGGGGGTTCGAAGCTTTCTTGGGCATGCGGGTTTCTATCGAAGGTTTATAAAGTATTTTTCCCAGATAACTAGACCGCTAACAAATCTACTAGCTAAAGACACAGACTTCATTTTCTATCAGAAATGTTTAGTGGCATTTGAGGAAATAAAGAAAGCCTTAGTGGCATCCCGGATAATTCAGTCGCCGGACTGGAGCCTACCATTCGAGGTCATGTGTGATGCTAGTGATTATGCAGTGGGAGCAGTCTTAGGGCAACGAAAGGAGAGAAAATTACATGTCATTCACTACGCCAGTAAGACACTGAACGGAGCACAAATTAATTATGCCATGACTGAGAAGGAATTACTAGCAGTTGTGTTCGCATTCAATAAATTCAGACAATACATGGCAGGTTCAAAGGTAGTGGTATACACCGACCATGCTGCAGTTCGTTACTTGCTAAGCAAGAAGGATGCAAAACCCCACCTTATTTGCTGGATTTTATTGCTGCAAGAATTTGATATAGAAATCAGGGATAAAAAGGGGATGAACAATGTCGTCGCAGACCACTTATCGCGCATGCCCATAGATCATAGGATAGAGGAGGGAGACAGTGCCCAAATAGACGATGCTCTGCGGGATTATACCCTCATGGCTATTAAGGTCACCACCCCCTCGTATGAAGATTTGTTGAATTTTCTTGCGGGAAGAGTGATACCACCAAAATTCATGACCCAACAAAGGAAAAGATTCTTTTCAGAAGTTTGGCAATACGTATGGGATGACGCCCTTCTTATTCAGCAAGTGTACAGACAGCGTATATCGGAGGTGCGTGCCAGAAGAGGAAGTTGAAAGCATCCTTTTTCACTGCCATTCTTTCGCATATGGGGGTCATGCCGATATTGCAAAAACGGCCGCAAAAGTGCTTCAGTTAGGATTCTACTGGCCTAGTTTGTTTAGGGACATGCGCAACTATGTAGTTTTTTATGATCGGTGTCAGAGAATAGGAAATATAGGAAGGAGACATGAGATGCCAGCAAGCACCATATTAGAGGTAGAACTCTTCGACGTATGGGGAGTGGATTTCATGGGACCCTTTCCCATTTTCGATGTAAACAGATACATCCTGGTCACTTTAGACTACATCTCCAAATGTGTGGAGGTCGTGGCATGACCCCATTGCGATGCTAGGACCGTAATGAAAATGTTCAAAAGAAATATATTCCCTAGATTCAGAGTTCCTCGAGTAGTAATCAGTAATGGAGGATCCCACTTCATTGAAAAACAGTTTGAAAAATTGCTACATAAGTATGGGGTGATCCACAGAGTCTCAACAGCGTACCACCCGCAAACTAGTAGACAGGTGGAAATTTCAAATCGGGAAATTAAAAGTATCCTAGAGAAAATGGTAGTAGCATCACGGAAGGATTGGGCACCAAAACTGGACGATGCTCTTTGGGCTTATCGCACAACTTATAAAACTCTGATAGGCATGACCCCATTCTGCTTAGTCTATGGGAAACCTTGCCATCTCCCCATTGAATTAGAACACAAGGCTTTCTGGGCCATTAAGAAACTCAACTTAGACTATGGCGTGGCGGGAGAGAAAAGGAAACTGCAGTTAAGTGAGTTGGACGAAATTCAAAGAGATGCATACGAGCATGCTAAGGCATATAAGGAAAGAACCAAGAAATGGCATGACCAACACATCTTGAGAAGGAAATTTGAGGAAGGAGACCTAGTTCTCCTGTATAACTCCAAGTTGAAACTTTTTCCAGGAAAACTAAAATCAAGTTGGTCAAGACCATTTCGGGTAAAAAGGGTATACCCATACGGGGCAGTGGACATATGGAGTAGAGAATTGGGGGAGATCAAGATAAATGGACAACAATTGAAGAAGTATCTAAGGGAGTCCTTAGATCTCGAGACGGATGAATGGAGGTTCACTGAACCACCAGAGCCGAGTTGATAGTAGAGTGCGATCGAGCTAAATGACCTTAAACGAAGCGCTTCTTGGGAGGCAACCCAAGTTTAGTTTTAGATTTCACTTTTTGATTGCATTGCAAGCATTTGTTTGATTTTTAGTTTTGATCTCCATCACATTTAGAGTTAGGACTAGAAAAGAACTTTCCTAGGCAAAAATAAAATTCATATTAGCCTACACAGTGAAGTGTATAAGAAAATTTGGACTGTGGTGCATAAATAGGCGAAAAATGGGGACACATGGCCTGACCGTGTGTTTTCCCATGGTCGTGCCCGACTGACCCGAGGCGCACACGGCCTGGCCGTGTGTTTTCACACGGTCATGGTGCGCGAGGTTAAAAGGGATGAGCCATGTGTTTTCACCCCATTTGCACCATGTGCTTCGAAAGTTCTTACCCTAGCCGTGTGATTTCATCTTCCCTACCATCTAGAGGAATTTTTAACTTCTAAAGAAGCCAAAAGAAGCAAACATGAGGAGGACCAAGACTGTAGCACCCCGATCCGACACCTCGGAGCGACGAACAAGGAGAGTCGATGCCCCTCAAGCTCCGGAAGAGGGTAATGCCCTACCCACTCTACTTTTTCGCAATAATTAACAAAGAGATAGATAAAATATGCTCTCTACTCGTAAAATTGCTGCTACTATGTACTTAGATGAAGATTTGCTAGAATCTTTAGGGTTGTTGGGTGATATGCAAACCCTATTTGCAAAAATGGGGTGGGAAGAGATTATGGGAATAAAACACCTAACCTACCCTAGGATTGTTTTGGAATTTTTGAGTTCCTTAGAGGCGGAAGTTTTAACGGGTAGAGAGAGCGAGGAGGGTAAAATAACTTTTAGGCTTTTTAACATTGAGCATGAGTGGACGCTTCACCAATGGAACTCATGCTTTGGCTTACCAAGTGAGGGAGAGAGAAGGACCCCTAATGGGTACAACTCTCGATTAGTTTGGACTGAGTTGACAGGGGAGCACGCTTATGACCCATCTAGGGTCAAAGCGTCACACCTCCAAAACTCCGTCTTTCGACCTCCACGGCATCATGGCTAGGACTATATTTGGTCGTGGAGAGAGTGATGGTGTAGTTAGAGCTAGCGAGCTACTTTGCCTATGGGATATGCTACAAGAAAGGAGTAGCATCGATGTAGGGTCCCACTTCATCAGACACTTAGTGAAGATGGGAAAAGCAGCACGAGGAGAGATCAATGTGGGAGGCCTACTTACCCACATTTGCCGTAGGATGGAGTACGATTACACAACATTAGAGAGTATATAGGGGAGCCCTAGGATCGACCTAGGAGTATGCATGGCCATGAAGATGATTGTGAGAGAAGGAGACTCCTTATGCTATGCAAGGAAAAATCTTACGTCCCTTAGGCTCTCTGACCCGGATCATACCACCATTGCTATATGCGCCAACTGGCGCTTGGACCTGATAGTGGAGTCCCTTCCACATGAGGGATCATCCACATCAGCGCCCATCTCTCCACCTTTATATCACTCTCTCTCTAATCTACACATGCATAGGAGCCCACCTAGTCCACGCCAACATGAGCCTACACCTGCACCACCGCCTTTTTCTACTTTTGAGTAGGATGCAAGTACGTCGGCCTATGATTTCTCGAAGTTTGGATCGTGCCTCGATGACATTTACATTGAGCAGCAGACGCAGAGGCAGCAATGGGAGGATCAGAGTGCCTACTAGCAGGTGGAGTTCCAGGGATTTCGGGAGCATTTTCAGCGGTCTGAGGAGTTCTACGATGAGGCCCGCATATACTTCCAGGAGGAGGTTGTTCGTTGCCAGGATGAGGTCGCCTACCGTAGGGAGATGCGGCAACTCATGCATGCCTAGCAGGCGTAGTGGGCTAGGGAGGAGGAGCACCCAGCAGCCGCTGCATCCACCAGCTCCCAGATCAACCACATGTATATGTGGCATCAGTGGCTCAGCAGTAGGTTCTCCCAGGATCCAGAGATGCCCAGGATCCCAGACTTTCCACCTCGTCCACCATATTAGAGGTATATTTTCGTTTAAGTCTGGGGGGGAGACCCCAAGGTTTATTTTGTTTTGTTTCCTAGCAGTAGTTTCTTTTCTGGTATTTTCATTTATTCATGCCTAAATTGTTGAGTTTCTTTCAGTACTTAATTTTTGTTGTCTGTAAAGCTACCTCAGTAGTATTTTTGAAAGTTGCTTGCATGAGTTGTTCCCATAGGTAGCTTAACTTCATTTATCATGTGATATTTTATTTTATTTGCTTTATTGAATGTTCTAGACTTACTCTGGTTAGCTTTGTTTTTTTGCACTTACACATGTCGAACATTTTGAAAGGGAGAATCTAGTACATACCTAGTTATGATTCACTTCAGTAGTCTAGTACTTTGGAATCCATGGGTGACTCTAGGTTTAGTATTTTAGCTACTGGAGATGCTCGGATTGTATAAGCTCATTCAAAAAAATCAAAATCCCAGTTAGCCAAAAAATAAAAGAGAGAAAAGAAAAAGAGAAATAAAAGAAAAAGAGAAAAAGAAATGAAAATAAAAGAGAGATTATATGGGATAAAAAACAGTTGTCATGGGTGGAAATGGCTAGGTGCCCCTTTGAGACCGAGCTAGGTTACTGGGGAAACACCTACCAATTTCTCTCAATACCGAGCACGCCTTTGAGACTTTGTGCTAGATCTAGGGAACAACCCTCTCTTTGGGCAGGTAAGTGCCTAAGAGCCGGAAATCTTAGGAAAGCTATGGGGTGATGACTTAACTCACCATGGAACAGACATCCCCTAAGGATGGTTTGCTTAGCACGAGCACGAGGAGCTAACTTAGTGAACTTCTACAACATATTTGTTTTGCTTTGATTGCAAATACCACCAAATAAATTTAGTTAACATGCTAATTATTGAATGATTTCTTTTTAAAATTTCATGGCACAGAGGTTTGCTTGAGGACAAGCAAAGATTTAAGTCTGGGGGAAGTGATGTGAGCAAAATATATAGTGTTTTAGGAGTAGTTTTCGCTCACATCTCATTGCATTTTGTGTTAGTTTCATGCATATGTTACTCTATTTTTGCACTCATTTCCTATTTTCTGGTTCGGAGGTCTGCTCGTTGTACTTTTGTGTGAAGGATAGCTTTTCAGGTGGAAAAGATACATTTTCAGAGCAAAAGAAGGACATTTCGCAGCTAGACGCAGAGTGGGACACGGCCAGGGCGTGTGGATTCACACGGTCGTGTCCAATGGGCGAGATCAGCACCCTAGGGCCACACACGGTCTGGCTATGTGGAAACACACGGTCGTGTGGTGGCCCAATAGATTTGCGTGACTAGGGCTTTTTTCGGATTTTGTAACGGTCTGAGGCGATGTATATATAAGGATGGCTCCGCCCAAACCCTAGGGAGGAGGCACGATGGCTAGGACGACACACCAAAGCCCTAAAAAGCTTCAGTAACTCACAACGGGGAGGAGGAACGTCGCCGGAGGTCCACACCTTCCAATTCAACGTCGGATAGAAGATCACGGAAGCATTGTATATCTCTATTTCTACGTTTCACTCCTTATGTATTCAATCTTAGACATGCTTTGTGATTCTTCCTTCGTATACATGGAGTAGTACTTTCGATTCTAGGATTAGGGAGTAGCTTGTGTACATAAACAATGTTGGTTCATGTTAAATTCTTCCCATGAGTTTGATTTGATAATTGGTAGTTGCTCTTTACTATATCTATGCGTGTTTGGCTTTCTTTCCCCTGTGCTTAGGCGATACGAGGGGTGACAACCCTCGCAATCTAAAATTTAGGAGATTTGATTAAGGAACCTAGCGGTAAACCTGATCTCCTACAACTGCAGGGAGAAGGGTGCGGTGGAATCAGAAACGTTTCACCGTAGGGATTGATTTGGCATCCTCGTACCCTCTATCCCGACCTATTAGGCGGAGATAGCTCCCGGTAGATGTGGCGTCTCTATGGGAGAGTATATGATGTCCCTTCCACAAAACCATAGGTAAACGTCTAGACAATGACAATTGACAACATTGTTCTGTGATACGCAAGCAAAACCGAAGTCCTAGAAACATTTTTGAAGACCTCGGCACACTCTTTTCCTCCTCCATGTGACACCGTATAGAGTAGAGTCCACCGACAGCCCGCACCAATCGAAACCTCTTAGAGTCACGTCCAAACAATTACAACCATTGAGTATATTGGCACTTGAATCCCAATCCCTGTGGGATCGATAATATTTATTACTTGATGACATCCGTGCACTTGCGGGCATTGAGCACGAGCGTGAGCTTTGAGTCCTCGATGGTCTCTGTCATGAGATTTGAGGGCGCGTTCGTGCGCATCAGGTGCCAGGATGTTTTTATGCGACTAGGGTTTTTTGTGGGATTTATGCAGAGTCGGCTTCACGTCTATAAAAGGGAAGGCACACCCAAACACTAGGGGGAGATGAGACGACTAGAACGGCACACCGATGCCTTGAAAAGCACCGAAAACTCGCAACGAGAAGAAAGGAAGCGGCTAAGAGATCCGTCCCGACGCTCCGGCATTGTGGAGAACAACCAAGACACATATATTGGTTAGGACAGATGTATCTCCTACATTTTATCGTTCTACTCTCATTGTAAATATGATTTCTAAGATGTCTTGCATTTATTCTTCCTTGTTTATGGAGTAGATACTTCGATTCTAGGATTAGGGAGTAACTTGTGCTTATGGGCATGCTAGTTCAAATAGTATTTCATCTTTTTTATTCTATTTGCAATTGTGTGTTGTTGAGATTGATGAAGATTATGTTTTGCTTTCTATTTCTATTGCGTGTAGCCGATGCAAAGGGTGATAGCCTTTGTATCAAAGATCTAGGAGAACCAAGGGGCAACCTTGCGATCATCCTCTCTTCGATAACCGTAGAAGTAGAATATGATAGAAAAGGATATGAAATATGATCCACCTCTTCATAGGGATTATTTGGACATCCTCGTACCTAATAGGCTATCTTAGCAGAAGGGACGAAGTAGGAGAAATTAACTCTAGAAGGGTTGAGGGACCATAGTGACAGGGGGCTCCGAATGGTATCAACCCCCTGAGCTCTGATGATCCGAAAGGTTAGCTTGGTTAATAATAGGTAGTTCCCAGTAGAAGCAAAAGATCATTGAACAAATGTAAGAGGGTCCTCTAGCAAGACTATAATTAGAGATCTAGACATCATTTAATTGATAGCATGTTCCATGACAAATAAGTGATACCGAAGTCCTAGAATCCTTTTTAAGAACTCCGAACCAACCTTCCCTTCCTCCGTGTGACACCATACGTGAGTTAGGACTACCGTCAACCTCATAACCACAACTCTTAGGATTTTAACTTTGAACAACAATGTCCACTAGACAAACAATATTCGAATCTCAGTCTCTGTGGGATCGATAATCTTTTATTACTTGACAATATCCGTGAACTTACGGGCGTTGAGCGTGAGTACGCACTTCGAGTCCTCGATGATACCCATCGTAGATTTGAGGTTGTGCTTGCGTGCATCAACTTACTTGGCTGAGACTACACATTTGTACTTTTCCTTGCCACGTTTCCATACTTGAACTTACTCTCGCCAAGTCTCCAAACTTGGACTTCCCTTGCTATGCATCCATACTTGGACTTTCCTTTCCTAGTCTCCAAACATGGACTTCCCTTGCCAAGTATCCATACTTGGATTTTCCTTGCCAAGTCTCCAAACTTGGACTTCCCTTGTTAAGAATCCATTCTTGGACTTCTCCATTGCCAACTATCCATACTTGGACTTTCTGTTGGTGCAGTGGGCACCTAAGTCGAACCTAAGTTTTGATTATAGCAAACGATATAAAGTTAAGCTTATATTGTTATCTCACGAGCTAAATCAAGTGTGCAGAAAAGTCTCAATGCTGGAGCTGAAGGCTAGCGACACCCGGAAGAAGCCGTGGTGGTCAGGCGACACTCGAGTTACTTCGGAGGGAGCCGAAGGAATCGAGTGAAAGGCCGGAAGCAAAAGTGACACGTAAGTATCGATGTAATCTCGTGTGTGCGAGCATAAGTGAGGTCGTATCCTCTTTACGGGGATGATCTTAGGCGACGATCCGACCCAAGACTTCCCATGGAAGGTCTATGTTGAGATCGGACGGCAAGTGGCCGTCGAATCCACTTATATTTTGAGCTAACTCTTTATTGTAGTCAAAAATCCTGGCCATCAGTTCAACCGGCCAGTTCAACTGGTGGTCAAAAATCAGCCTCGAGGAGTCAAGCTTTATCACCATTTTTCAAGGAGTTTTGTGCCCATTTGTGATTGGTTGAAGACCCATTCGTTGAGGGGCTTAAAGGCTATAAAAGGAGGGCCAAACCTAGGGTTTCATCCTCAATTCTAAGTGCTCAAAAGCCTCCGTTACGCTGCAACTCTCCGACGACTCTACAACAACGAAGTGCTGCCAACAACCCTAGCTTAAAGTTTCTTTTGTTTAGTTGTTGGTATAATCTTAATTTGTTATTGCTTTCAATATTGCAATTCTTTTTAATCGAGTTTTTTCGTTCCAAAAAACATTAATAGAAGAGAGGCTTTGTCTCTCTATCTTTTTGCTTCGAAGGCTTTTGTAATCGTAAAACTCCTACCTCCAACGAGGAGGAGTGTTTTAGTGAATTGCCCTCCGTACACGGTCTAGGACCGTTAGGGCCTTGGAGTAGTAGCCGAAGGCTACGAACCAAGTAAAAAAACTATTTGTCTCATTTAGTTTTTATTTACATTTCCGCTCGTTTAATTGTCTATCGAGCGATTTAAAAGAAAAGTTTTTATCGCTATTCACCCCCTCTAGCGATCCGCTTGATCCAACAATTGGTATCGAGTCGGGTTGCTAAGATTTGGTGAAACCACCAATCTAGCCATTTTTCACAGATTTATTTTTCTTTTATTTCTGTTTATTTCTGATTTATTTCGCTTTGTTAAATTTACTCCCGCACTACTAATCCAAGACGCGAGTCTTGGTACCTTGTTTTGTGTTTTTGTCGTTGCTAGTTTCTTCGTCTTCGTCCCTTTTTGTCTTTTGTTCTAATGGCCCATCTCGAGGGTTTTACCACCGTCCGACCTCCATTTTACAACGGAGATGACTTCCGTTATTGGAAGGGTCAGATGGAATGCTTTCTCAAAACCCAAATCGAGATGTGGATCATAATCCAAACGGGTTTCACACTTCCGACTAATGAAGTGGGTGACTCCTTGGATTATGATCAATGGACCATTGCGACAAAACGACAAGTCGAACCCGACACCAAGGCAACACAAATCCTCCAATGCGACTTGTCCAAGGAGGAGTTAAATCGCATCAGCCCCTTCATTAGCGCAAAGGACCTTTGGACAAAGCTGATCAAGTTACACGAAGGATCGGATCAAGCTAAGGTTTGCAAACGTGATTTGTTGTTCAATAAATTGTACACACTAAAAATGCAGGAACACGAGTCCGCGACGCAACTCCACACCCATGTCCAAGACATAGTCAACAACCTACACGCAATCGGGCAAAAGGTCGAAAACCGCGACCTTATAAGGTATGCTCTAAACTCTTTTCCGAGGACTACCTTGTGGGCATCCATGGTCGATGCCTACAAGGTCTCCAAGGACCTTTCTAAACATAGATTAGATGAACTCTTTTTGGATTTTGAATTACATGAGCAGTCCAACTCGGAACCCGAGAGGGGTATAGCCTTGTTTGCAGGTTCAAAGAAGAAGAAAATCGCAAGCAAGCCACCACCAACCGAGGAGGAAGATGAGTCCGAAGAAGAAGTTGACCCGGAATTGACTGCCGAACTAATGAACCTAGCTCGAAGGATAGCCAAGGGACGAAAGCGAACCACAACTCGACCCAACCAAGGTAAGCCTAAAAGTTCTAATATTAGGTGTTATGAGTGTAACAGGTTTGGACATATAAAGTCCGAGTGCCCCAAGCTCAACCACCAAGCACCTAAGCACAAGAAGGCCCTCAATGCGACATGGGAAGAAGCGTCATCCGAAGAAGACGAAGACCACGTCTTCATGGCGAAATCGATTGAGTCCGACACGGAGACCGAACCTGAACTTGAGTCAGAACCTGAGGATGACTTGGACTACGAAGCTACCTTCAAGTCAAGCCACGGATACGCATCCGGTTCAAAAGATACCCTTAAGGTGAGTCAAACCTTATTTAATACTTTACATAATACGGTTAGGTTTTTGTCTAGGAAGTTAGCTAAGTCCGAGTCCAAGGTCGAGACCCTGGTTGAGGAAGTTAAACTCCTCAAACATGAGGTCTCCCTAACCTCTTCGACTAGTCGAGTTCAAGAGAAGGACTCAACTCGGGTTGAAAAACTCTAAGTTGAGAACTCACTCTTGAAAAGTCAAGTCGAAGATCTTAGGAATACGTTGGAAAGTTTTACTTTGGTATCCAAAGGACTTGACCTCCTACTTGGATTGCAAAGGGTCGTGTACAACAAGGCCGGACTAGGGTTTAGCTCAAACACGATCAATAAGTCGTATATGTCAATCGTAAGTAGACATAAAAAATGTGTCCAAGCATGGGTCCCTAAGACTACTTTGATTTCAACTCTATGATCCAACTCGTACTGGGTTCCCAAGGACCAAATCCACTATGTGGATAGACCGAACCGATTCAACGGTCTAGGGGGAGCCAGTACAAAACATGTTTGTGTTTTAACTTAGAAATTGCATGCTTAGATTTTTTTTTCTTTCTTTCGTGAACTCACTTAGAACACATAAATAACCAACTAAAATCCTTCGAAAAGATTGAGCCTCGGGGAGCCTCTTTTCAAATAACCAACTAAAATCCTTCGAAAAGATTGAGCCTCGGGGAGCCTCTTTTCAAATAATCAACTAAAATCCTTCGAAAAGATTGAGCCTCGGGGAGCCTCTTTTCAAAAATAACTAGTTAGATGAGGAAATAATTTTAGGTGAGTCAAGTCATCATTTTCTTGAAAATGGCTTTGTCTAAGGAAGTGGTCGATGATCCAATAAAAGAAGGCCCCTGTGCCTCTCCACGACCTGGAAGCCATGATCTTGAAAAGGTAAACTTGACAAGCCTAGGGTCAAATCCAAATCTAACATTACTTAAACATAAATGCACTTAATCAACTTAATTGGAAGTCATCTCACAAAGAACACATAAGTATAACATGCTTGATCATATAGACTCCGGTGAGATGACCTAGGTTTAACAACTTACAACCAATTTTTTTTAAAAAAATATAATAATCTAACATCCAATCCAACCACCTTGTGTGTAGGATCAATGGATGTTAGACAGTGGTTGCTCCCGACACATGACCGGGGATCAACTCAAAGTCGCGAAGCTTCGATTCAAACGACAAGGATCGGTAGCCTTTGGGAATAACGGCAAGCTCAAAATCATCGGATCAGGTGATATCGAGCTTAACTCGAATTTTGTTATTAAAAATGTATTACTTGTAGAGAATTTTAAATATAACCTGCTTAGCGTAAGCCAATTATGTGACAATAATTATAAGGTCATATCTTTAGAAAATGAATGTGTAATTAAAACAAATGAAACAGCTAAAACAATACTCAAAGGAACTAGGACAAATAACATTTATACAATTAACTTAATCAAATCCTCAGCCAAATGTCTTATGACACAGGAAGAGGAATCATGGTTGTGGCACCGACGACTCGGTCACTCGCACCTAAGACTCGTCCACAAGATGAGTCAGAGTGGCCTAGTCAGAGGCTTACCCAATCTTAACAATTTGGTTAATAAAATCTGTAATGCTTGTCAACAAGGAAAACAACCTAGGATACAACACAAGTTAACTAACCAAGAACGAACCTCAAGTGTACTTAAGCTCCTGCATATGGATCTATTCGATTCACATGGAGCCAAGTCACTCAATAAAAGTCAATATTGCTTAGTCATAATTGACGACTACTCCAGGTTTACCTGGGTTAGGTTCATCAAACATAAAAATGATACCCTAGATCAATTAATCAATTTATTCAAATTAATCGAGAATCAAAAAAACCTTAAGGTTAAAAGAATTAGAAGCGATCATGGTGGTGAATTCAAAAATCAAAGGTTCACCGACTTCTGTAACCTAAACGGATACCACCATGAATTCTCTTGCCCTAGGACCCCTTAACAAAATAGCCTAGTGGAGCGGATAAATGAAACTCTACAAGAAGTCGCTAGGACCATGTTGAACGAATATGACCTACCCGATAGGTTTTGGGCAGAAGCCGTGAGTACGACATACTATGTCCAAAATAGAATCCTTATGGTAAAGAGGCACCTTAAGACCTCATACGAGATTTATCACGATAAAATACCTAACATCAAGTACTTTAGGGTATTTGGGTGTAAGGTACATATCCTAAACACTAAGGATTACCTAGGAAAATTTACATCCAAGACCACGACTGGAATCTTTCTAGGATACTCGACTACAAGTCGAGCTTATAGAGTATATAACCACAACACCCTTAGAGTCGAGGAGACTATCAATGTAGTATTTGATGAAGGACATGAACCTACAAAACCCCCGGCAACCCCAATTAGCGAGCCGATTCATACTAGACCTAACTCTGATCCGGAGATCAGGTCTAGTGTTAATCCTAACCTAAGTCAACCAAGTCACTCTATTGATCAAGTGATAGATGACTCCAACCAAACTAATGTTCAACCAAGTCACCCCATTGATCAAGCATTAGGTGACACAAACCCAACCCAATCTAGGATTCAGACTAACCACCCTATCGATCAAGTGATAGGAGATCCTAATCTAGGAGTTCGAACTAGAGCATCCTATAGGAACCTTAGTCAAATTTCCTTAATTTCAAAGATAGAACCCAAATCAATTGAACAAGCTCTTCTTGATCCCGATTGGATTATTGCAATGCAAGAAGAGATAGCTCAATTTACTAGGAATGAAGTGTGGGAATTAGTACCACCACCTAAAGACAAAACAATAATTGGAACAAGGTGGGTGTTTCGAAATAAGCTTGATGATAAAGGTGAAGTAGTTAGAAACAAGGCTAGGTTAGTCGCCAAAGGGTTTAGTCAAGTCGAAGGCTTAGATTACGACGAAACCTATGCCCCAAAGAGCTAGACTAATCCATTGTTGCTATGTTGCCGCATTTAAGCTGTTTCAAATGGATGTTAGTTCGACATTCTTAAATGGATACATTAAAGAAGAAGTTTATGTTAGCCAACCCCCCAGGTTCGAAAATCTAGATAAACCCGACCATGTTCTAAAACTTAAGAAAGCTCTCTATGGACTTAAACAAGCTCCTCGAGCTTGGTACGAGAGACTTTCAATCCATCTTAAGTCAAAAGGGTTTAACCAAGGCTTAGTTGACCCAACTCTCTTCATAAAAACCTTAGGTAAAGAAATATTCATAGCTCAAATTTACGTAGACGATATAATTTTTGGAACCTCTAACTCAGCCTTACTAAACGAGTTCGTTTCACTCATGGAAAGTGAGTTTGAAATGAACTTGGTAGGAGAGTTAAGTTTCTTTTTAGGTCTACAAATTAAACAAACTAAGGATGGTATATACATATATCAACAAAAATACACTAAGGAGTTAATTAAAAGATTTGGAATGCAAGACACTAAGATAATAAACACTCCAATGGCGATTAATGTTAACATAGGAGAAGACCTAGAAAGTAAGTCCATTGACTTAAAGTACTATAGGAGCGCGATAGGAAGTCTTCTATACTTAACTGCGAGTCGACCCGACATCCTATTCATAGTAAGTATGTGCGCCAGGTTTCAAACCTGTGCTAAGGAGTCTCACCTAACCCTAGTTAAGCGTATCCTTAGATTTCTTAAGGGTACACTTAACGTTGGTATTTGGTAACCTAGATCTACGGAGTTCGAACTAATCGGCTACTCCGATTCGGATTATGCCGGTAGTAAACTCGATAGAAAGAGCACGAGTGGTTGTTGTCAACTACTCGGCTCAAGTCTAGTGAGTTGGTGCAGTAGGAAGCAACATTGTGTTGCCTTATCTACCACCGAAGCCGAATACGTTGCGATGGGTGAGTGTGTAACTCAGCTTCTTTGGATGAAGCACACTCTCCGAGACTTTAGGTTGGACTTCACCAAAACTAAAATTTTTGTAGACAACATAAGTTCGATAAATCTAACTAAGAACCCTATATGTCATTCAAGGACAAAGCATATAGAGGTAAAACACCATTTCATTCGAGAACATGTAGCCAACGGCTCCATACAACTCGAATATGTTGACTCGAAATCTAACCTAGCAGACATATTTACTAAACCACTACCCGAAGCTGAATTTAGTCTCTTGAGACGAAGATTAGGCATGTGCGTAATAGAATAGGAACTTACAAATTATATTTTCTTACTACTATTTCTTACTTTTTTTTCATGGAACTAGCATAGGACATACCTTAGATATCATGCACCTATAGATTTAAGGAGCCAATACATCTCACAACACATAGGACTAATGTGTTTGTGTACTTAGCCACGTAGATGGGCGTGAGATGTTAGGACCTTACTCCTGGTTCCAGATGTAGAGCTAGTGCATCGCTATGAACAACGGAGTATAATCATACCGACTCTGACCAGGACTGGTTGATCCTTCTGTTGGCTGATATGCTACTCCTCGGAATGCTCATCGGCTCCCATGTCCCCGGATTAAAATTTTCACTAATGAAAACTAATCCGGATGGGATGAGTTTCCTAAGCACAACCAATTCGTCGTCGTGCTAAAACTTGAGCGATCGCTTGAACAAACTAGTTGTTCAAGCAACACAACTCTTCTAGTTGGTTAGCCGCGGAAGAGACGACGCACGGATCGCTGGTTTTTGTGTTTCTTATTCGGGGTCCATGATTATACAAATACATGCAAATGCAAACTAGTATAATCAACATATACTAACATAAAGAACATAAGCTAGCATATCAAATAAGAACATGAAAAGAACAATAATAAAAGTTGTGAAACTTTTATACCTCTTGATCTTCTATCGTATGTCCTAACCTCCTTGTAGACTTCGTGTGGGCGAAGATCCTCCACAAGTTGAAGCATCCTAGATCTTCTTCAATCCAAAGAAAGAAGAACTCTCTTTCCCTTCTTGCTTAAGCCAACCACCAATCCACAAAGGATTGATGCCGCCGGCCCCAAGAATAGAGAGAACAAAATGGAAACAAAACTCTTCTCTTATCTAGGACCAACCATCAAGCTCCAAGCATGATGTTTGCCGCCGGTCCAAAGAGAAGATGGAATGGAGTATGGAAGCCAACCGAAAGAGAAACACCAAGGGTATGGGCGCCGGCCAACACTTGGAGAAAGGAAAGGAAAACAATCCTCCTCCTTGTTGCCGCCCAAACCCTAGACAAAGCTTTCCTAATTTCTGGCCAAGGATGAAGGGAAGGAGAATAGGTTGAGCTCCGGTCAAGGTATAGGGAACATGGATAGTGGCCGGCCAACACTTAGAAGGAAGAAGAAAAAGATCTTCATGTTGGGTTTTTCCGAGCCGCAAAAACCGCTTTTTGCGTTGCGGAAACCTCGGAAGCCCTCGGCCACGGATCCGTGCGAAGAAGTATTAAAACAAAACATGTATGTGCTTGTATAAAAACCCTAGATCTACCTTAGATCTAAGAGATAAGAACGTTACCCTCGATGCGATGCCCTTCGCAAATCCCGCTCGTCCAAAAGTCCGCCGGAACTCGAGAGTGTCAAGTGCACACTCCTCTATGGTATCCACACAAGCAATAGGTGGAAGAAAAACACACTTGAGTGTGCTAGCACTCCTAGGGTGTCTCGGCAAGATGAGGAAGGAGAGGGAGAGAGCTTGAGAGGAAAGGTTCCAAGGTTGAAGATGAAGTCAATTAGCCACCAAAAATCAATACTCCATCTAATGGAGTGGCCGGCCACTTCATGGAGGGGGGTTACATGCATGCATGTAACTCCCATGACCCTTGATCTCCCTCATGATGTGGCATCAATTGACAAAGTCAATGATGATGTGGAGCATCATCATTGGCCGCCCATGCCAAGTCATCACCATGACATGGCATTTGGTCAAGTCAAACTTGACCTTTCATCTTCCCTCTCAAGTCAAGTCAAACTTGACCTCTAATCTCCCATGGTTGATCAAATCTAACCACTTGACTCAAGTCAATTTAATTTAATGAATCTTTATTCATTAATTTAAATTGATTTGATGAATCAAATCTCAATTAGACTCATTCAACACTTGAATCAACTTGAGTCTAACTCAATTAGTCTAATTTGGATTACTCTTAATCCAATTTGGTTCATCCCATGAACCTAATCCTCATGGTTCATCATATGAACCTAATCTCCATTTAATTGCTCTTATGTGTGTGACCCTATAGGTTCTTGTAACGTTGGCAATGTCCCTAAACCGATTTAGGAACATAAGCAATGAGCGGTATCTAGCAACACATCATTGCTACCCAAGTTACAAGAATGTTGAGCTCCAACATCACCTTTGTGACTACTAATTGTGACTCTCACAATATGTGACAATGTCCCTCTATCCTTGACATCTAGATTGACCAATCGAGGCATAGACCGTGTCATCCTCGGTACAATCTAAATCTTGAACTCCAAGTAGACTCACTATAATCAAATGAGCTCAATATCTCATATTGACTCATTTGGGCATGGCCATGCACTTCGTGGTCTCACTCTATCAAGAATATCGATGTCACCCCCGTCATATAGGAGGGATAGATCCCATCTACATCACTCACATCCCTCCGCATAATTCGTTACATACCCAGTAATCGCCTTTATAGTCCACCCATTTACGGGTGACGTTTGACGAAGCCAAAGTATGCAACTCCTTATGTAGGGAACCATGGTGACTTCAGGTCTAAGGACTAATAGTCATACTAATAGCCACATGAGAAAGTATATGACACTCATATAACGATGCATGATACTTTCTCATGGCGGGTCATTCAGTATACATTCTCCAATGCATACCCATGTGTCAACTTGATATCTCATATCCATGACTTGTGAGATCAAGTCATCTTGTTGACCTACATGCTAGTCTCTATGCATTAACATTGTCCCTGAATGTTAATACTCGACTAGGAATGATTAAGAGTAGTGTTCTCTATATCATCTCATTATCGATTCAACCAATCGATTGATATAGATAAGAACCTACTACTCAAGGACATTATTATATTTAGTTATTTGGCACCAATACAAGTAAATATAATAACCATGCCTTTATAAATAGGAATATGATACAATAAAGTCCATACAACAATCATCACATGATTGGCTCTAGGGCTTTCACTAACAATCTCCCACTAGCACTAGTGCCAATCATCGTAGTATCAAATACCCAATGACCTAGTGTGACCATCATGCTTTTTCTGTGCCAAAGCCTTGGTCAAGGGATCTGCGATGTTAGCCTCTGTGGGTACTCTGCAAATCTTCACATCTCCTCGATCGACAATCTCACGAATGAGATGGAAGCACCGATATATTCGGCCTCTGTTGTAGAATCAATAACTGTGTCCTGCTTGGAACTCTTCCAGCTCACAGTGCTACCTATTCAAGTAAAACACGAACCCTGACTGCGATCTATAATCATCCTGGTCAGTTTGGAAGCTGGCATCGCTGTAACCCTTTACAGCTAGCTCCTCATCGCCTCCAAATATCAAGAAATATTCTTTAGTCCTTCTCAAGTACTTAAGAATATTCTTGACTGCTATCCAGTGACGCTCACCTGGATCTGACTGGTATCTACTCGTTATGCTCAAAGCATACGAGACATCAGGACGAGTACACAGCATGGCGTACATGATAGATCCTATAGCAGATGCGTATGGGATCTTATCCATGCGGTCTCTCTCCTCTCTAAAAGAGGGACTTTGAGTCTTTGAAAGACTCACACCATGTGACATCGGCAGAAGTCCTTTCTTGGAATTCTGCATGGCAAACCGAAGTAATACCGTGTCAATGTATGTACTCTGACTTAGGCCAAGCAATCTCTTAGATCTATCTCTATAGATCTTGATGCCTAGAATACAGGCTGCTTCACCTAAGTCCTTCATTGAGAAGCACGTCCCCAGCCAAGTCTTCACAGACTGTAGCGAAGGGATGTCATTCCCAATGAGTAGTATGTCATCCACATACAGTACAAGGAACACAAATGTGTTCCCATTAACCCTCTTGTAGACACAGGGTTCATCTTCATTCTTGATGAAACCAAACTGTTTGATCGCATCATCGAATCGAAGATTCCAGCTCCGAGAAGCTTGCTTTAGCCCATAAATGGACCTTTGCAGCTTGCATACCTTCCCAGTATGCTGTGGATCTACAAAACCCTCAGGTTGTGTCATGTACACATCCTCGAGTAAGTTTCCATTCAGAAACGCGGTTTTGACATCCATCTGCCAGATCTCATAATCGTGGTATGCTGCAATAGCAAGCAAGATCCGAATGGACTTAAACATCGCCACTGGAGAAAAAGTTTCATCATAGTCAATACCATGAATTTGCTTGAAACCTTTAGCCACCAATCGGCCCTTATAGGTATGCGTAAGTCCATCCATGTCAGTCTTTCTCCTAAAGCCCCACTTACACCCAATGGGTTTGACCCCTTCAGGTGGATCAACCAAAGTCCATACTTGGTTAGTGTACATGGATTCCATCTCGGATCTCATGGCGTCTAGCCATTTCTCAGAATCTGGGCTCATCACGACTACGATAGGAGGTAGGCTCATTCTCAATGAGCATAACGTTATCATGGTCAGACAAGAGAAATGAGTATCTCTCTGGCTGACGACGTACCCTATCAGACCTGCGAAGAGGTAGGTCTACTTGAACAGGTGGTTGTTCCACAACTCTTTGTGCAACAACCTCATCACCCACAACACTTTGTGGTTCTGTTCAACCTCCATCAAGGCCTCGATGCTATGGTCCTTATCTTGAATTTCTTCAAGATCAGAAGGTACTCACTAGTTTTTCTAGAAACAAAATCCTTTCTAGAAAAACCCCGATCTTTGCCACAAACACTTTGTCTTTGGGGAATGTAGAATAATATCCCTTTGTATCCTTGGGATATCCAACAAAATAGCACCTATCGATTTGGGTCCCAGTTTATGCGAGACTTGATGTCGACGTAAAGCCTCACAACCCCAAATCCTCATAAAAGACATCTTGGGATTTTTCCCTGTCCATATCGTATATGGTGTCTTTACCACACCTTGGATGGTACACTTAAGGGTAAAGGCTGCGTGTCCAGAGCATATCCCCAAAAGGATATAGGAAGATCGTGTGACTCATCATAGATCGTACCATATCCAATAAGTCTACGATTCCTCCTTTCGGATACACCATTCCACCGTGGTGTTCAGAGGAGTGAGTTGGGATAGAATCCCACACTCAGCTAGATAGTCACGAAACTCATGGCTAAGGTATTCACCACCTCGATCTGATCGAAGTATCTTAATACTCTTGCCAAGCTGGTTTTGTACTTCATTCTTGAATTCTTTGAACTTTTCAAAGGATTCAGATTTATGTGTCATAAGATATACATAACAATATCTACTGAAGTCATCAGTAAATGTAATGAAGTACCTGTAACCACCTCTAGCAGCAACATTGAAAGGACCACATACATCACTATGTATAAGTCCTAACAAATCTGTTGCTCTTTCGCTATGTCCACTAAAGGGAGTCTTGGTCATCTTGCCTAAAAGGCAAGACTCGCATGTCTCATATGATTCAAAATCAAATGAGTCTAGCAGTCCATCCTTATGGAGCTGAGATAAGCGACTCTCATTTATGTGACCTAAGCGACAATGCCAGAGATAGGTTTGGTTCAACTCATTTGACTTGAACCTCTTGGTACTTATGTTATAGATAGGGCTCTCTAAGTCTAGAAAGTAGAGTCCGTTCATTAGAGGTGCACTACAATAGAACATATCATTTAAATAAACTGAATAACATTTGTTCTTTATTATAAATGAAAATCCTTTCTTGTCCAAACAAGAAACTGAAATGATGTTCTTAGTTAAAGCAGGCACATAACAACATTCATCTAATTCTAGTACAAGCCCAGAGGGAAGAGATAGATCATAAGTTCCTACAGCAACAGCAGCAACCCTTGCTCCATTGCCTACTCGTAGGTCCACCTCGCCCTTTGTCAATGCCTTGCTATTTCTCAGCCCCTGCACATTGGTACAAATGTGAGATGCACATCCGGTATCTAATACCCATGATGAAGAAATAGATAGATTGACTTCTATAACATTTATACCTGAAGTAGAAGTCTCACTTCTCTTCTTCTTAAGATCTTCCAGGTATGCCTTGCAGTTACGCTTCCAGTGTCCTGCTTCCTTGCAGAAGAAGCAAGCCCCTTCCTTGGCTACCCCTCCTTTGGGTTTAAGTTCTTTGCCTTTGCCCTTGGCTTGGGACTTTCCCTTACCTTTAGGCTTGCCCTTGCCTTTCTTCTTCTGCACCATCAAAATGGTGTCAGATTTACCCTTCTTAAGGTTAAGCTCTGCAGTTCTCAACATGCTGAGCATTTCAGGCAATGGCTTATCAATTTCATTCATGTTATAATTCATGACAAATTGATCGAAGGCTCTTGGAAAAGATTGCAAGATTAGGTCAGTGGCCAGCTCTTGGCCAAGTGGGAATCCCAGCCTTTGTAGGTTTTCTACGTACCCAATCATCTTGAGTACATATGTACCTACGGGAGTCCCGTCTTGCATTTTGGACCCAAATAATGCCTTAGAGACTTCATATCTCTCATGCCTAGCTTGTCCTTGATATAGTTGACGAAGATGTCCAACCATATCATAAGCATTCATGAACTCGTGTTGCTTCTGAAGCTCAGAGTTCATGGTCGTGAGCATTAGACATGACACATCTAATGCATCATCTTGATGCTTCTTGTAAGCATCTTTGTCAGCTCGCGAGGCAGTGGCAGGAGGTGCCTCCGGAATGGGCTGCTCCAGGACGTACCGCTTCCTTTCTTGGGTGAGAACAATTCTCAGGTTCCTGTACCAGTCCAGGAAATTTGCTCCATTGAGCTTGTCCTTCTCAAGGACAGATCGCAGAGAGAGAGTGTTCGTGTTTGTTGACATAGTAATCTACAACATACAATGCAGAGGATTAATATCATATTCCTTTTATCATTTAATTAGGCCTTTAATAAAATGATGCTCCCACTAAATTATAGGAATTTTGTAGAATCGAGTTATGGATGTGGTCAAACCACTTTTACTAGATTCATACAAACTAGCTATAATTCTTGCGGGACAAGATCCACATCATACTAAGCCTTGAGTTAGCTTTGGCTAAATCGCCCAAGACTTAGTACGATCGGTGGGTAACACATTACCGATTACATCTCTATGCAACTCTTGTTTATAGGATTAAGACCCACATTTACAAAAGACCTTGAGTTAGCTTTGGCTAAATCGCCCAAGATTTAGTGTAAATGCGACCTTAACCTATCTTTCCAACGATTGGAATATGCCTATAGTTCTACTCGATCCAATTGAGTTAACTAGTTTTGCTCAATCTAATTGAGCTTACTCTAACCCAAGTCGTGATAGGCGGGACCAAGATTGTCCCTCCGCACCCTACCAAGATAATATGCGTTGCTCTGCTTTGGCAGATTCAACAACAACAAATGATCGAGGTAGTGAGAGTTGATTCGATTATGATCTAATCTAATCGTAATGTGTATCTTATACGCATTTAGGCCTTTATTATCCTATATTAGCATGCATCATATACATACATTAATTATTCTAGCATGCATCATATACATACAAGAAAATTAACCTAGCATGCATCATATACATACAAACATGTTTCTACTAGCATGCATCACATACATACAAGCAAAATCAATTAAATATACATATATATATATCAACATATATATATATCATTAAATGTGATATAGTCATGGCCCTACTACGATCTTCTCAAGCCAATGAGAAGATCGGACGGTCAACCTAAGGCTAGCGGCTTCTCCAAGCGCTTCCTTTGACCGCCATGTGTCGTCGTCACCCTTCTCGTAAGCTCGTCTTCAAGTGGACTTTCCACCGCTTCATTTTTGTACATTACAAATACGAAACTCGAGTTACATTCGAGTCTAAAACTATTTACAACTAGAATATTAAAGAATAGGTGCGCGCGCAGTCGCAAACCCTTTACAACACGCCCACCCCCAAACCGGCACGCAGGCCGTATTATGAATTACAACACACTTAATCCAATCCAATTGGGTTATTGGGCCATGACAATCACAGAATTATACATAATTCTAAATTATGTATTTTTTACAGAAATTTCTATAATTTTTCCTAATTTATTTCGAATTTATGAGTCAACTCTCTCAGCGGTCCGCTTAAGCGGTTTGGCGATCGCGGGACATGGCCCCTTTCGGGGATAGGGGCAGCGCCCCTACTCGTAAAATAAACTTCGCGAGTGTCCCTATAATGATCTTACAGCGACTTAAGTCGCTGTCCCAAAAACCTAAAGCGAGAACTCGCCGATTCGGAGAGTTTTTCTCGACGGTTGAAGCCTACGAGTGTCCCAACACTCGTTGCTTCGACTCTACGAGAAAAATACCCAAAAATTCTATAAAATAAGAAAATTTACAGAAACATATAAATCTGTAATTTTTATATCTAATATAAAAACAACAAAAACGAAACACATACATGCTTCGCACGTGGCTCTGATACCACTGTTGGGATTTTCCGAGCCGCAAAAACCGCTTTTTGCGTTGCGGAAACCTCGGAAGCCCCCGGCCACGGATCCGTGCGAAGAAGTATTAAAACAAAACATGTATGTGCTTGTATAAAAACCCTAGATCTACCTTAGATCTAAGAGATAAGAACGTTACCCTCGATGCGATGCCCTTCGCAAATCCCGCTCGTCCAAAAGTCCACCGGAACTCGAGAGTGTCAAGTGCACACTCCTCTATGGTATCCACACAAGCAATAGGTGGAAGAAAAACACACTTGAGTGTGCTAGCACTCCTAGGGTGTCTCGGCAAGATGAGGAAGGAGAGGGAGAGAGCTTGAGAGGAAAGGTTCCAAGGTTGAAGATGAAGTCAATTAGCCACCAAAAATCAATACTCCATCTAATGGAGTGGCCGGCCACTTCATGGAGGGGGGTTACATGCATGCATGTAACTCCCATGACCCTTGATCTCCCTCATGATGTGGCATCAATTGACAAAGTCAATGATGATGTGGAGCATCATCATTGGCCGCCCATGCCAAGTCATCACCATGACATGGCATTTGGTCAAGTCAAACTTGACCTTTCATCTTCCCTCTCAAGTCAAGTCAAACTTGACCTCTAATCTCCCATGGTTGATCAAATCTAACCACTTGACTCAAGTCAATTTAATTTAATGAATCTTTATTCATTAATTTAAATTGATTTGATGAATCAAATCTCAATTAGACTCATTCAACACTTGAATCAACTTGAGTCTAACTCAATTAGTCTAATTTGGATTACTCTTAATCCAATTTGGTTCATCCCATGAACCTAATCCTCATGGTTCATCATATGAACCTAATCTCCATCTAATTTCTCTTATGTGTGTGACCCTATAGGTTCTTGTAACGTTGGCAATGTCCCTAAACCGATTTAGGAACATAAGCAATGAGCGGTATCTAGCAACACATCATTGCTACCCAAGTTACAAGAATGTTGAGCTCCAACATCACCTTTGTGACTACTAATTGTGACTCTCACAATATGTGACAATGTCCCTCTATCCTTGACATCTAGATTGACCAATCGAGGCATAGACCGTGTCATCCTCGGTACAATCTAAATCTTGAACTCCAAGTAGACTCACTCTAATCAAATGAGCTCAATATCTCATATTGACTCATTTGGGCATGGCCATGCACTTCGTGGTCTCACTCTATCAAGAATATCGATGTCACCCCCGTCATATAGGAGGGATAGATCCCATCTACATCACTCACATCCCTCCGCATAATTCGTTACATACCCAGTAATCGCCTTTATAGTCCACCCATTTACGGGTGACGTTTGACGAAGCCAAAGTATGCAACTCCTTATGTAGGGAACCATGGTGACTTCAGGTCTAAGGACTAATAGTCATACTAATAGCCACATGAGAAAGTATATGACACTCATATAACGATCCATGATACTTTCTCATGGCGGGTCATTCAGTATACATTCTCCAATGCATACCCATGTGTCAACTTGATATCTCATATCCATGACTTGTGAGATCAAGTCATCTTGTTGACCTACATGCTAGTCTCTACGCATTAACATTGTCCCTGAATGTTAATACTCGACTAGGAATGATTAAGAGTAGTGTTCTCTATATCATCTCATTATCGATTCAACCAATCGATTGATATAGATAAGAACCTACTACTCAAGGACATTATTATATTTAGTTATTTGGCACCAATATAAGTAAATATAATAACCATGCCTTTATAAATAGGAATATGATACAATAAAGTCCATACAACAATCATCACATGATTGGCTCTAGGGCTTTCACTAACACTTCATCTCCATGTTGCCGCCCACCCTAATCCCAAACCCCTAACCCTAGCCGCCCAACCCAAATCCTATCCCATCTAGGTTTTGGTTGCCGCCCAAGGGAAGCCATCCTAATTCCATCCAACCTAAACCATAGAAGGAAAGGAAAAACTTGGACGCCAGCCAAACCAAGGAGGAAAAGGGGGAAAGGGTTGCCGGCCATCAATGGGAAGAAGAGGAAGCCTTGCCGCCCAACACAATGAACCAAACCCTAACCCTAATCTCCTTTTCTTTCTTGCCGCCCAAGCCACCTTGTTTCAATTAGGTTTTTCATCTCTTCTTGACGCCCAAGCCTAAGCCCATATATATAGAGTTAGGTTTAGGCCTTGGTTTAATCTCCTCCATTGGTTCTAGAGATTTAATCTCAACCGTCGGATCTAGAGATTTAATCTCAACCGTCGGATCTAGAGATTTAATCTCAACCGTCGGTTCTAGGGTTTTAATCCCAACCATCAAATCTAGAGATTTAATCTCCACCGTCGGTTCTAGGGTTTTAATCCCAACCATCGGATCTAGAGATTTAATCTCAACCGTCGGTTCTAGGGATTTAATCCTAACCGTCGGATCTAGAGATTTGTTTTCCATCATTTGATCTAGACTTCATGAGGTTTATATTAGGCTACGATAGGGACCATGAGGAGGAGTTGCGTCTTGGCCACCCGATGGATCGGAACCACACAAACTTGATCCATCAATGATGTTCCATTCCACTAGAGGATCATCATCGAACTACCTCACCAACCCCATAAATTAATATGGGCTCCATATATTATTTGTACATCCATCTCCCCGTGTTTAAGACATCGAATGTCCGTCAATTAATTGATTTACTGACCATCAATTAATTAACATCTAACTCCTCGAGTAGTACCACTCAACCTTATCATCATGTTGACTAAGTCAACCTGTAGGGTTTACATGATGAACCTTATGAGCTCCTCAAGGGGACATCATCAACCTAATATATAGGACACAGATTCCTCTTATAATCAACGGTACACCATGTAAATAATATCATTTCCCAACTTACCGGGCATATTGATTTAATCCATAGAAATCTCACCCTCTGGTAAATCAAAGAAATAAATATTAAGAACATGTGCCCATTATTATATCGGGATTAAGAGCATGTACAACATAATATCCGAGGTCCGATTCAATTATGTAGTCAGCAACAAATTGAATCACCTCTATGTCGGTCCTGCTCAATACATCTAAGTGTACTAGTGTAACTTTATGTTCAAGATAAAACAATACCAAGCTACACTACAACCATGCCAATGGTTTGTCCAAAACCATCTTGGTTGTGAGCCTCTACTTATACTCTACAAGGGACTGATAACATGATCTTCTGTGCCATCACCCAAGCACCATGTTATCTACAATGTAAAGTATTAGACAATTTTGCATAATCATAAAAATATGCAAACAATGATCATGTGATTCTTATTTCAAAATAAAGATGTTCATACAAAAGAGCTAGGCTTTCAGTATACATCCCAACAATCTCCCACTTATACTAAAAGACTATGCTGTCCTTATACTGCCATACATCTGATTCCCATTCCCTCCACATGCCTATCAAAGCTCTCGCTAGAAGGGCCTTAGTGAAAGGGTCTACCAGGTCATCCTCTGATGCAATCTAGGCGACAGCAACTTCTACCTCCTTTACGATTTCTCGTATCAGGTGGTACTTGGACTCTATGTGTTTACTAGCCTTATGGGCTCGTGGTTCCTTCGAGTTTGCAACTGCACCATTATTATCACAATTAATTGTGATAGTTCTGGGCAAACCAGGAATCACATCCAAGTCCATCAGGAAGTTCCTGAGCCACACAGCTTCTTTGGCTGCCTCATAGGCTGCCACATACTCAGCTTCCATGGTGGAGTCCGCCACGCATTTCTGCTGGGCACTCCTCCATACAATGGCTCCACCTCCTAAAGTAAACACAAAACCTGAGGTAGACTTACTGTTATCCCTATTTGATTGGAAATCGTAATCCATGCAACCCACAGGGAGTAATTGGTCTGCCTGGTAAACTAGCATATAATCCCTAGTCCTTCTCAGGCACTACAATATATGCTTTACCGCAGTCTAATGTCCCTGTCACTGGATTACTCTGACATCTGCTAACCATGCCCATGGCAAAGCAGATATCTTGTCTCATATAGCATACATGAGGCTTCCTCGAACCACCTTCAACTCCTTTATCACCTCAGATGATCTAGGACACATCTCCTTAGATAAAGTAACTCCATACCTGAAAGGTAGAAAACCCTTCTTGGAGTTCTGCATGCTAAAACGATCCAAAATCATGTCTATGTGTGAAGCTTGGGATAAGCACAACAACCTTGTTCCCCAGGTTGTGACCCACTTCTCCCAAGTCCTTCATATCATACTGTTTGGACGACCATACCCTTACGTCTGATAACACTTCGATGTTGTCGCCAACCACCAAAATGTCATCTACGTATAGTACAAAAATACCACTTTATTTCCGTCACATCTCTGATATACACAAGACTCATCCGAACTTTGAATAAATCCATAAGACTGGATTTACCTCCTCAAAGCGGACGTCCCAAGACTTCAAAGCTTGCTTCAGTCCATTAACGGACCGATTAAGCTTATATACAAAATGCTCTTTGCCCTTAGCAATGAATCCCTTTGGTCGCTTCATGTAGATGGATTCCTCAAGACTTTTACTAAGGAATGCTGTCTTGACATCCATCTGTCACACCTCATAATCCATATGAGTTGCTATGCATTAGAGCTCCCAGACCTGTCTTGAATCCATAGATTCAATCTCAGTATTCATTGCACTTTGCAAAGATGCTGTATTTATATCTTGGATTGCCTTGTCGTATGTCTAGGGATCAGGTTAATGTTCGCTAGGGACCAAATCAGAAGATTTGTCCAAAAACATGAATCTAAGAGGTTGTCTAACAACCCTCCCACTACGACGAGGTATCTTACATGTATCCTCCAGTGACCGCGGATGACATGTGGTATGTCCTCTTGTACCGGTGGTACTAAAGAAGTGACTTCCCTTTTTAACTCCTCCAGAACAATTTTACCTTTGGGCTTGTGGCTTATCACATAGTCTTCCTCTAGAAATCTGGCATTCGTGTTAACGATCACCCTCTGATCTCTAGGACTATAAAACAAGTTAGAATAACTCATCATCGATCTAATCATCTCCATAAGAGTCCTATTCCTTCGTACTGCTACACTGTTCTACTGGGGTGTGCCAGGTGCAGTCAATTGGGATTGAATCCCAACCTCTGATAAGTAGTTCCTAAACTCTCCCAAGAGGTTGTCACCACCACGATCAGATCGTAGTGTCATCCATATCTTGAATAATCGTCTATGAAAGAGACGAAATATTCAAGATTACCTCTTGCCTAGATAGTCATAGGACCTCACAAATCAGAATGAACCATTTCTAACAAATCTTTGGCTCTATACCCCTTAGCCTTAAAAAGGCCTCTTGGTCATCTTACCCTCCAAGTAAGATTCGTAGGTTGGGAGATCCTCCACCACTAATGAACCCAAAGGTCCATCAGTTATCAACCTTTGAATTCTGCTTAGGTTAATGTGACCAAGCCTAAGAAGCCAAAGATATGTTTGGTTCATCTTCGAAGGTTCTTTTCTCTTATTGGAATTAGAAGATGAGTTATTAACTTCTATTTGCATCGTGGGAGCTTGTGGTTCAAGTTATAAATTTCCTATCTATGTACCTGAATAGATAATGTCCCTATTCCTTTTATAACAAATCTGTCATGAAAAGAAATAGATTATCCATCCAAAAACTATTTAGAAACCGAAATCAATTCTTTCTAAATAAGGGTACATAAAGGAAATTCTTAAGAACCAAAAACCTTTATTTTTCTCAAAAGATAAATAAAACATCTCCCACTGCAATAGCCGCCATCTTCATGGCATTGCCCAAGTAAATGGTAATATCCCCTTTAGCTAGTCATCGGGTTTCCTGGAACCCCTGCAAAGTATTGCAGACATGATTAGTGGCTCTCGTATCTACACACCAGGTGCCGGTAGATAACACCGCTAACCATGTTACAACGACTAGACCAAAAGATATACTTTTGTTCTGTTTTGGATTGGGACAGTCCTCCTTCCAATGTCCATCCTGCTTGTAAGTGAAGTACTTGCCTTTCGGCTTCTTCACTCCTCCCTAAGATCCTCCCACCAAATTTGCTCCACCTTGTTTCTCCTTCTTCTTGCCTTTCGGCTTAGAAGTAGAAACCTTTTGAGCAACCATGGCTTGAGGATACTCTTCGAAGAGTGCATACTATACTTCCTAGCAGATAAGACAATATCTGGATTCCTTTCCAATCAACATTATTTGGGTATAGTAAGTTTATTTCCTTTAGTATCACAGTAAGTGGACTGAAAGTCAATTATGAAAATCCTAAGAATCACATAGATCATTACTTTAGATTTTAAAAAACTATTGATTCCTCAAACAATAAAATTTCGAAATCAACCAACACCTCAAAACACCGAGAATATCGCATGCCACGCAGTGTGGACGTATACGAATTCTACATTTGTAAGAGGAGGTTTTACCCATTAATTTTATTATCCTGTCAACCTTACTTTTTGACAAATAAAATTAATAGTTGGTTCCTCTTTGGCCCTACAAATAAAAGCAGTGACTCCGATGGGGAGGATACTTTATATTTGCATCTAAGTGTGCACCATTACACGATACTAAGGGACTTATTTCGGATTATGTGCCTTACCGCTGTGGAAGTACACACGCTCCTAGATAATTTCCTATAACCATTATTTGACCTAGTGATCCGCAAACAAACTCATCCGCAGGGAGGAAGGCACTCAGAGCCGACACGCAAGTTTGTTGCATCACACGTCAAATTGTAATGGAGGCCGCGGGAATTAATTAAAATATCCCTCTCCCACTTAGTAAATTGAAAATGAGGAATTTTCAAGCACACACAACATGCATATAAAACAAATCAGCAATAAATATGGAAAAATCAGAATTTTTCCAACTATTATGGCATTATTCTCCAATATGCGTCCCGTCGTGTCGCCACCTCATCCACTCCTCCTACGTCATGTACGAGCCATCCGGAGATCCGAGTCGAGAATAAAACCTATTTTATTTTACATCCATCGATCCTATACTCCACGAGGGAGTGTACATGAAATCTAGATCGAAAGTAAAATAAAATAAAGAGTGGCTAAACAATGTCGTATTCAATTACAAAAATTAAATACTAATTTAGCCTCGTCAACACCGAGGATTCAAATAATACACATACAATCACACACAAACAACCACATACACTCATATAGCCATAATAGTTGGATCTTATGCCTGCAACCAAAAAGTTAGCCTACGCACATCCTACTATTATCCGGCATACACAATATATGATAAGTGCGTGAAAGTAACTGAATCCAAAACACACAAAACCGGAAACCGTGGCTCTGATACCAATTGTTGGCTGATATGGTACTCCTCGGAATGCTCATCGGCTCCCATGTCCCCGGATTAAAATTTTCACTAATGAAAACTAATCCGGATGGGATGAGTTTCCTAAGCACAACCAATTCGTCGTCGTGCTAACAACTCGAGCGATCGCTTGAACAAACTAGTTGTTCAAGCAACACAACTCTTCTAGTTGGTTAGCCGCGGAAGAGACGACACACGGATCGCCGGTTTTTGTGTTTCTTATTCGGGGTCCATGATTATACAAATACATGCAAATGCAAACTAGTATAATCAACATATACTAACATAAAGAACATAAGCTAGCATATCAAATAAGAACATGAAAAGAACAATAATAAAAGTTGTGAAACTTTTATACCTCTTGATCTTCTATCGTATGTCCTAACCTCCTTGTAGACTTCGTGTGGGCGAAGATCCTCCACAAGTTGAAGCATCCTAGATCTTCTTCAATCCAAAGAAAGAAGAACTCTCTTTCCCTTCTTGCTTAAGCCAACCACCAATCCACAAAGGATTGATGCCGCCGGCCCCAAGAATAGAGAGAACAAAATGGAAACAAAACTCTTCTCTTATCTAGGACCAACCATCAAGCTCCAAGCATGATGTTTGCCGCCGGTCCAAAGAGAAGATGGAATGGAGTATGGAAGCCAACCGAAAGAGAAACACCAAGGGTATGGGCACCGGCCAACACTTGGAGAAAGGAAAGGAAAACAATCCTCCTCCTTGTTGCCGCCCAAACCCTAGACAAAGCTTTCCTAATTTCCGGCCAAGGATGAAGGGAAGGAGAATAGGTTGAGCTCCGGTCAAGGTATAGGGAACATGGATAGTGGCCGGCCAACACTTAGAAGGAAGAAGAAAAAGATCTTCATCTCCATGTTGCCGCCCACCCTAATCCCAAAACCCTAACCCTAGCCGCCCAACCCCAATCCTATCCCATCTAGGTTTTGGTTGCCGCCCAAGGGAAGCCATCCTAATTCCATCCAACCTAAGCCATAGAAGGAAAGGAAAAACTTGGACGCCGGCCAAACCAAGGAGGAAAAGGGGGAAAGGGTTGCCGGCCATCAATGGGAAGAAGAGGAAGCCTTGCCGCCCAACACAATGAACCAAACCCTAACCCTAATCTCCTTTTCTTTCTTGCCGCCCAAGCCACCTTGTTTCAATTAGGTTTTTCATCTCTTCTTGCCGCCCAAGCCTAAGCCCATATATATAGAGTTAGGTTTAGGCCTTGGTTTAATCTCCTCCATTGGTTCTAGAGATTTAATCTCAACCGTCGGATCTAGAGATTTAATCTCAACCGTCGGATCTAGAGATTTAATCTCAACCGTCGGTTCTAGGGTTTTAATCCCAACCATCAAATCTAGAGATTTAATCTCCACCGTCGGTTCTAGGGTTTTAATCCCAACCATCGGATCTAGAGATTTAATCTCAACCGTCGGTTCTAGGGATTTAATCCTAACCGTCGGATCTAGAGATTTGTTTTCCATCATTTGATCTAGACTTCATGAGGTTTATATTAGGCTACGATAGGGACCATGAGGAGGAGTTGGGTCTTGGCCACCCGATGGATCGGAACCACACAAACTTGATCCATCAATGATGTTCCATTCCACTAGAGGATCATCATCGAACTACCTCACCAACCCCATAAATTAATATGGGCTCCATATATTATTTGTACATCCATCTCCCCGTGTTTAAGACATCGAATGTCCGTCAATTAATTGATTTACTGACCATCAATTAATTAACATCTAACTCCTCGAGTAGTACCACTCAACCTTATCATCATGTTGACTAAGTCAACCTGCAGGGTTTACATGATGAACCTTATGAGCTCCTCAAGGGGACATCATCAACCTAATACATAGGACACGGATTCCTCCTATAATCAACGGCACACCATATAAATAATATCATTTCCCAACTTACCGGGCATATTGATTTAATCCATAGAAATCTCACCCTCTGGTAAATCAAAGAAATAAATATTAAGAACATGTGCCCGTTATTATATCGGGATTAAGAGCATGTACAACATAATATCCGAGGTCCGATTCAATTATGTAGTCAGCAACAAATTGAATCACCTCTATGTCGGTCCTGCTCAATACACCTAAGTGTACTAGTGTAACTTTATGTTCAAGATAAAACAATACCAAGCTACACTACAACCATGCCAATGGTTTGTCCAAAACCATCTTGGTTGTGAGCCTCTACTTATACTCTACAAGGGACTGATAACATGATCTTTTGTGCCATCACCCAAGCACCATGTTATCTACAATGTAAAGTATTAGACAATTTTGCATAATCATAAAAATATGCAAACAATGATCATGTGATTCTTATTTCAAAATAAAGATGTTCATACAAAAGAGCTAGGCTTTCAGTATACACCCAACACCATCATATCAATCAAGCCAAATATGAGTCGAACATTTTATAGATGAACTTATTTTTAGTATATTATTTTTAAAAATAAAAATGTGGAACATGCTTGGACTTTAAATTTAACATTTATTTTGTTTTCCACACACCCCTTACTCTTTTCGATATACGGCAAAAGGGGGAGAAAAAGGAGAAAAAGGACAAAAGTTAAGGGGTCAAAAAAAAAATTTTGATAACTTAACTCTTACTTCATAATTAAACCAAAAGTTAACTTTAAGTTTTGAAAACTTATTTAACTTTTAACAAAAGGCCAAGGTTAAGAAATCATTTGGTTTCTTAACTTAAAACTTATTTTAAACACTATGGCCAATATTAAGTAATTTCGGTTACTTAATTCTTTTTCTTAGTAGCACATATCAAGGGGGAGAGTTAAAACCCTTTCTCAAGTACTCACCCTCGGTCAAGGGGGAGGATTCCTCAAGGGGGAGCACTTGAAAAAGAATTTTTATATACTCCTACTCATTCATGCATAATCTCATACTTATTTTTGTCTTAACTTTGTATGTGGGTTTGCCATAAATCAAAAAGGGGGAGATTGTTGGTGCAGTGGGCACCTAAGTCGAACCTAAGTTTTGATTATAGCAAACGATATAAAGTTAAGCTTATATTGTTATCTCACGAGCTAAATCAAGTGTGCAGAAAAGTCTCAATGCTGGAGCTGAAGGCTAGCGACACCCAGAGGAAGCGGCGGTGGTCGGGCGACACTCGAGTTACTTCGGAGGGAGCCGAAGGAATCGAGTGGAAGGCCGGAAGCAAAAGCGACACGTAAGTATCGAGGTAAGCTCGTGTGTGCGAGCGTAAGTGAGGTCGTATCCTCTTTACAGGGATGATCTTAGGCGATGATCCGACCCAAGACTTCCCATGGAAGGCCTATGTTGAGATCGAACGGCAAGTGGCCGTCGAATCCACTTATATTTGGAGCTAACTCTTTATTGTAGTCAAAAATCCTGGCCATTAGTTCAACCGGCCAGTTCAGCGCGCCTTGATTCAAGCCGCCTTCAACCGTGGTCAAAAATCAGCCTCGAGGAGTCAAGCTTTATCACCATTTTTCAAGGAGTTTTGTGCCCATTTGTGATTGGTTGAAGACCCATTCGTTGAGGGGCTTAAAGGATATAAAAGGAGGGTCAAACCTAGGGTTTCATCCTCAATTCTAAGTGCTCAAAAGCCTCCGTTACGCTGCAACTCTCCGACGACTCTACAACAACGAAGTGCTGCCAACAACCCTAGCTTAAAGTTTCTTTTGTTTAGTTGTTGGTATAATCTTAATTTGTTATTGCTTTCAATATTGCAATTCTTTTTAATCGAGGCTTTTCGTTGCATTTTACTTTAATAGAAGAGAGGGTTTGTCTCTCTATCTTTTTGCTTCGAAGGCTTTTGTAATCGTAAAACTCCTACCTCCAACGAGGAGGAGTGTTTTAGTGAATTGCCCTCCGTACACGGTCTAGGACCGTTAGGGCCTTGGAGTAGTAGCCGAAGGCTACGAACCAAGTAAAAAAACTATTTGTCTCATTTAGTTTTTATTTACATTTCTGCTGCGTTTAATTGTCTATCGAACGATTTAAAAGAAAAGTTTTTATCGCTATTCACCCCCCCCCCTCTAGCGATCCGCTTCGATCCAACACTTTCCCAGTCAATTCTCTGGTCAACCTTGACCTACTTGACTTCTCGATCAACAACTCCATGTGTCTATGGATGTCCCATGTCATCTAGTCATACGTATTGCCAAACACATTAATTAATCTTATTATCAAACATCAAAACTGTACACGAGTCTCACTCAAACTTGGTCAACCTTGTTCCAAGGGTGATTGCACCAACAATCTCCCTAATAATCTCCCTCTTTTTGATGTTTGACAATACCTTTAAGTTAGGCTATTCCATAAGTCCAACTTGCCTCTTCTTATGCCAAAGCATAATAAAGGTTTCCTAACTTAACCCCTTCATTCTCCCCCTATAGCACACATCAAAAAGTCTCTCATCTTCCAATGAGATCCTTCGTCTCTAATGAATTCAATTCTTCATTTTTCCCCCTTCTCAAAATTCATCCATCATTATCTTGAAGGACAATCTCACCCTAAGGTTTTTCTTCCCCTTGACCGTTGCACCAACAATGTCCTTGGAGAGATCCTAAACCTATAGGAAATCTAAACAATCAAAAATAAGGATAAAAGTTTAAACCTTAAATTTAACATCTCTCAAAATTCAATTTTTACCCTAATTAACTCTCCTAATCATTTTCAATTAAAATCTCACTCTTCCAATGCTTGGCTAAGCATATCATAAGGTTAGGAGTGGTTAGGATACTTAGGGTTGTTGATAAGGAGCTAAACGAACCATGTTTAGCAAAAATTAGCCTAATCAATCGACTGGTTTAGCAACCAGTCGATTGATACCATCACCAATCGACTGGCTACATAAGCTGTCGACTGGTTTCTATATTTGTAGGAATTAGAGATTTTTAATGAATTTCAAAAATGCATAAGTAATTCTATGATTTTCAAAAAATCATGAAATTTCATAATCACATTACTTATGCTAAATACTATGGGAGAACAATAGTTTTCTATGAAAATACCCATTATTTTGACAGAATGATACAAAGTTGAAAACTATTAAAAACTTTAATGTTTTTGTATAACTTTGTGTCAATCTTATCAATTTCTATCAAAAGATAGACTTCACCAAGTTTTTCCAAAATGATTTTAAAATTGTTATCAAAACCTATTTTCAAACATGATATATGGGTCAAGTGTACATGACTTGTACATTAACTTTCCTTATGATTTATTTCTATGATTTGAAGAGTTTGAGTTCATATTGATGCAACATCTAGGCACCATGAACTTAACTCATTTTCGTAACATCTCACATGTGTCTAGAATGTTCAATACACACACATGCAATCCTATAGTATTTGTGAGATGTAGATTTGGATATTCCCTAAACTAAGGGTTCATGCATTGTTATCTAGGCATATCTAATTTGGCCTCCTTACCAAGGATGTCAATTAATATCATTTGTCTTTAATTTAAATTTGATAAAATTAATGCATAAATTATGATCATGACATAAATAATTTGCATAAGTTAAAAGCATTTGCCAATGATGCATGATGTCATGACATAATAAAAATAACCTAAGTATTAGGACAACATTTTAAATAATCATGTGATACATGATGTCATGATATGACACAACAACAAAGAATGAAAAGTTTTATAATATAAAGGTATAAAGATGTTGATGGGGTCGGGATTTTCAGTCATACTTAGTATATTTTCAGAGGGTGTCGAACATAATTTTTGATCAGTTAATATGTTTTTTGAGTAGTATATGTTGGATCGAGTGAATCGCTAGAGGGGGTGAATAGCAATTGTAAAAACTTCTTTTCGTTCGTCGAAAACTCGAGTAATGCAGTGGAATAAAGAGTAGAACAAGAGTAAAATAAACACCTTTGTTTTTACTTGGTTCACAACCGAAAGGTTGCTACTCCAAGGCCCCATGATCCTAGACCGCGTACGATGGGCAATTCACTATAAGTCTCCTCCTCGTTGGAGGTAGGAGACAACGAATACAAAAACTCAAAGAATAGAAGGAGAGGTAACAAGCCTACCTCTCCTCTAAGAAATGTAAAGCTCGAGTACAAAAAGACAACAACTAAAAAGAGACTACCGACTTAGATGAAGCAAGGTTGCGTGCGTTGTCGGCGTTACGACGACATAGTGTTGTTGTCAGAGGCGCGACATTGTTGGAGCACTTTGGGAGCAATGAATGATGATCCAAAAGGGTAAAACCCCCCTTCTTTTTTAGCCCTTCAAACCCTAGCTCGTTGAGATTTGGATCTGAGTCAAATCTTTTTTTCTCCGCGAGATAAGAGGAGCTTATCTTGACTTTCATTTAGATGGACAGTTTGAATAGTAGTCAAGTGATGACCTTCATCAGTCGACTGATGCTAGAAGCAATTGACTTCTAATAGCCAGCAGTCAACTGCCAGCTTGGTCACTCCCATGCAATAAAGAGTTAGCACAGAAATACAAGTAATGGATACTTTGATGGTTCTTTACCATCTGATCTCGACCTAGACCTTCCACGAGAAGTCTTAGTCAGATCACTACCTCAGTTTGTCCTCGTACAAAGGACACGACCTCACCATTACTCCTCACTCGTGCTTACCTCCGATCCTTCCCAACCTGTCGCTTAGCTTCCGGTCTTCCACCTAGGTTTCTCGACTTCACGAGGTTCTCCCGGTGTTGCCCGACCACTACAGTTTCTCGTCCCAAGATTCTCCGGGTGTCGCTGACCTTTAACAATTCTTAAACACTTCCTACACACTTAACATAGCTCATGAGATAACAATAAGAGCTTAACTTTGAACATTTTCCATAATCAAAACCTAGGTTCGATTATCTGATGCCACTGCACCAATAATCTCCCCCTTTTTGATCTATGGAAAACCGATTCAAAGATAAGGGAATTTAAGTATGAAATGAAGTTGTAATAACATAAGTAGTAAACATGTAGTATTAAGCAAGTATGAAATAATTTTGAAGCTTGTAGTAAACAAGTAAGCATGTAGACATGTAGCACGCAAGTAGTAGTGAGTATGATTAAGCTCTTTTTCAAAAACCTCTCCCTCAAGGCTACCTCCCCCTTGACCTTAGGTAAGTTTTGAAAAAAAAAAGACACTTAAAGTTCTTTAGATAAAGTTTAAAAAACTTTTACTCCCCCTTAACTTTTCACTTTGCCCTCTTCTTCCCCTTTTGCCATATATCGAAAAGTAGGGGTGTATTTATAAAGTAGGGGTGTATTTAAATGATTAATAGGAGAAGAAATGTTATATGTGATTGTAAATCATTGAAAAGATAGAAAAATTAAGTCCAAGCATGTGTCCCTTTTGAAGTTAACTCTTGACTTATTAAGTCCTAGGGATCGTGAAAAGGTGTAAGAAAAATTTAAGTTTTAATTCCTCTACACCAACAATATTAAACTAGTTTTTTTTTGTTTTGAGAGAAAGTGTATAATAGCTAGTTTTGGTAATGTGAGTTTTTGAAACTACTTACAGATATAGTCTTTGATTTAAAAAATACTTGGACATTATAACCATAAGTATGGTTTCAAAATATAAGTAACTATTAAATCCATCAATCAAGAAAATAAGTATTCATATAAGTTTTGAAGGTATTTCAAATATTAGGTTATTCTCATTTAAATTGTTCTTAGCATCTCACCCATTCTATGTGTCTCAAGGCATATTAACCTTCCTTATATGTTCTTGTGAGATTATTTCAATTTTACTTGTTTAAAATTTAGTAATTCAAAGATTAATCAACCTTGGGTTAGATTTGGATTTAACCTTTAGATCGTTAAGTAAACATTTCGAGAAAATAACTTCTAGGTCGTGGCGAGGCACAGAGGCCTTCTTTGATCGGAACAATGATCACATCCTTAGACAAAGCCAATTACAAGAAAATGTTCACTTAAGTTACTTAGGGTTACTTCCTGGTTTAACTAGTTTAGGATGTGGTGAGGTAGCTTCAGCTAGTTCAACTTAGTCGAGTGCACCAAGCTAGATACGCCTTATCCAGCTTGGATACACAGGACCACATTTCCCTAACGTACTATCATCTCGCCGCATCCAGATACTATGTTATCAAGTTTGATTAACTATTGGTCCTATCTAACCATTCTAGAAATTAAAAGAAAAGACTAAGCATTAAGAGATTGGGTACACAATTTTAATATTAGCTCCCCTAGATCATTGAACCGGTATGGTCTAACCACATAGTGGACTTGATCCTTGGGAATCCAATACTTATTAGTCCTTAAATGTGAGTTTAGTGAAATCTTAGGGACCCATGCCTGTACTCTTTGATTACTATGATTGACAATCGACATATAAGATTTGTTCGTAGCAGTTGTCTTAAACCCGAGTCCGACTCTGTTGTACATTGCTCTTTGAGTTCCAAGGAGTCTGTTAAGACCCTTAGATCCAAATGTAAACTTTTCCAACCTAGCCTCTGTTGGTGCAATCGGCCCAGGTCATGAGTGACCGGACTCAAGTTTGACTCGAGTAAGTGTTTTGATGTTTGACATGAATGTCTGACATTGATGTCTGACATATGTTGGGGAGGTTGCTGATGCAATCAACCCAGGTTAGTATTTGATGTTTGACGATGGTTTGACCAATGTCATTGTAAAAGTCCAAGTCTTGAGTACTTAGCATGTAAAGTCCAAGCATGGATCTTGGCAAGGGAAAGCCCAACATGGGTTGGCAAGGAAAGTCCAAGCATGGGTCTTAGCATGGAAAGTCCAACATGTGTTGGCAAGGGAAAGTTCAAGCTTGTGTCTTGGCAATTGAGAAGTCAAAGGGGAATATTGGCAGTGTAAAGTCCAAGGGTTGAGTCTTGGCAGCATAAGTCAAATGGTTAGCCGCGTAAAGTCCAAGCGGAGTCTTGACAGCATAAGTCCAATGTGCCTTGGCGGTGTAGACACCGTTAGCATGACAATAGCCGATGGAAGCACCTGAAGGCTAGCGTATGGATGAACAAGTCATGGATGACTTGGAGGGATCCGATAGGCGAAAGGCTAACGGAGGTGGCTAGAAGGCTTAGGTCTAGTCTACGGGTGGTCTAGCAAGTATGGGGGCACCATACTTGGGTTAAAACCTCATTTTTGAAATGTATCAGTCGACTGGGACCATGGGACAGTCGATTGGTAGGGGTCAACTAGGGTTTGACTGTGGGAAGTGCCCTAGCAATCAACTGCCAGAGGTGATCAGTCGACTGCGGGGTAGAGCAATCGACTGATCTTGTAATCAATTGACTGGTGGCCGGGATTTCGAGCACAGAATGTTCTCCAGTCGAGTGATCGGCCCAACCATTTGACTGATTGAGACATCAGTCGACTGATGTGTAAGGTCAGTTGGTAGATGGTGTATCCGTTGGATTTTTCCAGCGTTGATCTATCCGTTGTCTCACGACAACAGTGATATTAGTCGACTGATGGTCTCGAGTAGTCGACTGATAGGCGAAAATCCAGCTCGATTGCAGGTTATAAAGGCAGCTCGAAAGAAGGATTTTGGCACCGATTTTCTTGTTCGATTTAAAGTGATTTGCTATTGCAAATCAGGGTCTTCAAGTCTAGTCCAAGGCAATCAACAAGCAAGCTTCCAATAGATTATTGTAAAGTGTTCTTGGCTTTCTTTTGTTGTATTCATTTGTATTTGCTTGTTGTTTTACTTATATTACTGTTGTAATATCTTGTAAGAGTTTTCTCCACCTCCGGATTGTTTTGAGAATGAGTATTTGTGATTAGTAATGTGTGTTTGCATTGCTAGGGCTTTTAGAGCCTGATCCATGGAGTATGAACCATTCGGTTTCGAACCACATTATATTTTATGTTGTGAATTGTGTTTGTCTTATTTTTTTATTGATATATATTCTACTGTGCTAACATGACTTGTAGATATGAACATGATCGAATTCCATCGAGCGACGACAATGCTATTCACCCCCCCCCCTCTAGCGGGCACATCGTTCCTAAGAATTGGTATTAGAGCCCGGGGCTCTTCTACGGACTAACCGCCAAGAGCAAAACCGCTGGAGGGCTAGAATGGAGACATTTTTGATGATGGACATAGAAGATTGGTTCATCGTCATGGAAGGTTTTGAACCACCTAGGAATAAGAAGAGAGAGGTCTTGAAGTTGAAGAAGTGGACCCAAGTGCAACGTAAAATGTTCAAAACCGAAATCAAGGTAACAAAACTTTTAGAAGATTTGATACCTAATGGTGTTTTGTCTATGCTAGGTGAATATCTAGATGCCAAGGAGCTATGGGAAAAATTGGCCAAGTTCCATGAAGAACCCTCCATGGCTCAAGTAGAGAGAGAACCCGAAGAAGAAGAACCTTTATCCTCACAAGCAAGTGAGGATTCGAAAGTTGAAGAGGAGTTAACTTCTGGATCAGTGGAAGAGGAGGAAGATGAAGTAGGAGAAGCCTTCAGCTCTAGGATTGAGGGGGAGGAGAGAATTTCCACACCGGAGCAACCTCAAGAGGAACCCTCTACTTCCGGTCAAGAAGATGAACAAGCTCAAGAAGCTTCTACCACGGACCTAGGTAACTCAAACATATGTGTTAATAATAAAATGCATATCATATGTTTTGAGTGTAGGGAATCCGGGCACTATAAGAGTAAGTGCCCAAAAAGAGCAAAGAAGACTCCTCTCATGCCAAAGGTCAAGGAGACCGGTGCCTCAATGCAAAAGAGCAAGGAGCATGTCATTTGCTTCAAATGCCATCAAAAGGGGCACTATAGGAGTCAATGCCCTAGGGGGAGCAAGAAGACTCAAGAGGGAGCATCACATGTAGGGGGAGCTTCTAAAGCAATCCTAAAGTAAAATCCAATAATGTTCCTTCTTTAGTTAATAAGAAAAAGTATGCTAGAACTCATTTAAATACATTTTCTATTACTCATAAAAAGCATGCTAGGAATAATAAATATCATTGTTTAGGTGCTAAGAGTGTAAACATTTTGAATAAGGAGAAATTTGGGACTAATGTCCCTTAAAAAAACCTTACTTAAGGAATCTATCAAGAAAATAGAAGATCACCTAGGCATCAATCCTAAATGGACTAAACACATGCCTAGGAAGAACAATTCCAAAAGGACATATGAAAAATCTAATTTGGGAAGATTAGAGCTAGAAATCCAAGCCTTGAGGTCAAGGCTTGAGAAATTAGAGAAGACCCTTGCAAAAATGCAAAAGTCAATTATAGGGTCAAATGATCAAAAATCTAGGTCTAAGAGTCAAGGTCTAGGTCTTAGGAATCAAGGTACACCCAAGGGCAAGAAAGGTCTGAGTCACAAACCTAAGCCTAAGAAGACCTACCATAGTGTTCCATTCAATTATGGAACACAACCTAGGTCTAGAAAAAACCAAGGTTACTAGGGAAGTCATCCCTAAGGGTAACCAAGGTATATGTCTAGTGGCTAGGGTTTCAAGGAAGCCTAGGGAAGCCATTAAGAAGGTCAAAGGGGGAGTTACCTCTAGAGTTGACCTTAGTAAGACCCAAATGACCTAGGCTACCAAGCCTAGAAGGGTCATTAGGAAGGTATCTAGGGAAGTTATACCTAAGGACTACCTTGTTAACCCAAGGAGCTCAAACAAGTATTGGGTTACTAAGAGCATGATTCCATCACGCTAAGTGGGTTGGGGGTGTTAACTTGAATTGGTGGGTAGTTAACCTAACCATGGTAAAGCTAACACTTTATAGCATTTTCAAGGTTATGTGATACCTTGGAAATAAGCTTGAATTTTAATTCTAAAAGATTTTATGATGTGCTAATAAGTTTTGAGAATTGTGAAAAATTGATTAAACTTGGCACATTTAGACTTAGAGGTATTGGTGTGCAAGTTGGGGTTTTGGCACACTTTGGGAATTAGAGTATCAAGAAAATTGTCTTAAGGCTTAGAAATTACATTTAAAATTAATACTCAAGTACTATACATCTTAATGTCACATACTTGCCATGCTTCATGTATTTTACCATATGTTTGCATGGAAGCAATGTTTATGATGTATTGCATCTCACAAAATATATCATTCACCTTGATTGTGTATTTCAACACTTAGAAAGGGTGAGATGCTAGGATTTGAAACTCTTGGATGTTAATGCTTGTGAAAATGAAATAAAATACCAAAATACATTAACAAATACATGAACATAGGCATAACACTAATATATTCGATATACATGAATAAACATATTAAAATGAAACAAATTGAGTGAAGAAATCGAAATTCACTTAATTTCAGAACTGAAAATTAGATATATCAGTCGACTGATAATACTGTAGCATAATACCGTGACCCTAGCAGTCGAGTGATGCTTCTAGGACTCGACTGATTTGTCCATCACGATCAGATATCAACATCGATCGTTGTTACTATTCATCGAGCGTAAGAGCCAAAATGAGTGGCTCGTCCCAACGATCAGTCTTGGCCACATCGCAGATCGACGACCAATATCACGATCGGATCGATGATCGTAGCTCGACACAGAATGTTCGGCAGTCAAGTGTCGAGCTAGAGTAGTCGACTATCGGTTCGGTGGACCGTTCACTAAACCGCTATTAGTCGACTGATGTCCCACATCAGTCGACTTGCATCGCAATTTTATAATGTCGAACTGTTAGGGTTCGGTGGCTTCACGCTTTCTTCGCGCGACTTCTCTTCTCTGATCACTTCCAAAACTCTCCGACCAGCCTTCTCGCATCCACGCCAGCAACCAAAAGCCTTAGGTTTGGAAGCTATCACCGTCATTCGTGTTTTTGGTCATTCTATCACTAAAATAGCATCTCACAGCCTTCATTTCCTCCTTCGGCGTTAGGGTTCCGACGAGACCTCCTTTCCGACAATCTTCTGGCGTTCTCTTCGACAAGTTGGCTGCCCAGTTAGGCCCTCACAACCATCAATCCAGTAATGGCACCAAAGTATACCTCTAAACTCTTAAACCCTATTTTTTTTCCTATACCACATTTTGATCTAATCATGGTATTTGTGTCATCACATTGCAATACATTGCATTCATCATATAATCATGTAGAAGACAACGTAGGAATGACCCAAATGAGGGTATGTCACGCTCGTACCAACCGATGCTAGTTCGATACATAGACGAGCGATTTTTTAGATTCTATTGCAGCGATGTCATCTAGATTTTACTGCATTATTAGCTAATGAAGATAGCCCTTTGCAACCATGTCATTAATGATGGCCTCCTCAAGGAATTTTAGCAAAACTTGAGGAAAGTAGACGATATCCCTACCTATACCACTCACGTTGTAAAACGTGACCTAGAGTTCACTCATGCGATCTTGTAGGAGTTCCTGGAGTGTAGAGTATCGGATGACACTTTCATCTTTTACCCTACTCTTGATGCACCTTTTCTAGCTCCATTTGACCACATCTCATTAGATTCTATGCATGAGCATTTCTTTCGTCATCTTTGTCCACCAGCTCAAAACTTATTTCGTATCAGTGAGTTATCTGTACCTAACAATGTTCTTTACAAAGTCATTATTGGGTGCTTCATTCCGATAGTGACTCGGGGTCAGGCCAAGATCCGGCCTCCCCATCTTTTCCTTATGTATGCCATGCGCCATTGGTTGGATGTGAACATTGCATTAAATATTTTTCATTGCATTGTCCATTTCATATCCCCTATACAAGGGAAAGTTCATATGCCCTTTGGACACATTATTACTGCATGGTTAGAGTCCATTGGCATTAACATATCCAGGGGATCATTGAGGTCGTTATCCGAGGTATATGACTGCATCACAATGCACAACTTCACACTGGCTGGGCTGCGGACTGGAGCTGGACAGATGGAGTTGGTGCCTCAGCCTTAGCCTCAGCCCGTGGTGCAAGAGAAGCCGGCCATAGAGCCTGGAGAGCCTGCGGCACAGCATGAGGGGTCCGATGCTGAGGAGGATGACCCTGTGACAGCAAATGCACCAGCAGCAGGTCTCTCAGAGCGTGTTACACATCTGGAGGTTAGATTCGAGGACTACCAGCAGACTGTTGACTCACGACTGGCGGAGATCAGATCAGAGCAGTGTTCCATGGGTCAGCAGCTCAGTCGGATGGAGCAGCGCAAGATTGACATATATTAGATGATGCGGATCTGGATGTTGAGCCAGCAGCCTCCACCGCCTCCACCATCTGCGGGAGATGATACCTAGGCGATGATTAGGGATCTTTTTTTTTGTTTCGTAGTGAGGTTGAAAGTTTTTAGACATCTTTTTTCTTGTAAAAATTGAATTTATATTTGAATGAAATATTTTGTTTATAAAAAATCATGTGTTTTTGTCTGATTGTGTGGATGTTAATGTGTTTACATATTCAAATTTTCCATGTCATGACATCACATTTTATTTTATCATATGACATGTCATGATATTGTTTAGGATTATTTTCTATGTCATGTTCATTTTTAGAGCCTATTCATATGTCATGACATCATGATCATTGGTCATGCTTATTTATGATTATCATTTATGCCATGATCATTCATGCATTAATTAAAATTGAGTTAAGAATTATGGCATGATTTGAAGTCCCATTTTTATAAGGGAGTCAAATAGAGTTGCCTAGAAAATGCATGATGCCATAATAATCCTAATCCCACATCTCACAATTACATTGCCTTGTGTGTGCTTAATACATCTTAGATACATGTGAGATGCTAGGAAAATAAGTTATGTTCAAGGTGCATAGATAGTACTTCTAGATGAACTTAAACTTATCTCAATCATCAATATGAATCATGAGGAAAGCTAATGTACAAGTCATGTACATATAGCCAATAGTCCATGGTTCAAAATAGGTTTGCAAAATCATTTTAAAATCCTTTTAGAAAACCTTGGTGAAGTATATCTTTTGATAGCAATCACCATTGAAGAAGTTGATACAAAGTAGATCAAAAACATTAAAGTATTAATGGTTTTTGAATATTGTATCAATCTCCTATATTAATGGGTATTTTATTCTCAAACTATTTTTCACCCATTATATTCCATGTAAGTAATGTGCGTATGAAATTTCAAAAAATTTCGAAATACGTATATTTACTTACGCATTTTCAAACTTCATTTTTGAAAACCTGATTTCTGAAAATCAGGTATTAGTCGACTGATGATGATTTCAGTCAACTGTTCTCTGGAAGAGTCGACTGATAGGTTGATTTCGAGAAATCAAGATATGTTTAGCCAATTTTCAACTATGTTAGGGTTCCCTAACTACTCCTAACCCTAGGATATGCTTTGGGAAGCATTATAAAGGGTGAAAATCCATTGGATATGGATTAGGAGAGTTGTTAGGGCGATGTATCAAATTTAAGGTATGGGGAAGTTCAATGTTGAACTTTAGACCTTATTTTTTATGGTTTAGAGTTCCTATTGGATTAGGGACTTCCCAAGGACATTGTTGGTGCAATGGTCAAGGGGGAGCAAGCCTTTAGGGGGAGGTATCCATCATGGGATGTTGGATGTTATTTTTCCTCATGAGGGGATAAAATGAGATTTTGAGATACCTAATTTCGAAATTGGGAGAGTGTGTAGGATTTCCACTCTTGAGTGATATGAGATTTATCACTAGGAAGATTATAGGCATCCTAGAGGTTTTTGGACCAAGGGGGAGATTGTAAGATCTCATTGGGATATGAGACATTGATCTCCTTGGGGTGAAACTTTTTGATGTATGTCAAAAAGGGGGAGAATGTTAAAATTACCAATTTAGGATAATTGATAAGGGAATTTGAGTTAGGAACCTAACTCAAGGGTGTTTTTGTCAAACATCAAAAAGGGGGAGATTGTTGGTACAATCGGCCCAGTTCATGATTGACCAGACTTGAGTTTGACTCAAGTAAGTGTTTTGATGTTTGACATGAATCTCTGATATATGTTAGGGAGATTGCTGATACAATCGACCCAGGTTAGTATTTGATATTTGATGATGGTTTGACCATTATCATGCGAAAAGTCCAAGTCTTGAGTACTTGGCATGTAAAGTCCAAGCATGGGTCTTGGCAAGGGAAAGTTCAACATGGGTTGGCAAGGAAAGTCCAAGCATGAGTCTTAGCATGGAAAGTCCAACATGCGTTTGCAAGGGAAAGTCCAAGCTTGTGTCTTGGCAATTGAGAAGTCCAAGGGGAATATTGGCGGCGTAAAGTCCAAGGGTGGAGTCTTGGCAGAATAAGTCCAATGGTTGGTGGCGTAAAGTCCAAGCGGAGTCTTGGCAGCGTAAGTCCAATGTGCTTTGGCGGTGTAGACATCGTTAGCATGGCAATAGCCGATGGAAGCACCTAAAGGCTAGCGTATGGATGAACAAGTCATGGATGACTTGGACGGATCTGATAGGCGCGAGGTTGACGGAGGTGGCTAGAAGGCATAGGTTTATGCTACGGGTGGTCTATCAAGTATGGGGGCACCATACATGGGTTAAAACCTCATTTTTGATGTGTATCAGTTGACTGGGACTATGGGCCAGTCGATTGGTAGGGTTTGACTGCGGGAAGTGCCCTAATAGTCGACTGCCATAGGTGATCAGTCGACTGCTGGCCAGAGTAGTGGACTGATCTTGTGATCAGTCGACTGGTGGTTGAAATTTCAGGCACATAATGTTCTCCAGTCGAGTGATCGGCATGACCACTCCACTAATTGAGATATCAGTCGACTGATGTGTAAGGTCAGCCGATTGATGGTGTACCCGTTAGATTTTTCCAGCGTGGATCTATCCATTGTCTCACGACAACAGTGATATCAGTCGACTGATGGTCCCGAGCAGTCGACTGATAGGCGAAAATCTAACCTGATTATAGCTTATAAAGGCAGCTCAGAAGAAGGATTTTGGCACCGGTTTTCTTGGACTATTTGGAGCGATTTGCTGTTGCAAATCAGGGTCTTCAAGGCTAGTCCAAGGCAATCAACAAGGAAGCTTCCAAAAGATTGTTGTAAAGTGTTCTTGGCTTTCTTTTCTTGTATTCATTTGTATTTGCTTATTGTTTTACTTATATTACTGTTGTAATATCTTGTAAGAGGTTTCTCCACCTCTGGATTGTTCTAAGAAGGAGTATTTGTGATTAGTAGTGCATGTTTGCATTGCTAGGGCTTTTAGAGCCCGATCTGTGGAGTAGGAACCATTCGATTCTGAACCACATTATATTTTGTGTTTGTCTTATTTTGTTATTTCTATATATTCTGCTGTGCTAACACGACTTGTAGAGACGAACACAATCGAATTCCATCGAGCGACGACAACACTATTCACCCCATCCTCTACCGGGCACATCATTCCTAACAGCCTCGAGCTCTTGAACTTTCCCTTTCAAGAGAGAATTCTCTTCCTCAAGTTTTTCAACTTATGTTGAGTTTCCCTCTCAAACTTGACTAGTCGAAGAGATTAGGGTGGCCTCATGCTTAAGGAGTTTAATCTCCTTAAGTAAAGACTCGACCCTAGACTCGGACTTTACTAACTTCTTATTTAACAATTTAATTGTATGATATAAATTTCCAATTAAAAAATGACTTACCTTGATCTTTTCTTTTGAGCCAGTTTTGAGTATTTTCTCAAAATCATCCTCGGAGTCAGAGTTGAAGTTGGATTCGTATTCATTGTTAGCTTCAGACTCGGACTCAGACTCTACCGGTCTCGCCATGAATGCTAAGTCATCGTCTTGATCTTCTTGGTCCCAAGTTGCTTGGAATGCTCTCTTTGATTGTCTCGCATTCCTTTCCTTTTTGATCATCTTTTGAACTAGGTTGACTAGTTCGGTCTCCATCTCTTTCTCCGATTGGTAGTCGTCTTCTTCGGGAGGTGGCTTGCCTTTTGCCTTTCGTCTTTGACCTGCAAACAATGTTACACCTTTCTCGACTGGGACCGCTTTAGATTGTTCGTATAATTCAAATTCTGAAAATAATTTGTCTAATCTAATATTAGTTAAGTCTCTAGAAACTTTGTAGGCATCAACCATAGAACGCCCACAAGGTGGTCCTAGGAAATGTGTTTAACACGCACCTTATTATGTCCCTATTCTCCACCTTTTGTCCAATGGCATGTAGGCTATTTGGGATGTCTTGGATCTAAGCATGGAGTTGCGTAGCAGTCTCGTGATCCTGCATTTTGATATTATAGAACTTATTCACTAGTAAGTCTCTTTTGCATACCTTTGCATCAGATGTCCCTTCATGTAGCTCGATTAACTTGTTCTAGAGGTCTTTGGAAGTAATGAATGGTCCAATTCGGTTGAGCTCTTCCTTGGACAAGTCGCACTGCAAAATTTTTGTTGCTTTTGCATCGACTTCGATTTGCCTCTTGGTTGTGTTGCTCCATTTGTCGAAGTCCAATGGCTCCCCTTGATCATTGGTGGGTAGAGAAAAGCCGGTTTGGATTATTATCCAAGTCTCGACTTGTGTTTTCAAGAAATACTACATCTGACCTTTCCAATAATGGAATTCATCTCCATTAAAGAATGGAGGTCGGGTGGTGCTATACCCCTCAAGATGGGCCATTGACTAAAACCTTGCACAACATAAATGACGACAAAACACAAATTGCCAAGACTTCGTCTTGGATTAGTAGTGCGGGAAAAATAATAAGGACAAGCTTAAATTAATTTTGGAATCGAAAAATATGAAAAGAATTAGAAAGATACTAGACCGATGGTTGCACAAAATCTAAGCGCCCGCTCTGATACCAATTGTTGGATCGAGTGAATCACTAGAGCGATGGTGAATAGCGATCGTAAAAACTTCTTTTCGTTCGTCGAAAACATGAGTAATGCAGCAGAATAAAGAGTAGAACAAGAGTAAAATAAACACCTTTGTTTTTACTTGGCTCACAATCGAAAGGTTGCTACTCCAAGGCCCCACGATCCTAGACCACGTACAATGGGAAATTCACTACAAGTCTCCTCCTCGTTAGAGGTAGGATACAACGAATACAAAAACTCAAAGAATAGAAGGAGAGGTAACAAGCCTACCTCTCCTCTTAGAAATGTAAAACTCATATACAAAAAGACAACAACTAAAAAGAGACTACTGACTTAGATGAAGCAAGGTTGCATGCGTTGTTAGCGTGATGACGACGTAGTGTTGTTGTCGGAGGCGCGACATTGTTGGAGAACTTTGGGAGCAATGAATGATGATCCAAAAGGGTGAAAACCCCCTTCTTTTATAGTCCTTCAAACCCTAGCTCGTTGAGATTTGGATCTAAGTCAAAGCTCCTTATCTCCCCAAGATAAGAGGAACTTATCTTGACTTTCTTGGAGCTGGACAGTTTGAATAGCAGTCGACTGATGACCTTCATTGGTCGACTGATGCTAGATGCAATTGCCTACTAATAGCCAGTAGTTAACTGCCAGCTTGGTGACTCCCCTGCAATAAAGAGTTAGCATAGAAATACAAGTAATGGATACTTTGATGGTTCCTTACCGTTCGATCTCGACCTAAACCTTCCCCGGGAAGTCTTAGTTGTAGAATCGAGAAATTCTGAGAGGGGGATGAATCTCGGAGTATAAATTTTTCTTTAGGTTTTAATGCTAATTTTTAATATTTGAAATTGTTAAAGAATATGCAACGGAAATAAAATGAAATAGAGACAACTTCTTTTACTTGGTTCACAACCCTAAGGCTACGTTTGGTACGGGGTAATGTAATCAACCTTGTAATGTAATCAAGTTTGTAATGTAATATAATGTAATGTGTATTACATTACTGTGTTTGGTTAGCGATTGGTGTGTAATCTTTGATTACAAAAGTGAATACATTCGTTTGTTTGGTGTCCATATTTATTATAAGGAATGTAATTCATATTATTATAAAATAACGATCATCGATTATCGGCTGCCGCCCGACCGGCCGCTAATCGATCGGCCGCCGGCCGCATGCATCGGGCCGCGATCGGGATCGGTCGGTCGCCGCCGGCTGTCGCCGGCCGATCGCCACCGGCCATGGTCGCCGGCCTGACGGCAGATCGGCCGGCGATCGGCCGCACCGATCGGCGGGCCATCGGCCGTCGGTCGCCGGCCGGTCGCCGATCGTCGGTTGCTTGTCGCCGGTCACCCGTCGCCGGTTGTCCGTCGACAACCGTCGCCGGTGGTCGTCATCGATGAGCATCGGGAAGCAATGAGAAAAATAAAAGAATGGTATATTTGTCATGATAAATATTGAGTCCGTAATGTAATCGGATTACATAGTTTTTCCTTCGTAATCGAGATTACGGATCTTGGCTCTTATTTTGTAATGCGATTACATTACATTACATCTTTAAAATGTTACCAAACAAAGTAAATCATCTTGTAAATGTAATCCTGATTACATTACAAGCATGATTACCCCGTACCAAACGTAGCCTAACTTTTTTGCTAATCCAAGGCCCATAGCTCTTCCGAGAGCTTTCTTGATGGGCAATCACTATATACCCTCCGATTCGCGGACTCTTGACATCGGAGGGGTTTGCTTTTTACAAAAGTAAGAGACGGGTAACACACTACCCTCTCTTTGAAGTTAAGTACACAAACGAGAAATAATTACAGATAATTTATACCAACACAAATGAAAGCTTTGAAGTAGGCATGAGGTATCAGAAAAGTACCTTTTTGAAGAATCGAAGCTCTTATGAATGAGAATGAATTTTGGCAACACTTCGGCGTAGTAGCAGTGTTCTTGTCGGAGCTGGTCGAGCACTTATTTTATAAAGCTTTTCTAGTCGACTGAAATTCCCTCCAATTGACTCCACTTCAGCCCGTCATATGGAACTTCTGGTCTTCCAGTCGACTGAAACCTCCCCAGTCGACTTTAGGTCACCTGGCTCCACATCAGGATGTTTGGCTCTCCAGTCGACTAAACCTCCCCCATTCGACTGAAACTCTTTCCATCTGCGATGCCAGATCTTCGATCGATCACCAGCTAATCCTGCCAAGTGTGCATCCAGTCTATTGAACTAAACTGAGTCGACTGAAGTTCAGTCAACTAGAATCCATTCAGTTGACTGATCCCTATAAAACAAGATTAGAATAAATAAATAATACAAAATAGGATAGAAGTAGTAATACTTCTCGATCTCGACTTCTAAGTCTCATGCAGACTATCCATCGGATCGACACCTAGCTTTGTCCCCCTATAGAGGACTCGACCTCATCTCTCCAATCGAGGCTTACCTATCGGCTGTCTGCCGGACTTACAACTCTTGACATTCGATCTAACCCACCAGAGCTTCCACCAGTTGTCCAGTCTTCTTGATCCAGCTGGACTTTTTGTTGATTATCCGGTCTCCTGACCCAACCGGTCTTCATGACAAATGTCTAGTCCACACGACCCATATGGACTTCTTGCCTAGTATTCGGTCCTCCTGATCTGTCAAGTCAACTACCTAGTATCTAGTCAACACGACCTACAAGGACTTCCTGTTAAGTCTACACACTTAACACTAATATTAGAACACAAGTAAGTCCTAACTTTAACTATTGTTCATACATCAAAACCAAGGAGTGATGCTCTCTGCATCAACAATCTTCCCCTTTTTGATGTATGACAACACATCAATTAAAGTTTGGAGAATTAAACTGCAATATCCAATTAAAGCATGTATTAGAAATGCATTGAGTTAAAGATGTATGTGCATGAAATGCTCATATGCATAAAGAACATTAAATTTCCCTCTTTTAAGTCTCTTCTCTCTAACAAATTTCCTCTCTCCTCCTTTGGCATACATCAAAATCAATATTATCTTCAAAAATGCCATAAGATGAGAATTAAAGCATTCAAACTATAGATCAAGCTCTAACAAAAATGCTAAAGTTTTATCGATTTTCCCCTTAAATAACCTTTTCTTTTAAAGATGGGATCTCTCCCTATATTTTTTGGATTCAAATATTTTCAAAACTATTAATGTCTCAATTTATCAATGCCTCCCTTAAAAAATTTTCAAAAATCTTTTGAAACTCCACCTTAAAATTCTTTAAAGGTCTAATTTTCAAAAATTTCCCTCAATAAAAAATGTTTTTCAAATTCTAAAATTTTTTAAAATTCTAACTTTCTCTCAATGAAAAATATTTTTGTTTTCAAAATTTCTCAAAATTTTCTAACTCCTCCTCAATAAAAAAATATTTTTATTTTTAAAATTTCTCAAAAATTTTCTAACTCCCCCTCAATAAAAATTATTTTTATTTTCAAAATATCTTGAAAATTTTCTAGCTCCCCCTCAATAAAATATTATTTTTATTTTCAAAATATCTTCAAAATTTTCTAACTCCCCCTTAATTATAGCTAATTTAAATGAACCTTAAAATATTCAAAATTTTCAAGATGATGCATATGCGATAGAAGATTTGTCCAGGCATGAATTCCAAAATAATATATTTATACTTAAAAATACACATCTAAAAATTGTCCTTAAAGTAAATATCCAACTCTTTACTAGCTCAAGTGATATAGAATTATTATCAAGCTTTGAATTAGAGTTAGTCTCCAAAGTGATTGATTTTCTCTTGTAAACCCTGTGTTAGTTCATGTCGATGCACTGAATCTACATATTGAACCAGGGGTGCAATCCTAACTTCTCACACCCATCTTTGTGGCTCAATATACAAACAAGTAATCCAAGGTGTTTGTGAGATGCGAAGGCTTATCTAGGTCTATAGGATCATGAACTCTAAATTGACCTAGGCTTGATTAATTTTTAAATTTCCTTTTAAAAATAATATAATATTACTTTTCAAAATAAATTTTGAGTAATGAACATGAAAGCATCCTAGTCTACCAAGCATAATCTAAATCACAACCAAGATTTAAAAGTTATCAAATTTATTAATTAATTAAGTTCAACTAGTAACAACTAGCATAACATTCCTAGTCAGAAAAAGAAGGTGGAGGTGGAGGAGGTGGATGACCTATGCTCCAAGACCTAAGAAGCTCTATCATCTCTTGATGATCCTCTCTCTGCGCCTGCAACATCTACATCATCTCAAGATGACGAGCCTGATGCTGCTACTCTTGGCGCTGCATCGCATCCTCCAATCTGGATAATCTCTCTGCAACAATAGGAGGTGCTGGAATCCCAAGAAATGGTGATAGACTGTCAAATCCTGGGGCATCCTAATGCTCAAACTCGGAGTGGTGCTCGGGGTCAACCTCAAGCTCAGGCTCCTGCTCCGGCTTAGGCTAGGGCAAGGGCTGAAGGTCATCTCTCTTCCATGCTAGGACATTATTCTCATCTAAACCTATTTTAGCTAAACAAAATTACCTAAAACCTATCATGTCATACTCAGTAAGCTATTTGATGTTACTTATGGTAACATCAAACCCCAATGTGGCTAGTAAGTATGTGATGACATGGCAGTAGGGCAAGTGTGCCTTCTTGCTAGTAACTGACCTAGAATGATGAATGACGAAATGAAACATCTGCAAACTAATGTCTAAATCTAATCTATGACTAAGTGCATAAAATAGAAATGAATGATAGGGATGCACCATAGTGATGTCCCTAGTGGTGAGTGGAAAAATGCAATTCACTATAACTCGATACAGGGCATAGTCTTTGTACTCTGAGTCTAGTGGAACTAAAGATACTCACAGATGGAGTCCTCTCCTCACCAAATAGATGCAAGTGTATCCTATCTAATGTAATATGCGAGTAGGGGTCATCGTACGGTAACTCCGTAGATGGAAAACATGCCACCGGACATGTTGAATGCATGAGTCCTAAATGCTCTCTCAACATAGAGGGGGTAAAAATAAAATTCTTACCCTTTACTCTAGTCGAATATGCATGATCATCAATTTCACTAAATTTATTGAAAAACTCTGCACATAGATCTGTGTTAATAGAGCTTTTACAATACACTAATTTCTCTAACCCGTAATGCGCTATGACTTCCATACTAAGCATGAATGAATTACTAAAAAATGATCTACTAATATATCTAGTAGGCATGGGAGTATAAAGCATGTTCTCAAACCTAATCCTATGCCCCTCTGTAGGGAACCAAATGTCCATGCATGGTGTAGATGACTCAACCTCAATAGCTCTTCTTTTACCAGTAATTGAATTACAAATATTCAATATTTATTGAAAGTAATTGAAATTAAAGTTTTAGACTTATTACCTCGGCATTATGGATGATGATAAAGAGATATGACGACCTAGACGCTTCAGAAGGATGAAAATAGGGTTTCCATGGTGGATTGAGGTGGTTGTGAGTCATTTTGCCACTACCTCGGCACAGTTCTTATAGATGAAATCCAGTCGACTATAATTAATTTTATCATTTACTGCAACACCTAACTTCTATCTACCATTTCATTTCAGTCGACTAAAAGTCACGTTTTTTACCTTCCCGAGGCTTGGAGGCAACTGAAGCTGATTCAGTCGACTATTTTTGAGTCGACTGGAAATGATCCAGTCGACAAAAATTGATTAATTTTAATTTTGATGTTTTGTTCAGTTAAGTTGATTTATTAGTTTAATTTTGTTGATTGATTTAATTTGATTAAATTGAATTGATTAAGTTGATTAAATTGGTTGGGTTGAGTTAAATTTAAGTAAATTTGTTAAATTAAGTTTAGTTTAAGTTAAGTTGAGTTGAGTTTAATTATATTTATTAAGTTATGTTTTGTTAAAGTAAGTTTGTTTAGTTTAAATTAAGTTGAGTTTTGTTTAAGTATATTTATTAAGTTAGGTTTAGCTAAAGTAAGTTTGTTAAGTTACATAAATTGTATTAATCTAATTAAGCTTGATTAAATTCTAAATTATCTCACCCAAGCTATGTTTTCAATACACGTTACTCCTATGGATTTTATGAGATGACGGTTTCTTTTTATCTTAATTTTAATGAGCATTTTCAAAGTTTTTAAACTTGTGTTAGATTCAAGCTTAGCTTGAGCTAGTCAAGTAGATTTTTTCAACATTGACTTCCAGGTCGTAGCGAGGCACATGACCTTCTTGATATCAGAGCAACGACCACTTCCTAGACAAAGTCAATGAAGGAATCAAGTACTTTATTCACTTTGGACTAAGCCTTGTTCTAACTAGTCAAAGACTTAGTGAGTTAGCTTCGGTCAGTTCCACTCGACTTAGTGCACTAGGTCATGGCAAGACACATGGACTTCTTGGATATCAGAGCAACGACCACTTCCTAGACATGCACTTCGAAGAGCTTTCCTAACTTACTATCAGTTCACTTCGTCTTAGTACTAGGTTATTCAAGTTTAAACTACTTTGTTTTCTATCTAGTCCATTCTAAATTAAACAAGTAAAGTAAACTAAAGCATGCAAGAGTTTAACTAAACAAGGAAATAAGCAAGGTGTTAGCTCCCCCTAAGTGATAGCTAGGTTGAGTCTTGTTCACTAAGTGAACTTGACTCTTGGGAACCCAAAATTGATTTAGTCCAATTTGGTTGACTAAGATAGACTTAGGAACTCATGCTTAGACTCAATTCTTAGCGTTTTGGCGAAGTAATGACATGTATGATTTATAGGAGGATTTAGCTTTGTATCTGAGTCCGGACTTGTTGTACACGCCTCGCTGAGATCCAAACATCATATTGAGATAGTTGGAGCCCGAAGTGAACCTTTCCAACGATCCAGTTAGATCTTCTACTTGCCTTTTTAGGACCGAGTTCTCTTCCTCAAGCTTTGCAACTTGAGTTGAATCTCTATCCTTAATTTGGCAAGTCGAAGTCTTCGAGTTGACTTGCTCCTTCAGTACTTGGACTTCCTTAAGTAGTGAGTCAACTCGATTCTCGGACTTAACTAACTTCCTACCTAGGCATACAATTATATTGTACAACTTATCTTCTAAGGGAGAAGTTACCTCATCTAGTCATTCGGAAACGGATGCGGATCCGTGGCTTATCTCGGACTCGGAATCAGACTCGTACTCAGAACTTGACTCGGCTCCAGAGCTCGATTCGACCATGAATGCCACGAAGCTTCTCTTTATTTCTTCTGCGTCTGACTATTCCGTTGATGACTCGTCCCGAGTTTCCTTAAGTGATTTCTTCTTCTTCTTCTTTTTTGGATTTTCTTACTTTTTTAGGTTCGCACACTGTGACTTGTAGTGTCCCTTTCCATTGCACTCGTAGTATGTCCCTTCCGATCGGGGTCTCGACTTGTTATCAATGACTTTCTTAGTGTCCTTCTTCGTAAACCTCTTTCTCTGGTTGAACATCTTCTGAACCATGTTTACGATTTCCTCTTCTCTGTTTGACTTTGACTCCGACTCCGACTCTGACTCATATTTAGATTCACTTTTTGCTTTCCTTTCCTTTTTGGTCGAACCTACCACTAAAGCAATACCATTCTCGGTTTGACCTGAGTTAGCTTGTTCATGTAGTTCAAGTTCACAAAATAATTCGTCTATCCTAATTGTGGAAAGATCCCTAGAAACCTTATAGGCATCAACAATGGATGTCCATAAGGCGTTCCTAAGGAATGCCTTAAGTGTATACCTAATTACGTCCCTATTTTCTATTTGGTGTCCTATCAAGTATAATCCATTTAAAATGTCTTTTATTCTTGTATGAAGTTGACTAGTATTTTCATTTTCATTCATTTTACAATTAAATATTTTATTTAGTAACATGTCCCGTTTAGCTATCCTAGTGTCATTTGTACCTTCATGTAGTTCAATTAATTTATCCCATAATTCCTTAGAGTTTTCGAATGGACCCACCCTATTGAGCTCTTCTTTGGTAAGTCTGCATTACAAGGTGTTAAGTGCCTTGTAATCGACTTGAGCTCATTTCCTAACATTCACGGTCCATTTCTCCAGTGCTAACAACTCACCCGAGTCGTCTACCGGAGAGACGAAATCTTTTCTAATTGAAAACTAGATCTTTAGGTCGATTTTCAAATAGCACTCTATTCGTCTTTTCCAATAGGAAAAGTCCCCTCCGTTAAAGAGAGGTGGAGGAACAATGTTATACACTTCTAAGTGCGACATTTCTAAATAAATTTTAATTAATAGATTTTTATTTAAATTAATTAAAATTGAGAAATATTCCTAGAGTTATTTAAATTAATTAATATTGTGCAAGAATTAAATTTATACTAAGTGCAAAAATTATTTAAAAATTATACTAATTGCAGTCATTATTCTAACTGAAGAAAATTATTTAAAAATTATTCCAATGCAGAAAAATTATTTAAAAATTATTCTAATGTAGAAAAATTATTTAAAAATTATTCTAAGCAGAAAAATTATTTAAAAATTATTCTAATGTAAAAAAATTATTCTAATGTAGAAAAATTATTTAAAAATTTTTCTAATGTAGAAAAATTATTTAAAAATTATTCTAAAGCAAAAAAATACTTTAAAATTTATTCTAATGCAGAAAAATTATTTAAAAATTATTCTAATGCATAAAAATTATTTAAAAATTATTCTAATCAGAAAAATTATTTAAATCTTATTCTAAGCAGGAAAATTATTTAAAAATTATTACAATGCAGAAAAATTATTTAAAAATTATTCTAATGCATACAAATCATTTAAAAATTATTCTTAAGCTAGAACAAATAAAGAAAATTAATCTAATGTTCTCGATGGTGGTTGCACCAAAGTCGGAGCGTCTCCACTCTTATACCAATTGTTGAATCGAGATATTCTGAGAGAGGGGGGTGAATCTCGGAGTATAAAATTTTCTTTAGTTTTTAATATTAATTTTTAATATTTGACATTGTTAGAGAATATGCAGCGGAAATAAAGTGAAATAGAGGCAGCTTCTTTTACTTGGTTCACAACCCTAACTGTTTTGCTACTCTAAGGCACGTAGTTCATCCGAGAGCTACCTCGATGTGCAATCACAATATACCCTCCGATTCGAGGACTCTTGACTTCGGAGGGGTTCACTTTTTACAAAAGTAAGAGATGGGTAACACATTACCCTCTCTTTGAAGTTAAGTACACAAGCTAGAAATAATTATAGAAAATTAAAAGCTACTTTATACCGACACAAATGAAAGCTCTGAAGTAGGCACGAGGTGTTAAAAAGCGACTTTGTGAAGAATCGAAGCTCTTTTGTGAACGATATGTTGGGTTTCCAGCACCGCGGTGAGTGTGTGTTCGAACATGTTTCGTAAACATGTGCACAGTGGAAGAAATAAAAAGCAATAAATCTAATTTATTACATCACACACACCACACTCATGCATAGTACAACATGTGTAGACATAACCGTAGTTTCAAATTTTACAAGAAAAGGAAATTATTCTACGTATACCTGATGTATCACGTGTAGCGGGAAAGACATCAACCGGAGCGCCTCTCGCTAGAATCGCCTCTATCCATATCCACACCGAGCATAAGTATTCATGACCAAGATGACTTGAATTCCGCAAGTCGAAGGAATATCGCACTTAAGCCGCAGTAAGAACTTCATTGACATATCCATATATGCAGAGAACCATATAAAGTCTTACAGCTGGTCACTCCAATGAACTAGTTACCATAACTAGCATCCACGATTAACTCCGGACATCACAAAGTCTCTAGCCAGTTAGAATCAGCTGCTTGGATACACCAAGGAGTATACCTCGTGCTAGTCTCGACGGAATTGATGGTGTCCAAATCCATCAATTCATCGACTAGGGATAATTCCGATACATCACAATTACACATGTAGAGATACTCACTAGTTGTGATCCAATAACAAATTCTCTCATGCTGTGAATCGTATCATGGACATTCAGTAAGTGAGTTTAAGATCTAATCAAATACATGAAAACATGAATACTCAAATAGTGAATCTTCATTTATCATATAAATGGTTCAAACATAAGACGATTGCCTTAGGACATCTCTCATATGTTACTAACAAACTCCCACTTGGCCTAATGCCAATCGCTACGGTATCCAATACCATAAGCTCTAACATGACCCTCAAACTTACTTTGAGGTAATGCCTTAGTTAAAGGATCCGCTAAGTTCTTTTCAGTGGAAATCTTCTCTATTTGTATTTCCTTCCTACTAATGATCTCTCTGATCAAATGAAAGTGGCGAAGCACATGTTTAGATCATTGATGAGACCACATCAAGTTCAGAGATGAAATTCTTGATCCAAACCACTTCCTTTGCTTCTTCCAAAGCTGCAATGTATTTTGCCTTAGTGGTAGAATCCGCTATAGTGTCAAGCTCGGAACCTTTCCAGCTTATTGCGCCTCCATTCCAGGTGAATACATACCCAGACTAAGACATGGAATCATCCTTGTCTGTCTTGAAGCTGGCATCCATATACCCACGTATCACCATGTACCCTTCTCCATATATTAGTAACGCATCCTTAGTTCTTCTTAAGTACTTAAGGATCGTCTTAACAGTCACCCAATGTCCATTCCTAGATCAGAATGGTATCTGCTCATGACACTCAGAGCATACAATACATCGGGCCTCGTACATAACATAACATATATGATAGATCCTATTACGGATGCATAGGGAATCTTACTCATGTAAATCCTCTCGTCTTCTGTGCGCGGACACATATACTTTAAAAGGTGTATCCCATGCCTGATGGGTAGGAAACCTTTTTTGGATTTCGACATACTAAACCTCTTTAGCACTCGGTCTATATATGTAGACTGTGAAAGACCAAGCTACCGTTTCAATCTATCTCTATAGATCTTAATCCCGAGGATGTAGGTTGCTTCTCCCAGGTCTTTCATGGAGAATGTCTTGGACAACTAAATCTTAACCGACTGTAAGACAGAAACATCGTTTCCTATAAGTAATATATCATCGACATACAATACTAGGAAGATGACTACACTCCCACTAACCTTCTTGTACACACAAGGTTCGTCCAGATTTTATGAGAAATCAAACTTTTTGATAGTCTCATCAAAATGGATATTCTAGCTCCTAGATGCTTGCTTCAGTCCATATATGGATCGTTGCAATTTACATACCTTGTTTTATCAACCGATGTGAAACCCTCAGGTTGTATCATATACACATCCTCGAGTAGGTTTCCATTAAGGAAAGCTGTTTTCACATCCATCTGCCATATCTCATAATCATAATGAGCCGCTATTGCCAGGAGCATCCGAATGGATTTAAGAATAGTAACAGCTGAATAGGTTTTGTCATAATCAACACCTTGCTTTTGACGATATCCTTTCGCCACTAATCTAGCCTTATAGGTAATCACATTACCATCCATGTCGGTTTTCTTCTTGAAAACCCACTTGCACCCTATAGGCTTTATGCCTTCAGGTGGGTCAACCAATTTCCAAACTTGGTTTTCATACATGGAATCCATTTTCGACTTCATGGCATCAAGCCACTTATCCCTTTCTGAACTTTTCAAAACTTCTTCATAATTGGTAGGCTCCTCATCATCAATGAGTAACACGTCGTTCGATTCACTTACAAGAAATCCATATCTCTCAGGAATATTGTGTGTTCTACCATATCTACGAAGATGCGGTGTTTCAATAGGTTCAGTCGATGGCTCATCACTATGAGTTATTGGCTGTGGTGTTTCACTAGGTATCTCATCAATGTATATTTGAGTCTCTCGAGCCTCCTCAAGCTCAACGACACTCCCACTATTTTCTTGCAAGAGAAACTCTTTCTCTAGAAACACAGCAAGCCTTGAAACAAACACCTTTTGTTCAATAGGATGATAGAATTGGTAACCCCTTGTTTCCTTAGGGTTTCCAATAAATAGACATTTATCAGACTTAGCATTCAATTTGTCTGATACAGTCCTCTTCACATAAGCAGGACAACCTCATATCTTCAAGTAAGATACATGAGGTTTCTTACTATTCTATATCTCATATGAAGTAGTAGAGACTACCTTGGTTATTCTGTTTAACAAGTAAATAGCTGTCTGAAGTGGATAGCCCCAAAAGGACTTGGGAAGATTCGCATGATTCATCATTGACCTAACCATGTCCAACAAGGTCCAATTACACCTCTCAAATACACCATTATGCTGCGGTGTATATGGCGTAGTCCATTGAGACAATATACCATTGTCTCTTAGATAATCTAGAAACTCTTGACTTAAGTATTCACCACCTCGATCCGATCAAAGTATTTTAATACTCTTGTCATGTTGTTTCTCTACTTCATTTCTGAATTCTTTGAACCATTCAAAGGCTTCAGACGTGTGTTTCATCAAGAACACATACCAAAACCGTGAGTGATCATCGGTGAAGGTAATGAAGTAGGTATAGCCTCCTAAAGCTTGAGTTGACATAGGTCCACATACATCGGTATGTATTAGACCTAGCAACTCTTCCACCTATTTACCTTTTCCAGTAAAAGGTAACTTGGTCATTTTGCCTTTTAAGTATGATTCGCATGTATCGTATGAATCCAATTCAAACGATTCCAGAATTCCACATCGGTGTAATTCGAACATGTGTTTCTTGCTTGCATGGCCAAGACAACAATGCCACATATAGGAGTCTAATTGATTATCCTTTCGAGCATGCTTGTTGCTCACTTCGATATTGAAAACATCACTAGATACGTCCAATGTATAAATACCATTGCTTAAAGTTCCAGTCTCATAAAGAACGTCATTCAAAGTTATGTAACAACAATTGTTACTAAAAGTTAAATGGTACCCATTTCTATTTAAACAAGAAATAAAAATGATGTTCTTTGTCATCAAAGGAACATAAAAGCAATTGTCCAGTTCTAAGACAAGTCCTGTAGGGAATTTCAACAAATACATTCTGATGGCGAGTGCAGCAACCTTTGCTCGATTCCCAACACGTAAGTTTGACTCTCCCTTGACGAGTCTTCTTCTATTTCTTAGCCCACGTATGCCATTACATATATGTGAGTCACACCCAGTATCCAATACCCAAGTGTTTGAGGAAATAGAATGTCATTTAATAACGAAGATATCTAAAGAAGATGGTGCATCCGATGCCTTATTCTTCTTCACGGACTCAAGATAAATCTTGCAATTTCTTCGCCAATGGCCCTCCTTGCCACAATGATGGCAAGTACCCTTTTGTGCTGGTTCTGCCTTCTTAGCCTTTTTCTTCCCCTTCTGTTGTTCCTTTGACTTCCTCTCAGAACCTTTCTTTGAGGAATCAACTAATAGCACCATCCCCTGCACATGCTTCACAGAAGGATCCACAGTCTTCAGCATGTTGAGCAGTACCACAAATGAACCTTCTTGCATCTCAGAGGTGAAGAGGAGCTTGGAGACTTCGAACCTTTTGAATCTCACTTGCTCATCAACCAACTCATAAAGAAGAAAGATTATGGTATGAGCATCCATATGCTCATGTTGCTTCTGCAACTCAGGTACCATCGTGGCTAGCATGATGCAACTCGCTATTTCAGAATCAATCACAAGTTTCTGATAGGCCAACAATTGGTCCGGAGTTTCATTGTCACTAGGACGAGCAGGAAGGGGTGCTTCGAGGACATTCACAAGCTTTTCAACCTTGAGAACAATTCTCAGGTTGAATCCAAAAGTCAGTCCAAGAAGTTCGACCCAGTTAATTTATTTGAATTCAAAATAGAGCGCAAATTCAAAGACATCATGATCAAGCGATTAATCTAGAAATATAAATCGAACATATATGAGAAAGATGATTCAAAATGCATTAATATACATTCATAAATCCCATTCATTTTTTGAATTTAAAAAACCCCAAAAATCACTTCGGGAGATTGTAGGTCCATCTCTGAATGGGCTGATATCCAACATAGATACGAACAACCTTGGAGAGAGTCCAACAAGCCATTCATAGCTACGATGGTAGGTATCAAATATATCGATTGCATATCACATATATACAACTATCACAATGTGCTATCAACTAATTGAATGTTCACACATACATCGGGTTGTTAACTCATTAACAAGTATGCATCATATGCATAGAACCCAACTTCACCTCCGTTCACATCGACCTTGGAGAGAGTCTAACAAGACGATGCTCTGGGTTAAAGCCAACCCATTAATCGAGAAATAGTTTTAATATGGTTAGAGCGCATTCAACCAATTAGCCCAGCTTCGAGAGAGTCCAACAACCAAATCTAATGATTGACCTATGACTCTTATCATATTAGTATTAAACTATTTCATGGTTTGAACATGTTCAGGTTCAAGCCGAACTTGGAGAGAGTCCAACAACCCAAACAAGAAATAGAACTCTGGTTCTAACCATATTAATGGAAGGTGTAGGCTTTAATATTGAGTAAGGGTTTTATGTCTCATCATCTTTGCATGCAAATAACTATTATCTACATGGCATGACATACATCTACATGTCATGACACGCATGGCATAATGATATGCATTTAATGCAATTACATGACATACAATTATGGCATGTACAAAATTTCCTTTTATGTCATAACTATTTATGGAAATAAAATATATTTAAGATCTTATTCCCAAAATCAAATCATGATTAAATTAGGAAACAAATTTCCAAATCTAATCACATATTTTATTTATGGAATGTCTCAATTAAGGAAAGTCAAATTTAATTTAGGAAACAAATTTCCTAAATTGTCAAAACTATTTATGGAAATAAAATATATTTTATATTTGATTTCCTAAATCAAATCATGATTAAATTAGGAAAAAAATTTCCAAATCTAATCATATATTTTAATTATGGAAAGTGTTAATTTCCATAAATACTTCTAACTTTCCAAAAGTAGAAGATTTCCATAAATACTTCTAAAATTTTCAAAATTAGAAAATTTTCATAAATACTTCTAAACTTTCCAAAAGTAGAAAATTTCCATAAATAAAATTACGACTATCACAAAATAATTTTACGATTATGTCGAAACACAACCTGGGCTCTGATACCACTGTTGGGTTTCCAGCACCGCGGTGAGTGTGTGTTCGAATATGTTTCGTAAACATGTGCGCAGCGGAAGAAATAAAAAATAATAAATCTAATTTATTACATCATACACACCACACGCATGCATAGTACAACATGTGTAGACATAACTGTAGTTTCAAATTTTACAATAAAAGGAAATTATTCTATGTATACCTGACGTATCACGTGTAGCGGGAAAGGCATCAACCGGAGCCACTCTCGCTAGAATCGTCTCTATCCGTATCCACACCGAGTATCGTCGAGATGACTTCACAAAGCCATGAGCCTCGTCTTCATATGAGTCACTAGCCTCATGTCGAAGACGATGTGATCGAGAGAAGATCACAATCCAAATTAAAATTCGGATTCAAAACTGAGTCCCCAAAACTCGCTTCTCCGAAGAGGTATTCGTCAACTGTTTGAGGAATCCTTCGTCCTCCACCTATGATAATTATCGGAGATCGAATCCCCGGCAAGGTAGCCACTGTTGGAGCTCCAAACGCTGTCCAAATGACGCTCCGACATGAAGGAAACAAGCTGTCCAAAAAACTGGACAGCTTTGGTGGAGAACTTGCGCCGGCCAAATAAGGAAAACTAGGTGCTCACCTTGTCGCCGGAGCCAAGGAAGATCACCGGAGCTCCTCCGGCAGCAGCTAGATGCTGGCAAGTGGGGAGGACGGCAGCTATTGGATGCTGGCTGGAGAAGCTTGGACAGTGGTGGGCGGCGGCAAGAGGTTGGGTGCCGACAAGACAAGGAGAAGAGAGGGAGGGAGCGACAAGATTAGGGTTAGGGCTTTCACAAAACCCTTAAGCCCTATTTTATAGAGAACAAATTCTCCTAATGGTTATTGGTTCATAACCAAAAACCCGTTAACCCGCTCCATTAACTTAAGTTAAAATAAACCAAACTGATTTGGTCTATATTAAGTTAAAACGAACCGAACCAACTTTGGTTCATTCGTTTAAAACAAACCAAACCCCTTTGGTTTATTCTTCACCATTGGATTAGAACCAAACCAATTTGATTCATCCATCATGTCTTCATAAGACATGGCCCATCCACACTTCCATTGCGACTGAAACGATTTCATATTCGCTCCTTGTTTGGTCCAACCAAACCTAGTTTCTCTCAGTCTGAGAATCTCATTCTCAAGCTCGTTTTAAATCCTTCGGATTATGCTCGTTGTGCGTGTGACCAAATAGGTTCTCTATTTTTATTGGTCGTCTATAATTAACCATTAATTATAGAATGATCATGAGTGGCATCTAGTTGTACATCATGATCCCCAATTAACCGAAAGATCAACGGTTAATCCAGAATTATTTATGAAACCCTTCAGCAGCTACAATGAATCATGCCCCATTCCCTTCACGCATATTATGCCCACTTGGTTCAGGACATGGTCTATAGTGTCAGTCCCCACTAGGTTGACTACGTCACACCTAGCCCAAGTATCATTTCCTCGTCCTACGGATTCTAGTTACTGCACATGTATCCAAGAGTACCATACTCTAAACATGTAATGCTTTGGCCAAAGACTTTAGTAACAATCCGACGAGAGACCATGGGTATACACTCCTCGCAAGGAGTGGTGAATCCTTTATAGGCTATTCAAACACCTTCGGCCACTTCGACATATACCCAATAATCTCGAGTCTACATCTCCTCAGAGATGCTTGCTTAAGATGTCAAAGCATAAGTCTTCATGACCAAGATGACTTGAATTCTGCAAGTCAAAGGAACATCGCACTTAAGCTGCAGTAAGAACTTCATTGACATATCCATATATGCAGAGAACCATATGAAGTCTTACAGTTGGTCACTCCAATGAACTAGTTACCATAACTAGCATCCGCGATTAACTCCGGACATCACAATGTCTCCAGCCAGTGAAAATCAGCTGCTTTGACACACCAAGGAGTATACCTCATGCTAGTCTCGACAGAATTGATGGTGTCTAAATCCATCAATTCATCGACTAGGGATAATTCCAATACATCACAATTACACATGTAGAAATACTCACTAGTTGTGATCCAATCACAAATTCTCTCATGCTGTGAATCGTATCATGGACATTCAGTAAGTGAGTTTAAGATCTAATCAAATACATGAAAATATGTATACTCAAATAGTGAATCTTCATTTATCATATAAATGGTTTAAACATAAGGCGATTGCCTTAGGACATCTCTCATATATTACTAACACAAGAATGTATTTTGGCAGCATTTCGATGTAGTAGCAGTGTTCTTGTCAGAGCTGGTCGAGCACTTGTTTTATAAATCTTTTCTAGTCGACTGGAATTCTGTCCAATCGACTCCACATCAGCCCGTTGATATAGAACTTCTGGTCTTCTAGTCAACTGAAACCTCCCCAGTCGACTCCAGGTCACCTGGCTCTGCATCAGGAAGTTTGGCTCTCGAGTCAACTGAACCTCCCCAATCGACTGAAACTCTTTCCATCTGTGATGCCAGAACTTCGATCGATCACCAGCTAATCCTGCTAAGTGTGCATCCAGTCGACTAAACTAAACTGAGTCGACTGGAATCCATTCAGTCGACTCATCTCTGTAAAATTAGATTAGAACAAATAGATAATACAAAACTGGATAACAATAGTAATACTGCTCGATCTCAACTTCTAAGTCTCATGCAGACTATCCGTCGGATCGACGCCTAGCTTTGTCCCGTATAGAGGACTTGGCCTCACCTCTCCACTCGAGGCTTACCTGTCTGCTGCCAGCCAAACTTACCACTCTTGACATCCGATTTGACCCACCAGGGCTTCCACCAGCTGTCCGGTCTGCCTAACACAATTGGACTTTTATCCGATTGTCTAGACTCCTGACCTAACTAGTCTTCATGCAAAATGTCTAGTCCACACGACCCATATGGACTTCATGCCTGGTGTCCGGTCCTCCTGATCAGTCAAGTCAATTGCCTAGTATCCGATCAACACGACTTACTAGAACTTCCTGTTAAGTCTGCACACTTAACACTAATATTAGAACACAAGTAAGTCCTAACTTTAACTATGGTTCTTACATCAAAACCAAGGAGTGATGCTCTATGCATCAACATTTATCGGATCGTCGCCTAAGTTCATCCTCATACAAAGGACATGACCTCACCATTACTCCGCACTCATGCTTACCTCCAGTCCTTCCCAACCTGTCGCTTAGCTTCCGATCTTCCACCTAGGTTCTCCCGGTGTCACCCGACCACCACGGTTTCTCATCCTAAGATTCTCCGAGTGTCACTGACCTTCAGCTTAGCTTAAACACTTCCTGCACACTTAACACAACTCATGAGATAACAATAAGAGCTTAACTTTGAACCTTTGTCATAACCAAAACTTAAGTTCGATTATCTAGTGCCATTGCATTAACAGTATATGAGGGTGCCTTGGCCATGTAAGGGGTGAGCAGAGTAGTGGTGTTCAGAGTTGTGTGATATGGATAGAGCAGAATATCCTTTTTCCAATTGATATATGAAATTCTCGAAGAGTATATGTAAGTTCTGAGTTGAGTAGGGGTGAGTAGATTAGTCATGCTTAGAAGCTAAGTGTTGTATTGGCAGGGCAATATATGTATTTTTCAGTTGATATATGTAATTCCCGACCTATTAGTATATTTCCTGAGCAATATATGTAATTTTTGAGTTGAGTAAGGGTGAGCAAATTAGTCATGCAAAGAAGCTAAGTGTCATATTGGCAGGGCAGTATATGTGTTTTCCGATTGATATATGTAATTCCCGACCAATTAGTATGTAATTCTCGAGTAGTTTATGTAATTTTTGAGTAGAGTAGGGATGACCAGATTAGTCACACTTAGAGGTAAGTGTTGTATTGGTAGGGCAGTATATGTGTTTCCCGATTGGTATATGTAATTCCTAAGCAATGCATGCAATTTTCTAGTTAGTAGTGGTGAGTAGATTAGTCACCCTCAAAGCTAAGTATTGTATTGGCAGGTCAATATATGTGTTTCTCGATTGGTATAAGTAAATCCCAAGCAGTGTATATAATTCCCGAGCTAAGTAAGGGTGAGTAGAATGGTTTTGCTCAGAAGCTAAGTTGTTGGTGCAATAGGCACCTAAGTCGAACCTGAGTTTTGATTATAGCAAACGATACAAAGTTAAGCTTATTTTGTTATCTCACGAGCTAAATCAAGTGTGCAAAAAATGCTAAAGCTAGAGCTAAAGGTCAGCGACACCCAGAGGGAACCGTGGTGGTCGGGCGACACCGGGATGACTTCGGAGGAAGCCGAAGAACTCAGATGAAGACCAGAAGCAAAGCTTCAAAGGTAAAGGTTGAGGTAAGCTCGTGTGAGTGAGTGTAAGTAAGGTCGTGTCCTCCATACGGAGAGGTCGTTAGGCATCGATCCGACCAAGACTTCCCATGGATGGTCTAAGTCGAGGTCGGATGGTAAATTGCCATCGAGCTTACTTATATTAACTGCATTTTCGAGCTAACTCTTCATTGCAGCTAAAAACCCCACCATCAGTCGACTGATGACTTGTATCAGTCAACTGATAGAGTTGATCAGTCGACTGTTCATCAAGGATCAGCCTCGAGGAGAGTCAAAGCTTATCTCCATTTCTCAAGAGCTAGGTGGCATCACCGCATGAAACCTCATCTCAACGATTAGGGTTTCACAAGGCTATAAAAGTAGGGGTTCTCCACTTCTTTTCCATCATTCCAAGTGCTCCAAAATGCTCCCGCAATGCCACTCTCCTATGACGACTCTACTACGCCAAAGTACCGCTGGAACGACGACGACTCAAACTTAGCTCTAGATCTTCTTCATCGTCGGTATAAACATCTTTATTTAGAGTCTTAGTTGTGCATTCTTTTTGTTTTTGGAGCTTTAATCATAACAAGGAGAGGGGAAGTGTCCCTCTACCGTGAGTTTTATTATTTTCTTGTAATCGCTCACTCCTACCTCTAACGAGGAGTATTTTAGTGGATCGCCCTCAGTACATGGTCTAAGACCGTTAGGGCCTTGGATTAGTAGCCGAAGGCTATGAACCAAGTAAAAAGAAATAGTGTTTTTTAGTTTCCGCTATGGATTTATTTATTGCTCATATTTTATATTGAACGAACGAAAAAAATTTAACGTGCACTATTCACCATCGCCTCTAGCACTCAAATCGATCCAACAATTGGTATCAGAGCCGGGGGTGCTAAGATTTGGTGAAATAACCAATCTAGCCTTTTTACAGATTTGTTTTGAATTTTACGAGTCTTTTTTCGTTCGTTTAAATTTTCTCCCGCACTACTAATCCAAGACGCAAGTCTTGGTACATTTCGTTGTTTTTTTGTTGCTAGATTCTTTCTCTTCACTTGTTTTTTTGTTAATAGCCCATCTTGAGAGTTTTATCACCGTCCGACCTCCATTTAACAGCGGAGATGACTTGCGTTATTGGAAGGGTCGGATGGAGTGCTTCCTTAAGACCCAGATCGAGATGTGGATCATAATCCAAATAGGTTTCACACTTCCGACTAATGAAGTGGGTGAATCCTTGGATTATGACCAATGGATCAATGCTACAAAAAGACAAGTCGAAGCCAATGCCAAGGCAACTCAAATCCTCCAAAGCAGTTTTTCCAAGGAGGAGCTCAATCGCGTCGGCCCTTTTATCAGTGCGAAGGACTTGTGAACCAAGTTAGTGGAACTACACGAAGGAACCGACGAAGCTAAGGTATGCAAACGGAACCTTCTTTTCAATAAATTATATAATTTAAAAATCCAGCAACATGAGATGGTGACTCAACTACACGCCCGTGTACAAGATATCGTCAATAATTAGCATGCCATCGGACAAAAGGTCGAAAACCATGACCTCATAAGGTATGTTTTGAATTCATTTCCTAGGACTACCTTGTGGGCATCCATGGTCGATGCCTACAAGGTTGCTAAGGACTTATCAAAAATTAGGTTAGATGAATTATTTTTAGAATTCGAACTCAACAAACAGTCTAATTCGGTATCGAGAAAGGTATAACCCTTTTTGCAGGTCCAAAGAAGAAGCCCGCAAGTAAGCCACCCCCGAAATAAGAAGAAGACTAGAATGAGTCATAGGTCGATCAAGAGATGGAGACCGAACTAGTCAATCTTGTTCGGAGGATGATTAAGAGCCGAAGATGACCCGTCACTCAATCCAAGGAAGGTAAATCTAAATCTAGTTCTAACATTAGGTGTTATGAATGTAATAGGTTCGGACACATCAAGTCAGAATGTCCAAAGCTCAAGAACAAAGCACCGAAGTTCAAGAAGGCGCTCAATGCTACGTGGGAAGAGGCATCGGAGGAAGAAGATGATGACCTCGTCTTCATGGCTAAACCAACCGAATCGGAGACAAAGTCTGAACCTGAGCAAGAATCTGAACCCGAGGATGAGTCAGACTACGAATCACTATTCAAGAAAAGCCACAGATCCGCATCCGGTTCAAGAGATACACTCAAGGTAAGTCGGTCCCTCATTAGTACTTTATATAATACAATTAAGTTTCTAACTAGGAAGTTAGCTAAGTCCGAGTCCAAGGTCGAGACCCTGGTTGGAGAGGTTAAACTCCTTAAACATGAGGTCTCCCTAACCTCTTCGACAAGTCAAGTTCAAGAGGAGGACTCAACTCGAGTTGAAAAGCTCGAAGTTGAGAACTCACTTTTGAAAAGTTAAGTCGAAGGTCTTAGGAACACGTTGGAAAGGTTCACTTTGGGATCCAAGGGACTTGACCTCCTACTTGGATCGCAAAGGGTTGTGTACAACAAGGTCAGGCTTGAGTTTACCTCAAATACAACTAACAAGTCGTATATGTCGATTGTAAGTCGACATAAAAAACTTGTCCAAGCATGGGACCCTAAGACCACTGATTTCTCAATTAGGGTCTAACAAATACTGGGTTCTCAAGGACCAAATCTACTATGTGGAAAGACCAAACCAATTCAATGGTTCAAGGGGAGCTAGTACAAAATTTGTTTGTGCTATTACTTAGAAATTGCATGATTAGTTTTTTTTCTTTCTTTTCCTTTTTAGAATGGTTAGATAGGGACTATAACTCGTCAATACTTGATAACATAGTACCAGGACACGGCAAAATGATAGTACGCTAGGAAAGTGAAGTCTTGGGTACTCGAGCTAGATAAGGCGTATCTAGTTCGGTTCACTTAACCGAGTGGAACTAGCTGAAGCTACCTCGCCGAATCCTAGACTAGTTAGACTAGGAAGTGGTCTTAAGTGAGTCAAGTTACTATTTTCTCAAAATTGGCTTTGTCTAAGGAAGTGGTCATTTTTCCGATCAAAGAAGGCCTCTGTGCCTCGCCACGACCTGGAAGCCAAGATCTTGAAAAGGTGACTTGATGAGCTTAGAGTCAAATATGAATCTAACGCAAGGTTGACTAGTTTCAAATCATTACATTTAAATCAAGTAAAATTGGAGGAATCTCACAAGAACACATAAGGATAACGTGTTTGATCATGTAGAAATGGGTGAGATGATCTAGGTCTAATAATTTACAACCAAATCTTAAAATTCCAATATCCGATCCAACTACCTTGTGTGTAGGATCAATAGATGTTGGACAGTGGTTGCTCCCGACACATGACCGGGGATCAACTTAAGTTTTTGAAGCTTCGATTCAAACGACAAGGATCGGTAGCTTTTGGAAACAATGACAAGCTCAAAATCATCGGATCATGTCATATTGAGCTCAACTCAAACTTTGTCATTTAAAACATTTTACTTGTTGAAAATTTCCAATATAATTTACTTAGCGTAAGTCAATTGTGTGATAATAACTATAAGGTCATATTTCTAGAAAATGAATGCGTAATTAAAAAAAATAAAACTTCTAAAACAATCCTTAAAGGAACTAGGAATTGCAACATCTATACTATTAATCTACCTAACTCCTCAACCAAGTGTCTTATGACACAGCAAGAGAAATCTTGGTTGTAGCACCGACAACTCGGTCACTCGCACCCAAGACTCGTCCACAAGATGAGTTAGAGTGGCTTAGTCAAAGGTTTGCCTAACCTCAACAACTTAGGCAATAAAATTTGTAATGCTTGTCAACTTAGGCAATATGACACAACATTAACTAACTAATCAAGAACGAACCAAAAGTTTTCTTGAGCTCCTATATATGGATCTATTCGATTCACATGGAGTTAAGTCACTTAATGGTAGTTAATTTTGCTCAGTCATAATTGATGACTATTCTAGATTTACCTAGGTTAGGTTCATCAAATACAAAAGTGATACCCTAGATCAACTAATCGATTTGTTTAAACTAATCGAAAATCAAAAGGACCTTAAAATTAAAAGACTTAGGAGTGATCATGGTGGTGAATTCGAAAACCACAAGTTTACAGATTTCTGTAACCTAAATGGATACCACCATGAATTCTCATGTCCTACAACTCTACAACAAAATGGCCTAGTCGAACGTAAAAATAGAACCTTACAAGAAGCCGTTAGGACAATGCTAAACGAATATAACCTACCTGATAGGTTTTGGGCAGAAGCCGTTAGTACAACTTGTATGTCCAAAATAGGATCCTTCTAGTAAAGAGGCACCTTAAGACCTCGTACGAAATCTATCACGACAAAGTACCTAACATCAAGTACTTTAGAGTATTTGGATGTAAGGTACATATCCTAAACACTAAGGACTACCTAGGAAAGTTCACATCCAAACCTCTATCGGTATCTTCCTAGGATACTCAACTACAAGTAGAGCCTATAGGGTATATAACCATGACACCCTTAGAGTTGAAGAGACCATTAATGTAGTGTTCGATGAAGGACATGAACCTACAAAACTAGTAGCAACACCAACTAGCCAATCGATTCATACCAGACTCGACTCCGACCTTGAGATCGAGTCTAGTATTAATCCTAACCCAAGTCCAACGAGTCATTCTATCGACCAAGTGATAGGTTGATGGTGCAATTGACCCAGGTCACGATTGACCGGACTCGAGTTTGACTCAAGTAAGTGTTTTGATATTTGACATGAATGTCTGACATGTGTTGGAAAGATTACTGATGCAATCAACTCAGGTTAGTATTTGATGTTTGACGATGGTTTGACCATTGTCATGGGAAAAGTCCAAGTCTTGAGTACTTGGCATGTAAAGTCCAAGGATGGGTCTTGGCAAGGGAAAATCCAACATGGGTTGGCAAATGAAAGTCCAAGCATGGGTCATGGCATGGAAAGTCCAACATGGGTTGGCAAGGGAAAGTCCAAGCTTGAGTCTTGGCATTTGGAAAGTCCAAGGGGAATATTGGTAGCATAAAGTCCAAGCAGGAGTCTTAGCAGCATAAGTCCAATGGTTGGTGACGTAAAGTCCAAGCGGGGGTCTTGACAGCGTAAGTCTAATGTGCCTTGGCAGTGTAGACACCGTTAGCATGACAATAGCCGATGGAAGCACATGAAGTTTAGCGTATGGATGAACAAGTCATGGATGACTTGGAGGGATTCAATAGGCGCAAGGCTGACGGAGGCGGGTAGAAGGCTTAGGTCTAGGCTATGGGTGGTCTAGCAAGTATGGGGACACCATACTTGGGTTTAAACCTTATGTTTGAGGTGTATCAGTCGACTGGGACCATGGGTCAGTCGACTGGTAGGAATTAACTAGGGTTTGACTGCGGAAAGTGTCCTAGCAGTCGACTGCCAGAGTTTGGTAGTCAACTGCTGGCCTGAGCAATCGACTAATCATGTGATCAGTCGACTAATGGCCAGGATCTCGAGCACAGAAGGTTCTCCAGTCGAGTGATCGCGTCGACCACTCGACTCATTGAGATATCAATCGACTGATGTGTAAGGTCAGTCGACTGATGGTGTATCCGTTAGATTTTTCCAGTGTGGATCTAGCTATTGTCTCACGACAATAGTGGCACCAGTCGACTAATGGTCCCGGGCAGGCAATTGATAGGCGAAATCCAGCCCGAGTTGTAGGTTTAAAAGGAGCATGGAGGGAAGGATTGAGCACAAGTTTTCTTGGACGATTTGGAGCAATTTGCTATTGCAAATCAGGGTCTTCAAGGCTAGTCCAAGGTAATCAACAAGCAAGCATCCAAAAGATTGTTGTAAAGTGTTGTTGACTTTCTTTTGTTGTATTCATTTGTATTTACTTATTGTTTACTTTTATTACTATTGTAATATCTTGTAAGAGGTTTCTCCACCTTCGACTTATGTCGAGAAAGAGTTTATTGGATTAGTGGTGTGTGGTCGCATCGCTAGAGCTTGTTTGAGCTCGATCCATGGAGTAGGAACCATTTGGTTCCGAACCATGTTATATGATTGTGTTTGTGTGTTTGTATTTCATTATTGTTTTATTTCCTCTGCGCACTAATCATTTGTAGCAAGCACGATCGAACGAATTCCATCAAGCAACACCGACGCTATTCACCTCCCCTCTAGCGGGCGTAATGTTCCTAACAATTAGTATCAGAGCCCGGGGCTCTTCTACAGACTAACCAACGGGAGCAAAAGACGCTAGAGGGAAGAAGATGGAATTCAAAGAAAAAGTGGGATGGACGTCAACACCCCAATTCCATATGCCTTCTATGGACAACAAGGGTTCGAGCAATGGAAGGCATGATTGGAGAACTTCTTCATGATGGACTTTGAAGATTGGATGATCCTAGTGAGGGGTTTTGAATTTCCAAGAGGTCCAAAAGGAGGATACCTCAAGAAGAAGAGATGGACTGAAGAGCAAGTCCAAGCCTTCGAGAGAAATGATAAGGTAAGGCAATTGATATTAAATTCATTACCTAACGATATTGTGTCTAGGTTAGGTGAATGTCTAGATGCCAAGGAGCTATGGGAAAAAGTAGCTAAGCTCCATGAAAATCCATCACCGTCTCAAGAAGAGGAGGAGCCCGAAGATGAAGAAAGCTCATCCTCACAAGCAAGTGAGGATTCGAAAGTTGATAGGGAATCAACATCCGGATCCCGATCAAAAGAGGAAGAAGAGGTGGAATTGGAAGAAGCCTCCACCTCTAGGATTGAGGGGGAGGAGATTAGACCTTCCACTCTGGAGCTTCAAGAAGAGCCTTCCACATCCGGTCAAGATGAAGAAGCTCAAACTCCGGCAACTACGACCACCCTAGGTAACTCTAGCATGTCAATTTTAAATAAAAATCATATAATTTGCTTTGAGTGTAGGGAATCCAGGCACTACAAGAGTAAGTGCCCAAAAAGAGTAAAGAAAGCTCCTTCGACACCAAATGTCAACCCAAAAGTCAAGGATGTCGGTCCCCCGACAATCAAAAGCAAGGAGCAAGTGATTTGCTTCAAATGCTGACAATCGGGATACTACCGGAGTCAATGGCCAAAGGGGGAGAAGAAGACTCAAGGAGTATCACAAGTAGGGGGAGCCTCTAAGGTAAACCCTAAGGTAAAATTCAATAATGCTTCTACTTCAATTAATGGTCAAAAGCATATTAGGAGTAATCTTACTATTTATCATGAAAAATATTCTAGGAATAACAAATATTTTTGCCTAGGAGCTAAAAATGTTCACTTGGAAACTAAGGAGAAATTTGGGACTAATGCCCCTAAAAATATTTTACCTTGGGCATGCATTAAGAAAATTGAGGACCACCTAGGTTTTAACCCCAAATGGACTAGGCATATGCCTAGGAAGAACCATGACCAAAGATTAAATCAAAATTCAAAAATTGGGCAATTAGAAAAGGAAAATCAAGCCTTGAGGCCAAGGCTTGAGAAAATGGAAAATACCCTTAGAATTATGCAAAACCAAATGCAAGGGTCAATTGATCAAAAATCTAGGTCAAATGGTAAAAGTCAACACCAAGAGTCTAGGAGGCAAGGCTCATCTATGGGCAAGAAAGGCTTGAGCCACAAGCTTAGGTCAAAGGTAGATAAGCCTACCTACCATAGTGTTCCATTTGACTATGGAACTAAACTTAGGTCTAGAAAGAGCAAGGTCAATAGGGAAGTCATCCCTAAGGTTGACCAAGGTAGGTGCTTAGTGGCCAAGGTTTCCATGAAACCTAGGAAGACCCTAAGAAGGTTACTAGGGAGGCAATACCTAAGGTTAACCTAGTCAAGACCCAAATGACCAAGGCTTCTAAGCCTAGGAGGGTCATTAGGAGGGTATCTAGGGAGGTTATCCCTAAGGAATACCTAATTAACCCAAGGAGCTCAAATAGGTTTTGGGTTCCTAATAGCGTGATCGATTCACCCTAGATGTGTTTAGGTGTGCCAACTTTAAAAGGATAGGTAGTTAACCTAACCATGGTAGAGGTGACACTTTTGGTTATTTTCAAGGTTATGGATACCTTGGAAGTATATTTGAATTTTAATCCGAAAATATTTTAGGATGTGCCAATATATTTTTGGAATTATGTAAAATCAATCAATTTGACACAATTTAGGTTTAGAGGTCTTAATGTGCCAATTTGGGTTTTTAGCACATTTGGGAGATAATTGACAATATGGCAAAATGGACTTAATAATAACAAATGGCAACTAATATTATAATTTAGGTATTATTATACCTATAGATTTTATTTTCCATGCTTTGTTTGCCATATAACATGCCATGACATCATATCTATTTTTAATTATTTAATATGTCATGATCATGTTTAGGATTAAGTTTAAATGTCATGTATGCTTTGACTCCATTTTATGCCATGACATCATGATTATGAGCATGTGTTTATTTATATCATCATTAATGTCATAATCATTCATGCATTTAATTTGATTAAAATTGAGTTAAGGACAATGGCATGACTTGAAGTCCATTTATAAGGGAATCAAGTAGGGTTGCCTTAGAAAATGCATGAGGCCTTAGTTTAAGATAAACCAAAACCCACATCTCACAACTAATTGACATGTATGTGTATTGATACACTCTAGATACATGTGAGATGCTAGGATATGAGTTGAGTTCAAGGTGCATAGTTTTTGCATCTAGATGAACTAAAACCCATCTAATATTATTGGTGGATCATTGGGAAAGCTTATGTTCAAGTCATGTACATTAAGCCCAAAGAATATGATCCAATATAAGGTTTTGAAAATATTTTAAAATTATTTTGAAAAACCTTACTGTAGTCTATCTTTTGATAGCAATCACCATTGATGAAGTTAATACAAAGTGAGCTAAAACATTGAAATTTCTTCACTTTTGAACTTTGTGTGAATTTCACTATTTTATGGGTAAAATATTTTCCAAACATTTTTCACCCATTATATTGGTCATAAGTATTATACGTATGAAGTTTCATGATTTTTCAAACTACGTATAATTACTTATGTATTTTTTAAATTCGATTCTGATAATTGAAAATAGGATTTTGATTATCGATCATTTACCTCTTGGCAAATAATCAAGAGCATGACATGATAAATTCAATAGTTGATTTCGGATAAACAAGGTATGTTTAGCCCATTTTCAGCTATGTTAGGGTTCCTTAACCACTCCTAGCCCTAAGATATGCTTTGGGAAGCATTAGAAAGGGTGAAAATCTATTGGATATGGATTAGGAAAATTGTTAGGGTGATATATCAATTTTAAGGTGAGTGAAAGTTCAATATTGAACTTTGAACCTTTTTTTTGATGGTTTAGAGTTCCTATTGGCTTAAGGACTTCCCAAGGACATTGTTGGTGCAATGGTCAAAGGGAAGCAAGACTTTAGGGGGAGGTATCCATCATGGAATGATGGATAATATTTTTCCTCATGAGGGGGAAAAATGGGATTTTGAGATATCCAATTTGGAAATTGGGAGAGTTCATAGGAGTGCCTCTCTTAAGTAATATGAGACTTCACTAGGAAGAGTGAAGGCATCCTAGGTGTTTTTGGACCAAGGGGTAGATTGTAAGATCTCATTGGGATATGAGACATTACTGCTTTGGAGAGAACCTTTTTGATGTATGTCAAAAAGGAGGAGAATGTTAGAGTTACCAATTTGGAAAAATTGGTAAGGGAATTTGAGTTAGGGGCCTAACTCAAGGGTGTTTTTGTCAAACATAAAAAATGAGGTGATTGTTGGTGCAATCAGCCCAGGTCACGATTGACCGGACTCAAGTTTGACTCGTGTAAGTGTTTTGATGTTTGACATGGATGTCTGACATGTGTTGGGGAGATTGCTGATGCAATCAACTTAGGTTAGTATTTGATGTTTGACGATGATTTGACCATTGTCATGGGAAAAGTCCAAGTCTTGAGTACTTGGCATGTAAAGTCCAAGAATGAGTCTTGGCAAGGGAAAGTCCAACATGGGTTGGCAAAGGAAAGTCCAAGCATGAGTCTTAGCATGGATAGTCCAATATGGGTTGGCAAGGGAAAGTCCAATCTTGAGTCTTGACATTTGGAAAGTCCAAGAGGAATATTGGCGGCATAAAGTCCAAGAGGGAGTCTTGGCAGCATAAGTCTAATGGTTGGCGGCGTAAAATCCAAAGCGGGAGTCTTGACAGCGTAAGTCCAATGTGCCATGGCGGTGTAGACATCGTTAGCATGACAATAGCCGATGGAAGCACTTGAAGGCTAGCGTATGGATGACTTGGAGGGATCCGATAGGCACGAGGCTGATAGAGGTTGCTAGAAGGCTTATGTCTAGGCTAAGGGTGGTCTAGTAAGTATGGGGACACCATACTTGGGTTAAAACCTCATGTTTGAGATGTATCAGTAGACTGGGACCATGGATCAGTCGACTGGTAGGAGTCAACTAGGGTTTGACTGCGAGAAGTACCCTAGCAGTCGACTGCCAGAGCTTGGCAGTCGACTGCTGGCCTGAGCAATCGACTGATCGTGTGATCAGTCGACTGATGGCTGGGATCTCGGGCACAGAAGGTTCTCCAGTCGAGTGATCACGTCGACCACTCGACTAATTGAGAACAGTCGACTGATGTGTAAGGTCAGTCGACTGATGGTGTATTCGTTGGATTTTTCCAGTATGGATCTAGCCGTTGTCTCATGATAACAGTGGCACCAATCGACTGATGATTTTGAGCAATGGACTGATAGGCAAAATCCAGCCTGAGTTACAGGTTTAAAAGGAGCATGGAGGGAAAGATTGAGCCCAAGTTTTCTTCGACGATTTGGAGCGATTTGCTGTTGCAAATCAAGGTCTTCATGGCTAGTCCAAGGCAATCAACAAGCAAGCATCCAAAAGATTGTTGTAAAGTGTTCTTGGCTTTCTTTTGTTGTATTCATTTGTATTTGCTTGTTGTTTACTTGTATTACTGTTGTAATATCTTGTAAGAGGTTTCTCCACCTCCAACTTGTTGGATCGAGCGGATCGCTAGAGGGGGGTGAATAGCGATAGAAACTTTTCGTTCGAAATCGTTCGTTGAGGCACGAGTAAACGCAGCAGAAAAACACAATAAAAATAAAAACACAATAATATTTTTTACTTGGTTTGTAGCCTTCGGCTACTACTCCAAGGCCCTAGTGGTCCTTGACCACGCACGAAGGGCAAAACACTAAAGAGCTCCTCCTCGTTGGATGTAGGAGTAAATCGGATACAAAAACCACGAAAGAGATTCGAGATAGAGGGACACTCCTCCTCTTCTCGGTACGATAAAACCACAATAAAGAAAAACTCAATGTAAGAATGGAATTAGGCTAAGTTTATATCGATGACTCGTAGATGGAAAGATGAAACCCTAGTCGTCGTGTCTGCAGCGCTTCGTCGTAGGAATGTCGGAGACTCGTAGCGTACCGGAAGCACTTGGAAGCTTTTGAATTGATGAAAAACCCTAGGACAAGCCCTCCTTTTATAGCCTTTGAGCCCCTCATCGAATGGGTCTTCAACCAATAGGAATTGGGCACAAGACTCCTTGAAAAATGGTGATAAAGCTTGACTCCTCGAGGCTGATCCTTGACCATCAGTCAACTGATGGCCATCATCAGTCAACTAATGGCAGCATCAGTCGAATGCTGACCGCAGATAGTCGACTGATAGATGGCAGTCGAGTCCTCCAAGCTGACAGTCGACTGATGCTAGCTGCAAGGAAAAGTTAGCTTAATAAAAACATTATTTAGATAGCCACCAACCGTCCGATCTCGACCTAGACCATCTATAGGATATCTTTGGTCGGATCTACGCTTAAGATCATCCCCGTAAGGAGGATACGACCTCTCTTACTCTCACACACACGAGCTTTACCTCGATACTTACTGTGTTTCTTTCGCTTCCGGCCTTCCACTCGATTCCTTCGGCTCCCTCCGAAGTCACTCGAGTGTCGCCCGACCACCGCGGCTTCTTCCGGGTGTCGCTAGCCTTCAGCTCCAGCATTGACACTTTTCTACACACTCGATTCAGCTCGTGAGATAACGATGTTACCTTAAATTTGTGTTTTTGCCATAATCAAAACACAGGATCGATCATCTGGTGCCCCTGCACCAACACGACTTGTGTCGAGAAGGAGTTTATTGGATTAGTGGTGTGTGGTCGCATCGCTATAGCTCGTTTGAGCTCAATCCGTGGAGTAGGAACCATTCGATTCTGAACCACATTATATGATTGTTTTTGCATGTTTGTATTTCATTATTTCTTTATTTCTGCTGCGCACTAATCATTTGTAGCAAGCACGATCGAACGAATTCCATCAAGCAATGTCGACGCTATTCACCCCCCCCCTCTAGCGGGCGCAACATTCCTAACATAGGTGACCCTAACACAAGTCAAATTAGGATTCGAACGAATCATCCTATCGACCAAGTGATAGGTGATCCTAGCCTAGGAGTTCGAACTAGAGCTTCATACCGAAATCTTAGCCAAATCTCCTTCATTTCTTAAATCGAACGCAAAACCATTGAACAAACCCTTTTTGATCCCGATTGGATTATTGCAATGCAAGATGAGCTAGCTCAATTCACTAGGAACGAAGTTTGGGAATTAGTACCACCACCTAAAGATAAAACAATCATTGGAACAAGGTGGGTCTTTTGAAACAAGCTTGATAATAAAGGTGAAGTAGTTAGAAATAAAGCGAGATTAGTCGTTAAAGGGCTTAGTCAAGTTGAAGGATTAGATTACAATGAGACCTATGCCCCAGTAGCTAGACTATAATCCATCCGAATGTTATTAGCATATGTTGCACATCGAGGATTTAAATTATTTCAAATGGATGTCAAGTCAGCATTCTTAAATGGATATATTAAGGAAGAGGTTTATGTCAACCATCCCCTCGGATTCAAAAGTCTAGATAAACCCGACCATGTCCTTAAACTAAAGAAAGCTCTTTATGGACTCAAACAAGCTACTCGAGCTTGGTACGAGAGGCTTTCAATTTATCTTAAATCAAAAGGGTTTAACCAAGTCCTAGTCGATCCGACCCTTTTCGTAAAAACTGTAGGTAAGGAAATCTTTATAGCCCAAATCTACGTAGACGATATAATTTTCGAAACAACAAATTCGATCCTACTAAATGAGTTCATTTCACTAATAGAAAATTAATTTGAAATGAATTTAGTAGGTGAATTGAGTTTCTTTCTTGGACTACAAATTAAACAAACTAAGGATGGAATATATTTACATAAATAAAAATATACTAGGGAATTAAGTAAACATTTTGGAATGCAAGACGCTAAAACCATCAATACACTGATGTGCACGGTATTTGTGTCGTGGTACAGTTTCAAATTATTTACCGAACCCCCTCTACACTAATATAGCATAGTGGATGACCCGGAACGTTTCCCAACTAGTGTAATCGATAGAATAGTAAACTTAGAATTTCTAATTAATGATAATGCTACTGAATGGGGGTTTGGAATTTAAAAGACTAATCCTACTGAATGAAAGACAATGCAAGTAATTAAATCATTAATCAAACTAACTATGATGACAATGAAATTAAAGAAGATCTAAACTAGGCATGCAAAGGAAAGCATTCAAAAATATAAAGACAGTGCTAAGTACAGAACAATTAAACTAAAGAACAGCTAAGCTAAAGAACCATTAACCTAATGGACAACTATGCAAAGTGCAACTAACCACAAATTAAACTCTAAACTAAGCATCCTAATTAAACTACAACTAAACTACCAATTGAAACTACTAATTAACTATAATACAAACTACGAATTAACTACAATTAAACTACAAGATAAGCTACAATTCACAATGTTGGGGGGCTTTGAATTCAAAAACAATGGAAAGTAAATAAACAATGCAATAATAATGTGAATTAACAGAAATTAAACAATGCAGGTAAAAATGAAAACATCCAAATCAATGGATAAAATCCCCAAATATAATCACCGATCACTCCATGATGGTGACGACAACCCAAACGTGCTCCTCCGATGGATGGAATGGTTGGATCCTTGTCGGAAATCCTCCGACAAGTGCTGAATTGATGGATGAAGAGAGCCCTTGTCTCTAGTGGATGGTGCGGAACTGTCGAATCCTAGTGCATTTGCCGGGAGCCAAACCCGGGTCTCTTGCTTGGAAAGCAATTATCCTAACCATTGGACTACAAAAGCACCGGAACCTAACTGCCTATGGATGACTCTGTAGAGGTGGAGCAGCCCGTAGTTCCGACGTCGGGGACCGAACCCGAGTCTCTCAGTTGTATCCGAGTATACTCACCACTATACTATAATGGAACTCCGGAACTACGAGAAGGGATGGAACCGCATTACAAGATGAAACTCTTCATCGACGATAGAATGAAGTGCTTCCGTCAAAAATTGGCAAATCAAGGGTTGTTGGAGCTGGAATAGGTGATACTGCGACCACGGCAGTAGAAGGTCACCCCCAGCCTTTTGCGACCACGTCCATCTAGGGTAGCTCATCTCCGGTTGCCAGGCATCATAGAAGCACCAGTGAAGATGGTCGAACTCCCAACCGATCGGTGAAGCTGCAGTCTACCCAAATGCATATCTCCGCTCCACCGCTCGGTGAAGCTTCGGATGGGTGGAAGGTGGATGAGATGCCGCTGGATGGCTGCCGAAACACCGTCGAAAATGAAAAGGGGGAAGAAGACAATCGCACATTCTTCACTGGTTGTTCTGTCGCGATTGAAGAAGAAGTCTTTGCGCTTCGCCGCCGGCGCCTTCTGTGCGATTCCTGCTTCCATGCGAGAAAGAAGAAGTCTTCACCGCTCGCGAGGGAGGAAGATCAGCGCCGACTGCTCACGAAGAAGAAGCTCCTGTTTCTACGTCGCGCGATTCTGTGTGCTTTTCTACTATGGAGAAGATGGTTGATTAAATGAATTCTTTGAGCCGTCCAATTCAATGCTCTATTGATCACAACCACCCATTAGATCTAGGTTTTAATGTATCCATTATTCGCTTAATAAGCTGCTCCATCCAACGGTGGTGATCAATTCAACTCTTGATGACCGGATCTGATCAGTCTGAAGGAATGACAGAGATTAAACGGTCCGGTTGAATGGACAAGACGTGTAGATCTTAATGCATAGGCCGGATCGCTCCAGATCCGAATAGATGGCTCAGAATTGATCAGATCTCATCGGACGGTCATGATTTAATAGATTTGAACCCTTTGATTAAACTGCTTCTGATCTTGATAAAATGTCCAAATTAATCCAATTTGAAATGATCCTTCTAGCCCTAGATGAAGCCATATTTGATCCAACTTGAGTCTAGTCCAATGGCTCATCTCGATCTCCTACAAATAAAGATAAAATTTGCATATAAGTTCAAAATTTAGGAGAATTTACAATTAGGTCCAAAAGATGTTCCAACTCATAAAACATGCAAATAATCAATAATAAATCACTAGAGAGGATAAAAATCGTGATATTAAAGACCAAAATAATACAATAAAATAGTAGTGATCAATTCCCCCACACTTATTCTTGTGCGTCCCGAGCAATGAAAGTAAACTAAAAGTATATTTTCCTAGCAATTCCTAAGCATACATAGAAAATAGTGAAAGAAAGTTACCTAGGATTGTCAACTCTCAAAGACTCAAGCAATCATGGACTCAAATCTTACACAGGTTAACAAACATGGTGACTTTAATCCATCCTGAATAAACTAAGAATGATTAAGCCTCACAAGATACGTGGTGATTTCTCTCGCTCTCATAAGCATATAATAGTGGAGTTCACTCAAGCTACTTATGGTTTATGCACTACCATATGCTTGCTTTTCTTCTACCTTCACCACTATATACACATAAGAATACACAATCACTAAAGGCTTATTAGGAATGTAAGGGAAACATGAATGCAAGAGAAATGACAATATGTGTGAAAGGAAAGAAAGGTAAAACATGAAATAGCTACAGAAATGCAAGGAGATATGGAAATACTGGAATACTACATAGATGAGTACAAGAAAACAGTGCCCCAAAAGTTTTCATCCAAGCTAGCATTTTACCATCCACTAAACATGTAAACAACCCCTATCACATTCACAATACAAGTCCAGATATGATATCTAATAACTCTCTCAATAGTTGTAATAAGGGATGTCTATCACAAAAATACTATCACATAGATAAAAAAAACTGCACAACATGTCAAAGATTTTTTTTATTGTCTTTATTGTTTTGGCCAAATGTTCTTTTTTTCCCAATTATTTTTCCAATTTTTTTACTTTTTTTTTCTTCAAATTTTTTTTGACATGCAGTACACTTTTCTATGCTCTAAAACATCAAACTCAGCTATAAAAATAAAAACACGGCTTGTCCATGGTGATCAAGCACGACATGTCTATGCTTACATTAAATTCTCCTGAGCTACTCTCCCCCCCACACTTAAACTTTTGTCCATCCCGGGCAAAAACTCATCATGAAACATCCAATATTCCACATCCAAAAATAGAAATGGAGAAAAAAATGACCTGATGAAAATGTAGGAATAGAAAGACAATAGAATGAATAATGAACATGGCATGACGTATGATAAGGAAATTATTTAAGTAGCATGTGACAACAAAAGTAGTGAAGGGGAAACATGTGAGAATGCCTTTATAGTAATCATGCAAACCTATGGTTGTGTGGTCTCGAAAGAATCAAAGCAAATTCTAGAGTTACAACAACCACAAGTGCACCACACACAAATAATAAGAATAGGCACAATACTCACTAGGAATGAAAAAAAATCATCTTAATCTATCAACATAGAATCCATCACCAAGGAGTAACCATATGCAATCGAATAATCCATTCATGACAATAAATCCCCGAAACTCGACAATCAAATTTAACTAGCTTTCACGACTTCTAAGATGATATAAAGGAATGCATAGGAAATTTATTTGAAAGCATCGACAAAAATAAAAACTCAACAAACAAAACATAACAACTAAAACAAAAAAACAAATAAAGTAAAAGAAGTATATATACAATGAAAAGAAAGGTAGATGGGATAGAACAAAATCCCCTGAGGTCCTACCAGTTGGAGGCGATTCAGTAAGAATATCTAGGCTGGGAGTGGGATGGATCGAATGGAGGTGAGTGCTCTCTTGATGTGATCAGGGTATTTCCATGCTGCTCCCTCCGAAATGATCATTACCTCATCATATATACTCTCTGGTGGTCAGAGGCGATCAGAAAAAGTATCCAACCTTGGGGTTGGATTACTTCATTTGTTGATAGGGCTTTCATTGGCAACTTCTTGGTGACTCTATCTCAGGTGGGAGTGTCCAGTCTGGGGGTGTCCAACTATCCACCACTCCTGTGTCAGCATCCTCAACATCTGAAACAACAGCAACTTCATCAATGAAATCACATCCATCAGTGTTCGAAATCACATCACAGCACAATGGTTTATAGGAGTCCTGTGTAGTAGTATGCCTATCACCCACTCCACAATCCATCTCCCTAAGCGTGTCGATATCCACATAAGTGGTCTTTGACAGAGGCTGAATGAACTCTTGTGTTGCATTTGGCTGAAGGATGTTGCAATTTGATCTAGCTGTTTGATCAATGATGCTAACTATCACTGTAGTCTCAATACTACTGATTATAGAGATCCATGTTTCTCAGAAAAGAGAATTCCTGATCTTTCCTAAAACACCAACAAATAAATCAAAAGACATAGGAAGTAGACATGACAAAATACATGGATATACAGAAAATGAAAGAATGAAGCCGTAATTTTTCTTTTTATTTGAAAAATGGGAAAATGGTCCTAAGTTTACTAAGCATCATTATACTCCCCGGCAACGGCGCCAAAATTTGATGTGCACGGTATTTGTGTCATGGTACCATTTCAAATTATTTACCGAACCCCCTCTACACTAATATAACATAGTGGATGACCTAGATCATTTTCCAACGAGTGTAATCGATAGAATAGTAAACTTAGGATTCCTAATTATTGTTAATGCTACTGAATCGGGGTTTGGAATTTAAAAGACTAATCCTACTGAATGAAAGACAATGCAAGTAATTAAATCATTAATCTAACTAACTATGATGACAATGAAATTAAAGAAGATCTAAACTAAGCATGCAAAGGAAAGCATTAAAAAATATAAAGACAGTGCTAAGTACAAAACAATTAAACTAAAGAATAGCTAAGCTAAAGAAGCATTAACCTAATAGACAACTACGCAAAGTGCAACTAACCACAAATTAAACTCTAAACTAAGCATCCTAATTAAACTACAACTAAACTACCAATTGAAACTACTAATTAACTCTAATACAAACTACGAATTAACTACAATTAAACTACAAGATAAGCTACAATTCACAATGTTGGGGGGCTTTGAATTCAAACACAATGGAAAGTAAATAAACAATGCAATGATAATGTGAATTAATAGAAATTAAACAATGCAGGTAAAAATGATAACATCCAAATCAATGGATAAAATCCCCAAATATAACCACTGATCACTCCACGACGGTGACGACAACCCAAATGAGCTCCTCCGGTGGATGGAATGGTTGGATCCTTGCCGAAAATCCTCCGACAAGTGCTAAATTGATTGATAAAGCGAGCCCTTGTCTCCAGTGGATGGCGCGAAACTGTCGAATCCTAGTGCATTTGTCGGGAGCCGAACTCGGGTCTCTTGCTTGGAAAGCAATTATCCTGACTGTTGGACTACAAAAGCACCGGAACCTTACAGCCTATGTATGACTCTATGGAGGTGGAGCAGCCGTAGTTCCACCGTCGGGGACCGAACCCAAGTCTCTCAGTTGTAGCTGAGTATACTCACCACTATACTACAACAGAACTCCATAACTGCAGGAAGGGATGGAACCGAATTACATGCTGAAACTCTTCGTCGGCGATCGAATGAAGTGCTTTCGTCGAAAATTGGCAAATCAAGGGCTGCCGGAGCTGGAATAGGTGTTGTTGCGATCACGGCAGTAGAAGGTCACCCCCAGCCTTCTGCGACCACGTCCAGCTAGGGTAGCTCAGCTCCGGTTGCCAGGCATCATAGAAGCACCGGTGAAGATGGTTGAACTCCTAGTCGATCGATGATGCTACAGTCTGCCCAAATGCACATCTCCGCTCCGTCGTTCAGTGAAGCTTCGAATGGGTGGAAGGTGGATGAGACGCCACTAGATGGCTGTCGGAACACCGCTGAAAATGAAAAGGTGGAAGTAGACAATCGCACGTTCTACACTGGTTGTTCTGTCATGATTGAAGAAGAAGTCTCTGCACTTCGCCACCGGTGCCTTCTGTGCGATTCCTGTTTCCGTGCGAGAAAGAAGAAGAAGTCTTCGTCGCTCGCGAGGGAGGAAGATCGACGTCGACTGCTCCCGAGGAAGAAGCTCCGGTTTCTGCGTCGTGCGATTCTGTGTGATTTTCTACTATGGAGAAGATGGTTGATTAAATGAATTCTTTGAGCCGTCTGATTCAATGCTCTCTTAATCACAGCCACCCATTAGATCTAGGTTTTAATGTATCCATTATTCGCTTAATAAGCTTCTCCATCCAATGGTGGTGATCAATTCAACTCTGGATGACTGGATCTGATCAATCTAAAGGAATGGCAGAGATCAAATGGTCCGGATGAATGGCCAAGATGTGTAGATCTTAATGCATGGGCCAGATCGCTCCAGATCCGAATAGATGGCTCAGAATCGATCAGATCTCATCGGACGGTCAGAATTTAATAGATCTGAACCCTTTTATTAAACTGCTTCTGATTTTGATAAAATGTCCAGATTAATCCAATTTGAAATGATCCTTCTAGCCCTAGATGAAGACATATTTGATTCAACTTGAGTCTAGTCCAGTGGCTCATCTCGATCTCCTACAAATAAAGATAAAATTTGCATATAAGTCTAAAATTTAGGAGAATTTACAATTAGGTCCAAAAGATGATCCAACTCTTAAAACATGCAAATAATCAATAATAAATCACTAGAGAGGATAAAAACCGTGATATTAAAGACCAAAATAATTTAATAAAATGGTAGTGATCATACACCCATGGCAACTAATGTCAATATAGGAGAGGACTTAGAAGGAAAGCCCATCAACCTAAAATACTATAGGAGTGCAATAGGGAGTCTTCTATACTTAATTGCGAGTCGACTCGACATTTTATTTGTAGTAAGTATATGCACAAGGTTTCAAACTTGTGCCAAGGAGTCTCACCTAACCCTAGTCAAGCGTATCCTTAGATATCTAAAGGGCACACTAAGCATAGGTATTTGGTACCCTAGATCTACCAAGTTCGAACTAATTGGCTACTCCGACTCAGACTATGCCAGTAGTAAACTCGATAGAAAGAGCACGAGTGGTTGTTATCAACTTCTCGGCTCAAGTCTAGTGAGTTGGTGCGGTAGGAAGCAACACTATGTTGCCTTATCTACCACCGAAGTCGAATACGTCGTAATGGGTGAGTGTGTGGCTCAGCTTCTTTGGATGAAGCACACTCTCCAAGACTTTAACTTAAACTTCAACAATATTAAAACTCACGTAGATAATATTAGCTCAATCAACTTAACCAAAAATCCTATATGCCACTCTAGGACTAAACATATAGAGATCAAACACTACTTTATTCGAGAACATGTAGCCAACGAAACCATACAACTCAAATACGTGGAATCCAAGTCAAACCTAGCTGATCTTTTTACTAAACCCCTACCCGAAGCCAAATTTAGTCTATTAAGACGAAAATTGGGCATTTACATAATAGAGTAGGATTTACAAATCATAACTTCTTATAACTCTATTATTTACTTTTCTTGTTAATGGAATTAGCTTAGGGCTTACCCTAGATATCATGTACCTATAGATTTAAGGAGCCAACACATCTCACAACACGTAGGATCAATATGTTTGTGTACTTAGCCACGTAGATGGGCGTGAGATGTTAGGACCTTACTCTTAGTTCCAGATGTAGAGCTAGTGCATCGCCATGAACCATGGAGTATAATCATCTATATTAACCGACTCTGATAAGGACTTATTGATCATTTCATATCAATCAAGTCAAAAAGAGTTGAGCATACAAATAGATGAGCTTATTTTTAATATATTATTTTCAAAATTATATGGAATATGCTTGGACTTGGAACTAAAACTTAAAACTATAATTTTATGTTTCTCAAAACCCCCCCACTCTTTCCGATTTATGGAAAAAGGGGGAGAAAAGGCCAAAGTTAAGGGATCATTTTTTTGATAACATAACATAATCTATATTCTCATGGCCAAAAGTTAATAAAGTTAATGTTTACTTAACTTAATTTTTGCAAACTTAATTCTATTAGTTGAAAAAGGGGGAGAAAGGCAAAGTTAAGAAATCTTCTTAACATAAACTTATTTTTAATACTAAGGCCAACTTTAAGTAATTGTTAATTACTTAAACTCTTCCTATGTAGCAAACATCAAGGGGGAGGGTTAAGACCTTCTTTCAAAAACTCACCCTCGGTCAAGGGGGAGGTTTCCTCAAGGGGGAGTACTTGAAAGAGAGTCTCTATTACTCCCACTTAATTTTCAAATTAAATTCTTCATTTCAATTTCATGATAATGCATATTATTTCCTTAACCTTGTATGATTTTGCCATAGATCAAAAAGGGGAAGATTGTTAGTGAGTAGGCACCTAAGTCGAACCTGAGTTTTGATTATAGCAAATGATACAAAGTTAAGCTCATTTTGTTATCTCACGAGCTAAATCAAGTGTGCAGAAAGTGCTAAAGCTAGAGATGAAGATCAACGACACCCAAAGGGAATCGTGGTGGTTGGGCGACACCGGGAGGACTTCGGAGGAAGCTGAAGAACTCAGGTGAATGTTGGTGCAATCGGCCCAGGTCACAATTGACCAAACACGAGTTTGACTCGAGTGATGTTTTGATGTTTGACAAAGTGAGTTGACATTGATGTTTGACATTAGTGTCTATTGATGTTTTGGGGAGATTATTTATACAATCGACCCGGGTTATGATTAACCGAACTGGAGTTTGACTCGAGGGAGACTTTGATGGTTGAGTAGGGTTGACCATGTGATTATGGGAAAGTCCAAGCATGGGTCTTGGCAAGGTAAAGTCCGAGTCATGGGTACTTGACATGGAAAGTCCAACATGGGTTAGCAAGGGAAAGTCCAAGCTTGAGTCTTGGCATTTGAGAAGTCCAAGGGGTTTGATATTGGCGGCGTAAAGTCCAAGCGGGAGTCTTGGCAGCATAAGTCCAATGGTTGGCGGCGTAAAGTCCAAGCGGAGTCTTGGCAGAGTAAGTCCAATGTACCTTGGTGGTGTAGACACCGTTAGCATGACATAGACGATGGAAGCACCTGAAGGCTAGTGCGATGGATGAACAAGTCGTGGATGACTTAGAGGGATCCGAGAGGCATGAGGTTGTTGGAGGTGGCTAGAAGGCTTAGGTCTAGGCTAAGGGTGGCCTAGCAAGTATGGGGGAACCATACTTGGGCTAAAACCTCATGTTTAAGATGTGTCAGTCGAATGGTGCCATGTGTCAGTCGACTGGCTGAATCAACTAGGGTTTGACTGTGGGAATAGGCTCAACAATGACCGCGGGCGATCGATCGATCGATCGATCGCCGATCGATCGTGTGATCACCGACCGGTGCTCGTTTTGGAGCACGATCGAGTCTCACTCGGCCGCGTCGATGGTCGTGATGGCTTGATCAGTCGACTGATGCTCATGATCAGTCCACTGATGTCCTAGCCGTTGGATTTTTCCAGTGTGGATTACACCGTTATCTCATAGCAATAGTGTGATCAGTCGACTGATGGTCCCGAGCAGTCGACTGATCGACTTTTTTTAGCAGAGGTAGAAGCTTTTAAAGGAGCTCGTAGAGGAGGAAAAAGGCAGCGATTTTCTTGGGCAAATTGAAGGGGAGAGTTGGTGCTTTTCAGTCCTTCAAGGCTAGTCCAAGGAAATCAAAGATCAAGCAACCAAAGTGCTCTTGTAAAGTGTTTTTCTTTACTTGCATTGTATTTCTCATTTGTATTATCTTGTATCTTTTGTATTGCTTAATGTAATCATTGTACGAGGTTTCTCCACCTCTGACTCGTGTTGAGAATGAGTTATTTGTGATTAGTGATTGCATGTGCATCACTAGAGCTCTTTAGAGCTCGATCCATGGAGTAGGAACCGTTTGGTTCCGAACCACGTTATATGATTATGTTCTTATTGTGTTTGTCTTATTTCGTTATTGTCATTATCTATATTCCGCTGTGCTAACGAAATTTGTAGACGAACACGTGAACGAGTTCCATCACGCAACGAATCGATGCTATTAACCCCCCTCTAGCTTCCTCAAATATCCTACAATTGGTATCAGAGCCCGGGGCTCTTCTACAGATTAACCGCCTGGAGCTAAAGAAGCTAGAGGGAAGATGGAATTCCAAGACAAGCTTCGATGGGACATCAACACTCCACCGCCATATGACCGAGAAGATTTTCTGGCGTAGAGAGTAAGAATGGAGACATTCTTGATGATGGATATAGAGGATTGGTTCATCCTCATAGAAGGCTTTGAACCTCCTTGTGATAAGAAGGGAAACATCTTGAAATTGAAGAAGTGGACACAAGAGCAACGTCTCAAGTTCAAGACCGAAGTCAAGGTATCAAAGCTTTTAGAAGATTTGATACCTTATGACATTTTGTCTAGTTTAGGTGAATTTCAAGATTCCAAGGAGCTATAGGACAAATTGGCCAAGTTCCATGAGAAGCCTCACTTGGCACAAGTAGAAGAAGAAGAATCTTCATCTTCACAAGCGAGTGAGGACTCGGAAGTTGAGAAGGAATCAACTTTCAGATTGGTGGAAGAAGAGGAGACCTCCACCTCTAGGATTGAGGGCGAGGAGATTAGAGCATCTACACCGGAGAAATCTCAAGAAGAACCATCTACATCCAGTAGAGAGGAAGAGCAAGCTCAAGAGAACCTCACCACCACCCTAGGTAACTCAAGCATGTCAATTAATAATAAAATTCATATAATATCCTTTGAGTGTAGGGAATTCGGACACTACAAGAGTAAGTGTCCAAAAAGGGTCAAGAAAGCTCCTTCGGCACCAAAAGTCAATGAAAAAGTCAAGGATGCCGGTGTCCCCACCAAGAAGAGCAAAGAGCACGTCATTTGCTTCAAATGCCGACAACCGAGACATTACCGGAATCAATGCCCAAAGGGGGAAAAGAAGAGGCAAAATGGAGCATCACAAGTAGGGGAAGCCACTAAGGCAAACCCTAAGGTATATCATGTTAATAATGCTTCTTCTTTAGTTAAAAGTCAAAAGCATGCTAGAAATAGAGAATATTGCTTAGTAGCTAAGAAAGTCAACCTTAGGAAGAAGGAGAAATTTGAGACTAATGTCCCTAGAAATATTTTACCTAAGGACAACTCTAGGTCAAACAATTCTAGACAAATCCTACCTAGGGAAACCATTAGAAAGGTACAAGAGCATCTAGGTCTCAACCCTAAATGGACTAGGCATATGCCTAGAAAGATCCATGCCCAAGGTTTAAATAAAAATTCTAAAATTAGGAAATTAAAATTAGAGAACCAAGCCTTGAGGTCAAGGCTTGAAAAACTTGAAAAGACCTTCAATAAGATGCAAAATCAATTTCAAGGGTCTAATGGTCAAAGTCAAGGGTCTAGGACTCAAAGTCAACACCTAGGGCCAAAGAGAGAAAAGTCAACCAAGGGAATGAAGAGTTGGGTCACAAACCTAAGCCTAAGGTGGTGTATCATAGTGTTCCATTTGATTATGGAACAAAAATTAGGTCTAGGAAGACCAAGGTTACTAGGGAAGTTATCCCTAAGAGTAACCAAGATTTGTGCCTAGTGGCTAGGGTTTCAAGGAAACCTAGGGTGGCCACTAAGAAGGTTACTAGGGAGGCAATCCCTAAGGTTAACCATGTTAAGACCACAATGACCAAGGCTAACAAGCCTAAGAGGGTCATTAGGAAGGTATCTAGGGAAGTTATCCCTAAGGAATACCTAGTAAACCCTAGGAGTTCAAATAGGTTTTGGGTTCCTAAGAGCGTGATTGATTCACGCTAGATGGTTTAGGGTGTGCCAACCTTGATTGGATGGGTAGTTAACTCAACCATGACAAAGGTGGCACTTTAGGATATTTTCAAGGTTATGGATACCTTGGAAATAGATTTAATTTATGATCCTAAAAGATTTTAGGATGTGCCATACATTCTTGGAATTATGAAAAATCAATTAAATTGGCACAATTTAGGATTAGAGGTTATAGTGTGTCATTTTGGATTTTTGGCACACTAGGGAGAAAAGTGATAATATGGCAAAATATATTTAATCATATCAAATGGCAATTAATATTAAAATTTCAGTTGTTTCTATACCTATACTTTTTATTTGTCATGCTTTGTTTTTCATATAACATGTCATGACATCATATCTATTTTTAATCATTTATATGTCATGATCATGTTTAGGATTAAGAATTAATGTCATGTATTTTTAGATTATATCATATGACATGACATCATGATCATTGGCCATGCTTAATTTTTGCTATCATTTATGTCATGATCATACTTCATGCATTTAAATTGATTAAAATTGAGTTAAGGACTTTGACATGACTTGGAGTCACATGTATAAAGGAATAAAGTAGGGTTACCTTAGAAAAATATATGAGGCCTTAGATTAGGATAACCAAAACCCACATCTCACATCTAAATTGACATGTATATGTATTTTATACACCCTAGATACATGTGAGATGCCAAGATATGAGTTAAGTTCAAGGTGTATAGTTTTTGCATCTAGATGAACTAAAACTCATTTTATTTTAATGATGGATCATTGGGAAAGCTTGTGTACAAGTCATATATATTGAGCCCAAGGAATATGATCCAAAATAAGGTTTTGAAAATATTTTAAAATCATTTTGAAAAACCTTGGTGAAGTCTATCTTTTGATAGCAATCACCATTGATGAGATTGATACAAAGTAAGCCAAAACTTAGAAGTTTTTATTCACTTTTGGATTTTGTATCAATTTCGATATTTTATTGGTAAAATAATTTTCAAATATTTTTCACCCATTGTATTGACTATAAGTAATATACGTATGAAGTTTCACGATTTTTCGATATATGTAGAATTACTTATGAATTTCCAAAATTAGTTTCTGATAACTGAAATTCGGAAATTTCAGTTATCGATCAATCGCCTGGTCGATCATTAGGCTGATTTTGGGAAAATAAGGTTTGTTTAGCCCCTGTTCAGCTGCGGTTAAGGTCCCTAACCACTTCTAACCCTAGGATATGCTTTAGGAAGCATTATAAAGGGTGAAAATCCATTGGATATGGATTAAGAGAAGTGTTAGGATAATGTATCAAATTTAAGGTGGGGAGAGTTCATGTTTGAACTTTTAACCTTACTTTTGATGGTTTAGAGTTCCTATTGGCTTAGGGACTTCCCATGGACATTGTTGGTGCAATGGTCAAGGGGGAGCAAGCCTTTAGGGGGAGGTATCCATCTTGGGATGATGGATGGTAATTTTCCTCATGAGAGGGAAAATGGGATTTTGAGATACCAAATTTGGAAATTGAGAGAAAGTATAGGATTGCCTCTCTTGAGTGATATGGGACTTATCACTAGGAAGATAGTAGGCATCCTAGGTATCTTTGGACCAAGGGGGAGATTATAAGATCTCATTGGGACATGAGACATTGACCTCCTTGGAGAGTAAACCTTTTTGATGTATGTCAAAAAGGGGGAGAACATAAGATTACAAATTTATAAAATTGGTAAGGGAATTTGAGTTAGGGACCTAACTCAAGATTGTTTTTGTCAAACATCAAAAAGGGGGAGATTGTTGGTGCAATCGACCCAGGTCACGATTGACCAGACACGAGTTTGACTCGAGTGATGTTTTGATGTTTGACAAAGTGAGTTGACATTGATGTTTGACATTAGTGTCTGTTGATGTTTTGGGGAGATTGTTTATACAATCGACCCGGGTTATGATTAACCGGACTCGAGTTTGACTCGAGGGAGACTTTGATGGTTGACTAGGGTTGACCATGTGATTATGGGAAAGTCAAAGCATGGGTCTTGGCAAGGTAAAGTCCAAGTCATGGGTACTTGGCATGGAAAGTCCAACATGGGTTGGCAAGGGAAAGTCCAAGCTTGAGTCTTGGCATTTGAGAAGTTCAAGGGGTTTGATATTGGTGGCGTAAAGTCTAAGTGGGAGTCTTGGCAGCATAAGTCTAATGGTTGGCGACGTAAAGTCCAAGAAGAATCTTGGCAGCGTAAGTGCAATGTGCCTTAGCGGTGTAGACACCGTTAGCATGACATAGCCAATCAAAGCACTTGAAGGCTAGCGCGATGGAAGAACAAGTCATGGATGACTTGGAGGGATCCGAGAGGTGTGAGGCTGATGGAGGTGGCTAGAAAGCTTAGGTCTAGGCTAAGGGTGGTCTAGCAAGTATGGGGAAACCATACTTGAGCTAAAACCTCATGTTTGAGGTGTGCCAGTCAACTGGTGCCATGTGGTAGTCGACTGGCAGAGTCAACTAGGGTTTGACTACGGGAATAGGCCTAGCAGTCGACTACCAGAAGTGGGTAGTCGACTGATCATGTGACCAGTCGACTGGTGCTCAGGTTTTAGAGCACAGAATGGAGTCTCACTTGACCGCAACGGTCAACAGTCAAGTGATGGCTTGATCAGTCGACTGATGCTCATGATCAGTCGACTGATGTCCTAGCCGTTGGATTTTTCCAGCATGGATTACACCGTTGTCTCATAGCAACAGTGTGATCAGTCTACTAATGGTCCCGAGCAGTCGACTGATCAACTTTTTTCAGCACAGGTAGAAGCTTTAAAAGGAGCTCGTGGAGGAGGAAAAAGGCAGCGATTTTCTTGGGCAAATTGAAGGGGAGAGTTGGTGCTTTCCAGTCCTTCAAGGCTAGTCCAAGGCAATCAAAGATCAAGCAACCAAAGTGCTCTTGTAAAGTGTTTTTCTTTACTTGCATTGTATTTCTCATTTGTATTAGCTTGTATCTTTTGTATTGCTTAGTGTAATCATTATACGAGGTTTCTCCACCTCCGACTTGTGTCGAGAAGGAATTATTTGTGATTAGTGATTGCATGTGCATCACTAGAGCTCTTTAGAGCTCGATCCGTGGAGTAGGAACCGTTTGGTTCCGAACCACGTTATATGATTATGTTCTTGTTGTGTTTGTCTTATTTCGTTATTGTCATTATCTATATTCCACTGTGCTAATGAAATTTGTAGATGAACATGCGAACGAGTTCTATCACGCAATGAATCGACACTATTCACCCCCCTCTAGTGGCCTCAAATATCCTACAGTGAAGACCAGAAGCAAAGCTTCAAAGGTAAAGGTTGAGGTAAGCTCGTGTGAGTGAGTGTAAGTAAGGTCATGTCCTCCATACGGGGACATCCTTAGGCATCGATCCGACCAAGACTTCCCATGGAAGGTCTAAGTCAAGATCGGATAGTAAATGGCCATCGAGCTTACTTATATTAACTGCATTTTCGAGCTAACTCTTCATTGCTGCTAGAAACCCTACCATCAGTTGACTGATGGCTTGTATCAATCGACTGATACCTCCAACAGTCGACTGATAGGGTTGATCAGTCGACTACTGGTCAAGGATCAGCCTCGAGGAGAGTCAAAGCTTATCTCCATTTCTCAAGGGCTAGGTGGCATCACCTCATGAAACCTCATCTTAACGATTAGGGTTTCATAAGGCTATAAAAGTAGGGGTTCTCCACCTTTTTCCCATCATTCCAAGTGCTCCAAAATGCTCCCACAACGTCACTCTCCTACGATGACTCTACTACGCCAAAGTGTCGCCGGAACGACGATGACTCAACCTTAGCTCTAGATCTTCTTAGTCGTCGGTATAAACATCTTTATTTAGAGTCTTAATTGTGCATTCTTTTTGTTTTCAGAGCTTTAATCGTAACAAGGAGAGGGGGAGTGTCCCTCAACCTTGAGTTTTATTGTTTTCTTGTAATTGCTCACTCCTACCTCTAACGAGGAGGAGTATTTTAGTGGATTGCCCTCCGTACACGGTCTAGGACCATTAGGACCTTGGATTAGCAGCCGAAGGCTGTGAACCAAGTAAAAAAGAAATAGTGTTTTTTAGTTTCCGCTGTGCATTTCTTTATTTCTCGTATTTTATATCAAACGAACGAAAAGTTTTAACATGCGCTATTCACCCCCCCTCCCCCTCTAGTGCTCAAATCGATTCAACATAAGTGTTGTGTTGACAGAGCAGTGTGGGCATTTCCTGATTGATATATGCAATTCCCGAGTAGTGTATGTAATTCCCGAGTAGTATATGTAATTTTCAAGCTGAGTAAGGATGAGCAGAATAGTTGTGCTAAGAGATAAGTGTTGTGTTGATGTGTGGTCATTTCTCGATTGATATATGTATTGCACGTGTGGTGTATGTAATTCCCGAGTGATATTTGTATTTCTCGTGCCAAGTAGGAGGAGCAGTGCAGATAGGTCAGAGTGCATTTGTGAGTTGGGATTTTTCGAGCAGTTTATGTATTCTCCAAGCAGTGTTTATGTTTCTCGAGCACTCAGTATATTGTTGGTGTAATCAGCCCAGGTCACGATTGACCAGGACTCGAGTTTGACTCGAGTGATGTTTTGATGTTTCGACAAAAACATATGACAATGTAATTGTCATGGGAAAGTCCAAGTCTTGTGTACTTGGCATGGAAAGTCCAAGTGGAACACTTGGCATTTGGTAAAGTCCAAGTCTTGAGTACTTGGCATGGAAAGTCCAAGTGGAACACTTGGCATTTGGTAAAGTCCAAGTCTTGAGTACTTGGCATGAAAAGTCCAAGCATGGGTCTTGGCAATGTAAAAGTCCAAGCATGGGTCTTGGCAATGTAAAAGTCCAACATGGGTTGGCAAGGGAAAGTTCAAGCATGGTCTTGGCATTTGAGAAGTCCAACATGGGTTGGCAAGGGAAAAATCCAAGCATGGGTCTTGGCAATGTAAAAGTCTAACATGGGTTGGCAAGGGAAAGTCCCAGCTTGAGTCTTGGCATGAGAAGTCCAAGGGGTTTGATATTGGCTGCGTAAAGTCCAAGCGAGAGTCTTGGCAGCATAAGTCCAATGGTTAGCGGCGTAAAGTCCAAGCGGAGACTTGGCGGCGTAAGTCCAATGTGCCTTGGCGGTGTAGACACCGTTAGCATGACATAGTCGACGGAAGCACCTAGAGGCTAGCGCGATGGATGAACAAGTCATGGATGACTTGGAGGGATCTGAGAGGCGTGAGGCTGATGGAGGTGGCTAGAAGGCTTAGGTCTAGGTTAAGGGTTGTCTAGCAAGTATAGGCGCACTATACTTGAGTTAAAACCTCATTTTTGAGGTTGGCGATCGCCATTATGGCGGTCGGCCGTCGTGAGTCGAGTTATTTGCGACTTAGAGCCGGAAATGCTCTGGCAGCGCATTTGCTCATTAGAGCCGATGCTCGGTGTCGCCATCGATGTCGAGCAATGATCGGCCATCGATCGATGCGAAGCCGATCCTAATGGCTCGCATGACCGACAACGGCGGTCGAGCATTATGGGGACGATCGATAGCCGATCGGCCGCAATAAAGGGAGCGTGGAGGATTTCATCATAAGTTCATTGGGGGCTTTGGTGAGGCGATTTGCAGGTGCATTTCAGGGTCCTTCAAGCTCATCCAAGCAACTAACAAGCAAGCGTTCAAAACCCTAGTTTGTAAAGTGTTCTTTACATTTTCACTTGTATTTGCTTGTATTTCTTTCGTTTATTGTTGTAAATGTTTGTACGAGGTTTCTCCGCCTCCGACTTGTTGTCGAGAAGGAGTTTATTGATTAGTGATTGCATTGGCGTCGCTAGAGCTCGTTAGAGCTCGATCCGTGGAGTAGGAACTGTGTGGTTCCGAACCACGTTAAATCTTCATGTTATTATGTTTGTGATTGTGTTTCGTTATTGTTATCATATATATATATTCCGCTGTGCTAACGAAACTTGTAGACACGAACACGCGATCGAATTCCATCTACGAATGGTCAAATGCTATTCACCCCCCGTCTAGCGGCGTCAAATCTCCAACAAGTGGTATTAGAGCCCGGGGCTCTTCTACGGACTAACCGCCGGGAGCTAAGACAAAGAGGCTAGAGGGTGAAGATGGAAGAACCATTGGGATGGGACATCAACACCCCAATTCCCTATTCCTTCTATGGACGAGAAGGTTTCAATTCTTGGAAGGCGAGAATTGAAGATTTTTTGATGATGAGAGACCTTGAGGAGTGGTCCGCATTGATGGAAGGATTTGAATATCCTAAGGGACCAAAGGGAGGGTTTCTCAAGAAGAAGAAGTGGAGTGAGGAGCAACTCCAACAATTCGATAAAAACAAGAAGGTAATCAAATTCATTTTTGATTTAATTCCTAATGACCTCTTGTGTAGTCTAAGTGACTATGTGGATGCCAAGGAGCTATGGAGCGATTTGGCTAAGCTCCATGAAAGTCTATCATCGGTCCAAGAAGAAGGACCATCACCCTCTCAAGCTCAAGCAAGCACATCCCCATCTAAAGAGCTTGAAGAGTTGGAAGTTGATAGGGAGTCGACTTCCGGATTGGAGAAAGAAGAGGTGGAAGAAGCATCCACCTCAAGGATTGAGGGGGAGGAGAGAACTTCCATACCGGAGCCGGAACAAATTCAAGAAGAAGTCTCAACCTCCGGGAGGAATGAAGAATCCACTCCAATCACCACATCCACCATAGGTAACTCAAACATATCAATTTGTAATAAAAATCATATCATATGTTTTGAGTGTAGAGAAGCTAGGCACTACAAGAGCAAGTGCCCAAAGAAGGTTAGGAAAGCTCCACCGGCACCAAAAGTCAAGGATGTCGATGCCCCAAGTCAAAAGAGCAAGGAGCATATCATATGCTTCAAGTGCAACTTAAAGGGGCATTACCGGAGTCAGTGTCCTAGGGGGAGCAAAAAGACCCAAGAAGGAGCTATACATGTAGGGAGAGCCTCCTAGGCAAACCCTAAGGTATATTTCAATAATGCACCTTCTAGATTTAATAGTCAAAAGCATGCTAGGAATTTTAATTCCCTTGCAATTCATAAAGAGCATGCTAGAAGTAAGGAATTTTGCTTAGGTGCTAAAAGTGTTTACCTTAGGAGTAAGGAGAAATTTGGGACTAATGTCACTAAAAACAATTTACCTAAGGACAAACTTAGGTCAAATAACTCAAGATCAATTTTACCTAGGGAGACAATTAGAAAGGTGCAAGAGCACCTAGGTCTAAACCCTAAATGGACTAGGCATATGCCTAGAAAGTCCCATGCCCAAGAATTTAATCAAAAATCAATTGGGCAATTGGAATTAGAAAACCAAGCATTGAGGTCAAGGCTTGAGAAACTAGAAAAGACCCTTAGGAATATACAAAACCAATTTAAAGGGTCTAATGGTCAAAGTCAAAGGTCCAAAAGTCAAAGTCAACACCAAGGACCTAAGAGTCAAAAGTCAACCAAGGGCAAGCAAGGTTTGGGTCACAAACCTAAGCCTAAGGTAGCTTACCATAGTGTTCCATTTGATTATGGGACACAAACTAGGTCTAGGAAGACCAAGGTCAATAGGGAAGTCATCCCTAAGGTTGACCAAAGGTTGTGCCTAGTGGCTAGGGTTTCTAGGAAACCTAGGGTGGCCACTAAGAAGGTTGCAAGGGGAGTTACCCCTAGAGTCAACCTAGGTAAGACCCAAATGACCAAGGCCAACAAGCCTAGGAGGGTCATTAGGTAGATATCTAGGGAGGTTATCCCTAAGGAATACCTAATTAACCCTAGGAGCTCAAATCGGTTTTGGGTTCCTAAGAGCGTGATTGATTCACGCTAAGATGGGTTTAGGGTGTGCCAACCTTGATTGGATGGGTAGTTAACTCAACCATGATAAAGGTGACACTTTAGGATATTTTCAAGGTTATGGTTACCTTGGAAATAGATTTGAATCAATATCCTAAAAGATTTTAGGATGTGCCAATGCACTTTTGAAATTAAGAAAAATCAATTAAATTGGCACGATTTAGGTTTAGAGGTTAGTGTGCCATTTTGGGTTTTTGGCACACTAGGGAGATTAGGTTAATATGGAAAAATATGATTAATCCCAACAAATGACAATTAATATTAAAATTTAGGTATTATTATACCTATATATTTTATATGTCATGCTTTGTTTGTCATATAACATGCCATGACATCATGCTTACTTTTAATCATTTTATATGTCATGTTCATGTTTTAGGATTAAGGTTTTAAATGTCATATGTTTTTAGATTTCATCTTATGCCATGACATCATGATTATGAGCATATGCTTATTTATATCATTTCTAATGTCATAATCATTCATGCATTTAAGACAATTTGGTTGAAATTAAATTAAGGACTATGGCATGACTTGAAGTCCCATTTATAAGGGAATCAAGTAGGGTTGCCTTAGAAGATGCATGAAACCCTAGTTTTAAATGAACCAAAACCCACATCTCACATCCAATTGACATGTATGTGTATGTATACACCCTAGATACATGTGAGATGCTAGGATATGAGTTAAGTTTAAGGTGCATAGTTTTTGCATCTAGATGAACTAAAACTCATCTAATTTCAATTAGTGGATCATTAGGAGAGCATGTGTACAAGTCATGTACATAGAGCCCAAGGAATATGATCCAAAATAAGATTTTGAAAACATTTTAAAATCATTTTGAAAAACCTTGGTGAAGTCTATCTTTTGATAGCAATCACCATTGATAGAGTTGATACAAAATAGGGTCAAAACATTGAAAATTTCAATGGTTTTGAGTTTTGTATCAAACTCACTATTTTATGGGTAAAATAATTTTCAAATATTTTTCACCCATTTTAATGACTATAAGTAATATACGTATCAAATTTTATGATTTTTCAAATTACGTAGAATTACTTATGCTTTTCCAAATCTCGATTCTGATAGCTGAAATTCAGAAATTTCAGCTATCGATCAGCCTTGGTAGTGGCGGTCGTGATATGGGTGGTAGTCGATCGACTGATTCTTGTCGAGTCGACGCAGTCTGATTTCAGGTTAACAAGGTTTGTTTAGCCCGTGTTCAGCTATGGAAAAGGTTCCTAATCACTCCTAACCCTAGGATATGCTTTAGGAAGTATTATAAAGGGTGAAAATCCATTGGATATGGATTAGGAGCTGTGTTAGGTCAAAGTATCAAATTCAGGGTGAGTGAAAGTTCTATGTTGAACTTAAAATCTTAATTTTGATGGTTTAGAGTTCCTATTGGCTTAGGGGCTTCCCAAGGACATTATTGGTGCAATGGTCAAGGGGAAGCAAGCCTTTAGGGGGAGGTATCCATCTTGGGATGATGGATGTGTTTTTCTCCTTGAAGAGGAGAAGTTATTGGGAGAGTATCATCAATTGGGAAATTGATGGGTTTTTGATACCCAATTTAGAAATTGGGAGAGAGTATAGGATTGCCTCTCTTGAGTGATATGTGAATTATCACTAGGAAGATGGTAGGCATCCTAGGTATTTATTTTTGGATCAAGGGAGAGATTGTAAGATCTCATTGGGACATGAGACATTGACCTCCTTGGAGAGAAAACCTTTTTGATGTTAGTCAAAAAGGGAGAGAATGTTTGGGGGAGAACATTTGGAGAGTGTTTACCAATTTGGGATAATTGGTAAGGGATTTGAGTTAGTGGTCTAACTCAAATGTTTTGTTTGGTTTTTGTCAAACATCAAAAAGGGGGAGATTGTTGGTGCAATCAGCCCAGGTCACGATTGACCAGGACTTGAGTTTGACTCGAGTGATGTTTTGATGTTTCGACAAAAACATATGACAATGTAATTGTCATGGGAAAGTCCAAGTCTCGTGTACTTGGCATGGAAAGTCCAAGTGGAACACTTGGCATTTGGTAAAGTCCAAGTCTTGAGTACTTGGCATGGAAAGTCCAAGTGGAACACTTGGCATTTGGTAAAGTCCAAGTCTTGAGTACTTGGCATGAAAAGTCCAAGCATGGGTCTTGGCAATGTAAAAGTCCAAGCATGGGTCTTGGCAATGTAAAAGTACAACATGGGTTGGCAAGGGAAAGTCCAAGCATGGTCTTGGCATTTGAGAAGTCCAACATGGGTTGGCAAGGGAAAAGTCCAAGCATGGGTCTTGGCAATGTAAAAGTCCAACATGGGTTGGCAAGGGAAAGTCCAAGCTTGAGTCTTGGCATGAGAAGTCCAAGGGATTTGATATTTGCTGCGTAAAGTCCAAGCGGGAGTCTTGGCAGCATAAGTTCAATGGTTGGCGGCGTAAAGTCCAAGCGGAGTCTTGGCAGCGTAAGTCTAATGCGCCTTAGCAGTGTAGACACCGTTAGCGTGACATAGCCGACGGAAGAACCTAGAGGCTAGCGTGATGGATGAACAAGTCATGGATGACATGGAGGGATCCGAGAGGCGTGAGGCTGATGGAGGTGGCTAGAAGGCTTAGGTCTAGGCTAAGGGTGGTCTAGCAAGTATGGGGGCACCATACTTGGGTTAAAACCTCATTTTTGAGGTTGGCAGTCGACTGCCATTATGGCCGGTTCGACTGTCATGAGTCGACGAGTTATTGCCGGTTTAAAGCCGAAATGCTCACAGCGGTCATTCGCTCGATTGGAAGCGATCTCGGTGTCGATGGCGATCGAGCGCAAGGGTTCTGATCGACTACGCCGATCGATGTCCAATGTCGAGCAGCGTAGTCGGCGATCGATTGGCCGGCGGTAGGCGATCGTCGCCAAGAGTCCCATTGGAACTTGTCCGACGTGGATTGAGCCGTTGTCTCACGTGGCATCGATCATTGAGGACTTATGGCGGTCGATTGATGGCGAAAATCGGAGCAAGATAAAAAGGGGTGCTCGTGGAGGATTTCATCATCAGTTCTTTGGGGGCTTTGGTGAGGCGATTTGCAGGTGCATTTCATGGTCCTTCAAGCTCATCCAAGCAACCGACAAGCAAGCGCTAAAAACCCTAGTTTGTAAAGTTTTCTTTACATTTTCACTTGTATTTGCTTGTATTTCTTTCGTTTATTGTTGTAAACGTTTGTACGAGGTTTCTCCTCCTTCGACTTGTTGTCGAGAAGGAGTTTATTGATTAGTGATTGCATTGGCGTCACTAGAGCTCGTTAGAGCTCGATCCGTGGAGTAGGAACCGTGTGGTTCCGAACCACGTTAAATCTTCGTGTTATTGTGTTTGTGATTGTGTTTCATTATTGTTATCATATATATATATTCCGCTGTGCTAACAAAACTTGTAGACACGAACACGCGATCGAATTCCATCTACGAACGGTCAAATGCTATTGACCCCCCCTCTAGCGGCGTCAAATCTCCAACATATATTTCCCGAGCAGTCAATGTATTTCTCAAGCAGTCAGTGTTTTTCCCGACCAGTCAATATATTTTCTGAGCAGTCAATGTGTTTCTTGAGAAGTCAGTGTATTTCCCGAGCAGTATGTTGATTTTTCGAGTGATGTATATGTAGACATTGAGAATTTTTTGAATCAAGCAAAAAAGGGAAGAAGGGTATTTTTGGGTACAGGAAGTGAAGGTGGAGTTCTTAAATAAGGAATATTGGTGGCATGAAATATTATGTTTTTTATTTGTTTATTCATATGATTAATGATTGAAAGGAAAAATAAGGGGCACGTGGAGAGCATACCAAGAGCATTTTTGGAAAGGAGCGGGAGAAACGGTTACATCTTGACAGGTTGGCAAGAGCATTAAAGTAAATTCACTTCAAGAAGAGGTTGGATGAATCTCCTATAAAAAGGGGCAGAGGTGGAAAAAGAATGGGGTTGGTTTTTCTCTTGGATATTTGATACCTCAAAGATTTCTTCTCACTTCTTCTTCTACATTCTACTTCACCATTCTTCTATTTCTGATTTGAGTATCAGAGGGACCACGCAGGGAAGCCGACCCACCTCTAACACTCTCTTGTGAAGTGATAGATCTAGTGTTAGCTTAGGGATAAAAGGCACTCAGAAGGAGTTCTTAAGGAAGAGGGAAGAGATCTAAGTAGGTTGAAGAAGAAGACACCAACAAATTGACATAATATGTGGGAACCTGAACAAAAAGCTATGATTGTGAATACCAGGATGATAATGAAGAGCCACTAGAGGAGGGAAAATCTGTATTTAGTACCTCTAAAGGGGATGCCAGCAGAAGGCATCACGAGCCCATCTATAAGAAGGATCTCATGCAAGTGGTAGCTACTGTGATGGATCAGATGTCTCCAAAAGCCACGCCTAAAGGGGTGAAAGAAGATGATACATCTGGGGATGATTCTGAAGAGGAAGTAATCAGAGTCTCCCATCCTAAAAAGGATTCTTCACGGATTCATAAACAACCAAAGTAAAAGAAAAAATATATAGCTCCTCCAAGGGAAGAAAGTTTTGATGAAGAATTTGTGAGTATTGTCTTAAAGATCGAAGAGCAGAGTCTTTTTGTAGATAGTATTCTGAATGAAGACTTTTCTTGACACTTTCGAGTCCCTAATATGCACGAATATATCGGCTTTTATGATCTTAATGATCATTTGGGTAGATTTGAGAATTCATCATTATTGAATCGTTATACTGATGGGATTAAATGTCGAGTTTTCCTTACTACATTAGTCGGATTTGCACAACAATGGTTTAATACTTTAAAATTGCAAAGTATTGCTTCATTTAAAGATTTTTCATCATTATTTCTAAGGTATTTTTCTAGTTCAACCATTGAGTCTTTTCAATCTTAAGCAGAGAGAACAGGAAACTCTTCAACAATATGTGCAGAGATTTACTAAATTGGCACGGGAAGTGTTAGTGAAAGCCCTAGAGCCAATCATGTGATGATTGTTGTATGGACTTTATTGTATCATATTTCTATTTATAAAGGCATGGTTATTATATTTACTTGTATTGGTGCCAAATAACTAAATATAATAATGTCCATGAGTAGTAGGTTCTTATCTATATCAATCGATTGGTTGAATCGATAATGAGATGATATAGAGAACACTACTCCTAGTCTTTTAGTATAAGTGGGAGATTGTTGGGATGTATACTGAAAGCCTAGCTCTTTTGTATGAACGTCTTTATTTTGAAATAAGAATCACATGATCATTGTTTGCATATTTTTATGATTATGCAAAATTGTCTAATATTTTACATTGTAGATAACATGGTGCTTGGTGTGGCACAGAAGATCATGTTATCAGTTCCTTGTAGAATATAAGTAGAGGCTCACAACTAAGATGGTTTTGGACAAACCATTGGCATGGTTGTAGTGTAGCTTGGTATTGTTTTGTCTTGAACATAAAGTTACACTAGTACACTTAGGTGTATTGAGCAGGACCGATATAGAGGTGATTCAATTTATTGCTGACTACATAATTGAATCGGACCTCGGATATTATGTTGTACATGCTCTTAATCCCGATATAATAACGGGCACATGTAATTAGTATTTATTTCTTTGATTTACCAGAGGGTGAGATTTCTATGGATTAAATCAATATGCCCGGTAAGTTGGGAAATGATATTATTTACATGGTGTGTCATTGATTATAGGAGGAATCCGTGTCCTATGTATTAGGTTGATGATGTCTCCTTGAGGAGCTCATAAGGTTCATCATGTAAACCCTGCAGGTTGACTTAGTCAACATGATGATAAGGTTGAGTGGTACTACTCGAGGAGTTAGATGTTGATTAATTGATGGTCAGTAAATCAATTAATTGACGGACATTCGATATCTTAAACACGGGGAGATGGATGTACAAATAATATATGGAGCCCATATTGATTTATGGGGGTTGGTGAGGTAGTTCAATGATGATCCTCTAGTGGAATGGAACATTATTGATGGATCAAGTTTGTGTGGTTCCGATCCATCGGGTGGCCAAGATCCAACTCCTCCTCATGGTCCCTATCGTAGCCTAATATAAACTTCATGAAGTCTAGATCAAATGATGGAAAACAAATCTCTAGATCCGACGGTTGGGATTAAAACCCTAGAACCGACGGTTGAGATTAAATCTCTAGATCCGACGGTTGGGATTAAATCCCTAGAACCGACGGTGGAGATTAAATCTCTAGATCTGATGGTTGGGATTAAAACCCTAGAACCGACGATTGAGATTAAATCTCTAGATGTGACGGTTGAGATTAAAACCCTAGAACCGACGGTGGAGATTAAACCAAGGCGTAAACCTAACTCTATATATATGGGAGATTGGGTTGGGTGGCAGCTAAGTTTTTTTTGGTTGGATGATGGATGCTAAGGAGATTAGGGTTTTGCCTAGCCTTGCTTGGGCGGCAAGAAACCCTAAGGAGGAAACCCTAATTAGGGTTTGGCTCCTTTGGTTGGGCGGCCAAGGTTAGGAAAGAAGGGTGGGCGGCAACTTGTGGAAGATCTCTTCTTCTTCCTTGAAGGTGGCTAGCTCCTAGATCTCTTCTCTCCACCATGGTTGGGCGGCAAGAAAGCCTAAGGAGGAAACCCTAATTAGGGTTTGGCTCCTATGGTTGGACGGCTAGGGATTGCAAGGAAGTTGGGCGGCAACTATAGGAGAGGAGCTCTTCCTCTTCCTAGAGTGTGGCCGGCTCCTTCCTCTATTCCCTCCACCGTGGCCGGCGCCCAACATATTCCCTTTCTCCTCTTCACTCCATCTTGGCCGGCGGCACTAGAAGCTAGGGTTTGTCCCTAGTTCGGTTCCTTGGTCGTTTCCATATTATTCTCTCTATTCTTGGGGCCGGCGACATCAATCCTTTGTGGATTGGTGGTTGGCTCAAGCAAGAAGGGAAAGAGAGTTCTTCTTTCTTTGGATTGAAGAAGACCTAGGAAGCTTCAACTTGTGGAGGATCTTCGCCCACACGAAGTCTACAAGGAGGTTAGGACATACGATAGAAGATCGAGAGGTATAAAACTTTTACAAGTTTTATTATTGATCTTTGCATGTTCTTATTTATATCTTTGTATGTGTTGATTATACTAGTTTACATTTGTATGTATTTGTATAATCATGGACCCCGAAGATAAACACAAAAACCGGCGATCCGTCCGTCGTCTCTTCCGCGGCTAATCGACTAGAAGAGTTTGGTTCCTTGAACAACTAGTTTGTTCAAGCGATTGCTCAAGTCGATAGCACGACGACGAATTGGTTGAGCTTAGGAAACTCATCCCATCCGGATTAGTTTTCATTAGTGAAAATTTTAATCCGGGGACATGGGAGCCGATGAGCATTCCGAGGAATAGCAACATTGCCAACAATTGGTATCAGAGCCACGGTTTCCGGTTTTGTGTGTTTTGGATTCGGTTACTTTCACGCACTTATCATATATTGTGTATGCCGGATAATAGTAGGATGTGCATAGGCTAACTTTTTGGTTGCAGGCATAAGATCCAACTATTATGGCTATATATGTGTGTATGTGATTGCATGTGTGTGTGATTGTATATTATTTGAATCCTCAGGGTTGACGAGGCTAAATTAGTATTTAATTTTTGTAATTGAATACGACATTGTTTAGCCACTCTTTATTTTATTTTACTTTCGATCTAGATTTCATGTACACTCCCTCGTGGAGTATAGGATCGATGAATGTATAATAAAATAGGTTTTATTCTCGGCTCGGATCTCCGATTGGCTCGTACATGGCGTAGGAGGAGCGGACAAGGTAGCGACACGACGGGACGCATATTGGAGAACAATACCATAATAGTTGGAAAAATTCTGATTTTTCCATATTTATTGCTGATTTGTTTTATATGCATGTTGTGTGTGCTTGAAAATTCCTCATTGTCAATTTACTAAGTGGGAGAGGGACATTTTAATTAATTCCCGCGGCCTCCATTACAATTTGACATGTGATGCAACAAACTTGCGCGTTGGCTTTGAGTGCCTTCCACCCCATCGGCCACTAGGTCAAATAATGGTTATAGGAAATTATCTAGGAGCGTGTGTACTTCCACAGCGGTAAGGCACATAATCCGAAATAATTCCCTTAGTACCGTGTAATGGTGCACACTTAGATGCAAATAAAAAGTAGTTTTATTTGTAGGGCCGAAGAGAAACCAACTATTAATTTTATTTGTCAAAAAGTAAGGTTGACAAGATAATAAAATTAATGGGTTAAACCTCCTCTTACAAATGTAGAATTCGTATACGTCCACACTATCGTGGCATGCGATATTCTCGGTGTTTGAGGTGTTGGTTGATTTCAAAATTTTATTGTTTGAGGAATCAATAAGTTTTATTGAAATCTACAGTAATAATAAGCATGTTGTGTGTGCTTGAAAATTCCTCATTTTCAATTTACTAAGTGGGAGAGGGATATTTTAATTAATTCCCGCGGCCTCCATTACAATTTGACGTGTGATGCAACAAACTTGCGTGTCGGCTCTGAGTGCCTTCCTTCCTGCGGATGAGTTTGTTTGTGGATCACTAGGTCAAATAATGGTTATAGGAAATTATCTAGGAGCGTGTGTACTTCCATAGCGGTAAGGCACATAATCCGAAATAATTCCCTTAGTATCGTGTAATGGTGCACACTTAGATGCAAATATAAAGTATCCTCCCCATCGGAGTCACTGCTTTTATTTGTAGGGCCAAAGAGGAACCAACTATTAATTTTATTTGTTAAAAAGTAAGGTTGACAGGATAATAAAATTAATGGGTAAAACCTCCTCTTACAAATGTAGAATTCATATACGTCCACACTGCGTGGCATGCGATATTCTCGGTGTTTTGAGGTGTTGGTTGATTTCGAAATTTTATTGTTTGAGGAATCAATAATTTTTTAAAATCTAAAGTAATGATCTATGTGATTCTTAGGATTTTCAAAATTGACTTTCAGTCCACTTACTGTGATACTAAAGGAAATAAATTTACTGTATCCAAATAATATTGATTGGAAAAGATTCTAGATATTGTCTTATCTGCTAAGGAGTACAAGTATGCACTCTTCAAAGAGTGTCCTTAAGCCATCATTGCTCAAAAGGGTTTCTACTTCTAAGACGAAAGGCAAGAAGAAGAAGAAACAAGGTGAAGCAAAGATGGTGGGAGGATCTCAGGGAAGAGTGAAAGCCGAAAGGCAAGTACTTCACTTGTAAGCAGGATGGACATTGGAAGAAGGACTGTCCCAATCCAAAACAGAACAAAGGTATATCTTTTGGACTAGTCATTGAAACATGATTAGTGGTGATATCTACCGGCACCTGGTGAGTTGATACGGGAGCCACTAATCATGTCTGCAACAATTTGCAGGGGTTCCAGGAAACCCGATGACTAGCTAAAGGGGAGATTACCATTTACTTGGGCAATGCCATGATGGTAGCGGCTATTGCAGTGGGAGAAGTTTTATTTATCTCTTGAGAATAATAAAACTTTGGTTCTAGAAAATTCCCTTTATGTACCTTTATTTAGAAAGAATTTAGTTTCAGTTTCTAAATTATTATGGATGGATATTCTATTTCTTTTAATGACAGAGTTGTTATAAAAAGGAATAAGGAGAATATCTATTCAGGTACATTGAAAGGAAATTTGAACCAAAACCTCCCACGATGCAAATTGAAGTTAATAACTCATCTTCTAATTCCAATAAGAGAAAAGAACCTTCGAAGATGATCCAAACATATCTTTGGCTTCTTAGGCTTGGTCACATTAACCTAAGCAGAATTCAAAGGTTGATAGCTGATGGACCTTTGGGTTCATTAGTGGTGGAGGATCTCCCAACCTACGAATCTTGCTTGGAGGGTAAGATGACCAAGAGGCCTTTTTAAGGCCAAGGGGTATTGAGCCAAAGATGTGTTAGAAATGGTTCATTCTGATTTGTGTGGTCCTATGGCTATCTAGGCAAGAGGTAATCTTGAATATTTCATCTCTTTTTTAGATGATTATTCAAGATATGGATGACACTATGATCTGATCGTGGTGGTGACAACCTCTTGGGAGAGTTTAGGAACTACTTATCAGAGGTTAGAATTCAATCCCAATTGACTGCACCTGGCACACCCTAGCAGAACGATGTAGCAGAGTGAAGGAATAGGACTCTTATGAAGATGGTTAGATAGATGATGAGTTATTCTGACTTGTTTTATAGTCCTAGAGATCAGAGGGTGATCGTTAATACGAACACCAGATTTCTAGAGAAAGACTATGTGATAAAGCCACAAGCCCAAGAGTAAAATTGTTCTGGAAGAGTTAAAAAGGGAAGTCACTTCTTTAGTACCACCGGTACAAGAGGATATACCACATGTCACTGCACCGCGTGTCACAAAGGATACACAGATGATACCTCATCGTAGTGGGAGGGTTGTTAGACAGCCTCTTAGATTCATGTTTTTGGGTGAATCTTTTGATTTGGTCCCTAGCAAACATGAACCTGATCCCTAGACATACGACGAGACAATCCAAGATATAAATACGGCATCTTGGCAAAGTGCAATGAATACTGAGATTGAATCTATGGATTCAAGTCAGGTCTGGGAGCTCTTATGCATAGCAGCTCATTTGGATTATGAGGTGTGGCAGATGGATGTCAAGACAACTTTCCTTAATGGAAGTCTTGAGGAAAACATCTATATGAAGCAACCAGAGGGATTCATTGCTAAGGGCAAAGAGCATATTGTATGTAAGCTTAATCGGTCCGTTTATGGACTGAAGCAAGCTTTGAGGTCTTGGAACATCCGCTTTGATGAGGTAAATCCAGACTTATGGATTTATTCAAAGTCCGGATAAGTCTTGTGTATACAAGAGATGTGATGGAAACGTAGTGGTATTTCTTGTACTACACATAGATAATATTTTGGTAGTTGGCAACAATATCAGAGTGTTATCAGACGTAAGGGTATGGTTTTCCAAACAGTTTTGAAGGACTTGGGAGAAGTGGGTCACAACCTTGGGATCAAGGTTGTTGTGCTTATCCCAAGCTTCATACATAGACATGATTTTGGATCGTTTTAGCATGCAGAACTCCAAGAAGGGTTTTCTACCTTTCAGGTATGGAGTTACTTTATCTAAGGAGATGTGTCCTAGATCATCTGAGGTGATAAAGGAGTTGAAGGCGGTTCCTTATGCTTCGGCAGTAGGAAGCCTCATGTATGCTATGTACGAGACAAGATATCTGCTTTGCCGTGGGCATGGTTAGCAGATATCAGAGTAATCCAGGACAGGGACATTGGACTGCGGTAAAAGCATATATTGTAGTGCCTGAGAAGGACTAGGGATTATATGCTAGTTTACCGGGCAGACCAATTACTCCCTGTGGGTTGCATGGATTGCGATTTCCAATCAGATAGGGATAATAGTAAGTCTACCTCAGGTTTTGTGTTTACTTTAGGAGGTGGAGTCATTGTATGGAGGAGTGCCCAGCAGAAATGCGTGGCAGACTCCACCATGGAAGCTGAGTATGTGGCAGCCTATGAGGCAGCCAAAGAAGCTGTGTGGCTCAGGAACTTCCTGATGGACTTGGATGTGATTCCTGGTTTGCCCAGAACTATCACAATTAATTGTGATAATAATGGTGTAGTTGCAAACTCGAAGGAACCACGAGCCCATAAGGCTAGTAAACACATAGAGTGCAAGTACCACCTGATACGAGAAATCGTAAAGGAGGTAGATGTTGCTATCGCCTAGATTGCATCAGAGGATGACCTGGTAGACCCTTTCACTAAGGCCCTTCTAGCGAGAGCTTTGATAGGCATGTGGAGGGAAGGGGAATCAGATGTATGACAGTATGATGACAGCATAGTCTTTTAGTATAAGTGGAAGATTGTTGGGATGTATACTGAAAGCCTAGCTCTTTTGTATGAACATCTTTATTTTGAAATAAGAATCACATGATCATTGTTTGCATATTTTTATGATTATGCAAAATTGTCTAATATTTTACATTGTAGATAACATGGTGCTTGGTGTGGCACAGAAGATCATGTTATCAGTTCCTTATAGAATATAAGTAGAGGCTCACAACCAAGATGGTTTTGGACAAACCATTGGCATGGTTGTAGTGTAGCTTGGTATTGTTTTGTCTTGAACATAAAGTTACACTAGTACACTTAGGTGTATTGAGCAGGACCGACATAGAGGTGATTCAATTTATTTCTGACTACATAATTGAATCGGACCTCGGATATTATGTTGTACATGCTCTTAATCACGATATAATAACGGGCACATGTACTTAGTATTTATTTCTTTGATTTACCAGAGGGTGAGATTTCTATGGATTAAATCAATATGCCCGGTAAGTTGGGAAATGATATTATTTACATGGTGTGTCATTGATTATAGGAGGAATCCGTGTCCTATGTATTAGGTTGATGATGTCCCCTTGAGGAGCTCATAAGGTTCATCATGTAAACCCTGCAGGTTGACTTAGTCAACATGATAATAAGGTTGAGTGGTACTACTCGAGGAGTTAGATGTTGATTAATTAATGGTCAGTAAATCAATTAATTGACGGACATTCGATATCTTAAACACGGGGAGATGGATGTACAAATAATATATGGAGCCCATATTGATTTATGGAGGTTGGTGAGGTAGTTCAATGATGATCCTCTAGTGGAATGGAACATCATTGATGGATCAAGTTTGTGTGGTTCCGATCCATCGGGTGGCCAAGATCCAACTCCTCCTCATGGTCCCTATCGTAGCCTAATATAAACCTCATGAAGTCTAGATCAAATGATGGAAAACAAATCTCTAGATCCGACGGTTGGGATTAAAACCCTAGAACCGACGGTTGAGATTAAATCTCTAGATCCGATGGTTGGGATTAAATCCCTAGAACCGACGGTGGAGATTAAATCTCTAGATCCGATGGTTGGGATTAAAACCCTAGAACCGACGGTTGTGATTAAATCTCTAGATCCGACGGTTGAGATTAAAACCCTAGAACCGACGGTGGAGATTAAACCAAGGCCTAAACCTAACTCTATATATATGGGAGATTGGGTTGGGCGGCAACTAAGTTTTTTTTGGTTGGATGATGGATGCTAAGGAGATTAGGGTTTTGCCTAGCCTTGCTTGGGCGGCAAGAAACCCTAAGGAGGAAACCCTAATTAGGGTTTGGCTCCTTTGGTTGGGCGGCCAAGGTTAGGAAAGAAGGGTGGGCGGCAACTTGTGGAAGATCTCTTCTTCTTCCTTGAAGGTGGCTAGCTCCTAGATCTCTTCTCTCCACCATGGTTGGGCGGCAAGAAAGCCTAAGGAGGAAACCCTAATTAGGGTTTGGCTCCTATGGTTGGACGGCTAGGGATTGCAAGGAAGTTGGGCGGCAACTATAGGAGAGGAGCTCTTCCTCTTCCTAGGGTGTGGCCGGCTCCTTCCTCTATTCCCTCCACCGTGGCCGGTGCCCAACATATTCCCTTTCTCCTCTTCACTCCATCTTGGCCGGCGGCACTAGAAGCTAGGGTTTGTCCCTAGTTCGGTTCCTTGGTCGTTTCCATATTATTCTCTCTATTCTTGGGGCCGGTGGCATCAATCCTTTGTGGATTGGTGGTTGGTTCAAGCAAGAAGGGAAAGAGAGTTCTTCTTTCTTTGGATTGAAGAAGACCTAGGAAGCTTCAACTTGTGGAGGATCTTCGCCCACACGAAGTCTACATGGAGGTTAGGACATACGATAGAAGATCGAGAGGTATAAAACTTTTACAAGTTTTATTATTGATCTTTGCATGTTCTTATTTATATCTTTGTATGTGTTGATTATACTAGTTTACATTTGTATGTATTTGTATAATCATGGACCCCGAAGATAAACACAAAAACCGGCGATCTGTCCGTCGTCTCTTCCACGGCTAATCGACTAGAAGAGTTTGGTTGCTTGAACAACTAGTTTGTTCAAGCGATCGCTCAAGTCGATAGCACGACGACGAATTGGTTGAGCTTAGGAAACTCATCCCATCCGGATTAATTTTCATTAGTGAAAATTTTAATCCGGGGACATGGGAGCCGATGAGCAATCCGAGGAATAGCAACATTGCCAACAATATGAGTGTCATATACTTTCTCATGTGGCTATTAGTATGACTATTAGTCTTTAGACCTGAAGTCACCATGGTTCCCTACATAAGGAGTTGCATACTTTGGCTTCGTCAAACGTCACCCGTAAATGGGTGGACTATAAAGGCGATTACTGGGTATGTAACAAATTATGCGGAGGGATGTGAGTGATGTAGATGGGATCTATCCCTCCTATATGATGGGGGTGACATCGATATTCTTGATAGAGTGAGACCACGAAGTGCATGGCCATGCCCAAATGAGTCAATATGAGATATTGAGCTCATTTGATTAGAGTGAGTCTACTTGGAGATCAAGATTTAGATTGTACCGAGGATGACACGGTCTATGCCTCGATTGGTCAATCTAGATGTCAAGGATAGAGGGACATTGTCACATATTGTGAGAGTCACAATTAGTAGTCACAAAGGTGATGTTGGAGCTCAACATTCTTGTAACAGTATGATGTGTTGCTAGATACCGCTCATTGCTTATGTTCCTAAATCGGTTTAGGGACATTGCCAATGTTACAAGAACCTATAGGGTCACACACATAAGAGCAATTAGATGGAGATTAGGTTCATATGATGAACTAAATTGGATTAAGAGTAATCCAAATTAGACTAATTGAGTTAGACTCAAGTTGATTCAAGTGTTGAATGAGTCTAATTTAGATTTGATTCATCAAATCAATTTAAATTAATGAATAGAGATTCATTAAATTAAATTGACTTGAGTCAAGTGGTTAGATTTGATCAACCATGGGAGATTAGAGGTCAAGTTTGACTTGACTTGAGAGGGAAGATGAAAGGTCAAGTTTGACTTGACCAAATGCCATGTCATGATGATGACTTGGCATGGCCGGCCAATGATGATGCTCCACATCATCATTGACTTGGTCAATTGGTGCCACATCATGAGGGAGACCAAGGGTCATGGGAGTTACATGCATGCATGTAACCCCCCTTCCATGAAGTGGTCGGCCACCATACCATTAGGGAGGAATTCATTTTTGTGAGTTACTCATTCCATCATCTTCTTCCTTGGTGCTCTTCCTCTCAAGCTCTCCTTCTTCTTCCTCATCTTGCCGAGATCTTCTAGGAGTGCTAGCACACTCAAGTTTGTCTCTTTCTCCACCTATTGCATGTGTGGATACCAATAGAAGAGTGTGCACTTACACTCTCGAGTTCCGGCGAACTTTTGGATGAGCGGGATAAGCGAAGGGCGTCGCTACGAGGGTAATGATCTAACCTCTTAGATCTAAGGTAGATCTAGGGTTTTTAGTAAGCACATACATGTTTTATTTTAATATATCTTCGCACGGATCCGTGGCCGGGGTTTCCGAGGTTTCCGCAACGTAAAAAGTGGTTTTTGCGGCTCGGAAAAACCCAACAGGAAGTTCCTACTGTAGAGTCTAGCATGATAGTAGGAGCCTTCACTCAAGGGCTAAGGGAGGGAGATTTCTTCAAATCTCTAGCTAATAAGCCTCTTGCAGATTTTGATGTCTTATTCTCTCAAGCCAAAAGTTTATTAACTTAGAAGATGCTCAAAAGTCCTGGCTAGATTCTCAGGATTATTGAATGATAGAAATGTCAAAAAGGCGAGCTGAATGGGTGAGACCATCTCATCCTTCAGTGGAAAGATCTATGTATGTTCCTCAGTTAAGGGTTTCTAAGAAACGAACTATGAATATATATGAAGAGCAACAATTATTGAGAATGCCTATGGGAGCTGCTAGAAAACATATTGTAGGAATGTTCGTGACTGCTAGAGGGGGGATGAATAGCGTCGTCGCTTCTCGATGGATTTCACTTGCGATCGCGTGCTTGCTACAAAATGTGTTATACGAAGTGGAAATAGAAATAATACAATACAAATACACACAAGAACAATAACACAAGGCGATGTAACATGGTTCGAAACCGAATGGTTCCTACTCCACAGATTGGTCTCATAAGAGCCCTAGCGATGACAATCACACACCACTATAACAATAACTCCTCCTCAGAATAATCTGGAGGTGGAGAAACCTCGTACAAGTGATTACAATAGTAATACTAAGCAAATACAATCAAATACAAATATGAAATGCAATACAAGTAAAGAAAACAACTTTACAAGAGCTTTTGATTGCTTGCTTTTGGTTGCTTGAAGAGTAGCCTTGAAGGTCTGGATTGCAGCAGCAAATCCCCTCCAAATCGCCTCAAGAACCATGCCAAAAATCCTCCCCACGAACAACTTTTATAACCTGCATTCGGGTCGATTTTTTGCCTAGCAGCCGACTAATCGGGACCATCAGTCGACTGCCCATATAGCCATTGTGAGACAACGGCATGAGCCACATCGGATAAGTCCAACGGATATACCATCAGTCGATTGATAGCTCAATCAATCGAGTGCTCGAACTGATCACTCGACTGAAAAGCTTTTTGTGCCCGAAAGCCCGACCATCAGTCGACTTATCTCCAGATCAGTCTACTGCTAAGGAGTTTGACTCAAGCAGTACCTTGATAGTATTTTGATGATAGACAAAACTCATGACATGGAAAAGTCCAAAGCATTGCGAAGCCGTGTGCTTGGTGCTTGGCATGGGAAAGTCCAAAGCATTGTGAAGCCGTGCGCTTGGTGCTTGGCATGGGAAAGTCCAAAGCATTGCGAAGCCGTGCGCTTGGTGCTTGGTGAGAAATGCATTGCGAAGCCGTGCGCTTGGTGCATTTGGGAAGTCTTGAGAACTTGGCAAGTTCACTAGGCTCGGGTCCTTGAGTCAGTGAAGGATGGCATTGCGAAGCCGTGCGCTTGGTGCATCCGAGGGACCACCTGACGGGGTGCGAATGGAGTGAGCCCAAAGGGAAGCATACTTCTAGGGTATGAGACATGAAGGATGGTGTTGCGAAGCCGTGCGCTTGGCGCATCCGAGGGACGTAGGCCGAGGGAAGAGAGCTTTGGTGGGGAACTCCATGAGGGATAAGGTGGACTTGGCCAAGTGGCTAAGACTGAGTGTCGGACGCTCAAACAACTTTGTGTTTGAGGTTTTAGCCAACATCGGTCGCATAGGTGCGATCAAGCTCTAGTCGTATGGGTTCGACCGGTGTTCGATGAACCAAGTCACGGTGATCGATCATTCTGAGGGAGGCGATCATTGTTGGGAATCGATCATGGAGGGATGGCGATCGGTGATGACATGCTGCGAGCGCGAGAATGGGTCGAGCTCACTAGCACTCGGTGATGGATGATCGATCGGTGATGGGTGGCATCGATCGGTGATGTGTGATCCGTTGGAACTTAACCAGCGTGGATCCGCCATTGTGAGACAACGGCTACCGGACCAGTCGACTGATGGCCACGATCAGTCGACTGATGGGCGCAAAAACAGCTTGATGCAGGTTATAAAAGGAGCTCGAGTTGGAGGATTTCGCCATGGTTTTTGTGGAGCTATTGGAGGGAAATTGCTGTTGCATTCCAGTCCTTCAAGAGCCAATCAAAGCAAGCAACAAGCAAAGGGTTCAAAGCAAGCATTGTAAAGTGTTCTTTACGTGTATTTCGTATTTGTCTTTATATTGCTTGTATTTCATTACTTAGTGTAATTGCTTGTGAGAGGTTTCTTCACCTCTGACGTGTAGTCGAAAAGGAGTGTTATAGTTAGTGTCGTGCGCATAACTAGAGCTCGGTGAGCTCGCCTGTGGAGTAGGAAACATTCGGTTCCGAACCACGTATATCTTTGTGTATTGCATGTGCTTGTTTGTATTTGTGTATCTTGTTAGTATTATTATTGTTATTGCTGCTAGCGACAAGTCGTAGACAAACAGCAAGCGAGCAATTCAGCGACATGGGCAATTCACCTCCCTCTAGCCGGCCAATCGATCCCCCAACAAGTGGTATCAGAGCCGAGGTCGCTCTTCAAGGACTAACCGCCGCGAGAGCACTACAAAATGGTCGGCTTCATCCATCCACCGAAATTCGATGGAGATTTTGCTTGGTGGAGGAAATGGATGGAGGTATATCTCGAAACCAATTTTGATTATACGATTATTGTAGAAAATGGTTTTGAGATGCCTAGGGACAAAGAAAACAAGCCCATGGAAAAATCAAAATGGACCCAAGACCAAATCAAAGATTTCAAGACAAATCTCGAGGTAATTAAATTGATTAGTGATTTGTTACCTAACACTATTTGGTCTAGATTGGGTGATTATAGGGATGCAAGGGAATTATGGAATAAGGTAATGAAATTCCAAGAAAATTCCCAATCGGCACAAGTAGAGGAGAATGCCGAAGAAGAATCATCATCCACCTTTGAAGATGTGGATGATTTGGTGGAGACCTCCACCTCTAGCATTGAGGGGGAGGAAAGGGTTTCTACTACGGAGAAAGGTCAAGATGAAGCTTCTACCTCCGGAAGAAGTGAAGAGGCCTCCACCACCTCCCTAGGTAACTCAAGTGTTGTAATTTTGAATAAAAATCACATAATATGCTTTGAGTGTAGGGAGAAAGGGCATTACAAGAGCAAATGCCCTAAATTGGCTAAGGAAAAGGCATCAACACCAAAAGTCAACCCAAAGTCAAAGGATGCCGGTGTTCCAAAAATCAAGAGCAAAGAGCACATTGTATGCTTCAAATGCAATCAAAAGGGACACTACCGAAGCCAATGCCCTAAGGGGAGGAAGAAAGGGCAAGAAGGTGCAACTCATGTAGGGGGAGCTCCTAAAGCTAACCCTAAGGTAAATTTATTTAATGCACCTTTAATTCCTAGAGTTAAAAAGCATGCTAAGAATTATTTTAGCTCTCTTGCTATTATCAATGAAAAGCATGCTAAGAGAAACAATAAGGTTTATTGCTTATGTGCTAAGCATGTTAGTTTCTCTAAGGACAAACCTAGGACTCAAAACACTAGATCTATTTTACCTAGGGAGTCAATTAGAAGAATTGAAGAAAACTTGGGTGTTAATCCTAAGAAATATAGGCATATGCCTAAAAAGAAAAATATTTCCCAAAAGATAAATGAAAATTCAAAATTGGGAAAATTAGAGTTAGAAAACCAAGCCTTGAGGTCAAGGCTAGACAAATTGGAAAAGACCCTAGCTTTAATATCAAATTCGGTTCAAGGGTCTAATGCCCAAAAGTCAAGACCTAAGGTTCAAAAATGGTCTAAGGGCAAGGAAGGTTTGGGTCACAAACCTAAGCCCAAGAAGACTTATCATAATGTTCCATTTAATTATGGAACTATGTCTAGGTCTAGGAAAACCAAGGCTAATAGGGAAGTAATCCCTAAGACTAGTCATGGTGTGTGCTTAGTGGCTAAGGACTTATGGAAAACCAAGAAAGCCACTAAGAAGGTCAATGGAGGATCACCTCTAGAGTTGACCCAAGTAAGACCCAAAAGACTATGGTTTCAAAGCCAAAAAGGGTCATTAGGAAGGTATCTAGGGAAGTTATCCCTAGGGAATACCTTGTTAACCCAAGGAGCTCCAATAGATATTGTGTTCCTAAGAGCGTGATTGATTCACGCTAAATGGGTTAGGGTGTGTCAAACCTAAGTGGATGGGTGGTTAACCTAGCCATTGTGAGTTGACACATTAGGGTGTGCCAATATGGTTTGAGAAGTTAAAAATGATTTAAATTGGCACAATTAGGTCATAGAGGTCATGGTGTGCCATTTTGGGTTTTTGGCACACTAGGGAAATGAATGGAAAATTAATTTTAACACTTAGGTATTCTATACCTTAGTATATTTTAGTTGTCATGCTTTATTTGCCTTGCCATGTCATGATATCATTTTCATTTGTATCTCTAAATATGTTATGATCATGTTTAGATTTATGTTTAGATGTCATGAATGCCTAGATCTCATTTACATGCCATGACATCATGATATTGGCATATGCTTCTACTTATATCATATCTATGCCATAATCATCATCATGCATAAATAAAATGAAATTAAGGACTATGGCATGATTTGATGGGAATCAAATAATATTGCCTAGAAATATGCATGAGACCATTTAAAGAACAAAAACCCACATCTCACTAGATTAATTGCCTTGAATGTGTTTTTACACATCTAGATATAAGTGAGATGTTTAGGAAAAAGAAAATAAAGGTTTGAAAAACATTTTGAAAGCATTTTGAAAAACCTTGGTGAAGCCTATCTTTTGATAGCTATCAACATTGAATGAGATGATACAAAGAGGGCTCTTTATTGAAGCTTTTCTTAAACTTTGAACTTTGTATCAATCTCCTAATTTAATTGGTAAAATAAATTTCCAATATTTTTCACCCATAATGTTTGTGATAAGTAGTATACATACAAAATTTCAAGATTTATCTACTTATGTATATTTACTTATGAATTTCGGAAAGTCATTTCTGAAATTCAGAAAATTGCATTTGATTATCATTGCCGGAGGCGATCGGTGATGAGTGTCGATCGTGGTCTCGACGTGATCGTGACAATGTTGATTTCGGGTAAACCTTATTGGTTAGGCCCATGTTCAACATGTTTTGGTCCCCTAACCACTCCTAACCCTAGGATATACTTGGGAGAGCATTAGAGAGGGTGGAAATCCATTGGATATGGATTAGGAGTTGGGTTGAGGGTGAGTATCAAATTTAAGGTGGAAGAGAGTTCATTGTTGAACTTTGCCTTAATTTTGATTTGGTTAATGTTCCTATTGGCTTAGGTACTCTCCAAGGACATTGTTGGTGCAATGGTCAAGGGGGAGAAAGCCTCTAGGGGGAGGTATCCATCTTGAGAAGATGGATGTGTATTTCCTCATGGGAGGAAAATTGGGTTGCCTCTCTTTAAGTGATATGGGATCACTAGAAAGATTGTAGCCATGTGTTCCTCCAAGGGAGAGATTGTAAGATCTCATTGGGATATGAGACATTCATACCCTTGGGGAGGACCTTTTTGATGTAATGTCAAAAATGGGGAGAAGTTACCAAGTTACCAATTAGGGTTCGTTGGAATTCTCATTGGGATATGAGAATTGCCAATATGGGAGAATTGGTAGACTTGAGATGGTAGTTTTGTCAATCATCAAAAAGGGGGAGATTATTGGTGCAATCGGCCCAGGTTGACTCGAGTTTGACTCAAGCAGTACCTTGATAGTATTTTGATGATAGACAAAACTCATGACATGGAAATGTCCAAAGCATTGCGAAGCCGTGCGCTTTGTGCTTGGCATGGGAAAGTCCAAAGCATTGCGAAGTCGTGCGCTTGGTGCTTGGTGAGAAATGCATTACGAAGCCGTGCGCTTGGTGCATTTGGGAAGTCTTGAGAACTTGGCAAGTTCACTAGGCTCGGGTCCTTGAGTCGGTGAAGGATGGCATTGCGAAGCTGTGCGCTTGGTGCATCCGAGGGACCGCCGGACGGGGAGCGAATGGAGTGAGCCCAAAGGGAAGCATACTTCTAGGGTATGTGACGCGAAGGATGGCATTGCAAAGCCGTGCGCTTGGTACATCCGAGGGACATAGGCCGAGGGAAGAGAGCTTCGGTGGGGAACTCCATGAGGGATAAGGTGGACTTGGCCAAGTGGCTAAGACTGAGTGTCGGACGCTCAAACAACTTTGTGTTTGAGGCCGATCGCCGATCATTTAGGAGGGCAAACATCGATTGGGAGGATCGATCCGATCGCGAGGGATGGCAATGATCGATCCTCCCAACGATCGCCTCCCTCAATGACGATCACCAGACTTGGTTTAGTCAACACCGTCCGATCGATGACACTATGCACGGGCACAGAATGGAGTCGAGCTCGCCAGCACTCGACTGATGGATGATCAGTCGACTGATGGGTGCCATCAGTCGACTGATGTGTGATCCATTAGAACTTAACCAACGTGGATCCGCCGTAGAGACAACGCAGACCGGGACCGATCGTGATGGCCATGATCGATCGATGGGCGCGAAAATAGCTTGATGCAGGTTATAAAAGGAGCTTGAGTTGGAGGATTTCGCCATGGTTTTTGTGGAGCTATTGGAGGGAAATTGCTGCTGCATTCCAGTCCTTCAAGAGCCAATCAAAGCAAGCAACAAGCAAAGGGTTCAAAGCAAGCGTTGTAAAGTGTTCTTTACGTGTATTTCGTATTTGTCTTTGTATTGCTTGTATTTCATTACTTAGTGTAATTGCTTGTGAGAGGTTTCTCCACCTCCGACGTGTAGTCGAAAAGGAGTGTTATAGTTAGTGTCGTGCGCATAACTAGAGCTCGGTGAGCTCGCCCGTGGAGTAGAAAACATTCGGTTCCGAACCACGTATATCTTTGTGTATTGCATGTGCTTGTGTGTATTTGTGTATCTTGTTAGTATTATTATTGTTATTCCGCTGCGCTAACAAGAATTGTAGACGAGAACGCAACAAGAACGAACGAATTGCAACATCCAACGAACGAGGGCTATTCACCCCCCTCTAGCCGGCCAATCGATCCCCCAACAAGCCCGACCATCAATCGACTTATCTCCAGATCAGTCTACTGCTTAGGCCATCAGTCGACTGCCCAATGCTGGCAGTCGATTGCTAGGTCATCTTCCCATAGTCAAACCCTAGTTGACTCCCATCAGTCGACTGGCCATAGTCCCAGTCGACTAATACACCTCAAACATGAGGTTTTAACCCAAGTATGGTGCCCCCATACTTGCTAGACCACCCTTAGCCTAGACCTAAACCTTCTAACCACCTCCATCAGCCTCACGCCTATCGGATCCCTCAAGTCATCCATGACTTGTTCATCCATATGCTAGCTTTCAGGTGCTTCCATCGGCTATGTCATGCTAACGGTGTCTACACTGCCAAGGCACATTGGGCTTTTGCTGCCAAGACTCCGCTTGAACTTTACGCCGCCAACCATTGGACTTATACTGCCAAGACTCCACCCTTGGACTTTACGCCGCCAATATTCCCCTTGGACTTCTCAATTGCCAAGACTCAATCTTGGACTTTCCCTTGCCAACCCATGTTGGACTTTCCATGCCAAGACCCATGCTTAGACATTTCCTTGCCAAGACCCATGCTTGGACTTTCCTTGCCAACCCATGTTGGACTTTCCATGCCAAGACTCAAGCTTGGACTTTCCATGCCAAGTACACAAGACTTGGACTTTTCCCATGACAATGGTCAAACCATCGTCAAACATCAAGTATGACCTGAGTCGATTGCATCAGCAATCTCCCCAACACATGTCAGACATTAATGTCAGACATCCATGTCAAACATTAAAACACTACTCGAGTCAAACTTGAGTCTCGTCAATCGTAACCTGAGCCGATTGCACCAACACATAGAAGATTACCATCTTCTACTTTTTGTTCTTACCATCAAGACTATGGGCATAACACTAAGGATTGCCAACAATTGGATTCTGAGTTACAGAGAATTATAGGCGCTCATCCTCGAATCAGGAATATGGTTATAAATCCAACTCCATATCGGTAAAGACCTTTGGCTAGAAATTATGGTAGAGGAAATCAGTTGAGACCTTATATTAATTGACCTATACAACCTGGTCAACCAAGAGAAATAGTTTCTGACAGAATAATGCCTGCATGCCAACCACCTGCGAGGGGTGGTATCAACATAATCTTTAGGGGTTCCACTAATGGGGATTCAAATAGGGCTCGAAAAAGACAGAGTTGGGAGGAATGTATAGTTGTGAAAGCTTCACCTAGAGCTAGAGGGGTTGTCTTTGGTTTTGGTCCCAATGATTTAGAGGGGTAATAATTCCTCATACTGATGCTTCAGTGATTCAGGCTCTTATTGTCAATTTTGATGTGGGAAGAGTTTTTATGGACCCAGGTTAGTTCAATGGATATCTTATATTGGTCTGAATTGGAACAAACGGGATATTTTTGTCGACACTTCTTTGTTTGGTTTTTATGGCCATGAAGTTGTCAGATTAAGTTGCCTTTTCCTTTAGGAGAAGAACCCAGGAGAAAAACAATGCTGATCAATTTCACAGTGGTAGACATGCCCTCTTCTTATAATGATATTTTAGGTCGATCTATCTTGGGAAGTTTGTAAGCAGTGGCTTCTCCTTATCATCAAAAAATTAAGTTTCCTGTCGGAGGTGAAGTGGGAGAAGTTAGGATTGGTCAACAACTTTCTTTGAGATGTTATGTAGATGATATTCTGATAGGGCAGAAAGAGAAGGCTATTAGTAAATCTCTTTAAAAATTTAGTCAGTATGGGAGTGCAGTATGAATCATTCGAGAGGGGGGATCTTGGTCTGATTTTGCAAATGGAGGTTTCTTTGATTAAGCTTGGAATATGGTTATCTTGAAGTATTTTTTGAAGTAGTTATTAGTTGGAATGTTTTCATAGATAGATATTTATAGTAGTCTCTCCTTGACTCCAAGGAGATTTTAGAGTTAAAGGATGGAATGTATCGTTAGCTCCTTGATCTCATTGTTCTCTTGAGAGGAAGAAATTTGAGGGTACTTGCTATTATATTCTTCTATTGGTATGTGTATGGTAATCTTTGAAGGGAAAAAGGTTGGCCTTGGGAATAAAGATGCATGAGTATTGGTGCAATCGTCCCAGGTCACGATTGACCCGACTCGAGTAATGTTTTGATGTTTGACCATGTTTTGGGGAGATTATTGGTGCAATCGACCTGGGTCATGATTGATCGGACTCGAGTTTGACTTGAGTGGTATTTTGATGTTTGACGATAGTTTGACCATTGTTTGACTATATGGTTGACATGGGGTTGACCATATGATGGAGAAGTCCAATTCTTGTGTACTTAGCATGAAAAGTCCAAGTCATGGGTACTTGGAATGGAAAGTCCAAGCATGGGTCTTGGCAAGGGAAAGTCCAAGCTTGAGTCTTGGCAAATTCAAAGTCTAACATGGGTTGGCAAGGGAAGTCCAAGGGTTAATATTGGCGGCGTAAAGTCTAAGGGTGGAGTCTTGACAGCATTAGCCCAATGGTTTGGTAGCGTAAAGTCCAAGCGGTGGTATTGGCAGCGTAAGCCCAAATGTACATTGAAGGGATAGACCAGCTTAGCATGACAATAGCCGATGGAAGCACCTGAAGGCTAGTGTATGGATGAACAAGTCATGGATGACTTGGAGGGATCCGATAGGCGTGAGACTATCGGAGGTGGTTAGAAGGCTTAGGTCTAGGCTAAGGATGATCTATCAAGTATGAGGGTTGTAGGAAATTGCTTCCCTCTTCGGTCGCTTGTGCATGGCGATCCTATCTACGTCCCCGGATTAAAAAATTAATCCTTTACGAAGACGGATTACCCAAGCAATCGATCCATCATCGTGCTATTCGATTAGAGTGGTCTCTTGAACAAACTTGTTGTTCAAGCAACCTAACTCTTTTCCTCGATTAGCCGCGGAATAGATGATGTACGGATCACCAATTTTTGTGTTTATCTTCAGGGTCCAAGTAAATTAGTCACATGCATTATACAAAAGAACTAAATCAAAATAAACAAGATTATACCTCTTGTATACCTCTTGATCTTCTATTGTATATCCTTTCCTCCTCTTGAACATTGTGTGGGCAATGATCCTCCAAGAGTTGAAACCTCCTAGATCTAGTTCTTCCCTTCCTTGCTCTCTCCGAACAAAGGGAAGAAGTGAAGGGTTTTGCTTATCGAGTTCGTGAGGGGAAACTTCGCTTCCCACTTCACCTCGGTAGCTTGTCCATGGCGATCCCTTCGATGTCCCCGGATTAAAAAAAATTTTAATCCTAGGAAAAAGGGATTGCCCAAACCACCAAGTCATCGTCGTGCTATTCGTTTAGAGAGGTCACTTGAACAAACTAGTTGTTCAAGCGACCATCCTCTATTCTACGAGTTGCCACGGAATAGACGATGTTCGGATCGCCGGTTTTCATATTTATACTCGGGATCCAAGTATTATTTAGCCATATACATATTTATAAAATGCTTATAATTGAAAAACAAATACAAGCAATAAACAAAAGAAGAAAGTAGAATAGGTATACCTCTCGATCTTCTAATGTATGACCTTCCTCCTTTTGGACGTCGTGTGGGCGACGATCTATCAAAAGTCGAAGCTCCTAGATCACAAATCTCCCTTCCTTGCTCTTCCAAAGCAAGAGGAAGAATAGAAACAAGGTTTTTCACCTCTCTAGAAACAACCAACGTGGAACTAAAACTATCCTTGCCGCCGGCCAACTAGGTTAAGGAGAAGATGGTGGAAAACAACCAAGACACCAAGGGAAGCCCTATATCTTGTTTCCACCACCTAAGGAGAAGGAGAAGGGAGCTTTTGGGTGCCGGCCAAGGCTGGAAAAAAGGCTGGAGTGGTGCTGGACGTTGGCCAAAAGGGGAAGAAGAAGAGAAGAATACCTTCCTTATTTGGTGCCACCCTTGCCTCAAAACCCTAATCCTAATCCTATCTCAACTAGGATTCCTCTTCCTTGCCACCCAAAAACCCTAGCTCTCATCAATATTTTCATACCAACTCCCTTGACATCCTTTTATAGAGTTAGGGATAAGTCATGAATTAATCTCATCCATTAGTTCTAGGGATTTTATCTCAACCGTCGGATCTAGAGATTTAATCTCAACCGTCGGATCTTAGAGATTTAATCTCTACCAATGGATCTTAGAGTTTTGTTTCTATCCATTGGATCTAAGCATCATGAGGTGTTAAAAGGCTACATTAGGGACCATGAGGAGAAGTTGGGTCTTGGCCACCTATGGATCAAGCCCACATAAAGTCTGATCCACTAATGATGATCCAATCCACTAAAGGTTCATCATTGATCTACCTCACCAACCCCCCATATGAAAATATGGGCTCCATATATTATTTGTACATTTTCTCCCCGTGTTTAAGATCTCGAATGTCTGTCAATTAATTAATTTACTGACCATTAATTAATCGACATCTAACTCCTTGAGTAGTACCACTCAACCTTTTCATCATGCCGGACCAAGTCCACCTACAGGGTTTACATGATGAACCTTATGAGCTCCTCAAGGGGACATCATCATCCTAATATATAGGACACGGTTTCCTCCTATAATCAACGGCACACCATATAAATAATATCATCTCCCAACTTACCGAGCCTATCGATTTAATCTATAAATCTCACTCATTGGTAAATCAAAGAGATGTGTACTAAGTATATGTGCCCATTATTATATCGGGATTAAGAGCATGTACTAAATAATATCTGAGGTCAGATTCGATTATGTAGTCAGCAATAAATCGAATCACCTCTAAGTCGGTCCTGCTCAACACACACAAAGTGCACTAGTGTGATTCTATGGTCAAGACAAACCAACACCAAATCACACTACAACCATTCCGATAGTTTGTCCAAAGTCATCTCGGTTGTTAGCATTTACTTATACTTTTCAAGGGGCCGATAACATGATCTCTGTTAGGGCAATCTCTTGCCGTGATATGGTTTTGATGGTGTAGCAAAGGGTTTAAGTTAGTTTGATATGTTGATATGATATGTGCATTGAAGTCGTGCAGGACTTAGTAATTCGCACATGGAGCCGTGGCGAGTTTCACATCTCATGACTCGTGCCTTGAGTCGGTGAAGGATAGCTTTGCGGAAGCCGTGCGCTTGGAGCATCCGAGGGACCGCCGGACGAGAAGCTTGGAGTGAAGCCGGAGGAAGTAGACTTCGAGGCAAGAGACGCGAAGGAGCATTGCAGAGCCGTGCGCCTGATGCTGCCGAGGGACGTGGCCGAGAACGAAGAGAACTTCGAAGGCAAGGGACTCCGAGAAATGAGAGTGAGCGATTGTAACCCAGGGAAGGGTAGCTCTTAGGTGAAACTTGGTCATTTGGCCAAGTGTGCCATGTCGTCGAGTGAGTTGGTATGGCTGGATTGTGGCCAGCGATCGGCGCATCGTGGGCGTCGACCGCCAAGACCATCGATCGGCTACGCGATCGATCGGGAGTCAATAAGGGTTCGATCGCAGACCGTTCGTGGCCGTGACGTCGACTACGGAAGCGTGATCGGCCCGATGAGGTCCATCAGTCGACTGCCAAGAGTTCCGTTGGACTACAATGGTCGGGATCCGACGTGTTCGGAGGCCATTGTAGTGACGGCAGTCGACTGCCAAGGGCGGCAGTCGACTGATGGCGGCAAACGGGAAGAAGTTAGCCCTCTCTATAAAAAGAGAGGGTGTAAGCCTTTGAGAGGCTAATGCTCATACTCCAAACGATCTTCCTAGTGCCCCACAAGCTCTAAACTCTTCTTACTTGTCTTAACTTCAATCCTATTGTAAGAAGAGTGATCTTGGTTGTAAAGGTTACCTCCACCTAGCTTTGTGCAAAGGAGAGACCGATAGTGATTGGTTTTGGTGGAGTGATTCACCGTGGACGAATCGGACCGTGGATTAGCGGCATAGCCGTGAACCACGTTATACCATCGTGTTAGCGTTTGTTTTATTGTTTGTCTTTTGCTTTGTATTTGTATATTCCGCTTGCGCTAATCTTTTGTAGACGAGCAATTTACGACGTCCAACGTACGAGGGCTATTCACCCCCCTCTAGCCGGCCATATCGATCATCTACAAGTGGTATCAGAGCATAGGTTGCTTGTCACCGGACTAACCGCCGCAACAAGCCCTACATCAAAAATGGCCGGCTCCAACATCCATCCTCCGAAGTTTGAAGGAGAATTCGCTTGGTGGAAGAAGCGAATGGAGGTATTTTTCGAAACGGATTTTGATATAATGATTACAATGGAATCCGGTTTCGTTTTGCCTAGGGATGAAGAAGGGAAGCCAATAGAGAAATCTAGGTGGACCAAGAGGCAAAGAGAGGAGCACCTTGCAAACTCCAAAGCCAAGCATCATCTCTACAATGTGCTCCCTCAACAAGAGATCAACCGAATAGGAGAATGCCTAAGCGCCAAGGAGATGTGGGAGAAGCTAATTGAGCTTCATGAAGGCACATCCGAGGCAAAGCTAGCAAGGAGAGATCTCCTCCGCTCCCAACTATCCAACATCAAATTAGAAAAGGGAGAAAAGGTAATTTCTTTGCATTCTAGATTCAAAGAAATTTTAAATGGACTAACAAGTGTAGGTGAGAAGCTATCAAACCGGGATATGGTAATGAAGGCCATAGATGCCTTTCCCCGGTCCTCAAAGTGGAGCTCCATGGTGGACTCATTCTATATCTCAAAGAATTTAGAAGTGAGCACCTTGGAGGAGTTCTTCTCAATAATGGAACTCCACGAAACTAGGCTTGAGGGAATACAAGAGGAGCCTAAAATTCAACCCTCAAGAGGAGTAGCATTATTGGCAAGTAAGGGGAAGAAGAAGATGGAAATCACCTCCTCCGATGACGAAGCATCTTCCTCCTCCTCCATGGATAGCACCGAAGAAGCCTACATGGTAAGGAGGGTAAGACGTGCATTTAAGAATTTTAGATTTGATAAATCTAATGATAGGATGAGAAGACCAAGGGGGAAGGTCATATGCTACAATTGCCAAGGAGAAGGGCACATAAGGGACAATTGTCCTCTCCTAAACAAGAGCAAGGAAGAAAGGAAAAAGAAAGAAGAAAAGAAGAAGAAAAAGGGGAGCAAGAAAAAGAAGGAAGAGGAGAAGAAGGCAAAAGAAAAGGGGAAGACCAAAGCTCTAAAGGCAAGGACTTGGGATGACCCATCCTCATCCTCCTCATCATCATCGGATGAGGAGAATGCCTTTGTCACCAATTTGGCCTTGATGGCCTTTGATGACTTGGATTGCTCTTCATCCGAAAATGAAGAATCAAGCTCAAATGGGGAGAGCTCAAATGAAGGGGGAGCTTCCACATCCTCATCATCCGAAGAAGAAGAGGACATGGAAACTATGGTAACCAATCTCTCACCTAGTAAAATAGTTTCTATGATTTCTAGTTTAACTAAGGATTTATTTAGGGCAAAGAAGAAAAATAAATGCATGCTTGAACAAATTAAGGAATTAGAACAAAAATTAGAAAGGGCATGCTTAAATGATAATATTTCTTCTAGCTTAGATGATGCATGCTCACATGACCTTTATATGCCTTTAAATGTTAATGATGCATGCATAGAGGAAAATAGGGCATTAAGGGAAAAGGTAGATTATTTAACCAAAGCCCTAGAGAAATTCACTATTGGCTCCAACACATTGAACATGATCTTAGGGAGCCAAAGAGCTAGTTTCAACAAGAAGGGCCTAGGCTACAAGGAAAAGAAAAATGAAAAGGCCTATAAATGCCTAATAGCTAGGGGACAAGATAAGAAGAAGGTAATTGCTAGGAAATGGATCCCCAAGGAATATTTAGTGAACCCAATAGGAAAGAATTTATTTTGGGTTCCAAAATCCATTCTTAAGGGTTAGAAAACCCCTAGGGTAGTCAACCATATGAACTTGACCTATATCATATTTTGGTTGACTTAGGATGACGGGACAACATTTTTTAGATAGTGTTGGGTGATGATAACGTGCCCATAAATAGGTAATAATGCTTAAATCATGATGATTGATGTAATTCCTATGTATGTTTTAAATCATGATTTATGATTTTGATATTTGGCATGTTATCATGAGAAATAGGGTTAAATCATGCTTTAGGTGATAATTTGTTTATTATCATCGTATAATACCTAATGCATGACTATTATTTGATGGATACATGAGTTTCATGATCATAATGTAGAATTGATTGGTATATGTCATTATGATCATGTAGAATGTTAGGTTGATACTTAACCATGATAGAATTGCATGAATATATGGGTTAAGTATATACAAATACCCCCTAGGATACATCTCACACTCACTATAGGCTAACTTGATTGCAAACTTAGCATGGGTGAGATATTAGGATGATACAAATGTCCACTAATGCCTATGGCATTTAGATGGTCATTTAAAGTATCAAAATAGCAATAATAGACCAATCATGGGGAAGGCTTATGTTTAATTCATAGACATATTGCCCAAAGATCATGGTTGGATATTTCATATGTTTTCAAAACAATTTCTTACCTTAAAATACATGTATTCATGTTTTGAAACAATTGGATGCAAAACTAGGTAGCTAACTTGATACTAGAATGATCAAAAACCTAGTGGTTTTTAGAGCTTTTAGATTTTTGGCAAAAACAAGAAAATATAATGATTTTTCATGAAAAACTATTTTTCATTGATAGATATACTTAAAAGAAATATTTTCCCCAAAATTTCATGATTTTTCAAATTTTTTGGAATTTAAAATGCATTTCTAAAATTCAAAATCAAATTTGATTCTTTGTGACCGCTATACCGATAGTAATGATCGTGGCCTGTAAATCAGAACATTGGAGGCCGAATTCAGTTTGTAAACCTACAATAAGTGGTAGAAATATACTTGATGCCATCAACAAGTGGTACCCAATTTTAAATCAACTTGTCATATTTTCCCTCCATTATACTTGATGCCATGAGCTTATAACTTAGTGTTAATCTTTTTGATGGTGTCAAAGGGGGAGAAATAATTATGTTTAAGTTAATTATTTTAGGGGGAGAAATATATTTTAGGGGGAGAAATATATGATAGGGGGAGAAAATTTGCATGGAGAGTTTCATGGATTAAGGGGGAGTTGCATGTTGCTATATCATGTTTATCTTTACATGCTTTCTTACCTTAGAATTTATATCAAATGTTTTTATCTAACTTAAACGGATTGCCACACATCAAAAAGGGGGAGATTGTTAGGGCAATCTCTTGCCGTGATATGGTTTTGATGGTGTGGCAAAGGGTTTAAGTTAGTTTGATATGTTGATGTGATATGTGCGTTGAAGTCGTGCAGACTTAGTAATTCGCACATGGAGCCGCGGGCGAAGTTTCACATCTCATGACTCGCGGCCTTGAGTCGGTGAAGGATAGCTTATGAAGCCGGCGCTGGAGCATCCGAGGGACCGCCGACGAGAAGCTTGGAGTGAAGCCGAGGAAGTAGACTTCGAGGCAAGAGACGCGAAGGAGCATTGCAGAGCCGCGGCGCCGAGGCCGCCGAGGACGGGCCGAGAACGAAGAGAACTTCAAGGCGAGGGACTCCGAGAATGAGAGTGAGCGATTGTAACCGTGGAAGGGTAGTTTCTAGGTGAAATCGGCCACGGCCAAGTGTCTGATGGGTTTTCGACACCCGACCGCTATGTCATGGCAATGATCGCTTCCGAGTCGAGTGAGTTCTGATCGTATGGGTTCGCCGATCGCGCCAGAGCGATCGGGCAAGCGATGGTCGACTACGGGAATGATCGTGATGAGGTCCATCAGTCGATTGCCAAGAGTTCCGTTGGACTACAGCGGTCGGGATCCGACGTGTTCGAGGCGTTGTAGTGGCAATGATCGCCAAGGGCGGCAATGATCGATACTAAACGGGAAGAAGTTAGCCCTCTCTATAAAAAGAGAGGGTGTAAGCCTTTGAGAGGCTAATGCTCATACTCCAAACGATCTTCCTAGTGCCCCACAAGCTCTAAACTCTTCTTACTTATCTTAACTTCAATCCTATTGTAAGAAGAGTGATCTTGGTTGTAAAGGTTACCTCCACCTAGCTTTGTGCAAAGGAGAGACCGATAGTGATTGGTTTTGGCGGAGTGATTCACCGTGGACGAATCGGACCGTGGATTAGCGGCGTAGCCGTGAACCACGTTATACCATCGTGTTAGCGTTTGTTTTATTGTTTGTCTTTTGCTTTGTATTTGTATATTCCGCTTGCGCTAATCTTTTGTAGACGAGCAATTTACGACGTCCAACGTACGAGGGCTATTCACCCCCCTCTAGCCGGCCATATCGATCATCTACAATCTCCTGTGTGACACCACACACCATGTTATCTACAATGTAAAGTATTATGCAATATTGCATAACCATAAAAATATGCAAACAATGATCATGTGATTCTTATTTCAAAAATAAAGATGTTCATAGAATAGATAGACTTTTCAGTATACATCCCTACAATCTCCCACTTATACTAAAAGACTATGCTATCCTTATACTGCCATACATCTGATTCCCCTTCCCTCCACATGCCTATCAAAACTCTCGCTAGAAGGGCCTTAGTGAAAAGGGTCTACCAGGTCATCCTCTGATGCAATCTGGGCGACAACAACTTCTACCTCCTTTACGATTTCTCGTATCAGGTGGTACTTGCGCTCTATGTGTTTACTCACCTTATGGGATCGTGGTTCCTTCGAGTTTGCAACTGCACCATTATTATCACAATAAATTGCGATAGTTCTGGGCAAACCAAGAATTACATCCAAGTCCATCAGGAAGTTCTGGAGCACACAGCTTCTTTGGGAGCCTTTATAGGCTGCCACATACTCAGTTCCATGGTGGAGTCCGCCACGCATTTCTGCTTGACACTCCTCCATACAATGGCTCCACCTCCCAAAGTAAACACAAAACCTGAGGTAGACTTAATGTTATCCCTATCTGATTGGAAGTCGCAATCCATGTAACCCATAGGGAGTAATTGGTCTGGCCGGTAAACTAGCATATAATCTCGAGTCCTTCTAAGGCACTTCAATATATGTTTTACCGTAGTCCAATGTCCCTGTCCTGGATTACTCTGATATGTGCTGACCATGCCCATGACAAAGCAGATATCTGATCTCGTACATAGCATCGCATACATGAGGCTTCCTACTGCAGAAGCATAAGGAACCACCTTTATCTCCTCTATCTCCTCAGATGATCTAGGACATATCTCCTTAGATAAAGGAACTCCATGCATGAAAGGTAGAAAACCCTTCTTGGAGTTCTGCATGCTAAAATGATCCATAATCATGTCTATGTATGAAGCTTGGGATAAGCACAACATCCTTTTCCTGCGATCCCTTATAACCTTGATCCCAAGGATGTGTCCCACCTCCCCCAAGTCCTTCATATCAAACTGTTTGGACAACCACACCCTTACGTCCGATAACACCTTGATATTGTTGCCAATCAACAAAATGTCATCTATGTATAGTACAAGAAATACCACTACATTTTCGTCACATCTCTTGTATACACATGACTCATCCGGATTTTGAATAAATCCATAAGACTGGATCACCTCATCAAAGCGGATATTCCAAGACCTCGAAGCTTGCTTCAATCCATAAATGGACGGATTAAGCTTACATACAAGATGCTCTTTTCCCTTAGTAATGAATCCCTCTGGTTGCTTCATATAGATGTTTTCCTCAAGACTTCCATTAAGGAAAGTTGTCTTGACATCCATCTGCCACACCTCATAATACATATAAGCTGCTATGCATAAGAGAATCCGGATAGACTTAAGCATGGCTACCGGCGAAAAGGTCTCCTCATAATCGATGCCCTCTTTCTGAGTATACCCCTTCGTAACAAGCCTCATTTTGAAGGTCTCAACCTTCCCGTCTATTCCTCTCTTTCTCTTGTAGATCCACTTGCATCCAATGGTTTTTACACCATCGGGTGGTTCTACTAGCTCCCAGACCTGATTTGAATCCATAGATTCAATCTCAGCATTCATTGCACTTTGCCAAGATACTACATCTTTATCTTGGATTGCCTCGTCATATGTCCAGGGATTAGGTTCATGTTCGCCAGGGACCAAATCATAAGATTCTCCCAAGAACATAAATCTATCAGACTGTCTCACAACCCTCCCACTACGATGATGTATCACCTGTGTATCCTCTGTGACACGCGGTGCAGTGACATGTGGTATATCCTCTTGTACCGGTGGTACTCAAGAAGTGACTTCCCCTTTTAACTCCTCTAGAACAAGTTTACTCTTAGGCTTGTGGCTCATCACATAGTCTTCCTCTAAAAATCTGGCATTCGTGCTAACGATCACCCTCTGATCTCTAGGACTATAAAACAATCCACCCTTCGTTCCCCTAGGATAGCCAACGAACATATGTACTTCTGTACGAGGTTTCAACTTACCATCATCTGCCTTCAGCACATGTGCTGGACTCCCCCATATCCGAATATGTCTTAGACTTGGCTTTCGCCCAGTCCACAATTCTGTGGGAGTAGAAGGCACTGATTTAGATGCTACCAAGTTCAGAATGTACACCGTCATATCTAGAGCATATCCCCAGAATGAATCTGGCAAGTCAGAATAACTCATCATCGATCTAACCATCTCTATAAGAGTCCTATTCCTTTGCTCTGCTACACCGTTCTGTTGGGGTGTGCCAGGTGCAGTCAATTGGAATTGAATCCCAGCCTCTGATACGTAGTTCCTAAACTCTCCCAAGTGGTACTCACCACCACGATCAGATCGTAGTGTCTTGATACTTTTACCTTAACGTTTCTCCACATCAGCCTTGAATTTATTGAATTTGTCAAATCATTCAGACTTGCGGCGCATTAGGTAAATGTATCCATATCTTGAGTAATCGTCTATAAAAGAGACGAAATACTCAAAACCACCTCTAGCCTGGATAGACATAGGACCACACAAATCAGAATGAACCAATTCTAACACATCTTTGGCTCTATACCCCTTGTCCTTAAAAGGCTTCTTGGTCATCTTACCCTCCAAGCAAGATTCAAAGGTTGGGAGATCCTCCACCACTAATGAACCCAAAGGTCCATCAGCTATCAACCTTTGAATTCTGCTTAGGTTAATGTGACCAAGCCTAAGATGCCAAAGATATGTTTGGTTCATCTTCGAAGGTTCTTTTCTCTTATTGAAATTAGAAGATGAGTTATTAACTTCAATTTGCATCGTGGGAGGTTTTGGTTCAGATGTATACAAATTTCCTATCAATGTACCTGAACAGATATTCTCCCTATTCCTTTTTATAACAGCTCTGTCATTAAAAGAAATAGAATATCCATCCATAAATAATTTAGAAATTGAAACTAAGTTCTTTCTAAATAAAGGTACATAAAGGGAATTTTTCAGAACCTAAGTTTTATTTTTCTCAAGAGATAAATAAAACTTCTCCCACGGCAATAGCCGCCACCTTCATGGCATTGCCCCAAGTAAATGGTAATCTTCCCTTTAGCTTGTCGTCGGGTTTCCTGGAACCCCTGCAAAGTGTTGCAGACATGATTAGTGACTCCTGTATCTACACACCAAGTGCCGATAGATATCACCGCTAATCATGTTTCAACGACTAGACCAAAGGATATACCTTTGTTCTGCTTCGGATTGGGACAGTCCTTCTTCTAATGTCCATCCTGCTTATAAGTGAAGTACTTGCCTTTCGGCTTCTTCACTCCTCCCTGAGATCCTCCTACCACCTTTGCTCCTCCTTGTTTCACCTTCTTCTTGCCTTTCGGTTTAGAAGTAGAAACCTTTTTGAGCAACCATGGCTTGAGGACACTCTTCGAAGAGTGCATACTTGTACTCCTTAGCAGATAAGACAATATCTAGATTCTTTTCCAATCAACATTATTTGGGTACAGTAAGTTTATTTCCTTTAGTATCATAACAAGTGGACTGAAAGTCATTTTTGAAAATCTTAAGAATCACATAGATCATTATTGTAGATTTCAAAAATTATTGATTCCTCAAACAATAAAATTTTAAAATCAACCAACACCTCAAAACACCGAGAATATCGTATGCCACGATAGTGTGAACGTATACGAATTCTACATTTGTAAGAGGAGGTTTTACCCATTAATTTTACTATCTTGTCAACCTAACTTTTTGACAAGTAAAATTAATAGTTGGTTCCTCTTTGTCCCTACAAATAAAAGCAGTGACTCCGATGAGGAGGATACTTATATTTGTATCTAAGTGTTCACCATTACTCAGTACCAAGGTAATTATCTCGGGTTATGTGCCTTACAATGGTCAAGTACACACGCTCCTTAATAATTTCCTATAACCATATTCGACCTTGTGATTCGCAAACAAACCCATCTGATATGGAGGAAGGCACTCAGAGTCGACGCGCAAGTTTGTTTGCATCACTTGTCAAATCGTAATGGAGGCCGCGAGAATTTATAAAAATATCCCTCTCCCACTTAGTAATTTGAAATTGAGGAATTTTCCTAGCCTACGACATGCATATCAAACAAAAAGCAATAAATATTAAAAATAAATTATTTTCCAACTATTATGGCTTTTGTCTTCAATATGACTCCTGTCGCATCGCCATCTCGTCCGCTCCTCCTACGCCATGTACGAGCCATCCGGAGGTCCGAGCCGAGACAAAAATCTATTTTAATTTACATCCATCGATCCTATACTCCACGAGGGAGTGTACATGAAATCTAGATCGAAAGTAAAATAAAATAAATTGTGGCTAAACAATGCCATATTTAATTTACAAAAACTAAATACTAGCCTCGTCAACCCCGAGGATTCAACAAAATAAATATTTACACACATACAATCACATACACACATATGGTCATAATAGTCGGATCTTATGCCTGCAACCATAGAGTTAAACTACACATATCCTACTATTATCCGGCACATATAATATATGAAAAAGTGCATAAAAATTAACCAAATCCTAAACACACAAAATCGGAAACCTTGGCTTTGATACCAATTGAAGGGTTTTGCTTATCGAGTTCGTGAGGGGAAACTTCGCTTCCCACTTCACCTCGGTAGCTTGTCCATGGCGATCCCTTCGATGTCCCCAAATTAAAAAAAAATTAATCCTAGACAAAAGGGATTACCCAAACCACCAAGTCATCGTCGTGCTATTCGTTTAGAGAGGTCTCTTGAACAAACTAGTTGTTCAAGCGACCATCCTCTATTCTACGAGTTACCGCGGAATAGACGATGTCCGGATCGCCGGTTTTCATATTTATACTCGGGATCCAAGTATTATTTAGCCATTTACAGATTTATAACATGCTTATAATTGAAAAACAAATACAAGCAATAAACAAAAGAAGAAAGTAGAATAGGTATACCTCTCGATCTTCTAATGTATGACCTTCCTCCTTTTGGACGTCGTGTGGGCGACGATCTATCAAAAGTCGAAGCTCCTAGATCGCAAATCTTCCTTCCTTGCTCTTCCAAAGCAAGAGGAAGAATAGAAACAAGGTTTTTCTCCTCTCTAGAAACAACCAACAAGGAACTAAAACTATCCTTGCGCCGGCCAACTTGGTGAAGGAGAAGATGGTGGAAAACAACCAAGACACCAAGGGAAGCCCTATATCTTGCTTCCACCACCTAAGGAGAAGGAGAAGGGAGATTTTGGGCGCCGGCCAAGGCTGGAAAAAGGGCTTGAGTGGTGTTGGACGTTGGCCAAAAGAGGAAGAAGAAGAGAAGAATACCTTCCTTATTTGGTGCCACCCTTGCCTCAAAACCCTAATCCTAATCCTATCTCAACTAGGATTCCTCTTCCTTGCCACCCAAAAACCCTAGCTCTCATCAATCTTTTCACGCCAACTCCCTTGACATCCTTTTATAGAGTTAGGGATAAGTCATGAATTAATCTCATCCATTGGTTCTAGGGATTTAATCTCAACTGTCGGATCAAGAGATGTAATCTCAACCGTCGGATCTTAAAGATTTAATCTCTACCAATGGATCTTAGAGTTTTGTTTCTATCCATTGGATCTAAGCTTCATGAGGTGTTAATAGGCTACATTAGCGACCATGAGGAGGAGTTGGATCTTGGCCACCCATGGATCAAGCCCACATAAAGTCCGATCCACTAATGATGATCCAATCCACTAAAGGATCATCATTTATCTACCTCACCAACCCCCATATGATAATATGGGCTCCATATATTATTTGTACATTTTCTCCTTGTGTTTAAGATCTCGAATGTCCGTCGATTAATTAATTTACTGACCATTAATTAATCAACATCTAACTCCTTGAGTAGTACCACTCAACCTTTTCATCATGCCGGACCAAGTCCACCTGCAGGGTTTACATGATGAACCTTATAAGCTCCTCAAGGGGACATCATCATCCTAATATATAGGACACGGTTTCCTCCTATAATCAATGGCATACCATATAAATAATATCATCTCCCAACTTACCGAGCCTATCGATTTAATCTATAAATTTCACCCATTGGTAAATCAAAGAGATGTGTACTAAGTATATGTGCCCGTTATTATATCGGGATTAAGAGCATATACTAAATAATATCTGAGGTCCTATTCGATTATGTAGTGAGCAATAAATCGAATCACCTCTAAGTTGGTCTTGCTCAACACACACAAAGTGCACTAGTGTGATTCTATGGTCAAGACAAACCAACACCAAATCACACTACAACCATTCCGATGGTTTGTCCAAAGCCATCTCGGTTGTGATCCTTTACTTATACTTTTCAAGGGGCCGATAACATGATCTCCTGTGTGACACCACACACCATGTTATCTACAATGTAAAGTATTAGACAATATTGCATAACCATAAAAATATGCAAACAATGATCATGTGATTCTTATTTCATAAATAAAGATGTTCATAGAAAAGATAGACTTTTCAGTATACATCCCTACAAGAAGAACCTCTCCCTTCTTCTCCTTTCTTGTTCCGGACACAATCCCTTTGGAGGAAGATCAAACCTCTTCTTCCTCTTTGTTGTTGCCACCGGCCACCAAGGAGAGGGAGATGAATGAGCAACGGCCAATGGAGAAGGAAAACCACCGACCTTGGGTGGAGGAGAAGGTAGTGTCGCCTTTACTTAGACAAAGATAGGCACCGCCTAAGAGGAGGTGGTGATGGGCGCCGACAATAGGGAGAGGATACCAATGTTAGGGCAATCTCTTGCCATGATTAGGTTTTGATGTGTGTGGCAAAGGTTTTAAGTTAGTTTATTATGTTGATTTGATATGTGCGTTGAAGTCGTGCAGGACTTAGTAATTCGCACATGGAGCCGTGGAGAGTTTCACATCTCATGACTCAGTCCTTGAGTCGGTGAAGAATTGTTTTGCGGAAGTCGTGCGCTTGGAGCATCCGAGGGACCGCCGGACGAGAAGCTTGGAGTGAAGCCGAAGGAAGTAGACTTCGAGGCAAGAGACGTGAAGGAGCATTGCAGAGCCGTGCGCTGATCTTTTAGGGGCGTGGCGCGAGCGAAGAGAACCGGCGAGGACTCAGGAATGAGAGTGGCGATTGTAACCGGGGAGGGGGTAGCTCTTAGGTGAAACTTGGCCATTTGGCCAAGTGTCGGATGATTTTCGAGCGCGGATCATTGCCATGTCATGGCGATCATTGCTCTAATCGATAGTTAGATCGTGGTATAAGACGATTTAGTGTTTTGCGATCGACTACCATGGTGGCGATCAGATAGCCATGCGGGAACAGAATGGAGTCGACTTCGTGGAGCACTCGACTGATCGAGCATCAGTCGACTGATGGTAGGATCAGTCGACTGATGCCAATGTCGTTGGATGGAATCCAACATGGAAAGCAGCCGTTATTGGGCAACGGCTACAGGACCAGTCGACTGATCGAGGGCATCAATCGACTGCTCCTGTGTTAACGGGAAGAAATCCTCTTCCTCTATAAAAAGGAAGAGGATGGGGCTTTGGGAGGCTAATGTTCATGCTCCAATTTGCTCCCAAAGTGCTCTAAGTGTTCTTCCACTCTTCTTACTTGTTTTATTTCTATTCTATTGTAAGAAGAGAGATTGTAAAGAGGTTACCTCCACCTAGCTTTGTGCAAAGGAGAGATCTAGTGGATAGATTGCGGAGTGATTCACCGTGGACGAATCAGACCGTGGATTAGCGGCGTAGCCGTGAACCACGTTACATCTCGGTGTTTGTATTGGTTATTTATTTGCTTGTCTTTGTTTTATTTGTATTTGCATATTCCGCTTGCGCTAACGTTTTGTAGACGAGAAAATCCGTAAACCAACGAACGAGGGCTATTCACCCCCTCTAGCCGGCCAATCGATCTCCAACAACCAAGAGAAGGCAACCCTAACCCTAATCCTTTCCTTGCTTCTATAGCCGCCCAAGACCAATGAACTAAGTTCTCTATTCCGCCCAAGCCCTAGCCCTCCTTTTATAGAGTTAGGCTTAAGGCTCCTTTCACTCTCCACCGTTAGATCTAGGGTTTTATTTTCCACCGTCAGATTTAGGCTTTCATGAGGATTTTAATAGGCTACAATAGGAACCATGAAGAGGAGTTGGATCTTGGCCACCCAATGGATCCGACCCACATAAAATCTGATCCATTAATAATAATCCATTCCACTAGAGGATTATCATTAATCTACCTCACCAACCCCCATAAATAAAATATGGGCTCCATATATTATAAGATCGATGAAGTGTGGATGTTGCCAGCTAGAGGGGGGTGAATAGCCCTCTTTCGTTCGATGATGTAATTCGCTTATCTACAAAACTAATTAGCGCAACGGAAACAAACAAGACAAGCAAATAAACAATGCAAAGATAAAAACAATGCTAACAAGATAATATAATGTGGTTCACGACTACGCCACTAATCCACGGTCCCCGTTTCATCCTCGGTGAATCACTCCGCAACCAAATCACTATCGGTCTCTCCTTTGCACTAAGTTAGGTGGAGGTTGTTGGGGATCGATACGGCCGGCTAGAGGGGGGTGAATAGCCCTCGTACGATGGATGTCGTAAATTGCTCGTCTACAAAAGATTAGCACAAGAGGAATATACAAATATAAATAGACAAAGAAAAAGATAAACAAACAATGCTAACAAGGATGTAACGTGGTTCACGGCTACGCCGCTATTCCACGATCTGATTCGCCCTCAGTGAATCACTCCGCCAAAACCAATCCAGTATTGGTCTCTCCTTTGCATCAAGCTAGGTGGAGGTAACCTTTACAATCAAGATCACTCTTCTACAATAGAATGAAGATTAGAGCAAGTATAAGAGTGGAAAACCGTTTAGGGCACTTTGGGAGTAGTTGGGCGTTCAAGCATTAACCTCCAAAAGCCCCATCCTCTTCCTTTTTATAGAGGAAGAGGGTTTCTTCCCATTGACACAGGAGCAGTCGACTGATGCCCTCGATCAGTCGATTGGTCCTGTAGCCATTACCCAATAACGGCCGCTTTCCACGTTGGATTCTATCCAATGGTATTGGCATCAGTCGACTGATGGCACCCATCAGTCGACTGATGTCAATCAGTCGAGTGCTCCACGAGATCGACTCCATTTTGTGCCCGTGCACAGTGTCATCGATCATTGTTGTCCCTTAGCGGTCGGTGATCACATCATCGATCGCCCATCAATCGATCGATCAACTTGATTCAACCGATCGGTGACTTAAACGGTCGATCAAACCATCGATTTCGAGCGATCACCGCCATGACATGGCATCGGTGTCGAAATCTCATCCGACACTTAGCCAAATGGCCAAGTTTCACCTAAGAGCTACCCCTTCCCGGGTTACATTCGGCCACTCTCATCTCCTGAGTCCTCGCCCGAAGTTCTCTTCGTCGCCCGTCCTCGGCACCATCAGCGCACGACTGCAATGCTCCTTCGCGTCTCTTGCCTCGAAGTCTACTTCCTCCGGCTTCACTCCAAGCTTCTCGTCCGGCGGTCCCTCGGATGCTCCAAGCGCACGGCTTCCGCAAAGCAATCCTTCACCGACTCAAGGATCGAGTCATGAGATGTGAAACTCGCCACGGCTCCATGTGCGAATTACTAAGTCCTGCACGACTTCAACGCACATATCAAATCAACATAACAAACTAACTTAAACCCTTTGCCACACACATCAAAACCTAATTATGGCAAGAGATTGCCCTAACAATCTCCCCCTTTTTGATGTGTGGCAATCCGTTTAAGTTAGGTAAAAATATTTGATAAAAATTTCTAAGGTAAGAAAGCATGTAAACATAAACATGATATAGCAACATGCAACTCCCCCTTAATCCATGAAACTCTCTCTACAAATTCTCCCCCTATCATAATTAACTTAAACATAATATTTTCTCCCCCTTTGACACCATCAAAAAGATTAACACTAAGTTATAAACTCATGACATCAAGTCTAATAGAAGGAAAATACCAAACATTAGTCTAAAACCTGAATTCGGTCTTTACTGTTCTGATTTTCAGGCCATCAGTCGACTGGCACGCGAATTTCAGAACTTTCTGATTTTCGGACCGAATTTCAGAAATGCATTAAAAATTCCAGAAAATTTGAAAAATCATGAAATTTGGGGAACATATTTCTTGTAAGGATCTTTATCAGTGAAAAATAGTTTTTCATGAAAAATCATTATATTTTCTGATATTTGCCAAAAATCCAAAAGCTTTAAAAACCACTAGGTTTTTGATCATTCTAGTATCAAGTTTAACACCTAGTTTTGGTTCCAATTGTTTCAAAACATGAATACATAGATTTTAGATTAAGAAATTGTTTTGAAAACATATGAAATATCCAACCATGATCTTTGGGCAATATGTCTATGAATTAAACATAAGTCTTCCCCATGATTGGTCTATTATTGCTATTTTGATACTTTAAATGACCATCTAAATGCCATAGTCATTAGTGGACATTTGTATCATCCTAACATCTCACCCATGCTAAGTTTTCAATCAAAGTAGCCTATGGTGAATGTGAGATGCATCCTAGAGGGTATTTGTATATACTTAACCATTATATTCATGCAATTCTATCAAGGTTAAGTATCAACCTAACAATCCTCATGATAATTAAGGCATATATCAATTAATTCTACATTATGATCATGAAATACATGTATTCATTGAATTGTTATCATGCATTAGGTATTATATCATGATAATAAGCAAAATATCACCTAAGGCATGATTTACACCTATTTCTCATGATTATGTGCCAAATTTCAAAATCATAAATCATGATTACAAATATACATAGCAATTACATTAATCATCATGATTTAAGCATTATTATCAATTTATAGGCACGTTATCATCACCTAACACTATTTAAAAATGATGTCCCGTCATCCTAAGTCAACCAAAATATGATATAGGTCAATTGCATATGGTTGACTACCCTATGGGTTTTCTAACCCTTAAGGATGGATTTTGGAACCCAATACAAATTCTTTCCTATGGGGTTCACTAGATACTCCTTGGGGATCCATTTCCTAGCAATTATTTTCTTCTTATCTTGTCCCCTAGCAATTAGGCATTTGTAGGCCTTTTCATTTTTCTTTTCTTTATAACCTAGGCCCTTTTTGTTGAAGCTAGCTCTTTGGCTCCCTATGATCATGTTCAATGTGTTGGAGCCAATTGTAAACTTTTCTAGGGCTTTGGTTAAATAATCTACCTTTTCCCTTAGAGCCCTATTTTCATCCATACATGCATCACTAACATTAAATGGCACATATTCATGTGAGCATGCATCATCATGGCAAGAAGAATTATTTTCATTTTGATTTAAGCATGCTTTTTCTAACTTCTCTTCTAAGTCCTTAATTTGTTCAAGCATGCATTTATTCTTTTTCTTGGCTCTAAATAAGTCCTTAGTGAGGCTAGAAATCATAGACATAATTTGCTTAAGGGGTAGATTTGTTACCTCACTAACCAAATCCTCTTCTTCGGATGAGGATGATGTAGAGGCTCCCCCTTCACTTGAGCTCTCTCTACTTGAGTTTGATTCTTCATTTTCGATGGAGGAGCAATCCAAGTTGTCGAAAGTCTTCAATGCAAGGTTGGAATAGACTTGTTCCTCTTCTTCTGATGAGGATGAGGAAGAAAGATCATCCCATGTCTTGGCTTTGAAAGCTTTGGCCTTCCCCTTTTCCTTTGCCTTCTTTTCCTCTTTCTTCTTGCTCCCCTTTTTCTTCTTCTTTTCTTCTTTCTTCTTCCTCTCTTCTTTGCTCTTGTTTAAGAGAGGACAATTGTCCCTTATGTGTCCCTCTCCTTAGCAATTGTAGCATATGACCTTCCCCCTTGGTCTTCTATTCCTATCATTAGACTTATTAAATCTAAAACCTTTTAATGCACGCCTTACCCTCCTTACCATATAGGCTTCTTCCATGCTATCCATGGAGGAGGAGGAGGAAGCTTCGTCATCGGAGGAGGAGGGAATCTCTATCTTCTTCTTCCCCTTGTTTGCCAACAATGCTACTCCCCTTGAAGGTTGGATTCTAGGCTCTTCTTGTATACCTTCAAGCCTAGATTCATGTAATTCCATAGTGGAGAAAAATTCATCTAAAGTACTTACCTCTAGATTCTTTGAAATATAAAATGAGTCCACCATTGAACTCCACTTGGATGATCGGGGAAAAGTATCTATGGCTTTCATTATCATATCCCGGTTGGAGAAATTTTCACCTACACTTGTTAGCCCAATTAAAATCTCTTTAAACCTAGAATGCAATGAAGTTACCTTTTCTCCCTTTTCTAATTTTATGTTGGATAATTGGGAGCGGAGGAGATCTCTCCTTGCAAGTTTTGCCTCCGAAGTGCCTTCATGAAGCTCTACTAGCTTCTCCCACATCTCCTTGGCACTTAGGCAATCTCCAATTCTATTTATTTCTTGTTGAGGAAGCACATTGTATAGATGGTGCTTGGATTTTGAGTTTGCAAGGTGCTCCTCTCTTTGCCTCTTGGTCCACCTTGACTTCTCTATTGGCTTCCCCTCTTCATCCCTAGGCAAAGCAAAACCGGATTCCATTGTAATCATAATATCAAAATCCGTTTCAAAAAATACCTCCATTTGCTTCTTCCACCAAGCGAATTCTCCTTCAAACTTCGGTGGATGAATGTTTGAGCCGGCCATTTTGATGTAGAGCTTGTTGCAGCGGTTAGTCCTCGACAAGCGACTTGGCTCTGAAATCACTTGTTGGGGATCGATACGGCCGGCTAGAGGGGGTGAATAGCCCTCGTACGATGAATGTCGTAAATTGCTCATCTACAAAAGATTAGCGCAAGAAGAATATACAAATATAAATAGACAAAGCAAAAGATAAACAAACAATGCTAACAAGGATGTAACGTGGTTCACGGCTACGCCGTTAATCCACGATCCGATTCGTCCTCGGTGAATCACTCCGCCAAAACCAATCCACTATTGCTCTCTCCTTTGCACCAAGCTAGGTGGAGGTAACCTTTACAATCAAGATCACTCTTCTACAATAGAATGAAGATTAGAGCAAGTAGAAGAGTGGAAAACCGTTTAGGGCACTTTGAGAGTAGTTGGGCGTTCAAGCATTACCTCCCAAAGCCCCATCCTCTTCCTTTTTATAGAGGAAGAGGGTTTCTTCCCATTGACACAGGAGCAATCAACTGATGCCCTCGATCAGTCGATTGGTCCTGTAGTCGTTGCCCAATAATGGCCGCTTTCCACGTTGGATTCTATCCAACGGTATTGGCATCAGTCGACTGATGGCACCCATCAGTTGATTGATGTCAATCAGTCGAGTGCTCCGCGAGATCGACTCCATTCTATGCTGTCATCCCGCCGCCCTTGCGATCGATCAGCATCCGATCGACCGCCATGCCGACTGATCGATCAACTTGATTCAGCTGACTTAAACCAGTCGATCGAACCATCGACTCAGAGCAGTCAACTGCCATGACATGGCAGTCGACTGGTGTCGGGAAATCGCTTCCGACACTTAGCCAAATGGCCAAGTTTCACCTAAGAGCTACCCCTTCCCGGGTTACATTCGCTCACTCTCATCTCTCGGAGTCCCTCGCCTTCGAAGTTCTCTTCATTCGTGGCCACGTCCCTCGGTAGCATCAGGCGAACGGCTTTGCAATGCTCCTTCGCGTCTCTTGTCTCGAAGTCTACTTCCTCCGGCTTCACTCCAAGCTTCTCGTCCGGCGGTCCCTCGGATGCTCCAAGCACACGGCTTCCGCAAAGCAATCCTTCACCGACTCAAGGACCGAGTCATGAGATGTGAAACTCGTCACGGCTCCATGTGCGAATTACTAAGTCCTGCACAACTTCAACGCACATATCAAATCAACATAACAAACTAACTTAAACCCTTTGCCACACACATCAAAACCTAATTATGGCAAGAGATTGCCCTAACAGAGGTAACCCTCACAACTCAAGAACACTCCTTCTACAATAGATGTGAAAGAAAACTAATAGAAGGAGTTTGAATCTTGTGGAGCACTTGGATGATCACTTAGAGCATAAGCATTAGGCATCCACAAGCCCACACCCTCTCTTTTTATAGAGAGGGTTGATTTCTTCCCGTTGGCCGCCACCAGTCGACTGCCGCCCTTGGTAGTCGACTGTCGCCACTTCAACGGCCTCCGAACACTTTGGAACCCGACAATTGCAGTCCAATGAATCCCTTGGCAGTCGACTGATGGATACATCAGTCGCATTCACCGTCGTGTCATCGCCGAGTCGGCTACGAGCGGTTGTGCGTGACATCCTCGGGTGATTGTCATTCCATGAGCGGTCATCGCTGGGCATAAACCCATCGATCGGATACGGTCGGCGCATTCGATTCGGAAGCGATCGATTGCCATTTCATGGCAGTCGACTGGTGCCGTGTGAAACTCAAACTTAACATTCGTTTGAGCTTTCGGCGGTTGGGTAAACCTCAACCCTTCCGGTCGAGCCTCCGACACTCAGCCATTCTGCCAAGTTCACCTAATGAGCTACTTACAATTCACTCATTCTCTCATCTCACTAGAAGTCCCTCGCCGAAGCTCTCTTCATTCGCGGCCACATCCCTCGGCAGCATTAGGCGCACGGCTCTGCAATGCTCCTTCGCGTTTCTTGCCTCCGAAGTCTGCTTCCTTGGCTTCACTTCAAGTCATCTCGTCCGGCGATCCCTTGGCAGCATCAAGCGCACGGCTCTGCAATGCTCCTTCTCCGACTCAAGCACGAGGTAGTGATTGGTGAACCCGCAAAGGTTCCATGTGCGAATTACTAAGTCCTGCAAGACTCCAACGCACATATCAAATCATAATAACAATCTAACTTAAACCCTTTGGCACACACATCAAAACCATATCTCGGCAAAAGATTGCCCTAACAATCTCCCCCTTTTTGATGTGTGGCAATCCGTTTAAGTTAGGTAAAAACATTTGATAAAATATTAAGGAAAGAAAGCATGTGAATAACATGATTAGCAACTCTCCCCCTTAATACATGAAACTCCCCCATATATATTCCTCCTTACTTAAACATATAGTTTTCTCCCCCTTTGACACCATCAAAAAGATCAAACAAAGTTTATATATCATGACATCAAGTATAGAGAGAAAAAAAATTAAAATCAGTCAAAAACTTGATAAAATCAGGTTACTATGCTGATCCATCTTATTGCTATCGATGTATAGCGATGGTGGCACAATGAATTCCGAATTTTTGATTTTCTGGACGAATTTCAAAAATGCACTATAAATTTCAGAAAATTCTAAAAATAGTGAAATTTGGGGAACACATTTCTTTTAAGTATATCTATCAATGAAAAATAGTTTTTCATGAAAAATTATTATATTTCCAGAGATTTGCCAAAAATCCAAAAGCTTTAAAAACCACTAGGTTTTTGATCATATTAATATCCATTTTAACACCTAGTCTTGCTTTGGATTGTTTCAAAACATAAATACACAAATTTTAAAGTAAGAAATTGTTTTGAAAACATGTGAAATATCCAACCATGATCTTTGGGCAATATGTCTATGAGTTAAACATAAGTCTTTCCCATGATTGGTTTATTATTGCTATTTTGATACTTTAAATGACCATCTAAATGTCATAGGCATTAGTGGACATTTGTATCATCCTAACATCTCACTCATGCTAAATTTTCAATCAAAGTAGCCTATGGTGAGTGTGAGATGTATCCTAAAGGTATTTGTATATACTTAACCATTATTTTCATGCAATTCTATCCATGGTTAAGTATCATCCTAACATCCCACATGATCATAAAGACATATATGTATGAATTTCATAGTATGATCATGAAACACATGTATTCATCAAATTGTGATCATGCATTAGGTATTACATCATGATAATAAGGCAAATATCACCTAAAGCATGATTTATCTATTTATAGGCGCATTATCATCACCTAACACTATTTCAAAAATGTTGTGCTGACATCCTAAGTCAACCAAAAATATGATATAGGTGAATTTCATATGGTTGACTATCCTAGGGTTTTCCTAACCCTTAAGGATGGATTTAGGAACCCAATATAATTTCTTGCCTATGGGGTTCACTAAAAATTCTTTAGGGATCCATTTTCTAGCTATTACCTTCTTTTTATCTTGACCCCTAGCTATTAGACATTTATAGGCCTTTTCATTTTTCTTTTCCTTATAACCTAGGCCTTTCTTATTGAAGCTTGCCCTTTGGCTCGCAATTATCATGTTAAGGGTATTTGAGCCTATTGTAAATTTTCCTAGGGCCTTGGTCAAATAGTCTACCTTTTCCCTTAGAGCCCTATTTTCATCCATACATGCATCACTAACATTAAATGACATATATTCATGTGAGCATGCATCATTTAAGCTAGAAGAAATATTATCATTATCATTTAAGCATGCTTTTTCTAGCTTATTTTCTAAATCCTTAATTTGATCAATCATGCTCTTATTTTTCTTCTTTTCTCTAAATAAATCCCTAGTTAAGCTAGAAACCATGGAAACTATTTTCTTAGGAGTTAGATTTGTTACCATAGCTTCCATGTCTTCTTCTTCTTCAGATGAAGATGGTGAAGAAGCTCCCCCTTCACTAGAGCTCTCCTCACTCATGCTTGATCCTTCATTTTCGGAGGAGGAGCAATCTAGGTCGTCAAAGGCCATTAGGGCTAAGTTGGTGACAAAGGCATTATCCTCTTCCGATGATGATGAAGATGATGAGGAGGGGTCATCCCAAGTCCTTGCCTTTAGGGCCTTTGTCTTTCCCTTTTCTTTGGCTTTCTTCTCTTCTTCTTTCCTCTTGCTCCCCTTTTTCTTCTTCTATTCTTCCTTCTTTCTCTTCTCCTCTTTTGCTCTTGTTCAAGAGTGGACAATTATCCCTTATATGTCCTTCCCATTGGCAATTGTAGCAAATAACCTTCCCCCTTGGTCTTCTCCTCCTATCATTAGATTTATTAAATTTAAAACCTTTTAATGCACATCTTACCCTCCTTACCATATAGGCTTCTTCCGTGCTATCCATGGAGGAGGAGGAGGAGGATGCTTCATCGGAGGAGGAGGGAGTCTCCATCTTCTTCTTCCCTTTGTGGGCCATCAAGGCTACCCCTCTTGAAGGTTGAATTCTATGATCTTCAACTATTCCTTCAAGCCTTGTTTCGTGGAGCTCCATTGTTGAGAAGAACTCCTCCAAGGTGCTCACTTCTAGGTTCTTGGACATGTAGAAGGAGTCCACCATTGAGCTCCATTTCGATGACCGGGAAAAAGCATCGATTGCTTTCATGAGCATATCCCGGTTCGAAAGTCTTTCTCCTACACCTGTTAGTCCAATCAAAATTTCTTTAAACCTAGAATTCAATGATGTTACCTTTTCTCCCTTTTCTAATTTGATGTTTGATAGTTGGGAGCGGAAGAGGTATCTCCTTGCAAGCTTGGCTTCCGAAGTGCCTTCATGAAGTTCAACCAATCTCTCCCACATCTCCTTGGCACTTGAGCACTCCCCAATCCGGTTGATCTCTTGTTGGGGGAGCACATTGAAGAGATGGTGCTTGGCTTTTGAGTTTGCAAGGTGCTCTTCCCTTTGCTTTTTCGTCCACCTTGACTTCTCTATTAGTTCACCCTCTTCGTCCCTAGGCATCTCAAAATCGTTTTCCATTATAAGCATAATATCAAAATCGGTTTCAAAGAATACCTCCATTCTCTTTTTCCACCAAGAGAATTCGCCTTCAAATTTCGGAGGGTGAATGTTTGAGCTAGCCATCCTTGATTGTGCTTGTTGTGGCGGTTAGTCCTCGACAAGCTTTCCTTGGCTCTGATACCACTTGTAAGATCGATGAAGTGTGGATGTGGCTAGCTAGAGCAGGGTGAATAGCCCTCTTTCGTTCGATGACGTAATTCGCTTGTCTACAAAACTAATTAGCGCAACGAAAACAAACAAGACAAGCAAATAAACAATGCAAAAATAAAAACAATGCTAACAAGATAATATAATGTCGTTAACGGCTACGCCGCTAATCCACGGTCCCCGATTCGTCCTCAGTGAATCACTCCGCAACCAAATTACTATCGGTCTCTCCTTTGCACTAAGCTAGGTAGAGGTAACCCTTACAACTCAAGAAAACTCCTTCTTTTACAATAGATGTGAAAGAAAACTAAAAGAAGGAGTTTGAATCTTGTGGAGCACTTGGATGATCACTTATAGCATAAGCATTAGGCATCCACAAGCCCACACCATCTCTTTTTATAGAGAGGGCTGATTTCTTCCCGTTGGCGCCACGGTCGACTACGCCCTTGGCGATCATTGCCGCCACTCAGCGCCTCCGAACATGCCGGATCCCAGCGTGCGATCCAGCGGATCCCTTAGTGATCGTGATGGATACATCGACGACTATTACCTCCGTGGTCGGCGCTCGATCGGCTACGGCGGTCTACTGCCGCGACATCCTCTGGCAGTCGACTGCCATTCCATGGCAGTCGACTGCTGAGCATAAACCCATCAGTCGGATACCAGTCGAACTGCATTCGACTCAGAGCAATCGACTGCCATTTCATGGCAGTCGACTGGTGCCGTGTGAAACTCAAACTTTACATTCGTTTGAGCTTCCGACGGTCGGGTAAACCTCAACCCTTGCGATCGAGCCTCCGACACTTAGCTATTCGGCCAAGTTCACCTAATGAGCTACTTACAATTCACTCATTCTCTCATCTCACTCAAAGTCCCTCGCCAAAGCTCTCTTCGTTCGCGACCACGTCCCTCGGCAGCATCAGGCGCACAGCTCTGCAATGCTCCTTCGCGTCTCTTCCCTCCGAAGTCTGCTTCCTTGGCTTCGCTTCAAGTTATCTCGTCCGGTGGTCCCTCGGTAGCATCAAGCGCACGGCTCTGCAATGCTCCTTCTCCGACTCAAGCACGAGGTAGTGATTGGTGAACCCGCCAAGGCTCCATGTGCGAATTACTAAGTCCTGCAAGACTCCAACGCACATATCAAATCATAATAACAACCTAACTTAAACCCTTTGCCACACACATCAAAATCATATCACGGCAAGAGATTGCCCTAACATATATTAATTGTACAAATATCTCTCCGTGTTTAAGATCTCGAATGTCCGTCAATTAATTAATTTACTAACAATTTATTAATCAACATCTAACTCCATGAGTAGTATCACTCAACTTTATCATCATGTCGGACCAAGTCCACCTGAAGGATTTACATGATGATCCTTACGAGCTCCTCAAGGGGACATCATCATCCTAATATATAGGACACGATTTCCTCCTATAATCAACAACACATTACATAAATAATATCATTTCCCAACTTACCGAGCCTATCGATTTAATCTATAAATCTCGCCCATTGGTAAATCATAGAAATAAATACTAAGTACATGTGCCCGCTATTTTAACGGGATTAAGAGCATGTACACTATAATATCCGAGGTCCGATTCAATTATGTAGTCAGCAATAAATTGAATCACCTCTAAGTCGGTCCTGCTCAATACACACAAAGTGTACTAGTGTAATTCTATGGTCAAGACAAACCAATACTAAATTACACTACAACTGTACCAATGGTTTGTCCAAAACCATCTCGGTTGTGAGCCTCTACTTATACTCTACAAGGAACTGATAACATGATCTACCGTGTGACACCACACACCATGTTATCTACAATGTAATGTATCAGACAATATGCATAACCATAAATATGCAAATTATGATCATGTGATTCTTATTTCAAAAATAAAGATGTTGATACAAAGAATAGAATTTTCAGTATACATCCCAACAATCTCCCACTTATACTAAAAGACTATGTTGTCCTCATACTGCCATACATCTGATTCTCATTCCCTCCATATGCCTATCAAAAGCTCTCACTGGAAGGACCTTAATGAAAGGATCTATCAGGTTATCCTCGGATGCAATCTTGGCGACAGCAACTTCTACCCGCTTTACGATATCTCGTATCAGGTGGTACTTGCGCTCTATGGGTTTACTTGCCTTATGTGTCACGCCCGCCCTTTTTCCTGGGGTTCGGAGGGACGGCGCATGACGCGACCGTACATACATATATCGTACTACTTACAGCGGAAGACTTTAGACATATTTTTTTTTTCTTTTAAACATAACATGCATCGTCATTTATAGATACTTCTTCTTAACATAGAGCATGCATCATTAATTCATAAGTACTTAGTGCTTAGTTCAAGTCCATAGACATCATCATCATAAGAAAACATTTATAAGGACATAACAGATCTCCTCCACCATGCCACTACCACACACACTTGGCTCCTCCTGCTGCTCCCTTTAGTTTATCCATCCCTTACCCTTATCTGCAGTACAAGGGAAAAATAAACTATAAGCACATAGGCTTAGTAAGATCCTATCCTACTCACAAAAACCATACATCGACATTAAGCATGACATGTAACATTCATAACATATAAGCAACATAACATATAACATATATGACGTAAGCAAACATAACATGTAGCATAAGTAACATGAACAATCATAACAAGTAACATATATAACATGGCAACATATCATGTACATAATCAAACATAACATACAATATATGTAACATAGCAACATATATATGACATGCAACATATATATGACATATCAAACATAACATACAACATATGTAACATAGCAACATAGCATGACATGCAACATATATAACATAGCAACATATATATGACATATCAAACATAACATACAACATATGTAACATAGTAACAAAGCATGTAAACATAACAATCATAACATGTGAACAAAACAATCATATTATGTAAACATATGCAGGATGCTCTTTGAAAACATATATTATAGGTACATAAATATAAATCTCAACATATTTGGGCCCGACATTGTACCACATCATCATCATCATAGCGCGCATCCCTAAAAAGACCCGAGGTAGCAAGTCTCGAACCTACTAGGTTACTAGGCCCGATCTTAGTCCGTTGACCTAGGGGCCATCGTCATAGCGTAGAAGCCCATCCTAGGCCCAATCTTAGTCCATCGACCTAGGGCATCTTGGAGCCCATCCCGTACTAGGCCCGATCTTAGTCTGTCGACCAAGGGGCAATCATACATAGAAGCCCATCCTAGGCCCGATCTTAGTCCGTCGGCCTAGGGCATCTAAGGAGCCCATCCCTTTGGACCTTGTTAGGGTCCTGGTACAAGCCATGCAGAAGGTAAAATACTTATATGCTTTTTTTATCATAACATATCTTATTTCATTTCGCAAACATATCATACTTCATTTCATAACATATCATATTTCACTTCATGACATATCATATTTCATTTCATAAACACATCATACTTCATTTCATAACATATCATAATTCACTTCATGACATATCATATTTCATTTCATAATCACATCATACTTCATTTCATAACATATCATGTTTCACTTCATGAACATATCATATTTCATTTCATAAACATATCATTTTTCATTTCATAATCATATCATATTCATTTCCTAACATATCTTAATATCACACACATATAGGGCATGGCATAAGGTATAAACATCAAGAGGAAGTAAACACTAACCTAGGGCATGTTATCTTCATCTAGCAACATTTAATATTACAAGTTAACATGAATTCATCTAAGCATAAAACACATGTTAACCAAACCTAGAGCATGTTATCTTCATCTAGCATCATTTAATATCACAAGTCAACATGAATTCACCTAAACATAAAACACATGTTAACCTAACCTAAAGCATGTTATCTTCATCTAGCATCATTTAATATCATAAGTCAACATGAATTCACCTAAACATAAAACACATGTTAACCTAACCTAGAGCATGTTATCTTCATCTAGCATCTTAACATCATCATATACATACAAAATATGGTATAGAATTTCATTGAAACCTCAAAAACAATGTTTGGCCGAATGGTTCATGGGGGCTTTTAGGGTTAAACTTTTAACCTAATCCATCTAACATCCTAACATCATCACATATATACAAAATATGGTATAGAATTTCATTGAAACCTCAAAAGCAAGGGTTGGCCGAATGGTTCATGGGGATTTTAGGGTTAAACTTTTAACCTAATCCATCTAACACCCTAACATCATCATATACAAATTATGGTATAGAATTTCATTGAAACCTCAAAAGCAAGGGTTGGCCGAATGGTTCATGGAGCTTTTAGGGTTAAACTTTTAACCTAATCCATCTAACATCTTAACATCATCATATGCACACAAAATATGGTATAGAACTTCATTGAAACATCAAAAGCAAGGGTTGGCTGAATGGTTCATGGAGGCTTTTAGGGTTAAACTTTTAACCTAATCCATTTAACATCCTAACATCATCATATGCATACAAAATATGGTATAGAACTTCATTGAAACATCAAAAGCAAAGGTTGGCCGAATGGTTCATGGAGGCTTTTAGGGTTAAACTTTTAACCTAATCCATCTAACCTCCTAACATCATCACATACATACAAAATATGGTATAGAATTTCATTGAAACCTCAAAAGCAAGGGTTGGCCGAATTGTTCATGGAGCTTTTAGGGTTAAACTTTTAACCTAATCCATCTAACATCCTAACATCATCATATGCACACAAAATATGGTATAGAACTTCATTGAAACATCAAAAGCAAGGGTTGGCCAAATGGTTCATGGAGGCTTTTAGGGTTAAACTTTTAACCTAATCCATTTAACATCCTAACATCATATATGCATACAAAATATGGTATAGAACTTCATTGAAACATCAAAAGCAAAGGTTGGCCGAATGGTTCATGGAGGCTTTTAGGGTTAAACTTTTAACCTAATCCATCTAACACCCTAACATCATCATATACATAAAAATTGTGGTATAGAATTTCATTGAAACCTCAAAAGCAAGGGTTGGCCGAATGGTTCATGGAGGGTTTGATACAAAACTTCAATCGGAAAGCTACTTGTATGCAGGTGAGGGGATACTCACATCCTTCGCTTTGCTTTTTGGTTGGAAGATGACCTAAGGGAAGCAACCTAGCCTTTCTTCTTGCTTGGATGGCTTTTGGACAAGGGATGAGAAGGGGGAGGAGAAGTGGATCTCGGTGAGGAAGAGGATGAGAGGAGAGAAAATCAACTTGATAACTCATGTCTCTTCATTCCCCCCCTATTTATTCATTTGAAGAGTCCCTTAGTCTCCCTTACCCCTAACTATAATTTCCCATATTCCTCTAATAATACAATCTTGTTGGGCTTCTGGTTAGTGGATGCATCTATAGGGCTTGGCTATCTAGAGGTTTGGGGTTCAATTCCTAGGCCTTGCATCCTTTTTGGCTTATTTTCTTTTATTTTTGAAAGAGACCACATAAAGCCCATTATCATCGAGCCAAAAATTCTTGTAAAATTGCTTGAAATTTTACGACCGTTATAATCCTTCATACCTTTTAAAAGTTACGTCCTCGAAACTTAGAACAATTCTGGGTACTTCTGCTTAATGTCCTCCTCGCGTTCCCAGGTAGCTTCTTCGTACCGTTGATTCTGCCACAGGACCTTTACTAAGGGCACCTCTTTGTTCCTTAGTCTCTTGACTTCTCGGTCGAGTATCTGGATAGGCCGACTCTCATAACTCAGGTCCTCTTGAACTTGTACTGTTTGTGGCTCGATCACTTGGTCCACACTGGAAATGTATTTCTTGAGCACAGAAACATGGAACACGTTATGAACATCCGCATATTTTGGTTTCAATTCTTCGACGGATGTGTATAGCTCGGGTGGTGTAAATCGATGAAGTCCGTCTGAGTCTCATCCCCTTCTTTTCACCACCTCGTACTAGCATATGGGAGATCTACATTTCCTCCGTATTATAGAGCCTCGTAGGGTGTCATTCCAATAGTAGCTTGTAGCTATTGTTGTAGGCAGATCTGCAAACATAAGTATCGGCACACTACCTTTGAAATCCAGGCGAAGCTCGTAACATATCCTCCGATTAGTTGATTTACTCTTTCGATGCATCAGTGTGCAGGATGGAAGCGATCTTGAACAATAGCTTCGTGCCTAGGGCCTTCTGAACACATTACCAGAAATGGTAAATAAAGCGACCATCTCTGTCAGAAATGATGGTCTTAGGAATTCCATATAGTCGATAATTTCCTAGCATATAAGCCCAGGCGGTTGCTCGTCAAATAGGTCATCTTGATTGCTAAGAAGTGGCGGACTTTGTCAATCATCCTGATGCCATATAGCATCATAACCGTTTGTCGTCTTGGGCAATCCTGAGATGAAATCCATAGAAATGTCTTCCCATTTCCATTCTGGAGTCTGGATCGGCTGCAGTGTTCCTCCAGGTCTCTAGTGTTCTGCTTTAACCCTCTGGCAGTCGGTCGGATCTTTTGCGAGTCACATCTCTTTTCATTCGAACCACGAATTTTCTTTTCAGGTCTTGGTACATCTTGGTGGTTCCAGGATGCATCGCATAAGGAGTTCCGTGAGCTTCCTCAAATATCTTCTTCCGTAATTCTGGATCGTCGGGAATACACAAGCAATCCCTGAGGTAGAGTACTCCACTATCAGAGATACAAAACCCGTCGTCCTTTCCTTCTAGGACCTCTTGTTTGATCCTCTAAATGCTTGGGTCATGGGCTTGCTTTTCCAGTATATCATCGAACAGCGTCGGTGCTATCGTCGAGATGGTGTCTGTAAAATGATTTCAACCCCGTAACGCATAATCTCCTTTTCTAAAGGTCGAGATAACACTGATAGAGACATCAAGGTGGGGTAGGATTTCCTGCTAAGTGCATCAGCCACCTTGTTTGCTTTTCCCGGATGGTAGAAGATCTCGCAGTCATAATCCTTGACGAGCTCGAGCCATCTGCGTTGTCTCATGGGTCATACGTGAAGAAATATTTGGACTCTAGTAGTGCAGCTGTAAATCTTACACTGAGCTCCATATAGGTAATGCCTCCATGTTTTGAGAGTAAAGACCATGGCCACTAGCTCTAAATCGTGGGTGGGATAATTCCTTTCATGTTCTTTGAGTTGCCTAGAGGCGTAGGCAATGACCTTGCCGTTCTGCATGAGTACAGCTCCGAGTCCCAACTTAGAAGCGTCGCTGTACATGTCGAAGTCTTCGTTCTTTGTCAGGAAGAGATGGCGTGGAGATCTCTTTTCAGTCTGTAAAACTCCTCTCGCAGGCGTCCATCCATTCATATTTCTTGCTCTTTCTAGTGAGGACTGTCATAGGGGCTGCAATTCTAGAGAAGTTCTCTACAACTTCCTATAGGAGATTGCTAGCCCAAGAAAGCTTTTGATCTCGCTGGCATTCTTTGGTTGGTTCCAGTTACTCACAGCTTCAATCTTTATTGGGTCTACCATCACTCCGTGCTTGGATATAACGTGACCCCAAAAATGATACTTGATTGAGCAAGAATTCGCATTTGGAGAACTTTGCATACAACTGCTTTTCCTGAAGAATGCAATTCATCAAATCATAGCAAGTGCATTCGTCACTCCAAAAGGCATGACTACGAACTCATAACGTCTGTATCTCGTTCGAAAAGTCATCTTCGGTATATCATCTAGTTTCACTTTCACTTGATGATAGCCAGACCTCAGATCAATCTGAGAGAAGATGGTGGTACCCTTTAACTGGTCGAACAGGTCATCAATCCGCGGTAAAGGGTATCTAGTCTTGATCGTCACATTATTAGCGCTCGGTAGTCTATGCACATTCGCATGGACCCATCTTTCTTCTTCACCAACAGTACTGGAGTTCAGTAACCACATGCATAAGAGCAGGTGGGGGGTACTATCTCATCGACTCTATTACTATGTCTCCCATATATTGTTAGTGCCTATAAGATCCACATATCTCCACAATGGTATGATATTGTCCACTTTGGGCCTAAGCCCTCATGGTTTTGTTTTTGGGCTCTACCCAAAAGGCCTCATACCAATGGAGATATCTTTTTTCTTATAAGCACATGATCTTTTCCATGTCTTACCAATGTGGGACTTTGATTGTATTCCCCATACTCCCAACAATCCCCCCCTCAAACGAAGGACCACATTGGGCCCCCCCCCCTCAAGCCTATCCCTCCTCGAAGGATTTTCTCTGCTTGATGTCCGATCTTCAACCCACCAGGACTTCCTGCCAGTTGTTCGGTCCCCCCGACCCAACTAGACTTCCTTCCTGATGTCTGGTTCTCTTGATCCGGACGTGGGAGCTCAACTTCCTTCGTTCGAGGTTCATGGCTTGACATGGACCATGGCTCTGATACCAATTGTTAGTGCTTATAAGCTCCACATATCTCCACAATGGCATGATATTGTCCACTTTGGGTCTAATCCCTCATGGTTTTATTTTTGGGCTCTACCCAAAAGGCCTCATACCAATGGAGATATCTTTTTTCTTATAAGCACATGATCTTTTCCATGTCTTACCAATGTGGGACTTTGATTGTATTCCCCATACTCCCAACATATATTACTGTCTCATCGTCCCTATTACTACGTCTTCCATATATTACTATCTCATCGACCCTATTACTACGTCTTCCAGCCATGTTTATCTTCATATATAATAATGAGGCTAGTATAAGATTATCATTCATCTATCTATGCATATTTGAACTAAAGGCTAGCATAAGGTTATCGTTCATTTATCTATGCATGGTTAAACTACAAGCTAGCATAAGGTTATCATACATATTTCAGGCATACATATTTTCAGGCATATTTTAAGCTAAAGGCATTTCATATCATACATGAACAAAATTAGAGTAGACATAGAATTCTTACTTGGAGCGGCAAGATTTGGAGCTTGATGTGTGTGTAGTGGAAAGGCAAATCTGCTCTGATACCAACCTGTCACGCCCGCCCTTTTTCCTAGGGTCCGGAGGGGGCGGCGCGTGACGCGACCGTACATACATACATCGTACTACTTACAGCGGAAGAATTTAGACATATTTTTTTTTCTTTTAAACATAACATGCATCGTCATTTATAGATACTTCTTCTTAACATAGAGCATGCATCATTATTTCATAAGTACTTAGTGCTTAGTTCAAGTCCATAGACATCATCATATAAGGAAACATTTATAAGGATATAACAGATCTCCTCCACCATGCCACTACCACACACACTTGGCCCCTCCTGCTGCTCCCTTTAGTTTATCCATCCCTTACCCTTATCTGCAGTACAAGGGAAAAATAAACTATAAGCACATAGGCTTAGTAAGATCCTGTCCTACTCACAAAAACCATACATCGACATTAAGCATGGCATGTAACATTCATAACATATAAGCAACATAACATGTAACATATATGACGTAAGCAAACATAACATGTAGCATAAGTAACATAAGCAAACATAACATGTAACATATATAACATGGCAACATATCATGTACATAATCAAACATAACATACAACATATGTAACATAGCAACATATATAACATAGCAACATATATATGACATATCAAACATAACATACAACATATGTAACATAGCAACATAGCATGACATGCAACATATATAACATAGCAACATATATATGACATATCAAACATAACATACAACATATGTAACATAGCAACATAGAATGTAAACATAACAATCATAACATGTGAACAAAACAATCATATTATGTAAACATATGCAGGATGCTCTTTGAAAACATATATTATAGGTACGTAAACATAAATCTCAACATATTTGGGTCCGGCATTGTACCACATCATCATCATCATAGCGCGCATCCCTAAATAGACCCGAGGTAACAAGTCTCGAACCTACTAGGTTACTAGGCCCGATCTTAGTCCGTCGACCTAGGGGCCATCGTCATAGCGTAGAAGCCCATCCTAGGTCCGATCTTAGTCCATCGACCTAAGGCATCTTGGAGCCCATCCCGTACTAGGCCCGATCTTAGTCCGTCGACCTAGGGGCAATCATACATAGAAGCCCATCCTAGGCCCGATCTTAGTCCGTCGGTCTAGGGCATCTTAGGAGCCCATCCCTTTGGACCTTGTTAGGGTTCTGGTACAAGTCATGCAGAAGGTAAAATACTTATATGCTTTTTTATCATAATATATCTTATTTCATTTCGCAAATATATCATACTTCATTTCATAACATATCATATTTCACTTCATGACATATCATATTTCATTTCATAAACACATCATACTTCATTTCATAACATATCATAATTCACTTCATGACATATCATATTTCATTTCATAATCACATCATACTTCATTTCATAACATATCATGTTTCACTTCATAAACATATCATATTTCATTTCATAAACATATCATTTTTCATTTCATAATCATATTATATTGATTTCCTAACATATCTTAATATCACACATATAGGGCATGGCATAAGGTATAAACATCAAGAGGAAGTAAACACTAACCTAGGGCATGTTATCTTCATCTAGCATCATTTAATATTACAAGTTAACATGAATTCATCTAAGCATAAAACACATGTTAACCTAACCTAGAGCATGTTATCTTCATCTAGCATCATTTAATATCACAAGTCAACATGAATTCACCTAAACATAAAACACATGTTAACCTAACATAGAGCATGTTATCTTCATCTAGCATCATTTAATATCACAAGTCAACATGAATTCACCTAAACATAAAACACATGTTAACCTAACCTAGAGCATGTTATCTTCATCTAGCATCTTAACATCATCATATACATACAAAATATGGTATAGAATTTCATTGAAACCTCAAAAACAATGTTTGGCCGAATGGTTCATGGGGGCTTTTAGGGTTAAACTTTTAACCTAATCCATCTAACATCCTAACATCATCATATACATACAAAATATGGTATAGAATTTCATTGAAACCTCAAAAGCAAGGGTTGGCCAAATGGTTCATGGGGCTTTTAGGGTTAAACTTTTAACCTAATCCATCTAACACCCTAACATCATCATATACAAATTATGGTATAGAATTTCATTGAAACCTCAAAAGCAAGGGTTGGCCGAATGGTTCATGGAGCTTTTAGGGTTAAACTTTTAACTTAATCCATATAACATCCTAACATCATCATATGCACACAAAATATAATATAGAACTTCATTGAAACATCAAAAGCAAGGGTTGGCCGAATGGTTCATGGAGGCTTTTAGGGTTAAACTTTTAACCTAATCCATTTAACATCCTAACATCATCATATGCATACAAAATATGGTATAGAACTTCATTGAAACATCAAAAGCAAAGGTTGGCCGAATGGTTCATGGAGGCTTTTAGGGTTAAACTTTTAACCTAATCCATCTAACCTCTTTGTGAGGATCCAACAACGAAATAACCTCTTTGTGAGGATCGATGATAGTCAAAATCTAATAGAAACTACATATATACACAATATTAATGCATGTAGTTAAGCAAGTGTTTATCAAAGTAAAAAATGAGTGTTTCACCTCTGTTTTACACACCCTATGTTAACTGGAACCAAAACTAGTTGGTTTGTTGGTGTGCCATTCAACCTAGCTGCCAAACCAAGGGCCCTCTTAATGTGAAGTGACACCCAACAACATATGGATTCACAAATCTAAACCTCTCCAGCTTATTTTCCTCCTTCATCTTTTTATATAAATGCCTACCATTTAAACATACAAGAAAATGCATAAGACCTGGATAAATAAAACTCACAAATCAAGAGTCAAAGTGTTAGTACATGAAAACAATATACATACCATATGTACACAACTATACAATTGTTTGAAATTGGTGCCAAGTTGCAGAAAGGAATGATGTCTTGAAGGCAAACACTGACTTTGAACTTACCACCAAATACACCATACTCCAACATTAATTTGATAGCTTAGTGATCATAAAGAGCACACTTGCAATAACAATACAACTACCATAGTGATCTACACATTAATTTGCTTGTGTCACAAGATTTTCCAGATAACCATCAACATTGTCCACAAAATTCATATAGTTAGACAATAGCTCATTCTAATAATCTACTTGACTCCACATTATCCTTTAGTGGTCCAACTACATACTACTATTAAACAAAAAATTCTAATAAATTAGAAAAAAAATTCCATATTACATTCTGACTGGATTATAAATATCATGCTTTCCCCATTTCAACAATATTTCATAAATCTACATGCCAATATAAGCATGAAATTTGTTATTATGGTGTTTAAAAGAAAGCATATGCAACAATAAACATATAATTAGTAATTTGTCCTATGTTGATTTCCAACCTGCAAGCATGACCAATTCGTGCATTGGATAGTAAAACCAAAAGTCTCCTGAAAATATTGTACAACAGACTTCACTGTCCCCCTCTCATCAACTGGGAAACTGTCATCCAGATAGTGTTAGGGATCCTTACAAGGCTAGAGGGGGGGGGGGTTGAATAACCTCTTTTCGTTTTCTACAAAATGATTAGTGGAAACACAACAAATACAATAATAATAGAAATGAAAATGCAATGCTAACACGGAAGCTTTACGTGGTTCGGAGATAACGCTCCTACTCCACGACGATCCTTAAGGTGGATCAACCCAAGCGATTCCACTAAGAAGCTTTCTCTTTTATAAACCCTCCTCTTCTTACAAAGGATGTAGATGAAGATTAGAGAAGAGGAGGGGAATTTAAATAGTTGAAAGCTTTAGAAAATTTGTGGGGGCTTGAGAGAAAGATTAGAATGTAAGCATTAACCCTCTCAACCACCACAAGCCCTCTTTTTATAGAGAGAGAGATGTTTTTCCCGTTGGGTCATGATCAATCGACTGATGTATAGCATTAGTCGACTCCCGCCGAAGCCAACGGCTTTTGACGAAGCAAATCCGCGGAGATTTACAGTTGCCATTTCCAACGGCTGCCTGATCAGTCGACTAATAACTCCATCAGTTGACTGATGGAGCGATCAGTCGAGTGATCACCGCGCGGAGTTGAGTGAGACTCCATTTTGTGCCCGTCGTCAACTTGATCAGTCGACTACCGGTATTGGCAGTCGACTACCAATACCAGGCAGTCGACTATTCATCAGCCTTTCAGCCTGACTTATTCGAGTACCCTACCAGTCGACTGATACATCGTGTCAATCGACTGATACTCGTCAAGTATGAATAATTCATACTTGAATTGACCCCCTAGACCTAGACTCAACCTTCTAGCTCTTCCTTAAGCCTTGCGCCTCTAGGATCTCTCCGAGTCCGCGACTTGTTCATCCTTTGCGCTTTGCTTCCAAGAGCTTCCTTCGGTTTTGTCATGTCTTGGGTTCCCTTTGCCAAAGCGTACTTGGACTTTACGCTGCCAAGACTACATGCTTGGACTTATATTGTCAAGACTTGCCTTTGGACATCCTTTGCCAAGATCACACTTGGACTTTGCCATTACCAAGTCTTCATACTTGGATTTTCCTGTCACTTAAAACACGTTCATAATTAGATCACAAAGTATTGCCTAACTTAGATGATTATCCAAATATCAAAATATATAAATGCTTGGGGAATTGTTGCACCAACAATCTTCCCCTTTTTGATGTTTGACAATCATTTAAGTTAGGTCATTAAAACATGCACATAATCATATTTCCAATATGGATTCTATTCATGCACATAATCATATTTCCATCATATTTTCAATATGAATTCTAACTTAAATATTCCTTCTCCTCCATTGACATACATCAAAAAGAGAAAATACATAAATTTGCATGAAAGAGTAAAATTTAGTGTATCTTGAATTAAGGCATAAAATTGAAATTAAGCTCTCCCTTAATCCAAGATATAGTTCATGAGGAATGACAAACATATGGAGCAAAGCCTAAAGAATTGGAGGTTAAAATCTAACTTTGCACCAACAATATAAGTTAAGGGGATGAAAAAAAATTTTGATATGAGGAAACTCCCCCTAAAACATTTCATAAAACAGTCCTAAAACTTTTCTATAATGTAGATTATCATGCCATAGTTTTAGGACATCAAAAGTACACTAAATACCAGGAAATGAAGCTATTTTTCAGAAAACCCAGCGTAGCAGTCGAGTCCCTCAGAAACCAGTCGACTGAAATGCCCATCAGTCGACTGGCAACGAGCAGCAGTCGACTGATAGTCGTGCACCAGGGTAGTTTGGCCACGCCACTTTTGCCAGGGAAGTTTTCCGCCAAGACGGTTTCCCGCCAGGGTGGTTTCCGCCAGAGCGGTTTTCTGCCAGGGCAGTGTTGCCGTGCACCAAGGTGTCAGGGCGATTTTTCAGGGTGGTTTTGGCGCCATAGCAGTTTTGCCAGGGCGGTTTTGCCACCAGGGTGGTTTCTTCGGCGGTTGTCGCGTGGCAATCGCGCGCCATCGATCGATCGCCTTGTAGGGTAGTAGATCGATAAAAACGCTTTTTGCTTATCAAATTCCGAGTTTGAAAAATCCTAAGTAATTATACATAGCTTGAAAAATCACGAAATTTCATATGTATAATACTTATAACACATTCAATCAGTGAAAAATATTGAAAAAATATTTTAACCATTAAAATAGGAGATTGATACAAAGTTCAAAAACTATTAAAACATTAAAGTTTTTAATCTACTTTGTATCAACTTCTACAATGATGATTGCTATCAAAAGATAGACTTCACCAAGGTTTTCTAAAGTGATTTTAAAATGTTTTTGAAAACCTATTTTGAACCATGAACTCTTAGCTAAATATATGAGTGTGGGGAATGAAAATATATAGATTATGATTCTCCCCCTAAAACATTGCATCAGTCAGTCCTTAACCTTCTTACTGCTGAAGATTATCATACTTAGAGTTAAAACACTTACAAAGAAAACCAGAAAATGGGCTGAATTTGCAGAAAAATTAGAGTATCAGTCGACTGATTTCTGAGTCAGTCGACTGATATGCCTGAAATCCAAATTTCAGCCTTTTCAGTCCAACTTTAGAAATGTGTTAAAAATTCTATAGACCTTGAAAAATAATGAAATTTTATGTACACATTTCTGAAATTATCCTTTATCAAAGAAAAATAATTTGAAAATTATATGTTTTCCAGATTTCAGGATTGATACAATCTTAGAAACCAACAAAAGTTCTAATATTTTTGCAAACTTTGTATCACTTTTGTGTTCCACTTGAAAATTACTTTTCAAAATATGATAAACATAGTTTAAATTATGTTTTGTTTGACATTTTCAATCATATTCTTGGAGTTATATGCACATTAATTGTGTATAATCCTTCCCAATGATTGGTCCAATGAAGAATTAATGTCTCTAGATGACACTTTGGTTCATAGTAATGCATCATAACAAGCATCATGAACCAAGTGCATCTTCCTAACATCTCACATGTTGTCTAAGTGGCTCAATACAAAAATCATGGTTTCTTAGGTATTTTGTAAGATGCTTAAAGGTATAAATCCTAGGATTTCTATAGGATCATGCAAACCTACACCTTTATTCAACTAAGCACATCCCAAGTTCTCTCCTAAGTGACGAAAATTCTACTTCGGGGAGAGCCTTGGTAAAGATATCGGCTAGGTTGGACTTGGATTCAATGTAATTAAGCTTAATGTCCCCCTTAGCCACATGATATCTAATGAAGTGATGTTTCACTTCAATGTTCATGGTCCTAAAGTGATGCACCGGATTTTTAGTCAAATTTATGGTGCTCACATTATCATAAAATACTTTCATGTTGGAGTAAGATAGCTCATAGTCCTCTAAAGTATGTTTCATCCATAGTAGTTGAGCTACACACCCACCCATAGCCACATACTCGGCCTCGGTGGTGGATAGGGCAACACAAGGTTGCTTCCTACTACTCCAACTAACTAGGGAGGACCCAAGGAATTGGCATCCACCACTAGTACTCTTCCGATCCAATTTGCAACCGGCATAATCGGAATCGGTGTACCCAACTAAATCAAAAGACCTAGTCCTAGGTGTAAGTGATTTGAGGCGGCTAGAGGGGGGGTGAATAGCGTCACATGATGGAATTCTTTCGCGTTTGATCGTCTACAATCTTGTTAGCACAGCGAAATAGTAATAACAAATAAATATAACAAGATACACAATCACAACATGGTCATATAACGTGGTTCAGAACCTAAAGGTTCCTACTCCACGGATCGGGCTCAAACGAGCCCTAGCGATGCCAATCACACACCAGTCGACTGCCACATAACACCAGTCGACTAACACATCTCAAACATGAAGTTTTAGCCCAAGTATGGTTCCCCCATACTTGCTAGACCACCCTTAGCCTAGACCTAAGCCTTCTAGCCACCTCCATCAGCCTCACGCCTCTCAGATCCCTCCAAGTCATCCATGACTTGTTCATCCATCGCGCTAGCCTTTAGGTGCTTCCATCGGCTATGTCATGCTAACGGTGTCTACACTGCCAAGCCACATTTGACTTACGCTGCCAAGACTCCGCTTGTGAAGGGTTTTGCTTATCGAGTCCGTGAGGGGAAACTTCGCTTCCCACTTCACCTCGTCAGCTTGTCCATGGTGATCCCTTCGATGTCCCCGGATTAAAAAAAATTTAATCCTAGACAAAAGGGATTGCCCAAACCACTAAGTCATCATCGTGCTATTCGTTTAGAGAGGTCACTTGAACAAACTAGTTGTTCAAGCGACCATCCTCTATTCTACGAGTAGCCGCGGAATAGACGATGTCCATATCGCCGATTTTCGTGTTTATGCTCGGGATCCAAGTATTATTTAGTCATTTACAGATTTATATCATGCTCATAAATGAAAAACAAATACAAACAGTAACATATAAAAATCAGAGAATCGATATACCTCTCGATCTTCTAATGTATGTCCTTCCTCCTTTCGGACGTCGTGTGGGCGACGATCCACCAAAAGACGAAGCTCCTAGATCGCAAATCTTCCTTCCTTGCTCTTCCAAAGCAAGAGGAAGAGTAGAAACAAGGTTTTTCTCCTCCCTAAAACCAACCAAGAAGGAGCACACAATCTCCTTGCCGTCGGCCAACTAGAAGGTGGAGAAGATAATAGAAAACAATCAAGACACACAGGGAACCCCTATATCTTGTTTCCACCACCTAAGGAGAAGAGAGTAGGGCCTTTTGGGCTCCGGTCAAGGGCTGGAAGGGGCTGTAAAAGATACTGGACGCCGGCCACAAGAGGAGGAAGAAGAAAGAAACCTTCCTTTTTTGGTGCCGCCCAAGCTTCCAAACCCTAACCCTAATCCTATCTCAACTAGGATTCCTCTCACTTGCCGCCCAAAACCCTAGATCTCTCTTCTTCTTTTTTTCACGCCAACTCCCATGCCCTCCTTTTATAGAGTTAGAGATAAGTCATGAATTAATCTCCTCCATTGGTTCTAGGGATTTAATCTCAACCGTCGGATCTAGAGATTTAATCTCAACCGTCGGATCTTAGAGATTTAATCTCTACCAATAGATCTTAGAGTTTTGTTTCTATCCATTAGATCTAAGCTTCATGAGGTGTTAATAGGCTACATTAGGGACCATGAGGAGGAGTTGAATCTTGGTCACCCATGGATCAAGCCCACATAAAGTCCGATCAACTAATGATGATCCAATCCACTAAAGGATCATCATTGATCTACCACACCAACCCCCATATGATAATATTGTTAGGGAAATCTCTTGCCATGATTAGGTTTTGATGTGTGTGGCAAAGGGTTTAAGTTAGTTTGTTATATTGATTTGATATGTGAGTTGAAGTCGTGCAGGACTTAGTAATTCGCACATGGAGCCGTGGCGAGTTTCACATCTCATGACTCGGGCCTTGAGTCGGTGAAGGATAGCTTTGCAGAAGTCGTGCGCTTGGAGCATCCGAGGGACCGCCGGATGAGGAGCTTGGAGTGAAGCCGAAAGAAGTAGACTTCGAGGCAAGAGACGCGAAGGAGCATTGCAGAGCAGTGCGCCTGATGCTGCTGAGGGACGTGGCCGCGAACGAAGAGAACTTCGAAGGCAAGGGACTCCGAGAGATGAGAGTGAGCGAATGTAACCCGGGAAGGGGTAGCTCTTAGGTGAAACTTGGTCATTTGGCTAAGTGTCGGATGGGATTTCACACGATCATCGCCATAGAATGGCGATCGATCGCTTCGTCGATTGGTCTGACCGGTGTCTCGACTCATGAGCATTTGGCCCAAGCACGATCCATGGATCGCAAACGACCAAGCGATGGCAATGATCGTGCGTACCGGGCACGCGAATCGGAGTCGACCTCGTTGAGGACTCGACTGATCGAGCACCGATCGATGGTAATATCACGATCCGTGATGCATACTGCTGGATGAATTCCAACGTGGAAAGCGGCCGTTATTGGGCAACGGCTACAGGACCAGTCGACTGGTCGAGGGCATCAGTCGACTGCTCCTGTGTCAACAGGAAGAAACCCTCTTCCTCTATAAAAAGGAAGAGGATGGGGCTTTGGGAGGCTAATGTTTATGCTCCAATTTGCTCCCAAAGTGCTCTAAGGGTTTTTCCACTCTTCTTACTTGCTTTATTTCCATTCTATTGTATGAAGAGAGATTGTAAAGAGGTTACCTCCACCTAGCTTTGTGCAAAGGAGAGATCTAGTGGATAGATTGCGGAGTGATTCACCATGGACAAATTGGACCGTGGATTAGCGGCGTAGCCGTGAACCACGTTACATCTCGGTGTTTGTATTGTTTGTTTATCTTTTGCTTTGTCTTTATTTATATTTGCATATTCCGCTTGCGCTAACATTTTGTAGACGAGCAAAATTCGACATCCATCGATTGAGGGCTATTCACCCCCCTCTATCCGGTCGTTTCGATTCCCAACAAGTGGTATCAGAGCCAGGTTGCTTGTCACCAGACTAACCGCCGCAACAAGCTCTTCATCAAAAGATGGCCGGCTCGAACATTCATCCGCCGAAGTTCGAAGGGGAATTCGCTTAGTGGAAGAAGCGAATGGAGGTATTCTTCGAAACCGACTTTGAAATTCTCTTAATTATGGAAAACGGTTTCGAGTTGCCTAGGAATGAAAATGGGGAGCCATTGGAGAAATCTAGGTGGAGCAAGAGGCAAAGAGAAGAATACTTGGCAAATTCAAAGGCTAAGCATCACCTATACAATGTCCTCCCCCAACAAGAAGTCAACCGGATAGGAGAGTGTGCTAGTGCCAAGGAAATGTGGGATAAATTAATAGAGATTCATGAAGGCACATCCGAGGCGAAGCTAGCAAGGAGAGATGTCCTTCGCTCCCAATTGTCCAATATCAAACTCGAAAAGGGAGAGAAGGTAAAATCCCTACACTATAGATTTAAGGAAATTCTAACCGGTTTGACAAGTGTAGGTGAAAAGCTCTCCAACCGAGATATGGTAATGAAGGTCATAGATGACTTTCCCCGGTCCTCAAGATGGAGCTCCATGGTGGATTCGTTTTACATCTCCAAGAACTTGGAAGTAAGTACCTTGGAGGAGTTTTTCTCAACAATGGAGCTCCACGAAACGAGGCTTGAAGGAATACAAGAAGAGCCAAGAATCCAACCTTCAAGAGGAGTAGCTTTGATGGCAAACAAGGGGAAGAAGAAGATAGAGATCCCCTCCTCCTCCGATGATGAAGCCTCTTCCTCCTCCTCCATGGATAGCACGGAAGAAGCGTATATGGTAAGGAGGGTAAGGCATGCATTAAAAGGTTTTAGATTTAATAAATCTTATGATAGGAGAAGAAGACCAAGGGGGAAAGTCATTTGTTATAATTGTCAAGGAGAGGGACATATAAGGGACAATTGTCCCCTTTTGAACAAGAGCAAGGAGGAGAAGAGAAAGAAGGAAGAAAAGAAGAAAAAGGGGAGCAAGAAGAAAAAGGAAGAAGAAAAGAAGACCAAGGAAAAGGGGAAGGTCAAAGCTCTCAAGGCAAGGGCTTGGGATGATCCCTCATCCTCCTCCTCATCATCATCAGAAGAAGAGAACGCATTTGTCGCCAACCTAGCATTGATGGCATTTGACGACTTGGATAGCTCCTCCTCCGAAAATGAAGGATCAAGTTCAAGTGGAGAGAGCTCAAGTGAAGGGGGAGCCTCCTCTACCTCCTCATCCGAAGAAGAAGAGGACATGGAAACTATGGTAACAAATCTCTCACCTCATAAAATAGTTTCTATGATTTCTAGCCTCACTAAGGATTTATTTAGAGCCAAGAAAAAGAATAAAAGCATGCTTGAACAAATTAAGGATTTAGAGCAAAAATTAGAAAAAGCATGTTTTAATAATAATAATGATGATGCATGCTCACATGATAACTATATGCCTTTGGATGTTAGTGATGCATGTATAGAAGAAAATAGGGCTTTAAGAGAGAAAGTAGATTATTTAACCAAAGCCCTAGAAAAGTTTACAATTGGCTTAAATACATTGAACATGATTATAGGGAGCCAAAGAGCTAGTTTTAATAAGAAAGGCCTAGGTTATAAAGAAAAGAAAAATGAAAAGGCCTACAAATGTCTAATTGCTAGGGGACAAGATAAGAAGAAGGTAATTGCTAGAAAATGGATCCCCAAGGAGTATCTAGTGAACCCCATAGGAAAGAATTTGTATTGGGTTCCAAAATTCATCCTTAAGGATTAGAAAACCCCTAGGGTAGTCAACCATATGCAATTGATCTATATCATATTTTGGTTGACTTAGGATGGCGGAACAACATTTTTGAAATAGTGTTAGGTGATGATAACGTGCCTATAAATAGATAATAATGCTTAAATCATGATGATTAATGTAATTGCTATGTATGTTTGCAATCATGATTTATGATTTTGATATTTGGCACATAATCATGAGAAATAGGATTTAAATCATGCCCTAGGTGATATTTGCTAATTATCATCATGTAATACCTAATGCATGATTATTACTTGATGAATACATGTATTTAATGATCATAATGTGTAATTCATTCATATATGTCATTATGATCATGTGAATTGTTAGGGTGATACTTAACCTTGATGGAATTGCATGAATATAATGGTTAAGTATATACAAATACATCTAGAATACATTTCACACTCACTATAGGCTACCATAATTGAAAACTTAGCATGAGTGAGATGTTAGGATGATACAAATGTCCACTAATGTCTATGACATTTAGATGGTCATTTAAAGTATCAAAATAGCAATAATAGACCAATCATGGGGAAGGCTTATGTTAAATTCATAGACATATTGCCCAAAGATCATGGTTAGATATTTCATATATTTTCAAAACAATTTCTTAATCTAAAATCTATGTATTCATGTTTTGAAACAATTAGAACCAAAACTAGGTGGTAAACTTGATACTGACATGATCAAAAACCTAGTGGTTTTTAAACCATTTGAATTTTTGACAAATACGTGAAAATATAATGATTTTTCATGAAGACCTATTTTTCACTGATAAAGAATCTTACAAGAAATATGTTCCCCAAATTTCATGATTTTTCGAATTTTATGGAATTTTTAATGCATTTCTGAAATTCGGTCCGAAAATCAGAAAGTTCTGAAATTCGCGTGTCAGTCGACTAGTAGTCTGAACCAGTCGACTAGTGGCCTGAAAATCAGACTAGTTAAGGCCGAATTCAGGTTTTAGACTAATTTTTGGTATTTTCCTACTATTATACTTGATGTCATGAGTTTATAACTTAGTGTTAATGTTTTTGATGGTGTCAAAGGGGGAGAAATGATTATGTTTAAGTAAATTATGATAGGGGGAGAGAGAGATTCATTGATTAAGGGGGAGTTGCATGTTGCTATATCATGTTTATGTTTACATGCTCTCTTACCTTAGAAATTTTTATCAAATGTTTTTACCTAACATAAACGGATTGCCACACATCAAAAAGGGGGAGATTGTTAGGGCAATCTCTTGTCATAATTAGGTTTTGATGTGTGTGGCAAAGGGTTTAAGTTAGTTTGTTATGTTGATTTGATATGTGCGTTGAAGTCGTGCAAGAATTAGTAATTCGCACATGGAGTCGTGGCGAGTTTCACATCTCATGACTCGGGCCTTGAGTCGGTGAAGGATAGCTTTGCGGAAGTCGTGCGCTTGGAGCATCCGAGGGACCGCCGGACGAGGAGCTTGGAATGAAGCCGGAGGAAGTAGACTTCGAGGCAAGATACGCGAAGGAGCATTACAGAGCCGTGCGCCTGATGCTACCGAGGGACATGGCCGCGAACGAAGAGAACTTCGAAGGCAAGGACTCCGAGAGATGAGAGTGAGCGAATGTAACCCGGGAAGGGGTAGCTCTTAGGTGAAACTTGGTCATTTGGCTAAGTGTTGGATGAGATTTCCCGACACCAGTCGATTGCCATGGAATGGCAGTCGACTGCTCTGAGTCGATTGGGTTCGACTAGTGTCTGACTCATGGGCATTTGGCCCAGCGGTCGCGCCATGGGTGCGATCGGCTGATGTCGGCATCGATCGACTACCAGGGAGTCGATCGGTGATGGCACGCGTGCGGGCCGCAGAAGAGTCGACCTCGTTGAGGACTCATCGAGCATAATGGTAAAATTCCAACGTGGAAAGCGGTCGTTATTGGGCAACGGCTACAGGACCAATCGACTGATCGAGGGCATCAGTCGACTGCTCCTGTGTCAACGGGAAGAAACCCTCTTCCTCTTTAAAAAGGAAGAGGATGGGGCTTTGGGAGGCTAATGTTTATGCTCCAATTTGCTCCCAAAGTGCTCTAAGGGTTTTTCCACTCTTCTTACTTGCTTTATTTCCATTCTATTGTAAGAAGAGAGATTGTAAAGAGGTTACCTCCACTTAGCTTTGTGCAAAGGAGAGATCTAGTGGATAGATTCCGGAGTGATTCACCGTGGACGAATCGGACCGTAGATTAGCGACATAGCCGTGAACCACGTTACATCTCGATGTTTGTATTGTTTGTTTATCTTTTGCTTTGTCTTTATTTATATTTGCATATTCCGCTTGCGCTAACGTTTTGTAGATGAGCAAAATCTGGCATCCATCGATTGAGGGCTATTCACCCCCCTCTAGCTGGTCGTTTCGATTCCCAACAAATATGGGCTCCATATATTATTTGTACATTTTCTCCCCGTATTTAAGATCTCGAATGTCCATCGATTAATTAATTTACTGACCATTAATTAATAAACATCTAACTCCTTGAGTAGTACCACTCAACCTTTTCATTATGTCGGACCAAGTCCACCTGCAGGGTTTACATGATGAACCTTATGAGCTCCTCAAGGGGGCATCATCATTCTAATATATAGGACACGGTTTCCTCCTATAATCAATGGCACACCATATAAATAATATCATCTCCCAACTTACCGAGCCTATCGATTTAATCTATAAATCTCGCCCATTGGTAAAACAAAGAGATGAGTACTAAGTATATGTGCACGTTATTATATCGGGATTAAGAGCATATACTAAATAATATCTGAGGTCCAATTCGATTATATAGTCAGCAATAAATCGAATCACCTCTAAGTCGGTCCTGCTCAATACACACAAAGTGCACTAGTGTGATTCTATGGTCAAGACAAACTAACACCAAATCACACTACAACCATTCCGATGGTTTGTCCAAAGTCATCTCGGTTGTGAGCCTTTACTTATACTTTTCAAGGGATCGATAACATGATCTCCTGTGTGACACCACACACCATGTTATCTACAATATAAAGTATTAGAAAATATTGCATAACCATAAAAATATGCAAACAATGATCATGTGATTCTTATTCCAAAAATAAAGATGTTCATAGAAAAGATAGACTTTTCAGTATACATCCCTACAATCTCCCACTTATACTAAAAGACTATGCTATCCTTATACTGCCATACATCTGATTCCCCTTCCCTCCACATGCCTATCAAAACTCTCGCTAAAAGGTCCTTAGTGAAAAGGGTCTACTAGGTCATCCTCCGATGCAATCTTGGCCACAGCAACTTCTCCTCTCTTTACTATTTCTCGTATCAGGTGGTACTTGCGCTCTATGTGTTTACTAGCCTTATGGCCTCGTGGTTCCTTCGAGTTTGCAACTGCACCACTATTATCACAATAAATTGTAATAGTTCTGGGCAAACCAAGAATCACATCCAAGTCCATCAGGAAGTTCCTGAGCCATACAGCTTCTTTGGCCGCCTCAGAGGCCGCCACATACTCATCTTCCATGGTGGAGTCCGCCACGCATTTCTGCTTGACACTCCGCCATACAATGGCTCCACCTCCCAAAGTAAACACAAAACCTGAGGTAGACTTACTGTTATCCCTATCAGATTGGAAGTCGAAATCCGTGTAACCCACAGGGAGTAATTGGTCTGCCCGATAAACCAGAATATAATCCCTAGTCCTTCTCAGGTACTTCAATATATGTTTTACCGTAGTCCAATGTCCCTGTCCTGGATTACTCTGATATCTGCTGACCATGCCGACGGCAAAGCAGATATCTAGTCTCGTACAGAGCATCGCATACATGAGGCTTCATACTGCCGAAGCATAAGGAACCGCCTTCATCTCCTCTATCTCCTCAGATGATCTAGGACACATCTCCTTAGATAAACGAACTCCATGCCTGAAAGGTAGAAAATCCTTCTTGGAGTTCTGCATGCTAAAACGATCCAAAATTGTGTCTATGTATGAAGCTTGGGATAAGCACAACATCCTTTTCTTGCGATCTCTTATAACCTTGATCCCAAGGATTTGTCTCACTTCTCCCAAGTCCTTCATATCAAACTGTTTGGACAATCATACCCTTACGTCCGATAACATCTTAATATTGTTGCCAATCAACAAAATGTCATCTACGTATAGTACAAGAAATACCACTACGTTTCCGTCACATCTCTTATATACACAAGACTCATTCAGACTTTGAATAAATCCATAAGACTGGATTACCTCATCAAAGCGGATGTTCCAAGACCTCGAAACTTGCTTCAATCCATAAATGGACCGATTAAGCTTACACACAAGATGCTCTTTGCCTTTAGCAATGAATCCCTCTGGTTGCTTCACGTAGATGTTTTCCTCAAGACTTCCATTAAGGAAAGCTGTCTTGACATCCATCTGTCACACCTCATAATCCATATGAGCTGTTATGCATAAGAGAATCCGGATAGACTTAAGCATGGCTACCGGCGAAAAGGTCTCCTCATAATCGATACCCTCTTTCTGAGTATACCCCTTCGCAACAAGCCTCGCTTTGAAGGTCTCAACCTTCCCATCTATTCCTCTCTTTCTCTTGTAGATCCACTTGTATCCAATGGTTTTTACACCATTGGGTGGTTCTACTAGCTCCCAGACCTGATTTGAATCCATAGATTCAATCTCAGCATTCATTTCACTTTGCCAAGATACTGCATCTTTATCTTGGATTGTCTCGTCATATGTCCAGGGATCAGGTTCATGTTTGTCAGGGACCAAATCAGAAGATTCTCCCAAGAACATGAATCTATCAGGCTGTCTCACAACCCTCCCACTACGACGAGGTATCACCTGTGTATCCTCTGTGACATGCGGTGCAGTGACATATGGTATATCCTCTTGTACCAGCGGTACTAAAGAAGTGACTTCCCTTTTTAACTCCTCCGGAACAATTTTACTCTTGGGCTTGTGGCTCATCACATAGTCTTCCTCTAGAAATCTGGCGTTCATGCTAACAATCACACTTTTATCTCTAGGACTATAAAACAATCCACCCTTCGTTCCCCTGGGATAGATAACGAACAAGCGTACTTCTGTACGAGGTTCCAACTTACCAGCATCTGCCTTCAGCACATGTGCTGGACTCCCCCATATCCGAATATGTCTTAGACTAGGCTTTCGCCCAGTTCACAACTCTGTGGGAGTAGAAGGCACTGATTTAGATGGAACCAAGTTCAGAATGTACACCGCCGTATCTAGAGCATATCCCCAAAATAAATCTGGCAAGTCAGAATAACTCATCATCGATCTAACCATCTCCATAAGAGTCCTATTTCTTCGCTCTGCTATACCGTTCTGCTAGGGTGTGTTAGGTGCAGTCAATTGGGATTGAATCCCGGCCTCTAATAAGTAGTTCCTAAACTCTCCCAAGAGGTACTCACCACCATGATCAGATCGTAGTGTCTTGATACTTTTACCTTGACGTTTCTCCACATCAGTCTTGAATTCTTTGAACTTGTCAAAGCATTCAGACTTGCGGCGCATTAGGTAAATATATCCATATCTTGAGTAATCGTCTATAAAAGAGATGAAATACTCAAAACCACCTCTAGCCTGGATAGACATAGGACCACACAAATCAGAATGAACCAATTCTAACACATCTCTGGCTCTATAGCCCTTGGCCTTAAAAGGTCTCTTGGTCATCTTACCCTCCAAGCAAGATTCACAGGTTGGGAGATCCTCCACCACTAATGAACCCAAAGGTCCATCAGCTATCAACCTTTGAATTCTGCTTAGGTTAATATGACCAAGCCTAAGATGTCAAGGATATGTTTGGTTCATCTTCGAAGGTTCTTTTCTCTTATTGGAATTAGAAGATGAGTTATTAACTTCAATTTGCATCGTGGGAGGTTTTGGTTCAAGTGTGTACAAATTTCCTATCAATGCACCCGAACAGATAATGTCCCTATTCCTTCTTATAACAACTCTATCATTAAAAAAAATAGAATATCCATCCATAAACAATTTAGAAACTGAAATTAAATTCTTTCTAAATAAGGGTACATAAAGGCAATTCTTAAAAACCAAAAGTTTATTTTTCTCAAAAGATAAATGAACGTATCCCACTGCAATAGCCGCCACCTTCGTGGCATCGCCCAAGTACACGGTAATCTCCCCCTCAGCTAGTCGTCTAGTTTCCTGAAACCCCTGCAAAGTATTGCAGACATGATCAGTGGCTCCCGTATCTACACACCAGGTGCCGGTAGATAACACCGCTAAATATGTTTCAACGACTAGACCAAAAGATATACCTTTTTTCTTGTGGTTGGGGCAGTCCTTCTTCCAGTGTCCAGTCTGCTTGTAAGTGAAGTACTTGCCTTTCGGCTTCTTCACTCCTCCCTGAGTACCTCCCACCGCCTTCGCCCCGGTTTGTTTCTTGTTCTTCTTGCCTTTCGTCTTAGAAGTAGAAACCTTCTGGGTCACCACGGCATGCGCTTGAGCACTCTGACGAAATAGTCCCTCTGCCGCCTAGAGTTCTATCAGAAGTTTCGCCAACGAATACAACCTCTTGTTCATATTGTAGTTGAGGCGAAACTGCTCAAAACTCCTAAGCAGAGACTAGAGTATGATATCGACCTGGGTTTCCCCATCGATCTCAACTCCTAGGACCTCTAGCTCATTCAAATGAGCCATCATCTTGAGAACATGATCCCTTACAGGTGTTCCCTCGATCATGGTGGTCATCATCAAGTTTCTCATGGCCTCTTGCCTCGCAGCCCAATTCTGGTGTCCGAAAAGCTCCTTGAGATTAAGCATCATATCATAAGCAGTGGACATGGCTTGATGCTGATGTTGCAGTACATTTGACATAGATGCCAAAATGTAACATCGCGTCATCTCATCAGCCTTGATCCGTTTCTTATAGCTCTCTCTCTCTCCTTTTCCCCAAAATTATCTGCAGGCTTGGGAGGGCACTCTTCGAGGAGTACATATTTGTATTCCTCAGCAGTCAAGACAATGTCTAGATTCCTCTTCCAATCTACATATTCGAGTCGAGTAAGTTTGTTCTCTTTCAGTATCACAGCAAGTGGATTGAAAGTCATTTTGAAAGAAAACCTAAGAATCACATAAATCAAAACATTAGATTTCAAAAAATTATTGATTCCTCAAACAATAAAATTTTAAAATCAACCAACACCTCAAAACACCGAGAATATCGTATGCCACGATAGTGTGGACGTATACGAATTCTACATTTATAAGAGGAGGTTTTATCCATTAATTTTACTATCTTGTCAACCTAACTTTTTGACAAGTAAAATTAATAGTTAGTTCCTATTTGGCCCTACAAATAAAAGCAGTGACTCCAATAGGGAGGATACTTATATTTGTATCTAAGTGTTCACCATTACTCGGTACCAAGGTAATTATCTCGGGTTATGTGCCTTACGATGGGCAAGTACACACGATCCTTAATAATTTCCTATAACCATATTCGACCTTGTGATCCGCAAACAAACCCATCCGATATGGAGGAAGGCACTCAGAGCCGACGCGCAAGTTTGTTTGCATCACTTGTCAAATCGTAATGGAGGTCGTGGGAATTTTTAAAAAAATCCCTCTCCCACTTAGTAATTTGAAATTGAGGAATTTTCTAACCTACGACATGCATATCAAACAAAAAGCAATAAATATGAAAAATAAATTATTTTCCAACTATTATGGCTTTTGTCTTCAATATGGCTCGTCGATCGCTATCTCTCGTCGCTCCTCCTCGCCATGTAATGAGCCATCCGGAGATCCGAGCCGAGACTAAAACCTATTTTAATTTACATCCATCGATCCTATACTCCATGAGGGAGTGTACATGAAATCTAGATCGAAAGTAAAATAAAATAAAGAGTGGCTAAATAATGTCGTATTTAATTTACAAAAAAAATAAATACTAGCCTCGTCAACCCCGAGGATTCAACAAAATAAATATTTACACACATACAATCACATACACACATATGGCTATAATAGTAGGATCTTATGCCTGCAACCAAAGAGTTAAACTACGCATATCCTACTATTATCCGACATATATAATATATGAAAAAGTGCACAAAAATTAATTGAATCCTAAACACACAAAACTGGAAACTTTGGCTCAGATAGCAATTGAAGGGTTTTACTTATCGAGTCCGTGAGGGAAAACTTCGCTTCCCACTTCACCTCGTCAGCTTGTCCATGGTGATCCCTTCGATGTCCCCGGATTAAAAAAAAATTTAATCCTAGACAAAAGGGATTGCCCAAACCACCAAGTCATCGTCGTGCTATTCGTTTAGAGAGGTCACTTGAACAAACTAGTTGTTCAAGCGACCATCCTCTATTCTACAAGAAGCTGCGGAATAGACGATGTCCGGATCGCCAGTTTTCGTATTTATGCTCGGGATCCAAGTATTATTTAGCTATTTAGAGAATCGATATACCTCTCGATCTTCTAATGTATGTCCTTCCTCCTTTCGGACGTCGTGTGGGCGACGATCCACCAAAAGTCGAAGCTCCTAGATCGCAAATCTTCCTTCCTTGCTCTTCCAAAGCAAGAGGAAGAGTAGAAACAAGGTTTTTCTCCTCCCTAAAACCAACCAACAAGGAGCACACAATCTCCATGTCGCCGGCCAACTAGAAGGTGGAGAAGATGATGGAAAACAATTAAGACACCAAGGGAACCCCTATATCTTGTTTCCACCACCTAAGGAGAAGAGAGTAGGGCCTTTTGGGCGCCGGCCAAGGGCTAGAAGGGGCTGGAAAAGATGTTGGATGTCGGCCACAAGAGGAGGAAGAAGAAAGAAACCTTCCTTATTTGGTGCCGCTCAAGCTTCCAAACCCTAACCCTAATCCTATCTTAACTAGGATTCCTCTCCCTTGCTGCCCAAAACCCTAACTCTCTTTTTTTTTTTTCATGCCAACTCCCATGCCCTCCTTTTATAGAGTTAGGGATAAGTCATGAATTAATCTCCTCCATTGGTTCTAGGGATTTAATCTCAACCGTCGGATCTAGAGATTTAATCTCAACCGTCGGATCTTAGAGATTTAATCTCTACCAATGGATCTTAGAGTTTTGTTTCTATCCATTGGATCTAAGCTTCATGAGGTGTTAATAGGCTACATTAGGGACCATGAGGAGGAGTTGGATCTTGGCCACCCATGGATCAAGCCCACATAAAGTCCGATCCACTAATGATGATCCAATCCACTAAAGGATCATCATTTATCTACCTCACCAACCCCCATATGATAATATGGGCTCCATATATTATTTGTACATTTTCTTCCTGTGTTTAAGATCTCGAATGTCCGTCGATTAATTAATTTACTGACCATTAATTAATCAACATCTAACTCCTTGAGTAGTACCACTCAACCTTTTCATCATGTCAGACCAAGTCCACCTGCAGGGTTTACATGATGAACCTTATGAGCTCCTCAAGGGGACATCATCATTCTATATATAGGACACGGTTTCCTCTTATAATCAACGACACACCATATAAATAATATCATCTCCCAACTTACCGAGCCTATTGATTTAATCTATAAATCTCGCCCATTGGTAAATCAAAGAGATGAGTACTAAGTATATGTGCCCGTTATTATATCGGGATTAAGAGCATGTACTAAATAATATCTGAGGTCCGATTCGATTATGCAGTCAGCAATAAATCGAATCACATCTAAGTCGGTCCTGCTCAATACACACAAAGTGCACTAGTGTGATTCTATGGTCAAGACAAACCAACACCAAATCACACTACAACCATTCCGATGGTTTGTCCAAAGTCATCTCGGTTGTGAGCCTTTACTTATACTTTTTAAGGGGCCGATAACATGATCTCCTGTGTGACACCACACACCATGTTATCTACAATGTAAAGTATTAGACAATATTGCATAACCATAAAAATATGCAAACAATGATCATGTGATTCTTAATTCAAAATAAAGATGTTTATACAAAAGATAGACTTTTCAGTATACATCCCTACAGCTTGGACTTTACGCCGCCAACCATTGGACTTATGCTGCCAATGAAAGGTTTTGCCCGGAAGCTCTGATACCAATTGTTGGGGTTGATCCGTGAGGGGAAACTTCGCTTCCCCTTCACCTCGGTTGCTTGACCATGGTGATCCCTTCAATGTCCCCGGATTAAAAATTTAATCCTAGACAAAAGGGATTCCCAAAGCAACCAAGTCATCGTCGTGCTATTCGTTTAGAGAGGTCACTTGAACAAACTAGTTGTTCAAGCGACCATTCTCTATTCTACGAGTAGCCGCGGAATAGACGATGTCCGGATCGCCGGTTTTTGTGTTTATGCTCGGGATCCAAATATTATTTAGCCATCCACAGAAATATATCATGCTCATAAATGAAAAACAAATATAAACATGTAACATATAAAATTAGAGAATCGATATACCTCTCGATCTTCTAATGTATGTCCTTCCTCCTTTCGGACGTCGTGTGGGCGACGCTCTACCAAAAGTCGAAGCTCCTAGATCACACATCTTCCTTCCTTGCTCATCCAAAGCAAGAGGAAGAATAGAAACAAGGCTCATCTCCTTCCTATGGCCAACCAACAAGCAACAAAAGAAATGCTTGCCGTCGGCCAACAAGGAGAAGGAGATAATGGTGGAAACCGACCAAGACATCAAGGGAAACCCCTTATTCTTGTTTCCACCACCCAAGGAGAGGGAGAAGGGGTCTTTAGATGCTGTCCAAGGGTTGGAGAAGGTGATATGGGCGCCGGCCACCAAACCATGAAGAAGAAAGGAAGAAACTTTCCTTATTTGGTGCCACCCAAACCTCCTAAACCCTAAGCTTCCAAATCCTAATCCAAGCTCACCTTGTGGCCGGCCATGGAAGTGAGGAAAAAGATTAGGATGAGCTCAAGCCAAGGTAAAGAGGAGAACCATAGTGGCCGGCCAACCCTTAGGAAGAAGAAGAACATCTCCTATAGTTGCCGCCCACCCTTTTCTCCCAAAAACCTAGCCACCCAAACCCTAATCCTAACTTACCTTATATCCGGCCATGGAAGAGGGGAAGAAGAATAGGATAAGTTCAAGCTAAGGTAGATAGGAGCAGCATAGTGGCCGGCCAACCCAAGGAAGAAGAAGAACAACCTCCATTAGTTGCCGCCCACCCTTGCTCCAAAACCCTAGCCACCAAACCCAATCCTAAACCAACTAGGATTCCTAGCCACCAAAGGAAGCAAACCCTAATCCCCTCATCCCTTGTGTTCTCCACGCCAACAATCCCTAATCCACCCTTATATAGAGTTTAGGGATAAGTCTTGGTTTAATCTCCACCATTGGTTCAAGGGATTTAACCTCAACCGTCGGATCTAGAGATTTAATCTCAACTGTCGGATCTTAGAGATTTAATCTCTACCAATGGATCTTAGAGTTTTGTTTCTATCCATTGGATCTAAGCATCATGAGGTGTTAATAGGCTACATTAGGGACCATGAGGAGGAGTTGGGTCTTGGCCACCAATGGATCAAGCCCACATAAAGTCCGATCCACTAATGATGATCCAATCCACTAAAGGTCCATCATTGATCTACCTCACCAACCCCCATATGATAATATGGGCTCCATATATTATTTGTACATTTTCTCCCCGTGTTTAAGATCTCGAATGTCCGTCGATTAATTAATTTACTAACCATTAATTAATCAACATCTAACTCCTTGAGTAGTACCACTCAACCTTTTCATCATGCCGGACCAAGTCCACCTGCAGGGTTTACATGATGAACCTTATGAGCTCCTCAAGGGGACATCATCATCCTAATATATAGGACACGGTTTCCTCCTATAATCAACGGCACACCATATAAATAATATCATCTCCCAACTTACCGAGTCTATCGATTTAATCTATAAATCTCGCCCATTGGTAAATCAAAGAGATGAGTACCAAGTATATGTGCCCGTTATTATATCGGGATTAAGAGCATGTACTAAATAATATCTGAGGTCCGATTCGATTATGTAGTCAGCAATAAATCGAATCACCTCTGTGTCGGTCCTGCTCAATACACACAAAGTGCACTAGTGTGATTCTATGGTCAAGACAAACAAATACCAAATCACACTACAACCATTCCGATGGTTTGTCCAAAGCCATCTCGGTTGTGAGCCTTTACTTATACTTTACAAGGAGCCGATAACATGATCTCCCGTGTGACACCACACACCATGTTATCTATAATGTAAGGTATTAGACAATATTGCATAACCATAAAAATATGCAAACAATGATCATGTGATTCTTATTTCAAAATAAAGATGTTCATACAAAAGAGCTAGGCTTTCAGTATACATCCCAACAGCCAAGACTTCACCCTTGGACTTTACGCCGCCAATATCAAACCCCTTGGACTTCTCAAATGCCAAGACTCAAGCTTTGACTTTCCCTTGCCAACCCATGTTGGACTTTCCATGCCAAGACCCATGTTTGGGCTTTCCCAAATGCCAAGTATCCCACTTGGACTTTCCATGCCAAGTACCCATGACTTGGACTTTCCATAATCACATGGTCAACCCTAGTCAACCATCAAAGTCTCCCTCAAGTCAAACTCGAGTTCAGTTAAACATAACCCGGGTTGATTGTATAAACAATCTCTCCAAAACGTCAACAGACATTAATGTCAAACATCAATGTCAACTTACTTTGTCAAACATCAAAACATCACTCGAGTCAAACTCGAGTCTGGTCAATCGTGACCTGGGTCGATTGCACCAACAATCTCCCCCTTTTTGATGTTTGAAAAAACAACCTTGAGTTAGGCCTCTAACTCAAATTCCCTTACCAATTTCATAAATTGGTAATTTTATGTTCTCTCCCTTTTTGACATACATCAAAAAGGTTCACTCCAAGGAGGTCAATGTCTTATGTCCCAATGAGATCTTACAATCTCCCCCTTGATCCAAAAAATACCTAGGATGCATACTATCTTCCTAGTGATAAGTCCTATATCACTCAAGAGAGGCAATCCTATACTCTCTCCCAATTTCCAAATTGGATTTCTTAAAAACCCATCAATTTTCCCAATTGATGTACTTCTTCTCTTCAAGAAGAAAAACACATCCATCATCCCAAGATGGATATCTCCCCCTAAAGGCTTGCTCCCCCTTGACCATTGCACCAACAATGTCCTTGGGAAGTCCCTAAGCCAATAGAAACTCTAAACCATCAAAATTAAGGTTCTAAGTTCAAACATGAACTCTCCCCACCTTTAATTTGATACATTATCCTAACACCTCTCTTAATTCATATTCAATGGATTTTCACCCTTTATAATGCTTCCCAAAGCATATCCTAGGGTTATGAGTGGTTAGAGACCTTAACCGCAACTGAACACGGGCTAAACATACCTTGTTTTCTCGAAATCAGCATTGGCAATGACTCACCTATCACGATCACTCACATCATCACACCAAGCGGCCGATCGATAATCAAATTTCCAAATTTCAATTATTAGAATCGAATTTCAGAAAATCATAAGTAATTCTACGTATATCGAAAAATCATGAAATTTGATACGTATATTACTTATAGTCAATACAATGGGTGGAAAATATTTGAAAATTATTTTACCCATAAAATACTAAAATTGATACAAAATTCAAAAGTGAAGAAAAACTTCTATGTTTTGGCTCACTTTGTATCAATCTCATCAATGGTGATCACTATAAAAAAAAATTGGCTTCACCAAGGTTTTTCAAAAGGATTTTAAAATGTTTTCAAAACATTATTTTAGATCATATTCCTTGAGCTCAATGTACATGACTTGTACACAAGCTTTTCCAATGATCCACAACTCATATAAGATGAGTTTGAGTTCACCTAGATATAAAAACTATGCACCTTGAACTTAACTCATATCCTAGCATCTCACATGTATCTAGGGTGTATAAATACACATACATGTCAATGTAATGTGAAATGTGGGTTTTGTTCTCCCTATCTAGGGTTTCATGCATTTTCTAAGACAACTCTACTTGATTCACTTATAAATGAGACTTCAAGTCATGCCAATTGTCCTTAACTCAATTTTAATCAAATTGTCTTAAATGCATGAGTGATTATGGCATTAAAGATGATATAAATAAACATATGCTCATAATCATGATGTCATGGCATAATATGAAATCTAAAAACATATGACATTAATCCTTAATCCTAAAAACATGATCATGACATATAAATGCTAGAGATAAATATGATGTCATGGCATGTTATATGACAAATCAAGGCATGACAAATAAAAAGTATAGGTATAATAATACCTAAATATTAATATTAATTGCCTTTTGAGATAATTAAGTATATTTTTGTCATATTCCTATTAATCTCCCTAGCGTGCCAAAAACCCAACATGGCACACTAAGACTCTAAACCCTAGGTTGTGCCAATTTGATTGATTTATCAAACTTCATAATTAATATTGGCACATCCTAAAAACCTTTAGGATTCAAATCAAACCACATTCCCAAGGTAACCATAACCTTGAAAATGACCTAAAGTGTCACCTTTACCATGGTTAGGTTAACTACCCTTCCATATAAAGTTGGCACACCCTAACCCATTTAGCGTGAGTCTATCACGCTCTTAGGAACCCAAAACCTATTTGAGCTCCTATGGTTAATTAGGTATTCCTTAGGGATAACCTCCCTAGATACCTTCCTAATGACCCTCCTAGGCTTGTTAGCCTTGGTCATTGTAGTCTTACCTAGGTTGACTCTAGAGGTTACTCCCCTTGCAACCTTCTTAGTGGTCACCCTAGGTTTCCTAGAAACCCTAGCCACTAGGCACTTACCATGATTACTCTTAGGGATAACTTCCCTAGTAACCTTGGTCTTCCTAGACCTAGTTAGTGTTCCATAATCTAATGGAACACTATGATAAGTCACCTTAGGCTTAGGTTTGTGACCCAAACCTTGCTTGCCCTTGGTTGACTTTTGTCTTTTAGGTCATAAGTGTTGACTTTGAGATTTGGACCCTTGACTTTGACCATTAGACCCTTTAAATTGATTTTGCATTATCTTGAGGGTCTTTTCTAATTTCTCAAGCCTTGATCTCAAGACTTGGTTCTCTAATTCTAATTGCCCAATTTTAGAATTTTGATTTGGTCTTTAGGCATGGGACTTCCTAGGCATATGTCTAGTCCATTTAGGGTTGAGACCTAGATGCTCTTGTACCTTTCTAATGGTCTCCCTAGGTAAAATTGGTCTAGTGTTATTTGACCTAGGTTTATCCTTAGATGAATTGTTTTTAGGGACATTAGTCCCAAATTTCTCCTTATTTTCAAAATGAAAGTTCTTAGCTCCTAAACAAATGTATTTGTTCCTATTAGCATGCTTTTCATAAATTGCAAGAGAATTAAAATTCCTAACATGCTTTTTAACATTTAATTTAGAAGGAGCATTATTTAGATATACCTTAGGGTTTACCTTAAAGACTCCCCCTACTTGTGATGCTCCATTTTGCCTCTTCTTTTCCCCCTTCGGGCATTGATTCTGATAATGTCCCGGTTGTTGACATTTAAAGCAAATGACTTGCTCCTTGCTTTTAGTTATTGGGGGACTGGCATTCTTTGACTTTTGTTGACTTTTAAGCGTCGGAGGAGCTTTCTTTACTCTCTTCGGACACTTACTCTTGTAGTGTCCGGATTCCCTACACTCAAAGCATATTATATGATTTTTATTTACAATTGACATGCTTGAGTTACCTATGGTAGTGGTAGGTCCCAGAGTTGGAGCTTCTTCATCTTGACCGGATGTCGAAGCTTCTTCTTGGTATTGCTCCGGTGTTGAGGATGGTCTCTCCTCCTCAATCCTAGAAGTGGATGCTTCTTCCACTTCTTTCACCTTTTCCGATTCGGATGTTGATTCCCTATCAACCTCCGAATCCTCAAGCTCTTTAGATGATGATGTACTTGCTTGAGCTTGAGAGGGTGAGCACTTCTCTTCTTCTTCTTCTTCTTGGATTGATGATGAATTTTCATGAAGCTTGGCCAAATCGCTCCATAGCTCCTTGACATCCATGCACTCACCTAGGCTACACAAGAAGTCATTAGGAATTAAATCAAAAATGAAATTGATTACCTTCTTGTTTTTCTCAAATCTTTGGAGTTAATCTTCACTCCATTTCTTCTTCTTGAGGAAGCCACCCTTTGGTCCTTTTGGATATTCGAATCCTTCATTAATATGGACCATTCCTCAAAATCCCTCATCATCAAAAAATCTTCAATTCTTCTCTTCCAAGAATTGAAACCTTCTCGTCCATAGAAAGCATATGAGACCGGCGTGTTGATATCCCATCCTAGTTGTTCTTGGACTTCTATCTTCACCCTCTAGCTTCTTTAGCTCTCGGCGGTTAGTCCGTAGAAGAGCTCCGGGCTCTAATACCAATTGTAAGTGATTTGAGGCCGCTGAGGGGGGTGAATAGCGTCGCGTGATGGAATTCTTTCGTGTTTGATCGTCTACAATCTTGTTAGCACAGTGGAATTGTAATAACAAATAAATATAACAAGATACACAATCACAACACTGTCATATAACATGGTTCGGAACCTCAAGGTTCCTACTCCACGGATCGGGCTCAAACGAGCCCTAGCGATGCCAATCACACACCACTAATAAACACTCCTTCTCGGAACAATCCGGAGGTGGAGAAATATTGTACAATAGTTTACAACAATAAACTAATAACAACAAGCAAATAAAATGAAATACAATGCACTACAAGTAAAGAAAACGCTTTACAAATGCCTTTAGATTGCTTGCCTGTTGATCGCTTGAACTGTGGTTGAAGACTCTGATTTGCAGCAGCAAATCACCTCAAAAATGTCCAAGAAATCGCTTCGTTTTTCCTCCATCACGAGCTCCTTTTATAGCTTCAACCTGTGCTGGAAAAAGTTGATCAGTCGACTGATGTCACTGTTGTCGTGAGACAACGGCTAGATCCACGCTGGATAAGTCCAACGGATCCATCATCAGTCGACTGATGATACCCATCAGTCGACTGATGGAGCCTTCACTCGACCAGTCGAGTCTCAACTCCATTCTGTGCCCGATTTCACGAGCATCGATCGGTGATGATGCCCCTATCTCATCGATCACCACCACCTATGATCAGCTAGAGCAATTCTCGCAGTCAAACCCTAGTTGACTCAGTCCAATCGACTGCCACATGACACCAGTCGACTAGCACACCTCAAACATGAGGTTTTAGCCCAAGTATGGTTCCCCTATACTTGCTAGACCACCCTTAGCCTAGACCTAAGCCTTCTAGCCACCTCCATCAGCCTCACGCCTCTCGGATCCCTCCAAGTCATCTATGACTTGTTCATCCATCGCACTAGCCTTCAGGTGCTTCCATCGGCAATGTCATGCTAACAGTGTCTACACCGCCAAGGCACATTGGACTTACGCCGCCAAGACTCCGCTTGGACTTTACGTCACCAACCATTGGACTTATGCTGCCAAGACTTCACCCTTGGACTTTACGCCGCCAATATCAAACCCCTTGGACTTCTCAAATGCCAAGACTCAAGCTTTGACTTTCCCTTGCCAACCCATGTTGGACTTTCCATGCCAAGACCCATGCTTGGGCTTTCCCAAATGCCAAGTGTCCCACTTGGACTTTCCATGCCAAGTACCCATGACTTGGACTTTCCATAATCACATGGTTAACCCTAGTCAACCATCAAAGTTTCCCTCGAGTCAAACTCGAGTCCAGTTAAACATAACCCGGGTTGATTGTATAAACAATCTCTCCAAAATATCAATAGACATTAATGTCAAACATCAATGTCAACTTACTTTGTCAAACATCAAAACATCACTTGAGTCAAACTCGAGTCTGGTCAATCGTGACCTGGGCCGATTGCACCAACACTAGTACTCTTCCGATCCAATTTACAACCAGCATAATCGGAATCGGTGTACCCAACTAAATCAAAAGACCTAGTCCTAGGGTACCATAGTCCTACATTTAGTGTGCCTTTAATATATCTTAGGATTCTCTTAACGGCAACTAAATGGGATTCTTTGGCACATGATTGGTACCTAGTACACATACCAACCGCAAATAATATATCGGGTCTACTAGCGGTTAGGTACAAGAGACTACCAATCATACTCCTATAAAGTGTAAGGTCAATTTGTTTTCCTTCATTATCACTATCTATTTTTGTATTAGTTGTCATAGGGGTTGACACTACTTTAGCATTTTCCAAACCAAATTTCTTAATCATTTCCTTAACATATTTAGTTTGGTAAATATAAATTCCTTCACTTGTTTGTTTGACTTGTAGTCCTAGAAAGAAATTTAGTTCCCCAACTAGACTCATCTCAAACTCATTTTCCATATTTTTGATAAAGTCCTGAAGAAGATCATCATTTGTTGACCCAAAGATAATGTCATCAACGTATACTTAGGCTACAAAGATGTCCTTTGATGTTGACTTTATAAATAAAGTTTGATCTAAACTACCTCTCTTAAAGTCCTTAGAGATCAAGAAAGATGATAATCTTTCATACCAAGCCCGGGGAGCTTGTTTTAAACCATATAAAGCTTTTCTAAGCTTGTATACATGGTTTGAATATTCTATACTCTCAAACCCGGGAGGTTGTTCTACATATACCTCTTCCTTAATGAACTTATTTAGGAATGCCGATTTAACATCCATTTGATGGAGTTTGAAACTCATATAAGAGGCATACCCTAATAGGATCCTAATAGACTCTAATCTAGCAACCGGGGCATATGTTTCATCATAGTCAAGTCCTTCAACTTGATTATAACCCCTTGTAACTAACCTTGCCTTATTCCTACTAATATTTCCTTGGTAATCTAGTTTGTTCCTAAAGACCCATCTTGTAGTAATGATGGTGTTGTCATTGGGTCTAGGAACTAACTCTCATACTTGACTCCTTTCAAATTGAGTCAATTCATCTTGCATTGCTAAGATGCAATCCGGATCAAGTAATGCATCATTGATTGTTTTGGGCTCAATTTGGGAGATTAGGGTTATATGACTAGAGGGATCTCTATGAAATGACCTAGTCCTAACACCTTGAGATAATTCACCTACAATTTGATCTAGAGGGTGATTTTGATGAACTCTTATTGTTCTAGGAGGTGTATTAAGTTGATTTTGATCATGATTATCCTCAACCCTTCTTTCATCATCGGAATCACCTCTTACTTCCCCTTGATTTAACTCTCCCCCTTGATTATTACCCTCTAAAGTTAAATCTTGAAATTTTTAGATAATTTCTTAATTTTTGTCATTGATATCATCATCAATGGGGGATTTCCTAGGGTATGTAGTAGAGGTTTCATCAAATTGGACATTTGAAGACTCATCAATCTTTTAAGTTGTTTTATTATAAACTCTATACCCTACACTAGTGGATGAGTATCCAATTAGGATTCCCTCATCCGCTTTAGACTCAAATTTGCCTAGGTTGTCTTTGGTGTTTAAAATATAAACTTTGCATCCAAAGACCTTAAAATAGTGAATTGTTGGAATTGTACCATTCCATAATTCAAATGGGGTTTTTCCTAAAAACCTATGAATTAAAATCCTATTTTGGATATAGCAAGCAGTGTTAACCGCTTCTGCCCACAAGTAGCTAGGTAAAGAATATACATTTAGCATAGTCCTAGCCACTTCTTGTAGGGCACAATTTCTCCTTTCCACAACCCCATTTTGTTGGGGTGTTCTAGGACAAGAAAATTCATGCTTGTACCCTTGTTCTAGACAAAGTTTAGAAATTAGAATTCTCAAATTCTCCACCATGATCACTACGAATCCGGTTGATTTTGAGTTTTCTTTCATTCTCTACTCTCTTACTAAATCCTATGATTATTCCTAGGGGTTCATCCTTATTTTTCATGAAAAATACCCAAGTAAATCTAGAGAAATCATCTACTATTACTAAGCAATATTTACTACCAATCATGGAAGGGGTACTATGACAATCAAATAAGTCCATATGCAATAGTTCTAAAGGTAAAACAGTACTAAGTAAAGTTTTACCTTTGTGTGATGTTTTTGATTGTTTCCCTTCTTGTCATGCATCACACATTTTGTCCTTGAGAAACTTGACTTTTGGCAACCCTTTGACTAACTTCATTTTGGCTATTTTGGCTATGTTCTTCATGTTTATGTGCCCTAGCCTCCTATGCCAAAGCCAACTCTCTTCTTCTTTTGCAACAAGACACTTAGTAGAAGCATTAGTAGCATAGGATAAATCAACATAATATATATTTGATTTCTTAAAACCTACTAACATGCAATCATTTAAAGTTTTGTGTCTTATGAAACATTTTGAAGAGTCAAATTGAACATCAAAATTTGCATCACATAGTTGACTCAAACTAAATAAATTAAATTTCATATTTTTAACTAACAACACTTTATGAATGACAAGATTAGGGGATACCTCAATTGTGTCTTTTCCTAGAATCTTAAGTTTGCCACTATTTCCAAAGGACACCTTCCCCTTGCTAGTGTGATTGATAGTGGAAAATTTTCTCTTATCACTGGTCATGTGTTTTGAGCACCCACTATCAACAATCCATAAGCTTGGTTCTTCTACATATACAACATGAAGAATGCAAGCCTTAGATACCCAAATTTTAGGACCACTAGCATCAATCAAAAACTTCTTAGGGACCCAAGCCTCTCTACTCTTGTTCTTAACGGTGGATTTTCTACTAACAAGAAATGTAAATGCTACCTCCTTTTCCTTAGGCCTATATCCTATTTCGGTCTTGTTGTAAATAGCTCTTTGATCCTTAATTATCATATCTAGGTACTTAGAGTCATTTGTAAATTTTTCTAAGCATGCTCTTAGTTCACCTATTTCTTTTCTTAATTCATCATTTTCATCTCTAAGTGTACATGTCACAAAAAGGTTCTACATTCTTAAGTGCCTTAATTTCTACTTTTAAGTCCTTAATCCTAGTTTTTGATCTATTTAGAGCATTTTGAAGGCAAGCAATGGTTTTGTAAAGTAAATCTACCCTAGGGGAGTTGCTTACTTCATCATCACTTGATGATTCGTTGCTTGAAGAAGAGGATGAAGACACCTCACTTGAGCTTCCGGCTTCCTCCTCCAAGGCCATGAGAGCTAGGTTCCGGATGGCATGACACACTTTTTCATCATCGGAAGAGTCCTCTATGCTTAATGTGTCCCATGTTTGAGCCACCATTGTCTCCTTCTTTTTCTCTTTCTTTTCCTTCTTCTCCTTATGCTTCTTTTCTTTCTCCTCCTTTTTCTTTAGTTCCGGGCAATTTGGCTTGATGTGCCCTTTCTTATTGCAACCATAACAAGTTACATTAGATGAAGGAATTGAACTAGTTGAGGTTTTACCTTTGGAGGATTGAAACATTCTCCTCACATCCTTCTTGGTGAGTTTCCTTGACCTCCCATCAAACTTTTTGACATAATGAGCTACCTCGCTTGCCGATAGCTCATCTTCACTACTAGATGAATCTTCCTCGGATTCGGATGAGGAAGACACTTCTTTCTTCTCCTTCTCCTTCTTGTCATTCTTTCCTACAAAAAGAGCTACACCTTTCTCTTTGGATGAAGTGTTAGCTTGCTTATGCAACTCAAATTCACAAAATAACTCATCTAATTTAACCAAAGAAAGATCCCTAGAGACCTTATAGGCATCTACCATTGAAGCTCATAAGGTTGTTCTAGGGAAGGCTTGGAGTACATATCTCACAAGGTCTCGGTTGTCGACCTTCTCACCTATCACATATAGTCTGTTGACTACCTCCTTGAAGTGACCATGCATTTGGCCGACGATCTCATTGGTCTTCATGGTGAAGCTTTGAAGTTGGCCTATTAAGAGATCTCTCTTGGCTCTTCTTGTTTCCTTGGATCCCTCGTTGAGCTCAATTAACTTCTCCCAAAGCTCCTTTGCCGATTCAAAAGGCCCCACCTTACTTAGTTGCTCTTTTGACAATCCATATTGAAGTGTGGTTGTTGCCTTGCCATTGGCTTGAGCCTTCTTAGCCATGTCCCTCGTCCAATCCTTGGTCAGTATGGGCACTCCATGTTCATCGACCGACTTCTCGAAACCATCTACAATACTAAACCAATTTTCAATATCGTTCATAAGATAATACTCTATCCTACCTTTACAATAGCCGAAGTCGTTGTCGTCGAAGAATGGAGGCCTCGCCATGCTATACCCCTCTTGGAAAGTCATCTTGCTCCGGTTGATTGTTAAATCTTCCGATGTGATCCGGGCTCTGATACCACTTGTTAGGGATCCTTACAAGGCTAGAGGGGGATGAATAGCCTCTTTTTGTTTTCTACAAAATGATTAGTGGAAACACAATAAATACAATAATAATAGAAATGAAAATGTAATGCTAACACGAAAGCTTTACGTGGTTCGGAGATAACGCTCCTACTCCACGACAATCCTTAAGGTGGATCAACCCAAGCGATTCCACTAAGAAGCTTTCTCTTTTACAAACCCTCCTCTTCTTACAAAGGATATAGATGAAGATTAGAGAGGAGGAGGGAAATTTAAACACTTGAAAGCTTTAGAAAACTTATGGGGGCTTGAGAGAAAGATTAAAATGTAAGCATTAACCTTCTCAACCACCACAAGCCCTCTTTTTATAGAGAGAGGGTTGTTTTTTCCGTTGGGCCATGATCAGTCGACTGATGTATAGCATCAGTCGACTGTCGCCGAAGCCAACGGCTTCTGACGAAGCAAATCCGTGGAGATTTGCAGCCGTCATTTCCAACGGCTGCCTGATCAGTCGACTGATTGAGCGATCAGTCAAGTGATCGCCGCGCAGAGTCGAGTGAGACTCCATTCTGTGCCCGTCGTCGACTGTTCGTCAGCCTTTCAGCCTGACTTAGTCGAGTACCCTATCAGTCGACTAATACATCGTGTCAGTAGACTGATACTCGTCAAGTATGAATAATTCATACTTGAATTGACCCCCTAGACCTAAACTCAAACTTCTAGCTCTTCCTTAAGCTTTGCGTCTCCAGGATCCCTCCGAGTCCGCGACTTGTTCATCCTTTGCGCTTTGCTTCCAAGAGCTTCCTTCGATTTTGTCATGTCTTGGGTTTCCTTTGTCAAAGTATGCTTGGACTTTACGCCGCTAAGACTATGCTTAAACTTACGCTGTCAAGACTTACCTTTGGACTTCCTTTGCGAAGATCACACTTGGACTTTGCCATTACCAAGTCTTTATACTTGGATTTTCCTGTCACTTAAAACACGTTCATAATTAGATCACAAAGTATTACCTAACTTAGATGATTATCCAAACATTAAAATATATAAATACTTGGGACATTGTTGCACCAACAGATAGTCTAGAAAAATCTGACAATATTAATACAACTTCTAACAATAATTAGGTGACAGTTCGAATAACCAAAGCAATTCTTACGTTAGCTCTCTAGTTGCCTGTGATGTTAAACCAGATATACGGCATTTTCTGTGCATATTCCCACGGTGAGGGACCTCAACCTTCCCACCTCTCAAGGCCTTCTTGATCTGCATGAGCACATAAACCAGCTATAATAAAACCTAGATTACCATCAAGTAATGATGAAACAAATAGACACGTAAAGTCAATGGCTGAGATTGAGAAGAGCAAACTGAAGTTATTGAAGGAATTATTTTATTGTAAAGCAAATCAATTTGACAAATAGAAAAGCTAAAAAAACATTCTTACAGATTAAAATGAACTAAAGGTATGACTTTAGATCAGATTAAAATGAACTAAACAAGATCAAACTAAACCGTGTCAATAGGAAGAAACAAAGGTATGACTTTCATAGATCAGATTATTGACACAACTACAAGTTAAACGGTTATAAAAAATTCTACAAAACAAATCCTATTAACTATTAAATAATAAAAATAAATCATAACCAAACCTTCACACGATCAGCATCAGAAAGAGGTCTTGATTGGACATCCCTATTAAGAAGCTGGGTAACAAATTCAATAACGGGCAATGGCTCAATGAAGGCTGTGGAGGACATATCTGCATTGCAAAGCATATTTAAAAAACAAGTCCAATCAACAACTCTAAATACATAAATTAACTATGAACAAAGAAATAAATTAGTTGTGGGAAGCAGAATCAGCATATTGAATATGAAAGCTTCATCTTCGTAGATTTATGAAATATTGTTGAAATGGGGAAAGCATGAAATATTGGTGAGGAGAAGAGGAGACGGCGGCGCTAGCCGGCATCACAGCCAAGCTACAGAGTCAAGGAGCAGAAGGCGCGCGATGCGGGGCAAGTCGTGGCGACGAACGTTGGCCGGAAGGCAGCAGGCGACGGGGCGCGACGGATGGGAAGAGGAATGATGGCGGGCGCGTGGAGGTCGGCGACGGCTAGGTTGATGCGAGGAGGAAAGGATCGGGCGCTGCAGGTGGGAGGCGCGACGGGAGAAAGGGAAGCAGAGGGCATTGCAACGAGTTCGGAATTGTGCGCGTGGGCGGCGCGGAGAAGAAGATAGTGCACGGGAAAAAAAAATAAAAGGGGAAAGGAAAATAAAACTTAGGGTTTATTTTTCAACTCAAACTTAGGTAAATTTTTAAACTAAGTTTAATTTATATAAACTTAGATTTTTTTAATTAACTAAATCAACATTCTTATTAAACTTAGTCCAAACTAATAAAATTTTATCTCAAATTTATCAACTAAAATATCAATAAGTAATCAACTTCTTTTTAATAAATTTATGTTATCTCGTTTTAAATTATATTATCAAAAATTAATTTTAATTAATTTTTTTCGATATATTCCATACTGTATACCTACAATACCGAATGACCTTAGAGTATTGAAGTTCCGTGAGAACCTGCTGAAAGAGAAAGGGGATCGACGGGACGACAAAAGCGGAGTATCGAGTGGAAGCTGTCGGACGGAAGCTTTGTGGAAACGACGGAAGCTATGGAAAAAATGAGCTATCGGACGGAATCGGGCAAACGTGGGGAAAATGTCGAAAGGGGAAAGGACGGAAGCAGAAGCTCGGAAAAACGACGGAAGGGAACATGGAAAAGCAATGAATGAAGCAATGAATGGAGATCGAGCGAAGCGGGAGAAGTCGACGGAAACAACGAGAAGCAGAAGAATTTAACCTTTTAACTTATATATATATATATATATATATATCCGTATATGATATATATTATTCCTTATATATAATTTAAATACCATGATTTAAATTTTGTAATACATTAAACTTTATTTAATTTATTATTGGTTAAATAATTTATTTTATTTTTGTAATCTTATATATTTATAATTTAAAAAAAAACTTATTTCCAATAATTTTTTAAAAAATAGTATTGATAATAAAAATAATAATTTTTATTTGTTTTAAAAATATTTTAAAATTAATAATTATTATTAACGAATTATGTTGTATTTCTCCTAATTCAATTACATCATTAAAATTTCATTGACAACGGTTTAAAACCGTTCTATTATTATCACAACGACAACAATTTTTGACCGTTGTTACCAAATGTTACGAAAATATTCTCATTTACAACGGTTAATTACACCGTTGTCCCAACTGTTGTAAAGATAAAAAAAATTCTTAAAGACAATCGTTCTGGAAAACTATTATAAAATGCATTGTCGATTAAAAAAAATATGTTCAACGATAACTGATAGTGTAAAATCGTTGTCTTTTGTGTTATATGGGCGCTCAAAGACAACGGTTTTGTCAAAAACCATTGTCTTTTACCAAAATCACAACGGTTTCTCCTAAAACCGTTGTCTTTGTGGTATTGTCTTTTAGCATTTTTGTTGTAGCGACACAACATCCTTTTACTGCGATCCCTTATAACCTTGATCCCAAGGATGTGTCTCACTTATCCCAAGTCCTTCATATCAAACTGTTTGGATAACCATACTCTTACGTCAGATAACACCTTGACATTGTTGCCAATTAACAAAATGTCATCTACGTATAGTACAAGAAATACCACTACGTTTCCGTCACATCTCTTTTATACACAAGACTCATCCGGACTTTGAATAAATCCATAAGACTGGATTACCTCATCAAAGCGGATGTTCCAAGATCTCGAAGCTTGCTTCAATCCATAAATGGACTGATTAAGCTTGCACACAAGATGCTCTTTGCCCTTTGCAATGAATCCCTCTGGTTGCTCCATATAGAAGTTTTCCTCAAGACTTCCATTAAGGAAAGTTGTCTTGATATCCATCTGTCACACCCCATAATCCATATGAGAAATAATACATAAGAGAATGCAGATAGACTTAAGCATGACTACTGGCGAAAAGGACTCCTCATAATTGATACCCTCTTTCTGTGTATACCCTTTCACAACAAGCCTTGCTTTGAAGGTCTCAACCTTCCCATTTATTCCTCTCTTTATTTTGTAGATCCACTTGCATCCAATAGTTTTTACACCATTGGGTGGTTCTACTAGCTCCCAGACCTGATTTGAATCCATAGATTCTATCTCAGAATTCATTGCACATTGCCAAGATACCGCATCTTTATCTTGGATTGCCTCGTCATATGTCTAGGGATCAGGTTCATGTTCGCTAGGGACCAAATCAGAAGATTCTCCTAAGAACAAAAATCTATCAGGCTGTCTAAAAACCCTCCCACTACGACGAGGTATCACCTGTGTATCCTCTGTGGCACGCGGTGCAGTCACTTGTGGTATATCCTCTTATACCGGTGGTACTGAAGTAGTGACTTCGCCTCTCAATTCCTCTAGAACAATCTTACTCATGGGCTTGTGGTTCATCACAGTCTTCCTTTAAAAATCTGGCGTTCATGCTAACGATCACCCTCTGATCTGTAGGACTATAGAACAAATCACCTTTCGTTCCTTTAGGATAGCCTATGAACATGCACACTTCTGTACGAGGTTGTAACTTACCAGCATCTGCCTTCAGCACATGTGCTAGACTCCCCCAAATCCGAATATGTCTCAGACTAGGTTTTCGCCCAGTCCACAATTCTATGGGAGTAGAAGACACTGATTTAGATGGTACCAAGCTCAGAATATACACTGTCGTATCCAGAGCATACCCCCAAAACGATTCTGGCAACTCAGAATAACTCATCATCGATCTAACCATCTTCATAAGAGTCCTATTCCTTCGCTCCACTATACCATTCTGCTGGGGTGTGCTAGGTGCAGACAATTGGGATTGAATCCCAGCCTCTGATAAGTAATTCCTAAACTCTCCTAAGAGGTACTCACCACTATGATCAGATCGTAGTGTCTTGATACTTTTACCTTGACGTTTCTCCACATCAGCCTTGAATTCTTTGAACCTGTCAAAGCATTCAGACTTGCAATCCATCAAGTAAATGTATCCATATCTTGAATAATCGTCTATAAAAGAGACGAAATATTCAAAACCACCTCTATCCTGGATAGACATAGTTCCACACAAATCAGAATGAACCAATTCCAACACATCTTAGGCTTTATACCCCTTAGCCTTAAAAGGCCTCTTGGTCATTTTACCTTCCAAGCAAGATTCACAGGTTGGGAAATCTTCCACTACTAATGAACCCAGAGGTCCATCAGCTATCAACCTTTGAATTCTTCTTAGGTTAATATGACCTACCCTTAGATGTCAAAGATATGTTTGGTTTATTTTCAGAAGATAAGTTATTTACTTCTATTTGCATCGTGGGAGCTTTTGGTTCAAGTGTATATAAAATTCCTATCTATGCACCAGAACAGATAATCTGCCTATTCCTTTTTATAACAACTCTGTCTTTAAAAAAAATAGAATATCCATCCAAAAATAATTTATAAATCGAAATCAAATTCTTTCTAAATAAAGGTACATAAAGGCAATTTTTTAAAACCAAAGTTTATTCCTATCAAAAGATAAATAAACATCTTCCACTACAATAGTCGTCACCTTCGTAACATCATCCAAGTAAACGGTAATCTCCCCCTCAGCTAGTCGTCTAGTTTCCTGGAACCCTTGTAAAGTATTGCAGACATGATCAATGACTCCCGTATCTACACACCAGGTGCCGGTAGATAACATCGCTAAACTTGTTTTAATGACTAGACCAAAAGATATACCTTTGTTCTGCTTCCGGTTGGGGCAGTCTTTCTTCCAATGTCCAGTTTGCTTGCAAGTGAAGCACTTGCCTTTCGGCTTCTTCACTCCTCCCTGAGATCCTCCCGCAACCTTTGCTCCACCTTGTTTCTTCTTTTTCTTGCCTTTTGGCTTAGAAGTCGAAACCTTCTGAGCAACCATAGACTGAGCTTGAGCACTCTAATGAAAAAGCCCCTCTGTCACCTGGAGTTCTATTAGAAGCTCCACCAACAAATACAACCTCTTATTCATGTTGTAATTCAAGTGAAACTGCTCAAAACTCCTAGGTAGAGATTGGAGAATGATATCGACCTGGGTTTCCCCATCGATCTCAGCTCCAAGGACTTCCAGCTCATTCAAATGAGCCATCATCTTGAGAACATGATCCCTCACGGGTGTTCCCTCGACAATGGTGGTCGTCATCAAGTTCCGTATGACTTCCTACCTCACAGCCCGATTTTGGTGTCCGAAAAGTTCCTTGAGATTGAGCATCATGTCATAAGCAGTGGGCATGGCTTGATGCTGATATTGCAATACATTTGACATAGATGCCAAAATGTAACACCGAGCCATCTCATCAGCCTTAATCCACTTTTTATAACTCTCTTTCTCCTTTTCGCCAGAATCATCCACAGGCTTAGGAGGACACTCTTCGAAGAGTACATACTTGTACTCCTCAGCAGTCAAGACAATATCTAGATTCCTTTTCCAATCAACATAATTGGGTCCAGTAAGTTTATTCTCCTTTAGTATCACAGTAAGTGGGTTGAAAGACATTTTTGAAAAACCTAAGAATCACATAGATCAAAACATTAGATTTCAAAAATTTATTGATTCCTCAAACAATAAAATTTTAAAATCAACCAACACCTCAAAACACCGAGAATATCGTATGTCATGATAGTGTGGACGTATACAAATTCTACATTTGTAAGAGGAGGTTTTACCCATTAATTTTATTATCCTATCAACCTAACTTTTGAGAAATAAAATTAATTATTGGTTCCTCTTCAGCCCTACAAATAAAAGCAGTGACTCCGATGGGGAGGATACTCTTATTTGCATCTAAGTATGCACCATTACTTGATACCAAGGCAATTATCTCGGATTATGTGTCATCCAATGGGGAAGTACACACGCTCCTAAATAATTTCCTGTAACCTTATTTGACCCTGTGATCCATAAAACAAACTCATCCGAAGGGGAGGAAGGCACTCAGAGCTGACGCGCAAGTTTGTTTGCATCACATGTCAAATTGTAATAGAGGCCATGGGAATTTTAAAAAATATCCCTCTCCCACTTAGTAATTTAAAATGAGGAATTTTCCTAGCACATGACATGCATATCAAACAAGAAGCAATAAATATGAAAAAAATATTTTCCAACTATTATGACTTTTATTCTTCAATATGCCTCCCGTCGTGTCGCCATCTCGTCCGCTCCTCCCTACGCCATGTACAAGCCATCCGGAGATCCGAGACGAGAATAATTATTTTAATTTATATCCATCGATCCTATACTCCACAAAGGAGTGTACATAAAATCTAGATTGAAAGTAAACTATAATAAAAGAGTGGCTAAACAATATCGTACTTAATTATAAAAATTAAATACTAGCCTTGTCAACCCCGAGGATTCAAATAATATTACAATTACACACATCCAATCACATACACACACATATGACCATAATAGTTGAATCTTATGCCTGCAACCAAAAAGTTAGCCTATGCACATCCTACTATTATCTGGCACACATAATATATGATAAGTGAATAAAAGTAACCAAATCCTAAACACACAAAACCGGAAATCGTGGCTCTGATACCACTTGTAGGGAATTGCTTCCCTCTTCGGTCGCTTGTGCATGGCGATCCTATCTACGTCCCCGGATTAAAAAATTAATCCTTGACGAAGATGGATTACCCAAGCAACCTATCCATCATTGTGCTATTCGATTAGAGTGGTCTCTTGAACAAACTTGTTGTTCAAGCAACCTAACTCTTTTCTTCGATTAGCCGCGAAATAGATGATGTATGGATCACCGGTTTTTGTGTTTATCTTCAGGGTCCAAGTAAATTAGCCACATGCATTATACAAAAGAACTAAATCAAAATAAACAAGATTATACCTCTTGTATACCTTTTGATCTTCTATTGTATATCCTTTCCTCCTCTTGAACGTTGTGTGGGCAACGATCCTCCAAGAGTTGAAGCCTCCTAGATCTCGTTCTTCCCTTCCTTGCTCTCTCTAAACAAAGGGAAGAAGAACCTCTCCCTTCTTCTCCTTTCTTGTTCCGGACACAATCCCTTTGGAGGAAGATCAAACCTCTTCCTCCTCTTTGTTGTTGTCGCCGACCACCAAAGAGAAGGAGATGAATGAGCGATGGCCAATGGAGAAGGAAAACCGCCAACCTTGGGTGGAGGAGAAGGTGGCGCCGCCTTTACTTGGAAGAAGATAGGCGCCGTCTAAGAGGAGGTGGTGATGGGCGCCGACAATAGGGAGAGGATACCAAGAGAAGGCAACCCTAACCCTAATCCTTTCCATGCTTCTATTGCCGCCCAAGGCCAATGAACCAAGTTCTCTATTCCGCCCAAGCCCTAGCCCTCCTTTTATAGAGTTAGGCTTAAGCCTCCTTTCAATTTCCATCATTGGATCTAGGGTTTCATTTTCCACCGTCGGATCTAAGCTTTCATTAAAATTTTAATATGCTACAATAGGGACCATGAGAAGGAGTTGGATCTTGGCCACCTAATGGATCCGACCCACATAAAATCTGATCCATTAATAATAATCCATTCCACTAGAGGATTATCATTGATCTACCTCACCAACCCCCATAAATAAAATATGGGCTCCATATATTAATTGTACAAATATCTTTCTGTGTTTAAGATCTCGAATGTCCATCAATTAATTAATTTACTAATAATTAATTAATCAACATCTAACTCCATGAGTAGTACCACTCAACCTTATCATCATGTCGGACCAAGTCCACCTGTAGGGTTTACATGATGATCCTTATGAGCTCCTCAAGGGGACATCATCATCCTAATATATAGAACACAGTTTCTTCCTATAATCAATGACACACCATGTAAATAATATCATTTCCCAACTTACCGAGCCTATCGATTTAATCTATAAATCTCGCCCATTGGTAAATCAAAGAAATAAATACTAAGTACATGTGCCCGTTATTATATTGGGATTAAGAGCATGTACACCATAATATTCGAGGTCCAATTCAATTATGTAGTCAACAATAAATTGAATCACTTCTAAGTCGGTCCTGCTCAATATACACAAAGTGTACTAGTGTAATTCTATAGCCAAGACAAACCAATACTAAATTATACTACAACCATACCAATGGTTTGTCCAAAACCATCTCAGTTGTGAGCCTCTACTTATACTCTACAAGGAACTGATAACATGATTTCCCATGTGACACCACACACCTTGTTATCTACAATGTAATGTATTAGACAATATGCATAACCATAAATAGATAAATAATGATCATGTGATTCTTATTTCAAAAATAAAGATATTCATACAAAGAATATACTTTTCAGTATACATCCCAACAATCTCTCACTTATACTAAAAGACTATGTTGTCCTCATACTGCCATATATCTGATTCCCATTCTCTCCACATGTCTATCAAAAGCTTTCGCTGGAAGGGCCTTAGTGAAAGGAACTACCAGGTTATCCTCTGATGCAATCTTGGCGACAACAACTTCTACCCACTTTACGATATCTCGTATCAGGTGGTACTTGTGCTCTATGTGTTTACTTGCCTTATGGGCTCGTGGTTCATTCGAGTTTGCAACTACACCACTGTTATCACAATAAATTGTTATAGTTTTGGGCAAACCAGGAATCACATCCAAGTCTATCAAGAAGTTCCTGAGCCATACATCTTCTTTGGCTGCCTCAGAGGCTGCCACATACTCAGCTTCCATGGTGGAGTCCGCCATGCATTTTTGCTTGACACTCCTCCATACAATGGCTCCACCTCCCAAAGTAAACACAAAACCCGAGATAGACTTACTGTTATCCCTATCTGATTGGAAGTCAAAATCTGTGTAACCCACAAGGAGTAATTGATCTGCATGGTATACTAGCAAAAAATCCCTAGTTTTTCTCAAGTACTTCAATATATGCTTTACTGTAGTCCAATATCTCTTTCCTGGATTACTATGATATCTGCTAACCATGCCCACGGTAAAGTAGATATCTGACCTCGTACATAGCATAGCATACATGAGGCTTTCTACTACCAAAGCATAAGGAATCACATTCATCTCCTATATCTCCTTTGATGTTCTAGGACACTTCTCTTTAGACAAAGGTACTCCATGCCTAAAAGGTAGAAAACCTTTCTTGGAGTTCTGCATGCTAAAACGAGCTAAAATGGTGTCTATGTATGAAGCTTGAGATAAGCACAACATCCTTTTCCTGCGATCCCTTATAACCTTGATCCCAAGGATGTGTCCCACTTCTCCCAAGTCCTTCATATCAAACTATTTGGACAACCATACCCTTACGTCTGATAACACCCTGACATTGTTGCCAATTAACAAAATATCATCTACGTATAGTACAAGAAATACCACTACGTTTTCGTCACATCTCTTGTATACACAAAACTCATCCGGACTTTGAATAAAACCATAAGACTGGATTACCTCATCAAAGCGGATGTTCCAAGATCTCGAAGCTTGCTTCAATCCATAAATGGACCGATTAAGCTTGCACATAAGATGCTCTTTTCCCTTTGCAATGAATCCCTCTGGTTGATCCATATAGATGTTTTCCTCAAGACATCTATTAAGGAAAGCTGTCTTGATATCCATCTGCCACACCTCATAATCCATATGGGCAGCAATACATAAGAGAATCTGGATAGACTTAAGCATGGCTACCGGCGAAAAGGTCTCCTCATAATTGATACCCTCTTTCTGAGTATACCCTTTCGCAACAAGTCTTGCTTTGAAGGTCTCAACCTTCTCATCTATTCCTATCTTTATTTTGTAGATCCACTTGCATCCAATGGTTTTTACACCATTGGGTGGTTCTACTAGCTCCCAGACCTGATTTGAATCCATAAATTCTATCTCTGAATTCATTGCACTTTGCCAAGATACCGCATCTTTATCTTGGATTGCCTCATCATATGTTCAGGGATCAGGTTCATGTTTGTAAGGGACCAAATCAGAAGATTCTCCCAAGAACATAAATCTATCAGGCTGTCTAACAACCCTCCCACTATGATGAGGTATCACCTGTGTATCCTCTGTGACACGCGGTGCAGTCACTTGTGGTATATCCTCTTGTACTGGTGGTACTGAAGTAGTGACTTCCCTTCTCAATTCCTCTAGAACAATTTTACTCATGGGCTTGTGGTTCATCACATAGTCTTCTTCTAAAAATCTAGCGTTTGTGCTAACGATCACCCTCTGATCTCTAGGACTATAGAACAAACCACCTTTCCTTCCTCTAGGATAGCCTACGAACATGCACATTTCTATAAGAGGTTCCAACTTACCAGCATCTGCCTTCAGCACATGTGCTAGACTCCCCCAAATCCGAATATGTCTCAGACTAGGCTTTCGCCTAGTCCACAATTCTGTGGGAGTAGAAGGCACTGATTTAGACGATATCAAGTTCAGAATATACACTGTCGTATCCAGAGCATACCCTCAGAACGAATCTGGCAACTCAAAATAACTCATCATCGATATAACCATCTCCATAAGAGTCCTATTCCTTCACTCCGCTACACCATTCTGTTGAGGTGTGCCAAGTGGAGACAATTAGGATTGAATCCCATCCTTTAATAAGTAATTCTTAAACTCTCCCAAGAGGTACTCACCACCATGATCAGATCATAGTGTCTTGATACTTTTACCTTGACGTTTCTCCACATCAGCCTTGAATTCTTTGAACCTGTCAAAGCATTCAGACTTGCGGGTATTAAGTAAATTTATCCATATCTTGAATAATCGTCTATAAAAGAGATGAAATATTTAAAACCACCTCTAGCCTGGATAGACATAGGACCACACAAATCAGAATGAACCAATTCCAACACATCTTTGGCTCTATACCCCTTGGCCTTAAAAGACCTCTTGGTAATTTTACCTTCCAAGCAAGATTCGTAGATTGCGAAATATTCCACCACTAATGAACCCAGAGGTTCATCAGCTATCAACCATTGAATTCTACTTAGGTTAATATGACCTAACCTTAGATGCCAAAGATTCGCAGGTTTGATAGTCGAGTGATGGCTCGATTAGTCGACTGATGGTCTATCCGTTAGAACTTATGCAACGTGGCTCGGGCCATTGTGAGACAACGGCTATAGGAGCAGTCGAATGATGGTCTTGATCAGTTGACTGCTAGGTGAAATCCAACCCGAATGCAGGTTATAAAATTAGCTCATGGAGAGGGATTTGGCAATGGTTTCATAAGGCGATTTGGGGCGATTTGCTGGTGCAATTCAGGGTCTCCAAGTGTTGGTGCAATCGGCCCAGGTCACGATTGACCGGACTAGAGTTTGACTCGAGTGATGTTTTGATGTTTGACATCGATATTTGACATTGATGTCTGATATTATTTTGGGGAGATTGTTGGCACAATCGATCTGGGTCATGATTGACCGGACTTGAGTTTTGACTCGAGGGGGATTTTGATGGTTGACAAGGGTTGACCATGTCATGGAAAGTCCAAGTCTTGAGTACTTGGTATGTAAAGCACAAGCATGGGTCTTGGCAAGGAAAAATCCAAGCATGGGTCTTGGCATGGAAAGTCCAACATGGGTTGGCAAGGGAAAGTCCAAGCTTGAGTCTTGACATTTGAGAAGTCCAACGGGTTTGATATTGGCAGTGTAAAGTCCAAGCGGGAGTCTTGGCAGCATAAGTCCAATGGTTGGCGGCGTAAAGTCCAAGCAAAGTCTTGGCAGCATAAGTCCAATGTGCCTTGGTGGTGTAGACACCGTTAGCATGACATAGCCAATGGAAGCACCTGAGGCTAGCGCAATGGATGAACAAGTCATAGATGACTTGGAGGGATCCGAGAGGCGCGAGGCTGACGGAGGTGGCTAGAAGGCTTAGGTCTAGGCTAAGGGCTGTCTAGCAAGTATGGGGGAACTATACTTGGGTTAAACCTCATGGTTGAGGTTAAAACCTCATGTTTGAGGTGTACCAGTCGACTGGTGCCATATGGCAGTCGACTGGTGTCAGTCAACTAGGGTTTGACTATGGGAATTAGCCCAATAGTCGACTGCCAGAGGTGGGCAGTCGACTGATTGGCTGAGCAGTCGACTGATCATGTGATCAGTCGACTGGTGCTCAGTTTTTCGGGCACTGAATGGAGTCTGACTTGACTGCTGAGATTAGCAGTCGAGTGGAGGCTCGATCAGGCGACTGACAATCATGATCAGTCGACTGATGATGGATCCGTTGGATTTTTCCAGCGTGGATCTAGCCATTGTCTCACGATAACAGTGGCATCAGTCGACTGATGGTCCTGAGCAGTCGACTGATCGACGATTTCTAGCCCAGGCAGAAGCTTTAAATGGATCTCGTGGAGGAGGAAATCAACACCAGTTCTTGAGCTACTTTGGGACGATTTGTTGCTGCAAATCAAGGTCTCTAAGGCTATTCTTCAAGCAACCAAGATCAAGCAATCCAAAGCTCTTTGTAAAGTTTTCTTTACTTGTATTCCATTATATTTGCTTGTATTTTCATTGTATTACTGTTGTATACATTGTACGAGGTTTCTCCACCTCTTAATTGTTCCAAGAAGGAGTTATTTGTGATTAGTGATTGTGTGTGCATCACTAGAGCTCTTTAGAGCTCGATCCGTAGAGTATGAACCATTCGGTTCTGAACCACGTTAAATACTTGTGTAATTGTGTTTGTCTCTTTCGTTATTGCTATATTATTATTCCGTTGTGCGCTAACGAAGTTTGTAGACGAACGCGAATGAATTCCATCATGCTATGAATCGATACTATTCACCCCCCTCTAGCAGTCAACATTTCCCCAACAATTGGTATCAGAGCTCAGGGCTCTTCTACAGACTAACCGCTGGGAGCTAAAGACGCTAGAGGGAATATGGAATTCCAAGACAAGCTTAGATGGGACATCAACATTCCACCACCGTACGACCGAGAGGACTTTCCGACATGGAGGGCTAGAATGAAGAATTTCTTGATGATGAACATAGAGAATTGGTTCACCATCATGGAAGGCTTCGAACCTCCTAGGGACAAGAAGGGAGATGTTCTCAAGTTAAAAAGGTGGACCCAAGAGCAATGCTAAAAATTCAAGACAACCGTTAAGGTAACAAAAATGTTAGTTAATTTGATATCTAACGATATTTTGTCTAGATTAGGAAGCTATAAGGATGCCAAGGAGTTGTGGAACAAGTTGTTCAAGTTCTACGACAATCCCGAATCGGTCCAAATAGACTTGGAAGAGGAGGAGACTGAAGAGGAAGCTTTATCATCCTTACAAGAAAGTGAGGAGTCAACTTCCGGATCGGAGGAAGAAAAAGTAGAAGAGGTGGAAGAAGCCTCAACCTCTAGGATTGAGGGGGAGGAAGTTAGATCACCTTCCATGCCAGATCAAGAGATAGCCTCAACATCCAGTCAAGATGAAGAAGCAATTCCGACTTCCACCACGGACCTAGGTAACTCAAGCAATTTAAGTTTAAATAAAAATTATATAATTTGCTTTGAGTGTAGGGAATCCGGGCACTACATGAGTAAGTGCCCAAAAAGAGTCAAGAAGGCTCCACCCATGCCAAAAGTCAAGGAGACCAGTGCCTCAACGCAAAAGAGCAAGGAGCAAGTGATTTGCTTCAAATGTCGACAACCGAGACACTTCCAGAGTCAATGCCCGAAGGGGGAGAATAAGGGGCAAAGGGGAGCATCACAAGTAGGGGGAGCCACTAAGGCAAACCCTAAGGTATATTTTAATAATGATCCTATTTTAGTTAATAGACAAAAGCTTGCTAGGAATTTCAATTCACTTGCTATTTATCATGAAAAGCATGCTAGGAGTAATAAATATTTTTGCCTAGGAGCTAAGAATATTCACCTTGAACATAAGGAGAAATTTGGGACTAATGTCCCTAGAAAAACCTTACCTATGGAATATATCAAGAAAATAGAAGACCACCTAGGTTTTAACTTCAAAAATTCTAGACACATGCCTAGGAAGGACAAAAATGATCATAGAAACAATGAGCCCACAAAATTAGAGAAATTAGAATTAGAAAACCAAGTCTTAAGGTCAAGGCTTGAAAAACTTGAAAAGACCCTTAGGATTATGCAAAATCAAGTTAAGGTGTCAAATGGTCAAAGTCAAGGGTCTAGAAGTCAAAGTCAACACCTGGGGCCTAAGAGACAAAAGTCAACAAAGGGCAAGAAAGGTTTGGGTTACAAACCTAAGCCTAAGGTGGCTTATCATAGTGTTCCATTTGATTATGGAACACAAACTAGGTCTAGGAAGACCAAGGTCAATAGGAAAGTCATCCCTAAGGTTGACCAAGGTATGTGCCTAGTGGCTAGGGTTTCAAGGAAACCTAAGCAAGCCACTAAGAAGGTTGCAAGGGGAGTAACCCCTAGAGTCAACCTAGGTAAGACCAAAATGACCAAGGCTAACAAGCCTAAAAGGGTCATTAGGAGGGTATCTAGGGAGGTTATCCCTAAGGAATACCTAGTAAACCCTAGGAGCTCAAATAGGTTTTGGGTTCCTAAGAGCGTGATTGATTCACACTAGATGGGTTTAGGGTGTGCCAACTTTAAATGGAAGGGTAGTTAACCTAACCATGGTAAAGGTGACACTTTAGGATATTTTCAAGGTTATGGATACCTTGAAAATAGATTTGAATTTATAATCCTAAAGGATTTTAGGATGTACCAACATATTTTTGAGATTATGCAAAATCAATCAAATTGGCACAATTTAGGTTTAGAGGTTATAGTGTGCCAATTTGGGTTTTTGGCACACTTAGGAGAAAATTAATAATATGGAAAAATATACGTAATTATATCAAATGACAATTAATACTAAAATTTAGGTATTGTTATACCTATACATTTTATATGACATGCTTTGTTTGCCATATAACATGCCATGACATCATGCTTATTTTTAATCATTTAAAATGTCATGATCATGTTTAGGATTAAAGTTTAATGTCATGTGTTTTTAGATTATATCATATGCCATGACATCATGATCATTGGTCATGCTTTACTTATGCTATTATTTATGCCATAATCATTTATGCATTTAATTTGATTAAAATTGATTTAAGGACAATGACATGACTTGGAGTCCCATTTATAAGGGAATCAAGTAGGTTGCCTTAGAATAATGCATGAAACCGTAAATTAGGATGAACAAAACCCACATCTCACATCTAAATTGACTTGTATGTGTTTTCATATACCCTAGATATATGTGAGATGCTAGGATATAAGTTGAGTTCATGGTGCATAGTTTTTGCATCTAGATGAACTAAAACTCATCTTTAACTAAAGGTGGATCATTGGGAAAGCTTGTGTACAAGTCATGTACATTAAGCCCAAGGAACATGATCCAATATAGGTTTTCAAAAATATTTTAAAATCATTTTAGAAAACCTTTGTGAAGTCTATCTTATAATAGCAATCACCATTGATGAAGTTGATACAAAGTAGGGTCAAAACATTGAAAATTTCAATAGTTTTGAACTGTGTCAATTTCACTATTTTATGAGTAAAATAATTTTCAAATATTTTTCACCCATTGTATTGGTCATAAGTATTATACATATGAATTTTCATGATTTTTCGATATATGTATATTTATTTATGAATTTTCAAATCTCATTTCTGATAATTAAAAATCGAGATTTTCAGTTATCAGTTGATTGCCCTTGGTGGCAGTTGACTGATGAGGGCGGCAGTCGATTGATTTCTGAAGGACTCGACTGCTAGAGCTGATTTTGGGAAAACAAGGATTGTTTACCCCATTTTCAGCTATGTTAGAGTTCCCTAATCACTCCTAACCCTAGGATATGTTTTGGGAAGCATTATATGTAGGGATGTATACTGAAAAGTCTATCTTTTGTATAAACATCTTTATTTTGAAATAAGAATCACATGATCATTGTTTGCATATTTTAATGGTTATGCAATATTATCTAATACTTTACATTGTAGATAACATGGTGTGTGGTGTCACACAGGAGATCATGTTATCGGCCCCTTGAAAAGTATAAGTAAATGCTCACAACCGAGATGGCTTTGGACAAACCATCATAATGGTTGTAGTGTGATTTGGTATTGATTTGTCTTGACCATAGAATCACACTAGTGCACTTTGAGTGTATTGAGCAGGACCGACTTAGAGGTGATTCGATTTATTGCTGACTACATAATCGAATCGGACCTCAGATATTATTTTGTACATGCTCTTAATCCCGATATAATAACGGGCACATATACTTAGTAGTCATCTCTTTGATTTACCAATGGGCGAGATTTATAGATTAAATCGATAGGCTCGGTAAGTTGGGAGATGATATTATTTATATGGTGTGTCGTTGATTATAGGAGGAAACCGTGTCCTATATATATTAGGATGATGATGTCCCCTTGAGGAGCTCATAAGGTTTATCATGTAAACCCTGCAGGTGGACTTGGTCCGGCATGATGAAAAGGTTGAGTGGTACTACTCAAGGAGTTAGATGTTGATTAATTAATGGTCAGTAAATTAATTAATCGATGGACATTCGAGATCTTAAACACGGGGAGAAAATATACAAATAATATATGGAGCCCATATTATCATATGGGGGTTGGTGAGGTAGATCAATGATGATCCTTTAGTGGATTGGATCATCATTAGTGGATCGGACTTTATGTGGGCTTGATCCATGGGTGGCCAAGATCCAACTCCTCCTCATGGTCCCTAATGTAGCCTATTAACACCTCATAAAGCTTAGATCCAATGGATAGAAACAAAACTCTAAGATCCATAGGTAGAGATTAAATCTCTAAGATCCGACGATTGAGATTAAATCTCTAGATCTGACGGTTGAGATTAAATCCCTAGAACCGATGGAGGAGATTAATTCATGACTTATCCCTAACTCTATAAAAGGAGGGCATGGGAGTTGGCGTGAACAACATGAAAGGAGAGCTAGGGTTTGGGCGGCAAGAGAGGGAATCCTAGTTGAGATAGGATTAGGGTTAGGGTTTGGAGGCTAGGGCGACACCAAATAAGGAAGGTGTTCTCTTCTTCTTCCTTCTCCATTGGCCGGCATCCAGCTCTTTTCCAGCCCCTTCCCAGCCCTTGGCCGGTGCCCAAAAGCTCTCTTCTCCTTTTCCTTAGGTGGTGGAAACAAGATATAGGGCTTCCCTTGGTGTCTTCGTGGTTTTCCATCATCTTCTCCTCCTTCTAGTTGGCCGGCGGCAAGGGTTTGGTGTGCTCCTTGTTGGTTGGTTTTAGGGAGGAGAAAAACCTTGTTTTTATTCTTCCTCTTGCTTTGGAAAAGCAAGGAAGGAAGATTTGCGATCTTGGAGCTTCGACTTTTGGTAGATCATCGCCCACACGACGTTCGAAAGGAGGAAGGACATACATTAGAAGATCGAGAGGTATATCGATTCTCTAATTTTTATATGTTACATGTTTGTATTTGTTTTTCAATTATGAGCATGATATAAATCTTTATATGGCTAAATAATACTTCGATCCCGAGCATAAACACAAAAACCGGCGATCCAGACATCGTCTATTCCGCGGCTACTCGTAGAATAGAGGATGGTCGCTTGAATAACTAGTTTGTTCAAGTGACCTCTCTAAACAAATAGCACGACGATGACTTGGTTGTTTGGGCAATCCCTTTTGTCTAGGATTAAATTTTTAATCCGGGGACATCGAAGGGATCACCATGATCAAACGACCGAGGTAAAGTGGGAAGCGAAGTTTCCCCTCACGGACTCGATAAGCTAAAACCATTAAATTGGTATGAGAGCTTCCGAGGCTAAAACCCTTCATTATAAAGGGTGAAAATCCATTGGATATGGATTAGGAGAGTTGTTTAGGGTTTGTATCAAATTTAAGGATGGGAAAGTTCTATGTTGAACTTTAAACCGTATTTTTGATGGTTTAGAATTCCTATTGGCTTAGGGACTTCCCAAGGACATTGTTGGTGCAATGGTCAAGGGGGAGCAAGCCTTTAGGGGGAGGTATCCATCTTGGGATGATGGATGATATTTTTTCTCATGAGAAAGAAAAATGGGATTTTGAGATACCCAATTTGAAAATTGGGAGAGTATATAAGATTGCCTCTCTTGAGTGATATGGGACTTATTACTAGGAAGATGGTAGGCATCATAGGTATTTTTGGACCAAGGGGGAGATTGTAAGCTCTCATTGGATATGAGACATTGACCTCCTTGGAGAGAAAACTTTTTTGATGTTAGTCAAAAAGGGGGAGAATGTTTTGGGGGAGAATGTTACGGAAATTGGTAATATTACCTTTCTCCAAAATGTTTTGGGGGAGAATGGTATGGAGAGTGTTATCAATTGATGTTATCAATTATCAATTCGGAGAATTGGGGAGAAAGTGAAATTACCAATTTGGGATAATTGGTAAGAAAATTTGAGTTAGTGTTTTAACTCAAAGGTATGTGTTTTTGTCAAACATCAAAAAGGGGGAGATTGTTGGTGCAATCAGCCCAGGTCACGATCGACCGGACTAGAGTTTGACTCGAATGATGTTTTGATGTTTGATATGGAAGTTTGACATCGATGTCTGATATTGTTTTGGGGAGATTGTTGGCACAATCGACCCGGGTCATGATTGACCGGACTCGAGGGGGATTTTGATGGTTGACTAGGGTTGACCATGTCATGGAAAGTCCATGTCTTGAGTACTTGGCATGTAAAGTCCAAGCATGGGTCTTGGCAAAGAAAAGTCCAAGCATGGGTTTTGGAAAGGAAAAGTCCAAGCATGGGTCTTGGCATGGAAAGTCCAACATGGGTTGGCAAGGGAAAGTTCAAGCTTGAGTCTTGGGATTTGAGAAGTCCAACGAGTTTGATATTGGCGGCGTAAAGTCCAAGTGGGAGTCTTGGTAGCATAAGTCCAATGGTTGGCGGCGTAAAGTCCAAGCGGAGTCTTGGCAGCGTAAGTATAATGTGCCTTGGTGGTGTAGACATTGTTAGCATGACATAGCCGATGGAAGCACTTGAAGGCTAGCGCAATAGATGAACAAGTCATGGATGACTTGAAGGGATTCGAGAGGCGCGAGGCTGACGGAGGTGGCTAGAAGGCTTAGGTCTAGGCTAAGGGTGGTCTAGCAAGTATGGGGGAACCGTACTTGGGTTAAACCTAATGGTTGAGGTTAAAACTTCATATTTAAGGTGTGTCAGTCGACTGGTGTCATATGGCAGTCGACTGGTGCGAGTCAACTAGGGTTTGATTGTGGGAATTAGCCCAGCAGTCGATTGCCAGTGGTGGGCACACTACAAAAAAATTGATTTTTGGCGACGAATTTTGCAATGAAATTTGCAAAAAAATTCGTTGCAAAATTTTTTTGCAACGGAAAATTTTTCGTTGCAAATAATTCGCCGCTAAATTCTGCAACGAAAAAATAAAATTCGTCGCCAAATTGCAACGAATAATTATTTCGTTGCAAAATTCGTCCCCAAATTTGGCGACGAATAAATGTTTCGTCGCTAATTTGGCGACAAAAATAAGATTCATCGCAAATTTTTGCGATAAATAATATTTTTCATCGTCGAATTCTGCGATGAATAATTATTTTCGTCGCCAAATTCTGCGATGAATAATTATTTTCATCGCTGAATTCGACGACAAATTATACTTTTGACGCCAAATTAGCGATGAATAAATTTTTTCGTCGCCAAATTTGCGATGAAATATTTATTCGCCGCAAACTCTCACATGCATCTTCACCCCAATACAATGAAATTTGGCGACGAATATATTTTTCATCGTAACTTTTACGATGTAGTTTTATTTTCGTCGCCAAATTTGCGACGAAAAAAATATTTGTTGGGAGTATGGGGAATACAATCAAAGTCCCACATTGGTAAGACATGGAAAAGATCATGTGCTTATAAGAAAAAAGATATCTCCATTGGTTTGAGGCCTTTTGGGTAAAGCCCAAAAACAAAACCATGAGGGCTTGGGCCCAAAGTGGACAATATCATACCATTGTGGAGATATGTGGATCTTATATGCACTAACAATTGGTATCAGAGCCATGGTCCATGTCAAGCCATGAACCTCGAACGAAGGAAGTTGAGCTCCCACGTCCGGATCAAGAGAACCAAACATCAGGAAGGAAGTCTAGTTGGGTCGGGGGGACCGAACAACTGGCAGGAAGTCCTGGTGGGTTGAAGATCGGACATCAAGCAGAGAAAATCCTTCGAGGAGGGATAGGCTTGAGGGGGGGGCCCAATGTGGTCCTTCGTTTGAGGGGGGGATTGTTGGGAGTATGGGGAATACAATCAAAGTCCCACATTGGTAAGACATGGAAAAGATCATGTGCTTATAAGAAAAAAGATATCTCCATTGGTTTGAGGCCTTTTGGGTAAAGCCCAAAAACAAAACCATGAGGGCTTGGGCCCAAAGTGGACAATATCATACCATTGTGGAGATATGTGGATCTTATATGCACTAACAATATTCATCGCCAAAATCTGATGAACAGTATTAACAAATAAAATTAAATTTGACGACGATTTTTTTTCGTTGCAAATTTGGCGACGAAAATAAAAATTCATCGCAAAAAATTTCACTATCAGTCGACTGATCGTGCGACCAGTCGGACTGACCAGTCGGCTACCAGACGTTCTGTGAGTTGCTACAGTATGGCAGTCGACTGATCATATCCATCAGTCGACTGCCAGTTCAGTAGTCGACTGGTCAGTCGGCTACGAAGCGTTCTGTAAACTGCTACAGTGCATCAGTCGACTGATAATGTTTACCAGTCGACTGATGCCCAAAATAATTTTGGATTGCGCAGTTTCTCACGTATCAGTCGACTGAATGTTTACATCAGTCGACTGATACATATAATTTTGCAACGAAAAATGTATTTTCGTTGCAAATCTGGAGGAAAATGAAAAAAATTTTAAATTAATCTTTTTTTCCTGTTTTACAACAAACACACAACAATATTAACCCACTTATACAACAAACAATAATATGGGCATCAAACAAATTTATACATATAACAAATACATCCAAAGGTCTACCGTACCATTATCATTTGATAACATTTAAATACAACAAACTTATAAAAACATAAATATCGTATATGGCATAAGTCAAGTAGCTAACAATTAAACTTTTACCAATACAGTCAAAGATAACTACTATCATCACCATTGTCATCAAAAAATACATCATCATTGTCTCCATGACAGGGATCAGGAGGAGGAGGAGCAGAGCCAGAAGGAGGAAGTTGTTTTGAGCTAGACGTTAACTGAAGATGTTGCATAATAAACATTTGTTGCCTTTGAAATTCGTTCATATTTTCATTTAAGTCTTGAACTTTCTGAGCGTTCTCTCTCGATTCAGTTTCCTTCTGCGCTAGTAACTCTCTCAAATGATTAACCTCTTCGGTTAATTGAATAACATGGGCTTTTGATGCTGGAAAGGATGAAGAAGAAGCACCAGGGACTCTATAGGATCGACTCAAAGAGTCAAGTCCAAGTATTCTTCCACTTTTTGGTCCTCCGATGCTTCGAGCCATAAATTTATATTGCTAACAGATGGCTCCGATTTGACTCCATCATCACTTGCTCCCGAATTTCTTTGTGAAAGTTCATCGTATTTCTCCTATTGTGAGAGAGAAAAAATTAAATAGTAACATAAGAAATTAAAATTTTACAATCACACACCTTTATTGTTCTAGCTCTTTCCCCACTCCATGTTTTATTCTTTTTTTGGAATGTACGGGTGAAAGTGTCAATAAATAATGGCTCAGTTCCCGTCTCCTTGGCCTAAATAAATTAAACAGTTAAAATTTATAAATTAGTGAGTATTAGATTACAAAACCATAAATTGAAAATACTCACCAATCGATGTCTATGCTCATCGATATTTATGGATCCTCCCGCATACGTGGCAGACATAACGCCGGAGTTACAATTTTGATTTTGCTTATTCTGTTCACTCCTCTGCTTGCTTTCATCTGATCCCCAATGCACAATAATTGTATTCCAATTCTCCTCAGTTATACAGTGCGGTTTCTTATTTCTAGTTTTGACATGATTTAGTATGTTTCTAATATGATCACCACACTTTTTCTTAAAAATCCTCCTAATGTTTCACTCTCCTCCCAAATAAATACCCGCTACAATAGAGGAAAATAAAAATTGATTATATTAACTGCAATTTCATATACTAAATGATTGAAATAAGTAAACTTAAACTCATTCCACCACAGAACTTTAATTTCTTCCGGCGTGGTTGTATAAGTCATAGAAGCGCCGACCCAATGGTTATTCACTATTTTATTCACCTCGTGAATAACATGTACAAAATTGTAAATCTAACATAAACCAAAAACAAACCCCGTTATATACTTTTAAAAAAAAACATAGTGTATTAAAATTTAAATATAGATATTATAAAACTTGAATACTTACGAATCTCCGCGTGGAGATATAAACTCTCTCGTATCTTCCCTCTCCACGAGTGATTGTTGTACCGGGGAAGAAACATTAGCAGGTATATGTTGAGAATCAGAGGATCCTGCAACTAGGGAAGAGGTGGAGGGCACATTTCCTGCAAGAGCATCAGAATGTTCGGGTGCTGAAGCAGAGGAAGATTGTGATCTTCCATCACTACTACGTCTATGACCGCCACGTAAAATAAATATGTGCCATCAAAAAAGATTTATCAAATTTACTATCATATACTACTTACATAATTTTTGAACCATTGTGCAAATTCTTTATCACAGAAATTATTAAACTCATGCTCCGGAAGCTCCGAATATAGAGTTTGAAAAATCCTACAATATAATTAAATAAAATATGAATAATATTTTATGATATACAAGATGTTTAATATAACTATTATATACTTACTTGAAATACGGCGTTACTTCTAGACAATTCAATAAAATATATGTATGGGATGCTCGCCACTCCGGACCAGTTAGGTATCTACTTGTACAAGATCCACTTGGTCGACCAAGGTAATTAAAAATTGAGAATGCCCTCAAATTTGGATCAACAGGACCCTCATCGTTTCTTCCTGCTTTCCGACTCTTGCATTGAACGTGAGGTTCAAAGTAATATGATGCAAAAGTTGTAACTTCCTCTACAATATATGCATTAACAATAGAAGCTTCAACATGAGCCTTATTTTTCACTTTTTTTTTCAAGTGATAGAGGAATCTAAGAGTAATACAATAAAATTTATTAGCAAATAAATTAGACTAGATTTGACCAAATGAAATAACAATGAGAAAAAAGTAAAAAAAAATCACCTTTCAAATGGATACATCCATCGAAATTGAACAGGACCTCCAACTTTAGCCTCATATGGCAAGTGAACCAAAAGATGTTCTATTGAATCAAAAAATGTCGGTGGAAATATCCTTTCTAAGTTACACATAATAATCGGAATGTCTCTCTCTAATGTCTCCATGTGTGAATGACTCAGTACTGTCGAGCAAATATCATGAAAGAAAATGCTTAATTTCGTAATTGCACCCCAGACAAAATTTGGTAACAGTTCTTTCAAAGCAATAGGAATTAATCTTTCCATGAATATATGATAGTCATGACTTTTAAAACCCATAAATTTGCATTCCTTCAAATCAACACATCTACCAAGATTTGAGACATAACCATCAGGAAATCTCAATGATTTCAACCATTCACAAACAATCCGTTTCTGATCCTTATTCAATGTATATACTGCTTTCGGTTTTGGTCCCCTACTATTTGCATCAACATCAAGGGTGGGTCATTTACATATGAGACACAAATCTTTTCTTGCATTCAGATTGTCTTTTGTTTTTCCACTTATATCCATCACCGTGTTTATCAGATTTTCAAAAACATTCTTCTCAATATGCATTAAATCAAGATTGTGACGAATCAAATTACTCTGCCAATATGGTAAATCCCAAAAGATACTCCATTTTGTCCATTTATGTGTAATTCCATAGTCATTTGTTGTGACATTTGGGTCTTCAATAACAGATGGAAAGTTAAGCACTCTTTGCCATAAAATTTGACCGGTGAATCTCAATGGTGGAGGTGTTCTTTCAATTCTATTATTAGTAAATTCTTCTTTATTTCTTCTGAATTTATGATTTGGCGGTAAAAATTGTCTATGACAATCAAAATAACTCGGTTTCTTTCCGTGTTTCAATATGAATGACTTTGATCTCTCCATACATATTGGACATCCTAAAATCCCCACAGTACTCCAACCCGATAACATCCCATAAGCAGGAAAATCATTTATGGTCCAAAGAAGTGCAACTCTTATTGTGAACAATTGATTAGTATGGACATCATACGTGGAAACACCCACGTCCTATAATTGGATCAACTCGGCAATCAATGGTTGCATGTAAACATCTATTAACTTCTTCGGATTATGAGGGTCAGGCATAATCAATGTTAAAAATATATAAGGTGTTTTCATACACATACCGGGAGGAAGATTGTACGGAGTTACGATAATTGGCCAGCAAGAATACGTTCTTCCTGATTTGCCAAATGGAGCAAATCCATTAGCACATAGCCCCAACTTAATGTTTCGGGTCTCATTTGCAAACTCAGGATATGTTCGATCAAAATTTTTCCACGCCTCTGCATCAGATGGATGACACATTAGCCCATTCTCTGTTTCATGATTTGCATGCCAAGTCATGTGTTCAGTAGTCGCCTTCGAAGCATAAAGCCTTTGCAATCTAGGAGTTAAAGGCAAATAAAACATTTGTCTGAATGATTTTAATCGCTTATTATGATTTGATCTCGTGGTACTATTGTACCTGCATTGACTACAGAATTTGCAAGTCTCTAAATCTGCATTATCTCCCCAATATAGTATGCAACCATTTCTGCAAACATCAATTCTTTGCACCGGAAGACCCAAATCTTTCACAAGTTTTTTCATACTGTAAAAATCATTCAGCATTATGTGATCACGGGCAATACTTCTCCAATAACTTGAACAAAATCATTAAAACATTCTTCAGACACATTATACTCAGCTTTAACATTTAATAATATTGCGGTGAGAGATAATTTTGTGTGACTCTCACAACCGGACCACACGGGTTCATTTGCAGCTCTCAATACTTCTTGAAATTTTATATATGGCTCATTGTACACATTTTCATTACCACCAGTAATTTCTACCTCCTCCAACGGTGTTGAATAATTATTATCCATGTGTTCAAATGCTTGAGGATAACTAGAACTTGCCGTGTTTGGTTCATTATTCAAATTATGACCAACTACATCAACTATCATCCTTTGGTACGGATTGAATTAATCGTAATATACTTGCTCTCCATTAACTGTCCTTTGTATGTTTCGTCCAACCTCTTCATCGGATATAAACGGTTCACCATGACAAGTCCAATTATAATAATTTGGCGTAAAACCAAATCTACAAAGATGTTCTCGAACTTTATCACATTGGAAAAATTTACCATTATGACATTCTTTGCACGGACACCTTAATTTATTCCCATCCATAAACTCAACATTATTATTAGCAAATCTCAAAAAAAATTTCAACCCAATTATAAATTCATCGGTTAAACCACGACGTTTTGATAAATTCTTTTTATACATCCAACTTCGTTCTCTCTCCATCGATCCTGTATTCGAAATTCTATCAACAACGATTAATTTTCATTTCTTCCAAATTAACTTCATCCATATATATATCAATCTAACCATAAATTTATACTCAACATTAATTAAATTTTTCTAATACTAAATATGATTTTGTGTGATATTTAATTGCAAATTATAATATCATTATTTCGAACAATTATGATCTATTAACAGTAATTAAATTACTTAATTAAAATCAAACATTAAGAATAAAAATTATAACAGAATTAATAATACTATAATTAATGTTATAAACAATATTTTTACGCGTACCTGTCCAAATGGAAGCAACTTGCGGATGAGCTCACGGCTAGATGAACACTTGACGAACTCCTTCAAAGTAGGACAACCTATGAAAAAAATTATTGTATTTAGATTACGAGACAGTATTATATATATATATATATATATTGATTTATATAATTACTTTAAATAACATTTGAATTCACGATCGAAATCGATCATGCGATAACTGCCAATAAGCACGCGCAATGCACAGCAAGTACGTAGGGCGCGACTTATGCTACAATAAGCACGAGCGAGGGCGAGCACGCGACGGAGGACACGTGCGCGGGAAAGCATGCGGCGGCCTCAAGGCCACTTGCGCCTGCGTGGACAGGCGACGTACGACGACTACATATAACGCCGTCGTGCTAGGGCACGCGCATGGCTGCCGCAAGCACACGCGGTGATGCCACCGTGACCGCGCGTGCGAGAGCGCCACCACAAGCACGCGCATTGGCGACTGCTGCCGCGCACGATCTCGCGGCAGCAACCTGCCGCGTGTACAAGCGACATCACCTAGCTGTCGCCACCACGCGGCAGGTGCTGCCGTGAGCTCGCGGCAGCAGGGCCCGCGAGCTCGCGGCGGCCGATGTCGTCGCGAGCTCGCGACGCCCGATGCCGCAACATGCTCGCGACGCCCGATGCCACCGCGTGCTCGTGGTATGGTCTGCCACGAGCTTGTGCGCGGCAGGATCGCCGTGTGAGCTCGTGGCAACACCTGTCGTGAGCTTGCAGCAGGATCACTGTGCGAGCTCGCGGCACCACCTTCCGCGAGCTCGTGGTAGTGGCGGCGATTATCGCGGCCCGATCGGCCATGCGCTAGCGGCCAGCGGCCGCCGCTCCGGACGATGGCACCGGAAGGGAGATCGGAAGGGAGGGAGACGTACGGACGGGGAGGCGGGAGGAAGACGAACGCGATCGAGTGGAGGAAATGGAGAGAAATTGGGTACGGTGGGATAATTAGGGGAAATTTTGCGACGAATATTTTTTCGTCGCTAATTTCGTCGCCAAATTGGCGATGAATCCTATATTCGTCGCCAATTTGGGAACGAATCCTATATTCGTTGCAGAATCTGCAACGAAAAAATAAATTCATTACAGAATTCTGCAATGAAAAAATAAAATTGTTGCAGAATTCTACAACGAATTAAAATTCGTTGTAGATTCTGCAATGAAAAACAATTCGTTGCAGAATTCTGCAACGAAAAAATAAATTCGTTGCAGACATCTGCAATGGAAAAAAATATCATTGCAGATTCTGCAACGAATTCAAAATTCGTTGCAGATTCTGCAATGGAAAAAAAATTCGTTGCAGACATCTGCAATAAAAATATTTTTTTGTCTCAAATTGGCGATGAAAAATGATTTTCGTCGCCAATTTGCGACTAATTTTGCAACGAAAATTAAATGTTGGAAATTTTAAAATTTTTGTAACAATTTTTTTTTGACAGAAATTTCGTTACAAATTTGCGACGAAACATAAAATTTGTCGAAAAATTCGTTGCAGATTTGCAACGAATTTTTTTCATTGCCAAAATTCGTCGCTAATTTCATGTTTTTTTGTAGTGGCAGTCGACTAATCGTGTGATCAGTCGACTGGTGCTCGGTTTTTCGGGCACAGAATGGAGTCTTACTTGACTGCTGGGGTTATTAGTCGAGTGGAGGCTCGATCAGTCGACTGATTGTCATGATCAGTCGACTGATGATGGATTCGTTAGATTTTTCCAGCGTGGATCTAGCCATTATCTCACGACAATAGTGGCATCAGTCGATTGATGGTCCCGAGCAGTCGACTGATTGTCGATTTCCAGCCCATGCAGATGCTTTAAATGGAGCTCGTGGAGGAGGAAATCAACACCAGTTATTGGGCTACTTTGGGGTGATTTGTTGCTGCAAATCAGGGTCTCCAAGGCTATTCTTCAAGCAACAAAGATCAAGCAATCCAAAGCTCTTTGTAAGGTTTTCTTTACTTGCATTCCATTTTATTTGCTTGTATTTTCATTGTATTACTATTTTATACATTGTACAAGGTTTCTCCACCTCCGGATTGTTCCGAGAAGGAGTTATTTGTGATTAGTAATTGCGTGTGCATCACTAGAGCTCTTTAGAGCTCGATCCGTGGAGTATGAACCATTCGGTTCTGAACCACGTTAAATACTTGTGTAATTGTGTGTTTGTCTCTTTCGTTATTGCTATATTATTATTCCACTGTGCGCTAACGAATTTTGTAGATGAACGCGAATGAATTCCATCACGCTACGAATCGACGCTATTCACCCCTCCCCCCTCTTCTAGCGGTCAACATTTCCCCAACACCAAGTGCAACTCAAGCAACCAAACAAGCAAGCTTCCAAAAGATCGTTTGTAAATTGCTCTTTGCATTATTTTGTGTATTTAACTTTGTATTTTCTTGTATTTATTTTGTATTACTGTTGTAATCATTATACGAGGTTTCTCTGCCTCCGACATATTGTCAAGAAGAAGTATTATTGTTTAGTGGTAATATTTGCATCGCTAGGGCTTGTTCGAGCTCAACCCATGGAGTAGGAACCTTGAGGTTCTGAACCATGTATATCCTTGTGCATTTGTGATTGTGCTTGTATTTTATTTTCATTGTATATTTTGTATTTCTGTTGTGTACTAACATTTTGTAGCAAGCACGATCGAATTCCATCATCCGACGAAAAATGCTATTCACCCCCCTCTAGCAGCGATCAATTCCCCAACAAGTGGTATCAGAGTGAGACCGCTCTTCATTTGGACTAACCGCCAGGGGAGCACCGCTAGAGGGTGAAGAAGAAGATGGAATTTGAAGAAAGACTAGGCCGGGACATCAACACACCACCATCCTATGAGGACTATGGATTTGAAGGCTTTAATTCATGGAAAATAGGGATTGAGAACTTTCTAATGATGGTGGATATCATGCTTTGGTCCTCTTTGATAGAAGGTTGTGAATTTCAAAGAGGCAAAAAGGGTGGAATCCTCAAGGTTGAAAAAAGGACCAAAGAACAACTCAAGGAGTTCAAGACAAATATTAAGGTAATCAAAATGCTAAGAAATTTAATTCCTAATAATGTCTTGTCCAAGTTAGGTGAGTACAAGGATGTCAAGGAGCTTTGGAGCGAATTGGCAAAGTATCATGAAGAACCATCACCAGCTTCAAGTGAAGAACAATCACAAGAAGCCAAAGAATGCTCATCGGCTCAAGAAGAGGAGGAAGCCGAAGAAGCAAGTTCATCTTCCTCACAAGAAAGTGAGGAGTCGGAAGTTGAGAAGGAGTCAACTTCCGTATCGGTGGAAGAGGAAGAATTGGTGGAAGCCTCCACCTCTAGGATTGAGGGGGGAGGATATTAGGTCATCCTTGATGCCGGAGCAAAAAGAGGAAGCCTCTACCTCCAAGAGCCATGAAGAATCCGATCAAAATTTCCCTACCGTGGAAGGTAACTCAAGCAATTTAGTTAAAAATAAAAATCATATAATTTTCTTTGAGTGTAGCGAATATGGGCACTACAAGAGCAAGTACCCTAAGAAGGTCAAGAAAAGTTAACTGGCACCAAAAGCTCAAGAAATCTCAAAGGATGTCGGAGCCCCAACAATTAAGAGCAAGGGGCATGTGGTGTGCTTTAAGTGCCACCAAAGAGGGCACTATAGGAGTCAATGCCCTAGAGGGAGGAAGATAGGGCAAAAAGGAGCTACACAAGTATGGGGAGCTTCCAAAGCAAACCCTAAGGTATATTTTAATGCACCTTCTAGTTCTAGGTTTTAAAAGGATGTTTTTAGCACTCTTGCTATTACTCATGAAAAGCATGCTAGTAAAAATAGGCTTTATTGCTTAGGAGCTAAATATGTCAACTTTAGGAATAAGGAGAAATTTGAGACTAATGTCCCTAAGAAAATTTTATCAAAGGCAAGTATTAGGAAAATAGAAGACCATCTAGGCTTTAATCCAAAGAATTCTATACATATGCCTAGGAAGGGCAAAAATGCTCAAAGAAACAATGGGCCCACAAAATTTGAGCAATTAGATTTTGAAAATCTAGTTTTGAGTTCAAAATTTAAGAAGATGGAGAAGACCCTTAGGAAGATGCAAAATTCAATTAAAGGGTCAAATAGTCAAAACCTAGGGTGTAACAGATAAGAACCATCAAGGAGGCAAGGTTTGGGTCACAAGACTATGTTCAAGAAGGTAATGCCTACTTACCATAATGTTCCATTCGATTATGGAACTAGTACTAGGCCTAGGAAAGCCAAGGTTACTAGGGAAGTTATCCCTAAGGTTAACCATGGAAAATACCTAGTGTCTAGGGTTTCGAAGAAACCTAGGGAAGCCACTAAGAAGGTTTCAAGGGGAGTGACCCCTAGAGTTAACCTAGGCAAGACCCAAATGACAAGGCTACCAAGCCTAGAAGGGTCATTAGGATGGTATCTAGGGAGGTCATCCCTAAGGAATACCTAGTTAACCCAAGGAGCTCAAATAGGTTCTAGATTCCTAGGAGCGTGATCGAATCACGCTAAATGGGTTAAGGTGTGCCAACTTTAAATGGATGGGTAGTTAACCTAACTATGGTAAAGGTGGCACCTTAGGTCATTTTCAAGGTTATGGATACCTTAGAAATAGGTTTGAATTTTAATCCTAAAAGATTTTAGGATGTGCCAATATTATTTAAGAAGTTTGATAAATCAATCAAATTGGCACAACTTAGGTTTAGAGGTCATGGTGTGTTATTTTGGGTTTTTGGCACACTTGGGGGATTAGTAGTAATATGACAAAATGGAACTAATCATAACAAATGACAATCAATATTAAAATTTAGGTATTGTTATACCTATACCTTTTATTTGCCATGCTTTATGTGCTATATACCATGTCATGACAATATATTTATTTTTATCATTTATATGTCATGATCATGCTTAAGTTTATGTCATGTATATTTAGATTTAATCATATGCCATGACATCATGATCATTGGCTATGCTTATTCATGTTATATTTATGCCATGATCATTCATGCATTTAAGGTAATTAAAATTGATTTAAGGACTATGACATGACTTGAAATCCCATGTATAAGGGAATCAAGTAGTGTTACCTTAGAAAATGCATGAGACCTTAGTATAGGTATAACCAAAACCCACGTCTCACATTACATTGACATGTGTGTGTATTGATATACCCTAGACACATGTGAGATACTAGGAAATGAGTTAAGTTTAAGGTGCATAGTTGTTGCATCTAGATGAACTCAAACTCATCTTATACCACTGTGGATCATGGGGAAAGCTAGTGTGCGAGTCATGTGCATTGAGTCCATTGATCAAGATCCAATATAGGTTTTCAAAAATATTTTAAAATCATTTTAGAAAACATTAGTGAAGTCTATCTTTTGATAGCAATCACCATTGATGGAGTTGGTAAAAAATAGGGCCAAAATATTGAACTTTTCAATGATTTTGAACTTTGTGTCAATCTCATAATTTTATGGGTAATTTAATTTTTAAATATTTTTCACCCATTGAATTTGATATAAGTAATGTACGTATGAATTTTTAAATTTTTTTTCAAAATACGTATATTTACTTATGATTTTTCAAAAATCATTTCTGAATTCTGATTTCTGCAATTGTAAAAATCATGATCACATTTTATGGCAATGATGCATCAACAATGAGCGCATCGTGACTGTAAGATGTTGGGTTTCCGGCACCACAGCGAGTGTGTGTTCGAACTTGTTTCGTAAACATGTGCACAGCAGAAGAAATAAAATAATAAATCTAATTTATTACAACACACACACCACATACATGCATAGTACAATATGTGTAGACATAACCGTAAATTCAAATTTTGCAATAAAAGGAAATTTATACTACGTATACCTGACGTATCATGTGTAGCGGGAAAGACATCAACCGGAACGATCCTAGCTAGAATAGTCTTTATCCATATCCACGCCGAGTATCTTCGAGATGACTTCACAAAGTCACGAGCCTCGTCTTCGTACGAGTTACTAGCCTCGTGTTGAAGACGATGTGATCGAGAGAAGATCACGATCCGAATCAAAATTCGAATCCAAAACAAGTCCTCAAAAACTCGCTTCACCGGAGAGGTATTCGTCAACCGTTTGACGAATCCTTCATCCTCCACCTATGAGGATTACCGGAGATCGAATCCCCGGTAAGGAAGGCGCTGTCGGAGATCCAAACATCGTCCAAACAATGCTCCGACAAGAAGCAAACAAGCTGTCCAGAAAACTGGACAGCTTTGGTGGAGACCTTGCGCCGGCCAAATAAGGAAAGAAATATGCTCACCTTGTCGCCGGAGCCAAGGAAGATCACCGGAGCTCCTCTGGCAACAGCTAGACGTCGGCAAGTGGGGAAGACGGTAGCTGCTGGATGCCGGTTGGAGGAGCTTGGGCGGCGGCAAGGAGTTGGGCGCCGACCACTTGGAGAAGAGGGAGAGGGTGGGCGGCAACTTTAGGGTTGCAAGGATTTGGATTAGGGTTTAACAAAAACCCTTAAGCCCTATTTTATAGAGAACAAATTCTCTTAATGGTTATCGGATCATAACCAAAAGCCCGTTAACCCACTCCATTAATTTAAGTTAAAATAAACCAAACCATGATGGTTTATTTTAAGTTAAAACGAACCGAACCAACTTTGGTTCATTCGTTTAAAACAAACCAAACCCCTTTGGTTTATTCTCCTCCATTGGATTAGAACCAAACCAATTCGGTTCATCCATCATGTCTTCATAAGACATGGCCCATCCACGCTTCCATTGTGACTGAAATGATTTCATGCTCGCTCCATGTTTGGTCCAACCAAACCTAGTTTCTCTCGGTCTGAGAATCTCATTCTCAAGCTCATTTTAAATCCTTCGGATTACGCTCGTTGTACGTGTGACCAAATAGGTTATTGGTTTATGTTGGCTGTCTATAATTAAACATTAATTATAGAACGATCATGAGTGGCACCTAGTAGTACATCATGATCCCCAATTAACCGAAAAGATCAACGGTTAATCCAGAACTATTTCTGAAACCCTTCAGCAGCTCGAATGAATCGTGCCTCATTCCCTTCACTCATCTTATACCCACTTGGTTCAGGACATGGTCTATAATGTCAGTCCCCACTAGGTTGACTACGTCACACCTACCCCAAGTATCATTTCCTCGTCCTACGGATTCTAGTTACTGCACATGTATCGAAGAGTACCTTACTCTAAACATGTAATGTTTTGGCTAAAGACTTTAGTAACAATCCGACGAGAGGCCATGGGTATACATCTCCTCGCAAGGAGTGGTGAATCCTTTATAGGCTATTCAAACACCTTCGATCACTTCGACTTATACCAAATCATCCCAGGTCCACATCTCCTCAGAGATGCTTGCTTAAGATGTCAAAGCATAAGTCTTTATGATCAAGATGACTTGAATACCGCAAGTCAAAGGAACATCGTACTTAAGATGCAGTAAGAACTTCATTGACATATCTATATATGCAGAGAACCATATGAAGTCTTACGGCTGGTCACTCTAATGAACTAGTTACCATAACTAGCATCCACGATTAACTCTGGACATCACAATGTCTCCAGCCAGTGAGAATCAGCTGCTTGGATACACTAAGGAGTATACCTCGTGCTAGTCCCGACAGAATCAATGGTGTCCAAATCCATCAATTCATCGACTAGGGATAATTCTGATACATCACAATTACACATGTAGAGATACTCACTAGTTGTGATCCAATCACAAATTCTCTCATGTTGTGAATCATATCGTTGACATTCAGTAAATGAGTTTAAGATCTAATCAAATACATGAAAACATGTATACTCAAATAGTGAATCTTCATTTATCATATAAATGGTTCAAACATAAGGCGATTGCCTTAGGACATCTCTCATATATTACTAACAAACTCCTACTTGGCCTAATGCCAATCGCTACGATATCCAATACCATAAGCTCTAACATGACCCTCAAACTTACTTTGAGGTAATGCCTTAGTTAAAGGATCCGCTAAGTTCCTTTCAGTGGGGATTTTCTCAATTTGTATTTCCCTCCTACTAATGATCTCTCTGATCAGATGATAGCAGCGAAGCACATGTTTGGATCATTGATGAGACCTTGGCTCTTTCGCCAGTGCAATTGCTCCATTGTTGTCGCAGTAGACCGGTATTGCTTCAACAATGGTTGGAATCACACCAAGTTCATAAATGAACTTCTTGATCCAAACCGCTTCCTTTGTTGCTTCCGAAGCTGCAATGTATTCTGCCTCAGTGGTAGAATCCGCTACAGTGTCTTGTTTGGAACTTTTCCAACTCACTGTGCCCCCATTCAAGGTGAACACGTATCCAGACTGAGACCTAGAATCATCCTTGTTTGTCTGGAAGCTGGCATCCGTATACCCTCGTATCACCATGTCCCCTTCTCCATATATTAGGAACACATCCTTAGTTCTTCTCAAGTACTTAAGGATTGTCTTAACAGCCACCCAATGATCCATTCCTGGATCAGACTGGTATCTACTCGTGACACTCAGAGCATATGATACATCGGGCCTCGTACATAACATAGCATACATGATAGATCATATTGCGGATGAATAGGTAATCTTACTCATGCAAATCCTCTCGTCTTCTGTGCGCGGACACATAGACTTCGAAAGGTGTATACCATGTCTGATGGGTAGGAAACTTTTCTTGGATTCCGACATGCTAAACCTCTTTAGCACTCGGTCTATATATGTAGACTGTGAAAGACCAAGCAACCGTTTCGATCTATCTCTATAGATCTTAATCTCGAGGATGTAGGTTGCTTCTCCCAGGTCTTTCATGAAGAATGTCTTGGATAACTAAATCTTAACTGACTGTAAGACTGAAATATCATTTCCTATAAGTAATATGTCATCGACATACAATACTAGGAACATGACTGCACTCCCACTAACCTTCTTGTACACATAAGGTTCGTCTGGATTTTGTGAGAAATCAAACTTTTTGATTGTCTTATCAAAACGGATATTCCAGCTCCTGGATGCTTGCTTCAATCCATATATGGACCGTCGCAATTTGCATACCTTGGTTTTATCAACCGATGTGAAACCCTCAGGTTGTATCATATATACGTCCTCGAGCAGGTTTCCATTAAGGAAAGTTGTTTTCACATCCATCTGTCATATCTCATAATTATAATGAGACGCTATGGCCAGGAGCATCCGAATGGATTTAAGCATAGCTACAGGCGAATAGGTTTCGTCATAATCAACACCTTGTTTTTGTCGATATCCTTTCGCCACTAATCTAGCCTTATAGGTAATCACATTACCATTCATGTCGGTTTTCTTCTTGAAAACCCACTTGCACCCTATAGGCTTTATGCCTTCAGGTGGGTCAACCAAGTTCCAAACTTGGTTTTCATACATGGAATCCATTTCCGACTTCATGGCTTCAAGCCACTTATCCCTTTCTGAACTTGTCAGAACATCTTCACAACTGGTAGGCTCCTCATCATCAATGAGTAATACGTCGTTCGATTCACTTACGAGAAATCCATATCTGTCAGGAATATTGCGTGTTCTACCAGATCTACGAAGATGCAGTGTTTTAATAGGTTCAGTCGATCGCTCATCACTATGAGTTGTCGGCTGTTGTGCTTCACCAGGTATCTCATCAATGTCTATTTGAGTCTATCAAGCCTCCTCAAGCTCGACGACACTCCCACTATTTTCTTGCAAGAGAAACTCTTTCTCTAGAAACACAGCATGCCTTGAAACAAACACCTTTTGTTCCACAGGATGATAGAATTGGTAACCCCTTGTTTTCTTAGGGTATCCAATAAATAGACATTTATCAGACTTAGCATCCAATTTGTCTGATATAGTTCGCTTCACATAGGCAGGACAACCCCATATCTTCAAGTATGATACATGAGGTTTCTTACTATTCCATATCTCATATGGAGTAGTAGAGACTACCTTGGTTGGCATTCTGTTTAACAAGTAAACAACTGTCTGAAGTGCATAGCCCCAAAAGGACTTGGGAGGATTCGCATGATTCATCATTGACCTGACCATGTCCAACAAGGTCCGGTTACGCCTCTCAGATACACCATTATGCTATGGTGTATATGGCGGAGTCCATTGAGACAATATACCATTGTCTCTTAGATAATCAAGAAACTCTTGACTTAAGTATTCACCACTTTGATCCGATCGAAGTATTTTAATACTCTTGTCATGTTGTTTCTCTACTTCATTTCTAAATTCTTTGAACCTTTCAAAGGCTTCAGACTTGTGTTTCATCAAGAACACATACCCAAACCGTGAGTGATCATCGGTGAAGGTAATGAAGTAGCTATAGCCTCCTAAAGCTTGAGTTGACATAGGTCCACATACATCAGTATGTATTAGACCTAGCAACTCTCCCACTCATTCACCTTTTCCTGTAAAAGGTAACTTAGTCATCTTGCCTTTCAAGCATGATTCACATGTATCGTATGAATCCAATTCAAACGATTCCAGAATTCCACATCGGTGTAATTCGGACATGTGTTTCTTGCTTACATGGCCAAGACGACAATGTCATATGTAGGAGTCTAATTGATTATCTTTTTGAGCACGCTTGTTGCTCGCTTCGATATTGAAAATGTCACTGGATACGTCCAATGTATAAATGCCATTGCTCAAAGTTCCTGTTCCATGAAGTATGCCATTCAAAGTTATATAACAATAATTGTTACTAAACGTCAAATGGTAACCATTTCTATTTAAATAGGAAATAGAAACAATGTTCTTTATTAGAGAAGGAACATAATAGCAATTGTCCAGTTCCAAGACTAGTCCGCTAGGGAGCTTCAGCAAATAAGTTTCGAGTGCGACCGTAGCAACCTTTGCTCCATTGCCAACTCACAAATTTGACTCCCCTATGACGAGTCTTCTTCTATTCCTTAGCCCCTGTATGTCATTACATATATGTGAGCCACACCCAGTATCCAATACCCAAGTGTCTAAGGAAATAGAATGACAATCAATAACGAAGATACCTGAAGAGGATGGGGCATCGGATGCCTTCTTCTTCTTCATGGACTCAAGATAAATCTTGCAGTTTTTTCACCATTGGCCTTCCTTGACACAATGATGGCAAGTGCCCTTTTGTGCTGGTTCTGCCTTCTTAGCCTTCTTGTTCTTCCCTTTCTTATGTTCCTTTGCCTTCCTCTTAGAACCTTTCTTTGAGGAATCAACTAACAGAACTGCCTTCTCCTCATGCTTCACAGAAGGCTCTACAGTCTTCAACATATTGAGGAGCTCAGGAATAGTGGATTCTAATTTGTTCATCTAATAGTTCATCACAAATTGTGAGAAACTCTTGGACAAACAATGCAGAATTAAGTCAATACTTAATTCATGATCCATTATAAAGCCGAGGGTGGCTAGCCGCTCGATGTACCCGTTCATCTTTAGCACAAACTGCACTACAAATGAACCTTCTTGCATCTTCGTGGTGAAGAGGAGCCTGGAGACTTTGAACATTTCGGATCTCGCTTGCTCATCAAACAACTCATGAAGATGGAAGACCATGGTATTAGTATCCCTATGCTCATGCTTCTTTTGCAACTCAGGTACCATCGCAGCTAACATGATGCAACTCGCCAGTTCAGAATCTGCCATATGTTTCTGATAGACCAACATTTGGTCTGGAGTTGCATCGTCCCTAGGACGGTTGGGAAGTGGCTCTTCAAGGACATATGCTAGCTTTTCCTCCTTGAGAACAATTCTCAAGTTTCTAAGCCAGTCCAGGAAGTTAGGCCCAGTCAATTTGTTTGAATCCAAAATAGTGCGCAAATTTAAAGACGTCATGATCAATTGATTAATCTAGAAATACAAAATGAGCATATATGAGAAAATAATTTTAAAATGCATCAGCATACATTTATAAATCCCATTCATTTTTCGAATTTCAAAAAACCCCAAAATCACTTCGGGAGATCGTAGGTCCATCTCCGAATGGGCTGATATCCAACATAGATATGAACAACCTTGGAGAGAGTCCAACAAGCCATTCATAACTACGATGGTAGGTATCAAATATACCGATTGCATATCACATATATGCAACTATCACAATGTGCTATCAACTTATTTAATGTTCACACATACATCAGGTTGTTAACACATTAACAAGTATGCATCATATGCATAGCACCCAACTTCACCTCCCTTCACATTGACCTTGGAGAGAGTCCAACAAGCCGATGCTCCAGGTTAAAGCCAACCCATTAATCGTGAAATAGTTTTAATATGGTTAGAGTGCATTCAACCAATTAGCCCGGCTTGGAGAGAGTCCAACAACCAAAGCTCATGATTGATCTCTGACTCTTACCATATTAGTATTAAATTATTCCATGGTTTGAACATGTTCGGGTTCGAGCCGGGCTTGGAGAGAGTCCAACAACCCAAACAAGAAACGGAACTCTGGTTCTAACCATATTAATGGAAGGTGTATGCTTTAATATTGAGTAAGGGTTTTTATGTCTCATCCTTTTTGCATGCAAATAACTATTATCTACATGGCATGACATATATGACATACATCTACATGTCATGACACGCATGACATAATGATATGCATCTAATGCAATTACATGACATACAATTATGTCATGTACAAAATTTTATTATATGTCATAACTATTTATGGAAATAAAATATATTTAAGATTTGATTCTCCAAATCAAATCATGATTAAATTAGGAAACAAATTTCCAAATCTAATCACATATTTTATTTGTGGAAAGTGTTGATTAAGGAAAGTCAATTTAGGAAACCAATTTCCTAAATCATCAAAACTACTTATGGAAATAGAATATTTTAAGATTTGATTTCCCAAATAAAATCATGATTAAATTAGGAAACAAATTTCCAAATCTAATCAAATATTTTATTTATCGAAAATATCAATTTCCATAAATACTTCCAACTTTCCAAAAGTAGAAGATTTCCATAAATACTTATAGACTTTCCAAAATTAAAAAAATTTCCATAAATACTTCTAACTTTCCAAAAGTAGAAAATTTCTAGAAATACCATTATGACTATCGCAAAACAATTTTATGATTATGTCGAAACACAACCTGGGCTCTGATACCACTGTTGGGTTTCCGGCACCGCGGCGAGTGTGTAACATGTTTCATAAACATGTGCACATCGGAAGAAATAAAATAATAAATCTAATTTATTACAACACACACACCACACGCATGCATAGTACAATATGTGTAGACATAACCGTAAATTCAAATTTTGCAATAAAAGGAAATTTATACTACGTATACCTGACGTATCACGTGTTGCGGGAAAGGCATCAACCAGAATGATCCTCGCTAGAATCGTCTCTATCCGTATCCACGCCGAGTATCTTCGGGATGACTTCACAAAGTCACGAGCCTCGTCTTCATATGAGTTACTAGCCTCGTGTTGAAGATGATGTGATCGAGAGAAGATCACGATCCAAATCAAAATTCGGATCCAAAACGAGTTCTCAAAAACTCGCTTCACCGGAGAGGTATTCGTCAACCGTTTGACGAATCCTTCGTCCTCCACCTATGAGAATTATCGGAGATCGAATCCCCGGTAAGGAAGACACTGTCGGAGCTCCAAACGTCGTCCAAACTACGCTCCGACAAGAAGGAAACAAGCTGTCCAGAAAACTGGACAGCTTTGGTGGAGACCTTGCGCCGGCCAAATAAGGAAAGCAATATGCTCACCTTGTCGCCAGAGCCAAGGAAGATCACCGGAGCTCCTCCAGCAACAGCTAGATGCCGGCAAGTGGGGAAGACGACAGCTGCTGGATGCCGGTTGGAGGAGCTTGAGCGGCGGCAAGGAGTTGGGCGCCGACCACTTGGAGAAGAGGGAGAGGGTGGGCGGCAACTTTAGGGTTGCAAGGATTTGGATTAGGGTTTAACAAAAACCCTTAAGTCCTATTTTATAGAGAACAAATTCTCTTAATGGTTATCAGATCATAACCAAAAGTCCGTTAACCTGCTCCATTAATTTAAGTTAAAATAAACCAAACCATGATGATTTATTTTAAGTTAAAATGAACCGAACCAACTTTGGTTCATTCGTTTAAAACAAACCAAACCCCTTTGGTTTATTCTCCTCCATTGGATTAGAACCAAACCAATTCGGTTCATCCATCATGTCTTCATAAGACACGGCCCATCCATGCTTCCATTGCGACTGAAATGATTTCATGCTCGCTCCATGTTTGGTCCAACCAAACCTAGTTTCTCTCGGTCTGAGAATCTCATTCTCAAGCTCATTTTAAATCCTTTGGATTACGCTCGTTGTGCGTGTGACCAAATAGGTTCTCGGTTTATGTTGGCCGTCTATAATTAACCATTAATTATAGAATGATCATGAGTGGAACCTAGTAGTACATCATGATCCCCAATTAACCGAAAAGATCAACGGTTGAACCAGAACTATTTCTGAAACCCTTCAGCAGCTCGAATGAATCGTGCCCCATTCCCTTCACTCATCTTATACCCACTTGGTTCAAGACATGATCTATAGTGTCAGTCCCCACTAGGTTAACTACGTCACACCTAGCCCAAGTATCATTTCCTCGTCCTACGGATTCTAGTTACTGCACATGTATCGAAGAGTACCTTACTCTAAACATGTAATTCTTTGGCCAAAGACTTTAGTAACAATCCGACGAGAGGCCATGGATATACATCTCCTCGCAATGAGTGGTGAATCCTTTATAGGCTATTCAAACACCTTCGATCACTTCGACTTATACCCAATCATCCCGGGTCCACATCTCCTCAGAGATGCTTGCTTAAGATGTCAAAGCATAAGTCTTTATGATCAAGATGACTTGAATACCGCAAGTCAAAGGAACATCGCACTTAAGCTGCAGTAAGAACTTCATTAACATATCTATATATGTAGAGAACCATACGAAGTCTTACGGCTGGTCACTCCAATGAACTAGTTACCATAACTAGCATCCACGATTAACTCCGGACATCACAATGTCTCCAGCCAGTGAGAATCAGCTGCTTGTATACACCAAGGAGTATACCTCGTGCTAGTCTCGACAGAATCAATGGTGTCCAAATCCATCAATTCATCGACCAGGGATAATTCTGATACATCACAATTACACATGTAGAGATACTCACTAGTTGTGATCCAATCACAAATTCTCTCATGCTATGAATCATATCGTGGACATTCAGTAAATTAGTTTAAGATCTAATCAAATACATGAAAACATATATACTCAAATAGTGAATCTTCATTTATCATATAAATGGTTCAAACATAAGGCGATTGCCTTAGGACATCTCTCATATATTATTGACATAAGAGACGACTGTCAGAACTGATTTTGGTAAAACAAGGATGTTTAGCCCATATTTCAGCTATGTTAGGTTACCCTAACTGCTCCTAACCCTAGGATATGATTTAGAAAATATTGGAAAGGGTGAAAATCCATTGGATATGGATTAGGAGAGTTGTTTAGGGTGTGTATCAATTTTAAGGTGTGTGAGAGTTGATGTTTGAACTTTTGCCCTTAATTTTGATGGTTTACTATTCCTATAGGCTTAGAGACTCTCCAAGGACATTGTGTTAGTAATATATGAGAGGTGTCCTAAGGCAATCGCCTTATAGTTGTACCATTTATTTGATAAATGAAGATTCACTATTTGAGTATACATATTTTTCATGTATTTGATTGGATCTTAAACTCATTTACTGAATGTCCACAATACGATTCACAACATGAGAGAATTTGTGATTGGATCACAACTAGTGAGTATCTCTACATGTGTAATTGTGATGTATTAGAATTATCCCTAGTCGTTGAATTGATACATTTGGACGCCATCGATTCTGTTGAGACTAGCATGAGGTTTACTCTTTGGTTTATCGAAGCAGTTATTTCTCATTGGCTGGAGACATTGGGATGTCCAGAGTTGATCGTGGATGCTAGTTTTGGTAACTAGTTAATTGGAGTGACTAGCTGTAAGACTTCAAATAGTTATTTGCATATATGGATATGTCAATGAAGTTCTTACAGTAGCTTAAGTGCGATGTTCCTTCGACTTGCGATATTCAAGTCATCTTGGTCATGAAGACTTATGCTTTGACATCTTATGCAAGCATCTTTGAGGAGAGGTGGACCCGGGATGATTGGGAATAAGTCGAAGTTGTCGAAGGTGTTTGAATAGTCTATAGAGGATTCACTGCTCCTTGCGAGGAGATGTATACCCTATGACCTCTCATCGGATTATTACTAAAGTCTTTGGCCAAAGCATTACATGTTTAGAGTATGGTACTCTTGGATACATGTGCAGTAACTAGAATCCGGAGAACGAGGAAGTAATACTTGGGCTAGGTGTGACATAGTCAGCCTAGTGGGGACTCACACAATAGACTATGTCATGAACCAAGTGGGTATAAGATGAGTGAAAGGAATGGGGCACGATTCATTGTAGCTACTGAAGGGTTTCTGAAAAGGTTCTGGGATCAACTGTTGATTTTCCGATTAATTAGGGATCATGATGTAGTACTAGGTGCCACTCATGATCATTTTATAATTAATGGTTAATTATAGATGGCCAACATAAACGAGGAACCTATTTGGTCTCACGCACAACGAGCGTAATCGAAGGATTTAAAATGAGTTTGAGAATAATATTCTCAGATCGAGAGAGACTAGGTTTGGTTGGACTAAACAAAGAGCGAGTATGAAATGGTTTCAGTCGCATCGGAAGCATGGATGGGCCATGTCTTTTGAAGACATGATGGATGAACCAAATTGGTTTGGTTCTAATCTAATAGTGGAAAATAAACCAAAGTGATTTGGTTTGTTTTAAACAAATGAACCAAAGTTGGTTCGGTTCGTTTTAACTTAAAATAGACAAACACAGTTTGGTTTAATTTAAATTAAGTTATTGGATCGGGTTAACGGGTTTTGGTTATGAACCAATAACCGTTAGGAGAATGTGTTCTCTATAAAAACACAACTTAAGGGGTTTTCGTGGATTTTTATTTGGTTCAAGGGTTTCGTAAACTCTATCCTCCTTTCCTCCTTCTCCTCCTTCTTGCTGCCCAAGCCAAGGTGGTTATCGCCTACCTTTGTGCCGCCATCGCCCATTGGAGATGTTGCCTCTCCTCACTGTCGGCCATCCACCAGCCGTGGGCATCCCTTGGGCCCCATCAGTCGTTGGCCAACCTCCCTTGGTCAGCAGCGACCAAGGAGTAACCGGCCAAGCCTTTGGCCGACCCCTTCTTCCTCCACAACAAGCTGTCCAGTTTTGGACAGCTTGATCTCCTTCGCGTGGAGAGGTCGTTTGGTCTGTGTTTTTTGCTCCGACAGCGGTCTACTTGCCGGGGATTGGATCTCTAGCAATACTCATAGGTGGAGAGTTAAGTTTTCGTCAAATGGTTGACGAAAACCGATTCCGACAAGCGAGTTTGTGAAACTCATTTTGGGATCCGAATTTATTTCGGATTGTGATCATCTCTCGGATCACATCGTCTTTGACTCGAGGCTAGTGACTTTTGCGAAGATGAGGCTCGTGGCTTTTTGAATCTATCCCGATGAAACTCGGCGTGGATACGGATAGAGGAGATTTTAGCGAGGGTCGCTACGGTTGATGTCATTCCCGATACACGTGATCCGTCAAGTATACCTAATATAAGTTTCCTTTTATTGTAAAATTTTAAATAGAGATTATGTCTACACATGTTGTATCCTGCATGCGTGTGATGTGTGTGATGTAATAAATTAGATTTATTACTTTTATTACTTCCGCTGTGTGCATGTTTACGAAACGTGTTCGAACATACACTTGTCGCGGTGCCGGAGAAACCCAACAGTGATATCAGAGTCACACTGTGTTCCGACATAATCATAAATTTGTTTTTCGATATCCATAATTGTATTTATGAAAATTTTCTACTTTTAAAAAGTTTAGAAGTATTTATGAAAATTTTCTACTTTTGGAAAGTTTAGAAGTCTTTATGGAAATTAACACATTCCATAAATAAAATATATGATTAGATTTGGAAATTTGTTTCCTAATTTAATAATGATTTGATTTGGGAATCAAATTTAGAACATATTTTATTTCCATAAATAGTTTTGGCAATTTAGGTGTTCCTCCAAGATCGCGACATCGGCAGAACCGGCGCAGAAGGTCATGAACGATTATCTTCTTCCTCTCCACGCGCAGCACCGACGCTTCCTCCACAGTATTTTCGGCAACCCTTGATTTTCCCATTTCCCATAGCCACTAAACGGGTTTCCTCCACCTTCCACCCATCAGAAGCTGCACCGAGCAGTGGAGCGGAGATCTACACTTGGGAAGACTGCAGCTTCACCAAGCGGCTGGGAGTTCGGCATCTTCGCCGGTGTTCCTTTCACGCCTGGCGAGCGAAGCTGAGCGACCCAGTTGGACATAATTTTAGAAGGCTAGGGTTATCTTCTACTACCGTGGTCGCGGTAGCACCAATTCCAGCTCTGGTAGCCCTTGATTTGCCTATTTCCGACGGTTGTTTTCCATTTCCAGCACTGTTGAAGATCTTTAGACGACCACAGCTCCAGTTCCATCCTCTCCACATAGTACCGGCAGTTCCGTTGTAGTATAGTGGTGAGTATACTCGGCTACAACCGAGAGACCTGGGTTTGGATCCCGACAACTACACCAGCCTTCGGTAGCTCCGTGCCATCCACCAGAGAAAAGGTCTCGCTTCATCCATCAATTCAGCACTTGCCGGAGGATTTTCGGCAAGAAATTCAGTCATCCCATCTGCCGGAGGAGCTGTTCGGATTGTTGTCACCGTTGTGGAGTGATCGGTGGTTATATTTGGATTGATCCATTTAGTTGGATGTTATCTTGTTACTTATTTTGATGTTTGATTTAGTGTTTAATCTAGTTGTTAATTCTGCTTTTAATTCGTAACTTAGCTATAGTTTAGTTTGTCGTTGATGAATTAGTGTTAGCTTTCGATTATGCTCGTTGTTAGATGTTAAAGAAACCCCCCCCCCAAGTGTTTACTTCTGTTTAAAAATAAACGTCCAGTCATTATGTTCGTTGGGAGACGATCCGAGTCAGTCCTATATTGCATTATTGTAGTTAGGGGATTCGGTAAATAATTTGGGAACAGTATTGCGACATTATAAATCGTATTATCAAATTTTAGCGCCGTTGCCGAGGAACTTTTTAATGGTGTTCGTTTGTCTTTAAACTGTAGTTTGTTTGTTTTTTTTTCTTTTCTTTTGTTATAAGTGTCTTTCTTTTCATTTTTTTTCTATTTGATATTCATTGTATTTGTTTGTGGTGTTGACTAGGTCTACAAGCAATAATCTATTTGAGTCTTATGCAGTAGTTTTGGTGCAGCAGCAGCAGTATCAGCAGAAGACAAATGCATCTATTCAGAGCATAGAGAGATAGATTAACCAGCTTGCATCTAACATTAATCAGCTGCAGTTACAAGGATCTAGTCAGATACCATCTCAGACCATTCTAGATCTTAAAGGAAACATCAGTGTGATTACATTGTGGAGTGGAAGAGTACCTTGGACCCTGTAGCACCAGTTCCAGATTCAGTTGTTATTCTAGCAGTGAATAGCAGAGCAGAGTAGAGCAGGATCCACAGCCGCGACGATCAGAGTCGCCAATTCTATTACCCTTCCCTCAGAGGCCCAACCTAGGAAGAGGGTTGTTGAAGAAAAGGCTAGGGAATTCTAGGAGCTAGTAAATTCCCAAGTATGCTGAGTTTCTGAAAGATTTGTGTGTTCACAAGAAGAAGCTGAAAGGTAATGAGTTGATCAGAGTAGGAAAGAATGTATCAGCACTGCTTCAACCTTTTCCCCAGAATTTTCTATAGATTTTTATATTCTTTTTATGGAGGTAGGAGATACTGTAGTTCAATTCAGTATTTTGGACGCTATGAGGCACCCGATGGAGGATCATTCTATTCTTAGCATGGATATAGTTGATGAGCTAGACTGCATGAATTTTATTCTATTTTAGTCTGTTTTTCATTTGGATATCTCTGCATCTTCTACATGTTGTTATGATTTTATTGATTTTGATAATTCCGATATTGATGATATTTTATTATTAGGACCTATCTGAGGGCCCTTTTATGTAGACAGGGATATGAAATGTATAGGGACTTACGCTCTTCAGGCAACGCCCCAGGAATCACTTCCATTAGATGTTTTTGAGAAATATCATTTCATGGTTGAGAATGGGATATCTTAGGTCATATTATCTCTGTGCATGGTATTGAAGTAGATCCTGCTAAAATTCATGTTATATCTTCTTTATCTTACCCCGCTTCTACGCGAGAAGTTTGTGCTTTTTTGGGTTATGTAGGTTTCTATAGACGTTTTATCAGAGACTTCAGTAAGATTTCCCAACCCTTGACCAACTTGTTGCAGAAGGAGGTGGTATTTCAGTTTGACCAGGATTGTGAGGGAGATTGAGCCCACCACCATAGCAGATTCTTTCCAGATGAGTAGTTTTTTCACCTGCAGGGTAAGACACCATGGTTTGAAAATCTTGCTAATTATTTAGTTGTCGTGTTATACCTTCACATTTTACTTATGCACAAGTCCAAAAATTGAAAAGTTATGCTAAGTATTATGTATGGGATGATCTTTATCTTTGAAAGTTTGGTAGTGATCAGATCATTAGATTATGTGTACTTGATTATGAGTTTCATTCCATACTTACTTTTTATCATTCTCTGACTTATGGAGGGAATTTTGGACCCCAAAGGACTGCTAAGAAAGTTTTAGAGTCTGGTTTGTATTAGCCCACCTTATTTCATGATGCCTATGAATTTTATAAAGCCTGTGAGCGATGTCAATGAACAGGGAACATAGGACGTAGAAATGAAATGCCTCACAACCCTTGTTATTCTGTGAGATTTTCGATGTTTGGGGTATTGATTTTATGGGTTTGTTTCTTATATCGTTTGGATTTTCATGCATTCTATTGGCAGTTGATTATGTTTCCAAATGAGTGGAGGCCATCCCCACCAGGACTGATGATTCTCTAGTTGTTGTGGATTTTGTTAGGTCTCACATATTTTACAAATTTGGGGTACCCAAGGCGATCATTAGCGATCAAGGGTCTCGCTTTTGCAACATACTCATGAAACAGAGAGATTAAGTCTACACTGGAGAAGACAGTGGAGCCAAATAGAAAAAAGATTGGAGCTACAATGGAGGAAGTGGACCTTGAGGATGCTTCTTCTCTGACTTGAAAGGGGAGTGCGTTCTTTTATTTACTGCATTTATTTCCTTCCTTTCATGTTCGGAATAATTTGAGTGATTGTTTGTTTGTTTGCCTATTTACCTAGGTCTTTTTGTCTGTTGTTGAGTTCAAATAATAATTCCTATGCATGCTTTAGTATCATTTCAGAGGTGGTAAAAATTAGTTATGTTTGATCATCAAATTGTGGATTTTTGTGTATGATAGGAGACTTCACCTGCATGCAGTCGCTTGTTATGATGGTGAACTTTTTTATTGATAGACTAAGCTTGATGTTTTATTCACCTAGTGAGGTTGTAAGTCATTTTTATCATCTACCCACTTTTGTGTGATAACACATGTGATACATGTTACTCTAGAACTTTCTTTAAGTCTTTTCAAAACTGCAGTAACACTTACTTGCATGAATATGATGAAGGATTTCATTCATGATTCTTTTCCTGACTTGGCTTGATTGTCTAATCCACTTGATACTTCCATATTCCATATCTTACTTGTCTTATCTCTTCATTTACTATCCATTGTCTTTGTATCTTTGTGGATTATCTTTTTCATATCTATTATTTTCCATGTTGGAGGAATAGTTTGATGGGTTGTATTGTCCGAGATGGAAAAAATTTTTAAGTGTGGGGGAGGACCTATATTGTTTTGTTGGAAACATGATATGGAAGGCATAGTTTTCAGAGGTCATTGGTCCTAAGATGTATTTTCCTGTGATTAGTACTTGATTTTTGCACCCAAAAAAACAAAATAGCGCCATTGCATATTAAATAAAAAGGGAAAAAAATTGTGCAATTGTAATGCAGGCAAATGGAATTTGCAATGGCTCGATAGAGCCATTTGAACCTGAATCCAATTCTAAAGTTTCCAAATGTTCTAGCCTCACCCCATATTGCTGGTGTCACTGAGCATTGTCACAGAGCAACTCATCAGATTTATTTCTCCAAATCTTCTATTGTTTCATGTTCATTGCACCTTTGTCTTGTACTTCTCTTTGTATACTTTATCTGTAGTCTACTTTTGATCTCGTTTTGATTCTTGATAAATCCTTTTGATATTAGTAGAGAAGTAGACGATAAGCAAGCATATGGTAGTGCATTATTACATGTTGTTTTGAGGGTGCCCCACTCCTATGTTTATTATGTGAGCATTAGTGCATTTATCCATTTTGGGAGATTTTGTATCAGGCTTGGTATATTTGATTTGATTGGAAATCATCATACATGTGGACTGTTGTAGGAGTCGGATCTTTTGACTACCTTGGATCTGGATCGATTTGGTGATCCTAAGTAACTTATTTTTTCTATCTCTGAATTATTGATCTGGGTATTGTTTGTGAGTGAGTCAGTGCTTCTTTATTTTCATTATTGCTCGGGACATGCAAGAATAAGTGTGAGGGAATTGATAATTACCATTTTGTTGTGTTATTTTGGGTCCTTAATATCACTATTTTTATCTTCTTGAGTGATTTATTATTGATTATTAATATGTTTTATGAGTTTGGATTTATTTTGGATCTTATTGTAAATTCTCCTAAATTTTGGACTTATATGCAATTTTATCTTTGTTTGTAGGAGATCGAGATGAGCTAATGGACTAAACTCAAGTTGGATCAAATATGACTTCATTTAGGGCCATAACGGGCATTTCAAGGTGACTAAATCTGAACCCTTCATCAAGATCTGAAGCAATTTAATCGAGGGACAAGATCTAATCAATCTAGATCATCTAAATATAAATGAATTGATCTAACCCATTAATCTAGATCTAGAGTGGTCCGACCCATACATTAAGATCCACACATCTTGGCCATTCATCCGAACCGTTCGATCTCGACCATTCATTCAGATCTGATCAGATCCAGCCATCTCAACTCAGAGTGATTTCAGCCGTTGGATGAACATCCCTTAATTGATTAATCACAACATTAACCTAGCTCCAAACGAACGGCTGGGATTTGATTTAGCTTCGATCGGACGACCGAAGAAAATCACCATAAAATTTCAACATTTTCCCATCTTCGACAGAAATCGCACAGTGCAGAACAACCTCTTCTTCCTCGTGAGCAGCTCGGCGACTTCTTCTTCTTCCGCGCGCGGAGGCAAGAATCGCACAGAAGCGCCGGCGGTGATGTGTAGGAAGGAGTTCCTCCAAGATCACAATATCAACAGAACGGGTGCAAAAGCTCACGTGCGATTATCTTCTTCCTCTCCGCGCGCAACGCAGGCGCTTCCTCCACAACATTTCCGATAGCCCTTGATTTGCCCATTTCCAGTAGCCATTGAGCGGGTTTCCTCCACCTTCCACCCATCCGAAGCTTCACCGAGCGATGGAGTGGAGATTTGCACTTGGGCAGACTGCAGCTTCACCAAGCGGCTAGGAGTTTGGCATCTTCACCGATGTTCCTTTCATGCCTGGCGACCGAAGCTGAGCGACCCAGTTGGATGTGACTTTAGAAGGCTGGAGTTATCTTCTACTGTCGTGGTCACGACAACACCTATTCCAGCTCCGACAACCCTTGATTATCCCATTTATAGCTGCAGTTTTCCATTTCCAGCACTGTTGAAGATCTTTAGACAACCACAACTCTGATTCCATCCTCTCCACGCAGTACCGGCAGTTCCGTTGTAGTATAGTGGTGAGTATACTCTGCTATAACCGAGAGACTCGGGTTCGGATCCCGGCAACTGCACCGGCCTTCGGCAGCTCCGTGCCATCCACCGGAGAAAAGGTCTCACTTCATCCATCAATTCATCACTTGTCAGAGGATTTCTGATAAGAAATTCAGTCATCCCATCTGCTGGAGGAGCTATTCGGATTGTTGTCACCGTTGTGGAGTGATCGGTGGTTATATTTGGATTGATCCATTTAGTTAGATGTTATCTTGTTACTTATTTTGATGTTTGATTTAGTGTTTAATCTAGTTGTTAATTCTGCTTTTAATTCGTAACTTAGTTGTAGTTTAGTTTGTCGTTGATGAATTAGTGTTAGCTTTCGATTATGCTCGTTGTTAGATGTTAAAGAACCCCCCCAGTGTTTACTTCTATTTTAAAATAAACGTCCAGTCATTATGTTCGTTGGGAGACGATCTGAGTCAGTCCTATACTGCATTATTTTAGTTAGGGGGTTCGGTAAATAATTTGGGAACGGTATTGCGACATTATAAACCGTGTTATCACATATGATGCATACTTGTTAATGAGTTAACAACCCGATGTATGTGTAAACATTCAATTTGTTGATAGCACATTGTGATAGTTGCATATATGTGATACGCAATTGGTATACTTGATACCTACCATCATAGCTAAGAATGACTTGTTGGACTCTCTCCAAGGTTGTTCTTATCTATGTTGGATATCAACCCATTCAGAGATGGACCTACGATCTCCCAAATTTATTTTGAGGGTTTTTAAAATTTGAAAAATGAATGGGATTTTGTAAATGTATGTTGATGCATTTTAAAATCATTTTCTCATATATGCTTGATTTGTATTTCTAGGTTAATCACTTGATCATGATGTCTTTGAATTGTGCTCTATTTTGAATTCGAATAAATTGACTGGGCTGAACTTCTTGGACTGGCTTAGAAACTTGAGAATTATTCTCAAGGCGAAAAAGCTTGCGTATGTCCTTGAAGAGCCTCTTCCTGCCTATCCTAGTGATGATGCAACTCTGGACCAATTGTTGGCCTATCAGAAACATGTGAGTGATTATGAACTAGTGAGTTGCATAATGCTAGCCGTGATGGTACCCGAGCTGCAGAAGTAGCATGAGCATATGGATGCTCATACCATAGTCTTTCATCTTTATGAGTTGTTTGATGAGCAAGTGAGATTCGAAAGGTTCGAAGTCTCCAAGCTCCTCTTCACCTCTAAGATGCAAGAAGGTTCATCTGTGGTACTGCTTAACATGCTGAAGACTGTTGAGCCTTCTGTGAAGCATGAGTAGGGGACAGTGATGTTAGTTGATTCCTCGAAGAAAGGTTCTAAGAGGAAGTCAAAGGAACAACAGAAGGGGAAGAAGAAACAAGCTAAAAAGGCAGAACCAACTCAAAAGGGCACTTGTCATCATTGTGGCAAGGAGGGTCATTGGCGAATATACTGCAAGATTTATCTTGAGTCTATGAAGAAGAATAAGACATCTGATGCCCCATCTTCTTCAGATATCTTCGTTATTGATTGTCATTTTATTTCCTTAGATACTTGGATATTGGATACTGGGTGTGGCTCATATATATGTAATGACATACATGGGCTAAGGAATAAAAGAATGCTCATCAAGGGAGAGTCCAATTTACCTGTTGGGAATGGAGCAAAGGTTGTTGCACTCGCCATCGAAATGTATTTGTTGAAACTCCCTATAGGACTTGTCTTAAAACTGGACAATTGCTTTTATGTTCCTTCGTTAATAAAGAACATCATTTCTATTTCATATTTAAATAGAAATGGGTACCATTTAACTTTGAGTAACAATTGTTGTTACATAACTTTGAATAGCGTGCTTTATGGGACTGGAACAATGTGCAATGGTATATATACGTTAGACATATCCAGTGACATTCTCAATATCGAAGCAAGCAACAAGCATGATCGAAAAGATAATCAATTAGACTCCTACATGTGGCATTGTTGTCTTGGCCATGTGAGTAAGAAACGCATGTTCAAATTACACCGATGTGGAATTCTGGAATCATTTGAATTAGATTCATATGATACATGTGAATCATGCTTAAAAGGCAAGATGATGAAGTTACCTTTTATGAGAAAAGGTGAACCGGTGGGAGAGTTGCTTGGTCTAATACATACTGATGTATGCAGACCTATGTCAACTCTAGCTCTAGGAGGCTATAGCTACTACATTACCTTCACCGATGATCACTCACGGTTTGGGTATGTGTTCTTGATGAAACACAAGTCTGAAGCCTTTGAAAAGTTCAAAGAATTCAGAAATGAAGTAGAGAAACAACTTGGCAAGAGTATTAAAATACTTTGATCGGGTCGAGGTGGTGAATACTTGAGTCAAGAGTTTCTGGATTATCTAAGGGACAATAGTATATTGTCTCAATGGACTCCGTCGTATACACCACAGCATAATGGTGTATCTGAGAGGCGAAACCGAACCTCGTTGGACATGGTTAGGTCGATGATGAATCACGCGAATCTTCCTAAGTCCTTTTGGGGCTATGCACTTCAGATTGCTGTTTACTTGTTAAACAGAGTCCCGACCAAGGTAGTCTCTACTACTCCATATGAGATATGGAATAGTAAGAAACCTCATTTATCTTACTTGAAGATATGGGATTGTCCTGTTTATGTGTAGCGGACTGTATCAGACAAACTGGATGCTAAGTCTGATAAATGTCTATTTATTGGATACCTTAAGGAAACGAGGGGTTACCAATTCTATCATCCTGTGGAACAGAAGGTGTTTATTTCAAGGCATGCTGTGTTTCTAGAGAAAGAGTTTCTCTTTCAAGAAAATAGTGGGAGCGTTGTTGAACTTGAGGAGGTTCAAGAGACTACAATAAACATAGATGAGATACCTAGTCAAGCACCTCAATCGATAACTCGTAGTGATGAGACATCGACTGAACCTATTGTGACACCACATCTTCGTAGATATGGTAAGACACGCAACATTCCCGAGAGACATGAATTTCTCGTAAGTGAATCGAACGACTTGTTACTCATTGACGATGAGGAACCTACCAGTTATGAAGAAGTTCTAAAAAGTTCAGAAAGGGACAAATGGCTTGAAGCCATGAAGTCGAAAATGGATTCCATATATGAAAATCAAGTTTGAAACTTGGTGGACCCACCTGAAGGTATTAAGCCTATAGGGTGCAAGTGGGTTTTCAAGAAGAAAACTGACATGGATGGTAATGTGATTACCTATAAGGCTAGATTAGTGGCAAAAGGCTATCGTCAAAAACAAGGTGTTGATTATGACGAAACCTATTCACCAGTTGCTATGCGTAAATCCATTCGGATGCTCCAGGCCATAGCGTCACATTATGATTATGAGATATGACATATGGATGTGAAAATGACTTTCCTTAATGAAAACTTACTCGAGGACGTGTATATGATATAGCCTAAGGCTTACACATTGGGTGATAAAACCAAGGTATGTAAACTTCGACGGTCCATTTATGGACTGAAGCAAGCATCCAGGAGTTGGAACATCCGTTTTGATGAGAAAATCAAAAGGTTTGATTTCTCATAAAATCCAGATGAACCTTATGTGTACAAGAAGGTTAGTGGGAGTGGAGTCGTGTTCCTAGTGTTGTATGTCGATGACATATTACTTATAGAAAATGATATATCTATCTTATAGTCGGTTAAAATTTGGTTATCCAAAACATTCTCCATGAAAGACTTGGGAGAAGCGACCTACATCCTCGGGATCAAGATCTATAGAGATAGATTGAAACAATTGCTTGGTCTTTCGCAGTCTACATATATAGACCGAGTGCTAAAGAGGTTTAGCATGTCGGAATCCAAGAAAGGTTACCTTCCCATCAGGCATGGGATACACCTTTCGAAGTCTATGTGTCCATGCATAGAAGACAAGAGGATTTGAATGAGTAAGATTCCCTATGCATCCACAAGAGGATCTATTATGTATGCTATGTTATGTACGAGGTTAGATGTATCATATACTCTGAGTGTCACGAGCAGATATCAGTCTGATCTAGGAATGGATCATTGGGCAGCTGTTAAGACAATCCTTAAGTACTTAAGAAGAACTAAGGATGTGTTCCTAATATATGGAGAAGGTGATATGGTAATACGCGGGTATACGGATGCCAACTTCCAGAACGACAAGGATGATTCCAGGTCTCAGTCTGGGTATGTATTTACCTTAAATGGAGGTACAATAAGTTGGAAAGGTTCCAAGCAAGACACTGTAGTAGATTCTACCATTGAGGAAGAATACATTACAGCATTGGAAGTAGTAAAGGAAGCTGTTTGGATCAATAAGTTCGTCTCTGAACTTGATGTGGTTGTAGGGATGTATACTGAAAAGTCTATCTTTTGTATGAACATCTTTATTTTGAAATAAGAATCACATGATCATTGTTTGCATTTTTATGGTTATGCAATATTGTCTAATACATTACATTATAGATAATATGGTGTGTGGTGTCACACGGGAGATCATGTTATCGGCTCCTTGTAATGTATAAGTAAAGGCTCACAACCGAGATGACTTTGGACAAATCATCGGAATGGTTGTAGTGTGATTTGGTATCGGTTTGTCTTGACCATAGAATCACACTAGTGCACTTTGTGTGTATTGAGCAGGACCGACTTAGAGGTGATTCGATTTATTGCTGACTACATAATCGAATCGGACCTCAGATATTATTTTGTACATGCTCTTAATCCCGATATAATAATGGGCACATATACTTAGTATTCATCTCTTTGATTTACCAATGAGAGATTTATAGATTAAATCGATAGGCTCGGTAAGTTGGGAGATGATATTATTTATATGGTGTGCTGTTGATTATAGGAGGAAACCGTGTCCTATATATTAGGATGATGATGTCCCCTTGAGGAGCTCATAAGGTTCATCATGTAAACCCTGAAGGTGGACTTGGTCCGGCATGATGAAAAGGTTGAGTGGTACTACTCATGGAGTTAGATGTTGATTAATTAATGGTCAGTAAATTAATTAATCGACGGACATTTGATATCTTAAACATGGGGAGAAAATATACAAATAATATATGGATCCCATATTAACTTATGGGGGTTGGTGAGGTAGATCAATGATAATCATTTAGTGGATTGGATTATCATTTATGGATAGGACTTTATGTGGGCTTGATCCATGGGTGGCCAAGATCCAACTCCTCCTCATGGTCCCTATTGTAGCCTATTAACACCTCATGAAGCTTAGATCCAATGGATGAAAACAAAACTCTAGATCCAAAGGTAGAGATTAAATCTCTAGATCCGACGGTTGAGATTAAATCTCTAGAACCAATGGTGGAGATTAAATCAAGCCTTAAGCCTAACTCTAGAAATATGGGCTTGAGGGTGGGCGGCAAGAATTGAATTAGAGGAAAGGGGGCTAGGGTTTTCAACGGCAAGAGCAAGGGAGGCTTAGGGTTTTGGGTGGCCACAATTAAGGAAAGATGTTTTTTCTTCTACTTCTTCCTTAGGTGGTCGGCACCCTTCCTTCTTCTTCTCTCCTTGGTTTGGCTGGCGCCCAACCTTCTCCCCTTCATCTATGGCTAATGATGGATGGCATTAGGGTTGCTTCCCTTGGGTGGCAAGAATTCCTAGTTGGGGTAGGATTAGGAGTGGGCGGCTAGGGTTAGGGTTTGGGTATTGGTTGTGGGTGGCAACATGAGGAGAAAGGCTTTTCTTCTTCTTTCATGGTTTGGTCGGCAACCTTCCTTCTTCCCTTTACCTTGGTTGGAGCTCAACCTATTCTTCTTACCTTCATCCTTGGTCGGAAATTAGGAGAACTAGGTTTAGGGTTTGGGCGGCAACAAGGAGAAGGATTGCTTTCCTTTCTCTTCTCCAAGTGTTGGCCGGCGCCCATGCCCTCATTGATTCTCCTTTGACCGGTTCCCATACTCCGTGTTCTCTTCCTTGCCAGCGGCAACATCGAGTTTATTGACTTGGTGGCCGGTTCTAGATAGGAAGAAGAGTTTTGTTTTATGATCTTCCTTTGTTCGGAGTGAACAAGGAAGGAAGATTGGCGATCTAGGAGCTTCGACTTTTGGAAGATCGTCGCCCACACGACGTCCAAAAGGAGGAAGGACATACAATAGAAGATCAAGAGGTATAACAAGAGGTATAATCTTGTATATTTTGATTAGTGTTCTTTTGTATTATGTTTATAATTGCTTTTCAATTATATGCATGTTTTGTGTGGATGTTTACTTTATGTATGTGGCTAATATAACTTGGACCCCGAACATAAACACAAAATTCTATGTTCCGGACATCGTCTATTCTGCAGCTACTCGTAGAATAGAGGTTGGTCGCTTGTACAACGAGTTTGTTCAAGTGACCTCTCTAAACGAATAGCACGACGATGACTTGATTGTTTGGGAAATCCCTTTTGTATAGGATTAATTTTTTTTAATCCGGGGACATCGATGGGATCGCCATGAACAAACAACCAAGGTGAAGTGGGAAGCGAAGTTTCCCCTCACGGACTCGATAAGCAAAACCCATCAATTGGTATCAGAGCAAAGGTTTCCGATTTTGTGTGTTTAGGATTCGGTTAATTTTTATGCACTTTTCATATATTATATGTGCCAGATAATAGTAGGATATGCGTAGTTTTACTCTTTGGTTGCAGACATAAGATCCGACTATTATGGTCATATGTGTGTATGTGATTATATGTGTATATTTTGTTGAATCCTCGGGGTTGACGAGGCTTGTATTTGATTTTTTGTAAATTAGATACGACATTGTTTAGTCACTCTTTATTTTAGTTTACTTTCGATCTAGATTTCATGTACACTCCCTCGTGGAGTATAGTATCGATGGATGTAAATTAAAATAGGTTATAGTCTCGGCTCGGATCTCCGGATGGCTTGTACATGGTGTAGGAGGAGCGACGAGAAGGCGATGCGACGGGAGACATATTGAAGTCAAAAGCCATGATTGTTGGAAAATTTTTATTTTTCATATTTATTGCTTATTGTTTGATATGCATGTCGTAGGCTAGAAAATTCCTCATTTTTCAAATTACTAAGTGGGAGAGGGATATTTTTATAAATTCCCACGGCCTCCATTACGATTTGACATGTGATGCAAACAAACCTGTGCGTCGGCTCTGAGTTCCTTTCTTCCCATCGGATGAGTTTGTTTGCAGATCACAAGGTCAAATATGGTTATAGGAAATTATTAAGGAGCGTGTGCACTTCCCCATCGTAAGGTACATAACCCAAGATAATTACCTTGGTACCAAGCAATGGTGAACACTTAGATACAAATATAAGTATCCTCCCCATCGGAGTCACTGCTTTTATTTGTAGGGCCGAAGAGAAACCAACTATTAATTTTATTTGTCAAAAAGTTAGGTTGACAAGATAGTAAAATTAATGGGTAAAACCTCCTCTTACAAATGTAGAATTCATATACGTCCACACTATCGTGGCATACGATATTCTCGGTGTTTTGAGGTGTTGGTTGATTTTAAAATTTTATTGTTTGAGGAATCAATAAGAAATAAGCTGGAGCAAAGGTGGTGGGAGGATCTCAGGGAGGAGTAAAGAAGCTAAAAGGCAAGTACTTCACTTATAAGCAGGATGGACATTGGAAGAAGGACTGTCCCAATCCAAAATAGAACAATGGTATATCCTTTGGTCTAGTCGTTGAAACATGGTTAGCGATGTTATCTACCATCACCTGGTGTGTAGATACGGGAGCCTCTAATCATGTCTGCAATACTTTGTAGGAGTTCCAGGAAACCCGATGACGAGCTGAGGGAGAGATTACCATTTACTTGGGCAATGCCACTAAGGTGGCCGCTATTGCAGTGGGAGATGTTTTATTTATCTTTTGAGAAAAATAAAAACTTTGGTTTTGGAAAATTCCCTTTATGTACCTTTATTTAGAAAGAATTTATTTTCAGTTTCTAAATTATTTATGGATGGATATTCTATTTCTTTTAATGATAGAGTTGTTATAAAAAGGAATAGGGAGAATATCTGTTCAGGTACATTGATAGGAAATTTGTACGCACTTGAACCACAAGCTCCCACGATGCAAATAAAAGTTAATAACTCATCTTCTAATTCCAATAAGAGAAAAGAACCTTCGAAGATGAACCAAATATATCTTTGGCATCTTAGGCTTGGTCATATTAGCCTAAGCAGAATTCAAAGGTTGATAGCTGATGGACTTTTGGGTTCATTAGTGGTGGAAGATTTCCCAACCTACGAATCTTGCTTGGAGGGTAAAATGATCAAGAGGCTTTTTCAAGGCCAAGGGGTATAGATCCAAAGATGTGTTGGAATTGGTTCATTCTGATTCGTATGGTCCTATGTCTATCCAGGCAAGAGGTAGTTTTGAATATTTCGTCTTTTTCATAGATGATTATTCAAGATATGGATGACACTACGATCTGATCGTGGTAGCAAGTACCTCTTGGGATAGTTTAGGAATTACTTATCAGAGACTAGGATTCAATCCCAATTGTCTGCACCTGGCACACCCCAGTAGAACGGTGTAGCAGAGCGAAGGAATATGACTCTTATAGAGATGGTTAGATTGATAATGAGTTATTCTGAGTTGCCAAATTCGTTCTGGGGATTTGCTCAAGATACGGCGGTATACATTCTGAACTTGGTTCCATCAGTGCCTACTACTCATACAGAATTGTGGACTGGGCGAAAGCCTAGTTAAGACATATTCGGATATGGGGAGTCCAGCACATGTGCTAAAGGAAGATTCTGGTAAGTTGGAACCTCGTACAGAAGTATGCATGTTCGTTGGCCATCCTAGAGGAACGAAGGGTGGTTTGTTTTATAGTCTTAGTGATCAGAGGGTGATTGTTAGCACGAATGCCAGATTTCTAGAGGAAGACTATGTGATGAGCCACAAGCCAAAGACTAAAATTGTTGTGGAGGAATTAAAAGGGGAAGTCACTTCTTCAGTACCACCGGTACAAGAGGATATACCACATGTCATTGCACCGCGTGTCACAGATCATACACAGGAGATACCTCGTCGTAGTGGGAGGGTTGTTAGATAGCCTGATAGATGTATGACACTTTGAGGACAGCATAGTCTTTTAGTATAAGTGGGAGATTGTAGGGATGTATACTGAAAAGTCTATCTTTTGTATGAACATCTTTATTTTGAAATAAGAATCACATGATCATTGTTTGCATTTTTATGGTTATGCAATATTGTCTAATATATTACATTGTAGATAACATGGTGTGTGGTGTCACAAGAGAGATCATGTTATCGGATCCTTGTAATGTATAAGTAAAGGCTCACAACCGAGATGGCTTTGGACAAACCATCGGAATGGTTGTAGTGTGATTTGGTATTGGTTTGTCTTGACCATTGAATCACACTAGTGCACTTTGTGTGTATTGAGCAGGACCGACTTAGAGGTGATTCGATTTATTGCTGACTACATAATCGAATCGGACCTCAGATATTATTTTGTACATGCTCTTAATCCCGATATAATAACGGACACATATACTTAGTATTCATCTCTTTGATTTACCAATGGGAGAGATTTATAGATTAAATCGATAGGCTCGGTAAGTTGGGAGATGATATTATTTATATGGTGTGCCGTTGATTATAGGAGGAAATCGTGTCCTATATATTAGGATGATGATGTCCCCTTGAGGAGCTCATAAGGTTCATCATGTAAACCCTGCAGGTGGACTTGGTCTGGCATGATGAAAAGGTTGAGTGGTACTACTCATGGAGTTAGATGTTGATTAATTAATGGTCAGTAAATTAATTAATAGACAAACATTCGAGATCATAAACACAGGGAGAAAATGTACAAATAATATATGGAGCCCATATTAATTTATGGGGGTTGGTGAGGTAGATCAATGATAATCCTTTAGTGGATTGGATTATCATTTATGGATCGGACTTTATGTGGGCTTGATCCATGGGTGGCCAAGATCCAACTCCTCCTCATGGTCCCTATTGTAGCCTATTAACACCTCATGAAGCTTAGATCCAATGGATAAAAACAAAACTCTAGATCCAAAGGCAGAGATTAAATCTCTAGATCCGATGGTTGAGATTAAATCTCTAGATCCGACGATTGAGATTAAATCCCTAGAACCAATGGTGGAGATTAAATCAAGCCTTAAGCCTAACTCTATAAATATGGGTTTGAGGGTGGGCAGCAAGAATTGAATTAGAGGAAAGGGGGCTAGGGTTTTCGGCGGCAAGAGCAAGGGAGGCTTAGGGTTTTGGGTGGCCACAATTAAAGAAAGATGTTTTTTTTTCTTCTTCTTCTCTCCTTGGTTTGGCCGGCGCCCAACCTTCTCCCCTTCATTTATGGATAATGATGGATGGCATTAGGGTTGCTTCCCTTGGGCGGAAAGAATTCCAAGTTGGGTTAGGATTAGGAGTGGGGGGCTAGGGTTAAGGTTTGGGTGTTGGTTGTGGGCGGCAACATGAGGAGAAAGGCTTTTCTTCTTCTTTCATGGTTTGGCTGACAACCTTCCTTCTTCCCTCTACCTTGGTTGGAGCTCAACCTATTCTTCTTCCCTTCATCCTTGGCTGGAAATTAGGAGAACAAGGTTTAGGGTTTGGGCGGCAACAAGGAGAAGGATTGCTTTCCTTTCTCTTCTCCAAGTGTTGGCCGGCACCCATGCCCTCATTGATTCTCCTTTGTCAGGTTCCCATACTCCGTGTTCTCTTCCTTGGCCGGTGGCAACATCGAGTTTATTGACTTGGTGGCCGGTTCTAGATAGGAAGAAGAGTTTTGTTTTATGATCTTCCTTTGTTCGGAGTGAACAAGGAAGGAAGATTGGCGATCTAGGAGCTTCAACTTTTGGAAGATCGTCGCCCACACGACGTTCAAAAGGAGGAAGGACATACAATAGAAGATCAAGAGGTATAACAAGAGGTATAATCTTATATATTTTGATTAGTGTTCTTTTGTATTATGTTTATAATTGCTTTTCAATTATATGCATGTTTTGTGTGGATGTTTACTTTATGTATGTGGCTAATATAACTTGGACCCCGAACATAAACACAAAAATCGGCGATCCGGACATCGTCTATTCCGCGGCTACTCGTAGAATAGAGGTTGGTCGCTTGTAGAACGAGTTTGTTCAAGTGACCTCTCTAAACGAATAGGACGACGATGACTTGATTGTTTGGGCAATCCCTTTTGTCTATGATTACATTTTTTTAATCCGGGAACATCGATGGGATCGCCATGAACAAACAACCAAGGTGAAGTGGGAAGCGAAGTTTCCCCTCACGGACTCGATAAGCAAAACCCATCAGTGGTCTCATCAACGATCCAAATATGTGCTTCGTCGCTATCATTTGATCAGAGAGATCATAAGTAGGAAGGAAATACAAATTGAGAATATTCCCACTAAAAGGAACTTAGCAGACCCTTTAACTAAGGCCTTGCCTCAAAGTAAGTTTGAGGGTCATGTTAGAGCTTATGGTATTGGATACCGTGGCGATTGACATTAGGCCAAGTAGGAGTTTGTTAGTAATATATGACAGGTGTCCTAAGGCAATCACCTTTCGGTTGTACCATTTATTTGATAAATGAAGATTCACTATTTGAGTATACATGTTTTTCATGTATTTGATTGGATCTTAAACACATTTACTAAATGTCCACAATATGATTCACAACATGAGAGAATTTGTGATTGGATCACAACTAGTGAGTATCTCTACATGTGTAATTGTGATGTATTTGAATTATCCCTAGTCGATGAATTGATGCATTCGGACGCCATTGATTTTGTTGAGACTAGCACGAGGTGTACTCTTTGGTTTATCCAAGCAACTGTTTCTCACTGGCTGGAGACATTGGGATGTCTGTAGTTGATAGTGGATGCTAGTTATGGTAACTAGTTCATTGGAGTGACTAGCTATCAGACTTCATATGGTTATTTGCATATATGGATATGTCAATGAAGTTCTTACAGCAGCTTAAGTGCGATGTTCCTTCGACTTGTGGTATTAAAGTCATCTTGGTCATGAAGACTTATGCTTTGACATCTTAAGCAAGCATCTCCGAGGATATGTGGACCTGGGATGATTGGGTATAAGTCAAAGTGGCCGAAGGTGTTTGAATAGCCAACAGAGGATTCACCGCACCTTGCGAGAGATGTATATGTTGATGCAGTAAGCATCACTCCTTAGTTTTTATGTATGAACTAGAGTTAATAGTTAAGACTCATGTGTGATCTAATATAAGTGTTAAGTGTGCAGGCTTAACAGGAAGTCTTAGTAGGTCATGTTGACCGGATACTAGGCATGAATCTTGACAGATCAGGAGGACTGGACACCAGGCATGAAGTCAAGATAGGTCGTGTGGACCGGACATCTGGCTTGAAAACCGGTTGGGTCAGGAGACCGGACAATCGACAAAAAGTCCAGCTGGGTCAGGCAGACTGGACAGCTGGTGGAAGCCTTGGTGGGTCAGATCGGATGTCAAGAATGGTAAGTCCAGTAGGTAAGCCTCGAGTGAAGAGGTGAGGTCGAGTCCTCTGTAGGGGGACAAAGTTAGGTGTTGATCCAACGAAAAGTCCACGTGGGACTTAGTAGTCGAGATCGAGAAGTATTACTATTGCTATTGCATTTCATATTATTTGTTTTGTGCTAATCCTATTTTGCAAGAATCAGTCGGCTGAATGGATTCAAGTCGACTGAAGTCCGGTCGACTGGAGATGCATCAGTCGACTGGACACCTATTTGGCAGGATCAGATGGTGATCGATCAAAGATCGTGTGACACAGATGGAAAGGGCTTGAGTCGACTGAAGAGTTTGAGTCGACTGAAGAGAGAAATTTCTCGATGCGGAGCTGAGTGACGTGGAGTCAACTGAAGGGGATTCAGTCGACTGGAAGACCATGGATTTCATATGGACGGGCTGATATGGAGTTAACTGGAAGGTATTCCAGTCGACTAGAAAGAATTTATAAAAGTCGTGCTCTACCAAAACTCATGAAGAACATTCAATCAACGTCGAAGTGCTGCTGAAATACTTGCTCGTCCACTAAATTTTCATTCCACAACAAGGCGACCTTCCGACACACTGCAACTACCTCTACAATCTCTTAGTGTCGGTATAAAGTCTTGTATTTTATTTTAATTTATTATTTCGCTTCTACACTTAATTTTAAGAAGAGTGGGTAGTGTGTTACCCTTCTTCATCATTTGTAAAAAGCGAAACCCTCCGAAGTCGAGAGTTCTCGAGTCGGAGGGTATTTAGTGAATTGCCCATCGAGGTAGCTCGCGGGAGAGCTACGGGCCTTGAAGTAGCAACCCAGTCCGGGTTGTGAACCAAGTAAATTGCCTGTGTTGATAATTTTCTTTATATTCCACTGCATACTTTGATTAGAATAAATAATATAAAATTAGTTTAAAATTATAAAATACCGAGATTCACCTCCCTCTCTCGGTTCATCGATCCTACAATTGGTATTAGAGCAGGGGTGCTCCGAGTTGGTGAAACTACCATCGTGAGCTTTTTATTGCTTTAGAAAATTTTTTTGCTTTAGAATAATTTTTATTTCTTTAGAATAATTTTTATTGCCTTATAATAATTTTTATTGCAGTAGAATAATTTTTATTACATTAAATTAATTTTTTGTAATTTAAAATTAGTTAAAATAATTTTCTGCATATTAAATTCATTTTTTGCATTTTAAAATTAGTTAAAATAATTTTTTTTGCATATTAAATTCAATTTCTACATTTTAAAATTAGTTAAAATAATTTTCTTCATATTAAATTCATTTTTCTACTTTTTAAAATTAGTTAAAATAATTTTCTGCATATTAAATTCATTTTCAGTATTTTAAAATTAGTTAAAATAATTTTCTACATATGAAATTCATTTTCTGCATTTTAAAATTAGTTAAAATATTTTTTGCATATTAAATTCATTTTCTGTATTTTAAAATTCATTAAAATAATTTTCTTCATATTAAATTCATTTTTTGCATTTTAAAATTCTTTAAAATAATTTTTGCATATTAAATTCATTTTCTGCATTTTAAAATTAGTTAAAATAATTTTCTGCATTTTAAAATTCATTAAAATAATTTTTTGTATTTTAAATTTATCTTTAGAAAATATTTCATTGATAATGTCACACTTAGAGGGATACAGTACTGTTCGCCCTCCTCTCTTTAACGGAGAGGACTTTTTCTACTGGAAAAGGCGAATGGAGTGCTATCTGAAGACCGACCTAGAGGTCTGGTTCTCGACTAGGAAAGGGTTCATAGCTCCGGTAGACGACTCGGGTAAATTGTTAGATCCGGAGAAATGGACCACAAACTTTAGGAAAAAGGCTCAAGTCGATTACAAGGCTTTAAACACCTTGCAATGCAGACTTACAAATGAGGATCTAAATCGAGTCGGGTCCGTTCAAAATTCGAAAGAGTTATGGGATAAATTAATTAATTTACATGAACAGGCTAACTTGAGTCAACCCGAGGATGGTTTAGTTTTGATGGTAGGAACGAACACAAAAGGAAAGAAATCCAAATCAAGAAAGAAGAAAAGGAAGAAAGCATCTAAGGCAAAATTGGACAAGTCATCGTCGGAAGAGTCCGACGTGGAAATATCAATGAATTGCTTCATAGCACTCATGGCAGCCGACGAGTCTAAAGACGAGACAAACTCTGAGTCCAAGTCCGATTCTGAGAGAAGCCACGGATCCGCATCCGTTTCTGAAGGTTCTGACGAGGTAACTTCTCCCCAATAAGATAAATTGTATAACATTATTGCATGCTTAGGTAGAAAACTAGCCAAGTCTGAAAATTGAGTCGACTCACTTCTTGAGGAAGTCCAAGTACTTAAGGAGCAAGTCAACTCGAAGACTTCGACTTGCCAAATTAAGGATAGAGATTCAACTCGAGTTGAAAAGCTTGAGGAAGAGAACTCGTCCTAAAAAGGCAAGTATAAGATCTAATCGGATTGTTGGAAAGGTTCACTTCGGGCTCCAAGTATCTCAACATGATGCTTGGGTCTCAACGAGCCGTGTACAACAAGTCCGGACTCGGATACAAGGCTAAGGACACAAATAGATCATACATGTCCTTGTTTAATAGAAATGCTAAGGGTCGAGTTCAAGCTTGGGTTCCTAAGACTAGCTTAGTCAACCAAGTTGGACCGAACCAATTTAGGGTTCCCAAGAGTCAAGTTCACTTGGTGAACAAAACTCAATCTAGCTACCATTTAGGGGGAGCTAACTCATTGATTGTTTCCTTAATTAAATAAAACTCTTGCATGCTTTAGTTTACTTTACTTGCTTAATTTAGAATAGACTAGATAGAAAACAAAGTAGTTTAAACTTGAACAACCTAGTACTAAGACAAGTGAACTGATAGTAAGCTAGGGAACCTCTTCGAAGTGCATGTCTAGGAAGTGGTCGTTGCTCCGATAATCAAGAAGGCCATGTGCCTCGCCATGACCTAGTGTACTAAGTTGAGTGGAACTGACCGAAGCTAACTCACTAAGTCTTTAACTAGTTAGACCAAGACTTAACCTAAAGTGAATCAAGTACTTGATTCCTTTATTGACTTTGTCTAGGAAGTGATCGTTGCTCCGACAGTCAAGAAGGTCATGTGCCTCGCCAAAACCTGAAAGTCAATACTGGAAAAACCTACTTGACTAGCTCAAACCAAGCCTTAATCTAACACAAGTTTAAACACTTTAAAATTGCTCATTTAATTTAATAAAGATAAAAGAAATCCTCATCTCACAAAACTCATAAGGATAAGTGTATTTAAAACCTAGCTTGGGTGAGATGATTTAGGATTAAAATACACTTCAACCAATTTTTTTAACAACATACTCTAGTTAACCTACCTTAATTAACTCAAACTAAACAAATATACCTAACTAAAACAAATTATGTTAACCTAATTTAAGTCAACACAACCTGATTTACTATACTTAAACTTAACTAAACAACTAAACTTAACAACTTAACTAAACAACCTAGCCTAACCAATTTAATTGATTCTACCCTAATTAACTAATTCAACCCCAATCAACATATTCAACTCAATTCTAAACAACTCAACTTTATGTAGGAGATCGATTGGTGTGTATTGGACGACTAGAGGGGGGTGAATAGCCCTCTTCGTACGATGGTGGAATTTGCTCATCTACAAATAATATTAGCGCAACGGAAATAACAAGACAAGCAAATCAAAACAATAAGAATAAAACCAATGATAACAAAAGGAATATAACATGGTTCACGGCTACACCGCTAATCCACGGTCCGATTCATCCACGGTGAATCACTCCGCAAGCTTCCACTAGATCTCTCCTTTGCACAAAGCTAGGTGAAGGTAACCTCTTTTACACGAGGATCACTCTTCTACAATAGAATGAAGTTTAGCACTAGTAGAAGAGTGGAAAACATTTAGGGAACTTTGGGAGCTATTAGGAGATCAAGCATTAGCCTCCCAAAGCCCAACACCCTCTCTTTTTATAGAGAGGGCTGATTTCTTCCCATTGGCCGCCACCAGTCGACTGCTGCCCTTGGCAATCGACTGCCACCACTACAACGACCTCCGAACACGTCGGATCCCGACCGTTGTAGTCCAACGGATCCCTTGGCAGTCGACTGATGTAACCATTAGTCGACTGCTGCCTCCGTAGTCGACTGCCCAGTCGGCTATGAGAGGTTCTGTGCCTGCGACTTCCTCTAGCAGTAGACTGTCATTCCATGGCAGTCGACTGCTGGACATAAACCCATCAGTCGGATACCAGTCGAACCTTGTTCGACTTAGAGCAGTCGACTGCCATTCCATGGCAGTCGACTGGTGCCGTGTGAAACTCAAACTTAACATTCGTTTGAGCTTTCGACGGTCGGGTAAACCTCAACCCTTTGCGGTCGAGCCTCCGACACTCAGCCATTTGGCCAAGTTCACCTAATGAGCTACTTACAATTCACTCATTCTCTCATCTCACTAGAAGTCCCTCACCAAAGCTCTCTTCGTTCGTGGCCATGTCCCTTGGCAGCATCAGGCGCACGACTCTGCAATGTTCCTTCACATCTCTTGCCTTCGAAGTCTGCTTCCTTGGCTTCGCTTCAAGTTATCTCGTTCGGCGGTCCCTCGACAACATCAAGCGTACGACTCTACAATGCTCCTTCTCTGACTCAAGCACGAGGTTGTGAGTGGTGAACCCGCCAAAGCTTCATGTGCGAATTACTAAGTCTTGCATGACTTCAACGCACATATCAAATCACAATAATAAACTAACTTAAACCCTTTGCCACACACATCAAAACCATATCACGGGTTGATTGCCCTAACAATCTCTCCCTTTTTGATGTGTGGCAATCCATTTAAGTTAGGTAAAAACATTTGATAAAATATTAAGAAAGGAAAGCATGTAAATAACATGATTAGCAACTCTCCCCCTTAATTCATGAAACTCCCCCTAAATGCATTCCCCCTTTATTTAAACATATATCTTTCTCCCCCTTTGACACCATCAAAAAGATTAAACATGTTTTATATGGCATGGCATCAAGTCTAGAAAGAAGCAAAAAATCAAAAACACTCAAAAACTGTTGGGTTTTTCCGAGCCGCAAAAACCGCTTTTTGCGTTGCGGAAACCTCGGAAGCCCCCGGCCACGGATCCGTGCGAAGAAGTATTAAAACAAAAAACATGTATGTGCTTGTATAAAAACCCTAGATCTACCTTAGATCTAAGAGATAAGATCATTACCCTCGATGTGATGCCCTTCGCAAATCCCGCTCGTCCAAAAGTCCGCCGGAACTCGAGAGTGTCAAGTGCACACTCCTCTATGGTATCCACACAAGCAATAGGTGGAAGAAAAACACACTTGAGTGTGCTAGCACTCCTAGGGTGTCTCGGCAAGATGAGGAAGGAGAGGGAGAGAGCTTGAGAGGAAAAGTTCCAAGGTTGAAGATGAAGTCAATTAGCCACCAAAAATCAATACTCCATCTAATGGAGTGGCCGGCCACTTCATGGAGGGGGGTTACATGCATGCATGTAACTCCCATGACCCTTGATCTCCCTCATGATGTGGCATCAATTGACAAAGTCAATGATGATGTGGAGCATCATCATTGGCCGCCCATGCCAAGTCATCACCATGACATGGCATTTGGTCAAGTCAAACTTGACCTTTCATCTTCCCTCTCAAGTCAAGTCAAACTCAAGTCAAACCACTTGACTCAAGTCAATTTAATTTAATGAATCTTTATTCATTAATTTAAATTGATTTGATGAATCAAATCTCAATTAGACTCATTCAACACTTGAATCAACTTGAGTCTAACTCAATTAGTCTAATTTGGATTACTCTTAATCCAATTTGGTTCATCCCATGAACCTAATCCTCATGGTTCATCATATGAACCTAATCTCCATCTAATTGCTCTTATGTGTGTGACCCTATAGGTTCTTGTAACGTTGGTGTTGGATCGAAAGTGTCGCTAGAGGGGGGGGTGAATAGCGATACGGTGTCGTTAAAAACTTTTGCAATAAGTAAAAAGCAAGTAGAGAATGCACAGCGGAAATATAAAGTAGACAAGATATTTTTACGTGGTTCACAATCTTTCGATTGCTAATCCACGGCCCTAGTGATCCTTGATCACGTACGGAGAGCAATTCACTAAAACCACTCCTCTTCGTTGGAAGTAGAACAGCGATTACAAAAGAAATCAAGGCAAAGGACACTCCCCTTTCCTTGTTACGATTAAAGCACAAAGACAATTTAAAAAGTAGAACTTAAATAAATATGACAACTCTTATAAGTAGAAGATGTAGCTTTAGTTGTCGTGACGCCGTCGTAGCAAATGTGAGTAGTAGTAGCGGCGTTACGACGGCGTGTTGAGAGCTCTTGAATTCTTGTTATTTGCTTGGCTTGAACATGTCTATTTATGGATATTGATCTATGAATTTAGACATAGGTAGTGTCCAAGGTGAGGTTCTTATCCCAACTCAAGGATGAGGTGTTTCATCCAACCACCTTGTGCCACCTCCAACCTTCTTGTGCGCCAACTCAAGGATGAGGTGTTTCATCCAACCACCTTGTGCCACCTCCAACCTCCTTGTGCGCCAACTTGAGGATGAGGTGTTTCATCCAACCACCTTGTGCCACCTCCAACCTCCTTGTGCGCCAACTCAAGGATGAGGTGTTTCATCAAACCACCTTGTGCCACCTCCAACCTCCTTGGGCGCCAACTTGTTGGAGCCATTCAACAATGCCACATCATGGGAGCCAACCATCTTGTGCCAACTCACCTTATTTTGGGCGTCCACCACAAGGAAGCTTGGTGATGGTTTGGATGTCCACCTTGATGCCACATCACCCTTTGTACCAAAACACGAGTCAAGTCCAAATTCACCCCCTTGAAATTGAGCTCTTCTCGAAATTTGGAACTTGACTAGCGGTTGGCTATAGTCAAAGGGTTTTGGGCTATGATACAAGTTAGCTTAAAATATAAAGTCTCGATGGTTCTAACCATCGATCTCGACCTAGACCTTCCATTGGAGGTATTGGGTCGGATCTCGCTTAACGACCTTGCCGGCTTTCACACGCTTACCTTGTAGCCTCGCTTAGGTCTTCACCCGAGTACCTCGGCTTCCTCGAAGTCCCTCTGGCGTTGCCCGACCACCTCGGTTCCCACCGGGTGCATGAACCTTCGCTCAACTTTAGCATTTACGCACATAATTGAGCTCGTAAGATAACAAATATACCCTTAACTATTGAGCCTTTTGCCATAATCAAAATCTCGGTTCGACTTTGGTGCCTTTGCACCAACAATCTCCCCCTTTTGATTCATGGCAAGCCCGACCTAAAAGTTAAGGAAAAATTAAACATAACGATGGCTAGCATAATGATTAAGCATGAATGAGCTAGCATAAAGATTAAATATGAATGAGCTAGCATAATGATTAAGCATGAATGAGCTAGCATAAAGATTAAATATGAATGAGCTAGCATAAAGATTAAATATGAATGAGCTAGCATAATGATTAAGTATGAATGAGAAATATTATTGTTTCAAGTTCTCCCCTTTGAGGTAACCTCCCCCTTGACCGAAGGTGAGTTCTTGAAAAATAATTTTTACTCCCCCTTAATAGTTGCTTAAGTAAACGGAATTACTTAATATAAAAGGTAATAATTTTGTTTACTTTCTTCCTTACTTTTGTGACTTTCTCCCCCTTTTGCCTTAACTCAAAAAGTTTGTAAATATATTTTAGGGTTTGTAAGTCCAAGCAAGTTCCCAATATAAATATATATTTTTTTTAAAATAATAATAAGCTTGAAAATATGTTCATCTAAAATGTACAACTCCGGTTGGACTTGATTGATATAGAATGATCAATAAGTCTTGAAGGAGTTGATTAATTTTAAATAATTATACTCCATGGTTCATGTCGATGCCTTGAATCTACATACGGAACGGAGTAAGGTCCTAACATCTCACGCGTCTACGTGGCTAAGTACACAAACACATTAGTCCTATGTGTTGTGAGATGTGTTGGCTCCTTAAATCTATAGGTATATGATTTCTAAGGTAAGACTTAGGCTAATTTCATAAAAAGAAGCAAAAATAGAGTACATATATAGAGAAATTTAAATCCTACTCTATTACGCACATACCTAACTTTCGTCTTAATAAACTAAATTAAACCGGGTAGTGGTTTGGTGAAGATGTCGCTAGGTTTGATTTGGACTCAACATACTCTAGTTGTATAGTTCCATTAGTTACATGTTCCCTAATGAAGTGGTGTTTAACTTCTATATGTTTTGTCCTAGAATGACATATTGGATTTTTAGTTAAGTTAATTGAACTGATGTTATCTATGTAGGTTTTAATGTTGTTAAAGATTAAGCTAAAGTCTTGGAGAGTGTGCTTCATCCACGGGAGTGAGAGACACACTCACCCATCGCAGCGTATTCGGCCGGTGGTAGATAAGGCAGCAAATCTTTGCTTCCTCTGCACCAACTTACTAGACTCGAGGATTTGACAACAACCACTCGTGCTCTTTCTCTCGAGTTTACTACGCATAGTCGATCAGTAGCCGATTAGATTAAACTCGGTAGATCTAGGGTACCAAATACCTACGTTTAGCGTGCCCTTTAGATATCTAAGGATACGCTTGACTAGGGTTAGGTGAGACTCCTTACAGGTTTGTAACCTTGCGCATACTTACATGAATAAAATGTCCTTGAAGGTTAAGTATAGGAGACTTCTATTGCGCTCCTATAGTATTTTAGGTCAACGGGTTTTCCTTCTACATCTTCGTTTATATTAACATTAGTTGCTATAGGTGTATTAATTATTTTAGCATCTTGCATTCCAAATCGATTTATTAAGTCCTTAGTATATTTTTGTTGATGTAAATATATTCCATCTTTAGTTTGTTTAATTTGTAAACCTAAGAAGAAACTTAACTCTCCTACTAAATTCATTTCAAATTCACTTTCCATAAGTGAGATGAATTCGTTTAGCAGGATCGAGTTGGTAGTTCCAAAAATTATATCATCTACATAGATTTGGGCTATAAAGATTTCTTTTCCTACGGTTTTTACGAATAAGGTTCCTAAATTTGGATCACCTATAACTTGATTGATAGGATGATTTGTTTGAGTCTTAGTGTGACTCGGGTTAGGGTCATCTATCACTTGGTCGATAGGATGACTTGGGTGAGTTCTAGTTTGACTTGGGTTAGAGTCATCTATCACTTGGTCGATAGGATGACTTGGGTTAGGACGAGATTCAAGTTCAAGATCAGAGTCGGGTTCGCTATAAGTTACAAGATCAGAGTCGGGTTCGCTTATCTCTGGACTTATGTGTGTGACCCTATAGGTTCTTGTAACGTTGGCAATGTCCCTAAACCGATTTAGGAACATAAGCAATGAGCGGTATCTAGCAACACATCATTGCTACCCAAGTTACAAGAATGTTGAGCTCCAACATCACCTTTGTGACTACTAATTGTGACTCTCACAATATGTGACAATGTCCCTCTATCCTTGACATCTAGATTGACCAATCGAGGCATAGACTGTGTCATCCTCGGTACAATCTAAATCTTGAACTCCAAGTAGACTCACTCTAATCAAATGAGCTCAATATCTCATATTGACTCATTTGGGCATGGCCATGCACTTCGTGGTCTCACTCTATCAAGAATATCGATGTCACCCCCATCATATAGGAGGGATAGATCCCATCTACATCACTCACATCCCTCCGCATAATTTGTTACATACCCAGTAATCACCTTTATAGTCCACCCATTTACGGGTGACGTTTGACGAAGCCAAAGTATGCAACTCGTTATGTAGGGAACCATGGTGACTTCAGGTCTAAGGACTAATAGTCATACTAATAGCCACATGAGAAAGTATATGACACTCATATAACGATCCATTATACTTTCTCATGGCGGGTCATTCAGTATACATTCTCCAATGCATACCCATGTGTCAACTTGATATCTCATATCCATGACTTGTGAGATCAAGTCATCTTGTTGACCTACATGCTAGTCTCTACGCATTAACATTGTCCCTGAATGTTAATACTCGACTAGGAATGATTAAGAGTAGTGTTCTCTATATCATCTCATTATCGATTCAACCAATCGATTGATATAGATAAGAACCTACTACTCAAGGACATTATTATACTTAGTTATTTGGCACCAATACAAGTAAATATAATAACCATGCCTTTATAAATAGGAATATGATACAATAAAGTCCATACAACAATCATCACATGATTGGCTCTAGGGCTTTCACTAACAATCTCCCACTAGCACTAGTGCCAATCATCGTAGTATCAAATACCCAATGACCTAGTGTGACCATCATGCTTTTTCTGTGCCAAAGCCTTGGTCAAGGGATTTGCGATGTTAGCCTCTGTGGGTACTCTGCAAATCTTCACATCTCCTCGATCGACAATCTCACGAATGAGACGGAAGCACCGATATATTCGGCCTCTGTTGTAGAATCAATAACTATGTCCTGCTTGGAACTCTTCCAGCTCACAGTGCTACCTATTCAAGCAAAACACGAACCCTGACTGCGATCTATAATCATCCTGGTCAGTTTGGAAGCTAGCATCGCTGTAACCTTTTACAGCTAGCTCCTCTTCGCCTCCAAATATCAAGAAATATTCTTTAGTCCTTCTCAAGTACTTAAGAATATTCTTGACTGCTATCCAGTGACGCTCACCTGGATCTGACTGGTATCTACTCGTCATGCTCAAAGCATACGAGACATCAGGACGAGTACACAGCATGGCGTACATGATAGATCCTATAGTAGATGCGTAAGGGATCTTATCCATGCGGTCTCTCTCCTCTCTAGAAGAGGGACTTTGAGTCTTCGAAAGACTCACACCATGTGACATCGGCAGAAGTCCTTTCTTGGAATTCTGCATGGCAAACCAAAGTAATACCGTGTCAATGTATGTACTCTGACTTAGGCCAAGTAATCTCTTAGATCTATCTCTATAGATCTTGATGCCTAGAATACAGGCTGCTTCACCTAAGTCCTTCATTGAGAAGCACGTCCCCAGCCAAGTCTTCACAGACTGTAGCGAAGGGATGTCATTCCCAATGAGTAGTATGTCATCCACATACAGTACAAGGAACACAAATGTGTTCCCATTAACCCTCTTGTAGACACAGGTTTCATCTTCATTCTTGATGAAACCAAACTGTTTGATCGCATCATCGAATCGAAGATTCCAGCTCCGAGAAGCTTGCTTTAGCCCATAAATGGACCTTTGCAGCTTGCATACCTTCCTAGTATGCTGTGGATCTACAAAACCCTCAGGTTGTGTCATGTACACATCCTCGAGTAAGTTTCCATTCAGAAACGCGGTTTTGACATCCATCTGCCAGATCTCATAATCGTGGTATGCTGCAATAGCAAGCAAGATCCGAATGGACTTAAACATCGCCACTGGAGAAAAGGTTTCATCATAGTCAATACCATGAATTTGCTTGAAACCTTTAGCCACCAATCGCCCTTATAGGTATCGTAAGTCCATCCATGTCAGTCTTTCTCCTAAAGACCCACTTACACCCAATGGGTTCAATTCTTCAGTGGATCAACCAAAGTCCATACTTGGTTAGTGTACATGGATTCCATTTCGGATCTCATGGCGTCTAGCCATTTCTCGAATCTGGGCTCATCATAGCTTCTGATAGGAGGTAGGCTCATTCTCAATGAGCATAACGTCATCATGGTCGACAAGAGAAATGAGTATCTCTCGGTGACGACGTACTCTATCGGATCTGCGAAGAGGTAGGTCTACTTGAGCAGTGGTTGTTCCACAACTCTTTGTGCAACAACCTCATCACCCACAACACTTTGTGGTTCTGCTCAACCTCCATCAAGGCCTCGATGCTATGGTCCTTATCTTGAATTTCTTCAAGATCGGTTACTCCCACTAGTTTTTCTAGAAACAAAATCCCTTTCTAGAAAAACCCCAGCTTTCCACAAACACTTTTGTCGATCGAATGTAGAAGTAATATCCCTTTGTATCCTTGGGATATCCAACAAAATAGCACCTATCGGATTTGGGTCCCGGTTTGCGAGACTTGTCGCCGAACGTAAGCCTCACAACCCCAAATCCTCATAAAAGACATCTTGGGATTTTTCCTGTCCATATCATTATATGGTGTCTTTACCTGACCTTGGATGGTACGGTTAAGGGTAAAGGTCTTGTGAGCATATCCCCAAAAGGATATAGGAAGATCTGTGTGACTCATCATAGATCGTACCATATCCAATAGGGTACGATTCCTCCTTTCGGATACACCATTCCACTGTGGTGTTCCAGGAGGAGTGAGTTGGGATAGAATCCCACACTCAGCTAGATAGTCACAAAACTCATGGCTAAGGTATTCACCACCTCGATCTGATCGAAGTATCTTAATACTCTTGCCAAGCTGGTTTTGTACTTCATTCTTGAATTCTTTGAACTTTTCAAAGGATTCTGATTTATGTGTCATAAGATACACATAACCATATCTACTGAAGTCATCAGTAAATGTAATGAAGTACCTGTAACCACCTCTAGCAGCAACATTGAAAGGACCACATACATCACTATGTATAAGTCCTAACAAATCTGTTGCTCTTTCGCTATGTCTACTAAAGGGAGTCTTGGTCATCTTGCCTAAAAGGCAAGACTCGCATGTCTCATATGATTCAAAATCAAATGAGTCTAGCAGCCCATCATTATGGAGCTGATATAAGCGACTCTCATTTATGTGACCTAAGCGACAATGCCAGAGATAGGTTTGGTTCAACTCATTTGACTTGAACCTCTTGGTACTTATGTTATAGATAGGGCTCTCTAAGTCTAGAAAGTAGAGTCCGTTCATTAGAGGTGCACTACAATAGAACATATCATTTAAATAAACTGAACAACATTTGTTCTTTATTATAAATGAAAACCCTTTCTTGTCCAAACAAGAAATCAAATGATGTTCTTAGTTAAAGCACACATAACAACATTCTTCTAATTCTAGTACAAGCCCAGAGGCGAGATAGATCATAAGTTCCTACAAAGACAACAAAGAACCCTTGCTCCATTGCCTACTCGTAGGTCCACCTCGCCTTTGTCAATGCCTTGCTATTTCTCACCGCACATTGGTACAAATGTGAGATGCACATCCGTATCTAATACCCATGATGAAGAAATAGATAGATTGACTTCTATAACATTTATACCAAGTAGAAGTCTCACTTCTCTTCTTCTTAAGATCTTCCGGTATGCCTTGCGATTACGCTTCCGGTGTCCCGCTTCCTGCGTGAAGCAAGCCCCTTCCTTGGCTACCCTCCTTTGGGTTTAAGTTCTTTGCCTTGCCCTTGGCTTGGGACTTTCCCTTACCTTTAGGCTTGCCTTTCTTTCTTTTGCACCATCAAAATGGTGTCGATTTACCCTTCTTAAGGTTAAGCTCTAGCGATTCTCAACATCTTTGAGCATTTCAGGCAATGGCTTATCAATTTCATTCATGTTATAATTCATGACAAATTGATCGAAGGCTCTTGGCAAAGATTGCAAGATTAGGTCAGTGGCCAGCTCTTGGCCAAGTGGGAATCCCAGCCTTTGTAGGTTTTCTACGTACCCAATCATCTTGAGTACATATGTACCTACGGGAGTCCCGTCTTGCATTTTGGACCCAAATAATGCCTTAGAGACTTCATATCTCTCATGCCTAGCTTGTCCTTGATATAGTTGACGAAGATGTTCAACCATATCATAAGCATTCATGAACTCGTGTTGCTTCTGAAGCTCAGAGTTCATGGTCGCGAGCATTAGACATGACACATCTAATGCATCATCTTGATGCTTCTTGTAAGCATCTTTGTCAGCTCGCGAGGCATTGGCAGGAGGTGCCTCCGGAATGGGCTGCTCCAGGACGTACAGCTTCCTTTCTTGGGTGAGAACAATTCTAAGGTTCCTGTACCAGTCTAGGAAATTTGCTCCATTGAGCTTGTCCTTCTCAAGGATAGATCGCAGAGAGAGAGTGTTCGTGTTTGTCGACATAGTTATCTACAACATATAATGCAGAGAATTAATATCATATTCCTTTTATCATTTAATTAGGCCTTTAATCAAATGATGCTCTCACTAAATTATAGGAATTTTGTAGAATCGAGTTATGGATGTGGTCAAACCACTTTTACTAGATTCATACAAACTAGCTATAATTCTTGCGGGACAAGATCCACATCATACTAAGCCTTGAGTTAGCTTTGGCTAAATCGCCCAAGACTTAGTATGATCGGTGGGTAACACATTACCGATTACATCTCTATGCAACTCTTGTTTATAGGATTAAGACCCACATTTACAAAAGACCTTGAGTTAGCTTTGGCTAAATCGCCCAAGATTTAGTGTAAATGCGATCTTAACCTATCTTTCCAACGATTGGAATATGCCTATAGTTCTACTCGATCCAATTGAGTTAACTAGTTTTGCTCAATCTAATTGAGCTTACTCTAACCCGAGTCGTGATAGGCGGGACCAAGATTGTCCCTCCGCACCCTACCAAGATAATATGCGTTGCTCTGCTTTGGCAGATTCAACAACAACAAATGATCGAGGTAGTGATGGGTATCAAGGCTCGGTAGGCATTTTCGAGTTGATTCGATTATGATCTAATCTAATCGTAATGTGTATCTTATACGCATTTAGGCCTTTATTATCCTATATTAGCATCCATCATATACATACATTAATTATTCTAGCATGCATCATATACATACAAGAAAATTAACCTAGCATGCATCATATACATACAAACATGTTTCTACTAGCATGCATCACATACATACAAGCAAAATCAATTAAATATACATATATATATATCAACATATATATATATCATTAAATGTGATATAGTCATGGCCCTACTACGATCTTCTCAAGCCAATGAGAAGATTGGACGGTCAACCTAAGGCTAGCGGCTTCTCCAAGCGCTTCCTTTGACCGCCATGTGTCGTCGTCACCCTTCTCGTAAGCTCGTCTTCAAGTGGACTTTCCACCGCTCCATTTTTGTACATTACAAATGCGAAACTCGAGTTACATTCGAGTCTAAAACTATTTACAACTAGAATATTAAAAGAATAGGCGCGACGCGCAGGTCGCAAACACTTTACAACACGCACAACCACAAAACGGCACGCAGGCTGTATTATGAATTACAACACACTTAATCCAATCCAATTGGGTTATTGGGCCATGACAATCACAGAATTATACATAATTTTAAATTATGTATTTTTACAGAAATTTCTATAATTTTTCCTAATTTATTTCAAATTTATGAGTCAACTCTCCGTAACGGTCCTGCTAAGCGGTTTCCGGGCGCGATCGCGGGACATGGCCCCTTTCGGGGATCTTACAGCGAGTGTCCCAAAAATGATCTTACAGTGACTTAAGTCGCTGTTCCAAAAACCTAAAGTGAGAACTCGCCGATTCGGAGAGTTTTTCTCGACGGTTGAAGCCTACGAGTGTCCCAACACTCGTTGCTTCGACTCTACGAGAAAAATACCCAAAAATTCTATAAAATAAGAAAATTTACAGAAACATATAAATCTGTAATTTTTATATCTAATATAAAAACAACAAAAACGAAACACATACATGCTTCGTGACTTGCTCGATACCGTTGGGTTTTCCGAGCCGCAAAACCGCTTTGCGTTGCGGAAACCTCGGAAGCCCCGCCACGGATCCGCAAGAAGTATTAAAACAAAAACATGTATGTGCTTGTATAAAAACCCTAGATCTACCTTAGATCTAAGAGATAAGATCATTACCCTCGATGCGATGCCCTTCGCAAATCCCGCTCGTCCAAAAGTCCGCCGGAACTCGAGAGTGTCAAGTGCACACTCCTCTATGGTATCCACACAAGCAATAGGTGGAAGAAAAACACACTTGAGTGTGCTAGCACTCCTAGGGTGTCTCGGCAAGATGAGGAAGGAGAGGGAGAGAGCTTGAGAGGAAAAGTTCCAAGGTTGAAGATGAAGTCAATTAGCCACCAAAAATCAATACTCCATCTAATGGAGTGGCCGGCCACTTCATGGAGGGGGTTACATGCATGCATGTAACTCCCATGACCCTTGATCTCCTCATGATGTGGCATCAATTGACAAAGTCAATGATGATGTGGAGCATCATCATTGGTCGCCCATGCCAAGTCATCACCATGACATGGCATTTGGTCAAGTCAAACTTGACCTTTCATCTTCCCTCTCAAGTCAAGTCAAACCTCTAATCTCCCATGGTTGATCAAATCTAACCACTTGACTCAAGTCAATTTAATTTAATGAATCTTTATTCATTAATTTAAATTGATTTGATGAATCAAATCTCAATTAGACTCATTCAACACTTGAATCAACTTGAGTCTAACTCAATTAGTCTAATTTGGATTACTCTTAATCCAATTTGGTTCATCTCATGAACCTAATCCTCATGGTTCATCATATGAACCTAATCTCCATCTAATTGCTCTTATGTGTGTGACCCTATAGGTTCTTGTAACGTTGGCAATGTCCCTAAACCGATTTAGGAACATAAGAAATGAGCGGTATCTAGCAACACATCATTGCTACCCAAGTTACAAGAATGTTGAGCTCCAACATCACCTTTGTGACTACTAATTGTGACTCTCACAATATGTGACAATGTCCCTCTATCCTTGACATCTAGATTGACCAATCGAGGCATAGACCGTGTCATCCTCGGTACAATCTAAATCTTGAACTCCAAGTAGACTCACTCTAATCAAATGAGCTCAATATCTCATATTGACTCATTTGGGCATGGCCATGCACTTCGTGGTCTCACTCTATCAAGAATATCGATGTCACCCCCGTCATCTAGGAGGGATAGATCCCATCTACATCACTCACATCCCTCCGCATAATTCGTTACATACCCAGTAATCGCCTTTATAGTCCACCCATTTACGGGTGACGTTTGACGAAGCCAAAGTATGCAACTCCTTATGTAGGGAACCATGGTGACTTCAGGTCTAAGGACTAATAGTCATACTAATAGCCACATGAGAAAGTATATGACACTCATATAACGCTCCATGATACTTTCTCATGGCGGGTCATTCAGTATACATTCTCCAATGCATACCCATGTGTCAACTTGATATCTCATATCCATGACTTGTGAGATCAAGTCATCTTGTTGATCTACATGCTAGTCTCTACGCATTAACATTGTCCCTGAATGTTAATACTCGACTAGGAATGATTAAGAGTAGTGTTCTCTATATCATCTCATTATCGATTCAACCAATCGATTGATATAGATAAGAACCTACTACTCAAGGACATTATTATATTTAGTTATTTGGCACCAATACAAGTAAATATAATAACCATGCCTTTATAAATAGGAATATGATACAATAAAGTCCATACAACAATCATCACATGATTGGCTCTAGGGCTTTCACTAACAAAAACCTGATAAAATCAAGTTACTGTGCTCGTGCACAGTACATCAGTCGATTGCTATCAGTATGGCAATCGACTGACACAATGAAATATGAATTTTTGATTTTCTGGATGAATTTCAGAAATGCACTATAAATTCCAAAAAATTCAAAAAATAGTGAAATTTGGGGAACATATTTCTTTTAGGGTTCTTTATCAATGAAAAATAGTTTTCCATGAAAAAACATTATATTTTCAAGGATTTGTCAAAAATCCAAAAGCTTTAAAAACAACTAGTGTTTTGATCAAGTTTGTATCCATTTTAACACCTAGTTTTGCTTTGGATTGTTTCAAAATATGAACACATAGATTTTAAAGTAAGAAATTGTTTTGAAAACATATGAAATATCCAACCATGATCTTTGGGAAATATGTCTATGAATTAAACATAAGCCTTCCCCATGATTGGTCTATTATTGCTATTTTGATACCTTAAATGACCATTTAAATGTCATAGGCATTAGTGGACATTTGTATCATCCTAACATCTCACTCATGCTATGTTTTCAATCAAGGTAGCCTATGGTGAGTGAGAGATGTATCCTAAAGGTATTTGTATATACTTAACCATTATTTTTATGCAATTCTATACAAGGTTAAGTATCATCCTAACAACCCACATGATCATAAAGACATATATGTATGAATTTCATATTATGATCATGAAACAAATGTATTCATCAAATTTTGATCATGCATTAGGTATTACATCATGATAATAAGGCAAATATCACCTAAAGCATGATTTATCTATTTATAGGTGCATTATCATCACCTAACACTATTTCAAAAATATTGTCCCACCATCCTAAGTCAACCAACATATGATATAGATAAATTTCATATGGTTGACTATCCTAGGGTTTTCCTAACCCTTTAGGATGGATTTAGAAACCCAAAATAAGTTCTTTCCTATTGGGTTCACTAAATACTCCTTAGGGATCCATTTTCTAGCTATTGTCTTCTTTTTATCTTGACCCCTAGCAATTAAGCATTTATAGGTCTTTTCATTTTTCTTTTCCTTATATCCTAGGCCTTTCTTGTTGAAGCTTGCTCTTTGGCTCCCAATTATCATGTTCAATGTATTTGAGCCAATTGTAAACTTCTCTAGGGCTTTGGTCAAATGATCTACCTTTTCCCTTAGAGCCCTATTTTCCTCTATGCATGCATCATTAACATCAAAAGGCATATAGTTATCATGTGAGCATGCATCATCATTATTATCATTAAAACATGCTTTTTCTAATTTTTGTTCTAAATCCTTAATTTGATCAAGCATGTTTTTATTTTTCTTTTTAGCTCTAAATAGATCCTTAGTAAGATTAGAAATCATGGAAACTATTTTACTTGGTGAAAGGTTCGTTACCATAGTTTCCATGTCCTCTTCTTCTTCGGATGAGATGGTGAAGAAGCTCCCCCTTCACTAGAGCTCTCCTCACTTGTGCTTGATCCTTCATTTTCGGAGGAGGATGAATCTAAGTTGTCAAATGCCATTAATGCCAAATTTGTGACAAAAGCATTTTCTTCCTTGGATGATGATGATGATGAGGAAGAAGGGTCATCCCAAGTCCTTGCCTTTAGTGCCTTTGCCTTTCCCTTTTCTTTGGCTTTCTTCTCTTCTTCTTTCTTCTTGCTCCCCTTTTTTCTTCTTCTTTTCTTCCTTCTTTCTCTTCTCCTCTTTGCTCTTGTTCAAGAGGGGACAATTATCCCTTATATGTTCCTCCCCTTGACAATTGTAGCAAATAACCTTCCCCCTTGGTCTTCTTCTCCTATCATTAGATTTATTAAATTTAAAACCTTTTAATGCACGCCTTACCCTCCTTACCATATAGGCTTCTTCCGTGCTATCCATAGAGGAGGAGGGAGTCTCCATCTTCTTCTTCCCTTTGTTAGCCATCAAGGCTACTCCTCTTGAAGGTTGAAACCTTGGCTCTTCTACTATTCCTTCAAGCCTTGTTTCATGGAGCTCCATTGTTGAGAAGAACTCCTCCAAGGTGCTCACTTCTAAATTCTTGGACATGTAGAAGGAGTCCACCATTGAGCTCCATTTCGATGATCGGGGAAAAGCATTGATTGCTTTCATGAGCATATCCCGGTTCGAAAGTCTTTCTCCTACACTTGTTAGTCCAATCAAAATTTCTGTAAACCTAGAATGCAATGATGTTACCTTTTCTCCCTTTTCTAATTTGATGTTTGATAGTTGGGAGTGGAGGAGGTCTCTTCTTGCAAGCTTGGCCTCCGAAGTGCCTTCATGAAGCTCTACTAGCTTCTCCCACATCTCCTTGGCACTTGCACACTCCCCTATCCTATTCACTTCTTGTTGAGGGAGTACATTGTAAAGGTGGTGCTTGGCCTTTGAATTCGCCAAGTACTCCTCTCTTTGTCTTTTATTCCATCTTGATTTCTCCAATAGTTCACCTTCTTCATTCCTAGGCATCTCGAAACCGTTTTCCATAATTAATAAAATTTCAAAGTCGGTTTCGAAGAATACCTCCATTCTCTTTTTCCACCAAGAGAATTCCCCTTCGAACTTCGACGGATGAATGTTCGAGCCGACCATCTTTTAATGAAGTGCTTATTGCGACGGTTAGTCCTCGACAAGCGAGTTGGCTCTGATACCACTTGTAGGGGATCGATCGGTGTGTATTGGCCGGCTAGAGGGGGGGGTGAATAGCCCTCTTCGTACGATGGTGGAATTTGCTCGTCTACAAATAATATTAGCGCAACGGAAACAACAAGACAAGCAAATCAAAACAACAAGAATAAAACCAATGCTAATAAAAGGAATATAACGTGGTTCACGGCTACACCGCTAATCTACGGTCTGATTCGTCCACGGTGAATCACTCCGCAAGCTTCCACTAGATCTCTCCTTTGCACAAAGCTAGGTGGAGGTAACCTCTTTTACACAAGGATCACTTTTCTACAATAGAATGAAGTTTAGCACTAGTAGAAGAGTGGAAAATATTTAGGGCACTTTGGGAGTTGTTAGTGTTGGCAATGTGCTATTCCTCGGAATGCTCAATGGCTCCCATGTCCCCGGAATAAAATTTTCACTAATGAAAACTAATCCGGATGGGATGAGTTTCCTAAGCACAACCAATTCATCGTCGTGCTAACAACTTGAGCGATCGCTTGAACAAACTAGTTGTTCAAGCAACACAACTCTTCTAGTCGGTTAGCCACGGAAGAGACGACGGACGGATCGCCGGTTTTTGTGTTTCTTATCGGGGTCCATGATTATACAAATACATACAAATGTAAACTAGTATAATCAATACATACTAACATAAAGAACATAAGCTAGCATATCAATAAGAACATGCAAAGAACAATAATAAAAGTTGTAAAACTTTTATACCTCTTGATCTTCTATCGTATGTCCTAACCTCCTTGTAGACTTCGTGTGGGCGAAGATCCTCCACAAGTTGAAGCTTCCTAGATCTTCTTCAATCCAAAGAAAGAAGAACTCTTTCCTTCTTGCTTGAGCCAACCACCAATCCACAAAGGATTGATGCCGCCGGCCCCAAGAATAGAGAGAACAAAATGGAAACCACCAAGGAACCAAACTAGGGACAAACCCTAGCTTCTAGTGCCGCAGGCCAAGATGGAATGACGAGGAGAAGAGGAATACATTGGGCCGCCAAGGTGGAGGGAATAGAGGAAGGAACCGCCACACCCTAGGAAGAAGAAGAGCTCCTCTCCTATAGATGCGCCCACCTTCTTGCAAACCCTAGGTGCCCAACCATAGGAGCCAAACCCTAATTAGTGTATCGTCCTTAGGCTTTCTTGCGGCCCAACCAAGGTGGAGAGAAGAGATCTAGGAGCCGGCCACCTTCTAGGAAGAAGAAGAGATCCTCCTCAAGTTGCCGCCCACTCTTCCTTCCAAACCTAGCCGCCCAACCAAAGAGCCAAACCCTAATCCACTTAGGGTTTCCTCCTTAGGGTTTCTTGCCGCCCAAGCAATGCTAGGCAAAACCCTAATCTCCTTAGCATCCATCATCCAACATCAACCTTTGCCGCCCACCCTAAGCCACCCTTTTATAGAGTTAGGATAGGCCTTGGTTTCTAGGGTTTTAATCTCAACCGTCAGATCTAGGGTTTCATCCCAACCATCGGATCTAGGGTTTCATCCCAACCGTCGGATCTAGGGATTTAATCTCAACCGTCGGTTCTAGGGATTTAATCCCAACCATCGGATCTAGGGATTTAATCTCAACCGTCGGTTCTAGAGATTTAATCCCAACCGTCGGATCTAGAGATTTAATCTCAATCATCGGTTCTAGGGATTTAATCCCAACCGTCGGATATAGAGATTTGTTTTCCATCATTTGATCTAGACTTCATGAGGTTTATATTAGGCTACGATAGGGACCATGAGGAGGAGTTGGATCTTGGCCACCCGATGGATCGGAACCACACAAACTTGATCCATCAATGATGTTCCATTCCACTAGAGGATCATCATTGAATTACCTCACCAACCCCATAAATTAATACTGGGCTCTATATAATATTTGTATCAAATGTAATGAAGTACTTAACCACCTCTAGGCGGCAACATTGAAAGGACCACATACATCACTATGTATAAGTCCTAACAAATCTGTTGCTCTTTCGCTATGTCCACTAAAGGGAGTCTTGGTCATCTTGCCTAAAAGGCAAGACTCGCATGTCTCATATGATTCAAAATCAAATGAGTCTAGCAGCCCATCCTTATGGAGCTGAGATAAGCGACTCTCATTTATGTGACCTAAGCGACAATGCCAGAGATAGGTTTGGTTCAACTCATTTGATTTGAACCTCTTGGTACTTATGTTATAGATAGGGCTCTCTAAGTCTAGAAAGTAGAGTCCGTTCATTAGAGGTGCACTACAATAGAACATATCATTTAAATAAACTGAACAACATTTGTTCTTTATTATAAATGAAAACCCTTTCTTGTCCAAACAAGCGAGAAATGATGTTCTTAGTTAAAGCAGACACATAACAACATTCTTCTAATTCTAGTACAAGCCCAGAGGGCAGAGATAGATCATAAGTTCCTACAGCGACAGCAGCAACCCTTGCTCCATTGCCTACTCGTAGGTCCACCTCGCCCTTTGTCAATGCCTTGCTATTTCTCAGCCCCTGCACATTGGTACAAATGTGAGATGCACATCCGGTATCTAATACCCATGATGAAGAAATAGATAGATTGACTTCTATAACATTTATACCTGAAGTAGAAGTCTCACTTCTCTTCTTCTTAAGATCTTCCAGGTATGCCTTGCGATTCAGCTTCGCTTCAGTGTCACTGCTTCCCTTGCGATGGAAGCAAGCCCCTTCCTTAGCTACCCCTCCTTTGGGTTTAAGTTCTTTGCCTTTGCCCTTGGCTTGGGACTTTCCCTTACCTTTAGGCTTGCCCTTGCCTTTCTTTTACGCACCATCAAAATGGTGTCAGATTTACCCTTCTTAAGGTTAAGCTCAGCAGTTCTCAACATGCTGAGCATTTCAGGCAGTGGCTTATCAATTTCATTCATGTTATAATTCATGACAAATTGATCGAAGGCTCTTGGCAAAGATTGCAAGATTAGGTCAGTGGCCAGCTCTTGGCCAAGTGGGAATCCCAGCCTTTGTAGGTTTTCTACGTACCCAATCATCTTGAGTACATATGTACCTACGGGAGTCCCGTCTTGCATTTTGGACCCAAATAATGCCTTAGAGACTTCATATCTCTCATGCCTAGCTTGTCCTTGATATAGTTGACGAAGATGTTCAACCATATCATAAGCATTCATGAACTCGTGTTGCTTCTGAAGCTCAGAGTTCATGGTCCTGAGCATTAGACATGACACATCTAATGCATCATCTTGATGCTTCTTGTAAGCATCTTTGTCACCACTCATGAGGCATTGGCGGAGGTGCCTCCGAATGGCTGCGGGACGCATGACTTCCTTTCTTGGGTGAGAACAATTCTAAGGTTCCTGCATCACCTAGGAAATTTGCTCCATTGAGCTTGTCCTTCAAGGATAGATCGCAGAGAGAGTGTTCGTGTTTCATCGACATAGTTATCTACAACATATAATGCAGAGAATTAATATCATATTCCTTTTATCATTTAATTAGGCCTTTAATCAAATGATGCTCTCACTAAATTATAGGAATTTTGTAGAATCGAGTTATGGATGTGGTCAAACCACTTTTACTAGATTCATACAAACTAGCTATAATTCTTGGGACAAGATCCACATCATACTAAGCCTTGAGTTAGCTTTGGCTAAATCGCCCAAGACTTAGTACGATCGGTGGGTAACACATTACCGATTACATCTCTATGCAACTCTTGTTTATAGGATTAAGACCCACATTTACAAAAGACCTTGAGTTAGCTTTGGCTAAATCGCCCAAGATTTAGTGTAAATGCGATCTTAACCTATCTTTCCAACGATTGGAATATGCCTATAGTTCTACTCGATCCAATTGAGTTAACTAGTTTTGCTCAATCTAATTGAGCTTACTCTAACCAAGTCGTGATAGGCGGGACCAAGATTGTCCTCCGCACCCTACCAAGATAATATCGTTGCTCGCTTTGGCATTCAGCAACAACAAATGATCGAGGTAGTGATGGGTATCAAGGCTCGTAGGCATTTTCGAGTTGATTCGATTATGATCTAATCTAATCGTAATGTGTATCTTATACGCATTTAGGCCTTTATTATCCTATATTAGCATGCATCATATACATACATTAATTATTCTAGCATGCATCATATACATACAAGAAAATTAACCTAGCATGCATCATATACATACAAACATGTTTCTACTAGCATGCATCACATACATACAAGCAAAATCAATTAAATATACATATATATATATCAACATATATATATATCATTAAATGTGATATAGTCATGGCCCTACTACGATCTTCTCAAGCCAATGAGAAGATTGATCAACCTAAGGCTAGCGGCTTCTCCAAGCGCTTCCTTTGACCGCCATGTGTCGTCGTCACCCTTCTCGTAAGCTCGTCTTCAAGTGGACTTTCCACCGCTCCATTTTTGTACATTACAAATGCGAAACTCGAGTTACATTCGAGTCTAAAACTATTTACAACTAGAATATTAAAAGAATAGGTACGCCGCAGTGTCGCAAACACTTTACAACACGCACAACCACAAAGCGGCCTGTGTCAGTATTATGAATTACAACACACTTAATCCAATCCAATTGGGTTATTGGGCCATGACAATCACAGAATTATACATAATTTTAAATTATGTATTTTTACAGAAATTTCTATAATTTTTCCTAATTTATTTCAAATTTATGAGTCAACTCTCCGTAACGGTCCTGCTAAGCGGTTTCCGGGCGCGATCGCGGGACATGGCCCCTTTCGGGGATCTTACAGCGAGTGTCCCAAAAATGATCTTACAGTGACTTAAGTCGCTGTTCCAAAAACCTAAAGTGAGAACTCGCCGATTCGGAGAGTTTTTCTCGACGGTTGAAGCCTACGAGTGTCCCAACACTCGTTGCTTCGACTCTACGAGAAAAATACCCAAAAATTCTATAAAATAAGAAAATTTACAGAAACATATAAATCTGTAATTTTTATATCTAATATAAAAACAACAAAAACGAAACACATACATGCTTCGCACTTGCTCTGATACCACTGTTGGGTTTTTCCGAGCCGCAAAAACCGCTTTTTGCGTTGCGGAAACCTCGGAAGCCCCCGGCCACGGATCCGTGCGAAGAAGTATTAAAACAAAAACATGTATGTGCTTGTATAAAAACCCTAGATCTACCTTAGATCTAAGAGATAAGATCATTACCCTCGATGCGATGCCCTTCGCAAATCCCGCTCGTCCAAAAGTCCGCCGGAACTCGAGAGTGTCAAGTGCACACTCCTCTATGGTATCCACACAAGCAATAGGTGGAAGAAAAACACACTTGAGTGTGCTAGCACTCCTAGGGTGTCTCGGCAAGATGAGGAAGGAGAGGGAGAGAGCTTGAGAGGAAAAGTTCCAAGGTTGAAGATGAAGTCAATTAGCCACAAAAAATCAATACTCCATCTAATGGAGTGGCCGGCCACTTCATGGAGGGGGGTTACATGCATGCATGTAACTCCCATGACCCTTGATCTCCCTCATGATGTGGCATCAATTGACAAAGTCAATGATGATGTGGAGCATCATCATTGGCCGCCCATGCCAAGTCATCACCATGACATGGCATTTGGTCAAGTCAAACTTGACCTTTCATCTTCCCTCTCAAGTCAAGTCAAACTTGACCTCTAATCTCCCATGGTTGATCAAATCTAACCACTTGACTCAAGTCAATTTAATTTAATGAATCTTTATTCATTAATTTAAATTGATTTGATGAATCAAATCTCAATTAGACTCATTCAACACTTGAATCAACTTGAGTCTAACTCAATTAGTCTAATTTGGATTACTCTTAATCCAATTTGGTTCATCTCATGAACCTAATCCTCATGGTTCATCATATGAACCTAATCTCCATCTAATTGCTCTTATGTGTGTGACCCTATAGGTTCTTGTAACGTTGGCAATGTCCCTAAACCGATTTAGGAACATAAGCAATGAGCGGTATCTAGCAACACATCATTGCTACCTAAGTTACAAGAATGTTGAGCTCCAACATCACCTTTGTGACTACTAATTGTGACTCTCACAATATGTGACAATGTCCCTCTATCCTTGACATCTAGATTGACCAATCGAGGCATAGACCGTGTCATCCTCGGTACAATCTAAATCTTGAACTCCAAGTAGACTCACTCTAATCAAATGAGCTCAATATCTCATATTGACTCATTTGGGCATGGCCATGCACTTCGTGGTCTCACTCTATCAAGAATATCGATGTCACCCCCGTCATATAGGAGGGATAGATCCCATCTACATCATTCACATCCCTCCGCATAATTCGTTACATACCCAGTAATCGCCTTTATAGTCCACCCATTTACGGGTGACGTTTGACGAAGCCAAAGTATGCAACTCCTTATGTAGGGAACCATGGTGACTTCAGGTCTAAGGACTAATAGTCATACTAATAGCCACATGAGAAAGTATATGACACTCATATAACGCTCCATGATACTTTCTCATGGCGGGTCATTCAGTATACATTCTCCAATGCATACCCATGTGTCAACTTGATATCTCATATCCATGACTTGTGAGATCAAGTCATCTTGTTGATCTACATGCTAGTCTCTACGCATTAACATTGTCCCTGAATGTTAATACTCGACTAGGAATGATTAAGAGTAGTGTTCTCTATATCATCTCATTATCGATTCAACCAATCGATTGATATAGATAAGAACCTACTACTCAAGGACATTATTATATTTAGTTATTTGGCACCAATACAAGTAAATATAATAACCATGCCTTTATAAATAGGAATATGATACAATAAAGTCCATACAACAATCATCACATGATTGGCTCTAGGGCTTTCACTAACAAAAACCTGATAAAATCAAGTTACTGTGCTCGTGCACAGTACATCAGTCGATTGCTATCAGTATGGCAATCGACTGACACAATGAAATATGAATTTTTGATTTTCTGGATGAATTTCAGAAATGCACTATAAATTCCAAAAAATTCAAAAAATAGTGAAATTTGGGGAACATATTTCTTTTAGGGTTCTTTATCAATGAAAAATAGTTTTCCATGAAAAAACATTATATTTTCAAGGATTTGTCAAAAATCCAAAAGCTTTAAAAACAACTAGTGTTTTGATCAAGTTTGTATCCATTTTAACACCTAGTTTTGCTTTGGATTGTTTCAAAATATGAACACATAGATTTTAAAGTAAGAAATTGTTTTGAAAACATATGAAATATCCAACCATGATCTTTGGGAAATATGTCTATGAATTAAACATAAGCCTTCCCCATGATTGGTCTATTATTGCTATTTTGATACCTTAAATGACCATTTAAATGTCATAGGCATTAGTGGACATTTGTATCATCCTAACATCTCACTCATGCTATGTTTTCAATCAAGGTAGCCTATGGTGAGTGAGAGATGTATCCTAAAGGTATTTGTATATACTTAACCATTATTTTTATGCAATTCTATACAAGGTTAAGTATCATCCTAACAACCCACATGATCATAAAGACATATATGTATGAATTTCATATTATGATCATGAAACAAATGTATTCATCAAATTTTGATCATGCATTAGGTATTACATCATGATAATAAGGCAAATATCACCTAAAGCATGATTTATCTATTTATAGGTGCATTATCATCACCTAACACTATTTCAAAAATATTGTCCCACCATCCTAAGTCAACCAACATATGATATAGATAAATTTCATATGGTTGACTATCCTAGGGTTTTCCTAACCCTTTAGGATGGATTTAGAAACCCAAAATAAGTTCTTTCCTATTGGGTTCACTAAATACTCCTTAGGGATCCATTTTCTAGCTATTGTCTTCTTTTTATCTTGACCCCTAGCAATTAAGCATTTATAGGTCTTTTCATTTTTCTTTCCTTATATCCTAGGCCTTTCTTGTTGAAGCTTGCTCTTTGGCTCCCAATTATCATGTTCAATGTATTTGAGCCAATTGTAAACTTCTCTAGGGCTTTGGTCAAATGATCTACCTTTTCCCTTAGAGCCCTATTTTCCTCTATGCATGCATCATTAACATCAAAAGGCATATAGTTATCATGTGAGCATGCATCATCATTATTATCATTAAAACATGCTTTTTCTAATTTTTGTTCTAAATCCTTAATTTGATCAAGCATGTTTTTATTTTTCTTTTTAGCTCTAAATAGATCCTTAGTAAGATTAGAAATCATGGAAACTATTTTACTTGGTGAAAGGTTCGTACCATAGTTTCCATGTCCTCTTCTTCTTCGGATGAGATGGTGAAGAAGCTCCCCCTTCACTAGAGCTCTCCTCACTTGTGCTTGATCCTTCATTTTCGGAGGAGGATGAATCTAAGTTGTCAAATGCCATTAATGCCAAATTTGTGACAAAAGCATTTTCTTCCTTGGATGATGATGATGATGAGGAAGAAGGGTCATCCCAAGTCCTTGCCTTTAGTGCCTTTGCCTTTTCCTTTTCTTTGGCTTTCTTCTCTTCTTCTTTCTTCTTGCTCCCCTTTTTTCTTCTTCTTTTCTTCCTTCTTTCTCTTCTCCTCTTTGCTCTTGTTCAAGAGGGGACAATTATCCCTTATATGTTCCTCCCCTTGACAATTGTAGCAAATAACCTTCCCCCTTGGTCGTCTTCTCCTATCATTAGATTTATTAAATTTAAAACCTTTTAATGCACGCCTTACCCTCCTTACCATATAGGCTTCTTCCGTGCTATCCATAGAGGAGGAGGGAGTCTCCATCTTCTTCTTCCCTTTGTTAGCCATCAAGGCTACTCCTCTTGAAGGTTGAAACCTTGGCTCTTCTACTATTCCTTCAAGCCTTGTTTCATGGAGCTCCATTGTTGAGAAGAACTCCTCCAAGGTGCTCACTTCTAAATTCTTGGACATGTAGAAGGAGTCCACCATTGAGCTCCATTTCGATGATCGGGGAAAAGCATTGATTGCTTTCATGAGCATATCCCGGTTCGAAAGTCTTTCTCCTACACTTGTTAGTCCAATCAAAATTTCTGTAAACCTAGAATGCAATGATGTTACCTTTTCTCCCTTTTCTAATTTGATGTTTGATAGTTGGGAGTGGAGGAGGTCTCTTCTTGCAAGCTTGGCCTCCAGTGCCTTCATGAAGCTCTACTAGCTTCTCCCACATCTCCTTGGCACTTGCACACTCCCCTATCCTATTCACTTCTTGTTGAGGGAGTACATTGTAAAGGTGGTGCTTGGCCTTTGAATTCGCCAAGTACTCCTCTCTTTGTCTTTTATTCCATCTTGATTTCTCCAATAGTTCACCTTCTTCATTCCTAGGCATCTCGAAACCGTTTTCCATAATTAATAAAATTTCAAAGTCGGTTTCGAAGAATACCTCCATTCTCTTTTTCCACCAAGAGAATTCCCCTTCGAACTTCGACGGATGAATGTTCGAGCCGACCATCTTTTAATGAAGTGCTTATTGCGACGGTTAGTCCTCGACAAGCGAGTTGGCTCTGATACCACTTGTAGGGGATCGATCGGTGTGTATTGGCCGGCTAGAGGGGGGGGGTGAATAGCCCTCTTCGTACGATGGTGGAATTTGCTCGTCTACAAATAATATTAGCAGCGGAAACAACAAGACAAGCAAATCAAAACAACAAGAATAAAACCAATGCTAATAAAAGGAATATAACGTGGTTCACGGCTACACCGCTAATCTACGGTCTGATTCGTCCACGGTGAATCACTCCGCAAGCTTCCACTAGATCTCTCCTTTGCACAAAGCTAGGTGGAGGTAACCTCTTTTACACAAGGATCACTTTTCTACAATAGAATGAAGTTTAGCACTAGTAGAAGAGTGGAAAATATTTAGGGCACTTTGGGAGTTGTTAGTGTTGGCAATGTGCTATTCCTCGGAATGCTCAATGGCTCCCATGTCCCCGGAATAAAATTTTCACTAATGAAAACTAATCCGGATGGGATGAGTTTCCTAAGCACAACCAATTCATCGTCGTGCTAACAACTTGAGCGATCGCTTGAACAAACTAGTTGTTCAAGCAACACAACTCTTCTAGTCGGTTAGCCACGGAAGAGACGACGGACGGATCGCCGGTTTTTGTGTTTCTTATCGGGGTCCATGATTATACAAATACATACAAATGTAAACTAGTATAATCAATACATACTAACATAAAGAACATAAGCTAGCATATCAATAAGAACATGCAAAGAACAATAATAAAAGTTGTAAAATTTTTTACCTCTTGATCTTCTATCGTATGTCCTAACCTCCTTGTAGACTTCGTGTGGGCGAAGATCCTCCACAAGTTGAAGCTTCCTAGATCTTCTTCAATCCAAAGAAAGAACTCTCTTTCCCTTCTTGCTTGAGCCAACCACCAATCCACAAAGGATTGATGCCGCCGGCCCCAAGAATAGAGAGAACAAAATGGAAACCACCAAGGAACCAAACTAGGGACAAACCCTAGCTTCTAGTGCCGCCGGCCAAGATGGAATGAAGAGGAGAAGAGGAATACATTGGGCGCCGGCCAAGGTGGAGGGAATAGAGGAAGGAACCGGCCACACCCTAGGAAGAAGAAGAGCTCCTCTCCTATAGATGCCGCCCACCTTCTTGCAAACCCTAGCTGCCCAACCATAGGAGCCAAACCCTAATTAGGGTTTCCTCCTTAGGCTTTCTTGCCGCCCAACCAAGGTGGAGAGAAGAGATCTAGGAGCCGGCCACCTTCTAGGAAGAAGAAGAGATCCTCCTCAAGTTGCCGCCCACTCTTCCTTCCAAACCTAGCCGCCCAACCAAAGAGCCAAACCCTAATCCACTTAGGGTTTCCTCCTTAGGGTTTCTTGCCGCCCAAGCAATGCTAGGCAAAACCCTAATCTCCTTAGCATCCATCATCCAACATCAACCTTTGCCGCCCACCCTAAGCCACCCTTTTATAGAGTTAGGGATAGGCCTTGGTTTAATCTCCACCATCGGTTCTAGGGTTTTAATCTCAACCGTCAGATCTAGGGTTTCATCCCAACCATCGGATCTAGGGTTTCATCCCAACCGTCGGATCTAGGGATTTAATCTCAACCGTCGGTTCTAGGGATTTAATCCCAACCATCGGATCTAGGGATTTAATCTCAACCGTCGGTTCTAGAGATTTAATCCCAACCGTCGGATCTAGAGATTTAATCTCAATCGTCGGTTCTAGGGATTTAATCCCAACCGTCGGATATAGAGATTTGTTTTCCATCATTTGATCTAGACTTCATGAGGTTTATATTAGGCTACGATAGGGACCATGAGGAGGAGTTGGATCTTGGCCACCCGATGGATCGGAACCACACAAACTTGATCCATCAATGATGTTCCATTCCACTAGAGGATCATCATTGAATTACCTCACCAACCCCCATAAATTAATATGGGCTCCATATATTATTTGTCATCAGTAAATGTAATGAAGTACCTGTAACCACCTCTAGCAGCAACATTGAAAGGACCACATACATCACTATGTATAAGTCCTAACAAATCTGTTGCTCTTTCGCTATGTCTACTAAAGGGAGTCTTGGTCATCTTGCCTAAAAGGCAAGACTCGCATGTCTCATATGATTCAAAATCAAATGAGTCTAGCAGCCCATCCTTATGGAGCTGAGATAAGCGACTCTCATTTATGTGACCTAAGCGACAATGCCAGAGATAGGTTTGGTTCAACTCATTTGATTTGAACCTCTTGGTACTTATGTTATAGATAGGGCTCTCTAAGTCTAGAAAGTAGAGTCCGTTCATTAGAGGTGCACTACAATAGAACATATCATTTAAATAAACTGAACAACATTTGTTCTTTATTATAAATGAAAACCCTTTCTTGTCCAAACAAGAAACTGAAATGATGTTCTTAGTTAAAGCAGGCACATAACAACATTCTTCTAATTCTAGTACAAGCCCAGAGGGCAGAGATAGATCATAAGTTCCTACAGCGACAGCAGCAACCCTTGCTCCATTGCCTACTCGTAGGTCCACCTCGCCCTTTGTCAATGCCTTGCTATTTCTCAGCCCCTGCACATTGGTACAAATGTGAGATGCACATCCGGTATCTAATACCCATGATGAAGAAATAGATAGATTGACTTCTATAACATTTATACCTGAAGTAGAAGTCTCACTTCTCTTCTTCTTAAGATCTTCCAGGTATGCCTTGAATTAAAGCTTCCAGTGTCCTGCTTCCTTGCAGTGGAAGCAAGCCCCTTCCTTGGCTACCCCTCCTTTGGGTTTAAGTTCTTTGCCTTTGCCCTTGGCTTGGGACTTTCCCTTACCTTTAGGCTTGCCCTTGCCTTTCTTTTTCTGCACCATCAAAATGGTGTCAGATTTACCCTTCTTAAGGTTAAGCTCTGCAGTTCTCAACATGCTGAGCATTTCAGGCAATGGCTTATCAATTTCATTCATGTTATAATTCATGACAAATTGATCGAAGGCTCTTGGCAAAGATTGCAAGATTAGGTCAGTGGCCAGCTCTTGGCCAAGTGGGAATCCCAGCCTTTGTAGGTTTTCTACGTACCCAATCATCTTGAGTACATATGTACCTACGGGAGTCCCGTCTTGCATTTTGGACCCAAATAATGCCTTAGAGACTTCATATCTCTCATGCCTAGCTTGTCCTTGATATAGTTGACGAAGATGTCCAACCATATCATAAGCATTCATGAACTCGTGTTGCTTCTGAAGCTCAGAGTTCATGGTCGCGAGCATTAGACATGACACATCTAATGCATCATCTTGATGCTTCTTGTAAGCATCTTTGTCAGCTCGTGAGGCATTGGCAGGAGGTGCCTCCGGAATGGGCTGCTCCAGGACGTACAACTTCCTTTCTTGGGTGAGAACAATTCTCAGGTTCCTGTACCAGTCCAGGAAATTTGCTCCATTGAGCTTGTCCTTCTCAAGGACAGATCGCAGAGAGAGAGTGTTCGTGTTTGTCGACATAGTTATCTACAACATATAATGCAGAGAATTAATATCATATTCCTTTTATCATTTAATTAGGCCTTTAATCAAATGATGCTCTCACTAAATTATAGGAATTTTGTAGAATCGAGTTATGGATGTGGTCAAACCACTTTTACTAGATTCATACAAACTAGCTATAATTCTTGCGGGACAAGATCCACATCATACTAAGCCTTGAGTTAGTTTTGGCTAAATCGCCCAAGACTTAGTACGATCGGTGGGTAACACATTACCGATTACATCTCTATGCAACTCTTGTTTATAGGATTAAGACCCACATTTACAAAAGACCTTGAGTTAGCTTTGGCTAAATCGCCCAAGATTTAGTGTAAATGCGATCTTAACCTATCTTTCCAACGATTGGAATATGCCTATAGTTCTACTCGATCCAATTGAGTTAACTAGTTTTGCTCAATCTAATTGAGCTTACTCTAACCTGAGTCGTGATAGGCGGGACCAAGATTGTCCCTCCGCACCCTACCAAGATAATATGCGTTGCTCTGCTTTGGCGATTCAAGCAACAACAAATGATCGAGGTAGTGATGGGTATCAAGGCTCAGTAGGCATTTTCGAGTTGATTCGATTATGATCTAATCTAATCGTAATGTGTATCTTATACGCATTTAGGCCTTTATTATCCTATATTAGCATGCATCATATACATACATTAATTATTCTAGCATGCATCATATACATACAAGAAAATTAACCTAGCATGCATCATATACATACAAACATGTTTCTACTAGCATGCATCACATACATACAAGCAAAATCAATTAAATATACATATATATATATCAACATATATATATATCATTAAATGTGATATAGTCATGGCCCTACTACGATCTTCTCAAGCCAATGAGAAGATTGGACGGTCAACCTAAGGCTAGCGGCTTCTCCAAGCGCTTCCTTTGACCGCCATGTGTCGTCGTCACCCTTCTCGTAAGCTCGTCTTCAAGTGGACTTTCCACCGCTCCATTTTTGTACATTACAAATATGAAACTCGAGTTACATTCGAGTCTAAAACTATTTACAACTAGAATATTAAAAGAATAGGCGCGACGCCGCAGTCGCAAATACTTTACAACACGCACAACTACACACCGTGACGCAGGCCGTATTATGAATTACAACACACTTAATCCAATCCAATTGGGTTATTGGGCCATGACAATCACAGAATTATACATAATTCTAAATTATGTATTTTTACAGAAATTTCTATAATTTTTCCTAATTTATTTCAAATTTATGAGTCAACTCTCCGTAACTTGATCTGCTAAGCGGTTTAAAGGCGCGATCGGGACATGGCCCCTTCGGGATAGGGGATCTTAGTGTCCCAAAATGATCTTACGATCTTGACTTAAGTCGCTGTCCCAAAAACCTGAAGCGAGAAATCGCCGATTCGGAGAGTTTTTCTCGACGGTTGAAGCCTACGAGTGTCCCAACACTCGTTGCTTCGACTCTACGAGAAAAATACCCAAAAATTCTATAAAATAAGAAAATTTACAGAAACATATAAATCTGTAATTTTTATATCTAATATAAAAACAACAAAAACGAAACACATACATGCTTCGCACTTGCTCTGATACCACTGTTGGGTTTTTCCGAGCCGCAAAACCGCTTTTGCGTTGAAACCTCGGAAGCCCCGACCCACGGATCCGTAGAAGTATTAAAACAAAAAACATGTATGTGCTTGTATAAAAACCCTAGATCTACCTTAGATCTAAGAGATAAGATCATTACCCTCGATCGATGCCCTTCGCAAATCCCGTCCAAAAGTCATGGAACTCGAGAGTGTCAAGTGCACACTCCTCTATGGTATCCACACAAGCAATAGGTGGAAGAAAAACACACTTGAGTGTGCTAGCACTCCTAGGGTGTCTCGGCAAGATGAGGAAGGAGAGGGAGAGAGCTTGAGAGGAAAAGTTCCAAGGTTGAAGATGAAGTCAATTAGCCACCAAAAATCAATACTCCATCTAATGGGTGGCGCCACTTCATGGAGGGGGTTACATGCATGCATGTAACTCCCATGACCCTTGATCTCCCTCATGATGTGGCATCAATTGACAAAGTCAATGATGATGTGGAGCATCATCATTGGCCGCCCATGCCAAGTCATCACCATGACATGGCATTTGGTCAAGTCAAACTTGACCTTTCATCTTCCCTCTCAAGTCAAGTCAAACTTGACCTCTAATCTCCCATGGTTGATCAAATCTAACCACTTGACTCAAGTCAATTTAATTTAATGAATCTTTATTCATTAATTTAAATTGATTTGATGAATCAAATCTCAATTAGACTCATTCAACACTTGAATCAACTTGAGTCTAACTCAATTAGTCTAATTTGGATTACTCTTAATCCAATTTGGTTCATCTCATGAACCTAATCCTCATGGTTCATCATATGAACCTAATCTCCATCTAATTGCTCTTATGTGTGTGACCCTATAGGTTCTTGTAACGTTGGCAATGTCCCTAAACCGATTTAGGAACATAAGCAATGAGCGGTATCTAGCAACATATCATTGCTACCCAAGTTACAAGAATGTTGAGCTCCAACATCACCTTTGTGACTACTAATTGTGACTCTCACAATATGTGACAATGTCCCTCTATCCTTGACATCTAGATTGACCAATCGAGGCATAGACCGTGTCATCCTCGACAATCTAAATCTTGAACTCAAGTAGACTCACTCTAATCAAATGAGCTCAATATCTCATATTGACTCATTTGGGCATAACCATGCACTTCGTGGTCTCACTCTATCAAGAATATCGATGTCACCCGTCATATAGGAGGGATAGATCCCATCTACATCATTCACATCCCTCGCGCATAATTAGTTACATACCCAAGATGTCGCCTTTATAGTCCACCCATTTACGGGTGACGCGTTTGCCAAAGTATGCAACTCCTTATGTAGGGAACCATGGTGACTTCAGGTCTAAGGACTAATAGTCATACTAATAGCCACATGAGAAAGTATATGACACTCATATAACGCTCCATGATACTTTCTCATGGCGGGTCATTCAGTATACATTCTCCAATGCATACCCATGTGTCAACTTGATATCTCATATCCATGACTTGTGAGATCAAGTCATCTTGTTGATCTACATGCTAGTCTCTACGCATTAACATTGTCCCTGAATGTTAATACTCGACTAGGAATGATTAAGAGTAGTGTTCTCTATATCATCTCATTATCGATTCAACCAATCGATTGATATATATAAGAACCTACTACTCAAGGACATTATTATATTTAGTTATTTGGCACCAATACAAGTAAATATAATAACCATGCCTTTATAAATAGGAATATGATACAATAAAGTCCATACAACAATCATCACATGATTGGCTCTAGGGCTTTCACTAACAAAAACCTGATAAAATCAAGTTACTGTGCTCGTGCACAGTACATCAGTCGATTGCTATCAGTATGGCAATCGACTGACACAATGAAATATGAATTTTTGATTTTCTGGATGAATTTCAGAAATGCACTATAAATTCCAAAAAATTCAAAAAATAGTGAAATTTGGGGAACATATTTCTTTTAGGGTTCTTTATCAATGAAAAATAGTTTTCCATGAAAAAACATTATATTTTCAAGGATTTGTCAAAAATCCAAAAGCTTTAAAAACAACTAGTGTTTTGATCAAGTTTGTATCCATTTTAACACCTAGTTTTGCTTTGGATTGTTTCAAAATATGAACACATAGATTTTAAAGTAAGAAATTGTTTTGAAAACATATGAAATATCCAACCATGATCTTTGGGAAATATGTCTATGAATTAAACATAAGCCTTCCCCATGATTGGTCTATTATTGCTATTTTGATACCTTAAATGACCATTTAAATGCCATAGGCATTAGTGGACATTTGTATCATCCTAACATCTCACTCATGCTATGTTTTCAATCAAGGTAGCCTATGGTGAGTGAGAGATGTATCCTAAAGGTATTTGTATATACTTAACCATTATTTTTATGCAATTCTATACAAGGTTAAGTATCATCCTAACAACCCACATGATCATAAAGACATATATGTATGAATTTCATATTATGATCATGAAACAAATGTATTCATCAAATTTTGATCATGCATTAGGTATTACATCATGATAATAAGGCAAATATCACCTAAAGCATGATTTATCTATTTATAGGTGCATTATCATCACCTAACACTATTTCAAAAATATTGTCCCACCATCCTAAGTCAACCAACATATGATATAGATAAATTTCATATGGTTGACTATCCTAGGGTTTTCCTAACCCTTTAGGATGGATTTAGAAACCCAAAATAAGTTCTTTCCTATTGGGTTCACTAAATACTCCTTAGGGATCCATTTTCTAGCTATTGTCTTCTTTTTATCTTGACCCCTAGCAATTAAGCATTTATAGGTCTTTTCATTTTTCTTTTCCTTATATCCTAGGCCTTTCTTGTTGAAGCTTGCTCTTTGGCTCCCAATTATCATGTTCAATGTATTTGAGCCAATTGTAAACTTCTCTAGGGCTTTGGTCAAATGATCTACCTTTTCCCTTAGAGCCCTATTTTCCTCTATGCATGCATCATTAACATCAAAAGGCATATAGTTATCATGTGAGCATGCATCATCATTATTATCATTAAAACATGCTTTTTCTAATTTTTGTTCTAAATCCTTAATTTGATCAAGCATGTTTTTATTTTTCTTTTTAGCTCTAAATAGATCCTTAGTAAGATTAGAAATCATGGAAACTATTTTACTTGGTGAAAGGTTCGTTACCATAGTTTCCATGTCCTCTTCTTCTTCGGATGAGATGGTGAAGAAGCTCCCCCTTCACTAGAGCTCTCCTCACTTGTGCTTGATCCTTCATTTTCGGAGGAGGATGAATCTAAGTTGTCAAATGCCATTAATGCCAAATTTGTGACAAAAGCATTTTCTTCCTTGGATGATGATGATGATGAGGAAGAAGGGTCATCCCAAGTCCTTGCCTTTAGTGCCTTTGCCTTTCCCTTTTCTTTGGCTTTCTTCTCTTCTTCTTTCTTCTTGCTCCCCTTTTTTCTTCTTCTTTTCTTCCTTCTTTCTCTTCTCCTCTTTGCTCTTGTTCAAGAGGGGACAATTATCCCTTATATGTTCCTCCCCTTGACAATTGTAGCAAATAACCTTCCCCCTTGGTCTTCTTCTCCTATCATTAGATTTATTAAATTTAAAACCTTTTAATGCACGCCTTACCCTCCTTACCATATAGGCTTCTTCCGTGCTATCCATAGAGGAGGAGGGAGTCTCCATCTTCTTCTTCCTTTGTTAGCCATCAAGGCTACTCCTCTTGAAGGTTGAAACCTTGGCTCTTCTACTATTCCTTCAAGCCTTATTTCATGGAGCTCCATTGTTGAGAAGAACTCCTCCAAGGTGCTCACTTCTAAATTCTTGGACATGTAGAAGGAGTCCACCATTGAGCTCCATTTCGATGATCGGGGAAAAGCATTGATTGCTTTCATGAGCATATCCCGGTTCGAAAGTCTTTCTCCTACACTTGTTAGTCCAATCAAAATTTCTGTAAACCTAGAATGCAATGATGTTACCTTTTCTCCCTTTTCTAATTTGATGTTTGATAGTTGGGAGTGGAGGAGGTCTCTTCTTGCAAGCTTGGCCTCCGAAGTGCCTTCATGAAGCTCTACTAGCTTCTCCCACATCTCCTTGGCACTTGCACACTCCCCTATCCTATTCACTTCTTGTTGAGGGAGTACATTGTAAAGGTGGTGCTTGGCCTTTGAATTCGCCAAGTACTCCTCTCTTTGTCTTTTATTCCATCTTGATTTCTCCAATAGTTCACCTTCTTCATTCCTAGGCATCTCGAAACCGTTTTCCATAATTAATAAAATTTCAAAGTCGGTTTCGAAGAATACCTCCATTCTCTTTTTCCACCAAGAGAATTCCCCTTCGAACTTCGACGGATGAATGTTCGAGCCGACCATCTTTTAATGAAGTGCTTATTGCGACGGTTAGTCCTCGACAAGCGAGTTGGCTCTGATACCACTTGTAGGGGATCGATCGGTGTGTATTGGCCGGCTAGAGGGGGGGGTGAATAGCCCTCTTCGTACGATGGTGGAATTTGCTCGTCTACAAATAATATTAGCGCAACGGAAACAACAAGACAAGCAAATCAAAACAACAAGAATAAAACCAATGCTAATAAAAGGAATATAACGTGGTTCACGGCTACACCGCTAATCTACGGTCTGATTCGTCCACGGTGAATCACTCCGCAAGCTTCCACTAGATCTCTCCTTTGCACAAAGCTAGGTGGAGGTAACCTCTTTTACACAAGGATCACTTTTCTACAATAGAATGAAGTTTAGCACTAGTAGAAGAGTGGAAAATATTTAGGGCACTTTGGGAGTTGTTAGTGTTGGCAATGTGCTATTCCTCGGAATGCTCAATGGCTCCCATGTCCCCGGAATAAAATTTTCACTAATGAAAACTAATCCGGATGGGATGAGTTTCCTAAGCACAACCAATTCATCGTCGTGCTAACAACTTGAGCGATCGCTTGAACAAACTAGTTGTTCAAGCAACACAACTCTTCTAGTCGGTTAGCCACGGAAGAGACGACGGACGGATCGCCGGTTTTTGTGTTTCTTATCGGGGTCCATGATTATACAAATACATACAAATGTAAACTAGTATAATCAATACATACTAACATAAAGAACATAAGCTAGCATATCAATAAGAACATGCAAAGAACAATAATAAAAGTTGTAAAATTTTTTACCTCTTGATCTTCTATCGTATGTCCTAACCTCCTTGTAGACTTCGTGTGGGCGAAGATCCTCCACAAGTTGAAGCTTCCTAGATCTTCTTCAATCCAAAGAAAGAAGAACTCTCTTTCCCTTCTTGCTTGAGCCAACCACCAATCCACAAAGGATTGATGCCGCCGGCCCCAAGAATAGAGAGAACAAAATGGAAACCACCAAGGAACCAAACTAGGGACAAACCCTAGCTTCTAGTGCCGCCGGCCAAGATGGAATGAAGAGGAGAAGAGGAATACATTGGGCGCCGGCCAAGGTGGAGGGAATAGAGGAAGGAACCGGCCACACCCTAGGAAGAAGAAGAGCTCCTCTCCTATAGATGCCGCCCACCTTCTTGCAAACCCTAGTCGCTTCAACCATAGGAGCCAAACCCTAATTAGGGTTTCCTCCTTAGGCTTTCTTGCCGCCCAACCAAGGTGGAGAGAAGAGATCTAGGAGCCGGCCACCTTCTAGGAAGAAGAAGAGATCCTCCTCAAGTTGCCGCCCACTCTTCCTTCCAAACCTAGCCGCCCAACCAAAGAGCCAAACCCTAATCCACTTAGGGTTTCCTCCTTAGGGTTTCTTGCCGCCCAAGCAATGCTAGGCAAAACCCTAATCTCCTTAGCATCCATCATCCAACATCAACCTTTGCCGCCCACCCTAAGCCACCCTTTTATAGAGTTAGGGATAGGCCTTGGTTTAATCTCCACCATCGGTTCTAGGGTTTTAATCTCAACCGTCAGATCTAGGGTTTCATCCCAACCATCGGATCTAGGGTTTCATCCCAACCGTCGGATCTAGGGATTTAATCTCAACCGTCGGTTCTAGGGATTTAATCCCAACCATCGGATCTAGGGATTTAATCTCAACCGTCGGTTCTAGAGATTTAATCCCAACCGTCGGATCTAGAGATTTAATCTCAATCATCGGTTCTAGGGATTTAATCCCAACCGTCGGATATAGAGATTTGTTTTCCATCATTTGATCTAGACTTCATGAGGTTTATATTAGGCTACGATAGGGACCATGAGGAGGAGTTGGATCTTGGCCACCCGATGGATCGGAACCACACAAACTTGATCCATCAATGATGTTCCATTCCACTAGAGGATCATCATTGAATTACCTCACCAACCCCCATAAATTAATATGGGCTCCATATATTATTTGTACATCCATCTCCCCGTGTTTAAGATATCGAATGTCCGTCAATTAATTGATTTCCTGACCATCAATTAATTAACATCTAACTCCTTGAGTAGTACCACTCAACCTTATCATCATGTTGACTAAGTCAACCTGCAGGGTTTACATGATGAACCTTATGAGCTCCTCAAGGGGACATCATCAACCTAATATATAGGACACGGTTTCCTCCTATAATCAACGGCACACCATGTAAATAATATCATTTCCCAACTTACTGGGCATATTGATTTAATTCATCTAAATCTCACCCATTGGTAAATCAAAGAAATAAATACTAAGTACATGTGCCCGTTATTATATCGGGATTAAGAGCATGTACAACATAATATCCGAGGTCTAATTCAATTATGTAGTCAGCAATAAATTGAATCACCTCTATGTCGGTCTTGCTCAATACACCTAAGTGTACTAGTGTAACTCTATGTTCAAGACAAAACAATACCAAGCTACACTACAACCATGCCAATGGTTTGTCCAAAACCATCTTGGTTGTGAGCCTTTACTTATACTCTACAAGGGACTGATAACATGATCTTCTGTGCCACACCCAAGCACCATGTTATCTACAATATAAAGTATTAGACAATATGCACATATATAAATAAAGTGCAAATAATGATCATGTGATTCTTATTTCAAAATAAAGATGTTCATATAAAAGAGCTAGGCTTTCAGTATACATCCCAACAGTTAGGAGATCAAGCATTAGCCTCCCAAAGCCCAACACCCTCTCTTTTTATAGAGAGGGCTGATTTCTTCCCGTTGGCTGCCACGATCATTCTGCCCTTGGCGATCGGCATTGCCACTAATCGCCTCGAATACGTCGGATCCCGGCCTGTAGTCCAACGGATCCTTGGCGATCGATGTAACCATCGATCATTGCTTCTCCCGTGCCCAATCGGCTACGAGAGGTTTTGTCCCCGTGACTTCCTCTGGCAGTCGACTGCCATTCCATGGCAGTCGACTGCTGGGCATAAACCCATCAGTCGGATACCAGTCGAACCCCGTTCGACTCAGAGCAGTCGACTACCATTCCATGGTAGTCGACTGGTGCCGTGTGAAACTCAAACTTAACATTCGTTTGAGCTTTCGGCGGTCGGGTAAACCTCAACCCTTGCGGTCGAGCCACCAACACTCAGCCATTTGGCCAAGTTCACCTAATGATCTACTTACAATTCACTCATTCTCTCATCTCACTCGAAGTCCCTCGCTGAAGCTCTCTTCGTTCATGGCCACGTCCCTCGGCAGCATCAGGCGAATGGCTCTGCAATGTTCCTTCGCGTCTCTTGCCTTCGAAGTCTACTTCCTTGGCTTCGCTTCAAGTCATCTCATCCCGCGGTCCCTCGACATCATCAAGCGCACAACTCTGCAATGCTCCTTCTCCGACTCAAGCACGAGGTTGTGAGTGGTGAACCCGCCAAAGCTTCATGTGCGAATTACTAAGTCCTGCACGACTTCAACGCACATATCAAATCACAATAACAAACTAACTTAAATCCTTTGCCACACACATCAAAACCATATCACGGGTTGATTGCCCTAACACTTTAATTCTAAAAGAATCAACATAATTAAGGGGGAGTTAAGATATATTATAATTCTAGGGGGAGTTAAACATTTAAAATTTTATTAAGTATAAATATAACAATGTTACTTTAAGGGGGAGATCAAGAGTCTAGGGGAAACCTAAAATATTGTGCTAAATTATGATATTCTCCAAAATTATGCTGGAATTGGATAAGAAATACTCTTAAGGGGAAGAAAAGCTTAAGCTTGAATGCTCTTTGAAAAGCTTAAATAGTTTCAAGTATATTAGACTTAAATTTAGGAGGAGAAAAACTTACTTTGAAAAGATTATTAAGTCTTAAAAAGATTAAATATTTTTAAAATTACTCTTTGGGTTTTGATGTATGGGAATTAAACATTATAAAGCTTAATTCAAGGGGCAAGTTTTGAAAAACTTTAAAGAGTTTGAAATTTTTTGAAAAACTTTGAAAATTTTAAATTTTTCAAGGGGAGTTTTGAAAGTTTCTGAAAATGTTTGAAAATTTTGAATTTTTCATGGGAACTTGTGAATACTTTGAAAATTTTTAAAGGGGAGTTTTTGAAAATGTTTGAAAAATTTTGAATGAGGAGTTTTTTTTTTAAATGTTTGAAAATTTTGAATTTTTCATGGGGACTTGTGAATACTTTGAAATTTTTTTAAAATTATTAAATTTTTCAGGGGAGTTTCTGAAAATGTTTGAAAAATTTTGAATGAGGAATATATCTTTAATTTCACCCTTATCTTGATGTATGCCAAAGGGGGAGAGAAGAGAGATAATTAGAGAGATAAAATTAGAAAAGATGCAAACATTTGATAAGGATTAATGCATGTCACACATGGTTAAATTTATGCATCTATATTCATTACAAAAGTTGTAAGTTCATTTCTTATACATGATAAATATGGAGATTGGTATTTGATTCTCCTAACATTAACTGATGTGTTGTCATACATCAAAAAGGGGGAGATTGTTGATCCAATAAGCATCACTCCTTAGTTTTGATGTATGAACTACAGTTAATAGTTAGGACTCACGTGTGATCTAATATAAGTGTGAAGTATGCAGGTTTAACAGGAAGTCCAAGTAGGTCATGTTCACCGAATACTAGGCATGAATCTTGACAGATCAGGAGGATCGGACACCAGGCATAAAGTCCAGATGGGTCACGTGGACTGGACATCTGGCATGAAGACCGGTTGAGTCAGGAGATCGGACAATCGACAAAAAGTCCAGCTGGGTCAGGCAGATCAAACAGCTGGTGGAAGCTTTGGTGGGTCAGATCGGATGTCAAGGATGGTAAGTTCGGCAGGTAGCCGACAGGTAAGCCTCGAGTGAAGAGGTGAGGCCGAGTCCTCTATAGGGGGACAAAGCTAGGCGTCGATCCCATGAAAAGTCCACGTAGGACTTAGTAGTCGAGATCGAGCAGTATTACTACTGCTATTGCATTTCATATTATTTGTTTTGTGCTAATCCTGTTTTGTAGGAATCAGTCGATTGAATGGATTCAAGTCGACTGAAGTCCAATCGACTGGATACCTATTTGGTAGGATCAACTGGTGATCAATCAAAGATCGTGCGATGCAGATGGAAAGAGCTTGAGTCGACTAAAGAGTTTGAGTCGACTGAAGAGAGAAATTTCCTGATGCGGAGCCGAGTGATGTGGAGTCGACTGAAGAGGATTCAGTTGACTGGAAGACCACGAATTTCATATCGACGGGCTGATGTGGAGTCGATTGGAAGGCATTCCAGTCGACTGGAAAGAATTTATAAAAGTCTTGCTTGACCAGAACTTGTGAAGAACATTCAATCAAAGTCGAAGTGCTGCCGAAATACTTGCTCGCCCACTAAATTTTCATTCCACAACAAGGCGACCTTCCAACACACTGCAACTACCTCTACAATCTCTTAGTGTCGGTATAAAGTCTTATATTTTATTTTAATTTATTATTTCACTTCTGCACTTAATTTTAAGAAGAGTGGGTAGTGTGTTACCCTTCTTCATCATTTGTAAAAAGCGAAACCCTCCGAAGTCAAGAGTTCTTGAGTCGGAGGGTATTTAGTGAATTGCCCATCGAGGTAGCTCGTGGGAGAGCTACGGGCCTTGGAGTAGCAACCCAGTCCAGGTTGTGAACCAAGTAAATTGCTTGTGTTGATAATTATCTTTATATTCCGCTGTGTACTTTGATTAGAATAAATAATATAAAATTAGTTTAAAATTATAAAATACTGAGATTCACCCCCTCTCTCGGTTCACTCGATCCTACAGTATACCCTATGGCCTCTCATCGGATTGTTAATAAATTGCTTAGCCAAAGCATTACATGTTTAGAGTATTATACTCTTGGATACATGTGCAGTAATTAGAATTCGGAGGACGAGGAAGTAATATTTGGGCTAGGTGTGACGTAGTCAGCATAGTGGGGACTTACACAATAGACCATGTCCTGAACCAAGTGGTTATAAGATGAGTGAAAGGAATGAGACACGGTTCATTGTAGCTGCTGAAGGGTTTAAGAAAAGGTTATGGGATCAACTGTTGATTTTTCGATTAATTAGGGATCAAGATGTACTACTAGGTGCCACTCATGATCGTTCTATAATTAATGATTAATTATAGATGCCCAACATAAACTTGGAACCTATTTGGTCACACTCACAATGAGTGTAATCCGAAGGATTTAAAACGAGTTTGAGAATAGGATTCTCAGATCGAGTGAGACTAGGTTTGGTTGGACCAAACAAAGAGCGAGTATGAAATGGTTTCAGTCTCATCGGAAGCATAGATGGGTCGTGTCTTTTGAAGACATGATGGATGAACCAAATTGGTTTGGTTCTAATCTAATGGTGGAAAATAAACCAAAGTGGTTTGGTTTGTTTTAAACGAATGAACCAAAGTTGGTTCGATTCGTTTTAACTTAAAATAGACCAACGCGGTTTGGTTTATTTTAACTTAAGTTATTGGAGCGGGTTAATGGATTTTAGTTATGAACCAATAACCGTTAGGAGAATATGTTCTCTATAAAAATACAGCTTAAGAGTTTTTTGTGGATTTTTAATTGGTTCAAGGGTTTTGGAAATCCTAGCCTCCTTTCCTCCTTCTTGCTGCCCAAGCCAAGGTGGTTGTCGCCCACCTTTGTGCCGCCGCCGCCCATTGGAGCTATTGCCTCTCCTCTCCACCGGCCATCCACTAACCGTCGGTGTCTCTTGGGCCACCCTCAGCTGCCGGCCAACCTCCCTTGGCCGCCAGTGACCAAGGAGTAACCGGCCAAGCCTTTGGCCGGCCCCTTCTTCCACCACAATAAGCTGTCCAGTTTTGGACAGCTTGATCTCCTTCGTGTGGAGAGGTCATTTGGTTGCTGTTTTGTGCTCCGACAGTGGTCTACTTGCTGAGGATTAGATCTCTAGCAATCCTCATAGGTAGAGGGTTAAGTTTTCGTCAAACGGTTGACGATAACTGCTTCTGACATGTGAGTTTGTGAAACTCGTTTTGGGATCCGAATTTATTTCGGATTGTGATCATCTCTCAGATCACATCATCTTTGACTCAAGGCTAGTGACTTTTATGAAGACGAGGCTCATGACTTTGTGAAGCTATCCCGACGATACTCGGCGTGGATACGGATAGAGGCGATTCTAGCGAGGGACGGTTGATGTCATTCCCGCTACACGTGATCCGTCAGCTATACCTAGTACAAGTTTCTTTTTATTGCAAAATTTTAAATAGCGATTATGTCTACACATGTTGTATCCTGCATGTGTGTGATGTGTGTGTTGTAATAAATTAGATTTATTGTTTTTATTGCTTCCACTGTGTGCATGTTTACGAAACGTGTTCGAACACACACTCGCCGCAGTGCCGGGGAAATCCAACACATTGTTAGTGCAATGGTCAAGGGGGAGAAAGCCTTTAGGGGGAGGTATCCATCATGGGATGATCGATGTTTTTCTTCCTCATGGAGGGAGAATTGGGAGAGTTTATAGAAAACCTCTCTTAAATGATATGAGACTTATCACTAGGAAGTGTGAAGGCATCCTAGGTGTTTTTAGACCAAGAGGGAGATTGTAAGTTATCATTGGGATATGAGACATTGACCACCTTAAGGAGAACCTTTTTTGATGTATGTCAAAAAGGGGGAGAATTTATGAAATTACAAATTTGGGACAATTGGTAAGGAGATTTGAGTTAGGTAGCCTAACTCAATGGCTTTGTGGTTTTTTTCAAACATCAAAAAGGGCGAGATTGTTGATGCAATCGACCCAAATCACGATTGACCAGACTCGAGTTGGACTCGAGTAGTGTTTTGATGTTTGACAATGTTTTGGGGATATTGTTGGTGCAATCGACCCGGGTCATGATTGACCAGACTGGAGTTTGACTCGAGTGGTATTTTGATGTTTGACGATGGTTTGACCATTGTTTGACTATATGGTTGACATGGGATTGATCATATGATGGAGAACTCCAAGTCTTGTATACATGGCATGAAAAGTCCAAGTCATGGGTACTTGGAATGGAGAGTCCAAGCGTGGGTTTTGGCAAGGGAAAGCCCAAGCTTGAGTCTTGGCAAATGGAAAGTCCAACATGGGTTGGCAAGGGAAGTCCAAGGGGTGATATTGGTGACGTAAAGTCCAAGGGTGGTGTCTTGGTAGCATAAGTCCAATGGTTTTTACAGTGTAAAGTCCAAGCGGTTGTCTTGGCAGCATAAGCCCAAATGTGTCTTAGCGGGATAGACCAGCTTAGCATGACAATAGCTGATGGAAGGACCTGAAGGCTAGCGTATGGATGAATAAGTCATGGATGACTTGGAGGGATCCGATAGGCGTGAGGTTGACGGAGGTGGCTAGAAGGCTTAGGTCTAGGCTAAGGGTGGTCTAGCAAGTATGAGGGCATCATACTTGGTGTTAAAACCTCATGGATGAGGTTATCAGCCGACTGATATTATGACTAGTCGACTGATGGGAGTTGACTGGAGTTTGACTGCAGGAAATGGCCTAGCGATCATTTCGCCAACATTAGGCCGATCATTGGTTAGCGATCGTGATGGTCGATCGCTACGCGGACCTGAAGGTTGATTGTTAGGGTTTGACAGTCGAGTGATGGCTCGATCAGTCGACTGATGGGCATGATCAGTCGACTGATGGTCTATCCATTGGAACTTATCTAGCGTGGCTCGGGGCATTGTGAGATAATGACTACAGGAGAAGTCGACTGATGGTCTCGATCAGTTGACTGTTAGGCATAATCCATCCCGAATGTAGGTTATAAAAGCATCTCATAGAGAGGGATTTGTTAATGGTTTCTTAGGGTGATTTGCTGGTGCGATTTAGGGTCTCCAAGTGCAGCTCAAGCAACCATATAAGCAAGCATCCAAAAGATCATTTGTAAAGTGCTCTTTGCATACTTTTGTGTATTTCACTTCTTATTTGCTTGTATTTGTTTTGTATTACTGTTGTAATCATTGTACGAGATTTCTCCTCCTCCGACGTGTTGTCGAGAAGGAGTATTATTGATTAGTGATGATATTTGCATCGCTAGGGCTCGTTAGAGCCCAACCCGTGGAGAAGGAAACTTGAGGTTTCAAATCACGTATATCCTTGTGCATTTGTGATTGTGCTTATGTTTTATTTTCATTGTATATTTTGTTGGTGCAATCGGCCCAGGTCACGATTGACCAGGACTCGAGCTTGGCTCGAGAGATGTTTTGATGTTAGACAAAAACATATGACAATGTAATTGTCATGGTAAAGTCCAAGTCATGAGTACTTGACATGGAAAGTCCAAGTGGGACACTTGGCATTTGGGAAAGTCCAACATGGGTTGGCAAGGGAAAGTCCAAGCATGAGTACTTGACATGGAAAGTCCAGGTGGGACACTTGGCAATTTGGGAAAGTCCAAGTCTTGAGTACTTGGCACAAGGGAAGTCCAAGCATGGGTCTTGGCATGGAAAGTCCAACATGGGTTGGCAAGGGAAAGTCCAAGCATGGGTCTTGTAATGGAAAGTCCAACATGGGTTGGCAAGGGAAAGTCCAAGCTTGAGTCTTGGTATTTGAGAAGTCCAAGGGGTTTTATATTGGCGGCGTAAAGTCCAAGGGTGGAGTCTTGGCAGCATAAGTCCAATGGTTGGCGGCGTAAAATCCAAGCGGAGTCTTGGTGGCGTAAGTCCAATGTGCCTTGGCGGTGTAGACACTGTTAGCATGACATAGCCGATGGAAGCACCTGAAGGCTAGCACGATGGATGAACAAGTCATGGGTGACTTGGAGGGATTTGAGAGGCATGAGGCTGATGGAGGTGGCTAGAAGGCTTAGGTCTAGGCTAAGGGTGGTCTAACAAGTATTGGGGCACCATACTTGGGTTAAAATCTCATCCTTGAGGTTGTCAGTCGACTGGCAATGTGGCCGGTTCGACTGCCACTTAGGGCCGAAAAGGCAGTCGACTGCCATGGATGGCAATCGACTGCCAGTTGAGGTGCGAGCACAGAACGCTCCGTAGCCGACTGGGCAGTTGGCTACGGGCGTTGGTAGTCGACTGCCAATGTTGGCAGTCTACTGCCAAGAGATCCGTTGAAACTTGTCCAATGTGGATCGACCCGTTGTCTCACAACTACAGTGTTGGCAGTCGACTGGTGACTTATGACAGTCGACTGCCTGGTGGAAATCTAGCCCGACGCAGGATATAAAGGCAGCTTGGATGGAGGATTTTTGCAGTGATTTTCGTGGGCGAAATTGAAGGGGAAAGTTTGTGCTTTCTAGTCCTTCAAAGCTAGTTCAAGGCAATCAAAGATCAAGCAATCAAAAGCTCTTGTAAAGTGTTTTTCCTTTACTTGTACTTGTATTTCATTATCGTATTTGCTTGTATCTATTTGTTTATTGTTGTAAACAATTGTAAGAGGTTTCTCCACCTCCGACTTGTGTCGAGAAGGAGTTATTTGTGATTAGTGAGTGCGTGTGCATCACTAGAGCTCTTTAGAGCTCGATCCACGGAGTAGGAATCGTGGGGTTCCGAACCACGTTAAATATTTGTGTATTTGTGTTCGTGTTTGTCTTACTTCGTTATTGATTTTCTTATTATCATTCCGTTGCGCATAACGAGTTTTGTAGAGATGAACGCGAAAGAATTCCATCATCGTACGTGCACGACGCTATTCACCCCCCTCTAGCGGCCTCAAATCTCCTACAATTGGTATCAAAGCCCGGGGCTCTTCTACGGATTAACAACCCGGAGTCAAGACGCTAGAGGAACAAGATGGATTTCAAGGAGAGATTGGGTGACGACATCAACGTTCCGCCTTCCTTCGGCCGCGAAGATTTCGCGTATTGGAAAGGTAGAATGATGCATTTTCTAATGTGTGACTTTGATAATTGGATTAGTGTCTTAGTAGGTTTTGACACTCCAAAAGACGAAGAAGGAAGAAAAATCAAGAAGAAGAATTGGAGTCAAGAAGAACTCCGATACTATAACATCAACAATAAGATAATGGGTATTTTGCTTAATATAATTCCTAATGATATTTTGATCAAGATAGGGGATTGTAAAGACGCCAAGGAGGTATGGAACAAATTGGAAAAATTCCATGAAGAACCTCACTCAATCCAAGAAGATGAGGAGGATGAGGAAGAGAGCTCATCCTCACAAGAAAGTGAGGATTCGGAGGTCGAGGAGTGTTCGACATCCGAGGAGGAAGAAGTGGTGGAAGAGGTAGAATTAGAAGAAATCTCAACCTCTAGGATTGAGGGGGAGGGGATTAGAACATCTACACCAGAGCAACCCCAAGAAGAGCCCTCCACATCCGGTCAAGATGAAGAAGCTCCAACTCCAGCACCTACCACCACAAATACCCTAGGTAACTCAAGCAATGTAGGTTCAAATAAAAATCACATAATTTGTTTTGAGTGTAGGGAGGTAGGACATTACAAGAGTAAATGTCCTAAAAGAATCAAGAAGAGTCCACCGGTGCCAAAAGTTAATGAAGCCGGTGTTCCCACCAAGAAAAGCAAGGAACAAATCACTTGCTTCAAGTGCCGACTACCGGGACATTATCTGAGTCAATGCTCAAAGGGGGAAAAGAAGGGGCAAAGGGGAGCATCACAAGTAGGGGGAGCCTCTAAGGCAAACCCTAAGGTATATCTAAATAATGCTTCTTCTAATTTAAATGTTAAAAAGCATGCTAGGAATTTCAATTCACTTGCTATCTATCATGAAAAGCATGCTAGAAACAATTAATATTGTTTAGGAGCCAAGAAAGTCAACTTTAGGAAGAAGAAGAAATTTGGGACTAATGTCCCTAGAAATATTTTACCTAAGGACAACCCTAGGTAAAACAATCCTAGAAAAGTCCTTCCTAGGGAATCCATTAGGAAAATAGAAGAACACTTGGACCTTAATCCTAAATGGACTAGACACATGCCTAAGAAGTCCCATGCCCAAAGACCAAATCAAAATTCTAAAATTGGGCAATTAGAATTAGAGAACCAAGTCTTGAGATCAAGGCTTGAGAAATTAGAAAAGACTCTCAAAATTATGCAAAATCAAATGCAAGGGTCTAATGGTCAAAGTCAAGGGTCCAAAACTCAAAAGTCAACCAAGGGCAAGAAATGTTTGGGTCACAAACCTAAGCCTAACGTGACTTATCATAGTGTTCCATTAGATTATGGAACACTAACTAGGTATAGAAAGACCAAAGTTACTAGGGAAGTTATCCCTAAGAGTAACCAAGGTTTGTGCCTAGTGGCTAGGGTTTCTAGGAAACCTAGGGTGGCCACTAAGAAGGTTGCAAGGGGAGTTACCTCTAGAGTCAACCTAGGTAAGACCACAATGACCAAGGCTAACAAGCCTAGGAGGGTAATTAGGAAGGTATCTAGGGAAGTTATCCCTAAGGAATACCTAATCAACCCTAGGAGCTCAAATAGATTTTGGGTTCCTAAGAGCGTGATAGATTCACGCTAAATGGGTTAGGGTGTGCCAACCTTGATTGGATGGGTAGTTAACTCAACCATGGTAAGGGTGACATTTTAGGATATTTTCAAGGTTATGGTTACCTTAGGAATGTAGTTTGATTTTAATCCTAAAGGATTTTAGGATGTGCCAATGTTAATTATGAAGTTTGATAAATCAATCGAATTGGCACAACTTAGGGTTTAGAGTCTTAGTGTGCCATTTTGGATTTTTGGCACACATGGGAGATTAGGAGCATTATGGAAAAATATACCTAATTATAACAAATGGCAACTAATTTTTAAAATTTAGGTATTCGTATACCTATACCTTTTATTTGTCATGCCTTGATTTGCCATATAACATGCCATGACATCATGTTTATGTGTATCATTTATATGTCATGATCATGTTTAGGATTAAGGATTTAAATGTCATGTGCTTTAGTTTTATATCATATGCTATGACATCATGATCATTGTCCATGCTTTATTTTTGCTATTATTATGCCATGATCATTTCATGCATTTAATTGATTGAAAATTGATTTAAGGACAATGGCATGACTTAGAGTCCCATTTATAAGGGAATCAAGTAGAGTTGCCTTAGAAAAATGCATGAAACCCTAGATTAGGGAGAACAAAACCCACATCTCACATCACATTGACATGTATGTGTATTTATACACCCTAGATACATGTGAGATGCTAGGATATGAGTTGAGTTCAAGGTGCATAGTTTTTGCATCTAGATGAACTATAACTCATCTAATTTCATTTGTGGATCATTGGGAAAGCTTATGTGCAAGTCGTGTACATAGAGCCCAAGGAATATGATCTAAAATAATGTTTTGAAAACATTTTAAAATCATTTTAGAAAACCTTGGTGAAGTCTATCTTTTGATAGCAATCACCATTGATGAGATTGATACAAAGTGAGCTAAAACATTGAAGTTTTCCTTCACTTTTAGATTTTGTATCAATTTCGATATTTAATGGGTAAAATAATTTTCAAATATTTTTCACCCATTGTATTGACTATAAGTAATATACGTATCAAATTTCGTGATTTTTCGATATACGTAGAATTACTTATGACTTTTCAAAACTCGATTCTGATAGCTGAAATTCGAGAATTTCAGTTATCGATCACGCTAGATGATGGCGATCGTGATGAAGAGGCGGCGATTCTTGATAGAAGTCATTTTCTTTCAACCATGGTAAAGGTCCCTAACCACTCCTAACCCTAGGATATGCTTTGGGAAGCATTATAAAGGGTGAAAATCCATTGGAATTGGATTTGGAGAGGTGTTAGGTCAAAGTATCAAATTTAAGGGTGGAAGAGTTCATGTTTGAACTTAGAACCTTAATTTTGATGGTTTAGAGTTGCTATTGGCTTAGGGCCTTCCCAAGGACATTATTGGTGCAATGGTCAAGGGGGAGCAAGCCTTTAGGGGGAGTTATCCATCTTGGGATGATGGATGTGTTTCTCCTCTTGAAGGGGGAGAAGTTATTGGGAGAGTATCATCAATTGGAAAAATTGATGGGTTTTTGATACCCAATTTGGAAATTGGGAGAGTGAATAGGATTGCCTCTCTTGAGTGATATGAGACTTATTACTAGGAAGATGGTAGGCATCCTAGGTATTTTTGGACCAAGGGGGAGATTGTAAGATCTCATTGGGACATGAGACTTTGACCTCTTTGAAGAGATAACCTTTTTGATGTTAGTCAAAAAGGGGGAGAATATTTGGGGAAGAATATTTTGGAGAAGGTTAAATTACCAATTTGGGATAATTGGTAAGGAGTTTTTGAGTTAGATGGTCTAACTCAAATGGTTTGTTTTGTTTGGTTTTTGTCAAACATCAAAAAGGGGGAGATTGTTGGTACAATCGGCCCAGGTCACGATTAACAAGGACTCGAGCTTGGCTCGAGAGATATTTTGATGTTAGACAAAAACATATGACAATGTAATTGTCATGGTAAAATTCAAGTCATGAGTACTTGGCATGGAAAGTCCAAGTGGGACACTTAGCATTTGGGAAAGTCCAACATGGGTTGGCAAGGGAAAGTCCAAGCACGAGTACTTGGCATGGAAAGTCCAAGTGGGACACTTGGAAATTTGGGAAAGTCCAAGTCTTGAGTACTTGGCACAAGGGAAGTCCAAGCATGGGTCTTGGCATGGAAAGTCCAACATGGGTTGGCAAGGGAAAGTCCAAGCATGGGTCTTGGCATGGAAAGTCCAACATGGGTTGGCAAGGGAAAGTCCAAGCATGGGTCTTGGCATGGAAAGTCCAACATGGGTTGGCAAGGGAAAGTCCAAGCTTGAGTCTTGACATTTGAGAAGTCTAAGGGGTTTGATATTGGCGGCATAAAGTCCAAGGGTGGAGTCTTGGCAGCATAAGTCCAATGGTTGGCGGTGTAAAGTCCAAGCGGAGTCTTGGCGGCGTAAGTCCAATGTGCCTTAGCGGTGTAGACACTGTTAGCATGACATAGCCGATGGAAGCACCTGAAGGCTAGCGCGATGGATGAACAATTCATGGATGACTTGGAGGGATCCAAGAGGCGTGAGGCTGATGAAGGTGGCTAGAAGGCTTAGGTCTTGGCTAAGGGTGGTCTAGCAAGTATGGGGGCACCATACTTGGGTTAAAACCTCATCCTTGAAGTTGTCAATCGACTAGCAATATGGACGGTTCGACTGCCCTGAGTCGACTAGAGCTCGACTGCCACTTAGGGCTGAAAAGGCTCTGGCAGTCGACTGCTCATTGGAGCAGTTGACTGCTAGCAGTCGAATGCCATGGATGGCAGTCGACTGCCAGTTGAGTTGCGAGCACAGAACGCTCCATAGCCGACTGGGCAGTCGGCTACGGGCGCTGGCAGTCGACTGCCAAGAGATCCGTTGGAACTTGTCCAACGTGGATCGACCCATTGTCTCAAAGCTATAGTGTTGGCAGTCGACTGGTGACTTAAGGCAGTCGACTGTCAGGCGGAAATCCAGCCCGACGTAGGATATAAAGGCAGCTTGGATGGAGGATTTCTGTAGCGATTTTCTTGGGCAAAATTAAAGGGGGAAAGTTGGTGCTTTCCAGTCCTTCAAAGCTAGTTCAAGGCAATCAAAGATCAAGCAATCAAAAGCTCTTGTAAAGTGTTTTTCCTTTACTTGCACTTGTATTTCATTATCGTATTTGCTTGTATCTATTTGTTTATTGTTGTAAACAATTGTAAGACGTTTCTCCACCTCCGACTTGTGTCGAGAAGGAGTTATTTGTGATTAGTGAGTGCGTGTACATCACTAGAGCTCTTTAGAGCTCGATTCGTGGAGTAGGAACTGTACAGTTCCAAACCACGTTAAATATTTGTGTATTTGTGTTCGTGTTTGTCTTACTTCATTATTGCTTTTATTATTATCATTTTGCTGCGCATTACGAGTTTTGTAGAGACGAATGCGAAAGAATTCCATCATCGTACGTGCACGACGCTATTCATCCCCCCTCTAGCGGCCTCAAATCTCCTACATATTTCATATTTCTGCTGCGTACCAACATTTTGTAGCAAGCACGATCGAATTTCATCATCCGATGAAAAATGCTATTCACCCCCCCTCTAGCGATGATTAATTCCCCAACAATGAGGAATAAAGAGGTCTCAGAGGGATGCTTTTGATATACAAAGGGGGAGGGCTTCAAATTATAGAAGTAGAAGAGGGTAAAAGGTGAAGAGTTTTATGTAGTCTTGATGGAATATGGAGAGTCAGAGTTTTTAATGGGTGGTGTGTTCTGAGGAAGGGGGGGGGGTGAGGAGAAGTCGAACAGGTAAAGGGGTAATAGAGAAAAAGATGCAGAGGTATCATTTGTTATGCATGTCATTTTGATTAAAAATTTAAGGTGATAATCATTCATAAAGTCTTTTAGTGTCAAATAAAGGATTTATAAGTGAGGCGATTGTTGGGAGTATGGGGAATACAATCAAAGTCCCACATTGGTAAGACATGGAAAAGATCATGTGCTTATAAGAAAAAAGATATCTCCATTGGTTTGAGGCCTTTTGGGTAAAGCCCAAAAACAAAACCATGAGGGCTTGGGCCCAAAGTGGACAATATCATACCATTGTGGAGATATGTGGATCTTATATGAACTAACAATTGGTATCAGAGCCATGGTCCATGTCAAGCCATGAACCTCGAACGAAGGAAGTTGAGCTCCCACGTCCGGATCAAGAGAACCAGACATCAGGAAGGAAGTCTAGTTGGGTCGGGGGGACCGAACAACTGGCAGGAAGTCCTGGTGGGTTGAAGATCGGACATCAAGCAGAGAAAATCCTTCGAGGAGGGATAGGCTTGAGGGGGGGCCCAATGTGGTCCTTCGTTTGAGGGGGGGATTGTTGGGAGTATGGGGAATACAATCAAAGTCCCACATTGGTAAGACATGGAAAAGATCATGTGCTTATAAGAAAAAAGATATCTCCATTGGTTTGAGGCCTTTTGGGTAAAGCCCAAAAACAAAACCATGAGGGCTTGGGCCCAAAGTGGACAATATCATACCATTGTGGAGATATGTGGATCTTATATGCACTAACAGCGATGACTATCGCAGTTATGCTGGATATAATGTTTATTTATATTTTTCCAATTTATAGGGTAGGGCCAAGAAAAAGAGGGAAAATGCATTGTCTTTTATATAAACTAAGTAATAGTACAAATGATAAAAGGAAAACATTCTTGTTTACAGAAGACTACTGGAAGAATCCATAGAGGATTCTCCTTCTAAGTAGGGTGGTAGAGCTATTGGAGGAGTGGTAGTCGACGAAGGAGGGGGAGCGATCTAGGGTTGCTACATGAGTGATGGACGATTAAACAAGCATTGCCGAGGAAGGGGAAAGGAGATTGGAAAGGTCCCTTTGGACTGGGGCCATTATGTTGATAGGACCCCTGAGGGGTAGTGGTCGGTATATTGAGGTTGTTGTAGAGTGAGTATCTGAATCGGAAGTCTGATTTGTATCAGAGCTTATGGGGGGGATGCCTTGGAAGGATAAAGAGTAGAGATGAGGGGAAGTGTGAGGTAGAGCTCAACTTTTATAAAGGGGTTGGGGAGGAAGAAGAAGCGAATTATATGTTCCCCATAATCAAGGATGATACTGAGGGGGGTTTAAAGAATTAAATTAGGTCAGTGGAAGGGTCAACCTATTTTGGTAAAGGAAGAGAAGAAATAGTATCTCGAGAAGTACCTTATAGTAGCGGGAAAAAAGTAGAATACATTCAGAATACAAGCATGTTGCATTTTGAGTTGCAAGTGGGTTACTCCTTTTAGCATGATGTATGGCACGAAAGTAGTATTACCTATGGAAGTAAGAGTGGAGTCTGCCCGAGTTATAGCTTATATTCCAAGCTATAATAAAGTGGCTCGGCATATAGAATTAGACTTGATTCAGGAGAAAAGGGATTATGCTTTATATCATGTTGAAAGGTATAGGTCACAAGTGATGAAAGCTTATAATAAAAGGTAATACCACAGACTTTTCAGGTAGGTGACTTAGTGTTGAGAAAAGTCTTGCCTGATGGATGCAAAGATAAGCTAGGACCTAAATGGGAAGAACCCTTTCAGGATGCTCAAGGAAGACTTTTAGGAAGACCATGGAATGTATATCATTTACATCCTTACTTTAGTGGATGAATGTTATAGAATTTATATTTTTGATCCTTTAGAATAATACAATGTAGACTAAATAATGTACTATATTCCATGTATTGCATTGAATACAAATGATTACATTTCCTCACTATTGGATGAGAAAGGAAAAGATAGTAAATCAGGTGGGGTGTGATCATGTTGGGTTTCCGGCACCGCAGCGAGTGTGTGGTGGAACATGTTTCATAAACATGTGCACAGCGGAAGAATTAAAAGACAGTAAATCTAATTTATTACAACACACACATCACATGCATGCATAGTACAACATGTGTAGACATAATCACAGTTTCAAATTTTGCAATAAAAAGAAATTATACTAGTTATACCTGACGTATCACGTGCAGTGGGAATGGTATCAACCGGAGCAACTCTCGATAGAATTGCCTCTATCCGTATCCATGCCGAGTACCGTCGGGATAGCTTTGCCAAGCTACAAGCCTCGTCTTCGTAGGAGTCACTAGCCTCGTGTCGAAGACGATGTGATCGAGAGAAGATCACAATTCGAATCAAAATTTTGATTCAAAACTGAGTCCCCAAAACTCACTTCTCCAGAGAGGTATTCGTCAACCGATTGACAAATCCTTGGTCCTCCACCAGGAGTTATTTAGTGGGTATCTATGTGCATCAAATCTAGATGCAATTAGAGCTCTGATCCTGTGAGGCAGGAACCATTTTAGCCTGGGTAAAATAATTTTCAAATATTTTTCTATACCCATTGTGTGTGTCATAAGTATTATACGTATGAATTTTCTAATACGCCTATTTCGACGTCTACGAATAATTAGCAATTTAGCATGTAACTGAAGTAGTTGGATGCCAGTACCTAGGCTGGATAGTGGCACAAGGTGGCTGGGTTGCATGGAGACCTTGGGTGGCGGCAAGGAGAATAGAAGGAGAGGAGAGGAGAGGAAGAGTATTTCCCAAAATAAACTTAGGGCTCTCCAAAACTCTAACTGTGTTTTTATAGAGCGTGTGTTTCTTAACCATTAAGAAAACTTCTCCTTAGGGTTACTAGTTCATAACCAAAACCCGTTAACCCGCTCCAATAACTTAAGTTAAAATAAACCGAACCGAGTTGGTCTATTTTAATTTAAAACGAACCGAACCAACTTTGGTTCATTCGTTTAAAATAAACCAAACCCCTTTGTTTTATTCTCCACCATTGGATTAGAACCAAACCAATTTGGTTCATCCATCATGTCTTCATAAGACTCGGCCCATCCATGCTTCCATTGCGACTGAAACAATTTCATGTTCGCTCCTTATTTGGTCCAACCAAACCTAGTTTCTCTCGATATGAGAATCTCATTCTCAAGCTCGTTTTAAATCCTTCGGATTACACTCATTGTGTGTGTGACCAAATAGGTTCTCGGTTTATGTTGGCCATCTATAATTAACCATTAATTATAGAATGATCATGAGTGGCACCTAGTAGTACATCATGATCCCTAATTAACCGAAAAATCAACAGTTGATCCAGAACCACTTCTAAAACCCTTCATCAGCTACAATGAATTGTGTCCTATTCCCTTCACGCATTTTATACCCACTTGGTTCAGGACATGGTCTATAGTGTCAGTCCCCACAAGGCTAACTACGTCACACCTAGCCTAAGTATCATTTCCTCGTCCTACGGTTTCTAGTTACTGCACATGTATCCAAGAATACCTTAATCGAAACATGTAATGCTTTGGCCAAAGACTTTAGTAACAATCTGACGAGAGGTCATGGGAATACATCTCCTAGCAAGGAGTGGTGAATCCTTTATAGGCTATTCAAACACCTTCGGGCATTTCGACTCATACCCATGTAGGGATGTATATTGAAAAGTCTATCTTTTCTATGAACATCTTTATTTTGAAATAAGAATCACATGATCATTGTTTGCATATTTTTATGGTTATGCAATATTGTCTAATACATTACATTATAGATAACATGATGTGTGGTGTCACACGGGAGATCATGTTATCGGCTCCTTGTAAAGTATAAGTAACGGCTCACAACCGAGATGACTTTGGACAAACCATCGGAATGGTTGTAGTGTGATTTGGTATTGGTTTGTCTTGACCATAGAATCACACTAGTGCACTTTGTGTGTATTGAGTAGGACCGACTTAGAGGTGATTCGATTTATTGCCGACTACATAATCGAATCAGACTTCAGATATTATTTAGTATATGCTCTTAATCCCGATATAATAACGGGCACATATACTTAGTACTCATCTCTTTGATTTACCAATGGACGAGATTTATAGATTAAATCGATAGACTCAGTAAGTTGGGAGATGATATTATTTATATGGTGTGCCATTGATTATAGGAGGAAACCATGTCCTATATATTAGGATGATGATGTCCCCTTGAGGATCTCATAAGGTTCATCATGTAAACCCTGCAGGTGGACTTGGTCCGGCATGATGAAAAGGTTGAGTGGTACTACTCAAGGAGTTAGATGTTGATTAATTAATGGTCAGTAAATTAATTCATCGACGGACATTCGAGATCTTAAACACGGAGAGAAAATATACAAATAATATATGGAGCCCATATTATCATATGGGGGTTGGTGAGGTAGATCAATGATGAACCTTTAGTGGATTGGATCATCATTAGTGGATCGGACTTTATGTGGGCTTGATCCATGGGTGGCCAAGACCCAACTCCTCCTCATGGTCCCTAATGTAGCCTATTAACACCTCATGATGCTTAAATCCAATGGATAGAAAAAACAAAAGTCTAAGATCCATTGGTAGAGATTAAATCTCTAAGATCCGACGATTGAGATTAAATCTCTAGATCCGACGGTTGAGATTAAATCCCTAGAACCAATGGAGGAGATTAATTCATGACTTATCCCTAACTCTATAAAAGGGTGTCAAGGGGTTGGCGTGAACTACAATTGAAGGAGAGCAAGGCTTGGGCGGCAAGAGAAGGGAATCCTAGTTGAGATAGGATTAGGATTAGGGTTAGGGTTTGGAGGCTAGGGCGACACCAAATAAGGCAAGGTTTCCTTTCTTCTTCCTTGTATTATGGCCAACATCCAGCAGGTTTCCAGGCCCTTCCCAGCCCTTGGCCGGCACCCAAAAGCTCCCTTCTCCCTCTCCTTAGGTGGTGGAAACAAGATATAGGGCTTCTCTTGGTGTCTTGGTTGTTTTCCACCATCTTCTCCTTCATCTAGTTAGCCGGCGGCAAGGAAAGTTTTGGTTCCTTGTTGGTTGTTTCTAGTGAGGAGAAAAACCTTGTTTCTATTCTTCCTCTTGCTTTGGAAGAGCAAGGAAGGAAGATTTGCGATCTAGGAGCTTCGACTTTTGGTGGATCGTCGCCCACACAACGTCCAAAAGGAGGAAGGTCATACATTAGAAGATCTAGAGATATACTTATTCTACTTTCTTCTTTTGTTTGTTGCTTGTTTTTGTTTTTCAATTATAAGCATGTTATAAATCTGTAAATGGCTAAATAATACTTGGATCCCGAGCATAAACACAAAAATCTATGATCCGGACATCGTCTATTCTGCGGCTACTCGTAGAATAGAGGATGGTCGCTTGAACAACTAGTTTGTTCAAGTGACCTCTCTAAACGAATAGCACGACGATGACTTGGTGGTTTGGGCAATCCCTTTTGTCTAGGATTAAATTTTTTTAATCCGGGGACATCAAAGGGATCGCCATGGTCAAGCTACCGAGGTGAAGTGGGAAGCGAAGTTTTCCCTCACGGACTCGATAAGCAAAAACCCTTCAACCCAATCATCCCGGGTCCACATCTCCTCAGAGATGATTGCTTAAGATGTCAAAGCATATGTCTTCATGACCAAGATGACTTGAATTCCATAAGTCAAAGGAACATCGCACTTATGCTACAGTAAGAACTTCATTGACATATCCATATATGCAGAGAACCATATGAAGTCTTACAGCTGGTCACTCCAATGAACTAGTTACCATAACTAGCATCCATGATCAACTCCGGACATCCCAATGTCACCAGCCAGTGAGAAACAACTACTTGGATAATCCAAAGAGTATACCTCATTCTAGTCTCAACAAAATCGATGGTGTCCAAATCCATCAATTCATCGACTAGGGAAAATTCTAATACATCACAATTACACATGCAGAGATACTCACTAGTTGTGATCCAATCACAAATTCTCTCATGCTGTGAATTATATTGCGAACATTCAGTAAATGAGTTCAAGATCCTATCAAATACATGAAAACATGTATAATCAAATAGTGAATCTTCATTTATCATATAAATGGTTTAAACATAAGGTGATTACCATAGGACATCTCTCATATATAACTAACAAACTTCCACTTGGCCTAATGCCAATTGCCATAGTATCCAATACCATAAGCTCTAACATGACCCTCAAACTTGCTTTGAGGTAAGACCTTAGTTAAAGGATCCGCTAAGTTCTTTTTAGTGGGAATCTTTTCGATTTGAATTTCCTTCCTACTGATAATCTCTCTGATCAGATGATAGTGGCGAAGCACGTGTTTGGATGATTGATGAGACCACATCAAGTTCAGAGATGAACTTCTTGATCCAAACCGCTTCCTTTGCTGCTTCCAAAGCTGCAATGTATTCTGCCTCAGTGGCAGAATTCGCTATAGTGTCTTGCTTGAAACTTTTCCAACTTATTACGCCTCCATTCAAGGTGAACATGTACCCAGACTGAGACCTAGAATCATCTTTGCCTATCTGAAAGCTAGCATCCGTATACCCGCGTATCACCATGTCTCCTTCTCCATATATTAGGAACACATCCTTAATTCTTCTCAAGTACTTAAGGATCATCTTAACAGCCACCCTATTATCCATTCCTGGATCAGACTAGTATTTTTTCGTGACACTCAAAGCATATGATACATCGGGCCTCTTACATAACATAGCATACATGATAGATCCTATTGCGGATGCATAGGGAATCTTACTCATGCAAATCCTCTCGTCTTCTGTGCGTGGACACATAGACTTTGAAAGGTATATCCCATGTCTGATGGGAAGGAAACCTTTTTTGGATTCCAACATGCTAAACCTCTTTAGCACTCAGTCTATATATGTAGACTACGAAACACCAAGCAACCGATTTGATCTATCCCTATAGATCTTAATCTCGAGGATGTAGGTTGCTTCTCCCAGGTCTTTCATGGAGAACGACTTGGACAATCAAATTTTAACTGACTATAAGATAGAAACATTATTTCCTATAAGTAATATGTCATCGACATACAATACTAGGAACACGACTGCACTCCCACTAACCTTCTTGTACACACAAGGTTCGTCCGGTTTTTGTGAGAAATCAAACTTTTTGATTGTCTCATCAAAATAGATATTCAGCTCCTGGATGCTTGCTTCAATCCATATATGAACCATCATAATTTACATATTTTGGTTTTATCAACCGATGTGCAACCCTCAGACTGTATCATATACACGCCCTCGAGTAGGTTTCCATTAAGGAAAGTTGTTTTCACATCCATCTGTCATATCTCATAATCATAATGAGCCACTATAGCCAGAAGCATCTGAATGGATTTAAGCATAGCAATAGGCGAATAGGTCTCGTCATAATCAACACCTTGCTTTTGATGATATCCTTTCTCCACCAGTCTAGCCTTATAGGTAATCACATTACCATCCATGTCGGTCTTCTTCTTGAAAACCCACTTGCACCCTATAGGCTTTATGCCTTCAGGTGGGTCGACCAAGTTTCAAACTGTATTTTCATACATGGAATTCATTTCTGACTTTATGGCATTAAGCAATTTATCCCTTTCTGAAATTTTCAGAACTTCTTCATAACTGGTAGGCTCCTCATCATCAATGAGTAACACGTCATTCGATTCACTTATGAGAAATCCATATCTCTCAGGAATGTTACGTGTTCTACCAGATCTATGAAGATGTGGTGTCACAATAGGTCTAGCCAATGGCTCATCACTATGAGTTATCGGTTGTGGTGCTTCACCAGGTATCTCATCAATGTCTATTGGAGTCTCTCGAGCCTCTTTAAGCTCAACGACACTCCCACTATTTTCTTGCAAGAGAAACTCTTTCTCTAGAAACACAGCATGCCTTGAAACAAACACCTTTTGTTCCACAAGATGATAGAATTGGTAACCCCTTATTTCCTTAGGGTATCCAATAAATAGACATTTATCAGACTTAGCATCCAATTTGTCTGATATAGTCCGCTTCACATAAGCAGGACAACCCCATATCTTCAAGTAAGATACATGAGGTTTCTTACTATTCCATATCTTATATGGAGTAGTAGAGACTACCTTGGGCGGAACTCTGTTTAGCAAGTAAATAGCAGTCTGAAGTGCAAAAGGACTTGGGAAGATTCGCGTGATTCATCATCGACCTAACCATGTCCAACAAGGTTCGGTTTCATCTCATAGATACACCATTATGCTGTGGTGTATACAGCGGAGTCCATTGAGATAATATACCATTGTCCCTTAGATAATCCAAAAACTTATGACTCAAGTAATCACCATCTCGATCTGATCAAAGTATTTTAATACTCTTTCCAAGTTGTTTCTCTACTTCATTTCTGAATTCTTCAAACCCTTTAAAGGCTTCAGACTTATGTTTCATCAAGAACACATACCTAAACTGTGAGTGATCATCGGTGAAGGTAATGAAGTAGCTATAGCCTCCTAGAGCTTGAGTTTTCATAGGTTCGCATACATCAGTATGTATTAGACCAAGAAACTCTCCCACCGGTTCACCTTTTTCCCATAAAAGGTAACTTAGTCATCTTGTCATTTAAGCATGATTCACATGTATCGTATAAATCTAATTCAAACGATTCCAGAATTCCACATCAGTGTAATTCGGACATGTGTTTCTTGCTTGCATGGCGAAGATGACAATGCCACATGTAGATGTCTAATTGATTATCCTTTCGAGCACGCTTGTTGCCCACTTCGATATTGAAAATGTCACTGGATACGTCCAACCTATAAATACCATTGCTTAAAGTTCCAATTCCATAAAGAACGTCATTCAAAGTGATGTAACAACAATTGTTTCTAAAAGTTAAATGGTACCCATTTCTATTTAAACAAGAAATAGAAATGATGTTCTTTATCATCGAAGGAATATAAAAGCAATTGTCCTATTCTAAGACAAGTCTTGTAGGGAGTTTCAACAAATACGTTTCGATGGCGAGTGCAACAACCTTTTCTCCATTCCCAACACATAAGTTTGACTCTCCCTTGACGAGTCTTCTTCTATTCCTTAGCCCATATATGTTATTACATATATGTGAACCACACTCGGTATCCAATACCCAAGTGTCTAAGGAAATAGAATGACAATCAATAATGAAGATATCTGAAGAAGATGGGGCATCTAATGCCTTATTCTTCTTCACAGACTCAAGATAAATCATGCAATTTCTTTGCCAATGGACCTTCTTGCCACAATGATGGCAAGTGCCCTTTTGAGCTGGTTCTGTCTTTCTAGCCTTTTTCTTCTTCCCCTTCTGCTGTTCCTTTGACTTCCTCTCAGAACCTTTCTTTGAGGAATCAACTAGTAGCACCGTCCCCTTCTCATGCTTCACAGAAGGCTCTACAGTCTTCAGCATGTTGAGCAGTACCACAGATGAACCTTCTTGCATCTTAGAGGTGAAGAGGAGCTTGGAGACTTCGAACCTTTTGAATCTCACTTGTTCATCAAACAACCCATAAAGATGAAAGACTATAGTATGAGCATCCATATGCTCATGCTGCTTTCGCAGCTCGGGTACCATCGCGACTAGAATGATGCAACTCACTTTTTCAGAATGACTCACATGTTTCTATAAGCTAACAATTGGTCCAGAGTTGCGTTATCACTAGGACGGGCGGGAAGAGGCTCTTCGAGGACATACGCAAGCTTTTCTGCCTTGAGAACAATTCTCAAGTTTCTAAGCCAGTCCAAGAAGTTCGACCCAGTCAATTTATTCGAATTTAAAATAGAGCGCAAATTCAAAGACATCATGATCGAGCGATTAACCTAGAAATACAAATCAAGCATATAAGAGAAAATGATTTTAAAATGCATCAACATACATTTACAAAATCCCATTCATTTTTCGAATTTCAAAACCCCAAAATCACTTCGGGAGATTGTAGGTTCATCTCCGAATGGGCTGATATCCAACATAGATATGAACAACCTTAGAGAGAATCCAACAAGCCATTCATAGCTACAATGGTAGGTATCAAGTATATCGATTGCATATCACATATATGCAACTATCACAATGTGCTATCAACTAATTGAATGTTTACACATACATCGGGTTGTTAACTCATTAACAAGTATGCATCATATGCATAGCACCCAACTTCAACTCCCTTCACATCGACCTTAGAAAGAGTCCAACAAATTGATGCTCCAAGTTAGAGCCAACCCATTGATCGAGAAATAGTTTTAATATGGTTAGAGCGTATTAAACCAATTAGCCCGGCTTGGAGAAAGTCCAACAACCAAAGCTGACGATTGACCTCTGACTCTTACCATATTAGTATTAAACTATTCCATGGTTTGAACATGTTCAGGTTCGAGCCGGGCTTGGAGAGAGTCCAACAACCCAAACAAGAAACAAAACTCCATTTCTAACCATATTAATGGAAGGTGTAGGCTTTAAAATTGTATAAGGGTTTTAATATCTCATCCTCTTTACATGCAAATAACTATTATCTACATGGCATGACATGACATGCATCTACATGTCACGACACACATGACATAATGATATGCATCTAATGCAATTATATGACATACAATTATGCCATGTAATTATTTCCTTATATGTCATAACTATTTATGGAAATAAAATACGTTTGAGATTTGATTCCCCAAATCAAATCATGATTAAATTAGGAAATAAATTTCCAAATCTAATCACATATTTTATTTATAGAAAGTCTTAATTAAGGAAAGTCAAATTTAATTTAGGAAACAAATTTCCTAAATTGCCAAAACTATTTATGGAAATAAAATATGTTTTAGATTTGATTCCCAAATCAAATCATGATTAAATTAGGAAACAAATTTTCAAATCTAATCACATATTTTATTTATGGAAAGTGTTAATTTCCATAAATACTTCTAAACTTTCCAAAAGTAGAAAATTTCCATAAACACTTCTAAACTTTCCAAAATTAGAAAATTTTCATAAATACTTCTAAACTTTCCAAAAATAAAAAATTTCCATAAATACAATTAAGACTATCACAAAATAATTTTACGATTATGTCGAAACACAACCTGGGCTCAAATACATGAAAACATGTATACTCAAATAGTGAATTTTCATTTATCATTTAAATGGTTTAAACATAAGGTGATTGCCTTAGGACATCTCTCATATATAACTAACAGATCAATGGTATTTCCTAAGTCTAACAAATTGGTGGAGTACCTAGGAGGAGGATAGCCTACTGCTTGAAATTGGTTGATGCAATCTTGGAAGCCCTATTGCAAAAAAGAAAAACCCAGATCTAAGAACATGTCCTTGATTGCAGCAGAAGTCCCAAATGTTTCTTGTATGATTCTTGTTTCTTCCTTGGAGGGCGGTCGGGTTCTTAAAATGTCTAAAGAATTCTGTAAGTAAGTTGTTTGAAAATGGAGGGTTGAAAGTTCTACTCGGTCGGCTTGAGCCTTTATGTAGGAGGCTTGGAGTTCTCTCTCAAGTCTTTGATAAGCATGTTGTAGTGATAAATCGCGAGCTTGACATTCCTATAATTCTTTCTTTAGGGTAGTAGTATATTGGATCCATTGATTGTTTAGATGACTTATGCTTGTGAGGCCCTACCAAGTCAAATGTTAGGATCAATCACAACTAGTAAAAGAAATAGTGTACTGATCTTGTTAATACTGGATAAAAGGGAATATGGTAAATCTTGGACTAGGGGAGAAGGAGGAGGATTTTGTGTGATTTGGCAAGAAGGGGAAGGTTGGAGGAAAGGTGCTGAGTTACAAGGGTGAAGTTGAATTGGGTTTATACGAAAGAGGGGGGGGGTGAATATTGTTGGAAGCCTATAATAAGATTGATTTTGAAAAGAAAAAAATAGTAGGAATGTATATATGTTATATAAATATACAGGAATATGGTTAAGATGATTATTACCGAGCATATCAGTCGACTACAGGGGGAAATTCAACCTGATCGATGAAAGTGTTGATTTGGTGAGTAATTGATTTACGTCGAATTATTCTTCTGTTAATGATAAGGTAATCAATTGATAATCAGGGTTATCCCGGTAATGACCTAGGGAGGGACGAGTGAAGGGAAAGTTGCATTTCGCTTCTTCCCTTTGGTCGCTTGTGCATGACAATCCTGTCTCACATCCCCGGATTAAAATTTTATTAATTAAAACTAATCCGGACGGAGATGGATTACCCAAGCAACCGATTCATCATCGTGCTATTCGATTTGAGTGGTCGCTTGAACAAACTTGTTGTTCAAGCAACCTAACTCTTTTCCTCGATTAGCCGAGGAATAGATGATGTACGGATCACCGGTTTTTGTGTTTATGATCGGGGTCCATATCAATCAATAACATACAAATACAAAAGGACAAGAATCAAAACTAAACAAGATTATACCTCTTGTTTTACCTCTTGATCTTCTATTGTATTCCTATGCTCTTCTTGGATGTCGTGTGGGCGATGATCTACCAATAATCGAAGCCTCCTAGACCACGCATCTTCCCTTCCTTACTCTCTTCGAACAAGGGAAGAAAATCCACCCTTCTTCTCCTTGCTTGTGCCGACCACCAAACACCAAGTCCTTGGTGTCCGCCACCCCAAAGGAGAGGGAGAAAATGTGCGCTAACCAAAACAAAGGAAGAAAGAACTCTAGCCTTTGTTGCCGCCGACCCTAGGAAATGGAGAGGTGATGCTGGCCAAGATGAAAGGAAAAGCTCTAGCCCTCTTGTTGCCGCCGCCCCTTGGAGAAGGAGAAGAGGCGCCGACAATGGAGAAGGAAAAAACCCTATAACTCCAAACCTTGCCGTCGGCACTAGGAGCAAACCCTAGCTCACCCAAGCCTTGCCGCCCAAGCCTCTCCAATGCCAACCCATAAAAAACCTACCTTTTGGTCTAGGCTTCATGAGGTATTTATAATAGGCTACAATAGGGACCATGAGGAGGAGTTGGATCTTGACCACCCAATGGATCTGAACCACATATAACCCGATCCATTAATGATGATCCATTCCACTAGAGGATCATCATTGATCTACCTCACCAACCTCCATAATTAAATATGGGCTCCACATATTAATTGTACAAAATATCTCCCCATGTTTAAGATATCGAATGCCCATTAATTAATTAAATTACTGACAATTTAATTAATTAATATCTAACTATATGAGTAATGCCACTCATCCTTATCATCATTTTGGACCATGTCCACCTGCAGGATTAACAGGATGAACTTTATGAGCTCCTTAAGGAGACATCATCATCCTATTATATAAGACACGATTTCGTCCTATAATCAACAGCACACCATGTAAATAATATTATTTACCAACTTACCAGGCCTATCAATTTAATACATAAATCTCACCCATTGGTAAATCAAAGAAATAAATATTAAGTACATGTGCCCGTTATTATATTGGGATTAAGAGCATGCACACCATAATATCTGAGGTCTGATTCAATTATATAGTCAGTATAAATTGAATCACCTCTAAATCGGTTCAGCTCAATACACACAAAGTGTACTAGTGTAATTCTATGGTCAAGATAAACCAATACAAAATTACACTACAACCATGCCAATGGTTTGTCCAAAACCATCTTGGTTGTGAGTCTCGACTTATATTCTACAAGGAACTGATTGTTGGAATGTATACTGAAAGCCTAGCTCTTTTATATGAACATTTTTATTTTGAAATAAGAATCACATGATCATTGTTTACACTTTATATTTATTATATGTGTGCATATTGTCTAATACTTTACATTGTAGATAACATGGTGCTTAGTGTGGCACAGAAGATCATGTTATCAGTCCCTTGTAGAATATAAGTAGAGGCTCACAACCAAGATGGTTTTGGACAAACCATTGGCATGGTTGTAGTGTAGCTTGGTATTGTTTTGTCTTGAACATAGAGTTACACTAGTACACTTAGGTGTATTGAGCAGGACCGACATAGAGGTGATTCAATTTATTGCTGACTACATAATTGAATCGGACCTCGGATATTATGTTGTACATGCTCTTAATCCTGATATAATAATGGGCACATGTACTTAGTATTTATTTCTTTGATTTACCAAAGGGTGAGATTTATATGGATTAAATCAATATGCCCGGTAAGTTGGGAAATGATATTATTTACATGGTGTGCCGTTGATTATAGGAGGAAACCGTGTCCTATATATTAGGTTGATGATGTCCCCTTGAGGAGCTCATAAGGTTCATCATGTAAACCCTGCATGTTGACTTAGTCAACATGATGATAAGGTTGAGTGGTACTACTCGAGGAGTTAGATGTTAATTGATTGATGGTCAGTAAATCAATTAATTGACGAACATTCGATATCTTAAACACGGGGAGATGGATGTACGAATAATGTATGGAGCCCATATTAATTTATGGGGGTTGGTGAGGTAATTCAATGATGATCCTCTAGTGGAATGGAACATCATTGATGGATCAAGTTTGTGTGGTTCTGATCCATCGGGTGGCCAAGATCCAACTCCTCCTCATGGTCCCTATCATAGCCTAATATAATCCTCATGAAGCCTAGATCCAATGATGGAAAACAAATCCCTAGATCCAACGGTGGAGATTAAATCTCTAGATCCGACGATTGAGATTAAATCTCTAGATCCAACGGTTGAGATTAAATCCCTAGATCCGACGATGGAGATTAAATCTCTAGATCCGACGGTTGAGATTAAATCTCTAGATCCGACGGTTGAGATTAAATCCCTAGATCCGACGGTGGAGATTAAATCTTTATATCCGACGGTTGAGATTAAATCTCTAGATCTGACGGTTGAGATTAAAACCCTAGAACCGACGGTGGAGATTAAAACAAGGCTTAAGACCAACTCTATATAAGGGGGCTTAAGGTTGGGCGGCAAGAAGGTTGTTGAAGTTGGTTGGTTTTGGAAATTAGGGTTTTGCCTATCAATAGCTTGGGCGGCAAGAAGCCCTAAGGAGGAAACCCTAATTAGATTAGGGTTTGGCTCTTTGGTTGGGCGGCTAGGGTTTGCAAGAAGGTGGGTGGCAACTATAGGAGAGGAGCTCTTCTTCTTCCTAGGGTGTGGCCGGCTCCTTCCTCTCTTTCCTCTACCTTGGTCGGCGTGCAACCTATTGCTCTTCTCCTCTTCTTTTCCTCTTGGCCGGCGGCACAAAGGAACTAGGGATTGTTCCCTTGTTCGGTTCCTTGGTTGGCCATCTTGTTCTCTCTATTCTTGGGGCCAGTGACATCAATCCTTTGTGGATTGGTGGTTGGCTCAAGCAAGAAGGGAAGGAGAGTTCTTCTTTCTTTCGATTGAAGAAGATCAAGGAAGCTTCAACTTGTGGAGGATCTTCGCCCACACGAAGTCTACAAGGAGGCTAGGACATACGAAAAAAGATCAAGAGGTATAGAAGTTTTACAAGTTTTATTATTGATCTTTGTATGTTCTTATTAATATGTATATATGTGTTGATTATACATGTCTACATCCATATGTATTTGTATAATCATGGACCCCGAAGATAAACACAAAAATCGGCGATCCGTCCGTCATCTCTTCCGCGGCTAACCAACTAGAAGAGTTTGGTTGCTTGAACAACTAGTTTGTTCAAGCAATCGCTCAAATCGTTAGCACGACGACGAATTGGTTGAGCTTAGGAAACTCATCCCATCCGGATTAGTTTTCATTAGTGAAAATTTTAATCCGGGGACATGGGAGCCAATGAGCCTCCGAGCACAATGCCATCAAAATGGTATCAGAGCCACGGTTTCCGGTTTTGTGTGTTTTGGATTTGGTTACTTTCATGCACTTATCATATATTGTATATGCCGGATGATAGTAGAATGTGCGTAGGATATCTTTTTGGTTGCAGGCATAAGATTCAACTATTATGGCTATATATGTGTGTATGTGATTGCATGTGTGTGTGATTGTATATTATTTGAATCCTCGGGATTGACGAGGCTAGATTAGTATTTAATTTTTGTAATTAAATATGGCATTGTTTAGCTGATCATTCTAGTTTACTTTTGATCTAGATAGTTTGTACACTCCTTCGTGGAGTATAGGATCGATGGATGTAAATTAAAATGATATATCTCGGCTCGGATCTCCTTTGTGGCTTGCGCACAGAAAAGGTGGAGCGAACGAGGTGGAGACACGGCGGGACGCATATTGGAGAACAAAGCCATAATAGTTGGAAAAAATTCTGTTTTTTCCATATTTATTGCTGATTTGTTTTATATGCATGTTGTGTGTGCTTGAAAATTCCTCATTTTCAATTTACTAAGTGGGAGAGGGATATTTTAATTAATTCCCGTGGCCTCCATTACAATTTGACGTGTGATGCAACAAACATGCGTGTCGGCTCTGAGTGCCTTCCTCCCCATCGGATGGGTTTGTTTGCGGATCACTAGGTCAAATAATGGTTATAGGAAATTATTTAGGAGCGTGTGTACTTCCCCATCGGTAAGGCACATAATCCGAGATAATTCCCTTAGTATCGTGTAATGGTGCACACTTAGATGCAAATAAAAAGTATCCTCCCCATCGGAGTCACTGCTTTTATTTGTAAAGCCAAAGAGGAACCAACTATTAATTTTATTTGTCAAAAAGTAAGGTTGACAAGATAATAAAATTAATGGGTAAAACCTCCTCTTACAAATGTAGAATTCGTATATGTCCACACTATCGTGGCATATGATATTCTCGGTGTTTTGAGGTGTTGGTTGATTTTGAAATTTTATTGTTTGAGGAATCAATAATTTTTTGAAATCTACAGTAATGATCTATGTGATTCTAAGGATTTTCAAAATTGACTTTCAGTCCACTTGTTTTGATACTAAAAGAAAATAAACTTACTGTTCATAATTATGATGATTGAAAAAGAATCTAGATATTGTCTCACCTGCTAAGGAGTACAAGTATGCACTCTTCGAAGAGTGTCCTCAAGCCATGGTTGCTCAAAAAGGTTTCTACTTCTAAGTCGAAAGGCAAGAAGAAAGAGAAACAAGGTGGAGCAAAAGTAGTGGGAGGATCTCAGGGAGGAGTGAAGAAGCCAAAAGGCAAGTACTTCACTTACAAGTAGGATGAACATTGGAAGATGGACTGTCCCAATCCAGAGAAGAACAAAGATATATCCTTTGGACTAGTCGTTGAAACATGATTAGCGATGTTATCTACCGGCACCTGGTGTGTAGATACGGGAGCCACTAATCATGTCTGCAATACTTTGCAGGGGTTCCAGGAAACCCGACGACTAGCTGAGGGAGAGATTACCATCTTCATGGGCAATGCTTCAAAGGTGGCGGCTATTGAGGTGAGAGACGTTTATTTATCTTTTGATAGGAATAAAGTTTTGGTTTTGAGAAATTGTCTTTTTGTACCTACTTTTAGAAAGAATCTAATTTCAGTTTCTAAATTGTTTATGGATGGATATTCTGTTTCTTTTAATGAAAGAGTTGTTATAAAAAGAAATAGAGAGATTATCTGTTTAGGTACATTGGTTGGCAATTTGTATACTATTGAACCAAAAGCTTCCACGATGCATATAGAAGTGAATAACTCATCTTCTAAGTCTAATAAGAGAAAAGAACCTTCGAAAATGAACCAGACATATCGTTGGAATCTTAGGCTTGGTCATATTAACCTAAGCAGAATTCAAAGGTTGATAGCTGATGGACCTTTGAGTTCATTAGTGGTGGAGGATTTCCCAACCTGCGAATCTTGCTTGGAGGGTAAAATGACCAAGAGGCCTTTTAAGGCTAAGGGGTATAGAGCCAAAGATGTATTGGAATTGGTTCATTCTGATTTGTACGGTCCTATGTCTATCCAGGCTAGAGGTGGCTTTGAATACTTTGTCTCTTTTATAGACGATTATTCAAGGTATGGATACATTTACTTGATGCGCCGCAAGTCTGAATGCTTTGACAGGTTCAAAGAATTCAAGGCTGATGTGGAGAACCATCAAGGTAAAAGTATCAAGACACTACGATCTGATCATGGTGGCGAGTACCTCTTGGGAGAGTTTAGGAGTTACTTATCAGAGGATGGGATTCAATCCCAATTGTCTACACCTGGCACACCCCAGCAGAATGGTGTGGCGGAGCGAAGGAATAGGACTCTTATGGAGATGGTCAGATCGATGATGAGTTATTCTGAGTTACCTGATTAGTTACGGGGTTTGCTCTGAAATGGCGGCACACATTCCAGACTTGATTCCATCTAAGTCGTACTCTACTCCCACGTGTGGTGGCAAAGCCTAGTCTAAGACATATTCGGTTTGGGGTAGTCCAACACATGTCTTTGAAGGAGATCTTTGGTAAGTTGGAATCTCATCTGAGTGCGCTTGTTTGTTGGCTACCCTAAGGGAACGAAGGGTGGTTTGTTCTATAGTCCTAGAGATCAGAAGGTGATCGTGAGTACGAATGCCAGATTTCTAGAGGACGACTATGTGATGAACCACAAGCCCACGAGTAGGATTGTTCTTGAGGAGTTGGGAAGTCCGACTTCATCACCGGTACAAGAGGAAATACCAGTCAGCACCGCTGCGTGTCACAGAGCATACACAGGAGGCACCTCGTCGTAGTGGGAGGGTTGTTAGACAACCCGAGAGATTCATGTTCTTGGGAGAGTCTTCGGACTTAGTCCCTGGTAAACATGAACCTGATCCCTGGATATATGACGAGGCACTCCAAGATAGAGATGCAATATCTTGGCAAAGAGCGATGAATTCAGAGATAGAATCTATGGATTCTAATCATGTCTGGGAGCTAGTAGAACCACCCGATGGTGTGAAAGCCATTGGATGCAAGTGGATCTACAAGAGAAAGAGAGGAGTAGACGGGAAGGTTGAGACCTTCAAAGATAGGCTTGTTGCGAAAGGGTATACTCAGAAAGAGGGTATCGATTATGAGGAGACCTTTTCACCGGTAGCTATGCTTAAGTCTATCCGGATTCTCTTATCTATTGCTGCTCATGAGGATTATGAGATTTGGCAGATGGATGTCAAGACAGCTTTCCTTAACGGAAGTCTTGAGGAAAACATCTATATGAAGCAACCAGAGGGATTCATTGAAAAGGGCAAAGAGCATCTTGTGTGTAAGCTTAATCGGTCCATTTATGGATTAAAGCAAGCTTCTAAATCTTGGAACATCCACTTTGATGAGGTAATCCAGTCATATGGATTTATTCAAAGTCTGGATGAGCCTTGTGTATACATGAGATGTGATGGAAACGTAGTGGTATTTCTTGTACTATACGTAGATGACATTTTGTTAGTTGGCAACAATATCAGAGTGTTATCAGACGTAAGGGTATGGTTGTCCAAACAGTTTGATATGAAGGACTTGGGAGAAGTGGGACACATCGTTGGGATCAAAGTGATAAGGGATCGCAAGAAAATGATGTTGTGCTTATCTCAAGCTTCATACATTGACACTATCCTTGCTCATTTTAGCATGCAGAACACCAAGAAAGGTTTTCTACCTTTTAGGCATGGAGTACCTTTATCTAAAGAGATGTGTCCCAAAACATCAAAGGAGATAGAGGAGATGAAGGCGGTTCCTTATGCTTCGGCAGTAGAAAGCCTCATGTATGTTATGCTATGTACGAGACTAGATATCTACTTTACCGTGGGCATGGTTAGCAGATATCAAAGTAATCCTGGACAGGGATATTGGACTGCGGTAAAGCATATATTGAAGTACCTGAGAAGGACTAGGGATTATATGCTGGTTTACCGGGCATATCAATTATTCCCTGTGGGTTACACGGATTCTGATTTCCAATCAGATAGGGATAACAGTAAGTCTACCTCGGGTTTTGTGTTTACTTTGGGAGGTGGAGCCATTGTATGCAGGAGTGTCCAGCAGAAATGCGTGGCGGACTCGACCATGGAAGTTGAGTATGTGGTGTTAGTAATATATGAGAGATGTCCTAAGGCAATCGCCTTATGTATGAACCATTTATATGATAAATGAAGATTCACTATTTGAGTATACATATTTTATGTATTTGATTGGATCTTAAACTCATTTACTGAATGTCCACGATACGATTCACAGCATGAGAGAATTTGTGATTGGATCACAACTAGTGAGTATCTCTACATGTGTAATTGTGATGTATCGGAATTATCCCTAGTCAATGAATTGATGGATTTGGACACCATCAATTCTGTCGAGACTAGCACGAGGCATACTCCTTGGTGTATCCAAGCAGCTGATTCTCACTGGCTGGAGACATAGTGATGTCCGGAGTTGATAGTGGATGCTAGTTATGGTAACTAGTTCATTGGAGTGACCAGCCGTAAGACTTCATATGGTTCTCTGCATATATAGATATGTCAATGAAGTTCTTACTGTGGCTTAAGTGCGATGTTCCTTTTACTTGCGGTATTCAAGTCATCTTGATCATGGAGACTTATGCTTTGACATCTTAAGCAAACATCTCTAAGGAGATGTGGACCCGGGATGATTGGGTATAAGTCGAAGTGATCGAAGGTGTTTGAATAGCCTATAAAGGATTCACCACTCCTTGCGAGGAGATGTATACCCATGGCCTCTCGTCGGATTGTTACTAAAGTCTTTGGCCAAAGCATTACATGTTTAGAGTAAGGTACTCTTCGATACATGTGGAGTAACTAGAATCCGTAGGATGAGGAAATGATACTTGGGCTAGGTGTGACGTAGTCAGCCTAGTGGGGACTGACACAATAGACCATGTCCTGAACCAAGTGGGTATAAGATGAGTGAAGGGAATGGGGCACGATTCATTCGAGCGACTGAAGGGTTTCAGAAATAGTTCTGGATCAACCGTTGATCTTTTCGGTTAATTGGGGATCATGATGTACTACTAGGTGCCACTCATGATCGTTCTATAATTAATGGTTAATTATAGACGGCCAACATAAACCGATAACCTATTTGGTCACACGCACAACGAGTGTAATCCAAAGGATTTAAAACGAGCTTGAGAATGGGATTCTCAGACCGAGAGAAACTATGTTTGGTTGGACCAAACATAAAGCGAGCTTGAAATTGTTTCAGTCGCAATGGAAGCGTGGATGGGCAGTGTCTTATGAAGACATAATGGATGGACCAAAATGGTTTGGTTCTAATCCAATGGATAAGAATAAACCAAAGGGTTTGGTTTATTTTAAACGAATGAACCAAAAGTTGGTTCGGTTCGTTTTAACTTAAAATAAACCATCATGGTTTGGTTTATTTTAACTTATCTTAATGGAGCGGGTTAACGGGCTTTAATGGATATGATCCATTAACCATTAAGAGAATTAGTTCTCTATAAAATAGGATTAAACCTAACCTAAACCTAATCTAATTGTGGCCCAACATCAAGAAGTTGCCGCCCACCCTTGTTGAAGGTTTTGGCGCCAACTCAAAGAGCAGCCACCGCCCAGCTTGTGTGCAGCCGTCCAAGTGGTTGTCGGCGTCAAGCTCCAGCCGGTGAACCTCGCGACCCTCGGTGATCCCCTATAGGTTTGGCATCAAGGTGAGTTTTCTCTCCTTGTTTTGGCGGCGCCTATCTCCTCCACCAAGCTGTCCAGTTTTCTGGACAGCTTCTTCTCCTTCGGGCGTCGTTTGAAGCGGCGGTTGAGTGCTCCGACAGCGGCTAACTTACCGGGGATTTGCTCTCCGATAATCCTCGGTGGTGGAGGATGAAGGATTCGTCAATCGGTTGTACCTCTCGGAGAAGCAAGTCTTGAGGACTTGTTTTTAGGTCCGAATTTGGATTCGGATCGTGATCATCTCTCGATCACGTCGTCTTCAACACGAGGCTAGTAACCCGTACGAAGACGAAGCTCGTGGCTTGGCGAAGTCATCTCGAGGAGCTCGGCGTGGATACGGATAGAGACGATTCTTACGAGAATCGTTCCGGTTGATGCCGTTCCCGCTACACGTCATACGGAAGGTATAACGTAGTTTAATTTCTTTTATTGCAATTCTAATTTACGGTTATGTCTACACTTGTTGTAATAGCATGCGTGTGTAGTGTGTGTTGTAATAAATAGGAGTATTTATTATTTTTATTGCTTCCGCTGTGCTCATGTTTACGAAACATGATCGAACACACACACGCCGCGGTGCCGGAAACCCAACAGTGGTATCAGAGCCCAGGTTGTGTTTCGACATAATCGTAAAATTGGTTTTGCGATAGTCATAATGTATTTCTGGAAGTTTTCTAAATTTTGGAAATTTAGAAGTATTTATGGAAATTTTTCAATTTTGGAAAGTCTAGAAGTATTTATGGAAATCTTCCACTTTTGGAAAGTTGGAAGTATTTATGGAAATTTATATTGTCCATAAATAAAATATTTGATTAGATTCTGGAAATTTGTTTCCTAATTTAATCATGATTTGATTTGGGAAATCAAATCTTAAAATATTTTAATTTCCATAAGTAGTTTTAAAGATTTAGGAAATTGGTTTCCTAAATAGATTTTCCTTAATCAAATAATTCCATGAATAAAATATGTGATTAGATTTGGAAATTTGTTTCCTAATTTAATTATGATTTGATTTGAAGAATCAAATCTTAAACATATTTTATTTCCATAAATAGTTATGACATATAAGGAAATAATATACATGACATAATTGTATGCCATGTAATTGCATTAGATGCATAACATTATGCCATGCGTGTCGTGACATGTAGATGTATGCCATGCCATGTAGATAATAGTTATTTGCATGCAAAGAGGATGAGACATAAAAACCCTTAATCAATATTAAAGCCTACACCTTCCATTAATATGGTTAGAACCAGAGTTCTGTTTCTTGTTTGGGTTGTTGGACTCTCTCCAAGCCCGGCTCGAACATGAATATGTTCAAACCATGGAATAGTTTAATACTAATATGGTAAGAGTCAGAGGTCAATCGTTAGCTTTGGTTGTTGGACTCTCTCCAAGCTGGGCTAATTGGTTGAATGCGCTCTAACCATATTAAAATTATGTCCTGATTAATGGGTTGGCTTTAACCTGGAGCATCGGTTTGTTGGACTCTCTCCAAGGTCGATGTAAAGGGAGGTGAAGTTGGGTGCTATGCATATGATGCATACTTGTTAATGTGTTAACAACCCGATGTATGTGTGAACATTCAATTAGTTGATAGCACATTGTGATAGTTGCATATACGTGATATGCAATCGGTATAGATGATACCTACCGTCGTAGTTATGAATGGCTTGTTGGACTCTCTCCAAGGTTGTTCATAACTATGATGGATATCAGCCCATTCGGAGATGGACCTACAATCTCCCGAAGTGATTTTGGGGTTTTTTGAAATTCGAAAAATGAATGGGATTTATAAATGTATATTGATGCATTTTAAATCGTTTTCTCATATATGCTCGTTTTGTATTTCTAGGTCAATAAATTGATCATGACGTCTTTGAATTTGCGCACTATTTTGGATTCGAACAAACTGACTGGGCCTAACTTCCTGGACTGGCTTAGAAACCTGAGAATTGTTCTCAAGGCGGAAAAGCTTGCATATGTCCTTGAAGAGCCTCTTCCTGACCGTCCTAAGGACGATGCAACTCCGGACCAAATGTTGGTCTATCAGAAGCATGTGGCAGATTCTGAGCTGGCGAGTTGCATCATGCTAGCGGCGATGGTACCTGAGCTGCAGAAGCAGCATGAGCATATGGATGCTAACACTATGGTCTTCCATCTTCATGAGTTGTTCGATGAGCAAGCGAGATCCGAAAGGTTCGAGGTCTCTAGGCTCCTCTTCACCACGAAGATGCAAGAAGGTTCGTCATGTGCGGTTTGTGCTAAAGATGAGCGGGTACATCGGCTGACTAGCTACCCTCGGTTTTGTGATGGATCATGAGTTAAGTATTGACTTAATTCTGCATTGTTTGCCCAAGAGTTTCTCGCAATTTGTGATGAACTATCGGATGAACAAATTGGAATCCACCATTCCCGAGCTCCTCAATATGCTGAAGACTGTGGAGCCTTCTGTAAAGCATGAGGAGAAGGCGGTTACATTAGTTGATTCCTCAAAGAAAGGTTCTAAGAGGAAGGCAAAAGAACGAGAAGAAAGGAAAGAAGAAAAGGCAAAGAAAGGCGAACCAGTAAAAGGGCACTTGCCATCATCAGCAAGGAAGGCCATAGCGAAGAAACTGCAAGATTTATCTTGAGTCCATGAAGAAGAAGAAGGCATCCGATGCCCCATCCTCTTGTATCTTCGTTATTGATTGTCATTCTATTTCCTTAGACACTTGGGTATTGGATCTGGGTGTGGCTCACATATATGTAATGACATCTGAGGCTAAGGAATAGAAGAAGACTTGTCGAGGAGTCAAATTTGCGAGTTGGCAATGGAGCAAAGGTTGCTGCTACGCCATCGAACTTATTTGTTGAAGCTCCTAGTGGACTAGTCTTGGGCAATTGCTATTATGTTCCTTCTCTAATAAAGAACATTGTTTCTATTTCTGCTTAAATAGAAATGGTTTCCATTTAACGTTTAGTAACAATTGTTGTTATATAACTTTGAATGGCGTACTTTATGGGCTGGAACTTTGAGTAATGACATTTATCGTTGGGCGTATCCAGGTGACATTTTCAATATCGAAGCGAGCAACACGCGTGCTCGAAAGGATAATCACATAGACTCCTATATGTGGCATTGTCGTCTTGGCCATATAAGCGAGAAACGCATGTCCGAATTACACCGATGTGGAATTCTGGAATCGTTTGAATTGGATTCATACGATACATGCGAATCATGCTTAAAAGGCAAGATGACTAAGTTACCTTTTACTGGAAAAGGTGAACGAGTGGGAGAGTTACTAGGTTTAGTACATACTGATGTGTGTGGACCTATGTCAACTCAAGCATTAGGAGGCTATAGCTACTTCATTACCTTCACCGATGATCACTCACGGTTTGGGTATGTGTTCTTGATGAAACACAAGTCTGAAGCCTTTGAAAGGTTCAAAGAATTCAGAAATGAAGTAGAGAAACAACATGACAAAAGTATTAAAATACTTCGATCGGATCGAGGTGGTGAATACTTAAGTCAAGAGTTTCTTGATTATCTAAGAGACAATGGCATATTGTCTCAATGGACTCCGCCCTATACACCACAGCATAATGGTGTATCTGAGAGGCGTAATCGGACCTTGTTGGACATGGTCAGGTCAATGATGAATCATGCGACTCTTCCCAAGTCCTTTTGGGGTTATGCACTTCAGACAGCTGTTTACTTGTTAAACAGAATGCCTACCAAGGTAGTCTCAAATACTCCATATGAGATATGGAATGGTAAGAAACCTCATGTATCTTACTTGAAGATATGGGGTTGTTCTGCTTATGTGAAGCGGACTGTATCAGACAAATTGGATGCTAAGTCTGATAAATGTCTATTTATTGGATACCCTAAGGAAACAAGGGGTTACCAATTCTATCATCCTGTGGAACAAAAGGTGTTTGTTTCAAGGCATGCTGTGTTTCTAGAGAAAGAGTTTCTCTTGCAAGAAAACAGTGGGAGTATCGTCGAGCTTGAGGAAACTCGAGATACTCAAATAGACATTGATGAGATACCTGGTGAAGCACAACAGCCGACAACTCATAGTGATGAGCAATCAATTTGGACCTAATGTAACACCACATCTTCGTAGATCTGGTAGAACACGCAATATTCCTGAGAGATATGGATTTCTCGTAAGTGAATCGAACGACGTGTTACTCATTGATGATGAGGAGCCTACCAGTTATGAAGAAGTGCTGACAAGTTCAGAAAGGGATAAGTGGCTTGGTGCCATGAAGTCGGAAATGGATTCCATGTACGAAAACCAAGTTTGGAACTTGGTTGACCCACCTGAAGGCATAAAGCCTATAGGGTGCAAGTGGGTTTTCAAGAAGAAAACCGACATGGATGGTAATGTGATTACCTATAAGGCTAGATTGGTGGCGAAAGGATATCGTCAAAAAGCAAGGTGTTGATTATGACGAAACCTATTTGCCTGTAGCTATGCTTAAATCCATTCGGATGCTCCTGGCCATAGCGGCTCATTATGATTATGAGATATGGCAGATGGATGTGAAAATAGCTTTCCTTAATGGAAACCTGCTCGAGGACGTGTATATGATACAACCTGAGGGTTTCACATCGGTTGACAAAACCAAGGTATGCAAATTGCGACGATCCATTTATGGATTGAAGCAAGCATCCAGGAGCTGGAATATCCGTTTTGATGAGACAATCAAAAAGTTTGATTTCTCACAAAATCGGAGCGAACCTTGTGTGTACAAGAAGGTTAGTGGGAGTGCGATCGTGTTCCTAGTATTGTATGTCGATGACATATTACTTATAGGAAAGCGATGTGTCAATCTTACTGATCGATGAAGGTTTGGTTATCCAAGACATTCTCCATGAAAGACAGGAGAAGCAACCTACATCCTTGGGATTAAGATCTATAGAGATAGATCGAAATGGTTGCTTGGTCTTTTCGTCTACATATATAGGCCAGTGCTAAAGAGGTTTAGCATGTCGGAATCCAAGAAAGGTTATCTCCCATCGGGCATGGGGTACACCTTTCAAGTCTATGTGTCCGCGCCGAAGGGATTTGCATGAGTAAGATTCCCTATGCATCCATAATAGGATCTATCATGTATGCTATGTTATGTACGAGGCCCGATGTATCGTATGCTCACGAGTGTCACGGCAGATACGATCGATCCGAGAATGGATCATTGGGTAGGCTATTAAGGCGATCCTTAAGTACTTGAGAAGAACTAAGGATGTGTTCCTAATATATGGAGAAGGGACATGGTGATACGCGGGTATCTGGATGCGACTTCGAGACGACAAGGATGATTCAGTCTCGATGCGGATCGTGTTCACCTTGAATGGGGCGCGATGAGTTGGAAAAGTTCCAAACAAGAGGCGTAGCGGATTCTACCGCGAGGCGAGAATATATTGCGGCCGGAGCGGCAAAAGGCGGTTTGGATCAAGAAGTTCGTTCATGAACTTGGTGTGATTCGGCCATTGTTGAAGCAATACCGGTCTCACTGCGACAACAATGGAGCAATTGCACGACAGCGAAAGAGCCAAGGTCTCATCAACGATCCAAACATGTGCCGCGCTATCATCTTATCGGAGAGATCATCGGTAGGAGCGAAATACAAATCGAGAAAATTCCCCTTGAAAGGAACTTAGCGGATCCCTTGACTAAAGCATTACCTCAAAGCAAGTTTGAGGGTCATGTTAGAGACTATGGTATTGGATCTGTAGCGATTGGCATTAGGCCAAGTGGGAGTCTGTTAGTAATATATGAGAGATGTCCTAAGGCAATCGCCTTATGTATGAACCATTTATATGATAAATGAAGATTCACTATTTGAGTATACATATTTTATGTATTTGATTGGATCTTAAACTCATTTACTGAATGTCCACGATACGATTCACAGCATGAGAGAATTTGTGATTGGATCACAACTAGTGAGTATCTCTACATGTGTAATTGTGATGTATCGAATTATCCTAGTCGATGAATTGATGGATTTGGACACCATCAGTTCATCGAGACTAGCACGAGGTATACTCCTTGGTGTATCAAGCGGTGATTCTCACTTGGGGGAGACATAGTGATGTCGAGTTGATCGTGGATGCTAGTTATGGTAACTAGTTCATTGGAGTGACCAGTAGTAAGACTTCATATGGTTCTCTGCATATATAGATATGTCAATGAAGTTCTTCTTGTGGCTTAAGTCGATGTTCCTTTGACTTGCGGTATTCAAGTCATCTTGATCATGGAGACTTATGCTTTGACATCTTAAGCAAACATCTCTAAGGAGATGTGGACCCGGATGATTGGGTATAAGTCGAAGTGATCGAAGGTGTTTGAATAGCCTATAAAGATTCACCACTCCTTGCGAGGAGATGTATACCCATGGCCTCTCGTCGGATTGTTACTAAAGTCTTTGGCCAAAGCATTACATGTTTAGAGTAAGGTACTCTTGATACATGTGGAGTAACTAGAATCCAGTAGGGCGAGGAAATGATACTTGGGCTAGGTGTGGCGTGAGTCGGCCTAGTGGGGTGACACAATAGACCATGTCTGAACCAAGTGGGTATAAGATGAGTGAAGGAATGGGGCACGATTCATTCGAGCTCTTGAAGGGTTTGAAATAGTTACGGATCTAGTTGATCTTTTAGGTTAATTGGGGATCATGATGTACTACTAGGTGCCACTCATGATCGTTCTATAATTAATGGTTAATTATAGGCGGCCAACATAAACCGAGAACCTATTTGGTCACACGCTGTGAGTGTAATCCAAAGGATTTAAAGCGAGCTTGAGAATGGGATTCTCGGCGAGAGAAACTATGTTTGGTTGGACCAAACATAAAGCGAGCTTGAAATTGTTTGATCGCAATGGGCGTGGATGGGCAGTGTCTTATGAAGACATAATGGATGGACCAAAATGGTTTGGTTCTAATCCAATGGATAAGAATAAACCAAAGGGTTTGGTTTATTTTAAGCGAATGAACCAAAAGTTGGTTCGGTTCGTTTTAACTTAAAATAAACCATCATGGTTTGGTTTATTTTAACTTATCTTAATGGAGCGGGTTAACGGGCTTTAATGGATATGATCCATTAACCATTAAGAGAATTAGTTCTCTATAAAATAGGGATTAAACCCTAACCCTAAACCTAATCTAATTGTGGCCGCCCAACATCAAGAAGTTGCCGCCCACCCTTGTTGAAGGTTTTCGGCGCCAACTCAAAGAGCAGCCACCGCCCAGCTTGTGTGCAGCCGTCCAAGTCGTTGGCGGCGTCCAAGCTCCAGCCGGTGAACCTCCGGCGACCCTCCGGTGATCCCCTATAGGTTTGGCATCAAGGTGAGTTTTTCTCTCCTTGTTTTGGCCGGCGCCTATCTCCTCCACCAAGCTGTCCAGTTTTATGGACAGCTTCTTCTCCTCTCGTCGGAGCGTCGTTTAGACGACGGTTAGTGCTCCGACAGCGGCTAACATACCGGGGATTTGATCTCCGGTAATCCTCTGAGGTGGAGGACGAAGGATTCGTCAATCGGTTGACGAATACCTCTCCGGAGAAGCAAGTCTTGAGGACTTGTTTTTAGGTCCGAATTTGGATTCGGATCGTGATCATCTCTCGATCACGTCGTCTTCAACACGAGGCTAGTAACCCGTACGAAGACGAAGCTCGTGGCTTGGCGAAGTCATCCCGAGGAGCTCGGCGTGGATACGGATAGAGACGATTCTTACGAGAATCGTTCCGGTTGATGCCGTTCCCGCTACACGTCATACGGAAGGTATAACGTAGTTTAATTTCTTTTATTGCAATTCTAATTTACGGTTATGTCTACAATCGTTGTAATAGCATGCGTGTGTTGTGTGTGTTGTAATAAATAGGAGTATTTATTATTTTTATTGCTTCCGCTGTGCTCATGTTTACGAAACATGATCGAACACACACACGCCGCGGTGCCGGAAACCCAACATGTGGCAGCCTCTGAGGCGGCCAAAGAAGCTGTATAGGTCAGGAACTTCCTGATGGACTTGGATGTGATTCCTAGTTTGCCCAGAACTATCACAATTTATTGTGATAATAATGGTGCGGTTGCAAACTCGAAGGAACCACGAGCCCATAAGGCTAGTAAACACATAGAGCGCAAGTACCACCTGATACGAGAAATCGTAAAGGAGGTAGAAGTTGTTGTCGCCTAGATTGCATCAGAGGATGACCTGGTAGACCCTTTCACTAAGGCCCTTCTAGCGAGATCTTTGATAGGCATGTGGAGGGAAGGGGAATTAGATGTATGGCAGTATGAGGATAGCATAGTCTTATAGTATAAGTGGGAGATTGTTCGAATGTATACTGAAAGCCTAGCTCTTTTGTATGAACATTTTTATTTTGAAATAAGAATCACATTATCATTGTTTGCACTTTATATTTATTATATGTGTGCATATTGTCTAATACTTTACATTGTAGATAACATGGTGCTTGGTGTAGCACAGAAGATCATGTTATCAGTCCCTTGTAGAATATAAGTAGAGGCTCACAACCAAGATGGTTTTGGATAAACCATTGGCATGGTTGTAGTGTAGCTTGGTATTGTTTTGTCTTGAACATAGAGTTACACTAGTACACTTAGGTGTATTGAGCAGGACCGACATAGAGGTGATTCAATTTATTGCTGACTACATAATTGAATCGGACCTCGGATATTATGTTGTACATGCTCTTAATCCCGATATAATAACGGGCACATGTACTTAGTATTTATTTCTTTGATTTACCAAAGGGTGAGATTTATATGGATTAAATCAATATGCTCGGTAAGTTGGGAAATGATATTATTTACATGGTGTGCCGTTGATTATAGGAGGAAATCGTGTCCTATATATTAGGTTGATGATGTTCCCGTGAGGAGCTCATATGGTTCATCGTGTAAACCCTGCAGGTTGACTTAGTCAACATGATGATAAGATTGAGTGGTACTACTCGAGGAGTTAGATGTTAATTGATTGATAGTCAGTAAATCAATTAATTAACGGACATTCGATATCTTAAACACGGGGAGATGGATGTACGAATAATGTATGGAGCCCATATTAATTTATGGGGGTTGGTGAGGTAATTCAATGATGATCCTCTAGTGGAATGGAACATCATTGATTGATCAAGTTTGTGTGGTTCCGATCCATCGGGTGGCCAAGATCCAACTCCTCCTCATGGTCCCTATCATAGCCTAATATAATCCTCATGAAGCCTAGATCCAATGATGGAAAACAAATCCCTAGATCCGACGGTGGAGATTAAATCTCTAGATCCTACGGTTGAGATTAAATCTCTAGATCCAACGGTTGAGATTAAATCCCTAGATCCGACGGTGGAGATTAAATCTCTAGATCCGACGGTTGAGATTAAATCTCTAGATCCGACGGGTGAGATTAAATCCCTAGATCCGACGGTGGAGATTAAATCTATAGATCCGACGGTTGATATTAAATCTCTAGATCCGACGGTTGAGATTAAAACCCTAGAACCGACGGTGGAGATTAAAACAAGGCTTTAGCCCAACTCTATATAAGGGGGCTTAGGGTTGGGCGGCAAGAAGGTTGTTGAAGTTGGTTGGTTTTGGAAATTAGGGTTTTGCCTATCAATAGCTTGGGCGGCAAGAAGCCCTACGGAGGAAACCCTAATTAGATTAGGGTTTGGCTCTTTGGTTGGGCGGCTAGGGTTTGCAAGAAGGTGGGTGGCAACTATAGGAGAGGAGCTCTTCTTCTTCCTAGGGTGTGGCCGGCTCCTTCCTCTCTTTCCTCTACCTTGGTTGGCGCTCAACCTATTCCTCTTCTCCTCTTCTTTTCCTCTTGGCCGGCGGCACAAAGGAACTAGGGATTGTTCCCTTGTTCGGTTCCTTGGTTGGCCATCTTGTTCTCTCTATTCTTGGGGCCGGCGGCATCAATCCTTTGTGGATTGGTGGTTGGCTCAAGCAAGAAGGGAAGGAGAGTTCTTTCTTTCGATTGAAGAAGATCAAGGAAGCTTCAACTTGTGGAAGATCTTCGCCCACACGAAGTCTACAAGGAGGCTAGGACATACGATAGAAGATCAAGAGGTATAAAAGTTTTACAAGTTTTATTATTGATCTTTGCATGTTCTTATGAATATGTCTATATGTGTTTATTATACATGTCTACATCCATATGTATTTGTATAATCATGGACCCCGAAGATAAACACAAAAATCGGCGATCCGTCCGTCGTCTCTTCCGCGGCTAACCAACTAGAAGAGTTTGTTTGCTTGAACAACTAGTTTGTTCAAGCGATCGCTCAAGTCGTTAGCACGATGACGAATTGGTTGAGCTTAGGAAACTCATCCCATCCGAATTAGTTTTCATTAGTGAAAATTTTAATCCGTGGACATGGGAGCCAATGAGCCTCCGAGCACAATGCCATCACTGATAACATGATCTTCTATGCAACACCACACACAATGTTATCTACAATGTAAAGTATCAGATAATATGCATAAATATAAAATGCAGACAATGATCATGTGATTCTTATTTCAAAATGAAGATGTTCATGCAAAGGATAGGCTTTCAATATACATCTCAACAATCTCCCATTTATACTAAAAGACTACGCTGCCGTCAAACTGTCATACATATGATTCTCATTCTCTCCACATGCCTATCAAAATCTCTCACTGGAAGGGCATTAATGAAAGGATTTACCAGGTTATCCTCTGATGCAATCTTGGCAAAAACAATTTCTCCTCGCTTTACGATCTCTCGTATCATGTGGTACTTGCGCTCTATGTGTTTACTTGCCTTATGGGCTCGTGGTTCCTTCGAGTTTGCAACTGCACCATTGTTATCACAATAAATTATGATAGTTCTGGGCAAACCAGGAATCACATCCAAGTCCATCAAGAAGTTTCTGAGCCATACAACTTCTTTGCCTTCCTCAGAGGCTGCCACATACTCAGCTTCCATGGTAGAGTTCCCCATGCATTTCTGCTTGATACTTTTCCATATAATGGCTCCACTTCCCAAAGTAAACACAAAACTTGAGGTATACTTACTGTTATCCCTATCTAATTGGAAGTCAGAATCTGTGTAACCCACAAGGAGTAATTGATATGCCTGGTATACTAGCATATAATCCCTAGTCCTTCTCAGGTACTTCAATATGTGCTTTACCGCAGTCCAATGTCCCTGTCCTAGATTACTCTGATATCTGCTAACCATGCCCATGGCAAAGCACATATCCAGTCTCATGCATAACATAACATACATGAGGCTTCCTACCGCCGAAGCATAAGGAACCGCCTTAATCTCCTCTATCTCCTTTGATGTTTTAGGACACATCTCTTTAGATAAAGGTACTCCATGCTGAAAAGGTAGAAAAACTTTCTTGGAGTTATGCATGCTAAAACGAGCTAGAATAGTGTCTATGTATGAAGCTTGAGATAAGCACACCATCCTTTTCTTGCGATCCCTTATAACCTTGATCCCAAGGATGTGTCCCACTTCTCCCAAGTCCTTCATATCAAATTGTTTGGACAACCATACCCTTACGTCTGATAACACTTTGACATTGTTGCCAATGAAATACCACTACATTTCCGTTGCATCTCTTGTATACACAAGACTCATCCAGACATTGAATAAATCCATATGACAGGTTTACCTCATCAAAGCGGATGTTTCAAGATCTCAAAGCTTTCTTCAATCCATAAATGGACCGATTAAGCTTGCACACAAGATGCTCTTTGCCCTTTGCAAAGAATCCCTCTGGTTGCTCCATATAGATGTTTTCTTCAAGACTTCCATTAAGGAAAGTTGTCTTGACATCCATCTGTCAAACCTCATAATCCATATGAGTAGCAATAGATAAGAGAATCTAGATAGACTTAAGCATGGCTACCGATGAAAAGGTCTCCTCATAATCGATACCCTCTTTCTGAGTATACCCTTGTTGTGATGTATGCTGAAAAGTCTATCTTTTGTATGAATATCTTTATTTTTGAAATAAGAATCACATGATCATTGTTTGCATATATATGGTTATGCATATTGTCTGATACTTTACATTGTAGATAACATGGTGTGTAGTGTCACTCGGGAGATCATGTTATCAGTTCCTTGTAAAGTATAAGTAAAGGCTCACAACTGAGATGGTTTTGGACAAACCATTGGTATGGTTGTAGTGTAATTTGGTATTGGTTTGTCTTCACCATAGAATTACACTAGTACACTTTATTTGTATTGAGCAAGACCGACTTAGAGGTAATTCGATTTATTCCTGACTACATAATTGAATCGAACCTCGCATATTATGGTGTACATGCTCTTAATCCTGATATAATAACGGGAACATATACTTAGTACTTATTTCTTTGATTTTCTAATGGGCGAGATTTATAGAGTAAATCGATAGGCTCGGTAAGTTGAGAAATGATATTATTTATATGGTGTGCTATTGATTATAGGAGAAAACCATATCTTATATATTACGATGATGATGTCCCCTTGAGGAGCTCATAAGGATCATCATGTAAACCCTGCAGGCGGACTTCGTCCTACATGATGATAAGGTTGAGTGGTACTACTCATGGAGTTAGATGTTGATTAATTAATTGTCAGTAAATTAATTAATTGACGGACATTCGAGATCTTAAACACCGAGAGATATTTGTATAATTAATATATGGAGCCCATATTTATTTATGGGGGGTGGTGAGGTAGATCAATGATAATCCTTTAGTGGAATGGATTATCATTAATGGATCGGACTTTTTGTGGGCTTGATCTATTGGGTGGCCAAGATCCAACTTCTCCTCATGGTCCCTATTGTAGCCTATTAAAACTCTCATGAAGCCTAGATACGATGGTGGAAAATAAAACTCTAGATCCAACGGTGGAGATTAAATCTCTAGATCCGACGGTTGAGATTAAATATCTAGATCTGACGGTGGAGATTAAATCTTTAGATCCGACGGTGGAGATTAAATCCCTAGATCCGACGGTTGAGATTAAATCTCTAGATCCGACGGTTGAGATTAAAACTCTATATCCGACGGTGGAGATTAAAAGGAGGCTTAAGCCTAACTCTATAAATAAGGCTTAAGGGGTGGGCGGCAAGGAGAACTCAAGGGAGATTAGGGTTTTGGTTTGGGCGGCTAGGGTTTGGGAATTGGCTTGGGCGACAACAAGTTGGGAGATTAGGTTTTGTTTCCTTCTCTTCCTAAGGAGTAGCTGACGCCCATCTTCTTCCTCTCTACTTTGGCTGGCGCCCATCCCTCTTCATATATTCCTCCTTAGCCGACGACAACAAGGGTAAAAGGTTCTTCCTTTGTAGCTCTTGGCCGGCGCCTATACCATCTCCTTCATCCTCTCCTTGGCCAGCGGCAACATCAAGTCCCTTGGCTTGGTGGTCGGTTCTAGATAGGAGAAGGAGTTTTGTTTTATTCTTCCCTTCATTCGGAGCGAGCAAGGAAAGGAAGAACATGATCTAGGAGGCTTCAACTCTTGGAAGATCGTTGCCCACACAACGTCCAAGAGGTGGATAGGACATACGATAGAAGACCTTGAGGTAAACAAGACATATAATTCTTGTTTTGTTTTCCTTTTGTTTCTTTGTATATTGTATGTGACTAATTTACTTGGACCCCGAAGACAAACACAAAAACCGGTGATCCGTATATCATCTATTCCTCGGCTAATCGAAGAAAATAGGTAGGTTGCTTGAACAACAAGCTTGTTCAAGTGACCACTCTAATCGAATAGCACGACGATGGATCAGTTGCTTGGGTAATCCCTCTTTGTCAAGGATTATTATTTTTTATCCGAGGATGTAGATGGGATCACCATGAACAAGCGACCGAGTTCAAGTGGGAAGCGAAGTTTCTCCCTTTAAGTGGTATCAGAGCTTCGGTTCCAAAACCTTCAAGTGGTATCAGAGCCACAGTTTCCGATTTTGTGTGTTTAGGATTCGGTTACTTTTATGCACTTATCATATATTGTATGTGCTGGATGATAGTAGGATGTGCATAGGCTAACTTTTTGGTTGCAGGCATAAGATCCAACTATTATGACCATATGTGTGTGTATGTGATTGGATGTGTGTAATTGTATTATTATTTGAATCCTCGAGGTTGACGAGACTAGTATTTAATTTTTGTAATTAAGTATGACATTGTTTAGCCACTCTTTTATTTTAGTTTACTTTCAATCTAGATTTCATGTACACTCCTTCGTGGAGTATAGGATCGATGGATGTAAATTAAAATAATTATTCTTGGCTCGAATCTTTGGATGGCTTGTACATGGCGTAGGGAGGGGCAGATGAGATGGTGACACGATAGGAGGCATATTGGAGAACAAAAGTCATAATAGTTGGAAAATATTTTTTTTCATATTTATTGCTTCTTGTTTGATATGCATGTCGTGTGCTAGAAAAATTCCTCAATTTTAAATTACTAAGTGGGAGAGGGATATTTTTAAAATTCCCACGACCTCCATTACAATTTGACATGTGATGCAAACAAACTTGCGCGTCGGCTCTGAGTGCCTTCCTCCCCATCGAATGAGTTTGTTTTGAGGATCACAGGGTTGAATGTGGTTATAGGAAATTATTTAGGGGCATGTGTACTTCCCAATCGAAAGGCATATAACCCGAGATAATTGCCTTGGTACCGAGTAATGGTGAACACTTAGATGCAAATAGAAGTATCCTTCCCATCGGAGTCAGTGCTTTTATTTGTAGGGCCAAAGAGGAACCAACTATTAATTTTATTTGTCAAAAAGTTAGGTTGACAAGATAATAAAATTAATGGGTAAAACCTCTTCTTACAAATGTAGAATTCATATACGTCCACATGATCGTGGCATGCGATATTCTCGGTGTTTTGAGGTGTTGGTTGATTTTAAAATTTTATTGTTTGAGGAATCAATAATTTTTTAAAATCTAATGTTTTGATCTATGTGATTCTTAGGTTTTTCAAAAATGACTTTCAACCCGCTTGCTGTGATACTAAAAGAGAATAAACTTACTGGACCCAATTATGTTGTTTGGAAAAGGAATCTTGATATTGTCTTGACTGCTGAGGAGTACAAGTATGTACTCTTCGAAGAGTGTCCTCCTAAGCTTGTGGATGATTCTGGAGAAAAGGAGAAGGAGAGTTATAAGAAGTGGATAAAGGCTGATGAGATGGCGTGGTGTTACATTTTGGCTTCTATGTCAAATGTATTGCAACATCAGCATCAAGCCATGCCCACTGCTTATGACATGATGCTCAATCTCAAAGAGCTTTTCGGACACCAGAATTGGGCTGCTAGGCAGGAAGCCATGAGGAACTTGATGACGACCACCATGATCGAGGGAACACCTGTGAGGGATCATGTTCTCAAGATGATGGCTCATTTGAATGAGCTGGAAGTCGTTGGAGCTGAGATCGATGGGGAAACCTAGGTTGATATCATTCTCCAGTCTCTACCTAGGAGTTTTGAGCAGTTTCGCCTTAACTACAACATGAATAAGAGGTTGTATTCATTGGCGGAGCTTCTGACAGAACTCCAGGCGATAGAGGGGCTTTTTCATCAGAGTGCTCAGGCTCAGGCCATGGTTGCCCAAAAGTTTCTACTTCTTAGCCGAAAGGAAAGAAGAAGAAGAAACATGGTGGGGCAAAGGTGGCAGGAGGATCTTAGGGAGGAGTGAAGAATCTGAAAGGCAAGTGCTTCACTTGCAAGCAGACTAGACATTGGAAGAAGGACTACCCCAACCGGAAGCAGAACAAAGGTATATCTTTTGGTCTAGTCGTTGAAACATGTTTAGCGGTGTTATCTACTGGCACCTGGTGTGTAGATATGGGAGCCATTGATCATGTTTGCAATACTTTGTAGGGGTTTCAGGAAACCAGACGATTGGCTAAAGGGGAGATTACCATTTACTTGGGCGATACTACGAAGGTGGCGGCTGTTGCAGTGGGAGATGTTTACTTATCTTTTGATAGAAATAAAACTTTGGTTCTAAGAAATTGCCTTTATGTACATTTATTTAGAAAGAATTTGATTTCGGTTTCTAAATTGTTTATGGATGAATATTCTATTTCTTTTAATGACAGAGTTGTTATAAAAAGGAATAGGGAGATTATCTATTTTGGTGCATTGATAGGAAATTAATATACCCTTGAACAAAAAGCTCCCATGATGCAAATAGAAGTAAATAACTCATCTTCTAATTCTAATAAGAGAAAAGAACCTTTGAAAATGAACCAAACATATCTTTGGCATCTAAGATTAGGCCATATTAACCTAAGTAGAATTCAAAGGTTGATAGCTGATGGACCTTTGGGTTCATTAGTGGTGGAAGATTTCCCAACCTACAAATCTTGCTTGGAAGGTAAAATGACCAAGAGGCCTTTTAAGGCCAAGGGGTATAGAGCCAAAGATGTTTTGGAATTGATTCATTATGATTTGTGTGGTCCTATGTCTATCTAAGCTAGAGGTGGTTTCGAATATTTTGTCTCTTTTATAGACGATTATTCAATATATGGATACATTTACTTGATGCGTTGCAAGTCTGAATGCTTTGACAGGTTCAAAGAATTCAAGGCTGATGTGGAGAATCGTCAAGGTAAAAGTATCAAGACACTATGATCTAATCGTGGTAGCGAGTACCTCTTGGGAGAGTTTAGGAATTACCTATCAGAGGCTGGGATTCAATCCCAATTGACTGCACCTGGCACACCCCAGCAGAATGGTGTAGCAGAGCGAAGGAATAGGACTCTTATGGAGATGGTTAGATCGATGATGAGTTATTCTGAGTTGCCAGATTCGTTCTGGGGATATGCTCTAGATACGACGGTGTATATTCTGAACTTAGATCCATCTAAATCAGTGCCTTCTACTCCCACAGAATTGTGGACTGGGCGAAAGCCCAGTCTAAGACATATTTGGATATGGGGGAGTCCAACACATGTGCTGAAGGCAGATGTTGGTATGTTGGAACCTTGTACAGAAGTATGCATGTTTGTTGGCTATCCTAGAGGAACGAAGGGTGGCCTATTTTATAGTCCTAGAGATCATAGGGTGATCGTTAACACGAACGCCAGATTTCTAGAAGAAGACTATGTCATGAGCCACAAGCCCAAGAGTAAAATTGTTCTGGAGGAATTAAAAGGGGAACTCACTTCTTTAGTACCACCGGTACAAGAAGATATACCATATGTCACTGCACCGCGTGTCATAGAGAATACACAGGTGATGCCTCGTCGTAGTGGGAGGGTTGTGAGATAGCCTGATAGATTCATATTTTTGGGAGAATCTTCTGATTTGGCCCCTGACAAACATGAACCTGATCCCTGGACATATGACGAGGCAATCCAAGATAAAGATGCAGTATCTTGGCAAAGTGCAATGAATGCTGAGATTGAATCTATGGATTCAAATCAGGTCTGGGAGCTAGTAGAACCACCAGATGGTGTAAAAACCATTGGATGCAAGTGGATCTACAAGAGAAAGAGAGGAATAGATGGGAAGGTTGAGATCTTCAAAGCGAGGTTTGTTGCGAAGGGGTATACTTAGAAAGAGGGTATCGATTATGAGGAGACCTTTTCGCCGGTAGCCATGCTTAAGTCTATCCGGATTCTCTTATGCATAGCAGCTCATATGAATTATGAGGTGTGGCAGATGGATGTCAAGACAGCTTTCCTTAATGGAAGTCTTGAGGAAAACATCTATACGAAGCAACTAGAGGGATTCATTGCTAAAGGCAAAGAGCATCTTGTGTGTAATCTAGAGGGTCCATTTATGGATTGAAGCAAGCTTCGAGGTCTTAGAACATCCTCTTTGATGAGGTAATCCAGTCTTATGGATTTATTCAAAGTCCGGATGAGTCTTGTGTATACAAGAGATATGAGGGAAACGTAGTGGTATTTCTTGTACTATACGTAGATGACATTTTGTTGATTGGCAACAATATCAAGGTGTTATCGGACGTAAGGGTATGGTTATCCAAACAGTTAGATATGAAGGACTTGAGAGACATTGGACACATCCTTGGGATCAAGGTTATAAGGGATCGCAGGAAAAGGATGTTGTGCTTATCTCAAGCTTCATACATAGACACGATTATGGAGCGTTTTAGCATGCAGAACTCCAAGAAGGGTTTTCTACCTTTCAGGCATGGAGTTCCTTTATCTAAGGAGATATGTCCTAGAACATCTGAGGAGATAGAGGAGATGAAGACGGTTCCTTATGCTTCGGCAGTAGGAAGCCTCATGTATGCGATACTATGTACGAGACTAGATATCTGCTTTGCCGTGGGCATGGTCAGCAGATATCAGAGTAATCCAGGACAGGGACATTGGACTGCGGTAAAGCATATATTAAAGTACCTGAGAAGGACTAGGGATTATATGCTAGTTTACCAGGCAGACTAATTACTCCCTGTGGGTTACATGGATTCCGACTTCCAATCAGACAGGGATAACAGTAAGTCTACCTCAGGTTTTGTGTTTACTTTGGGAAGTGGAGCCATTGTATGGAGGAGTGTCAAGCATAAATGCGTGGCGGACTCTACCATGGAAGCTGAGTATGTGGCAGCCTCTGAGGCGGCCAAAGAAGCTGTGTGGCTCAGGAACTTCTTGATGGACTTGGACGTGATTCCTGGTTTGCCCAGAACTATCACAATTTATTGTGATAATAGTGGTGCAGTTGCAAACTCGAAGGAACCACGAGCCCATAAGGTAAGTAAGCACATAGAGCGCAAGTACCACCTGATACGAGAAATCGTAAAGGCAGGAGAAGTTATTGTGGCCAAGATTGCATCGGAGGATAACCTGACAGATCCTTTCACTAAGGCCCTTCTAGCGAGAGCTTTTGATAGGCATGTGGAGGGAATGAGGATCAGATGTATGGAAGTTTGAGGACAACATAGTCTTTTAGTATAAGTGGGAGTTTGTTGGGATGTATATTGAAAAGTCTATCTTTTGTATGAACATCTTTATTTTGAAATAAGAATCACATGATAATTGTTTGCATATTTTTATCGCTATGCATATTGTCTAATACATTACATTGTAGATAACATGGTGTGTGGTGTCACACGGGAGATCATGTTATCGGCTCCTTGTAAAGTATAAGTAATGGCTCACAACCGAGATGGGTTTGGACAAACCATTGGAATGGTTGTAGTGTGATTTGGTATTGGTTTGTCTTGACCATAGAATCACACTAGTGCACTTTGTGTCTATTGAGCAGGACCGACTTAGAGGTGATTCAATTTATTGCTGACTACATAATCGAATCGGACCTCAGATATTATATTGTACATACTCTTAATCCCGATATAATAACGGGCACATATACTTAGTATTCATTTCTTTGATTTACCAATGGGCGATATTTATAGATTAAATCGATAGGCTCGGAAAGTTGGGAAATGATATTATTTATATGGTGTGCCATTGATTATAGGAGGAAACTGTGTCCTATATATTAGGATGATGAAATCCCCTTGAGGAGCTCTTAAGGTTCATCATGTAAACCCTACAGGTGGACTTGGTCCGGCATGATGAAAAGGTTGAGTGGTACTACTCATGGAGTTAGAAGTTGATTAATTAATGGTCAATAAATTAATTAATCGATGGACATTCAAGTTCTTAAACACTGGGAGAAATTGTACATATAATATATAGAGCCCATATTATCTTATGGGGGTTGGTGAGGTAGATCAATGATAATCCTTTAGTGAATTGGATTATCATTAATGGATCGGTCTTTATGTGGGTTTGATCCATGGGTGGCCAAGATCCAACTCCTCCTCATGGTCCCTATTTTAGCCTATTAAAACCTCATGAAGCTTAGATCCAATGGATAGAAACAAAACTCTAGATCCAAAGGTAGAGATTAAATCTCTAAGATCCGACGGTTGAGATTAAATCTCTAGATCCGACGGTTGAGATTAAATCCCTTGAGCCAATGGTGGAGATTAAAACAAGTCTTATCCCTAAACTCTATAAAAGGAGGCTTACGGTTGGTGTTGAAGACAATGAAGAGAAGCAAGGGTTTTGGAGCTTGGCGGCAAGAAGCAAGGGCTAGGGTTTTGGAGCTTAGCGGCACCAAATAAGGAAATAGTTTCCTTATCTCCTTCTTCTTCAATCTTGCCAGCGCCCAAACAGCTGCTTCCTCACCTTGGCCAATGGCCAAAGCTTCCCTTCTCCTTCTCCTTCTCCTTGTCCGGTGGAAACAAGATTTAGGGCTTTCCATTGGTGTCTTGGTCGGTTTCCACCCTAATCTCCTCTTCCCTCTTGGCCGGCGGCAAGCTCCAACCTTGGAGGTTGATGGTTGGTTGAAAGAAGGAAAAGAGCTTTGTTTCTATTCTTCCTCTTGCTTTGAACGAGCATGGAAGGAAGATTGGCGATCTAGGAGCTTCAACTTTTGGTAGATCGTCGCCCACACGACGTCCGAAAGGAGGAAGGTCGTACATTAGAAGATCGAGAGGTATATTGATTCTCTATTCTCTTTTGTAACATGTTTGTATTTGTTTTTCAATTATGAGCATGATATATTCTGTTTGTGGCTAAATAATACTTGGATCCCGAACATAAATACAAAAGCCAGTGATCCGTACATCGTCTATTCCACGGCTACTCGTAGAATAGAGGTTGGTCACTTGAACAACAAGTTTGTTCAAGTGTACTCTCTAAACGAATAGCACGACGATGACTTGGTTGCTTGGGCAATCCCTTTTGTCTAGGATTAAATTTGTTTTAATCCGGGGACATCGATGGGATCACCATGAACAAGCGACCAAGTTAAAGTGGGAAGCGAAGTTTCCCCTCACGGACTCGAAGCTAAAAACCTACATCCACATCAGTCTTGAATTCTTTGAACCTGTCAAACCATTCAGACTTGTAGCGCATCAAGTAAATATATCCATATCTTGAATAATCGTCTATAAAAGAGATAAAATATTCAAAACCACATCTAGCCTGGACAGACATAAGATCACACAAATCAGAATGAACCAATTCGAACACATAAAAGGCTCTATAAGCAATGGCCTTAAAGGATCTTCCACCACTAATGAACACAAAGGTCCACCAGCTATCAACCTTTGAATTCTACTCAGGTTAATATGACTTAACCTTAGATGCCAAAGATATGTTTGGTTCATTTTCGATGGTTCCTTTCTCTTATTAGATTTAGAAGATGAGTTATTTATTTCTATTTGCATCGTGGAAGTTTTGGGTTCAAGAGTGTATAAATTTCCTACCAATGCACTAGAACTGATAATCTCCCTATTCCTTTTTATAACAACTCTATCATTAAAAGAAATAGAATACCTATCCATAAACAATTTAGAAACTGAAATCAAATTCTTTTTAAATAAAGGTACATAAAATCAATTTCTTAGAACCAAAGTTTTATTCCAATCAAAAGATAAATAAACTGAAGGTTGAAGCTTTGCTTCTCGCTTCGCCTCAGTCGTTTGTGCATGAAGATCCTATCTCGCATCCCCGGATTAAAATAAAATAATCCAGACGAAAATGGATTACCCAAGCAACCAATTCATCATCGTGCTTCTCTATTTGAGTCATTGCTTGAACAAACTTGTTGTTCAAGCAACCTAATTCTTTTCCTCGATTAGCCACGAAATAGATGACGAATAGATCATCGATTTTTGTGTTTATCATCGAGGTCCATGATCATACAATTATAATCTAATTACATAGAATAAGAAAGAAAACTAAACAAGAATTATACCTCTTGTTTACCTCTTGATCTTCTATCGTATGACCTATCCTCTTCTTGGATGTCATGTGGGCGACGATCCTCCAAGAATCAAAGCCTCCTATATCTCGTATCTTCTCTTCCTTGCTCACTCCGAACAAGGGAAGATAACCAAACTCTTCTTCTCCTATCTAGTGCCGACGACCAAGCCTCCTTGCTTGGTTGTTGCCGCCAGCCAAGGAGAGGAAGAAGGAGAGGTGGGTGCTAGCCAAGAGATAAGCTCTTGTTGCCGCCAGACAAAACATGAGGGAAGAAGGTGCCGCCCTAGGAGAGGAGAAGGAGGAGCCGACCAAGAGCAAAGGAGAAGATGAAACCCTTATTCTTTGTTTGTGTTGTCGCCAGCCCTAAGGGAGAAGCAAAACCTAACAACCAATGCTTGTCGCCCAACCCTTGGAAACTCCAAACCCTAGCAATCAAATCTTATCTTGCCGCCCAAGCCTTGGAACCTTTTTATAGATTTCGCCCAAGCCTCCTTTCAATCGTGTACGTTGGATCTAGGCTTCGTGAGGGTTTTGATAAGCTACAATAGGGACCATGAGGAGGAGTTGGATCTTGGCCACCCAATGGATCCAAACCCGATCCATTAATGATGATCTATTCCACTAAAGCGATAATCATTGATCTACCTCACCAACCCCATAATTATATATGGGCTCCACATGCCCCCGGGGGCACGGCGTGGTGGTTCCAAGCGAAGGCCTCCTCTGGATATGCCTGGGGTCGATTCCTCCCTTTAGCAGCGCGTGCTGGACGGGTGGAGGTGCTCGATGCCCCCTGTCCCAGCGTGGTCATCCCATCAGGCGCCCATGAGCTCGTACTCCACGGACCACCCGTCACCCTGATTTACCCTCGTCAACTGGTGGGGACTCTAGTTGAAGGCCTTGGGGCGGGGCTGGTTGGCCATGTGATAAAAAGTTAATCAAAAAAATATATGGGCTCCACATATTAATTGTACAAATATCTCCCCGTGTTTAAGATATCGAATGCCCGTTAATTAATTAATTTATTGATAATTAATTAATTAACATCTAACTCTATGAGTAGTACCACTCAACTATATCATCATGCTGGACCAAGTCCACCTGTAGGGTTTACATGATGATCCTTATGAGCTCCTCAAGGGGACATCATCATCCTAATATATAGGACACGGTTTCCTCCTATAATCAATGACACACCATGTAAATAATATTATTTACCAACTTACCGGGCCTATCGATTTAACACATAAATCTCGCCCATTGGAAAATCAAAGAAATAAATATTAAGTACATGTGCCCATTATTATATCAGGATTAAGAGCATGTACACCATAATATCTGAGATCTGATTCAATTATGTAGTCAGCAATAAATTAAATCACCTATAAGTCGATCCTGCTCAATACACACAAAGTGTAATAGTGTAATTCTATGGTCAAGATAAACCAATATAAAATTACACTACAACCATGCCAATGGTTTGTCCAAAATCATCTTGGTTGTGAGCCTCTACTTATACTCTACAAGGAACTGATAACATGATCTTTTGTGCAACACCACATACCATGTTATCTACAATGTAAAGTATTAGACAATATGCTTAACTATAAATATGCAAACAATGATGATTTGAAGTCCCATGTATAAGGGAATCAAATAGTGTTGCCTAGAAAAATGCATGAAACCCTAAATAACCAAAACCCACATCTCACAAGAACACTTGACTTGTATGTGTTTCATACACTTAGATAATAGTGAGATGTTAGGAAAAGGAATTAAGGTTTTTAAAATCATTTCAAAATCATTTTGAAAAACATTGGTGAAGTCTATCTTTTGATAGCAATCACCATTGAAGGAGGTGATACAAAGTAGGGTCAAACATTGAAAATTTCAATGGTTTTGAACTTTATGTCAATCTCACTATTTTATGGGTATTTTATTTTCTAATTATTTTCACCCATAATGTTTGTTATAAGTAATCTGCGTATGAGTTTTCAAAATTTTTCAAAATATGTATATTTACTTATGATTTTATAAAACTCGTATTCTGAAAATCTGATTTGTGAAAATCAGAGATCAGTCGACTGTTGGATGAAAGAGTCGACTGACAATGTTGATTTTGGGTAAACAAGGATGTTTAGCCCATGTTTCAGCTATGTTAGGCTACCCTAACTACTCCTAACCATAGGATACACTTTGGAAATCATTAGAAGGGTGAAAATTCATTGAAAATGAATTAGTAGAGTTTTTTGGGTGATGTATCAAATTTTAGGGTGTGTGAAAGTTCAAGGTTGAACTTTTGCCCTTAATTTTTGTTGTTTTAGTGTTCCTATAGACTTAGGGACTCTCTAAGGATATTTTTTGTACAATGGTTAAGGGGGAGCAAGCCTTTAGGGGGGGTTATCCATTATGGGATGATGGATGTATTCTTCCTCATCAGGAGGAGAATTTTAGAGAATTAAAAATGGGAGAATGTGAGATGGCCAATTGGGAAAAATTGGGAGAGTTGGAAGGATTGCCTCTCTATCGTGATATGGGACTATCACTAGGAAGAGTGAAGGTATCCTAGATATTTTTGGACCAAGGGGGAGATTGTAAGATCTCATTGGTATATGAGGCATTGATACCCTTGGGGAGAGCCTTTTTTATGTATGTCAAAAAGGGGGAGAATTAAGGGAAAATGGAATTCCCAATTTGGAAAATTTGGAGGGTTGAATTTAGTTAGTGTTATAACTAAAAGGTATTTGGTTTTTTGTAAAACATAAAAAAGGGGAAGATTGTTGGTGCAATCGGCCTAGGTCACGATTGACCAGACTCGAGTTTGACTCGTGTAGTGATTTGATGTTGGTGTTTTGATGTTTGACGATGAGTTGACCATTGTTTGACAATAGGTTGACTATATGGTTGACATGGAGTTGACCATGGAAAGTCCAAGCATGTGTCTTGGCAATGGTAAAGTCCAAGTCTTGAGTACTTGGCATGGAAAGTCCAAGCATGGGTCTTGGCATTGGAAAGTCCAAGTTTGAGTCTTGGCATTTGGAAAGTCCAACATGGAGTTGGCATGGAAAGTCCAAGGGTGTATTCTTGGGCATGTAAATCCAAGTGTGTAGTTTTGGCGATGAAAGTCCAATTCATGGGTACTTGGCAATTGGGAAGTCCAAGGATTGATATTAGTGTCGTAAAGTACAAGGATGGAGTCTTGGAAGCATAAGTCCAATGTTTAGCGGAGTAAAGTCCAAGCGTGTGTCTTGGCAGCGTAAACCCAAATGTGCCTTGGCAATATAGACCACGTTAGCATGACAATAGCCGATGGAAGCACCTAAAGGCTAGCGTATGGATGAACAAGTCATGGATGACTTGGAGGGATCTGATAGGTGTGAGGCTGATGGAGGTAGCTAGAAGGCTTAGGTCTAGGCTAAGGGTGGTCTAGCAAGTATGAGGGGATCATACTTGGGGTTAAACTTCATGTTTGAGGTTTGTCAATCGACTGAGGTTATGGACCAGTTGACTGGTCAATTGTTTTGACACTTGGCAGCCTAGTCGACTGGGATTATGACCAGTTGACTGATGAGAGTCGACTACATGTGGCATTGGCAATCGACTGGCAATATTGAGTAGTCGACTGGCCTATCAGTCGACTGCCATGGTGGGAAGTTGACTAATGTTGAGGAAATGCCACAAACGCGAGGCAGACTTGGCCAGCGGCTTTATTGCCTGTGCATCAGTCGACTGTGAGGGTTTGGTAGTTGACTGATGGTCTATCTGTTGGAACTTGTCTAGTGTGGATCGAGTCATTGTGAGACAATGTCTACAGGAGCAGTCGAATGCTAGGTGGAAATCAACTCGAGTTGTAGCTTTAAAGGGTGCTCGAAGGGAAGGTTTTTGGCAGCGATTTCTTAGATGATTTGGAGCGATTTGCTGGTGCAAGTCAGGGTCTTCAAGTGCATCTCAAGCAATCAAACAAGCAAGCATTCAAAAGAGTTTTGTAAAGTGTTCTTTATTTCTTTTCTTGTATTTACTTTGTATTTGCTTGTGTTATCTTGTATTACTTTTGTAATCTATTGTAATAGGTTTTCTCCACCTCCGGTGTGTCACCGAGGTGGAGTATTTGATTAGTGGTGTTGTTTGAATCACTAGAGCTCATTTGAGCTCAATCCGTGGAGTAGGAACCCTAAGGTTTTGAACCATGTTATATTCATGTGTTGTGATTGTCTTTGTGTATTTGCATTTCTATTTTCTATTTGTATTCCACTGCGTTAACAATAAGTATAGGCAATCAAGCATGAGTGATTTCTATCAATCAACCGTAAGCGCCATTCACCCCCCCTCTAGCGCTCAACGAATATCCTACATGGTCAACTCATCGTCAAACATCAAACCACTCTCGTGTCAAACTCGAGTCTGGTCAATCATGACCTGGGCCGATTACACCAACAATCTCCCCTTTTTTTGATGTTTGACAAAAACCAAACATTTTTGAATTAGAACACTAACTCAATCCAATCCTCCCAATTTCCAAATTGGGAAGTCTCACATTCTCCCATCAATTTTCCATCAATTCTCCCACATCAATTCTCCCCCTTTTTGACATACATCAAAAAGGCTCTCTCCAAGGGTATCAATGTCTCATATCCCAATGAGATCTTACAATCTCTCCCTTGGTCCAAAAATATCTTGGATACCTTCACTCTTTCAGTGATAAGTCTCATATCACTAAAGAGAGGCAATCCTTCAAACTCTTCAAAATCTCTAAATTCTCCTTCTTATGAGTAAGAATACATCCATCGTCCCATGATGGATAACCTCCCCCCTAAAGGCTTGCTCCCCCTTGACCATTGCACCAACAATGTCCTTGGAGAGTCCCTAAGCCTATAGGAACACTAAACAATCAAAATTAAGGGTAAAATTTCAAACTCAAACTTTCACATACCTTAAAATTTATAAACACCCTAAACTACTCTCCTAATCCATATCCAATGGATTTTCACCCTTTATAATTCTTTCCAAAGCATATCCAAGGGTTATCAGCAGATAGGGTAGCCTAACATAGCTGAAATCAGGATAAACAAACCTTGTTTACCCAAAATCAGGTCTGACAGTCGACTCTTTCAGTTAACAGTACACTGCCCTTGACACAAGTCGACTACCATCCATGGCAGTCGACTAATTTTTGCAAGTGTAGAAATCAAGTTCAAAAATCAAATTTTGAAAATGCATAAATAAATATACATAATTTGAAAAATCATGTAAATTTATATGTATAATACTTATAACAATCATTATGGGTGAAAAATATTTGAAAAATAAAATACCTATAAAATAGTGAGATTGACACAAAATTCAAAATCATTGATAACTTCAATATTTTTGACCTATTTTGTATCAACTTCTTCAATGGTGACTTCTATCAAAAGATAGAATATACCAAGGTTTTTAAAAATAATTTTGAAATATTTTTTAAAATCTTATATTGAACCATGGTCTATGGGCTTGATGCACATGACTTGTACATAAGATTTCCTCATGATTTATCCATGGTATATGATGAGTTTGAGTTCATCTAGATCCAAGAACTATGCACCTTGAACTTAACTCATTTACTAGAATCTCACATGTGTCTAGGGTGTATTAATACATACACATGTCAATGTGATGTGAGATGTGAATTTTGTTCATCCTAATCTAAGGCCTCATGCATTTTTCTAAGGCAACACTATTTGATTACCTTATACATGCGACTTCAAATCATGTCATAGTCTTTACATCAATTTTAATTAGCCCTAAATGCATGAATGATGATTATGGCATATAATATAGCTTAAATAAAAATATGTGCCAATAATCATGATTTCATGGTATAAATCATAAACCTAAATATACATGACATAAAACCTCAAACCTAAGCATTATCATGCCATATAAAATGATAAAATGAAATATGATGTCATGACATGGTAAATGGCAAACAAATCATGGCAAATAAAATATAAAGGTATATAATACCTAAGTGTTAAGCCCAAAATGTAATTTCTAGAATTTAGTCCATATTTTCTATAATATCATTTATCTCCCAAGTGTGCCACAAACCCAAAATGACACGCTATGACCTCTAAACTTAGTTTGTGCCAATTTGATCGACTTTTCATAGTTCTCAAAATATATTGGCACATCCTAAAATATTTTAGGATAATATCTCAACCTCTATTTCCAAGGTATCACATAACCTTGAAAATGACCTAAAGTGTCAACTTTGATATGGTTGAGTTAATTACCCATCCAATCAAGGATGACACATCCTAACCCATTTAGAGTGAATCGATCACGCTCCTAGGAACCCAATACCTATTGGAGCTCCTTGAGTTTACTAGGTATTCCTTAGGGATAACTTCTCTATATTCCCTCCTAATAACCCTTCTAGGCTTAGAAGGCTTGGTCAATTGGGTCTTGCCTAGGTTAACTCTAGGGGTAACTCCCCTTGCAACCTTCTTAGTGGTTTCCCTAGGTTGCCTTGAAACCTTAGCCACTAGGCACATCTTGGTTAACCTTAGGGATGACCTCCCTAGTAAACTTGATTTTCCTAGACCTAGGTTGTGTTCCATAATCGAATGGAACATTGTGGTAGGTCTCCTTGGGCTTAGGTTTGTGACCCAAACCTTTCTTGTCCATGGATGAAACATGACTCCTAAACCCTAGGTTTTGACTCCTTAATCCTAAATTTTGACTATTTGACCCTTGCAATTGATTTTGCATCTTTCTAAGGATCTTTTCTAATTTCTCAAGCCTTGACCTGAAAGCTTGATTTCCTAATTCCAATTGCCCAATTTTTTATTTTTCATTTAGTCTTTGGGCATTACCATTTCTTCTAGGCATATGCCTACACTTCTTAGGGTTAATGCCTAAATAGTTTTCTTCCTTTCTAATTGACTCCCTAGGTAGAATTGGTCTAGAGTTATTAGTCCCAAATTTCTCCTTAGTTCTAAAATTACAACTCTTAGCACCTAAACAATAAAACCTATTTCTAGCATGCTCTTTATGAACAATAGCAAGATTACTCCTAGCATGCTTTTGCCTATTACTTAAAAAATAAACATTATTAAAATTTACCATAGGGTTTGCTTTAAAAGCTCCCCCTACATATGATGCTCCTTCTTGGACCTTCTTCCTTCCCCGAGGGCATTGTCTTCTATAATGTCCTAGCTGTTGGCATTTGAAGCACACCATGTGCTCCTTGTTCTTCCTAGTGGGGACTCCGACATCCTTTGAATTTTTGTTGACTTTTGATGTCGGCGGAGCCTTCTTGACCTTCTTAGGGAACTTGCTCTTATAGTGCTCATATTCCCTACACTCAAAATACATAATATGGTTTTTATTATTTATTAGGGTGCTTGAATTATCTAGGTCAATGGTGGTGGAAATTGTTGGGATGTATACTGAAAAGTCTATTCTTTGTATGAACATCTTTATTTTTGAAATAAGAATCACATGATAATTATTTGCATATTTATGGTTATGTATATTGTCTGATACATTACATTGTAGATAACATGGTGTGAGGTGTCACACGGAAGATCATGTTATCAGTTCCTTGTAGAGTATAAGTAGAGGCTCACAACCGAGATGGTTTTAGACAAACCATTGGTATGGTTGAGTATAATTTGGTATTGGTTTGTCTTGACCATAGAATTACACTAGTACACTTTGTGTGTGATACTGCTGTTACCTCTTTTCTATGAACCGGGTAAGAATATCCGCCTGTAAGACACTATCCAAACTAAGTAACCGGTTCGGCAAGGGAAGCAAGGTAGAATGGTTTGGGCAGAATAGTATGGGGCAATTGGAATGGGAGGATAGTTTGAGGTAGTTGGCATGATGGGACGATCGCGGAGATCATTTTGGTACGGGGAGAATAAGAATCGGCTCGGTCTAGCTGGCCCAGAAATGGTTCGGTGCGGGAAAAAGAGGAGTTGGTTTGGGCTACTGGGAAGAGCCTAATGGCTACGCTACACATGAGTAGTAGGTGTAGGTTAGTTTTATCGAAGGCAAGTGGGTGAAAGGGATGGGCTAGCATATTTCCTGAAATGTAGATAAGAAGTTGTTACATAGTAGAGGAGGGCCCCCACATAATATTCCGAGTAGCCTTCGCTCCTCGTGTCTGTAACAAAATGATTCTCTAGATGGGCAAGGTGGCCACGTGTACGATGAAGGAGGGTCACGGCGCGACAGTTGGCCAGAGAAAGAGGATAAAAGAGAGAAGTAGGGCAAGAGAAAGGAGATCTGTATTATTATTCCAACCAGCAAGAGACGAAGGCACATTCTGAAGGGGAGAGCAACCACCTCGCCGGAGAAGGAGCTAAGGAGAGTAGTGAGCTCCATCTTTTTTTTTATACTGTTTCTTGTGTATTAACCTAATTGTAAGAGGTTTTCTCCTCCACCTCTAGAAGTTCTTTCCGCAAAGGAGAAAGTCCATAGTGAAAGTGCTTTGGCACAGTAGCTGGTGGGAGAGCTCACTCCCGTGGAGTAGGAATCCTTATTCCGAACCACGTTACATCCTATGTCTTTGTTTGTTGCTTGCGTTGGTGTGCATTTCTCTTCTTCACGTTTCATTTTACTGTTGTGGCCAGAGAGAACCCCCTAAGCTTCCTTCGCGCCCCATTGCGTTGAAAGGAAGTCAGCAGATCTTTTTCCCTGTCACCGCATCAGTTGGCGCCGTCTGTGGGAACTTTGAGCAAGATGTAGAGATGCAGCCGGAAGAGATACAACACCCAGTAGCCTCCATTGCGGAGGAAAACCCCATCATGATACTACTATCACAACTGAGAGCCATGGTGGACAATGTCGTGGCTGAGACCCTTGCCAGAGAAAGGAGAAGGATGGGTTATCTTCATCCTCATTCTGGAGAACCTTCCTCTTGTGGACTGCCACCAGAGATGCCCCCTCCACCTCGTATAACCACTAACATTGAAGCATTGCCTGGAGAGAGGTTGGGGTGGCGAGTACATCAAACTACTTTGCCATTAACCCAGAATCGACGAGAAGAGCAGGGCAAAAGCCAGTCAACTAGGGCTCAAGAGATTTACGAGCCAGTCCTTTCACCATGGACATCCTTTCTGAAGTCCCGTCTTCATACTTCAGGAATCCCCAAGTAGACAAGTACGACGACACAACGGATCCAGAAGAACACCTATCATAATTTACCGGAGCGCCCTCGCTCCACTGCTATACCGATGCCCTCAAGTGTCGGGTCTTCCGGACCACCTTAACTAGCTCGACACAAAAATGGTTTAACACCCTGCTCCCGGGGTCTATTACTTGTTTTGCTGATTTTCAGGGGATGTTCCGCCAAGTGTTCGCCAGCTGCAAGGCATATAATTACGATGCTTCCATTTTGCTGCACATTACTCAAGGGCCCTCAGAGTCACTCAGAGGGTATCTTCATCGGTTCACTTCCACCGCCAGGAGCATCCCTTCAGCAAGGTCGGATGCTTTCAGAGTGGCCATTTCGCACGAGCTAAGGAAGGGTCCTTTCCTTAGCTCACTTTTGAGGAAGCCCGCGAATAGCTATGAGGAGCTGTTGAGGCGTGCGAAAAAGTATATCAACGAGGAAGAAAGGATGAATGTTCGGAGAGCTGAACGAGCCTCCGTAATGGTCCCGATCGAAAGAAATCGCCCCGTAGCTCCTCAAGCACCTCCCAGACGGGAGTATACACGACCTTTTCTATCGGAGGCTCCCAGGCCTCAGTTATTGCTACAGGGCGCTCGCCCCGCACAGCCGTTATAGATCATGGCCGCCGATGCAGTCCCTCCCCCGAGGACTTGGAAGGAGATGGAGATGGAATTCTATGACCAACAAGGTCTTCTACAGTGGCCAACGGAGTATAGGGGAGTGCCTCGCAAACCTCCCACCCCGTTCTTTTGCCAGTACCATATGGAATATGACCACGCTAGTGGTCGATGTTTCAAATTGCAAGAGGAACTGGAGCACCTCCGAGCCGCTTACCCAGAGATGTGGCCTCAGACTGGAGGACTGGCACGGCGAGGCCAATGACCCAATGTGGCTCATCTAGGGCCATATAACCAATGACCGCATGTTACTTTTTCTCCAGACCCTCACACTCCGACCAGGAGGGTATCTCACAAGGGGGCCCATCAAGTTAGGGCCCATCATCTGATATGAATAGCATCCTCACACGGGGGGTTATTCACGTTATTGCAGGAGGACCCACTGATGGGAATTCCAACTGGGCGTGAAAATCATACGCCCGTCTCATGGAGAGCTTGGCTATAATCACTGATCAGGTTGTCCAGACCGCGATGCCAGTTTCATTCGGACCGGAAGATCTCCGAGGCATTCTGCTACCTCACACGAATGCCTTGGTGATCCGTATTTCCCTGGCCAACTATGAAGTGTCCAGGGTACTAGTTGATTCGGGGAGTTCTATCAACATCCTCTTCTAGGAGGCCTTCGGAAAGATGCAGCTGGGAAACGCCCAGCTAGAAGATGTGGCCACACCCCTTTTCGGGTTTGTGGGACATGTGGTCCACCCCATAGGGCAGATTTCATTGCCCCTTACTCTGGGCACAAAGCCCATCCAAAAAACCAATATAGTTCCTTTTCTTATTGTGGACGCTCTGCCCACCTATAATGCAATTCTGGGTTGCCCCTTCCTTTCCATCTTTCAGGCAGTGGCTTCTCCGTATCACCAAAAGGTGAAATTTCTGATCGGGCAGCTGATTGGAGAGGTCAGAGGCGAGCAGAAGGCTACAAGGAGCTGCTACATGCAAATGGTCAGGGATGACCAAAAGAAGGCCTGAACCGATGACCTCAAAGGGAAAGCCATCGTGATTTCGGACGTTTGCGTGCTGAAAGAATCTCCCCCCCAAAGTGGAGAAAATAGAGGAAGGAGAACTGGTGGAGATAGCTCCCGGAAAGGCCACTCGGGTAGCACAGCAGTTGGAGGCCAAAGAGGAGCGGGTGGCCTGTCTAAAGAAGAATGAAGACATTTTTTCCAGAGATGTGCGTTATCTTACAGGAATCGACCCTCGCATTGCTAAACATCACCTCAACATTACCAGAGGAGTCCGACTCGTCCAATAGAAGCGGCGACATTTTGGACTCGAAAAGGACAAAGTGATAGCTGAAGAAGTAGATAAATTGTTGAAAGCAGGTCATGTGAAAGAAAATCAATTCCCCGATTGGGTCTCCAATGTAGTCCTGGTCCCCAAGCCCTCTGGGCAGTGGAGGATGTGTATTGACTTCCGTGATTTAAATAAAGCGTGCCCTAAAGACTGCTACCCCTTGCCTCGCATTGATCAGCTGGTGGACTTTATGGTAGGATATGAGGTGGTGTCCTTAATGGATGCTTACCAAGGATATCATCAGATACCACTAGCCAAAGAAGATCAGAAGAGGGTTAGTTTTGTAACGACAGGAGGGTTATATGCTTACGTGGTAATGCCCTTCGGCCTAAAAAATGCGGGGGCTACATACCAACGACTCATGGATAAAATCTTTGCGGAACAAAAAGGGAAAAATGTGAAAGTTTATGTGGACGACATCCTGGTCAAATCAAAAACCACTTGGGATTTGGTTAAGGATTTAGACGAAACTTTCTCTACCTTGAGGAGATATAACATGAAGCTGAACCCTAAAAAATGTCTGTTCGGGGTGAAGAGCGGAAAAATTTTGGGATATATAGTAACTGAGAAGGGACTGCAGGCCAATCCGGAGAAGGTGCAGGCATTGTGCAATATGAAGTCACCCACTAATTTGTGAGAGACTCAAAAGCTAGTAGGGAGAATTGTTTCCCTGTCCCGATTTATAGCCAGATCGGCGGACAAGGGGATACCCTTCTTCAGGATTTTGTGCAAGGCTACTAAATTTAAATGGGATGATCAATGCGAGCAGGCTTTTCAAGAGCTGAAGAAGTATTTAGCTGGACTTCCACTGTTAGCCAAGCCAGTGGCAGGAGAGCCATTGTGGATGTATTTAGCTATCTCAGAAGGAGACATTAGTTCAGTCTTGTTGAAGCAAGAAGGTTCTCAGCAATAGTCTATCTATTATACCAACCATATCCTGAAAGGGGTTGAATCCCGTTACATGGAGCTGGAGAAGTTGGCGTATATTCTAGTCTTGACAGCCCGCAAGTTGAGACCGTACTTTCTAGCTCATCCTATTAATGTTTTAACTCACAGTGAATTAGGCAAGGTGGTTACTAAGCCTAATTTTTCTAGAAGATTGGCTAAATGGGTAGTGGAACTAAGTGAATATGACATTCACTACCAACCCCGAACCATCATCAAGGCTCAGACTCTCACTGATTTTCTAGCTGAGGTACTTGTTGGTTCGGAAAATAGCTCATCAACAAAAGAAGACAGATCAGAGGCGTGGAATTTATTTATGGACGGCTCTTCTGGGTCTGTAGGTAGCAGGGTGGGAGTCCTATTAATATCTTCTGAGAAAGAAGAAACTCGCATAGCCGTGTTCTTGGGATATTGGGCATCCAACAATGAAGCAGAATATGAAGCTATTTTAGCAGGGTTGCAAGCTGCCATAGCTATAGGAGCAACCTTCGTTATAATCCATTTGGACTTCTAGTTGGCGGTATCACAACTTCAAGTCTCTTTCACGGTACGGGAAGAGAGATTTCAAAAATACTTGAAGGCTTTCGAGAAAGAAAAGGCTCATTTTCACCAAGTCCTCTTAAAGAAAATTCCAAGGGAGAAAAATAGGAAGGCGAATGAGTTGGCTCGGTTGGCTAGCGCGATGGAAGGGGTGAAGCAGCTTGAAATGGTTTGTGTGGAAGTCCCTACTTCTCTGGTGATATACAATGTGGAGGAGACCATACCCGAACCAGATCCGATCCTTGATTGGAGGACTAACATTATAACATATCTACAACAAGGAAAAGTCCCGGAAGAAAGAAGGGCGACATCTGTTTTAATGAACAGAGCAAAATGATTCACCATCCTAAATAGAGACTTGTACAAGACATCTTTTGGACGGCCCCTGTTGAAGTGTTTGGGAAAGGAAGATGTTGAATGGGTACTCCGGGAAATCCACGAAGGTTGCTGCAACAATCATTTGGGAGGGAGAGCTTTGGCGAGGAAAGTCTTGTTAGTAGGATACTTTTGGCCCACCCTCCAACAAGATGTAGCTCATATAGTGCAAACCTGCTCGGCCTGTCAAAAGCATAGCAATCGATCCGAACGACCGACTGAATTAATGAAAGATGTTGTTGCTTCATGCCCTTTTGATCAATGGGGGATGGATATAGTGGGTCCCGTGCCTATGGCACCTTTGTTAGTGCAATCAATCCTTGATATGGTTTTGATGTGTGTGGCAAAGGGTTTAAGTTAGGATGTTTGGATTTGATATGTGCGTTGGAGTCTTGTAGGACTTAGTAATTCACACATGGAGCCTTGGCGAGTTTCACATATCATGACTCGGTCCTTGAGTCGGTGAAGGATGGCTTTGCGGAAGACATGCGCTTGGAGCATCCGAGGGACCATCGGACGAGGAGCTTGGAGTGAAGCCAGAGGAAGTAGACTTCAGGATGAGACGCGAAGTGCTACAGAGCCGTGCGCTTGGCGCATCTGAGGGACATGGTTGGACAAAGATAACTTTGAAGGCAAGGGACTCCAAGGGATAAGAGTGAGCGAATGTAACCCGGGAAGGGGTAGTACTCTTAGGTGAAACTTGGCCATTTGGCTAAGTGTCGGACGGGATTTCCCGACATCAGTTGACTACCATGTTATGGTAGTCGACTACTCTAAGTCGACTGTAACTCGACTAGTGTTCGAGTCCGATTCAAGTGCCAACAGTCGACTGCCATGGAATGACAGTCGACTGTGAGACCACCAGTCGACTGATGAAGGCATCAGTCGACTGGTTGTAAGGGTTTCGGGCACAGAAGCGAGTCGAGCTCACAAGCACTCAACTGATAGGTCAATCAGTCGATTGATGGTAAGATCAGTCGACTGATGATGGTGTCATTGGATGGAATCCAACATGGAAAGTAATCGTTATTGGGCAACGACTATGGGACCAGTCGACTGATAGGGACATCAGTCGACTGCTCCTGTGTCAACGGGAAGAAACCCTCTTCCTCTATAAAGAGGAAGGGTGTGGGGCTTTGGGAGGTTAATGTTCATGCTCTAAAGTCTCCCAAAGTGCCATAAAGCTTTTCCATCCTCTTACTTGGTTTTATTTACATCATATTTGTAAGAGAAGTGAATTCTTGTAAAGAGGTTACCTCCACCTAGCTTGGTGCAAAGGAGAGAATAGTGGAAGCTTGCGGAGTGATTCACCGTGGACGAATCGGACTGTGGATTAGCGGCGTAGCCGTGAACCACGTTACATCCTTTGTTAGCATTTGTATTCTTGTTATTGCTTTTGTCTTTAATTGTTTGTATTTGCATATTCTGCTTGCGCTAATAGTTTTGTAGACGAGCAATGAACAAACGAATTCCACCATCTATGACAAAGGATATTCACCCCCCTCTAGCCGCCTAACACAACCACATCGATCGACCCTACAAGTGGTATCAGAGCGAGGAAAGCTTGTCGAGGACTAACTGTCACAACAAGCACATTCAAGGATGGCCAGCTCCAACATTCACCCACCGAAGTTTGAAGGAGAATTCTCTTGGTGGAAAAAGAAAATGGAGGTATTCTTCGAAACTGACTTCGAAATTTTATTAATTATGGAAAACGGTTTCGAGATGTCTAGGAATGAAGAAGGGGAGCCATTGGAGAAATCAAGGTGGAATAAAAGACAAAGAGAGGAGTACTTAGCGAATTCAAAGGCCAAGCACCACCTCTACAATGTACTCCCCCAACAAGAAGTGAATAGGATAGGGGAGTGTGCAAGTGCCAAGGAGATGTGGGAGAAGCTAGTAGAGCTTCATGAAGGCACTTCGGAGGCCAAGCTTGCAAGAAGAGACCTCCTCCGCTCCCAACTAACAAATATCAAGCTTGAAAAGGGAGAAAAGGTAACCTCCTTACATTCTAGATTCAAAGAAATTTTAATTGGGCTAATGAGTGTAGGAGAAAGACTTTCGAACCGGGACATGCTCATGAAAGCAATTGATGCCTTTCCCCGGTCATCAAAATGGAGCTCAATGGTGGACTCCTTCTACATGTCCAAGAATTTAGAAGTGAGCAGCTTGGAGGAGTTCTTCTCAACTATGGAGCTCCACGAAACAAGGCTCGAAGGAATAGTAGAAGAGCCAAGGTTTCAACCTTCAAGAGGAGTAGCTTTGATGGCTAACAAAGGGAAGAAGAAGATGGAGAACCCCTCCTCCTCCAATGAAGCATTCTCATCCTCCTCCATGGATAGCACGGAAGAAGCTTACATGGTAAGGAAGGTAAGGCGTGCTTTAAGAAATTTTAAATTTAATAAATCTAATGATAGGAGGAGAAGACCAAGGGGGAAGGTGATTTGTTATAATTTCCAAGGAGAGGGACACATAAGGGACAATTGTCCCCTCTTGAACAAGAGCAAAGAAGAGAAGAAAAAGAAAGAAGAAAAGAAGAAGAAGAAGGGGAGCAAGAAGAAGGAAGAAGAGAAGAAGGCCAAAGAAAAAGGGAAGGCCAAGGCACTAAAAGCGAGGACATGAGATGACCCCTCTTCATCATCTTCATCATCATCGGAAGAGGAGAATGCTTTGTGACCAACCTAGCTTTGATGAACTTTGACGATCTAGACTCCTCTTCCACCGAAAATGAAGAATCAAGCACAAGTGAGGAGAGAACTAGTGAAGGGAGAGCTTCTTCACCATCCTCCGAATCCGAAGAAGAAGACATGGAGACTATGGTAACGAATCTCTCACCTAGTAAAATAGTTTCCATGATTTCTAGCCTCACTAAGGACTTGTTTAGGGCTAAGAAAAAGAACAAAAGCATGATAGATAAAATTAAGGATTTAGAAAATAAATTAGAAAAAGTATGCTTAAATGATAATGAAAATATTTCTTCTAGTCATGATGATGCATGCTTACATGATCTTTATATGTCATTTGATGTTAATGATGCATGCATAGAGGAAAATAGGGCTCTAAGGGAAAAGGTAGATCATTTGACCAAGGCCCTAGAAAAGTTTACAATTGGCTCAAATACATTGAACATTATAATTGGGAGCCAAAGGGCTAGCTTCAATAAAAAAGGCCTAGGATATAAGGAAAATAGAAATGAAAAGGCCTATAAATGTTTAATTGCAAGGGGTTAAGATAAAAAGAAGACAATAGCTAGAAAATGGATCCCTAAAGAGTATTTAGTGAACCCCATAGGAAAGAACTTATTTTGGGTTCCTAAATCCATCCTAAAGGGTTAGGAAACCCCTAGGATAGTCAACCATAAGGATTTCACCTATATGATATTTTTGGTTGACTTAGGATGGCGGGACTAAGTTTTTGAGATAGTGTTGGGTGATGATAATGCACCCATAACTAGATAAATCATGATTTAGGTGATATTTGCCTTATTATCATGATATAATACCTAATGCATGATCACAATTTGATGAATACATTTATTTCATGATCATAGTGTAAAATCAATGCAAATATGTTTTCATGATCATATGGTTGTTTGGTTTCCGGCACCACGGTGAGTGTATGTTCGAACATGTTTCGTAAACATGTGCACAATGGAAGAAATAAAATAATAAATCTAATTTATTACAACACACACATCACACGTATGCATAGTACAACATGTGTAGACATAACCGTAAATTCAAATTTTGCAATAAAAGGAAATTTATACTACGTATACCTGGCGTATCATGTGTAGCGGGAAAGGCATCAACCGGAACAATCCTCGCTAGAATCGTCTCTATTCGTATCCACGCCGAGTATCTTTGGGATGACTTCACAAAGTCACGAGCCTCGTCTTCATATGGGTTACTAGCCTCGTGTTGAAGACGATGTGATCGAGAGAAGATCACGATCCGAATCAAAATTCGGATCCAAAATGAGTCCTCAAAAACTCGCTTCTCCGGAGAGGTATTCGTCAACTGTTTGACGAATCCTTCATCCTCCACCTATGAGGATTACCGGAGATCGAATCCCCGGCAAGGCTACCACTGTCGGAGCTCCAACCGTCGTCCAAACGACGCTCCGATGAGAAGGAAACAAGCTGTCCAGAAAACTGGACAGCTTTGGTGGAGGAATAGGGGCCGGCCAAATAAGGAAGGTTGAGGCTCACCTTGTCGCCGGACCCAAAAAAGATCACCGGTGCTCCTCCGGCAGCAGCTCGACGCCGGCAAGAGGGAAGGACAGCACCTTCTAGACACCGGCAAGGGAGCTAGGTGGTGGTGGGCGGCGGCAAGGTGGGGTTGGCGCCGACTACACCAAGGAGAAGGAGGGGGCGGCAACTTAGGGTTGCAAGGACTTGGATTAGGGCTTAACAAAACCCTTAAGCCCTATTTTATAGAGAACAAATTCTCTTAATGGTTATCGGATCATAACCAAAGGCCCGTTAACCCGCTCCATTAATTTAAGTTAAAATAAACCAAACCATGATGGTTTATTTTAAGTTAAAACGAACCGAACCAACTTTTGTTCATTCGTTTAAAACAAACCAAACCCTTTGGTTTATTCTCTTCCATTGGATTTGAACCAAACAAATTTTGTTCATCCATCATGTCTTCATAAGACACGACCCATCCACACTTCCATTGCGACTGAAACGATTTCATTCTCGCTGCATGTTTGGTCAAACCAAACCTAGTTTCTCTCGTTTTGAGAATCTCATTCTCAAGCTCGTTTTAAATCCTTCGGATTACGCTCGTTGTGTGTGTGACCAAATAGATTCTCAGTTTATGTTGGTCGTCTATAATTAACCATTAATTATAGAACGAACATGAGTGGCACCTAGTAGTACATCATGATCCCCAATTAACCGAAAAGATCAACGGTTAATCCAGAACTACTTCTGAAACCCTTCAACAGCTCGAATGAATCGTTCCCCATTCCCTTCACTCATCTTATACCCACTTGGTTCAGGACATGGTCTATAGTGTCAGTCCCCACTAGGTTGACTACGTCACATCTAGCCCAAGTATCATTTCCTCGTCCTATGGATTCTAGTTACTACACATGTATCGAAGAGTACCTTACTCTAAACATGTAATGCTTTGGCCAAAGACTTTAGTAACAATCCAACGAGAGGCCATGGGTATACATCTCCTCGCAAGGAGTGGTGAATCCTTTATAGGCTATTCAAATACCTTCGATCACTTCGACTTATACCCAATCATCCCGGGTCCACATCTCCTCAGAGATGCTTGCTTAAGATGTCAAAGCATAAGTCTTTATGATCAAGATGACTTGAATACCGCAAGTCAAAGGAACATCGCACTTAAGCTGCAGTAAGAACTTCATTGACATATCTATATATGTAGAGAACCATATGAAGTCTTACGGCTGGTCACTCCAATGAACTAATTACCATAACTAGCATCCACGATTAACTCCGGACATCACAATGTCTCTAGCTAGTGAGAATCAGCTGCTTAGATACACCAAGGAATATACCTCATGCTAGTCTCGACAGAATCAATGGTGTCCAAATCCATCAATTCATCGACTAGGGATAATTTCGATACATCACAATTACACATGTAGAGATACTCACTAGTTGTGATCCAATCACAAATTCTCTCATGCTGTGAATCGTATCGTGGACATTCAGTAAATGAGTTTAAGATCTAATCAAATACATGAAAACATGTATACTCAAATAGTGAATCTTCATTTATCATATAAATGGTTCAAACATAAGGCGATTGCCTTAGGACATCTCTCATATATTACTAACAAACTCCCACTTGGCCTAATGCCAATCGCTATGGTATCCAATACCATAAGCTCTAACATGACCCTCAAACTTACTTTGAGGTAATGCCTTAGTCAAAGGATCCGCTAAGTTCCTTTCAGTGGGGATTTTCTCGATTTGTATTTTCTTCCTACTGATGATCTCTCTGATAAGATGATAGTGGCAAAGCACATGTTTGTATCGTTGATAAGACCTTGGCTCTTTCGCCTGTGCAATTGCTCCATTGTTGTCGCAGTAGATTGTTATTGCTTCAACAATGGCTGGAATCACACCAAGTTCATAAATGAACTTCTTGATCCAAACTGTTTCCTTTGCTGCTTCCGAAGCTGCAATGTATTCTACTTCAGTGGTAGAATCCGCTACAGTGTCTTGTTTGGAACTTTTCCAACTCACTATGCCCCCATTCAAGGTGAACACGTATCTAGACTGAGACCTGGAATCATCCTTGTCTGTCTGGAAGCTGGCATCCGTATACCCACGTATCACCATGTCACCTTCTCCATATATTAGGAACACATCCTTAGTTTTTCTTAAGTACTTAAGGATCGTATTAACAGCCACCCAATGATCCATTCCTAGATCAGACTGGTATCTACTCGTGACACTCAGAGCATACGATACATCGGGTCTCATACATAACATAACATACATGATAGATCCTATTGCGGATGCATAGGGAATCTTACTCATGCAAATCCTCTTGTCTTCTATGCGCGGACACATAGACTTCGAAAGGTGTATCCCATGCCTGATGGGTAGGAAACCTTTCTTGGATTCCGACATGCTAAACCTCTTTAGCACTCGGTCTATATATGTAGACTGCGAAAGACTAAGCAACCGTTTCGATCTATCTCTATAGATCTTAATCCCGAGGATGTAGGTTGCTTCTCCCAGGTCTTTCATGGAGAATGTCTTGGATAACCAAATCTTAACTGACTGTAAGACTGAAACATCATCTCCTATAAGTAATATGTCATCGACATACAATACTAGGAACACAACTGCACTCCCACTAACCTTCTTGTACACACAAGGTTCGTCTGGATTTTGTGAGAAATCAAACTTTTTGATTGTCTCATCAAAATGGATATTCCAGCTCCTGGATGCTTGCTTCAATCCATATATGGACCGTCGCAATTTGCATACCTTGGTTTTATCAACCGATGTGAAACCCTCAAGTTGTATCATATACACGTCCTCGAGAAGGTTTCCATTAAAAAAAAGCTATTTTCACATCCATCTGCCATATCTCATAATCATAATGAGCCGCTATGGCCAGGAGCATCCGAATGGATTTAAGCATAGCTACAGGCGAATAGGTTTCGTCATAATCAACACCTTGTTTTTGACGATATCCTTTCGCCACTAATCTAGCCTTATAAGTAATCACATTACCATCCATGTCGGTTTTCTTCTTGAAAACCCACTTGCACCCTATAGGCTTGATGCCTTCAGGTGGGTCAACCAAGTTCCAAACTTGGTTTTCATACATAGAATCCATTTCCGACTTCATGGCATCAAGCCACTTATCCCTTTTTGAACTTGTCAGCACTTCTTCATAACTGGTAGGCTCCTCATCATCAATGAGTAACATGTCGTTCGATTCACTTACGAGAAATCCATATCTCTCAGGAATGTTGCGTGTTCTACCAGATCTACGAAGATGTGGTGTTTCAATAGGTCCAGCCGATTGCTCATCACTATGAGTTATCGGCTGTTGTGCTTCACCAGGTATCTCATCAATGTCTATTTGAGTCTCTCGAGCCTCCTCAAGCTTGACGACACTCCCACTATTTTCTTGCAAGAGAAACTCTTTCTCTAGAAACACGGCATGCCTTGAAACAAACACCTTTTGTTCCACAAGATGATAGAATTGGTAACCCCTTGTTTCCTTAGGGTATCCAATAAATAGACATTTATCAGACTTAGCATCCAATTTGTCTGATACAGTCTGCTTCACATAAGCAGGACAACCCCATATCTTCAAGTAAGATACATGAGGTTTCTTACTATTCCATATCTCATATGGAGTAGTAGAGACTACCTTGGTTGGCATTCTGTTTAACAAGTAAACAGCTGTCTGAAGTGCATAGCCCCAAAAGGACTTGGGAAGATTCGCATGATTCATCATTGACCTGACCATGTCCAACAAGGTCCGGTTACGCCTCTCAGATACACCATTATGCTGTGGTGTATATGGCGGAGTCCATTGAGAAAATATACTATTGTCTCTTAGATAATCAAGAAACTCTTGACTTAAGTATTCACCACCTTGATCCGATCGAAGTATTTTAATACTCTTGTCAGGTTGTTTCTCTACTTCATTTCTGAATTCTTTGAACCTTTCAAAGGCATCAGACTTGTGTTTCATCAAGAACACATACCCAAACCGTGAGTGATCACCGGTGATGGTAATGAATGAAGCTATAGCCTCCTAAAGCTTGAGTTGACATAGGTCCACATACATCAGTATGTATTAGACCTAGCAACTCTCCCACTCATTCACCTTTTCCTGTAAAAGGTAACTTAGTCATCTTGCCTTTTAAGCATGATTCGTATGTATCGTATGAATCCAATTCAAACGATTCTAGAATTCCATATCGGTGTAATTCGGACATGCGTTTCTTGCTTACATGGCCAAGATGACAATGCCACATGTAGGAGTCTATTTGATTATCCTTTCGAGCATGCTTGTTTCTCTCTTCGATATTGAAAATGTCATTGGATATGTCTAACGTATAAATGTCATTGTTCAAAGTTTCAGTTCCATAAAGTACGCCATTCAAAGTTATATAACAACAATTGTTACTAAACGTCAAATGGTAACCATTTCTATTTAAGCAAGAAATAGAAACAATGTTATTTATTAGAGAAGGAACACAATAGCAATTGTCCAGTTCCAAGACTAGTCCACTAGGGAGCTTCAGCAAATAAGTTCCGATGGCGACCGCAGCAACCTTTGCTCCATTGCCAACTCACAAATTTGACTCCCCTCTGACTAGTCTTCTTCTATTCCTTAGCCCCTGTATGTCATTACATATATGTGAGCTACACCCAGTATCCAATACCCAAGTGTCTAAGGAAATAGAATGATAATCAATAACGAAGATACCTGAAGAGGATGGGGCATCGGATGCCTTCTTCTCCTTCATGGACTCAAGATAAATCTTGCAGTTTCTTCGCCAGTGGCCTTCCTTGCCACAATGATGGCAAGTGCCCTTTTGTGCTAGTTCTGCCTTCTTTGTCTTTTTTTTTTTTCTTCTATTCCTTTGTCTTCCTCTTAGAACCTTTCTTTGAGAAATCAACTAACAGAACCGCCTTCTCCTCATGCTTCACAGAAGGCTCCACAGTCTTCAGCATATTAAGAAGCTCAAGAATAGTGGATTATAATTTGTTCATCCGATAGTTCATCACAAATTATGAGAAACTCTTGGGCAAACAATGCAGAATTAAGTCAATACTTAATTCATGATCCATCACAAACCCGAGGGTGACTAGCCGCTCGATGTACCCATTCATCTTTAGCACAAACTGCACTACAGACGAACCTTCTTGCATCTTCGTGGTGAAGAGGAGCCTGGAGACTTCGAACCTTTCGGATCTCGCTTACTCATCAAACAACTCATGAAGATGGAAGACCATGGTATTAGCATCCATATGCTCATGCTGCTTTTGTAGCTCAGGTACCATCATAGCTAGCATGATGCAACTCGCCAGTTCAGAATCTGCCACATGCTTTTGATAGACCAACATTTGGTCTAGAGTTGCATCGTCCTTAGGACGGTTGGGAAGAGGCTCTTCAAGGACATATGCTAGCTTTTCTGCCTTGAGAACAATTCTCAGGTTTCTAAGCCAGTCCAGGAAGTTAGGCCCAGTAAATTTATTTGAAACCAAAATAGTGTGCAAATTCAAAGACATCATGATCAATCGATTAACTAGAAATACAAAATGAGCATATATGAGAAAATAATTTTAAAATGCATCAATATACATTTATAAATCCCATTCATTTTTCGAATTTCAAAAACCCCAAAATCACTTCGGGAGATCGTAGGTCCATCTTCGAATGGGCTGATATCCATCATGGATATGAACAACCTTGGAGAGAGTCCAACAAGTCATTCATAACTACGATGGTAGGTATCAACTATACCGATTGCATATCACGTATATGCAACTATCACAATGTGCTATCAACTAATTGAATGTTCACACATACATCGGGTTGTTAACACATTAACAAGTATGCATCATATGCATAGCACCCAACTTCACCTCCCTTTACATCGACCTTGGAGAGAGTCCAACAAGCCGATGCTCCAGGTTAAAGCCAACCCATTAATCGAGAAATAGTTTTAATATGGTTAGAGTGCATTCAACCAATTAGCCCAACTTGGAGAGAGTCCAACAACCAAAGCTAATGATTGACCTATGACTCTTACCATATTAGTATTAAACTATTCCATGGTTTGAACATGTTCGGGTTCGAGCCGGGCTGGGAGAGAGTCCAACAACCCGAACAAGAAACGGAACTCTGGTTCTAACCATATTAATGGAAGGTGTAGGCTTTAATATTGAGTTAGGGTTTTTATGTCTCATCCTCTTTGCATGCAAATAACTATTATCTACATGGCATGACATACATGACATACATCTACATGTCACGACACGCATGGCATAATGATATGCATCTAATGCAATTACATGACATACAATTATGTCATGTACAAAATTTCCTTATATGTCATAACTATTTATGGAAATAAAATATGTTTAAGATTTGATTCTCCAAATCAAATCATGATTAAATTAGGAAATAAATTTCCAAATCTAATCACATATTTTATTTGTGGAAATAGTTGATTAAGGAAAGTCAATTTAGGAAACCAATTTCCTAAATCATCAAAACTACTTATGGAAATAAAATATTTAAAGATTTGATTTTCCAAATCAAATCATGATTAAATTAGGAAACAAATTTCCAAAATCTAATCAAATATTTTATTTATGGAAAATATCAATTTCCAACTTTCCAAAAGTAGAAGATTTCCATAAGTACTTCTAGACTTTCCAAAATTGAAAATTTTCCATAAATACTTCTAACTTTCCAAAAGTAGACAATTTCTAGAAATATCATTATGACTATCGCAAAACAATTTTACGATTATGTCGAAACACAACCTGGGCTCTGATACCACTTGTTTGGTTTCCGGCACTGCGGCGAGTGTGTGTTCGAACATGTTTCGTAAACATGTGCACAGCGGAAGGAATAAAATAATAAATCTAACTTATTACAACACACACATCACATGCATGCATAGTACAACATGTGTAGACATAACCGCAAATTCAAATTTTGCAATTAAAGGAAATTTATACTACGTATACCTGACGTATCACATGTAGCGGGAAAGACATCAACCGGAACGATCCTCGCTAGAATCGTCTCTATCCATATCCACGCCGAGTATCTTCGGGATGACTTCACAAAGTCATGAGCCTCGTCTTCGTACGGGTTTCTAGCCTCGTGTTGAAGACGATGTGATCGAGAGAAGATCACGATCCGAATCAAAATTCGGATCCAAAACGAGTCCTCAAAAACTCGCTTCTCCGGAGAGGTATTCGTCAATCGTTTGACGAATTCTTCGTCCTCCACCTATGAGGATTATCAGAGATCGAATCCCCGACAAGTCTACCATTGTTGGAGCTCCAACCATCATCCAAACGACGCTCCGACGAGAAGGAAACAAGCTGTCCAGAAAACTGGACAGCTTTGGTGGAGGAATAGGGGTCGGCCAAATAAGGAAGGTTGAGGCTCACCTTGTCGCCGGACCCAAAGGAGATCACCGGAGCTCCTCCGGCAGCAGCTCGATGCCGGCAAGAGGGAAGGACAGCACCTTCTGGACGCCGGCAAGGGAGCTGGGTGGTGGTGGGCGGCGGCAAGGTGGGGTTGGCGCCGACTACACCAAGGAGAAGGAGAGGGCGGCAACTTAGGGTTGCAAGGAGTTGGATTAGGGCTTAACAAAACCCTTAAGCCCTATTTAAAGAGAACAAATTCTATTAATGGTTATCGGATCATAACCAAAGGCCCGTTAACCCACTCCATTAATTTAAGTTAAAATAAACCAAACCATGATGGTTTATTTTAAGTTAAAACGAACCGAACCAATTTTGGTTCATTCGTTTAAAACAAACCAAACCCTTTGGTTTATTCTCCTCCATTGGATTAGAACCAAACCAATTTGGTTCATCCATCATGTCTTCATAAGACACGGCCCATCCACGTTTCCATTGCGACTGAAACGATTTCATGCTCGCTCCATGTTTGGTCCAACCAAACCTAGTTTCTCTCGGTTTGAGAATCTCATTCTCAAGCTCATTTTAAATCCTTCGGATTATGCTCATTGTGCATGTGACCAAATAGGTTCTCGGTTAATGTTGGCCATCTATAATTAACCATTAATTATAGAACGATCATGAGTGGCACCTAGTAGTACATCATGATCCCCAATTAACCGAAAAGATCAACGGTTGATCCAGAACTATTTCTGAAACCCTTCAGCAGCTCGAATGAATCGTGCCCCATTCCCTTCACTCATCTTATACTCACTTGGTTCAGGACATGGTCTATAGTGTGAGTCCCCACTAGGCTGACTACGTCACACCTAACCCAAGTATCATTTCCTCATCCTACAGATTCTAGTTACTGCACATGTATCGAAGAGTACCTTACTCTAAACATGTAATGCTTTGGCCAAATACTTTAGTAACAATTCGACGAGAGGCCATGGGTATACATCTCCTCGCAAGGAGTGGTGAATCCTTTATAGGCTATTCAAACACCTTCGATCACTTCGACTTATACCCAATCATCCCGGGTCCACATCTCGTCAGAGATGCTTGCTTAAGATGTCAAAGCATAAGTCTTTATGATCAAGATGACTTGAATACCGCAAGTCAAAGGAACATCGCACTTAAGCTGCAGTAAGAACTTCATTGACATATCTATATATGTAGAGAACCATATGAAGTCTTACAGCTGGTCACTCCAATGAACTAGTTACCATAACTAGCATCCACGATTAACTCCGGACATCACAATGTCTCTAGCTAGTGAGAATCAGCTGCTTGGATACACCAAGGAGTATACCTCATGCTAGTCTCGACAGAATCAATGGTGTCCAAATCCATCAATTCATCGACTAGGGATAATTCCAATACATCACAATTACACATGTAGAGATACTCACTAGTTGTGATCCAATCACAAATTCTCTCATGCTGTGAATCGTATCGTGGACATTCAGTAAATGAGTTTAAGATCTAATCAAATACATGAAAACATGTATACTCAAATAGTGAATCTTCATTTATCATATAAATGGTTCAAACATAAAGCGATTGCCTTAGGACATCTCTCATATATTACTAACAATGGTATAATAGGATGATACTTAACCATATGTAGAAATGCATGAAATTAATGGTTAAGTATATACAAATCCCTTTAGGATGCATCTCACACTCACCATAGGCTACCTTGATTGAAAACTTAGCATGAGTGAGATGTTATGATGATACAAATGTCCACTAATGCCTATGACATTTAGATGGTCATTTAAGGTATCAAAATAGCAATAATAGACCAATCATGGGGAAAGCTTATGTTTAATTCATGGACATATTTCCAAAAGATCATGGTTGGATATTTCATATGTTTTCAAAACAATTTCATACTTTAAAATCTGTGTGTTCATGTTTTGAAACAATTTAAAGCAAAACTAGGTGTTAAACTTGATACTAACTTGATCAAAAACCTAGTTACTTTTGAAACTTTTGGATTTTTAGCAAATACTTGAAAATATAATGATTTTTCATGGACAACTATTTTTCATTGATAAATATACTTACAAGAAATATGTTCCCTAAATTTCATGATTTTTCGAATTTTGTAGAATTTTTAATGCATTTCAAATTCTAAAATCGAAAAAACACAAATGCATGTGCCAATGATCGTTAGTCGAACAATGATCATCGCCTGATAACATGCCCAATAACTTCTTTTATCCAATTTTAAGGCATGTTTTGGCTTTTGTTTTTCTCTAAACTTAATGTCATGCTTGTATAAACTTTGTTTAATATTTTTGATGGTGTTAAAGGGGGAGAAATGTATATGTTTAAGTAAGGGAGAATTATATTTAGGGGGAGTTTCATGTATTAAGGGGGAGAGTTGCTAATCATGTTACTTACATGCTTTCTTACCTTAGTATTTTTGATAAATGTTTTACCTAACTTAAACGGATTGCCACACATCAAAAAGGGGAAGATTGTTAGTGCAATCAATCCTTGATATGGTTTTGATATGTGTGGCAAAGGGTTTAAGTTAGGGTGTTTGGATTTAATATGTGCATTGGAGTCTTGCAGGACTTAGTAATTCGCACAAGGAGCCTTGGCGAGTTTCACATCTCATGACTCGATCCTTGCGTCGGTGAAGGATGGCTTTGCGAAAGTCGTGCGCTTGGAGCATCCGTGGGACCGCCGGACGAGGAGATTGGAGTGAAGTTGGAGGAAGTAGACTTCAGGGCGAGACGTGAAGGATAGCGCTGCAGAGCCATGCGCTTGGCGCATCCGAGGGACATGGCCGGATGAAGATAACTTCGAAGGCAAGGGACTCCGAGGGATGAGAGTGAGCGAATGTAACCCGGAAAGGGGTAGTGCTCTTAGGTGAAACTTGGCCATTTGGCTAAGTGTCGGATGGGATTTCCGACATCAGTCGACTACCATGTTATGGTAGTCGACTACTCTAAGTCGACTGTGACTCAACTAGTGTTCGAGTCCGGTTCAAGTGCCAACAATCGACTGCCATAGAATGGCAGTCGACTGCGAGACCACCAGTCGACTGATGAAGGCATCAGTCGACTAGTCGCAAGGGTTTCGGGCACAAAAGCGAGTCGAGCTCACGAGCACTCGACTGATAGGTCGATTAGTTGACTGATGGTAAGATCAGTCGCCTGATGATGGTGCCGTTGGATGGAATCCAATGTGGAAAGCAGCTGTTATTGGGCAACGGCTATGGGACCAGTCGACTGATAGGGACATTAGTCGACTGCTCCCGTGTCAACGGAAAAAAACTCTCTTCCTCTATAAAGAGGAAGGGTGTGGGGCTTTGGGAGGTTAATGTTCATGCTCTAAAGTCTCCCAAAGTGCCTTAAAGCTTTTCCATCCTCTTACTTGGTTTTATTTACATCATATTTGTAAGAGGAGTGAATTCTTGTAAAGAGGTTACCTCCACCTAGCTTGGTGCAAAGAAGAGAATAGTGGAATCTTGCGAAGTGATTCACCGTGGATGAATCAGACCGTGGATTAGCGGCGTAGCCGTGAACCACGTTACATCCTTTGTTTGCATTTGTATTCTTGTTATTGCCTTTGTCTTTAATTGTTTGTATTTGCATATTCTGCTTGCGCTAATAGTTTTGTAGACGAGCAACGAACGAACAAATTCCACCATCTACAACAAAGGCTATTCATCCCCCTCTAGCTGGCCAACACAACCACATCGATCGACCCTACAACCTTTGTAGAAAAAATTCTTATTGGTAGCTGTGGATTACTTCTCCAAGTGGGTGGAAGCAGAGCCCCTTGCCAAAATCACTGAGAACGTTGTGATACAATTCCTGTGGAAGAATATTGTCTATCAGTATGGTATTCCCTGGAGGTTAGTTAGTGACAATGGGCGGCAGTTTAAGGGCAAGAAAATCAAGGAATGGTGCCAAAGTCTTAATATCCAGCAAGCTTTTACTTCGGTGGCTCATCCTCAAGCTAACGGGCAAGTCGAAGTAACTAATAGAATACTTATCCAAGGATTGAAGATTAAACTGGGGGCTTAGAAAGGAAACTAGGTGGAGGAATTGCCGGGGATCTTGTAGGCCTACCGAACCACGCCAAAAATTACAACAGGTGAAACTCCTTTCAGCCTGGTATACGGAACGGAGGCTGTTATTCTTGTGGAGTCCCTTTTAAGTAGCGCCCGCGTGGAAGTTTATGAGCCAGAGTAGAACCAAATTATTCGGAGCACTGAACTGGACTTGGTGGAAGAAAAAAGGGAACAGGCGCAGAGACGAGCGGAATTTTACAAACGAAGGGTACAACAAGCCTTTAACAAAAGGGTAATGCCCCAGAGATTTAAAGAAGGGAATTTGGTTCTGCTTAAAGTTAATCCCGTTGGGGATCTGGGAAAGCTAGTTCCAAATTGAGAGGGACCCTATGAAGTGACACACCGCATGGTAGAATCAGTGTATTATCTGAAACATGATCAGGGCAAGGAATTTCCTTGACCCTGGAACGTTGTACACTTGAAATATTATTATATTGTGTAAGGGAGGGTGGATGGAAAAAAGAATTAAGAAGTTTCTTCGGAAATGTATTTGACAATTCACTATGTCGATTAGATGTATGGCAAACCCAAATCTGATTGATGAATCATTTACATTAATATTAAATTCTCTTTGGCAGGCTATGAAAAGAAAAGAAGATAAAGAGGGAGCTGTGTCCCGAAGCAATACATCAAGTTATAATCTAAAATGATTTGGAGGATAGCGTCGAAAGTCGGTTTCCCAATGTAAGGAAAGAGCAGGGTGGTTCGCAGGGGGTAGTCCTTGGTCAGCATACTGCCGAACCACTTCGTTAAATCCGTCCTGGAAGGCGACACGCATTAGGGCTATTAGCTGTTCATGTCGGCTCAGGTCATCTGGACTTTGATTATGATGAAGCATGTGACAATTCTCTTGATGCTCCCGGAGAGATCGACGCATTTCGCTATAACGCCAAGATATTTCCATAATAGCATCCACCAGGACCGAGATGTCGTCCGCTATGGAGGTTTGGTCCTGCTGAAGGAGTCTCATCATGTCCATCATATTTTGGTGTATCGAAGCTGAAATTCCCTCTACGACCTCTGTGTGGGATCTAGTGCGAACAAGCTCATTGCCCAGCCTCTAGAGGGACGTTTCTTGCGTACGGATATGGGTGTGAACATGCGCCCTAGAGGTTATTAAGGAGGAATTTTCTTGTACCTCCTTGCACAGGCGGATGCGGAGATACCCTATTTTGTCCTCCGCTCTTTGGTGTTGAACCCACAAGTTCGTGATGATCTCAGAGTCCCTTTGTTTCTCATGAAGAAGTTTCGTTACCCGCTCTCGAAGGGCTGTTAGTTCTTGAAGAGGGGGAGTCTCTCTGTCAGTCTGTTCTGGATGAACATCCTACCGAATAGGTAGTGATTATGTGCATGCCTGCTACTATACTTATAATGCTGCTATGGTTTCGGCATCCTTTCGTTGCTGAAGATGAGCCTCTGAGATTTGTTCCTGGCATTGCTTTAGTTGTTGTAAGAGAAGATGCTCCCGGTGCTCTGCAGCAGTTTTATCTTCCAGATATTGTTGAGCTTGATGCAGGAATTGAGCTCGATATTGGGCAAGGGAGCGATCTAGCTCTTGGTAGTTCGTTATGGCCTGAAATTTGTTGATGAGGAGGGAGTTAGAAACCTGAAGGAGTCAGCAGAGTCATTGTAAAGAACTTACCAATTCCAGAACACGCCGTAAACTTTCCATCCTTGGAGTCAATTCTTCCACGTTCAGAATTTGAAGCCCGCGGTTGGAAGAGGAGGGAATAGATGACACTAATGTGGAAGATTTCCTCATAAGGGGTGAAGGGAAGGTGGAAACAGTAGGTTGTGTTAGAGGTTCAGAAGGGGAAGAGATAACATTGAAATGAAGGGAGATGGTACGGGGGCAGTCAAAGGGATATAGGAGACTGTGAGTAAAGCCCTGGATAAGAGACTTGAAGAAATTGGAGAAGAAAGAGCGGAAACAGACATGAGTGGAAGAAGACCAGATGTTGCTTTTGTTTGAACAGGGGCAAAGGAATCCGAAGGAAGTAACGGGGCGGGCGAGGAGTTTGGTGAAGAAGATATGGAGAGCATCGAGATGGAAAGCTCTTCGCTGGAAAGGGGGAAAATAGAAGGATCCTGGTTAATATCCGAAGAAGGGGAAATGTCTCCCAGGTTATGAGCATTGGGGGAAAGTGACGATGGGGGAATCTCAACTACCATGGGTTCAGGTGCTGGAGAATGCTCTGGGGAAAGAGAAAGGGAGGACGCAGGGATGTCTATTGTCGATAGGCATTGGTGCACCACTTCTCTGTATTCATATTCAGGTTGTAATAAGGGAGGGGGCAATTTGCGGATGCCCAAGACCGAAGGGGAAAAGACAGGCGAGTTAGGGTTTACGAGCGGCATTGGAGATGAGGATAGATCGGATACCCTAGTCTCATCTAGAGCGGGAGAGACAGGGGTTTCAGAAGAACGAGGAGGAGAAGGGAGAGATGAGACAGACGTGGTGGCGATGGACGAAGGTAAGGGAGGAGGTGAAGGCGAAGGTGCTGCTAGCTATTGGCCCTCATCCTGCCTGGATTCTCGGTAGCGCTTTGCTATTTCCTGTTGGAAAAAGGATACATCCTGCCTGTCGGAGAAAGAAAAGAAGTATCGGACTTAATGGCTGGAACGTCGAAGGATGGCGATGGAAAGAAAAAAGGACAAAGAAGAAAGAGAAGACGAAAAGGCAAATGGAGACGATGACAATGGAGAAGAGGAAAGATGAGGCATCTTATATAGAAGGAGGGTGGAATGGGCTTGTAATGTCAATTGGGCTACTAAGCTGTAAAAGGGGCCCCAGGAAAAAGGGAAATGATGATTTATTCCTCTAATGGCCCGCTATCTGCTAAAACCCTTGTCTTCATATGATGAAATGAACAAGGGTATCCAACTTCAAGATGAATGAAGAAACGATGGTGTTATGAAGGCAGATCCTGAGGTCAAGTTAGCGCATTTTTTATGTGGATGGGCGTTGGTCGCTGTTATTTTTATCCCCGTGTGGTAGCGGAGCGGAAGAGTTGAGTTCATTCCTCAACTATATATTATTTTATCCCCATGTGGTGGTGGTGGAATGGAAGAATTGACCATCCCTCAGTTATCTATTATTTTATCCCCATGTGGTAGCGGAACGGAAGAGCTGAGTTCATTCATCAACTATATATTATTTTATCCCCATGTGGTGGCGAAGTGGAAGAGTTGAGTTCATTCCTCAACTATATATTATTTTATCCCCATGTGGTGGCAGAGTGGAAGAGTTGAGTTCATTCCTCAACTATATATTATTTTATTCCCATGCGGTGGTGGAACAGAAGAACTGAGCATTCTTCAGTTATCTATTATTTTATCCCCGTGTGGTGGCAGAGCGGAAGAGTTGAGTTCATTTCTCAACTATATATTATTTTATCCTCGTGCGATGGTGGAACGGAAGAACTGAGTATTCCTCAATTATCTATTATTTTATCCCTGTGGGGTGGCGGAGCAGAAGAGTTGAGTTCATTCCTCAACTATATATTATTTTATCCCCGTGTGGTGACGGAACGGAAGAGTTGAGTTCATTCCTCAAGTATATATTATTTTATCCCCGTGTGGTGGCGGAGCGGAAGAGTTGAGTTCATTCCTCAACTATATATTATTTTATCCCCGTGTGGTGGTGGAACGGAAGAACTGAGCATTCCTCAGTTATCTATTATTTTATCCCAGTGTGGTAGCAGAGCGGAAGAGTTAGGTTCATTCCTCAACTATATATTATTTTATCCCTGTGTGGTGGTGGAGCGGAAGAGTTGAATTCATTCCTCAACTATATATTATTTTATCCCCGTGCGGTGGTGAAATTGAAGAACTGAGCATTCCTCAGTTATCTATTATTTTTATCCCCATGCGGTGGTGGAATGGAAGAACTGAGCATTCCTCAGTTATCTATTATTTTTATCCCCGTGTGGTGGTGGAATGGAAGAACTGAGCATTCCTCGGTTATCTATTATTTTTATTCCCGTGCAGTGATGGAACGGAAGAGATGAGTATTCCCTCAGCTGTAGATTGTTTTATCCTCGTGCAGTGGAAGTGCATATATAATCCTTGCGTAAGGGGAGGGTGAAGAAGTTTAATGTTTGTCTAATTTTCTTATTATTTAAGAGAAGTACAAAGTTTGGCAGGCAGAAGGAAGGCCGAAAAGTGAGGATGAACAAGGAAGGATGTAGGCGAAAACTCATACTGAAGAAGTTCATTACTCTGAAAGAGCTACATATCACCACTTCTCCAAAGGAAGAGAATAACAAAAGAAGCCCTTATTCATAGGGTGTTATAGTTCTTTACTGGAAGGTACCGAAGGAGCCTCTCTGCGTGGTTTGGGTTGGCATAGTAGCTGCCGGAGGTAAGACTGTTGTATGAAGATGTGCTTGGATAAGTCCTTCTGGGATACGGCTAGTTGCTTGCGCAGGGAGTAGTTGCTAGTAAAAGCCTCCCTCAAACATCGCTACAGATATCCAACCTATTCCTCCAGAGTGACGATGTAGCATTGTTCTGCAATCGTTTCCTTAGGAGGAAAAGAGTTGCTGCCCTGTTCAGAAGTTTGTTCCATGGCGAGGACGAGAAAAAGAAAGGATGAATATTAGACAAACGATGGTTTGTGATCCTTATAGCGGTGACGGAAGAAGGCGCATTGACTCACGGAGGAGGTAAAAATAATAAATGCTAGTAAAGAAGGGGAAATGTAAAGACAATAGGTGAGAGTTGTTAGTGCAGTAACTCCGAGAAAGATGGTTCAAATTCCACGGAAGTAGTAGGGGAAGTATGTTCAGATAGGGTTGCAGTCTTTTTTGGCGACAATTGTTCTACATTTATAGGAAAGCGACAAAAAGAAGTCTCAATACCCCCTTTTTCTTTTTATTAATATTCTCGACGACAGCTACATCATTTAAGCTAATCATTATACAAGCTTTCTATGGTTATCACTAGTAGGAGGATTATCAAAGGACTCCTCCAGAGGGGAAGGTGCCAAGATGACTCTGTAGAGGTCGCCTTGAGTCGGAGGTGCCGCTGGTGGAGCTTCATCAAAAGGGGGCGGATGAGTCCCCGCTGGAGGGACTGGAACGAATGCTAGGCCTGGCGAAAGCGGAGGAAGTTCAGCTGAGGCCCGAGGATCTCCCACCGTGTATTCCCACATTAGGGAAGGATTCCAGACCCAGTTGCGGAATGAAGGGAAGGGGGCTCGGAAGGATCTCCCTAGATTAGGAGGGGGAGCAATGGTTGATGATGGAGTCAGAAATGGACGAAACGCCGAAGTTGCAGTCGATTGCATTTCATATTCTTCAGTGTCTTCCGCGGCCCAGTCATGCAATTCAAAAGAGTCAGAGTCCGAAGAGATCTTGATGGGGTGTTTCGCGGAAGCCATGAGAGTGAGATGGAAGGCCGAAGACACTTGTTGTAACAATTTATAATCGAGGGAGGAGGAACTGCATTTGTACTCGGGAAGGAGAAGAAGAGGAAAAGACTAACATCATAATGGCATCAGCATAGGAAATCATCGAGATATCATTTCCAGAGTGGCCAATTAGCTTGAGAAGATCAAGAGGTAGAAGTAAGTTAATTGTTGGCCGAGCTAAAATTGGTTCGGGTCGGAAGAAGATCACTCCGGGGATATCCCGAACGGATTCCCGGGAAAAAAGTGCCATCATTCATTTAACGTTATACAAGGCAGAAAATGGGCAGTAATTGTGAAGAGAAAGAAACATAGAACATACCCAAAATTCCAGACCCACACCAAGGCATACATGAGGAATAACGAAAAGCCGTGTCAATTCAAATATCCTTTAACAACGAAGGAGCAGTCATTACAAGGAGAAAATATGACAAATTACAATTCAAAGAGTTCGAGGGAGGCATTTAGATAAAGCTGTTGCGGGATTCAAGTAGCTGGTATCCATGCCAGGAGGAGGATACCCTCATTCGGCGTTTAAAGCCGAAGACCCGTCGAAGCCCAGTATGAATAAGTCCACCCCCTTCTGAACGTAACACCCCTTTAGATCTGTCTCTTGTTCCTTCAGTTGGGACTGGCAAGCAGCAAGTTGGGCCTGACATTCAGCTAATTGGGCTGCCAAGGCATCTCTTTCTGTTGCTGTTGTCATGGCCCGCTGAACCAGAGCAGATAAAGCTTCGGTATATTCTTGATGAAGCTCTCGTTGTTGTCGAGTCACAGAAGACAGGACTTCAGGGAAGGTAGCCACCAGGGAAGAGAGTTTTTCGCACCTCTCCAAGCAGGATCTTCGGGTGGCCTCCCATATTTGACGTTCTTGCTGCAATTGTTGGATGGTAGCTGAAGACTCAACAGCCTGAATAAATGCATCCGCAAGTTGTCTTTTATAACCGATCAACTCGTTGGTAAGGAGGTCCACCTACTGAAGTTGGCTAGACTACAAGAATATTTGCTGTTCAAGGTCTTCATTTTTCCATTGGAGCTCCTCCTTCTCACTCTGTGTCAGGGCCAATTGGGTCATGGAATCCTCACATCGGGTAATTAAATCGGATTCCTTTTGCTCGTTTTTCGTTCAGCTACTGGGTGAGTTTCTTCTGGTGTGCTAGGGAAGCAAAATGGTGAGCCTCCACACTGGACTGGAACTGGGATATGTGGGATGTCATCTTATTATAGGTGACTGATACCTGCAGCAAAAAGAGGAAGATGTTAAGCATTAAGGGAACAATTACCTCAGCTAGAAGTTTGCCCATATGATCACAGGGACCCTGTACATCTGATTGATTAAAGAATTTCACTTCTGACAGATGGAAAATTTTTAGGGAGGATCCCAGCGTGGCTAATGGAGGATTTGGAACGGGAATATCTCTCCCCCCCCCCCCTCGAAGGGGAAGAGGGGCCTACAACCCGAGAGGGAGAGGGAGAAGAATGTGCTTCGGGAGGAACAATTACCAGGAGAGATTCAGTCGGGGAATGTGTGGGAGAGTCAAGAGGAATGGGGGATGAAACAGGAGAATGGGAAGGAGATCTTCCCCCTTGGGGGGAAGAAGATGGGGCAGCTAAGGTGGTATCCCTCTCCTTCGGTTCGTATATGACTAGCTATCGCTGTTTCTCCAGATTAGAAGGAGATGACAGAGGAGAGGAACGGGCAGAAGATGATGTGGGAAGGGATGAAGAACTGGGGACTCCTTCCCTGACAGGACGCAATTTCTTCCGAGGTGAAGAGGGGGTCGCCACAGATTTACCTCGCTTCGTGGAGGTCTTCTTTTTCCTAGCTGCATCCACCTCGTCGCCTTTTACAAAAACGTCCTACATTAGGTTATCTGTGAAATCCATTGTTAAGAAAGATAGGTTGATCTAGATAATGAGTTATATCAAATGCGAACATTGTCCTACCTATGGCGGCCGGGGCCGTTAGAGGAAAAGGTGATAGCCTGAAGTGACTGAGGAGAGGAGGTTTCATTAAATGGTATGAGCAATAGTGGGATTCTCCCAACACTTTGTAAACCTCAGAGAAAGGGCATTGAGTCCTCATTTTGCGAAAGGGAGGTAGCTCTAGAAGATCTAACTTCCAGGTATCTGAGTAGGGGAGGGGTGTTGGAAGCTGAGCAAAGAAATATAATTCTTCCCATCCTTTGTGGGAAGAGGGCATATTCACTAAGAATTAGCAGTCTGTGCGGCTGGAGAGGTAGAAGAGGCTTGCCTTAAAAGATTTTAGTTGGAAGAAGCAGTGGACAGTTGGGGGATAAAGGGAGGTTTAGGTGCCAAAATACTATGGTAGCCCCAGATAGAATATGGAAGGAATTGGGGGTAAATTGATTTAAGGGTAACCCATAAAAATCTAGGATTTCTAAGTAGGGAGAGGGCACGGGTAAAAATAAGCCATTAAGGAATTGTTCAGAAAAGAAGCAAGTCAGGCCAGGGGGAGGACGATGTGGTCGGTAAGTCTTAGTATTGAAACGACATTGTATGGAAGGGTCTATGAATTAGTCCCTAAGGTTAAAGAAATAATGTTCGCTGTTTAGTTGGGTGACGGTGTGCTCGTACCAAGGAGATGAGGGCAAGGTCTTAGGGGCCATTGGTATAGAATAGGGAAGAACACTTACTTGAGGGTTGAAGAAGGAGCATTTGCGAAAGAAGGGGCTAGGTCGCTGAAACGCTATCGGAGAAAATCGCTGGAAAGGAGAAGTAGAAAGGACTGGATTGTTAAGCATGCTAAGTTATACATAAAAGGAAAGGGCAAAGATTTATATAGGGTTTCGTGTGACTTTTCTACTATCTAAGAGAAAAAGAGAAGCGGGGCCCATGAGCCCATTAAGCCGCTTCGAGCATATGGAGTAGGGCCACGAGAAAAGAGTGAGTTTGAATTGGCGAGCAAAGGGTGAATTAGAGGCTTCATACATTTAGAAAGTCAAGCTTGTGACTTCGCTTGACTATTTTTGGGGGTTGGCTAATGATACTGCTGTTACCTCTTTTCTGTGAACTGGGTAAGAATATTCGCCTATAAGACACTATCCGAACCGAGTAACCAGTTCGGCAAGGGAAGCAAGGTAGAATGGTTCGGGCACGACAGTCTGGGGCAATTGGAACGGGAGGACATTTTGAGGTAGTTGGCACGGCGGGGCGATCGTAGAGATCATTTTGGTACGGGGTGGATAAGAATTGGCTCGGTCTAGCAGGCCTGGAAATGGTTCGGTGCGGGAAAAAGAGGAGTTGGTTCAGGCTACTGGGAAGAGCCTAATGGCTACGCTACACGTGAGCAGTAGGTGTAGGTTAGTTTTATCGAAGGCAAGTGGCTGAAAGGGATGAGCTAGCATATTTCCTGAAATGTAGATAAGAAGTTGTTACACAACAGAGGAGGGCCCCCACATAATATTCTGAGGAGCCTTCGCTCCTCGTGTCTGTAATAGAATGATTCTCCAGTTGGGCAAGGTGGCCATGTGTACGATGAAGGAGGGTCGCGGCGCGACAGTTGGCCAGAGAAAGAGGATAAAAGGGAGAAGCAGGGCAAGAGAAAGGAGATCCGCATTATTATTCCAACCAGCAAGAGACAAAGGCACATTTTGAAGGGGAGAGCAACCACCTCGCTGGAGAAGGAGCTAAGGAGAGTAGTGAGCTCCATCTTTTTTTATACTGTTTCCTGTGTATTGACCTAATTGTAAGAGGTTTTCTCCTCCACCTTCGGAAGTTCTTTCCACGAAGGAGGAAGTCCATAGTGAAAGTGCTTTGGCACAGTAGCTGGTGGGAGAGCTCACCCCCGTGGAGTAGGAATCCTTATTTCGAACCACGTTACATCCTGTGTTTTTGTTCATTGCTTGCATTGGCGTGCATTTCCATTCTTCACGTTTCATTTTACTGTTGCGGCCAGAGAGAACCCCCTAAGCTTCCTTTGCGCCCCACTGCGTTGAAAGGAAGTCAGCAGATCTTCTTCCCCGTCACTGCATCAGTGTGTATTGAGCAGGACCGACTTAGAGGTGATTCAATTTATTACTGACTACATAATTGAATCGGACCTCAGATATTATGGTGTACATGCTCTTAATCTCGATATAATAATGGGCACATGTACTTAGTATTTATTTCTTTGATTTACCAATGGGTGAGATTTATAGATTAAATCGATAGGCACGATAAGTTGGGAAATCATATTATTTACATGGTGTGCCATTGATTATAGGAGGAAACCGTGTCCTATATATTAGGATGATGATGTCCCCTTTAGGAGCTCATAAGGATCATCATGTAAACCCTGCAGGTGGACTTGGTCCGGCATGATGATGAGGTTGAGTGGTACTACTCATGGAGTTAGATGTTGATTAATTAATTGTCAGTAAATTAATTAATCGATGGATATTCGATATTTTAAACACGGGGAGACATTTGTACAATTAATATATGGAGCCCATATTTATTTATGGGGGTTGATGAGGTAGATCAATGATAATCCTCTAGTGGAATGGATCATTATTAATGGATCAGATTTTATGTGGGCCAGATCCATTGGGTGGCAAAGATCCAACTCCTCCTCATGGTCCCTATTGTAGCCTATTAAAACCTTCATGAAACTTAGATTCAACAGACATGATTAAAAGGATGTTTGGGCAAAATCTATAAATAGGTTACAAGGCTTGGGCGGCAAGGGTGATTATCGATCTAGGGTTTTTGGGTGCTAGAGTTTGGAGGTGTTGGGTGGCAACATTGGTTTGGCTTCTCCCTTAGGGCCGACGGCAACCAAGAGGAGGATTAGAGTTTTCATTATTTTCTTTTGTTCTTGGCCAGCTCCTCCTCCTCTCCTAGGGCGGCACCTTCTTCCCTCAAGTCTTGGCCGGCGGCAAGAGTTAAGGTTCTTCCTTTGGAGCTCTTGGCCGACAGCCATATTTCCTCTTCCTCTCCTTGTCCGATAGCAAGGATCAAGCTAGGAGCTTGGTGGTTGACTTTAGATAGGAGAAGAAGTCTTTGATTATCTTCCTTTGATTGGAGCGAACAAGGAAAGGAAGATACACGATCTAGGAGGTTTTAACTCTTGGAGGATCGTTGCCCACACAATGTTGAAGAGGAGGATAGGACATACAATAGAAGATCAAGAGGTATACAAGAGGTATAATTTTGTTTTTTTTTTATTTAGTTCCTTTGTATAATGCATGTGGCAATTTTACTTGGACTTTGAAGATAAACACAAAAATCGGTGATCCGTATATTATCTATTCCACGACTAATCGAGGATAAGAGTTAGGTTGCTTGAACAACAAGTTTGTTAAATAGACCACTCGAATCGAATAACACGATGATGAATCAGTTGCTTGGGTAATCCATCTTCATCAAGGATTAATTTTTTTAATCCGTGGACGTAGATAGGATCACTATGCATGATCAACCGAAGTAGGAAGCAATTCCCAACAAGTGGTATCAGAGCCACAGTTTCCGATTTTGTGTGTTTAGGATTCAGTTACTTTTATGCACTTATCATATATTATGTGTGTCGAATAATAGTAGGATGTGCGTAGGCTAACTTTTTGGTTGTAGGCATAAGATCCAACTATTATGGTCATATATGTATGTATGTGATTGGATGTGTGTAATTGTAATATTATTTGAATCCTTGAGGTTGATGAGGCTAGTATTTAATTTTTGTAATTAAGTATGAAATTGTTTAGCCACTCTTTTATTTTAGTTTACTTTCGATCTAAATTTCATGTACACTTCTTTGTGGAGTATAGGATTGATGTATGTAAATTAAAATAATTTTTCTCGGCTCGGATCTCCGGATGGCTTGTACATGGCGTAGGGAGGAGCGGACGAGATGGCGACACGATGGGAGGCATATTGGAAAACAAAAGCCATAATAGTTGGAAAATATTTTTTTTATATTTATTTCTTCTTGTTTGATATGCATGTTGTGTGCTAGGAAAATTCCTCTTTTTAAATTACTAAGTGGGAGAGGGATTTTTTTTTTAATTCCCATGGCCTCCATTACAATTTGACATGTGATGCAAACAAATTTTCACGTCGGCTCTGAGTGTCTTCCTCCCCATTAGATAAGTTTGTTTTGCAGATCACTAGGTCAAATAAGGTTATAGGAAATTATTTAGGAGCGTGTGTACTTTCCCATCGGAAGGCACATAATCCAAGATAATTGCCTTAGTATCGGATAATGGTGAACACTTAGATACAAATAGGAGTATCCTCCCCATTGGAGTCACTACTTTTATTTGTAAGGCCGAAGAGGAACCAACTATTAATTTTATTTGTCAAAAAGTAAGGTTGATAGGATAATAAAATTAATGGGTAAAACCTCCTCTTACAAATGTAGAATTCGTATACGTCCACACTATCATGGCATACGATAATCTCGGTGTTTTGAGGTGTTGGTTGATTTTAAAATTTTATTGTTTGAGGAATCAATAAATTTTTGAAATCTAATGTTTTGATCTATGTGATTCTTAGGTTTTTCAAAAATGACTTTCAACCCACTTGTTGTGATACTAAAGGAAAATAAACTTACTGGACCCAATTATGTTGATTGGAAAAGGAATCTAGATATTGTCTTGACTGCTGAGAAGTACAAGTATGTACTCTTCGAAGAGTGTCCTCCTAAGCCTACGGATGATTCTAGGGAAAAGGAGAAAGAGAGTTATAAGAAGTGGATAAAGGTTGATGAGATGGCATGGTGTTACATTTTGGCTTATATGTCAAATGTATTGCAACATTAGCATCAAGTCATGCCTACTGCTTATGACATGATGCTCAATCTTAAGGAACCTTTCGGACACCAAAATCGGGCTGCTAGGCAGGAAGCCATGAGGAACTTGATGACGACCACCATGATTGAGGGAACACCCATGAGGGATCATGTTCTCAAGATGATGGCTCATTTGAATGAGGTGGAAGTCCTTGGAGCTAAGATCGATGGGGAAACCCAGGTCGATATCATTCTCCAATCTCTACCTAGGAGTTTTGAGTAGTTTCGCCTGAACTACAACATGAACAAGAGGTTGTATTTGTTGGCGGAGCTTCTGACAGAACTCCAGGCGGCAGAGGGATTTTTTCGTCAGAGTGCTCAGGCTCAAGCCATGGATGCTCAAAAGGTTTCTACTTCTAAGCCGAAAGGCAAGAAGAAGAAGAAACAAGGTGGAGCAAAGGTGGCGGGAGGATCTTAGGGAGGATTGAAGAAGCCGAAAGGCAAGTGCTTCCCTTGCAAGCAGACTAGACATTGAAAGAAGGATTGCCCCAACCGGAAGCAGAACAAAGGGGTTCTAGGAAACCAGACGACTAGCTAAGGGGGAGATTACCGTTTACTTGGGCGAAGCTACGAAGGTAGCGGCTATTGCAGTGGGAGATGTTTATTTATCTTTTGATAGGAATAAAATTTTGGTTATGAAAAAATGCCTTTATCTACCTTTATTTAGAAAGAATTTGATTTCAGTTTCTAAATTTTTTTTGGATGGATATTCTATTTCTTTTAATGACAGAGTTGTTATAAAAAGGAATAGAGAGATTATCTGTTCTGATGCATTGATAGGAGATTTATATACCCTTGAACCAAAAGCTCCCACGATGAAAATAGAAATAAATAACTCATCTTCTAAATCTAATAAGAGAAAAGAACCTTCGAAAATGAACCAAACGTATCTTTGGCATCTAAGGTTAGGTCATATTAAACTAAGTAGAATTCAAAGGTGATAGCTGATGGACCTTTGCGTTCATTAGTGGTGGAAGATTTCTCAATCTGTTAATCTTGCTTGGAAGGTAAGATGACCAAGAGACCTTTTAAGGCCAAGGGGTATAGAGCCAAAGATGTGTTGGAATTGGTTCATTCTGATTTGTGCGGTCCTATGTCTATCTAGGCTAGAGGTGGTTTTGAATATTTCATCTCTTTTATAGATGATTATTCAAGATATAGATACATTTACTTGATGCACCGCAAGTCTGAATGCTTTGACAGGTTCAAAGAATTCAAGGCTGATGTGGAGAAACGTCAAGGTAAAAGTATCAAGACACTACGATCTGATCATCGTGGTGAGTACCTCTTGGGAGAGTTTAGGAATTACTTATCAGAGGCTGGAATTAAATCCCAATTGTCTGCACCTGGCACACCCTAGCAGAATGGTGTAGCGGAGCGAAGGAATAGGACTCTTATGGAGATAGTTAGATCGATGATGAGTTATTCTAAGTTACCAGATTTGTTCTGGGGGTATGCTCTGGATACGACAGTGTATATTCTGAACTTGGTATGATCTAAATGAGTGCCTTCTACTCCCACAAAATTGTGGACTGGGCAAAAGTCGAGTCTAAGACATATTCGGATTTGGGAGAGTCCAGCACATGTTTTGAAGGCAGATGTTGGTAAATTGGAACCTCGTACAGAAGTGTGCATGTTCGTAGGCTATCCTAGAGGAACGAAAGGTGGTTTGTTCTATAGTCCTAGAGATCAGAGGGTGATCGTTAGCATGAATGCCTGATTTTTAGAGGAAGACTATGTGATGAACCACAAGCCCATGAGTAAGATTTTTCTGGAGGAATTGAGAGGGAAAGTCACTACTTCAGTACCATCGGTACAAGAGGATATACCACAAGTGACTACACCGCATGTCACAGAGGATACATAAGTGATACCTCATCGTAGTGGGAGGGTTGTTAGACAACCTGAGAGATTTATGTTCTTGGGAGAATCTTCTGATTTGGTCCCTGGCGAACATGAACCTGATCCCTGGACATATGACGAGGCAATCCAATATAAAGATGCGGTATCTTGGCATAGTGCGATGAATTCTGAGATATAATCTATGGATTCAAATCAGGTTTGGGAGCTAGTAGAACCACCCAATGGTGTAAAAACCATTGGATGCAAGTGGATCTATAAAAGAAAGAGAGGAATAGATGGAAAGGTTGAGACCTTCAAAGAAAAGCTTATTGCGAAAGGGTATACTCAAAAAGAGGGTATCAATTATGAGGAGACCTTTTTGTCGGTAGTCATGCTTAAGTCTATCCGAATTCTCTTATCTATTGCTGCTTATATGGATTATGAGGTGTGGTAGATGGATGTTAAGAAATCTTTCCTTAATGGAAGTCTTGAGGAAAACATTTATATGATGCAACCAGAGGGATTCATTGCAAAGGGCAAAGAGCATCTTGTGTGCAAGCTTAATCAATCAATTTATGGATTGAAGCAAGCTTCGAGATCTTGGAACATCCTCTTTGATGAGGTAATCCAGTCTTATGGATTTATTTAAAGTTCGGATGAGTCTTGTGTATACAAGAGATGTGACAGAAATGTAGTGGTATTTTCTTGTACTATATGTAGATGACATTTTGTTAATTGGCAACAATGTCAAGGTGTTATCATACGTAAGGGTATGGTTGTCTAAACAGTGTGATATGAAGGACTTGGGAGAAGTGGGATACATCCTTGGGATCAAGGTTATAAGGGATCATAGGAAAAGGATGTTGTGCTTATCTCAAGCTTCATACATAGATACCATTTTGGCTCATTTTAGCATGCATTACTCCAAGAAAGGTTTTCTACCTTTTAGGCATGGAGTTCCTTTATCTAAAGAGATGTGTCCTAGAACATCAAAGGAGATAGAGGAGATGAAGGTGGTTCCTTATGATTCGGCGGTAGGAAGCCTCATGTATGCTATGCTATGTACGAGGTCGGATATCTACTTTGTCATGGGTATGGCTAGCAGATATCAGAGTAAACCATGACAGAGACATTGGACTGTGGTAAAGCATATATTGAAGTACCTGAGAAGGACTAGGGATTATATGCTGGTATACTAGACAGATCAATTACTCCCTGTGGGTTACACAAATTCCAACTTCTAATCAGACAGGGATAACAGTAAGTCTACCTCAGGTTTTGTGTTTACTTTGGGAGGTGGAGCCATTGTATGGAAGAGTGTCAAGAAGAAATGCGTGGTGAACTCCACCATGGAAGCTGAGTATGTGGCAGCCTCTGAGGCAGCCAAAGAAGTTGTATGACTCAGGAACTTCTTGATGGACTTGGATGTAATTCCTGGTTTACCCAGAACTATCACAATTTATTGTGATAACAGTGGTGCAGTTGCAAACTCGAAGGAACCATGAGCCCATAAGGTAAATAAACACATAGAGCTCAAGTACCACCTGATACTAGAAATCGTAAAGCGAGGAGAAGTTTCTTTAGCCAAGATTGCATCAGAGGATAACCTAGCAGATCCTTTCACTAAGGCCCTTCCAGCGAGAGCTTTTGATAGGCATGTGGAGGGAATGGGAATCAGATGTATGACAGTATGAGGAAAGTATAGTCTTTTAGTATAAGTGAGAGATTGTTGGGATATATACTGAAAAGTCTATCTTTTGTATGAACATATTTATTTTTGAAATAAGAATCACATGATCATTGTTTGCATATTTATGGTTATGCATATTGTCTAATACATTAAATTGTAGATAACATGGTGTGTGGTGTCACACGGAAGATCATGTTATCTGTTCTTTGTAGAATATAAGTAGAGGTTCACAACCGAGATGGTTTTAGACAAACCATTGGTATGGTTGTAGTGTAATTTGGTATTGGTTTGTCTTCACCATAGAATTACACTAGTACACTTTGTGTGTATTGAGCAGGACCGACTTAAAGGTGATTCAATTTATTGCTGACTACATAATTGAATCGGACCTCGGATATTATGGTGTACATGCTCTTAATCCCGATATAATAACGGACACATGTACTTAGTATTTATTTCTTTGATTTACCAATGGGCAAGATTTATAGATTAAATCAATAGGCTCGATAAGTTGGGAAATAATATTATTTACATGGTGTGTCGTTTATTATAGGAGGAAACCATGTCCTATGTATTAGGATGATGATGTCCCCTTAAGGAGCTCATAAGGATCGTCATGTAAACCCTGTAGGTGGACTTGGTCCGGCATGATGATGAGGTTGAGTGGTATTACTCATGGGTTAGATGTCGATTAATTAATTGTCAGTAAATTAATTAATTGACGGACATTCGATATGTTAAACACGGAGAGACATTTGTACAATTAATATATGGATCCCATATTTATTTATAGGGGTTGGTGAGGTAGATCAATGATAATCCTCTAGTTGAATGGATCAGATTTTATGTGGGGCATATCCATTGAGTGGCCAAGATCCTGTTGGTGCAATCGGCCCAGGTCACGATTGACCAGGACTCGAGTTGGGCTCGAGTGATGTTTTGATGTGTTTTGATGTTTTGACAAAAACATATGACAATATAATTGTCATGGAAAGTCCAAGTCGGACACTTGGCAATGTAAAGTCCAATATGGGTTGGCAAGGAAAGTCCAAGCATGGTCTTGGCATGGAAAGTCCAACATGGGTTGGCAAGGGAAAGTCCAAGCTTGAGTCTTGGCATTTGAGAAGTCCAAGGGTTTGATATTGGCGGCGTAAAGTCCAATGGTTGGCGGCGTAAAGTCCAAGCGGAGTCTTGGCGACGTAAGTCCAATATGCCTTGGCGGTGTAGACACCGTTAGCATGACATAGCCGACGGAAGCACCTGAAGGCTAGCGCGATGGATGAACAAGTCATGGATGACTTGGAGGGATCCGAGAGGCGTGAGGCTGATGGAGGTGACTAGAAGGCTTAGGTCTAGGCTAAGGGTGGTCTAGCAAGTATGGGGGAACCATATTTGAGTTAAAACCTCATGTTTGAGGTGTGCAGTGCCATGTGGCGATCTGGGCCGATCAACTAGGGTTTATTTGCGGGTTATGGCCTAGCGGTCGATTGCCATAGGTTGGCGATCGGTGATGGCTCAGCGATCGTGATAGTATGATCAGTCGACTGGTGCTCGAGAATTCGGCCACAGAATGGAGTCGAGACTCGACTGGTCGAGTGAGGACTCCATCAGTCGACTGATGGTCACAATCAGTCGACTGATGGTAGTTCCGTTGGACTTATCCAACGTGGAACTAGCCATTGTCTCACGACAACAGTGGCATCAGTCGACTGATGGTCTCGATCAGTCGACTGATAGACTTTTTCCAGCACAAGTTGAAGCTATATATGGAGCTCGTGATGGAGGAAAAAAAAAACCGGTTCTTGAGGGCTATTGGGACGATTTGTTTGTGCAAATCAGGTCTCCAAGTGCAAGCAAGCAACCAAGCATTCAAGCAATCAAAACAAGTGTTGTAAAGTCTTTTCTTTACTTGTATTTCATATTTACATTGTATATTGCTTGTATTTCATTCTTACTGTTGTAAGATTTATTGTAAGGGGTTTCTCCGCCTCCGACTTGTGTCGAGAAGGAGTGTTTATCATTAGTGAGTGCGTGCGCATCACTAGGGCTCTTTAGAGCTCGATCCGTGGAGTAGGAACCATGCGGTTCCGAACCACGTTATATCATTGTGTTAGCTTGTTGTCTATTTCGTTATTGCTTTTATCATTATATATATTCCGCTGCGCTAACGAAATTGTAGACACAAACGAGATCGAATTACATCTTCGCTATTCACCCCCCCTCTCTAGCCATTCCAACGATTCCTAACAGATCCAACTCCTTTTCATGGTCCCTATTGTAGCCTATTAAAACCCTCATGAAACCTAGATCCAACGGACACGATTAAAAGGAGGTTTGGGCAAAATCTATAAATAGGTTACAAGGCTTGGGCGGCAAGGGTGATTATCGATCTAGGGTTTTTTGGTGCTAGGGTTTGGAGGTGTTGGGCGGCAACATTGGTTTGGCTTCTCCCTTAGGGCCGGCGACAACCAAGAGGAAAATTAGGGTTTTCATTCTTTTCCTTTGTTCTTTGGCCGGCTCCTCCTTCTCCTCTCCTAGGGCGGCACCTTCTTCCCTCAAGTCTTGGCCGGGGGCAAGAGTTAAGGTTCTTCCTTTGGAGCTCTTGGCTGGCGCCCATATTTCCTCTTCCCCTCCTTGGCCGATGGCAAGGATCAAGCTAGGAGCTTGGTGGTCGACTCTAGATAGGAGAAGAAGTCTTTGATTATCTTCCTTTGTTTGGAGTGAACAAGAAAAGGAAGATATGTGATCTAAAGGTTTCAACTCTTGGAGGATCGTTGCCCACACAACGTTCAAGAGGAGGATAGGACATACAATAGAAGATCAAGAGGTATACAAGAGGTATAATCTTGTTTGTTTTGATTTAGTTCCTTTGTATAATGCATGTGGCTAATTTACTTGGACCCTGAAGATAAACACAAAAACCGGCGATTCGTACATCATCTATTCCGCGTCTAATCGAGGATAAGAGTTAGGTTGCTTGAACAACAAGTTTGTTCAAGAGACCACTCGAATCGAATAGCACGATGATGGATCGGTTTCTTGGGTAATCCGTCTTGGTCAAGGATTAATTTTTTTTAATCCGAGGACATAGATAGGATCACCATGCATGAGCAACCGTAGTGGGAAGCAATTCCCAACAGAAACCTCTTGATCCTTTTCATCACTACTTCCGGAGGTGGAGGCTACTTCTTGATTTTGCTCCGAGATAGAAGTTCTCTCCTCCCCCTCAATCCTATTAATGCAATCGGCCCAGGTCACCATTGACCAGACTCGAGTTGGACTCGAGTAGTGTTTTGATGTTTGACAAAGGAGTTCACCATTGTTTGCAGCTTTAAAAGGAGCTTGAGGAGAGGGATTTTGACATTGTTCTTTGAGGCAATTTGGGCCAATTTTCTAGTGCAATTCAGGGTCTCCAAGAGAAGCTCAAGCAACAAAACAAGCAACAATTATAAAGAGTTTTTGTAAAGCCTTCTTTACTTATTTTGTTGTGTTTACTTTGTATTTGCTTGTTTTATCTTGTATTACTTTTATAATCTATTGTAAGAGGTTTCCTCCACCTTCGGAGTGTTTTTTGAGAAGGAGAGTTGATTAGTAGTGGTGTCTTGCATCGCCAGAGCTCATTTGAGCTCAATCCGTCAAGTAGGAATCTTAAGGTTCCGAACCACATTATATCGATTGTGTAATTGTGTGCTTGTTTTTTTTGTTATTACTTTATTATCTTTATTTCCGCGGCGCATAACAAGTGTTGTAGATGATCAACCACAAACGAATTCCATTGAGCAACATACATGCCATTCACCCCCTCCCCTCCTCTAGCACTCACCGATCTTCCCAGAATTGGTATCAGAGCCCGGTGGCTCTAAAAAGAAGAAGATGCCCTGATACCCTACAATTGGTATCAGAGCTTGTGTTGGTGCAATAATGCCCCAAGATTTTATATGTTTTGATGTTTGGATAATCATCTAAGTTAGGCAATATTTTGTGATCTAATTGTGAACATGTTTAAGTGACAGGAAAAATCCAAGTATGAAGACTTGGTAAAGGAAAATTCTAAGTGTGATCGTGGCAAAAGAAGTCCAAGGAAAGGGTTTGGCGGTGTAAGACCAAGCATGTAGTATTGGTGACTTAAAGTCCAAGTAGACCTTGGCAAAGGAAGTCGAAAGGCAAGTCTTGGCAGCATAAGTCCAAACATGTAGTCTTGGCGGCATAAAGTCCAAGCGTACTTTGGCAAAGGGAAATCCAAGACATGACGAAACCGAAGGAAGCTCTTAGAAGCAAGCGCAAAGGATGAACAAGTCGAGGACTCGGAGGGATCTTAGAGGTGCAAGGCTAAATGAAGAGCTAGAAGGTTAAGTCTAGGTCTAGGGAATCAATTCAAGTATGAATTACTCATACTTGACAAGTATCAGTCGACTGATACGATGTAGCAGTCAACTGATAGGGTGCTCGACTGGGTCAGGTTGAAAACCTGACGAGCAGTCGACTACCTAGTCTTGGCAGTTGACTGTTCCCGTCATCAGTCTACTGCCAAGATCTAGCAGTCGACTGATGCCGCAATTAGTCGACTGCCAATATTGGTCGTTGACTGATTTAGTCGACATCGAGCATAGAATAGAGTCTCACTCGACTCCTCGTGGAGATCACTCGACTGATCGCTTCATCAGTCGACTAATCAGGCTACTGTTGGAAATGACAGCTGTGTATCCCCGTGTTGGCTACGATGGCAGTCGATTGATCAAGGCACAATGGGAAAAACATCCCTTTCTCTATAAAAAGAGGGTTTGGGGTGCTTGAGTGGGCTAGTGCTTACATTCCAACCATACTCTCAAGCTCCCACATTTTTCCTAAGCTTTCGAAGTGCTTTTAACTCCCCTCCTCACTAATCTTCATCTTCATCTTTGTAAGAAGAGGAGGGTCTTGTAAGACGAAAGTTTTAGTGGAATTGCTTGGATTGATCCACCTTAAGGATCACCGTGGAGTAGGAGCTTTATCTCCGAACCAAGTAAATTTCCTTGTTAGCGATTGTATTTGTTTGTTTCTCAATTTCGTTTAGCTTCTTGTTTTGCTTCCGCTAACCCTTTTTGTAGAACTCGAAAAAGAGGCTATTCACCCCTTTCTAGCCTTCTAACGATCCCTAATAAGTTGTATCAGAGCCCAGATCGCATCAGAGGATCTATCAATCAACCGAAGCACGATGACATTCCAAGAGGGGTATAGCATGGCAAGGCCTCCATACTTCAACGGCAATGACTTCGGATATTGGAAAGGTAGGATGGAATACTACCTTATGAACAATATTGAAAAATGATTTAGCATTGTAGATGGTTTCGAGAAGCCGGTCGACGAATTCGAAGCGCCAATACCATCAAAGGATTGGACAAGAGAGATGGCAAAGAAGGCGCAAGCAAATGCAAAGCCAACGACCACACTACAATGTGGTCTATCAAAGGAGCAATTGTCCAAAGTCGGCCCCTTCAACTCCGCTAAAGTGCTTTGAGAGAAGCTCATCAAATTGAATGAAGGATCAAAGGAGACGAGGAGAGCCAAGAGGGACCTCTTGATAGGCCAACTCCAAAGCTTCGTAATGAAGACAAATGAGACCGTGAGCCAAATGCACGGTCGCTTCAAGGAGGTAGTCAATGGACTACATGTGATAGGTGAGAAGGTCGAAAACCGAGACCTTGTGAGGTATATTCTCCAAGCCTTCCCTAGAACAACATTATGGGCATCAATGGTAGATGCTTATAAGGTGTCTAGGGATCTTTCTTTGGTTAAATTAGATGAACTCTTTTGTGAATTTGAGTTGCACGAGCAAGATAACACTTCATCCAAGGAGAAAGGTGTAGCTCTTTCTGTAGGAAAGAAGGACAAGAAGAAGAAGGAGAAGAAAGAAGTCTCTTTCTCATCCGAATCCGAGGAGGAGTCATCTAGTAGTGATGAAGAGCTATCGACAAGTGAGGTGGCTCATTATGTAAAGAAGTTTGGTGGGAGGTCAAGGAAACTCACCAAGAAGGATGTGAGGAGGATGTTCCAATCCTCCAAAGGTAAAACCTCCACTAGTTCAATTCCTACTTCTAACGTTACTTGCTATGGTTGCAACAAAAAGGGTCATATCAAGCCAAATTGTCCGGAACTAAAGAAAAAGGAGGAAAAAGAAAAGAAGAAGAATGACAAGAAGGAGAAGAAGAAGAAGAAGAAGAAGGAGGCCAAACTTGGGATACACAAAGCATAGAAGATTCCTCCAATGATGAAGAAATTTTCCATGTCACAAGAAACATGGCGCTCATAGCCTTGGAAGATAGCTCAAGTGAAGAGTCATCCTCCTCAAGCGACGAATCATCATCTAGTGACGATGAGGTAAAGGACTCCCCTAGATTATAATTACTATATAAAACTATTGCATGCCTTCAAAATGCAGTAAATAAATCAAAATCTAGGATTAAGGATTTAAAAGTAGAGATTAAATCAATAAAAAATGTAGAAATTTCTTGTGATGATGCATGTTCATTTAGGAATGAGAATGATGAACTTAGAAAAGAAATAGGTGAACTAAGAGCAAGCTTAGAAAAATTTACAAATGACTCTAAATACCTAGATATGATAATTAAGGATCAAAGGGCTATTTACAACAAGGCCGGAATAGGATATAGTCCTAAGGAGAAGGAGGTATCCTTTACATCCCTTGTGAGTAGAAAATCAACCGTTAGGAGCAAGGTTAGAAAGGCTTGGGTCCCTAAGAAATTTTTAATTGATGCTACCGGACCTAAAATTTGGGTGCCTAAGACTTGCATTTTTTATGTTGTATAGGTAGAAGGACCAAGCTTATGGATTGTTGATAGTGGTTGCTCAAAACACATGATCGGTGATAAGAGAAAATTCTCAACAATCAACCACATTAGCAAAGGGAAGGTGTCTTTTGGAAATAGTGGTAAACTTAAGATCCTAGGAAAAGGGACAATTGAGGTATCCTCAAATCTTGCAATTCACAAAGTATTATTAGTCAAAAATATGAAATTTAATTTGCTTTGTGTAAGTCAATTATGTGATGCCAATTTTGATGTTCAATTTGATTCTTCTAAATGCTTCATAAGACACAAAAATCAAAATGATTGCATGTTAGTAGGTTTTAGGAAATCAAATATATACTATGTTGATTTATCCTATGCTACTAACGCTTCTACTAAGTGTCTAATTGCAAAAGAAGAAAAGAGTTGGCTATGGCATAGGAGGCTAGGGCATATCAACATGAAAAATATTGCCAAAATAGCCAAGATGAAACTAGTCAAGGGGTTGCCAAAAGTCAAGTATCTTAAGGACAAAATGTGTGATGCATGCCAAGAAGGAAAGCAATCAAGATCATCACACAAAGGTAAAATCTTACTTAGTACTGCTTTACCTTTAGAACTCTTGCATGTTAATTTATTTGATTGTCATAGTACTCCCTCCATGATTGGTAGTAAATATTGTCTAGTTATAGTAGATGATTTTTCTAGATTTACTTGGTATTCTTCATGAAACATAAGGATGAAACGCTAGGAATAATCATAGGTTTTAGAAAAAGAGTAGAAAATGAAAAGAATCTCAAAATCAACCGGATCCATAGTGATCATGGTGGAGAATTTGAGAATTCTAACTTCTCAAAATTTTGCCTAGAATAAGGGTACAAGCATGAGTTTTCATGTCCTAGAACACCCCAACAAAATAGGGCGGTGGAAAGAAAAAATCGTGCCCTACAAGAAGCGGCTAGGACTATGCTTAATGCATATTCTCTACCTAGCTACTTGTGGACGGAAGCGGTCAATACCGCTTGCTATAACCAAAATAGGGTTTTAATTCATAGATTTTTAGGAAAAACCCCAATTGAATTATGGAATGGTATAATTCCAACAATTCACTATTTCAAAGTCTTTGGATGCAAAGTTTGCATTTTAAACACCAAAGACAACCTCGATAAATTTGAATCCAAAGCGGATGAGGAAATCCTAGTTGGATACTCATCCACTAGTGTAGGGTATAGAGTTTATAATAAAAGAACTCAAAAGATTGAGGAATCTTCAAATGTCCAATTTGATGAAACCTCAAATACTTACCCTAAAAAAATCCCCCATTGATAATGATATTAATGACAAATATCAAGAAATTATCCAAATATTTCAAGATTTAACTTTAGGGGGTAATGATCAAGGGGGAGAGTCAAATCAAGGGGGAGTAAGAGGTGATTCTGATGATGAAAGGAGGGTTAATGATAATCATGATCAAAATCAATTTAATACGCATCCTAGAACAATAAGAGTTCATCAAAATCACCCCCTAGATCAAGTTGTAGGTGAATTATCTCAAGGTGTTAGGACTAGGTCATTTCATAGAGCTCCCTCTAGTCATATAACCCTCATCTCCCAAATTGAGCCCAAAACAATCAATGATGCATTACTTGATCCGGATTAGATCTTAGCAATGCAAGATAAATTGGCTCAATTTGAAAGAAGTCAAGTATGGAAGTTAGTTCCTAGACCTAATGATAATACCATCATTACTACAAGATGGGTTTTTAGGAACAAACTAGATGATCAAGGCAATATAACTAGAAATAAGGCAAGGTTAGTTGCAAGGGGCTTCAATCAAGTTGAAGGACTTGATTATGATGAAACATATGCCCCGGTTGCTAGGTTAGAGTCCATTAGAATCCTACTAGGATATGTCTCTTATATGAGCTTTAAACTTTATCAAATGGATGTAAAGTCGACATTCCTAAATGGGTTCATTAAGGAGGAAGTATATGTAGAACAACCTCACAGGTTTGAAAACATAGACAATCCAAACCATGTATTCAAGCTTAAAAAGGCTTTATACGGTTTGAAACAAGCTCCCCGAGCTTGGTATGAAAGATTGTCATCTTTCTTGGTCTCTAAGGGGTTTAGAAGGGGTCAAGTAGACCAAACTCTCTTCATTAAATCAAAGTCTAAGGACATCTTTGTAGCCCAAGTATATGTAGATGACATTATCTTTGGGTCAACAAATGATGAGCTCCTTCAAGACTTCATCAAAAATATGGGGAATGAGTTTGAGATGAGTCTAGTTGGGGAACTAAATTTCTTCTTAGGTCTACAAGTCAAACAAATAAATGGAGGAATTTATGTATACCAAACCAAATATGCTAAGGAAATAATTAAGAAATTTGGTCTGGAAAATGCTAAAGTAGTGTCAACCCCAATGATAACTAATACAAAAATAGATAATGATCTTGAAGGAAAATAAATTGACCTTGAACTCTATAGGAGTATGATTGGTAGCCTTTTGTACCTAACCGCTAGTAGACCCGATATATTATTTGCGGTAGGTATGTGTGCAAGGTACCAATCATGTGCCAAAGAGTCTCATTTAGTGGCCGTAAAAAGAATCTTAAGGTATATCAAGGGCACACTAAATGTAGGACTTTGGTACCCTAGGACTAAGTCTTTTGATTTGGTTGGATACACTGACTCCGACTATGCTGGTTGCAAGTTGGATCAGAAGAATACTAGTGGTGGATGTCAATTTCTTGGATCCTCCCTAGTAAGTTGGAGTAGTAGAAAGCAACCTTGTGTTACTTTGTTAACCATTGAGGCCAAATATGTGGCTATGGGAGGTTGTGTGGCTCAATTACTTTGGATGAGACACACATTAGAGGATTATGAGCTACACTACTCAAATGTAAAAGTTTATTGTGATAATGTGAGTACCATAAACTTGACTAAAAATCCATTACATCACTCTAGGACTAAGCACATTGAAGTGAAGCATCACTTCATTAGAGATCATGTGGCTAAGGGGGATATTGAACTTAATTACATAGAATCTAAGTCCAACTTAGTCGACATATTCACCAAGGCTCTCCCCGAAGCGGAATATTCATCACTTAGGAGAGAACTTGGAATGTGCTTAGTAGAATAGAGGTCTAGGTTTGCATGATCCTATAGAAATTCTAGTATTTATACCTTTAAGCATCTCACAAAAGACCTAAGAATCCATGATTTTTGTATTGAGCCACTTAGACAACATGCGAGATGTTAGGAAGATGCACTTGGTTCATCATGCTTGTTATGATGCATTACTATGAACCAAAGTGCCATCTAGAGACATTAATCCTTCATTGGACTAATCATTAGGAAGGCTTATGCACAATTTATGTGTATATAGCTCCAAGAATATGATTGGAAATACCAAATAAAATATAATTTAAACTATGTTTATCATACTTTGAAAAACAATTTTCAATTGCTAAGCAAAAGTGATACAAAGTTTGAAAAATACTTAAAGCTTTTGCTAGGTTTCAAAATTATATCATTTTCAAAATATGGAAAATATATATATATATTTTAAATTATTTTTCCTTGATAGAAAATGATTTCAGAAATGTGTACACAAAATTTTGTAATTTTTTGATGTTTCTTGAATTTTTTGTGCATTTCTGAAGTTGAGATGAAAAACTTGAAAAAGGGCCTTCGGGTGTGGCAGTCAACTGAATCAGAATTCAATTGACTGATATCCTAGTTTTTCTGCAATTCAGCCTTATTTCTTGATCTTGAGTGTGCTTCTAAGTGTCCTAAAACTATGGTATGATAATCTTCAGTAAAAAGAAGTTTTAGGACTATTTGATGCAATATTTTAGGGGGAGCTTCATAATATAAATCTTTTCATCCCCTAAATTTATATTGTTGGTGCAAAGTTAGGACTTAATTTTCTATCTTTTGTTATGCTTTTCTCCACATGTTATTCACACATCATGAACCATGTCTTGGATTAAGGGGGAGCCTCATATTGATCTTATACCTTAGTTCAAGATATAACAAATTCAATTCCTTCATGAAACTTATTTTTGCATGAATTCTTCTCTTTTTGATGTATGTCAAAGGGGGAGAAGGGATGTTTAAGTTAGAATTCATATTGGAAATATCATTATGTGCATATGTTAAAGACCTAACTTAAATGATTGCCAAACATCAAAAGGGGGGAGATTGTTGGTGCAACAATGCCCCAAGCATTTATATGTTTTGATGTTTGGATAATCATCTAAGTTATGCAATATTTTGTGATCTAATTGTGAACATGTTTAAGTGATAGGAAAAATCCAAGTATGAAGACTTGGTAAAGGAAAAGTCCAATTGTGATCTTGGCAAAAGAAGTCCAAGGAAAGGGCTTGGTGGCATATGACCAAGCATGTAGTCTTGGCAGCGTAAAGTCCAAGCAAACCTTGGCAAAGGAAGTGCAAAGGCAAGTCTTGGCAGTGTAAGTTCAAGTATGTAGTCTTGGCGGCGTAAAGTCCAAGCGTACTTTGGCAAAGGGAAACCCAAGACATGACGAAACCGAAGGAAGCTCTTGGAAGCAAGCACAAAGGATGAACAAGTCACGGACTCGGAGGGATCCTAGAGGCGCAAGGCAAAAGGAAGAGCTAGAAGGTTAAGTCTAGGTCTAGAGAGTGAATTCAAGTATGAATTACTCATACTTGACGAGTATCAGTCGACTGATACAATGTAGCAATCGATAGATAGGGTGCTCGACTGAGTCAAGCTGAAAACCTGATGAGTAGTCGACTGCCTAGTCTTGGCAGTCGATTGTTCCCATCATTAGTCGACTGCCAAGATCTGGCAGTCAACTGATGCCATAATCAGTCGACTGCCATTACTGGCAGTCGACTGATCAAGTCAACATCGGGCACAGAATGGAGTCTCACTCGACTCCTCGCGGGGATCACTCGACTGATCACTTCATCAGTGGACTAATGAAGTGATCAGTCGACTGATCAGGCCACCATTGGAAATGACTGCTGTGTATCCCTACAGATTCAGCTCATCAGAAGTTGTTGGTTGCGACGGCAGTCGACTGATGATGTATATCAGTCAACTGATCGAGTCTCAATGGGAAAAACAACCCTCTCTCTATAAAAAGAGGGATTTGGGTGCTTAAGTGGGCTAGTGCTTACATTCCAACCATACTCTCAAGCTCCCACATTTTTCCTAAGCTTTCTAAGTGCTTTTAACTCCCCTCCTCACTAATCTTCATCTTCATCTTTGTAAGAAGAGGAGGGTCTTGTAAGAAGAAAGTTTTAGTGGAATTGCTTGGATTGATTCACCTTAACCGTGGAGTAGGAGCTTTATCTCCGAACCACGTAAATTTCCTTGTTAGCGATTGTATTTGTTTGTTTCTCAATTTCGTTTAGCTTCTTGTTTTTCTTCCGCTAACCCTTTTTGTAGAACTCAAAAAAGACGCTATTCACCCCACTCTAGCCTTCTAAGGATCCATAATAGCTTGGAGCTCTTCACCGGCTTCACATCCAAGGGAGCACGCTAGAGGAAGGAAAATGACGCTTGAAGAAAGATTGGGGGATGATATCAACGTGCCACCATCATACGAACTCTATGGAGCAAAGGATTTTGAGCTATGGGCAGTAAGGATGAAATATTTCCTTATGTGTGATTATGATAATTGGTTTAGTGTGATGGTAGGGTTCGACGCTCCAAACGATGAAGAAGGAAAAAGGCTTAAGAAGAAGAAGTGGAGCAAAGAACAACTCTGATACTACAACATAAATAACAAGGTTATGGGTCTCTTACTTAGTGTAATTTCTAATGATGTTTTGTGTATATTAGGGGATTGTAAGGATGCAAAGGAGCTTTGGAGCAAGCTTGCTAAGCTCCATGAAGAACCTCAATGGCTCAAGAGATAGAGGAGCCCAAGGAAGAAGAATGCTCTTCAACTCAATTGGACAACGAGACGAAAGAAGCAAGATCTTCCTCACAAGAAAGTGAGGATTCAGAAGTTGAGAAATAGCCTCAACATCTAGGAGAGATGAAGAAGAAAAAAATTCCACCACCATTGACCTAGGTAACTCAAGCAATTTAGTTAAAAATAAAAATCATATAATTTGTTTTGAGTGTAGGGAATATGGGGCACTATAAGAGCAAGTGCCCTAAGAAGGTCAAGAAACCTCAACCGACATAAAATGTCAAGGATGTCGGTGCCCCAATTAGGAAGAGCAAGGAGCAAATGGTGTGCTTCAAGTGTCAGCAACGGGGGAATTATAGGAGTCAATGCCCTAGGGGGAGAAAGAAGATCCAAGAAGGAGCATCACATGTAGGGGGAGCTTCTAAAGCAAACCCTAAGGTAAAATTTAGTAATGCACCTTCCCTATTTTATAATGAAAAGCATGCTAGGAGTAACCTTGCTATTGTTCATAAGGAGCATGCTAAAAATAGGCTCTATTATTTAGGTGCTAAACATGTCAATTTTAGAAATAAGGAGAAATTTGGGACTAATAACCCTAGAAAAATCCTATCTAGGGAGTCTATTAAGAAGGTAGAAGACCATTTATGCATTAACCCTAAGAATGTTAAGCATATGCCTAGAAGAAATAGTAATGCCCAAAGACCAAATGAAAAATTAAAGATCGGGCAATTAGAGTTAGAGAATCAAGTCTTGAGGTCAAGACTTGAGAAATTAGAAAAGACCCTTAGAAAAATGCAAAAATAAATGCAAGGGTCAAATAGTGAAAGCCTAGGGTCTAAGAGTCAAAGCCTAGGGTCTAGGAGGCAAGGTCCACCCAAGGGCAAAAAAGGTTTGAGTCACAAACCTAAGCCCAAGGAGACCTAGCACAATATTACATTCGATTATGGAACTTAACCTAGGTCTAGGAGAGCCAAGATTACTAGAGAAGTTATCCCTAAGGGTAACCAAGGTAGGTGTCTAGTGGCCAAGGTTTCCATGAAACCTAGGGAGGCCACTAAGAAGGTTACAAGGGGAGTTACTTCTAGAGTTAACCTAGGTAAGACTCAAATGACCAAGGCTTCAAAGCCTAGAAGGGTCATTAGAAGGGTATCTAGGGAAGTTATCCCTAGTGAATACCTAATTAACCCAAGGAGCTCTAATAGGTGTTGGGTTCCTAGGAGCGTGATCAATTCACGCTGAATGGGTTAGGTTGTGTCAACCTTGATTGGATGGGTAGTTAACTCAACCATAGCAATGTTTGTTGGTGCAATCGACCCAGGTTACAATTGATCAAACTCGAGTTTGACTCGAATAGTGGTTTGATGTTAGTGTTTTCATGTTTTGACATTGATGTTTGACAATGAGTTGACCATTGTTTGACAATTGGTTGACTATATGGTTGACATGGGGTAAACCATATGATGGAGAAGTCCAAGTGATACACTTGGCAATGGAAAGTCCAAGTCTTGTGTACTTGGCATGGAAAGTCCAAGTCTTGGGTACTTGGCATGGAAAGTCCAAGCATGGGTCTTGGCAAGGGAAAGTCCAAGCTTGAGTCTTGGTATTTGGAAAGTCCAACATGGGTTGGCATGGAAAGTCCAAGCATGGGTCTTGGCAAGGGAAAGTCCAAGCTTGAGTCTTGGCAAATGGAAAGTCCAAGTCATATGTACTTGGTAATTGGGAAGTCCAAGGGTTGATATTGTCGACGTAAAGTCCAAGCGGGAGTCTTGGCAGCATACGTCCAATGGTTTGGCGGCGTAAAGTCCAAGCGTGAGTCTTGGCATCATGAGCCCAAATGTGCCTTGGCAGTATAGACCAGCTTAGCATGACAATAGCCGATAGAAGCACCTGAAGACTAACGTATGGATGAACAAGTCATGGATGACTTGGAGGGATCCAATAGGCGTGAGGTTGATGGAGGTGGCTAGAAGGTTTAGGTCTAGGCTAAGGGTGGTCTAGCAAGTATGAAGACATCTTACTTGGTGTTAAACCTCATGGTTGAGGTTATCAGTCGACTGGAGCTTTGGACCAGTCGATTGATCAACTATTTTGACACTTGGTAGCTGAGTTGACTCTGGACAGTCGATTGGGATTATGACAAGTCGACTGTTGTGAGTCGACTGGTGTTCGACTGCGGCAAATAGCCTTGGCAATCAACTACCAGCATTGGGCAGTCAGCGATGGCGAGCGATCAGACCGCCATGGATGGATCATGCTGATCACCGGTATCCTTTGAGTTGACTATGGAGTTTTGCCAATGTGGATTAAGTCGTTGTGAGACAATGGCTATAGGAGCAGTCAATTGAGGCCTTATGGCAGTCGACTATTAGGAGGAAATGAACCCGAGTTACAGCTTTAAAGGGAGCTCAAAAGGGAGGATTTAGCAGTGATTTTTGGGGTGTTTTTGGAGGAGAATTGTTGCTGTATTCTATAACCTTTAAGACAAATCCAAAGCAAGCAATCTAAAGATCTTGTGTAAAGTGTTCTTTACTTGTTTTTGTACATTGCTTAGTTTACTTGTTGTAATTTCATTGTATTACTTGTGTAATCATTGTAAGAGATTTCTCCACCTTTGGATTATTCCGAGAATGAATTATTAGTGGTGGTATTTGCATCGCTAGGGCTCATTCGAGCCCAACCCATGGAGTAGCGATGCACATGAATGCGACCTCAAATCTCGTTATGGAGACCGTCGAGGACTCGAAACTCACGCTCGCGCTCAACACCCGCAAGTGTACGGGTGTCATCAAGTAATAAAAAGATTATCGATCCCACAGGGACTGAGATTCGAGTACCGATTTGTTAGGTGGACATTTTTGTTTGGAATTTAGTTCTAAGGGTTGTGATTGTGAGGGTTGATGGCAGTCCTAACTCAATACGGTGTCACATAGAAGAAGAAAAAGCTAGTTGCGAGTCTTTGCAAGGGATTCTAGGATTTCGGTTTCGTTTGTGTGACGCAGAACATGTTATCAATTGGGTTTTATCTAGGTTTCTAACTACGGTTTTGTGGAAAGGACATCATACACTCCCCCGATAAGCCTTCGGATATATCGAAAGCTACCTCTGCCATACCAGGTCGACCCCTGGCCTTAGGACAGGATAGTCAGTATGAGGATGCCGAATCGATCCCTGTGACGAGTCAAAAATGGGGTGCATTTCCTACTCTATCGCATCCTTCTACCCACGGTTATGGAAGATGAGGCCAACCCCTAGGTTCCTCCTTAATTCTCCAAAATCTTAGATACTATGGGTGACTAAATCTTAGATACGAGGGCTGTCACCCCTCGTATCGGCTAGTACAGTAGATAGAAAACCAAAATACGTAGATATCGGTCTAAAATAATACCAATTACAAATACAAATTCAAGAACATAATTTAATTTGGACTAACATGATTTACGCAGACAAACTACTCCATAATCCTAGAATCGAAGAGTCTACTTCATAAATAAGAGAGGAGAAACACAAAGCACGATCATGTTCGTATAAACAATGGAAATTATGCAAAGAACAGAAATTACAATGCAATGTGGCTCTTCTCTCCGGCGTTGAAGTGCAGAACTTGGATCTCCGACGACTTTCTTCCTCCCCATTGCGAGTTCCTGAAACTTTTTAGGGCCTCAGAGTGTCGTCCCAACCGTCGTGCCTCCTCCCTAGGGTTTGGGCGTAGCCTCCTTTATATAGACATCAGCCTGAATCTCCCCGAAACTAAGAAAATAACTGACTCACGTCAGAATCGCACATCGACATAAGGCCATGTGGATCCACATAGCCAGGCTGTGTGTGGCACTGCAGCGCAGGCCATGTGTTTTCACAGGGCCAGGGTGTGTGTCATTCTGCTATAGCTGCCAAATGTCTTCTTTTTGCTTCAAAAGTGCGCCAATTTCCCCATATAATGCTGTCCTACACACAAAAGTACAACGAGCAAGTCTTCGAACCAGAAAATAGGAAATGCATGCAAAATAAAGTAAAATATGCATAAAAAAAACATAAAACGTAATGAGATGTGAGCGAAAACTACTCCTAAACCCTATATGTTTTGCTCACATCAATTCCCCCAAACTTAGATCTTTGCTTATCCTCAAGAAAACCTCAGTTCCATGAAAATTTAAAAAAGTAGTGTTCCATACTTAGCATGTCAACTAGATTTATCAAGTGGTATTTGCATTCAAAGCAAAATAGATATGTTCGAGAAATTCACTAAGTTAGCTCCTCGTGCTCGTGCTAAGAAAATATTTTTAGGGGATACCAGTTCCATGGTAAGTTAAGTCATCATCCTATAGCTTTCTTCCTAAGGTCTCTGGCTCTTAGGCACTTGCCTGCCCAAAGCAAGGATGATTCCCTAGATCTAGCACAAAGTCTCAAAGGCGTGCTCGGTATTGAGAGAAATTGGTAGGTGTTTCCCAGTAACCTAACTGTTAGTAATATATGAGAGATGTCCTAAGGCAATCGCCTTATGTTTGAACCATTTATATGATAAATAAAGATTCACTATTTAAGTATACATGTTTTCATGTATTTGATTAGATCTTAAACTCATTTACTGAATGTCCATGATACGATTCACAGCATGAGAGAATTTGTGATTGGATCACAACTAGTGAGTATCTCTACATGTGTAATTGTGATGTATCAGAATTATCCCTAGTCGATGAATTGATGGATTTGGACACCATCGATTCTGTCAAGACTAGCACAAGGTATACTCCTTGGTGTATCCGAGCAGCTGATTCTCACTGGCTGGAGACATTGTGATGTTCTGAGTTAATCGTGGATGCTAGTTATGGTAACTAGTTCATTTGAGTGACTAGCCGTAAGACTTCATATAGTTCTCTGCATATATAGATATGTCAATGAATTTCTTACTGCAGCTTAAGTGCGATGTTCCTTTGACTTGCGGTATTTAAGTCATCTTGATCATAAAGACTTATGCTTTGACATCTTAAGCAAGCATCTCTGAGGAGATGTGGACCCGGGATGATTGGGTATAAGTCGAAGTGATCGAAGGTGTTTGAATAGCCTATAAAGGATTCACCACTCCTTGCGAGGAGATGTATACTCATGGCCTCTTGTCGGATTGTTACTAAAGTCTTTGGCCAAAGCATTACATGTTTAGAGTAAGGTACTCTTCGATACATGTGCAGTAACTATAATCCGTAGGATGAGGAAATGATACTTGGGCTAGGTGTGATGTAGTCAACCTAGTGGGGACTGACACTATAGACCATGTCCTGAACTAAGTGGGTATAAGATGAGTGAAGGGAATGGGGCACGATTCATTGTAGCTGCTGAAGGGTTTCAGAAATAGTTCTGGATCAACCGTTGATCTTTTCGGTTAATTGGGGATCATGATTTACTACTAGGTGCCACTCATGATCGTTCTATAATTAATGGTTAATTATAGACGGCCAACATAAACCGAGAACCTATTTGGTCACATGCACAATGAGCGTAATCCGAAGGATTTAAAACAAGCTTGAGAATGAGATTCTCAGACCGAGAGAAACTAGGTTTGGTTGGACCAAACAAGGAGCGAGCATGAAATCATTTCAGTCGCAATGGAAGCGTGGATGGGCCATGTCTTATGAAGACATGATGGATGAACCAAATTGGTTTGGTTCTAATCCAATGGTGGAGAATAAACTAAAGGGGTTTGGTTTGTTTTAAACGAATGAACCAAAATTGGTTCGGTTCGTTTTAACTTAAAATAGACCAACATGGTTTGGTTTATTTTAACTTAAATTAATGGAGCGGGTTAACGGGCTTTTGGTTATGATCCGATAACCATTAGGAGAATTATTTCTCTATAAAATAGGGCTTAAGTGTTTTGTTAAAACCTAATTCATGCAATCCCTAGTTGCCGCCCACCCCTCCTCTCCTCTAGTGGTCGGCGCCCAACCCTAGCCGCCGCCCAGCTTTGTGCCACCGTCCAAGTTTGTTGCCGCATCCAAGCTTCAGCCGGTGATCCTCCAGCGACCCTCCGGTAATATTCTTTTGGTCCGGCGACAAGGTGAGCGTCTAGCTTCCTTATTTGGCTGGCCCTATTCCTCCACCAAAGATGTCCAGTTTTCTGGACAGTTTGTTTATTTCGTGTCGGAGCATCGTTTGGACGACGTTCGGAGCTCCGACAGTGGCTTCCTTGCCGGGGATTCGATCTCCGGTAATCCTCATAGGTGGAGGACGAAGGATTCGTCAAACGGTTGACGAATACCTTTCCGGAGAAGTGAGTTTTTGTGAACTCGTTTTGAATCCGAATTTTGATTCGGATTGTGATCTCCTCTCGATCACATCGTCTTCGACACGAGGCTAGTAACTCGTACGAAGACGAGGCTCGTGATTTTGTGAAGTCGTCCTGAAGATACTCGGCGTGGATACGGATAGAGGCGATTCTAGAGAGGATCGCTCCGGTTGATGTCTTTCCCGCTACACGTGATACGTCAGGTATACGTAGTATAAATTTCCTTTAATTGCAAAATTTGAATTTATGATTATGTCTACACATGTTGTACTATGCATGCGTGTGGTGTGTGTGTTGTAATAAATTAGATTTATTATTTTATTTCTTCTGCTGTGCACATGTTTACGAAACATGTTCGAACACACACTCACCGCGGTGCCGGAAACCCAACACTGACTCGGTCTCAAAGGGGCACCTATCCATTTACATCCACGACAACTATTTTTTTTTAACCCTCTTTTTTTTTTCTTTCACCTCTTTTTTTTCTTTTCTTTTCTCTATTATTTTTTTGCTCACTTGGATTTTGATTTATCCGAATGGGCTTACACAATCCGAGCATCTCCAGTAACTAAAATGCTAAACTTACGGACCTATGGATTCCAAAGTACTAGACTACTGAGATGAATCATAATTAGGTACGTACTAGATTTTCCCTTTCAGAATGTTCATCATGTGTAGGTGTAAAAATAAAATCTAACCAATGTAAGTCTAGAACATTCATTAGAGCAAATAAAATAAAATACCACAAGGTAAATGAAATTAAGCTACTCATGGAAACAACTCATGAAGACAACTTTAGCAATACTACAGAGGTAGCTTAAAGATAGAAAAAATTAAATACTGAAGAAACTAAAAACTCTATGTATGAACAAATGAATGCTAACAAAAAATGCAAATGACAGGAAAGAAACTACTGTTAGAAACAAAATAAATCAAGACTCGGCCCCACCAAACTCAAGTGAAGCATACCTCTAGTATGGTGGACGAGGTGGAAAGTCTGGTAGCCTCAGCATCTCGGGGTCCTAGGAGAATCTGGTGTTGAGCCGCTGATGTCACATGTACATGTGGTCGATCTGAGAACTAGTGGATGCAGCGGCTACTCGGTGCTCCTCCTCCCTTGCCCACTATGCCTGCTGGGCATGCATGTGCTACTGTATCTCCTGGCGATAGTGATGTGAGCAAAACATATAGGGTTTTAGGAGTATTTTTCGCTCACTTCTCGTTTCATTTTATGTTTTCTTCATGCATATTTTACTTTATTTTCCATGCATTTCCTATTTTCTAGTTTGGAGATCTGCTCTGTATACTTTTGTGTGCATGATAGCATTTTGTGGGGAAAACGACACACTTTCGGAGCAAAAAGAAGACATTTGGCAGTTGGACGCAGAAGAGAACATGGCCAAGGCGTGTGCCTACACACGATCGTGTTCAGGGGCAAAAATGGCCACTATAGCCTGACACATGACTAGGCCATGTGTTTTCACATGGACGTGTGGCGGCCAGGTGATTTGACACGACCAGGGTTTTTTTAGATTTCGAAGCGATCCGTTGTGTTGTATATATAAGGAAAGCTACGCCCAAACCCTAGGGGAGAGGCATGACGGCTGGGACGGTACTCCGAAGCCCTAAAAAGCTTTGGGAACTCGCAACGGGGAGGAAGAAGGTCACCGAAGATCCAAGTTCTACACTTCAACGCCGGAGAGAAGCCCACATTGCATTGTAAATTTCTGTTCTTGCATGTTATCTATTATTTATTCGAACATGAACGTGCTTTGTGTTTCTCCTCTCATATTTATGGAGTAGTTTCTTCGATTCTAGGATTAGGGAGTAGTTTGTGTGCGTAGAACATGTTATTCCAAATTAAATTTTGTACTTGAGTTTATATTTGTAATTGGTATTAGCTTAGACCGATATCTATGTGTTATTGGTTTTCTATCTACTATGCTTAGCCGATACGAGGGGTGACAACCCTCGTATCTAAGATTTAGGGGAATTAAAGAGGAACCTAGGGGTTGGCCTCTTCTCCTGTAACTGTGGATAGAAGGATGCGATAGAATTGGAAACGATTCGTCGCAGGGATTGATTCGGTATCCTCGTACCGCCTATTCCATCCTTATAAGGCAGAGATAGCTCCCGATAGATGCGAAGGCGCATCGAGAGAGTGTATGATATCCCTTCCACAAGGTCATAGTTAGACATTTAGACAACGACCAATTGATAGCATATTTTGCGACACACAAGTGAAATTGAAATCCTAGAATCCCTTCCAAAGACTCGCGGAAAGCCTTTTCTTCTTCTGTGTGACACCGTATTGAGTTTAGACCACTGACAACCCTTAGATTTGACTTCTGAACAATAACGTCCACCGAATAGATCGGTAGTCGAATCTCATTCCCTGTGGGATCGATAAATCTATTTATTACTGGACGACATCCGTGCACTTGAGGGCATTGAGCATGAGCATGCTCTTCGAGTCCTCGACAGTCTTCATCGTGAGATTTGAGTTCGCATTCGCGTGCATCACATTTTTAGTGTCGTTGCCAGGGGTTGATTGATTCGATATCGAATCAAGAAGTGGATAATTGGATCGGACTTAGGTTAGATTTATTTACATGCTTATTTTATTTTTTATTTTTATTTTTATTTTATTTTAATTTTTAGATTTTCCATTTCTAGATTTAGTTTTTATTTTATTTTAGCAATGATTCTCTATTTATTATTGGCTCTTTGATTAGTTATCTAGATTAGTCTATTTCTTGTTTTTTAGCATTAGGTAATACTCCTAATTTTGTGGCTCGGTTCTTCGTATGCTTAGACGCTTAGGATCGGAAGGCCTGATTCTGGTCGATTTAGAAATCGAACAAACCTATCATCGTTAGAGAGCCGAACAGAAGAGGATGGAGGACCAAGCTACATCTCAAGTGAATATAGGTAGTTGACCTCTGCGGTATTATAAGCTCCTAGTGCTAGAGGATTTAGGCCGAGTATAGCTGGACCATCCATTTCGACAAACAACTTTGAACTGAAGCCAACACTCATACAGATAGTCCAGTAGAGTCAATTCGGGGGAGCTACGATTGAAGACCCGAATTGGCACCTGGAGATATTTTTGGAAATCTGCTCAATGATGAAGATAAATGGAGTCCCTACGAACGCGATCTGCCTGAACCTATCCCCGTTCTCATTGCGGGATAAGGCTAAGGCATGACTTCACTCCCTGCCTTCGGGAAGCATTACTACATGGGAGCAATGTGACCAATAGTTCTTGAATAAATACTTCCCACCAAGCAAAACTGCTCACATGCGTCATCTAATCACAAGCTTCCGTCAGAAGGAAGGGGAGTCCCTATTTGAAGCTTGGGATCATTACAAGGGGCTACTTTACCAATGCCCCCACCATCGACTGGAAAGGTGGCTGGTGATCCACATCTTCTACAATGGGATCACGTACGCCATAAAGATGTCCCTCGATTCAGCTGCAGGAGGAGCACTTATGAATAAGACTATAGAGGAAGCGGAGGAGCTAATAGAAGAGGGGGCCCAAAACTACCATCAATGGGCTACCGAACGTGGTCACCCTGCTATTGCAGGGAGACAATATGTTGTTGATGTGAGCAAAATATATAGGGTTTTAGGAGTAGTTTTCGCTCACATCTCATCTCATTTTATGTTGGATTCATGCATATTTTACTTTGTTTTTCATACATTTCCTATTTTCTTGTTCGGAGATCTGCTCTGTATACTTTTGTGTACAGGATAGCATTTCATGGGGATAACGACGCACTTTCGGAGCAAAAAGAAGACATTTGGCAGCTGGACACAGAAGGGAACACAACCAGGGCGTGTGCCTACACACGACCATGTTTAGAAGGCAAAAATAGCTGCCACGGCCTGACACACGGACGTGTGGCAGCCAAGCGATTTGATGCGACTAGGATTTTTTTTAGATTTTGCAATGATTCAACATGATGTCTATATAAGGAAAGCTCCGCCCAAACCCTAGATCAAGGCATGCCGCCCAGGACGGCACTCCGAAGCCCTAAAAAGCTTTGGGAACTCGCATCGGGAAAGGAGAGATCCACTTGAGGATCAAGATCTGTACCACAACGCTAGAGGGAAGAGCTGCAATTACATTGTAATTCATATTTCTTGCAAGTTTATCGTTTTACTCATGAATTCTATAATGTATTGTGGCTCTCTTCTCGTATTCATGGAGTAGATTCTCCAATTCTAGGATTAGGGAGTAGTTTGTTTTGAGTAGAACATGATTATTTCAAATATGTTTCCATTCTTGAAATCGTATTTGCAGTTGAATGATTGTTTAGATCCATAGCTTTGTGTTTTAGTCTTCTATCTTCTGTGTGTAGACGATACGAGGAGTGACAGTCCTCGTATTTAAGATTTAAAGGATATTAGGAGGAACCTATAGGTTGGCCTCATCGCCTGCAACTGTGGATAGAAGGATGCGATAGAGTTGGTAACATGTCTCGTTTCTGGCTCGTCGCAGGGATCGATTCGGCATCCTCGTACCATAGTGTATGATGTCCTTTCCAGAAAATCTGGATACATTCGATTGATAGTATGTATAGCGACACACAAACGAAATCGAAGTCTTAGAATCCCATTCAAATCCTCATAGCAACCTTTTCTCTTCTTCCGTGTGACACCGTACTGAGTTCAGATCACCGACAACCTCTCATTCGTGAACCCTCAGATTACCAATCCAAACAACAACACATCCACTGGACAAATCGATACTCGAAATCTCAGTCCTTGTGGGATCGATATTCTTTATTACTTGACGACATCCGTGCACTTGCGAACGTTGAGCACGAGCGTGCACTTCGAGTCCTCGACAATCTCCATCTCGAGATTTGAGGTTGTGTTTGTGTGCATCAAGTTTTTGGCGCCGTTGCCGGGGACTGATTGATTCAATATCGAATCAAGAAAGTGGATAGTTGGATCGGACTTTGGTTAGATTTATTTACTTGCTTATTTTTGTTTTTATTTTTTATTTTTTATTTTTATTTGAATTTTTAGATTTTCCATATCTAGATTTAGTTTTTATTTTATTTTAGCAGTGATTCTCTATATCTTATTTGTTCTTCGATTTAGTTAGCTAGATTAGTTTATTTCCTATTTCTAAACCTTAGGTAAATACTCTTAACTTTTCTTCTTGATTCAAGATTTGGTTCCATCCTCAGAATTATTCATTGTATATGACTTATTACTCCTCTCTCATCAAAGGACACTGAAATGTTAACACAGCCTGCTCGACCTTTAAGAGATTATAGTGGATGGAAGAAGCTTCCCTATCTTCAAGATCAGAAGAAGAGGAAGAGTTGGGACAGGTGGTAGAAGAGAAAGACACAAGGCGTGAAATGAAGCCACTCCCCCCTAATCTCAAGTACAAATTTTTTGGGACTGACTTCAACCCATCCGGTGATTATAAATGCAAATTTGAGTGAGGTAGAGACAAGGAAGTTGTTGGCGGTGCTCAGGACGTACAAAAAAGTGATGGGCTATACCATCGATGACATAAAGGGGATAAGTTCGTCTCTTTGCATGCATAGGATAATACTTGAGGATGGGTGTAAGTCAACAGTGGAGCGCCAAAGGTGACTTAACCCTCATTTGCAGGAGTAAGTGAAAAAGGAGGTGTTTAAACTCCTGGATGCTAGAATAATTTACCCAATTTCAGATAGTGAGTGGGTAAGTCCAGTGCACATAGTTCAAAAGAAAGGTGGCACTACAGTAGTCAAAAACGAAGAGAATGAGTTGATCCCTGTTAAAACGGTAACGGGGTGGAGAATGTGTATAGATTATCGTAAACTAAACAACGCAACAAGAAAGGATCATTTTCCACTTCCGTTTATCAATCAAATGTTGGAACCTAAACATTCCCATTTCTTCTACCTTGATGGGTACTCAGGGTTTTTTCAGATCCCAATCCTGAAGGGTTTTACTTATCGAGTCCGTGAGGGGAAACTTCGCTTCCCACTTCACCTCGGTCGTTTGTTCATGGTGATCCCATCGATGTCCCCGGATTAAAAAATTTAATCCTAGACACAAGGGATTTCCCAAACAACCAAGTCATCGTCGTGCTATTCGTTTAGAGAGGTCACTTGAACAAACTCGTTGTTCAAGCGACCATCCTCTATTCTACGAGTAGCCGCGGAATAGACGATGTACGGATCACCGGTTTTTGTATTTATGATCGGGATCCAAGTATTATTTAGCCACAAACAGATTTATATCATGCTCATAATTGAAAAACAAATACAAACATGTAACATATAAAAATTAGAGAGTCGATATACCTCTCGATCTTTTAATGAATGACCTTCCTCCTTTCAGACGTCGTGTGGGCGACGGTCTACCAAAAGTTGAAGCTCCTAGATCATAAATCTTCCTTCCTTGCTCTTCCAAAGCAAGAGGAAGAATAGAAACAAGGTTCTTCACCTTCCTAAAGCCATCCAACAAGGAACAAGGAAAATCCTTGCCGTCGGCCAACAAGGAGAAGGAGATGATGATGGAAACCAACCAAGACACCAAGGGAAACCCCTAAGTCTTGTTTCCACCACTCAAGGAGAAGGAGAAGAGAGGTTTGGACGCCGGACAATGGCTGGAAAAGGCTGGGAAAATAAGCTAGACGTCGGCCACCTTGAAGGAAGAAGAAGAAAGGAATTACCTTCCTTATTTGGTGCCGCCCAAGCTCTTGGTATTGCCCAGAAGCTATGATACCAATTGTTGGCAACCGTGTTATTTCTCGAAATGCTCATAGGCTCCCATGTCCCCGGATTAAAGTTTTCACTAATGAAAACTAATCCGGATGGGATGAGTTTCCTAAGCACAACCAATTCGTCGTCGTGCTAACGACTCGAGCGATCGCTTGAACAAACTAGTTGTTCAAGCAACACAACTCTTCTAGTCGGTTAGCCGCGGAAGAGACGACGGACGGATCGCCGGTTTTTGTGTTTCTTATTCGGGGTCCATGATAATACAATATATATTCATATACACACATGTATAATCATCATATATAAGAACATGCTCAGATCTGAAATTAAAGTTATAAAACTTTTATACCTCTTGATCTTCTATCGTATGTCCTAACCTCCTTGTAGACTTCGTGTGGGCGAAGATCCTCCACAAGTTGAAGCTTCTTAGATCTTCTTCAATCCAAAGAATGAAGAACTCTCTTTCCCTTCTTGCTTGAGCCAACCACCAATCCACAAAGGATTGATGCCGCCGGCCCCAAGAATAGAGAGAACATAATGGAAACAACCAAGCAACTAAACTAGGGACAAACCCTAGCTCCTAGTGCCGCCGGCCAAGAGGAAAACAAAGGGAAAAGAGGAATAGGTTGGGCACCACCAAAGGTATAGGAAAAAGGATAGGAACCGGCCAACACCCTAGGAAGAAGAAGAACACTTCCCCTATAGTTGCCACCTACCTTACCTTCCAAACCCTAGCCGCCCAACCAAGCTTCCTTTGGATTTCTTGCCAAGGTAGAGGAAGAGAAGGTAGTGGCCAACCCTTAGAAGGAAGAAGATGAGCCCTTCCCTATAGTTGCCGCCCAACCATAACTTCCAAACCTAGCCGCCTAATCCAAAGAGCCAAACCCTAATCTAATTAGGGTTTCCTCCATAGGTTTCTTGCCTAAGCATGGTGGAGAGGAGAGATCTAGGAGCTAGCCACCTCCAAGGAAGAAGACAAGCTCATCCATAGGTTGCCGCCCCCTCTAGCTCCACCACCTTGGCCGCCCAACCTAAGGAACCAAAACCCTAATTAGGGTTTCCTCCTTGAGGTTGCTTGCCGCCCAAGTAATGCTAGGCAAAACCCTAATTTTCTTAGCATCCATCATGAACCATCCATAAAACTTAGTTGCCGCCCAACCCATGCTCCCTTATATAGAACTTAGGAGAAAATTGGTTATTGATGAGGTAGCTAAAAATATAGGAACTAATTCCCAATTTTCTTGCCGCCCACCTTATCCAACCTTTCCTCTCCCTTTTATATAGAGTTATGTTTAGGCCGTGGTTTAATCTCCAGTCGGTTCTAGGGTTTTAATCTCAGCCGTCGGATTTAGAGATTTAATCTCAGCAGTCGGTTCTAGGAAATAATCCCAGCGTCGGATCTAGAGATTTAATCTCAACCGTCGGATCTAGGAATTTAATCTCATGAGGTTTATATTAGGCTACGATAGGGACCATGAGGAGGAGTTGGGTCTTGGCCACCCGATGGATCGGAACCACACAAACTTGATCCATCTATGATGTTCCATTCCACTAGAGGATCATCATCGAACTACCTCACCAACCCCCATAAATTAATATGGGCTCCATATATTATTTGTACATCCATCTCCCCGTGTTTAAGATATCGAATGTCCGTCAATTAATTGATTCTTGACCATCGATTAATTAACATCTAACTCCTCGAGTAGTACCACTCAACCTTATCATCATGTTGACTAAGTCAACTGCGGGGTTTACATGATGAACCTTATGAGCTCCTCGAGGACATCATCAACCTAATATATAGGACCGCGATTCCTCCTATAATCAGCGGCACACCATGTAAATAATATCACTTCCCAACTTCAGGGCATATTGATTTAATCCATAGAAATCTCACCCTCACAGTAAATCAAAGAAATAAATACTAAGTACATGTACCCGTTATTATATGGGATTAAGGCATGTACAACATAATATCCGGTCGATTCAATTTATGTAGTCGCAATAAATTGAATCACCTCTATGTCGGTCCTCGCTCAATACACCGAGGTGTACTAGTGTAACTCTATGTTCAAGATAAAACAATACCAAGCTACACTACAACCATGCCAATGGTTTGTCCAAACCATCTTGGTTGTGAGCCTCTACTTATATTCTACAAGGGTGATAACATGATCTCTTACATGCGCACTCCAGCACCATGTTATCTACAATGTAAAATATTAGACAATATGCACACATATAAATATAACGTGCAAACAATGATCATGTGATTCTTATTTCAAAATAAAGATGTCCATACAAAAGAGCTAGGCTTTCGATATACATCCCAACAATCTCCCACTTATACTAAAAGACTATGTCCTCTTCTCGCCATACATCCGATTCCCCTTCCTCCACATGCCTATCAAAGCTCGCCGAAGGGCCTTAGTGAAAGGGTCTACTAGGTCATCCTCGATGCAATCTTGGCGACAAAGAACTTCTACCTCCTTAACGATTTCTTATCGACGTGGTACTTGCACTCTATGTGTTTACTAACCTTATGGGCTCGTGGTTCCTTCGAGTTTGCAACTGCACCATTATTATCACAATAAATTGTGATAGTTCTGGGCAAACCAGGAATCACATCCAAGTCCATTAGGAAATTCAATTCTTTGGTCACTTTAGAGGCCGCCATACTCTTCCATGGTAGAGTCCACCACGCATTTCTGCTAGACACTCTTCCATACTATGGCTCCACCTCCTAAAGTAAACACAAACCCTGAGGTAGACTTACTGTTATCCCTATCAGATTGGAAATCAGAATCTGTGTAACCCACAGGGAGTAATTGGTCTGCCCGGTAAACTAGCATATAATCCCTAGTCCTTCTCAAGAACTACAATATATGCTTTACCGCAGTCCAATATCCCTGTCCTGGATTACTTTGATATCTACTGACCATGCCCACGGCAAACCAGATATCTGGTCTCGTACAGAGCATCGCATACATGAGGCTTCCTACTGCCGAAGCATAAGGGACCGCCTTCATCTCCTCTATCTCCTCAGATGATCTAGGATACATCTCCTTTGATAAAGGAACTCCATACCTGAAAGGTAGAAAGCCCTTCTTGGAGTATTGCATGCTAAAACGATCCAAAACCATGTCTATGTATGAAGCTTGGGATAAGCACAACAACCTTGATCCCCAAGGTTGTGACCCACTTCTCCCAAGTCCTTCATATCATATTGTTTGGACGACCATACCCTTACGTCTGATAACACTTCGATGTTGTCGCCAACCACCAAAATGTCATCTACGTATAGTACAAAAATACCACTACGTTTCCGTCACATCTCTGATATACACAAGACTCATCCGAACTTTGAATAAATCCATAAGACTGGATTTACCTCCTCAAAGCGGATGTCCCAAGACTTCAAAGCTTGCTTCAGTCCATTAACGGACCGATTAAGCTTATATACAATACGCTCTTTGCCCTTAGCAATGAATCCCTCTGGTCGCTTCATGTAGATGGATTCCTCAAGACTTCCACTAAGGAATGCTGTCTTGACATCCATCTGTCACGTCTCATAATCCATATGAGTTGCTATGCATGAGAGCTTCCAGACCTGACTTGAATCCATAGATTCAATCTCAGTATTCATTGCACTTTGCAAAGATGCTGTATTTATATCTTGGATTGCCTCGTCGTATGTCTAGGGATTAGGTTCATGTTTGCTAGGGACCAAATCAGAAGATTTGTCCAAAAACATGAATCTAAGAGGTTGTCTAACAACCCTCCCACTACGACGAGGTATCTTCTGTGTATCCTCTGTGACACGCGGTGCAGTGACATGTGGTATGTCCTCTTGTACCGGTGGTACTAAAGAAGTGACTTCCCTTTTTAACTCCTTCAGAACAATTTTACTCTTGGGCTTGTGGCTTTATCACATAGTCTTCCTCTAGAAATCTGGTGTTCGTGTTAACGATCACCCTCTGATCTCTAGGACTATAAAACAAGTCAGAATAACTCATCATCGATCTAACCATCTCCATAAGAGTCATATTCCTTCGCTCGCTTACACCGCTCACTGGGTGTGCCAGGTGCAGTCAATTGGGATTGAATCCCAACCTCTGATAAGTAGTTCCTAAACTCTCCCAAGAGGTTGTCACCACCACGATCAGATCATAGTGTCATCCATATCTTGAATAATAATCTACAAAAGAGACGAAATATTCAAGATTACCTCTTGCCTAGATAGCCATAGGACCACACAAATCAGAATGAACCATCTCTAACACATCTTTGGCTCTATACCCCTTGGCCTTAAAAAGGCCTCTTGGTCATCTTACCCTCCAAGCAAGATTCACAGGTTGGGAGATCCTCCACCACTAATGAACCCAAAGGTCGCTATCAACCTTAATTAGTTAATGTGACCAAGACTAAGATGCCAAAAGATATGTTTGGATCATTTTCGAAGGTTCTTTTCTCTTATTGGAATTAGAAGATGAGTTATTAACTTCTATTTGCACCGTGGGAGCTTGTGGTTCAAGTTATAAATTTCCTATCTATGTACCTGAATAGATAATGTCGTCCTATTCCTTTATAACAAATCATATGAAAAGAAATAGATTATCCATCCAAAAACTATTTAGAAACCAAATCAATTCTTTCTAAATAAGGGTACATAAAGGAAATTCTTAAGAACCAAAACCTTTATTTTCTCAAAAGATAAATAAAACATCTCCCATCGCAATAGCCGCCATCTTCATGGCATTGCCCAAGTAAATGGTAATATTCCCTTTAGCTAGTCGTCGGGTTTCCTGAACCCCGCAAAGTATTGCGACATGATTAGTGGCTCGTATTTACACACCAGCCAGAGATAACACCGCTAACCATGTTATAACGACTAGACCAAAAGATATACTTTGTTCGCTTTTGGATTGGGACAGCCTCCTTCCAATGTCCATCCCGCTTGTAAGTGAAGTACTTGCCTTCGGCTTCTTCACTCCTCCTCGAGATCCTCCCACCACATTTGCTCCACCTTGTTTCTCCTTCTTCTTGCCTTTCGACATAGAAGTAGAAACCTTTTTGAGCAACCATGGCTTGAGGATACTTTTCGAAGAGTGCATACTATACTTCCTAGCAGATAAGACAACATCTGGATTCTTTTCCAATCAACATTATTTGAGTACAGTAAGTTTATTTCCTTTAGTATCACAAGAAGTGAACTGAAAGTCAATTTTTAAAATCCTAAGAATCACAATGATCAAAACATTAGATTTCAAATTTTATTGATTCCTCAAAACAATAAAATTCCGAAATCAACCAACACCTCAAAACACCGAGAATATCGCATGCCACGATAGTGTGGACGTATACGAATTCTACATTTGTAAGAGGAGGTTTTATCCATTAATTTTATTATCTTGTCAACCTTACTTTTTGACAAATAAAATTAATAGTTGGTTCCTCTTTGGCCCTACAAATAAAAGCAGTGACTCCGATGGGGAGGATACTTTTAATTTGCATCTAAGTGTGCACCATTACACGATACTAAGAGAATTATCTCGGATTATGTGCCTTACCGATGGGGAAGTACACACGCTCCTAAATAATTTCCTATAACCATTATTTGACCTAGTGATCCGCAAACAAACTCATCCGATGGGGAGGAAGGCACTCAGAGCCGACACGCAAGTTTGTTGCATCACACGTCAAATTGTAATGGAGGTCGCGGGAATTAATTAAAATATCCCTCTCCCACTTAGTAAATTGAAAATGAGGAATTTTCAAGCACACACAACATGCTTATTATTACTGTAGATTTCAATAAAAATTATTGATTCCTCAAACAATAAAATTTTGAAATCCACCAACACCTCAAACACCGAGAATATCGCATGCCACGCTGTGTGGACGTATACGAATTCTACATTTGTAAGAGGAGGTTTAACCCATTAATTTTATTATCTTGTCAACCTTACTTTTGACAAATAAAATTAATAGTTGGTTTCTCTTCGGCCCTACAAATAAAACTACTTTTTATTTGCATCTAAGTGTGCACCATTACACGGTACTAAGGGAATTATTTGGATTATGTGCCTTACCGTGGGAAGTACACACGCTCCTAGATAATTTCCTATAACCATTATTTGACCTAGTGATCCACAAACAAACCCGTCCTCGGGAGGAAGGCACTCGAGTGACACACACAAGTTTGTTGCATCACATGTCATATTATAATGGAGGCCTCGTGAATTAATTAAAATGTCCCTCTCCCACTTAGTAAATTGACAATGAGGAATTTTCAAGCACACACAACATGCATATAAAACAAATCAGCAATAAATATGGAAAAAACAGAATTTTTCCAACTATTATGGCATTGTTCTCCAATATGCGTTCCGTCGTGTCGCCACCTCGTCCGCTCCATCTTTTCCCGTGCGCAAGTCACCAAAGAGTTCCGAGCCGAGATAAAACATTTTAATTTACATCCATCGATCCTATACTCCATGAAGGAGTGTACAAATAATCTAGATCGAAAGTAAACTAAAATGAGCGGCTAAACAATGCCGTATTTAATTACAAAAATTAAATACTAGGACTCAAATAATATACAATCACACACACATGCAATCACATACACACATATATAGCCATAATAGTTGGATCTTATGCCTGCAACCAAAAAGTTAGCCTACGCACATCCTACTATTATCCGGCATACACAATATATGATAAGTGCATGAAACTAACCGAATCCAAAACACACAAAACCGGAAACCGTGGCTCTGATACCAAATCTTGGTATTGCCCAGAAGCTCTGATACCAATTGTTGGCAACCGTGTTATTTCTCGAAATGCTCATAGGCTCCCATGTCCCCGGATTAAAGTTTTCACTAATGAAAACTAATCCGGATGGGATGAGTTTCCTAAGCACAACCAATTCGTCGTCGTGCTAACGACTCGAGCGATCGCTTGAACAAACTAGTTGTTCAAGCAACACAACTCTTCTAGTCGGTTAGCCGCGGAAGAGACGACGGACGGATCGCCGGTTTTTGTGTTTCTTATTCGGGGTCCATGATAATACAATATATATTCATATACACACATGTATAATCATCATATATAAGAACATGCTCAGATCTGAAATTAAAGTTATAAAACTTTTATACCTCTTGATCTTCTATCGTATGTCCTAACCTCCTTGTAGACTTCGTGTGGGCGAAGATCCTCCACAAGTTGAAGCTTCTTAGATCTTCTTCAATCCAAAGAATGAAGAACTCTCTTTCCTTCTTGCTTGAGCCAACCACCAATCCACAAAGGATTGATGCCACGGCCCCAAGAATAGAGAGAACATAATGGAAACAACTACAACTGAACTAGGGACAAACCCTAGCTCCTAGTGCCGCTGCCAAGAGGAAAACAAAGGGAAAAGAGGAATAGGTTGGGCACCACCAAAGGTATAGGAAAAGGATAGGAACCGCCAACACCCTAGGAAGAAGAAGAACACTTCTATAGTTGCCACCTACCTTACCTTCCAAACCCTAGCCCAACCAAGCTTCCTTTGGATTTCTTGCCGAAGGTAGAGGAAGAGAAGGTAGTGGCCAACCCTTAGAAGGAAGAAGATGAGCCCTTCCCCTATAGTTGCCGCCCAACCATAACTTCCAAACCTAGCCGCCTAATCCAAAGAGCCAAACCCTAATCTAATTAGGGTTTCCTCCATAGGTTTCTTGCCGCCTAAGCATGGTGGAGAGGAGAGATCTAGGAGCTAGCCACCTCCAAGGAAGAAGACAAGCTCATCCATAGGTTGCCGCCCCCTCTAGCTCCACCACCTTGGCCGCCCAACCTAAGGAACCAAAACCCTAATTAGGGTTTCCTCCTTGAGGTTGCTTGCCGCCCAAGTAATGCTAGGCAAAACCCTAATTTTCTTAGCATCCATCATGAACCATCCATAAAACTTAGTTGCCGCCCAACCCATGCTCCCTTATATAGAACTTAGGAGAAAATTGGTTATTGATGAGGTAGCTAAAAATATAGGAACTAATTCCCAATTTTCTTGCCGCCCACCTTATCCAACCTTTCCTCTCCCTTTTATATAGAGTTAGGTTTAGGCCTTGGTTTAATCTCCACCGTCGGTTCTAGGGTTTTAATCTCAACCGTCGGATTTAGAGATTTAATCTCAACCGTCGGTTCTAGGAAATAATCCCAACCGTCGGATCTAGAGATTTAATCTCCATCATTTGATCTAGACTTCATGAGGTTTATATTAGGCTACGATAGGGACCATGAGGAGGAGTTGGGTCTTGGCCACCCGATGGATCGGAACCACACAAACTTGATCCATCAATGATGTTCCATTCCACTAGAGGATCATCATCGAACTACCTCACCAACCCCCATAAATTAATATGGGCTCCATATATTATTTGTACATCCATCTACCCATGTTTAAGATATCGAATGTCCATCAATTAATTGATTTACTGACCATCAATTAATTAACATCTAACTCCTCGAGTAGTACCACTCAACCTTATCATCATGTTGACTAAGTCAACCTGCAGGGTTTACATGATGAACCTTATGAGCTCCTCAAGGGGACATCATCAACCTAATATATAGGACACGAATTCCTCCTATAATCAACGGCACACCATGTAAATAATATCACTTCCCAACTTACCGGGCATATTGATTTAATCCATAGAAATCTCACCCTCTGGTAAATCAAAGAAATAAATACTAAGTACATGTGCCCGTTATTATATCGGGATTAAGAGCATGTACAACATAATATCCGAGGTCCGATTCAATTATGTAGTCAGCAATAAATTGAATCACCTCTATGTCGGTCCTGCTCAATACACCGAGGTGTACTAGTGTAACTCTATGTTCAAGATAAAACAATACCAAGCTACACTACAACCATGCCAATGGTTTGTCCAAAACCATCTTGGTTGTGAGCCTCTACTTATATTCTACAAGGGACTGATAACATGATCTTACGTACCACCCAGTCACCATGTTATCTACAATGTAAAATATTAGACAATATGCACACATATAAATATAACGTGCAAACAATGATCATGTGATTCTTATTTCAAAATAAAGATGTCCATACAAAAGAGCTAGGCTTTCAGTATACATCCCAACACAAGCCTCCAAAACCCTAACCCTAGCTTTGCTGCCAACTTCAAAACCTTAGCCTCTCTTGATCTTTTTTCCACGCCAACCCCTCAAGCTCCTATTATAGAGTTAGGGATAAGCCTCCTTTTAATTTCTACCGTTGGTTCTAGGGATTTTTGTTTCTATCCATTTGATCTAAGCTTCATGAGGTGTTAATAGGCTACATTAGGGACCATGAGAAGTTGGATCTTGGCCACCCATGGATCAAGCCCACATAAAGTCCGATCCATGAATAATAATTCAATCCACTAAAGGATTATCATTGATCTACCTTACCAACCCCCATAAGTTAATATGGGCTCCATATATTATTTGTACATTTTCTCCCCATGTTTAAGATCTCGAATGTCCGTCGATTAATTAATTCACTGACCATTAATTAATCAACATCTAACTCCATGAGTAGTACCACTCAACCTTTTCATCATGTCGGACCAAGTCCACCTGCAGGGTTTACATGATGAACCTTATGAGCTCCTCAAGGGGACATCATCATCCTAATATATAGGAAACAGTTTCCTCCTATAATCAACGACACACCATATAAATAATATCATCTCCCAACTTACCGAGCCTATCGATTTAATCTATAAATCTCCCCCATTGGTAAATCAAAGAGATGAATACTAAGTAAATGTACCCGTTATTATATCGGGATTAAGAGCATGTACATAATAATATCTGAGGTCCGATTTGATTATGTAGTCAGCAATAAATCGAATCACCTCTAAGTCAGTCCTGCTCAATACACTCAAAGTGCACTAGTGTGATTCTATGGTCAAGACAAACCAATACCAAACCACACTACAACCATTCCGATGGTTTGTCCAAAGCCATCTCGGTTGTGAGCCTTTACTTATACTTTACAAGGAGCCGATAACATGATCTCCCGTGTGACACCACACACCATGTTATCTACAATGTAATATATTAGACAATATGCATAACCATAAAAATATGCAAACAATGATCATGTGATTCTTATTTCAAAATCAAGATGTTCATACAAAAAGTAGATTTTTCAGTATACATCACTATAATCTTCCACTTATACTAAAAGACTATGCTGTTCTCAAACTGCCATACATCTGATCCCTATTCCCTCCACATGCCTATCAAAAGCTCTCGTTGGAAGGGCCTTAATGAAAGGATCTGCCAAGTTATCCTCTAATGCAATCTTGGCCACAACAACTTCTCCTCTCTTTACGATTTCTCGTATCAGGTGGTACTTGCGCTCTATGTGTTTACTAGCCTTATGGGCTCGTGGTTCCTTCGAGTTTGCAACTGCACCACTATTATCACAATAAATTATGATAGTTCTAGGCAAACCAGGAATCACATCCAAGTCCATCAGGAAGTTCCTGAGCCACACAACTTCTTTGGCTACCTCAGAGACTGCCACATACTCAGCTTCCATGGTGAAGTCCACCACGCATTTCTGCTTGATACTCCTCCATACAATGACTCCTCCTCCCAAAGTAAACAAAAAACCTGAGGTAGACTTACTGTTATCCCTATCAGATTGGAAGTCGGAATCCGTGTAACCCACAGGGAGTAATTGGTCTGCCCGGTAAACCAGCATATAATCCCTAGTCCTTCTCAGGAACTTCAATATATGCTTTACCGCAGTCCAATTTTCCTGTCCTGGATTACTCTGATATCTGCTGACCATGCCCACGGCAAAGAAGATATCTGGTCTCATACATAACATCGTATACATGAGGCTTCCTACTGCCGAAGCATAAGGAACCACCTTCATCTCCTCTATCTGATGAGATGATTTAGGACACATCTCCTTAGATAAAGGAACTCCATGCCTGAAAGGTAGAAAACCCTTCTTGGAGTTCTGCATGCTAAAACGATCCATAATCGTGTCTATGTATGAAGCTTTGGATAAGCACAACATCCTTTTCCTTCGATCCCTTATAACCTTGATCCCAAGGATGTGTCCCACTTCTCCCAAGTCCTTCATATCAAACTGTTTGGACAACCATACCCTTATGTCCGATAACACCTTGATATTGTTGTCAATCAGCAAAATGTCATCTACATATAGTACAAGAAATACCACTACATTTTCATCACATCTCTTGTATACACAAGACTCATCCGGACTTTGAATAAATCCATAAGACTGGATTACCTCATCAAAGAGGATGTTCCAAGACCTCGAAGCTTGCTTCAATCCATAAATGGACCGATTAAGCTTACACACAAGATGCTCTTTGCCCTTAGAAATGAATCCCTCTGGTTGCTTCATATAGATGTTTTCCTCAAGACTTCAATTAAGGAAAGATGTCTTGACATCCATCTGCCACACCTCATAATCCATATAAGCTGCTATGCATAAGAGAATCCGGATAGACTTAAGCATGGCTACCGGAGAAAAGGTCTCCTCATAATCTATACCCTCTTTCTGAGTATACCACTTCGCAACAAGCCTCGCTTTGAAGGTCTCAGCCTTCCCATCTATTCCTCTCGTTCTTTTGTAGATCCACTTGCATCCAATGGTTTTTACACCATCGGGTGGTTCTACTAGCTCCCAGACCTGATTTGAATCCATAGATTCAATCTCAGCATTCATTGCACTTTGCCAAGATACTACATCTTTATCTTGGATTGCCTCGTCATATGTCTAGGGATCAGGTTCATGTTCGTCAGGGACCAAATCAGAAGATTCTCCCAAGAACATGAATCTATCAGGCTGTCTCACAACCCTCCCACTACGATGAGGTATCACCTGTGTATCCTCTGTGACACGCGGTGCAGTGACATGTGGTATATCCTCTTGTACCGGTGGTACTAAAGAAGTGACTTCTCCTTTTAATTCCTCCAGAACAATTTTACTCTTGGGCTTGTGGCTCATCACATAGTCTTCCTCTAGAAATCTGGCGTTCGTACTAACGATCACCCTCTGATCTCTAGGACTATAAAACAAGCCACCCTTCATTCCTCTAGGATAGCCAACAAACAAGCGTACTTCTGTACGAGGTTCCAACTTACCAGCATCTGCCTTCAGCATATGTGCTGGACTCCCCCATATCCGAATATGTCTTAAACTAGGCTTTCGCCTAGTTCACAATTCTGTGGGAGTAGAAGGCACTGATTTAGATGGAACCAAGTTCAGAATGTACACCGCCGTATCTAGAGAATATCCCCAGAATGAATTTGGCAACTCAGAATAACTCATCATCGATCTAACCATCTCCATAAGAGTCCTATTCCTTCGCTCTGCTACACCATTCTGCTGGGGTGTGCTAGGTGCAGTCAATTGGGATTGAATCCCAGCCTCTGATAATTAGTTCCTAAACTCTCCCAAGAGGTACTTGCCACCACGATCAGATCGTAGTGTCTTGATACTTTTACCTTGACGTTTCTCCACATCAGCCTTGAATTCTTTGAACTTGTCAAAGCATTCAGACTTGCGGTGCATCAGGTAAATGTATCCATATCTTGAGTAATCGTCTATAAAAGAGACGAAATACTCAAAACCACCTCTAGCCTGGATAGACATAGTACCACACAAATCAGAATGAACCAATTCTAACACATCTTTGGCTCTATACCCCTTGGCCTTAAAAGGCCTCTTGGTCATCTTACCCTCCAAGCAAGATTCATAGGTTGGGAGATCCTCTACCACTAATGAACCCAAAGGTCTATCAGCTATAAACCTTTGAATTCTGCTTAGGTTAATGTCACCAAGCCTAAGATAGCAAAGATATGTTTGGTTCATCTTCGAAGGTTCTTTTCTCTTATTGGAATTAGAAGATGAGTTATTAACTTCAATTTGCATCGTGGGAGGTTTTGGTTCAAGTGTGTACAAATTTCCTATCAATGCACCTGAACAGATAATGTCCCTATTCCTTCTTATAACAACTCTATCATTAAAAGAAATAGAATATCCATCCAAAAACAATTTAGAAATTAAAATTAAATTCTTTCTAAATAAGGGTACATAAAGGCAATTCTTAAGAACCAAAAGTTTATTTTTCTCAAAAAATAAATGAACATCTCCCACTGCAACAGCCGCCACCTTCGTGGCATCGCCCAAGTACATGGTAATCTCCCCCTCAGCCAGTCATCTGGTTTCCTGGAACCCCTGCAAAGTATTGACGACATGATCAGTGGCTCCCGTATCTACACACCAGGTGCCGGTAGATAACACCGCTAAATATGTTTCAACAACTAGACCAAAAGATATACCTTTGTTCTTGCGGTTGGGGCAATCCTTCTTCTAGTGTCCAGTCTGCTTACAAGTGAAGCACTTGTCTTTCGGCTTCTTCACTCCTCCCTGAGTACCTCCCATCGCCTTCGCCCCAGTTTGTTTCTTCTTCTTCTTGCCTTTCGGCTTAGAAGTAGAAACCTTTTGGGTCACCACGGCATGCGCCTAAGCACTCTGATGAAATAGCCCCTCTGCCGCCTGGAGTTCTGTCAGAAGTTCCACCAATGAATACAACCTCTTGTTCATGTTGTAGTTCAGGCGAAACTGTTCAAAACTCCTAGATAGAGACTGGAGTATGATATCGACTTGGGTTTCCCCATCAATCTCAGCGCCAAGGACCTCCAGCTCATTGAAATGAGCCATCATCTTGAGAACATGATCCCTTACGGGTGTTCACTCGATCATGGAGGTTGTCACAAAGTTTCTCATGGCTTCTTGCCTTGCAGCCCGATTCTAGTGTCCAAAAAGTTCCTTGAGATTGAGCATCATATCATAAGCAGTGGGCATGGCTTGATGCTGATGTTGCAGTACATTTGACATAGATGCCAAAATGTAACACAGTGCCATCTCATCGGCTTTGACCCACTTCTTATAGCTCTCTCTCTCCTTTTGCCCAAAATCATCTGCAGGCTTGGGAGGGCACTCTTCGAGGAGTACATATTTGTATTCCTCAGCAGTCAAGACAATGTCTAGATTCCTCTTCCAATCAACATAGTTTGGTCCAGTAAGTTTGTTCTCTTTCAGTATCACAGCAAGTGGGTTGAAAGTCATTTTGAAAGAAAACCTAAGAATCACATAAATCAAAACATTAGATTTCAAAAAATTATTGATTCCTCAAACAATAAAATTTTAAAATCAACCAACACCTCAAAACACCGAGAATATCGTATGTCACAATAGTGTGGACGTATACGAATTCTACATTTGTAAGAGGAGGTTTTACCCATTAATTTTACTATCTTGTCAACCTAACTTTTTGACAAGTAAAATTAATAGTTGGTTCCTCTTTGGCCCTACAAATAAAAGCAGTGACTCCGATGGAGAGGATACTTATATTTGTATCTAAGTGTTCACCATTACTCGGTACCAAGTTAATTATCTCGGGTTATGTGCCTTCCGATGGGGAAGTACACACGCTCCTTGATAATTCCCTATAACCATATTTGACCTTGTGATCCGCGAACAAACTCATCCGATGGGGAGGAAGGCACTCAGAGCCGACGCACAAGTTTGTTTCCATCACTTGTCAAATCGTAATGGAGGCCGTGGGAATTAAAAAAAATTTCCCTCTCCCACTTAGTAATTTGAAATTGAGGAATTTTCCTAGCCTACGACATGCATATCAAACAAAAAGCAATAAATATGAAAAATAAAACATTGCAAGAAGGAACACATGAAGCGGCGGACGCAAAGAGATAGTATGGATGAGAGAAGGAAACACAGGAGATACACTTGCACTATGCAAGAGAAAGGGTACTCAGGGTTTTTTCAGATCCCAATCCTGAAGGGTTTTACTTATCGAGTCCGTGAGGGGAAACTTCGCTTCCCACTTCACCTCGGTCATTTGTTCATGGCGATCTCATCGATGTCCCCGGATTAAAAAATTTAATCCTAGACACAAGGGATTTCCCAAACAACCAAGTCATCGTTGTGCTATTCGTTTAGAGAGGTCACTTGAAAAAACTCGTTGTTCAAGCGACCATCCTCTATTCTACGAGTAGCCGCGGAATAGACGATGTACGGATCACCGATTTTTATATTTATGATCGCGATCCAAGTATTATTTAGCCACAAACAGATTTATATCATGCTCATAATTGAAAAACAAATACAAACATGTAACATATAAAAATTAGAGAATCGAAATACCTCTCGATCTTCTAATGAATGACCTTCCTCCTTTCGGACATCGTGTGGGCGACGATCTACCAAAAGTTGAAGCTCCTAGATCGCAAATCTTCCTTCCTTGCTCTTCCAAAGCAAGAAGAAGAATAGAAACAAGGTTCTTCTCCTTCCTAAAGCCAACCAACAAGTAACAAAGAAAATCCTTGCCGCCGGCCAACAAGGAGAAGGAGATTATAATGGAAACCACCAAGACACCAAGGGAAACCCCTAAGTCTTGTTTCCACCACTCAAGGAGAAGGAGAAGAGAGGTTTGGACGCCGGACAATGGCTAGAAAAGGCTGGGAAAACAAGCTGGACGTCGGCCACCTTGAAGGAAGAAGAAGAAAGGAATTACCTTCCTTATTTGGTGCCGCCCAAGCCTCCAAAACCCTAACCCTATCTTTGCCGCCAACTCCAAAACCTTAGCCTCTCTTGATCTTTTTTCCATGCCAACCCCTCAAGCTCCTTTTATAGAGTTAGGGATAAGCCTCCTTTTAATGTCTGCCATTGGCTCTAGGGATTTTTGTTTCTATCCATTGGATCTAAGCTTCATGAGGTGTTAATAGGCTACATTAGGGACCATGAGGAGGAGTTGGATCTTGGCCACCCATGGATCAAGCCCAGATAAATTCCGATCCATAAATGATAATCTAATCCACTAAAGGATTATCATTGATCTACCTCACCAACCCCCATAAGTTAATATGGTCTCCATATATTATTTGTACATTTTCTCCTCATGTTTAAGATCTCAAATGTCCATTGATTAATTAATTTACTGACCATTAATTAATCAACATCTAACTCCATGAGTAGTACCACTAAACCTTTTCATCAAGCCGGACCAAGTCCACCTGCAGGGTTTACATGATGAACCTTATGAGCTCCTCAAGGGGACATCATTATCCTAATATATAGGACATGGTTTCCTCCTATAATCAACGACACACAATATAAATAATATCATCTCCCAACTTACCGAGCCTATCGATTTAATCTATAAATCTCACCCATTGGTAAATCAAAGAGATGAATACTAAGTATATGTGTCCATTATTATATCGGGATTAAGAGCATGTACATAATAATATCTGAGGTCTGATTCGATTATGTAGTCAGCAATAAATCAAATCACCTCTAAGTCGGTCCTGCTCAATACACACAAAGTGCACTAGTGTGATTCTATGGTCAAGACAAACCAATACCAAACCAGACTACAACCATTCCGATGGTTTGTCCAAAGTCATCTCGGTTGTGAGCCTTTACTTATACTTTACAAGGAGCCGATAACATGATCTCCAGTGTGACACCACACACCTTGTTATTTACAATGTAATGTATTAGACAATATGCATAACCATAAAAATATACATACAATGATCATGTGATTCTTATTTCAAAATAAAGATGTTCATACAAAAAGTAGACTTTTCAGTATACATCCCTATAAATCCACCCTAATGACCAAGAGAAGACCACCTTCACCTGCCCGTATGGAACATTCGCATACAGACGAATGCCCTTTGGCTTATGTAATGCCCCAGCCACCTTCCAGCATTGTATGATAGCTATCTTTTCAGATATGATTGATTAGATTATGGAAGTGTTCATGGATGATTTTTCAGTCTATGGAACAAGTTTCGATGCATGTCTAAAGAATCTAGAAAGGGTTCTACAAAGGTGCGAGGAGAATAGCTTGATTCTGAATTGGGAAAAATGTCATTTCTTGGTAACTGAAGGAATAGTTCTAGGACATAAGATATCAGGGAACGACATCGAAGTGGACAAGGCGAAGGTCGAAGTAATTGAAAAATTGCTGCCACCCCAGGATGTAAAGGGGGTCTGGAGCTTTCTTGGGCATTCGAGTTTTTATCGTAGGTTCATAAAGAATTTTTCTCAGATAACTAGACCTTTGACAAATCTACTAGCTAAGGATATAGAGTTTATTTTTTATCGGCAATATTTAGTAGCATTCGAAGAAATAAAGAAAGCCTTAGTAACGTCCCCGATAATACAACCGCCTGATTGGAGCCTACCATTCGAGGTCATGTGTGATGCTAGTGATTATGCAGTGGGGGCAGTGTTCGGGCAACGGAAGGGGAAAAAGCTACACGCCATTCACTATGCCAGTAAGATGCTGAATGAGCACAAATCAACTATGCCACAACTGAGAAAGAACAACTAGCAGTCGTATTCGCATTCGACAAGTTCAGACAATACTTAGTAGGTTCAAAGGTGGTGGTTTACACTGACCATACTACAGTTCGTTACTTGCTAAGTAAGAAGGATGCTAAACCTCACCTTATTCGCTGGATTATATTACTTCAAGAATTTGATATAGAAATCAGGGATAAAAAGGGATCGGACAATATCATCGTGGACCACTTGTCATGCATGCCCATAGATAGTGGGATAGAAGAGGGAGACAGTGCCCAAATAGACAATGCTCTACGGGATGATACCCTCATGGCTATTACTAAGGTTACCACCCCCTGGTATGCAGATTTAGTGAATTTTCTTGCTAAAAGAGTGATACCGTTGGAATTCATAACCCAACAAAGGAAAAGATTCTTTGCAGAAGTTTGGCAATATATATGGGATGATCCCTTCCTATTTAGGAAATGTACAGATAGCGTATATCGACGGTGCGTACCATAAGAGGAAGTGGGGAGCATCCTCTTTCACTGCCATTCCTCAGCATATGGGGGACATACCAGAATTGGAAAAACAGTCGCGAAGATAGTTCAGATAGGATTCTATTGGCCTAGCCTATTTAGGGACACACGCAACTATGTGGTCTCCTACGATCGGTGCCAGCAACAGGAAATATAGGTAGGAGACATGAGATGCTGGCAAGCACCATATTAGAGGTGGAGCTCTTCGACATATGGGGGATAGATTTCATGGGACCCTTTCCCACTTCCGACGCAAAAAGATATATCCTGGTCGCTGTAGATTACGTCTCCAAATGGGTGGAGGTCGTAGCATCACCCTACTGCGACGGTAGGACCGTAATAAAAATGTTCAAAAGAAACATATTCCCTAGAGTTATAATCAGTGATGAAGGATCCCACTTCATTGAAAAATAGTTTGAAAAATTGCTACATAAATATGGGGTGATCCATAAAGTCTCGACGGCATACCACCCGCAAACAAGGGGACAAGTGAAAATTTTGAATCAGGAGATCAAAAGTATTTTAGAAAAGACAGTAGTAGCATCAAGGAAAGATTGGTCACAAAAATTGGGCGATGCTCTTTGGGCTTACTGCACAACTTATAAGACCCCGATAGGCATGACTCCGTTCCATTTAGTTTATGGGAAGCCTTGCCACCTACCCATTGAATTAGAACACAAGGCTTTCTGGGCTATCATGAAGCTCAACTTGGACTACTGTGCGGCAGGAGAGAAAAGGAAACTATAGTTAAGCAAGCTGGACGAAATTTGTAGAGATGCTTATGAACATGCTAAGGCGTATAAGGAAAGAACTAGAAGGTGGCATGACCAACATATCTTGAGAAGAGAGTTTAAGGATGGAGACTTAGTTCTCATGTATAATTCCAAGTTAAAACTTTTTCCAGGGAAGCTAAAATCAAGGTGGTCAAGACCGTTTCGGGTAAAAAGGGTATGCCCATATGGCACACTGGATATATGGAGTAAGGAATCAAGGGAGATCAAAGTAAATGGGAAACGATTAAAGAAGTATCTAGGGGAGTCTCCAGAATTCAAGAGGGATGAATGGAGGTTCACAGAACCTCCAGAGCCAAGTTGATAATGGAGTAAGGTCGAGCTAAAAGACCTTAAACAAAGCGCTTCTTTGGAGGCAACCCAAGTTTAGTTTTTATGTTCTCTTTTTATTTTATTACATTCGTTTGTGTAATTTAAACTTTAATTTACAACATTTAGCATTTTGTAAATAAATTAGGACTAGAAAGGATTTGCTAGGTAGAAACAAAAATCATTTTGAACCTACATGACTGAGCGTGTAAGGAGAATTTGAACCGTTGTGCACCATGAGAGAGAAACGGGAGGCACACGGCCTAGCTGTGTGTTTTCACATGGCCCAGCCATGTGTTTTCACAAGGTCGTGCCCCACATTCCAGCAGCGCACACGACCTGACCGTGTGTTTTCACATGGCTGTGTTGCACAAGGGATAAAGGGGCGTCACACCGTGCATCTCTCCCCCTTTTGCATCACGCTCCCTCCAGTCCACACATGCATAGGAGCCCACCTAGTCCACGTCGACATGAGACTGCACTGCCACCTTTTTCTACTTTTGAGCAGGATGCACGTACATCTATCTATGATTTTTTTGAGTTCCGATCATGCCTCGACGACATATATGCTGAGCAGTAGACATAGAGGCAGCGATGGGAGGAGCAGAGCGCCTACACGCAGGTGGAGTTTCAGGGCTTCCGGATGCACTTCCAGCACACCGAGGAGTTTCAAGGCTTTTGGAAGCACTTCCCCACATTCCAACAGTGCACACGACCTGACCGTGTGTTTTCACATGGCTGTGTTGCGCAAGGGATAAAGGGGAGTCACACCGTGCATCTCTCCCCCTTTTGCATCACACTCCCTCCAGTCCACACATGCATAGAAGCCCACCTAGTCCACGTCGACAGAGCCTGCACCTGTACTGCCACCTTTTTCTACTTTTGAGCAGGATGCAGGTACATCTATCTATGATTTTTTGGAGTTTCGATCGTAGGCTCCAATCAGGCGGTTGTATTATCGGGGACGTTACTAAGGCTTTCTTTATTTCTTCGAATGCTACTAAACATTGCTGATCAAAAATAAACTCTATATCCTTAGCTAGTAGATTTGTCAAAGGTCTAGTTATCAGAGAAAAATTCTTTATGAACCTACGATAAAAACCCGAATGCCCAAGAAAGCTCCGGACCCCCTTTACATCCTGGGGTGGCAGCAATTTTTCAATTACTTCGACCTTCGCCTTGTCCACTTCGATGTCGTTCCCTGATATCTTATGTCCTAGAACTATTCCTTCAGTTACCAAGAAATGACATTTTTCCCAATTCAGAATCAAGCTATTCTCCTCGCACCTTTGTAGAACCCTTTCTAGATTCTTTAGACATGCATCGAAACTTGTTCCATAGACTGAAAAATCATCCATGAACACTTCCATAATCTAATCAATCATATCTGAAAAGATAGCTATCATACAATGCTGGAAGGTGGCTGGGGCATTACGCACAAAGTAAGCATTCGCTCGTGCAAATGTTAACGCAGGTGAAGGTGGTCTTCTCTTGTCATTGGGGTGGATTTGTAGGGATGTATCCGAAAGTCTACTTTTTGTATGAACATCTTTATTTTGAAATAAGAATCACATGATCATTGTATGCATATTTTATGGTTATGCATATTGTCTAATACATTACATTGTAATAAGGTGTGTGGTGTCACATCGAGATCATGTTATCGGCTGTAAAGTATAAGTAAAGGTAGTAAACCGATGACTTTGGATAAACCATCGGAATGGTTGTAGTGTGGAGTATTGGTTTGTCTTGACCATAGAATCACACTAGTGCACTTGTGTGTATTGAGCAGACCGACTTTGAGGTGATTTGATCGACTGTTACAACGGTCGAATCGATATATTATTTAGTACATGCTCTTAATCCCGATATAATAACGGGCACATATACTTAGTACTCATCTCTTTGATTTACCAATGGGCTAGATTTATAGATTAAATCGATAGGCTCGGTAAGTTGGGAGATGATATTATTTATATTGTGTGTCGTTGATTATAGGAGGAAACCGTGTCCTATATATTAGGATGATGATGTCCCCTTGAGGAGCTCATAAGGTTCATCATGTCGCAGGACTTGGTCGGCATGATGAAAGGTTGAGTGGTACTACATGGAGTTAGATGTTGATTACCACCGTCAATTATTAATAAATCGATGATTTGACATTGAGATCTTAAACATGAGGAGAAAATGTACAAATAATATATGGAGACCATATTAACTTAGGGGGTTGGTGAGGTAGATCAATGATAATCCATTAGTGATTGGATTATCATATGGATCGAATTTATGTGTTCGATCCATGGGTGGCCAAGATCCTCCTCCTCATGGTCCCTAATGTAGCCTATTAACACCTCATGAAGCTTAGATCCAATGGATAGAAACAAAATCCTAGCGATGGCGCATTGCAGGCTTCATCTCAACTCTATAAAAGGAGCTGAGGTTGGCATGGAAAAAGATCAAGAGAGGCTAAGGTTTTGGAGTTACGGCAAACAGGGTTAGGGTTTGAGGCTTGGGCGCACCAAGGAAGGTAATTCCTTTCTTCTTCGACGCCCGGCCAGTTTCCAGTTTTCACCATTGTCCGGCCATTCAAACCTTCTTCTCCTTCTCCTTGAGTGGTGGAAACAAGACTTAGGGTTTCCCTTGGTGTCTTGGTGGTTTCATCATCATCTTCTTCGTTGCGGCGCAAGGATTTTCTTGGTTACTTGTTGGTTGGCTTTAGGAAGGAGAAGAACCTTGTTTCTATTCTTCCACTTGCTTTGGAAGAGCAAGGAAGGAAGATTTACGATCTAGGAGCTTCAACTTTTGGTAGATCGTCGCCCACACGACGTCCGAAAGGAGGAAGGTCATTCATTAGAAGATCGAGAGGTATTTCGATTCTCTAATTTTTATATGTTACATGTTTGTATTTGTTTTTCAATTATGAGCATGATATAAATCTGTTTGTGGCTAAATAATACTTGGATCCCGATCATAAACACAAAAACCGGTGATCCGTACATCATCTATTCCGTGGCTACTCGTAGAATAGAGGATTGTCTCTTGAACAACGAGTTTGTTCAAGTGACCTCTCTAAACGAATAGCACGACGATGACTTGGTTGTTTGGGCAATCCCTTGTGTCTAGGATTAAATTTTTTAATCCGGAGACATCGATGGGATTGCCATGAACAAACAACTGAGGTGAAGTGGGAAGCGAAGTTTCCCCTCACGGACTCGATAAGCAAAACCCTGAAGGTGGTGTACATGTGCTCTCATGAGTACCTTGATGGGTACTCAGGGTTTTTTCAGATCCCAATCCTGAAGGGTTTTACTTATCGAGTCCGTGAGGGGAAACTTCACTTCCCACTTCACCTCGGTCATTTGTTCATGGCGATCTCATCGATGTCCCCGGATTAAAAAATTTAATCCTAGACACAAGGGATTTCCCAAACAACCAAGTCATCGTTGTGCTATTCGTTTAGAGAGGTCACTTGAACAAACTCGTTGTTCAAGCGACCATCCTCTATTCTACGAGTAGCCGCAAAATAGACAATGTACGGATCGCCGATTTTTGTATTTATGATCGGGATCCAATTTTATTTTGCCACAAACAGATTTATATCATGCTCATAATTGAAAAATAAATACAAACGTGTAACATATAAAAATTAGAGAATCGAAATACCTCTCGATCTTCTAATGAATGACCTTCCTCCTTTCGGACGTCGTGTGGGTGACGATCTACCAAAAGTTGAAGCTCCTAGATCACAAATCTTCCTTCCTTGCTCTTCCAAAGCAAGAAGAAGAATAGAAACAAGGTTCTTCTCCTTCCTAAAGCCAACCAACAAGTAACAAAGAAAATCCTTGCCGCCGGCCAACAAGGAGAAGGAGATGATGATGGAAACCACCAAGACACCAAGGGAAACCCCTAAGTCTTGTTTCCACCACTCAAGGAGAAGGAGAAGAGAGGTTTGGACGTCGGACAATGGCTGGAAAAGGCTGGGAAAACAAGCTGGACGTCGGCCACCTTGAAGGAAGAAGAAGAAAGGAATTACCTTCCTTATTTGGTGCCGCCCAAGCCTCCAAAACCCTGACCCTATCTTTGCCGCCAACTCCAAAACCTTAGCCTCTCATGATCTTTTTCCACGCCAACCCCTCAAGCTCCTTTTATAGAGTTAGGGATAAGCCTCCATTTAATGTCTGCCATTGGCTCTAGGGATTTTTGTTTCTATCCATTGGATCTAAGCTTCATGAGGTGTTAATAGGCTACATTAGGGACCATGAGGAGGAGTTGGATCTTGGCCACCCATGGATCAAGCCCAGATAAATTCCGATCCATAAATGATAATCCAATCCACTAAAGGATTATCATTGATCTACCTCACCAACCCCCTTAAGTTAATATGGTCTCCATATATTATTTGTACATTTTCTCCTCATGTTTAAGATCTCAAATGTCCATTGATTAATTAATTTACTGACCATTAATTAATCAACATCTAACTCCATGAGTAGTACCACTCAACCTTTTCATCAAGCCGGACCAAGTCCACCTGCAGGGTTTACATGATGAACCTTATGAGCTCCTCAAGGGGACATCATTATCCTAATATATAGGACATGGTTTCCTCCTATAATCAACGACACACAATATAAATAATATCATCTCCCAACTTACCGAGCCTATCGATTTAATCTATAAATCTCGCCCATTGGTAAATCAAAGAGATGAATACTAAGTATATGTGTCCATTATTATATCAAGATTAAGAGCATATACATAATAATATCTGATGTCCGATTCGATTATGTAGTCAGCAATAAATCAAATCACCTCTAAGTCGGTCCTGCTCAATACACACAAAGTGCACTAGTGTGATTCTATGGTCAAGACAAACCAATACCAAACCACACTACAACCATTCCGATGGTTTGTCCAAAGTCATCTCGGTTGTGAGCCTTTAATTATACTTTACAAGGAGCCGATAACATGATCTCCAGTGTGACACCACACACCTTGTTATTTACAATGTAATGTATTAGACAATATGCATAACCATAAAAATATGCATACAATGATCATGTGATTCTTATTTCAAAATAAAGATGTTCATACAAAAAGTAGACTTTTCAGTATACATCCCTATAAATCCACCCTAATGACCAAGAGAAGACCACCTTCACCTGCCCGTATGGAACATTCGCATACAGACGAATGCCCTTTGGCTTATGTAATGCCCCAGCCACCTTTCAGCATTGTATGATAGCTATCTTTTCAGATATGATTGATTAGATTATGGAAGTGTTCATGGATGATTTTTCAGTCTATGGAACAAGTTTCGATGCATGTCTAAAGAATCTAGAAAGGGTTCTACAAAGGTGCGAGAAGAATAGCTTGATTCTGAATTGGGAAAAATGTCATTTTCAGAATCAAGGAATAGTTCTTGGACATAAGATATCAGGGAACGACATCGAAGTGGACAAGGCGAAGGTCGAAGTAATTGAAAAATTGCTGCCACCCCAGGATGTAAAGGGGGTGTGGAGCTTTCTTGGGCATTCGGGTTTTTATCGTAGGTTCATAAAGAATGTTTCTCAGATAACTAGACCTTTGACAAATCTACTAGCTAAGGATATAGAGTTTATTTTTTATCGGCAATGTTTAGTAGCATTCGAAGAAATAAAGAAAGCCTTAGTAACGTCCCCGATAATACAACCGCCTGATTGGAGCCTACCATTCGAGGTTATGTGTGATGCTAGTGATTATGCAGTGGGGGCAGTGTTCGGGCAACGGAAGGGGAAAAAGCTACACGCCATTCACTATGCCAGTAAGATGCTGAATGAGCACAAATCAACTATGCCACAACCGAGAAAGAACAACTAGCAGTCGTATTCGCATTCGACAGGTTCAGACAATACTTAGTAGGTTCAAAGGTGGTGGTTTACACTGACCATACTACAGTTCGTTACTTGCTAAGTAAGAAGGATGCTAAACCTCGCCTTATTCGCTGGATTATATTCCTTCAAGAATTTGATATAGAAATCAGGGATAAAAAGGGATCGAACAATGTCATCGCGGACCACTTGTCATGCATGCCCATAGATAGCGGGATAGAAGAGGGAGACAGTGCCCAAATAGACAATGCTCTACGGGATGATACCCTCATGGCTATTACTAAGGTTACCACCCCCTGGTATGCAGATTTAGTGAATTTTCTTGCTAAAAGAGTGATACCGTTGGAATTCATAACCCAACAAAGGAAAAGATCCTTTGTAGAAGTTTGGCAATATATATGGGATGATCCCTTCCTATTTAGGAAATATACAGATAGCGTATATCAACGGTGCGTACCATAAGAGGAAGTGGAGAGCATCCTCTTTCACTGCCATTCCTCAGCATATGGGGGACATACCAGAATTGGAAAAACAGTCGCGAAGATAGTTCAGATAGGATTCTATTGGCCTAGCCTATTTAGGGACACATGCAACTATGTGGTCTCCTACGATCGGTGCCAACAACAGGAAATATAGGTAGGAGACATGAGATGCTGGCAAGCACCATATTAGAGGTGGAGCTCTTCGACATATGGGGGATAGATTTCATGGGACCCTTTCCCACTTCCGACGCAAAAAGATATATCCTGGTCACTGTAGATTACGTCTCCAAATGGGTGGAGGTCGTAGCATCACCCCACTGCGACGGTAGGACCGTAATAAAAATGTTCAAAAGAAATATATTCCCTAGAGTTATAATCAGTGATGAAGGATCCCACTTCATTGAAAAATAGTTTGAAAAATTGCTACATAAATATGGGGTGATCCATAAAGTCTCGACGGCATACCACCCGCAAACAAGGGGACAAGTGAAAATTTTGAATCAGGAGATCAAAAGTATTCTAGAAAAGACAGTAGTAGCATCAAGGAAAGATTGGTCACAAAAATTGGGCGATGCTCTTTGGGCTTACCGCACAACTTATAAGACCCCGATAGGCATGACTCCGTTCCATTTAGTTTATGGGAAGCCTTGCCACCTACCCATTGAATTAGAACACAAGGCTTTCTGGGCTATCAAGAAGCTCAACTTGGACTACTGTGCGGCAGGAGAGAAAAGGAAACTACAGTTAAGCAAGATGGACGAAATTCTTAGAGATGCTTATGAACATGCTAAGGCGTATAAGGAAAGAACTAGAAAGTGGCATGACCAACATATCTTGAGAAGGGAGTTTAAGGATGGAGACTTAGTTCTCATGTATAATTCCAAGTTAAAACTTTTTCCAGGGAAGCTAAAATCAAGGTGGTCACGACCGTTTCGGGTAAAAAGGGTATGCCAATATGGCACACTGGATATATGGAGTAAGGAATCAGGGGAGATCAAAGTAAATGGGAAACGATTAAAGAAGTATCTAGGGGAGTCTCCAGAATTCAAGAGGGATGAATGGAGGTTCACAGAACCTCCAGAGCCAAGTTGATAATGGAGTAAGGTCAAGCTAAAAGACCTTAAACAAAGCGCTTCTTGGGAGGCAACCCAAGTTTAGTTTTTATGTTCTCTTTTTATTTTATTTCATTCGTTTGTGTAATTTAAACTTTAATTTACAACATTTAGCATTTTGTAAATAAATTAGGACTAGAAAGGATTTGCTAGGTAGAAACAAAAATCATTTTGAACCTACATGACTGAGCGTGTAAGGAGAATTTGAACCGTTGTGCACCATGAGAGAGAAACGGGAGGCACACAGCCTAGCTGTGTGTTTTCACATGGCCCAGCCATTTGTTTTCACAAGGTCGTGCCCCACATTCCAGCAGCACACATGACCTGACCGTGTGTTTTCACATGGCTGTGTTGCACAAGGAATAAAGGGGCGTTGCACCGTGCATCTCTCCCCCTTTTGCATCACGCTCCCTCTAGTCCACACATGCATAGGAGCCCACCTAGTCCACGTCGATATGAGCCTGCACTGCCACCTTTTTCTACTTTTGAGCAGGAAGCACGTACATCTATCTATGATTTTTTGGAGTTCCGATCATGCCTCGACGACATATATGCCTAGCAGTAGACATAGAGGCAGCGATGGGAGGAGCAGAGCGCCTACACGCAGGTGGAGATTCAGGGCTTCCGGAAGCACTTCCAGCACACCGAGGAGTTTCAGGGCTTTTGGAAGCACTTCCCCACATTCCAGCAGCGCACACGACCTGACCGTGTGTTTTCACATGGCTGTGTTGCACAAGGGATAAAGTGGAGTCGCACCGTGCATCTCTCCCCCTTTTGCATCACACTCCCTCTAGTCCACACATGCGTAGAAGCCCACCTAGTCCACGTCGACAGAGCATGCACCTGCACTGCCACCTTTTTCTACTTTTGAGCAGGATGCAGGTACATCTATCTATGATTTTTTGGAGTTTCGATCGTGCCTCGACGACATATATGCCGAGCAGCAGACATAGAGGCAGCGATGGGAGGAGCAGAGCGCCTACACGCAGGTGGAGTTTCAGGGCTTCCGGAAGCACTTCCAGCACACCAAGGAGTTCTACAATGAGGCCTGCATCTACTTCCAGGAGGAGGCTACCCGTCACCAGGCGGAGTATGTTTACCACCAGGAGATGCGGTAGCATATGCGAGCCCAGCAGGCACAGTGGGCTAGGGAGGAGGAGGACCGAGCAACCAGTGCATCCACAATCTCTCAGATTGACCACATGTAAATGTGGCATCAATGGCTCAATAGCAAATTCTCCCAAGATCCCGAGATGTCGAGGCTACTAGACTTTCCACCTCATCCACCAAACTAGAGATATGCTATTGGACTATCCGAGCCACAAAAATCGCTTTTTGCGTTGCGGAAACCCCGGAAGTCAACCATGGATCCGTGCAAAGGTAAATAAAACTACATGTATGTGTTTAAAAACTTTAGATCTACTCTAGATCTACATGTTAAGAGTTTACCCTCGATGCGATGCCCTTCGCTTATCCTGCTCGTCCAAACGGCTTGCCGGAACTCGAGAGTGTCAAGTGCACACTCCTCTATTGGTATCCACACAAGCAATAGGTGGAGACAAATAACCTAGAGTGTGCTACCACCCCTTGTAGGCTCACAGCAAGATGAGGAAGATTAGGGAGAGAACTTGAGGGAAGATCCAAGGAAGAAGATGATGAAGTTACACCCATTAACTTCCCACACTCATAGCCCCTCAATAGTGGTCGACCACTATAGGGAGTTACATGCATGCATGTAACTCCAAGGGCCAATGGCTCTTGGTCTCCCTTATGAGGTGGCACCCCATGATGAGTCCATGATGATGTGGAACATCATCATTGACTGGCCCCCATGCCAATTCACCATGACATGCCAATTGGTCAAGTCAAAATTGACCATTCATCTTCCCTCTCAAGTCAAGTCAAACTTGACCTCTTATCTCCCATGGTTGATCAAATCCAACCATTTGATTCAAGTAAATTTGATTTAATGAATCTCTATTCATTATTTTAAATTGACTCAATGAATCAAATCTAAATTAGACTCATTCAACACTTGAATCAAATTGAGTCTAACTCAATTAGTCTAATTTAGATTACTCTTAATCCAATTTGGTTCATCCCATGAACCTAATCCTCATGGTTCATCATATGAAACTAATCTCCATCTAATTGCCCTTTGTGTGTGACCCTATAGGTTCTTATAACGTTGACAATGCTCCTAAACCGATTTAGAAGCATAAACAATGAGCAGTATCTAGCAACACATCATTGCTACCCAAGTTACAAGAATGTTGAGATCCAACATCACCTTTGTGACTACTAATTGTGACTCTCACAATATTTGACAATGCCCCTCTATCCTTGACATCTAGATTGACCAATTGAGGAATAGACCATGTCATCCTTGGTAGAATCTATATCTTGAACTCCAAGTAGACTCACTCTAATCAAATGAGCTCAATATCTCATATTGACTCATTTGGGCATGGCCATGCACTTCGTGGTCTCACTCTATCAAGAATAACGATGTCACTCCCGTCATATAAGAGGGATATATCTCATCTACATCACTCACATCCCTCCGCATAATTTTTTACATATCCAATAATCGCCTTTATAGTCCACCCATTTACGGGTGACGTTTGACGAAGTCAAAGTATGCAACTCCTTATGTAGGGAACCATGGTGACTTCAGGTCCAAGGACTAATAGTCATACTAATAGTCACATGAGAAAGTATATGACACTCATATAACGATCCATGATACTTTCTCATGGCTGGTCATTCAGTATACATTCTCCAATGCATACCCATGTGTCAACTTGATATCATATATCCATGACTTGTGAGATCAAGTCATCGAGTTGACCTACATGCTAGTCTTTTTGCATTAACATTGTCCCTGAATGTTAATACTTGACTAGGAATGATTAAGAGTAGTGTTCTCTATATCATCTCATTATCGATTCAACCAATCGATTCATATAGATAAGAACCTTCTACTCAAGGACATTATTATATTTAGTTATTTGGCACCAATACAAGTAAATATAATAACCATGCCTTTATAAATAGGAATATGATACAACAAGTCCATACAACAATCATCACATGATTGACTCTAGGGCTTTCATTAACAATCTCCCACTAGCACTAGCGTCAATCACTGTAGTATCTAATACCCAATGACCTAGTGTGACCATCATGCTTTTTCTGTGCCAAAGCCTTGGTCAAGGGATCTGCGATGTTAGCCTCTATGGGTACTCTGCAAATCTTCATATCTCCTCTATCGATAATCTCTCGAATGAGATGGAAGTGTCGTAGTATATGTTTGGGCTGCTGGTGTGAGCGAGGTTACTTAGCCTGCGCAATCACTCTATTGTTGTCACAATAGAGCTCTATAGGATCTGCTATTCTAGGAAGCACCCCAAGCTCAGTAATGAACTTGTGGATCCAAACTGCCTCCTTTGCTGCCTCTGAAGCAGTGATATACTCGGCCTCTATTGTAGAATCAGCAATTGTGTCCTGCTTCGAACTCTTCCAGCTCACAGTACCACCATTCAAGCAAAACATGAATCCTGACAGCGATCTATAATCATCCTGGTCAGTTTGGAAGCTGGCATCGCTGTAATCCTTCACAGCTAGCTCCTCATTGCCTCCAAATATCAAGAAATATCCTTTAGTCCTTCTCAAGTACTTAAGAATATTCTTGACTACTATCCAATGACGCTCACCTGGATCTGATTGGTATCTACTCGTCATACTCAAAGCATACGAAACATCAGGACGAGTACATAGCATGGCGTACATGATAGATCCTATGACAGATTCATAAGGGATCTTATCCATGCGGTCTCTCTCCTCTCTAGAAGAGGGACTTTGAGTCTTCGAAAGACTCACACCATGTGACATCGACAGATGTCCCTTCTTGGAATTCTACATGGCAAACCATAGTAATATCGTGTCAATATATGTACGTTGACTTTGGCCAAGCAATCTCTTAGATCTATGTCTATAGATCTTGATGCCTAGAATACAGGCTGCTTCACCTAAGTCCTTCATTGAGAAGCACGTCCCCAACCAAGTCTTTATAGACTATAGTGAAGGGATGTCATTCCCAATGAGTAGTATGTCATCCACATACAATACTAGGAAGACAACTGTGTTCCCATTAACCCTTTTGTAGACACAGAGTTCATCTTCATTCTTGATGAAACCAAACTGTTTGATCGCATCATCGAATCGAAGATTCCAGCTCTGAGAAGCTTGATTTAGCCCATAAATGGACCTTTATAGCTTACATACTTTCCAAGTATGCTGTGGATCTACAAAACCCTCGGGCTGTGTCATGCACACATCCTCGAGCAAGTTTCCATTCAGAAATACAATTTTGACATCCATCTTCCAGATCTCATAATCGTGGTATGCTCAAATAGCAAGCATGATTCGAATGGACTTAAACATCGCCACTGGAAAAAAGGTTTCATCATAGTCAATACCATGAATTTGCTTGAAACCTTTAGCCACCAATCAGCCCTTATAGGTATGCGTAAGTCCATCCATGTCAGTATTTCTCTTAAAGACCCACTTACACCCAATGGGTTTGACGCCTTCAGGTGGATCAACCAAAGTCCATACTTGGTTGGTGTACATGGATTCCATCTCGGATCTCATGGCCTCTAGCCATTTCTCAGAATTTGGGCTCATCATAGCTTTCTGATAGAAGGTAGGCTCATTCTCAATGAGCATAACATCATCATGGTCATACAAGAGAAATGAGTATCTCTCAGGCTGACGACGTACCCTATCAGACCTGCGAAGAGGTAGGTCTACCTGAATAGGTGGTTGTTCCATAACTCTTTATGCAACAATCTCATCACCCACAACACTTTGTGGTTCTTGTTCAACCTCCATCAAGGCCTCAGTGCTATGGTCCTTATCTTGAATTTCTTCAAGATCGAACATACTCCCACTAGTTTTTCTAGAAACAGAATCCCTTTCTAGAAAAACCCCAGTCTTTGCCACAAACACTTTGTGTTGACTGGGAATGTAGAAGTAATATCCTTTCGTTTCCTTGGGATATTCAACAAAATAGCACTTATCGAATTTGGGTCTCAGTTTGTCTGAGACTTGACGTCGAACGTAAGCCTAACAACCCCAAATCCTCATGAAAGACATCTTGGGATTTCTCCCTATCCATATCGTATATGGTATCTTTATCACAGCCTTGGATGGTACACGGTTAAGTGTGAAGGCTGCTGTGTTTAGAGCATATCTCCAAAAGGATATAGGAAGATCTGTGTGACTCATCATAGATCGTACCATATATAATAGGGTACGATTTCTCCTTTCGAATACACCATTCCACTGTGGTGTTCCAGGAGGAGAGAGTTGGGATAGAATCCTACACTCAGCTAGATAGTCACGAAACTCATGGCTAAGGTATTCTTTGAACTTTTCAAAGGATTAAGACTTATGTGTCATCAAATACACATAACCATACCTACTGAATTCATCAATAAATGTAATGAAGTACCTATAACCACCTCTAGCAGCAACATTGAAAGGGTCACATACATCACTATGTATAAGTCCTAACAAGTCTGTTGCTCTTTCGTTGTATCCACTAAAGGGAGTCTTGGTCATCTTGCCTAGAAGGAAAGACTCACATGTCTCATATGATTCAAAATCAAATAAGTCCAGCAGCCCATCCTTATGGAGTTGGGATAAGCGACTCTCATTTATGTGACCTAAGCAACAATGGCAGAGATAGGTTTGGTTCAACTCATTTGACTTGAACCTTTTTGGTACTTAGGTTATAGATGGGGCTCTCTAAGTCTAGAATGTAGAGTCTGTTCATTAGAGGTGCACTACAAAAGAACATATCATTTAAATAAACTGAACTATATTTGTTCTTTATTATAAATGAAAAGCCTTTCTTGTCCAAATAAGAAACTGAAATTATGTTCTTAGTTAAAGCAGACACATAACAACATTCATCTAGTTCTAGTACAAGCCCAGAGGGCAGAGATAGAAAATAAGTTCCTACAGCAACAGCAGCAACCCTTGCTCCATTGCCTACTTGTAGGTCCACCTCGCCCTTCGTCAATGCCCTGCTATTTCTCAGCGCCTGCACATTGGTACAAATGTGAGATGCACATCTGGTATCTAATACCCATGATGAAGAAATAGATAGATTGACTTCTATAACATTTATACCTGAAGTAGAAGTCTCACTTCTCTTCTTCTTAAGATCTTCTAGGTATGCTTTGCAGTTACGCTTCCAGTGTCCAGCTTCCTTACAGTGGAAGCAAGTCCCTTCCTTGGCCACCCCACCTTTTGGTTTCAGTGCCTTGCCTTTGCCCTTGGCTTGGGACTTTTCCTTACCTTTAGGCTTGCCCTTGCCTTTCTTCTTTTGCACCATCAAAATGGAGTCATGTTTTTTCTTCTTAAGGTTGAGCTCAGAAGTTCTCAACATGCTAAGCATCTCAGGCAGTGGCTTATCAATTTCATTCATGTTATAATTCATGACTAATTGATTGTAGTTTTGTAGCAAAGATTGCAAGATCAAGTCAGTGGCCAGCTCTTGGCCAAGTGGGAATCCCAACCTCTGTAGGTTTTCTATGTACCCAATCATCTTGAGTACATATGGACCTACGGGAGTCCCATCTTGCATCTTGGACTGAAACAATGCCATAGAGATCTCATATCTCTCGTGCTTTGCTTGTCCTTGATACAGTTGACGAAGATGTTCAACCATATCAAAAGCATTCATGAACTCGTGTTGCTTTTAAAGCTTAGAGTTCATGGTCGCGAGCATGAGACATGACACATCTAATGCATCATCTTGATGCTTCTTGTAAGCATCTTAGTCAGTTCACGAGGCAGTGGCAGGAGGTGCCTCCAGAATGGGATGCTTTAGGACGTACAACTTTCTTTCTTGGGTGAGAACGATTCTTAGATTCCTGTACCAATCCAGGAAATTAGCTCCATTGAGCTTGTCCTTCTCAAAGACAGAACGTAGGGAGAGAGTGTTTATGTTTGTCGACATGGTAATCTACAACATACACAATACAGAAAATTAATATCATATTCCATTTATCATTTAATTAGGCCTTTAATCAAATGATGCTCCCACTGAATTATAGGACTTTTGTAGAATCGAGTCATGGATGTGGTCAAACCACATTACTAGATTCATACAAACTAGCTATAATTCTTGTGGGACAAGATCCACATCATACTACGCCTTGAGTTAGCTTTGGCTAAATTGCCAAGACTTAGTATGATCGGTAGGTAACACATTACCGATTACATATCTATGCAACTCTTGTTTATAGGATCAAGATCCACATTTACAAAAGACCTTGAGTTAGATTTGGCTAAATCGCCCAAGATTTAGTATAAATGTAACCTTATCCTACCTTTCCAATGGTTGGAATATGCTTATAGATTTACTCGATCCAATTGAGTTAACTAGTTTTACTCAATCTAATTAAGCTTATTCTCACCCAAGCCGTGATAGGTGGGACCAAGATTGTCCCTCCGCACCCTACTAAGATAATATGCGTTGCTTTGCTTTGGCAGATTCAACAACAACAAATGATCGAGGTAGTGATGGGTATCGAAATTTGGTAGGCATTTTTGAGTTGATTCTATTAATATCTAATCTAATCGTGAATGTGTATCATATATGCATCAAGGCCTTTATTACCCTACACTAGCATGCATCACATACATACAAGCAATATACTAGCATGCATCATATACATACAAGCAAAATATCCTAGCATGCATCATATACATAAAGCAAAATTTACTAGCATGCATCACATACATACAAGCAAAACATATATATATATATATATATATATATATATATTAATTTTGATGAGGTCATGGCCCTACTACGATCTTCTCAAGCCAATGAGAAGATCGGATGGTCAATCTAGGGTTAGCGGCTTCTCCAAGCGCATCCTTTAACCGCCATGTGTCGTCGGCACCCTCCTCGTAACTCCGTCTACTAGTGGACCTTCCACCGCTCCATTTTGTACATTACAAACATGAAACTCGAGTTACATTCGAGTCTAAAACTATTTACAACTAGAATTTTAAAAGAAGAGGTACGACGCGCAGGTCGCATACCCTATACAACATGCACAACCATAAAAACGGCACGCAAGCCGTATTATGAATTACAACACATTTTTCCAATCACATTGGGGTTCTTGGGCCATGACCATCACAGAATTATACATAATTCTAAATTATGTATTTTACAGAAAATTCTATAATTTTTTTTCTATTTTTTTTTTCAATTTTATGAGTCACATCTCCATAACGGTCCCGCTAATTGATTTCCGGGTGCGATCGCGGGATAATGCCCCTTTCGGGGTTAGGGACATCGCCCCTACTCGCAAAATGAACTTTGTAAGTGTCCTATCTTTATCTTACAGTGACTTAAGTCGCTATCCCAAAAACCTAAAGTGAGAATTCTCCGTTTCGGAGAGTTTTTCTCAGTGGTTGAAGCCTACAAGTGTCTCAAAACTTGTTGCTTCGACTCTTCAAGAAAAATACCAAAAAAATCTATAAAAATAGGAAATTTATAGAAACTTACAGATCTGTAATTTTTATATCTAATACAAAAACTACAAAACTAAAACACATACATTCTTCGCACATAGCTCTGATACCACTGTTGGACTATACGAGTCACAAAAACCCCTTTTTGCATTACGGAAACACCAAAAGTCAGCCACGGATCTGTGCGAAGGTAAATAAAACTACATGTTGTTGGGGCAGTAGGCACCTAAGTCGAACCTGAGTTTTGATTATAGCAAACGATACAAAGTTAAGCTCATGTTGTTATCTCACGAGCTGTATCGAGTGTGCAAAAAATTGCTATAGCTAGAGCAGAAGGCTAGCGACACCCGGAGGAAGCCGCGGTGGTCGGGCGACACTCAAGTGACTTCGGAGGGAGCCGAAGGAATTGAGTGGAAGGATGGAAGCAAAAGCAACACGTAAGTATCAAGGTAAGCTCGTGTGTGCGAGTGTAAGTAAGGTCGTATCCTCGTTACGGGGAAAGACTTAAGCGTAGATCCGACCCAAGACATCTCATAGGTGGTCTAGGTCGAGATCGGATGGTCGATGACCGTCGAAATAATGTTTTCTTTAAGCTAACATTGCCTTGAAGCCAAGATCGCCGACCGCTAACTGAAGGACTCGATCGCTGGCCCATCACCGGGTGATTACGGCTAGCACTCGATCGATGATGCGAATGATCCGATGATGGCCATCAGTCGACTGCCGGTCAAAGGATCAGCCTCGAGGAGTCAAGGTTTATCACCAAATTTCAAGGGGAGTGGTGCTCAAATATGATTGGCTAGGGTTCCTCTCGAAAAGGAGCTCAAAGGCTATAAAAGGAGGTCCTAACCTAGGGTTTTCATATAATTCTAAGTGCTCAAAAGCTTCCGCAACGCTGCGACTCTCCGACGACTCTACAACAACGAAGTGCTGCCAACAACCCTAGCTTAAGGTCTTTCTTTTTAGTTGTTGGTATAATCCTTGTTATTGTTTTCAATATTGCAACTCTTTTACTCGAGGTTTTTCTATCGTTGCATTTTACTTTAATAGAAGAGAGGGTTTGTCTCTCTATCATTTTGCTTCGAAGTTTTTTTTGTAATCGTCAAACTCCTACCTCCAACGAGGAGGAGTGTTTTAGTGAATTGCCCTCCGTACACGGTCTAGGACCGTTAGGGCCTTGGAGTAGTAGCCGAAGGCTATGAACCAAGTAAAAAACAAACTTGTCTCTTTTTGTTTCATTTACATTTCCGCTGCGTATATTTGTCTTGAAACGAATTCGAAAGAAAAAGCCTTTTCGCTATTCACCCCCCCCTCTAGCGAACCGCATCGATCCAACACATGTATGTGTTTAAAAACTTTAAATATACTCTAGATCTACATGTTAACAGTTTACCCTCAATGCGACACCCTTCTCTTATCCCGCTCGTCCAAACGGCTTGCCGGAACTCGAGAGTGTCAAGTGTACACTCCTCTATTGGTATCCACACAAGCAATAGGTGGAGAAAAGCAACCTAGAGTGTGATAGCACCCCTTGGAGGCTCATGACAAGATGAGGAAGATTAGGGAAAGAGCTTGAGGGAAGATCCAAGGAAGAAGATGATGAAGTTACACCCATTAACTTTCCACACTCATAACCCCTCAATAGTGGTCGGCCTCTATAGGGAGTTACATGCATGCATGTAACACCAAGGGCCAATGGCTATTGGTCTCCCTCATGAGGTGGCACCCCATGATGAGTCGATGATGATGTGGAACATCATCATTGGTCGGCCCCCATGCCAAGTCACCATGACATGGCAATTGGTCAAGTCAAAATTGACCATTCATCTTCCCTCTTAAGTCAAGTCAAACTTGACCTCTTATCTCCCATGGTTGATCAAATCCAACCATTTGATTCAAGTCAATTTGATTTAATGAATCTCTATTCATTATTTTAAATTGACTCAATGAATCAAATCTAAATTAGACTCATTCAACAATTGAATCAAATTGAGTCTAACTCAATTAGTCTAATTTAGATTACACTTAATCCAATTTAGTTCATCCCATGAACCTAATCCTCATGGTTCATCATATGAACCTAATCTCCATCTAATTGCCCTTTGTGTGTGATCCTATAGGTTCTTGTAACATTGGCAATGCTCCTAAACCGATTTAGAAGCATAAGCAATGAGCGGTATCTAGAAACACATCATTTCTACCCAAGTTACAAGAATGTTGAGATCCAACATCACCTTTGTGACTACTAATTGTGACTCTCACAATATGTGACAATGTCCCTCTATCCTTGACATCTAGATTGACCAATTGAGGCATAGACCGTGTCATCCTTGGTACAATCTATATCTTGAACTCCAAGTAGACTCACTCTAATCAAATCATATTGAGCTCATTTGAGAATGGCCATGCACTTCGTGGTCTCACTCTATCAAGAATAATTATGTCACTCCCATCATATAGGAGGGATATATTCCATCTACATCACTCACATCCCTACGCATAATTTGTTACATACCCAATAATCGCCTTTATAGTCCACCCATTTACGGGTGACGTTTGACGAAGCCAAAGTATGCAACTCCTTATGCAGGGAACCATGGTGACTTCATGTCCAAGGACTAATAGTCATACTAATAGTCACATGAGAAAGTATATGACACTCATATAACGATCCATGATACTTTCTCATGGTCGGTCATTCAGTATACATTCTCCAATGCATACCCATGTGTCAACTTGATATCACATATCCATGATTTATGAGATCAAGTCATCGAGTTGACCTACATGCTAGTCTCTTTGCATTAACATTGTCCCTGAATGTTAATACTTGACTAGGAATGATTAAGAGTAGTGTTCTCTATATCATCTCATTATCGATTCAAACAATCGATTGATATAGATAAGAACCTTCTACTCAAGGACGTTATTAAACTTAGTTATATGGCACCAATACAAGTAAATATAATAACCATGCCTTTATAAATAGAAATATGATACAACAAGTCCATACAACAATCATCACATGATTGGCTCTAGGTCTTTCACTAACATATGTTTCACTTAAGTCTGGGGGGACCCCAAGTTTTGTTTTGTTTCTAGCAGTGATTTCTTTCCTAATGTTTGAATTTTAGTTAGAATTCATTTATTCATGTATAGTGAGTTTAGTTTCTTCCTGCACTTAGTCTTGGCTATCTTTAAGCTGCCTCAGTAGTATTTTTAAAGTTACTTTCATGAGTTGTTCCCATAGGTAGCTTAACTTTATTTATCTTATGGTATTTTATTTTATTTTCTCTAATGAATGTTCTATACTTACACTGGTTAGCTTTTATTTTTACACCTACACATGTCGAACATTCTGAAAGGGAGAGTCTAGTACATACCTAGTTATGATTCATCTCAGTAGTCTAGTGCTTTGGAATCCACATGTGACCCTAAGTTTAGCATTTTAGTTACTGGAGATTCTCGGATTGTGTAAGCCCATTCGGAAAAATCAAAATCCCAGTGAGCCGAGAAATGAAAGAGAGAAAAGAAAAGAAAAGAGAGAGAGAGAGAGAGAGAGAGAGAGAGAGAGAGAGAAAGAAATGAAAAAGAAAAGAAGAAGAAAAAAAGATTATGAGGGATAAAAAGCAGTTGTCGTGGGTGGAAATGATTAGTTGCCCCTTTGAGAACGAGTTAGGTTACTGGGGAAGCATCTACCAATTTCTCTCAATATCGAGCATGCCTTTGAGACTTTGTGCTAGATCTAGGGAATGACCCTCGCTTTAGGCAGGTAAGTGCCTAAGAGATGGAGACCTTAGGAAAGCTATAGGATGACGACTTAACTCACCACGGAACGAGTATCCCCTAAGAATATTCGCTTAGCACGAGCATGAGGAGCTAACTTAGTGAATTTCTAGAACATATCTATTTTCTTTGATTGCAAATACCACTTGATAAATCTAGTTAACATGATAAGTATCGAACAATACCTTTTAAAATTTCATGGCACTGAGGTTTGCTTGAGGACAAGCAAACACTTAAGTTTGGGAGAATTGATGTGAGCAAAACATATAGGGTTTTATGAGTAGTTTTTGCTCACATCTCATCTCATTTTATGTTGGTTTCATGCATATTTTACTTTGTTTTTTATGCATTTCCTATTTTCTGGTTCGGAGATCTACTCTGTATACTTTTGTGTGTAGGATAGCATTTCGTGGGGATAACGGTGCACTTTTGGAGTAAAAAGAAGACATTCGGCAGCTGAACGCAAAAGGGAACATGGCTAGGGCTTGTGCCTACACACAACCGTGTTTAGAAGGCGAAACTGGCCGCCACGGCTTGACACTTGGCCAGGCCATGTGTTTTCACATGGTCATGTGGTGGCCAAGCGATTTGACGCAACTTGGTTTTTTTCAAGATTTCGCAGCGATCCAGCGTGATGTCTATATAAGGAAAGCTCCGCCCAAACCCTAGAGGGAGGCACGCCGGCCAGGATGACACTTCGAAGCCCTAAAAAGCTTCGGGAACTCGCATTGGGGAAGGAGAGAGCCGCTTGAGGATCAAGATCTACACCACAACGCCAGAGGGAAGAACTGCAATTACATTGTAATTTATATTTCTTGCACGTTTATCATTTTACTCATGAATTCTATCATGTATTGTGACTCTCTTTTTGTATTTATGGAGTAGATTCTCCAATTCTAGGATTAGGGAGTAGTTTGTGTTGAGTAGAACATTGCTATTTTAAATATGTTTCCGTTCTTGAAATCGTATTTGCAATTGAATGATTATTTAGATCTATAGATTTGTGTTTTGGTTTTCTATCTTCTGTGCATAGACGATACGAGGAGTTATAGTCATCGTATATAGAATTTAGGGGATATTAGGAGGAACCTATAGGTTGGCCTCATTGCCTACAACTGTGGATAGAAGGATGCGATAGAGTCGGTAACGTGTCTCATTTCTGGCTCATCGCAGGGATCGATTCGGCATCCTCGTACCATAGTGTATGATGTCCTTTCCACAAAACCCTAGCTAGAAAATATGGATACATTCAATTGATAGTATGTTCTGTGACACACAAACAAAACCGAAGTCCTAGAATCCCATTCAAATCCTTGTAGCAATCTTTTCTCTTCTTCTACGTGACACCGTACTGAGTTCAGACCACCGACGACCTCTCATTCGTGAACCCTCATATTACCAATCCGAACAACAACACATCCACTGGACAAACCGATACTCGAATCTCAGTCCCTGTGGGATCGATATTCTTTATTACTTGATGACATCCATGCACTTGCGAGCGTTGAGCACGAGCGTGCACTTCGAATCCTCGATGGCCTCCATCATGAGATTTGAGGTCGTGTTTGTGTGCATCAGTTGTCAACTCTGTGTACCACCTAGCATGGATGCGCTTAGCAGACGATTCGACTCTCTAAATTCTGCATCTGCATGTGCGGCCATTGACTTTGGAGAAGGAGAAGCAGCATATCGGTAGGACTACTGTGGAGGGCAGGGAGGCTCAGCAGAGCAGATTGAGCATTGCGATGTGGTTGGGGATTACAATCAAAGGCCCAACAACCCATTCTCTAGTACCTACAATCCCGGATGAAGGAACCACCCGAATTTTTCCTATCGGAATAACTCGGGAAACTTCCAACCATCAGGAGGGTATGGGTTGCAGCAGAGCAATGGAAAACAGCAACAACAAAAGCCTAGTTTAGAATTGATTATGGAAGACTTCATTGCTACCCAAACAAAGGCCAATGAGGAATTCTGCCACCAACATCAGAAAATAGAGGAGTCACTCAGAGACTTGAAGGCCACTTTTGACGGTCTTACAAGTCACACAAGGATGTTGGAGACACAAGTGGCCCAGATAGCCCAAACCGTGTCGTAACCTATGAATAATTCTCTGTAATTACTCGAGACGAGTCAAGCTAAGGAGGAAGGAGTGTGCAGCGAGAGAGTAGCACAGCGAAACAGATTCGGCAAGGGGTGTGCAGCCATGATTTCCACTCTACCAGACCAAGCTAAAATTGAAGATAAAATTCCACCCTATCTTGAGGACCCTGGTGAATTTGTTATCCCCTGCTCGATTTATGGGGAAAGCTTCGATGAAGCACTGTGCGACTTGGGGTCATCAGTAAGTGTGATGCCCTATGCATACTATTTGAAGATGGGACTGAATGGGCTCCAACCAGTGAACCTTGGTATTCGTATGGGGGATGACTCAGTCAAGGAACCTGTCGACATGCTAACACATGTGCCTATGGTCGTCGAGAACTTCATGATACATACAAATTTTATTATACTCGACACAGGGCTAGATCCCTAGAATCTGATCATCTTGAGAAGGCCCTTTCTGGCAACTTCGGGGGCATGCATAGATGTAAAGGCACACCAGATCTCCTTAGAGGTAGATGGGGAGATCATCCTCTTCATCCTATCAGAGTGCAGAGGTCCCTACCTAGACGGCTTTACTTTCAGCAGGATAAAGTCGAGCCCACCAAATGTAGACACCGAGGTGGATGAATGGAGGTTCACATAACCTCCAAAGCCAAGTTGATAATAGTGTCTGGTCGAGCTAAACGATCTTAAACAAAGTGTTTCTTGGGAGGCAACCTAAGTTTAGTTTTTTTAGGTTTTCTTTTGATTATATTGCATTCATTTGGTTAATTTAAACTTTGATTTCCATTTTGTTTAGCATTAGAAACAGAAAGAATTTGCTGGGTAAAAATAAAATCAATTTTTAGCTTACACAACGAAGTGTGTGAGAAAATTCGTACCGTTGTGCACAAAAGGAGGAAAATATGGGACACATGGCATGGCCGTGTGTTTTTCCACGGCCGTACCCAACTAACCCGAGGCGCACATGGCCTTGCCGTGTGTTTTCACACAGCCGTGGCAAACGAAGTTAAGTAGGGCATATCATGCGTTTTCACCCCAAATGTGTCGTGTGTTTTGATTTTTCTTTCCCTAGCCATGTGGATCCTTCATCCCCACCATCTAGAAGCCTTTCCAACCTTCAAGGAAGCCCAAAAGAAGTAAGGATGAGGAAGACCAAGCAAGTGGCATCTCAATCCGGTGCTTCGAAGCGACGAGCAAGGAGAGTCGGCGCCCCTCAAGCTCCGGAGAAGGGTAACGCTCTTCCAACCCTTCTTTTTCGTAACAATGAGCATAGGTATAGATATAACATGCTTTCTACTCGTAAAATCACTACAACTAGGTATCTTAATGAAGATTTACTAGAATCCTTAGGGTTGTTGGGTGACATTCAAGCCCTATTTGAAAAAAAAAGGATGGGGAGAGATAATGGGGATAAGACACCCAACCTACCCTAGGGTAGTTTTAGAGTTTTTAAGTTCTTTAGAAGATGAAGTTTTAACGGGCAGAGAGAGCGAAGAGGGTAGGATTACCTTTAGGATATTTAACATTGAGCATGAATAAACACTACACCAATGAAACTCATGCTTTGGCTTGTCGAGTGGGGGAGAGAGAAGAACCCCTATTGGGTTTAACTCTTGGATCTTTTGGACCAAATTGACAGGAGAGCACGCTTACGATCCTTCTAGGGCCAAAGCATCACGCCTCCAAAACCCCATTTTCCGATACCTCCACCGAATCATGGCAAGTACTATTTTTGGTCGTGAGGAGAGTGACTGTGTAGTGAGAGCTAGCGAGCTACTTTGCCTATGGGACATGCTACAAGAAAGGAGTAGCATCAATGTAGGGTCTCATTTCATTAGACACTTAGTGAAAATGGATAAAGCAGTGAGAGGAGAGATTAATGTGGGGGGCCTACTTATCCACATTTTCCATAGGATGGGGTACGATTACACCACGCTAGATAGCATAGAGGGGAGCTCTAGGATTGACCTAAGAGTGTGCATCGCCAAGAAAATAATTGTAAGAGAGGGACACTCCTTATGCTTTGTAAGGAAAAACCTGACGACCCTCAGGCTCCTCGACTCCGATCGTACCACCATCACCACACGTGCCAACTGGCACTTAGACCTTATAGTGGAGTCCCCACCGTATGAGGGACCATCCACGGTGGCACCCATCTCTCCCCCTTTGCATCACTCTCCCTCTAGTCCATACATACATAGGAGCCCACCTAGTCCACGTCAACATGAGCCTGCACCTGCACCACCACCTTTTTCTACTTTTGAGCAGGATGTAGGTACATCTGCCTATGATTTTTCGAAGTTTCGATTGTGCCTCGACGACATATATTTCGAGCAGTAGACACAGAGGCAGCGGCAGGAGGAGCACTGAGCAGTCGCTGCATCCACCAGCTCTCAGATCGACCACATGTACATGTGGCATCAGCAGCTCAACAGCATGTTCTCCAAGGATCCCGAGATGCCGAGGCTACCAGACTTTCCACCTCGTCCACCATACTAGAGGTATGCTTCACTTAAGTCTGGGGGGGCCAAGTTTTGTTTTGTTTCTAGCAGTAGTTTCTTTCCTAATATTTGCATTTTAATTAGCATTCATTTATTCATGCATTAGTTGTTTAGTTTCTTTCAACGCTTAATTTTTTCTACCTATAAGCTGCCTCACTAGTATTTCTAAAAGTTTTCTTCATGAGTTGTTTCCATGAGTAGTGTAACTTCATTTACCTCGTGGTATTTTATTTTATTGGCTCTGAATGAATGCTCTAGACTTACACTGGTTAGCTTCTATTCTACACATACACATGATGACCTTTCTGAAAGGGAGAGTCTAGTACATACCAAGTTATGATTCATCTCAATAGTCTAGTACTTTGGAATCCACAGGTGACCCTAAGTTTAGCATTTTAGTTACTGGAGATGCTCGGATTGTGTAATCCCATTCGAAAAAATCAAAATGCCAGTGAGCCGAAATAATAAAAGAGAGAAAAGAAAAAGAAAAAGAGAGAAAAAAGGAAATGAAAAAGAAGATAAAGAGGAAAAAGAGATTATGAGGGATAAAAAAATAGTTGTCGTGGGTGGAAATGGTTAGGTGCCCCTTTGAGACCGAGTTAGGTTACTGGGGAAACACCTACCAATTTCTCTCAATACTGAGCATGCCTTTGAGACTTTGTGCTAGATCTAGGGAACGACCCTCGCTTTGGGCAAGTAAGTGCCTAAGAGTCGGAGACCTTAGGAAAGCTATAGGATGATGACTTAACTATCATGGAATGAGTATCCCCTAAGATGATTCGCTTGGCACGAGCATGAGGAGATAACTTAGTGAATTTCTAGATCATATCTATTTTGTTTTGATTGAAAATATCACTTGATAAATTTAGTTAACATGCTAAGTATGGAACAATACATTTTTAAATTTCATGGCACTGAGGTTTGCTTGAGGACAAGCAAAGATCTAAGTCTGGGGGAATTGATGTGAGCAAAACATATAAGATTATAGGAGTTGTTTTCGCTCACATCTCGTTTCATTTTATATTTGCTTCATGTATATTTTACTTTATTTTCCATGCATTTCCTATTTTATGGTTCGGAGATCTTCTCTGTATACTTTTGTGTGCAGGATAACATTTCGTGGGGAAAACAATGCACTTTCAGAGCAAAAAGAAGACATTTGGTAGCTAGACGCAAAAGGGAACACGACCCGGGTGTGTGCCTACACACGGTCAATATCAGGGGGCAAAAATGACCGCCACAGCCTAACACATGGCAAGGTCATGTGTTTTCACACGATCGTGTGGCGGCCAGGCGATTTGACACGACTAGGGTTTTTTCCAGATTTTGAAGGGATCCAACGTGATGTCTATATAAGGAAAGCTATGCCCAAAACCCTAGGGGGGAGGCACGATGACTAGGACGACACTCCGAAGCCCTAAAAAGCTTCGAGAACTCTCAACGGGGAGGAAGAAGGTCACCAAAGATCCAAGTTCTACACTTCAATGCCGGAGAGAAGCCCACATTGCATTGTAAATTTCTGTTCTTGCATGTTATCTATTATTTATTCGAACATGAGCGTGTTTTGTGTTTCTCCTCTCATATTTATAGTGTAGTTTCTTCAATTCTAGGATTAGGGAGTAGTTTGTTTGCGTAGAACATGTTATTCCAAATTAAATTTTGTACTTGAGTTTATATTTGCAATTGGTATTAGCTTAGACTGATATCTATGTGTTTTTGGTTTTATATCTACTGTGCTTAGCTGATACAAGGGGTGATAGCCCTCGTATCTAAGATTTAGCGGAATTAAAGAGGAACCTAAGGGTTGGCCTCAACTCCTGTAACTGTGGATAGAAGGATGCGATAGAATTGGAAACATTTCGTCACATAGATTGATTCGGCATCCTCATACCGCCTATCCCATCCTTGTAAGGCAGAGATAGCTCCCGATAGATGTGAAGGCTCATCGGGAGAGTGTATGATGTCCCTTCCACAAGGCCATAGTTAGATGTTTAGACAACGACCAATTAATAGCATGTTTTGTGACACACAAGCGAAATCGAAATCCTAGAATCCCTTCCAAAGACTCGAGGCAAGCCTTTTCTTCTTCCGTGTGACACCGTATTGAGTTAGGACAACCGACAACCCTCACAATCATAAATATTAGATTTGACTTCCGAACAATAATGTCCACCGAATAGATCGGTACTCGAATCTCAGTCCCTATGGGATCGATAAATCTATTTATTACTTTACGACATCTGTGCACTTGTGGGCATTGAGCGCGAGCGTGCGCTTCGAGTCCTCGACGGTCTCCATCATGAGATTTGAGTTCGCGTTCGCATGCAGCAAATAGGTGTCCTCCTCCTGGCGACGAGAAGCCTCCTCCTAGAAGTAGATGTGGGTCTCATCAGAGAACTCCTTTGCCCGCTGGAAGTGCTCTCAGAAGCCCTGAAACTCTACCTACGTGTAGGCGCTCTGCTCCTCCCATCGCTGCCTCTGTGTCTTTTGCTCGGTATATATATTATCGAGGCATGATCGAAACTCCAAAAAATCATAGTCAGATGTACCTGCATCCTGATCAAAAGTAGAAAAAGTGGTGGTGTAGGTGCAGGCTCATGTCGACGTGGACTAGGTGGGTTCCTATGCATGTGTGGACTGGAGGGAGAGTAACGTAAAGGGGGAGAAACACATGGTGTGGCGCCCTTTTATCCCTTGGATAACACGGTCATGTGAAAACACACGGCCATACCATGTGCACTGCTGGAATGTGGGGCACGGCCGTGTGCCCTCCATTTCTCTATCATGGTGCACAACGGTCGACTTCTCCTTACTCGCTTAGTCGTGTAGGTTCAAAGTGATTTTTATTTTTACTTAGCAAGTCCTTTCTAGTCCTAATTCAAATGCAACATGCTAAATGAATATAAATCAAAGTTCAAAACAAACGAATCCAACAAACTAATAAGAAATAAACACAAAATCTAAACTTGGGTTGCCTCCCAAGAAGCACTTTGTTTAAGGTCTTTTAGCTCGACCCTACTCCATTGTCTCAACTTGGCTCCGAAGGTTCTGTAAACCTCCATTCATCTGCCTCGAATTCTAGAGACTCCCCTAGATACTTCTTTAATCATTGTCCATTTACTTTGATCTCCCCTAATTCCTTACTCCATATATTCACTGTACCATACGGGTATACCCTCTTCACCCGAAACGGTCCTAACCACCTTGATTTTAGCTTCCCTGGAAAAAGTTTTAACCTGGAATTATACAGGAGAACTAAGTCACCTTCCTTAAACTCCCTTCTCAAGATATGTTGGTCATGCCATTTCCTAGTTCTTTCCTTATATGCCTTAGCATGCTCATACGCATCTCTTCGAATTTTGTCTAGCTCGCTTAACTGCAATTTCCTTTTATCTCCTGCTGCGCAGTAGTCCAAGTTGAGCTTCTTGATGGCCCAGAAAGCCTTGTGCTCCAATTCAACAAGAATGTGCCAAGGCTTCCCATAAACTAGGAGAAATGGGGTCATGCCTATCGGGGTCTTGTAAGCTGTGTGGTAAGCCCAAAGAGCATTGTCCAGTTTTTGTGACCAATCTTTCCTTGATGTCACTATCGTCTTTTCTAGAATACTTTTTATCTTCCGATTCAAATTTTCCACTTGTCCTCTTGTTTGCGGGTGGTACGCTATTGAGACTTTGTGGATCACCCCGTACTTAAGTAGAAATTTTTCAAATTGTTTTTCGATGAAGTGGGATCCTCCATCACTGATTACGACTCGAGGAACTCTGAATCTAGGGAATATGTTTCTTTTGATCATTTTTATTACGGTCCTAGCGTCGCAGTGGGGTGATGCTACGACCTTGACCCATTTGGAGACGTAGTCTACGACGACCAGGATATATCTATTTGCGTCGGAAGCAGAAAAGGGTCCCATGAAATCTATCCCCCATACATCAAAGAGCTCTACTTCTAATATGGTGCTTGTTGTCATCTCATGTCTCCTACCTATATTTCTTGTTCACTAGCACCGATCGTAGGAGACTATATAGTTGCGCGTGTCCCTAAACAGACTAGGCCAATAGAATCCTACCTGAAGTACCTTCGCAACTGTTTTTGCAATTCCGACATGCCCCCCCCCCCATATTCTGAGGAATGGAAGTGAAAGAAGATGCTCTCCACTTCCTCTTCTGGTATGCACCTTCGATATATGCTATATGCACATTTCGTAAATAGGAAGGGATCATCCCATATATGTTGTCGAACCTCTGCAAAGAATTTTTTCCTTTGTTGGGTCATGAATTCTGACGGTATCACTCTCCCTGCTAGAAAATTCACCAAATCTGCATACCAGAGGGTGGTAACCTTAGTAATATCCATGAGAATATCATCCCGCAGAGCATCGTCTATTTGAACACTATCCTCATCTTCTACCCTGCCCTCAATGGGCATGCGCGATAAGTGGTCTACAACGACATTGTCCGAGCCCTTTTTATCTCTGATTTCTATATCAAATTTTTGAAGTAATAAGATTCAGCGAATAAGGCAGGGTTTAGCATCTTTCTTACTTAGCAAGTAGCGAACTGCAGTATGGTCATTGTAAACAACCACCTTCGAACTTACTAAGTACTGTTTGAACTTGTCGAATGCAAACACGACCGCCAGTAATTCCTTCTCGATCGTGGGATAATTGATCTGTGCTTCGTTCATCATCTTACTGGTGTAGTGTATGGCATGTAGCTTCTTCTCCTTCTGTTTCCCTAACAATGCCCCTACTGTGTAATCACTAGCATCGCACATGACTTCGAATGGTAGGCTCCAGTCAGGGGGTTGTATTATCGGGGGCATTACTAAGGCCTTTTTCGAACGCTGCTAAACATTGTCTATCAAAAATAAATGATGTGTCCTTAGCTAGTAGATTTGTCAGAGGTCTAGTTATCTGAGAGAAATTTTTTATCAACCTTCTATAAAATCCTGCATTCCTAAGAAAGCTCCGGACCCCCTTCACATCCTTGGGTGGTGACAACTTTTCAATTACTTCTACCTTCGCCTTGTCTACTTTGCTACCATTCCCTGATATCTTATGTCCTAGAACTATCCCTTCAGTTAAGTGACATTTTTCCCAATTCAGAATCAAACTATTTTCCTCTCATCTTTGCAGAACCCTTTCTAGATTTTTCAAACATGCATCGAAACTTGTTCCGTAGATTGAAAAATCATCCATGAATACTTCCATAATCTATTCAATCATATCTGAAAAAATAGCTATCATACAATGCTGGAAGGTGGCTAGCAGATTACATAGGCTCAAGGGCATTCATCTGTAGGTGAAGGTTCCATATGGGCAGGTGAAGGTGGTCTTCTCTTGGTCGTTAGGGTGAATTGGGATTTAGAAAAACCCTGAGTACCCATCGAGGTAGCAAAAATAGGAATGTTTAGCGAGACATTCCAACATCTGATCGACAAATGGGAGTGGAAAATGATCCTTCCTTGTTGCTTTGTTTAATATACGATAATCTATACACATCCTCCACCTCATTACTGTTCGCACAGGGATCAACTCATTCTCTTCATTTTTGACTACTGTAGTGCCACCATTCTTTGAAACTACGTGCATTGGACTTACCCACTCACTATCTGAAATTGGGTAAATTATTTCGGTATCCAAAACTTTAAGCACTTCCTTCTTCACTACCTCCTGCAAGTGTGGGTTAAGTCGCCTTTGGCTCTCCACGGTTGACTTACACCCATCCTTAAGTAATATCCTATGCATGCACAGTGACGGGCTTATCCCCTTTATGTCATTGAGAGTATACCCTGTTGGTGCAATAGGCCCAGGTCACGATTGACCAGACTCGAGTGATGTTTTGATGTTTGACATTGATATCGGTTAATGTTTTGGGGAGATTGTTTATACAATCGACCCAGGTTATAATTGACCAGACTCGAGTTTGACTCGAGGGAGACTTTGATGGTTGACTAGGGTTGACCATGTGATTATGATAAAGTCCAAGCATGGGTCTTGGCAAGGTAAAGTCCAAGTCATGGGTACTTGGCATGGAAAGTCCAAGTGGGACACTTGGCATTTGGGAAAGTCCAAGTCTTGAGTACTTGGCACAAGGGAAGTCCAAGCATGGGTCTTGGCATGGAAAGTCCAACATGGGTTGGCAAGGGAAAGTCCAAGCTTGAGTCTTGGCATTTGAGAAGTCCAAGGGGTTTGATATTGGCAGCGTAAAGTCCAAGGGTGGAGTCTTGGAAGCATAAGTCCAATGATTGGCAGCGTAAAGTCCAAGCGGAGTCTTAGCGGTGTAAGTCCAATGTGCCTTAGCGGTGTAGACACCGTTAGCATGACATAGCCGATGGAAGCACCTGAAGGTTAGCGCGATGGATGCACAAGTCATGGATGACTTGGAGGGATCCGAGAGGCGTGAGGCTGATGAAGTTGGCTAGAAGGCTTAGGTCTAGGCTAAGGGTAGTCTAGCAAGTATGGGGACACCATACTTGGGTTAAAACCTCATCTTTGAGGTTGGCAGTCGACTGACATTATGCCCGGTTCAACTGCCGTGAGTTGACTAGAGCTCGACTGCCATTTAGGGTTGAAATTGCCTTGGCAGTCAACTGCTCATTGGAGCAGTTGACTTCTGGTAGTCGACTTCTAATTGGAGTAGTTGACTGCTCGAAGTTGACTGTCAGTTGAGTCACGAGCACAGAATGCTCCGTAGCCAACTTAGCAATGATCGACCGGGGTTAGCGATCGCCAATGTTGGCCGATCGGCGTAAGAGTCCCGTTGGAACTTTTCCAGCATGGATTGAGTCGTTGTCTCACAGCTACAGTGTTGGCAGTCGACTGGGGCGTTATGGCACTCGACTGCCAGGCGAAAATCTAGCCTGATGCAGGATATAAAGGCAGCTCGGATGGAGGGTTTTAGCAGCGATTTTCTTGGGCAAAATTGAAGGGGAGAGTTGGTGCTTTCCAGTCCTTCAAAGCTAGTTCAAGGCAATCAAAGATTAAGCAATCAAAAGCTCTTGTAAAGTGTTTTTCCTTTACTTGCATTTGTATTTCATTATCTTATTTGCTTGTATCTATTTGTTTATTGTTGTAAACAATTGTAAGAGGTTTCTCCACCTCCGACTTATGTCGAGAAGGAGTTAGTTTTGATTAGTGAGTGTGTGTGCATCACTAGAGCTCTTTAGAGCTTGATACGTGGAGTAGGAACCGTTCGGTTTCGAACCACGTTATATCCTTGCATTTGTGTGTTTGTGTTTTCGTTATTGCTTTATTATCTTTGTTTCCGCTGCGCTAACGAAAATTGTAGACAAGCACACGAACGATTTCCATCGACGTATAGCACGACACTATTCACCCCCCTCTAGCGTCCAATCGATCCCCTACAAGTGGTATCAGAGCGAGGCCGCTCTTGAAGCTTAACAACTAAGGGAGCACGCTAGAGGGAAGACAATGGATCTTCAAGAAAGATGGGGCTGTTGGAATGTATACTGAAAGCCTAGCTCTTTTTGTATGAACATTTTATTTTGGAATAAGAATCACATGATCATTGTTTGCACTTTATATATTTATTATATGTGTGTGTGCATATTGTCTAATATTTTACATTGTAGATAACATGGTGCTTGGTGTGGCACAGAAGATCATGTTATCAGTCCCTTGTAAAATATAAGTAGAGGCTCACAACCAAGATGGTTTTTGACAAACCATTGGCATGGTTGTAGTGTAACTTGGTATTGTTTTGTCTTGAACATAGAGTTACACTAGTACACTTAGGTGTATTGAGCAGGACCGACATAGAGGTGATTCAATTAATTGCTGACTATATAATTGAATCGGACCTCGGATATTATGTTGTACATGCTCTTAATCCCGATATAATAACGGGCACATGTACTTAGTATTTATTTCTTTGATTTACCAGAGGGTGAGATTTAGATGGATTAAATCAATATGCCCGGTAAGTTGGGAAATGATATTATTTACATGGTGTGTCGTTGATTATAAGAGGAAACCGTGTCCTATATACTAGGTTGATGATGTCCCCTTGAGGAGCTCATAAGGTTCATCATGTAAACCCAGCTGGTTGACTTAGTCAACATGATGATAAGGTTGAGTGGTACTACTCGAGGAGTTAGATGTTAATTAATTGATGGTCAGTAAATCAATTAATTAACGGACATTCGATATCTTAAACACGGGGAGATGAATGTACAAATAATATATGAAGCCCATATTAATTTATGGGGGTTGGTGAGGTAGTTCAATGATGATCCTCTAGTGGAATGGAACATCATTGATGGATCAAGTTTGTGTGGTTCCGATCCATCGGGTGGCCAAGATCCAACTCCTCCTTATGGTCCCTATCGTAGCCTAATATAATCCTCGTGAAGTCTAGATCCAAGGATGTAAAACAAAACTCTAGAACCAACGGTTGGGATTAAATCCCTAGATCCGATGGTTAGGATGAAACCCTAGAATCGACCGTTGGGATTAAATCCCTAGATCCGATGGTTGGAATAAAACCCTAGATCCGACGGTTGGGATGAAACCCTAGATCCGAAGGTTGGGATGAAATCCTAGATCCGATGGTTGGGATGAAACCCTAGATCCGACGGTTGGGATAAAACCCTAGATCCGACGGTGGAGATTAAATCCCTAGATCCGACGGTGGAGATTAAAGGAGGCTTAAGCCCAATTCTATAAATAGAGGGCTTAGGTTTGGCGGCATGAATTGGTTCAATTGGAGTTAGGGTTTTAGGTTGGGTGGCTAGGGTTTGGAAGCTTAGGCTTGGGCATCAACATTGTGACAAGAACTGGCGCCCATCTTCTTCCATCAAGACTTTGTCGGCGCCCATCCTCTTGGTCCCTCTCTTATTCCTTGGCCGGCGGCAACCTCTCTTCAAGGTTGGCCGGCGTTCACTCCTTCATACTCTCCAAGGTGGCAGGCGGTTCTCCTTGCATTGGTGGTCGGCGCTTCATCCATTCGTTCCTTGGCCGCCGGTTGCATCAAACTCCCTTGCTTGGTGGCCGGTTCTAGAAAGGAAAGGTTTTGTTGGTTCTTCTCTTTGTTCACAATGGACAAGGAAGGGAAGAACGTGATCTAGAAGGCTTCTACTCGTGGAGGATCTTCGCCCACACTTCGTCCACGAGGAGGATAGGACATACGGTAGAAGATCGTAAGGTATAATGTTTTACAACTTTATTTTCTGATCTTAGCATGTTTTTTTATGTGTTGATTATACAAGTGTGTGTATGTATATATTTTGTATAATCATGGACCCCGAAGACAAACACAAAAACCGGCGATCCGTCCGTCGTCTCTTCCGTAGCTAACCAACTAGAAGAGTTGTGTTGCTTGAACAACTAGTTTGTTCAAGCGATCACTCAAGTTGTTAGCACGACGACGAATTGGTTGTGCTAAGGAAACTCATCCCATCCGGATTAATTCTTTCATTAGTGAAAATTTTAATCCGGGGACATGGGAGCCAATGAGCCTCCGAAGCAACTCCCTTCAAGTGGTATCAGAGCCAGGTTTCCGGTTTTGTTTGTTTTGGATTCGGTTACTTTCATGCACATATCATATATTGAGTATGCCGGATAATAGTAGGATGTGCGTAGGCTAACTTTTTGGTTGCAGGCATAAGATCCGACTATTATGGCTATTTGGTTGTATTTGATTGTTTTGTGTGTGATTGTATGTATATTATTTGAATCCTCGGGGTTGACGAGGCTAGATTAGTATTTAATTTTTGTAATTAAATACGACATTGTTTATCCACTCATTTTAGTTTACTTTCGATCTAGATTATTTGTACACTCCTTCGTGGAGTATAGGATCGATGGATGTAAATTAAAATGATATATCTCGGCTCGGATCTCTTTGGTGACTTGTGCATGGGAAAAGGTGGAACGGACGAGGTGGCGACACGACGGGATGCGTATTGGTGAACAATGCCATAATAGTTGGAAAAATTCTATTTTTTCCATATTTATTGCTTATTTGTTTTATATGCATGTTGTGTATGCTTTAAAATTCCTAAATTTCAATTTACTAAGTGGGAGAGGGATATTTTAATTAATTCCCGTGGCCTCCATTACAATTTGACGTGTGATGCAACAAACTTGTGTGTTGGCTCTGAGTGCCTTCCTCCCTGCGGACGGGTTTATTTGCGGATCACTAGGTCAAATAATGGTTATAGGAAATTATCTAGGAGCATGTGTACTTCCACAGCGGTATGGCACATAATCCGAAATAATTCCCTTAGTATCGTGTAATGGTGCACACTTAGATGCAAATAGAAGTATCCTCCCCATCGGAGTCACTGCTTTTATTTGTAGGGCCAAAGAGGAACCAACTATTAATTTTATTTGTCAAAAAGTAAGGTTGACAAGATAATAAAATTAATGGGTAAAACCTCCTCTTACAAATGTAGAATTCGTATACGTCCACACAGCGTGGCATGCGATATTCTCGATGATTTGAGGTGTTGGTTGATTTCGGAATTTTATTGTTTTGAGGAATCAAAAATATTTGAAATCTAATATTTTGATCATTGTGATTCTTAGGTTTTTCAAATGGCTTTCAACCCACTTGTGATTTTAAAAGAAAATAAGCTTACTGGACCAAACTATATTGATTGGAAAAGAAATCTGGATATTGTCTTAACTGCGAGGAGTACAAATTTATACTCTTCGAGGTCTGTCCTCCTAAGCCCTCCGACGACTCTGATGAAAAGGAGAAAGAACGTTATAAGAAATGGGTCAAGGCAGATGAGATGGCACGGTGTTACATTTTGACATCTATGTCAAATGTGCTGCAACATCAGCATCAGGCCATAGCCACAGCTTATGACATGATGTTCAATCTCAAGGAACTTTTTGGACATCAGAGTAGGGCGGCTAGACAGGAGGCAATGAGAAACTTGATGATGACCACCATGATCGAGGGAACACCCGTTAGGGATCATGTTCTCAAGATGATGGCTCATCTTAATGAGATGGAAGTCCTCGGAGCTGAGATCGATGGGGAAACCCAGGTCGATATCATTCTCCAGTCTCTGCCTAGGAGTTTTGAGCAGTTCCGCCTCAATTACAACATGAACAAGAGGTTGTATTCGTTGGCGGAGCTTCTGACAGAACTCCAGGCGGCAGAGGGGCTTTTTCGTCAAAGTGCTCAAGCCATGGTCGCTCAGAAGGTTTCTTCCTCTAAACCGAAAGGTAAGAAGAAGAAGAAGCAAGGTGGAGCGAAGAAAGTGGCAGTGGGACCTCAGGCAGGAGTGAAGAAGCCGAAAGGCAAGTGCTTCACTTGCAAGCAGACTGGACATTGGAAGGAGGACTGTCCTCGCCGAAAGAACAAAGGTATATCTTCTTGTTTAGTTGTTGAAACATGTTTAGCGGTGTTATCTACCAGTGCCTGGTGTGTAGATACAGGAGCCACTGATCATGTCTGCAATACTTTGCAGGGGTTCCAGGAAACCCGACGACTAGCTGAGGGAGAAATTACCGTCTTCATGGGCAATGCTTCAAAGGTGGCAGCTATTGCAGTGGGAGACGTTTATTTATCTTTTGATAGGAATAAAGTTTTGGTTTTGAGAAATTATCTTTATGTACCTACTTTTAGAAAAAATTTAATTTCAGTTTCAAAATTATTTATGGATGGATATTCTGTTTCTTTTAATGACAAAGTGGTTATAAAAAGGAATAGGGAGATTATCTGTTCTGGTACATTGGTTGGCAATTTATATACTCTAGAATCGAAAACTCCCACGATGCATATAAAAGTAAATAACTCATCTTCTAAATCTAATAAGAGAAAAGAATTTTCGCAAATGAACCAGACATATCTTTGGCATCTAAGGCTTGGTCATATTAACCTAAGCAGAATTCAAAGGTTGATAGCTGATGGACCTTTGGGTTCATTAGTGGTGGAGGATCTCCCAACCTGCGAATCTTGCTTGGAAGGTAAAATGACCAAGAGGCCTTTCAAGGCCAAGGGGTATAGAGCCAAAGATGTGTTAGAATTGGTTCATTTTGATCTGTGCAGTCCTATGACTATCCAGGCTAGAGGTGGCTTTGAATACTTCGTCTCTTTTATAGACGATTATTCAAGGTATGGATACATTTACTTGATGCGCCGCATGTCTGAATGCTTTGACAGGTTCAAAGAATTCAAGGCTGATGTTGAGAACCGTCAAGGTAAAAGTATCAAGACACTACGATCTGATCGTGGTGGCGAGTACCTCTTGGGAGAGTTTAAGAGTTACTTATCAAAGTCTGAGATTCAATCCCAATTGTCTGCACTTGGCACACCCTAGCAGAATGGTGTAGCGGAGCGAAGGAATAGGACTCTTATGGAGATGGTCAGATCAATGATGAGTTATTCTGAGTTACCTGTTTCGTTCTGGGGGTATGCACTGGATACGGCAATGTATACTCTGAACTTGGTTCCATCCAAATCAGTACCTTCTACCCCTGTAGAATTGTGGACTGGGTGAAAGCCTAGTCTAAGACATATTCGGATATGGGGGAGTCCAGCACATGTGCTGAAGGCTGATGCTGGTAAGTTGGAACCTTGTACAGAAGTGTGCATGTTTGTTGGCTACCCTAAGGGAACGAAAGGTGGTTTGTTTTATAATCCTAGAGATCAGAGGGTGATCGTTAGCATGAACGCCAGATTTCTAGAGGAGGATTATGTAATGAACCACAAGCCCAAGAGTAGGATTGTTCTTGAGGAGTTGACAGGGGAAGTCCCGACTTCAGTACCACCGATACATGAGGAGATACCACAAGTCACTGCACCGCGTGTCACAGAGCATACACAGGAGGCACCTCGTCGTAGTGGGAGGGTTGTTAGACAACCCGAGAGATTCATGTTTTTCGGAGAGTCTTCGGACTTAGTCCCTGGTGAACATGAACTTGATCCCTGGACATATGACGAGGCACTCCAAGATAGAGATGCGGTATCTTGGCAAAGAGCGATGAATTCAAAGATAGAATCTATGGATTCTAATCAAGTCTGGGAGCTAGTAGAACCACCCGATGGTGTAAAAGCCATTGGATGCAAGTGGATCTACAAGAAAAAGAGAGGAGTAGACGGGAAGGTTGAGACCTTCAAAGCTAGGCTTGTTGCGAAAGGGTATACTCAGAAAGAGGGTATCGATTATGAGGAGACCTTTTCACCGGTAGCTGTGCTTAAGTCTATCTGGATTCTCTTATCTATAGATGCTCATATGGATTATGAGATTTGGCAGATGGATGTCAAGACAGCTTTCCTTAACGGAAGTCTTGAGGAGAACATCTATATGCGACAACCAAAGGGATTCATTGCTAAAAGCAAAGAGCATCTTGTATGTAAGCTTAATCGGTCCATTTATGGATTGAAGCAAGCTTCTAGATCTTGGAACATCCGCTTTGATGAGGTAATCCAGTCATATGGATTTATTCAAAGTCCGGATGAGCCTTGTGTATACAAGAGATGTGACGGAAACGTAGTGGTGTTTCTTGTACTATACGTAGATGACATTTTGTTAGTTGGCAACAATATCAAAGTGTTATCAGACGTAAGGGTATGGTTGTCCAAACAATTTGACATGAAGGACTTGGGAGAAGTGGGACACATCCTTGGGATCAAAGTTATAAGGGATCGCAAGAAAAGAATGTTGTGCTTATCTCAAGCTTCATACATTGACACTATCCTTGCTCGTTTTAGCATGCAGAACTCCAAGAAAGGTTTTCTACCTTTTAGGCATGGAGTTCCTTTATCTAAAGAGATGTATCCCAAAACATCAAAGGAGATAGAGGACATGAAGGCGGTTCCTTATGCTTCGGCAGTAGGAAGCCTTATGTATGCTATGCTATGTACGAGACCGGATATCTACTTTGCCGTAGGCATGGTTAGCAGATATCAGAGTAATCCTGGACAAGGACATTGGACTGCGGTAAAGCATATATTGAAGTACCTGAGAAGGACTAGGGATTATATGCTGGTTTACTGGGCAGATCAATTAGTCCCTGTGGGTTACACGGATTCGGATTTCCAATCAGATAGGGACAAGAGTAAGTCTACCTTGGGGTTTGTGTTTACTTTTGGAGGTGGAGCCATAGTATGGAGGAGTGTCAAATAGAAATGCGTGGTGGACTCTACCATGGAAGCTGAGTATGTCACAGCCTCTGAGGCAGCCAAGGAAGCTGTATGGCTCAGGAACTTCTTGATGGACTTGGATGTGATTCCTGGTTAGCCCAAAACTATCACAATTTATTGTGATAACAGTGGTGCAGTTGCAAACTCGAAGGAACCACGAGCCCATAAGGCGAGTAAACACATAGAGCGCAAGTACCACCTTATACGAGAGATCGTAAAGCGAGGAGAAGTTGCTATCGCCAAGATTGCATCAGAGGATAACCTGGCGGATCCATTCACTAAGGCCCTTCCAGCGAAAGCGTTTGATAGGCATGTGGAGGACATGGGGATCAGATGTATGGTAGAGTGATGACGGCATAGTCTTTTAGTATAAGTGGGAGATTGTTGGAATGTATACTGAAAGCCTAGCTCTTTTTGTATGAACATTTTATTTTGGAATAAAAATCACATGATCATTGTTTGCACTTTATATATTTATTATATATTTGTGCATATTGTCTAATATTTTACATTGTAGATAACATGGTGCTTGGTGTGGTACAGAAGATCATGTTATCAGTCCCTTGTAAAATATAAGTAGAGGTTCACGACCAAGATGGTTTTGGACAAACCATTGGCATGGTTGTAGTGTAGCTTGGTATTGTTTTGTCTTGAACATAAAGTTACACTAGTACACTTAGGTGTATTGAGCAGGACCGACATAGAGGTGATTCAATTTAGTACTGACTACATAATTGAATCGGACCTCGGATATTATGTTGTACATGCTCTTAATCCCGATATAATAATGGGCACATGTACTTAGTATTTATTTCTTTGATTTACCGGAGGGTGAGATTTAGATGGATTAAATCAATATACCCGGTAAGTTGGGAAATGATATTATTTACATGGTGTGCCGTTGATTATAGGAGGAAACCGTGTCCTATATATTAGGTTGATGATGTCCCCTTGAGGAGCTCATAAGGTTCATCATGTAAACCCAGCTGGTTGACTTAGTCAACATGATGATAAGGTTGAGTGGTACTACTCGAGGAATTAGATGTTAATTAATTGATGGTCAGTAAATCAATTAATTGACGGACATTCGATATCTTAAACACGGGGAGATAAATGTACAAATAATATATAGAGCCCATGTTAATTTATGGGGGTTGGTGAGGTAGTTCAATGATGATCCTCTAGTGGAATGGAACATCATTGATGGATCAAGTTTGTGTGGTTCCGATCCATCGGGTGGCCAAGATCCAACTCCTCCTTATGGTCCCTATCGTAGCCTAATATAATCCTTGTGAAGTCTAGATCTAAGAATTTAAAACAAAACCTAGAACCAACGGTTAGGATTAAATCCCTAGATCCGATGGTTAGGATGAAACCCTAGAACCAACGGTTGGGATTAAATCCCTAGATCCGATGGTTAGGATGAATCCCTAGAATCGACGGTTTGGATGAAACCCTAGATCCGACGTTTGGGATAAAATCCTAGATCCGACGGTTGGGATGAAACCCTAGATCCGACGGTTGGGATAAAACCCTAGATCCGACGGTGGAGATTAAATCCCTAGATCCGACGGTGGAGATTAAAGGAGGCTTAAGCCCAATTCTATAAATAGGGGGCTTAGGCTTGGGCGGCATTAGAAAATTGAATTGGAGTTAGGGTTTGGCTTTTCCACAAGTGGGCGGCTAGGGTTTGGGAGCTAGGGTTTTGTCTTGGGCGGCAACCTCCTTCCTCCAAGAAGTTGCCGGCGCCCAACCTTCTTCCATCTAGACTTGGCCGGCGCCCATTCTCAAGGCCTCTCTCTTATTCCTTGGTCGGTGGTTCTCCTTCCATTGGTGGCTGGTGCTCTTCCTCCTCCCTTTCTCCTTGGTGGCCGGCGACAACCCCTCTTCAAGTTGGATGGCGCTTCATCCACTTTCTCCTTGGCCGGCGGTTGCACCAAATTCCCTAATTTGGTGGCCGGTTCTAGAAAGGATAGGTATTTGTTGGTTCTTCTCTTTGTTCGCAGCGGACAAGGAAGGGAAGAACACGATCTAGAAAGCTTCTACTCGTGGAGGATCTTCGTCCACACGTCGTCCACGAGAAGGATAGGACATACGGTAGAAGATCGTAAGGTATAAAGTTTTTTTTTATTTACAGATCTGAGCATGTTCTTTTATGTTTTGATTATACATGTATGCATATGAATATATATTGTATAATCATGGACCCCAAAGACAAACACAAAAACCGGCGATCCGTCCGTCGTCTCTTCTGCGGCTAACCAACTAGAAGAGTTGTGTTGCTTGAACAACTAGTTTGTTCAAGCGACCACTCAAGTTGTTAGCACGACGACGAAATAGTTGTGCTAAGGAAGCTCATCTCATCCGGATTAATTCTTTCTTTAGTGAAAATTTTAATCCGGGGACATGGGAGCCAATGAGCCTCCGAAGCAACTCCCTACAATTCCACCCCATCTTGAGGACCCTGGTGAATTTGTTATCCCCTGCTTGATTTATGGGTAAAGCTTCGATGAAGCAGTGTGACTTGGGGTCATCAGTAAGTGTGATACACTACGAATACTATTTGAAGATGGGATTGAATGGGCTCCATCCAACGAACCTTGGTATTCATATGGGGGACGACTCAGTCAAGGAACTCGTCGGCATGCTAACACATGTGCCTGTGGTCATCGAGAACTTCATGATACATATTGATTTTATTACACTTGACACAGGGCCAGATCTCCAGAATCCCATCATCTTGGGAAGACCCTTTCTGACAACTGTGGGGGTGTGCATAGATGTAAAGGCACACCAGATCTCTTTAGAGGTAGATGGGGAGATCATCCTTTTTCAGCCTATTAGAGTGTAGAGCTCCCTACCTAGACGGCTTTACTTTTAGCATGATAAAGCTGAGCCCACCAGATGTAGACACCGAGACAGATGAATGGTGGTTCACAGAACCTCCAGAGCTAAGTTGATAATGGAGTGTGGTCGAGCTAAATGACCTTAAACAAAGCGCTTCTTGGGGGGGGGGCAACCCAAGTTTAGATTTTAGGTTTTCTTTTGATTATATTGCATTCATTTGGTTAATTTGAACTTTGATTTCCATTTCATTTAGCATTAGGAACAGAAAGAACTTGCTAGGTAAAAATAAAATCAAATTTTAGCTTACACGGTGAAGTGTGTGAGAAAATTCGTATTGTTGTGCACAAAAGGAGGGAAATAGGGGACACACGATCTGGCCATGTGTTTTCCCATGGCTATGCCCAACTAACCGGTGGCACACATGGCCTAGCCGTGTATTTTCAGACGGCCATGGCACACGAGGTTAAGTAAGGCACGTCGTGCGTTTTCACCCCAAATGCGTAGTGTGTTTTGATTTTTCTTGCCCTATCCGTGTGGATCCTTCATCCCCACCACCTAGAAGTCTTTCCAACCTTCAAGGAAGCTTAAAAGAAGTAAGGATGAGGAGGGCCAATCAAGTGGCATCTCGATCCAGTGCTTCGGAGCGACGAGCAAGGAGAATCGACACCCCTCAAGCTCTAGAGGAGGGTAACACTCTTCCAACCCTTCTTTTTCCCAACTATGAGCATAGGGATAGATATAACATACTTTCTACTCGTAAAATCACTGCAACTAGGTATCTTGATGAAGATTTACTAGAATCCTTAGGGTTGTTGGGTGACATTCAAGCCCTATTTGCAAAAATAGGGTGGGGAGAGATAATGGGGATAAGAAACCCAACCTACCCTAGGATAGTTTTAGAGTTTTTAAGTTCTTTAGAAGCTAAAGTTTTAACGGGTAGAGAGAGTGAAGAGGGTAGGATTACCTTTAGGATATATAACATTGAGCATGAATGAACACTACACCAATGGAACTCATGCTTTGGCTTGCCGAGTGGGGGAGAGAGAAGAACCCCTATTGGGTTTAACTCTCGGATCTTTTGGACCGAATTGACAGGAGAGCATGCTTACGACCCTTCTAGGGCCAAAGCATCACGCCTCCAAAACCCTATTTTTTTTATACCTCCACCGAATCATGGCAAGTACTATTTTTGGTCATGGGGAGAGTGACGGTGTAGTGAGAGCTAGCAAGCTGCTTTGCCTATGGGACATGCTACAAGAAAGGAGTAGTATCGATGTAGGGCCCCATTTCATTAGATACTTAGTTAAAATGGGCAAAGTAGCGAGAGGAGAGATTAATGTGGGGGGTCTACTTACCCACATTTGCCATAGGATGGGGTACGATTACACCGTGCTAGATAGCATAGAGGGGAGCTCTAGGATCGACCTAGGAGTGTGTATGGCCATAAAGATGATTATAAGAGAGAGACACTCCTTATTCTTTGTAAGGAAAAACCTGATGACCCTCAGGCTCCCCGACCCCGATCGTACCACCATCACCACACGCGCCAATTGGTGCTTAGACCTGATAGTGGAGTCCCCGCCATATGAGGGACCATGCACAGCGACACCCATCTCTCACCCTTTGCATCACTCTCCCTCCAGTCCATACATACATAGGAGCCCACCTAGTCCACATCGACATGAGCTTGCACCTGTACCACCACCTTTTTCTACTTTTGAGCAGGATGTAGGTACATCTGCCTATGATTTTTTAGAGTTTCGATCGCACCTCGATAACATATATGCCGAGCAGCAGACACAGAGGCAGTAGCAGGAGGAGTAGAATGCCTACACGCAGGCAAAGTTTCAAGGACTCTGGGAGCACTTCTAGCGGGCCAAAGAGTTCTACGGTGAGGCCCGCGTCTACTTTCAGGAGGAGGCTACCCGTCGCCAGACAGAGGCCACCTACCACCAGGAGATGCAGCAGCATATGCGAGCCCAACAAGCATAGTGGGCTAGGGAGGAGGAGTACCGAGCAACCATTGCATCTGCCAGCTTGAAGATCGACCACATGTACATGTGGCATCAGCAGCTCAACAGTAGGTTCTCCCAAGATCTCGAGATGACGAGGCTACCAGACTTTCCACCTCGTCCACCATACTAGAGGTATGCTTCACTTAAGTCTAGGGGGAGGGACCCCAAGTTTTGTTTTGTTTCTAGCAGTAGTTTCTTTCCTAATATTTGCATTTTGGTTATCATTCATTTATTCATGCATTAGTTGTTTAGTTTCTTTCAGCACTTAGTCTTTGCTACCTATAAGCTGCCTCAGTAGTATTTTTAAAAGTTTTCTTCATGAGTTGTTTCCATGAGTAGTGTAACCTCATTTACCTGATGGTATTTTATTTTATTAGCTCTGAATGAATGTTCTAGACTTACACTGGTTAGCTTCTATTCTACACATACACATGACGAACTTTCTGAAAGGGAGAGTCTAGTATATACCTAGTTATGATTCATCTCAGTAGTCTAGTACTTTGGAATCTACAGGTGACCCTAAGGTTAGCATTTTAGTTACTGGAGATGCTCGGATTGTGTAAGCCCATTCGAAAAAATCAAAATCCCTAGTGAGCTGAAATAATAAAAGTGAGAAAAGAAAAAGAAAAGGAGAGAGAAAAGGAAATGAAAAAGAAGAGAAAGAGAAAAAAAGAAATAATGAGGGATAAAAAATAGTTGTCGTGGGTGGAAATGGTTAGGTTCCCCTTTGAGACCTAGTTAGGTTACTAGGGAAACACCTACCAATTTCTCTCAATATCGAGCACACCTTTGAGACTTTGTGCTAGATCTAGGGAACGACCCTTGCTTTGGGTAGGTAAGTGCCTAAGAGCCAGAGACCTTAGGAAAGCTATAGGATGACAACTTAACTTATCATGGAATGAGTATATCCTAAGAAGATTCACTTGGCACGAGCACAAGGAGCTAACTTAGTGAATTTCAAGAACATACTGTTAGGGCAATTAACCCATGTGATATGGTTTAGATGTGTGTGGCAAAGGGTTTAAGTTAGGATGATTGGATTTGATATGTGCGTTGGAGTTTTACAGGACTTAGTAATTCGCACATGGAGCTTTGGCAAGTGTCACCAACTCACAACCTTGTGCTTGAGTTGGCGAAGGAGCATTGTAGAGTCATGCGCTTGATGCATCCGAGGGACCATCGGACGAGATGACATGAAGCGAAGCCAAGGAGGCAGACTTCGAGGGCAAGAGACACAAAGGAGCATTGTAGAGTCGTGCTCTTGATACTACCGAGGGACGTGGCCGTGAACGAAGAGAGCTTCGGCAAGGGACTTCAAGTGAGATAAAAGAATGAGTGAAATGTAAGTAGCTCATTAGGTGAACTTGGCCGAATGACTAAGTGTCAGAGGCTCGACCGCAAGGGTTGAGGTTTACCCGATCGTCGGACACTCAAACGGATGTTGAGTTTGAGGTTTACCCGACATCAGTCGACTGCCATGTCATGGCAGTCGACTGCACCAAGTCGATCATCAATCGACTGGTGTGTGGCTGATGAATCAAGTCGACATCAGTCGACTGCTTAAGGGAAGCAGTCGACTGATCACACTATGCATGGGCACAGAAGCGAGTCGTCACTTGACTGAAGTCGACATCAGTCGATTGATGATACTATCAGCCAACTGATGATCTGACTGTTGGAGAAAGCGATTGCGGATCCAGTGAATCCGGCCTGGTTTGAAGCCGTTGGAGTCGACATCAGTCGACTGATGAAAGCATCAGTCGACTCATAGTGTCTAATGGGAAGATTTGCTTCCTCTCTATAAAAAGAGAGGGTGGGGTCTTTTAGATGGTTAATGTTCATGCTCTAAATATCCTATTAAGTACCCCACAAAGCTAAAACTCCTCCTAGTTTTCTTTCACATCCATTGTAAAAGAAGGAGTGTTCTCATTGTTGTGAAGGTTTACCTCCACCTTGCATTGGCTAAAGGGAGAGACCAATAGTTGATTGGTTTCGGAGTGATTCACCGGAGATGAATCAGACCGTAGATTAGCGGAAAGGCTGTGAACCATGTTATATCATTTGTTAGCATTGATTTTGTTTGTGCTTATCATTATTGTTGTTTATCTTTTATATTTCTGCTTGCACTAATAGAATTTGTAGACAATCAACGAAGAAATTCCATCATACGACGAAGAGGGCTATTCACCCCCCTCTAGTCGCCCACCAACGATCCTACAAGTAGTATCATAGCCAAGGTAGCTTGTCGAGGACTAACCGTCGTAGCAAGCACTACATCAAGGATGGCTGGCTCTAATATTCATCCGCCGAAGTTCGAGGGAGAATTTGCGTGGTGGAAGAAACGCATGGAGGTATTTTTCGAAACTGATTTCGAAATTTTATTAATAATGAAAAATGGTTTCGAGATACCTAGGGATGAAAATGAGGAGCAAATATAGAAGACAAGATGGACAAAAAGGCAAAGGGAGGAATACTTGGCGAACTCGAAGGCCAAGCATCACTTGTATAACGTACTCCCCCAACAAGAAGTGAATCGGATAGGGGAATGTGCAAGCGCCAAGGAAATGTGGGAGAAACTCATAGAACTCCATGAAGGCACTTCCGAGGACAAGCTTGCAAGGAGAGACCTTCTTCGCTCCCAATTAACAAATATCAAACTTGAAAAGGGAGAAAAGGTAACCTCATTACATTCTAGGTTTAAAGAAATTTTAATTAGACTAACAAGTGTAGGAGAAAAGCTATCAAATTGGAACATGATAATGAAGGCTATAGATTCCTTTCCCCGGTCATCGAAATGGAGTTCAATGGTGGACTCCTTCTACATCTCCAAAAATTTAGAAGCTAGCACCTTGGAGGAGTTCTTCTCAACCATGGAGCTCCACGAGACAAGGCTTGAAGGAATTAGTGAAGAACCAAGCATCAAGCCATTTAGGGGAGTGGCACTAGTAGCCAACAAAGGGAAGAAGAAGAAGATAGAGACTCCCTCCTCCTCCGATGAAGCATCCTCATCATCCTCCATGAATAGCAATGAAGATGCTTATATGGTAAGGAAGGTAAGGCGTGCTTTAAGGAATTTAAAATTTAACAAATCTTATGATAGGAGAAGACACAAGAGGAAAATCATTTGCTATAATTTCCAACAAGAGGGACATATAAGAGATGATTGCCCCCTCTTGAACAAGAGCAAAGAAGAAAGGAGGAGAAAAGAAGAAAAGAAGAAGGGGAGCAAGAAGAAGGAAGAAGAGAAGAAGGCCAAAGAAAAAGGGAAGGTCAAAGCACTTAGGACATGGGACGATTCTTCCTCATCATCATCATCGGAGGAAGAAAATGTCTTTGTCAAAAATTTGGCTCTAATGGCATTTGATGATCTAGACTCCACCTCCTCCTACTATCAAGAAAAATCAAGCACAAGTGAGGAGAGCTCTAGTGTAGGGGGAGGCTCATCATCATCCTATTCATCCGAAGAAGAAGACATGGAAACTATGGTAACGAATCTAACTCCCAAAAAAATAGTTTCCATGATTTCTAGATTAACTAGGGATTTATTTAGGGCCAAAAATAAAAATAAGAGAATGCTAGATCAAATTAAGGCCCTAGAAAATAAATTAGAACAAGCATGTTTAAATGCTACTGATGATGATGCATGCTCACATGATAACTATATTCCTCTCAATGTTAATGATGCATATATTGAGGAAAATAGAATGTTAAGGGAAAAGGTAGATCATTTGACTAAAGCCCTAGAAAAATTCACCATTGGCTCCAACACCCTTAATATGATCATAGGGAGCCAAAGGGCAAGCTTCAATAGGAAAGGCCTAGGTTATAAGGGAAAGACAAATGAAAAGGCCTATAAATGTTTGATTGCTAGGGGGTCAAAGCAAAAATAAGACAATTGCTAGAAAATGGATCCCTAAGGAATATTTAGTGAACCCTATAGGAAAGAACTTGTATTGGGTTCCTAAATCCATCCTTAAGGGTTAGGAAAACCCTAGGATAGTCAACCATAAAGATTTTACTTATATCATATTATTTGGTTGACTTAGGATGGTGGTGACTTAATTTTTGAAATAGTGTTGGGTGATGATAATGTGCCCATAAATTGATAATAATTCTTAAATCATGATAGTTAATGTAATTGTTATATATGTTTGCAATCATGATTTATGATCTTGACATTTAATATATAATCATGGGCAATAGGGTTTAGATCATGCTATAGGTGATACTTGACTTATTATCATGATGTTATACCTAATGCATGATTACAAATTGATTGATACATTTGTTTCATGATCATAATGAAAAATTAATGTATATATGTCTTTATGATCATGTGGTATGCTAGAGTGATACTTAACCATGGGTAGAATTGCATGAGTTTGAAGGTTAAGTACATAAATACCTTTAGAAACATCTCACATTCACCATAGGGATAACTTTGATTGAAAACATAGTATGGGTGAGATGATAGGATGATACAAATGGTCCACTAATGCCTATGGCATTTAGATGGTCATTTTAAGTATCAAAAATAGCAATAATAGACCAATCATGGGGAAGGCTTATGTTTAATTCATAGACATATTACCCAAAGATCATGGTTGGATATTTCATATGTTTTCAAAACCATTTCTTTAAAATCTGTGTTTTCATGTTTTGAAACAATCTAATGCAAAACTAGGTGTTAAAATTGATACAAACTTGATCAAAACACTAGTTGTTTTTGAAGCTTTTGAATTTTAGGCAAATCATTGAAAATATAAGTAATTTTCATGAAAACTCATTTTCACTGATAAAGAACTTTAAAAGAAATATGTTTTCAAAATTTCATGATTTTTCGAATTTTTTGGAATTTATAGTGCATTTTTGAATTTCGTCCATAAAATCAGAAAACCTGAAATCTGTGTACAAGTCGACTAGTAGTCTGAACTAGTCGACTGATGTACTGTGCACGAGCACAACAACCTGATTTTATCATGTTTTGTTTGGTTTTTGATATTTTTTCCTCCTTAGAGTTGATACCTTGGATTATAACATTTGGATAATGTTTTTGATGGTGTCAAAGGGGGAGAAATAGGGAAGTTTAAGTTAATGATGCTAAGAGGGAAAATTTAGCATGTCTTAAGGGGGAGTTGCATGTTTAAGGGGGAGTTGTTATACTCATGTTTTTACTTACATACTTTCCTTGCTTATGTTTATTGTAATTTGTTTACCTAACTTAAACGGATTGTCACACATAAAAAATGGTAAGATTGTTAAGGCAATCAACCCATGTGATATGGTTTTGATGTGTGTGGCAAAGGGTTTAAGTTAGGATGATTGGATTTGATATGTGCGTTGGAGTTTTGCAGGACTTAGTAATTCACACATGGAGCTTTGGCAAGTGTCACCAACTCACAACCTCATGTTTGAGTCGACGAAGGAGCATTGCAGAGTCGTACGCTTGATGCATCTGAAGGACCGTCGGACGAGATGACTTGAAGCGAAGCCAAGGAAGCAGACTTCGAGAGTAAGAGATGCGAAGGAGCATTGCAAGAGACATGCACTTGATGCTATCGAGGGACGTGGCCACGAACGAAGAGAGCTTCAGCGAGGGACTTCAAGTGAGATGAGAGAATGAGTGAAATGTAAGTAGCTCATTAGGTGAACTTGGCCAAATGACTAAGTGTCGGAGGCTCGACCGTAAGGGTCGAGGTTTACTCGACCGTCGGACGCTCAAACGGATGTTGAGTTTGAGGTTTACCCGACATCAGTGGACTGTCATGTCATGGCAGTCGACTGCTCCAAGTCGATCGTCAATCGACTGGTGTGTGGCTGTTGAATCAAGTCGACATCACGATCGCTTTGGGAAGCGATCGATCGCGACTGCGCATGGGCACGTATAAGTCGTCACTCGATCGAAATCGACATCGCCGATCGTGATGATACCATCACGATCGATGATCCGGATCGTTGGAGAAAGTGACCGCAGATCCTACTTAATCGTCGGTCGAAGATGTTGGAGTCGACATCAGTCGACTGATAGTGTCTAACGGGAAGATTTGCTTCCTCTCTATAAAAAGAGAGGGTGGGGGCTTTTAGATGGTTAATGTTCATGCTCTAAACATCCTATTAAGTGCCCCACAAAGTTGAAACTCCTTCTCCTAGTTTTCATTCACATCCATTGTAAAAGAAGGAGTGTTCTCATTGTTGTGAAGGTTTACCTCCACCTTGCATTGGCTAAAGGGAGAGACCAATAGTGGATTGGTTTCAAAGTGATTCACCGGAGACGAATCGGACCGTGGATTAGCGGTGAGGCCGTGAACCACGTTATGTCATTTGTTAGCATTGATTTTGTTTGTGCTTATCGTTATTGTTGTTTAGCTTTTATATTTCCTCTTGCGCTAATAGAATTTCTAGACAATCAATGAAGCAATTCCATCATACGATGAAGAGGGCTATTCACCCCCCTCTAGCCGACCACCAATGATCCTACACATACCTATTTTTCTTTGATTGCAAATACCACTTGATAAGTTTAGTTAACATGCTAAGTGTGGAACAATACATTTGTAAATTTCATGGCACTGAGGTTTGCTTGAGGACAAGCAAAGATCTAAGTATGGGGGAATTGATGTGAGCAAAATATATAGGGTTTTAGTAGTTTTCGCTCATATCTCATTTCATTTTATATTTGTATCATGCATATTTTACTTTATTTTCCATGCATTTCCTATTTTCTGATTCATAGATCTGCTCTGTATACTTTTGTGTGCAGAATAACATTTTATGGGTAAAATAGCGCACTTTCGGAGCAAAAAAAGACATTTGGCAACTGGGCGTAGAAGGGAACACGGTTAGGGCGTGTGCCAACACACGACCGTGTTCTGGGGGAGAAAATGGTTGCTATAGCCTGACACATAGCCAGACTGTGTGTTTTCACACGGTCGTGTGGTGGCCAGGAGATTTGACGCGACCAGAGTTTTTTCCAGATTTCAAAGCGATCCGACATGATGTCTATATAAGGAAAGCTATGCCCAAACCCTAGGAGGAGGCACGACGAATGGGACGACACTCCAAATCCCTAAAAAGCTTCAGGAACTCGCAACGGGGAGGAAGAAGGCTGCCAGTGATCCAAGTTCGGAACTTCAACCCCGGAGAGAATCCCACATTGCATTGTAAATTTCTGTTCTTACATGTTATCTATTATTTATTCGAACATGAATGTGCTTTGTGTTTCTCCTCTCATATTTATGGAGTAGTTAAAGGTTGAAGCTTCGCTTCCCGCTTCAACTCGGTCGCTTGTGCATAGCGATCCCATCTACGTCCCCGGATTAAAAAAAAAATCCAAGATGAAGACGGATTACCCAAGCAACCGATCCATCATCGTGCTATTCGATTAGAGTGGTTTCTTGAACAAACTTATTGTTCAAGCAACCTAACTCTTTTCCTCAATTAGCCGCGGAATAGATGATGTACGGATCACCGATTTTTGTGTTTATCATCGGGGTCCAAGTAAATTAGCCACATACAATTACATACATAATACAAAGAAACAAAAGGAAACCAAAACAAGAATTATACCTCTTGTTTACCTCTTGGTCTTCTATTGTATGTCCTATCCTCCTCTTGGACATTGTGTGGGCAACGATCCTCCAAGAGTGGAAGCCTCCTAGATCTCATTCTTCCCTTCCTTGTCCACTTTGAACAAAGGGAAGAATGCACGCACCTCTCCTATCTAGCACCAACCACCAAGCCACCTATCTTGGATGTTGCCACCGTCCAAGGAGAGGAAGATGGAGGAAGTGAGCGCCGCCAACAAGAAGAACTCTTGTTTCTGCCGGCCAAGGAAAAAGAGGATGAGGCGCCGGCAATGGAGAAGGAGAGGAGGGTGGTGCCGGCCAAGGAGAACCAAGAGACAAACCCTAATCTCCAAGTTGCCGCCAACCAACAAGAAGCACTCCTAAGGTTGCCACCCACTAGAAGCCAAACCCTAGAACTTCTTATGTTGCCGCCCAATGCCAAAAACCCTAATCTCCAAGTTGCCGCCGGCCAACAAGAAGCACTCCTAAGGTTGCCACCCATTAGAACACAAAACCTAGAACTTCTTGTTGGTGCAGGGGCACCAGATAATGGAACCTGTGTTTTGATTATGGCAAAGACACAAAGTTAAGTTTACATCATTATCTCACGAGCTAAATTGAGTGTGCAAAAAAGTGCTAAAGCTGGAGCTGAAGGCTAGCGACACCCGGAGGAAGCCATGGTGGTCGGGCAACACTCGAGTGACTTCGGAGGGAGCCGAAGTAATTGAGTGGAAGGCCGGAAGCGAGAGCTACAAGGTAAGTATCAAGGTAAGCTCATGTGAGTGAGAGATGGTAAGGTCGTGTCCTCTGTACGGGGACAACCGTAGGCGGCGATCCGACTAAGACTTCCTGTGGAAGGTCTAGGTCGAGATCGGACGATTAGAAACCGTCACATTTACCATTTTCCATTTTCCATGATAACCTCTTACTGTAGAAAAGTAGCCAGCCGGCGATCATTGGACATATCGATGCTCGTCGCTTGATCGATGGAAGGTATCACGATCGATAGCGAATCACCTTAGACTAGGTCAAAACGGATAAAATTTGGTACAACTTCGTGATCTATTCCAAAAGATGAGGAGACATATTCAGAGGTCAAACTCTATAAAAGGAGGGGAGGATTCCAACTCCAAATATCATCAAGATTATTCTTAAGTTCTCCTACAATGCTAAAGCTCCAAAGGTTATGAACCAAGTAAAAATAAATGTGTCTTGCTATTCACCGACGCCGATCCAACACCGCCAATGAAAAAAACCCTAATCTCCAAGTTCCTCTTGCCTCCCACTCCTAAGCCTTATTTATAGAGTTAGGCTTAAGCCTCCTTTCAATCTCTACCGTCGGATCTAGGAATTCAATTTCCACCGTCGAATCTAGGGTTACATTTTCCACCGTTGGATCTAGGCTTTCATGAGGTTTTTAATAGGCTACACCCCAATGGATCCACCCACATAAAATCGATCCATTATATAATTCATTCCACCAGAGGATTATCATTGATCTACTAACCCCATAAATATGGGCTTCATATAATCATATCACCATATTTTCTCAACATGCACATAGTCCATCACTATTCATGTCACTAATAATTCCACCATCAGGGTTTACATGATACCTCGAGTCATCATTTGAATAGACACATCTATCATTGCCAAATCATAATTTCATAAAATGTGCATCATGCCATCTATCATATAGTTATTATGTCACACAAACACAATATCAATCACCTAGGTTCTTTCAATGGTTTGTGTACTAGTGTACTCATGGTCAAGACAAACCAATCACTATAATTTCGGTTTGTTCTAATGATCTCTGCAGAGCCTTTACTTATATTACATGAATCGATAACATGATGCATATCTACAATATAATGCATAATATGCATAACCATAATATGCAACACGATAATGTGATTCTATTTCAAAATAAAGATGTTCATACAAAGATAGATTCTTTCAAAGATACATCCCAACAAAGAGTTTCTGCTAGAATGTATAAAAGCCTAGCTCTTTTGTATGAACATTTTATTTTGAAATAAGAATCACATGATCATTGTTTGCACTTTATATATTTATTATATGTGTGTGCATATTGTCTAATATTTTACATTGTAGATAACATGGTGCTTGGTGTGGCACAGAAGATCATGTTATCACCCCTTATAAAATATAAGTAGAGGCTCACAACCAAGATGGTTTTGGACAAACCATTGGCATGGTTGTAGTGTAGCTTGGTATTGTTTTATCTTGAACATAGAGTTACACTAGTACACTTAGGTGTATTGAGCAGACTGACATAGAGGTGATTCAATTTAGTGTCCGACTACATAATTGAATCCTGACTTGATATTATGTTGTACATGCTCTTAATCCCGATATAATAACTAGCACATGTACTTAGTATTTATTTCTTTGATTTACCAAAGGTGAGATTTAGATGGATTAAATCAATATGCCCAGAAGTTGGGAAATAATATTATTTACATGGTGTGCCGCTGATTATAGGAGGAAACCGTGTCCTATATATTAGGTTGATGATGTCCTCGAGGAGCTCATAAGGTTCATCATGTAAACTCCTGTTGACTTAGTCAACATGATGATAAGGTTGAGTGGTACTACTCGAGGAGTTAGATGTCGATTAATCGATGGTCAAGAAATCAATTAATCGGACATTCGATATCTTAAACACGGGAGATTAATGTACAAATAATATATGGAGCCCATATTGATTTATGGGGGTTGGTGAGGTAGTTCAATGATGATCCTCTAGTGGAATGGAACATCATTGATGGATCAAGTTTGTGTGGTTCCGATCCATCGGGTGGCCGAGACCCAACTCCTCCTTATGGTCCCTATCGTAGCCTAATATAATCCTTGTGAAGTCTAGATCCAAGAATGTAAAAACAAAACCTAGAACCAACGATTGGATTAAATCCATAGATCCGATGGTTAGGATGAAACCCTAGAACCAACGGTTGGATTAAATCCATAGATCCGATGGTTAGGATGAAACCCTAGAACCAACGGTTGGATTAAATACATAGATCCGATGGTTAGGATGAAACCCTAGAACCAACGGTTGGATTAAATCCATAGATCCGATGGTTAGGATGAAACCCTAGAATCGACGGTTGGGATTAAATCCCTAGATTCGACGGTTGGGATAAAACCCTTGATCCGACGGTTGGGATAAAAAATCCTAGATCCTATGGTTGATGAAATCCTAGATCCTCCAACCTCCTTGGGCGCCAACTTGAGGATGAGGTGTTTCATCCAACCACCTTGTGCCACCTCACCTTATTTTGGGCGTCCACCACAAGGAAGCTTGGTGATGGTTTGGATGTCCACCTTGATGCCACATCACCCTTTGTACCAAAACACGAGTCAAGTCCAAATTCACCCCCTTGAAATTCGAGCTCTTCTCGAGGCTGGAACTTGACTAGCAGTTGACTGTAGTCAAAGGGTTTTGGACTGCAGTACAAGTTAGCTTAAAATATAAAGTACGATGGTTCTAACCATCTGATCTCGACCTAGACCTTCCATTGGAGGTATTGGGTCGGATCTACGCTTAACGACCTTGCTTCGCTTTCACACGAGCTTACCTTGTAGCCTCGCTTCCGGTCTTCACCCGAGTACCTCGGCTTCCTCCGAAGTCCCTCTGGCGTTGCCCGACCACCTCGGTTCCCACCGGGTGTCGCAGACCTTCCGCTCAACTTTAGCATTTCTGCACACTTAATTGAGCTCGTAAGATAACAAATATACCCTTAACTATTGAGCCTTTTGCCATAATCAAAATACCGGTTCGACTTTGGTGCCCACTGCACCAACATCGTCCACGAGAAGGATAGGACATACGGTAGAAGATCGTAAGGTATAAAGTTTTATAACTTTAATTTCAGATCTGAGCATGTTCTTATATATGATGATTATACATGTGTGTATATGAATATATATTGTATAATCATGGACCCCGAAGACAAACACAAAAACCGGCGATCCGTCCGTCGTCTCTTCCGCGGCTAACCAACTAGAAGAGTTGTGTTGCTTGAATGACTAGTTTGTTCAAGCGACCACTCGAGTTGTTAGCACGACGATGAATAGGTGTTGCTAAGGAAGCTCATCCCATCCGGATTAATCCTTTCATTAGTGAAAATTTTAATCCGGGGACATGGGAGCCAATGAGCCTCCGAAGCGACACCCATCAAATGGTATCAGAGCCATGGTTTCCGGTTTTGTGTGTTTTGGATTCGGTTAATTTTTTATGCATTTTTCATATATTATATGTGCTGGATGATAGTAGGATATGCGTAGTTTAACTTTTTGGTTGCAGGCATAAGATCCGACTATTATGGCCATGTGTGTGTATGTGAATGGATGTGTGTAAAAATTTATTATTTGAATCCTCGGGGTTGACGAGGCTAGATTAGTATTTAATTTTTGTAATTAAATACGGCATTGTTTAGCCAATCATTTTAGTTTACTTTCGATCTAGATTATTTGTACACTCCTTCGTGGAGTATAGGATCGATGGATGTAATTAAAATGATTTATCTCGGCTCGGATCTTTTTGGTGACTTGCGCACGGGAAAAGATGGAGCGGACGAGGTGGCGACACGACGGGATGCGTATTGGAGAACAATGCCATAATAGTTGGAAAAATTCTGATTTTTCCATATTTATTGCTTATTTGTTTTATATGCATGTTGTGTTTGTTTTTAAAATTCCTCGATTTCAATTTACTAAGTGGGAGAGGGACATTTTAATTAATTCCCGCGGCCTCCATTACAATTTGACGTGTGATGCAAACAAACTTGTGTGTTGGTTCTGAGTGCCTTCCTCCCCGAGGACGGGTTTGTTTGCGGATCACTAGGTCAAATAATGGTTATAGGAAATTATCTAGGAGCGTGTGTACTTCCACAGAGGTAAGGCACATAATCCAAAATAATTCCCTTAGTATCGTGTAATGGTGCACACTTAGATGCAAATAAAAATATCCTCCCCATAGGAGTCACTGCTTTTATTTGTAGGGCCAAAGAGGAACCAACTATTAATTTTATTTGTCAAAAGTAAGGTTGACAAGATAATAAAATTAATGGGTAAAACCTCCTCTTACAAATGTAGAATTCGTATACGTCCACACAGAGTGGCATACGAAATTCTCGGTGTTTTGAGGTGTTGGTTGATTTCGGGATTTTATTGTTTTGAGGAATCAATAATATTTGAAATCTAATATTTTGATCATTGTGATTCTTAGGATTTTCAAATGGCTTTCAACCCACTTGCTATGATACTAAAGGAAACAAACTTACTATACCCAAATTATACTGATTGGAAAAGAAAAATGGATAGTGTCTTAACTGTCAATGAGTGTCCTCCTAGGGTTGCGAATGATTCTGGGGAAAAGGAACTTTTCGGATACCAGAATCAAGCTGCTAGGAAGGAAGCCATGGTTGCTCAGAAGGTTTCTACTTCTATGCCGAAAGGCAAGAAGAAGAAGAAACAAGGTAGAGCAAAGGTGGTGGGTGGACCTCAGAGAGGAGTGAAGAAGCCGAAAGGCAAGTACTTCACTTGTAAACAGACTGGACATGGGAAGAAAGACTTCCCCAACCTAAAGAAGAACAGAGGTATATCTTCTGCCTTAGTCGTTGAAACATGTTTAGTGGTGTTATCTACCGGTACCTGGTGTGTAGATACGGGAGCCACTGATCATGTCTGCAATTCTTTGCAGGGGTTCCAGGAAACCCGACGACTAGCTGAGGGAGAAATTACCGCCTACATGGGCAATGCTTCAAAGGTGGTCGCTATTATGCAAAGGGGAGATGTTTACTTATCTTTTGATAGGAATAAAGTTTTGGTTTTGAGAAATTGTCTTTATGTACCTACATTTAGAAAGAATTTGATTTCGGTTTCTAAATTATTTGTGGATGGATATTCTGTTTCTTTTAATGACAGAGTTGTTATAAAAAGAAATAGAGAGATTATCTGTTCAGGTACATTGGTTGGCAATTTGTATACTCTTGAACCAAAAACTCCCACGATGCATAGAGAAGTGAATAACTCATCTTCTAAGTCTAAAAAGAGAAAAGAACCTTCGCAGATGAACCATACATATCTTTAGCATCTAAGGCTTGGTCATATTAACCTTAGCAGAATTCAAAGGTTGATAGCTGATGGACCTTTGGGTTCATTAGTGGTGGAGGATCTCCCAACCTGCGAATCTTGCTTGGAAGGTAAAATGACCAAGAGGCCTTTCAAGGCCAAGGGGTATAGAGCCAAAGATGTGTTAGAATTGGTTCATTCTGATTTGCGGTCCTATGTCTATCCAGCAAGAGGTGGTTTTGAATATTTCGTCTCTTTTATAGATGATTATTCAAGATATGGATACATTTACTTGATGCGCCGCAAGTCTGAATGCTTTGACAGGTTCAAAGAATTCAAGGCTGATGTGGAGAACCGTCAAGGTAAAAGTATCAAGACATTACAATCTGATCGTGGTGGCGAGTACCTCTTGGGAGAGTTTAGGAGTTACTTATCAGAGGCTGGGATTCAATCCCAATTGTCCGCACCTGGCACACCCAGAATGGTGTGGCGGAGCGGCGAAAGGACTCTTATGGAGATGGTCGATCTATGATGAGTTATTCCGAAGTTACCTGTTTGCCTCGGGGTATGCACCGATACGGCAATGTACACTGAACTTGGTTCCATCTAAATCAGTACCTTCTACCTCAGAGAATTGTGGATCGGCGCAAAGCCTAGTCCGAGACATATATATTCGGATATGAGTCCAAAGACATGTGCCAAAGTCTGTAAGTTGGAACCTCGCATGTAGTGTGCATGTTTGTTGGCTACCCTAAGGGAGCGAAAGCTGGTTTGTTTTATAATCCTAGAGATCAGAGGGTGATCGTTAGCGCGAATGTCAGATTTCTAGAAGAGGATTATGTAATGAACCACAACCCCAAGAGTAGGATTGTTCTTGAGGAGTTGGCAGGGGAAGTCCCGACTTCAGTACCACCGGTACAAGAGGAGACACCACAAGTCACTGCACCGCGTGTCACAGAGCATACACAGGAGGCACCTCATCGTAGTGGGAGGGTTGTTAGACAACCCGACAGATTCATGTTTTTGGGAGAGTCTTCGGACTTAGTCCCTGGTGAACATGAACCTGATCCCTGGACATATGACGAGGCACTCCAAGATAGAGATGCTGTATCTTGGCAAAGTGCGATGAATTCAGAGATAGAATCTATGGATTCTAATCAGGTCTTGGAGCTAGTAGAACCACCCGATGGTGTAAAAGCCATTGGATGCAAGTGGATCTACAAGAGAAAGAGAGGAGTAGACGGGAAGGTTGAGACCTTCAAAGCTAGGCTTGTTGCGAAAGGGTATACTCAGAAAGAGGGCATCGATTATGAGGAGACCTTTCGGGTATATCTTAAGTCTATCCGGATTCTCTTATCTATAGCTGCTCATATGGATTATGAGATTTGGCAGATGGATGTCAAGACAGCTTTCCTTAATGGAAGTCTTGAGGAGAACATCTATATGTGGCAACCAGAGGGATTCGTTGCTAAAGGCAAAGAGCATCTTGTATGTAAGCTTAATCGGTCCATTTATGGATTGAAGCAAGCTTCTAGATCTTGGAACATCCGCTTTGATGAGGTAATCCAGTCATATGGATTTATTCAAAGTCCGGATGAGCCTTGTGTATACAAGAGATGTGACGGAAACGTAGTGGTGTTTCTTGTACTATACGTAGATGACATTTTGTTAGTTGGAAACAATATCAAAGTGTTATCAGACGTAAGGGTATGGTTGTCCAAACAGTTTGACATGAAGGACTTGGGAGAAGTGGGACACATCCTTGGGATCAAAGTTATAGGGATCGCAAGAAAAGGATGTTGTGCTTGTCTCAAGCTTCATACATTGACACTATCCTTGCTTGTTTTAGCATGCAGAACTCCAAGAAAGGTTTTCTACCTTTTAGGCATGGAGTTCCTTTATCTAAAGAGATGTGTCCCAAAACATCAAAGGAGATAGAGGACATGAAGGCGGTTCCTTATGCTTCGGCAGTAGGAAGCCTTATGTATGCTATGCTCTGTACGAGACCGGATATCTGCTTTGCCGTGGGCATGGTTAGCAGATATCAGAGTAATCCTGGACAGGGACATTGGACTGCGGTAAAGCATATATTGAAGTACTTGAGAAGGACTAGGGATTATATGCTGGTTTACCGGGCAGATCAATTAGTCCCTGTGGGTTACACGGATTCGGATTTCCAATCGGATAGGGACAAGAGTAAGTCTACCTCAGGGTTTGTGTTTACTTTTGGAGGTGGAGCCATAGTATGGAGGAGTGTCAAGCAGAAATGCGTGGCGGACTCTACCATGGAAGCTGAGTATGTGGCAGCCTCTGAGGCAGCCAAGGAAGCTGTATGGCTCAGGAACTTCTTGATGGACTTGGATGTGATTCCTGGTTTGCCCAGAACTATCACAATTTATTGTGATAACAGTGGTGCAGTTGCAAACTCGAAGGAACCACGAGTCCACAAGGCAAGTAAACACATAGAGCGCAAGTACCACCTTATACGAGAGATCGTAAAGCGAGGAGAAGTTGCTGTCGCCAAGATTGCATCAGAGGATAACCTGGCGGATCCATTCACTAAGGCCCTTCCAAATAGCGTTTGATAGGCATGTGGAGGACATGGGGATCAGATGTATGGCACTGTGATGACAGCTTAGTCTTTTAGTATAAGTGGGAGATTGTTAGAATGTATACTGAAAGCCTAGCTCTTTTTGTATGAACATTTTATTTTGAAATAAGAATCACATGATCATTGTTTGCACTTTATATATTTATTATATGTGTGTGCATATTGTCTAATATTTTACATTGTAGATAACATGGTGCTTGGTGTGGCACAGAAGATCATGTTATCAGTCCCTTATAAAATATAAGTAGAGGCTCACAACCAAGATGGTTTTGGACAAACCATTGGCATGGTTGTAGTGTAGCTTGGTATTGTTTTATCTTGAACATAGAGTTACACTAGTACACTTAGGTGTATTGAGCAGGACCGACATAGAGGTGATTCAAATTAGTGCTGACTACATAATTGAATCGGACCTCGGATATTATGTTGTACATGCTCTTAATCCCGATATAATAACGGGCACATGTACTTAGTATTTATTTCTTTGATTTACCAGTGGATGAGATTTAGATGGATTAAATCAATATGCCCGGTAAGTTGGGAAATAATATTATTTACATGGTGTGCCGTTGATTATAGGAGGAAACCGTGTCCTATATATTAGGTTGATGATGTCCCCTTGAGGAGCTCATAAGGTTCATCATGTAAACCCAGCTGGTTGACTTAGTCAACATGATGATAAGGTTGAGTGGTACTACTCGAGGAGTTAGATGTTGATTAATTGATGGTTAGTAAATCAATTAATTGACGGACATTCGATATCTTAAACACGGGGAGATTAATGTACAAATAATATATGGAGCCCATATTGATTTATGGGGGTTGGTGAGGTAGTTCAATGATGATCCTCTAGTGGAATGGAACATCATTGATGGATCAAGTTTGTGTGGTTCCGATCCATCGGGTGGCCGAGACCCAACTCCTCCTTATGGTCCCTATCGTAGCCTAATATAATCCTTGTGAAGTCTAGATCCAAGAATGTAAAAACAAAACCTAGAACCAACGGTTGGATTAAATCCATAGATCCGATGGTTAGGATGAAACCCTAGAACCAACGGTTGGATTAAATCCATAGATCCGATGGTTAGGATGAAACCCTAGAACCAACGGTTGGATTAAATCCATAGATCCGATGGTTAGGATGAAACCCTAGAACCAACGGTTGGATTAAGACCATAGATCCGATGGTTAGGATGAAACCCTAGAATCGACGGTTGGGATTAAATCCCTAGATCCGACGGTTGGGATAAAACCCTTGATCCGACGGTTGGGATAAAATCCTAGATCCTATGGTTGGGATGAAATCCTAGATCCGACGGTTGGGATCAAATCCCTAGAACCGACGGTGGAGATTAAATCCCTAGAACCGACGGTGGAGATTAAATCCCTAGATCCGATGGTGGAGATTAGAGGAGGCTTAAGCCTAAATTCTAGAATTAGGGTTTGGCTCATCCTTGGTTGGGCGGCAACAAATCTTAAAAGGGATAAGGTTGGTTGGGCTGCAAGAATATAGGAGTTAGTTCCTATATTTTAGGCTAACCAACTTTCTCCTAAATTCTATAAATAAAGGCTTAGGCATTGGGAGAAAATAGGTTTTTTGGATTGGAGAATTAGGGTTTGGCTCATCCAAGAGTTGTGAGGCAACAAACCCTAGAGTAGATAGGGTTTTTGGGTGTCTAAGAAAGAGGGTGGCAAGGTGATAGTTCTCCCTAAGGTTTTTGGCAGCGCCTCTTTCCCTTCTCATCATTGGCCGGTTCTCTTCTTCCTCCTCTCTTGCTCCTTGGTGGCCAGCGGATCTCCAACAATTGGTGGCCGGTGCTTCTCCAACATCTAGGTGGCCGGCGGCAACAATACAACAAGTTGGCCGGCACTCATCCAATCGTTCCTTGGCCGGCGGTTGCATCAAACTCTCTTGTTTGGTGGCCGGTTCTAGAAAGGAAAGGTTTTGGTGGTTCTTCTCTTTGTTCGCAGCGGACAAGGAAGAGAAGAACGTGATCTAGAAGGCTTCTACTCGTGGAGGATCTTCGTCCACACGTCGTCCACGAGAAGGATAGGACATACGGTAGAAGATCGTAAGGTATAAAGTTTTATAACTTTAATTTCAGATCTGAGCATGTTCTTATATATGATGATTATACTTGTGTGTATATGAATATATATTGTATAATCATGGACCCCGAAGACAAACACAAAAACCGGCGATCCGCCCGTCGTCTCTTCCGCGGCTAACCAACTAGATGAGTTGTGTTGCTTGAACGACTAGTTTGTTCAAGCGACCACTCGAGTTGTTAGCACGACGACGAATAGGTGTTGCTAAGGAAGCTCATCCCATCCGGATTAATCCTTTCATTAGTGAAAATTTTAATCCGGGGACATGGGAGCCAATGAGCCTCCGAAGCGACACCCATCAGTTTCTTCGATTCTAGGATTAGAGAGTAGTTTGTGTGTGTGGAATATGTTATTCCAAATTAAATTATGTACTTGAGTTTATATTTGCAATTGGTATTAGCTTAGACCAATATCTATGTGTTTTTGTTCTTCTATCTATTGTGGTTAGCCGATACGAGGGATGACAACCCTCGTATCTAAGATTTAGGGGATATAAAGAGGAACCTAGGGGTTGGCCTCATCTCCTGTAACTATGGATAGATGGATGTGATAGAATTGGAAACGATTCGTCGCAGGGATTAATTCGGCATCCTCATACCGCCTATCCCGTCCATGTAAGGCAGAGAATGTTGGACTATCCGAGCCATAAAAACCATTTTTTGCCACGGATCCATGCGAAGATTAACAAAAATAATACATGTACATGTTAAGAAAACTTATATCTGTCTTAGATATACATGTGAAGAGCATTACCCTTGTAGCGACGCCCTTCGCTTATCCCGCTCGTCCAAACGGCTTGCCGGATCTCATAGAGTGTCAAGCGTAAACTCTTCTACAAGTATCCACACGAACAACAGGTGGAGAAGACAACTTAGAGTGTGCTAGCACCCTAAGAAGCTCACGGCAAGAAGGATGAGGGAGATCACAAGAGAGGAGGAAGGAAGAAGATGAAGTTAATTCCCACTAACTTCACACTAATGCACATCTAAAGTGGCCAGCCACTTCATGGAGGGTTAAATACCTCCATGTAATACAAAGAGCCATGGCTCTTAGTTTCCCTCATGAAGTGGCACACCATGATGTGTCCATGATGATCTGGTACATCATTATTGGCCGGTCCCATGCCAAGTCAACAAGATGTGGCATTTGGTTAAGTCAAACTTGACCTTTCATCTTCCCTCTCAAGTAAAGTCAAACTTGACCTCTTATCTCCCATAGTTGATCAAATCCAACCATTTGATTCAAGTCACTTTAATTTAATGAATCTATATTCATTAGTTTAAATTGACTCAATGAATCAAATCTAAATTAGACTCATTTAACACTTGAATCAAATTGACTCCAACTCAATTAGTCTACTTTGGATTACTCTTAATCCAATTTGGTTCATCACATGAACCTAATCCTCATGGTCTATCATATGAACCTAATCTCCATCTAATTGCCCTTTGTGTGTGACCCTATAGGTTCTTGTAACGTTGACAATGCTCCTAAATCGATTTAGAAACATAAGCAATGAGCGGTATCTAGCAACACATCATTGCTACCCAAGTTACAAGAATGTTGAGATCCAACATCACCTTTGTAACTCTCACAATATGTGACAATGCCCCTCTATCCTTGACATCTAGATTGACTAATTGAGGCATAGACCGTGTAATCCTCTATACAATATATATCTTGAACTCCAAGTAGACTCACTCTAATCAAATGAGCTCAATATCTCATATTGACTCATTTGGGCAAGGCCATGCACTTAGTGGTCTCACTCTATCAAGAATCATGATGTCACTCCAGTCATATAGGAGGGATAGATCCCATCTACATCACTCACATCTCTCCGCATAATTTGTTACATACCCAGTAATCACCTTTATAGTCCACCCATTTACGGGTGACGTTTGAGGAAGCCAAAGTATGCAACTTCTTATGTAGGGAACCATGGTGACTTCAGGTCCAAGGACTAATAGTCACATGAGAAAGTATATGACACTCATATAACGATCCATGATACTTTCTCATGGCGGGTCATTCTTATACACATTCTCCAATGCACACCCATGTGTCAACTTAATATCTCATATCCATGACTTGTGAGATCAAGTCATCGAGTTGACCTACATGCTAGTCTCTTCGCATTAACATTGTCCATGAATGTTAATACTTGACTAGGAATGATTAAGAGTAGTGTTCTCTATATCATCTCATTATTGATTCAACCAATCGATTGATATAGATAAGAACTTTCTACTCAAAGATGTTATTATACATAGTTATTTGGCACCAATAAAAGTAAGTATAATAACCATAAAGAAATGCCTTTATATATATAGGAATATGATACAACAAGTCCATACAACAATCATCATATGATTGACTCTAAGGCTTTCACTAACAATCTTCCACTAGCACTAGTGTCAATCACTATAGTATCTAATACCCAATGACCTAGTGTGATCATCATGCTTTTTTTGTGCCAAAGCCTTGGTCAAGGGATCTGCGACGTTAGCCTCTGTGGGTACTCTGCAAACTTCACATCTCCTCTATCGATAATCTCTTGAATGAGATGGAAGCGTCGTAATATGTGTTTGGTCCGCTGGTGTGAGCGAGGTTCCTTAGTTTGCGTAATAGCTCCATTGTTGTCACAATAGAGCTCTATAGGATTTGCTATGCTAGGAACCACCTCAAGCTCAGTAATGAACTTGCGGATCCAAACTGCCTCCTTTGCTGCCTCTGATGCAGTAGTATACTCGGTCTCTATTGTAGAATCAGCAACTGTGTCCTGTTTCGAACTCTTCCAGCTCACAGTGCCACCATTCAAGCAAAACACGAACCCTGACTGCGATCTATAATCATCCTGATCAGTTTGGAAGCTGACATCACTGTAATCCTTTACAGTTTGCTCCTCATCGCCTCCAAATATCAAGAAATTTTCTTTAATCCTTCTTAAGTACTTAAGAATATTCTTGACTACTATCCAGTGATGCTCACCTAGATCTGACTGGTATCTACTCGTCTTGCTTAAAGCATACGAGACATCAGGACGAGTACATAGCATGGTGTACATGATAGATCCTATGGTAGATGCATAAGAGATCTTATCCATGCGGTCTCTCTCCTCTCTAGAAGAGGGACTTTGAGTCTTCAAAAGACTCACACTATGTGACATCGACAGAAGTCCCTTCTTGGAATTCTGCATGGCAAATCATAGTAATACCGTGTCAATATATGTACTCTGACTTAGGCTGAACAATTTCTTAGATCTATCTCTATAGATCTTGATGCCTAGAATACAGACTGCTTCACATAAGTCCTTTATTGAGAAACACTTCCCTAGCAAAGTCTTCATAGACTGTAGCGAAGGAATATCATTCTCAATGAGTAGTATGTCATCCGCATAAAATACAAGGAAGACAATTGTGTTCCCATTAACCCTCTTTTAGACACAGGATTCATCTTCATTCTTGATGAAACTAAACTGTTTGATCGCATCATCAAATTGAAGATTTCATCTCCGAGAAGCTTGCTTTAGCCCATAAATAGACCTTTACAGCTTGCATACTTTGTCAGTATGCTGTGGATCTACAAAACCCTCAGGTTGTGTCATGTACACATCCTTGAGCAAGTTTCCATTCAGAAATGCGGTCTTGACATCCATCTTCCAGATCTCATAATCGTGGTATGTTGCAATAGCAAGCAAGATCCGAATGGACTTAAACATCGCAACTGGAGAAAAGGTTTCATCATAGTTAATACCATGAATTTTCTTGAAACCTTTAGCTACCAATTGGCCCTTATAGGTATGCGTAAGTCCATCCATGTCATTCTTTCTCTTAAAGACCCACTTACACCCAATGAGTTTGATGCCTTCGGGTGGATCAACTAAAGTCCATACTTGGTTGGTGTACATGGATTCCATCTCGGATCTCACGGCCTCTAGCCATTTCTCAGAATCTAGGCTCATCACATCTTCCTGATAGGAGGTAGGCTCATTATCAATGAGCATAACGTCATCATGGTCAGACAAGAGAAATGAGTATCTCTCAGGCTGACGACGTACCCTATCAGACCTGTGAAGAGGTAGGTCTACATGAACAAGTTGTTGTTCCACAACTCTTTGTGCAACAATCTCATCACCCACAACACTTTATGGTTCCTATTCAACCTCCATCAAGGCTTCAGTGTTATGGTCCTTATCTTGAATTTCTACAAGATCGAATGTACTCCCACTAGTTTTTCTAGAAACAAAATCCCTTTCTAGAAATACCCCAGTCTTTGCCACAAACACTTTGTGTTGACTGGGAATGTAGAAGTAATATCCCTTCGTTTCCTTGGGATATCCAACAAAATAACACTTATCAAATTTAGGTCCCAATTTGTCTGAGACTTAACGTCGAACGTAAGCCTCACAATCCCAAATCCTCATGAAAGACATCTTGGGATTTTTCCCTGTCCATATCGTATATGGTGTCTTTATCACAACTTTGGATGGAACACGGTTAAGAGAGAAGGCTGCTGTGTCTAGAGCATATCCTCAAAAGGATATAAGAGGATCTGTGTGACTCATCATAGATCATACCATAGCTAATAGGGTATGATTCCTCCTTTCGAATAAACCATTCCACTGTGGTGTTCCAGGATGAGTGAGTTGGGATAGAATCCCACACCCAGCTAAATAGTTATGAAACTCATTCCACTGTGGTGTTCCAGGAGGAGTGAGTTGGGATAGAATCCCGCACCCAGCTAGATTGTCATGAAACTCATGGCTAAGGTATTCACCACCTCGATCTAATCGAAGCATCTTTATACTCTTGCCAAGCTAGTTTTGTACTTCATTCTTGAATTCTTTGAACTTTTCAAAGGATTCTGACTTATGTGTCATCAGATACACATAACCATATCTACTGAAGTCAATAGTAAATGTAATGAAGTACCTATAACCACCTTTAGCAGTAACATTGAAAGGGCCACATATGTTAAATACTGAAATTTAAAATACTAAATTTAATGGCAAAAAAATTTAGGAAAATAATTCTAGGAATTATTTTGGGAATTTTAGAAAATTTTAGGGGTTTTTAGAAATTTTTATGGAATTAAATGGGGCCTTGTATGAAAAGTTGGTATTGTCACCCGTACAGGGGAGATGCTGTCGGATTTTCATATGGCGGGAACTCCCTCGGGGCGTGACAATTTATTGGTATTAGAGCATAGGTTCCAAGTTCCTTAGGGTCTTTGGGTTTTCGGAGTTTGTCACATTTTGGCAGGTTAACTGGGGTATTTTCAGAGTTGTACGAATTTCTGACGATTATTATATTTGGTAAATTCGAGGTATTATTGACGAGGTCAATTTGGAGATTTGGCAGCAACAGGACATCTCCAGACAGCTAACAGGTGAATAAATTCTAGAAAATTTTCTAGATTTAGTGCATATTTGTATTGGTTATATTGGTTATGCGGTGGTATCATGTTCTGTCTAGTATTTTTTTTAACTTTATATCTGTTAGACTGTTAGATTTTTAGGTTGTTGGTTTATCGTTAGAATATGGTTATTAATTGCTATTATTACTATACGTAGCTAGTTATCATTGTGATATTAATGATTGGATATTATTGGTAGATGTTTACCTCTTACTTATTGGACTAGTATTAGGATTGGACTAGTATTAGAAGTGGACTAGTTGAATAATATGACTAAGATGGATAAATTTGTAGAAGGTATACATATAGGTTCTTGAACTCTCTAGATCCTAGTGCATGATGACATGATTACATTGCTTACGTAGTTTAGGGTATATATAGGCATCTGATGCTTTATTTAGTACTGCCTTGACTTTATTTTGGCATGACCCTTTAGTTATACCCTAATTAATTTCAGCCATTGATTGCCATTAGTATGACTATGCTGTCGTTTATTAGACAGTGTGTTACATGTTTATATGGTTATGTGTTATTGAGGTGGATACCATGACGGAGATTAGTAGAGATAGTATAACATAAATGAGGTTATTCTGTAGGAGTGGATCTCAGGAATGAAACATTAGTAGAACCCTAGGTGTTGGAATCCTAGGCTTAATAACCCGGATGTGCATATTGGTATATGTATATCCATTTATTGTTTCGGTGATATGGTGATCGGACTAGTAGAGTTTGTATGGTTAGGATGTGATTAATCCTTACTATATCTTCCATTCTTGGTTGAGAGAGAATCTATAGTAGAGTCTCTCTATAGGTAGGTGCTTTGTATATATGTGGTCAATCATGCCTCCCAATCAAGGTTGAGATGATCTACTGTAAGGTTATATTCTTGCGTTATTCGTTCGGAGTTGGTGATAATCGGATTTGTATGACGCCTGTAGCTAGTTAGCTACTTTATGTCTTAAGTACACACGAGATATGTTCGTGGTAGCATGTTGTAGCATGCATGATTAAACTGGTAGAAATGATATAATTTAGGCTTAACCCTCTTGTCGTACTTATTAGTAGATGGGTTGTTCTTATTGGCTTCGATAGACGTTTCCTGTTAGCTGGGACGAAACCCTATGATTACTCGTCTCGACGTGTTTATTAGTGGATTTATGATTTTATCGACCTTGATAATCGTTCAGGTTAGAAGAGTTGGAACCTCTAGACTTAACCATCTCGACTTATTTATTTATAAGTTGATGATCTTTACCGACTTTGGTAAACATTTCATTTTAGAGGTGTTGAAACCCTCGCTTGATCGTCTCAATGGGCTTAATTGTAGATCGATGATCCTTATCGATTTTGATAGACGTTCCATGCGAGATGTATTGGATAACCTAGGCTTAACAACCTAGGATAGTCGACTGCCCACGCAACCCACTAGTGGTAGCATGTTGTTGTGTGCAGTCAATAACTATATATTTATATACAGCCTGTCTATCCACGAGTTCTATTCGTGGTAGCATGTAGTTGCAGGTAGACAGTGCTATTGATTGTCGGCCCACGAGTTACGTTCGCAGTAGCTCATAGATAGTTCCCTTTGTATTTCCTCGAGAGCCACGAGGCTTTGTCATGGTATCGGGATGCACATTGCCTATAGATTGCAGTGGTTGTGTATGTTGCAGGTATATCTGTTATACTGCTGACCAGGTTAGTTACAGACTGATATTGGTACTCTGAGGGTTGGGTTACTCTAGCTTGTTCCCTGTGACTTCCATTATGTGGATTATGATTATGCACTATTATCTATACATCCACAGAGTGGTTGTACTCACCCCCTCCTCACTTATCCTCTAGGTTAACTGATAGAGGACGTGCCCGGTTGACCTACCTTCGTGTCGCTCAGAGAGTTCCTTGCCGTGCTTGTCCCATCGGTATTGCATTTTATTTATGCACTTTGGATTTTGTCGCAGTTTGATTTGGTATCATAAAACTATTTTACTTTAATTGATATATGTTTAGTCGTGCATGCATGCAGTTAATAAAATACTTATATTTCTATTATTATTTTGAGGTTTTTACCAGATCTGGTCCAGGTATTTCTGAATATTGTCACTAAGGGGCTCCTTTGTCATTTGGATGACGGATATGCCCCCAGGACGTGACAATTTTATTGGTTTGCGGTTTTGGTTTGTGAGTTTTGTGTTTCGAGGATTTTCTTTTCCTTGGATTTTTGGGAGTTCTCGGGTTTTGGGACCAGGCGAGCTGAAGGATATCTCTGAGCTATAGGAAAAGTATTGTCTTTAGTGGTTACTGTACTTTAGTGGTTAGGAAGAGTATTGACTTAGTGAAATTGCCCCTACTCATGGTCGGGGACGAGGTCGAGGACGTAGTGATCTTACAGAACCTGACGATGATTTCATAAGTACAGACTCTTTAGAGGTGCCGACTGATGACGAATTAGGAAACTAGGGATTTGGCCTGCTAGCCACCAATTTGAAGGACAAGGAGTAAACACCTCAGAAAATATCAGTCCCTACTATTAGTGATTTGATTTTGGATAAGGCGTGAATACCTACATTGGTCAAGATGATGAAAGATCGTTTTACCTTGTTATAGGAGGTATTGCAGGGGACATTTATCTGTCCCAGTATTTCTTCTAGAGAAGATCCGAAACTCTTTGTTAAAAGAGAGATGGACCTTTGAGATTATGCATCGGTTATCGATGATAGAATGTAGTAGTTGTAGAAGGAAATGAATATTCTTCATTGTGGATAGAAGATCTATTTAGATCAGCTATACGACACCTGTGTATACTCTAGGATTGATCTATGGCTGGTGGGTTGATATTGTAGTGACATGGTGTCATACAATTATCATTGTTGTTGTGATGATTATTATATCATCAGCCTAGAGTAAAGAGAATGCAGGTGTGTAGCGATGACAATTTCATACTTGGTATGAATTGTATGAGCTTGTGATTATCTTACTAGACTTATTGACGACTTAGTCGTCCAGGGATTTGGGAAGTCGTGTATTCTGGACACGATTGGATCAGTTGTGCACTCGGTCGTCGTAGATGGTGGTTTCTTGGTATTGATTTGATGATTACCATAGATATGGATAGGATGCTCTAGCAGTACTACATCGCTGACTGGTTGAACCAGGAAGGTGATGGAATTTACTTGGTCTAAAGCTTGTGAAACTAGTTTCAGGGCTCAGACGATGATTGGCTTTTACGCCAGTGTTGATTAATCATTCTGGTGTGGATGGAGGAGTAGTGTACATGGATGCATCATTTCGGGGATCGAAGCGATTCTGATACTATTGAATAAGACGTTTCCTAAGCTTACGACAATTAAAGAACTGCGAGGTAAGCCGTCATATATATGACGTGGACTTAGCAGTGATTATGTTGTTTTGTAGAGGTGAGGAGCAGTAATGCTCATGGGGTTTTGGCTAGCTACTGGATAGCTACTATAAAGTAGCTGGAACACGAACGATTGTAACAAGGAAGTTTGGTCGCGATAGCCTTCCATGCACTTACAGAGTGTATGGTGGAGTGGATTTTGGACTGTAGATGGACTTCTCTTGTAAAAAGATAATTTCCCATCTCTGACTCCGAGGAGGATAGTGGTTTCCGGAGTTGCATTAGTTTAAGGAAGAGATGCTTCAGGAAATTCCGATTCCGAAATGGAAGTTGGAAGCATATTATTATGGATTTTGTGGTGGGTTTGCCTAGGACACATCAAGGTCATGACACAATTTGGGTAGTCGTTGATCGACTAACCAAATCCACGCACTTCTTAGCGATTCGGAAGACCGACTCTTTGGATCGTTTGATAGAGTTATATTGTCGGGATATCATCAAATTGCATGGTGTTCCTTTGAGCATTATATCAGATAAAGATCCGCGGTTCACGTCTCGATTCTGGCAGAGTCTGCAGTAGACCTTAGGCACACAGTTTCGTTTTAATACTGCATTCCATCCGTAGACAGATGGACAGTCTGAGCGGGCCATTTAGACACTAGAGGACTTGCTGAGGTCCTGTGTTATGGATTTCAGGGGAAACATGGAGGACCAGTTACTAGGACCCATAGAGCTCAGTATGAGGCAGAGTTGGTCCGTACTATCAGACATAGGATGGTAGAGGCGCAGGATCGTCAGAAAAGTTATGCAGATCGGAGACGGAGACCTCTGGAGTTCTCTATTGGTGATCATGTATTCCTGCGAGTCTCGCCCACGAAAGGGGTGAAGAGATTTGGCCTCCGTGGTAAGCTAACTCCTAGGTACATTGGTCCGTTTGAGATTTTGGAGAGGATCGGAGCAGTCGCTTACCGCTTAGTGCTACCACCATCTTTGACGGGTATTCATGATGTGTTCCATGTGTCCATGCTGAGGAAGTATGTGTCAAAATCTACACATATACTGTCAGATGTGTCAGGTTCCATTCAACCTAATGCTACTTACGCAGAGGTTCTAGTACGGATTCTGGATCACAAGGAACGACAGTTGCGGAACAAGATTGTGCGACTTGTCAAGGTCGGGTGGAGTCACTACACCGATGAGGGGGCTACTTGGGAGCTTGAGGAAAAGATCAGAGCTCAATATCCCCATCTGTTTACTTAAGGTACGTGAGATATGTTTTCAGTACTGGTGGTATCTCTTACTCATTATGCATCTGAGTAGGAAATTTGGGGACCGAATTTTTATTAGTGGGGGAGAATGTTAAATACTGAAATTTAAAATACTAAATTTAATGGCAAAAAAATTTAGGAAAATAATTCTAGGAATTATTTTGGGATTTTTAGAAAATTTTAGGGATTTTTAGAAATTTTTCTAGAATTAAACGGGGTCTTGTATGAAAAGTTGGTATTATTACCCGTACAGGGGAGATGCTGTAGGATTTTCGTCTGGCGGGGACTCCCCCGGGGCGTGACAATTTATATCAAAATACCCGTCTGAATAAAAATGTCCGCAAGAATGAAATCATCACGACTGGGGACCTGCCTCGTGACCGAAACCTGCATATAACAACCATTATGATTAAGTACAATCATGCAACGACTGATCAAATCAAATCCTACATCTACTTTGTTGCCCGATCAACTAGATTGATCTAGTTATCCACGTAACCTAAACAAGACTTCACATCAATCCCTATCGACCATTAAACCAATTAACAACCTATTATGCATTTATAAACACTCATATCTGAACTTACAAATTTCCATCTTATTTCTCACAGCCCTCTTAACCTGTCAAAACCCCAAATCATAGCCACCACTACCTCTTCACTCCTCCACAGCCGAACCAACTTCATCCACTCATCACAAATCACAACACATCGATAACCATAGGATCTAGCAATTTACAGCTAATAGGAAAAGAATAGATCGAAGCTTACCAGTCCTAGAAAACTCCACCGGCAGCCAACTCTCCTCCTATCCTTGGTTCTTCTGAGCAAATTCGCACTCAAACACCGCTGCCCTATCAACAGATCAAGCTTAAAGAAGGAAAAATTCACAGCTTGAAACTTAGATTCCATCCTAGGTAAGAAGGAATTGACTATTACCTAGTTCCAATGACAATCAATGACTGAAATTAATTAGGGTATAACTAAAGGGTCATGCCAGAACAAAATCAAGGCAATACTAAATAAAGCATCAGATGCCTATATATACTTTAAACTACATAAGAAATATAATCATGTCATCATGCACTAGGTTCTCGAGAGTCAAAGAACCTATATATATACCTTCCACGAATTTTTCTATCTTAGTCATATTATTCAACTAGTCTAATCCTAATACTAGTCCAATCCTAATACTAGTCCAAATAGTAAGAGGTAAACATCTACCAATAATATCTAATCATTTATATCACAATGATAACTAGCTACGTATAGCATTAATAGCAATTAATAACCATATGCTAACGATAAACCAACAACCTAAAGATCTAATAGTCTAACAGATATAAGGTTAAAACAAGACTAGACAAAACATGATATCACCGCATAACCAATATAACCAATATAAATATGCACTAAATCTAGAAAATTTTCTAGAATTTATTTACCTGTTAGCCGTCTGGAGATGTCTTGTTGCCGTTAAATCCCCCATATTGACCTCGTCAATCATACCTCGAATTTCCGAAACATAAAAATCATCGGAAATCCGTACCAATCCAAAAATACCCCAGTTAACCTGTCAAACGTGGCATACTCCAAAAACCCAAAGACCCTAAGGAACTCGGAACCTACGCTCTGCTACCAAATAAATTGTCACGACCCGATGGAGTCCCCGCCAGACAAAAATCCGGCAGCATCTCCCCTGTACGGGTGACAATGCCAATTTACATACAAGGCCTACACGACCACTATACATCGTTTAACACGACCGGAATACAAACAACCCACGAAAATAATAAATTAGGCCTCTGGCCAACTATCAAAGAAAAAGGTAAACAGTCTACATAACTAGACTTACCCCTTCTGCCATCTGGGCAGGAATACCCAACCAAAACCAATCGAAATAAATCCGATCAAAGGTCCCTAAGGACATACCAAAACATCCACAGGTACAAATATCCAACTCCAGTCCTAAACATATATTCTAATCAAAATACCCAAAATCGTAAACACAAATAACAAATAGAACTTTCACAACGAGTGGGGTTTGGCAACTGGACTCTCTTGACAGCTTCATCCTGAAATAAATATAAATCAACGGGGTAAGTTCAAAGAACTCAGCGAGTATAGTCGATATGCAAAGTAAGATATAGCTAACAATAAAAATCATGCCAATACAGTCTCACATATAGGGTAAGCAAGAAATAAATGCAAAATGACTGTACTCACCTGAATCTCCTACCCTGATATAGGAGCATGTACCCTACTATAAGAGATAAAGTCATCACCATATATGAATATGAATCCTATATGCATGGCAATGATATGCAACATCCAAGGCATCAATAAAATAATGCAGCAAACACAATACAAATGCGATCCGTTCAAAGTGCATGCCGTGCAAATGACATGGTCACCCCTGACGCCAGTCAGCCGCCTCACACGCGATGGTGAAGCCGAGTGTGTAGGGCTATGACAACTGTACATTCTGCCATCACTGCTCCTGAGTGACCGAGTGGACAGGATGCTGTCGAAGTACACCTATCCTCCTGCCCCAAACAGAGTGGGGGAGCTAAGCTCTCATCTCCCAATGTCATAGACCAGAGGAGGGATCCCTGCTCACTACCACGCTGCCTCATCGCTACCCATGAGCGAACCAGCGGAGACTGACAGAGCAACTGCACACACCCTCCTGATGTACCACTAACTCATGGGTGGCAGCGTGTGCAGGCCATGTAACTGGCTGCGGGCTCAACTATAAAGGAACCCCATCCAGCCAGCATGCAATCATGTAAGATGGTGCATGATACTAAAGCATGTAAATCCAACTAAATACACTATCCGAATCATATGCACAATCAATATGTACATATCCATAATCCAAGTAACTATGATCCAAATAAAACAGGGAAGGTATAATCATAACCTATCACATACATGTATCAAGTAGGGACCAAAAACATACTAGGCATATAAACATGAAAATTATTACAAGCTATCCTAACTAGCATATCAACTTGACTATATCTAAAAGATAAGTCAAAATACCCGCCTGATAAAATATCCGCAAAAAGAACTAGATCGTCACGACCGTGAACCTGCCTCGTGACCGAAACCTGCATACAACATAACTATTGTTAAGCACAAAATATCATTCACCGACAAATCGAATACTTAATCGATTCCATCCATAACCAATTAATCTAAAGTAAATCCATCAAATCCAAGTACACAACAAATGATCGAATCGAATCCTACATCGACCTCATATCCAATCCACTAGATTGATTTAATTATCTTATTCAACCTAATCAATCCTCCATACATAATTACAGAACTGATCAACATCACACCGAACTCAAGAATCCAACTAACCATAGATCACTAAGAATTAACTCACACCCAAATCATATGACCAAAGAACAGACAACCACTGTCAATAACCTATAATTAAGTTATAATCATCCTGTATGTAATCCAACCAATCAATCATAGCCATCCCCCTTTGCAGCAATGGAATTTAACAACATCCTAAATAAATCCTTCATTTTCCTCAAGCTTAATTCACAACTCCACAACAATATACAGAACATCTCACCGATCAGAAATATGAATCCAACCTAACCCTAGGAGACTTATACATAGCTCAATCAAACCTTACCTCAAACTCAATCCAACACTTGGATCCCACAACTTTGCACCCACAATCCATTTACAACCGTTAACAACTCACCTAACGATAAACTCACAGCCAACAACACTCATTACATAGAGTCGAAATGGACTGCAAGAAACTAGAGTAAATTTAAGATATATATATATACCTGCAACAGAATTCCCCCCCTCGGCAGCCCTCCTTGCCAATAGCCCAGTCCACCGGAACCCTAACCCCAACACCGCTGCTCTAGCTCCTGCTAGAAACCCTATTCACCGACACCATACCACTGCCAAATTCATCAATCAATCTCACCGAAGGGAAGATGCTCAGCTATAACCTAGATCCTGTCCAAGGTACAAGGAACCCGACTCCTACCTTGCTCCGACGTCCACCGGCAGGGATCGCATCCCTCCAATGCTGGTCGACGAAACCGCAAGGTCGGCGCGGCACCGGGCAAAGGGCAACCGAAGAGGTAGGCACGTAGTGTGTGCGTGAGAGAGATGGCCGACGACAGAAAAATCAGGAAGAGAGATGATGGAGGCGTGGGAGAGTGACGGCGCAAAGTGAATGCCGCTCGTGAGCGAACCACTGCGGCTACGGCAAAGATAGGGAAGAGGAGGCTCAGCACCTCAGAGGCGAGACCGACGCGCGCGGCTGGGGTCGGCGAGGAAGAGGAGAACAACGAGAGCCGTCTGCCGGCACACATCGTCTGGTCGTTTGCGGAGAAGAGACCGTCGCAGAGAAGAGGGCGCCTGTGGAGAAGAGGTCTCTCGAAATCGGGAACTACCGAAGGAGAAAAGGTGTCATGGTGGGGAAAAAGAAAAAGAAAATAGAAACTTAGGTTAATGTCGTCGATTAACCCCCCTTTAAATAGACTCCTCCAAAGCCTATTTATTTTATCCCCGTAATTATCTCTTACGGATTCCGTTTAAATCCAGAAAAATTCCTAAAAATCCCAAAAAATTCCCAAGATTATTTTCTTAAATTTTTGGTCATTAAATTTAATATTTTAAATCTTCAGTATTTAACATTCTCCCCCACTAATAAAAATTTGGTCCCTAAATTTCCTACTCATATATTAGTACGAGATGTCACAACAACCATCTCAAGCATCTAGAGACAAGTCACACCTCAAGTGACCAAGTGGGGTTACTGATATCCCCAAAAATCTATCACACTTGCTTCCAGCAGCCCTTCCAAAGTATGAATAGTATCTTTATATCGACCACCTATCAAAAAGTACATAACTGTACCGGAGTGGAGCTCTAGATCCGTGACCTATTAAAGACTTTGCCAGAATCACAAGGTAAATCCTGAATCGTTATCACATACGATACACAAAGATACTCCATGAACTGAAAATCTCCACAGTATAACCTATCCAGCGATCCAACAAACTCATCTTATGGATTAAGAGAAAATGAGCGAGCTCAGCTAATCGATCACCGATCACCCCAAATCGCATCAAGCCCTTTCCGAATTCTAAATAATCTCCCAACACTGTCCATCATACTAGGCTCCCACTTCCCTCTTGGTACTCCACTTTGCTGATTATTAGTATTCCACCTTTACTAGTTGACACACTGAACTCCAGACTACCAAGTCAACTAAGTTTTGCATGATGTTCCACCATGGAGAATGTTTCAAGAGAAATATTTTCTCTAGCAAATAACTCAGCTACTCTCTTAACTATATAAGGACAGAACTACAATAATAACAACCAAATCTTATTCCACTAGGTTAGATCGATTGTATAAGGACGTTTCACTAAAATAAAATATGCATATTTAGATAACTAATCCACAACAACAACAACTTTATGCCCTTTTTATCGAGGAAGTCCAGTGATAAAATCCACAAAGACATTGTCCCATATAAGATTCAAACTCTCATACACAACGCTTCATACCTATCCAATAAAGATCACCTACTAACCTTCTACAAATTTTCAAGAAATTGGAATGTTCTCCTAAAGGGAAAGAATGGAATTTCTTTAGGAGTGATTGTATTGAAGGAGATATAGTAGAAATAACAAGTCTATTATTGTTGTACATAACTCCTTGTTGTAGCTCAAAACTCTGATGAGAATATGGATTGTTGGTCAAATCAACCATAATTTTCTGCAATTGATGATCCTGTTTAGCTTCTTCAATAAGACTTTCACCTTCATCCAATGCAGGGTAAGACACCAAAGCGTGATATTCACCTCCTTTATATATTCTAGATAATAAATCAGCAACTTTATTTTCCATGATGAATCTTTTCCTATTTACCAATAAGATAGAACTAGAGATAGAACTTACACTAAGCCAAATAACCCCTTGATTGCAGCATTTCTTGAACCTGCCTCTCGATTTCCTATTTGGTGGTGTGGATAATGGTATGGACGCACACTAATAGGACTATGCCTTTCCTGCTCCTCACCTCTACAAAACAACATAATATCTGCTAAGTCCACGTCATATATTTGACAACATATCTCGCAATTCTTTATCTGCCGTAAGCTTAGGATACGTCTCATTCAATAGCATCGGAATCGCTCCGATCCCCAAAATGATGCATCCATGTACACGATCCTTCCATCCACACCAGAATAATTAAACAATACTGGTGTAACAGTCAACCATCGTATGAGCTGTGAAACTAGTTTCACAAGCTTTAGACCAAGTAAATTCCATCACCTTCCTGATCCAACCCGTCAGCGATGCAATACCGCTAGAGCATCCTATACATATCTATGGTAATAATCATATCAATAAAAAGGAAACCACCATCTACGGTGGTCTAATGCGCAACTCCAACTATCACCATCACAAATGATCCAATTGTGTCCAGAATACACAATTTCCCAAATCCCTGGACGACTAAGTCGTCATAAGTCTAACAAGATAATCAAACCTCATGCAATTCATACCAAGTATGAGATTGTCATCGCTACACACCTGCATCCTCTTTACTCTAAGCTGATGATATATCAATCATCCCTACGACTTTGATATTGTAGTGACACTTTACACACCAATCATAATTGTCATTGGTAGATGTATTGGATAACTAGATCAATCTAGTTGATCGGGCTACGAAGTCGATGTAGGATCCGATTCGATCAGTCGTTGCATGATTGTACTTAATCAAAATGTTTGTTATATGCAGGTTTCGGTCATGAGGCAGGTCCACGGGCATGAAGATTTGCATTATTTCGAGCAATTTCTATAAGGCGGGTATTTTGACTTATCTCATAGATATAGTCATGTTGATATGCTAGTTAGGATAGCTTGCAATAATTTAAATGTTTATATGCCTAGTATGTTTTTGTGCCTACTAGATACATGCATTTGATCAGTATGATTATATCTTCCGTGTTTTATTTGGATCATAGTTACTTGGATCATAGATATGCACTTATTGATTGTGCATGTTATTCGGATAAGTATTTTTAGTTAGATTTACATGCTTTAGTATCATGGGTTCTTTTATAGTTGCTCCACACACTACCACTCATGGGTTAGTAGTACAGAGGGGAGGTGTGCGCTGTTCTCTATCAGCTCGCCGTCCACTCATGGGTAGCGAGGCAGCTGGTGGGTAGAACCCTCCGCGACGACGGAGATGAGAGCTTAGCTCCCCACTCTGTTGGGGGAAGGAGGATAGGTGTACTCGACGATCCTGTCACTCGGTCACCGAGCGATGGCAGAGTGCATAGTTGTCATAGCCCTACCTACTCGGCTTCACCATCGCGTGTGAGGCGGCTGACTGGCGTCAGGGGTGACCATGCCATTTGCACGGCATGCATTTTTGCATGGATAGTATTTGTATTGTGTTTGCTGCATTTTTATTGATGCCTTGGATGTTTCATATGATTGCCATGCATACAGGATTCATATTTGTATATGGTGATGACTTTATCTCTTATAGTATGGCACATGCTTCTGTATCAGGGCAGGAGATTCAAGTAAGTACGATCCTTTTGTATTTCTTGCTTGCATACCCTACTTATATGAGACTGTACTGACATGATTCTTATTGTTAGCTATATCAACGGGGTAAGTTCAAAGAACTTAGCGGATAATAGTCCATATGCATAGCAAGATATAGCTAACAATAAGAATCATGCCAGTACAGTCTCATATAAATAGGGTATGTAAGCAATAAATACAAAAGGACTATACTTACCTGAATCTCCTGCCCTGATACAGGAGCATGTGCCATACTATAAGAGATAAAGTCATCACCATATACAAATATGAATCATGTATGCATGGCAATCATATGCAACATTCAATCCATCAATAAAAATGTAGCAAACACAATACAAATGCTATCCATGCAAAATGCATGCCGTGCAAAATGACATGGTCACCCCTGACGCCAGTCAGCCGCCTCACACGCAATGGTGAAGCCGAGTGGGTAGGGCTATGACAACTGTGCACTCTGCCATCACTGCTCCTGAGTGACCGAGTGGACAGGATGCTGTCGGAGTACACCTATCCTCCTGCCCCAAATAGAGTGGGGGAGCTAAGCTCTCATCTCCCGGTGTCATAGACCAGAGGAGGGATCCCTGCCCGCTACCACGCTACCTCATCGCTACCCATGAGCGGACCAACGAAACCTGACAGAGCAACTGCACACACCCTCCTGATGTACCACTAACCCATGAGTGGCAGTGTGTGCAGGCTATGTAACTGGCTGCGGGCTCAACTATAAAGGAACCCCGTCCAGCCAGCATGCAATCATGCAAGATGGTGCATGATAATAAAGCATGTAAATCCAACTAAAAATACCTATCCGAATAATATGCACAATCAATAAGTGCATATCTATGATCCAAGTAACTATGATCCAAATAAAATAGGGAAGATATAATCATACTGATCAAATGCATGTATCTAGTAGGCATAAAAACATACTAGGCATATAAACATAAAAATTATTGCAAGCTATCCTAACTAGCATATCAACATGACTATATCTAGGAGATAAGTCAAAATACCCGCCTGATAAAATGTCCGTAAAAGAACTAAATCGTCACGACCGTGAACCTGCCTCGTGACCGAAACCTTCATACAACATAACTATGATTAATTTCAAGCACACGACAACATGCTAACTAAATTCTACATCGACTCTGTATTCCTTTAATCTACTGAATACGAGTACAACACCTCGATACACCCTCCAAACACATCCAACCCAAAGACCTTTCCATTCCAAATCAACTCCAGCTTCTACAAGCTCATTCACAGCCTTAAACAGCCCATCACAACCGAGATCGAGCTGCTCCAACCTATTACCAGCCCCCGTACATATCACAAACAACCCTGCATAGCCTTCACAGTCGTTCATAGTTGACAATTCGATCGACAGAACCCTCCATTCACAACCCCTCTAATTCACACTGCCGCCACCACCATTTACAACCCATACAAGTTTCCTCCTCTCACTCACAGCCGTGCAAAACTCATAACGAACTCATAACTAAACCCCATAGCCAACCTTACACAACCAAACCTCCAACATCAGCCGCACGACACCTCCAAATAAACCCTCACAACCGCCTCTCAGCCGGCAACTTCCTTGCTTCCCTAAATCACTACCCATGTATCACCACCCGACACCAACGCCCCCAAACCAAAATCGCAAACCAATAAAATTTTCATGTCCCGGAGGCATATCCGTCATCCAAATGACGGAGGGGCCCCTTAGTGACAATATTCTGAAATACATAGACCAGATCTGGTAAAAACCTCGAAATAATTATAGAAATACAAGTATTTTAATAACTACATGCATGCATGACTAAATATATATCACTTAAAGTAAAATAATTTTGTGACACCAAATCAAATTGCGACTAAAAATCCAAAGTGCATAAATAAAATGCAATACCGATAAAGTAAATAAAGTGGCATCTCGACGATGCAGTGGGACAAGCACGGCAAGGGACTCTCTGAGCGACACGAAGGTAGGTCAACTGGACACGTCCTCCATCAGTTAACCTAGAGGATAAGTGAGGAGGGGGTGAGTACAACCACTTTATGGATGTATAGACAATAGTCCATAATCATAATGCACATAATGGAATTCACAAGGAACAAGCTAGAGTAACCCAACCCTCAGAGTACCAATATCAGTCTCCAACTATCCTGATCAGCAGTATAACAAATATACCTACAACATACACAACCACTGTAACAAGCAGTGCACATCTGAATACCACGACAAAGCCTCATGGCTCTCGCACAAAAAGGGAACTATCTATGAGCTACCGCGAACGTAACCCATGGGCCGATAATCAATAGCACGGTCTACGCGCAACTATATGCTACCACGAATGAGACTCGTGGATAGACAGGCAGTATATAGATATCTAATTATTGACTGCACGCACTAGCGTACTACCATCAATAGGTCGCGTGAGCAGTCAATTATCCTAGGTTGTTAAGCCTAGGGTTATCCAATACATCTAGTATAGAACATCTATCAAAATCAATAAGGATCATCGATCTACAATTAAGCTCATTGAGGTGATCAAACAATTAAGCTCATAGATGGACTACCGTCTCTGACTCCGAGGAGGATAATGGTTTCTGGAGTTGCATTAGTTTAAGGAACAGAGGCTTCAGGAAATTCCCATTCTGTAATGGAAGTGGAAGCATATTATTATAGATTTTGTGGTGGGTTTGCCTAGGAAACGTCAAAGCCATGACGTGATTTGGGTAGTTGTAGACCGACTAACCAAATCCGTGCCCTTCTTAGCGATTCAAAAGACCGACTCTTTGGATCATTTGACAGTGTTATATTGTCGGGATATCATCAGATTGCATGGTGTTCTTTTGAGTATTATATCAGATAGAGATCCTCGGTTCACGTCCCATTTCTGGCAGAGTCTACAGCAGGCCATAGGTACAAAGCTCCATTTTAGTACAACATTCCATCCTCAAACCAATGGAAAGTCTGAGCGGGCCATTTAGACACTAGAGGACTTGCTGAGGTCCTGTGATATGGTTTTCGGGGGCAATTGGGAGGACCACTTACCATTAGTGGAATGTGACTACAACAATAGCCATGATTCGGCTATCCAAATGGCACTGTTTGAAGTATGGTATGATAGTTAGTGTCGGATACCCACCTTCTGGATGGAGGTTGGGGAGGCTCAATTGTTAGAACCCCAAAGAGCTCAGTATGAGGCAGGGTTGGTCCGTACTATCAGACGTAGGATGGCAAAAGTGCAGAATCGTCAGAAGAGTTATGTCGATCAGAGACAGAGACCTCTGGAGTTCTCAATTGGTGACCAAGTATTCTTGTGATTTTCACCCACGAAAGGGGTGAAGAGATTCGACTTTAACGTGTGGGTAAGCTAGCCCTAGGTACATTGGTCCATTCGAGATTTGGAGAGCTGCCTAGTGCTACCACCGTACTTGGCTGGTATCCATGCTCTGTTTCATGTGTCCATGTTGAGGAAGTATGTGTCATACCCTACACATATTCAGTTAGGTGTGTCAGGTTCTATTCAACCTGATGCTACTTACGCAGAGGTTCCAGTACGGATTCTGGATCACAAGGAATGACGGTTGTGGAATAAGATTGTGCGACTTGTCAAGGTCAGGTGGAGTCACCTCACAAATGAGGAGGCTACTTGGGTGCTTGAGGAAAAGATCAGAGCTCAATACCCCACTTAGTCACTTGAGGTGTGTGACTTGTCTCCAGATATCTGAGATGGTTGTTGTGACATCTCATACTCGTACATGAGCAGGAAATTTGAGGACCAAATTTTTTATTAGTGGGGGAGAATGTTAAATACTGAAATTTAAAAAAACTAGATTTAATGGTCAAAAATTAAGAAAAATAATCCTGGAAATTTTTCAAGATTTTTAGGGAATTTTAGGAATTTTTCCAGAATTTTTCTAGAATTTAACGGAGTTTGTAAGAGATATTTACGGAGATAAGGAAAACCGATTTTTAAATGGCCTATTTAGATGAGTTAATAAAATTAATTAACAAAGGTTATATATCTAGGTTTTTCCTATTTCTCCCGAGGTTTTCACAGTCGCGCCCAATCTCTTCTTTTTCTCGCGACTTCCCCACCCCGACCCAGCGCCATCTCCTCTCCACTCGTGAGCCCTTCTCTCACGATTCTCTTCCGCCGCACATCCCTTTCCTCCTCATTTCTTTCACGCGCCAGCCGCAACGCCGAGGCACCTTTCTCCACGCCTCATCTCTGCCGCCACTCGTCTCCTCCCGCTCTCGATCACGCGTCGGCTGCTCCTGCTTGCGACAACGTCGCCAAGCAGCCAACACCGCCGACTTTTTTCCGCGAGCACCCCTGCCCTTTTCCTCTCCGCCGCGCCTAACCTTTCCTCTTTCGCTCCCGTTCATTCTTCCTCACGGCAAGCAATGGCGAGCGACCTTGACGATGCCCACAGGCGAGTCGACGGCGAGCGCGCAAGCTGGGAGGTGGCGTCGGTGGCGGTTGCACCTTGTTATGACCTAGGGCCACGATCTTCACTGGAGCAAGGTAAGGGCTGCTCTTTTCCTCAATCTTGGACGGGATTGAAATCCCTACTGTGGTTTCCTTTGGGTTTAATAGGGATTCGGTTTGGACAGTGGTATGGTGTCGATAAACAGGGTTTCCAATGGGAAGTAAGGGCAGCGGAGTTGGCGTTGGGTGTTCCGGCGATCCAAGCCGTTGGGGGCAGGCTCTCATCACAGGTATAACTCGAATTAACTTCTTTTATCTACTTTTGGTTGATTCGGGGTGGATTTCCTTCAGAGGAATAGGCTGTTAAGGGCTGTCGTGGGCTTGTGGGTGTCGTGCGGTTAGGGTTGGAGGTGGTCATGCAAGGTTGGTTGTGAACAATGTTTGAGCTGCTGTAAATTGAGTTGGGGATCTGATTTGGGGGAAAGATTGGCTGCCGGTGGGATCCTAGGGCTGGTAAGCATGATTTTGATTGTGTTATTCGGTTAATTGTAATTGTTCAGTGGAGATTAGATTGTTGGTTGATTTTGGATAAATTTTGATCTAGGGGATGGATCTACTTTGAGTAGGTTGGCTATGAGGGTTGAGGTGTTCTATTTGGGTGGTTTTGGTCGACTGTGTAAGGGTTGGATAAATTAGTGAAATTGGAAGTTGATTTGGGTTAATTGGATTATGTAAGAAATCGATTAAGTATTCGATTTAGCAGAGGATTGCATTCTGTGCTTAACAATAGTTATGTTGTATGCAGGTTTCGGTCACGAGGCAGGTTCACGGTCGTGACGGTTTGGTTGTTTTGCGGACATTTTATCAGGCGGGTATTTTGACTTATCTCCTAGATATAGTCATATTGATATGCTAGTTAGGATAGCTTGCAATAATTTTCATGTTTATATGCCTAGTATGTTTTTGTGCCTACTAGATACATGCATTTGATCAGTATGATTATATCTTCCCTGTTTTATTTGGATCATAGTTACTTGGATCATAGATATGCACTTATTGATTGTGCATATTATTCGGATAGGTATTTTTAGTTGGATTTACAAGCTTTAGTATCATGCACCATCTTGCATGATTGCATGCTGGCTGGACGGGGTTCCTTTATAGTTGAGCCCGTAGTTGCTATATGGCTCGCATACACCGCACTCATGGGTTAGTGGTACATCGAGGGTGTGTGCAGCTGTTCACAGTTCACCGTCCGCTCATGGGTAGCAATGAGGCAGCGTGGTAGCGAGCAGGGATCCCTCCTCTGGTCTATGACACCGGGAGATGAGAGCTTAGCTCCCCCACTCTGTTTGGGGCAAGAGGATAGGTGTACTTTGATAGCATCCTGTCCACTCGATCACTTAGGAGCAGTGATGGCAGAGTGCACAGTTGTCATAGCCCTACCCACTCGACTTCACCATCGCATGTGAGGCGGCTGATTGGCGTCAGGGGTGACCATGTCATTTACACGGCATACATTTTGCATGGATAGCATTTGTATTGTGTTTGCTGCATTTTTATTGATGCCTTGGAAGTTGCATATGATTGTCATGCATACAGGATTCATATTTGTATATGGTGATGACTTTATCTCTTATAGTATGGCACATGCTCCTGTATCAGGGCAGGAGATTCAGGTAAGTACAGTCCTTTTGTATTTCTTGCTTGCATACCATATTTATATGAGATTGTACTGGCATGATTCTTATTGTTAGCTATATCTTGCTATGCATATCGACTATTATCCGCTAAGGTCTTTGAACTTACTCCATTGCTTTACATCTGTTTCAGGTTGAAACTGTTAGGAGAGTCCAGCTGTCAATCCCCCTCGTCGAAATGGATAGGTTTTATTGGTCTTATGGATTTGGTTTTTAGCTAGATGAAGTGTGTAGGACTTGTGTTTGTTTTGGTTATGTACTTGTAGAGGTTTGGAGATATTTGTTGTGTCCTTATGGACTATTCGATTGGTTTGGTTGTATATTCCTGCTCAGATGACAGTAGGGGTAAGTCTAGATATAGTAGACTGTTGCTATTTACTTGGATTGATGGCCTGAGGCCAAGTTATTATCTGCGTGCATAGTTTTTGTTCCGGTCATGTTGACCGATGTATAGTGGCCGTGTAGTCCTTGTATGCAAGTTCCATATTATCACCCGTACAGGGGAGATGTTATTGGATTTTCGTCTGGCGGGGACTCCCCTGGGGCGTGACAACATACATCACTATGTATAAGTCCTAACAAGTCTGTTGCTCTCTCGCTGTGTCCAATAAAGGGAGTCTTGGTCATCTTGCCTAGAAGGTAAGACTCGCATGTCTCATATGATTCAAAATCAAATGAGTCCAGCAACCCATCCTTATAGAGCTGGGATAAGCGACTCTCATTTATGTGACCTAAGCGACAATGCCAGAGATAGGTTTGGTTCAACTCATTTGACTTGAACCTTTTGGTACTTATGTTATAGATGGGGTTCTCTAAGTCTAGAATGTAGAGTCCGTTCATCAGAGGTGCACTACAATAGAACATATCATTTAAATAAACTGAACAATATTTGTGTTGGTGCAATCAGCCCAGGTCACGATTGACCGGACTCGAGTTTGACTAGAGTGATGTTTTGATGTTTGACATAAAGAGTTGATATTGATGTTTGACATTGATGTCTAATAATATTTTGGGGAGATTGTTGTAACAATCAACCAAGGTCATGATTGACCGGACTCGAGTTTGACTCGAGGGAGACTTTGATGGTTGACTAGGGTTGACCATGTGATTATTGGAAAGTCCAAGCATGGGTCTTGGCAAGGTAAAGTCCAAGTCTTGAGTACTTGGAATGGAAAGTCCAACATGGGTTGGCAAGGGAAAGTCCAAGCTTGAGTCTTGGAATTTGAGAAGTCCAAGGGGTTTGATATTGGCGGCGTAAAGTCCAAGCGGGAGTATTGGTAGCATAAGTCCAATGGTTGGCGGCGTAAAGTCCAAGCGGAGTCTTGGCGGCGTAAGTCCAATGTGCCTTGGCGGTGTAGACACCGTTTGCATGACATAGCCGATGGAAGCACCTGAAGGCTAGTGCAATGGATGAACAAGTCATGGATAACTTGGAGGGATCCGAGAGGCGTGAGGCTGACGGAGGTGGCTAGAAGGCTTAGGTCTAGGCTAAGGGTGGTCTAGCAAGTATGGGGGCACCATACTTGGGTTAAAACTTCATGTTTGAGGTGTGCCAGTCGACTGGTGCCATGTGGTAGTCGACTGACGTGAGTCAACTAGGGTTTGACTGCGGGAATTGGCCTAGCAGTCGACTGCCGGAGGAGGGCAGTCGACTGACTGGCCGAGCAGTCGACTGATCGTGTGATCAGTCGACTGGTGTTTAATTTTTCGGGCACAAAATGGAGTCTGACTCGACTGCTGGAGTTAGCAGTCAATTGGAGGCTCGATCAATCGACTGATGGTCATGATCAGTCGATTGCTGATGGATCCGTTGGATTTTTCCAACGTGGATCTAGCCGTTGTCTCACGACAACAGTGGCATCAGTCGACTGATGGTCCCGAGCAGTCTACTGATCAACGATTTCCAGCCCAAGCAGAAGCTTTAAATGGAGCTCGTGGAGGAAATTTCGACCAAGGTTCTTTGAGGTGTTTTGGCGTGAGTTACTACTGCAATTTAAAATCTCCAAGTGCTACTCGATCAACCTACCAAGCAAGCATTCAAAAGAGTTTTGTGTAAAGTTTTCTTTGCATCTCTTGTTGTATTTCATATTGTATTTGCTTGTTGTATTTAGTTTATTGTTGTAAACTATTGTATGAGGTTTCTCCATCTCTGATTTGTGTCGAGAAGGAGTTATTGCATAGTGGTGTGTTTGTGGCATCGCTAGAGCTCTTTAGAGCTCGATCCGTGGAGTAGGAACTGTTCGGTTCCGAACCACATTAAATATTTGTGTTTGTGTATTTGTCTATTTTGTTATTGCTTTATTATTATTATTCCGCTGCATGCTAACGAAGTTTGTAGACGAACGCGAACGAATTCCATCATGCTATGAATCGATGCTATTCACTCCCCTCTAGCGGTCAACATTTCCCCAACAATTGGTATCATAGCCCAGGGCTCTTCTACGGACTAACCGCCGGGAGCTAAGACAAAGACGCTAGAGGGTAAAGATGGAGTTGGAAGAAGAACTAGGTTGGGACATCAACACACCGGTCCCATACTCATTATATAGACGATAAGGCTTCAATTCTTGGAAGAGAAGAATTGAAGATTTTATTATGATGAGAGACTTTGAGGAGTGATCTATCTTAATGGATGGTTTTGAATATCCAAGAGCACCAAAAGGTGGCTTCCTAAAAAAGAAGAGATTGAGTGAAGAGCAACTCCAACAATTTGAGAAAAACAAGAAGGTAGTAAAATTCATTTTTGATTTGATACCTAATGACTTCTTGTGTAGCCTAGGTGATTGCATGGATGCCAAGGAGCTTTGGAGGGAATTGGCCAAGCTCCATGAAGACCCATCACTGGCTCAAGAAGAGGAGGCCAAAAATGAATTCTCATCCTCACAAGCGAGTGAGGATTTGAAAGTTGATAGGGAGTCAACCTCTAAATCGGTGGAAGAGGAAGAAAAAGTGGAAGAAGCCTCCACTTCAAGGATTGAGGGGGAGGAAAGACCATCCACACCGGAGAAATCTCAAGAGGAGCCATCTACATCCGGTAGAGGGGAAGAGCAAGCTCAAGAGAACCTCACCACCACCCTAGGTAACTCGAGCAATTTTTTTTTAAACAAAAATCATATAATTTACTTTGAGTGTAGGGAATCCGGGCACTACAAGAGTAAGTGCCCAAAAAGGGTTAAGAAGACTCCTCCAGCACCAAAAGTCAATACAAATTCAAAGGATGTCGGTGCCTCAATTAAGAAGGGTAAGGAGCTTGTAGTATGTTTCAAGTGCCATCAAAAGGGGCACTATAGAAGTCAATGCCCTAGGAAGAAGAAAATCAAGGATAAGGAAGGAGCATCACATGTAGGGGGAGCTAAGGCTAACCCTAAGGTATATTTTAATAATGCACCTTAAATTAATGTTAAAAAGCATGCTAGGAATTTCAATTCACTTGCTATTTATCATAAAAAGCATGCTAGGAACAATAAATATTTTTGTCTAGGAGCTAAGAATATTCATTTCAATAATAAGGAGAAATTTGGGACTAATGTCCCTAAAAATAATTTATCTAAAGACAAATCTAGGTCAAATAATTCTAGACCAATTCTACCTAGGGAGACAATTAAAAAGGTATAAGAGCACCTAGGCTTAAACCCCAAATGGACTAGACATATGCCTAGAAAGAACAATGCCCAAAAACCAAATGAAAAATCGAAAATTGGGCAATTAGAATTAGAAAATCAAGTCTTGAGGTCAAGACATGAGAAATTGAAAAAGACCCTTAGGATTATGCAAAATCAAGTTAAGGGGTCAAATGGTCAAAGTCAACACCTAGGGTCTAAGAGACAAAAGTCAACCAAGGGCAAGAAAGATTTGGGTCACAAACCTAAGCCTAAGGTGGCTTATCATAGTGTTCCATTTGATTATGGAACACAAACTAGGTCTAGGAAGACCAAGGTCAATAACGAAGTCATCCCTAGAGTTGACCATGGTGTGTGCCTAGTGGCTAGGGGTTCGAAGAAACCTAGGGTGACCACTGAGAAGGTTGCAAAGGGAGTCACCCCTAGAGTCAACCTAAGTAAGACCAAAATGACCAAGGCTACCAAGCTTAGGAGGGTTATTAGGAAGGTATCTAGGGAGGTTATCCCTAAGGAATACCTAATTAACCCTAGGAGCTCAAATAGGTTTTGGGTTCCTAAGAGCGTGATCGATTCACGCTAGATGGGTTTAGGGTGTGCCAACTTTAAATGGAAGGATAGTTAACCTAACCATGATAAAGGTGGCACTTTAGGTAATTTTCAAAGTTATGGATACCTTGGAAATAAATTTGATTATTAATCCTAAAAGATTTTAGGATGTGCCAATATACCTTGTGGAATTATGAAAAATCAATTAAATTGGCACAATTTAGGTTTAGAGGTCATAGTGTGTCATTTTAGGTTTTTGGCACACTTGGGAGAAAAGTGATAATATGACAAAATATACTTAATAATATTAAATGACAATTAATATTAAAATTTAGGTATTATTATACCTATACATTTTATATGACATGCTTTGTTTGCCATATAACATGCTATGACATCATATTTATTTTTATCATTTATATGTCATGATCATATTTAGGATTAAGGTTTAATGTCATGTGTTTTTAGATTATATCATATGCCATGACATCATGATCATTGGTCATGCTTAATTATTGCTATTATTTATGTCATGATCATTCATACATTTAAGTTAATGAAAATTGAGTTAAGGACTTTGGCATGACTTGAAGTCTCATTTATAAGGGAATCAAGTAGGGTTGCCTTAGAAAAATGCATGAAACCCTAGATTAGGATGAACAAAACCCACATCTCATATCACATTGACTTGTATGTGTTTTCATACACCCTAGATATATGTGAGATATTAGGATATGAGTTAAGTTCAAGGTGCATAGTTTTTGCATCTAGATGAACCTAAACTCATCTTATATTAGTTGTGGATCATTGGGAAAGCTTGTGTACAAGTCATGTACATTGAGCCCAAGGAATATGATCCAATATAGGTTTTCAAAAATATTTTAAAATCATTTTAGAAAACCTTGGTGAAGTCTATTTTTTGATAGCAATCACCATTGATGAAGTTGATACAAAGTAGGGCCAAAACATTGAAAATTTCAATGGTTTTGAACTTTGTGTCAATTTCACTATTTTATGGGTAAAATAATTTTCAAATATTTTTCACCCATTGTATTGGTCATACGTATGAATTTTCACGAGTTTTTTTATATACATATATTTATTTATGAATTTTCAAAATTCATTTTTGATAACTGAAAATCGAGATTTTAAGTTATCAGTCGACTGATGGAGATGGCAGTCGACTGATCTCTGATAGAGTCAACTGTCAAGCTGATTTCGGGAAAAACAAGATTGTTTAGCCCGTGTTCAACTATGGTAAAGGTCCCTAACCACTCCTAACCCTAGGATATGCTTTGGGAAGCATTATAAAGGGTGAAAATCCATTGGATATGGATTAGGAGAGTTGTTTAGGGTGGTGTATCAAATTTAAGGTGTGGGAAAGTTCTATGTTGAACTTTGAACCTTAATTTTGATGGTTTAAAGTTCCTATTGGCTTAGGGACTTCCCAAGGACATTGTTGGTGCAATGGTCAAGGGAGAGCAAGCCTTTAGGGGGAGGTATCCATCAAGGGATGATGGATGGTATTTTTCCTCATGAGGGAGAAAATGGGATTTTTGAGATTCCCAATTTGGAAATTGGGAGAGTGTATAGGATTACCTCTCTTGAGCGATATGAGACTTATCACTAGGAAGATGGTAGGCATCCTAGTTATTTTTGGACCAAGGGGAAGATTGTAAGATCTCATTGGGACATGAGACATTGACCTCCTTGGAGAGAACCTTTTTGATGTATGTCAAAAAGGGGGAGAACATAAAATTACCAATTTGAGATAATTGGTAAGGGAATTTGAGTTAGTGTTCTAACTCAAAGGTATGTGTTTTTGTCAAACATCAAAAAGGAGATGATTGTTGGTGTAATCGGCCCAGGTCACAATTGACCGGACTCGAGTTTGACTCGAGTGATGTTTAACATAGAGAGTTGACATTGATGTTTGACATTGATGTCTAATAATGTTTTGGGGAGATTGTTGGAACAATAAACCCGGGTCATGATTGACCGGACTCGAGTTTGACTCGAGGGAGACTTTGATGGTTGATTAGGGTTGACCATGTGATTATTGGAAAGTCCAAGCATGGGTCTTGGCAAGGTAAAGTCCAAGTCTTGAGTGCTTGGCATGGAAAGTCCAACATGGATTGGCAAGGGAAAGTCCAAGATTGAGTCTTGGCATTTGAGAAGTCCAAGGGGTTTAATATTGGTGGCATAAAGTCCAAGCGGGAGCCTTGGCAGCATAAGTCCAATGGTTGACGGTGTAAAGTCCAAGCGGAGTCTTAGCGGCGTAAGTCCAATGTGCCTTGGCGGTGTAGACACCGTTAGTATGACATAGCCGATGGAAGCACCTGAAGGCTAGCGCAATGGATGAACAAGTCATGGATGACTTGGAGGGATTCGAGAGGCATGAGGATGACAGAGGTGGCTAGAAGGCTTAGGTCTAGGCTAAGGGTGGTCTAGCAAGTATGGGGGCACCATACTTGGGTTAAAACCTCATGTTTGAGGTGTGCCAGTCGATTGGAGCCATGTTTTTAGTCGACTTGCGTGAGTCAAATAGGGTTTGACTGCGGGAATTAGCCTAGCGATCGCTAGAGGAGGGATCGGTGATTGATGAGCGATCGATCGATGTGATCACCGATCGGCGGTGCTCAGTTTTTTCGGGCACAGAATGAAGTCTGACTCGACTGCTAGGGTTAGCAGTCAAGTGGAGGCTCGATTAGTTGACTGATGGTCATGATCAGTCGGCTGATGATGGATCCGTTGAATTTTTCCAGCGTGGATCTAGCTGTTGTCTCACGACAACAGTGGCATCAGTCGACTGATGGTCCCGAGCAGTCGACTGATCAGTGATTTCCAGCATAGGCAGAAGCTTTAAATGGAGCTCGTGGATGAGATTTTGACCAAGGTTCTTTGAGGTGTTTCGGGGCGAGTTACTACTGCAATTCAGGATCTCCAAGTGCTACTCGATCATCCTAGCAAGCAAGCATTCAAAAGAGTTTTGTGTAAAGTTTTCTTTGCATCTCTTTTTATTTCATATTGTATTTGCTTGTTGTATTTAGTTTATTGTTGTAAACTATTATATGAGGTTTCTCCACCTCCGACTTGTGTCGAGAAGGAGTTATTGCATAGTGGTGTGTTTGTGGCATCGCTAGAGCTCTTTAGAGCTCGATCCTTGGAGTAGGAACCGTTCGGTTCCGAACCACATTAAATATTTGTGTTTGTGTATTTGTCTATTTTGTTATTGCTTTATTATTATTATTCCTCTGTGCGCTAACGAAGTTTGTAGACGAACACGAATGAATTCCATCACGCTACGAATCGACGCTATTCACCCCCCTCTAGCGGTCAACATTTCCCCAACAATTTGTTCTTTATTATAAATGAAAAGCCTTTCTTGTCTAAACAAGAAACTGAAATTATGTTCTTCGTAAGAGCAGGCACATAACAACATTCATCTAATTCTAGCACAGGTTCAGAGGGCAGATATAGGAAATAAGTTCCTACAGCAACAACAACAACCCTTGCTCTATTGCCTACTCGTAGGTCTACCTCGCCCTTTGTCAATGCCATGCTATTTCTCAGTGTCTGCACATTAGTACAAATGTGAGAAGCACATCCGGTATCAAATACCCATGATGAAGAAATAGATAGATTGACTTCTATAATATATATACCTAAAGTAGAAGTCTCACTTCTCTTCTTCTTAAGATCTTCCAGGTATACTTTGTAGTTACGCTTCCAGTGTCCAGCTTCATTACAGTGGAAGCAAGTCCCTTCCTTGGCCACCCCTCCTTTTGGTTTCAGAGCCTTACCTTTGGCGTTGGCTTGGGACTTTCCCTTACCTTTAGGCTTGCCCTTGACTTTATTCTTTTGTACCATCAAAATGGAGTCAGGTTTTCCCTTCTTAAGGTTGAGCTAAGAAGTTCTCAAAATGCTAAGCATCTCAGGCAGTGGCTTATCAATTTCATTCATGTTGTAATTCATGACAAATTGATTGTAGCTTTCTGGCAAGGATTGCAAGATCAAGTCAGTGGTCAGATCTTGGCCAAGTGGGAATCCCAACCTCTGTAGGTTTTCTATGTACCCAATCATCTTGAGTACACATGGACCTACGGGAGTCCCACCTTGCATCTTGCACTGAAACAGTGCCTTAGGGATCTCGTATCTCTCGTGCCTTGCTTGTCCTTGATACAGTTAACGAAGATGTTCAACCATATCAAAAGCATTCATGAACTCATGTTGCTTCTGAAGCTCAGAGTTCATGGTCGCGAGCATGAGGCATGACACATCTAATGCATCATCCTGATGCTTCTTGTAAGCATCTCGGTCAGCTCGCAAGGCAGTGGCAGGAGGTGCTTCCGGAATGGGCTGCTCCAGGACGTACAGTTTTCTTTCTTGTGTGAGAACAATTCTCAGATTCCTATACCATCCCAGGAAATTAGCTCCATTGAGCTTGTCCTTCTCAAGGATAGAACGCAGGGAGAGAGTGTTCATGTTTGACGACATGGCAATCTACAACATAAACAATGCAGAAAGTAAATATCATATTCCATTTATCATTTAATTAGGCCTTTAATTAAATGATGCTCCCACTGAATTATAGGCCTTTTGTAGATTCGAGTCATGAATGTGGTCAAACCAAATTACTAGATTCATACAAACTAACTATAATTCTCGCGCGACAAGATCTATATCATACTACGCCTTGAGTTAGCTTTGGCTAAATCGCCCAAGACTTAGTATCATCGGTAGGTAACAAATTACCGATTACATCTCTATTCAACTCTTGTTTATAAGATCAAGATCAACATTTACAAAATAACTTGAGTTAGCTTTGGCTAAATCGCCCAAGATTTAGTGTAAATGTGATCTTATCCTATCTTTCCAACCGTTGGAATATGTCTGTAGTTTTACTCGATCCAATTGAGTTAACTAGTTTCACTTAATCTAATTGAGCTTATTCTCACCCATGTTGTGATAGGCGGGACCAAGATTGTCCCTCCGTACCCTACCAAGATAATATGCGTTGCTCTGCTTTGGCAAATTCAACAACAACAAATGATCGAGGTAGTGATGGGTATCAAAACTTGGTAGGCATTTCGAGTTGATTCGATTAAGATCTAATCTAATCGTGAAGCAAAATATACTAGCATGCATCACATACATACAAACAAAAACAAATATATATATATATATATATATAATAATTAAATTGTGATGAGGTCATGACCCTACTACGATCTTCTCAAGCCAATGAGAAGATCGGACGATCAACCTAGGGTTAGCGGCTTCTCCAAGCAGCTCCTTTGACCGCCATGTGTCGTCGACACCCTCCTCGTAACTCCGTCTACTAGTGGACCTTCCACCGCTTCATTTTATACATTACAAACATGAAACTCGAGTTACATTCGAGTCTAAACACTATTTAAAATAGGAATATTAAAAGGAGAGGCACGACACGCAGGTCGCATACCATATACAACATGCACAACACAAAAACGGTGTGCAAGCCGTATTATGAATTACAATACATTTTATCCAATCACATTGGGGTTCTTGGGCCATGACCATCACAGTATAATACATAATTCTAAATTATATATTTTAAATAAATTTCTATAATTTTCCTATCTTTTTTTTTCAATTTTATGAGTCACATCTCTGCAACGGTCCCGCAAATCGATTTTCGGGTGCGATCGCGGGACAATGCCCCTTGTGGGGTTAGGGGCTATGCCCCTACTCGCAAAATGAATCTTGCGAGTATCCTATCTTGATATTACAGTGCCTTAAGTCGCTGTCCCAAAATACTAAAGCGAGATTTCGCCGTTTCAGAGAGTTTTTCTCGGTAGTTGAAGCCTACAAGTGTCCAAACACTTGTTGTTTCGACTCTAGGAGAAAATACTCATAAAAATCTATAAAATTAGTCAAATTACAGAAACTTACATATCTGTAATTTTTCATATCTAATACAAAAATTACAAAACTAAACACGTATATGCTTCACACGTGGCTCTGATACCACTATTGGACTATCTGAGCTGCAAAAATCACTTTTTGCATTGCAGAAACCTCGGAAGTCGGCCACGGATCCATGTGAAGATTAACAAAAATAATACATGTACATGTTAAGAAAAATTAGATCTACCTTAGATCTACATGTGAAGACCATTACCGTTGTAGCGACGCCCTTCGCTTATCCCGCTCATCCAAATGGCTTGTAGGATCTCGTAGAGTGTCAAGCGTACACTCCTCTACAAGTATCCACACGAACAACAGGTGGAGAAGACAACTTAGAGTGTGCTAGCACTCTAAGAAGCTCACGGCAAGAAGGATGAGGGAGATGACAAGAGAGGAGGAAGGAAGAAGATGAAGTTAATTCCCACTAACTTCACACTAATGCACATCTAAAGTGGTCAACCACTTCATGGAGGGTTAAATACCTCCATGTAATACCAAGAGCCATGGCTCTTGGTCTCCCTCATGAGGTGGCACACCATGATGTGTCCATGATGATGTGAAACATCATCATTGTCCAGTCTCATGCCAAGTCACCATGACGTGGCATTTGGTCAAGTCAAACTTGACCTTTCATCTTCCCTCTCAAGTCAAGTCAAACTTGACCTCTTATCTCCCATGGTTGATCAAATCCAACCATTTGATTCAAGTCACTTTAATTTAATGAATCTCTATTCATTAGTTTAAATTGACTCAATGAATCAAATCTAAATTAGACTCATTCAACACTTAAATCAAATTGAGTCCAACTCAATTAGTCTAATTTGGATTACTCTTAATCCAATTTGGTTCATCACATGAACCTAATCCTCATGGTCCATCATATGAACCTAATCTCCATCTAATTCCCCTTTGTGAGTGACCCTATAGGTTCTTGTAACATTGGCAATGCTCCTAAATCGATTTAGAAAAATAAGCAATGAGCGGTATCTACAAAACATCATTGCTACCCAAGTTACAAGAATGTTGAAATCCAACATCACCTTTGTGACTACTAATTATGACTCTCACAATATGTGACAATGTCCCTCTATCCTTGACATCTAGATTGACTAATTGAGGCATAGACCGTGTCATCCTCTGTACAATCTATATCTTGAACTCCAAGTAGACTCACTCTAATCAAATGAGCTTAATATCTCATATTGACTCATTTGGGCATGGCCATGCACTTAGTGGTCTCACTCTATCAAGAATCATGATGTCACTCCCATCATATAGGAGGGATAGATCTCATCTACATCACTCACATCCCTCAACATAATTTGTTACATACCCAGTAATCGCCTTTATAGTCCACCCATTTACGGGTGACGTTTGACAAAGCCAAAATATGCAACTCCTTATATAGGGAACTATGGTGACTTTAGGTCCAAGGACTAATAGTCACATGAGAAAGTATATGACACTCATATAACGATCCATGATACTTTCTTATGGCGGGTCATTCAGTATACATTCTCCAATGCATACCCATGTGTCAACTTGATATCTCATATCCATGACTTATGAGATCAAGTCATCGAGTTGACCTACATGCTAGTCTCTTCGCATTAACATTGTCTCTGAATGTTAATACTTAACTAGGAATGATTAAGAGTAGTGTTCTCTATATCATCTCATTATCGATTCAACCAATCGATTGATATAGATAAGAACATTCTACTCAAGGACGTTATTATACTTAGTTATTAGCGCACCAATACAAGTAAGTATAATAACCATAAAGAAATGCCTTTATATATATAGGAATATGACACAACAAGTCCATACAACAATCTGTTAGTTATAGCCCTAGAGCCAATCATGTGATGGTTGAAAAGGGAACATTTTGTATCATATTCAATAAAGGCAAAGGATTGGTTATTATATTTACATCTTGCTTGTGCCAGCTAAATTAAATATAATAATGCCCTAGAAAAGTAGGTTCTTATCTACAGCACATCAATTTACAGAATTGATTATGAGAGGCTGTAGAGAACACTTTCCTAAATGTTCCTAGTCAAGTATTAATATGCAAGGGCAATATTAATACATAAAGACTAGCATGTAGGTCGATTGATGACTTGATATCACAAGTCATGGATATATGATATCAAGTTGACACATGGGTATATATTAGAGAATATATACTGAACTGACCCGCCATGAGAAAGTTTCATGGGTCGTTATATGAGTGTCATAAACTTTCTCATGTGACTATTGGTATGAATAGTCCTCGAACCTGAAGTCACTACGGTTCCCTACATAAGGAATTATGTACTTTGGTATCGTCAAACGTCACCCGTAACAGGGTGGACCATAAAGGCGATTACTGGGTATATAACAAATTATGCGGAGGGATGTGAGTGATGTAGATGGGATCTATCCCTCTCATATGACGAGAGTGATATCGGTGGGCCCCTTGATTGAGTTGAACTACTAAAATGCATGGCCATGCTCAAATGAGTCAATATGAGATATTGAGCTCATTTGTTTGAGTTAGTTTACTCAGGGATCAAGAAACACATAGATTGATCGAGGATGACACGGTCTATGCCTCATTGGTCAATCTGATATCATGGATAGAAGGACACGGTCATACATTATAGTAGTCACGGAAAGGTTAGTCGGATCTTGACTTATTTCGTAACTTGGGTAGCAATGATGTATTGCTAGATGCCGCTCATTGCTTGTGTATCTAAAAGAGTTTAGATCCACTGCCAACGTTATGAGAGCCTATAGGGTCACACACAAAGAGCATGATGATTAGAAGAATTAGTGCATTCTAGTTTGACTAGAATAATTTGGGAATAAGCTTAAGTACAAAATGGTTTTTGGACTTTAAGCTTAATGAGAATTTTAGCTTATTGATTTAATGAGATTAATTCAATATGTTACCTTATTGATTTAATGAGATTAATTCAATATGATAACATAAGCTTATTGAATTAATAAGATTAATTCAACATGCATGAATGCCACACAAGCATGCCACATAAGCATGCCACCTAAGCTAGATGAGGTGGAAGGAGACAAAGTGGTTTTTATCTCCTTAAGTGGCCGGCCAAACAAGGAAGCCAACTCCTTGTTTGATTGTGTCTCAATGCAATGGATTGCATTGAATGTTAGGAGGTGAAAGGGTTTTTCCAACCCTATAAAAGACTCCATGGAGTGGCCGGCCAAGGTGAAGATTTTTGGTTGTTGTGTGAAGCTTGAGAGCTTGGTGGAAGCTTTGTTGTGTGGTTTTGTGAGTGTAGGCTAGCAAGAAGAATAGTCTTCTTCTTCCTTTCTCTTTTTCCCTAGCTTCCTCTCCTTTAGGGACTTCTCTAGCAAGAAGGAAAGGAGAGCTCTTCTAGTTTCTTTTGTGAGACAAGAGCTTGCTCGTGTGGATACATATAGAGGCACAGACATTTGAACGTGCTAAAGATCCAACAAACCAAAAGGAAAAGCGGGATTAACAAGGGCACGCAACAAAGGTAATCCTCTCCTATAACATAGGTTTGGTTTTAGAGAAATTTATTTTGTACGAGGTTTTCTTTCGCAAGGATCACTAGGAAGGGATCCTAATTTTTCCGTTGCGCATATGCTATTTGGCATAAAGAATTCCCTACAGTGGTATCAGAGCCACTTGCGAAAGATCGTATAAAATAGTTTTTCTCTATTTTATATATGATATAGAAGTAGGATAAATTTTATTATGAGTTGATAATTGCATTAGCAATTTTTCAAACATAATAAAATATCCGATGTCTTTTAAAAGTTAAAATTGACATGGTGCATGGTTATGGCCTAGTCCCACAAGTTTGTGATTGTGTGTTGTAATTCTTAATACGGCCTGCGTGTCATGCCTTTCTCCTAAAATTCTTGTTGTAAAAATTAGTTTTAGACTCGAATGTAACTCGAGTATTTCTCCTTTTGTAATATACAAAACAAAGATGGAGGGTCCATTGGATGATGAGGTTACAAGGAGAAAGTCAACACACAAGACAACCAAAAGGAAGCACTTGGGAGAAGATACTATCCCTTAGGTTGACCAATCAATCTTTTCATTGGCTTGAGAAGATTGTAGAATAAGGGCCGTAACCATGACACGCTTAGTTTAATAGGTATGTGATGCATGTTAGTTTAGCTTATATGTGATGTATGCTAATATGTATATGATGCATGTTTTTATATCTTAATAAGTCAAATACGATATGCCTACCAAAGTTTGGTACTCACTACTTCCTCGATCATTTGTTATTGGGTTTGCCAAAGCAAAGCAATGCATTTTATCTTGGAAGAGTGCGAGTGGACAATCGTGATGTCCCACTATCAAACTTGGTTAAGACTTAATTAAGTTTTTCTTAATTAGTTAAGAAAGTAGAGGCATATATTAGCTTTGAACATAAGTTTTAAAATTAGTTTTGTGTGATTTCCGAAAATCAGCTTTGTCTTAGAAGTGGTCTGTCTGATATCCAAGAAGGCCTCTGTCTCGCCACACCGAAGTGGTTTAGGAATAAGCACTAAACTAATCTAAACTTAACCAAAGCTATTAAAGAGTTACATCAGATGTAATTGGCAAAAGATTGCCTACCTAATCATACTACGCCTTGGGCGATTAGCCAAAGCTAACTCAAGACTAATTATGATGTGGATCTTTATCCCATATAAATTTATAGCTAAATAGTAGCTAATGATGTAAAGTGTTTGCCTACATTAATGATTAGCTCATCAAAGCTATGAGAATTTAGTGAGCCTCATTTAATTAAAGGCCTAATTAAATGACTTAGGTATGATACTTAATTTTGCATTTTATTGTTGTAGATCACCATGTCATCTAACACGACACACCCCTCTTGCGATCGCCCTTGAGAAGGACAAGCTCAATGGAGCGAACTTTCTTGATCGGTATAGGAACTTGAGGATTATCCTCAAGCAAGAACGCAAACTGTATGTCCTAGAGCAGCTACCTAGAAATACCCGCCTCGCGCCACTCGTCGAAAAAGATGCTTATAAAAAGCATCAAGATGACGATTAGATGTGTCATGCCTTATGCTTGCAACCATGAACTCGAGCTCGTAAGCAACATGAGAACATGGATGCCTATGATATGGTTGAGCATTTGAAACAACTATATCAAGGACAAGCGTGCATGAGCGTTTTGAAGTGTCTAAGGCTCTTTTGCATGCAAGATGCAAGAAGGAACACTGTAGGAACTCACGTACTTAAAATGATTGGGTACGCTGAGAACCTTGAAAGACTAGGTTTTCCATCGAGCCAAGAATTGACAATCGATGTTATCCTCGCAATCGCTGTTTAAACATATAATCAATTCGCCATGAATTATAACATGAATGAAATTGATAAGTTTTGCCCGAGATTCTCACCATGTTAAGAATCAAGAACCGAATCTCAAGAAGAAAGTTAGTAACGTACTAATGGTCAAAAAGGACAAAGGTAGAAAGGCAAGGGTAAGACCTAAGCCAAAGGCAAGGCCAATTCATCCACTTCAAAGGGTAAAGGTAAAGTACCTAAGGAAGGGGATGTTTCCATTGCGGTGAGATCGACATCGAAGCGGAATCGCAAAGTCTACCTTGAGGAAGTAAAGAAGAAAAGAAGTGGGACTTACGCCTGTATACACATTATAGAAGTTAATCTATCTATTTCTTCACATGGGTATTAGATACGGATGTGCATCTCACATTTGTACTAATGCAGGAGAAATAGTAGACTAATGGCAAAGGCAAAGTGGACTCACGAGTAGGCAATGGCGCAAAAGTTGTCAGCCAGAGTCAGAGGAACATATTCTTTGTCTTTGTCCACGGGCTTATCTTAGAACTAGAGGAGTGCTTATATGTACCTGCATTGACAAAGAACATAATTTCTGTATCTTGTTTAGACAAGAAAAACTTTTCTTTTATAATAAAGGACAAATGTTGTTCCATTTATTTGAATGAAATGTTCTATTGTAATGCACCACTTATGAATGGTCTCTATGTTCTAGATTTAGAAAACCCAATATATAACGTAAATACCAAACGGTTCAAATCGAATGATTTGAACCAAACATATCTCGCATCATCGCCTAGGTCACATAAATGAAAAACGCATATCCCAACTCCATAAAGATGGATTATTGGACTCATTTGATTTTGAATCATATGAGGTATGCGAATCTTGTCTTTTAGGAAAGATGACTAAAACTCCATTTAGTGGACATGGCGAGAGAGCGATGGACTTGTTAGGACTCATACATACTGATGTATGTGGCCCTTTCAATGTCGAAGCCAGAGGAGGCTATAAGTACTTTATTACTTTCACTGATGATATAAGTAGATTTGGCTATTTATATTTGATGAGACATAAGTCAGAATCCTTTGAAAAGTTCAAAGAATTCAAGAATGAAGTACAAAACCAACTTGGTAAGCGTATTAAGCTACTTCGATCAGATCGAGGTGGTGAATACCTTAGTCAAGAGTTTCGTGATCACCTGGCTGAGTGTGGGATAATATCCCAACTCACTCCACCAGGAACACCACAATGGAATGGTGTATCTGAAAGGAGAAATCGTACTCTATTAGATATGATACGATCAATGATGAGTCAGACTGATCTACCTACTTCCTTTTGGGGACTAGCTCTAGAGACAGCCGCTTTCACACTTAATCACGTCCCATCAAAAGCCGTAGAAAAGACACCATATACGATATGGACTGGGAAGAGTCCCAAAATGTCTTTTATAAAGATTTGGGGTTGTGAAGCTTATGTTAGACGTCAAGTCTCAGATAAACTAGGACCCAAATCAGATAAGTGTTATTTTCTAGGATATCCCAAGGAAACTAAGGGATATTACTTTTACAATCCCACACTTGGCAAGGTGTTTGTTGCCAGAAATGCTGTCTTTCTAGAAAGAGAATTTATTTCTAGAAAAACTAGTGGGAGTAAAATTCATCTTGAAGAAGTTCAAGATGACGATAACACTAAGGCTTCGATGGAAAAGGAACAGGAACCACAAAGTGTTGTGGATGAGGAAATTGTTGCCCAAAGAGTTGTGGAGCAAACACCTGTTCAAGTAGACCAACCTCTTCGTAGATCTGATAGGATCCGTCGTCAACCCGAGAGATATTCTTTTCTCTTGACTGACAACGGTGACGTATTGCTTGTCGATCTTGACGAGCCTACATCCTATCAAGAAGCTATGATGAGCCCAGATTCCGAGAAATGGCTAGAGGCCATGAGATCCGAAATGGAATCCATGTACACTAACCAAGTATGGACCTTGGTTAATCCACCAAGGGGTAAAACCCATTGGGTAAGTGGGTCTTTAAAGTAAAGACTGACATGGATGGTAATAAGCATACCTATAAAGGTAGATTGGTGGCTAAAGGATTCAAACAAATTCATGGTATTGACTATGATGAAACCTTTTCACCAATATGATGCTTAAATCCATTCGGATCATACTTGCTATTGCTAGCCTACCACGACTTATGAGATCTGGCAGATGGATGTCAAAATCGCTCAATGGAAAGCTACTCGAGGATGTGTACATGACACACCGAGGGTTTTGAAGATCCAAAGCATCCCGAAAGATATGCAAACCGCAAAGGTCCATTTATGGACTAAAGCAAGCCTCTCGAAGCTGGAATCTTCGATTCGATGATGCAATCAAGGAGTTTGGTTTCATCAAGAATGAAGATGAACCTTGTGTCTACAAGAGAAATAGTGGGAGCACAGTTGTATTTCTTGTCTTGTATGTAGATGACATACTTCTCATCGAAATGATATTCCCTCACCCAAATCTGTGAAGATGTGGTTAGGAATTGTTTCTCGATGAAAGACTTAGGTGAAGTGCCTATATTCTAGGCATCAAGATCTATAGAGATAGATCTAAAAGATTACTTGGCCTAAGTCGAGTACATACATTGATAAAGTGCTAGATCATTTTGCTATGCAAAATTCCAAGAAAGGATTTCGCTTTATCACATGGTGTGAGTCTTTCAAGACTCAATGTCCTCTTCTAAGGAGGAGAGAGATCGCATGGATAAGATCCCTTATGCATCTACCATAGGTACTTACGCTTTGCCTCTCGACATCTCGTATGCTTTGAGCATGACGAGTAGATACGATCGGATCGGTGAAAGTCATCGGATAACGATCAAAAATATTCTTAAATACTTACCAAGAACGAAAGAATATTTCCTGATATTTGGAGGCAATGAGGAGCTAGCTGTAAAGGGTTACAGTGATGCAAGCTTCCAAACAGACAAGGATGACTATAGATCGCAATCGGGGTACGTGTTTTGCCTGAATGGTGGAGCTGTGAGCTGGAAGAGTTCAAAGAAGGACACAGTTGATGATTCTACAATGAGCGAGTATATTGCTCTACGATGCAAAGAAAGGAGGTTGTTTGGCTCCGCAAGTTCATCAGTGAACTTGGGGTAGTTCCTAGCATTACAGATCCAATAGACCTCTATTGTGACAACAATGGGGCTATTGCACAGGCTAAGGAACCTCGATCACATCAGCGGACCAAACACATACTGCGGCACTTCCATCTCATTCGAGAGATCATCGGTAGAGGAGATGTGAGGATATGCAGAGTACCAACAGAAGCTAACATCGCAGATCCATTGACCAAGGCTTTGGCACAGAGGAAGCATGATGGTCACACTAGGTCACTAGGTATTAGATATCATAGTGATTGGTACTAGTGCTAGTGGGAGATTGTTAGTTATAGCCCTAGAGCCAATCATGTGATGGTTGAAAGGGGAACATTTTGTATCATATTCAATAAAGGCAAAGGATTGGTTATTATATTTACATCTTGCTTGTGCCAGCTAAATTAAATATAATAATGCCCTAGAAAAGTAGGTTCTTATCTACAGCACATCAATTGGCAGAATTGATTATGAGAGGTTGTAGAGAACACTTTCCTAAATGTTCCTAGTCAAGTATTAATATGCAAGGGCAATATTAATACATAAAGACTAGCATGTAGGTCGATTGATGACTTGATCTCACAAGTCATGGATATATGATATCAAGTTGACACATGGGTATATATTAGAGAATATATACTGAACTGACCCGCCATGAGAAAGTTTCATGGATCGTTATATGAGTGTCATAAACTTTCTCATGTGACTATTGGTATGAATAGTCCTCGAACCTGAAGTCACTACGGTTCCCTACATAAGGAATTATGTACTTTGGTATCGTCAAACGTCACCCGTAACAGGGTGGACCATAAAGGTGATTACTGGGTATATAACAAATTATGCGGAGGGATGTGAGTGATGTAGATGGGATCTATCCCTCTCATATGACGAGAGTGATATCGGTGGGCCCCTTGATTGAGTAGAACTACTAAAACACATGGCCATGCTCAAATGAGTCAATATGAGATATTGAGCTCATTTGTTTGAGTTAGTTTACTCAGGGATCAAGAAACACATAGATTGATCGAGGATGACACGGTCTATGCCTCATTGGTCAATCTGATATCAAGGATAGAAGGACACGGTCATACATTATAGTAGTCACGGAAAGGTTAGTCGGATCTTGACTTATTTCGTAACTTGGGTAGCAATGATGTATTGCTAGATGCCGCTCATTGCTTGTGTATCTAAAAGAGTTTAGATCCACTGCCAATGTTATGAGAGCCTATAGGGTCACACACAAAGAGCATGATGATTAGAAGAATTAGTGCATTCTAGTTTGACTAGAATAATTTGGGAATAAGCTTAAGTACAAAATAGTTTTTGGACTTTAAGCTTAATGAGAATTTTAGCTTATTGATTTAATGAGATTAATTCAATATGTTACCTTATTGATTTAATGAGATTAATTCAATATGATAACATAAGCTTATTGAATTAATAAGATTAATTCAACATGCATGAATGTCACACAAGCATGCCACATAAGCATGCCACCTAAGCTAGATGAGGTGGAAGGAGACAAAGTGGTTTTTGTCTCCTTAAGTGGCCGGCCAAACAAGGAAGCCAACTCCTTGTTTGATTGTGTCTCAATGCAATGGATTGCATTGAATGTTAGGAGGTGAAAGGGTTTTTCCAACCCTATAAAAGACTCCATGGAGTGGCCGGCCAAGGTGAAGATTTTTGGTTGTTGTGTGAAGCTTGAGAGCTTGGTGGAAGCTTTGTTGTGTGGTTTTGTGAGTGTAGGCTAGCAAGAAGAATAGTCTTCTTCTTCCTTTCTCTTTTTCCCTAGCTTCCTCTCCTTTAGGGACTTCTCTAGCAAGAAGGAAAGGAGAGCTCTTCTAGTTTCTTTTGTGAGACAAGAGCTTGCTCGTGTGGATACATATAGAGGCACGGACATTTGAACGTGCTAAAGATCCAACAAACCAAAAGGAAAAGCGGGATTAACAAGGGCACGCAACAAAGGTAATCCTCTCCTATAAGATAGGTTTGGTTTTAGAGAAATTTATTTTGTACGAGGTTTTCTTTCGCAAGGATCACTAGGAAGGGATCCTAATTTTTTCGTTGCGCATATGCTATTTGGCATAAAGAATTCCCTACACAATCATCACATGATTGGCTCTAGGGCTTTCACTAACAGAGATAGCTCCCGATAGATGCGAAGGCTTATCAGGAGAGTGTATGATGTCCCTTCCACATGGCCATAGTTAGACATTTAGACAACAACCAATTGATAGCATGTTTTGCGACACACAAGCGAATCCGAAATCCTAGAATCCCTTCCAAAGACTCGCGGCAAGCCTTTTCTTCTTCCATGTGACACCGTATTGAGTTAGGACAACCGACAACCCTCACAATCATAACCATTAGATTTGACTTCCGAACAATAACGTCCACCGAATATATCGGTACTCGAATCTCAGTCCCTGTGGGATCGATAAATCTATTTATTACTTGATGACATCCCTGCACTTATGGGCGTTGAGCGTGAGCGTGCGTTTCGAGTCCTCGACGGTCTCCGTCACGAGATTTGAGTTCGCGTTCGCGTGCATCATGCTTCATCCAAAGAAGTTGAGCTAAACACTCACCCATCGCGACGTATTCGACTTCGGTGGTAGATAAGGCAACACAGTGTTGCTTTCTACTGCACCAACAAACTAGACTTGAGCCAAGAAGTTGACAAAAATCACTCGTGCTCTTTCTATCGAGTTTACTACTGGCATAATCCAAGTCGGAGTAGCCGATTAGTTTGAACTCGGTAGATCTAGGGTACTAAATCCCTACATTTAGTGTAACCTTTAGGTATCTAAGGATGCGTTTAACCAGCATTAGGTATGACTCCTTAGCATAAGTTTGAAATCTTGCGCACATACTTACTGCGAATAATATATCGGGTCGACTCGCAGTTAAGTATAGGAGACTACCTATTGCACTCCTATAGTATTTAAGGTCTATTTGTTTTTCTTCTAAGTCTTCTCCTATATTAACATTTGTGGCCATTGGTGTATTTATTACCTTAGCATTTTGCATTCCGAATCGATTAATTAATTCCTTAGCATATTTATGTTGCTATAAGTAAATTCCCTCTTTAATTTGTTTAATTTGTAATCCTAGGAAAAAAGACAATTCTCCTACTAAGTTCATTTCAAATTCACTTTCCATTAGTGAAATGAACTCGTTTAGTAGGATTGAGTTGGTTGTTCCAAAAATTATGTAGTCTACGTAAATTTGGGCAATAAAGATTTCTTTGCCTATGGATTTTACGAAGAGGGTTAGGTTGACTTGGCTAAACCCTTTAGACTTGAGATAAATAGAAAGTCTTTCATACCAAGCTCTAGGAGCTTGTTTTAGTCCATATAAGGCTTTCTTAAGTTTAAAAACATGGTCAGGTTTGTCTAAGTTTTCGAATCCTAGAGGTTGACTAACATAGACTTCTTCCTTGATAATTCCATTTAAGAATGTTGATTTCACATCCATTTGAAATAGTTTAAATCCTCGATGTGCAACGTAGGCTAATAACATTCTGATCGATTCTAGTCTAGCTATGGGGACATAGGTTTCGTCATAATCTAACCCCTCTACTTGACTAAAAGCTCTAGCGACTAGTCTTGCTTTATTTCTAACTACTTCACCTTTGTCATCGAGTTTGTTCCAGAATACCCACCTTGTTCCAATAATCAATTTATCTTTTGGTGGTGGTACTAATTCCCAAACTTCGTTCCTAGTAAATTGAGCTAGCTCTTTTTGCATAGCAATAATCCAATCGAGATCAAGAAGAGCTTGTTCATTTGATTTGGGTTCAATTTTTTAGATTAAAGAGATTTAACTAAGGTTTCTGTATGATGCTCTAGTTCAAACCCCTAGGTTGGGATCACCTATCACTTGATCAATAGGATGATTCGATTGTAACCTAGACTGACTTGAACTAGAATCATTTTTATGGTCTGATTCAGGTCTAGTATTAATCGGTTCATCAATTGGTTCTACTACGGGTTTTGTTGTTTTATCTCCTTCATCGAATACTACATTAACAGTTTCTTTGATTTTTAGGGTTTCATTATTGTAGACTCTATAGGCTCTACTTGTGGTTGACTATCCTAGGAATATTCCGATATTTGTTTTAGAGGTGAATTTGTCTAAGTAGTCTTTAGTATTTAGGATATGTACCCTACATCCAAATACCCTAAAGTATTTAATGTTAGGTACTTTATCATGGTTGATTTCGTATGAGGTCTTAAGGTGCCTCTTGACTAGTAGGATTCTGTTTTGAACATAACAAGTCGTACTAACGACTTCTGCCCAAAACCTATCGAGTAGGTTGTACTCGTTTAACATGGTTCTAGCAGCTTCTTGTAGAGTTCTATTCTTTCGCTCGACTAGACCATTTTGTTGTGGGGTTCTAGGACAAAAGAACTCATGGTGGTATCCGTTTAGGTTACAGAAGTCGGTGAACCTATGGTTTTCGAATTCACCACCATGATCGCTTCTAAGTCTTTTAATCTTAAGGTTCTTTTCATTTTTTATTAATTTACATAAGTTGGTAAGTTGGTCTAAGGTATCGCTTTTGTGTTTAAGGAACCTAACCTAGGTGAACCTAGAGTAGTCGTCAATTATGACTAAGCAAAATTGACTCCCATTTAGTGACTTGGCTCCATGAGAATCGAATAGGTCCAAGTGTAGGAGCTCAAGCACATTTTTGGTTCGATCTTGGTTAGTTAGTTGATGTTGTGCCCTAGTTTGTTTACCTTGTTGACAAGCATTACAGATTTTATTATCCAAATTATTAAGGTTGGACAAACCTCTGACTAAACCACTCTAATTCACCTTGTTAATGAGTTTTGGGTGCGAGTGGTCGAGTCGTCGGTGCCACAACTAAGATTCCTCTTGCTATGTCATTAGACACTTGGATGAGGAGTTGAGTAAATTAATTGTGTAGATATTGCTATTTCTAGTTCCTTTAAGTATTATTTTCGAGGTTTCATTAGTTTTAATTAAGCATTCATTTTCTAAGAATATAACCTTATAGTTGTTGTCACACAATTGCTTACACTAAGTAAATTATACTCAAAATTTTCGACTAATAAAACATTTCGAATTGTAAAGTTTGAGTTTAACTCAATATCACCTTATCCGATGATTTTGAGCTTACTGTTGTTTCTGAAAGCTGCCGATCCTTGACATTTGAATCTAAGCTTCGAAAATTTTAGTCAGTCTCCGGTCATGTGTCGGGAGCACCTACTATTCAATATTCATTGATCCTACTGATGCGCATAAACGCAACCTCAAATCTTGCGACAGAGACCGTCGAGGACTCAAAGCATGTGCTCGCACTCAACGCCCACAAGTGCACGGATGTCGTCAAGTAATAAAGATTATCGATCCCATAGGGATGGGATTCGAGTACCAATATACTCAGTGGTTGTAATTGTTAGAATGTGACTCTAAGATGTTTCGATTGGTGAGGGCTATCGGTGGACTCTATTCTATACGGTGTCACACGGAGGAGGAAAGGAGTATGCCGAGGTCTTCAAAGGTGATTCTAGGACTTCGGTTTCACTTGTGTATCATATAACAATGTTGTCAATTGTCATTGTCTAGACGTTTAGCTATGGTTTTGTGGAAGGGACATCATACACTCTCCTGCAGAGCCATCGCATCTACCGGGGGCTATCTACGCCTAAAAGTATGCGATAGATGGTACGAGGATGCCAAATCAATCCCTATGGTGAATCATTTCCGATTCCACCGCACCCCTCTCCCCGCAGTTACAGGAGATCAGGTTTACCCCTAGGTTCCTTATATAAAATCCCCTAAATTTTAGATTGCGAGGGTTGTCACCCCTCGTATCGCCTAAGCACAGCAGAAAGAAAGTCAAACACACATAGATATAGTAAAGAGCAACTACCAATTGTCAAATCAAACTCATAGGAAGAATTTAACAAGAACCAACATTGTATGTGTACACAAGCTACTCCCTAATCATAGAATCAAAAGTACTACTCCATGTATACGAAGGAAGAATCACAATGCATGTCTAAGTTCGAATACATAAGAAATAAAACCCAGAAATAAAGATATACAATGCTTTCGTGGTGGGGTCTCCGGCGTTGAAGTGCAAGGCGTGGACCTCCGGCAGCGTTCCTCCTTCCCGTTGCGAGTTACTGAAGCTTTTTAGGGCTTCGGCATGCCGTCCTAGCCGTCGTGCCTCCCCCTAGGGTTTGGGAAGAGCCATCCTTATATAGACGTCACCTCGGACCGCTGTAAAATTCGAAAAAAGCCCTAATCATGCCAATCTGTTGGGCCGCCACACGGTTGTGTGTTTCCACACGGCCAGGCTGTGTGCGGTTCTAGGGTGTTGATCTCGGCCATTGGACACGATCATGTGAATCCACATGCCATGGACGTGTCCCACTCTGTGTCTAGCTGTGAAATGTCCTTCTTTTTCTCTGAAAATGCATCTTTTTCACTCGAAAAGCTATCATGCACACAAAAGTACAACGAGCAGACCTCCGAACCAGAAAATAGGAAATGCGTGCAAAAATAGAGTAACATATGCATGAAACTAAGACAAAATGTAATAAGATGTGAGCGAAAACTACTCCTAAAACCCTATATGTTTTGCTCACATCACTTCCCCCAGACTTAAATCTTTGCTTGTCCCCAAGCAAACCTCAGTGCCATGATGTTTTAAAAAGATATTGTTACATAATTAGCATGTTAACTAAATTTATCAAGTGGTATTTGCAATCAAAGAAAAACAAATATATTCTAGAAATTCACTAAGTTAGCTCCTCGTGCTCGTGCTAAGCGAACCGTTCTTAGGGGATGCCCTTTCCATGGTGAGTTAAGTCGTCACCCCATAGCTTTCCTAAGGTTTCCGACTCTCAGGCACTTACCTGCCCAAAGCGAGGGTCGTTCCCTAGATCTAGCATAAAGTCTCAAAGGTGTGCTCAGTATTGAGAGAAATCGGTAGGTGTTTCCCCAGTAACCTAACTTGGTCTCAAAGGGGCACCTAATCATTTCCACCCACGACAACTGTTTTTATCCCTCATAATATATTTTTTTCTCCTCTATTTTTTTTCATTTCTTTTTCTCTTTTTCTTTTATTTTTCTCTTTTTTTTCTCTCTTTTATTTTTTGGCTCACCGGGATTTTGATTTTTCTAAATGGGCTTACACAATCGGAGCATCTCCAGTAACTAAAATGCTAAACCTAGAGTCACCTATGGATTCTAAAGTACTAGACTACTGAAGTGAATCATAACTAGGTATGTACTAGATTCTTCCTTTCAGAATGTTCGACATGTGTAAGTACAAAAACAAAGCTAACCAGTGTATGTCTAGAACATTCAATAGAGTGAATAAAATAAAATACCACAAGATAAATGGAGTTAAGCTACCTATGGGAACAACTCATGCAAGCATCTTTCAAAAATACTACTGAGGTAGATTTACAAACAACAAAAATTAAGTATTGAAAGAAACTCAACAACTCAGGAATGAATAAATGAAAATACCAGAAAAGAAACTACTGCTAAGAAACAAAACAAAATAAACCTTGGGGTCTCCCCCCCAGACTTAAACGAAAATATACCTCTAATATAGTGAACAAGGTGGAAAGTCTGGGAGTCTGGGCATCTCTGGATCTTGGGAGAACCTGCTGCTGAGTCGTTGATGCCATATATACATGTGGTCGATCTGGGAGCTGGTGGGTGCAGCGACTGCTCGGTGGTCCTCCTCCCTAGCCCACTACGCTTGTTGGGCATGCATGTGCTGCTGCATCTCCCTGCGGTAGGCGGCCTCATCCTGGCAACGAATAGCCTCCTCCTGGAAGTATATGCAGGCCTCATTGTAGAACTCCTCAGCCCATTGAAAATGCTCCCAGAATCCCTGGAACTCTCCCTGCTGGTAGGTGCTCTGCTCCTCCCATCAGTCCCTCTGTGTCTGCTGCTAAGTGTAAATATCATCGAGGCATGATCAAAACTCCGAGAAATCATAGGCCGACGTACCTGCATCCTGCTCAAAAGTAGAAAAAAGGTGATGATGCAGGTGCAGGTTCATGTCGGCGTGGACTAGGTGGGCTCCTATGCACATGTGGACTAGAGGGAGAGTGATACAAAGGTGGAGAGATGGGCGCCGATGTGGATGGTCTCTCATGTGGAGGAGACTCCACTATCATGTCCAAGTGCCAGTTGGCACGCATAACGATGGTGGTACGATCTAGGTCGGAGAGCCTAAGGGTCGTCAGATTTTTCCTTACAAAGTATAAGGAGTCTCCTTCTCTCACAATCATTTTCATGACCATGCATACTCCTAGGTCGATCCTTAGGCTCCCCTTTATACTCTCTAATGTAATGTAATCGTACCCCATCATATGACAAATGTGGGTAAGTAGGTCTCCAACATTGATCTCTCCTCGTGCTGCTTTTCCCATCTTCACTAAGTGTATGATGAAGTGGGACCCTACATTAATGCTACTCCTTTCTTATAGCATATCCCATAGGAAAAGCAGCTCGCTAGCTCTAACTACACCGTCACTCTCCCCACAACCAAATATAGTACTGGCCATGATGCGGTGGAAGTATCAAAAGACGGGATTTTGGAGGCACAACGCTTTGGCCCTAGAAGGGTCATAAGCATGCTCCCCCATCAACTCGGTCCAATATTCCCGAGATTTGAACCCAATAGGGGTTCTTCTCTCTCCCCCACTCAGCAAGCCAAAGCATGAGTTCCATTGGTGAAGGGTCCACTCATGCTCAATATTAAAAAGCCTAAAAGTTATCCTACCCTCCTCGCTCTCTCTACCCGTTAAAATTTTCGCCTCTAATGAACTCAAAAATTCTAGAACTATCCTAGGGTAGGTTAGGTGCCTTATTCCCATTATCTCTTCCCACCCTAATTTTGCAAATAGAGCTTGCATATCACCCAACAATCCTAAGGACGCTAGCAAATCTTCATCTAAGTACCTAGTAGCAGTAAGTTTACGAGTAGAGAGCATATTATATCTATCTCTTTGTTCATTATTTCGAAAAAGAAGAATGGGTAGGGTGTTACCCTCCTCCGGAGCTTGAGGGGCGTCGGCTCTCCTTGTTCGTCGCTCCAAGGTGCCGGATCGGGTGCTACAGGCTTGGTCCTCCTCATCCTTGCTTCTTTTGGCTTGCATAGAGGTTAAAAATGCTTATAGATGGTGGGGAAGATGAAATCACACGGCTAGGGCAAGAACTTTCGAAGAACACGGCACAAATGGGGTGAAAATACACGGCTCACCCCTTTTAACCTCGCGCGCCATGGCCATGTGGAAACACACGGCTAGGTCGTGTGCGTCTCGGGTCAATCGGGCACGACCGTGGGAAAACACACGGCCAGTCTGTGTGTCCCCATTTTTCGCCCATTTATGCACTACGGTCCAAATTTTTGCCTTAGCAAAGTTCTTTTCTAGTCCTAACTCTAAATGTGATGGAAATCAAAACTCAAATCAAACAAATGTATGCAATGCAATCAAAAAGGGAAATCTAAAACTAAACTTAGGTTGCCTCCGAAGAAGCGCTTTGTTTAAGGTCGTTTAGCTCGACCGCACTCCACTATCAACTCGGCTCTGGTGGTTCAGTGAACCTCCATTCATCTATCTCGGGATCTTCATACATGGCTTCCTTCCTAGCTCTCGCTTGAATCACATACTTCCCTGATGTAGGTTCCTGGCTTCCTGCCCCAGCAGGCTCAAATTCCATCTTATCCTCTCCCACTTTTAAGGCCAGCTTGTGATTCTTCACATCAATGACTATTCCTGCAGTCGCTAAAAATGGTCTCCCCAGGATGACGGGTATCTTGGGATCCTCTTCCATCTCCATTACCACAAAGTCAGTTGGTAGTGTAAAATTTCCCACCTTAACAGGAACATCTTCTAAAATCCCTAATGGGTAGCAGTATGTGTGGTCAACTAGTTGTATTGTCATAGTAGTGAATTTTAAATTTCCTAACCCTAGATTTTTGCATAAGGTGTAAGGCATAAGACTCACACTTGCTCCCAAGTCACAGAAGGCTTTGCTAATCAGTGTCATCCCTATATAACACAGGATATAGAAGCTCCCCGGATCTTTTAGTTTATGAGTAGCCTCGTTTCGGAGATAAGCGCTTGATTCCTCTGTGAGGGCCACTGTTTCCGACTTTGCGACCTTCCTACAATGCGCCAGAATATCTTTCATGAACTTAGCGAACTGGGGCATTTGGTGCAATGCTTCGAGTATCAGTACCTCTACTGAGATCGACTTCAGCATGTCTAGAAATTTACCAAACTCTGTGTCTTTCTTTGCATTCATCAACCGCTATGGGAATGGTATAGTAAGGGGTGGTTGAGCCCTCGCGGTAGGCTCCCGGTTCGTTTCTCTCACTTTTTCATTCTCGGCCTCCCCCAGAGGTTCCAATGTTTCAGGTCCCAGGTCCCTTTCAGCAGTCGGCCATCCTGGCATCTCTTTCAGAACTCTCCCACTTCGCAGCGTCACTGGTTTGCACTGTTCTACCGGATTAACCTCTGCTCTTCCTGGCAGCTTCCCTAGTATCTTGGAGATTTGGTTTGCGATCTGAGCTACTTGAATCTCTAGTGACTTTTGCCTGGTGGAAAGCTCCCTTACAAATGAACCCAACCCTTCGATTATTGTATCTGTCTACGAATGTCATTGCTGAAATTCAGTGTTCGCCACCCGTTGCGTTCGAATGAAATTCTCCAGCATATTCTCCAAACGGGTGTTAGAGGGTCGTGGCTTCCCATTCTCTCCTGGCGGTTGGAACCTTCCCAAGTTATTCCCCATCTCAGATGAGAAGTGCTAGAGTATTGGTTATTGGGCCTTGGGTTGTAGTCCCCAACCGCATCACAGTGCTCAATCTACTCGTCTGAGGTCCCCGGTCCTCCATAATGGTCCTCTTGATATGTTGCCGCTCCTTCTCCAAAATCAATGGACACGCATGTAGATGAAGGATTCAAAGATCAAACCATCTACTGAGTGCGTCCATCCTTGCTGAAAGGTGGTCCATGGAGTTGACAGTGTATCGTCCTACTACAGGTGTAGGTTGACCATGTTCAAAAGCCCATTGATGGTGGTTTTGGGTCACCTCTTCGATAAGCTCTTCCTCTTTCTCTATGGTCTTATTCATCAGTGCTCCTCCTGCGGCAGAATCTAAGGACATCTTTGTGGCGTAAGCTATCCCATTATAGAAAATGTGGATGACCAGCCACCTCTCCAGTCCGTGGTGGGGGCATTGGTAGAGTAGCCCCTTGTAGCGATCCCAAGCCTCGAATAAGGACTCCCCCTCCTTCTGGTGAAAGCTCGTGATGAGATGGTGCATGTGAGCAGCCTTACTTGGTGGGAAGTATTTATTCAGAAACTGCTGCTCACATTGCTCCCATGTAGTGATGCTACCAGAAGGTAAGGTGTGAATCCATGCCTTAGCCTTATCTCGCAGTGAAAACGGGAACAGGCTCAGGCGAATCGCGTCAGAAAGGACTCCGTTCATTTTCATCGTCGAGTAGATTTAAAGAAATTCCTCAAGTTGTCGGTTCGGGTCTTCAGTCGCAGCTCCCCCGAATTGGCTCTGCTGGACCATATGTATAAGTGCCGGCTTCAGCTCAAAGTTATTTGCCGAAATAGATGGTCCAGCTATACTTGGCCTGAATCCTCTAGCGCTAGGAGCTACGTAGTCCCGCAGTGGTCGGCTACCTATGTTCACCTCGGATGCAGCTTGATCCTCCATCTTTCGCTATTCTGGTTTCCGACAGTGAAAGGTTCGCTCAATTTCTAAATCGATCGGAATTAAACCTTCCGATCCTAAACGTCTGAGCATACGATGAACCAAGCCACAAAGTTAAAAGTTCTACCTAATTCTAAGAGTAGAAAATAAAACAATCTAGCAAATAAAAATCTAAGATGCAATAAGTAAATAGGAAACTACTATTAAAAATAAAAACTAAATCTAAATATGGAAAATATAGAACTAAAGCAAATAAAGTAAACTAGAAAGAAAATAAAGTAAGTAAATAAATCTAATCCTAAGTCCGATCCAATTTACCACTATTCGATTTGATATCAAATCGATCAGTCCCCGGCAACGACGCCAAAAACTTGATGGGCACAAACGCGACCTCAAATCTCGCGATGGAGACCGTCGAGGACTCAAAGCACGTGCTCGCGCTCAACACCTGCAAGTGCACGGATGTCGTCAAGTAATAAAGATTATCGATCCCACAGGGATGGGATTCGAGTACCAATATACTCAGTGGTTGTAATTGTTAGAACGTGACTCTAAGATGTTTCGATTGGTGAGGGATGTCGGTGGACTCTATTCTATACGGTGTCACACGGAGGAGGAAAAGAGTATGCCGAGGTCTTCAAAGGTGATTCTAGGACTTCAGTTTCACTTGTGTATCATATAACAATGTTGTCAATTGTCATTGTCTAGACGTTTAGCTATGGTTTTGTGGAAGGGACATCATACACTCTCCCGCAGAGCCGCATCTACCGGGGGCTATCTCCGCCTAAAAGTATGGGATAGATGGTACGAGGATGCCAAATCAATCCCTATGGTGAATCATTTCCAATTCCACCGCACCCTTCTCCCTGCAGTTACAGGAGATCAGGTTTACCCCTAGGTTCCTTATATAAAATCCCCTAAATTTTAGATTGTGAGGGCTGTCACCCCTCGTATCGCCTAAGCACAACAAAAAGAAAGTCAAACACAGATAGATATAGTTAAGAGCAACTACCAATTGTCAAATCAAACTCATAGGCAGAATTTAACATGAACCAACATTGTATGTGTACACAAGCTACTCCCTAATCGTAGAATCAAAAGTACTACTCCATGTATACGAAGGAAGAATCACAAAGCATGTCTAAGTTCGAATACATAAGGAATAAAATGCAGAAATAAAGATATACAATGTTTTTGTGGTTTTCTCTCCAGTGTTAAAGTGCAAGGCGTGGACCTCCGGTGGCGTTCCTCCTCCCCGTTGCGAGTTACCGAAGCTTTTTAAGGCTTCGATGTGTCGTCCTAGCCATTGTGCCTCCCCCCTAGAGTTTGGATGGAGCCATCCTTATATAGACGTCGCCTCGGACCGCTGCAAAATCTGAAAAAAGGCCTAGTCGTGCCAATCTATCGGGCCGCCACACGGTAGTGTGTTTCCACACAGCTAGTCCGTGTGCGGCCCTGGGGTGCTGATCTCACCCATTGGACATGGTCGTGTGAATTCTCACGCCCTAGCCGTGTCTCACTCTACATCTAGCTGTGAAATGTCCTTTTGCTCCAAAAATGCATCTTTTTCATCCAAAAAGCTATCCTGCACACAAAAGTACAACGAGCAGACCTCCAAACCAGAAAATAGGAAATGCGTGCAAAAATAGAGTAACATATGCATGAAACTAACACAAAATATAATGAGATGTGAGCGAATACTACTCCTAAAATCCTATATGTTTTGCTCACATCACCTACACATATAGTAGTTGGATCGGATATTGGAATTTTAAAGGTTGGTTGAAGTTTATTAAACCTAGGAAGCATCTCACCCTTTCTACTTGATCAAGTATGTTATCCTTATGTGTTTTGTGAGATAACTTCAATTTTACTTGTTTAGATTTAGTGAATTGTAACTAATCAACCTTGGGTTAGATTCGGATTTAACCCTAAGCTTGTCAAGTAACTTTTTTGAGAAGTTGGCTTCCAGGTCGTGGTGAGACACAGAGGCCTTCTTTGATCAGAACAACGACCACTTCCTTAGACAAAGCCAAATTCAAGAAATCGATTACTTGAGTCACTTAAGATTACTTCCTGGTCTAACTAGTTAAGGATACGATGAGGTAGCTTCAGCTAGTTCCAAGCTAGATATGCCTTATCTAGTTCGAACGCACAAGACTTCGTTTCCCTAACGTAGTATCATCTTACCGCATCCTAGTACTATATTGTCAAGATTGACGAGTTATTGACCCTATCTATCCATTCTAAAAATTAAAACAAAAACTAAGCATGCAAGTCTAATTTCATGTAATAGAGCAAACAAATTTAGTACTAGCTCCCCCTAGACCATTGAATCGATTCAGTCTATCCACGTAGTGGATTTAGTCTTTGGGAACCTAGTACTTATTAGATCCTTGTTGTGAAATTAAGGCGGTCTTAGGGACCCATGCTTGGACTTGTTTTCTATTACGATTTACAATTGACATATATGACTTGTTAGTCGTATTTGATCTAAACCCTAGTCCGACCTTATTGTACACAACCCTTTGTGATCCAAGTAGTAGGTCAAGTCCCTTGGATCCCAAAGTAAACCTTTCCAACGTTTGCCTAAGATCTTCGACTTGTCCTTTCAAGAGTGAGTTCTCAACTTCGAGTTTGTCAACTCGAGTTGAGTCCTCCTCCTGAACTTGACTAGTCGAAGAGGTTAGGGAGACCTTATGTTTAAGGAGTTTAACCTCCTCAACTAAGGTCTCGACCTTGGACTCGGACTTAGCTAACTTTCTAGTTAAGAACTTAATTGCACTATATAACGTATCAATTAAAGACCGACTTACCTTAAGTGAACCTTTTGAACCGGATACGGATTCGTGGCTTGTCTTGAATAGAGACTCATCGTCGGATCCAAAGTCCGACTCTTCCTCGGGTTCGGTCGGATTGGCCATGAAGACAAGGTTGTTGAGCTGATCTTCCTCCTCCGATGATTCATCCCACATTGCATTGAGTGCTTTCTTGGACTTTTGCACCTTGTTCTTGAGCTTTGGACATTCTGACTTGATGTGACCCAACCTGTTACACTCATAGCATCTATAGTTGGAATTTGATTTAGACTTACCTTCCTTGGATTGATTGATGTGTCATTTTTAGCTTTTGATCATTTTCCAAACTAGATTTACTAGTTTGGTCTCCATCTCATCGTCTATCTCAGACTCATCCTCGTATTCTTCTTCTGGTGGTGGTTTGCTTTTGAGCTTCTTCTTCGGTTCTGCAAACAAGGCAATACTTTTCTCGGCGGGGGTCGAATTAGACTGTTCATGAAGTTCAAATTTAGAAAACATTTCATCTAGTCTATTCTTAGAAAGATCCTTAGAAACCTTGTAGGCATTAACCATGGATGCCCACAAGGTAGTCCTAGGGAAAGCGTTAAATGCGTACCTTATTAAGTCCCAATTTTTGACCTTCTATCCGATCGAATGTAGACTATTGATGATATCTTGGATCCATGCATGTAATTGGGTGGCAGTCTCTTGTTCCTGCATCTTAATATTGTAGAATTTATTAAACAAAAGATCCCTTCTACATACCTTAGCATCATCGGTTCCTTCGTGTAGCTCGATGAGCTTGTTCCACAAATCCTTCGCACTGATGAAGGGGCCGACGCGGTTGAACTCTTCTTTGGACAAGATGCACTGTAGGATTTGCGTATCCTTGGCATCAACTTCCACTTGGTGTTTTATGGCGTTTGTCCATTGATCGCAATCCAACGATTCACCATTTCCATTAGTAGGAAGTGTGAACCCGATTTGAATTACGATCCACATCTCTACTTGGGTTTTTAAATAGCACTCCATCCGACCATTTCAGTAACGGAAGTCATCTCCCTTGTAAAACGAAGGTCGAGTGGTGCTAAACCCTTCGAGATGGGCCATTTAGAAGAAGAGGAAGACCTCACAAACACAAAAACAAAGAGAAGGTACCAAGACTCTCATCTTGGATTAGTAGTGCGGGAAACAGGAATTAAATGAAACAAAAAATGTTATGAATCGAAAACTAATATGAAAAGAAACTTAACAAGATGCTATATTGGTGGTTACACCAAATCATAGTGCCCCTGCTCTGATAACAATTGTTGGATCATAAAAAGAGCGCTAGAGGGGGGGGGAATAGCAGACGTGAATTCTTTTCGTTCGTTAGATATAAAACAAGTAAAAGAGTAAATGCACAGCGGAAATGTAAATGACACGGGTTTGTTTTTACTTGGTTCATAGCCTACCGGCTACTAATCCAAGGCCCTAGTGATCCGAGATTATGCATGGAGGGCAATTCACTAAAACTCTCTTCCTCGTTGGAGGTAGGAGAAAACGATTACAAGAAACACGAGAAACTCGAGGTAGAGAGACAAACCTCCTATCCTCGTTATGATGAAATCTCAATAGAAAAGTAGAATGCAACAATTAGGAATGTGAATAAGATGTACTGATACCGACGACTAAGATGGCGGAGATTGAGCTCGTGTCGTCGGTGTTTCGGCAGCGCTTCGGCGTCATATGGTCGTCGTAGATTAGCGACATCACGGAGGCTTTTGGAGAGCTTGAATGATGACCTAAAGGGGTGAAACCCCCTTTTTTTATAGCTTTCCAACCCCTTAGACATTGAGATCAAGTTCTATCAACAAAGGCCACCTCACCCCAAGATAAGGGGATGAAGTTTAACTCTCCTCGAAGCTGGAATTTGAATGGCAGTTGACTGATCAGCCCTATCAGTCTACTGATGCCACCAGCAGTAGATTGTTGCTAGGGTTTCTAGCTGCAACAAAAAGTTAGTTCGAAAATGAAAGTAATATAAGTGAATTTAACGATCACTTGTTGTCCGATCTCGACCTAGACCTTCCACGGGAAGTCTTGGTCGGATAGTCGCCTAAGGACGTCCCCGTATGAAGGACCCGACCTTGCATTCACTCACATACACGAGCTTACCTTAGGTCCTTGTGACTTGTAGCTTTACTTTCGGTCTCCACCTGGGTTCTTTAGCTTCCTCTGAAGTTCTCTCGGTGTTGCCCGACCACCGTGGTTTCTCCATCTGAGATTCTCTAGGTGTCGCCGACCTTCAACTTAGCTTAACCATTCTTGCACACTTGGTTCAGCTCATTAGACAACAATATGACCTTATCTTTAAGTCTTTGCCATAATCAAAACGTAGGTTCGATTATCTGGTGCATACTACACCAACACTTAACTCATTTCCTAGCATCTCACATGTGTCTACGGTGTTTGAAAATACACACATTTCAATTTGATATGAGATGTGAGTTTTGTTCATCCTTATCTAAGGTCTCATATATTTTTCTAAGGCAACACTACTTGATTCCCTTATACATGGGACTTAAAGTCATGCCAATTGCCCTTAAATCAATTTTCATAAGTCCTAAATGCATGAATGATGATTATGGAATAAATAATAGTATAAATAAGCATGTGTTAATAATTATGATGTCATGACATATAAATTTAATCTAAACATACATGACATTAAAAGATAACCCTAAGCATGATCATGATATTTTATATGATAAAGATGAAATATGATGTCATTACATGATATATGACAAACAAAGTATGGCAAATAAAATATAAGACATAAGAATACCTAAATTTTAATATTAGTTGACATTTGTTAGGATTAAGTTCATTTTGCCATAATAACAACTTATCTCCCAATTGTGCCAAAAATCTGAAATGACACACTATGACCTCTAGACCTAATTTGGGCCAATTTGATCAATTTATCAAACTTCTTAAATAATATTAGCACATCCTAAAATCTTTTAGGATTAAAATTCAACCTTATTTCCAAGGTATCACATAATCTTGGAAGTGCCCTAAAGTGTCAACTTTGTTAGGAATTGGACGTCGCTAGAGGGGGGTGAATAGTGAGTTCATTGCTTCAATGATGGAAATCGATCGTGTTTCTTATTACAAACATTAGTGTACACAGCGGAAATAGTAATAACAAAAATGAATGCACACAACAAGCAATACACGATAATATAACGTGGTTCGGAACCTTAGGGTTCCTACTCCATGGGTTGGGCTCGAATGAGCTCTAGCGATACAAATACCACCACTAATAACTCCTTCTCAGAACAATCCAGAGGTGGAGAAACCTCTTAAAATGATTACACAAGTAATATAAAGAAATTACAACAAGTAAACTAAGCAATGTACAAAAACAAGTAAAGAACACTTTACACAAGATCTTTGGATTGCTTGCTTGTTGCTTGCTTTGGATTGGTCTTGAAGGTCTAGAATGTAGCAACAATTTGTTAGTTATAGCCCTAGAACCAATCATGTGATGGTTGAATAGGGAACATTTTGTATCATATTCTATAAAGGCAAAGGATTGGTTATTATATTTACGTCTTGCTTGTGCCAGCTAACTTAAATATAATAATGCCCTAAAAAAGTAGGTTCTTATCTACAGCACATCAATTGGCAGAATTGATTATGAGAGGCTGTAGAGAACACTTTCCTAAATGTTCCTAGTCAAGTATTAATATGCAAGGGCAATATTAATACATAAAGACTAGCATGTAGGTCAATTGATGACTTGATCTCACAAGTCATGGATATATGATATCAAGTTGACACATGGGTATATATTAGAGAATATATACTGAACTGACCCACCATGAGAAAGTTTCATGGATCGTCATATGAGTGTCATAAACTTTCTCATGTGACTATTGGTATGAATAGTCCTCAAACCTGAAGTCACTACGGTTCCCTACATAAGGAGTTATGTACTTTGGTATCGTCAAACATCACCCATAACAGGGTGGACCATAAAGGCGATTACTGGGTATATAACAAATTGTGCGGAGGGATGGCATCCTCCGCAGGAGCAGTCTAACACAAGTCTTACACATGTCTTCTAGTCAATATAATTGAAACCATAAGACCCAAAAACAAAACCATTATAACGAGGGGGATTGGCAGCTAGACTCTCTTGGCAGTTTCAACCTGAAATAGATATAAAGCAACGGGGTAAGTTCAACGAACTCAGCGGGTATCAAGTCGACATGCATAGTAAGATATATCTAACAATGATACTAGTATAGTCTCCTAATCAATAATAGGAAATGCAAGGAACAAATGCGAAAAGACTGTACTTACCTGAATCTCCTATCTTGACATACGAGTGTGAGCCATACTAGCAAAATTAAGGTCGTCAAACCAAGTACATGATGTATCTTGTATGCATGTCAATCATATGCAACAACCAAGGCAGCACCCAAAATACAGCAAACACAAACAAATTCCATCCATGCAATATGCATGCGATCCAAATGACATGGTCACCCCTAATGCCAGTCAGCCACCTCACATGCGATGGGGAAGCCGAGTGGGTAGGGCTATGACAACTGTGCACTCTGCCATCACTGCTCTTGAGTGACCGAGTGGACACGATGCTATCGAAGTACACCAATTCAATATGCTAAGCTTAATAATTTAATAAGATTAAATAAATATGTCATCATGATAGCCTAAGCTTAATTGATTTAATAAGATTAATTCAATATGTTACCTTATTGATTTAATGAGATTAATTCAATATGATAACATAAGCTTATTGAATTAATAAGATTAATTCAACATGCATGAATGCCACATAAGCATGCCACCTAAGCATGCCACATAAGCATGCCACCTAAGCTTGATGAGGTGGAAGGAGACAAAGGGTTTTGACCTTTGGAATTTCTCCACATGTGGCCGGCCAAACAAGGAGGCAATTGATTGCATTGAATGTGATAGGAGGTGAAAGGTTTTTTCAGTCCTATAAAACACTCCATGGGGTGGCCGGCCAAACTTGGTAAAGCTTGAGGCTTGGAGAGAGCTTGGTGGTGAGAGGCTTTGGTTGTGTGGCTTTTGTGAGTGTAGGCTAGCAAGAAGAGTGGTCTTCTTCTTCCTTTCTCTTTTTCCCTACCTTCCTCTCCTTTAGGGACTTCTCTAGCAAGAAGTAAAGGAGAGCTCTTCTAGTTTCTTTTGTGAGACAAGAGCTTGCTCGTGTGGATACATATAGAGGCACGGACATTTGAACGTGCTAAAAGATCCAACAAACCCAAGGAGAAGCGGGATTAAAAAGGGCACGCAACAAAGGTAATATTCTCCTATAAGATAGGTTTTGAGAAATTTATTTTTGTACGGTTTTCTTTCACAAGGATCACTTGGAAGGGATCATATTTTTCCGTTGCACATATGCTATTTTGCATAATAAATCCCTACACAATTCCCCTCAAAAAATTCCCCAAAAATTACTGCTAAATCCTCCCTTTTGAGCTCCCTTTAAAGCTATATCTCGGGCTAATTTTTGCCTAGCAGTTGACTGCTCCTGTAGTCGTTGTCTCACAATGACTTAATCCATGTCGGCAAAACTCCAACGGATACAATGGCAGTCGACTACCAATTACCATCAGTCGACTGCCAATCTCGTAGTCGACTGATCAATCGGCTATCAAGCATTCTGAGTACCAGTAGTTGACTGCCATCCATGGCAGTCGACTGCTCAAGCCATCAGTCGACTACTCAATGTTGGCAGTCGACTGCTAAGGCTATTTGCCACAGTCAAACACCAATCGACTGGCCATAATTTTAGTCAACTGCCCAGAGTCAACTCGGTCGTCAAGTGTCAAAACACTTGACCAATCGATTGGTCCAAAGCCCCAGTTGACTGAAAACCTCAACCATGAGATTTAACCCCAAGTATGATGCCCTCATACTTGCTAGATCACCCTTAGCCTAGACCTAAACCTTCTAGTCACCTCCATCAGTTTCACGCCTATCGAATCCCTCTAAGTCATCCATGGCTTGTTCATCCATACGCTAGCCTTCAAGTGCTTCCATTGGCTCTTGTCATGCTAAGTTGGTCTATACGCCAAGGCACATTTGGTCTCTGATAGATTAATTTTTATTGCACTATTTTTACTTATGGATTAGACATTTTAGGCTCTTTGATCGAGCAATTATTGTTATTCGGTATGTTTTTTGTATATTGAATCTATTTGTGATTAATTACATTAATTCCTATAATTTCAGTATTTTTCATGAATTGAATGTGATTTTGTTGGAAACATAAAAAGAGAGCCTAATTAGAGCAATCGTAGCTGTCGATCCGGAACCAAAGCGATCACAGCCATTAGATTTGATTAAGCAACCTACTTAGGGAGCAGATTAATTGGACTTATTAAACCCTAGCTCTAAATGGGTGGCTGAGATCAAAAGGCATTCAATCGGATGACTAAGAAAAATCCACTCAAAAATACAGCTTCTTCACATCAGACAAAAGGAAATCGCAACACAAATAGAATAGACAGCGTGATCTTCTTCTTCCTTTCACGTGCGACGAGCATTGATTGATCCATAGCAATTTCGACAATAGTTTCGGCAATTCCAGCGACGTCTCCTTCACCTTCCATTCCATCCGAAGTCTTCTTTCCTTGGTCCGACGGAGCTAGTTTCTGAAGTTGGGCAGCGACAACTTCGATGACTAAGAGGATTGGACCTTCGACTTCTTCATTGGTGCTCCTCTTACACCTAGCAATCAGAGATGAGTGACCCAGTTGGACATGATTTCAGAATGCTGGGGTTATCATCTACTATCGTGATTTTAGCAGCATGGTTTACCAGCTTCGGTAGCTACCGATTCTTTCGATTCCAACGACAGCTTCCCATTTCTAGCAGCTCATGAAGATCCTTAGACGTTCATAGCTTTGGTCCCTTCCATTTTTACGGACATGATTTGTGATGCTTCTCCTCTACAGATCCATCCACCAGCTGACGTGATTCGGTAGCCTCGAAGTTCATCACTGGAGCAGTGATCCGTGACCATCCATTCCAGCTTTCGTCGGATGGATATTCCGACGAGAGATCCATTCCACTGAAGTCGTAAGAGCTGTCCAACATTGTTGTGGGTCACCGGAGAGGGTGGTTCCTTTCCGGTGGTTGTGGATAATTGTTGGTTAATTTTTACTCTATTATTTCAGTATTTTTACTCTATTTTTTAGTATTGTTTCACTACTGTTACAGTATTATTTTAGTTTTTTTTCTAGTTATGTTTTAGTTCTATTTTATTTGTGTTTAAATTGTGTTATGTTGTTGATCATTTACTATGTTTAAATTGTGTTATGTTGTTGATCATTTACTGTGTTTACCTTGTGGTTGGTTTTATTTCCTGCAATGTTAATTGTCTTTTCTTGTTTTCAATTAATCTTTGACCATTGTGTCATATAGTGACAGTGCGATGCTTGGTCAAATTTCTTAGGTTTATTTTGTTTAGTTTTCAGTTAATCTTTGACCATTGTACCGTATAGTGATAGTGCGATGCTTGGTTGAATTTCTTAGGTTTATTTTGTTTAGTTTTCAGTTAATCTTTGACCATTGTACCGTATAGTGACAGTGCGGTGCTTGATTGAATTGTTTCTAGTTTTAGTTGATATTTGACCATTCTACTGTATAATGAGAGTGTGGTGCTTGGTTGAATTATTTCTAGTTTTCAGTTAATCTTTTACCATTTATCGTATAGTGACAGTGCGGTGCTTGTTTAAATTTATAAGTTTGTTCAGTAATCTTTAATCATTGTATCGTATAGTGACAATGCGGTGCAAGATTGAATTGTTTTAGTTAGTTTAGTTTAGTTTTAAGTTAATCTTTGATTATTGTGCTATATAGTGACAGTGCAGTGCATGGTCATATTCGTTAATCCAAATTGTTTAACCATTATATCGTATAGTGACAGTGCGGTGCATGGTTGAATGATTCTTGCACATTAGGTTAGCTTTCAAATAATTGATTTGATAGTTGTAGGAACCCCCAGTGTTAATATTGTTTAGAAACAAACGTTCAACCATTAGGTTTGTGGGAGACGATCCGAGTCATTCCTATATTGTATTAGTGTAGTTAGGGGGTCCGGTAAACAATTTAGGAACTATACCACGACAAAAATCTTACATCAAATTTTGGCGCTGTTACAGGGGACTTAATAATGGTGTTCATTTATTTTTAAACTATAGTTTGTTCATTTGATATTAGTGTCTTTCTTATCATTTCTATTTGTTACTTATTGTGTTAGTTTTTTGTGGTGATGACTAGGTCTTCAGGCGATAATCAATTTGAGTCTTATGCAACCCTTCCCTCAGAGGCCGGTGCAGCCTAGGAAGAGGGTTGTTAAAGAAAAGGCTAGGGAATTCCAGGAGCTAGTAGATTTGTTAAGCAAGGTGGAAGTCAATGTCCATTTGTTGACAATGATCGAGTAGATTGCCAAGTATGCCAAGTTTCTTAATGATTTGGGTGGTCACAATGAGAAATTGAAAGGTAATGAGTTGATTGGAGTAGGAAAGAATGTATCAGCACTCACCCAGCTGGGGTGATAGATGATGTGTTGGTTAAGGTACTCTTTCTATAAAGGCAGGAGATACTGTAGTTCAATTTAGTATTTTAGACGCTATGAAGCATCCGATGGAGGATCATTCTATTCTTAGCATGGATATAGCTGATGAGCTAGACTGCATGGGTTTTATTTCTGAGTCTGTTTTTCACTTGGATATCTCTGCACCTTCTATATTTTATTATGATTTTATTGATTCTGATGATTTTGATGTTGATGATGATTTGTCGTTAGGACCTATCTGTGTGCCCTTTTATGTAGACAGAGATATGGAATGTGTAGGGACTTGCGCTCTTCAGGCGATGCCCCAAGAATCACTTCCATCAGATGTTTATAAGAAATTTCATTTCATAGTCGAGCATGGGATAGTCTTAGGTCATATTATCTCTGTGAATGGTATTGAAGTAGATCCTGCTAAAATTCATGCTATGTCTTCTTTATCTTACCCTGCTTCTGTGCAGGAAGTTGTGCTTTTCTGAGTCATGCAGGTTTCTACAAACATTTTATCCGAGACTTCAGCAAGATTGCCCTATACCCTTGACCAACTTGTCGCAGAAGGAGGTGGTATTTCAGTTTGATCAGTAGTGCAAGGACTTATTTGACCAGCTTAGGCATGCTTTGATATCAACATCGATCCTTCGACCACCAGATTAGACTCTCCCGTTCGAGTTGATGTGTGATGCCTTGAACTATGCGGTGGGAGCTATCTTGGCACAGAGAGTGGATAGAGCATCTCATGTGATCTGCTACGCCTCAAGGACATTGGATGCTCCACAATTCAACTACACCACAACAGAAAAAGAGCATTTAGCGATTGTTTTTGCTTTGGATAAATTTAGATCTTATTTGCTCTATTCTCATGTGGTTATTTTTTTTTTATCATGCAGCTTTAAAATTCCTCCTGAAGAAGCCCGATGCAAAACTGAGACTGATTAGATGGATGCTTCTGCTTCAAGAATTCGACGTAGAGATACACGATAGGAGGTGGAGGGAGAACCTGGTAGCAAACCACTTGAGTGGGATTGTGAGTGAGATCGAGCCCACCCCCATAGCAGATTCTTTTCCAAATGAGCATCTTTTTCACCTGCAGGGTAAGATACCATGGTATGTAGATCTTGCTAATTATTTAGTTGCTCGTGTTATACCTTCACATTTTACTCATGCACAAGTCCAGAAATTAAAAAGTGATGCTAAGTACTATGTATGGGATGATCCTTACCTTTGGAAATTTTATAGTGATCAGATTATTAGACGATGTGTACCTGATTATGAGTTTAATTCCATACTTACTTTTTCTTATTCTCTGACTTGTGGGGGGCATTTTGGACACCAAAGGACTGCTAGAAAAGTTTTAGAGTCTGGTTTGTATTGGCCTACCTTATTTCATGATGCCCATGAATTTTACAAATCTTGTGAGTGATGTCAACGAACAGGGAACATAGGACATAGAAATGAAATGCCTCAACAATCCTTGTTATTCTATGAGATTTTTGATGTTTGGGGTATAGATTTTATGGGTTTGTTTCCTGTATATTTTGGATTTTCATATATTCTTTTGGCAGTTGATTATGTTTCTAAATGGGTGGAGGTCATCCCCACCAGAACTGATGATTCTCCAATTGTTGTGGATTTTGTTAGGTCTCACATATTTTGCAGATTTGGGGTACCCAGGGCGATCATTAGTGATCAATGGTCTCACTTTTGCAATAGACTCATGAAGTGTCGAACAGAGAGATCAAGTCTATACTGAAGAAGACAGTGGGGTCAGACAGAAAAGATTGGAGCTACAGTGGAGGAAGTGGACCTTGAGGATGCTTCTTCTCAGACTTGAAAGGGGAGTGTGTTCTTTTATTTACTGCATTTATTTCCTTCCTTTCTTGTTTGGAATAATTTGTGTGGTTGATTGCTTGTTTGCTTGTTTACCTAGGTTTGTTTGTCTGTTGTTGAGTCAAATAATTTTTCCTATACATGCCTAGTATCATTTCAGAGGTGGTAAAAATTAGTTAAGTTTGATAATCAAATTGTGGATTTTTGTGTATGATAGGAGACTTCACCTGCATGCAGTCACTTGTTATGATGGTGAACTTTTTTTTGATAGACTAAGCTTGATGTTTTATTCACCTAGTGAGGTTGTAAGTCATTCTTATCATTTACCCACTTTTGTGTGATAACACATGTGATACTTGTTGCTCTAGAACTTGCTTTGAGTCTTTTCAAAACTACAGTAACATTTACTTGTATGAATATGATGAAGGATTTCACTCTTGGTTCTGTTTCTTACTTGACTTGTTTGTCTAATCCACTTGATACTTCCATGATGTCTTACTTATCATATCTCTACATTTGCCATTTATCGCCCTCGTTATCTTTGTGGATTATCTTTTCCCATATCTATTGTTTCCATATTAAAGGAATAACATGATAAGTTGCATTGTCCGAGATGGACAAAATTCATAAGTGTGGGGGAGGAGATATTGTTTTGTTGGGCAGAAATTGATGTCTTGATTACTAAAGTTGACTTTGAGCTCACAGCAGAATCAAGTGTTGTTGGATCGAAAGCGTCGCTAGAGGGGGGGGTGAATAGCGAGTGTAAAATCATTTCATTCTTTCGTTTGTTCGATTAAAACACAGAGATGCACAACACAAAAATAAATAAAACAAGTTTGTTTTTACATGGTTCATAACCCAACGGTTGCTAATCCAAGGCCCCATGATCTTTGACCGCGTACGAAGGGGCAATCCATTATAGAGTCTTCTCCTCGTTGGAGGTAGGAGACAATGATCTCAAAAACCGAAACCACGAGGATGAGCCAACAAGCCTACCTCACCTCGTTACAATTAAAGCCATGAATACAATAAATAAAAACTAATACTTTTTGTTGCTGACAAAGAGATTCTGAACTTGGCGTTGCGTCGACATTATGACGACGTTAGAGCTTTGGCATTGCAGGAGCACTTTGAGAGTAAGATGGATGATCTTTGAGTTGGAGTCAACTCCTCCTTTAATAGATTTGTTCCTTGGAATAAGTCTAGATGCAGATCCTCAACTTTTGAAACTTATCACGAGGTGGCACCTTATCTTATCGCGAAGTGGCGACGTCAAATGTTATCTTGTTTGACCTAGCATAAAAGGTTGATTTGTCGCCATCAGTCGATTGATGCCCTTCATTAGTCGACTAATGTGCAGCAGTCGACTACAAATAGCCAGCAGTCGACTGCCAGCCTGGCCACATCCCTGCAATAAGAGGTTAGCACGGAAAATGGTAAATGCAACGGTTTCTTACCGTCCGATCTTGACCTAGACCTTCCACTGAAAGTCTTAGTCGGATCGCCGCCTACAGTCATCCTCGTACAAAGGACACGACCTTACCATCTCTCTTCACACTCGTGCTTATCTCTAGTCATTTATGACCTATCGCTTTGCTTCTGGTCTTCACCTGAGTTCTTCGACTCCCACGAAGTTCTCCCGGTATCGCTCACCCACCACGATTTCCCGACTAAGGATTCTTCGGGTGTCGCTGACCTTCATCTTACCTTAACCATTTCCTACACACTTAATTCAACTCATGAGATAATTATATGACCTTAACTTTGGATCTTTACTATAATCAAAACCTAGGTTCGATTAGTTGGTGCCCCTGCACCAACAATCTCCCTCTTTTTGATATATGACAAACTGACCCAAAGTTAAGAGAAAAATTAAAGCATAAAACAAGTAGAGTAAATGATAAACATCCTTTCAAAAACTCCACATTAATCCTAGGTGAGTTTTGAAAGAGATATGTTGAATGTTTTTAAAAATTAAATTTTTATTAATCCCCCTTAACTTTCGCTCTTCTCCCCCTTTTGTCATAAATCAAAAAAGGTGTCAGGGTTTTTATATAAAATAGGGGTTTAAAAACAACATGTGTCTAGAATTATTAAAGATAAATCAACTATGAGCCCAAATATGCGTCTAGCAGTAGTTAGATAGATTGGTTCGAGGTGTGTCCCTCTGCACCAATAATCTAAAGGTTTGAAATATAACTCTTAGGGTTAGTTTGCTCTCCCCCTTAGTCAAATATATTAAGTATAAGAGATGTAGGGGGCGCTAAACTTTGGCCTAGAGAATTGTAAATATTCATTAAGTACAATAGTTGAGAAAATAGGTAGCATTTTGAAAAGGTTATATTAAGTGTATTTCAATTATCCTTAACATCTCACCCACTCTATGTGTCTCAGAATTGTTGGGGATCGTTGACCGCTAGAGGGGGTGAATAGCGTCGTTGCGTTGCGTGATGGAAATTGTTCGTGATTGAGTCTATAATTTTCATTAGCGCAGCGAAATAATGATAATAAAAGCAATAACAAAATAGACACAATCAAACACACCAATACATGAGATGTAATGTGGTTCGGAACCGAATGGTTACTACTCCACGGATTGGGTTCGTACGAACCCTAGCAATGCCACAAACACCACTAAGCACAATAAGCTCCTTCTCGATAAGACGTCGGAGGTGGAGAAACCTCATACAAAGATTACACTAAGTAATACAAAGTAAAACAAGCAAATACAACAAGAATACAATAATCTATGCAAAGAAAACTTTACAAATGCTCTTTGGATTGCTTGCTTTTGGTTGCCTTGGACTAGCCTTGAAGGACTAGAAAAACACCAATTATTCCCCTTCAAATTGCCCAAGAAAACGCTTAACCCTCCACGAACAATTGCTTTTAACCTGCATCGGGCTGGATTTCTACCGATCAGTCGACTTCCATAAGTCACCAGTCGACTGATGCCACTGTTGTCGTGAGACAACGGGTCGATCAACGCTGGAAAAACTCCAACGGATCTCTTGGCAGTCGACTGCCAGCCGCGTAGTTGACTGCCCAGTCGGCTACGGAGCACTCTGTGCTCGCGACTAAACTAGCAGTCCACTGCCGTCCCTTGGCAGTCAACTTTTGTCGACAACAGTCGACTGCTCCAATGAGCAATCGACTACCAGAGCAATTTCAGCTCTAAACTGGCAGTCGAACTCTAGTCGACTCACGACAGTCGAACCGGCCATAATGCCCATCAACTGCCAACCTCAAACATGAGGTTTTAACCCAAGTATGGTGCCCCCATACTTGCTAGACCACCCTTAGCCTAGACCTAAGCCTTATAGCCACCTCCATCAGCCTCACTCCTCTCGGATCCCTCCAAGTCATCCATGACTTGTTCATCCATCGTGCTAGCCTTCAGGTGCTTCCATCGGCTATGTCATGCTAACGGTGTCTACACCGCCAAGGCACATTGTGTTAAGGAAATCTCTTGCCATGATAAGGTTTTGATGTGTGTGGCAAAGGGTTTAAGTTAGGTTGTTATTATGATTTGATATGTGCGTTGGAGTCTTGCAGGACTTAGTAATTCGCACATGGAGCCTTGGCGGGTTCACCACTCAGAACCTCATGCTTGAGTCAGAGAAGGAGCATTCCAGAGTCGTGCGCTTGATGCTGCCGAGGGACCACCGGACGAGATGACTTGAAGCGAAGCCGAGGCGAACCGGAGGCAAGAAAGCGAAGGAGCATTGCGAGTCGTGCTGATCTTCAGGGGCGTGGCGAGCGAAGAGCTTCGGCAAGGGACTTCGAGTGAGATGAGAGAATGAGTGAATTGTAAGTAGCTCATTAGGTGAACCTGGCCGAATGTCTAAGTGTCGGATGAGTTTTTCTGACATTAGTCGACTGCCATGAAATGGCGATCATCTCGAACGAATAGGTTTTGGTAGGCGATCGACTACGGAGGCGGCGATGATCGATGGGATCCATCGATTAGCGCCAAGTGTCCCGTTGGACTACAACGGTCAGGATCTGACGTGTTCAGAGGCCGTTGAAGTGGTGACAGTCGATTTTCAAGGGCAGCAGTCGACTGGTGGCGGCCAACGGGAAGAAATCAGCCCTCTCTATAAAAAGAGAGGGTGTGGGGTTTTGGATGGCTAATGCTTATGCTCTAAGTGATCATTCAAGTGCTCTACAAGATTCAAACTCCTTCTCTTAGCTTTCTTTCACATCTATTGTAAAAGAAGGAGTGTCTTTGAGTTGTAAGGGTTACCTCCACCTAGCTTAGTGCAAAGGAGAGACCTGTTAGTAATATATGAGAGATGTCCTAAGGCAATCGCCTTATGTATGAACCATTTATATGATAAATGAAGATTCACTATTTGAGTATACATGTTTTATGTATTTGATTGGATCTTAAACTCATTTACTGAATGTCCACGATACGATTCACAGCATGAGAGAATTTGTGATTGGATCACAACTAGTGAGTATCTCTACATGTGTAATTGTGATGTATCGGAATTATCCCTAGTCGATGAATTGATGGATCTGGACACCATCATTCATTGAGACTAGCCGAGGTATACTCCTTGGTGTATCAAGCGGTGATTCTCCTTTGGAGACATAGTGATGTCGGAGTTAATCGTGGATGCTAGTTATGGTAACTAGTTCATTGGAGTGACCAGTAGTAAGACTTCATATGGTTCTGCATATATAGATATGTGAAGTTCTTGTGGCTTAAGTGCGATGTTCCTTTGACTTGCGGTATTCAAGTCATCTTGATCATGGAGACTTATGCTTTGACATCTTAAGCAAACATCTCTAAGGAGATGTGGACCGAGATGATTGGGTATAAGTCAGTGATCGAAGGTGTTTGAATAGCCTATAAAGTTCACCACTCCTTGCGAGGAGATGTATACCCATGGCCTCGTCGGATTGTTACTAAAGTCTTTGGCCAAAGCAATTACATGTTTAGAGTAAGGTACTCTTGATACATGTGGAGTAACTAGAATCCGTGGGGCGAGAAATGATACTTGGGCTAGGTGTGGCGTAGTCGACCTAGTGAGGTGACACTATAGACCATGTCTGAACCAAGTGGGTATAAGATGAGTGAAGGAATGGGGCACGATTCATTCGAGCTCTTAAGGGTTTGAAATAGTTACGGATCAACCGTTGATCTTTTAGGTTAATTGGGGATCATGATGTACTACTAGGTGCCACTCATGATCGTTCTATAATTAATGGTTAATTATAGGCGGCCAACATAAAGCGAGAACCTATTTGGTCACACGCTGCGAGTGTAATCGAAGGATTTAAAGCGAGCTTGAGAATGGGATTCTCGGACCGAGAGAAACTATGTTTGGTTGGACCAAACATAAAGCATGAAATTGTTTGATCGCCAATGGGCGTGGATAGGCTGTCTTGTGAAGACATAATGGATGGACCAAAATGGTTTGGTTCTAATCCAATGGATAAGAATAAACCAAAGGGTTTGGTTTATTTTAAACGAATGAACCAAAAGTTGGTTCGGTTCGTTTTAACTTAAAATAAACCATTATGGTTTGGTTTATTTTAACTTATCTTAATGGAGCGGGTTAACGGGCTTTATGGATATGATCCATTAACCATTAAGAGAATTAGTTCTCTATAAAAGTGGGCTTAAGGGATTGTTAAACCCTAATCCAAAATCAAAACCCTAGCCTCCAAGGAGTTGCCGCCCAACCTGGTTGTGCCGCCCAAGCTCCTTGCCGCCCAGCTTGATTGTGCTGCCGTCAAGACCCTTGCCGGCGTCCAAGCTCCAGCCGGTGAACCTCCGGCGACCCTCCGGTGATCCCCTAAAAGGTTCGGCATCAAGGTGAGCTTTTGTCTCCTTGTTTTGGCCGGCGCCTATCTCCTCCACCAAGCTGTCCAGTTTTCTGGACAGCTTCTTCTCTTCTCGTCGGAGCGTCGTTTGGACGACGGTTAGTGCTCCGACAGCGGCTAACATACCGGGGATTTGATCTCCGGTAATCCTCTGAGGTGGAGGACGAAGGATTCGTCAATCGGTTGACGAATACCTCTCCGGAGAAGCAAGTCTTGAGGACTTGTTTTAGGTCTGAATTTGGATTCGGATCGTGATCATCTCTCGATCACGTCGTCTTCAACACGAGGCTAGTAACCCGTACGAAGACGAAGCTCGTGGCTTGGCGAAGTCATCCCGAGGAGCTCAGCGTGGATACGGATAGAGACGATTCTTACGAGAATCGTTCCGGTTGATGCCGTTCCCGCTACACGTCATACGGAAGGTATAACGTAGTTTAAATTTCTTTTATTGCAATTTTAATTTACGGTTATGTCTACACTTGTTGTAATAGCATGCGTGTGTTGTGTGTGTTGTAATAAATAGGAGTATTTATTATTTTTATTGCTTCCGCTGTGCTCATGTTTACGAAACATGATCGAACACACCTGCCTTGGCAGTCGAAACAACAAGTATCGAGCCCGGTTGTGTTTCGACATAATCGTAAAAATGGTTTTGCGATAGTCATAATGTATTTCTGGAAGTTTTCTAAATTTTGGAAATTTAGAAGTATTTATGGAAATTTTTCAATTTTGGAAAGTCTAGAAGTATTTATGGAAATCTTCCACTTTTGGAAAGTTGGAAGTATTTATGGAAATTTATATTTTCCATATATAAAATATTTGATTAGATTCTGGAAATTTGTTTCCTAATTTAATCATGATTTGATTTGGGAAATCAAATCTTAAAATATTTAATTTCCATAAGTAGTTTTAAAGATTTAGGAAATTGGTTTCCTAAATAGATTTTCCTTAATCAAATAATTCCATGAATAAAATATGTGATTAGATTTGGAAATTTGTTTCCTAATTTAATTATGATTTGATTTGGAGAATCAAATCTTAAACATATTTTATTTCCATAAATAGTTATGACATATAAGGAAATTATATACATGACATAATTGTATGCCATGTAATTGCATTAGATGCATAACATTATGCCATGCGTGTCGTGACATGTAGATGTATGCCATGTATGCCATGCCATGTAGATAATAGTTATTTGCATGCAAAGAGGATGAGACATAAAAACCCTTAATCAATATTAAAGCCTACACCTTCCATTAATATGGTTAGAACCGAGTTACATTTCTTGTTTGGGTTGTTGGACTCTCCAAGCCCGGCTCGAACCTGAATATGTTCAAACCATGGAATAGTTTAATACTAATATGGTAAGAGTCAGAGGTCAATCGTTAGCTTTGGTTGTTGGACTCTCTCCAAGCTGGGCTAATTGGTTGAATGCGCTCTAACCATATTAAAACTTTGTCCTGATTAATGGGTTGGCTTTAACCTGGAGCATCGGTTTGTTGGACTCTCTCCAAGGTCGATGTAAAGGGAGGTGAAGTTGGGTGCTATGCATATGATGCATACTTGTTAATGTGTTAACAACCCGATGTATGTGTGAACATTCAATTAGTTGATAGCACATTGTGATAGTTGCATATCACGGGATATACAATCGGTATAGATGATACCTACGTCGTAGTTATGAATGGCTTGTTGGACTCTCTCGAGGTTGTTCATAACTATGATGGATATCAGCCCATTCGGAGATGGACCTACAATCTCCCGAAGTGATTTTGGGGTTTTTAAAATTCAAAAAATGAATGGGATTTATAAATGTATATTGATGCATTTTAAAATCATTTTCTCATATATGCTCGTTTTGTATTTCTAAGATTGATCATGATGTCTTTGAATTGCGTTCCATTTTGGATTCGAATAAATTGACTGGGCCGAACTTCTTGGACTGGCTTAGAAACTTGAGAATTGTTCTCAAGGTGAAAAGCTTGTGTATGTCCTCGGCGCCTCTTCCGCCCGTCCTTGTGTGATGCAACTTTGGACCAATTGTTGGCCTATCGAAACATGTGAGTGATTACGAACAAATGAGTTGCATCATGCTAGCAGCGATGGAACCCAAGCTCTGGCGGCATGAGCATATGGATGCTCATATCGTAGTCCTTCATCTCTGTGAGTTGGTTGATGAGCAAGTGAGATTCGAAAGGTTCGAAGTCTCCAAGCTCCTCTTCACCTCTGAGATGCGAGGAGGCTCATCTGTGGTACTGCTCAACATGCTGAAGACTGTGGAGTCTTCTGAGAAGCATGAGCAGGGGACGGTGCTGTTAGTTGATTCCTCGAAGAAAGGTTCTAAGAGGAAGTCAAAGGAACAGCAGAAGGGAAAGAAGAGAAGGGCTAAGAAGGTAGAACTAGCACAAAAGAAAACTTGCCATCATTATGGCAAGGAGAGCCATTTGCGAAGAAAGTGCAAGATTTATCTTGAGTCCGTGAAGAAGGATAAGGCATCGGATGCCCCATCTTCTTCAGAAATTTTCTTTATTGATTGTCATTCTATTTCCTTAGACACTTGGGTATTGGATACTGGGTGTGGCTCACATATATGTAATGACATACATGGGCTAAGGAATAGAAGAAGACTCGTCAAGGGAAAGTCAAATTTATGTGTTGGGAATAGAGCAAAGGTTGATGCACTCGCCATCGGAACGTATTTGTTGAAACTCCCTGCAGGACTTGTCTTAGAACTGGACAATTGCTTTTATATTCCTTCGTTGATAAAGAACATCATTTCTATTTCTTGTTTAAATAGAAATGGTTTCCATTTGACGTTTAGTAACAATTGTTGTTACATAACTTTGAATGAGGTTCTTTATGGGACTGGAACTTTAAGCAATGATGTTTATACGTTGGACGTATCCAGTGACATTTGCAATATCGAAGCGAGCAACAAGCATGCTCGAAAGGATAATCAAATAGACTCCTATATGTGGCATTGTCGTATTGGCCATATAAGCAAGAAACGCATGTCCGAATTACACCGATGTGGAATTCTGGAATCGTTTGAATTGGATTCATACGATACATGCGAATCATGCTTAAAAAGGCAAAATTACTAAGTTACCTTTTACTGGAAAAGGTGAACGAGTGGGAGAGTTACTAGGTCTAATACATACTGATGTATGTGGACCTATGTCAACTCAAGCATTAGGAGGCTATAGCTACTTCATTACCTTCACCGATGATCACTCACGGTTTGGGTATGTGTTCTTGATGAAACACAAGTCTGAAGCCTTTGAAAGGTTCAAAGAATTCAGAAATGAAGTAGAGAAACAACATGACAAGAGTATTAAAATACTTCGATCGGATCGAGGTGGTGAATACTTAAGTCAAGAGTTTCTTGATTATCTAAGAGACAATGGCATATTGTCTCAATGGACTCCGCCTATACACCACACATAATGGTGTATCCGAGGAGGCGAATCGACCTTGTTGGACATGGTCGGTCAATGATGAATCATGCAACTCTTCCCAAGTCCTTTTGGGGCTATGCACTTGACATTTGTTACTTGCTACTCCATATGAGATATGGAATGGTAAGAAACCTCATGTATCTTACTTGAAGATATGGGGTTGTCTGCTTATGTGAAGCGGTATCAGATTGGATGCAAGGTCGATAAATGTCTATTTATTGGATACCCTAAGGAAACAAGGGGTTACCAATTCTATCATCTGTGGAACAAAGGTGTTTGTTTTGAGGCATCTTTGTGTTTCTAGAGAAAGAGTTTCTCTTGCAAGAAAAGCAGTGGGAGTGTCGTCGAGCTTGAGGAGGCTCGAGAGACTCAAATAGACATTAATGAGATACGGTGAAGCACAGCGTAGACAACTCATAGTGATGAGCAATCAGTGGACCTATTGTAACACCACATCTTCGTAGATGCTGGTAGAACCATGATATTCACGAGAGATATGGATTTCGTAAGCGAATCGAGCGATGTGTTACTCATTGATGATGAGAGCCTACAGTTATGAAGAAGTCTTGACAAGTTCGAAAGGGATAAGTGGCTTGGTGCCATGAAGTGAAATGGATTCCATGTATGAAAACCAAGTTTGGAACTTGGTTGACCCACCTGAAGGCATAAAGCCTGTAGGGTGCAAGTGGGTTTTCAAGAAGAAAACCGACATGGATGGTAATGTGATTACCTATAAGGCTAGATTGGTGGCGAAAGGATATCGTCAAAAGCAAGGTGTTGATTATGACGAAACCTATTCGCCTGTAGCTATGCTTAAATCCATTCGGATGCTCCTGGCCATAGCAGCTCATTATGATTATGAGATATGGCAGATGGATGTGAAAACAGCTTTACTTAATGGAAACTTGCTCGAGGACGTGTATATGATACAGCCTGAGGGTTTCACATCGGTTGATAAAACCAAGGTATGCAAGTTGCGACGATCCATTTATGGATTGAAGCAAGCATCCAGGAGCTGGAATATCCGTTTTGATGAGACGATCAAAAGTTTGATTTCTCACAAAATCCAGACGAACCTTGTGTGTACAAGAAGGTTAGTGGGAGTTCAGTCGTGTTCCTAGTATTGTATGTCGATGACATATTACTTATAGGAAACGATGTGTCAATCTTACAGTCAGTTAAGGTTTGGTTATCCAAGACATTCTCCATGAAAGACCTAGGAGAAGCAACCTACATCCTTGGGATTAAGATCTATAGAGATAGATCGAAACGGTTGCTTGGTCTTTCGCAGTCTACATATATAGACCGAGTGCTAAAGAGGTTTAGCATGTCGGAATCCAAGAAAGGTTATCGCCCATCGGGCATGGGGTACACCTTTCGAAGTCTATGTGTCCGCGCCTACGAAGGCGAGAGGATTTGCATGAGTAAGATTCCCTATGCATCGCATGATAGGATCTATCATGTATGCTATATGTTATGTACGAGGCCCGATGTATCGTATGCTCTGAGTGTCACGGCGGATACGGTCGATCGAGAATGGATCATTGGGCGGTATTAAGACGATCCTTAAGTACTTGAGAAGAACTAAGGATGTGTTCCTAATATATGGAGAAGGGGACATGGTGATACGAGGGTATCGGATGCGGCTTCGAGAAGACAAGGATGATTCGGTCTCGATGCGGATCGTGTTCACCTTGAATGAAGCGCGATGAGTTGGAAAAGTTCCAAACAAGAGACTATAGCGGATTCTACCAGCGAGGCGGAATATATTGCGGCAGGCGTGAAGGAAGAGGTTTGGATCGAAGTTCGTTCATGAACTTGGTGTGATTCCGGCCATTGTTGAAGCAATACCGGTCTCTGCGACAACAATGGAGCAATTCATAAGCGAAAGAGCCAAGGTCTCATCAGCGATCCAAACATGTGTAGCGCTATCATCTTATCGAGAGAGATCATAAGTAGGAGCGAAATACAAATCGAGAAAATTCCCTTTGAAAGGAACTTAGCGGATCCTTTGACTAAAGCATTACCTCAAAGTAAGTTTGAGGGTCATGTTGGTGCTTATGGTATTGGATACCGTAGCGATTGGCATTAGGCCGGGAGTCTGTTAGTAATATATGAGAGATGTCCTAAGGCAATTGCCTTATGTATGAACCATTTATATGATAAATGAAGATTCACTATTTGAGTATACATGTTTAATGTATTTGATTGGATCTTAAACTCATTTACTGAATGTCCACGATACGATTCACAGCATGAGAGAATTTGTGATTGGATCACAACTAGTGAGTATCTCTACATGTGTAATTGTGATGTATCGGAATTATCCCTAGTCGATGAATTGATGAATCTGGACACCATCAATTCTGTTGAGACTAGCACGAGGTATACTCCTTGGTGTATCCAAGCAGCTGATTCTCACTGGCTGGAGACATAGTGATGTCCGGAGTTAATCGTGGATGCTAGTTATGGTAACTAGTTCATTGGAGTGAACAGCTGTAAGACTTCATATGGTTCTCTGCATATATAGATATGTCAATGAAGTTCTTACTGTGGCTTAAGTGCGATGTTCCTTTGACTTGCGGTATTCAAGTCATCTTGATCATGGAGACTTATGCTTTGACATCTTAAGCAAACATCTCTAAGGAGATGTGGACCCGAGATGATTGGGTATAAGTCGAAGTGATCGAAGGTGTTTGAATAGCCTATAAAGGATTCACCACTCCTTGCGAGGAGATGTATACCCATGGCCTCTCGTCGGATTATTACTAAAGTCTTTGGCCAAATCATTACATGTTTAGAGTAAGGTACTCTTGGATACATGTGCAGTAACTAGAATCCGTAGGACGAGGAAATGATACTTGGGCTAGGTGTGAAGTAGTCAACCTTGTGGGGACTGACACTATATACCATGTCCTGAACCAAGTGGGTATAAGATGAGTGAAGGGAATGAGACACGATTCATTGTAGCTGTTGAAGGGTTTCAGAAATAGTTCTGGATCAACCGTTGATCTTTTTGGTTAATTGGGGATCATGATGTACTACTAGGTGCCACTCATGATCGTTCTATAATTAATGGTTAATTATAGAAGGCCAATATGAACCGAGAACCTATTTGGTCACACGCACAACGAGCATAATCCGAAGGATTTAAAACGAGCTTGAGAATGAGATTCTCAGATCGAGAGAAACTAGGTTTGGTTGGACCAAACATAAAGCGAGCATGAAATTGTTTTGATGCAATGGGGCGTGGATGGGCGTTTTATGAAGACGTAATGGATGGACCAAAATGGTTTGGTTCTAATCCAATGGATAAGAATAAACCAAAGGGTTTGGTTTATTTTAAACGAATGAACCAAAAGTTGGTTCGGTTCGTTTTAACTTAAAATAAACCATTATGGTTTGGTTTATTTTAACTTATCTTAATGGAGCGGGTTAACGGGCTTTATGGATATGATCCATTAACCATTAAGAGAATTAGTTCTCTATAAAAGTGGGCTTAAGGGATTGTTAAACCCTAATCCAAAATCAAAACCCTAGCCTCCAAGGAGTTGCCACCCAACCTGGTTGTGCCGCCCAAGCTCCTTGCTTGACTTGATTGTCTTTGCCGTCAAGACCCTTGCGGCGTCAAGCTCAGTAGGTGAACCTCCGGCGACCCTCCGGTGATCCCCTAAAAGGTTCGGCATCAAGGTGAGCTTTTGTCTCCTTGTTTTGGCCGGCGCCTATCTCCTCCACCAAGCTGTCCAGTTTTTGTTAGTAATATATGAGAGATGTCCTAAGGCAATCGCCTTATGTATGAACCATTTATATGATAAATGAAGATTCTCTATTTGAGTATACATGTTTTATGTATTTGATTGGATCTTAAACTCATTTACTGAATGTCCACGATACGATTCGCAGCATGAGAGAATTTGTGATTGGATCACAACTAGTGAGTATCTCTACATGTGTAATTGTGATGTATCGGAATTATCCCTAGTCGATGAATTGATGAATCTGGACACCATCAATTCTGTTGAGACTAGCACGAGGTATACTCCTTGGTGTATCCAAGCAGCTGATTCTCACTGGCTGGAGACATAGTGATGTCCGGAGTTAATCGTGGATGCTAGTTATGGTAACTAGTTCATTGGAGTGACCAGCCGTAAGACTTCATATGGTTCTCTGCATATATAGATATGTCAATGAAGTTCTTACTGTGGCTTAAGTGCGATGTTCCTTTGACTTGCGGTATTCATGTCATCTTGATCATGGAGACTTATGCTTTGACATCTTAAGCAAACATCTCTAAGGAGATGTGGACCCGGGATGATTGGGTATAAGTCGAAGTGATCGAAGGTGTTTGAATAGCCTATAAAGGATTCACCACTTCTTGCGAGGAGATGTATACCCATGGCCTCTCGTCGGATTGTTACTAAAGTCTTTGGCCAAAGCATTACATGTTTAGAGTAAAGTACTCTTCGATACATGTGGAGTAACTAGAATCCGTAGGACGAGGAAATGATACTTGGGCTAGGTGTGACGTAGTCGACCTAGTGAGGGACACAATAGACCATGTCTGAACCAAGTGGGTATAAGATGAGTGAAGGAATGGGGCACGATTCATTCGAGTGCTTTGAAGGGTTTGAGAAATAGTTACGGATCAGCGGGTTGATCTTTTGGTTAATTGGGGATCATGATGTACTACTAGGTGCCACTCATGATCGTTCTATAATTAATGGTTAATTATAGGCGGCCAACATAAACCGAGAACCTATTTGGTCACGCTGTGAGTGTAATCCAAAGGATTTAAAAGCGAGCTTGAGAATGGGATTCTCGGCCAGAGAAACTATGTTTGGTTGGACCAAACATAAGCGAGCATGAAATTGTTTGATCGCAATGGAAGCGTGGATGGGCGTGTCTTATGAAGACATAATGGATGGACCAAAATGGTTTGGTTCTAATCCAATGGATGAGAATAAACCAAAGGGTTTGGTTTATATTAAGCGAATGAACCAAAGGTTGGTTGGTTCGTTTTAACTTAAAATAAACCATCATGGTTTGGTTTATTTTAACTTATCTTAATGGAGGCGGGTTACGGGCTTTATGGATATGATCCATTAACCATTAAGAGAATTAGTTCTCTATAAAAGTGGGCTTAAGGGATTGTTAAAACCTAACTAATCCAAAATCAAAACCCTAGCCTCAAGGTTGCGCCCAACTTTGTTTGTGCTTCCCAAGCTCCTTGCCGCCCAGCTTTGTGCCGCCGTCCAAGACCCTTGCCGGCGTCCAAGCTCCAGCCGGTGAACCTCCAGCAACCCTCCGGTGATCTCCTATAGGTTCGGCATCAAGGTGAGCTTTTTCTCTCCTTGTTTTGGCCGGCGCCTACTCCTCCACCAAGCTGTCCAGTTTTTCTGGACAGCTTCTTCTCCTCTCGTCGGAGCGTCGTTTGGACGACGGTTAGTGCTCCGACAGCGGCTAACTTACCGGGGATTTGATCTCCGGTAATCCTCTGAGGTGGAGGACGAAGGATTCGTCAAACGGTTGTGAATACCTCTCCGGAGAAGCGAGTTTTGAGAACTTCGTTTTGGATCGAATTTGGATTCGGATCGTGATCATCTCGATCACGTCGTCTTCAACACGAGGCTAGTAACCCGTACGAAGACGAAGCTCGTGACTTAGCGAAGTCATCCCGAGGAGCTCGGCGTGGATACGGATAGAGACGATTCTTACGAGGATCGTTCCGGTTGATGCCGTTCCCGCTACATGTCATACGGAAGGTATAACGTAGTTTAATTTCCTTTTATTGCAATTTTAATTTACGGTTATGTCTACACTTGTTGTAATAGCATGCGTGTGTTGTGTGTGTTGTAATAAATAGGAGTATTTATTATTTTTAATTGCTTCCGCTGTGCTCATGTTTACGAAACATGATCGAACACACACACGCCGCGGTGCCGGAAACCCAACAGTGGTATCAGAGCCCAGGTTGTGTTTCGACATACTCGTAAAATGGTTTTGCGATAGTCATAATGTATTTCTGGAAATTTTCTAATTTTGGAAATTTAGAAGTATTTATGGAAATTTTTTCAATTTTGGAAAGTCTAGAAGTATTTATGGAAATCTTCCACTTTTGGAAAGTTGAAAGTATTTATGGAAATTGATATTTTCCATAAATAAAATATTTGATTAGATTCTGGAAATTTGTTTCCTAATTTAATCATGATTTGATTTGGGAAATCAAATCTTAAAATATTTTATTTCCATAAGTAGTTTTAATGATTTAGAAAATTAGTTTCCTAAATAGATTTTCCTTAATAAAATAATTCCATGAATAAAATATGTGATTAGATTTGGAAATTTGTTTCCTAATTTAATTATGATTTGATTTGGAGAATCAAATCTTAAACATATTTTATTTCCATAAATAGTTATGACATATAAGGAAATATATACATGACATAATTGTATGCCATGTAAATGCATTAGATGCATAACATTATGCCATGCGTGTCGTGACATGTAGATGTATGCCATGTATGCCATGCCATGTAGATAATAGTTATTTGCATGCAAAGAGGATGAGACATAAAAACCCTAACTCAATATTAAAGCCTACACCTTCCATTAATATGGTTAGAACCAGAGTTCTATTTCTTGTTTGGGTTGTTGGACTCACTCCAAGCCCGGCTCGAACCTGAACATGTTTAAATCATTGGAATAGTTTAACTCTAATATGGTAAGAGTCAGAGGTCAATCGTTAGTTTGGGTTGTTGGACTCACTCCAAGCCTGGCAAATTGGTTGAATGCGCTCTAACCATATTAAAACTATTTCGCGATTAATGGGTCGGCTTTAACTTGGAGCATCGATTTGTTGGACTCACTCCAAGGTCGATGTGAAGAGAGGTGAAGTTGGGTGCTATGCATATGATGCATACTTGTTAATGTGTTAACAACCCAATGTATGTGTAAACATTCAATTAGTTGATAGCACATTGTGATAGTTACATATACATGATATGTAATCGGTATACTTGATACCCACCATCATAGCTAAGAATGGCTTGTTGGACTCACTCGAGTTGTTCTTATCTATGATGGATATCAGCCCATTCGGAGATGGACCTACAATCTCCCGAAGTGATTTTGGGGTTTTTGAAATTCGAAAAATGAATGGGATTTATAAATGTATATTGATGCATTTTTAAAATCATCTTTCTCATATATGCTCGTTTTGTATTTCTAAGTTAATATATTGATCATGATGTGTTTGAATTTGTGTTCCATTTTGGATTCAAATAAATTAGTGGGCGAACTTCATGGGTGGCTTAGAAGCTTGAGAATTGTTCTCAAGGTTGAAAAGCTTGCAAATGTCCTCGAAGCGTCTCTTCCCGCCCGTCCTAGTGTCAATGCAACTCAGGACCAATTGTTGGCCTATCAGAAACATATGAATGATTCTTAACAAATGAGTTGCATCATGCTAGCGCGATGGAACCCAAGCTCTGAAAGCAACATGAGCATTTGGATGCTCATATCGTGATCCTTCATCTTTGTGAGTTGGTTGATGAGCAAGTGAGATTGAAGGTTGAAGTCTCAGCTCCTCTTCACCTCGAGATGCTAGGAGGTTCATCTGTAGTCTTGCTCAATATCTTTGAAGGCTGTGGAGTCTTACGAGAAGCATGGCGAGGGGGGCAGTCTTTGTTAGTTGATTCCTCGAAGAAAGGTTCTAAGAGGAAGTCAAAGGAACAACAGAAGGAAAGAAGAAGGGCTAAGAAGGTAGAACTAGCACAAAACTTGCCATCATTATGGCAAGGAGAGCCATTCTTGAAGAAAGTACAAGATTTATCTTGAGTCAGTGAAGAAGGATAAGGCATCGGATGCCCCATCTTCTTGAAATCTTCTTTATTGATTGTCATTCTATTTCCTTCGAGACACTTGGGTATTGGATCTTTGGGTGTGGCTCACATATATGTAATGACATACATGGGCTAAGGAATAGAAGAAGACTCGTCGAGGAGAGTCAAATTTCGTGTTGGGAATGGAAGCAGCGGTTCTTTCTTTTCGCCATCGGAGCGTATTTGTTGGAACTCCACTGTAGGACTTGTCTTAATCGGACAATTGCTTTTATGTTCCTTTGTTGATAAAGAACATCATTTCTATTTCTTGTTTAAATAGAAATGGTTTCCATTTGACGTTTAGTAACAATTGTTGTTACATAACTTTGAATGGGGTTCTTTATGGGCCTGGAACTTTAAGCAATGGTGTTTATACGTTGGACGTATCCAGTGACATTTTCAATATCGAAGCGAGCAACACGCGTGCTCGAAAGGATCATCAAATAGACTCCTATATGTGGCATTGTCGTCTTGGCCATATAAGCAAGAAACGCATGTCCGAATTACACCGATGTGGAATTCTGGAATCGTTTGAATTGGATTCATATGATACATGCGAATCATGCTTAAAAGGCAAGATGACTAAGTTACCTTTTACTAGAAAAGGTGAACGAGTGGGAGAGTTACTAGGTCTAATACATACTGATGTATGTGGACCTATGTCAACTCAAGCATTAGGAGGCTATAGCTACTTCATTACCTTCACCGATGATCACTCACGGTTTGGGTATGTGTTCTTGATGAAACACAAGTCTGAAGCCTTTGAAAGGTTCAAAGAATTCAGAAATGAAGTAGAGAAACAACATGACAAAAGTATTAAAATACTTCGATCGGATCGAGGTGGTGAATACTTAAGTCAAGAGTTTCTTGATTATCTAAGAGACAATGGCATATTGTCTCAATGGACTCCCCCCTATACACCACAGTATAATGGCGTATCTGAGAGGCGTAACCGGACCTTGTTGGACATGGTCAGGTCAATGATGAATCATGCAACTCTTCCCAAGTCCTTTTGGGGTTATGCACTTCAGACAGCTGTTTACTTGTTAAACAGAATGCCAACCAAGGTAGTCTCAACTACTCCATATGAGATATGGAATGGTAAGAAACCTCATGTATCTTACTTGAAGATATGGGGTTGTCCTGCTTATGTGAAGCGGACTGTATCAGACAAACTGGATGCTAAGTCTGATAAATGTCTATTTATTGGATACCCTAAGGAAACAAGGGGTTACCAATTCTATCATCCTGTGGAACAAAAGGTGTTTGTTTCAAGGCATGCTGTGTTTCTAGAGAAAGAGTTTCTCTTGCAAGAAAACAGTGGGAGTGTCGTTGAGCTTGAGGAGGCTCGAGAGACTCAAATAGACATTGATGAGATACCTGGTGAAGCACAACAGCCGACAACTCATAGTGATGAGCAATCGGCTGGACCTAATGTAACACCACATCTTCGTAGATCTGGTAGAACACGCAATATTCCTGAGAGATATGGATTTCTCGTAAGTGAATCGAACGACGTGTTACTCATTGATGATGAGGAGCCTACCAGTTATGAAGAAGTGCTGACAAGTTCAGAAAGGGATAAGTGGCTTGGTGCCATGAAGTCGGAAATGGATTCCATATACGAAAACCAAGTTTGGAACTTGGTTGACCCACCTGAAGGCATAAAGCCTATAGGGTGCAAGTGGGTTTTCAAGAAGAAAACCGACATGGATGGTAATGTGATTACCTATAAGGCTAGATTGGTGGCGAAAGGATATCGTCAAAAGAAAGGTGTTGATTATGCGAAACCTATTACTTTGTAGCTATGCTTAAATCCATTCGGATGCTCCTAGCCATAGCGACTCATTATGATTATGAGATATGGCAGATGGATGTGAAAACAGCTTTCCTTAATGGAAACTTGCTCGAGGACGTGTATATGATACAGCCTGAGGGTTTCACATCGGTTGATAAAACCAAGGTATGCAAGTTGCGACGATCCATTTATGGATTGAAGCAAGCATCCAGGAGCTGGAATATCCGTTTTGATGAGACGATCAAAAAGTTTGATTTCTCACAAAATCCAGACGAACCTTGTGTGTACAAGAAGGTTAGTGGGAGTGCAGTCGTGTTCCTAGTATTGTATGTCGATGACATATTACTTATAGGAAACGATGTGTCAATCTTACAGTCAGTTAAGGTTTGGTTATCCAAGATATTCTCCATGAAAGACCTGGGAGAAGCAACCTACATCCTTGGGATTAAGATCTATAGAGATAGATCGAAACGGTTGCTTGGTCTTTCGCAGTCTACATATATAGACCGAGTGCTAAAGAGGTTTAGCATGTCGGAATCCAAGAAAGGTTATCTGCCCATCAGGCATGGGGTACACCTTTCGAAGTCTATGTGTCCGCGCACAGAAGACGAGAGGATTTGCATGAGTAAGATTCCCTATGCATCCGCAATAGGATCTATCATGTATGCTATGTTATGTACGAGGCCCGATGTATCGTATGCTCTGAGTGTCACGGCGGATGCGATCGATCGAGAATGGATCATTGGGCGGCTGTTAAGACGATCCTTAAGTACTTGAGAAGAACTAAGGATGTGTTCCTAATATATGGAGAAGGGTACATGGTGATACGTGGGTATACGGATGCCAGCTCCAGACAGACAAGGATGATTCCATGTCTTTGTCTGGGTATGTATTCACCTGGAATGGAGGCGCAATAAGTTGGAAAGGTTCCAAGCTTGACACTATAGCGGATTCTGCCACTAAGGCAGAATACATTGCATCTTTGGAAGCAGCAAAGGAAGCGGTTTGGATCAAGAAGTTCATCTCTGAACTTGATGTGGTCTCATCAATGATCCAAACATGTGCTTCGCCGCTATCATCTTATCAGAGAGATCATAAGTAGGAACGAAATACAAATCGAGAAAATTCCCACTGAAAGGAACTTAGCGGATCCTTTGACTAAAGCATTACCTCAAAGTAAGTTTGAGGGTCATGTTGGTGCTTATGGTATTGGATACCGTAGCGATTGTCATTAGGCCAAGTGGGAGTCTGTTAGTAATATATGAGAGATGTCCTAAGGCAATCGCCTTATGTATGAACCATTTATATGATAAATGAAGATTCACTATTTGAGTATACATGTTTTATGTATTTGATTGGATCTTAAACTCATTTACTGAATGTCCACGATACGATTCGCAGCATGAGAGAATTTGTGATTGGATCACAACTAGTGAGTATCTCTACATGTGTAATTGTGATGTATCGGAATTATCCCTAGTCGATGAATTGATGAATCTGGACACCATCAATTCTGTTGAGACTAGCACGAGGTATACTCCTTGGTGTATCCAAGCAGCTGATTCTCACTGGCTGGAGACATAGTGATGTCCGGAGTTAATCGTGGATGCTAGTTATGGTAACTAGTTCATTGGAGTGACCAGCCGTAAGACTTCATATGGTTCTCTGCATATATAGATATGTCAATGAAGTTCTTACTGTGGCTTAAGTACGATGTTCCTTTGACTTGCGGTATTCAAGTCATCTTGATCATGGAGACTTATGCTTTGACATCTTAAGCAAACATCTCCGAGGAGATGTGGACCCGGGATGATTGGGTATAAGTCGAAGTGATCGAAGGTGTTTGAATAGCCTATAAAGGATTCACCACTCCTTGCGAGATGTATACCCATGGCCTCTCGTCGGATTGTTACTAAAGTCTTTGGCCAAAGCATTACATGTTTAGAGTAAAGTACTCTTGATACATGTGGAGTAACTAGAATCCAGTAGGGCGAGGAAATGATACTTGGGCTAGGTGTGGCGTAGTCGACCTAGTGAGGGTGACACAATAGACCATGTCACAGACCAAGTGGGTATAAGATGAGTGAAGGGAATGGGGCACGATTCATTCGAGTCTTGAAGGGTTTCGAAATAGTTACGGATCAACTGATCTTTTGGTTAATTGGGGATCATGATGTACTACTAGGTGCCACTCATGATCGTTCTATAATTAATGGTTAATTATAGGCGGCCAACATAAACCGAGAACCTATTTGGTCACACGCTGTGAGTGTAATCCAAAGGATTTAAAGCGAGCTTGAGAATGGGATTCTCGGCCGAGAGAAACTATGTTTGGTTGGACCAAACATAAGCGAGCATGAAATTGTTTGATCATGAATGGAAGCGTGGATGGGCCGTGTCTTATGAAGACATAATGGATGGACCAAAATGGTTTGGTTCTAATCCAATGGATGAGAATAAACCAAAGGGTTTGGTTTATATTAAGCGAATGAACCAAAGGTTGGTTGGTTCGTTTAACTTAAAATAAACCATCATGGTTTGGTTTATTTTAACTTATCTTAATGGAGCGGGTTAACGGGCTTTATGGATATGATCCATTAACCATTAAGAGAATTAGTTCTCTATAAAAGTGGGCTTAAGGGATTGTTAAAACCTAACTAATCCAAAATCAAAACCCTAGCCTCCAAGGAGTTGCCGCCCAACCTGTTTGTGCCGCCCAAGCTCCTTGCCGCCCAGCTTGATTGTGCTGCCGTCAAGACCCTTGCCGGCGTCCAAGCTCCAGCCGGTGAACCTCCGGCGACCCTCCGGTGATCCCCTAAAAGGTTCGGCATCAAGGTGAGCTTTTGTCTCCTTGTTTTGGCCGGCGCCTATCTCCTCCACCAAGCTGTCCAGTTTTCTGGACAGCTTCTTCTCCTCTCGTCGGAGCGTCGTTTAGACGACGGTTAGTGCTCCGACAGCGGCTAACATACCGGGGATTTGATCTCCGGTAATCCTCTGAGGTGGAGGACGAAGGATTCGTCAAACGGTTGACGAATACCTCTCCGGAGAAGCGAGTTTTGAGAACTCGTTTTGGATCCGAATTTGGATTCGGATCGTGATCATCTCTCGATCACGTCGTCTTCAACACGAGGCTAGTAACCCGTACGAAGACGAAGCTCGTGACTTAGCGAAGTCATCCCGAGGAGCTCGGCGTGGATACGGATAGAGACGATTCTTACGAGGATCGTTCCGGTTGATGCCGTTCCCGCTACACGTCATACGGAAGGTATAACGTAGTTTAATTTCCTTTTATTGCAATTTTAATTTACGGTTATGTCTACACTTGTTGTAATAGCATGCGTGTGTTGTGTGTGTTGTAATAAATAGGAGTATTTATTATTTTTAATTGCTTCCGCTGTGCTCATGTTTACGAAACATGATCGAACACACACACGCCGCGGTGCCGGAAACCCAACAGTTTTCTGGACAGCTTCTTCTCCTCTCGTCGGAGTGTCGTTTGGACGACGGTTAGTGCTCCGACAGCGGCTAACATACCGGGGATTTGATCTCCGGTAATCCTCTGAGGTGGAGGACGAAGGATTCGTCAATCGGTTGATGAATACCTCTCCGGAGAAGCAAGTCTTGAGGACTTGTTTTTAGGTCCGAATTTGGATTCGGATCGTGATCATCTCTCGATCATGTCGTCTTCAACACGAGGCTAGTAACCCGTACGAAGACGAAGCTCGTGGCTTGGCGAAGTCATCCCGAGGAGCTCGGCGTGGATACGGATAGAGACGATTCTTACGAGGATCGTTCCGGTTGATGCCGTTCCCGCTACACGTCATACGAAAGGTATAACGTAGTTTAATTTCCTTTTATTGCAATTTTAATTTACGGTTATGTCTACACTTGTTGTAATAGCATGCGTGTGTTGTGTGTGTTGTAATAAATAGGAGTATTTATTATTTTTATTGCTTCCGCTGTGCTCATGTTTACGAAACATGATCGAACACACACACGCCGCGGTGCCGGAAACCCAACAAGACCGATAGTGATTTGGTTGCGGAGTGATTCACCGAGGACGAATCGGGGACCGTGGATTAGCGGCGTAGCCGTGAACCACGTTATATTTCGGTGTTAGCATTGTTTGTATTCTTCTTTATTTATTTTCTTGTCTTTATTAGTATTCCGATTGCTCTAACAATTGTGTAGATGAGCAAATTCCACCATCCAACGACAAAGGGCTATTCACCCCTCTCTAGCCGGCCCATCGATCCCCTACAAGTGGTATCAGAGCCAAGGAAAGCTTGTCAAGGACTAACCACCACAACAAGCACATTCAAGAATGGCCGGCTCAAATATTCATCCGCCAAAGTTCGAGGGGGAATTCTCTTGGTGGAAAAAGAGAATGGAGGTGTTTTTTGAGACCGATTTTGAAATTTTATTAATTATGGAAAACGATTTCGAGATGCCTAGGAATGAAGAAGGGGAGCTATTGGAGAAATCAAGATGGAGCAAAAGACAAAGAGAGGAGTACTTGGCGAATTCAAAGGTCAAGCACCACCTCTACAATGTACTCCCCCAACAAGAAGTAAATAGGATAGGGGAGTGTGCTAGCACCAAGGAAATGTGGGAGAAACTAATAGAAATTCATGAAGGCACATCTGAAGCGAAACTAGCAAGGAGAGATGTCCTTCGCTCCCAATTATCCAACATCAGACTCGAAAAGGGAGAGAAGGTAAAATCCCTACACTCTAGATTTAAGGAAATTCTAATCGGCTTGACAAGTGTAGGTGAAAAGCTCTCCAATCGAGATATGGTGATGAAGGCCATAGATGTCTTTCCCCGGTCCTCAAGATGTAGATCCATGGTGGACTCATTTTACATCTCCAAGAACTTAGAAGTGAGCACCTTGGAGGAGTTCTTCTCAACAATGGAGCTCCACGAAACAAGGCTTGAAGGAATAGTTGAAGAGCCTAGAATTCAACCTTCAAGAGGAGTAGCCTTGATGGCACATAAGGGGAAGAAGAAGATGGAGATCCCCTCCTCCTCTGATGAAGCATCTTCCTCCTCCTCCATGGATAGCACGGAAGAAGCCTATATGGTAAGGAGGGTAAGGCGTGCATTAAAAGGTTTTAGATTTAATAAATCTAATGATAGAAGTAGAAGACCAAGGGGGGAAATTATTTTCTACAATTGCCAAGGAGAGGGACACATAAGGGACAATTGTCCTCTCCTAAATAAGAGCAAAGAAGAGAGGAAGAAGAAAGAAGAAAAGAAAAAGAAGAAGGGGAGCAAGAAGAAAGAAGAAGAAAAGAAGGCCAAAGAAAATGGGAAGGCCAAGACATTCAAAGCAAAGACGTGGGATGATCCTTCCTCCTCATCATCTTCATCATCATCGGAAGAGGAGAATGCCTTTGTCACCAACTTAGCATTGATGGCCTTTGATGACTTAGATTGCTCCTCCTCCGAAAATGAAGCAAGCTCAAGTGAGGAGAGCTCAAGTGAAGGGGGAGCCTCTTCTACATCCTCATCATCGGAAGATGATTTGGTAAGTGAGGTAACGAATCTACCCCCTAAGCAAATTATGTCTATGATTTCTAGCCTCACTAAGGATTTATTTAGAGCTAAAAAGAAAAATAAATGCATGCTTGAGCAAATTAAGGATTTAGAACAAAAATTAGAAAAAGCATGTTTTAATAATGATAATGATGATGCATGCTCACATGATAACTATATGCCTTTGGATGTTAATGATGCATGCATAGAAGAAAATAGGGCTCTAAGGGAAAAGGTAGACTATTTGACCAAGGCACTAGAAAAGTTCACAATAGGCTCCAATACCCTTAACATGATAATTGGGAGCCAAAGGGCAAGTTTCAACAAGAAAGGTCTAGGTTACAAAGAAAAGAAAAATGAAAAGGCCTATAAATGTCTAATTGCTAAGGGTCAAGATAAAAAGAAAGTAATAGCTAGAAAATGGATCCCTAAGGAATTTTTAGTGAACCCCATAGGCAAGAATTTATATTGGGTTCCAAAATCCATCCTTAAGGGTTAGGAAAACCCTAGGATAGTCAACCATATGGACTTTACCTATATCATATTTTTGGTTGACTTAGGATGGCGGGACAACATTTTTGAAATAGTGTTAGGTGATGATAATGCACCTATAAATAGATAAATCATGTTTTAGGTGATATTTGCTTTATTATCATGATATAATACCTAATGCATAATCACAATTTGATGAATACATTTGTTTCATGATCATAATGTGAAATTAATTCATATACATCTTTATGATCATGCGGAATGATAGGATGATACTTAACCTTGATAGAATTACATGAAAATAATGTTTAAGTATATACAAATAACTTTAGGATACATCTCACACTCACTATAGGCTACTTTGATTGAAAACTTAGCATGAGTGAGATGTTAGGATGATACAAATGTCCACTAATGCCTATGGCATTTAGATGGTCATTTAATGTATCAAAATAGCAATAATAGACCAATCATGGGGAAGGCTTATGTTTAATTCATAGACATATTGCCCAAAGATCATGGTTGGATATTTCATATGTTTTCAAAACAATTTCTTACTTTAAAATCTGTGTATTCATATTTTGAAACAATTCAAAGCAAGACTAGATGTTAAAATGGATACTAACATGATCAAAAACCTAGTGGTTTTTTTAAAGTTTTTGGATTTTTGGCAAATACGTGAAAATACAATGATTTTTTATGGAAAACTATTTTTCATTGATAGATATACTTACAAGAAATGTGTTCCCCAAATTTCACTATTTTTAGAATTTTCTAGAATTTATAGTGCGTTTCTGAAATTCGTCCAGAAAATCAGAATTTCGGAATTTATTGTGCCAGTCGACTGCCATACTGATAGCAGTCGACTGCTCGCCTGATAATATGCCCAATAACCTTTTGTATCCGATTTTAAGGCATGTTTTGGTTTTTGTTTACCTCTAGACTTGATGCCATGCTTGTATAAACATTGTTTAAATATTTTTGATGGTGTAAAAGGGGGAGAAATGTGTATGTTTAAGTAAGGGGGAATACTTTTAGGGGGAGGTTCATGTATTAAGGGGGAGAGTTGTTAATCATATTTACTTACAAGCTTTCCTTTCTTAATATTTTATCAAATGTTTTTACCTAACTTAAATGGATTGTCACACATCAAAAAGGGGGAGATTGTTAGGGCAATCTCTTGCCATGATAAGGTTTTGATGTGTGTGGCAAAGGGTTTAAGTTAGTTTGTTATTATAATTTGATATGTGCGTTGGAGTCTTGCAGGACTTAGTAATTAGCACATGGAGCCTTGGCGGGTTCACCACTCAGAACCTCGTGCTTGAGTCGGAGAAGGAGCATTGCGAGTCGTCGCTTGATCTTTGTAGGGGCGGATGGATGACTTGAAGCGAAAGCCAAGGAAGCGGACTTGAGGCAAGAGGCGAAGGAGCATTGCAGGCGAGTCGTGCGCTGATCTTTGCGAGGGGCGTGAGCGAAGAGAGCTTGGCGAGAGACCGGTGAGATGAGGGATAGGTTTTCAGCATCGATCATTGCCATGGAATGGCGATCATTTGCTCACGGAATAGGTTCGACCGTATCCGTAGCGAGTTGTTTTAGGGCCAGCGATCATGCCATATGTGGCGGTAGCAAGACCATCGATCAAGCGATCGATTAAGAGGGTTTGGCCACATAACCACTCGTAGCCAACTGGGCAGTCGACTACGGAGGCAGCAGTCGACTGATGGGATCCATCAGTTAACTGCCAAGTGTCCCGTTGGACTACAACGGTCAGGATCTGACGTGTTCAGAGGCCGTTGAAGTGGTGACAGTCGATTTTCAAGGGCAGCAGTCGACTGGTGGCGGCCAACGGGAAGAAATTAGCCCTCTCTATGAAAAGAGAGGGTGTGGGCTTTTGGATGGCTAATGCTTATCCTCTAAATGATCATCCAAGTGCTCTACAAGATTCAAACTCCTTCTCTTAGCTTTCTTTCACATCTATTGTAAAAGAAGGAGTGTCTTTGAGTTGTAAGGGTTACCTCCACCTAGCTTAGTGCAAAGGAGAGACCGATAGTGATTTGGTTGCGGAGTGATTCACCGAGGACGAATCGTGGACCGTGGATTAGCGGCGTAGCCATAAACCATGTTATATTTCGGTGTTAGCATTGTTTGTATTCTTCTTTGATTATTTGCTTGTCTTTATTAGTATTCCTCTTGCGCTAACAATTGTGTAGATGGGAAAATTCCACCATTCAACGATAAAGGGCTATTCACCCCCCTCTAGCTGCCGATCGATCACTTACGCTGCCAAGACTCCGCTTGGACTTTACACCGCCAACCATTGGACTTATGCTGCCAAGACTTCACCCTTGAAATTTACGCTGCCAATATTCTTCTTGGACTTCTCAAATGCCAAGACTCAAGCTTGGACTTTCCCTTGCCAACCCATGTTGGACTTTTCATGCCAAGACCCATGCTTGGACTTTTCCCTTGCCAAGACTCATGCTTGGACTTTCCATGCCAAGACCCATGCTTGGAATTTTCTTTGCCAAGACCCATGCTTGGACTTTTCCTTGTCAACCCATGTTGGACTTTTCATGCCAAGTACTCAAGAATTAGACTTTCCATGACCTGGTCAACTCCAGTCAACCATCAAAATCCTCCTCGAGTCAAACTCGAGTTTGATCAATCATGACTCGGGTCAATTGTTCCAACAATCTCCTCAAAATATTATCAGACATCGATGTCAAACTTCCATGTCAAACATCAAAATATCACTCGAGTCAAACTCGAGTCCAGTCAATCGTGACCTGGGCTGATTGTACCAATAATCTCCCCCTTTTTGATGTTTGAAAAACACATACCTTTGAGTTATAACACTAACTCAAATCCCTTACCAATTATCCTAAATTGGTAATTTACCCTTCTCCCCCTTTTTGACATACATCAAAAAGGTTCTCTCTAAAAAGGTCAATGTCTCATGTCCCAATGAGATCTTACAATCTCCCCCTTGGTCCAAGAATACCTAGGATTCCTACCATCTTCCTAGTGATAAGTCCCATATCACTCAAGAGAGGCAATCCTATACACTCTCCCAATTTCTAAATTGGGTATCTCAAAATCCCATTTCTCCTCCTCATGAGGAAAAATACCATCCATCATCCCACGATGGATACCTCCCCCTAGAGGCTTGCTCCCTCTTGACCATTTCACCAACAATGTCCTTGGAAAGTTCCTAGGCCAATAGGAACTCTAAACTATCAAAATTAAGATTCAAAGTTCAACATAGAACTTTTCCTCACCTTAAAATTGATACAAATCCTAAACAACTCTCCTAATCTATATCCAATGGATTTTCACCCTTTCTAATGCTTCCCAAAGCATATCCTAGGGTTAGGAGTGGTTAGGGACCTTTACCGTAGCTGAACATGGGCTAAACAACCCTTGTTAACCCGAATCACCTAGCAATGACTCTGACAAGCAGTGCTTGCATCGATCGCCACAAGTGGCATCGATCGATAACTAAATTCAATTTGATTATCAAAATTGAATTTTGAAAAAATATAAGTAATTCTACGTATTTTGAAAAATCGTGAAAATTCATACATATATTACTTATAGTCAATACAATGGGTGAAAAATGATAGAAAAATATTTTACCCACAAAATATCGAAATTGATACAAAATTCGATATTAAGGTATGGAAAATCAAAGCATCGCAAATAAGATATTAAGGTATATAATACCTAAATTTTAATATAAATTGCCATTTGTTGGGATTAAGTTCATTTTGCCATAAAACCTAATTATCTCCCAAGTGTGCCAAAAATCCAAAATGACACACTATGACTCTAAACCCTAAGTTGTGCCAATTTAATTGATTTTTCATAGTTCTAAAAATACATTGGCACATCCTAAAATCTTTTAGGATCACAATATCAATTCTATTTCCAAGGTACCCATAACCTTGAAAATTGCCTAAAATGCCACCTTTATCATGGTTAGGTTAACTACCCATCTATTTAAGTTTGGCACACCCTAACCCATTTAGCGTGAATCAATCACGCTCTTAGGAACCCAAAACCTATTTGAGCTCCTAGGGTTAATTAGGTATTCCTTAGGGATAGCCTCCCTAGATACCCTCCTAATAACCCTCCTAGGCTTGGTAGCCTTGGTCATTTTGGTCTTACCTAGGTTAACCTTAGGGATTGCCTCCCTAGTAACCTTCTTAGTGGTCACCCTAGGTTTCCTTGAAACCCTAGCCACTAGGCATCTACCTTGGTCAACCTTAGGGATGACTTTCCTATTAACCTTGGTCTTCCTAGACCTAGATTGTGTTCCATAGTCAAATGGAACACTATTATAAGCCACCTTAGGCTTAGGTTTGTGACCCAAACCATTCTTGCCCTTGGATGACTTTTGTTTCTTGAGTCCTAGATGTTGACTTTGGGGTTTTGACCCTTGACTTTGACCATTAGACCCTTGAAATTGATTTTGTATCCTATTTAGGGTCTTTTCAAGTTTCTCAAGCCTTGACCTCAAGGCTTGGTTTTCTAATTCTAATTGCCCAATTTTCGATTTTTGATTAAGTTTTTGGGCATTGTTCTTCCTAGGTATGTGTCTAGTCCATTTAGGATTAAGGTCTAAGTGTTCTCCTATTTTCCTAATAGATTCCCTAGGAAGGACGTTTCTAGGGACATTGGTCCCAAATTTCTCCTTCTTTGAAAGGTAGACATTTTTGGCTCCTAAACAAAATTCTCTATTTCTAGCATGCTCTTTATGATAAATAGCAAGACTATTAAAATTATTCCTAGCATACTTTTGACTAGAATTTAAACAACAAGCATTGTTTAAATATACCTTAGGGTTAGCTATAGAAGCTCCCCCTACTTGTAATGCTCCTTCTTGCCCCTTCTTCTTCCCCCTAGGGCTTTGACTCTGGTAATGCCCCTTTGAGTTGCACTTGAAGTATATGATATGCTCCTTGCTCTTTTGACTTGGGGCACCGACATCCTTGACTTTTGGAGCCGGTTGAGCCTTCTTAACCCTTTTTGGACACTTACTCTTGTAGTGTCCAGATTCCCTACGCTCAAAACATATTATATGAATTTTATTATTAATTGACATGCTTGAGTTACCTAGGGTGGTTGTAGGTGCCAGAATCGGATTTTGAGCTTCTTCATCTTGACCGGATGTCGAAACTTCTTCTTAATGTTCCGGTGTGAAAGTTCTCTCCTCTCCCTCAATCCTTGAGGTGGATGCTTCTTCCACTTCCTCCACCGATCCGGAAGTTGACTCCCTATCAACTTCCGACTCCTTAAGCTCTTTAGATGGCAATGTGCTTGCTTGAGCTTGAGAGGGTGAGCACTCTTCTTCTTCTTCTTCTTGGACCGATGATAAATTTTCATGGAGCTTTGCCACTTGGCTCCATACCTCATTGGAATCTACATAATTACCTAACATACACAAGATATTTTTAGGCATTAAATCAATTAAAATTTTTATCACCTTATCATTTTTCTCGGATGTTTGGACTTGCTCTTTGGTCCATCTCTTCTTTTTGAGGAATCCACCTCTTGATCCTCTTGGATATTCAAATCCATCCATCAAAATGGACCATTCCTCAAAATCTCTCATCATAATAAAATCATCAATTCTTCTCTTCCAAGAATTGAAGCCTTCTCGTCTGTATTGAGTGTAGGGCATCGGTGTGTTGATGTCCCAACCTAATTGTTCTTGGACGTCCATCTTCACCCTCTAGCGTGCTCCCTTAGTTGTTAAACTTCAAGAGCGGCCTTGCTCTGATAGCACTTGTTGGGGATCGTTGACTGCTAGAGGGGAGTGAATAGCATCGTTGCGTTGCGTGATGGAAATCGTTCGTGATTGAGTCTACAATTTTCGTTAGCGCAACGAAATAATGATAATAAAAGAAATAACGAAATAGACACAATCAAACACAACAATACACGAGATGTAACGTGGTTCAGAATCGAATGGTTCATACTCCACGGATTGGGTTTGTACGAACCCTAGCAATGCGACAAACACCACTAAGCATAATAAGCTCCTTCTCGACAACACGTCAGAGGTGGAGAAACCTCGTACAAAGATTATACTAAGTAATACAAAGTAAAACAAGCAAATACAATAAGAATACAACAATCTATGCAAAAAAAACTTTACAAATGCTCTTTGATTTTGCTTGCTTTTGGTTGCCTTGGACTAGCCTTGAAGGACTGGAAAAACATCAACTATTCCCCTTCAAATCGCCCAAGAAAATTCTTGCTTGAAACCCTCCACGAATAGCTGCTTTTAACTTGCATCGGGCTGGATTTCCGTCAATCAGTCGACTGCTATAAGTCACCAGTCGACTGATGCCCCTATTGTCGTGAGACAACGGGTCGATCCACCCTGAAAAAACTCCAACGGATCACTTGGCAGTCGACTGCCAACATTGGTAGTCGACTGCCAGCCGCGTAGTCGACTGCCCAGTTGGCTACGGAGCACTCTGTGCTCGCGACTAAACTAGCAGTCGACTGCCATCCCTTAGCGATCATTGCATGCCGACATCACCATCGCTCCAATGAGCAATGATCGCCAAAGCAATTTTTAACAAACCGACAGTCGAACTCTAGTCGACTCACGACAGTCGAACCGGCCATAATGCCAGTCGACTACCAACCTCAATGATGAGATTGTAACCCAAGTATGGTGCCCCCATACTTGCGAGACAACCCTTAGCCTAGACCTAAGCCTTCTAGCCACCTCCATCAGCCTCACACCTCTCGGATCCCTCCAAGTCATCCATGACTTGTTCATTCATCGCGCTAGCCTTCAGGTGCTTCCATCGGCTATGTCATGCTACCGGTGTCTACACTGCCAAGGCACATTGGACTTATGCCGCCAAGACTCTGCTTGGACTTTACGCCGCCAACCATTGAACTTATGCTACCAAGACTTCACCCTTGGACTTTACGCTGCCAATATTCCCCTTGGACTTCTCAAATGCCAAGACTCAAGCTTGGACTTTCCCTTGCCAACTCATGTTGGAATTTCCATGCCAAAACCCATGCTTGGACTTTCCCTTGCCAAGACCCATGCTTGGACTTTCCATGCCAAGACCCATGCTTGGACTTTTCCTTGCCAAGACCCATGCTTGCACTTTTCCTTGCCAACCTATGTTGGTCTTTCCATGCCAAGTACTCAAGACTTGGACTTTCCATGACCTGGTCAACTCCAGTCAAACATCAATGATAAAGACCTAACCCAATATGCATATACTTAATCCCAAATCACACATCAATATTACCCATTATACACAAGATCGGAACACCCGGCACCAAGTTTATTTTATTCCATTCAGTTTAGCAGTCTCAACTACACACACTATACCCTCTCAAACTGAAGAAAAATAGAACATCAAAATCAACTCCCCTCAAACTGGAAACCCTGTATCATAGATGTCCCGGACAATGTGTGCCATGCTCATCATCATCTCCTCAGTTACACCACCTCCGCTTCTTGCATCTCAATCTGGGATTCCTGTTCCCTACCTGAAAATATTATGTGAAATCATGAGTTCACAGCCCAGTAAGTAGATCAATGATAGGGATACAACAAAGGGAGGAAAATTCAACAGGAAACCTATATCTCTTCAACTGTAAATGTAAACTACTGTAGCTCAACATACATTTTATTATTGCACTTTCTGTAAATCAGTATGTAATATAACCAATACTTTTAGCAACATGCAATTATAACAAGTACTGCGAACCCAATCATGCCTTTCTGTTATGCTAACTGTACCTAAACATAAACCCTCGTGGTACCTCGCATTATGCATTTAACATGCTGAGCCAGTCAAATACCTTATTTTCTTGTGCAATCCTGAAGTACCTAGAAAGAAATTAAGGGAATCAGTCATCAGTCATCAGTCAATCTGTCAATTTGGGGTGGGCCCTCCCCGGAGCTCAACCCGGGGAGCCCAACCCGTCCAGGCACCACTAATATTCATGTACATACAGTTAGCTAAATAAAAAATTTCAGTCATTTTCTATCATACTCAGTCACAGAAGGATAACATAGAACATCATGGGTGAACATTTATATCTAAATATATAGCATCTAACCTCATACACAGGTAGATGGTAATTACGCCCATATACATATAGTATCTAACCTCATACACAGGTAGATGATAATTACACACATATACATATAGCATCTAACCTCACACACAGGTAGATGATAGTATAACTTATTTACATAACATCAGGGTGCAAGAATGATTTGGATGAACAATTAACTAAAAATAATAACAGTAAACATCATGGGTGAACAATTATATATATATATCTATATATAGCATCTAACCTCATACACAGGTAGATGGTAAGTACACACATATACATATAGCATCCAACCTCATACCTCATACACAGGTAGATGATAACTAAACCACCTATATATATATATATATATATATATATATATATATTTAGCATCTGACCTCATACACATGTAGATTATATTTATCACATATTACATATCATTTACAGCATTAAGAAAAAACTTATGAAGGATTAACTAAACATGCTGACCGATAACAAATATCGCAAGAATCATCTACGAACATAATGCTCATGTACATACAAATTTATATCCACCGTAGCATGCTGATTCCTTTCAAACAAACTACTCCTTACATCTATTAAACATTTATTTGGCTATTAACTGAATATTTAACCCTCATACACATCACTCGGCACACTCAATTCATAATGACCCCAACATTTGTATACTCAGTAATTACCACCCTACCGGATGAAACCCACAATACTAATCCACACGTAAATTCATCAAAAGCGATCCTAAAATCCTAAACCGATCCCCTTCCCTCCCAACAACACAAATTTGTTTACCCATTCCTTTTACCCTGCCCCTCAACTGCCGAGTACCCCCAATCCACCGGTTCCAATCACCTCTCATCGAGAACTCCCATTACAGCCCAAGGATCGAAATCCCTAACCCCTTCCCGTGAGCTCTCTGCTCTTCAACTCATCCAAGCCGTCGGGTAGCCAAGCTCCACCGATTTTCCCTAGCTCAACCCATTCCCAACAATACCGAAAATCCACCATGAAGCCTGCAAGAACCCAATCTGGAATCCCATTACACCGGCATGATTAAATCCCTAAAATCCCGACTCATTCTCGCCGCGAAAGTCCAAAAGAAATTCGGCTAATCGCTCCACCCTCGACAGCCCTAGCCAGAGACTACTTACCATGAAGATGAGGGAGGAGGGTCGGTGTAGCTCCGGCGGCTTGGCGTCGTCTCCGGCGGAAGGGTTTCGTCGATCGCCCCTTTCGACGTCTGTGGCGGCTTGCGAATAGAAGATGGGCACGCGATAAATAAAGAAGGGAAAAAGAAAAAAAAAGAAAATGGTTCAGTCGGTTAAATGGGTTTAGGATTTTTTTCCCCTTTATGCCCCTCAACTGTGCTTATTTAGGGTATAACAACACCCCGAAATTTATCCTCCTTTTCCGATGACATACGCCCGTGTATTTTTATCATTTTATTATTGTTATTATTGTTATTATTTATTATTATTATTATTATTTTATCATCTTCGATGACTGAATTTTTTTTCGAGACTTGACAACTCTCCCCCCCTTAAAAAAAATTGCGTCCTCGAAATTTGACTTACCAAATAGTTCAGGGTAACGGTCATGCATATCCCGCTCAGTCTCCCAGGTAGCTTCCTCTATCTGCTGATTTCCCCATAAAATGTTCACCATTTTGATTTCTTTATTTCTCTGCTTCCGCACTTGACGATCCAATATTTGTTCTGGTATTACCTCGTAGGATAGATCTGGTGTCCACAGTATGGCTTCATACCCAATCACATGTGCAGGGTTGGAAAGGTACCTCCTGAGCATGGATACGTGAAACAGATTATGAACTCCTGCCAGGTTTGGTGGTAGAGCAACTCAGTATGCTCGTGTTCCAATCCGATCGAGAATCTCAAAAGGCCCAATATACCTCGGACTGAGTTTGCCCTTCCTTCCGAACCTCAGTACTCCCTTCATGGGTGACACTTTGAGAAATACATGGTCTCCCACTGTGAACTCCAGATCCCTCCTTCGACAATCAGCATAACTCATTTGGCGACTTTGTGCCGACTGCATTCTATCTCGGATCTTTGCTACTAGTTCCACAGTTTGTGTAACAATCTCTGGACCCAGAACTGCTCTTTCTCCTACCTCTTCCCAATGTAGTGGAGTTCTACACCTTCTTCCATATAGTGCTTCATAGGGAGTCATACCGATGGTGGATTGATAACTATTGTTATACGTGAACTCTACCAAGGGCAGTTTGGACTCCCAACTCCCTTTGAAATCTATAATGCAAGCTCGTAGCATATCTTCTAAAATCTGAATTACTTGCTCAGATTGACCGTCGGTCTGGGGATGGAAAGAGGTGCTGAAAGCAAGTTTTGTACCCAATCCCCGATGCAAACTCTTCCAGAACCCGGATGTAAATTTTGGATCTCTATCTGACACAATCTGATCCGGAATTCCATGTAACCTTACTATTTCCCGTATATACAACTCTGCGTATTGTATCATAGTGAAAGTGATTTTCACTGGCAGGAAGTGTGCTGACTTCGTCAATCGATCCACAATAACCCACTCTGCATTTGATCCCTTAGTCGAGATCGGTAATCCTACCACAAAATCCATGGCAACATTTTTCCACTTCCAAACTAGTATCGGAAGCGGTTCGAGCAATCCCACGGGCCTTTGGTGCTCAGCTTTCACCTATTGACAGGTAAGGCACTCAATGACCATCTTGCTTATGTCTCTCTTCATGCCCGTCCACCAATATACTAGTCGCATATCCTTATACATCTTTGTGCTGCCGGGGTGAATAGAGTACGGGGTAGTGTGAGCTTCCCTAATGAGATTCTCCCTCAGGGATCCACCCTTAGGCACCCAGATGCGGCCCTTGTATCACACCATCCCATCAACCACTGAGTAGATGGTGCTACCCTTTGCTTCATCTTTGCGTTTCCATTCCATTAATTGTTGATCCGAGGCTTGTTCTACCCAAATCTGATCCCGTAAATTTGATTTAACCGTCAATGTCGCCAACCTAACCTGCTCACCTGGTGCTATCACCTCCACTCTTATCTGTTGAAATTCTGATATCAATCTTTGCTGCGTGGTCAACTGTAATAGCGTCGCCGTCTTGCGACTCAGCGCATCCGCCACCACATTTGCCTTACCCGGGTGATAGTTAATATTCCAGTCATAATATTTTACCAACTCCAACCATCGTCTCTACCGCATATTCAATTCCTTTTGAGTAAAGAAATATTTTAAACTTTTATGATCTGTGTAGATCTCGCAACGTTCTCCGTAAAGATAGTGTCGCCAAATCTTCAAAGCGAAGACGACCGCTGCTAGTTCCAGGTCATGTGTAGGATAATTCTGCTCATGCACCTTCAACTGACGTGATGCATAGGCAATGACCCTCCCCTTCTGCATCAATACAGCCCCTAGACCAGTTTTGGAGGCATCAGTGTACACCACAAACTGCCCAGAAGTGTCTGGAACTGCAAGCACAGGTGCTATCATCAGCCTTTCCTTTAACTCCATAAAACTCTTCTCGCACTGAGTAGTCCATTCATACCTCACCCCCTTCTTGGTCAACGAAGTCAGGGGTAGCACAATTCGCGAAAAATTCTGAATGAATCTGCGATAATACCCCGCTAGTCCCAGGAAACTTCGAATTTCTGTAACATTTCTCGGAGTAGCCCAACTCTGGATTGCCTCTACTTTGACTGGATCCACCTCTATTCCCCTCTCCGAGACTATATGTCCTAAAAATGCTATTTGTCTCAACCAAAAATCGCATTTGCTGAACTTAGCGTATAACCGCTTATCCTTCAGAGTCTGCAGCACCAGCGTCAGATGTTGTCGGTGCTCTTCGCGACTCTGAGAATAAATTAGTATATCATCGATAAAGACAATCACAAACTGATCCAAGTATGGCTGGAAGATCCGGTTCATCAAATCCATAAAGGCTGCGGGGGCATTAGTAAGCCCAAACGGCATAACTAGAAACTCATAATGACCATACCGGGTTCTGAATGCAGTTTTATGAACATCTTCTCCTTTCACCCTCAATTGGTGGTACCCCGACCTCAAGTCAATCTTTGAGAACACCGTTGCTCCCTGTAGTTGATCAAACATATCATCGATTCTAGGTAACGGGTACTTGTTCTTGACTGTAACCCGGTTTAACTCTCGGTAGTCAATGCACAACCGCATTGAACCATCCTTCTTACGGACTAACAACACTGCCGCTCCCCAGGGTGACACACTGGGTCAGATGAAACCCTTATCCAATAGTTCTTATAGTCGCTCCTTCAGTTCCTTCATTTCGGTGGGTGCTAGGTGGTACGATGCTTTAGACATAGGGGTGGTTCCCGATATTAATTCTATTCCAAACTCAACCTCTCTGAAATGGGGTAATCCTACAATATCCTCTGGAAATACATCAGGAAAATCCCGGACTACCTCTACTTCCTCTAGACTTGGTCTAAAAGTCTCAAAACTACCCATTATGTTGACTAGAAAACCATTACACCCCTTGCTTAACATTTTCTGAGCTTTACATGCTGATATAATAGGTGGATGACTCAACGGGGAGGTTGCATTGAAAATGACAAATTCATCATTTTGTAGTTTCAGTTTAACCGTCCTGTATTTACAGTCAATAATGGCCTCGTACCGGGTCAACCAATCCATACCCAGAATTACATCAAAATCCACCATCTCTAATACAATAAGTTCGACGTACACTGTATAGTTCTGCATCTTTATCAGACAGTTCCTCACTATTCTATTGCTGGTCAGTTCTTCCCCCGAAGGCAAGGACACGTTATAGCCGGTAGCCATCCAATCACATGAAATACCTAGTTTTGTAACGTAGGTCACCGATATGAAAGAGTGTGTAGCTCCCGAATCAATTAAGGCATGCGCAGGTAGGTTGACAATAGAAATTCTACCTGTGATGATGGCCGAATCCGGATCCACCTGCTCCTGTGTCATAGCATACACCCTTCCTCTAGTTGGCTCTTTGAGCTGAGGGCAGTTCATAGCAAAGTGTCCAGACTTCTTGCACTTGTAGCACACATCTGTACCCATGAAACACTGACCTTCATGAGTCTTATCACACTTGGGACACTGAGTTTTGCTTTTGCCCTTGAAGACAGTATGGTCGATTGGTCGGGTTCACTGGGTCATTGGCTAGCTCGTCTCAAATGGTGGTTTGCCTCGAAACTGGCTCGGTGCAAATTTCTTCTGACTCGACGCAGGAGGTTCCCTTCCCTAGTAACTAGACCTCTTAGTATGTACTTCAATTATCATGTCATTCCAGTCCCTCTCTGCCATCAGAGCCTGATCCACAGCCTCTCTGAAGGTGGTAACTCGGCTCACCCTGACATCATGGCAAATGGCTGCCCTCAATCCCTCAGTAAAATGTTTCATCTCTTCTACTGGTTGACTGGCAATCATAGGTACAAAATACCGCCCCTTCTCGAATTCCTTGACATACTCAGCCACTGTCTGGTCCCCTTGGCGAAGCTCTAGGAATTCCCTGGCCATTCGCGTTCTGATGTCAGCAGTAAAGTATTTACCATAAAATACCTCCTTGAATTCAACCCAAGTAACTGTAGCTAAATCCACCGCTGAGCGTGCACCCTCCCACCATATTCGAGCATCGCCCCGCAACATGAATATGGCGCTCCTCACCTTTTCAGCATCCGTAAGCTGCATGAAGTCATATATCGTCTCCAATGATCGAATCTATCCTTCTACAACAATCGGGTAAGTACTTCCCTTAAACTCTGTCGGTCCAAGATCCTTGAACTGCTTGTAAACTGGGTTCACACTGGCTGTGGGACCACTGTGGGTGTTTCCATGCTCCTTGACTCTCAACAACTGTTGGATCTGTTCTACATGAATCCGACTCTGTTCCTGCATAATTGCGGCAAGCTCAACGAGAAATTGACTACTCTACCCCCACTTCACCATTGTTTCTTTGGCCCGCCATTCTCCTATAAAACCCGATACCTGCATCGTTATCTCCAGTTTATACATAAACCTAAACATGATTACATTAAGACTACTACTTGAAAAGTAAATTTAAAGCTTACAAACGTGGGGATGGATGTATCTGAGTCCTTGATGAGATTGCATGCACACACTGTCCTTTAGGATCTTTCGCTCTGATACCAACTGAAAAGACCTAACCCAGTAAGCATATACTTAATCCCAAATCACACATCAATATTACCCATTATACACAAGATCGGAACACCCGACACCAAGTTTATTTTATTCCATTCAGTTTAGCAGTCTCAACTACACACACTATACCCTCTCAAACTGAAGAAAAATAGAACATCAAAATCAACTCCCCTCAAACTGGAAACCCTGTATCATAGATGTCCCGGACAATGTGTGTCATGCTCATCATCATCTCCTCAGTTACACCAACTCTGCTTCTTGCATCTCAATCTGGGATTCCTGTTCCCTACCTGAAAATATTATGTGAAATCATGAGTTAACAGCCCAGTAAGTAGATCAATGATAGGGATACAACACACGGAGGAAAATTCAACAGGAAACCTATATCTCTTCAACTATAAATGTAAACTACTGTAGCTCAACATACATTTTATTATTACACTTTCTTTATGTCAGTATGTAACATAACCAATACTTTTAGCAACATGCCATTATAACAAGTACTGCGAACCCAATCATGCCTTTCTGTTATGCTAACTGTACCTAAACATGAACCCTCGTGGTACCTCGCATTATGCATTTAACATGCTGAGCCAGTCAAATACCTTATTTTCTTGTGCAATTTTGAGGTACCTCTAGAAAGAAATTAAGGGAATCAGTCATCAGTCATCAGTCAATCTGTCAATTTGGGGTGGGCCCTCCCCGGAGCTCAACCTGGGAAGCCCAACCCGTCCAGGCACCACTAATGTTCATGTACATACAGTTAGCTAAATAAAGAATTTCTGTCATAGGTAGATGATAATTACACACATACTCATATAGCATCTAACCTCACACACAGGTAGATGATAGTATAACTTATTTACATAACATCAGGGCACAAGAAAGATTTGGATGAACAATTAACTAAAAATAATAATAGTAAACATCATTGGTGAACAATTATATATATATATCTATATATAGCATCTAATCCCATACACAGGTAGATGGTAAGTACACACATATACATATAGCATCAAACCTCATACACAGGTAGATGATAACTAAACCACCTATATATATATATATATATATATATATATATATATATTTAGCATCTGACCTCATACAGAGGTAGATGATATTTAACACATATTACATATCATTTACAGCATTAAGAAAAAACTTATGAAGGATTAACTAAACATGCTGACCGATAACAAATATAGCAAGAATCATCTACGGACATAATGCTCATGTACATACAAATTTATATCCACCGTAGCATGCTTATTCCTTTCAAACAAACTACTCCTTACATCTATTAAACATTTATCTGGCTATTAACTGAATATTTAACCCTCATACACATCACTCGGCACACTCAATTCATAATGACCCTAACATTTGTATACTCAGTTATTACCACCCTACCGGATGAAACCCACAATACCAATCCACGTGTAAATTCATCAAAAGCGATCCTAAAATCCTAAACCAATCCCCTTCCCTCCCAACAACACAAATCTGTTTACCCATTCCTTTTCCCCTGCCCCTCACCTGCCGAGTACCCCCAATCCACCGGTTCCAATCACCTCTCATCGAGAACTCCCATTACAGCCCAAGGATCGAAATCCCTAACCCCTTCCCGTGAGCTCTCTGCTCTTCACTCCTCCAAGCCGTCGAGTAGCCAAGCTCCACCGATTTTCCCTAGCTCAACCCATTCCCAACAATACCGAAAATCCACCATGAAGCCTGCTAGAACCCAATCTGGAATCCCATTACACCGGCACAATTAAATCCCTAAAATTTTGACTCATTCTCACCGTGAAAGTCCAAAAGAAATTCGGCTAAACTCTCCGCCCTCGCCAGCCCTAGCCAGAGACTACTTACCATGAAGATGAGGGAGGAGTGTCGGTGTAGCTCCGGCGGAAGGGTTTCGTCGATCGCCCCTTTCGATGTCTATGGCGGCTCGCGAACAGAAGACGAGTGCGCGATAGAAAAAGAAGGGAAAAAGAAAAAGAAAAGGGTTCGGCCGGTTAAATGGGTTTAGGATTTTTCCCCTTTATGCCCCTCAACTGCGCTTATTTAGGGTATAACTAGACCCTGAAATTTATCCTCCTTTTCCGATGACATATGCCCATGTATTTTTATCATTTTATTATTGTTATTATTCTTATTATTTATTATTATTATTATTATTTTATCATCTTCGATGACTGCATTTTTTTTTCGAGACTTGACAACTCTCCCCCCCTAAAAAAAATTCCGTCCTTGAAATTTGACTTACCAAATAGTTCAGGCTAACGGTCACGCATATCCCGCTCGGTCTCCTAGGTAGCTTCCTCTATCTGCTGATTTCCCCATAAAACTTTCACCATTCTGATTTCTTTATTTCTCAACTTCCGCACTTGACGATCCAATATTTGTTCTGGTATTACCTCGTAGGATAGATCTGGTGTCCACTGTATGGCTTCATACCCAATCACATGTGTAGGGTTGGAAAGGTACCTCCTGAGCATGGATACGTGAAACACATTATGAACTCCTGCCAGGTTTGGTGGTAGAGAACCTCGGTATGCTCGTGTTCCAATCCGGTCGAGAATCTCAAAAGGCCCAATATACCTCGGACTGAGTTTGCCCTTCCTTCCGAACCTCAGTACTCCCTTCATGGGTGACACTTTGAGAAATACATGGTCTCCCACTGTGAACTCCAGATCCCTCCTTCAACAATCAGCATAACTCTTTTGGCGACTTTGTGCCGACTGCATTCTGTCTCGGATCTTTGAAACTAGTTCCAGAGTTTGTGTCACAATCTCTGGACCCAGAACTGCTCTTTCTCCTACCTCTTCCCAATGTAGTGGGGTTCTACACCTTCTTCTGTATAGCGCTTCATAGGGAGCCATACCGATGGTGGATTGATAACTATTGTTATAGGTGAACTCTACCAAGGGTAGTTTAGACTCCCAACTCCCTTTGAAATCTATAATGCGAGCTCATAGCATATCTTCTAAAATCTGAATTACTCGCTTAGATTGACCGTCGGTCTGGGGATGGAAAGCGGTGCTGAAAGCAAGTTTTGTACCCAATCCCCAATTTAAACTCTTCCAGAACCCGGATGTAAATTTTGGATCTCTATCTGACACAATCTGATCCGGAATTCCAAGTAAACTTACTATTTCCCGTGTATACAACTCTGCGTATTGTATCATAGTGAAAGTGGTTTTCACTGGCAGGAAGTGTGCTGACTTCATCAATCTATCCACAATAACCCACACTGCATTTGATCCCTTAGTCGAGATCGGTAATCCTACCACAAAATCCATGGCAACATTTTCCCACTTCCAAACAGGTATCGGAAGCGGTTCGAGCAATCCCGCGGGCCTTTGGTGCTCAGCTTTCACCTATTGACAGGTAAGGCACTCATGGACCATCTTGCTTATGTCTCTCTTCATGCCCGACTACCAATATAATAGCCACATATCCTTATACATCTTTGTGCTGCCGGGGTGAATAGAGTACGGGGTAGTGTGAGCTTCCCTCATGAGATTCTCCCTCAGGGATCCACCCTTAGGCACCCAGATGCGGCCCTTGTATCGCACCATCCCATCAACCACTGAGTAGATGGTGCTACCCTTTGCTTCATCTTTGCGTTTCCATTCCATTAACTGTTGATCCGAGGCTTGTTCTGCCCGAATCTGATCCCATAAATTTGATTTAACCGTCAATGCCGCCAACCTAACCTTCTCACCTGGTGCTATCACCTCCACTCTTATCTGTTGAAATTCTGATATCAATCTTTGCTGGGTGGTCAACTGTAATAGCGTCGCCGTCTTGCGACTCAGCGCATCCGTCACCACATTTGCCTTACCCGGGTGATAGTTAATATTGCAGTCATAATCTTTTACCAACTCTAACCATCGTCTCTGCCGCATATTCAATTCCTTTTGAGTAAAGAAATATTTCAAACTTTTATAATCTGTGTAGATCTCGCAACGTTCTCCGTAAAGATAGTGTTGCCAAATCTTCAAAGCGAAGACGACCGCTGCTAGTTCCAGGTCATTTGTAGGATAATTCTGCTCATGCACCTTCAACTGACGTGATGCATAGGCAATGACCCTCCCATACGCATCAATCGGCCCTAGACCCGTTTTGGAGGCATCAGTGTACACCACAAACTGCCCAGAAGTGTCTGGAACTGCAAGCACAGGTGTTATCATCAGCCTTTCCTTTAACTCCATAAAACTCTTCTCGCACTGAGTAGTCCATTCATACCTCACCCCCTTCTTGGTCAACGAAGTCAGGGGTAGTGCAATTCGCGAAAAATTCTGAATGAATCTGCGATAATACCTCGCTAGTCCCAAGAAACTTCAAATTTCTGTAACATTTCTCAGAGTAGCCCGACTCTGGATTGCCTCTACTTTGACTGGATCCACCTCTATTCCCCTCTCCGAGACTATATGTCCTAAAAATGCTACTTGTCTCAACCAAAAATTGCATTTGCTGAACTTAGCGTATAACCGCTTATCCTTCAGAGTCTGCAACACCAGCGTCAGATGTTGTCGTTGCTCTTCGCGACTCTGTGAATAAATTAGTATATCATCGATAAAGACAATCACAAACTGATCCAAGTATGGCTGGAAGATCCAACTCATCAAATCCATAAATGGGCATTAGTTTGCTCCCTGTAGTTGATCAAACAGATCATCGATTCTATGCAACAGGTACTTGTTCTTCACTATAACCCGGTTTAACTCCCGGTAGTCAATGCACAACCGCATTGAACCGTCCTTCTTATGGACTAACAACACTGGCGCTCCCCAGGGTGACACACTGGGTCGGATGAAACCCTTATCCAATAGTTCTTGTAGTTGCTCCTTCAATTCCTTCATTTCGGTGGGTGCCAGGCGGTACGGTGCTTTAGACACAGGGGTGGTTCCCGATATTAATTCTATTCCAAACTCAACTTCTCTGACAGGGGGTAATCCTGCAATATCCTCTGGAAATACATCAGGAAAATCCCGGACTACCTCTACTTCCTCCAGACTTGGTCTAAAAGTCTCAGAACTACCCATTATGTTGACTAGAAATCCGTTACACCCCTTGCTTAACATTTTCTGAGCTTTACATGCTGATATAATAGGTGGATGACTCAATGGGGAGGTTGCATTGAAAATGACAAATTCATCATTTTGTAGTTTCAGTTTAACCGTCCTTTGTTTACAGTCAATAATGGCCTCGTACCGGGTCAACCAATCCATACCTAGAATTACATCAAAATCCACCATCTCTAATACAATAAGTTCGACGTACATTGTATAGTTCTGCATCTTTATCGGATAGTTCCTCACTATTCTATTGTTGGTTAGTTCTTCCCCCGAAGGCAAGGACACGTTATAGCCGGTAGCCATCCAATCACATGAAATACCTAGTTTTGTAACGTAAGTCACCGATATAAAAGAGTGTGTAGCTCCCGAATCAATTAAGGCATGCGCAGGTAGGTTGACAATAGAAATTCTACCTGTGATGATGGCCGAATCCGGATCCACCTGCTCCTGTGTCATAGCATACACCCTTCCTCTAGTTGGCTCTTTGAGCTGAGGGCAGTTCATAGCAAAATGTCCAAACTTCTTGCACTTGTAGCACACATCTGTACCCACCAAACACTGACCTGCGTGAGTCTTATCACACTTGGAACACTGGGTTTTGCTTTCTCCCTTGAAGATAGGTTGGTTGACTGGTCGGGGTTCCTGGGGTCGTTGTCGTGGCTGCGTCTGAAACTATGGTTGCTTGCCTCAAAACTGGCTCGGTGCAAACTTCTTCTGACTCGACGCAGGAGGTTCCCTTCCCTGGTAACTAGACCTCTTAGTCTGTACTTCCTTTATCATGTCATTCCTGTCCCTCTCTGTTATCATAGCCTGATCCACAGCCTCTCTGAAGGTGGTAACTCGGCACACCCTGACATCATGGCGAATGGCTGCCCTCAATCCCTCAGTAAAATGTTTCAGCTCCTCTACTTGTTGACTGGCAATCATAGGTACAAAATAATGCCCCTTCTCAAATTCCTTGACATACTCAGCCACTGTCCGATCCCCTTGCTGAAGCTCTAGGAATTCCCTGGCCATTCGGGTTCTGGTGTCAGCAGTAAAGTATTTACCATAAAATACCTCCTTGAATTCAACCCAAGTAACTGTAGCTAAATCCACTGCTGAGCGTGCACCCTCCCACCATATTCAAGCATCGCTCCGCAACATGAATATGGCGCACCTCACCTTGTCAGCATCTGTAAGCTGCATGAAGTCATATATTGTCTCCAATGATCAAATCCATCCTTCTGCAATAATCGGGTCTGTACTTCCCTTAAACTCTGTCGGTCCAAGATCCTTGAACTGCTTGTAAACTGGGTTCACACTGGCTGTGGGACCACTGTGGGTGTTTCCATGGTCCCTGGCTCTCAACAGCTGTTGGATCTGTTCTCCCTGAATCCGACTCTGTTCCAGCATAATTTTGGCACGCTCAGCGAGAAACTGACTACTCTGCCCCACTTCACCATTGTTTCTTCGGCCCGCCATTCTATTATAAAACTCGATACCTGCATCATTATCTCCAGTTTATACATAAACCTAAACATGATTACATTAAGACTACTACTTGAAAAGTAAATTTAAAGCTTACAAATGCGGTGATGGATGTATCTGAGTCCTTGATGAGATTGCATGCACACACTGTCCTTTAGGATCTTTCGCTCTGATACCAACTGAAAAGACCTAACCCAGTATGCATATACTTAATCCCAAATCACACATCAATATTACCCATTATACACAAGATCGGAACACCCGGCACCAAGTTTATTTTATTCCATTCATTTTAGCAGTCTCAACTACACACACTATACCCTCTCAAACTGAAGAAAAATAGAACATCAAAATCAACTCCCCTCAAACTGGAAACCCTGTATCATAGATGTCCCGGACAATGTGTGTCATGCTCATCATCATCTCCTCAGTTACACCACCTCCGCTTCTTGCATCTCAAACTGGGATTCTTGTTCCCTACCTGAAAATATTATGTGAAATCATGAGTTCATAGCCCAGTAAGTAGATCAATGATAGGGATACAACACAGGGAGGAAAATTCAACAGGAAACCTATATCTCTTCAACTAAAAATGTAAACTACTGTAGCTCAACATATATTTTTTTATTGCACTTTCTGTAAGTCAGTATGTAACATAACCAATACTTTTAGCAACATGCCATTATAACAAGAACTGCGAACCCAATCATGCCTTTCTGTTATGCTAACTGTACCTAAACATAAACCCTCGTGGTACCTCACATTATGCATTTAACATGCTAAGCCAGTCAAATACCTTATTTTCTTGTGCAATCCTGAGGTACCTCTAAAAAGAAATTAAGGGAATCAGTCATCAGTCATTAGTCAATCTGTCAATTTGGTGTGGGCCCTCCTCGGAGCTCAACCCGGGGAGCCCAACCCGTCCAGGCACCACTAATGTTCATGTACATATAGTTAGCTAAATAAAGAATTTCTATCATTTTCTATCATACTCAGTCACAGAAGGATAACATAGAACATCATGGGTGAACATTTATATCTAAATATATAGCATCTAACCTCATACACAGGTAGATGGTAATTACGCTTATATACATATAACATCTAACCTCATACACAGGTAGATGATAATTACACACATATACATATAACATCTAACCTCACACACAGGTAGATGATAGTATAACTTTTTTACATAACATCAAGGCACAAGAATGATTTGGATGAACAATTAACTAAAAATAATAACAGTAAACATCATGGGTGAACAATTATAGATATATATCTATAAATAGCATCTAACCTCATACACAGGTAGATGATAAGTACACACATATACATATAGCATCCAACCTCATACACAGGTAGATGATAACTAAACCACCTATATATATATATATATATATTTAGCATCTGACCTCATACACAGGTAGATGATATTTATCACATATTACATATCATTTACAGCATTAAGAAAATACTTATAAAGGATTAACTAAACATGCTGACCGATAAAAAATATAGCAAGAATCATCTACGGACATAATGTTCATGTACATACAAATTTATATCTACCGTAGCATGCTGATTCCTTTCAAACAAACTACTCCTTACATCTATTAAACATTTATCTCGCTATTAACTGAATATTTAACCCTCATACACATCACTCGGCACACTCAATTCATAATGACCCCAACATTTGTATACTCAGTTATTACCACCCTACCGGATGAAACCCACAATACCAATCCACGCGTAAATTCATCAAAAGCGATCCTAAAATCCTAAACCGATTCCCTTCCCTCCCAACAACACAAATCTGTTTACCCATTCCTTTTCCCCTACCCTCACCTGCCGAGTACCCCCAATCCAACGGTTCCAATCACCTCTCATCGAGAACTCCCATTACAGCCCAAGGATCGAAATTCCTAACCCCTTCCCGTGAGCTCTCTACTCTTCAACTCCTCCAAGCCGTCGGGTAGCCAAGCTCCACCAGTTTTCCCTAGCTCAACCCATTCCCAACAATACCAAAAATCCACCATGAAGCCTGCTAGAACCCAATCTGGAATCCCATTACACCGGCACGATTAAATCCCTAAAATCCCGACTCATTCTCGCCGCAAAAGTCCAAAAGAAATTCGGCTAAACTCTCCGCCCTCGCCAGCCCTAGCCAGAGACTACTTACCGTGAAGATGAGGGAGGAGGGTAGGTGTAGCTCCGGCGGCTTGGCGTTGTCTCCGGCGGAAGGGTTTCGTCGATCGCCCCTTTCGACATCTGCGGCGGCTCGCGAACAGAAGACGGGCACGCGATAAAAAAGAAGGGAAAAAGAAAATGAAAAGAAAAGGGTTTGGCCAGTTAAATGGGTTTACGATTTTTCCCCTTTATGCCCCTCAACTGCGCTTATTTAGGGTATAACTATACCCCAAAATTTATCCTCCTTTTCCCATGACATACGTCCGTGTATTTTAATCATTTTATTATTGTTATTATTGTTATTATTTATTATTATTATTATTATTTTATCATCTTCGATGACTGCATTTTTTTTTTCGAGACTTGACACTTACATTCTCCCCCACTTATAAAAATTTGGTTTCCAAATTTCTGACTCATGTACGAGTACGAGATGTCACAATAACCATCTCAAGTATCCAGAGAAAAGTCACACACCTCAAGTGACTAAGTGGGGTACCAAGCTCGAATATTATATTTCAGCTCTTATATACACTCTCAACCAACCTATTAAAAGATAAATAATTGTACCAGAGTGGAGCTCAATATTCATTACCTGTTGGAGACTTTGCTAGAATCGTAAGATGAATAATGAATCACTATCAGAAATGATACTCAAGGATACTCCATGGATATAATTCCATCAAGCGATCCAACAAAGTCCATCTTATGGCTCGGAAGAAAATGAGCGGACCTAGCTAATCGATTATCGACTACCCAAATCCTATCAAGTCCTTTCCGAATTCTAGATAATCTCCCAACACAGTCTAACGTACTAGGTTCCCACTTCATCACGGTACGTAACCCTACCGATCACAATATTCTACCTTTACTTGTTGGCCCACCCAACATCGAGCTACGAACTCAACTATGTTCCACATGTCGTTCTACCACCAAGAACATTCCATCACTCACTATTTTCGGATCCATTCCGAATAATCACCAATCTCGAATGAAGAGTCTTCTGAACAACTCTTCCTAAATCGAAATACAACTCTGTAACCCACTATTATCTTCGGAGATGGAGAATTCCTTTCTCACAAGAGAAATCAATCTAATGTCCAAAATCCACTCTGTCTCACAGAACTGGAAGTAACTGGAAGACTATAATGACCAATCTCACTAGTTTCTCAACTAGCGTACACATAATATACGTCTTATTTAACTGCATCGGGATCGCTCCTAATCCCTGAAATGATGCATCTGCGTACAATACCCTTCCATCCATATCGAACGGATTAACTAACACTGACACAAAAGTCAACCACCTTCTAGGCCTTGAAACCTAGCTTCCCAAGCTTCCAACCAAGTGATTTCCATCACCTTCTTGGTCCAACAAATCATCTAAGAAGGCAACCACCAACAGGTCCAATCACTTCATGAACAACTAAATCGTCGATAAGTCTAACAACATTATCAACATATCCTAAAAATCATACCAAGTATGAAATGTCCTCTTCTACACACCTGCATTTTTTTTACTCTAAGCTGATGATAACTCAATCATCACACGGACAATGATAATTGTATGACACTAAGTCACTACAATATCAACCCTCCAATCGTAGATCAATCCTAGGATATACACAGGTGTCCTTTAGCTGATCTAAGCAGATCATCTATCCATGATGAAGGATATCCATTTTCTACAGCTTCCACGCACCACCATCGATAATCGATGCATAACCTCAAGGTCCATCCCTCTTTTAACCAAGAGTTCCGAATCTTCTCAAGAAGAACCACTAGGGCAGATAAATCTCCCATCTAATACCTCATGTAATCGCAACTTATGTTCTTCCATAGTGTTTAGCAACACTGATACCCGTAAAAACATCTCCCGGTATGAGGTCTTCAATATCGAAACTATTCCCGAAATCACCCCCAATCACATATTCCACTTGCCCATGCAGTGGCAAGCTCGGGGGTTCATCCGAAACTACATTTGAATACTCTCGGATTTACGCACATCCGAGAGACATAGCATACCATCATTTCAATAATTTAACTATCCATAAGGATATATTTTATAGTGAAGGTATGTCTATCAGAGTCTAAGGGTTTGCCTTGACTTCTTTGTTGTTGATCAACATCTCACCTGACAGTAGAGAAAAATCACCAACCCACAAGTCGATAGAAACCCTTCTAATCTTATCTAAGAATATTCTAGACCTAGATACCTGTAAACTACCAGTGTCTCTCAATATATCCACACATAGGGTAACCAAAAGTAATACCCCGAATGGCCGATCCTTCGGTCCGCTATGACTCCTCTACTTGAGTAATCATGTAACTCGTTCAACTTCTGCTCTTGGCGACTGAGCTCATGTAGATGCAAAAGACTACCATGGAGGAACTGAAACCAATTGTTGAACTGAGATACAATACCCAAAATGTCTGCAATGGTGATAGTAAACACTGTTGTACTGGCAAAGGATATACAACCGGCTGTAAGGTACTGAAGAACTGCCAACATCATAGCACGCTCCATCTTTGTGAAAGGTATAGCTGCAACTGGAGAATACAGCATAGATATGACCATCGTCGTATACTCTCTCTTCTTTGTACAAATCATAACCACGCTTGGGAAGGTAATAGTTGTCGTCTGAACGTCTAAGTTTTTTGAGATATCTTCTGCTGATGCTGCTGAGGGTATCGATTCCTCTGAAAGAAAGTATCAAGGAACTCCACTATATCTGAGGTAGTAGATCGCTGCTAATGTGATAATCCACTCTTTTGTGATGATCTCGGCTTCCGAGGTTGTGGATCGTCATCTCGAAAGCTTCATTCATAGTCTTCAACTGAGTCTTCAAAGTACATACTCTCCTTGTAGATACTGGCTACTTATAGTAGAAGCAGATAAAATGATCCATCGGATAATCTGGCTCTGTGTCTCATCGTGACCCGCACTGCACACACATAATCCCTTCGGAGTCTTTCTTCTGAGTTCGCTGATAAATATGAGAAGATGCTGACAATCTGCAATCGGTCTTCTATGATCGAAAAACTCTTCAATAGTAGCTCATGACTCATAACTCCAATCTCGCTTCTTTTATCCAACATTTGGAGATTTCGGATTCCAATAATTTGACTTGCAATATCTTCTTATCAAATCTCCAACTCTTAAAACACTTACTACGGAGTCATTTCTATATACATGACTCGGTCTATGGACTTCCGGTAAGATCTGGTAGAAGATCCAAACATCATGATCAAGATGTCAGCCAATAAACCGTGAGTGGTCGAAATCAACCCAATCATATTCTTGAGCTGTTAAATGGTCGTAACCTTCGCAAGTCTAACGACTCTGCATGGTACTCCCATTACCAAACGATCACCCTACTCGATGCCCAAGAATTCCCTGACAATGAGTTAAAGAAGATGACGTGGGGAAATAGTATCTCACAACATCACTGAACTGTGACCAAGTGATACATTATTTCCCGTAGGTTATTTCCTATATCTTCCACCAAGTATTGGCTTGATCCCGATAATGGTATGCAACCAACTCTACTTTCTCTGTATAACACGAGTTAAGTACTCAAAAGTACTCTTAAAGTTATACAACCTAGAACGACCATCTCAGGGGTCAAAATCCCCATGAATATCATCCACTAATTTTCTACTATCTGCATCAGCAATAGTATACTCGCTTAGTCCATTACCCCTCAGGTAACAATCTGACAAGTATAATTAGTAAAAATCCTTAGGACTATAATCTTTGATTTCCACATGAAATGTGACTACCTAACCCCTGCTTTCCGACTCGGTATCAGTCGGCCCTCAAAGGTAATTACCTTTTCGATAGCAGGTACATGTCTAATAACCTCAACATGTCGTTCCCGTGGTTAACTCAAACCACGATTACGAATAGCAACTAACACACTACAAGTCATCCCTATTATAAGCAACTAAATGCATAGCCAACAGAAGGATATGTGATAATAACTAACATACCTTAACCCTTGCAGCTCAGAGATTTCCCGCAATAGCCAAATCCCAAAACTCACAAAACCAAAACCGAGTAATGCAAAACTCAATGCCCGAACGAAATAAAATTTGAAAATGGACTTCGCAACCTAGGGCTCTGATACCAATAAAATGGTCACGCCCCGAGAGTATGCCGTGTCGAAAAGCAAACGGACGGTATCTCCCCTGTACATGGCAATATATCTGGTTAATACAAGACTGGTAGGCCCACAACAACAATACAATATAAAGATATCAACATACCAAACACAGCGGAAACATACTGATAGATAAAACAAGATACAAAGACGCAACTGTGCACTCCGGAGTGACTTGACACAACAAGAATTATAATAGAAACCACATCAAAGGCCAAATACATACAACACATCCGTATATCACAAATATGGAAACGATATAGGATAAAACCCAAAACAACAATCCACAAGAATACAACAATACGGAATACATATCCATCCGTTCGGTGTGAGATGGGATCAGCTGGCGGAGCTCCGAACCTCCAAGGAATCTTCTACCTGTTACCTGGGCGATAGTAAACCCAGGGTCCAGGGTGGTGAGTATAAACTCAGGGGTAATATATAGAAAGTGCATGAACAACATATAGGATAATGAGATCTACAAGTATACATGTGAAGATCTACAGATATACAGCATGAGTCCAATAGACATACAGTCCTATCCAAATCTAATAACAAGTAACCACAATATAGTCATACTCAATGTATATACTAAACTGATCAACTGAACATGAAGTAATGTACCAATGTACTTGACGGTCTGCAACACCATAAGCAATATCATCCTGAACAGATAGGTAATAACATAACTCATATAACGTACAAAGTCAATCCCATATTTGACCAACACTTAGACATATGAACAGTATATAATCACATGTAATAACAACCCGGTCCATACCACACTATGACATGATGCTAATCAAATGCATACAACAGTCTAGATCAACACATATATCATGCTCAACACATAGCAGAATATAATATGCAAATGGCATGTATCATGATGTACAAGCATATGCAACAATTATAGCTCAATCAAATATAGCATCTCACAGGCATATGTAAAACATATATCAAATACATGCATACATATATATCAACAATGTATATGCATGGCCATGTCTGTGGACCCATCCAACCACGACCCCAGTATGGTCAGGGTGGCACGACATGACAACTATCCTGACTCCAGTCGCCACCACTCTCGAGTGACCGAGTTGGGTAGTATAAAATAGTAGCTAGCCGCCATAGAGCTATATGCTACTCAGACGGGGGTCCCTACTGCTAGCCGCTCCGTCCCTACCCATGAGTAGACGAGCACCACACCCAAGACAACTGAACATCACACGACCACCGTCTATAGTGGGTGAGTGCGCTAACTACCACTCCACATAGTGGCCAAGTGCGCATCTCCAGCTACAACCATCCATAGTGGCTGAGAACGACATGCACAACAATGCTCTGCACTCAACCCTACAACCACTATCCCGAGTGGACGGGGAGGTAGGATGACTGACGATTCTCTCAACCACAAAGGAGACCTAATCGCCATCATGCATGCAATGTAATGATGCATAGCTCCATATACGTATCCTCGCCACACTCCCTATCCCACGGGGAGTCCTGGTCAACCAAAAGTCAACTATGCAAGGACTACAATCCATAAGACTCTCTCTATTGTACAAAGAGCCATACACATCTGACAGTCAACCATGCTAAGACCTCTAGTCAATAGCGAGATACTATCGACCGTCCATATAACCATACACATGCACACAATCCATAATGGATATACCATCATGCTAGGACCTCTAGTCCATGACCACATACTAACAACCACACACTTATCTATGGACAGACAACTAGATCCACCATAGATGCACAACTAATAAGCATACGAAACAAAAAATCAACTCCATAATCTAATCCATCACCTAACCCTAGTGATGTAACACAGTAACTCAATCTGAGGTCACAAAGATAATCCTAACCACCTGTACTTACTGAACATCCATCAGCTAACACATAATAGGGTTTATAGTTCATATCTGTGCTAGATAATCAATGAAGTAACAACAATATATCTCAAAGGTCAAGGCAGTACAAGCATATGATTAAATAAGAGTGGATCTAATATCAAAGTAATAGCATAAGTCCAAATTCATGCACCAGATTCAGATCAAACTACCTGACCAGGGTAGATATTACCCACCTAATACGAATCCTGTAACAATAGTCCTCAAGCCCGAGAACCTGCCTCGTATCCCAAATCTGCATATAATAGCAAACAATGATTAAGTATAAGTGTCCGACCAATATATGAACTAAACACTACTTTATTTCTATGTTCGCATCCTTTCCTTGTCTACGAGTTAGATACTCGACTATCCCAATCTGATACACTTTAAGCCAACTCACAATAGATCACCAACATCCAACTCACAACTGTGCCCACTACACATCACAACTTCCTCAATAGCCAGGAACAAATCACTTCACACTCGATCCACAACTCCAACATCATTGAATCAATGCCAGTAAATCTATCTCCCCGATCTGAGCCAATCAAATCCAGCTGCAACCTTCTTGCTCACTAAAGATCACCATCATCCAGCTTCACTCTCAGCCCTTCATAGCTCCATACACTATGCAGAAATAGAACATCATATACAACACACATCCCACATCAAAATCACCATACTTAATCCATGCTGAAGCATAGAAATACGATAGAATGATAAATCAATACATATCTTACCTCAATCTGCTTTCACAATGTATCTGACCTCTCAACCTCACTGTCCATCTAGCCAACATCTCCATTACAGCATCCCAAACAACACCTCCACTGCATCAACCTCACTATTACCATTCACACACAACATTGATTTATAGGAAACACAATGAACAACAAAGAAAAGGAAAAAAAACAAGGATTATACTTGAAATTTCAACTCCACTGACGAATCACATCTTTAATCACTCTGTTTTCTATAATATTGTTGCTTCTCGTTCCCCACATAGCGATCTGAACTAACGATAGTGGGGAACACGAGTAAGGTTGGATCTCGTCCGAATCGAGGGAGAAGATCACCCACTTACCTAACATCGGCAAAAATCGTGAAACCTAGCTCACAATCGGAGACCCAATAGAACCGCCGCCAACCCCTAGCTCCCAGCGAAGACATTTCACCGAAATCTTGCTCGGGAACCCGCGATCGAAGGTCTCCCAACGGGGTGCTCCTCTACTGCATGCGCATCGACGACAACCGCGTCCGAATGAGGAGATGGGAACGGTGCTCGTGCGAAGAATCACCGAGACCTTGAAGGACAAGGATCAGTTGGGGTGGCGACTTCGCCGAGCTGCGCTCACATGGACGCCGACGAACTAAGATCAGCCGATGAGATTGTGCGGAGAGACGAAATCGCGAAGAAACGAAGGAGAAGAGAGTGATCGCGATGGAGAAGCAGCTGATCGGGTTTTTTTCCCTCGGCTTCTTATATGTCGTTGGGCGGTTTAGTTCAAGCCAACCCAAACCTAAGTCCAACCGGTTCCAGCCCAACCGATTCAGCTGTTAAAGCTAATCAAACCCTGAATTAAGCCCAATCAACTAATCAAATCTAACCTCAATTTATCCTAGCCCTTAATTAAACACAATTAGATAGGGTTAATCCATATCCAAATTTATATTTATTTTTTTACGTATCTTACATCATTATCCTTAGAGCTATTGCATTTAGATTTATTTGATTGTCATAGAATCCCTTCATTAAATGGCAATAAATATTATTTAGTGATAGTTGATGATTTTTCTAGGTATACATCAGTTTATTTTATGAAACATAAGGATTATACCTTAGAAATAATCATAGGATTTAGCATAAGGATTGAAAATGAAAGGAATCTCAAAATCAATCGGATCCGTAGTGATCATGGTGGAGAATTTGAGAATTCTAACTTTTCAAAATTTTGCTTAGAACAAGGGTACAAGCATGTGTTCTCTTGTCCTAGAAAAACCCAACAAAATGGGGTGATGGGAAGGAGAAATCACGCCCTATAAGAGGCGGCTAGGACTATGCTTAATGCATATTCTCTACCTAGCTACATGTGGGCAGAAGCAGTTAACACCGCTTGCTATATCCAAAACCGCATTTTAATACATAGGTTTTTTAGGTAAAACACCTTTTGAATTATAGAATGGCACAATTTCTACAATTCATTATTTCAAAGTCTTTGGATACAAAGTCTACATTCTAAATACCAAAGACAACTTAGGAAAATTTGAGTCTAAAGCAGATGAAGGAATCCTAGTTAGATACTCATCCACTAGTAGAGGATATAGAATATACAACAAGAGGACACAAAAGGTTGAGCAATCCTCTAATATTCAATTTGATGAATCTACTAGTACTTACCCTAGAAAATCCTCCATTGATAAAGATATCAATGATAAAAATCAAGACATTACCCAAAGACTTCAAAATCTAACCTTAGAAAATAATGATCAAGGGGGAGGAAGAGAAAATTCCGATGATGAAAGGAGAAAGAATAATCATGATCAAAATCATGTTGATTCACCTCCTAGGAACTTAAGTATTCATCAAAACCATCCCCTAGATCAAGTTGTAGGAGAACTATCCCAAGGAGTAAGGACTAGATCCTTCCATAGGGATCCTAACTAATCAAGTTGCTTTCATCTCCCAAATTGAGAAAAAATCAATTAATGATGCATTACTTGATCCAAATTGGATTTTAGCGATGCAAGATGAGTTAGCTCAATTTGAGAGGAGTCAAGTATGAGAACTAGTTCCTAGACCCAATGATAGCACTATTATTACTACAAGATGGGACTTTAGGAATAAGTTAGATGACCAAGGTAATATCACTAGAAATAAGGCTAAATTAGTGGCAAGAGGATTTAATCAAGTGGAAGGACTTGACTATGATGAGACCTATGCATCGGTTGCTAGGTTAGAGTCAATAAGAATTCTATTAGGATATGTCGCTCACATGAGATTTAAGCTTTATCAAATGGATGTGAAATCGACATTCTTAAATGGATTTATTAAGGAAGAGGTATATGTAGAACAACCTACCAGGTTTGAGAGTGTAGATTACCCAAACCACGTTTATAAGCTTAGGAAAGCTTTATATGGGTTAAAACAAGCTCCCCGGGCTTGGTATGAAAGATTACCATCGTTCTTAATCTCTAAATACTTTAGAAGAGGTCAAGTTAATCAAAGTCTATTTATAACGTCAAAGTCAAATGACATCTTTGTTGCTCAAGTGTATGTTGATGATATCATTTTTGGTACAACAAATGATGATCTCCTCCAAAACTTTATTAAAAATATGGAAAATGAGTTTGAAATGAGTCTAGTTGGGGAATTAAATTTCTTCTTAGTCCTACAAGTTAAATAAACTAATGAGGGAATCCATATATACCAAACCAAATATGCCAAAAAAATGATCAAGAAATTTGGTTTGGAAAATGCTAAGGGAGTAACCACTCCTAGCAACTAACACTAAGATAGACAATGATCTTGAAGGTAAATCAATTGACTTAAAGCTTTATAGGAGTATGATTGGTAGCTTACTATACCTAATCACCAGTAGACCCAATATTTTGCTTGCGGTAGATATGTGTGTAATATACCAATCTTGTGCCAAAAAGTCTCGCTTAGTGATCGTTAAACAAATCTTAAGATATATCAAAGGCACACTAAATGTAGGACTTTGGTACCTAGGACTAGGTCTTTTGGCTTGATTGGGTATACCGATTTTGATTATGCGGGTTGCAAATTGGATCATAAGAGTACTAGTGGTAGATGTCAATTTCTTAGATCCTCCTTAGTTAGTTGGAGTAGTAGGAAGCAACCTTGTGTTGCTTTATCCACCACCGAAGCCGAGTATGTAGTCATGGGTGGTTGTGTAGCTCAATTACTTTGAATGAGACATACCTTAGAAGATTATGAGCTACATTACTCCAACATTAAGGTCTTTTGTGATAATGTGAGTACCATCAATTTGACTAAAAATTATGTACATCACTCTAGGACCAAGAACATTGAAGTGAAACATCACTTCATTAGAGATCATGTGGCAAAGGGGGACATTGAACTTAATTACGTTAAATCTAAGTCCAACCTTGCCGACATTTTCACCAAGGCTCTCCCCGAAGTGGATTTTTCATAACTTAGGAGAGAACTTGGAATGTGCTTTGTAGTGTAGTGGTATAGGTTTGCATGATCCTATAGCATAATCTAGGACTATACCTCAAAGCATCTCAAAAAACACCTAAGATTCCATGATTTTTGTATTGAGCCACTTAGACATCATGTGAGATGTTAGGAAGATGCACTTGGTTCATCATGCTTGTTATGATGCATTACTATGAACTAAAGTGTCATCTAGAGACATTGATCCTTAATTGGACCAATCATTTGGAAGGCTTGTGTACAATTGATGTGCACATAGCTCTAAGAACATGATTGGAAATGTCAAACAAAATATCTTTTAACCTATATTTATCATATTTTGAAAAACAGTTTTCAATTGGGAGGCAAAAGTGGTACAAAGTTTTGAAAATCCTTAGAGCTTTTTCTAGTTTTCAAAGTTTTGTCAATTTCAAAATCTATAAAAGATATATTTTTCAAATTATTTTTCCTTGATAGAAAATGACTTGACAAATGTGTCCACAAAATTTCATAAATTTTTGACACTTCTTGATTTATTTATGCATTTTTGAAGTTGGGTTGAAAATCTAAAATGGGCATCTCAAGCATGGCAGTCGACTGGTTCAGTGTCCAATCGACTGATGCACTAATTGTTTCAAAAATCAGCCTTGTTTACTTGCCTAGAGTTCAATCATAGGTTTCCTAACTCCATAATATGATTAGTACAATGGGAATATGATAACTTTTATGGGGAAATAGAATTAAATTAATACAAGGGTCAAGGGGGAGCATTTCATGAAACTTATCTATCTCCATAACCTAAAATGCATATTGTTGGTGTTGTTGGGGATCGATTGGCCGGCTAGAGGGGGGGGGGTGAATAGCCCTCTTACGATGGATGTCGGGATTCTCTCGTCTATAAAGTGTTAGCGCAAGAGGAATATAAAAATACAAATAAAGACAACACAAAAGATAGACAAGCAATACAAACACGAGATGTAACATGGTTCACGGCTACGCCACTAATCCATGGTCCGATTCATCCAAGGTGAATCACTCCTCCAAATCTATCCACTAGATCTATCCTTTGCACAAAGCTAGGTGGAGGTAACCTCTTTTACACAAGGATCACTCTTCTACAATAGAATAGAGATTAGAACAAGTAGAAGAGTAGGGAATCGTGTATGACACTTTGGGAGAAGTTTAGAGCTCAAGCATTAACCTCTCAAAGCCCCATCCCCTTCCTTTTTATAGAGGAAGAGGGTTTCTTCCCATTGACACATGATCAGTCGACTGATCCCGTAGCCGTTTCCCAATTATGACCACTTTCCACGTTGGATTCCATCCAACGGTATTGACATCAGTCGACTGATCCTACCATCAGTCGACTGATGCTCGATCAGTCGAGTGCTCAATGGAGTCGACTCCATTCTGCGTCGTGCAGACGTGCCATCACCGACATCGGGCCGATCACGATCCATGGCAGTCGACTGCCAAGCACTAAACTGGTCTTATACCAGTCGATCGAACCATCGACTTAGAGTAGTCGACTGCCATGACATGGCAGTCGACTGGTGTCGGGAAAACCCATCCGACACTTGGCCAAATGGCCAAGTTTCACCTAAGAGCTACCCTTCCCGGGTTACAATCGCTCACTCTCATCCCTCGGAGTCCCTCGCCTTCGAAGTTCTCTTCGTTCGCGACCACGTCCCTCGGCAGCATCAGGCGCACGGCTCTGCAATGCTCCTTTGCATCTCTTGCTTTGAAGTCTACTTCCTCCGGCTTCACTCCAAGCTCCTCGTCCGGCGGTCCCTCAGAAGCTCCAAGCGCACGGCTTCCGCAAAGCTATCCTTCACCGACTCAAGGCACGAGTCATGAGATGTGAAACTCGCCATGGCTCCATGTGCGAATTACTAAGTCCTGCACGACTTCAACGCACATATCAAATCAACATAACACACTAACTTAAACCCTTTGCCACACACATAAAAACCTTATCATGGCAAGAGATTGCCCTAACAGGTGTAAAGTTGGGATTTATTCTCATTTATGATTTTCTTCTTTTCTCAACATATCATTCACACATGATAAACTATGTCTTGGATTAAGGGGGAGATTTATGTCTATTTTGTACCTTAGTTCAAGGCATAACCTAGCTTACTCACAATGTACTTATTGTCTAGGTCCCTTTCTCTTTTTGAAGTGTGTCAAAGGGGGAGAAAGGAGAATTTATGTTAGAATTACATATTGGATTTATGATGCTTTTATTGCATATTTCAAGACCTAACTTAAATGATTACCAAACATTAAAAAGGGGGAGATTGTTGGTGCAACAATGCCCCAAGCATTTATGTATTTTGATGTTTGGATAATCATTTATAGTTAGGCAATATTTGTAATCTAACAATAAATTATTAAGTGACAGGAAAATCTAAGTGTGAAGACATGGTAAAGAGAAGTCCAAGTGTGAATCTTGGCAAGGAAAGTCCAAGGGAAGGTCTTGGCATCATAAGTCCAAGCATGTAGTCTTGGCGGCATAAAATCCAAGCGGACCTTGGCAAAGGAAGTCCAAAGGTAAAGTCTTAGCAGTGTAAGTCCAAGCATGTAGTCTTGGCGGTGTAAAGTCCAATCGGACTTTGGCAAAGGAGAAACCTGAAACATGATGAAACCGAGGGAAGCTTTTGAAGGCAAGCACAAGGATGAAGGAGTCATTGACTCGGAGGGATCCTGGAGGTGCAAAGCTGATGGAGAAGCTAGAAGGTTGAGTCTAGGTTTAGGGTATTGGTTTCAAGTATGAATTGATCATACTTGTAGTATACCAATCGATTGTGGTATTGTACCAGACGACTAGTCTTGAGTTTTCGACACTCAAGGGTCCAAAAGGCTTGAACAGTCGACTAGGGTTATGTGCCACTAGTAGTCGACTACCAGCTTTGGAGACAATCGATTGCCATGAAGGGAAGTCGACTGATGTAGGTGGACATAGGCACAGAAATATTTTTAGTTGACTGATTGCTTGGAACAATTGACTATTGGCTTGATCAGTCGACCAATGATATAAGCAGTCGATTGATAAAGTGAATGTTGAGCTGTGACGATCGCAGATCAGGCTTCATCAGAAGTCATTAGATTCGGTCAACAGTAGCAGCAGTCGACTTCTCGTAAGCAGAAATCGACTGCTGATAGACTCAATGGGAAAAAAATAGCTTTTCGCTATAAAAAGAGGCCTTGGGGAGATTGAGATAGCTAGTGCTCTCATTCCAATCTTTACTCTCAAGCTCACCAGGCCTTATCCAAGCCTTCTAGTGTTTTTAACCTCTTCTTCTCCATTTTAATTCCATCATCTTATAAGAAGAAGAGTGTGATTGTACGAAGGCTTCTCCACCTTGGTGTTTGCATCAAAAGGAGATTTTAGTGAAATCTTGCTAGGGTTGATCCACCTTACGGATTGTTGTGGAGTAGGAGCTTCATCTTCAAACCACGTTAAACACCTTTGTTAGCATTGTCTTTTGATTTCTTTTTTGTATTATTTTTTTTTCTTCCGCTAACATCTTATAGAAATTGAAAGAGGTTATTCACCCCCCCTCTAAACATCCAAAGGAGCCACTGCACTCCTTTTATGCCTCTATGCGACCTGAATTTTTGCCTGACAATTGACTGCCTACAGTGTCATTGTATCACAATGGACTTAATCAAAATTGTCATTCCAATCAACGGGTACCTTAGTAGTCGACTACCCTTACTAGTAGTCGACTGCCAAGCCCGTAGTCGATGTTGGTTTAATTGGCCCAGGTCACGATTGACCGGACTCGAGTTTGACTCGAGCAGTATTTTGATGTTCGACAAAATATTTGATAATGTGATTGTTATGGAAAGTCCAAGTCTTGTGTACTTGGCATGGAAAGTCCAAATCTTGTGTACTTAGCATGGAAAGTCCAAGCATGGGTCTTGGCAATGGTAAAGTCTAAGTCATGGGTACTTGACATGGAAAGTCCAAGCATGAGTCTTGGCAATGGTAAAGTCCAAGTCGAAAATTAGAAAGTCCAAGAGTGTGATATTAGCGATGTAAAGTCCAAGTGGTAGTCTTAGCGGCATAAGTACAATGTTTGGTAGCGTAAAGTCCAAGTGTGTGTCTTGGCAGCGTAACCTTGGTAATGTAGAACCGATTAGCATGAAAATAGCTTATGGAAGCACCTGAAGGCTAACATATGGATGAATAAGTCATGGATGACTTGGAGGGATCCAATAGGCGTGAGGCTGTTGGAGGTTGCTAGAAGGCTTAGGTTTAGGCTAAGGATGGACTATCAAATATGAGGGGAACATACTTGGGTTAAACTTAATGTTTGAGGTTAATCAGTCGACTAGGGTTATGGACCAGTCGACTGACCAAGTGTTTGACACTTGATAGCCTAATCGACTCTGAGCAGTCGACTGAGATTACGACCAGTCGACTAATCAGTAGTCGACTGGCGCTCGACTGCGGCTTTATACCATAGGCAGTCAACTGCCAACTTTGGACGGTCAACTGGACTTGATCAGTCGACTGCCATGGAATCAGCTTGAGTTGTAGTTTTATAAGGGGCTCAAAGAGGAGGATTTTGGCCATGGTTCTTGGGGAGATTTGAAGGGGAATAGTTGGTGCTTTCTAATCCTTCAAAGTCGATCCAAAGCAAGCAAACAAAAGTTCCTTGTGTAAAGTTTTCTTTACTTGTATTTGTGTATTGCATAATATACTTGTTGTATTTTCTTTATTACTATTGTAATCACTTGTACAAGGTTTTTCCACCTCTGGTGTGTCACCGAGAAGGAGTTTATTTATGGTGGTATGCATCATTAGAGCTCATTTAAGCTCGACCCATGGAGTAGGAACCCTAGGTTTCGAACCACGTTATATCGTCGTGTATTTGTGATGTGCTTGTATTGTTGTTATAATTTTTATTTGTATTTGTATTCCACTGTGCTAACGACAATTGTAGACAAGAAACACGACGAACACGATCGAATTTCAAGCGATGACGTAAAATCACTATTCACCCCCTCTCTAGCGTGTCATCAACGTTCCTACAATTGGTATTAGAGCGAGGATGCTCTTCAAGCCTTAACAACAAAGGGAGCACACTAGAGGGAAGAATGAATATGGAGTTACCAAATTTTGGACTAGGCCACGACATCAACACTCCACCGCCCTATTAATTTTACGGAATTGGGGGTTTTGAAAAATTGAAGGAGAATGTAGAAACCTTCCTCATGATGAACATCGAAGATTAGTTCATCTTGATGGAAGGATTTGAAGCCCCTATTGACAAGAAGGGAAAAGTTCTCAAAATCAAGAAATGGACCATGGAGCAATGCCTAAAATTCAAGACCGAGGTTAAGGTAACAAAATGTTTAGAAAATTTTATATATAATGATATTTTTTGCAAACTAGGGGATTACATGGATGCCAAGGAGCTATGGAGCAAGTTGGCAAGATTTCATGAGAAGCCTCAATCGGTCCAAGACAATAAGGAAGAATCCAAGGATGATGAAGAAAGCTCATCATCTCAAGAGCATGTAGACTCGGAGGTTGATAGATGTTCAACATCCGATGAAGAAGTAGAAGAAGTTGAAGAAGCCTCCACCTCAAGGATTGAGGGGGAGGAGAAGCAATCTTCTATCCCGGAGCAAGAACAAGTAGAACCTTCAACATCTGGGGGAGATGAAGAGCAAATTCAAAATTCTGACCTAGGTAACTCAAATACATGTGTTAATAATAAAAATTATATAACATATTTTTAGTGTAGGGAAGTAGGACACTACAAGAGAAAGTGTCCAAAAAGAGTCAAGAAGACTCAACCGGCACCAAAAATCAATGAAAAGTTAAAGGATGTCAGAGCCTCAACAATCAAGAGCAAAGAGCACTTTGTGTGCTTCAAGTGAAATCAAAAGGGGCACTATAGGACTCAATGCCCTAGGGAGAGGAAGCAAACCAAAGGCAAAGGAGGAATATCACATGTAGGGTGAGCTTCTAAATCAAATCCTAAGGTATATTTTAGTAATTCACCTTCAAATCTTAATGTTAAAAAACATGCCTTTAATTCGCTTGCAATTGTGCATAATCTTAAGGAGCATACTAGAAATATATCTTATTGCTTAGGTGCTAAATCATGCAATATTAGGGTTAAGGACAAGTCTAGAACAATTAACCCTAAAACAATTCTACCTATGGAAGCTATTAGGAAGGTAGAAAATCATTTAGGCATTAAACCTAAGAAGGGTAGGCATATGAATAAAAGGAAGAATAATGCCCAAAGAATAAAATAAAATTCAAAAATTGGGTAATTAGAGTTAGAAAATCAAGTTTTGAGGTCAAAACTTGAGAAAATGGAGAAGACCCTTAGGAAAATGAAAAACATGATTATGGGGTCTAATGATCAAAAATTAAGGTCAAGGAGGCAAGAACCATCTAGGGGCAAAAAAGGTTTGGATCACAAACCTAAGCCTATGGAGACCTACCATAGTGTTCCATTCGATTATTTAGGTCTAGAAAAAACAAGATTACTATGGAAGTCATCCCTAAGGCTAACCATGGTAGATGTCTAGTGGCCAAGGTTTCCATGAAACCTAGGAAAGCCACTAAGAAGGTCACAAGGGAAGTTATCCCTAGAGTTAACCTAGGCAACACCCAATTGACCAAGGCTTCCAAGCTTAAAAGGGTCATTAGGAAGGTACAAAGGGAGTATATCCCTAGTGAGTACCTAGTAAACCCAAGGAGCTCCAATAGGTATTGAATTCCTAGGAGAGTGATTCCATCACGCTAAATGGGTTAGGTTGTATCAACCTTGAATGGATGGGTAGTTAACCTAACCATAGCAAAGTTGACACTTTAGGTCATTTCCAAGGTAATGGGATACTTTGGAAATGAGGTTAGAATTTAATCCTAAAGAATTTTAGGATGTGCCAATTAAATTTGAGAAGTTTGAAAAATTGATCAAATTGGCACGAGTTAGATTTTAGAGTCATAGTGTGTCATTTTGGATTTTTTGTACACTTGGGAGATTGATCTATTATGGCAAAGTAGTGTAAATTTTAGAAAATGGAAATGTGGGCTTAACACTTAGGTATTATATACCTTTGTATTTTATACTTGCCATGCTTTTACTTGCCTTGACATGTCATGACATCATACTCATATTAATCATATAAAATGTCATGATAATGTTTAGTTTTATTTTTAATGTCATGTGTGTATTTAGGTTTATGTTTTATGCCATGACATCATGATTAATGGCACATACTTTATTTATGCTATCTTGTATGCCATAATCATCATTCATGTGTTTAAGATTAATTAAAATTGATTTAAGGACTATGGCATGATTTGAAGTCCCATGTATAAGGGAATCAAATAGAGTTGCTTAGAAAATGCATGAAACCCTAAGAACCTAAACCCACATCTCACAATAATATTAAATTGACTTGTGTGTGTTTTCATACACCTTAGACACATGTGAGATGCTAGGAAATGAGTTAAGTCCATGTGCTTATTTAGTACATTATATTGAACTTAGAACTCATTAAATGATAATGATGAATCATGAAGAAAGCTAATGTATATGTCATGTACATCTAGCCCATAGTCCATGGTTCAAAATAGGTTTTCAAAAATATTTTAAAATCATTTTAGAAAAACTTTGTGAAGTCTATCTTTTGATAACAATCACCATTGAAGAAGTTGATACAAAATAGGTCAAAAACATTGAGAGTTTCAATAGATTTGAACTTTGTATTAATCTCACATTTTAATGGATATTTTATTTTAAAACTATTTTTCATCCATTGTTTTCATGTAAGTAATGTACGTATGAATTTTCAAGATTTTTTGAAATATATATTTTTACTTATGCATTTTCAAAATTCATTTCTAAAAATTTGATTTCTGAAAATCAGAGGGCGGTCAACTGTTTCAATCTTGCAGTCGACTAATGCTGCTAGGAGTCGACTGCTTACTGATCAAGTCAACTACTGGGCTGATTTCGAGTAAACAAGATTTGTTTAGCTTGTTTTCAGTCATTCCTAGGTATTCTAACATCTTCTAACCCTAGAATATGCTTTGGAAAGCATTGGAAGGGTGAAAATTCATTGGAAATAAATTAGGAGAGGTGTTTAAGGTGAAAATTAAATTTTAAGGGAGGTGAAAGTTTAATGTTGAATCTTTGCCCTTAATTTCAATTGTTTAAGTTTCCTATTGGCTTAAGAACTCTCCATGGACATTGTTGGTGCAATGGTCAAGGGGGAGCAAGCCTTTAGGGGGATGTTATCCATCAAGGGATGATGGATGAATATTTCCTCATAAGCGAAGAATTGGAGAATAGTGAGGATTGCCTCTCATTTAGTGATATTTGATTTATCACTAGAAAGAGTGAAGGCATCCTAAATGTTTTTGCACCAATGGGGAGAATGTAAGATCTCATTGGTATATGAAACATTACTACCCTTGGGAGGAGACTTTTTGATGTATGTCAAAAAGGGAGAGAATTGATGAGAATTAATGGCTTGAGTTAGGTAGCCTAACTCAAAGGTTTTGTCAAACATCAAAAAGGGAGAGATTGTTGTTGCAATCGGCCCAGTTCACGATTGACCGGACTCGAGTTTGACTCGAGCAATATTTTGATGTTCGACAAAATGTATGATAATGTGATTGTTATGGAAATTCCAAGTCTTGTGTACTTAGCATAGAAAGTCCAAGTCTTGTGTACTTGGTATGGAAAGTCCAAGCATGGTTCTTGGCAATGGTAAAGTCCAAGTCATGGGTACTTGGTATGGAAAGTCCAAGCATAGGTCTTGGCAATGGTAAAGTCCAAGTCATTGGTACTTGGTAATTGGAAAGTTCAAGCATGGGTCTTGGCAATTGGAAGTCCAAAAGTGTGATATTGGCAGCGTAAAGTCCAAGCGGTAGTCTTGGCAGAATAAGTCCAATGTTTGACAGCGAAAAGTCCAAGTGTGTGTCTTAGTAGTGTAAGCCCAAATATACCTTGGCAATGTGCACCCGATTAGCATGAAAATAGCCGATGGAAGCACCTTCAGTCCAACATATGGATGAACAAGTCATGGATGACTTGGAGGGATCCAATAAGCATGAGGCTGATAGAGGTGGTTAGAAGGCTTAGGTCTAGGCTAAGGATGGTCTATCAAGTATGAGAGAATCATACTTGGGTTAAACCTCATGTTTGAGATTTATCAGTCGATTGGCCAAGTGTTTAACACTTGGCAGCCTAGTCGACTCTGAGCAATCGACTAGGATTATGACCATTTGACTGGCGCTTGACTGCGACTGCATGCCACAGGCAGTCGACTACCAGCTTTAGGTTGTTGACTGGCCTTGATCAATCGACTGTTGTTTGCGAACACGAGCATAGAAAGATTCATAGTCGATTGATCAATCGACTACTGAAGCAGCAGTCGATTAATAGGGTTTGGCAGTCAACTGCTATGCATCTATTCGAGTTTTTCTAGCATGGATATAGCCGTTGTGAGACAACAGCAAGACGGTCAGTCGACTGCTGGGTAAGAGCAGTCAACTAGAAGGCGAAAATCAGTCGGAGTTGCAGCTTTATAAGGAGCTCGAAGAGGAGGATTTTGGCAATGGTTCTTGGGGAGATTTGAAGGAGAATAGTTGGTGATTTCCAGTCCTTCAAATCCAATCCAAAGCAATCAATAAGCAAACAATCAAAAGTTCCTTATGTAAAGTTTTCTTTATTTATATTTGTGTATTGCTTAGTATACTTGTTGTATTTTCTTTATTACTATTGTAATCACTTGTACGAGGTTTATCCACCTCCGGTGTGTTACTGAGAAGAAGTTTATTAGTGGTGGTGTGCATCACTATAGCTCATTTGAGCTCGACCCATGGAGTAGGAACCCTAGGTTTTTAACTGTTGGATCGAGTGAATCGCCAAAGAGGGGTGAATAGCGATCGTAAAAACTTCTTCTCGTTCGTCGAAAGCTCAAGTATTGCAGCGGAAGTAAAGACAATAAAATAAAGATAAACACCTTTGTTTTTACTTGGTTCGCAACCAAAAGGTTGCTATTCCAAGGCCCCATGATCCTTGACCACGTACAAAGGGGCAATCCACTATAAGTCTCCTCCTTGTTGGAGGTAGGATACAACGATTACAATGAAAACCAAATTGAGGATGAGGCAACAAGTCTACCTCACCATGTTATGATGAAAACTTCAAGTACAATAAAATAGAAACAAATTGAAAGACTATTAAGCTACCAACAAAGATGAATTGGAATCTTGGTGTGTCATCGACGTGTCAGCATCGTAGTGTTGTCGTTGAAGCGTAGCGTCGTTGGAGCACTTTGGGAGCAAGGAATGATAATCCAAAAGGGTGAAACCCCCTTCTTTTATAGCCCTCTAAACCCTAGCTCGTTGAGATCCAGATCTGGGTCAAAGGGACACAACACCCCAAGATAAGGGGATCTTATCTTGACCTTCATCGAGCTGGCCAGTTTGAATAGCAGTCGACTGATGCTCCTCAGCAGTCAACTGATGCTAGGATCAGTTGACTTCCAATAGCTGTCAGTCAAATGTTGGACTAGTTTCTCAATTGCTACAAAGAGTTAGCACATAAAACATAAGTAATGATAAATATGACAACTACTTACCGTTCAATCTCAACATAGACCTTCCACTGGAAGTCTTAGTCGGATCGCCGCCTAAGCTCGTCCCCATACAGAGGGCATTACCTCACCATTACTCTTCACTCATGCTTACCTCTGGTCCTTACTGACATGTCGCTTAGCTTCCAGTCTTCCGCCGAGGTTCCTCAACTCCATGAGGTTCTACTGGTGTCGCCCGACCACTACGGTCTCTCATCCCGAGATTCTCTGGGTGTCGCTCGACCGTGAGCTTAGCTTAAACACTTCCTACACACTTAACATATCTTATGAGATAACAATAACAACTTATCTTTGAGTCTTTTCCATAATCAAAATCTAGGTTCGATTATCTGGTACCCCTGCACCAACATTAACCACGTTATATCACCATGTATTTGTGTTGTGCTTGTATTGTTGTTATCATCTTTATTTTTATTTGTATTCTACTGTGTTAATGACAATTGTAGACAAACAACATGATGAACACGATCGAATTTCAAGCGACGATGCAAAATTGCTAGTCACCCCCCTAGCGCATCATCAACATTCCTACAAGGAGCTCGATGGGGAGAATTTCGACAGCAGTTTCTTGGTGATTTGGGAGGGGATTTACTGTTGTAATCCAAACCTTCTAAGTCAATCAAAGCAACAAACCAAGCAAACATCAAAAGCACACTTTGTAAAGTATTTTCTCATTTTCATTTGTATTTGATTGTGTGTATTTCTTATTGTTGTAAGAACTTTGAAAGAGGTTTCTCCACCTTCAGTGTGTTAATGAGAATGAGAAGATTTAGTGGTGGTGTGCATCACTATAGCTCACTTGAGCTCGACCCATAGTGTAGGAACTCTATGTTCCAAACCACGTTATATTCTTGTGTATTGCTCGTGTGTATTTGTCTTTATTTTTGTTTGTGCATTTGTATTTATATATTCTATTGTGCACTAACATCATTATAGACAAATATGAATCAAACGACAAAATCGAAGAACCACTATTCACCCCCCCCTCCTCTAGCATATCAGAGCTAGGAGCCCTTCTACGGACTGACCGTCGAGGGAGCAACGCTAGAGGGCAAGATAGAACCAAGTCTCAGATTGGGATGGGACATCAACACTCCGATCCCATATGCATTCTATGGAGAAGAAGATTTCGATCAATGGAAGACAAGGATAGGAAACTTCTTCATGATGAACTTCGAAGAGTAGATGATCTTGATAAAGGGATTTGAAGCTCCAAGAGGCAAAAAAAGGAGGAATCCTCAAGATGAAGAGATGGAACGAGGAGCAATGTCAAGCCTTCGAGATAAATGAAAGGGTAACAAAAACTCTAATTAATATAATTCCTAATGACCTATTGTGTAAGATAGGTAAATTTCAAGATGTCAAGGAGCTATGGAGCAAATTGACAAAGCTTCATGAAAGTCCCTTATCGGCCTCAAGTGAAGAAAAATTCCAAGAAGCCGAAGAATACCCATCGGCTCAAGAATGTGAGGATCCAGAGGTCGAGAGGTGTTTGACATCCGAGGAAGAAGACGAGGAAGTAGAAGAAGCCTCCACCTCTAGGATTGAGGGGGAGGAGAGACCATCCTCAATGTCAGAGCAAGAAGAGGAGTCATCCACCTCCGGGAGCCAAGGACAAGACCAAGATTCCCTTACCAACTTAGGTAAATCAAATATTTGTATTAAAGATACAAATCATATAACGTGTTTTGAGTGTAGGGAAGTAGGACACTACAAGAACAAGTGTCCAAAAAGCGTCAAGAAAGCTCGACTGACATCTAAAGTCAAGGACAAGTCAAAAAAGGTCGGAGCCTCGATAAGGAAGAGCAATGAGCACGTGGTGTACTTCAAGTGCCAACAAAAAGGACACTATAGGAGTCAATGTCCTAGGGGGAGCCATTCAACTAAGGGAAAAGGAGGAGCTTCACATGTATAGGGAGCTAAGGCAAACCCTATGGTAACATTTAATAACGCTCCAACTTTATGTAAGGCCAAAAAGCATGCTAGGAATAATGTTAATGATCTTGTTATTGTTCATAATGATAAAAAGCATGCTAGCAATAAATACTTTTGCTTAGGTGCTAAAAGTTATGAATTTAGGTCTAAGGATAAATCTAGGCAAATTACCTCAAGACCTAGCTCATCTAAGGATAATAATCTAGGCAATAACCCAAAGAAATCTAGACACATGCCTAGGAAGAAGAATTCCCAAAAAGTCAATGAAAAATAAAAAATTTGGAAAATAGAAATAGAAAATCAAGTCTTGAGTTCAAGGCTTAAAAAATTAGAAAAGACCCTTCAAATTATGACAAATTCAAGTAAAGGTCAAATGTGCAAGGTTTAGGTGTTAGGAGGCAAGAGTCATCTAAGGATAAGAAAGGTTTGGATCACAAACCTAAATCCAAGAAGGTAATGTCATCCTACCATAGTGTTCCATTTAACTATGGAGCCAACACTAGGTCTAGAAAAACAAAGGTCACAAGGGAAGTCATCTCTAGAGTTGACCATGATAGATGTCTAGTGGCTAAGGTTTCTATGAAACCTAGGAAAGTCACTAACAAGGTTACTAGGGAGGCAATCCCTAAGGTTAACCTGACAAGACCATAATGACCAAGGCTTATAAGCCTAAGAGGGTCATTGGAAGGTACTAAGGGAGGTTATCCCTAGTGAGTACCTTGTGAACCCAATGAACTCAAATAGATTTTGGGTTCCTAGGAGTGTGATTCCATCATGCCAGATGGGTTAGTGTATGTCAACCCTAAGTGGATGGGTAGTTAACCTAACCATGGTAGAGTTTATACTTTATGACATTTTCAAGGTTATGTGATACCTTAGAAATGAGTTTTGGATTTATATCCTAAAAGATTTTAGGATGTGCCAATAGAATTTGAGAAGTTTGAAAAATCAATCAAAATTGGTACAATTAAATTTTAGAGTCATAGTGTGTCATTTTGAGTTTTTAGCACACTTGAGGTTTAGTTGGTCATTATGGCAAAAAAGGGTCCAATATTAACAAATGGCAATTAATATTAAAATTTAGGTATTCTTATACCTTTACATTTTATTTGTCAAGCTTTGTTTGTCATGTGTCATGTCATGACATCATATTTCATTTAATCATATAAAATGTCATGATTAAGGCTTAGGTTAATTGTGTCATATTTGTGTCTAGGACATTTTTATGTCATGACATCATGATCATTTGCACAAGCTTTTAATTATGGTATCATTTATATGATGATTATATTTCATACATTTAGGTTATTAAATTGAATTAAGGGAAATGACATGATTTGAAATGTCATGATAAGGGAATCAAATAGAATTGCCTAGATAAAATACATGAAACCCTTATATTAGGGAAGAACAAAACCCACATCTCACAAGGACTTTAAATTGACATGTGTTGGATCGATGCGGTTCGCTAGAGGGGAGGGGGTGAATAGCGAAAAACCTTTTCCTTTGCTTTCGTTCGTTAAAACTCGAGAGATAATAAATTAATTGCAGCAGAAATGTAAATATAAAATAAAAGAGACAATCGACACAAGGGTTTTACTTGGTTCGTAGCCGAAGGCTACTACTCCAAGGCCCTAGTGGTCCTTGACCACGTACGGAGGGCAGAAGCACTAAAGGAACTCCTCCTCGTTGGAGGTAGGAGTTAATCGATACAAGAAAACTCTAAGGTAGAGGGACACTCCCCCTCTCCTCGTATACGATAAAAGCTCCGAAAAGTAGATGAACAACTGATAACAAAATAATACCGACGTACAAAGACAAATAAGAAAAATTAAACCTAGACGTCGGAAGGAAGGACTTCATTGTCGGAGAATTGTAGCTTTGCGGAGACTTTTTGGAGGCTTAGAATTGTTGATGAAACCCTAGGTTTGGCCCTCCTTTTATAGCCTTTGAGCCCCTTTTCGAGAGGAACCCTAGCCAATCAAATTTGAGCACATCTTCCCTTGAAATTTGGTGATAATCCTTGACTCCTCGAATCTGATCATTGACCATCAGTCGACTGATGGACATCATCGATCGTGATCGATGGCATCGGTCGATTCGACCTCGGCGTGATCGGCCGCATTTTGTGGATCGAGTCCTCAAGTATCGTGATGCTTTGCCGTCAAGTCAAAGTTAGCACAACAAAAACATAATTTCGATGGTCATCGACCATCCGATCTCGACCTAGACAATCTATAAGAAGTCTTTGGTCGGATCTACACTTAAGATCATCCCCGTAAAGAGGATACGACCTTACTTACTCTCACACACACGAGCTTACCTCTATACTTAAGTGTCGCTTTTGCTTCCGGCCTTCCACTCGATTCCTTCGGCTCCCTCCGAAGTAACTCGAGTATCGCCCGACCACCGCGGCTTCCTCCGGGTGTCACTAGCCTTCAGCTCCAGCTATATCAATCTTCTGCACACTCGATTCAGCTCGTGAGAAAACAAAATAGACTTAACTTTTGTGTCTTTGCTATAATCAAAACACAGGTTCGATTTCGGTGCCTCACTTTGCACAACAATCTCCCTTTGATCTATGGCAAAACACACAAAGTTAATGAAATTAAGTGAATTAAACAGTAAATACAATAATCAAAAGTAGTAGTATTAAATATATTTCTCAAGTTCTCCCGTTAGAGGAACCATCCCCCTTGACCGAGGGTGAGTACTTGATAAAGACTTTTAGTTCTCCAAACACAAAAGGTAACGAGTTAAGTAAATGGCATTACTTAACTCCAAACACAAAAGATAACGAGTTAAGTAAATGGCATTACTTAACTTAGGCCTTTAAAGTTTTCAATTCAGAAGAGTTGAAACCTAAACCTTACTCCCCCTTAACTTAGGCCAGAATCAAAGTTAAAATTTGAAATTGAACCTTAACTTTGGCCCTTTCTCCCCCTTTTGACATAAATCAATCAAAAAGTGGGGGGGGGGGGGTTAAGAAAACCTTAAGTCCAAGCATGATGATTTTGAAAATAGTATGTGAAAATAATTCATCTAAATGTTCAACTCTAGTTTGACTTGATTGAAATGATATTATCAACAAGTCCTGATTAGAGTTGGTTAATATTAGTTGCATATTTATACTCCGAGGTTCATATTGACGCACTTGATCTACATCTTGGAACCTGGAGTAGGTCCTAACATCTCACGTCCATCTACGTGGCTAAGTACACAAACACATTAGTCCTATGTGTTGTGAGATGTACTGGCTCCTTAAATCTATAGGTGCATGATATCTAAGGTATGTCCTATGCTAGTTCCATCAAAATGAAAAATACGAAATAGTAGTAAGAAAATATAGTTTGCAAGTTCTTATTCTATTACGTACATGCCCAATTTTCGTCTTAATAGACTAAATTCGGCTTCGGGTAGGGGTTTAGTAAATAGGTCTGCTAGGTTAGACTTCGATTCGACGTACTCGAGTTGTATGGCTCCGTTGGCCACATGTTCTCGAATGAAATGGTGTTTGACTTCTATATGCTTGGTCCTAGAGTGACATATTGGATTCTTGGTAAGATTAATTGAACTAATGTTATCTACGTGAAGTTTAGTATTCGTAAAGTCTAACTTAAAGTCACGGAGAGTGTGCTTCATCCAAAGAAGTTGAGTGACACACTCACCCATCGCGATGTATTCGGCTTCGGTGGTAGATAAGGCAACACAATGTTGCTTCCTACTGCACCAACTCACTAGACTCGAGCCGAGTAGTTGACAACAACCACTCGTGCTCTTTCTGTTGAGTTTACTACCGGCATAATCCGAATCGGAGTAGCCGATTAGTTCGAACTCGGTAGATCTAGGATACCAAATACCGACATTAAGTGTACCCTTTAGATATCTAAGGATACGCTTAACTAGGGTTAGGTGAGACTCCTTAGCACAGGTTTGAAACCTGGCGCACATACTTACTGCGAATAGGATGTCGGGTCGACTCGCAGTTAAGTATAGAAGACTTCCTATTGCGCTCCTATAGTACTTTAAGTCAATGGACTTACTTTCTAGGTCTTCTCCTATGTTAACATTTATCGCCATTGGGGTGTTTATTACCTTAGCGTCTTGCATTCCAAATCTTTTAATTAACTCCTTAGTGTATTTTTGTTGATATAGGTATATACCATCCTTAGTTTGTTTAATTTGTAGACCTAAAAAGAAACTTAACTCGCCTACCAAGTTCATTTCGAACTCACTTTTCATGAGCGAAACGAACTCGTTTAGTAAGGCCGAGTTAGAGGTTCCAAAAATTATATCGTCTACGTAAATTTGAGCTATGAATATTTCTTTACCTAAGGTTTTTACAAAGAGAGTTGGGTCAACTAAGCCTTGGTTAAATCCTTTTGACTTAAGATGGATTGAAAGTCTCTCGTACCAAGCTCGAGGAGCTTGTTTAAGTCCATAGAGAGCTTTCTTAAGTTTTAGAACATGGTCGGGTTTATCTAGATTTTCGAATCCGGGGGGTTGGCTAACATAAACTTCTTCTTTAATGTATCCATTTAGGAATGCCGACTTAACATCCATTTGAAACATCTTAAATCCTCGATGTGCGGCATAAGCTAGCAACATTCGAATGGATTCGAGTCTAGCTACTGGGGCATAGGTTTCGTCGTAATCTAAGCCTTCGACTTGGCTAAAACCTTTGGCGACTAACCTAGCCTTGTTTCTAACTACTTCACCTTTATCATCAAGCTTATTTCGAAACACCCACCTTGTTCCAATTATCGTTTTGTCTTTAGGTGGTGGTACTAATTCCCACACCTCGTTCCTAGTAAATTGAGCTAGCTCTTCTTGCATTGCAATAATCCAATCGGAATCAAGAAGAGCTTGTTCAATTGATTTGGGTTCTATCTTTGAAATTAAGGAAATTTGACTAAGGTTCCTATAGGATGCTCTAGTTCGAACTCCTAGATTAGGATCTCCTATCACTTGATCGATAGGGTGGTTAGTCTGAATCCTAGATTGGGTTGGGTTTGTGTCACCTAATGCTTGATCAATGTGGTGACTTGGTTGAACACTAGTTTGGTTGGAGTCATCTATCACTTGATCAATAGAGTGACTAGGTTGACCTAGGTTAGGATTAACACTAGACCTGATCTCCGGATCAGAGTTAGGTCTAGTATGAATCGGCTCGCTAATTGGGGTTGCCGGGGGTTTTGTAGGTTCATGTTCTTCATCAAATACTACATTGATAGTCTCCTCGACTCTAAGGGTGTCGTGGTTATATACTCTATAAGCTCTACTTGTAGTCGAGTATCCTAGAAAGATTCCGGTCGTGGTTTTGGATGTAAATTTCCCTAGGTAATCCTTAGTGTTTAGGATATGTACCTTACACCCAAATACCCTAAAGTACTTGATGTTAGGTATTTTATCGTGATAAATCTCGTACGAGGTCTTAAGGTGCCTCTTTACCATAAGGATCCTATTTTGGACATAGCATGCCGTACTCACGGCTTCTGCCCAAAACCTATCGGGTAGATCGTATTCGTTCAACATGGTCCTAGCGGCTTCTTGTAGAGTTCGGTTTTTCCGCTCCACTAGGCCATTTTGTTGAGGGGTCCTAGGGCAGGAGAATTCATGGTGGTATCCGTTTAGGTTACAGAAGTCGGTGAACCTTTGATTTTCGAATTCACCACCATGATCGCTTCTAAGTCTTTTAACCTTAAGGTCTTTTTGATTCTCGATTAATTTGAATAGATTAATTAATTGATCTAGGGTATCATTTTTATGTTTGATGAACCTAACCCAGGTAAACCTGGAGTAGTCGTCAATTATGACTAAGCAATATTGACTTCTATTGAGTGACTTGGCTCCATGTGAATCGAATAGATCCATATGCAGGAGCTCAAGTACACTTGAGGTTGGTTCTTGGTTAGTTAACTTGTGTTGTGTCCTGGGTTGTTTTCCTTGTTGACAAGCATTACAGATTTTATTAACCAAGTTGTTGAGGTTGGGTAAGCCTCTGACTAAGCCACTCTGACTCATCTTGTGGACGAGTCTTGGGTGCGAGTGACCGAGTCGTTGGTGCCACAACCATGATTCCTCTTGCCGTGTCATAAGACACTTAGTTGAGGAGTTGGTTAAATTGATCGTATAAATGTTGTTATTTCTAGTTCCTTTAAGAATTATTTCAGAGGTTTCATTGGTATTAATTACGCATTCATTTTCTAGAAATATAACCTTATAGTTATTATCACACAATTGGCTTACACTAAGTAAGTTATATTCAAAATTCTCTACAAGTAATACATTTTTAATGACAAAATTCGTGTTAAGCTCGATATCACCTGATCCAATGATTTTGAGCTTGCCGTTATTCCCAAAGGCTACCGATCCTTGTCGTTTGAATCGAAGCTTTGCGAATTTGAGTTGATCCCCGATCATGTGTCGGGAGCAACCGCTATCCAACATCCATTGATCCTACACACAAGGTGGTTGGATTGGATGTTAGATTTTTGTTAAGAAAATTGGTTGTAAGTTGTTAACCCTAGGTCATCTCACCGGAGTCTATATGATCAAGCATGTTATACTTATGTGTTTTTTGAGATGACTTCCAATTAAGTTGATTAAGTGGATTTAGGTTCAAGTAATTTTATGTTAGATTTGGATTTAACCCTAGGCTTGTCAAGTTTACCTTTTCAAGATCATGGCTTCCAGGTCGTGGCAAGGCACAGGGGCCTTCTTTTATTGAATCATCGACCACTTCCTTAGACAAAGCCATTTTCAAGAAAATGATGACTTGACTCACCTAAAATTATTTCCTCGTCTAACTAGTTATTTTTGAAAAGAGGCTCCCCGAGGCTCAATCTTTTCGAAGGATTTTAGTTGGTTATTTGAAAAGAGGCTCCCTGAGGCTCAATCTTTTCGAAGTCTTTTAGTTGGTTATTTACGTGTTCTAAGTGAGTTCACGAAAAAAAACAAAAAAAATATAAGCATGCAATTTCTAAGTTAAAACACAAACATGTTTTGTACTGGCTCCCCCTAGACGGTTGAATCGGTTCGGTCTATCCACATAGTGGATTTGGTCCTTGGGAACCCAGTAGGAGTTGGATCCTAGAGTTGAAATCAAAGTGGCCTTAGGGACCCATGCTTGGACACATTTTTTATGTCTACTTACGATTGACATATACGACTTATTGGTCGTGTTTGAGCTAAACCCTAGTCCGGCCTTGTTGTACACGGCCCTTTGCGATCCAAGTAGGAGGTCAAGTCCTTTGGATCCCAAAGTAAACCTTTCCAACGTATTCCTAAGATCTTCGACTTGACTTTTCAAGAGTGAGTTCTCAACTTCGAGTTTTTCAACCCGAGTTGAGTCCTTCTCTTGAACTCGACTAGCCGAAGAGGTTAGGGAGACCTTGTGTTTGAGGAGTTTAACTTCCTCAACCAGGGTCTCGACCTTGGACTCGGACTTAGCTAACTTCCTAGACAAAAACCTAACCATATTATGTAAAGTATTAAATAAGGTTCGACTCACCTTAAGGGTATCTTTTGAACCGGATGCGTATCCGTGGCTTGACTTGAAGGTAGCTTCGTAGTCCGAGTCATCCTCAGGTTCTGACTCAAGTTCGGTCTCCGTGTCTGACTCAATTGATTTCGCCATGAAGACGTGGTCTTCGTCTTCTTCGGATGACGCTTCTTCCCATGTCGCGTTGAGGGCCTTCTTGTGCTTAGGTGCTTGGTGGTTGAGCTTGGGGCACTCGGACTTTATATGTCCAAACCTGTTACACTCATAACACCTAATATTAGAACTTTTAGGCTTACCTTGGTTGGGTCGAGTTGTGGTTCGCTTTCGTCCCTTGGCTATCCTTCGAGCTAGGTTCATTAGTTCTGATCAATTCCGGTCAACTTCGGACTCATCTTCCTCCTCGGGTGGTGGTGGCTTGCTTGCGATTTTCTTCTTCTTTGAACCTACAAACAAGGCTATACCCCTCTCGGGTTCCGAGTTGGACTGCTCATGTAATTCAAAATCCGAAAAGAGTTCATCTAATCTAAGTTTAGAAAGGTCCTTGGAGACCTTATAGGCATCAACCATGGATGCCCATAAGGTAGTCCTCGGAAAAGAGTTTAGGACATACCTTATAAGGTCGCGGTTTTCGACCTTTTGCCCGATTGCGTGTAGGTTGTTGACTATGTCTTGGACACGGGCGTGGAGTTGCGTCACGGACTCGTGTTCCTGCATTTTTAGTGTGTATAATTTATTGAATAACAAATCACGTTTGCAAACCTTAGCTTGATCCGATCCTTCATGTAACTCGATTAGCTTTGTCCAAAGATCCTTTGCGCTTATGAAGGGGCCGACGCGATTTAGCTCCTCCTTGGACAAGCCGCATTGGAGGATTTGTGTTGCCTTGGCATCGGCTTCGACTTGTCATTTTGTTACAACGGTCCATTGATCATAATCCAAGGAGTCACCCACTTCATTAGTCGGAAGTGTGAAACCCGTTTGGATTATGATCCACATCTCGATTTGGGTTTTGAGAAAGCATTCCATCCGACCTTTCCAGTAACGGAAATCATCTCCGTTGTAAAACGGAGGTCGGACGGTGCTAAAACCCTCAAGATGGGCCATTAGAACAAAAAAACAAGGAGACTAAAAAGAAGACCTAGCAATGAAAAAAAAAACACACGAAAGTACCAAGACTTGCGTCTTGGATTAGTAGTGTGGGAAATAAAAAGAAAAAAGAAAAATAGAAAGTTAAGCAAAGAAATAAGAAACTAAATAAAAAGTAAGTACTCACAACCTTCGATGTCCCCGAAAGGCTACTAAACGTCGATTTTTGAGGATGAAAACAACTTGTTACGGGGGTAAACCCCCCATAAGAAGTGTAGATCTCTGTGAGGGCTTCGATTTGGTAGGTAGACCGTGTCGTGGGTCAACTTGTACAAAAAGTTATGCCCGTTTGACCGTCGGCTACTCCAAAAGCGAATACTTGCAAAACAAAATCAAACGAAGAGTACCAAGACTTCGTCTTGGATTAGTAGTGTGGGAGAAAAATTTAAACGAACGAAAAACAAATCTGTAAAAAAAATGTTAGATTGGTGGTTTCACCAAATCTAAGCGCCCTCGGCTCTGATACCAATTGTTGGATCGATGCGGTTCGCTAGAGGGGGGGGTGAATAGCGAAAAACCTTTTCCTTAGCTTTCGTTCGTTAAAACTCGAGAGATAATAAATTAATTGCAGCGGAAATGTAAATATAAAATAAAAGAGACAATCGACACAAGGGTTTTACTTGGTTCGTAGCCGAAGGCTACTACTCCAAGGCCCTAGTGGTCCTTGACCACGTACGGAGGGCAGAAGCACTAAAGGAACTCCTCCTCGTTGGAGGTAGGAGTTAATCGATACAAAAAAAACTTTAAGGTAGAGGGACACTCCCCCTCTCCTCGTATACGATAAAAGCTCCGAAAAGTAGATGAACAACTGATAACAAAATAATACCGACATACAAAGACAAATAAGAAAAATTAAACCTAGACGTCGGAAGGAAGGACTTCGTTGTCGGAGAATTGTAGCTTTGCGGAGACTTTTTGGAGGCTTAGAATTGTTGATGAAACCCTAGGTTTGGCCCTCCTTTTATAGCCTTTGAGCCCCTTTTCGAGAGGAACCCTAGCCAATCAAATTTGAGCACATCTTCCCTTGAAATTTGGTGATAATCCTTGACTCCTCGAATCTGATCATTGACCATCAGTCGACTGATGGCCATCATCAGTCGACTGATGGCAGCATCAGTCGATTGCTGACCTTCGGTGTGATCCGCAAGTCAAAGTTAGCACAACAAAAACATAATTTCGATGGTCGTCGACCATCCGATCTCGACCTAGACCATCTATAAGAAGTCTTTGGTCGGATCTACGCTTAAGATCATCCCCGTAAAGAGGATATGACCTTACTTACTCTCGCACACACGAGCTTACCTCGATACTTACGTGTCGCTTTTGCTTCCGGCCTTCCACTCGATTCCTTCGGCTCCCTCCGAAGTAACTCGAGTATCGCCCGACCACCGCGGCTTCCTCCGGGTGTCACTAGCCTTCAACTCCAGCTATATCAATCTTCTGCACACTCGATTCAGCTCGTGAGAAAACAAAATAGACTTAACTTTTGTGTCTTTGATATAATCAAAACACAGGTTCGATTTCGGTGCCTCACTGCACCAACAACATGTGTGTGTATTGATACACCTTAGACATATGTGAGATGTTAGGAAAATGAGTTAAGTTCAAGGTGCATAGATGTTGCATCTAGATGAACTCAAACTCATCTTATAAAATGGTGGAATCATGAGGAAATCTTATGCACAAGACATGTGCATTAAGCCCATAGACCATGGTTCAAAATAATGTCTTAAAATTATTTCAAAATCATTTTGAAAAATCATAGTGAAGTCTATCTTTTGATAACAATCGCCATTGATGAAGTTGATACAAGTTAGGCCAAAAACATTGAAGTTTTCAATGGTTTTGAACATTGTATCAATCTCACAATTTAATGGGTATTTTAATTTAAAATTAGTTTTCACCCATTGTATTCCTAATAAGTAATGTACGTATGAATTTTTATGATTTTTTAAAATATGTACATTTACTTATGCATTTCAAAAAACCATTTTTGAAAATAGTTTTCTACGAAAATCAATCAATTGCTATCAAAATGTTGTTGACTGGTAGCTGAAACCAGTCCACTAGTGTGTCTGATATTGGTTGGACAAGATTTGTTTAGCCTTGTATCAGCATGTTTAGGCTACCCTAACGTCTCTTAATCCTAGGATATGCTTTGGGAAGCATGGGAAGGGTGAAATATCATTGAAAATGATTAGGAGAGGTGTTTAGGGTGGAGTGTCGAATTCTAAGGGAGGTTAAAATTCAAGTTTGAATTTTTACCCATATTTTCGATGATTTAAGTTTCCTATAGGCTTAGGAACTCTCCAAGGACATTGTTGGTGCAATGGTCAAGGGGGAGTAAGCCTTTAGGAGGAGGTTATCCATTAAGGGATGATGGATGAGTATTCCTCAAAGGGGAAGATATGAAGGATTTGGAAAACCTCATTGTGCTCACCAAAGGGGAAAATTTGGAGAAGTGAGGATTGCCTCTCATTTAGTGATATTGGACTTATCACTATGAAGAGTGAAGGCATCCTAGATGTTTTTGGACCAAGGGGGAGAAAGTAAGATCTAATTGGGATATGAGACATAAATACCCTTGGTAGTTCTTTTAATGTATGCCAAAGGGGGAGAAGTGAGGTTTAAGTTAGGTAAACCTTCACTATATTTTGGCATTGAAAGATTTAAGTTTGGGTTATTGGTTAGCCTAACTTAAAAGTGTTGTCAAACATCAAAAAGGGGGAGATTATAAGTGCAATCGACCCAGGTCACAATTGACCAGACTTAAATGGGACTCGAGTAGTGTTTTGATGTTTGACAATGGTTTGATCATTGTTTGACAATGTGTTGATCATATGGTTGACATTTGTTTGACCATATGAGGAGATAGCTTTATGGGGAGATTGTTGAAGCAATCGACCTCAGGTTAAGATTGACCTAGCTCGAGTAGGACTCGAGAGAAGTCAAAGTTTGGATACTTGGCATGGAAAGTCCAAGTCTTGGGTACTTGGCATGAAAAGTCCAAGAATTGGCCTTGGCAATGGTAAAGTCCAAGTCATGGGCACTCGGCAATTGTAAAGGCCAAGTCATGTGCACTTGTCATATGAAAGTCCAAGTCATGGATACTAGGCAATTGGAAAGTCCACGCATGGGTCTTGGCAATGGAAAGTCTAAGGCATGGGTACTTGGCAAAGAAAGTCCAAAGGTATAGTCTTAGTGGCATAAGTCCAAGTGTGTGTTGAAAGTATTGAGAATACAATGAAAGTCCCACATTGGTAAGACATGGAAAAGATCATGTGCTTATAAGATGAAAAGATATCTCCATTGGTATGAGGTTGTTTGGGTAAAGCCAAAAAATAAAACCATAATGGCTTAGGCTCAAAGTAGACAATATCATGCTATTGTGATGATATATAATTCTTATAGGCACTAACAATTAGTATTAGAGACATGGTCCACGTCAAGCCATGAACCTCGAATGAAGGAAGTGGAGCTCCCATGTCCGGATCAAGAGAACCAGACACCAGGCAAGAAGTCCAGTTGGGTCGGGAGGACAGAAAAACTGACAGGAAGTCCAGTTGGGCCAGTAGGGTTGGACAACTAGCAGGAAGTCCAACTAGATCAGGAGAACCAGATAGTTGGCAGGAAGTCCTGGTGGGTTGAAGATCGAACATTAAGTAGAGGAAATCCTTCGAGGAGGGATAGGCTTGAGGGGGGCCCAATTGTTGGGATGTATACTGAAAAGTCTATCTTTTGTATGAACATCTTTATTTTTGAAATAATAATCACATAATCATTGTTTGCATATTTATGGTTATGCATATTGTCTAATACATTACATTATAGATAACATGGTGTGTGGTGTCACATGGGAGATCATGTTATCGGCTCCTTGTAAAGTATAAGTAAAGGCTCACAACCGAGATGGCTTTGAGCAAACCATTGGTATGGTTGTAGTGTGATTTGGTATTGGTTTGTCTTGACCATAGAATCACACTAGTGCACTTTGTGTGTATTGAGCAGGACCGACTTAGAGGTGATTCGATTTATTACTGACTACATAATCGAATCGGACCTCAGATATTATATTGTACATGCTCTTAATCCCGATATAATAACGGGCACATATACTTAGTATTCATTTCTTTGATTTACCAATGGGCGAGATTTATAGATTAAATCGATATGCTCGGTAAGTTGAGAAATGATATTACTTATATAGTGTGTCGTTGATTATAGGAGGAAACTGTGTCCTATATATTAGGATGATGATGTCCCCTTGAGGAGCTCATAAGGTTCATCATGTAAATCCTATAGGTGGACTTGGTCCGGCATGATGAAAAAGTTGAGTGGTACTACTCATGGAGTTAGATGTTGATTAATTAATGGTCAGTAAATTAATTAATCGACGGACATTCGAGATCTTAAACACGGGGAGAAAATGTACAAATAATATATGGAGCCCATATTAACTTATGGGTGTTGGTGAGGTAGATCAATGATAATCCTTTAGTGGATTGGATTATCATTAATGGATCGGACTTTATATGGGCTTGATCCATTGGGAGGCCAAGATCCAACTCCTCCTCATGGTCCCTATTGTAGCCTATTAATACCTCATGAAGCCTAGATCCAATGGATGGAAACAAAATTCTAGATCCAAAGGTAGAGATTAAATCTCTAGATCCACGGTTGAGATTAAATCTCTAGATCCGACGGTTGAGATTAAATCCCTAGAACCAATGGTGAAGATTAAAACAAGGCTTATCCCTAACTCTATAAAAGGAGGCTTTAGGGTTGGTGTGGAGAGCAATTTGGAAGCAAGGGAGTTTGGAGTTGGCGGCAAGAGGCTTGGAGTTAGGGTTTGGAGCTTGGCGGCACCAAATAAGGAAATTCTTTCCTTGTCTTCTTCTTCTCCATTGGTGGCTGACGTTCATACAGCTCCTCTCCCCCCTTGGCCAGCATCCAAACCAAGCTCTCCTCTTCTCCTTGGCCGGTGGAACCAAGGCTTAGGGTCCTCCCTTGAAGCTTTTGGCCGGCACCCATCTTTCTCCTTCTCCTTGTTGGCCGGCGGCAAGCAACTTGCTTGTTGCTTGTTGGTTGGCTAAAGGAAGGAGAAGGGTCTTGTTTCTATTCTTCCTCTTGCTCAGAATGAGTAAGGAAGGAAGATTGGTGATCTAGGAGCTTCAACTTTTGGTAGATTGTCACCCACACGACATCCGAAAAAAGAAAGGTCATACAATAGAAGATCGAGAGGTATATCACTTATCTATCTTCATTTGTAACATGTTTATATTTGTTTTTCAATTATATGAATGTTATATTCTTTTTTGTGGCTAATACAACTTGGACCCCGAACATAAACACAAAAGTCGGTGATCCGTACATCGTCTATTCCATGACTATTCGTAGAATAGAGGTTGGTCGCTTGAACAACAAGTTTGTTCAAGTGACTACTCTAATCGAATAGCACGACGATGACAAGGTTGCTTGGGCAACCCCTCTTGTCAAGGATAAAATTTTTTTATCCAGGGATATAGAAGGGATCGCCATGAACAAGCAACCGAGTTGAAGTTGGAAGCGAAGTTTCCTACCTTCAAGTGGTATCAGAGCTTCGGCTTCCGGGACAAAACCCTTCAAGTTGTATCAGAGCCATGGTTTTCGGTTTTGTGTGTTTAGGATTCGATTACTTTTATGGACTTTTCATATATTATATGTGTCGGATAATAGTAGGATATGCATAGGTTAACTCTTTGTTTGCAGGCATAGGATCCAACTATTATGGCCATATGTGTGTATGTGATTGTATGTGTGTAATTGTATATTTTGTTGAATCTTCGGGGTTGACGAGGCTAGTATTTAATTTTTGTAAATTAGATACGGCATTGTTTATCCATTCTTTTTATTTTAGTTTACTTTCGATCTAAATTTCTTGTACACTCCCTCGTGGAGTATAGGATCGATGGATGTAAATTAAAATAGATTTTAGTCTCGGCTCAGATCTCCGGATGGCTCGTACATGGCGTAGGAGGAGCGGACGAGAAGACGATAGGACGGGAGACATATTGATGACAAAAGTCATACTAGTTGGAAAATTTTATTTTTCATATTTATTGCTTATTGTTTGATATGCCTGTCGTAGGCTAGAAAATTCCTCAATTTCAAATTACTAAGTGGGAGAGGGATATTTTTTATAAATTCCCACAGCCTCCATTACGATTTGACAAGTAATGCAAACAAACTTGCGCGTCAGCTCTGAGTGCCTTCCTCCCCATCGGATGAGTTTGTTTGCGGATCACAAGGTCAAATATGGTTATAGGAAATTATTAAGGAGAGTGTGTACTTCCCCATCGGAAGGCACATAACCCGAGATAATTACCTTGGTACCGAGTAATGGTGAACACTTAGATACAAATATAAGTATCCTCCCCATCGGAGTCACTTCTTTTATTTGTAGGGCCAAAGAGGAACCAACTATTAATTTTACTTGTCAAAAAGTTAGGTTGACAAGATAGTAAAATTAATGGGTAAAACCTCCTCTTACAAATGTAGAATTCGTATACGTCCACACGATCGTGGCATACGATATTCTCGATGTTTTGAGGTGTTGGTTGATTTTAAAATTTTATTGTTTGAGGAATCAATAATTTTTTAAAATCTAAAGTAATGATCTATGTGATTCTTAGGATTTTCAAAAATAACTTTCAGTCCACTTGCTGTGATACTAAAGGAAAATAAACTTACTGTACATAATTATGTTGATTGGAAAAAAGAATCTAGATATTGTCTTAACTGCTGAGGAGTACAAGTATCTACTCTTCGAAGAGTGTCCTCCTAAGCCTGCGAATGAGCTGGAAGTCCTTGGAGCTGAGATTGATGGGGAAACCCAGGTCGATATCATTCTCCAGTTGACAGAAAGGCTTGCTCAGGCTCAGGCCATGGTTGCCCAAAAGGTTTCTACTTCTAAGCCGAAAGGCAAGAAGAAGAAGAAACAAGGTGGTGCAAACCTGGTGGGAGGATCTCAGGGAGGAGTGAAGAAGCCGAAAGGCAAGAACTTCACTTACAAGCAGGATGGACATTGGAAGAAGGACTGTCCCAATCGAAAGCAAAACAAAGGTATATCCTTTGGTCTAGTCGTTGAAACATGGCTAGCGGTGATATCTACCGGCACCTGATGTGTAGATACAGGAGCCACTAATCATGTTTGCAATACTATGTAGGGGTTACAGGAAACCCGATGACCAACTGAGAAGGAGATTACTGTTTACTTGGGCAATTGCACGAAGGTGGCGGCTGTTGCAGTGGGAGACGTTTATTTATCTTTTGAGAAAAATAAAGTTTTGGTTCTTAAGAATTGCCTTTATGTACCTTTATTTAGAAAGAATTTAATTTTGGTTTCTAAATTATTTATGAATGGATATTCTATTTCTTTTAATGACAGAGTTGTTATAAAAAGGAATAAGGACATTATCTGTTTGGGTACATTGATAGGAAATTTGTACACACTAGAACCAAAAGCTCCCACGATGCAAATTGAAGTTAATAACTCATCTTCTAATTCCAATAAGAGAAAAGAACCCTCGAAAATGAACCAAACATATCTTTGGCATCTTAGGCTTGGTCATATTAACCTAAGCAGAATTCAAAGGTTGATAGCTGATGGACCTTTGGGTTCATTAGTGGTGGAAGATTTCCCAACCTACGAATCTTGCTTGGAGGGTAAAATGACCAAGAGGCCTTTTAAGGCCAAGGGGTATAGAGCCAAAGATGTGTTAGAATTGGTTCATTCTGATTTGTGTGGTCCTATGTCTATCCAGACTAGAGGTAGTTTTGAGTATTTTGTCTCTTTTATAGACGATTATTTGAGATATGGATACATTTACTTGATGCGCCGCAAGACTGAATGCTTTGACAAGTTCAAAGAATTCAAGGCTGATGTGGAGAAACGTCAAGGTAAAAGTATCAAGACACTACGATCTGATCATGGTGGTGAGTACCTCTTGGGAGAGTTTAGGAATTACTTATCAGAGGCTGGGATTCAATCCCAATTGTCTGCACCTTACACACCCCAGCAGAATGGTGTAGTAGAGCGAAGGAATAGGACTCTTATGGAGATAGTTAGATCGATGATGAGTTATTCTGAGTTGCCAGATTCGTTCTAGGGATATGCTCTAGATATGACGGTGTACATTCTGAACTTGGTTCCATCTAAATCAGTATCTTCCACTCCCACAGAATTGTGGACTAGGCAAAAGCTAGCCTAAGACATATTCGGATATGGGGGAGTCCAGCACATGTGCTAAAGGCAGATGCTGGTAAGTTGGAACCTCGTATAGAAGTACGAATGTTTGTTGGCTATCCTAGAGGAATGAAAGGTAGTTTGTTTTATAGTCCTAGAGATCAGAGGGTGATCGTTAGCATGAACACCAGATTTCTAGAGGAAGACTATGTGATGAACCACAAGCCCATGATTAAGATTGTTCTGGAGGAAATAAAAGGGGAAGTCACTTCTTCAGTACCACTGGTACAAGAGGATATACCACAAGTCACTGCACTGCGTGTCACAGAGGATACACAGGTGATACTTCGTCGTAGTGGGAGGGTTGTGAGACAACCTGATAGATTCATGTTCTTGGGAGAATCTTATGATTTAGTCCCTGGAGAACATGAACCTGATCCCTAGACATATGACGAGGCAATCCAAGATAAAGATACAGTATCTTGGCGAAGTGCAATGAATGCTGAGATTGAATCTATGGATTCAAATCAGGTCTGGGAGCTAGTAGAACCACCCGATGGTGTAAAAACCATTGGATGCAAGTGGATCTACAAAAGAAAGAGAGGAATAGATGGGAAGGTTGAGACCTTCAAAGCGAGGCTTGTTGCGAAGGGGTATACTCAGAAAGAGGGTATCGATTATGAGGAGACCTTTTCTCCGGTAGCCATGCTTAAGTCTATCCGAATTCTCTTATGCATTACAGCTCATATGGATTATGAGGTGTGGCAGATGTATGTCAAGACAACTTTCCTTAATGGAAGTCTTGAGGAAAACATCTATATGAAGCAACCAGAGAGATTCATTGCGAAGGGCAAAGAGCATCTTGTTTGTAAGCTTAATCGGTCCATTTATGGATTGAAGCAAGCTTCGAGGTCTTGGAACATCCGATTTGCTGAAGTAATCCAGTATTATGGATTTATTCAAAGTCCGGATGAGTCTTGTGTATACAAGAGATGTGACGGAAACATAGTGGTATTTCTTGTACTATACGTAGATGACATTTTGTTGATTGGCAACAATATCAAGGTGTTATCGAACGTAAGGGTATGGTTGTCCAAACAGTTTGATATGAAGGACTTGGGAGAAGTGGGACACATCCTTGGGATCAAGGTTATAAGGGATCGCAGGAAAAGTATGTTGTGCTTATCCCAAGCTTCATACATAGACACGATTATGGATTGTTTTAGCATGCAGAATTCCAAGAAGGGTTTTCTACCTTTCAGGCAAGGAGTTCCTTTATCTAAGGAGATGTGTCCTAGAACATCTGAGGAAATAGAGGAGATGAAGGCGGTTTCTTATGCTTCGGCGGTAGGAAGCCTCATGTATGCGATGCTATATACGAGACTAGATATCTGCTTTGCCATGGGCATGGTCAGCAGATATCAGAGTAATCCAGGGCAGGGACATTGGACTGCGGTAAAGCATATATTGAAGTACCTGAGAAGGACTAGGGATTATATGCTAGTTTACCAGGCAGATCAATTACTCCCTATGGGTTACACGGATTCCGACTTCCAATCAGATAGGGATAACAGTAAGTCTACCTCAGGTTTTGTGTTTACTTTGGGAGGTGGAGTCATTGTATGGAGGAGTGTCAAGCAGAAATGCATGGCGGACTCCACCATGGAAGCTGAGTATGTGGCAGCCTCTGAGGCGGCCAAAGAAGTTGTGTGGCTCAGGAACTTCCTGATGGACTTGGATGTGATTCCTGGTTTGCCTAGAACTATCACAATTTATTGTGATAATAGTGGTGCAGTTGCAAACTCGAAGGAACCACGAGCCCATAAGGCAAGTAAATACATAGAGGGTAAGTACCACCTGATATGAGAAATCATAAAGAGAGGAGAAGTTGTTGTGGCCAAGATTGCATCGGAGGATAACCTGACAGATCCTTTCACTAATGCCCTTCCGGCGAGAGCTTTTGATAGGCATGTGGAGGGAATGGGGATCAGATTTATGGTAGTTCAAAGATAACATAGCTTTTAGTATAAGTGGGAGATTGTTGGGATGTATACTATACTGAAAAGTCTATCTTTTGTATGAACATCTTTATTTTTTAAATAAGAATCACATTATCATTGTTTACATATTTATGGTTATGCATATTGTCTAATACATTACATTGTTGATAACATGGTGTGTGGTGTCACACGGGAGATCATGTTATCGGCTCCTTGTAAAGTATAAGTAAAGGCTTACAACAAAGATGGCTTTGGACAAACCATTGGTATGGTTGTAGTGTGATTTAGTATTGGTTTGTCTTGACCATAGAATCACACTAGTGCACTTTGTGTGTATCGAGCAGGACCAACTTAGAGGTGATTCGATTTATTGTTGACTACATAATCGAACCGGACCTCAGATATTATATTGTACATGCTCTTAATCCCGATATAATAACGGGCACATATACTTAGTATTCATTTCTTTGATTTACCAATGGGCGAGATTTATAGATTAAATTGATAGGCTCGGTAAGTTGGGAAATGATATTATTTATATAGTGTGTCATTGATTATAGGAGGAAACTGTATCCTATATATTAGGATGATGATGTCCCCTTGAGGAGCTCATAAGGTTCATCATGTAAACCCTGCAGGTGGACTTGGTCCGACATGATGAAAAGGTTGAGTGGTACTACTCATGGAGTTAGATGTTGATTAATTAATGGTCAGTAAATTAATTAATCAATGGACATTCGAGATCTTAAACACGGGGAGAAAATGTACAAATAATATATGGAGCCCATATTAACTTATGGGGGTTGGTGAGGTAGATCAATGATAATCCTTTAGTGGATTGGATTATCATTAATGGATCGGACTTTATATGGGCTTGATCCATTGGGTGGCCAAGATCCAACTCCTCCTCATGGTCCCTATTGTAGCCTATTAATACCTCATGAAGCCTAGATCCAATGGATGGAAACAAAACTCTAGATCCAAAGGTAGAGATTAAATCTCTAGATCCACGGTTGAGATTAAATCTCTAGATCCGACGGTTGAGATTAAATCCCTAGAACCAATGGTGGGGATTAAAACAAGGCTTATCCCTAACTCTATAAAAGGAGGCTTTAGGGTTGGCATGGAGAGAAATTTGGAAGCAAGAGAGTTTGGAGTTGGCGGCAAGAGGCTTGGAGTTAGGGTTTGGAGCTTGGCGGCACCAAATAAAGAAATTCTTTCCTTGTCTTCTTCTTCTCCATTGGTGGTCGGCATCTATACAGCTCCTCTCCCCCCTTGGCAGGCATCCAAACCCATCTCTCCTCTTCTCCTTGGCCGGTGGAACCAAGGCTTAGGGTCCTCCCTTGAAGCTTTTGTCCGGCACCCATCTTTCTCCTTCTCTTTGTTGGCCGGCGGTAAGCAACTTGCTTTTTGCTTGTTGGTTGCCTAAAGGAAGGAGAAGGGTCTTGTTTCTATTCTTCCTCTTGCTCGGAATGAGTAAGGAAGGAAGATTGGTGATCTAGGAGCTTCAACTTTTGGTAGATCATCGCCCACACGACGTCCGAAAGGAGGAAGGTCATACAATAGAAGATCGAGAGGTATATCACTTATCTATCTTCATGTGTAACATGTTTATATTTGTTTTTCAATTATATGAATGTTATATTCTGTTTTGTGGCTAATATAACTTGGACCCCGAACATAAACACAAAAGCCGGCGATCCATACATCGTCTATTCAGCGTCTATTCATAGAATAGAGGTTGGTCGCTTGAACAACAAGTTTGTTCAAGTGACTACTCTAATCGAATAGCACGATGATGACAAGGTTGCTTGGGCAATCCCTCTTGTCAAGGATAAAATTTTTTTATCCGGGGACATAGAAGGGATCGCCATGAACAAGCGACCGAGTTGAAGTGGGAAGCGAAGTTTCCTACCTTCAAGTGGTATCAGAGCTTCGGCTTCCGAGACAAAACCCTTCACCAATGTGGTCCTTCATTTGAGGGGAGGATTGTTGAGAGTATTGGGAATACAATCAAAGTCCCACATTGGTAAGACATGGAAAAGATCATGTGCTTATAAGATGAAAAGATATCTCCATTGGTATGAGGCCTTTTGGGTAAAGCTTAAAAATAAAACCATGAGGGCTTATACCCAAAGTGGATAATATCATGCCATTGTGGAGATATATGATTCTTATAGGCACTAACAGTGTGTAGTCTTGGTGGCATAAAGTCTAAGTGAACTTTGGCAGTGAAAGTTCAAGTATGGATGCTTGGTAATTTGGAAGTCTAAGGATTTGATATTGGTGGCATAAAGTCTAAGCATGTAGTCTTGACAACATAAGTCCAATGTTTGGCGGCATAAGGTCCAAACATTTGTCTTGGCTGCATAAGTCCAAATTTACCTTGGAAAAGCAGACCCGGTTAGCATGACAATAACCAATGTAAGCACCTGAAGGCTAGCATATGGATGAATAAGTCATGGACGACTTGGAGCGATCTAATAGGAGTGAGGCTGATGGAGATGGCTCGAAGGCTTAGATCTAGGCTAAGGGTGGTCTATCAAGTATGAGGGGATCATACTTGAGTTAAACCTCATGCTTAAGGTTTATCAGTCGATTGACCTAGTGTTTGACACTTGGCAGCCTAGTCAACTTTGATCAATCAACTGGGATTATGACAAGTTGATTGGTATGATAGTCAACTGAGCTTCAACTGCTCGAGTGAAGCTCTGGCAGTGGACTGTCATTGTGGGAAGTCGAGTGCCTTGAACAATCGACTTCCATGGATAGCAGTCGACTGGTTTAAGCGGACATGAGCATAGAAACTTTGGTAGTCAACTGGCTAGTTGACTACGGGCTTGGCAGTCGACTGCTGGTAAGGGTAGTCGACTGCTAAGGTACCATTGACTAGAATGCCAACATAGATTAAGTCCGTTGTGAGACAATGACACTGTAGGCAGTCGACTACCAGATGGAAATTCAAGTCGCACAGAGGCATAAAAGGAGCTCGACGGGGAGGATTTCAACAATGGATTTCTTGGTGATTTGGGAGGGAATTTGCTGCTACAATCTAGACCTTCCAAGGCAATCAAAGAAACCAAATAATCAAGCATCAAAAGTGCACTTTGTAAAGTGTTTTCTCACTTTCATTTGTATTTTCTTTGTATTTGGTTGCGTTTATTTCTTAGTGTTGTAAGAACTTTGTAAGAGGTTTCTCCACCTCCGGTGTGTCATCGAGAAGGATAAGATTTAGTGGTTGTGTACATCACTAGAGCTCACTTGAGCTCGACCCGTGGAGTAGGAACCCTAGGTTCCGAACCACATTATATTCTTGTGTATTGCTTGTGTGTATTTGTCTTTATTTCGTTTGTGCATTTGTATTTGTATATTCCGCTATGCACTAACATCATTGTAGACAAACACGGATCGAATGACAAAATCGAAGAATCGCTATTCACCCCCCTCTAGCGCGACCACATCGGTCCCTATAAGATCTTTATTTGACCACCAACCTAGGCTGCCAACTAGGTATCTAGTCGACTAGATCATACCCTGTCGACTAGGTCTGAGTCAACTGGAAACATCATAGTCGACTGGAGACCTATAAAACTAGATTAGCCAAAATATATAATATGAAAAGGAATGGCAGTAGTACTATTGCTCAATCTCGACTTCTTAATCCCATACGGACTATCCGTCAGATCGGCACCTATCTTGTCCCCCTACAGAGGACTCGGCCTTACCTCTTAACTCGAGGCTTACCTACCAGCTGTCCTGTCGAACTTACCATGCTTGACATCCGATTTGACCTACCAGGGCTTTCATCCAACTATCCGGTCTTCCTAACCCAACTAGGCTTCCTGCCAATTGTCCGATCTTTTGGTAGATGTACGGTCCACACGACCCATCTAGACTTCCTACCTAGTGTCCAGTTCTCCTGATATGTCAAGCCTTCTGCCTAGTATTCGGTCTGTCTGACCTATTAGGACTTTTACACAATATGCCTAGTATCTGGTCAACCTGACCTACTAGGACTTCCTGTTAAGGCTTCACACTTAACATGCATATTAAAACACAAGTAATTCCTAACTTTAAACTATGGTTCATACATCAAAACGAAGGAGTGGTGCTCTCTGCACCAACATGAGCGTCATCTTCGACCTCGTTAAACAACTTGTGTTACCGATTGTTTTCTTTGTCTTTCATTAGTAAGCTTTCAATTTATTTTTGCTTCCGCTAATCATTTGTGAAGAAATCGAAAGAGGCTATTCACCCCCCCTCCCCCTCCTCTAGCCATACAAAGGATCCCCAATAGTAAGTTTTGATGAATTATTAGCGTCCTAGGAGGTGAGTCACATTGATTTTGATTATCATCATTCTTCCTCCTTTCATCATCGGAATCTCCTCTTCCTCCCCCTTAATCATTACCCTCTAAGGTCAAATTTTGAAGTCTTTGGGTAATGTCTTAATTTCTATCATTGATATCCTTATCAATGGAGAATTTTCTAGGGTATATATTAGTGGATTCATCAAACTCAACATTAGAGGATTCCTCAACCTGAGTCCTCTTGTTGTATACCCTATAACCTCTACTAGTGGATGAGTATCCAATTATGATTCTTTCATCTATCTTAGACTCAAATTTTCCTAAATTGCCTTTGGTATTTAAAATATAAACTTGTAACCAAAGACCTTGAATAGTGAATTGTAGGAATTGTACCATTCCATAATTCAAAATGTGTTTTACCTCAAAACCTATGGACTAAGACATGATTTTGGATATAGTAAGCGGTGTCCGCCTACAAGTAGCTAGGTAAAGAATACGCATTAAGCATAATCCTAGCCGCCTCTTGTAGGGCACGATTTCTCCTTTCCACCACCTCATTTTGTTAGGGTGTTCTAGGACAAGAGAACTCATACTTGTACCCTTATTCTAAGAAAAAGTTTGAAAAGTTTGAATTCTCAAATTCTCCACCATGATCATTATGGATCCAATTGATTTTGATATCCTTTTCATTTTCAACTCTTTTGCTAAAGCCAACGATAATTTCTAAGGTATATCCTTATGTTTCATGAAATACACCCAAGTATACCTAGAAAAATCATCCACTACCACTAAGAAATATTTACTACTATCTAATGAGGGAGTACTATGACAATCAAAGAGATCCAGATTCAATATATCTAATGGTAATGAAGTGCTAGTTAAGGTTTTACCTTTATGTGATGATTTATGTTGGATCGATATGAGAGCTAGAGGGGGGGTGAATAGCGCAAGAGAAACTTTTCAATTTCGTTTGTTTAAGACACGAGTGCACAGCGGAAAATAAATAAAATACTTTTTTTTTTACTTGGTTCACAGCCCTCCAGCTGCTAATCCAAGGCCCTAACGGTCTTAGACCATGTACGAAGGGAAATCCACTAAAATACTCCTCCTCGTTGGAGGTAGGAGTTTAACAATTACAAAAGCACAAGAAAAACTTGAGGTAGAGAGACAATCCCTCCCTCCTCGTTACAATGAAAGCTCAGAAATATAAATAAAACAATTACACTAAAATGACAACTTCAAATGTTACCAATGACTAAGGAGTTTGAAGGAAGAGCTCAGGTCATCGACATTTCGACAGCGCTTCATCGTCGTAGGATAGTTAGAGAGTCGCGGAATTTCGAAAGCACTTGGGGAGCTTTTTAATAAATGGAAATGGGGTGGAGAACCCCTTCTTTTATAGCCTTGAGAAACCCTAAATGTTCAGATCAAGTTTTATGAGATGATGCCACCTAGCCCTTGAGAAATGGTGATAAGTTTTGACTCTCCTCGAAGCTGATCTTTGACCAACAGTCGACTGCCAACTTTACCAATCGAACTGATGCCCAACAATCGACTGCTATAAGCCAGCAGTCGACTGTTGGCTAGGGTTTTCGACTACAATAGAAAGTTAGCTCGAAAATAAGTGATTTCGATGACCACCAATCGTCCGATCTCGACATAGACCTTCCTTTGGAAGTCTTAGTTGAATCGTCGCCTAAGGATGTCCCTGTACAAAGGACTCGACCTTGCATCACTCACTCACACGAGCTTACCTCAAGCTTTACCTTTGTTGTAGCTTTGCTTCTGGTCTCAACCTGAGTTCTTCGGCTCCCTCCGAAGTCCTCCCGGTGTCCCCCGACCACCACAGTTCTTTCCGGGTGTCACTGACCATCAGCTTAGCTTAACATTCCTACACACTTAATTCAGCTCGTGAGATAATAATATGGGCTTAACTTTGTGTCTTTTGCTATAATCAAAACTTAGGTTTGCCTTAGGTGCCTATTGCACCAACAATCTCCCCCTTTTTGATTTATAGCAAATCTCACAAAGTTAAGGAAATAAATTGAATGTATTAAGTGAAATGACTATTATGAAATCTGAATATTAAATCTTAAAGAGTATACTTGACTTCATAAGTTGAGTATGAGAAAAACTCTTTTTCAAGTGCTCCCCCTTGAGGAATCCACCCACTTGACCAAGGGTGAGTACTTGAAAAAGATGTCTTAACCCTCCCCCTGTTGGTGCAATCGACCCAGGTCACGATTGACCGGACTCGAGTTTGACTAGAGTAATGTTTTGATGTTTGACATGGAAGTTTGACATCGATGTCTGATAATATTTTGGGGAGATTATTGGCACAATCGACCAGGGTCATATTTGACCGGACACGAGTTTGACTCGAGGGGGATTTTGATGGTTGACTAGAGTTGACCATGTTAAGGAAAGTCCAAGTCTTGAGTACTTGGCATGGAAAGTCCAACATGGGTTGGCAAGGGAAAGTCTAATCTTGAGTCTTGGCATTTGAGAAGTCGAAGGGGTTTGATATTGGCGGCGTAAAGTCCAAGCGGAAGTCTTGGTAGCATAAGTCCAATGGTTGGCGGGGTAAAGTCCAAGCGAGAGTCTTGGCAACGTAAGTCCTGTTAGAATGTATACTGAAAGCCTAGCTCTTTTCTGTATGAACATTTTATTTTGAAATAAGAATCACATGATCATTGTTTCCATTTTATATATTCATTATATATGTGTGCATATTGTCTAATATTCTACATTGTAGATAACATGGTGCTTGGTGTGGCACAGAAGATCATGTTATCAGTCCCTTGTAAAATATAAGTAGAGGCTCACAACCAAGATGGTTTTGGACAAACCATTGGCATGGTTGTAGTGTAGCTTGGTATTGTTTTATCTTGAACATAGAGTTACACTAGTACACTTAGGTGTATTGAGTAGGACCGACATAGAGGTGATTCAATTTAGTACTGACTACATAATTGAATCGGACCTCGGATATTATGTTATACATGCTCTTAATCCCGATATAATAACGGGCACATGTACTTAGTATTTATTTCTTTAATTTACCAGTGGGTGAGATTTAGATGGATTAAATCAATATGCCCGGTAAGTTGGGAAATAATATTATTTACATGGTGTGTCGTTGATTATAGGAGGAAACCGTGTCCTATATATTAGGTTGATGATGTCCCCTTGAGGAGCTCATAAGGTTCATCATGTAAATCCCGCTGGTTGACTTAGTCAACTTGATGATAAGATCGAGTGGTACTACTCGAGGAGTTAGATGTTAATTAATTGATGGTCAGTAAATCAATTAATTGACCGACATTCGATATCTTAAACACGGGGAGATTAATGTACAAATAATATATGGAGCCCATATTAATTTATGGGGGTTGGTGAGGTAGTTCAATGATGATCCTCTAGTGGAATGGAACATCATTGATGGATCAAGTATGTGTGGTTCCGATCCATCGGGTGGCCAAGACCCAACTCCTCCTTATGGTCCCTATCGTAGCCTAACATAATCCTTGTGAAGTCTAGATCCAAGAATGTAAAACAAAACCTAGAACCAACGGTTAGGATTAAATCCCTAAGATCCGATGTTTAGGATGAAACCCTAGAACCAACGGTTGGGATTAAATCCCTAAGATCCGATGGTTAGGATGAAACCCTAGAATCGACGGTTGAGATTAAATCCCTAGATCCGACGGTTGGGATAAAACCCTAGATCCGATGGTTGGGATGAAATCCTAGATCCGACGATTAGGATGAAATCCTAGATCCGACGGTTGAGATGAAACCCTAGATCCGACGGTTGGGATAAAACCCTAGATCCGACAGTGGAGGTTAAATCCCTAGATCCGACGGAAGAGATTAAAGGAGGCTTAAGCCCTATTCTATAAATAGGTGCTTAGGGTTGGGCGGCAAGGATAAGATAAGGAGATTGGTTTTCGAATTAGGGTTAGGGTTTGGCTCATCTTCCATGCTTAGGCTTTGGCTGCCATAAGCTTGGGCAAGCAAGCTAGGGTTTAGGGTCATCCCTCTCTTCTCCTCCTTGGTTTTGGGCGGCACTCTTCCCTTTTCCTTGCTCCTTGGCCAGCGGTTCTCCATCCATTGGTGGCGCAATCATCTTCCTCCAATCTCCAAGGTGGCCGGCGGTTTCCATTCATTTGGTGGCCGGCGCATCATCCACTTGCTCCTTGGCCGGCGGTTGCACCAAATTCCCTAATTTGGTGGTCGGTTCTAGATAGGAAAGGTATTTGTGATTGCTTCTCTTTGTTCGCAGCGGACAAGGTAGAGAAGAAAGTGATCAAGAAGGCTTCAACTCGTGGAAGATCTTCGTCCACACGTCGTCCACGAGAAGGATAGGACATACGATAGAAGATCGTAAGGTATAAAGTTGTTTTTAACTTTATTTACAGATCTGAATATGTTCTTTAATATTTTGATTATGCATGTGTATGAATGGATATATATTGTATAATCATGGACCCCGAAGACAAAGACAAAAACCGGCGATCCATCCGTCGTCTTTTCCGCGGCTAACCAACTAGAAGAGTTGTGTTGCTTGAACAACTAGTTTGTTCAAGCGACCACTCAAGTTGTTAGCACGACGACGAATAGGTTGTGCCAAGGAAGCTCATCCCATCCGGATTAAGTCTTTCATTAGTGAAAATTTTAATCCGGGGACATGGGAGCCAATGAGCCTCCGAAGCATCCACCCAACAAGTCCAATGTGCCTTGGCGGTGTAGACATCGTTAGCATGACATAGCCGATGGAAGCACATTAAAGCTAGCGCAATGGATGAACAAGTCATGGATGACTTGGAGGGATCCGAGAGGCACGAGACTGACGGAGGTGGCTAGAAGGCTTAGGTCTAGGCTACGGGTGGTCTAGCAAGTATGGGGAAACCATACTTGGGTTAAACCTCATGTTTGAGGTGTATCAGTCGACTGGTGTGAGTCAACTAGGGTTTGACTATGGGAAGTGTCCCAAATGACTACCGAGGTGGGCGCCGATGACCATCGGGTTTCGAGCAAATGATCGATCGTGATCACCACGGTGCTCGAGAATTTCAGCATAGAATGGAGTCTAGACTCGACTGCAGGGTTAGTAGTCGAGTGAAGGCTCCATCAGTCGACTGATGTACATGATCAATCGACTGATGTCCTATCCGTTAGATTTTTCTAGAGTGGATTACACCCTTGTCTCATTGCAACAGTGTCATCAGTCGACTGATGGTCCTGAGCAGTCGACTGATCGGTGATTGCAACAGTATTGTTTCTTGCTTGTATTTATTTTTTACTATTGTAAGATAACTTGTATGAGGTTTCTCCACCTTTGACTTGTGTCGAGAAGGAGTTATTTGTAATTAGTGGTTGTGTGTGCATCACTAGAGCTCTTTAGAGCTCGATCTGTGGAGTAGAAACCATTCGGTTCCGAACCACGTTACATACTTGTGTAATTGCATGTTTGTCCATTTCGTTATTGCTATTATTTCTATTTCCGCTGTGCACTAACGAAAATTGTAGACCAATGCGATCGAATTCTATCTACACATCCTACGACGCTATTCAACCCCACCTCTAGCGGTCAACATTTTCTCTACAATTGATATCAGAGCCCAGGGCTCTTCTACGGACTAACCGCCGGGAGCAAAGACAAAGACGCTAGAGGGTGAAGATGGAGTTGGAAGAACAACTAGGTTGGGACTTCAACACACCGGTGCCCTACACCCTATACGGACAAGAAGGCTTCAATTCTTGGAAGAGAAGAATTGAAGATTTTTTTTATGATGAGGGATTTGGAGGAGTGGTCCATCCTAATAGAAGGATTCCTATACCCAAGAGGACCAAAGGGAGGCTTCCTCAAAAAGAAGATATGGAGTGAGGAGAAACTCCAACAATTCGAGAAAAACAAGAAGGTAATCAAATTTATTTTTGATTTAATTCCTAATGACTTCTTGTGTAGCCTAGGTGATTGCATAGATGTCAAGGAGCTTTGGAGGGAATTGGCCAAGCTCCATGAAGATCCATCACCGGCTCAAGTAGAGGAGGTCGAAGATGAATCCTCATCCTCACAAGTGAGTGAGGATTCGGAAGTTAATAGGTAGTCAACCTTCGAATCGGTGGAAGAAGAGGAAAAAGTGGAAGAAGCCTCCACTTCAAGGATTGAGGGGGAGGAGATTAGAGCATCCTCAACACCAGAGAAAAAGAACCATCTACATCTGGTCGAGAGGAAGAGCAAGCTCAAGAGACCCTCACCACCACCCTGGGTAACTCAAGTAATTTGGTTTTAAATAAAAAACATATAATTTGCTTTGAGTGTAGGGAAAGTGGGCATTACAAGAGCAAGTGCCCAAAGAAGATCAAGAAGCCTCAACCGGCACCAAACGTCAAGGATGTCGGTCCCCCAACAATCAAAAGCAAGGAGCAAGTGATTTGCTTCAAATGCTGACAACCGGGACACTACCGGAGTTAATGCCCGAAGGGGGAGAAGAAGGGGCAAAGGGGTGCATCACAAGTAGGGGGAGCTTCTAAAGCAATCCCTAAGGTAAAATTAAATAATGCTCCTTTTTAGTTAATAGACAAAAGTATGCTAGGAATTTCAATTCACTTGCTATTTATCATGAAAAGCATGCTAGGAACATTAAATATTTTTGTCTAGGAGCTAAGAGTATTCATTTCAATAATGAGGAGAAATTTGGGACTAATGTCCCTAAAAATATTTTATCTAAAGACAAATCTAGGTCAAATAATTCTAGACCAATTCTATCTAGGGAGACAATTAGAAAGGTACAATAGCACCTAGGTTTCAACCCCAAATGGACTAGGCATATGCCTAGGAAGAACCATGCCTAAGGATTATATCAAAAGTCTAATATTGGGCAATTAGAGGTTGAAAATCAAGCCTTGAGGTCAAGGCTTGAGAAACTTGAAAAGTCCCTTAGGATTATGCAAAATCAAGTTAAGGGGTCAAATGGTCAAAGTCAAGGGTCTTGATCTCAAAGTCAACACCTAGGACCTAAGAGACAAAAGTCAACCAAGGGCAAGAAAGGTTTGGGTCACAAATCTAAGCCTAAGGTGGCTTATCATAGTGTTCCATTTGATTGTGGAACACAAACTAGGTCTATAAAGACCAAGGTCAATAGGGAAGTCATCCCTAAGATTGACCAAGGTAGATGCCTAGTGGCTAGGGTTTCTAAGAAACCTAGGGTGGCCACTAAGAAGGTTACAAGGGGAGTTACCCCTAGAGTTAACCATGGCAAGACCCAAATGACCAAGGCTAACAAGCCTAGAAGAGTCATTAGGAAGGTATCTAGGGAGGTTATCCCTAAGGAATACATAGTAAACCCTAGGAGTTCAAATAGGTTTTGGGTTACTAAGAGCGTGATTGATTCACGCTAGATGAGTTTAGAATGTGCCAACTTTAAATGGAAGGGTAGTTAACCTAACCATGGTAAAGGTGGCACTTTAGGTAATTTTCAAGGTCATGGATACCCTGAAAATAGATTTGAGTCTTAATCCTAAAAGATTTTAGGATGTGCCAATATATCTTGAAGATTATGAAAAATCAATCAAATTGGCACAATTTAAGTTTAGAAGTCATAGTGTGCCATTTTGGGTTTTTGGCACACTTGAGAGAAAATTGGTATTATAGAAAAATATACTTAATTATATCAAATGACAATTAATATTAAAATTTAGGTATTAGTATACCTATACATTTTATATGCCATGCTTGTTTGTCATATAACATGTCATGACATCATATCTATTTTTAATCATTTAAAATGTCATGATCATGCTTAGGGTTAGGTTAAATGGCATGTATGCTTAAATTGTATCATATGTCATGACATCATGATCATTGACCATGTTTACTTATGCTATTATTTATGCCATGATCATACTTCATGCATTTGAATTGATTAAAAATGATTCAAGGACAATGACATGACTTGAAGTCCCATTTATAAGGGAATTAAGTAGAGTTGCCTTAGAAAATTCATAAGGCCTTAGATTAGGATAACCAAAACCCACATCTCACATTGCATTGACATTTATGTGTATTTATACATCCTAGATACATGTGAGATGCTAGGATATAGGTTAAGCTCAAGGTGCATAGTTTTTGCATCTAGATAAACTCAAACTCTTCTAAAAATCATGGGTGGATCATTGGGAAAGCTTGTGTACAAGTCATGTACATTGAGCTCAAGGAATATGATCCAAAATAAGGTTTTAAAAATATTTTTAAATAATTTTAGAAAACCTTGGTGAAGTCTATCTTTTGATAGCAATCACCATTGATGAAGTGGATACAAAGTAGGCCCAAAACATTGAAAATTTCAATAGTTTTGAACTTTGTGTCAATTTCACTATTTTATGGGTAAAATAATTTTCAAATATTTTTTGCTCATTGTATTGGTCATAAGTAGTATACGTATGAAATTTCATGATTTTTCGAATTAGGTATAATTATTTATGAATTTCTGAAATTCATTTCTGATAATTGAAATTCGGAAATTTCAGTCGACTGATGGAGAAGGTAGTCGACTGATCTCTGATAGAGTAGATTGCTAAGCTGATTTCGAGAAAAACAAGATTGTTTAGCCCGTGTTCAGCTACGGTAAAGGTCCTTAACCACTCCTGACCATAGGATATACTTTGGGAAGCATTAGAAAGGGTGAAAATCCATTGGATATGGATTAGGAGAGGTGTTAGGATGATGTATCAAATTTAAGGTGTGGAGAGTTCATGTTTGAACTTTAAACCTTATTTTTGATGGTTTAGAGTTCCTATTGGCTTAGGAACTTACCAAGGACATTGTTGGTGCAATGGTCAAGGGGGAGCAAGACTTTAGGGGAAGGTATCCATCATGGGATGTTGGATGGTATTTTTCCTCATGAGGAGGAAAATGAATTTTGAGATACCCAATTTGGAAATTGAGAGAGTGTATAGGATTGCCTCTCTTGAATGATATGAGACTTATCACTAGGAATATGGTAGGCTTCCTAGGTATTTTTGGACCAAGGGGGAGATTGTAAGATCTCATTGGGACATGAGACATTGACCTCCTTGGAGAGTAAACATTTTTGATGTTAGTCAAAAAGGGGGAGAATGTTTTGGGGGAGAATGTTATGAAGAGTGTTATCAATTGTCAATTAGGAGAATTGGGGAGAAAGTGAAATTACCAATTTGACATAATTGGTAAGAGAATTTGAGTTAGTGTTCTAACTCAAAGGTATATGTTTTTGCCAAACATCAAAAATGGGGAGATTGTTGGTGCAATCGACCCAGGTCACGATTGACCGGACTCGAGTTTGACTCGAGTGATATTTTGATGTTTGACAGGAAGTTTGACATCGATGTTTGACATTGATGTCTGCTAATATTTTGAGGAGATTGTTGGCACAATTGACCCGGGTTATGTTTGACCAAACTCGAGTTTGACTCGAGGGGGATTTTGATGGTTGACTAGAATTGACTATTTCAAAAAAAGTCCAAGTCTTGAGTACTTGGCATGGAAAGTCCAACATGGGTTGGCAAGGGAAAGTCCAAGCTTGAGTCTTGGCATTTATGAAGTCCAAGGGGTTTGATATTGGCGGAGTAAAGTCCAAGCGGAAGTCTTGGCAACATAAGTCCAATGGTTGGCGGCGTAAAGTCCAAGCGAGAGTCTTGGCAATGTAAGTCCAATGTGCCTTGGCGGTGTAGACACCGTTAGCATGACATAGTCGATGAAAGCACCTGAAGGCTAGCACAATGGATGAACAAGTCATGGATGACTTGGAGGGATCCAAGAGGCATGAGGCTGACGGAGGTGGCTAGAAGGCTTAGGTCTAGGCTATGGGTGGTCTAGCAAGTATGGGGGAACCATACTTGAGTTAAATCTCATGTTTAAGGTTAAAATCTCATGTTTGAGGTGTATCAATCGACTGGTGTCATGTGGCAGTCGACTGGTGTGAGTCAACTAGGGTTTGACTGTGGGAAGTGTCCCAGCATTCGACTCCCAGAGGTGGGCAGTCGACTGCTGGCTCGAGCAGTCGACTGATCGTGTGATCAGTCAACAGGTTCTCGAGAATTTCGGCACAGAATGGAGTCAAGACTCGACTACGGGGTTAGTAGTCAAGTGAAGGCTCCATCAGTCGACTAATGGACATGATCAATCGACTGATGTCCTATCCATTGGATTTTTTCAACGTGGATTACACCATTGTCTCATTGCAACAGTGTCATCAGTCGACTGATGGTCCCGAGCAGTCAACTGATCGACAATTTCCAGCCCAGACAGTAGCTTTAAAGGGAGCTCATGGAGGAGGAAATCACTAATGGTTCTTGAGAGCTTTTGGGGTGATTTGTTGTTGCAAATCAGGGTCTCCAAGTGCAAGTCAAGCAACCAAGCATTCAAGCAATCAAAAGCAAAGTATTGTAAAGTTTTCTTTACTTGTCTTTTGTATTTGTATTGTTTCTTGCTTGTATTTATTTCTTACTGTTGTAAGATAACTTGTACGAGGTTTCTCAACCTCTGACTTGTGTCAAGAAGGAGTTATTTGTGATTATTGGTTGCATGTGCATCACTAGAGCTCTTTAGAGTTCGATTCGTGGGGTAGGAATTATTCGGTTCTGAACCACGTTACATACTTGTGTAATTGCATGTTTGTCCATTTCGTTATTGCTATTATTTCTATTTCCGCTGCGCGCTAACAAAAATTGTAGACCAACGCGATCGAATTCCATCTACACACCCTACGATGCTATTCACCCCCCCTCTAACAGTCAACATTTTCTCTACAATTGGTATCAGAGTCTGGGGCTCTTCTATGGACTAACCGCTGGGAACAAAGACAAAGACGCTAGAGGGTGAAGATGGAGTTGGAAGAACAACTAGGTTGGGACTTCAACACACCGGTGCCCTACACCCTATATGGACAAGAAGGCTTCAATTCTTGGATGAGAAGAATTGAAAAAAAAATTTATGATGAGGGATTTTGAGGAGTGGTCCATCCTAATAGAAGGATTCCAATACCCAAGAGGACCAAGGGGAGGCTTCCTCAAAAAGAAGAGATGGAGTGAGGAGCAACTCCAACAATTCGAGAAAAATAAGAAGGTAATCAAATTTATTTTTGATTTAATTCCTAATGACTTCTTGTGTAGCATAGGTGATTGTATGGATACCAAGGAGCTTTGGAGGGAATTGGCCAAGCTCCATGAAGATCCATCACCAGCTCAAGTAGAGGAGGTCGAAGATGAATCCTCATCCTCACAAGAAAGTGAGGATTCAAAGTTTGATAGGAAGTCAACCTCCGAATCGGTGGAAGAAGAGGAAAAAGTGGAAGAAACCTCCACTTTAAGGATTGAGAGGGAGGAGATTAGAGCATCCTCAACACCGGAGCAACAAAAAGAACCATCTACATCTGATCGAGAGGAAGAGCAAGCTCAAGAGACCCTCACAACCACCCTAGGTAACTGATGTGTTATTTTCTGCAAGTGCACGGTTGTCGTCAAGTAATAAAAATATCGATCCCACAGGGAATGGGACAATTACCGAATGATCATGATACCAAGTTATCTAGTCAATCAATTTGTGGATTAAGCAAAGAAACTGAGCAGTCAATCAATTTGTGGAATAAGCAAAGAAACTGAGCAGTCAAGAACAACGAATTAGAAGAACGAGCTAAAAGTCAATAGTTGAGGAGAATCTCAGGATATGGGTTTCACCACGTCGACGATTTATAAGGTGATTTAATTCTTTCCTACCCCTATTAGAGTTGTTTTGATGGAACCTATCCTAAGGTAAATCAACGACCCCTTTCGAGGTCTACGCTAACTGTACCTATCAAACTCAATTTACCTGTCACGGTATTCGAGCGTAGGGGATCATAATCCGCTAAGGGGACCTGTCACGAGACCCCCGCAAACCTCCCTAGTCTTACCTCCGTTACTTGGTAAAAACTGGATTTGATAGATCCATTAAGTCCATAAGAATTCCTTTAGAGTCTAAATTTCCTTTTCACGATAGGTTTGCACACGGGACCATAATCAGCTAAGGGGACCTGTCACGAGACCCCCGTAAGCCCTCATAGATATACTACCGCTACTTGACAGGAGTTTATCCCTAATTAGTTCTGGGTTTGGGGAACTTGGGTTCACTGTTAGGTACTTCCCCTTAGCTCCTTAGGTTTATCAATAAGAATCCAAAAATAGATCAAAATAAATAATAATTCAAGTAGTATAGATTACATCATCCATCATAAATCGTCAAGGGCTACTCCCCCATCCTAAGATTACAAGGCACTACTCCATAGTCAAACAAGAATTGCTAGAGAAAGAAATTATGATACTTAGTGTCATCTGTGTTCCTCTGTCGTCGACTCCTTCCTTCTTCTTGTTGGTGCAGTCGGCCCAGGTCACGATTGACCAGGACTCAAGTTTGGCTCGAGTGACGTTCTGATGTGTTTTGATGTTTCGACAAAAACATATGACAGTATAATTGTCAAGGAAAGTCCAAGCATGGGTCTTGGCAAATGGAAAGTCCAACATGTGTTGGCAAGGAAAGTCCAAGCATGGGTCTTGGCAAATGGAAAGTCCAACATGGGTTGGCATTTGAAGTCCAAGGGGATTAATATTGGCGGCGTAAAGTCCAAGCGGAGTCTTGGCGGCGTAAGTCCAATGTGCCTTGGCGGTGTATACACCGTTAGCATGACATAGCCGACGGAAGCACCTGAAGGCTAGCGCGATGGATGAACAAGTCATGGATGACTTGGAGGGATCCGAGAGGCGTGAGGCTGATGGAGGTGGCTAGAAGGCTTAGGTCTAGGCTAAGGGGGTCTAGCAAGTATGGGGGAACCATATTTGAGTTAAAACCTTAGCGGGTTATGGCCTAGCGACCGATTGCCATAGGTTAGCGATCGGTGATGGCTCAGCGATCGGCCCGATGTGTGATCGATCGTGGTGCTCGAAATTCGACCCGCGAGAATGGAGTCGAGACTCGACTAGTCGAGTGAGGACTCCATCAGTCGACTGATGGTCACAATCAGTCGACTGATGGTAGTTCCATTGGACTTATCCAACGTGGAACTAGCCGTTGTCTCACGACAACAGTGGCATCAGTCGACTGATGGTCCCGATCAGTCGACTGATAGACTCTTTCCAGCACAGGTTGAAGCTATATATGGAGCTCGTGATGGAGGAAAAAGTAATCGGTTCTTGAGGGCTATTGGGGCGATTTATTGGTGCAAATCAGGTCTCCAAGTGCAAGCAAGAAACCAAACATTCAAGCAATCAAAACAAGTGTTGTAAAGTCTTTTCTTTACTTGTATTTCATATTCATTATTGTAATTGCTTGTATTTGTATCTTATTGTTGTAAGATTACTTGTAAGGGGTTTCTCCACCCTTGACTTGTGTCAAGAAGGAGTTTTATTGGTTAGTGGTGTTTGTGGCATCGCTAGGGTTCGTACAAACCCAATCCGTGGAGTAGGAACCGGTTCGGTTCCGAACCACATTATATGCTCCTGTTGTGATCTGTGTTGTGTCCATCTCGCTATTGCTTTTATCATTATATATATTCCGCTGCGCTAACGAAATTGTAGACACGAACGAGATTAAATTCCATCAACGATTGGGCGAAACGCTATTCACCACCCCTCTAGCTTCCAAACGATCTCTAACAAGTGGTATCAGAGCCCGAGGCTCTTCAACAGATTAACAACCGGGAGCAAGAGGCTAGAGGGTGAAGATGGAAGTCCAAGGGCAATTAGGATGGGACATCAACACACCGATCCCTTATTCATTCTATGGACGAGAAGGCTTCAATTCTTGGAAGGTGAGGATTGAAGAATTCTTGATGATGAAGGACCTTGAAGAGTGGGGCACTTTGATGGAGGGATTTCAATATCCAAAAGGGCCTAAGGGAGGAATTCTCAAGATGAAGAAGTGGACCGAGGAACAAATCCAAGAGTTCGAAAAGAATACAAAGGTAATTAAATTCTTGGTTGATTTGATTCCTAATGAAATTATGTGTGAGCTAGGTGAGTACAAGGATGCCAAAGAGCTTTGGAGTCAAGTGGCAAAATATCATGAAGGCTCACCACCGGTCCAAGAGGAAAAGACCGAAGAGTGCTCATTCTCTCAAGCTCAAAAAGAAGCAAGTACATCTTCATCCAAAGAGCTTGAGGATTCGGAGGTTGATAGGGAATCAACATCCGGATTGGAAGAGGTGGAGGAAGTGGAAGAAGCATCCACTTCTAGGATTGAGGAGGAGATTAGGGCATCCTCGATACCGGAGCAACAAGAAGAACCATCTACATCCGGTAGAGAGGAAGAGCAAGCTCAAGAATTCACTCCGACCAACACAACCACCCTAGGTAACTCAAGCATGTCAATTAATAATAAAATGGATATTATATGCTTTGAGTGTAGGGAGAAAGGACACTACAAGAGTAAGTTTCCTAAACGGGTTAAGAAAGCTCCTCCGGTGCTTAAAAGTCAACAAAAGTCAACGGACGCCGGTTCTCCAAGACAAAAGAGCAAGGAGCATGTCATTTGCTTCAAATGCCGACTACCGGGTCATTACCGAAGTCAATGCCCAAAGAAGAAGAAGAAGGGGCAAAGGGGAGTATCACAAGTAGGGGGAGCTACTAAGGCAAATCCTAAGGTATATTTAAATAATGCTCCGTCTAATTTAAATATCAAAAAGCATGCTAGAACTAATTTTAGCAATTTTGTTATGTATCATAAAGAGCATGCTAGAAATAATAAACATATTTGTTTAGGAGCTAAGAATGTTCACCTTAAGAATAAGGAGAAATTTGGGACTAATGTCCCTAGAAAAACAATACCTAGGGAATCTATTAAGAAAATACAAGAAAATTTAGGTTTTAATCCAAAATGGACTAGGCATTTGCCAAGAAAGTCCAATGCCCAAGATTTAAATAAAAATTCTAAAATTGGGCAATTAGAATTAGAGAACCAAGCCTTGAGGTCAAGGCTTGAGATATTGGAAAAGACCCTAAACAAAATACAAAATCAATTTCAAGGGTCAAATTGTCAAACTCTTGGGTCAAGAAGTCAAAATCAACATCTAGGACCTAAGAGTCAAAAGTCAACCAAGGGCAAGAATGGTTTGGGTCACAAACCTAAGTCCAAGGTGACTTACCATAGTGTTCCGTTTGACTATGGGACACTAACTAGGTCTAGGAAGACCAAGGTCAATGGAGAAGTCATTCCTAGAGTTGACCAAGGTTTGTGCCTATTGGCCAAGGTTTCGAAGAAACCTAGGATGGCCACTAATAAGGTTGTTAGGGAGGCAATCCCTAAGGTTAACCTAGGCAAGACCAAAATGACCAAGGCTAATAAGCCTAGGAGGGTCATTAGGAAGGTATCTAGGGAGGTTATCCCTAAGGAATACCTAATTAACCCTAGGAGCTCAAATCGATTTTGGGTTCCTAAGAGCGTGATTGATTCACGCTAAGATGGGTTTAGGGTGTGCCAACCTTGATTGGATGGGTGGTTAACTCAACCATGATAAAGGTGGCATTTTAGGTTACTTTCAAGGTTATGGTTACCTTGGAAATATCTTTGAGCCTTAATTTCAACGAATTTTAGGTTGTGTCAATATATATCTTGAAAACATGAAAATCAATAAAATTGACACGATCTAGATTTAGAGGTCATAGTGTATACCTTTGATTATTGGCACACTTTGGAAGGTCATGTATCAAGAGATGTGTGGTTAAGATGTAAAGGTAACATCTAGAGTGATACTCAAGTGCCACACAACTTGATGTCTTGTATTCACCATGCTTCATATGTTTTACCATATTTTTGCATGGAAGGAATGTCTAGGATAGATTACATCTCACAAAACAAGTCTTTTACCTTGATTGTGTATTTTAACACTTAGAAAGGGTGAGATGTTAGGTTTTGGAAATCATTGAATGTTAATGTTTGCAAAAATGAAATAAAACATTAAAATACATTAACAAATATATGAATAAAAGTATAATATCAATACATTCGATATACAAGATCTAACGTGATAAAATGGAATAATTAAGATGATGAAATCGAGATATGATTTGGAAATCGAGATATCGATCGACCGATAACATCAATACGATACGGCCATCGATCGAGTGCTAGCATGACTCGATCGATTGAACATCACGATCGATGAGGACATCGATCGACTGATGGTAATGCTCACCAAGTCGAAGGCCATCGATCGAGTGCTCGAGCGATGCCGAGTGATGCACATCGATCGTGATGAGCAATATCGGTCGACCGATGATACTCTTGTAGCGCGTTCTGAAGGTTGATCGCCGATCGGCCGGATCGATCGATCACGGCTCGGTAGGCCGGTAGTAAATCGCCGTATCGATCGGTGATGCTCCACATCGATCAATCGCATTTTTATAATGCCGAACCGCTAGGGTTCGGCGTCTTCACGCGACGAGCTCTCTCTTCTCCTTTCCTTCTCCGATCGCCGTCTCCCTCTTCGACCAACTCTTCCGGCCGTGCCAACCTCCCAAGTGTTAGGTTTGAATGACGAGTCTCTCCTCTTCCATTTTCCACCTATTTGGAGCCCTAGTTCGTGCGATTTAGGGTTTATTTTTCCTGTTCCGATTAGGGTTCCGGCGTCTAAAGCTCTTCGATGACTTTTTCGGCGATCCCCAGCAACATTTGAGTCTTCCTTCCGGCCACACATTCAAATGGCGCCTAAGTAACGATTTTTTTCCGAGCCCTAATTTTCATCTCCATTACAATTTAGATTTATCTAATCGTGTATTATTGCCATTGCATGTCATATCATTACATTGCATTCATAATAGGAGAGCCCGTAGGAATGATCCACCCGAGGGTGAATCTCGATTGTACCAACCTATGTTGGTTAGGTACATCGATAGAAATTTTTTCAATCGACATTGTAGTGATGTCATGGAATTAATTGCATACTACAATCTAATGAAAATCATCTTATGCACGCATCCAATTAATGATGACCTTGTTAAGGAATTCTATCAAAACCTTAAAAAGGTGGATGACGGCCTTACTTACACTACTCGCGTTGCAAAACGCGAGTTAGAGTTCACTCCTGCGATACTGCAGAAGTTTCTCGAGTGTAGGCCTTCAGATGACACCTTTATCTTTTACCCTACCATGGATTTTCCTTTACCTGAGCCTTTTGACCATATCTCTATGGAGTCCATGCATGAGCATATCTTTGGTTATCCTCGTCCACCGGCCCAGAATCTATTTCCTATCACTGAGTTGTTTGCACCTGACAATGTCCTTTACAAGGTCATTGTTGGGTGTTTTCTTCCCATTGTCACACGGGGTCTGGCCAAGATTCGGCCTCCCCATCTTTTTCTTCTATATGCCATGCGTCATCAGTTAGATATAAACTTTGCATTAAACATTTTCCACTGCATTGTGCACTTCACTTCTCCTGTACAAGGGAAAGTGCATATGCCATTTGGTCATATCATCACAGCATGGCTCGACTCCGTAGGCATTAACATCCACAGGGGTTCTCTGAGAGCGCTATCGGAAGTGTACGACTGCATATCAGTTTGTAACTTCTCGCTAGCAAAGCTACGGATGGCCGCTGGACAGATGGAGTTGGCGCCTCGACCATCCCCCCGGGCACGCAGAGAGCCTCCTCCGGTACCCCGAGAGGCGATAGAGGACTGCGAGGATGCGGACACCACTGATGAGGATGACTGTGATGCGGCAGACACATCGGGCGGATCCATCGATCGCCGTGGTACCGAGTCCATTTCAGACTATCAGCAATGGCCGACGCTAGGCTATCGTCGAGCTATCGCGCAGCAGCTTCCTTGACGTCTGGATCGGATGGAGGAGTCCCAGAGCCGCATAGAGCAGCATTAGCTCGATATGCTAGAGATGATGCGGGCCTGGACCCTGAGTCAGCAGCCTCCTCCACCGCAACCTCCTGCGGACGATTAGAGGATATTAGATTTTTTTTGTGGTTGTCAGTTTTTGTAGTGAGATTGAGCATAGCCAATCTCCATTTTGAATGTAAAAGACAAGTTTTAAGTTAAATGAAATCTTTGTTTCTAAAAATCTTGTGTGTATGGATGAATATTTGTAGAATTGTATTGCATCCTATCATATACCATGTCATGACTTTGTTTAGGGTTATTTTAGATGTCATGTGTTCTTAAACTTCATCATATGTCATGACATCATGATCATTGGCCATGTTTTAATAATGCTATTATTTATGCCATGATCATACATTCATGCATTAACTTGATTAAAAATGATTTAAGGACTATGGCATGACTTGGAGTCCCAGTTATAAGGGAATCAAGTAGAGTTGCTTTAGAAAATGCATGAAACCCTAGTTTAGGGAGAACAAAACCCACATCTCACATCTAATTGACATGTATGTGTATGTATACACCCTAGATACATGTGAGATGCTAGGATATGAGTTAAGTTCAAGGTGCATAGTTTTTTGCATCTAGATGAACTAAAACTCATCTAATTTTAGTTGTGGATCAGTGGGAGAGCTTGTGTACACGTCACGTACATAGAGCCCAAGGAATATGATCCAAGATAAGGTTTTGAAAACATTTTAAAATCATTTTGAAAAACCTTGGTGAAGTCTATCTTTTGATAGCAATCACCATTGATGAAGTTGATACAAAGTAGGGCCAAAACATTGAAAATTTCAATGGTTTTGAACTTTGTACCAATTTCACTATTTAATGAGTAAAATAATTTTCAAACATTTTTCACCCATTGTATTAGTCATAAGTATTATACGTATCCAATTTCGTGATTTTTCGATATACGTATAATTAGTTATGATTTTTCAAAACTCATTTCTGATAATTGAAAATCGGGATTTTCAGTTATCGATCGCCTACTGGGTATCGATCGATGGAGGTTCCAATCGATGATTTCGAATCACTCACAGTAGCTGATTTGGGGTAAACAAGGTTGTTTAACCCGATTTCAGCTACGGTTATGGTCCCTTATCACTCCTAACCCTAGAATATGCTTTGGGAAGCATTATAAAGGGTGTAAATCCATTGGATATGGATTAGGAGAAGTATTTGGGGTTTGTATCAATTTTAAGGTGTTGGAAAGTTCAATGTTGAATTTCTAACCTTAATTTTGATGGTCTAGAGTTCCTATCGGCTTAGGGACTTCCCAAGGACATTGTTGGTGCAATGGTCAAGGGGGAGCAAGCTTTTAGGGGGAGGTATCCATCTTGGAATGATGGATGTGTTTTTCTCCTTGAAAAGGAGAAGTTATTGGGAGAATATGACAGCAATTGTGAAATTGATGGGGACTTTTGAGAGACCCAATTTGGTAATTGAGAGAGTAAATAGGAGTGTCTCTCTTGAGTGATATTGAACTTATCACTAGGAAGATGGTAGGCATCCTAAGTATTTTTGAACCAAGGGGGAGATTGTAAGATCTCATTGGGACATGAGACATTGACCCTCTTGGAGAGACAACTTTTTGCTGTTAGTCAAAAAGGTGGAGAATATTTAGGGGAAAACATTTGAAGAGTATTTACCAATTTGGGATAATTGGTAAAGGAGTGGAGTTAGTATTCTAACTCAATTATTTGTTTGGTTTTTGTCAAACATCAAAAAGGGGGAGATTGTTCGTCACGACACTGTGACTCGAGTTTGGCTCGAGTGATGTTTTGATGTGTTTTGATGTTTCGACAAAAACATATGACAATATAATTGTCAAGGAAAGTCCAAGCATGGGTCTTGGCAAATGGAAAGTCCAACATGTGTTGGCAAGGAAAGTCCAAGCATGGGTCTTGGCAAATGGAAAGTCCAACATGGGTTGGCATTTGAAGTCCAAGGGGATTAATATCAAGGCAAGTGAAAGTCCAAGCGAGTCTTGGCGTAAGTCCAATGTGCCTTGTGCGTAGATACCGCTAGCATGACATAGCCGACGGAAGCACCTGAAGGCTAGCGCGATGGATGAACAAGTCATGGATGACTTGGAGGGATCCGAGAGGCGTGAGGCTGATGGAGGTGGCTAGAAGGCTTAGGTCTAGGCTAAGGGTGGTCTAGCAAGTATGGGGGAACCATATTTGAGTTAAAACCTCATGTTTGAGGTGTGCCACCGACCGGGTGCCATGTGGCGCGGCCGACCGGACCGAGTCAACTAGGGTTTGATCGCGGTTATAGCAAATGACCGCCATAGGTTGGCAATGATCGATGGCTCGAGCGCCGACCGATCGATCGTGATCACCGACCGGTGCTCGAGAATTCGCCACGTATCGGAGTCGAGACTGACCGTCGAGTGAGGACTCCATCACCGATCCGATGGTCACAATCACGATCGATGGTAGTTCCGCTGGACTTATCCAACGTGGAACTAGCCGCTGTCTCACGACAATAAGGGCATCACGATCGATGGTCCCGATCAGTCGACTGATAGACCTTTTCCAGCACAGATTGAAGCTATATATGGAGCTCGTGATGGAGGAAAAAGTAATCGGTTCTTGAGGGCTATTGGGGGCGATTTGTTGGTGCAAATCAGGTCTCCAAGTGCAAGCAAGCAACCAAGCATTCAAGCAATCAAAACAAGTGTTGTAAAGTCTTTTCTTTACTTGTATTTCATATTCATTATTGTAATTGCTTGTATTTGTATCTTATTGTTGTAAGATTACTTGTAAGGGGTTTCTCCACCCTTGACTTGTGTCAGGAAGGAGTTTTATTGGTTAGTGGTGTTTGTGGCATCGCTAGGGTTCGTACAAACCCAATCCGTGGAGTAGGAACCGGTTCGGTTCCGAACCACATTATATGCTCCTGTTGTGATCTGTGTTGTGTCCATCTCGCTATTGCTTTTATCATTATATATATTCCGCTGCGCTAACGAAATTGTAGACACGAACGAGATTAAATTCCATCCACGATTGGGCGAAACGCTATTCACCCCCCCTCTAGCTTCCAAACGATCTCTAACACTTCTGTCGTCCTTTTGACCCTCCGCCGTCCTCCTTTAGGGTTAGAATATCTCCTCTTTTATAGCCTTGGCCTCCTCTTTAATTAAGGCAAAAGATTTTCCTTTAATTGAGATGAAGATCGCGGCTTCATCGAGTTGCTCGCAGAAAAGGAAATCTGAAATCAGGACAACACGCCGATGCCAAACGGGGCGTGTCTCGCAATTCCCATCGATCGTGTTGCGCTTGAACGGGGCGTGTCGAAGGCTGAACTGGGGCGTGTTAAGCGATGGAACTCTTGACATGGATGTGTCACTGATAACACGCCTGTGTTGTTTTGATACGCCGGTCGTGTCAACGCTTTGAACGGGGCATGTCGACTGCTGAACCAGGGCGTGTTGAAGACTAAAACTCCTGACATGGGCGTGTCACTGATGACATGCCTGTGTTGTTTTGATATGCCTGCTTCTTTGCCCTGTTAACACGAAAAACACCCAAAAGCAGTCTCTTTGTCCAAAATATGCTAAACTTAACTAAATCATGATAAAATACATGCCTAAGACATGAAATGAGATAAAATGCATGTATATGGAGTAGTGAAAACATAGCATGATTTACACACATCAAAATCCCCTAGTCCTAAACTTTTGCTTGTCCTCAAGCAAAGAAAACTCAAAAGACAACTTATTTGTGGGAATGCTAGACACCATCCAGAGGTATACAATTTGATCTTAATCTTTTCAAATCATTCCTAGTTGCCAAGTTTGAAAGATCCCTATATAGTGCACGTGAAAAGTTGACTAAAGTCATTGGACACCAATCCGGATTTGACATCCCTTCTATTGTAGAGCATTCTTATTTCCGGCATAGAGGCACTTACCTGCCTTAATGCATGGATCATCCTTACCTATCATCAAAAGGTCTCAAAGGAGCACTTTCTAAGAAGAAAGAAGGAAAGGAATTTATAGAGAGCATTTCCCCAGTAACTAGTTAGTCTCAAAGGGACACATTTTAGGTGTTTCCCCAGTAACTACTTGGTCTCAAAGGGGTGCTTGAAAACAATTCTAGTTTTCATTTTTTTTTGTTTTTTTTTAATTCAAGTGAAAGTGTTTCTCTAGTAACCAAGTTGCGCAGGCAAGTCTCCAATGGAAAATCGAGTACTCGTCCAATATGGGGGATTTAAATCCTTTTTTGGATACCTCAGACCTATAGACCATGTTAGAAGTGAAATAGGGTTCTTATCAAATAGGCAAAAAGGAATATCATGATCCGACCAATGTTCAGTTGTATTACGCTAGATGATATAAAAATGCAATGTTATGATATATGAAAAGATGCAAACAAAATATCACTAACCAAACTAAAAATCTAAGTAGAGACAGCATAAGCAGTAAAGGATGTGCATCGAAACTCACAAAATAGTTCAAGGTGGTCAATGGTCATCATCTTCGCTACTAGCATCCTCCTCTACCCACCTACATCGCTGCTCCTGGTAAAACTCCCGGGACTCCTGTCGAAATCTATCATCATCTTCCCTCCGGGCAGACTCAGCAGTGAAAAACTCATCAGCTCTCCTATAAAAATCAGCTGCCCTATCCAAATGTTGTGTCACCATACGATGGTGCTCCTCTGTAGCTTGGGCATACCGATCCCACATACCTATGTGCGAGGTATGCTCGACCCTGAAAGCTTCGAATGATGATCGGAATCCTGAAAAATCAAAAGAAGAGTACCTTGCAGAAACATTGTCAGTAGGAAACCGTGGGGGTTCAGGAGTCGAATGTGATGGCTCAGGGGCTATGTGAGATGGCTCCCTAGGAGAGGGTGATGGAGCATGGGCAGTGGGGGTAGGAAAGGGTCCCTGGACATCTCTAAAAAGCCAATTGGATGAATTACGTACAGTCATCCGCTCAGGGTTTGGAAGAGGGATTTTAATTCCATTTCTTAACACCAAACGATACCCCTCATCACATGCCTCAATCATCTTCATATTTATACAAGCATCCAAATCCAATCTAGGGCTAGTAGGACAATATTCAAGGTCATCCAATTCACATCCTAAGGCCACAGAAATCCTAGTGATGATACCACCTATGACTATGACCCCAGATGGACTATTACTAACCTTAACTAAATGTCTAAACATATGGGCTCCAGAATCAATATTAACTTCGTTTAGCATGGCCCATAAAAATTGTAACTCACTCTACCTAGCCACCCCTACACTATCATATCTTCCAGAGATTGTATTAGCCATAAACCTAAGGAGATAACGAAAAGTAGGATTAGGGATGTTAAATGATTTAGACCTAGATGCATCATAAGGGCGAGGGTTATCAGAAATTAATCTCCAAAATTGATGATCAATAAAATGTCTATGAATTTGCCTCTCCCCTCCGCAAGGAAAATCAAATATCATATTAAAATCACTTAAAGAAAGGGTAAACTCATGGTTCATTAATCTAAATTTGATTTTTTCTTCCTCACAATCCTTGCCTTGTAGTATTTCAGCAGACAGGGAGCTAAGGAATTCAAGAGTGATACTAGGGTAAGTAAGATGATGATGCGTGATAAATTCGGTCCAGCCTATCCTATTGGTCAACCAAGTTATGTCATCTCTTAACCCTAAGGTGGTCAACGTGTAGAAGTCTATAGTTCTTGTAGATACTAACTTCCTTTTTTCAAGCTTACTAAATTTAGACTTCATAACCTCATCCCTAAAAACAATTCCATATGGATGGCAGGAGGTCGGAGGAGGATCATTACCCAAATCCTGAGCTTTTCTCTTTCCCTTGTCCCTTGCCGAGGTAGAAGAAGCTCCTCCTCTAGTCTTCACTCGCTTACTCATGGTGATTGGGGAGGGAGAGATAGCAGGTTAGCTCCTCGGCTCCTCGAGAGAGACCGGCGGCAGCTGCTTCAAGCTTGTATCGCGAGTGGAAAATTAGGGCGTGCTCGGGCCGGCTTTAGAGGGCTATCCGCAACATAGGCGTGTCGGGCATCCTCTTACACAAATACCCGACCCATTTAAGCATGACATAAGCATGCTTCCGTCCGGCCCAGGCATGCCTCCGTCCGGCCCAGGCGTGCCGCAGGTGAGAAAGGTGCGACATGGGCATGCTCAGCAGCACGCTCGACCTGTGTTTTCTTCGGGTAACCTCAACACGCTTGTGTCATTCGGCACAGGCAGGTCATGTCAATTTGGCACGTAGTGGCACGTTTAACATGTCGTGTCCTGTAAACCTGAAAAAATAAAAAATAGAATAAAAATAAAATAAAATGACTAAAAAAATGAAAATAGCTTGGGTTGCCTCCCAAGAAGAGCTTGTTTAAGGTCGTTAGCTTTACCCCTCAGTTATTCCCTAGTTTTGGGGATATGGCTCGAGGAGTGTGCTCTGCCCCTCTTCCTCCTCAACCAGCTCAGATTAGCATTAATGATCATAGGATAAGTAGAGTTTTCGCCAAGAAATCCATACCTGAGTGTTGATGGAAGAGGCTTAAGTTCTACCTGTGGTGTTAGGTTAGGGTCGGAAATCTCCAGCTCTTTATCCTCAAAATCCCCTTCGAGCTTATTAAGATAAGTTTGTTTTGGTGCTCCTTCTAGTGCTATTGACTGGAAACTGTCAATCCTACAACAAACATCAAAAATAGAAGGTTATTTAACAGCTTTTGAAAGGTCGAATTCAATTTTGTCATTTCCAAATGCAAGTGAGAGTTTGTGGTTCTTGATATCTATCATTGACCCTGCAGTAGCCAAGAAAGGTCTCCCCAAAATGAGTGGAATGCATGGGTCTTCATCCATGTCAAGCACTACAAAATCGGCAGGAATAATAAAATTTCCCACCTGCACTGGTACATCTTCTAAGATTCCCAAAGGATATCTAATGGAGCGATCGGCTAACTGCAAGGCCATAGTAGTTAGTTTCATTTCTCCCAAATCCAATTTCTTGCATATGGAAAGAGGTATCAGATTGACACTGGCACCCAAATCGCAAAAAGCCTTATCAAAATTTGAGTCATTAATTATGCAAGGGATAGAAAAGCTACCTGGATCATTTAGTTTGGGAGGTACCATGTTCTTAATTAAAGCGCTGCACTCCTCAGTAAGAGCCACTGTTACATGCTCCTCGACTTTTCTTTTGTTTGTTAAGATATCCTTCAAGAACTTGGAGTATGTAGGCATTTGTTGAAGAGCTTCTATAAAAAGTATATTGATATATAGCTTCCTAATTACCTCAAGGAACTTACCAAATTGTTCATCCAATTTTTCCTTAATCAGCCTCTGAGGGAACGGGATAGGGGGCTTATACGTTCTTGGTTCCTTGTTCAACACGCTTGTGTCGTTCGGCATAGGCTGGTCGTGTTGGCTGCTGGAGTGACCCGACACGGGTGTGTCGGCTGACACGCACTTGTGGGCATTCTCTTCGTCAGGCATGTTGAACAACACGCCCTGGGTCAGGGTGTGTTGTCGGCTTCCTTTGCTATTCAACCCAGGCGTGCTGCTGTCTTCTTCCAACTCTGACACGCTCGTGTCCTTTAGCACAGGGGTCGCTTGTTGAGCTCTGTCTCCTTCTAAAATCCTTCCACTTCTCAAACTTATGGAATTACAATGCTCAGTTGGGTTTACTTCTGAATTTCCAGGAAATCTGCCAGGCATCCTTGATGCTGAGCTGGCAATTTGGGAAATTTGATTTTTTAGCATTCTTGTGTGATTAGTCAAATTATCAACCTTGCCTCCCAATTGCTTGATTGCCTCGGTATTATTTTGATGTTGCCGATTTGATTCTACAATATGCTGTCGAAATTCATCATTTATCTTCCCCTGACACGTAATAAAATTCTCCATCATCTTTTCTAAGCTCGACTTGGGTCCTGGCTGAAATCCCGAAGGTGCTCCAAAACTGTTCTGTCCAAAAGAATTTTGGTTGGCTCTATACAAGAAGTTGGGATGATTCCTCCAACCGGGATTGTACGTGTTCGAATAAGGGTTGCCACCATTAGGCTTCTGATTAAAATTATTTAGCGCATCTACTTGCTTAATCCCATCTCCCGATGATGGTGCGTGTAGGATTTGGCAATTCATCGCTACATGTCCTGTTACACCACAGATCTCGCAAGTGACATTAGATGAGTTTACAGTTGATACATTAAAATGTTTGAGCTTTTGAGTTAACGCATCGACTTTTGCACTGAGTAGATCAAGGGTACTTACCTCAAACTTACCTGGCATTTTAGTTTGATATCCTCGTTCTGTAGCCCATTGGTGAGAATTCATTGCCACATTCTCGATGATCTCAAATGCTTCATCCAACGTTTTGTTCATAAGAGCTCCTCCTGCAGCAGAATCAAGAGAAACTTTAGTAACATACGAGATTCCATTGTAGAAAGTATAAACAATGAGCCACTTCTCCAGCCCATGATGAGGGCATTGCTGTAGTAATCCCTTAAATCTGTCCCAGGCTTCAAATAATGTTTCTCCATCCTTTTGCACAAAATTAGTGATTTGATGACGAAGACTTGCAGTTTTGCTGGGTGGAAAATACTTGTCTAAAAATCTTTGCTCTAGCTGATCCCAGGTAGTTATGCAATCTGCTGGAAGAGAGTGTAGCCAAGCTCTAGCTTTGTCCCGTAATGAGAAAGGAAACAAGCGCAATCTAATAGCATCAGCTGAGGCTCCATTAAGTTTTAAAGTTTCACAAAATTCCAAAAATACATCCAAGTGCAGATTTGGATCTTCAGTGGGTGCTCCTCCGAATTGATGCTGTTGGACCATGGATAGTAGAGCCGATTTCAATTCAAAATTGTTCGCTTCAATAGGGGGTCTTCTAATACTCGATCACAATCCCCTTGTACTAGGTGCTGCATAATCCCTTAAAGGTTTATTCTCATTCTGGTCATCCATGTCGGAGGTCAGATTGTCTTCCTGACGTTGCTAAAATCGTCTTCTAGCAAGGAACGTTCTCTCTATCTCAGTATCAATATCGAGAATTTCCCTATTAAGTCTGTGCATGCAACAACAAGAGAGGCTCCCAAAACAAGAGTTCAGAATAGACACAAAGAATAGAAACAAAAACAGAAATCTAGATTAACTAAATCATGCTCAATTCAATATTGAGTTCCAATCCCCGGCAACGGCGCCAAAAACTTGATGTGTTATTTTCCGCAAGTGCACGGTTGTCGTCAAGTAATAGAAATATCAATCCCATAGGGATTGGGACAATTACCGAATGATCATGATACCAAGTTATCTAGTCAATCAATTTGTGGATTAAGCAAAGAAACTGAGAAGTCAAGAACAACGAATGAGAAGAACGAGCTAAAAGTCAATAGTTGAAGAGAATCTCAGGATATGGGTTTCACCACGTCGACGATTTATAAGGTGATTTAATTCTTTCCTACCCCTATTAGAGTTGTTTTGATGGAACCTATCCTAAGGTAAATCAACGGCCCCTTTCGAGGTCTACGCTAACTGTACCTATCAAACTCAATTTACCTGTCACGGTATTTGAGCGTAGGGGATCATAATCAGCTAAGGGGACCTATCATGAGACCCCCGCAAACCTCCCCAGTCTTACCTCCGTTACTTGGTAAAAACTGGATTTGATAGATCCATTAAGTCCATAAAAGTTCCTTTAGAGTCTAAATTTCCTTTTCACGATAGGTTTGCACACAGGACCATAATCAGCTAATGTTAGTAATATATGAGAGATGTCCTAAGGCAATCGCCTTATGTATGAACCATTTATATGATAAATGAAGATTCACTATTTGAGTATACATGTTTTATGTATTTGATTGGATCTTAAACTCATTTACTGAATGCCCACGATACGATTCACAGCATGAGAGAATTTGTGATTGGATCACAACTAGTGAGTATCTTTACATGTGTAATTGTGATGTATCGGAATTATCCCTAGTCGATGAATTGATGGATTTGGACACCATCAATTCTGTCGAGACTAGCACGACGTATACTCCTTGGTGTATCCAAGCAGCTGATTCTCACTAGCTGGAGACATTGTGATGTCCGGAGTTAATCGTGGATGCTAGTTATGGTAACTAGTTCATTGGAGTGACCAGCCGTGAGACTTCATATGGTTCTCTGCATATATAGATATGTCAATGAAGTTCTTACTGTGGCTTAAGTGCGATGTTCCTTTGACTTGCGGTATTCAAGTCATCTTGATCATGGAGACTTATGCTTTGACATCTTAAGCAAACATCTCCGAGGAGATGTGGACCCGAGATGATTGGGTATAAGTCGAAGTGATCGAAGGTGTTTGAATAGCCTATAAAGGATTCACCACTCCTTGCAAGGAGATGTATACCCATGGCCTCTCGTCGGATTGTTACTAAAGTCTTTGGCCAAAGCATTATATGTTTAGAGTATAGTACTCTTCGATAGATGTGGAGTAACTAGAATCCGTAGGACGAGGAAATAATACTTGGGCTAGGTGTGACGTAGTCAGCCTAGTGGGGACTGACACTATAGACCATATCCTGAACCAAGTGGGTATAAGATGAGTGAAGGGAATGGGGCACGATTCATTCGAAGCATCAAGGGTTTCTAAATAGTTCTCGATCAACCGCTGATCTTTTGGTTAATTGGGGATCATGATGTACTACTAGGTGCCACTCATGATCGTTCTATAATTAATGGTTAATTATAGACGGCCAACATAAACCGAGAACCTATTTGGTCACACGCACAACGAGTGTAATCCAAAGGATTTAAAACGAGCTTGAGAATGGGGTTCTCAGACCGAGAGAAACTAGGTTTGGTTGGACCAAACATAAAGCGAGCATGAAATTGTTTCAGTCGCAATGGAAGCGTGGATGGGCCGCGTCTTATGAAGACGTAATGGATGAACCAAAATGGTTTGGTTCTAATCCAATGGATGAGAATAAACCAAAGGGTTTGGTTTATTTTAAACGAATGAACCAAAAGTTGGTTCGGTTCGTTTTAACTTAAAATAAATCATCATGGTTTGGTTTATTTTAACTTATCTTAATGGAGCGGGTTAACGGGCTTTATGGATATGATCCATTAACTATTAAGAGAATTAGTTCTCTATAAAATAGGGCTTAAACCCTAACCCTAAATGCTAATGAAGTTTTGGCCGCCCAACCCTAGCCTCCTTTTGTTGTTGCCGCCCAACATGGTGTTGCCGCCAACTTCATGGAGCTGCTGCCACCTCCTTGCTGCCGGCATCCAAGCTTCAGCCGGCGATGCTCCGGCGACCCTCCGGTGATCTCTTGTGGGTTCGGTGATAAGGTGAGCTCCACATCTCCTTTGGCCGGCCTCTATTCCTCCACCAAAAGCTGTCCAGTTTTTCTGGACAGCTTGTTTCTTTGTTGTCGGAGCGCTTGGACAACGGTTAGTGCTCCGACAGCGCTAACTTATCGGGATTTGATCTCTCGGTAATCCTCTGAGGTGGAGGACGGCGATCTGGCCAATCGGTTACGAATACCTCTCCGGAGAAGCGAGTTTTGAGAACTCGTTTTAGGATCCGAATTTGGATTCGGATCGTGATCATCTCTATATCACGTCGTCTTCAACACGAGGCTAGTAACCCGTACGAAGACGAAGCTCGTGGCTTAGAGAAGTCATCCCGAGGAACTCGGCGTGGATACGGATAGAGACGATTCTAGCGAGGATCGTTCCGGTTGATGCCGTTCCCGCTACACGTCATACGAAAGGTATAACGTAGTTAAATTTCCTTTTATTGCAAATTTAAATTTACGGTTATTTCTACACTTGTTGTAATATGCATGCGTGTGTTGTGTGTGTTGTAATAAATAGGAGTATTTATTATTTTAATTGCTTCCGCTGTTCTCATGTTTACGAAACATGATCGAACACACACACGCCGCGGTGCCGGAAACCCAACAGTGGTATCAGAGCCCAGGTTGTGTTTCGACATAATCGTAAAATGGTTTTGCGATAGTCATAATGTATTTCTGGAAATTTTCTAATTTTGGAAATTTAGAAGTATTTATGGAAATTTTTTAATTTTGGAAAGTCTAGAAGTATTTATGGAAATCTTCCACTTTTGGAAAGTTGGAAGTATTTATGGAAATTGATATTTTCCATAAATAAAATATTTGATTAGATTCTGGAAATTTGTTTCCTAATTTAATCATGATTTTATTTGGGAAATCAAATCTTAAAATATTTTATTTCCATAAGTAGTTTTAATGATTTAGGAAATTGGTTTCCTAAATAGATTTTCCTTAATCAAATAATTCCATGAATAAAATATGTGATTAGATTTAGAAATTTGTTTCCTAATTTAATTATGATTTGATTTGGAGAATCAAATCTTAAACATATTTTATTTCCATAAATAGTTATGACATATAAGGAAATTATATACATGACATAATTGTATGCCATGTAATTGCATTAGATGCATAACATTATGCCATGCGTGTCGTGACATGTAGATGTATGCCATGTATACCATGCCATGTAGATAATAGTTATTTGCATGCAAAGAGGATGAGACATAAAAACCCTTAATCAATATTAAAGCCTACACCTTCCATTAATATGGTTAGAACCAGAGTTCTGTTTCTTGTTTGGGTTGTTGGACTCTCTCCAAGCCCGGCTCGAACCTGAATATGTTCAAACCATGGAATAGTTTAATACTAATATGGTAAGAGTCAGAGGTCAATCGTTAGCTTTGGTTGTTGGACTCTCTCCAAGCTGGGCTAATTGGTTGAATGCGCTCTAACCATATTAAAACTATGTCCTGATTAATGGGTTGGCTTTAACCTGGAGCATCGGCTTGTTGGACTCTCTCCAAGGTCGATGTAAAGGGAGGTGAAGTTGGGTGCTATGCATATGATGCATACTTGTTAATGTGTTAACAACCCGATGTATGTGTGAACATTCAATTAGTTGATAGCACATTGTGATAGTTGCATATACGTGATATGCAATCGGTATAGAAGATACCTACCATCGTAGTTATGAATGGCTTGTTGGACTCTCTCCAAGGTTGTTCATAACTATGATGGATATCAGCCCATTCGGAGATGGACCTACGATCTCCCGAAGTGATTTTGGGGTTTTTTGAAATTCGAAAAAATGAATGGGATTTATAAATGTATATTGATGCATTTTAAAATCATCTTTCTCATATATGCTCGTTTTGTATTTCTAAGTTAATATATTGATCATGATGTGTTTGAATTTGCGTTCCATTTTGGATTCAAATAAATTGACTGGGCCGAACTTCTTGGACTGGCTTAGAAACTTGAGAATTATTCTCAAGGTGAAAAGCTTGTAAATGTCCTCGAAGCGCCTCTTCCCGCCCGTCCTAGTGACGATGCAACTCTGGACCAATTGTTGGCCTATCAGAAACATGTGAATGATTCTGAAATGGTGAGTTGCATCATGCTAGCCACGATGGAACCCAAGCTACGAAAGCAGCATGAGCATATGGATGCTCATATCGTAGTCCTTCATCTTTGTGAGTTGGTTGATGAGCAAGTGAGATTCGAAAGGTTTGAAGTCTCAAAGTGTCACGCCCGCCCTCCCGGGACCCTAAATGTCGGGAGAGGCGGCGCGTGACGCGACCGTACATACATTTCATACAGCGGAAGACTTTATATATATATACTTCTTATTTCTTACAGCGGAAGACTTGAGACCTAAATACTTTTTTTTTTTCTTTTTAAACATAAATATGCATTAACACTTCTTCTTAACATAGAGCATGTTTCATAGCATAGCATGCATAGATACTTCTTCTTACTTCTTCTTTACTTCTTCTTATCAACATAACGCATTCTTCTTTACTTCTTCTTATCAACATAAAGCATGCATCATATATATATATAGATACTTAGGGCTTAGTAGGTTCATAACATCATTGTCATCGGGGGACATAAGTAAAGACATCCATAGGCATCATCATCATAGGTAATACATGTATAAGTAGACTTAATGATCTTCTCCACCATGCCACTACACACACACACCGACTTCACCTCCCTTTAGTTTATCCATCCCTTACCCTTATCTCGACTTAGGAAAATAAACTATAAGCACATAGGCTTAGTAAGATCCTGCCTACTCACCATCATCATTAATCATGACTTGTAGCATTTATAACATATAATCAATATATCATGTAACATACCTGGCATCATCAACTTAACTTGTAGCTTAAGTAACATAAACATAACATACATGGCATCATATGTAACTTAGTAACCTAACATCATAGCGTGCCATCGAACATAACATGTAACTTACACATCATGACATATCATCTATCATAACAGGTAACTTAAACATTATGGCATATCATCTAACATAACATGTAACTTAACAATCATGGCATATCATCTAACATAACATGTGACGTAAACAATCATGGCATAGCATCTAACATAACATGTAACTTAACAATCATGGCATATCATCTAACATAACATGTGACGTAAACAATCATGGCATAGCATCTAACATAACATGTAACTTAACAATCATGGCATATCATCTAACATAACATGTGACGTAAACAATCATGGCATAGCATCTAACATAACATGTAACTTAACAATCATGGCATACATATGCAAGATGCTTTTGAAAACATACATGTTAGGTACGTAAATATAGATCTCAACATATTTGGGCCCGGCATTGTACCACTTCTTCATTATCATAGCGCGCATCCCTAAATAGGCCCGAGGTAGCAAGTCTCGAACCTAATAGGTTCCTAGGCCCGAGTCTTATTCCATCGACCTAGGGGCAATCGTCATAGCGTAGAAGCCCATCCTAGGCCCGAGTCTTACTCCATCGACCTAAGGCATCTTGGAGCCCATCCCGTACTAGGCCCGAATCTTATTCCATCGACCTAGGGGCAATCATACATAGAAGCCCATCCTAGGCCCGAGTCTTATTCCATCGACCTAGGGCATCTTAGGAGCCCATCCCTTCTTTGGACCTTGTTAAGGTCTTGGTACAAGCCATGCAGAAAGTAAAGTACTTATATGCTTATTTATAACATAGCTTATTTCGTTAACATAGCATAGCATACTTCATTTCATACACATCATGCTTCATTTCATTAACATAGCATAGCATACTTCATTTCATAACAACATAGCTTATTTCATTAACATAGCATAGCATACTTCACTTCATAACACATCATGCTTCATTTCATTAACATAGCATAGCATACTTCATTTCATAACAACATAGCTTATTTCGTTAACATAGCATAGCATACTTCATTTCATACACATCATGCTTCATTTCTTTAACATAGCATAGCATACTTCATTTCATAACATAGCATAGCATACTTCATGGTATGAACTTCATTGTAACCTAAAACTCAAAGGTGGCCGAATGGCCCTTATAGGCTTTTAGGGTTTAGATCTTCATCCTCAACCCCCTACATGTTAACATCATTTCTTACAAGTAAAACAAGCTATAAAACTTCAATAAAACACCAAGATCCATATTGGCCGAATGGTTCTTAGGGTTCATTAGGGTTAGCTTTTGTCCTAATCCACTTTAACCCCTAACATCATCATCTAGTTATAGAACATAGCATAAACATAACATGGAGCTTCATTTAGACCCTAGTCCATGACTTGGCCGAATGGTTCTTAGGGTTCATTAGGGTTAGCTTTTGTCCTAATCCACTTTAACCCCTAACATCATCATCTAGTTATAGAACATAGCATAAACATAACATGGAGCTTCATTTAGACCCTAGTCCATGACTTGGCCGAATGGTTCTTAGGGTTCATTAGGGTTAGCTTTTGTCCTAATCCACTTTAACCCCTAACATCATCATCTAGTTATAGAACATAGCATAAACATAACATGGAGCTTCATTTAGACCCTAGTCCATGACTTGGCCGAATGGTTCTTAGGGTTCATTAGGGTTAGCTTTTGTCCTAATCCACTTTAACCCCTAACATCATCATCTAGTTATAGAACATAGCATAAACATAACATGGAGCTTCATTTAGACCCTAGTCCATGACTTGGCCGAATGGTTCTTAGGGTTTCCTAGGGTTAACTTTTGACCTAATCCCTTTTAAACCCTAACTACATCATATAGCAATTTAAAACATGGCATTCATGAAACCCTAACCCTAATTTCCTAGGGTGGCCGAAACACATAAGGGCTCAACTAGGGTTAGCCTTTTAACCAACCCTCTTTTCCCATCTTAGCATCATCATATCCTTCCTAAACATAGATTTCAACTTCATTGGTAAACTAAAACATGCTTGGCCGAATATAACATACAAGTTGTTCAAACATTCAATCGCAACTACTCGTATGCAGGTGAGGGATACTTACTTCCTTCGCTTTGTTTTGGGTGGAGAAGATGACCTAAAGAAGTCACCTAGCTTTCTCCTAGCTTGAATGGGGCTCTCGGCCAAAGGAAGAAGAAGGAGAGGAGACAAGAAATAATCTTGCCATAGTACCCTTCTTGGTGCTCTTGACCCTTAGATGGTTATTAGCCCCTTAGATGAACCCTTCCCTTTGCCTAACTCTCTAGGGTGACACCCTATTTTGTTTTGGCCGAAACTTCAAGGAAGAAGGCTTAGGGTTTCGGTGGAGGATGAAGAGGAGAGGAAGAAGGAAGAAAGAAGTGGCCAAGTGGAACTTCTCTCTTCTTTATAAAGGGAGGAAGAGAAGTTTCTCTTCTCTTTGTCATGCCTCTTCATTTACTCTTATCACACTTATCTATAATTCCCCCTCTTCCTCTAATAATAAGCTATTGCTAAGCACTTGGTCATCACATGCATGGTAAGAGTTAACTCTCACCAAGAGGTTTAAGGTTCAAACCTCACCTCTCCACTTTTATTCTTTTATCATCATTTTTTTTTCCAAGATTCCATATATAATCTCCTAGACATGAAATTAAATTCTATACAAAAATTATTATAAAATTTCTAGAGCTTGGGATGAAAAGGGAGGAAAGGGAAAGGGAAAGGAAAGGGAGGAAAGGGAAAAGGGAGGAAGAAGGAGGATGAAGAAGGAAAGTGGGGTTTTACTTCCACTCTTCTCTTAATTCTCCTCTTTAATACCTAGGGAATGAACACCCATCTATATTCTTTGTATATTCTTTATATATCTTATCCATAAATTATCCTAGGGTCTAGTGGTGTCAAGGCTACCTCCCTATTAGGAGGTTCATGGTTCAAATCATACCTATAACCATCTTTTATTTATTTTATTTTTTAACCATTTTATGGTCTTAAAACCTATATAATTACTTTGCCTAGTTTAGAATTTTGCGGGCGTTACACAAAGCTCCTCTTCACCTCTGAGATGCTAGGAGGTTCATCTGTGGTACTGCTCAATATGCTGAAGACTGTGGAGTCTTCTGAGAAGCATGAGCAGGGGACGGTGCTGTTAGTTGATTCCTCGAAGAAAGGTTCTAAGAGGAAGTCAAAGGAACAGCAGAAGGGAAAGAAGAGAAGGGCTAAGAAGGTAGAACTAGCACAAAAGGAAACTTGCCATCATTATGGCAAGGAGAGCCATTTGCGAAGAAAGTGCAAGATTTATCTTGAGTCCGTGAAGAAGGATAAGGCATCGGATGCCCCATCTTCTTCAGAAATCTTCTTTATTGATTGTCATTCTATTTCCTCAGACACTTGGGTATTTGATAATGGGTGTGGCTCACATATATGTAATGACATACATGGGCTAAGGAATAGAAGAAGACTCATCAAGGGGAGAGTCAAATTTACGTGTTGGGAATGGAGCAACGGTTGCTGCACTCGCCAGAGGAACGTATTTGTTGGAACTCCCTGTAGGACTTGTCTTAGAACTGGACAATTGCTTTTATGTTCCTTCGTTGATAAAGAACATCATTTCTATTTTAAATAGAAATGGGTACCATTTGACTTTTAGTAACAATTGTTGTTACATAACTTTGAATGGAGTTCTTTATGGGACTGGAACTTTAAGCAATGACATTTATACGTTGGACGTATCCAGTGACATTTTCAATATCGAAGCGAGCAACACGCGTGCTCGAAAGGATAATCAAATAGACTCCTATATGTGGCATTGTCGTCTTGGCCATATAAGCAAGAAACGCATGTCCGAATTACACCGATGTGGAATTCTGGAATCGTTTGAATTGGATTCATACGATACATGCGAATCTTGCTTAAAAGGAAGATGACTAAGTTACCTTTTACTGGAAAAGGTGAACGAGTGGGAGAGTTACTAAGTCTAATACATACTGATGTATGTGGACCTATGTCAACTCAAGCATTAGGAGGCTATAGCTACTTCATTACCTTCACCGATGATCACTCACGGTTTGGGTATGTGTTCTTGATGAAACACAAGTCTGAAGCCTTTGAAAGGTTCAAAGAATTCAGAAATGAAGTAGAGAAACAACATGACAAGAGTATTAAAATACTTCGATCGGATCGAGGTGGTGAATACTTAAGTCAAGAGTTTCTTGATTATCTAAGAGACAATGGCATATTGTCTCAATGGACTCCGCCCTATACACCACAGCATAATGGTGTATCTGAGAGGCATAACCGGACCTTGTTGGACATGGTCAGGTCAATATGAATCATGCAACTCTTCCCAAGTCCTTTTGGGGCTATGCACTTCAGACAGCTGTTTACTTGTTAAACAGAATGCCTACCAAGGTAGTCTCAACTACTCCATATGAGATATGGAATAGTAAGAAACCTCAAGTATCTTACTTGAAGATATGGGGTTGTCCTGCTTATGTGAAGCGGACTGTATCAGACAAATTGGATGCTAAGTCTGATAAATGTCTATTTATTGGATACCCTAAGGAAACAAGGGGTTACCAATTCTATCATCCTGTGGAACAAAAGGTGTTTGTTTCAAGGCATGCTGTGTTTTTAGAGAAAGAGTTTCTCTTGCAAGAAAACAGTGGGAGTGTCGTCGAGCTTGAGGAGGCTCGAGAGACTCAAATAGACATTGATGAGATACCTGGTGAAGCACAACAGCCGATAACTCATAGTGATGAGCAATCAGCTGGACCTATTGTAACACCACATCTTCGTAGATCTGGTAGAACACGCAATATTCCTGAGAGATATGGATTTCTCATAAGTGAATCGAACGACGTGTTACTCATTGATGATGAGGAGCCTACCAGTTATGAAGAAGTGCTGACAAGTTCAGAAAGGGATAAGTGGCTTGGTGCCATGAAGTCGGAAATGGATTCCATGTATGAAAAACCAAGTTTGGAACTTGGTTGACCCACCTGAAGGGATAAAGCCTATAGGGTGCAAGTGGGTTTTCAAGAAGAAAACCGACATGGATGGTAATGTGATTACCTATAAGGCTAGATTGGTGGAGAAAGGATATCGTCAAAAATAAGGTGTTGATTATGACGAAACCTATTCGCCTGTAGCTATGCTTAAATCCATTCGGATGCTCCTGGCCATAGCGGCTCATTATGATTATGAGATATGGCAGATGGATGTGAAAACAACTTTCCTTAATGGAAACCTGCTCGAGGACGTGTATATGATACAGCCTGAGGGTTTCACATCGGTTGATAAAACCAAGGTATGCAAATTGCGACGGTCCATTTATGGATTGAAGCAAGCATCCAGGAGCTGGAATATCCGTTTTGATGAGACAATCAAAAAGTTTGATTTCTCACAAAATCCAGACGAACCTTGTGTGTACAAGAAGGTTAGTGGGAGTGCAGTCGTGTTCCTAGTATTGTATGTCGATGACATACTACTTATAGGAAACGATGTTTCAATCTTACAGTCAGTGAAGGTTTGGTTATCCAAGACATTCTCCATGAAAGACCTGGGAGAAGCAACCTACATCCTCGGGATTAAGATCTATAGAGATAGATCGAAACGGTTGCTTGGTCTTTCGCAGTCTACATATATAGACCGAGTGCTAAAGAGGTTTAGCATGTCGGAATCCAAGAAAGGTTTCTTACCCATAAGGCATGGGGTACACCTTTCGAAGTCTATGTGTCCACACACAGAAGACGAGAGGATTTGCATGAGTAAGATTCCCTATGCATCTGCAATAGGATCTATCATGTATGCTATGTTATGTACAAGGCCCGATGTATCGTACGCTCTGAGTGTCACGAGCAGATACCAGTCTGATCCAGGAATGGATCATTGGGTGACTGTTAAGACGATCCTTAAGTACTTAAGAAGAACTAAGGATGCGTTCCTAATATATGGAGAAGGGTACATGGTGATACGTGGGTATACGAATGCCAGATCCAGACAGACAAGGATGATTCCATGTCTTAGTCTGGGTATGTATTCACCTGGAATGGAGGCGCAATAAGTTGGAAAGGTTCCAAGCTAGACACTATAGCAGATTCTGCCACTAAGGCAGAATACATTGCAGCTTTGGAAGAAGCAAAGGAAGCGGTTTGGATCAAGAAGCTCATCTCTGAACTTGATGTGGTCTCATCAATGATCCAAACATGTGCTTCGCCGCTATCATCTTATCAGAGAGATCATCAGTAGGAACGAAATACAAATCGAGAAAATTCCCACTGAAAGGAACTTAGCGGATCCCTTGACTAAGGCATTACCTCAAAATAAGTTTGAGGGTCATGTTCGAGCTTATGGTATTGGATACTGTAGCGATTGGCATTAGGCCAAGTGGGAGTCTGTTAGTAATATATGAGAGATGTCCTAAGGCAATCGCCTTATGTATGAACCATTTATATGATAAATGAAGATTCACTATTTGAGTATACATGTTTTATGTATTTGATTGGATCTTAAACTCATTTCTTGAATGCCCATGATACGATTCACACGGCATGAGAGAATTTGTGATTGGATCACAACTAGTGAGTATCTCTACATGTGTAATTGTGATGTATCGGAATTATCCTAGTCGATGAATTGATGGATTTGGACACCATCAATTTACGAGACTAGCACGAGGTATACTCCTTGGTGTATCCAAGCAAATTGATTATCAGTGATGTCCGGAGTTAATCGTGGATGCTAGTTATGGTAACTAGTTCATTGGAGTGACCAGCCGTAAGACTTCATATGGTTCTCTGCATATATAGATATGTCAATGAAGTTCTTACTGTGGCTTAAGTGCGAGGTTCCTTTGACTTGCGGTATTCAAGTCATCTTGATCATGGAGACTTATGCTTTGACATCTTAAGCAAACATCTCCGAGGAGATGTGGACCCGAGATGATTGGGTATAAGTCGAAGTGATCGAAGGTGTTTGAATAGCCTATAAAGGATTCACCACTCCTTGCGAGGAGATGTATACCCATGGCCTCTCGTCGGATTGTTACTAAAGTCTTTGGCCAAAGCATTACATGTTTAGAGTATAGTACTCTTCGATACATGTGGAGTAACTAGAATCCATAGGACGAGGAAATAATACTTGGGCTAGGTGTGACGTAGTCAGCCTAGTGGGGACTGACACTATAGACCATATCCTGAACCAAGTGGGTATAAGATGAGTGAAGGGAATGGGGCACGATTCATTCGAGCTACTGAAGGGTTTCAGAAATAGTTCTGGATCAACCGTTGATCTTTTCGGTTAATTGGGGATCATGATGTACTACTAGGTGCCACTCATGATCGTTCTATAATTAATGGTTAATTATAGACGGCCAACATAAACCGAGAACCTATTTGGTCACACGCACAACGAGTGTAATCCAAAGGATTTAAAACGAGCTTGAGAATGTGATTCTCAGACCGAGAGAAACTAGGTTTGGTTGGACCAAACATAAAGCGAGCATGAAATTGTTTCAGTCGCAATGGAAGCGTGGATGGGCCGCGTCTTATGAAGACGTAATGGATGAACCAAAATGGTTTGGTTCTAATCCAATGGATGAGAATAAACCAAAGGGTTTGGTTTATTTTAAACGAATGAACCAAAAGTTGGTTCGGTTCGTTTTAACTTAAAATAAACCATCATGGTTTGGTTTATTTTAACTTATCTTAATGGAGCGGGTTAACGGGCTTTATGGATATGATCCATTAACCATTAAGAGAATTAGTTCTCTATAAAATAGGGCTTAAACCCTAACCCTAAATGCTAATGATGTTTTGGCCGCCAAACCCTAGCCTCCTTTTGTTGTTGCCGCCCAACATGGTGTTGCCACCAACATCATGGAGTCGCCGCACCTCCTTGTCGCAGATCCAAGCTTCAGCCGGCGATGCTCCGGCGACCCTCCGGTGATCTCTTGTGGGTTCGGTGATAAGGTGAGCTCCACATCTCCTTTGGCCGGCCTCTATTCCTCCACCAAAAGCTGTCCAATTTTTCTAGACAGCTTGTTTCTTTGTTGTCGGAGCGTCGTTTGGACGACGGTTAGTGCTCCGACAGCGGCTAACTTACCGGGGATTTGATCTCCGGTAATCCTCTGAGGTGGAGGACGAAGGATTCGTCAATCGGTTGACGAATACCTCTCCGGAGAAGCGAGTTTTGAGGACTCGTTTTGGATCCGAATTTGGATTCGGATCGTGATCATCTCTCGATCACGTCGTCTTCAACACGAGGCAAGTAACCCGTACGAAGACGAAGCTCGTGGCTTAGAGAAGTCATCCCGAGGAACTCGGCGTGGATACGGATAGAGACGATTCTAGCGAGAATCGTTCCGGTTGATGCCGTTCCCGCTACACGTCATACGAAAGGTATAACGTAGATAAATTTCCTTTTATTGCAAATTCAAATTTACGGTTATGTCTACACTTGTTGTAATATGCATGCGTGTGTTGTGTGTGTTGTAATAAATAGGAGTATTTATTATTTTTATTGCTTCCGCTGTGTTCATGTTTACGAAATATGATCGAACACACACACGTCGCGGTGTCGGAAACCCAACAGCTAAGGGGACCTGTCACGAGACCCCCGCAAGCCCTCATAGATACACTACCGCTACTTGACAGGAGTTTATCCCTAATTGGTTCTGGGTTTGGGGAACTTGGGTTCACTGTTAGGTACTTCCCCTTAGCTCCTTTGGTTTATTAATAAGAATCCAAAAACATATCAAAATAAACAATAATTCAAGTAGTATAGATTACATCATCCATCATAAATCGTCAAGGGCTACTCCCCCATCCTAAGATTACAAGGCACTACTCCATAGTCGAACAAGAATTGCTAGAGAAAGAAATTACGATACTTAGTGCCATCTGTGTGCCTCTGTCGTCGACTCCTTCCTTCTTCTGTCATCCTTTTGATCCTCCGCCGTCCTCCTTTAGGGTTAGAATATCTCCTCTTTTATAGCCTTGGCCTCCTCTTTAATTAAGGCAAAAGATTTTCCTTTAATTGAGACGAAGATCGCGGCTTCGTCGAGTTTCTCGCAGAAAAGGAAATATGAAATCAGGACAACACGCCCATGCCAAATGAGGGCACAGGTGTGTCGCGCAATTCCCATCGACCGTGTTGCGCTTGAACGGGGCGTGTCGAAGGCTGAACTGGGGTGTGTTGAGCGCTGGAACTCCTGACACGGACGTGTCACTGATAACACACCTGTGTTGTTTTGATACGCCGATCGTGTCAACGCTTTGAATGGGGCGTGTCGGCTGCTGAACCAGGGCGTGTTGAAGGCTGGAACTCCTGACACGGGCTTGTCACTGATGACACGCCTGTAGTGTTTTGATACGCCTACTTCTTTTCCCTGTTAACACGAAAAACACCCAAAAGCAGTCTCTTTGTCCAAAATATGCTAAACTTAACTAAATCATGATAAAATACATGCCTAAGACATGAAATGAGATAAAATGCATGTATATGGAGTAGTGAAAACATAGCATGATTTACACACATCAGTAACTCAAGCAATTTGGTTTTAAATAAAAAACATATAATTCGCTTTGAGTGTAGGGAAAGTGGGCATTACAATAGAAAGTGCCCAAAGAAGATCAAGAAGCCTCAACCAACACCAAACATCAAGGATGTCGATCCCCCAACAATCAAAAGCAAGGAGCAAGTGATTTGCTTCAAATACCCACAATCGGGATACTACCGGAGTCAATGCCCGAAGGGGGAGAAGAAGGGGCAAAGGGGAGCATTACAAGTAAGGGGAGCTTCTAAAGCAATCCCTAAGGTAAAATTAAATAATGCTCCTTCTTTAGTTAATAGACAAAAGTATGCTAGGAATTTCAATTCACTTGCTATTTATCATGAAAAGCATGCTAGGAACAATAAATATTTTTGTCTAGGAGCTAAGAGTATTCATTTCAATAATGAGGAGAAATTTGGGGCTAATGTCCCTAAAAATATTTTATCTAAAGACAAATCTAGGTCAAATAATTCTAGACCAATTCTATCTAGGGAGACAATTAGAAAGGTACAAGAGCACCTAGGTTTCAACCCCAAATGGACTAGGCATTTGCCTAGGAAGAACCATGCCTAAGGATTATAACAAAGTTCTAAAATTGGGCAATTAGAGGTTGAAAATCAAGCCTTGATGTCAAGGCTTGAGAAACTCGAAAATACCCTTAGAATTATGCAAAATCAAGTTAAGGAGGCAAATGGTCAAAGTCAAGGGTCTAGATCTCAAAGTCAACACCTAGGACCTAAGAGACAAAAGTCAACCAAGGGCAAGAAAGGTTTGGGTCTCAAACCTAAGCCTAAGGTGACTTATCATAGTGTTGTTGGGTTTCCGGCACCGCGACTTGTGTGTGTTCGATCACATTTCGTAAACATGAACACAGCGGAAGCAATAAAAATAATAAATCTACATTTATTACAACACACACAACACACGCATGCATATTACAACAAGTGTAGACATAACCGTAAATTTAAATTTGCAATAAAAGGAAATTTATCTACGTTATACCTTTCGTATGACGTGTAGCGGGAACGACATCAACCGGAACGATCCTCGCTAGAATCGTCTCTATCCGTATCCACGCCGAGTTCCTCGGGATGACTTCGCTAAGCCATGAGCTTCGTCTTCGTACGGGTTACTAGCCTCGTGTTGAAGACGACGTGATCGAGAGATGATCACGATCCGAATCCAAATTCGGATCCTAATACGAGTTCTCAAAACTCGCTTCTCCGGAGAGGTATTCGTCAATCAATTGACGAATCCTTCGTCCTCCACCTCAGAGGATTACCGGAGATCGAATCCCTGGTAAGTTAGCCGCTGTCGGAGCTCTAATTGTCGTCCAAACGACGCTCCGACGAGAGGAGAACAAGCTGTCCAGAAAACTGGACAGCTTTGGTGGAGGTGATAGGCGCCGGCCAACCAAGGGAGATAGAGCTCACCTTGATGCCAAACTTGAAGGAGATCACCGGAGCACTAACCGACAGCAGCTCGACGCCGGCGAGGGGGAAGGAAGCAGCCTTCTGGATGCCGGTTGGAGGAGCAATGGGCGGCGGTTTAGGGTTGGCGCCGAGAGCTCCCTCAATGGAGTGGGCGGCAACCTTAGGGCAAGGGGTTTTTGGATTAGGGCTTAATTATCCCTTAATCCCTCTTTTATAGAGAACTAATTCTCTTAATGGTTATTGGATCATAACCATTAGGCCTGTTAACCCGCTCCATTAAGATAAGTTAAAATAAACCAAACCATGATGGTTTATTTTAAGTTAAAACGAACCGAACCAACTTTTGGTTCATTCATTTAAAATAAACCAAACCCTTTGGTTTATTCTCCTCCATTGTATTAGAACCAAACCATTTTGGTTCATCCATTATGTCTTCATAAGACACGGCCCATCCACGCTTTCATTGCGACTGAAACGATTTCATGCTCGCTTCATGTTTGGTCCAACCAAACCTTGTTTCTCTCGGTCTGAGAATCCCATTCTTAAGCTCGTTTTAAATCCTTTGGATTACGCTCGTTGTGCGTGTGACCAAATAGGTTCTTTGTTTATGTTGGCCGTCTATAATTAACCATTAATTATAGAATGATCATGAGTGGCACCTAGTAGTACATCATGATCCCCAATTAACCGAAAAGATCAAAGGTTGATCCAGAACTATTTCTGAAACCCTTCAGCAGCTCGAATGAATCGTGCCCCATTCCCTTCACTCATCTTATACCCACTTGGTTCAGGACATGGTCTATAGTGTCAGTCCCCACTAGGATGACTACGTCACACCTAGCCCAAGTATCATTTCCTCGTCCTACGGATTCTAGTTACTCCACATGTATCGAAGAGTAGCTTACTCTAGACATGTAATGCTTTGCCCAAAGACTTTAGTAACAATCCGACGAGAGGCCATGGGTATACATCTCCTCGCAAGGAGTGGTGAATCCTTTATAGGCTATTCAAACACCTTCGATCACTTCGACTTATACCCAATCATCCCGGGTCCACATCTCCTTAGAGATGTTTGCTTAAGATGTCAAAGCATAAGTCTCCATGATCAAGATGACTTGAATACCGCAAGTCGAAAGAACATCGCACTTAAGCCCGCGATAAGAACTTCATTGACATATCTATATATGCGAGAACCATATGAAGTCTTACGGTGGTCACTCCAATGAACTAGTTACCATAACTAGCATCCACGATTAACTCGGACATCACAATGTCTCGGCCCGGTGAGAATCAATTTGCTTGGATACACCAAGGAGTATACCTCGTGCTAGTCTCGGCGAATTGATGGTGTCCAAATCCATCAATTCATCGACTAGGGATAATTTGATACATCACAATTACACATGTAGAGATACTCACTAGTTGTGATCCAATCACAAATTCTCTCATCTTTGTGAATCGTATATATGGACATTGATAAATGAGTTTAAGATCCAATCAAATACATAAAACATGTATACTCAAATAGTGAATCTTCATTTATCATATAAATGGTTCATACATAAGGCGATTGCCTTAGGACATCTCTCATATATTACTAACAGACTCCCACTTGGCTTAATGTCAATCGCTACGGTATCCAATACCATAAGCTCTAACATGACCCTCAAACTTATTTTGAGGTAATGCCTTAGTCAAAGGATCCGCTAAGTTCCTTTCTGTGGAAATTTTCTCGATTTGTATTTCCTTCCTACTAATGATCTCTCTGATCAAATGATAGCGGCGAAGCACATGTTTGGATCATTGATGAGACCACATCAAGTTCATAGATGAACTTCTTGATCCAAACCGCTTCCTTTCTTTGCTTCAGAACTGTATTACGCCTTAGTGGTAGAATCCGCTATAGTGTCAAGCTTGGAACCTTTCCAACTTATTTGCGCTCCATTCTAGGTGAATACATACCGGACTAAACATGGAATCATCCTTGTGCTCGGGTGGCATCCATATACCCACGTATCACCATGTACCCTTCTCCATATATTAGGAACACATCCTTAGTTCTTCTCAAGTTCTTAAGGATCATCTTAACAACCACCCAATAATCCATTCCCGGATCAGACTGGTATCTGCTCGTGACACTCAGAGCATACGATACATCGGGCATCATACATAACATAGCATATATGATAGATCCTATTGCGGATGCATAGGGAATCTTACTCATGCAAATCCTCTCGTCTTCTGTGCGCGGACACATAGACTTCGAAAGGTGTATCCCATGCCTGATGGGTAGGAAACCTTTCTTGGATTCTGACATGCTAAACCTCTTTAGCACTCAGTCTATATATGTAGACTGTGAAAGACCAAGCAACCGTTTCGATCTATCTCTATAGATCTTAATCCCGAGGATGTAGGTTTCTTCTCCCAGGTCTTTCATGGAGAATGTCTTGGATAACCAAACCTTAGCGGTTGTAAGATTGAAACATCGTTTCCTATAAGTAATATGTCATCGACATACAATACTAGGAACACATTGCACTCCCACTAACCTTCTTGTACACACAAGGTTAAATGCGGATTTTGTGAGAAATCAAACTTTTTGATTGTCTCATCAAGCGGATATTCGACTCTGGATGCTTGCTTGATCCATAAATGGACCGTCATGATTTGCATACCTTGGTTTTATCAAGCGATGTGAAACCCTCGGGTTGTATCATATACCGTCCTCGGCGGGTTTCCATTAAGGAAAATTGTTTTCACATCCATCTGCCATATCTCATAATCATAATGAGCTATGGCGGAGCATCCGAATGGATTTAAGCATAGCTACAGCGAATAGGTTTCGTCATAATCAACACCTTGTTTTTGGCGATATCCTTTCGCCACCAATCTAGCCTTATAGGTAATCACATTACCATCCATGTCGGTTTTCTTCTTGAAAACCCACTTGCACCCTATAGGCTTTATGCCTTGGTGGTCAACCAAGTTCCAAACTTGGTTTTCATACATGGAATCCATTTCGACTTCATGGCACCAAGCCACTTATCCCTTTCTGACGAACTTGTCGGCCACTTCTTCATAAGCGGTAGGCTCCTCATCATCAATGAGTAACACGTCGTTCGATTCACTTACGAGAAATCCATATCTCTCGGGGAATATTGCGTGTTCTACGGATCTCTGAAGATGTGGTGTTACAATAGATCCGGTAGATTGCTCATCACTATGAGTTGTCATTGTGCTTCACAGTATCTCATCAATGTCTATTTGAGTCTCTCGAGCCTCCTCAAGCTCGACGACACTCCCACTGTTTTCTTGCAAGAGAAACTCTTTCTCTAGAAACACAGCATGCCTTGAAACAAACACCTTTTGTTCCACAGGCTGATAGAATTGGTAACCCCTTGTTTCCTTAGGGTATCCAATAAAAAGACATTTATCAGACTTAGCATCCAATTTGTCTGATACTGTCCGCTTCACATAAGCAGGACAACCCCATATCTTCAAGTAAGATACATGAGGTTTCTTACTATTCCATATCTCATATGGAGTAGTTGAGACTACCTTAGTAGGCATTACATTTAACAAAGTAAACAGTATGCGAAGTGCATAACCCCAAAGGACTTGGGAAGAGTCGCATGATTCATCATTGACTGACCATGTCCAACAAAGTCGATTCGCCTCTCAGATACACCATTATTCTGTGGTGTATATGGCGGAGTCCATTGAGACAATATACCATTGTCTCTTAGATAATCAAGAAACTCTTGACTTAAGTATTCACCACCTCGATCCGATCGAAGTATTTTAATACTCTTGTCATGTTGTTTCTCTACTTCATTTCTGAATTCTTTGAACCTTTCAAAGGCTTCAGACTTGTGTTTCATCAAGAACACATACCCAAACCGTAGTGATCATCGGTGAAGGTAATGAAGTAGCTATAGCCTCCTAAAGCTTGAGTTGACATAGGTCCACATACATCGGTATGTATTAGACCTAGTAACTCTCCCACTCGTTCACCTTTTCGATAAAAAACTTAGTCATCTTGCCTTTTAAGCATGATTACGCATGTATCGTATGAATCAATTCAAGCGATTCCGAATTCCACATCGGTGTAATTCGGACATGCGTTTCTTGCTTATATGGCCAAAACGACAATGCCACATATAAGTCTATTTGATTATCCTTTCGAGCAAGCACGTGTTGCTCCGATATTGAAAATGTCCTTTGGATCGTCCAGCGTATAAATGCCATTACTCAAAGTTCCGGTTCCATAAAGTCGCCATTCAAAGTTATATAACAACAATTGTTACTAAACGTTAAATGGAAACCATTTCTATTTAAGCAGGAAATAGAAACAATGTTCTTTATTAGAGAAGGAACATAATAGCAATTGTCCAGTTCCAAGACTAGTCCACTAGGGAGCTTCAACAAATAAGTTTCGATGGCGAGCGGCAACCTTTGCTCCATTCCCAACTCACAAATTTGACTCTCCTTGACAAGTCTTCTTCTATTCCTTAGCCTGTATGTCATTACATATATGTGAGCCACACCCGTATCCAATACCCAAGTGTCTAAGGAAATAGAATGACAATCAATAACGAAGATATTGAAGAGGATGGGGCATCGGATGCCTTCTTCTTCTTCATGGACTCAAGATAAATCTTGCACTTTCTTCGCGATGGCCTTCCTTGCCATAATGATGGCAAGTGCCCTTTTCTTGCTAGTTCGCCTTCTTTGCCTTTTTCTTTCCTTTCTTGTTCTTTTGCCTTCCTCTTAGAACCTTTCTTTGAGAATCAACTAATGAACCGCCTTCTCCTCATGCTTCACGAAGGCTCCACAGTCTTGACATATTGAGGCTCGGAATGGTGGATTCAATTTGTTCATCCGATAGTTCATCACAAATTGCAGAAACTCTTGGGCAAACAATGCAGAATTAAGTCAATACTTAACTCATGATCCATCACAAAACCGAGGGTAGCTAGCCGCTCGATGTACCCGTTCATCTTTAGCACAAACTGCACTACAGACGAACTTTCTTGCATCTTCGTGGTGAAGAGGAGCCTAGAGACCTCGAACCTTTCGGATCTCGCTTGCTCATCGAACAACTCATGAAGATGGAAGACCATAGTATTAGCATCCATATGCTCATGTTGCTTTTGCAGCTCAGATACCATCGCCGCTAGCATGATGCACTCGAGAATCGCCACATGCTTCGATAGACCAACATTTGATGCAGGTTGCATCGTCCTTAGATCGGGAAGAGGCTCTTGAGGACATATGCAAGCTTTTCCGCTTGAGAACAATTCTCAAGTTTCGATCCGAAGTTAGGCCCGATCGGTTGTTGAATCCAAAATAGTGCACAAATTCAAAGCGTCATGATCAATTTATTGACCTAGAAATACAAAGCGAGCATATATGAAAATGATTTTAAAATGCATCAATATACATTTATAAATCCCATTCATTTTTAATTTCAAAACCCCAAAATCACTTGGAGATCGTAGGTCCATCTCGAATGGGTGATATCCATCATAGTTATGAACAACCTTGGAAAGTCCAACAAGCCATTCATAACTACGACGGTAGGTATCATCTATACGATTGCATATCACGTATATGCAACTATCACAATGTGCTATCAACTAATTGAATGTTCACACATACATCGGGTTGTTAACACATTAACAAGTATGCATCATATGCATAGCACCCAACTTCACCTCCCTTTACATCGACCTTGGAAGAGTCCAACAAGCCGATGCTCCAGGTTAAAGCCAACCCATTAATCGGGAAATAGTTTTAATATGGTTAGAGCGCATTCAACCAATTAGCCCAGCTTGGAGAGAGTCCAACAACCAAAGCTAACGATTGACCTCTGACTCTTACCATATTAGTATTAAACTATTCCATGGTTTGAACATGTTCGAGGTTAGTAGGGCTTGGAGAGTCCAACAACCCAAACAAAAGCGGAACTCTGGTTCTAACCATATTAATGGAAGGTGTAGGCTTTAATATTGTTTAAGGGTTTTATGTCTCATCCTCTTTGCATGCAAATAACTATTATCTACATGGCATGGCATACATGGCATACATCTACATGTCACGACACGCATGGCATAATGTTATGCATCTAATGCAATTACATGGCATACAATTATGTCATGTATATAATTTCCTTATATGTCATAACTATTTATGGAAATAAAATATGTTTAAGATTTGATTCTCCAAATCAAATCATAATTAAATTAGGAAACAAATTTCCAAATCTAATCACATATTTTATTCATGGAATTATTTGATTAAGGAAAATCTATTTAGAAACCAATTTCCTAAATCATTAAAACTACTTATGGAAATAAAATATTTTAAGATTTGATTTCCCAAATCAAATCATGATTAAATTAGAAACAAATTTCCGAATCTAATCAAATATTTTATTTATGGAAAATATCAATTTCCATAAATACTTCCAACTTTCCAAAAGTGGAAGATTTCCATAAATACTTCTAGACTTTCCAAAATTGAAAAATTTCCATAAATACTTCTAAATTTCCAAAATTAGAAAATTTCCAGAAATACATTATGACTATCGAAAAACCATTTTTACGATTATGTCGAAACACAACCCGGGCTCGATACCATCTTGGTTTAGATCCAAGGCGTGTGTGTGTTCGATCATGTTTCGTAAACATGAACATAGCGGAAGCAAATAAAAATAATAAATCTATATTTATTACAACACACACAACACACGCATGCTATTACAACAAGTGTAGACATAACCGTAAATTTAAATTTGCAATTAAAGGAAATTTATCTACGTTATACCTTTCGTATGACGTGTAGCGGGAACGGCATCAACCGGAACGATCCTCGCTAGAATCGTCTCTATCCGTATCCACGCCAAGTTCCTCGGGATGACTTCGCTAAGCCATGAGCTTCGTCTTCGTACGGGTTACTAGCCTCGTGTTGAAGACGACGTGATCGAGAGATGATCACGATCCGAATCCAAATTCGGATCCTAATACGAGTTCTCAAAACTCGCTTCTCCGGAGAGGTATTCGTCCACCAATCGATGACTCCTTCGGCCTCCACCTCAGAGGAGTACCGGAGATCAAATCCCCGGTATGTTAGCCGCTGTCGGAGCACTAACCGTCGTCCAAACGACGCTCCGACGAGAGGAGAAGAAGCTGTCCAGAAAACTGGACAGCTTGGTGGAGGTGATAGGCGCCGCCAACCAAGGGAGATAGAGCTCACCTTGATGCCAAACTTGAAGGAGATCACCGGAGGAAGGAAGCAGCCGCAGCTGGACGCCGGTTGGAGGAGCAATGGGCGGCGGTTTAGGGTTGGCGCCGAGAGCTCCCTCAATGGAGTGGGCGGCAACCTTAGGGCAAGGGGTTTTTGGATTAGGGCTTAATTATCCCTTAAGCCCTCTTTTATAGAGAACTAATTCTCTTAATGGTTATTGGATCATAACCATTAGGCCCGTTAACCCGCTCCATTAAGATAAGTTAAAATAAACCAAACCATGATGGTTTATTTTAAGTTAAAACGAACCGAACCAACTTTTGGTTCATTCATTTAAAATAAACCAAACCCTTTGGTTTATTCTCCTCCATTGGATTAGAACCAAACCATTTTGGTTCATCCATTATGTCTTCATAAGACACGGCCCATCCACGCTTCCATTGCGACTGAAACGATTTCATGCTCGCTTCATGTTTGGTCCAACCAAACCTTGTTTCTCTCGGTCTGAGAATCCCATTCTCAAGATCATTTTAAATCCTTTGGATTACGCTCGTTGTGCGTGTGACCAAATAGGTTCTCGGTTTATGTTGGCCATCTATAATTAACCATTAATTATAGAACGATCATGAGTGGCACCTAGTAGTACATCATGATCCCCAATTAACCGAAAAGATCAACGGTTGATCCAGAACTATTTCTGAAACCCTTCAGCAGCTCGAATGAATCGTGCCCCATTCTCTTCACTCATCTTATACCCACTTGGTTCAGGACATGGTCTATAGTGTCAGTCCCCACTAGGCTGACTACGTCACACCTAGCCCAAGTATCTTTTCCTCGTCCTATGGATTCTAGTTACTCCACATGTATCGAAGAGTACCTTACTCTAAACATGTAATGCTTTAGCCAAAGACTTTAGTAACAATCCGACGAGAGGCCATGGGTATACATCTCCTCGCAAGGAGTGGTGAATCCTTTATAGGCTATTCAAACACCTTCGATCACTTCGACTTATACCCAATCATCCCAAGTCCACATCTCCTTAGAGATGTTTGCTTAAGATGTCAAAGCATAAGTCTCCATGATCAAGATGACTTGAATACTGAAAGTCAAAGGAACATCACACTTAAGCCATAGTAAGAACTTCATTGACATATCTATATATGCAGAGAACCATATGAAGTCTTACGGCTGGTCACTCCAATGAACTAGTTACCATAACTAGCATCCACGATTAACTTCGGACATCACAATGTCTCCAGCCAGTGAGAATCAGCTGCTTGGATTCACCAAGGAGTATACCTCGTGCTAGTCTCGACAGAATTGATGGTGTCCAAATCCATCAATTCATCGACTAGGGATAATTTTGATACATCACAATTACACATGTAGAGATACTCACTAGTTGTGATCCAATCACAAATTCTCTCATGCTGTGAATCGTATCGTGGACATTCAGTAAATGAGTTTAAGATCCAATCAAATACATAAAACATGTATACTCAAATAGTGAATCTTCATTTATCATATAAATGGTTCATACATAAGGCGATTGCCTTAGGACATCTCTCATATATTACTAACAAGTGTTCCATTTGATTATGGGACACAAACAAGGTCTACGAAGACCAAGGTCAATAGGGAAGTCATCCCTAAGATTGACCAAGGTAGATGCCTAGTGGCTAGGGTTTCTAAGAAACCTAGGGTGGCCACTAAGAAGGTTATAAGGGGAGTTACCCTAGAGTTAACCATGGCAAGACCCAAATGACCAAGGCTAACAAGCCTAGAAGGGTCATTAGGAAGGTATCTAGGGAGGTTATCCCTAAGGAATACCTAGTAAACCCTAGGAGCTCAAATAGGTTTTGGGTTCCTAAGAGCGTGATTGATTCACGCTAGATGAGATTAGGGTGTGCCAACTTTAAATGGAAGGGTAGTTAACCAAACCATGGTAAAGGTGGCACTTTAGGTAATTTTCAAAGTCATGGACACCCTGGAAATAGATTTGAGTGTTAATCCTAAAAGATTTTAGGATGTGTCAATATATCTTAAAGATTATGAAAAATCAATCAAATTGGCACAATTTAAGTTTTAAAGTCATAGTGTGCCATTTTGGGTTTTTGGCACACTTGGGAGAAAATTGGTATTATGGCAAAATATACTTAATTATATCAAATGACAATTAATATTAAAATTTATGTATTAGTATACCTATACATTTTATATGTCATGCTTGTTTGTCATATAACATGTCATGACATCATATCTATTTTTAATCATTTAAAATGTCATGATCATGCTTAGGGTTAGGTTAAATGTCATGTATGCTTAAATTGTATCATATGTCATGACATCATGATCATTGACCATGTTTACTTATGCTATTATTTATGTCATGATCATACTTCAGGCATTTGAATTGATTAAAAATTATTCATGGACAATGGCATGACTTGAAGTCCCATTTATAAGAGAATCAAGTTGAGTTGCCTTAGAAAATGCATGAGGCCTTAGATTAGGATAACCAAAACCCACATCTCACATTACATTGACATGTATGTGTATTTATACACTCTATATACATGTGAGATGTTAGGATATGAGTTAAGTTCAAGGTGCATAGTTTTTGCATCTAGATGAACTCAAACTCTTCTAAAAATCATGGGTGGATCATTGGGAAAGCTTGTGTACAAGTTATGTACATTGAGCCCAAGGAATATGATCTAAAATAAGGTTTTAAAAACATTTTAAAATCATTTTAGAAAACCTTGGTGAAGTCTATCTTTTGATAGCAATCACCATTGATGAAGTTGATACAAAGTAGGGCCAAAACATTGAAAATTTCAATGGTTTTAAACTTTGTGTCAATTTCACTATTTTATGGGTAAAATAATTTTCAAATATTTTTCACTCATTGTATTGGTCATAAGTAGTATACGTATGAAATTTCATGATTTTTCGAATTAGGTATAATTATTTATGAATTTCTGAAATTCATTTCTGATAATTGAAATTCGAAAATTTTAGTTATCAGTCAATTGCCCTTGGTGGCTGTCGACTGATGGAGACGACAGTCGACTGATCTCTGATAGAGTCGATTGCTAAGCTGATTTCAGGAAAAACAAGATTGTTTAGCCCATGTTCAGTTACGGTAAAGGTCCCTAACCACTCCTAACCCTAGGTTATACTTTGGGAAGCATTATAAAGGATGAAAATCCATTGGATATGGATTAGGAGAGGTGTTAGGATGATGTATCAAATTTAAGGTGAGGAGAGTTCATGTTTGAACTTTGAACCTTATTTTTTATGGTTTAGAGTTCCTATTGGCTTAGGGACTTCCCAAGGATATTGTTGGTGCAATGGTCAAGGGGGAGCAAGCCTTTAGGGGGAGGTATCCATCATGGGATGATGGATGGTATTTTTCCTCATGAGGAGGAAAATAGAATTTTGAGATACCCAATTTGGAAATTGGGAGAGTGTATAGGATTGCCTCTCTTGAGTGATATGGGACTTGTCACTAGGAAGATGGTTGGCATCCTAGGTATTTTTGGACCAAGTGGGAGATTGTAAGATCTCATTAGTACATGAGACATTGACCTCCTTGGAGAGTAAACCTTTTTGATGTTAGTCAAAAAGGGAGAGAATGTTATGAAGAGTGTTATCAATTGTCAATTCGGAGAATTGGGGAGAAAGTGAAATTACCAATTTGGGATAATTCGTAAGAGAATTTGAGTTAGTGTTCTAACTCAAAGGTATATGTTTTTGTCAAATCACAAAAAGGGGGAGATTGTTAGTGCAATCGACCCAGGTCACCATTGACCGGACTCGAGTTTGACTCGAGTGATGTTTTGATGTTTGATATGGAAGTTTGACATCGATGTTTAACATTGATGTCTGATAATGTTTTGGGGAGATTGTTGGCACAATTGACCCGGGTCATGCTTGACCGGACTCGAGTTTGACTCGAGGGAGATTTTGATGGTTGATTGGAGTTGACCATGTCAATGAAAGTCCAAGTCTTGAGTACTTGGGATGGAAAGTCCAACATGGGTTGGCAAGGGAAAGTCCAAGCTTGAGTCTTGGCATTTGAGAAGTTCAACATGGGTTGGCAAGGGAAAGTCCAAGCTTGAGTCTTGGCCTTTAAGAAGTCCAAGGGGTTTGATATGTTGGTGCAACAATGCTCCAAGCATTTATATGTTTTGATGTTTGGCTAATCATCTAAGTTAGGCAATATCTTGTGATCTAATTAAGCATGTGTTTAAGTGACAGGAAAATCCAAGGATGAAGACTTGGTAAAAGGAAGTCCAAGTATGATCTTGGCAAAGGAAGTCCAAGGGATGGACTTGGCGGCATAAGACCAAGTTTGTAGTCTTGGCAGCATAAAGTCCAAGTGAACCTTGGCAAAGGAAGTCCAAAGTAAAGTCTTGGCAGCATAAGTCCAAGGTTGTAGTCTTGGCGGCGTAAATTCCAAGCATTTGGCAACCCAAGACATGACGAAACCGAAGGAAGCTCTTGGAAGCAAAGCGCAAAGGATGAACAAGTCGCGGACTCGGAGGGATCCTGAAGGCGCAAGGCTTAGTGAGGAGCTAGAAGGTTGAGTCTAGGTCTAGGGTATAAAATTAAGTATGAATTGCTCATACTTGATGAGTATCGATCGAACGATGTATCGAGATCGGCGAGTCGGGATGAAACCACGACACCGATCGGCCTTTGGTCAGCGATCGATCGATTCGATCGATCGATCGACAGTACATCGACCGATCAAGGGAAATGTCGCCACGCACGCGCCTCACTCGATCGCCGCTTGATCACTCGATCGATCACCCCATCACCGATCGATGGAGGGATCACCGACCGATCACCGGCCGCGTTGAAATTGCGGCTAATCTCCGCGGAGAGATCGCGTTTAAACCGTTGTCTTGGCGAATGATGATGGCATGCATTAGTCGACTGATCGACGCCCAACGGGAAAAACAGCCCCTCTTCTATAAAAAGGGGCCATGGGGAGCTTGGTGAAGCTAGTGCTCTTGCTCCTAACTATACTCTCGTGCTCACCAAGCCTTCCAAGTGTTTTTAGTGATTTAAATCCTCCTCTTCTCTTGTTCTTGATCATCCATCATTATAAAGAAGAGGAGAGCTTTGTAAGAAAGGTTTCTCCACCTTGGTTCATCCAAAGGAGGTTCTAGTGAAGGTTGATTAGGGCTAATCCACCTTACGGATTGCCGTGGAGTAGGAGCGTCATCTCCGAACCACGTTACATCGGGTGTTAGCCTTGTTTCTTGTTTTTGTTTGTGCTTATATTTGTATTGCTTCCGCTAACATTCTTGTAGAAAGAAAGAAAGGCTAATCACCCCCCCCTCTAGCCATTCCAAGGGTCCTAACAAGTGGTATCAGAGCCCGGATAGCTTGGAAGATCTCACCATCAACCAAGACATCAATGGCTCTTCAAGAGGGATATAGCATCGCCAAGCCACCGCTCTTCGATAGGAGTCACTTTGCGTATTGGAAAGGTAGGATGAAGTACTATCTTATGAGTAATATTGAAATTTGGCATAGTGTTGTAGATGGCTTCGAGGAACCGGTGGATGAACATGGACATCCTATTCCAAGCAAGGATTGGACAAGAGAAATAAACAAGAAATTTGAATCAAATGCAAAGGCCGTCCTCACCATCCAATGCGGCGTCACAATGGAGCAACTCAACAAGGTGGGGCCTTTTGAATCCGCCAAGGAGCTATGGGAAAAGCTCATTGAGCTAAATGAAGGTTCCAAGGAGTCAAAGAGGGCCAAGAAGGACCTATTAATTTGACAACTTCAAGCCTTCCAAATGAAGATGCATGAAACCGTAAGTCAAATGCATGGAAGGTTCAAGGAAATTGTAAACGGACTCCATATCATAGGTGAGCGAGTCGACAATCGGGATTTGGTAAGGTATATCTTACAAGCATTTCCTAGAAATTCTTTATGGACCTCTATAGTTGATGCCATTAAGGTAACTAGGGATTTATCTCAAATTAAAATTGATGAATTATTTTGTGAGTTTGAATTACATGAGCAAACTAACATGTCCTCTAAGGAAAAGGGGTTAGCTCTATTTGTTGAAAAGAAGGACAAGAAAGAAAAGAAGAAGAAGGAAAGAAAAGAAGCATCATCATCATCCGAGTCGGAGGATGAGTCAAGTAGTGATGGGGACTCATCTAGTGAAATGGCAAATTTCGTCAAGAAGCTTTATAGAAAGTCAAGAGAGTTCAAGAATAGAGAAGCAAGAAAGGGGTCTCATTCCTCAAAAGGTAAATTTAATGGCAATTCAAGTTTTAGCAATAATGTGATTTGCCATGCTTGCAACAAGAAGGGGCATATAAAGCCGAATTGCCCGGAGCTAAAGAAGAAGGAAGAAAAGGAAAAGAAAAAGAAGGACAAGAAGGAAAAGAAGAAGAAGGAGGCCATGGTGGCTCAAACCACATGGGACACACCAAGTGTTGAAGACTCTTCATCCGATGATGAGCTTTGCCATATCACACGCCATGTGCCACTCATGGCATTAGAAGATGATTCCGGCACATCAAGTCAAGAAGATTCTTCAAGTGATGAATCGTCATCTAGTGACGATGAGGTAATGAATTCTCCCAAGGTTATGCTTCTCTATAAATCAATTGCGTATCTTAAAGAAGCTCTAGATAAGTCAAAATCTAAGGTTAAGAGCATGAAGGTAGAACTAAAGGCTATTAAAAATGAAAAACCTTCACATGTTGATTCTTGCATGCTTAAGGAAGAAAATGACAAACTTAAGGATGAAGTTAGTGAATTAAAAGCATGTTTAGAAAAATTTTCATATGGCTCAAAGTGTCTTGATATGATTCTTAGTAAACAAAGAGAGGTTTATAACAAGGCCGGTTTAGGTTATAAGCCAAAAGAAAAAGAAGTTGCTTATATTTCATTAATAAATAGGAAAGCAACTATTAAGGGTAAGGTTAAGAAAACTTGGGTACCTAAGAAGTTTTTACTTAATGTTACCGATCCAAATGTTTGGGTACCAAAAGCTTGTGTTTTTCATGTGATTTAGGTAGGAGAGCGAGGTATGTGGATTGTGGATAGCGGTTGCTCAACACATATGACCGGGGATGTGAGCAAGTTCTCCACAATTAAATATGTGAAGAAGGGAGCGGTGTCCTTTGGGAATAGTGGAAAACTCAAGATATTAGGTAGAGGAACAATTGAGGTATTCCCCAAAATTGTTATTCACAAAGTCTTGCTAGTTGAAAATATGAAATTTAATTTATTAAGTGTTAGTAAACTTTGTGATGCAAACTATCATGTCTCTTTTGAATCCTCTAAATGCATGATTAGACACAAGGAATTAAATGATTGCATGTTAGTTGGATATAGGAAATCAAATATCTATTATGTTGATCTTTCATATGCTTCTAACATTTCTACTAAGTGTTTTGTTGCAAAAGAAGAGGAAAGTTGGCTATGGCATAGAAGATTGGGGCATATTAACATGAAAAACATAGCCAAGGTAGCCAAGATGGAGTTGGTCAAAGGGCTACCAAAGATCAAGTATGTCAAGAACAAATTGTGTGATGCATGCCAAGAAGGAAAACAAACAAAGGCATCACACAAAGGTAAAACCCTAACCAATACTTCTTTACCATTAGAATTATTGCATCTTGACTTATTTGATTGCCATAGTACTCCATCTTTAAATGGTAATAAATATTGTTTGGTTATAGTAGATGATTTTTCTAGGTATACTTGGGTCTATTTTATGAAACATAAGGATGATACCTTAGAAATAATCATAGGATTTAGTAAAAGGGTTGAAAATGAAAAGAGTCTCAAAATCAACCGGATCCGTAGTGATCATGGTGGTGAATTTGAAAATCTAAAATTTTCACAATTTTGTTTAGAGCAAGGGTACAAGCAGGAGTTCTCTTGTCCTAGAACACCTCAACAAAATGGGGTGGTGGAAAGGAGAAATCGTGCCCTACAAGAGGCGGCTAGAACTATGCTTAATGCATATTCTCTACCTAGCTACTTGTGGGCGGAAGCGGTTAATACCGCTTGCTATATCCAAAATAGGGTTCAAATCCATAGGTTTTTAGGAAAAACACCATTTGAATTATGGAATGGGATTATACCCACAATTCATTATTTCAAAGTCTTTGGGTGTAAAGTTTATATTCTAAACACCAAAGATAACTTAGGAAAATTTGAATCAAAAGCGGATGAGGGAATCTTAGTTGGATACTCATCCACAAGTAGAGGGTATAGAGTCTACAATAAGAGAACCAAAGGGATTGAGGAGTCTTCCAATGTTCAATTTGATGAAACTACTAGTACTTACCCTAGAAAGTCCTCCATTGATAAGGATATTAATGACAATAATCAAGACATTACCCAAAAACTTCAAAATTTGATCATTAGGGTTAATGATCAAGGGGGAGGAAGAGGAGACTCCGATGATGAAAGAAGGGTGGAAGATAACAATAATCAAATTGAAACCCCTTCTAGAAACCTAAGAATTCATCAAGATCATCCACTTGACCAAGTAGTAGGAGATCTATCTCAAGGAGTAAGAACTAGGTCATTTCATAGACCTCCTACTAGTCAAGTTGCTCTTATCTCACAAATTGAGCTCAAATCGATCAATGATGCATTACATGATCCGGATTGGATTTTGGCAATGCAAGATGAATTGGCTCAATTTGAGAGAAGCCAAGTGTGGGAATTAGTGCCTAGACCCAATGATAGCACCATAATTACTACAAGATGGGTTTTAGGAATAAGCTAGATGATCAAGGAAATATCACTAAATAAGGCTAGGTTGGTTGCTAGAGGATTCAATCGTTGAGGGGCTTGACTATGATGAGACTTATGCCCGTTGCAAGGTTAGAATCTATTAGGATACTCTTAGGTATGCTTCCTTCATGGGATTTAAACTTTACCAAATGGATGTTAAATCGGCATTCTTAAATGGTTTTATTAAGGAGGAAGTATATGTAGAGCAACCACCTGATTTGAGAACATAGATTATCCAAATCATGTATGTAAGCTTAGGAAAGCATTATATGGGTTAAAACAAGCTCCCCGGGCATGGTATGAAAGATTGTCATCCTTCTTAATTTCTAAGGATTTTAGAAGAGGCCAAGTAGATCAAACTTTGTTTATAAAGTCAACGTTAAAAGATATATTCATAGCCCAAGTATATGTTGATGATATCATCTTTGGGTCAACAAATGATGATCTTCTTCAAGACTTTATAAAAAATATGGAAAATGAATTTGAAATGAGTTTGGTTGGAGAGCTTACCTTTTTCCTAGGTTTACAAGTCAAACAAACCAATGAGGGTATTCATATCTATCAAACCAAATATGCAAATGAAATGATCAAAAAATTTGGTTTGGAAAATGCCAAAATTGTAACCACTCCTATGACCACTAGCACTAGGATAGATAGTGATCATGAAGGTAAATCAATTGATATTAAATTGTATAGGAGTATGATTGGTAGCTTACTATACTTAACCGCTAGTAGACCCGACATTTTATTTGCGGTAGGTATGTGTGCAAGATACCAATCTTGTGCCAAAGAATCACATTTGGTAGCCGTCAAAAGAATATTAAGATATATTAAAGGCACCCTAAATGTAGGACTTTGGTATCCTAGGACTAAGTCATTTGATTTGCTTGGTTATACCGATTCTGATTATGCCGGGTGCAAATTGGATAGGAAGAGTACTAGTGGTGGATGCCAATTTCTTGGGTCCTCCCTAGTTAGTTGGAGTAGTAGGAAGCAACATTGTGTTGCTTTATCAACCACCGAAGCCGAATATGTGGCTATGGGTGGTTGTGTAGCTCAATTACTTTGGATGAGGCATACTCTTGTGGACTATGAGCTACACTATTCTAACATTAAAGTTTATTGTGATAATGTAAGTACTATCAAGTTGACCAAAAATCCGGTACATCACTCTAGAACCAAGCACATTGAAGTGAAACATCACTTCATAAGAGATCATGTGGCAAGAGGGGACATTGAACTTAATTATGTAGAATCGAAGTCCAACCTTGCCGATATCTTCACCAAAGCTCTTCCTGAAAATGAATTTTCATCTTTAAGGAGAGAGCTTGGTATGTGCTTTGTAGAGTAAAATTCTAGATTTGCATGATCCCATGTTTATATGTTATCTTTATACCTTGATACATCTCACAAAAAAAACCTTAAGAAACCTTGACTTTTGTATTGAGACACTTAGAACCATGTGAGATGATAGGAAGGTGTACTCGGCTCATCATGCTTGTTATGATGTATTACTATGAGCCAATGACACACCTAGAGACATAAATACCTTATGGACCAACCATTGGGAAGGCTTGTATTCAAGTAATGAGTACATAGCTCTAAGAACATGGTTGGAAATTCCAAATCATATATATTTTAAACTATGTTCATTATATTTTCGAAAACAGGTTTCAAGTGAATCACAAAAGTGATACAAGGTTTGAAAATTCTTTAGAACTTTTGTAAGTTTCCAAATTTGTATCAATCTTGAAATCTGGAAAACATATATTTTTCAAATTCTTTTTCCTTAATAGAGTATGATTTCAGAAATGTGTACGCAAAATTTCGTGATTTCTCGAGTTTTCTGGAATTTCTACCGCATTTCTGAAAATGGGCTGAAAAGGTTAAAATTTCGATTTTAGTAGTGATCGTTGATACCATGATCGATACACTGGGTTTTCTGATAATAAGCTCCATTTTCTGATATTTGGTGTATTTTTTATGTCCTAATACTCTAGTATGATAATATTGCGTATAAACAAGTTTTAGGACTGCTTAATACAGTGGTTTAGGGAAAGTTTCAATAAATTCTTTTATCCCCAAAATCATTGTTGGTGCAAAGTTAGGATTTAACTTTTGAATTTTAGATTATGCTTTGCTTCAAGTGTAATTCACATCCTATCTTGGATTAAGGGGGAGCTTAATTTCAATCTAATACCTTAGTCCAAGATCCAACACTCTTAATTCTTCCATCCTTCTCTTTTTTGATGTATGTCAAAGGGGGAGAAGGAATGCTTAAGTTAGATGATTATGCGTGTATCTTTAAAGACCTAAATTAAATGATTGTCAAACATCAAAAAGGGGGAGATTGTTGGTGCAACAATGCTCCAAGCATTTATATGTTTTGATGTTTGGCTAATCATCTAAGTTAGGCAATATCTTGTGATCTAATTAAGCATGTGTTAAGTGACAGGAAAATCCAAGGATGAAGACTTGGTAAAAGGAAGTCCAAGTATGATCTTGGCAAAGGAAGTCCAAGGGATGGACATGGCGGCATAAGACCAAGTTTGTAGTCTTGGCAGCATAAAGTCCAAGTGAACCTTGGCAAAGGAAGTCCAAAGTAAAGTCTTGGCAGCATAAGTCCAAGGTTGTAGTCTTGGAGGCGTAAAGTCCAAGCATTTGGCAACCCAAGACATGACGAAACCGAAGGAAGCTCTTGGAAGCAAAGCGCAAAGGATGAACAAGTCGCGGACTCGGAGGGATCCTGAAGGCGCAAGGCTTAGTGAGGAGCTAGAAGGTTGAGTCTAGGTCTAGGGTATAAAATTAAGTATGAATTGCTCATACTTGATGAGTATCAGTCGACTGATACGATGTATCGATCGGGTCGAGCGTTGTCGAGTCGATGAAACTCGACCATCGATCACCAACCGCCTTGGTCGAGCGATGATCGATTTTGCGATCGATCGGCCGCCAAGTGCATCACGATCGATCAAGGGAAATGTCACACGCATGCGCGCCTCACTCGACATCGCTTGATCACTCGGATCGATCACCCCATCACGATCGATGAGGGATCGGTCGACCGATCACCCGCCGTTGGAAATTGGCGGCTATGAATCTCCGCGAGATCGCGTTTGGCCGTTGGCTGCGGCCGATCGATGGCATGCATCACCGATCCGATCGACGCCCAACGGGAAAAATAGCCCCTCTTCTATAAAAAGGGGCCATGGGGAGCTTGGTGAAGCTAGTGCTCTTGCTCCTAACTATACTCTCGTGCTCACCAAGCCTTCCAAGTGTTTTTAGTGATTTAAATCCTCCTCTTCTCTTGTTCTTGATCATCCATCATTGTAAAGAAGAGGAGAGCTTTGTAAGAAAGGTTTCTCCACCTTGGTTCATCCAAAGGAGGTTCTAGTGAAGGTTGATTAGGGCTAATCCACCTTACGGATTGCCGTGGAGTAGGAGCGTCATCTCCGAACCACGTTACATCGGGTGTTAGCCTTGTTTCTTGTTTTTGTTTGTGCTTATATTTGTATTGCTTCCGCTAACATTCTTGTAGAAAGAAAGAAAGGCTAATCACCCCCCCTCTAGCCATTCCAAGGGTCCTAACATGATATTGGCGACGTAAAGTCCAAACGAAAATCTTGGCAGCATAAGTCCAATGGTTGGCGGCTTAAAGTCCAAGCGGGAGTCTTGACAGTGTAAGTCCAATGTGCCTTGGCGGTGTAGACACCGTTAGCATGACATAGCCGATGGAAGCACCTGAAGGCTAGCGTAATGGATGAACAAGTCACGGATGACTTGGAGGGATCCGAGAGGTGCGAGGCTGACGGAGGTGGCTAAAAGGCTTAGGTCTAGGCTACGGGTGGTCTAGCAAGTATGGGGGAACCATACTTGGGTTAAACCTCATGTTTGAGGTTAAAACCTCATGTTTGAGGTGTATCAATCGACTGGTGTCATGTGGTAGTCGACTGGTGTGAGTCCACTAGGGTTTATCTGCGGGAAGTGTCCCAACAATCATCGTCGAGGTGGGCGGCCGATCACTGAGTCGTGATCGTGTGATCACCGATCGGGTGCTCGAGAATTTTGGCACAAAATGGAGTCGAGACTCGACTGTGGGGTTAGCAGTCGAGTGAAGGCTTCATCAATCGACTCATGGACATGATCAGTCGACTGATGTCCTATCCGTTGGATTTTTCCAGTGTGGATTACACCGTTGTCTTATTGCAACAGTGTCATCAGTCGATTGATGGTCCCGAGCAGTCGATTGATCGGTAATTTCTAGCCTAGGCAGTAGCTTTAAAGGGAGCTCGTGGAGGAGGAAATCACTAATGGTTCTTGAGAGCTTTTGAGGTGATTTGTTGCTGCAAATCAGGGTCTCCAAGTGCAAGTCAAGCAACCAAGCATTCAAGCAATCAAAAGCAAAGTGTTGTAAAGTTTTCTTTACTTGTCTTTTGTATTTGTATTGTATCTTGCTTGTATTTATTTCTTACTATTGTAAGATAACTTGTACGAGGTTTCTCCACCACCGACTTATGTCGAGAAGGAGTTATTTGTGATTAGTGGTTGCGTGTGCATCACTAGAGCTCTTTAGAGCTCGATCCGTGGAGTAAGAACCATTCGGTTCCGAACCACATTACATACTTGTGTAATTGCATGTTTTTCCATTTCATTATTGCTATTATTTCTATTTCCGCTGTGCGCTAACAAAAATTGTAGACCAACGCGATCAAATTCCATCTACGCATCCTACGATGCTATTCACCCCCCCCCTTCTAGCGGTCAACATTTCCTCTACACCCCCTTGATGTTTGCTACTTTAAGAAGAGTTTAAGTAATTGAAATTACTTAACAATGGCCTAGTGTTTAAAAAAGTTCAAGTTAAGTAATCAAAAACTAATTTTGATATGTAAAGAAGGGTGGATGCTAGTTATGGTAACTTGTTCATTGGAGTGACCAGCTGTAAAACTTCATATGGTTCTCTGCATATATAGATATGTCAATGAAGTTCTTATTGCAGTTTAAGTGCGATGTTCCTTTGACTTGTGGTATTCAAGTCATCTTGGTCATGAAGACTTATGCTTTGACATCTTAAGCAAGCATCTCTGAGGAGATGTGGACCCGAGATGATTGGGCATAAGTCAAAGTGATCGAAGGTGTTTGAATAGCCTATAAAGGATCACCGCTCCTTGCGAGGAGCTATATACCCATGGCCTCTCGTCGGATTGTTACTAAAGTCTTTGGCTAAAGCATTACATGATTAGAGTAAGGTACTCTTGGATACATGTGCAGTAACTAGAATCCGTAGGACGAGGAAATGATACTTGGGCTAGGTGTGACGTAGTCAACCTAGTGGGGACTGACACTATAGACCATGTCCTAAACCAAGTGGGTATAAGATGCGTGAAGGGAATGGGGCACGATTTATTGTAGTTCCTGAAGGGTTTCAGAAATAGTTTTGGATCAACCGTTGATCTTTTGGTTATTGGGGATCATGATGTACTACTAGGTGTCACTCATGATCATTCTATAATTAATGGTTAATTATAGAAGACCAACATAAACCGAGAACCTATTTGGTCACACGCACAACGAGCGTAATCCGAAGGATTTAAAATGAGCTTGAGAATGAGATTCTCAGACCAAGAGAAACTAGGTTTGGTTGGACCAAACAAGGATCGAGCATGAAATCGTTTCAGTCGCAATGGAAGCGTGGATGGGTCGTGTCTTATGAAGACATGATGGATGAATCAAATTGGTTTGGTTCTAATCCAATGGTGAAGAATAAACCAAAGGGGTTTGGTTTGTTTTAAACGAATGAACCAAAGTTGGTTCGGTTCGTTTTAACTTAAAATAGACCAACTCGGTTCGGTTTATTTTAACTTAAGTTATTGGAGTGAGTTAACGGGTTTTTGGTTATGAACCAATAACTGTTAGGAGAATGTGTTCTCTATAAAAACAAGGCTTAAGGATTTTGTGAAAACCTAATCCTAGTCTTGCCGCCCCCTCCCTCTCTTCTCCTTGCCGCCGCCCAACAAGGTTGCCGCCCAACAAGGTTGCCGCCCAACCTTGTTGCCGCCCAGCTCTTGTGCCACCATCAAAGCTGCTGCCGGCATCCAAGCTCATTCCGGCGACTTCCCTTCGCTCAGGTGACCAAGGAGCAGCCGACCATCCTCTTTAGGCCGGCGCAACCCCTCCACCAATCTGTCCAGAATTCTGGATAGATTCCTCCCTTCGTGTCAGAGCATCGTTTGTATGACGTTTGGAGCTCCGATAGTGGCTACCTTGCCGGGGTTTTGATCTTCGGTAATCCTCATAGGTGGAGGATGAAGGATTCGACAAACGATTGATGAATACCTCTCCGGAAAAGCGAGTTTTGGGGACTCATTTTCGAATCTAAATTTTGATTCGGATTGTGATCTTCTCTCGATCACATCGTCTTCGACACGAGGCTAGTGACTCCTACGAAGATGAGGCTCATGGCTTTGTGAAGCCATCTCGACGATACTCGGCGTGGATACGCATAGAGGCGATTCTAGCAAGAGTCACTCCGGTTGATGTCTTTCCCGCTGCATGTGATATGTCAGGTATACCTAGAATAATTTCCTTTTATTGCAAAATTTGAAACTACGATTATGTCTACACATGTTGTACTATGCATGTGTGGTGTGTGTGTTGTAATAAATTAGATTTATTGCTTTTTATTTCTTCCGCTGTGCACATGTTTATGAAACATGTTCGAACACACACTCGTCGCTGTGCCGAAAAGCCAATAGATCATCTCACCCATTTCTACATGATCAAACATATTATCCTTATGTATTCTTGTGAGATGACTTCAATTTTCTTTGATTAACTTTAATGAATTGAAACTAGTCAACCTTGGGTTAGATTCGGATTTAACACTAAGCTCGTCAAGTCACCTTTTCAAGAAATTGACTTCCAGGTCGTGGCGAGGCACAGAGGCCTTCTTTGATCGGAACAACGATCACTTTCTTAGACAAAGCTAAGTTTGAGAAAATAATAACTTGATTCACTTAAAATTATTTCCTGGTCTAACTAGTTAAGGATACGGCAAGGTAGCTTCAGCTAGTTCCACTTAGTCGAGTGCGCTAGATACGCCTTATCTAACTTGGACACACGGGACTTCGCTTCCCTAGCGTACTATCATCTCACCATGTCCTAGTACTATGTTGTCAAGAATTGACTAGTTATAGGTCCTATCTAACCATTCTAAAAATAAAAAGAAAAATACCTAAGCATACAAAATCTAATTAATAGCACAAAAAAATTTTGTACTAGCTCCCCCTAGACCATTGAATCGGTTCGGTCTTTCCACATACTGGATTTGGTCCTTGGGAACCCAGTACTTGTTAGATCCTAATTTAGAAATTAAAACGGTCTTAGGGACCCATGCTTGGACATATTTTTTATTTTATCTTACAATCGACATATACGACTTGTTAGCCATATTTGAGCTAAACCCAAGCCCAGCTTTGTTATACATAGCTCTTTGCGATCCAAGTAAAAGGCCATGTCCCTTGGATCCCAAAGTAAACTTTTCCAACGTATGCCTAAGGTCTTCGACTTGACTTTTCAAAAATGAGTTCTCAACTTCGAGCTTTTCAACTCGAGTTGATTCCTCCTCTTGAACTCGACTAGTCGAAGAGGTTAGGGAGACCTCGTGTTTAAGGAGTTTAACCTCCTCAACTAAGGTCTCGACCTTGGACTCGGACTTAGCTAATTTTCTAGTTAAGAATTTAATTGCATTATATAATGTGCTAAGTAAAGATCGACTTACCTTAAGTGACCCTTTTGAACCGGATGCGGATCCGTGGCTTGTCTTGAATAGTGACTCATCATCGGATCCAGACTCAGACTCTTCCTCAAGTTCGAACTCTTGTTCGGGCTCGGTCAGCTTGGCCATGAAGACGAGGTTGTCGTCTTCCTCCTCCGATGATTCTTCCCAAGTAGCGTTAAGCGCTTTCTTGGACTTGGGTGCTTTGTTCTTGAGTTTTGGACACTCCGACTTGATGTGTACGAACCTGTTACATTCAAAACATCTAAAATTAGAATTCGATTTAGATTTACCTTGATTGACGGATCATCTTTGCCTCTTGATCATCTTCCAAACTAGATTCACTATTTCGGGTTCCATCTCGAGGTCTACTTCTGACTCGTACTCGTCCTCTTCCTTGGGGGTGGCTTGTTTGCGACCTTCTTCGAACCTGCAAGTAAAGCAATATCTTTCTCAGGAGCCAAATTAGACTGTTCATGGAGTTCAAATTTAGAGAATAATTCATCTAGTCTAATCTTAGAGAGGTCCTTAGAAACCTTGTAGGCATCGAGCATGGATGCCCACAAGGTAGTCCTAGGATAAGCATTTAAAGCGTACCTTATAAGGTCTCGATTTTTGACCTTTTGTCCGATGTAGTGCAGGCTATTTACAATGTCTTCAATACGGCCATGTAGTTGAGTTACCATCTCGTGTTCCTACATCTTAAGGTTATATAATTTATTAAATAAAAGATCTCGCTTACACACCTTCGCGTCATCGGTTCCTTCGTGTAGTTCTACGACTTTGTTCCATAGATCTTTCGCACTTATGAAGGGGTTGACATGGTTTAGCTCCTCTTTGGACAAGCCACATTGAAAGATTTGGGTCGCCTTGGGATCGACTTCTACTTTTCTTTTCATGGCATTTATCCATTGATCGTAATCCAATGATATACCCACTTCATTAGTAGAAAGCATGAATCCGATTTGAATTACGATCCACATCTCGATTTGGGTCTTTATGAAGCACTCCATCCGACCCTTCCAGTAATGGAAGTCATCTCCATTGTAAAACATAGGTCGGACGGTGCTAAACCCTTCAAGATGGGCCATTTAAGAAAAGAGAGAAAATCTTGCAACGACAAAAACAAGCAAATGTACCAAGACTTTCGTCTTGGATTAGTAGTGCGGGAGAATGAATTTAAACAAAACGAAAAAAGTCAAAAAACCAAAAACAAATGAGAAAAATCTGTAAAAAGTTGCTAGATTGGTAGTTTCACCAAATCGTAGCGCCCTCAGCTCTGATACCATTTGTTGGATCAATATGAGTGCTAGAGGGGGTGAATAGTGCAAGAGAAACTTTTCGTTTTCATTTGTTTAAGACACGAATGCACAGCGGAAAATAAATAAAATACTTTTGTTTTTACTTGGTTCATAGCCTTCCAACTACTAATCCAAGGCCCTAATGGTCCTAGACCATGTATGGAAGGCAATCCACTAAAATACTCCTCGTTGGATGTAGGAGTTTAACGATTACAAAAGCACAAGAAAAACTTGAGGTAGAGAGACAATCCCTCCCTCCTCGTTACGATGAAAGCTTGGAAATATAAATTAAAAACAATTACACTGAAATGATAACTTCAAATGTTACCAACGACTAAGGATTTTGAAGGAAGAGCTTGGGTCGTCGGCGTTTTGGCAGTCCTTCGTCGTCGTAGGATCGTTGGAGAGTCGTAGCATTTCGAAAGCACTTGGGGAGCTTTTAAATAAATGGAAATGGGGTGGAGACCCCCTTCTTTTATAACCTTGAGAAACCCTAAACGTTCAGATCAGGTTTCATGAGATGATGCCACCTAGCCCTTGAGAAATGGTGATAAGTTTTGACTCTCCTCGAACCTGATCTTTGACCAACAGTCGACTGCCAGCCTTACCAGTCGAACTAATGCCCAACAGTCGACCACTACAAGCCAACAGTCGACTGCAATAGAAAGTTAGCTCAAAAATAAGTGATTTCAACGACCACCAACCGTCCGATCTTGACATAGACCTTTCTTTGGAAGTCTTAGTCGGATCGTCGCCTAAGGATGTCCCCGTACAGAGGACTCAACCTTGCATCACTCACTCACATGAGCTTACCTCAAGCTTTACATTTGTTGTAGCTTTACTTCTGGTCTCTACTTGAGTTCTTCAGCTTCCTCCGAAGTCCTCCTGGTGTCGCCCGACCACCACAGTTCCCTCCGAGTGTTGCTGACTTCGGCTTAGCTTAGCATTCCTGCACACTTGATTCAGCTCGTGAGATAAAAATATGGGCTTAACTTTGTGTCTTTTGCTATAATCAAAACTTAGGTTCGACTTAGGTGCTTACTGCACCAACAATTTCGATTGCTTTCCTTCTTAGCATGCATCCCATATTTTGTCTTTGATGTACTTGACTTTTGGTAATCCTTTCACCAGTTCCAACCTGTCTATCTTGGCAATGTTCTTCATATTGGTGTGCCCAAGTTGCCTATGTCATAGCTAACCTTCCTCTTCTTTTGACATAAGACACTAGTAGAAATGTTAGAAGCGTAGGAAAGATCAACATAATAAATATTTGTTTTCCTATAACCAATTAACATGCACTCTTCTAATCCTTTGTGTCTTATCAAACATTTAGTGGATTTAAATTCTACATTAAAGCCTTCATCACAAAGTTGACTCACACTAAGCAAGTTAAATTTAATGCTCTTGACTAATAAAACTTTATGAATGATGATTTTAGGTGATACCTCAATTGTACCTCTACGTAAAATCTTGAGATTTCCACTATTCCCAAATGATACCATCCCCTTCTAAACGTAGTCGATTGTGGAGAACTTGTTCACATCTCCAGTCTTGTGTCTTGAGCAACCGCTATCAATAATCCACATATTTTGGTCACCTACCTAAACAACATGAAAAATAAACTCCTTTGGTACCCAAGTATTTGGACTAGAAATATCATTTAAAAGTTTCTTTGGTATCCAAGCCTTCTTTATTTTACCCTTAATGATTGTCTTTCTATTAATTAGGGAGATATAAGCAACTTCCTTATCCTTAGACTTGTATTCTATACCGGTCTTATTGTAAATGACTCTTTGGTCTCTAAGAATCATATCAAGGTACTTTGAACCATTAGAAAACTTTTCTAAGAATGTTCTTAATTCAATTACTTGATTCTTAAGGTTTTCATTTTCCTCCCTAAGCATGTATGATTCACCACATAAAGATTCTTCATTTCTAATTGCTTTAATTTCAACCCTTAAATCATTAACCTTAGATTTTTTTATTTAACCAAAGAATTTTTTAGACAAGCAATAGTTTTATAAAGAAATTCTACATGAGGAGACTCTTTTACTGACAATGGGTTGACCATTGTTTGGCAATGGGTTAACTATATTGTGTTAGGGCAATCAACCCATGTATGATGTGGTTTTGATGTGTGTGGCAAAGGGTTTAAGTTAGATTGTTTATGTTGATTTGATATGTGTGTTTAAGTTGTGCAAGACTTAGTAAATCGCACATGGTTAGCTTGATAAAACTTTGGCGAGTTCACCATCTCATAGCTCGGGTCCTTGAGTCGGTGAAGGATGGCATTGCGGAAGTCGTGCGCTTGGTGCATCTAAGGGACTGCCGGATGAGGAGCATTGGAGTGAAGCCAAAGGAAGCAGACTTCAGGGCGAGACATGAAGGATGTCATTGCAGAAGCCGTACGCTTGGTGCATCCGAGGGGCGTGGCCGGACGAAGAGAGCTTCGGTGAGGGACTCCAAGGGAGATGAGAGATCGAGTGATTGTAACGGTAGCTCATAGGTGAACTTAGCCGAATGACTAAGTCAAGTGTCGAATGCTTAAACTTAGGTTTGAGGTTTACCCGACTGTAGGATGCTCAAACAAGTGTTTTTTTTTAGGTTTACCCGACACCAGTCAATGGCACTCGACTGGTATTCGACTAAGGGTTTCTAGCCCATCAGTCGACCGCCAAGGGATGGCAGTTGACTGCTATACCATTAGTCGACTGGCAAGGAATGACAGTTGACTGCTGAAGATGGTCGCGGCAAGAACCTCCATAGCCGATCGGGTCACGGCTATGCGATCATCGATCGTTGATAGTAGTAGTCGATCAAGCCTTGTACCGCTGACTACAACGGTCCATGATTTGACATATCGAGGCCGTTGAATGGTGATGACCGCTGACATGTAGCAACATTGCTTGCATGCCCAACGGGAAGGAAGCCCTCTTCTCTATAAAAAGATAGCTTGGGTGGCTTTGGGAGGGTAATGCTTCCACTCCTATTCATCCTCTAAGTGCTCCTACGCCTTCCAAGTGTTTTACTCCTTTATTCTCTATTTTCATTCATATTATTTGTGAGAAGGGAGAGATTCTTATAAAGAGGTTATGTCCACCTAGCTTGGGCTAAAGGAGAGACTAGTGGATTGTTGAGGGAGTGTTTCATCATACGAATCGTCCATGGACTAGCGGCAAAGGTCGTGAACCACGTTACATCTTGGTGTTAACGTTTGCATCTCTTTTCTCTTTGTGTTTGTCTTAATTGATTTATTTTAGCATTTCCGCTGTGCTAATTATATTTGTAGACAATTAAGACACAAGCGATTTCTATATACGACATTTGGGCTATTCAACCCCCCCCCCTTCTAGCCATGACACGATCTTCCAACAAGTGGTATCAGAGCAAGGTTGCTTTTCACCGGACTCACTGCTGCAATAAGCACAACAACAAAGATGGTCAACTCGAACATTCATCCGCCTAAATTTGAAGGGGACTTCGCTTGATGGAAAAAGTGAATGGAGGTATTTTTCGAGATCGATTTTGAAATTATGCTTATCATGGAAAACAGTTTCGAGATACCTAGGGATGAAGAAGAGAGGCTAATTGAAAAATCGAGGTGGACTAAGAAGCAAAGAGAGGAGCACCTTGCAAATTCAAAAGCCAAGCACCATCTCTACAACATGCTCCCTCAATAAGAGATCAACCGAATTGGAGAATGCACTAGTGCCAAGGAGATGTGGGAGAAGCTAGTGGAGCTTCATGAAGGCACATCCGAAGCCAAGCTAGCTAGAAGGGACCTTCTCTGATCGCAATTGAACAACATCAAGCTAGATAAAGGGGAGAAGGTATTATCTCTACACTCTCATTTTAAAGAAATAGTTAATGGTCTATCTAGTGTAGAGGAGAAGCTCTCCAACCGGGACATGATAATGAAAGTCATAGACGCATTCCCTCGTTCCTCAAAGTGGAGCTCTATCATGGACTCATTTAAATTTCAAGGAATCTAGAGGTAAGTACTCTAGAAGAATTCTTTTCTACTATGGAGCTTCACGCAACTAGACTTGAAGGTATAATAGAAGAACCGAGCACTCAATCAAGAGGAGTGGCACTAGTAGCCAACAAAGGGAAGAAGAAGGAGACTCCACCTTCCTCATTGGACGAATCATCATCTTCCTCATCAATGAATAGCAATGAAGAAGCTTATATAGTAAGGAAGGTGATACATCCATTAAAACATTTTAAGTTTAACAAATCTGATGATAGGAGGAGGAAGATTATATGCTACAATTGCCAAGGAGAGGGACACATGAGAGATGAATGCTCTCTCTTGAACAAGAGCAAGGATGAAAGGATGAAGAATGACAAGAAGAAGGAAGAGAAGAAATCGAAAGATAAAGGAAAGGGCAAAATGCAAAACTTGAAGGTCACATGGGACGATCCATCATCATCGGAGGAAGAAGGATTAACAAGCCTCACACTCATGGGGATAGATGACTTGGACTCCAACTCATCTGAGCAAGAAGGAAGTACAAGTGAGGAGGAGAGTTCAAGTGCAGGGGGAGCATCCTCATCGGATTTGGAACAAGAAGATGTTGGGGATCATTGACCGCTAGAGGGGGGTGAATAGCGCGTGCTAGTACCGATGATGGAATTCGATCGTGATTGCGTCTACAATTTTTGTTAGCGCAACAGAAACAAAGATAATAAAGCAATAACAAAAACATAAGCACACAAATACATGGATATAACGTGGTTCAAAACCGAACGGTTCTTACTCTACGGATCGAGCTCTAAAGAGCTCTAGCGATGCCAATGCAATCACTAATCACAAATACTCCTTCTCGACACAAGTCGGAGGCGGAGAAACCTCGTACAAACATTATTACAACAATAAGAAATGAATACAAGCAAAATACAAGAGAAAAATACAATGTAAGTAAAGAAAACTACTTTACAAGAGCTTTTGATTTGCTTGCTTTTGGTTGCCTTGAACTAGCCTTGAAGGACTGGAAAAGCACCAACTATTCTTCTTCAAATCACCCAAGAAAAACCTTATTTTGAGCCTTCCACGAACAGCTACTTTTATCCTCCATCGGGCTGGATTTCCGCCTGGCAGTCGACTATCATAAGGCCCCAGTCGACTGCCAACACTGTAGTTGTGAGACAACAGTTCAATCCACGTTGGAAAAGTTCCAATGGGACTCTCACCAGTCGACTGCCAACATTGGTAGTCGACTGCCAGCCCCGTAGTCGACTGCCCAGTCGGCTACGGAGCATTTTGTGCTCGCAACTCAACTGGCAGTCGACTGCCATCCATGGCGATGATCGCCAAGAATAATCGCTCAAATTAGCGATCGCGTGCACTACCAAGGCAATTTCAGCCCTAAATGGCAGTCGAGCTCTAGTCAACTCACGGCAGTCGAACCGGCCATAATGTCTGTCGACTGCCAACCTCAAAGATGAGGTTTTAACCCAAGTATGGTGCCCACATACTTGCTAGACCACCCTTTGCCTAGACCTAAGCCTTCTAGCCACCACCATCAGCCTCACGCCTCTCGGATCCCTCCAAGTCATCCATGACTTGTTCATCCATCGCGCTAGCCTTTAGGTGCTTTCGTCGGCTATGTCATGCTAACGGTGTCTACACCGCCAAGGTACATTGGACTTTACGCTGCCAACCATTGGACTTATGCTGCCAAGACTCCACCCTTGGACTTTACGCCGCCAATATCAAACCCCTTGGACTTCGCAAATGCCAAGACTCAAGCTTGGACTTTCCCTTGCCAACCCATGTTGGACTTTCCATGCCAAGACCCATGATTGGACTTCCCTTGTGCCAAGTACTCAAGACTTGGACTTTCCCAAATGCCAAGTTTCCCACTTGGACTTTTCATACCAAGTATCCATGACTTGGACTTTACCTTGCCAAGACCCATGCTTGGACTTTCCCATAATCATATGGTCAACCCTAGTCAACCATCAAAGTCTCCCTCGAGTCAAACTCGAGTCTGGTCAATTATAACCTGAGTCGATTGTATAAACAATCTCCCCAAAACATTTATCGACATCAATGTCAACTCACTTTGTCAAACCACTTTGTCAAACATCAAAACATCACTCAAGTCAAACTCGAGTCTGGTCAATCGTGACATGGGCCGATTGCACCAACAATCTCCCCTTTTTGATGTTTGACAAAACAAACCTTGAGTTAGGCCCCTAACTCAAACTCCCTTACCAATTTCCCAAATTGGTAATTTTACCCTCCCCCTTTTTGACATACATCAAAAAGGTTCTCTCCAACGAGGTCATTGTCTCATATCCAATGAGATCTTACAATCTCCCCCTTGGTCCAAAAATACCTAGGATGCCATCAATCTTCCTAGTGATAAGTCTCATATCACTCAAGAGAGGCAATCCTATTCACTCTCCCAATTTCCAAATTGGGTATCAAAAACCCATCAATTTTCCCAATTGATGACACTCTCTCAATAAGTTCTCCCCTTTCAAGAAGAAAAAACACATTCATCATCCCATGATGGATACCGCCCCCTAAAGGCTTGCTCCCCCTTGACCATTGCACCAACAATGTCCTCGGGAAGTCCCTAAGCCAATAGAAACTCTAAACCTTCAAAAATAAGGTTCAAAGTTCAAACTTGAACTTTCCACACCTTAAATTTGATACATCGACCTAATACCTCTCCTAATCCATATCCAATGAATTTTCACCCTTTATAATGCTTCCCAAAGTATATCCTAGGGTTAGGAGTGATTAGGAACCTTTACCATAGCTGAACACGAGCTAAACAACCTTGTTTTTCCCAAAATCAACTTGGCAGTCGACTACTTACAATTATTAGTCGAACTTCCCTACATCAGTCGACTGCCATCAGGCGGCAGTTGACTGATAACTAAAATTCTCGAATTTCAGCTATCAGAATCGAATTTTGAAAAGTCATAAGTAATTCTACGTATTTTGAAAATTCATACGTACATTACTTATAAATAATACAATGGGTGAAAAATGTTTGAAAAATATTTTACCCATAAAATAGTGAGATTGATACAAAATTTAAAAGTGAAGAAAAACTTCTAGGTTTTGGCTCACTTTGTATCAACTTCATCATTGGTGATTGCTATCAAAAGATAGGCTTCACCAAGGTTTTCTAAATTGATTTCAAAATGTTTTTGAAAACCTATTTTGGATCATATTCCTTGGGCTCTATGTACATGACTTGTACACAAGCTTTCCCAATGATCCACATATGATTTTAGATGAGTTTTAGTTCATCTAGATGCAAAAACTATGCACCTTGAACTTAACTCATATCCTAGCATCTCACATATATCTAGGGTGTATAAATACACATGCTACGTCAATGTGATGAGAGATGTGAGTTTTGGTTTATTTAATCTAGGGTTTCATGCATTTTCTAAGGCAACCCTACTTGATTCCCTTATAAATGGGACTTCAAGTCATGCCATTGTCCTTAACTCAATTTTAATCAATTTAGATGCATGAAATGATCATGTCATAATGATAGAAAAATAAATCATGGCCAATGATCATGATGTCATGACATATGATATAAAACTAAAGCACATGACATTTAATCCTAATTTCTAAACATGATCATAATATATAAGTGATGAAAATAAACATGATGTCATGTCATGGCATTTGGCAAACAAATCATGGAAAATAAAAAGTATAGGTATAAGAATACCTAAATTTTAATATTAATTGTCATTTGACATAATTAAATATATTTTGCTATATATTCACTTTTCTACCTAGTGTGCCAAAAACCCAAAATGGCACACTATGACCTCTAAACCTAAATTGTGTCAATTTGATCATTTTATCAAACTTCTCAAATAATATTGGCACATCCTAAAATCTTTTAGGATCATAATTCAAAACTATTTCCAAGGCATCCACAACCTTGAAAATTACCTAAGGTGCCACCTTTACCATTTTAGGTTAACTACCCTTCCATTTAAAGTTGACACACCCTAAACCCATTTAGCGTGAATCGATCACGCTCTTAGGAACCCAAAATCTATTTGAGCTCCTAGGGTTTACTAGGTATTCCTTAGGGATAACCTCCCTAGATACCTTCCTAATGACCCTCCTAGGCTTGTTAGCCTTGGTCATTGTGATCTTACCTAGGTTGATTCTAGGGGTAACTCCCCTTGCAACCTTCTTAGTGGCCACCCTAGGTTTCCTAGAAACCCTAGCCACTAGGCACAAACTTTGGTCAACCTTAGGGATGACTTCCCTATTGACCTTGGTCTTCCTAGACCTAATTTGTGTTCCATAATCGAATGGAACACTATTATAAGCCACCTTAGGCTTAGGTTTGTGACCCAAACCATTCTTGCCCTTGGTTGACTTTTGCTTCTTGGGTCCTAGATGTTGACTTTGAGGTTTTGACCCTTGACTTTGACCATTAGACCCTTGCATTTGATTTTGCATAATTTTGAGGGTCTTTTCTAATTTCTCAAGCCTTGATCTCAAGGCTTGGTTCTCTAATTCTAATTGCCCAATTTTAGAATTTTGATTTGGTCTTTGGGCATGGGACTTCCTAGGCATGTGTCTAGTCCATTTAGGATTAAGGTCTAAGTGTTCTCCTATTGTCCTAATAGACTCCCTAGGAAGAACGTTTCTAGGGACATTAGTCCTAAATTTCTCCTTCTTTGAAAGGTAGACATTTTTGGCTCCTAAACAAAATTCTCTATTTTTAGCATGCTCTTTATGATAAATAGCAAGACTATTAAAATTATTCCTAGCATGCTTTTGACTAGAATTTAAAGAACAAGCATTGTTTAAATATACCTTAGGGTTAGCTATAGAAGCTCCCCCTACTTGTAATTCTCCTTCTTGCCCCTTCTTCTTCCCCCTAGGGCATTGACTCCGGTAATGCCCCTTTGAGTTGCACTTGAAGCATATGATATGCTCCTTGCTCTTTTGACTTGGGGCACCGACATCCTTGACTTTTGGAGCCGGTTGAGCCTTCTTGACCCTTTTTTGATACTTACTCTTGTAGTGTCCGGATTCCCTACACTCAAAGCATATTATATGAATTTTATTATTAATTGGCATGCTTGAGTTACCTAGGGTGGTTGTAGGTTCCGGAATCAGATTTTGAGCTTCTTCATCTTGACTGAATGTCGAAGCTTCTTCTTGATGTTCCGGTGTGGAAGTTCTCTCCTCTCCCTCAATCCTTGAGGTGGATGCTTCTTCCACTTCCTCCACCGATCCGGAAGTTGACTCCCTATCAACTTCTGACTCCTCAAGCTCTTTAGATGGCGATGTGCTTGCTTGAGCTTGAGAGGGTGAGCACTCCTCTTCTTCTTCTTCTTGAACCGATGATAAATTTTCATGGAGCTTTGCCACTTGGCTCTATAGCTCCTTGGCATCTACATAATTACCTAACATACACAAGATATTGTTAGGCATTAAATCAATTAAAAATTTTATCACCTTATCATTTTTCTCGGATGCTTGGACTTGCTCTTCGGTCCATCTCTTCTTTTTGAGGAATCCACCTCTTGGATATTCAAATCCATCCATCAAAATGGACCATTCCTCAAAATCTCTCATCATAATAAAATCTTCAATTCTTTTCTTCCAAGAATTGAAGCCTTCTCGTCCGTATAGGGTGTAGGGCACCGGTGTGTTGATGTCCCAACCTAATTGTTCTTGGACTTCCATCTTCACCCTCTAGTGTGCTCCCTTAGTTGTTAAACTTCAAGAGCGGCCTCACTCTGATACCACTTATTGGGGATCGTTGACCGCTAGAGGGGGGGTGAATAGCGGGAGCTAGTACCGATGATGGAATTCGATCGTGATTGCGTCTACAATTTTTGTTAGCACAGCGGAAACAAAGATAATAAAGCAATAACGAAAACACAAGCACACAAACACACGGATATAATGTGGTTCAGAACCGAATGGTTCCTACTCCACGAATCAAGCTCTAAAGAGCTCTAGTGATGCCAATACAATCACTAATCACAAATACTCCTTCTCGACATAAGTCGGAGGCAGAGAAACCTCGTACAAATGTTCTTACAACAATAAGAAATGAATACAAGCAAAATACAAGAGAGAAATACAATGTAAGTAAAGAAAACTACTTTACAAGAGCTTTTGATTTGCTTGCTTTTGGTTGCCTTGAACTAGCCTTGAAGGACTGGAAAAGCACCAACTATTCCCCTTCAAATCACCCAAGAAAAAACCTTATTTTGAGCCTTCCACGAATAGCTACTTTTATCCTCCATTGGGTTGGATTTTCGCCTTGCAGTCGACTGCCATAAGACCCTAGTCGACTGCCAATACTGTAGCTGCAAGACAATGACTCAATCTACATTGGAAAAGGTCCAATGGGACTCTCACCAGTCGACTGCCAACATTGGCAGTCGACTGCCAGCCCCGTAGTCAGCTACGGAGCATTCTGTGCTCGCAACTCAACTGGAAGTCGACTGTCATCCATGGCAGTCGACGACTAGCAGTCAACTGCTCAAATTAGCAGTCGACTGCCAGCAGTCACTACCAAGGCAATTTTAGCCCTAAATGGCAGTCGAGCTCTAGTCAACTCATGGCAGTCGAATCGGTCATAATGTCAATCGACTGCCAACCTCAAAGATGAGGTTTTGACCCAAGTATGGTGCCCCCATACTTGCTAGTCCACCCTTAGCCTAGACCTAAGCCTTCTAGCCACCTCCATCATCCTCACACCTCTCGGATCCCTCCAAGTCATCCATGACTTGTTCATCCATCGCGCTAGCCTTCAGGTGCTTCCATCGGCTATGTCATGCTAACGGTGTCTACACCGCCAAGGCACATTGGACTTACGCCGCCAACCATTGGACTTATGCTGCCGAGACTCCACCCTTGGACTTTACATCGCCAATATCAAACCCCTTGGACTTCTCAAATGCCAAGACTCAAGCTTGATTTTCCCTTGCCAACCCATGTTGGACTTCCCATGCCAAGACCCATGCTTGGACTTCCCTTGTGCCAAGTACTCAAGACTTGGACTTTCCCAAATGCCAAGTGTCCCACTTGGACTTTTCATGCCAAGTACCCTTGACTTTGACTTTACCTTGCCAAGACCCATGCTTGGACTTTCCCATAATCACATGGTCAACCCTAGTCAACCATCAAAGTCTCCCTCGAGTCAAACTCGAGTCTGGTCAATTATAACCTGAGTCGATTATATAAACAATCTCCCCAAAACATTTACCGACATCAATGTCAACTCACTTTGTCAAACCACTTTGTCAAACATCAAAATATCACTCGAGTCAAACTCGAGTCTGGTCAATCGTGACATGGGCCGATTGCACCAAAAGAAGATTGGGTAAGTGAGGTAACAAATCTCCCTCCCAAAAAGGTTATTTCCATGATTACTAGCTTGATTAGAGATTTATTTAGGGCTAAAAAGAAAAACAAATGCATGCAAAATGAAATTAAAAATCTAGAAGAAAAATTGAAGAATGCTTGCTCACATGATGATAATGTTATTTCTTCTAGTACTAATGATGCATGTGTAGAAGAGAATAAGGCCTTAAGGGAAAAGGTAAATTATTTAACTAAGGCCCTAGAGAAATTCACATTTAGCTCGGCAATCGTTAGGAAATTCACAATTAGCTCGGAAATTCACAAAATGATAATTCCAACACCTTAAACATGATCATTGGGAGCCAAAGGGCAAGTTTCAACAAGAAAAGCCTAGGATACAAGGGAACTAAAAATGAAAAGGCTTACCATTATTTAATAGCTAGAGGACAATCGTTAGGAAATGGATCCCAAAGGAATACTTGGTGAACCCCATTGGAAAGAATTTATATTGGGTTCCCAAGTCAATCCTTAAGGGTTAGAGAAACCTAGGATAGTCAACTATAGTTGGACTTATTTTATATCATGCTAAATGGTTGACTTATGTTGACATTGGGTAGTATTTGATTTATCATGAGCATGTTTGGTGATAATGATATGAATCATGATTTGTGATACTTGTTTTTATTATCATGATAATATGTGACTTATGATTTGAATGATAATACTTGTGTTATAATCATGATGGATGATATACTTGCTTTATAATAATACTTAACCTTGGTAGAAATTGCATGAAATTGATAGTTAAGTATAAATACCTTAGTCACATCTCACATTCACCATAAGGCTAACTTGATTGAAAAACATAGCATGGGTGAGATGTTAGGTTGATACAAGTGTCTCACTAATGCTTATGGCATATAGATGGGTCATTTAGAGTATCATGGTAGAGCAATCATAGACCAACTATGGGGAAAGCAAATGTTTAATCAATGGACATATTGCCCTTAGAAGTTATTAATAAAATTAACTATTTGAGTGTACATTATCTATGTATTTGATTGGATCTTAAACTCATGTACTAAAGTCCACAATACAATGCATAGCATGAGAGAAATTGTGATTGGATCACAATTAGTGGGTATCTCATCATGTGTAAATATGTAAGTATTAAAACTATCCCTAGTCGATGAATTGATGAGATTTAACATCATCAATTCTGTGAGACTAGCATATGTTATGCTCCTTGGTTTATCCAAGCATTTGGTACTCACTGAATGGAAGCATAGGGATGCTGAGAGTGAACATGTGGATGCTAGTTATGGTAACTAGTTCATTGGAGTGACCTACTATGAGACTTCATATGGTTCTATATGTCGTTGAAGATCTCATTGCAGCTTGAGTGCGAGCTTCCTTAGACTTGAGGTATTCAAGTCACCTTGATCATGGCGCATTGTACTTTGACTTCTTCGTAGCCATCTATATAGTAGGTGTAACTCCAGAATGATTAGGTATAAGCCAAAGTGATCGAAGGTGTTTGAATAGTCTATAGAGGATTCACTACTCCTGATAAAGGAGATGTATATCCCAGGCCTCTTATCAGGATTGTTACTCAAAAGTCTCTGGCCAGAGCAAGCATGTTAGGAAGATGGTCTTCTTGGGAACATGTAGGAGTAACTTGAATCCACAGGACAAGAAAAATAACTTGGGCTAGGTGTGACGTAGTCAGCCTAGTGGGGACGAACACAGAGACCATGTCCTGAACCAAGTGGTTATAGAATGAGTGAAAGGAACAATGCACGAACAACTGAAGTTGCTGAAGGGTTCAGAAAATGTTCTAAAGTCAATTTAGACTTTCCAAATAATTGGGGGTCATGATGTACTGCTAGGTGTCACTCATGATCTATTCATAATTAAGGGGTTAATTATGAATGGCCAACATAACCGGGAACCTATTGAGCCGCATGCACTACAAGTGATCTCGAGATGTAAAATAAGTCTGAGAATGAGATTCTAGTTGAGAGAGGATATGTCTTGTTGGACCAGACTAAGGGGGTACGAAACGAAGGCTATGGAACCTCCTTTGGCTTTGTTGGACATAGCATGACCATATCGCACTTAAATGAAGTCAAACGAACCATACAAAACCTCACACGGTCGTGCCTAACTTGGCAAGGGGTGTGCCTGGCTCTGGTAAAAAAAATGGCTGAATTGGGTTGTCCCTAGAAGGACACACGGTCAGGTCATGTGTCCTGGCACGGTCAGGCCGTGTGAATCCACATGGTCGTGTCACGGTTTCATCATTTTTGGAGATTTCTCTTTATAGAAATTTACTGGCTTGTTCTTACCTTAATTATGGGATAATTATGGTAATATATGTTCCATTTAAGCCTCATAAGATGACCTAATCAAGAGATCTATAAATAGATCCCTTGATAATCTTTGGTAAAGGTTTTGTTTTAGTTTTTCACCTTGGTAGTAGCCTTTCCTCTCTCCTCTTCTCTTGTCTCCGCCGGTTGGCTAGCACCAATTGGAGACAAAGGCTTGTTTCTCTAGGAGTTATCTTAGGTGATCCCGACGTGGATACTGATAGAGGCAAGGTCCGTTGGTCTTGCTTGTGGTTTCGACGGATTCAAAAGAATCCTAAAGGTATAACTTCTCCTTCTCCTTGTGTGTTTTCATGCGATTATGCCAAAATAAGTTTTTCTAGCCCTCAGGGGATGTCTGGGATGGAATAAAATTGTTTTATTCACTTTATTCTGCTGTGCATGATCCCGGAATCTCCAACAAGTGGTATCAGAGTCACCTTTTTCGTTTGGCATAGATTACATATTGTAGAAGAATATTTAAAGCATGTTTGATGTTTTAATATACCTGTGCCATGTTTATCTATATGATAGATTAGAGTATGCTTGATTTTACATATATGATATGTTTGTAACCTAAAAGGAAATACCGATGATGCGCCTAGAAATACCGAAGGTGTTGGCCACATTGTTAGAGCCTAAGCATAGGCTCACGTTCACATCGGGAAATTTATTTCCTAATGTGACCTTGGTTTTTCCATATTTAGGTTTATTTCCTTTTATAGATGAGACCCATAATAATCTAAAATCTCTCATGCAAATATTAGGGCTAACATCTTCCATTAATATGGTTGAACTAGAGTTCTTTTTCGTGTTTGGGTTAATGGACTCTCACCTAGCTCCTCTTTCGCTCGAAGATGCAGGAGGGTTCATCTGTAGAGAAGTTTGCGTTAAAGATGAATAGCTATATTGTGCGATTGGGATCATTAGGGTTTTTCATGGACCATGAATTAAGTATTGACTTAATTATTTACAATATGACTTGTAGTTATTCACAATTTGTGATGAACTATTAGATGAATAAGATTGAGTCTACGATTCCTGAATTGATCAATATGCTCAAAACAGTGGAGTCATCTGTTGAGAAAGAACAGAAGGTGGTGATGCTAGTTGACTCCTCAAAGAAAAGTTCTAAGAGGAAGTCAAAAACCAAAGCTAAAGGGAAGAAGAAGGCAAAGAAGGAAGAAATAACTCCCAAGGGCACCTGCCATCATTGTGGCAAGGATGGACATTGGAAGAGAAACTGCAAGCAGTATCTGGAGTCACTGAAGCAGAAAAAGTCATCTGATGCCCAATCTACTTCAGGTATATTCATTATTGAATGTCATAGTGTTTCTTCTAGCACTTGGGTATTGGATACCAGGTGTGGCTCACATATATTTAATGGCATACAGGGGCTTAGAAAATGAAGAAGATTGGTTAAGGGAGAAACAGATCTAAGGGTTGGCAATTGAGCAAAAGTTGCTGCAGTAGCCAAGAGTACTTATATGTTGCGACTTCCTACATGACTAGTCTTAGAGTTGGATGATTGTTTTTATATTCCTACATTAATAATTGCCAAGACCCATGCTTGGACTTCTCATTTGCCAAGACCCATGCTTGGACTTCTCATGCCAAGTACTCAAGACTTGGACTTTCCCAAATGCCAAGTACCCATGACTTGGACTTTCCATGCGCCAAGTGTCCCACTTGGACTTTTCATGCCAAGTACTCAAGACTTGGACTTTACCAAATGCCAAGTGTCCCACTTGGACTTTCCATGCCAAGTACCCATGACTTGGACTTTACCTTGCCAAGACCCATGTTGGACTTTCCATTTGCCAAGACCCATGCTTGGACTTCTCATTTTCCAAGACCCATGCTTGGACTTCCCAAAATCACATGGTCAACCCCAGTCAACCATCAAGGTCTTCCTCGAGTCAAACTCGAGTTCGGTCAAACATGACCCGAGTCGATTGCTCCAACAATCTCCCCAACATATTAACCGACAATAATGTCAAACATCAATGCCAAACCACTTTGTCAAATCCCTTTGTCAAACATCAAAACATCACTCGAGTCAAACTCGAGTCTGGTCAATCGTGACCTGGGCCGATTGCACCAACACTTTGCAGGGGTTCCAGGAAACCAGACGACTGGCTGAAGGGGAGATTACCATATACTTGGGTGATGCCACGAAGGTGGCGACTGTTGCATTTGGAGATGTTTATTTATCTTTTGAGAAAAATAATGTTTTGGTTCTTAAGAATTCCCTTTATGTACTTTTATTTAGAAAGAATTTAATTTTGGTTTCTAAATTATTTATGGATGGATATTCTATTTCTTTTAATGATAGAGTTGTTATAAAAAGGAATAGGGACATTATCTGTTCAAGTGCATTGATAGGAAATTTTTACACACTTGAACCAAAAGATCCCATGATGGAAATAAAAGTTAATAACTCACCTTCTAATTCCAATAAGAGAAAAGAACCTTCGAAGATGAACCAAACATATCTTTGGCTTTTTAGGCTTGGTTATATTAACCTAAGTAGAATTCAAAGGTTGATAGCTGATGGACCTCTGGGTTCATTAGTGGTGGAAGATTTTCCAACCTACGAATCTTGCTTGAAGGGCAAAATGACCAATAGACCTTTTAAGGCCAAGAGGTATAGAGCCAAAGATGTGTTAGAATTGGTTCATTCTGATTTGTGTGGTCCAATGTCTATCCAGGCTAGAGGTGGTTTTGAGTATTTCGTCTCTATTATAGATGATTATTCGAGATATGGATACATTTACTTGATGCACCGCAAGTCTGAATGCTTTGACAAGTTCAAAGAATTCAAGGCTGATGTGGAGAAATGTCAAGGTAAAAGTATCAAGACACTACGATCTGATCGTGGTGGTGACTACCTCTTGGGAGAGTTTAGGAATTACTTATCAAAGGCTGGGATTCAATCTCAATTGTCTGCACCTGGCACACCCCAGCAGAATGGTGTAGCAGAGTAAAGGAATAAGACTCTTATGGAGATGGTTAGATCAATGATGAGTTATTCTGAGTTGCCAGATTCGTTCTGGGGATATTCTATAGATACGGCAGTGTACATTCTGAACTTGGTTCCATCTAAATTAGTACCTTGTACTCCCACAGAATTGTGGACTAGGCGAAAGCCTAGTCTAAAACATATTTGGATTTGGGAGTCCGGCCACATGTGTCTTTGAAGGCGGATCTTTGGTATGTTGGGACCTCGTCATGATGCATGTTGGCTATCCTAGAGGAACGAAAGGTGGTTTGTTTTATAGTCCTAGAGATCAGAGGGTGATCGTTAGCACAAACGCCAGATTTCTAGAGGAAGACTATGTGATGAACCACAAGCCCATGAGTAAGATTGTTCTGGAGGAATTAAAAGGGGAAGTCACTTCTTTAGTACCACCAGTACAAGAGGATATATCACAAGTCACGGCACCGCGTGTCACAGAGGATACACAGGTGATACCTCATCGTAGTGGGAGGGTTGTGAGACAGCCTCATAGATTCATGTTCTTGTGAGAATCTTCTGATTTGGTCCCTGGCGAACATGAACCTGATCCCTGGACATATGACGAGGCAATCCAAGATAAAGATGCAGTTTCTTGGCAAAGTGCAATGAATGCTGAGATTGAATCTATGGATTCAAATCAGGTCTGGGAGCTAGTAGAACCACCCGATGGTGTAAAAACCATTGGAAGCAAGTGGATCTATAAAAGAAAGAGAGGAATAGATGGGAAGGTTGAGACCTTCTAAGCGAGGCTTATTGCGAAGGGGTATACTCAGAAAGAGGGTATCGATTATGAGGAGACTTTTTCGTCGGTGGCCATGCTTAAGTCTATCCGAATTCTCTTATGCATTGCAGCTCATATGGATTATGAGGTGTGGCAGATGGATGTCAAGACAACTTTCCTTAATGGAAGTCTTGAGAAAAACATCTATATGAAGCAATCAGAGGGATTCATTGTGAAGGGCAAAGAGCATCTTGTATGTAAGCTTAATCAGTCCATTTATGGATTGAAGCAAGCTTCGAGGTCTTGGAACATCCGCTTTGATGAGGTAATCCAGTCTTTTGGATTTATTCAAATTCCGGATGAGTCTTGTGTATATAAGAGATGTGACAGAAATGTAGTGGTATTTCTTGTACTATACGTAGATGACATTTTGTTAATTGGCAACAATGTCAAGGTGTTATCGGACGTAAGGGTATGGTTGTCCAAACAGTTTGATATGAAGGACTTGGGAGAAGTGGGACACATCCTTGGGATCAAGGTTATAAGGGATCGCAGGAAATGGATGTTGTGCTTATCTCAAGCTTCATACATAGACACAATTATGGATCGTTTTATAAAGCAAAACTCCAAGAAAGGTTTTCTACCTTTCAGGCATGGAGTTCCTTTATCTAAGGAGATGTGTCCTAGAACGTCTGAGGAGATACAGGAGATGAAGGTGGTTCCTTATGCTTCAGTAGTAGGAAGCCTCATGTATGCGATGCTATGTACGAGACCAGATACCTGCTTTGTCATAGGCATGGTCAGTAGATATCAGAGTAATCCAGGACAGGGACATTGGATTGCGGTAAAGTATATATTGAAGTATCATAGAAGGACTAGGGATTATATGCTAGTTTACCAGGCAGACCAGTTACTCCCTGTGGTTTACACAGATTCTGACATCCAATCAGACAGGGATAACAGTAAGTCTACCTCAGGTATTGTGTTTACTTTGGGTGGTGGAGCCATTGTATGGAGGTGTGTCAAGCAGAAATGCGTGGCGGACTCCTCCACGGAAGCTGAGTATGTGGCAGCCTCTGAGGCGGCCAAAGAAGCTGTGTGGCTCAGGAACTTCATGATGGACTTGGATGTGATTCCTGGTTTGCCCAGAACTATCACAATTTATTGTGATAATAGTGGTGCAATTGCAAACTCAAAGGAACCACGAGCCCATAAGGTAAGTAAACATATAGAGCACAAGTACCACCTGATACGAGAAATCGTAAAGGAGGTAGAAGGTGTTGTCGCCTAAATTGCATCAGAGGATACCCTAGTAGACCCTTTCACTAAGGGCCTTCTAGCGAGATCTTTGATAGGCATGTGGAGGGAATGGAAATCAAATGTATGGCAGTATGAGGACAACATAGTCTTTTAGTATAAGTGGGATATTGTTGGGATGTATATTGAAAAGTCTATCTTTTGTATGAACATCTTTATTTTTGAAATAAGAATCACATGATCATTGTTTGCATATTTATTGATATGCATATTGTCTAATACATTACATTGTAGATAACATGGTGTGTGGTGTCACACGGGAGATCATGTTATCGGATCCTTGTAAAGTATAAGTTCAGGGTCCGAGTCATCCTCAGGCTCTGACTCAAGTTCAGGTTCGGTCTCCGTGTCTGACTCAATCGATTTCGCCATGAAGATGTGGTCTTCGTCTTCTTCGGATGACGCTTCTTCCCATGTCGCGTTGAGGGCCTTCTTGTGCTTAGGTGCTTGGTGGTTGAGCTTGGGGCACTCGGACTTGATATGTCCAAACCTGTTACACTCATAACACCTAATATTAGAACTTTTAGGCTTACCTTGGTTGGGTCGAGTCGTGGTTCCCTTTCGTCCCTTGGCTATCCTTCGAGCTAGGTTCATTAGTTCGGCAGTCAACTCCGAGTCAACTTCTTCTTCGGACTCGTCTTCCTCCTCGGTTGGTGGTGGCTTGCTTGCGATTTTCTTCTTCTTTGAACCTGCAAACAAGTCTATACCCCTCTCGGGTTCCGAGTTGGACTGCTCATGTAATTCGAAATCTGAGAATAATTCGTCTATTCTAACTTTAGCTAGGTCCTTAGATACCTTGTAGGCATCGGCCATGGATGCCCACAAGGTGGTCCTAGGGAAAGAATTTAGAACATACCTGATTAGATCTCAATTTTTGACTTTCTGTCCTATTTAATGCAGCTGGTTGACTATGTCCTGGACCCGGGCGTGCAATTGTGTTGCCGTCTCGTGTTCCTGCATTTTTAGTGTGTACAATTTATTGAACAACAAATCGCGTTTGCAAACCTTAGCTTGATCCGATCCTTCGTGTAACTCGATCAGCCTCGTCCAGAGATATCTTGCGCTGATGAAGGGTCCGACTCGGTTCAGCTCCTCCTTGGATAGCCCACACTGCAGGATTTGAGTCGCCTTTGCATCACGCTCGACTTGTCATTTAGTGGTAATGGACCAGATTGTAATCAAGGATTCACCTTCTTCATTAGTAGGAAGGGTGAACCGGTTTGAATCACAATCCACATCTCTATTTGGGTTTTAGGAAGCAATCCATCAACCTTTCGATGCGAAATCGTCACCGTTGTAAAACGGTGGTCGGACGGTGCTAAAACCCTCGAGATGGGCCATTAACACGAAACGGTAAGAAGAGAAAAAAAAGAAAAAACACACAGACAATAAAGGGCCCAAGACTTGCGTCTTGGATTAGTAGTGCGGGAAGAAGAAAAGATAAATAAATCAATCAATAGATTAACTAATTAGAAAATTAATTTTAATTTTGTAAAAAAAATAATTAATTAATTAATTTCGAAAATTAATTAAAAACTATTTTGTAGAAAAGAAATCTAATGTTGAAATTAAGTAAAAAATATTGAAAAACCAAACTTATATTCAAGATTTAAAAATTAAAATAAGTTTTTAATTGATTAAATTTTGTAAATTGATTGAAAATCTATTTTAGTGGAAATAAGATTTAATTCAATGCTAAGATTAATGAGAAAACTTTATAAAACGAAATATAAATATTTTAGGGTTTGAAAAATTCAAGTGTTTAAAAAAAAATGAAAGAATTTTTAATTCTGGGAAAAACTAATTTTAATCAGTAATAGAATTAAAAAATCGTAATTAAGAGTTTTTTTTGTTAGGATGATCAATAGAAAGATTAAAAGCGATAAAATTAAATTAAAGAAAAGTCTGAAAAAATTTTTTAGAAAAATTAAAAAAAAACACAAAAATTAACGTAGACAGAAACAAAGGAAACAAAGGAAACAAAAAAAATAAAAATTACTCAAATTGGTGGTTTCACCAAATTTGAGTGCCCCCAGCTCTGATACCAATTGTACGATCGAAATGAGCGCTAGAGGAGGGGGTGAATAGCGCAAAACGGTTTTTCTTTTCTTTTGTTGTAAAAACGATAAGTGAGAGATAAACACAGCGAAAAAGAGATGGACACAAGGAGTTTTACTTGGTTCACAGCCAACCGGCTGCTAATCCAAGGCCCTAATGGTCCTAGACCACGTACGGAGGGCAATCACTAAAACACTCCTCCTCATTGGAGGTAGGAGTTACGATTACAAAACTTTCGACAAAAACACAAGGATGAGAGACAAGCCCCTCTCTCCTTTTTGATATAAAACCTCAAAAAACACAACTTAAATTAATCGACTAAAACGATTACCAACACTTTAACGGTGAAGCTTCGTGTTGGCAGCACTTCGTTGTAGTGGCGTCGTCGTAGAAGAGCGGCGTTGTGGAGGCGTTTGAGAGCTTTGTAATAATTGTTGTATCTAAGATGTGAAGCACCCCCCTCTATTTGAAGCCTTGTCCCCCCACTTGAGATCCGGCCACCTCACCACCAATTGAGGGATAAGTTTCCACCTTGCTTTTGACCGACCACCTCACCAAGATTTGGGGGATAAGTTGCCACCTTGCTTTTAGTTCCTTTTGCCCATTTTTAGGATACTTTAGTTATTTAATTTTATTTCAATTCGAGTTCTAAATTTAATTCGAATTCGAATAAATTCGAATTCTAATTTTAATTCGAATTAGAGTAACTTCGAATTCAAACAAGAGTTAGCTCAAAGCAATATGTAGAAATATTAAATGTGATGGATTTAGATAGTTTCTAACCATCCGATCTCGACTTAGACTTTCATGGAAAGTTTTGGGTTGGATTATCGCCTAAGATCAACTCCTAAACGGAGGATCCGACCTCACTTACGCTCGTCGGACACGAGTCTTACCTTGCACTTACTGTGTCGCAGATCTCCAACTCAAGCTTAACCTGTTTATGCACACTCAAGTAGACTCATGAGATAACAAAATAGACTTAACCTTGTGTCTTTGCTATAATCAAAACACAGGTTCGATTTCGGTGCCTCACTGCACCAACACTTATGTCTTGCTTCAACATGAAATATACTTAAAATACCTAAAAATTTAAATAAACATAATCTGGACAGAACATATAAATTCGAATAAAACATGGTGACAGAAGTTAAATGGGCATATCAAAGAGTTACTTATGCTATAGGTGAAAGATAGCATCTTTGTGATCTTAGATCTTGCTTAAAAGGACATATACCTAAACTGTAAATCTGATCACACACATATATCATCTGATCCAAACATATAATCTTCAAAACATAGAAAAATAAGCTATATAAAACAATCAAAGAGCTACTTGTACTGCAGGTGAGAGATACTTACCTATAAATCTAAACACACCTATATAATCTGATCAAAACATATTCTTTATCATTTATCAAACATTTAACATGATAATACTCCCAAAACTCATATAGGAAGCCTTTCAAGACATGCAATCATGCTCTTTGTCCCCAAAACTTATAGGGGAAGCATCTTTGCGATCTTATGTCTTGTTTCAACTTGAAATATACTTAAAATACATAAAAATCTAAACAAACATTATCTGGAAAGAACATATAAATTCAAATAAAACATGGTGATAGAAGTTAAATGGGCATATCAAAGAGTTACTTATGCTATAGGTGAAAGATAACATCTTTGTGATCTTAGATCTTGCTTAAAAAGAAATATACCTTAACTGTAAATCTGATCACACACATATATCATCTGATCCAAACATATAATCTTCAAAAAATAGAAAAATAAGCTATATAAAACAATCGAAGAGCTACTTGTACTGCAAGTGAGAGATACTTACATTCTCTCGCTATCGTACTAGTATACCGCTAGGGTTTTTAGGAGAGGAAGACCTCCCCTTGTTCCTTAGCCTTAGGAGTGATCCTCTAGCATATACTAAGCCTTTGTATCCGCTTTAAACCCTCTCAAAAACACCAAACAAGGGCATTAGGGTCTCGGTGAAGGAGGAAGGAGGAGGGAACATTTCGATGGAGTTGGATCTTCTAGCAATTCTAAGACTTGTGGGAACTCCTCTTGGAAAACCCCTCTTGAGAATCCCTACACAAGAAACCCTAGAGCTTGGGATGAAAAAGGGAGGAAGGGGAGATAGTGTTTCGGTGGAGGAAGAAGAGAGGAAGATGAGAATGACAACTTGGGTTCTCATATCTCCTCATACTCCTATTTATTCAATTGAAGGTGTCCCTTAGCCTCCCTTATCCTTATCTATCATTTCCCATACCCTTCTAATAGCACAACCTTGTTGGGCTTCTGGTTATTGGATGCATCCTAAGGTTTAGTTATCTACTAGGAGCTTTAGGGTTCAAACCATTGGTCTTGCATCCTTTTTGGCTCTATTTTCTTTTATTTTTAAAAGAGCCCACATAAAAGCCCATTATAATCATGCAAAATTTTTTATAAAATTTCTAGAGCTTGTGATGAAAAAGGGAGGAAGGGGAAATGAGGAATTCGGCCAAGGATGAGGAAGAAGGAGAATGATGAAGGAAAGTGGGATTTTACTTCCTTTCTTCTCTTTATTCTCCTCTTTAATACCTAGGGAATGAACACTCTTCATCCTTTCATGGGGAGATGAACCAACTCCTCATCTTCCCATTTATATTCTTTGTATATTCTTTATATATCTTATCCATGAATCATCCTATGGTCTTGTAAATTCTTTATATATCTTATCCATGAATCGTCCTATAGTCTAGTGGTGTCAAGGCTACCTCCCTATTAGGAGGTTCGTGGTTCAAATCCTACCTATAACCATCTTTTATTTTATTTTATTTTAAACCTTTTATGACGTTAAAAACCATATAATTACTTTGAATAGTTTAGAATTTTATGGGCGTTACAATTCTTCATACCTATAAAAGTTTCGTCCTCGAAACATAGAACAACTCCGGATACTTTTGTTTCATGTCATCCTCGCATTCATAAGTTGCTTCTTCAAACTTTTGATTTTTGCCATATGACTTTCACTAAGGGTACTTCTTTGGTTCTCTATTTCTGGATTTTTTGATCTATTATCTAAATAGGTCAACTTTCATAACTTAAATCTTCTTGAACTTGTATCATTTGTGGCTCAATCACGTGGTCTTAGGAACTCTATGCAATCTGATCACCTCCTCAACATACAACTGGGCTAGTTGTTCCATTGAATATGATATTTGATTGCCAGAAAATGGGCCAATTTTGTCAATCTTTCAACAATCACCTAAATAGCTTCATAACCATTAGTTGTTTTGGGTAGTCCTACTATGAAATCCATAGCTATATCTTCCCACTTCCATTCTGGGATTTGAATAGGCTACAGAACTCCTGTAGTTGTCCCTGGAGTTTCGTAACCACATGCATAAGATCAGGTGGGGGTACTGTTTCATCGATTCTATTACTGCATCTCCTAGTCATGTTTATCTTCATATATTATAATGAGACTAGCATAAGATTATCATACATATATTCATGCATATTTAAACTAAAGGCTAGCATAAGATCATCATACATATTTTCAGGCATATTTAACTAAAATAATTTCTTATCATACATGATAAAAAATAGAGTAGGCATAGAATTTCTTACCTGGAGCAGCAGGATAGGAGCTTGATGTGTGTGTAGTGGAAAGGCGGATCTCCTCTGATACCAACCAATCACGCCTGCCCTTTTTAACGGCGGCACGACGCGATCATACATACATACATCTACAATGGAAGACTACATGCATTTACAGCGGAAGACTTTAGATTTTTTTTTTCTTTTTAAACATAGAACATGAAACATGGAGCATGCATCATCATTTCGTAAGTACTTAGTTAAAGTTCATGACATTCAACTTAAATGACACCAAGTAGCAACCATTCATCATCAAGTAGAGTTTGACTCTTATCAACTAACATGCAAAACTTAAAGAAAAACATGCATAAGTATGGGAAACATAAACAGATCTCTTCCACCATGCCACTATCACACCCACTTTGGCCCTCCTGCTGCTCCCTTTAGTTTAGCCATTCTTTACCCTTATCTGCAGTACAAGGGAACATAAAAATATAAGCACATAGGCTTAGTAAGATCCTTTCATTCTCACAAAAGCCATACATTGAGAATTAGACATAGAGTAGTGACATGATCATTTAAGAACATATAATCATAGCATGTATATAAACATACAAGAACATATAAGCATAGCATGCACGGAAATATACAAGAACATATAAGCATAACATGCATATAAACATACAAGAACATATAAGCATAGCATTCATATAAACATACAAGAAAATATATGCATATCATGCATATAACATACAAGAACATATAAGCATAACATTCATGTAAACATACAAGAACAAATAAGCATAACATTGATGTAAACATCCTAATCACCTAGACATGAAATAAGGGTATATGCAAGATGCTCTTTGAAAACATATAATTTATAGGTACTTAAACATAATCTCAACATATTGGGCCCGACATTGTACCACATACATCATCATCATAGCGCACATCCCTAAATAGACCCGAGGTAGCTAATCCCGAACCTACTAGGTTACAAGGCTCGTACTATGTCTGTCGACCTCGGGGCAACATAACATAGAAGCCCATCCTAGGCCCGTACTATATCCGTCGGCCTAGGGCAACTTAGGAGCCCATCCCGTACTAGGTCCGTACTATAACCGTCGACCTAGGGGCACGTAGGAGCCCATCCCTTGGACTTTGTTAGGGTTCGGTACAAGCCATGCATAAAGTAAAATAACATATCATGTTCCTTCTTCATAACATATCATATTTCTTTTCATAACATATCATGTTCCTTATCATAGCATATCATGTTCCTTCTTCATAACATATCATATTTCTTTTCATAACATAAAGAGTGCTCTTAGGGAAGCATCTCTTAGGCATTTTCATCATACATACTTGTTCGTCATGATGCAATGAGCATAACATAATCATACATTCATACAATTAACATGACAATGAGCATAACATAATCATACATTCATACAATTAACATGGCAATGAGCATAACATAATCATACACTCATACAATTAACATGGCAATGAGCAAAACATAATCATACATTCATACAATTAAAATGGACATAAGGTAGTGACCATAACCAATCATGCTATCATAAAGTCTAACTAACATCTTATTAACATCTTATATACATGTAGCATGGCATGGAGGATTATTAGAGGGAATGACCATGGGTTGGCCAAAACCCTAAGGGAGGGTTCTTAAGATTCCAAACACTAAAACATCTTGAACAAGATCTACCTAACATCATAATAACATCATATACATATAGAGTATGGCATGAAATATCATGATCTAGCATAACATGGTGTGGCCGAGACTTCATGGGGGTTCTAACAAAACTTAAACCCTAAACAACTTGTACAAGCTCTAACTAACCACATGTTAACATCCATTACATATAGATCATGACATGAAAGACCATTAGGAGAACAACTAGGACTTGGCCGAATGTTTCAAGGGGGCTTTGGAATCAAACACTCAAATCAAACCTATCTTTCAACATGTTATCTTCATCTACAAACAAAACATGGCATGGAAACATATAGATCATAGCATGGTAGACCATTAAGAGCATAAATAGGGCTTGGCCGAAAGTTTCAAGGAGATTTGGGATCAAACACTCAAATCAAGCTTATCTATCAACATGTTAGCTTCATCTACATACAAAACATAGCATGGAAACATATAGATCATAGCATGGAAAACCATTAGGAGCATGATTAGGTCTTGGCTGAAAGTTTCAAGGGAGATTTGGGATCAAACACTCAAACCAAGCCTTTCTATCAACATATTATCATCATATTCATAATAAACATGACATGTGGAATCATTGGAAGCTTGAAGGAGGACTTGGCTGAAAGTTTCAAGAAGGATTCTCTTAACATCCATCAACCGAAGCAACTTGTACTGTAGGTGAGGGGATACTTACCTATAAATCTAAACACACCTATATAATATGATCAAAACATATTCTTTATCATTTATCAAAAATTTAACATGATCATACTCCCAAAACTCATATAGGAAGCCTTTCAAGACATGCAATCATGATCTTTGTCCCCAAAACTTATAGGGGAATCATCATTGCGATCTTATGTCTTGCTTCAACATTAAATATACTTAAAATACATAAAAATCTAAACAAACATAATCTGGACACAACATATAAATTCGAATAAAACATGGTGATAGAAGTTAAATGGGCATATCAAAGAGTTACTTATGCTATAGGTGAAAGATAACATCTTTGTGATCTTAGATCTTGCTTAAAAAGACATATACCTTAACTGTAAATCTGATCACACACATATATCATCGGATCCAAACATATAATCTTTAAAACATAGAAAAATAAGCTATATAAAAAAATCGAAGAGCTACTTGTACTGCAGGTGAGAGATACTTACATCCTCTCGCTATCGTACTAGTATACCGCTAGGGTTTTTAGGAGATGAAGACCTCCCTTTGTTCCTTAGCCTTTGGAGTGATCCTCTAGCATATACTAAGCCTTTGTATCCCCTTGAAACCCTCTCAAAAACACCAAACAAGGGCATTAGGGTCTCAGTGAAGGAGGAAGGTGGAGGGAACATTTTGGTGGAGTTGGATCTTCTAGCAATACTAAGACTTGTGGGAACTCCTCTTGGGAAACACCTCTTGGGAAACCCCTCATGAGAATCCCTACACAAGAAACCCTAGAGCTTGGGATGAAAAAGGGAGGAAGGGGAGATAGGGTTCCGGTGGAGGAAGAAGAGAGGAAGAGGAGAATGACAACTTGGGTTCTCTTGTCTCCTCATACTCCTTTTTATTCAATTGAAGGTGTCCCTTAGCCTCCCTTTTCCTTATCTATCATTTCTCATACCCTTCTAATTGCACAACCCTGCTGGGCTTCTGGTTATTGGATGCATCCTAAGGTTTAGTTATCTACTAGGAGGTTTAGGGTTTAAGCTCTGGGCCTTGCATCCTTTTTGGCTCTATTTTCTTTTATTTTTGAAAGAGCCCACATAAAAGCCCAATATGATCATGCAAAAATCCTTATAAAATTTCTAGAGCTTGGGATGAAAAAGGGAGGAAGGGGAAATGAGGAATTCGACCAAGGATGAGGAAGAAGGAGAATGAAGAAGGAAAGTGGGGTTTTACTTCCTTTCTTCTCTTAATTCTCCCCTTTAATACCTAGGGAATGAACACTCTTCATCCTTTCATGGGGGAGGGGGGGGGGGTGTTGAACCAACTCCTCATCTTCCCATCTATATTCTTTGTATATTCTTTATATATCTTATCCATGAATAATCCTATGGTCTTGTACATTCTTTATATATCTTATCCATGAATCGTCCTATGGTCTAGTGGTGTCAAGGCTACCTCCCTATTAGAAGGTTCATGGTTCAAATCCTACCTATAACCATCTTTTATTTTATTTTATTTTAAACCTTTTATGGCGTTAAAACTCATATAATTACTTTGAATAGTTTAGAATTTTACAGGCATTAGAAGATTAGCGCTGTCGGTGAGGAAATGAAGGAGGGAAATAGGAGATCGAGATCGGGGGAAAGGAAAAGTCATGGTGGCTAGAAGAGAATGGAATCGGGCAAGAATGAGAAGTCACGGGGATTAAAGAGTGACGACGAATTTTAGAAACGGAGTGAAACGCTCGACTAAACGGGTCGGATTTTTGGGGATAACAAATCAGATTTTAGACCCTATAATCAGTTAACTCTAACAGGATTTCCTCGCAACTGCATAGAAATTTCCATTTAAGTGCAGGAAAATTTCTAAAACTTTGTGGAAAATTCTATAAGGTATTTTCCATATTACCAAACATTTATTTTATTTTATTTTATTTTTTCCTGGTATTTTATAGAGGTTTAGGGTTTTGCTTCCTCTCTTCCTAAGGATGAGCCGGCACCTCTTCTCCTTCCCTAAGGGTCGGCGTTCCTTCCTTAAAGCTTGACCAGCGGTTCTTGATCTTCAATCTTTGGAGCACATCTCTTGGCCGGTGCCCATCTCCCATCTCCCTCTCCTTGGTGGTATTGGGATGTATACTGAAAAGTCTATGTTTTGTATGAACATCTTTATTTTTGAAATAAGAATCAAATGATCATTGTTTGCATATTTATGATTATGCATATTGTCTAATACATTACATTGTAGATAACATGGTGTGTAGTGTCACACGGGAGATTATGTTATCAGTTCCTTGTAAAGTGTAAGTAAAGGCTCACAACCGAGATGGTTTTGGACAAACCATTGGTATGGTTGTAGTGTGATTTGGTATTGGTTTGTCTTGACCATAGAATTAGACTAGTACACTTTGTGTGTATTTAGCATGACCGACTTAGAGGTGATTCGATTTATTGCTGACTACATAATTGAATCAGACCTCGGATATTATGGTGTACATGCTCTTAATCCCGATATAATAACGGGCACATATACTTAGTATTTATTTCCTTGATTTACCAATGGGCGAGATTTATAGAGTAAATCGATAGGCTTGGTAAGTTGAGAAATAATATTATTTATATGGTGTGTCATTGATTATAAGAGAAATCGTGTCCTATATATTAGGATGATGATGTCCCCTTGAGGAGCTCATAAGGTTCATCATGTAAACCCTGCAGGTGGACTTGGTTCGACATGATGATAAGGTTGAGTGGTACTACTCATGGAGTTAGATGTTGATTAATTAATTGTCAGTAAATTAATTAATTGATGGAGATTCGAGATCTTAAACATGGGGAGACATTTGTAAAAATAATATATGGAGACCATATTTATTTATGGGGTTGGTGAGGTAGATCAATGATAATCCTCTAGTGGAATGGATTATCATTAATGGATCAGACTTTATGTGGGCTTGATCCATTGGGTGGCCATGATCCAACTCCTCCTCATGGTCCCTATTGTAGCCTATTAAAACCCTCATGAAGCCTAGATCCGATGGTGGAAAATGGAAATTTAGATCCGACATTTGAGATTAAATCTCTAGATCCGACGGTGGAAATTAAATCGCTAGATCCGACGGTTGAGATTATATCCCTATATATGACGGTGGAGATTAAAAGGAGGCTTAAGCCTAACTCTATAAAAAGATGGCCAAGGCTTGGGCGTGGAAGACATCTTGGGAGATTAGGGTTTTGGCCGGCAAGACATTCGGGATTGGAACCCTATTTGGTTGGGCGCCACCTATTCTCCAATTGCTAGGGCCGGCCGCAAGAAGGTAAGGGTTAGTCTCTCTTGTTCCTCTCTTGGCTGGAGCACCCTTCTCTTCCTCCCCATTGGCCGACGGCAGCCCTTCATTCAAGGTTTGCCGGCGCCCTTCATCCACTCCTTGGCCGGTGGCAAAATCAAGCTTGGAGCTTGGTGGTTGGTTCTAGATAAGAGAAAGAGTTTCGTTTTATTCTTTCCTTTGTTCGGAATAAGCAAGGAAGGGAAGAACATGATCTAGGAGGCTTTGACTTTTGGAAGATCATCTCCCACACGACGTCCAAAAGGAGGAAGGACATACAATAGAAGATCAAGAGGTATAACAAGAGGTATAAGCTTGTTTACTTTAATTAGTGTTCTTTTGTATTATGTATATAATATTTTACAATTGTATGTAGCTAATTTACTTGGACCCCGAAGATAAACACAAAAATCGGCTATCCGTACATCGTCTATTCTGCGGCTAATCGAAGAATAGAGGTAGGCAGCTTGAACAACAAGTTTGTTCAAGTGACCACTCTAATCGAATAGCACGATGATGGAACGGTTGCTTGGGTAATCCCTCTTGGTCAAGGATTAATTTTTTTAATCCGAGGACGTAGACGGGATCACCATGAACAAGCGACTGAGTTGAAGTGGGAAGCAAAGTTTCCACCTTCAGGTGGTCGGCGGAAACAACAAAGAGGAGAAAGAGGTTTGATCTTTCTCCAAAGGGATTGTGTCCGGAACTAGATAGGAGAAAAAGGGAGCTTATTATCTTCCTTTGCTCGGAACGAACAAGGAAAGGAAGATACGAGATCTAGGAGGCTTCATCTCTTAGAGGATCATTCCCCACACAACGTCCAAGTGGAGGATAGGACATACAATAGAAGACCAAGAGGTAAACAAGAGGTATAATTCTTGTTTTTGTTTCCTTTTGTTTCTTTGTATTATGTATGTAATTGCATGTGGCTAATTTACTTGGACCCCGAAGATAAACATAAAAATCGGTGATCCGTACATCATCTATTCCGTGGCTAATCAAGGAAAAGAGTTAGGTTGCTTGAACAACAAGTTTGTTCAAGAGACCACTCTAATCGAATAGCACGATGATGGATCGATTGCTTGGGTAATCCATCATCGTCTTGGATTAATTTTTTTTAATCCGAGGATGTCGATGGGATCGCCATGCACAAGCAACCAAGTTGAAGTGGGAAGTGAAGCTTCAACCTTCAAGTGGTATCAGAGCCATGGTTTTCGGTTTTCTATGTTTAGGATTCGTTTACATTTATGCACTTATCATATATTATAAGTGACGGATGATAGTAGGATGTGCGTAGGCTAACTTTTTGGTTGCAGACATAAGATCCAACTATTATGGCCATATGTGTGTGTATGTGATTGGATGTGTGTAATTGTAATATTATTTGAATCCTTGGGGTTGACGAGGCTAGTATTTAATTTTTTCTAAATAAGTACGACATTGTTTGGCCACTCTTTTATTTTAGTTTACTTTCGATCTAGATTTCATATACACTCCTTTGTGGAGTATAGGATCGATGGATGTAAATTAAAATAAGTATTCTCGACTTGGATCTCCGATGGCTTGTACATGGCGTAGGGAGGAGCGGACGAGCGGATGAGAGGCATATTGGAGAACGAAAGCCATAATAGTTGGAAAATATTTTTTTCATATTTATTGCTTCTTATTTGATATGCATGTCGTGTGCTAGGAGAATTTCTCATTTTAAATTACTAAGTGGGAGAGGGATATTTTTTTAAATTCCCATAGTCTCCATTACGATTTGACATGTGATGCAAACAAACTTATGCGTCGGCTCTGAGTGCCTTCCTCCCCATCGGATGAGTTTGTTTTGCAGATCATAGGGTCAAATATGGTTATAGGAAATTATTTAAGAGCGTGTGTACTTCTCCATCCGAAGGCACATAATCCGAGATGCAAATAGGAGTATCCTCTCCATCAGAGTCACTGCTTTTATTTGTAGGGCCGAAGAGGAACAATCTAATAATTTTATTTGTCAAGAAGTTAGGTTGACAGGATAATAAAATTAATGGGTAAAATCTCCTCTTACAAATGTAGAATTTGTATACGTCCACACTATCGTGGAATACGATATTCTCGGTTTTTTGAGGTTTTGGTTGATTTTAAAATTTTATTGTTTGACGAATCAATAATTTTTTGAAATCTAATGTTTTGATCTATGTGATTCTTAGGTTTTTTAAAAATGACTTTCAACCCACTTGCTGTGATACTAAAGGAGAATAAACTTACTGCACCCAATTATGTTGATTGAAAAAGGAATCTTGATATTGTCTTGACCGCTGAGGAGTATATGTATGTACTCTTCGAAGAGTGTCCTCCTGAACCTGTGGATGATTCTGGGGAAAAGGAGAAAGAGAGTTATAAAAAGTGGATTGAGGATGATGAGATGGCACGGTGTTACATTTTGGCTTCTATGTCAAATGTATTACAACATCAACATCAGGCCATGCCCACTACGTATGACATGATGCTTAATCTCATGGAACTTTTCAGACACCAGAATTGTGTTGGGTTTCCGGCACCGCGGCGTGTGTGTGTTCGATCATATTTCGTAAACATGAGCACAGCGGAAGCAATTAAAAATAATAAATCTATATTTATTACAACACACACAACATACGCATGCATATTACAACAAGTGTAGACATAACCGTAAATTAAAATTTGCAATAAAAGAAAATTATCTACGTTATACCTTTCGTATGACGTGTAGCGGGAACGGCATCAACCGAAACGATCCTTGTAAGAATCGTCTCTATCCGTATCCACGCCGAGCTCCTCGGGATGACTTCGCTAAGCCACGAGCTTCGTCTTCGTACGGGTTACTAGCCTCGTGTTGAAGACAACGTGATCGAGAGATGATCACGATCCGAATCCAAATTCGGATCCAAAACCGAGTCCTCAAAACTCGATTCTCCGGAGAGGTATTCGTCAACCGTTTGACGAATCCTTCATCCCCCACCTTAGAGGATTACCGGAGATCAAATCCTCGGTAAGTTAGCCGCTGTCGGAGCACTAACCGTCGTCCAAACGATGCTCCGACGAGAGGAGGAGAAGCTGTCCAGAAAACTGGACAGCTTGGTGGAGGATATAGGCGCCGGCCAACCAAGGAAAGAAAAGGCTCACCTTGATGCCAAACCTATAGGGGATCACCGGAGGATCGCCGGAGGGTTCACCGGCTGTAGCTTGGTCGCCGGCACGGACTTGGACGGGGCACAAAAGCTGGGCGGCGGCAATGAAGGTGTTGGCGCCGAATAGGAGAAGGAGGGGGTTTGGGCGGCCAAAACTTGATTAGCCTTAGGGTTAGGGTTTAAGCCCTATTTTATAGAGAACTAATTCTCTTAATGGTTAATGGATCATATCCATAAAGCCCGTTAACCCGCTCCATTAAGATAAGTTAAAATAAACCAAACCATGATGGTTTATTTTAAGTTAAAACGAACCGAACCAACTTTTGGTTCATTCGTTTAAAATAAACCAAACCCTTTGGTTTATTCTCATCCATTGGATTAGAACCAAACAATTTTGGTCCATCCATTATGTCTTCATAAGACACGGCCCATCCACGCTTCCATTGCGACTGAAACAATTTCATGCTCACTTTATGTTTGGTCCAACCAAACATAGTTTCTCTCGGTCTGAGAATCCCATTCTCAAGCTCGTTTTAAATCCTTTGGATTACACTCGTTGTGCGTGTGACCAAATAGGTTCTCGATTTATGTTGGCCGTCTATAATTAACCATTAATTATAGAACGATCATGAGTGGCACCTAGTAGTACATCATGATCCCTAATTAACCGAAAAGATTAACGGTTGATCCAGAACTATTTCTGAAACCCTTCAGTAGCTCGAATGAATCGTGCCCCATTCCCTTCACTCATCTTATACCCACTTGGTTCAGGACATGGTCTATAGTGTCAGTCCCCACTAGGCTGACTACGCCACACCTAGCCCAAGTATCATTTCCTCGTCCTACGGATTCTAGTTACTCCACATGTATCGAAGAGTACTTTACTCTAAACATGTAATGCTTTGGCCAAAGACTTTAGTAACAATCCGACGAGAGGCCATGGGTATACATCTCCTCGCAAGGAGTGGTGAATCCTTTATAGGCTATTCAAACACCTTCGATCACTTTGACTTATACCTAATCATCCCGGGTCCACATCTCCTCAGAGATGTTTGCTTAAGATGTCAAAGCATAAGTCTCCATGATCAAGATGACTTGAATACCGCAAGTCAAAGGAACATCGCACTTAAGCCACAGTAAGAACTTCATTGACATATCTATATATGCAGAGAACCATTTGAAGTCTTACGGCTGGTCACTCCAATGAACTAGTTACCATAACTAGCATCCACGATTAACTCCGGACATCACTATGTCTCCAGCCAGTGAGAATCAGCAGCTTGGATACACCAAGGAGTATACCTCGTGCTAGTCTCAACAGAATTGATGGTGTCCAAATCCATCAATTCATCGACTAGGGATAATTCCGATACATCACAATTACACATGTAGAGATACTCACTAGTTGTGATCCAATCACAAATTCTCTCATCTTTGTGAATCATCGTGGACATTGATAAATGAGTTTAAGATCCAATCAAATACATTAAACATGTATACTCAAATAGTGAATCTTCATTTATCATATAAATGGTTCATACATAAGGCGATTGCCTTAGGACATCTCTCATATATTACTAACAGACTCCCACTTGGCCTAATGCCAATCGCTACGGTATCCAATACCATAAGCTCTAACATGACCCTCAAACTTACTTTGAGGTAATACCTTAGTCAAAGGATCCGCTAAGTTCCTTTCAGTGGGGTTTTTCTCGATTTGTATTTCCTTCCTACTAATGATCTCTCTGATCAAATGATAGCGGCGAAGCACATGTTTGGATCATTGATGAGACCACATCAAGTTCATAGATGAACTTCTTGATCCAAACCGCTTCCTTTGCTGCTTCCAAAGCTGCAACGTATTCTGCCTTAGTGGCAGAATCCGCTATAGTGTCAAGTTTGGAACCTTTCCAACTTATTGCGCCTCCATTCTAGGTGAATACATACCCAGACTGAGACATGGAATCATCCTTGTCTGTCTGGAGTTGGCATCCGTATACCCACGTATCACCATGTACCCTTCTCTATATATTAGGAACACATCCTTAGTTCTTCTCAAGTACTTAAGGATCGTCTTAACAGCCACCCAATGATCCATTCCTGGATCGGACTGGTATCTGCTCGTGACACTCAGAGCATACGATACATCGGGCCTCGTACATAACATAGCATACATGATAGATCCTATTGCGGATGCATAGGGAATCTTACTCATGCAAATCCTCTCGTCTTCTGTGCACGGACACATAGACTTCGAAAGGTGTACCCCATGCCTGATGGGTAAGAAACCTTTCTTGGATTCCGACATGCTAAACCTCTTTGGCTCTCGGTCTATATATGTAGACTGCGAAAGACCAAGCAACCGTTTCGATCTATCTCTATAGATCTTAATCCCGAGGATGTAGGTTGCTTCTCCCAGGTCTTTCATGGAGAATGTCTTGGATAACCAAACCTTCACTGACTGTAAGATTGAAACATCATTTCCTATAAGTAGTATGTCATCGACATACAATACTAGGAACACGACTGCACTCCCACTAACCTTCTTGTACACACAAGGTTCGTCTAGATTTTGTGAGAAATCAAACTTTTTGATTGTCTCATCAAAACGGATATTCCAGCTCCTGGATGCTTGCTTCAATCCATAAATGGACTGTCGCAATTTGCATACCTTGGTTTTATCAACCGATGTGAAACCCTCAAGCTGTATCATATACACGTCCTCGAGCAAGTTTCCATTAAGGAAAGTTGTTTTCATATCCATCTGCCATATCTCATAATCATAATGAGCCGCTATGGCCAGGAGCATCCGAATGGATTTAAGCATAGCTACAGGCGAATAGGTTTCGTCATAATCAACACCTTGTTTTTGGCGATATCCTTTCGCCACCAATCTAGCCTTATAGGTAATCACATTACCATCCATGTCGGTTTTCTTCTTGAAAACCCACTTGCACCCTATAGGCTTTATGCCTTGGTGGGTCAACCAAGTTCCAAACTTGGTTTTCATACATGGAATCCATTTCGACTTCATGGCACCAAGCCACTTATCCCTTTACGAACTTGTCGGCACTTCTTCATAACTCGGTAGGCTCCTCATCATCAATGAGTAACCGTCGTTCGATTCACTTACGAAATCCATATCTCTCGGGAATATTGCGTGTTCCGCGGATCTACGAAGATGTGGTGTTACAATAGGTCCAGCCGATTGCTCATCACTATGAGTTGTCGGCTGTTGTGCTTCACCAGGTATCTCATCAATGTCTATTTGAGTCTCTCGAGCCTCCTCAAGCTCGACGACACTCCCACTATTTTCTTGCAAGAGAAACTCTTTCTCTAGAAACACAGCATGCCTTGAAACAAACACCTTTTGTTCCACAGGATGATAGAATTGGTAACCCCTTGTTTCCTTAGGGTATCCAATAAATAGACATTTATCAGACTTAGCATCCAATTTGTCTACGTCGGTCGCTTACATAAGCAGGACAACCCCATATCTTCAAGTAAGATACATGAGGTTTCTTACTATTCCATATCTCATATGGAGTAGTTGAGACTACCTTGGTAGGCATTCTGTTTAACAAGTAAACAACTGTCTGAAGTGCATAGCCCCAAAAGGACTTGGGAAGAGTCGCATGATTCATCATTGACCTGACCATGTCCAACAAGGTCCGGTTACGCCTCTCAGATACACCATTATGCTGTGGTGTATATGGCGGAGTCCATTGAGACAATATGTCATTGTCTCTTAGATAATCAAGAAACTCTTGACTTAAGTATTCACCACCTCGATCCGATCGAAGTATTTTAATACTTTTGTCATGTTGTTTCTCTACTTTATTTCTGAATTCTTTGAACCTTTCAAAGGCTTCAGACTTGTGTTTCATCAAGAACACATACCCAAACCGTGAGTGATCATCGGTGAAGGTAATGAAGTAGCTATAGCCTCCTAAAGATTGAGTTGACATAGGTCCATATACATCACTATGTATTAGGCCTAGCAATTCTCCCACTCGTTCACCTTTTCCCGTAAAAGGTAACTTAGTCATCTTGTCTTTTAAGCATGATTCGCATGTATCGTATGAATCCAATTCAAACGATTCCAGAATTCCACATCGGTGTAATTCGGACATGCGTTTCTTGCTTACATGGCCAAGATGACAATGCCACATGTAGGAGTCTATTTGATTATCCTTTCGAGCACGCTTGTTGCTCGCTTCGATATTGCAAATGTCACTGGATACGTCCAACGTATAAACACCATTGCTTAAAGTTCCAGTCCCATAAAGAACCCCATTCAAAGTTATGTAACAACAATTGTTACTAAACGTCAAATGGAAACCATTTCTATTTAAACAAGAAATAGAAATGATGTTCTTTATCAACGAAGGAATATAAAAGCAATTGTCCAGTTCTAAGACAAGTCCTGCAGGGAGTTTCAACAAATACGTTCCGATGGCGAGTGCAGCAACCTTTGCTCCATTCCCAACACGCAAATTTGACTCTCCCTTGACGAGTCTTCTTCTATTCCTTAGCCCATGTATGTCATTACATATATGTGAGCCACACCCAGTATCCAATACCCAAGTGTTTGAGGAAATAGAATGACAATCAATAACGAAGATATCTGAAGAAGATGGGGCATCCGATGCCTTATTCTTCTTCACGGACTCAAGATAAATCTTGCACTTTCTTCGCAAATGGCTCTCCTTGCCATAATGATGGCAAGTTTCCTTTTGTGCTAGTTCTACCTTCTTAGCCCTTCTCTTCTTTCCCTTCTGCTGTTCTTTTGACCTCCTCTTAGAACCTTTCTTCGAGGAATCAACTAACAGCACCGTCCCCTGCTCATGCTTCTCAGAAGACTCCACAGTCTTCAGCATGTTGAGCAGTACCACAGATGAACCTTCTTGCATCTCAGAGGTGAAGAGGAGCTTGGAGACTTCGAACCTTTCGAATCTCACTTGCTCATCAACCAACTCATAAAGATGAAGAACTACGATATGAGCATCCATATGCTCATGCTGCTTTCGTAGCTTGGGTTCCATCATGGCTAGCATGATGCAACTCATTTGTTCAGAATCACTCACATGTTTCTGATAGGCCAACAATTGGTCCAGAGTTGCATTGTCACTAGGACGGGCGGGAAGAGGCGCTTCGAGGACATTTGCAAGCTTTTCAACCTTGAGAACAATTCTTAAGTTCTAAGCCAGTCCAAGAAGTTCGGCCCAGTCAATTTATTCGAATCCAAAATGGAACGCAAATTCAAAGACATCAGGATCAATCTTAGAAATACAAAACGAGCATATATGAGAAAATGATTTTAAAATGCATCAATATACATTTATAAATTCCATTCATTTTTCGAATTTCAAAAACCCCAAAATCACTTCGGGAGATCGTAGGTCCATCTCCGAATGGGCTGATATCCATCATAGTTATGAACAACCTTGGAGAGAGTCCAACAAGCCATTCATAACTACGACGGTAGGTATCTTCTATACCGATTGCATATCACGTATATGCAACTATCACAATGTGCTATCAACTAATTGAATGTTCACACATACATCGGGTTGTTAACACATTAACAAGTATGCATCATATGCATAGCACCCAACTTCACCTCCCTTTACATCGACCTTGGAGAGAGTCCAACAAGCCGATGCTCCAGGTTAAAGCCAACTCATTAATCGGGACATAGTTTTAATATGGTTAGAGCGCATTCAACCAATTAGCCCAGCTTGGAGAGAGTCCAACAACCAAAGCTAACGATTGACCTCTGACTCTTACCATATTAGTATTAAACTATTCCATGGTTTGAACATATTCAGGTTCGAGCCGGGCTTGGAGAGAGTCCAACAACCCAAACAAGAAACAGAACTCTGGTTCTAACCATATTAATGGAAGGTGTAGGCTTTAATATTGATTAAGGGTTTTTATGTCTCATCCTCTTTGCATGCAAATAACTATTATCTACATGGCATGACATACATGGCATACATCTACATGTCACGACACGCATGGCATAATGTTATGCATCTAATGCAATTACATGACATACAATTATGTCATGTATATAATTTCCTTATATGTCATAACTATTTATGGAAATAAAATATGTTTAAGATTTGATTCTCCAAATCAAATCATAATTAAATTAGGAAAAAAATTTCCAAATCTAATCACATATTTTATTCATGGAATTATTTGATTAAGGAAAATCTATTTAGGAAACCAATTTCCTAAATCATTAAAACTACTTATGGAAATAAAATATTTTAAGATTTGATTTCCCAAATCAAATCATGATTAAATTAGGAAACAAATTTCCAGAATCTAATCAAATATTTTATTTATGGAAAATATCAATTTCCATAAATACTTCCAACTTTCCAAAAGTGGAAGATTTCCATAAATACTTCTAGACTTTCCAAAATTGAAAAATTTTCATAAATACTTCTAAATTTCCAAAATTTAGAAAATTTTCAGAAATACATTATGACTATCCCAAAACCATTTTTACGATTATGTCGAAACACAACCTGGGCTCTGATACCACTGTTGGGTTTCCGGCACCGCGGCGTGTGTGTGTTCGATTATGTTTCGTAAACATGAGCACAGCGGAAGCAATTAAAAATAATAAATCTATATTTATTACAACACACACAACACACGCATGCATATTACAACAAGTGTAGACATAACCGTAAATTAAAAATTGCAATAAAAGAAAATTATCTACGTTATACCTTTCGTATGACGTGTAGCGGGAACGGCATCAACCGGAACGATCCTCGTAAGAATCGTGTCTATCCGTATCCACGCCGAGCTCCTCGGGATGACTTCGCTAAGCCACGAGCTTCTTCTTCGTACGGGTTACTAGCCTCGTGTTGAAGACAACGTGATCGAGAGATGATCACGATCCGAATCCAAATTCGGATCCAAAACCGAGTCCTCAAAACTCGATTCTCCAGAGAGGTATTCGTCAACCGTTTGACGAATCCTTCGTCCCCCACCTTAGAGGATTACCAGAGATCAAATCCTCGGTAAGTTAGCCGCTGTCGGAGCACTAACCGTCGTCCAAACGATGCTCCGACAAGAGGAGGAGAAGCTGTCCAGAAAACTGGACAGCTTGGTGGAGGATATAGGCGCCGGCCAACCAAGGAAAGAAAAGGCTCACCTTGATGCCAAACCTATAGGGGATCACCGGAGGATCGCCGGAGGGTTCACCGGCTGTAGCTTGGTCACCGGCACGGACTTGGACGGCGGCACAAAAGCTGGGCGGCGGCAATGAAGGTGTTGGCGCCGAATAGGAGAAGGAGGGGGTTTGGGCGGCCAAAACTTGATTAGCCTTAGGGTTAGGGTTTAAGCCCTATTTTATAAAGAACTAATTCTCTTAATGGTTAATGGATCATATCCATAAAGCCCGTTAACCCGCTCCATTAAGATAAGTTAAAATAAACCAAACCATGATGGTTTATTTTAAGTTAAAACGAACCGAACCAACTTTTGGTTCATTCATTTAAAATAAACCAAACCCTTTGGTTTATTCTCATCCATTGGATTATAACCAAACCATTTTGGTCCATCCATTATGTCTTCATAAGACACGGCCCATCCACGCTTCCATTGCGACTGAAACAATTTCATGCTCGCTTTATGTTTGGTCCAACCAAACATAGTTTCTCTCGGTCTGAGAATCCCATTCTCAAGCTCGTTTTAAATCCTTTGGATTACACTCGTTGTGCGTGTGACCAAATAGGTTCTCGGTTTATGTTTGCCATCTATAATTAACCATTAATTATAGAACGATCATGAGTGGCACCTAGTAGTACATCATGATCCTCAATTAACCGAAAAGATCAATGGTTGATCCAGAACTATTTCTGAAACCCTTCAGTAGCTCGAATGAATCGTGCCCCATTCCCTTCACTCATCTTATACCCACTTGGTTCAGGACATGGTCTATAGTGTCAGTCCCCACTAGGCTGACTACGTCACACCTAGCCCAAGTATTATTTCCTCGTCCTACGGATTCTAGTTACTCCACATGTATCGAAGAGTACCTTACTCTAAACATGTAATGCTTGTTAGTGAAAGCCCTAGAGCCAATCATGTGATGATTGTTGTATGGACTTTATTGTATCATATTCCTATTTATAAAGGCATGGTTATTATATTTACTTGTATTGGTGCCAAATAACTAAGTATAATAATGTCCTTGAGTAGTAGGTTCTTATCTATATCAATCGATTGGTTGAATCGATAATGAGATGATATAGAGAACACTACTCTTAATCATTCCTAGTCGAGTATTAACATTCAGGGACAATGTTAATGCATAGAGACTAGCATGTAGGTCAACAAGATGACTTGATCTCACAAGTCATGGATATGAGATATCAAGTTGACACATGGGTATGCATTGGAGAATGTATACTGAATGACCCGCCATGAGAAAGTATCATGGATCGTTATATGAGTGTCATATACTTTCTCATGTGGCTATTAGTATGACTATTAGTCCTTAGACCTGAAGTCACCATGGTTCCCTACATAACGAGTTGCATACTTTGGCTTCGTCAAACGTCACCCGTAAATGGGTGGACTATAAAGGCGATTACTGGGTATGTAACGAATTATGCGGAGGGATGTGAGTGATGTAGATGGGATCTATCCCTCCTATATGACGGGGGTGACATCGATATTCTTGATAGAGTGAGACCACGAAGTGCATGGCCATGCCCAAATGAGTCAATATGAGATATTGAGCTCATTTGATTAGAGTGAGTCTACTTGGAGTTCAAGATTTAGATTGTACCGAGGATGACACAGTCTATGCCTCGATTGGTCAATCTAGATGTCAAGGATAGAGGGACATTGTCACATATTGTGAGAGTCACAATTAGTAGTCACAAAGGTGATGTTGGAGCTCAACATTCTTGTAACTTGGGTAGCAATGATGTGTTGCTAGATACCGCTCATTGCTTATGTTTCTAAATCGGTTTAGGGACATTGCCAACGTTACAAGAACCTATAGGGTCACACACATAAGAGCAATTAGATGGAGATTAGGTTCATATGATGAACCATGAGGATTAGGTTCATGGGATGAACCAAATTGGATTAAGAGTAATCCAAATTAGACTAATTGAGTTAGACTCAAGTTGATTCAAGTGTTGAATGAGTCTAATTGAGATTTGATTCATCAAATCAATTTAAATTAATGAATAGAGATTCATTATATTAAATTGACTTGAGTCAAGTGGTTAGATTTGATCAACCATGGGAGATTAGAGGTCAAGTTTGACTTGACTTGAGAGAGAAGATGAAAGGTCAAGTTTGACTTGACCAAATGCCATGTCATGATGATGACTAGGCATGGCCGGCCAATGATGGTGCTCCACATCATCATTGACTTAGTCAATTGGTGCCACATCATGAGGGAGACCAAGGGTCATGGGAGTTACATGCATGCATGTAACCCCCCCTCTATAATGTGGCCGGCCAACAATTAGGGGTTAGGTGGATGAATTCATTTGGTAGAGTTACTCCCATGACTTCATCTTCAACCTTGGAACTTTTCTTCTCAAGCTCTCCCCCTCTCCTTCCTCATCTTGCCGAGACACCCTAGGAGTGCTAGCACACTCAAGTGTGTTTTTCTTCCACCTATTGCTTGTGTGGATACCATAGAGGAGTGTGCACTTGACACTCTCGAGTTCAAGTGGACTTTGACGGCGGGATTTGCGAAGGGCATCGCATCGAGGGTAATGATCTTATCTCTTAGATCTAAGGTAGATCTAGGGTTTTTATACAAGCACATACATGTTTTTTTTTAATACTTCTTTGCACGGATCCGTGGCCGGGGGCTTCCGAGGTTTCCGCAACGCAAAAAAGTGGTTTTTGCGGCTCGGAAAAACCCAACAGTGGTATCAGAGCCACGTGCGAAGCATGTATGTGTTTCGTTTTTGTTGTTTTTATATTAGATATAAAAATTACAGATTTATATGTTTCTGTAAATTTTCTTATTTTATAGAATTTTTGGGTATTTTTCTCGTAGAGTCGAAGCAACGAGTGTTGGGACACTCGTAGGCTTCAACCGTCGAGAAAAACTCTCCGAATCGGCGAGTTCTCGCTTTAGGTTTTTGGGACAGCGACTTAAGTCGCTGTAAGATCATTGTAGGGACACTCGCGAAGTTTATTTTGCGAGTAGGGGCGCTGCCCCTATCCCCGAAAGGGGCCATGTCCCGCGATCGCGCTCGGAAACCGCTTAGCGGGACCGTTTCGGAGGGGTGACTCATAAATTCAAAATAAATTAGGAAAAATTATAGAAATTTTCTGTAAAAATACATAATTTAGAATTATGTATAATTCTGTGATTGTCATGGCCCAATAACCCAATTGGATTGGATTATGTGTGTTGTAATTCATAATACGGCCTGCGTGCCGTTTTGTGGTTGTGCGTGTTGTAAAGTGTTTGCGACCTGCGCGTCACGCCTATTCTTTTAATATTCTAGTTGTAAATAGTTTTAGACTCGAATGTAACTCAAGTTTCATATTTGTAATGTACAAAAATGGAGCGGTGGAAAGTCCACTTGAAGACGAGCTTACGAGAAGGGTGACGATGACACATGGCGGTCAAAGGAAGCGCTTGGAGAAGCCGCTAGCCTTAGGTTGACCGTCCGATCTTCTCATTGGCTTGAGAAGATCGTAGTAGGGCCATGACTATATCACATTTAATGATATATATATATGTTGATATATATATATGTATATTTAATTGATTTTGCTTGTATGTATGTGATGCATGCTAGTAGAAACATGTTTGTATGTATATGATGCATGCTAGGTTAATTTTCTTGTATGTATATGATGCATGCTAGAATAATTAATGTATGTATATGATGCATGCTAATATAGGATAATAAAGGCCTAAATGCGTATAAGATACACATTACGATTAGATTAGATCATAATCGAATCAACTCGAAAATGCCTACCGAGCCTTGATACCCATCACTACCTCGATCATTTGTTGGCCACAGCAGAGCAACGCATATTATCTTGGTAGGGTGCGGAGGGACAATCTTGGTCCCGCCTATCACGACTCGGGTTAGAGTAAGCTCAATTAGATTGAGCAAAACTAGTTAACTCAATTGGATCGAGTAGAACTATAGGCATATTCCAATCGTTGGAAAGATAGGTTAAGATCGCATTTACACTAAATCTTGGGCGATTTAGCCAAAGCTAACTCAAGGTCTTTTGTAAATGTGGGTCTTAATCCTATAAACAAGAGTTGCATAGAGATGTAATCGGTAATGTGTTACCCACCGATCGTACTAAGTCTTGGGCGATTTAGCCAAAGCTAACTCAAGGCTTAGTATGATGTGGATCTTGTCCCGCAAGACTTATAGCTAGTTTGTATCAATCTAGTAAAAGTGGTTTGACCACATCCATAACTCGATTCTACAAAATTCCTATAATTTAGTGGGAGCATCATTTGATTAAAGGCCTCATTAAATGATAAAAGGAATATGATATTAATCCTCTGCATTGTATATTGTAGATTACTATGTCAACAAACACGAACACTCTCTCTCTGCGATCCGTCCTTGAGAAGGACAAGCTCAATGGAGCAAATTTCCTGGACTGGTACAGGAACTTGAGAATTGTTCTCACCCAAGAAAGGAAGCTGTACGTCCTGGAGCAGCCCATTCCGGAGGCACCTCCTGCCAATACCTCACGAGCTGACAAAGATGCTTACAAGAAGCATCAAGATGATGCATTAGATGTGTCATGTCTAATGCTCGCGACCATGAACTCTGAGCTTCAGAAGCAACACGAGTTCATGAATGCTTATGATATGGTTGGACATCTTCGTCAACTATATCAAGGACAAGCTAGGCATGAGAGATATGAAGTCTCTAAGGCATTATTTGGGTCCAAAATGCAAGAAGGGACTCCCGTAGGTACATATGTACTCAAGATGATTGGGTACGTAGAAAACCTACAAAGGCTGGGATTCCCACTTGGCCAAGAGCTGGCCACTGACCTAATCTTGCAATCTTTGCCAAGAGCCTTCGATCAATTTGTCATGAATTATAACATGAATGAAATTGATAAGCCATTGCCTGAAATGCTCAAAGATGTTGAGAAGCAGAGCTTAACCTTAAGAAGGGTAAATCTGACACCATTTTGATGGTGCAGAAAAAGAAAGGCAAGGGCAAGCCTAAAGGTAAGGGAAAGTCCCAAGCCAAGGGCAAAGGCAAAGAACTTAAACCCAAAGGAGAGGTAGCCAAGGAAGGGGCTTGCTTCCACTGCAAGGAAGCAGGACATTGGAAGCGTAACTGCAAGGCATACCTGGAAGATCTTAAGAAGAAGAGAAGTGAGACTTCTACTTCAGGTATAAATGTTATAGAAGTCAATCTATCTATTTCTTCATCATGGGTATTAGATACCGGATGTGCATCTCACATTTGTACCAATGTGCAGGGGCTGAGAAATAGCAAGGCATTGACAAAGGGCGAGGTGGACCTACGAGTAGGCAATGGAGCAAGGGTTCTTGTCATCAGAGGAACTTATGATCTATCTCTGCCCTCTGGGCTTGTACTAGAATTAGAAGAATGTTGTTATGTGCCTGCTTTAACTAAGAACATCATTTAAGTTTCTTGTTTGGACAAGAAAGGGTTTTCATTTATAATAAAGAACAAATGTTGTTCAGTTTATTTAAATGATATGTTCTATTGTAGTGCACCTCTAATGAACGGACTCTACTTTCTAGACTTAGAGAGCCCTATCTATAACATAAGTACCAAGAGGTTCAAATCAAATGAGTTGAACCAAACCTATCTCTGGCATTGTCGCTTAGGTCACATAAATGAGAGTCGCTTATCTCAGCTCCAAAAGGATGGGCTGCTAGACTCATTTGATTTTTAATCATATTAGACAAGCGAGTCTTGCCTTTTAGGCAAGATGACCAAGACACCCATTAGTGGACATAGCGAAAGAGCAACAGATTTGTTAGGACTTATACATAGTGATGTATGTGGTCCTTTCAATGTTGCTGCTAGAGGTGGTTACAGGTACTTCATTACATTTACTGATGACTTCAGTAGATATGGTTATGTGTATCTTATGACACATAAATCTGAATCCTTTGAAAAGTTCAAAGAATTCAAGAATGAAGTACAAAACCAGCTTGGCAAGAGTATTAAGATACTTCGATCAGATCGAGGTGGTGAATACCTTAGCCATGAGTTTCGTGACTATCTAGCTGAGTGTGGGATTCTATCCCAACTCACTCCTCCTGGAACACCACAGTGGAATGGTGTATCCGAAAGGAGGAATCGTACCCTATTGGATATGGTACGATCTATGATGAGTCACAGATCTTCCTATATCCTTTTGGAGGATATGCTCTGGACACATGACCTTTACCCTTAAGTGTACCATCCAAGGCTGTGGTAAAGACACCATATATGATATGGACAGGGAAAAATCCCAAGATGTCTTTTATGAGGATTTGGGGTTGTGAGGCTTACGTTCGACGTCAAGTCTCAGACAAACTGGGACCCAAATCTGATAGGTGCTATTTTGTTGGATATCCCAAGTCTACAAAGGGATATTACTTCTACATTCCCAGTCAGCACAAAGTGTTTGTGGCAAAGACTGGGGTTTTTCTAGAAAGGGATTTTGTTTCTAGAAAAACTAGTGGGAGTAACTTCGATCTTGAAGAAATTCAAGATAAGGACCATAGCACTGAGGCCTTGATGGAGGTTGAACAGGAACCACAAAGTGTTGTAGGTGATGAGGTTGTTGCACAAAGAGTTGTGGAACAACCACCTGTTCAAGTAGACCTACCTCTTCGCAGGTCTGATAGGGTACGTCGTCAGCCTGAGAGATACTCATTTCTCTTGTCTGACCATGATGACGTTATGCTCATTGAGAATGAGCCTACCTCCTATCAGGAAGCTGTGATGAGCCCAGATTCTGAGAAATGGCTAGACGCCATGAGATCCGAGATGGAATCCATGTACACTAACCAAGTATGGACTTTGGTTGATCCACCTGAAGGGGTCAAACCCATTGGGTGTAAGTGGGTCTTTAGGAGAAAGACCGACATGGATGGACTTACGCATACCTATAAGGGCCGATTGGTGGCTAAAGGTTTCAAGCAAATTCATGGTATTGACTATGATGAAACCTTTTCTCCAGTGGCGATGTTTAAGTCCATTCGGATCTTGCTTGCTATTGCAGCATACCACGATTATGAGATCTGGCAGATGGATGTCAAAACCGCGTTTCTGAATGGAAACTTACTCGAGGATGTGTACATGACACAACCTGAGGGTTTTGTAGATCCACAGCATACTGGGAAGGTATGCAAGCTGCAAAGGTCCATTTATGGGCTAAAGCAAGCTTCTCGGAGCTGGAATCTTCGATTCGATGATGCGATCAAACAGTTTGGTTTCATCAAGAATGAAGATGAACCCTGTGTCTACAAGAGGGTTAATGGGAACACATTTGTGTTCCTTGTACTGTATGTGGATGACATACTACTCATTGGGAATGACATCCCTTCGCTACAGTCTGTGAAGACTTGGCTGGGGACGTGCTTCTCAATGAAGGACTTAGGTGAAGCAGCCTGTATTCTAGGCATCAAGATCTATAGAGATAGATCTAAGAGATTGCTTGGCCTAAGTCAGAGTACATACATTGACACAGTATTACTTCGGTTTGCCATGCAGAATTCCAAGAAAGGACTTCTGCCGATGTCACATGGTGTGAGTCTTTCGAAGACTCAAAGTCCCTCTTCTAGAGAGGAGAGAGACCGCATGGATAAGATCCCTTACGCATCTGCTATAGGATCTATCATGTACGCCATGTTGTGTACTCGTCCTGATGTCTCGTATGCTTTGAGCATGACGAGTAGATACCAGTCAGATCCAGGTGAGCGTCACTGGATAGAAGTCAAGAATATTCTTAAGTACTTGAGAAGGACTAAAGAATATTTCTTGATATTTGGAGGCGATGAGGAGCTAGCTGTAAAGGGTTACAGCGATGCCAGCTTCCAAACTGACCAGGATGATTATAGATCGCAGTCAGGGTTCGTGTTTTGCTTGAATAGGTAGCACTGTGAGCTGGAAGAGTTCCAAGCAGGACACAGTTATTGATTCTACAACAGAGGCCGAATATATCGGTGCTTCCATCTCATTCGTGAGATTGTCGATCGAGGAGATGTGAAGATTTGCAGAGTACCCACAGAGGCTAACATCGCAGATCCCTTGACCAAGGCTTCGTACGTAAAAAGCATGATGGTCACACTAGGTCATTGGGTATTAGATACTACGGTGATTGGCACTAGTGCTAGTGGGAGATTGTTAGTGAAAGCCCTAGAGCCAATCATGTGATGATTGTTGTATGGACTTTATTGTATCATATTCCTATTTATAAAGGCATGGTTATTATATTTACTTGTATTGGTGCCAAATAACTAAGTATAATAATGTCCTTGAGTAGTAGGTTCTTATCTATATCAATCGATTGGTTGAATCGATAATGAGATGATATAGAGAACACTACTCTTAATCATTCCTAGTCGAGTATTAACATTCAGGGACAATGTTAATGCGTAGAGACTAGCATGTAGGTCAACAAGATGACTTGATCTCACAAGTCATGGATATGAGATATCAAGTTGACACATGGGTATGCATTGGAGAATGTATGCTGAATGACCCGCCATGAGAAAGTATCATGGATCGTTATATGAGTGTCATATACTTTCTCATGTGGCTATTAGTATGACTATTAGTCCTTAGACCTGAAGTCACCATGGTTCCCTACATAACGAGTTGCATACTTTGGCTTCGTCAAACGTCACCCGTAAATGGGTGGACTATAAAGGCGATTACTGGGTATGTAACGAATTATGCGGAGGGATGTGAGTGATGTAGATGGGATCTATCCCTCCTATATGATGGGGGTGACATCGATATTCTTGATAGAGTGAGACCACGAAGTGCATGGCCATGCCCAAATGAGTCAATATGAGATATTGAGCTCATTTGATTAGAGTGAGTCTACTTGGAGTTCAAGATTTAGATTGTACCGAGGATGACACAGTCTATGCCTCGATTGGTCAATCTAGATGTCAAGGATAGAGGGACATTGTCACATATTGTGAGAGTCACAATTAGTAGTCACAAAGGTGATGTTGGAGCTCAACATTCTTGTAACTTGGGTAGCAATGATGTGTTGCTAGATACCGCTCATTGCTTATGTTCCTAAATCGGTTTAGGGACATTGCCAACGTTACAAGAACCTATAGGGTCACACACATAAGAGTAATTAGATGGAGATTAGGTTCATATGATGAACCATGAGGATTAGGTTCATGGGATGAACCAAATTGGATTAAGAGTAATCCAAATTAGACTAATTGAGTTAGACTCAAGTTGATTCAAGTGTTGAATGAGTCTAATTGAGATTTGATTCATCAAATCAATTTAAATTAATGAATAGAGATTCATTATATTAAATTGACTTGAGTCAAGTGGTTAGATTTGATCAACCATGGGAGATTAGAGGTCAAGTTTGACTTGACTTGAGAGAGAAGATGAAAGGTCAAGTTTGACTTGACCAAATGCCATGTCATGATGATGACTAGGCATGGCCGGCCAATGATGGTGCTCCACATCATCATTGACTTGGTCAATTGGTGCCACATCATGAGGGAGACCAAGGGTCATGGGAGTTACATGCATGCATGTAACCCCCCCTCTATAATGTGGCCGGCCAACAATTAGGGGTTAGGTGGATGAATTCATTTGGTAGAGTTACTCCCATGACTTCATCTTCAACCTTGGAACTTTTCTTCTCAAGCTCTCCCCCTCTCCTTCCTCATCTTGCCGAGACACCCTAGGAGTGCTAGCACACTCAAGTGTGTTTTTCTTCCACCTATTGCTTGTGTGGATACCATAGAGGAGTGTGCACTTGACACTCTCGAGTTCCGGCGGACTTTTGGACGAGCGGGATTTGCGAAGGGCATCGCATCGAGGGTAATGATCTTATCTCTTAGATCTAAGGTAGATCTAGGGTTTTTATACAAGCACATACATGTTTTGTTTTAATACTTCTTCGCACGGATCCGTGGTCGGGGGCTTCCGAGGTTTCCGCAACGCAAAAAGTGGTTTTTGCGGCTCGGAAAAACCCAACAATGCTTTGGCCAAAGACTTTAGTAACAATCCGACGAGAGGCCATGGGTATACATCTCCTCGCAAGGAGTGGTGAATCCTTTATAGGCTATTCAAACACCTTCGATCACTTCGACTTATACCCAATCATCCCGGGTCCACATCTCCTCAGAGATGTTTGCTTAAGATGTCAAAGCATAAGTCTCCATGATCAAGATGACTTGAATACCGCAAGTCAAAGGAACATCGCACTTAAGCCACAGTAAGAACATCATTGACATATCTATATATGCAGAGAACCATATGAAGTCTTACGGCTGGTCACTCCAATGAACTAGTTACCATAACTAGCATCCACGATTAACTCCGGACATCACTATGTCTCCAGCCAGTGAGAATCAGCTGCTTGGATACACCAAGGAGTATACCTCGTGCTAGTCTCAACAGAATTGATGGTGTCCAAATCCATCAATTCATCGACTAGGGATAATTCCGATACATCACAATTACACATGTAGAGATACTCACTAGTTGTGATCCAATCACAAATTCTCTCATGCTGTGAATCGCATCGTGGACATTTAGTAAATGAGTTTAAGATCCAATCAAATACATTAAACATGTATACTCAAATAGTGAATCTTCATTTATCATATAAATGGTTCATACATAAGGCGATTGCCTTAGGACATCTCTCATATATTACTAACAAATTGGGCTTCTAGGAAGGAAGCCATGAAGAACTTGATGATGACTACCATGATCGAGGGAACACCCGTGAGGGATCATGTTCTCAAGATGATGGCTCATTTGAATGAGTTGGAAGTGCTTGGAGCTAAGATCGATGGGGAAACCCAGGTCGATATCATTCTCCAGTCTCTACCTAGGAGTTTTGAGCAGTTTCGCCTAAAATACAACATGAATAAGAGGTTGTATTCATTGGCGGAGCTTCTGATAGAACTCCAGGTGGCAGAGGGGCTTTTTCATCAGAGAGCTCATGCTCAGGCCATGGTTGCTCAGAAGGTTTCGACTTCTAAGCCGAAAGGCAAGAATAAGAAGAAACAAGGTGGAGCAAAGGTGGCGACAGGATCTTAGGGAGGATTGAAGATGCCGAAAGGCAAGTGCTTCACTTGCAAGCAGACTGGACATTGGAAGAAGGACTTCCCCAATTGGAAACAGAACAAAGGTATATCTTTAGGTCTAGTCATTGAAACATGTTTAGCGGTGTTATCTACCAGCACCTAGTGTCTAGATACGGGAGCCACTGATCATGTCTGTAATACTTTATAGGGGATCTAGAAAACCATACGACTAACTGAGGGGGAGATTACTGTTTACTCGGGTGATGCTACAAAGGTGGCGGCTGTTGCAGTGGGAGATGTTTATTTACCTTTTGATAGGAATAAAACATTGGTTCTGAAAAATTGCCTTTATGTACCTTTATTTAGAAATAATTTGATTTCGGTTTCTAAATTTTTTTTGGATGAATATTCTATTTCTTTTCATGACAGAGTTGTTATAAAAAGAAATAGGGAGATTATTTGTTCTGGTGCATTGATAGGAAATTTATGTACCCTTGAACTAAAAGCTTCCACGATGCAAATAGAAGTAAATAACTCATCTTCTAAATCTAATAAGAGAAAAGAACCTTTGAAGATAAACCAAACATATCTTTGGCATCTAAGGTTAGGTCATATTAACCTAAGTAGAATTCAAAGGTTGATAGTTGATGGACCTCTGGGTTCATTTGTGGTGGAAGATTTCCCAACCTACGAATCTTGCTTGGAAGTTAAAATGACTAAGAGGCCTTTTAAGGCAAAGGGGTATAGAGCCAAAGATGTGTTGGAATTAGTTCATTCTGATTTGTGTGGTCCTATGTCTATCTAGGCTAGAGGTGGTTTTGAATATTTCGTCTCTTTTATAGATGATTATTCAAGATATAGAAACATTTACTTGATGTGTCACAATTCTGAATGCTTTGACAGGTTCAAAGAATTCAAGGCTGATATGGAGAAACATCAAGTTAAAAGTATCAAGACACTACGATCTGATCGTGGTGGTGAGTACCTCTTGGGAGAGTTTAGGAATTACTTATCAGAGGTTGGGATTCAGTCCCAATTGTCTGCACTTGGCTCACCCCAGCAGAATGGTGTAGCGGAGCGAAGGAATAGGACTCTTATGGAGATTATTAGATCGATGATGAGTTATTCTGAGTTGCCTGATTCATTCTGGGGGTATACTCTGGATACGATAGTGTATATTCTGAACTTGGTACCATCTAAATTAGTGCCTTCTACTCGCAGAGAATTGTGGATTGGGCGAAAGCCTAGTCTGAGACATATTCAAATTTGGGGGAGTCTAGCACATGTGCTGAAGGTAGTTGTTGGTAAGCTGGAACCTCGTACAAAAGTGTGCATGTTCGTAGGCTATCCAAGAGGAACGAAAGGTGGTTTGTTCTATAGTCCTAGAGATCAGAGGGTGATCGTTAGAAGAAACGCTAGATTTTTAGAGGAAGACTTTGTGATGAACCACAAGCCCATGAGTAAGATTGTTCTTGAAGAATTGAGAGGGGAAGTCAATACTTCAGTACCACCGGTAAAAGAGGATATACCACAAGTGATTGCACCGCGTGTCACAGAGGATACACAGGTGATACCTCGTCGTAGTGGTAGGGTTATTAGACAGCCTGATAGATTTATGTTCTTGGGAAGATCTTTTAATTTGGTCCCTAGCGAACATGAACCTGATCCCTAGACATATGACCAGGTAATCCAAGATAAAGATGCGGTATAATGGAAAAGTACAATGAATTCGGAGATAGAATCTATGGATTCAAATCTGGTATGGGAGCTAGTAGAACCACCAAATGGTGTAAAAACCATTTGATTCAAGTGGATCTCCAAAAGAAAGAGAGGAATAGACGGGAAGATTGAGACCTTCAAAGCAAGGCTTGTTGCGAAAGGGTATACTCAGAAAGAGGGTATCGATTATGAGGAGACCTTTTCGCCGGTAGACATGCTTAAGTCTATCCGGATTCTCTTTTGTATTGCTACTCATATGGATTATGAGGTGTGGCAGATAGATGTTAAGACAACTTTTCTTAATGGAAGTCTTGAGGAAAATATCTATATGAAGCAACCCGAGGGATTCATTGCAAAGGGCAAAGAGCATCTTGTGTGCAAGCTTAATCGGTTCATTTATGAATTGAAGCAAGATTCAAGATCTTGGAACATCCGCTTTGATGAGGTAATCCAGTCCTTTAGATTTATTCAAATTCCGGATGAGTTTTGTGTATACAAGAGATGTGACGGAAACGTAGTGGTATTTCTTGTACTATACGTAGATAACATTTTGTTAATTGGCAACAATGTCAAGGTGATATCAGATGTAAGGGTATGGTTGTCCAAACAGTTTGATATGAAGTATTTGGGAGAAGTGGGGCACATCCTTGGAATCAAGGTTCTAAGGGATCGCAGGAAAAGGATGTTGTGCTTGTCTCAAGCTTCATACATAGACACTATTTTGGCTCATTTTAGCATGCAGAACTCCAAAAAAGGTTTTCTACCTTTTAAACATGAAGTTCCATTATCTAAAGAGATGTGTCCTATAAAATCAAAGGAGATAGAAGAGATGAAGGCGGTTCCTTATGCTTCAGCAGTAGGAAGCATCATGTATTCTTTGCTATGTACGAAATCGGATATTTATTTTTCCATGGGCATGGTTAGTAGATATCAGAGTAGTCCAAGATAGGGACATTGGACTACGGTAAAGCATATATTAAAGTACCTCAGAAGGACTAGGGATTATCTGCTGGTATACTAGGCAGATCAATTACTCCCTATGGGATACACAAATTCCGACTTCCAATCAGATAGAGATAACAGTAATTCTACCTCGGGTTTTGTGTTTACTTTTCGAGGTGGAGCCATTGTATGGAGGAGTGTCAAGCAAAAATGCATGGCGGACTCTACCATGGAAGCTGAGTATGTGGCAACCTCTGAGGTGGCCAAAGAAGTTGTATGGCTCAGGAACTTCTTGATGGACTTGGATGATTTCCCCAGAACTATCACAATTTATTGTGATAATAGTGGTGCAGTTGCAAACTCGAAGGAACCACGAGCCCATAAGGCAAGTAAACACATAGAGCGCAAGTACCACCTGATACGAGAGATCGTAAAGCGGGTAGAAGTTGTTGTCGCCTAGATTGCATCAGAGGATGACCTGGTAGATCCTTTCACTAAGGCCCTTTAAGTGAGAGCTTTTGATAGGCATGTGGAGGGAATGGGAATTTGATGTATGGCAGTATGAGGACAGCATAGTCTTTTAGTATAAGTGGGAGATTGCTGGGATGTATACTGAAAAGTCTATCTTTTGTATGAACATCTTTATTTTTGAAATAAGAATCACATAATCATTATTTTCAAATTTATGTTTATGCAATATTGTCTAATACATTACATTGTAGATAACATGGTGTGTGGTGTCACACGGGAGATCATATTATCGGCTCCTTCTAAATTATAAGTAAAGGGTCACAACCTAGATGGCTTTGGAAAAACCATTGGTATGGTTGTAGTGTGATTTGGTATTGGTTTGTCTTGACCATAAAATCACACTATTACACTTTGTGTGAATAGAGCAGGACCGACTTAGAGGTGATTCGATTTATTGATGACTACATAATCGAATCGGACCTCAGATATTATTTTGTACATGCTCTTAATCCCGATATAATAACGCAAACATATACTTAGTATTCATATCTTTGATTTACCAATGGGTGAGATTTATAGATTAAATCGATAGGCTCGGTAAGTTGGGAAATGATATTATTTATATGGTGTGCCATTGATTATAGGAGGAAACCGTGTCCTATATATTAGGATGATGATGTCCCATTGAGGAGCTCATATGGTTCATCATGTAAATTCTGCAGGTGGAATTGATATGGCTTGATGAAAAGGTTGAGTGCTACTGCTCATGGAGTTAGATGTTGATTAATTAATTGTCAGTAAATTAATTAATCAATGGAAATTCGAGATCTTAAACACGGGGAGAAAATGTACAAATAATATATGGAGCCGCCTAAATGAGGTTTACTACTATGGAGGGGGAGTTGTACGCATGCAATGCATAGCTTTATATCAGTTGTTTATTTACTTAAGTTTTTGGAGCTAATTGACTGAAATTCCAGAATACATGATGTGAGCATCAATATAGCAAATAATGTAACTGAACGAAGCACACTATCCAATGGATAGAAACAAAACACTAGATCCAAAGGTAGAGATTAAATCTCTAGATCCGACGGTTGAGATTAAATGTCTACATCTGACGGTTGAGATTAAATCCCTAGAACCAATGGTGGAGATTAAAACAAGGTTTATCCCTAACTCTATAAAAGGAGGGCAAGGGGTGGGTGGCAACTTGAATCCAACTAGAGATAGGATTAGGGTTTTTGGGCGGCAAGGCTTGGAGGCTAGGGTTTGGAGTTGGCGACACCAAATAAGGAAACTTATTCCTTATTCTCTTCTACCTCAAGGTGGCCGGTGACCTAGCAGCCTTTTCCAGCACTTGGCCAGCGTCCAAAGCAGCCTCTCTCCCTCTCTTTGGCTGGTAAAACCTAGGCTTAGGGTTCTACCTTGGAGCTTTGGTCGGCATTCACCTATTCTCCTCTTTCTTCTTGGCCGGCGGCAAGCTCAAACCTTGGAGTTTAGTGGTTGGTTAAAGAAAGGAAAGAGTCTTGTTTCTATTCTTCTTCGTGCTCGGAATGAGCAAGGAAGGAAGATTGGTGATCTAGGAGCTTCAACTTTTGGTAGATCGTCGCCCACACGACGTTCGAAAGGAGGAAGGTCATACAATAGAAGATCCAGAGGTATATCGATTCTCTATTCTCTTTGTAACATGTTTATATTTGTTTTCCAATTGTGTGCATGATATATTCTGTTTTGTGGCTAAATAATACTTGGATCCCGAACATAAACACAAAAATTGGCAATCTGTACATCGTCTATTCCGCGGCTATTCGTAGAATAGAGGTTGGACGCTTGAATAACAATTTTGTTTAAGTGATTACTCTAATCGAATAGCACGATGATGACAAGGTTACTTGGGAAATCCCTCTTGTCAAGGATAAATTTTTTTTATCCGGGGACGTAGAAGGGATGGCCATGAACAAGTGATTGAGTTGAAGAGGGAAGCGAAGTTTCCCCTCCCTCACCAATAATTGGTATCAGAGCCACGGTTTCTGGTTTTGTGTGTTTAAGATTCGGTTACTCTTATGCATTTTTCATATATTATATGTGTCGGATAATAGTAGGATATGCGTAGGCTAACTCTTTGGTTGCAGGCATAAGATCCGACTATTATGGTCATATGTGTGTATGTGATTGTATGTGTGTAATAGTATATTTTGTTGAATCCTCGGGGTTGACGAGGCTAGTATTTAATTTTTTATAAATTAGATACGACATTGTTTAGCCACTCTTTCTATTTTAGTTTACTTTCGATCTAGATTTCATGTACACTCCCTCGTGGACTATAAGATCATTGGATGTAAATTAAAATAGTTGTTAGTCTCGGCTCGGATCTCCGGATGGCTCGTACATGGCGTAGGAGAAGTGGACGAGATGGCTATGCGACGGGAGACATATTAAAGACAAAAGCCATAATAGTTGGAAAATAATTTATTTTTCATATTTATTGCTTATTATTTGATATGCATGTTGTAGGCTACAAAATTCCTCATTTTCAAAATACTAAGTGGGAGAGGGATATTTTTATAAATTCCCATGGCCTCCATTACGATTTGACAAGTGATGCAAACAAACTTGCGCGTCGGCTTTGAGTGCATTCCTCCACATCGGATGAGTTTGTTTGCGGATCACAAGGTCGAATATGGTTATAGGGAATTATTAAGAAGTATGTGTACTTCCCCATCGGAAGGCACATAACCCGAGATAATTACCTTGGTACCGAGTAATGTGAACACTTAGATACAAATATAAGTATCCTCCCCATCGGAGTCACTGCTTTTATTTGTAGGGCCAAAGAGGAACCAACTATTAATTTTACTTGTCAAAAAGTTAGGTTGACAAGATAGTAAAATTAATGGGTAAAACCTTCTCTTACAAATGTAGAATTCATATACGTCCACACGGTCGTGGTATACGATATTCTCGGTGTTTTGAAGTGTTGGTTGATTTTAAAATTTTATTGTTTGAGGAATCAATAATTTTTTGAAATCTAAAGTAATGATCTGTGTGATTCTTAGGATTTTCAAAAATGACTTTCAGTCCACTTGCTATAATACTAAAGGAAAATAAACTTACTATACATAATTATGTTGATTGGAAAAAGGAATCTAGATATTGTCTTGACTGCTGAGGAATACAAATATGTACTCCTCGAAGAGTGCCCTCCTAAGCCTGCAGATGATTCTGGGGAAAAGGAGAAAGAGAGTTATAAGAAGTGGATAAAGGCCGATGAGATGATGCAGTGTTACATTTTGGCATCTATGTCAAATGTACTACAACATCAGCATCAAGCCATGCCCACTGCTTATGTCATGATGCTCAATATCAAAGAGCTTTTCGGACACCAGAATCGGGCTGCGAGGCAAGAAGCCATGAGAAACTTGATGACGACCACCATGATCGAGGGAACACCCGTAAGGGATCATGATCTCAAAATGATGGCTCATTTGAAGGAGCTGGAGGTCATTGGAGCTGAGATCGATGGGGAAACCCAGGTCTATATCATTCTCCAGTCTCTACCTAGGAGTTTTGAGTAGTTTCGCCTAAACTACAACATGAACAAGATGTTGTATTCATTGGCGGAAGTTCTGACAGAACTCCAAGCGGTAGAGGGGCTATTTTGTCAGAGTGCTCAGGCACATGCCATGGTGACCCAAAAGTTTCTACTTCTAAGCCGAAAGGCAAGAAGAAGAAGAAACAAACTATGGCGAAGGTGGTGGGAGGAAATCAGGGAGGAGTGAAGAAGCCAAAAGGCAAGTGCTTCACTTGTAAGCAGACTAGACACTGGAAGAAGGACTGCCCCAACTGCAAGCAGAACAAAGGTATATATTTTGGTCTAGTCGTTGAAACATGTTTAGTGGTGTTATCTACCGACACCTAGTGTGTAGATACGGGAGCCACTGATCATGTCTGCAATACATTGCAGGGGTTCCAGGAAACCAGACGACTGGCTGAGGGGTAGATTACCATGTACTTGGGCGATGCCACGAAGGTGGCGGCTGTTGCAGTGGGAGACGTTCATTTATCTTTTGAGAAAAATAAAATTTTAGTTCTTAAGAATTTCCTTTATGTACCTTTATTTAGAAAGATTTTAATTTCGATTTCTAAATTGTTTATGGATGGATATTCTATTTCTTTTAATGACAGAGTTGTTATAAAAAGGAATAGGGACATTATTTGTTCTGGTGCATTGATAGGAAATCTATACACACTTGAACCAAAAGCTCCCACGATGCAAATAGAAGTTAATAACTCATCTTCTAATTCCAATAAGAGAAAAGAACCTTCGAAGATGAACCAAACATATCTTTGGTATCTTAGGCTTGGTCATATTAACCTAAGAAGAATTCGAAGGTTGATAGCTGATGGACCTCTGGGTTCATTAGTGGTGGAGGATTTTCCAACCTGTGAATCTTGCTTGGAGGGTAAAATGAACAAGAGGCCTTTTAAGGCAAAGGGGTATAGAGCCAAAGAAGTGTTGGAGTTGGTTCACTCTGATATATGTGGTCCTATGTCTATCCATGCTAGAGGTGGTTTTGAGTATTTCATCTCCTTTATAGATGATTATTCAAGATATGGATATATTTACTTGATGCGTCACAAGTCTGAATGCTTTGACAAGTTCAAAGAATTCAAGGTTGATGTGGAAAAATGTCAAGGTAAAAGTATCAAGACACTACGATCTGATCGTGGTGGCGAGTACCTCTTGGGAGAGTTTAGGAATTACTTATCAGAGCCTGGGATTCAATCTCAATTGTCTGCACCTGGCACACCCCAGCAGAATGGTGTAGTAGAGAAAAGGAATATGACTCTTATGGAGATGGTTAAATCGATGATGAGTTATTCTGAGTTGCCAGATTAATTCTGAGGATATGCTCTAGATACGGCAGTGTACATTCTGAATTTGGTTCCATCTAAATCAGTGCCTTCTACTCCCACAGAATTGTGGACTGGGCGAAAGTTTAGTCTAAGACATATTCAGATTTGGGGGAGTCCAGCACATGTGCTGAAGGCAGATGCTGGTAAGTTGGAACCTCATACAGAAGTACGCATGTTCATTGGCTATCCTAGAGGAACGAAGGATGGTTTGTTTTATAGTCCTAGAGATCAGAGGGTGATCATTAGCACGAAAGTCAGATTTCTAGAGGAAGACTATGTGATGAGCCACAAGCATAAGAGTAAAATTGTTCTGGAGGAATTAAAAGGGGAAGTCACTTATTTAGTACCACTGGTACAAGAGAATATACCATAAGTCACCGCACCGTGTGTCATAGAGGATACATAGGTGATATCTCATCGTAGTGGGAGGGTTGTTAGACAACCTGATAGATTCATGTTCTTGGGAGAATCTTCTGATTTGGTGCCTGATGAACATGAACAAGATCCCTGGACAAATGACGAGGCAATCCAAGATAAAGATGCAGTATCTTGGGAAAGTTCAATGAATGCTGAGATTGAATCTATGGATTCAAATCAGGTCTGGGAGCTAGTAGAACCACCCGATGGTTTAAAAACCATTGGATGCAAGTGGATCTACAAAAGAAAGAGAGAAATAGATAGGAAGGTTGACACCATCAGAGCGAGGCTTGTTGCGAAAGGGTATACTTAGAAAGAGGGTATCGATTATGAGGAGACCTTTTTGCCGTTGGCCATGCTTAAGTCTATCCGGATTCTCTTATGCATTGCAGCTCATATGGATTATGAGGTGTGCCAGATGGATGTCAAGACAACTTTCCTTAATGGAAGTCTTGAGGAAAACATCTATATGAAGCAACCAGAGGGATTCATTGCGAAAGGCAAAGAGCATCTTGTATGTAAGCTTAATCGGTCCATTTATGGATTGAAGCAATCTTCGAGGTCTTGGAACATCTACTTTGATGAGGTAATCCAGTCTTATGGATTTATTAAAAGTCCGGATGATTCTTGTGTATACAAGAGATGTGATGGAAACGTAGTGGTATTTCTTATACTATACGTAGATGACATTTTGTTGATTGACAACAATATCAAGGTGTTATCAGATGTAAGGGTATGGTTGTCCAAACAGTTTGATATGAAGGACTTGGAGGAAGTGGGACACATCCTTGGGATCAAGGTTATAAGGGATCGCAGGAAAAAGATGTTGTGCTTATCCCAACCTTAATACATAGACACGATTATGGATTGTTTTAGCATGCAAAACTCCAAGAAGGGTTTTCTACCTTTCAGACATGGAGTTCCTTTATCTAAGGAGATGTGTCCTAGAACATCTGAGGAGATAGAGGAGATGAAGGCGGTTCCTTATGCTTCGACGGTAGGAAGTCTCATGTATTCGATGCTATGTACGAGACCAGATATCTGCTTTACCGTTGGCATGGTCAGCAGATATCAGAGTAATCCAGGACAGGGACATTGGACTGCGATAAAGCATATATTGAAGAACCTGAGAAGGACTAGGGATTATATACAGGTTTACCAGGCAGACCAATTACTCCCTTTGGGTTACACAGATTCCAACTTCCAATTAGATATTGATAAAGTAAGTGTACCTCAGGTTTTGTGTTTACTTTAGGAGCTGGAGTCATTGTATGGAGGAGTGTCAAGCAAAAATGCGTGGCAGACTCCACCATGGAAGCTGAGTATGTGGCAGCCTCTGAGGCAGCCAAAGAAGTTGTGTGGCTCAGGAACTTCCTGATGGACTTGGATGTGATTCCTGGTTTGCAGAGAACTATCACAATTTATTGTGATAATAGTGGTGCAGTTGCAAACTCGAAGAAACCACGAGCCCATAAGGCAAGTAAGCACATAGAGTGCAAGTACCACCTTATACGAGAAATCGTAATGGAGTTAGAAGTTGTTGTCGCCTAGATTGCATCAGAGGATGACCTAGTAGACCCATTCACTATGTCCTTTCTAGCGAGAGCTTTTGATAGGCATGTGGAAGGAATGGGAATCAGATGTATGGCAATATGAGGACAACATAGTCTTTTAGTATAAGTGGGAGATTGTTGGGATGTATACTGAAAAGTCTATCTTTTGTATGAACATCTTTATCTTTGAAATAAGAATCACATGATCATTGTTTGCATATTTATGTTTATGCAATATTGTCTAATACAATACATTATAGATAACATGGTGTGTGGTGTCACACAGGAGATCATGTTATCGGCTCCTTGTAAAGTATATGTAAACGCTCACAACCTAGATGGTTTTTGACAAACCATTGGTATGGTTGTAGTGTGATTTGGTATTGATTTGTCTTGACCATAGAATCACACTAGTACACTTTGTGTGTATGGATCATGACCGACTTAGAGGTGATTCGATTTATTGCTAACTACATAATCGAATAGGACCTCAGGTATTATTTTGTACATGCTCTTAATCCCGATATAATAATGGGCACATATACTTAGTATTCATTTCTTTGATTTACCATTGGGTGAGATTTATAGATTAAATCGATAAGCTCGGTAAGTTGGAAAATGATATTATTTATATGATGTACTGTTGATTATAGGAGGAAATCATGTCCTATATATTAGGATGAAGATGTCCCCTTGATGAGCTCATAAGGTTCATCATGTAAACCCTGCAGGTGGACTTGGTCCGGCATGATGAAAAGGTTGAGTGGTACTACTCATGGAGTTAGATGTTGATTAATTAATGGTCAGTAAATTAATTAATCGATGGACATTCGAGATCTTAAACACGGAGAGAAAATGTAAAAATAATATATGGAGCACATATTAATTTATGGGGGTTGGTGATGTAGATCAATGATAATCCTCTAGTGGAATGGATAATCATTAATGGATTGAACTTTATGTGGGCTTGATCCATTGGGTGGCCAAGATCCAACTCCTCCTCATGGTCCCTATTGTAGCCTATTAATACCTCCTGAAGCTTAGATCCAATGGATAGATACAAAAGTCTAGATCCAAAGGTAGAGATTAAATCTCTAGATCCGACGGTTGAGATTAAATCTCTTGATCCGACGGTTGAGATTAAATCCCTAGAACCAATGGTGGAGATTAAAACAAGTCTTATCCCTTACTCTATAAAAGGAGGGCAAGGGGTGGGCGGCAACTGGAATCCAACTAGAGATAGGATTAGGGTTTTTAGGCGGCAAGGCTTGGAGGCTAGGGTTTGGTGATGGCGGCACCAAATAAGGAAACTTATTCCTTATTCTCTTCTTCCTCAAGGTGGCCGGCGACCTAGCAGCCTTTTCCAGCCCTTGGCTGGCATCCAAAGCAGCCCCTCTCCCTCTCTTTGCCCGGTAAAACCTAGGCTTAGGGTTCTCCCTTGGAGCTTTGGTTGGCATTCACCTATTCTCGTCTTCCTTCTTGGCCGGCGGCAAGCTCCAACCTTGGAGTTTGTTGGTTGGTTAAAGGAAGGAGAAGAGTCTTATTTCTATTCTTCCTCTTGCTCGGAATGAGCAAGGAAGGAAGATTGGTGATCTAGGAGCTTCAACTTTTGGTAGATCGTCGCCCACACGACGTCCGAAAGGAGGAAGATTATACAATAGAAGATCGAGAGGTATATCGATTCTCTATTCTCTTTTGTAACATGTTTATATTTGTTTTTCAATTATGTGCATGATATATTCTGTTTTGTGGCTAAATAATACTTGGATCCCGAACATAAACACAAAAACCGGCGAACCGTACATCGTCTATTCCGCGGCTATTCGTAGAATAGAGGTTGGACACTTGAACAATAAGTTTGTTCAAGTGACTACTCTAATCAAATAGGACGACGATGACAAGGTTGCTTGGACAATCCCTCTTGTCAAGGATAATTTTTTTTTTATCTGGGGACATAGAAGGGATGGCCATGAACAAGTGACCGAGTTGATGTGGGAAGCGAAGTTTCCCCTCCCTCACCAACAAGTGGGAGATTGTTGGGATGTATACTGAAAAGTCTATTTTTTGTATGAACATCTTTTTTTTTTTGAAATAAGAATCACATGATCATTGTTTGCATATTTATGGCTATGCTTATTGTCTGATACATTACATTGTTGATAATATGGTGTGTAGTGTCACACAGGATATCATATTATCAGGTCCTTGTAGAGTATAAGTAGAGGCTCACAACCGAGATGGTTTTGGACAAACCATTGGTATGATTGTAGTGTGATTTGGTATTGGTTTGTCTTGACAATAAAATTACACTAGTACACTTTGTGTGTATTGAGCAGGACCAACTTAGAGGTGATTCAATTTATTGCTGACTACATAATTGAATCGGACCTCGGATATTTTGGTGTACATGCTCTTAATCCCGATATAATAATGGGCACATGTACTAAGTATTTATTTCTTTGATTTAACGAATGGTAGAGATTTATAGATTAAATCGATAGGCTAGGTAAGTTAGGAAATGCTATTATTTATATTGTGTGTCGTTGATTATAGGAGGAAACTGTGTCCTATATATTAGGATGATGATGTCCCCTTGAGGAGCTCATAAAGATCATCATGTAAACCCAGCAGGTGGACATGGTCCGACATGATGATAAGATTGAGTGGTACTACTCATGGAGTTAGATGTTGATTAATTAATCATCAGTAAATTAATTAATTGACGAACATTCGAGATCTTAAACACGGGGATATATTTTTACAATTAATATATGGAGCCCATTTTTATTTATGGGGGTTGGTGAGGTAGATCAATGATAATCCTCTATTGGAATAGATTATCATTAATGGATCGGATTTTATGTGGGTCGATTCCATTGGGTGGCCAAGATTCAACTCCTCCTCATTGTCCCTATTGTAGCCTATTAAATACCTCATGAAAGCCTAGATCTGATGGTGGAAAATTAAGGCCTAGATCCGATGGTGGAAAATGAAATCCTAGAACCGTCGGTGGAGATTGAACGGAGGCTTAAGCCTATCTCTATAAAAGGAGGGCTAGGGCTTGGGTGGCAAGAATGAATCAAGGATTCTAGGGTTTGCTTCTAAATTGTTGGGTGGCAAGATTAGAAGAGGTTTAGAGTTTGGAGTTAGCTTGGTCGGTGGCAAGAAATGGAGGAGAGGTTTAGGGTTTTGCTTCCTCTCTTCCTAAGGTTGAGCCGACATCTCTTCTCCTTCCCTAAGGGTCGGCGTTCCTTCCTTGAAACTTGGCTAGTGATTCTTCATCTTCAATCTTTGGAGATCAACTCTTGTCCGACACCCATCTTCCATCTCCCTCTCCTTGGTGGCCGGCGGCAACAACAAAGAGGAGAAAGAGTTTTCATCTTTCTCCAAAGGGATTGTGTCCCGAATTAGATGTTGTGATGTATACTGAAAAGTCTATCTTTCGTATCAACATCTTTATTTTGAAATAAGAATCACATGATCATTGTTTGCATATTTATTATTATGCATATTATCTAATACATTACATTGTAGATAACATGGTGTGTAGTGTCAAACGGGAGATCATGTTATCAGTTCCTTGTAAAGTATAATTAAAGGCTCACAACCGAGATGGTTATGGAGAAAATATTGGAATGGTTGTAGTGTGATTTGGTATTGGTTTGTCTTGACCATAGAATCACACAAGTACACTTTGTGTGTATTGAGCAAGACCGACATAGAGGTGATTCGATTTATTGCTGACTACATAATCAAATCGGACCTCAGATATTATGTTGTACATGCTCTTAATCCCGATATAATAATGAGCACATATACTTAGTATTCATTTCTTTGATTTACCAATGGGCAAGATTTATAGAGTAAATCGATAGGCTCGGTATGTTGGGAAATGATATTATTTTTATGGTGTGTCGTTGATTATTGGAGGAAACCATGTCCTATATATTAGGATGATGATGTCCCCTTGAGTAGCTTATAAGGTTCATCATGTAAACCCTGTAGGTGGACTTGGTCCGGCATGATGATAAGGTTGAGTGGTACTACTCATGGAGTTAGATGTTGATTAATTAATTGTCACTAAATTAATTAATTGATGAACATTCGAGATCTTAAACACGGGGAGATAAATATACAAATAATATATGGAGCCCATATTAACTTATGGGGGTTGGTGAGGTAGATCAATGATAATCCTCTAGTGGAATGGATTATCATTAATGGATCGGTCTTTATGTGGGCTTGATCCATTGGGTGGCAAAGATCCAACTCCTCCTCATGGTCCCTATGGTTGCCTATTAAAACCACATGGAGCCTAGATCCGATGATGGAAAATAAAATTCTAGATTCGACGGTGGAGATTAAATCTCTAGATCCGACAGTTGAGATTAAATCTCTAGATCCGACGGTTGAGATTAGATCCCTAGATCCGACGGTAGAGATTAAAATAAGGCTTAAGCCTAACTCTATAAAAGGATGCCAAGGCTTGGGCGTGGATAACACTTTGAGAGATTAGGGTTTTTGTTTCTTTTGGCTTGGGCAGCAAGAAACAAAAGGTGGGCTAGTGTTTTGGAGGAGGTTTGGGCGGCCACACTTTTGGATGTTTTTTTCTTCTTCCTAGGGTTTTGGCCAACTCCCATCTTCTCTTCTTCTATCCTTGGCCAGCGTCCAATCTTCTTTTTCTCATCCTTGGCCGGCAGCAAAGGCTAGGCTCTCTTCCCTTGGAGCTTTTGGTCGACATCCATAATCCTCATCTTCTCTCCTTTGCCAGCGGAAATCACCAAGCAAGGTGGCTTGGTGGTCGGTTCTAGATAGGAGAAGAGTTTTGTTTTATTCTTCCTTTTGTTCGGAGCGAGCAAAGAAAGGAAGAAAGTGATCTAGGAGGCTTCGACTTTTGAAAGATTGTCGCCCACACGACGTCCAAAAGAAGGAAGGACATACAATAGACGATCGAGACGTATAATGCTTGTTTATATTCTTTTGTATTATGTCTATAATTGTTTTTCAATTATATGCATGTTGTATGTTTTGTTATGTGGCTAATTTACTTGGACCCCGAATACAAATGCAAAAATCGACGATCCATACATCGTCTATTCCGCGGTTATTCGAAGAATAGAGGTAGGTTGCTTGAACAACAAGTTTGTTCAAGTGACCACTCTAATCAAATAGCACGACGATGAAACGGTTGCTTGGGTAATCCTTTTTTTGTCTAGGATTAATTTTTTTTAATCCGGGGACGTAGACGGGATCTCCATGAATAAGTGACCAAGTTGAAGTGCGAAGCGAAGTTTCCCACCCTTCACTAGATAGGAGAAGAAGGGAGCTTATTATCTTCCTTTGTTCGGAGCGAACAAGTAAAGGAAGATATGAGATCTAGGAGGCTTCATCTCTTGGAGGATCATTGCCCACACAATGTCCAAGAGAAGGATAGGACAAACAATAGAAGACCAAGAGGTAAATAAGAGGTATAATTCTTGTTTTGGTTTCCTTTTGTTTCTTTGTATTATGTATGTAATTGCATGTGGCTAATTTACTTGGACCCCGAAGATAAACACAAAAATCAGCGATCCGTACATCATCTATTCCGTGGCTAATCGAGGAAAAGAGTTAGGTTGCTTGAACAACAAGTTTGTGTAGGGAATTCTTTATGCCAAGTGGCATATGCGCAACGGAAAAATTAGGATCCCTTCCAAGTGATCCATGCGAAAGCAAACTCGTATAAAATAACTTTCTCTAAACCAAACCTATCTTATAGGAGAGGATTACCTTTGTTGCATGCCCTTGTTAATCCCGCTTCTTCCTTTTGTTTGTTGGATCTTTAGCACGTTCAAGTGTCCGTGCCTCTATATGTATCCACACGAGCAAGCTCTTGTCTCACAAAAGGAAAACTAGAAGATCTCTCCTTTACTTCTTGCTAGAGAAGTCCCTAAAGGAGAGGAAGAGAGGGAAAAGGAGAAAGGAAGAAGAAGACTCCTCTTCTTGCTAGCCTACACTCAGAAACCCACACAACCAAAGCTTCCACCAAGCTCTCTCACAACCACAACAACACAACCAAAGCTTCCACCAACAACAAAGCCAATGCTCTCTTTTGGCCGGCCACTTGAGGTGTCTTTTATAGGGTTGAAAAAACCCTTTCACCTCCACACATTCAATGCAATCCATTGCATTGAGACATATCCTTGTTTGGCCGGCCACTTAAGGAGACAAAACCATTTTGTTTCCTTCCACCTTAACTAGCTTAGGTGGATGCTTAGGTGGCATGCTTATGTGGCATGCTTATGTGGCATTCTTATGTGGCATTCATGCATGTTGAATTAATCTTATTAATTCAATTAAACTTATGTTATCATATTGAATTAATCTTATTAATTCAATTAAGCTTATGTTATCATATTGAATTAATCTTATTAAATCAATAAGGTAACATATTGAATTAATCTCATTAAATCAATTAGCTAAAATTCTCATTAAGCTTAAAGTCCAAAAACCATTTTGTACTTAAGCTTATTCCCATATTATTCTAGTCAAACTAGAATACTCTAATTCCTCTAATTATCATGCTCTTTGTGTGTGACCCTATAGGCTCTCATAACGTTGGCAGTGGATCTAAACTCTTTTAGATACACAAGCTATGAGCGGCATCTAGCAATACATCATTGCTACCCAAGTTACGAGATAAGTCAAGATCCGACTAACCTTTCCGTGACTACTATAATATATGACCGTGTCCTTCTATCCTTGATATCAGATTGATCAATGAGGCATAGATCGTGTCATCCTCGATCAATCTATGTGTTTCTTGATCCCTGAGTAAACTAACTCAAACAAATGAGCTCAATATCTCATATTGACTCATTCGAGCATGGCCATGCGTTTTAGTAGTTCTACTCAATCAAGGGGCCCACCGATATCACTCTCGTCATATGAGAGGGATAGATCCCATCTACATCACTCATCCTCCGCATAATTTGTTATATACCCAGAATCGCTTTATATGGTCCACCCATTACGGGTGACGTTTGACGATACCAAAGTACATAACTCCTTATGTAGGGAATCCGTAGTGACTTGTGTCCGAGGACTATTCATACCAATAGTCACATGAGAAAGTTTATGACACTCATATAACGATCCATGAAACTTTCTCATGGCGGGTCAGTTCAGTATATATTCTCTAATATATACCCATGTGTCAACTTGATATCATATATCCATGACTTGTGAGATCAAGTCATCAATTGACCTACATGCTAGTCTTTATGTATTAATACTGCCCTTGCATATTAATATTTGACTAGGAACATTTAGAAAGTGTTCTCTACAGCCTCTCATAATCAATTCTGCCAATTGATGTGCTGTAGATAAGAACCTACTTTTCTAGGGCATTACTATATTTAATTTAGCTGGCACAAGCAAAACTTAAATATAATAACCATTCCTTTGCCTTTATAGAATATGATACAAAATGTTCCCTATTCAACCATCACATGATTGGTTCTTAGGGCTATAACTAACAGTTTGTTCAAGAGACCACTCTAATCGAATAGCACAATGATGGATCGGTTGCTTGGGTAATCCGTCGTCATCTTAGATTATTTTTTTTTAATCCAGGGACGTCGATGGGATCACCATGCACAAGCAACCAAGTTGAAGTGGGAAGCGAAGCTTTAACCTTCAAGTTTAAGGATGCTAAGGAACTATGGAGTAAGCAAGCCAAGCTCCATGAGAATCCATCACCGCTCAAGAAATAGATGCGAAAGCCGAAGAAGAATCAAGTTGCTCATCCTCTGAAGCTCAAGAATAAAGCACATCGTCATTCCAAGAGCTTGAGGATTCGAAAGTTGAAAGATGCTCAACATCTAGGTCGGTAGAGGAGGTTGAGGAAATCTCCATCTCTAGGATTGAGGAGGAAAAGATTAGACCACCAATGTCGGAGCAAGAGGAGGTGCCATCTACATTCGGGAGTGATACTCCTATCACTGACCTAGGTAACTCAAGCATACTAAATAAAAATAAAAATCATATAACATCCTTTGAGTGTAAGGAGAAAGGGCACTACAAGAGTAAATGTCCTAGATTGAAGAAGAAGGCTCAACCGACACCTAAAGTCAAGGACAAATCAAAGAAATCCGGAGCCCCGATAAGGAAGAGAAAGGAGCACGTGGTGTGCTTCAAGTGCCAACAAAAAGGGTACTATAGAAGTCAATGTCCTATGGGGGAGTCACTCTAAGAAGGACAAAGTAGGGAGCTCAAATGTAAGGGGAGCTAATGCAACCCCTAATGTATCATTTAATTATGCACCTACTAGTTTTCATAATAAGAACAAGCATGCCAATAACTTTCTTGCAATTTATCATAAGTAGCATGTTAGAAATAAGTATTTTTGCTTAGGAGACAAACATGTCAATTTACATAAGGACAATCCTAGAACTATTCTACCTAAGGAAACTATTAGGAAGATAGAGAGCATTTTAGGCATTAACCCAAAGAAGGGTAGGCATATGTCTAAAAAGAAGAACAATGCCTAAAGAACAAATGGAAATTCAAAATTGGAGGCATTAGTGGTAAAAAATCAAGCTTTGAGGTCAAGGCTTGATAAATTGGAGAAGGCCCTTAATAAGATGACAAATTCAATTAAAGGGTCTAATGGGCATGGTTTAGGTGTTAGGAGGCAAGAACTACCAAAGGATAGGAAAGGCTTGGGTCACAAACCTATGTCCAAGAAGGTAATGCCAACCTACCACAATGTTCCATTTGACTATGGAACAAAGCCTAACTCTAGGAAGGTAAAGGCCACAAGGGAGACAATCCCTAGAGTTGACCTTAGGAAGACCTGTAGGGATGTACACTGAAAAGTCTATCTTTTGTATGAACATCTTTATTTTTGAAATAAGAATCACATGATCATTGTTTGCATATTTTTATGGTTATGCAATATTGTCTAATACTTAAATTATAGATAACATGGTGTGTGGTGTCACCCAGGAGATCATGTTATCGGCCCCTTGAAAAGTATAAGTAAAGGCTCACAACCGAGATGACTTTGGACAAACCATCGGAATGGTTGTAGTGTGATTTGGTATTGGTTTGTCTTGACCATAGAATCACACTAGTACACTTTGTGTGCATTGAGCAGGATCGACTTAGAGGTGATTCGATTTATTGCTGACTACATAATCGAATCAGACATCAGATATTATTTAGTACATGCTCTTAATCCCGATATAATAATGGGCACATATACTTAGTACTCATCTCTTTGATTTACCAATGGGCGAGATTTATAGATTAAATCGATAGGCTCGGTAAGTTGGGAGATGATATTATTTATATGGTGTGTCATTGATTATAGGAGGAAACCGTGTCTTATATATTAGGATGATGATGTCCCCTTGAGGAGCTCATAAAGATCATCATGTAAACCCAGCAGGTGGACATGGTCCGGCATGATGATAAGATTGAGTGGTACTACTCAAGGAGTTAGATGTTAATTAATTAATGGTCAGTATATTAATTAATCGACGGACATTCGAGATCTTAAACACGGGGAAAAAATGTACAAATAATATATGGAACCCATATTATCATATTGGGGTTGGTGAGATAGATCAATGATGAACCTTTAGTGGATTGGATCATCATTAGTGGATCGGACTTTATGTGGGCTTGATCCATGGGTGGCCAAGACCCAACTCCTCCTCATGGTCCCTAATGTATCCTATTAACACCTCATGAAGCTTAGATCCAAAGGATAGAAACAAATCTCTTGATCCATAGGTAGAGATTAAATCTCTAGATCCGACGGTTGAGATTAAATCTCTAGATCCGACGGTTGAGATTAAATCGCTAGAACCAATGGTGGAGATTAATCCAAGGCATAAACCCAACTCTATAAATAAGACTTATTGGTTTGGACGGCAACTAATGGATGAGGGGATTAGGGTTTGTCCCTTGGGAGGCAACCAATCCTAATTAGATTAGGATTGGGAGTGGTGGCTAGGGTTAGGGTTTTTGGGATAAGAGTTGGCGGCAACTCAAGCAGGTGTTCCTTCTTCTTCCAAAGGTTGGCCGACCCCTATTCTTCTCCTCTCTACCATGGCATGAGATCATCAAGAGAGCTAGGGTTTTGGGCGGCAAGGGAGAGGAATCCTAGTTGAGATAGAATTAGGGTTAGGGTTTGGAAGCTAGGGCGGCACCAAATAAGGAAGGTGATTGTTTCTTCTTCCTCCTCTTGTGGCCGGCGTCTAGATTGGTTTCCAGCCCCTTCCCAGTCCTTGGCCAGTACCCAAAAGCTCCCTTCTCCCTCTCCTTAGATGGTGGAAACAAGATATAGGGTTTCCCTTGGTGTCTTGATTGTTTTCCATCATCTTCTCCACCTTCTAGTTGGCCGGCGGCAAGGAGATTGTATGCTCCTTGTTGGTTGGTTTTAGGGAGGAGAAAAAGCTTGTTTCTACTCTTCCTCTTGCTTTGGAAGAGCAAGGAAGGAAGATTTGTGATCTAGGAGCTTCAACTTTTGGTAGATCGTCGCCCACACGACGTCCAAAAGGAGGATGGTCATACATTAGAAGATTGAGAGGTATACCTATTCTACTTTCTTCTTTTGTTTGTTACTTGTTTTTGTTTTTCAATTATAAGCATGTTATAAATCTATAAATGGCTAAATAATACTTGGATCCTGAGCATAAACATGAAAACTGGCGAACCGGACATCGTCTATTCCGCGGCTACTCGTAGAATAGAGGATGGTCGCTTGAACAACTAGTTTGTTCAAGTGACCTCTCTAAACGAATAACACGACGATGACTTGGTGGTTTGGGCAATCACTTTTGTCTAGGATTAATTTTTTTTAAAATCCGGGGACATCGAAGGGATCGCCATAACAAGCTACCGAGGTGAAGTGGGAAGCGAAGTTTCCCCTCATGGACTCGATAAGCAAAACCCTTCAATTGGTATCAGAGCCAGGTTTCCAGTTTTGTGTGTTTAGGATTCGGTTAATTTTTATGCACTTTTTCATATATTATATGTGTCAGATAATAGTAGGATATGCGTAGTTTAACTCTTTGGTTGCAGGCATAAGATCCGACTATTATGGGCATATGTGTTTATGTGATTATATGTGTGTAAATATTTATTTTGTTGAATCCTCGGGGTTGACGAGACTAGTATTTAGTTTTTGTAAATTAAATATGGCATTGTTTAGCCACTCTTTATTTTATTTTACTTTCGATCTAGATTTCATGTACACTCCCTCATGGAGTATAGGATCGATGGATGTAAATTAAAATAGGTTTTAGTCTCGGCTCAGATCTCCGAATGGCTCGTACATGGCATAGGATGAGCGGACGAGATAGCGATGCGACGGGAGTCATATTGAAGTCAAAAGCCATAATAGTTAGAAAATAATTTATTTTTCATATTTATTGCTTTTTGTTTGATATGCATGTTGTAGGCTAGGAAAATTCCTCAATTTCAAATTACTAAGTGGGAGAGGGAATTTTTAAAATTCCCACGGCCTCCATTACGATTTGACATGTGATGCAAGCAAACTTGCGCATTGGCTCTGAGTGCCTTCCTCCACATCGGATGAGTTTGTTTGCGGATCACAAGGTCAAATATGGTTATAGGCAATTATCAAGGAGCGTGTGTACTTCCCCATCGTAAGGCACATAACCCGAGATAATTACCTTGGTACCAAGTAATGGTGAACACTTAGATACAAATATAAGTATCCTCCCCATAGGAGTCACTGCTTTTATTTGTAGGGCCGAAGAGAAACCAACTATTAATTTTACTTGTCATAAAGTTAGGTTGACAAGATAGTAAATTTAATGGGTAAAACCTCCTCTTACAAATGTAGAATTCGTATATGTCCACACTATCGTGGCATACGATATTCTCGGTGTTTTCAGGTGTTGGTTGATTTTGAAATTTTATTGTTTGAGGAATCAATAATTTTTTTGAAATCTACAGTAATTATCTATGTGATTCTTAGGATTTTCAAGAATGACTTTCAGTCCACTTACTATGATACTAAAGGAAATAAACTTACTGTACCCAAACAATGTTGATTGAAAAAGAATCTAGATATTGTCTTATCTGCTAAGGAGTACAAGTATGTACTCTTCAAATAGTGTCCTCAAGCCATGGTTGCTCAAAAATGTTTCTACTTCTAAGCCGAAAGGCAAGAAGAAGCAAAAACAAGGTAGAACAAAGCTAGTAGGAGGATCTCGGGAAGGAGTTAAGAAGTCGAAAGATGAGTACTTCACTTACAAGCAGGATAGACATTGGAAGAAGGACTGTCCCAGTCCGAAACAGAACAAAGGTATATCCTTTGGTCTAGTCATCGAAACATAGTTAGCGGTGTTATCTATCGGCAACTGGAGTGTAGATACGTGAGCCACTGATCATGTCTGCAATACTTTGCAGGGGTTCCAGGAAACCCGACGACTAGCTAAAGGGGAGATTACTATTTACTTAGGCAATTCCATGAAGATGGCGGCTATTGTAGTGGGAGAAGTTTTATTTATCTCTTGAGAAAAATAAAACTTAGGTTCTAGAAAATTCCCTTTATGTACCTTTATTTAGAAAGAACTTAGTTTCAGTTTCTAAATTGTTTATGGATGGATATTCTATTTATTTTAATGACAGACCTATTATAAAAAGGAATAGGGAGAATGTCTGTTCGGGTACATTGATAGGAAATTTGTATACACTTGAACCACAACCTCCCACGATGCAAATTGAAGTTAATAACTCATCTTCTAATTCCAATAAGAGAAAAGAATCTTCGAAGATGATCCAAACATATCTTTGGCATCTTAGGCTTGGTCACATTAACCTAAGTAGAATTCAAAGGTTGATAGCTGATGGACCTTTGGGTTCATTAGTGGTGGAGGATCTCCCAACCAGTGAATCTTGCTTGGAGGGAAAGATGACCAAGAGGCCTTTTTAAGGCCAAGGGGTATAGAGCCAAAGATGTGTTAGAATTGGTTCATTCTGATTCGTATGGTCCTATGTCTATCCAGGCAAGAGGTAGTCTTGAATATTTCATCTTTCTCATAGATGATTATTCAAGATATGGATGACACTACGATCTGATCGTGGTGGTGAGTACCTCTTGGGAGAGTTTAGGAACTACTTATCAGAGGCTGAGATTCAATCCCAATTGACTGCACCTGGCACACCCCAGCAGAACTGTGTAGCAGAGCGAAGGAATAGGACTCTTATGGAGATGGTTAGATTGATGATGAGTTATTCTGACTTGCTAGATTCGTTCTGGGGATATGCTCTAGATACGACGGTGTACATTCTGAACTTGGTACCATTTAAATCAGTGCCTTCTACTCCCACAGAGTTGTGGACTGGGCAAAATCCTAGTCTAAGACATATTCGAATATGGGGGAGTCATGCACATGTGCTGAAGGCAGATGCTGGTAAGTTGGAACCTCATACAGAAGTACGCATGTTCGTTGGCTATCCCTGGGGAACGAAGGGTGGATTGTTTTATAGTCCTAGAGATCAGAGGGTGATCGTTAGCACGAACGCCATATTTCTAAAGGAAGACTATGTGATGAGCCACAAGCCCAAGAGTAAAATTGTTCTGGAGGAGTTAAAAGGGGAAGTCACTTCTTTAGTACCGCCGGTACAAGAGGATATACCACATGTCACTGCACTGCGTGTCACATAGGATACACAAGTGATACCTCATCGTAGTGGGAGGGTTGTGAGACAGCCTGATAGATTCATGTTCTTGGGAGAATCTTCTGATTTGGTCCTTGGCGAACATGAACCTGATCCCTGAACATATGACGAGGCAATCCAAGATAAAGATGCAGTATCTTGGCAAAGTGCAATGAATGCTGAGATTGAATCTATGGATTCAAATCAGGTTTTGGAGTAAGTAGAACCACCCGATGGTGTAAAAACCATTGGATGCAAGTGGATCTACAAGAGAAAGAGAGGAATAGATGGGAAGGTTGAGACCTTCAAAGCGAGGCTTGTTGCGAAGGGGTATACTCAGAAAGAGGGTATCGATTATGAGGAACCTTTTCGCCGGTAGCCATTCTTAAGTCTATCCGGATTCTCTTATGCATAGCAGCTCATATAGATTATGAGGTGTGGCAGATGGATGTCAAGACAGCTTTCCTTAATGGAAGTCTTGAGGAAAACATCTATATGAAGCAACCAGAGGGATTCATTGCTAAAGGAAAGGAGCATCTTGTGTGTAAGCTTAATCGGTCCATTTATGGATTGAAGCAAGCTTCGAGGTCTTGGAACATCCGCTTTAATGAGGTAAATAAGTCTTATGGATTTATTCAAAGTCCGGATGAGTCTTGTGTATACAAAAGATGTGATGGAAACGTAGTGGTATATCTTGTACTATATGTAGATAACATTTTGGTGATTGGAAACAATATCAAAGTGTTATCGGGAGTAAGGGTATGGTTGTCCAAACAGTTTGATATGAAAGACTTGGGGGAGGTGGAACACATCCTTGGGATCAAGGATATAATGGATCGTAGGAAAAGGATGTTGTGCTTATCCCAATCTTCATACATAGACACGATTATGGAGCGTTTTAGCATGCAGAACTCCAAGAAGGGTTTTCTACATTTCAGGCATGGAGTTCCTTTATCTAAGGAGATGTGTCCTAGATCATCTGAGGAGATAGAGGAGATGAAGGCGGTTCCTTATGCTTCGACAGTAGGAAGCCTCATGTATGCGATGCTGTGTATGAGACCAGATATCTTCTTTACCGTGGGCATGGTAAGCATATATCAGAGTAATCCAGGACAGGGACATTGGACTGTGGTAAAGCATATATTGAAGTACCTGAGAAGGACTAGGGATTATATGCTGGTTTATCGGGCAGACCAATTACTCACTGTGGGTTACACGGATTCCGACTTCCAATTTGATAGAGATAACAGTAAGTGTACCTCAGGTTTTGTGTTTACTTTGAGAGGTGGAGCAATTGTATGGAGGAGTGTCAAGCAGAAGTGCGTGGCGGACTCCACCATGGAAGCTGAGTATGTGACAGCCTATAAGACGGCCAAAGAAGCTGTGTGGCTCAGGAACTTCCTGATGGACTTGGATGTGATTCCTGGTTTTCCCAAAACCATCACAATTTATTGTGATAATAATGGTACAGTTGCAAACTAGAAGGAACCACGAGCCCAAAAGGCTAGTAAACACATAGAGCGCAAGTACCACGTGATACGAGAAATCTTAAAGGAGGTAGAAGTTGCTGTCGCCTAGATTGCATGAGAGGATGACCTGGTAGATCCTTTCACTAAGGCCCTTCTAGCGAGAGCTTTGATAGCCATGTGGAGGGAAGGGGAATCAGATGTATAGTAGTATGAGGACAGCATAGTCTTTTAGTATAAGTGGGAGATTGTAGGGATGTATATTGAAAAGTCTATCTTTTGTATGAACATCTTTATGTTTGAAATAAGAATCACATGATCATTGTTTTGCATATTTTTATGGTTATGAAATATTGAATAATACATTACAATGTAGATAACATGGTGTTTGGTGTCACATAGGAGATCATGTTATCGGCCCCTTGAAAAGTATAAGTAAAGGCTCACAACCGAGATGGCTTTAGACAAACCATCGGAATGGTTGTAGTGTGATTTGATATTGGTTTGTCTTGACCATAGAATCATACTAGTGCACTTTGTGTGTATTGAGCAGGACCGACTTAAAGGTGATTCGATTTATTGCTGACTACATAATCGAATCGGACCTCAGATATTATTTAGTACATGCTCTTAATTCCGATATAATAACGAGCACATATACTTAGTACTAATCTCTTTGATTTACCAATGGGCGAGATTTATAGATTAAATCGATAGGCTCGGTAAGTTGAGAGATGATATTATTTATATGGTGTGTCGTTGATTATAGGAGGAAACTGTGTCCTATATATTAGGATGATGATGTCCCCTTGAGGAGCTCATAAGGTTCATCATGTAAACCCTACAGGTGGACTTGGTCCGGCATGATGAAAATGTTGAGTGGTACTAATCAAGCAGTTAGATGTTGATTAATTAATGGTCAGTAAATTAATTAATCGACGGACATTCGAGATCTTAAACACGGAGAGAAAATGTACAGATATTATATGGAGCTCATATTATCATATGGGGGTTGGTGAGGTAGATCAATGATGAACCTTTAGTGGATTGGATCATCATTAGTGGATCGGACTTTATGTGGGCTTGATCCATGGGTGGTCAAGACCCAACTCCTCCTCATGGTCCCTAATGTAGCCTATTAACACCTCATGAAGCTTAGATCCAAAGGATAGAAACAAATCTCTAGATCCATAGGTAGAGATTAAATCTCTAGATCCGACAGTTGAGATTAAATCTCTAGATCCGACGGTTGAGATTAATCCAAGTCATAAACCCAACTCTATAAATAAGTCTTATTGGCTTGGATGGCAACTAATGGATTAGGGGATTAGGGTTTGTCCCTTCGGCGGCACCCAATCCTAATTAGATTAGGATTGGGAGTGGTGGCTAGGGTTAGGGTTTTGGGGATTAGAGTGGGCGGCAACTCAAGGAGGTGTTCCTTCTTCTTCCAAAGGTTGGCCAGCCCCTATTCTTCTCCTCTCTACCTTGGCATGAGATCATCAAGAGTGCTAGGGTTTTGGGCAGCAAGGGAGAGGAATCCTAGTTGAGATAGGATTAGGGTTAGGGTTTGGAAGCTAGGGCAGCACCAAATAAGAAAGGTGATTGTTTCTTCTTCCTCCTCTTGTGGCCGGCATCCAGATTGGTTTCCAGCCCCTTCCCAGCCCTTGGCCGGCACCCAAAAGCTCCCTTCTCCCTCTCCTTAGGTGGTGGAAACAAGATATAGGGTTTCCCTTGGTGTCTTGATTGTTTTCCATCGTCTTCTCCACCTTCTAGTTGGCTGGCGGCAAGGAGATTGTATGCTCCTTGTTGGTTGGTTTTAGAGAGGAGAAAAAGCTTGTTTCTACTCTTCCTCTTGCTTTGGAAGAGCAAGGAAGGAATATTTGTGATCTAGGAGCTTCAACTTTTTGTAGATCGTCGCCCACACAACGTCTAAAAGGAGGAAGGTCATACATTAGAAGATCGAGAGGTATACCTATTCTACTTTCTTCTTTTGTTTGTTGCTTGTTTTTGTTTTTGAATTATAAGCATGTTATAAATCTGTAAATGGCTAAATAATACTTGGTGGTTACACGAAAACCGGCGATCCGGACATCGTCTATTCCGCGGCTACTCGTAGAATAGAGGATGGTCGCTTGAACAACTAGTTTGTTCAAGTGACCTCTCTAAATGAATAGCACGACGATGACTTGGTGGTTTGGGCAATCCCTTTTGTCTAGGATTAATTTTTTTTTAAATCCAGGGGCATCGAAGGGATCACCATGAACAAGCTACCGAGGTGAAGTGGGAAGCGAAGTTTCCCCTCACGGACTCGATAAGCAAAACCCTTCAAGACCGAAGTGACTAAGGCCTCTAAAAGGCCTAAGAAAATCACTAACATGATTACAAGGGAAGTTATCCCTAGGATTAACCTAGATAAGATCCAAATGACCAAGGCTTCAAAGGCTAAGAGGGTCATTAGGAAGGTACTAAAGGAGGTTATCCATAGTGAGTACCTTGTGAACTCAATGAGCTCAATTAGGTTTTGGGTTCCTAGGAGCATGATTCCATCATGCTATATGGGTTAAGGTATGTCAACTTGAATTGGTAAGGTGGTTAACCTAACCATATCAAAGTTTGCACCTTAGGTCTTTTTCATGGTTATTTGATATGTTGGAAATGAGATTGATAATTTAATCCTAAAAGATTTTAGGATGTTGCAATAGAAATTTAAGAAGTTTGAATGGTTAATCAAAGTTAGCACAATTAGGTTTAGAGGTCATGGTGTGCCACTTTAGGTTTTGGGCACACTTGGAAAATTTGATGCATTATGGCAAAATGGAGTTTAATCCTAGTAAATGACAATTAGGCTTGAAATCTAGGGATTCTTATACCTTTACATTTTATTTGTCATGCTTTGTTTGTCTTGTGTCATGTCATGACATCATATTTCATTTAATCATTTATAATGTCATGATCATACTTAGGGTAATACGTCATGTTTGTACTTAGATTTATATTTATGTCATGACAAAATGATTATTGGAAAATACTTTAAATTATGCTATTATCTATGCCATGATCATCATTCATCCATTTAGGATAATTAAAATTGAATTAAGGACAATGGCATGATTTGAAGTCTCATTGATAAGGGAATCAAATAGAGTTGCCTAGATATACGCATGAACCTATAGATTTAAGGATGAACCTAAACCCACATGTCACAAAATCATTAAATTGACATATGTGTGTATTGATATACCCAAGACATATGTGAGATGTTAGAAAAATGAGTTAAGTTCAAGGTGCATAGTTCTTGAATCTAGATGAACTCAAACTCATAATATTGCATTTAGGAATCATGAGGAAAGCTAATGTACAAGTCATGCACATGTAGCCCATAGACCATGGTTCAAAATAAAGTTTTAAAATCATTTTGTAAAACCTTGGTGATGTTTATTAGATGGTGTCTGTTAGGGCAATCAACCCATGGATGATGTGTTTTGATGTATGTGGCAAAGGTTTAAGTTAGGTTGTTTATGGATTTGATATGTGTGTTGATGTCATGCAGGACTTAGTAATTCACACATGGTTAGCTTGACAAAGCATTGGCAAGATCACCATCTCAAGACACGGTCCTTGAGTCGGTGAAGGACGGCATTACGAAGCTGTGCGCTTGGTGCATCCGAGGGATCGTCGGACGAGGAGAATTGGAGTGAAGCTAAGAAAGTAGAATTCAAGGCGAGACGCGAAGGATGGCATTGCGAAGTCATACGCTTGGTGCATCCGAGGGACGTGGTCGAACGAAGAGAGTTTCAAGGTGAAGGACTCTAAGGGAGATAAGAGTGAGTGATAGTAACCCAGGACGGGGTAGCTCATAGGTGAACTTCGTTGAATGGCTAAGTCAAGTGTCGGATGCTCAACCAAAGGTTGGTTTGAGGTTTTACCCGACACCAGTGGATTTCTATAGGTAGCAGTCGACTTCTCTAGGTCGATTGGACTCGATCAGTGTTCAACTTAATTGTTTCTAGCACAATAGTCGACTGCTAGGGTTTGGCAGTCGACTGCTTGACCATCAGTCGACATCCAAGGGATGGCAGTCGACTGATCGAGGTAAGTTCAGGCATAGAAGGTTGATCAGTCGAGTGATCACTTTGGTCACTCGACTGATGGCTCCATCAATCGACTGATGGGGAGATCAGTCGACTGATGTGGGAGCCGTTGGTTGGAATACAACGTGGATGAAGCCGATGCGAGGCAACGACTATAGCAGCAGTCAACTGATGGTTGTATCAGTCGACTGCTCGATGCCCAATGGGAAGAATGACCTCTTCCCTATAAGAAGGGGCCTTGGGTCACTTGGGATGGGTAATTCTTAACCTCTAAACATCTCCCAAGTGCCCAACACATTTTTACTCCTCTTCCTTGAGTTTATTTCAATCATATTGTAAGAGGAGCGATTCTTGTAAAAGAAAGGATTACCTCCACCTTACTTAGTGCAAAGAAGAGATTAGTGATTGGTTTAGGCATGATTCACCTAGAACGAATCGGGTCGTGGATTACCGGCAAGGGTCGTGAACTACGTTATGTCTTCGGTGTTTGCGTTTGGTCTTTGCTTTGTGTTTTGCTCTTAATTGTCTTTGGTTTTATTATTCTGTTGCGCTAACTTTAATTGTAGATGATTAAGTGAGCAACTTCCATCGTAGGCGATAAAAGGCTATTCACCTCTTTTAGCTGGCCACCGATCCTCCAACAAGTGGTATCAGAGCGAGGAGCTTGTTGAGGACTAACCGCCAACACAAGCACAACAAGAGATGGTCGCCTCCAATATTCATCCACTCAAGTTCAAGGGCGAATTCGCTTGGTGGAAGAAGTGTATGGAGGTATTTTTCGAAACCAACTTTGAAATTATTCGTATCATGGAAAACGATTTCGAAGTACCTAGGGATGAAGAAGGGAGGCCAATAGAAAAGGCAAGATGGACAAAGAAACAAAGGGAGGAGCACTTGGCGAACTCAAAAGCAAAACACCACCTCTTTAATGTGCTCCCCCAACAAGAGATCAACCGGATCGGAGAATGTGCAAGCGCCAAGGAGATGTGTGAGAAATTAATAGAACTTCATGAAGGCACCTCCGAAGCCAAGCTTGAAAGACGGGACCTTCTCTGCTCCCAACTCAACAATATAAAGCTCGACAAAGGGGAGAAGGTATTATCTTCGCATTCTAGGTTTAAGGAAATCATAACCGGTTTATCAAGTGTAGTTGAAAAACTCTCCAACCGGGACATAGATGCCTTCCCTCGGTCATCCAAATGGATCTCCATGGTGGACTCCTTCTACATTTCCATGAATCTAAAGGTGAGTACTCTAGAGGAATTTTTCTCCACCATGGAATTGCATGAGCCTAGGCTTGAAGGCATAGTTGAAGATCAAATAAAGCCATCAAGGGGAGTGGCACTAGTAGCGGAAAAAGGAAAGAAGAAGAAGAAGGAGACTCCACCCTCTTCCTCCGATGAGGAATCTTCCTCCTCCATGGATAGTAATGAAGAAACCTACATGGTAAGGAAGGTAAGACGTGCACTTAAAAGTTTTATATTTAATAAATCTCATGATAGGGGAAGAAGGCCAAGGAGAAAAATTATTTGCTACAATTTCCAAGGAGAGGGGCACATAAGAGATGATTGTCCCCTCTTGAACAAAAGCAAGGAGGAATGGAGAAAGAAAGAAGACAAGAAGAAGGGGAGCAAGAAAAAGGAAGAAGAAAGAAAAACAAAAGAAAAAGGGAAGGCCTAGGCACACAAGGTGACATGGAATGATCCATCCTCATCGGAGGAAGATCAAGCCTTCACAAGCCTTGTACTTATGGTAATAGAAGACTTGGACTCCACCTCCTCCGAGCAAGAAGAAAGAAGCATAAGTGAGGAGGAGAGCTCAAGTGAAGGGGGAGCGTATACTCTCATCGGAATCGGGAAAAGAGGATTGGGTAAGTGAGGTAACAAATATTCCCACTAAAAAGGTCATTTCAATGATTACTAGTTTAACTAAGCACCTATTTAGGAGTAAGAAGAAAAATAAATTCATGCTTGATCAAATTAAAAAACTAGACAAAAAATTAAAAAATGCATGTTCACATGATTAATGTATTTCTTCTAGTATTAATGATCCATGCTTAGAAGAAAATAACATTTTGAAGGAAAGGGTAGATTCTCTAAGTAAGGCCCTAGAAAAATTTACCATTGGCTCCAACACATTGAACATAATCATTGGGAGCCAAAGGGCTAGTTTTAACAAGAAGGGCTTAGGTTATAAGGGAACCAAAAATGAGAAGTCCTACTATTGTTTGATTGCTAGAGGACAAGCCAAAACTATAATGGTAGCTAAGAAATAGATACCAAAGGAGTATTTGGTGAACCCTATTGGAAAGAACTTATATTGGGTTCCCAAGTCAATCCTTAAGGGTTAGAGAGACCTAGGATAGTCAACCATAATTGGACTTTATTTATATCATATTATATGGTTGACTTAGGATGATGAGGATGTTAATCTTAGACTTAACATTTTTTATTTATGAGCATGGGTCATGATTTTTGATTTAGTGTTGGGTGATGATAATATGTAACCCATGAATTGAATGTTTAAATCATGATTTATGCTTGATTTTATACTTGATAAATAATCATGATTTATGATTTGGATAATAATATTTGATTTATGATCATAATATGCAAATTAAATGATAATCTTGTGTTATGATCATAATGGGGGTTTATGCATGATACTTAACCTTGAGTAGAATTGCATGAAATTTTGGTTAAGTATAAATACCTTTAGGTACATCTCACACTCACTATAGGCTAACTTGATTGAAAACCATGGCATGAGTGAGATGTTAGGTTTATACAAATGGTCCACTAATGCTTATGGCATTTAGATGGTCATTTACAAGTATCATGATAATAATCATAGACCAACTATAGGGAAAGCAAATATTTAATTCATAGACATATTGCCCAAAGATCATGGTTGGATATTTCAAATATTTTGAAAACATTTCTTGTTTCATAATATGTGAGTTCATGTTTTGAAATTTTTCTAAGGAAAAACTAGATTTCAAGTTGATACAAAATTGGGACTTTTTGCAACTTTTGAGTTTTTGCCTAATTTTTGAAAATAGAATGAATTTTCATGAAAAAACAATTTTTCTCTGATAAAGGGACTTACAAAAAATTTATTTTCAAAATTTCATGATTTTTTGAATTTTCTATAATTTCTGGTGCATTTTTCAATTTCATTCGAAAAATTAAAAATTCTGTTTTAACTGGTCCCAGTCAACTGATGTACTGTGCACAAGCACAGTAAGCTGGGTTATCAGGTTTTAAACTTGATTTTGGTTATTTTCTTTCCTTAGACTTGATGTCATGCTTATATAACATATGGTAGATGTTTTTGATGGTGTCAAAGGGGAAGAAATATGAGGGTTTAAGTTAATCAAGCTAGAGGGAATTAGCATGTGTTAAGGGAGAGTTGCATGTATTAAGGGTGAGTTGATATTCATGTTTGATATCCATGAATTACATGCTTATCTTCCTTATGTGTTTTGATTAATGTTTCACCTAACTTAAACATGGTTGCCACACATCAAAAAGGGGGAGATTGTTAGGGCAATCAACCCATGGATGATGTGTTTTGATGTGTGTGGCAAAGGATTAAGTTAGGTTATTTTTGGATTTGATATGTGTGATGAAGTCGTGCAGGACTTAGTAATTCACACATGGTTAGCTTGACAAAGCATTGGCAAGATCACCATCTCATGACTCGGTCCTTGAGTCGGTGAAGGATGACATTGCAAAGTTGTGCGCTTGGTGCATCCGAGGGATGTGGCCAGACGAAGAAAGCTTCAAGGCGAAGGACTTCAAGGGAGATGAGAGTGAGTGATTGTAACCCAGGATTGGGTAGCTCATAGGTGAACTTGGCCGAATGGCTGAGTCAAGTGTCGGATGCTCAACCAAAGGTTGGTTTGAGGTTTTACCCGACACCAATCGACTACTATAGGTACTAGTCGATTTCTCTAGATCGATTGAACTCGACCATGTTCGATCAACATTTCTCGCCCAATGATTGCTAGGGTTAATGACCGCTTCACCATCACCGATCGCTAAGGGATGACAATGATCGATCAAGTTGGGGTACGGCATGATCAATCGAGTGATATTCGATCACTGACCGATGGCTCCATCACGATCGATGTGGAGTCGCTGGTTGAATCCAACGGATGAAAGCGCAATACGTAACCGGCGACTATAGCAACAGTCGACTGATGGTTGCATCAGTTGACTGCTCGATTCCCAACGGGAAGAATGGCCTCTTCCCTATAAGAAGGGGTCTTGGGTCTCTTGGGATAGGTAATGCTTAACCTCTAAACATCTCCCAAGTGTCCAACACATTTTTACAGTTTATTTCAATCATATTGTAAGAGGAGTGATTCTTTTAAAAGAAAGGTTTACCTCCACCTTGCTTAGTGCAAAGGAGAGATTAGTGATTGGTGTAGGCGTGATTCACCTGGAACGAATCGGGTCGTGGATTAGCGGCAAAGGCCATGAACCACGTTACGTCTTTGGTGTTTGCATTTGTTCTTTACTTTGTGTTTTGATCTTAATTATCTTTAGTTTTATTATTCCATTGTGCTAACTTTAATTGTAGACGATTAAGTGAGCAACTTCCAATGTATGCGATAAAAGGCTAATCCCCCCCTTCTAGACGGCCACCGATCCTCCAACAGTATCCTCTTCTTCGGCCTACTTAGATCTCTTCCCTCTTTCTCAAGAACTTCTTCTGAGTGTCTTTGATCCCTAAGCTGAGTACTAGATATGTCACTTTACAAGAAAGTGTTAGAGGTGGGTCGGCTTCCCGGCGTGACCCCTTCGATGCTCAAGTCATAAATGGAATAATAGAAAAGTAGAATGTAGAAGAAGAAGTGAGAAGAGATCTTTGAGGTACCGAATAACGAAGAGAAAAACCAACCCCTGTCTCCTTCCATCTCTACCCCTTTTATAGGAGATTCATCCTGTCTCTTCGTGAAGTGGATTTATTTTAATGCCCCTACCAACCTGTCAAGATGTAACAGTTTCTCTCACTCCTTTTCAAAAGAGCTCCGGTATGCTCTCCATGTGTCCCCCTGCTTTTCCTGTCAACCATTAATCAAATGAATAAATAAATAACATAATATTTCATGTCAACAATTTTCCTTATTTAAGAACTCCACCATCACTTCCTGTACCCAAAAATATCCATCTCCCTTTCTGCTTGATTCAGAAAATGCTCAAAGTCTACATATACATCACTCAAGAAATCAACATACTACCCAGGAAATACACTGACTGCTCAGAAAATACTGACTGCTCAAGAAATATATTGACTACTTAGGAAATACACTGACTGCTTAGGAAATACACTGACTGCTCAAGATATCATTGACAACTTCAAGAAATATATTAACTGCTTGAGAAACATACACACTATTGGGATATACACTAAAAGGCTAGACTTTGTAAGAACATCTTCATTTTGAAATAAGAATAAAATGATCATTGTTTGCATTTTTGCATATTGTCTGATACTTTACATTGTAGATAACATGGTGGGGGGTGTCGTACAGAAAATCATGTTATCAGTTCTTTGTAGAGTATAAGTAGAGGCTCACAACCAAGATGGTTGTGGAGAAACCATTGGCATGGTTGTAGTGTGATTTGGTATTGGTTTATCTTGACCATAGAATTACACTAGTACCCTTTGTGTGTATTGAGCAGGACCGATTTAGAAGTTATTCAATTTATACTGACTATATAATTGAATCGGATCCCAGATATTATGATGTACATGCTCTTAATGCCGATATAATAACGGGCAAATATACTTAGTATTTATTTCTTTGATTTAACAATAGGCGAGATTTATGTGTTAAATCGATAGGCCTGGTAAGTTGGGAAAAAAATTATTTACATGATGTGGCGTTGATTATATGAGGAAACCGTGTCCTATATACTAGAATGATGATGTCCCCTTGAGGAGCTCATAAGGTTCATCATGTAAATCGTGTAGGTGGACATGGTCCAACATGATAATAAGGATGAGTGGTACTACTCATGGAGTTAGATATTAATTAATTAAATTATCAGTAATTTAATTAATTTATGGACATTCGATATCTTAAATACGGGGGGATATTTTGTACAAATAATATGTGGAGCTCATATTTAATTATAGGGGTTGGTGAGGTAGATCAATGATAATCCTCTAGTGGAATGGATCATCATTAATGGATCGAGTTTTATGTTGTTCGGATCCATTGGGTGGCCAAGATCCAACTCCTCCTCATCGTCCCTATTGTAGCCTAATATAAATACCTCGTGAAGCCTAGATCTCTATAAGGGTTGGAGAGGCTTGTGTGGAAGATAAGTTCTTCTAGGGTTTTTGGAGTTGGCGTTGGAGGCTTGGGAAGCAAGGAATAGAAGAGGTGTGCTAGGGTTTTGGTTGGTTCATGTCTTCTTGGTCGGCGGCAACAAGACAAGGAAGCTAGGGTTTTTCCTTCCTTTCCCACTCTTGGTCGGCGCCACCCTCTTCCTTCTCCATTGTTGGCGCCTCCCTTTCCTTCTCTAAGGGTCGGCGGCAACAAAGGTGAGGGTTCCTCCTTCCTTTGTCTTGGCTGACACACCCTCTCCCTCTTCTTAGGGTCGGCGGACACCAAGTTTGGTGGTTGGTGGTCGGTGCAAGCAAGGAGAAGAAGGGAGCTTTTGTTCTTCCCTTGTTCAGAGTGAGAATGGAAGGGAAGACGTGATCTAGGTGTTGGAGATTTGACGGCGCTAGAGGGGGGTGAATAGCGTTGTGACCGTACGAAGATGGAAGTCAATCGTGATCGTGTCTACAATTTCGTTAGCGCAGCGGAATATAGAAATGAAAGCAATAATGAAATACAACAATCACAAACACAAGTATATAACGTAGTTCGGAACCGAACGGTTCCTACTCCACGGATTGAGCTCTAAAGAGCCCTAGTGATGCACACGCACTCACTAATCACAAATACTCCTTCTCGACACAAGTCAGAGGTGGAGAAACCTCTTACAATAGATTACAACAATAATCTAAATGCAACAAGCAAATACAATAAAGAATAATGCAATACAAGTAAAGAAAACACTTTACAAATGCTTTGGATTGCTTGCTTTTGGTTGCTTGAAGAGTGGCCTTGGAGACTCTGATTTGCAGCAACAAATCGCCCCAAAGATGCTCAAGAAACCATACCAAAAAATCCTCCCATCGAGCTCCTTTTATCCTTGCGTGCGACCTGGATTTCCGCCCATCAGTCGACTGCCATAAGTCACCAGTCGACTGATGCCACTGTTGTCGTGAGACAACGGCTCAATCCACGCTGGAAAAACTCCAACGAATCTCTTGGCGATGATCGCCAACATTGTGATCATTGCCCGGTGCATAATCGGTCGCGGTCGGCTCACGGAGCATTCTGTGCTCGCGGTGAACTAGCGATCGACTCTCGTCACTTAGCGATCGGCTACTTTACGACAGATCATTGCTCGATGAGCGATCAAGCGAGCAGTTCCGGCTCTTAAGCAAGATGAGGCTTTAACCCAAGTATGGTGCCCCCATACTTGCTAGACCACCCTTAGCCTAGACCTAAGCCTTCTAGCCACCTCCATCAGCCTCACGCCTCTCGGATCCCTCCAAGTCATCCGTGACTTGTTCATCCATCGCGCTAGCCTCCAGGTGCTTCCCTCGACTATGTCATGCTAACGGTGTCTACACCGCCAAGGCACATTGGACTTATGCCGCCAAGACTCCACTTGGATTTTACGCTGCCAATATCAATCCCCTTGGACTTCCCAAATGCCAAGACTCAAGCTTGGACTTTCCCTTGCCAACCCATGTTGGACTTTCCATGCCAAGACCCATGCTTGGACTTTCCATTTGCCAAGACCCATGCTTGGACTTCTCATTTGCCAAGACCCATGCTTGGACTTCTCATGCCAAGTACTCAAGACTTGGACTTTCCCAAATGCCAAGTACCCATGACTTGGACTTTCCATGCGCCAAGTGTCCCACTTGGACTTTTCATGCCAAGTACTCAAGACTTGGACTTTACCAAATGCCAAGTGTCCCACTTGGACTTTCCATGCCAAGTACCCATGACTTGGACTTTACATGCCAAGTACTCAAGACTTGGACTTTACCAAATGCCAAGTGTCCCACTTGGACTTTCCATGCCAAGTACCCATGACTTGGACTTTACCTTGCCAAGACCTATGCTTGGACTTTCCCATAATCACATGGTCAACCCCAGTCAACCATCAAGGTCTTCCTCGAGTCAAACTCGAGTCCGGTCAAACATGACCCGGGTCGTTTGCTCCAACAATCTCCCCAACATATTAACCGACATTAATGTCAAACATCAATGCCAAACTACTTTGTCAAATCCCTTTGTCAAACATCAAAACATCACTCGAGTCAAACTCGAGTCTGGTCAATCGTGACCTGGGCCGATTGCACCAACACTAGGAGGCTTCAACTCTTAGAAGATCGTTGCCCACACGATGTCCAAGAGGAGGTATAATCTTGTTTAGTTTTGATTATAGTTCTTTTGTATTTTGTATGTTTTTGATTAACATGGACCCCGATGATAAAAAAAAATGGTGATCCATTCATCATTTATTCCGCGGCTAATCGAGGAAAAGAGTTAGGTTTCTTGAACAACAAGTTTGTTCAAGTGACTACTCAAATCGAATAGCACGATGATGGATCAGTTGCTTGGGTAATCCATCTCTGTCCGGATTAGTTTTAGTTGATAAAATTTTAATCCGGGATGTGTGATAGGATCGCCATGCACAAGCGACCGAAGCGAGAAGCAATTCCCTTCAAGTGGTATCAGAGACATGGTTTCCGGTTTTGTGTATTTTGGATTCGGTTACTTTCATGCATTTATCATATATTTTATGCCAGATAATAGTAGGATGTGTATAGGCTAACTTTTTTCTTGCAGGCATAAGATCCAACTATTATGGCTATATGAATGTATGTGATTGTATGTGTGTGATTGTAATTATTTATTTGAATTCTTGGGGTTGATGAGGCTAATTAGTATTTAATTTTTTGTAATTAAATACTGCACTGTTTAGCCACTCATTTTAATTTACTTTCGATCTAGATATGTTGTACATTCTTTCGTGGAGTATAGGATCGATGGATGTAAATTAAAATAGTTTATCTCGACTCTCATCCCTTATGGCTAGAGCATGGTAAAGGGTGGAGCGGATGAGGTGGCAACACGACGAGAAGAATATTGGAAAACAAAAGCCATAATAGCTGGAAAATATTTTTTTCATATTTATTGCTTATTTTTTGATATGCATGTTGTGTGTTTGAGAAAATTCCTCAATTTTAAATTACTAAGTGGGAGAGGGATATTTTTAGTTCCTGGGCCTCCATTACAATTTGACATATGATGGTAACAAACTTGCCCGTTTGCTCTGAGTACCTTCCTCCATATCGGATGAGTTTGTTTTGTGGATGACTAGGTCAAATATGATTATAGGAAATTATTTAGGAGCGTGTGTACTTCCCCATCGGAAGGCACATAATCCGAGGTAATTGCCTTAGTATTGGGTAATGGTAAACACTTAGATGCAAATAAAAGTATCCTCCCCATCAGAGTCACTGCTTTTATTTGTAGGGCCGAAGAGGAACATACTATTAATTTTATTTGTCAAAAAGTAAGGTTGATAGGATAATAAAATTAATGGGTAAAACCTCCTCTTACAAATGTAGAATTCATATACGTCCACACTATTGTGGCATTTGATATTCTCGGTGTTTTGAGGTGTTGGTTGTTTTTAAAATTTTATTGTTTGAGGAATCAATAAATTTTTAAAATCTAATGTTTTGATTTATGTGATTCTTAGGTTTTTCAAAATGACTTCCAACCCACTTGCTGTGATTGTGAAAGAAAACAAACTTACTGGACCTAACCATGTTGATTAGAAAAGGAATCTGAACATTGTCTTAACTGTTGAGGAGTACAAATATGTACTCTTCAAAGAGTGTCCTCCTAAACCTACGAATGATTCTGGTGAAAAGAAGAAAGAGAGTTATAAGAAGTGGATCAAGGCTGATGAGATAGCGCAGTGTTACATTTTGGCTTCTATGTCAAATGTATTGAAACATCAGCATCAAGCCATGAATACTGTCTATGACATGATGCTCAATCTCAAGGAGCTTTTTGGACACTAGAATCGGGCTGCTAGGCAGGAGGCTATGAGGAACTTGATGATGGCCACCATCGTTGAGGGAACACCCGTGAGGGATCATGTTCTAAAGATGATGGCTCATTTGAATGAGCTGGAAGTCCTTGGAGTGGAGATTGATGGGGAAACCCAGGTCAATATCATTCTCCAATCTCTACCTAGGAGTTTTGAGCAGTTTCGCCTAAACTACAACATGAATAAAAGGTTATATTCATTGGCGGAGCTTCAAATAGATCTCCAGGCGACAGAGGGACTTTTTCGTCAAAGTTCTAAGGCTTTGGTTGCTCAGAAGGTTTCTACTTCTAAGCTGAAAGGTAAGAAGAAGAAGAAACAAGGTATAGTAAAGGTGGCGGGAGGATCTCGGGGAGGAGTGAAGAAGCCAAAAGGCAAGTGCTTCACTTGCACGTAGATTGGAGATTAAAAGGCGGACTGCCCTAACTGGAAGAAGAACAAAGGTATATCTTTTGGTTTAGTCGTTGAAACATGTTTAGCGGTGATATCTACCGGTACCTGGTGTGTAGATATGGGAGCCACTGATCATGTCTGCAACACTTTGTAGGGGTTCCAAGAAACCAGACGACTAGCTGAGGGGGAGATTACCATCTACATGGGCAATGCTGCAAAGGTGGAGGCTATTGCAGTTGGACATATTTATTTATCTTTTGATAGGAATAAAACTTTGGTTGTGAGAAATTGCCTTTATGTACCTTCATTTAGAAAGAATTTGATTTTAATTTCTAAATTGTTTTTGGATGGATATTATATTTCTTTTAATGATAAAGTTGTTATAAAAAGGAATAGGGAGATTATCTATTCTAGTGCATTAGCAGGAAATTTATACACTCTTGAACCAAAAGCTCCCACGATGCAAATAGAAATTAATAACTCATCTTCAAAATCTAATAAGAGAAAAGAACCTTCGAAAATGAACCAAACATATCTTTGGTATCAAAGGTTAGGTCATATTGACCAGAGTAGAATTCAAAGGTTGATAGTTGATGGACCATTGGGTTCATTGGTGGTGGAAGATTTCCCATCCTGCGAATCTTTCTTGAAAGGTAAAATGACCAAAATGTCTTTTAAGGCCAAGGGGTATAGAGCCAAAGATGTGTTGGAATTGGTTCATTATGATTTGTGTAGTACTATGTCTATCCAGGCTAGAGGTGGTTTTGAATATTTCATCTCTTTTATAGAAGATTATTCAAGATATGGATACATTTACTTGATACGTTGCAAGTTCGAATGCTTTGACAGGTTGAAAGAATTCAAGGCTTATGTGGAGAAACGTCAAGGTAAAAGTATCAAGACACTATGATCTGATCATGGTGGTGAGTACCTCTTGGGAGAGTTTAGGAGTTACTTAACAGAGGCTGGGATTCAATCCCAACTGTCTGCACCTGGTACACCCCAACAGAATGGTGTAAAGGAATAGAACTCTTATGGAGATGGTTAGATCGATGATGAGTTATTCTGAGTTACCAGATTCGTTCTGGGGGTATGCTTTAGATACAACAGTGTATATTCTGATCTTGGTACCATCTAAATCAGTACCTTCTACTCCCACAGAATTGTGGAATGGGCGAAAGCCTAGTCTGATACATATTCGGATTTGGGGTAGTCCAGCACATGTGCTGAAGGGAGATGCTGGTAAGTTGGAACCTCGTACAAAAGCACGCCTGTTCGTAGGCTATCCTAGAGGAACAAAAGGTGGTTTATTTTATAGTCCTAGAGATCAGAGGGTGATTGTTAGCATGAATGCTTGATTTTTAGAGGAAGATTATGTGATGAACCATAATCCTATGAGCAAGATTGTTCTGGAGGAATTAAGAGGGGAAGTCACTACTTCAATACCTGTTGGGATGTATACTGAAAAGCCTATCTTTTGAATCAACATCTTCATTTTGAAATAAGAATCACATAATCATTGTTAGCATATTTTTATGGTTATGCATATTGTTTAATACATTACATTGTAGATAACATGGTGTGTGGTGTCACACGGGAGATCATGTTATCGGCTCCTTGTAAAGTATAAGTATAGGCTCACAACCAAGATGGGTTTGGACAAACCATTGGTATGGTTGTAGTGTGATTTGGTATTGGTTTGTCTTGACCATAGAATCACACTAGTACACTTTGTGTGTATTGAGCATGACTGACTTAGAGATGATTCGATTTATTGTTGACTACATAATCAAATCAAACCTCAAATATTATATTGTACATACTCTTAATGTCGATATAATAACGGACACATATACTTAGTATTCATTTCTTTGATTTACCAATGGGCGAGATTTATAGATTAAATCGATAGGCTCGGTAAGTTGGGAAATGATATTATTTATATGGTGTACCATTAATTATAGGAGGAAACCGTGTTCTATATATTAGGATGATGATGTCTCCTTGAAGAGCTCATAAGGTTCATCATGTAAACCTTTCATGTGGACTTGGTCCAGCTTGATGAAAAGGTTGTGTGGTACTACTCATGGAGTAAGATGTTGATTAATTAATGGTCAGTAAATTAATTAATCGACTGACATTCGAGATCTTAAACACGGGGAGAAAATGTACATATAATATATGGAGCCCATATTAACTTAAGGGGGTTGGTGTGGTAGATCAATGATAATCCTTTAGTGGATTGGATTATCATTAATGGATCGGACTTTATGTGGGCTTGATCTATTGGGTGGTCAAGATCCAACTCCTCCTCATGGTCCCTATTTTATCCTATTAATACCTCATGAAACCTAGATCCAATGGATAGAAACAAAACTCTAGATTCGAAGGTATAGATTAAATCTCTAGATCCGACGGTTGAGATTAAATCTCTAGATTCGATGGTTGAGATTAAATCCCTAGAACCAATGGTGGAGATTAAAACAAGGCTTATCCCTAAACTCTATAAAAGGAGGCCTTAGGGTTGGCGTGGAGAGCAATTGAGAAGCAAGGGAGCTTTGGATTTGGCAGCAAGAAGCTAGGATTAGGGTTTGGAGCTTGGCGGCACCAAATAAGGAAATTCTTTCCTTGTCTTCTTCTTCTCCATTGGTGGTCGGCGCCCATACCAGCCTTCCCAGCCCTTGGCCGGCATCAAAACCACCTTCTTCTCCTCTCCTTGGCCGGTGGAACCAAGGCTTAGGGTCCTCCCTTGGAGCTCTTGGTCGACAACCATCTTTTTTCCTTCTCCTTGTTGGTCGGCGGCAAGCAACTTGTTTGTTGCTTGTTGTTTGACTAATGGAAGGAGAAGAGTATTGTTTCTATTCTTCCTCTTGCTCGGAATGAGCAAGGAAGGAAGATTGGTGATCTAGGAGCTTCAGCTTTTGGTAAATCGTCGCCCACACGACGTCCGGAAGGAGGAAGGTCATACAATAGAAGATCGAGAGGTATAACACTTATCTATCTTCATATGTTACGTGTTTGTAATTGTTTTTCAATTATATATGCATGATATATTCTGTTTTATGGCTAATATAACTTGGACCCCGAACATAAACACAAAAGCTGGCAATCCGTACATCGTCTATTCCGCGGCTATTCGTAGAATAGAAGTTGGTCGCTTGAACAAAAAGTTTGTTCAAGTGACTACTCTAATCGAATAGCACGACGATGATAAGGTTGCTTGAGCAATCCCTCTTGTCAAGGATATTTTTTTTTATCCAGGGACGTAGAAGGGATCGCCATGAATAAGCGACTGAGTTGAAATGGTAAGTGAAGTTTCCCCTCCCAACAATACCAACGGTAAAAGAGGGCATACCACAAGTGACTGCACCTCGTGTCACAGAGGATACACAAGTGATACCTCATCGTAGCAGAGGGAACGGTTTTCTACCTTTCAGGCATTGAGTTCCTTTATCTAAGGAGATGTGTCCTAGAACATCTGAGGAGATAGAGGAGATGAAGGCGGTTCCTTATGCTTCTGTGGTAGGAAGCATCATTTATGCGATGCTTTGTACGAGATCAGATATCTGCTTTATCGTGGGCATGGTCAGCAGATAACAGAGTAATCCAGGACAGGGACATTGGACTGCGGTAAAGCATATATTGAAGTACCTGAGAAGGACTAGGGATTATATGCTGGTTTACCAGGCAGAACAATTACTTCCTGTGGGTTACATAGATTCCGACTTCCAATCAGACAAGTATAACAATAAGTCTACCTCAAGTTTTGTGTTTACTTTGGGAGGTGGAGCCATTGTATGGAGGAGTGTCAAGCATAAATGCGTGGCGAACTCCACCATGGAAGCTGAGTATGTGGCAGCCTATGAGGCGGCCAAAGAAACTGTGTGGCTCAGGAATGTCCTGATGGACTTGGATGTGATTCTTGGTTTGCCCAGAACTATCACAATTTATTGTGATAATAGTGGTGCAGTTGCAAACTCGAAGGAACCACGAGCCCATAAGGCCAGTAAACACATAGAGCGCAAGTACCACCTGATACGAGAAATCGTAAAGAGAGGAGAAGTTGTTGTGGCCAAGATTGCATCGGAGGATAACCTGGAAGATCCTTTCACTTAGGTCCTTCTGGCGAGATCTTTTGATAGGCATGTGGAGGGAATGGGGATAAGTTGTATGGCAGTTTGAGGGCATCATAGTCTTTTAGTATAAGTGGTAGATTGTTGGGATGTATACTGAAAAGCCTATCTTTTATATGAACATCTTTATTTTGAAATAAGAATCACATGATCATTGTTTGTATATTTTTATGGTTATGCATATTGTCTAATACATTACATTGTAGATAACATGGTGTGTGGTGTCACACGGGAGATCATGTTATCGGCTCCTTGTAAAGTATAAGTATAGGCTCACAACCAAGATGACTTTGGACAAACCATTGGTATGGTTGTAGTGTGATTTGGTATTGGTTTGTCTTGAACATAGAATCATACTAGTACACTTTGTGTGTATTGAGCAGGACCGACTTAGAGGTGATTCAATTTATTGCCGACTACATAATCGAATCGGACCTCAGATATTAAATTGTACATACTCTTAATCCCGATTTAATAACGGACACATATACTTAGTATTCATTTCTTTGATTTACCAATGGGCGAGATTTATAGATTAAATCGATAGGCTCGGTAAGTTGGGAAATGATATTATTTATATGGTGTGTCGTTAATTATAGGAGGAAACTGTGTCCTATATATTAGGATAATGATGTCCCCTTGAGGAGCTCATAAGGTTCATCATGTAAACCCTGCAGGTGGACTTGGTCCGGCATGATGAAATGGTTGAGTGGTACTACTCATGGAGTTAGATGTTGATTAATTAATGGTCAGTAAATTAATTAATCGATAGACATTCGAGATCTTAAACATGGGGAGAAAATGTTCATATAATATATGGAGCCCATATTAACTTATGGGGTTGGTGAGGTAGATCAATGATAATCCTTTAGTGGATTGGATTATCATTAATGGATCGGACTTTATGTGGACTTGATCCATTGGGTGGCCAAGATCCAACTCCTCCTCATGATCCTTATTGTAGCCTATTAATACCTCATGAAGCCTAGATCCAATGGATAGAAACAAAATTTTAGATCCAAAGGTAGAGATTAAATCACTAGATCTGACCGTTGAGATTAAATCTCTAGATCCAATGGTTGAGATTAAATCTCTAGATCCGACGGTTGAAATTAAATCCCTAGAACCAATGGTGGAGTTTAAAACAAGTTGTATCCCTAAACTCTATAAAAAGAGGCCTTAGGGTTGGCGTGGAGAGCAATTGAGAAGCAAGGGAGCTTTGGAGTATGCGGCAAGAAGCTAGGATTAGGGTTTAGAGCTTGGCGACACCAAATAAGGAAATCCTTTCCTTGTCTTCTTCTTCTCCATTGGTGGCCAGCGCCCATACCAGCCTTCCCAACCCTTGGCCGACATCAAAACCACCTTCTTCTCCTCTCCTTGGCCGGTGGAACCAAGGCTTAGGGTCATCCCTTGGAGCTCTTTGTCAACAACCATCCTTTTTCCTTCTCCTTATTGGCCGGCGGCAAGCAACTTGTTTGTTGCTTGTTGGTTAACTAAAGGAAGGAGAAGAGTCTTGTTTCTATTCTTCCTCTTGCTCGGAACGAACAAGGAAGGAATATTGTTGATCTAGGAGCTTTAACTTTTGGTAGATCGTTGCCCACATGACGTCCGAAAGGAGGAAGGTCATACAATAGAAGATTGAGAGGTATAACACTTATCTATCTTCATATGTTACGTGTTTGTAATTGTTTTACAATTATATATGCATGATATATTCTATTTTGTGGCTAATATAACCTGGACCCTGAACATAAACACAAAAGTCGACAATCCGTACATCGTCTATTCCGCGGCTATTCGTAGAATAGAGGTTGGTCGCTTGAACAACAAGTTTGTTCAAGTGACTACTCTAATCGAATAGTACGATGATGACAAGGTTGCTTGGGCAATCCCTCTTGTCAAGCATAAATTTTTTTATCCGGGGACGTAGAAGGGATCACCATGAATAAGCGACCGAGTTGAAGTGGGAAGCGAAGTTTCCCCTCCCAACAATACCAACGGTAAAAGAGGGCATACCACAAGTGACTGCACCTCGTGTCACAGAGGATACACAAGTGATACCTCGTCATAGTGGGAGGGTTGTTAGACAACCTCAAAGATTTATATTCTTGGGAGAATCTGAACTTGATCCCTGGACATATGACGAGGCAATCCAAGATAAAGATGCAGTATTTTTGCAAAGGGCGATGAATTCTGACATAGAATCTATGGATTCAAATCATATCTAGGACCTAGTTGAATGACCCAATGGTGTAAAAGACATTGGATGCAAGTGGATCTACAAAAGAAAGAGAGGATCAGACGAGAAGATAAAGACCTTCAAAGCAAGGCTTGTTGGGAAAGGGTATACTCAGAAAGAGGGTATCGATTATGAGGAGACCTTTTCGTCGGTAGCCATGCTTAAGTCTATCCGGATTCTCTTATCTATTGCTGCTCATTTGGATTATGAGGTTTGGCAGATGGATTGCAAGACAACTTTTCTTAATGGAAGTCTTGAAGAAAACATCTATATGAAGCACCAGAGGGATTCATTGCAAAGGGCAAAGAGCATCTTGTGTGCAAGCTGAATCGGTCCATTTATGGATTGAAACAAGCTTTGAGATCTTAGAACATCTGCTTTGATGAGGTAATCCAGTCATATGGAATTATTCAAAGTCCAGAGGAGTCTTGTTTATACAAGAGATGTGACGAAAACATAGTGGTATTTCTTGTACTATATGTAAATGACATTTTGCTCATTGGCAACAATGTCAAAGTGTTATCAAACATAAGGGTATGGTTGTCCAAACAATTTGATATGAAGGACTTGGGAGAAGTGGGACGCATCCTTAGGATCAAGGTTATAAGGAATCGCAAGAAAAGGATGTTGTGCTTATCTCAAGCTTCATACATAGACACTATTTTAGCTCATTTTAACATGCAGAACTCCAAGAAAGGTTTTCTACCATTTCAGCATGGATTACCTTTATCTAAAGAGATGTGTCCTAGAACATCAAAGGAGATAGAGGAGATGAAGGTAGTTCCTTATGCTTCGACGGTAGGAAGCCTCAAGTATGCTATGTTATGTACGAGACTAGATATTTGCTTTGTTGTGGGAATGGTTAGCAGATATCAGAGTAATCTAGGACAGGGACATTAGACTACGGTAAAACAAATATTGAATTACTTGAGAAGGACTAGGGATTATATGCTGGTATACCAGGCAGATCAATTACTCCTTGTGGATTACACAGATTCTAACTTCTAATCAGATAGGGATAAAAGTAAGTCTACCTTGGGTTTTGTGTTTACTTTTGGAGGTGGTGCCATTTTATGGAGGAATGACAAGAAGAAATGTGTGGCGGACTCCACCATGGAATCTGAGTATGTGGTAGCCTCTAAGGCAGCCAAAGAAGTTGTATAACTCTGGAACTTCTTGATGGACTTGGATGTGATTCCTGGTTAGCCCAGAACTATCACAATTTATTGTGATAATAGTGGTGCAGTTGCAAACTTGAAGGAACCACGAGCCCATAAGGCAAGTAAACACATAGAGCGCAAGTACCACCTGATATGAGAGATCGTAAAGCAAGAAGAAGTTGTTGTCGCCAAGATTTCATCAGAGGATAACCTTGAAGATCCTTTCAATAAGGCCATTCCAATGAGAGCTTTTGATAGGCATGTGGAGGGAATGAGAATCAGATGTATGGCAGTTTGATGGCACCATAGTCTTTTAGAATAGGTGGGAGATTGTTGGGAAGTATACTGAAAGTTTGGCCTTTGTAGAACATCTTCATTTTGAAATAAGAATCACATGATCATTGTTTGCATTTTTGCATATTGTCTAATACTTTACATTGTAGATAACATGGTATGTGGTGTCGCACAGAAAATTGTGTTATCAGTTCCTTGTAGTGTATAAGTAGAGGCTCACAACCAAGATAATTTTGGATAAAACATTGGAATGGTTGTAGTGTGATTTGGTATTGGTTTATCTTGACCATAGAATTACATTAGTACACTTTGTGTGTATTGAGCAGGACCGATTTAGAGGTGATTCAATTTATACTGACTATATAATTGAATCGGACATCAGATATTATGATGTACATACTCTTAATCCCGATATAATAAAGGGAACATGTTCTTAGTATTTATTTATTTGATTTACCAATGGGCGAGATTTATGTGTTAAATCGATAGGCATGGTAAGTTGGGAAATAATATTATTTACATGGTGTGCCATTGATTATAGGAGGAAACTGTGTCCTATATACTAGGATGATGATGTCCCCTTGAGGAGCTCATAAGGTTCATCATGTAAATCTTATAGGTGGACTTGGTCCAACGTGATGATAAAGATGAGTGGTACTACTCATGGAGTTAGATATTAATTAATTAAATTGTCAGTAATTTAATTAATTAATGGACATTTGATATCTTTAACACAGGGAGATATTTTGTACAAATAATATGTGGAGTCCATATTTAATTATGGGGGTTTGTGAGATAGATCAATGATAATCCTCTAGTGGAATGGATCATCATTAATGGATTGGGTTTTATGTGGTTCGAATCCATTGGGTGGCCAAGATCCAACTCCTCCTCATGGTCCCTATTGTAGCCTATTATAAATACCTCGTGAAGCCTAGATCTATATAAGGGTTGGAGAGGTTTGGGCAGAAGATAAGTTCTTCTAGGGTTTTTGGAGTTGGCGTTGGAGGCTCGGGTGTCAAGGAATAGAAGAGGTGTGCTAGGGTTTTGGTTGGTTCATCTCTTCTTGGTCGGCGGCATCAAGACTAGGAAGCTAGGGTTTTTCCTTCCTTTCCCACTCTTGGCTGGTGCCACCCTCTTTTTTCTCCATTGTCGGCGCCTCCCTTTCCTTCTCCAAGGGTTGGCAGCAACAAAGGTGAGGGTTCCTCCTTTTTTCTGGGTTGGCACAACCTCTCCCTCTCCTTAGGGTCGGCGGACACCAAGCTTGGAGGTTGGTAGACGGCGCAAGCATGGAGAAGAAGGGAGCTTTTGTTCTTCCCCTGTTCGGAGCGAGCAAGGAAGGGAAGACGTGATCTAGGACTCTTGGAAGATCATCGCCCACACGACGTCCAAGAGGAGGATAGGAATACAATAGAAGATCAAGAGGTAAATCAAGAGATATAATCTTGTTTAATTTTGATTCTAGTTCTTTTGTATTTTCTATGTTATTGATTAACATGGACCCCGATGATAAACACAAAAACTGCCAATCCATTCATCATCTATTCTGCGGCTAATCGAGGAAAAGAGTTAGGTTGCTTGAACAACAAGTTTGTTCAAGCGACTACTCAAATCGAATTGCACGATGATGGATCAGTTGCTTGGGTAATCCATCTCCATCCGGATTAGTTTTAGTTCATAAAATTTTAATTCGAGGAAGTGTGATAGGATCGTCATGCACAAGCGACCGAAGCGAGAAGCAATTCCCTTCACACACTGCTCGAGGAATACATAAATTGCTTGGAAAAATCCAACTCACAAATGTGCTCTGACCTATCTTCACTGCACTTCCTACTTGGCATGGGAAATATACATATCCCTCGAGAATTATATATACCACACGGGCATTACATATATCAATTGGGAAATGCCCACACGTTAACACACCACTTAGCTCCGAGCACAACTATTCTTCTCATCTTTACTCAGCTCAGGAATTATATATACTGCTCGGGAATCACATACACTACTCAGGATTTGTGTATATCAATCAAGAAATGCCCAACTGCTCTGTCAACACAACACTTAGCTTCTAAGCACAACCATTCTGCTTACCCTTACTCAGCTCAAGAATTACATAGACTACTCGAGAATTACATATATCAATCGGGAAATGCATATCTTTGCCTACCAATGTACTTAGCGCCAATCTTTTTACCATGCCTAATCTGCTCACGCCTAGTCAACTCATAAATTATATATACTACTGTGGAAACATATTAACTGGTCGGGAATTATAAATATCAATCAAAAAACGCATATACCACCCTGCCAATACAACACTTAGTTCTAAGCGTGACAAATATTCTCACCCCTACTCAGCTTAAGAATTACATACACTGCTCAGGAATTACATATATCATCGGGAAAGGGATATTCTATTGTATCCATATCACACAACCCTGAACACCACTACTCTCCTCGCCCCTTACACGACCCGGGCACCCCATATACTGCTCGAGAAACATATTACCTGATCAAAAACTATGTTTGACACCCACTAAAAACAACTAAGTATGACTGAAAATCTCAACACCATCATAAGTTCTCCCTCTTTAGTAAAATTGAAGAGTGAAGTCAAGTGAAGTTTTACAAGTACTTCGAAACTGCCTTCCCTGAGAAACAAAAAATCCTTCTGCCATCTACCTTAGCCAAAAAAACCCCACATCCATCATAAGTTCCTCCTCTTTAGTAAAACTAAAGAGCGAAGTCGAGTGAAGTTTTACAAGTACTCTGAAACTGCCTTCCTTAAAAAACAAAAAATCCTTCTACCTTCTGCCTTAGCAAAAAAAAACCACATCCATCATAAGTTCCCCCTCTTTAGTAAAATTGAAGAGCGAAGTCGAGTGAAGTTTTACAAATATGCACAAGTTGTCATATTAGGCATAGACCTTGAAACTATCATACTAGGCGTAGGGCCTCAAACTGTCATACTTGGTGTAGGGCCTCAAATTGTCATAATAGGCGCAAGGCCTCAGGAAAGTATGTTAGCGATTTATTTGCCATTATAGCTGGTGTTATAGTCCTAGTGGGGAATGTAATTACCTAGTACATAGGGTGTTATATTAGGCATAAGATCCTTGAGAAAATTTTACCTGCCATTATAGTTGGCGTTATAGTCCCCATGAGGGAATGTAATTATCTAGCCCATAGACTATTATATTAGGCATAAGAGCCTTGAGAAAATTTTACTTGCCATTATAGCAAGTGTCATAGTCCCCGTGAGGGAATGTAATTACCTAACCCATAGGATGTTATATTAAGTGTAAGAGCCTTAAGAAAATTTGTCATCTTCTGATTTCAAGCCTTGGCAATGGTAAAGTCCATGTCATAGGTACATGACAATTAGCTATTCCAAGCATGGGTCTTGGCAATTGGAAAGTTCAAGTCATGGGTACTTAGCATGGAAAGTCCAAGCATGGTTTTGGCAATTGGAAAGTCCAATATGGAGTTGGCAAGGAAAGTCCAAGGGTGTGATATTGGTGGCGTAAAGTCTAAGCGGTAGTCTTGGCAAGATAAGTCCAATGTTTGGCAGCATAAAGTCCAAGCATGTGTTGTTGGTGCTGGGGCACCAGATAATCGAAGCTATATTTTCATTATAGCAAAGACCCAAAGTTATGGTCATATAGTTATCTCATGTGTTGTACCTAGTGTGCAGGAATGTTAAGTTGAGCTGAAGGTCGGGCAACACCGAGAGAACTTTGGAGGGAGTCGAAGAACCCAGGTGAAGACCGGAAGCTAAGCTACAAGTCATGAAGGACCTAAGGTAAGCTCGAGTGTGAGTGAAGGTAAGGTCGGGTCCTCCGTACAGGGACAATTTTAGGCGGCGATCCAACTTAGACTTCCATTGGAAGGTCTAGGTCGAGATCGGATGGTAAGTGGTCATCGCTTTTACCTTTACTTACTCATTTTGGACTAACTATTTGTTGTAGTCAAGAAACCTAGCCATCAGTCAACTGATGGTTGTTAGTCGTCGACTGATGGTGGCATCAGTCGACTGATGAGGGTGAACAGTCGACTGCCATTCAAATTCCAGCTTCGAGGAAAGTTAAGATAAGCTCCACTTATCTTGGGGAGATGAGGTTCTTTGACCTTATGCTGGAACTGAATGTTGGGGAGATTCCAAGGCTATAAAAGAAAGGGGGTTTCAACCCTTTAGGTCATCTCAAGTGCTTACAAAGTGATCCCACAACGTCGAAGGTCTACGACAACATTACATCGCCATTATGTCGACGTCATGCCGATATTGTCACTCCTAAACATCGATAGTTTTCTTAAGTTGTCTTACCTCTGTATTTGAGTTTTGTTTATCGAAGTTTTATTGTAAAGAGGAGAGATGGGATTGTCCCTCTTCCTCATTCTTTTATTCTTTGTATTCATTGTCTCCTACCTCCAAGGAGTAGGAGACTTAGTTAGTGTTTTGCCCTCCATACACGATCTCGGATCGTAAGGACCTTGGATTAGCAACCGTCAGGTTGTGAACCAAGTAAAAATAAATGTGTGTTTATTTACTTTTCCGTTGCTACTCTTGTGTTATCAAATCATACAAAAAGATTTTATCGCGCGCTATTCACCCCCCCTTCTAGTGACGCTTTCGATCCAACAATTGGTATCAGAGCGGGGGCGCTAAGATTGTTGGTGCAGTAGGCACCTAAGTCGAACTTGAGTTTTGATTATAGCAAACGATACAAAGTTAAGCTCATGTCGTTATCTCACGAGCTGAATCGAGTGTGCAGAAGATTACTAAAGCTGGAGCTGAAGGCTAGCGACACCCGGAGGAAGCCGGGTGGTCGGGCGACACTTGAGTGACTTCGGAGGGAGCCGAAGGAATCAAGTGGAAGGCCAGAAGCAAAAGCGACATGGTAAGTATCGAGGTAAGCTCGTGTTTATGAGCGTAAGTGAGGTCGTATCCTCCTTACGGGGATGGTCTTAAGCGTAGATCCGACCAAAGACATCCCATCGATGGTCTAGGTCGAGATCGGACAGTCGAAGGCCGTCGAAATAATGTTTTCTTTGAGCTAACTTTGCCTTGCAGCTAGCATCGATCATTGCCCGGCTTGGAGGACTCGATCGACAAACAATGATCGCTCGAGGTCGATTCGATCGATGGCCGCCATCACAATGATCGTTATCACCCCATTTCAAGGAGATTGGTGCTCAATTTTGATTGGCTAGGGTTCCTCTCGAAAAGGGGCTCAAAGGATATAAAAGGAGGGCCAATCCTAGGGTTTCTTCAGCAATTCTAAAGCTTATAAAAGCCTCCGCCAAGCTACAACTTTTCCGACAATGAAGTTCTTTCTCTCCGACGTCTAGGTCTTAATTTCTCTCTTATTGTAACGTCGGATTTAGCTTTTATTTTAAGTTAATTACTTTAATCTTTCGGAGCTTTTATCGTATACGAGGAGAGGGGGAGTGTCCCTCTACCTCAAGTTTTTTCCTTCTTGTATCGATTAACTCCTACCTCCAACGAGGAGGAGTTCCTTTAGTATTTTTGCCCTCCGTACGTGGTCAAGGACCACTAGGGCCTTGGAGTAGCAGTCGAAGACTACGAACCAAGTAAAAAGAATTGTCTCTTTTACTTATTGCTTATCTTTTTCGCTGCAAATTTATTATCTACTCGGATTTTAAACGATCGAACGAAAAAAGAAAGTTTTAACGCTATTCACCCCCCCTTCTAGCTTTTCAAATCGATCCAACAATTTGTATCAGAGTCGGGGGTTGCTAAGATTTGGTGAAACCACCAATCTAGCCATTTTATAGATTTTTTTCTCTTTTTAATTCAGTTTATTTCAGATTTATTTCGCTTTGTTACTTTTTCTCCCGCACTACTAATCCAAGATGTGAGTCTTGGTACTTTTTTGTGTGTTTTTGTCGTTGCTAGTTTCTTCATCTTCGTCTCCTTGTGTCTTTTGTTCTAATGTCTCATCTCGAGGGTTTTAGCACCGTCTGACCTCCGTTTTACAATGGAGATGACTTCCGTTATTAGAAGGGTCGGATGGAATGCTTTCTCAAAACCCAAATCGAGATGTGGATCATAATCCAAACGGGATTCACACTTCTGACTAACGAAGTGGGTGAATCCTTGGATTATGACCAATGGACCATTGCGACAAAAAGACAAGTTGAAGTCGATGCTAAGGCAACTCAAATCCTTCAATGCGGCTTATCCAAAGAAGAGCTAAATCGTGTCGGCCCCTTCATAAGCACAAAGGATCTTTGGACAAAACTGTTAGTAATATATGAGAGATGTCCTAAGGCAATCGCCTTATGTATGAACCATTTATATGATAAATGAAGATTCACTATTTGAGTATACATGTTTCATGTATTTGATTGGATCTTAAACTCATTTACTGAATGTCCACGATACGATTCACAGCATGAGAGAATTTGTGATTGGATCACAACTAGTGAGTATCTCTACATGTGTAATTGTGATGTATCGGAATTATCCCTAGTCAATGAATTGATGGAGTTGGACACCATCAATTCTATCGAGACTAGCACGAGGTATACTCCTTGGTGTATCCAAGCAGCTGATTCTCACTGGCTGGAGACATTGTGATGTTCAGAGTTAATCGTGGATGCTAGTTATGGTAACTAGTTCATTGGAGTGACCAGCCGTAAGACTTCATATAGTTCTCTGCATATATAGATATGTCAATGAAGTTCTTACTGTAGCTTAAGTGCGATGTTCCTTTGACTTGGGGTATTCAAGTCATCTTGATCATGGAGACTTATGCTTTGACATCTTAAGCAAACATCTCTAAGGAGATGTGGACCCGGGATGATTGGGTATAAGTCGAAATGATCGAAGGTGTTTGAATAGCCTATAAAGGATTCACCACTCCTTGCGAGGAGATGTATACCCATGGCCTCTCGTCAGATTTTTACTAAAGTCTTTGGCCAAAGCATTACATGTTTAGAGTAAGGTACTCTTCGATACATGTGGAGTAACTAGAATCCGTAGGACAAGGAAATGATACTTGGGCTAGGTGTGACGTAGTCAGCCTAGTGGGGACTGACACAATAGACCATGTCCTGAACCAAGTGGGTATAAGATGAGTGAAGGGAATGGGGCACGAATCATACGAGCTACTGAAGGGTTTCAGAAATAGTTCTGGATCAACCGTTGATCTTTTCGGTTAATTGGGGATCATGATGTACTACTAGGTGTCACTCATGATCGTTCTATAATTAATGGTTAATTATAGACGACCAACATAAACCGAGAACCTATTTGGTCACACGCACAACGAGCGTAATCCAAAGGATTTAAAACGAGCTTGAGAATAGGATTCTCGGACCTAGAGAAACTAGGTTTGGTTGGACCAAACATAAAGCGAGCATGAAATCGTTTCAGTCGCAATGGAAGCGTGGATGGGCCGAGTATTATGAAGACGTGATGGATGAACCAAAATGGTTTGGTTCTAATCCAATGGAGGAGAATAAACCAAAGGGTTTGGTTTATTTTAAACGAATGAACGAAAAGTTGGTTCGGTTCGTTTTTACTTAAAATAAACCATCATGGTTTGGTTTATTTTAACTTATCTTAATGGAGCGGGTTAACGGGCTTTATGGATATGATCCATTAACCATTAAGAGAATTAGTTCTCTATAAAAGAGGGCTTAAGGGATAATTAAGCCCTAATCCAAAACCCTAGCTTGGAGTTGCCGCCCAACCTAGTTGTGCCGCCCAACCTCCATTGCCGCCCAGCTTGTTGTGCTGCCGTCTAGCTCCTTGCCGGCATCCAAGCTTCAGCCGGTGATCCTCCGGCGACCCTCCGGTGATCTTCCTAGGCCTCGGTGAAAAGGTGAGCACTTGGCTTCCTTGTTTTGGCCGGCGCCTACTCCTCCACCAAGCTGTCCAGTTTTCTGGACAGCTTCTTCTCCTCTCGTCGGAGCGTCGTTTGGACAACGGTTAGAGCTCCGATAGCGGCTAAACTATCGGGGATTCGATCTCCGGTAATCCTCTGAGGTGGAGGACGAAGGATTCGTCAATTGGTTGACGAATACCTCTCCGGAGAAGCGAGTTTTGAGGACTCGTTTTGGATCCGAATTTGGATTCGGATCGTGATCATCTCTCGATCACGTCGTCTTCAACACGAGGCTAGTAACCCGTACGAAGACGAAGCTCGTGGCTTAGCGAAGTCATCTCGAGGAACTCGGCGTGGATACGGATAGAGACGTTTCTAGCGAGGATCGTTCCGGTTGTTGCCGTTCCCGCTACACGTCATACGAAAGGTATAACGTAGATAAATTTCCTTTTATTGCAAATTTAAATTTATGGTTATGTCTACACTTGTTATAATATGCATGCGTGTGTTGTGTGTGTTGTAATAAATATAGATTTATTATTTTTATTGCTTCCGCTGTGTTCATGTTTACGAAACATGATCGAACACACACACGCCATGTGCGTCAAAACCCAACAAAGTGGTATCGAGCCCGGGTTGTGTTTCACATAATCGTAAAAATGGTTTTCGATAGTCATAATGTATTTCTAGAAATTTTCTAATTTTGGAAATTTAGAAGTATTTATGGAAATTTTTCAATTTTGGAAAGTCTAGAAGTATTTATGGAAATCTTCCACTTTTGGAAAGTTGGAAGTATTTATGGAAATTGATATTTTCTATAAATAAAATATTTGATTAGATTCTGGAAATTTATTTCCTAATTTAATCATGATTTGATTTGGGAAATCAAATCTTAAAATATTTTATTTCCATAAGTAGTTTTAATGATTTAGGAAATTGGTTTCCTAAATAGATTTTCCTTAATCAAACAATTCCATGAATAAAATATGTGATTAGATTTGGAAATTTGTTTCCTAATTTAATTATGATTTGATTTGGAGAATCAAATCTTAAACATATTTTATTTCCATAAATAGTTATGACATATAAGGAAACATATACATGACATAATTGTATGCCATGTAATTGCATTAGATGCATAACATTATGCCATGCATGTCGTGACATGTAGATGTATGCCATGTATGCCATGTCATGTAGATAATAGTTATTTGCATGCAAAGAGGATGAGACATAAAAACCCTTAAACAATATTAAAGCCTACACCTTCCATTAATATGGTTAGAACCAGAGTTCCGTTTCTTGTTTGGGTTGTTGGACTCTCTCCAAGCCCGGCTCGAACCCGAACATGTTCAAACCATGGAATAGTTTAATACTAATATGGTAAGAGTCAGAGGTCAATCGTTAGCTTTGGTTGTTGGACTCTCTCCAAGCTGGGCTAATTGGTTGAATGCGCTCTAACCATATTAAAACTATTTCTCGATTAATGGGTTGGCTTTAACCTGGAGCATCGGCTTGTTGGACTCTCTCCAAGGTCGATGTAAAGGGAGGTGAAGTTGGGTGCTATGCATATGATGCATACTTGTTAATGTGTTAACAACCCAACGTATGTGTGAACATTCAATTAGTTGATAGCACATTGTGATAGTTGCATATACGTGATATGCAATCGGTATAGATACCGTCGTAGTTATGAATGTCTTGTTGGATTCTCTCCAAGGTTGTTCATAACTATGATGGATATCAACCCATTCGGAGATGGACCTACGATCTCCCGAAGTGATTTTGGGGTTTTTGAAATTCGAAAAATGAATGGGATTTATAAATGTATATTGATACATTTTAAAAATCATCTTTCTCATATATGCTCATTTTGTATTTCTAAAATTGATCATGTTGTCTTTTAATTTGCATTCTATTTTGGATTCGAATAAATTGACTGGGCCAAGCTTCTTGGACTGGCTTAGAAGCTTGAGAATTGTTCTCAAGGTTGAAAAGCTTGCAAATGTCCTCGAAGCGCCTCTTCCCGCCCGTCCTAGTGACGATGCAACTCTGGACCAATTGTTGGCCTATCAGAAACATGTGAGTGATTCTGAACAAATGAGTTGCATCATGCTAGCCGCGATGGAACCCAAGCTACGAAAGCAGCATGAGCATATGGATGCTCATATCGTAGTCCTTCATCTTTATGAGTTGTTTGATAAGCAAGTGAGATTCGAAAGGTTCGAAGTCTCCAAGCTCCTCTTCACCTCTGAGATGCAAGAAGGTTCATCTGTGGTACTGCTCAACATGCTGAAGACTGTGGAGCCTTCTGAGAAGCATGAGCAGGGGACGGTGTTGTTAGTTGATTCCTCGAAGAAAGGTTCTAAGAGGGAGTCAAAGGAACAACAGAAGGGGAAGAAGAAAAAGGCTAAAAAGGCAGAACCAGCTCAAAAGGGCACTTGCCATCATTATGGCAAGTAGGGCCATTTGCGAAGAAAGTGCAAGATTTATCTTGAGTCCGTGAAGAAGGATATGTCAATGAAGTTCTTACTGTAGCTTAAGTGCGATGTTCCTTTGACTTGCGGTATTCAAGTCATCTTGATCATGGAGACTTATGCTTTGACATCTTAAGCAAACATCTCTAAGGAGATGTGGACCTGGGATGATTGGGTATAAGTCGAAATGATCGAAGGTGTTTGAATAGCCTATAAAGGATTCACCACTCCTTGCGAGGAGATGTATACCCATGGCCTCTCGTCGGATTGTTACTAAAGTCTTTGGCCAAAGCATTACATGTTTAGAGTAAGGTACTCTTCCATACATGTGGAGTAACTAGAATCCGTAGGACGAGGAAATGATACTTGGGCTAGGTGTGACGTAGTCAGCCTAGTGGGGACTGACACAATAGACCATGTCCTGAACCAAGTGGGTATAAGATGAGTGAAGGGAATGGGGCATGAATCATACGAGCTACTGAAGGGTTTCAGAAATAGTTCTGGATCAACCGTTGATCTTTTCGGTTAATTGGGGATCATGATGTACTACTAGGTGCCACTCATGATCGTTCTATAATTAATGGTTAATTATAGACGACCAACATAAACCGAGAACCTATTTGGTCACACGCACAATGAGCGTAATCCAAAGGATTTAAAACGAGCTTGAGAATGGGATTCTCGGACCGAGAAAAACTAGGTTTGGTTGGACCAAACATAAAGCGAGCATGAAATCGTTTCAGTCGCAATGGAAGCGTGGATGGGCCGAGTCTTATGAGACATGATGGATGAACCAAAATGGTTTGGTTCTAATCCAATGGAGGAGAATAAACCAAAGGGTTTGGTTTATTTTAAACGAATGAACCAAAAGTTGGTTCAGTTCATTTTAACTTAAAATAAACCATCATGGTTTGATTTATTTTAACTTATCTTAATGGAGCGGGTTAACGGGCTTTATGGATATGATCCATTAACCATTAAGAGAATTAGTTCTCTATGAAAGAGGGCTTAAGGGATAGTTAAGCCCTAATCCAAAACCCTAGCTTGGAGTTGCCGCCCAACCTAGTTGTGCCGCCCAACCTCCATTGCCGCCCAGCTTGTTGTCTTTGCCGTCCTGATCTTCCTAGGCCTCGGTGAAAAGGTGAGCACTTGGCTTCCTTGTTTTGGCCGGCGCCTACTCCTCCACCAAGCTGTCCTGTTTTCTGGACAACTTCTTCTCCTCTCGTCGGAGCGTCGTTTGGACAACGGTTAGAGCTCCGACAGTGGCTAAACTAACGGGGATTCGATCTCCGGTAATCCTCTGAGGTGGAGGACGAAGGATTCGTCAATTGGTTGACGAATACCTCTCCGAAGAAGCGAGTTTTGAGGACTCGTTTTGAATCCGAATTTGGATTCGGATCGTGATCATCTCTCGATCACGTCGTCTTCAACACGAGGCTAGTAACCCGTACGAAGACGAAGCTCGTGGCTTAGCGAAGTCATCCCGAGGAACTCGGCGTGGATACGGATAGAGATGATTCTAGCGAGGATCGTTCCGGTTGATGCCGTTCCCGCTACACGTCATACGAAAGGTATAACGTAGATAAATTTCCTTTTATTGCAAATTTAAATTTACGGTTATTTCTACACTTGTTGTAATATGCATGCGTGTGTTGTGTGTGTTGTAATAAATGTAGATTTATTATTTTTATTGCTTCCGCTGTGTTCATGTTTACGAAACGTGATCGAGCACACACACGCCACGGTGCCGGAAACCCAACAAAAACTAGTGGAGCTACACGTAGGGACCGATGAAGCCAAGGTATGTAAGCGTGATCTTCTATTCAATAAACTATATAACCTAAAAATGCAGGAACATGAGTCCGCGATGCAACTCCACGCCCGTGTCCAAGACATAGTCAACAACCTACACGCAATCGAGCAAAAGGTCGAAAACCGCGACCTTATAAGGCATGTCCTAAACTCTTTTCCGAGGACTACCTTGTGGGCATCCATGGTCGATGCATACAAGGTCTCCAAGGATCTTTTTAAACTTAGGTTAGATGAACTCTTTTCTGATTTTGAACTTCATGAGTAGTCTAACTCGGAACCCGAGAAGGGTATAGCACTTTTTGTAGGTTCGAGGAAGAAAACCGCAAGCAAGCCACCCTCGAAGGAAGAAGAGGATGAGTCAGATTCGGAGGTCGACTTGGAAATGGAAGCCGAACTAGTCAACCTAGTTCGAAGGATAGTCAAGGGCCGAAAATGAGCCGTCACTCGACCCAACGAAGGTAAGCCTAAAAGTTCAAACATAAGATGTTATGAATGCAACAAGTTTGGACACATTAAGTCCGAATGCCCAAAACTCAAGAGCAAGGCACCAAAACATAAAAAGGCACTCAACGCTACTTGGGAAGAAGCTTCCGAGGAAGAAGACAATGATCGAGTCCTTATGGCTAAACCGGTGGAATCGGAGACAGAGTCGAAACCGGAACCTGAATCGGAAACCGAAGACGAGTCGGACTGCGAAACACTATTCAAGACAAGCCACGGATACGCATCCAGTTCAAAAGATACACTCAAGGTAAGTCGGTCTCTTATTACTACTCTTTATAGTGCAATTAAGTTTTTAAATAAAAAGTTAGCTAAGTTCGAGTCCAAGGTCGAGACCCTGGTTGAGGAAGTTAAACTCCTCAAACACGAGGTCTCCCTAACCTCTTCGACTAGTCGAGTTCAAGAGAAGGACTCAACACGGGTTGAAAAACTCGAAGTTGAGAACTCACTCTTAAAAAGTCAAGTCGAAGATCTTAGGAATACGTTGGAAAGGTTTACTTTGGGATCCAAAGGACTTGACCTCCTACTTGGATCGCAAAGGGTCGTGTACAACAAGGCCGGACTAGGTTTTAGCTCAAACACGACCAATAAGTCGTATATGTCGATTGTAAGTCGACATAAAAAATGTGTCCAAGCATGGGTCCCTAAGACCACCTTGATTTCAAACTTAGGATCAAACCAGTATTGGGTTCCCAAGGACCAAATCCACTATGTGGAGAGACAAAATCGATTCAACGGTCCAGGGGGAGCTAGTACAAAATTTGTTTGCGTTTTAACTTAGAAATTGCATGCTTAGGTTTTTATTTAGTTTTTCTTTTTAGAATGGTTAGGTAGGACTATAACTCGTCAATACTTGATAACATAGTACTAGGACGCGGCGAGATGATAGTACGCTAGGAAAGCGGAGTCTTGTATATTCGGACTAGATAAGGCGTATCTAGTTCGGTGCACTTGACCGAGCGGAACTAGCTGAAGCTACCTCACCGTATCCTAGACTAGTTAGACCAGGAAGTGGTCTTAGGTGAGTCAAGTCTCTATTTTCTTGAAAATGGCTTTGTCTAAGGAAGTGGTAATTTTTCCGATCAAAGAAGGCCTCTGTGTCTCGCCACGACCTAGAAGCCATGATCTTGAAAAGGTGACTTGATGAGCCTAAGGTCAAATCCGAATCTAACGCAAGGTTGACAAGTGTTTAAGTCATTAAATTTAATTCAACTAAAATTGGAAGTCATCTCAAGAGAACATATAGGATTAACATGTTTGATCATGTAGACATGGGTGAGATGATTTAGGTTAATAATTTTCAACCAATTTTTAATAAATCCAATATCCGATCCAACTACCTTGCGTGTAGGATCAATGGATGTTGGACAGTGGTTGCCCCCGACACACGACCGGGGATCAACTCAAGTTTTCGACGCTTCGATTCAAACGACAAGGATCGGTAGCCTTCGGAAATAACGGCAAGCTCAAAATCATCGGATCAGGTGATATTGAGCTTAACTCAAATTTTGTCATTCAAAACGTTTTATTAGTAGAAAATTTTCAATATAATCTTCTCAGTGTAAGCCAATTGTGTGATAATAACTATAAGGTCATATTTCTAGAAAATGAATGCGTAATTAATACAAACGAAACCTCTAAAACAATTCATAAAGGGACTAGAAATAACAATATTTACACTATCAACTTAATTAACTCCTCAACTAAGTATCTTATGACACGGCAAGAGGAATCATGGTTGTGGCACCGATGACTCGGTCACTCACACCCAAGACTCATCCACAAGATGAGTCAGAGTGATTTAGTCAGAGGTTTGCCTAACCTCAACAACTTGGATAATAAAATATGTAATGCTTGTCAACAAGGTAAACAATCTAGGACACAACATCAACTAACTAGTTAAGAACGAACCAAAAGTGTGCTTGAGCTCCTACACATGGATCTATTTGATTCACACGGAGCTAAGTCACTTAACGGAAGTAAATTCTGTTTAGTCATTATTGATGACTACTCTAGATTTACTTGGGTTAGTTCATCAAACACAAAAGTGATACCCTAGATCAATTAATCAACCTATTTAAGTTAATAGAAAATCAACAAAGCATTAAAATCAAAAGACTTAGGACTGATCATGGTGGTGAATTCGAAAACCATAGGTTTACAGAATTCTGTAACCTAAATGGATACCACCATGAGTTCTCTTGCCCTAGAACTCCACAACAAAATGGCCTAGTAGAACGCAAAAATAGAACACTACAAGAAGCCGCTAGGACAATGCTTAATGAGTATAACCTACCCGATAGGTTTTGGGCCGAAGCTGTGAGTACGACATGCTATGTCCAGAATAGGATCCTTATGGTAAAGAGGCACCTTAAGACCTCATACGAGATTTATCACGATAAAATACCTAACATCAAGTACTTTAGGGTATTTGGGTGTAAGGTACATATCCTAAATACTAAAGATTACCTAGGAAAATTTACATCCAAAACTATGACCAGAATCTTTCTAGGATACTCGACTACAAGTAGAGCTTATAGAGTATATAACCATGACACCCTTAGAGTCGAGGAAACTATCAATGTAGTATTCGATGAAGGACACGAACCTACAAAACCCCCGACAACCCTAATTAGCGAGCCGATTCATACTAGACCTAACTCTGATCCGGAGATCAGGTCTAGTGTTAATCCTAACCTAAGTCAACCAAGTCACTCTATCGACAAAGTGATAGATGACTCCAACCAAACTAGAACTCAAATGAGTCATCCTATGGATCAAGTTGTAGACTCAAACCCAAATCCAACTAGGACTCAAACGAATCATCCTATCGACCAAGTGATAGGTGATCCAAGTCTAGGAGTTCGAACTAGAGCCTCATACAGAAACCTTAGTCAAATATCTTTGATTTCTAAAATTGAACCCAAAACTATTGACCAAGCTCTTCTTGATCCCGATTGGATTATTGCAATGCAAGAAGAGTTGGCTCAATTCACTAGGAACGAAGTATGGGAATTAGTACTACCACATAAAGATAAAACAATCATTGGAACAAGGTGGGTGTTTAGAAATAAAATTGATGATAAAGGTGAAGTAGTTAGAAATAAAGCTAGACTAGTTGCTAAAGGGTTTAGTCAAGTCGAAGGTTTAGATTACGACGAGACCTATGCCCCAGTAGCTAGATTAGAGTCCATTCGAATGCTATTAGCATATGCAGCACATCGAGGATTTAAATTGTTTCAAATGGATGTGAAATCTGCATTCTTAAATGGATACATTAAAGAAGAAGTTTACGTTAGTCAACCCCCCGGTTTCGAAAGTTTAGACAAACCCGATCATGTCCTTAGATTAAAGAAAGCGCTTTATGGACTTAAACAAGCTCCGCGAGCTTGGTACGAGAGACTTTCGATTTATCTTAAGTCCAAAGGCTTTAACCAAGGTGTAGTTGACCCAACCCTTTTCGTAAAAACCTTTGGTAAAGACATATTCATAGCCCAAATATACGTAGATGATATTATTTTCGGAACCACCAACTCAATCCTACTAAATGAGTTTATTTCACTTATGGAAAGTGAATTTGAAATGAATTTAGTAGGCAAATTAAGTTTCTTCTTTGGATTAAAAATTAAACAAACTAAAGATGGAATATACCTACATCAACGCAAATATACTAGGGAATTAATTAAACGCTTTGGAATGCAAGACGCTAAAATTATTAATACCCCAATGGCAACTAATGTTAATATAGACGAAGTAATTGGAAACCAAATTGATTTAAAATATTATAGGAGCATAATAGGGAGTCTCCTTTACTTAACTGCAAGCCGACCTGATATCTTATTTGCAGTGAGTATGTGCGCAAGGTTTCAAACCTGTGCCAAGGAGTCTCACCTAACTCTAGTCAAGTGTATCCTTAGATATCTAAAGGGTACACTTAATGTCGGTATTTGGTATCCTAGATCTACCGAGTTTGAACTAACCGGCTACTCCAATTCGAACTATGCCGGTAGTAAGCTCGATAGAAAGAGCACGAGTGGTTGTTGTCAACTTCTCGGCTCGAGTCTAGTGAGTTGGTGTAGTAGGAAGCAACACTGTGTTGCCTTATCTACCACCGAAGCTGAATACATCGCGATGGGTGAGTGTGTCACTCAACTTCTTTGGATGAAACACACTCTCCGCGACTTTAAGTTAGACTTTACAAATACTAAACTTCACGTAGATAACATTAGTTCAATTAATCTTACTAAGAATCCGATATGTCACTCTAGGACCAAACATATAGAAGTCAAACACCATTTCATTTGAGAACATGTGGCCAACGGAGCCATACAACTCGAATACGTTGAATCGAAGTCAAACTTAGCAGACCTATTTACTAAACCCCTACCCGAAGCTGAATTTAGTCTATTAAGACGAAAATTGGGCATGTGCGTAATAGAATAGGAACTTGCAAATTATATTTTCTTACTACTATTTCTTAAATTTAATTTTTATGGAACTAGCATATGACATACCTTAGATATCATGCAACTATAGATTTAAGGAGCCAATACATCCACAACACATAGGACTAATGTGTTTCTGTCAATACTTAACTCATGATCCATCACAAAATCGAGGGTAGCTAGCGCTCGATGTACCCGTTCATCTTTAGCACAAACCGCTCTGACGAACCTTCTTGCATCTTCGTGGTGAAGAGGAGCCTAGAGACCTCGAACCTTTCGGATCTCGCTTGCTCATCGAACAACTCATGAAGATGGAAGACCATAGTGTTAGCATCCATATGCTCATGCCGCTGCAGGTACCATCGCCGCTAGCATGATGCAACTCAGAATCGCCACATGCTTGATAGACCAACATTTGGTCTGGAGTTGCATCGTCCTTAGGACGGTCAGGAAGAGGCTCTTCAAGGACATATGCAAGCTTTTTCGCCTTGAGAACAATTCTCAGGTTTCTAAGCCAGTCCAGGAAGTTAGGCCCAGTCAGTTTGTTCGAATCCAAAATAGTGCGCAAATTCAAAGACGTCATGATCAATTTATTGACCTAGAAATACAAAACGAGCATATATGAGAAAATGATTTTAAAATTAATCAATATACATTTATAAATCCCATTCATTTTTCGAATTTCAAAAACCCCAAAATCACTTCGGGAGATTGTAGGTCCATCTCCGAATGGGCTGATATCCATCATAGTTATGAACAACCTTGGAGAGAGTCCAACAAGCCATTCATAACTACGACTGTAGGTATCATCTATACCGATTGCATATCCCGTATATGCAACTATCACAATGTGCTATCAACTAATTGAATGTTAACACATACATCGGGTTGTTAACTCATTAACAAGTATGCATCATATGCATAGCACCCAACTTCACCTCCCTTTACATCGACCTTGGAGAGAGTCCAACAAGCGATGCTCCGAGTTAAAGCCAACCCATTAATCAAGAATAGTTTTAATATGGTTAGAGCGCATTCAACCAATTAGCCCAGCTTGGAGAGAGTCCAACAACCAAAGCTAACGATTGACCTCGACTCTTACCATATTAGTATTAAACTATTCCATGGTTTGAACATGTTCGGGTTCGTAGGGCTTGGAGAGAGTCCAACAACCCAAACAAGAAACGGAACTCTGGTTCAAACCATATTAATGGAAGGTGTAGGCTTTAATATTGTTTAAAGGGTTTTATGTCTCATCCTCTTTGCATGCAAATAACTATTATCTACATGGCATGGCATACATGGCATACATCTACATGTCACGACACGCATGGCATTATGTTATGCATCTAATGCAATTACATGTCATACAATTATGTCATGTACAATATTTCCTTATATGTCATAACTATTTATGGAAATAAAATATGTTTAAGATTTGATTCTCCAAATCAAATCATAATTAAATTAGGAAACAAATTTCCAAATCTAATCACATATTTTATTCATGGAATTATTTGATTAAGGAAAATCTATTTAGGAAACCAATTTCCTAAATCTTCAAAACTACTTATGGAAATAAAATATTTTAAAGATTTGATTTCCCAAATCAAATCAAGATTAAATTAGGAAACAAATTTCCAAAATCTAATCAAATATTTTATTTATGGAAAATATCAATTTCCATAAATACTTCCAACTTTCCAAAAGTGGAAGATTTCCATAAATACTTCTAGACTTTCCAAAATTGAAAAATTTCCATAAATACTTCTAAATTTCCAAAATTTAGAAAATTTCCAGAAATACATTATGACTATAGCAAAACCAATTTTATGATTATGTCGAAACACAACATGGGCTCTGATACCCTTGTTGGGTTTTAGCACATGGCGTGTGTGTGTCGATCATGTTTCGTAAACATGAGCACAGTGAAGCAATAAAAATAATAAATATTCCTATTTATTACAACACACACAACCACGCATGCTTTTACAACAAGTGTAGACATAACCGTAAATTAAAATTGCAATAAAAGAAATTAAACTCGTTATACCTTCCGTATGGCGTGTAGCGAAACGGCATCAACCGGAACGATCCTCGTAAGAATCGTCTCTATCCGTATCCACGCCGAGCTCCTCGGGATGACTTCGCTAAGTCACGAGCTTCGTCTTCGTACGGGTTACTAGCCTCGTGTTGAAGACGACGTGATCGAGAGATGATCACGGTCCGAATCCAAATTCGGACCTAAAAACAAGTCCTCAAGACTTGCTTCTCCGGAGAGGTATTCGTCAACCGATTGGCGAATCCTTCGTCCTCCACCTCAGAGGATTACGGAGATCAAATCCCGATATGTTAGCGCTGTCGGGCACTAACCGTCGTCAAGCGGCGCTCCGGCGAGAGGAGAAAAGCTGTCAGAAAACTGGACAGCTTAGTGGAAGAGATAGGCGCCCGGCCAAAACAAGAGAAAAACTCACCTTGATGCCAAACCTATAGGAGATCACCGGAGGGTGGCGGAGGTTCAGCTGGCTGGAGCTTGGGCGCGACAACGACTTGGAGCTGCACACAAGCTGGCGGTGGCGGCTGCTCTTTGAGTTAGCGCCTATTTTATAGAGAACTAATTCTCTTAATGGTTAATGGATCATATCCATAAAGCCCGTTAACCCGCTCCATTAAGATAAGTTAAAATAAACCAAACCATGATGGTTTATTTTAAGTTAAAACGAACCGAACCAACTTTTGGTTCATTCGTTTAAAATAAACCAAACCCTTTGGTTTATTCTTATCCATTGGATTAGAACCAAACCATTTTGGTCCATCCATTATGTCTTCATAAGACCGGCCCATCCACGCTTCCATTGCATGAAACAATTTCATGCTCGCTTTATGTTTGGTCGACCAAACATAGTTTCTCTCGATGCGAGAATCCCATTCTCAAGCTCGTTTTAAATCCTTTGGATTACACTCGTTGTCGTGTGACCAAATAGGTTCTCGGTTTATGTTGGCCGTCTATAATTAACCATTAATTATAGAGCGATCATGAGTGGCACCTAGTAGTACATCATGATCCCCAATTAACCGAAAGATCAGCGGTTGATCGAACTATTTACGAAACCCTTGATGGCTTGAATGATTGTGCCCCATTCCCTTCACTCATCTTATACCCACTTGGTTCGGGACATGGTCTATTGTGCCGATCCCCACTAAGGTGACTCGTCACACCTAGCCCAAGTATCATTTCCTCGTCCTCTACAGTTCTAGTTACTCCACATGTATCGAAGAGTACCTTACTCTAAACATGTAATGCTTTGGCCAAAGACTTTAGTAACAATCCGACGAGAGGCCATAGGTATACATCTCCTCGCAAGGAGTGGTGAATCCTTTATAGGCTATTCAAACACCTTGATCACTTGACTTATACCCAATCATCCGGGTCCACATCTCCTTAGAGATGTTTGCTTAAGATGTCAAAGCATAAGTCTCTATGATCAAGATGACTTGAATACCATGCAAGTTAAAGGAACATCGCACTTAAGCCACGATAAGAACTTCATTGACATATCTATATATGCGAGAAAACCATATGAAGTCTTACGGTTGGTCACTCGATGAACTAGTTACCATAACTAGCATCCACGATTAACTCCGGACATCACTATGTCTCCAGCCAGTGAGAATCAGCTGCTTGGATACACCAAGGAGTATACCTCGTGCTAGTCTCGACAGAATTGATGGTGTCCAAATCCATCAATTCATTGACTAGGGATAATTCCGATACATCACAATTACACATGTAGAGATACTCACTAGTTGTGATCCAATCACAAATTCTCTCATGCTGTGAATCGTATCGTGGACATTCAGTAAATGAGTTTAAGATCCAATCAAATACATAAAATATGTATACTCAAATAGTGAATCTTCATTTATCATATAAATGGTTCATACATAAGGCGATTGCCTTAGGACATCTCTCATATATTACTAACAGGAACGAGCAAGGAAGGAAGATTGGTGATCTAGGAGCTTCAACTTTTGGTAGATCGTCGCCCACATGACGTCTACCCACCAATGATCAAGGCAAGCCCTTGGACTTCGACAAGTGGACCAATGCAACCAAGAGGCAAATCGAAGATGATGCAAAGGCAACTCAAATGATGCAGTGCAGTTTGTCCAAGGAAGAGCTCAACCACATTGACCCCTTTATCAGTGCGAAGGACTTGTGGAACAAGCTCGTCGAGCTACACGATGGAACTGCCGACGCTAAGGTATGTAAGAGGGATCTTTTGTTAAATAAATTGTATAATCTAAAAATGCAGGTTCACAAGACCGCCACCCAATTACATGTACGGATCCATGATATTGTCAATGACCTACATTCGATCGGACAGAAGGTCGAAAAATGGGACCTAATAAGGTATGCACAAAATGCGATTCCTAGGACTACATTGTGGGCATCCATGGTTGATGCCTACAAGGTTTCTAAGGACCTTTCTAAGATTAGATTAGATGAATTATTTTCTAAATTTAAACTTCATGAACAAACTAACGTGGTCCGGGCTGAGAAAGGAGTTGCCTTGCTTGCAAGTCATAGAAGAAAGGAGAAGAGCAAGCCACCTCCCAAGCTAGAAGAAAGATCCGAACCCGAGTTCGAATCCGAAGAGGAGGTTGTGATAGTGAACATGGTGCAGATAATAATTTGAAAAGAAAGGGGACAATCGAAGAACAAAAAGAAAGGGAAATCCATACCAAAGCAAAAGGGAGCAAAGAAGGTTTTTCATGCAACTTGGGACAATGAAGAAGAAGGCGTCAGAGTAGTGTTCATGGAAAGAGGAGTCCGAAACCGATTATGAATCTAACTCTGACTCCGACCTCGAAGACGATTTCGAGAAGAGACTCAAAGTCAGGTCAAAAGAGAAAATTAAGGTAAGACGTTCATTAATTAGCACTCTTTATCATACAATTAAAATGCTAAGTAGAAACTAACTAAGTCCGAGTCTATGGTCGAGTCCTTGCTTGAGGAGGTTGAAACTCTAAAGCAAGAGGCAAGCCTAACCTCTTCGACTAGTCAAGTTCAAGAGGACGACTCAACTCGAGTTGAAAAACTTGAAGGTGAGAACTAACTCTTGAAAGGACAAGTTCAAGAGCTCGAGGCTTGGTTGGACAAGTTCTCGACGGGATCCAAGAATCTTAACCGACTTCATGGAACTCAGAGAGCTTTGTACAACAGAGCTAGACTCAGGTCTAGTTCAAAGACTACGAATGGATCGTACATGTCTATCATAAATCGTAGTCATCAACGAGTCCAAGCATGGGTCCCAAAGGTTTTATTAATCTCACATATAAGGACCAATGAGTATTGGATTCCTTAGGATCAAGTCCATTTTCTAAATAGACCATATTGGTTCATTGGTTCAGGGGGAGATAATACCAAAATAGTATACCCACTACCTTACCATCATCAACCTTTTTGTTTTACTTTTTAGAATGGCTAGATAGGGCAAGTAGTTAGTCAACTCTTGACAACATAGTATCAGGATGCGATGAGATGATAGTACGCTATGGAAACGAAGTCCTGTGTGTCCAAGTTAGATAAGGCGTATCTAGCTCGGTGCACTCGACTAAGTGGAACTAGATGAAGCTACCTCGTCATATCATAAACTAGTTAGACCAGGACGTAATCTTAAGTGACTCTAGTAATCATTTTCCTGAACTTGGCTTTGTCTAAGGAAGTGGTCGTTTTTTCGATCAAAGAAGACCTCTATGCCCCGCCATGACCTGGAAGCCAATTTCTTGAAAAGATTACATGACGAGATAAGGGTTAAATCTGAATCTAACCCAAGTTTGACTAACTTTAATTAAGTTCAAATCATCTCACAAAACATATAAGGTGAACACATCTTGAGACACATAGAATGGTGAGATGTTAAGGATAATTCAAATACACTTTACATAACTTTTTCAAAATGCTACCTATTTTTCAACTATTGCACTTAACGAATAATTATAACCTTAATTGGCCAATACTAAGTATACAACTCTCTAGGCCAAAGTTTAGCGCCTAGATCTCTTATACTTCATATATTTGACTAAGGGGGAGAGAAAACTAACCCTAAGGGTTATATCACAACCCTTTAAAGTTCATTTTTTAACTTATAAGTTTTTTGAAAATCTAAACTATGTTTCAAAAACTTGTTAAATTGTTGGTGTAGAGGGGTATACCTTGAACCAATTTACTTAACCAATTAGAGATGCATGCTTGGACTCATATTTGTTTTCATTCCTTATCACATGCTATATTTATAATGTTGCATTTAAAACCCCTATTTTATATAAAACACCCCATCCTTGTTTTTGATTCATGGCAAAAGGTGGAGAAGAGCATAAGTTAACGGGGAGTTTTAAAAATGCGTTTATTATTTACTTTACTTGCTTTTATGCTTTAAATATCTCTTAACTTTGCGTCGGTTTGCCATAGTTCAAAAAGGGGGAGATTATTGGTGCAGGGGCACCAGATAATCAAACTTATGTTTTGATTATGGCAATGACCCAAAGTGTTGGGAATCCTATGCGATAAATACGAAAATCGAAGCGGAAAAAGAATCCCTCAAGCAATCCATGCGAAAGAAAACTCATACTAAAGAATAGATCTATAAAGCCCTATCACGTAGGGTATACCTTTGATGTGTGCCCTTTGTTTATCCCGCTTGTCCACGGTCCGTCGATTTTCTTGCATGTTCAAGAGTACGTGCCTCTATAGTATCCACACGAACACTCTTTGGAGAAAGGTTGTGCTAGCAACACCACAAAAGATGCTAGGCCAAGAGACGATTTCTGCCAAGGGAAGAAGAGGGGAAAAACAAAGGCAATTTTCAACCAAAAACATCATGATTCAAGGACCCCTTTTTATATTCATCCCATGATTATGAAAGATTTCATCCAACCCTTGATTTTTCCTCTTCAATGCATGATTAATCCACATTAATCATGCATGAAATGAGGTTTCATCCAACTCTTGGTTTTTGCTCTTCAATGCATGATTAATCTACATTAATCATGCATGATGAATTTATACCATCCAAATTGATTTGAGTCCAACTCAAGTCAAATCAATTTGAGTCCATTCATCCAACTTTTGATTTTCCCTCTTCAATGCATGAGTATTCCACATTAATCATGCATGATGAATTTATTCCATCCAAATTGATTTGAGTCCAACTCAAGTCAAATCAATTTGAGTCCAACTCAAATTCGACCATTTAATTTGAGTCTAACTCAAATCCAATCCTTTCAATGAATCGAAATCAATGCCTAATGGTATATTTAGTCAAACTAAAATGAATGTCATCTCCAAAACAACATGTTCTCTGTGTGACCCTATAGGTTTTCGTAACATTGGCAATGTCTCTAAACCACTTTAGACACATAAGCAATGAGCGGCATCTAGCAATGCATCATTGCTATCCAAGTTATGAAAATGCCAAGATCCAACAAAACCTTTCTGTGACTATTATCTTATATGATGGTTCCTTCTATCCTTGATATCTTAGATCGATTAATGAGGCATAGACCGTGTCATCCCCTTATCAATCTTCATGTTTCTTGATCCCCAAGTAGACTCACTCAAACAAATGAGCTCAATATCTCAAATTGACTCATTTGAGCATGGTCATGCATTTCGTGGTCATACTCTATCAAGAGGCCAAAGATATCACTCCCGTCATATGGAAGGGATAGATCCCATCTACATCACTCACATTCCTCCGCATAATTTGTTACATACCCAGTGATCGCCTTTATAGTCCACCCTATTAAGGGTGACGTTTAACGATACCAAAGTACATAGCTCCATATGTAGGGAACTGTAGTGATTTAAGGTCTAAGGACTATTCATACTAATAATCACATGAGAAAGTTTATGACACTCATATAACAATCCATGAAACTTTCTCATGGAAGGTCAATTCAGTACATATATTCTCCAATATATATACCGGTGTGTTAATATGATTGAAGGTAGGAAACTTCGCTTCCCACTTCAACTCGGTTGCTTGTTCATGGCGATCTCATCTACGTCCCCGGATTAAAAAAAATTAATCCTTGACAAAGAGGGATTACCAAAGTAACTGTTTCATCGTCGTGCTATTCGATTAGAGCGGTCACATGAACAAACTTATTGTTCAAGCAACCAACCTCTATTCTATGATTAGTCGCGGAATAGACGATGTACAGATCACCGATTTTTGCATTTGTATTCGGGGTCCAAGTAAATTAGTCACATCATAAAAACATACAACATGCAAAGAAACAAAAGGAAAGCAAAACAAGATTTATACCTCTTGTTTACCTCAAGATCTTCTATCGTATGTCCTATCCTCCTCTTGGACGTTGTGTGGGCAACGGTCCTCCAAGAGATGAAGCCTCCTAGATCACGATCTTCCTTTCCTTGTTTGCTCCGAACAAGAGGTAGTAGAAAAGCACTCTTCTTCTCCTTACTTGCCCCAACCACCAAGGACAAGTTCCTTGGTGTCCACCGGCCCAATGGAGAGGGAGAAGTTTGAATGCTGGCTAACTCCAATGGATGAACACCGGCCAAGAGCTCCAATGGAAGAAGAAGAAGCTGCCCAAGGTAAAGGAGAAGCCGGCCAAGAGGAAGAGAGAGGAGAAAACCCTAATCCTTCTTCTTGAGTTGCCACCGGCCATAAGGAGATAGAAGACTAGTTGTCGCCCACCCCTTCAACCCAAACCCTAGCTCTCCTAGGTTTCTTGCTGCCCAAGCCAAAGGAGGAAAAACCCTAATCTTCCTTAGTGTCTTCCACGCCCAAGCCTTGACCTCCTTTTATAGAGTTAGGCTTAAGCCTCCTTTTAATCTCCTCCGTCGGATCTAGGGATTTAATCTCAGCCGTCGGATCTAGAGATTTAATCTCAACCATCGGATCAAGAAATTTAATCTCCATCGTCGAATCTAGAGTTTAGTTATCCAACATAGGATCTAGGCTCCAAGAGAGTTTTAATAGGCTACGATAGGGACCATGAGGAGGAGTTGGATCTTGGGCACCCAATGGATCAAGGCCACATAAAGTCCGATCCATTAATGATAATCCATTCCACTAGAGGATTATCATTGATCTACCTCACCAACCCCCATAAGTTAATATGGGCTCCATATATTATTTGTACATTTATCTCCCCGTGTTTAAGATCTCGAATGTCCGTCAATTAATTAATTTACTGACAATTAATTAATCAACATCTAACTCCATGAGTACTACCACTCAACCTTATCATAATGCCGGACCAAGTCCACCTGCAAGGTTTACATGATGAACCTTATGAGCTCCTCAAGGGGACATCATCATCCTAATATATAGGACATGATTTCCTCCTATAATCAACGACACACCATATAAATAATATCATCTCCTAACTTACCGAGCCTATCGATTTACTCTATAAATCTCGCTCATTGGTAAATCAAAGAAATGAATACCAAGTATATGTGCCCCATATTATATCAGGATTAAGAGCATGTACAACATAATATCTGAGGTCCGATTCGATTATGTAGTCAGCAATAAATCGAATCACCTCTAAATCGGTCCTGCTCAATACACAGAAAGTGTACTAGTGTAATTCTATGGTCAAGACAAACCAATACCAAATTACACTATAATCATACCAATGGTTTGTCCATAACCATCTTGGTTGTAAGCCTTTACTTATACTTTACAAGGAACTGATAACATGATCTCCCGTGTGACACTACACACCATGTTATCTACAATGTAATGTATTAGACAATATGCATAACCATAAATATGCAAACAATGATCATGTGATTCTTATTTCAAAATAAAGATGTTCATATAGAAGATAGACTTTTGAGTATACATCCCAACAATCTCCCACTTATACTAAAAGACTATGCCGTCTTCAAATTGTCATACATCTGATTCCCATTCACTCCACATGCCTATGAAATGCTCTCACTGGAATGGCCTTAGTGAAAGGATCTGTCAGGTTATCCTCTGATGCAATCTTGGCCACAGTAACTTCTCCTCTCTTTATGATTTCTCGTATCTTGTGGTACTTGTGCTATATGTGTTTACTTACCTTATGGGCTCATGGTTCCTTCGAGTTTGCAACTGCACCACTATTATGACAATAAATTGGGATAGTTCTGGGCAAACCAGGAATCACATCCAAGTTCATCAAGAGGTTCCTGAGCCATACAGCTTCTTTGGCTACCTCAGAGGCTGCCATATACTCAGCTTCCATGGTAGAGTCCGCCACGCATTTCTGCATGACATTCCTTCATACAATGGCTCCATCTCCTAAAGTAAACACAAAACCTGAGGTAGACTTACTGTTATCCCTATCTGATTGGAAGTCAGAATCTGTGTAACCCACAGGGAGTAATTGGTTTGCCTATTAAACTAGCATATAATTCCTAGTCCTTCTCAGGTACTTCAATATTTGCTTTACTGCAGTCCAATGTCCCTGTCCTAGATTACTCTGATATCTGCTAACCATGCCCATGACAAAGCAGATATTCGGTCTCGTACATAGCATCACATACATGAGGCTTCCTACTGTCGAAGCATAAGAAACCGCCTTCATCTCCTCTATCTCCTTAGATGTTCTAGGACATATCTCCTTAGATAAAGGAACTCCATGCCTAAAAGGTAGAAAAACTTTCTTGGAGTTTTGCATGCTAAAACGATCTATAATTGTGTCTATGTATGAAGCTTGAGATAAGCACAACATCCTTTTTTTTGCGATCCCTTATAACCTTTATCCCAAGGATGTGTCCCACTTCTCCTAAGTCCTTCATATCAAACTGTTTGGACAACCATACCCTTACGTCCGATAATACCTTGACATTGTTGCTAATTAACAAAATGGCATCTATGTATAGTACAAGAAATACCACTACATTTCCGTCACATCTCTTGTATACACAAGACTCATTCGGACTTTGAATAAATCCATAAGACTGGATTACCTAATCAAAGCGGATGTTCCAAGACCTCGATGCTTGCTTCAATCCATAAATGGACCGATTAAGCTTACACACAAGATGCTCCTTGCCCTTTGCAATGAATCACTCTGGTTGCTTCATATAGATGTTTTCCTTAAGACTTCCATTAAGGAAAGTTGTCTTGACATCCATCTACCATACCTCATAATCCATATGAGAAGCAATACATAATAGAATTCAGATAGACTTAAGCATGGCTACCAGCGAAAAGGTCTCCTCATAATCGATACCCTCTTTCTGAGTATACCCCTTCGCAACAAGCCTTGCTTTGAAGGTCTCAACCTTCCCGTCTATTCCTCTCTTTCTTTTGTAGATCCACTTGCATCTAATGGCTTTTAAACCATTGGGTGGTTCTACTTGCTCCCATACCTAATTTGAATCCATAAATTCAATCTCAGCATTCATTGCACTTTGCTAAGATACCGCATCTTTATCTTGGATTGCCTCCTTATATGTCTAGGGATCAGGTTCATGTTCGCCAAGGACCAAATCATAAGATTCTCCCAAGAACATGAATCTATTAGGTTGTCTCACAATCCTCCCACTATGACGAGGTATCACCTATGTATCCTCTGTGACACGCGGTGCAGTGACTTGTGGTATATCCTCTTGTACCGGTGATACTGAAATAGTGACTTCCCCTTTCAATTCCTCCAGAACAATCTTACTCATGGGCTTATGGTTCATCACATAGTCTTCCTCTAGAAATATGGTGTTCGTGCTGACAATCACCCTCTGATCTCTAGGACTATAAAACAAACCACCTTTCGTTCCTTTAGGATAGCCAACGAACATGCACACTTTTGTGCGAGGTTCCAACTTACCAGCATCTGCCTTCAGCACATGTGCTGGACTCTCCCAAATCTGAATATGTCTCAGACTAGGCTTTTGCTCAGTCCACAATTCTGTGGGAGTAGAAGACACTGATTTAGATGGAACCAAGTTCAAAATATACACTATCGTATCTAGAGCATATCCCCAGAACGAATCTGGTAACTCAGAATAACTCATCATCGATCTTACCATCTCCATAAGAGTCATATTCCTTCGCTCTTCTACACCATTCTGCTGGGGTGTGCCAGGTGTAGACAATTGGGATTGAATCCCAGCCTCTGATAAGTAATCCCTAAACTCTCCCAAGAGGTACTCACCACCACGATCAGATCGTAGTGTCTTGATACTTTTACCTTGACATGTCTTCACATCAGCCTTGATTTCTTTGAACTTGTCAAAGCATTCAGACTTACGGCGCATCAAGTAAATGTATTCATACCTTGAATAATCATCTATAAAAGAGACAAAATATTCAAAGCCACCTCTTGCCTGGATAGACATAGGACCACACAAATCAGAATGAACCAATTCCAATACATCTTTGGCTCTGTACCCCTTGGCCTTAAAAGGCCTCTTTGTCATTTTACCCTCCAAGCAAGATTCACAGGTTGGGAAATCTTCCACCACTAATGAACCCAGAGGTCCATCAGCTATCAACCTTTGAATTCTGCTTAGGTTAATATGACCTAGCCTTAGATGCCAAAGATATGTTTGGTTCATCTTCGAAGGTTATTTTCTCTTATTTGAATTAGAAGATGAGCTATTCACTTCTATTTGCATCGTGGGAGCTTTTGGTCCGAGTGTATACAAATTTCCTATCAATGCACTAGAACAGATAATCTTCCTATTCCTTTTTATAACAACTCTGTCATTAAAAGAAATATAATATCCATCCATAAACAATTTAGAAACCGAAATCAAATTCTTTCTAAATAAAGGTACATAAAGGCAATTTTTAAGAACCAAAACTTTATTCCTCTCAAAAGACAAATAAACATCTCCCCTTCAGCTAGCCACCTTCGTGGCATGCCCAGTATCACGATAATCTCCTTGATGATCGTCTAGTTTCCTAGAACCCCTGTAAAGTTTTGCAGACATGATTAGTGGTTCCTATATCTACACACCAGGTGCCAGTAGATAACACCGCTAAACATGTTTCAATGACTAGACCAATAGATATACCTTTGTTCTGCTTTTGGTTGGGGCAGTCCTTCTTCCATTGTCCAGTCTGCTTGCAAGTGAAGCACTTGCCTTTCGGCTTCTTCACTCCTCCCTGAGTTCCTCCTGCCACCTATGCCCCAGCTTGTTTCTTCTTCTTCTTGCCTTTCAGCTTAGAAGCAAAAACCTTTTGGGCAACCATGGCCTATGCCTGAGCACTCTAACGAAATAGCCCCTCTGCCGCCTAGAGTTCTGTTAGAAGCTCCACCAACGAATACAACCTCTTGTTCATGTTGTAGTTCAGATGAAACTGCTCAAAACTCTTAGGTAGAGACTGGAGAATGATATCGACATGGGTTTGCTCATCAATCTTAGCTCCGAGGACTTCTAGCTCATTCAAATGAGGCATCATCTTGTGAACATGATCCCTCACAAGTGTTCCCTCAATCATGGTGGTCGTCATCAAGTTCTTCATGGCTTCCTGCCTTGTAGCCCAATTCTGGTGTTCGAAAAGCTCTTTGAGATTGATCATCATGTCACAAGCAGTGGGCATGGCTGATGCTGATGTTACAGTACATTTGACATAGATGCCAAAATGTAACATCGCACCATCTCATCAGCCTTAATCCACTTCTTATAACTCTCCTTCTCCTTTTCCCCAGAATCATCCACAGGCTTAGGAGGGCACTCTTCAAGGAGTACATATTTGTATTCCTCAGCAGTCAATACAATGTCAAGATTCCTCTTCCAATCAACATAATTGGGTCCAGTAAGTTTATTTTCTTTCAGTATCATAGTAAGTGAGTTGAAAGTCATTTTGAAAAACCTAAGAATCACATATATCAAAACATTATATTTTAAAAAATTATTGATTCCTCAAACAATAAAATTTTAAAATCAACCAACACCTCAAAACACCGAGAATGTCTTATGCCACGATAGTGTGGATGTATACGAAATCTAAATTTGTAAGAGGAGGTTTTACCCATTAATTTTATTATCTTGTCAAGCTAACTTTTTGACAAATAAAATTAAGAGTTGGTTCCTCTTCGGCTCTACAAATAAAAGCAGTGACTCTGATGGGGAGGATACTCCTATTTGCATCTATGTGTTAACCATTACTCGGTACTAAGGCAATTATCTCGGGTTATGTGCCTTCCGATGGGGAAGTACACATGCTCCTTAATAATTTTCTATAACCATATTCGACCCTGTGATCCGCAAACAAACTCATCCAATGTGGAGGAAAGCACTCAGAGTCAATGCACAAGTTTATTTGCATCACATGTCAAATCGTAATGGAGGCCGTGGGAATTTATAAAAATATCCCTCTCCCACTTAGTAATTTAAAATTGAAGAATTTTCTAGCCTACGACATGCATATCAAACAATAAGCAATAAATATGAAAAAGAAATATTTTCCAACTATTATGGCTTTTGTCTCCAATATGCCTCATGTCGTATCGTCATATCCTTCGCTCCTCCCTACGCCATGTACGAGTCATCCGGAGATCCGAGTCGAGACTAACTATTTTAATTTACATCCATCGATCCTATACACCACGAAGGAGTATACATGAAATATAGATCGAAAGTAAACTAAAATAAAATGAGTGGCTAAACAATGTCGTACTTAATTACAAAATTAAATACTAGCCTCGTCAACCTCGAGGATTCAAAAATATACAATTACACACATATAATCACATACACACATATAGCCATAATAGTTGGATCTTATGCCTGCAACCAAAGAGTTAGCCTACACACATCCTACTATCATCCAGCACATACAATATATGATAAGTGCATAAAATAACCAAATCCTAAACACACAAAACCGGAAACTATGGCTCTGATACCACTTGAAGGTAGGAAACTTCGCTTCCCACTTCTACTCGATATCTTGTTCATGGTGATCCCGTCTATGTCCCCGGATTAAAAAAAATTAATCTTTGACAAAGAGGGATTACCAAAGCAACCGTTTCATCTTCGTGCTATTCGATTAGAGCGGTCACTTGAACAAACTTGTTGTTCAAGCAACCAACCTCTATTCTACACTTAGCCGCGGAATAGACGATGTACAGATCGCCGATTTTTGCATTTGTATTTGGGGTCCAAGTAAATTAGCCACATCATAAAAACATACAACATGCAAAGAAACAAAAGGAAAGCAAAATAAGATGTATACCTCTTGTTTACCTTAAGGTCTTATATCGTATGTCCTATCCTTTTCTTGGACGTTGTGTGGGCAACGGTCCTCCAAGTGATGAAGCCTCCTAGATCACGATCTTCCTTTCCTTGCTCGCTCCGAACAAGAGGAAGTAGAAAATCACTCTTCTTCTCCTTACTTGCGCCAACCACCAAGGACAAGTTCCTTGGTGTCCACCAGCCCTAAGGAGAGGGAGAAGTTTGAACATCGGCTAACTCCAATGGATGAACACCGACCAAGAGCTCCAATAGAAGAAGAAGAAGCTGCCCAAGGTAAAGGAGAAGCCGACCAAGAGGAAGAGAGAAGAGAAAACCCTAATCCTTCTTCTTGAGTTGTCGCCGACCCTAAGGAGATGGAAGACTAGTTGCCGCCACCCCTTCAACCCAAACCCTAGCTCTCCTAGGTTTCTTGCCGCCCAAGCCAAAGGAGCCAAAACCCTAATCTTCGTTAGTGTCTTCCAAGCCCAAGCCTTGGCCTCCTTTTATAGAGTTAGGCTTAAGCCTCCTTTAAATCTCCTCCGTCGGATCTAGGGATTTAATCTTAGTCGTCGGATCTAGAGATTTAATCTCAACCGTCGGATCTAGAGATTTAATCTCCACCGTCAGATCTAGAGTTTTATTTTCCATCATCGGATCTAGGCTCCAAGAGGGTTTTAATAGGATACAATAGGGACCATGAGGAGAAGTTGGAACTTGGCCACCCAATGGATCAAACCCACATAAAGTCCGATCCATTAATGATAATCCATTCCACTAGAGGATTATCATTGATCTACCTCACCAACCCCCATAAGTTAATATGGGCTCCATATATTATTTGTACATTTATCTCCCCATGTTTAAGATCTCGAATGTCCATCAATTAATTAATTTACTGACAATTAAATAATCAACATCTAACTCCATGAGTAGTAGCACTCAACCTTATCATCATGCCGGACCAAGTCCACCTGCAGGGTTTACATGATGAACCTTATGAACTCCTCAAGGGGACATCATCATCGTAATATATAGGACACAGTTTTCTCCTATAATCAATGGCACACCATATAAATAATATCATCTCCCAACTTACCAAGTCTATCGATTTACTCTATAAGTCTCGCCCATTAGTAAATAAAAGAAATGAACACCAAGTATATGTGCCCGTTATTATATCGGGATTAAGAGCAAGTACAATGTAATATCTAAGGTCCGATTCGATTATGTAGTCAGCAATAAATCGAATCACCTCTAAATTGGTCTTGCTCAATACACACAAAGTGTACTAGTGTAATTCTATGGTCAAGACAAACCAATACCAAATTACACTACAACCATACCAATAATTTGTCCATAACCATCTCGGTTGTGAGCCTTTACTTATACTTTATAAGGAATTGATAACATAATCTCCCATGTGACATTACACACCATGTTATCTACAATGTAATGTATTAGACAATATGCATAACCATAAATATGCAAACAATGATCATGTGATTCTTATTTCAAAATAAAGATGTTCATACAGAAGATAGACTTTTTAGTATACATCCCAACAATGATATCATATGTCCATCACTTGTGAGATCAAGTCATCCATTAACTTATAGGCTAGTCTCAATGTATTAATATATCCCTTTGTCTATTATTACAATATTTGACTAGGAATGTTTAAGAATAGTGTTCTCTATAACTTCTCATAATCAATTCTACCAATTGATATACTGTAGATTAGAACCTACTCTTCAAGGGCATTATTATATTTATTTGGCTGGCACATGCATAAAGTAAATATAATAATCAATCTTTGCTTGTTATTAATGAAATATGATACATATGATCTCTAATCAATCATCTCATGATTCACACTAAGGGCTGACACTAACAATCTCTCATTGGCACTAGTGCCAATCACTGTAATCTCTAAGACCCAGTGACCTAGTATGACCATCATGCTTTTTCTGTGCCAAAGCCTTGGTCAAGGGATCCACAATGTTAGCATCAGTTTCTACTCTACATATCCGCACATCTCCTCTATCGATGATCTCTCGAATAAGGTGATACCGTCGTAGTATATGTTTGGAACGCTGGTGAGAACGAGGTTCCTTAGCCTGTGCTATAGCCCCGTTGTTGTCACAATAAAGCTCTATAGGGCTCATGATGCTAGGAACTACACCAAGCTCAGAAACAAACTTCTTGATCCAAACAACCTCCTTTACCGCATCAGAAGCAGCAATATAATCGACCTTTGTAGTAGAATTCGTGACTGTGTCTTGCTTTGAACTCTTCCAGCTCACAGCACCCCCATTTAAAAAAAATACATACCCTGACTGCAATCTGTAATCATCCTTGTCAGTTTGGAAGCTAGCATCGCTGTAACCATTTATAGTGAGCTCCTCATTGCCTCCAAATATCAAGAAATATTCTGTAGTTCTTTTCAATTACTTAAGAATATTCTTGATAGCTATCTAGTGACTGTCACTTGCATCTGACTGGTACCTACTCGTAATGCTTAAAGCATACGAGACATCATGACGAGTGCATAGCATGACATACATAATAGACCCTATAGCAGATGCATAAGGGGTCTGATCCATGCGTTCCTTTTCTTCCTTAGAAGAAGGGCATTGAGCCTTCGAAATGCTCACACCATGTGACATTGGCAAAAATCCCTTCTTGGAAGCTTGCATACCTTACCAGCATGCTTTGGATCTACAAAACCCTCAGGTTGTGTCATGTACACGTCCTCGAGGAGGATTCCATTCAGAAATGTAGTTTTGACATCCATTTTCCAAATCTCATAATCATGGTAAGCTGCAATAGCAAGCATGATCCGAATGGACTTAAGCATCGCAACTGGTGAAAATGTTTCATCATAGTCAATACCATGAATCTGTTTGAAACCATTAGCTACTAATCGCCCTTTATAGGTATGCATAAGACCATCTATGTCAGTCTTTCTCTTAAAGACCCACTTATTGGTGCTGGGGCACCAGATGATCGAACCTGGGTTTTGATTTTGGTAAAGACGCAAAGTTAAGATTACATCGTTATCTTACGAGCTAAATCGAGTGTGCAGAAAAGTGCTAAAGCTGGAGTTGAAGGCTAGCGACACCCGGAGGAAGCCGCGGTGGTCGGGTGACACTTGAGTGACTTCGGAGGGAGCCAAAGGAATCGAGTGGAAGGCCGGAAGCGAGAGCTACAAAGTAAGTATCGAGGTAAGCTCGTGTGTGTGAGCGTAAGTGAGGTTGTATCCTCTTTACGGGGATGGTCTTAAGCATAGATCCGACCAAAGACATACCATGGATGGTCTAGGTCGAGATTGGATGGTCGGCAACCATCGAAATAATGTTTTTGTTAAGCTAACTTTTAATTTCAGCTAGCATCAGTCGACTTCCAACTTGGAGCACTCGACTATCGTCCATCAGTCGACTTCCCGCGATCAGCATTAAACTGATGCTGCCATCAGTTGACTGATGATGGCCATCAGTCGACTGATGGTCAAGGATAAGCTTCGAGGAGTCAAGCCTAATCACCTCATTCCAAGGAGCTTTGTGCCCATTTATGATTGGTTGAAGACCCATTTGATGAGGGGCTCAAAGGCTAAAAAAGGAGGGCTTGTCCTAGGGTTTTTCATCAATTCAAAAGCTTCCAGGTGCTTCTGATACGGTACGAGTCTCCGACATCCCTACGATGTAGCGCTGCCGAGACAACGACTCAAGCTCCAAGATTCAAGTCTTCAAAAGTCATCGGTATAAGCTTTAATTTGTATAAGTTATTCTTTTTATTTCGAGGTTTAAATCGTATCAAGGAGAGGGGGAGTGTCCCTCTACCTTGAGTCCTTCTTGAGTTTTGTATTCGTTTAACTCCTACCTCCAATGAGGAGTTCGTTTAGTGTTTTTCCCTCCGTGCGTGGTCAAGGACCACTAGGGACTAGGTGTAGTAGCCGTAGGCTATGAACCAAGTAAAAAACCCATTGTCTCTTCTATTTTAGATTTACTTTCAGCTGTGTTTACTCGTGTCTCAACGAATGATTTCGAAAAAGGGTTTTATCGCTATTCCTCTAGCGATCCACTCGATCCAACAATTGGTAACAGAGCCGGGGGCGCTCAGATTCTGTGCAACCACCGGTCGAGCATTTTTCTTTTCGTATTTATCATTTTAAGATTTCTACCATACTACTAATCCAAGACCAAGTCTTGGTACATAGTTTTTGGTTCTGTTTTTGCAAGTACTAATCGCCTTCGGAGTACCTCACAATCAAACGAGTATAACTTTTGCTACAAGTGGACTCACAAAATGTTCTATCCACCAAATTGAAGCTCTCTGAGAGATCTACACTTTTAGTGGGGATTACCCCCCATAACAAGCTGTTTTAATCCCTAGAAATCGATGTTTACTACCCTTTCAGGGACATTAAAGGTTGTGAGTACTTACTTTTTTTTTAGTTTCTTATCTCTTTGTTTAACATTCTATTTCTCATTTGTATTTTTTTTATTTCCAAGACCACTAATCCAAGACTCGAGTCGTGGCAAGTTTTTGTTTTTGTGTTTTTTTTTGTGTGTGCATGTTTTTCTTTATGTCCCACATTGAGGGGTACAACACCACCCGACCTCCGTTCTTTAGTGGAGATGATTTCTATTGCTGAAAAGGTCGGATGGAGTGTTTTCTAAAAACACAAGTCGAGTCTTGGATAATCATCCAAACTGACTTTGCTCTACCCACCAATGATCAAGGTGAGCCCCTAGATTTCAACAAGTGCACCAATGCAACCAAGAGGCAAATCGAAGCCGATGCAAGAGCAACTGATGTGTTATTTTCCGCAAGTGCACGGTTGTCGTCAAGTAATAAAAATATCGATCCCACAGGAATTGGGACAATTACCGAATGATCATGATACCAAGTTATCTAGTCAATCAATTTGTGGATTAAGCAAAGAAACTGAGCAGTCAAGAACAACGAATAAGAAGAACGAGCTAAAAGTCAATAGTTGAGAAGAATCTCAGGATATGGGTTTCACCACATCGACGATTTATAAGGTGATTTAATTCTTTCCTACCCCTATTAGAGTTGTTTTGATGGAACCTATCCTAAGGTAAATCAACGACCCCTTTCGAGGTCTACGCCAACTGTACCTATCAAACTCAATTTACCTGTCACGGTATTCGAGCGTAGGGGATCATAATCAGCTAAGGGGACCTGTCACGAGATCCCCCGCAAACCTCCCTAGTCTTACCACCGTTACTTGGTAAAAACTGGATTTGATAGATCCATTAAGTCCATAAGAGTTCCTTTAGAGTCTAAATTTCCTTTTCACGATAGGTTTGCACACGGGACCATAATCAGCTAAGGGGACCTGTCACGAGACCCCCGCAAGCCCTCATAGATACACTACCGCTACTTGAAAGGAGTTAATCCCTAGTTGGTTCTAGGTTTCGGGAACTTGGGTTCACTGTTAGGTACTTCCCCTTAGCTCCTTAGGTTTATCAATAAGAATCCAAGAACCAGATCTAAACAAACAATAATTCAAGTAGTATAGATTACATCATCCATCATAAATCGTCAAGGGCTACTCCCCCATCCTAAGATTACAGGACACTACTCCATAGTCGAACAAGAATTGCTAGAGAAAGAAATTACAATACTTAGTGCCATCTGTATTCCTCTGTTGTTGACTCCTTTGTTCCCCTCGTTCTTCTGTCATCCTCTTTCCTGCCCGCCGCCTTCCTTTAGGGTTAGAATATCTCCTCTTTTATAGCCTTGGCCTCCTCTTCAATTAAGGCAAAATATTTTCCTTTAATTGAGATGAAGATCGTGGCTTCGTCGAGTTGCTCGCAGAAAAGGAAGTCTGGAATCAGGCCAACACGCCCGTGCCAAATGAGGGCACAGGCGTGTCACACATTTCTCACTGGCCGTGTCGGTAGCCGAAGGCGTGCGGTTCTTTGAACTAGGGCGTGTTAAGCGCTGGAACTCCTGACACGGGCGTGTCACTGATAACACGCATGTGTTGTTTTGATACGCCTGCTTCTTCGCCCTGTTAACACGAAAAACACCCAAAAGCAGTCTCTTCGTCCAAAATATGCTAAACATAACTGAATCATGACAAAATACATGCCTAGGACATGAAATGAGATAAAATGCATGCATATGGAGTAGTGAAAACGTAGCATGATACACACACATCAAAATCCCCTAGTCCTAAACTTTTGCTTGTCCTCAAGCAAAGAAAACACAAAAGACAACTTAATTGTGGAAATGCTAGACACCATCCAGAGGTATACAATCTGATCTTAATCTTATCAAATCATTCCTTGTTGCCAATCTTGAAAGATCCCTATATAGTGCACGTGAAAAGTTGAACTAAAGTCATTGGACACCAATCCAGATTTGAAATCCCTTCTATCGTAGAACATTCTTATTTCCGGCATAGAGGAACTTTCCTGCCTTAATGCATGGATCATCCTTACCTAGTAACAAAAGGTCTCAAAGGAGCACTTTCTAAGAAGAAATAAGGGAAGGAATTTATAGAGAGCATTTCCCCAGTAACTAGTTAGTCTCAAAGGGGCACCTTTTAGGTATTTCCCCAGTAACTACTTGGTCTCAAAGGGGTGCTTGAAAACAATTCCAATTTTTTTTTCAAACCAAATCATCTAGGGAAAGTGTTTCTCCAGTAACCAAATTGCACAGGAAAGTCTCAAATGGAAAATCGAGTACTCGTCCGATATGGGGGATTTAAATCCTTTTTGGATACCTCAGACCTATAGACCGTGTTAGAAGTGAAATAGGGTTCTTATCAAAATAGGCAAAAAGGAATATCATGACCCGACCAATGTTCAGTTATATTCTGCTAGATGATATAAAAAATGTAATGTTATGATATATGAAAAGATGCAAACAAAAATAGCACTAACCAAACTAAAAATCTAAGTAGAGCGGCATAAGCGATGCATAAGGATGTGCATCGAAACTCACAAAATAGCTCAAGGTGGTCAATGGTCATCGTCTTCGCTACTAGCATCCTCCTCTGCCCACCTATGTCGCTGCTCCTGGTAAAACTCCCGGGACTCCTGTCGAAATCTATCATCATCTTCCCTCCGGGCGGACTCGTGATGAAAAACTCATCACTCTCTGTAAAGTCAAATTGCCCTATCCAAATGCTGTGTCACCATACGATGGTGCTCCTCTGTAGCTTGGGCAAACCGATCCCACACACCTATGTGCGAGGTATGCTCGACCCTGAAAGCTTCGAATGATGATCGGAATCTTGAAAAATCAAAAGAAGAGTACCCTGCAGAAACATTGTCAGTAGTAAACCATTGGGGTTTAGGAGTCGAATGTGATGGCTAAGGGGTTATGTGAGATGGCTCCCTAGGAGAGGGTGATGGAGCATGGGCAGTAGGGGTAGGGAAGGGTCCCTTGACATCTCTAAAAGCCAATTGGATGAATTATGTACAGTCATCCGCTCAGGGTTTGAAAGAGGGATTTTAATTCCATTTCTTAACACCAAACGATACCCCTCATCACATACCTCAATCATCTTCATATTTATACAAGCATCCAAATCCAATCTAGGGCTAGTAGGACAATATTCAAGGTCATCCTATTCACATCCTAAGACCACAACAATCCTAGTGATAATACCACCTATGACCATAACCCTAGACGGGCTATTACTAATCTTAACTAAATGTCTAACCATATGGGCTCCCGAATCAATATTAACTTCATTTAGCATAGCCCATAAAAATTGTAACTCACTCTGCCTAGCCACCCCTGCACTATCATATCTTCCAGAGATTGTATTAGCCATAAACCTAAGGAGATAACGAAAAGTTGGATTAGGGATGTTAAACAATTTAGACCTAGATGCATCTTAAGGGCGAGGGTCATCAGAAATTAATCTCCAAAATTGATGATCAATAAAATGTCTATGAATTTGCCTCTCCCCTCCGCAAGGAAAATCAAATATCGTATTAAAATCACTTAAAGAAAGAGTAAACTCATGGTTCATTAATCTAAATTTGATTTTTCCTTCCTCACAATCCTTTCCTTGCAGTATTTCAACAGACAGGAAGCTAAGGAATTCAAGAGTGATACTAGGGTAAGTAAGATGATGATGCATGATAAATTCGGTCCAGCCTATCCTATTGGTCAACCAAGTTATGTCATCTCTTAACCCTAGGGTTGTCAACGTGTAGAAGTCTATAGTTCTTGTAGATACTAACTTCCTTTTTTCAAGCATACTGAATTTAGACTTTATAATCTCATCCCTAAAAACAATTCCATATGGATGGTAGGAGGTCGGAGGAGGATCGTTACCCAAGTCCTGAGCTTTTCTCTTTCCCTTGTCCTTCGCCGAAGAGGAAGAAGCTCCTCCTCTAGTCTTCACTCGCTTACTCATGGCGTTGGGGAGGGAGAGACAACAGGTTAGCTTCTCGGCTGCTCGAGAGAGACCAGCGGCAGCTGCTTCAATCTTGTAACGCGAGTGGAAAATTAGAGCGTGCTCAGGCCGACTTTAGAGGGCTAGCCACAACATAGGCGTGTCGGGCATCCTCTTACGCAACTACCCGACCCGTTTAAGCACGGCATAGGCGTGCTTCCATCCGGCCCAGGCTTGCCGCAGGTGAGAAAAGTGTGACACGGGCATGCTCGGCAGCACACTCGACCTATGTTGTCTTCGGGTAACCTCAACACGCCTGTGTCATTCGGCATAGGCGGGTCGTGTCAATTTGGCACACAGTGGCACGTTTAACATGTCGTGTCCTGTAAACCTGAAAAAAAATGTAAAACTCAAAATAAAATAAAATAAAATAAAATGACTAAATAAAATTAAAATAGCTTTTGTTGCCTCCCAAGAAGCGCTTGTTTAAGGACGTTAGCTTGACCCCTCAGTTACTCCCTAGTTTTAGGGATATGGCTCGAGGAGTGTGCTCTGCCCCTCTTCCTCCCCAATCAGCTCAGTAGAATTGTTTGCGAAGTATCTCTTAAGTCTTTGACCATTTACTTTAAAAATTCCTGTGGACTCACTGGATATATCAATAGCTCCATGAGAATAAACCTTTTCAACACGATATGGTCCCGACCATCTGGATTTCAGCTTCCCAGGAAAGAGTTTCAATCTTGAGTTGAATAGTAATACCAAGTCTCCTTGATGGAATTCTCTGCGCATGATATTCTTGTCATGCCACCTTTTCGTTTTCTCCTTGTAAGACCTTGCATGTTCATAAGCATCAAGGCGTAGTTCTTCAAGTTCATTTTCTTTTCTCTTTTCTCTTCGGCTTTCTTTAGGTCAAAATTAAGCCATTTAATTGCCCAATATGCCCTGTGCTCTATTTCAACTGGAAGATGACATGGTTTTCCATAAACTAATTGAAACGGAGTCATTCCAATGGGTGTCTTGTAAGCAATTCGATAGGCCCATAGAGCATCGTCAAGTCTTAAAGACCAATCCTTCCTTGATCTTGATACTGTTTTCTCCAAGATAGTCTTGATTTCCCTATTTGAAACTTCTACTTGCCCGCTCGTTTGTGGATGATATGGTGAGGCTAGTTTATGGGTTACTCCATACTTCTTGGGAAGGCTTTCAAATTGTCTTTCGATAAAGTGTGAGCCTCCATCACTTATTACTGCTCTCGGTATTCCAAATCTAGTAAATATTATACTCTTAAAGAGCTTTATGACTGTTTTTGCATCACAAGAGGGGGATGGTAGAGCCTCAACCCATTTAGACACATAGTCCACTACCACCAGTATATAGGCCTTTTTATAGGAAGTAGGGAAGGATCCCTATAGTCAATTCCCCAGACGTCGAACAATTCGACTTCCAATATCGAATTTTGAGGCATCTCATGTCTCCTTGATACGTTCCCGGTCCTTTGACAGTGGTCACAAGTCGTCACATAATTCCGAGAGTCTCTACAAATATGAGGCCAATAAAATCATTCTTGCAAAACCTTTGCCGCAGTCTTGTCTGTGCTCGTGTGACCTTCATATGCTGAATAATTATAGTGATACAATATATCCTCAATCTCTTCTTCGGATACACATCTTCGATATATAGCATTCGCCCCTTGCTTAAACAGGAATGGTTCGTCCCACACATAATGCTTTACATCCGAAAGAAACTTCTTCCTCTGATGATAACTCATGTGAGAAGGTATTATCCCACAAGCTAGGTAGTTGGCAAAATCAGCATACCACGGAGCCTTGATTGTCCTGACCACTAGTAGCTGCTCATCCGGGAAGAAATCATTAATAGCAAGATCATCGACACTTCCCGTATTTAATTCTTGATGAAGCCTCGATAGATGGTCTGCAACTACGTTCTCCGTTCCTTGCTTGTCTCGGATTTCCAAATCAAACTCTTGTAGAAGAAGTATCCACCGGATAAGTCTTGGCTTAGATTCCTTTTTACTCAGCAAGTATCTTATGGCTGCATGATCTGTGTAAACTATCACCTTGGTCCCTATGATATAAGATCTGTACTTGTCGAAAGAAAATACTATAGCCAAGAGTTCCTTCTCTGTGGTAGCATAATTCATTTGTGCTTCATCCAATGTTTTACTGGCATAGTAGATTGCATACACCTTGCGATCCTTCCTTTGTCCCAACACTGCACCCACAGCAAAATCACTTGCATCACACATAATTTCAAAAGGGAGACTCCAATCTAGAGGTTGCATTATTGGGGCGGTTGTTAATGCTTCCTTTAACTTGGAAAATGCATCAAGACAAGGATTATCAAAGTGAAACATAGCATCTTTAGCAAGTAAATTAGTTAATGGCTTCGAAATTTTTGAGAAGTCCTTGATGAACCGTCGGTAGAACCCTACATGTCCTAGGAAACTATGACTCCCTTGACATCAGTTGGAGGAGGCAACTTCTTGATCACTTCAGTTTTAGCAATGTCCACCTCGATACCACGGTGTGAAACTAGGTGCCCAAGTACTATGCCTTCTCGCACGATGAAGTGACACTTCTCCCAATTAAGCATTAAATTCATTTCCTCGCATCTCTGCAAGACCTTGACCAAATTAGATAAACACATATCAAAATCTGCACCATATACAGAAAAATCATCCATGAATACTTCCATTATATTATCGATCATATCAGGAAAAATTGAAGTCATACATCTCTGAAAAGTGGCGGGTGCATTGCATAGTCCAAAAGGCATTCTCCTGAAAGAAAAAGTACCATATGGGTAGGTGAAAGTTGTTTTCTCTTGGTCATTAGGATAAATAGGGATTTGATAGAAACCGGAGTATCCATCTAAGTAATGTAATCTGAGTGTTTTGCCAACCGGTCTAGCATTTGGTCAATAAATGGGATGGGAAAGTGGTCCTTTCTAGTTTTCTTATTCAATTTCCTATAATCAATACACATTCTCCATCCCGTAACCGCACTCGTGGGGATTAACTCATTCGTAGAATTCCTTATCACCGTTATCCCCCCTTTCTTTGGCACAACATGGATAGGACTTACCCATTCACTATTGGATATTGGATAGATAATTCCTGCATCTAGCAATTTCATGACCTCTTTCATGACTATCTCTTTCATGGCTGGGTTCAGCCTTCTTTGATGCTCTATAGAGGTTTTAAAATTATCTTCTAGTAGAATTCTGTGCATGCAAACCGATGGACTAATTCCCCTAATATCATCAATCTTGTATCCAATGACATTCTTGTGTGTTTTCAATACCTCAATCAGTTTTTCGGTCTCTACATTGCTCAGATTAGCATTAATGATCATAGGATAAGTAGAGTTTTCGCCAAGAAATTCATACCTGAGTGTTGATGGAAGAGGCTTAAGTTCTACCTGTGGTGTTAGGTTAGGGTTGGAAATCTCCAGCTCTTTATCCTCAAAATCCCCTTCGAGCTTATTAAGATAAGTTTGTTCTTGTGCTCCTTCTAGTGCTATTGACTGGAAACTGTCAATCCTACAACAAACATCAAAAACAGAAGGTTTTTTAACAGCTTTTGAAATGTTGAATTCAATTTTTTCGTTTCCAAATTCAAGTGAGAGTTTGTGGTTCTTGACGTCTATCATTGCCCCATTAGAAGCCAAGAAAGGTCTCCCTAAAATGAGTGGAATGCATGGGTCTTCATCCATGTCAAGCACTATAAAATCGGCAGGAATAATAAAATTTCCCACCTGCACTGGTACATCTTCTAGGATTTCCAAAGGATATCTAATGGAGCGATCGGCTAACTGCAAGGCCATAGTAGTTAGTTTCATTTCTCCCAAATCTAATTTCTTGCATATGGAAAGAGGTATCAGATTGACACTAGCGCCCAAATCGCAAAAAGCCTTATCAAAATTTGAGTCATTAATTATGCAAGGGATAGAAAAGCTACCTGGATCATTTAGTTTGCGAGGTACCATGTTCTTAATTAAAGCGCTGCACTCTTCAGTAAGAGCCACTGTTACATGCTCCTCGACTTTTCTTTTATTGGTTAAGATATCCTTCAAGAACTTGGAGTATGTAGGGATTTGTTGAAGAGCTTCTGTAAAAGGTATATTAATATATAGCTTCCTAATTACCTCAAGGAACTTACCAAATTGTTCATCCAATTTTTCCTTAATCAGCCTCTGAGGAAATGGGATAGGGGGCTTATACGTTCTTGGTTCCTTGTTCAACATGCCTGTGTCGTTAGGCATAGGCTGGTCGTGTTGGCTGCTGGAGTGACCCGACACGGGTGTGTCGGCTGACACGCGCTCGTGGGCATTCTCTTCCCCAGGCGTGTTGAACAACACACCCTGGGTCAGGGTGTGTTGTCGGCTTCCTTTGCTATTCAACCCAGGCGTGCTGCTGTCTTCTTCCAACTCTGACACACTCGTGTCCTTTAGCACAGGGGTCGCTTGTTGAGCTCTGTCTCCTTCTAAAATCCTTCCACTTCTCAAACTTATTGAATTACAATGCTCAACTGGGTTTACTTCTGAATTTCCAGGAAATCTGTCGGGCGTCCTTGATGATGAGCTGGCAATTTGGGAAATTTGATTTTCCAACATTCTTGTGTGATTAGTCAAATTATCAACCTTGCTTCCCAATTGCTTGATTGCCTTGTTATTATTTTGATGTTGCCGATTTGATTCTACAATATGCTGTCGAAATTCATCATTTATCTTCCCCTGGCACGTAATAAAATTCTCCATCCTCTTTTCTAAGGTTGACTTGGGTCCTGGCTGAAATCCCGAAGGTGCTCAGCTATTACATCGGAAAGAATTTTGGTTGGCTCTATACGAAAAGTTGGGATGATTCCTCCAACTGGGATTGTACGTGTTCGAATAAGGGTTGCCACCATTAGGCTTTTGATTAAAATTATTTAGCACATCTACTTGCTCAATCCCAGCTCTCGATGATGGTGTGTGTAGGATTTGGCAATTTATCGCTACATGTCCTGTTACACCACAAATCTCGCAAGTGACATTAGATGAGTTTACAGCTGATACATTAAAATGTTTGAGCTTTTGAGTTAACACATCAACTTTTGCACTGAGTAGATCAAGGGTACTTACCTCAAACTTACCTGCCGTTTTAATTTGATATCCTCGTTCTGTAGCCCATTGGTGAGAATTCATTGCCACATTCTCGATGATCTCAAATGCTTCATCCAACATTTTGTTCATAAGAGCTCCTCCTACAGCAAAATCAAGAGAAACTTTAGTAACATACGAGATTCCATTGTAGAAAGTATGAACAATGAGCCACTTCTCCAGCCCATGATGAGGGCATTGCTGTAGTAATCCCTTAAATCTGTCCCAGGCTTTGAATAATGTTTCTCCATCCTTTTGCACAAAATTAGTTATTTGATGACGAAGACTTGCAGTTTTGCTGGGTGGAAAACACTTGTCTAAAAATCTTTGCTCCTGCTGATCCCAGGTAGTTATGCAATCTGCTGGAAGAGAGTGTAGCCAAGCTCTAGCTTTGTCCCGCAATGAGAAAGGAAACAAGCGCAATCTAATAGCATCAGCTGAGGCTCCATTAAGTTTTAAAGTTTCGCAAAATTCCAAAAATACTTCCAAGTGCAGATTTGGATCTTCAGTGGGTGCTCCTCCGAATTGATGCTGTTGGACCATGGATAGTAGAGCAGGTTTCAATTCAAAATTGGTCGCTTCAATAGGGGGTCTTCTAATACTCGATCTCAATCCCCTTGTACTAGGTGTTGCATAATCTCTTAAAGGTTTATTCTCGTTCTGATCAGCCATGTTGGAGGTCAGATTTTCTTCCTGACATTGTTGAAATCGTCTTCTAGCAAGGAATGTTCTCTCTATCTCAGGATCAATATCGAGAATTTCCCTATTAAATCTGTGCATGCAACAACAAGAGACGCTCCCAAAACAAGAATTCAGAATAGACACAAAGAATAAGAACAAAAATAGAAATCTAGATTAACTAAATCACGCTCAATTCAATATTGAGTGCCAATCCCCGGCAACGACGCCAAAAACTTGATGTGTTATTTTCCGCAAGTGCATGGTTATCGTCAAGTAATAAAAATATCGATCCCACAGAGATTGGGACAATTACCGAATGATCGTGATACCAAGTTATCTAGTCAATCAATTTGTGGATTAAGCAAAGAAACTAAGCAGTCAAGAACAACGAATGAGAAAAACGAGCTAAAAGTCAATAGTTGAGAAGAATCTCAGGATATGGGTTTCACCACGTCGATGATTTATAAGGTGATTTAATTCTTTCCTACCCCTATTAGAGTTGTTTTGATGGAACCTATCCCAAGGTAAATTAACGGCCCCTTTCGAGGTCTACGCTAACTGTACCTATCAAACTCAATTTACCTGTCACGGTATTCGAGCGTAGGGGATCAAAATCGGCTAAGGGGACCTGTCACGAGACCCCCGCAAACCTCCCTAGTCTTACCGCCATTACTTGGTAAAAACTGGATTTGATAGATCCATTAAGTCCATAAGAGTTCCTTTAGAGTCTAAATTTCCTTTTCACGATAGGTTTGCACACGGGACCATAATCAGCTAAGGGGACCTATCACGAGACCCCCGCAAGCCCTCATAGATACACTACCGCTACTTGACAGGAGTTAATCCCTAGTTGGTTCTAGGTTTCAGGAACTTGGGTTCACTGTTAGGTACTTCCCCTTAGCTCCTTAGGTTTATCAATAAGAATCCAAGAACCATATCTAAACAAACAATAATTCAAGTAGTATAGATTACATCATCCATCATAAATCGTTAAGGGCTACTCCCCCATCCTAAGATTACAGGACACTACTCCATAGACGAACAAGAATTGCTAGAGAAAGAAATTACAATACTTAGTGCCATCTGTGTTCCTCTGTCATCGACTCCTTCGTTCTCCTTGTTCTTCTGTCGTCCTCTTTCCTGCCCGCCGCCTTCCTTTAGGGTTAGAATATCTCCTCTTTTATAGCCTTGGCCTCATCTTCAATTAAGACAAAAGATTTTCCTTTAATTGAGACGAAGATCGCGGCTTCGTCGAGTTGCTCGCAGAAAAGGAAGTCTGGAATCAGGCCAACACGCCCATGCCAAATGAGGGCATAGGCGTGTTGCACATTTCTCACTGGTCGTGTCAACGCTTGAACGGGGTGTGCCGATTGCTGAACCAGTGCGTGTTGAGCGCTGGAACTCCTGACACGGGCATGTCACTGATAACACGCCTGTGTTGTTTTGATACGCCTGCTTCTTCGCCCTGTTAACACGAAAAACACCCAAAAGCAGTCTCTTCGTCCAAAATATGCTAAACTTAACTGAATCATGACAAAATACATGCCTAGGACATGAAATGAGATAAAATGCATGCATATAGAGTAGTGAAAACGTAGCATGATACACACACATCAACAACCCAAATATTGCAATGCAGTTTGTCTATGGAAGAGCTCAACCGCATTAGACCCTTCATCAGCACAAAAGATATATGGACGAAACTCATAGAACAACACGAAGGGACTAATGACGCGAAGGTAAGAAAGCGTGACTTACTACTTAATAAATTGTATAACCTAAAAATGTAGGAATGTGAGACGGCAACGCAACTACACGCCCGCATTCAGGACATTGTTAACGGCCTCCACACCATAGGACACAAGGTCAAAAACCGCGACCTCCTAAGGTACGTTCTTAATTCATTTCCTAGGACTACCTTGTGGGCATCCATGGTCAATGCCTACAAGGTCTTTAAGGACCTTTCGAACTTAGGTTAGACGAATTATTTTTCTAGTTTGAACTTCATGGTCAGACTAACATGGTCCGGGCCGAGAGAGGTATTGCTCTACTTGCAAGAAAAAGAAGAAATCCATCTACCTGGCAAGAAGATGGACTCGAACCCGAAGACGAATCAGAGTCCGAATCCGAAAAGGTGGAAGCAATAGTGAACGTAGTGCGGAAGATCGTTCGGAGGGAAAGGAGGCTACTAAAGAACCAAAAGAGGGCACAATTCAAATCAAATCAAAAGAAGGCTTTTCATGCAACGTGGGACAACGAAGAAGGCGTCGGCATAGCGTGCATGGCAAGACACGAAGAGTCCGAGTCAGAGTCCGAATCCGAATCTAATTACAACACCGACTCCAAACTCGAGGACTACTTCGAGAAGCATCTCAAAGTCGGACCAAAAAGGAAAATTAAGGTTATCCTCTCACTAATTCATACGCTTTACAATACAATTAAATTGCTAACTAAGAAACTAGCTAAATCCGAGTCTATGGTCGAGTCCTTGTTTGAGGAGTTTGAAACCCTCAAACAAGAGACACCCATAAACACTTTGACTAGTCGAGTTCAAGAGGAGGACTCAACTCGAGTTGAAAAACTCGAAGAAGAGAACTCTCTCTTGAAAGGATGAGTCCAAAAGCTCGAAGCTCAGTTGAACAAGTCCTCGACAGGGTCCAAGAATCTTAATCGACTTCTTGGAACTCAGAGAGCTGTGTACAATAGAGTCGGACTCAGATATAGGTCAAAGACTACGAATAGATCTTACATGTCTATTGTAAACCGTAGTCATCATCGAGTCCAAGCGTGGGTCCCGAAAACTTTATTAAACTCACATATAAGGACCAATAGGTTTTGGATTCCCCAGGATGAAGTTCATTACTTGACAAGACCAAACTGGTTCAATGATCCACGGGGAGCTAATATGAAAATAGTATATCCGGTAACCCAAACCTCATATTTTCTTTAGAATGGTTAGATAGGACTATAACTCGTCAATGCTTGATAACATAGTACCAGGACACGACGAGATGATAGTATGCTAGGAAAATGGAGTCTCATGTATCGAACAAGATAAGGCGTATCTAGTTTGGTTCACTTGACTGAGTGGAACTAGCTGATGCTACCTCCTATATCCTAGACTAGTTAGACCATGAAGTTGTCTTAGGTGAGTCAAGTTACTATTTTCTCAAAATTGCCTTTGTCTAAGAAAGTGGTCATTTTTCCGATCAAAGTAGGCCCCTGTGCCTCACCACGACCTGGAAGCTAAGATCTTGAAAAGGTAACTTGATGAGCTTAAGGTCAAATCTGAATCTAATGCAAGGTTGACCAGTTTTAAATCATTAAAACTTAATCAAGATAAAATTGGAATCATCTCACACAACATATAAGGTGAACCAATTCTAAGACACTTAGAATGGGTGAGATGAATAAGAAACAATTTCAATTTACATAATCTTTTCAAAAATGTTATCTATTTTTCAAACTTTCGAGCTTAAACGGTTACTTATACTCGGACAAAACTCTAAATATACAACCTTCTAGGTCAATGTTTAGCGCCCCCTAACTCTTCTATACCTTTTATACTTGATTAAGGGGGAGAGCAAACAAACCCTAAGGGTTATATATTTTCAAAAGTTATTAGTCTCAAGACTTATATTGTTGGTGCAGAGGGTTATACCTCGAACCAAAGTAAATTGAGACACATGCTTGGACTCATGTTAGATATTTTTTATATAAATCCCCAAATATTTTTTGATTTATGGAAACAGGGGGAGAAGAGCACAAGTTATGGGGGAGAAAACAAATTTAAAAAATTTAAGATGAACTTTTTGTTCTAAAACTCACCTAAGGTTAAAGGGGAATTGATTATAATGAGTGCATCGTTTACATTTACTCATTTTCCACATTTTTCCGTAGCTTTGTGTAAGTTTGCCATAGATCAAAAAGGGGGAGATTGTTGGTGTAGGGGCACCAGATGATCGAACCTGTGTTTTGATTATGGAAAAGATGCAAAGTTAAGATTACATCGTTATCTCACGAGTTGAATCGAGTGTGCAGAAAAGTGCTAAACCTAGAGCTGAAGGCTAGCGACGCCCGGAGGAAGTCGCGGTGGTCGGGGGACACTCGAGTGACTTCGGAGGGAGCCGAAGGAATCAAGTCGAAGGCCGGAAGCGAGAGCTACAAAGTAAGTATCGAGGTAAGCTCGTGTGTGTGTGAGCGTAAGTGAGGTCGTACACTCCTTACGGGGATGGTCTTAAGCGTAGATCCGACCAAAGACATCCCATGGATGGACTAGGTCGAGATATGACGGTCGGCGACCGTCGAGATAATGTTTTTGTTAAGCTAACTTTTGGTTTCAGCTAGCATCAGTCGACTGCTAGCTTGGAGCACTCGAATACATCCATCAGTCGACTGCCCGCGATCAGCACTCGACTGATGCTGCCATCAGTCGACTGATGGTCAAGGATCAGCTTCGAGAAGTCAAGCCTTATCATCTCATTCCAAGGAGCTTTGTGCCCATTTGTGATTGGTTGAGGACCCATTCGATGATGGGCTCAAAGGCTATAAAAGGAGGGCTTGTCCTAGGGTTGTTCATCAATTCAAAAGCTTCCAAGTGCTTCCAATATGCTACGAGTCTCTGACATCCCTACAACGAAGCGCTGCTGAGATGACGACTCAAGCTCCAAGATTCAAGTCTTCAAAAGTCATCTGTATAAGCTTTAATTTGTATAATTTATTCTTTTTATTTTGAGCTTTAAATCGTATCAAGGAGAGGGGGAGTGTCCCTCTACCTTGAGTCCTTTAGTTTTGTATTCGTTTAACTCCTACCTCCAACGAGGAGGAGTTCGTTTTGTATTTTGCCCTCCGTACATGGTCAACGACCACTAGGGAATTGGAGTAGTAGCCGTAGGCTACGAACCAAGTAAAAAACCCATTGTCTCTTCTGTTTTAGATTTACTTTCCGCTGTGATTACTCGTGTCTCAACAACCGATTTCGAAAAAGGGTTTTATCGCTATTCACCCCCCCTCTAGCGATCCGCTCGATCCAACAATTGGTATCAGAGCCGAGGGCGCTCAGATTTTGTGCAACCACTAATCGAGCATTTTTCTTTTCGTATTTATCGTTTTAATATTTCTCCCACACTACTAATCCAAGACCAAGTCTTGGTACATAGTTTTTGGTTGTGTTTTAGCAAGTACTAATCGCCTTCATAGTACCTCACGATCAAACGAGCATAACTTTCGTTACAAGTGGACTCACAAAAGGTTCTACCCACCAAATCGAAGCTCTCTGAGAGGTCTACACTTCTTAATGGCGTTTACCCCCATAACATGCTATTTTCATTCCCATAAATCAATGTTTAGTACCCTTTCGGGGACTTCAAAGGTTGTGAGTACTTACTTTTTGTTTAGTTTCTTATCTCTTTGTTTAACTTTCTATTTCTCATTTGTTTTTTTTTATTTCCCACACCACTAATCCAAGACTCGAGTCTTGGTAAGTTTTTTTTTTGTGTGAAAGTTTTTCTTTATGGCCCACATTGAGGGGTACAACACCACCCGACCTCCATTCTTTAGCGGAGATGATTTCCGTTACTGGAAAGGTCGGATGGAGTGTTTTCTAAAAACACAAGTCGAGTCTTGGATAATCATCCAAACCGACTTTGCTCTACCCACCAATGATCAAGGCGAGCCCCTGGATTTCAACAAGTAGACCAATGCAACCAAGAGACAAATCAAAGGCGATGCAAGAACAACCCAAATATTGCAATGCGGATTATCTAAGGAAGAGCTCAATCATATCGGACCCTTCATCAGTGCAAAAGATTTGTGGACAAAACTCATAGAACTACGAAGGACTAATGGCCTTGAAGGTAAGTAGGCCTACAAGGTCTCTAAGGACCTTTCGAAGCTTAGGTTAGACGAATTATTTTTCGAGTTTGAACTTCACGAGTAGACTAACATAGTCCAAGCCGAGAGAGGTATTGCTCTACTTGCAGGACAAAGAAGAAAGCCATTTACCAGGCAAGAAGATGGACTCGAACCCGAAGACGAATCAGAGTCCGCATCCGAAAAGGTGGAAGCAATAGTGAACATAGTGCGGAAGTTCGTTCGGAGGGAAAGGAGGCTACTAAAAACCAAAAGAGGGCACAATTCAAATCAAATCAAAAGAAGGTTTTTCATGCAACATGGGACAACGAAGAAGGTGTCGGCATAGAGTGCTTGGCAAGACCTGAAGATTTCAAGTCAGAGTCCGAATCCGATTCTAATTACAACACCGACTCCGAACTCGAGGACTACTTCGAGAAGCAACTCAAAGCCGAACCAAAAAAGAAAATTAAGGTAAGCCGCTCACTAATTCATACGCTTTACAATACATTTAAATTGCTAACTAGGAAACTTTCTAAATCCGAGTCTAGGGTTGAGTCCTTAGTTGAGGAGGTTGAAACCCTCAAACAAGAGACACCCCTAAACTCTTCGACTAGTCGAGTTCAAGAGGAGGACTCAACTTGAGTTTAAAAACTCGAAGAAGAGAACTCTCTCTTGAAAGGACGAGTCCAAGAGCTCGAAGCTCGGTTGAACAAGTTCTCGACGGGGTCCAAGAATCTTTACCGACTTCTTGGAATTCAGAGAGTCGTGTACAACAGAGTCAGACTCAGATATAGCTCAAAGACTACGAATAGATCTTACATGTCTATGGTAAACTGTAGTCATCATCGAGTCCAAGCGTGGGTCCCGAAAACTTTATTAAACTCACATATAAGGACCAATAGGTTTTGGATTCCCTAGGATCAAGTTCATTACTTGACCAGACCATACTGGTTCAATGATCCAGGGGGAGCTAATACCAAAATAGTATATCGGGTAACCTAAACCTCTTATTTTCTTTAGAATGGTTAGATAGGACTATAACTCGTCAATGCTTGATAACATAGTACCAGAACGTGGCAAGATGATAGTACGGTAGGAAAATGGAGTCTCGTATATTCGAGCTAGATAAGGCGTATCTAGTTCGGTTCACTTGACCGAGTGGAACAAGTTGAAGCGACCTCGCCGTATCCTAGACTAGTTAGACCAGGAAGTGGTCTTAGGTGAGTCAAGTTACTATTTTCTCAAAATTGGCTTTGTCTAAGGAAGTGATCATTTTTTCGATCTAAGAAATCCCTGTGCCTCGCCACGACCTAGAAGCCAAGATCTTGAAAAGGTGACTTGATGAGCTTAGGGTCAAATTTGAATCTAACGCAAGGTTGACCAATTTCAAATCATTAAAACTTAATCAAAATAAAATTGGAATCATCTCACACAACATATAAGGTGAACCAATTCTAAGACACTTAGATTGGGTGAGATGAATAAGAAACAATTTCAATTTACATAATCTTTTCAAAAATGTTATCTATTTTTCAAACTATCGAGCTTAAACGTTTACTTATACTCGTATAAGACTCTAAATATACAACCTTCTAGGTCAATGTTTAGCGCCCCCTAACTCTTCTATACCTTATATACTTGATTAAGGGGGAGAGCAAACTAACCCTAAGGGTTATATATTTTCAAAAGTTATTAGTCTCAAGACTTATATTGTTGGTGCAGAGGGTTATACCTCGAACCAAAGTAAATTGAGACACATGCTTGGACTCATGTTAGATAATCTTTACATATTGTTATGTATGCTAATTTTTTGTTAAAAACCCTACATTTTATATAAAACCCCAAATCTTTTTTGATTTATGGAAAAAGGGGGAGAAGAGAACAAGTTAAGGGGGAGAACAAAAATTTAAAAAAATTTTAAGATGAACTTTTTGTTCTAAAACTCACATAAGGTTAAGGTGGAATTAATTATAATGAGTGAATCGTTTACATTTACTCATTTTCCACATTTTTCCTTAACTTTCTGTAAGTTTTCCATAGATCAAAAAGGAAGAGATTGTTTGTGCAGGGGCACCAGATGATCGAACCTGTGATTTAATTATGGTAAAGACACAAAGTTAAGATTACATCGTTATCTCATGAGCTGAATTGAGTGTGCAGAAAAGTGCTAAAGCTGGAGCTGAAGGCTAGTGACACCCGGAGGAAGCCACGGTAGTCGGGCGACACTCGAGTGACTTCGGAGGGAGCCAAAGGAATCGATTGGAAGGCCGGAGCGAGAGCTACAAAGTAAGTATCGAGGTAAGCTCGTGTGTGTGAGCATAAGTGAGGTCATATCCTTCTTACAGGGATGGTCTTAAGCATAGATCTGACCAAAGACATCCCTTGGATGGTCTAGGTCGAGATCGGACGGTCGACGATCGTCGAAATAATGTTTTTGTTAAGCTAACTTTTGATTTCAGCTAACATCTATCGACTGCTAGCTTGGAGCACTCGACAGCCTGTGATCAGCACTCGACTGATGCTGCCATCAGTCGACTGATGATCAAGGATCAGCTTCGAGGAGTCAAGCCTTATCATCTCATTCCAAGGATCTTTGTGCCCATTTGTGATTGGTTGAAGACTCATTCGATTTGTGGCTCAAAGGTTATAAAAGGAGGACTTGTCCAAGGGTTTTTCATCTATTCAAAAGCTTTCAAGTACTTCCGATATGCTACGAGTCTCCGACATCCCTACGACTATGTGCTGCCGAGACGACAACTCAAGCTCCAAGATTCAAGTCTTCAAAAGTCGTTGGTATAAGCTTTAATTTGTATAAGTTATTCTTTTTATTTCAAGCTTTAAATCGTATATAGGAGAGGGGGAGTTTCCCTCTACCTTGAGTCCTTCTTGAGTTTTGTATTCGTTTAACTCCTACCTCCAACGAGGAGGAGTTCGTTTAGTGTTTTGCCCTCCGTGCGTGGTCAAGGACCACTAGGGCCTTGAAGTAGTAGCCGTAGGCTGCGAACCAAGTAAAAAACCCATTGTCTCTTCTATTTTAGATTTACTTTCCGCTGTGTTTACTCGTGTCTCAACGAACGATTTCGAAAAAGGGTTTTATCGCTATTTACCCTCCCTTCTAGCGATCCGCTCGATGCAACAATTGGTATCAGAGCCAGGGGGGATCAGATTCTGTGCAACCACTGGTCGAGCAATTTTCTTTTCATTTTTATCATTCTAATCCAAGACCAAGTCTTGGTACCTAGTTTTTGGTTATGTTTTTACAAGTACTAATCGCCTTCGGAGTACTTCACGATCAAACTGTTAGGTTTTTCCGAGCCGCAAAAACCACTTTTTTGCGTTGCGGAAACCTCGGAAGCCCCGGCCACGGATCCGTGCGAAGTATAAAAAATATAAAAACATGTATATGCTTACAAAAACCCTAGATCTACCTTAGATCTAAGAGGTTAGAACATTACCCTCGTAGCGATGCCCTTCGCTTATCCCGCTCGTCCAAAAGTTTGCCGAAACTCAAGAGTGTCAAGTGCACACTCCTCTATGGTATCCACACAAGCAATAGGTGGAGAAAGAGACAAACTTGAGTGTGCTAGTGTTGGGATGTATACTGAAAAGCCTAGCTCTTTGGTATGAACATTTTATTTTGAAATAAGAATCACATGATCATTGTTTGCACTTTATATTTATATATGTGCATATTGTTTAAAACATTACATTGTAGATAACATAGTGCTTGGGTGTGGCACAGAAGATCATGTTATCAGTCCCTTGTAGAGTATAAGTAGAGGCTCACAACCAAGATGGTTTTGGACAAACCATTGGCATGGTTGTAGTGTAGCTTGGTATTGGTTTGTCTTGACTATAGAGTTACACTAGTACACCTCGGTGTATTGAGCAGGACCGACATAGAGGTGATTCAATTTGTTGCTGACTACATAATTGAATCGGACCTCGGATATTATGTTATACATGCTCTTAATCCCGATATAATAACGGACACATGTACTTAGTATTTATTTGTTTGATTTACCAAAGGGTGAGATTTCTATGGATTAAATCAATATGCCCGGTAAGTTGGGAAATGATATTATTTACATGGTGTGTCATTGATTATAGGAGGAATCTGTGTCCTATGTATTAGGTTGATGATGTCCCCTTGAGGAGCTCATAAGGTTCATCATGTAAACCCTGCAGGTTGACTTAGTCAACATGATGATAAGGTTGAGTGGTACTACTCGAGGAGTTAGATGTTAATTAATTGATGGTCAGTAAATCAATTAATTGATGGACATTCGATGTCTTAAACACGGGGAGATGGATGTACAAATAATATATGGAGCCCATATTAATTTATGGGGGTTGGTGAGGTAGTTCGATGATGATCCTCTAGTGGAATGGAACATCATTGATGGATCAAGTTTGTGTGGTTCCGATCCATCGGGTGGCCAAGATCCAACTCCTCCTCATGGTCCCTATCGTAGCCTAATATAAACCTCATGAAGTCTAGATCAAATGATGGAAAACAAATCTCTAGATCCGACGGTTAGGATTAAATCCCTAGAACCGACGATTGAGATTAAATCTCTAGATCCGATGGTTGGGATTAAAACCCTAGAACCGACGGTTGAGATTAAATCTCTAAATCCGACGGTTGAGATTAAAACTCTAGAACCGACGGTGGAGATTAAACCAAGACCTAAACCTAACTCTATATAAAAGGGAGAGGAAAGGTTGGATAAGGTGGGCGGCAAGAAAATTGGTAATTAGTTCCTATATTTTTGGCTACCTCATCAATAACCAACTTTCTCCTAAGTTCTATAAAAGGGTGGCTATGGGTTGGGCGGCAAAAGGTAGAGTGGTTGATGTTGGATGATGGAAATAAGGGTTTAGCCTCTCTTTGCTTGGGCAGCAAGTAACCCTAAGGAGCAAACCCTAATTAGGGTTTGGCTCCTTGGGTTGGCCGGCCAAGGTAAGGAAAGAAGGGTGGGCGGCAACTTGAGGAAGATCTCTTCTTCTTCCTTGAAGGTGGCTAGCTCCTAGATCTCTTCTCTCCACCATGGTTGGGCGGCAAGAAACCCTAAGGAGGAAACCCTAATTTGATTAGGGTTTGGATCCTTTGCATGGGCGGCCAAGGTTTGGAAGGAGGGTAAGCGGCATCTTGTGAAAGAGTTCTTCTTCTTCCTAGGAAAGGTGGTCGGTTTAGATCTCCTCCTTCCACCTTGGATGGGCGGCAAGAAGACCTAAGAAGGAAACCCTAATTAGGGTTTGGCTCCTATGGTTGGGCGGCTAGGGTATGCAAGGAAGGTGGGCGGCAACTATAGGAGAGGAGCTCTTCCTCTTCCTAGGTTGTGGCCGGCTCCTTCCTCTATTCCCTCCACCGTGGCCGGCGCCCAACATATTCCCTTTATCCTCTTCACTCCATCTTGGCCGGCGGCACCAAAACAAGGGTTTGTCCCTAGTTCGGTACCTTGGTTGTTTCCATTATGTTCTCTCTATTCTTGGGGCCGGCGGCATCAATCCTTTTGTGGAATGGTGGTTGGTTCAAGCAAGAAGGGAAAGAGAGTTCTTCTTTCTTTGGATTGAAGAAGATCTAGGAAGCTTCAACTTGTGGAGGATCTTCGCCCACACGAAGTCTACAAGGAGGTTAGGACATACGATAGAAGATCAAGAGGTATAAAAGTTTTATAACTTTTATTATTGTTCTTTGCATGTTCTTATTGATATGCTAGCTTATGTTCTTTATGTTAGTATATGTTGATTATACTAGTTTACATTTGTATGTATTTGTATAATCATGGACCCCGATAAGAATCTCTTCCATGCCAACTGACTAGAACCGACTAGAAGAGTTGTGTTGCTTGAACAACTAGTTTGTTCAAGCGATCGCTTAAGTCGTTAGCACGACGACGAATTGGTTGTGCTTAGGAAACTCATCCCATCCGGATTAGTTTTCATTAGTGAAAATTTTAATCCGGGGACATGGGAGCCTATGAGCATTCCGAGAAATAGCACAATTGCCAACATTTGGTATCAGAGCTTCTGGGCAATACCAACAATTGGTATCAGAGCTTCTGGGCAATACCAACATTTGGTATCAGAGCCACGGTTTCCGGTTTTGTGTGTTTTGGATTTGGTTACTTTCACGCACTTATCATATATTGTGTATGCCGGATAATAGTAGGATGTGCGTAGGCTAACTTTTTGGTTGCAGGCATAAGATCCAACTATTATGGCTATATATATGTGTGTATGTGATTGCATGTGTGTGTGATTGTATATTATTTGAATCCTCGGGGTTGACGAGTCTAGATTAGTATTTAATTTTTGTAATTAAATACGGCATTGTTTAGCCGCTCATTTTAGTTTACTTTCGATCTAGATTATTTGTACACTTCTTCATGGAGTATAGGATCGATGGATGTAAATTAAAATGTTTTATCTCGGCTCGGAACTCTTTGGTGGAGCGGACGAGGTGGCGACACGACGGGACGCATATTGGAGAACAATGCCATAATAGTTGGAAAAATTCTGATTTTTCCATATTTATTGCTGATTTGTTTTATATGCATGTTGTGTATGCTTAAAAATTCCTCATTATCAATTTACTAAGTGGGAGAGGGATATTTTAATTAATTCCCGCAGCCTCCATTACAATTTGACATGTGATGCAATAAACTTGTGCGTCGGCTCTGAGTGCCTTCCTCCCCATCGGATGAGTTTGTTTACGGATCACTAGGTCAAATAATGGTTATAGGAAATTATTTAGGAGCGTGTGTACTTCCCCATCGGTAAGGCACATAATCCGAGATAATTCCCTTAGTATCGTGTAATGGTGCACACTTAGATGCAAATAAAAAGTATCCTCCCCATCGGAGTCACTGCTTTTATTTGTAGGGCCAAAGAGGAATCAACTATTAATTTTATTTGTCAAAAAGTAAGGTTGACAAGATAATAAAATTAATGGGTAAAACCTCCTCTTACAAATGTAGAATTCGTATACGTCCACACTATCGTGGCATGCGATATTCTCGGTGTTTTGAGGTGTTGGTTGATTTCGGAATTTTATTGTTTTGAGGAATCAATAATATTTGAAATCTAAAGTTTTGATCATTGTGATTCTTAGGATTTTCAAAATGACTTTCAGTCCACTTATTTTGATACTAAAGGAAATAAACTTACTGTACCCAATTAATGTTGATTGGAAAAGAATCTAGATATTGTCTTAACTGCTAAGGAGTACAAGTTTTCTCTCTTCAAAGAGTATCCTCAAGCCATGGTTGCTCAAAAAGGTTTCTACTTCTAAGCCGAAAGGCTAGAAGAAGGAGAAACAAGGTGGAGCAAAGGTGGTGGGAGGATCTCAGGGAGGAGTGAAGAAGCCGAAAGGCAAGTACTTCACTTAGGCTGGACATAAGAAGAAGGATTATCCCAATCCGAAGCAAGAACAAAAGTATATCTTTTGGTCTAGTCGTTGTAACATGGTTAGCGGTGTTATCTACCGGCACCTGGTGTGTAGATACGAGAGCCACTAATCATGTCTGCAATACTTTACAGGGGTTCCAGGAAACCCGATGACTAGCTAAAAGGGGATATTACCATTTACTTGGGCAATGCCATGAAGATGGTGGCTATTGCAGTGGGAGATGTTTTATTTATCTTTTGAGAAAAATAAAGGTTTTAGTTCTTAAGAATTTCCTTTATGTACCCTTATTTAGAAAGAATTGATTTTGGTTTCTAAATAGTTTATGGATGGATAATCTATTTCTTTTCATGACAGATTTGTTATAAAAGGAATAGGGACATTATCTATTCAGGTACATAGATAGGAAATTTATAACTTGAACCACAAGCTCCCACGATGCAAATAGAAGTTAATAACTCATCTTCTAATTCCAATAAGAGAAAAGAACCTTCGAAGATGAACCAAACATATCTTTGGGATCTTAGGCTTGGTCATATTAACCTAAGCAGAATTCAAAGGTTGATAGCTGATGGACCTTTGGGTTCATTAGTGGTGGAGCATCTCCCAACTTGCGAATCTTGCTTGGAGGGTAAAATGACCAAGAGGCCTTTCAAGGCCAAGGGGTATAGATCCAAAGACGTGTTAGAAATAGTTCATTCTGATTTGTATGGTCCTATGTCTATCCAGACAAGAGGTAGTTTTGAACATTTCATCTTTTTCATAGATGATTGTTCAATATACGGTTGACACTACGATCTGATCGTGGTGGTGAGTACCTCTTGGGAGGGTTTAGGAACTACTTATCAGAGGTTGGGATTCAATCCCAATTGACTGCACCTGGCACACCCCAGCAGAACGGTGTAGCAGAGCGAAGGAATAGGACTCTTAATGGAGATGGTTAGATCGATAATGAGTTATTATGACTTGTTTTGTAGTCCTAGAGATCAGAGGGTGATCGTTAACACGAATGCCAGATTTCTAGAGGAAGACTATGTGATAAGCCATAAGCCCAAGAGTAAAATTGTTCTGGAGGAGTTAAAAGGGGAAGTCACTTCTTTAGTACCACCGGTACAAGAGGATATACCACATGTCACTGCACCGCATGTCACAGAGGATACACAGATGATACCTTGTCGTAGTGGGAGGGTTGTGAGACAACTTCTAAGATTCATGTTTTTGGGTAAATCTTCTGATTTGGTCCCTAGCAAACGTGAACCTGATCCCTAAGACATACGACAAGGCAATCCAAGATATAGATACAACACCTTTGCAAAGTGCAATGAATACTATGATTGAATCTATGGATTCAAGTCAGGTCTGGGAGCTCTCATGCATAGCATCCCATATGGATTATGAGGTGTGATAGATGGATGTCAAGACAGCTTTCCTTAGTGGAAGTCTTGAAGAATCCATCTATATGAAGCAACCAGAGGGATTCATTGCTAAGGGCAAAGAGCATCTTGTATGTAAGCTTAATCGGTCCATTTATGGATTGAAGCAAGCTTCGATGTCTTGGAACATCCGCTTTGAGGAGGTAAATCCAGTTTTTTGGATTTATTCAAAGTTCGGATGAGTCGTGTGTAAACCAGAGATGTGATGGAAATGTAGTGGTATTTTTGTACTATACGTAGATGACATTTTAGTGGTTGGCGACAACATCGAAGTGTTATCAGACGTAAGGGTATGGTTGTCCAAACAGTATGATATGAAGGACTTGGGAAAAGTGGGTCACAACCTTGGGATCAAGGTTGTTGTGCTTATCCCAAGCTTCATACATAGACATGGTTATGGATCATTTTAGCATACAAAACTCCAAGAAGGGTTTTCTACCCTTCAGGCATGGAGTTCCTTTATCTAAGCAGATGTGTCCTAGATCATCTGAAGGGATAGAGGAGATATAGGCAGTTCCTTATGCTTCGGCAGTAGGAAGCCTAATGTATGCTATATACGAGACCAGATATCTACTTTGCCGTACGCATGGTCAGCAGATATCAGAGTAATCTAGGACAGGGACATTGAACTGCGGTAAAGCATATATTGTAGTGCCTGAGAAGGACTAGGGATTATATGCTAGTTTACCGGACAGACCAATTACTCCCTGTGGGTTACATGGATTCTGATTTCTAATCTGATAGGGATAATAGTAAGTCTACCTCAGGGTTTGTGTTTACTTTGGGAGGTGGAGCCATAGTATGGAGGAGTGTCAAGCAGAAATGCGTGGCGGACTCCACCATGGAAGCTGTGTATGTGGCAGCCTATGAGGCGGCCAAAGAAGCTGAGTGGCTCAGGAACTTTCTGATGGACTTGGATGTGATTCCTGGTTTGCCCAGAAATATCGCAATTTATTGTGATAATAATGGTGCAGTTGCAAACTCGAAGGAACCACGAGCCCATAAGGCTAGTAAACACATAGAGTGCAAGTACCACCTGATACGAGAAATCGTAAAGGAGGTAGAAGTTGCTGTCGCCTAGCATGCATCAGAGGATGACCTGGTAGACCCTTTCACTAAGGCCCTTCTAGCGAGAACTTTGATAGGCATGTGAAGGGAAGGGGAATCAGATGTATGACAGTATGATGACAGCATAGTCTTTTAGTATAAGTGGGAGATTATTGGGATGTATACTGAAAAGCCTAGCTCTTTGGTATGAACATTTTATTTTGAAATAAGAATCACATGATCATTGTTTGCACTTTATATTTATATATGTGCATATTGTCTAAAACTTTACATTGTAGATAACATGGTGCTTGGGTGTGGCACAGAAGATCATGTTATCAGTCCCTTGTAGAGTATAAGTAGAGGCTCACAACCAAGATGGTTTTGGACAAACCATTGGCATGGTTGTAGTGTAGCTTGGTATTGGTTTGTCTTGACCATAGAGTTACACTAGTACACCTCGGTGTATTGAGCAGGACCGACATAGAGGTGATTCAATTTGTTGCTGACTACATAATTGAATCGGACCTCGGATATTATGTTATACATGCTCTTAATCCCGATATAATAACGGACACATGTACTTAGTATTTATTTCTTTGATTTACCAAAGGGTGAGATTTCTATGGATTAAATCAATATGCCCGGTAAGTTGGGAAATGATATTATTTACATGGTGTGTCATTGATTATAGGAGGAATCCGTGTCCTATGTATTAGGTTGATGATGTCCCCTTGAGGAGCTCATAAGGTTCATCATGTAAACCCTGCAGGTTGACTTAGTCAACATGATGATAAGGTTGAGTGGTACTACTCGAGGAGTTAGATGTTAATTAATTGATGGTCAGTAAATCAATTAATTGATGGACATTCGATGTCTTAAACACGGGGAGATAGATGTACAAATAATATATGGAGCCCATATTAATTTATGGGGGTTGGTGAGGTAGTTCGATAATGATCCTCTAGTGGAATGGAACATCATTGATGGATCAAGTTTGTGTGGTTCCGATCCATCGGGTGGCCAAGATCCAACTCCTCCTCATGGTCCCTATCGTAGCCTAATATAAACCTCATGAAGTCTAGATCAAATGATGGAAAACAAATCTCTAGATCCGACGGTCAGGATTAAATCCCTAGAATCGACGATTGAGATTAAATCTCTAGATCCGACGGTTGGGATTAAAACCCTAGAACCGACGGTTGAGATTAAATCTCTAAATCCGACGGTTGAGATTAAAACTCTAGAATCGACGGTGGAGATTAAACCAAGGCCTAAACCTAACTCTATATAAAAGGGAGAGGAAAGGTTGGATAAGGTGGGCGGCAAGAAAATTGGGAATTAGTTCCTATATTTTTGGCTACCTCATCAATAACCAACTTTCTCCTAAGTTCTATAAAAGGGTGGCTATGGGTTGGGCGGCAAAAGGTAGAGTGGTTGATGTTGGATGATGGAAATAAGGGTTTAGCCTCTCTTTGCTTGGGCGGCAAGTAACCCTAAGGAGCAAACCCTAATTAGGGTTTGGCTCCTTGGGTTGGTCGGCCAAGGTAAGGAAAGAAGGGTGGGCGGCAACTTGAGGAAGATCTCTTCTTCTTCCTTGAAGGTGGCTAGCTCCTAGATCTCTTCTCTCCACCATGGTTGGGCGGCAATAAACCCTAAGGAGGAAACCCTAATTTGATTAGGGTTTGGCTCCTTTGCATGGGCGGCCAAGGTTTGGAAGGAGGGTAAGCGGCATCTTGTGGAAGAGTTCTTCTTCTTCCTAGGAAAGGTGGTCGGTTTAGATCTCCTCCTTCCACCTTGGATGGGCGGCAAGAAGACCTAAGGAGGAAACCCTAATTAGGGTTTGGCTCCTATGGTTGGGCGGCTAGGGTATGCAAGGAAGGTGGGCGACAACTATAGGAGAGGAGCTCTTCCTCTTCCTAGGTTGTGGCCGGCTCCTTCCTCTATTCCCTCCATCGTGGCCGGCGCCCAACATATTCTCTTTATCCTCTTCACTCCATCTTGGCCGGCAGCACCAAAACAAGGGTTTGTCCCTAGTTCGGTACCTTGGTTGTTTCCATTATGTTCTCTCTATTCTTGGGGCCGGCGGCATCAATCCTTTTGTGGAATGGTGGTTGGTTCAAGCAAGAAGGGAAAGAGAGTTCTTCTTTCTTTGGATTGAAGAAGATCTAGGAAACTTCAACTTGTGGAGGATCTTCGCCCACACAAAGTCTACAAGGAGGTTAGGACATACGATAGAAGATCAAGAGGTATAAAAGTTTTATAACTTTTATTATTGTTCTTTGCATGTTCTTATTGATATGCTAGCTTATGTTCTTTATGTTAGTATATGTTGATTATACTAGTTTACATTTGTATGTATTTGTATAATCATGGACCCCGATAAGAAACACAAAAACCGGCAATCCGTCCGTCGTCTCTTCCACGGCTAACCGACTAGAAGAGTTGTGTTGCTTGAACAACTAGTTTGTTCAAGCGATCGCTCAAGTCGTTAGCACGACGATGAATTGGTTGTGCTTAGGAAACTCATCCCATCCGGATTAGTTTTCATTAGTGAAAATTTTAATCCGGGGACATGGGAGCCTATGAGCATTCCGAGAAATAGCACGATTGCCAACAGCTAGCACTCCTAGAAGATCTCGGCAAGATGAGGTTGGGAGAGGTAGAGAGCTTGAGAGAAAAAAATTCCAAGGAAGAAGATGATCCAAGAGTGTAACTCACCAAATGAATTCACCACCCATAACCCCTAAAGTGGCCGGCCACTTCATGAAAGGGGGGTTACATGCATGCATGTAACTCCCATGACCCTTGGTCTCCCTCATGATGTGGCACCAATTGACCAAGTCAATGATGATGTGGAGCACCATCATTGGCCGGCCATGCCATGTCATCATCATGACATGGCATTTGGTCAAGTCAAACTTGACCCTTCATCTTCCCTCTCAAGTCAAGTCAAACTTGACCTCTAATCTTCCATGGTTGATCAAATCTAACCACTTGACTCAAGTCAATTTAATTTAATGAATCTCTATTCATTTAATTTAAATTTATTTGATGAATCAAATCTAAATTAGACTCATTCAACACTTGAATCAACTTGAGTCTAACTCAATTAGTCTAATTTGGATTACTCTTAATCCAATTTGGTTCATCCCATGAACCTAATCCTCATGGTTCATCATATGAACCTAATCTCCATCTAATTGCTCTTATGTGTGTGACCCTATAGGTTCTTGTAACGTTGGCAATGTCCCTAAACCGATTTAGGAACATAAGCAATGAGCGGTATCTAGCAACACATCATTGCTACCCAAGTTACAAGAATGTTGAGCTCCAACATCACCTTTGTGACTACTAATTGTGACTCTCACAATATGTGACAATGTCCCTCTATCCTTGACATATAGATTGACCAATTGAGGCATAGACCGTGTCATCCTCGGTATAATCTAAATCTTGAACTCCAAGTAGACTCACTCTAATCAAATGAGCTCAATATCTCATATTGACTCATTTGGGCATGGCCATGCACTTCGTGGTCTTACTCTATCAAGAATATCGATGTCGCCCCCGTCATATAGGAGGGATAGATCCCATCTACATCACTCACATCCCTCCGCATAATTTGTTACATACCCAGTAATCGCCTTTATAGTCCACCCATTTACGGGTGACGTTTGACGAAGCCAAAGTATGCAACTCCTTATGTAGGGAACCATGATGACTTCAGGTCTAAGGACTAATAGTCATACTAATAGCCACATGAGAAAGTATATGACACTCATATAATGATCCATGATACTTTCTCACGGCGGGTCATTCAGTATACATTCTCCAATGCATACCCATGTGTCAACTTGATATCTCATATCCATGACTTGTGAGATCAAGTCATCTTGTTGACCTACATGCTAGTCTCTACGCATTAACATTGTCCCTGAATGTTAATACTCGACTAGGAATGATTAAGAGTAGTGTTCTCTATATCATCTCATTATCGATTCAACCAATCGATTGATATAGATAAGAACCTACTACTCAAGGACATTATTATATTTAGTTATTTGGCACCAATACAAGTAATTATAATAACCATGCCTTTATAAATAGGAATATGATATAATAAAGTCCATACAACAATCATCACATGATTGGCTCTAGGGCTTTCACTAATAATCTCCCACTAGCACTAGTGTCAATCACCATAGTATCTAATACCCAATGACCTAGTGTGACCATCATGCTTTTTCTGTGCCAAAGACTTGGTCAAGGGATCTGCGATGTTAGCCTCTGTGGGTACTCTGCAAAAATTCACATCTCCTCTATCGATAATCTCTCGAATGAGATGGAAGCACCGATATATTCAACCTCTGTTGTAGAATCAGCAACTGTGTCCTGCTTGGAACTATTCCAGCTCACAGCGCCACTATTAAAGCAAAACACGAACCCTGACTGCGATCTATAATCATCCTGGTCAGTTTGGAAGCTGGCATCGCTGTAACCCTTTACAGCTAGCTCCTCATCACCTCCAAATATCAAGAAATATTCTTTAGTCCTTCTCAAGTACTTAAGAATATTCTTGACTACTATCCAGTGATGCTCACCTGGATCTGACTAGTATCTACTCGTCATGCTCAAAGCATACGAGACATCAGGATGAGTACATAGCATGGCGTACATGATAGTTCCTATAGCAGATGCGTAAGGGATCTTATCCATGCGGTCTCTCTCCTCTCTAGAAGAGGGACTTTGAGTCTTCGAAAGACTCACACCATGTGACATCGGCAGAAGTCCTTTCTTGGAATTCTACATGGCAAACCGAAGTAATACTGTGTCAATGTATGTACTCTGACTTAGGCCAAGCAATCTCTTAGATCTATCTCTATAGATCTTGATGCCTAGAATACAGGCTGCTTCACCTAAGCCTTTCATTGAGAAGCACATCCCGAGCCAAGTCTTCACAGACTGTAGCGAAGGGATGTCATTCCCAATGAGCAGTATGTCATCCACATACAATACAAGGAAGACAACTGTGTTCCCATCAACCCTCTTATAGACACAGGGTTCATTTTCATTCTTGATGAAACCAAACTGTTTGATCGCATCATCGAATCGAAGATTCCAGCTCCGAGAAGCTTGCTTTAGCCCATAAATGGACCTTTGCAGCTTGCATACCTTCCCAGTATGCTGTGGATCTACAAAACCCTCAGGTTGTGTCATGTACACATCCTCGAGCAAGTTTCCATTCAGAAACGTGGTTTTGACATCCATCTGCCAGATCTCATAATCGTGGTATGCTGCAATAGCAAGCAAGATCCGAATGGACTTAAACATCGCCACTGGAGAAAAGGTTTCATCATAGTCAATACCATGAATTTGCTTGAAACCTTTAGCCACCAATCGGCCCTTATAGGTATGCATAAGTCCATCCATGTCAGTCTTTCTCCTAAAGACCCACTTACACCCAATAGGTTTGACCCCTTTAGGTGGAGCAACCAAAGTCCATACTTGGTTGGTGTACATGGATTCCATCTCGGATCTCATGGCCTCTAGCCATTTCTCAGAATCTGGGCTCATCACAGCTTCCTGATAAAAGGTAGGCTCATTCTCAATGAGCATTACATCATCATGGTCAGACAAGAGAAATGAATATCTCTCAGGCTGACGACGTACCCTATCAGATCTGCGAAGAGGTAGGTCTACCTGAACAGGTGGTTGTTCCACAACTCTTTGTGCAATAACCTCATCACCCACAACACTTTGTGGTTCCTATTCAACCTCCATCAAGGCCTCAGTGCTATTGTCCTTATCTTGAATTTCTTCAAGATCGAAGGTACTCCCACTAGTTTTTCTAGAAACAAAATCCCTTTCTAGAAAAACTCCAGTCTTTGTCACAAACACTTTGTGCTGAATAGGAATGTAGAAGTAATATCCCTTTGTATCCTTGGAATATCCAACAAAATAGCACCTATCAGATTTAGATCCCAGTTTGTCTGAGACTTGATGTCGAACGTAAGCCTCACAACCCCAAATCCTCATAAAAGACATCATGGGATTTCTCCCTGTCCATATCGTATATGGTGTCTTTATCACAGCCATGGATGGTACACGGTTAAGGGTAAAGGCTGCTGTGTCTAGAGCATATCCCCAAAAGGATATAGGAAGATCTGTGTGACTCATCATAGATCGTACCATATCCAATAGGGTATGATTCCTCCTTTCGGATACACCATTCCACTGTGGTGTTCCAGGAGGAGTGAGTTGGGATAGAATCCCACACTCAGCTAGATAGTCACGAAACTCATGGCTAAGGTATTCACCACCTCGATCTGATCGAAGTATCTTAATACTCTTGCCAAGCTGGTTTTGTACTTCATTCTTGAATTCTATGAACTTTTCAAAGGTTTCTGATTTGTGTGTCATGAGATACACATAACCATATCTACTGAAGTCATCAGTAAATGTAATGAAGTACCTGTAACCACCTCTAGCAGCAACATTGAAAGGACCACATACATCATCATGTATAAGTCCTAACAAATCTGTTGCTCTTTCGCTGTGTCCACTAAAGGGAGTCTTGGTCATCTTGCCTAAAAGGCAAGACTCGCATGTCTCATATGATTCAAAATCAAATGAGTCTAGCAGTCCATCCTTATGGAGCTGAGATAAGCGACTCTCATTTATGTGACCTAAGCGACAGTGCCAGAGATAAGTTTGGTTCAACTCATTTGACTTGAACCTCTTGGTACTTATGTTATAGATAGGGCTCTCTAAGTCTAGAAAGTAGAGTCCGTTCATTAGAGGTGCACTACAATAGAACATATCATTTAAATAAACTGAACAACATTTGTTCTTTATTATAAATGAAAATCCTTTCTTGTCCAAACAAGAAACTGAAATGATGTTCTTGGTTAAGGCAGGCACATAACAACATTCATCTAATTCTAATACAAGCCCAGAGGGCAAAGATAGATCATAAGTTCCTACAGCAATAGCAGCAACTCTTGCTCCATTGCCTACTCGTAGGTCCACCTCGCCCTTTGTCAATGCCCTGCTATTTCTCAGTGCCTGCACATTGGTACAAATGTGAGATGCACATCCGGTATCTAATACCCATGATGAAGAAATAGATAGATTGACTTCTATAACATTTATACCTGAAGTAGAAGTCTCACTTCTTTTCTTCTTAAGATCTTCCAGGTAAGCTTTGCAGTTACGCTTCGGTGTCGGCTTCTTCCTTGCAGTGGAAGCAAGCCCCTTCCTTGGCTACCCCTCCTTTGGGTTTAAGTTCTTTGCCTTTGCCCTTGGCTTGGGACTTTCCCTTGCCTTTAGGCTTGCCCTTGCCTTTCTTCTTTTATACCATCAAAATGGTGTCAGATTTTCCCTTCTTAAGGTTAAGCTCAGCAGTTCTCAACATGCTGAGAATTTCAGGCAGTGGCTTATCAATTTCATTAATGTTATAATTCATGACAAATTGATTGAAGGCTTATGGCAAAGATTGCAAGATCAGGTCAGTGGCCAGCTCTTGGCCAAGTGGGAATCCCAGCCTTTGTAGGTTTTCTACGTACCCAATCATCTTGAGTACATATGTACCTACGGGAGTCCCTTCTTGCATTTTGGACCCAAATAATGCCTTAGAGACTTCATATCTCTCATGCCTAGCTTGTCCTTGATATAGTTGACGAAGATGTCCAACCATATCATAAGCATTCATGAACTCATGTTGCTTCTGAAGCTCAGAGTTCATAGTCACGAGCATTAGACATGACACATCTAATGCATCATCTTGATGCTTCTTGTAAGCATCTTTGTCAGCTCGCGAGGCACTGGCAGGAGGTGCCTCTGGAATAGGCTGCTCCAGGACATACAGCTTCCTTTCTTGGGTGAGAACAATTCTCAGGTTCCTGTACCAGTCCAGGAAATTTGCTCCATTGAGCTTGTCCTGTTCAAGGACAGAACGCAGAGAGAGAGTGTTCGTGTTTGTCGACATAGTTATCTACAACATATAATGTAGAGAATTAATATCATATTCCTTTTATCATTTAATTAGGCCTTTAATCAAATGATTCTCCCACTGAATTATCGGAATTTTTGTAGAATCGAGTTATGGATGTGGTCAAACCATATTACTAGATTCATACAAACTAGCTATAATTCTTGCGGGACAAGATCCACATCATACTAAGCCTTGAGTTAGCTTTGGCTAAATTGCCCAAGACTTAGTATGATCGGTGGGTAACACATTACCGATTACATCTCTATGCAACTCTTGTTTATAGGATTAAGACCCACATTTACAAAAGACCTTGAGTTAGCTTTGGCTAAATCGCCCAAGGTTTAGTGTAAATGCGATCTTAACCTATCTTTCCAACGATTGGAATATGCCTATAGTTCTACTCGATCCAATTGAGTTAACTAGTTTTGCTCAATCTAATTGAGCTTACTCTAACCCAAGCGTGATAGGCGGGACCAAGATTGTCCCTCCGCACCCTACCAAGATAATATGTGTTGCTCTGCTTTGGCAGATTCAACAACGACAAATGATCGAGGTAGTGATGGGTATCAAGGCTCGGTAGGCATTTTCGAGTTGATTCGATTATGATCTAATCTAATCATAATGTGTATCTTATACGCATTTAGACCTTTATTATCCTATATTAGCATGCATCACATACATACATTCATTATTCTAGCATGCATCATATACATACAAGAAAATTAACCTAGCATGCATCTTATACATACAAGCATTATTCTACTAGCATGCATCACATACATACAAGCAAAATCAATTAAATATATATATATATATATATATATATATATATATATATATATATATATATATATATATATATATATATATCAACATATATATATATAATTAAATGTGATATAGTCATGGCCCTTCTACGATCTTCTCAAGCCAATGAGAAGATCGAACGGTCAACCTAAGGCTAGCGGCTTCTCCAAGCGCTTCCTTTGACCGCCATGTGTCGTCGTCACCCTTCTCGTAAGCTCGTCTTCAAGTGGACTTTCCACCGCTCCATTTTTGTACATTACAAAATATGAAACTCGAGTTACATTCGAGTCTAAAACTATTTACAACTAGAATATAAAAAAGAAGAGGTACGACGCGCAGGTCGCATACACTATACAACAAGCACAACCATAAAACGACACGCAGGCCGTATTATGAATTACAACACACATAATCCAATCAAATTGGGGTCATTGGGCCATGACAATAACAGAATTATACATAATTCTAAATTATGTATTTTTACAGAAAATTTGTATAATTTTTCCTAATTTATTTCAAATTTATGAGTCACCTCTCCGTAACGGTCCCGCTAAGCGGTTTCTGAGCGCGATCGCGGGACATGGCCCCTTTCGGGGATAGGGGCAGCGCCCCTACTCAAAAAATAAACTTCGCGAGTGTCCCTACAATGATCTTACAGCGACATAAGTCACTGTCCCAAAAACCTAAAGCGAGAACTCGCCGATTCGGAGAGTTTTTCTCGATGGTTGAAGCCTATGAGTGTCCCAACACTCGTTGCTTCGACTCTATGAGAAAAATACCCAAAAATTCTATAAAATAAGGAAATTTACAGAAACATATAAATCTGTAATTTTTATATCTAATATAAAAACTACAAAAATGAAACACATACATGCTTCGCACGTGGCTCTGATACCACTGTTGGGTTTTTCCGAGCCACAAAAACCGCTTTTTTGCGTTGCGAAAACCTCGGAAGCCCCGGCCACGGATCCGTGCGAAGTATAAAAAATATAAAAACATATATGTGCTTACAAAAACCCTAGATATACCTTAGATCTAAGAGGTTAGAACATTACCCTCGTAGCGATGCCCTTCGCTTATCCCGCTCGTCCAAAAGTTCGCCGGAACTCGAGAGTGTCAAGTGCACACTCCTCTATGTTATCCACACAAGAAATAGGTGGAGAAAGAGACAAACTTGAGTGTGCTAGCACTCCTAGAAGATATCAGCAAGATGAGGTTGGGAGAGGTAGAGAGCTTGAGAGAAAAAAATTCCAAGGAAGAAGATGATCCAAGAGTGTAACTCACCAAATGAATTCACCACCCATAACCCCTAAAGTGGCCGGCCACTTCATGAAAGGGGGGTTACATGCATGCATGTAACTCCCATGACCCTTGGTCTCCCTCATGATGTGGCACCAATTGACCAAGTCAATGATGATGTGGAGCACCATCATTGGCCGGCCATGCCATGTCATCATCATGACATGACATTTGGTCAAGTCAAACTTGACCTTTCATCTTCCCTCTCAAGTCAAGTCAAACTTGACCTCTAATCTCCCATGGTTGATCAAATCTAACCACTTGACTCAAGTCAATTTAATTTAATGAATCTCTATTCATTTAATTTAAATTGATATGATGAATCAAATCTAAATTAGACTCATTCAACACTTGAATCAACTTGAGTCTAACTCAATTAGTCTAATTTGGATTACTCTTAATCCAATTTGGTTCATCCCATGAACCTAATCCTCATTGTTCATCATATGAACCTAATCTCCATCTAATTGCTCTTATGTGTGTGACCCTATAGGTTCTTGTAACGTTGGCAATGTCCCTAAACCGATTTAGGAACATAAGCAATGAGCGGTATCTAGCAACACATCATTGCTACCCAAGTTACAAGAATGTTGAGCTCCAACATTACCTTTGTGACTACTAATTGTGACTCTCACAATATGTGACAATGTCCCTCTATCCTTGACATCTAGATTGACCAATCGAGGCATAGACCATGTCATCCTCGGTACAATCTAAATCTTGAACTCCAAGTAGACTCACTCTAATCAAATGAGCTCAATATCTCATATTGACTCATTTGGGCATGGCCATGCACTTTGTGGTCTTACTCTATCAAGAATATCGATGTCACCCCCGTCATATAGGAGGGATAGATCCCATCTACATCACTCACATCCCTCTGCATAATTTGTTACATACCCAGTAATCGCCTTTATAGTCCACCCATTTACGGGTGACGTTTAACGAAGCCAAAGTATGCAACTCCTTATGTAGGGAACCATGGTGACTTCAGGTCTAAGGACTAATAGTCATACTAATAGCCACATGAGAAAGTATATGACACTCATATAACGATCCATGATACTTTCTCATGGCGGGTCATTCAGTATACATTCTCTAATGCATACCCATGTGTCAACTTGATATCTCATATCCATGACTTGTGAGATCAAGTCATCTTGTTGACCTACATGCTAGTCTCTACGCATTAACATTGTCCCTGAATGTTAATACTCGACTAGGAATGATTAAGAGTAGTGTTCTCTATATCATCTCATTATCGATTCAACCAATCGATTGATATAGATAAGAACCTACTACTCAAGGACATTATTATATTTAGTTATTTGGCACCAATACAAGTAAATATAATAACCATGCCTTTATAAATAGGAATATGATACAATAAAGTCCATACAACAATCATCACATGATTGGCTCTAGGGCTTTCACTAACACAAATGAGCATAACTTTTGCTACAAGTGGACTCACAAAATGTCCTACCCACCAAATCTAAGCTCTCTGAGAGATCTACACTTCTTACTGGGGTTTACCCTTGTTTCAAGCTATTTTCATACCCAGAAATTGATGTTTAGTACCCTTTCGGGGACATCGAAGGTTGTGAGTACTTACTTTTTGTTTAGTTTCTTATCTCTTTGTTTAACTATCTATTTCTCGTTTGTTTTTTTAATTTCCCGCACCACTAATCCAAGACTCGAGTCTTGGAAAGTTTTTTTTTTGTGTTTTTTTTGTGTGTGCAAGTTTTTCTTTTTGGCCCACATTGAGGGGTACAGCACCACCCGACCTCCATTCTTTAGCGGAGATGATTTCCGTTACTGGAAAGGTCGGATGGATTGTTTTCTAAAAACACAAGTCGAGTCTTGGATAATCATCCAAACTGGCTTTGCTCTACCCACCAATGATCAAGGCGAGCCCCTGGATTTCAACAAGTGGACAAATGCAACCTAGAGGCAAATCAAAGTCGATGCAAGAGCAACCCAAATATTGCAATGCAGTTTGTCTAAGGAAGAGCTCAATCGCATCGGACCCTTCATCAGCGCAAAAGATCTATGGACAAAACTCAAAACTACACGAATGGACTAACGACGCGAAGGTAAGTAAGCATGACTTACTACTTAATAAATTCTATAACCTAAAAATGCAGGAATGTGAGACGACAATGCAACTACACGCCCGCATTTAGGACATTGTGAACGACCTGCACACCATCGGACACAAGGTCGAAAACTGCGACCTCCTATGGTACATTCTTAATTCATTTCCTAGGGCTACCTTGTGGGCATCCATGGTCGATGCCTACAAGGTCTCTAAGGACCTTTCGAAGCTTAGGTTAAACGAATTATTTTTCGAGTTTGAACTTCACGAGGAGACTAACATGGTCTGGGCCGAGAGAGGTATTGCTCTTCTTGCAGGACAAAGAAGAAAGCCATCTACCAGGCAAGAAGATGGACTCGAACCAGAAGACGAATCAGAGTCTGAATCCCAAAAGGTGGAAGCAATAGTGAATATAGTACGGAAGATCATTCGGAGGGAAAGGAGGCTACTAAAGAACCAAAAGAGGGCACAATTCAAATCAAATCAAAAGAAGGCTTTTCATGCAACATGGGACAACGAAGAAGGCATCGGCATAGCGTGCATGGCAAGACCCGAAGAGTCCGAGTCAGAGTCTGAATCCAAATCTAATTACAACACTTACTTCCAACTCGAGGACTACTTTGAGAAGCAACTCAAAGCCGGACCAAAAGGGAAAATTAAAGTTAGTCGCTCACTAATTCATACGCTTTACAATACAATTAAATTTCTAACTAGGAAACAAGCTAAATCTGAGTCTTGGGTCAAGTCATTGTTTGAGGAGGTTGAAACCCTCAAACAAGAGACACCCCTAAACTCTTCGACTAGTCGAGTTCGAAAAAGGGTTTTATCGCTATTCACCCCTCCCCTTCTAGCAATCCATTCAATCCAACACCACTTACACCCAATGGGTTTGACCCCTTCAGGTGGATCAACCAATGTCCAATCTTTGGTTAGTGTACATGGATTCATTTCGGATCTCATGGCCTCTATTCATTTCTCAGAATCTAGGCTCATCACAGCTTCTTGATAGGATGTAGGCTCGGTCAACTCAACAAGCATAACATCATCATTGTCAGACGAGAGAAATGAATATTTCTCAGGCTGACGACTTATCCTATTAGACCTGCGAAGAGTTTGGTCTACTTGAACAAGTTGTTTATCCACAACTTCTTGTGCAAAAATCTCATCATCCACAACACTTTGTGGTGCTTGTTCAATTTCTATCTCAGTGTTATCTTTATCTTGAATTTCTTCAAGTTGTATTTTACTCCCACTAGTTCTTCTAGAGATGAACTCTCTTTCTAGAAATACTCCATTTCTAGCGACAAACACTTTGCCTTGCATGGGATTGTAGAAGTAATATCCTTTCATTTCCTTAGGATATCCTACAAAGTAGCACTTGTTTGTTTGGGCCTAGTTTATCTGAGACTTATCGTCGAACATAAGCCTCACATCCCTAAATCTTCATAAAAGATATCTTGGGACTCTTCCCAGTCCATATCGTATATGGTGTCTTTATGACTTCCTTAGATGGGACACGGTTAAGTGTGAAAGCAGCCATCTCTAAAGCATATCTCCAAAAAAAAGAAGGAAGATTTGTGTGACTCATCATGGATCGTACCATATCTAATAATGTACGATTTCTCCTTTTTGATACACCATTCGACTGTGGTGTTCCAGGTGGAGTGAGTTGAGATCTAATCCCAAACTTAATGAGATAGTCACGAAAAGCTTGGCTAAGGTATTCCCTAAGTTGGTTTTGTACTTCATTGTTTAATTCTTTGAACTTTTTAAAGGATTCAGATTTGTGTCTCATAAGATACACATATCCATATCTACTGAAATCATCAGTAAAAGTAATGAAGTACTGATAGCCTCCTCTAGCTGCTACATTGAAAGGCTCACATACATCAGTATGTATGAGTTCTAACAAATAAGTAGCTCGTTCACTATGTCCACTAAATGAAATCTTGGTCATCTTGCCTAGAAGACAAGATTCACATGTCTCATATGATTCAAAATCAAATGAGTCCAATAATCTATTCTTATAGAGTTGGGATATGCGACTCTCATTTATGTGACCCAGGCAACAATGTCAAAGATATATTTGGTTCAGATCATTAGATTTGAATAGTTTGGTATTTATGTTATAGACTGGGGTTTTAAGATCTAGAAGATAGAGACCATTCACAAGGTGTGCACTAAAAAAAAAACATATCATGTAAATAAATGGAACAACACTTGTCCTTTATTACAAATGAGAAACCTTTCTTGTCTAAACAAGAAAAGGATATAATGTTTTTATTCAAGGCAGGCACATAACAACATTCTTCTAGTTCTAAGATAAGCCCAGTGGGCAAAGATAAGGAATATCTCCCTACAGCGATGGCAACAACTTTTACTCCATTGCCTACCGGTAGGTTCACCTCACCCTTCATCAATGATCTAGTCTTTCGAAGGCCCTGCACATTGGTACAAATATGAGAAGCATAGTCGATATCTAATACCCAAGAAGATGAGATTGATAAATTGACTTCGATAACATGTATACCTGAGACAGAAGTCTCACTTCTCTTCCTTTTCACCTCTTCCAAGTATAGCTTGTAGTTTCTCTTCCAATACCCGGTCTCACCGCAATGGATGCATTCCCCTTCCTTAGACACCTCTCCTCTAGGTTTTAATGCATTTGCCTTGCCTTTGCCTTTGCCTTTGGCTTGGGTCTTACCCTTATTTTTAGGCTTCTGCCTGCCTTTGTCTTTGCCTTTGTTCACCATCAAAATGGTACCAGGCTTTTGTTGAGTTTCCCCGACACTGCGGTGGGTGTATGTTCGAACATGTTTCGTAAACATGTGCACAACGGAAGAAATAAAAGCAATAAATCTAATTCTTTACAATACACACACCACACGCATGCAAGATACATCATGTGTAGACATAATCTCAGTTTCAAATTTTGTAATAAAAGGAAATTACGCTAGTTATACCTAATGTATCACGTGCAGCAGGAATGGCATCAACCGGAGCAACTCACAATAGAATTGCCTCTATTCGTATCAACGCCGAATACCATCGGGATAGCTTTGCCGAGCTATGAGCCTCGTCTTCGTAGGAGTCACTAACCTCATGTCGAAGACGATGTGATCGAGAGAAGATCACATTCCTAATCAAAATTTGAATGCAAAAACAAGTACCCAAAACTTGCTTCTTTGAAGAGGTATTCGTCAACCGATTGACGAATCCTTGGTCCTCCACCTATGAGAATTGTCAGATATCCAATCCTCGGAAAGAAAGTTGTTGTCGGAGCTCCAAACGTCGTCCAAACAACGCTCCGATAAGAAGGAAGCAAGCTGTCTAAAACTGGACAGCTTGGTGGAGGACTTGTCATCTACCAAAGGAAAAAGAGTCTGCTGGTCCTTGGTCACCGGAGGCAAGGAAGGTCGCCGGAGGATCGTCGACAGCAGCAGGGGGCCCGTGGCAGCAGGTGGCATCGGTGGCAATAGCTGGCGTCGGCGGCAAGAGCCCCTTGGGCGGCGGCGAAAAGGAGAAGAGAGGAAAGGAGGCTAGGGTTTCCAAAACCCTTGGACCAATTCATTCTTCTCGAAAAACCCTTAAGCCATGTTTTTATAGAGAACACATTCTCCTAATGGTTATTGGTTCATAACCAAAATCCGTTAACTTGCTCCAATAACTTAAGATAAAATAAACCAAATCACGTTGGTCTATTTCAAGTTAAAACGAATCGAACCAACTTTTGTTCATTCATTTAAAACAAACCAAACCACTTTGGTTTTTTTTCCCACCATTGGATTAGAACCAAACCAATTTGGTTCATTCATCATGTCTTCATAAGACTCGGCCCATCCATGCTTCTGATATGACTGAAACTATTTCATACTCGCTCTTTGTTTGGTCCAACCAAACCTAGTCTCTCTCGATCTGAGAATCCTATTCTCAAACTCATTTTAAATCCTTCGAATAATACTCATTGTGCGTGTGACCAAATAGGTTCCCGATTTACGTTGATCGTCTATAATTAATCATTAATTATAGAACGATCATGAGTGGCACCTAGTAGTACATCATGATCCCCAATTAATCAAAAAATCAATGGTTGATCCCAAAACACTTCTAAAACCCTTCAGCAGTTACAATGAATCGTGCCCTATTCCTTTCACTCATCTTATACCCACTTGGTTCAGGATATGGTCTATTGTGTCAATCCCCACTAGGTTGACTACGTCACATCTAGCCCAAGTATTACTTCCTCGTCCTCTGGATTCTAGTTACTGCACATGTATCCAAGAGTACCATACTCTAAACATGTAATGCTTTGGTAAAAGACTTTAGTAACAATTCGACGAGAGGCCATAAGGTATACATCTCCTCGCAAGGAGCGGTGAATCCTTTGTAGGCTATTCAAACACCTTCGGCCACTTCGACTTATACCCAATCATCTTGGGTCTACATCTCCTTGGAGATGCTTGCTTAAGATGTCAAAGTATAAATCTTCATGACCAAGATGACTTGAATACCGCAAGTTGAAGGAACATCGCACTTAAGCTGCTGTAAGAACTTCATTGACATATCCTTATATGTAGAGAACCATATGAAGTCTTATAGCTGGTCACTCCAATGAACTAGTTACCATAACTAGCATCCACGATCAACTCCCGACATCCCAATGTCACCAGCCAGTGAGGAACAGCTCTTTGGATAAACCAAAGAGTATACCTCGTGCTAGTCTCAACAGAATCGATGGCATCCGAATCCATCAATTCATCGGCTAGGGATAATTCCAATACATCACAATTACACATGTAGAGATACTCACTAGTTGTGATCCAATCACAAATTCTCTCATGATGTGAATCGTATTGCGGACATTCAGTAAATGAGTTTAAGATCCAATCAAATACATGAAAACATGTATACTCAAATAGTGAATCTTCATTTATCAAATAAATGGTCTAACCATAAGGTGATTGCCTTAGGACACCTCTCATATATTACTAACAAACTCCCACTTGGCCTAATGCCAATCACCACGGTATCCAATACCATAAGCTCTAACATGACCTTCAAACTTACTTTGAGGGAAGGCCTTAGTTAAAGGGTCCACTAAGTTCCTTTCAGTTAGAATCTTCTCGATTTGTATTTCTTTTCTACTGATGATCTCCCTGATCAGATGATAGCGACGAAGCACATATTTGGATCGTTGATGAGACCTCATCAAGTTCAGAGATGAACTTCTCGATCCAAACTGCTTCCTTTGCTGCTTCCAAAGCTGCAATGTATTCTGCCTCAGTGGTAGAATCCGCTATAGTGTCTTGCTTGGAACTTTTCCAACTTATTGTGCCTCCATTTAAGGTAAATACGTACCCAGACTAAGACCTGGAATCATCCTTGTCTGTTTGGAAGCTGACGTCCGTATACCCGCGTATTACCATATCACCTTCTCCATTATTAGGAACACATCCTTAGTTCTTAAGTACTAAAGGATTGTCCTAACAGCCATCCAATGATCCATTCCTGGATCAGACTGATATCTGCTTGTGACACTCAGAGCATATGATACATCAGGCCTCGTACATAACATAGTATACATGATAGATCCTATTGCGGATGCATAAGCAATCTTACTCATGCAAATCTTCTCGTCTTTTGTGCGCGGACACATAGACTTCGAAAGGTGTATCCAATTCCTGATGGGAAGGAAACCTTTCTTGGATTTTGACATGCTAAACCTCTTTAGCACTCAGTCTATATATGTAGACTGTGAAAGACGAAGCAACTATTTCTATCTATCTCTATAGATCTTAATCCTGAGGATGTAGGTCGCTTTTCCCAGGTCTTTCTTGGAGAATGTTTTAGATAACCAACTTTTAACTACCTGTAAGATAGAAACATCATTTCCTATAAATAATATGTCATCGACATACAATACTAGGAACACGACTACACTCCCACTAATCTTCTTGTACACACAAGGTTCGTCTGGATTTTGTGAGAAATCAAACCTTTTGATTGCCTCATCAAAACGGATATTCCAGCTCCTGGATGCTTGCTTCAATCCATATATGGACCGTCGAAGTTTGCATACCTTGGTTTTATCAAACGATGTGAAACCCTCGGGTTGTATCATATACACGCCCTTGAGTAGGTTTCCGTTAAGGAAAGCTATTTTTATATCCATCTACTATATCTCATAATCATAATGAGCCGTTATGGCCAAGAGCATCCGAATGGATTTAAGTATAGCTACCGGTGAATAGGTCTCGTCATAATCAACACCTTGTTTTTTGACGATAGCCTTTCACCACTAATCTAGCCTTAAAGGTAATACCATTACTATCCATGTCAGTTTTCTTCTAGATAACCCACTTGCACCCTCTAGGCTTAATGCCTTCAGGTGGGTCCACCAAGTTCCAAACTTGATTTTCATACATGGAATCCATTTTCGACTTCATGGCTTCATGCCATTTGCCCCTTTCTAAACTTTTCAGAACTACTTCATAATTAGTAGGCTCCTCATCATCAATGAGTAACACGTCGTTCGATTCATTTATGAGAAATCCATATCTCTTAGGAATGTTGCATGTCCTACCAGATCTACGAAGATGTGGTGTCACAATAGGTTCAGCTAATGTCTCATCACTATGAGTCATCAGTCGAGGTGCTTGACCAGGTATCTCCTCAATGTCTACTGGAGTCTCTTGAACCTCCTCAAGTTCAATGACACTCCCACTGTTTTCTTGTAAGAGAAAATCTTTCTCTAGAAACACAACATTCCTTGAAACAAACACCTTTTGTTCCAAGGGATGATAGAATTAGTAACCCCTCATTTCCTTAAGGTATCCAATAAATAGACATTTATTAAACTTAGCATCCAGTTTGTCTGATACAGTCCACTTCACATAAGCAAGACAACCCCATATCTTCAATTAAGATAAATGAAAGTTTCTTACTATTCCATATCTCATATGGAGTAGTAGAGACTACCTTGGTCGGGACTCTGTTTAACAAGTAAATAGCAGTCTGAAGTGCATAGCCCCAAAAGGACTTGGGAAGATTCGCGTGATTCATCATCGACCTAACTATGTCCAACAAGGTTCGATTTAGCCTCTCATATACACCATTATACTGTGGTGTATACGGCGGAGTCTATTGAGACAATATTCCATTGCCCCTTAGATAATCCAAAAACTCTTTACTCAAATATTCACCACCTCGATCCGATCAAAGTATTTTAATATTCTTGCCATGTTGTTTCTCTACTTCATTTCTGAATTCTTTGAACCTTTCAAAGGCTTCAGACTTGTGTTTCATCAAGAACACATACCCAAACCATGAGTGATCATCGGTGAAGGTAATGAAGTAGCTATAGCCTCCTAGAGCTTGAGTTGACATAGGTATGCATACATTAGTATGTATTAGACCAAACAACTCTCCCACTGGTTCACCTTTTCCCGTAAAAGGTAACTTAGTCATCTTGCCTTTTAAGCATGATTCGCATGTATCGTATGAATCTAATTCAAACGATTCCAGAATTCCACATCGGTATAATTCGAACATGCGTTTCTTGCTCACATGACCAAGACGATAATGCCACATGTAGGAGTCTAATTGATTATCTTTTCGAGCACGCTTGTTGCTCGCTTCAATATTGAAAATGTCACTGGATACGTCCAACGTATAAATACCATTGCTTAAAGTTCCAGTCTCTTAAAGAACACCATTCAAAGTTATGTAACAACAATTGTTACTAAAAGTTAAATGGTACCCATTTCTATTCAAACAAGAAATAGAAATGATGTTCTTTATCAACGAAGGAACATAAAAGCAATTGTCCAGTTCTGAGACAAGTCCTGTAGAATGTTTCAATAAATACGTTTTGATGTCGAGTGCAGCAACCTTTCCTTCATTCTCAACATGTAAATTTGACTCTCCCTTGATAAGTCTTCTTCTATTCCTTAGCCCATGTATGTCATTACATATATGTGAGCCACACCCAGTATCCAATACCCAAGTGTCTGAGGAAATGGAATAACAATCAATAACGAAGATATATGAAGAAGATGGGGTATCAGATGTCTTTTTCTTCTTCATGGACTCAAGATAAATCTTGTAGTTTCATCATCATTGACCCTCCTTGCCACAATGATGGCAAGTGTCCTTTTGACCTGGTTCTTCCTTTTTTGCCTTTTTCTTCTTCCCCTTCTGTTGTTCCTTTGACTTCCTCTTAGAACCTTTCTTCGAGGAATCAACTAACAACACCGTCCCCTGCTCATGCTTCACAGAAGGCTCCACAATCTTCAGCATGTTAAGCAGTACCACAGATGAACCTTCTTACATCTTAGAGGTAAAGAGGAGCTTGGAGACTTCGAACCTTTCATATCTCACTTGCTCATCAAACAACTCATAAAGATGAAAGACTATGGAATGAGCATCCATATGCTCATGCTGCTTCCACAGCTTGGGTACCATCGTGGCTAGCATGATGTAACTCACTAGTTCAGAATCACACACATGTTTCTGATAGGCTAACAATTGGTCCAGAGTTTCGTCATCACTAGGACGAGTGGGAAGAGGCTCTTCGAAGACATATGCAAGCTTTTCCGCCTTGAGAACAATTCTCAAGTTTCTAAGCCAGTCCAAGAAGTTTGGCCCAGTCAATTTATTCAAATTCAAAATAGATCACAAATTCAAAGACATCATGATCAAGCGATTAACCTAGAAATACAAATCAAGCATATATGAGAAAATGATTTTTAAATGCATCAAGATACATTTACAAAATCCCATTCATTTTTCGAATTTCAAAAACCCTCAAAATTAATTCAGGAGATCGTAGGTCTATCTCCGAATAGGTTGATATCCAACATAGATAAGAACAACCATATAGAGAGTCCAACAAGTCATTCTTATCTACAATGGTAGGTATCAAGTATACCAATTGCATATCACATATATACAACTATCACAATGTGCTATCAACAAATTGAATGTTCACACATACATCAGGTTGTTAACTCATTAACAAGTATGCATCATATGCATAGCACCCAACTTCACCTCCCTTCACATCGACTTTGGAGAGAGTCTAACAAGCCGATGCTCCAGGTTAAAGCCAACCCATTAATCGAGAAATAGTTTTAATATGGTTAGAGAGCATTCAACCATTTAGTCAGGCTTTGAGAAAGTCCAACATTCCAAACTAATGATTAACCTCTGACTCTTACCATATTAGTAATAAACTATTCCAATAGTTTGAACATGTTCAGGTTCAAACCGGGCTTGGAGAGAGTACAACAACCCAAACAAGAAACGAAACTCTGGTTCTAACCATATTAATGGAAGGTGTAGGCTTTAATGTTGTGTAAGGGATTTAATGTCTCATCCTCTTTGCATGCAAATAACTATTATCTACATGGCATGACACACATGATATACATCTACATGTCACGACACACATGACATAATGATATGCATCTAATGCAATTATATGGCATACAATTTTGGCATGTACAAATAGTTTCCTTATTTGTCATAATTATTTTGGAAATAAAATATATTTTAGATTTGATTTCCCAAATCAAATCATGATTAAATTAGGAAACAAATTTCCAAATATAATCACATATTTTATTTATGGAAAGTGTTATTTAAGGAAAGTCAAATTTAATTTAGGAAACAAATTTCCTAATTATATTAGGAAATTTCCAATTTGAATTTCCTTATTTGTCATAACTATTTATGGAAATAAAATATGTTTGAGATTTGATTCCCAAATCAAATCATGGTTAAATTAGAAAAAAAATTTCCAAATCTAATCACATATTTTATTTATGGAAAGTATTAATTTCCATAAATACTTCTAAACATTCCAAAAGTAGAAAATTTCCATAAATACTTCTATACTTTCCAAAAGTAAAAAATTTTCATAAATACTTCTAAACTTTCCAAAAGTAGAAAATTTTCATAAATACAATTATGACTATCGCAAAACAATTTTATGATTATGTCGAAACACAGCGTGGCTCTGATACCATTGTTGAGATTCCCCGACACCGCGGCGGGTGTGTGTTCGAACATGTTTCGTAAACATGTGCACAACGGAAGAAATAAAAGCAATAAAACTAATTTATTACAACACACACCACACACATGCAAGATACATCATGTGTAGACATAATCACAGTTTCAAATTTTGCAATAAAAGGAAATTACGCTAGTTATACATGACGTATCACGTGTAGCGGGAATGACATCAACCGGAGCAACTCACGCTAGAATTGCCACTATCCGTATCCATGTCGAGTACCATCAGGATAGCTTCGCCAACCTATGAGCCTCATCTTCGTAGGAGTCACTAGCCTCATATCAAAGATGATGTGATCGAGAGAAGATCACAATCTGAATCAAAATTTGGATGCAAAAATAAGTCCCTAAAACTCGCTTCTTCGAAGAGGTATTCATCAACTGATTGACGAATCCTTGGTCCTCCACCTATGAGGATTGCTGGATAACCAATACATGACAAGAAAGTTACTGTCGGAGCTCCAAATGTCATACAAATGACGCTCCGACAAGAAGGAAGCAAGCTATCCAAAACTTGACAGCTTGGTGGAGGACTTGGCGTCGACCAAAGGAAAAAAGAGATGGCTTGTCCTTAGTCACTGGAGCCAAGTAGGGTCGCCAGAGGATCACTAACAGTAGCAGGGGGCCGGCGACAGTAGGTGGCATCAGTGGCAACAGCTGGCGTCGGGAGCAAGAGCCCCTTGGGCAGCGGCGGCAAGGAGAAGAGAGGAAAGGATGCTAGGGTTTCCAAAACCCTTGAACCAATTCATTCTTTTCGAAAAACCCTTAAGTCATGTTTTTATAGAGAACACATTCTCCTAATGGTTATTGGCTCATAACCAAAACCCGTTAACCTACTCCAATAACTTAAGTTAAAATAAACCAAACCACGTTGGTCTATTTTAAATTAAAACGAACCGAACCAACTTTGGTTGATTCATTTAAAACAAACCAAACCACTTTGGTTTTTTTTCCACCATTGGATTAGAACCAAACGAATTTGGTTCATCCATTATGTCTTCATAGGACTCGGCCCATCCATGCTTCCGATGCGACTGAAACCATTTCATACTCCCTCTTTGTTTGGTCCAACCAAACCTAGTCTCTCTCGATCTGAGAATCCTATTCTCAAACTCGTTTTAAAGCCTTCGGATAATGCTCATTGTGCATGTGACTGAATAGGTTCCCTATTTATATTGGTCATCTATAATTAATCATTAATTATAGAATGATCATTAGTGGCACCTAGTAGTATATCATGATTCCCAATTAACCGAAAAATCAACGGTTGATCCCAAAACACTTCTGAAATCCTTCAGCAGCTACAATGAATCATGTCCCATTCCTTTCACTCATCTTATACCCACTTGGTTCAGGACATGGTCTATTGTGTTAGTCCCCACTAGGTTGACTATGTCACACCTAACCCAAGTATTACCTCCTCGTCCTCCGGATTCTAGTTACTGCACATGTATCCAAGAGTACCATACTCTAAACATGTAATGTTTTGGCCAAAGACTTTAGTAACAATCCGACGAAAGGCCATAGGGTATACATCTCATCGCAAGAAGCGGTGAATCCTCTGTAGGCTATTCAAACACCTTGGCCACTTTGACTTATACCCAATCATCTCGGGTCTACATCTCTTTGGAGATGCTTGCTTAAGATGTCAAAGCATAAGTCTTCATGACCAAGATGACTTGAATACCAAAAGTCGAAGGAACATCACACTTAAGCTACTGTAAGAACTTCATTGACATATCCTTATATGTAGAGAACCATATGCAGTCTTACAGCTGGTCACTTTAATGAACTAGTTACCATAACTAGCATCCACGATCAACTCCCGACATCCCAATGTCACCAGCCAATGAGGAACAACTGCTTGGATAAACCAAAGAGTATACCTTGTGCTAGTCTCAATAGAATCGATGGCATCTGAATCCATCAATTCATCAGTTAGGGATAATTCCAATACATCACAATTACACATGTAGAGATACTCACTAGTTGCGATCCAATCACAAACTCTCTCATGATGTGAATCGTATTGTGGACATTCAGTAAATGAGTTTAAGATCCAATCAAATACATGAAAACATGTATACTCAAATAGTGAATCTTCATTTATCAAATAAATGGTACAACCATAAGACGATTGCCTTTGGACACCTCTCATATATTACTAACAGCTTTGTCTTCTTAAGATTGAGTTCAGTAGTTCGTAATATTCTCAACAACTCAGGTAATGGCTTGTCAATTTCATTCATGTTGTAGTTCATGAAAAATTAACTATAGCCTTCTAGCAGTGACTGAAGAACAAGGTCATTGGCCAGCTCTTGGCCCAATGGAAATCTCAATCTTTGTTGGTTCTTAACGTACCTAATCATCTTGAGTACATGAGTGCCTATGGGAGTTTCTTCTTGCATTTTGTATTGAAACAAGCCCTTTGATACTTTGTATCTCTCGTGCCTTGCTTGTCCCTGATATAGTTGTTTCAAATGCTCAACCATACCATAGGCATCCATGTTCTCATGTTGCTTATAAAGCCCAGAGGTCATGGTGGCAAGCATAAGGCATGACACATCCAATGCGTCATCTTGATGCTTCTTATAAGCATCCTTGTCAGAACGAGTGACCATAGGGGCGGGTTGTTCAGGAGTGGATTGCTCTAGGACATACAATTTTCGTTCTTTCTTGAGAATTATCCTTAAGTTCCTGTACTGTTAGGGCAATCAACCCGTGATATGATTTTGATGTGTGTGGCAAAGGGTTTAAGTTAGGATGTTTGGATTTGATATGTGCGTTGAAGTCTTGCAGGACTTAGTAATTCGCACATGGAGCATTGGTGAGTTTCACCTCTCATGACTCGATCCTTGAGTTGGTGAAGGATAGCTTTGCGGAAGTCGTGCACTTAGCGCATCCGAGGGACTGCCGGACAAGGAGATTGGAGTAAAGCCGAAGAATGTAGACTTCAGGGCGAGACGCGAAGGATGGCATTGCAGAGACGTGCGCTTGGCGCATCCGAGGGGCATGGTTGAATGAAGACAACTTTAAAGGCGAGGGACTCTAAGGGATGAGAGCGAGCGAATGTAACCCGAGAAGTGTTAGTGCACTTAGGTGGAACTTGGCCAATTGGCTAAGTGTCGGATGGGATTTCCCGACACCAGTCGATTGCCATGTAATGGGAGTCGACTACTCTAAGTTGACTGTGACTCGACTAGTGTTTGAGTCTTGTTCATGTGCCAACAGTCGACTACAATGGATTGGCAATCGACTGTGAGACCACCAGTTGACTGATGAAGGCATCAGTCGACTGGTCGCAAGGGTTTCTGGCATAGAATAGAGTGTTCACTTCCGGCACTCGACTGATAGCTCCATCAGTCGACTGATGTGGGAGACGTTGGATGGAATCCAATGTGGAAGAAGTTGTTATTGGGCAACGACTATGGGATCAGTCGACTGATCGAGGCATCAGTCGACTAGTCCTGTGTCAACGGGAAGAAACCCTCTTCTTCTATAAAAAGGGGTGAGGGCATTTGGGAGCCTAATGCTTTAACTCCTAACAACTCTCAAAGTGCCCTAAAGGATTCCCACTCTTCTTACTTGCTATTATTCCATTCTATTGTAAGAAGAGGGATTGTAAAGAGGTTACCTCCACCTAGTTTTGTGAAAAGGAGAGATCTAGTGGATTTGGCAAATGAGTGATTCACCTTGGACGAATCGGGTCATGGATTAGCGGCGAGGTCGTGAACCACGTTACATCCTCTTGTTAGCAAATTGCTCTTTACTTTGTTTCTATCTTTAATTGTTTGTATTAGTATATTCCGCTTGCGCTAATAGTGTTTGTAGACGAGCAACGAATGAACGACTTCTATTGTCTATGATAAAGGCTATTCACCCCCCTATAGCTGGCCACCATCGACCCTGCAAGTGGTATCAAAGCGAGGTTGCTTGTTGAGGACTAACCGCCGCTACAAGTACTATATCAAGAGATGGCCGACTCTAACATTCATCCACCGAAGCTCGAGGGGAAATTCGCTTGGTGGAAGAAGCGAAAGGAGGTATTTTTCGAAACCGACTTCAAAATTCTATTAATTATGGAAAATAGTTTCTAGATGCCTAGGGATGAAGAAGGGGAGCCATTGGAAAAATCAAGGTGGAGCAAGAGGCAAAGGGAGGAGTACTTGGTGAACTCCAAGGCAAAGCACCACCTCTACGACGTACTCCCCCAACAAGAAGTGAATCGGATAGGGGAATGTGCTAGCACCAAGGAGATGTGGGAGAAACTCATAGAGATTCATGAAGGCACATCCGAGGCCAAGCTAGCAAGGAGAGATGTCCTTCGCTCCCAACTATCCAATATCAAATTTAAAAAGAGAGAGAAGGTAAAATCCCTACACTCTAGGTTTAAGGAAATTCTAACTGGTTTGACAAGTGTAGGGGAAAAGCTCTCCAATCGGGATAAGGTAATGAAGGCTATAGATGCCTTTCCCCGGTCCTCAAGATGGAACTCTATGGTGGATTCCTTCTACATCTCCAAGAACCTAGAAGTTAGCACCTTGGAGGAATTTTTCTCAACCATGGAGCTCCATGAAACAAGGCTCGAAGAAGTAGTAGAAGAGCCAAGATTTCAACCATCAAGATGAGTGGCACTAATGGCCAACAAAGGGAAGAAAAAGATGGAGACCCCCTCCTCCTTCGATGAAGCATCCTCTTCTTCCTCCATGGATAGCACGGAAGAAGCATACATGGTAAGGAAGGTAAGGCGTACTTTGAGAAATTTTAAATTTACTAAATCTAATGATAGGAGAAGAAGACCAAGGGGGAAGGTAATTTGCTATAATTGCTAAGGAGAGGGGCACATAAGGGACAATTGGTCCCTCTTGAACAAGAGGCAAGAGGAGAGGAAGAAGAAGGAAGAAAAGAAGAAGAAGGGGAGCAAGAAGAAAAAGGAAGAGGAGAAGAAGGCCAAGGAAAAGGGGAAGTCCAAGGCACTAAAAGCAAGGACATGGGATGATCCCTCTTCTTCATCATCATCATCCGAAGAAGAAGAACATGTCTACTCAAATCTTTCCCTAATGACATTTGATGACCTAGACTCCACCTCCTCCTCCGAAAAAGAAGAAACAAGCTCAAGTGAGGAGAGCTCAAGTGAAGGGGGAGCTTCTTATACATCCTCCTCATCTGAAGAGGATTTGATAAGTGAGGTAATGAATCTACCTCCCAAGAAAATTATGTCAACGATTTCTAGCCTTACTAAGGAATTATTTACGGCTAAAAGGAAAAATAAATGCATGCTAGCTCAAATTAAGGATTTAGAAGAAAAAATAGAAAAAACATGCTTAAATATTAATGATAACTTTTCTTCTAGCCTTGATGATGCATGCTCACATGACTATATGCCATTTGATGTTAATGATGCATGTATGGATGAAAATAGGGCTTTAAGAGAGAAAGTAGATCATTTAACCAAGGCCCTAGAAAACTTCACCATAGGCTCCAACACTCTTAATATGATCATAGGGAGCCAAAGAGCAAGCTTCAATTAGAAAGGCCTAGGATATAAGGAAAATAAAAATAAAAAGGCCTATAAATATTTAATTGCTAGGTGTCAAGATAAAAAGAAAACAATAGCTAGAAAATGGATCCCTAAGGAATTTTTAGTGAACCCCATAGGAAAGAACTTGTATTGGGTTCCTAAATCCAACCTTAAGGGTTAGAAAAACCCTAGGATAGTCAACCATAAGGATTTCACCTATATTATATTTTTGGTTGATTTAGGATGGTGGGACTAAGTTTTTGAAATAGTGTTGGGTGATGATAATGCACCCTTAAATAGTTTAAATCATGCTCAACACTTAGTGTTATTTGATACTCATGACCTATAAATTTTTAGCATAGTGTTGGGTGATTATAATATTCCCATAAATTAATAATAATGCTTAAATCATGATAGTTAATGTAATTGTTATATATGTTTGCAATCATGGTTTATAATCTTGATATTTGACATATAATCATGGGCAATAAGGTTTTAAATCATGCCTTGGGTTATACTTTACTTACTATCATAATTCATACCTAATGCATGATTATAAATTGATGAATACATTTGTTTCATGATGATAATGTGAAATTAATTCATATATGTCTTTATGATCATGTGGGTTGTTAGGATGATACTTTACTTTGTGTAGAATTGCATGAAATTGACGGCTAAGTATATACAAATACCTTTAGGATACATCTCACACTCACTATAGGCTACCTTGATTAAAAACTTAGCATGAGTGAGATGATAGGATGATACAAATGGTCCACTAATACCTATGGCATTTAGATGGTCATTTAAAATGTCAAAATAGCAATAATAGACTAATCATGGGGAAGGCTTATGTTTAATTCATAGATATATTTCCCAAAGATCATGGTTGGATATTTCATATGTTTTCAAAACAATTTCTTATTTTAAAATCTGTGTGTTCATGTTTTGAAACAATCCAAAGCAAAACTAGGTATTAAAATTGATACAAACTTGATCAAAAACCTAGTTGTTTTTGAAGCTTTTGGATTTTTGGCTAATTTTCGAAAATATAATGAGTTTTTATGAAAAACTATTTTTCATTGATAATGGATCTTAAAAGAAATGTGTTCCCCAAATTTCATGATTTTTTGAATTTTATAGAATTTTTAATGCATTTATGAAATTCACCCCGAAAATCAGAAATTCTGAAATTAGAGTGCTAGTCGACTGGTAGTTTGAACCAGTCGACTGATCAACTGATAACATGCCCAGTAACCTTTTTTAATCATATTTTAAGGCATGTTTTGATTTTTTTTGTTCCCTAGAGTTGATGTCATGCTTGTATAAACTTTGTTTAATATTTTTGATGGTGTCAAAGGGGGAGAAATATGCTTGTTTAAATAAGGGGAGAATTACATTTAGGGGGAGTTTCATCTATTAAGGGGGAGAGTTGATAATCATGTTTATTTACATGCTTTCTTACCTTAATATTTTTATCAAATGTTTACCTAACTTAAACGAATTGCCACACATCAAAAAGGGAGAGATTGTTAGGGCAATCAACCCGTGATATGGTTTTGATGTGCGTGGCAAAGTGTTTAAGTTATGATATTTGGCTTTGATATGTGCATTGGAGTCTTACAGGACTTAGTAATTCGCATGTAGCGCCCGCCCTTATCTGCTCTCAGGGCGGCGCTACTTTTTTTTTTATAACATAACCTATATGGATCATTTCACAATCTACATAATCAACATGTTATCATGACATAAATCTTCTTTTATAGCATGCATCACATATCATAGACCTAATTAGCATGTTAATTTATCATAACATCTTTTATAACATGCATTACATATCATAATCATAATTAGCATGTTAACATATCATAACTTCTTTTATAACATGCATCACATATCATAATCATAATTAGCATGTTACCACATCATATCTCATTTTATAACATGCATAACATAAAGATTAGAGAAGGTAACTATTATTAGCACGATCCATTCATGAGTTCTAACATATCAAACTTTCATAAGTAAGGTGAATAATAACATAAACTAAGTAACATCCAACATGGTACTAATAAATCACAAGTCATAAAAGCGGAAGCAAATGTCTTAAGTTGTTCATTGAGCATATAAATAAAAGCAGAGAGTAATAGGGTCTTTTTCCACCATGCCACTATCACACACATACTACCCCTCCTGCTACTTCCTCTAGTTCATGTTTCCTTTATCTGCAGTATATGGACAACATAAACTATAAGCATATAGCTTTGTAAGATTCTTGCCTACTCACAAAAGCCACAAATTACATCAAATAATTAGAAAACATGAGCATACTAGCATAAATAACATAAGTATTTCATAACAACACTAAACATCAACATACTAACGTAATGAAACATAAGCATGGCATAAAATTGACATAAGCATGCTGAACATAATTAAATCTAAGCAGGGCATAAATTAAACATAAGCATTCATGACATCATCATCAATCCTAAACATGCATAAAGGACATAATCATAAGCATTCTTAAACTTGAACATAAGTATTCATGACATCATCAATCGTAAACATGCATAACGGACATAATCATAAGCATTCTTAAACTTGAACATAAGTATTCATGACATCATCAATCCTAAACATGCATAACGGACATAATCATAAGCATTCTTAAACTTGAACATAAGTATTCATGACATCATCAATCCTAAACATGCATAAAAGACATAATCATAAGCATTCTTAAACTTAAACACAAGAATTCACAATTTCATACAAGACCTTTCTTTTCAAAACATATACATATAGATACTTCAACATAATCATAACATGAAGGGGGTCCCCAGGCTAAGTACCACATAAAGCGCGTTCCCTAATAGGTCAGTAGCTAGCCACAGACCTACTAGAGCAAGACCTCTTTCTTACAGGCAAGACCTCTTACGTCTTCTTATGTCCCTTGGATTTGATTAACGACCACCTAACGGGTCGGGTACTTAACCTCTTACAAAGTAAAATACTTAATTTTCTTTCTTATCTTTCTTATCATATCATAAAGAATGCTCTTAATCCCCAACATAAAAAGGGAAGCATCTCCATCTTATCTTATCATAAAGAGAGATCTTAATCCCAACATAAAAAGGGGAAGCATCTTCTTAGACATTTCATAGAATATATGCATTCATAACATAAGAATACCCTAAAGGGGTCTTAAAGAACAAACATGTTCATCACATAAGCATATTTCATGGCATATTAAATCATAAACATGTTCATCACATAGGCATAATTCATGGCATATTAAATCTTAAACATGTTCATCACATAGGCATAATTCAAAATCATAAACATGTTCATCACCTAGGCATAATTCATGGCATATTAAATCATAAACATGTTCATCACATAGGCATATTTCATGGCTTAATAAATCATAAACATGTTCATCACATAGGCATATTTCATGGCATATTAAATCATAAACATGTTCATCACCTAGGCATAATTCATGGCATATTAAATCATAAACATGTTCATCACATAGGCATATTTCATGGCATAATAAATCATAAATATGTTCATCACCTAGGCATAATTCATGGCATATTAAATCATAAACATGTTCATCACATAGGCATATTTCATGGCATAATAAATCATAAATATGTTCATCACATAGGCATACAACATATCATAATTTCATAAGGAGTGTTTTCATGCAAACCTAGCCCTAAAACCCTAGGTGGCCAAAACATTAGGGGCACCAAAACTTTATTTTTGTCACATAAAATTCATACATGAAGGCATACAACATATCATAATTTCATATGGAGTATTTTCATGCAACCCTAGCCCTAAAACCCTAGGTGGCCGAAACATTAGGGGCCCCAAAACTTTATTTTTGTCACATAAAATTTATACATGAAGGCATACAACATATCATAATTTCATAAGGAGTGTTTTCATGCAACCCTAGCCCTAAAACCCTAATTGGCCGAAAATTGTAGGGGCACAAAACTTTCATTTTTGTCACATAACATTTATACATGAAGGCATACAACATATCATAATTTCATAAGGAGTGTTTTCATGCAACCCTAGCCCTAAAACCCTAGTTGGCCGAAACTTATAGGGGCACAAAACTTTCATTTTTTTCACATAACATTTATACATGAAGGCATACAACATATCATAATTTCATAAGGAGTGTTTTCATGCAACCCTAGCCCTAAAACCCTAGTTGGCCGAAACTTGTAGGGTATCAAGCATCATATTTCTTTCATATATCATGTCCTACAAGAGCAAATATACTGCAGGTGAGGGAATCTTACCACTTATAATTGTTACCCCTTAATAAGAGAGAGACCTTGATTGGAGAGGAGACAAAGAAATAATCTTGCCCTAGAACCCTTCTTGGTGCTCTTGACGCTTAGATGAAGGTTAGCCCCTTAGATGAACCCTTCTCTTTGCTTAACTTACTAGGGTGGAACCCTAGTTTGCTTTGGCCGAAACTCAAGGAAGGAGCCCTAGGATTTCGGTGGATGGAGTAAGAAGGAAGAAGAAGTGGTCAAATGAAACTTTCCCTCTTATTTATAAAGGGAGGAAGAGAAGTGTCTCTTCTCTTTTCATGCCTCTTCATTTACCCTCCTCACACTCATCTAACATTTCTCCTCTTTCTCCAACAGTAAGCTACTGCTGAGCACTTGGTCATCACATGCATGGTAAGAGTTAACTCTCACCAAGAGGTTTAAGGTTCAATCCTCACCTTTCCACTTTTATTCTTTTATCATCATTTTTGTTTGCACATGATTCCATATATAATCTACTAGACATGAAATTAAATTTTATACAAAAATTTTGGAGAAAAATTTTGGGGTGTTACAATCCCCCGTACCTTATGAAAAGTTCGTCGCGAACTTAAACAGTTCCGGATACTTTTGTTGCATCTCGTCTTCTCGTTCCCACGTGAACTCTTCGAACCCTTGACTTCGCCATAGGACCTACACTAAGGGTACCTCTTTGCTCCTTAGCTTCTTGACTTCTCGATCTGTTATCTGAACAGGTCGGCTTTCATAACTTAGGTCCCCTTGAATTTCTACTACCATTGGTTCGATCACCTGGTCTGCATTGGGAACACATCTCTTGAGCATTGATACATGGAAGACATTGTGGATAACCGACATCTCCTGAGGTAGCTCCAGCTCATAGGCCACCTTGCCGATTCTTTTCAGGATTTGATACGGTCCTACATAACGCGGACTCAGCTTTCCCTTTCTTCTAAATCTCATTACTCCTTTCATAGGGGTGACCTTGAGGAACACAAAATCCCCAACTTCGAATTCCAATGGTCGGCGTCTCTTATCCGCATAACTCTTTTGTCGGCTCTGAGCAGTCTCTACCCTCTGACGGATAGTTTGTATAGCTCGGGTGGTATCGTCAATAATATCGGCCGGAAGACCAATTTCCCTCCTTTCACCACCCTCATACTAATAGATAGGAGACCTGCATCTTCTCCCGTATAGAGCTTCATATGGTGTCATTCCAATAGTAGTCTGGTAACTGTTGTTGTAAGCAAATTCTACCAAGCACAAATATCGACACCAACTCCCCTTAAAGTCTAGAGCACAAGCCCGCAACATATCTTCCAGCACCTGGTTCACTCTTTTTGTCTGACCGTCGGTCTGAGGATGAAACGCAGTGCTGAATTTCAACTTAGTGCCAAGAGCCTTCTGAACACCTTCCCATAAATGGGAGGTAAAACGGCCATCACGATTAGAAATAATAGACTTAGGCACTCCATGTAATCTGATAATTTCCTTGGCATATAATTGAGCTAGCTGCTCAACCGGATAGGTCATCTTAATTGCCAGGAAATGGCCAGACTTTGTCAACCGGTCTATGATTACCCATATAGCATCATAACCATTTGTTGTTCTGGGTAATCCTGAGATGAAATCCATAGAAATTTCTTCTTATTTCCACTCTGGAATCTGTATCGGCTACAATAATCCTCCAGGTTTCTGGTATTCTGCCTTAACCCTCTGGCAGGTCAGACAGGTGCTGACGTACTGAGCCACATCCCTTTTCATGCCGGACCACCAAAATTTATCTCTTAAGTCCTGATACATTTTTGTAGATCCAGGATGCATGGTATAAGGTGTTCCATGGGATTCCTCGAGTATCTTCTTCCGTAATTCCGGATCGTCCGGAATATATAGTCGGTCCCGGAGGTATAATAATCCGCTGGCGGAAATGCAGAATCCATTATCCCTTCCTTCCAGGACTTTCTGTTTGATCTTCTGGATGTCTGAATCACCATCTTGCTTTCCCAATATATTGTCGAACAATGTCGGTGCTATCGTCATGGTGGAAAGTTGTCCAGAAATAATCTCTATTTCGTAATTCATTATTTTCCTTTTCAGGGGCTGAGATAGCATCGATAAGGACATCAAAGCGGCACAGGACTTTCTGCTAAGTGCATCTGCCACTTTGTTGGCCTTTCCTGGATGATAGAATATATCACAATCATAATCTTTGACTAGCTCAAGCCATCTGCTTTGTCTCATATTTAGGTCTTTCTGAGTAAAGAAATATCTCAGACTCTGGTGGTCTGTATAAATCCTGCACCGAGCTCCGTATAAGTAGTGTCTCCATATTTTCAGAGCGAATACCACGGCTGCTAGTTCTAAGTCATGGGTAGGATAATTTCTTTCGTGCTCCTTGAGCTGTCTAGAGGTGTAAGCGATAACCTTGCCATTTTGCATAAGTACAGCTCCGAGCCCAAGTTTAGAAGCGTCACTATACATATCGAAGCTTTCATTATCTTCAGGGAGAGTCAGAATGGGAGCACTGGTCAGTCTCCTCTTCAGTTCCGTAAAACTCCTCTCACAGTCCTCAGTCCATTTGTATTGCTTGTCCTTTCTGGTGAGGGCTGTCATAGGGGCTGCAATTCTAGAGAAGTCCTCTACAAACTTTCTGTAATAGCCTGCTAGCCCGAGAAAACTTCTGATTTCACTCGCATTCCTTGGCCTATTCCAGTTCCTCACAGCTTCAATCTTTATTGGGTCTACCATGATTCCTTCTTTAGAGATGACATGACCCAAGAATGACACTTGATCGAGCCAGAACTCACATTTGAAGAACTTCGCATATAGTTGCTCTTTCTGAAGAATCAGAGTAATCGCCTGTCTTGGATGTTCGCATGCTCTTCTCGATCCTTTCGAGTAGATAAGAATATCGTCGATGAAAACGATTACAAATTTGTCGAGGAAGGCCAAGAATACTCGATTCATCAGGTCCATGAACATCGCAAGAGCATTGGTTACTCCGAAGGGCATAACTACGAACTCATAATGTCTGTATCTCGTCCGGAAGGCCGTCTTCGGAATATCGCCTGGCTTTACTTTTACTTGATGATAGCCAGACCTGAGATCGATCTTTGAAAAGACAGTAGCTCCCTTCAGTTGGTCGAAAAAGTCATCGATCCTGGGAAGGGGGTACCTGACATTGTTCCTATATGATTTAGATGCCGAACTCTAGTATATCACTTTACTATTACGTTCTTACCTATTCTTGATGGTCACGTTGTTCAGTACTCGGTAGTCTATACACATTCACATAGACCCATCTTTTTTCTTTATGAACAGCACTGGAGCTCCCCAAGGTGAGTGACTAGGGCGGATAAATCCCTGGTCGAGTAACTCTTGTAGCTGTTTCTGAAGTTCCTTCAACTCAGTCGGCGCCATACGGTAAGGTGCCTTGGAGATCGGGTTTGTTCCGGGAATCAATTCGATCTCGAACTCAATTTCTCTATCAGGTGGTAATCCAGGTAGGTCATCAGGGAATACCTCCGGATGGTCGCATACCACTCTGACATCTTCTAGCTTCTGGTTCTTTGCTGATACGGTATCAACCACGTGTGCTAGAAATCCGATGCCTCCATTTTCTAACATTTTTCGGGCTTTCAGCGCTGAGAAGAATTTCCTTGTTCCTTTCTTTGGCTCCCCGATAAACTCAAATGAAACCTCTGCCGGTCAAGATCACCTTCCGTTTACGGCACTCAATTGAAGCGCCGTACTTGTGCAGAAAATCCATGCCCAATATAACATCATAGTCCCGCATATCCAGAACTATCAGGTCACAATAGAGCTCCCTGCCTGCGAGTCTAATTGGTGCGGCGCGCAGAATATGGGTGGATGGCATCACTTCTCCCGAAGGTAACGTTGTTAAGAATTTATAGTCCAAAATTTGGGGATGCCTATCTATCTTTCTTATGAAAGGCGTAGAGATGAACGAATGGGTTGCCCCAGTGTCAAACAATACAGTAGCATACTGACTGAAAATAAATATCTGACCTGTGACAACCGTCGAGGCACTCGGTACATCTTCTCTGGTGAAGAACACCCTGGTATTTGTCACAACGGGTGGGGCTTCCAGTCTCCCTTGGCTTATCTGAGGACCCTCTATCGTAGCCTGCATCTAGTGAAGCTGTGGAGGAGCACCACAGTGCGACATCTTCTTTGAGGAGGTGCTGAACTCGAGTATGGCGATTCGGGCTATGTGTCCCTCGATCCACACAATCAGAACACTTCCTCGTGCCCTGACGACATTCCCCCGGATGCTTCTTCCCACATGTAGGATAGTCAGGATACATAGTTTGGTTGTTTCCTGGGCCCCCTTTTGGGCCATTCCACTGTTTCTTCTTGCCACTGCGGTGCCTCTTCTAGCTAGTATTCTGATATTTCTGACCTCCGGTCAGTGCCTTATTCTGCTGGCTGATGTTGTTCAGGTAGTGCTCGGTGATCAGGGCACTACTGAACAGCTCTTCAGCGGTCTGGGGTCGATTGACTCTGCCGGCCACATTCAGGGCTATCTCCGGTCGTAACATTTTCAGCATGAGTCTGATCCTCTCCCTTTCTGTAGTGACTAATTCTGGGCAGAGACATGCCAGTCGGTTGAACCTTTTCATAGCTTCACTGACTGATAGATCGCCTTGTCAGAACTCGAGGAACTCATCGTAGTGCTTATTTGTGATCCGTCTCTGAAAGAACTCCTTGAAGAACTCAGATTCAAAGTCTGTCCACCTCATTTGATTTACTTGTCTCTTTGCTTTGACTCTCTCCCACCACATCCTTGCATCTCCAAAAAGACAGAATGAGACACATTTTATCTTTTCATGCTCGGGCCAATCCAGCAGCTCCACGATGCTCTCAACTATTTTGAACCAGGCTTGGGCATCCCATGGTTCGCAGGCACCTGAGAAATTTTCGGGTTTCAGCCTCTGCCACTGAATCAGATAAGCTTCGGGTCGGACCCCGGTGGCAGCATTGACTAGTGGTGCTTGCACCATAGTGGTCGTGTTTGGCATCACGTTCTGCATCTCTGGTGTGGAGGTAGGGTTCCCTTGTTGATTCATGAGAGCATTGATAATTAGCTGTTGGTCTGCGACCTGACGTTGTAGCTCGGTAACCACATGCATCAAATCTGGTGGGGGTGCTGATTCATTCCCTCTATTACTACGTCTCTCAGCCATGTTATCTAAGTGATAAATAAATAATTAAGGTATTATTATAATTTCTACTCATATACATGCATCTAAACATTCCTTCTCATAAACAAGGTATGGTATCCTTTCTAGTTGTATTTCTAGGTTAGAAACATGTTTACATCATATAAAGCATGGTAAGGTATCATTACTATCTAAGTCACAAGTATGGTTCCATTCTACTAAAACATGATGAGGTATTATTTCTATCTAGATAGAAGACATTCTTCAATATAAAAGAAACTTAGGTATGCATAAAGTTACTTACTTGGAAATAGCAGGATGGAGGCTTGATATGTGATAGTGGAAAGGTGAACCCGCTCTGATACCAACCTGTAGCGCCCGCCCTTATCTGCTCTCAGGGCGGCGCTACTTTTTTTTTTATAACATAACCTATATGGATCATTTCACAATCTACATAATCAACATGTTATCCTGACATAAATCTTCTTTTATAGCATGCATCACATATCATAGACCTAATTAGCATGTTAACTTATCATAACTTCTTTTATAACATGCATTACATATCATAATCATAATTAGCATGTTAACATATCATAACTTCTTTTATAACATGCATCACATATCATAATCATAATTAGCATGTTACCACATCATATCTCATTTTATAACATGCATAACATAAAGATTAGAGAAGGTAACTGTTGGTGCAGTAGGCACCTAAGTCGAACCTGAGTTTTGATTATAGCAAACAATACAATGTTAAACTTATGTCGTTATCTCACGAGCTGAATCGAGTGTGCAGAAGATTGCTAAAGCTGGAGCTGAAGGTTAGCGACACCCGGAGGAAGCCGGGTGGTCGGGCAACACTCGAGTGACTTCGGAGGGAGCCGAAGAAATCGAGTGGAAGGCCGGAAGCAAAAGCAACATGGTAAGTATCGAGGTAAGCTCGTGTGTGTGAGCGTAAGTGAGGTCGTATCCTTCTTACGGGGATGGTCTTAAGCGTAGATTCGACCAAAAACATCCCATCGATGGTCTCGGTCGAGATCGGACGGTCGAAGGCCGTCGAAATAATGTTTTCTTTGAGCTAACTTTGCCTTGCAGCTAGCATCGATCATTGCCCGACTTGGAGGACTCATTGCCCTTCATCGATCGTATCTCATCGGCCTCGGTGATGCTACCATCAGTCGACTGATGATGGCCATCAGTCGACTGATGGTCAATGATCAGCTTCGAGGAGTCAAGGCTTATCACCCCATTTCAAGGAGGTTTTGTGTCCATTTGTGATTGGTTGAAGACCCATTCGATGAGGGGATCAAAGGCTATAAAAGGAGGGCTTGTCTTAGGGTTTTTCATCAATTAAAAAGGCTTCCAAGTGCTTCTGATATGTTCCGACTCTCCGACATCCCTATGACGAAGCACTGCCGAGACGACGACTAGAGCTTCAACCTCCATCCTTTGAAGTCATCAGTAACGAAAGTTTAAATTGTATTTCAGTTTATTTTTTAGTAAAGCTTTCATTATAACGAGGAGAGGGGGAGTGTCCCTCTACCTTGAGCTTTTGTCATTTTGTGTATCCGTCTAACTCCTACCTCCAACGAGGAGGAGTTCTTTAGTAGTTTGCCCTCCGTACGTGGTCAAGGACCACTAGGGCCTTGGAGTAGTAGCCTTCGGCTATGAACCAAGTAAAACCCTTGTGTCTATTGTCTCGCTTGTTTTGTTTTTATCTTCCGCTGTGTCTACTCGCATTTTAACGAACGATTTTGAACGAAAAATTTCTATCACTATTCACCCCCCCCTCTAGCGATCCGCTCGATCCAACAATTGGTATCAGAGCTGAGGGCGCTCAGATTCGGTGCAACAACCAATCGAGCAATTTTCTTTTCGTATTTATTGTTTTAAGATTTCTCCCACACTACTAATCCAAGACCAAGTCTTGGTACATAGTTTTTGGTTGTGTTTTTTGCAAGTACTAATCGCCTTCGGAGTACCTCACGATCAAACGAGCATAACCTTTGCTACAAGGGGACTCACGAAACGATCTACCCACCAAATCGAAGCTCTCTGAGAGATCTACACTTCTTATTTGGGTATACCCCCATAACAAGCTGTTTTCATCCTCAAAAATCGATGTTTAGTAGCCTTTCGGGGACATCGAAGGTTGTGAGTACTTACTTTTTATTTAGTTTCTTATTTATTTGCTTAACTTTCTATTTCTCGTTTGATTCTTTTTATTTCCCGCACCACTAATCCAAGGCGAAGTCTTGGAACCCTTTTTCGTGTTTTTTGTATTTTTTTTTGTTCAAGGTTTTCCTTCCAAATGGCCCATCTCGAGGGTTTTAGCACCGTCCGACCTCCGTTTTACAACGGAGATGACTTCCGTTATTGGAAGGGTCAGATGGAATGCTTTCTTAAAACCCAAATCAAGATGTGGATCATAATCCAAATGGGATTCACACTTCCGACTAACGAAGTGGGTGAATCCTTGGATTATGACCAATGGACCATTGTGACAAAAAGACAAATCGAAGCCGACACTAAGGCAACTCAAATCCTTCAATGCGGCCTATCCAAGGAGGAGCTAAATCGCATCGGCCCCTTCATAAGCGCAAAAGATCTTTGGACAAAACTAGTGGAGCTACACGAAGGGATCAATGAAGCCAAGGTATGTAAGCGTGATCTTCTATTCAATAAACTATATAACCTAAAAATGCAGGAACACGAGTCCGCGACGCAACTCCACGCCCGTGTCCAAGACATAGTCAACAACCTACACGCAATTGGGCAAAAGGTCGAAAACCGCGACTTTATAAGGTATGTTCTAAACTCTTTTCCGAGGACTACCTTGTGGGTATCCATGGTCGATGCCTACAAGGTCTCCAAGGATCTTTCTAAACTTTGGTTAGATGAACTTTTTTTTTATTTCGAACTTCATGAGCAGTCTAACTCGGAACCCGAGAAGGGTATAGCACTTTTTGCAGGTTCGAGGAAGAAAACCACAAGCAAGCCACCCCCGAAGGAAGAAGAGGATGAGTCGGATTCGGAGGTCGACTCGGAAATGGAAGCCGAACTAGTCAACCTAGTTCGGAGGATAGTCAAGGGCTGAAAACGAGCCGTCACTCGACCCAACGAAGGTAAGCCTAAAAGTTCAAACATAAGATGTTATGAATGCAACAGGTTTGGACACATTAAGTCCGAGTGCCCAAAACTCAAGAGCAAGGCACCAAAACATAAAAAGGCACTCAACGCTACTTAGGAAGAAGCCTCCGAGGAAGAAGACAACGATCGAGTCCTTATGGCTAAACCGGTGGAATCGGAGACGGAGTCAGAATCGGAACCAGAATCAGAAACCAAAGACGAGTCAGACTACGAAACACTATTCAAGACAAGCCACGGATACGCATCCGGTTCAAAAGATACACTCAAGGTAAGTCGGTCTCTTATTACTACTCTTTATAGTGGAATTAGGTTTTTAAATAAAAAGTTAGCTAAGTCCGAGTCCAAGGTCGAGACCCTGGTTGAGAAAGTTAAACTCCTCAAACACGAGGTCTCCCTAACCTCTTCGACTAGTCGAGTTCAAGAGAAGGACTCAACTCGAGTTGAAAAACTCGAAGTTGAGAACTCACTCTTGAAAAGTCAAGTCGAAGATATTAGGAATACGTTGGAAAGGTTTACTTTGGGATCCAAAGGACTTGACATCCTACTTGGATCGCAAAGGGCTGTGTACAACAAGGTCGGGCTAGGGTTTAGCTCAAACACGACCAATAAGTCGTATATGTCAATCGTAAGTAGACATAGAAAACGTGTCCAAGCATGGGTCCCTAAGACCACCTTGATTTCAAACTTAGGATCAAACCAGTACTGGGTTCCCAAGGACCAAATCCACTATGTGGAGAGACCGAATCGATTCAACGGTCCAGGGGGAGCTAGTACAAAATTTGTTTGTGTTTTAACTTAGAAATTTCATGCTTAGGTTTTTATTTAGTTTGATTTTCCTTTTTAGAATGGTTAGATAGGACTATAACTCGTCAATACTTGATAACATAGTACCAGGACATGGTGAGATGATAGTACGCTAGGAAAGTGGAGTCTTGTGTATTCGGGCTAGATAAGGCGTATCTAGTTCGGTGCACTTGACCGAGTGGAACTAGCGGAAGCTACCTCGCCGTATCCTAGACTAGTTAGACCAGGAAGTGGTCTTAGGTGAGTCAAGTCTCTATTTTCTTGAAAATGGCTTTGTCTAAGGAAGTGGACATTGTTCCAATCAAAGAAGGCCTCTGTGCCTCGCCACGACCTGGAAGCCATGATCTTGAAAAGGTGACTTGATAAGCCTAAGGTCAAATCCGAATCTAACGCAAGGTTGACAAGTGTTTAAGTCATTAAACTTAATTCAACTAAAAAATTGGAAGTCATCTCACAAGAACATATAGGATTAACATGTTTGATCATATAGACATGGGCGAGATGATTTAGGTTAATAATCTTCAACCAATTTTTAATAAATCCAATATCCGATCCAACTACCTTGCGTGTAGGATCAATGGATGTTGGACAGTGGTTGCTCCCGACACATGACCGGGGATCAACTCAAGTTTTCGAAGCTTCGATTCAAACGACAAGGATCGGTAGCCTTCGGAAATAACGGCAAGCTCAAAATCATCGGATCAGGTGATATTGAGCTCAATTCAAATTTTGTTATTCAAAATGTTTTATTAGTAGAAAATTTTCAATATAATTTACTTAGTGTAAGACAATTGTGTGATAATAATTATAAGGTCATATTTCTAGAAAATGAATGCGTAATTAATACAAATGAAACCTCTAAAACAATTCTTAAAGGGACTAGAAATAACAACATTTACACTATCAACTTAACTAACTCCTCAACTAAGTGACTTATGACACGACAAGAGGAATCGTGGTTGTGGCACCGACGACTCGGTCACTCACACCCAAGACTCATCCACAAGATGAGTCAGAGTGATTTAGTCAGAGATTTGCCTAACCTCAACAACATGGATAATAAAATATGTAATGCTTGTCAACAAGGTAAACAATCTAGGACACAACATCAACTAACTAGTCAAGAACGAACCAAAAGTGTGCTTGAGCTCCTACACATGGATCTATTTGATTCACATGGAGCTAAGTCACTTAACGGAAGTAAATTCTGCTTAGTCATAATTGATGACTATTCTAGATTTACTTGGGTTAGGTTCATCAAACACAAAAATGATACCCTAGATCAATTAATCAATCTATTTAAGTTAATAGAAAATCAACAAAGCATTAAAATCAAAAGACTTAGGACTGATCATGGTAGTGAATTCGAAAACCATAGGTTTACAGAATTCTGTAACCTAAATGGATACCACCACGAGTTATCTTGCCCTAGAACTCCACAACAAAATGGCCTAGTAGAACGCAAAAATAGAACCCTACAAGAAGCCGCTAGGACAATGTTAAATGAGTATAACCTACCCGATAGGTTTTGGGAGGAAGCCGTGAGTATGGCATGCTATGTCCAAAATAGAATCCTTATGGTAAAGAGGCACCTTAATGTTGGATCGAAAGTGTCGCTAGAGGGGGGGGTGAATAGCGATACGGTGTCGTTAAAAACTTTTGCAATAAGTAAAAAGCAAGTAGAGAATGCACAGCGGAAATATAAAGTAGACAAGATATTTTTACGTGGTTCACAATCTTTCGATTGCTAATCCACGGCCCTAGTGATCCTTGATCACGTACGGAGGGCAATTCACTAAAACCACTCCTCTTCGTTGGAAGTAGGAGCAACGATTACAAAAAGAAATCAAGGCAAAGGGACACTCCCCCTTTCCTTGTTACGATTAAAGCACAAAGACAATTTAAAGAAGTAGAACTTAAATAAATATACCGACAACTCTTATAAGTAGAAGATGTAGCTTTCGTTGTCGGCGGCACTTCGTCGTAGCAAATGTGAGTAGTAGTAGCGGCGTTACGACGGCGTGTTGAGAGCTCTTGAATTCTTTTTTTTTTTTATTTGCTTGGAGTGAACATGTCTATTTATGGATATTGATCTATGAATTTAGACATAGGTAGTGTCCAAGGTGAGGTTCTTATCCCAACTCAAGGATGAGGTGTTTCATCCAACCACCTTGTGCCACCTCCAACCTTCTTGTGCAACTCAAGGATGAGGTGTTTCATCCAACCACCTTGTGCCACCTCCAACCTCCTTAGCGCCAACTTGAGGATGAGGTGTTTCATCCAACCACCTTGTGCCACCTCCAACCTCCTTGGGCGCCAACTTGTTGGAGCCATTCAACTTTGTGCCACATATGGGAGCCAACCATCTTGTGCCAACTCACCTTATTTTGGGCGTCCACCACAAGGAAGCTTGGTGATGGTTTGGATGTCCACCTTGATGCCACATCACCCTTTGTACCAAAACACGAGTCAAGTCCAAATTCACCCCCTTGAAATTCGAGCTCTTCTCGAGGCTGGAACTTGACTAGCAGTTGGCGTAGTCAAAGGGTTTTGGGCTCTGATACAAGTTAGCTTAAAATATAAAGTACGATGGTTCTAACCATCTGATCTCGACCTAGACCTTCCATTGGAGGTATTGGGTCGGATCTACGCTTAACGACCTTGCTTCGCTTTCACACGAGCTTACCTTGTAGCCTCGCTTCCGGTCTTCACCCGAGTACCTCGGCTTCCTCCGAAGTCCCTCTGGCGTTGCCCGACCACCTCGGTTCCCACCGGGTGTCGCAGACCTTCCGCTCAACTTTAGCATTTCTGCACACTTAATTGAGCTCGTAAGATAACAAATATACCCTTAACTATTGAGCCTTTTGCCATAATCAAAATACCGGTTCGACATTGGTGCCCACTGCACCAACAATCTCCCCCTTTTTGATTCATGGCAAACCGACACAAAAGTTAAGGAAAAATTAAGCATAACAGTAAGCTCGCATAATGATTAAGCATGAATGAGCTAGCATAAAGATTAAATATGAATGAGCTAGCATAATGATTAAGCATGAATGAGCTAGCATAAAGATTAAGTATGAATGAGCTAGCATAAAGATTAAGCATGAGTGAGCTAGCATAAAGATTAAGCATGAGTGAGAAATATTATTGTTTCAAGTTCTCCCCTTTGAGGTAACCTCCCCCTTGACCGAAGGTGAGTTCTTGAAAAATAATTTTTACTCCCCCTTAATAGTTTCTTAAGTAAACGGAATTACTTAATATAAAAGGTAATAATTTTGTTTACTTTCTTCCTTACTTTTGTGACTTTCTCCCCCTTTTGCCTTAACTCAAAAAGTTTGTAAATATATTTTAGGGTTTGTAAGTCCAAGCAAGTTCCCAATATGATTTCTAAGGTAAGACTTAGGCTAATTTCATAAAAAGAAGCAAAAATAGAGTACATATATAGAAAAATTTAAATCCTACTCTATTACGCACATACCTAACTTTTAATGTTGTTAAAGATTAAGCTAAAGTCTTGGAGAGTGTGCTTCATCCACAGGAGCTGAGAGACACACTCACCCATCGCAACGTATTCGGCTTCGGTGGTAGATAAGGCAACGCAATGTCTTTGCTTCCCTCGCACCAACTCACTAGACTCGAGAGGATTTGACAACAACCACTCGTGCTCTTTCTATCGAGTTTACTACCGGCATAGTCGAGTCGGAGTAGCCGATTAGATTAAACTCGGTAGATCTAGGGTACCAAATACCTACGTTTAGCGTGCCCTTTAGATATCTAAGGATATGCTTGACTAGGGTTAGGTGAGACTCCTTGGCACAGGTTTGTAACCTTGCGCGCATACTTACCGCGAATAAAATGTCGGGTCGGCTCGCGGTTAAGTATAGGAGACTTCCTATTGCGCTCCTATAGTATTTTAGGTCAACGGGTTTTCCTTCTACATCTTCGTTTATATTAACATTAGTTGCTATAGGTGTATTAATTATTTTAGCATCTTGCATTCCAAATCGATTTATTAAGTCCTTAGTATATTTTTGTTGATGTAAATATATTCCATCTTTAGTTTGTTTAATTTGTAAACCTAAGAAGAAACTTAACTCTCCTACTAAATTCATTTCAAATTCACTTTCCATAAGTGAGATGAATTCGTTTAGCAGGATCGAGTTGGTAGTTCCAAAAATTATATCATCTACATAGATTTGGGCTATAAAGATTTCTTTTCCTACGGTTTTTACGAATAAGGTTGGGTCGACTAAACCTTGGTTGACGGGGGCGTAGGTCTCATCGTAATCTAAACCTTCGACTTGACTAAACCCTTTTGCGACTAACCTGGCTTTATTTCTAACTACTTCACCTTTATCATCAAGTTTATTTCGAAATACCCACCTTGTTCCAATAATTGATTTTTCTTTAGGTGGTGGTACTAATTCCCAGACTTCATTTCTAGTGAATTGAGCTAGCTCTTCTTGCATAGCAATAATCCAGTCGGGATCAAGAAGTGCTTGTTCAATAGTTTTGGGTTCGATTTTGGAAATTAATGAGATTTGACTAAGGTTTCGATATGAAGCTCTAGTTCGAACCCCTAAATTTGGATCACCTATAACTTGATTGATAGGATGATTTGTTTGAGTCTTAGTGTGACTCGGGTTAGGGTCATCTATCACTTGGTCGATAGGATGACTTGGGTGAGCTCTAGTTTGACTTGGGTTAGAGTCATCTATCACTTGGTCGATAGGATGACTTGGGTTAGGACGAGATTCAAGTTCAAGATCAGAGTCGGGTTCGCTATAAGTTGATTTGCTAGTTGGTTTTGTTAAGGATTGAACGGGTTCGTGTCCTTCGTCGAAAACTATATTAATGGTTTCTTCGACTCTTATGTGTAGGATCAATGGAATTACTAAAGGGTTGTTTGTAAGTTTTTAAACCTAAATCATCTCACCAATATCTACATGATCAAAACATGTTATTCCTATGTGTTACTGTGAGATGACTTTCAATTTTACTTGATTAATTTTAATGAATTTAAATTAACCAACATTAGGTTAGATTCGGATTTAGTCTAAGCTCATCAAGTAATCTTTTCAAGAGATTAGCTTCCAGGTCGTGGCGAGGCACAGAGGCCTTCTTTGATCGGAACAACGACCACTTCCTTAGACAAAGCTAATTTCAAGAAATTGATAACTCGACTTACTTGAGACTACATCTTGGTCTAACTAGTTATTTTTGAAAAGAGGCTCCCCGAGGCTCAATCTTTTCGTAGGATTTTAGTTGGTTTATTTTTGAAAAGAGGCTCCCCGAGGCTCAATCTTTTCGCAGGGTTTTAGTTGGTTATGAGTCCTATCTAACCATTCTAAAAATAAAAGAAAAACTAAGCATGCAATTTCTAAGACTTAACAAAAATACATTTTGTATTGGCTCCCCCTGGACCATTGAATCGAGTGGGTCTATTCACATAGTGAATTTGGTCCTTGGGAACCCAATACATGTTAGATCCTAAAGTTGAAATCAAAGTGGTCTTAGGGACCCATGCTTGGACATTTTTCTTATGTTGGTTTACTATAGACATATATGACTTATTGGTTGTATTTGAGTTAAACCCGAGTCCGGCCTTGTTGTACACGGCCCTTTGTGATCCAAGTAAGAGGTCAAGTCCCTTGGATCCCAAAGTGAACCTTTCCAACGTGTTCCTAAGGTCTTCGACTTGTGTTTTCAAAAGCGAGTTCTCAACTTCAAGCTTTTCAACTTGAGTTGAGTCCTCCTCTTGAATGCGAGTAGTCGAAGAGGTTAGGGAGACCTCATGTTTGAGAAGGTTAACCTCCTCAATTAGGGTCTCGACCTTGGACTCGGACTTAGCTAGTTTCTTATTTAAAAATTTAATTGCACCATACAAAGTATTAAGTAACGACCGACTTACCCTTAATGATTCTTTTGAACCGGATACGGATCCGTGGCTTGTCTTGAATGGAAGCTCATCATCGGATTCGGACTCGGACTCTTCTTCGGTTTCGGAGTCGTGCTCGGTCGGCTTGGCCATTAGAGCTTGGATATCGTCTTCTTCCTCCGGGGGTGGCTTGCTTGGGGCTTCTTCTTCTTGGAACTGCAACTAACGCAATACTCTTCTCGGCACCGGACCACGTTAGTTTGCTCATGTAATTCAAGTTCTGAAAACAATTCGTCTAACCTAATTTTAGAAAGGTCCTTGGAGACCTTGTAGGCATCGACCATGGATGCCCACAAGGTGGTCCTAGGAAACGAGTTAAGAGAATACCTGATAAGGTCGCGATTCTCGACCTTTTGTCCGATGGCATGGAGTTGGTTGACGATGTCTTGGATACGAGCATGTAGTTGAGTTGCGGTCTCGTTTTCCTGCATTTTCAAGTTATACAATTTATTTAAAAGTAAATCTCTTTTACATACCTTCGTGTCGTCGGTGCCTTCGTGTAGTTCCACTAGCTTGGTCCATAAGTCCTTTGCACTAATGAAGGGGCCGACGCGGTTGAGCTCTTCCTTGGACAACCCACATTGCAAGATTTGAGTTGCCTTGGCATCGGCTTCTACTTGTTTTTTCATGGAATTTGACCATTGATCGTAACCCAAAGATTCACCATCTTCATTAGGAAGTGTGAAACCGGTTTGGATTACGATCCACATCTCGATTTGGGTTTTAAGAAAGCATTCCATCCGACCCTTCCAATAAGGAAAGTCATTACCGTTGTAAAACGGGGGTCGGGCGGTGCTAAACCCTTCGAGATGGGCCATTTAAAAACAAGAAGAAGAACGACGAAAAGAATCTTGCAAAACACACACGAAAAGAATATTCCAAGACTTTCGTCTTGGATTAGTAATCTTGAGAAGTAAAAAGATATATAAAATGTAACTTGCAAAAGAAATAAACAATCAAATGCGAATGTCGTTGAAGTTCGGAGGACAACCTTACTCGGGATCTAACCCGAAGGACAACCTTATCCGGATCCTAAAGCCTCTAATGCAATTCTATATGTAGGAGAAGATAAGCAAGTGAAATAATTATACGAAAACAGAAATAAATAAATAAAAAATCTGTAAAAAAAGAAAAACAAAGCTAGATTGGTGGTTTCACCGAATCTTAGCGCCCCCGGCTCTGATACCAATTGTTGGATCGAAAGTGTCGCTAGAGGGGGGGGTGAATAGCGATACGGTGTCGTTAAAAACTTTTGCAATAAGTAAAAAGCAAGTAGAGAATGCACAGCGGAAATATAAAGTAGACAAGATATTTTTACGTGGTTCACAATCTTTCGATTGCTAATCCACGGCCCTAGTGATCCTTGATCACGTACGGAGGGCAATTCACTAAAACCACTCCTCTTCGTTGGAAGTAGGAGCAACGATTACAAAAAGAAATCAAGGCAAAGGGACACTCCCCCTTTCCTTGTTACGATTAAAGCACAAAGACAATTTAAAGAAGTAGAACTTAAATAAATATACCGACAACTCTTATAAGTAGAAGATGTAGCTTTCGTTGTCGGCGGCACTTCGTCGTAGCAAATGTGAGTAGTAGTAGCGGCGTTACGACGGCGTGTTGAGAGCTCTTGAATTCTTTTTTTTTTTTTATTTGCTTGGAGTGAACATGTCTATTTATGGATATTGATCTATGAATTTAGACATAGGTAGTGTCCAAGGTGAGGTTCTTATCCCAACTCAAGGATGAGGTGTTTCATCCAACCACCTTGTGCCACCTCCAACCTTCTTGTGCGCCAACTCAAGGATGAGGTGTTTCATCCAACCACCTTGTGCCACCTCCAACCTCCTTGGGCGCCAACTTGAGGATGAGGTGTTTCATCCAACCACCTTGTGCCACCTCCAACCTCCTTGGGCGCCAACTTGTTGGAGCCATTCAACTTGTGCCACATTATGGGAGCCAACCATCTTGTGCCAACTCACCTTATTTTGGGCGTCCACCACAAGGAAGCTTGGTGATGGTTTGGATGTCCACCTTGATGCCACATCACCCTTTGTACCAAAACACGAGTCAAGTCCAAATTCACCCCCTTGAAATTCGAGCTCTTCTCGAGGCTGGAACTTGACTAGCAGTTGACTGTAGTCAAGGGGTTTTGGACTGCAGTACAAGTTAGCTTAAAATATAAAGTACGATGGTTCTAACCATCTGATCTCGACCTAGACCTTCCATTGGAGGTATTGGGTCGGATCTACGCTTAACGACCTTGCTTCGCTTTCACACGAGCTTACCTTGTAGCCTCGCTTCCGGTCTTCACCCGAGTACCTCGGCTTCCTCCGAAGTCCCTCTGGCGTTGCCCGACCACCTCGGTTCCCACCGGGTGTCGCAGACCTTCCGCTCAACTTTAGCATTTCTGCACACTTAATTGAGCTCGTAAGATAACAAATATACCCTTAACTATTGAGCCTTTTGCCATAATCAAAATACCGGTTCGACTTTGGTGCCCACTGCACCAACACTTAAGACCTCATACAAGATTTATCATGATAAAATACCTAACATCAAGTACTTTAGGGTATTTGGATGTAAGGTACATATCCTAAATACTAAGGATTACCTAGGGAAATTTACATCCAAAACCACGACCGGAATCTTTCTAGGATACTCGACTACAAGCAGAGCTTATAGAGTATATAACCACGACACCCTTAGAGTCGAGGAGACTATCAATGTAGTATTTGATGAAGGACATGAACCTACAAAACCCCCGGCAACCCCAATTAGCGAGCCGACTCATACTAGACCTAACTCTGATCCGGAGATCAGGTCTAGTGTTAATCCTAACCTAAGCCAACCAATTCACTCTATCGACCAAGTGATAGATGACTCCAACCAAACTAGAACTCAAACAAGCCATCCTATGGATCAAGTTGTAGACTAAAACCCAAATCCAACTAGGACCCAAACGAATCATCCTATCGACCAAGTGATAGGTGATCCAAGTCTAGGAGTTCAAACTAGAGCCTCATACAGAAACCTTAGTCAAATATCTTTGATTTCTAAAATTGAACCAAAAACTATTGACCAAGCTCTTCTTGATCCCGATTGGATTATTGCAATGCAAGAAGAGTTGGCTCAATTCACTAGGAACGAAGTATGGGAATTAGTACCACCATCTAAAGATAAAACAATCATTGGAACAAGGTGGGTGTTTAGAAATAAAATTGATGATAAAGGTGAAGTAGTTAGAAATAAAGCTAGACTAGTTGCTAAAGGGTTTAGTCAAGTCGAAGGTTTAGATTACGACGAGACCTATGCCCCAGTAGCTAGATTAGAGTCCATTCGAATGCTATTAGCATATGCAGCACATCGAGGATTTAAATTGTTTCAAATGGATGTGAAATCTGCATTCTTAAATGGATACATTAAAGAAGAAGTTTACGTTAGTCAACCCCCCGGTTTCAAAAGTTTAGACAAACCTGATCATGTCCTTAGGTTAAAGAAAGCTCTTTATGGACTTAAACAAGCTCCGCGAGCTTGGTACGAGAGACTTTCGATTTATCTTATGTCCAAAGGCTTTAACCAAGGTGTAGTTGACCCAACCCTTTTCGTAAAAACCTTAGGTAAAGACATATTCATAGCCCAAATCTACATAGATGATATTATTTTCGGAACCACCAACTCAATCCTACTAAATGAGTTCATTTCACTTATGGAAAGTGAATTTGAAATGAATTTAGTAGGTGAGTTAAGTTTCTTCTTAGGTCTACAAATTAAACAAACTAAAGATGGAATATACCTACATCAACGCAAATATACTAGGGAATTAATTAAACGCTTTGGAATGCAAGATGCTAAAATTATTAATACCCCAATGGCAACTAATGTGAATATAGAAGAAGATTTAATCGGAAACTCAATTGATTTAAAATACTATAGGAGCATAATAGGGAGTCTCCTTTACTTAACTGCAAGCCGACCTGATATCCTATTTGCAGTAAGTATGTGCGCAAGGTTCTAAATCGGTGCCAAGGAGTCTCACCTAACTCTAGTCAAGCGTATCCTTAGATATCTAAAGGGTACACTTAATGTCGGTATTTGGTACTCTAGATCTACCGAGTTCGAACTAACCGGGTACTCCGATTCGGACTATGCCGGTAGTAAGCTCGATAGAAAGAGCACGAGTGGTTGTTGTCAACTTCTCGGCTCGAGTCTAGTGAGTTGGTGCAGTAGGAAGCAACACTGTGTTGCCTTATCTACCACCGAAGCCGAATACATCGCGATGGGTGAGTGTGTCACTCAACTTCTTTGAATGAAGCACACTCTCCGCAATTTCAAGTTAGACTTTATGAACACAAAACTTCACGTAGATAACATTAGTTCAATTAATCTTACTAAGAATCCAATATGTCACTCTAGGACCAAACATATAGAGGTCAAACACCATTTCATTCGAGAACATGTGGCCAACGGAGCCATACAACTCGAATACGTCGAATCAAAGTCTAACTTAGCAGACCTATTTACTAAACCCCTACCCGAATTTAGTCTATTAAGATGAAAATTGGGCATGTGCGTAGTAGAATAGGAACTTGCAAATTATATTTTCTTACTACTATTTCTTAAATTTTCATTTTTATGGAACTAGCATAGGACACCTTAGATATCATGCACCTATAGATTTAAGGAGCCAATACATCTCACAACACATAGGACTAATGTGTTTGTGTACTTAGCCACGTAGATGGGCGTGAGATGTTAGGACCTTACTCCTGGTTCCAGATGTAGAGCTAGTGCATCGCTATGAACCATGGAGTATAATCATACATATTAACCGACTCTAACCAGGACTGGTTGATCTTTCATATGAAACAAGCCAAATATGAGTCGAATATTTTATAGATGAACTTATTTTCAGTATATTATTTTCAAAATAATGTGGAACATGCTTGGACTTTATATTTAACACTTATTTTTGTTTTCCACACACACCCTCACTCTTTTCGATATATGGCAAAAGGGGGAGAAAAAGGCCAAAGTTAAGGGGTCAAATTTTTTTTTATATAACTTAACTCTTACTTTATATTTAAACCAAAAGTTAACTTTAAGTTTTGAAAACTTATTAAGACCAAGTTAAGATAATTCTTAACTTAAACTTATTTGTGCCATCATCGTTTTACTCATTTTTAATGTTTTACTTAAGGGGGAGAAAGGGCCAAGTTAAGAAGAACTCTTAACTTAAACGTTTTACAAAGGCCAACTTTAAGTAATGTTAAGAAACCCTCAAAGGGGGAGGATTAAGGTCTTTCCTCAAGACTCACCCTCGGTCAAGGGGGAGGTTTCCTCATGGGGGAATGCTTGAAGAAAATCCTTACTACTCCAACTTAATCTTCTTTATTTTTTTTTGTTGTTTGTTTCTAATACACATTATTCTTCATGCTTGATATTTACTTAACTTTGTATGTGGGTTTGCCATAAATCAAAAAGGGGAAGATTGTTGGTGCAGTAGGCACCTAAGTCGAACCTGAGTTTTGATTATAGCAAACGATACAAAGTTAAACTTATGTCGTTATCTCACGAGCTGAATCGAGTGTGCAGAAGATTGCTAAAGTTGGAGATGAAGGCTAGCGACACCCGGAGGAAGCCGGGTGGTCGGGCGACACTCGAGTGACTTCGGAGGGAGCCGAAGGAATCGAGTGGAAGGCCAGAAGCAAAAGCGACATGGTAAGTATCGAGGTAAGCTCGTGTGTGCGAGCGTAAGTGAGGTCGTATCCTCCTTACGGGGATGGTCTTAAGCGTAGATCCGACCAAAGACATCCCATACGGACCTTTCATAACTTTGGATCGGCCGAAGACTCGATCGATAAGCTACCATTGATCATCGATCCGATGATGGCCATTAGTCGACTGATGGTCAATGATCAGCTTCGAGGAGTCAAGGCTTATCACCCCATTTCAAGGAGGTTTTGTGTCCATTTGTGATTGGTTGAAGACTCATTCGATGAGGGGCTCAAAGGCTATAAAAGGAGGGCTTGTCATAGGGTTTTTCATCAATTAAAAAGGCTTCCAAGTGCTTCCAATATGCTCTGACTCTCCGACATCCCTACGATGAAGCACTGCCGAGACGACGACTAGAGCTTCAACCTCCAACAATTGAAGTCATCGGTAACGAAAGTTTAAATTGTATTTCAGTTTATTTTTTAGTAAAGCTTTCATTATAACGAGGAGAGGGGGAGTGTCCCTCTACCTCGAGCTTTTGTCATTTTGTGTATCCATCTAACTCCTACCTTCAACGAGGAGGAGTTCTTTAGTAGTTTGCCTTCCGTACGTGGTCAAGGACCACTAGGGCCTTGGAGTAGTAGCCTTCGGCTACGAACCAAGTAAAACCCTTGTGTCTATTGTCTCGCTTGTTTTGTTTTTATCTTGCGCTGTGTCTACTCGCATTTTAACGAACGATTTTGAATGAAAAATTTCTATCGCTATTCACCCCCCCCTCTAGCGATCCGCTCGATCCAACAGTGACTATTATTAGCACGATCCATTCATGAGTTCTAACATATCAAACTTTCATAAGTAAGGTGAATAATAACATAAACTAAGCAACATCCAACATGGTACTAATAAATCACAAGTCATAAAAGCGGAAGCAAATGTCTTAAGTTGTTCATTGAGCATATAAATAAAAGCAGAGAGTAATAGGATCTTTTTCCACCATGCCACTATCACACACACTCTGCCCCTCCTGCTACTTCCTCTAGTTCATGTTTCCTTTATCTGCAGTATATGGACAACATAAACTATAAGCATATAGCTTAGTAAGATTCTTGCCTACTCACAAAAGCCACAAATTACATCAAATAATTAGAAAACATGAGCATACTAGCATAAATAACATAAGTATTTCATAACAACACTAAACATCAACATACTAACGTAATGAAACATAAGCATGACATAAAATTGACATAAGCATGCTGAACATAATTAAATCTAAGCAGAGCATAAATTAAACATAAGCATTCATGACATCATCATCAATCCTGAACATGCATAAAGGACATAATCATAAGCATTCTTAAACTTGAACATAAGTATTCATGACATCATCAATCCTAAACATGCATAACAGACATAATCATATGTATTCTTAAACTTGAACATAAGTATTCTTGACATCATCAATCCTAAACATGCATAACGGACATAATCATAAGCATTCTTAAACTTGAACATAAGTATTCATGACAACATCAATCCTAAACATGCATAAAGGACATAATCATAAGCATTCTTAAACTTAAACACAAGCATTCACAATTTCATACAAGACCTTTCTTTTCAAAACATATACATATAGATACTTCAACATAATCATAACATGAAGGGGGGCCCCAGGCTAAGTACCACATAAAGCGCGTTCCCTAATAGGTTGGGGTAGCTAGCCACCAGACCTACTAGAGCAAGACCTCTTACGTCTTACTAGGACAAGACCTCTTACGTCTTCTTATGTCCCTTGGATTTGATTAATAACCACCTAACGGGTCGAGTACTTAACCTCTTACAAAGTAAAATACTTAATTTTCTTTCTTATCTTTCTTATCATATCATAAAGAATGCTCTTAATCCCCAACATAAAAAGGGAAGCATCTCCATCTTATCTTATCATAAAGAGAGATCTTAATCCCAACATAAAAAGGGGAAGCATCTTCTTAGACATTTCATAGCATATATGCATTCATAACATAAGAATACCCTAAAGGGGTCTTAAAGCATAAACATGTTCATCACATAGGCATATTTCATGACATATTAAATCATAAACATGTTCATCACATAGGCATAATTCATGGCATATTAAATCATAAACATGTTCATCACATAGGCATAATTCAAAATCATAAACATGTACATCACCTAGGCATAATTCATGGCATATTAAATCATAAACATGTTAATCACATAGGCATATTTCATGGCATAATAAATCATAAACATGTTCATCACATAGGCATATTTCATGGCATAATAAATCATAAACATGTTCATCACCTAGGCATAATTCATGGCATATTAAATCATAAACATGTTCATCACATAGTCATATTTCATGGCATATTAAATCATAAACATGTTCATCACATAGGCATAATTCATGGCATATTAAATCATAAACATGTTCATCACATAGGCATATTTCATGGAATAATAAATCATAAACATGTTCATCACCCAGGCATAATTCATGGCATATTAAATCATAAAAATGTTCATCATATAGACATATTTCATGGCATAATAAATCATAAACATGTTCATCACATAGGCATACAACATATCATAATTTCATAAGGAGTGTTTTCATGCAAACCTAGCCCTAAAACCCTAGGTGGCCGAAACATTAGGGGCACCAAAACTTTATTTTTGTCACATAAAATTCATACATGAAGGCATACAACATATCATAATTTCATAAGGAGTATTTTCATGCAACCCTAGCCCTAAAACCCTAGGTGGCCGAAACATTAGGGGCACCAAAACTTTATTTTTGTCACATAAAATTTATACATGAAGGCATACAACATATCATAATTTCATAAGGAGTGTTTTCATGCAACCCTAGCCCTAAAACCCTAATTGGCCGAAACTTGTAGGGGCACAAAACTTTCATTTTTGTCACATAACATTTATACATGAAGGCATACAACATATCATAATTTCATAAGGAGTGTTTTCATGCAACCCTAGCCCTAAAACCCTAGTTGGCCGAAACTTGTAGGGGCACAAAACTTTCATTTTTGTCACATAACATTTATACATGAAGGCATACAACATATCATAATTTCATAAGGAGTGTTTTCATGCAACCCTAGCCCTAAAACCCTAGTTGGCCGAAACTTGTAGGGTATCAAGCATCATATTTCTTTCATATATCATGTCCTACAAGAGAAAATATACTGCAGGTGAGGGAATCTTACCACTTATAATTTTTACCCCTTAATAAGAGATAGACCTTGATTGGAGAGGAGACAGAGAAATAATCTTACCCTAGAACCCTTCTTGGTGCTCTTGACCCTTAGATGAAGGTTATCCCCTTAGATGAACCCTTCTCTTTGCTTAACTCACTAGGGTGGAACCCTAGTTTGCTTGGGATGAAACTCAAGGAAGGAGCCCTAGGATTTCGGTGGAAGGAGGAAGAAGGAAGAAGAAGTGGTCAAATGAAACCTTCCCTCTTATTTATAAAGGGAGGAAGAGAAGTGTCTCTTCTCTTTTCATGCCTCTTCATTTACCCTCCTCACACTCATCTATCATTTCTCCTCTTTCTCCAACAGTAAGCTACTGCTGAGCACTTGGTCATCACATGCATGGTAAGAGTTAACTCTCACCAAGAGGTTTAAGGTTCAATCCTCACCTCTCCACTTTTATTCTTTTATCATCATTTTTTTTTTTGCACATGATTCTATATATAATCTGCTAGACATGAAATTAAATTCTATACAAAAATTTTGGAGAAAAATTTTGGAGTGTTACATCGCACATGGAGCATTGGCGAGTTTCATGTCTCATGACTCGGTCCTTGAGTCGGTGAAGGATAGCTTTGCGAAAGTCGTGCACTTAGAGCATCCGAGGGACCGTCGGACGAGGAGATTGGAATGAAGCCGGAGGAAGTAGACTTCAGGGCGAGACGTGAAGGATGTCACTGCAGAGCCGTGCGCTTGGCACATCTGAGGGACGTGGTCGGACAATGACAACTTCAAAGGTGAGGGACTCCAAGGGATGAGAGTGAGCTAATGTAACCCGGGAAGGGGTAGTGCGCTTAGGTGGAACATGGCCAATTGGCTAAGTGTCAGATGGGATTTCTAGACACCAGTCGACTGCCATGTAATGGGAGTCGACTACTCTAAGTCGACTGTGACTCGACTAGTGTTCGAGTCCGGTTCATGTGCCAACAGTCGACTGCCATGGATTAGCAGTCGACTACGAGACCACCAGTCGACTGATGAAGGCATCAGTCGACTTATCGCAAGGGTTTCGGGCACAGAATGGAGTGTTCGCTTTCGACACTCGACTGATAGCTCCATCAGTTGACTGATGGTAAAATCAGTCGACATATGTGGGAGTCGTTGGATGGAATCCAATGTGAAAGAAGTTGTTATTGGGCAATGACTACGAGATCAGTCTACTGATTAGGGCATCAATCGACTGGTCCTGTGTCAACGGAAAGAAACCCTCTTCTTTTATAAAAAGAAGGGGTGAGGGCATTTGGGAGCCTAATGCTTTAACTTCTAACAACTCTTAAAGTGCCATCAATATTAAGAGCATGTACACCATAATATCCGAGTTCTGATTCAATTATGTAGTCAGCAATAAATTGAATCACCTTTAAGTCGGTCCTGCTCAATACACACAAAGTGTACTAGTGTAATTCTATAGTCAAGACAAACCAATACCAAATTACACTACAACCATATCAATAGTTTGTCCAAAACCATCTCGGTTGTGAGCCTCTACTTATACTCTACAAGGAACTGATAACATGATCTCCCGTGTGACACAACACACCATGTTATCTACAATGTAATATATCAGACAATATGCATAACGATAAATATGCAAATAATGATCATGTGATTCTTATTTCAAAAATAAAGATGTTCATACAAAAGATAGACTTTTCAGTATACATCCCAACAATCTCCCACTTATACTAAAAGACTACGATGTCCTCATATTGCCATACATCTGATTCTCATTCCCTCCACATTCCTATCAAAAGCTCTCGCTTGAAGGGCCTTAGTGGAAAGATATACCAGGTCATCCTCTGATGTAATCTAGGCGATAGCAACTTTTACCCTCTTTACGATTTCTCGTATCAGGTGGTACTTGCGCTCTATGTATTTACTTGCCTTATGGGCTCATGGTTCCTTTGATTTTGCAATTACACCACTGTTATCACAATAAATTGTGATAGTTCTGGGCAAACCAGGAATCACATCCAAGTCCATCAAGAAGTTCCTGAGCCATACAACTTCTTTGGCCGCCTCAGAGGCTACCACATACTCATCTTCCACGGTAGAGTCTGCCATGCATTTTTGCTTGACACTCCTCCATACAATGGCTCCACCTCCCAAAATAAACACAAAACCTGAGGTAGACTTACTGTTATCCCTATCTGATTGGAAGTCAGAATCAGTGTAACCCACAGGGAGTAATTGATCTGCCTAGTACACTAGTATATAAACCCTAGTCCTTCTCAAGTACTTCAATATATGCTTTACCGCAGTCCAATATCCCTATCCTGGATTACTCTGATATCTACTAACCATGCCCACAGCAAAGCAAATATCCAGTCTTGTACATAATATAGCATACATGAGGCTTCCTACTGCCGAAGCATAAGGAACCACCTTCATCTCCTTTATCTCCTTTGATGTTCTAGGGCACATCTCTTTAGATAAAGAAACTCCATGCCTAAAAGGTAGAAAACTTTTCTTAGAGTTCTGCATGCTAAAATGAGCTAAAATGGTGTCTATGTATGAAGCTTGAGATAAGCAAAACATCCTTTTTCTGCGATCCCTTATGACCATGATCCCAAGGATGTGTCCCACTTCTCCCAAGTCCTTCATATCAAATTGTTTGGACAACCATACCCTTACATCCGATAACACCTTGACATTGTTGCCAATTTAAAAAATGTCATCTACGTATAGTACAAGAAATACCACTACGTTTTTGTCACATCTCTTGTATACACAAGACTCATCCGGACTTTGAATAAATCCATAAGACTGGATTACCTCATCAAAGCGGATGTTCCAAGATCTCGAAGCTTGCTTCAATCCATAAATTGACCAATTAAGCTTACACACAAGATGCTCTTTGCCCTTTGCAATGAATCCCTCTGTTTCTCCATATTGATGTTTTCCTCAAGATATCCATTAAGAAAAGTTGTCTTGACATCCATCTGCCACACCTCATAATTCATATGAGCAACAATACATAAGAGAATCTAGATAGACTTAAGCATGGCTACCGGCGAAAAGGTCTCCTCATAATCGATACTATCTTTCTGAGTATACCCTTTCACAATAAGCCTTGCTTTGAAGGTCTCAACCTTCCCATCTATTCCTCTCTTTCTTTTGTAGATCCACTTGCATCCAATGGTTTTTACACCATTGGGTGGTTCTACTAGCTCCCAGACCTGATTTGAATCCATAGATTCTATCTTAGAATTCATCGCACTTTGCCAAGATATTGCATCTTTATCTTGGATTGCCTCGTCATATGTCTAGGGATCAGGTTCATGTTCACCAGGGACCAAATCAGAAGATTCTCACTAGAACATAAATCTCTCAGGTTGTCTAACAACCCTAGAACTCATGGGCTTGTGGTTCATCACATAGTCTTCCTCTAGAAATCTGGCATTCGTGGTAACAATCACCCTTTGATCTCTAGGACTATAAAACAATCCACCTTTCATTCCTTTAGGATAGCCTATGAACATGCGCACTTCTGTACGAGGTTCTAACTTACCAGCATCTGCCTTCAACACATTTGATGAACTCCCCCAAATCCGAATATATCGCAGACTAGGCTTTCACCCAATCCATAATTCTGTGGGAGTAGAAGGCACTGATTTAGATGGTACCAAGTTTAGAATATACACTGTTGTATCCAGAGCATACCCCCAGAACGAATCTGGCAACTCAGAATAACTCATCATCGATCTAACCATCTCCTTAAGAGTCATATTCCTTCGCTCTACTACACCATTCTACTAGGGTGTGCCAGGTGCAGACAATTGGGATTGAATCCCAGCCTCTGATAAGTAATTCCTAAACTCTCCTAAGAGGTACTCACCACCACGATTAGATCGTAGTATCTTGATACTTGTACCATGATGTTTCTCCACATCAGCCTTGAATTTTTTGAACCTGTCAAAGCATTCAGACTTACGACACATCAAGTAAATGTATCCATATCTTGAATAATCATCTATAAAAGAGATGAAATATTCAAAACCACCTCTAGCCTAGATAGAAATAGGACCACACAAATCAGAATGAACCAATTCCAACACATCTTTTGCTCTCTACCCCTTGGCCTTAAAAGGCCTCTTGGTCATTTTACCTTCCAAGCAAGATTCGTAGGTTGGGAATGTTGGGTTTTGCTTATCGAGTCCGTGAGGGGAAACTTCGCTTCCCACTTCACCTCGGTAGCTTGTTCATGGCGATCCCTTCGATGTCCCTGGATTAAAAAAAATTTAATCCTAGACAAAAGGGATTTCCCAAACCACCAAGTCATCGTCGTGCTATTCGTTTAGATAGGTCACTTGAACAAACTAGTTGTTTAAGCGACCATCCTCTATTCTACGAGTAGCCGCAGAATAGACGATGTCTGGATAGCCAATTTTTGTGTTTATGCTCAGGATCCAAGTATTATTTAGCCATATACAGATTTATATCATGCTTATAATTGAAAACCAAAAACAAGCAAGAAACAAAAGAGAAAAGAGAATAGATATACCTCTTGATCTTCTAATGTATGACCTTCCTCCTTTTGGACGTCGTGTGGGCGACGATCTACCAAAAGTCGAAGCTCCTAGATCGTAAATCTTCCTTCTTTGCTCTTCCAAAGCAAGAGGAAGAATAGAAACAAGGTTTTTCTCCTCCATAAAACCAACCAAAAAGGAGCACACAAACTCCTTGCCACCGGCCAACTAGAAGGAGGAGAAGATGATGGAAAACAACCAAGACACCAAGGGAAGCCCTATATCTTGTTTCCACCACCTAAGGAGAAGAGAGGAGGGGCTTTGACTGCCGGCCAAAAGCTGGAAGAGGGATGGAAAACAAGCTAGATGCCAACCAATGAAGGAAGAAGAAGAAAAGAGAACCTTCCTTATTTGGTGCTGCCCTTGCATCCAAACCCTAACCCTAATCCTATCTCAACTAAGATTCCTTCTCTTGCCGCCCAAAACCCTAGCTCTCTTGGATCATTTTCACGCCAACTTCCATGCCCTCCTTTTATAGAGTTAGGGATAAGTCATGAATTAATCTCCTCCATTAGTTCTAGGGATTTAATCTCAACCGTCGGATCTAGAGATTTAATCTCAACCGTCGGATCTTAGAGATTTAATCTCTACCTATGGATCTTAAAATTTTGTTTCTATCCATTGGATCTAAGCTTCATGAGGTGTTAATAGGCTACATTAGGGACCATGAGGAGGAGTTGGATCTTGGCCACCCATGGATCAAGCCCACATAAAGTCCGATCCACTAATGATGATCCAATCCAATAAAGGATCATCATTGATCTACCTCACCAACCCCCATATGATAATATGGGCTCCATATATTATTCATACATTTTCTCCCCATGTTAAAGATCGCGAATGTCCGTCGATTAATTAATTTACTGACCATTAATTAATCAACATCTAACTCCTTGAGTAGTACCACTCAACCTTTTCATCATGCCGGACCAAGTCCACCTGCAGGGTTTACATGATGAACCTTATGAGCTCCTCAAGGGGACATCATCATCCTAATATATAGGACACGGTTTCCTCCTATAATCAACGGCACACCATATAAATAATATCATCTCCCAACTTACCGAGCCTATCGATTTAATCTATAAATCTCGCCCATTGGTAAATTAAAGAGATGAGTACTAAGCATATGTGTTCGTTATTATATCGGGATTAAGAGCATGTACTAAATAATATCTGAGGTCCGATTCAATTATGTAGTCAGCAATAAATTGAATCACCTCTAAGTCGGTCCTGCTCAATACACACAAAGTGCACTAGTGTGATTCTATGGTCAAGACAAACCAATACCAAATCACACTACAACCATTCCGATGGTTTGTCCAAAGCCATCTCGGTTGTGAGCCTTTACTTATACTTTTCAAGGGGTCGATAACATGATCACCTGTGTGACACCATACACCATGTTATCTACAATGTAAAGTATTAGACAATATTGCATAATCATAAAAATATGCAAACAATGATCATGTGATTCTTATTTCAAAAAAAAGATGTTCATACAAAAGATAGACTTTTCAGTATACATCCCTACCGGGAAATCTTCCACCACCAATCAACCCAGAGGTTCATCAACTATCTGTTAGTAATATATGAGAGATGTCCTAAGGCAATCGCCTTATGTATGAACCATTTATATGATAAATGAAGATTCACTATTTGAGTATACATGTTTTATGTATTTGATTGGATCTTAAACTCATTTACTGAATGTCCACGATACGATTCACAGCATGAGAAAATTTGTGATTGGATCACAACTAGTGAGTATCTCTACATGTGTAATTGTGATGTATCGGAATTATCCCTAGTCAATGAATTGATGGATTTGGACACCATCAATTCTGTTGAGACTAGCACGAGGTATACTCCTTGGTGTATCCAAGCAGCTGATTCTCACTGGCTGGAGACATTGTGATGTCCGGAGTTAATCGTGGATGCTAGTTATGGTAACTAGTTCATTGGAGTGACCAGCCGTAAGACTTCATATGGTTCTCTGCATATATAGATATGTCAATGAAGTTCTTAATGTGGCTTAAGTGCGATGTTCCTTTGACTTGCGGTATTCAAGTCATCTTGATCATGGAGACTTATGCTTTGACATCTTAAGCAAACATCTCTAAGGAGATGTGGACCCGGGATGATTGGGTATAAGTCGAAGTGATCGAAGGTGTTTGAATAGCCTATAAAGGATTCACCACTCCTTGCGAGGAGATGTATACCCATGGCCTCTCGTCGGATTGTTACTAAAGTCTTTGGCCAAAGCAATACATGTTTAGAGTAAGGTACTCTTCGATACATGTGGAGTAACTAGAATCCGTAGGACGAGGAAATGATACTTGGGCTAGGTGTGACGTAGTCAGCCTAGTGGGGACTGACACAATAGACCATGTCCTGAACCAAGTGGGTATAAGATGAGTGAAGGGAATGGGGCACGATTCATTCGAGCTGCTGAAGGGTTTCATAAATAGTTCTGGATCAACCGTTAATCTTTTCGGTTAATTGGGGATCATGATGTACTCCTAGGTGCCACTCATGATTGTTCTATAATTAATGGTTAATTATAGACGGCCAACATAAACCGAGAACCTATTTGGTCACACGCACAACGAGCATTATCCAAAGGATTTAAAACGAGCTTGAGAATGGGATTCTCAGACCGAGAGAAACAAGGTTTGGTTGGACCAAACATGAAGCCAGCATGAAATCGTTTCAGTCGCAATGGAAGCGTGGATGGGTCGTGTCTTATGAAGACATAATGGATGAACCAAAATGGTTTGGTTCTAATCCAATGGAGGAGAATAAACGAAAGGGTTTGGTTTATTTTAAACGAATGAACCAAAAGTTGGTTCATTTCGTTTTAACTTAAAATAAACCATCATGGTTTGGTTTATTTTAACTTATCTTAATGGAGCGGGTTAACAGGCCTAATGGTTATGATCCAATAACCATTAAGAGAATTAGTTCTCTATAAAAGAGGGCTTAAGGGATAATTAAGCCCTAATCCAAAAAACCCCTAGGTTAAAGTTGCCGCCCACCTCCTTATTGGAGTTTTCGGCGCCAACCTCTTGCTGCCGCCCATAGCTCCTCCAACCAGCGTCCAGAAGGTAGCTTCCTTCCCCCTCGCCGGCGTCGAGCTGCTGTCGGTTAGTGCTCCGGAGATCTCCTTCAGGTTTGGCATCAAGGTGAGCTCTATCTTCCTTGGTTGGCCGGCGCCTATCACCTCCACCAAAGCTGTCCAGTTTTCTGGACAGCTTGTTCTCCTCTCGTCGGAGCATCGTTTGGACGACGGTTAGAGCTCCGACAGTGGATAACTTATCGGGGATTCGATCTCCAGTAATCCTCTGAGGTGGAGGATGAAGGATTCGTCAATTGGTTGACGAATACCTCTCCGGAGAAGCGAGCTTTGAGAACTCGTATTAGGATCCGAGTTTGGATTCGGATCGTGATCATCTCTCGATCACGTCGTCTTCAACACGAGGCTAGTAACCCATATGAAGACGAAGCTCGTGGCTTAGCGAAGTCATCCCGAGGAACTCGGCATGGATACGGATAGAGACGATTCTAGCGAGGATCGTTCCGGTTGATGCCGTTCCCGCTACACGTCATATGAAAGGTATAACGTAGATAAATTTCTTTTTATTGTAAATTTAAATTTACGGTTATGTCTACACTTGTTGTAATATGCATGCGTGTGTTGTGTGTGTTGTAATAAATGTAGATTTATTATTTTTATTGCTTCCGCTGTGTTCATGTTTATGAAACGTGATCGAACACACACACGCCGCGGTGCCGGAAACCCAACAGTGGTATCAGAGCCCAGGTTGTGTTTCGACATAATCGTAAAATGGTTTTGCGATAGTCATAATGTTATTTCTGGAAATTTTCTAATTTTTGAAATTTAGAAGTATTTATGGAAATTTTTCAATTTTGGAAAGTCTAGAAGTATTTATGGAAATCTTCCACTTTTGGAAAGTTGGAAGTATTTATGGAAATTGATATTTTTCATAAATAAAATATTTGATTAGATTCTAGAAATTTGTTTCCTAATTTAATCATGATTTGATTTGGGAAATCAAATCTTAAAATATTTTATTTCCATAAGTAGTTTTAATGATTTAGGAAATTGGTTTCCTAAATAGATTTTCCTTAATCAAATAATTCCATAAATAAAATATGTGATTAGATTTAGAAATTTGTTTACTAATTTAATTATGATTTGATTTGGAGAATCAAATCTTAAACATATTTTATTTCCATAAATAGTTATGACATATAAGGAAATTATGTACATGACATAATTGTATGTCATGTAATTGCATTAGATGCATAACATTATGCCATGCGTGTCGTGACATGTAGATGTATGCCATGTATGTCATGTCATGTAGATAATAGTTATTTGCATGCAAAGAGGATGAGACATAAAACCCTAACTCAATATTAAAGCCAACACCTTCCATTAATATGGTTAGAACCAGAGTTCTGTTTCTTGTTTGGGTTGTTGGACTCACTCCAAGCCCGGCTCGAACCTGAACATGTTCAAATCATTGGAATAGTTTAACTCTAATATGGTAAGAGTCAGAGGTCAATCGTTAGTTTGGGTTGTTGGACTCACTCCAAGCCTGGCTAATTGGTTGAATGCGCTCTAACCATAATAAAACTATTTCGCGATTAATGGGTTGGCTTTAACTTGGAGCATCGATTTGTTGGACTCACTCCAAGGTCGATGTGAAGAGAGGTGAAGTTGGGTGCTATGCATATGATGCATACTTGTTAATGTGTTAACAACCCAATGTATGTGTAAACATTCAATTAGTTGATAGCACATTGTGATAGTTACATATACATGATATGTAATCGGTATACTTGATACCCACCATCATAGCTAAGAATGGCTTGTTGGACTCACTCCAAGGTTGTTCTTATCTATGATGGATATCAGCCCATTCGAGATTGACCTACGATCTCCGATTGATTTCAAGGGTTTTGAAATTCGAAAAATGAATGGGATTTATAAATGTATATTGATGCATTTTAAAATCATCTTTCTCATATATGCTCGCTTTGTATTTCTAAGTTAATATATTGATCATGATGTGTTTGAATTTGCTCCATTTTGGATTCAAATAAATTGATCGGGCCAAACTTGGACTTGCTTAGAAACTTGAGAATTGTTCTCAAGGTGGAAAAGCTTAATGTCCTCGAAGCGCCTCTTCCCGCCATCCTAGTGACAATGCAACTCGACCAATTGTTGGCCTATCGTAAACATGTGACTTATTCTCGAACAAATGAGTTGCATCATGCTAGCCGCGATGGAACCCAAGCTACGAAAGCAGCATGAGCATATGGATGCTCATATCGTAGTCCTTCATCTTTATGAGTTGGTTGATGAGCAAGTGAGATTCGAAAGGTTCGAAGTCTCCAAGCTACTCTTCACCTCTGAGATGCAAGAAGATTCATCTGTGGTACTGCTCAACATGCTGAAGACTGTGGAGCCTTCTCGAGAAGCATGAGTAGGGACGGTTGTTAGTTGATTCCTCAAGAAAGGTTCTAAGAGGGAGTCAAAGGAACAATGTAAGGGGAAGAAGAAAAGGCTAAAAGGCGTAACCAAAAAGGGCACTTGCCATCATTATGGCAAGGAGGCCATTTATGAAGAAAGTGCAAGATTTATCTTGAGTCCGTGAAGAAGGATAAGGCATCGATGCCCCATCTTCTTCGTAAATCTTCTATTGATTGTCATTCTATTTCTCATACACTTGGGTATTTGATACTGGGTGTGGCTCACATATATGTAATGACATACATGGGCTAAGGAATAGAAGAAGACTCGCCAAGGGAGAGTCAAATTTACGTGTTGGGAATGGAGCAAACTGCAGACTCGCCATCTAACGATTTGTTGAAACTCCTAGGACTTGTCTTAGAACTGACAATTGCTTTTATGTTCCTTCATTGATAAAGAACATCATTTCTATTTCTTGTTTAAATAGAAATGGGTACCATTTGACTTTTAGTAACAATTGTTGTTACATAACTTTGAATGGAGTTCTTTATGGACTGGAACTTTAAGCAATGGTGTTTATACGCTGGACGATCCAAAGGATATTTTCAATATCGGGCGAGCAACAAGCGTGCTCAAAGGATAATCAATTAGACTTATACATGTGGCATTGTCGCCTTGGCCATGTAAGCAAGAAACGCATGTCCGAATTACACCGATGTGGAATTTTGGAATCGCTTGAATAGGATTCATACGATACATGAATCATGCTTAAAAGGCAAGATGACTAAGTTACCTTTACCGAAAAGGTGAACGAGTGGGAGAGTTACTAGGTCTAATACATACCGATGTATGTGGACCTATGTCAACTCAAGCTTTAGGAGGCTATAACTACTTCATTACCTTCACCGATGATCACTCACGGTTTGGGTATGTGTTCTTGATGAAACACAAGTCCAAGCCTTTGAAAGGTTCAAAGAATTCAGAAATGAAGTAGAGAAACAACATGACAAGAGTATTAAAATACTGATCGGATCGAGGTGGTGAATACTTAAGTCAAGAGTTTCTAGATTATCTAAGAGACAATGGTATATTGTCTCAATGGACTCCGCCATATACACCACAATAATGGTGTATCCGAGAGGCGAATCGACCTTGTTGGACATGGTCAGTCAATGATGAATCATGCAATCTTCCCAAGTCCTTTGGGGCTATGCACTTCGCATAAATTGCTTTACTTGTTAAATGTAATGCCTACCAAGGTAGTCTCAACTACTCCATATGAGATATGGAATAGTAAGAAACCTCATGTATCTTACTTGAAGATATGGGGTTGTCCTCGCTTATGTGAAGCGATCGATCGCATAAATTGGATGCTAAGTCCGATAAATGTCTATTTATTGATACCCTAAGGAAACAAGGGGTTACTAATTCTATCATCCTGTGGAACAAAAGGTGTTTGTTTCAAGGCATGTTGTGTTTCTAGAGAAAGAGTTTCTCTTGCAAGAAAACAGTGGGAGTGTCGTCGAGCTTGAGGAGGCTCGAGAGACTCAAATAGACATTGATGAGATACCGGTGAGTACACAACAATGACAACTCATAGTGATGAGCAATCGACCGGACCTATTGTAACACCACATCTTCGTAGATCTGGTAGAACACGCAATATTCCTGAGAGATATGGATTTCTCGTAAGTGAATCGAACGACGTGTTACTCATTGATGATGAGGAGCCTACAGCTTATGAAGAAGTACGACAAGTTCGAAAGGGATAAGTGGCTTGGTGCCATGAAGTCGGAAATGGATTCCATGTATGAAAACCAAGTTTGGAACTTGGTTGACCCACCTGAAGGCATAAAGCCTATAGGGTGCAAGTGGGTTTTCAAGAAGAAAACCGACATGGATGGTAATGTGATTACCTATAAGGCTAGATTGGTGGCGAAAGGATATCGTCAAAAGTAAGGTGTTGATTATGACGAAACCTATTCGCCTGTAGCTATGCTTAAATCCATTCGGATGCTCCTGGCCATAGCGGCTCATTATGATTATGAGATATGGCGGATGGATGTGAAAATAGATTTCCTTAATGGAAACCTGGTTGAGGACGTGTATATGATACAGCCTGAGGGTTTCACATCGGTTAATAAAACCAAGGTATGCAAATTGTGACGGTCCATTTATGGATTGAAGCAAGCATCCAGGAGCTGGAATATCCATTTTGATGAGACAATAAAAAAGTTTGATTTCTCACAAAATCCAGACGAACCTTGTGTGTACAAGAAGGTTAGTGGGAGTGCAGTCGTGTTCCTAGTATTATATGTTGATGACATATTACTTATAGGAAATGATGTTTCAATCTTACAGTTAGTTAAGGTTTGGTTATCCAAGACATTCTCCATGAAAGACCTGGGAGAAGCGACCTACATCCTCGGGATTAAGATCTATAGAGATAGATCAAAACGGTTGCTTGGTCTTTCGCAGTATATATATATAGACCGAGTGCTGAAGAGGTTTAGCATGTCGGAATCCAAGAAAGATTTCCTACCCATCAGGCATGGGGTACACCTTTCGAAGTCTATGTGTCCGTGCACAGAAGACGAGAGGATTTGCATGAGTAAGATTCCATATGCATCCGCAATAGGATCTATCATGTATGTTATGTTATGTATGAGGCCCGATGTATCGTATGCTCTGAGTGTCACGAGCATATACCAGTCTGATCCAGGAATGGATCATTGGGCGACTGTTAAGATGATCCTTAAGTACTTAAGAAGAACTAAGGATGTGTTCCTAATATATGGAGAAGGGTACATGCTGATACGTGGGTATACAGATGCCAGCTCCAGACAGACAAGGATGATTCCATGTCTCAGTCTAGGTATGTATTCACCTAGAATGGAGGTGCAATAAGTTGGAAAGGTTCCAAACTTGACACTATAGCGGATTCTGCCACTAAGGCAGAATACATTGCAGCTTTGAAAGCAGCAAAGGAAGCGGTTTGGATCAAGAAGTTCATCTCTGAACTTGATGTGGTCTCATCAATGATCCAAACATGTGCTTCGCCGCTATCATCTTATCAGAGAGATCATCAGTAGGAAGGAAATACAAATCGAGAAAATTCCCACTGAAAGGAACTTAGCGGATCCTTTAACTAAGGCATTACCTCAAAATAAGTTTAAGGGTCATGTTAGAGCTTATGGTATTGGATACCGTAGCGATTGACATTAGGCCAAGTGGGAGTCTGTTAGTAATATATGAGAGATGTCCTAAGGCAATCGCCTTATGTATGAACCATTTATATGATAAATGAAGATTCACTATTTGAGTATACATGTTTTATGTATTTGATTGGATCTTAAACTCATTTACTGAATGTCCACGATACGATTCACAACATGAGAGAATTTGTGATTGGATCACAACTAGTGAGTATCTCTACATGTGTAATTGTGATGTATCGGAATTATCCCTAGTCGATGAATTGATGGATTTGAACACCATCAATTCTGTTGAGACTAGCACGAGGTATACTCCTTGGTGTATCCAAGTAGCTAATTCTCACTGGCTGGAGATATTGTGATGTCCGGAGTTAATCGTGGATGCTAGTTATGGTAACTAGTTCATTGGAGTGACCAGTCGTAAGACTTCATATGGTTCTCTGCATATATAGATATGTCAATGAAGTTCTTACTGTGGCTTAAGTGCGATGTTCCTTTGACTTGCGGTATTCAAGTCATCTTGATCATGGAGACTTATGCTTTGACATCTTAAGCAAACATCTCTAAGGAGATGTGGACCCGGGATGACTGGGTATAAGTCGAAGTGATCGAAGGTGTTTGAATAGCCTATAAAGGATTCACTACTCCTTGCGAGGAGATGTATACCCATGGCCTCTCGTCGGATTGTTACTAAAGTCTTTGGCCAAAGCAATACATGTTTAGAGTAAGGTACTCTTCGATACATGTGGAGTAACTAGAATCCGTAGGATGAGGAAATGATACTTGGGCTAGGTGTGACGTAGTCAGCCTAGAGGGGACTGACACAATAGACCATGTCCTGAACCAAGTGGGTATAAGATGAGTGAAGGGAATGGGGCACGATTCATTCGAGCTACTTAAGGCTTTTAGAAATAGTTCTGGATCAACCGTTGATCTTTTCGGTTAATTGGGGATCATGATGTACTACTAGGTGCCACTCATGATCGTTCTATAATTAATGGTTAATTATAGACGGCCAACATAAACCGAGAACCTATTTGGTCACACGACAACGAGCGTAATCCAAAGGATTTAAAACGAGCTTGAGAATGGGATTCTCGCATCGAGAGAAACAAGGTTTGGTTGGACCAAACATAAAGCGAGCATGAAATCGCTTTCACCGCAATGGAAGCGTGGATGGGCCGTGTCTTATGAAGACATAATGGATGAACCAAAATGGTTTGGTTCTAATCCAATGGAGGAGAATAAACCAAAGGGTTTGGTTTATTTTAAACGAATGAACCAAAAGTTGGTTCGGTTCGTTTTAACTTAAAATAAGCCATCATGGTTTGGTTTATTTTAACTTATCTTAATGGAGCGGGTTAACGGGCCTAATGGTTATGATCCAATAACCATTAAGAGAATTAGTTCTCTATAAAAGAGGGCTTAAGGGATAATTAAGCCCTAATCCAAAAAACCCCTAGGTTAAAGTTGCCGCCCACCTCCTTATTGGAGTTTTTGGCGCCAACCTCTTGCCGCCGCCCATAGCTCCTCCAACCAGCGTCCAGAAGGTAGCTTCCTTTCCCCTCACCGGCGTCGAGCTGCTGCCGGTTAGTGCTCCGGAGATCTCCTTCAGGTTTGGCATCAAGGTGAGCTCTATCTTCCTTGGTTGGCCGGCGCCTATCACCTCCACCAAAGCTGTCCAGTTTTCTGGACAGCTTGTTCTCCTCTCGTCGGAGCGTCGTTTGGACGACGGTTAGAGCTCCGACAGCGGCTAACTTACCGGGGATTCGATCTCCAGTAATCCTCTGAGGTGGAGGACGAAGGATTCGTCAATTGGTTGACGAATACCTCTCCGGAGATGCGAGTTTTGAGAACTCGTATTAGGATCCGAATTTGGATTCGGATCGTGATCATCTCTCGATCACGTCGTCTTCAACACGAGGCTAGTAACCCGTACGAAGATGAAGCTCGTGGCTTAGCGAAGTTATCCCGAAGAACTCGGCGTGGATACGGATAGAGACGATTCTAGCGAGGATCATTCCGGTTGATGCTGTTCCCGCTACACGTCATACGAAAGGTATAACATAGATAAATTTCCTTTTATTGCAAATTTAAATTTACGGTTATGTCTACACTTGTTGTAATATGCATGCGTGTGTTGTGTGTATTGTAATAAATGTAGATTTATTATTTTTATTGCTTCCGCTGTGTTCATGTTTACGAAACGTGATCGAACACACACAAGCCGCGGTGTCGGAAACCCAACACTATCAACCTTTGAATTCTACTTAGGTTAATATGACTTAACCTTAGATGCCAAAGATATGTTTTGTAACGCCCGCCCTTATCTGCTCTCAGGGCGGCGCTACTTTACTATTTTTTTTTTAACATGTTAGCATAACTTAAACCTTCTTTTGCACATGCGTCACATATCATATTCATAATCAGCATGTTAACATATCTTGTCTCATTTCTAACATGCATAACATAAAGAGTCATTCATGAGTTCTTAAGTAATTGAACAGTAACATAAATAAGCATCATCCAACATGATACTAATGATTCATAAGTCTTCTAAGCGGAAGCAAAGTCTTAAGTGGTTCATTGTGCATGTAATATAAGCAGATAGTAACAGGGCCTTTCTCCACCATGCCACTATCACACACACTTGGCCCTTCCTGCTACTTTCTCTAGTTCAGGTTTCCTTTATCTGTAGTATATGGACAACATAAACTATAAGCATATAGCTTAGTAAGATTCTTGCCTACTCACAAAAGCCACAAACTTCATCAAGCAATTAGAAACATGAGCATACTAGCATAAATAGCCTATGTATTTCATAGCAACACTAATCAACAACATACCCACGTAATAAAACCTAAGCATGACATAGAGTTTACATCAGCATGCTAAGCATAATTAAATCTAAACAGGGCATAATTTAACATAAGCATTCATGACATAAGCAATCCATAACATTATAAATCTTAGACATGCATAAAGTACATAATCACAAATATTCTTAACTCAACTATAAGCATCATAACTTCATAAAATCTAACATGCATAAAGGACCTAATCATAAGCATTTTTAAACTTAACCATAAGCATTCATAACATAAGTATCCGTAACATCATAAATCTTAAACATGCATAAAGTACATAGTCACAAATATTCTTAAACTTAACTATAAGCATCATAACTTCATAAAATCTAACATGCATAAAGGGCATAATCATAAACATTTTTTTTAACTTAACCATAAGCATTCATAACATAAGTATCCGTAACATCATATATCTTAAACGTGCATAAAGTACATAGTCACAAATATTCTTAAACTTAACTATAAGTATCATAACTTCATAAAATCTAACATGCATAAAGGGCATAATCATAAACATTTTTTTTTTAACTTAACCATAAGCATTCATAACATAAGTATCCGTAACATCATAAATCTTAAACGTGCATAAAGTCCATAGTCACAAATATTCTTAAACTTAACTATAAGCATCATAACTTCATAAAATCTAAACATGCATAAAGGACAAGTTCATAAGCATTCATAAACTTTAACTTAAGCATGCACAATTTCATAAAAGTCCTTTCTTTTCAAAACATATACATATAGATACTTCAACATAATCATAACTTGCATGGGGGGCCCCAGGTTAAGTACCACATAATGCGCGTTCCCTAATAGGCTGGGGTAGCGAGCCACTAGACCTACTAGAGCAAGACCTCTTACGTCTTACCAGGACAAGCCCTCTTACGTCTTCTTATGTCCCTTTGGATTTGATTAACGACCACCTGACGGGTCGGGTACTTAACCTCTTACAAAGTAAAATACTTAATTCCTTTCTTTCTTGTCATATCATAAAGAATGCTCTTAATCCCCAACATAAAAAGGGAAGCATCTCAATCTTATCTTATCATAAGGAGAGCTCTTAATCCCTACTTGAAAGGGAAGCATCTCCATCTTATCTTATCATAAGGAGAGCTCTTAATCCCTACTTGAAAGGGAAGCATCTCCATCTCAGACATTTTATAGCATACATGCATTCATAACAGAAGAGTGCCCTAAAGGGGTCCTAAAGCATAAACATGTTCATCGCATAAGCATATTTCATAGGCATATTCATGGCATATTAAATCATAATACATGTTCATCACATAGGCATGTTTCATGGCATATTACCTCATAAACATATTCATCACATAGGCATAATTTCATGGCATACTACATCTTAAACATGTTCATCACATAAGCATATTTCATAGCATATTGAATCATGAACATTTTCATCACATAGGCATAATTCATGACATATTAAAATCATACACATAGCATAACTACATAAGGGGGTGTTTTCATGAAACCCTAACCCTAACACCAAGGTTGGCCGAAACATGTAAGGTATCAAGCTTGGATGTTTGTTACCTAAAATTCCTTCATGAAGCTTATAACTTATCATGGTATCATTAGAAGCATTTTCATGCAACCCTAGCCCTAAATACTTTGGTTGGCCGAAACATGTAAGGGCTCAAGCTTGGGTTTTTTTGTTACCTAAAATTCCTTCATGAAGCTTATAACTTATCATGGTATCATTAGAAGTATTTTCATGCAACCCTAGCCCTAAATACTTTGGTTGGCCGAAACATGTAAGGGCTCAAGCTTGGGTTTTTATTACCTAAAATTCCTTCATGAAGCTTATAACTTATCATAGTATCATTAGAAGCATTTTCATGCAACCCTAGCCCTAAATACTTTGGTTGACCAAAACATGTAAGGGCTCAAGCTTGGGTTTTTTTTGTTACCTAAAATTTCTACATGAAGCATATAACATCTCCTACTTCCCTTAGAAGCCTTTTCATGCAACCCTAGCCCTCAAGACCTTGGTTGGCCGAAACATATAGGGCTATGAACTTGGGTTTTGGCACCTAAAAATTCCTACTTGAAGCCTACAATCTATGATCATATCCTTAGATTCATTTTCATGCAAACCCTAACCCTAAATTCCTTGGTTGGCCGAAACATATAAGGCTATGAACTCCATCTTTCTTTCATGTACATGACCTACAAAGCTCTACAAAGCTAATATACTGCAGGTGAGGGAATCTTACTTCCTTCGCTTTGCTTGGGATATGACCTAATGGAAGCCACCTAGCTTTCTCCTTGCTTGAATGGGGGTTTCGGCCAAAGGATGAAGAGGGAGCTCAATGAGGAAGAAGAAGAGAAGAGGGAAGAAGAAGAAGTGGGCAAATGGGACTTTCACTCTTCTTTATAAAGGGAGGAAGAGAAGTTTCTCTTCTCTTTTCCATGCCTCTTCATTTACCCTCATCACACTTATCTACAATTTCTCCTCTTCCCCTAATGATATAATCCTATTGGGCTTCTGGTTAGTGGGTGCATCTATAGGGCTTGGCTATCTCTAGAGGTTTGGGGTTCAATTCCTAGGCCATGCATCTCTTTTTTTTGGCTATTTTCTTTTATTTTCGGAAAAACCCACATAAAGCCCATTATCGTAAAGCCAAAAATTCTCGTAAAATGGCTAGAAATTTTTACGGGCGTTACATGTTTGGTTCATTTTCGAAGGTTCTTTTCTCTTATTCAATATAGAAGATGAGTTATTTACTTCTATTTGCATCGTGGGAGCTTTTGGTTCAATGGTATATAAATTTCCTATCAATGCACCAGAATAGATAATCTCCCTATTCCTTTTTATAACAACTCTGTCATTAAAAAAAATAGAATATTCATCCAAAAACAATTAAGAAATTGAAATCAAATTCTTTCTAAATAAAGGTACATAAAGGCAATTTCTCAAAACCAAAGTTTTATTTCTATCAAAAGACAAATAAATATCTCCCATTGCAATAGCCGCCACTTTAGTAGCATCGCCCAAGTAAACGGTAATCTCCCCCTTAGCTAGTCATCTGGTTTCCTAGAACCCCTGCAAAGTATTGCATACATGATCAGTGACTCCCGTATCTACATACCAGGTGATGGTAGATAACACCGCTAAACATGTTTCCACAACTAGACCAAAAGATATACCTTCGTTCTGCTTTCGGTTGTGGTAGTCCTTCTTCCCATGTCCAGTCTGCTTGCAAGTGAAGCACTTGCCTTTTGGCTTCTTCACTCCTCCCTGAGATCCTCCCGCCACCTTTGCCTCAGCTTGTTTCTTCTTCTTCTTGCCTTTCAGCTTAGAAGTAGAAACCTTTTGGCCAACCATGTCCTAAGCCTGAGCACTCTGATGAAAAAGCCCCTCTGCCACCTGGAGTTCTGTCAGAAGCTCCGCCAACGAATACAACCTCTTATTCATGTTGTAATTCAGGCGAAACTGCTCAAAACTCCTAGGTAGAGACTGGAGAATGATATCGACCTGGGTTTCCCCATCGATCTCAACTCCAAGGACTTCCAGCTCATTCAAATGAGCCATCACCTTGAGAACATGATCCCTCATGGGTGTTCCCTCGATCATGGTGGTTGTCATCAAGTTCCTCATGGCTTCCTGCCTAGCAGCTTGATTCTGGTGTCCGAAAAGCTCCTTGATATTGAGCATCATGTCATAAGCAGTGGGCATGGCTTGATGCTGATGTTTTAATACATTTGACATAGAAGCCAAAATGTAACACCGCGCCATCTCATCAGCCTTAATCCACTTTTTATAACTCTCTTTCTTCTTTTTCCCATAATCATCTGCAGGCTTAGAAGGACACTCTTCGAAGAGTACATACTTGTACTCCTCAGCAATCAAGACAATATCAAGATTCCTTTTCCAATCAACATAATTGGGTCCAGTAAGTTTATTCTCTTTTAGTATCACAGCAAGCGGGTTGAAAGTCATTTTTGAAAAACCTAAGAATCACATAGATCAAAACATTAGATTTTAAAAAATTATTTATTCCTCAAACAATAAAATTTTAAAATCAACGAACACCTCAAAACACCGAGAATATCTTATGCCACAATCATGTGGACGTATACGAATTCTACATTTGTAAGAGGAGGTTTTACCCATTAATTTTATTATCTTGTCAACCTTACTTTTTGACAAATAAAATTAATAGTTGGTTCCTCTTCGGCCCTACAAATAAAAGCAGTGACTCCGAAGGGGAGGATACTCCTATTTGCATCAAAGTGTTCACCGTTACTCGATACCAAGGAAATTATCTCGGATTATGTGCCTTTCGATGGGGAAGTACAAACACTCCTAAATAATTTCCTATAACCATATTTGACCCTGTGATCCGCAAAACAAACTCATCCGATGGGGAGGAAGGCACTCATAGGCGACGTGAAAGTTTGTTTACATCACATGTCAAATTGTAATGGAGGTCATGGGAATTTTAAAAATATCCCTCTCCCACTTAGTTATTTAAAATTGAGGAATTTTCCTAGAACACGACATGAATATCAAACAAGAAGCAATAAATATGAAAAAAAATATTTTCCAACTATTATGGCTTTTTTTCTTCAATATGCCTCCCGTCATATCGCCATCTCGTTCGCTCCTCCCTACGCCATGTACAAGCCATCCGGAGATCCGAGCCGAGAATAATTATTTTAATTTACATCCATCAATCCTATACTCCACGAAGGAGTGTACATGAAATCTAGATCTAAAGTAAACTAAAATAAAAGAGTGGCTAAACAATGTCATACTTAATTACAAAAATTAAATACTAGCCTCGTCAACCCCGAGGATTCAAATAATAATACAATTACACACATCCAATCACATACACACACATATGGCCATAATAGTTGGATCTTATGCCAGCAACCAAAAAGTTAGCCTACACACATCCTACTATCATTCGGCACATATAATATATGATAAGTGCATAAAAGTAACCGAATCCTAAACACACAAAACTAAAAACCGTGGCTCTGATACCACTTGCGGGGAGAATTGTTTCTCTTTCGGTTGCTTGTGCATGGCGATCCCGTCTACGTCCCCGGATTAAAAAATTAATCCAAGACGAAGAGGGATTACCCAAGCTACCAATCCATCATCGTGCTATTCGATTAGAGTGGTCTCTTGAACAAACTAGTTGTTCAAGCAACCTAACTCTTTTCCTCAACTAGCCACGGAATAGATGATATACGGATTGCCGATTTTTGTGTTTGTCTTTGGGGTCCAAGTAAATTAGCCATATTCAATTTCATACATCATACAAAGAAACAAAAGGAAACCAAAATAAGAAATATACCTCTTGTTTACCTAAGGTCTTCTATTGTCTGTCCTATCCTCCTCTTGGGCATTGTGTGGGCAACGATCCTCCAAGAGATGAAGCCTCCTAGATCGCGCATCTTCCTTTCCTTGTTCGCTCCGAACAAAAGGAAGAAGAAAAGCACCCTTCTTCTCCTTACTTGTGCCAACCACCAAAGACCAATTCCTTAGTGTCCGCCGGCCCTAAGGAGAGGGAGAGGGTTGAGCGCCGACTGATGTGCACGAACGCGACCTCAAATCTCGCGACAGAGATCGTCGAGGACACAAAGCGCATGCTCGTGCTCAACGCCTGCAAGTGCACGGATGTTGTCAAGTAATAAAGATTATCGATCCCACAGGGACTGGGATTCGAATATCAATATATTCAGTGGTTGTAATTGTTTGGAGGTAACTCTAAGAGGTTTCAATATGTGAGGGTTGTTGGTGGACTTTACTCTATACGGTGTCACACGGAGGAGGAAGGGAGTGTGCCAAGGTCTTCAAAGGTGATTCTAGGACTTTGGTTTCGCTTGTGTATCACAAAACAATGCTGTCAATTGGTGTTGTCTAGATGTTTATCTATGGTTTTATGGAAAGGAGATCATACACTCTCCCGATGAGCCGCCGCATCTACCGAGAGCTATCTCCGCCTAAAAGGACGGGATAGACAGTACGAGGATGACAAATCAATCCCTATGATGAACTGTTTTTGATTCCACCGCACCCTTCTACCCACAATTACAGGAGATCAGGTTTACCACTAGGTTCCTTGTATAAAATCCCCTAAATCTTAAATATGAGGGTTGTCACACCTCGTATCGCCTAAGAACAGTAAATAGAAAACCAAACACGCATAGATACAGTAAAAACAACTACCAATTGTCAAATCAAACTCAAAGGCAAAATTTAACATGAACCAACATTGTAATGTGCACACAAGCTACTCCCTAATCCTAGAATCGAAAGTACTACTCCATGTATATGAAGGAAGAATCACAAAGCATGTTTATGTTCGAATACATAAGGAATAAAATGCTGGAACAAAGGATTACAATGCTTTCGTTGTCTTCTCTCCAGCGTTGAAGTGCAAGGCATGGACCTTTGGCAGCATTCCTCTTCCTCGTTGCGAGTTCCTGAAGCTTTTTAGGGCTTCGATGTGTCATCCTAACCGTCGTGCCTCCCCCTAGGGTTTGGGAGGAGCCATCCTTATATAGACATCACCTCGGACCGCTGCAAAATCCGGAAAAACCCTAGTCGTGCAAATCTGGCAGGCCGCCACACGGTCGTGTGGAAACACATGGCCAGGTTGTGTCCGGCCCTAGGGTGGCTGATCTCTCCCATTGGACATGGCCGAGTGTAGCCACATGCCCTAGTCGTGTCCCATTCTGTGTCTAGCTGCAAAATGTCCTTCTTTTGCTCTGAAAGTCCATCTTTATCCCCCGAAATGCTATCCTGCACACAAAAGTACAAACAACAGACCTCCGAACCAGAAAATAGGAAATGCATGCAAAATAGAGTGACATATGCATGAAACTAACATAAAAATGTAATGAGATGTGAGCAAAAACTACTTCTAAAACCCTAAATGTTTTGCTCACATCACTTCCCTTCGACTTAAATCTTTGCTTGTCCTCCAGAAAACCTCAGTGCCATGCAATTTTAAAAAGATATTGTTCCATACTTAGCATGATAAATAAATTTATGAAGTGGTATTTTCAATCAAAGCAAAATAGATATGTTCTACGAAATTCACTAAGTTAGCTTCTCGTGCACGTGCTATGTGAATCTTCTTAGGGGATACTCGTTCCATGGTAAGTTAAATTGTTATCTTATAGCTTTCCTAAGGTCTCTGGCTATTAGGCACTTACCTGCCAAAAGCGAGGGTCGTTCCCTAGATCTAGCACAAAGTCTCAAAGGCGTGCTCAGTATTGAGAGAAATTGGTAGGTGTTGTCCCAGTAACCTAACTCAGTCTCAAAGGGGCACCTAACCATTTCCAACTGTTGGAATGTATACTGAGAAGTCTATCTTTTGTATGAACATCTTTATTTTGAAATAAGAATCACATGATCATTGCTTGCATATTTATGGTGATGCATATTGTCTAATACGTTACATTGTAGATAACATGGTGTGTGGTGTCACACGGAAGATCAAGTTATCGGATCCTTGTAAAGTATAAGTATAGGCTCACAACCGAGATGGCTTTGGACAAACCATTGGTATGGTTGTAGTGTAATTTGGTATTGGTTTGTCTTGACCATAGAATCACACTAGTACACTTTGTGTGTATTGAGAAGGACCGACTTAGAGGTAATTCGATTTATTGCTTACTACATAATTGAATCGGACGTCAGATATTATATTGTACATGCTCTTAATCCCGATATAATAACGGGCACATATACTTAGTATTCATTTCTTTGATATACCAATGAGCGAGATTTATAGATTAAATCGTTAGGCTCGGTAAGTTGGGAAATGATATTATTTATATGGTGTGTCGTTGATTATAGGAGAAAACTGTGTCCTATATATTAAGATGATGATGTCCCCTTGAGGAGCTCATAAGGTTCATCATGTAAACCCTGCAGGTGGACTTGGTCCGGCATGATGAAAAGGTTGAGTGGTACTACTCGTGGAATTAGATGTTGATTAATTAATGGTCAGTAAATTAATTAATCGATGGACATTCGAGATCTTAAACACGGGGAGAAAATGTACATTTAATAAATGGAGCCCATATTAACTTAAGGGGGTTGGTGAGGTAGATCACTGATAATCCTTTAGTAGATTGGATTATCATTAATGGATAGGACTTTATGTGGGCTTGATCCATTGGGTGGCCAAGATCCAACTCCTCCTCATGGTCCCTATTGTAGCCTATTAAAACCTCATGAAGCCTAGATCCAATGGATGAAAACAAAACTCTAGATTCAAAGGTAGAGATTAAATCTCTAGATCCGATGGTTGAGATTAAATCTCTAGATCCGACTGTTGAGATTAAATTCCTAGAACCAATGGTGGAGATTAAAACAAGGCTTATCTCTAACTCTATAAAAAGGGGCTTAAGTGTTGGCATGGAGAATTAAATTGAAGCATGGGAGATTGGGGGTGGGCGGCAAGAGGTTTGGAGTTAGGGTTTGTGCTTGGGCGGCCACAAATAAGGAAAGAGTTTCCTTTCTTCTCTTCTTCCTCAAGGTGGCCGGCGCCCATAATCTTTTTCCAACCCTTGGCCAGCATCCAAACCACTTGATCCTCTTCTCCTTGGCCGGTGGAAACATAGCTTAAGGTCTTCCCTTAGAGCTTTTGGCCGGCATCCATCCTTCTCATCCCTTTTCCTTGTTGGCTGGCGACAAGCATCTTGCTTGGTGCTTGTTGGTTGGCTAAAGGAAGGAGAAGGGTCTTGTTTCTATACTTTCTCTTGTTCGGAGCGAGCAAGGAAGGAAGATTGGTGATCTAGGAGCTTCGACTTTTGGTAGATCGTAGCCCACATGACGTCCAAAAGGAGGAAGGTCATACAATAGAAGATCGAGAGGTATATCGATTGTCTATTTTCTTTTGTAACATGTTTATATTTGTTTTTCAATTATATGAATGTTATATATTCTGTTTTGTAGCTAATATAACTTGGACCTCGAACATAAACTCAAAAGTCGGTGATTCGTACATCGTCTATTCCGCGACTATTCGTAGAATAGAGGTTGGTTGCTTGAACAACAAGTTTGTTCAAGTGACTACTATAATTGAATAGCACGACGATGACACGGTTGCTTGGGTAATACCACTTATCGAGGATAAAAAATTTTATCCGGGGACGTAGAAGGGATCGCCATGAACAAGCTACCGAGTTGAAGTGGGAAGCGAAGTTTCTCCTCCCTTCAAGTGGTATCAGAGCTTCCGAGGCAAAACCCTTCGCTTGGTATCAAAGCCACAGTTTCCGGTTTTGTGTTTAGGATTCGGTTACTTTTATGCACTTTTCATATATTATATGTGCTGGATAATAGTAGGATATGCGTAGGTTAACTCTTTGGTTGCAGGCATAGGATCCAACTATTATGGCCATATGTGTGTATGTGATTGTATGTGTGTAATTGTATATTTTGTTGAATCGTCGGGGTTGACGAGGCTAGTATTTAATTTTTGTAAATTAGATACGGTATTGTTTAGCCACACTTTCTAATTTAGTTTACTTTCAATCTAGATTTCATGTACACTCCCTCGTGGAGTATAGGATCGATGGATGTAAATTAAAAAAAAAAAATTCTCGGCTCGGATCTCCGGATGGCTTGTACATGGCGTAGGGAGGAGCGGACGAGATGGCGATACGACGGGACACATATTAAAGACAAAAGCCATAATAGTTGGAAAATATTTATTTTTCATATTTATTGCTTATTGTTTGATATGCATGTCGCAGGCTAGAAAATTCCTCAATTTTAAATTACTAAGTGGGAGAGGGATATTTTTTATAAATTCCCACGACCTCCAATACGATTTGACATGTGATGCAAACAAACTTGCGCATAAGCTTTGAGTGCCTTCCTCCCCATCGGATGAGTTTGTTTGCAGATCACAAGGTCAAATATGGTCATAGGAAATTATTAAGGAGCGTGTGTACTTCCCCCTCAGAAGGCACATAACCCGAGATAATTACTTTAATACCGAGTAATGGTGAACACTGAGATACAAATATAAGTATCCTCTCCATCGGAGTCACTGCTTTTCTTTGTAGGGCAAAAGAGGAACCAACTATTAATTTTATTTGTCAAAAAGTTAGGTTGACAAGATAGTAAAATTAATGGGTAAAACCTCCTCTTACAAATGTAGAATTCGTATACGTCCACACTATCGTGGCATATGATATTCTTAGTGTTTTGAGGTGTTGGTTGATTTTAAAATTTTATTGTTTGAGGAATCAATAATTTTTTGAAATCTAATGTTTTGATCTATGTGATTCTTAGGTTTTCTTTCAAAATGACTTTCAACCCACTTGCTGTGATACTGAAAGAGAATAAACTTACTAGACCCGACTATGTTGATTGGAAGAGGAATCTTGACATTGTCTTGACTGCCGAGGAATACAAATATGTACTCCTCGAAGAGTGCCCTCCTAAGCCTGGGTATGATTCTGGGGAAAAGGAGAAGGAGAGTTATAAGAAGTGAATCAAGGCCGATGAGATGACGTGGTGTTACATTTTGTCATCTATGTCAAATGTAATGCAACATCAACATCAAGTCATGCCCACTGCTTATGACATGATGCTCAATCTCAAAGAGTTTTTCGGACACCAAAATAGGGTTGCAAGGAAGGAAACCATGAGGAACTTGATGACGACCACCATGATCAAGGGAACACCAGTGAGGGATTATGTTCTCAAGATGATGGCTCATTTGAATGAGCTGGAGGTCCTCGAAATTGAGATCAATGGGGAAACCCAGGTCGATATCATTCTCCAGTCTCTACCTAGGAGTTTTGAGTAGTTTCGCTTGAACTACAAAATGAACAAGAGGTTGTATTCATTGGCGGAGCTTCTGACAGAACTCCAGGTGGCAGAGGAGCTATTTCGTCAGAGTGCTCAAGTGCAAGCAATGATGACCCAAAATGTTTCTACTTCTAAGCCGAAAGGTAAGAAGAAGAAGAAACAAGCTGGGGCGAAGGCGGTGGGAGGAACTCAGGGAGGAGTGATGAAGCTGAAAGGCAGGTGCTTCACTTGTAAGCAGATTGGACACTGGAAGAAGGACTGCCCCAACCGCAAGCAGAACAAAGGTATATCTTTTGGTCTAGTCGTTGAAACATGTTTAGCGGTGTTATCTACCGGCACCTGGTGTGTAGATATGGGAGCCACTAATCATGTATGCAATACTTTGCAAAGGTTCCAAGAAACCAGACGACTGACTGAGGGGGAGATTACCGTGTACTTGAGCGATGCCACGAAGGTGATGGCTATTGTAGTGGGAGACGTTTATTTATCTTTTGAGAAAAATAAAGTTTTGGTTCTTAAGAATTGCCTTTATGTACCTTTATTTAGAAAGAATTTAATTTCGGTTTCTAAATTATTTATGGATGGATATTCTATTTCTTTTAATGACAGAGTTGTTATAAAAAGGAATAGGGACATTATCTATTCGGGTGCATTGATAGAAAATTTATACACACTTGAACCAAAAGCTCCCACGATGCAAATAGAAGTTAATAACTCATCTTCAAATTCCAATAAGAGAAAAGAACCTTCGAAGATGAACCAAACATATCTTTGGCATCTTAGGCTTGGTCACATTAACCTAAGTAGAATTCAAAGGTTGATAGTTGATGGACCTTTGGGTTCATTAGTGGTTGAGGATCTCCCAACCTGTGAATCTTGCTTGGAGGGTAAGATGACCAAGAAACCTTTTAAGGCCAAGGGGTATAGAACCAAAGATGTGTTAGAATTGGTTCATTCTGATTTGTGTGGTCCTATGTCTATCCAGGCTAGAGGTGGTTTTGAGTATTTCGTCTCTTTTATAGACGATTACTCAAGATATGGATACATTTACCTGATGTGCCGCAAGTCTGAATGCTTTGACAAGTTCAAAGAATTCAAGACTGATGTGGAGAAACGTCAAGGTAAAAGTATCAAGAGCCTACGATCTGATCGTGGTGGTGAGTGCCTCTTGGGAGAGTTTAGGAATTACTTTTTAGAGGCTGGGATTCAATCCCAATTGACTGCGTCTGGCATACCCCAGCAAAACGGTGTAGCAGAGCGAAGGAATATGACTCTTATGGAGATGGTTAGATCGATGATGAGTTATTCTGAGTTGCCAGATTCGTTCTGGGGATATGCTCTAGATACGGCGATGTACATTCTGAACTTGGTTCCATCTAAATCAGTGCCTTCGACTCCCACAAAATTGTGAACTGGGCGAAAGCCTAGTCTAAGACATATTCGGATATGGGGGAGTCCAGCACATGTGCTGAAGGCAGATGCTGGTAAGTTGGAACCTCGTACAAAAGTATAAATGTTCGTTGGCTATCATAGAGGAACGAAGGGTGGTTTGTTTTATAGTCTTAGAGATCAGAGGGTGATCGTTAGCACGAACGCTAGATTTCTAGAGGAAGACTATGTGATGAGCCACCAGCCCAAGAGTAAAATTGTTCTGGAGGAATTAAAAGGGAAAGTCACTTCTTTAGTACCACCGGTACAAGAGGATATACCACATGTCATTGCACCGCATGTCACAGAGGATACACAGGTGATACCTGTAGGAATTGCTTCGGAGGCTCATTGGCTCCCATGTTCCCGGATTAAAATTTTCACTAATGAAAAAAATAATCCGGATGGGATGAGTTTCCTAAGCACAACCATTTCGTCATCGTGCTAACAACTTGAGTGATCGCTTGAACAAACTAGTTGTTCAAGCAACCCAACTCTTCTAGTTGGTTAGCCGCGGAAGAGACGACGGACGGATCGCCGGTTTTTGTGTTTGTCTTCGGAGTCCATGATTATACAAATACATACAATTGCAAACTAGTATAATCAACACATATTAACATAAAGATAAGAACATGCAAAGATCAATAAAAGTTGTAAAACTTTTATACCTCTCAATCTTCTATCATATGTCCTATCCTTCTCGTGGACGTCGTGTGGGCGAAGATCCTCCACGAGTAGAAGCCTCCTAGATCACGTTCTTCCTTTCCTTGCTCTATCCGAACAAAGAGAAGAACCAAACAAAAACTCCTTCTCCTTATCTAGAACTGGCCACCCAGCCAAGGAGCTTGATATAAACGTCAGCCAAGGAGTAGCTTCTTGAGCGCCGGCCGACCTTCAAGAAGAGTTGCTGCCAGCCACCAAGGAGAAAGCAAGAGGGCGCCGGCCAAGAACTCCAAGGATAAAACCTAGCCCTTGTTTCCACCGGCCAAGAAGAAAAGGAAGAAAAGAAGAGCGCCGGCAAAGGATGAGAAGAGGAAGAGGGGCACCGGCCAAAACTCTAGGGAGAACAAAGCTTAGCCGCCCAACTTCTCCAAAACCCTAGACGCCCAAAACCCTAACTTCTCTAGGGTTTGTTGCCGCCCACTTTAAGATAGGCAAACCCTAATCTACCAAGCATCCACACCTTGCCGCCAAAGCCTTAGCCCTTTATTTATAGAGTATGGCTTAAGCTTCCTTTAATCTCCACCATCGGATCTAGGGTTTCATCCCAACCGTCGGATCTAGGGTTACATCCCAACCGTTGGTTCTAGAGTTTTGTTTTCCATCCTTGGATCTAGACTTCATGAGGATTATATTAGGCTATGATAGAGACCATGAGGAGGAGTTGGATCTTGGCCACCCGATGGATCGGAACCATACAAACATGATCCATCAATGATGTTCCATTCCACTAGAGGATCATCATTGAATTACCTCACCAACCCCCATAAATCAATATGGGCTCCATATATTATTTGTACATCCATCTTCCCGTGTTTAAGAGATCGAATGTCTGTTAATTAATTGATTTACTGACCATCAATCAATTACCATTTAACTCCTCGAGTAGTACCACTCAACCTTGTCATCATGTTGACCAAGTCAACCAGCTGGGTTTACATGATGAACCTTATGAGCTCCTCAAGGGGACATCATCAACCTAATATATAGGACACGGTTTCCTCCAATAATCAACGACACACCATGTAAATAATATCATTTCCCAACTTACCGGGCATATTGATTTAATCCATCTAAATCTCACCCTTTGGTAAATCAAAGAAATAAATCCTAAGTACATGTGCCCGTTATTATATCGGGATTAAGAGCATGTACAACATAATATCCGAGGTCCGATTCAATTATGTAGTCAGCAATAAATTGAATCACCTCTATGTCGGTCCTGCTCAATACACCTAAGTGTACTAGTGTAACTCTATGTTCAAGACAAAACAATACCAAGTTACACTACAACCATGCCAATGGTTTGTCCAAAACCATCTTGGTTGTGAGCCTCTACTTATATTCTATAATGGACTGATAACATGATCTTCTGTGCCACACCAAGCACCTTGTTATCTATAATGTAAAATATTAGACAATATGCACACATATAATAAATATATAGTTCAAAATATGATCATGTGATACTTATTTCAAAATAAAAATGTTCATACAAAAAGAGCTAGGCTTTCAGTATACATTCCAATAATCTCCCACTTATACTAAAAGACTATGCTGTCATCACACTGCCTTACATCTGATCCCCATGTCCTCCACATGCCTATCAAATGCTTTCGCTGGAAGGGCCTTAGTGAATGGATCCGCCAGGTTATCCTCTGATGCAATCTTGGTGACAGTTACTTCTCCTCGCTTTACGATCTCTCATATCAGGTGGTACTTGCGCTCTATGTGTTTACTCGCCTTATGGGCTCATGGTTCCTTCGAGTTTGCAACTGCACCACTGTTATCACAATAAATTGTGATAGTTCTGGGCAAACTAGGAATCACATCCAAGTCCATCAAGAAGTTCCTGAGCCATACAACTTCCTTGGCTGCCTCAGAGGCTGCCACATACTCAGCTTCCATGGTAGAGTCCGCCACGGATTTCTGCTTGACACTCCTCCATACTATGGTTCCACCTCCAAAAGTAAACACAAACCCTGAGGTAGACTTACTGTTATCCCTATCTGATTAGAAATCAGAATCCGTGTAACCCACAGGGACTAATTGATCTGCCTGGTAAACCAGCATATAATCCCTAGTCCTTCTCAGGTACTTCAATATATGCTTTACCGCAGTCCAATGTCCCTATCCAGGATTACTCTGATATCTGCTAACCATGCCTACGGCAAAGCAGATATCTGGTCTCGTATATAGTATAGCATACATGAGGCTTCCTACTGCCGAAGCATAAGGAACCGCCTTCATCTCCTCTATCTTCTTTGATGTTTTGGGACACATCTCTTTAGATAAAGGAACTCCATGCCTAAAAGGTAGAAAACCTTTCTTGGAGTTCTGCATGCTAAAACGAGCTAGGACCGTGTCTATATATGAAGCTTGAGATAAGCACAACATCCTTTTCTTGCGATCCCTTATAACTTTGATCCCAAGGATGTGTCCCACTTCTCCCAAGTCCTTCATGTCAAACTGTTTGGACAACCATAACCTTACGTTTGATAACACTTTGATATTGTTGCCAACTAACAAAATGTCATCTACGTATAGTACAAGAAACACCACTAGGTTTCTGTCACATCTTTTGTATACACATGGCTCATCCAGACTTTGAATAAATTCATATGACTGGATTACCTCAACAAAACGGATGTTCCAAGATCTCGAAGCTTGCTTCAATCCACAAATGGACCGATTAAGCTTACACACTAGATGCTCTTTGCCTTTAGCAATGAATCCCTCTGGTTGCTGCATATAGATGTTCTCCTCAAGACTACCGTTAAGGAAAGCTGTCTTGACATCCATCTGCCGAATCTCATAATCCATATGAGCAGCTATAGATAAGAGAATCCGGATAGACTTAAGCATAGCTACCGGCGAAAAGGTCTCCTCATAATCGATACCCTCTTTCTGAGTATACCCATTCGCAACAAGCCTAGCTTTGAAGGTCTCAACCTTCTCGTCTACTCCTCTCTTTCTCTTGTAGATCCACTTGTATCCAATGGCTTTCACACCATCGGGTGGTTCTACTAGCTCCCAGACATGATTAGAATCCATAGATTCTATCTATGAATTCATCAACCTTTGCCAAGATACCGCATCTCTATCTTGGAGTGCCTCGTCATATGTCCAGGGATCAGGTTCATGTTCGCTAGGGACCAAATCAGAAGATTCTCCCAAGAACATGAATCTCTCGGGTTGTCTAACAACCCTCCCACTACGACGAGGTGCCTCCTGTGTATGCTCTGTGATACTCGGTGCAGTGACTTGTGGTATCTCTTCTTGTACTGGTGGTACTGAAGTCGGGACTTCCCCTGTCAACTCCTCAAGAACAATCCTACTCGTGGGCTTGTGGTTCATCACATAGTCCTCCTCTAGAAATCTGGCATTCGTACTCACGATCACCTTCTGATCTCTAGGACTATAGAACAAACCACCCTTCATTTCCTTAGGGTAACCAACAAACAAGCGTACTTCTGTACGAGATTCCAACTTACTAGCATCTCCCTTTAGCACATGTGCTGGACTACCCCAAATCCGAATATGTCTTAGACTAGGCTTTTTCCCAATCCATAATTCTGTGTGAGTAGAGGGTACTGACTTAGATGGAACCAAGTTCAGAATGTGTGCTGCCATTTCCAGAGCAAACCCCCAGAACGAATCAGGTAACTCAGAATAACTCATCATTGATCTAACCATCTCCATAAGAGTCATATTCCTTCGCTCCGCCACACCATTCTGCTGGGGTGTGCCAGGTGTGGACAATTGGGATTGAATCCTAGCCTCTAATAAGTAACTCCTAAACTCTCCCAAGAGGTACTCGTCACCACGATCAGATCGTAGTGTCTTAATACTTTTACCTTGACGGTTCTCCACATCAGCCTTGAATTCTTTGAACCTGTCAAAGCATTCAGACTTGCGGCGCATCAAGTAAATGTATCCATATCTTGAATAATCATCTATAAAAGAGACGAAATATTCAAAACCACCTCTAGCCTGGATAGACATAGGACCACACAAATCAGAATGAACCAATTCTAACACATCTTTGGCTCTATACCCCTTGGCCTTGAAAGGCCTCTTGGTCATTTTACCTTCCAAGCAAGATTCGCAGGTTGAGAGATCCTCCACCACTAATGAACCCAAAGGTCCATCAGCTATCAAACTTTAAATTCTTCTCATGTTAATATGACCAAGCCTTAGATGCCAAAGATATGTCTGGTTCATTTTCGAAGGTTCTTTTCTCTTATTAGACTTAGAAGATGAGTTATTTACTTCTATATGCATTGTGGGAGTTTTCGGTTCAAGAGTGTACAAACTGCCAATCAATGTACCAAAACAGATAATCTCCCTATTCCTTTTTATAACCACTTTGTCATTAAAAAAATAGAATATCCATCTATAAATAATTTTGAAACTGAAATTAGATTCTTTCTAAAAGTAGGTACATAAAGACAATTTCTCAAAACCAAAACTTTATTCTTATCAAAAGATAAATGAACATCTCACACTACAATAGCAGCCACCTTTGAAGCATTGCCCATGAAGACGGTAATCTCTCCCTCAGCTAGTCATCGGGTTTCCTGGAACCCCTGCAAAGTATTGCAGGCATGATCAGTGGCTCCTGTATCTACACACCAGGCACAAGTAGATAACACCGCTAAACATATTTCAACAACTAAACAAGAAGATATACCTTTGTTCTTTCGACGAGGACAGTCCGCCTTCCAATGTCCAGTCTGCTTGCAAGTGAAGCACTTGCCTTTCGGCTTCTTCACTCCTTCCTGAGGTCCTACTACCACTTTCTTTGCTCCACCTTGCTTCTTCTTCTTCTTACCTTTCGGTTTAGAAGAAGAAACCTTCTGAGCAACCATGTCTTGAGCGCTTTGACGAAAAAGCCCCTCTGCCGCCTGGAGTTCTGTCAGAAGCTCCGCCAACGAATACAACCTCTTATTCATGTTGTAGTTGAGGCAGAACTGCTCAAAACTTCTAGGCAGAGACTGGAGAATGATATCGACCTGTGTTTCCCCATCGATCTCATCTCCAAGGACTTCCATCTCATTAAGATAAGCCATCATCTTGAGAAGATGATCCCTGATGGGTGTTCCCTCGATCATGGTGGTCGTCATCAAGTTTCTCATAGCCTCCTGTCTAGCCGCCCTACTCTGATGTCAGAAAAGTTCCTTGAGATTGAACATCATGTCATAAGCTGTGGCCATGGCCTGATACTGATGTTGCAGCACATTTGACATAGATGCCAAAATGTAACACAGCGCCATCTCATCTGCCTTGATCCATTTCTTATAACTTTCTTTCTCCTTTTCATCAGAGTCATCTGTGGCCTTAGGAGGACAGACCTCGAAGAGTACAAATTTCTACTCCTCTACAGTTAAGACAATATCCAAAATTCTTTTCCAATCAATATAATTTGTTCCAGTAAGTTTATTTTCTTTTAATATCACAGCAAGTGGGTTGAAAGCCATTTGAAAAACCTAAGAATCACAATGATCAAAATATTAGATTTCAAATATCATTGATTCCTCAAACAATAAAATTTCGAAATCAACCAACACCTCAAAACACCGAGAATATCGCATGCCACGATAGTGTGGACGTATACGAATTCTACATTTGTAAGAGGAGGTTTTACCCATTAATTTTATTATCTTGTCAACCTTACTTTTTGACAAATAAAATTAATAGTTGGTTCCTCTTTGGCCCTACAAATAAAAGCAATCACTCCGATGGGGAGGATACTTTTTATTTGCATCTAAGTGTGCACCATTACACGATACTAAGGGAATTATCTCGGATTATGTGCCTTACCGATGTGGAAGTACACACGCTCCTAAATAATTTCCTATAACCATTATTTGACCTAGTGATCCGCAAACAAACCCATCTGATGGGGAGGAAGGCACTCAGATCCGACCCGCAAGTTTGTTGCATCACACGTCAAATTGTAATGGAGGTCGCGGGAATTAATTAAAATGTCCCTTTCCCACTTAGTAAATTGACAATGAGAAATTTTCAAGCACACACAACATGCATATAAAACAAATCAGCAATAAATATGGAAAAAGCAGAATTTTCCCAACTATTATGGCATTGTTCTCCAATATGCATCCCGTCGTGTTGCCACCTCGTCCGCTCCACCTTTTCCCGTGCATTAGTCACCAAAGAGATCTGAGCCGAGATAAACTATTTTAATTTACATCCATCGATCCTATACTTCATGAAGGAGTGTACAAATAATCTAGATCGAATTTAAACTAAAATGAGTTTCTAAACAATACCGTATTTAATTACAAAAATTAAATACTAATCTAGGCTCGTCAACCCCGAGGATTCAAATAATATACATACAATCACACACAAACAACCACATACACACATATAGCCATAATAGTCGGATCTTATGCCTGCAACAAAAAAGTTAGCCTACGCACATCCTGCTATTATCCGGCATACTCAATATATGATATGTGCATGAAAGTAACTGAATCCAAAACACACAAAATCGAAAACCGTGGCTCTGATACCAATTTGTAGGAATTGCTTCGGAGGCTCATTGGCTCCTATGTTCCCGGATTAAAATTTTCACTAATGAAAAAACTAATCCGGATGGGATGAGTTTCCTAAGCACAACCATTTCGTCGTCATGCTAACAACTTGAGTGATCGCTTGAACAAACTAGTTGTTCAAGCCACCCAACTCTTCTAGTTGGTTAGCCGCGGAAGAGACGACGGACGGATCGCCGGTTTTTGTGTTTGTCTTAGTGGTCCATGATTATACAAATACATACAAATGCAAACTAGTATAATCAACACATACTAACATAAAGATAAGAACATGCAAAGATCAATAAAAGTTGTAAAACTTGTATACCTCTCAATCTTCTATCGTATGTCCTATCCTCCTCATGGACGTCGTGTGGGCGAAGATCCTCCACGAGTAGAAGCCTCCTAGATCACGTTCTTCCTTTCCTTGCTCTATCCGAACAAAGAGAAGAACCAAACAAAAACTCCTCCTTATCTAGAACCGGCCACCGAGCTAAGGAGCTTGATATAACCGTCGGCCAAGGAGTAGCTTCTTGAGCACCGGCCGACCTTCAAGAAGAGTTGCTGCCGGCCACAAAGGAGAAAGCAAGAGAGCGCCGGCCAAGAACTCCAAGGATAAAACCTAGCCCTTGTTTCCATCGGCCAAGGAGAAAAGGAAGAAAAGAAGAGCGCCGATAAAGAATGAGAAGAGGAAGAGGGGCACCGGCCAAAACCCTAGGGAGAACAAAGCTTAGCCGCCCAACTTCTCCAAAACCCTAGACGCCTAAAACCCTAACTTCTCTAGGGGTTTTTACCGCCCACTTTTAGATAGGCAAATCCTAATCTTCCAAGCATCCACACCTTGCCGCCAAAGCCTTAGCCCTTTATTTATAGAGTATGGCTTACGCCTCCTTTAATCTCCACCATCGGATCTAGGGTTTCATCCCAACTGTCGGATCTAGGGTTTCATCCCAACCGTTGGTTCTAGAGTTTTGTTTTCCATCCTTGGATCTAGACTTCATGAGGATTATATTAGGCTATGATAGGGACCATGAAGAGGAGTTGGATCTTGTCCACCCGATGGATCGGAACCACACAAACTTGATCCATCAATGACGTTCCATTCCACTAGAGGATCATCATTGAATTACCTCACCAACCCCCATAAATCAATATGGGCTCCATATATTATTTGTACATCCATCTCCCCGTGTTTAAGATATCGAATGTCCATTAATTAATTGATTTACTGACCATTAATCAATTAACATTTAACTCCTCGAGTAGTACCACTCAACCTTATCATCATGTTGACTAAGTCAACCAGCTGGGTATACATGATGAACCTTATGAGCTCCTCAAGGGGACATCATCAACCAAATATATAGGACACGGTTTCCTCCTATAATCAACGGCACACCATGTAAATAATATCATTTCCCAACTTACCGGGCATATTGATTTAATCCATCTAAATCTCACCCTTTGGTAAATCAAAGAAATAAATACCTAAGTACATGTAAGTTATTATATCGGGATTAAGAGCATGTACAACATAATATCCGAGGTCCGATTCAATTATGTAGTCAAGAATAAATTGAATCACCTCTATGTCGGTCCTGCTCAATACACCTAAGTGTACTAGTGTAACTCTATGTTCAAGACAAAACAATACCAAGCTACACTACAACCATGCCAATGGTTTGTCCAAAACCATCTTGGTTGTGAGCCTCTACTTATATTCTACAATGGACTGATAACATGATCTTCTGTGCCACACCAAGCACCTTGTTATCTACAATGTAAAATATTAGACAATATGCACACATATAATAAATATAAAGTTCAAACAATGATGATGTGATTCTTATTTCAAAATAAAAATGTTCATATAAAAAGAGCTAGGCTTTCAGTATACATTCCAATAATCTCCCACTTATACTAAAAGACTATGCTGTCATCACACTGCCTTACATCTGATCCCCATGTCCTCCACATGCCTATCAAATGCTTTCGCTGGAAGGGCCTTAGTGAATGGATCCACCAGGTTATCCTCTGATGCAATCTTGGTGACAGCTACTTCTCCTCGCTTTACGATCTCTCGTATCAGGTGGTACTTGCGCTCTATATGTTTACTCGCCTTATGGGCTCGTGGTTCCTTCGAGTTTGCAACTGCACCACTTTTATCACAATAAATTGTGATAGTTCTGGGCAAACCAGGAATCACATCCAAGTCCATCAAGAAGTTCCTGAGCCATACAGCTTCCTTGGCTGCCTCAGAGGCTGCCACATACTCAGCTTCCATGGTAGAGTCCGCCACGGATTTCTGCTTGACACTCCTCCATACTATGGCTCCACCTCCAAAAGTAAACACAAACCCTGAGGTAGACTTACTGTTATCCCTATCTGATTGGAAATCAGAATCCGTGTAACCCACAGGGACTAATTGATCTGCCCAATAAACCAGCATATAATCCCTAGTCCTTCACAGGTACTTCAATATATGCTTTACCGCAGTCCAGTGTCCCTGTCCAGGATTACTCTGATATCTACTAACCATGCCCACGGCAAAGTAGATATCTGGTCTCGTATATAGTATAGCATACATGAGGCTTCCTACTGCCGAAGCATAAGGAACCGCCTTCATCTCCTCTATCTCCTTTGATGTTTTGGGACACATCTCTTTAGATAAAGGAACTCCATGCCTAAAAGGTAGAAAACCTTTCTTGGAGTTCTGCATGCTAAAACGAGCTAGGACCGTGTCTATATATGAAGCTTGAGATAAGCACAACATCCTTTTCTTGCGATCCCTTATAACTTTGATCCCAAGGATGTGTCCCACTTCTCCCAAGTCCTTTATGTCAAACTATTTGGACAATCATAACCTTACGTCTGATAACACTTTGATATTGTTGCCAACTAACAAAATGTCATCTACGTATAGTACAAGAAATACCACTAGGTTTCCGTCACATCTTTTGTATACACATGGCTCATCCAGACTTTGAATAAATTCATATGACTGGATTACCTCATCAAAACGGATGTTCCAAGATCTCGAAGCTTGCTTCAATCCATAAATGGACCGATTAAGCTTACACACTAGATGCTCTTTGCCTTTAGCAATGAATCCCTCTGGTTGCTGCATATAGATGTTCTCCTCAAGACTTCCGTTAAGGAAAGCTGTCTTGACATCCATCTGCCGAATCTCATAATCCATATGAGCAGCTATAGATAAGAGAATCCGGATAGACTTAAGCATAGCTACCGGTAAAAAGGTCTCCTCATAATCGATACCCACTTTCTGAGTATACCCATTCGCAACAAGCCTAGCTCTGAAGGTCTCAACCTTCTCGTCTACTCCTCTCTTTCTCTTGTAGATCCACTTGCATCCAATGGCTTTCACACCATCGGGTGATTCTACTAGCTCCCAGACATGATTAGAATCCATAGATTCTATCTCTGAATTCATCATTCTTTGCCAAGATACCGCATCTCTATCTTGGAGTGCCTCGTCATATGTCCAGGGATCAGGTTCATGTTCGCTAGGGACCTAAATCAGAAGATTCTCCCAAGAACATAAATCTCTCGGGTTGTCTAACAACCCTCCCACTACGACGAGGTGCCTCCTGTGTATGCTCTGTGACACATGGTGCAGTGACTTGTGGTATCTCCTCTTGTACCGGTGGTACTGAAGTCGGGACTTCCCCTGTCAACTCCTCAAGAACAATCCTACTCGTGGGCTTGTGGTTCATCACATAGTCCTCCTCTAGAAATCTGGCAATCATACTCACGATCACCTTCTGATCTCTAGGACTATAGAACAAACCACCCTTCGTTCCCTTAGGGTAGCCAACAAACAAGCGTACTTCTGCACGAGATTCCAACTTACCAGCATCTCCCTTCAGCACATGTGCTGGACTACCCCAAATCCGAATATGTCTTAGACTAGGCTTTTGCCCACCCACAAGCGTGAGAGTAGAGTGCGACTTAGATGGAACCAAGTTCAGAATGTGTGCTGCCATTTCCAGAGCAAACCCCCAGAACGAATCAGGTAACTCAGAATAACTCATCATCGATCTAACCATCTCCATAAGAGTCATATTCCTTCGCTCCGCCACACCATTCTGCTAGGGTGTGACAGGTGCAGACAATTGGGATTGAATCCCAGCCTCTAATAAGTAACTCCTAAACTCTCCCAAGAGGTACTCGCCATCACGATCAGATCGTAGTGTCTTGATACTTTTACCTTGACGGTTCTCCACATCAGCCTTGAATTCTTTGAACCTGTCAAAGCATTCAGACTTGCGGCGCACCAAGTAAATGTATCCATATCTTGAATAATCGTCTATAAAAGAGACGAAATATTCAAAACCACCTCTAGCTTGGATAGACATAGGACCACACAAATCAGAATGAACCAATTCTAAAACATCTTTGGCTCTATACCCCTTGGCCTTGAAAGGCCTCTTGGTCATTTTACCTTCCAAGCAAGATTCGCAGGTTGAGAGATCCTCCACCACTAATGAACCCAAAGGTCCATCAGCTATCAAACTTTGAATTCTAATCAGGTTAATATGACCAAGCCTTAGATGCCAAAGATATGTCTGGTTCATTTTCGAAGGTTCTTTTCTCTTATTAGACTTAGAAGATGAGTTATTTACTTCTATATGCATTGTGGGAGTTTTCGGTTCAAGAGTGTACAAATTGCCAATCAATGTACCAGAACAGATAATCTCCCTATTCCTTTTTATAACCACTTTATCATTAAAAGAAACAGAATATCCATCCATAAATAATTTAGAAACTGAAATTAGATTCTTTCTAAAAGTAGGTACATACAGACAATTTCTCAAAACCAAAACATTATTCCTATCAAAAGATAAATTAACATCTCCCACTGCAATAGCCGCCACCTTTGAAGCATTGCCCATGAAGACGGTAATCTCTCCCTCAGCTAGTCATCGGGTTTCCTGGAACCCCTGCAAAGTATTGCAGACATGATCAGTGGCTCCTGTATCTACACACCAGGCACTGGTAGATAACACCGCTAAACATGTTTCAACAACTAAACAAGAAGATATACCTTTGTTCTTTCGGCGAGGACAGTCCGCCTTCCAATGTCCAGTCTGCTTGCAAGTGAAGCACTTGCCTTTCGGCTTCTTCACTCCTGGCTGAGGTCCTACTACCACTTTCTTTGCTCCAGCTTGCTTCTTCTTCTTCTTACCTTTCGGTTTAGAAGAAGAAACCTTCTGAGCAACCATGGCTTGAGCGCTTTGACGAAAAAGCCCCTCTGCCGCCTGGAGTTCTGTCAGAAGCTCCGCCAACGAATACAACCTCTTGTTCATGTTGTAGTTGAGGCAGAACTGCTCAAAACTCCTAGGCAGAGATTGGAGAATGATATCGACCTGTGTTTCCCCATCGATCTCATCTTCGAGGACTTCCATCTCATTAAGATGAGCCATCATCTTGAGAACATGATCCCTGACGGGTCTTCCCTCAATCATGGTGGTCGTCATCAAGTTTCTCATAGCCTCCTGTCTAGCCGCCCTACTCTGATGTCCGAAAAGTTCCTTGAGATTGAACATCATGTCATAAGCTGTGGCCATGGCCTGATGCTGATGTTGCAGCACATTTGACAAAGATGCCAAAATGTAACACCGTGCCATCTCATCTGCCTTGATCCATTTCTTATAACTTTCTTTCTCCTTTTCATCAGAGTCATTGGTGGCCTTAGGAGGACAGACCTCGAAGAGTACAAATTTCTACTCCTCTGCAGTTAAGATAATATCCAAAATTCTTTTCCAATCAATATAATTTGTTCCAGTAAGTTTATTTTCTTTTAATATCACAGCAAGTGGGTTGAAAGCCATTTGAAAAACCTAAGAATCACAATGATCAAAATATTAGATTTCAAATATCATTGATTCCTCAAACAATAAAATTTGGAAATCAACCAACACCTCAAAACACCGAGAATATCGCATGCCACGATAGTGTGGACGTATACGAATTCTACATTTTTAAGAGGAGGTTTTACCCATTAATTTTATTATCTTGTCAACCTTACTTTTTGACAAATAAAATTAATAGTTGGTTCCTCTTTGGCCCTAAAAATAAAAGCAGTGACTCCGATGGGGAGGATACTTTTTATTTGCATCTAAGTGTGCACCATTACACGATACTAAAGGAATTATCTCGAATTATGTGCCTTACCGATGTGGAAGTACACACGCTCCTAAATAATTTCCTATAACCATTATTTGACCTAGTGATCCGCAAACAAACCCATCCGATGGGGAGGAAGGCACTAAGAGCCGATGCGCAAGTTTATTGCATCACACGTCAAATTGTAATGGAGGTCGCGGGAATTAATTAAAATGACCCTCTCCCATTTAGTAAATTGACAATGAGGAATTTTCAAGCACACACAACATGCATATAAAACAAATCAACAATAAATATGGAAAAAGCAGAATTTTCCCAACTATTATGGCATTGTTCTCCAATATGCATCCCGTCGTGTCGCCACCTCGTCCGCTCCACCTTTTCCCGTGCGCAAGTCACCAAAGAGATCCGAGCCGAGATAAACTATTTTAATTTACATCCATCGATCCTATACTCCATGAAGGAGTGTACAAATAATCTAGATCGAAAGTAAACTAAAATGAGTAGCTAAACAATACCGTATTTAATTACAAAAATTAAATACTAATCTAGGCTCATCAACCCCGAGGATTCAAATAATATACATACAATCACACACAAACAACCACATACACACATATAGCCATAATAGTCGGATCTTATGCCTACAACCAAAAAGTTAGCCTACGCACATCCTGCTATTATCCGGCATACTCAATATATGATATGTGCATTAAAGTAACTGAATCCAAAACACACAAAACCAGAAATCGTGGCTCTGATACCAATTTGTAGGAATTGCTTCGAAGGCTCATTGGCTCCCATGTTCCCGGATTAAAATTTTCACTAATGGAAAAACTAATCCGGATGGGATGAGTTTCCTAGGCACAACCATTTCGTCGTCGTTCTAACAACTTGAGTGATCGCTTTAACATACTAGTTGTTCAAGAAACCCAACTCTTCTAGTTGGTTAGCCGCGGAAGAGACAACCGACGGATCATCGGTTTTTGTGTTTGTCTTCGGGGTCCATGATTATACAAATACATACAAATGCAAACTAGTAATAATCAACACATACTAACATAAAGATAAGAACATGCAAAGATCAATAAAAGTTGTAAAACTTTTATACATCTCGATCTTCTATCGTATGTCCTATCCTCCTCGTGGACGTCGTGTGGGCGAAGATCCTCCACGAGTAGAAGCCTCCTAGATCACGTTCTTCCTTTCCTTGCTCTATCCGAACAAAGAGAAGAACTAAACAAAAACTCCTTCTCCTTATCTAGAACCGGCCACCCAGCCAAGGAGCTTGATATAACCGTCGGCCAAGGAGTAGCTTCTTGAGCGCCTGCCGACCTTCAAGAAGAGTTGCTGCCGGCCACCAAGGAGAAAGCAAGAGGGTGTTGGCCAAGAACTCCAAGGATAAAACCAAGCCCTTGTTTCCACCGGCCAAGGAGAAAAGGAAGAAAAGAAGAGCGCCGGCAAAGGATGAGAAGAGGAAGAGGGGCACCGGCCAAAACCCTAGGGAGAACAAAGCTTAGCCGCCCAACTTCTCCAAAACCCTAGACGCCCAAAACCCTAACTTCTCTAGGGTTTGTTGCCGCCCACTTTTAGATAGGCAAACCCTAATCTCCCCAGCATCCACACCTTGCCGCCAAAGCCTTAGCCCTTTATTTATAGAGTATGGCTTAAGCCTCCTTTAATCTCCACCATTGGATCTAGGGTTTCATCCCAACCGTCGGATCTAGGGTTTCATCCCAATCGTTGGTTCTAGAGTTTTGTTTTCCATCCTTGGATCTAGACTTCATGATGATTATATTAGGCTACGATAGGGACCATGAGGAGGAGTTGGATCTTGGCCACCCGATGGATCGGAACCAAACAAACTTGATCCATCAATGATGTTCCATTCCACTAGAGGATCATCATTGAATTACCTCACCTACCCCCATAAATCAATATGGGCTCCATATATTATTTGTACATCCATCTCCCTGTGTTTAAGATATCGAATGTCCATTAATTAATTGATTTACTGACCATCAATCAATTAACATTTAACACCTCGAGTAGTACCACTCAACCTTATCATCATGTTGACTAAGTCAACCAGCTGGGTTTACATGATGAACCTTATGAGCTCTTCAAGGGGACATCATCAACCTAATATATAGGACACGGTTTCCTCCTATAATCAACGTCACACCATGTAAATAATATCATTTCCCAACTTACTGGGCATATTGATTTAATCCATCTAAATCTCACCCTTTGGTAATTCAAAGAAATAAATACAAAGTACATGTGCCCGTTATTATATTGGGATTAAGAGCATGTACAACATAATATCCGAGGTCCCATTCAATTATGTAGTCAGCAATAAATTGAATCACCTCTATGTCGGTCCTGCTCAATACACCTAAGTGTACTAGTGTAACTCTATGTTCAAGACAAAACAATACCAAGCTACACTACAACCATGCCAATGGTTTGTCCAAAACCATCTTGGTTGTGAGCCTCTACTTATATTCTACAATGGACTGATAACATGATCTTCTGTGACACACCAAGCACCTTGTTATCTACAATGTAAAATATTAGACAATATGGACACATATAATAAATATAAAGTGCAAACAAATTATCATGTGATTCTTATTTCAAAATAAAAATGTTCATACAAAAAGAGCTAGGCTTTCAGTATACATTCCAATAATACCTCGTCGTAGTGGGAGGGTTGTGAGACAGCCTGATAGATTCATGTTCTTGAGAGAATCTTCTGATTTGGTCCCTGGCAAACATGAACCTGATCCCTGAACATATGACGAGGCAATCCAAGATAAATATGCAGTATCTTGGCAAAGTGCAATGAATGCTGAGATTGAATCTATGGATTCAAATCAGGTCTGGGAGCTAGTAGAACCACCTGATGGTGTAAAAATCATTGGATGCAAGTGGATCTACAAGAGAAAGAGAGGAATAGATGGGAAGGTTGAGACCTTCAAAGCAAGTCTTGTTATGAAGGGGTATTCTCAGAAAGAGGGTATCGACTATGAGGAGACCTTTTCGCCGGTAGCCATGCTTATGTCTATCCAGATTCTCTTATGCATAGCAGCTCATATGGATTATGTGGTGTGGCAAATGGATGTCAAGACAGCTTTCCTTAATGGAAGTCTTGAGGAAAACATCTATATGAAGCAACCAGAGGGATTCATTGCTAAGGGCAAAGAGCATCTTGTATGTAAGCTTAATCGGTCCATTTATGGATTGAAGCAAGCTTCGAGGTCTTGGAACATCCGCTTTGATGAGGCAATCCAGTCTTATGAATTTGTTCAAAGTCTGGATGAGTCTTATGTATACAAGAGATGTGATGGAAACATAGTGGTATTTCTTGTACTATACGTAGATGACATTTTGTTGATTGGCAACACTATCAAGATGTTATTGGATGTAAGGATATGGTTGTCCAAACAGTTTGATATGAAGGACTTGGGAGAGGTGGGACACATCGTTGGGATCAAGGTTATAAGAGATCGCAGGAAAAGGATGTTATGCTTATCCCAAGCTACATACATAGACACGATTATGGATCGTTTTAGCATGCAGAACTCTAAGAAGGGTTTTCTACCTTTCAGGCATGGAGTTCCTTTATCTAAGGAGATGTGTCCTAGATCATCTGAGGAGATATAGGAGATGAAGGCTGTTCCTTATGCTTCGGCAGTAGGAAGCCTCATGTATGCAATGCTATGTACGAAACCAGATATCTACTATGCCGTGGGCATGGTCAACAGATATCAGAATAATCCAGGACAGGGACATTGGACTGCGGTAAAGCATATATTGAAGTACCTGAGAAAGACTAGGGATTATATGCTAGTTTACCAGGCAGACAAATTACTCTCTATGGGTTACACGGATTCCAACTTCCAATCTGATAGGGATAATAGTAAGTCTACCTCAGGTTTTGTGTTTACTTTGGGAGGTGGAGCCATTGTATGGAGGAGTGTCAAGCAGAAATGCGTGGCGGACTCCACCATGGAAGCTGAGTATGTGGCAGCCTTTGAGGCGGCCAAAGAAGCTGTGTGGCTCAGGAACTTCCTGATGGACTTGGATGTGATTTCTGGTTTGCCCAGAACTATCACAATTTATTGTGATAATAGTGGTGTAGTTGCAAACTCGAAGGAACCACTAGCCCATAAGGCTAGTAAACAAATAGAGCGCAAGTATCACCTGATACGAGAAATCATAAAGAGAGGAGAAGTTGTTGTGGCCAAGATTGCATCAAAGGATAACCTGGAAGATCCTTTCACTAAGGCCCTTCCGGCGAGAGCTTTTGATAGGCATGTGGAGGGAATGGGAATAAGATGTATGGCAGTTTGAGGACAGCATAGTCTTTTAGTATAAGTGGGAGATTGTAGGGATGTATGTATACTTAAAAGTCTATCTTTTGTATGGACATCTTTATTTTGAAATAAGAATCACATGATCATTGTTTGCATTTTTATGGTTATGCAATATTATCTAATACATTACATTGTAGATAACATGGTGTGTGGTGTCACATGGGAGATCATGTTATCGGCTCCTTGTAAAGTATAAGTGAAGGCTCACAACCGAGATGACTATGGACAAACCATCGGAATGGTTGTAGTGTGATTTGGTATTGGTTTGTCTTGACCATAGAATCACACTAGTGCACTTTGTGTGTATTGAGAAGGACCGACTTAGAGGTGATTCGATCTATTGTTGACTACATAATTGAATCAGACCTCAGATATTATTTTGTACATGCTCTTAATCCCGATATAATAATGGGCACATATACTTAGTATTCATCTCTTTGATTTACCAATGGGCGAGATTTATAGATTAAATCGATAGGCTCGGTAAGTTGGGAGATGATATTATTTATATGGTGTGTCGTTGATTATAGGAGGAAACCGTGTCCTATATATTAGGATGATGATATCCCCTTGAGAAGCTCATAAGGTTCATCATGTAAACCCTGCAGGTGGACTTGCTCCGGCATGATGAAAAGGTTGAGTGGTACTACTCATGGAGTTAGATGTTGATTAATTAATGGTCAGTAAATTAATTAATCGACGGACATTCGAGATCTTAAACAAGGAGAGAAAATGTACAAATAATATATGGAGCCCATATTATCTTATGGGGGTTGGTGAGGTAGATCAATCATAATCATTTAGTAGATTGGATTATCATTAGTGGATCGGACTTTATGTGGGCTTGATCCATGGGTGGCCAAGATCCAACTCCTCCTCATGGTCCCTAATTTAGCCTATTAACACCTCATGAAGCTTAGATACAATGGATAGAAACAAAACTCTAGATCCAAAGGTAGAGATTAAATCTCTAAGATCCGACAGTTGAGATTAAATATCTAGATCCGACGGTTGAGATTAAATCCCTAGAACCAATGGTGGAGATTAAAAAGAGGCTTATCCCTAACTCTATAAAAGGAGTTTGAGGGGTTGGCATGGAGTATCAATCAAGAGAAGCTAGGGTTTTGGAGTTGGCGGCAAGAAGAGGAGCTAGGGTTTGGGCTTGGGCGGCACCTAAAAAGGAAAGATTTTCCTCAGGTTCTTTGAAGCAATAATGCAACTGAACGAAGTGCTCCTTCCAACCCTTGGTCAGTGTCCAAACTCCCTCTTCTCCATCTCCTTGGCTGGTGGAACAAAGGTTTTGTTAGTAATATATGAGAGATGTCCTAAGGCAATCGCCTTATATATGAACCATTTATATGATAAATGAAGATTCACTATTTGAGTATACATGGTTTCATGTATTTGATTGGATCTTAAACTCATTTACTGAATGTCCGCGATACGACTCACAGCATGAGAGAATTTGTGATTGGATCACAACTAGTGAGTATCTCTACATGTGTAATTGTGATGTATCGGAATTATCCCTAGTCGATGAATTGATAGATTTGGACACCATCAATTCTGTCGAGACTAGCACGAGGTATACTCCTTGGTGTATCCAAGCAGCTGATTCTCACTGGCTGGAGACATTGTGATGTCCGGAGTTAATCGTGGATGCTAGTTATGGTAACTAGTTCATTGGAGTGACCAGCCGTAAGACTTCATATGGTTCTCTGCATATATATAGATATGTCAATGAACTTCTTACTGTAGCTTAAGTGTGATGTTCCTTTGACTTGTGATATTCAAGTCATCTTGATCATAAAGACTTATGCTTTGACATCTTAAGCAAGCATCTCTGAGGAGATGTGGACCCGGGATGATTGGGTATAAGTCGAAGTGATCGAAGGTGTTTGAATAGCCTATAAAGGATTCACCACTCCTTGCGAGGAGATGTATACCCATGGCCTCTCGTCGGATTGTTATTGAAGTCTTTGGCCAAAGCATTACATATTTAGAGTAAGGTACTCTTCGATACATGTGCAGTAACTAGAATCCGTAGGACGAGGAAAGGATACTTGGGCTATGTGTGACGTAGTCAGCCTAGTGGGGACTGACACTATAGATCATGTCCTGAACCAAGTGGGTATAAGATAAGTGAAGGGAATGGGGCACCATTCATTCGAGCTGTTGAAGGGTTTCATAAATAGTTCTGGATCAACCATTGATCTTTTCGGTTAATTGGGGATCATGATGTACTACTAGGTGCCACTCATGATCGTTCTATAATTAATGGTTAATTATAGACGACCAACATAAACTGAGAACCTATTTGGTCATAAGCACAATGAGCGTAATCCGAAGGATTTAAAACGAGCTTGAGAATGAGATTTTCAGACAGAGAGAAACTAAGTTTGGTTGGACCAAACAAGAAGCGAGCATAAAATCGTTTCAGTAGCAATGGAAGTGTGGATGGGTCATGTCTTATGAAGACATAATGGATGAACCAAAATAGTTTGGTTCTAATCCAATGGAGGAGAAAAAACCAAAGGGTTTGGTTTATTTTAAATGAATGAACCAAAGTTGGTTCGGTTCGTTTTAACTTAAAATAAACCATCATGGTTTGGTTTATTTTAACTTATATTAATGGAGCGGGTTAACGGGTCTTATGGTTATGATCCAATAACCATTAAGAGAATTAGTTCTCTATAAAAGAGGGCTTAAGGGTTTGTTAAGCCCTAATCCAAAAGCCCTAACCTAGAGTTGCCGCCCAACCTCTCCCTCCTCTCCTTCAAGTCAGCGCCAACATTGTTGCCGCCGGCCACCTCCTCCAACCGGCGACCAGCTGCTGCCGTCTTCTCCCATTGCCGGCGTCGAGCTGCTGCCGGAGGAGCTCCGGTGATCTTCCTTGGCTCCGGCGACAAGGTGAGCAAGTCGCTTTCCTTATTTGGCCGGCACAAGGTCTCCACTAAAGCTTTCCAGTTTTCTGGACAGCTTGTTTTCTTCTCGTCGGAGCGTCGTTTGGACGACGTTTGGAGCTCCGACAATGCCTTACTTACCGGGGATTCGATCTCCGGTAATCCTCATAGGTGGAGGACGAAGGATTCGTCAAACGGTTGACGAATACCTCTCCGGAGAAGCGAGTTTTGAGGACTCGTCTTTGGATCCGAATTTGGATTCGGATCGTGATCTTCTCTCGATCACATCGTCTTTAACACGAGGCTAGTAACCCGTACGAAGACGAGGCTCGTGACTTAGTGAAGTCATCCCGAAGATACTCGGCGTGGACACGGATAGAGACGATTCTAGCGAGGATCATTCCGGTTGATGTCGTTCCCGCTACACGTGATACGTAAGGTATACGTAGTTAAATTTCCTTTTATTGGAAAATTTAAATTTATGGTTATGTCTACACATGTTGTACTATGCATGCGTGTGGTGTGTGTATTATAATAAATGTAGATTTATTATTTTTATTCCTTCCGCTGTGCAGATGTTTGCGAAACATGTTCGAACACACACTCGCCGCGGTGCCGAAAACCCAACAGTGGTATCAGAGCCCAGGTTGTGTTTCAACATAATCATAAAATTATTTTGCGATAGTCATAATGATATTTATGGAAATTTTACTTTTGGAAAGTTAGAAGTATTTATGGAAATTTTTCAATTTTGGAAAGTTTAGAAGTATTTATGGAAATCTTCCACTTTTGGAAAGTTGGAAGTATTTATGGAAATTGATATTTTCCATAAATAAAATATTTGATTAGATTTTGGAAATTTGTTTCCTAATTTAATCATGATTTGATTCGGGAAATCAAATCTTAAAATATTTTATTTCCATAAGTAGTTTTGATGATTTAGGAAATTGGTTTCCTAAATTGACTTTCCTTAATCAACTATTTCCACAAATAAAATATGTGATTAGAGTTAGAAATTTGTTTCCTAATTTAATCATGATTTGATTTGGAGAATCAAATCTTAAACATATTTTATTTCCATAAATAGTTATGACATATAAGGAAATATTGTACATGACATAATTGTATGTCATGTAATTGCATTAGATGCATATCATTATGTCATGCGTGTCGTGACATGTAGATGTATGCCATGTATGACATGCCATGTAGATAATAGTTATTTTCATGCAAAGAGGATGAGACATAAAAACCCTAACTCAATATTAAAGCCTACACCTTCCATTAATATGGTTAGAACTAGAGTTCCGTTTCTTGTTCGGGTTGTTGGACTCTCTCCAACCCCGGCTCGAACCCGAACATGTTCGAACCATGGAATAGTTTAATACTAATATGGTAAGAGTCAGAGGTCAATCGTTAGCTTTGGTTGTTGGACTCTCTCCAAGCCGGGCTAATTGGTTGAATGTGCTCTAACCATATTAAAACTATTTCTTGATTAATGGGTCGGCTTTAACCTGGAGCATCGGCTTGTTGGACTCTCTCCAAGGTCGATGTAAAGGGAGGTGAAGTTGGGTGCTATGTATATGATGCATACTTGTTAATGTGTTAACAACCCGATGTATGTGTGAACATTCAATTAGTTGATAGCACATTGTGATAGTTGCATATACGTGATATGCAATCGGTATAGTTGATACCTACCATCGTAGTTATGAATGGCTTGTTGGACTCTCTCCAAGGTTGTTCATATCTATGATGGATATCAGCCCATTCGGAGATGGACCTACGATCTCCCGAAGTGATTTTGAGGTTTTTGAAATTTGAAAAATGAATGGGATTTATAAATGTATATTGATGCATTTTAAAATCATTTTCTCATATATGGTCATTTTGTATTTCTAGGTTAATCGATTGATCATGACGTCTTTGAATTTACGCACTATTTTGGATTCAATTAAACTGACTGGGTCTAACTTCCTGGACTGGCTTAGAAACCTGAGAATTGTTCTCAAGGCGGAAAAGCTAGCATATGTTTTTGAAGAGCCTCTTCCCAACCGTCCTAAGTACGATGCAACTCCAGACCAAATGTTGGTCTATCAGAAGCATGTGGCAGATTCTGAGCTGGCGAGTTGCATCATGCTAGCGGCGATGGTACCTGAGCTGCAAAAGCAGCATGAGCATATTGATTCTAATACCATGGTCTTCCATCTTCATGAGTTGTTTGATGAGCAAGCGAGATCCAAAAGGTTCGAAGTCTCCAGGCTCCTCTTCACCACGAAGATGCAAGAAGATTCGTCTGTAGTGCAGTTTGTGCTAAAGATGAACGGGTACATCGAGCGGCTAGCCACCCTCAGGTTTGTTATGGATCATGAATTAAGTATTGACTTAATTCTGCATTGTTTACCCAAGAGTTTCTCACAAATTGTGATGAACTATCGGATGAACAAATTGGAATCCACTATTCCTGAGCTCCTCAATATGCTGAAGACTGTGGAGCCTTCTGTGAAGCATGAGGAGAAGACGGTTCTGTTAGTTGATTCCTCAAAGAAAGGTTCTAAGAGGAAGGCAAAAGAACAGAATAAAGGGAAGAACAAAAAGGTAAAGAAGGCAGAACTAGCACAAAAGGGCACTTGCCATCACTGTGGCAAGGAAGGCCACTGGCGAAGAAACTGCAAGATTTATCTTGAGTACATGAAGAAGAAGAAGGCATCCGATGCCCCATCCTCTTCAGGAATCTTCGTTATTGATTGTCATTCTATTTCCTTAGACACTTGGGTATTGGATACTGGGTGTGGCTCAAATATATGTAATGACATACAAGGGCTAAGGAATAGAAGAAGACTCGTCAGAGGGGAGTCAAATTTGTGAGTTGGCAATGGAGCAAAGGTTGCTGCGGTCGCCATCAGAACTTATTTGCTGAAGCTCCCTAGTGGACTAGTCTTGGAACTGGACAATTGCTATTGTGTTCCTTCTCTAAGTCCTTTTGGGGCTATGCACTTTAGATAGTTGTTTACTTGTTAAACAGAATGCCAACCAAGGTAGTCTCGACTACTCCATATGAGATATGGAATGGTAAAAAACCTCATGTATCTTACTTGAAGATATGGGGTTGTCCAGCTTATGTGAAGCGGACTGGATCAGATAAATTGGATGCTAAGTCTGATAAATGTCTATTTATTGGATACCCTAAGGAAATAAGGGGTTACCAATTCTATCATTCTGTGGAACAAAAGGTGTTTGTTTCAAGGCATGCTGTGTTTCTAGAGAAAGAGTTTCTCTTGCAAGAAAATAGTGGGAGTGTCGTCGAGCTTGAGGAGGCTCGAGAGACTCAAATAGACATTGATGAGATACCTGGTGAAGCACAACAGCCGATAACTCATAGTGATGAGCAATCGGCTGGACCTACTGTAACACCACATCTTCGTAGATCTGGTAGAACACGCAACATTCCTGAGAGATATGGATTTCTCGTAAGTGAATTGAACGACGTGTTACTCTTTGATGATGAGGAGCCTACCAGTTATGAAGAAGTGTTGACAAGTTCAGAAAGGGATAAGTAGCTTGAAGCCATGAAGTCGGAAATGGATTCCATGTATGAAAACCAAGTTTGGAACTTGGTTGACCCACCTGAAGGCATCAAGCCTATAGGGTGCAAGTGGGTTTTCAAGAAGAAAACTGACATGGATGGTAATGTGATTACCTATAAAGCTAGATTAGTGGCGAAAGGATATCGTCAAAAACAAGGTGTTGATTATGGCTAGCTTCCAGACGGACAAGGATGATTCCAGGTCTCATTCTGGATACGTGTTCACCTTGAATGGGGGTGCAGTGAGTTGGAAAAGTTCCAAACAAGACACTGTAGCAGATTCTACCACTGAGGCAGAATACATTGCAGCTTTGGAAGCAGCAAAGGAAGCGGTTTGGATCAAGAAGTTCATTTATGAACTTGGTGTGATTCCAGCCATTGTTGAAGCAATACCGATCTACTGCGACAACAATGGAGCAATTGTATAGGCGAAAGAGCCAAGGTCTCATCAACGATCCAAACATGTGCTTTGCCGCTATCATCTTATCAGAGAGATCATCAGTAGGAAAGAAATATAAATCGAGAAAATCCTCACTGAATGGAACTTAGCGGATCCTTTGACTAAGGAATTACCTTAAAGTAAGTTTGAGAGTCATGTTACAGCTTATGGTATTGGATACCATAGCGATTGACATTAGGCCAAGTGGGAGTCTGTTAGTAATATATGAGAGATGTCCTAAGGCAATCGCCTTATATATGAACCATTTATATGATAAATGAAGATTCACTATTTGAGTATACATGGTTTCATGTATTTGATTGGATCTTAAACTCATTTACTGAATGTCCGCGATACGACTCACAGCATGAGAGAATTTGTGATTGGATCACAACTAATGAGTATCTCTACATGTGTAATTGTGATGTATCGGAATTATCCCTAGTCGATGAATTGATGGATTTGGACACCATCAATTCTGTCGAGACTAGCACGAGGTATACTCCTTGGTGTATCCAAGAAGCTGATTCTCACTGGCTAGAGACATTGTGATGTCCGGAGTTAATCGTGGATAGTAGTTATGGTAACTAGTTCATTGGAGTGACCAGCCGTAAGACTTCATATGGTTCTCTGCATATATATAGATATGTCAATGAAGTTCTTACTGTAGCTTAAGTGCGATCTTCCTTTGACTTGCGGTATTCAAGTCATCTTGATCATAAAGACTTATGCTTTGACATCTTAAGCAAGCATCTCAGAGGAGATGTGGACCCGGGATGATTGGGTATAAGTCGAAGTGATCGAAGGTGTTTGAATAGCCTATAAAGGATTCACCACTCCTTGCGAGGAGATCTATACCCATGGCCTCTCGTCGGATTGTTACTAAAGTCTTTGGCCAAAGCATTACATGTTTAGAGTAAGGTACTCTTCATAACATGTGCAGTAACTAGAATCCGTAGGACGAGGAAATTATACATGGGCTAGGTGTGACATAGTCAGCCTAGTGGAGATTGACACTATAGACCATGTCCTGAACCAAGTGGGTATAAGATTAGTGAAGGGAATGGGGCACGATTCATTCGAGCTGCTGAAGGGTTTCAGAAATAGTTCTGGATCAACCGTTGATCTTTTTGGTTAATTGGGGATCATGATGTACTACTAGGTGCCACTCATGATCGTTCTATAATTAATGGTTAATTATAGACGACCAACATAAATGGAGAACCTATTTGGTCACACGCACAATGAGCGTAATCCGAAGGATTTAAAACGAGCTTAAGAATGAGATTCTCAGACCGAGAGAAACTAAGTTTTGTTGGACCAAACTGTAGGGAGTTGCTTCGGAGGCTCATTGGCTCCCATGTCCCCGGATTAAAATTTTCACTAATGAAAGAACTAATCCAGATGGGATGAGTTTCCTTAGCACAATCTATTCGTCATCGTGCTAACGAATTGAGTTATCGCTTGAACAAACTAGTTGTTCAAGCAACACAACTCTTCTAGTTGGTTAGCCGCGGAAGAGACGACGGACGGATCGCCGGTTTTTGTGTTTGTCTTCGGGGTCCATGATTATACAAAATATATACATACACACACTTGTATAATCAACACATAAAAGAACATGATAAGATCATAAAATAAAGTTGTAAAACTTTTATACCTCACGATCTTCTACCGTATGTCCTATCCTCCTCGTGGACAACGTGTGGGCGAAGATCCTCCACGAGTATAAGCCTTCTAGATCGCGTTCTTCCCTTCCTTGTTCGCTGCGAACAAAGAGAAGAACCAACAAAATGTCTCCTTTCTAGAACCGGCCACCAAGCAAGGGAGTTTGATGTAACCGTCGGCCAAGGAACGAATGGATGAAGCGCCGGCCACCAATGTAAGGGCAACCGTCGGCCACCTTGGAGAGAATGGAGGAGTGAACGCTGGCCAACCTTGAAGAGAGGTTGCCACCGGCCAAGGAATAAGAGAGGGACCAAGAGGATGGGAGTTGGCCAAGTCTTGATGGAAGAAGATGGGCGCCGGCCACTTGTCCAAGAGTTGCTGCCCAAGCCAAAGCTTCCAAACCCTAGCCGCCCAACCTAAAACCCTAACTCCAATTGAACCATCCTTGCCGGCCAACCTAAGCCCTCTATTTATAGAATTGGGCTTAAGCCTCCTTAAATCTCCACTGTCGGATCTAGGGATTTATCCCAGTCGGATCTAGGGTTTCATCCCAACCGTCGGATCTAGGATTTCATCCCAACCGTCGAATCTAGGGTTTCATCCCAACCGTCGGATCTAGGGTTTCATCCCAACCGTCGGATCTAGGATTTCATCCCAACCATCGGATCTAGGGATTTGATCCCAACCGTTGGTTCTAGGGTTTTATCCTAACCATCGGATCTAGGGATTTAATCCCAACCGTTGGTTCTAGGGTTTCATCCTAACCATCGGATCTAGGGATTTAATCCCAACCGTTGGTTCTAGAGTTTTGTTTTATATTCTTGGATCTAGACTTCATGAGGATTATATTAGGCTACGATAGGGACCATAAGGTGGAGTTGGATCTTGGAAACCCGATGGATCGAAACCACACAAACTTGATCCATCAATGATGTTCCATTCCACTAGAGGATCATCATTGAACTACCTCACCAACCTCCATAAATTAATATGGGCTCCATATATTATTTGTACATTCATCTCCCTGTGTTTAAGATATCGAATGTCTGTCATTTATTTGATTTACTGACCATCAATTAATTAATATCTAACTCCTCGAGTAGTACCACTCAACCTTATCATCATGTTGACTAAGACAACCAGCTGGATTTACATGATGAACCTTATGAGCTCCTCAAGGGGACATCATCAACCTAGTATATAGGACACGGTTTCCTCCTATAATCAACGGCACACCATGTAAATAATATTATTTCCCAACTTACCCGACATATTGATTTAATCCATCTAAATCTCACCCTCTGGTAAATCAATGAAATAAATACTAAGTACATGTGCCCGTTATTATATCGGGATTAAGAGTATGTACAACATAATATCCGAGGTCCGATTCAATTATGTAGTCAGCAATAAATTGAATCACCTCTATGTCGGTCCTGCTCAATACACCTAAGTATACTAGTGTAACTCTATGTTCAAGACAAAACAATACCAAGCTACACTACAACCATGCCAATGGTTTCTCCAAAACCATCTTGGTTGTGAGCCTCTACTTATATTCTACAAGGGACTGATAACATGATCTTCGGTGCCACACCAAACACCATGTTATCTACAATGTAAAATATTAGACAATATGCACACATATAATAAATATATAAAGTGCAAACAATAATCATGTGATTCTTCTTTCAAAATAAAAATGTTCATACAAAAAGAGCTAGGCTTTCAGTATACATTCCAACAATCTCCCACTTATACTAAAAGACTATGCTGTCATCACACTGCCATACATCTGATCCCCATGTCCTCCACATGCCTATCAAACGCTTTCGCTGGAAGGGCCTTAGTGAATGGATCCGCCAGGTTATCCTCTGATGCTATCTTGGCAACATCAACTTCTCCTCGCTTTACGATCTCTCGTATAAGGTGGTACTTGCGCTCTATGTGTTTACTCGCCTTATGGGCTCGTGGTTCCTTCGAGTTTGCAACTGCACCACTGTTATCACAATAAATTGTGATAGTTCTGGGCAAACCAGGAATCACATCCAAGTCCATCAAGAAGTTCCTGAGCCATACAGCTTCCTTGGCTGCCTCAGAGGCTGCCACAAACTCAGCTTCCATGGTAGAGTCCGCCATGCATTTGTGCTTGACACTCCTCCATACTATGGCTCCACCTCCAAAAGTAAACACAAACCTCGAGGTAGACTTACTCTTGTCCCTTTCTGATTGGAAATCCGAATCCGTGTAACCCACAGGGACTAATTGATCTGCCCGGTAAACCAGCATATAATTCCTAGTCCTTCTCAGGTACTTCAATATATGCTTTACCGCAGTCCAATGTCCCTATCCAGGATTACTCTGATATCTGCTAACCATGCATAGCATACATAAGGCTTCCTACTGCCGAAGCATAAGGAACCACCTTCATGTCCTCTATCTCCTTTGATGTTTTGGGACACATCTCTTTAGATAAAGGAACTCCATACCTAAAAGGCAGAAAACCTTTCTTGGAGTTCTGCATGCTAAAACGAGCAAGGATAGTGTCAATGTATGAAGCTTGAGATAAGCACAACATCCTTTTCTTGCGATCCCTTATAACTTCGATCCCAAGGATGTGTCCCACTTCTCCCAAGTCCTTCATGTCAAACTGTTTGGATAACCATACCCTTACGTCTGATAACACTTTGATATTGTTGCCAACTAACAAAATATCATCTACATATAGTACAAGAAACACCACTACATTTCCGTCACATCTCTTGTATACACAAGGCTCATCCGGACATTGAATAAATCCATATGACTAGATTACCTCATCAAAGCGGATGTTCCAAGATCTAGAAGCTTGCTTCAATCCATAAATGGACCAATTAAGCTTACATACAAGATGCTCTTTGCCTTTAGCAATGAATCCCTCTCGTTGCCGCATATAGATGTTCTCCTCAAGACTTCTGTTAAGGAAAGCTGTCTTGACATCCATCTGCCAAATCTCATAATTCATTTGAGTAGCTAAAGATAAGAGAATCCGGATAGACTTAAGCATAGCTACCGGCGAAAAGGTCTCCTCATAATCGATACCCTCTTTTTGAGTATACCCTTTTGCAACAAGCCTAGCTTTGAAAGTCTCAACCTTCCCGTCTACCCCTCTCTTTGTCTTGTAGATCCACTTGCATCCAATGGTTTTTACACCATCGGGTGGTTCTACTAGCTCTCAGACTTGATTAGAATCCATAGATTCTATCTCTGAATTCATCGCTCTTTGCCAAGATACCGCATCTCTATCTTGGAGTGCCTCGTCATATGTCCAGGGATCAGGTTCATGTTCACCAGGGACTAAGTCCAAAGACTCTCCCAAAAACATGAATCTCTCGGGTTGTCTAACAACCCTCCCACTACGACGAGGTGCCTCCTGTGTATGCTCTGTGACACGCGGTGCAGTGACTTGTGGTATCTCCTCTTGTACCGGTGGTACTGAAGTCGGGACTTCCCCTGTGAACTCCTCAAGAACAATCCTACTCTTGGGCTTGTGGTTCATTACATAATCCTCCTCTAGAAATCTGGCATTCGTGCTAACGATCACCCTCTGATCTCTAGGATTATAAAACAAACCACCTTTCGTTCCCTTAGAGTAGCCAACAAACATGCACACTTCTGTACGAGGTTCCAACTTACCAGCATCAGCCTTCAGCACATGTGCTGGACTCCCTCATATCCAAATATGTCTCAGACTAGGCTTTCGCCCAGTCCACTATTCTACAGGGGTAGAAGGTACTGATTTGGATGGAACCAAGTTCAGAGTATACATTGTCGTATCCAGCGCATACCCCCAGAACGAAACAGGTAACTCAGAATAACTCATCATCGATCTAACCATCTCTATAAGAGTCCTATTCCTTCGCTCCGCTACACCATTCTGCTGGGGTGTGCCAGGTGCAGACAATTGGGATTGAATCCCAGCCTCTGATAAGTAATTCCTAAACTCTCCCAAGAGGTACTCGCCACCACGATCAGATCATAATGTCTTGATACTTTTACCTTGACGGTTCTCCACATCAGCCTTGAATTCTTTGAACCTGTCAAAGCATTCAGACTTGCGGCGCATCAAGTAAATATATCCATATCTTGAATAATCGTCTATAAAAGAGATGAAATATTCAAAACCACCTCTTGCCTGGATAGACATAGGACCGCACAAATCAGAATGAACCAATTCTAACACATCTTTGGCTCTATACCCCTTGGCCTTGAAAGGCCTCTTTGTCATTTTACCTTCCAAGCAAGATTCGCAGGTTGGGAGATCCTCCACCACTAATGAACCCAAAGGTCTATCAGCTATCAACCTTTGAATTCTACTTAGGTTAATATGACCACGCCTTAGATGCCAAAGATATGTCTTGTTCATTTGCGAAGGTTCTTTTCTCTTATTAGACTTAGAAGATGAGTTATTTACTTCTATACGCATCGTGGGAGTTTTTGGTTCAAGAGTATATAAATTGCCAACCAATGTACCAGAACAGATAATCTCCCAATTCCTTTTTATAACCACTTTGTCATTAAAAGAAACAGAATATCCATCCATAAACAATTTAGAAACTGAAATTAAATTCTTTCTAAATGTAGGTACATAAAGAAAATTTCTCAAAACCAAAACTTTATTCCTATCAAAAGATAAATAAACGTCTCCCACTGCAATAGCCGCCACCTTTGAAGCATTGCCCATGAAGATGGTAATCTCTCCCTCAGCTAGTCGTCGGGTTTCCTGGAACCCCTGCAAAGTATTGCAGACATGATCAGTGGCTCCTGTATCTACACACCAGGCACTGGTAGATAACACCGCTAAACATGTTTCAACAACTAAACAAGAAGATATACCTTTGTTCTTTCGGCGAGGACAGTCCACCTTCCAATGTCCAGTCTGCTTGCAAGTGAAGCACTTGCCTTTCGGCTTCTTCACTCCTGCCTGAGGTCCCACTGCCACTTTCTTCGCTCCACCTTGCTTCTTCTTCTTCTTACCTTTCGGTTTAGAGGAAGAAACCTTCTGAGCGACCATGGCTTGAGCACTTTGACGAAAAAGCCCCTCTGTCGCCTGGAGTTCTGTCAGAAGCTCCGCCAACGAATACAACCTCTTGTTCATGTTGTAGTTGAGGCGGAACTGCTCAAAACTCCTAGGCAGAGACTAGAGAATGATATCGACCTGGGTTTCCCTATCGATCTCAGCTCCGAGGACTTTCATCTCATTAAAATGAGCCATCATCTTGAGAACATGATCCCTAACGGGTGTTCCCTCGATCATGGTGGTCGTCATCAAGTTTCTCATCGCCTCCTGTCTAGCGGCCCTACTCTGATGTCCGAAAAGTTCCTTGAGATTGAACATCATGTCATAAGCTGTGGCTATGGCCTAATGTTGATGTTGCAGCACATTTGACATAGATGCCAAAATGTAACACCGCGCCATCTCATCTGCCTTTATCCATTTCTTATAACTTTCTTTCTCCTTTTCATCAGAGTCATCGGTGGGCTTAGGAGGAAAAACCTTGAAGAGTACAAATTTGTACTCCTCCGCAGTTAAGACAATATCCAGATTTCTTTTTCAATCAATATAGTTTGGTCCAGTAAGTTTATTTTCTTTTAATATCACATCAAGTGGGTTGAAAGCCATTTGAAAATCCTAAAAATCACAATGATCAAAATATTAGATTTCAAATATTATTGATTCCTCAAAACAATAAAATTCCAAAATCAACAAACACCTCATATCACCGAGAATATCGCATGCCACGCTGTGTGGACGTATACGAATTCTACATTTGTAAGAGGAGGTTTTACCCATTAATTTTATTATCTTGTCAACCTTACTTTTTGACAAATAAAATTAATAGTTGGTTCCTCTTTGGCCCTACAAATAAAAGCAGTGACTCCGATAGGGAGGATACTTTTATTTGCATCTAAGTGTGCACCATTACACGATACTAAGGGAATTATTTCGGATTATGTGCCTTACCGTTGTGGAAGTACACATGCTCCTAGATAATTTCCTATAACCATTATTTGATCTAGTGATCCGCAAACAAACCCGTCCGCAGGGAGGAAGGCACTCAGAGCCGACACACAAGTTTGTTGCATCACACGTCAAATTGTAATGGAGGCCACGGGAATTAATTAAAATATCCCTCTCCCACTTAGTAAATTGAAATTGATGAATTTTAAAGCATACACAACATGCATATAAAACAAATAAGCAATAAATATGGAAAAAACAGAATTTTTCCAACTATTATGGCATTGTCCTCCAATACACATCCCGTCGTGTCGCTACCTTGTCCTCTCCATCTTTTCCCGTGCGCAAGTCACCAAAGAGAACCGAGCCGAGATAAATCATTTTAATTTACATCCATCGATCCTATACTCCACGAAGGAGTGTACAAATAATCTAGATCGAAAGTAAACTAAAATGAGCGGCTAAACAATGTCGTATTTAATTACAAAAATTAAATACTAATCTAGCCTCGTCAACCCCGAGGATTCAAATAATATCCATACAATCACACACAAAACAATCACATACAACAAAATAGCCATAATAGTCAGATCTTATGCCTGCAACCAAAAAGTTAGCCTACACACATCCTACTATTATCCGGCGTACTCAATATTTGATATGTGCATGAAAGTAACCGAATCCAAAACACACAAAACCGGAAACCGTGGCTCTGATACCATTTGTAGGGAGTTGCTTCGGAGGCTCATTGGCTCCCATGTCCTCGTATTAAAATTTTCACTAATGAAAGAACTAATCCGGATGGGATCAGTTTCCTTAGCACAATCTATTCGTCATCGTGCTAACGACTTGAGTGATCGCTTGAACAAACTAGTTGTTCAAGCAACACAACTCTTCTAGTTGGTTAGCCGCAGAAGAGACGACGGACGGATCGCCGGTTTTTGTGTTTGTCTTCGGGGTCCATGATTATACAAAATATATACATACACACACTTGTATAATCAACACATAAAAGAACATGCTAAGATCAGAAAATAAAGTTGTAAAACTTTTATACCTCACGATCTTCTACCGTATGTCCTATCCTCCTCGTGGACGACGTGTGGGCGAAGATCCTCCACGAGTAGAAGCCTTCTAGATCGCGTTCTTCCCTTCCTTGTTTGCTGCGAACAAAGAGAAGAACCAACAAAACTTCTCCTTTCTAGAACCGGCAACCAAGCAAGGGAGTTTGATGTAACCGCCGGCCAAGGAACGAATGGATGAAGCGCCGGCCACCAATGTAAGGGGAACCGTCGGCCACCTTGGAGAGAATGGAGGAGTGAACGCCGGCCAACCTTGAAGAGAGGTTGCCGCCGGCCAAGGAATAAGAGAGGGACCAAGAGGATGGGCGCCGACCAAGTCTTGATGGAAGAAGATGGGCGCCGGCCACTTGTCCAAGAGTTGCCGCCCAAACCAAAGCTTCCAAACCCTAGCCGCCCAACCTAAAACCCTAACTCCAATTGAACCATCCTTGCCGCCCAACCTAAGCCCTCTATTTATAGAATTGGGCTTAAGCCTCCTTTAATCTCCACCGTCAGATCTAGGAATTTCTCCTAACCATCGGATCTAGGGTTTCATCCCAACCGTCGGATCTAGGATTTCATCCCAACCGTCGGATCTAGGGTTTCATCCCAACCGTCGGATCTAGGGTTTCATCCCAACCGTCGGATCTAGGATTTCATCCCAACCATCGGATCTAGGGATTTGATCCCAACCGTTGGTTCTAGGGTTTCATCCTAACCATCGGATATAGGGATTTAATCCCAACCGTTGGTTCTAGGGTTTCATCCTAACCATCAGATCTAGGGATTTAATCCCAACCGTTGGTTCTAGAGTTTTGTTTTATATTCTTGGATCTAGACTTCATGAGGATTATATAGGCTACGATAGGGACCATAAGGAGGAGTTGGATCTTGGCCACCCGATGGATCGGAACCACACAAACTTGATCCATCAATGATGTTCCATTCCACTAGAGGATCATCATTGAACTACCTCACCAACCTCCATAAATTAATATGGGCTCCATATATTATTTGTACTTTCATCTCCCCGTATTTAAGATATCGAATGTTCGTCAATTAATTGATTTACTTACCATCAATTAATTAACATCTAACTCCTCGAGTAGTACCACTCAACCTTATCATCATGTTGACTAAGTCAACCAGCTGGGTTTACATGATGAACCTTATGAGCTCCTCAAGGGGACATCATTAACCTAGTATATAGGACATGGTTTCCTCCTATAATCAACGACACACCATTTAAATAATATTATTTCCCAACTTACCGGGCATATTGATTTAATCCATCTAAATCTCACGCTCTGGTAAATCAAAGAAATTAATACTAAGTACATGTGCCCATTATTATATCGGGATTAAGAGCATGTACAACATAATATCTGAGGTCCGATTCAATTATGTAGTTAGTAATAAATTGAATCACCTCTATGTCGGTCCTGCTCAATACACCTAAGTGTACTAGTGTAACTCTATGTTCAAGACAAAACAATACCAAGCTACACGACAACCATGCCAATGGTTTATCCAAAACCATCTTGGTTGTGAGCCTCTACTTATATTCTACAAGGGACTGATAACATGATCTTCTGTGCCACACCAAGCACCATGTTATCTACAATGTAAAATATTAGATAATATGCACACATATAATAAATATATAAAGTGCAAACAATGATCATGTGATTCTTATTTCAAAATAAAAATGTTCATACAAAAAGAGCTAGGTTTTCAGTATGCATTCCAACACAAACAAGAAGCGAGCATGAAATCGTTTCAGTCGCAATGGAAGTGTGGATGGGTCGTGTCTTATGAAGATATAATGGATGAACCAAAATGGTTTGGTTCTAATCCAATGGAGGAGAAAAAACCAAAGAGTTTGGTTTATTTTAAATGAATGAACCAAAGTTGGTTCGGTTCGTTTTAACTTAAAATAAACCATCATGGTTTTGTTTATTTTAACTTATATTAATGGAGCAGGTTAACGGGCCTTATGGTTATGATCCAATAATCATTAAGAGAATTAGTTCTCTATAAAAGAGGGCTTAAGGGTTTGTTAATCCCTAATCCAAAAGCCCTAACCTAGAGTTGCCGCCCAACCTCTCCCTCCTCTCCTTCAAGTCGGCGCCAACATTGTTGCCGTCGGCCACCTCCTCCAACCGGCGACCAGCTGCTGCCGTCTTCTCCCATTGCCGGTGTCGAGCTACTGCCGGAGGAGCTCCGGTGATATTCCTTGGCTCCGGCGACAAGGTGAGCAAGTCGCTTTCCTTATTTGGCCGGCGCAAGGTCTCCACCAAACCTGTCCAGTTTTCTGGACAGCTTTTTTCCTTCTCGTTGGAGCGTCGTTTGGATGACGTTTGGAGCTCCGACAGTGCCTTACTTACTGGGGATTCGATCTCCGGTAATCCTCATAGGTGGAGGACGAAGGATTCGTCAAACAGTTGACGAATACCTCTCCGGAGAAGTGAGTTTTGAGGACTCGTCTTTGGATCCGAATTTGGATTCGGATCGTGATCTTCTCTCGATCACATCGTCTTCAACACGAGGCTAGTAACCCGTACGAAGACGAGGCTCGTGACTTAGTGAAGTCATCCCGAAGATACTCGGTGTGGACACGGATAGAGACGATTCTAGCGAGGATCGTTCTGGTTGATGTCGTTCCCGCTACACGTGATACGTAAGGTATACGTAGTTAAATTTCCTTTTATTGCAAAATTTAAATTTACGGTTATATCTACACATGTTGTACTATGCATGCGTGTGGTGTGTGTGTTGTAATAAATGTAGATTTATTATTTTTATTCCTTCCGCTGTCCACATGTTTGCGAAACATGTTCGAACACACACTCGCCGCGGTGCCAGAAACCCAACAGGTTTAGGGTCCTCCCTTGAAGCTTTTGGCCGGCAACCCCTTAATCTCTTCTTCCTTCTTGGCCGGCTGCAAAGCTCCATCCTTGGAGGTTGTTGGTTGGTTGAAAGAAGGAAAATAGCTTTGTTTCTATTCTTCCTCTTGCTCGGAACGAGCAAGGAAGGAAGATTGGAGGTCTATGAGCTTCATCTTTTGGTAGATCGTCGCCCACACGACGTCCGAAAAGAGGAAGGTCATACATTAGAAGACACGGTTTCCGGTTTTGTATGTTTAGGATTCGGTTACTTTTATGCACTTTTCATATATTATATGTGCCGGATAATAGTAGGATGTGCGTAGGTTAACCTTTTGGTTGCAAGCATAGGATCCAACTTTTATGGCCATATGTGTGTATGTGATTGTATGTGTGTAATTGTATATTATTTGAATCATTGGGGTTGACGAGGCTAGTATTTAATTTTTATAATTAAGTATTGCATTGTTTAGCCACTCTTTTTATTTTAGTTTACTTTCGATCTAGATTTCATGTACACTCCTTCGTGGAGTATAGGATTGATGGATGTAAATTAAAATAGTTATTCTCGACTCGAATCTCCGGATGGCTTGTACATGGCGTAGGGAGGAGTGGACGAGGTGGCGATACGACGGGAGGCATATTGGAGAACAAAAGCCATAATAGTTGAAAAATATTTTTTTTCATATTTATTGTTTCTTGTTTGATATGCATGTCGCGTGCTAGGAAAATTCCACAATTTTAAATTACTAAGTGGGAGAGGGATATTTTTTTAAATTCTCACGGCCTCCATTACAATTTGACATGTGATGCAAACAAACTTGCGCGTCGGCGAGAGGTATATCTATTCTCTATTCTCTTTTGTTACTTGCTTGTATTTGTTTTTTCAATTATAAGCATGATATATTCTGTTTGTGGCTAAATAATACTTGGATCCCGAACATAAATACAAAAGCCGGCGATCCATACATCGTCTATTCCGCGGCTACTCATAGAATAGAGGTTTGTCGCTTGAACAACGAGTTTGTTCAAGTGACCTCTCTAAATGAATAGCACGACGATGACTTTGTTGTTTGAGCAATCTCTTTTATCTAGGATTAAATTTTTTTAATCCGGGGACATCGATGGGATCGCCATGAACAAGCAACCGAGGTGAAGTGGGAAGCGAAGTTTCCCCTCACGGACTCGATAAGCAAAACCCTTCAAGCCTTTACTTACACTTTAGAAGGAACTGATAACATGATCTTCCATGTGACACTACACACCATGTTATCTACAATGTAATTCATTAGATGTTTGGGGGAAAACATTTGGAGAGTTTTTACCAATTTGGGATAATTGGTAAAGGATTGGAGTTAGTATTCTAACTCAATTATTTGTTTGGTTTTTGTCAAACATCAAAAAGGGGGAGATTGTTGGTGCAATTGGCCCTTTGGCTCGAGTGATGTTTTGATGTGTTTTGATGTTTCGACAAAAACATATGAAAATATAATTGTCAAGGAAAGTCCAAGCATGGGTCTTGGCAAATGGAAAGTCCAACATGTGTTGGCAAAGGAAAGTCCAAGCATGGGTCTTGGCAAATGGAAAGTCCAACATGAGTTGGCAAGGAAAGTCCAAGCATGGTCTTGGCATGGAAAGTCCAACATGGGTTGGCATTTGAAGTCCAAGGGGATTAATCTTGGCGGCATAATTCCAATGTGCCTTGGCAGTGTAGACACCGTTAGCATGACATAGCCGACGGAAGCACCTGAAGGCTAGCGCGATGGATGAACAAGTCATGGATGACTTGGAGGGATCCGAGAGGCGTGAGGCTGATGGAGGTGGCTAGAAGGCTTAGGTCTAGGCTAAGGGTGGTCTAGCAAGTATGGGGGAACCATACTTGAGTTAAAACCTCATGTTTGAGGTGTGCCAGTTGACTGGTGCCATGTGGCAGTCGACTGGACCGAGTCAACTAGGGTTTGACTGCGGGTTATGGCCTAGCGATGCACGCCATAGGTTAGCGGGCCGATCGATGAGCTGAGCACCGATCGATCGTGTGATCAGTCGACTGGTGCTCGAGAATTCGGCCATAGAATGGAGTCGAGACTCGACTGGTCGAGTGAGGACTCCATCAGTCGACTGATGGTCACAATCAGTCGACTGATGGTAGTTCCGTTGGACTTATCCAACGTGGAACTAGCCGTTGTCTCACGACAACGCGGCATCGATCGACCGATGGTCGATCACGATCGATCGACTTTTTCCAAAGACAGTTGAAGCTATATATGGAGCTCGTGATGGAGGAAAAGGAATCGGTTCTTGAGGGCTATTGGGGCGATTTGTTGGTGCAAATCAGGTCTCCAAGTGCAAGCAAGCAACCAAGCATTCAAGCAATCAAAACAAGTGTTGTAAAGTCTTTTCTTTACTTGTATTTCATATTCATTATTGTAATTGCTTGTATTTGTATCTTATTGTTGTAAGATTACTTGTAAGGGGTTTCTCCACCCTTGACTTGTGTCAAGAAGGAGTTTTATTGGTTAGTGGTGTTTGTGGCATCGCTAGGGTTCGTACGACCCCAATCAGTGGAGTAGGAACCGGTTCGGTTCCGAACCACGTTATATGCTCCTGTTGTGATTTGTGTTGTGTCCATTTCGTTATTGCTTTTATCATTATATATATTCCACTGCGCTAACGAAATTATAGACACGAACGAGATCGAATTCCATCCACGATCGGGCGAAACGCTATTCACCCCCCTCTAGCCGTTCCAAGGGTCCTAACAAGTGGTATCAGAGCCAGGTTCTCTTCTATGGACTAACCGCCGGGAGCTAAGACAAAAAGCTAGAGGAACAAGATGGAATTCGAGGACAGATTGGGTGACGACGTCAACATTCCACCTTCCTTCGACCGCGAACATTTCGCGTATTGGAAAGGTAGAATGCAATATTTTCTAATGACAAATATAGAAAATTGGTTTGCCGTGATTATAGGTTTTGACGCTCCGAGAGGAGAGAACGGTGAAATCCTCGAAAGGAAGCTATGGACCAAGGAGCAACGACAAAAATTCAAGACAACCGTTAAGGTAACAAAAATGTTGATTGATTTGATACCTAACGACATTTTGTCTAGATTAGGGAGCTATAAGGATGCCAAGGAGTTGTGGAACAAGTTGATCAAGTTCCACGAAAACTCCGAATCGGAAAAAGGAGAGGTGGAAGAAGTGGAAGAAGTATCCACTTCTAGGATTGAGGAGGAGAGACCCTCAACACCGGAGCAACCTCAAGAAGAAGAAGCTTCGACATCCGGTCAAGATGAAGAAGCCCAAAGTCCAATTCCGGTCCCCACCACTCTAGGTAACTCAAGCAATTCAGTTTTAAACAAAAATCATATAATTTGCTTTGAGTGTAGGGAATCCGGGCACTACAAGAGTAAGTGTCCTAAACGAGTTAAGAAGACTCCACTCGTGCCAAAAGTCAAGGAAATCGGTGTCTCAACACAAAAGAGCAAGGAGCAAGTGATTTGCTTCAAATGCCGACAACCGGGACATTACCGAAGTAAATGCCCGAAGGGGGAGAAGAAGGGGCAAAAGGGAGCTTCACAAGTAGGGGGAGCCACTAAGGCAAACCCTAAGGTATATCTTTTAAATAATGCACCTTCTTTAGTTAATAGGCAAAAGCATGCTAGGAGTTTCAATTCTCTTGCTATTTATCATAAAGAGCATGCTAGAAATAACAAACATATTTGTTTAGGAGCTAAAAAGGTTCACTTAGGAAATAAGGAGAAATTTGGGACTAAAGTCCCTAACAACAATTTACCTAAGGACAAACCCAGGTCAAATAACTCTAGAAAAATTTTACCCAGGGAGACCATTAGAAAGGTGCAAGAGCACTTAGGTTTTAACCCTAAAAGGACAAGGCATATGCCTAGAAAGGACAATGCCCATGGTTTAAATCAAAACTCAAAAATTGGGCAATTAGAATTAGAGAACCAAGCCTTGAGGTCAAGGCTTGAAAAACTAGAAAAGACCCTAAATAAGATGCAAAATCAAATGCAAGGGTCAATTGGTCAAACTTTTAGATCAAATAATCAAAGTCAACAAGTAGGATCTAAAAGACAAAAGTCAACCAAAGGCAAGAAGGGTTTGGGTCAAAAACCTAAGCCTAAGGTGGCTTACCATAGTGTTCCATTTGACTATGGAACACTAACTAGGTCTAGGAAGACCAAGGTCAATGGGGAAGTCATCCCTAGAGTTGACCAAGGTTTGTGCCTAGTGGCCAAGGTTTCGAAGAAACCTAGGGTGGCCACTAAGAAGGTTGTTAGGGAGGCAATCCCTAAGGTTAACCTAGGCAAGACCAAAATGACCAAGGCTAATAAGCCTAGGAAGGTCATTAGGAAGGTATCTAGGGAGGTTATCCCTAAGGAATACCTAATTAACCCTAGGAGCTCCAATAGGTTTTGGGTTCCTAAGAGCGTGATTGATTCACGCTAGATGGGTTTAGGGTGTGCCAACCTTGTTTGGATGGGTAGTTAACTCAACCATAATAAAGGTGGCACTTTAGGTTATTTTCAAGGTTATGGTTGCCTTGGAAATATATTTAAGTCTTAATCCTAAAAGTTTTTAGGATGTGCCAATATTACTTGAGAAGTTTGATAAAATGATCAAAATTGGCACAATTTAAGTTTAGAGGTTAGTGTGTCATTTTGGGTTTTTGGCACACTTGGGAGAAAACTAGAAATATGGAAAAATGCAATTAATTATATGAAATGGCAATTAATATTAAAATTTAGGTATTATTATACCTATATATTTTATATGCCATGCTTTGATTGCTATATGTCATGTCATGACATCATGCCTATTTCTATGATTTTATATGTCATGAGTATGCTTAGGTTTTAGGTTAATGTCATGTATGCTTAGTTTTATATCATATGCCATGACATCATGATTATGAGCATGTGTTTATTTATATCATCATTAATGTCATAATCATTCATGCATTTAAGAAAATTTTGATTGAAATTGATTTAAGGACTATGGCATGACTTGGAGTCCCATTTATAAGGGAATCAAGTAGGGTTGCCTAGGAAATGCATGAAACCCTAAATTAGGGAGAACCAAAACCCACATCTCACATTCAATTGACATGTATGTGTATTTATACACCCTAGATACATGTGAGATGCTAGGATATGAGTTAAGTTCAAGGTGCATAGTTTTTTGCATCTAGATGAACTAAAACTCATCTAATTTTAGTTGTGGATCATTGGAGAGCATGTGTACAAGTCATGTACATAGAGCCCAAGGAATATGATCCAAAATAAGGTTTTGAAAACGTTTTAAAATCATTTTGAAAAACCTTGGTGAAGTCTATCTTTTGATAGCAATCACCATTGATAGAGTTGATACAAAATAGGGCCAAAACATTGAAAATTTCAATGGTTTTGAGTTTTGTATCAAACTCACTATTTTATGGGTAAAATAATTTTCAAATATTTTTCACCCATTGTATTAGTCATAAGTATTATACGTATCAAATTTCGTGATTTTTCGATATACGTATAATTAGTTATGATTTTTTTATCAAAATCGATTCTACTGAGTGGCGGCGATCGATGAGTGTCGATCATTGGTAGCTGAACCACTCGACTGATTGTCTGATTTCGGGAAAACTATGGTTGTTTAACCCGATTTCAGCTTTGGTTATGGTCCCTAATCACTCCTAACCCTAGGATATGCTTTGGGAAGCATTATAAAGGGTGAAAATCCATTGGATATGGATTAGGAGAGGTGTTTAGGGTTTGTATCAATTTGAAGGTGTTGGAAAGTTCAATGTTGAATTTCTAACCTTAATTTTGATGGCTTAGAATTCCTATTGGCTTAGGGACTTCCCAAGGACATTGTTGGTGCAATGGTCAAGGGGGAGCAAGCCTTTAGGGGGAGGTATCCATCATGGGATGATGGATGATATTTTTCCTCATGAGGAGGGAAATGGGATTCTTGATACCCAATTTGGAAATTTGGAGAGTAAATAGGATTGCCTCTCTTGAGTGATATGGGACTTATCACTAGGAAGATGGTAGGCAACCTAAGTATTTTTGGACCAAGGGGGAGATTGTAAGATCTCATTGGGACATGAGACATTGACCCTCTTGGGGAGACAACTTTTTGCTGTTAGTCAAAAAGGGAGAGAATGTTTGGGGGAAAACATTTGGAGAGTTTTTACCAATTTGGGATAATTGGTAAAAGATTTGAGTTAGTATTCTAACTCAATTATTTGTTTGGTTTTTGTCAAACATCAAAAAGGGGGAGATTGTTGGTGCAATCGACCCAGGACTCGAGTTTGGCTGGAGTGATGTTTTGATGTGTTTTGATGTTTCGACAAAAACATATGAAAATATAATTGTCAAGGAAAGTCCAAGCATGGGTCTTGGCAAATGGAAAGTCCAACATGTGTTGGCAAAGGAAAGTCCAAGCATGGGTCTTGGCAAATGGAAAGTCCAACATGAGTTGGCAAGGAAAGTCCAAGCATGGTCTTGGCATGGAAAGTCCAACATGGGTTGGCATTTGAAGTCCAAGGGGATTAATCTTTGCGGTGTAAGTCCAATGTGCCTTGGCAGTGTAGACACCGTTAGCATGACATAGCCGACGGAAGCACCTGAAGGCTAGCGCGATGGATGAACAAGTCAAGGATGACTTGGAGGGATCCGAGAGGCGTGAGGCTGATGGAGGTGGCTAGAAGGCTTAGGTCTAAGCTAAGGGTGGTCTAGAAAGTATGGGGGAACCATACTTGAGTTAAAACCTCATGTTTGAGGTGTGCCAGTCGACTGGTGCCATGTGGCAGTCGACTGGACCGAGTCAACTAGGGTTTGACTATGGGTTATGGCCTAGCAGTCGACTGCCATAGGTTAGCAGTCGACTGATGGCTCGAGCAGTCGACTGATCGTGTGATCAGTCGACTGGTGCTCGAGAATTCGGCCACAGAATGGAGTCGAGACTCGACTGGTCGAGTGAGGACTCCATCAGTCGACTGATGGTCACAATCAGTCGACTGATGGTAGTTCCGTTGGACTTATCCAATGTGGAACTAGCCGTTGTCTCACGACAACAGTGGCATCAGTCGACTGATGGTCCAGATCAGTCGACTGATCGACTTTTTCCAGCACAGGTTGAAGCTATATATGGAGCTCGTGATGGAGGAAAAAGGAATCAGTTCTTGAGGGCTATTGGGGCGATTTGTTGGTGCAAATCAGGTCTCCAAGTGCAAGCAAGCAACCAAGCATTCAAGCAATCAAAACAAGTGTTGTAAAGTCTTTTCTTTACTTGTATTTCATATTCATTATTGTAATTGCTTGTATTTGTATCTTATTGTTGTAAGATTACTTGTAAGGGATTTCTCCACCCTTGACTTGTGTCAAGAAGGAGTTTTATTGGTTAGTGGTGTTTGTGGCATCGCTAGGGTTCGTACGAACCCAATCCGTGGAGTAGGAACCGGTTCGGTTCCGAACCACGTTATATGCTCCTGTTGTGATTTGTGTTGTGTCCATTTCGTTATTGCTTTTATCATTATATATATTCCATTGCGCTAACGAAATTGTAAACACGAACGAGATCAAATTCCATCCACGATCGGGCGAAACGCTATTCACCCCCCTCTAGCCGTTCCAAGGGTCCTAACATTAGACAATATGCATAACCATAAATATGCAAACAATGATCATGTGATTCTTATTTCAAAAATAAAGATGTTCATACAAAAGATAGACTTTTCAGTATACATCCCAACAATCTTCCACTTATACTAAAAGACTATGTTGTCCTCATTCTTCTTGTCACACCCGCCCTTTCCTAGGGTCCGAAAGGGTGGCGCGATGCAATCGTACATACATACATCATACTACTTACAGCGGAAGACTATACATATCATACTTCTTACAGCGGAAGACTTTAGACATTTTTTTTTCTTTTAAACATAACATGCATCGTCATTTCATAGGTACTTCTTCTTAACATAGAGCATGTATCATTATTTCATAAGTACTTAGTGCTTAATTCAAAACTATAAACAAAACATCTTAAGGAAAACATGCATAAGGGACATAACAGATCTCTTCCACCATGCCACTGCCACACACACTTGCCCCTCCTGCTGCTCCCTTTAGTTTATCCACCCTTTACCCTTATCTGCAGTACAAGGAAAAATAAACTATAAGAACATAGGCTTAGTAAGATCCTGTCCTACTCACAAAACCATACATCGACATTAAGCATAGCATGTAACACTCATAACATATAAGCAACATAACATGTAACATATGTGACATAAGCAAACATAACATGTAACATAAATAACATAAGCAAACATAATATGTAGCATAAATAACATAAGAAAACATAACATGTAGCATAAGTAACATAAGCAACATAACATGTGACATATATAACATAAGCAAACATAACATGTAGCATAAGTAACCTAAGCAATCATAACATGTAACATATACAACATAGCAACATATCATGTACATATATGGCATAATCAAACATAACATGCAACATATATATCATAGCAACATAATATGTAAACACAAATATAACATGGTAATCATAACATGTAAACATATGCGACATAAGCAAACATAACATGGTAATCATAACATGTAAACATATGCAGGATGCTCTTTGAAAACATATATTATAGGTACGTAAACAAAAATCTCAACAAATTGGGCCCGACATTGTATCACATCATCATCATCAAAGCGCGCATCCCTAAATAGACCCAAGGTAGCAAGTCTCGAACCTACTAGGTTACTAGGCCCGATCATAGTCCGTCGACCTAGGGGCCATCGTCATAGCGTAGAAGCCCATCCTAGGCCCGATCTTAGTCCATCGACCTAGGGCATCTGGGAGCCCATCCCGTACTAGGCCCGATCTTAGTCCGTCGACCTAGGGGCAATCATACATAGAAGCCCATCCTAGGCCCGATCTTAGTCCGTCGGCCTAGGGCAACTTAGGAGCCCATCCCTTTGGACCTTGTTAGGGTCCTGGTACAAGCCATGCAAAAGGTAAAATACTTATATGCTTTTTATCATAACATATCTTATTTCATTTCGCAAACATATCATACTTCATTTCATAACATATCATTTTTCACTTCATGAACATATCATATTTCATTTCATAAACATATCTTACTTCATTTCGTAACATATCATATTTCACTTCATGAACATATCATATTTCATTTCATAACATATCATATTTCACTTCATAAACATATCATATTTCATTTCATAAACATATCATACTTCATTTCATAACCATATCATATTTCATTACATAACATATCTCAAAAATCACACACATATAGGGCATGCCATAAGGCATAAACATCAAGAGCAAGTAAGCACTAACCTAGAGCATGTTATCTTCATCTAGCATCATTTAACATCACAAGTTAACATGAACTCACCTAAGCATAAACACATGTTAACCTAACCTAGAGCATGTTATCTTTATCTATCATCATTTAATATCACCTAAACATAAAACACATGTTAACCTAACCTAGAGCATGTTATCTTCATCTAGCATCTTAACATCATCATATACATACAAAATATGGTATAGAATTTCATTGAAACCTCAAGAACAATGTTTGGCTGAATGGTTCATGGGGGCTTTTAGGGTTAAACTTTTAACCTAATCCATCTAACATCCTAACATCATCACATACATACAGAATATGGTATAGAACTTCATTGAAACATAAAAAGCAAGGGTTGGCCGAATGGTTCATGGAGGCTTTTAGGGTTAAACTTTTAACCTAATCCATCTAACATCCTAACATCATCATATGCACACAAAATATGGTATAGAACTTCATTGAAACATCAAAAGCAAGGGTTGGCCGAATGGTTCATGGAGGCTTTTAGGGTTAAACTTTTAACCTAATTCATTTAACATCCTAACATCATCATATGCATACAAAATATGATATAGAACTTCATTGAAACATCAAAAGCAAAGGTTGGCCGAATGGTTCATGGAGGCTTTTAGGGTTAAACTTTTAACCTAATCCATCAAACATCCTAACATCATCATATGCACACAAAATATGGTATAGAACTTCATTGAAACATCAAAAGCAAGGGTTGGCCGAATGGTTCATGGAGGCTTTTAGGGTTAAACTTTTAACCTAATCCATTTAACATCCTAACATCATCATATGCATACAAAATATGGTATAGAACATCATTGAAACATCAAAAGCAAAGGTTGGTCGAATGGTTCATGGAGGCTTTTAGGGTTAAACTTTTAACCTAATCCATCTAACACCCTAACATCATCATATACATACAAATTATGGTATAGAATTTCATTGAAACCTCAAAAGCATGGGTTGGCCGAATGGTTCATGGAGGGTTTGATACAAAACATCAATCGGAAAGCTACTTGTATGCAGGTGAGGGGATACTTACATCCTTCGCTTTGCTTTTTGGTTGGAAGATGACCGAAGGGAAGCAACCTAGCCTTTCTTCTTGCTTGGATGACCTTCGGACAATGGATGAGAAGGGGGAGGAGAAGTGGATCTCGGTGAGGAAGAGGATGAGAGGGGAGAAAATCAACTTGATAACTCATGTCTCCTCATTCCCCCCTATTTATTCATTTGAAGAGTCTCTTAGTCTCCCTTACCCCTAACTATAATTTCCCATATTCCTCTAATAATACAATCTTGTTGGGCTTCTGGTTAGTGGATTCTTCTATAGGGCTTTGCTATCTCTAGAGGTTTGGGGTTCAATTCCTATGCTTTGCATCCTTTTTGGCTCATTTTCATTTATTTTTGAAAAGCCCACATAGAGCCCTTCATAATCAAGCCAAAAATTCTTGTAAAATTGCTAGAAATTTTACGGGCGTTACACTTCTATACATCTGATTCTCATTCCCTCCACATGTCTATCAAAAGCTCTCGCTGGAAGGGCCTTAGTGAAAGAATCTGTCAGGTTATCCTCTGATGTAATCTTGGCCACAACAACTTCTCCTTGCTTTACGATTTCTCATATCAGGTGGTACTTGCGTTTTATGTGTTTACTTGCCTTATGGGCTCGTGGTTCCTTTGAGTTTGCAACTGCACCACAGCTATCACAATAAATTGTGATAGTTCTGGGTAAACCAGGAATCACATCCAAGTCCATCAAAAAGTTCCTAAGCCATAAAACTTCTTTGGCCGCCTTAGAGGCTGCTACATACTCAACTTCCATGGTAGAGTCTGCCATGCATTTATTCGTGACATTCCTCCATACAATGGCTCAACCTCCCAAAGTAAACATAAAACCTGAGGTAGACTTACTATTATCCCTATCTGATTGGAAGTTGGAATCTGTGTAACCCACAGGGAGTAATTGGTCTGCCTGGTAAACTAGCATATAATCCCTAGTCCTTCTCAGGTACTTCAATATATGCTTTACTGCAGTTCAATGTCCCTGTCCTGAATTACTCTGATATCTCCTAACCATGCCCACTGCAAAGCAGATATCCGATCTCATACATAGATAGCATACATGAGGCTTCCTACTGCCGAAGCATAAGGAACCGCCTTCATCTCCTCTATCTCCTTTGATGTTCTAGGACACATCTCTTTAGACAAAGGTACTTCATGCCTAAAAGGTAGAAAACCTTTCTTGGAGTTCTGCATGCTAAAATGATCCATAATGGTGTCTATGTATGAAGCTTGAGATAAACACAACATCCTTTTCCTGCGATCCCTTATAACCTTGATTCCAAGGATGTGTACCACTTCTCCCAAGTCCTTCATATCAAACTGTTTGGACAACTATACTCTTACGTCCGATAACACCTTGACATTGTTGCCAATTAAAAATATGTCATCTACGTATAGTATAAGAAATACTACTATATTTCCGTCACATCTCTTGTATACACAAGACTCATTCGGACTTTGAATAAATCCATAAGACTTGATTACCTCATCAAAGCGAATGTTCCAAGATCTCGAAGCTTGCTTCAATCCATAAATGGACCGATTAAGCTTGCACACAAGATGCTCTTTGCCCTTTGCAATGAATCCTTCTAGTTGCTTCATATAGATATTTTCCTCAAGACTTCCATTAAGGAAAGCTGTCTTGACATCCATCTGTCATACCTCATAATCTATATGAGCAGCAATACATAAGAGAATCAAGATAGACTTAAGCATGGTTACCGGCGAAAAGGTCTCCACATAATCGATACCCTCTTTCTGAGTATACCCCTTGGCAACAAGCCTCGCTTTGAAGGTCTCAACCTTCCCGTCTATTCCTCTCTTTCTTTTGTAGATCCAATTTCATCCAATGGTTTGTACACCATTGGGTGGTTTTACTAGCTCCCAGGCCTGATTTGAATCCATAGATTCTATCTCAGAATTCATCGCACTTTGCCAAGATACCACATCTTTATCTTGGATTGCCTCGTCATATGTCCAGGGATCAGGTTCATGTTTGCCAGGGACCAAATCAGAAGATTCTCCCAAGAACATAAATTTGTCAGGCTATCTAACAACCCTCCCAGTACGATGAGGTATCACCTGTGTATCCTCTATGACTCACGATGCAGTCACTTGTGGTATATCATCTTGTACCGGTGGTACTGAAGTAGTGACTTTCCCTCTCAATTCCTCCAGAACAATCTTATTCATGGGCTTATGGTTCATCACATAGTCTTCCTCTAGAAATCTGGCATTCGTGCTAACAATCACCCTCTGATCTCTAGGACTATAAAACAAACCACCTTTCGTTCCTCTAGGATAGCCTACGAACATGTGCACTTCTGTACGAGGTTCCAACTTACCAGCATTTGCCTTCAGCATATGTGTTGGACTCTCCCAAATCCGAATATGTCTCAGATTAGGCTTTCGCCCAGTCCACAATTTTGTGGGAGTAGAAGGCACTAATTTAGATGGTACCAAGTTCAGAATATACACTGTCGTATCCAGAGCATACCCTCAGAACGAATCTAGAAACACATAATAACTCATCATCGATCTAACCATCTCCATAAGAGTCCTATTCCTTCGCTCCACTATACCATTCTCTAGGGTGTGTCAAGTGCAGACAATTGGGATTGAATCCCAACCTCTGATAAGTAATTCCTAAACTCTCCCAAGAGGTACTCACCACCACGATCAGATCGTAGTATCTTGATACTTTTACCCTGACGTTTCTCTACATCAGCCTTGAATTCTTTGAACTTGTCAAAGTATTCAGACTTGCGGCGCATCAAGTAAATGTATCCATATCTTGAATAATCATCTATAAAAGAGATGAAATATTTAAAATCACCTCTTGCCTGGATAGACATAGGACCACACAAATCAGAATGAACCAATTTCAAATCATCTTTGGCTCTATACCCCTTGGCCTTAAAAGGCCTCTTGGTTATTTTACCTTTCAAGCAAGATTCACAGGTTAGGAAATCATCCACCACTAATGAACCCAGAGGTCCATCAGCTATCAACCTTTGAATTCTGCTTAGGTTAATATGACCTAGCCTTAGATGCCAAAGATATGTTTGGTTCATCTTCGAAGGTTCTTTTCTCTTATTGGAATTAGAAGATGAGTTATTTACTTCTATTTGCATCGTGGGAGCTTTTGGTTCAAGTGTATATAAATTTCCTATCAATGCACCAGAATATATAATCTCCATGTTTCTTTTTATAACAACTCTGTCATTAAAAGAAATAGAATATCTATCCATAAATAATTTAGAAACCGAAATCAAATTCTTTCTAAATAAATGTACATAAAGGCAATTTTTCAGAACCAACATTTTATTTCTATCAAAAGATAAATAAACATCTCCCACTGCAACAGCCGCCACCTTCGTAGCATCACCCAAGTAAACAGTAATCTCCCCTTCAGCTAGTCGTCTGGTTTCTTGGAATCCCTACAAAGTATTGCAGATATGATCAGTGGCTCCCGTATCTACACATCAGGTGCCGGTAGATAACACCGCTAAACATGTTTCAACAACTAGACCAAAAGATATACCTTTGTTCTGCTTCCGGTTGGGGCAGTCCTTCTTCCAGTGTCCAGTCTGCTTACAAATGAAGCACTTGCCTTTCGGATTCTTCACTCCACCCTGAGATCCTCCCGCCACCTTTGCCCCAGCTTGTTTCTTCTTCTTCTTGCCTTTCGGGTTAGAAGAAGAAACCTTTTGGGCAACCATGGCCTGAGCGTGAGCACTCTGACGAAAAAGCCCCTCTATCACCTGGAGTTCTGTCAGAAGCTCCACCAACAAATACAACCTCTTGTTCATGTTGTAATTCAGGCAAAACTGCTCAAAACTTCTAGGTAGAGACTGAAGAATGATATCGACCTGGGTTTCCCCATCGATCTTAGCTCCAAGGACTTCCAGCTCATTCAAATGAGTCATCATCTTGAAAACATGATACCTCACCGGTGTTCCCTCGATCATGGTGGTCGTCATCAAGTTCCTCATGGCTTTCGAAAAACTCTTTGAGATTTAGCATCATGTCATAAGAAGTGGGCATGGCTTGATGCTGATGTTGCAATACATTTGACATAGAAGCCAAAATGTAACACCATGTCATCTCATCAGCCTTTATCCACTTCTTATAACTCCTTCTCCTTTTCCCCATAATCATCCGCAGGCTTTGGAGGACACTCTGAAGGTTTTGCGGAACCGAAGCTCTGATACCACTTGAAAAGAGGAAACTTCGCTTCCCACTTCAACTCTGTCGCTTGTGCACGGCGATCCCATATACGTCCCCGGATTAAAAAAATTAATCCTTCACAAATAGGGATTACCTAAGCTATCGTTCCATCATCTTGCTATTCAATTAGAGTGGTCACTTGAACAAACTTGTTGTTCAAGCAACCTACCTCTATTCTTCGAATAGCCGCGGAATAGACGATGTACGGATCGTTGGTTTTTGTGTTTGTATTCGGGGTTCAAGTAAATTAGCCACATAACAAAGTATACAACATGCATAGAATAAGAAAAGATTTATAAACAACCATTATACCTCTTGTTATACCTCTTGATCTTCTATTGTATGTCCTTCCTCCTTTTGGACGTCGTGTGGGTGACGTTCTTCCAAAAGTCGAAGCCTCCTAGAACACGTTCTTCCCTTCCTTGCTCGCTCTGAACAAAGAGGAGAATCAAACGAAACTCTTCCCTATCTAGGACCAGCCACAATGTCAAGAGACTTGATGTTGCCGCCGACCAAGGAATAGAAGAGGGAGTGGACGTCGGCCAAGAGCTCCAAGGAAAAAACCCTAACCCTTTTTTCCACCGGCCAAGAAGAAGAGGAAGAAGGGGATGAGCACTGGCCAAGGTTGAGAGGAGGATGATGGGCGCCGGCTACAACCCTAGAAAGTCTTGCCGCCCAAGACATCTCCAAACCCTAGCCTCCCAAAGCCAAAACCCTAATCTCCCTTGAGTATCCTTGCCGCCCACCCCTTAAGCCTCCTTTTATAGAGCTAGGCTTAAGCCTCCTTTTAATCTCCACCGTCGGAACTAGATTTAATCTCAACCGTCGAATCTAGGGATTTAATCTCAACCGTCGGATCTAGAGATTTAATCTCCATCGTCAGATTTAGAGTTTTAATCTCCACCATTGAATCTAGAGATTTAATCTCCACCGTCGGATCTAGAGTTTCATTTTCCATCATCGGATCTAGGCTCCATGAGAGTTTTAATAGGCTACAATAAAGACCATGAGGAGGAGTTGGATCTTGGCCACCCAATGGATCTAGCCCACATAAAGTCTGATCCATTAATAATAATCCATTCCACTAGAGGATTATCATTGATCTACCTCACCAACCCCCATAAATAAATATGGGCTCCATATATTAATTGTACAAATATCTCTCCATGTTTAAGATCTCGAATGTCCGTCAATTAATTAATTTACTGACAATTAATTAATCAACATCTAACTACATGAGTGGTATCACTCAACCTTATCATCATGTAGGACCAAGTCCACCTGCAGGGTTTATATGATAATCCTTATGAGCTCCTTAGGGGACATCATCATCCTAATATATAAGACATGGTTTCCTCCTTTAATCAATGTCACACCATGTAAATAATATCATTTCCCAACTTACCGAGCCTATCGATTTAATCTATAAATCTCGCCCATTGGTAAATCAAAGAAATAAATACTAAGTACATGTGCCTGTTATTATATCGGGATTAAGAGCATGTACACCATAATATCCGAGGTCCGATTCAATTATGTAATCAACAATAAATTGAATCACCTCTAAGTCGGTGTTGCTCAATACACACAAAGTGTACTAGTGTAATTCTATGGTCAAGACTGTTGGTGCAATGGTCAAGGGGGAGCAAGCCTTTAGGGGGAGGTATCCATCTTGGGATGATGAATGTGTTTTTCTCCTTGAAGAGGAGAAGTTATGGGAGAATATGAAATCAATTGGGAAATTGATGAGACTTTTAGAAACCCAATTTGGAAATTGGGAGAGTGAATAGGATTGCCTCTCTTGAGTGATATGGGACTTATCACTAGGAAGATGGTAGGCATCCTAGGTATTTTTGGACCAAGGGGGAGATTGTATGATCTCATTAAGACATGAGACTTTGACCTCATTGGAGAGATAACCTTTTTAATGTTAATCAAAAAGGGGGAGAATGTTTGGGGGAGAACATTTGGAGAATGTTTAAGATTACCAATTTGGGATAATTGGTAAGGGATTTGAGTTAGTGTTCTAACTCAATGATTTGTTTGGTTTTTGTTAAACATCAAAAAGAGGGAGATTGTTGGTGCAATCGACCCAGGTCACGATTGACTAGGACTCGAGTTTGACTCGAGTGATGTTTTGATATTCGATAAAAATATATGACAATGTAATTGTCAAGGTAAAGTCCAAGTCATGGGTACTTGGCATGGAAAGTCCAAGTGGAACACTTGGCATTTGGTAAAGTCCAAGTCTTCAGTACTTGGCATGAAAAGTCCAAGTGGGATACTTAGCACATGAAAAGTCCAAGCATGGGTCTTGGCAATGTAAAAGTCCAACATGGGTTGTCAAGGGAAAGTCCAAGCATGGTCTTGGCATTTGAGAAGTCCAACATGGGTTGGCAAGGGAAAGTCCAATCTTGAGTCTTGGCATGAGAAGTCCAAGGGGTTTAATATTGGCTGTGTAAAGTTCAAGCAGGAGTCTTGGTAGCATAAGTCCAATGGTTGGCGGCGTAAAGTCCAAGCGGAGTCTTGGCGGCGCAAGTCCTGTTGGGAGTATGGGGAATACAATCAATGTCCCACATTGGTAAGACATGGAAAAGATCATGTGCTTATAAGAAAAAAAGATATCTCCATTGGTATGAGGCCTTTTGGGTAGAGCCCAAAAACAAAACCATGAGAGCTTGGGCCCAAAGTGGACAATATCATACCATTGTGGAGATATGTGGATCTTATATGCACTAACAATTGGTATCAGAGCCATGGTCCATGTCAAGCCATGAACCTCGAACGAAGGAAGTTGAGCTCCCACGTCCGGATCAAGAGAACCAGACATCAGGAAGGAAGTCTAGTTGGGTCTGGGACCGAACAATCGCGTGAAGTCTGGTGGGTTGAAGATCGGACATCAAGCGAGAAAATCCTTCGAGGAGGATAGGCTGAAGGGGGCCCAATGTGGTCCTTCGTTTGAGGGGGGGATTGTTGGGAGTATGGGGAATACAATCAAAGTCCCACATTGGTAAGACATGGAAAAGATCATGTGCTTATAAGAAAAAAAGATATCTCCATTGGTATGAGGCCTTTTGGGTAGAGCCCAAAAACAAAACCATGAGGGCTTGGGCCCAAAGTGGACAATATCATACCATTGTGGAGATATGTGGATCTTATATGCACTAACAAGTCCAATGTGCCTTGGCGGTGTAAACACCGTTAGCATGACATAGCCGATGGAAGCACCTGAAGGCTAGCACAATGGATGAACAAGTCATGGATGACTTGGAGGGATCCGAGAGGCGTGAGGCTGATGGAGGTTGCTAGAAGGCTTAGGTCTAGGCTAAGGGTGGTCTAGCAAGTATGGGGGCACCATACTTGGGCTAAAACCTCATGTTTGAGATCCGCGGGGTGCCATGTGGCGGTCGGCTCGACACTAGGGTTTGATGCGGGAAGTAGTAGCGATCATTGGAGGATGGCGATCGGTGATGGCGATCAGCGATTGCATGATCGATCGACTCGTGCTCGTGAATTCGGCCACGTGTAGTCTCACTCTTGGGAGAGGACACCATCCGATGGGTTTGATCAGTCAACTGATGGTAGATTCGTTGGACTTATCCAACGTGGATCTAGCCGTTGTCTCACGACAATAGTGGCATTAGTCGACTGTTGGTCCCGAGCAGTCGACTGATCGACTTTTTCCAGCACAGGTTGAAGCTTTATAAGGAGCTCATGATGGAGGAATTTGGCATGGTTCTTTGAGGCGGATTCTGCTTCAGGGTCTCCAAGTGCTACTCGATCAACCTAGCGATCAAGCATTCAAGAGCATTTGTAAAGTGTTTTTCTTTACTAGTCTTGCTTTGTATTTCATTGTATTTGCTTGTAGTTTTTGATTATTGTTGTAATCATCTTGTACGAGGTTTCTCCGCCTCCGGATTGTTCTGAGAAAGAGTGTTTTATAGTGGTGTGTGATTGGCATCGCTAGGGTTCGTACGAACCCGATCCATGGAGTAGGAACCGTGCGGTTCCGAACCACGTTAAACAATTGTGTTCATGTGTGATTATTTATTTCGCTATTGTATTATTTCTATTTTCGCTGCGTACTAACGAAATTGTAGAGACGATCACGACCGAATTCCATCAACGAACGAACACGCGCTATTCACCCTCCCTCTAGCCATTACAAAGATCCTAACAAAGACAAACCAATACCAAATCACACTACAACCATACCAATGGTTTGTCCAAAACCATCTCGATTGTGACCCTTTACTTATACTCTACAAGGAACTGATTGTTAGTGCAATCAACCCGTGATATGGTTTTGATGTCTGTGGCAAAGGGTTTAAGTTAGGATGATTGGATTTGATATGTGCGTTGAAGTCTTGTAGGACTTAGTAATTCACACATGGAGCATTGGTGAGTTTCACCTCTCATGACTCGGTCCTTGAGTCAGTGAAGGATGGTTTTACGGAAGCCGTGCGCTTAGAGCATCTGAGGGACCGCCGGACGAGGAGCATTAGAGTGAAGCTGGAGAAAGTAGACTTCAGGGTGAGACGTGAAGGATGGCGCTGCAGAGCAGTGCGCTTAGCGCATCCAAGGGACGTGGCCGGACGAAGACAACTTCAAAGACGAGGGACTTCAAGGAATGAGAGTGAGCGAATGTAACCCGGGAAGGGGTAGTGCACTTAGGTGGAACTTAGCCAATTGGCTAAGTGTCGGATGGGATTTCCCGACATCAGTCGATTACTCTAAGTCGACTATGACTCGACTAGTGTTCGAGCCCGATTCATGTGCCAACAGTCAACTATCATGGATTGGTAGTCGACTACCGAATCGGGTCGTGGATTAGCGGCGAGGCCGTGAACCATGTTATATTCTCTTGTTAGCGAATTTCTCTTTACTTTGCTTTATCTTTATTGTTGTTTAGTTGTATTTTCTACTTGTGCTAACGATAGTTGTAGACGATGAACGAACGACTACCATCGTATACGATAAAGGCTATTCACCCCCCTCTAGCCGGCCAACACCGATTGACCCTACACTAATAACATGATCTCCTGTGTGACACTACACACCATGTTATCTACAATGTAATATATCAGACAATATGCATAACCATAAATATGCAAACAATGATCATGTGATTCTTATTTCAAAAAATAAAGATGTTCAAACAAAAGATAGACTTTTCAGTATACATCCCAAGAATCTCCCACTTATAATAAAAGACTATGTTGTCCTCATACTGCCATACATCTGATTTCCATTCCCTCAACATACCTATCAAAAGCTCTCGCTGGAAGGGCCTTAGTGAAAGGATCTGCCAGGTTATCCATTGATGCAATCTTGGCTATAGCAACTTCTCCTCGCTTTACAATTTCTCGTATCAAGTGGTACTTGCGCTCTATGTGTTTAATTGCCTTATGGGCTCGTGGTTCCTTCGAGTTTGCTACCTCACCACTATTATCCCAATAAATTGAGATAGTTCTAGGCAAACCAGGAATCACATCCAAGTCCATCAAGAAGTTCCTATGCCATACAACTTCTTTGGCTGCCTCAGAGGCTGCCACATACTCAGCTTCCATGGTAGAGTCCGCCACGCATTTCGGCTTGACACTCCTCCATACAATGGATCCACCTCCCAAAGTAAACACAAAACCTGAGGTAGACTTACTGTTATCCCTATCTGATTGGAAGTCAGAATCTGTGTAACCCACAAGAAGTAATTGATCTGCCTGGTATACCAGCCTATAATCCCTAGTCCTTCTCAGGTACTTCAACATATGCTTTATCGCAATCCAATGTCTCTGTCCTGGATTACTCTGATATATGCTAACCATGCCAACGACAAAGCAGATATCCGGTCTCATACATAGCATAACATACATAAGGCTTCTTACTGCCGAAGATAAGGAACCGCCTTCATCTCCTCTATCTCCTTTGATGTTCTAGGACACATCTCTTTAGCTAAAGGTACTCCATGCCTAAAAGGTAGAAAACCTTTCTTGGAGTTCTACATGCTAAAATGAGCCAAAATAGTGTCTATGTATGAAGCTTGAGATAAGCACAACATCCTTTTCCTGCGATCCCTTATAACCTTGATCCCAAGGATATGTCCCACTTCTCCCAAGTTCTTCATATCAAAATATTTGGACAACCATACCCTTATGTCTGATAACAACTTGACATTGTTTCCAATTGACAAAATGTCATCTACATATATTACAAGATATACCACTATGTTTCCGTCACATCTCTTGTATACACAAGACTCATACAGAATTTGAATAAATCCATAAGGCTGGATTGCCACATCAAAGCGGATGTTCCAAGATCTCGAAGCTTGCTTCAATCCATAAATGGACCGATTAAGCTTGCACACAAGATGCTCTTTGCCCTTTGCAATGAATCCCTCTTATTGCTCCGTATAGATGTTTTTCTCAAGACTTCCATTAAGGAAAGCTGTCTTGACATCCATCTGCCACACCTCAAAATCCATATGAGCAGCAATACATAAGAGAATCCAGATAGACTTAAGCATGGCTACCGGCAAAAAAGTCTCCTCATAATCGATACCCTCTTTCTGAGTATACCCTTTCGCAACAAGCCTTGCTTTGAAGGTCTCAATCTTCCCATTTATTCCTCTCTTTCTTTTGTAGATCCACTTGCATCCAATGGTTTTTACACCATTGGGTGGTTCTACTAGCTCCAAGACCTGATTTGAATCCATAGATTCTATCTCAGAATTCAATGCACTTTTCCAAGATACCGTATCTTTATCTTGGATTGCCTCATCATATGTCCAAGGATCAGGTTCATGTTCGCCAGGGACCAAATCAGAAGATTCTCCCAAGAACATAAATCTATCAGGTTGTTTAACAATCCTCCCATGACGATGAGGTATCACTTGTGCATCCTCTGTGACATGCAGTGCAGTCACTTGTGGTATATCCTCTTGTACCAGTGGTACTGATGTAGGGAATTACTTCGGAGGCTCATCGGCTCCCATGTCCCTGGATTAAATTTTTCACTAATGAAAACTAATCCAGATGGGATGAGTTTCCTAAGCACAACCAATTCATCGTCGTGCTAACGACTTGAGCGATCACTTGAACAAACTAGTTGTTCAAGCAACACAACTCTTCTAGCCGATTAGCCGCGGAAGAGACGACAGATGGATCACCGGTTTTTGTGTTTTTCTTCGAGGTCCATGATTATACAAATACATACAAATGTAAACTAGTATAATCAACACATACTAACATAAAGAACATAAGCTAGCATATCAATAAGAACATGCAAAGATCAATAATAAAAGTTGTAAAACTTTTATACCTCTCGATCTTCTATCGTATGTCCTATCATCCTCGTGGACGTCGTGTGGGCGAAGATCCTCCACGAGTTGAAGCTTCCTATATCACGTTCTTCCCTTCCTTGCTCGCTCCGAACAAAGAGAAGAACCAAACGAAAACTCCTTCTCCTATCTAGAACCGGCCACCAAGCCAAGGAACTTGATATAACTGCCGGCCAAGGAGTAGCTTCTTGAGCACCGGCCAACCTTGAAGAATAGTTGCCGCCGGCCACCAAGGAGAAAAGAAGAGGGCGCCGGCCAAGAGCTCCAAGGATAAAACCTAGCCCTTGTTTCCACCGGCCAAGGAGAAAAGGAAGAAGGGAAGAGCGCCGGCCAAGGTTGAAAGGAAGAAGAGGGATAGGCGCCAGCCACACCTTAGGAAGAAGAAGGGATCTTCTCCTCTTGTTGCCGTCTACTCCTAAATCCAAACCCCAGCCGCCCAACCAAAAGCTTCCTTAGGGTTTCTTGCCGCCCAAGCTTAGGTAGGCAAAACCCTAATCTCTCAAGGAAAACTAACAACCTTTTCATTAAGTTGTTGCCGCCCACCTTAGAGCCTTATTTATAGAGTTAGGCTTAAGCCTCCTTTAATCTCCACCGTCAGATCTAGGGATTTAATCTCCACCGTCAGATCTAGGGTTTCATCCCAACCGTCGGATCTAGGGTTTCATCCCAACCGTCGGATCTAGGGTTTCATCCCAACCGTCGGATCTAGGGTTTCAACTCAACCGTCGGATCTAGGGTTTCATCCCAACCATCGGATCTAGGGTTTCATCCCAACCGTCGCATCTAGGGATTTGTTTTCCATCATTTGATCTAGGCTCCATGAGGATTATATTAGGCTACGATAGGGACCATGAGGAGGAGTTGGATCTTGGCCACCCGATGGATCGGAACCACACAAACTTGATCCATCAATGATGTTCCATTCAACTAGAGGATCATCATTGAATTACCTCACCAACCCTCATAAATTAATATGGGCTCCATATATTATTTGTACATCCATCTCCCCATGTTCCAACTTACCAGCATTTGCCTTCAGGCTATGTGCTGGACTCTCCCAAATCCGAATATGTCTCAGACTAGGCTTTCGCCTAGTCCATAATTTTGTGGGAGTAGAAGGCACTGATTTAGATAGTACCAAGTTCAGAATATATACTGTCGTATCCAGAGCATACCCCCAGGACGAATCTGGCAACTCAGAATAACTCATTATCGATCTAACCATCTCCATAAGAGTCATATTCCTTCGCTCCACTACACCATTCTACTGGGGTGTGCCAGGTGCAAACAATTGGGATTGAATCCCAGCCTCTGATAAGTAATTCCTAAACTCTCCCAAGAGGTACTCACCGCCATGATCAGATCGTAGTGTCTTGATACTTTTACCTTAACGTTTCTCCACATCAGCCTTGAATTCTTTGAACCTGTCAAAGCATTCAGACTTGCGGCGCATCAAGTAAATGTATCCATATCTTGAATAATCATCTATAAAAGAGATAAAATATTCAAAATCACCTCTAGCCTGGATAGACATAGGACCACACAAATCAAAATGAACCAATTACAACACATCTTTGTCTCTATACCCCTTGGCCTTAAAAGGCCTCTTGGTCATTTTACCTTCCAAGCAAGATTCGCAGGTTGGAAAATCTTCCACCACTAATGAACCCAGAGGTCCATTAGCTATCAACCTTTGAATTCTACTCTGGTTAATATGACCTAACCTTAGATGCCAAAGATATGTTTGGTTCATTTTCAAAAGTTCTTTTCTCTTATTAGATTTAGAAGATGAGTTATTTACTTCTATTTGCATCGTGGGAGATTTTGGTTCAAGGGTATATAAATTTCCTATCAATGCACCAGAACAGATAATCTTCCTATTCCTTTTTATAACAACTCTATCATGAAAAGAAATAGAATATCCATCCAAAAAAAATTTAGAAACCAAAATTAAATTCTTTCTAAATAAAGTTACATAAATGCAATTTCTCAAAACCAAAGTTTTATTCCTATCAAAATATAAATAAACATCTCCCACTGCAAATAGCCGCCACCTTCGTGGCATCGCCCAAGTAAACGGTAATCTCTCCCTCAGCCAGTCATCTAGTTTTTTGGTACCCTTGCAAAGTATTGTAGACATGATCAGTGGCTCCCGTATCTACACATCAAGTGTCGATAGATAACACCGCTAAACATGTTTCAAAGGCTAGACCAAAAGATATACCTTTGTTCTGCTTCCGGTTGGGGCAGTCCTTATTCCAATGTCCAATATGCTTGCAAGTGAAGCACTTGACTTTCGGCTTCTTCACTCCTCCCTGAGATCCTCTTGCCACCTTTGTTCCACCTTGTTTCTTCTTCTTATTGCCTTTCAGCTTAGAAGTCGAAACCTTCTGAGCAACCATAGCCTGAGCCTGAGCACTTTGACGAAAAAGCCCCTCTACCACCTGGAGTTCTGTCAGAAGCTCCACAAACGAATACAACCTCTTATTCATATTGTAATTCAGGCAAAATTGCTCAAAACTTTTAGGTAGAGACTGGAGAATGATATCAACCTTGGTTTCCCCATCGATCTCAGCTCCAAGGACTTCCAGCTCATTCATAGGCTTAGGAGAACACTCTTCGAAGAGTACATACTTGTACTCCTCAGCAGACAAGACAATATCAATATTCCTTTTCCAATCAAAATAATTGGGTCCAATAAGTTTATTCTCTTTTAGTATCACAACAAGTGGATTGAAAGTCATTTTTTAAAAAACCTAAGAAACACATAGATTAAAACTTTAGATTTTAAAAAATTATTGATTCCTCAAATAATAAAATTTTAAAATCAACCAAAACCTCAAAACACTGAGAATATTGTATGCCACGATCGTGTGGGCGTATACCAATTCTACATTTGTAAGAGGAGGTTTAACCCATTAATTTTACTATCTTGTCAACCTAACTTTTTGACAAATAAAATTAATGGTTGGTTCCTCTTCGGCCCTACAAATAAAACCAGTGACTCCGATGGGGAGGATACTCCTATTTACATCTAAGTGTTCACCATTACTCGGTACCAAGGCAATTATCTTGGGTTATGTGCCTTCCGATGGGGAAGTACACACGCTCCTTAATAATTTCCTATAACCATATTCGACCCTGTGATCCGTAAAAAAAACTCATCCGATAGGGAGGAAGGCACTCAGAGCCGACGTGCAAGTTTGTTTGCATCACATGTCAAATCGTAATAGAGGCTGTGAGAATTTAAAAAAATATCCCTCTACCACTTAGTAATTTAAAATTGAGGAATTTTCCTAGCACGCGACATGCATATCAAACAAGAAGCAATAAATATGAAAAAATATTTTTCAACTATTATGGCTTTTTTTCTCCAATATGCCTCCCGTCGTATCGCCACCTCGTCCGCTCCTCCCTACATCATGTACAAGCCATCTGAAGATTCGAGCCGAGAATAATATTTTAATTTACATCCATCAATCCAATACTCCACGAAGGAGTGTACATGAAATCTAGATCAAAAGTAAACTAAAATAAAAAGAGTGGCTAAATAATGTCGTACTTAATTACAAAAATTAAATACTAGCCTCGTCAACCCTGATGATTCAAATAATATATAATTACACACATACAATCACATACACACATATAGCCATAAAAGTTGGATCCAATGCCTGCAACCAAAAGGTTAACCTACGCACATCCTACTATTATCTGGCACATATAATATATGAAAAGTTCATAAAAGTAATCGAATACTAAACACACAAAATCGAAAATCGTGGCTCTGATACCACTTGAAGGTTTTGCGGAACCGAAGCTCTGATACCACTTGAAGAGAGGAAACTTCGCTTCCCACTTCAACTCGGTCGCTTGTGCACGGCGATCCCATCTACGTCCCCGAATTTAAAAAATTAATCCTTGACAAATAGGAATTACCCAAGCTATCGTTCCATCGTCGTGCTATTCAATTAGAGGTGTCATTTAAACGAATTTGTTGTTCAAGCAACCTACTTCTATTCTTCGAATAGACGCAGAATAGACGATGTAAGGATGGCCGGTTTTTGTTTTTGTATTCGGGGTCCAAGTAAATTAGCCACATAATAAAGTATAAAACATGCATCGAATAAGAAAAGATTTATAAACAAGCATTATACCTCTTGTTATACCTCTTGATCTTCTATTGTATGTCCCTCCTCCTTTTGGACGTCGTGTGGGCAATGATCTTCCAAAAGTCAAAATCTCCTAGAACATGTTCTTCCCTTCCTTGCTCGCTCCGAACAAAGGGAAGAATGAAACAAAACTCTTCCCTATCTAGAACCGGCCACCAAGTCAAGAGACTTAATGTTGCCGCCGGCCAAGGAATACAAGAGGGAGTAGGCGCCGGCCAAGAGCTCCAAGGGAAAAATGCTAACCCTTGTTTCCACCGGCTAAGGAGAAGAGGAAGAAGGGGATGAGCGTCGGCCAAGGTTGAGAGAAGGATGATGGGCACCAGCTACAACCCTAGAATGTCTTGCCGCCCAAGACTTCTCCAAACCCTAGCCGCCCAAAGCCAAAACCCTAATCTCCCTTGAGTATCCTTGCCGCCCACCCCTTAAGCCTCCTTTTATAAAGCTAGGCTTAAGCCTCCTTTTAATCTCCACCGTCGAATCTAAGAATTTAATCTCAACCGTCGGATCTAAGGATTTAATCTCAACCGTCGGATCTAGAGATTTAATCTCCACCATTGGATCTAAAGATTTAATCTTCACCGTTGGATCTAGAGATTTAATTTCCACTGTCGGATCTAGAGATTAATTTTCCATCATCGGATCTAGGATCCATGAGGGTTTTAATAGGCTACAATAGGGACCATGAGAAGGAGTTGGATCTTGGCCACCCAAAGGATCTATCCCACATAAAGTCTGATCCATTAATGATAATCCATTCCACTAGAGGATTATCATTGATCTACCTCACCAACCCCCATAAATAAATATGGGCTCCATATATTAATTGTACAAATATCTCTCCGTGTTTAAGATCTAATGTTGGTCAATTAATTAATTTACTGACAATTGATTAATAAACATCTAACTCCATGAGTAGTACCACTCAACCTTATCATCATGCCGGACCAAGTCCACCTGCAGGGTTTACATGATGATCCTTATGAGCTCCTCAAGGGGACATCATCATCCTAATATATAGGATATGGTTTCCTCCTATAATCAACGGAACACCATGTAAATAATATTATTTCCCAACTTACCGAGTCTATCGATTTAATCAATAAATCTCGCCCATTGGTAAATCAAAAAATAAATACTAAGTACATGTGCCCGTTATTATATCAGGATTAAAAGCATGTATACCATAATATCTGAGACCCGATTCAATTATGTACTCAGTAATAAATTGAATCACCTCTAAGTCGGTCCTGCTCAATACACACAAAGTGTACTAGTGTAATTCTATGGTCAAGACAAACCAATACCAAATCACACTACAACCATACCAATGCTTTGTCCAAAACCATCTTGGTTGTGAGCCTCTACTTATACTCTACATTAAATTGATAACATGATCTCCCATGTGACACTACACATCATGTTATCTACATTGTAATATATCAGACAATATGCATAACCATAAATATGCAAACAATGATCATGTGATTCTTATTTCAAAAAATAAAGATGTTCAAACAAAAGATAGACTTTTCAGTATACATCCCAACACACTCTTCAAAGGGTACATACTTGTACTCCTTAGCAGTCAAGACAATATCAAGATTCTTCTTCCAATCAACATAATTGGGTCCAGTAAGTTTATTTTCTTTCAGTATCATAGCAAGCGGGTTGAAAGTCATTTTTGAAAAACCTAAGAATCATATAGATCAAAACATTAGATTTCAAAAATTATTTATTCCTCAAACAATAAAATTTTAAAATCAACCAACACCTCAAAACACCGAGAATATCATATGCCACGATTGTGTGGACGTATATAAATTCTACATTTGTAAGACGAGGTTTTACCCATTAATTTTACTATCTTGTCAACCTAACTTTTTGACAAATAAAATTAATAGTTGGTTCCTTTTCGACCCTACAAATAAAAGCAGTGACTCCGATGGGGAGGATACTCCTATTTGCATCTAAGTGTGCACCATTACTTGGTACAAAGGTAATTATCTCGGGTTATGTGCCTTCCGATGGGGAACTACACATGCTCCTAAATAATTTCTATAACCATAATCGACCCTGTGATCCGCAAAATAAACTCATCCGATGGGGAGGAAGGCACTCAGAGCCGACGCGCAAGTTTGTTTGCATCACATGTCAAATCGTAATGGAGGCCGTGGGAATTTAAAAAAAAATATCCCTCTCCCACTTAGTAATTTAAAATTGAGGAATTTTCCTAGTACACGACATGCATATCAAACAAGAAGCAATAAATATGAAAAAAAATATTTTCCAACTATTATGACTTTTGTTCTCCAATATGCCTCCCGTCGTATCGCCATCTCGTCCGCTCCTCCCTACGCCATGTACAAGCCATCCGGGGATCCGAGCTAAGAATAATTATTTTAATTTACATCCATCGATCCTATACTCCATGAAGGAGTGTACATGAAATCTAGATCGAAAGTAAACTGAAATAAAAGAGTGGTTAAACAATGTCGTACTTAATTACAAAAATTAAATACTAGCCTCGTCAACCCCGAGGATTCAAATAATATTACACACATGCAATCACATACACACACATATCGCCATAATAGTTGGATCTTATGCCTGTAAAAAAAAAGTTAGCCTACGTACATCCTACTATCATCCGGCACATACAATATATGATAAGTGCTTAAAATTAACCGAATCTTAAACACACAAAACCGGAAACCGTGGCTCTGATACCACTTGAAGGTGGAAACTTCGCATCCCACTTCAATTCAGTTGCTTGTTCATGGCGATCCCGTCTACGTCCCCAAATTAAAAAAATTAATCCTTGACAAAGAGGGATTACCCAAACAACCGTTCCATCGTCGTGTTATTCGATTAAAGTGGTCACTTGAACAAACTTGTTGTTTAAGCAACCTACCTCTATTCTTCGATTAGCCAAGGAATAGACGATGTACGGATCGCCGGTTTTTGTGTTTGTATTCCGGGACCATGTAAATTAGCCACATACAATTGTAAATAATTTTATACATAATACAAAAGAACACTAATCAAAATAAACAAGCTTATACCTCTTGTTATACCTCTTGATCTTCTATTGTATGTCCTTCCTCCTTTTGGACATCGTGTGGGCGACGATATTCCAAAAGTTGAAGCCTCCTAGATCACGTTCTTCCCTTCCTTGCTCACTCCGAACAAAGGGAAGAATAAAACGAAACTCTTTCTCCTATCTAGAAACAACCACCAAGCTCCAAGCTTGATGTTGCCACCGGCCAAGGAGTGGTGAAGGGCGCCGGCCAACCTTGAATGAAGGGTTGTCGCTGGCCAAAGGAGAGGAAGAGAAGGGTGCTCATCCAAGAGAGGAAGAAGAGAGACTAACCCTTACCTTCTTGCCGCCGACCCTAGCAATTGGAGAATAGGCGCCGCCCAACCAATTAGGGTTCTAAACCCTAATGTCTTGCCGCCCAAAACCCTAATCTCCCAAGATGTCTTCCTCGCCCAAGCTTTGGCCATCCTTTTATAGAGTTAGGCTTAAGCCTCCTTTTAATCTCTATAGTCGGATCTAGGGATTTAATCTCAACCGTCGGATTTAGAGATTTAATCTCCACCGTCGGATCTAGAGATTTAATCTCCACCGTCGGATCTAAAGTTCCATTTTCCACCATCGGATCTAGGCTTCATGAGGGTTTTAATAGGCTACAATAGGGACCATGAGGAGGAGTTGGATCTTGGCCACGCAATGGATCTAGCCCACATAAAGTCTAATCCATTAATGATAATCCATTCCACTAGAGGATTATCATTGATCTACCTCACCAATCCCAAAAATAAATATGGGCTCCATATATTATTTGTACAAATGTCTCCCCGTGTTTAAGATCTTGAATGTTCGTCAATTAATTAATTTACTGATAATTAATTAATCAACATCTAACTCCATGAGTAGTACCACTCAACCTTATCATCATGCTGGACCAAGTCCACCTGCAGGTTTTACATGGTGAACCTTATGAGCTCCTCAAGGCGACATCATCATCCTAATATATAGGACATGGTTTCTTCCTATAATCAATGGTACACCATATAAATAATATCATTTTCCAACATACCGAGCCTATCGATTTACTCCATAAATCTCGCTCATTGGTAAATCAAGGAAATAAATGCTAAGTATATGTGCCCGTTATTATATCGGGATTAAGATCATGTACACCATAATATTCGAGGTCTGATTCAATTATGTAGTCAATAATAAATCGAATCACCTCTAAGTCGGTCATGCTCAATACACACAAAATGTACTAGTGTAATTCTATTGTCAAGACAAAACCAATACCAAATCACTCTACAACCATACCAATGGTTTGTCCAAAACCATCTCGGTTGTGAGCCTTTAATTACACTTTACAAGGAACTGATAACATGATCTCCCATGTGACACTACACACCATGTTATCTACAATGTAATGTATTAGACAATATGCATAACCATAAATATGCAAATAATGATCATGTGATTCTTATTTCAAAAATAAAGATGTTCATACAAAAGATAGACTTTTCAGTATACATCCCAACAGTATCATTCCATCAGACCCTTCCAATAAGGGAAGTCATCTCTGTTATTGAACGGAGGTCGAGCGGTGCTAAACCCCTCGAGATGGGTCATTGAATAAAACCTTGCACACACAAAAAAAAAACAAAAAACTCGAAAATTGGCAAGACTTGGTCTTGGATTAGTAGTGCGGGATAAGAAGAGCTTAAATTAAAATGCATAACGAAAACCACAAAAAGGAAATAAGTTTGCTAGACCGGTGGTGCTTCGAATCTGAGCACCCCCACCCTGATACCAATTGTTGGATCAAGAGACATGCTAGAGGGGGGGGGGTGAATAGCATGTATAAAATTGTTTCTTTTCGTCGATAAAAAAAACTCAAGTAGACACAGCGAAAAGTAAAACAATAAAAGAAATTAACACAATTTCTTTTTACTTGGTTCATAACCAAAAGGTTGCTGATCCAAGGCCCCGCAATCCTGACCAGCATACGATGGGGAAATCCACTAAAAGTCTCCTCCTCGTTGGAGGTAGGAGACGACGATTACAAAAACTCAAAGGATAGAGGAAGAGGCAACAAGCCTACCTCTCCTCTTTATGATATAAAAGCACAATTACAAGAATAGTAAAACTTGAAATGAAACCTACCAACTAGAAGATCTCCGGAGTTTAGGCTCGATGTCGCCATTACGATGCCGTAGTGTTGTTGTCGGAAGCATGGTGTTGTCGAACCACTTTGGGAGTGAACTTAGATGATCCAAAGAGGTGAAATGACCCTTCTTTTATAGCCCTCCAAACCCTAGCTCGTTGAGATCTGGATCTAGATAAAAGCTCCACCTCACCCTCTTTTCAAGGATCTTATCTTTGACTATCTTCGAGATGACTAGTTTGAATAGCAGTCGACTGATGGTAGGATCAGTCGACTGCCTATAACTTCAGTCGACTGTTGGCTTGGTCACTCACCTACAGTATAGAGTTAGCATAAAAATATCAAGTAATGGATATTATGATGGTTCCTCACTGTCTGATCTCGACCTAGACCTTCCCCTGGAAGTCTTAGTCGGATCGCCACCTAAATTTGTCCCCGTATAAAGGACACGATCTCACCATTCCCATACACTCAATGCTTACCTCTAGTCCTCCAAACCTGTCACTTAGCTTTCGGTCGCCACCAATGTTCTCGACTCCAACGAAGTTCTCCTAGTGTTGCCCGACTATCATGGTTTCTCGTCCCGAGATTTTTCGAGTGTCGCTGACCTTCAACTTAGCTTAAAACAATTCTTGCACACTTAACACAACACATGAGATAATAATAATAACTTAACTTTGAACCTTTGCCATAATTAAAACCTAGGTTTGATTATCTAGTGCTCGTGCACAAACACTTGACCCCATCAGTATAACAATACAATAATGTTGAATTCTCAAATCTACCCAAATGATCCTTGGGATCAAAAGAGCCAGTATATTCGGGCAACTCTTCATTCAGAATACTATATATAAAAGTGTCAAGGACACTCTTCGTTCAGAATACTATCTACAAAAGGACTCTGCTCTTCAATCTTTAAGATAGTACTCACGAAAGGAACTTTTTCATCAAACCTTTCTTCCCCCGGAGTAGCTATATATTCTTTCTTTCCCTTCGATTGTTTACGGATTCATAAAGAATCCTTTCTAGGGAGGGAGACTCTAATTACTTCCTCTTTAGAATCATCCCCAGATGTATCGTGTTCTTTCACCCCTCTAGGCGTGGCTTTTTGAGAAATCTGATCCATCACAATAGCTACCACTTGCATGAGATACTTCTTACAGATGGGCTCACGACACCTTCTGCTGGTACCCCCTTTAGAGGTACTAGATAAAGATTTTTCCTCCTCCAGTGGCTCCTTTATTATCCTCCTGTTATTCACCATCACCCCTTTTTGTTTAGGTTCCCATATACAGTGCCAATTTGATGGTGTCCTCTTCTTCAGCCTGCTTAGATCTCTTCCCTCTTTCTCAAGAACTCCTTCTGAGTGCCTTGGATCCCTAAGCTAAGCATTGGATCTGTCACTTCACAAGAGAGTGTTAGAGGTGGGCCATCTTCCTAGCACGGCCCCTCCGACGCTCAAGTCATAAACGGAAGAATCAAGTAGAATGTAGAAGAAGAAGTGAGAAGAAATCTTTGAGGTACCGAATAGTGAAGAGAAACACCAACCCCTGTCTCCTTCCACCTCTGCCCCCTTTATAGGAGATTCATCCTGCCTCTTCTTGAAGTAGATTTACTTTAATGCCCCTGCTAACCTGTCAAGATGTAACCGTTTCTCCACCTCCTTTTCAAAATAACTCTTGGTATGCTCTCCACGTGTCCCCTGCTTTTCCTGTCAACCATTAATCAAATGAATAAATAAATAAATAAATAAATAACATAATATTTCATGTCAACAATATTCCTTATTTAAGAACTCACCCGTCACATCCAGTACCCAAAAATACCCAAAAATTATATATACTTCTTGGGAAACATACTAATTGGTCGAGAAATACATATATCAACAAGAAAACACATATACTGCCCTTCCAATCTTCTAAGCGTGACTAATCTACTCACCCTTAATCAACTCAAAAATTACATATACTGCTCAGGAAATTTACTAACTGGTCGAGAATTACAAATATCAACCGGAAAACGCATATACTTCCCTACCAATACAACACTTAGCTCTGAGAGTGACTAATCTTCTCACCCCTACTCAGTTCAGGAATTACATATATCAATCGGGAAAGGGATATTCTACTCTATCCATATCACACAACCCTGAACACCACTACTCTGCTCACCCCTTACATGACCCAGGTACCCCATATACTGCTTAAGAAACATATTACCTGATCAAAAACATTGTTCGACACCCTCTAAAAATATACTAAGTATGACTAAAAATCTCAACCCCATCACTATCTTTTGATAGCAATCACCATTGAACAAGTTGGCACAAAGTTAGGCAAAAACATTAAAGTTATCAATGGTTTTGAACTTTGTATCAATCTTGCAATTTAATGGATATTTTAATTTAAAATTATTTTTTACCCATTGTAATTGATGTAAGTAATATACGTATGAATTTTTAAGATTTTCAAATTACGTATAATTACTTATGTATTTTCAAAACTTATTTTTGAAAGACTATTTTCTACATTTTCATAAATCATTCAACTATCGCTTTGAGCCATCGACTGGTGGTGAGGCAGTTGACTGGTTACTGACCTAGTCGACTACTGATGTTGATTTCAACTAAACAAGATTTATTTAGTCATGTATAAACTATTTTATAGTACCCTAATGTCTCCTAACCCTAGGATATGCTTTGGAAAGTATGGAAAGGGTGGAAATTCATTAAAAATGATTAGGAGAGGTATTTAGGGTGGAGTATCGCTTTTTAAGGGTTGTGAAAGTTCAAGTTTGAACTTTTATCCTTATTTTTGATTGTTTAAGTTTCCTATTGGCTTAGGAACTCTCTAAGGACATTGTTGGTACAATGGTCAAGGGGGAGGTTATCCATCAAGGGATGATGGATGAGTATTCCTCAAAGGGGAAGAAATTAAGGGTTTGAAACCCTCATTGTGCTCACCAAAGGGGGAGAATTTAAGAAGTGAGGATTGCCTCTCATTTAGTGATATGGGACTTATTTCTATGAAGAGTGAAGGCATCCTCAATATTTTTTTGATCAAGGGGGAGAATATAGGATCTCTTTGAGAGATGAGATATTGAGAACCTTGGTAGCCTTTTTGATGTATGCCAAAAGGGAAGAAGTGAGGTTTATGTTAGGTAAACCTTCACTATGCTTTGACATTGGAAGAGTTATGTTTGGGTTATTATTAGCCTAACTTAAAGGTATTGTCAAATATCAAAAAGGGGGAAAATTGTTGGTGCAATAAGCCCTAGGTCAATATTGACCAAACTCGAGTAGGACTCGAGTAATGTTTTGATGTTTGACAATGGAATGTTGACCAAACTCGAGTGGGACTCCAGTAGTATTTTGATATTTGACAATGGAATGCTGACCAACCTCGAGTGGGACTCGAGTAGTGTTTTAATGTTTGATAATGAATTGACAATGGGTTTGACCATTGTTTGACTATATGGTTTGACCATATGTTGACCATATGACTAGTGGATGATTGGGATATCCAAAGTCATATGGTGGAGATTATTTGGAGGAGAGTCATGGTTACTTAGCAATGGTAAAGTTCAAAGGTATAGTCTTAGCAACATAAGTCCAAGTATATATAGTCTTGGTAGCGTAAAGTCCAAGTGAACTTTGGCAATTGGAAAGTCCAACATGGAGTTGGCATGGATAAGTCCAAGCATGGACTTGACAATTGGAAAGTCCAATTCATGGTACTTGGCAATGGTAAAGTCCAAAAGTATAATCTTAGCACCATAAGTCCAAGTGTATAGTCTTGGCGGCGTAAAGTCCAATTGAACTTTGGAAATTGGAAAGTCCAAGTCATGGGTACTTGGAAAAGGGAAAGTCCAAGGGTAGGTTAGCATCGTAAAGTCCAATCATGAGTTTTGCCGGTGTAAGTCCAAATGGATCTTGGCAATGTGGAAGTCCGAGGGTAAAGGTTTGGTGGCGTAAAGTCCAAGCAGGGGTCCTGCCGACATAAGTCTAAATGAACCTTGGCAAAGGACCCAGTTAGCATGACATAGCCAATGGAAGCACTTGAAAGCTAACGCGAAGGATTAAGAGTCCCAAACTCGAGGGATCCGAGAGGCATGAGGCTGATAGAGGTGGCTAGAAAGCTTAAGTCTAGCCTATGGATGAGTATCAAGGATGAAGAGTCACAAACTCGTGTCTGAGGTTTACCAGTCGACTAGGGTATAGACCAGTCGACTGGGTGAGTGTTTGTCACTCGAAAACCTAGTTGACTTGGAGCATTCGACTAGGGTTATGCCCGAGTCGATTGATCAGTAGTCGACTGGAGGCTTGACTGCTGCTCTGTGCCACTGCCAGTCAACTTCCATGTACAGGCAGTCGACTAGCCTTGAGCAGTGGACATGAGCACAAAATGTCTCAAGTTGACTGGACAGTTGACTATTGGGTTGGCAGTCGACTGCTAGGGTATCCGTTGGAGTAATCCAACATGGATTAAGTCTGTTGTGAAACAACGACGCTGTGGGCAATCAACTACTAGGCAAAAAATTATCCCAATGAAGGACTTAAAAGGAGCTCGATGGGGAGGTTTTCCACAGCATATTTGGGGTGATTTCGATGGGAAAGTGTTGTTGCATTCCAGACCTTCAAGACCAATCAACAAGAAAGCAAGCAATAATGTTTTTGTATGTTCTTTACTTATTATTGTATTTATTTCTTGTATTTGATTGTATCCTCTTGTATTACTATTGTAATTATTTCATACGAGGTTTCTCCACCTCCGGTGTCATACTGAGAAGGAGAAGTTGATTAGTGGTGGTGTGCATCACTAGAGCTCAATTAGAGCTTGCCCCGTGGAGTAGGATCCCTAGTTTCGGACCATGTTAAATCGCTCTTGTGTATAGTGTGTGCTTGTTGTTTATTCTTGTTGTGCATATTTATTCTTGTATATTCCACTGCACATTAACAAGTTTTATGGATGAGCACACGAAGCAATCGAATGAAATGAAATCGCTATCCCCCCTCCCCTCTAGCTCAGTCATCGATCCCCCAACAAATTCTCTCTTGAAAGGGCAAGTTCAAGAGCTTAGAACATCGTTGGAAAGGTTCACATTGGGCTCCAAGGGTCTTGACCTAATCCTTGGAAGTCAAAGAGCCATGTACAATAAGACTGGACTCGGGTTAGATCAACAAATAGATCATTTATTTCACTCATAAATCAAAATCGTAAATGAATCCAAGCATGGGTTGCTAAGTCAAGTCTAAAATCACAACTGCGTCCAACCAAGTATTGGGTTTCCAAGGATCAAATCCACTATGTGGATAGAACGTATCAATTCAATGATCCAAGGAGAGCCAATACTAAATTTGTTTACTTAATTACTTGATTAATTTAGTCTTGCATGCTTAGTTTAATTTAATTGTTTAACTTAGAATGGACTAGATAGGAAACAAAGTATTTTTAAATTTGAAAAACCTAGTACTAAGACAAAGTGAACTAATAGTAATTAGGTAATCTCCTCGAACTGCATGTCTAGGCTGGATGTGTCCTACTTGGTGCAATAAGTTGAGTGGAACTAACCAAAGCAAACTCACTTAGTCTTTAACTAATTAGAAGAAAGTTTAATCTAAAGCAAGTCTAATACTTAATTCCTTAATCAACTTTGTCTAAGGAAGTGGTCCACCTGATATCCAAGAAGGTCATATGCCTCGCCACTACCTGGAAGTTGATTGTGGAAAAATTTACTGGACTAGCCCAAGCTAAACTTAAATCTAACACAAGTTTAGATACTTTTAATTTAAAATAATGATCCTTCATCTCACAACACACATAGGGCTAACATTACTGATCATGTAGAAAGGGTGAGATGAAAACTTAGGATAAATCACACAATAAACCTATTTAAATTCCAGCATCTGATCCAACTACTTTTTATGTAAGATCAATGGATGTTGGCCAGTGGGTACTCCAGACATATGATCAGAGATTGATTGAAATTTACGAAGCTAAGATTTAGAAATCACATATCAGTGGCTTTTGGAAACAACGGTAAACTCAAGATCATCGATGTTGGATCGAGAAGCGTCGCTAGAGGGGGGGTGAATAGCGATCGTAAATGTTTTCGATGTTTCGTTCGAGTAGATAATTAAATGAGTAAGAGAAGCGAAAAATAAAGAGACACGTTTATTTTTACTTGGTTCACAACCCAGCGGTTGCTACTCCAAGGCCCTATCGGTCCTAGACTGCGTACGGAGGGCAAAACACTATAACGTCTCCTCCTCGTTGGAGGTAGGAGACAACAATCACAAAACCAAAAGTACGAGGATGAGGCAACAAGCCTACCTCACCTCGTTACGATTACAACAAATAATACAATAAAAACAATTACTTGCTACTGTTGCCGACAAAGGAGATTTAAACTCGTCGTTGCGTCAGCGTTATGACGGCGTTGGAGCATTGGCATTGTAGGAGCACTTGAGAATAAACTTGATGTAATATGGAGTTGGAATCCTCCCCTCCTTTTATAGATTTTAGCCTCTGAATATGTCTCCTCTTTTTTTGGAACAGATCACGAAGTTGTATATTTTTTATCGCGAAGTGGCCACGTTAAAGCTTATCTATTTTGACCTAGCGCAAAGGCTGATTCGTCGCCATCAGTCAACTAATGACTCCCATCAGTCGACTGCCCAATGTCCAGTAGTTGACTGGCAGCCTAGCCACTTCCCTGCAGTAAGAGGTTAGCTCGAAAAATGATAAATGTGACAGTTTCTAACTGTCCGATCTCGACCTAGACCTTCCTGGGAAGTCTTAGTCGGATCGCCGCCTATGGTCATCCCCATAAAGAGGACACGACCTTATAATCTCTCACTCACACGAGCTTTCCTCAATACTTATCTTGTAGCTCTCGCTTCCGGCCTTCCACTCGATTCCTTCGGCTCCCTTCGAAGTCACTCGAGTGTCGCCCGACCACCGCAGCTTCCTCCGGGTGTTGCTAGCCTACATCTCAAGCTTTAGTACTTTTCTGCACACTCGATTTAGCTCGTGAGATAATGATGTAAACTTAAATTTGTGTCTTTGCCATAATCAAAACACAGGTTCGATTATCTAGTGCCCTGCACCAACAATCGGTTCAGGTGATATTGAGTTAAGTTCCAATTTTATAATACATAAAGTTTTATTAATAGAAAACTTTGAATTCAATCTTCTAAGTGTTAGTCAATTATGCGATACGGGATATAAAGTTACATTCTCATCTAATGAATGTCTAATTAAAAATATTGATTGTTTAGAAGTCATACTTACAGGTCTTAGGAACAACATATATACAATATATCTACCAAGCTCTTCGCTCAAGTATCTAATGACATAGAAAAAGGAAACATAGTTGTCACACAGGAGACTGGGTCACTCTCATCTTAGACTTATCTAAAAAATAAGTCAAAATGGACTAGTTAGATGTCTACCCAAATTAAGTAATCTAGAAAACAAAGTGTGTGATGCAAGTGAACAAGGAAAACAAACTAAATCTTTACACAAAGCAACTAATTTAGATAGAACTAAAAGTGTACTTGAGCTCCTACATTTAGAATTATTTTACTCACATGGAGTCAAGTCACTAATGAAAGTCAGTACTATTTAGTAATAGTAAATGACTACTCTATGTTCACTTGGATAAAATTCTTAAAGCATAAAAATGAAACAATTCATCAATTTACTAATTTATGAAAATTATTAGAAAATGAAAAGAATTTTAAAAAAATAAAAGAATTAGAAGTGACCATGGGGGGAGTTTGAGAATCATAGGTTTACCGAATTCTGTAATCAAAATGGACATCACCATGAATCCTCCTACCCGAGAACTCCTCAACAAAATGGGTTAGTTGGAAAAAAAATAGAACCTTACAAGAAGCCGCTAGAACTATGTTAAATGAGTATAAATTATTCGATAGGTTTTCGGCAAAGGCGGTAAATACCACTTGTTATGTCCAAAATAGAACATTAATTATTAAACGACATAATAGAACACCCCTATAAAACATATTACAATAAGATACCTAATATTAAATATTTTAAAGTCTTTGGTTGGAAAGTTCACATACTAAATACTAAAGATTTTTTAGGAAAATTTACATCTAAATCATCAAGTGGAATATTTCTAGGCTATTCAACCACTAGAAGAGCCTATATGGTATACAACAATGAATCTTTAAGAATTGAAGAAACTATTAATGTAGTATTTAATGAAGATAATAATTATACAAAAGTCGAAACAACCATGGAACTAACCAATCAAAGTAATGAAGACATACTTGATCACAACACACAAAATGTGACAAACATTTCAAGAACACCTCGAATTAGACTTGATCATTCAATAAATCAAGTGTTAGGTGATCCTAATCTAGGTGTATGAACTAGGGCATCATATAAAATATAAGTCAAATTTCACTCATATCTAAAATTGAACCCAAAACCATAGATCAAGCTCTTCTTCACCCTGACTGGATCATTGTTATACAAGAAGAGTTAGCCTAATTGACTAGGAATCAAGTTTGGGAATTAGTACCGGCACCTAAAGACAAAACCATCATAGGTACAAAGTGGATTTTTCAAAACAAACTTGATGACAAAGGTGAAATTGTTAGGAATAAGGCTAGACTAGTAGCAAAAGGCTTTAGTCAAGTAGAGGGATTAGATTATGATGAAACATATGTACCAGTAGCTAGACTTGAGTCAATTAGAATGTTGTTAGCCTATGTCGCACATAAGGGTTTTAGGTTGTATCAAATAGATGTTAAGTCTGCCTTTTTAAATGGTTTCATCAAAGAGGAAATATATGTAAATCAACCACCTGGATTTGAAGACCTAAACCATCCCGATCATGTTTTCAAACTTAGGAAAGCCTTATATCGATTAAAATAAGCACCTAGGTCATGGTATGAAAGACTAACTATTTATTTAATATCTAAAGGATTTAAGCAAGGATTAGTAGACACAACATTATTTGTAAAAACCTTAAAAAAAGAAATATTTATAGCCCAAGTATATGTAGATGATATAATATTTGGCTCAACAAATACCTCATTCTTAAACGAATTTGTCACATTGATGGAGAGTGAGTTTGAAATGAGCCTAGTAGGTGAACTTACTTTCTTATTAGGGTTACAAATAAAACAAACTTTAAAAAGGAACTTATGTGTATCAAAATAAATATTCTAAGGGATTAATTAGAAATTTTGGTATAGAAAATGTTAAGGTAGTTATTACACCTATGGTAACTAATTTAAAAGTAGATAATGACTTAGAGGGTAAACCCTAGATTTAAAATTCTATAGGAGTGCAATAGATAGTTTGTTATATCTCACTACAAGTCGACCTGTTATACTTTTTATAGTAGGTATGTGTACAAGATTTCAATCTTGTGCTAAATAATTGCACTTAACATTAGTAAAGATAATATTTAGATATATAAAGGGATACTGAATGTAGGAATATAGTACTCTATTTTAGTAATATATGAGAGGTGTCCTAAGGCAATCGCCTTATGGTTGTACCATTTATTTGATAAATGAAGATTCACTATTTGAGTATATATGTTTTTCCATGTATTTGATTGGATCTTAAACTCATTTACTGGATGTTCGCAATACGATTCACATCATGAGAGAATTTGTGATTGGATCACAACTAGTGAGTATCTCTACATGTGTAATTGTGATGTATTGGAATTATCCCTAGTCCATGAATTGATGGATTCAGACATCATCAATTCTATTGAGACTAGCATGAGGTATACTCTTTGGTTTATCCAAGCAACTGTTTCTCACTGGCTTGAGACATTGGGATGTCCAGAGTTAATCGTGGATGCTAGTTATGGTAACTAGTTCATTGGAGTGACCAGCTGTAAGACTTCATATCGTTCTCTGCATATAAGAATATGTCAATGAAGTTCTTATAGTAGCTTAAGTGCGATGTTCCTTCGACTTGTGGTATTCCAGTCATCTTGGTCATGAAGACTTATGCTTTGACATCTTAAGCAAGCATCTCCAAGGAGATGTGGACCCGGGATGATTGGGTATAAGTTGAAGTGGCTGAAGGTGTTTAAATAGCCTACAGAGGATTTACCGCTCCTTGCGAGGAGATGTATACCCTATGGCCTCTCATCAAATTGTTACTAAAGTCTTTGGCCAAAGCATTACATGTTTAGAGTATGGTACTCTTGGATACATGTGTAGTAACTAGAATCCGGAGGACGAGGAAGTAATACTTGGGCTAGGTGTGATGTAGTCAGCCTAGTGGGGACTGACACAATAGACCATGTCCTAAACCAAGTGGGTATAAGATGAGTGAAAGGAATGGGGCACAATTCATTGTAGTTGCTGAAGGGTTTCAGAAATGGTTCTGGGATCAACCGTTGATTTTCTGATTAATTCGGGATCATGATGTACTACTAGGTGCCACTCATGATCGTTCTATAATTAATGGTTAATTATAAATGACCAACATAAACCGGGAACCTATTTGGTCACACACACAATGAGCGTAATCCGAAAGATTTAAAATGAGCTTGAGAATAAGATTCTCATATTGAGAGAAACTTGGTTTGGTTGGACCAAACAAAGAGTGAGCATGAAATTGTTTCAGTTGCATTGGAAGCATGGATGGGTCGAGTCTTATGAAGACATGATGGATGATCCAAATAGGTTTGGTTCTAATCCAATGGTGGAAAATAAACCAAAGTGGTTTGGTTTGTTTTAAACGAATGAACCAAAGTTGGTTCGGTTCATTTTAACTTAAAATAGACCAACACAGTTTGTTTATTTTAACTTAAGTTATTGGAGTGGATTAACGGGTTTTGGTTATGAACCAATAACCGTTAGGAGAATGTGTTCTCTATAAAAACACAGCTTAAGGGTTTTACATGGAGAAATAATTGGTTCAAGGGTTTTTGGAAACCCTAACCTCCTTCTCCTCCTTCTTTCCGCCCAAGCCAAGGTGGTTGTCGCCCACCTTTGTGCCGCCACCACCCATTGGAGCTGCTGCCTCTCCTCGCTGCCGGCTATCCACCAGCTGTTGGTGCCCCTTGGGCCATCCTCAGCCGCTGGCCACCCTCCCTTGTCCGCCGGCGACCAAGGAGTAACAGGCCTAGTCTTTGGCCGGCCCCTTCTTCTTCCACAACAAGCTGTCCAGTTTTGGACAGCTTGATCTCCTTCGCGTGGAGAGGCCATTTGGTCGGTGTTTTGTGCTCCGACAGCGGTCTACTTGTCAGGGATAGGATCTCCGGCAATCCTCATAGGTGGAGGGTTAAGTTTTCATCAAACGGTTGACGAAAATCGCTTCCGACAAGCGAGTTTGTGAAACTCATTTTTGGGATCCGAATTTATTTCGGATTGTGATCATCTCTCGGATCACATCGTCTTTGACTTGAGGCTAGTGACTTTTGCGAAGATGAGGCTCATGACTTTGTGAAGCTATCTCCACGATACTCGGCGTGGATACGGATAGAGGCGATTTTAGTGAGAGTCGCTATGGTCGATATCATTCCCGCTACACGTGATCCGTCAGGTATACCTAGTATAAGTTTCCTTTTATTGCAAAATTTTAAATAGCGATTATGTCTACACATGTTGTATCTTGAATGCGTGTGATGTGTATGTTGTAATAAATTAGATTTATTGCTTTTATTGCTTCCGTTGTATGCATGTTTACGAAATGTGTTTGAACACACCCTCGCCGCGGTGCCGGAGAAACCCAACACCCTAGGACTAGTAATTTTAAATTAATCAGATACTCTGACTCAGACTATGTCGGTTGTAAACTTGATAAAAAAAAGTACAAGTGGCACCTACTAGCTTCTAAGCCTAAGTCTAGTTAGTTGGTGTAGTAGAAAATAACATTGTGTTGCATTATCTACTACTGAAGTTGAATACATAACAATGGGTGAGTGTGTAGCTCAACTTCTTTGGATGAAACACATTCTAAATGATTTCCAACTAGACTTTAAGGACACTAAAGTCATGATAGATAACATTAGTTCAATCAATCTAACTAAACACATAGAAGTAAAATATCACTTTATTAGAGAACATGTAACTAATGGTGATATTAAATTTGATTATGTAGAATCTAAATCAAACCTAGCTAACATATTCACCAAATCTTTACCTGAATCCGAATTTAGTTTACTTAGGAGGAAATTAGGGATGTGTTTAGTAGAGTAGGAATTGTTCTTACTTACATTATTTATCTATCTTTTATTTTGTTTTTTTTTTGGAACTAGCATAGGATTACCTTAGAAATTATGAGCTTATAGATTTAAGGAGCCAATTCATCTCACAACACTTAGGTCTAACTTGATTGTGTACTTAGCCATGTAGATGGGTGTGAGATGTTAGTACCTTACTTTTGGTTCCAGATGTAGATTAAGTCCATCAATATGAATCATGGAGTATAATTATTAAACCAATCATTTAAGTGACTAACTCTCATCAAGACTTAGTGATAATTCAATATTATTTAAGTCAAAATAGAGTTAGGCATTTTCTTAAGGGCACTTTATTAGATTGTTTATTTTAAATATTATTTTTAAAAGTAAAGGATACATACTTGGATTCATGAATTTGGTTAATGTTAGTGATATATGAGAGATGTCCTAAGGCAATCACCTTATGTCTGAATCATTTATATGATAAATGAAGATTCACTATTTGAGTATACATGTTTTCATGTATTTGATTAGATCTTAAACTCATTTACTAAATATCCACGATACGATTCACAGCATGAGAGAATTTGTGATTGGATCACAACTAGTGAGTATCTCTACATGTGTAATTGTGATGTATCAGAATTATCCCTAATCGATGAATTGATGGATTTGGACACCATTGATTCTGTCTAGACTAGCACGAGGTATACTCCTTAGTGTATCCAAGCAACTGATTCTCACTGGCTGGAGACATTGTGATGTCCGGAGTTAATCGTGGATGCTAGTTATGGTAACTAGTTCATTGGAGTGACCAGCCGTAAGACTTTATATGGTTCTCTGCATATATAGATATGTCAATGAAGTTCTTACTGTGGCTTAAGTGCGATGTTCCTTTGACTTACGGTATTCAAGTCATCTTGATCATGGAGACTTATGCTTTGACATCTTAAGCAAACATCTCTAAGGAGATGTGGACCCGGGATGATTGGGTATAAGTCGAAGTGATCGAAGGTGTTTGAATAGCCTATAAAGGATTCACCACTCCTTGCGAGGAGATGTATACCCATGGCCTCTCGTCGGATTGTTACTAAAGTCTTTGGCCAAAGCATTACATGTTTAGAGTAAGGTACTCTTCGATACATGTGCAGTAACTAGAATCCGTAGGACGAGGAAATGATACTTGGGCTAGGTGTGACGTAGTCAGCCTAGTGGGGACTGACACTATAGACCATGTCCTGAACCAAGTGGGTATAAGATGAGTGAAGGGAATGGGGTACGATTCATTCGAGCTGCTGAAGGGTTTCAGAAATAGTTCTGGATCAACCGTTGATCTTTTCGGTTAATTGGGGATCATGATGTACTACTAGGTGTCACTCATGATCGTTCTATAATTAATGGTTAATTATAGACGGCCAACATAAACCGAGAACCTATTTGGTCACACGCACAACGAGCATAATCCGAAGGATTTAAAACGAGCTTGAGAATGAGATTCTCATACCGAGGGAAACTGGGTTTGGTTGGACCAAACATGGAGCGAGCATGAAATCATTTCAGTCGCAATGGAAGCGTGGATGGGCCGTGTCTTATGAAGACATGATGGATGAACCAAATTGGTTTGGTTCTAATCCAATGGAGGAGAATAAACCAAAGAGTTTGGTTTGTTTTAAACGAATGAACCAAAGTTGGTTCGGTTCGTTTTAACTTAAAATAAACCATCATGGTTTGGTTTATTTTAACTTATATTAATGGACCGGGTTAACGGGCCTTATGATTATGATCTGATAATCATTAAGAGAATTAGTTCTCTATAAAAGAGAGCTTAAGGGTTTGTTAAGCCCTAATCCAAATCCCTTGACCTAAAAGTTGCCGCCCCTCCTCTCCTTGGTGAATTCGGCGCCAACACCTCCCCTTGCCGCCGCCCACCACCAAGCTCCCTTGCCGGCATCCAGAAGGAGCTCTCCTTCCCTCTTGCCAGCGTCGAGCTGCTACCGGAGGAGCTCCAGTGATCTCCCTTGGGTTCGGTAATAAGGTGAGCTCCCACCTTTCCTTTGGCCGGCCCCTACTCCTCCACCAAAGCTGTCCAGTTTTCTGGACAGCTTGTTTTCTTCTTGTCGGAGCATCATTTGGGCGACGTTTGGAGCTCCGACAGCTCCTTACTTACCGGGGATTCGATCTCCGGTAATCCTCATAGGTGGAGGACGAAGGATTCGTCAAACGGTTGACGAATACCTCTCCGGAGAAGCGAGTTTTTGAGGACTCATTTTTGGATCCGAATTTGGATTCGGATCGTGATCTTCTTTCGATCACATCGTCTTCAACACGAGGCTAGTAACCCGTACGAAGATGAGGCTCGTGACTTGGTGAAGTTATCCCGAAGATACTCGGCGTGGATACGGATAGAGACGATTCTAGCGAGGATCGTTCCGGTTGATGTCTTTCCCGCTACACGTGATACGTAAGGTAGACGTAGTTAAATTTCCTTTTATTGCAAAATTTAAATTTACAGTTATGTCTACACATGTTGTACTATGCATGCGTGTGATGTGTGTGTTGTAATAAATTAGATTTATTATTTTATTCCTTCCACTGTGCACATGTTTACGAAACATGTTCGAACACACACTTTCCGCGGTACCGAAAACCCAACAGTTAATTATTTCAAATTTTACATGAAAATGTTTTAATGTGTTAATGTTTTTCTTTAAAAGTAACATTGAATGCTTTCTTCGTTTTTGATATATGTCAAAGGGGGAGAGATAAAAGTTAAGAGTTTATGTTTTTTAAATTTGTTTGTAAAAAAAAAATCACCAAGTATTAAGGGAGAGGTAAGGTAATATTAAGGGGGAGTCTTTTGAAAATTAAAACAATTATTTCCTTAACTTTGAAAGATATTTCCATAAATCGAAAAGGGGGAGATTGTTGGTGTAAAGACACCAAATAATTAAACTTGAGTTTTGATAATGGCAAAGGTTCAAAGTTAAGTCATTATGTGGTCTTATATGGTGTGTAAAGTGTGCATAAATTAAGTAGTCTTAGCTAAGCTCAAAGACACCAAGAGGAATGGTGGTCAAAAATCAGATGTTAAGCAACAAGTCAGACAAACCAAGGGTAAGAAAGGTAAGCTCCATGTGAGGAGCGGTGGTAAGGTTGCATCCTCATTATGGGGACAACCCTAGGCGTCAATCCAACTAAGGGTTTCGGGGGAATGTCAAAATCAAGATAGGACAGTCGAAGACTATCGTTACCACTATTATTGTATATGTCTTGGACTAATCTTGTGATGCAGGTGATTGAATGGAAACTCAAGTGCAACAATCAACTAGAAGGAATCAATAGTCGACTGGTTGCAGCAGTTGACTGTCAATAGGAGTAGTCGACTATGTGTGCGCGTGAAGAACTAAGTTGCCACCTCAAAGATAATAAGTTTGGATAAAGTTTATCTAGATCTAGATCTTGACGAAATGGATGATCTCAAAGGCCTAGGAAACTCTATAAAAGAAGAGTTATACATAAACCCTAGAAATCAATTTGCTCCTAAGTGCTCTTGCCCTCCGACCGTGCTTCTTCTTTTACCTTCAATTGTCGGTATATTATTTTTAAGCTTGTCATTCTTTAGTAATTATTTTGTATAAGGACCGGTAAGGTTGTTACCGGCCCTTCAATCTTTTGTAATCATCTTGTCTCTTACCTTTAACGAGAAAGAGACTCTTTTAGTTATTTGCCCCCTCGAAAGCGATCAAGGATCGCACGGGCCTTGGATTAACAATCTTTTGGTTGTGAACCAAGTAAAAAGAAAATGTGTTCTTAGTTTTTATTTTGGTTTTGTTTTCCGCTACGAAGGTTTAAAAAAAAAGAATGTTTTTTAAATGCTATTCACCCCCCTCTAGCGCGCCCTACGATCCAACATATTTGTTTTTCATTTATGCTTTATTTTGTTTTCGCTACGCATTACTAACGATTGTACACAAGCAAGACATGATCAAACGAAGAAATTGCAAAGTCACTATTCACCCCCCCCCCCTCTAGCGTGGTCACCGATTCCTATACAACTTCTAGTTCTTTATGGGAGTTGGGTGGGGCTCCCTGGTCTTCTCTATCGGGTTAGGTCCCCCCATGGCACTTTTAATGTCTAATGAACCTTCTGAGCTTCTTCCATATTAATATACTTCTCCGCTTGCTCCAATAGTTCTTCGTACTCCCTCGGGGGCTTCCTTGACAGGGTATCAAAGAAGGCCCCATATCACAACCCTTGAGTAATCGATGCCATCAAGACCTCTAGAGATGCCATAGGAACTTCGAGTGTAGCTCGAGTAAACCTTTGGATGTACTTCCGGAGGGTTTCAACTGGTTCCTGTTTCACATTGAACATACTAGAAGTAGTGAATTGATACCTCTTGAAACTAGCAAAGTGTTTCAGGAACACTTTTTAGAGATCACCAAAGCTAGTCAAAGACCCCTGACAAAGGAGTTAAAACCACTTCTGTGTTGCACCCACCAAGGTGATGATGAATATTCTACACTTGACAGCATTGGAGTATCGGTGTTGGGTTGCTGCATTCTCAAACTTACAAAGATGCTCCTCCGGATAAGTAGTACCATCATATTCCCCAATAAGAGGGGACCGAAAACCAGTCCAGGGGGGTGTTCCAACAAGATCTCCTCCATGAAGGGAGATGGCTTCCTCTGGGTGGAGTACTGGTCAAATAACTCTCCCCTTGTTCTTCCTGGGCATTATGGGGAGGCACCCCTATGGATGTGTGATCTTTCGTGAAGGGATGTCCCTCTTGCACCTCCTTCCCTCTTCGAGTATTGGGGATCGGAGGGGTGGAAGGGATCCGCTATCCCCCACCAAGTGAAGCTCCTCCCTCCCCCGGTAGGTTGAGATGAGGTTGGTTGATCCTTCCCTACTCTTCTTCCAGGACCTCCACCACAGTTGTTTTGGTGCAATTGACCTAGGTCACGATTGACCAGACTCGAGTGGGACTCGAGTAGGATTTTGTTGTTCGACAATAGTTGACAATATGATTTGACCATATGATTAGTGGATGGTATGGGACATCCAAGGTCATATGAGGGAGATTATTGGATAAATCCAAGTTGATCAAAGTTGACCGGACACTTGGTGTGGAGAAGTCCAAGTTTGGTGACTTGGTAGGGAAAAGTCCAAGTATGGATACTTGGTAAGAGAAAATCCAAGTTGGTCAAGGGAGACCAGACACTTCGTGTTGGAAAGACCAATGGGGAGTTGGCGAGGGAAGTCCCAGCAGGTCTGAGAGACCGTGCTTAGAAAATGAAGTCCCGGACAGGAAGTCTTGGCAGTGAAGTCCCAGAGGCATAGTCTCTTTGCAGTGAAGTCCCGGACGAGGAGTCTTGGCAAGGGAAGACCTGGCTGATCAGGGAGATCGAGCTTGGGAAAAGGGAAGTCCCGAAGGCGAGGCCTCTTGGCAAAGGTAGACCCTAGAGCATGACAATGGCCGATGGAAACACTTGAAGGCTAGTGCAAGGATGAAGAGTCACGGACTCGAGGGAACCGGGAGGTGTGAGGTTGATAGAAGTGGGTTGAAGGCTTAGGTCTAGGCTTAGGGTGAGTATCAAGAATGAGGGGATCATACTTGGAGTGTTAAACCTCAGTGTAGAGGCCAATTCGGTTCTGTCGACTGGGCTTCGTTTGTAGGAAAACAGAAGCAAGGTGACCTCGACTAGCACCTCGACTAGAGGCCAGTCGAGGCGGCACCTCGACTGGACCACTCAACTAGTCCCTCGATTGGTCGTTCTGGATGGAGGCACAGAAATGAGGTGCACTCAACCAGTGCCTCAACTGGATCAATCGACTGGCACCTCGACTGGTCCCAGCACAGGTATGAAGACAGCTGCTCAGAAGCAAGGAGACTTGACTGGCGCCTCGACTGGAGTTCCAGTGGAGGTGGTGCCTCGACTGGAGTTCCAGTCGAGGCGGCGCCTAGACTAGCGAAGCGACCGTTACAGATCGGGAAGCTTCGATAGAGCTCTATAAGAAGAGGTTTGAGGGCATCTTTGAGTAAGGTTTTGGAGGGGCAATTTAAGGCTAGGTGTTACTACATTTTAGTGCCTTCAAAGTCATCCCAAAGTAACCAACAAGCAAAGATTCAAAAGTGTTGGATCGATTTGAGCACTAGAGGGGGGTGAATAGCGCAAGGAAAACTTTTCGAATTCATTCATCGATTTGATATGCAAAAAGAGTAAAGTTCAGTGGAAAATAAATATAACAAATTTGTTTTTACTTGGTTCACATCCTTCGGCTACTCATCCAAGGCCCTAACAGTCCTAGACCGCGTACGGAGGGCAAAGCACTAAAAATACTCCTCCTCATTAGAGGTAGGAGTAAGCGAGTACAATCAATACAAAAAAAAACTCAAGGTAGAGGGACACTCCCCCTCTCCTTGTTACGATTAAAGCTCGATAAGGAAAGATGTGAACAAGACAAAACAAAATATACCAACGACTATTGAAGATAGGACTTGAGCTCTTGTCGTCGGAGATGCGGTAGCACTTCGTCGTCGTAAAATCACCGTAGAAGAGTAGTGTATCAAGAGCACTTTTGAGCACTTGGAATGATGGAAAAGGGGTGGAGAACCCCTACTTTTATAGCCTTGTGAAACCCTAATCATTGAGATGAAGTTTCATGAGGTGATGCCACCTAGCCCTTGAGAAGTGGAGATAAGCTTTGACTCTCCTCGAGGTTGATCCTTTACCAGCAGTTAACTACTACCTTTACAAGTCGACTGTTTGAGGAATCAGTCAACTGATACAAGTCATCAGTCAACTGATGGCAGGGTTTGTTGGATTGTTTACAGCGCTAGAGGGGGGTGAATAGTGCAAAATTCTCTTCATTCGTTTGTTCGATATAAAATGCGAGTAAGAGTAAATGCAGTGGAAAGAAAATAATACTCTTTTTTTTACTTGGTTCACAGCCTTCGGCTGCTAGTCCAAGGCCCTAATGGTCCTAGACCGCGTATGGAGGGCAAAACACTAAAAACACTCCTCCTCGTTAGAGGAAGGAGTAAGCGAATACAATCGATGAAAAAGCTCAAGGTAGAGGGACACTCCCCCTCTCCTTGTTATGATTAAATCATGATTAAATATAGAATTTAAGACGACAATAAGAAAGAATACCGATGACTATTAAATTAATGAAAGGTAGGCACTTATCGTCGGAGATGTGGTAGCACTTCGCCGTCGTAAGGTCGTTGTAGAAGAGTATCGTAGCGGAGGATTTTTGAAGAGCTTTTGATGATGGAAATAGGGTGGAGAACCCCTACTTTTATAGCCTTGCAAACCCTAGACGTTCACATCTTCAACCAATGAGAGCAAGCCTCCTATACCTTCAAAAATGGAGATAAGCTTTGACTCTCCTCGAAGCTAATCCTTGACCAACAATCGACTGCTACCCTTACCAGTCGACTGCTAGATGGATCAGTCGACTGATACAAGCCCTCAGTCAACTGATGGTAGGTTTTCCAGCTACAACGAAGAGTTAGCTCGAAAAAACAGTTAATAAAAGCAAATTAAATGGTCATATATCATCCGATCTTGACTTAAACCTTCCATGGGAGGTCTTGGTCAGATCGTTGCCTAAGAATGTCCCCGTACAGAGGACACGACCTTCCTTGCGCTCACTCACATGAGCTTACCTCAATATTTACCTTGTAGATTTTGCTTCCGGTCTTCCACCTGATTCCTTCGGCTCCCTCCGAAGTCATCCCGGTGTCACCCGACCACCACGGCTCCCTCTGGGTGTCGCTAACCTTCAACTCTAGCTTTAGCACTTTTCTGCACACTTAATTTAGCTCATGAGATAACAAAATGAGCTTAACTTTGTATCATTTGCCATAATCAAAACTCAAATTCGATTTAGGTGCCTACTGCACCAACAATCTCCCCCTTTTTGATCTATGGCAAACCCATGCAAAGTTAACGAAATAATATGCATGAAGAATCAAAGATTAAGTTGGAGTAATAGAGACTTTCTTCCAAGTACTCCCCCTTGAAGAAACCTCCCCCTTGACCGAGGGTGAGTCATGAAAGAAGATCTTAATCCTCCCCCTTGATGTTTGCTATTTAAGAAGAGTTTAAGTAATTAATAATTACTTAAAGTTGGCCTTAGTATTAAAAAATAAGTTTAAGTTAAGAAGATTTCTTAACTTGGCCTTTCTCCCCCTTTCTCAAGTAAAACACTAACGTTTGGCCATAAGAATATAGAATTAAGTTACTAAATTAAGTTATCAAAAAAAAAATGATCCCTTAATGTTGTCCTTTTCTCCCCCTTTTGCCATAAATCGGAAAGAGGGGTTTTAAAAAAAAAATAAGTATTAAGTTTAAGTTCCAAATCCAAGCATGTTCCATATTATTTTAAAAATAATATACTAAAAATAAGCTCATCTATTAAATGTTAAACTCTTATTTGACTTGATTGATATGAAAGATCAACAAGTCCTAGTCAAAGTCAGTTAATATATATGATTATACTCCATGGTTCATGGCGATGCACTAGCTCTACATCTGGAACCAAGAGTAAAGTCCTAACATCTCACGCCCATCTACTTGGGTAAGTACACAAACACATTAGTCCTATGTGTTGTGAGATGTATTGGCTCCTTAATGTTGGGATGTATACTGAAAGCCTAGCTCTTTGGTATGGACATTTTATTTTGAAATAAGAATCACATGATCATTGTTTGCACTTTATATTTATATATGTGCATATTGTCTAATACTTTACATTGTAGATAACATGGTGCTTGGGTGTGGCACAGAAGATCATGTTATCAGTCCCTTGTAGAGTATAAGTAGAGGCTCACAACCAAGATGGTTTTGGACAAACCATTGGCATGGTTGTAGTGTAGCTTGGTATTGTTTTGTCTTGAACATAAAGTTACACTAGTACACTTAGGTGTATTGAGCAGGACCGACATAGAGGTGATTCAATTTGTTGTTGACTACATAATTGAATCGGACCTCGGATATTATGTTGTACATGCTCTTAATCCCGATATAATAACGGACACATATACTTAGTATTTATTTCTTTAATTTACCAGAGGGTGAGATTTCTATGGATTAAATCAATATGCCCGGTAAGTTGGGAAATGATATTATTTACATGGTGTGTCGTTGATTATAGGAGGAATCCGTGTCCTATGTATTAGGTTGATGATGTCCCCTTGAGGAGCTCATAAGGTTCATCATGTAAACCCTGCAGGTTGACTTTGTCAACATGATGATAAGGTTGAGTGGTACTACTCGAGGAGTTAGATGTTAATTAATTGATGGTCAGTAAATCAATTAATTGACGGACATCCGATATCTTAAACACGGGGAGATGGATGTACAAATAATATATGGAGCCCATATTAATTTATGGGGGTTGGTGAGGTAGTTCGATGATGATCCTCTAGTGGAATGGAACATCATTGATGGATCAAGTATGTGTGGTTCCGATCCATCGGGTGGCCAAGACCCAACTCCTCCTCATGGTCCCTATCGTAGCCTAATATAAACCTCATAAAGTCTAGATCAAATAATGGAAAACAAATCTCTAGATCCAACGGTTGGGATTAAATCCATAGAACCGACGGTGGAGATTAAATCTCTAGATCCGACGGTTGGGATTAAAACCCTAGAACCGACGGTTGAGATTAAATCTCTAGATCCGATGGTTAGGATTAAAACCCTAGAACCGACGGTTGAGATTAAATCTCTAGATCCGACGGTTGGGATTAAAACCCTAGAACCGACGGTGGAGATTAAACCAAGGCCTAAACCTAACTCTATATATATATAGGCTTAAAGTGGGCGGCAAGAATGGTTGATGATGGATGGTTTAGGGGATTAGGGTTTGCTTCCTTTGGAGGCTAGGAACCCTAGTTGGTTTAGAATCTTTTGGGCGGCTAGGGTTTGGGAGAAAGGTATGGGGCGACAACAAGTGGAAGAAGAGTTTCTTCTTCTTCCTAAGGCATGGTCGGTCCCTTCCTTCTACCCTTCTACCTTGGTTGGTCCACATTCTATTCTTTTATCCCCTCTTCCATGTCCGACGCATAGTTGATGGAGTTGGATGGCTTGGGCGGCAAGCAACCCTAAGGAGGAAACCCTAATTAGGGTTTGGCTCCTTTAGGGTTGGGCGGCCAAGGTTTGGATGGAGGGTAGGCGGCATCTTGTGGAAGAGTTATTCTTCTTCGTAGGAAAGGTGGCCGGTTTAGATCTCCTCCTTCCACCTTGGTTGGGCGGAAAGAAGACCTAAGGAGGAAACCCTAATTAGGGTTTGGGTCCTATGGTTGGGCGGCTAGGGTATGCAAGGAAGGTGGGCGGCAACTATAGGAGAAGAGTTCTTCCTCTTCCTAGGTTGTGGCCGGCTCCTTCCTCTATTCCCTCTACCGTAGCCGGCGCCCAACATATTCCCTTTATCCTCTTCACTCCATCTTGGCCGGCGGCACCAAAACAAGGGTTTGTCCCTAGTTCGGTACCTTGGTTGTTTCCATTATGTTCTCTCTATTCTTGGGGCCGGCGGCATCAATCCTTTTGTGGATTGGTGGTTGGCTCAAGCAAGAAGGGAAAGAGAGTTCTTTTTTCTTTGGATTGAAGAAGATCTAGGAAGCTTCAACTTGTGGAGGATCTTCGCCCACACGAAGTCTACAAGGAGGTTAGGACATACGATAGAAGATCAAGAGGTATAAAAGTTTTATAACTTTTATTATTGTTCTTTGCATGTTCTTATTGATATGCTAGCTTATATTCTTTATGTTAGTATTTGTTGATTATACTAGTTTACATTTGCATGTATTTGTATAATCATGGACCCCGAATAAGAAACACAAAAACCGGCAATCCGTCTGTCGTCTCTTCCGCGGCTAATCGACTAGAAGAGTTTGGTTGCTTGAACAACTAGTTTGTTCAAGCGATCGCTCGAGTCATTGGCACGACGATGAATTGGTTGTGCTTAGGAAACTCATCCCCTCCGGATTAGTTTTCATTTGTTGAAAATTTTAATCCAGTGACATGGGAGCAAATGAGCCTCCGAGGATTAGCACATTGCCAACAATTGGTATCAGAGCCACGGTTTCCGGTTTTGTGTGTTTTGGATTCGGTTACTTTCACGCACTTATCATATATTGTGTATGCCGGATAATAGTAGGATGTGCGTAGGCTAACTTTTTGGTTGCAGGCATAAGATCCGACTATTATGGCTATATGTGTGTATGTGGTTGTATGTGTGTGATTCTGTGTATATTATTTGAATCCTCGGGGTTGATGAGGCTATATTAGTATTTAATTTTTGTAATTAAATACGGCATTGTTTAGCCACTCTTTATTTTATTTTACTTTCGATCTAGATGTCATGTACACTCCCTCGTGGAGTATAGGATCGATGGATGTAAAATAAAATAGGTTTTATTCTCGGCTCGGATCTCCGGATGGCTCGTACATGGCGTAGGAGGAGCGGACAAGGTGGCGACACGACGGGACGCATATTGGAGAACAATGCCATAATAGTTGGAAAAATTCTGATTTTTCCATATTTATTGCTGATTTTTTTTATATGCATGTTGTGTGTGCTTGAAAATTCCTCATTTTCAATTTACTAAGTGGGAGAGGGATATTTTAATTAATTCCCGCGGCCTCCATTACAATTTGACGTGTGATGCAACAAACTTGTGTGTCGGCTCTGAGTGCCTTCCTCCCTGAGGACGGGTTTGTTTGCGGATCACTAGGTCAAATAATGGTTATAGGAAATTATCTAGGAGCATGTGTACTTCCACAGAGGTAAGGCACATAATCCAAAATAATTCCCTTAGTATCGTGTAATGGTGCACACTTAGATGCAAATAAAAATATCCTCCCCATAGGAGTCACTGCTTTTATTTGTAGGGCCAAAGAGGAATCGACTATTAATTTTATTTGTCAAAAAGTAAGGTTGACAAGATAATAAAATTAATGGATAAAACCTCCTCTTACAAATGTAGAATTCGTATACGTCCACACAGAGTGGCATATGATATTCTCGGTGATTTGAGGTGTTGGTTGATTTCAGAATTTTATTGTTTTGAGGAATCAATAATATTTGAAATCTAATATAATGATCTATGTGATTCTTAGGATTTTCAAAATTGACTTTCAGTCCACTTACTGTGATACTAAAGGAAATAAACTTACTGTACCCAAATAATGTTGATTGGAAAAGAATCCAAATATTGTCTTATTTGCTAGGAAGTACAAGTATGCACTCTTCAAAGAGTGTCCTCAAGCCATCATTGCTCAAAAGGGTTTCTACTTCTAAGCCGAAAGGCAAGAAGAAGAAGAAACAAGGAGAAGCAAAGATTGTGGGAGGATCTCAGGGAAGAGTGAAAAAGCCGAAAGGCAAGTACTTCACTTGCGAGTAGGATGGACATTGGAAGAAGGACTGTCCCAATCCAAAACAAAAAAAAGGTATATCTTTTGGACTAGTCATTGAAACATGATTAGCGGTGATATCTACCGACACCTGGTGAGTTGATACGGGAGTCACTAATCATGTCTGCAACAATTTGCAGGGGTTCCAGGAAACCTGATGACTAGCTAAAGGGGAGATTACCATTTACTTGGGCAATGCCATGATGGTGGTGGCTATTGCAGTGGGAGAAGTTTTATTTATCTCTTGAGAATAATAAAACTTTGGTTCTGGAAAATTCCCTTTATGTACCTTTATTTAGAAAGAATTTAGTTTCAGTTTCTAAATTATTATGGATGGATATTCTATTTCTTTTAATGACAAAGTTGTTATAAAAAGGAATAGGGAGAATATCTATTCAGGTACATTGAAAGGAAATTTGAACCAAAACCTCCCACGATGCAAATTGAAGTTAATAACTCATCTTCTAAATCCAATAAGAGAAAAGAACCTTCAAATATGAATCAAACATATCTTTGGCTTCTTAGGCTTGGTCACATTAACCTAAGCAGAATTCAAAGGTTGATAGCTGATGGACCTTTTGGGTTCATTAGTGGTGGAGGATCTCCCAACCTACGAATCTTGCTTGGAGGGTAAGATGACCAAGAGGCCTTTTTAAGCCCAAGGGGTATAGAGCCAAAGATGTGTTAGAAATGGTTCATTCTGATTCGTATGGTCCTATGTCTATCCAGACAAGAGGTAGTTTTGAACATTTCATCTTTTTCATAGATGAATGTTCAAGATACGCATGACACTACGATCTGATCGTGGTGATGAGTACCTCTTGGGAGAGTTTAGGAACTACTTATCAGAGGCTGGGATTCAATCCCAATTGACTATGTCTGGCACACCCCAGTAGAACGGTGTAGCAGAGCGAAGGAAAATGACTCTTATGGAGATGATTAGATCGATGATGAGTTATTCTGACTTATCAGATTCATTCTAGGGATATGCTCTAGATACGACGGTATACATTCTGAACCTGGTTCCATCTAAATCAATGCCTTCTACTCCCATAGAATTGTGGACTGGGCGAAAGCCTAGTCTAAGACATATTTAGGACATTGGTCAAGGCGCGATAATCGGTAAGATGGAACCTCGTACAGAAGTATGCATGTTCGTTGACTATCCCAGGGGAACGAAGGGTGGATTGTTTTATAGTCCTAGAGATCAGAGGGTGATCGTTAACACGAACGCCAGATTCCTAGAGGAAGACTATGTGATGAGCCACAAGCCCAAGGGTAAAATTGTTCTGGAGGAGTTAAAAAGGGAAGTCACTTCTTTAGTACCACCGGTACAAGAGGACATACCACATGTCACTGCACCACGTGTCACAGAGGATACACAGGTGATACCTCGTCGTAGTGGGAGGGTTGTTAGACAGCCTGAGAGATTCATGTTCTTGGGAGAATATTTTGATTTGGTCCCTAGCAAACATGAACCTGATCCCTAGACATACGACGAGGCAATCCAAGATATAAATACAGCATCTTTGCAAAGTGCAATGAATACTGAGATTGAATCTATGGATTCAAGTCAAGTCTGGGAGCTCTTGTGCACTACAGCTCATATGGATTATGAGTTGTGGCAGATGGATGTCAAGACAGCTTTCCTTAATGGAAGTCTTGAGGAAAACATCTATATGAAGCAACCAGAGGGATTCATTGCTAAGGGCAAAGAGCATATTGTATGTAAGCTTAATCGGTCCATTTATGGACTGAAGGAAGCTTTGAGGTCTTGGAACATCCGCTTTGATGAGGTAAATCCAGACTTATGGATTTATTCAAAGTCCGGATGAGTCTTGTGTATACAAGAGATGTGATGGAAACGTAGTGGTATTTCTTGTACTATACGTAGATAATATTTTGGTAGATGGCAACAATATTAGAGTGTTATCAGACGTAAGGGTATGGTTGTCCAAACAGTTTTGAAGGACTTGGGAGAAGTGGGTCACAACCTTGGGATCAAGGTTGTTGTGCTTATCCCAAGCTTCATACATAGACATGATTTTGGATCATTTTAGCATGCAGAACTCCAAGAAGGGTTTTCTACCCTTCAGGTATGGAGTTCCTTTATCTAAGGAGATGTGTCCTAGATCATCTGAGGTGATAAAGGAGCTGAAGGTGGTTCCTTATGCTTTGGCAGCAGGAAGCCTCATGTATGTTATGTACGAGACAAGATATCTGCTTTGCCGTGGGCATGATTAGCAGATATCAAAGTAATCCAGTGACAGGGACATTGGACTGCGGTAAAGCATATATTGTAGTGCCTGAGAAGGACTAGGGATTATATGCTAGTTTACTGGGCAGACTAATTACTCTCTGTGGGTTGCATGGATTGCGATTTCCAATCAAATAGGAATAACAGTAAGTCTACCTCAGGTTTTGTGTTTACTTTAGGAGGTGGAGCCATTGTATGGAGGAGTGCCCAGCAGAAATGCGTGGCGGACTCCACCATGGAAGCTGAGTTTGTGGCAGCCTATGAGGCGGCCAAAGAAGCTGAGTGGCTCAGGAACTTTCTGATGGACTTGGATATAATTCCTGGTTTGCCCATAAATATCACAATTTATTGTGATAATAATGGTGCAGTTGCAAACTCGAAGGAACCATGAGCCCATAAGGCTAGTAAACACATAGAGTGCAAGTACCACCTGATACGAGAAATCGTAAAGGAGGTAGAAGTTGCTGTCGCCTAGCATGCATCAGAGGATGACCTGGTAGACCCTTTCACTAAGGCCCTTCTAGCGAGAGCTTTGATAGGCATGTGGAGGGAAGGGGAATTAGATGTATGGCAGTATGATGATAGCATAGTCTTTTAGTATAAGTGGGAGATTGTTGGGATGTATACTGAAAGCCTAGCTCTTTGGTATGGACATTTTATTTTGAAATAAGAATCACATGATCATTGTTTGCACTTTATATTTATATATGTGCATATTATCTAATACTTTACATTGTAGATAACATGGTGCTTGGGTGTGGCACAGAAGATCATGTTATCAGTCCCTTGTAGAGTATAAGTAGAGGCTCACAACCAAGATGGTTTTGGACAAACCATTGGCATGGTTGTAGTGTAGCTTGGTATTGTTTTGTCTTGAATATAAAGTTACACTAGTACACTTAGGTGTATTGAGCAGGACCGACATAGAGGTGATTTAATTTGTTGCTGACTACATAATTGAATCGGACATCGGATATTATGTTGTACATGCTCTTAATCCCGATATAATAACGGACACATGTACTTAGTATTTATTTCTTTGATTTACCAGAGGGTGAGATTTCTATGGATTAAATCAATATGCCCGGTAAGTTGGGAAATGATATTATTTACATGGTGTGTCGTTGATTATAGGAGGAATCCGTGTCCTATATATTAGGTTGATGATGTCCCCTTAAGGAGCTCATAAGGTTCATCATGTAAACCCTGCAGGTTGACTTAGTCAACATGATGATAAGGTTGAGTGGTACTACTCGAGGAGTTAGATGTTAATTAATTGAGGGTCAGTAAATCAATTAATTGACGGACATCCGATATCTTAAACACGGGGAGATGGATGTACAAATAATATATGGAGCCCATATTAATTTATGGGGGTTGGTGAGGTACTTCGATGATGATCCTCTAGTGGAATGGAACATCATTGATGGATCAAGTTTGTGCGGTTCCGATCCATCGGGTGGCCAAGACCCAACTCCTCCTCATGGTCCCTATCGTAGCCTAATATAAACCTCATAAAGTCTAGATCAAATAATGGAAAACAAATCTCTAGATCCAACGGTTGGGATTAAATCCCTAGAACCGACGGTGGAGATTAAATCTCTAGATCCGACGGTTGGGATTAAAACCCTAGAACCGACGGTTGAGATTAAATCTCTAGATCTGATGGTTACGATTAAAACCCTAGAACCGACGGTTGAGATTAAATCTCTAGATCCGACGGTTGGGATTAAAACCCTAGAACCGACGGTGGAGATTAAACCAAGGCCTAAACCTAACTCTATATATATATAGGCTTAAAGTGGGCGGCAAGAATGGTTGATGATGGATGGTTTAGGGGATTAGGGTTTGCTTCCTTTGGAGGCTAGGAACCCTAGTTGGTTTAGAATCTTTTGGGCGGCTAGGGTTTGGGAGAAAGGTATGGGGCGGCAACAAGTGGAAGAAGAGTTTCTTCTTCTTCCTAAGGCATGGCCGATCCCTTCCTTCTACCCTTCTACCTTGGTTGGTCCACATTCTATTCTTTTATCCCCTCTTCCATGGCCGGCGCATAGTTGATGGAGTTGGATGGCTTGGGCGGCAAGCAACCCTAAGGAGGAAACCCTAATTAGGGTTTGGCTCCTTTAGGGTTGGGCGGCCAAGGTTTGGAAGGAGGGTAGGCGGCATCTTGTGGAAGAGTTCTTCTTCTTCCTAAGAAAGGTGGTCGGTTTAGATCTCCTCCTTCCACCTTGGTTGGGCGGCAAGAAGACCTAAGGAGGAAACCCTAATTAGGGTTTGGGTCCTATGGTTGGGCGGCTAGGGTATGCAAGGAAGGTGGGCGGCAACTATAGGAGAGGAGCTCTTCCTCTTCCTAGGTTGTGGCCGGCTCCTTCCTCTATTCCCTCCACCGTGGCCGGCGCCCATCATATTCCCTTTATCCTCTTCACTCCATCTTGGCCGGCGGCACCAAAACAAGGGTTTGTCCCTAGTTCAGTACCTTGGTTGTTTCCATTATGTTCTCTCTATTCTTGGGGCCGACGGAATCAATCCTTTTGTGGATTGGTGGTTGGCTCAAGCAAGAAGGGAAAGAGAGTTCTTCTTTCTTTGGATTGAAGAAGATCTAGGAAGCTTCAACTTGTGGAGGATCTTCGCCCACACGAAGTCTACAAGGAGGTTAGGACATACGATAGAAGATCAAGAGGTATAAAAGTTTTATAACTTTTATTATTGTTCTTTGCATGTTCTTATTGATATGATAGCTTATGTTCTTTATGTTAGTATATGTTGATTATACTAGTTTACATTTGCATGTATTTGTATAATCATGGACCCCGAATAAGAAACACAAAAACCGGCAATCCGTCTGTCGTCTCTTCCGTGGCTAATCGACTAGAAGAGTTTGGTTGCTTGTGCTTAGGAAACTCATCCCCTCCGGATTAGTTTTCATTTGTTTAAAATTTTAATCCGGGGACATGGGAGCCAATGAGCCTCCGAGGATTAGCACATTGCCAACACTTAAATCTATAGGTGTATGATGTCTATGGTAAGCCCTAAGCTAGTTCCATTAACATGAAAAGAGAAGTAAATACTAGAGTATATAAAAAGAATGTATGTCATACTCTATTACGCACATGCCTAATTTTCATCTTAGTAGGCTAAATTCGGCTTCGGGTAGTGGCTTGGTAAAAAGATCGGCTAGGTTTGACTTGGATTCCACATATTCGAGTTTAATGGTTCCGTTAGCTACATGTTCTCGAATAAAGTGATGTTTAACTTCTATATGTTTGGTCCTAGAATGGCAAATAGGATTTTTGTTTAGGTTGATGGAGCTAATATTATCTATGTGAGTTTTAATATTCTTGAAGTTTAAGTTAAAGTCTTGGAGAGTGTGCTTCATCCAAAGAAGTTGAACCACACACTCACCCATCGCGATGTATTCGGCTTCGGTGGTAGATAAGACAACACTGTGTTGCTTCCTACTGCACCAACTCACTAAACTTGAGCCGAGAAGTTGACAACAACCACTCGTGCTCTTCCTATCGAGTTTACTACCGGCATAGTCTGAGTTGGAGTAGTCGATTAGTTCGAACTCAGTAGATCAAGTGTATCAAATACCGACGCTTAGCGTGCCCTTTAGATACCTAAGGATACACTTAACTAATGTTAGGTGAGACTCCTTAGCATAGGTTTGGAACCTTGCGCACATACTTACTGCAAATAATATGTCGGGTTGACTCACAGTTAAGTATAGAAGACTCCCTATCTCACTCCTATAGTATTTTAGGTCGATGGGCTTTCCTTTTAAGTCCTCTCCTATATTAACAATAGTTGCCATGGGTGTATTGACGGTTTTGGCATCTTGCATTCCAAAACGTTTAATTAATTCTCTAGTATATTTTTGTTGATGTAAATATATTCCATCCTTAGTTTGTTTAATTTGTAGTCCTAGAAAGAAACTCAATTCACCTACTAAATTCATTTCAAATTCACTTTCCATAAGTGAAATGAATTAGTTTAGTTGGATCGAATTGGTTGTTCCAAAAATGATATCATCTACGTAGATTTGGGCTATAAAGATTTCCTTACCTACGGTTTTTACGAAGAGAGTCAGATCGACTAGGCCTTGGATAAACCCTTTTGACTTAAGAAAAATTGAAAGTCTCTCGTACCAAGCTTGAGGAGCTTGTTTGAGTCCATAAAGAGCTTTCTTTAGTTTAAGGACATGGGCAGGTTTATCTAGGCTTTCGAATCCTGGGTATTGGCTAACGTACACCTCTTCTTTAATAAGTCCATTTAAAAATGTTGACTTGACATCCATTTGAAATAACTTAAATCCTCAATGTACAGCATAAGCTAACAACATTCGGATGGATTCTAGTCTAGCTACGGGGGCATAGGTTTCATCGTAATCTAATCCTTCGACTTGACTAAAACCCTTGCCAACTAACTTTGCTTTATTTCTAACTACTTCACCTTTGTCATCAAGTTTGTTTCGGAAGACCCACCTTGTTCCAATAACTGATTTATCTTTAGGTGGTGGTACTAATTTCCAAACCTCGTTTCTAGTGAATTGAGCTAGCTCTTCTTGCATTACAATAATCCAATCGGGATCAAGAAGAGCTTGTTCAATGGTTTTGGTTTCGATTTTCAAAATCAAGGAGATTTGACTAAGGTTTCTATAAGATGATCTAGTTCGAACCCCTAAGCTAGGATCACCTATCACTTGGTCGATAGGATGATTTGTTTGAATCCTAATTTGACTTGGGTTAGGGTCACCTATCACTTGGTCGACTGGATGACTCATTGGACTTGGGTTAGGATTAATACTAGACTCGATCTCGGGGTCGGAGTCGAGTTTGGTATGAGTCGGTTCGCTAGTTGGTGTTGCTATGGGTTTTGTAGATTCGTGTCCTTCATCGAACACTACATTAATAGTCTCTTCAACTCTAAGGGTGTCATGGTTGTATACCCTATGGGCTCTACTTGTAGTCGAGTATCCTTAGAAGATTCTGGTAGAGGTTTTGGAGGTGAACTTTCCTATGTAATCCTTAGTGTTCAGGATATGTACCTTTCATCCAAATACCCTAAAGTACTTGATGTTAGGTACTTTGTCGTGATAGATTTTGTACGAGGTCTTAAGGTGCCTCTTTACCAAAAGGATCCTATTTTAGACATAGCAAGCCATACTAACAGCTTCTGCCCAAAACCTGTCAGGTGGGTTATACTCGTTTAGCATTGTCCTAGAAGCTTCTTGTAGGGTTCTATTTTTATGTTTGACTAGACCGTTTTGTTGTGGGATTCTAGGACATGAGAATTCATGGTAATATCTATTTAGGTTACAGAAATCTGTAAACCTATGGTTTTCGAATTTACCACCATGATCGCTCCTAAGTCTTTTAATTTTAAGGTTCTTTTGATTTTCGATTAGTTTAAACAAGTTGATGAGTTGATCTAGGGTATCACTTTTATGTTTGATGAACCTAACCCAGGTAAACCTAGAATAGTCATCAATTATGACTAAGAAGAATTGACTACCATTAAGTGACTTAGCTCCATGTGAATCGAATAGATCCATATGTAGGAGCTCAAGAACACTTTTGGTTCGTTCTTGATTAGTTAGTTGATGTTGTGTCCTAGATTGTTTACCTTGTTGACAAGCATTACAAATTTTATTGTCAAAGTTGATAAGGTTGGGCAAACCTTTGACTAAGCCACTCTGACTCATCTTGTGGACGAGTCTTGGGTGCGAGTGACCGAGTCGTCGGTGTCACAACCAAGATTCCACTTACTGTGTCATAATACATGTTAGGGCAATCAACCCATGTGATATGGTTTTGATGTGTGTGGCAAAGGGTTTAAGTTAGAATGATTGGATTTGATATGTGTGTTAGAGTCTTGCAGGACTTAGTAATTCGCACATCGAGCTTAGGCAAGTGTCACCACTCACAACCTCGTGCTTGAGTCGGAGAAGGAGCATTGCAGAGCCGTGCACTTAATGCTGCCAAGGGATCACCGGACGAGTTGACTTGAAGCGAAGCCAAGGAAGCAGACTTCGAGGGCAAGAGACGCGAAGGAGCATTGCAGAGTCATGCGCTTGATGCTGCCGAGGGACGTGGCCGCGAACGAAGAGAGCTTCGGCGAGGGACTTCAAGCGAGATTAGAGAATGAGTGAATTGTAAGTAGCTCATTAGGTGAACTTGGTCGAATGGCTGAGTGTCAGAGACTTGACCGCAAGGGTTGAGGTTTACCCGACCGTCGGAGGCTCAAACGAATGTTAAGTTTGAGTTTTACCCAGCACCATTCGACTGTCATGTCATGGCAGTCAACTGCTCCGAGTCGATTGGCAATCGACTAGTGTGGCTGATGAATCAAGTCGACATCAGTCAACTGCTGAAGGGAAGTAGTCGACTGATAGCACTGTGCACGGGCACAAAAGCTAGTCGAGCTCATGGGTCACTCAATTGGAAGTTGACATGAATCGACTAATGATATCATCAGTCGACTGATCATCCAACTGTTGGAGAAATGGTTGTGGATCCCACAAATCCGGCCTGGTCAGTAGCCATTGGAGTCGACATCAGTCGACTGATGAAAGCATTAGTCGACTGATAGTGTCCAACGGAAAGAATTGCTTCCTCTCTATAAAAAGAGAGGGTGGGAGCTTTTAGATGGGTAATGCTTTTGCTCTTAACATCCTACTAGTGCCCCACAAAGCTTAAACTCCTTCTTCTAGCTTTCTTTCACATTTATTGTAAAAGGAGTGTTCTTAAGTTGTAAAGGTTTACCTCCACCTTGCTTGGGCTAAAGGGAGAGACCAATAGTGGATTGGTTTCGGGGTGATTCACCGGAGACGAATCGGACCGTGGATTAGCGACGAGGCTGTGAACCATGTTATATTGTTTGTTAGCATTGTTTATCTTTTTGTTTTTTTCTTAATTGTCTTTGCTTTATATTTTCTGCTTGCGCTAACGTTAATTGTAAATGATTAAGAATGACTTCCGCTCATACAACGAAAGAGGGCTATTCACCCCCCTCTAGTCGGCCAACATCGATCCTACAAGTGGTATCAGAGCCAAGGAAGTTTGTCGTGGACTAACCACCGCAACAAGCACAATCAAGGATGGTCGACTCTAACATTTACCCACCGAAGTTTGAGGGAGAATTCTCTTGATGGAAGAAGAGAATGGAGGTATTCTTCGAAAACGACTTTGAAATTTTATTAATAATGGAAAATGGTTTCGAGGTACCTAGGGATGAAGAGTGGAAGCCAATCGAGAAGTTTAGATGGACTAAAAAGCAAAGGGAAGAGTACTTGGCAAACTCAAAGGTAAAACACCATCTCTACAACGTACTCCCCAAACAAGAAGTGAACCGGATTGGAGAATGTGCAAGTGCCAAGGAAATGTGGGAGAAACTCATAGAACTCCATGAAGGAACCTCCGAGGCCAAGCTTGCAAGGAGAGACCTCCTCCGCTCCCAACTATCAAATATTAAACTTGAAAAGGGAGAAAAGGTAACCTCATTACATTCTAGGTTTAAAGGAATTTTAATTGGACTAACAAGTGTAGGAGAAAAACTTTCGAACTGGGATATGCTTATGAAAGAAATCAATGCTTTTCCCCAGTCATTGAAATGGAGCTCAATGGTGGACTCCTTCTACATGTCGAAGAACCTAGAAGTGAGCACCTTGGAGGAGTTCTTCTCAACCATGGAGCTCCATGAAACAAGGCTTGAAGGAATAAATGAAGAATCAAGTATTAAGCCATCAATAGGAGTAGCCTTGGTAGCTAACAAGGGGAAGAAGAAGAAGATAGAGACTTCCTCCTCCTCCGATGAAGCATCCTCCTCATCCTCCATAAATAGCAATGAAGATGCTTATATGGTAAGGAAGGTAAGGCGTGCTTTAAGAAATTTAAAATTTAACAAATCTTATTATAGGAGAAGGCACAAAAGGAAGATAATTTGCTATAATTACCAACAAGAGGAATATATAAGAGATAATTGTCCCCTCTTGAACAAGAGCAAAGAAGAAAGGAGGAGAAAAGAAGAAAAGAAGAAGGGGAGCAAGAAGAAGGAAGAAGAGAAGAAGGCCAAAGAAAAAGGGAAGGCCAAAGCACTCAAAACATGGACTTGGGATGACCCTTCCTCCTCATCATCATCATCATAGGAAGAAAATGTCTTTGTCACAAATTTGGCTCTAATGGCATTTGATGATCTAGACACTTCCTCCTCTGAACAAGAAAGATCAAGCACAAGTGAGGAGAGCTCTAGTGAAGGGAGAGGCTCATCATCATCCTCTTCATCCGAAGAAGAAGAAGACATGGAAACTATGGTAACGAATCTCTCACCTAAGAAAATAGTTTCCATGATTTCTAGCCTTACTAAGGATTTATTTAGGGCTAAGAAAAAGAACAAATGCATGCTTGATCAAATTAAGGATTTAGAAGAAAAACTAGAAAAAGCATGCTTAAATGTTAATGATTAAGTTTCTAGTATTGATAATGCTTGCTCACATGACTATATGCCTTTTGATATTAATGATGCATGCATTGAGGAAAATAGGGCTTTAAGGGAAGAGGTAGACCATTTGACAAAAGCCCTATTGAAATTCACCATTGGCTCCAACACTCTTAATATGATTATAGGGAGTCAAAGGGCAAGTTTCAATAGGAAAGGCCTAGGTTATAAGGGAAAGACAAATGAAAAGGCCTATAAATGTTTGATTGCTAGGGGTCAAAGCAAAAATAAGACAATTGCTAGAAAATGGATCCCTAAGGAATATTTAGTAAACCCCATAGGAAAGAACTTGTATTGGATTCCTAAATCTACCCTTAAGGGTTAGGAAAACCCTAGGTTAGTCAACCATAGTGGACTTGACTTATATCATACTATTTGGTTGACTTAGGATGGTGGGACTTAATTTTTGAAATAGTATTGCGTGATGATAATGTGCCCATAAATTGATAATAATGCTTAAATCATGATAATTAATGTAATTGTTTGCAATCATGATTTATGATCTTGACATTTAATATATAATCATGGGCAATAGGGTTTAGATCATGCTTTAGGTGATATTTGACTTTTTATCATGATTATATACCCAATGCATAATTCCAAATTGATTGATATATGTGTTTCATGATCATAATGTGAAATCAATGCATATATGTTTTTATGATCATATGGTATGTTAGAGTGATACTTAACCATGGATAGAATTGCATGAATTTGAAGGTTAACTACATAAATACCTTTAGGAACATCTCACATTCACCATAAGGATAACTTTGATTGAAAACATAGTATGGGTGAGATGATAGGATGATACAAATGGTCCACTAATGCCTATGACATTTAGATGGTCATTTTAAGTATCAAAATAGCAATAATAGATCAATCATGGGGAAGGCTTATGTTTAATTCATAGACATATTGCTCAAAGATCATGGTTGGATATTTCATATGTTTTCAAAACGATTTCTTACTTTAAAATATGTGCTTTCATGTTTTGAAAAAATATAAAACAAAACTAGGTGTTAAAAATGATACAAACATGATCAAAATACTAGTTGGTTTTGAAGTTTTTGGATTTTTAGAAAATCATTGAAAATATAAGTAATTTTCATGAAAACTCATTTTTCACTAATAAAGAACCATAAAATAAATGTGTTTTCAAGATTTCACAATTTTTTGAATTTTCTAGAATTTATAGTGCATTTCTGAATTTCATCTAGAAAATAAAAAAAACTTGTATGATTGGTGATGTCTTGTCTGACCTGATAACCTGATTTCATCAGGTTTTGTTTTGTTTTTTGATATTTTTCCTCCTTAGAGTTGATACCTTGGATTATAACATTTAAATAATATTTTTGATTGTGTCAAAGGGGGAGAAATAGGGAAGTTTAAGTTAATCATGCTAATAGGGAAGTTTAGCATGTCTTAAGGGGGAGTTGCATGTTTAAGGGGGAGTTGTTATACTCATGTTTTTATTTACATGCTTTCCTTGCTTATGTTTATTTTTATTTGTTTACCTAACTTAAACGGATTGCCACACATCAAAATGTTGGAATGTATACTGAAAGTCTAGCTCTTTTGAATGAACATTTTTATTTTGAAATAAGAATCACATGATCATTGTTTGCACTTTATATTTATTATATGTGTGCATATTGTCTAATATTTTACATTGTAGATAACATGGTGCTTGGTATGGAATAGAAGATCATGTTATCAGTCCCTTATAGAATATAAGTAGAGGATCACAACCAAGATGGTTATGGACAAACCATTGGCATGGTTGTAGTGTAGCTTGGTATTGTTTTGTCTTGAACATAGAGTTACACTAGTACACTTAGGTGTATTAAGCAGGACTGACATAGAGGTGATTCAATTTATTACTGACTACATAATTGAATCGGACCTCGGATATTATGTTGTACATGCTCTTTATCCCGATAAAATAACGGGCACATGTACTTAATATTTATTTCTTTGATTTATCAAAGGGTGAGATCTATATGGATTAAATCAATATGCCCGGTAAGTTGAGAAATGATATTATTTACATGGTGTGCCGTTAATTATAGGAGGAAACCATGTCCTACATATTAGGTTGATGATGTCCCCTTGAGGAGCTCAAAAGGTTCATCATGTAAACCCTGCAGGTTGACTTAGTCAACATGATGATAAGGTTGAGTGGTACTACTCGAGGAGTTTGATGTTAATTGATTGATGGTCAGTAAATCAATTAATTGATGGATATTCGATATCTTAAACACGGGGAGATGGATGTACAAATAATGTATGGAGCCCATATTAATTTATGGGGGTTGGTGAGGTAATTCAATGATGATCCTGTAGTGGAATGGAACATCATTGATGGATCAAGTTTGTGTGGTTCCAATCCATCGGGTGGCCAAGATCCAACTCCTCCTCATGGTCCCTATCGTAGCCTAATATAAACCTCATGAAGCCTAGATCCAATGATGGAAAACAAAACTCTAGATCCGATGGTGGAGATTAAATCTCTAGATCCGACAATTGAGATTAAATCTCTAGATCCGACGGTTGAGATTAAATCCCTAGAACCGACGGTGGAGATTAAATCTCTAGATCCGACGGTTGAGATTAAATCTCTAGATCCGACGGTTGAGATTAAATCCCTAGAACCGACGGCGGAGATTAAATCTCTAGATCCGACGGTTGAGATTAAATCTCTAGATCCGACGGTTGAGATTAAATCCCTAGAACCAACGGTGGAGATTAAAACAAGGCTTAAGCCTAACTCTATAAAAGGGGGCTTAAGGTGGGCGGCAAGGTGGTTGGTTGATGGTTTTTAGAAAGGTTAGGGTTTGGTTGGGCGGCTAGGGTTTGGAAGGTGGAGTGGGCGGAAACAATAGGAGAGGTTCCCTTCTTCTTCCTTGGGCTTGCCGGCACCTATCTCTTTTCTCTCTACCTTGGTCGGCGCTCAACCTATTCCTCTTCTCCTCTTCTTTTCCTCTTGGCCGGCGGCACTAGGAGCTAGGGATTGTTCCCTTGTTTGGTTCCTTGGTTGGCCATCTTGTTCTCTCTTTTCTTGGGGCCGGTGGCATCAAGCCTTTGTGGCTTGGTGGTTGGCTCAAGCAAGAAGGGAAGGAAAGTTCTTCTTTCTTATGATTGAAGAAGATCTAGGAAGCTTCAACTTGTGGAGGATCATCGCCCACACGAATTCTACAAGGAGGTTAGGACATACGATAGAAGATCGAGAGGTATAAAAGTTTTACAAGTTTTATTATTGATCTTTGCATGTTCTTATTAATATGTTTGTATGTGTTGATTATACATGTCTACATCCATATGTATTTGTATAATCATGGACCCCGAAGATAAACACAAAAACCGGCGATCCGTCTGTCGTCTCTTCCGCGGCTAACCGACTAGAAGAGCTTTGTTGCTTGAACAACTAGTTTGTTCAAGCGATCGCTCAAGTCGTTAGCACGACGACGAATTGGTTGAGCTTAGGAAACTCATCTTATCCGGATTAGTTTTCATTAGTGAAAATTTTAATCCGAGGACATGGGAGCCAACAAGCCTCCGAGCATGCCATCAAAATGGTATCAGAGCCACGGTTTTCGATTTTGTGTGTTTGGATTCGGTTACTTTCACGCACTTATCATATATTGTGTATGTCGGATGATAGTAGGATGTGTGTAGCATAACTTTTTGGTTGTAGGCTTAAGTTCCAACTATTATGGCTATATATGTGTGTATGTGATTTCATGTGTGTGTGATTGTATATTATTTGAATCCTCGAGGTTGATGAGGCTAAATTAGTATTTAATTTTTGTAATTAAATACGACATTGTTTAGCCACTCATTTTAGTTTACTTTCGATCTAGATTATTTGCACACTCCTTCGTGGAGTATAGGATCGATGGACGTAAATTAAAATAGTTTATCTTGGCTCGGATCTCCTTGGTGACTAGCGCATGGGAAAAGGTGGAGCGGACAAGGTGGCGACACGACGGGACGCATATTGGAGAACAATGCCATAATAGTTGGGAAAATTCTGATTTTTTCCATATTTATTTCTGATTTGTTTTATATGCATGTTGTGTGTGCTTGAAAATTCCTCACTATCAATTTACTAAGTGGGAGAGGGACATTTTAATTAATTTCTGCGACCTCCATTACAATTTGACGTGTGATGCAACAAACTTGCACGTCGGCTCTGAGTGCCTTCCTCCCCATTGGATGAGTTTGTTTGCAGATCACTAGGTCAAATAATGGTTATAGGAAATTATTTAGGAGCGTGTGTACTTCCCCATCGGTAAGGCATATAATCCGAGATAATTCTCTTAGTATCGTGTAATGGTGCACACTTAGATGAAAATAAAAAGTATCCTCCCCATCGGAGTCACTGCTTTTATTTGTAGGGCCAAAGAGGAACCAACTATTAATTTTCTTTGTCAAAAAGTAAGGTTGACAAGATAATAAAATTAAAGGGTTAAACCTCCTCTTACAAATGTAGAATTCGTATACATCCACACTATCGTGGCATGCGATATTCTCGGTGTTTTGAGGTGTTGGTTGATTTCAAAATTTTATTGTTTGAGGAATCAATGATATTTGAAATCTAATATTTTGATCATTGTGATTCTTAGGATTTTCAAAATGACTTTCAGTCCACTTACTATGATACTAAAGGAAATAAACTTACTTTACCCAAATAATGTTGATTGGAAAAGAATCTAGATATTGTCTTATCTGCTAAGGAGTACAAGTATTCACTCTTCGAAGAGTGTCCTCAAGTCATGGTTGCTCAAAAAGATTTCTACTTCTAAGCCGAAAGGCAAGAAGAAGGAGAAACAAGGTGGAGCAAAGGTGGTGGGAGGATCTCAGGGAGGAGTGAAGAAGCCGAAAGGCAAGTACTTCACTTACAAGTAGGATGGACATTGGAAGAAGGATTGTCCCAATCCGAAATAGAACAAAGGTATATCCTTTGATCTAGTCGTTGAAACGTGGTTAGCAGTGTTATCTACCGGCACCTGGTGTGTAGATACAGGAGCCACTGATCATGTCTGTAATACTTTGCATGGGTTCCAGGAAACCCGACGACTAGCTGAGGGAGAGATTACCGTCTTCATAGGCAATGCTTCAAAGGTGGTGGCTATTGTAGTGGGAGACGTTTATTTATCTTTTGATAGGAATAAAGTTTTGGTTTTGAGAAATTGTCTTTATGTACCTACTTTTAGAAAGAATCTAATTTCAGTTTCTAAATTGTTTCTGGATGGATATTCTGTTTCTTTTAATGACAAAGTTGTTATAAAAAGGAATAGGGAGATTATCTGTTCTGGTACATTGGTTGGCAATTTGTACACTCTTGAACCGAAAACTCCCACGATGCATATAGAAGTGAATAACTCATCTTCTAAGTCTAATAAGAGAAAAGAACCTTCGAAAATGAACCTGACATATCTTTGGCACCTAAGACTTGGTCATATTAACCTGAGTAGAATTTAAAGGTTGATAGCTGATGGACCCTTGGGTTTATTAGTGGTGGAAGATCTCCCAACCTGCGAGTCTTGCTTGGAAGGTAAGATGACCAAGAGGCCTTTCAAGGCTAAGGGGTATAGAGCCAAAGATGTATTGGAATTGGTTCATTCTTATTTGTGTGGTCCTATGTCTATCCAGGCTAAAGGTGGCTTTGAATACTTTTTCTCTTTTATAGATGATTATTCAAGGTATGGATACATTTACTTGATGCACCGCAAGTCTGAATGCTTTGACAGGTTCAAAGAATTCAAGGCTGATGTGGAGAACCGTCAAGGTAAAAGTATCAAGACACTATGATCTGATCGTGGTGGCGAGTACGTCTTGGGAGAGTTTAGGAGTTACTTATCAGAGGCTGGGATTCAATCCCAATTGTCCACACCTGGCACACCCCAGCAGAATGGTGTGGCTGAGCGAAGGAATAGGACTCTTATAGAGATGGTCAGATCGATGATGAGTTATTCTGAGTTACCTGATTCGTTCTGGGGGTTTGCTCTGGAAACGGCAGCACACATTCTGAACTTGGTTCCATCTAAGTCAGTACCCTCTACTCCCACAGAATTGTGGACTGGGCGAAAGCCTAGTCTAAGACATATTCGGATTTAGGGTAGTCCAACACATGTGCTAAAGGGAGATGCTGGTAGGTTGGAATCTCGTACAGAAGTACGCTTGTTTGTTGGCTACCCTAAGGGAACGAAGGGTGGTTTATTCTATAGTCCTAGAGATCAGAAGGTGATGGTGAGTACGAATGCCAGATTTCTAGAGGAGGACTATGTGATGAACCACAAGCCCACGAGTAGGATTGTTCTTGAGGAGTTGACAGGGGAAGTCCCGACTTCAGTACCACCGGTACAAGAGGAAATACCACAAGTCACTACACTGCGTGTCACAGAGCATACACAGGAGGCACCTTGTCGTAGTGGGAGGGTTGTTAGACAACCCATGAGATTCATGTTCTTGGGAGAGTCTTCGGACTTAGTCCCTAGTAAACATGAATCTGATCCCTGGACATATGACGAGGCACTCCAAGATAGAGATGCGGTATCTTGGCAAAGAGCGATGAATTCAGAGATAGAATCTATGGATTCTAATCATGTCTGGGAGCTAGTAGAACCACCCGATGGTGTGAAAGCCATTGGATGCAAGTGGATCTACAAGAGAAAGAGAGGAGTAGACGGGAAGGTTGAGACCTTCAAAGCTAGGCTTGTTGCGAAAGGGTATACTCAGAAAGAGGGTATCGATTATAAGGAGACCTTTTCACTGGTAGCTATGCTTAAGTCTATCCGGATTCTCTTATCTATTGCTGCTCATGAGGATTATGAGATTTGGCAGATGGATGTCAAGACAGCTTTCCTTAACGGAAGTCTTGAGGAAAACATCTATATGAAGAAACCAGAGGGATTCATTGCAAAGGGCAAAGAGCATCTTGTGTGTAAGCTTAATCGGTCCATTTATGGATTGAAGCAAGCTTCTAGATCTTGAAACATCCGCTTTGATGAGGTAATCCAGTCATATGGATTTATTCAAAGTCCGGATGAGCCTTGTGTATACAAGAGATGTGATAGAAACATAGTGGTATTTCTTGTATTATACGTAGATGACATTTTGTTAGTTGGCAACAATATCAGAGTGTTATCAGACGTAAGGGTATGGTTGTCCAAACAGTTTGATATGAAGAACTTGGGAGAAGTGGGACACATCCTTGGGATCAAGGTGATAAGGGATCGCAAGAAAAGAATGTTGTGCTTATCTCAAGCTTCATACATTAACACTACCCTTGCTCGTTTTAGCATGCAGAACTCCAAGAAAGGTTTTCTACCTTTTAGGCATGGAGTACCTTTATCTAAAGAGATGTCTCCCAAAACATCAAAGGAGATAGAGGAGATGAAGGCGGTTCCTTATGCTTCGACAGTAGGAAGCCTCATGTATGCTATGCTATGTACGAGACCAGATATCTGCTTTGTCGTGGGCATGGTTAGCAGATATCAGAGTAATCCTGGATAGGGACATTGGACTGCGGTAAAGCATATATTGAAGTACCTGAGAAGGACTAGGGATTATATGCTGGTTTATCGGGCAGATCAATTAGTCCCTGTGGGTTACACAGATTCTGATTTCCAATCAGATAGGGACAATAGTAAGTCTACCTCGGGTTTTGTGTTTACTTTTGGAGGTGGAGCCATAGTATGGAGGAGTGTCAAGCAGAAATGCGTGGTGGACTCTACCATGGAAGCTGAGTATGTGGCAGCCTCTGAGGTAGCCAAGGAAGCTGTATGGCTCAGTAACTTCTTGATGGACTTGGATGTGATTCCTAGTTTGCCTAGAACTATCACAATTTATTGTGATAACAGTGGTGCAGTTGCAAACTCGAAGGAACCACGAGCCCATAAGGTGAGGAGAAGTAGCTGTCGCCAAGATTGCATCAGAGAATAACCTGGCGGATCCATTCACTAAGTCCCTTCCAGTGAAAGCGTTTGATAGGCATGTGGAGGACATGGGGATCAGATGTATGGCAGTGTGATGACAGCATAGTCTTTTAGTATAAGTGGGAGATTGTTGGAATGTATACTGAAAGCCTAGCTCTTTTGTATGAACATTTTTATTTTGAAATAAGAATCACATGATCATTGTTTGCACTTTATATTTATTATATGTGTGCATATTGTCTAATATTTTACATTGTAGATAACATGGTGCTTGGTGTGGCACAGAAGATCATGTTATTAGTCCCTTGTAGAATATAAATAGAGGCTCACAACCAAGATGGTTTTGGACAAACCAATGGCATTATTGTAGTGTAGCTTGGTATTGTTTTTTCTTGAACATAGAGTTACACTAGTACACATAGGTGTATTGAGCAGGACCGACATAAAGGTGATTCAATTTATTGCTGACTACATAATTGAATCGGACCTCGGATATTATGTTGTACATGCTCTTAATCTCGATATAATAACGGGCACATGTACTTAATATTTATTTCTTTGATTTACCAAAGGATGAGATTTATATGGATTAAATCAATATGCCCGGTAAGTTGGGAAATGATATTATTTACATGGTGTGTCGTTAATTATAGGAGGAAACAGTGTCCTACATATTAGGTTGATGATGTCCCCTTGAGGAGCTCTTAAGGTTCATCATGTAAACCCTGCAGGTTGACTTAGTCAACATGATGATAAGGTTGAGTGGTACTACTCGAGGAGTTAGATGTTAATTGATTGATGGTCAGTAAATCAATTAATTGACGTACATTCGATATCTTAAACACGGGGAGATGGATGTACAAATAATGTATGGAGCCCATATTAATTTATGGGGGTTGGTGAGGTAATTCAATGATGATCCTCTAGTGGAATAGAAAATCATTGATGGATCAAGTTTGTGTGGTTCCGATCCATCGGGTGGCCAAGATCCAACTCCTCCTCATGGTTCCTATCATAGCCTAATATAAACCTCATGAAGCCTATATCCAATGATTGAAAACAAAACTCTAGATCCGATGGTGGAGATTAAATCTCTAGATCCGACGGTTGAGATTAAATCTCTAGATCCGACGGTTGAGATTAAATCCCTAGAACCGACGGTGGAGATTAAATCTCTAGATCTGACGGTTGAGATTAAATCTCTAGATCCGACGGTTGAGATTAAATCCCTAGAACCGACGATGGAGATTAAATCTCTAGATCCGATGGTTGAGATTAAATCTCTAGATCCGACGGTTGAGATTAAATCCCTAGAACCAACGGTGGAGATTAAAACAAGGCTTAAGCCTAACTCTATAAAAGGGGGCTTAAGGTGGGCGGCAAGGTGGTTGGTTGATGGTTTTTAGAGAGATTAGGGTTTTGCCTATCATTAGCTTTGGCGGCAAGAAGCCCTAGGGAGGTTAGGACATACGATAGAAGATCGAGAGGTATAAAAGTTTTACAAGTTTTATTATTGATCTTTGCATGTTCTTATTTATATGTTTGTATGTGTTGATTATACATTTCTACATCCATATGTATTTGTATAATCATGGACCCCAAAGATAAACACAAAAATCGGTGATTTGTTCATCATCTCTTCCGCGGCTAACCGACTAGAAGAGCTTTGTTGCTTGAACAACTAGTTTGTTCAAGCAATCGCTCAAGTCGTTATCACGACGACGAATTGGTTGAGCTTAGGAAACTCATCCCATCTGGATTAGTTTTTCATTAGTGAAAATTTTAATCCAGGGACATGGGAGCCAACGAGCCTCCGAGCATGCCATCACAAAAAGGGAGAGATTGTTAGGGCAATCAAACCATGTGATATGGTTTTGATGTGTGTGGCAAAGGGTTTAAGTTAGGATGATTGGATTTGATATGTGCGTTAGAGTCTTAGAGGACTTAGTAATTCGCACATGGAGCTTAGTCACCACTCACAACCTCGTGCTTGAGTCGGAGAAGGAGCATTGCAGAGTCGTGCGCTTGATGCTGCCGAGGGACCGTCGGACGAGATGACTTGAAGCGAAGCCAAGGAAGCAGACTTCGAGGGAAAGAGATGTGAAGGAGCATTACAGAGTCGTTCGCTTGATGCTGCCGAGGGACATGGCCACGAATGAAGAGAGCTTCGGCAAGGGACTTCAAGTGAGATGAGAGAACGAGTGAATTGTAAGTAGCTCATTAGGTGAACTTGGCCGAATGGCTGAGTGTCGGAGACTCGACCGCAAGGGTTGAGGTTTACCCGACTGTCGAAAGCTTAAATGGATGTTAAGTTTGAGTTTTACCCGACACCAATAGACTGCCATGTCATGGCAGTCGACTGCTCCAAGTCAATCGGCAATCGACTGGTGTGGCTGATGAATCAAGTTGACATCAGTCGACTCCTGAAGGGAAGCAGTCGACTGATAGCACTATGCACGGGCACAGAAGCTAGTCGAGCTCACAGATCACTCGATTGGAAGTCGACATTAGTCGACTGATGATATCATCAGTCGACTGATCATCCAACAGTTGGAGAAATGGCCACGGATCCCGCGAATCCGGCCTGGTTAGTAGTCGTTGGAGTCGACATCAGTCGACTGATGAAAGCATCAATCAACTGATAGTGTCCAACGGGAAGAATTGCTTCCTCTCTATAAAAAGAGAGGGTGGGGGCTTTTAGATGGGTAATGCTTATGCTCTTAACATCCTACTAGTTCCCCACAAAGCTTAAACTCCTTCTTCTAGCTTTCTTTCACATTTATTGTAAAATAAGGAGTGTTCTTGGGTTGTAAAGGTTTACCTCCACCTTGCTTGGGCTAAAGGGAGAGACCAATAGTGGATTGGTTTCGGGGTGATTCACCGGAGATGAATCGGACCGTGGATTAGCGGCGAGGTTGTGAACCACGTTATATTGTTTGTTAGCATTGTTTATCTTTTTGTTTTGTTCTTAATTGTCTTTGCTTTATATTTTCTGCTTGCACTAACGTTAATTGTAGACGATTAAGAATGACTTCCGCTCATACAACGAAAGAGGGCTATTCACCCCCCTCTAGCCGGCCAACATCGATCCTACAAGACACTTGGTTGAGGAGTTAGGTAGATTAATAATATCGATGTTGTTATTCCTAGTTCCTTTAAGGATTGTTTTAGAGGTTTCATTTGTTTTAATTACACATTTATTTTCTAGAAATTTGACTTTATAGTTATTATCACACAATTGACTTACGCTAAGTAAATTATATTCAAAATTTTCAACTAGTAAAACATTTTGAATGATAATGTTTGAGTTGAGCTCAATATTGTTGGTGCAGGGGCACCAGATAATCAAACCTGTGTTTTGATTATGGCAAAGACACAAAGTTAAGTTTACATCGTTATCTCACGAGCTAAATCGAGTGTGTAGAAAAGTGCTAAAGCTGGAGCTGAAGGCTAGCGACACCCAAAGGGAAACCGCGGTGGTCGGGCGACACTCGAGTGACTTCGGAGGGAGCCGAAGGAATCGAGTGGAAAGCCGGAAGCGAGAGCTACAAGGTAAGTATCGAGGTAAGCTCGTGTGAGTGAGAGATGGTAAGGTCGTGTCCTCTGTACGGGGACGACCGTAGACGGCGATCCGACTAAGACTTCCTGTGGAAGGTCTAGGTCGAGATCGGACGGTTAGAAACCGTCGCATTTACCAATTTCCGTGCTAATCTCTTACTGCATGGAAGTGGCCAGGCTGGCAGTCGACTGCTGGACATTGGGCAGTCAACTGATGCTCATCAGTCGACTGATGGAAGGCATCAGTCGACTGATGTCGATGAATCAGCCTTTGCACTAGGTCAAAATCGATAAGGTTTGATGCGGCCACTTCACGATAAAATTTGGTACAACTTCATGATCTATACCAAAAGATGAAGAGACATATTCAAAGGCCAAACTCTATAAAAGGAGGGGAAGATTCCAACTCCAAAGATCAACAAGATTATTCTTAAGTACTCCTACAACGCTAAAGCTCCAACACCGTCATAACGCTGACGCGATACCAAGCTCTTGACAACATAGTATCAGGACACGGTGAGATGATAGTACGTTAGGGAAACAAAGTCTCGTGTATTCGAACTAGATAAGACATATCTAGCTTGGTGCACTTGACCGAGTGGAACTAGCTGAAACTACCTCGTTGTATCCTAAACTAGTTAGACCAGGAAGTAACCCTAAGTGACTTAAGTAATATTTTCTTGAATTTGTCTTTGTCTACGGAAGTGGTCGTTGTTCCGATCAAAGAAGGCCCCTATGCCTCGCCACGACCTGGAAGCCAGTTTCTCAAAAAGATACTTAACGATCTAAAGGTTAAATCTGAATCTAACCCAAGGATGACTATCTTTAATCAATTTCAAATCATCTCACAAAACATATAAGGTGAGAAAATTTTGAGACACATAGAATGGGTGAGATGTTAAGGATAATTGAAATATAACCTCTTCAAAATACTAATTTTTTAAACTATTGTACTTAACGACTAGTTACAACTCTTAGGCCAATGTTTAGCACCCCCTACATCTATTATACTTAATATATTTGACTAAGGGGAAGAGCAAACTAACCCTAAGAGTTATATTACAAACCTTTAGATTATTGGTGCAGAGGGTCAAACCTCAAACCAATCTATCTAACTACTGCTAGACACATGCTTGGACTCATAGCTAATTTATCTTGATGCATGCATATACCATATTATTTTTAAACCCCTATTTTATACAAAAAAAAAACCCAACATTTGTTTTGATTTATGGCAAAAGGGGGAGAAGAGCAAAAGTTAAGGGGGAGAAGAGCAAAAGTTAAGGGGGAGTAACACAAAATTTATTTAATTATGAAAAATAAAGTATCTCTTTCAAAACTCACCTAGGGTTAAGGGGGAGTTTTTGGAAATGACATTCATCATTTACTATACTTGTTTTATACTTTAATTTCCCTTAACTTTGTGTTGGTTTGCCATAAATCAAAAAGGGGGAGATTGTTGGTGCAGGGGCACCAGATAATCGAACCTGTGTTTTGATTATGGCAAAGACACAAAGTTAAGTTTACATCGTTATCTCACGAGTTAAATCGAGTATACAGAAAAGTGCTAAAGCTGGAGCTGAAGGCTAGCGACACCCGGAGGAAATCGCGGTGGTCGGGCGACACTCGAGTGACTTCAGAGGGAGCCAAAGGAATCGAGTGGAAGGCCGGAAGCGAGAGCTACAAGGTAAGTATCGAGGTAAGCACGTGTGAGTGAGAGATGGTAAGGTCGTGTCCTCTGTACGAGGACGACCATAGGCGGCGATCCGACTAAGACTTCCTGTGGAAGGTCTTGGTCGATATCGGACGGTTAGAAACTGTAGCATTTACCATTTTTCGTGCTAACCTCTTACTGCAGGGAAGTGGCCAGGCTGGCAGTCGACTGTTGGACATTGGGCAGTCGACTGATGCTTATCAGTCGACTGATGGAAGGCATCATTCGACTAAGGGTGACAAATCAACCTTTGCGCTAGGTCAAAACAGATAAGGTTTGACACGTCCACTTCGCGATAAAATTTGGTACAACTTCATGATCTCTTCCAAAAGATGAGGAGACATATTCAGAAGTCAAACTATATAAAAGGAGGGGAGGATAACAACTCCAAAGATCATCAAGATTATTCTTAAGTGCTCCTACAATGCTAAAGCTCCAACACTATCATAACGCCGACGCGACGCCAAGCTTTCACCTTCTTCGTCGACAGCAGCAACAAGTAACATATTTTGTTATTGTATTCTTTGTTTTTATTCGTAACGAGGTGAGGTTGGCTTGTTGCCTCATCCTCGTACTTTCGGTTTTGTGATTGTTGTCTCCTACTTCCAACGAGAAGGAGATGTTATAGTGCTTTGCCCTCTGTACGTGCTATAGGACCGTTAGGGCCTTGGAGTAGCAACTGCTGGGTTGTTAACCAAGTAAAAATAAATGTGTCCTTTTATTTTTCCTCTATTCTTACTCATGTATCGAACGAACGAATGAAAAGATTTACGCTCGCTATTCAACCCCCCCTCTAGCAACGCTTCTCGATCCAATAAATATCACCTAATCTGATGATTTTGAGCTTGCCATTGTTTACAAAGACTACCGATCCTTGTCGTTTGAATCGAAGCTTTGAAAACTTGAGTTGATTCCTGGTCATGTGTCGGGAGCAACCAATATCAAACATTCATTGATCCTACACACATGGTAGTTGGATCGGATTTTGAAATTTAAGGGTTAGTTTAAGATTATTAGCCCTAGGTCATCTCACCCATTTCTACATGATCAAACATGTTATCCTTATGTGTTCTTGTGAGATGAATTCAATTTTACTTGATTAATTTTAATGAATCGAAACTAGTCAACCTTGCGTTAGATTTGGATTTAACCCTAAGCTAATAAAGTCACCTTTTCAAGATCTTGGCTTCCAGGTCATGGCGAGGCACAGAGGCCTTCTTTGATCGGAAAAATGACCACTTCCTTAGACAAAGCCAATTTCGAGATAATAGTAACTTGACTCACTTAAGACCACTTCCTGGTCAAACTAGTCTAGGATACGGCGAGGTAGCTTCAGCTAGTTCCACTCGGTCAAGTGAACCGAACTAGATATGCCTTATCTAGCTCGAGTACCCAAGACTTCGCTTTCCTAGCATACTATCTCGCCGCGTCCTGGTACTATGTTATCAAGTATTGACGAGTTATAGTCCCTATATAACCATTCTAAAAAGAAAAGAAAAAAAACTAAGCATGCAATTTCTAAGTAATAGAACGAACAAGTTTTGTACTAGCTCCCCCTGGACCATTGAATCGGTTCGATCATTCCACATAGTGGATTTGGTCCTAGGAACCCAGTATTGGTTAGATCCTAATTGAGAAATCAAAGTAGTCTTAGGGACCCATGCTTGAACATGTATTCTATTTCGACTTACGATTGACATGTACGCCTTGTTTGTCGTACTTGAGCTAAACCCAAGCCCGACCTTGTTGTACACGGCCCTTTGCGATCCAAGTAAGAGGTCAAGTCCCTTGGATCCCAAAGTTAACTTTTCCAACGTGTTCCTAAGATCTTCGACTTGACTTTTCAAAAGTGAGTTCTCAACTTCGAGCTTTTCAACTCGAGTTGAGTCCTCCTCTTGAACTTGACTAGTCGAAGAGGTAAGGGAGACCTCTTGTTTAAGGAGTTTAAACTCCTCGAATAGGGTCTCGACCTTGGACTCGGACTTAGCTAACTTTCTAGTTAGAAACTTAATTGCATTGTATAAAGTACTAATGAGGGACCGACTTACCTTGACAGTTTCTCTTGAACCGGATGCGTATCTGTGGCTTATCTTGAATAGATATTCATAATTCGTCATCAGGGTTGGATTCTCGGTTGGGTTGGTTCTTTAGCCATGAATGTAGCCATGAATATGAGGTCATCGTCTTCTTCCTCTGATGCCTCTTCCCACGTAGCATTGAGCGCCTTTTTGAATTTCGGTGCTTTGTTTTTAAGCTTCGGGCATTCCGACTTGACATGTCCGAACCAATTGCATTCATAGCACCTAACGTTAGAACTAGTTTTAGATTTACCTTCGTTGGGTTGAGTGACGGGTCATCTTCAGCTCTTGATCATCCTCCGAACTAGGTTGACTAGTTCAGTCTCCATCTCCATATCAACCTCCGACTCATACTCGTCTTCTTCTTCCTTCGGGGGTGGCTTACTTGTGGGCTTCTTCTTTTGACCTGCAATAAGAGCTATACCTTTCTCGGGTACCGAGTTAGACTGTTCGTGGAGCTCAAATTCTAAAAATAATTCATCTAACCTAATATTTGATAAGTCCTTAGAGACCTTGTAGGCATAGACCATGGATGCCCACAAGGTAGTCCTATGAAATGAGTTCAAGACAAACCTTATTAGGTTGCGGTTTTCGACCTTTTGTCTGATGGCGTGCAAGTTGTTGATGATGTCTTGTACTCAGGCATGTAGTTGAGTCGCCGTCTCATGTTCCTACATTTTTAAGTTATATAATTTATTAAAAATAAGGTCCCATTTGCATACCTTTGCTTCGTCGGTTCCTTCATGCAATTCCACTAATTTGGTCCATAAGTCCTTTGCACTGATGAAGGGGCTGACGTGATTAAGATCCTCCTTGGACAAGCCGCATTGGAGGATTTGAGTCACCTTAGCATCGGCTTCAACTTGTCTTTTTGTAGCATTGGTCCTTTGGTCATAATCCAAAGATTCGCCTACTTCGTTTGTCGGAAGTGTGAATCTCGTTTGGATTATGATCCACATCTCGACTTGGGTCTTAAGGAAGCACTCCATCCGACCCTTCCAGTAACGGAAGTCATCTCCGTTGTAAAATGGAGGTCGGACGGTGCTAAAACCCTCGAGATGGGCCATTGATACAAAAAGAGCAAGAAAAATGAAGAAGACACCTAGCAACGACAAAAACAAGCAGAATGTACCAAGACTCACATCTTGGATTAGTTGTGCAGGAGAAAATCTAATCGAACGAAAGAGCTTGTAAAAAAATCGAAATAAAAAGAAATAAAAATGAAAATAAATCTGTAAAAAGGCTAGATTTGTGGTTTCACCAAATCTTAGCACCCCCGGCTCTGATACCAATTGTTGGATCGTTTAGAGCGCTAGAGGGGGGTGAATAGCGCAAAATTCTCTTCGTTCGTTTATTCGATATAAAATGCGAGTAAGAGTAAATGCAGCACAAAGAAAATAATACTTGTTTGTTTTTACTTGGTTCATAGCCTTCGGCTGCTAGTCCAAGGCCCTAACGGTCCTAGACCACATATGGAGGACAAAACACTTAAAACACTCCTTCTCGTTAGAGAAAGGAGTAAGCGAATACAATCGATGAAAAAGCTCAAGGTAGAGGGACACTCCCCCTCTCCTTGTTACGATTAAAGCATGATTAAATACAGAATTTAAGACGACAATAAGAAAGAATACCAATGACTATTAAATTAATGAAATGTAGGCACTTGTCATCGGAGATGCGATAGCACTTCATCGTCGTAAGGTCATCGTAGAAGAGTATCGTAGCGAAGGCTTTTTGGAGAGATTTTGATGATGGAAATAGGGTGGAGAACCCCTACTTTTATAGCCTTGCAAACCCTAGACATTCACATCTTCAACCAATGAGAGCAAGCCTCCTATCCCTTCAAAAATAGAGATAAGCTTTGACTCTCCTCGAAGCTGATCCTTGACCAACAGTCGACTGCTACCCTTACCAGTCGACTGCTAGATGGATCAGTCGATTGATACAAGCCCTCAGTCGACTGATGACAGGTTTTCCAACTGTAATGAAGAATTAGCTCAAAAAAACAATTAATACAAGCAAATTAAATGGTCATATACCATCTGATCTCGACTTAGACCTTCCATGGGAGGTCTTGGTCGGATCATTGCCTAAGAACGTCCCCGTATAGAAAACACAACCTTCCTTGTGCTCACTCACACGAGCTTACCTCAATATTTACCTTGTAGCTTCTTCTTTCGGTCTTCCACCTGATTCCTTCGGCTCCCTCCGAAGTCATCCCAGTGTTGCCCAACCACCACGGCTCCCTCTGGGTGTCGTTGACCTTTAGCTCTAGCTTTAGCACTTTTTTGCACACTTGATTTAGCTCGTGAGATAACAAAATGAGCTTAACTTTGTATCGTTTGCTATAATCAAAACTCAAGTTCGACTTAGGTGCCTACTGCACCAACAGGGTTTCCAGCTGCAATGAAGAGTTAGCTCGAAATTATAGTTAATATAAGTAAGTTCGATGGTCGTTTACCATCCAATCTCGACTTAGACCTTCCATGGGAAGTCTTGGTCGGATCGTCGCCTGACGACGTCCCCGTACAAAGGACACAACCTTACTTACACTCACTCACACGAGCTTACCTCAACCTTTACCTTTGAAGCTTCGCTTCCGATCTTCCCCTGAGTTCTTCGGCTCTCTCCGAAGTCCTCCCGGTGTTGCCAGACCACCACGGCTAACCTCCTGGTGTCACTGACCTTCAACTTTAGCTTAGTAATTCTGCACACTTGATTCAGCTCGTGAGATAACAAAATGAACTTAACTTTGTGTATTTTCTATAATCAAAACTCAGGTTCGATTCAGGTTTCTACTGCACCAACAATCTTCCCCTTTTTGATCTATGGCAAACCAACACAAAGTTAAGTAAATAAATTAAGTGCATTTAGTAAAATGAATAACATGAGTATGAAATTTGCATGAATGAGTAGGAGTATGAGAAGAACTCTCTTTCAAGTGCTCCCCCTTGAGGAATCCTTCCCCTTAGCTGAGGGTGAGTACTTGAAAAAGTGTCTTGACCCTCCCCCTTGATGTTAGCTACTTAAGAGGATTTTTAAGTAATCGAAATTACTTAACAATGGCCTTAGTGTTAACCTTGGCCTTTCTCCCCCTTTATCAATTAAGAAAGTTTAACCATAAAGGTTAAGTTTAAAAAGTTAAGTAAACAAGGTTAGGTTTAAAAAAAGTTAAGTTAAGTAAACAAAGTTAACTTAACTTTGGGCCATAAAAGTATAAGATTTGTACTCAAGTTAAGTTACCAAAAAAAATTGATCACTTAACTTTGGCCTTTCTCCCCCTTTTGCCATAAATCGGAAGGAGTGGGGGCTTTGAAAAATATAGTTTTGAATTTAGTTTTAAGTCCAAGCATGTTCCAAATAAAGTTTGAAAATAGTAGTTTAAACATAAGCTCATCTATTTAGATGTTCAACTCTATTTGACTTGATTGATATGAAATGATCAACAAGTCCTGAGTAGAGTTGGTTAATTTATGTAATTATACTCTGTGATTCATGTCGATGCACTAAGTCTACATTTGGAATAAGGAGTAATGTCCTAACATCTCACGCCCATCTTCGTGGCTAAGTACACAAACACATTAGTCCTATGTGTTGTGAGATGTATAGGCTCCTTAAATCTATAGGTACATGATATCTAGGGTAATCCCTAAGCTAGTTCCATTAACATGAAAAGAAAAGTAAATAATAGAGTATATAAAAATATAAGTTTGTCAATCCTACTCTATTATGCACATGCCCAATTTTTGTCTTAGTAGTCTAAATTTGGCTTCAGGTAAAGATTTGGTAAATAGGTCCACTAGATTCGACTTTGATTCCATGTATTCGAGTTATATTGTTCCGTTAGCTACATGTTCTCGAATAAAGTGGTGTTTGACCTCGATATGTTTGGTCCTAGAGTGGCATATGGAATTTTTAGTTAAGTTGATTGAGCTAATATTATATATGTGAGTTTTAATATTGTTGAAGTTTAAGTTAAAGTCTTGGAGAGTATGCTTCATCCAAAGAAGCTGAGCCACATACTCACCCATCGCGACGTATTCGGCTTCGGTGGTAGACAAGACAACACAGTGTTTCTTCCTACTGCACCAACTCACTAGACTTGAGCCGAGAAGTTGGCAACAACCACTCATGCTCTTCCTATCGAGTTTACTACCGGCACAGTCCAAGTCAGAGTAGCCGATTAGTTCGAACTCAGTAGATCTAGGGTACCAAATACCTACGCTTAGCGTACCCTTTAGATACCTAAGGATATGCTTAACTAATGTTAGGTGAGACTCCTTAGCACAGGTTTGGAACCTTGTGTTGGGATGTATACTGAAAGCCTAGCTCTTTTATATGAACATCTTTATTTTGAAATAAGAATCACATGATCATTGTTTGCACGTTATATTTATATGTGTGCATATTGTCTAATATTTTACATTGTAGATAACATGGTGCCTGGGTGCGGCACAGAAGATCATGTTATCAGTCCCTTGTAGAATATAAGTAAAGGCTCACAACCAAGATGGTTTTGGACAAACCATTGGCATGGTTGTAGTGTAGCTTGGTATTGTTTTGTCTTGAACATAGAGTTACACTAGTACACTTAGGTGTATTGAGCAGGACCGACATAGAGGTGATTCAATTTATTGCTGACTGCATAATTGAATCGGACCTCGGATATTATGTTGTACATGCTCTTAATCCCGATATAATAACGGGCACATGTACTTAATATTTATTTCTTTGATTTACCAGAGTGTGAGATTTCTATGGATTAAATCAATATGCCCGGTAAGTTGGGAAATGATATTATTTACATGGTGTGTCGTTGATTATAGGAGGAATCCGTGTCCTATGTATTAGGTTGATGATGTCCCCTTGAGGAGCTCATAAGGTTCATCATGTAAACCCTGCAGGTTGACTTAGTCAACATGATGATAAGGTTGAGTGGTACTACTCGAGGAGTTAGATGTTAATTAATTGATGGTCAGTAAATCAATTAATTGACGGACATTCGATATCTTAAACACGGGGAGATGGATGTACAAATAATATATGGAGCCCATATTAATTTATGGGGGTTGGTGAGGTAGTTCGATGATGATCCTCTAGTGGAATGGAACATCATTGATGGATCAAGTTTGTGTGGTTCCGATCCATCGGGTGGCCAAGACCCAACTCCTCTTCATGGTCCCTATCGTAGCCTAATATAAACCTCATGAAGTCTAGATCAAATAATGGAAAACAAATCTCTAGATCCGACGGTTGGGATTAAATTCCTAGAACCGACGGTGGAGATTAAATCTCTAGATCCGACGGTTGGTATTAAATTCCTAGAACCGACGGTAGAGATTAAATCTCTAGATCCGACGGTTGGGATTAAATTCTTAGAACCGACGGTAGAGATTAAATCTCTAGATCCGACGGTTGAGATTAAAACCCTAGAACCGACGGTGGAGATTAAACCAAGGCCTAAACCCTAACTCTATAAAAGGGTGGCTATGGGTTGGGCGGCAACAAGTTTTAGAGGTTGGATGATGGATGCTAAGGAGATTAGGGTTTAGCCTCCAATTGCTTGGGCGGCAAGCAACCCTAGGAGGAAACCCTAATTAGGGTTTGGCTCTTTTGGGTTGGGCAGCCAAGGTGAGGAAGAAGAGTGGGTGGCAACCTATGGAGGAGCTTGTCTTCTTCCATGGAGGTGGCTAGCTCCTAGATCTCTTTTCTCCACCATGCTTGGGCCGCAAGGAACCCTATGGAGGAAACCCTAATGATTAGGGTTTTGGCTCCTTTGCATGGGCGGCCATGGATGGGAATGAAGGTTGGGCGGCCACTTGTGGAGGAGTTTGTCTTCTTCCTTGGAGGTGGCTAGCTCCTAGATATCTTCTCTCCACCATGGTTGGGCGGCAAGAAAGCCTAAGGAGAAACCCTAATTAGGGTTTCCTCCTTAGGTTGGGCGGCTAGGGATTGCAAGGAAGTTGGGCGGCAACTATAGGAGAGGAGGCCTTCTTCTTCCTAGGGTGTGGCCGACTCCTTCCTCTATTCCCTCCACCGTGGCCGGGGCCCAACATATTCCTTTTCTCTTATTCACTCCATTTTGGCCGGCGGCACCAAAACTAGGGTTTGTCCCTAGTTCGGTTCCTTGGTTGTTTCCATATTATTCTCTCTATTCTTGGGGCCGGCGGCATCAATCCCTTGTGGATTGATGGTTGGCTCAAGCAAGAAGGGAAAGAGAGTTCTTCATTCTTTGGATTGAAGAAGATCTAGGAAGCTTCAACTTGTGGAGGATCTTCGCCCACACGAAGTCTACAAGGAGGTTAGGACATACGATAGAAGACCAAGAGGTATAAAAGTTTCACAACTTTTATTATTGTTCTTTTCATGTTCTTTTTTGATATGCTAGCTTATGTTCATTATGTTAGTATATGTTGATTATACTAGTTTGCATTTGCATGTATTTGTATAATCATGGACCCCGATAAGAAACACAAAAACCGGCGATCCGTCCGTCGTCTCTTCCGCGGCTAACCGACTAGAAGAGTTGTGTTGCTTAAACAACTAGTTTGTTCAAGCGATCGCTCAAGTCATTAGCACGATGACGAATTGGTTGTTCTTAGGAAACTCATCCCATCCGGATTAGTTTTCATTAGTGAAAATTTTAATCCGGGGACATGGGAGCCTATGAGCATTCCGAGGTATAGCACGATGCCAACAAATGGTATCAGAGCCACGGTTTCTGGTTTTGTGTGTTTTGGATTCGGTTACTTTCACGCACTTATCATATATTGTGTATGCCGAATAATAGTAGGATGTGCGTAGGCTAACTTTTTGGTTGCAGGCATAAGATCCAACTATTATGGCGATATATGTGTGTATGTGATTGCATGTGTGTGTGATTGTATATTATTTGAATCCTCGGGGTTGACGAGGCTAGATTAGTATTTAATTTTTGTAATTAAATACGGCATTGTTTAGCCGCTCATTTTAGTTTACTTTCGATCTAGATTATTTGTACACTCCTTCGTGGAGTATAGGATCGATGGATGTAAATTAAAATGTTTTATCTCGGCTCGGAACTCTTTGGTGACTTGCGCACGGGAAAAGATGGAGCGGACGAGGTGGCGACACGACGGGATGCATATTGGAGAACAATGCCATAATAGTTGGAAAAATTCTGATTTTTCCATATTTATTGCAGATTTGTTTTGTATGCATGTTGTGTGTGCTTGAAAATTCCTCATTTTCAATTTACTAAGTGGGAGAGGGATATTTTAATTAATTCCCGCGGCCTCCATTACAATTTGACGTGTGATGCAACAAACTTGCGCGTCGGCTCTGAGTGCCTTCCTCCCCATCGGATGAGTTTGTTTGCGGATCACTAGGTCAAATAATGGTTATAGGAAATTATTTAGGAGCGTGTGTACTTCCCCATCGGTAAGGCACATAATCCGAGATAATTCCCTTAGTATCGTGTAATGGTGCACACTTAGATGCAAATAAAAAGTATCCTCCCCATCGGAGTCACTGCTTTTATTTGTAGGGCCAAAGAGGAACCAACTATTAATTTTATTTGTCAAAAAGTAAGGTTGACAAGATAATAAAATTAATGGGTAAAACCTCCTCTTACAAATGTAGAATTCGTATACGTCCACACTATCGTGGCATGCGATATTCTCGGTGTGTTGAGGTGTTGGTTGATTTCGAAATTTTATTGTTTGAGGAATCAATAATTTTTTGAAATCTAAAGTTTTGATCATTGTGATTCTTAGGATTTTCAAAATGACTTTCAGTCCACTTATTTTGATACTAAAGGAAATAAATTTACTGTACCCAAATTATATTGATTGGAAATGAATCCAAATATTGTCTTATCTGCTTGTATAAACTCTTCAAAGAGTGTCCTCAAGCCATCATTGCTCAAAAGGGTTTCTACTTCTAAGCCGAAAGGCAAGAAGAAGAAGAAACAAGGTGAAGCAAAGATGGTGGGAGGATCTCAGGGAAGAGTGAAGAAGCTGAAAGGCAAGTACTTCACTTGCAAGCAGGATGGACATTGGAAGAAGGACTGTCCCAACCCAAAACAGAACATAGGTATATCTTTTGGACTAGTCATTGAAACATGATTAGCGGTGATATCTACCGGTACCTGGTGAGTAGATACGAGAGCGACTAATCATGTCTGCAATACCATTGTAGGGGTTCCAGGAAACTCGATGACTAGCTAAAGGGGATATTACCATTTACTTGGGCAATGCCATGATGGTGGCGACGTTGCAGTGGGAGAAGTTTTATTTATCTCTTGAGAATAATAAAACTTTGGTTCTGGAAAATTCCTTTTATGTACCTTTATTTAGAAAGAATTTAGTTTCAGTTTCTAAATTATTATGGATGGATATTCTATTTCTTTTAATGACAGAGTTGTTATAAAAAGGAATAGGGAGAATATCTATTCAGGTACATTGAAAGGAAATTTGAACCAAAACCTCCCACGATGCAAATTGAAGTTAATAACTCATCTTCTAAATCCAATAAGAGAAAAGAACCTTCGAAGATGAACCAAACATATCTTTGGCTTCTTAGGCTTGGTCACATTAACCTAAGCAGAATTCAAAGGTTGATAGCTGATGGACCTTTGGGTTCATTAGTGGTGGAGGATCTCCCAACCTACGAATCTTGCTTGGAGGGTAAGATGACCAAGAGGCCTTTTTAAGGCCAAGGGGAATAGAGCCAAAGATTTGTTAGAAATGGTTCATTCTGATTTGTGACGTCCTATGACTATCTAGGCAAGAGGTAATCTTGAATATTTCATCTCTTTCATAGACGATTATTCAAGATATGGATGACACTACGATCTGATCGTGGTGGTGACAACCTCTTGGGAGAATTTAGGAACTACTTATCAGAGGTTGGGATTTAATCCCAATTGACTGCACCTGGCACACCCCAGCAGAACGGTGTAGCAGAGAGAAGGAATAGGACTCTTATGGAGATGGTTAGATCGATGATGAGTAATTCTGACTTGTTTTATAGTCCTAGAGATCAGAGGGTGATCGTTAACACGAATGCCAGATTTCTAGAGGAAGACTATGTGATAAGCCACAAGCCCAAGGGTAAAATTGTTCTGGAGGAGTTAAAAAGGGAAGTCACTTCTTTAGTACCACCGGTACAAGAGGACATACCATATGTCACTGCACCACGTGTCACAGAGGATACACAGAATATACCTCGTCGTAGTGGGAGGGTTGCTTGACAACCTCTTAGATTCATGTTTTTGGACAAATCTTCTGATTTGGTCCCTAGGAAACATGAACCTGATCCCTAGACATACGACGAGGCAATCCAAGATATAAATACAGCATCTTTGCAAAGTGCAATGAATACTGAGATTGAATCTATGGATTCAAGACAGGTCTGGGAGCTCTTATGCATAGCAACTCATATGGATTATGAGGTGTGACAGATGGATGTCAAGACAACATTCCTTAGTGGAAGTCTTGACGAATCCATCTACTTGAAGCGACCAGAGGGATTCATTGCTAAGGGCAAAGAGCGTTTTGTATATAAGCTTAATCGGTCCGTTAATGGACTGAAGCAAGCTTTGAAGTCTTGGGACATCCGCTTTGAGGAGGTAAATCCAGTCTTATGGATTTATTCAAAGTTCGGATGAGTCTTGTGTATATCAGAGATGTGACGGAAACGTAGTGGTATTTTTGTACTATACGTAGATGACATTTTGGTGGTTGGCGACAACATCGAAGTGTTATCAGACGTAAGGGTATGGTCGTCCAAACAGTATGATATGAAGGACTTGGGAGAAGTGGGTCACAACCTTAGGGATCAAGGTTGTTGTGCTTATCCCAAGCTTCATACATAGACATGGTTCTGGATCGTTTTAGCATACAAAACTCCAAGAAGGGTTTTCTACCCTTCAGGCATGGAGTTCCTTTATCTAAGCAGATGTGTCCTAGATCATCTGAAGAGATAGAGGAGATATAGGCAGTTCCTTATGCTTCGGTGGTAGGAAGCCTAATGTATGCTATGTACGAGACCAAATATCTGCTTTGCCGTAGGCATGGTCAGCAGATATCAGAGTAATCCAGGACAGGGACATTGAATCGCTAGAAAGCATATATTGTAGTGCCTGAGAAGGACTAGGGATTATATGCTAGTTTACCGGGCAGACCAATTACTCCCTGTGGGTTGCATGGATTGCGATTTCCAATCAAATAGGAATAACAGTAAGTCTACCTCAGGTTTTGTGTTTACTTTAGGAGGTGGAGCCATTGTATGGAGGAGTGCCCAGCAGAAATGCGTGGCGGACTCCACCATGGAAGCTGAGTATGAGGCAGCCTATGAGGCGGCCAAAGAAGCTGTGTGGCTCAGGAACTTTCTGATGGACTTGGATGTGATTCCTGGTTTGCCCAGAACTATCACAATTAATTGTGATAATAATGGTGCAGTTGCAAACTCGAAGGAACCACGAGCCCATAAGGCTAGTAAACACATAGAGTGCAAGTACCACCTGATACGAGAAATCGTAAAGGAGGTAGGAGTTGCTGTCGCCTAGATTGCATCAGAGGATGACCTGGTAGACCCTTTTCACTAAGGCCCTTCTGGCGAGAGCTTTGATAGGCAAGTGGAGGGAAGGGGAATCAGATGTATGGCAGTATGATGACAGCATAGTCTTTTAGTATAAGTGGGAGATTGTTGGGATGTATACTGAAAGCCTAGCTCTTTTGTATGAACATCTTTATTTTGAAATAAGAATCACATGATCATTGTTTGCACGTTATATTTATATGTGTGCATATTGTCTAATATTTTACATTGTAGATAACATGGTGCCTGGGTGCGTACGTAAGATCATGTTATCAGTCCCTTGTAGAATATAAGTAAAGGCTCACAACCAAGATGGTTTGGACAAACCATTGGCATGGTTGTAGTGTAGCTTGGTATTGTTTTGTCTTGAACATAGAGTTACACTAGTACACTTAGGTGTATTGAGCAGGACCGACATAGAGGTGATTCAATTTATTGCTGACTGCATAATTGAATCGGACCTCGGATATTATGTTGTACATGCTCTTAATCCCGGTATAATAACGGGCACATGTACTTAATATTTATTTCTTTGATTTACTAGAGGGTGAGATTTCTATGGATTAAATCAATATGCCCGGTAAGTTGGGAAATGATATTATTTACATGGTGTGTCGTTGATTATAGGAGGAATCCGTGTCCTATGTATTAGGTTGATGATGTCCCCTTGAGGAGCTCATAAGGTTCATCATGTAAACCCTGCAGGTTGACTTAGTCAACATGATGATAAGGTTGAGTGGTACTACTCGAGGAGTTAGATGTTAATTAATTGATGGTCAGTAAATCAATTAATTGACGGACATTCGATATCTTAAACACGGGGAGATGGATGTACAAATAATATATGGAGCCCATATTAATTTATGGGGGTTGGTGAGGTAGTTCGATGATGATCCTCTAGTGGAATGGAACATCATTGATGGATCAAGTTTGTGTGGTTCCGATCCATCGGGTGGCCAAGACCCAACTCCTCCTCATGGTCCTTATCGTAGCCTAATATAAACCTCATGAAGTCTAGATCAAATAATGGAAAACAAATCTCTAGATCCGACGGTTGGGATTAAATTCCTAGAACCGACGGTGGAGATTAAATCTCTAGATCCGACGGTTGGTATTAAATTCCTAGAACCGACGGTAGAGATTAAATCTCTAGATCTGACGGTTGGGATTAAATTCCTAGAACCGACGGTAGAGATTAAATCTCTAGATCCGACGGTTGAGATTAAAACCCTAGAACCGACGGTGGAGATTAAACCAAGGCCTAAACCCTAACTCTATAAAAGGGTGGCTATGGGTTGGGCGGCAACAAGTTTTAGAGGTTGGATGATGGATGCTAAGGAGATTAGGGTTTAGCCTCCAATTGCTTGGGCGGCAAGCAACCCTAGGAGGAAACCCTAATTAGGGTTTGGCTCTTTTGGGTTGGGCAGCCAAGGTGAGGAAGAAGAGTGGGTGGCAACCTATGGAGGAGCTTGTCTTCTTCCATGGAGGTGGCTAGCTCCTAGATCTCTTTTCTCCACCATGCTTGGGCCATGAAGGAACCCTATGGAGGAAACCCTAATGATTAGGTTTTGGCCTTTGCATGGGCGGCCATGGATGGGAATGAAGGTTGGGCGGCCACTTGTGGAGGAGTTTGTCTTCTTCCTTGGAGGTGGCTAGCTCCTAGATATCTTCTCTCCACCATGGTTGGGCGTAAGAAAGCCTTTCAAGGAGAAACCCTAATTAGGTTTCCTCCTTAGGTCAGGGCTAGGATTGCAAGGAAGTTGGGCGCAACTATAGGAGAGGAGGTCTTCTTCTTCCTAGGGTGTGGCCGACTCTTCCTCTATTCCTCCACACCGTGGCCGGGCCCAACATATTCCTTTTCTCCTATTCACTCCATTTTGGCCGGCGGCACCAAAACTAGGGTTTGTCCCTAGTTCGGTTCCTTGGTTGTTTCCAATATGTTCTCTCTATTCTTGGGGCAAGGCATCAATCCTTTGTGGATTGATGGTTGGCTCAAGCAAGAAGGGAAAGAGAGTTCTTCATTCTTTGGATTGAAGAAGATCTAGGAAGCTTCAACTTGTGGAGGATCTTCGCCCACACGAAGTCTACAAGGAGGTTAGACATACGATAGAAGACCAAGAGGTATAAAAGTTTCACAACTTTTATTATTGTTCTTTTCATGTTCTTATTTGATATGATAGCTTATGTTCATTATGTTAGTATATGTTGATTATACTAGTTTGCATTTGCATGTATTTGTATAATCATGGACCCCGATAAGAAACACAAAAACCGGCGATCCGTCCGTCGTCTCTTCCGCGGCTAACCGACTAGAAGAGTTGTGTTGCTTGAACAACTAGTTTGTTCAAGCAATCGCTCAAGTCGTTAGCACGACGATGAATTGATTGTGCTTAGGAAACTCATCCCATCCGGATTAGTTTTCATTAGTGAAAATTTTAATCCGGGGACATGGGAGCCTATGAGCATTCCGAGGTATAGCACGATGCCAACACCTTGTGGACATACTTACTACGAATAATATATCGGGTCGACTCGTAGTTAAGTAAAGGAGACTTCCTATTGCGCTCCTATAATATTTTAGGTCAATAGATTTTCCTTCTACATCTTCTCTTATATTAACATTTGTTACCATGGGTGTATTAATGATTTTAGCATTTTGCATTCCGAATCGGTTAATTAATTCCTTAGCGTATTTTTGTTGATGTAAATAAATTCCTTCCTTAGTTTGTTTAATTTGTAATCCTAGAAAGAAATTTAATTCTCCTACTAAGTTCATTTCAAATTCACTTTCCATAAGTGAAATGAATTCGTTTAGTAGGATTGAATTAGTTGTTCCAAAGATTATGTCATCTACATAGACTTGGGCTATAAAAATTTCTTTGCCTACGGATTTTACGAAAAGGGTCGGGTGACTAAGCCTTGGCTAAACCCTTTGGACTTTAGGTATATCGAAAACCTCTCATACCAAGCCCTAGGAGCTTGTTTTAGTCCATATAAAGCTTTGTTGAGTTTAAACACATGGTCGGGTTTATCTAAGCTTTCGAATCCTGAGGGTTGACTAACATACACTTCTTCCTTAATAAGTCCATTCAAAAATGCTAACTTGACATCCATTTGAAACAATTTAAATCCTCGATGTGCAGCGTATGCTAACAACATTCGAATAGATTCTAATCTAGCTACGGGGGCATAGGTTTCATCGTAATCTAACCCTTCTACTTGACTAAACCATTTCGTTACCAATCTAGCTTTGTTTCTAACTACTTCACCTTTGTCATCAAGTTTGTTTCGAAAGATCCACCTTGTTCCAATAATTGATTTATCTTTAGGTGGTGGTACTAATTCCCAAACTTTGTTCCTCGTAAATTAAGTTAGTTCTTCTTGCATTTTAATAATCCAATCGGGATCAAGAAGAGCTTGTTCAATGGTCTTGGGTTGGATTTTCGAAATCAAGGAGATTTGACTAAGATTTCTATATGATGATCTAGTTCAAACCCCTAGGCTAGGATCACCTATCACTTGGTAGATAGGATGATTCAATTGAATCCTAGAATGACTTGGGTTAGGGTCACCTATCACTTGATTAATAGGATGGCTCGATTGAATCCTAGACTGGCTCGAATTAGGATTAATAATAGACTAAATTTCAAGGTTAGAGTCGAGTCTAGTATGAATCGGTTTGCTAGTTGGTTTTACTATGGGTTTTGTGGGTCCATGTCCTTCGTCGAATACTACATTAATTGTTTCCTGAATTTTAAGGGTGTCATTGTTATATACCTTATAGGCTCTACTTGTAGTTGAGTATTCTAGGAAGATACCGGTGGAGGTTTTGGATGTGAACTTTCCTAGGTAGTCCTTAGTGTTTAGGATATGCACCTTACATCCAAATATTCTAAAGTATTTAATGCTAAGTACTTTGTCATGGTAGATTTTGTAACACCCCCCCCCCCCTTCTACTTACACTAGTAAGGGAGGTGTTACCCTCATACTTTATCTCACTCTTTTCGTGATCAGGTAAAACATGACTCAACCATCCATAGACTCACATACACTATTTATAAATTAACCAATACCTGACTTAAAACAGAAGACTATCAACAACTCGTACCAAGATCTAAACATTGTTTCTAAACGAGTATTATAATTTAAACTCTTAACTTGAAATAGCGGAAGCTAAAGAAACAAACCAACTATATTCACATGTTGACATTAGGCTATTTCACAAGTTCTTAACCTATCTAAGCATGCACATTCACTAGAGTTCTAATGTAGAACATTCTTAAGTAACTCAACCTCATGCATGACGATAGCAATGATATGCATCTTGTACATGAACATGAACATAAACAACAATACATAACATCAACCCTAGCGCCTAACATGAACACTAGCACATAACATGAACACTAGCACACTAGTAAGTTCAAAGTTCTTAGAATAGCATAATACTAGCAAGTTCGACATTCTTAGACACAACATGAACAAACACATAACATGAACACTACCACACGAACAAGTTCGAAGGTTTTAACATAACAGAATACTAGCAAGTCCAGGATCATAATCCACTGTTCCACCGACACACACACCAAGCACTTCATCCTCTACCCCCTCTTACTCAAACTTTGCTTTACCCTTATCTGCATATAAGGGTTCATGTTATGTGCTAGTGTTCATGTTAGGCACTAGGGTTGATGTTATGTATTGTTGTTTACGTTCATGTTCATGTCAAAGATGCATATCATTGCTATCGTCATGCATGAGATTGAGTTACTTAAGAATGTTCTACATTAGAACTCTAGTGAATGTTCATGCTTAGATAGGTTAAGAACTTGTGAAATAGCCTAGTGTCAACATGTGAATATAGTTGGTTTGTTTCTTTAGCTTCCGCTGTTTCAAGTTAAGAGTTTAAATTATGATACTCATTTAGAAACCATGTTTAGATCTTAGTACGAGTTGTTGATACTCTTATGTTTTAAGTCAGGTATTGGTTAATTTATAAATAGTGTATGTGAGTCTATGGATGGTTGAGTCATGTTTTACCTGATCAAGAAAAGAGTAAGATAAAGTATGAGGGTAACACCTCCCTTACTAGTGTAAGTAGAGGGGGGTGTTGTAGTATGGTATCAGAGCTAGTTCCTCCCTTCCACTACATGCACATCGAGAATCAATCCTGCCGCTTCCAAGTAAGAAAGTACATATATATTTTACTTCCTTCTATGCTTAGTAAAGAATGTTTTTTTGTTAAACATGCTTACATATGTAGGTGAGGATTATGGAAATTAAGTAATAGCAGTAGTCTTATATTGGTCTTACTTTATGAAGAAAAATGGTTAGAACACGGACCATAGTAGTAGTCTTATATTGATCTTACTTTATGAAGAAAAAAATGGCTATAACACAAACCAATGGAAATCGGAGGACAAATGAAGCAGTACCACCACCTAACTTGATGCAACTAGTCACTCAGCTTCAACATCAAGTTACAGAGCAGCAACAGGTTATTAATACCTTAATGATGAACCGACAAGATAATCTTATTACTCCACCAGCTGCTTAGAACATCATACCGGCTGCACCCCTTGGCCCACCAGTTTCCCCAATAGCCCCAGCGGTAGGGGTGAGGCAAGAGGCATACTTAATTCAATGGCAAAGGCTGAAGTCGGAGAGTTTTGCTGGTACAAGTGAACCATGGGATGCTCAATCTTGGTTCAAGACATTAGAAAGTATTGTAGAACTGCTAGATTGGCCTGAGAATGAGAAAGTCAAATGTGCATCATTCTGCTTGACTGGAGATGCCAAAATGTGGTGGGAACGGGTAAAGGCAAAAAGGCTGATTAATCAGATGACTTGGCCTGACTTTGAAATGGAGTTCTTTGAAGAGTTCTTCCATATGCAAGTCACGAATAGGCATTACGATGAGTTCACGAAATTTTGACAAGGGGACTTGTCAGTTAATGAAGCCGTGAAGAAATTCAATAGACTAGCTCGCTTATGTCCAGAGCTATTCAACACGGAATGACAAAGGGTTAGACTTATGCTCAAAATGCTTAGACCTGAGATAGCTCTGAATGTGGCCAGTGGAATTAATAGACCATAGACTATAGATGATTTAATCAGTAGTGCATTAGTCGCAGAACATTACCTGAACAACATTAAGTGACAGAATCAGGCCCCGATTGGAAACAGAAGTCATGGAAGCTCTGGAGGGAAAAAATCTCAGAGCAATAATTCTAACTAGAAGGGAAATAACAACGACAAGAGGAAGTAATGGAATAACCCAAAGGGAGGTTCAGCAAGCAAGCGACTGAAGTATCCTACATGTTCTAAATGTGGGAAGATGCATCCAGGAGTTTGCCGCCAGGGCACGAGCGAGTGTTATACACGTGGCTTAGAGGGACACTTGGCCAGAAATTGCCCTACCAAAACCAATCCACCTCCACCATAGTCAAATCAGTATGGGGGTAAATCTACTCAGTTACACCAAAAGCAAGCAGCACTGGAGGGCCCTCACATTAGTCAAGGAAGATTGGAGGCTCCACCAGTTATACCAAATGCTCGAATCTTCTCTCATTAAAGAAGAGGTAGAAAATTCTTCTACTATTGTTATAGGTCAGATACTTATCTTTAATCAATATGCTACTGTGCTATTTGATAATAGGGCAACCCATTCGTTTATTTCCATGATATTTGCTAAGAAGATAAATATACCTCCTGATGTCCTGGATCTTAAGTTTGTAACGACCTTGCCTTCGGGAGAGGTGATGATATCTATGCATTGGTTGTGTGCCATGCCAGTCCAAATCTCAGAAAGGGAACTTTATAGTGATCTGATAATGCTGGACATGCATGATTATGATGTCATCTTGGGAATGGACTTTCTGAGCAAGTACGGTGCTTCCATTGAGTGTCGTAAGCAAAGAGTCGTATTCTAACCTGAGGCAGAGTCTAAGTTTGATTTTATCGGAGAACTAAAGAAAAGAACTAAGAAGTTCTTATCTTCCATAAAATCTCAAAAGATGTTAGTCAATGGATGCACTGGATATCTAGCGTATGTGGTAGATACAAAGCAAGAAAGAGGCCAAAAGCTCGAAGAAGTCCGAGTTGTATGTGACTACCCAGAAGTATTCCCTGATGAGTTGCCAGGGTTGGGTCCTAAAAGAGAAATTGAATTTGAGATTGAACTTATTCCTGGTACCAAACCAATCTCAAAAGCACCCTATCGTATGGCTCCGGTAGAATTGAAAGATCTTTAGGACCAATTACAGGAGTTACTCGACAAGGGAATCATTCGCCCTAGTCACTCACCATGGGGAGCTCCAGTATTGTTCGTGAAGAAGAAAGATGGGTCTATGAGAATGTGCATAGACTACCGAGCACTGAATAAAGTGACAATCAAAAATAGATATTCTTTGCCAAGGATTGATGATCTGTTTGATCAATTGAGGGGAGCCACTGTTTTCTCCAAGATTGACTTGCGATCCGGATATCATCAAGTTAAAGTTAAAGAGGATGATGTACCAAAAATAGCTTTCCGAATGAGGTATGGACACTATGAGTTCGTTGTCATGCCCTTCGGAGTGACAAATTCTCCAGCAACCTTTATGAACCTAATGAATCAAGTATTCAAGGCATTCCTTGACAAGTTTGTGATCGTCTTCATTGACGATATCCTTATTTACTCAAGGACTCAGGAATAACATGCTGAACATCTGAAGATAGTGTTACAGACCCTTCAACAGAGACAATTGTATGCCAAGTTCTCCAAGTGTGAATTTTGGATCGATCGAGTATCTTTCCTGGATAACATTATTTCAAAAGATGGGGTTATGGTAGATCCGACAAAGATAGAAGTTGTTAGTAACTGGAGTCGACCAAAGAATGCCAGTGAAATTAGAAGTTTCCTTGGATTAGCAAGGTACTACAGAAAATTTGTAGAAGACTTCTCAAGGATAGCTGCACCACTGACAGTTCTTACCAGAAAGAACCAAAAGTTTGGATGGACTGAGGATTGTGAGAAAAGTTTCCTTGAACTAAGGAGGAGATTAACAAGTGCTCCAATTCTTACCCTTCCAGAAAGTAATGCAAGCTTTGATATGTATAGTGATGCATCCAAAATGGGACTCAGAGCTGTGCTTATGCAGAATGGTAAAGTCATTACCTATGCATCTAGAAAACTCAAGGATTATGAAAATAATTATCCCACTCATGACCTTGAGTTGGCAGCAGTAGTCTTCGGTCTCAAAATTTGGAGACATTACTTGCATGGAGTCCAGTTCAAGATTTATACAGATCACCAGAGTCTGAAATATTTCTTCACTCAGATGGATTTAAACATGAGACAACATAGATGGCTTGAGCTGGTTAAAGATTATGACTGTGAAATCTTCTACCATCCTGGAAAGGCAAACAAAGTAGTAGACGCACTGAGCAAGAAATCCTGTGCCACCTTAATGTCCTTATCTTCATTATCCCAACCATTGGAGAAAGAGATGTTGAACTTTGGGGTTGAGATTATTTCTAAACATCTTTCTACCTTGACAATAGCGCCAACACTGTTTGATGATATACTAGCAAAGCAAGACGAAGATCCAAGCATCCAAAGGATCAATCAAGAGATCCAAGAAGGAAAGGATAAAGGATTTCGTGTCTCTAATAGTGGGGTACTATATCTTGGTGAATGCTTATGTATTCCCAATGATCCAAATTTGAGAAAGAAAATTTTAGAAGAAGCTCATGGGACCCCATATTCAATGCATCCTGGATCTACTAAGATATATCAAGATTTGAAAGAAAAGTTCTGGTGGTTCGGTATGAAAAGGGATGTGGCAAAATATGTCAGCACCTGTCTGACGTGTTAAAGAGTCAAAGCAGAATATTAGAGACCTGGAGGAGTTCTGCAACCTATTCAAATCCCAGAATGGAAGTGGGAAGATATAGCTATGGATTTCATAGTAGGACTACCCAAAACAATTAATGGTTATGATGCTATTTGGGTGATTGTTGATAGATTGACAAAATCTGCCCATTTTTTGGCAATCATAATATTGTACTCAATGAAACAACTAGCTCAATTGTATGTTAAGGAGGTGATTAGATTTCATGGAGTTCCTAAGACCATCATTTCTGATAGGGATAGTCGATTTACTTCACACTTTTGGGAATGTGTTTAGAAGGCCCTTGGCACTAAGCTACGATTTAGCACAACATTTCATCCTCAAACAGACGGGCAAACCGAATGAGTAAATTAAATTCTAGAGGATATGCTATGAGCTTGTGCCTTAGATTTTAAAGGAAGCTGGTGCAAATACCTATGTTTGGCAGAGTTTGCTTACAATAATAGCTACCAAGCTACAATTGGAATGGAACCGTATGAAGCTTTATACGGAAGAAAGTGTAGGTCTCCTATTTGTTGGTATGAAGGTGGTGAGAAGAAAGAAATGTGTCTTAAGATAGACTTTATAGATGACACCACCAAAGCTATAAAGAGCATCCGCCAAAGAATAGAGACTACTCAGAGTCGGCAAAAAAGTTATGTCGATGTACGGCGTAGACCGCTTGAATTCGAAGTTGGGGATTCTGTATTTCTTAAAGTAGCTCCTATGAAAGGGGTGATGAGATTTGGGAAGAAAGGCAAGCTGAGTTCACGCTATGTAGGACCTTATCGAATCACAAAAAAAGTTGGCAAAGTAGCTTATGAGTTTGAGCTACCTCAAGAAATGTCAGCAATTCACAACGTATTTCATGTCTCAATGCTAAAAAAGTACGTTCCTGATGCAGACCATGTGATTGAGTCACAGACAGTACAAGTTCAAGAAGATTTAAGTTATGAAAGTCGACCTATTCAGATAATAGATCGAGAAATTGAGAAATTGAGAAACAAAGAAGTACCCTTAGTGAAAGTCATATGGCAAAATCAAAAGTTTGAAGAAGCAACTTGGGAACGCGAGGATGACATGAAACAAAAGTATCCAGAGTTGTTTTAAGTTTCGAGGATGAAACTTTTATAAGGTATGAAGAATTGTAATGTCCGTAAAATTCTAAACTGTTCAAAGTAATTATATTGATATTAACGCCCATAAAAGGTTTAAAATAAAATAAAATAAAATAAAATAAAAGATGTTTATAGCTAGGATTTGAACAATGAACCTCCTAATAGGGAGGTAGCCTTGATACCACTAGACGATAGGATGATTCTTGGATAGGATATATAAAGAATATAAATGGGAAGATGAGGAGTTGGTTCATCCCCCCATGAGAGGAAGAGGAGTGTTCATCTTTCTAAGTATTAAAGAGGAGATTAAAGAGAGAAGGAAGAACCAAACCTCATCTTTTCCTTTTTCATCCTCCTACTTCCTCATTCTTGGCCGAAACCTATCCCTCTCTTTCCTCCCTTTTTGCATCCCAAGCTATAGGGCTTCTTGTGTTGGGATTCTCAAGAGGAGTTTCTCACAAAGCTTGGTGTTTCCTAGAGGATCAAGCTCCACCTTCTTCCTCCAACTCCATCCGAAACCCTAAAGCTTTTGGTTGGGGTTCTCAAGGGGGTTTCAAGGGGATACAAAGGCTTAGTATATGCTAGAGGACCACTCCTAAGGCTAAGGAACAAGGGAAGGTCTTCATCTCACAAAAACCTTAGCGGTATACTAGTACGATAGTGAGAGGATGTAAGTATCTCTCACCTACAGTATAAGTAGTTTTTTGATTGTTTTATATAGCTTATTTTCCTATGTTTTGATAGATTATATGTTTGGATCAGATGATATATGTGTGTGTTCAGATTTATAGTTAAGGTATATGTCTTTTTAAGCAAGATCTAAGATCATAAGGATGCTATTTCTCACCTATAGCATAACTCTTTGATATGCCCATCTAGCTTCTATCACTATGTTTTATTCAGATTTATATGTTCAGATTATGTTTGTTTGTATTTTTAGGTATTTTAAGTATATTTCATTGGAAGCAAGATGTAAAGATTGCAAAGATGCTTCCCCTACAAGTTTTGGAGACAAAGAGCATGATTAAATGTCTTGAAATGCTTCCTATATGAGTTTTGGGAGTATGAGCATGTTACATGTTGGATAAATGACAAAATCAGTAGGTCATATATATTTATAGGTATATTTCATGTTGAAGCAAGACATAATATCGCAAAGATGCTTCCCCTATAAGTTTTGGGGACAAAGAGCATGATCAAATGTCTTGAAAGGCTTCCTATATGAGTTTTTGGGAGTATGATCATGTTAAATGTTTGATAAATGACAAAAATATGTTTTGATCAGATTATATGGGTGTGTTTAGATTTATAGATAAGGTATATTTTGTTTTAATCAAGACATAAGATCACTAGGATGCTATCTCTCACCTATAGCATAAGTAACTCTTTGATTTGCACATCTAGCTTATAGTATCATGTTTTTATTCAGATTTATAGGTTCTGTCCAGATTGTGTTTGTTTGGATTCTTAGGTATTTTAGGTATATTTCTTGTGGAGCAACAGGTAAAGATCGCAAAGATGCTTCCCCTAAGAGTTTTGGGGACAAAGAGCATGATCACATGTCTTGAAAGACTTCCTATATGGGTATTTGAGTATGATCATATAAAATACTTGTTAAATGACAAAAAAATAAGTAAGTTATATATAAAGGAAGTATTTTACTTTGAATATTTCATTGTAAGCAAGATGTAAAGATCACAAGATGCTTCCCATACGAATTTTGGGGACAAAGAGCATGATCAAATGTCTTGAAAGGCTTCCTATATGGGTTTTTAATTATGATCATGTAAAATACTCGTTACCTGAAAAAAATAAGTAAGTTATATATAAATTAAGTATTTTACTTTGAAGTGGCATGTATCGGGCACTTAGATCTCCCACGGGCCCTAGACTGCCCTTAGTAAGTTACCCTAATAAGTTCAGTGGCTAGCTATCCCGAATTCTATTAGGGTTGTGCGTAAATTAGTACTATGTCGAGCTGCCCAAACAAGGATGTTTACTGATTTTAAAGTATATATGTACATATGGTTTTCTAAAGTTAACTAAAGAACAATGGTTACAAGTTTAAGTATGTCACATGTATATGTAAGCGAAGCATATTTCAAAGCATGTATTGTAAGTTGTGTATTTCAAGTTCATGCATTCAAGTTGAACCCTTGTGTTATGTACAAGTGTTTCTAAATGTTTACTATAGAAAGTTCATGCATTTCAAGTTGAACCATTGTGTTATGTGCAAGTGTTTCTAAATGGTTAATGCAGAATTTTCTTAATGGCCAGTACGAGCATATGTTGCATGCAAGTATTCTAATAGCATGTTTTATTATAATGCGATGTTTTGTGAGAATAAGATATACTTACTAAGCATCATTGCTTATAGTTGCATTCCTTATACTGCAGATAAGGGTAAAGCAAAGTTTGAGTAAGAGGGAGCAGCGGATGAAGTGCTTGGTGTGTGTGGCAGTGGAACAGTGGATTATGATCCTGGACTTGCTAGTATTTTGTTATGTTAAGACCTTCGAACATGTCCGTGTGGTAGTGATCATGTTATGTGTTTGATCATGTTGTGTCTAAGAATGTCGAACTTGCTAGTATTATGCTATGCTAAGAACTTTGAACTTACTAGTGTGCTAGTGTTCATGTTATGTGCTAGTGTTCATGTTATGTGCTAGTGTTCATGTTAGGCGCTAGGGTTGATGTTATGTATTGTTTTTTACGTTCATGTTCATGTCAAAGATGCATATCATTGCTATCATCATACATGAGGTTGAGTTACTTAAGAATATTCTACATTAGAACTCTAGTGAATGTGCATGCTTAGATAAGTTAAGAACTTGTGAAATAACCTAGTGTCAACATGTGAATATAGTTGGTTTGTTTCTTTAGCTTCCATTGTTTCAAGTTAAGAGTTTAAATTATGATACTCATTTAGAAACCATGTTTAGATCTTGGTACGAGTTGTTGATACTCTTCTATTTTAAGTCAGGTATTGGTTAATTTATAACTAGTGTATGTGAGTCTATGGATGGTTGAGTCATGTTTTACCTGATCACGAAAAGAGTAAGATAAAGTATGAGGGTAACACCTCCCTTACTAGTGTAAGTAGAGAGGGGGGGGGGTGTTACAGATTTCGTATGAGGTCTTAAGGTGCCTCTTTACCTTAAGAATTCTATTTTGGACATAACAAGTCGTACTAACGGCTTCTGCCCAAAATCTATCAGGTAGGTTGTATTCGTTCAACATGGTCCTAGTCGCTTCTTGTAGGGTTCTATTTTTTCGCTCGACTAGGCCATTTTCTTATGAGGTTCTAGGACACGAGAATTCATGGTGGTATCCGTTTAGGTTACAGAAATCTGTGAACCTGTGGTTTTCGAATTCACCACCATGATCGCTTCTAAGTCTTTTAATTTTAAGGTTCTTTTGGTTTTCAATTAATTTAAACAAGTTGATGAGCTGGTCTAAGGTATCACTTTTGTTTTTAAGGAACCAAACCCAGGTAAACCTAGAATAGTCATCAATTATGACTAGGCAAAATTGACTTCCATTAAGTGACTTGGCTCCATGTGAATTGAATAGATCCATGTGTAGAAGTTCAAGCATACTTTTGGTTCATTCTTGATTAGTTAGTTGATGTCATGTCCTAGGTTGTTTACCTTGTTGGCAAGCATTACATATTTTATTGTCTAAGTTGTTGAGGTTGGGCAAACCTCTGACTAAGCCACTCTGACTCATCTTATGAACGAGTCTTAGGTGCGAGTGATCGAGTTGTCGGTGCCACATCCAAGATTCCTCTTGCTGTGTCATAAGACACTTGGTTGAGGAGTTAGGTAGATTAATAATATAGATGTTGTTATTCCTAGTTCCTTTAAGTATTGTTTTAGAGATTTCATTTATTTTAATTAAGCATTCATTTTCTAGGAATATAACCTTATAGTTGTTATCACATAATTGACTTACACTAAGTAAATTATATTGAAAATCTTCAACTAATAAAACATTGTGAATCGTGAAATTAAAATTTAACTCAATATCACCTAATCCGATGATTTTGAGCTTGTCGTTGTTTCCGAAAGCTACCGATCCTTGTCGTTTGAATCTAAGCTTTGAAAATTTAAGTTGGTCTCCGGTCATATATTGGGAGCACCCACTGTCCAACATCGATTGATCCTATACACAAGGTAGTTGGATCGGATATTGGAAATTAAAGGTTAGTTGAAGATTATTAGTCCTAGATCATCTCACCCATTTCTACATGATCAAACACGTTATCCTTATGTGTTCTTGTGAGATGACTTCAATTTTACTTGATTAATTTTAATGAATCGAAACTAATCAACCTTGGGTTAGATTCAGATTTAACCCTAATCTCACCAAGTCACCTTTTCAAGAAATTAGCTTCCAGGTCGTGGCGAGGCACAGAGGCCTTCTTTGATCGGAACAATGACCACTTTCTTAGACAAAGCTAAGTTTGAGAAAATAATGACTTGATTCACCTAAGATCACTTCCTGGCCTAACTAGTTAAGGATACGGCGAGGTAGCTTTAGCTAGTTCCACTTAGTCGAGTGCACCGAGCTAGATACGCCTTATCTAACTCGGATACACAAGACTTTGCTTTCCTAGCGTACTATCATCTCGCCACATCCTAGTACTATGTTATCAAGTGTTGATGAGTTATAGTTCCTATCTAACCATTCTAAAAATAAAAAGAAAAATACCTAAGCATGCAAATTCTAAGTAATAGCACAAACAAATTTTGTACTAGCTCCCCTTGGACCATTGAATTGGTTCGGTCTTTCCACATATTAGATTTGGTCCTTGGGAACCTAGTACTGGTTAGATCCTAATTGAGAAATCAAAGCGGTCTTAGAGACCCATGCTTGGACATGTTTTCTATTTCGACCTACAATTGGCATATACGACTTGTTAGTCGTATTTGAGCTAAACCCAAGCCCGACCTTGTTGTACACGGCCCTTTGCAATCCAAGTAAAAGGTCAAATCCCTTGGATCCCAAAGTGAACCTTTCCAACGTATGCCTAAGGTCTTCGACTTGACTTTTCAAAAGCGAGTTCTCAACTTCGAGTTTTTCAACTCGAGTTGAGTCCTCCTCTTGAACTTGACTAGTCGAAGAGGTTAGGGAGACCTTTTGTTTAAGGAGTTTAACCTCCTCAACTAAGGTCTCGACGACCTTGGACTCAGACTTAGCTAACTTTCTAGTTATGAATTTAATTGAATTGTATAAAGTTCTAAGCAAAGAACGACTTACCTTAAGTGACTCTTTTGAAACGGATGTGTATCCGTGGCTTGTCTTGAATAGTGACTCATCGTCGGATTCAGACTCGGACTCTTCCTCAGGTTCAAACTCTGGATCGGGTTCGGTCGGTTTGGCCATAAGGATGAGATCGTCGTCTTCCTCTTCCGACAATTATTCCCAAGTAGCATTAAGTGCTTTCTTAGACTTGGGTGCTTCGTTCTTTAGTTTCGGACACTCCGACTTGATGTGCCTGAACTGTTGCATTCAAAACATCTCAAATTCGAATTAGACTTAGGTTTACCTTGATTGATGGGTCATCTTTGACTCTTGATCATCTTCCGAACTAGATTCACTAGTTCAGTTTCCATCTCGGGGTCTACCTCCGACTCGTACTCGTACTCGTCCTCTTCCTTGGGGGGTGGTTTGTTTGCGTCCTTCTTCTTCGAACCTTCAAGTAAGGCAATACCTTTCTTGAGAACCAAATTAGATTGTTCATGGAGTTCAAATTTAGAAAATAACTCATCTAATCTAATTTTTGAAAGGTCATTAGAAACCTTGTAGGCATCGACCATGGATGCCCACAAGGTAGTCCTAGGGAAAGCATTTAAAGCATACCTTATAAGGTCTCGATTCTCGACCTTTTATCCGATGGCATGCAGGCTATTGACGATATCTTGAATACAGGCATGTAGTTGTGTCGCCGTCTCATGTTCTTGCATTTTTAAGTTATACAATTTATTGAATAAAAAGTCTCATTTACAAACCTTTGCGTCGTCGGTTCCTTCGTGTAACTCAATGAGTTTAGTCCACAAGTCCTTCGCACTTATGAAGGGGCCGACGTGGTTTAGCTCCTCTTTGGACAAGCCACATTGAAGGATTTGGCTAGCCTTTGCGTCGGCTTCCACTTGTCTTTTCATGGCATTAGTCCACTGATCATAATCCAAGGATTCACCTACTTCATTAGTAGGAAGCGTGAATCCGGTTTGGATTACAATCCACATCTCGATCTGGGTCTTAAGGAAGCATTCCATCCGACCCTTCCAATAACGGAAGTCATCTCCATTGTAAAATGGAGGTTAGATAGTGCTAAACCCTTCAAGATGGGCCATTTAGACAAAATAAGGAAAACAAGCACCTGACAAAACAAAAACAATCGAAATGTACCAAGACTTTCATCTTGGATTAGTAGTGCGAGAGAATGAATTTAAACGAAATGAAAAACTCGTAAAACAAAAATAAATAGAAAAAATAAAGTGTTCTCACTTGCTCTTCCATTTGCTTTTGTTATTGTTGTAGTAGTTTGTTGTATCTCATTCTTATTGTTATAAGAGACTTGTAAGAGGTTCCTTCACCTCCGGTGTGTCACCGAGAAGGAGAAGTTTGATAGTGGTGGTTTGCATCACTAGAGCTCGCTAGGGCTCGATTGTGGAGTAGGAACTAGGGTTCCGAACCATGTTAAATTCGTGTGTTGTTGTGTGTATTATTTCTTGTGCCTGTATTTGTATTTGTATTTGTATTTTTACTACATACTAACGATTGTAGACAAGCATGACAAATTCCATCATTGATCGACGTGGATTGTTATTCACCCCCCCCCCTCTCTAGTGATGCCAACGGTCCTACAAATGGTATCAAAGCGAGGTCGCTCTTCAAGGCTTAACAACCAAGAGAGCACGCTAGAGGGAAGAAGGAAGATGAAGGAGCCAAATTTTGATTTGGGATGGGACATCAATGTGCCTCCTCCATATGAACTCTATGGAGCTAAAGAATTCGATCAATGGAAGGTAAGGATGGAACATTTTCTAATGTATGAAATAGAAAATTAGATTATTTTGATGAAGGAGTTGAAGTTCCTATGGACAAGAAGGGTAGAATACTCAAGAAAAAGAAATGGACAAAGGAGTAACTAGAACAAGTCGAAAGAAATGATAAGGTAACGCAATTGTTATTAAATTTGTTACCTAATGAGATTGTGTCTAGATTAGGTGAGTTTAGGGATGCTAAGGAATTATGGAGCAAGGTAACCAAGTTTCATGAAGATTCCTTTTCCACACAAATGGAGGAGCCTCAAGAAGAAAAAAGTCCATCTTTGTCCCAAGCTCATGTACACTCGGAAGTTGATAGATGTTCAATTTCCGACGAAGAGGTGGAAGAAATAGTTGTTAGTAATATATGAGAAATGTCCTAAGGCAATCGCCTTATGTATGAACCATTTATATGATAAATGAAGATTCACTATTTGAGTATACATGGTTTCATGTATTTGATTGGATCTTAAACTCATTTACTGAATGTCCGCGATACGACTCACAGCATGAGAGAATTTGTGATTGGATCACAACTAGTGAGTATCTCTACATATGTAATTGTGATGTATCGGAATTATCCCTAGTCGATGAATTGATGGATTTGGACACCATCAATTCTGTCGAGACTAGCACGAGGTATACTCCTTGGTGTATCCAAGCAGCTGATTCTCACTAGCTGGAGACATTGTGATGTCCGGAGTTAATCATGGATGCTAGTTATGGTAACTAGTTCATTGGAGTGACCAACCGTAAGACTTCATATGGTTCTCTGCATATATAGATATGTCAATGAAGTTCTTACTGTAGCTTAAGTGCGATGTTCCTTTGACTTGCGGTATTCAAGTCATCTTGATCATAAAGACTTATGCTTTGACATCTTAAGCAAGCATCTCTGAGGAGATGTGGACCCGGGATGATTGGGTATAGGTTGAAGTGATCGAAGGTGTTTGAATAGCCTATAAAGGATTCACCACTCCTTGCGAGGAGATGTATACCCATGGCCTCTCGTCGGATTGTTACTAAAGTCTTTGGCCAAAGCATTACATGTTTAGAGTAAGGTACTCTTCTATACATGTGCAGTAACTAGAATCCATAGGACGAGGAAATGATACTTGGGCTAGGTGTGACGTAGTCAGCCTAGTGGGGACTGACACTATAGACCATGTCCTGAACCAAGTGGGTATAAGATGAGTAAAGGGAATGGGGCACGATTCATTCGAGCTGCTGAAGGGTTTCAGGAATAGTTCTGGATCAACCGTTGATCTTTTCGGTTAATTGGGGATCATGATGTACTACTAGGTGCCACTCATGATCGTTCTATAATTAATGGTTAATTATAGATGGACAACATAAACCGAGAACCTATTTGGTCACACGCACAACGAGCGTAATCTGAAGGATTTAAAATGAGCTTGAGAATGAGATTCTCAGACCGAGAGAAATTGGGTTTGGTTGGACCAAACATGGAGCGAGCATGAAATCATTTTGGTCGTAATGGAAGCGTGGATGGGTAGTGTCTTATGAAGACATAATGGATGAACCAAAATGGTTTGGTTCTAATCCAATGGAAAAGAATAAACCAAAGGGTTTGGTTTATTTTAAACGAATGAATCAAAGTTGGTTCAGTTCGTTTTAACTTAAAATAAACCATCATGGTTTGGTTTATTTTAACTTAAATTAATGGATCGGGTTAACGGGCCTTATGGTTATGATCCAATAACCATTAAGAGAATTAGTTCTCTATAAAAGAGGGCTTAAGGGTTTGTTAAGCCCTAATCCAATTCCCTTAACCTAGAGTTGCCGCCCACCTCCTCCCCTTGTAGAAGTCGGTGCCAACTCTAGTGCCACCGCCCATCTCCTCCAACTGGCGACCAACTGCTGCCGTCTTCTCCACTTGCCGGCGTCGAGCTGCTGCCGGATGAGCTCCGGTGATCATCCTTGGCTCCGGCGACAAGGTGAGAACATTGCTTTCCTTATTTGGCCGGCGCAAGGTCTCCACCAAAGCTGTCCAGTTTTCTGGACAGCTTGTTTCCTTCTTGTCAGAGCGTCGTTTGGACGATGTTTGGAGCTCCGACAGCACCTCCCTTGCCGGGGATTCGATCTCCGGCAATCCTCATAGGTGGAGGACAAAGGATTCGTCAAACAGTTGACGAATTCCTCTCCGGAGAAACGAGTTTTTGAGGACTCGTTTTGGATCCGAATTTTGATTCGGATCGTGATCTTCTCTCGATCACATCCTCTTCAACACGAGGTTAGTAACCTGTACGAAGATGAGGCTCATGACTTAGTGAAGTCATCCCGAAGATACTCGGCGTGGATACGGATAGAGACGATTCTAGCGAGGATCGTTCCGGTTGATGTCTTTCCCGCTACACGTGATACGTATGGTATACATAGTTAAATTTCCTTTTATTGCAAAATTTAAATTTACGGTTATGTCTCACATGTTGTATTATGCATGTGTGTAATGTGTGTGTTGTAATAAATTAGATTTATTATTTTATTCCTTCCGCTGTGCACATGTTTACGAAACATGTTCGAACACACACTCGCCGCGGTGCCGGAAACCCAACAGTAGTATCAGAGCCCAGGTTGTGTTTCGACATAATCGTAAAATTATTTTGTGATAGTCATAATGATATTTCTAGAAATTTTCTACTTTTGGAAAGTTAGAAGTATTTATGGAATTTTTTCAATTTTGGAAAGTCTAGAAGTATTTATGGAAATCTTCCACTTTTGGAAAGTTGGAAGTATTTATGGAAATTGATATTTTCCATAAATAAAATATTTGATTAGATTTTGGAAATCTGTTTCCAAATTTAATCATGATTTGATTTGGGAAATCAAATCTTAAAAATATTTTATTTCCATAAGTAGTTTTGATGATTTAGGAAATTGATTTCCTAAATTGACTTTCCTTAATCAACTATTTCCACAAATAAAATATGTGATTAGATTTGGAAATTTGTTTCCTAATTTAATCATGATTTGATTTGGAGAATCAAATCTTAAACATATTTTATTTCCATAAATAGTTATGACATATAAGGAAATATTGTACATGACATAATTATATGTCATGTAATTGCATTAGATGCATATCATTATGTCATGCGTGTCGTGACATGTAGATGTATGTCATGTCATGTAGATAATAGTTATTTGCATGCAAAGAGGATGAGACATAAAAACCCTAACTCAATATTAAAGACTACACCTTCCATTAATATGGTTAGAACTAGAGTTCCGTTTCTTGTTCGGGTTGTTGGACTCTCTCCAAGCCCGGCTCGAACCTGAACATGTTCAAACCATGGAATAGTTTAATACTAATATGGTAAGAGTCAGAGGTCAATCGTTAGCTTTAGTTGTTGGACTCTCTCCAAGCCGGGCTAATTGGTTGAATGCACTCTAACCATATTAAAACTATTCCTCGATTAATGGGTTGGCATTAACCTGGAGCATCGGCTTATTGGACTCTCTCCAAGGTCGATGTAAAGGGAGATGAAGTTGGGTGCTATGCATATGATGCATACTTGTGAATGTGTTAACGACCCGATGTATGTGTGAACATTCAATTAGTTGATAGCACATTGTGATAGTTGCATATACGTGATATGCAATCGGTATATTTGATACCTACCATCGTAGTTATGAATGGCTTGTTGGACTCTCTCCAAGGTTGTTCATATCTATGATGGATATCAGCCCATTCGGAGATGGACCTACGATCTCCCGAAGTGATTTTGGGGTTTTTGAAATTCGAAAAATGAATGGGATTTAAAAATGTATATTGATGCATTTTAAAATCATTTTCTCATATATGCTCATTTTGTATTTCTAGCTCAATCGATTGATCATGACGTCTTTGAATTTGCGCACTATTTTGGATTCAAACAAATTGACTGGGCCTAACTTCCTGGACTAGCTTAGAAACCTGAGAATTGTTCTCAAGGCGGAAAAGCTAGCATATGTCCTTGAAGAGCCTCTTCCCAACCGTCCTAAGGATGATGCAACTCCAGACCAAATGTTGGTCTATCAGAAGCATGTGGCAAATTCTGAACTGGCGAGTTGCATCATGCTAGCTGCGATGGTACCTGAGCTGCAAAAGCAACATGAGCATATGGATGCTAATACCATGGTCTTCCATCTTCATGAGTTGTTTGATGAGCAAGCGAGATCCGAAAGGTTCGAAGTCTCCAGGCTCCTCTTCACCATGAAGATGCAAGAAGGTTCGTCTGTAGTGCAGTTTGTGCTAAAGATGAATGGGTACATCAAGTGGCTAGCCACCCTCGGGTTTGTGATGGATCATGAATTAAGTATTGACTTAATTCTGCATTATTTTCCCAAGAGTTTCTCACAATTTGTGATGAACTATCGGATGAACAAATTAGAATCCACTATTCCTGAGCTCCTCAATATGCTGAAGACTGTGGAGCCTTCTCTGAAGCATGAGGAGAAGGCGGTTCTGTTAGTTGATTCCTCAAAGAAAGGTTCTAAGAGGAAGGCAAAAGAACAGAAGAAAGGGAAGAACAAAAAGGCAAAGAAGGCAGAACCAGCACAAAAGGGCACTTGCCATTATTGTGGCAAGGAAGGCCACTGGCGAAGAAACTGCAAGATTTATCTTGAGTCCATGAAAAAGAAGAAGGCATCTGATGCCCCATCCTCTTCAGGTATCTTCGTTATTGATTGTCATTCTATTTCCTTAGACACTTGGGTATTGGATACTGGGTGTGGCTCACATATATGTAATGACATACAGGGGATAAGGAATAGAAGAAGACTCGTCAAAGGGGAGTCAAATTTGCGAGTTGGCAATGGAGCAAAGGTTGCTGCTATCGCCATCGGAACTTATTTGCTGAAGCTCCCTAGTGGACTAGTCTTGGAACTGGACAATTGCTATTGTGTTCCTTCTCTAATAAAGAACATTGTTTCTATTTCCTGGTTAAATAGAAATGGCTTCCATTTGACGTTTAGTAACAATTGTTGTTATATAACTTTGAATGGCGTACTTTATGGAACTGGAACTTTGAGCAATGACATTTATACGTTGGACGTATCCAGTGACATTTTCAATATCGAAGCGATCAACAAGCATGCTCGAAAGGATAATCAATTAGACTCCTACATGTGGCATTGTCATCTTGGCCATGTAAGCAAGAAACGCATGTCCGAATTACACCGATGTGGAATTCTGGAATCGTTTGAATTGGATTCATACGATACATGCGAATCATGCTTAAAAGGCAAGATGACTAAGTTACCTTTTTTAGGAAAAGATGAACGAGTGGGAGAGTTACTAGGTCTGATACATACTGATGTATGTGGACCTATGTCAACTCAAGATTTAGGAGCCTATAGCTACTTCATTACCTTCACCGATGATCACTCACGGTTTGAGTATGTGTTCTTGATGAAACACAAGTCTGAAGCCTTTGAAAGGTTCAAAGAATTCAGAAATGAAGTAGAGAAACAACATGACAAGAGTATTAAAATACTTCGATCGGATCGAGGTGGTGAATACTTAAGTCAAGAGTTTCTTGATTATCTAAGAGACAATGGTATATTGTCTCAATGGACTCCGCCATATATACTACAGCATAATGGTGTATCTGAGAGGCGTAACCGGACCTTGTTGGACATGGTCAGGTAAATGATGAATCATGCGAATCTTCCCAAGTCCTTTTGGGGCTATACACTTCAGAAAGCTGTTTACTTGTTAAACAGAATGCCAACCAAGGTAGTCTCTACTACTCCATATGAGATATGGAATAGTAAGAAACCTCATGTATCTTACTTGAAGATATGGGGTTGTCCTGCTTATGTGAAGCGCACTGTATCAAAAAAATTGGATGCTAAGTCTGATAAATGTCTATTTATTGGATACCCTAAGGAAACAAGGGGATACCAGTTCTATCATCCTGTGAAACAAAAGGTGTTTGTTTCAAGGCACGCTGTGTTTCTAGAGAAAGAGTTTCTCTTGCAAGAAAATAGTGGGAGTGTAGTCGAGCTTGAGGAGGCTCGAGAGACTCAAATAGACATTGAAGAGATACCTGGTGAAGCACAACAGTCGACAACTTATAGTGATGAGCAATCAGCTGGACCTATTGTAACACCACATCTTCGTAGATCTGGTAGAACACGCAACATTCCTGAGAGATATGGATTTCTCGTAAGTGAATCGAACGACGTGTTACTCATTGATGATAAGGAGCCTACCAGTTATGAAGAAGTGTTGACAAGTTCAAAAAGAGATAAATGGCTTGATGCCATGAAGTTGGAAATGGATTCCATGTATGAAAACCAAGTTTGAAACTTGGTTGGCCCACCTAAAGGCATCAAGCCTATAGGGTGCAAGTGGGTTTTCAAGAAGAAAACCGACATGGATGGTAATGTGATTACCTATAAAGCTAGATTAGTGGCGAAAGGATATCGTCAAAAACAAGGTGTTGATTATGACGAAACCTATTCGCCTGTAGCTATGCTTAAATCCTTTCGGATGCTCCTGGCCATAGCGGCTCATTATAATTTTGAGATATGGCAGATGGATGTGAAAACAACTTTCCTTAATGGAAACCTGCTCGAGGACGTATATATGATACAGCCTGAGGATTTCACATCGGTTGATAAAACCAAGGTATGCAAATTGTGATGGCCCATATATGGATTGAAGCAACATCCAAGAGCTGGAATATCTGTTTTGATCAAACAATCAAAAAGTTTGATTTCTCACAAAATCCAGACAAACCTTGTGTGTACAAGAAGGTTAGTGGGAGTGCAGTTGTGTTCCTAGTATTGTATGTCGATGACATATTACTTATAGGAAACGATGTTTCAATCTTACAGTCAGTTAAGGTTTGGTTATCCAAGACATTCTCCATGAAAGACCTGGGAGAAGCAACCTACATCCTCGGGATTAAGATCTATAGAGATAGATCGAAACGGTTGCTTGGTCTTTCGCGATCTACATATATAGGCCGAGTGCTAAAGAGGTTTAGCATGTAAATCCAAGAAAGGTTTCCTACCCATCGGGCATGGGGTACACCTTTCGAAGTCTATGTGTCCGCGCACAGAAGACGAGAGGATTTGCATGAGTAAGATTCCCTATGCATCCGCAATAGGATCTATCATGTATGCTATGTTATGTACGAGGCCCGATGTATCGTATGCTCTGAGTGTCACGAGTAGATACCAGTCTGATCCAGGAATGGATCATTAGGTGGCTGTTAAGACAATCCTTAAGTATTTAAGAAGGACTAAGGATGTGTTCCTAATATATGGAGAAGGGGACATGGTGATACGTGGGTATACGGATACCAGCTCCAAACAGACAAGGATGATTCCATGTCTCAGTGTGGGTATGTATTCACCTAGAATGGAGGTGCAATAAGTTGGAAAGTGTTGGATCGAAAGTGTCGCTAGAGGGGGGGGTGAATAGCGATACGGTGTCGTTAAAAACTTTTGCAATAAGTAAAAAGCAAGTAGAGAATGCACAGCGGAAATATAAAGTAGACAAGATATTTTTACGTGGTTCACAATCTTTCGATTGCTAATCCACGGCCCTAGTGATCCTTGATCACGTACGGAGGGCAATTCACTAAAACCACTCCTCTTCGTTGGAAGTAGGAGCAACGATTACAAAAAGAAATCAAGGCAAAGGGACACTCCCCCTTTCCTTGTTACGATTAAAGCACAAAGACAATTTAAAGAAGTAGAACTTAAATAAATATACCGACAACTCTTATAAGTAGAAGATGTAGCTTTCGTTGTCGGCGGCACTTCGTCGTAGCAAATGTGAGTAGTAGTAGCGGCGTTACGACGGCGTGTTGAGAGCTCTTGAATTCTTGTCATTTGCTTGGCTTGAACATGTCTATTTATGGATATTGATCTATGAATTTAGACATAGGTAGTGTCCAAGGTGAGGTTCTTATCCCAACTCAAGGATGAGGTGTTTCATCCAACCACCTTGTGCCACCTCCAACCTTCTTGTGCGCCAACTCAAGGATGAGGTGTTTCATCCAACCACCTTGTGCCACCTCCAACCTCCTTGGCGCCAACTTGAGGATGAGGTGTTTCATCCAACCACCTTGTGCCACCTCCAACCTCCTTGGGCGCCAACTTGAGGATGAGGTGTTTCATCCAACCACCTTGTGCCACCTCCAACCTCCTTGGCGCCTACTTGTTGGAGCCATTCAACTTGTGCCACATCATGGGAGCCAACCATCTTGTGCCAACTCACCTTATTTTGGGCGTCCACCACAAGGAAGCTTGGTGATGGTTTGGATGTCCACCTTGATGCCACATCACCCTTGGTACCAAAACACGAGTCAAGTCCAAATTCACCCCTTGAAATTCGAGCTCTTCTCGATTTGGAACTTGACTAGCATTGGTGTAGTCAAAGGGTTTTGGACTGCAGTACAAGTTAGCTTAAAATATAAAGTACGATGGTTCTAACCATCTGATCTCGACCTAGACCTTCCATTGGAGGTATTGGGTCGGATCTACGCTTAACGACCTTGCTTCTCTTTCACACGAGCTTACCTTGTAGCCTCGCTTCCGGTCTTCACCCGAGTACCTCGGCTTCCTCCGAAGTCCCTCTGGCGTTGCCCGACCACCTCGGTTCCCACCGGGTGTCGCAGACCTTCCGCTCAACTTTAGCATTTCTGCACACTTAATTGAGCTCGTAAGATAACAAATATACCCTTAACTATTGAGCCTTTTGCCATAATCAAAATACCGGTTCGACTTTGGTGCCCACCTACTGCACCAACAATCTCCCCGATTCATGGCAGCGACACAAAGTTAAGGAAAAATTAACATAACAAGAAGCTAGCATAATGATTAAGCATGAATGAGCTAGCATAAAGATTAAATATGAATGAGCTAGCATAATGATTAAGCATGAATGAGCTAGCATAAAGATTAAATATGAATGAGCTAGCATAAAGATTAAATATGAATGAGCTAGCATAATGATTAAATATGAATGAGCTAGCATAATGATTAAGTATGAATGAGCTAGCATAAAGATTAAGCATGAGTGAGCTAGCATAAAGATTAAGCATGAGTGAGAAATATTATTGTTTCAAGTTCTCCGCTTTGAGGTAACCTCCCCCTTGACCGAAGGTGAGTTCTTGAAAAATAATTTTTACTCCCCCTTAATAGTTGCTTAAGTAAACGGAATTACTTAATATAAAAGGTAATAATTTTGTTTACTTTCTTCCTTACTTTTGTGACTTTCTCCCACTTTTGCCTTAACTCAAAAAGTTTGTAAATATATTTTAAGGTTTGTAAGTCCAAGCAAGTTCCCAATATATATTTTTTTTTTTAAAATAATAATAAGCTTTAAAATATGTTCATCTAAAATGTACAACTCCGGTTGGACTTGATTGATATAGAATGATCAATAAGTCTTGAAGGAGTTGATTAATTTTAAATAATTATACTCCATGGTTCATGTCGATGCCTTGAATCTACATCTCGGAACCGGAGTAAGGTCCTAACATCTCACGCCTCTCATTGGCTAAGTACACAAACACATTAGTCCTATGTGTTGTGAGATGTGTTGGCTCCTTAAATCTATAGGTATATGATTTCTAAGGTAAGACTTAGGCTAATTTCATAAAAGAAGCAAAAGTAGAGTACATATATAGAAAAATTTAAATCCTACTCTATTACGCACATACCTAACTTTCGTCTTAATAAACTAAATTCGGCTTCGGGTAGTGGTTTGGTGAAGATGTCCGCTAGGTTTGATTTGGACTCAACATACTCTAGTTGTATAGTTCCATTAGTTACATGTTCCCTAATGAAGTGGTGTTTAACTTCTATATGTTTTGTCCTAGAATGACATATTGGATTTTTAGTTAAGTTAATTGAACTAATGTTATCTATGTAGGTTTTAATGTTGTTAAAGATTAAGCTAAAGTCTTGGAGAGTGTGCTTCATCCCACGGGAGTGAGAGACACACTCACCCATCGCATAGCGTATTCGGCCCGGTGGTAGATAAGGCAGCATAATCTTTGCTTCCTCTTTGCACCAACTTACTAGACTCGGTAGGGATTTGACAACAACCACTCGTGCTCTTTCTATCGAGTTTACTACCGGCATAGTCGGTCAGATGCGATTAGATTAAACTCGGTAGATCTAGGGTACCAAATACCTACGTTTAGCGTGCCCTTTAGATATCTAAGGATACGCTTGATTAGGGTTAGGTGAGACTCCTTGGCACAGGTTTGTAACCTTGCGCACATACTTACCGCGAATAAAATGTCGGGTCGCTCGCGGTTAAGTATAGGAGACTTCTATTCGCTCCTATAGTATTTTAGGTCAACGGGTTTTCCTTCTACATCTTCGTTTATATTAACATTAGTTGCCATAGGTGTATTGATTATTTTAGCATCTTGCATTCCAAATCGATTTATTAAGTCCTTAGTATATTTTTGTTGATGTAAATATATTCCATCTTTAGTTTGTTTAATTTGTAAACCTAAGAAGAAACTTAACTCTCCCACTAAATTCATTTCAAATTCACTTTCCATAAGTGAGATGAATTCGTTTAGCGAGGATCGAGTTAGTAGTTCCAAAAATTATATCATCTACATAGATTTGGGCTATAAAGATTTCTTTTCCTACGGTTTTAAATAAGGTTGGGTCGACTAAACCTTGGTTGAATCCTTTGGACTTAAGATAGATCGAAAGCCTTTCGTACCAAGCTCTTGGGGCTTGTTTGAGTCCATATAGGGCTTTCTTAAGTCTAAGGACATGGTCGAGTTTATCTAGATTTTTGAATCAGGAGGTTGGTAGCGTAAACTTCTTCCTTAATGTATCCATTCAAAAATGCTGACTTGACATCCATTTGAAACAATTTAAAACCTCGATGCGGCATATGCTAACAACATTCGGATGGACTCTAGTCTCGCTCACGGGCGTAGGTCTCATCGTAATCTAAACCTTCGACTTGACTAAACCCTTTTGCGACTAACCTAGCTTTATTTCTAACTACTTCACCTTTATCATCAAGTTTATTTGAAATACCCACCTTGTTCCAATAATTGATTTTTCTTTAGGTGGTGGTACTAATTCCCGGACTTCATTTCTAGTGAATTGAGCTAGCTCTTCTTGCATAGCAATAATCGATCGGGATCAAGAAGTGCTTGTTCAATAGTTTTGGGTTCGATTTTGGAAATTAACGAGATTTGACTAAGGTTTCGATATGAAGCTCTAGTTCGAACCCTAAATTTGGATCACCTATAACTTGATTGATAGGATGATTTGTTTGAGTCTTAGTGTGACTCGGGTTAGGGTCATCTATCACTTGGTCGATAGGATGACTTGGGTGAGTTCTAGTTTGACTTGGGTTAGAGTCATCTATCACTTGGTCGATAGGATGACTTGGGTTAGGACGAGATTCAAGTTCAAGATCAGTCGGGTTCGCTATAAGTTGATTTGCTAGTTGGTTTTGTTAAGGATTGAGCGGGTTCGTGTCCTTAAATCGAAAACTATATTAATGGTTTCTTCGACTCTAAGAGTGTCGTGATTGTATACCCTATAAGCTCTCTTGGTGGTTGAGTATCCTAGAAAGGTTCGATGAGGTTTTGGATTTGAATTTCCCTAGGTAATCCTTAGTGTTTAAGATATGTACCTTGCATCCAAATACCCTAAAGTACTTGATGTTGGTATTTTATCGTGATAAATCTCGTCTGAGGTCTTTTGGTGCCTCTTTACCATAAGGATCCTATTTTGGACATAGCAAGCCCGTACTAACGGCCTGCCCAAAATCTATCGGGTAGGTTATACTCGTTTAACATTGTCCTAGCGGCTTCTTGTAGGGTTCTATTTTTCCGTTCGACTAACCCATTTTGTTGTGGGGTTCTAGGACATGAAAACTCATGGTGGTATCCGTTTAGGTTACAGAAATCTGTAAACCTGTGGTTTTCGAATTCACCACCATGATCGCTTCTAAGTCTTTTAATCTTAAGGTTCTTTTGATTTTCGATTAACCTACAAAGATTGATTAGTTGGTCTAGGGTATCATTTTTATGTTTGATAAACCTAACCCAAGTAAATCTAGAATAGTCGTCAATTATGACTAAGCAAAATTGACTACCATTGAGTGACTTAGCTCCATGTGAATCAAATAGATCCATGTGTAGGAGCTCAAGAACACTTTTGGTTCGTTCTTGATTAGTTAATTGATATTGTGTCCTAGATTGTTTACCTTGTTGACAAGCATTACATATTTTATTATCCAAGTTGTTTAGTTTAGGCAAACCTATAACCAAGCCACTCGACTCATCTTGTGGGCGAGTCTTGGGTGCAGTGTCGAGTCTTGATTGCCATAACCAAGATTCCTCTTCTTTGTGTCATAAGACACTTGGTTGAGGAGTTGGGTAAATTTATTGTGTAGATGTTGCTACTCCTAGTTCCTTTAAGTATTATTTTAGATGTTGCATTTATTTTGATTACGCATTCATTTTCTAGAAATATGACCTTATAATTGTTATCACACAATTGGCTTACACTAAGTAAATTATATTGAAAGTTTTCTACTAATAAGACATTTTGAATTGTAAAGTTAGAGTTGAGCTCAATATCACACGATCCGATGATTTTGAGCTTGCGTTATTTCAAAGGCTCACCGATCCTTGTGTTTTGAATCGTAACTTCTAAAATTTGAGTTGATCCCCGGTCTTGTGTCGGGAGCAACCAGTGTCCAACATCCATTGATCCTACACATAAGGTAGTTGGATCGGATTTTGGAATTACTAAAGGGTTGTTTGTTAGTTTTTAAACCTAAATCATCTCACCTATATCTACTTGATCAATACATGTTATTCCTATGTGTTATTGTGAGATGACTTTCAATTTTACTTGATTAATTTTAATGAATTTAAATTAACCAACATTAGGTTAGATTCGATTTAGTCTAAGCTCATCAAGTAATCTTTTCAAGAGATTAGCTTCGGTCGTGGCGAGGCGAGGCCTTCTTTGATCGGAACAACGACCACTTCCTTAGACAAAGCTAATTTCAAGAAATTGATAACTCGACTTACTTGAGACTACGTCTTGGTCTAACTAGTTATTTTTGAAAAGAGGCTCCCCGAGGCTCAATCTTTTAAATAGGATTTTAGTTGGTTTATTTTTGAAAAGAGGCTCCCGAGGCTCAATCTTTTCGCAGGATTTTAGTTGGTTATGAGTCCTATCTAACCATTCTAAAAATAAAGGAAAAACTAAGCATGCAATTTCTAAGACTTAACAAAAATACATTTTGTATTGGCTCCCCTGGACCATTGAATCAGTGGGTCTATTCACATAGTGAATTTGGTCCTTAACCCAATACATGTTAGATCCTAAAGTTGACATCAAAGTGGTCTTAGGGACCCATGCTTGGACATTTTTCTTATGTTGGTTTACTATAGACATATATGACTTATTGGTTGTATTTGAGTTAAACCGAGTCCGGCCTTGTTGTACACGGCCCTTTGTGATCCAAGTAAGAGGTCAAGTCCTTGGATCCCAAAGTGAACCTTTCCAACGTGTTCCTAAGGTCTTGACTTGTGTTTTCAAAAGCGAGTTCTCAACTTCAAGCTTTTCAGCAGGTTGAGTCCTCCTCTTGAATACAGTAGTCGAAGAGGTTAGGAGACCTCATGTTTGAGAAGGTTAACCTCCTCAATTAGGGTCTCGACCTTGGACTCGGACTTAGCTAGTTTCTTATTTAAAAATTTAATTGCACCATACAAAGTATTAAGTAACGACCGACTTACCCTTAATGATTCTTTTGAACCGGATCTGGATCCGTGGCTTGTCTTGAATGGAAGCTCATCATCGGATTCGGACTCGGACTCTTCTTGGTTTAGTCGTGCTCATCGGCTTGGCCATTAGAGCTTGGATATTCTTCTTCCTCCGACAACTCCTCCCAAGTAGCGTTTAGCGCTTTCTTGGTCTTTGATGCGTTATTCTTTAGCTTTGGGCACTCGGACTTGATGTGGCCGACACTGTTGCACTCATAGCATCTAAAATTAGAAGTATTTGAATTAGGTTTAGGCTTACCTTGAGTTGTTGGTCGTTTTTAGTCTCTTGATCATCTTGAACTAGATTGACTAGTTCGGATTCTATTCGAGTCTACTTCCGATTCGGACTCTCTTCTTCCTTGGGGTGGCTTGCTTGCGGGCTTCTTCTTCTTGGAACCTGCAACTAATGCAATACTCTTCTCGGCGGACCACGTTAGTTTGCTCATGTAATTCAAGTTCGAAAACAATTCGTCTAACCTAATTTTAGAAAGGTCCTTGGAGACCTTGTAGGCATCGACCATGGATGCCCACAAGGTAGTCCTAGGAAGCGAGTTAAGAGAATACGATAAGGTCGCGATTCTCGACCTTTTGTCCGATGGCATGGAGTTGGTTGGCGATGTCTTGAATGAGCATGTAGTTGAGTTGCGGTCTCGTTTTCCTGCATTTTCAAGTTATACAATTTATTTAAAGTAAATCTCTTTTACATACCTTCGTGTCGTCGGTGCCTTCGTGTAGTTCCACTAGCTTGGTCCATAAGTCCTTTGCACTAATGAAGGGGCCGAGCCGTTGAGCTCTTCCTTGGACAACCCACATTGCAAGATTTGAGTTGCCTTGGCATCGGCTTCTACTTGTTTTTCATGGAATTTGACCATTGATCGTAACCCAAAGATTCACCATCTTCATTAATAGGAAGTGTGAAACGGTTTGGATTACGATCCACATCTCGATTTGGGTTTTAAGAAAGCATTCCATCCGACCCTTCCAATAGCGAAAGTCATTACCGTTGTAAAGCGGGGGTGAGGCGGTGCTAAACCCTTGAGATGGGCCATTTAAAACAAGAAGAAGAGCGGCGAAAAAGAATCTTGCAAACACACACGGAAAGAATATTCCAAGACTTTCGTCTTGGATTAGTAATCTTGAGAAGTAAAAAGATATATAAAATGTAACTTGCAAAAAGAAATAAACAATCAAATGCGAATGTCGTTGAAGTTCCGGAGGACAACCTTACTCGGGATCTAACCCGAAGGACAACCTTATCCGGATCCTAAAGCCTCTAATGCAATTCTATATGTAGGAGAAGATAAGCAAGTGAAATGATTATCACAGAAATAAATAAATAAAAATCTGTAAAAAAAGAAAAACAAAGCTAGATTGGTGGTTTCACGAATCTTAGCGCCCGACTCGATACCAATTGTTGGATCGAAAGTGTGCTAGAGGGGGTGAATAGCGTCTGTCGTTAAAAACTTTTGCAATAAGTAAAAAGCAAGTAGAGAATGCACAGTGAAATATAAAGTAGACAAGATATTTTTCGTGGTTCACAATCTTTCGATTGCTAATCCACGGCCCTAGTGATCCTTGATCACGTCACGGAGAGCAATTCACTAAAACCACTCCTCTTCGTTGGAAGTAGACAGCGATTACAAAAAGAAATCAAGGCAAAGGGACACTCCCCCTTTCCTTGTTACGATTAAAGCACAAAGACAATTTAAAGAAGTAGAACTTAAATAAATATACCGACAACTCTTATAAGTAGAAGATGTAGCTTTCGTTGTCGGCGGCACTTCGTCGTAGCAAATGTGAGTAGTAGTAGCGGCGTTACGACGGCGTGTTGAGAGCTCTTGAATTCTTGTCATTTGCTTGGCTTGAACATGTCTATTTATGGATATTGATCTATGAATTTAGACATAGGTAGTGTCCAAGGTGAGGTTCTTATCCCAACTCAAGGATGAGGTGTTTCATCCAACCACCTTGTGCCACCTCCAACCTTCTTGTGCGCCAACTCAAGGATGAGGTGTTTCATCCAACCACCTTGTGCCACCTCCAACCTCCTTGGGCGCCAACTTGAGGATGAGGTGTTTCATCCAACCACCTTGTGCCACCTCCAACCTCCTTGGGCGCCAACTTGAGGATGAGGTGTTTCATCCAACCACCTTGTGCCACCTCCAACCTCCTTGGGCGCCAACTTGTTGGAGCCATTCAACTTGTGCCACATCATGGGAGCCAACCATCTTGTGCCAACTCACCTTATTTTTGGCGTCCACCACAAGGAAGCTTGGTGATGGTTTGGATGTCCACCTTGATGCCACATCACCCTTTGTACCAAAACACGAGTCAAGTCCAAATTCACCCTTGAAATTGAGCTCTTCTCGAGGTGGAACTTGACTAGGTTGGTATGTAGTCAAAGGGTTTTGGGACCTGATACAAGTTAGCTTAAAATATAAAGTACGATGGTTCTAACCATCTGATCTCGACCTAGACCTTCCATTGGAGGTATTGGGTCGGATCTACGCTTAACGACCTTGCTTCGCTTTCACACGAGCTTACCTTGTAGCCTCGCTTCCGGTCTTCACCCGAGTACCTCGGCTTCCTCCGAAGTCCCTCTGGCGTTGCCCGACCACCTCGGTTCCCACCGGGTGTCGCAGACCTTCCGCTCAACTTTAGCATTTCTGCACACTTAATTGAGCTCGTAAGATAACAAATATACCCTTAACTATTGAGCCTTTTGGCATAATCAAAATACCGGTTCGACTTTGGTGCCCACTGCCCACTGCACCAACAGAAAGGTTCCAAGCTTGACACTATAGCGAATTCTGCCACTAATGCAGAATACATTGCAGCTTTGGAAGCAGCAAAGGAAGCGGTTTGGATCAAGAAGTTCATCTATGTACTTGATGTGGTCTCATCAATGATCTAAACATGTGCTTCGCTACTATCATCTTATCAGAGAGATCATCAGTAGGAAGGAAATACAAATCAAGAAAATCCCCACTGAAAGGAACTTAGCGGATCCTTTGACTAAGGCATTACCTCAAAGTAAGTTTGAGGGTCATGTTACAACTTATGGTATTGGATACCGTAGCGATTGGCATTAGGCCAAGTGGGAGTCTATTAGTAATATATGAGAGATATCTTAAGGAAATCACCTTATGTATGAACCATTTATATGATAAATGAAGATTCACTATTTGAGTATACATGATTTCATGTATTTGATTGGATCTTAAACTCATTTACTGAATGTCCGCGATACGACTCACAGCATGAGAGAATTTGTGATTGGATCACAACTAGTGAGTATCTCAATATGTGTAATTGTGATGTATCAGAATTATCCCTAGTCGATGAATTGATGGATTTGGACACCATCAATTCTGTCGAGACTAGCACGAGGTATACTCCTTGGTGTATCCAAGCAGCTGATTCTCACTGGCTGGAGACATTGTGATGTCTGGAGTTAATCATGGATGCTAGTTATGGTAACTAGTTCATTGGAGTGACCAACCGTAAGACTTCATATGGTTCTCTGCATATATAGATATGTCAATGAAGTTCTTACTGTAGCTTAAGTGTGATGTTCCTTTGACTTGAGGTATTCAAGTCATCTTGATCATAAAGACTTATGCTTTGACATCTTAAGCAAGTATCTCTGAGGAGATGTGGACCCAGGATGATTGGGTATAAGTCGAAGTGATCGAAGGTGTTTGAATAGCCTATAAAAGATTCACCACTCCTTGCGAGGAGATGTATACCCATGGCCTCTCGTCAGATTGTTACTAAAGTCTTTGGCTAAAGCATTACATGTTTAGAGTAAGGTACTCTTCGATACATGTGCAGTAACTAGAATCCGTAAGACGAGGAAATGATACTTGGGCTAGGTGTAACGTAGTCAGCCTAGTGGAGACTGACACTATAGACCATGTCCTGAACCAAGTGGGTATAAGAAGAGTGAAGGGAATGGGGCACGATTCATTCGAGCTGCTGAAGGGTTTCAAAAATAGTTCTGGATCAACCGTTGATCTTTTCTATTAATTGGGGATCATAATGTACTACTAGGTGCCACTCATGATCGTTCTATAATTAATGGTTAATTATAAACAACCAACATAAATCGAGAACCTATTTGGTCACACGCACAACGAGCGTAATCCGAAGGATTTAAAACGAGCTTGAGAATGAGATTCTCATACCGAGAGAAACTGGGTTTGGTTGGACCAAACATGGAGTGAGCATGAAATCGTTTCAGTCGCAATGGAAGCGTGGATGGGTCGTGTCTTATGAAGACATAATGGATGAACCAAAATGGTTTGGTTCTAATCCAATGGAGGAGAATAAACCAAAGGGTTTGGTTTATTTTAAACGAATGAACCAAAGTTGGTTCAGTTTGTTTTAACTTAAAATAAACCATCATGGTTTGATTTATTTTAACTTAAATTAATGGAGCAGGTTAACGGGCCTTATGGTTATGATCGAATAACCATTAAGAGAATTAGTTCTCTATAAAAGAGGGCTTAAGGGTTTGTTAAGACCTAATCCAATTCCCTTAACTTAGAGTTGCCGCCCACCTCCTCCCCTTGTAGAAGTCAGCACCAACTCTAGTGCCGCCGCCCATCTCCTCCAACCGGCGACCAGCTGCTGCCGTCTTCTCCACTTGCCGGCGTCGAGCTGCTGCCGGAGGAGCTCCAGTGATCATCCTTGGCTCCGGCGACAAGGTGAGCACATTGCTTTCCTTATTTGGCCGGCGCAAGGTCTCCACCAAAGCTATCCAGTTTTCTGGACAACTTGTTTCCTGTTGGATCGAAGCGGATCGCTAGAGGGGGGGTGAATAGTGATAAAAACTTTTTCTTTTAAATCGTTCGGTAGACAATTAAACGCAGTGGAAATGTAAATAAAAATTAAATGAGACAAATAGTTTTTTTACTTGGTTCGTAGCCTTCGGCTACTACTCCAAGGCCCTAACGGTTCTAGACCATATACGGAGGGCAATTCACTAAAACACTCCTCCTCATTGGAGGTAGGAGTTTTACGATTACAAAAACCTTCGAAGCACAAGATAGAGAGACAAACCCTCTCTTCTATTAAAATGAAATGCAACGGTAGAAAGCCTCGATTAACAAACGAATTGAAAGATTAAAAGAAATGACAAAACAAGATTATACCAACAACTCGAAGATAGGACTTAAACTAGGGTTGTTGGCAGCACTTCATTGTCGTAGAGTTATCGGAGAGTCGCAGTGTTGTGGAGGCTTTTGAGCACTTAGAATTGATGATGAAACCCTAGGTTAGGACCTCCTTTTATAGCCTTTGAGCCCCTTTTTGAGAGGAACCCTAGCCAATCATATTTGAGCACCACTCCCCTTGAAATTTGGTGAAAAACCTTGACTCCTCGAAGCTGATCCTTTGACCATCAGTGGACTGATGGTCATCATCAATCGACTGATGGCAGCATCAGTCGAGTGTTAATCCTCGGCGATCGGTGATTGATGGCGGTCGAGTCCTCAGTGGCGGTCGGGATGCTTCGCAAGTCAAAGTTAGCTCAACAAAAACATAATTTCGACGGTCGTCGACCGTCCGATCTCAACCTAGACCATCTATAGGATGTCTTTGGTCGGATCTATGCTTAAGATCATCCCCGTAACGAGGATACGAACTCACTTACGCTCGCACACACGAGCTTACCTCGATACTTACGTGTTGCTTTTGCTTCCGACCTTCCACTCGATTCCTTCGGCTCCCTCCGAAGTCACTCGAGTGTTGCCCGACCACCGCGGCTTCCTCCGGGTGTCGCTAGCCATCAGCTCCAGCTATAGCAATCTTCTGCACACTCAATTCAGCTCGTGAGATAACGACATGAGCTTAACTTTGTATCGTTTGCTATAATCAAAACTCAGGTTCGACTTAGGTGCCTACTGCACCAACATTTCCTTCTTGTCGGAGCGTTGTTTGGACGACGTTTGGAGCTTCGAAAATGCCTCCCTTGCCGGGGATTCGATCTCCGACAATCCTCATAGGTGGAGGACGAAGGATTCGTCAAATGGTTGACGAATTCCTCTCCGGAGAAATGAGTTTTTGAGGACTCGTTTTGGATCCGAATTTTGATTCGGATCGTGATCTTCTCTCGATCACATCGTCTTCAACACGAGGCTAGTAACCCGTACGAAGACGAGGATCATGACTTAGTGAAGTCATCCCGAAGATACTCGGTGTGGATACGGATAGAGACGATTCTAGCGAGGATCGTTTCGGTTGATGCCTTTCCCGCTACACGTGATACGTAAGGTATACGTAGTTAAATTTCCTTTTATTGCAAAATTTAAATTTACGGTTATGTCTACACATGTTGTACTATACATGCGTGTGATGTGTGTCTTGTAATAAATTAGATTTATTATTTTATTCCTTCCACTGTGCACATGTTTATGAAACATGTTCGAACATACACTCGCCGCGGTGCCGGAAACCCAACAATAGTCGAAGCCTCCACTTCAAGAATTGAGGGGGAGCTTAGATCTTCAACCTTGGAACAAGAACAAGAGGAGGAGCCCTCTACCTCTGAGAGAAATGAAGAAAAAGTTCAAAATTCTCTAATCATTCAAGAAGGTAATTTAAATACAATTGTTAAAGATAAAAGTCATATAATATACTTTGAGTGTAGGGAAGTAGGGCACTATAAGAGTAAATGCCCAAAAAGAGTCAAGAAGGCTCAACCGACACCAAGGGCCAAAGAAAATATAAAGGAAGTCAGAGTCTCAATTCACAAGAGCAAGGAGCATATAGTATGCTTCAAGTGCAACACAAATGGGGACACTACCGAAGCCAATGTCCTAGGGGGAGGCTCCCTCAGAAGGGCAAAGGAGAGAGTTCAAATGTAGGGGGAGCTAAGGCAAACCCTAAGGTAAATTTAAATAAAGCTCTTCCTTTACACAATGTTAGAAAGCATGCTCATAATTTTAATGCACTTGCTATTGTTCACAAAAAGCATGCTAGAAATAGATTTTATTGTTTAGGTGCTAAGCATGTAAATTTATCTAAGGATAATACTAGATCAATCTTACCTAAAGATAGGAAGGTAGAAAATAACAATTTAGGCATTAATTCTAAATGGACTAGACATATGTCTAGAAAGAAGAATATCTCAAGAAACAATGAAAAATAAAAAATTGACGTATTAGAAAAGGAAAATCAAGCTTTGAGATCAAAGCTTGAGAAAATGGAGAAGATCCTAAGGAAGATGGAAAATATGATTTTAGGGTCAAAGGACAAGCAAGGCTTGGGTCACAAGCCTTGGTCCAAGGTAGCTAAGGCTACTTATCATAATGTTCCATATAATTATGGAACGAGTTCTAGGTCTAGGAATGTCAAGGTCAAAAGGGAGGTCATCCCTAGAGTTGACCATGATGTGCATCTAGTAGCTAAGGTTTCTATAAAATCTAGGAAAGCCACTAACAAGGTTACAAGGGAAGCAATCCCTAAGGTTAACCTTGACAAGACCAAAATGACCAAGGCTTCCAAGCCTAGGAGAGTCATTAGGAAGGTACCAAGGGAAGATATCCCTAGTGAGTACCTAGTTACCCCTAGAAGCTCCAATAGGTATTGGTTTCCTAAGAGCGTGATCCCTTCATGCTAGATGGATTAGGGTGTGTCAACTTGGATTGGTTGGGTAGTTAACCTAACCATAACAAAGTTGACACTTTAGATCATTTTCAAGGTTATAGGTACCTTGGAAATAAGTTTGATCAAATCCTAAAGTATTTTAGGATGTGCCAATATCATTTAAGAAGTTTGAAAAATTAATCAAATTGGCACAACTTAGGTCTTAGAGTCATAGTGTGTCATTTTGGATTTTTGGCACACTTGGGAGATAAGTAGTATCATCGCAAAATTGGATTTAATTCTATAAATGGCAATTAATACTAAAATTTAGGTATTCTCATACCTTTATATTTTATTTTTTATGATTTGTTTGTCATTTACCATGTCATGATTATGCTTAGGTATAGTTTAATGTCATGTATGTTTAAATTTCATTTATATGTCATGACATCATGATTATTGACACATGTTTAATTATGCTATCATTTATGTCATAATCATCATTCATGCATTAATGAAATTGAGTTAAGGACAATGGCATGATTTGAAGTCCCATTTATAAGGGAATCAAATAGAGTTGCCTGCATCAGACCTTAGTATAGGTATAATCAACACCCACATCTCATATCAAATTGATATGTGTGTGTATTGATACACTCTAGACACACATCAAATTGATATGTGTGTGTCTGCTCCATGCTAGGAAAAGAGTAAAGTTCAAGGTGCATAGATGTTGCATCTAGATGAACTCAAACTCATCTTATATCATAGGTATAAATCATGAAAAAAGCTAGTATACAAGTCATGTATACTTAGCCCATAGATCATGATTAAAATTAAGGTTTTGAAAACATTTTAAAATCATTTTGAAAAATCTTGGTGAAGCCTATCTTTTGATAGTAATCACCAGTGAGAAGATTGAAACAAAGTTGGCCTAAAACATTGAAAGTTTTAATACTTTTGAACTTTATATCATTCTTTGAATTTAAAAGTTATTTTCATAGAAAATTATTTTCCCCCTATAGTGTTTGGCATAAGTAATGTGTGGTTGAAATTTCATGATTTTTTGAATTTTCTAGAATTATTTATATATTTCTGAATTTAGTCTAAAAATTAAAAGTCAAACCATGAGTCGGGCCTCATTGAGTCGCCACTGATCGAGAGCTTTCTACAATCATATTATCACTATTTTGGCTTGCCAATGTTGGTTTAAGCCATTTGACCATAACCCTAGGCTAGATAACTACTCCTACACCTCTAATGTGCTTAGACAAGCATTGAAAGGGTAAGATTTTCATTGGAAATGAATTGGGGAGTTAATTAGGGTAAAAATCATCTTCTAAAGGAGTTTAAAGTTCAGGTTTGAACTTTTATCCTTATTTTCTATTTTTTTTAAGGTTTCTATTGGATTAGGAACTCTCCAAAGACATTATTGGTGCAATGGTCTAGGAGGAGTAAGCTTTTAGTGGGAGATTATCCATCTAGGTATGATGGATGATGATTTACAAAAAGGGGGAAAATAGAAGATTGCTTTTCATCTAGTGATAGATCACTAAGGAGAATGAAAGCATTCAAGATGAATTTTGACCAAGAAGGAGTAGGAAGAATCTTATTGAAAATGAGACATGGTAAACCTTGGTGGATTTTTTTGATGTGTGTCAAGAAGGGGGAGAAATAGAAGGGGTTAAGTTAGGTTTTAACTTAGGATACCCTAATTTTACACTCAACCCAAAAAATTTCAAAAATTTGAAATTCTGAATTGGGAACACTTTGTTATGCTTTGGCATAAGAAAAGTCAAGTTGGGTTATGGGATAACCTAACTTAACGGTATTGTCAAACATCAAAAAGGGAGAGATTGTTGGTGCAATCAACCTAGGTCACGATTGACCAGACTCGAGTGGGACTCGAGTAGGGTTTTGATGTTCGATAATAGTTGACAATATGATTTGACCATATGACCAGTGGATGGTATGGGACATCCAAGATCATATGAGGGAGATTATTGGAGAAATCCAAGTTGATCAAGGTTGACCGGACACTTGGTGTGGAGAAGTCCAAGTTTGGTGACTGGTAGGGAAAAGTCCAAGTTTGGATTCTTGGAAAAAGAAAATCCAAGTTGGTCAAGGGAGACCGGACACTTCGTGTTGGAAAGACCAAGGGGAGTTGGCGAGGGAAGTCCCGACAGGTTTGAGAGACCGTGCTTGGATAATGAAATCCCGAATGGGAAGTCTTGGCAGTGAAGTCCCAGAGGCATAGCCTCTTGGCAGTGAAGTCCCGGATGAGGATTCTTGGCAAGGGAAGACTCGACTAATCAAGGAGATTGAGCTTGACAAAAGGGAAGTCCCAGAGGCGAGGCCTCTTGGCAAAGGTAGACCCTAGAGCATGACAATGGCTAATGGAAATACATGAAGGCTAGCACATGGATAAAGAGTCACGGACTCGAGGGATCTGGGAGGTGTGAGGCTGATAGAAGTGGGTTGAAGGCTTAGGGTGAGTATCAAGTATGAGGGGATCATACTTGGAGTGTTAAATATCAGTGTAGAAGTATAAGAGTGGATTGTCAGTTCGGTTCAGTCGACTAGGCTTTGTTTGTAGGCAAACAGAAGCAAGGTGACCTCGACCAGCACCTCGACTAGAGGCTAGTCGAGGCAGTGCCTCGACTAGACCACTCGACTGGTGCCTCGACTAGTCATTCTAGATGGAGGCATAGAAGCGAGGCGCACTCGACCAGTGCCTCGACTAGTGGATAGTTGAGGCAGTGCCTCGACTTGATCACTCGACCAGCGCCTCAATTGGTCCAGCATAGGTATGAAAACAACTACTCAGAAACAAGCGACTCGACTGGCACCTCGATTGGAGTTCCAGTCGGGGCAGTGCCTCAACTGGCGAAGCGACTGTTGCAGATCCGGAAGCTTCGATGGAGCTCTATAAGAAAAAGTTTGAGGGTGTCTTCGAGTAAGGTTTTGGAGGGGTGATTTGAGGCAAGGTCCTACTACATTTTAGGGCCTTCATAGTCATCCCAAAGCAACCAACAAGCAAAGATTCAAAAGCCCTAATTTGTAAAGTGTGCTCACTTGCTCTTCCATTTGCTTTTGTTATTGTTGTAGTTGTTTGTTGTATCTCGTTCTTATTATTATAAGAGACTTGTAAGAGGTTCCTCCACCTCCGGTGTGTCACCGAGAAGGAGAAGTTTGATAGTGGTGGTTTGCATCACTAGAGCTCACTAGGGCTCGACCGTGGAGTAGGAACTAGGGTTTCAAACCATGTTAAATCTGTGTGTTGCTGTGTGTATTATGTCTTGTGCCTGTATTCATATTTGTATTTATATTTTCGCTACATACTAACGATTGTAGACAAGCACGATGAATTCCATCATCGATCGACATGGATTGCTATTCACCCCCCCTCTAGCAGCGCCAACGGTCCTACAAGTTTTCAGGACCAACCCCTTTAGCTGGCAATGAGTGAGTTTTATGGAGGCATTCCTTCTGAACGAAGGCCGAAATGGGAACCTCATGTGACCTCATCTCTATGTCTTTACTCTCGAGCTTTCCACAGACGTCGTCAACTAATGCGATTACTTTTTAGATATCGTTTGTTTAGCTTTCAAGAGAGGCAGTGTTTTCATGTCCACAACAATATCCCTGTCAAAATCAATAAACATCAAAAGACAGCCGCCGGAGTTCCCAACTTATGACCCTATGATGCTTAAGTTAGATACGGAGATCAAGAGATGAAATATGGTGTCAGTTCTTCACGCACTTAGGTTATCCACTCGTAACGTTGCTTGTCAGGTTATTAATGTTGAAGATTCAGAGATCATGCACAATAGAATAAAGCAAATAAAATAATTTTATTCCATCCCAGACATCCCCTGGGGGCCAGGAAAACTTTCTTTGGCATAATCGCATGAAAACACACAAGGAGAAGGAGAAGTTATACCTTCGGGATTCTTTTGAATCCATCGAAAACACAAGCAAGACCAATGGGCCTTGCCTCTATCAGTATCCATGCCGAGATCTCCTGAGACACCTCCTAAAGCAGCAAGCCTTTGTCTCCGATTGGTGCTAACCAACTGGCGGAGACAAGAGAAGAGGAGAGAGGAAAAACGACTACCAAGGGAAAACCTAAACCAATTCTATTTCCAAAGATTATCAAGGGATCTATTTATAGATATCTTGATTAGGTCATCTTAGGAGGCTTAAATGGAACATATCTTACCATAATTATCCCATAATTAAGGCAAAAACAACCCAAGATTTTTTCATAAGAGTAAATCTCCAAAATCGGTGGAGACGTGACACGGCCATGTGGATTCACATGGCATGATCGTGTGGATTCACATGGTCATGTGGATTCACATAGCATGACTGTGTGGATTCACATGGCCTGGTCATGTGTCCTTCTGGACACAACCTAGACTTTGGCCGTTTTTTGCCAGAGCTAGGCACAACCCTTGCCAGGTTAGGCACAATCATGTGAGGCTCTATATGGTCTGTTTGACTTCTTTCAAGTGTGATATAGCCGTGCTAAGTCCGATAGGGCCATAGGAGGTTCCATAGCCTCCGTTTTGCACCCCCTTGGTATGGTGCAACCAGAAATATTCTTTCTAAATGAGAATCTCATTCTCAGACTTGTTTTACATCTCAAGATCACCCGTAGTGTGTGTGACCCACTAGGTTCCCAGTTATGTTTGCCATTCATAATAAACCCTTAATTATGAATAGATCATGAGTGGCACCTAACAGTACATCATGACCTCCAATTGAACGGAAAGTCTAAATTGACTTCAGAATATTTTCTGAACCTTTAGCAGCTTCAGTTATTCATGCCTTGTTTCTTTCACTCGTTCTATACCTACTTGGTTTAGTACATGGTCTCTATGTTCGTCCCCACTAGGCTGACTATGTCACACCTAGCCCAATTTATTTTCCTTGTCCTATGGATTAAAGTTACTCCTACATGTTCCCAAGAAGACCATCTTCTTAACATGCTTACTCTGGCCAGAGACTATTGAGTAACAATCCTGATAAGATGCCTAGGGTATACATCTCCTTTATCAGGAGTAGTGAATCCTCTTTGGGCTATTCAAACACCTTCGATCACTTTGGCTTGTTGGTGCAATCGACCCAGGTCACGATTGACCGAACTTGAGTTTGACTCGAATAGTATTTTGATGTTAGACAAAATGTATGACATGCGAGTTTCATGGAAAATCCAAGCATGGGGCTTGGTGTTGGGAAAATCCAAGCATAGGGCTTGGTGTTGGTAAAGTCCAAGTGTGTAGCCTTGGCATGGAAAATCCAAGCATGGGGCTTGGTGTTGGTAAGTCCAAGTGTGTAGCCTTGGCAATGAGAAGTCTTAATGACTTGGCAAGGTCACTAGTCTCGTAGGCTCAGGGTCCATGAGTCGGTGAAGGATGGCATTGCGGAAATCGTGCGCTTGGTGCATCTGAGGGACCATCAGACGGGGAGCGAATGGAGTGAGGCCAAAGGGAAGCAGACTTCGAGGGCAAGACACGAAGGATGACATTGCAAAGCCATGCGCTTGGTGCATCTGAGGGACATAGGCCGAGGGGAGAGAGCTTCAGTGGGGAACTCCATGAGAGGATGAGGTGGACTTGGCCAAGTGGCTAAGACGAAATGTTGAACACTCAAACATGATGTCTGAGGTTTTACCCGATGGTCGAATGCTCAAACAAAGTGTTTGTTTGAGGTTTTACCCGATAGCAGTCGACTGGTATAGGTGTCGGTTCGACTGATCCAAATCGAGCTAGTTGGCATCGGAGCACGTAACGCCGATAGTCGATCGAAAGTGGCATACCGCTGGCCGATCACAATGTTGGCAATGACCGCCAATGTTGGCAAATCGATCATGAAAGCTGCTGGTTTTTCCAATGTGGATCGAACCATTGTGAGACAACAGCTACAGGGGCAGTTAGATTTGGACTTTTGGCAGTCGATTGCCTGGCACGGAATCAGCCCGAGACAAGCATAAAATGAGGAGCTTGGGGAGGATTTCCACAACCGCTTTTGGGGAGGTTTTGAAGGGGAATTGTTGTTGCATTCCAGACCTTCAAGAGCAAACCAAAACAAGCAACAAGCAAGTGATTAAAGCCAAGTGTTGTAAAGTTGTTCTTTACTTGTATTTCATATTGTCTTTGTATTTTACTTGAACTTTTGTATTACCTATTGTAATTGCTTGTACGAGGTTTCTCTACCTCCGACTTATTGTCGAGAAGGAGTTTGGTTAGTGTCGTGCACATAACTCAAGCTCGTTGAACTCACCCCGTGGAGTAGGAACCCTAAGGTTCCGAACCATGTATATCGGTTACCTATTGTGATTGTGTGCTTGTGTTTATTTTTTTATTTCGTATTTGCATTTCTGCTGCGTATATTAACGATCATTGTAGACAAAGCATGCAAGAACGAACGATTACCATCAAGTACACGAATTGGGCTATTCACCCCTCTCTAACCGGCCATCGATCCTCCAACAAGTGGTATCAAAGCGAGGAGCTTACCGTCGGACTCATCGCCGCTATAAGCAACCGAAATGGTCGGCATCAATATTCGTCCACTAAAATTTGAAGGTGACTTTTCTTGGTGGAAGAAAAGGATAGAGGTATACTTTGAAACCGATTTCGATACAATGCTAATCATTGAAAATGATTTTGAAGTACCTAGGGGTGAAGACAACAAGCTGTTAGGAAAGTCAAGATGGACCGAGGAGCAACGACAACAATTCAAGACAAATGTTAAGGTAGCAATTATGCTAGTAAAATTGATACCAAACACTATTTTGTATAAAGTAGGTGAATATAGGGATGCGAGGGAATTATGGAGCAAGTTGGTAAAATTCCACGAAATTCCTGAACTGACACAAGTATAGAAGGATGCTGAGGAAGAGTGTTCATCCTCTCAAGCTCAAGACAAGGAAAGCACATTATCATCCCAAGAGCTCGAGGATTTGGAAGTTGAAAGATGCTCAACATCTGAAGTGGAGGAAACCTCCACCTCTAGCATTGAGGGGGAGGAAAGATCTTCCATCTCAGAGCAAGAACAAGAAGAAGCATCTACATCTGAGAGAAGTGAAGATCAAGAGGCTTCCACTACCCTAGGTAACTCAAATGCAATTCCAAATAGTAAAGATCATATAATTTTCTTTGAGTGTAGGGAGAAAGGGCATTACAAGAGTAAGTAACCAAAATTTGTTGGTGCAATCGGCCCAAGTCATGATTGACCAGACTCGAGTTTGACTCGAGTGATATTTTGATGTTTGACATAGGATGTTTGACAAAGTGGTTTGACATTGATGTTGGACATTGATGTCGGTTAATATGTTGGAGAGATTGTTGGAGCAATCGACCTAGGTTATAATTGACTGGACTCGAGTTTGACTCGAGGGAGACTTTGATGGTTGACTAGCGTTGACATGTGATCATGGGTAAGTCCAAGCATTGGTCTTGGCAAGGTAAAGTTCAAGTCATGGGTACTTGGCATGGAAAGTCCAAGTCATGGGTACTTGGCATTTGGGAAAGTCCAAGTCTTGAGTACTTGGCACAAAGGAAAGTCCAAGCATGGTCTTGGCATGGAAAGTCAAACATGGGTTGGCAAGGGAAAGTCCAAGCTTGAGTCTTGGCATTTGAGAAGTCCAAGGGGATTGATATTGGTGGCGTAAAGTCCAAGCGGAGTCTTGGAGGCGTAAGTCCAATGTGCCTTGGCGGTGTTGACACCGTTAGCATGACATAGCTGAGGGAAGCACCTAGAGGCTAGCGCAATGGATGAACAAGTCATGGATGACTTGGAGGGATCCGAGAGGCGTGAGGCTGATGGAGGTGGCTAGAAGGCTTAGGTCTAGGCTAAGGGTGGTCTAGAAAGTATGGGGGCACCATACTTGGGTTAAAACCTCATTTTTTAGGTTGGCAGTCGACTAGCATTATGGCCGGTTCGACTGTCGTGAGTCGACTTGAGTTCGACTGCCGTTTAAGAGCTAAAATTGCTCGCAATGATCGCTCATCGAGCGATTGGTGATGTCGGCGAATCGATTGCTAGTTCGACCACGAGTACGCGACGTTCCGTAGCCCGGGCGATTACGCTACCGGGCAATGATCGCCAATGTTGGCGATGACTGCCAAGAGATCCGTTGGAGTTTTTCCAGTGTTGATCGAGCCATTGTCTCACGGCAACAGTGGCATCAGTCGACTGGTGACTTATGGCAGTCGACTGATAGGCGGAAATCCAGGTCGCGCGCAAGGATAAAAGGAGCTCGACGGGAGGGTTTTTAGAAGTGATTTCTTGGACGTTTTTGAGGTGATTTGCTGCTGTAAATCAGGGTCTTCAACCACGGTTCAAGCGATCAATAAGCAAGCAATCGAAAGGCATTTGTAAAGCATTTTCTTTACTTATATTGCATTGTATCTCATTTTATTTGCTTGTTTTTATTTGATTATTGTTGTAATCATCTTGTACGAGGTTTCTCCGCCTCCGGATTGTTCCGAGAAGGAGTGTTTTATAATGGTGTGTGATTGGCATCGCTAGGGTTCGTACGAACCCAATCCGTGGAGTAGGAACCGTTCAGTTCCGAACCACGTTATATCCTTATGTTTGTATGCTTGTTATTGTGATTGTTGTTTCATTTCTATATTCTGCTGCGTACTAACAATCATAGGCAAGTGAACGCAATCAAATTCCATCTACGTACGGTAAACGCGCTATTCACCCCCCCCCTCTAGCGGGCACACAGGTCCCAACAAGTGGTATCAGAGCCCGCGGCTCTTCTACGGATTAACAACCTGGAGTCAAGACGCTAGAGAAAAAGATGGAAGTCCGAGGACAATTGGGATGGGATATCAACACCCCAATTCCGTATGCCTTCTATGGACGAGAAGGTTTCAATTCTTAGAAGGCGAGAATTGAAGATTTTTTTATGATGAGAGACCTTGAGGAGTGGTCCGCGTTGATGGAAGGATTTGAATATCCTAAGGGACCAAAGGGAGGGTTTCTCAAGAAGAAGAAGTGGAGTGAGGAGCAACTCCAACAATTCGATAAAAACAAGAAGGTAATCAAATTCATTTTTGATTTAATTCCTAATGACCTCTTGTGTAGCCTAGGTGACTATGTAGATGCCAAGGAGCTATGGAGCGATTTGGCCAAGCTTCATGAAAATCCATCATCAATCCAAGAAGAAGAAGAAGAAGAAGAGGAGGAGTGCTCACCCTCTCAAGCTCAAGCAAGCACATCCCCATCTAAAGAGCTTGAGGAGTCGGAAGTTGATAGGGAGTCGACTTCCGAATTGGAGAAAGAAGAGGTGGAAGAGGTGGAAGAAGCATCCACCTCAAGGATTGAGGGGGAGGAGAGAACTTCCACACCGGAACATCAAGAAGAAGCTTCCCCATCCGGTCAAGATGAAGAAGTTTCAATTCCAACACCTACCACCACCATAGGTAACCCAAACATATCAATTTGTAATAAAAATTATATCATATGTTTTGAGTGTAGGGAAGATGGGCACTACAAGAGCAAGTGCCCAAAGAAGGTTAGGAAAGCTCCACCGGCACCAAAAGTCAAGGATGTCGATGCCCCAAGTCAAAAGAGCAAGGAGCATATCATATGCTTCAAGTGAAACTCAAAGGGACATTACCGGAGTCAATGTCCTAGGGGGAGCAAAAAGACCCAAGAAGGAGCTACACATGTAGGGGGAGTTTCCAAAGCTAACCCTAAGGTATTTTTGAATAAAGCTTTTTATTCAAATAATGTCAAAAAGCATGCTAGAAATAATTTTAGCAATCTTGCTATTTATCAAAAAGAGCATGCTAGAAATAGAGAATGTTGCTTAGGAGCTAAGAAGGTCAACCTTAGGAGTAAGGAGAAATTTGAGACTAATGTCCCTAAAAATAACTTATCTAAGGACAAACCTAGGTTAAATAACTCTAGAAAATTTTTACCTAGGGAGACCATTAGAAAGGTGCAAGAGCACCTAGGTTTTAATCCTAAATGGACTAGGCATATGCCTAGGAAGTCCCATGCCCAAAAACCAAATCAAAATTCTAAAGTTGGACAATTAGAATTAGAGAACCAAGCCTTGAGGTCAAGGCTTGAAAATCTTGAAAAGACCCTTAAGGTTATGCAAAATCAAATGCAAGGGTCAATTAGTCAAACTTCTAGGTCAAAATCTCAAAGTCAACATTTAGGACCCAAGAAGCAAAGTCACTCAAGGGCAAGAATGGTTTGGGTCTCAAACCTAAGCCTAAGGTGGCTTATCATAGTGTTCCATTAGATTATGGAACACTAATTAGGTCTAGGAAGACCAAGGTCAATAGGGAAGTCATCTCTAAAGTTAACCAAAGGTTGTGCCTAGTGGCTAGGGTTTCTAGGAAACCTAGGGTGGCCACTAAGAAGGTTATTAGGGAGGCAATCCTTAAAGTTAACCATGGAAAAACCCAAATGACCAAGGCTAACAAGCCTAGAAGGGTCATTAGGTGGGTATCTAGGGAGGTTATCCCTAAGGAATACCTAGTAAGCCCAATGAGCTCAAATAGATTTTGGGTTCCTAGGAGCGTGATAGATTCACGCTAGATGGGGTTAGGGTGTGACAACCTTGATTGGATGGGTAGTTAACTCAACCATGATAAAGGTGGCATTTTTAGGTTATTTTCAAGGTTAGGGTCACCTTGGAAATACATTTGAGTCTTAATCCTAAAATATTTTAGGATGTGCCAATATAATTTGAGAAGTTTGATAAAATGATCAAATTGGCACAATTTAGGTTTAGAGGTTGGTGTGCCATTTTGGGTTTTTGGCACACTTGGGAGAAAAGTAGAAATATGGCAAAATATGATGAATTATATCAAATGGTAATTAATATTAATATTTAGGCATTATTGTACCTATATATTTTATATGTCATGCTTTGTTTGCCATATAACATGTCATGACATCATGCTTACTTTTATTCATTGTATATGTCATGTTCATGTTTTAGGATTAAGGTTTTTAAATGTCATGTGTTTTTAGATTTTATCATATGCCATGACATCATGATCATTGGCCATGCTTAAATATTGCTATCTTTATGTCATGATCATTTCATGCATTAAATTGATTAAAATTGAACTAAGGACAATGTCATGACTTGAAGTCCCATTTATAAGGGAATCAAGTAGGGTTGCCTAAGAAATGCATGAAACCCTAGATTAAATGAACCAAAACCCACATCTCACATCCAATTGACATGTATGTGTATTTATAGACCCTAGATACATGTGAGATGCTAGGATATGAGTTAAGTTCAAGGTGCATAGTGTTTGCATCTAGTTGAACCCAAACTCATCTTAACTCAACATGTGGATCATTGGGAAAGCTTGTGTACAAGTCATGTACATAGAGCCCAAGGAATGTGATCCAAAATAGGTTTTCAAAAACATTTTGAAATCATTTTGAAAAACCTTGGTGAAGTCTATCTTTTGATAGCAATCACCATTGAAAGAGTTGATACAAAATAGGGCCAAAACATTGAAAATTTCAATGGTTTTGAGTTTTGTATCAAACTCACTATTTTATGGATAAAATAATTTTCAAATATTTTTCCCCCATTATATTGACTATAAGTAATATACGTATCAAGTTTTGTGATTTTTCAAAATACATAGAATTACTTATGACTTTGTGAAATTGAAATTTAATTTATCGATCAGCCCCTTTGTGGCGATCGGTGATGAGTGATCGAGTTACTAATAGAGTCATTGCCAGGTCTGTTTTTGGGTTAATAAGGTTTGTTTATCCCATTTTCAGCCATGGTAAAGGTCCCTAACTACTTCTAACCCTAGGATATGCTTTGGGAAGCATTATAAAGGGTGAAAATCCATTGGATATGGATTAGGAGAAGTGTTAGGTCAAAGTATCAAATTTAGGGTATGGAAAGTTCAAGTTTGAACTTAGAACATTAATTTTGATGGTTTAGAGTTTCTATTGGCTTAGGGACTTCCCAAGGACATTGTTGGTGCAATGGTCAAGGGGTAGCAAGCCTTTAGGGGGAGTTATCCATCTTAGGATGATGGATGTGTTTCTCCTCTTGAAGGGGGAGAAGTTATTGGGAGAATATCATCAATTGGAAAAACTGATGGGATGTTTGAGAAACCCAATTTGGAAATTGGGATAGAGTATAGGATTGCCTCTCTTGAGTGATATGGAACTTATCATTAGGTAGATGGTAGACATCCTAGCTATTTTTGGATCAAGGGGGAGATTGTAAGATCTCATTGGAACATGAGACATTGACCTCCTTGGAGAGATAACCTTTTTGATGTATGTCAAAAAGGGGGAGAAGATAAAATTACCAATTTGGAAAATTGGTAAGGGAATTTGAGTTAGGGGCCTAAATCAAAGTTTATTTTTGTCAAACATCAAAAAGGGGGAGATTGTTGGTGCAATCGGCCCAGGTCATGATTGACCAGACTCGAGTTTGACTCGAGTGATGTTTTGATGTTTGACATAGGATGTTTGACAAAGTGGTTTGACATTGATGTTGGACATTGATGTCGGTTAATATGTTGGGGAGATTGTTGGAGCAATCGACCCAGGTTATAATTAACTGGACTCGAGTTTGACTCGAGGGAGACTTTGATGGTTGACTAGCGTTGACCATGTGATCAAGGGTAAGTCCAAGCATGGGTCTTGGCAAGGTAAAGTTCAAGTCATGGGTACTTGGCATGGAAAGTCTAAGTCATGGGTACTTGGCATTTGGGAAAGTCCAAGTCTTGAGTACTTGGCACAAAGTAAAGTCCAAGCATGGTCTTGGCACGGAAAGACCAATATGGGTTGGCAAGGGAAAGTCCAAGCTTAAGTCTTGGCATTTGAGAAGTCCAAGGGGATTGATATTGGCGGCGTAAAGTCCAAGCGGAGTCTTGGCGGCGTAAGTCCAATGTGCCTTGGCGGTGTAGACACCGTTATCATGACATAGCCGAGGGAAGCACCTGGAGGCTAGCGCGATGGATGAACAAGTCATGGATGACTTGGAGGGATCCGAGAGGCATGAGGCTGATGGAGGTGTCTAGATGGCTTAGGTCTAGGCTAAGGGTGGTCTAGTAAGTATGGGGGCACCATAATTGGGTTAAAACCTCATTTTTGAGGTTGGAAATCGACTGGCATTATGGCCGGTTCGACTGCCGTGAGTCGACTTGAGTTCGACTGCCATTTAAGAGCTAAAATTGCTATGGCGCGCTTCATTGCTCATTGATCGATGTCGACAACGATCATTGCCAAGGGACGGCGATCAAGCTGCTAGTTCAAATGACGAGAGAATGCTCCATAGCCGATTGGGCAGTCGACTACGCGGCTGGCAGTGGACTGCCAATGTTGGCAGTCGACTACCAAGAGATCCGTTGAAGTTTTTCCAGCGTGGATCGAGGCGTTGTCTCACGGCAACAGTGGCATCAGTCGGCTGGTGATTTATGGCAGTCGACTGATAGGCGGAAATCCAGGTCACGTGCAAGGATAAAAGGAGCTCGATGGGAGGGTTTTTAGAAGCGATTTCTTGGACATTTTTGAGGCGATTTGCTGCTGCAAATTAGGGTCTTCAACCACGGTTCAAGCGATCAACAAGCAAGCAATCGAAAGGCATTTGTAAAGCATTTTCTTTACTTATATTGCATTGTATCTCATTTTATTTGCTTGTTGTTATTTGATTATTGTTGTAATCATCTTGTACGAGGTTTCTCCGCCTCCAAATTGTTCCGAGAAGGAGTGTTTTATAGTGGTGTGTGATTGGCATCGCTAGGGTTCGTACGAACCCAATCCGTGGAGTAGGAACCGTTCAGTTCCGAACCACGTTATATCCTTGTGTTTGTATGCTTGTTATTGTGATTGTTGTTTCATTTCTATATTCCGCTGTGTACTAACAATCATAGGCAAGCGAACGCGATCAAATTCCATCTACGTACGGTCAACGCGCTATTCACCCCCCCTCTACCGGGCGCACAAGTCCCAACAAAATTGGTCAAGGAAAAAGCACCGACACCAAAAGTCAACCAAAAGTCAAAGGATGTCGGAGTCCTCGCTAGGAAAAGCAAAGAGAACATTGTGTGCTTCTAGTGCAATCAACGGGGACACTACTGAAGCAAATACCATAGGGGGAGGAAGAAAGGGCAAGAAGGAGCTACACAAGTAGGGGGAGCTTTCAAAGCAAACCCTTAGGTATATTTTAATGCACCTTCTAGTTCTAAGGTTAAAAAGCATGCTAGAAATTATTTTAGTACTCTTGCAATTGTTAACAATTATGAAAAGCATGCAAGTAAAAATAGATTTTATTGTTTAGGTGCCAAGCATATTAAATTACCTAAGGACAAATCTAGGACTAATAACACTAGATCTATTTTACCTAGAGAGTTCATTAGAAAGGTAGAAAACCACCTAGCCATTAATCCCAAAAATCATAGACATATGCCTAGGAAGAGTTTTTCCCAAAGGGCCAATGAAAAATCAAATTTTGGAAAGTTAGAATTAGAAAAATAATCCTTGAGAAACTTGAAAAGACCCTAGCAACTATGATAAATTCATTTAAAGGGTCTAATGATCAAAATCCAAGGCCTAGGAGACAAGAACCGTCCAAGGGCAAGAAAGGTTTGGGTCACAAACCTAAGTCCTACCATAATGTTCCATTCGATTATGGAACTAAATCTAGGTCTAGAAAAATCAAAGTCAATAGGGAAGTTATCCCTAAGATTAACCATGGTGTGTGAATAGTGGCTAAAAACTTAAGGAAATCTAAGGTAGCCACTAAGAAGGTTACTAGGGAGGCAATCCCTAAGGTTAACCTTGAAAAGACCCAAATGACTAAGGCTTCAAAGCCAAAAAGGGTCATTAGGAAAGTATCTAGGGAAGTTATCCCTAGTGAATACCTTGTTAACCCAAGGAGCTCCATTAGGTATTGAGTTTCTAGGAGCGTGATCGATTCACGCTAGATGGGTTAGGGTGTGTCAACCCTAAGTGGATAGGTAGTTAACCTAACCATAGTAGAGTTGACACTTTAGGATGTGCCAATGTGCTTTGAGAAGTTGAAAATTTATTAAATTGGTACAATTAGGTCTTAGAAGTCATGGTGTGTCATTTTGGGTTTTTGGCACACTAGGGGGATAGTTGATATTAAGGCAAAATGGATTTAATTCAAATAATGGCAATTTGGGCTTAACATTTAGGTATTTTATACTTTAGTATTTTGTACTTGCCATTATTTATTTGTCTTGCCATGTCATGACATCATATTTATTTTTAATCATAGAAAATATCATGATTTATGCCTAGGAATGTCATGTTACGCTTAAGTTTGTATCACATGTCATGACATTATGATTATTGGAACATGCTTTTATTCTTATTATAATTTATGTCATAATCATTATTGATGCATTAAATAAAATTGAGTTAAGAACTATGACATGATTTGACGTCCCATGCATAAGGGAATCAAATAGAGTTGCCTAGCATATGCATGAGACCCTAATTAACCAAAACTCACATCTTACTAAAATACTTGACGTGCATGTGTTTCATACACTTAGATACAAGTGAGATGTTTAAGAAAATGAATTTAAAGGTTTTAAAATTATTTCAAAACCATTTCAAAAAATCTTGGTGAAGTCTATCTTTTGATAGCAATCACCATTGAATGAGGTGATATAAAGTAGGGTCAAACATTGAAAATTTCAATGATTTTGAACTTTGTGTCAATCTCACTAGTTTATGAGTATTTTATTTTTCTAATATTTTTCACCCATAATGTTTGTTATAAGTAATATGCGTATGAATTTTCAAGATCTTTCAAAATACATATTTTTACTTATGAATTTTAGAATTTCATTTCTAAAAGCTGATTTCTACACATTGTAGAAATCAGTCGACTGCCGTGTATGGCAGTTGGCTGGCACCAATGGTAGTCGACTGGTAGCTAAGAGAGTCAATTGTCAATGCTGATTTTAGGTAAATAAGGTTTGTTAGGCCCATGTTCAGCTATGTTTTGGTTTCCTAACTACTCCTAACCCTAGGACATGCTTTGGAGAGCATTAGAAAAGGTGAAAATCCACTGGACACGGATTAGGAGAAGTGTTTAGGGTCTGTATCGAATTTTAAGGGAGGTAAAAGTTCAATGTTGAATTTTTTTCCCTAAATTTTGATAGTTTAGAGTTCCTATTGGCTTAGGGACTCTCCAAGGACATTGTTGGTGCAATGGTCAAGGGGGAGCAAGCTTTTAGGGGGAGGTATCCATCATGGGAAGATGGATGCGTATTTTTTCTCATGGGAGGAAAATTGGGGGATTGCCTCTCTTAAGTGATATGGCACTTATCACTAGAAAGATTGAAGGCATCATAGATGTTTTTGTACCAAGGGGAAGATTGTAATATCTCATTAGGATATGAGACATTGACACCCTTGAGGAGGACCTTTTTGATGTATGTCAAAAAGGGGGAGAAGTTACCAATTGGGGTTAGTTGGAATTCTCATTGGGATGTGAGAATTGCCAATTAGGGATAATTGGTAGACTTAAGTTTGAGGTTTTGTCAAACATCAAAAAGGGGAAGATTGTTGGTGCAATCGACCCAGATCACGATTGACCGGACTCGAGTTTGACTCGAACAATATTTTGATGTTAGACAAAAAGTATGACATGTGAGTGTCATGGAAAATCCAAGCATGGGGCTTGGTGTTGAAAAAATCCAAGCATAGGGCTTGGTGATGGTAAAGTCCAAGTGTGTAGCCTTGGCATAGAAAATCCAAGCATAGGGCTTGGTGTTGGTAAGTCCAAGTGTATAGCCTTGGCAATGAGAAGTCTTCAGGACTTGGCAAGGTCACTAGTCTTGTAGGCTCAGGGTCCTTGAGTCGATAAAGGATGACATTGCGAAAGTCGTGCGCTTGGTGCATCTGAGGGACCGCCGGACAGGGAGCAAATGAAGTGAGGCCAAAGGGAAGCATACTTCGAGGGCAAGACACGATGGATGACATTGCGAAGTCGTATGCTTTGTGCATCCAAGGGACGTAGGCCGAGGGAAGAGAGCTTCGGTGGGGAACTCCATGAGAGGATGAGGTGGACTTGGCCAAGTGGCTAAGACGAAGTGTCGGATGCTCAAACATGATGTTTAAGGTTTTACCCGACGGTCGGATGCTCAAACAAAGTGTTTGTTTGAGGTTTTGCCCGACAGCAGTCGACTGGTATAGGTGCCAGTTCGACTGATCCAAGTCGACAGAGTTTGACTGGTGTGCGACTGAGACTACCCGACCGATAGTGGACTGCCATGGATGGCAGTCGATTGCAGGTTGGCATCGAACGAGCAGTAACTCGAGCTGGGCAATCACCATCTTGGCGTTGGCCATCATGCTAAGCGATCCCATTGGGTTTTTTCCAGCGTGGATCGAACTATTGTGAGACAATGGCTACAGGGATAGTTCGACTGGGGCTTTTGGTAGGCGACTACCAAGCACGGAATCAGCTCGAGACAAGCATAAAATGAGTAGCTTAGGGAGGATTTCCACAGCCATTTTTTGGGATATTTTGGAGGGGAATTGCTGCTGCATTCTAGACCTTCAAGAGAAAACCAAAGTTGTTAGAGCAATCAACCTGTGATATTGTTTTGATGTGTGTGGTAAAGGGTTTAAGTTAGGATGATTGGATTTGATATGTATGTTGGAGTCTTGCAGGACATAGTAATTCGCACATGGAGCATTGGCAAGTTTCACCTCTCATGACTCAATCCTTGAGTCGGTGAAGGATGACTTTGCGGAAGCCATGCGCTTGGAGCATCCGTGGGACCATCGGACGAGGAGCATTAGAGTGAAGCCAGAGAAAGTAGACTTCAGGGTGAGCCGCAAAGGATGGCGCTGCAGAGCCATGCGCTTGGCGCATCCGAGGGACGTGGCCAGACGAAGACAACTTCAAAGGTGAGGGACTTCAAGGAATGAGAGTGAGCAAATGTAACCCGGGAAAGGGTAGTGCACTTAGGTGAAACTTGGCCAATTGTCTAAGTGTCAGATGAGATTTCCCGACATCACGATCTATGTCATGGCAATGACTTGTCGATCATTGACTCGACTAGTGTTCGAAGTCTCGTTTATATCAAATGATCCGCCATGGATTGGCGATCGTATCGAGACTACGATCGTGATGAAGGCATCAGTTGACTGGTCGTAAGGGTTTCGGGCATAGAATGGAGTGTTCGCTTCCGGCACTCGACTGATAGCTCTATCAGTCGACTGATAGTAGGATGAGTCGATTGATGTGAGAGCCATTGGGTGAAATCCAATGTGGAAGAAGTCGTTATTCGACAATGGCTACGGGATCAGTTGACTGATCGGGGCATTAGTCGACTGGTCTTGTGTTAACGGGAAGAAACCCTCTTCTTCTATAAAAAGAAGGGGTGAGGGCATTTGGGAGCCTAATGCTTTAACTCCTAACAACTCCAAAGTGCTTAAAATGATTTGCACTCTTCTTACTTGCTATTATTCCATTTTATTGTAAGAAGAGAAATTGTAAAGAGGTTACCTCCACCTAGCTTGGTGCAAAGGAGAGATCTAGTGGATTTGGCAAAGGAGTGATTCACCTTGGACGAATCGGGTCATGGATTAGCGGCGAGGCCGTGAACCACGTTATATTCTCTTGTTAGTGAATTGCTCTTTACTTTGCTTTATCTTTATTGTTGTTTAGTTGTATTTTCCGCTTGCACTAACGATAGTTGTAGACGATCAACGAATGACTACCATCGTATACGATAAAGGCTATTCACTCCCCTCTAGTCGGCCAACACCGATCAACCCTACAAGTGGTATAAGAGCCAAGGCGCTTGTCAATGGACTAACCGCCGCAACAAGCACTACATCGAGGATGGTCGGCTCTAACATTCATCCGCCGAAGTTCGTGGGGGAATTCGCTTGGTGGAAGAAGCGAATGGAGGTATTCTTTGAAACAGATTTCAATATTATGCTTATAATAGAAAACGGTTTTGAGATGCCTAGGGATGAAGAGGGGAGAATACTAGACAAATCAAGGTGGACTAAAAAGAAAAGTGAGGAGCACCTTGCAAATTCAAAGGCTAAGCACTATCTCCTCAACGTACTCCCCCAACAAGAAGTAAACTGGATTAGGGAATGCTCTAGTGCCAAAGAGATGTGGGAGAAGCTAGTGGAGCTTCATGAAGGCACATCCAAGGCCAAGCTAGCAAGGAGAGATGTCCTATGCTCCCAACTCAACAACATCAAACTCGATAAAAGGGAGAAGGTAACATCTCTACATGCTAGATTTAAAGAAATAATAACCGGTTTATCTAGTGTAGGGGAGAATCTTTCCAATAGGGACATGCTCATGAAGGCAATAGATGTCTTCCCTCGGTCCTCAAGATGGAGCTCAATGGTGGACTCCTTTTACATCTCCAAGAACCTAGAAGTTAGCACCTTGGGGGAATTTTTCTCAACCATGGAGCTCCACGAAACAAGGCTTGAAGGAGTAGTAGAAGAGCCAAAATTTCAACCATCAAGGGGAGTGGCACTAATGGCCAACAAAGGGAAGAAGAAAATGGAGACTCTCTCCTCCTCCGATGAAGCATCCTCCTCCTCCTCCATGGATAGCACGGAAGAAGCATACATGGTAAGGAAGGTAAGACGTGCTTTGAAAAATTTTAAATTTAATAAATCTAATGATAGGAGGAGAAGACCAAGGGGGAAGGTAATTTGCTACAATTGCCAACAAGAGGGACACATAAGGGATAATTGTCCCCTCTTGAACAAGAGCAAAGAGGAGTGGGGAAAGAAAGAAGAAAAGAAGAAGAAGGGGAGCAAGAAGAAAAAGGAAGAGGAGAAGAAGGCCAAAGAAAAGGGGAAGGCCAAGGCACTAAAGGCAAGGACATGGGATGATCCCTCCTCCTCATCATCATCGGAAGAAGAAAATGCCTTTGTCACAAATCTTGCCCTAATGGTATTTGATGACCTAGACACCTCCTTCTCCGAGCAAGAAGAAAGAAGCACAAGTGAGGAGAGCTCTAGTGAAGGGAGAGGCTCATCACAATCCTCATCCGAATCCAAAGAGGAAGACATGGAGACTATGGTAACGAATCTCTCACCCAATAAAATAGTTTCCATAATTTCTAGCCTTACTAAGGATTTATTTAGGGCTAAGAAAAAGAACAAAAGCATGCTAGATCAAATTAAGGATTTAGAACAAAAATTAGAAAAAGCACGTTTTAATATTAATGATGATGATGCATGCTCACATGATCATTATATGTCATTTGATGTTAATGATGCATGCATTGAAGAAAATAGGGTTCTAAGGGAAAAGGTAGACCATTTGACCAGGGCCCTAGAAAAATTTACAATTGGCTCCAACACCCTTAACATGATCATAGGGAGTCAAAGAGAAAGCTTTAATAAGAAAGGCCTAGGATATAAGGAAAATAAAAATGAAAAGGCCTATAAATGTTTAATTGCTAGGGGTCAAGATAAAAAGAAAACAATAGCTAGAAAATGGATCCCTAAGGAATTTTTAGTGAACCCCATAGGAAAGAACTTGTATTGGGTTCCTAAATCCATCCTTAAGGGTTAGGAAAACCCTAGGATAGTCAACCATAAGGATTTCACCTATATATTATTTTTTGGTTGACTTAGGATGGTGGGACTTAATTTTATAAATATTGTTGGGTGATGATAATGCACCCATAAATAGTTTAAATCATGCTCAATACTTAGTGTTATTTGATACTCATGACCTATACATTTTTAGCATAGTGTTGGGTGATGATAATGTGCCCATAATTTGATAATAATGCTTAAATCATGATAGTTAATATAATTGTTATATATGTTTGCAATCATGATTTATGATCTTGATATTTGACACATAGCCATGGGCAATAGGGCTTAAACCATGCTTTAGGTGATACTTGAACTATTATCATTTTATACCTAATACATGATTGATGGATACTTTTGTTTCATGATCATAATGTGAAATCAATGCATATATGTTTTTATGATCATGTGGTATGCTAGGATGATACTTAACCATGGGTAGAATTGCATGAAATTAATGGTTAAGTATATATATAAATACCTTTAGGATACATCTCACACTCACTATAGACTACCTTGATTGAAAACATAGCATGGGTGAGATGTTAGGATGATACAAATGGTCCACTAATGCCTATGGCATTTAGATGGTCATTTAAAGTATCAAAAGAGTAATAATAGACCAATCATGGGGAAGACTTATGTTTAATTCATAGACATATTGCCCAAAGATCATGGTTGGATATTTCATATGTTTTCAAAACAATCTCTTATTTTAAATTCTGTGTGTTCATGTTTTGAAACAATCCAAAGTAAAACTAGGTGTTAAAATTGATACAAACTTGATCAAAAACCTAGTTGTTTTTGAAGCTTTTGGATTTTTGGCTAATTTTCAAAAATATATTGATTTTTCATGAAAAAGTATTTTTCATTGATAAAGATACTTACAAGAAATATGTTACCCAAATTTCATGATTTTTCAAATTTTATAGAATTTTTAATGCATTTTTGAAATTCAGCCCAAAAATCTGAAAATTATGAAATCAGAGTGCCAGTCGACTGGTAGTCTGAACCAGTTGACTGATCAACTGATAACATGCCTAGTAACCTTCTTTTATCAGATTTTAAGACATGTTTTGGTAATTTTTGTTCCCTAGAGTTGATGTCATGCTTGTATAAACTTTGTTTAATATTTTTGATGGTGTCAAAGGGGGAGAAATATGCATGTTTAAGTAAGGGGAGAATTGCATTTAGGGAGAGTTTCATGTATTAAGGGGGAGAGTTGATAATCATGTTTATTTACATGCTTTCTTACATTAGTATTTTTATCAAATGTTTACCTAACTTAAACGGATTGCCACACATCAAAAAGGGGAAGATTGTTAGGGCAATCAACCCGTGATATGGTTTTGATGTGTGTGGCAAAAGGTTTAAGTTAGGATGATTAGATTTGATATGTGCATTGGAGTCTTACAGGACTTAGTAATTCGCACATGAAGCATTAGCGAGTTTCACCTCTCATGACTCGGTCCTTGAGTCGGTGAAGGATGGCTTTGCGGAAGCCGTGCGCTTGGAGCATCTGAGGGACCGCCGGACGAGGAGCATTGGAGTGAAGCCAGAGGAAGTAGACTTCAGGGTGAGACACAAAGGATGACACTGCAGAGTCGTGCACTTGGCGCATCCAAGGGACATGGCCGGACGAAGACAACTTCAAAGGTGAGGGACTTCAAGGAATGAGAGTGAGCGAATGTAACCCGAGAAGGGGTAGTGCGCTTAGGTGAAACTTGGCCAATTGGCTAAGTGTCGGATGGGATTTCCCGACATCAGTCGACAACCATGTCATGTCAATCGACTACTCTAAGTCGACTGTGACTCGACAAGTGTTCGAGTCCGGTTCATATGCCAACAGTCGACGACCATGGATTGGCAGTCGACTGCCGAGACCACGAGTCGACTGATGAAGGCATCAGTCGACTGGTCGCAAGGGTTTCGGGCACATAATAGAGTGTTCGGTTCTAGCACTCGACTAATAGCTCCATCAGTCGACTGATGGTAGGATCAATCGACCGATGTGGGAGTCGTTGAGTGAAATTCAACGTGTAAGAAGTCGTTATTGGACAACGGCTACGGGATCAGTCGACTAATCGGGGCATCAGTCGACTGATCTTGTGTTAACGGGAAGAAACCCTTTTCTTCTATATAAAAGAAGGGGTGAGGGCATTTGGGAGCCTAATGCTTTAATTCCTAACAACTCCAAAGTGCCCAAAACGATTTCCACTCTTCTTACTTTCTATTATTCCATTCTATTGTAAGAAGAGAGATTGTAAAGATGTTACCTCCACCTAGCGTGGTGCAAAAAAGAGATCTAGTGGATTTGGCAAAGGAGTGATTCACTTTGGACGAATCGGGTCGTGGATTAGCGGCGAGGCCGTAAACCACATTATATTCTCTTGTTAGCGACTTGCTCTTTACTTTGCTTTATCTTTATTGTTGTTTAGTTGTATTCTCCGCTTGCACTAACGATAGTTGTAGATGATCAACAAACGACAACAATCGTATACGATAAAGGCTATTCACCCCCCTCTAGCTGTAGCGCCCGCCCTTATCTGCTCTCAGGGAGGCGCTACTTTAGTCTATATATATTTTTTTTTATTAGCATACTACATATGGATCCGTTCAAAGTCTACATGCTTAAACAGGTTATCATAACTGAAACCTTCTTTGGCACATGCATCACCTATCTTATTCATCATTAGCATGACCACATATCTTATCTCATTTCATAACATGCATAACGAAAGGATTCGTTCATGAGTTCTAACATATCGAACCTCTTAAATAAAGGGATACTCATTAAACACAAGTCTTATAAGCGGAAGCAATGTCTTAAATTGTTCTTAGAGCATATAAATATAAGCAGATAGTGAAGGGTCTTCTTCCACCATGCCACTATCACACACGCACATGGCCCCTCCTGCCACTTCCTCTAGTGCAGACTTCCTTTATCTGGATATGGACAACATAAACTATAAGCATATAGCTTAGTAAGATCCTTGCCTACTCACAAAAGCCACGATTTCATCAAACTATTAGAACATGAGCATCGGCATAGAAAATGACCTAAGCATTTCATAGCAACACTAATCAACAACATATCCAGTAATAGTACAAAAGAACTAAGCATGGCATAGAATTGTTCATAAGCGAGTTAAGCATAATTAATCTAAGCAGGGCATACCTTGAACATGAGCGTTATAACTGCATAAACTAAGCATGCATGAAAGAACGTAATCATAAGCATTTGGTTAACTTGAACATAAACATTTGTAATAACATAAACCCTAATCATGCAGAAGGAACATAGTCGCAAGTATTCTTAACCTTACCCTTAACCTTCACCACATCATAAATTCTAAACTAGCATAAAGTACATAGTCACCACATACTTAGACTTAACTCTAAACATCATAACTTCATAACATCTAGCATGCATAAAGAACCTAGTTCGTAAGCATTCAGAGCATTTAACATAAGCATACACAATATCATAAAAGTCTTTTCTTTTCAAAACCTATACTTATAAATACTTCAATATCATCATAACTTCATAACATCTAGCATGCATAAAGAACCTAGTTCGTAAGCATTCAGAGCATTTAACATAAGCATACACAATATCATAAAAGTCTTTTCTTTTAAAAACATATACTTATAAATACTTCAATATCATCATAACTTCATAACATCTAGCATGCATAAAGAACCTAGTTCGTACGCATTCAGAGCATTTAACATAAGCATACACAATATCATAAAAGTCTTTTCTTTTCAAAACATATACTTATAAATACTTCAATATCATCATAACTTGTTTGGGGGGCCCCAGGTTAAGTACCACATAATGCGCGTTCCCTAATAGGCTGGGGTAGCGAGCCACCAGTCCTACTAGAGCAAGACCTCTTACGTCTTACCAGGGCAAGACCTCTTACGTCTTCTTGTGTCCCTATGGATTTGATTAACGACCACCTGACGGGTCGGGTACTTAACCTCTTGCAAAGTAAAATACTTAATTCTTTCCTTTTTATTGTCATAATATAAAGAATGCTCTTGATCCCCAACACAAAAAGGGAAGCATCTTGATCTTATCTTGTCATAAAGAGAGCTCTTGATCCCTACTTGAAAGGGAAGCATCTCCATCTTATCATATCATAAGGAGAGCTCTTGATCCCTACTTGAAAGGGAAGCATCTCCATCTTATCTTGTCATAAGGAGAGCTCTTGATCCCTACTTGAAAGGGAAGCATCTCCATCTTATCTTATCATAAGGACACATGCATTCATAACGTAAGAGTACCCTAAAGGGGTCCTAAAGCATAAACGTGTTCATCACATAAGCATGTTTCATTGCATCGTAAACATGAAGCATATTTCCTAAGCATATTCATGACATATTAAATCACAAAACATGTTCTTCACCTAGGCAAATCACAATATTCATGGCACATTACATCATAAACATGTAGCACATTTCCTAGGCATATTCATGGCATATTGAATCATAAAACATGTTCATCACATGGCCAAATTTCATGGCATACTAATTCATAAACTTGAAGCATATTCCCTAAACATATACATGGCATATTAATTCACACAACATGTTCATCACCTAAGCATATTTCATGGCACATTACATCATAACATGAAGCTTATTTCCTAGGCCTATTCAAGGCATATTAAATCATCAAACATGTTCATCACATAGCCTAATTTCATGTTGCATTGAATCATAACATATTCATCACACAAGCATAGTTCATGTCATATTAAAAAACATACCCATAGCACAACTACATATAGGGGTGTTTTCATGAAACCCTAACCCTAAAATCATTGGTTGGCCGAATCTTGTAAGGGGCTCAAGCTTAGGTTTTGTCCCCTAAAATTCATTCATAAAGCATTATAACCTAGCATAGCCTCATTAGTGATATTTTCATGCAACCCTAACCCTAGTTACCTAGGGTGGCAAACCTATAAGGGCTCAACTAGGGTTCTTGTCACCTAATATTCATTCATGAGCACTACAACCTAGCATAGCATCTTTAGGGATATTTTAATGCAACCCTAACCCTAGTTACCTAGGGTTTCCGAAACCTATAAGGGCTCAACTAGGGTTCTTGTCACCTAACCTTCATTCATGAGCATTATAACCTAGCATAGCACCATTAGGGATATTTTCATGCAACCCTAACCCTAGTTACCTAGGGTGGCCGAAACCTATAAGGGCTCAACTAGGTTTCTTGTCACCTAACCTTCATTCATGAGCATTATAACCTAGCATAGCATCATTAGGGATATTTTCATGCAACCCTAAACCTAGTTACCTAGGGTGGCAAACCTATAAGGGCTCAACTAGGCGTCTTGTCACCTAACCTTCATTCATGAGCATTATAACCTAGCATAGCATCATTAGGGATATTTTCATGCAACCCTAACCCTAGTTACCTAGGGTGGCCGAAACCTATAAGGGCATCATCTTGGATGGTGGTTACTTAAAGGTCTTACTTGAAACATACCATCTAAGAACATAACTTTAGGATCAAGTTCATGCAACCCTAACCCTAAAATCTTGGGGTTGGCCAAACCATATAGGGTCATCCCCTTTGGACTTTGGACTCCTAAAGGTATCTACTTGAAACATACCACCCATAAAAACCTCCCTTAGTAGCATTTTCATGAATCCTAGCCCACCAACTTAGTTGGCCGAAACTTATAAGGCTACAATTTCATATTTCTTTCAAGCAACCTAACCTATCAAACTAATACACTGCAGGTGAGGGAAAACTTACTTCCTTCGCTTTGCTTGAGGAGATGACCTAATGGAAGTCACCTAGCTCTCTCCTAGCTTGCAAGGGGCTCTCGGCCAAAGGAAGAAGAAGAAGGGCTTAGGTTTCGGTGAGAATGAAGAGAAGAGGAAGAAGGAAAGAAGAAGTGGCCAAGTGGAACTTCTCTCTTCTTTATAAAGGGGAGGAAGAGAAGTTTCTCTTCTCTTTGTCAAGCCTCTTCATTTACCCTCCTCCCATTTATCTATAGGTTCCCCTTTTCCTCTAATGATATGATTCTATTGGGCTCATGGTTAGTGGGTGCATCTATAAGGCTTGGCTATCTCTAGAGGTGGGGGGTTCAATTCCTAGGCTTTGCATCTCTTTTTGGCTTATTTTCTTTTATTTCTCCAAAAAGGCCTACATAAAGCCTATCATCATAAAGCCAAAAATTCTCGTAAAATTGCTAGAATTTCACGGGCGTTACACTAGTTGGCCAACACCGATCGACCCTACAAAAGAAAGCAACAAGCAAGTGATCAAAGTCAAGTGTTGTAAAGTTGTTCTTTACTTGTATTTTATATTGTCTTTGTATTTTGCTTGTACTTTTGTATTACCTGTTGTAATTGCTTTTACGAGGTTTCTCAACCTCTGACTTATTGTCAAGAAGGAGTTTGGTTAGTGTCGTGCTCATAACTCGAGCTCGTTGAGCTCACCCCATGGAGTAGGAACCCTAAGGTTTCGAACCATGTATATCAGTTGTCTATTGTGATTGTGTGTTTGTGTTTCTTTTTGTATTTCGTATTTGCATTTCCGCTTCACATATTAACGATCATTGTAGACAAAAAATGCAAGAACGAACGATTTCTATCAAGTACGCGAACTGGGCTATTCACCCCCTCTACCCGACCACCGATCCTACAACATGGCTTATACCCAATCATCTCGGAGTTACACCAAATATGTAGATGGTTGCGAAGAAGTCAAAGTAAAAGGCGCCATGATCAAGGTGGCTTGAATACCTCAAGTCTAAGGAAGCTTGCACTCAAGCTGCAATGAGATCTTCAACGACATATAGAACCATATGAAGTCTCATAGCAGGTCACTCCAATGAACTAGATACCATAACTTGCATCCACATGTTCACTCTCAACATCCTATGCTTCCATTCAGTGAGTATCGAATGCTTGGATAAACCAAGGAGCATAACATGTGCTAGTCTCACAGAATTGATGATGTCCAATCTCATCAATTCATCGACTAGGGATAGTTTCAATACTTACATATTTACACATGGTGAGATACCCACTAATTGTGATCCAATCACGATTTTTCTCATGTTATGCATCGTATTGTTAACTTCAGTACATGAGTTTAAGATTCAATCAAATACATAGATAATGTATACTCAAATAGTGAATTTTATTAATATCTTCTAAGACGAATGCCTTATGACACTTCTCAATTGCATTAAACTCCCACTTGGCCTACAGCCAATCACCTTGATATCTAATTCCATAGGCTTCTATATGTCTCTCAAACTTTTCTTGGGAAAGAGACTTTTTCAAGGGATCTGCTAGATTCCTTGTCGGGTTTTCGGCACCGCGGCGAGTGTGTGTTCGAACATGTTTCGTAAACATGTGCACAGTGGAAGAAATAAAAATAATAAATCTAATTTATTACAACACACACACCACATGCATGCATAGTACAACATGTGTAGACATAATCATAGTTTCAAATTTTGCAATAAAAGGAAATTTATTCTACGTATACCTTGTGTATCACGTGTAACGAGAAAGGCATCAACCGGAGCGATCCTCGCTAGAATCGCCTCTATCCGTATCCATGCCGAGTATCTTCGGGATGACTTCACAAAGTCATGAGCCTCGTCTTCGTACGAGTCACTAGCCTCGTGTCGAAGATGATGTGATCGAGAGAAGATCACAATCCGAATCAAAATTCGGATTCAAAACGAGTCCTCAAAAACTCGCTTCTCCGGAGAGGTATTCGTCAACCGTTTAACGAATCCTTCGTCCTCCACCTATGAGGATTACAGGAGATCGAATCCCCCACAAAGTATCTGCTGTCGGAGCTCCAAACGTCGTCCAAATGACGCTCTGACACGAAATAAACAAGCTGTCTAGAAAACTGGACAGCTTTGGTGGAGGATTAGCGTCGGCCAAATAAGGAAGCTAGATGCTCACCTTGTCGCCGGAGCCAAGGAAGATCACCGGAGGGTCGCCGGAGGATCGCCGGCTAAAGTTTGGATGCCGACAACAACTTGAAAGGCAGCACAAGGGTGGGTGGCGGCTAGGGTTTGGGCGTTGACCACAAGAGGAGAAGGAGAGGGGGGCGGCAACTTTGGGGTTGCTTGGATTATGTCTTCACAAAACTCTTAAGCCCTATTTTTATAGAGAACAAATTCTCTTAATGGTTATTGGTTAATAACCAAAACCCATTAACCCACTCCATTAATTTAAGTTAAAATAAACCAAACCGATTTGGTCTATTTTAAGTTAAAATGAACCGAACCAACTTTGGTTTATTCATTTAAAACAAACCAAACCCCTTTGGTTTATTCTCCACCATTGGATTAGAACCAAACCAATTTGGTTCATCCATCATATCTTCATAAGACATGGCCCATCCATGCTTCCATTGCGACTGAAACGATTTCATGCTCCCTCCTTGTTTGGTCCAACCAAACCTAGTTTCTTTCGGTCTGAGAATCTCATTCTCAATCTCATTTTAAATCCTTCAGATTACACTCATTGTGCGTGTGACCAAATAGGTTCTCGATTTATATTGGCTGTGTATAATTAACCATTATAGAATGATCATGAGTGGCACCTAGTAGTACATCATGATCCCCAATTAACCGAAAAGATCAATGGTTGATCTAGAACTATTTCTGAAACCCTTCAGCAGCTACAATGAATCGTGCCCCATTCCCTTCACTCATCTTATACCCACTTGGTTCAAGACATGGTCTATAGTGTCAGTCCCCACTAGGTTGATTACGTCACACCTAGCCCAAGTATCATTTCCTCGTCCTACGGATTTTAGTTACTGCACATGTATCCAAGAGTACCTTACTCTAAACATGTAATGTTTTGGCCAAAGACTTTAGTAACAATCCAACGAGAGGCTATGGGTATACATCTCCTCGCAAGGAGTGTTGAATCCTTTATAGGTTATTCAAACACCTTTGATCACTTTGACTTATACCCAATCATCCCGGGTCCACATCTCCTCAGAGATGCTTGCTTAAGATGTCAAAGCATAAGTCTTCATGATCAAGATGACTTGAATACCGCGAGTCAAAGGAACATCGCACTTAAACTGTAGTAAGAACTTCATTGACATATCTATATATGCAGAGAACCATATGAAGTCTTACGGTTGGTCACTCCAATGAATTAGTTACCATAACTAGCATCCACGATTGACTCCGGACATTACAATGTCTCCAGCCAGTGAGAATTAGCTACTTGGATACACCAAGGAGTATACCTCGTGCTAGTCTTGACAGAATTGATGGTGTCCAAATCCATCAATTCATCGACTAGGGATAATTCTGATACATCACAATTACACATGTAGAGATACTCACTAATTTTGATCCAATCACAAATTCTCTCATGCTGTGAATCGTATCGTGGACATTCAGTAAATGAGTTTAAGATCTAATCAAATACATGAAAACATGTATACTCAAATAGTGAATCTTCATTTATCATATAAATGTTCAAACATAAGGCGATTGCCTTAAAACATCTCTCATATATTACTAACAAACTCCCACTTGGCCTAATGTCAATCGCTACGGTATCCAATACCATAGGCTCTAACATGACCCTCAAACTTACTTTGAGATAATGCCTTAGTCAAAGGATCCGCTAAGTTCCTTTCAGTGGGGATTTTCTCGATTTGTATTTCCTTCCTACTAATGATCTCTCTGATCAGATGATAGCGGCGAAGCACATGTTTTGATCGTTGATGAGACCACATCAAGTTCAAAAATGAACTTCTTGATCCAAACCGCTTCCTTTGCCGCTTTCGAAGCTGCAATGTATTCTGCCTTAGTGGCAGAATCCGCTATAGTGTCAAGCTTGGAACTTTTCCAACTTATTGCGCCTCCATTCCAGGTGAATACATACCTAGACTAAGACTTGGAATCATCCTTGTCTGTCTGGAAGCTAGCATCCGTATACTCACGTATCACCATGTACCCTTCTCCATATATTAGGAACACATCCTTAGTTCTTCTCAAGTACTTAAGGATTGTCTTAACAGCCGCCCAATGATCCATTCCTGGATCAGACTGGTATCTACTCGTGACACTCAGAGCATACGATACATCAGGCCTCGTACATAACATAGCATACATGATAGATCCTATTGTGGATGCATAGGGAATCTTACTCATGAAAATCCTCTCGTCTTCTGTGCGCGGACACATAGACTTTAAAAGGTGTATCCCATGCCTGATGGGTACGAAACCTTTCTTGGATTCCGACATGCTAAACCTCTTTAGCACTCGGTCTATATATGTAGACTGCGAAAGACCAAGCAACTGTTTCGATCTATCTCTATAGATCTTAATCCCGAGGATGTAGGTTGCTTCTCCCAGGTCTTTCATGGAGAATGTCTTGGACAACCAAATCTTAACTGACTGTAAGACTGAAACATCGTTTCCTATGAGTAATATGTCATCGACATACAATACTAGGAACACAACTGCACTCCCACTAACCTTCTTGTACACACAAGGTTCGTCTGGATTTTGTGAAAATCAAACCTTTTTGATTGTCTCATCAAAATGGATATTCCAGTTCCTGGATGCTTGCTTCAATCCATATATGGACCGTCACAGTTTGCATACCTTGGTTTTATCAACCGATGTGAAACCCTCGGACTGTATCATATACACATCCTCGAGCAGGTTTCCATTAAGGAAAGATGTTTTCACATCCATCTGTCATATCTCATAATCATAATGAGCCGCTATGGCCAAGATCATCCCAATGGATTTAAGCATAGCAACAGGCGAATAGGTTTCGTCATAATCAACACCTTGTTTTTGACGATATCCTTTTGCCACCAATCTAGCCTTATAGGTAATCACATTACCATCCATGTCGGTTTTCTTCTTGAAAACACACTTGCACCCTATAGGCTTTATGCCTTCAGGTGGGTCAACCAAGTTCCAAACTTGGTTTTCATACATGGAATCCATTTCCGACTTCATGGCTTCAAGCCACTTATCCCTTTCTGAACTTGTCAGAACTTCTTCATAACTGGTAGGCTCCTCATCATCAATGAGTAACACATCGTTCAATTCACTTATGAGAAATCCATATCTCTCAGGAATATTGCGTGTTCTACCAGATCTACGAAGATGTGGTGTTTCAATAGGTCCAGCTAATTGCTCATCACTATGAGTTATCGACTGTTGTGCTTCACTAGGTATCTCATCAATGTCTATTTGAGTCTCTCGAGCCTCCTCAAGCTCGACGACACTCCCACTATTTTCTTGCAAGAGAAACTCTTTCTCTAGAAACACAGCATGCCTTGAAACAAACACCTTTTGTTCCATAGGATGATAGAATTGGTAACCCCTTGTTTCCTTAGGGTATCCAATAAATAGACATTTATCAGATTTAGCATCCAATTTGTCTGATACAGCCCGCTTCACATAAGCAGGACAACCTCATATCTTCAAGTAAGATACATGAGGTTTCTTACTATTCCATATCTTATATGGAGTAGTAGAGACTACCTTGGTTAGCATTCTGTTTAGCAAGTAAACATCTGTCTGAAGTGCATAGCCCCAAAAGGACTTGGGAAGATTCTCATGATTCATCATTGACCTGACCATGTCCAACAAGGTCCGATTACGCCTCTCAGATACACCATTATGCTGTGGTGTATATGGCGGAGTCCATTGAGACAATATACAATTGTCTCATAGATAATCTAGAAACTCTTGACTTAAGTATTAACCACCTCGATCCGATCGAAGTATTTTAATACTCTTGTCATGTTGTTTCTCTACTTCATTTCTGAATTCTTTGAACGTTTCAAAGGCTTCAGACTTGTGTTTCATCAAGAACACATACCCAAACCGTGAGTGATCATCGGTGAAGGTAATGAAGTAGCTATAGCCTCCTAAAGCTTGAGTTGACATAGGTCCACATACATCAGTATGTATTAGACCTAGCAACTCTCCTACTCCTTCTCCTTTTCCTGTAAAAGGTAACTTAGTCATCTTGCCTTTTAAGCATGATTCCCATGTATCGTATGAATCCAATTCAAATGATTCCAGAATTCCACATCGGTGTAATTCGGACATGCGTTTCTTGCTCACATGGCCAAGACGACAATGCCACATGTAGGAGTCTAATTTATTATCTTTTTGAGCACGCTTGTTGCTCGCTTCGATATTGAAAATGTCACTGGATACGTCCAACGTATAAATACCATTGCTTAAAGTTCCAGTCCCATAAAGAACATCATTCAAAGTTATGTAACAACAATTGTTACTAAAAGTTAAATGGTACCCATTTCTATTTAAACAAGAAATAGAAATGATGTTCTTTATCGACGAAGGAACATAAAAGCAATTGTCCAGTTCTAAGACAAGTCCTGTAGGGAGTTTTAATAAATATGTTCCGATGGCGAGTGCAGCAACCTTTGCTCCATTCCCAACATGTAAATTTGACTCTCCCTTGACGAGTCTTCTTCTATTCCTTAGCACATGTATGTCATTACATATATGTGAGCCACACCCAGTATCCAATACCCAAGTGTCTAAGGAAATAGAATGACAATCAATAACGAAGATATCTGAAGAGGATGGGGCATCGGATGCCTTCTTCTTCTTCACGGACTCAAGATAAATCTTGCAGCTTCTTCGCCAGTCGCCTTCCTTGCCACAATGATGGCAAGTGCCCTTTTGTGCTGGTTCTGCCTTCTTAGCCTTCTTGTTCTTCCCTTTCTTCTGTTCCTTTGCCTTCCTCTTAGAACCTTTCTTTGAGGAATCAACTAACAGAACCGCCTTCTCCTCATGCTTCACAGAAGGCTCCACAGTCTTCAGCATATTGAGGAGCTCAAGAATAGTGGATTCTAATTTGTTCATCCGATAGTTCATCACAAATTGTGAGAAACTCTTGGGAAAACAATGCAAAATTAAGTCAATACTTAATTCATGATCCATCACAAACCCGAGGGTGGCCAGCCGCTCGATGTACCCGTTCATCTTTAGCACAAACTGCACTATAGACGAACCTTCTTGCATCTTAGAGGTGAAGAGGAGCCTGAAGACTTCGAACCTTTCAGATCTCGCTTGCTCATCAAACAACTCATGAAGATGAAAGACTATGGTATTAGCATCCATATTCTCATGCTACTTTTGCAGCTCAGGTACCATCGCAGCTAGCATGATGCAACTCGCCAGTTCAGAATCGGCCACATGTTTCTGATAGGCCAACAATTGGTCTGGAGTTGCATCGTCCCTAGGATGGTTGGGAAGAGGCTCTTCAAGAATATATGCTAGCTTTTCCACCTTGAGAACAATTCTCAAGTTTCTAAGCCAGTCAAGGAAGTTAGGCCCGGTCAATTTGTTTGAATCCAAAATAGTGGGCAAATTCAAAGACGTCATGATCAATCGATTAACCTAGAAATACAAAATGAGCATATATGAGAAAATGATTTTAAAATGCATCAACATAAATTTATAAATCCCATTCATTTTTCGAATTTCAAAAACCCCAAAATCATTTCGAGAGATCATAGGTTCATCTCCGAATGAGCTGATATCCAACATAGATATGAACAACCTTGGAGAGAGTCCAAAAAGTCATTCATAACTACGATGGTAGGTATCAAATATACCGATTTCATATCACATATATGCAATTATCACAATGTGCTATCAACTTATTGAATGTTCACACATACATTGGGTTGTTAACACATTAACAAGTATGCATCATATGCATAGCACCCAACTTCACCTCCCTTCACATCGACCTTGGAGAGAGTCCAACAAGCTGATGCTCCAGGTTAAAGCCAACCCATTAATTGAGAAATAGTTTTAATATGGTTAGTGTTGGATCGAAGCGGATCGTTAGAGGGGGGTGAATAGCGATAAACCTTTTTTTTTCGAGTTCGTTTCAAGACAATTAAATGCAGCGGAAAGTAAAATCAAACACAAAGAACACAAATGATTTTTTACTTGGTTCGTAGCCTTCGACTACTACTCCAAGGCCCTAGTGATACTTGATCACGCACGGAGGGCAAATCACTAAAGAACTCCTCCTCGTTAGAGGTAGGAGTTAATCGAGCACAAGAAAAATTACAAACTCGAGGTAGAGGACACTTCTCTCTAGAATGATAAAACTCCGGTGACAATCGACATGATATAAATCAAAGCTATACTAGCAATATGTAACTGAACAAAAATATAAACAATTAAACCTAGACGTCGGAGAAGTAGAACTTCGTTGTTGGAGAGTCATAGCATTGCGGAGGCTTTTTTGAAGCTTAGGATTGATGAAGAAACCCTAGGATAGACCCTCCTTTTATAGCCTTTGAGCCCCTTTTCAAGAGGAACCCTAGCCAATCACATTTGAGCACCACTCCTCTTGAAATGAGGTGATAAACCTTGACTCCTCGAAGCTGATCCTTGACCATCAGTCGACTGATGGCCATCATCGCTGATCGATGGCAAGATCACCGAATGTCGACCGTAGGCGATCGGTGATGGATCGCAATGAGTCCTCCAAGTCGGCAAATCGAATAATGCTAGCTATAAGATAAAGTTAGCTTAACAAAAACATTATTTTGACGGCCTCCGACAGTCCGATCTCGACCTAGACCACCTATAGGATGTCTTTGGTCGGATCTACACTTAAAATCATCCCCGTAAATGTAGGGGATCGATCGGTGTGTATTGGACGGCTAGAGGGGGGTGAATAGCCCTCTTCGTACGATGATTGAATTTACTCGTCTACAAAATCGTTAGCGCAAGCGGAATACTAATAAACAAGCAAACAAAACAACAAATGCAAAGATAAACAATGCTAACACAATATGTAACGTGGTTCACAGCTACGCTGCTAATCCATGGTCCCCGATTCGTCCTTGGTAAATCACTCCGCAACCAATCCACTATTGGTCTCTCCTTTACACCAAGCTAGGTGGAGGTAACCCTTACAACTCAAGAACACTCCTTTTACAATTGATGTGAAATAAACTAGAAGGAGTTTATCACTTGTAGAGCACTTGGATGATGGTTTGGAATATAAGCATTAGCCATCCAAAAGCCCACACCCTCTCTTTTTAGAGAGAGGGCTGATTTCTTCCCGTTGGCCGCCACCAGTCGACTGCTACCCTTGGCAGTCGACTGCTGCCACTACAATGGCCTCCGAAAATGTCAAATCCCAACCGTTGTAGTCCAACGGATCCCTTGACAGTCGACTGATGTAACCATCAGTCGACTGCTGCTTCCATAGTCGACTACCCAGTCAGCTATGAGGGGTTCTGTGCCCGTGACTTCCTCTGAAAGTCGACTGTCATTCCATGGCAGTCGACTGCTGGGCATAAACTCATCAGTCGGATACCAGTCGAACCCCGTTTGACTCAGAGCAGTCGACTGGTACCGTGTGAAACTCAAACTTAACATTTGTTTGAGCTTCCGACGATCGGGTAAACCTCAACCCTTGCGGTCGAGCCTCTGACACTCAGCCATTTGGACAAGTTCACCTAATGAGCTACTTAAAATTCACTCATTCTCTCATCTCACTCGAAGTCCCTCGCCGAAGATCTCTTCGTTTGTGGCCACGTCCCTCGGCAGCATCAGACGCACGGCTCTGCAATGCTCCTTCGCGTCTCTTGCCTTCGAAGTCTCCTTCCTTAGCTTCGCTTCAAGTCATCTCGTCCGGCGGTCCCTCGGCAGCATCAAGCGCACTATTGGTGCAGTGGGCACCTAAGTCGAACCTAAGTTTTTATTATAGCAAACGATATAAAGTTAAGCTTATATTGTTATCTCACGAGCTAAATCAAGTGTGTAGAAAAGTCTCAATGTTGGAGTTGAAGGCTAGCGACACCCGGAGGAAGCCGCGGTGGTCGGGCGACACTCGAGTTACTTCGGAGGGAGCCGAAGGAATCGAGTGGAAGGCCGGAAGCAAAAGCGACACGTAAGTATCTAGGTAAGCTCGTGTGTACGAGCGTAAGTGAGGTTGTATCCTCTTTACGGGGATGATCTTAGGCGACGATCCGACCCAAGACTTCCCATGGAAGGTCTATGTTGAGATCGGACGGCAAGTGGCCATCGAATCCACTTATATTTTGAGCTAACTCTTTATTATAGTCAAAAATCCTGGCCATCAGTTCAACCGGTGGTCAAAAATCAGCCTCGAGGAGTCAAGCTTTATCACCATTTTTCAAGGAGTTTTGTGCCCATTTGTGATTGGTTGAAGACCCATTCGTTGAGGGGCTTAAAGGCTATAAAAGGAGGGCCAAACCTAGGGTTTCATTCTCAATTCTAAGTGCTCAAAAGCCTCCGTTACGCTACAACTCTCCGACGACTCTACAACAACGAAGTGCTGCCAACAACCCTAGCTTAAAGTTTCTTTTGTTTAGTTGTTGGTATAATCTTAATTTGTTATTGCTTTCAATATTGCAATTCTTTTTAATCGAGGCTTTTCGTTGCATTTTACTTTAATAGAAGAGAGGGTTTGTCTCTCTATCTTTTTGCTTTGAAGGCTTTTGTAATCGTAAAACTCCTACCTCCAACGAGGAGGAGTGTTTTAGTGAATTGCCCTCCGTACACGGTCTAGGACCGTTAGGGCCTTAGAGTAGTAGTGGTTACAACCAAGTAAAAAAAACTATTTGTCTCATTTAGTTTTTATTTACATTTCTGCTTAATTGTCTATCTAACGATTTAAAAGAAAAGTTTTTATCGCTATTCACTCCTCTAGCGATCCGCTGATCCAACAATTGGTATCGAGATCGGGTTGCTAAGATTTGGTGAAACCACCAATCTAGCCATTTTTCACAGATTTATTTTTCTTTATTTCTGTTTATTTCTGATTTATTTCGCTTTGTTAAATTTACTCTCAAGACTACTAATCCAAGACGCGAGTCTTGGTACCTTGTTTTGTGTTTTTGTCGCTAGTTTCTTCGCCTTCGCTCCTTTGTCTTCTTTGTTCTAATGGCCCATCTCGAGGGTTTTAGCACCGTCCGACCTCCGCTTTACAACGGAGATGACTTCCGCTATTGGAAGGGTCGGATGGAATGCTTTCAAAACCCAAATCGAGATGTGGATCATAATCCAAACGGTTTCACACTTCCGACTAATGAAGTGGGTGACTCGGATTATGATCAATGGACCATTGCATGATAAAATGACAAGTCGGCCGACGCCAAGGCAACACAAATCCTCCAACGCGCTCTTGTCCAAGGAGGAGTTAAATCGCGTCGGCCCCTTCATTAGCGTAAAGGACCTTTGGACAAAGCTGATCGAGTTACACGAAGGATCGGATCAAGCTAAGGTTTGCAAATGTGATTTGTTGTTCAATAAATTGTACACACTAAAAATGCAGGAACACGAGTCCGCGACGCAACTCCACGCCCGTGTCCAAGACATAGTCAACAACCTACACGCAATCGGGCATAAGGTATGTTCTAAACTCTTTTCCGAGGACTACCTTGTGGGCATCCATGGTCGATGCCTACAAGGTCTCCAAGGACCTTTCTAAACTTAGATTAGATGAACTCTTTTCGGATTTTGAATTACATGAGCAGTCCAACTCGGAACCCGAGAGGGGTATAGCCTTGTTTGCAGGTTCAAAGAAGAAGAAAATCGCAAGCAAGCCACCACCAACCGAGGAGGAAGATGAGTCCGAAGAAGAAGTTGACCCGGAATTGACTGCCGAACTAATGAACCTAGCTCGAAGGATAGCCAAGGGACGAAAGCGAACCACAACTCGACCCAACCAAGGTAAGCCTAAAAGTTCTAATATTAGGTGTTATGAGTGTAACAGGTTTGGACATATAAAGTCCGAGTGCCCCAAGCTCAACCACCAAGCACCTAAGCACAAGAAGGCCCTCAATGCGACATGGGAAGAAGCGTCATCCGAAGAAGACGAAGACCACGTCTTCATGGCAAAATCGATTGAGTCTGACACGGAGACCGAACCTGAACTTGAGTCAGAACCTGAGGATGACTCGGACTACGAAGCTACCTTCAAGTCAAGCCACGGATACGCATCCAGTTCAAAAGATACCCTTAAGGTGAGTCGAACCTTATTTAATACTTTACATAATACGGTTAGGTTTTTGTCTAGGAAGTTAGCTAAGTCCGAGTCCAAGGTCGAGACCCTGGTTGAGGAAGTTAAACTCCTCAAACACGAGGTCTCCCTAACCTCTTCGACTAGTCGAGTTCAAGAGAAGGACTCAACTCGGGTTGAAAAACTCGAAGTTGAGAACTCACTCTTGAAAAGTTAAGTCGAAGATCTTAGGAATACGTTGGAAAGGTTTACTTTGGGATCCAAAGGACTTGACCTCCTACTTGGATCGCAAAGGGCCGTGTACAACAAGGCCGGACTAGGGTTTAGCTCAAACACGACCAATAAGTCTTATATGTCAATCGTAAGTAGACATAAAAAATGTGTCCAAGCATGGGTCCCTAAGACCACTTTGATTTCAACTCTAGGATCCAACTCGTACTGGGTTCCCAAGGACCAAATCCACTATGTGGATAGACCGAACCGATTCAACGGTCTAGGGGGAGCCAGTACAAAACATGTTTGTGTTTTAACTTAGAAATTGCATGCTTAGATTTTTTTTTTCTTTCGTGAACTCACTTAGAACACGTAAATAACCAACTAAAATCCTTCAAAAAGATTGAACCTCGGGGAGCCTCTTTTCAAATAACCAACTAAAATCCTTCGAAAAGATTGAGCCTCGGGGAGCCTCTTTTCCAATAATCAACTAAAATCCTTGAAAGATTGAGCCTCGGGAGCCTCTTTTCAAAATAACTAGTTAGACGAGGAAATAATTTTAGGTGAGTCAAGTCATCATTTTCTTGAAAATGGCTTTGTCTAAGGAAGTGGTCGATGATCCGATAAAAGAAGGCCCTCAGACTCGCCACTACTGAAGCCATGATCTTGAAAAGGTAAACTTGACAAGCCTAGGGTCAAATCCAAATCTAACATTACTTAAACATAAATGCACTTAATCAACTTAATTGGAAGTCATCTCACAAAGAACACATAAGTATAACATGCTTGATCATATAGACTCCGGTGAGATGACCTAGGTTTAACAACTTGCAACCAATTTTTTTTAAATATATATATATATATATATAATAATCTAACATCCAATCCAACCACCTTGTGTGTAGGATCAATGGATGTTAGACAGCGGTTGCTCCCGACACATGACCGGGGATCAACTCAAATTCGCGAAGCTTCGATTCAAACGACAAGGATCGGTAGCCTTTGGGAATAACGGCAAGCTCAAAATCATCGGATCAGGTGATATCGAGCTTAACTCGAATTTTGTTATTAAAAATGTATTACTTGTAGATAATTTTGAATATAACCTGCTTAGCGTAAGCCAATTATGTGACAATAATTATAAGGTCGTATTTTTAGAAAATGAATGTGTAATTAAAACAAATGAAACAACTAAAACAATACTCAAAGGAACTAGGACAAATAACATTTATACAATTAACTTAATCAAATCCTCAGCCAAATGTCTTATGACACAGGAAGAGGAATCATGGTTGTGGCACCGACGACTCGGTCACTCGCACCCAAGACTCATCCACAAGATGAGTCAGAGTGGCCTAGTCAGAGGCTTACCCAACCTTAACAATTTGGTTAATAAAATCTGTAATGCTTGTCAACAAGGAAAACAACCTAGGACACAACACAAGTTAACTAACCAAGAACGAACCTCAAGTGTACTTGAGCTCCTGCATATGGATCTATTCGATTCACATGGAGCCAAGTCACTTAATAAAAGTCAATATTGCTTAGTCATAATTGACGACTACTCCAGGTTTACCTGGGTTAGGTTCATCAAACATAAAAATGATACCCTAGATCAATTGATCAATTTATTCAAATTAATCGAGAATCAAAAAAACCTTAAGGTTAAAAGAATTAGAAGCGATCATGGTGGTGAATTCGAAAATCAAAGGTTCACCGACTTCTGTAACCTAAATGGATACCACCATGAATTCTCTTGCCCTAGGATCCCTCAACAAAATGGCCTAGTGGAGCGAAAAAACCGAACTCTACAAGAAGTCGCTAGGACCATGTTGAACGAATATGACCTACCCGATAGGTTTTGGGCAGAAGCCGTGAGTACGGCATGCTATGTCCAAAATAGAATCCTTATGGTAAAGAGGCACCTTAAGACCTCATACGAGATTTATCACGATAAAATACCTAACATCAAGTACTTTAGGGTATTTGGGTGTAAGGTACATATCCTAAACACTAAGGATTACCTAGGGAAATTTACATCCAAGACCACGACCGGAATCTTTCTAGGATACTCGACTACAAGTCGAGCTTATAGAGTATATAACCACGACACCCTTAGAGTCGAGGATACTATCAATGTAGTATTTGATGAAGGACATGAACCTACAAAACCCCCAGCAACCCCAATTAGCGAGCCGATTCATACTAGACCTAACTCTGATCCGGAGATCAGGTCTAGTGTTAATCCTAACCTAAGTCAACCAAGTCACTCTATTGATCAAGTGATAGATGACTTCAACCAAACTAATGTTCAACCAAGTCACCCCATTGATCAAGCATTAGGTGACACAAACCCAACCCAATCTAGGATTCAGACTAACCACCCTATCGATCAAGTGATAGGAGATCCTAATCTAGGAGTTCGAACTAGAGCATCCTATAGGAACCTTAGTCAAATTTCCTTAATTTCAAAGATAGAACCCAAATCAATTGAACAAGCTCTTCTTGATCCCGATTGGATTATTGCAATGCAAGAAGAGCTAGCTCAATTTACTAGGAATGAAGTGTTGGAATTAGTACCACCACCTAAAGACAAAACGATAATTGGAACAAGGTGGGTGTTTCGAAATAAGCTTGATGATAAAGGTGAAGTAGTTAGAAACAAGGCTAGGTTAGTCGCCAAAGGGTTTAGTCAAGTCGAAGGCTTAGATTACGACGAAACCTATGCCCCAGTAGCTAGACTCGAATCCATTCGAATGTTGCTAGCTTATGCCGCACATCGAGGATTTAAGCTGTTTCAAATGGATGTTAAGTCGGCATTCTTAAATGGATACATTAAAGAAGAAGTTTATGTTAGCCAACCCCCCGGATTCGAAAATCTAGATAAACCCGACCATGTTCTAAAACTTAAGAAAGCTCTCTATGGACTTAAACAAGCTCCTCGAGCTTGGTACGAGAGACTTTCAATCCATCTTAAGTCAAAAGGGTTTAACCAAGGCTTAGTTGACCCAACTCTCTTCGTAAAAACCTTAGGTAAAGAAATATTCATAGCTTAAATTTACGTAGACGATATAATTTTTGGAACCTCTAACTCAGCCTTACTAAACGAGTTCGTTTCACTCATGGAAAGTGAGTTTGAAATGAACTTGGTAGGCGAGTTAAGTTTCTTTTTAGGTCTACAAATTAAACAAACTAAGGATGGTATATACCTATATCAACAAAAATACACTAAGGAGTTAATTAAAAGATTTGGAATGCAAGATGCTAAGATAATAAACACCCCAATGGCGATTAATGTTAACATAGGAGAAGACCTAGAAAGTAAGTCCATTGACTTAAAGTACTATAGGAGCGCGATAGGAAGTCTCCTATACTTAACTGCGAGTCGACCCGACATCCTATTCGCAGTAAGTATGTGCGCCAGGTTTCAAACCTGTGCTAAGGAGTCTCACCTAACCCTAGTTAAGCGTATCCTTAGATATCTTAAGGGTACACTTAACGTTGGTATTTGGTACCCTAGATCTACGGAGTTCGAACTAATCAGCTACTCCGATTCGGATTATGCCGGTAGTAAACTCGATAGAAAGAGCACGAGTGGTTGTTGTCAACTACTCGGCTCAAGTCTAGTGAGTTGGTGCAGTAGGAAGCAACATTGTGTTGCCTTATCTACCACCGAAGTCAATACGCTTGCGATGGGTGAGTGTGTAACTCAGCTTCTTTGGATGAAGCACACTCTCCGAGACTTTAGGTTGGACTTCACCAAAACTAAAATTTTTGTAGACAACATAAGTTCGATAAATCTAACTAAGAACCCTATATGTCATTCAAGGACAAAGCATATAGAGGTAAAACATCATTTCATTCAAGAACATGTAGCCAACGGCTCCATACAACTCGAATATGTTGACTCGAAGTCTAACCTAGCAGACATATTTACTAAACCACTACCCGAAGCCAAATTTAGTCTCTTGAGACGAAGATTAGGCATGTGCGTAATAGAATAGGAACTTACAAATTATATTTTCTTACTACTATTTCTTACTTTTTTTTGGAACTAGCATAGGACATACCTTAGATATCATGCACCTATAGATTTAAGGAGCCAATACATCTCACAACACATAGGACTAATGTGTTTGTGTACTTAGCCACGTAGATGGGCGTGAGATGTTAGGACCTTACTCCTGGTTCCAGATGTAGAGCTAGTGCATCGCTATGAACCACGGAGTATAATCATACATACTAACCGACTCTGACCAGGACTGGTTGATCCTTCATATCAATCAAGTCAAATATGAGTCGAACATTTTATAGATGAACTTATTTTCAGTATATTATTTTTAAAAAATAAAAATGTGGAACATGCTTGGACTTTAAATTTAACATTTATTTTGTTTTCCACACACCCCTTACTCTTTTCGATATACGGCAAAAGGGGGAGAAAAAGGAGAAAAAGGACAAAAGTTAAGGGGTCAAAAAAATTTTTTTGATAACTTAACTCTTACTTCATAATTAAACCAAAAGTTAACTTTAAGTTTTGAAAACTTATTTAACTTTTAACAAAAGGCCAAGGTTAAGAAATCATTTGGTTTCTTAACTTAAAACTTATTTTAAACACTATGGCCAATATTAAGTAATTTCGGTTACTTAATTCTTTTTCTTAGTAGCACATATCAAGGGGGAGAGTTAAAACCCTTTCTCAAGTACTCACCCTCGGTCAAGGGGGAGGATTCCTCAAGGGGGAGCACTTGAAAAAGAATTTTTATATACTCCTACTCATTCATGCATAATCTCATACTTATTTTTGTCTTAACTTTGTATGTGGGTTTGCCATAAATCAAAAAGGGGGAGATTGTTGGTGCAGTGGGCACCTAAGTCGAACCTAAGTTTTGATTATAGAAAACGATATAAAGTTAAGCTTATATTGTTATCTCACGAGCTAAATCAAGTGTGCAGAAAAGTCTCAATGCTGGAGCTGAAGGCTAGCGACACCCGGAGGAAGCCGCGGTGGTCGGGTGACACTCGAGTTACTTCGGAGGGAGCCGAAGGAATCGAGTGGAAGGCCGTAAGCAAAAGCGACACGTAAGTATTGAGGTAAGCTCGTGTGTGCGAGCGTAAGTGAGGTCGTATCCTCTTTACGGGGATGATCTTAGGCGACGATCCGACCCAAGACTTCCCATGGAAGGTCTATGTTGAGATCGGACGGCAAGTGGCCGTCGAATCCACTTATATTTTGAGCTAACTCTTTATTGTAGTCAAAAATCCTGGCCATCAGTTCAACCGGCCAGTTCAACTGGCCAGTTCAACCGGTGGTCAAAAATCAGCCTCAAGGAGTCAAGCTTTATCACCATTTTTCAAGGAGTTTTGTGCCCATTTGTGATTGGTTGAAGACCCATTCGTTGAGGGGCTTAAAGGCTATAAAAGGAGGACCAAACCTAGGGTTTCATTCTCAATTCTAAGTGCTCAAAAGCCTCCGTTACGCTGCAACTCTCCGACGACTCTACAACAACGAAGTGCTGCCAACAACCCTAGCTTAAAGTTTCTTTTGTTTAGTTGTTGGTATAATCTTAATTTGTTATTGCTTTCAATATTGCAATTCTTTTTAATCGAGGCTTTTCGTTGCATTTTACTTTAATAGAAGAGAGGGTTTGTCTCTCTATCTTTTTGCTTCGAAGGCTTTTGTAATCGTAAAACTCCTACCTCCAACGAGGAGGAGTGTTTTAGTGAATATCCCTCTGTACACGGTCTAGGACCGTTAGGGCCTTGGAGTAGTAGCCGAAGGCTACGAACCAAGTAAAAAAACTATTTGTCTCATTTAGTTTTTATTTACATTTCCGCTGCGTTTAATTGTCTATCGAACGATTTAAAAGAAAAGTTTTTATCGCTATTCACCCCCCCCTCTAGCGATCCACTTCGATCCAACACGCACGACTCTGCAATGCTCCTTCTCCGACTTAAGCACGAGGTTGTGAGTGGTGAACCCGCCAAAGCTTCATGTGCGAATTACTAAGTCCTGCAAGACTCCAATGCACATATCAAATCACAATAACAACCTAACTTAAACCCTTTGCCACACACATCAAAACCATATCACGGCAAGAGATTGCCCTAACAATCTCCCCTTTTTTGATGTGTGGCAATCCATTTAAGTTAGGTAAAAACATTTGATAAAACATTAAGGAAAGAAAGCATGTGAATAACATGATTAGCAACTCTCCCCCTTAATACATGAAACTCCCCCTAAATACATTCCCCCTTACTTAAACATATACATTTCTCCCCCTTTGACACCATCAAAAATATTAAACAAGGTTTATACAAGTATGGCATCAAGTTTAGAGGGAAACAATAGTCAAAAACACTTAAAATCCTGATAAATGAAGTTCATCGTGCTCGTGCAGACAAGACATCACGATCGCTATCGATATGGAAGTCGATCGCATTAATGAAATCCGAATTTCTGATTTTCTGGATGAATTTCAGAAATACACTATAAATTCCAAAAGATTCTAAAAATAGTGAAATTTGGGGAACACATTTCTTTTAGGGTTCTTTATCAATGAAAAATAGTTTTCCATGAAAAAACATTATATTTTCAAAGATTTGCCAAAAATCCAAAAACTTCAAAAACAACTAGTGTTTTGATCAAGTTTGTATCCATTTTAACACCTAGTTTTGCTTTGGATTGTTTCAAAACATGAACACACAGATTTTAAAGTAAGAAATTGTTTTGAAAGCATGTGAAATATCCAACCATGATCTTTGGGAAATATATCTATGAATTAAACATAAGCCTTCTCCATGATTGGTCTATTATTGCTATTTTGATGCTTTAAATAACCATCTAAATGCCATAGGCACTAGTGGACATTTGTATCATCCTAACATCTCACTCATGCTATGTTTTCAATCAAGGTAGCCTATGGTGAGTGTGAGATTCATCCTAAAGGTATTTGTATATACTTAACCATTATTTTCATGCAATTCTATACAAGGTTAAGTATCATCCTAACAATCCACATGATCATAAAGACATATATGTATGAATTCATATTATGATCATGAAACACATGTATTCATCAATTAATAATCATGCATTAGGTATTACATCATGATAATAAGGCAAATATCACCTAAAGCATGATTTATCTATTTGTAGGTGCATTATCATCACCTAACACTATTTCAAAAATATTGTCCTGCCATCCTAAGTCAACCAACATATGATATAGGTAAATTGCATATGGTTGACTACCCTAGGGTTTTCCTAACCCTTAAGGATGGATTTTGGAACCCAAAATATGTTCTTTCCTATGGGGTTCACTAAATATTCCTTAGGGATCCATTTTCTAGCTATTACCTTCTTTTTGTCTTGACCCCTAGCAATTAAGCATTTATAGGCCTTTTCATTTTTCTTTTCCTTATATCCTAGGCCTTTTTTGTTGAAACTAGCACTTTGGCTCCCAATGATCATGTTCAATGTATTTGAGCCAATTGTGAATTTTTCTAGGGCCTTGGTCAAATGGTCTACCTTTTCTCTTAGGACCCTATTTTCATCCATACATGCATCACTAACATTAAATGGCATATATTCATGTGAGCATGCATCATTTAAGCTAGAAGAAACATTATCATTTACATTTAAGCATGCTTTTTCTATTTTTTCTTCTAAGTCCTTAATTTGATCTAGCATGCATTTGTTTTTCTTCTTTGCCCTAAACAAGTCCTTAGTGAGGCTAGAAATCATGGAAACTATTTTACTAGGTGAGAGATTCATTACCATAGTCTCCATGTCTTCTTCCTCGGATTCGGAGGATGGTGAAGAAGCTCCTCCTTCACTAGAGCTCTCCTCACTTGTGCTTGATTCTTCATTTTCGAAGGAGGAGGAGTCTAGGTCGTCAAAGGCCATTAGGGCAAGGTTGGAGTAGACATGTTCTTCCTCTTCGGATGATGATGATGATGAAGAGGGATCTTCCCATGTCCTTGCTTTGAGTGCTTTTTGTTGGGATGTATACTGAAAAGTCTATCATTTGTATGAACATCTTTATTTTGAAATAAGAATCACATGATCATTGTTTGCATTTTTATGGTTATGCAATATTGTCTAATACATTACATTGTAGATAACATGGTGTGTGGTGTCACACGGGAGATCATGTTATCGGCTCCTTGTAAAGTATAAGTAAAGGCTCACAACCGAGATGGCTTTGGACAAACCATCGGAATGGTTGTAGTGTGATTTGGAATTGGTTTGTCTTGACCATAGAATCACACTAGTACACTTTATGTGTATTGAGCAGGACCGACTTAGAGGTGATTCAATTTATTGCTGACTACATAATCGAATCGGACCTCAAATATTATTATGTACATGCTCTTAATCCTGATAAAATAACGGGCACATATTCTTAGTATTCATCTCTTTGATTTACCAATGGGAGAGATTTATATATTAAATCAATAGGCTCGGTAAGTTGGGAGATGATATTATTTATATGGTGTGTCATTGATTATAGGAGGAAACCGTGTCCTATATATTAGGATGATGATGTCCCCTTGAGGAGTTCATAAGGTTCATCATATAAACCCTGCAGGTGGACTTGGTCCGGCATGATGAAAAGGTTGAGTGGTACTACTCATGGAGTTAGATGTTGATTAATTAATGGTCAATAAATTAATTAATCGACGGACATTCAAGATCTTAAACACGGGGAGAAAATATACAAATAATATATGGAGCCCATATTATCTTATGGGGGTTGGTGAGGTAGATCAATGATAATCCTTTAGTGGATTGGATTAACATTAGTGGACCGGACTTTATGTCGGCTTGATCCATGGGTGGCCAAGATCCAACTCCTCCTCATGGTCCCTAATGTAGCCTATTAAAACCTCATGAAGCTTAGATCCAATGGATAGAAATAAAACTCTAGATCCAAAGGTAGAGATTAAATCTCTAAGATCTGACAGTTGAGATTAAATCTCTAGATCTGACGGTTGAGATTAAATCCCTAGAACCAATGGTGGAGATTAAAAGGAGGCTTATCCCTAACTCTATAAAAGGAGGACAAGGGGTTGGCATGGAGTATCAATCAAGAGGAGTTAGGGTTTTGGGGTTGGCGGCAAGAAGAGGAGCTAGGGTTTTGGCTTGTGCGGCACCTAATAAGTAAAGTTTTCCTTGTTTCTTCTTCTTCCTCTAGCTGTCGGCGCCCATTCAAGTTCTTCCATCTCTTTGCCGGCGTCAAAACTCCTCTTTCTCCTTCTCCTTGAGTGGTGGAAACAAGACTTAGGGCTTTCCCTTGGTGTCTTGGTTGGTTTCCATCATCATCTCCTCCTCCTAGTTGGCCGGCGGCAAGGATTCCCCTTGTTGCTTGTTGGTTGGCTATAGGAAGGAGAAGAACCTAGTTTCTATTCTTCCTCTTGCTCGAAATGAGCATGGAAGGAAGATTGGTGATCTAGGAGCTTCAACTTTTGGTAGATCATCGCCCACACGACGTCCGAAAAGAGGAAGGTCATACATTAGAAGATCGAGAGGTATACCAATTCTCTATTCTCTTTTGTAACATGTTTGTTTTTGTTTTTCAATTATGAGCATGATATAATTCTATTTGTGGCTAAATAATACTTGGATCTCGAACATAAACATGAAATCTGACGATCCAGACATCGTCTATTCTGCGGCTACTCGTAGAATAGAGGTTGGTCGCTTGAACAACAAGTTTGTTCAAGTGACCTCTCTAAACGAATAGCACATCGATGACTTGATTGTTTGGGCAATCCCTTTTGTCTAGGATTAAATTTTTTTTTTAATATGGGGACATCGATGGGATCTCCATGAATAAAAAACCAAGGTGAAGTGGGAAGCGAAGTTTCCCCTCACGGACTCGATAAGAAAAACCCAACAATTGGTATCAGAGCCAAGGTTTCCGATTTTGTGTGTTTAGGATTCGGTTAATTTTTATGCGCTTTTCATATATTATATGTGCTGGATAATAGTAGGATATGCGTAGGTTAACTTTTTGGTTGCAGGCATAAGATCTGACTACTATGGTCATATATGTGTATGTGATTGTATGTGTGTAAATATTTATTTTGTTGAATCCTCGGGGTTGACGAGGCTAGTATTTAATTTTTTGTAAATTAGATATGGCATTGTTTAGCCACTCTTTTTATTTTAGTTTACTTTCGATCTAGATTTCATGTACACTCCCTCGTGGAGTATAGGATCGATGGATGTAAATTAAAATAGATTTTAGTCTCGGCTAGGATCTCCAGATGGCTCGTACATGGCGTAGGAGGAGCGGACGAGAAGGCGATGCGACGGGAGACATATTGAAGACAAAAGCCATAATAGTTGGAAAATAATTTATTTTTCATATTTATTGCTTTTTGTTTGATATGCATGTCGTAGGCTAGGAGAATTCCTCAATTTCAAATTACTAAGTGGGAGAGGGAAATTTTTATAAATTCCCACAGCCTCCATTACGATTTGACAAGTGATGCAAACAAACTTGCGCGTCGGCTTTGAGTGCCTTCCTCCCCATCGGATGAGTTTTTTTGCGGATCACAAGGTCAAATATGGTTATAGGGAATTATTAAGGAGCGTATGCACTTCCCCATCGGAAGGCACATAACCCGAGATAATTACCTTGGTACCGAGTAATGATGAACACTTAGATACAAATATAAGTATCCTCCCCATCAGAGTCACTGCTTTTATTTGTAGGGTCAAAGAGGAACCAACTATTAATTTTACTTGTCAAAAAGTTAGGTTGACAAGATAGTAAAATTAATGGGTAAAACCTCCTCTTACAAATGTAGAATTCGTATACGTCCACACTATCGTGGCATACGATATTCTCGGTGTTTTGAGGTGTTGGTTGATTTTAAAATTTTATTGTTTGAGGAATCAATAATTTTTTGAAATCTAATGTTTTGATTTATGTGATTCTTAGGTTTGTTTTCAAAATGACTTTCAACCCACTTGTTGTGATACTGAAAGAGAACAAACTTACTAGACCTAACTATGTTGATTGGAAGAGGAATCTAGACATTGTCTTAACTGCTGAGGAATACAAATATGTACTCCTCGAAGAGTGCCCTCCTAAGCCTGCAGAAGATTCTGGGGAAAAGGAGAGAGAGAGAGTTATAAGAAGTGGGTAAAGGTCGATGAGATGGCGCGGTGTTACATTTTGCCATCTATGTCAAATGTACTGCAACATCAGCATCAAGCCATGCCCACAGCTTATGACATGATGCTCAATCTCGAAGAGCTTTTCAGACACCAGAATCGAGCTGCGAGGCAAGAAGCCATGAGAAACTTGATGATGACCACCATGATTGAGGGAACACCCGTGAGGGATCATATTCTCAAGATGACGGCTCATTTGAATGAGTTGGAAGTCCTCGGAGTTGAGATCGATGGGAAAACCCAGGTCGATATCATTCTCCAGTCTCTACCTAGGAGTTTTGAGCAGTTTCGCCTGAACTATAACATGAACAAGAGGTTGTATTCGTTGGCGGAACTTCTGACAAAACTCCAGGTGGCAGAGGGGCTATTTCGTTAGAGTGCTCAGGCACATGCCATGGTGACCCAAAAGGTTTCTACTTCTAAGCCGAAAGGCAAGAAGAATAAGAAACAAACTAGGGCAAAGGCAGTGGGACGTACTCAGGGAGGAGTGAAGAAGCCGAAAGGCAAGTGCTTCACTTATAAGTAGACTGGACACTGGAAGAAGGATTGCCCCAATCGCAAGAACAAAGGTATATCTTTTGGTCTAGTCATTGAAACATGTTTAGCGGTGTTATCTACCGGCACCTGGTGTGTAGATACGGGAGCCACTGATCATGTCTGCAATACTTTGCAGGGGTTCTAGGAAACCAGACGACTGGCTGAGGGGGAGATTACCGTGTACTTGGGCGATGCGACGAAGGTGGCGGCTGTTGCAGTGGGAGATGTTCATTTATCTTTTGAGAAAAATAAACTTTTGGTTCTTAAGAATTGCCTTTATATACCCTTATTTAGAAAGAATTTAATTTCATTTTCTAAATTGTTTATGGATGGATATTCTATTTCTTTTAATGACAGAGTTGTTATAAGAAGGAATAAAGATATTATATGTTCGGGTGCATTGATAGGAAATTTGTACACACTTGAACCAAAAGCTCCCATGATGCATATTGAAATTAATAACTCATCTTCTAATTTTAATAAGAGAAAAGAACCTTCGAAGATGAACCAAACATATCTTTGGCATCTTAGGCTTGGTCACATTAACCTAAGCAGAATTCAAAGGTTGATAGCTGATGGACCTTTGGGTTCATTAGTGGTGGAGGATCTCCCAACCTGCGAATCCTGCTTGGAGGGTAAGATGACCAAGAGGCCTTTTAAGGCCAAGGGATATAGAGCCAAAGATGTGTTAGAATTGATTCATTCTGATTTGTGTGGTCCTATGTCTATCCAGGCTAGAGGTGGTTTTGAGTATTTCATCTCTTTTATAGACGATTACTCAAGATATGGATACATTTACCTGATGTGCCGCAAGTCTGAATGCTTTGACAAGTTCAAAGAATTCAAGGTTGATGTGGAGAAACGTCAAGGTAAAAGTATCAAGATACTACGATCTGATCATGGTGGTGACTACCTCTTGGGAGAGTTTAGGAACTACTTATCAGAGGTTGGGATTCAATCCCAATTGACTGCACCTGGCACACCCCAGCAGAACGGTGTAGCAGAGCGAAGGAATAGGACTCTTATGGAGATGGTTAGATCGATGATGAGTTATTCTGAGTTGCCAGATTCGTTCTTGGGATATGCTCTAGATACGACGATGTACATTCTGAACTTGGCTCCATCTAAATCAGTACCTTCTACTCCCACAGAATTGTGGACCGGGTGAAAGCCTAGTCTAAGACATATTCGGATATGGGGGAGTCCAGCACATGTGCTGAAGGCAGATGCTGGTAAGTTGGAACCCCGTACAAATGTATGCATGTTCGTTGGGTATCCTAGAGGAATGAATGGTGGTTTGTTTTATAGTCCTAGAGATCAAAGGGTGATCGTTAGTACGAACGCCAGATTTCTAGAGGAAGACTATGTGATGAGCCACAAGCCCAAGAGTAAAATTATTCTGGAGGAATTAAAAGGGGAAGTCACTTCTTCAGTACCACAAGTACAAGAAGATATACCATATGTCACTGCACCGCGTGTCACAGAGTATACACAAGTGATGCCTCATCGTAGTGGGTGGGTTGTAAGACGGCCTGATAGATTCATGTTCTTGGGAGAATCTTCTGATTTGGTCCCTAGCGAACATGAACCTGATCCCTGGACATATGACAAGGCAATCCAAGATAAAGATGCAGCATCTTGGCAAAATGCAATGAATACCGAGATTGAATCTATGGATTCAAATCAGGTCTGGGAGCTAGTAGAACCATCTGATGGTGTAAAAACCATTGGATGCAAGTGGATCTACAAGAGAAAGAGAGAAATAGATGGGAAGGTTGAGACCTTCAAAGCACGGCTTGTTGCGAAGGGGTATACTCAGAAAGAGGGTATCGATTATGAGGAGACCTTTTCACCGGTAGCCATGCTTAAGTCTATCCGGATTCTCTTATGCATAGCAGCTCATATGGATTATGAGGTGTGGCAGATGGATGTCAAGACAGCTTTCCTTAATGGAAGTCTTGAGGAAAACATCTATATGAAGCAACCAGAGGGATTCATTGCGAAGGGCAAAGAGCATCTTGTATGTAAGCTTAATCGGTTCATTTATGGATTGAAGCAAGCTTCGAGGTCTTAGAAAATCTGCTTTGATGAGGTAATCCAGTCTTATGGATTTATTCAAAGTCCGGATGAGTCTTGTGTATACAAGAGATGTGACGGAAACGTAGTGGTATTTCTTGTACTATACGTAGATGACATTTTGTTGATTGGCAACAATATCAAGGTGTTATCGGGCGTAAGGGTATGGTTGTCCAAACAGTTTGATATGAAGGACTTGGGAGAGGTGGGACACATCCTTGGGATCAAGGTTATAAGAGATCGCAGGAAAAGGATGTTGTGCTTATCCCAAGCTTCATACATAGACACGATTATGGATCATTTTAGCATGCAGAACTCCAAGAAGGGTTTTCTACCTTTCAGGCATGGAGTTCCTTTATCTAAGGAGATGTGTCCTAGATCATCTGAGGAGATAGAGGAGATGAAGGTGGTTCCTTATCCTTCGGCAGTAGGAAGCTTCATGTATGCGATGCTATGTACGAGACCAGATATCTGCTTTGTCGTGGGCATGGTTAGCAGATATCAGAGTAATCCAGGACAGGGACATTAGACTGTGGTAAAGCATATATTAAAGTACCTGAGAAGGACTAGGGAATATATGCTTGTTTATCGGGCAGACCAATTACTCCCTGTGGGTTACACGGATTCCAACTTCCAATCTGATAGGGATAACAGTAAGTCTACCTCAGGTTTTGTGTTTACTTTGGGAGGTGGAGCCATTGTATGGAAGAGTGTCAAGCAAAAATGCGTGGCGGACTCCACCATGGAAGCTGAGTATGTGGCAGCCTCTAAGGTAGCCAAAGAAGCTATGTGGCTTAGGAACTTCCTGATGGACTTGGATGTGATTCCTGGTTTGCCCAGAACTATCACAATTTATTGTGATAATAGTGCTGCAGTTGCAAACTCGAAGGAACCACGAGCCCATAAGGCTAGTAAACACATAGAGCGCAAGTACCACCTGATACAAGAAATCGTAAAGAGAGGAGAAGTTGTTGTGGCCAAGATTGCATCGGCAGATAACCTGGTAGATCCTTTCACTAAGGCCCTTCCGGCGAGAGCTTTTGATAGGCATGTGAAGGGAATGGGAATCAGATGTATAGCAGTTTGAGGATAGCATAGTCTTTTAGTATAAGTGGGAGATTGTTGGGATGTATACTGAAAAGTCTATCTTTTGTATGAACATCTTTATTTTGAAATAAGAATCACATGATCATTATTTGCATTTTTATGGTTATGAAATATTGTCTAATACATTACATTGTAGATAACATGGTGTGTGGTGTCACACGGGAGATCATGTTATCGACTCCTTGTAAAGTATAAGTAAAGGCTCACAACCGACATGGCTTTGGACAAGCCATCGGAATGGTTGTAGTGTGATTTGGTATTGGTTTGTCTTGACCATAGAATCACACTAGTGCACTTTGTGTGTATTGAGTAGGACCGACTTAGGGGTGATTCGATTTATTGCTGACTACATAATCGAATCGGACCTCAAATATTATTATGTACATGCTCTTAATCCCGATATAATAACGGGCACATATACTTAGTAGTCATCTCTTTGATTTAACAATGGGCGAGATTTATATATTAAATCGATAGGCTTGGTAAGTTGGGAGATGATATTATTTATATGGTGTGTCATTGATTATAGTAGGAAACCGTGTCCTATATATTAGAATGATGATGTCCCCTTGAGGAGCTCATAAGGTTCATCATGTAAACCCTGCAGGTGGACTTGGTCTGGAATGATGAAAAGGTTGAGTGGTACTACTCATGGAGTTAAATGTTGATTAATTAATGGTCAGTAAATTAATTAATCGACGGACATTCGAGATCTTAAACACAGGGAGAAAATGTACAAATAATATATGGAGCCCATATTATCTTATGGGGGTTGGTGAGGTAGATCAATGATAATCCTTTAGTGGATTGGATTATCATTAGTGGATCGGACTTTATGTGGGCTTGATCCATGGGTGGCCAAGATCCAACTCCTCCTCACGGTCCCTAATGTAGCCTATTAAAACCTCATGAAGCTTAGATCCAATGGATAGAAACAAAACTCTAGATCCAAAGGTAGAGATTAAATCTCTAAGATCCGACAGTTGAGATTAAATCTCTAGATCCGACGATTGAGATTAAATCTCTAGAACCAATGGTGGAGATTAAAAGGAGGCTTATCCCTAACTCTATAAAAGGAGGACAAGGGGTTGGCGTGGAGTATCAATCAAGAAGAGTTAGGGTTTTGGGGTTGGCGGCAAGAAGAGGAGCTAGGGTTTGGTCTTGGGTGGCACCTAATAAGGAAAGTTTTCCTTGCTTCTTCTTCTTCCTCTAGCTGCTGGCACCCATTCAAGTTCTTCCAGCTCTTGGCCAGCATCAAAACTCCTCTTTCTCCTTCTCCTTGAGTGGTGGAAACAAGACTTAGGGCTTTCCCTTGGTGTCTTGGTCGGTTTCCATCATCATCTCCTCCTCCTAGTTGGCCGGCGGCAAGGATTCCCCTTGTTGCTTGTTGGTTGGCTATAAGAAGGAGAAGAACCTTGTTTCTATTCTTCCTCTTGCTCGAAACGAGCAAGGAAGGAAGATTGGCAATCTAGGAGCTTCAACTTTTGGTAGATCGTCGCCCACACGATGTCCGAAAGGAGGAAGGTCATACATTAGAAGATCGAGAGGTATACCGATTCTCTATTCTCTTTTGTAACATGTTTGTTTTTGTTTTTCAATTATAAGCATGATATAATTCTGTTTGTGGCTAAATAATACTTGGATCCCGAGCATAAACACGAAAGCCGGCGATCCGGACATCGTCTATTCCGCGGCTACTCGTAGAATAGAGGTTGATTGCTTGAACAACAAGTTTGTTCAAGTGACCTCTCTAAACGAATAGCACGACGATGACTTGATTGTTTGGGCAATCCCTTTTGTCTAGGATTAAATATTTTTTTAATCCAGGGACATCAATGGGATCGCCATGAACAAACAACCAAGGTGAAGTGGGAAGCAAAGTTTCCCCTCACGGACTCGATAAGCAAAACCCAACACTTTTGTCTTCCCTTTTTCCTTGGGTTTCTTTTCTTCTTCCTTCTTCTTACTCCCCTTCTTCTTCTTCTTTTCTTCCTTCTTTCTCTTCTCCTCTTTACTCTTGTTCAAGAGGGGACAATTGTCCCTTATGTGTCCCTCTCCTTAGCAATTATAACAAATCACCTTCCCCCTTGGTCTTCTCCTCCTATCATTAGATTTATTAAATTTAAAATTTCTTAAAGCACGCCTTACCTTCCTTACCATGTAAGCTTCTTCCGTTCTATCCATGGAGGAGGATGAGGATGCTTCTTCAGAGGAGGAGGGAGTCTCCATCTTCTTCTTCCCCTTGTTGGCCAAAAGTGTCACTCCTCTTGAAGGTTGAATTCTTGGCTCTTCTATTATTCCTTCAAGTATTGTTTCATGGAGCTCCATGGTTGAGAAAAATTCCTCCAAGGTGCTAACTTCTAGGTTCTTGGAGATGTAAAAAGAATCCACCATAGAGATCCATCTTGATGACCGGGGAAAGGCATCTATAGCCTTCATGAACATGTCCCTATTTGAAAGCTTCTCCCCTACACTAGATAAACCGGTTATTATCTCTTTAAATCTAGAGTGTAGTGAGGTTGTCTTTTCTCCCTTTTCTAATTTGATGTTTGATAGTTGGGAGCGGAGGAGGTCTCTTCTTGAAAGCTTGGCCTCTGAGGTATCTTCATGAAGCTCTACTAGCTTCTCCCACATCTCCTTGGCGCTAGCACACTCCCCTATCCTTTTCACTTCTTGTTGGGGGAGTACGTTGTAGAGATGATGTTTGGCTTTTGAGTTCGCCAAGTACTCCTCCTTTTGCCTCTTGCTCCATCTTGATTTTTCCAATGGCTCCCCTTCTTCATCCCTAGGCAATTCGAAACCGTTTTCCATAATTAAAAGAATTTTGAAATCGGTTTCAAAAAATACCTCCATTCTCTTTTTCCACCAAGAGAATTCTCCTTCAAACTTTGGTGGGTGAATGTTTGAGCCGGCCATTCTTGAATGTGCTTGTTGTGGCGGTTAGTCCTCGACAAGCTTTCCTTGGCTCTGATACCACTTGTACGGGATCGATCGGTGTGTATTGGCCGGCTAGAGGGGGTGAATAGCCCTCTTCATACGATGATGGAATTTGCTCGTCTACAAAATCGTTAGAGCAAGCGGAATACTAATAAACAAGCAAACAAAACAACAAATGCAAAGATAAACAATGCTAACACAATATGTAACGTGGTTCACGGCTACATCGCTAATCCACGGTCCCCGATTTATCCTCGGTGAATCACTCCGCAACCAATCCACTATTGGTCTCTCCTTTGCACCAAGCTAGGTGGAGGTAACCCTTACAACTCAAGAACACTCCTTCTTTTACAATTGATGTGAAAGATACTAGAAGAAGGAGTTTATCACTTGTAGAGCACTTGGATGATGGTTTGGAATATAAGCATTAGCCATCCAAAAGCCCACACCCTCTCTTTTTATAGAGAGGGCTGATTTCTTCCCGTTGGCCACCACCAGTCAACTGCTGCCCTTGGCAATCGACTGCCACCACTACAACGGCCTCCGAACACGTCGAATCCCGACCATTGTAGTGATGTAACCATCATGATCACGCCTCCGTAGTCGATCGCCCAGTCGGCCATACGAGGTTCTCGGCTCAGGATTTCTCTAGCATGACCGCCATTCCATGGTAGTCGACTGCTGGGCATAAACTCATCAGTCGGATACCAGTCAATCCTCGTTCGACTTAGAGCAGTCGACTGCCATTTCATGGCTGTCGACTGATGTCGTGTGAAACTCAAACTTAACATTTTTTTGAGCTTTCGGCAGTCGGGTAAACCTTAACCCTTGCGGTCGAGCCTCCGACACTCAGCCATTCGGCCAAGTTCACCTAATGTGCTACTTACAATTCACTCATTCTCTCATCTCACTCGAAGTCCCTCGCTGAAGCTCTCTTTGTTCGTGGCCACATCCCTCGGCAGCATCAGGCGCACGGCTCTGCAATGCTCCTTCGCGTCTCTTGCCTTCAAAGTTTGCTTCCTTGGCTTCACTTTAAGTCATCTCGTCCGACGGTCCCTTGGCAGCATCAAGCGCACGGCTCTGCAATTCTCCTTCTCCGACTCAAGCACGAGGTTATGAGTGGTGAACCCGCCAAAGCTTCATGTGCAAATTACTAAGTCTTGCAAGACTCCAATGCACATATCAAATCACAATAACAACCTAACTTAAACTCTTTGCCACACACATCAAAACCATATCACGGCATGAGATTGCCCTAACAGTAAAGAGGATACGACCTCACTTACTCTCGCACACACACGAGCTTACCTCGATACTTACTGTGTTGCTTTCGCTTCCGGCCTTCCACTCGATTCCTTCGGCTCCCTTCGAAGTCACTCGAGTGTCGCCCGACCACCGCGGCTTCCTCTGGGTGTCGCTAACCTTCAGCTCCAGCGTTGGCACTTTTCTGCACACTCGATTTAGCTCGTGAGATAACAATATAAGCTTAACTTTGTATCGTTTGCTATAATCAAAACTCAGGTTCGACTTAGGTGCCTACTGCACCAACAATCTCCCCCTTTTTGATCTATGGCAAACCCACATACAAAGTTAAGAAGATAATATGTATGAAGAATAATAATGTGTATGAGAAACAAAAATGAAGATTAAGTTGGAGTAGTAAGAATTTTCTTCAAGTACTCTCCCTTGAGGAAACCTCCCCCTTGACCGAGGGTGAGTCTTGAAGAAAGATCTTACTCCTCCCCCTTGAGGGTTGCTATCTAGAAAGAGTTTAAGTAATTAACATTACTTAAAGTTGGCCTTAGTGAAATGTTTAAGTTAAGAAGACTTCTTAACTTGGCCCTTTCTCCCCCTTAAGTAAAACATTAAGGTTTACTTCCTTTTTGTTAAGAAGTTAAGTAAGTTTTCAAAAATTAAAATTTTGACCCCTTAACTTTGGCCTTTTTCTCCCCCTTTTGCCATATATCGAAAAGAATAAGGGTGTGTGGAAAACAAAAATAAATATTAAATTTAAAGTCCAAGCATGTTTCACATTATTTTGAAAATAATATACTGAAAATAAGCTTATCTATAAAATGTTTGACTCATATTAACTTGATTGATATGAAAGATCAACCAGTCCTAGTCAGAGTCAGTTAGTATGTATTATTATACTTCGTGGTTCATGGCGATGCACTAGCTCTACTGTTAGTAATATATGAGAGATGTCCTAAGGCAATCGCCTTATGTATGAACCATTTATATGATAAATGAAGATTCACTATTTGAGTATACATGTTTTATGTATTTGATTGGATCTTAAACTCATTTACTGAATGTCCACGATATGATTCACAAAGATGAGAGAATTTGTGATTGATCACAACTAGTGAGTATCTCTACATGTGTAATTGTGATGTATCGAATTATCCCTTAGTCGATGAATCGATGGATTTGGACACCATCAATTCGCCGAGACTAGCACGAGGTATACCTCGGGGGTGTATCCAAGCGGTGATTCTCCGGGCCGGAGACATAGTGATGTCCGGAGTTAATCGTGGATGCTAGTTATGGTAACTAGTTCATTGGAGTGACCAGCCGTAAGACTTCATATGGTTCTCTACATATATAGATATGTCAATGAAGTTCTTACTGTGGCTTAAGTGCGATGTTCCTTTGACTTGCGGTATTCAAGTCATCTTGATCATGGAGACTTATGCTTTGATATCTTAAGCAAACATCTCTAAGGAGATGTGGACCCGGGATGATTGGGTATAAGTCGAAGTGATCGAAGGTGTTTGAATAGCCTATAAAGGATTCACCACTCCTTGCGAGGAGATGTATACCCATGGCCTCTCGTCGGATTGTTACTAAAGTCTTTGGCCAAAGCATTACATGTTTAGAGTAAGGTACTCTTCGATACATTTGGAGTAACTAGAATCCGTAGGACGAGGAAATGATACTTGAGCTAGGTGTGACGTAGTCAGCCTAGTGGGGACTGACACAATAGACCATGTCCTGAACCAAGTGGGTATAAGATGAGTGAAGGGAATGGGGCACGAATCATATGAGCTACTGAAGGGTTTCAGAAATAGTTCTGGATCAACCGTTGATCTTTTCGGTTAATTGGGGATCATGATGTACTACTAGGTGCCACTCATGATCGTTCTATAATTAATGGTTAATTATAGACGACCAACATAAACCGAGAACCTATTTGGTCACACGCACAACGAGCGTAATCCAAAGGATTTAAAACGAGCTTGAGAATGGGATTCTCGGAATGAGAGAAACTAGGTTTGGTTGGACCAAACATAAAGCGAGCATGAAATCGTTTCAGTCGCAATGGAAGCGTGGATGGGCCGAGTCTTATGAAGACGTAATGGATGAACCAAAATGGTTTGGTTCTAATCCAATGGAGAAGAATAAACCAAAGGGTTTGGTTTATTTTAAATGAATGAACCAAAAGTTGGTTCGGTTCGTTTTAACTTAAAATAAACCATCATGGTTTGGTTTATTTTAACTTATCTTAATGGAGCGGGTTAACGGGCTTTATGGATATGATCCATTAACCATTAAGAGAATTAGTTCTCTATAAAAGAGGGCTTAAGGGATAATTAAGCCCTAATCCAAAACCCTAGCTTGGAGTTGCCGCCCAACCTAGTTGTGCCGCCCAACCTCCATTGCCGCCACTTGTTGTCTTTGCCGTCTAGCTCCTTGCCGGCGTCCAAGCTTCAGCCGGTGATCCTCCGGCGACCCTCTGGTGATCTTCCTAGGCCTCGGTGAAAAGGTGAGCACTTGGCTTCCTTGTTTTGGCCGGCGCCTACTCCTCCACCAAGCTGTCCAGTTTTCTGGACAGCTTCTTCTCCTCTCGTCGGAGCATCGTTTGGATGACGGTTAGAGCTCCGACAGCGGCTAAACTACCGGGGATTCGATCTCCGGTAATCCTCTGAGGTGGAGGACGAAGGATTCGTCAATTGGTTGACAAATACCTCTCCGGAGAAGCGAGTTTTGAGGACTCGTTTTGGATCCGAATTTGGATTCGGATCATGATCGTCTCTCGATCACGTCGTCTTCAACACGAGGCTAGTAACCCGTACGAAGACGAAGCTCATGGCTTAGCGAAGTCATCCCGAGGAACTCGGCGTGGATACGGATAGAGACGATTCTAGCGAGGATCGTTCCGGTTGATGTCGTTCCCGCTACACGTCATACGAAAGGTATAACGTAGATAAATTTCCTTTTATTGCAAATTTAAATTTACGGTTATGTCTACACTTGTTATAATATGCATGCGTGTGTTGTGTGTGTTGTAATAAATATAGATTTATTATTTTTATTGCTTCCGCTGTGTTCATGTTTACGAAACATGATCGAACACACACACGCCGCGGTGCCGGAAACCCAACATCTACATCTAGAACCAGGAGTAAGGTCCTAACATCTCATGCCCATCTACGTGGCTAAGTACACAAACACATTAGTCCTATGTGTTGTGAGATGTATTGGCTCCTTAAATCTATAGGTGCATGATATCTAAGGTATGTCCTATGCTAGTTCCATGAAAATGAAAAGTAAGAAATAGTAGTAATATGATTTGCAAGTTCCTATTCTACTACGCACATGCCCAATTTTCATCTTAATAGACTGAATTCGGCTTCGAATAGGGGTTTAGTAAATAGGTCTGCCAAGTTAGACTTCGATTCGACGTATTTGAGTTGTTTGGATCCGTTGGCCACATGTTCTCGAATGAAATGGTATTTGACCTCTATATGTTTGGTCCTAGAGTGACATATCAGATTCTTAGTAAGATTAATTGAACTAAAGTTATCTACGTGGAGTTTAGTGTTCGTAAAGTTTAACTCAAAGTCGCGGAGAGTGTGTTTCATCTAAAGAAGTTGAGTGACACACTCACCCATTACGATGTATTCGGCTTGTTGGAATGTATACTAAAAGCCTAGCTCTTTTGTATGAACATTTCTATTTTGAAATAAAAATCACATGATCATTGTTTGCACTTTATATTTATGATATGTGTGCATATTGTCTAATACTTTACATTGTAGATAACATGGTACTTGGTGTGGCACAGAAGATCATGTTATCAGTCCCTTGTAGAATATAAGTAGAGGCTCACAACCAAGATGGTTTTGGACAAACCATTGGCATGGTTGTAGTGTAGCTTGGTATTGTTTTGTCTTGAACATAGAGTTACACTAGTACACTTAGGTGTATTGAGCAGGACCGACATAGAGGTGATTCAATTTATTGCTGACTACATAATTGAATCGGACCTCGGATATTATATTGTACATGCTCTTAATCCCGATATAATAACGGGCACATGTACTTAGTATTTATTTCTTTGATTTACCAAAGGGTGAGATTTATATGGATTAAATCAATATGCCCGGTAAGTTGGGAAATGATATTATTTACATGGTGTGCCGTTGATTATAGGAGGAAACCATGTCCTATATATTAGGTTGATGATGTTAGGACCCTTGAAATGGCTAGAGGGGGGTGAATAGCGTTTCGCCCGATCGTGGATGGAATTCAATCTCGTTCGTGTCTACAATTTCGTTAGCGCAGTGGAATATATATAATGATAAAAGCAATAACGAAATGGACACAACACAAATCACAACAGGAGCATATAACGTGGTTCGGAACCGAACCGGTTCCTACTCCACGGATTGGGTTCGTACGAACCCTAGCGATGCCACAAACACCACTAACCAATAAAACTCCTTCTTGACACAAGTCAAGGGTGGAGAAACCCCTTACAAGTAATCTTACAACAATAAGATACAAATACAAGCAATTACAATAATGAATATGAAATACAAGTAAAGAAAAGACTTTACAACACTTGTTTTGTTTGTTTGAATGCTTGGTTGCTTGCTTGCACTTGGAGACCTGATTTGCACCCACAAATTGCCCCAATAGCCCTCAAGAACCGATTGCTTTTTCCTCCATCACGAGCTCCATATATAGCTTCAACCTGTGCTGGAAAAAGTCGATCAGTCGACTGATCGGGACCATCAGTCGACTGATGCCACTGTTGTCATGAGACAACGGCTAGATCCACGCTGGATAAGTCCAACGGATCTACCATCACCGACCGACAGACCATCACCGACCGATGGAGTCCTCACTCGACCACGAGTCTCGACTCCATTCTCCGTGGGCCGAATCTCGAGCACCACCGACCGATCACACGATCGGGCCGATCGCTGAGCCATCACGACCGCTAACCTATGGCAATGATCGCTAGGCTATAACCCACAACAAACCCTAGTTGACTCGGTCCACCGATCATGGCATGGCACCCAACCCGGCACACCTCAAACATGAGGTTTTAACTCAAGTATGGTTCCCCCATACTTGCTAGACCACCCGTAGCCTAGACCTAAGCCTTCTAGCCACCTCCATCAGCCTCACGCCTCTCGGATCCCTCCAAGTCATCCATGACTTGTTCATCCATCGCGCTAGCCTTCAGGTGCTTCCGTCAGCTATGTCATGCTAACGGTGTCTACACCGCCAAGGCACATTGGACTTACTCCGCTTGGACTTTACGCCGTCAACCATTGGACTTATGCTGCCAAGACTACCGCTTGGACTTTACGCCGCCAATATCAATCCCCTTGGACTTCAAATGTCAACCCATGTTGGACTTTCCATTTGCCAAGACCCATGCTTGGACTTTCCTTGCCAACACATGTTGGACTTTCCATTTGCCAAGACCCATGCTTGGACTTTACATGCCAAGACCCATGCTTGGACTTTCCTTGACAATTATATTGTCATATGTTTTTGTCGAAACATCAAAACACATCAAAACATCACACGAGCCAAACTCGAGTCCTGGTCAATCGTGACCTGGGCCGATTGCACCAACAATCTCCCCCTTTTTGATGTTTGACAAAAACCAAACAAATGATTGAGTTAGAATACTAACTCCAATCCTTTACCAATTATCCCAAATTGATAAATACTCTCCAAATATTTTCCCCCAAACATTCTCCCCCTTTTTGACTAACAGCAAAAAGTTGTCTTCCCAAGAGGGTCAATGTCTCATGTCCCAATGAGATCTTACAATCTCCCCCTTGGTCCAAAAATACTTAGGATGCCTACCATCTTCCTAGTGATAAGTTCAATATCACTCAAGAGAGACAATCCTATTTACTCTCCCAACTTCCAAATTGGGTCTCTCAAAAATCCCATCAATTTCCCAATTGATGTCATATTCTCCCAATAACTTCTCCTTTTCAAGGAGAAAAACACACCCATCATCCCAAGATGGATACCTCCCCCTAAAATCTTGCTCCCCCTTGACCATTGCACCAACAATGTCCTTGGGAAGTCCCTAAGCCAATAAGAACTCTAAACCATCAAAATTAAGGTTAGAAATTCAACATTGAACTTTCCAACACCTTAAAATTGATACAAACCCCAAATACTTCTCCTAATCCATATCCAATGGATTTACACCCTTTGTAATGCTTCCCAAAGCATATCCTAGGTTAGGAGTGATTAGGACCATAACCAGAAAATCGGGTTAAACAACCTTGTTTACCCCGAAATCAACTACCATATCGAATGAGTGATTCAGAAATCACCGATCGGCACCTCCATCGATCACCACGAGTATGATCGATCAAAAATCCCGATGTTCAGTTATCAGAAATGAGTTTTGAAAAATCATAACTAATTATACGTATATCGAAAAATCGCGAAATTTGATACGTATAATACTTATGACTAATACAATGGGTGAAAAATGTTTGAAAATTATTTTACCCATTAAATAGTGAAATTGGCACAAAGTTCAAAACCATTGAAATTTTCAATGTTTTTGCCCTACTTTGTATCAACTTCATCAATGGTGATTGCTATCAAAAGATAGACTTCACCAAGATTTTTCAAAATGATTTTAAAATGTTTTTAAAACCTTATCTTGGATCATATTCCTTGGGCTCTATGTATGTGACTTGTACACAAGCTCTCCCAATGATCCACAACTAAACTTAGATGAGTTTTAGTTCATCTAGATGCAAAAACTATGCACCTTGAACTTAACTCATATCCTAGCATCTCACATGTATCTAGGGTGTATAAATACACATACAATTGATGTGAGATGGGCTTATTCCTTCTAAACTAGTTTCATGCATTTTCTAAAGTAACTAGCAATACGTAACCGAACGAAGTGGGACTTCAAGTCATGCCATAGTCCTTAATTCAAATTTCAACCAAATTGTCTTAAATGCATGAATGATTATGGCATTAGAAATGTTATAAATAAGCATATGATCATAATCATGTTGTCATGGCATAAGATGAAATCTAAAAACACATGACATTTAAAACTTTAATCCTAAACATGAACATGACATATAAAATCATAGAACTAGGCATGATGTCATGACATGGCATATGACAATCAAAGCATGGCATATAAAATGTATAGGTATGGTAATACCTAAATTTTAATATTAATTGCCATTTGATATAGTTATATTTTGCCATATTATCATTAATCTCCCTAGTGTGCCAAAAACCCAAAATGGCACACTAACCTCTAAACCTAAATTGTGCCAATTTGATCATTTTATCAAACTTCATAACTAATATTGGCACATCCTAAAAATATTTTAGGATTATAATTCAACCCTATTTCCAAGGTATCCATAACCTTGAAAATAACCTAAAATGCCACCTTTATCATGATTGAGTTAACTACCCATCCACTCAAGGTTGGCACATCCTAAACCCATCTAGCATGAATCAATCACGCTCTTAGGAACCTAAAACCGATTTGAGCTCCTAGGGTTAATTAGGTATTCCTTAGGGATAACCTCCCTAGATACCTTCCTAATGACCCCCCTAGGCTTGTTAGCCTTGGTCATTTGGGTCTTACCTAGGTTGACTCTAGGGGTAACTCCCCTTGCAACCTTCTTAGTGGCCACCCTAGGTTTCCTTGAAACCCTAGCCACTAGGCACACCCTTTGGTCAACTCTAGGGATAACCTCCCTATTGACCTTGGTCTTCCTAGACCTAGTTAGTGTTCCATAATCTAATGGAACACTATGGTAAGCTACCTTAGGCTTAGGTTTGTGACTCAAACCTTGCTTGCCCTTGGTTGACTTTTGACTCTTAGGTCCTTGGTGTTGACTTTGACTTTTGGACCTTTGACTTTGACCATTAGACCCTTTAAATTGATTTTGTATATTCCTAAGGGTCTTTTCAAGTTTTTCAAGCCTTGACCTCAAGACTTGATTTTCCTTTTCTAATTGCCCAATTTTAGAATTTTGATTTAAATCATGGGCATTGGACTTCCTAGGCATATGCCTAGTCCACTTAGGGTTTAGACCTAGGTGCTCTTGCACCTTTCTAATTGTCTCCCTAGGTAAAAATTTTCTAGAGTTATTTGACCTATGTTTGTCCTTAGATAAGTTGTTTTTAGGGACATTAGTCCCAAATTTCTCCCTATTATCTAAGTGAATATTTTTAGCTCCTAAACAAAAATTTTATTTCTATTAGCATGCTTTTCATGGCAAATTGCTAGGGAATTGAAATTTCTAGCATGCTTTTGTCTATTAACTAAAGAAAGAGCATTATTAACTTGATATACCTTAGGGTTAGCCTTAGTAGCTCCCCCTACTTGTGATGCTCCCCTTTGTCCCTTCTTCTCCCCCTTCGGGCATTGACTCCGGTAATGACCCGGTAGTCGGCATTTGAAGCAAATCACTTGCTCCTTGCTCTTTTTCATTGAGGCACCGGTCTCCTTGACTTTTGGCACGGGTGGAGTCTTCTTAACCCGTTTAGGACACTTACTCTTGTAGTGTCCTTTCTCCCTACACTCAAAGCATATAACATTCATTTTATTATTAATTAACATGCTTGAGTTACCTAGGGTGGTTGTGGTGGTCGGAGTGGATTCTTGAGCTTTCTCTTCCTCTCTACCGGATGTAGAGGATGGTCTCTCTTCCTCAATCCTAGGAGTAGATGCTTCTTCCACCTCTTCTACTTCTTCTTTCTCCGATTCAGAAGTTGACTCCATCTCAACTTCCGATTCCTCACTTTCACTTGAGGATGAACTCTCCTCATGGAATCTTGCCAATTTTCTCCATAGCTCCTTGGCATACATGTAATCCCCTAGCTTGCACAAAACATCATTAGGGATTAAATCTTCCAAAAGTTTCGTTACCTTAACTTCGGTCTTGAGCTTTTGGCGTTGCTCTTGGGTCCACTTTTTCAATTTTAGGACATTCCCCTTCTTATCCCTAGGGGGTTCAAGGCCTTCAATGAGGATGAACCAATCCTCTATGTTCATCATCAAGAATGTTTCCATTCTTGCTCTCCATTCCAGAAAATCTTCTGGATCATATGGAGGTGGAGTGTTGATTTCCATCCAAGCTTGTCTTGGAATTCCATCTTCACCCTCTAGCCTTTTGCCTTAGCTCCCGGTTGTTAATCCGTAGAAGAGCCTCGGGCTCTGATACCACTTGTTAGGACCCTTGAAATGGCTAGAGGGGGGTGAATAGCGTTTCGCCCGATCGTGGATGGAATTCAATCTCGTTCGTGTCTACAATTTCGTTAGCGCAGCGGAATATATATAATGATAAAAGCAATAACGAAATGGACACAACACAAATCACAACAGGAGCATATAATGTGGTTCGGAACCGAACCGGTTCCTACTCCACGGATTGGGTTCGTACGAACCCTAGCGATGCCACAAACACCACTAACCAATAAAACTCCTTCTTGACACAAGTCAAGGGTGGAGAAACCCCTTACAAGTAATCTTACAACAATAAGATACAAATACAAGCAATTACAATAATGAATATGAAATACAAGTAAAGAAAAGACTTTACAACACTTGTTTTGATTGCTTGAATGCTTGGTTGCTTGCTTGCACTTGGAGACCTGATTTGCACCAACAAATTCTTGGATCAATGCGGTTCGCTAGAGGGGGGGTGAATAGCGAAAGAAAAAACTTTTTCGAATTCGTTTCAAGACAAATATACGCAGCGAAAAGATAAGCAAAACAAAAAGTAAAGGAGACAATAGAAACAAGATATTTACTTGGTTCGTAGCCGAAGGCTACTACTCCAAGGCCCTAGTGGTCCTTGACCACGCACGGAGTGCAAATCACTAAACAAACTCCTCCTCGTTGGAGGTAGGAGTTAATCGATACAAAAAAACTTGAGGTAGAGGGACACTCCCCCTCTCCTCGTTACGATAGAAAAATAGCTTCGAAGAATGTAAATGAGCAACGACACTAAAATTAAAACCGACGTACAAAAATAAAGGAAATGAAACCTAGACGTCGGAGAAGAAGAAGCACGTTGTTGTCGGTAGCTTTATGAGACTTTTTGGAAGCTTAGAATTGTTGTTAAAACCCTAGGTTTGGCCCTCCTTTTATAGCCTGAGCCCCTTTCGAGTGGGTCTTCAACCAATCACAAATGGACACCAAAACCGCTTTGAGGTGGAGTGATAAGCCTTGACTCTCGAATCGATCATTGACCATCACGATCGGTGATGGCCATCATCACGATCGATGGCGACATCGATCGATTGATGACCTTCGGCCGATCGATCGATACACGACGGTCGAGTCCTCCAAGTCGGCGGTTGTCGATGCTTGCTGCAAGTCAAAGTTAGCTCAATAAAAACATAATTTCGATGGTCGTCGACCATCCGATCTCGACCTAGACCATCTATAAGATGTCTTTGGTCGGATCTACGCTTAAGATCATCCCTGTAAAGAGGATACGACCTTACTTACTCTCGCACACACGAGCTTACCTCGATACTTACATGTCGCTTTTGCTTCCGGCCTTCCACTCGATTCCTTCGGCTCCCTCCGAAGTAACTCGAGTATCGCCCGACCACCGCAGCTTCCTCCGGGTGTCGCTAGCCTTCAGCTCCAGCTATATCAATCTTCTGCACACTCGATTTAGCTCATGAGAAAACAAAATAGACTTAACTTTTGTGTCTTTGCTATAATCAAAACACAGGTTCGATTTCGGTGCCTCACTGCACCAACAATCTCCCCCTTTTTGATATATGGCAAAAACACACAAAGTTAAGGAAATTAAGTGCATGAAACAGTAAAGACAAGAAGCAAAAGTAGGAGTAGTAAAAATATTTCTCAAGTTCTGCCCTTAGAGGAACCCTCCCCCTTGACCGAGGGTGAGTACTTGAAAAAGACTTTTAGTTCTCCAAACACAAAAGATAATGAGTTAAGTAAATGGCATTACTTAACATAGGCTTCTTAGAGTCAAAAATAAGTGCAAGTTAAGTAATCAAAAGTTAAGTCAAAAGGTTAATTATTCAAAAGGTTTAACTTTTGATTTCTTAACTTGGGCCTTTAAAGTTTTCAATTCAAGAGAAACTCAAACCTTACTCCCTTAACTTAGGCGGTAATCAAAGTTTTGTTAAGTTATCAATTTCAAAAATTTGAAATTGAACTTTGGCCTTTTCTTGAACCTTAACTTTGGCCTTTTCTCCCCTTTTGACATAAATCAAGGAAAAGGGGGTTAAGAAAACCTAAGTCCAAGCATGATGATTTTAAAATAGTATGTGAAAATAATTCATCTAAATGTTCAACTCTAGTTTGACTTGATTGAAATGATATTATCAACAAGTCCTGATTAGAGTTGGTTAATATTAGTTGCATATTTATACTCCGAGGTTCATATTGACGCACTTGATCTACATCTTGGAACCTGGAGTAGGGTCCTAACATCTCACGCCCATCTACGTGGCTAAGTACACAAACACATTAGTCCTATGTGTTGTGAGATGTACTGGCTCCTTAAATCTATAGGTGCATGATATCTAAGGTATGTCCTATGCTAGTTCCATCAAAATGAAAGATAAGAAATAGTAGTAAGAAAAGATAAGAAATAGTAGTAAGAAAATATAGTTTGCAAGTTCTTATTCTATTACGCACATGCCCAATTTTCGTCTTAATAGACTAAATTCGGCTTCGGGTAGGGGTTTAGTAAATAGGTCTGCTAGGTTAGATTTTGATTCGACGTACTCGAGTTGTATGGCTCCGTTGGCCACATGTTCTCGAATGAAATGGTGTTTGACTTCTATATGTTTGGTCCTAGAGTGACATATTGGATTCTTTGTAAGATTAATTGAACTAATGTTATCTACGTGAAGTTTAGTATTCGTAAAGTCTAACTTAAAGTCGCGGAGAGTGTGCTTCATCCAAAGAAGTTGAGTGACACACTCACCCATCGCGATGTATTCGGCTTCGGTGGTAGACAAGGCAACAGAATGTTGCTTCTCGCACTAACTCACTAGACTCGAGCCGAGTAGTTGACAACAACCACTCGTGCTCTTTACGAGTTTACTACCGGCATAATCCGAATCGGAGTAGCCGATTAGTTCGAACTCGGTAGATCTAGGATACCAAATACCGACATTAAGTGTACCCTTTAGATATCTAAGGATACGCTTAACTAGGGTTAGGTGAGACTCCTTGGCACAGGTTTGAAACCTGGCGCACATACTTACTGCAAATAAGATATCAGGTCGGCTTGCAGTTAAGTACAGGAGACTCCCTATCACACTCCTATAGTATTTTAAGTCAATGGACTTACTTTCTAGGTCTTCTCCTATGTTAACATTAATCGCCATTGGGGTGTTTATTATCTTAGCGTCTTGCATTCCAAATCTTTTAATTAACTCCTTAGTGTATTTTTGTTGATATAGGTATATACCATCCTTAGTTTGTTTAATTTGTAGACCTAAAGAAACTTAACTCGCCTACCAAGTTCATTTCAACTCACTTTCCATGAGTGAAACGAACTCGCTTAGTAAGGTGAGTTAGAGGTTCCAAAAATTATATCGCCTCACGTAAATTTGAGCTATGAATATTTCTTTACCTAAGGTTTTTACGAAGAGAGTTGGGTCAACTAAGCCTTGGTTAAACCCTTTTGACTTAAGATGGATTGAAAGTCTCGTACCAAGCTCGAGGAGCTTGTTTAAGTCCATAGAGAGCTTTCTTAAGTTTTAGAACATGGTCGGGTTTATCTAGATTTTCAATCCGGGGTTGGCTAACATAAACTTCTTCTTTAATGTATCCATTTAGGAATGCCGACTTAACATCCATTTGAAATAGCTTAAATCCTCGATGTGCGGCATAAGCTAGCAACATTCGAATGGATTCGAGTCTAGCTACTGGGGCATAGGTTTCGTCGTAATCTAAGCCTTCGACTTGGCTAAAACCTTTGGCGACTAACCTAGCCTTGTTTCTAACTACTTCACCGTTATCATCAAGCTTATTTCGAAACACCCACCTTGTTCCAATTATCGTTTTGTCTTTAGGTGGTGGTACTAATTCCCACACTTCATTCCTAGTAAATTGAGCTAGCTCTTCTTGCATTGCAATAATCCAATCGGGATCAAGAAGAGCTTGTTCAATTGATTTGGGTTCTATCTTTGAAATTAAGGAAATTTGACTAAGGTTCCTATAGGATGCTCTAGTTCGAACTCCTAGATTAGGATCTCCTATCACTTGATCGATAGGGTGGTTAGTCTGAATCCTAGATTGGGTTGGGTTTGTGTCACCTAATGCTTGATCAATGGGGTGACTTGGTTGAACACTAGTTTGGTTGGAGTCATCTATCACTTGATCAATAGAGTGACTAGGTTGACCTAGGTTAGGATTAACACTAGACCTGATCTCCGGATCAGAGTTAAGTCTAGTATGAATCGGCTCGCTAATTGGGATTGCCGGGGGTTTTGTTGGTTCATGTCCTTCATCAAATACTACATTGATAGTCTCCTCGACTCTAAGGGTGTCGTGGTTATATACTCTATAAGCTCTACTTGTAGTCGAGTATCCTAGAAAGATTTCGGTCGTGGTTTTGGATGTAAATTTCCCTAAGTAATCCTTAGTGTTTAGGATATGTACCTTACACCCAAATACCCTAAAGTACTTGATGTTAGGTATTTTATCGTGATAAATCTCATACGAGGTCTTAAGGTGCCTCTTTACCATAAGGATCCTATTACATGCTAGCGGCACAGTGCTAAAACCTATCGGGTAGGTCGTATTCGTTCAACATGGTCCTAACGGCTTCTTGTAGAGTTCGGTTTTTACGCTCCACTAGGCCATTTTGTTGAGGGGTCCTAGGGCAAGAGAATTCATGGTGGTATCCGTTTAGGTTACAGAAGTCGGTGAACCTTTGATTTTCGAATTCACCACCATGATCGCTTCTAAGTCTTTTAACCTTAAGGTCTTTTTGATTCTCTATTAATTTGAATAGATTAATTAATTGATCTAGGGTATCATTTTTATGTTTGATGAACCTAACCCAGGTAAACCTGGAGTAGTCGTCAATTATGACTAAGCAATATTGACTTCTATTGAGAGACTTGGCTCCATGTGAATCGAACAGATCCATATGCAGGAGCTCAAGTACACTTGAGGTTCGTTCTTGGTTAGTTAACTTGTGTTGTGTCCTAGGTTGTTTTCCTTGTTGACAAGCATTACAGATTTTATTAACCAAGTTGTTGAGGTTGGGTAAGCCTCTCACTAAGACACTCTGACTCATCTTGTGGACGAGTCTTGGGTGTGAGTGACCGAGTCGTCGGTGCCACAACCATGATTCCTCTTGCCGTGTCATAAGACACTTAGTTGAGGAGTTGGTTAAATTGATCGTATAAATGTTGTTATTTCTAGTTCCTTTAAGAATTGTTTTAGAGGTTTCGTTGGTATTAATTATGCATTCATTTTCTAGAAATATAACCTTATAGTTATTATCACACAATTGGCTTACACTAAGTAAGTTATATTCAAAATTCTCTACAAGTAATACATTTTTAATAACAAAATTTGTGTTAAGCTCGATATCACCGATCCGATGATTTTGAGCTTGCGTTATTCCCAAAGGCTACCGATCCTTGTCGTTTGAATCGAAGCTGCGAATTTGAGTTGATCCGGTCATGTGTCGAGCAACGCATTGTCAACATCCATTGATCCTACACACAAGGTGGTTGGATTGGATGTTAGATTTTATTAAGAAAATTGGTTGTAAGTTGTTAACCCTAGGTCATCTCACCGGAGTCTATATGATCAAGCATGTTATACTTATGTGTTTATTTTGAGATGACTTCTAATTAAGTTGATTAAGTGGATTTAGGTTCAAGTAATTTTATGTTAGATTTGGATTTAACCCTAGGCTTGTCAAGTTTACCTTTTCAAGATCATGGCGAGGCACAGGGGCCTTCTTTTATCGGATCATCGACCACTTCCTTAGACAAAGCCATTTTCAAGAAAATGATGACTTGACTTACCTAAAATTATTTCCTCGTCTAACTAGTTATTTTTGAAAAGAGGCTCCCCGAGGCTCAATCTTTTCGAAGAATTTTAGTTGGTTATGTTTTTGAAAAGAGGCTCCCCGAGGCTCAATCTTTTCGAAAAATTTTAGTTGGTTATGTTTTTGTTCTAAGTGAGTTCACAGGTTTTAAAGTACAAACTTTCTAAGTTAAAGCATGCAATTTCTAAGTTAAAGCATAAACATTCTAAGTTAAAACATGCAATTTCTAAGTTAAAGCACAAACATGTTTTGTACTGGCTCCCCCTAGACCGTTGAATCGGTTCGGTCTATCCACATAGTGGATTTGGTCCTTGGGAACCCAGTACAGGTTGGATCCTAGAGTTGAAATCAAAAAGTTCTTAGGGACCCATGCTTGGACATGTTTCTTATGTCGACTTACAATCGACATATACGACCTATTAGTCGTGTTTGAGTTAAACCCGAGTCCAGCCTTGTTGTACACGGCCCTTTGAGATCCAAGTAGGAGGTCAAGTCCTTTGGATCCTGAAGTGAACCTTTCCAACGTGTTCCTAAGATCTTCGACTTGACTTTTCAAGAGAGAGTTCTCAACTTCGAGCTTTTCAACTCGAGTTGAGTCCTTCTCTTGAACTCGACTAGTCGAAGAGGTTAGGGAGACCTCGTGTTTGAGGAGTTTAACCTCCTCAACAAGGGTCTCGACCTTGGACTTGGACTTAGCTAACTTCCTAGACAAAAACCTAACCGTATTATGTAAAGTATTAAATAAAGCTCGACTCACCTTAAGGGTATCTTTTGAACCGGATGCGTATCCGTGGCTTGACTTGAAGGTAGCTTCGTAGTCTGAGTCATCCTCAGGTTCTGACTCAAGTTCGGTCTCCGTGTCTGACTCAATTGATTTCGCCATGAAGACGTGATCTTCGTCTTCTTCGGATGACGCTTCTTCCCATGTCGCGTTGAGGGCCTTCTTATGCTTAGGTGCTTGGTGGTTGAGCTTGGGGCACTCGGACTTGATATGTCCAAACCTGTTGCACTCATAACACCTAATGTTAGAACTTTTAGGCTTACCTTGGTTGGGTCAAGTTGTGGTTCGCTTTCGTCCCTTGGCTATCCTTCGAGCTAGGTTCATTAGTTCGGCAGTCAACTCCGGGTCAACTTCTTCTTCGGACTCGTCTTCCTCCTCGGTTGGTGGTGGCTTGCTTGCGATTTTCTTCTTCTTTGAACCTGCAAACAAGGCTATACCCCTCTCGGGCTCCGAGTTAGACTGCTCATGAAGTTCAAAATCCGAAAAGAGTTCATCTAACCTAATTTTAGAAAGGTCCTTGGAGACCTTATAGGCATCGACCATGGATGCCCATAAGGTAGTCCTCGGAAAAGAGTTTAGGACATACCTTATAAGGTCGCGATTTTCGACCTTTTGCCCGATTGCATGTAGGTTGTTGACTATGTCTTGGACACGGGCGTGGAGTTGCATCGCGGACTCGTGTTCCTGCATTTTTAGTGTGTACAATTTATTGAATAACAAATCACGTTTGCAAACCTTAGCTTGATCTGATCCTTCGTGTAACTCAATTAGTTTTGTCCAAAGATCCTTTGCGCTTATGAAGGGGCCGACGCGATTTAGCTCCTCCTTGGATAGGCCACATTGGAGGATTTGTGTCGCCTTGGCGTCGGCTTCGACTTGTCGTTTTGTTGCAATGGTCCATTGATCATAATCCAAGGAGTCACCCACTTCATTGGTCGGAAGTGTGAAACCCGTTTGAATTATGATCCACATCTCAATTTGGGTTTTGAGAAAGCATTCCATCCAACCTTTCCAGTAACGGAAATCATCTCCGTTGTAAAACGGAGGTCGGACGGTGCTAAAACCCTCGAGATGGGCCATTAGAACAAAAAGACAAGGAGACTAAAATGAAAACCTAGCAACAACAAAAACACACGAAAGTACCAAGACTTGCGTCTTGGATTAGTAGTGTGGGAAATAAAAAGAAATAAACGAAAAATAGAAAGTTAAGCAAAGAAATAAGAAACTAAATAAAAAGTAAGTACTCACAACCTTCGATGTCCCCAAAAGGCTACTAAACGTCGTTTTTTGAGGATGAAAACAGCTTGTTACGGGGGTAAACCCTGGTAAGAAGTGTAGATCTCTGCGAGAGCTTCGATTTGGTAGGTAGACCGTGTCGTGGGTCAACTTGTACGAAAAGTTATGCTCGTTTGACCGTCGGCTACTCCAAAAGCGAATACTTGCAAAACAAAATCAAACGAAGAGTACCAAGACTTCGTCTTGGATTAGTAGTGCGGGAGAAAAATTTAAACGAAAAACAAATCTGAAAAAAAATGTTAGATTGGTGGTTTCACCAAATCTAAGCGCCCCCGGCTCTGATACCAATTGTTGGATCAATGCAGTTCGCTAGAGGGGGGGTGAATAGCGAAAGAAAAAACTTTTCAATGCTTTCAAGACAAATATACGCAGCGGAAAGATAAGCAAAACAAAAAGTAAAGGAGACAATAGAAACAAGATATTTACTTGGTTCGTAGCCGAAGGCTACTACTCCAAGGCCCTAGTGGTCCTTGACCACGCACGGAGGGCAAATCACTAAACAATCTCCTCCTCGTTGGAGGTAGGAGTTAATCGATACAAAAAAACTTGAGGTAGAGGGACACTCCCCCTCTCCTCGTTACGATAGAAAAATAGCTTCGAAGAATGTAAATGAGCAACGACACTAAAATTAAAACCGACGTACAAAAATAAAGGAAATGAAACCTAGACGTCGGAGAAGAAGAAGCACGTTGTTGTCGGTAGCTTTGCGGAGACTTTTTGGAAGCTTAGAATTGTTGTTAAAACCCTAGGTTTGGCCCTCCTTTTATAGCCTTTGAGCCCCTTTTCGAGTGGGTCTTCAACCAATCACAAATGGACACCAAACCGCTTTGAGGTGGAGTGATAAGCCTTGACTCCTCGAATCTGATCATTGACCATCAGTCGACTGATGGCCATCATCAGTCGACTGATGGCAGCATCAGTCGATTGCTGACCTTCGACAGTCGACTGTTTGACGGCAGTCGAGTCCTCCAAGCTGGCAGTCGACTGATGCTTGCTGCAAGTCAAAGTTAGCTCAATAAAAACATAATTTCGATGGTCGTCGACCATCCAATCTCGACCTAGACCATCTATAAGATGTCTTTGGTCGGATCTACGCTTAAGATCATCCCCGTAAAGAGGATACGACCTTACTCTCGCACACACGAGCTTACCTCGATACTTACGTGTCGCTTTTGCTTCCGGCCTTCCACTCGATTCCTTCGGCTCCCTCCGAAGTAACTCGAGTATCGCCCGACCACCGCGGCTTCCTCCGGGTGTCGCTAGCCTTCAGCTCCAGCTATATCAATCTTCTGCACACTCGATTTAGCTCGTGAGAAAACAAAATAGACTTAACTTTTGTGTCTTTGCTATAATCAAAACACATGTTCGATTTCGGTGCCTCACTGCACCAACACAAATCGCCCCAATAGCCCTCAAGAACCGATTGCTTTTTCCTCCATCACGAGCTCCATATATAGCTTCAACCTGTGCTGGAAAAAGTCGATCAGTCGACTGATCGGGACCATCAGTCGACTGATGCCACTGTTGTCGTGAGACAATGGCTAGATCCATGCTGGATAAGTCCAACGGATCTACCATCAGTCGACTGATTGTGACCATCAGTCGACTGATGGAGTCCTCACTCGACCAGTCGAGTCTCGACTCCATTCTGTGGCCGAATTCTCGAGCACCAGTCGACTGATCACACGATCGCTGACGCTCATCATCGATCCGCCAACCTATGGCGTCATCGCTAGGCCATAACCCGCAGTGAAACCCTAGTTGACTCGGTCCAGTCGACTGCCACATGGCACCAGTCGACTGGCACACCTCAAACATGAGGTTTTAACTCAAGTATGGTTCCCCCATACTTGCTAGACCACCCTTAGCCCAGACCTAAGCCTTCTAGCCACCTCCATCAGCCTCACGCCTCTCGGATCCCTCCAAGTCATCCATGACTTGTTCATCCATCGCGCTAGCCTTCAGGTGCTTCCGTCGGCTATGTCATGCTAATAGTGTCAACACCGCCAAGGCACATTGGACTTACGTCGCCAAGACTCCGCTTGGACTTTACGCCGCCAACCATTGGACTTATGCTGCCAAGACTACCTCTTGGACTTTACGCCGCCAATATCAATCCCCTTGGACTTCAAATGCCAACCCATGTTGGACTTTCCATTTGCCAAGACCCATGCTTGGACTTTCCTTGCCAACACATGTTGGACTTTCTATTTGCCAAGACCCATGCTTGGACTTTACATGCCAAGACCCATTCTTGGACTTTCCTTGACAATTATATTGTCATATGTTTTTGTCGAAACATCAAAACACATCAAAACATCACTCGAGCCAAACTCGAGTCCTGGTCAATCGTGACTTGGGCCGATTGCACCAACAGATGATGTCCCCTTGAGGAGCTCATAAGGTTCATCATGTAAACCCTGCAGGTTGACTTAGTCAACATGATGATAAGGTTGAGTGGTACTACTCGAGGAGTTAGATGTTAATTGATTGATGGTCAGTAAATCAATTAATTGGCGGACATTCGATATCTTAAACACGGGGAGATGGATGTACAAATAATGTATGGAGCCCATATTAATTTATGGGGGTTGTTGAGGTAATTCAATGATGATCCTCTAGTGGAATGGAACATCATTGATGGATCAAGTTTGTGTGGTTCCGATCCATCGGGTGGCCAATATCCAACTCCTCCTCATGGTCCCTATCGTAGCCTAATATAAACCTCATGAACTCTAGATCCAATGATGGAAAACAAATCCCTAGATCTGACGGTGGAGATTAAATCTCTAGATCCGACGGTTGAGATTAAATCTCTAGATCCGACGGTTGAGATTAAATCCCTAGATCCGATGGTGGAGATTAAATCTCTAGATCCGACGATTGAGATTAAATCTCTAGATCCGACGGTTGAGATTAAATCCCTAAATCCGACGGTGGAGATTAAATCTCTAGTTCCGATGGTTGAGATTAAATCTCTAGATCCGACGGTTGAGATTAAAACCCTAGAACTAACGGTGGAGATTAAAACAAGGCTTAAGCCCAACTCTATAAAAGGGGGCTTAAGGTTGGGCGGCAAGAAGGAAGTTGGATGTTTTTGGAGATTAGGATTTTTGCCTTTCATTGGCTTGGGCGGCAAGAAACCATAAGGAGGAAACCCTAGAGAGATTAGGGTTTGGTTGGGCGGCTAGGGTTTGCAAGGAGAGTGGGCGGCAACAATAGGTCTTCTTCCTAAGGTGTTGGCCGGCTCCTATCTCCTTTTCCCTCTACCTTGGTCGGCGCTCAACCTATTCCTCTTATCCTCTTCTTTTCCTCTTGGCCGGCGGCACAAAGGAGCTAGGGATCATTCCCTTGTTCGGTTCCTTGGTTGGCCATCTTGTTCTCTCTATTCTTGGGGCCGGTGGCATCAATCCTTTGTGGATTGGTGGTTGGCTCAAGCAAGAAGGGAAGGAGAGTTCTTCTTTCTTTTGATTGAAGAAGATCTAGGAAGCTTCAACTTGTGGAGGATCTTCGCCCACACGAAGTCTACAAGGAGGTTAGGACATACGATAGAAGATCGAGAGGTATAAAAGTTTTACAAATTTTATTATTGATCTTTGCATGTTCTTATTAATATGATTGTATGTGTTGATTATACATGTCTACATCCATATGTATTTGTATAATCATGGACCCCGAAGATAAACACAAAAACCGGCGATCCATCCATCGTCTCTTCCGCAGCTAATCGACTAGAAGAGCTTGGTTGCTTGAACAACTAGTTTGTTCAAGTGATCGCTCAAGTCGTTAGCACGACAACGAATTGGTTGAGCTTAGGAAACTCATCCCATCCGGATTAGTTTTTCATTAGTGAAAATTTTAATCCGGGGACATTGGAGCCAACGAGCCTCCGAGCACAATGCCATCAACTGGTATCAGAGCCACGATTTCCGGTTTTATGTGTTTTGGATTCGGTTACTTTCATGCACTTATCATATATTATATATGTCGGATGATAGTAGGATGTGTTGGTGCAGTGGGCACCTAAGTCGAACCTATGTTTTGATTATAGCAAACGATACAAAGTTAAGCTTATATTGTTATCTCACGAGCTAAATCAAGTGTGCAGAAAAATCTCAATGCTGGAGCTGAAGGCTAGCGACACCCGGAGGAAGCCGCGGTGGTCGGGCGACACTCGAGTTACTTCGGAGGGAGCTGAAGGAATCGAGTGGAAGGCCGGAAGCAAAAGCGACAAGTAAGTATCGAGGTAAGCTCGTGTGTGCAAGCGTAAGTGAGGTCGTGTCCTTTGTACGGGGACGTCCTTAGGCGACGATCCAACCCAAGACTTCCCATGGAAGGTCTATGTTGAGATCGGACGGCAAGTGGCCGTCGAATTCACTTGTATTTTGAGCTAAACTCCTTTTTTAGTCAAAAATCGTGGCTGCAGCCAACCAGTTCAACCGGGCGGTAGTTCAACCGCCGCTTCAACCGTGGCGATTCAACCGCCGGATTCAACCGGTGGTCAAAAATCAGCCTCGAGGAGTCAAGCTTTATCAACATTTTTCAAGGAGTTTTGTGCCCATTTGTGATTGGTTGAAGACCCATTCGTTGAGGGGCTTAAAGGCTATAAAAGGAGGGCCAAACCTAGGGTTTTTCATCAATTCAAAAGCTTCCAAGTGCTTCCGATACGCTCGACTCTCCGACATCCCTACGACGGCGAGGCAGCGACTAAAGCTTCAACCTCCAATCCTTGAAGTCGCTCGGTATAATCTTTAATTTTGTATAAGTTGTCTTTATTTTCAAGCTTTAAATCATATCAAGGAGAGGGGAGTGTCCTCTACCTTGAAGCTTTATTGAGTTTTGTATTCGCAACTCCTATCTCTATCGAGAAGGAGTTCGTTTAATATTGCCCTCCGTGCGTGGTCAAGGACCATTAGGGCCTTGGAGTAGTAGCCGAGGCTACAGAACCAAGTAAAAACCCCTCGTGTTTTTATTTATTTATTGCTATCTTTCCGCTGCGTTTACTGCGTGCCAATTCAACGATTACGAAAAGTTTTTCTTATCGCTATTCACCCCCTCTAGCGCTCAAATCGATCCAACAATTGGTATCGAGGGGTTGCTAAGATTTGGTGAAACCACCAATCTAGTTTTTTTACAGATTTATTTTCTTTTAATTCTGTTTATTTCTATTTATTTTGTTTGTTAAACTCTCTCACTTTTCTACTAATCCAAGACGCGAGTCTTGGTACTTGTTTTGAGTTTTTGTCTTTGCTAGCTTTTGGTCTTGTCTCTTTTTGTCTTTTTGTTTCAATGGCCCATCTCGAGGTTTTAGCACCGTCCGACCTCCATTTTATAACGGAGATGACTTCCGTTATTGGAAGGGTCGGATGGAATGCTTTCTCAAAACCCAACTCGAGATGTGGATCATAATCCAAACGGGTTTCACACTTCCGACTAATGAAGTGGGTGACTCCTTGGATTATGATCAATGGACCGTTGCAACAAAACGACAAGTCGAAGCCGACGCCAAGGCAACACAAATCCTCCAATGCGGCCTATCCAAGGAGGAGTTAAATCGCGTCGGCCCCTTCATAAGCGCAAAGGATCTTTGGACTAAACTAATCGAGTTACACGAAGGATCGGATCAAGCCAAGGTATGTAAGCGTGATTTGTTATTCAATAAATTGTACACACTAAAAATGCAGGAACACGAATCCGCGACGCAACTCCACGCCCGTGTCTAGGACATCGTCAACAACTTACACGCAATCGGGCAAAAGGTCGAAAACCGCGACCTTATAAGGTATGTTCTAAACTCTTTTCCGAGGACTACCTTGTGGGCATCCATGGTCGATGCCTACAAGGTCTCCAAGGATCTTTCTAAAATTAGGTTAGATGAACTCTTTTCCGATTTCGAATTACATGAACAATCCAACTAACCCGAGGGGTATAGCTTTATTTGCAGGATCAAAGAAGAAGAAAATCGCAAGCAAGCCACCACCAACCGAGGAGGAAGACGAGTCCGAAGAAGAAGTTGACCCGGAATTGACTGCCGAACTAATGAACCTAGCTCGAAGAATAGCCAAGGGACGAAAGCGAACCACGACTCGACCCAACCAAGGTAAACCTAAAAGTTCTAATATTAGGTGTTATGAGTGTAACAGGTTTGGACATATCAAGTCCGAGTGCCCCAAGCTCAACCACCAAGGACCTAAGCACAAGAAGGCCCTCAACGCGACATGGGAAGAAGCGTCATCCGAAGAAGACGAAGACCACATCTTCATGGCGAAATCAATTGAGTCAGACACCGAACCCGAACTTGAGTCGAAACCGGAGGATGATTGGACTCACGGCAACCTTCAAGTCAAGCCACGGATACGCATCCGGTTCAAAAGATACCCTTAAGGTGAGTCGTACTTTATTTAATACTTTACATAATACGGTTAGGTTTTTGTCTAGGAAGTTAGCTAAGTCCGAGTCCAAGGTCGAGACCCTGGTTGAGGAAGTTAAACTCCTCAAACACGAGGTCTCCCTAACCTCTTCGACTAGTCGAGTTCAAGAGAAGGACTCAACTCGGGTTGAAAAACTCGAAGTTGAGAACTCACTCTTGAAAAGTCAAGTCGAAGATCTTAGGAATACGTTGGAAAGGTTTACTTTGGGATCCAAAGCACTTGACCTCCTACTTGGATCGCAAAGGGCCGTGTACAAGAAGGCCGGACTAGGGTTTAGCTCAAACACGACCAATAAGTCGTATATGTCAATCGTAAGTAGACATAAAAAATGTGTCCAAGCATGGGTCCCTAAGACCACTTTGATTTCAACTCTAGGATCTAACTTGTACTGGGTTCCCAAGGACCAAATCCACTATGTGGATAGACCGAACCGATTCAACCGTCTAGGGGGAGCCAGTACAAAATATGTTTGTGCTTTAACTTAGAAATTGCATGCTTAGTTTTTTTTTGTTTTTTTTAACTCACTTGGAATACACAAATAACCAACTAAAAAATCCTTCGAAAAGATTGAGCCTCGGGGAGCCTCTTTTCAAATAACCAACTAAAATCCTTCGAAAAGATTGAGCCTCGGGGAGCCTCTTTTCAAAAATAACTAGTTAGACTAGGAAATAGTCTTAGGTGAGTCAAGTCATCATTTTCTTGAACATTGTTTTGTCTAAGGAAGTGGTCGATGATCCGATAAAAGAAGGCCCCTGTGCCTCGCCACGACCTGGAAGCCATGATCTTGAAAAGGTAAACTTGACAAGCCTTGGGTTAAATCCAAATCTAACTTGGACCTAAATCCACTTAATCAAACTTAATTGAAAATCATCTCAACATAAAATTACTTGAACCTAAATCCACTTAATCAACTTAATTGAAAATCATCTCAATATAAAATTACTTGAACCTAAATCCTAATTACTTGAACCTAAATCCACTTAATCAATTTAATTGAAAATCATCTCAACATAAAATCACTTAAACCTAAATCCACTTAATAAATTTAATTGGGAGTCATCTCACAAAAAACACATAAGTATAACATGCTTGATCATATAGACTCGGGTGAGATGACCTAGGTTTAACAACTTACAACCAATTTAAAAATAAATCTAACATCCAATCCAACCACCTTGTGTGTAGGATCAATGGATGTTGGACAGTGGTTGCTCCCGACACATGACCGGGGATCAACTCAAATTCACAAAGCTTCGATTCAAACGACAAGGATCGGTAGCCTTTGGGAATAACAGCAAGCTCAAAATCATCGGATCAGGTGATATCGAGCTTAACTCGAATTTTGTTATTAAAAATGTATTACTTGTAGAGAATTTTGAATATAACCTGCTTAGCGTAAGCCAATTGTGTGACAATAACTATAAGGTCGTATTTTTAGAAAATGAATGTGTAATTAAAACAAATGAAACAGCTAAAACAATACTCAAAGGAACTAGGACAAATAACATTTATACAATGAACTTAATCAAATCCTCAGCCAAATGTCTTATGACACAGGAAGAGGAATCATGGTTGTGGCACCGACGACTGGTCTGCACCCAAGACTCGGCGTCCACAAGATGAGTCGAGTGGCTTAGTCGGAGGTTTACCCAACCTCAACAACTTGTTAATAAAATCAGAATGCTTGTCAACAAGGAAAACAACCTAGGACACAACACAAGTTAACTAACCAAGAACGAACCTCAAGTGTACTTGAGCTCCTGCATATGGATCTATTCGATTCACATGGAGCCAAGTCACTCAATAAAAGTCAATATTGCTTAGTCATAATTGACGACTACTCCAGGTTTACCTGGGTTAGGTTCATCAAACATAAAAATGATACCCTAGATCAATTAATCAATCTATTCAAATTAATCGAGAATCAAAAAGACCTTAAGGTTAAAAGACTTAGAAGCGATCATGGTGGTGAATTCGAAAATCAAAGGTTCACCGACTTCTGTAACCTAAACGGATACCACCATGAATTCTCTTGCCCTAGGACCCCTCAACAAAATGGCCTAGTGGAGCGGAAAAACCGAACTCTACAAGAAGCCGCTAGGACCATGTTAAACGAATATAACCTACATGATAGGTTTTGGGCAGAAGCCGTTAGCACGGCTTGCTATGTCCAGAATAGGATCCTTATGGTAAAGAGGCACCTTAAGACCTCGTATGAGATTTATCACGATAAAATACCTAACATCAAGTACTTTAGGGTATTTGGGTGTAAGGTACATATTCTAAACACTAAGGATTACCTAGGGAAATTTACATCCAAAACCACGACCGGAATATTTCTAGGATACTCGACTACAAGCCGAGCTTATAGAGTATATAACCACGACACCCTTAGAGTCGAGGAGACTATCAATGTAGTATTTGATGAAGGACACGAACCTACAAAACCCCCGACAACCCCAATTAGCGAGCCTACTCATACTAGACCTAACTCTGACCCTGAGATCGAGTCTAATCCACATCAACCAACTTCTCTTGTCGACCAAGTGACAAGTGATCCGAGTCAAACTAGTGTTCAACCAAGTCACCCCATTGATCAAGCATTAGGTGACACAAACCCAACCCAATCTAGGATTCAGACTAACCACCCTATCGATCAAGTGATAGGAGATCCTAATCTAGGAGTTCAAACTAGAGCATCCTATAGGAACCTTAGTCAAATTTCCTTAATTTCAAAGATAGAACCCAAATCAATTGAACAAGCTCTTCTTGATCCCGATTGGATTATTGCAATGCAAGAAGAGCTAGCTCAATTTACTAGGAATGAAGTGTGGGAATTAGTACCACCACCTAAAGACAAAACAACAATTGGAACAAGGTGGGTGTTTAGAAATAAGCTTGATGATAAAGGTGAAGTAGTTAGAAACAAGGCTAGGTTAGTCGCCAAAGGGTTCAGTCAAGTCGAAGGCTTAGATTACGACGAAACCTATGCCCCAGTAGCTAGACTCGAATCCATTCGAATGTTGCTAGCTTATGCCGCACATCGAGGATTTAAGCTATTTCAAATGGATGTTAAGTCGGCATTCCTAAATGGATACATTAAAGAAGAAGTTTATGTTAGCCAACCCCCCGGATTCGAAAATCTAGATAAACTCGACCATGTTCTAAAACTTAAGAAAGCTCTCTATGGACTTAAACAAGCTCCTCGAGCTTGGTACGAGAGACTTTCAATCCATCTCAAGTCAAAAGGGTTTAACCAAGGCTTAGTTGACCCAACTCTCTTCGTAAAAACCTTAGGTAAAGAAATATTCATAGCTCAAATTTACGTAGACGATATAATTTTTGGAACCTCTAACTCAGCCTTACTAAACGAGTTCGTTTCACTCATGGAAAGTGAGTTTGAAATGAACTTAGTAGGCGAGTTAAGTTTCTTTTTAGGTCTACAAATTAAACAAACTAAGGATGGTATATACCTATATCAACAAAAATACACTAAGGAGTTAATTAAAAGATTTGGAATGCAAGACGCTAAGATAATAAACACCCCAATGGCGATTAATGTTAACATAGGAGAAGACCTAGAAAGTAAGTCCATTGACTTAAAGTACTATAGGAGCGCGATAGGAAGTCTCCTATACTTAACTGCGAGTCGACCCGACATCCTATTCGCAGTAAGTATGTGCGCCAGGTTTCAAACATGTGCTAAGGAGTCTCACCTAACCCTAGTTAAGCGTATCCTTAGATATCTTAAGGGTACACTTAACGTTGGTATTTGGTACCCTAGATCTACGGAGTTCGAACTAATCGGCTACTCCGATTCGGATTATGCCGGTAGTAAACTCGATAGAAAGAGCACGAGTGGTTGTTGTCAACTACTCGGCTACCAAGTCTAGTGAGTTGGTGCGAGGGAAGCAACATTGTGTTGCCTTATCTACCACCGGCCGAATACGTTGCGATGGGTGAGTGTGTAACTCACCTTCTTTGGATGAAGCACACTCCGAGACTTTAGGTTGGACTTCACCAAAACTAAAATTTTTGTAGACAACATAAGTTCGATAAATCTAACTAAGAACCCTATATGCCATTCAAGAACAAAGCATATAGAGGTAAAACACCATTTCATTCGAGAACATGTAGCCAACGGCTCCATACAACTCGAATATGTTGACTCGAAGTCTAACCTAGCAGACATATTTACTAAACCACTACCCGGCGAATTTAGTCTCTTGAGACGAAAATTAGGCATGTGCGTAATAGAATAGGTTTGGCAAATTATATTACTACTATTTCTTACTTTTTCATGAAACTAGCATAGGTCATACCTTAGATATCATGCACCTATAGATTTAAGGAGCCAATACATCTCACAACACATAGGACTAATGTGTTTGTGTACTTAGCCACGTAGATGGGCGTGAGATGTTAGGACCTTACTCCTGGTTCCAGATGTAGAGCTAGTGCATCGCTATGAACCATGGAGTATAATCATACATACTAACCGACTCCAGACTCAGATGGTTGATCCTTCATATCAATCAAGCCAAATATGAGTCGAACATTTCATAGATGAGCTTATTTTCAATATACTATTTTAAAAAAAAAATGTGGAACATGCTTGGACTTTAAATTTAGCAATTATTTTGATTTCCACACACCCCTTACTCTTTTTCGATATACTAAAGGGGGAGAAAAGGCCAAAGTTAAGGGGTCAAATTTTTTCAAATTTATGATAACTTAACTCTGACTTCATGTTTAAACCAAAAGTTAACTTTAGGTTTTGAGAACTTATTTAACTTTTGACAAAAGGCCAAGTTAAGAGAATTCTTAACTTATTTATGTCGTTAGTGTTTTACTTAAGGGGGAGAAAGGGCTTAACTAAAACGCGTTTACTAAAGCTAATTTTAAAGCTTTTACTAAAGCTAATTTTAAGTAATGTTAATTACTTAAAGCAACCCTCAAGGGAGGATTAAGGTCTTTCTTCAAAGACTCACCTCGGTCAAGGGGAGGTTTCCTCAAGGGGGAGTACTTGAAGAAAATCCTTACTACTCCAACTTAATCTTCATTTTTTTTTCTCTCATGCACATTATTATTCTTCATGCTTGCTTAACTTTGTATGTGGGTTTGCCATAAATCAAAAGGGGGAGATTGTTGGTGCAAGGCACCTAAGTCGAACCTATGTTTTGATTATAGCAAACGATACAAAGTTAAGCTTATTGTTATCTCACAGCTAAATCAAGTGTGCGAGAAAAATCTCAATCTTTGAGGTGAAGGCTAGCGACACCGGAGGAAGCCGCGGTGGTCAGCGACACTCGAGTTCGAGGAGGGAGTGAAGGAATCGAGTGGAAGGCCGGAAGCAAAGCGACAAGTAAGTATCGAGGTAAGCTCGTGTGTGCAAGCGTAAGTGTGGTCGTGTCCTTTGTACGGGGTCGTCCTTAGGCGACTATCCAACCCAAGACTTCCCATGGAAGGTCTATGTTGAGATCGGTCGGCAAGTGTCCGTCGAATTCACTTGTATTTTGAGCTAAACTCCTTTTTTAGTCAAAAATCGTGGCTGCCGATTCAACCGCCAGTTCAACCGTGGCAGATTCAACCGGCGATTCAACCGTGGCGAGTTCAACCGGCTAGTTCAACCGGTGGTCAAAAATCAGCCTCGAGGAGTCAAGCTTTATCAACATTTTTCAAGGAGTTTTGTGCCCATTTGTGATTGGTTGAAGACCCATTCGTTGAGGGGCTTAAAGGCTATAAAAGGAGGGCCAAACCTAGGGTTTTTCATCAATTCAAAAGCTTCCAAGTGCTTCCGTCGCTCCGACTCTCGACATCCCTACGACGGCGGCTAGAGACGACGACTAAAGCTTCAACCTCCAATCCTTGAAGTCGTCGGTATAATCTTTAATTTTGTATAAGTTGTCTTTATTTTCAAGCTTTAAATCATATCAAGGAGAGGGGGAGTGTCCCTCTACCTTGAAGCTTTATTGAGTTTTTGTATTCGCTTAACTCCTATCTCTATCGAGAAGGAGTTCGTTTAATATTTGCCCTCCGTGCGTGGTCAAGGACCATTAGGGCCTTGGAGTAGTAGCCGTAGGCTACGAACCAAGTAAAAACCCCTCGTGTTTTTATTTATTTATTGCTATCTTTCCGCTGCGTTTACTCGTGCCAATTCGAACGATTACGAAAAGTTTTTTCTTATCGCTATTCACCCCCCCCCCTCTAGCGCTCAAATCGATCCAACAGGATGTGCGTAGGATAACTTTTTGGTTGCAGGCATAAGATCCAACTATTATGGCTATATATGTGTGTATGTGATTGCATGTGTGTGTGATTGTATATTATTTGAATCCTCGGGGTTGACGAGGCTAAATTAGTATTTAATTTTTGTAATTAAATATGACATTCTTTAGCCACTCATTTTAGTTTACTTTCGATCTAGATTATTTGTACACTCCTTCGTGGAGTATATGATCGATGGATGTAAATTAAAATAGTTTATCTTGGCTCGGGTCTCCTTGGTGACTTGCGCATGGGAAAAGGTGGAGCGGACAAGGTGGCAACACGACGGGACGCATATTGGAGAACAATGTCATAATAGTTGGGAAAATTTTGATTTTTTCCATATTTATTGCTGATTTGTTTTATATGCATGTTGTGTGTGCTTGAAAATTCCTCACTGTCAATTTACTAAGTGGGAGAGGGACATTTTAATTAATTCCCGCAGCCTCCATTACAATTTGACGTGTGATGCAACAAACTTGCGCGTCGGCTCTGAGTCCCTTCCTCCCCATCGGATGAGTTTGTTTGCGGATCACTAGGTCAAATAATGGTTATAGGAAATTATTTAGGAGCGTGTGTACTTCCCCATCGGTAAGGCACATAATCCAAGATAATTCCCTTAGTATCGTGTAATGGTGCACACGTAGATACAAATAAAAAGTATCCTCCCCATCGGAGTCACTGCTTTTATTTGTAGGGCCAAAGAGGAACCAACTATTAATTTTATTTGTCAAAAAGTAAGGTTGACAAGATAATAAAATTAAAGGGTTAAACCTCCTCTTACAAATGTAGAATTCGTATACGTCCACACTATCATAGCATGCGATATTCTCGGTGTTTTGAGGTGTTGGTTGATTTCAAAATTTTATTATTTGAGGAATCAATGATATTTGAAATCTAATATTTTGATCATTGTGATTCTTAGGTTTTTCAAATGGCTTTCAACCCACTTGCTATGATATTAAAAGAAAATAAACTTACTGGAACAAATTATATTGATTGGAAAAGAAATTTGGATATTGTCTTAACTGTAGAGGAGTATAAATTTATACTCTTCGAGGTCTGTCCTCCTAAGCCCACCGATGACTCTGATGAAAAGGAGAAAGAAAGTTATAAGAAATGGATCAAGGCAGATGAGATGGCACGGTGTTACATTTTAGCATCTATGTCAAATGTGCTGCAACATCAGCATTAGGCCATGGCCACGACTTATGACATGATGTTCAATCTCAAGGAACTTTTCGGACATCAGAGTAGGGTGGCTAGACAGGAGGCTATGAGGAACTTGATGACGACCACCATGATCGAGGGAACACCCTTCAGGGACCATGTTCTCAAGATGATGGCTCATCTGAATGAGATGGAAGTCCTCGGAGCTGAGATCGATGGGGAAACCCAGGTCAATATCATTCTCCAGTCTCTGCCTAGGAGTTTTGAGCAGTTTCGCCTCAACTACAACATGAATAAGAGGTTGTATTCATTGGCGGAGCTTCTGACAAAACTCCAGGAGGTAGAGGGGCTTTTTCATCAAAGTGCTAAAGCCATGGTTGCTCAGAATGTTTCTTCTTCTAAACCGAAAGGGAAGAAGAAGAAGAAGCAAGGTGGAGCAAAGAAAGTGGCAGTAGGACCTCAGGCAGGAGTGAAGAAGCCGAAAGGCAAGTGCTTCACTTGCAAGCAGACTGGACATTGGAAGGCGGACTGTCCTCGCCGAAAGAACAAAGGTATATCTTCTTGTTTAGTTGTTGAAACATGTTTAGCGGTGTTATCTACCATGTGTAGATACAGGAGCCACTGATCATGTCTGCAATACTTTGCAGGGGTTCCAGGAAACTCGACGACTAGCTGAGGGAGAGATTACCATCTTCATGGGCAATGCTTCAAAGGTGGCGGCTATTGCAGTGGGAGACGTTTATTTATCTTTTGATAGGAATAAAGTTTTGGTTTTTAGAAATTGTCTTTATGTACCTACTTTTAGAAAGAATCTAATTTCAGTTTCTAAATTGTTTCTGGATGAATATTCTATTTCTTTTAATGAAAAAGTTGTTATAAAAAGGAATAGGGAGATTATCTGTTCTGGTACATTGGTTGGTAATTTGTATACTCTTGAATCGAAAACTCCCACGATGCATATAGAAGTGAATAACTCATCTTCTAAGTCTAATAAGAGAAAAGAACCTTCGAAAATGAACCAGACATATCTTTGGCACCTAAGACTTGGTCATATTAACCTGAGTATAATTCAAAGGTTGATAGATGATGGACCTTTGGGTTCATTAGTGGTGGAGGATCTCCCAACCTACGAGTCTTGCTTGGAAGGTAAGATGACCAAGAGGCCTTTTAAGGCTAAGGGGTATAGAGCCAAAGATGTATTGGAATTGGTTCATTCTGATTTGTGCGGTCCTATGTCTATCCAGGCTAGAGGTGGCTTTGAATACTTTATCTCTTTTATAGACGATTATTCAAGGTATGGATACATTTACTTGATGCGCCGCAAGTCTGAATGATTTGACAAGTTCAAAGAATTCAAGGCTGATGTGGAGAACCGTCAAGGTAAAAGTATCAAGACACTACGATCTGATCGTGGTGGCGAGTACCTCTTGGGAGAGTTTAGGAGTTACTTATCAGAGGCTGGGATTCAATCCCAATTGTCCACACCTGGCACACCCCAGCAGAATGGTGTGGTGGAGCAAATGAATAGGACTCTTATGGAGATGGTCAGATCGATGATGAGTTATTCTGAGTTACCCGATTCGTTCTGGGGGTTTGCTCTGGAAACGGAAGCACACATTCTGAACTTGGTTCCATCTAAGTCAGTACCCTCTACTCCCATAGAATTGTGGACTGGGCGAAAGCCTAGTCTAAGACATATTTGGATTTGGGGTAGTCCAGCACATGTGTTGAAGTGAGATGCTGGTAAGTTGGAATCTCATACAAAAGTACGCTTGTTTGTTGGCTACCCTAAGGGAACGAAGGGTAGTTTGTTCTATAGTCCTAGAGATCAGAATGTGATCTTAAGTACGAATGTCATATTTCTAGAGGAGGACTATGTGATGAACCACAAGCCCACGAGTAGGATTTTTCTTGAGGAGTTGACAGGGGAAGTCTCGACTTCAGTACCACCGATACAAGAGGAAATACCACAAGTCACTGCACCGCGTGTCACAGAGCATACACAGGAGGCACCTCGTCGTAGTGAGAGGGTTGTTAGACAACCCAAGAGATTCATGTTCTTGGGAGAGTCTTCGGACTTAGTCCCTGGTAAACATGAACCTGATCCCTGGACATATGACGAGGCACTCCAAGATAGAGATGCGGTATCTTGGCAAAGAGCGATGAATTCAGAGATAGAATCTATGGATTCTAATCATGTCTGGGAGCTAGTAGAACCACCCGATGGTGTGAAAGCCATTGGATGCAAGTGGATCTACAAGAGAAAGAGAGAAGTAGACAGGAAGGTTGAGACCTTCAAAGCTAGGCTTGTTACGAAAGGGTATACTCAGAAAGAGGGTATCGATTATGAGGAGACCTTTTCGCCGGTAGTTATGCTTAAGTCTATCCGGATTCTCTTATCTATTGCTGCTCATGAGGATTATGAGATTTGGCAGATGGATGTCAAGACAACTTTTCTTAACGGAAGTCTTGAGGAAAACATCTATATGAAGCAACCAGAGGGATTCATTGCAAAGGGCAAAGAGCATCTTGTGTGTAAGCTTAATCGGTCCATTTATTGATTGAAGCAAGCTTCTAGATCTTGGAACATCCACTTTGATGAGGTAATCCAATCATATGGATTTATTCAAAGTATGGATGAGCCTTGTGTATACAAGAGATGTGATGGAAACGTAGTGGTATTTCTTGTATTATACGTAGATGACATTTTGTTAGTTGGCAACAATATCAGAGTGTTATCAGATGTAAGGGTATGGTTGTCCAAATAGTTTGATATGAAGGACTTGGGAGAAGTGGGACACATCCTTGGGATCAAGGTAATAAGGGATCGCAAGAAAAGGATGTTGTACTTATCTCAAGCTTCATACATTGACACTATCCTGGATCGTTTTAGCATGCAGAACTCCAAGAAAGGTTTTCTACCTTTTAGGCATGGAGTACCTTTATCTAAAGAGATGTGTCCCAAAACATCAAAGGAGATAGAGGAGATGAAGGTGGTTCCTTATGCTTCGACAGTAGGAAGCCTCATGTATGCTATGCTATGTACGAGACCAGATATCTTCTTTGCCATGGGCATGGTTAGCAGATATCAGAGTAATCCTGGATAGAGACATTGGACTGCGGTAAAGCATATATTGAAGTACCTGAGAAGGACTAGGGATTATATGCTGGTTTACCGGGCAGATCAATTAGTCCTTGTGGGTTACACGGATTCTGATTTCCAATCAGATAGGGACAACAGTAAGTCTACCTCGAGGTTTGTGTTTACTTTTGGAGGTGGAGTCATAGTATGGAGGAGTGTCAAGCAGAAATGCATGGTGGACTCTACCATGGAAGCTGAGTATGTGGCAGCCTCTGAGGCGGCCAAAGATGTTGTATGGCTCAAGAACTTCCTGATGGACTTGGATGTGATTCCTGGTTTGCCCAAAACTATCACAATTTATTGTGATAACAGTGGTGCAGTTGCAAACTCGAAGGAACCACGAGCCCATAAGGCGAGTAAACACATAGAGCGCAAGTACCACCTGATACGAGAGATCGTAAAGCGAGGAGAAGTAGCTGTCGCCAAGATTGCATCAGAGGATAACCTGGCGGATCCATTCACTAAGGCCCTTCCAGCGAAAGCATTTGATAGGCATGTGGAGGACATGGGGATCAAATGTATGGCAGTATGATGATAGCATAGTCTTTTAGTATAAGTGGGAGATTGTTGGAATGTATACTGAAAGGCTAGCTCTTTTATATGAACATTTCTATTTTGAAATAAGAATCACATGATCATTGTTTGCACTTTATATTTATTATATGTGTGCATATTGTCTAATACTTTACATTGTAGATAACATGGTGCTTGGTGTGGCACAGAAGATCATGTTATCAGTCCCTTGTAGAATATAAGTAGAGGCTCACAACCAAGATGGTTTTGGACAAACCATTGGCATGGTTGTAGTGTAGCTTGGTATTGTTTTGTCTTGAACATAGAGTTACACTAGTACACTTAGGTGTATTGAGCAGGACCGACATAGTGGTGATTCAATTTATTGCTGACTACATAATTGAATCGGACCTCGGATATTATGTTGTACATGCTCTTAATCTCGATATAATAACGGGCACATGTACTTAGTATTTATTTCTTTGATTTACCAAAGGGTGAGATTTATATGGATTAAATCAATATGCTCGGTAAGTTGGGAAATGATATTATTTACATGGTGTATCGTTGATTATAGGAGGAAACCATGTCCTATATATTAGGTTGATGATGTCCCCTTGAGGAGCTCATAAGGTTCATCATGTAAACCCTGCAGGTTGACTTAGTCAACATGATGATAAGGTTGAGTGGTACTACTCGAGGAGTTAGATGTTAATTGATTGATGGTCAGTAAATCAATTAATTGGGGGACATTCGATATCTTAAACACGGGGAGATGGATGTACAAATAATGTATGGATCCCATATTAATTTATGGGGGTTGTTGAGGTAATTCAATGATGATCCTCTAGTGGAATGGAACATCATTGATGGATTAAGTTTGTGTGATTCCGATCCATCGGGTGGCCAAGATCCAACTCCTCCTCATGGTCCCTATCGTAGCCTAATATAAACCTCATGAACTCTAGATCCAATGATGGAAAACAAATCCCTAGATCCGACGGTGGAGATTAAATCTCTAGATCCGACGGTTGAGATTAAATCTCTAGATCCGATGGTTGAGATTAAATCCCTAGATCCGACGGTGGAGATTAAATCTCTAGATCCGACGGTTGAGATTAAATCTCTAGATCTGACGGTTGAGATTAAATCCATAAATCCGATGGTGGAGATTAAATCTCTAGTTCCGACGGTTGAGATTAAATCTCTAGATCCGACGGTTGAGATTAAAACCCTAGAACCGACGGTGGAGATTAAAACAAGGCTTAAGCCCAACTCTATAAAAGGGGGCTTAAGGTTGGGCGGCAAGAAGGAAGTTGGATGTTTTTGGAGATTAGGGTTTTTGCCTTTCATTGGCTTGGGCAGCAAGAAACCATAAGGAGGAAACCCTAGAGAGATTAGGGTTTGGTTGGGCGGCTAGGGTTTGCAAGGAGAGTGGGCGGCAACAATAGGTCTTCTTCCTAAGGTGTTGGCCGGCTCCTATCTCCTTTTCCCTCTACCTTGGTCAGCGCTCAACCTATTCCTCTTCTCCTCTTCTTTTCCTCTTGGCCGGCGGCACAAAGGAGCTAGGGATCATTCCCTTGTTTGGTTCCTTGGTTGGCCATCTTGTTCTCTCTATTCTTGGGGCCGGCGGCATCAATCCTTTGTGGATTGGTGGTTGGCTCATGCAAGAAGGGAAGGAGAGTTCTTCTTTCTTTTGATTGAAGAAGATCTAGGAAGCTTCAACTTGTGGAGGATCTTCGCCCACACGAAGTCTACAAGGAGGTTAGGACATACGATAGAAGATCGAGAGGTATAAAAGTTTTACAAGTTTTATTATTGGTCTTTGCATGTTCTTATTAATATGATTGTATGTGTTGATTATACATGTCTACATCCATATGTATTTGTATAATCATGGACCCTGAAGATAAACACAAAAACCGGCGATCCGTCCGTCGTCTCTTCCGCGGCTAACCGACTAGAAGAGCTTGGTTGCTTGAACAACTAGTTTGTTCAAGCAATCGCTCAAGTCGTTAGCACGACAACGAATTGGTTGAGCTTAGGAAACTCATCCCATCCGAATTAGTTTTTCATTAGTGAAAATTTTAATCCGGGGACATGGGAGCCAACGAGCCTCCGAGCACAATGCCATCACGGCTTCCGTAGTAGATAAGTCAACACAGTGTTGCTTCCTACTGCACTAACTCTCTAGACTCGAGCCGCGAAGTTGACAACAACCACTCGTACTCTTTCTATCGAGCTTACTACCGGCATAGTCCGAGTCGGAGTAGCCGGTTAGTTCAAACTCGGTAGATCTAGGGTACCAAATACCGACATTAATTGTACCCTTTAGATATCTAAGGATACGCTTGACTAGAGTTAGGTGAGACTTCTTGGCACAGGTTTGGAACCTTGCGCACATACTTACTGCAAATAGGATATCAAGTCAGCTCGTAGTTAAGTAAAAGAGACTCCCTATTATGCTCCTATAGTATTTTAAATCAATTGAATTTCCAATTACATCTTCTTCTATATTTACATTCATTGTCATTGGGGTATTAATAATTTTAGCGTCTTGCATTCCAAAGCGTTTAATTAATTCCCTAGTATATTTGCGTTGATGTAGGTATATTCCATCTTTAGTTTGTTTAATTTGTAGACCTAAGAAGAAGCTCAACTCTCCTACTAAATTCATTTCAAATTCACTTTCCATAAGTGAAATGAATTCATTTAGTAGGATCGAGTTGGTGGTTCCGAAAATAATATCATCTACATAGATTTGGGCTATGAATAAGTCTTTACCTAAGGTTTTTACGAAAAGAGTTGGGTCAACTACACCTTGGTTAAATCCTTTGGACTTAAGATAAATCGAAAGTCTCTCGTACCAAGCTCGAGGAGCTTGTTTAAGTCCATAGAGAGCTTTCTTTAACCTAAGGACATGGTCGGGTTTGTCTAAACTTTCGAAACCAGGGGGTTGACTAACATAAACCTCTTCTTTAATGTATCCATTTAAGAATGATGATTTCACATCCATTTGAAACAACTTGAATCCTCAATGTGCAGCATATGCTAATAGCATTCGAATGGACTCTAATCTAGCTACTGGGGCATAGGTCTCGTCATAATATAAACCTTCGACTTGACTAAACTCTTTAGCGACTAGTCTAGCTTTATTTCTAACTACTTCACCTTTGTCATCAAGTTTATTTCTAAACACTCACCTTGTTCCAACAATTGTTTTATCTTTAGGTGGTGGTACTAATTCCCATACTTCATTCCTAGTGAATTGAGCCAGCTCTTCTTGCATTGCAATAATCTAATCGGGATCAAGAAGAGCTTGGTCAATAGTCTTGGGTTCAATTTTGGAAATCAAGGAGATTTGACTAAGGTTTCTGTATGAGGCTCTAGTTTGAACTCCTAGACTTGGATCACCTATCACTTGGTCGATAGGATGATTCGTTTGAGTCCTAGTTGGATTTGGGTTTGAGTCTACAACTTGATCAATAGGATGACTCGTTTGAGTTCTAGTTTGATTAGAGTCATCTACCACTTGGTCGATAGACTGACTTGGTTGGCTTAGGTTAGGATTAATACTAGACTTGATCTCCAGATCGGAGTTGAGTTTGGTATGAATCGGCTCGGTAATTGGGGTTGTCGGGGGTTTTGTAGGTTCATGTCCTTCATCAAATACTACATTGATAGTCTCCTCGACTCTAAGGGTGTCATGGTTATATACTCTATAAGCCCTACTTGTAGTCGAGTATCCTAGAAAGATTCCAGTCGTGGTTTTGGATGTAAACTTCCCTAGGTAATCCTTAGTGTTTAGGATATGTACCTTACACCCAAATACCCTAAAGTACTTGATGTTAGGTATTTTATCGTGATAAATCTTGTATGAGGTCTTAAGGTGCCTCTTTACCATAAGGATCTTATTTTGGACATAGCATGTCGTACTTACGGCTTCCACCCAAAACCTATCGGGTAGGTTATACTCGTTTAACATTGTCCTAGCGGCTTCTTGTAGGGTTCTATTCTTACGTTCTACTAGTCCATTCTGTTGTGGGGTTCTAGGGCAAGAGAACTCATGATGGTATTGTTGGTGCAGGGGCACTAGATAATCGAACCTGTGTTTTGATTATGGCAAAGACACAAAGTTAAGTTTACATCGTTATCTCACGAGCTAAATCGAGTGTGCAGAAAAGTACTAAAGCTAGAGCTGAAGGCTAGCGACACCCGGAGGAAGCTGCGGTGGTCGGGCGACACTCGAGTGAATTCGGAGGGAGCCGAAGGAATCGAGTGGAAGGCCGGAAGCGAAAGCGTCACAGTAAGAATCGAGGTAAGCTCGTGTGAGTGAGAGATGGTAAGGTCGTGTCCTCTATACGGGGACGACCGTAGGCGGCGATCCGACTAAAACTTCTTGTGGAAGGTCTAGGTCGAGATCGGACGGTTAGAAACCGTCGTATTTATCATTTTCCGAGCTAACCTCTCACTGCAGGGAAGTGGCCAGCCGGGCAATGACCGGACATGGAGCGCCGATCGATGCCCATCACGATCGATGGCGACGACTCACCTTTGCGCTTAGGTCAAAACGGATAACGCTTCGACGCGCCACTTCGCGATAAAAATTTGGAAAACTTCGTGATCCGCTCCAAAAAAAGGGAGACATATTCAGAGCCCAAAGTCTATAAAAGGAGGAGGATTCCAACCCAAAGTACATCAAGTTTATTCATCAAGTGCTCCTACAACGCCAACGCCCAACACCGCCATATAACGCCGACGCGACGACAAGTTCCGATCTTCTTCGCTAGCAAAGAGTAGCAAGTAAATATATTTTGATATTGTATTCTTTATTTTTATTCGTAACGGGCGACTAGGCTTGCCGCCAATTATCTCGAAAGCAATACGTAACAGGAGGAGACGTTATAGTGATTTGCCCTCCGTACGCGGTCTAGGACCGATAGGGCCTTGGAGTAGCAACCGCTGGGTTGTGAACCAAGTAAAATAAACGTGTCGCTTTATTTTCCGCTGTATTTACTCATTTAATTGTCTACTCAAACGAAACGCCGAAAAGTTTTACGATCGCTATTCACCCCCCCCTCTAGTCCAACAATTGGTATCAGAGCGGGGGCGCTAAGATTTGGTGAAACCACCAATCTAGCACGTTTTGGTTTTCTGTTCGTATTTTTCGATTCATATTTTTTTTGGTCTTTTTCCTCCCGCACTACTAATCCAAGACGAAGTCTTGGTACGTTTCTTTTGGTTGTGTGCTTGCAAGTTTTCTCTCTTGGAGTAGCCGACGGTAAAACGGCTATAACTTTTCGCACAAGTGGACTCACATAACGATCTACATACCAAATCGAAGCTCTCAGAAAGATCTACATTTCTTACGAGGGTTTACCCTCGTAACAAACTATTTCCAGCCCCAAAATCCAACGTTTAGTACCCTTTAGGGGACATCAAAGGTCGTAAGTTTCGAGTTTTTATTAGTTTCTTATTCTCCTTATTTATTTCTGTTTATTTCCTATTATTTCCCGCACTACTAATCCAAGACCAAGTCTTGGAATTCTCTTTGGTTTTTATTCGTATTGTACAAGATATTTAATGGCTCACATTGAGGGGTATAGCACCACCCGACCTCCGTTCTTTAACGGAAATGATTTCCGTTATTGGAAAGGTTGGATGGAGTGTTTTCTAAAAACACAAGTCGAGACTTGGATAATAATCCAAATCGGCTTTGCTCTACCCACCAATGATCAAGGAGAGGCCTTGGATTTCAACAAATGGACAAATGCAACCAAGAGGCAAATCGAAGCCGATGCAAGAGCAACCCAAATATTGCAATGCGGCTTGTCCAAGGAGGAACTCAACCGCATCGGACCATTCATTAGCGCCAAAGACCTCTGGAACAAATTGATTGATTTACGAACGGCGACGGTGATGCTAAGGTATGTAAAAGAGATTTACTTTTAAATAAATTGTACAATCTAAAGATGCAGGATCATGAGACCGCCACCCAACTACATGCGCGGATCCAAGATATCGTCAACGGTCTTCATTCGATCGGGCAAGCCATAGAGAACCGGGACCTTATAAGGTACGCTTTAAATGCTTTCCCTAGGACTACCTTATGGGCATCCATGGTCGATGTCTACAAGGTCTCTAAGGACCTTTCGAAGCTTAGGTTAGATGAATTATTTTTCGAGTTTGAACTTCATGAGCAAACTAACATGGTCCGGGCCGAGAGAGGTATTGCTCTACTTGCAGGACAAAGAAGGAAGCCACCTACTAAGCAAGTAGATGAACTCGAACCCAAAGACGAATCCGAATCCGAAGAGGAGGCCATAATAGTCAACATTGTGCGGAGAATAATTCGACAAGAAAAAAGGAAATTGAATAATGAGAACCAAAAGAAAAAGGGAGCAAGGAAAGCCTTCCATGCAACTTGGGACAACAGAGAAGACATAGCTTACATGGCAAGAACGGAGGAGTCCGAGTCAGAATCCGAAGCCGAGTCCAACTACAACTCCGACTCCGACCCCGAAGATTATTTCGAGAGAATCGAGAGAAAACTCAAAGCCGGACCAAAAGGGAAAGTCAAGGTTAATCGCTCTTTAATTAGTACGCTTTACATTACAATTAAAATGCTTAATAGGAAATTAACTAAGTTCGAGTCTAGGGTTGAGTCGTTACTTGAGGAGGTTGAAACCCTCAAGCAAGAGGCTACTCTAACCCCTTCAACTAGTCAAGTTCAAGACGGAAACTCAACTCAAATTGAAAAACTTGAGGAGGAGAATTCTCTCTTGAAAGACCAAGTTCAAGAGGTTGAGGCTAGATTGGAAAGGTTCACGTTGGGATCTAAGAACCTTAATCGACTACTTGGAACCCAAAGAGTCGTGTACAATAAAGTCGAACTCGGATTTAAGTCAAAGACTACGAATAGGTCTTATATGTCTATCGTAAATCGTAGTCATCAAAGAGTCCAAGCATGGGTCCCTAAGAACTTTTTGATTTCAACTCTAGGATCCAACCGTCTTTGGGTTCCCAGGACCAAATCCACTATGTGGATAGACCGAACCGATTCAACGGTCTAGGGGGAGCCAGTACAAAACATGTTTGTGCTTTAACTTAGAAATTGCATGCTTTAACTTAGAAAGTTTGTGCTTTAAAACGTGTGAGCTCACTTAGAACACGTACATAACCAACTAAAATTCTACAAAAAGATTGAGCCTCGGGGAGCCTCTTTTCAAAAAAAAATAACCAGTTAGACTAGGAAATAGTCTTAGGTGAGTCAAGTCATCATTTTCTTGAAAATAGCTTTGTCTAAGGAAGTGGTCGATGATCCGATAAAAGAAGGCCCCTGTGCCTCGCCACGACCTGGAAGCCATGATCTTGAAAAGGTAAACTTGACAAGCCTAGGGTCAAATCCAAATCTAACATAAAATTACTTGAACCTAAAAGCACTTAATCAACTTAATTGGAAGTCATCTCACAAAAATACATAAGTATAACATGCTTGATCATATAGACACAAGTGAGATGTTAAGGATAATTGAAATATAGTTAAAACAACCTCTTCAAAATACTACTTATTTTCTCAACTATTGTACTTAACAACTCTTAGGCCAAAGTTTAGCGCCCCCTACATCTCTTATACTTCATATATTTGACTAAGGGGGAGAGCAAACTAACCCTAAAGGGTTATATTACAAACCTTTAGATTATTGGTGCAGAGGGACACACCTCGAACCAATCTATCTAATTACTGCTAGACGCATGCTTGGACTCATAGCTGATTTATCTTGATGCATGCATATACCATATTGTCTTTAAACCCCTATTTTATATAACAAACTTCATTTTTACATAACAAACCCTAACATTTGTTTTGATTTATGGCAAAAGGGGGAGAAGAGCGAAAGTTAAGGGGGAGTAACACAAAATTTATTTGATTTTGAACTAAAGTATCTCTTTCAAAACTCACCTAGGGTTAAGGGGGAGTTTTGGTTAAGGGGGAGTTATTGAAAATGACATTCATCATTTACTATACTGGTTTTATGCTTTAATTTCCCTTAACTTTGTGTTGGTTTGCCATAGATCAAAAAGGGGGAGATTGTTGGTGCAGGGGCACTAGATAATCGAACCTGTGTTTTGATTATGGAAAAGACACAAAGTTAAGTTTACATCGTTATCTCACGAGCTAAATCGAGTGTGCAGAAAAGTACTAAAGCTAGAGCTGAAGGCTAGCGACACCCGGAGGAAGCTGCGGTGGTCGGGCGACACTCGAGTGACTTCGGAGGGAGCCAAAGGAATCGAGTGGAAGGCCGGAAGCGAAAGTGTCACAGTAAGAATCGAGGTAAGCTCGTGTGAGTGAGAGATGGTAAGGTCGTGTCCTCTATACGGGGATGACCGTAGGCGGCAATCCGACTAAAACTTCTTGTGGAAGGTCTAGGTCGAGATCGGACGGTTAGAAACCGTCGTATTTATCATTTTTCGAGCTAACCTCTCACGCAGGAAGTGGGCCGGTCATTGCTGGACATGGAGCGATCGGATCGATGCCCATCGATCGGTGATGGCGACGACTTCGACCTTTGCGCTAGGTCAAAGCGGATAACGTTTGGCGGCCGCCGAGATAAAATTTGGAAAACTTCGTGATCCGTTCCAAAAAAAAGGGAGACATATTCAGAGCCCAAAGTCTATAAAAGGAGGAGGATTCCAACTCCAAAGTACATCAAGTTTATTCATCAAGTGCTCCTACAACGCCAACGCTCCAACACCGTCATAACGCCGACGCGACGACGAGTTTCGATCTTCTTCGTCGGCAGCAGTAGCAAGTAACATATTTTGATATTGTATTCTTTATTTTTATTCGTAACGGGGTGAGGTAGGCTTGTTGCCTCATCCTCGTAATTTCGGTTTTGCGATCGTTGTCTCCTACCTCCAACGAGGAGGAGACGTTATAGTGATTTGCCCTCCGTACGCGGTCTAGGACCGATAGGGCCTTGGAGTAGCAACCGCTGGGTTGTGAACCAAGTAAAATAAACGTGTCGCTTTATTTTCTACTGTGTTTACTCATTTAATTGTCTACTCGAATGAAACGTCGAAAAGTTTTACGATCGCTATTCACCCCCCCCCTCTAGCGACGCTTCTCGATCCAACAGGTATCTATTTAGATTATAGAATTATGTAAACCTGTGGTTCTCGAATTCATCACCATGATCAGTCCTAAGTCTTTTAATTTTAATGCTTTATTGATTTTCTATTAGTTTAAATAGTTTGATTAATTGATCTAGGGTGTCACTTTTATGTTTAATGAACCTAACCCAAGTAAATCTAGAGTAGTCATCAATTATGACTAAGCAGAATTTACTTCCATTAAGTGACTTAGCTTCGTGTGAATCAAATAGATCCATGTGTAGGAGCTCAAGAACAATTTTGGTTTGTTCTTGATTAGTTAGTTGATGTTGTGTCCTAGATTGTTTACCTTGTTGACAAACATTACATATTTTATTATCCAAGTTATCGAGGTTAGGCAAACCTCTGACTAAGTCACTCTGACTAATCTTGTGGATGAGTCTTGAGTGTGAGTGACCGATTCATTGGTGCCACAACCATGATTCCTCTTGTCATGTCATAAGACACTTAGTTGAGGAGTTAGTTGTTGGTGCAATCGGCCCAGGTTGACTCAAGTTTGACTCGAGCAGTACCTTGATAGTATTTTGATGATAGACAAAACTCATGACATGGGATTGTCATGGGAAAGTCTAACATGGGGTTAGTATGGAAAATCCTGTAGGGGATCGATTGGCCGGCTAGAGGGGGTGAATAGCCCCCTTCCAATGGATGTTGGAATTCTCGCGTTCGTTTGCTCGTCTACAAAAACTTAGCGCAAGCGGAATATACAAATACAAATAGACAAAGCAAAAGATAAACAATAAAACAAACGCTAACACGATGGTATAACGTGGTTCACGGCTACCCCGCTAATCCACGGTCCCCGATTCGTCCTCGGTGAATCACTCCGCTAAACCAACCACTAAATGGTCTCTCCTTTGCACCAAGCTAGGTGGAGGTAACCTTTACAACTCAAGCACACTCCCTCTTTTACAATAGATGTGAAAGAAAGCTAAAAGAAGGAGTTTGAATATTGTGGAGCACTTGGATGGTCGTTTAGAACTTGAGCATTAACCTACCAAAGCTCCACACCTTCTCTTTTTATAAAGAAGGCTGATTTCTTCCCGTTGGCCGCCATCGATCATTCGCGCGTGGCGATCATTGCCGTCCTCTCGGCCTCCGAACACGCCGGATCCCGACCGCGTAGTCCAATGGAACTCTTGGCGATCGGTGATGGGCCTCATCGATCGCTCGCCTCGTAGTCGACGCCATCGGCTCACGAACGGTCGAAACCTATTGATCACCGACCGCGCCCGAGTCGATCGATGGTCTTGGCAAAGTGCCCACGATGGCGATCATTGCGCCACAATCCGGATCGATCGTATACCGGTCGAACTCACTCGACAGCGGGCGATCGGCCATGACTTGGCAATGTCGGTGCGTAAAACTCAAACTTAACATAAGTTTGTGCTTCCGGCGGTCGGATAAACCTTAACCCTTGCGGTCAAGTCTTCCGACACTCAGCCATTCGGCCAAGTTCACCTAATGAGCTACTTACATTTCACTCATTCTCTCATCTCACTCGAAGTCCCTCGCCGAAGCTCTCTTCGTTCGCGGCCACGTCCCTCGGCAGCATCAGGCGCACGGCTCTGCAATGCTCCTTCGCGTCTCTTGCCTCCGAAGTCTGCTTCCTTAGCTTCACTTCAAGTCATCTCGTCCGGCGGTCCCTCGGATGCTCCAAGCGCACGGCTTCCGCAAAGTCATCCTTCACCGACTCAAGGACAGAGGTTGTGAGGGTGAACCCGCCAAGGCTCCATGTGCGAATTACTAAGTCCTGCACGACTTCAACGCACATATCAAATCAACATATCAAACTAACTTAAACCCTTTGCCACACCATCAAAACCATATTATGGCAAGAGATTGCCCTAACAATCTCCCCCTTTTTGATGTGTGGCAATCCGTTTAAGTTAGGTAAAAACATTTGATATAAATTTTAAGGTAAGAAAGGCATGTAAAGATAAACATGATTTAGCAACATGCAACTCCCCCTTAATCCATGAAACTCTCTATGCAAATTTTCTCCCCCTATCATATATTTCTCCCCCTAAAATAATTAACTTAAACATAATTATTTCTCCCCCTTTGACACCATCAAAAAGATTAACACAAAGTTATAAGCTCATGGCATCAAGTATAATGGAGGGAAAATACCAAAAGCATGATTAAAATCTGAAATCAGAAAATTGCAGGCTGATTTTCAGGTGAGCAGTCGACTGCTATCAGTATGGCAATCGACTGGCACAATTGTTTCCGAAATTCTGATTTTCTGGGTGAATTTCAGAAATGCATTAAAAATTCCAGAAAATTCGAAAAATCATGAAATTTGAGGAGCATATTTCTATTAAGTATATCTATCAAGTAAAAATATTTTTTCATGAAAAATCATTATATTTTCCGAGATTTTCCAAAAATCCAAACACTTGAAAAACCACTAGTTTTTTAGCATGTTAGTATCCATTTTAACACCTAGTCTTGCTTTTAATTATTCCAAAACATGAATACATAGATTTTTGATTAAGGAATTATTTTGAAAACATATGAAATATCCAACCATGATCTTTGGGCAATATGTCTATGAATTAAACATAAGCTTTCCCCATGATTGGTTTATTATTGCTATGTTGATACTTTAAATGACCATCTAAATGCCATAGGCATTAGTGGACATTTGTATCATCCTAACATCTCACCCATGCTAAGTTTGCAATCAAGTTAGACTATAGTGAGTGTGAGATGCATCCTAGGGGGTATTTGTATATACTTAACCAATATATTCATGCAATTCTATCATGGTTAAGTATCAACCTAACAACCTACATGATCATAATGACATATATGATTTAATTTCACATTATGATCATGAAATGCATGTTTTCATCAATTTATAACCATGCATTAGGTAATATATGATGATAATAAACAAAGTATCACCTAAAGCATGATTCAAACCTATTTCTCATGATAACGTGCCAAATTTCAAAAACATAAATCATGATTGTAAATATACATAGGGATTACATTAATCATCATGATTTAAGCATTATTACCTATTTATGGGTACGTTATCATCACCCAACACTATCTAAAAAATGTTGTCCCGTCATCCTAAGTCAACCAAAATATGATATAGGTCAATTCCATATGGTTGACTACCCTAGGGGTTTTCTAACTCTTAAGGATGGATTTTGGAACCCAAAATAAGTTCTTTCCTATTGGGTTCACTAAATATTCCTTGGGGATCCATTTTCTAGCTATGACTTTCTTTTTATCTTGTCCCCTAGCTATTAGGCATTTATAGGCCTTTTCATTTTTCTTTTCCTTGTAGCCTAGGCCCTTTTTGTTGAAACTAGCTCTTTGGCTCCCTAAGATCATATTTAAGGTGTTGGAGCCAATTGTGAATTTCTCTAGGGCTTTGGTTAAATAATCTACCTTTTCCCTTAATGCCCTATTTTCCTCTATGCATGCATCATTAACATCCAAAGGCATATAATCATGTGAGCATGCATCATCATTTAAGCTAGAAGAAATATTATCATTTAAGCATGCATTTTCTAGCTTATTTTCCAATGCCTTAATTTTATCTAACATGCTCTTATTTTTCTTTTTCATGCCAAATAAGTCCTTAGTTAAACTAGAAATTATGGAAACTATTTTCTTAGGAGAAGCTTTCGTTACCATAGTTTCCATATCTTCTTCTTCTTCTTCGGATGAGGAGGATGTAGAAGCTCCCCCTTCATTTGAGCTCTCCCCACTTAAGCTTGATCTTTCATTTTCGGATGAAGAGCAATCCAAGTCATCAAAGGCCATCAAGGCCAAATTGGTGACAAAGGCATTCTCCTCATCCGATGATGATGAGGAGGATGAGGATGGGTCATCCCAAGTCCTTGCCTTGAGAGCTTTGGCCTTTCCTTTTTCCTTTGTCTTCTTCTCCTCTTCCTTTTTCTTCTTGCTCCCCTTTTTCTTCTTTTCTTCTTTCTTCTTTCTTTCTTCCTTGCTCTTGTTTAGAAGGGGACAATTATCCCTTATATGTCCCTCTCCTTGGCAATTATAACATATGACCTTCCCCCTTGGTCTTCTATTCCTATCATTAGATTTATCAAATCTAAAATTCTTAAATACACGCCTCACCTTCCTTACCATGTAGGCTTCTTCGGTGCTATCCATGGAGGAGGAGGAGGCTTCATCGGATGAGGAGGAGGGGACTTCTATCTTCTACTTCCCCTTGTTTGCCATCAAGGCTACTCCTCTTGAGGGTTGAATTCTAGGCTCCTCTTGTATTCCTTCAAGCCTAGTTTCGTGAAGCTCCATGGTTGAAAAGAATTCCTCCAAGGTGCTCACTTCTAGGTTCTTGGAGATATAAAATGAGTCCACCATGGAGCTCCATTTTGAGGACCGGGGAAAGGCATCTATGGCCTTCATTATCATATCCTGGTTTGATAGCTTCTCACCTACACTTGTTAGCCCAATTAAAATTTCTTTAAACCTAGAGTGTAGTGAGGTTACCTTTTCTCCCTTTTCTAGTTTTATATTGGATAGTTGGGAGCGGAGGAGGTCTCTCCTTGCTAGCTTGGCCTCGGATGTGCCTTCATGAAGTTCTATAAGCTTCTCCCACATCTCTTTGGCGCTAGCACATTCTCCGATCCGGTTGATCTCTTGTTGGGGGAGCACATTGAAAAGATGATGTTTTGCCTTTGAGTTCGCAAGGTGCTCCTCTCTTTGCTTCTTAGTCCATCGTGATTTTTCGATTGGTTTCCCTTCTTCATCCCTAGGCAAAACGAAACCGGATTCCATTGTAATCATAATGTCAAAATCCGTTTCGAAAAATACCTCCATTCGCTTTTTCCACCAAGCGAATTCTCCTTCAAACTTCGGAGGATGAATGTTGGAGCCGGCCATTTTGAAAATTGCTTGTTGTGGCGGTTAGTCCTCGACAAGCTTTCCTCGGCTCTGATACCACTTGTAGGGGATCGATTGGTCGGCTAGAGGGGGGTGAATAGCCCTCTTCCAATGGATGTTGGAATTCTCGCGTTCGTTTGCTCGTCTACAAAAACTTAGCGCAAGCGGAATATACAAATACAAATAGACAAAGCAAAAGATAAACAATAAAACAAACGCTAACACGATGGTGTAACGTGGTTCACGGCTACGCCGCTAATCCACGGTCCCCGATTCGTCCTCGGTGAATCACTCCGCTAAACCAATCCACTAAATGGTCTCTCCTTTGCACCAAGCTAGGTGGAGGTAACCTTTACAACTCAAGCACACTCCCTCTTTTACAATAGATGTGAAAGAAAGCTAAAAGAAGGAGTTTGAATCTTGTGGAGCACTTGGATGGTCGTTTAGAACTTGAGCATTAACCTACCAAAGCTCCACACCTTCTCTTTTTATAGAGAAGGCTGATTTCTTCCCGTTGGCCGCCATCAGTCGACTGCTGCCGGTGGCAGTCGACTGCCGTCACTACAATGGCCTCCGAACACGTCGGATCCCGACCGTTGTAGTCCAACGGAACTCTTGGCAGTCGACTGATGGGCCTCATCACGATCGCCGATCGATCGCTCACCTGGCCCACGGTAATCTCTGCGGTCGAAATTTTATTGATCACCGATCACGCTTTCGCCTTCGAGTCGATCGATGGTCTTGGCAATGACGATCGTGCCCACACGATGATCATTAACAGAAGTTTGAGCTTCCGGCGGTCGGATAAACCTTAACCCTTGCGGTCAAGTCTCCGACACTCATCCATTCGGCCAAGTTCACCTAATGAGCTACTTACATTTCACTCATTCTCTCATCTCACTCGAAGTCCCTCGCCGAAGCTCTCTTCGTTCGCGGCCACGTCCCTCGGCAGCATCAGGCGCACGGCTCTGCAATGCTCCTTCGCGTCTCTTGCCTCCGAAGTCTACTTCCTTGGCTTCACTTCAAGTCATCTCGTCCGGCGGTCCCTCGGATGCTCCAAGCGCACGGCTTCCGCAAAGTCATCCTTCACCGACTCAAGGACCGAGGTTGTGAGGGTGAACCCGCCAAGGCTCCATGTGCGAATTACTAAGTCCTGCACGACTTCAACGTACATATCAAATCAACATATCAAACTAACTTAAACCCTTTGCCACACCATCAAAACCATATTATGGCAAGAGATTGCCCTAACAAATCCAAGCATGGAGCTTGGTGTTGAAAAGTCCAAAGCATTGCGAAGTCGTGCGCTTGGTGCTTGGTGAGAAATGCATTGCGAAGTTGTGCGCTTGGTGCATGTGGGAAGTCTTGAGAACTTGGCGAGTTCACTAGGCTCGGGGTCCTTGAGTCGGTGAAGGATGGCATTGCGAAGCCGTGCGCTTGGTGCATTTGAGGGACCGCCGGACGGGGAGCGAATGGAGTGAGGCCCAAGGGAAGCATACTTCGAGGGCATGAGACGTGAAGGATGGCGTTGCGAAGCCGTGCACTTGGCGCATCCGAGGGACATAGGCCGAGGGAAGAGAGCTTCGGTGGGGAACTCCATGAGGGATAAGGTGGACTTGGCCAAGTGGCTAAGACTGAGTGTCGGAGGCTCAAACTTGATGTTTGAGGGTTTACCCGACGGTCGAATGCTTAAACAACTTGGTGTTTGAGGTTTTGCCCGATAGCAGTCGACTGGCATAGGTATCAGTCGACTTATCCAAGTCGACTGGTGTTAGACTTGCGGTTTTAGGCTTGCTTAGCGATCGCCATGGTGTGATCGACTAATGTCGGGCGATTTATTGTCGAGGATGGCGATCGATGGGAGTGTCATGAGCACGACGCTCGTAGTAGCGTCGACTACTAGGTCACCAGTCGACTGCCATGGATCGGCAGTCAACTAGTAGGAGATCCGTTGGAACTTGTCCAACGTGGATCTGGCCGTTGTGTGACAACGGTTACAGGGGCAGTCGACTGATTGGCACAAAAATAGCTTGATGTAGGTTATAAATGGAGCTCAAGTGGGAGGATTTTGCCAAGACTTTTGTGAAGCTATTGGAGGGGAATTGATGCTGCATTCCAGACCTTCAAGAGCCATCTAAAGCAAGCTACAAGCAAAGGGTTCAAAGCAAGCGTTGTAAAGTGTTCTTTACGTTTATTTCGTATTGCTTGTATTTTTTATATTACTTGTTGTAATAGCTTGTGAGAGGTTTCTCCACCTTCGACGTGTAGTCGAGAAGGATTTTAGTTAGTCGCGTGCGCATAACTAGAGCTCGGTGAGCTCGCCCGTGGAGTAGGAACCATTCGGTTCCGAACCACGTATATGATTGTGTATTGCTTGTGATTGTTATGTGTTGTTAGTATTGTTATTATCATTGTTATTCCGCTACACTAACAACAATTGTAGACAAGCAATGCAACGAGAATAAGCAAATTCCACCATCGAACGATTGAGGGCTATTCACCCCCCTCTAGCCGACCAATACACATCGATCGATCCCCTACAAGTGGTATCAGAGCCAAGGCGCTTATCGAGGACTAACCGCCGACACAAGCAATTCAAGATGGTCGGCTACAACCTCCAACCACCAAAATTCGAAGGAGATTTCCTATGGTGGAGAAGAAAAATGGAGGTATACCTAGAAATTGATTTTGATTTTATGCTAATCTTAGAAAACGGTTTTGAATTGCCTAGGAATGAAAGAAATAGGCAATTTGAGAAGTCAAGGTGGACCGAATACCAAATCAAGGACTTCAAGACAAATCACAAGGTAATCGAATTACTTAGTGATTTGATTCCTAACAACATTAATTTGGTCTATGTTGGGTAATTTTAGGGATGCAAAGGAATTATGGGATAAAGTAATGAAATTCCAAGAAAATTCCCAACCGGGACAAGTAGAGGAGAATGTCGTGGAAGAATTGGCATCCACATTCGAAGATGTGGATGATTTGGTGGAGATCTCCACCTCTAGCATTGAGGGGGAGGAAAGGATTTCCATTCTGGAGCAAGATCAAAATGAAGCTTCTACCTCCGAAAGAAGTGAAGAGGCCTCCACCACCTCCCTATGTAACTCAAGTGTTATTATTTTAAATAAAAATCACATAATATGCTTTGAGTGTAGGGAGAAAGGGCATTACAAGAGCAAATGCCCGAAATTGGCTAAGGAAAAAGCATCGACACCAAAAGTCAACTCAAAGTCAAAGGATGCCGGAGTTCCCTCAATTAAGAGCAAAGAGCACATTGTGTGCTTCAAATGCAACCAAAGGAGGCACTACCGAAGCCAATGCCCTAGGGGAGGAAGAAAGGGCAAGAAGGTGTATCTCATGTAGGGGGAGCTTCAAAAGCTAACCCTAAGGTACATTTAGTTAATGCACCTTCAATTCCTAAACTCAAAAAGCATGCCAAAAATTATTTTAGTTCTCTTGCTATTATCAATGAAAAGCATGCTAGGAGAAACAATAAGGTTTATTGCTTAGGTGCTAAGCATGTTAGTTTCTCTAAGGACAAACCTAGGACTCAAAACACTAGACCTATTTTACTTAAAGAGTCCATTAGGAGAATTGAAAACCACCTAGGTGTCAACCCCAAGAAATCTAGGCATATGCCTAGAAAGAGTCCTTCCCAAAGAAAGAATGAAAATTCAAAATTGGGAAGATTAGAGGTGGAAAACCAAGCCTTGAGGTCAAGGCTAGAAAAATTGGAGAAGACCCTAGCAATCATCTCAAATTCGGTTAAGGGGTCTAATGTACAAAAGTCAAGACCTAGGAAACAAGAAATGTCTAAGGGCAAGAAAGGTTTGGGTCACAAACCTATGTCCTACCATAATGTTCCATTTAATTACGGAACCACATCTAGGTCTAGAAAAACCAAGGCTAATAGGGAAGTTATCTCTAAGACTAGCCATGGTGTATTCTTAATGGCTAAGGACTTAAGGAAAACCAAGAAAGCCACTAGCAAGGTCATTAGAGGAGTCACCTCTAGAGTTGACCTAGGAAAGACCCAAAAGACTATGGCTTCAAAGCCAAAAAGGGTCATTAAGAAGGTATCTAGGGAAGTTATCCCTAGAGAATACCTTGTTAACCCAAGGAGCTCCAATAGGTATTGGGTTCCTAAGAGCGTGATCGATTCACGCTAAATGGGTTAGGGTGTGTCAACCCTAAGTGGATGGGTAGTTAACCTAGCCATGGTAAGTTGACACATCTGTTGGGTTTTCCGAGCCGCAAAAACCGCTTTTTGCGTTGCGGAAACCTCGGAAGCCCCGGCCACGGATCCGTGCGAAGTATAAAAAATTATAATTACATGTATGTGCTTACAGAAATCCTAGATCTACCTTAGATCTAAGAGGTTAGAACGTTACCCTCGTAGCGACGCCCTTCGCTTATCCCGCTCGTCCAAAAGTTCGCCGGAACTCGAGAGTGTCAAGTGCACACTCCTCTATGGTATCCACACAAGCAATAGGTGGAGAAAACTCAACCTTGAGTGTGCTAGCACTCCTTGGTTGGTTCGGCCAAAGAGAGGGATGGGAGAGGGAGAGCTTGAGAGGAAGAGCACCAAGGTTGAAGATGAAGTAAATTGGAATAACTCACCCAAATGAATTTCATCTAATGAAACCCCTAAAGTGGCCGGCCACTTCATGGAGGGGGGGTTACATGCATGCATGTAACTCCCATGACCCTTGGTCTCCCTCATGATGTGGCACCAATTGACCAAGTCAATGATGATGTGGAGCACCATCATTGGCCGGCCATGCCTAGTCATCATCATGACATGGCATTTGGTCAAGTCAAACTTGACCTTTCATCTTCCCTCTCAAGTCAAGTCAAACTTGACCTCTAATCTCCCATGGTTGATCAAATCTAACCACTTGACTCAAGTCAATTTAATATAATGAATCTCTATTCATTAATTTAAATTGATTTGATGAATCAAATCTCAATTAGACTCATTCAACACTTGAATCAACTTGAGTCTAACTCAATTAGTCTAATTTGGATTACTCTTAATCCAATTTGGTTCATCCCATGAACCTAATCCTCATGGTTCATCATATGAACCTAATCTCCATCTAATTGCTCTTATGTGTGTGACCCTATAGGTTCTTGTAACGTTGGCAATGTCCCTAAACCGATTAGGAACATAAGCAATGAGCGGTATCTAGCAACACATCATTGCTACCCAAGTTACAAGAATGTTGAGCTCCAACATCACCTTTGTGACTACTAATTGTGACTCTCACAATATGTGACAATGTCCTCTATCCTTGACATCTAGATTGACCAATCGAGGCATAGACCGTGTCATCCTCGTACAATCTAAATCTTGAACTCCAAGTAGACTCACTCTAATCAAATGAGCTCAATATCTCATATTGACTCATTTGGGCATGGCCATGCACTTCGTGGTCTCACTCTATCAAGAATATCGATGTCACCCCCGTCATATAGGAGGGATAGATCCCATCTACATCACTCACATCCCTCCGCATAATTTGTTACATACCCAGTAATCGCCTTTATAGTCCACCCATTTACGGGTGACGTTTGACGAAGCCAAAGTATGCAACTCATTATGTAGGGAACCATGGTGACTTCAGGTCTAAGGACTAATAGTCATACTAATAGCCACATGAGAAAGTATATGACACTCATATAACGATCCATGATACTTTCTCATGATGGGTCATTCAGTATACATTCTCCAATGCATACCCATGTGTCAACTTGATATCTCATATCCATGACTTGTGAGATCAAGTCATCTTGTTGACCTACATGCTAGTCTCTATGCATTAACATTGTCCCTGAATGTTAATACTCGACTAGGAATGATTAAGAGTAGTGTTCTCTATATCATCTCATTATCGATTCAACCAATCGATTGATAAGAACCTACTACTCAAGGACATTATTATATTTAGTTATTTGGCACCAATACAAGTAAATATAATAACCATGCCTTTATAAATAGGAATATGATACAATAAAGTCCATACAACAATCATCACATGATTGGCTCTAGGGCTTTCACTAACAACATTAGGATGTGCCAATGTGCTTGAGAAGTTAAAAATGATTAAATTGGCACAAATAGGTCATAAAGGTATTGATGTGTCATTTTGGGTTTATGTCACACTAGGGGGATAAATGGCTTTAAGGCAAAATGGAATTAATTCCTAGAAATGGCAACTTGGATTTAACACTTAGGTATTCCATACCTTAGTATATTTTACTTGCCATGATTTATTTGTCTTGCCATGTCATGACATCATTTTCATTTTTATCTATAAAAATGTCATGATCATGTTTTAGACTTATCTTTATATGTCATGTACGCTTAGATGTCTTTCACATGCCATGACATCATGATTTTGGCATATGCTTTTATCTATATCATATTTATGTCATAATCATCATGCATATAACTAAAATGGATTTAAGGACTATGGCATGGTTTGATGGGAATCAAATAATATTGCCTAGAAATATGCATGAAACCATTAAAAGGATAAAAACCCACATCTCACTAAATAAACTTGACTTGTATGTGTTTTACACATCTAGATATAAGTGAGAAGTTTAGGAAAAAGAAATTAAAGGTTTCAAAAACATTTTGAAAACATTTTGAAAAACCTTGGTGAAGCTTATCTTTTGATAGCTATCACTATTGAATGGGATGATACAAAGAGGGCTCTTTATTGAAGCTTTTCTCAACTTTTGGACTTTGTATCAATCTCCTAATTTAGTGGGTAAAATAATTTTTAAATATTTTTTACCCATAGTGTTTATGATAAGTAATATACATACCAAATTTCAAGATTTTTAAACCTATGTATATTTACTTATGAATTTCGGAAAGTCATTTCTGAAATTCAGAAAACTGCAAATGCAGTTATCAGTCGACTGCCAGGGAGGCCAGTCGACTGATGGGTGTGGCAGCCGACTGATTTCTGAATTCAGTCGACTGCCCAAGCTGATTTCGGGTAAATCTTGTTGGTTAGGCCCATGTTCAGCTAGGTTAAGGTCCCCTAACCACTCCTAACCCTAGGATATGCTTGGGAGAGCATTAGAAAGGGTGAAAATCTATTGGACATGGATTAGGAGATGGGTTTAGGGAGAGTATAAATTTTAAGGTGGAAGAGAGTTCATTGTTGAACTTTGCATTAATTTTGATTGGTTAAATGTTCCTATTGGCTTAGGGACTCTCCAAGGACATTGTTGGTGCAATGGTCAAGGGGGAGCAAGCCTCTAGGGGGAGGTATCCATCATGGGAAGATGGATATGTATTTCCTCATGGGAGGAAAATTGGGTTGCCTCTCTTTAAGTGATATGGGATCACTAGAAAGATTGTAGGCATGTGTTCCTCCAAGGGAGAGATTGTAAGATCTCATTGGGATATAAGACATTCATACCCTTGGGGAGGACCTTTTTGATGTAATGTCAAAAAGGGGGAGAAGTTACCAATTAGGGTTCGTTGGAATTCTCATTGGGATATGAGAATTGCCAATATGGGAGAATTGGTAGACTTGAGATGGTAGTTTTGTCAATCATCAAAAAGGGGGAGATTGTTGGTGCAATCGGCCCAGTTTGACTCGAGCAGTACCTTGATAGTATTTTGATGATAGACAAAACTCATGACATGGGATTGTCATGAGAAAGTCCAACATGGGGTTGGCAAAGAAAATCCAAGCATGGAGCTTGGTGTTGAAAAGTCCAAAGCATTGCGAAGCCGTTCGCTTGATGCTTGGTGAGAAATGCATTGCGAAGCCGTGCGCTTGGTGCATGTGTGAAGTCTTGAGAACTTGGCAAGTTCACTAGGCTCGGGGTCCTTGAGTTGGTGAAGGATGGCATTGCGAAGCCGTGCGCTTGGTGCATCCGAGGGACCACCGGACGGGGAGTTAATGGAGTGAGGCCCAAGGGAAGCATACTTCGAGGGCATGAGACGCGAAGGATGGCGTTGCGAAGCCGTGCGCTGGGCGCATCCGAGGGACATAGGCCGAGGGAAGAGAGCTTCGGTGGGGAACTCCATGAGGGATAAGGTGGACTTGGCCAAGTGGCTAAGACTGAGTGTCGAAGGCTCAAACTTGATGTTTGAGGGTTTACCCGACGGTTGGATGCTCAAACAACTTGGTGTTTAAGGTTTTGTCCGACAGCAGTCGACTGGCATAGGTGTCAGTCAACTTATCCAAGTCGACTAGGGTTCGACTGGTTTTAGACTTGTGGTTTTGTGCTTGGCAGTCGACTGCCATGGACTAGCAGTCGACTGATGTCGACAGTAGTCGACTGCCGAGGGATGGCAATCGACTGATGGGAGTGTCATGAGTACAGAATGCTCCGTAGCCGACTGGGCAGTCGACTACTAGGTCACCAGTCGACTGCCATGGACCGGCAGTCGACTGGCAGGAGATCCATTGGAACTTGTCCAACGTGGATCTGGCCGTTGTGAGACAACGGTTACAGGGGCAGTCGACTGATGGGTGCAAAAATAGCTTGATGTAGGTTATAAATGGAGCTCAAGTGGGAGGATTTCGCTAAGACTTTTGTGAAGCTATTGGAGGGGAATTGCTACTGCATTCCAGACCTTCAAGAGCCATCTAAAGCAAGCTACAAGCAAAGGGTTCAAAGCAAGCATTGTAAAGTGTTCTTTACCTGTATTTCGTATTTATCTTTGTATTGCTTGTATTTCCTATATTACTTGTTGTAATAGCTTGTGAGAGGTTTCTCCACCTCCGACATGTAGTCGAGGAGTTTAGTTAGTGTCGTGCGCATAACTAGAGCTTGGTGAGCTCGCCCGTGGAGTAGGAACCATTCGGTTCTGAACCACGTATATGCTTGTGTATTGCTTATGATTGTTATGTGTTGTTAGTATTGTTATTATCATTGTTATTCAGCTGTGCTAACAACAATCGTAGACAAGCAATGCAACGAGAACGAGAAATTTCCACCATCGAACGATTGAGGGCTATTCACCCCCTTCTAGCCGACCAATACACACCGATCGATCCCCTACATTAGTTAAGTTAATAGTGTAAATATTGTTATTTCTGGTTCCCTTAAGGATTGTTTTAGAGGTTTCATTTATATTAATTAAGCATTCATTTTCTAGAAATATGACCTTATAGTTGTTATCACACAATTGGCTTACACTAAGTAAATTATATTGAAAATTTTGTACCAATAAGACATTTTGAATAATAAAGTTAGAGTTGTGCTCAATATGACCTGATCTGATGATTTTGAGCTTGTCGTTGTTTCCAAAGGCTACTGATCCTTGTCGTTTGAATCGAAGCTTCGAAAACTTGAGTTGATCCCCGGTCATGTGTCGGGAGCAACCACTGTCTAACATCCATTGATCCTACACGCAAGGTAGTTGGATCGGATATTGGATTTATTAAAGATTGGTTGAAAATTATTAACCTAAATCATCTCACCCATGTCTATATGTTCTTAATATATTTATTATATGTGTGCATAATTGTCTAAGTCATTCTTACATTGTAGATAACATGGTGCTTGGATGTAGCATTAGAAGATCATGTTATCAATCTTGTAGAATATAAGTAGAGGCTCAGCAAGATGGTTTAGATGCAAACCATAGCATGTTGTAGTGTAAGCTAGGTATTGTTTTGTCGAACATAGAGTTACACTAGTACACTTAAAGGTATTGAGCATGGGCATGCATAGTAGATTGATTTAAGCTGACTACATAATTGAATCTTCATATTATGTTGTACATGCTCTTAATCGATATAATAGCAGGGCACATGTATAGTATTTATTTCTTTGATTTACCCGTAAGGTGAGATTTAGATGGATTAAATCAATATGCATTAAGTTGGGAAATAATATTATTTACATGGTGCGTTGATTATGGTAAACCAGTGTCTATATATTAGGTTGATGATGTCCCTTGAGGAGATCATTAAAGTTCATCATGTAAACCCAAGTGGTTGGACTTAGTCATAGATGATAAGGTTAAATGGTACTATAGGGTAGATGTTAATTAATTGATGGTCGATAAATCAATTAATTGTGGACATTCGATATCTTAAACAGGGGAGATTAATGTACAAATAATATATGAACTATTAATTTTATGGGGGTTAGTAGGTAGTTGATGATGATCCTCTAGTGGAATGGAAGCCGTTGATGGATCAAGTTTGTGATTAGATCCATCGGAATGTAAGACCCATCCTCCTTATGGTCCCTATCGTAGCCTAATATAATCCTTGTGAAGCCTAGATCCAAGAATGTAAAAACAAAACCTAGATAACCAGCGGTTGGGATTAAATCCTAGATCAGATGGTTGGGATTGAAATCCCTAGAACCAAGCGGTTGGAGATTAAATCCTAGATCCGTGGTTGGATGAAACCTAGAACAAGCGGTTGAGGATTAAATCCTAGATCCGATGGTTAGATGAAACCCTAGAATCAAGCGGTTGAGATTAAATCCTAGATCCGATGGTTGGGATAAAACCTAGAATCAGGCCGGTGGGGATTAAATCCTAGATCAAGGGTTGAATGAATCTCTAATCCGGCTTGAGATAAATCTAGAACCGGCCGATTGGGATAAAACTAGATCAGCGGTGGAGGTTAAATCCTAGAAGGCGGTGGAGATTAAAGCGGCTTAAGCCCACTCTATAAAAGGAATTAAGGGTTGGGCGGCAAATATCAATTTGAGGAGATTAGGGGTTTTGGAAGGCGAGGTTGGCCTTTTAGGTTGAAAGTGGCGTGACAATGATCTTCCTAATGTTAGGGCTCCCCATCTTCCTTCTTTGACTAGACTCTTCCTCCTTTTCCTTGGCCTGGTTCTCCTTCTTGGTGTGGCTCTTATTCTCGACTTCTCCTAGGTGGTGATCAACATTCTTGAGATTGGCCGGTGGCTCATCCATTCACTCCTTGGGTGGATTGCATCCTCCTTGGTTTGGTTGGCGGTTCTAGAAAGGAGAAGGAGTTTTGTTGGTTCTTCTCTTTGTTTGCTGACAAGGAAGGGAAGAAGTAGATCTAGGAAAGCTTCACTCGTGGAGGATCTTCGTCCACACGTAGATCCACGAGGAAGGATAGGACATACGATAGAAGATCGTAAGGTATAAAAGTTTTACAACTTTATTTTTGATCTGATATGTTCTTTTATGTGTTGATTATGCATGTGTGAATGTATATATTTGTATAATCATGGACCCGAAGACAAACACAAAAAGCGATCCGTCAATCGTCTCTTAGCGGCTAACCAGCTAGAAGAGTTGTGTTGCTTGAACAACTAGTTTGTTCAGCGATCCACTCAAGTTGTTAGACGACGGCGAATTGGTTGTGCTAAGAAACTCATCCCATCGGATTAGTTCTTTCATTAGTGAAAATTTTAATCAGGGGACATAGGAGCCAATGAGCCTCGAAGCAACTCCTTTCAGTGGTATCGAGCCACGGTTTCGGTTTTGTGTGTTTTGGATTGGATTTTTTTATGCATATCATATATTATATGTGCCGGATAATAGTAGGATATGCGTAGTTTAACTCTTTGGTTGCAGGCATAAGATCCGACTATTATGGCTATGTGTGTGTATGTGAATGGATGTGTGTGTGATTGTATATATTATTTGAATCCTCAGGGGTTGTGAGCTAGATTAGTATTTAATTTTTGTAATTAAATATGACATTGTTTAACCGCTCATTTTAGTTTACTTTCGATCTAGATTATTTGTACACTCCTTAAGTAGAGTATAGGATCGATGGATGTAAATTAAAATGATATATCTCGACTCGGATCTCTTTGGTGACTTCTTGTGCGGGAAAAGATGGAGGCGGACGAGGTGGCGACACGGCCACGGGATGCATATTGGAGAACAATGCCATAATAGTTGGAAAAATTCTTTTTTCCATATTTATTGCTTATTTGTTTTATATGCATGTTGTGTATGTTTAAAATTCCTCATTGCAATTTACTAAGTGGGAGAGGACATTTTAATTAATTCCATGGCCTCCATTACAATTTGGCGTGTGATGCAACAAACTTGTGTGTTGGCTCTGAGTGCCTTCCTCCCCATCGGATGAGTTTGTTTGCGGATCACTAGGTCGAATAATGGTTATAGGAAATTATTTAGGAGCGTGTGTACTTCCAGTAAGGCACATGTCAGAAATAATTCCCTTAGTATCGTGTAATGGTGCACACTTAGATGCAAATAAAAAGTATCCTCCCCATCGGAGTCACTGCTTTTATTTGTAGGGCCAAAGAGGAACCAACTATTAATTTTATTTGTCAAAAAGTAAGGTTGACAAGATAATAAAATTAATGGGTAAAACCTCCTCTTACAAATAGAATTCGTATCGTCCTTTTGGCATGCGATATTCTCGGTGTTTTTGAGGTGTTGGTTGATTTGAAATTTTATTGTTTTGAGGAATCAATAATATTTGAAATCTAATATTTTGATCATTGTGATTCTTAGGTTTTCAAATGGCTTTCAACCACTTACTTGTGATATTTAAAGAAAAATAAACTTCTTTGGAACAAACTACATTGATTGGAAAGAAAATGGATATTGTCTTAGCTGCGGAGAGTACAAATTTGTACTCTTAGTGCTGTCCTCTAAGCCATGGTTGATGACTACGATGAAAGGAGAAGGCAGAAGAAGCGTTATAAGAAATGGATCAAGGCGGATGAGATGGCGGTGTTACATTTTGGCATCTATATCGAATGTCTTTGCAACATCGGCTATCGAGCCATAGCCCTACGGCTTATGACATGATGTTCAATCTCAAGGAACTTTTTGGACATAGAGTAGAAGGCTAGGCGAGAGGCGATGAAACTTGATGGCGACCACCATGATGAGGAACACAGATTAGGGATCATGTTCTCAAGATGATGGCTCATCTTAATGAGATGGAAGTCCTCGAGTGAGATCGATGGAAACCAGGTCGATATCATTCTCCGATCTGCTAGGAGTTTTGAGCGATTCGCCTCAACTACAACATGAACAAGAGGTTGTATTCGTTGGCGAGCTTACGTGAGAACTCGAGGCGGAGAGGCTTTGGTCAAATCGCTCAAGCCATGAATAGTCGCTCGAAGGTTTCTTCCTCTAAGCGAAGGTAAGAAGAAGAAGAAGCAAGGTGGAGGCGGAAGAAAGTGGCGATGGGACCTCGGCGAGAGTGAAGAAGCCGAAGGCAAATTGCTTCACTTGATAGGTGTGGACATTAGGCGGACTATCCTCGCCGAAAGAACAAAGTATATCTTCTTGTTTAGTTGTTGAAACATGTTTAAGCGGTATTTATCTGCCATTGCACGGTGTGTGAATCTGAGAGCCAGCGATCATGTCTGCAATACTTTACAAGTTCGAAACCAGACGACTAGGTGAGGAGATTCTAGTCTTCATGGGCAATGCTTGAGGTGGCTATTGCGAGTGGGAGGCGTTTATTTATCTTTTGATAGGAATAAAGTTTTGGTTTGAGAAATTGTCTTTATGTACCTACTTTTAGAAAGAATTTAATTTCAGTTTCTAAATTGTTTATGGATGGATATTACATTTCTTTTAATGACAAAGTGGTTATAAAGGAATAGGGAGATTATCTGTTACAGTACATTGGTTGGCAATTTATATACTCTTAGAACGAAAACTCCCGTCGATATAGAAGTCAATAACTCATCTTCTAAGTCTAATAAAGAAAGAACCTTCATGAATGAACCAAACATATCTTTGGCATCTAAGGCTTGGTCATATTAACCTAAGAATTCAAGGTTGATAGGTGATGGACCTTTGGGTTCATTAGTGGTGGAGGATCTCCCCAGCACTGCGAATCTTGCTTGGAAGGTAAAATGACGAAGGCCTTTCAAGGCAAGGGGTATAGAGCAGATGTGTTAGAATTGGTTCGATTCGTTTGATGCGGTCTATGTCTATCGGGCAAGAGGTGGCTTTGAATATTTGTCTCTTTTATAGCGATTATTGAAGGTATGGATACATTACTTACTTGATCGCCGCAAATCTGAATGCTTGTGACAAGTTGAAAGAATTCAAAGTGATGTGGAGAGCCGTCAGTAAAAAAGTATCAAGACATCTACGATCGATCGTGGTGGCGAGTACCTCTTGGAGAGTTTAGGAGTTACTTATCGGAGAATTTGAGATTGATCCCAATTATGCACTTTGGCACACCCAGTAGAATGGTGTGGCGGAGGCGAAGGAATAGGACTCTTATGGAGATGGTCGGATCGATGATGAGTTATTACAGTTACTGTTAAGGGTATACCTTTGGAAACAATGTATACTCTGAACTTGGTTCCATCTAAATCAGTACCTTCTACCCTGTAGCCTGAGAGACATATTGATATGAGTCGGCACATGTCTTTGAAGTGATCTTTAGTAAGTTGGAATCTCGTCTGCAGAAGTGTGCATGTTTATTTGGCTACCTAAAGAGCGAGCGAAGGTGGTTTGTTCTATAATCCTAGAGATCGAGAAGGTGATCGATTAGCACAGGCATTTCTAGAGGAGGACTATATAATGAACCACAAGCCCAAAGTAGGATTGTTCTTGAGGAGTTGAGAAGTCGACTTGACCACCGTTACAAGAGACCCACAAGTCAACTTTGCACCACGTGTCGCTGAGGACATACAGGAGGCACCCTGTCGTAGTGGGAGGTTGTTAGACAACCCGAGAGATTCATGTTTTAGAGTCTTGGACTTAGTCCTTAGTGAACATGAACTGATCCTGGACATATGGCGAGGGCACTCCAGATAGAATGCATTATCTTGGCAAAAGCGATGAATTGAGATAGAATCTATGGATTCAATCTCTGAGAGCTAGTAGAGCCACCCAGATGGTGTAAAAAGCCATTGGATGCAAGTGGATCTACAAGAGAAGAGAAGGGAGTAGGCGGGAAGGTTGAGACCTTGACTAGGCTTGTTGCGAAAGGGTATACTCGAGAAAAGGGCATCGATTATGAGGAGACCTTTTCAGCCGTAGCTATCTTAAGTCTGCTAAGTTCTCTTATCTATATTTGCTCATGGATTATGAGATTTGGCGAGATGGATGTCAAGGCGGCTTTCCTTACGAAGTCTTGAGAGAACATCTATATCGAGGATTCATTGCTAAAGGCAAGAGCATCTTGTATGTAAGCTTAATCGGTCCATTTATGGATTGAAGCAAGCTTCTAGATCTTGGAACATCCGCTTTGATGAGGTAATCCGGTCATATGGATTTATTCAAAGTCGGATGAGCCTTGTGTATACAAGAGATGTGTGAAGCGTAGTGGTGTTTCTTGTACTATCGTAGATGACATTTTGTTAGTTGGCAACAATATCAAAGTGTTATCGAGCGTAAAGGTATGGTTGTCAAGCAGGTTTGATATAGAGGACATGGGAGAAGTCGGATACAACCTTGTGATAAATGTTATAAGGGATCGCATGAAAAGGATGTTGTGCTTATCTCGAGCTTCATACATTGACACTATCCTTGCTCGTTTTAGCATGCAAAACTCAAGAAAGGTTTTCTACCTTTTAGGCATGGAGTTCCTTTATCTAAAGATGTGTCCCAAAACATCAAAGGAGATAGAGGACATGAAGGCGGTTCCTTATGCTTGTAGGAAGCCTTATGTATGCTATATGCTATGTCTGAGACAGGATATCTGCTTTAGTGGGCATGGTTAGCGGAATATCGAGTAATCTGGACGAGGACATTGGGTGCGGTAAAGCATATATTGAAGTACGAGAAGGACTAGGGATTATATCTTTGGTTTCTAGGCGGATCAATTAGTCACATGGGTTACCAGTTGATTTCCAATCGAGATAGGGACAAGAGTAAGTCTACCTCGGGGTTTGTGTTTACTTTTGGAGGTGGAGCCATAGTATGGAGGAGTGTCAGCGAATCGTGGCGGACTCTACCATGGAAGGTAGTATGTAGCGGCCTCTGAAGGCGACCAAGGAAGTTGTATGGCTCGGGAACTTCTTGATGGACTTGGATGTGATTCTGGTTTGCCGAACTATCACAATTTATTGTGATAACTTGATGAGTGCGATTGCAAACTCGAAGGAACCACGAGCCCATAAAGCGAGTAAACACATAAGCGCAAGTACCACCTTATCACGAGAGATCGTAAGCGAGGAGAAGTTCTTTATCGCCAAGATTGCATCGAGAGGATAACTGGCGGATCCATTCACTAAGGCCCTTCAGTAGCGTTTGATAGGCATGTGGAGGACATGGGGATCGGATGTATGGCAGTGATGTGACATAGTCTTTTAGTATAAGTGGGAGATTGTTGGAATGTATCTGAAAGCCTAGCTCTTTTGTATGAACATTTTATTTTGAAATAAGAATCACATGATCATTGTTTGCACTTTATATATTTATTATATGTGTGCATATTGTCTAATATTTTACATTGTAGATAACATGGTGCTTGGTGTAGCGAGAAGATCATGTTATCGGTTCCCTTATAAAATATAAGTAGAGGCTCACAACCAAGATGGTTTTGGACAAACCATTGGCATGGTTGTAGTGTAACTGGTATTGTTTTAGTCTTGAACATAGAGTTACACTAGTACACTTAGGTGTATTGAGCGGGGACCGACATAGAGGTGATTGATTTAGTTTAAATCTTGACTACATAATTGAATCGGACCTCGGATATTATGTTGTACATGCTCTTAATCCGATATAATAGCGGGCACATGTACTTAGTATTTATTTCTTTGATTTACGATGGGTGAGATTTAGATGGATTAAATCAATATGCGTAAGTTGGGAAATAATATTATTTACATGGTGTCAGATTGATTATAGGAGGAAACTGTGTCCTATATATTAGGTTGATGATGTCCCCTTGAGGAGCTCATAAAGTTCATCATGTAAACCCAGCTGGTTGACTTAGTCAACGTGATGATAAGGTTGAGTGGTACTACTCGAGGAATTAGATGTTAATTAATTGATGGTCAATAAATCAATTAATTGACGAACATTCGATATCTTAAACACGGGGAGATTAATGTACGAATAATATATGGAGCCCATATTAATTTATGGGGGTTGGTGAGGTAGTTCAATGATGAACCTCTAGTGGAATGGAACATCATTGATGGATCAAGTTAGTGTGTTCCAATCCATCGGGTGGCCAAGACCCAACTCCTCCTTATGGTCCCTATCGTAGCCTAATATAATCCTTGTGAAGTCTAGATCCAAGAATATAAAACAAAACCTAGAACCAACGGTTGGGATTAAATCCCTAAGATCCGATGGTTAGGATGAAACCCTAGAATCAACGGTTGGGATTAAATCCCTAAGATCCGATGGTTAGGATGAAACCCTAGAATCGACGGTTAGGATTAAATCCCTAGATCCGACGATTGGGATGAAATCCTAGATCCGACGGTTGTGATGAAACCCTAGATCCGACGGTTGGGATAAAACCCTAGATCTGACGGTGGAGATTAAATCCCTAGAACCGACGGTGGAGATTTAAGGAGGCTTAAGCCCAATTCTATAAATAGGGGGCTTAGGCTTGGGCGGCAATAATTGATTTCGAATTGGAGTTAGGGTTTTTGGGCGGCTAGGGTTTGAAGCAAAGTGGGCGGCAACCTTCATCCTTCTTGTTGATTGCCGGCGCCCATCTCCTTTGATCATTCCTTGGCCGGCGCCCATCCTAGAGGCCTTTCCCTTCTTTCCTTGGCCGGCGGTTCTCCTCCCATTGGTGGCCGGTTCTCATCCTCCTCCCTATTCTCCAAGGTGGCCGACGGTTCTCCTTCATTTGGTGGCCGGCGCATCATCCATTTGATCCTTGGCCGGCGGTTGCACCAAATTTCCTAATTTGGTGGCCGGCTCTAGAAAGGATGGGTATTTGTAAGTTTTTCTCTTTGTTCGCAGCGGACAAGGTAGAGAAGAAAGCGATTTAGAAGGCTTCTACTCGTAGAGGATCTTCGTCCACACGTCGTCCATGAGAAGGATAGGACATACGGTAGAAGATCGTGAGGTATAAAGTTATTTTAACTTTATTTACAGATCTGAGCTTGTTCTTTTATGTTTTGATTATGCATGTGTAAATTAGTAAATATATTGTATAATCATGGACCCCGAAGACAAACACAAAAACCGGTGATCCGTCCGTCGTCTCTTCCGCGGCTAACCAACTAGAAGAGTTGTGTTGCTTGAACAACTAGTTTGTTCAAGCGACCACTCAAGTTGTTAGCACGACGACGAGATGGTTGTGCTATGGAAGCTCATCCCATCCGGATTAATTCTTTCATTAGTGAAAATTTTAATCCGGGGACATGGGAGCCAATGAGCCTCCGAAGCAACTCCCAGCAAACATGATCACTATCTTCTTCCTCGGATGCTTCTTCCCAAGTAGCGTTCTTTTTGTGTTTTGGTGCTTTGCTCTTGAGTTTTGGGCATTCGGACTTGATATGTCCAAACCTGTTGCATTCGTAACATCTAATATTTGAACTTTTAGGCTTACCTTCGTTTGGTCGAGTGACGGTTCATTTTCGGCCCTTGACTATCCTCCGAACTAGGTTGACTAGTTTGGCCTCCATTTCTGAGTCGACCTCCGAATCGGACTCATCCTCTTCTTCCTTCGGGGGTGGCTTGCTTGCGGTTTTCTTCCTCGAACCTGCAAAAAGTGCTATACCCTTCTCAGGTTCCGAGTTAGACTGCTCATGAAGTTCAAAATCAGAAAATAATTCATCTAACCTAAGTTTTGAAAGATCCTTGGAGACCTTGTAGGCATCGACAATGGATGCTCACAAGGTAGTCCTCGGAAAGGAGTTAAGAACATAACTTATAAGGTCACGGTTTTCGACCTTTTGCCCGATCGCGTGTAGATTATTGACTATGTCTTGAATGCGGGTGTGAAGTTGAGTCACCATTTCGTGTTCCTGCATTTTTAAATTATACAATTTATTAAACAAAAGATCGCGCTTACATACCTTGGCTTCATAAGTCCCTTCGTGTAGCTCCACTAGCTTTGTCCAAAGGTCCTTTGCACTGATGAAGGGACCGACGCGATTAAGCTCCTCCTTGGACAAGCTGCATTGGAGGATTTGAGTTGCCTTGGCATCAGCTTTAACTTGCCTTTTTGTCGCATTGGTCTATTGGTCATAATCCAAGGATTCACCCACTTCATTAGTCGAAAGTGTGAATCCCTTTTGGATTATGATCCACATCTCGATTTGGGTTTTAAGAAAACATTCCATCCGACCCTTCCAATAACGGAAGTCATCTCCATTGTAAAACGGAGGTCGGACGGTGCTAAAACCCTCGAGATGGGCCATTGAAACAAAAAGAAACAAGAGAACGGAGACAAAAAAAACCTAACAACAATACAAACAATCGAAAAGTACCAAGACTCGTGTCTTGGATTAGTAGTGCGAAAGAACAACTAAACGAATGAAATAAATTCGAAATAAACAGAATAAAAAAGAGAAAAAAATCTGTAAAAATGCTAGATTGGTGGTTTCACCAGATCTTAGCACCCCCGGCTCTGATACCAATTGTTGGATCGAAGCGGATCGCTAGGGGGGGTGAAAAGCGATAAACCTTTTTTTTCGAGTTCGTTTCAAGACAATTAAATGCAGCGGAAAGTAAAATCAAACACAAAGAACACAAATGGTTTTTTACTTGGTTCGTAGCCTTCGGCTACTACTCCAAGACCCTAGTGATCCTTGATCATTCATGGAGGGAAAATCACTAAAGAACTCCTCCTCGTTGGTGGTAGGAGTTAATCAAGTACAAGAAAAAACACAAAGCTTTGAGGTAGAGGGACACTCCCCCTCTCCTCGTAACGATAAAAACTCCGAGACAATTGATATGAAAAATATAAACTGAAATGAAGATTATACCGACGAAACAAAAATATAAACAATTAAACCTAGACGTCGGAGAAGTAGAACTTCGTTGTCGGAGAGTCGTAGCATTGCGGAGGCCTTTTGGAAGCTTAGGATTGATGAAGAAACCCTAGTATAGGCCCTCCTTTTATAGCCTTTGAGCCCCTTTTCAAGAGGAACCCTAGCCAATCACATTTGAGCACCACTCCCCTTGAAATGAGGTGATAAGCCATCGATCGAATCTTCGAATGTCATGATCGATCGTGATGGGCCTGAATGAGTCCTCCAAGCTGGCAGTCGAATGATGCTAGCTGCAAGGCAAAGTTAGCTTAACAAAAACATTATTTCGACGGCCTCCGACCATCCGATCTCGACCTAGACCACCTATAGGATGTCTTTTGGTCGGATCTATGCTTAAGATCATCCCCTTAAAGAGGATACGACCTCACTTACTCTCGCACACACAGGAGCTTATCTCGATACTTACTGTGTTGCTTTTTCTTCCGGCCTTCCACTCGATTCCTTCGGCTCTCTCCTAAGTCACTCGAGTGTCACCCGACCACTGCGGCTTCCTCCGGGTGTCGCTAGCCTTCAGCTCCAGCGTTGGCACTTTTCTGCACACTCGATTTAGCTCGTGAGATAACAATATAATATTAACTTTGTATCATTTGCTATAATCAAAACTCAGGTTCGACTTAGGTGCCTTCTACACCAATAGTTAGAGCGCATTCAACCAATTAGCCCGGCTTGGAGAGTGTCCAACAACCAAAGCTAACGATTTGACCTCTGACTCTTACCATATTAGTATTAAATTATTCCATGGTTTGAACATGTTCGGGTTCGAGCCGAGCTTGGAGAGAGTCCAAACCTCCAAACAAGAAACGAAACTCTGGTTCTAACTATATTAATGGAAGGTGTAGGCTTTAATATTGAGTAAGGGTTTTTATGTCTCATCCTCTTTGCATGCAAATAATTATTATCTACATGGCATGACATACATGTCATACATCTACATGTCACGACACGCATGGCATAATGATATGCATCTAATGCAATTACATGGCATACAATTATATCATGTACAAAATTTCCTTATATGTCATAACTATTTATGGAAATAAAATATGTTTGATATTTGATTCTCCAATCATGATTAAATTAGGAAACAAATTTCCAAATCTAATCACATATTTTATTTGTGGAAAGTGTTGATTAAGGAAAGTCAATTTAGGAAACAAATTTCCTAAATCATCAAAACTACTTATGGAAATAAAATATTTTAAGATTTGATTTCCCAAATCAAATCATGATTAAATTAGGAAACAAATTTCCAAATCTAATCAAATATTTTATTTATGGAAAATATCAATTTCCATAAATACTTCTAACTTTCCAAAAGTAGAAGATTTCTATAAATACTTCTAGACTTTCCAAAATTAAAAATTTCCATAAATACTTCTAACTTTCCAAAAGTAGAAAATTTCCATAAATACCATTATGACTATCGCAAAACAATTTTACGATTATGTCGAAACACAACCTGGGCTCTGATACCACTGTTGGGTTTCCGGCACCGCGGCGAGTGTGTGTTCGAACATATTTCGTAAACATGTGCACAGTGGAAGAAATAAAAATAATAAATCTAATTTATTACAACACACACACCACAAGCATGCATAGTACAACATGTGTAGACATAATCATAGTTTCAAATTTTTCAATAAAAGGAAATTTATTCTACGTATACCTTACGTATCACGTGTAGCGGGAAAGGCATCAACCGGAGCGATCCTCGCTAGAATCGCCTCTATCCATATCCACGCCGAGTATCTTCCGGATAACTTCACAAAGTCACGAGCCTCATCTTTGTACGAGTCACTAGCCTCGTGTTGAAGACGATGTGATTGAGAGAAGATCACAATCCGAATCAAAATTCGGATTCAAAATGAGTCCTCAAAAACTCGCTTCTCCGGAGAGGTATTTGTCAACCGTTTGACGAATCCTTCGTCCTCCACCTATGAGGATTACCGGAGATCGAATCCCCGGCAAAGTAGCCACTGTCGGAGCTTCAAACATCATCCAAACGACGCTCTGACACGAAATAAACAAGCTGTCCAGAAAACTGGACAGCTTTGGTGGAGGATTAGTGCCGGCCAAATAAGGAAGCTAGATGTTCACCTTGTCACCGGAGCCAAGGAAGATCACCGGAGGGTCGCCGGCTGAAGCTTGGACGCTGGCAACAACTTGGACGGTGGCACAAGGGTGGGAAGCGACAAGGGTATGGGCGCCGACCACAAGAGGAGAAGGAGAGGGGGCGGCAACTTTGGGGTTGCTTGGATTAGGTCTTCACAAAACCCTTAAGCCCAATTTTTATAGAGAACAAATTCTCTTAATGGTTATTGGTTCATAACCAAAACCCGTTAACCCGCTCCATTAATTTAAGTTAAAATAAACCAAACTGATTTGGTCTATTTTAAGTTAACACGAACCGAACCAACTTTGGTTCATTCGTTTAAAACAAATCAAACCCCTTTGGTTTATTCTCCACCATTGGATTAGAACCAAACCAATTGGGTTCATCCATCATGTCTTCATAAGACACGGCCCATCCACGCTTCCATTGCGACTGAAACGATTTCATGCTCGCTCCTTGTTTGGTCCAACCAAACCGAGTTTCTCTTGGTCTGAGAATCTCATTTTCAAGCTCGTTTTAAATCCTTCGGATTACGCTCGTTGTGCATGTGACCAAATAGGTTCTCGATTTATGTTGGTCGTCTATAATTAACCATTAATTATAGAACGATCATGAGTGGCACCTAGTAGTACATCATGATCCCCAATTAACCGAAAAGATCTACGGTTGATCCAGAACTATTTCTGAAACCCTTCAGCAGTTACAATGAATCGTGCCCCATTCCCTTCACTCATCTTATACCCACTTGGTTCAGGACATGGTCTATAGTGTCAGTCCCCACTAGGTTGACTACGTCACACCTAGCCCAAGTATCATTTCCTCGTCCTACGGATTCTAGTTACTATACATGTATCCAAGAGTACCTTACTCTAAACATGTAATGCTTTGGCCAAAGACTTTAGTAACAATCCGACGAGAGGCCATGGGTATACATCTCCTCACAAGGAGTGGTGAATCCTTTATAGGCTATTCAAACACTCTCGATCACTTTGACTTATACCCAATCATCCCGGGTCCACATCTCCTCAGAGATGGTTGCTTAAGATGTCAAAGGATAAGTCTTCATGATCAAGATGACTTGAATACCGCAAGTCAAAGGAACATAACACTTAAGCTGCAGTAAGAACTTCATTGACATATCTATATATGCAGAGAACCATATGAAGTCTTACGGCTAGTCACTCCAATGAACTAGTTACCATAAATAGCATCCACGATTAACTCCGGACATCACAATGTCTCCAGCCAGTGAGAATCAGCTGCTTGGATACACCAAGGAGTATACCTCGTGCTAGTCTTGACAGAATTGATGGTGTCCAAATCCATCAATTCATCGACTAGGGATAATTCTGGTACATCACAATTACACTTGTAGAGATACTCACTAGTTGTGATCCAATCACAAATTCTCTCATGCTATGAATTGTATCTGGACATTCAGTAAATGAGTTTAAGATCTAATCAAATACATGAAAACATGTATACTCAAATAGTGAATCTTTATTTATCATATAAATGGTTCAAATATAAGGCGATTGCCTTAGGACATCTCTCATATATTACTAATATTCCCATCAGTGGGAACTTTCTCTATTTTTACATCTCTTCTACCAATGATCCCTCTGATCATATGGTAACGGCATAGTACGTATTTGGTTCACTAATGAGATCATGGTTCCTTTGCCTTTGCAATGGCACCATTGTTGTTGTAGTAAACTGGTAATGCTTCAATAATGCTCGGAACTACTCCAAGTTCAGTAATGAACTTCTTGATCCAAACCGCCTCCTTTGCTGCTTCAGAAGCTAAAATGTACTCTGCCTCTGTAGTAGAATTAGCAACGGTGTCTTGCTTGGAAATTTTCCAACTCACCGCACCTCCATTCAAGATGAATGTGTATCTAGACTGATATTTAGAATCATCCTTATTTGTCTGGAAGCTGGCATCAGTATACCAGCTTACTACCATATCACCTCCTCCATATACCAAGAATAAATCTTTAGTCCTTCTCAAATACTTAAGGATTGTCTTAACAGCCACCCAATAGTCTATACCAGGATTTGACTAGTATCTACTCATAACGCTTAAAGCATACGATACATCAGGCCTCATACATAACATAGCATACATGATCGATTCTATAGCTAATGCATATGAGATCTGACTAATGAAAATCCTCTCGTCTTCCATGCGGGGGCACAGAGACTTCGAAAGGTGAATCCCATGCCTCATGGGAATAAAACTTTTCTTGGATTCTTCCATGCTAAACCATTTTAGCACTTTGTCTATATATGTAGACTGCGAATGACCAAGCAACCGATTCGATCTATCTCTATAGATCTTAATCCCCAAAATATAGGTTGCTTCTCCCATTTCTTTCAAGGAGAATATTTTGAACAACCAGACCTTGACTATTTGCAAAACAACAATATCATTTCCTATAATTAATATGTCATCGACATACAATACTAGGAACATGACCGCACTCCCACTAACCTTCTTAAACACACAGGGTCCACAGGATTTTGTGAGAAATCAAACTGTTTGATTGCCTTATCAAAATGGATATTCCAACTCCTGGATCCTTTCTTCAATCTATAAATGTAACATTAAAGCTTGCATACTTTGTTCTTGTCAATGGATGTGATGTTAGGACCTATGCGCCCGCTAGAGGCGGTGAATAGCGTTGTCATCGATTCGATGGAATTCGTTCGCGTTTGATCTCTACAATCTTGTTAGCATAGTGAAATAATAATAACAAAGACAAATAACAAGATAACACAATCACAACACCAAAATATAACATGGTTCGAAACCTCAAGGTTCCTACTCCATGGATTAGGCTCGAAAGAGCCCTAGCGATGCAAACACACACCACTAATCAAATACTCCTTCTCGACAACAAGTCGAAGGCGGAGAAACCTCTTACAAGTGATTACACTAAGTAATACAAGGTAAAACAAGCAAATACAAGATGAATATACAAAACAACGTAAAGAAAGCTTTACAACTATTGCTTTGGAATGTTTTCTTGTTGATTGCATGAATCGTGCTTGAAGACCCTGATTTGCACCAGCAAATCGCCTTAAAGATGCTCAAGAAATCACTGCCAAATCCCTCCCTTCGTGCTCCTTTCAAACCTGTAACTCAGGCTAGATTTCGCCTAGTAGTCAACTGATTGAGGCCGTCAGTCGACCGCTCCTGTAGCCATTGTCTCACAATGGCATGAGCCTAACAGTCGACTCGGAAACTTTCTATCCCCGAAAACTCAACCAGCAGTCGACTGATCACTATATCAATCGACTGCTCAGGCTAACAGTTGACTGCCCAATTCTGGCAGTCGAGTGCTAGGCCATTTCCTTGCAGTCGAACATCAGTCGACTCACATCAGTCGATTGGCAATAATATTAGTCAACTGATAATCTCATCCATGAGATTTTAACACCAAGTATGATTCCCTCATACTTGCTAGACCACCCATAGCCTAGACCTAAGCCTTCTAGCCACCTCCGTCAGCCCCACGCCTATCGGATCCCTCCAAGTCATCCATGACTTGTTCATCCATACACTAGCCTTCAGGTGCTTCCATCAGCTATTGTCATGCTAATGTGGTCTACACCGCCAAGGCACATTGGTCTTACGTTGCTAAGACTCCCGCTTGGACTTTACGCCGCCAACCATTGGACTTATGCTGCCAAGACTCCACCCTTGGAGTTTACGCCGCCAATATCACCCCCGTGGACTTCCCTTGCCAACCCATGTTGGACTTTCCATTTGCCAAGACTCAAGCTTGGACTTTCCCTTGCCAAGACCCATGCTTGGACTTTCCTTGCCAACCCATGTTGGACTTTCCATTTGCTAATACTCAAGCTTGGACTTTCCCTTGCCAAGACTCATGCTTGGACTTTCCATGCCAAGTACCCATGACTTGGACTTTCCATAATATAGTCAACCTCATGTCAACCATATAGTCAAACAATGGTCAAACCGAGTCCGGTCAATCATGACTCGGGTCGATTGTACCAACAATCTCCCCAAAATATTATCAAACATCAAAACACTACTCGAGTCTAACTCGAGTCTGGTCAATCATGACCTGAGCCGATTGCACCAACAATCTCTCCCTTTTTGATGTTTGACAAAAACCCCAAAACTATTGAGTTAGGCTACCTAAATCAAATCTCCTTACTAATTCTCCCAAATTGATAATTTCATAAATTCTCCCCCTTTTGACATACATCAAAAATGCTCTCCCAAGGAGGTCAATGTCTCATATCCCAATGAGATCTTACAATCTCTCCCTTGCTCCAAAATATCTAGGATGTCTTCACTCTTCCTAGTGATAAATTTCATATCACTTAAGAGAGGCTTCCTATAAACTCTCCCAATTTCCAAATTGGGCATCTCACATTCCCATTCCTCCCCCTCATGAGCAAGAACACATCTATCATCCCATGATGGATACCTCCCCTTAAAGGCTTGCTCCCCCTTGACCATTGTACCAACAATGTCCTTGGAGAGTCCCTAAGCCTATAGGAACACTAAACCGTCAAAAATAAGCTTAAAATTTTAACATTGAACTTTCTCACACCTTAAAATTGATACATCACCCTAAACAACTCTCTTAATCCATATCCAATGGATTTTCACCCTTTCCAATGCTTTCCAAAGCATATCCTAGGGTTAGGAGAAGTTAGGGTAGCCTAACATAGCTAAAATATGGGCTAAACATTCTTGTTTATCCGAAATCAACTCTGGCAGTCGACTTTGACAGTAATCAGTCGACTGATATCTGCAAATGCAAAATTTTAGTAATCAGAATCGAATTTCAAAAAAGTATAAGTAATTATACATAACTCGAAAAATCACAAAATTTCATATGTATAATACTTATAACACATACAATGGGTGAAAAATATATGAAAAATAATTTACTCACAAAGTAGTGAAATTGATACAAAGTTCAAAAATGAGAAAAACTTCATTGTTTTAGGCTCACTTTGTATCAACATCATCAATGGTGACTTCTATCAAAAGATAAACTACAACAAGGTTTTTCAAAGTGATTTTGAAATAGTTTTAAAACCTTATATTGAACCATGGTCTATGGGCTTAATGCACATGACTTGTACACAAGCTTTCCTCATGATTCATCCATGGTATAAGTTGAGTTTAAGTTCATCTAGATGCAAAAACTATGCACCTTGAACTTAACTCATTTCCTAACATCTCACATGTGTCTAGGGTGTATCAATACACACACATGTCAATGTGATGTGAGATGTGAGTTTTGTTCATCCTAAACTAGGGTTTTATGCATTTTCTAGGGCAACACTACTTGATTCTCTTATACATGGGACTTCAAGTCATGTCATAGTTCTTAAATCAATTTTAATTATTTTAAATGCATGAATGATCATGGTATAAATAATAATATAAATAAGCATGACCAATGATCATGATCTCATGACATATGATTAAATCTAAATATACATGACATAAACCTAAGCATGATCATGACATATAAATGCTAAAAATAAATATGATGTCATGACATGTTATATGACAAATCAAGCATGGCAAATACAATGTATAGGTGTAGCAATACCTAAATTTTAATATTAATTGTCATTTATTATTATTAAGTCCATTTTTCCATATTACTACTAATCCCCCAAGTGTGCCAAAAACTCAAAATGACACCATGACTCTAAGACCTAAATTGTGCCAATTTGATTAATTTATCAAACTTCTTAAATAATATTGGCACATCCTAAGATATTTTAGGATTTAAATTCAAACATATTTCCAAGGTATCCATAACCTTGAAAATGACTTAAAGTGCCACCTTTACCATGGTTAGGTTAACTACCCATCCATTTAAAGTTGGCACACCCTAACCCATTTAGCATGAGTCGATCGCACACCTAGGAACCCAAAACCTATTTAAGCTCCTTGGGTTTACTAGGTATTCTTTAGGGATAACTTCCCTAGATACCCTCCTAATGACCCTTCTAGGCTTGGTAGCCTTGGTCATTTTGGTCTTGCCTTGGTTAACTCTAGGGGTGACTCCCCTTGTAACCTTCTTAATGGCTTCCCTAGGTTTCTTTGAAACCCTAGCCACTAGGCATCTAACTTGGTCAACCTTAGGGATGACTTCCCTATTGACTTTGGTTTTCCTAGACCTAGGTTGAGTTCTATAATTGAATGGAACATTGTGATAGGTCTTTTTGGGCTTAAGCTTGCCCTTGGATGGTCTTTGTTTCCTAGGCCTTTGACTTTGACTCCTAGACCCTAGGCTTTGACTATTTGTCCCTTGCATTTGATTTTGCATAATCCTAAGAGTCTTTTCCATTTTCTCAAGCCTTGACCTCAAGGCTTGGTTCTCCAACTCCAATTTTTCTAATTTTGTGGGCCCATTGTTTCTTTGAATTGATTTGTTCTTTCTAGGCATATGTCTAGAATTCTTGGAGTTAAAGCTTAAATGGTTCTCTATCTTCCGAATGCTTTCCTTAGGTAAAATTGTTTTAGGGAAATTAGTCTCAAACTTCTCTTTATTCCTAAAATGGGCATGCTTAGCTCTTAAACAATAAAGCCTATTTCTACTAGCATGCCTTTGTTCATGAGAAATAGCAAGATTTTTAACATAACTTCTAGCATGCTTTTTAACATGAGTTGAAGGTACATTATTGAATTTTACCTTAGGGTTTGCCTTAGAGGCTCCCCCTACATGTGATGCTCCCTCTTTTATCCTAGGGCATTGGCTTCTATAGTGCCTCTTTTGATGGCACTTGAAGTACACTACGTGCTCCTTACTCTTGATGGTTAAGGCTCCGATCTCCTTGACCTTTGGCACTGGTGGAGCGTTCTTAACCTTCTTAGGGCACTTGCTCTTATAGTGCCCATATTCCCTACACTCAAAACACATAATATGATTTTTATTTTGAATTAATGTTCTTGAGTTACCTAGGTCAATGGTGGTGGAAAGGGCCTCTTGAGCTTGTTCATCACTTCTCCCGGAAGTAGATGGCTCTCCTTGCTCTTGCCCTTGTTCCAGAGTAGATGGTTCTCCTCCCCCTCAAACCTTGAAGTGGAGGCTTCTTCCATCTCTTCTTTCTCTTTCGATCTAGATGTTGATTCCCTATCAACCTCCGAATCCTCAAGCTCTTGGGATGAAGATGTGCTTGCTTCTTCTTGAGCTTGAGAGAATGAGCACTCCTCTTCTTCTTCTTCTTCTTCTTGGACCGGTGATGGACTTTCATGATACTTTGCCAATTCGCTCCAAAGCTCCTTGGCATCCTTGTATTCACCTAAGCTACACAAGATATCATTAGGAATCAAATCAACCAAGAATTTAATTACCTTATTACTTCTCTCGAATTCTTGGAGTTATTCCTCGGTCCACTTTTTCATTTTGAGGAATCCTCCCTTAGGTCCTCTTGGAAATTTGAATCCTTCCATCAAGGTGGCCCAATCCTCGATATCCATCATAATCACTGATGCGCACGAACATGACCTCAAATCTCATGATGGATACCGTCGAGGACTCAAAGCGCGTGCTCGCGCTCAACGCTCGTAAGTGAACGGATGTCGTCAAGTAATAAAGATTATCGATCCCACAGGGACTGGGATTCGAATACCAATATATTCAGTGGTGGTAATTGTTCGGACGTGATCTCTAAGAGGTTTCGATTGGTGAGGGTTGTCGGTGGACTCTACTCTGTATGATGTCACATGGAGGAGGAAAGGAGTGTGTCGAGGTCTTCAAAGGTGATTCTAGGACTTCGGTTTCGCTTGTGTATCACAAAACAATGTTGTCAATTGGCATTGTCTAGACGTTTACCTACGGTTTTGTGGAAGGGGCATCATACACTCTCCCACAGAGTCGCCGCATCTACCTGGACCTATCTCCGCCTAAAAGGATGGGATAGATGGTACGAGGATGCCAAATCAATCCCTAAGGTGGACCGTTTTCGATTCCACCGCACTCTTTTCCCTGTAGTTGCAGGAGATCAGGTTTATCCCTAGGTTCCTTAATCAAATCCCCTAAATTTTAGATTGTGAGGGTTGTCACCCCTTGTATCGCCTAAGCACAGTGGAAAGAAAGCCAAACACACATAGATATAGTAAAAAGCAACTACCAATTGTCAAATCAAACTCATGGGACGAATTTAACCTGAACCAACATTGTTTATGTACACAAGCTACTCCCTAATCCTAGAATTGAAAGTACTACTCCATGTATATGAAGGAAGAATCACAAAGCATGTCTAAGTTTGAATACATAAGGAATAAAATGCAGAAATAAAGATATACAATGCTTCCCTGATCTTTTCTCCGGCGTTGAATTGCAAGGTGTGGACCTTCGGCGGCATTCCTCCTCCTTGTCGCGAGTTACCGAAGGTTTTTAGGGCTTCGGCATGCCGTCCTAGCCGTCGTGCCTCCCCCCTAGGGTTTGGACGGAGCCATCCTTATATAGACATTGCCTCGGACTGCTGTAAAATCCAAAAAAAGCCCTAGTCGCCCAAATCCGTCGGGCGACCACACGGTCGTGTGTTTCCACACGGCCAGGCCGTGTGCGGCCCTAGGGTGCTGATCTCGCCCATTGGATATGACCGTGTGAATCCACACACCCTGGCCGTATCCCACTCTATGTCTAGCTGCGAAATGTCCTTCTTTTGCTCCAAAAATGCATCTTTTTCACTCGAAAAGCTAACCTGCACACAAAAGTATAATGAGCAGACCTCCAAACTAGAAAATAGGAAATGCGTGCAAAAATAGAGTAACATATGCATGAAACTAACACAAAATGCAATGAGATGTGAGCGAAAACTACTCCTGAAACCCTATATGTTTTTCTCACATCACTTCCCCCAGACTTAAATTTTTGCTTGTCCTTAAGCAAACCTCAGTGCCATGAAATTTTAAAAAGATATCATTCCATAATTAGCATGTTAACTAAATTTACCAGGTGGTATTTGCAATCAAAGAAAAACAAATATGTTCTAGAAGTTCACTAAGTTAGCTCCTCGTGCTCGTGCTAAGCAAACCATTCTTAGGGGATGCTCGTTCCATGGTGAGTTAAGTCGTCACTCCATAGCTTTCCTAAGGTTTCCGGCTATTAGACACTTACCTACCCAAAGCGAGGATCGTTCCCTAGATCTAGCATAAAGTCTCAAAGGCGTGCTCGGTATTGAGAGAAATTGGTAGGTGTTTCCCCAGTAACCTAACTCGGTCTCAAAGGGGCACCTAGCCATTTTCACCCACGACAACTATTTTTTATCCCTCATAATCTTTTTTTTTCATTTATTTTTCTCTGTTTCTTTTATTTCTCTTTTTCTTTTCTCTCTTTTATTTTTTAGCTCACTGGGATTTTGATTTTTTCGAATGGGCTTATACAATCCGAGCATCTCCAATAACTAAAATGCTAAACCTAGAGTCACCTATGGATTCCAAAGTACTAGACTATTGAAGTGAATAATAACTAGGTATGTACTAAATTCTCCCTTTCAGAATATTCGACATGTGTAAGTGTAAAAACAAAGCTAACAAGTGTAAGTCTAGAACATTCAATAGAGCGAATAAAATAAAATACCACAAGATAAATGGAGTTAAGCTATCTATGGGAACAACTCATGCAAGCAACTTTCAAAAATACTACTGAGGTAGCTTTACAGACAACAAAAATTAAGTACTGAAAGAAACTCAACAACTCAGGCATGAATAAATGAAAATACCAAAAAAGAAACTACTGCTAGGAAACAAAACAAAATAAACCTTGGGGTCTCCCCCCAGACTTAAACGAAAATATACCTCTAATATGGTGGACGAGGTGGAAAGTCTGGGAGCCTGGGCATCTATGGATCCTGTGAGAACCTGCTGCTGAGTCGTTGATGCCATATATACATTGTTAGTAATATGTGAGAGATGTCCTAAGGCAATCGCCTTATGTTAGAACCATTTATATGATAAATGAAGATTCACTATTTGAGTATACATGTTCTCATGTATTTGATTAGATCTTAAACTCATTTACTGAATGTCCACGATACGATTCACAGCATGAGAGAATTTATGATTGGATCAGAACTAGTGAGTATCTCTACATGTGTAATTGTGATGTATCAAAATTATCTCTAGTCGATGAATTGATGAATTCGGACACCATCAAATATGTCGAGACTAGCACGAGGTATACTCCTTGGTGTATCCAAGCAGCTGATTCTCATTGGCTGGAGACATTGTGATCTCCGGAGTTAATCGTGGATGCTAGTTATGGTAACTAGTTCATTGGAGTGACCAGCCGTAAGACTTCATATGGTTCTCTACATATATAGATATGTCAATGAAGTTCTTACTGCAGCTTAAGTGCGATGTGTAGGATATTTGAGGCCGCTAGAGGGGGGGTGAATAGCGTTGCGCTCGTTCGATAATGGAATTCGTTGCGTTTGTCTCTACAATTTCGTTAGTGCAGCGGAAATAGAAAACTAATTATAATGATAACGAAATATACAACACGCAAACACAAATATTTAACGTGGTTCGGAACCGAACGGTTCCTACTCCACGGATTGGGTTCGTACGAACCCTAGCGATGCCAATCACACACCACTATGATAAACACTCCTTCTCGACACAAGTCGGAGGCGGAGAAACCCCTTACAAGCGATCTTACTGTTGGATCGATTTGAAACGCTAGAGGGGGGTGAATAGCGTTAAAACTTTCTTTTTGTTCGTTCATTTAAAAATTGAGTAGATAATTAATTTGCAGCGGAAAAGATAAGCAATAAAAAGAGAAGACAAATATTTTACTTGGTTCGTAGCCTTCGGCTACTACTCCAAGGCCCTAGTGGTCCTTCACCACGCACGGAGGGCAAAACACTAAACGAACTCCTTCTTGGAGGTAGGAGTTGATCGATACAAGAAAGAACAAAACTTGAGGTAGAGGGACACTCCCCCTCTCCTAGTTTATGATAAAAGCTCCGAAACAAGTAAATAAACAACTGATATAAAGCTAATACCGACGTACAAAAAATAAAGAAAATTAAACCTAGACGTCGGAGAAGAAAGACTTCATTATCGGAGAGTTGTAGCTTTGCGGAGGCTTTTGGAAGCTTGGAATTGATGAAGAAACCCTAGGATTGGCCCTCCTTTTATAGCCTTTGAGCCCCTTTTCGAGAGGAACCCTAGCCAATCACAATTGAGCACCAATCTCCTTGAAATGGGGTGATAAGCCTTGACTCCTCGAAGCTGATCATTAACCATCAGTCGACTGATGGCCATCATCACGATCGATGGCAAGATCGGGCCGAGGTCGACTGGCAATGATCGATCACGGCAATGAGTCCTCCAAGCCGGGCAACAATCGATGTTTGCTGCAAGTCAAAGATAGCTCAAAGAAAACATTATTTCGACGGCCTTCAACCGTCCGATCTCGACCTAGACCATCGATGGGATGTCTTTGGTCGGATCTACGCTTAAGACCATCCCAGTAAGGAGGATACGACCTCACTTACGCTCGCACACACGAGCTTACCTCGATACTTACCATGTCACTTTTGCTTCCGGCCTTCCACTCGATTCCTTCGGCTCCCTCCGAAGTCACTCGAGTGTCGCCCGACCACCGCGGCTTCCTCCGGGTGTCGCTAGCCTTCAGCTCCAGCTTTAGCACTTTTCTGCACACTTGATTCAGCTCGTGAGATAACGATATATCCTTGACTTTGCGTCTTTTGTCATAATCAAAATATAGGTTCGACTTAGGTGCCCCTGCACCAACAATTACAATAGTAAGAAACACAAACAAGCAATTATAACAATTAATATGAAAGACAAGTAAAGAAAATCTTTACAACACTTGCTTTTGATTGCTTGAATGCTTGGTTGTTTGATTAGCACTTAGAGACCTGATTTGCAGCAACAAATCGCCCCTAAAGCTCTCAAAAACTGGATCCATTTTTCTCCATCATTAACTCCTTTTATAGCTTCAACCTGTGCTGGAAAATATCGATCAGTCGACTGCTCGGGACCATCAGTCAACTGATCACACTGTTACTGTGAGACAATGGTGTAATCCACGCTGGAAAAATCCAACGGCTAGGACATCAATCGACTGATCATACACATCAGTTGACGAATGAAGCATCACTCAACTGCTTGTCCCAGCAGTCGAGTGAGACTCCATTCTGTTCCCTAAAATCTGAGCATTAGTCGACTGATCACAAGATCAGTCGACTGCTCATCTATGGCAATCGACTGCTAGGAAAATTCCCGTAGTCAAACCCTAGTTGACTACGCCAGTCAACTGCCACATGGCATCAGTCGACTGGCACACCTCAAACATGAGGTTTTAGCCAAGTATGGTGCACCCATACTTGCTAGACCACCCTTAGCCTAGACCTAAGCCTTCTAGCCACCTCCATCAGCCTTACGTCTCTCGGATCCCTCCAAGTCATCCATGACTTGTTCATCCATCGCGCTAGCCTTCAGGTGCTTCCATAGGCTATGTCATGCTAACGGTGTCTACACCGCCAAGGCACATTGGACTTATGCCGCCAAGACTCCCACTTGGACTTTACGCCGCCAATACCAAACCCCTTGGACTTCTCATGTGCCAAGACTCAAGCTTGGACTTTCCCTTGCCAACCCATGTTGGACTTTCCATGCCAAGACCCATGCTTGGACTTTCCCAAATGCCAAGTGTCCCACTTGGACTTTCCATGCCAAGTACCCATGACTTGGACTTTCCATAACCACATGGTCAACCCTAGTCAACCATCAAAGTCTCCCTCGAGTCCAATTAACATAACCCGAGTTGATTGTATAAACAATCTTCCCAATTTATCAACAGACATTGATGTCAAACATCAATGTCAACTTACTTTGTCAAACATCAAAACATCTCTCGAGTCAAACTCGAGTCTGGTCAATCGTGACCTGGGCCGATTGCACCAACAATCTCCCCCTTTTTGATGTTTGACAAAACAAATCTTGAGTTAGACCCCTAACTCAAATTCCCTTACCAATTTTCAAAATTGGTGTAATTTAATGTTCTCCCCCTTTTTGACATACATCAAAAACAGGTTAACTCTCCAAGGAGGTAAATGTCTCATGTCCCAATGACATCTTACAATCTCCCCCTTTGGTCCAAAAATACCTAGGATGCCTACCATCTTCCTAGTGATAAGTCACATATCACTCAAGAGAGGCAATCCTATATGCTCTCCCAATTTCCAAATTGGGTCTCTCAAAATTTCATTTTCCTCCTCATGAGGAAAAATATCATCCATCATCCCATGATGGATACCTCCCCCTAAAGGCTTGCTCCCCCTTAACTATTGCACCAACAATGTCTTTGGGAAGTCCCTAAGCCAATAGGAACTCTAAACCATCAAAGATAAGGTTAGAAATTCAACATTGAACTTTCCAACACCTTAAATTTGATACAAACCCTAAACACCTCTCCAAATCCATATCCAATGGATTTTCACCCTTTATAATGCTTCCCAAAGCATATCCTAGGGTTAGGAGTGATTAGGGACCTTAACCGTAGCTGAAATCGGGCTAAACAACCCTAGTTTTCCCGAAATTAGCATTGACGAATGCGATGTTACTACTACGATCGATGTTTATCACCGATCGCACGGCTAACAATGAGTGATATTACGCTACCAATCGCTGCGCTGCCCATCACGATCGCTCAGAGGCAATCGACTGATAACTGAAAACCTGATTTTCAGATATCAGACTTGACTTTTAGAAATTCATAAGTAATTCTACGTAAATCAAAGAATCATGAAATTTGATACGTATATTACTTATCACACATACAATCGGTGAAAAAAATTACAAAAAATATTTTAACCATTAAAATAGGAGATTGGTACAAAGTTCAAAAACTGTTAAAACTTTAAGGTTTTTGATCTACTTTGTATCAACTTCTACAATGATGATGGCTATCAAAAGATAGACTTCACCAAGGTTTTCTAAAATGATTTTAAAATGTTTTTGAAAACCTATTTTGAACCATGATTTATTGGCTAAATATACATAACTTGTATATTAGCTTTCCCCATAATTCTTAGTGATGAGTTAAGTTCATCTAGATGCACTATCTATGCACCTTGAACCTAGCTTATTATCCTAACATCTCACATGTTATCTAAAGTGTATACACACACATACATGTCAATTTAAATGTGAGATGTGGGATTAGTATTATTATGGCCTCATGCATTTTCTAGGCAACCCTACTTGATTCCCTTATAAATGGGACTCCAAGTCATGCCATTTTTCCTTAAATTAATTTTAATCAAAATAAATGCATGAATGATCATGGTATAAATTATAACAATAATAACACATGGCCAATAATCATGATGTCATGGCATATGATATAATCTAAAAACAAACATGACATCTAAAATAGTCCTAAACAATGGCATGACATGTTATATGATAAGATGAAATTTCATGTCATGATGTGGCAATTTTCCATAAACCAATACATTAATACAAACACATAATCAAACACAAATGATTTTCATAAACAGAAATTTCATTCAATTTAAGAAAGCTTCAATTTTTTTTTTTTGCATCCAAAATGGAGATTTGAGACGCTCAATCTCACTACACAAACTAAAAACAAAAATCCTAACATCCTCTAGCTCTAATCATCTGCAGAAGGTGGAGGTGGAGGAGGCTGTTGGCTCAAGGTCCAGGCTCGCATCATCTCATCGATGACGGCTGTGACTCCTGAATGCGAATATAGCGCTCCTCCATCCGACTGAGATGCTCTCCCATGGAGGATTGCCCTACTAAGAGCTCTGACAGCCGAGAGTCGACTGTCTGCTGGTAGTCCTAGAATCTGGCCTCCAGCTGTCCAAACCGATCTGATGGACCAGCTACTGATGCATCTACTGGCATCTGGTCCTCCTCATCAGCAGCGTCTGGATCCTCATAGTCCTCTGCAGCCTCTCTAGGCACCAGAGCCAGCTCCCCACATACCCTGGGCAGAGGTCAAGGTGCCAGCTCCATTTGCCCATGTCCGATCCGTAGCTTCGCCAATGAGAAGTTACGAACTGATATGCAGTCGTACACCTCAGATAGCGCCCTCAGCGACCCCCTGTTAATGTTTATGCCTACAGACTCTAACCATGCAGTGATGATGTGGCCAAAAGGTATATTCACTTTCCCCTGCACAGGGGATATGAAATGTACAATGCAATGAAACATGTTCAATGCAATGTTTATGTCTAGTCTATGACGCATGGTGTACAAGAGAAAGAGATGGGGAGGCCGAATCTTGGCCAGACCCCGAGTCACAATCGGAAGAAAACACCCAACAATGACCTTGTAGAGTACATTGTCAGGTGCAGATAGCTCAATAATAGGAAATAAGTTCTGAGCTGGTGGGCAAGGATGGTGAAAGACATGCTCATGCATGGAATCCAAAGAGATGTGATCAAAGGGCTCAGGTAAAGGGGCATCGAAGGTAGGGTAGAAAATAAAAGTGTCAGCTGATGGCTTACACTCAAGAAACTCCTGCAATATCGCAGGAGTGAACTCTAAGTTGCATTTTACAACGCGGGTAGTGTAGGTAGGGCCATCGTCTACCTTCTTTAAGTTTTGATAGAACTCCTTAAGGAGATCATCATTGATGGCATGTGTGCATAAGACTATTTTCATGAGATGATAGTATGAAAATATTTCCATGATGTCACTACAGTAACATGTAAAGAAATCCCTATCAATGTACCTAACCAACATGGTTTGGTACAACCGTGATTCAACCTCGGGTGGGTCATTTCTACGGGATCGCCTATATGAATGTAATGCAATGACATTAAATGCAAAGGCACCAATGCACGATTAGATCATAATAAATTATAATGGAAAAATTAGGGTTTTAGAGGAGTAAGAAAGTTTTACTTTGGCGCCATTTAGGATGATGATGAGAGAATACTTAGATATCGCTGAAAAGATCGTCGAAGAGTTCGCCGGAGCAGTGGATCGCCGAAACCCTAAACGAAGAGGGAAAAATCACTGGAAATGAGTGGATTAGGGTTGTGAGATGAGTAAAAATGTGAGTGGAAGAGTTTGGCTGTTAAACCTAGGACTTAGGTGGCAGGCGCGGTCGAAAAAGCTCATCGGAGAAAGAAGCGGCGACCGGAGAGAAGGAAGAAGCGAGGGATCGACGCATGAAGACGTCGAACCCTAGCGGTTCAGCGTTATAAAATCGCGATGCGGTCGTGATGTGCAACATCGATCCGCGGGCTTATCAATGGTTTCTGAACCGATACGATCGTTGGGCTCGGACTGACTTGAACATTCAGATCGAGCTACATAACATCGATCGACCGATCCGCTTTCATCGATCGACCGATGCGATCACCACTCATCGCTTCGTGAGCACTCAACTGATGATCCTCTACCTCAATGAATAGTACCAACAGTCGACTGATGTATCCTATCAGTCGACTGATATACAAACATATGTCTCGGAAGCAACACTTTCATTGCTGACTCATGATATCGTGCTCTGATATAATCGATCGTGATAATCAGATATCGAATCGCGATATCGATTTCGATTTGAAATTCAGAAAATCTCGATTTCTTATTTCATTTTCTCATGTTTAATCTTGTATATCGAACATATTGATGTTATGCTTATATTCATGTATTCATTATTGTATTTTGATATTTTATTTCATTTTAGCAAACATTAACATCCAATGATTTCAAAATTCTAACATCTCACCCTTTCTAAGTGTTGAAATACACAATCAAGGTAAAAGACTTATTTTGTGAGATGCAATCCACCCTAGACATTCCTTCCATGCAAACACATGGTGAAACACATGAAGCATGGTGAGTACAAGACATCAAGGTGTGTGACACTTGAGTATCACTCTTGATGTAAGTTCTACACCTTAAAAAAAACTTCTCTTGATACATTAATTCCTAAAGTGTTCCAAAGATCAAAATGACACACTATGACCTCTAAATCTAGATTGTGCCAATTTTATTGATTTTTCATGATTTCAAAAATATATTGGCACATCCTAAAATCTTTTAGGATAGAATATCAAGCCTATTTCCAAGGTATCCATAACCTTGAAAATAACCTAAAAATGTCAACTTTGCTATGGTTGAGTTAACTACCCATCCAATCAAAATTGATACATTCTAACTCATTTAACGTGAATCAATCACGCTCTTTGGAACCTAAAATCTATTTGAGCTCATTGAATTAATTAGGTATTCCTTAGGGATAACCTCCCTAAATACCTTCCTAATGACCCTCCTAGGCTTATTAGCCTTGGTCATTATGATCTTGCCATGGTTAGTCTTAGGGATTGCCTCCCCAATAACCTTCTTAATGGCTTCCTTAGGTTTCTTAGAAACCCTAGCCACTAAGCACACACTATGGTTGGCCTTAGGAATAATTTCCCTAAAGACCTTGGTTTTCTTAGATCTAGGTTTAGTTCCATAATCAAATGGAACATTGTGATAAGTAGGCATTACTTTCTTAGACATAGGCTTGTGACCCAAACCTTGTCTCCTAGATGATTCTTGCCTCTTACACACTTTTTGTTGACTTCTAGATCCTAGAGTTTGACACTTTGACCCTTTAAATTGATTTTGCATATCTGCAAGAGGCTTTTCCAATTTCTCAAGCCTTGACCTCAAGGCTTGATTTTCTAACTCTAATTGCCCAAATGATTTTTGATTAGGTTTTTGGGCATTACCATTCACTTTAGGCATATGTCTACCCTTATTAGGATTGATGCCTAAATGGTTTTCGATTTTCTTAATTGTTTTCTTAGGAAGGACATTTCTAGGGACATTAGTCCCAAATTTCTCCTTCTTTGAAATAGACCTAGAGTTATCATTTCTAGCATGCTTTGATCCATGAGTAATAGCAAAATTATTTGAATTAATTCTAGCATGCTCTTGCTTAGAATTTAAAGAATGAGCATTATGAAAATATACCTTAGGGTTAGTCTTAGAGACTCCCCCTACTTGTGAAGCTCCCTCCTTTCTTCTAGGACATTGGCTCCTATAGTGTCCCGGTTGTCAGCATTTGAAGCACACCACATGCTCCTTGCTCTTCTTGGTTGGGACACCGGCATCCTTGACTTTTTCATTGACTTTTGGTGCCGGAGGAGCTTTCTTAACCCTTTTTGGACACTTACTTTTGTAGTGTCCAAACTCCCTACACTCAAAGTATATTATATGATTTTTATTTACAATTGACATGCTTGAGTTACATATGGTGGTGGTGGGTGTCGGAATTTGAGCTTCTTCATCTTGACTAGATGTCGAAGCTTTCTCTTGTTGCTCTGGAGTGGAAATTCTTTCCTCCCCCTCAATCCTAGAGGTGGAGGTGTCTTCTACTTCTTCCACCGATCCGGAAGTTGACTCCTCTTTAACTTCCGATTCCTCACTTGCCCTTGAGGATGATGAACTCTCTTCATCCTCTTCCTTATCTTCTTCTACTTGTGCCAAGTGGGGCTTCTCATTGAACTTGGCTAATTTGTCTCATAGTTCCTTGACATCAAGATATTCACCTAGCCTAGACAAAACATCATTAGGTATCAAATCTTCTAAAAGTTTTGTTACCTTGGCTTCGATTTTGAATTTTTGTCGTTGCTCTTGAGTCCATTTCTTCAACTTGAGGACTTGTCCATTCCTATCCCAAGGAGGTTCAAAACCTTCTACGAGGATGAACCAATCCTCTATATCCATCATCAAGAATGTCTCCATTCTTGTTCTCCACGTCGAAAAGTCTTCTCAATCATATGGCGGTGGAGTGTTGATGTCCCATCCAAGCTTGTCTTGGGATTCCATCTTGTTCCTCTAGCGTCTTGACTCCGGGTTGTTAATCCGTAGAAGAGCCTCGGGCTTTGATACCAATTGTAGGATATTTGAGGCCGCTAGAGGGGGGGTGAATAGCGTTGCACTCGTTCGATAATGGAATTCGTTGCGTTTGTCTCTACAATTTCGTTAGTGCAGCGGAAATAGAAAACTAATAATGATAACAAAATATACAACACGCAAACACAAATATTTAACGTGGTTCGGAACCGAACAGTTCCTACTCCACGGATTGGGTTCGTACAAACCCTAGCGATGCCAATCACACACCACTATGATAAACACTCCTTCTCGACACAAGTCGGAGGCGGAGAAACCCCTTACAAGCGATCTTACAACAGTAAGAAACACAAACAAGCAATTACAACAATTAATATGAAAGACGAGTAAAGAAAAACTTTACAACACTTGCTTTTGATTGCTTGAATGCTTGGTTGTTTGATTAGCACTTGGAGACCTGATTTGCAGCAACAAATCACCCCTAAAGCTCTCAAAAATCGGATCCATTTTTCTCCATCACGAGCTCCTTTTATAGCTTCAACCTATGCTAGAAACGGGACCATCGATCGATCACTGTGAGACAACGGTGTAATCCATGCCGAAAATACATTAGACATCACGATCGATGATACACATCACGATCGTGATGAAGCATCACTCGACTGCTTGTCCCAGCGGTCGAGTGAGACTCCATTCTGTGCCCTAAAATTTGAGCATCAGTCGACTGATCACAAGATCAGTCGACTGCTCGTCCAATCAGTCGACTACTCATCTATGGCAGTCGACTGCTAGGGCAATTCCCGCAATTAAACCCTAGTTGACTACGCCAATCGACTACCACATGGCATCAGTCGACTAGCACACCTCAAACATGAGGATTTAGCCAAGTATGGTGCCCCCATACTTACTAGACCACCCTTAGCCTAGACCTAAGCCTTCTAGCCACCTCCATCAGCCTTACGCCTCTCGGATCCCTCCAAGTCATCCATGACTTGTTCATCCATCGTGATAGCCTTCAGGTACTTTCATCGGCTATGTCATGCTAACGATGTCTACACCGCCAAGGCACATTGGACTTATGCCGCCAAGACTCCCACTTGGACTTTACGCCGCCAATACCAAACCCCTTGGACTTCTCATGTGCCAAGACTCAAGCTTGGACTTTCCCTTGCCAACCCATGTTGGACTTTCCATGCCAAGACCCATGCTTGGACTTTCCCAAATGCCAAGTGTCCCACTTGGACTTTCCATGCCAAGTACCCATGACTTGGACTTTCCATAACCACATGGTCAACCCTAGTCAACCATCAAAGTCTCCCTCGAGTCCAGTTAACATAACCCGAGTTGATTGTATAAAAAATCTTCCCAATTTATCAACAGACATTGATGTCAAACATCAATGTCAACTTACTTTGTCAAACATCAAAACATCTCTCAAGTCAAACTCGAATATGGTCAATCGTGACCTAGGCCGATTGCACCAACATGATGTTCCTTTGACTTGTGGTATTCAAGTCATCTTGATCATGAAGACCTATGCTTTGACATCTTAAGCAAGCATCTCTGAGGAGATGTGGACCCGGGATGATTGGGCATAAGTCGAAGAGATCGAAGGTGTTTGAATAGCCTATAAAGGATTCACCGCTCCTTGCAAGGAGATGTATACCCATGGCCTCTCGTCGGATTGTTACTAAAGTCTTTGGCCAAAGCATTATATGTTTAGAGTAAGGTACTCTTGGATACATGTGCAGTAATTAGAATCCGTAGAACTAGGAAATGATACTTGGGCTAGGTGTGACGTAGTCAACCTAGTGGGGACTGACACTATAGACCATGTCCTGAACCAAATGGGTATAAGATAAGTGAAGAGAATGAGGCACGATTCATTGTAGCTGCTGAAGGATTTCAGAAATAGTTCTGGATCAACCGTCAGTTAATTGGGGATCATGATGTACTACTAGGTGCCACTCATGATCGTTCTATAATTAATGGTTAATTATAGACGACCAACATAAATCGAAAACCTATTTGGTCACATGCACAACGAGCATAATCCGAAGGATTTAGAATGAGCTTGAGAATGAGATTCTTAGACCGAGAGAAACTAGGTTTGGTTGGACCAAACAAGGAGCGAGCATGAAATCGTTTCAGGCGCAATGGAAGCGTGGATGGGTCGTGTCTTATGAAGACATGATGGATGAACCAAATTGGTTTGGTTCTAATCCAATGGTGGAGAATAAACTAAAGGGGTTTGGTTTGTTTTAAACGAATGAACCAAAGTTGTTTCGGTTCGTTTTAACTTAAAATAGAACAAATCGGTTTGGTTTATTTTAACTTAAATTAATGGAGTGGGTTAACGGGTTTTGGTTATGAACCACTTGTTGGGAATAGCTTCGGAGGCTCGTCGGCTCCCATGTCCCCGGATTAAAATTTTCACTAATGAAAACTAATCCGGATGGGATGAGTTTCCTAAGCACAACCAATTCCTCATCGTGCTAACGACTCGAGTGATCGCTTGAACAAACTTGTTATTCAAGCAATCAACTCTTCTAGTCGGTTAGCCGCGAAAGAGACGACGGACGGATCGCCGATTTTTGTGTTTATCTTCGGGGTCCATGATTATACAAATACATACAAATGTAAACTAGTATAATCAACACATACTAAGATAAAGAACATAAGCTAGCATATCTTATCATAAGAGGATCAAGAATAAAGTTTGTAAAACTTTTATACCTCTTGGTCTTCTACCGTATGTCCTAACCTCCTTGTAGACTTCGTGTGGGAGAAGATCCTCCAAAAGTTGAAGCCTCCTAGATCACGTTCTTCCCTTCCTTGCTCGCTCCGAACAAAGAGAAGAACCAAACAAAACTCCTTCTCCTATCTAGAACCTACCACCAAGCCAAGGAGCTTGATATAGCCTCCGGCCAAGGAGAAGAGGAGGAATAGGTTGAGCGTCGGCCAAGGTAGAGGGGAAGATGGAGTGGGCGTCGGCTACACCTTAGGAAGAGAAAGGAAGCAAACCCTAATCTCCCACCTTGTTGCCGCCCAAGCCAAAACCCTAACCTTAATCCTTTGGGCACGGGCCAAAGCAAGGAGGAAGATGGAGTGGGCGCTGGCTACACCTTAGGAAGAGAAAGGAAGCAAACCCTAATCTCCCACCTTGTTGCCGCCCAAGCCACAAGCCAAACCCTAGCCGCCCAAGGGACAAACCCTAATCCCTCCTTGGATTTCTTGCCGCCCAAACTCTTGAGAGGCAAAACCCTAATCTTCCAAGCATTAGGTTGCCGCCCAAGCCTTAGCCCTCTATTTATAGAGATGGGCTTAAGCCTCCTTTAATCTCCACCGTTGGATCTAGGGATTTAATCTCCACCGTCGGATCTAGGGTTTCATCCCAACCGTCGAATCTAGGGTTTCATCCCAACCGTCGGATCTAGGGTTTCATCCCATCCGTCGGATCTAGAGATTTAATCTCAACCGTCGAATCTAGAGATTTAATCTCAACCGTCGGATCTAGAGTTTTATGTTCCATCATTGGATCTAGGCTCCATGAGGTTTATGTTAGGCTACGATAGGGACCATGAGGAGGAGTTGGATCTTGGCCACCCGATGGATCGGAACCACACAAACTTGATCCATCAATGATGTTCCATTCCACTAGAGGATCATCATTGAATTACCTCACCAACCCCCATAAATTAATATGGGCTCCATACATTATTTGTACATCCATCTCCCCGTGTTTAAGATATCGAATGTCCGTCAATTAATTGATTTAATGACCATCAATCAATTAACATCTAACTCCTTGAGTAGTACCACTCAACCTTATCATCATGTTGACTAAGTTAACCTACAGGGTTTACATGATGAACCTTATGAGCTCCTCAAGGGGACATCATCAACTTAATATATAGGACACGGTTTCCTCCTATAACTAACGGCACACCATGTAAATAATATCATTTCCCAACTTACCGGGCATATTGATTTAATCCATAGAAATCTCACCCTTTGGTAAATCAAAGAAATAAATACTAAGTACATGTGCCCGTTATTATATCGGGATTAAGAGCATGTACAACATAATATCCGAGGTTCGATTCAATTATGTAGTCAGCAATAAATTGAATCACCTCTATATCGGTCCTGCTCAATACACCTAAGTGTACTAGTGTAACTCTTGTTGGATCGATGCGGTTCGCTAGAGGGGGGGTGAATAGCGAAAAGCCTTTTTCTTTCGAATTCGTTTCAACACAAATATACGCAGAGGAAATGTAAATGAAACAAAAAGAGACAAGTTTGTTTTTTACTTGGTTCGTAGCCTTCGGCTACTACTCCAAGGCCCTAACGGTCCTAGACCGTGTACGGAGGGTAATTCACTAAAACACTCCTCCTCGTTGGAGGTAGGAGTTTGACAATTACAAAAAAAAACTTCGAAGCAAAATGATAGAGAGACAAACCCTCTCTTCTATTAAAGTAAAATGCAACGATAGAAAAACCTTGAGTAAAAGAGTTGCAATATTGAAAACAATAACAAGGATTATACCAACAACTAAAAAGAAAGACCTTAAGCTAGGGTTGTTGGCAGCACTTCGTTGTCGTAGAGTCGTCGGAGAGTCGCAGCATTGCGGAAGCTTTTGAGCACTTAGAATTATATGAAAACCCTAGGTTAGGACCTCCTTTTATAGCCTTTGAACCCCTTTTCGAGAGGAACCCTAGCCAATCATATTTGAGTACCACTCCCCTTGAAATTTGGTGATAAACCTTGACTCCTCGAGGCTGATCCTTTGACCAGCAGTCGACTGATGGCAGCATCAGTCGAGTGCTAGCCGTAGTCACCCGACTGATGGACGACAGTCGAGTCCTTCAGGTTGGCAGTCGACTGATGCTGGCTGCAAGGCAATGTTAGCTTAAAGAAAACATTATTTCGACGGTCGTCGATCGTCCGATCTTGACCTAGACCACCTATGAGATGTCTTGGGTCGGATCTACGCTTAAGTCTTTCCCCATAACGAGGATACGACCTTACTTACACTCACACACACGAGCTTACCTCGATACTTACGTGTTGCTTTTGCTTCCTGCCTTCCACTCAATTCCTTCGGCTCCCTCCGAAGTCACTTGAGTTTCGCCCGACCACCGCGGCTTCCTCCGGGTGTCGCTAGCCTTCAGCTCCAACTATAGCAATTTTCTGCACACTCGATTCAGCTCGTGAGATAACAACATGAGCTTAACTTTGTATCGTTTACTATAATCAAAACTCAGGTTCGACTTTGGTGCCTACTGCACCAACAATCTCCCCCTTTTTGATTTATGGCAAACCCACATACAAAGTTAAGTGCATTAAGAAAAGATATGCATGAATGAGCAGGAGTGTTAAGAGCATGAATGAACAGGAGTATAAAAACTCTTTTTCAAGTGCTCCCCCTTGAGGAATCCTCCCCCTTGACCGAGGGTGAGTACTTGAGAAAGAGTTTTAACTCTCCCCCTTGACGTTTGCTACTAAAAAAGAATTAAGTAACTGAAATTACTTAATATTGGTCATAGTATTTAAAATAAATAAGTTCAAGTGCCGTATATCGAAAAAATTTAACCCCTTAACTTTGACCTTTTAACTTTGGACTTTTTCTCCCCCTTTTACCGTATATCGAAAAGAGTAAGGGGTGTGTGGAAAACAAAATAAGTGTTAAATTTAAAGTCCAAGCATGTTCCCCATTTTTTATTTTTAAAAAAAATATACTGAAAATAAGCTCATCTATAAAATGTTCGACTCATATTTGGCTTGATTGATATGAAAGATCAACCAGTCCTGGTCAGAGTCGGTTAGTGTGTATGATTATACTCCATGGTTCATGGCGATGCACTAGATCTACATCTGGAACCAGGAGTAAGGCCCTAACATCTCACGCCCATCTACGTGGCTAAGTACACAAACACATTAGTCCTATGTGTTGTGAGATGTATTGGCTCCTTAAATCTATAGGTGCATGATATCTAAGGTATGTCCTATGCTAGCTCCATAAAAATGAAAATTTAAGAAATAGTAGTAAGAAAATATAATTTGACAGTTCCTATTCTACTACGCACATGCCCAATTTTTGTCTTAATAGACTAAATTCGGCTTCGGGTAGGTGTTTAGTAAATAGGTCTGCTAAGTTAGACTTCGATTCGACGTATTCGAGTTGTATTGCTCCGTTGGCCACATGTTCTCGAATGAAATGGTGTTTGACCTCTATATGTTTGGTCCTAGAGTGACATATCGGATTCTTAGTAAGATTAATTGAACTAATGTTGTCTACGTGAAGTTTAGTATTCGTAAAGTCTAACTTAAAGTCGCGGAGAGTGTGCTTCATCCAAAGAAGTTGAGTGACACACTCACCCATCGCGATGTATTCAGCTTCGGTGGTAGATAAAGCGACACAGTGTTGCTTCCTACTGCACCAACTTACTAGACTCGAGCCGAGAAGTTGACAACAACCACTCGTGCTCTTTCTATCGAGCTTACTACCGGCATAGTCCGAATCGGAGTAGCCGATTAGTTCGAACTCCGTAGATCTAGGGTACCAAATACCAACGTTAAGTGTACCCTTAAGATATCTAAGGATACGCTTAACTAGGGTTAGGTGAGACTCCTTAACACAGGTTTGAAACCTGGCGCGCATACTTACTGCAAATAGGATGTCGGGTCGGCTCACAGTTAAGTATAGGAGACTTCCTATCGCGCTCCTATAGTACTTTAAGTCAATGGACTTACTTTCTAGGTCTTCTCCTATGTTAACATTAATCGCCATTGGGGTGTTTATTATCTTAGCGTCTTGCATTCCAAATCTTTTAATTAACTCCTTAGTGTATTTTTGTTGATATAGGTATATACCATCCTTAGTTTGTTTAATTTGTAGACCTAAAAAGAAACTTAACTCGCCTACCAAGTTCATTTCAAACTCACTTTCCATGAGTGAAACGAACTCGTTTAGTAAGGCTGAGTTAGAGGTTCCAAAAATTATATCGTCTACGTAAATTTGAGCTATGAATATTTCTTTACCTAAGGTTTTTACGAAGAGAGTTGGGTCAACTAAGCCTTGGTTAAACCCTTTTGACTTAAGATGGATTGAAAGTCTCTCGTACCAAGCTCGAGGAGCTTGTTTAAGTCCATAAAGAGCTTTCTTAAGTTTTAGAACATGGTCGGGTTTATCTAGATTTTCGAATCCGGGGGGTTGACTAACATAAACTTCTTCTTTAATGTATCCTTTTAGGAATGCCGACTTAACATCCATTTGAAATAGCTTAAATCCTCGATGTGCAGCATAAGCTAGCAACATTCGAATGGATTCGAGTCTAGCTACTGGGGCATAGGTTTCGTCGTAATCTAAGCCTTCGACTTGACTAAACCCTTTGGCGACCAACCTAGCCTTGTTTCTAACTACTTCACCTTTATCATCAAGCTTACTTCGAAACACCCACTTTATTCCAATTATCGTTTTGTCTTTAGGTGGTGGTACTAATTCCCACACTTCATTCCTAGTAAATTGAGCTAGCTCTTCTTGCATTGCAATAATCCAATCGGGATCAAGAAGAGCTTGTTCAATTGATTTGGGTTCTATCTTTGAAATTAAGGAAATTTGACTAAGGTTCCTATAGGATGCTCTAGTTCGAACTCCTAGATTAGGATCTCCTATCACTTGATCGATAGGGTGGTTAGTTTGAATATTAGATTGGGTTGGGTTTGTGTCACCTAATGCTTGATCAATGGGGTGACTTGGTTGAACACTAGTTTGACTCGGATCACTTGTCACTTGTTCGACAAGAGAAGTTGGTTGATGTGGATTAGACTCGATCTCAGGGTCGGAGACGAGTTTGGTATCAGTGGGCTCAACACTTGGGGTCATTAAGGGTTTTGTAGGTTCGGGTACTTCATCGAACACTACATTAATAGTCTCTTCGACTTTAAGGGTATCGTGGTTATATACCCTATAGGCCCTACTCGTGGTTGAGTATCCTAAGAAGATTCCGGTGGAGGTTTTGGATTCGAATTTCCCTAGGTGGTTCTTAGTGTTTAAGATATGTACTTTACATCCAAATACTCTAAAGTACTTGATGTTGGGTACTTTATTGTGATAAATCTCGTACGAGGTCTTAAGGTGCCTCTTTACCATAAGGATTCTATTCTGGACATAGCAAGCCGTGCTAACGGCTTCTGCCCAAAACCTATCAGGTAGGTCGTATTCGTTCAACATGGTCCTAGCGGCTTCTTGTAGAGTTCGGTTTTTCCGCTCCATTAGGCCATTTTGTTGAGGGGTCCTAGGGCAAGAGAATTCATGGTGGTATCCGTTTAGGTTACAGAAGTCGGTGAACCTTTGATTTTCGAATTCACCACCATGATCGCTTCTAAGTCTTTTAACCTTAAGGTTTTTTTGATTCTCGATTAATTTGAATAGATTGATTAATTGATCTAGGGTATCATTTTTATGTTTGATGAACCTAACCCAGGTAAACCTGGAGTAGTCGTCAATTATGACTAAGCAATATTGACTTCTATTTAGTGACTTGGCTCCATGTGAATCGAATAGATCCATATGCAGGAGCTCAAGTACACTTGAGGTTCGCTCTTGGTTAGTTAACTTGTGTTGTGTCCTAGGTTGTTTTCCTTGTTGACAAGCATTACAGATTTTATTAACCAAGTTGTTGAGGTTGGGTAACCCTCTGACTAAGCCACTCTGACTCATCTTGTGGACGAGTCTTGTGCGGCGAGCCAGAGTCGCGGTGCCACAACCATGATTCCTCTTCCTGTGTCAAAAGACATTTGGCTGAGGATTTGATTAAGTTAATTGTATAAATGTTATTTGTCCTAGTTCCTTTGAGTATTGTTTTAGCTGTTTTATTTGTTTTAATTACACATTCATTTTCTAAAAATATGACCTTATAGTTATTGTCATATAATTGACTTACGCTAAGCAGGTTATATTCAAAATTTTCTACAAGTAATACATTTTTAATGACAAAATTCGAGTTAAGCTCGATATCACCAGATCCGATGATTTTGAGCTTGCCGTTATTCCCAAAGGCTACCGATCCTTGTCGTTTGAATCGAAGCTTTGTGAATTTGAGTTGATCCCCGGTCATGTGTCGGGAGCAACCGTTGTCCAACATCCATTGATCCTACACACAAGGTGGTTGGATTGGATGTTAGATTTTTAAAAAAATTGGTTGTGAGTTGTTAAACCTAGGTCATCTCACCTGTGTCTATATGATCAAGCATGTTATACTTATGTGTTTTTTGTGAGATGACTTCCAATTAAGTTGATTAAGTGCATTTAGGTTCAAGTAATTTTATGTTAGATTTGGATTTGACCCTAGGCTTGTCAAGTTTACCTTTTCAAGATCATGGCTTTCAGGTCGTGGCGAGGCACAGGGGCCTTCTTTTATCGGATCATCGACCACTTCCTTAGACAAAGCCATTTTCAAGAAAATGATGACTTAACTCACCTAAGATTATTTCCTAGTCTAACTGGTTATTTTTGAAAAGAGGCTCCCCGAGGCTCAATCTTTTCGAAGAATTTTAGTTGGTTATGTTTTTGAAAAGAGGCTCCCCGAGGCTCAATCTTTTCGAAGAATTTTAGTTGGTTATGTTCATGTTCTAAGTGAGTTCACAAGTTTTAAAGCACAAACTTTCTAAGTTAAAACATGCAATTTCTAAGTTAAAGAACAAACTTTCTAAGTTAAAACATGCAATTTCTAAGTTAAAGCACAAACTTTCTAAGTTAAAGCATGCAATTTCTAAGTTAAAGCACAAACTTTCTAAGTTAAAGCATACAATTTCTAAGTTAAAGCACAAACTTTCTAAGTTAAAACATGCAATTTCTAAGTTAAAGCACAAACATGTTTTGTACTGGCTCCCCCTAGACCGTTGAATCGGTTCGGTCTATCCACATAGTGGATTTGGTCCTTGGGAATCCAGTACGGGTTGGATCCTAGAGTTGAAATCAAAAGGTTCTTAGGGACCCATGCTTGGACATGTTTCCTATGTCGACTTACAATCGACATATACGACCTATTAGTCGTGTTTGAGTTAAACCCTAGTCCAGCCTTGTTGTACACGACCCTTTGAGATCCAAGTAGGAGGTCAAGTCCTTTGGATCCCGAAGTGAACCTTTCCAACGTGTTCCTAAGATCTTCGACTTGACTTTTCAAGAGTGAGTTCTCAACTTCGAGTTTTTCAACCCGAGTTGAGTCCTTCTCTTGAACTCGACTAGTCGAAGAGGTTAGGGAGACCTTGTGTTTGAGGAGTTTGACCTCCTCAACCAGGGTCTCGACCTTGGACTCGGATTTAACTAATTTCCTAGACAAAAATCTAACCGTATTTTGTAAAGTATTAAATAAAGTTCGACTTACTTTAAGGGTAACTTTTGAACCGGATGCGTATCCGTGGCTTGACTTGAAGGTAGCTTCATAGTCCGAGTCATCCTCAGGTTCTGACTCAAGTTCAGGTTCGGTCTCCGTGTCTGACTCAATTGATTTCGCCATGAAGACGTGGTCTTCGTCTTCTTCGGATGATGCTTCTTCCCATGTCGCGTTGAGGGCCTTCTTGTGCTTAGGTGCTTTGTGGTTGAGCTTGGGGCACTCGGACTTGATATGTCCAAACCTGTTACACTCATAACACCTAATATTAGAACTTTTAAGCTTACCTTGGTTGGGTCGAGTTGTGGTTCGCTTTCGTCCCTTGGCTATCCTTCGAGCTAGGTTCATTAGCTCAATTCCCCTGTCAACTTCTTCTTCGGACTCGTCTTCCTCCTCGGTTGGTGGTGGCTTGCTTGCGATTTTCTTCTTCTTTGAACCTGCAAACAAGGCTATACCCCTCTCGGGTTCCGAGTTGGACTGCTCATGTAATTCAAAATCGGAAAAGAGTTCATCTAATCTAAGTTTAGAGAGGTCCTTGGAGACCTTGTAAGCATCAACCATGGATGCCCACAAGGTAGTCCTCGGAAAAGAGTTTAGAATATACCTTATAAGGTCACGATTTTCGACCTTTTGCCCGATTGCATGTAGGTTGTTGACTATGTCTTGGATACGAGCGTGGAGTTGCGTCTCGGACTCGTGTTCCTGCATTTTTAGATTATATAATTTATTGAACAAGAGGTCGCGCTTACATACCTTGGCTTCATCGGTCCCTTCGTGTAGCTCCACTAGTTTTGTCCAAAGATCTTTTGCGCTTATGAAGGGGCCGACGCGATTTAGCTCCTCTTTGGATAGGCCGCATTGGAGGATTTGTGTTGCCTTGGCGTCGGCTTCGACTTGTCATTTTGTCACAATGGTCCATTGATTGTAATCCAAGGATTCACCTTCTTCATTAGTAGGAAGGGTGAACCCGGTTTGGATCACAATCCACATCTCTATTTGGGTTTTTAGGAAACATTCCATCCGACCCTTCCAATAACGGAAGTCATCTCCATTGTAAAACGGAGGTCGGATGGTGCTAAAACCCTCGAGATGGGCCATTAGAACAAAATACACAAGGAGACGACGACGAAGAAACTAGCAACGACAAAAACACAAAAACAAGTGCCAAGACTCGCGTCTTGGATTAGTAGTGCGGGAGAATACTTAACAAAGCGAAATAAATCCAAAAAAACAGAATTAAAAGAAAAAAATAAATCTGTAAAAATGGCTAGATTGGTGGTTTCACCAAATCTTAGCAACCCCCGGCTCTGATACCAATTGTTGGATCGATGCGGTTCGCTAGAGGGGGGTGAATAGCGAAAAGCCTTTTTCTTTCGAATTCGTTTCAAGACAAATATATGCAACGGAAATGTAAATGAAACAAAAAGAGACAAGTTTGTTTTTTACTTGGTTCGTAGCCTTCGGCTACTACTCCAAGGCCCTAACGATCCTAGACCGTGTACGGAGGGCAATTCACTAAAACACTCCTCCTCATTGGAGGTAGGAGTTTGACAATTACAAAAAAAAACTTCGAAGCAAAATGATAGAGAGACAAACCCTCTCTTCTATTAAAGTAAAATGCAACGATAGAAAAACCTCGAGTAAAAGAGTTGCAATATTGAAAACAATAACAAGGATTATACCAACAACTAAAAAGAAAGACCTTAAGCTAGGGTTGTTGGCAGCACTTCGTTGTCGTAGAGTCGTCGGAGAGTCGCAGCGTTGCGGAAGCTTTTAAGCACCTAGATTATATGAAAACCCTAGGTTAGGACCTCCTTTTATAGCCTTTGAGCCCCTTTTCGAGAGGAACCCTAGCCAATCATATTTGAGCATCACTCCCCTTGAAATTTGGTGATAAACCTTGACTCCTCGAGGCTGATCCTTTGACCAAAGAATGACTGATGGCCATCACCCGATCCGGCGATCGCCGAGTGCTAGCCGTAGTCACCCGACTGATGGACGACAGTCGAGTCCTTCAGGTTGGCAGTCGACTGATGCTGGCTGCAAGGCAATGTTAGCTTAAAGAAAACATTATTTCGACGGTCGTCGACCATCCGATCTCGACCTAGACCACCTATGAGATGTCTTGGGTCGGATCTACGCTTAAGTCTTTCCCCATAATGAGGATACGACCTTACTTACACTCGCACACATGAGCTTACCTCGATACTTACGTGTTGCTTTTGCTTCCGGCCTTCCACTCAATTCCTTCGGCTCCCTCCGAAGTCACTTGAGTGTCGCCCGACCACCGCGGCTTCCTCCGGGTGTCGCTAGTCTTCAGCTCCAGCTATAGCAATTTTTTACACACTCGATTCAGCTCGTGAGATAACAACATGAGCTTAACTTTGTATCGTTTGCTATAATCAAAACTCAGGTTCGACTTAGGTGCCTACTGCACCAACAACTCTATGGTCAAGACAAACCAATACCAAGCTACACTATAACCATGCCAATGGTTTATCCAAAACCATCTTGGTTGTGAGCCTCTACTTATATTCTACAAGGGACTGATAAAATGATCTTCTGTGCCACACCAAGCACCATGTTATCTACAATGTAGAGTATTAGACAATATGCATACATATAATAAATATAAAGTGCAAACAATGATCATGTGATTCTTATTTCAAAATAAAAATGTTCATACAAAAAGGGCTAGGCTTTCAGTATACATCCCAACAATCTCCCACTTATACTAAAAGACTATGCTGTCATCACACTGCCATACATCTGATTCCCTTTCCCTCCACATGCCTATCAAAGCTCTCGCTAGAAGGGCCTTAGTGAAATGGTCTACCAGGTCATCCTCTGATGCAATCTAGGCGACAGCAACTTCTACCTCCTTTACGATTTCTCGTATCAGGTGGTACTTGTGCTCTATGAATTTACTTACCTTATGGGTTCGTGGTTCCTTCGAGTTTGCAACTGCACCATTATTATCACAATAAATTGTGATATTTCTGGGCAAACCAGAAATCACATCCAAGTCCATCAGGAAGTTCCTGAGCCACACAGCTTCTTTGGCCGCCTAAGAGGCTTCCACATACTCAGCTTGCATGGTGGAGTCCGTCACGCATTTTTGCTGGACACTCCTCCATACAATGGCTCCACCTCCCAAAGTAAATACAAAACCTGAGGTAGACTTACTGTTATCCCTATCAGATTGGAAATCAGAATCCGTGTAACCCACAGGGAGTAATTGGTCTGCCCGGTAAACTAGCATATAATCCCTAGTCCTTCTCAGGCACTACAATATATGCTTTACCGCAGTCCAATGTCCCTGTCCTGGATTACTCTGATATCTGCTGACCATGCCCACGGTATAGCAGATATCGGGTCTCGTACATAGCATCGTATACATGAGGCTTCATACTGCCAAAGCATAAAGAACCGCCTTCATCTCCTCTATCTCCTTAGATGATCTAGGACACATCTCCTTAGATAAAGGAACTCCATGCCTGAAAGGTAGAAAACCTTTCTTGGAGTTTTGCATGCTAAAACGATCCATAATCGTGTCTATGTATGAAGCTTGGGATTAGCACACTAACCTTGATCCCAAGGATGTGTCCCACTTCTCCCAAGTCCTTCAAAACTGTTTGGACAACCATACCCTTACGTCCGATAACACTCTGATATTGTTGCCAACTAACAAAATGCATCTACGTATAGTACAAGAAATACCACTACGTTTCCGTCACATCTCTTGTATACACAATACTCATCCGGACTTTGAATAAATCCATAAGTCTGGATTTACCTCATCAAAGCGTATGTTCCAAGACCTCGAAGCTTGTTTCAATCCATAAATGGACCGATTAAGCTTACATACAAGATGCTCTTTGCCCTTAGCAATGAATCCCTCTGGTTGCTTCATATAGATGTTCTCCTCAAGACTTCCATTAAGGAAAGCTGTCTTGACATCCATCTGCCACACCTCATAATTCACATGAGCTGCTATGCATAAGAGCTCCCATACCTGATTTGAATCCATAGATTCAATCTCAGTATTCATTGCGCTTTGCAAAGATGCTGCATCTTTATCTTGGATTGCCTCGTCATATGTCCAGGGATCAGGTTCATGTTCGCCAGGGATCAAATCAGAAGATTCTCCCAAGAACATGAATCTATCAGGCTGTCTCACAACCCTCCCAATACGACGAGGTATCACCTGTGTATCCTCTGTGACACGCGGTGCAGTGACATGTGGTATATCCTCTTGTACCGGTGGTACTGAAGTCGGGACTTCCCCTGTTAACTCCTCAAGAACAATCCTACTCGTGGGCTTGTGGTTCATCACATAGTCCTCCTCTACAAATCTGGCATTCGTACTAATGATCACCCTCTGATCTCTAGGACTATAAAACAAACCACCCTTCGTTCCCCTAGGATAGCCAACAAACAAGCGCACTTCTGTACAAGGTTCCAACTTACCAGCATCAGCCTTCAGCACATGTGCTGGACTCCCCCATATTCGAATATGTCTTAGACTAGGCTTTTGCCCAGTCCACAACTCTGTGGGAGTAGAAGGCACTGATTTAGATGGAACCAAGTTCATAATGTACACCGCCGTATCTAGAGCATATCCCCAGAACGAATCTGGCAAGTCAGAATAACTCATCATCGATCTAACCATCTCCATAAGAGTCCTATTCCTTCGCTCTACTACACCGTTCTGCTGGGGTGTGCCAGGTGTAGACAATTGAGATTGAATCCCAACCTCTGATAAGTAGTTCCTAAACTCTCCCAAGAGGTACTTACCACCACGATCAGATCGTGGTGTCATCCATATCTTGAATAATCATCTATTAAAGAGACGAAATATTCGAGACTACCTCTTGCCTAAATAGTCATAGGACCACACAAATCAGAATGAACCATTCCTAACACATCTTTGGCTTTATACCCCTTGGCCTAAAAAGGCCTCTCGGTCATTTTACCTTCCAAGCAAGATTCGCAGGTTGGGAGATCCTCCACCACTAATGAACCCAAAGGTCCATCAGCTATCAACCTTTGAATTCTACTCAGGTTAATATGACCAAGCCTTAGATGCCAAAGATATGTTTGGTTCATCTTCAAAGGTTCTTTTCTCTTATTAGAATTAGAAGATGAGTTATAAACTTCAATTTGCATCGTGGGAGGTTTTTGGTTCAAGTGTTTACAAATTTCCTATCAATGTACCTGAACATATATTTTCCCTATTCCTTTTTATAACAACTCTGTCATTAAAAGAAATAGAATATCCATTCATAAACAATTTAGAAACCGAAATTAAATTCTTTCTAAATAAAGGTACATAAAGGGAATTTTCCAGAACCAAAATTTTATTTTTCTTAAGAGATAAATAAAACTTCTCCCACTGCAATAGCCACCACCTTCATGGCATTGCCCAAGTAAATGGTAATCTCCCCTTTAGCTAGTCGTCGGGTTTCCTGGAAACCCTGCAAAGTGTTGCAGACATGATTAGTGGCTCTCGTATCTACACACCAGGTGCCGGTAGATAACACCGCTAATCATGTTTCAATGACTGGACCAAAGGATATACATTTGTTCTTGCTTCAGATTGGGATAATCCTTCTTCTTATTGTTAGGGCAATCTCTTGCCGTAATATGGTTTTGATGGTGTGGCAAAGGGTTTAAGTTAGTTTGATATGTTGATGTGATATGTGCGTTGAAGTCGTGCAGGACTTAGTAATTCGCACATGGAGCCGTGGCGAGTTTCACATCTCATGACTCGTGCCTTGAGTCGGTGAAGGATAGCTTTGCGGAAGCTGTGCGCTTGGAGCATCCGAGGGACCGCCGGACGAGAAGCTTGGAGTGAAGCCGGAGGAAGTAGACTTCGAGGCAAGAGACGCGAAGGAGCATTGCAGAGCCGCGCTCGATGTCGCGAGGGACGGGCCGAGAACGAAGAGAACTTCAAGGCGAGGGACTCCGAGAGATGAGAGGAGCGATTGTAACCCGGGAAGGGTAGTTTAGGTGAAACTTGGCCATTAAGTGTCGATGGGTTTTCGACACACCGGGCCGATCGCCATGTCATGGTAGTCGATCGCTTCCGAGCGAGTGAGTTCAATCGTATACGATCGATCGATTAGGCCAGCCGATCGCCATACGGGGGCCGATCGAAGATTATCGATCCGATCAAGACGCAATGATCGTCAATAGGGTTTTCGCCATTACCGCTCGTAGCCGATCGCGGCCGATACGAGGAGCAATGATCACGATGAGGTCCATCGGGCCGATCGCTAAGAGTTCCGTTGGACTACAACGGTCGAGATCCGACGTGTTCGGAGGCCGTTGTAGTGACGGCAGTCGACTGCCAAGGGCGGCAGTCGACTGGTGGCGGCCAACGGGAAGAAATCAGCCCTCTCTATAAAAAGAGAGGGTGTAAGCCTTTGAGAGGCTAATGCTTATGCTCCAAGTGATCTTCCTAGTGCCCCACAAGCTCTAAACTCTTCTTACTTGTTTTTACTTCATCCTATTTGTAAGAAGAGTGATCTTGATTGTAAAGGTTACCTCCACCTAGCTTGGTGCAAAGGAGAGACCAATAGTGATTGGCTTTGGAGGAGTGATTCACCTCGGACGAATCGGGATCGTGGATTAGCGGCGTAGCCGTGAACCACGTTACATTCTTTGTTAGCGATTGTTTTCTCGTATTTCTATTTGTTTGTCTTTATTAGTCTTCCGCTTGCGCTAATTAGTTTTGTAGACGAGCAAATACCGGCATCCAAACGAAAAGGGCTATTCACCCCCCTCTAGCCGGCCAATCGATCCCCAACAAGTGGTATCAGAGCCAAGTTAAGCTTGTCGAGGACTAACCGCCACAACAAGCAACATTCAAAAATGGCCGGCTCAAACATTCATCCTCCGAAATTTGAAGGAGAATTCGCTTGGTGGAAGAAGCGAATGGAGGTATTTTTCAAAACGGATTTTGACATTATGATTACAATGGAATCTGGTTTCGTTTTGCCTAGGGATGAAGAAGGGAAGCCAATAGAGAAATCTAGGTGGACCAAAAGGCAAAGGGAAGAGCACCTTGCAAACTCGAAAGCCAAGCATCATCTTTTCAATGTGCTTCCCCAACAAGAAATCAACCGAATAGGAGAATGCCTAAGCGCCAAGGAGATGTGGGAGAAGCTAATTGAGCTTCATGAAGGCACATCCGAGGCGAAGCTAGCAAGGAGAGATCTCCTCCGCTCCCAACTATCCAACATTAAATTAGAAAAGGGAGAAAAGGTAATTTCTTTGCATTCTAGATTCAAAGAAATTTTAAATGGACTAACAAGTGTAGGAGAAAGGCTTTCCAACCGGGATATGGTAATGAAGGCCATAGATGCCTTTCCCCGGTCCTCAAAATGGAGCTCCATGGTGGACTCATTTTATATCTCCAAGAACTTAGAAGTAAGCACCTTGGAGGAATTTTTCTCAACAATGGAGCTTCACGAAACTAGGCTTGAAGGAATACAAGAGGAGCCTAGAATTCAACCCTCAAGAGGAGTTGCCTTGATGGCAAATAAGGGGAAGAAGAAGATGGAAGTCCCCTCCTCCTCATCCGATGAAGCCTCTACCTCCTCCATGGATAGCACGGAAGAAGCCTACATGGTAAGGAAGGTAAGGCGTGCATTTAAGAATCTTAGATTTGATAAATCTCATGATAGGAATAGAAGACCAAGGGGGAAGGTCATATGCTATAATTGCCAAGGAGAGGGGCACATAAGGGACAATTGTCCCCTCCTAAACAAGAGCAAGGAAGAGAAGAAAAAGAAGGAAGAAAAGAAGAAGAAGAAAGGGAGCAAGAGAAAGGAAGAAGAGAAGAAGGCAAAAGGAAAAGGGAAGGACATGGCACTCAAAGCCAAGACATGGGATGACATTGCTTCATCCTCCTCATCCGAAGAAGAAGAGCATGTCTACTCCAACCTAGCACTAATGGCTCTTCATGACTCGGATTGCTCCTCCTCCACCGAAAATGAAGAATCAAGCTCAAGTGGGGAGAGCTCAAATGAAGGGGGAGCTTCTGCATCCTCCTCATCCGAAGAAGAAGAAGAAGACATGGAAACTATGGTAACGAAAGCCTCTCCTAAGAAAATAGTTTCTATAATTTCTAGTTTAACTAAGGACTTATTTGGAATGAAAAATAAAAATAAAAGCATGCTTGTTCAAATTAAGGATTTAGAGCATAAGCTAGAAAATGCATGCTTAAATGAAAATAATTCTTCTTGCCATGATGAAGCATGCTCACATGATAACTATATGCCACTTAATATTAGTGATGCATGCATGGATGAAAATAGGGCATTAAGGGAAAAGGTAGATTATTTAACAAAAGCCCTAGAAAAATTCACAATTGGCTCCAACACATTGAACATGATCTTAGGGAGCCAAAGAGCTAGTTTTAACAGAAAGGGCCTAGGCTACAAGGAAAAGAAAAATAAAAAGGCCTACAAATGCCTTATAGCTAGGGGACAAGATAAGAAGAAAGTAATAGCTAGGAAATGGATCCCCAAGGAATATCTAGAGAACCCAATAGGAAAGAGCTTATTTTGGGTTCCAAAATCCATCCTTAAGGGTTAGGATAACCCTAGGGTAGTCAACCACATGGACCTAACCTATATCATATTTTGGTTGACTTAGGATGACGGGACAACATTTTTTAAATAGTGTTGGGTGATGATAACGTGCCCATAAATAGATAATAATGCTTAAATCATGATGATTAATGTAATTGCTATGTATGCTTGAAATCATGATTTATGATTTTAATATTTGGCACGTAATCATGAGAAATAGGGTTGAATCATGCTTTAGGTGATACCTTGTTTATTATCATCATACAATACCTAATGCATGATTATTATTTAATGAATACATGTATTTCATGATCATAATGTAAAATTAATTCATATATGCTCTTATGATCATGAGGATTATTAGGTTGATACTTAACCTTGATAGAATTGCATGAATATATTGGTTAAGTATATACAAATACCCCCTAGGATGCATCTCACACTCACTATAGGCTAACTTGATTGCAAACTTAGCATGGGTGAGATATTAGGATGATACAAATGTCCACTAATGCCTATGACATTTAGATGTTCATTTAAAGTATCAACATAGCAATAATAGACCAATCATAGGGAAGGCTTATGTTTAATTCATAGAAATATTGCCCAAAGATCATGGTTGGATATTTCATATGTTTTCAAAACAATTTCTTAATCTAAAATCTATGTATTCATGTTTTTGAAACAATTCAAAGCAAGACTAGGTGTTAAAATGGATACTCTTATGATCAAAAACCTAGTAGTTTTTAAAGCTTATGGATTTTTGGCAAATACGTAGAAATATAATGATTTTTCATGAAAACCTATTTTTCACTGATAGATATACTTAAAAGAAATATGTTCCCCAAATTTCATGATTTTTCGAATTTTCTGAAATTAATAGTGCATTTTTGAAATTCATCCAAAAAATCATAAATTCGAATTCTTTTGTGCCAGTCGACTGCCATACTGATATCAGTCGACTGATGGACTGTGAACAAGTATAGTAACCTGATTTTATCAGGTTTTGACTGATTTTAATGTATGTTTCTCTTTATACTTGATGCCATGAGCTTATAACTTAGTGTTAATCTTTTTGATGGTGTCAAAGGGGGAGAAATAATTATGTTTAAGTTAATTATTTTAGGGGGAGAAATATATGATAGGGGGAGAAAATTTGTATAGAGAGTTTCATGGATTAAGGGGGAGTTGCATGTTGTTATATCATGTTTATCTTTACATGCTTTCTTACCTTAGAATTTATATATCAAATGTTTTTACCTAACTTAAACGGATTGCCACACATCAAAAAGGGGGAGATTGTTAGGGCAATCTCTTGCCGTAATATGGTTTTGATGGTGTGGCAAAGAGTTTAAGTTAGTTTGATATGTTGATATGATATGTGCGTTGAAGTCGTGCAGGACTTAGTAATTCGCACATGGAGCCGTGGCGAGTTTCACATCTCATGACTCGTGCCTTGAGTCGGTGAAGGATAGCTTTGCGGAAGCCGTGCGCTTGGAGCATCCGAGGGACCGCCGGACGAGAAGCTTGGAGTGAAGCCGGAGGAAGTAGACTTCGAGGCAAGAGACGCGAAGGAGCATTGCAGAGCCGTGCGCCTGATGCTGCCGAGGGACGTGGCCGAGAACGAAGAGAACTTCGAAGGCGAGGGACTCCGAGAAATGAGAGTGAGCGATTGTAACCCGGGGAAGGGTAGCTCTTAGGTGAAACTTGGCCATTTGGCCAAGTGTCGAATGGGTTTTCTCGCACCGATCGCTAGGCCGTCATGGCAATGACTACTCGAGTCGAGTGAGTTCGACCGTATACGATCGATCGATTGTGGCCAGCTGACCGCATACGTGGGCCCGATCAAGAAAGACCATCGGCCAAGACAGAATGATCGTCAATAGGGTTTTAGCCAGAACCGCTCGTAGCCGATCGCGGCCGACTACGGAGGCGGCGATCGATGAGGTCCATGATCGCCAAGAGTTCTGCTGACTACAATGGTCGGGATCCGACGTGTTCGAGGCCGCAGAGACGCGATCGCCAAGGGCGGCAATGATCGTGGCGCTAACGGAAGAAATCATCTATAAAAAGAGAGGGTGTAAGCCTTTGAGAGGCTAATGCTTATGCTCCAAGTGATCTTCCTAGTGCCCCACAAGCTCTAAACTCTTCTTACTTGTTTTTACTTCATCCTATTTGTAAGAAGAGTGATCTTGATTGTAAAGGTTACCTCCACCTAGCTTGGTGCAAAAGAGAGACCAATAGTGATTGGCTTTGGAGGAGTGATTCACCTCGGACGAATCGGGATCGTGGATTAGCGGCGTAGCCGTGAACCACGTTACATTCTTTGTTAGCGATTGTTTTCTCGTATTTCTATTTGTTTGTCTTTATTAGTCTTCCGCTTGCGCTAATTAGTTTTGTAGACGAGCAAATACCGGCATCCAAACGAAAAGGGCTATTCACCCCCCTCTAGCCGGCCAATCGATCCCCAACACTTATGTCCAGTCTGCTTGCAAGTGAAGTACTTGTCTTTTGGCTTCTTCACTCCTCCCTGAGATCCTCCCACTACCTTTGCTCCACCTTGTTTCTCCTTCTTCTTGCCTTTCGGCTTAGAAGTAGAAACCTTTTTGAGCAACCATGGCTTGAGGACACTCTTTGAAGAGTGAATACTTGTACTTCTTAGCAGATAAGATAATATGTAGATTCTTTTCCAATCAACATTATTTGGGTACAGTAAGTTTATTTCCTTTAGTATCATAGTAAGTGGACTGAAAGTCATTTTTGAAAATCCTAAGAATCACAATGATCAAAATATTAGATTTCAAATATTATTGATTCCTCAAAACAATAAAATTCCGAAATCAACCAACACCTCAAAACACCGAGAATATCGCATGTCACGATAGTGTGGATGTATACGAATTCTACATTTGTAAGAGGAGGTTTTACCCATTAATTTTATTATCTTATCAACCTTACTTTTTGACAAATAAAATTAATAGTTGGTTCCTCTTTGGTCCTACAAATAAAAGCAGTGACTCCGATGGGGAGTATACTTTTTATTTGCATCTAAGTGTGCACCATTACACGATACTAAGGGAATTATCTCGGATTATGTGTCTTACCGATGTGGAAGTACACACGCTCCTAAATAATTTCCTATAACCATTATTTGACCTAGTGATCCACAAACAAACTCATCCGATGGGGAGGAAGGCACTCAGAGCCGACACACAAGTTTGTTGCATCACACGTCAAATTGTAATGGAGGCCGCGGAAATTAATTAAAATGTCCCTCTTCCACTTAGTAAATTGAAAATGAGGAATTTTCAAGCACACACAACATGCATATAAAACAAATCAGCAATAAATATGGAAAAAATCAGAATTTTCCCAACTATTATGGCATTGTTCTAAATCAACCAACACCTCAAAATACCGAGAATATCGCATGCCACGATAGTGTGGACGTATACGAATTCTACATTTGTAAGAGGAGGTTTTACCCATTAATTTTATTATCTTGTCAACCTTACTTTTTGACAAATAAAATTAATAGTTGGTTCCTCTTTGTCCCTACAAATAAAAGCAGTGACTCCGATGGGGAGGATACTTTTTATTTGCATCTAAGTGTGCACCATTACACGATACTAAGGGAATTATCTCGGATTATGTGCCTTACCGATGTGGAAGTACACACGCTCCTAAATAATTTTCTATAACCATTATTTGACCTAGTGATCCACAAACAAACTCATCCGATGGGGAGGAAGGCACTCAGAGCAGACACGCAAGTTTTTTGCATCACATGTCAAATTGTAATGGAGGTCACGGGAATTAATTAAAATGTCCCTCTCCCACTTAGTAAATTGAAAATAAGGAATTTTCAAGCACACACAACATGCATATAAAACAAATCAGCAATAAATATGGAAAAAAATAGAATTTTCCCAACTATTATGGCTTTGTTCTCCAATATGCATCCCGTCGTGTCGCCACCTCATCTGCTCCACCTTTTCCCGTGGTCAAGTCACCAAAGAGATCCGAGCCAAGATAAACTATTTTAATTTACATCCATTGATCCTATACTCCACGAAGGAGTGTACAAATAATCTAGATCGAAAGTAAACTAAAATGAGTGGCTAAACAATGTCGTATTTAATTACAAAAATTAAATACTAATTTAGCCTCGTCAACCCCGAGGATTCAAACAATATACAATCACACACACATGCAATCACATACACACATATATCGCCATAATAGTTGAATCTTATGCCTGCAACCAAAAAGTTAGCCTACGCACATCCTACTATTATCCGGAATATACTATATATGATAAGTGCGTGAAAGTAACCGAATCAAAAACACACAAAACCGGAAACCGTGGCTCTGATACCAATTGTTGGGAATTGCTTCGGAGGCTCGTCGACTCCCATGTCCCCGGATTAAAATTTTCACTAATAAAAACTAATCCGGATGGGATGAGTTTCCTAAGCACAACCAATTCATTGTCGTGCTAACGACTCAAGCGATCGCTTGAACAAACTTGTTGTTCAAGCAATCAACTCTTCTAGTCGGTTAGCCGCGGAAGAGACGACGGACGGATCGTCGGTTTTTGTGTTTATCTTCGGGGTCCATGATTATACAAATACATACAAATGTAAACTAGTATAATCAACACATACTAAGATAAAGAGCATAAGCTAGCATATCTTATCATAAGAGGATCAAGAATAAAGTTTGTAAAACTTTTATACCTCTTGGTCTTCTACCGTATGTCCTAACCTCCTTGTAGACTTCGTGTGGGCGAAGATCCTCCACAAGTTGAAGCCTCCTAGATCACGTTCTTCCCTTCCTTGCTCGCTCCGAACAAAGAGAAGAACCAAACAAAACTCCTTCTCCTATCTAGAACCGACCACCAAGCCAAGGAGTTTGATATAGCCGCCGGCCAAGGAGAAGAGGAGGAATAGGTTGAGCGTCAGCCAAGGTAGAGGGGAAGATGGAGTGGGTGCCGGCTACACCTTAGGAAGAGAAAGGAAGCAAACCCTAATCTCCCACCTTGTTGCCGCCCAAGCCAAAACCCTAACCTTAATCCTTTGGGCGCCAGCCAAAGCAAGGAGGAAGATGGAGTGGGCGTCGGCTACACCTTAGGAAGAGAAAGGAAGCAAACCCTAATCTCCCACCTTGTTGCTGCCCAAGCCACAAGCCAAACCCTAGCCGCCCAAGGGACAAACCCTAATCCCTCCTTGGATTTCTTTCCGCCCAAACTCTTGAGAGGAAAAACCCTAATCTTCCAAGCATTAGGATGCCGCCCAAGCCTTAGCCCTCTATTTATAGAGTTGGGCTTAAGCCTCCTTTAATCTCCACCGTCGGATCTAGGGATTTAATCTCCACCGTCGGATCTAGGGTTTCATCCCAACCGTCGAATCTAGGGTTTCATCCCAACCGTCGGATCTAGGGTTTCATCCCATCCGTCAGATCTAGAGATTTAATCTCAACCGTCGGATCTAGAGATTTAATCTCAACCGTCGGATCTAGAGTTTTATTTTCCATCATTGGATCTAGGCTCCATGAGGTTTATGTTAGGCTACGATAGGGACCATGAGGAGGAGTTAGATCTTGGCCACCCGATGGATCGGAACCACACAAACTTGATCCATCAATGATGTTCCATTCCACTAGAGGATCATCATTGAATTACCTCACCAACCCCCATAAATTAATATGGGCTCCATACATTATTTGTACATCCATCTCCCCGTGTTTAAGATATCGAATGTCCGTCAATTAATTGATTTACTGACCATCAATCAATTAACATCTAACTCCTCGAGTAGTACCACTCAACCTTATCATCATGTTGACTAAGTCAACCTGCAGGGTTTACATGATGAACCTTATGAGCTCCTCAAGGGGACATCATCAACTTAATATATAGGACACGGTTTCTTCCTATAACTAACGGCACACCATATAAATAATATCATTTCCCAACTTACCGGGCATATTGATTTAATCCATAGAAATCTCACCCATTAGTAAATCAAAGAAATAAATACTAAGTACATGTTCCCGTTATTTTATCGGGATTAAGAGCATGTACAACATAATATTTGAGGTCCGATTCAATTATGTAGTCAGCAATAAATTGAATCACCTCTTTGTCGGTCCTGCTCAATACACCTAAGTGTACTAGTGTAACTCTATGGTCAAGACAAACCAATACCAAGCTACACTATAACCATGCCAATGGTTTGTCCAAAACCATCTTGGTTGTGAGCCTCTACTTATATTCTACAAGGGACTGATAACATGATCTTCTGTGCCACACCAAGCACCATGTTATCTACAATGTAGAGTATTAGACAATATGCACACATATAATAAATATAAAGTGCAAACAATGATCATGTGATTCTTATTTCAAAATAAAAATGTTCATACAAAAAGGTCTAGGCTTTCAGTATACATCCCAACACCACTAACCATTAGGAGAATTTGTTCTCTATAAAATAGGGCTCAAGGGTTTAATGAGAGCCCTAATCCAAGTTGCCGCCCCCTCCCTTTTCTCCTCTTGTGGTCGGCGCCCATACCCTAGCTGCCGCCCACCCTTCTGCCGCCGTCCAAGATCCTTGCCGGTGTCCAAGCTTCATCCGGTGACCCTCCAGTGATCTTCCTTGGCTCCGGAGACAAGGTGAGCATCTAGCTTCCTTATTTGGCCGGCGCTAATCCTCCACCAAAGCTGTCCAGCTTTCTGGACGACTTGTTTATTTCGTGTCGGAGCATCGTTTGGATGACGTTTGGAGCTCGGACAGTGGCTACTTTATCGGGGATTCGATCTCCGGTAATCCTCAGAGGTGGAGGATGAAGGATTCGTCAAACGGTTGGCGAATACCTCTCCGGAGAAGCGAGTTTTTGAGGACTCTTTTTGAATCCGAATTTTGATTCGAATTGTGATCTTCTCTCGATCACATCGTCTTCGACATGAGGCTAGTGACTCGTACGAAGATGAGGCTCGTGACTTTGTGAAGTCATCCCGAAGATACTCGGTGTGGATATGGATAGAGGCGATTCTAGCGATGATCACTCCGGTTGATGCTTTTCCCGTTACACGTGATACGTAAGGTATACGTAGAATAAATTTCCTTTTATTGTAAAATTTGAAACTATGATTATGTATACACATGTTGTACTATGCATGCATGTGGTGTGTGTGTTGTAATAAATTATATTTATTATTTTTATTTCTTCCGATGTGCACATGTTTACGAAACATGTTCGAACACACACTCGTTGCAGTGCCGGAAACCCATCAGTGGTATCAGAGCACAGGTTGTGTTTCGACATAATCGTAAAATTGTTTTGCAATAGTCATAATGGTATTTATGGAAATTTTCTACTTTTGGAAAGTTAGAAGTATTTATGGAAATTTTTAATTTTGGAAAGTCTAGAAGTATTTATGGAAATCTTCTACTTTTGGAAAGTTAGAAGTATTTATGGAAATTGATATTTTCCATAAATAAAATATTTGATTAGATTTGGAAATTTGTTTCCTAATTTAATCATGATTTGATTTGGGAAATCAAATCTTAAAATATTTTATTTCCATAAGTAGTTTTAATGATTTAAGAAATTTGTTTCCTAAATTGACTTTCCTTAATCAACACTTTCCACAAATAAAATATGTGATTAGATTTGGAAATTTGTTTCCTAATTTAATCATGATTTGATTTCGAGAATCAAATCTTAAACATATTTTATTTCCATAAATAGTTAAGACATATAAGGAAATTTTGTACATGTCATAATTGTATGTCATATAATTGCATTAGATGCATATCATTATGGCATGCGTGTCGTGACATGTAGAAGTATGTCATGCCATGTAGATGATAGTTATTTGCATGCAAAGAGGATGAGACATAAAAACTCTTACTCAATATTAAAGCCTACACCTTCCATTAATATGGTTAGAACCAGAGTTCCGTTTCTTGTTTGGGTTGTTGGACTCTCTCCAAGCCCGGCTCGAACCTGAACATGTTCAAACCATGGAATAGTTTAATACTAATATAGTAAGAGTCAGAGGTCAATCGTTAGCTTTGGTTATTGGACTCTCTCCAAGCCGGGCTAATTGGTTAAATGCGCTCTAACCATTTTAAAACTATTTCTCGATTAATGGGTTGGCTTTAACCTGGAGCATCAGCTTGTTGGACTCTCTCCAAGGTCGATGTGAAGGGAGGTGAAGTTGGGTGCTATGCATATGATGCATACTTGTTAATCTGTTAACAACCCGATGTATGTGTGAACATTCAATTAGTTGATAGCACATTGTGATAGTTGCATATATGTGATATGCAATCGGTATATTTGATACCTACCATCATAGTTGTGAATAGCTTGTTGGACTCTCTCCAAGGTTGTTCATATCTATGTTGGATATCATCCCATTCGAAGATGAACCTATGATCTCCCGAAGTGATTTTGGGGTTTTTGAAATTCAAAAAATTAATGGGATTTATGAATGTATATTGATGCATTTTAAATCATCTTTCTCATATATGCTCGATTTTTTTCTAGGATAATTGATTGATCATGATGTCTTTGAATTTGCACTCTATCTTGTATTCAAATAAATTGACTGGGCTGAACTTCTTGGACTGGCTTAGAAACTTGAGAATTGTTCTCAAGGTGAAAAGCTTGCGTATGTCCTCGAAGCGCCTCTTCCCGCTCATCCTAGTGACAATGCAACTCCGGACCAATTATTGGTCTATCAGAAACATGTGACTGATTCTGAACTGGCAAGTTGCATCATGCTAGCCGTGATGGTACCTAAGCTGCGGAAGCAGCATGAGCATATGGATGCTCATACCATAGTCTTTCATCTTTAAGAATTGTTTGATGAGCAAGTGAGATTCGAAAGGTTCGAAGTCTCAAATCTCCTCTTCACCTCTGAGATGCAAGAAGGTTCATCTATGGTACTGCTCAACATGCTGAAGACTGTGGAGCCTTCTGAGAAGCATGAGCAGGGGACAGTGCTGTAAGTTGATTCATCGAAGAAAGGTTCTAAGAGGAAGTCAAAGGAATAGAAGAAGGGGAAGAAAAGGTCTAAGAAGGCAGAACCAACTCAAAAGGGCACTTGCCATCATTATGGCAAGGAGGGCCATTGGCGAAGAAATTACAAGATTTATCTTGAGTCCGTGAAGAAGAATAAGGCATCGAATGCCCCATCTTCTTCAGATATCTTTGTTATTGATTGTCATTCTATTTCCTCAAACACTTGGGTATTGGATACTGGGTGTGGCTCATATATATGTAATGACATACATGGGCTAAGGAATAGAAGAAGACTCGTCAAGGGAGAGTCAAATTTATGTGTTGGGAATGGAGCAAAGGTTGCTGCACTCGCCATCGAAACATATTTGTTGAAACTCCCTATAGGACTTATCTTAGAACTGGACAATTGCTTTTATGTTCCTTCGTTGATGAAGAACATTATTTCTATTTCTTGTTTAAATAGAAATGGTTACCATTTGACGTTTAGTAACAATTGTTGTTATATAACTTTGAATGGCGTTCTTTATGGGACTGGAACTTTGAGCAATGGTATTTATACGTTGGACGTATCCAGTGACATTTTCAATATCGAATCGAGCAACAAGTGTGCTCAAAAGGATAATCAATTAGACTCCTATATGTGGCATTGTCGTCTTGGCCATGCAAGCAAGAAATGCATGTCCGAATTACACTGATGTGGAATTCTAAAATCGTTTGAATTGGATTCATACGATACATGTGAATCATGCTTAAAAGGCAAGATGACTAAGTTACCTTTTACTGGAAAAGGTGAACCGGTGGGAGAGTTGCTAGGTATAATACATACTGATGTATGTGGACCTATGTCAACTCAAGCTTTAGGAGGCTATAACTACTTCATTACCTTCACCGATGATCACTCAGGGTTTGGGTATGTGTTCTTGATGAAACAAAAGTCTGAAGCCTTTGAAAGGTTCAAAGAATTGAGAAATGAAGTAGAGAAATAACATGACAAGAGTATTAAAATACTTCGATCGGATCGAGGTGGTGAATACTTAAGTCAAGAGTTTCTAGATTATCTAAGAGACAATGGTATATTATCTCAATGGACTCCGCCATATACACTGCAGCATAATGGTGTATCTGAGAGGCGTAACTGGACCTTGTTGACATGGTCAGGTCAATGATGAATCATGCGAATCTTCCCAAGTCCTTTTGGGGCTATGCACTTCAGACAACTGTTTACTTGTTAAACAGAATGCCAACCAAGGTAGTCTCCACTACTCCATATGAGATATGGAATAGTAAGAAACCTCATGTATCTTACTTGAAGATATGGGGTTGTCCTGCTTGTGTGAAGCGGACTGTATCAGACAAATTGGATGCTAAGTCTGATAAATGTCTATTTATTGGATACCCTAAGGAAACAAGGGGTTACCAATTCTATCATCATGTGGAATAAAAGGTGTTTGTTTCAAGGCATGCTGTGTTTCTAGAGAAAGAGTTTCTCTTGCAAGAAAACAGTGAGAGTGTCGTCGAGCTTGAGGAGGCTCGAGAGACTCAAATAGACATTGATGAGATACCTGGTGAAGCACAACAGCCGATAACTAATAGTGATGAGCAATCGGCTGGACCTATTGAAATACCACATCTTCATAGATCTGGTAGAACACACAATATTCCTGAGAGATATGGATTTCTCGTAAGTGAATCGAACGACGTGTTACTCATTGATGATGAGGAGCCTACCAGTTATGAAGAAGTTTTGACAAGTTCAGAAAGGGATAAGTGTCTTGAAGACATGAAGTCGGAAATGGATTCCATGTATGAAAACCAAGTTTGGAACTTGGTTGACCCACCTGAAGGCATAAAGCCTATAGGGTGCAAGTGCGTTTTCAAGAAGAAAACCAACATGGATGGTAATGTGATTACCTATAAGGCTAGATTGGTGGCGAAAGGATATCGTCAAAAATAAGGTGTTGATTATGACGAAACCTATTCGCCTGTTGCTATGCTTAAATCCATTCGGATGCTCCTGGCCATAGCGGCTCATTATGATTATGAGATATGGCAGATGAATGTGAAAATAGCTTTCCTTAATGGAAACCTGCTCGAGGATGTGTATATGATACAACCTGAGGGTTTCACATCGGTTGATAAAACTAAGGTATGCAAATTGCGACGGCCCATATATGGATTGAAGCAAGCATCCAGGAGCTGGAATATCCGTTTTGATGAGACAATCAAAAGGTTTGATTTCTCACAAAATCCAGACGAACCTTGTGTGTACAAGAAGGTTAGTGGGAGTGCAGTTGTGTTCCTAGTATTGTATGTCGATGACATATTACTCATAGGAAGAGATGTTTCAGTCTTATAGTCAGTTAAGATTTGGTTGTCTAAGACATTCTCCATGAAAGACCTGGGAGAAGCAACCTACATCCTCGGGATTAAGTTCTATATAGATAGATTAAAATGGTTGCTTGGTCTTTCGCAGCCTACATATATAGACCGAATGCTAAAGATCCATGTATACCCATGGCCTCTCATCGGATTGTTACTAAAGTCTTTGGCCAAAGCATTACATGTTTAGAGTAAGGTACTCTTGGATACATGTGAAATAACTAGAATCCGTAGGACGAGGAAATGATACTTGGGCTAGGTGTGACGTCGTCAACCTAGTGAGGACTGACACTATAGACCATGTCCTGAACCAAGTGGGTATAAGATGAGTGAAGGGAATGGGGCACGATTCATTGTAGCTGCTGAAGGATTTCAGAAATAGTTCTGGATCAACCGTTGATCTTTTTGGTTAATTGGGGATCATGATGTACTACTAGGTGTCACTCATGATCCTTCTATAATTAATGGTTAATTATAGATGGCCAACATAAATCGAGAACTTATTTGGTCACACGCATGATGAGCGTAATCCGAAGGATTTAAAATGAGCTTGAGAATGAGATTCTCAGACCGAGAGAAACTAAGTTTGGTTGGACCAAATAAGGAGCGAGCATGAAATCGTTTCAGGCACAATGGAAGCGTGGATGGGCCGTGTCTTATGAAGACATGATGGATGAACCAAATTGGTTTGGTTCTAATCCAATGGTGGAGAATAAACTAAAGGGGTTTGGTTTGTTTTAAACGAATGAACCAAACTTATTTCGGTTCGTTTTAACTTAAAATAGATCAAATCGGTTTGGTTTATTTTAACTTAAATTAATGCAGTGGGTTAATGGGTTTTGGTTATGAACCACTAACCATTAGGAGAATTTGTTTTCTATAAAATAGGGCTCAAGGGTTTAATGAGAGCCCTAATCCAAGTTGCCGCCCCCTCCCTTTTCTCCTCTTGTGGTCGGCGCCCATACCTTAGCCGCCGCCCACCGTTGTGCTGCCATCCAAGATCCTTACCAGCATCCAAGCTTCAGCCGGCGATCCTCCGACGACCCTCCGATGATCTTCCTTAGCTTCGGCGACAAGGTGAGCATCTAGCTTCCTTATTTGGCCGGCGCTAATCCTCCACCAAAGCTGTCCAATTTTCTGGACAGCTTGTTTATTTCGTGTTGAAGCGTCATTTGGACGACGTTTGGAGCTCCGACAGTGGCTACTTTGTCGGGGATTTGATCTCCGGTAATCCTCAGAGGTGGAGGACGAAGGATTCGTTAAACGGTTGGCGAATACCTCTTCGGAGAAGCGAGTTTTTGAGGACTCATTTTGAATCCGAATTTTGATTCGGATTGTGATCTTCTCTCGATCACATCGTCTTCGACATGAGGCTAGTGACTCGTACGAAGATGAGGCTCATGACTTTGTGAAGTCATCCTGAAGATACTCGGCGTGGATATGGATAGAGGCGATTCTAGCAAGGATCGCTCCGGTTGATGTCTTTCCCACTACACGTGATACGTAAGGTATATGTAGAATAAATTTCCTTTTATTATAAAATTTGAAACTACGATTATGTATGCACATGTTGTACTATGCATGCGTGTGGTGTGTGTATTGTAATAAATTAGATTTATTTTTTTTATTTCTTTCGTTGTGCACATATTTATGAAACATGTTCGAACACACACTCGTCGCGGTGCCGAAAACCCAACATACATGTGGTCGATCTGGGAACTGGTGGATGCAGCGGCTGCTCGGTGCTCCTCCTCCCTAGCCCACTATGCCTGATGGGCATGCATGTTCTATCGCATCTTCCTGCGGTAGGCGGCCTCATCCTGGTGATGAACAACCTCCTCCTAGAAGTATATGCGGGCCTCATCGTAGAACTTCACTACCGGAAATGCTCGCAATCCTCGAACTCCACCCGCCGTAGGCACTCGCCCTCCCATTGCCGCCTACGTCAGCCGCAAAGGTAAATGTCGTCGAGGCACAATCATAACTCTGAGAAATCATAGGCCGATATACCTGCATCCTGCTCAAAAGTAGAAAAAATGTGGTGGTGCAGGTGTAGGCTCATGTCGGCGTGGACTAGGTGGGCTCCTCTGCATGTGTGGACTGGAGGGAGAGTGATACAAAGGTGGAGAGATGGGCGCTGATGTGGATGGTCCCTCATGTGGAGGGGACTCCACTATCAGGTCCAAGTGCCAGTTGGCGCGTATAGCAATGGTGGTACGATCCGGGTCGGGGAGCCTAAGGGTCGTAAGATTTTTCCTTACAAAGCATAAGGAGTCTCCTTCTCTCACAATCATTTTCGTGGTCATGCATACTCCTAGGTCGATCCTAGGGCTCCCCTCTATACTCTCTAATGTTGTGTAATCATACCCCATCCTATGGAAAATGTGGGTAAGTAGGCCTCCCACATTGATCTCTCCTGGTACTGTTTTTCCCATCTTCACTAAGTGTCTGATGAAGTGGGACCCTACATCGATGCTACTCCTTTCTTGTAGCATATCCCATAGGCAAAGCAGCTCACTAGCTCTAACTACACCGTCACTCTTCCCATGACCAAATATAGTACTGGTCATGATGCGGTGGAGGTATCGATAGACGGGGTTTTGGAGGAGCGACGCTTTAGCCCTAGATGGGTCATAAGCATACTCCCCTATCAACTCAGTCCAAACTATTCGAGAGTTATACCGATAAGGGGTCCTTCTCTCTCCCCCACTTGGTAAGCCAAAGCATGAGTTCCATTGGTGAAGGGTTCACTCATGCTCAATGTTAAAAAGCCTAAAAGTTATCCTACCCTCCTTGCTCTCTCTACCCGTTAAAACTTCCGCCTCTAAGGAACTCAAAAATTCCAAAACTATCCTAGGGTAGGTTAGGTGCCTTATTCTCATAATCTCTTCACACCCCATTTTTGCAAATAGGGTTTGCATATCACCTAACAACCCTAAAGATTCTAGCAAATCTTCATCTAAGTACCTAGTAGCAGTAAGTTTACGAGTAGAGAGCATATTGTATTTATCTCTTTGTTCATTATTGTGAAAAGGAGAGTGGGTAGGGTGTTACCCTCCTCCGGAGCTTGAGGAGCGTCAGCTCTCCTTGTTCGTCGCTCCGAGGCACCGGATCGGGGTGTTACGGTCTTGGTCCTCCTTATCTTTGCTTCTTTTGGCTTCTTTAGAGGTTAAAAATGCTTCTAGATGGTGGGGAAGACGAAATCACACGGCTAGGGCAAGAACATTCGAAGCACACGGCGCAAATGGGGTGAAAACACACAGCTCGCCCCTTTTAACCTCACGTGCACGGCCGTGGGAAAACACATGGTCAGGCCGTGTGTCCCCATTTTTTTGCCTATTTATGCACTGTGGTCCGAATTTTCTCAAACACTTTGCTGTGTAGGCTAATATGGATTTTATTTTTGCCTAGCAAAGTTCTTTTCTAGTCCTAACTCTAAATGTGATGGAGATCAAAACTAAAAATCAAACAAATACATGCAATGCAATCAAAAAGGGAAATCTAAAACTAAACTTGGGTTGCCTCCCAAGAAGTGCTTTGTTTAAGGTCGTTTAGCTTAACTATACTCTACTATCAACTCAGCTCTAGTGGTTCAGTGAACCTCCATTCATCCGTCTCGAGATCTTCATCTAGAGGTTCCGATTTCATTCTACTAAATGTGAAGTCGTCGAGGTAGGGAGCTCTGTGCTCCGAAAGACTGAAAAGGATGATCTTCCCATCTACCTCTAGGGAGATCTGGTGTGCCTTCACATCTATGCACGCCCCTGTAGTCACTAGAAAAGGCCTTCCCATAATGATGGGATTCTGGAGATTTGGTCCTGTGTCCAGTATGATGAAGTCCGTGGGTACCACAAAATCCTCAATCATCACAGGCACATGTGGTAGCAGGCCAACGGGCTCCTTGACTGAATCATCCCCCATACGAATACCAAGATTCACTGGTTGGAGCCCGCTCAGTCCCATCTTCAAATAGTATGCGTAGGGCATCACACTGACTAATGACCCCAAGTCGCATAGCACTTCATCGAAGCTCTCCCCATAAATTGAGTAGGGAATAATGAATTCACCAGGGTCCTCAAGCTGTAATGGAATCTTCTCTTCAAACTCTGCTTGGTCAAGTAGGGTGGAAACCATGGCTGCACACCCCTTGGCAAATTGGCTACTTTGCCCCACTCCTTCCTCTTTTCTTTGACTCATCGGAGAGCTCTTCACAGGTTGCGACACGGATTAGACTATTTGGGCCACTTGCGTCTCCAACATCCTGGTATGACTTGCAAGGCCGTCAACGGTGGCCTTCAAGTCTCTGAGTGATTCTTCAAACTTCTGATGTTGGCGACAAAATTCCTCATTGGCCTTAGTTTGGGTAGCGATGAAGTCCTCCATCATCAGTTCCAGTCTGGACTTCTGTGGTCGCTGCCCATTGCCCTGCTACTACTGCCCATACCCCCTAATGGTTGTGCGTTTCCCGAGTTATTCTTATAAGAGAAATTTGAGTGATTTCTCCATCCGAGATTATAAGTATTGGAGTATGGGTTGTGGGGCCTTTGGTTATAGTCCTCAATCGCGTCACAGTGCTCAATCTACTCGTCTAAGGTCCCCGACCCTCCATAGTGGTCCTCTCGATACGCTGCCGCTCCCTCTCCAAAATCAATGGTCGCGCATGCAGATGAAGGATTCAAAAATTCAAACTGTCTACTGAGCATGTTCATCCTTGCTAAAAGGTGGTCCATGGAGTTGACAGTGTATCATCCTACTGCAAGTGTAGGTTGACCACATTCAGAAGCCCATTGATGGTGGTTTTGGGCCACCTCTTCGATAAGCTCTTTCGCTTCCTCTATGGTCTTATTCATCAGTGCTTCTCCTGCGGCAGAATCTAGGGACATCTTCGTGGCATACGCGATCCCATTATAGAAAATGTGGATCACCAGTCACCTCTCCAGTCCGTGGTGGGGGCATTGGTAGAGTAGCCCCTTGTAGCGATCCCAAGCCTCGAATAGGGACTCCCCCTCCTTCTGGCGAAAGATCGTGATAAGATGGCGCATGTGAGCAGTCTTACTTGGTGGGAAGTATTTATTCAGAAACTGCTGCTCACATTGCTCCCATGTGGTGATGCTGCCAGAAGGTAGGGAGTGAAGTCATGCCTTAGCCTTATCCCGCAGTGAAAACGAGAACAGGCTCAGGCGGATCGTGTCAGTAGGGACTCCGTTCATTTTCATCGTTGAGCAGATTTCAAGAAATGCCTCAAGGTGTCGGTTCGGGTCTTGAGTTGCAGCTCCCTCGAATTGGCTCTGCTAGACCATATGTATAAGTGTCGACTTCAGCTCAAAGTTATTTGCCAAAATAGATGGTCCAGCTATACTCGGCCTGAATCCTCTAGCGCTAGGAGTTGCGTAGTCCTGTAGAGGTCGGCTACCTATGTTCACCTCGGATGCAGCTTGATCCTCCATCTTTCGCTGTTCTGCTCTCTGACGGTGAAAGGTTCGTTCAATTTCTAAGTCGATCGGAATTAGACCTTCTGACCCTAATCATCTAAGCATACGACGAACCAAACCACAAAGTTAAGAGTGCTAATCTAATTCTAAAAGAAGAAAATAAATCAATCTAACAAATAAAAATCTAAGATGCAATAAGTAAATAGGAAACTACTGCTAAAAATAAAAACTAAATCTAAATATGGAAAATATAAAACTAAAACAAATAAGATAAACTAGATAGAAAATAAAGCAAGCAAATAATCTAATCCTAAGTCCGATCCAATTTACCACTGTTCGATTTGATATTGAATCGATCAGTCCCCGACAACGGCGCCAAAAATTTGATGCGCACGGACGCGGCCTCAAATCTCGCGATGGATACTGTCGAGGACTCAAAGTGCGCGCTCACGCTCAATGCCCGCAAGTGTACGGATGTAGTCAAGTAATAAAGATTATCGATCCCACAGGGACTGGGATTCGAATAGCAATATACTCAGTGGTGGTAATTGTTTGAACGTGATCTTTAAGAGGTTTCAGTTGGTGAGGGTTGTCGGTGGACTCTACTCTGTACGGTGTCACACGGAGGAGGAAAGGTGTGTGCCGAGGTCTTCAAAGGTGATTCTAGAACTTCAGTTTCGCTTGTGTATCACAGAACAATGTTGTCAATTGACGTTGTCTAGATGTTTACCTATAATTTTGTGGAAGGGACATCATACACTCTCCCGTAGAGCCGCCGTATCTACCGGGAGCTATCTCCACCTAAAAGGACGGGATAGACGGTATGAGGATGCCAAATCAATCCCTATGGTGGACCGTTTTCGATTCCACCGCACCCTTTTCCCCGCAGTTGAAGGAGATCAGGTTTACCCCTAGGTTCCTTAATCAAATCCCCTAAATTTTAGATTGTGAGGGATGTCACCCCTCGTATCGCCTAAGCACAGCGGAAAGAAAGTCAAACACACATAGATATAGTAAAGAGCAACTACCAATTGTCAAATCAAACTCATGGGACAAATTTAACATGAACCAACATTGTTTATGTACACAAGCTACTCCCTAATCCTAGAATCGAAAGTACTACTCCATGTATATGAAGGAAGAATCACAAAGCATGTCTAAGTTTGAATACATAAGGAATAAAACGCAGAAATAAAGATATACAATGCTTCCATGATCTTCTCTCCGGCGTTCAATTGCAAGGTGTGGACCTCCGGCGGCGTTCCTCCTCCCCATTGCGAGTTACCGAAGCTTTTTAGGGATTTTGCGTGCCGTCCTAGTCATCGTGCCTCCCCCCTAGGGTTTGGGCGGAGCCATCCTTATATAGACATCACCTCGGACCGCTGTAAAATTCAGACAGTACCGTCAGTGGCCGCACACCCATGTGTTTCCACACCTAAGTGCCCCATTGGACATGGTCATGTGAATCCACATGCCCTGACCATGTCTCACTCTGCGTCTAGCTGCGAAATGTCCTTTTGCTCCAAAAATACGTCTTTTTCACCCGAAAAGCTAACCTACACACAAAAGTACAATGAGCAGACCTCCGAACCAGAAAATAGGAAATGTGTGCAAAAATAGAGTAACATATGCATGAAACTAACACAAAATGCAATGAGATGTGAGTGAAAACTACTCCTAAAACCCTATATGTTTTGCTCACATCAATCACGAAGTCTTCAATCCTTGCCTTCCATTGGTTGAAGCCTTTTCGTCCATAGAATGCATATGGGACCGGAGTGTTGATGTCCCATCCAACTTTTTCTTCAAATTTCATCTTCTTCCCTCTAGCGTGCTCCCTCAGATGTGAAGCTGGTGAAGAGTGACCCGCTCTGATACCACTTGTTAGGTCCTATGCGCCCGCTAGAGGGGGATGAATAGCGTCATCATCGGTTCGATGGAATTCGTTCGTGTTTGATCGTCTACAATCTTGTTAGCACAGCGGAATAATAATAAAAAAGACAAATAACAAGATAACATAAACACAACATCAAAATATAACGTGGTTCGGAACCTCAAGGTTCCTACTCCACGGATTGGGCTCGAAAGAGCCCTAGCGATACAAACACACACCACTAATCAAATACTCCTTCTCGACAATAAGTCGGAGACAGAGAAATCTCTTACAAGTGATTACACTAAGTAATACAAGGTAAAACAAGCAAATACAAGATGAATATATAAAAACCCGTAAATAAAACTTTACAACTATTGCTTTGGAATGTTTGCTTGTTGATTGCTTGAACCGTGCTTGAAGACCCTGATTTGCATTAGCAAATCGCCTCAAAGATGCTCAAGAAATCATTGCCAAATCCCTCCCTTTGTGCTCCTTTTAAACCTGCAACTCAGGCTGGATTTCGCCTAGCAGTCGACTGATCGAGACCGTAAGTCGACTGCTCCTGTAGTCATTGTCGCACAATGGCATGAGCCACGTTGGATAAGTTCCAACGGATAGATCATCAGTCGACTGATCATGGCCATCTGTTGACTGATCAAGTCATCACTCGACAGTCAAACCCTAACCGTCGACTCGGAAACTTTCTGTCCTAAAAAACTCGACCAGCAGTTGACTGATCACCATATCAATCGACTGCTCAGGGCAACAGTCAACTGCCCAATTCTAGTAGTCGACTGCTAGGCCATTTCCTTACAGTTGAACATCAGTCGACTCAAATCAGTCGACTGATAACCTCATCCATGAGGCTTTAACACCAAGTATGATACCCTTATACTTCTTAGACCACCCATAGCCTAGACCTAAGCCTTCTAGCCACCTTCGTCAGCCTCATGCCTATCAGATCCCTCCAAGTCATTCATGACTAGTTCATCTATATGCTAGCCTTCAGGTGCTTCCATTAGCTATTGTCATGCTAATGTGGTTTGCACTGCCAAGGCACATTGGGCTTACGCTACTAAGACTCCCGCTTGGACTTTACGTCGCCAACCATTGGACTTATGCTGCCAAGACTCCACCCTTGAACTTTACACCGCCAATATCACCCCTTGGACTTCCCTTGTCAACCCATATTCGACTTTCCATTTGCCAAGACTCAAGCTTGGACTTTCCCTTGCCAAGCCCCATGCTTGGACTTTCCTTGCCAACCCATGTTGGACTTTCCATTTGCCAAGACTCAAGCTTGGACTTTCCCTTGCCAAGACCCATGCTTGGACTTTCCATGCCAAGTATCCATTGTTAGGGCAATCAACCCGTGATATGGTTTTGATGTGTGTGGCAAAGGGTTTAAGTTAGGATGTTTGGATTTGATATGTGCGTTGGAGTCTTGCAGAACTTAGTAATTCGCACATGGAGCATTGGCGAGTTTCACCTCTCATGACTCGGTCCTTGAGTCAGTGAAGGATGACTTTGCGGAAGCCGTGTGCTTGGAGCATCCGAGGGACCGTCGGACGAGGAGATTGGAGTAAAGCCGGAGGAAGTAGACTTTAGGGTGAGACACGAAGGATGGCACTATAGAGTTGTGCGCTTGGCGCATCCGAGGGACGTGGCCGGACGAAGATAACTTCAAAGGCGAGGGACTCCAAGGGATGAGAGTGAGCGAATGTAACCCGGGAAGGGGTAGTGTGCTTAGGTGGAACTTGGCCAATTGGCTAAGTGTCGGATGGGATTTCCCGACACCAGTCGACTGTCATGTAATGGTAGTCGACTACTCTAAGTCGACTGTGACTCGACTAGTGTTCGAGTCTGGTTCATGTGCCACGATCATTGCCATGGATTAGCGATCATTTGAGACCACCAGTCGACTGATGAAGGCATCAGTCGACTGGTCGCAAGGGTTTCGGGCACAGAATGGAGTGTTCGCTTCCGGCACTCGACTGATAGCTCCATCAGTCGACTGATGGTAAGATCATTCGACTGATGTGGGAGCTGTTGGATGGAATCCAACATGGAAAGAAACCGTTATTGGGCAACGGCTACAGGACCAGTCGACTGATCGGGGCATCAGTCGACTGATCTCGTGTCAATGGGAAGAAACCCTCTTCTTCTATAAAAAGAAGGGGTGAGGGCATTTAGGAGCCCAATGCTTCAACTCCTAACAACTCTCAAAGTGCCCTAAAGGATTCCCACTCTTCTTACTTGCTATTATTCCATTCTATTGTAAGAAGAGAGATTGTAAAGAGGTTACCTCCACCTAGCTTGGTGTAAAGGAGAGATCTAGTGGATTTGGCGAAGGAGTGATTCACCTTGGATGAATCGGGTCGTAGATTAGCGGCGAGACCGTGAACCACATTATATTCTCTTGTTAGCGAATTGCTCTTTACTTTGTTTTATCTTCATTTAATTGTATTTGTATTTTCTGCTTGTGCTAACGATAGTTATAGATGATCAACGAACGACTTCCACCATCTACGTCAAAGGCTATTCACCCCCTCTAGCTGGCCACCATCGGCCCTACATCCATGACTTGGAATTTCCATCATATAGTCAACCTCATGTCAACCATATAGTCAAACCATCGTCAGACATCAAAATACCACTCGAGTCAAACTCGAGTCCGGTCAATCATGACCCAGGTCGATTGTATCAACTATCTCCCCAAAACATTGTCAAACATCAAAACACTACTCGAGTCCAACTCGAGTCTGGTCAATCATGACCTGGGCCGATTGTACCAACATGTGAAACCCTCAGATCATATCATATATACATCCTCAGGTTGGTTTCCATTAAGGAAAGTTGTTTTCACATTCATCTGTCATATCTCATAATCAAAATAAGACGTCATGGCTAGGAGCATTCGAATGGATTTAAGCATAGTTACTGGTTAAAAGGTTTTGTCATAGTCAACACTTTGTCTTTGACGATAACCTTTTGCCACTAATCTAGCTTTATAAGTAATAATATTACCATCCATGTCGGTTTTCTTCTTGAAAACCCACTTACACCCTATAGGTGTTATGCCTTCGGGTGGGTCTACCAAGTTCCAAACCTGGTTTTCATACATGAAATCCATTTCTGATTTCATAGCTATTACCCATCTGTCCCTGTCTAAACTATTCAGTGCCTCATCGTAACTAGTGTTGGGTTTCCGGCACCGCGGCGTGTGTGTGTTCGATCATGTTTCGTAAACATGAACACAGCGGAAGCAATTAAAAAATAATAAATCTACATTTATTACAACACACACAACACACGCATGCTATTACAACAAGTGTAGACATAACCGTAAATTAAAATTGCAATAAAAGGAAATTAAACTACGTTATACCTTTCGTATGACGTGTAGCGGGAACGGCATCAACCGGAACGATTCTCGTAAGAATCGTCTCTATCCGTATCCACGCCGAGCTCCTCGGGATGACTTCGCCAAGCCACGAGCTTCGTCTTCGTACGGGTTACTAGCCTCGTGTTGAAGACGACGTGATCGAGAGATGATCACGGTCCGAATCCAAATTCGGACCTAAAAACAAGTCCTCAAGACTTGCTTCTCCGGAGAGGTATTCGTCAACCGATTGGCCAGATCGCCGTCCTCCACCTCAGAGGATTACCGGAGATCAAATCCCGGTATGTTAGCCGCTGTCGGAGCACTAACCGTCGTCAAGCGATGCTCCGGAGGAGAAGAAGCTGTCAGAAAACTGGACAGCTTGGTGGAAGAGTAGGCGCCCGGCCAAAACCAAGGAAGCAAAGTGCTCACCTTGATGCCAAACCTAAGGAGGATGACCGGAACTCTTCCGGCAGCAGCTCGGCGCCGGAGGAGGAAGGAAGCAACCTTCTTGGCGCGGTTGGAGGACCTTTGGCGGCGAGTTGGGTAGAGGGTTGGCGCCAAGTTTGATTAGGTTTAGGGTTAGGGTTTAATCCTATTTTATAGAGAACTAATTCTCTTAGTGGTTAATGGATCATATCCATAAAGCCCGTTAACCCGCTCCATTAAGATAAGTTAAAATAAACCAAACCATGATGGTTTATTTTAAGTTAAAACGAACCGAACCAACTTTTGGTTCATTCGTTTAATATAAACCAAACCCTTTGGTTTATTCTCATCCATTGGATTAGGACCAAACCATTTTGGTCCATCCATTATGTCTTCATAAGACCACGGCCCATCCACGCTTCCATTGCAGTGAAACAATTTCATGCTCGCTTTATGTTTGGTCAACCAAACATAGTTTCTCTCGATGCGAGAATCCCATTCTCAAGCTCGTTTTAAATCCTTTGGATTACACTCGTTGTCGCGTGTGACCAAATAGGTTCTCGGTTTATGTTGGCCGTCTATAATTAACCATTAATTATAGAGCGATCATGAGTGGCACCTAGTAGTACATCATGATCCCCAATTAGAGAAAAGATCAGCGGTTGATCGAACTATTTACGAAACCCTTGATGCTTCGAATGAATAGATGTGCCCCATTCCCTTCACTCATCTTATACCCACTTGGTTCGGGACATGGTCTATTGTGCCGATCCCCACTAAGTGACTCGTCACACCTAGCCCAAGTATCATTTCCTCGTCCTCAGTTCTAGTTACTCCACATGTATCGAAGAGTACCTTACTCTAAACATGTAATGCTTTGGCAAAGACTTTAGTAACAATCCGACGAGAGGCCATGGGTATACATCTCCTCGCGAGTGGTGAATCCTTTATAGGCTATTCAAACACCTTCGATCGCCGACTTATACCCAATCATCCGGGTCCACATCTCCTTAGAGATGTTTGCTTAAGATGTCAAAGCATAAGTCTCCATGATCAAGATGACTTGAATAGCAAGTCGAAAGGAACATCGCACTTAAGCCCGCGATGAACTTCATTGACATATCTATATAGAGAACCATATGAAGTCTTACGGTGGTCCTCGATGAACTAGTTACCATAACTAGCGTCGCGATTAAACTCCGGACATCACTATGTCTCGGCCGGTGAGAATCAATTTGCTTGGATACACCAAGGAGTATACCTCGTGCTAGTCTCGGCGAAATTGATGGTGTCCAAATCCATCAATTCATCGACTAGGGATAATTAGATACATCACAATTACACATGTAGAGATACTCACTAGTTGTGATCCAATCACAAATTCTCTCATCTTTGTGAATCGTATCGTGGACATTGATAAATGAGTTTAAGATCCAATCAAATACATTAAACATGTATACTCGAATAGTGAATCTTCATTTATCATATAAATGGTTCATACATAAGCGATTGCCTTAGGACATCTCTCATATATTACTAACAGACTCCCACTTGGCCTAATGCCAATCGCTACGGTATCCAATACCATAAGCTCTAACATGACCCTCAAACTTACTTTGAGGTAATGCTTTATTCAAAGGATCCGCTAAGTTCCTTTCAGTGGGAATTTTCTCGATTTGTATTTCATTCCTACTTATGATCTCTCTGATAAGATGATAGCGGCGAAGCACATGTTTGGATCATTGATGAGACCACATCAAGTTCATAGATGAACTACTTGATCCAAACCGCTTCCTTCTTTGCTTCAAGTAGCAACGTATTACGCCTTAGTGGCGAGAATCCGCTATAGTGTCAAGCTTGGAACCTTTCCAACTTATTGCGCCTCCATTCGGTGAATACATACCGACAAAGACATGGAATCATCCTATGCATGCGAGTTGGCATCCGTATACCCACGTATCACCATGTACCCTTCTCCATATATTAGGAACACATCCTTAGTTCTTCTCAAGTACTTAAGGATCGTTTTAACAGCCGCCCAATGATCCATTCCTGGATCAGACTGGTATCTGCTCGTGACACTCAGAGCATACGATACATCGGGCCTCGTACATAACATACATGATAGATCCTATTGCGGATGCATAGGGAATCTTACTCATGCAAATCCTCTCGTCTTCTGTGCGCGGACACATAGACTTCGAAAGGTGTACCCCATGCCTGATGGGCAGATAACCTTTCTTGGATTCCGACATGCTAAACCTCTTTAGCACTCGGTCTATATATGTAGACTGCGAAAGACCAAGCAACCGTTTCGATCTATCTCTATAGATCTTAATCCCAAGGATGTAGGTTGCTTCTCCCAGATCTTTCATGGAGAATGTCTTGGATAACCAAACCTTAACTGACTGTAAGATTGACACATCGTTTCCTATAAGTAATATGTCATCGACATACAATACTAGGAACACGACTGCACTCCCACTAACCTTCTTGTACACACAAGGTTTGTCTGGATTTTGTGAGAAATCAAACTTTTTGATCGTCTCATCAAAATGGATATTCCAGCTCCTGGATGCTTGCTTCAATCCATAAATGGATCGTCGCAATTTGCATACCTTGGTTTTATCAACCGATGTGAAACCCTCAGGCTGTATCATATACACGTCCTCGAGCAGGTTTCCATTAAGGAAAGCTGTTTTCACATCCATCTGCCATATCTCATAATCATAATGAGTCGCTATGGCGGGAGCATCCGAATGGATTTAAGCATAGCTACAGGCGAATAGGTTTCGTCATAATCAACACCTTATTTTTGACGATATCCTTTCGCCACCAATCTAGCCTTATAGGTAATCACATTACCATCCATGTCGGTTTTCTTCTTGAAAACCCACTTGCACCCTATAGGCTTTATGCCTTCAGGTGGGTCAACCAAGTTTCAAACTTGGTTTTCGTACATGGAATCCATTTCCGACTTCATGGCACCAAGCCACTTATCCCTTTCTGAACTTGTCAGCACTTCTTCATAACTGGTAGGCTCCTCATCATCAATGAGTAACACGTCGTTCGATTCACTTACGAGAAATCCATATCTCTCAGGAATATTGCGTGTTCTACGGATCTCTGAAGATGTGGTGTTACAATAGGTCATTGCTCGATCACTATGAGTTGTCTTTGTTGTGCTTCACCAGTATCTCATCAATGTCTATTTGAGTCTCTCGAGCCTCCTCAAGCTCGACGACTCCCACTTTTTCTTGCAAGAGAAACTCTTTCTCTAGAAACACGCATGCCTTGAAACAAACACCTTTTGTTCCACAGGATGATAGAATTGGTAACCCCTTGTTTCCTTAGGGTATCAATAAATAGACATTTATCGGACTTAGCATCCAATTTGTCGTCTGATCGCTTCACATAAGCGAGGACAACCCCATATCTTCAAGTAAGATACATGAGGTTTCTTACCATTCCATATCTCATATGGAGTAGTTGAGACTACCTTGGTAGGCATTACATTTAACAAGTAAATGCAGTATGCCCCAAAGGACTTGGGAAGAGTTGCATGATTCATCATTGACGACCATGTCCAACAAGGTCGATTCGCCTCTCGGATACACCATTATCTTTGTGGTGTATAGGCGGAGTCCATTGAGACAATATGCCATTGTCTCTTAGATAATCAAGAAACTCTTGACTTAAGTATTCACCACCTCGATCCGATCGAAGTATTTTAATACTCTTGTCATGTTGTTTCTCTACTTCTTTTCTGAATCCTTTGAACCTTTCAAAGGCTTGGACTTGTGTTTCATCAAGAACACATACCCAAACCGTAGTGATCATCGGTGAAGGTAATGAAGTAGCTATAGCCTCCTAATGCTTGAGTTGACATAGGTCCACATACATCAGTATGTATTAGACCTAGTAACTCTCCCACTCGTTCACCTTTTCCAGTAAAAGGTAACTTAGTCATCTTGCCTTTTAAGCATGATACGCATGTATCGTATGAATCCAATTCAAACGATTCCAGAATTCCACATCGGTGTAATTTGGACATGCGTTTCTTGCTTATATGGCCAGGACGACAATGCCACATATAGAAGTCAATTTGATTATCCTTTCGAGCACGCATGTTGCTCGCCGATGAAAAATGTCCTTTGAATCGTCCAGCGTATAAACACCATTGCTTAAAGTTCGGTCCCATAAGAACTCCATTCAAAGTTATGTAACAACAATTGTTACTAAAGTCAAATGGTACCCATTTCTATTTAAAGAAATAGAAATGATGTTCTTTATCAACGAAGGAACATAAAAGCAATTGTCCAGTTCTAAGACAAGTCCTACAGGGAGTTCCAACAAATACGTTCCGATGGCGAGTGCAGCAACCGTTGCTCCATTCCCAACACGTAAATTTGACTCTCCCTTGACGAGTCTTCTTCTATTCCTTAGCCCATGTATGTCATTACATATATGTGAGCCACACCCAGTATCAAATACCCAAGTGTCTAAGGAAATAGAATGACAATCAATAAAGAAGATTTCTGAAGAAGATGGGGCATCCGATGCCTTATCCTTCTTCACGGACTCAAGATAAATCTTGCACTTTCTTCGCAAATGGCCCTACTTGCCATAATGATGGCAAGTGCCCTTTTGTGCTAGTTCTACCTTCTTAGCCTTTCTCTTCTTTCCCTTCTTACATTGTTCCTTTGACTTCCTCTTAGAACCTTTCTTGAGGAATCAACTAACAACACCGTCCCCCTCGCTCATGCTTCTCGAGAAGACTCCCACGGTCTTGACGGCTATTGAGCGATACCACGAGATGAACCTCCTAGCATCTCGGAGGTGAAGAGGAGCTTTGAGACTTGAACCTTTGAATCTCACTTGCTCATCAACCAACTCACAAAGATGAAGGACTACGATATGAGCATCCATATGCTCATGCTTTGCTTCGTAGCTTGGGTTCCATCGTGGCTAGCATGATGCAACTCATTTGTTGAGAATCACTCACATGTTTACGATAGGCCAACAATTGGTCGAGTTGCATCGTCACTAGAGGATGGGCGGAAGAGGCGCGAGGACATACATTGCAAGCTTTTCCACCTTGAGAACAATTCTCAAGTTTCTAAGCTAGTCCAAGAAGTTCGGCCCGATCAATTTATTTGAATCCAAAATGGAGCATAAATTCAAACACATCATGATCAATTTATTGACCTAGAAATACAAAGCGAGCATATATGAGAAAATGATTTTAAAATGCATCAATATACATTTATAAATCCCATTCATTTTTGAATTTCAAAAACCCCAAAATCACTTGGAGATTGTAGGTCCATCTCGAATGGGCTGATATCCATCATAGTTATGAACAACCTTGGAGAGTCCAACAAGCCATTCTTAGCTATGATGGTAGGTATCATCTATACCGATTGCATATCACGTATATGCAACTATCACAATGTGCTATCAACTAATTGAATGTTCACACATACATCGGGTTGTTAACACATTAACAAGTATGCATCATATGCATAGCACCCAACTTCACCTCCTTTACATCGACCTTGGAGAGAGTCCAACAAACCGATGCTCGGTTAAAGCCAACCCATTAATCGGGACATAGTTTTAATATGGTTAGAGCGCATTCAACCAATTAGCCCAGCTTGGAGAGAGTCCAACAACCAAAGCTAACGATTGACCTCTGACTCTTACCATATTAGTATTAAACTATTCCATGGTTTGAACATGTTGGGTTGTAGGGCTTGGAGAGAGTCAACAACCCAAACAAGAAGCGGAACTACTGGTTCTAACCATATTAATGGAAGGTGTAGGCTTTAATATTGATTAAGGGTTTTATGTCTCATCCTCTTTGCATGCAAATAACTATTATCTACATGGCATGGCATACATGGCATACATCTACATGTCACGACACATGGCATAATGTTATGCATCTAATGCAATTACATGGCATACAATTATGTCATGTATATATTTCCTTATATGTCATAACTATTTATGGAAATAAAATATGTTTAAGATTTGATTCTCCAAATCAAATCATAATTAAATTAGGAAACAAATTTCCAAATCTAATCACATATTTTATTCATGGAATTATTTGATTAAGGAAAATCTATTTAGAAACCAATTTCCTAAATCATTAAAACTACTTATGGAAATAAAATATTTTAAGATTTGATTTCCCAAATCAAATCATGATTAAATTAGAAACAAATTTCGAATCTAATCAAATATTTTATTTATGGAAAATATCAATTTCCATAAATACTTCAACTTTCAAAAGTGGAAGATTTCCATAAATACTTCTAGACTTTCCAAAATTGAAAAATTTCCATAAATACTTCTAAATTTCCAAAATTAGAAAATTTCCAGAAATACATTATGACTATCCTTAAAACCATTTTTACGATTATGTGAAACACAACACAGGCTCGATACCCTTTGTTGGGTTTAAACCTTGACGTGTGTGTGTTCGATCGTATTTCGTAAACATGAACACAATGGAAGCAATTAAAAATAATAAATCTATATTTATTACAACACACACAACACACGCATGCTATTACAACAAGTGTAGACATAACCGTAAATTAAAATTTGCAATAAAAGAAATTATCTACGTTATACCTTTCGTATGACGTGTAGCGGGAACGACATCAACCGGAACGATCCTCGTAAGAATCGCCTCTATCCGTATCCACGCCGAGCTCCTCGGGATGACTTCGCCAAGCCACGAGCTTCGTTCGCACGGGTTACTAGCCTCGTGTTGAAGACGACGTGATCGAGATGATCACGGTCCGAATCCAAATTCGGACCTAAAACAAGTCCTCAAGACTTGCTTCTCCGGAGAGGTATTCACAACCGATTGACGAATCCTTCGCCCTCCACCTCAGAGGATTACCGGAGATCAAATCCTCGTATGTTAGCCGCTGTCGGAGCACTAACCGCCGCCCAAACGATGCCCGACGAGGAGAAGAAGCTGTCCAGAAAACTGACAGCTTGGTGGAGGAGTAGGCGCCGCCAAAACCAAGGAAGCAAAGTGCTCACCTTGATGCCAAACCTAAGGAGGATGACCGAACTCTTCCGCAGCAGCTCGACGCCGAGGAGGAAGGAAGCAACCTTCCGGACGCGTTGAGGACCTTTGGGCTGGGCGGCAGCCTGGAGTTGGGCGCCGAATAGGAGAGGGAGGTTGGGCGGCCAAGTTTGATTAGGTTTAGGGTTAGGGTTTAATCTCTATTTTATAGAGAACTAATTCTCTTAATGGTTAATGGATCATATCCATAAAGCCCGTTAACCCGCTCCATTAAGATAAGTTAAAATAAACCAAACCATGATGGTTTATTTTAAGTTAAAACGAACCAACCAACCTTTGGTTCATTCGCTTAATATAAACCAAACCCTTTGGTTTATTCTCATCCATTGGATTAGGACCAAACCATTTTGGTCCATCCATTATGTCTTCATAAGACACGGCCCATCCACGCTTCCATTGCGACTGAAACAATTTCATGCTCGCTTTATGTTTGGTCCAACCAAACATAGTTTCTCTCGGTCTGAGAATCCCATTCTCAAGCTCGTTTTAAATCCTTTGGATTACACTCCAACACCGTGTGACCAAATAGGTTCTCGGTTTATGTTGGCCATCTATAATTAACCATTAATTATAGAACGATCATGAGTGGCACCTAGTAGTACATCATGATCCCCAATTAACCGAAAAGATCAACGGTTGATCCAGAACTATTTCTGAAACCCTTCAGTAGCTTGAATGAATCGTGCCTCATTCCCTTCACTCATCTTATACCCACTTGGTTCTGGACATGGTCTATTGTGTCAGTCCCCACTAGGCTGACTACGTCACACCTAGCCCAAGTATCATTTCCTCGTCCTACGGATTCTAGTTACTCCACATGTATCGAAGAGTACCTTACTCTAAACATGTAATGCTTTGGCCAAAGACTTTAGTAACAATCCGACGAGGCCATGGGTATACATCTCCTCGCAAGGAGTGGTGAATCCTTTATAGGCTATTCAAACACCTTCGATCACTTCGACTTATACCCAATCATCCCGGGTCCACATCTCCTTAGAGATGTTTGCTTAAGATGTCAAAGCATAAGTCTCCATGATCAAGATGACTTGAATGCCGCAAGTCAAAGGAACATCGCACTTAAGCCACAGTAAGAACTTCATTGACATATCTATATATGCAGAGAACCATATGAAGTCTCACGGCTGGTCACTCCAATGAACTAGTTACCATAACTAGCATCCACGATTAACTCCGGACATCACTATGTCTCCAGCCAGTGAGAATCAGCTGCTTGGATACACCAAGGAGTATACCTCGTGCTAGTCTCGTGAATTGATGGTGTCCAAATCCATCAATTCATCGACTAGGATAATTCCGATACATCACAATTACACATGTAGAGATACTCACTAGTTGTGATCCAATCACAAATTCTCTCATCCGTGAATCGTATCGTGGACATTGAAGAAATGAGTTTAAGATCCAATCAAATACATTAAACATGTATACTCAAATAGTGAATCTTCATTTATCATATAAATGGTTCATACATAAGGCGATTGCCTTAGGACATCTCTCATATATTACTAACAACTAGTAGGTTCTTCATCATCTATGAGCAACACGTCATTAGATTCACTTATGAGAAATCCATATCTCTCAGGAATTCTACATGTCCTACTAGATCTACGAGGAGGTGGTGTATTATCAGGTTCAGCTATTACCTCATCCGAATGAGTAATCAGCTATGGTTTTTGACTAGGCATCTCTTCTGTGTCTACCGGAGTCTCTTGAGCTACACTTAGTTTAACCTCACTCCCATTATTTTCCTATATGAGAAACTCCTTCTCTAGGAATACAGCATGCCTTGAAACAAACACTTTTTGTTCCAACGGATGATAGATTTGGTAACCCCTCATTTCCTTAGGGTAACCAATAAATAGACACTTATCAAACTTTGCCTCCAGCTTGTTTGATACTGTCCTCTTCACATAAGCAGGACAACCACATATCTTCAAATAAGATAAATGAGATTTTCTACTATTCCACATCTCATATGGAGTAGTAGAGATTGCCTTAGTCGGGACTCTATTTAACAAGTAAACAGTGGTTTCGAGTGCGTAACTCCAAAAGGTTTTTGGAAGACTTGCATGCTGCATCATTGACCTAACTATGTCCAACAAGATACAGTTTCACCTTTCATCCACACCATTATGTTGTGGCATGTAAGGTGGAGTCCTTTGGGACAAGATGTCATTGTTCCTTAGATAATCTTGAACCTCTTAGCTTAAGTATTCACCACCTCGATCCAATCGAAGTACTTTAATACCTTTCTCAAGTTGTTTCTCTACTTTCTTTCTAAAATCTTTAAACCTTTCAAAGACTTCAGACTTGTATCTTAACAGATACAAATACCCATAACGTGAATAATCATTGATAAAGGTAACAAAGTAGCTATAACCTCTTATGACATGAGTTGACATTGGTCCGCATACATTGGTATGTATAAGGTCTAATACCTTAACTGCTCGTTCACCCTTTCCTTTGAAAGGTAGTTTAGTCATCTTTCCTTTTAAGCATGAAACACATGTGTCTAATGAATCTGATTCATAAGACTCCAAAATGCTAAGCCTATGCAGTTTGGACATGTGTTCATTGCTTATATGGCCAAGACGACAATGTCGTAATTGTGAGGTTAATTGATTATCTAACTTAGCATGTTTTCTATTTGATTCGATATTGAATATCTTGTTGGATGTTATCTAACATGTAGATTCCATTATTTAATATCCCAGTAGCATAAAGAATACCATTTAACATAATGTAACAACAATTCTTATAAAACGTCAAATGATAACCTTTCTTATTCAAACATGAAATAGAAACAATGTTCTTTATTAATGCAGGAATATAAGAACAATCATCAAACTCTAACACTAGTCCTGAAGGAAGTCACAACATATAAGTACCCTTGGCTACTGCAACAACTTTTACTCCATTGCCAACCCTTAGATCTGCTTCTCCCTTAACCAATCTTCTTCTGTTTCTCAGCCCTTGTATGTCATTACATATATATGAGTCACACCCGGTATCTAATACCCAAGTGCTAGAAGAAATAGTATGACATTTGATAACAAATATACCTGAAGTAGATTGGGCATCAGATGTCTTTTTCTACTTCAGTGACTCTAGATACTGCTTGTAGTTTCTCTTCCAATGTCCATCCTTGCCATAATGATGACAGGTGCCCTTGGGAGTTATTTCTTCCTTCTTTGCATTTTTCTTCCCTTTAGCTTTGGTTTTTGACTTCCTCTTAGAACCTTTCTTTGAGGAGTCAATCAGCATCACCGCCTTTTGTTCTTTAGCAACAGATGACTCCACTGTTTTGAGCATATTGATCAATTCAGGAATCGTGGACTCAATCTTATTAATCTGATAGTTCATCACAAATTGTGAATAGCTACCAATCAGATTATGAAGAATTAAGTCAATACTTAATTCATGGTCAATGAAAAATCCTAATGATCCCAATCGCTCAATATAGCTATTCATCCTTAGTGCAAACTGCACTGCAGATGAGCCTTCCTGCATTTTTGAGCGAAAGAGGAGCTGGGTGACCTCGAACCTTTCAGATCGTGCCTACTCATCGAACAACTCTCGAAGATAAAAGACAATTATATTAGCATTCATATGCTCATATTGCTTCTGTAACTCAGGAGATATCAACGCTAGCATAATGCAACTCGTCATCTCAGAGTCAACAAAATGTTTCTGGTAAGCTAACTTTTAGTCACCAGATGCATTGTCTGCAGGAGGTTTGAGAAGAACCTCTTCAAGGACATAAGCTAGCATTTCAACCTTGAGAACAATTCTCAGATTGCAAAGCCAATCCAAGTTTGGCCCAGTCAATTTGTTATTATCCAAAATTGAACGTAAATTAATAAAGGTTGACATGTTGTTCTAATTAGTACCTAGACATACAAAAAAAGGTGTATAAGAGAGATGGGTTTATAGTAATGTAAACAATTTACATTAACAAGAAACTACCACTATTTTTATCAAATTCAATAGCCCTCACTTTGAACAAGTCATTCATAGTCATAATGTTAGGTATCAACAATAACCATTATATATCAAATATATAACTATCACTTTATGCTATCAACTAATTGAATGTTCACATATACATTAGGTTGTTAACTCATTAACATATATACATCCAATACATATCACCTAATTGTGCTTCTATCCACATTGACCTTGGAGAGAGTCCAACAAATCAATGCTTTCAGTTAGGGTCGACTCATTAATCGTGAGATCGAATTTAAATGATTTGAACACATCCAATTTACAAGCCAGACTTGGAGAGAGTCCAACAACCCAAACTTGAAATTGACCTCTGGTCCTTACCATTTAAAATAAACATCGAATTTCGTATGAATTGAATATGCTCGATGTCATGTCAGGCTTAGAGAGAGTTCAACAACCCAAACACGAAAAAGAACTCTGGTTCAACCATATTAATGGAAGGTGTTAGCCCTAATATTTGCATGAGGGATTTCAGGTTATTATGAGTCTTATCTATAAAAGGAAATAAATCTAAATATGGAAAAACCAAGGTCACATTAGGAAATAAATTTTTCGACGTGAATGTGAGTCTATGCTTAGGCTCTAACGATACGGCCAACACCTTTGGTATTTCTAGGTGCATCCTCGATATTTCCTTTTTTAGGTTACAAACATATCCTATATGTAAAATCAAGCATACTTTAATCTATCATATAGATAAACATGACACAGGGATATTAAAACATTAAACATGCTTTAAACATTCTCTTATAATTTGCAATCTATGTCAAACGAACAAGGTGACTCTGATACCACTTTTTGAAGATTCCATGATCATACGCAGCGAAATAAAATGAATAAAATAATTTTATTCCATCCCAGACATCCCCTGGGGGTCAAGAAAACTTGCTTTAGCATAATCGCATGAAAACACACAAGGAGAAGGAGAAGTTATACCTTTGGGATTCTTTTGAATCCATCGAAACCACAAGCAAGACCAATGGGTCTTGCCTCTATCAGTATCCACGTCGGGATCACCTGAGACAACTCCTAGAGTAGTAATCCTTTGTCTCTGATTAGTGCTAGCCAATCGACGGAGACAAGAGAAGAGGAGAGAGGAAAAACGACTACCAAGGGAAAACCTAAACCAATTCTATTTCCAAAGATTATCAAGGGATCTATTTATAAATCTCTTGATTAAGTCATCTTAGGAGGCTTAAACGGAACATATCTTACCATAATTATCCCATAATTAAGGTAAGAACAATCCAGGAATTTTCCATAAGAGAAAATCTTCAAAATCGATGGAGACACGACACGACCGTGTGGATTCACATGGCCTGCCCATGTGGATTCACATGGTCGTGTGGATTCACATGGCCTGCCCATTTGTCTTTCTGGGTGCAACCTAGACTTTGACCGCTTTTGGCCAAAGCCAGGCACGACCCGTGCTAGGTTAGGCACGACCGTGTGAGGCTCTGTATGATCCATTTGACTTCGTTTAAGTGCGATATAGTCGTGCTAAGTCCGACAAGGCCATTGGAGGTTCTATAGCCTCCGTTTTGCACCTCCTTGGTCTGGTCCAACCAGACATATTCTCTCTCAAAGAGAATCTCATTCTCAGACTTGTTTTACATCTTGAGATCACCCGTAGTGCGTGTGACCCAATAGGTTTTCGGTTATGTTGGTCATTCATAATTAACCCCTTAATTATGAATAGATCATGAGTGACACCTAGCAGTACATCATGACCCCCAATTGACCGAAAAGTCTAAATCGACTTCAGAACATTTTCTGAACCCTTTAGCAGCTTCAGTTATTCGTGTCTTGTTCCTTTCACTCATCCTATACCTACTTGGTTCAGGACATAGTCTCTGTGTTTGTCCCCACTAGGCTGACTATGTCACATCTAGTCCAAGTTATTTTCCTTGTTTTGTGGATTCAAGTTACTCATACATGTTTCCAAGAAGACCATCTTCTTAACATACTTGCTCTGCCCAGAGACTACTGAGTAACAATCCTGACAAGAGGCCTAGGGTATACATCTCCTTTATCAGGAGTGGTGAATCCTCTATGACCTATTCAAATACCTTCGATCACTTTGACTTATACCCCAATCATCCTGGAATTATACCTACTATATAAATGGCTGCGAAGAAGTCAAAGTAAAAGGCACCATGATCAAGGCGACTTGAATACCTCAAGTCTAAGGAAGCTCACACTCAAGCTACAATGAGATCTTCAACGACATATAGAACCATATGAAGTCTCATAGCAGGTCACTCCAATGAACTAGTTACCATAACTAGCATCCATATTTTCACTCTCAGCATCCCTATGTTTCCATTCAGTGAGTACCGAATGCTTGGGTAAATCAAGGAGTATAATATGTGCTAGTCTCACAGAATTGATGATATCCAATCTCATAAATTCATCGACTAGGGATAGTTTCAATACTTGCATTTTTATACGTGATGAGATATCCACTAATTGTGATTCAATCACATTTTTCTCTCATGCTATATATCGTATTGTGGACTTCAGTAGATGAGTTTAAGATCCAATTAAATACATAGATAATATATACTCAAATAGTGAATTTTATTAATATCTTCTAAGGCGATTGCCTTAGGACACCTCTCAATTATATCAGTAAGGAGACAACCTTTGTTAGGAATCTTTACATGACATGCCACGTGTCATTATTAGAAGAGGTCGTTAGGGGACCAAGTATACTCCGCATGAAGAAGGAATCTCCCTAGTGGTCGCCGCCTATTGAGTCGTTACGCTCTCCGACTCGACTTACTTCTGCCCTCTACCATTCTCAGGTCGTCTTGCTCCCGAGTCGATTTACTTCGGCTTTAGACTCTTCCTGGATTGTCTTGCTCCCGATTGGACCCACTTCAGCCTTCTATCCTTCTCGAGTCGTCCCGATCCGGACTCGTCCCACTTTGGCCTTTCTGTGTCACTCCGCTCCCAACTTGACTTATTTCTACCCTCAATCCTTCTCGAGTTACCCCACTTCCGACTCGATTTATTTCTACCTTTCTCGAATCGCTTTACTTCTGACTCGGGCTACTTCAGCTTTAGACCCTTCTCGATCGGGTCGTTCTACTCCCGACTTGACTCACTTCAACCTTCTACCCTTTCTAAGTCGTCTCGCTCCCGACTCAGCTTTCGACTCTTCCTGAGTTGTCTCGCTTTCGACACGACTTATTTCTACCCTTGACTCTTCTTGAGTCGATCTGCTTTTGGCTTTGTTTATTTCTATCTTTCTCGATCACTCTACTCCTGATTCATTACGCAGTTCAATGGCTAGATTCTATCTATGTTTTTAATTACTCTTCGAATCTTGTAGACTAAATTATATCCGTGCTTACTGCATAGCGCTACTCAATTCTCATGCATTCCCTGGTGCCATTGCCAACCAACGCCACAAAAATCTTCCTTTAGCACCATTAATCATATGACTGAAAAGGGCAGCCTGCTGCAGTGATGTCCAGCTCATACACTGCAAATGGTTCTTTTCTCTCATTCAAAAAAAAAAACATCCATGATTAATCTCTCCATCAATTTTTTTTTTTAAACTCTACACTCACTAAAAAAAAAACTAAGTGGATTCAGGAATAATGGAACAAAATTACGAGTCAACTTGCAAAGTATGGTTGTTGGTAGTGCATTTGTATACTCGGTCTCCAGTTGTGGCCATCTTTTTGAACTCAGAATGTATTTTTCATGCCAATAAATAATCCAACTACCACATGTTTTTCATGGTATCATAATCCCAATTCCAGCATTGCCAAAACAATTATGAATATTCGATTCTTACCTCTTTGGTTTCTTCTTCTGCAGCTGGAAAAGAGCATAAATTGTCAAATAAGAAACATTATTCTTTTATGTTTATATTAAATGAAAATACGATCAAATTGGGATCTATAATATGTTTTGACCGGATGCTCCTATTAATTAGTTATCTAATAATTGTGCGTAAATAAATCTATCGAAGCGAGGAAATCGAAGAGCGGGTTAAAAAGCTAAAAAGAAAAATATATAAGCAGGCGAGGGGAAAGGGGAGATCGGAACGAGAACGATCTCTAGGGCTAACGAAGGAGCGCGATGGAGGACGGAGAACAGCCGACGGACACCGAGATGATGGAGGCGGGAGCGCAACATCTGCCTCAGCCGGCTGCAGCTCCCGCAGGGCAGGGCGGCCTCGACAACATCCAGTCGACCCTCAGCCACGGCGGCCGGTTCATCCAGTACAACATATTTGGAAACATCTTCGAGGTTACCTCCAAGTACAAACCCCCAATCATGCCCATCGGTAAGGGAGCCTACGGGATCGTATGGTGAGTTGCGTTCCTCTCTGGTTTTTCCCCTTCGAGATGGCGATACATCGGAATTGGTTTGCCCGAGGGTGATCCTGATTCTGCTTTATTTTTTTTTTCACTTGTACAGAGTTTGCCTGTCTGAATCTTTGTTTTCTTTTTTTTGGGTTATAGCTCGGCTTTGAATTCGGAGACGAGCGAGCAGGTTGCGATAAAGAAGATAGCAAACGCGTTCGATAACAAGATCGACGGGAAGAGGACTCTGCGGGAGATAAAGCTTCTCAGGCACATGGATCATGAAAATGTTAGTTTTTTGCTATGCTTCCTTCGTATCTTTTCTTCACCTTTTCCCAATTTGCTGTTTCCTGCAATTTTGGGAACTTCCATTTGTGAATTTCGGAGATTAATTGTTAAATTAGAAAATGGCCAGTTTCATGCAAGATGCCCATATTTCTTGTCACTTTTGGTTTTCATTATTAATTTAGTTGTTGTTGAGCGAGTAGGATTAACGAATTAATAAGAATACTCGTACATGCTAAAATTCTATGCAAGAAAAATCTAGCTATTGGTTTCATCTTTCCTTGGTGGCATTCGTACAAATTGTTAGTTAAATAAGTAACTGAATGATCTAATATGGACAAGTTCAAGAAGAACCATGATCCTATTAGCTATGATGACTCTGCTAGTGTTTAACGGTTCACCAATTTACTTTTTTTTTTTTTTTTGCTTTTTTGATTTGCTTGATAAAGGGATCACCGGATTGAAAGAATACAAAAGGCAACTGTTCTTGTAAAAGTTAGATTTGTGAACTTTTGACCACGTTTGAACAGCCTAGCCTACCATGCCTATCAACCCCTTTTACTGTCCTGGCTGGACATAAAAGGGACACACTCAATGTGCATGTTTAAAAAATGCAATTCCAGGTGCTATCACCGTTTTTATTGAGTAATAGATGGTAGGGGAATTTTGGTCAAACACATAATAGATGGTATAAAATATTCAAACTCAAGAATTAATAGCTAGGAGATATTTAAAGTTCCTTTTTTTAGTAACTCTTCAATATTGTAAAGAGCAGGGAGATGGAATTGTGTGATGGATTATAATTAAGTAGATTGAAACTGAACTGTGTTTATAGTTATTTTGTTAAAAAGGAACCCAGTGAAATTTGTTGTGCTATTAGGATCTTTTTGTAAATTTCTAATACTAATCTCCTATAACATAATTTATCATAAAAACTAGAAAGGAAAGCTGCAGCTTAACCTCTTTCCTGTTCCTCCATCTCTTTTTTAGAGTTTAGGATTGTACAATTTGAACCTCTGAACAATGAGCTGGCATTTTTTTCTAAGGTATTAATCAATAATATTTTACTTAAATTGTTTGCATGATGTGTTTGAAAGACATTTTTGCACCAACTTGAGGGGCACTATCGTAATGAAGATGGGTTGAGTGAAATTTGTTATTTGTTAGGGACACTTTTTTCGTTTTTTTATATTAATCTGAGAAGATAATCTAGGGTGAAAATGGAGAAGTGGCAAGTTGCCTCATTTTGTCCTCTATTACACCATATTGAGAGGTAGTATTGTAATAAAGAGAATAACCTGAGTGAATCTGTTATTTGATTAGTTACCTTTTTAATTTTTTGATATTAATATTTGATAAGATAATTTAGGGTGGAATATGGGAGTTTAACTAAGCTGTTTCCATCTATTCTATTGTTCTCTTCCTTATCTCAACTTTGAATTTCAATTATCGAAATGCATTTCTATTTCTTACAAAAGCTAATAGATTTATTTAATTGATTTTTCTTTTAAATGTTAAATATAGGTCATAATTAGGTATCATGGTCAATGTACAGAAGCACTAATTTTGATCTCGTTTGCTGGGGTATTACATGTCAAGGCAAAAGAAAAATTAATTTGATGTAGTTTCTTAAATGATTGTGATTTTTCTATGGTAATCTTAGTTTGAAAATCCACTTAAGACAGGCTATACAATGATCCTTTTATTGGCACTCGATGTTGATAAGTAGTGTTTGGAAGAGGGCTAGTAACAGAATAGGAATCAGTACAGGGTTGTACTGATTGGTAAATCAGATTTTCTGAGTGGAATGATAAATTAGAAGTTCTGTGAGAATATATGATATTGACGTAAGAAAAAAAATATTGATGAATGTTATAAAATTTAAAAAAATTCAAATAATAGTGATAATAAACTCTGCAATAGTTTTTTAGGTAAGATTGGTTTGTGCTAATTTTTTAACAGCAAATTTTCAAGATATTTTTATGATAACTGTAGCCTATATTGGTTGGTGAAAGTTTTATATTTGCAAAGTTTCAGAAGATCTGATTTTCATCACCTGGAGATACATTCTTTGTTCTGCAGATTAATGTGTCATCTTTGTGGTATAATATATGTTACCAACTTCAAATGCTATGTCAATGCTTAACAGCCAACTGCTTTAAGTCTGTCAAATTGAATAGGATGATTTGTCCCCGCATTGCTAAGAGTATTAGCTTTGGGAAGTAAATATATGTGCTCAGGAAATCCCTTCGTTTTGTTAGACAACAGAAAAATCTTGCAACTGCATCCAGCAAAACCTGATGGTTCTTTTATTTAGAATCCTATATATTATCTTTTTTTTTTTAAATGACATGTTGCATCAGCTCCACTAAGAATTAACGATTAGTTCACAAAAAAGTTGATCGTTTCATCAGGGTAATATTTTTATGTAAAATACAGATTGTTGCAATCAGAGATATAATACCACCTCCTGCACGGAACACATTCAATGATGTCTACATTGCTTATGAGTTGATGGACACAGATCTGCATCAAATTATTCGCTCAAATCAGGCTCTTTCTGAGGAGCATTGCCAGGTTCTGGTTTCTAATTATGTAATTGGAATATACATATTTAGTGTCCACAATTTGTAAAACTAATTATCTAACAACCTACTTGTTTTCTCAATATTAAAACAGGTAGGTTGGAATATACATTGTTGACTGCCTAAATTGTCAAGTTTTCTTTCTGTACAGTATTTCCTGTATCAGATTCTTCGGGGGCTAAAGTACATACATTCAGCAAATGTTCTTCACAGAGACCTGAAACCAAGCAATCTCCTCTTAAATGCCAACTGTGATCTGAAAATTTGTGACTTTGGGCTTGCTCGGACTACCTCTGAAACTGATTTTATGACAGAATATGTTGTTACAAGATGGTATCGAGCTCCAGAGCTATTGTTGAATTCTTCAGAATATACTGCAGCAATTGATGTCTGGTCTGTTGGTTGTATCTTCATGGAACTGATGGACCGGAAGCCTCTATTTCCTGGAAGGGATCATGTGCATCAACTAAGGTTATTGATGGAGGTATATTCTTTGAACCTAAAATTTGTTTGTAATCCATCTTCTAAGTCATTTCTAGTTTTGTAGCTAACTCATGCTTGCTTAGATTACAACAGTAACATTGCATTCTATGGTGTGATAAGTTTGTTATAGCCTCCTAGCTGGACCCAAGTAGTTTGCTGGCCCTTAACTGTTTGAAATCATGGTTTTTTGGTTTGTTTATTTATTTATTTATTTTGTATATGCATGTGTGTCAGTGGCTAATAATTGAAATTGAAAATATTAGGCTTTTGGTTTTTATTGATTTCTCTCACAATTGATATTGACTCATGATTTTGGTAGCTTTTTGATGGAAGCCGATGGGTAAACCCATCTGTTTAATCATTATCAAAAGCTAATATAAGCTAAGGACATGAAGAACGCTACATATTTTCCCCCCAGTTTTTTTAAGTCATACTTACATGAACTATATTAAGCATTTGACATCTGGAAAATTCGATGGCAATGTCTCAATCTTTCCATGTCTGGAAGTCATCTACTGGATGAAAGTGTCTAGAAAGCCAAACTTACTAAAATCCTAGTCTATATGAAATTTTGAGTTTTAGAGTCAGTTCAATGTCTTTTCCTTTCTCTGTGATCTTTTTGGTCTCATCTTTTTTTGATTCCTTATGTATAAGTTTTTAATGAAATTAGATATAACCAGGTTCAATGAATGTAAAGGAACTTTTGAGTTATTTTGTATCTGATATGTCTTACTAGGCTTACATTTTTAGCATGGATTTGTTGGCATGAAACTTAATCCAAGAAAATGCTACTCAAATTAGATCCTTTCCATAAGCTTTGATTGGATTTTGGGTTTGAATTGATTTTAAAGCCAGACCCAAACCTTGACAATCCTAAAATTTGTGGTCACTTTAATGTTCATTACCTTCATTTTGGAGGAATATTTGCTGCATTGCATGTTGTTTGCTGGTTTACATACATTTGATCTTTGTTTTGAATTTCCTCACGTGATGCAGCTTATTGGCACGCCAGATGAGACTGAATTGGATTTCCTGAATGAGAATGCAAGAAGATATATAAGCCAACTTCCCCGTCATCCAAAACAGTCCTTGCCTGAAAAATTTCCACATGTTAATCGTACAGCAATTGATCTTGTTGAAAAGATGCTAACATTTGATCCTAGGAAGAGAATAACTGGTACCTTTTATCTTTTACTAGTTTTCTCACTTAAAAAATTTAGTTTAGTAGTGCATGATTTCAAAACTTATCTATTTGTGATTAGTTTTGTATTTTGACACTTTCTATTAAAACAATGATTCATTATGAGGACCCTAACAAATATTCAGATTATCTCTTACAAGTCTGAATGGGAACTTGTGTTTGTTTTGTATGTGTGAAACTAAAAAAATCCAAGGGAACACATTGGAAGTTTAATAAAGAATGTTGTTTGAACATATGTTAGCTACACCTCACTCAGAAAATTTTTGACAATCTATTGATCGGTGTTTCATCTATTGTTTAACGTTGATTGTTGAATTTGATTCACTATTGGCAGTTGAAGAAGCTCTAGCACACCCTTACCTAGCATCTTTGCACGACAGCAGCGATGAACCAGTGTGCATGATGCCCTTCAGTTTCGACTTTGAACAGCATGCACTTTCTGAAGAACAGATGAAAGAGCTCATCTACCGGGAGGCCCTTGCATTCAACCCCGAGTATCAGCAATGAATACGATCTTAGTCCGCTTTATTAGTGCATTGAGTTTTTAGTCTGTGTAAAAGGAGTTGTTTGTATTGTATGGCACTATCTCTGATTTCTCAGTGTATATACGTATGTGCAGATAGTGCTACTCGCCATCTGTCTCCAGAACGCTGGAACTTGTTGATTTCGGGGGTGGTTGTACTACGGAAGCTTTTGATTAATTGAATTTACTTGTCAGTTGTCACATAGTTTGCCAATTGCCAGTAAGTTTGTTGACAAAAATAAACAATGTGTTGTATTTTTTGTGTTCCAATTCTAATGAAAAAGACTTAGGCGATGTTACTCATGATAATTCTACTACGTGAGCAGTTGAGTTGCTGATTGCAGCCTCTTTTACACTTCGTTTTGCTCGCAGTTGCCATAGTCTGCGTGACCTAGCGTTAGGCGGTGGCCATATGGCCTTAGTCTGACGTGGAGCATTTCTTTGATCTGCATTTATTTATTTATTTGTTTTTGCACCCCCTTACGAGATTGCGACATCGGTGGAGTCCGGAACGGGAGTAATTTACCAATTCGTCCCCTTTGTTGTTTGTTTTTTCCATAATTTATTTTTCGATAATTTATCAAAGGATGTATCTCAAATTTAAAATTGTTCAAACATAATTTCATAATTTTATATTTATTAAAATACATACTTAATTACTTTTTTATCTCTCTCGTCAAATAAATATGCAATTAATACTGAGATTGATATTGTATGTGATACTAGGAATTTAAATCTCATATCCACTGTGTTTCTGGAAATATAATTTCCAGTATCAATTTTTTTTTGTCAGTTGATATTGTACGTGGTGCTGAAAATTTAAATCTCGGCACCAATGTGTTCCTGAAAATATAATTCCCAACATCATCTTTTTCCTAGGACAGATTGATATTGTATATTATATTGGGAATTTAAATCCCAGAACTACTGTGTTCTTGGGAATTTAAATATTAGAATTACTGTATTTTTGAGAATATAATTTCCAATACCACTTTTTTTCTAAACGAATTTGATATTATATGTGGTATTGAGAATTCAAATTCTAAGATCACTGTGTTCCTAGAAATATAATTCTCAGCACTATTTTTTTTCGATCGATTTAATATCCATGTTTGGTGGGAGGAATAAAAAAGAAATAAGATGATGCACTTTTTGATAAATATAAAATTATAAAATACTATTTGAAAATTTTCAAATTTAGAGTGCACTCTCCGATGAATTACCGTTGTTTTTTACAACCAGCTTTCTAATTTTATCAAATCAGTGTTCATTTTATTTAATTTTTCGTCCAACATGCCGATTCCGACTCATTTTAATTGAAACCTTACACTTGCAATACGACTTTGTTTTCCCTTGCGAGAAATTAATTATTGGTTTGCCTTCTTTGTCACTTAAAAGGTACAGAAAGTGCAACTGTTACAAATACACACAAATCCCTATATAGTACCAACGTAAAGAGTAATGCTTACCTATTCAAACAAAATCTAACTTAGAACCTATGCCAGATAAGACTTTTCTTCCTTTTGTTTTAAATCAGACAAAATTGTGGTGGTTAGATGTTGAGTCAATCTATCTATAATTCTAATTATCTGAGTAGACAAGTCTTTTAAGTTAATTCAACTCCAGAGAAAAAAATTATAGAAAAAGAACCTAGGCTATTTTAAGTAAAAAAATTCTACTCTCTCTTACTTACTAGTATAATTTTTAAAATCAAAATATGTAAATTTTTAACCTTAAAATAATTAGAAAATAAACTGTGGAAGAAAATGAATGATTTGAGAAAACAAAAAATGATGCTTTTTTTACAAAATAAAACCAGAAATAGAGGCGTGTTGTAAAATCTACAAAGCAAATGAATCGATAGAAATATGGAAACGATTCATTTATTTTATTTGAGCTTGTATTCCATTTACCTGTTTTATTTTATTTTATTTTATTTTCAAACAAAAAAAATGGAATGCTTGGTCTACGTCAAATTTGTACGCTGTTATGCAACCTAAAAATCTCGGCAAGCAACCAAAATCAAAACCCATGCCATCTAACATCGAACGTGGCAATTGGAGTAAGCAACCCATTATTAATCGAATAAATCAAATTGATTAAATCGAAATCAAATCAAATAATTTTTTTTAATTAATCGAATCCATCAAATTTTTTAACAAAATCGAACTGATCAAATGGATAAAAAATCAATTAATTCGGCCAAAAAAAATCCAACATCAATCGATTGATGAACATCAATTGACTGATACATACCAATTGACTTAGACAGTCAATTAAAAAATATTATATACTCAATTAGTCTATCGATACTAACCAATTGAGTGGATAATCAATTAGAAAAATATTCTATGCTCTTCAACATCTTTAGTCAATCGAATGATTTTAATTGACTGATATACATTAAAAGTTCGTCTCAAAAGCATAATTACACCAACAATCTCTTAATTTTTAAGCTTGACAATCTATTTAAGTTTCTACTTTTTAACAATATTTTTAAATATTCTACAATCATATCATGCAAAGTTATTCCATAAATTTAAATTAACTACTTCTCCCCCTTTGACAAATATTAAAAAAGGAGAGCAAACATAAAACTCCCAGACTATAATCATGCACTCGACACAAAAGAAGAAATATAAATAACATATCAAATAAAAAAACCAAACACACACCTATTCAAACTCACAATTGAACAATAATATTGAAATGATATATAATTTAGTCAGAACTCAAATTATACATTCACTTAATAATAATCTTTTATAAAATACATCAAACAAAGTATAATCATATAACAAAACACTAAACTACCAATTGACATCACATCATTAATTGAAGCCTGAGGTGGTTGAGGAGGTGGGCCAGGTGGCAGCTGTTGACCCTAAGTCTAATCCCCTAGCATCTCGTAGATGTAGAGCTGACATTGCTAGAAAGTCTAAAATCGAGATTGCATCTGAACTATCCAAGTGTCATAAGTGGAGTATTTTATACTGAGCTCCTCAAGTTGAGTGTCAACAGCTAAAACTCCTCAAAACGTGACTCAAGACGTGTAAAATGATCTGAGATACTCTCACAAGGCTCGTCAAATAACATAAAAGGTTCCTCTTCCTGGGCATAGGGTCCTTCATCAGCCTCCTCACATTGTTGTCGCACATCCTCCCACTCCATCATGTGAAAACCCTTTTTTCATGTCATCCAGTGAGAAGTTCCGCAATGTGATCCAATCATATGTGTTTGTCATCGACTCTAAGGAACCCTCAGAGATATTGATGTCTAATGATGGGAGTCATGTAATGATAACATTTCCTAAAGGCATGTGAACCTTGCCTTGAATAGATATAATGAAATGGACAATACAACATTTATTTCTACAAAGACATATATCATGAACAAGTGAGGAGGTAATACCAAGGTCAATCCATGAGTGACTATGGGAAAAATATATCTAACAATGACCTTATAGAGGATATTATCAGGAGCAGACAATGCATTGACCAAAAATAAATTCTTGCATTTGTTATATGATTGATGATAAAAATGTTCATACATGTTATTCATATTGAATTGATCAAATGGAGAGGTGAAAGGTTCTCCTAAAAAGGGATAGAAAACAAAAGTGTCAGTCGATAGTCGACATTCCAAGAATTTTTGAAGGATTTATGGAGTAAAATTCAAATCGTGTTAAGCCACGTGAGTCCGATATGATGGTTCATTACCAATTTTCCTATGTTTGCAATAAACTATTTTTTTAATTGATAATGTCGAAATTTTTTGAAAATATCACAATAATAAATGTAGGATCATGAGTTTCGAGAGAGGGAGGGTGAATATCAGAGATTATATAAAATTTCTATTTTAACTTTTAAAAAACTTTTCTCTTATCTTTTAGAAATATAAGAGTTTTGCAGCAAAATAAAAAACAAGATAAGACATGTAAACAAGTCCTTTACTTTGTTCACAACCCAAGATGGTGTTAGGAATGTTGCGCCCGCTAGAGGGGGGGGGGGTGAATAGCGTCGTTGATGGAACTCGATCGCGTGCTTGCTACAAAACTTGTTATACGCAGCGGAATAATAATAATAAAACAAATACAATAAAAACACAAACACAACAATTACATAATGATATAACGTGGTTCGGAGCCGAATGGTTCTTACTCCACGGATCGGGCTCTAAAAGCCCTAGTAATGCAAACACGCACTACTAATCACAAATACTCCTTCTCGGAACAATCCGGAGATGGAGAAACCTAGTACAAGTATTCTTACAATAATAAGAATGAAATACAAGCAATTATAAATGAAATACAACAAGAAAAGTAAATAACGCTTTACAAAAACTCTTTTGGATGCTTGCTTGTTGATTGCCTTAGACTAGCCTTGAAGACCATAATTTGCAATAGCAAATCGCTCCAAATCGTCCAAGAAAACCAGTGCTCAATCCTTCCCTCCGTGCTCCTTTTAAACATACAACCTGAGCTGGATTTCACCTATCAGTCGACTGCTCAGGACTATCAGTCGACTGATGCCACTGTTGTCGTGAGACAACGGCTAGATCCACACTGGAAAAATCCAATAGATCCATCATCAGTCGACTGATCATTCCCATCAGTCGACTGATAGAGCCTTCACTCGACTGTTAACTCCAACAGTCGAGTCCGACTCCATTCTATGCCCGAATTCTCGAGCATCAATCGACTGATCACCGATCGCCGCTCGAGCGTGCCAAGAATGATTGCCTTCCTATGGCGGTATCCGCTGTGGCACTTCGCAGTCAAACCCTAGTTGACTCACACCAGTCGACTGACCCATGGTCCCCAATCAACTGATACACCTCAAACATGAGGTTTTAACCCAAGTATGGTGCCCCCATACTTGCTAGACCACCCGTAGCCTAGACCTAAGCCTTCTAGTCACCTCCGTCAGCCTCGCGCCTATCGGATCCCTCCAAGTCATCCATGACTTGTTTATCCATATGCTAGCCTTCAGGTGCTTCCATCAGTTATTGTCATGCTAACGGTGTGTACACTGCCAAGGCACATTGGACTTACGCTGCCAAGACTCCCGTTTGGACTTTACGGCACCAACCATTGGACTTATGCTACCAAGACTTCACCCTTGGACTTTACGCCACCAATATTCCCCTTGGACTTCTCAAATGGCAAGACTCAAGCTTGGACTTTCCCTTGCCAACCCATGTTGGACTTTCCATGCCAAGACCCATGCTTGGACTTTACATGACAATGGTCAAACCATCGTTAAACATCAAATACTAACCTTGGTCGATTGTGTCAGCAATCTCCCCAACACATGTCAGACATCAATGTCAGACATCCATGTCAAACATCAAAACACTTACTCGAGTTAAACTCGAGTCTGGTCAATCATGACCTGGGCCGATTGCACCAATAATCTTCCCCTTTTTGATGTTTGACAAAAACCAAACAAACCATTGAGTTAGACCATCAAACTCAAATCTCCTTACCAATTTCCAAATTGGTAGTTCTAACATTCTCCCCCTAACTTCTCCTTATAACTTCTCCCTATAACTTCTCCCCCTTTTTAACTAACATAAAAAGGCCACCAAGGTTTATCATGTCTCATTTTACAATGAGATTCTTCCTTCTCCTCCTTGGTTAAAAATCATCTCCTTAGTGATCTATCACTAGATGAAAAGCGAACATCCAATTTCCCCCCTTTTCATAAACCATCACTCATCATACCTAGATGGATAATCTCCCACTAAAAGCTTACTCCCCCTAGACTGCGCTTTAGCAGTTTCAGGCGATTAGGAGGTTTCGCATGTTTCGAGGCGGTTTTGCTTAATTCTAGGCAATTTCACGAGTTTCTGAAGGTCGAGGAGGTTTCTCATGTTTAAGGGCGATTCAAGACTGTTCTAGGGTAGTTTGCGAGAGCAATTTTGCCAGTGGCTCTTTGGCGCGGATTGGCTAGGCGATTTGGCGAGCACTTTGCGAAGCGGGTTAGCTTGGCTAGGCAGCAGGGCGAGGCTGTGATGGTTTTGCTAGGACACTTTTAGCTCCCAATCCTAAACTTTATATACTTAAACTTAAACTCCACTTATCGCTCCCCCTTTTTACTCCCCCTAAAGACTTGCTCCCCCTTGACCATTACACCAACAATGTCCTTGGGAAATCCCTAAGCCTATAGGAACTCTAAACCATCAAAAATAAGGATAAAAGTTCAAATTTAAACTTTCCCTCACCTTAAATTTGATACATCACCCTAACAACTCTCCTAATCCATATCCAATGGATTTTCACTCTTTACAATGCTTTCCAAAGCATATCCTAGGGTTAGGAGTGGTTAGGGAACCCTAACATAGCTAAAATTGGGCTAAACAATCTTTATTTTCCGACTTTATTAGCAGCGGTTGATTTGATTAGTGCCCATCGATCGCTAACACAAGCGATCATGCCAACAAGGGCAATGATCGATAACAAATTTCTAAATTTTGATTATCAGAATTGAATTTCAGAAATTCATAAATAATTTTACGTAATTTGAAAATTTATGAAACTTCATACGTATAATACTTATGACCAATAAAATGAGTGAAAAATATTTTAGCTATAAAATAGCGAAATTGACACAAAGTTCAAAACCATTGAAATTTTCAATGTTTTGGCCCTACTTTGTATCAACTTCATCAATGATATTTGCTATTAAAAGATAGACTTCACCAAGGTTTTCTAAAATAATTTTAAAATATTTTTAAAAACCTATATTGAATCATGTTCTTTGGGCTCAATGTACATGACTTGTACACTAGCTTTTCCAATGATCCACTATATAATATAGATGAGTTTTAGTTCATCTAGATGGAAAAATTATGCACCTTGAACTCAACTCATATCCTAGCATCTCACATGTATCTAGGATGTATCAATACACATACATGTCAATGTAATGTGAGATGTGAGTTTTATTCATCCTAATCTGGGGTTTCATGTATTTTCTAAGGCAACACTACTTGATTCCCTTATACATGAGACTTCAAGTCATGCCAAATGTCCTTAAATCAATTTTAATCAAATTAAATGCATGAATGATAATGACATAAATGATAGCATAATAAAGCATGGTCAATGATCATGATGTCATGACATAAATTATGACTTAAGTATACATGACATAAAAACTAACCTAAGCATAATCATGACATTTTAAATGATAAGATGAACTATGATGTCATAATATGGCAAAATAGAATACATAAACACATCAACATCCACACAATTAGACAAAGACACAATTTTTTATAAACAAAGGATTTCATTCATCAAGAAATTTTGCACTACAATCATAATAGATGTTCAAGAACAAACTCCCGACATCACTACGAAAAAGAAAACAAACAAGATCCCTAATCCTAGCCTAGCTATCATCGCCAGAGTCATCTCCTGGAGGTGGTGGAGGTCACCTGTGGTCCAGTGTCTCAGATCATCTCATACATATCGATCCGGCGTCGCCCATCCGGCTCGCGCCTCCTCCATCCGAGCCACCCAACTCTTGACCCATGGAGGATTGTTCCAATCTGATCTCTGTTAGACGTAAGTCAACAATCTGCTGGTAGTCCTCAAATCTGACCTCCAAATGTTCAACACGATCTGAGAGACCTGCTGCTGGTGCATCTGTAGTCACAGGGTCATCCTCGTCAGCAATAGGCCCCTCATACTGTGTCGTATGCTCTCTAGGCTTTAGAGGTGGCTCCCCATGTGCCATGCCATGGGCTGAGGCCGAGGTACCAGCTCCATCTATCCAGCTCCAGTCCGCAGCCCAACCAGTGTGAAGTTGCACACTGTGATGCAGTCATATACCTCAGATAGCACCCTCAATGATCCCCTGGATATGTTAATACCAATGGACTCTAACCATGCAGTAATAATGCATCCAAAGGGCATATGAACTTTCCCTTGTATAGGGGATATGAAATGGACAATGCAATGAAAAATGTTCAATGCAATGTTCACATCCAACCGATGGCACATGACATACATAAAGAAAAGATAGGGAGGCCAGATCTTAGCCTGACCCGGAGTCACTATCGGAAGGAAGCACCTAACAATGACTTTGTAAAGAACATTGTCAGGTGAAGATAACTCACTGATAGGAAATAAGTTTTGAGCTGGTGGACTAAGATGACGAAAGAAATGCTCATGCATAGAATCTAATGAGATGTGGTCAAATGGAGCTAGAAAAGGTGCATCAAGAGTAGGGTAAAAGATGAAAGTGTCATCCGATACCCTACACTCCAGGAATTCCTGCAAGATCGTAGGAGTCAACTCCAGGTTGCGTTTTGCAACGCGAGTGGTGTGGGTAGGGCTATCGTCTACTTTCCTCAAGTTTTGGTAAAATTCCTTGAGGAGGTCATCATTAATGGCATGGTTGCAAAGGGCTATCTTCATCAGCTGATAATGCAGTAAAATCTGGATGACATCGCCACAATAAAATCTAAAAAATCTCTCTTCTATGTACCGAACCAGCATTGGTTGGTACGAGCGTGACATACCCTCATTTGGGTCATTCCTACGTTGTCTTCTACATGATTATATGATGAATGCAATGTGATGACACAAATACCATGATTAGATCAAAATGTGGTATAGGAAAAAAAATAGGGTTTAAGGGTTTAGAGGTAAACTTTGGTGCCATTACTAGATTGATGGTTGTGAGGGCCTAATTGGGCAGCCTACTTGCCAGAGAGAATGCAGGAAGATCGTCGGAAAGGAGGTCTCACCGGAACCCTACCTCCGGAGGAGAATAAAGGCTGTGAAACGCTATTATCGTGATAGAAGGACCAAAAAAATATGAAGGATATGATTAGGTTTCAAACCTAAAGGCTGTGAGTCGTCGGAGTGGGCACGAGGATGTTGGTCGGAGGGTTTTGGGAGCGATCGGAGAAGAAAGTCGCGTGAAGACAGCGTGAAGAAGCCGAACCCTAGCAGTTCGGTGTTATAAAATCGCGACGCCAGTCGACTGATGTCACACATCACTCGACTGATAGCGGTTCAGAGATCGATTCACCGAACCGGTAGTCGACTGCTCTGGCTCAACACTCGACTGCTGAATGTTCTGTGCCGAGCTACAGTATCATCAGTCGATTGATACCTAATTTTCAGTTCTGAAATTAAGTGAATTTCAATTTCTTCACTCAATTTGTTTCATTTTAACATGTTTATGCATGTATATCGAATATGTTAGTGTTATGCTTGTGTTTATGTATTTGTTAATGTATTTTGGTATTTTATTTCATTTTCACAAGCATTAACATCCAATAGTTTCAAATCCTAGCATCTCACCCTTTCTAAGTGTTGAAATACACAATCAAGGTGAATTATATATTTTGTGAGATGCAATACACCATAAACATTCCTTCTATGCAAACATATGATAAACCACATGAATCATGGTATGTATGTGACATCAAGATGTATAGTACTTGAGTATTAATCTTAAATGTAATTTCTAATCCTTAAGACAATTTTCTTGATACACTAATTCCCAAAGTGTGCCAAAACCCCAAATTGCACACCAATACCTCTAAGTCTAAATATGCCAAGTTTAATCAATTTTTCATAATTCTCAAAACTTATTAGCACATCCTAAAATCCTTTAGGATTAAAATTCAAGCTTATCACATAACCTTGAAAATGCTATAAAGTGTTTGTTAGTGCAACAATGCCCCAAGCATGCATGTGTTTTGATGTTTGGATAATCATCTAAGTTAGGCAATGCTTTGTGATCTAATTGTGAACATGTTTAAGTGACAGGGAAATCCAAGGATGAAGACTTGGTAAAAGAAAAGTCCAAGTATGATCTTGGCAAGGAAAGTCCAAGGGACGGACTTGGCAACATAAGACCAAGCTTGTAGTCTTGGCAGTATAAAGTCCAAGTGAACCTTGGCAAAGAAAGTCCAAGGGATGGACTTGGCAGCATAAGACCAAGCTTGTAGTCTTGGCAGCGTAAAGTCCAAGTAAACCTTGGCAAAAGAAGTCCAAAGTAAAGTCTTGGCAGCATAAGTCCAAGCTTGTAGTCTTGGCGGCATAAAGTCCAAGCTTTTGGTAACCCAAGACATGACGAGGCCGAAGGAAACTCTTTAAAGCGGGCGCAAGGCTGAAGGAAGAGTTAGAAGGTCAAGTCTAGGTCTAGGGAGTTAATTCAAGTATGAATTATTCATACTTGACTAGTATCAGTCGACTGATAAGGTGCTCGACTGAGTCAAGCTTAAAATTGGACTATCAGTCGACTGACAGGAACCGACAGTTGACTGATGAGGCAATCAGTTGATTGCCAATCCAGGCAGTCGACTGATCAAGTCAAAAATGGGCACAGAATGGAGTCTCACTCGACTCCTCGCGGCGATCACTCGACTGATCGCTTCATCAGTCGACTGATAGGCCTCCCGTTGGAAATGGCGGCTACGAATCCCCGCGGATTCGCTCTGTCAGAAGTCGTTAGCTTTGACGGCAGTCGACTGATGGTGAGCATCAGTCGACTGATCAAAGCTCAATGGGAAAAATATCCCTTCTTCTATAAGAAGAGGCCTTGGGGAGCTTGGTGAAACTAGTGCTCTCATTCCTAGCTACGCCCTCGTGCTCACCAAGTTTTCTCCAAGTGTTTTTGTGATTCTAAACCTCCTCTTCTCTAGTCTTCATCTTCCATCATTGTAAAGAAGAGGAGTGCATTGTAAGACAAGGTTTCTCCACCTTGGTTCATCGAAAGGAGTATTTAGTGAAGCTTGGCTGGGGCTAATCCACCTTACGGATTACCGTGGATTAGGAGCGTCATCTCTGAACCACGTACATCGGGTGTTAGCATTGTTTTCTTGTTTCTCATTCTTATGTGTATTTGTATTTGTATTGCTTCCGCTAACGTACTTGTAGAAACAAAGAAAGGCTAATCACCCCCCTCTAGCCATTACAAAGATCCAACAAGTGGTATCAGAGCCCGGATAGCTTGGAAGATTTCACCATCAACCAAGGCATCAATGGCTCTTCAAGAGGGATATAGCACCGCCAAGCCACCGCTCTTCGATGGGAGTCACTTTGCGTATTGGAAAGGTAGGATGAAGTATTATCTAATGAGTAATATTGAGATTTGTCATAGCATTGTAGATGACTTTGAGGAACCGGTGGATGAACATGGAAACCCTATTCCAAGCAAGGATTGGACAAGGGAAATGAATAAGAGGTTCGAATCAAATGCAAAGGTGGTACTCACCATCCAATGCGGTATTACAATGGAGCAACTCAGAATCCGCCAAGGAGTTATGGGAAAAGCTCATTGAGCTAAATGAAGGATCCAAGGAGTCAAAGAGGGCCAAGAAGGACTTGCTAATTGGACAACTTCAAGCCTTCCAAATGAAGATGCATGAAACCGTAAGCCAAATGCATGGAAGGTTTAAGGAGATTGTGAATGGACTCCACATCATAGGTGAGCGAGTTGACAACCAGGATTTGGTAAGGTACATTCTTCAAGCATTTCCTAGAACTTCTCTATGGACTTCTATAGTTGATGCTATTAAGGTAACTAGGGATCTTTCTCAAATTAAAATTGATGAATTATTTTGTGAGTTTGAATTGCATGAGCAAACTAACATGTCCTCTAAGGAAAAGGGTTTAGCTCTATTTGTTGAAAATAAGGAAAAGAAGAAGAAAGAAAGAAAAGAAGTGTCATCATCATCCGAGTCGGAGCATGATTCAAGTAGTGATGGAGACTCGTCTAGTGAGATGACCAACTTTGTCAAGAAGCTCTATAGAAAATCAAAGGAGTTCAAGAATAGAGAAGCAAGGAAGGGGTCCCATTCTTCAAGAGGTAAGTTTAGTGGTAATTCAAATTTTAACAATAATGTGATTTACCATGCTTGCAATAAGAAGGGGCACATAAAGCCAAATTGCCCAGAGCTAAAGAAGAAGGAAGAAAAAGAAAAGAAAAAGAAGGATAAGAAGGAGAAAAAGAAGAAGGAGGCCATGATGGCTCAAACCACATGGGACACACCAAGTGTTGAAGATTCCTCCTCCGATGATGAGCTTTGCCATGTCACATGCCATGTGGCACTCATGGCCCAAGGAGATGACTCCGGTACATCAAGCCAAGAAGAAGACTCTTCAAGTGATGAATCGCCTGTTGGGTTTCCGGCACCGCGGCGTGTGTGTGTTCGATCACGTTTCGTAAACATGAACACAGCGGAAGCAATAAAAATAATAAATCTACATTTATTACAACACACACAACACACGCATGCATATTACAACAAGTGTAGACATAACCGTAAATTTAAATTTACAATAAAAGGAAATTTATCTACGTTATACCTTTCGTATGACGTATAGCGGGAACGACATCAACCGGAACGATCCTCGCTAGAATCGTCTCTATCCGTATCCACGCCGAGTTCCTCGGGATGACTTCGCTAAGCCACGAGCTTCGTCTTCGTACAGGTTACTAGCCTCGTGTTGAAGACGACGTGATTGAGAGATGATCACGATCTGAATCCAAATTCGGATCCTAATATGAGTTCTCAAAACTCGCTTCTCCGGAGAGGTATTCGTCAACCAATTGACGAATCCTTCGTCCTCCACCTCAGAGGATTACCGGAGATCGAATCCCCGGTAGTTTAGCCGCTGTCGAAGCTCAAACCGTCGTCCAAACAACGCTCCGACGAGAGGAGAAGAAGCTGTCCAGAAAACTGGACAGCTTGGTGGAGGAGTAGGCGCCGGCCAAATCAAGGAAGCCAAGTGCTCACCTTTTCACCGAGGCCTAGGAAGATCACCGGAGGGTCGCCGGAGGGTTCACCGGCTGAAGCTTGGATGCCGGCAAGGGGATGGATGGCGGCACAACAAGCTGGGCGGCACACCTAGGGTTGGCGCCGAAATCTCCAAGGATGAGGTGGGCGGCAACCTTAGGGCAAGGGTTTTGGATTAGGGCTTAATTATCCCTTAAGCCCTCTTTTATAGAGAACTACTTCTCTTAATGGTTATTGGATCATAACTATTAGGCCCGTTAACCCGCTCCATTAAGATAAGTTAAAATAAACCAAACCATGATGGTTTATTTTAAGTTAAAACGAACCGAACCAACTTTTGGTTCATTCGTTTAAAATAAATCAAACCCTTTGGTTTATTCTCATCCATTTGATTAGAACCAAACCATTTTGGTTCATCCATTACGTCTTCATAAGACACGGCCCAACCACGCTTCCATTGCGACTGAAACGATTTCATGCTCGCTTTATGTTTGGTCCAACCAAACCTAGTTTCTCTCGGTCTGAGAATCCCATTCTCAAGCTCGTTTTAAATCCTTCGGATTACGCTCGTTGTGCGTGTGACCAAATAGGTTCTCGGTTTATGTTGGCCGTCTATAATTAACCATTAATTATAGAACGATCATGTGTGGCACCTAGTAGTACATCATGATCCCCAATTAACCGAAAAGATTAACGGTTGATCCAGAACTATTTCTGAAACCCTTCAGCAGCTTGAATGAATCGTGCCCCATTCCCTTCACTCATCTTATACCCACTTGGTTCAGGACATGGTATATAGTGTCAGTCCCCACTAGGCTGACTACGTCACACCTAGCCCAAGTATCATTTCCTCGTCCTACGGATTCTAGTTACTCCACATGTATCGAAGAGTACCTTACTCTAAACATGTAATGCTTTGGCCAAAGACTTTAGTAACAATCCGACGAGAGGCCATGGGTATACATCTCCTCGCAAGGAGTGGTGAATCCTTTATAGGCTATTCAAACACCTTCGATCACTTTGACTTATACCCAATCATCCCGGGTCCACATCTCCTTAGAGATGTTTGCTTAAGATGTCAAAGCATAAGTCTCCATGATCAAGATGACTTGAATACCGCAAGTCAAAGGAACATCACACTTAAGCTACAGTAAGAACTTCATTGACATATCTATATATGCAGAGAACTATATGAAGTCTTACGGCTGGTCACTCCAATGAACTAGTTACCATAACTAGCATCCACGATTAACTCCGGACATCACTATATCTCCAGCCAGTGAGAATCAGCTGCTTGGATACACCAAGGAGTATACCTCGTGCTAGTCTCGACAGAATTGACGGTGTCCAAATCCATCAATTCATCGACTAGGGATAATTCCGATACATCACAATTACACATGTAGAGATACTCACTAGTTGTGATCCAATCACAAATTCTCTCATGCAGTGAATCGTATCGTGGACATTCAGTAAATGAGTTTAAGATCCAATCAAATACATAAAATATGTAATCTCAAATAGTGAATCTTCATTTATCATATAAATGGTTCATACATAAGGCGATTGCCTTAGGACATCTCTCATATATTACTAACAGACTCCCACTTGGCCTAATGCCAATCGCTACGGTATCCAATACCATAAGCTCGAACATGACCCTCAAACTTATTTTGAGGTAATGCCTTAGTCAAGGGATCCGCTAAGTTCCTTTCAGTGGGAATTTTCTCGATTTGTATTTTGTTCCTACTGATGATCTCTCTGATAAGATGATAGCGGCGAAGCACATGTTTGGATCGTTGATGAGACCTTGGCTCTTTCGCCTGTGCAATTGCTCCATTATTGTCGCAGTAGACCGGTATTGCTTCAACAATGACCGGAATCACACCAAGTTCATGAACGAACTTCTTGATCCAAACCGCCTCTTTGCCGCCTGCCGCAATGTATTCTCTCGCCTGGTAGAATCCGCTACGATGCCTCTTGTTTGGAACTTTTCCAACTCATCGCGCTTCATTCAAGGTGAACACGTATCCGCATCGAGACTGAATCATCCTTGTCCGTCCGAAGCCGCATCCGTATACCCGCGTATCACCATGTCCCCTTCTCCATATATTAGGAACACATCCTTAGTTCTTCTCAAGTACTTAAGGATTGTCTTAACAGCCACCCAATGATCCATTCCTGGATCGGACTGGTATCTGCTCGTGACACTCAGAGCATACGATACATCGGGCCTCGTACATAACATAGCATACATGATAGATCCTATTGCGGATGCATAGGGAATCTTACTCATGCAAATTCTCTCGTCTTCTGTGCGCGGACACATAGACTTCGAAAGGTGTACCCCATGCCTGATGGATAAGAAACCTTTCTTGGATTCCGACATGCTAAACTTCTTTAGCACTCGGTCTATATATGTTGACTGCGAAAGACCAAGCAACCGTTTCGATCTATCTCTATAGATCTTAATCCCGAGGATGTAGGTTGCTTCTCCCAGGTCTTTCATGGAGAATGTCTTGGATAACCAAACCTTAACTGACTGTAAGATTGAAACATCCTTTCCTATAAGTAATATGTCATCGACATACAATACTAGGAACACGACTGCACTCCCACTAACCTTCTTGTACACACAAGGTTCGTCTGGATTTTGTGAGAAATCAAACTTTTTGATTGTCTCATCAAAACGGATATTCCAGCTCCTAGATGCTTGCTTCAATCCATAAATGGACCGTCGCAATTTGCATACCTTGGTTTTATCAACCGATGTGAAACCCTCAGGCTGTATCATATACACGTCCTCGAGCAGGTTTCCATTAAGGAAAGCTGTTTTCACATCCATCCGCCATATCTCATAATCATAATGAGCCGCTATGGCCAGGAGCATCCGAATGGATTTAAGCATAGCTACAGGCGAATAGGTTTCGTCATAATCAACACCTTGTTTTTGACGATATCCTTTCACCACCAATCTAGCCTTATAGGTAATCACATTACCATCCATGTCAATTTTCTTCTTGAAAACCCACTTGCACCCTATAGGCTTTATCCCTTCAGGTGGGTCAACCAAGTTCTAAACTTGGTTTTCATACATGGAATCCATTTCCGACTTCATGGCACCAAGCCACTTATCCCTTTCTGAACTTGTCAGCACTTCTTCATAACTGGTAGGCTCCTCATCATCAATGAGTAACACGTCGTTCGATTCACTTACGAGAAATCCATATCTCTCGTGAATGTTGTGTTCTACCGTGATCTACGAAGATGTGGTGTTACAATAGGTCCAGCCGATTGCTCATCACTATGAGTTGTCGGCTGTTGTGCTTCACCAGGTATCTCATCAATGTCTATTTGAGTCTCTCGAGCCTCCTCAAGCTCGACGACACTCCCACTGTTTTCTTGCAAGAGAAACTCTTTCTCTAGAAACACAGCATGCCTTGAAACAAACACCTTTTGTTCCACAGGATGATAGAATTGGTAACCCTTTGTTTCCTTAGGGTATCCAACAAATAGACATTTATCAGACTTAGCATCCAATTTATCTGATACAATCCGCTTCACATAAGCAGGACAACCCCATATCTTCAAGTAAGATACATAAGGTTTCTTACCATTCCATATCTCATATGGAGTAGTTGAGACTACCTTGGTAGGCATTCTGTTTAACAAGTAAACAGCTGTCTGAAGTGCATAACCCCAAAAGGACTTGGGAAGAGTCGCATGATTCATCATTGACCTGACCATGTCCAACAAGGTCCTAAGCACGCCTCTCAGATACACCATTATGCTGTGGTGTATAGGGCGGAGTCCATTGAGACAATATACCATTGTCTCTTAGGTAATCAAGAAACTCCTGACTCAAGTATTCACCACCTCGATCCGATCGAAGTATTTTAATACTCTTGTCATGTTGTTTCTCTACTTCATTTCTGAACTCTTTGAACCTTTCAAAGGCTTCAGACTTGTGTTTCATCAAGAACACATACCCAAAACGTGAGTGATCATCGGTGAAGGTAATGAAGTAGCTATAGCCTCCTAATGCTTGAGTTGACATAGGTCCACATACATCAGTATGTATTAGACCTAGTAACTCTCCCACTCGTTCACCTTTTCCAGTAAAAGGTAACTTAGTCATCTTGCCCTTTAAGCATGATTCGCATGTATCGTATGAATCCAATTCAACGATTCGATTCCACACATCGGTGTAATTCGGACATGCGTTTCTTGCTTATATGGCCAAGACGACAATGCCACATATAGGAGTCTATTTGATTATCCTTTCGAGCACGCTGTTGCTCGCTTCGATATTGAAAATGTCACCGATACGCCCAACGATAAATGCCATTACTCAAGGTTCCAGCCCATAAAGTACGCCATTTAAAGTTATATAACAACAATTGTTACTAAACAAATGGAAACCAATTCAATATAAACAGGAAATAGAAACAAAGTTCATTATAAGAGAAGGAACAGAATAGCAATTGACCAGTTCAAAGACTAGTCCACTAGGAGCTTCAAAGAAATAAGTTCCGATGGCGATCAAAGAACCTTTGCTCCATTGCCAACTCGCAAATTTGACTCCTCCGACAAGTCTTCTTCATTCCTTAGCCCCTGTATGTCATTACATATATGTGAGCCTACACCCAAGATCCAATACCCAAGTGTCTAAGGAAATAGAATGACAATCAATAACGAAGATACCAAGAGGATGGGGCATCGATGCCTTCTTCTTCTTCATGGACTCAAGATAAATCTTGCAGCTTTCTTCGCTGGCCTTCCTTGCCACAGTGATGGCAAGTGCCCTTTATACCGTTCCGCCTTCTTTGCCTTTTGTTCTTTCCTTTCTTCTGTTTCTTTTGCCTTCCTCTTAGAACCTTTCTTTGAGGAATCAACTAATGTAACCGCTTCTCCTCATGCTTCATGTAAGGCTCCACAGCTTCAAAGATATTGAGGAGCTCGAATGGTGGATTCCAATTTGTTCATCCGATAGTTCATCACAAATTGTGAGAAACTCTTGGGCAAACAATGCAGAATTAAGTCAATACTTAACTCATGATCCATCACAAAACCGAGGGTAGCTAGCCGCTCAATGTACCCATTCATCTTTAGCACAAACTGCACTATAGACGAACCTTCTTGCATCTTCATGGTGAAGGGGAGCCTAGAGACCTCGAACCTTTCGGATCTCGCTTGCTCATCGAACAACTCATGAAGATGGAAGACCATAGTATTAGGATCCATATGCTCATGCTGCTTTTGCAGCTCAGGTACCATCGCCGCTAGCATGATGCAACTCGCCAAATGTAACCGCCACATGCTTCGATAGACCAACATTCGTCCGAGTTGCATCGCCTTAGGACGGCCAGAAGAGGCTCTTCAAGGACATATGCAAGCTTTTCCGCCTTGAGAACAATTCTCGTGTTTCTAAGCCACCCGTGAAGTTAGGCCCAATACTTTGTTCAATCCAAAATAGTGCAAATTCAAAGACGCTATGATCAATTTATCGACCTAGAAATACAAAACGAGCATATATGAGAAAATGATTTTAAAATGCATCAATATACATTTATAAATCCCATTCATTTTTCAAATTTCAAAACCCCAAAATCACTTCGAGATCGTAGGTCCATCTCCGATCGGGTCGATATCCATCATAGTTATGAACAACCTCGAGAGAGTCCAACAAGCCATTCATAACTACGACGGTAGGTATCAACTATACCGATTGCATATCACGTATATGCAACTATCACAATGTGCTATCAACTAATTGAATGTTCACACATACATCGGGTTGTTAACACATTAACAAGTATGCATCATATGCATAGCACCCAACTTCACCTCCCTTTACATCGACTTTGGAGAGAGTCCAACAAGCCGATGCTCCAGGTTAAAGCCAACCCATTAATCAGGACATAGTTTTAATATGGTTAGAGCGCATTCAACCAATTAGCCCAGCTTGGAGAGAGTCCAACAACCAAAGCTAACGATTGACCTCTGACTCTTACCATATTAGTATTAAACTATTCCATGGTTTGAACATGTTCGGGTTCGAGCCGGGCTTTGGAGAGAGTCCAACAACCCAAACAAGAAACGGAACTCTGGTTCTAACCATATTAATGGAAGGTGTAGGCTTTAATATTGTTTAAGGGTTTTTTATGTCTCATCCTCTTTGCATGCAAATAACTATTATCTACATGGCATGACATACATGGCATACATCTACATGTCACGACACGCATGACATTATGTTATGCATCTAATGCAATTACATGACATACAATTATGTCATGTATATATTTCCTTATATGTCATAACTATTTATGGAAATAAAATATGTTTAAGATTTGATTCTCCAAATCAAATCATAATTAAATTAGGAAACAAATTTCCAAATCTAATCACATATTTTATTCATGGAATTATTTGATTAAGGAAAATCTATTTAGGAAACTAATTTCCTAAATCATTAAAACTACTTATGGAAATAAAATATTTTAAAATTTGATTTCCCAAATCAAATCATGATTAAATTAGGAAACAAATTTCCAGAATCTAATCAAATATTTTATTTATGGAAAATATCAATTTCCATAAATACTTCCAACTTTCCAAAAGTGGAAGATTTCCATAAATACTTCTAGACTTTCCAAAAGTGAAAAATTTCCATAAATACTTCTAAATTTCCAAAATTAGAAAATTTTCAGAAATACATTATGACTATCGCAAAACCATTTTTACGATTATGTCGAAACACAACCTGGGCTCTGATACCACTGTTGGGTTTCCGGCACCGCGGCGTGTGTGTATTCGATCACGTTTCATAAACATGAACACAGCGGAAGCAATAAAAATAATAAATCTACATTTATTACAACACACACAACACACGCATGCATATTACAACAAGTGTAGACATAACCGTAAATTTAAATTTACAATAAAAGGAAATTTATCTACGTTATACCTTTCGTATGACGTGTAGCGGGAAGGGCATCAACCGGAACGATCCTCGCTAGAATCGTCTCTATCCGTATCCAGGCCGAGTTCCTCGAGATGATTTCACTAAGCCACGAGCTTCGTCTTCGTACGGGTTACTAGCCTCGTGTTGAAGACGACGTGATCGAGAGATGATCACGATCCGAATTCAAATTCGGATCCTAATACGAATTCTCAAAACTCGCTTCTCCGGAGAGGTATTCGTCAACCAATTGACGAATCCTTCGTCCTCCACCTCAGAGGATTACCGGAGATCGAATCCCCGGTAGTTTAGCCGCTGTCGGAGCTCAAACCGTCGTCCAAACGACGCTCCGATGAGAGGAGAAGAAGCTATCCAGAAAACTGGACAGCTTGGTGGAGGAGTAGGCGCTGGCCAAAACAAGGAAGCCAAGTGCTCACCTTTTCACCGAGGCCTAGGAAGATCACCGGAGGGTCGCCAGAGGGTTCACCGGCTGAAGCTTGGACGCCGGCAAGGAGATGGACGGTGGCACAACATGCTGGGCGGCACACCTAGGGTTGGCGCCGAAATCTCCAAGGATGAGGTGGGCGGCAACCTTAGGGCAAGGGTTTTGGATTAGGGCTTAATTATCCCTTAAGCCCTCTTTTATAGAGAACTACTTCTCTTAATGGTTATTGGATCATAACCATTAGGCCCGTTAACCCGCTCCATTAAGATAAGTTAAAATAAACCAAACCATGATGGTTTATTTTAAGTTAAAACGAACCGAACTAACTTTTGGTTCATTCGTTTAAAATAAACCAAACCCTTTGGTTTATTCTCATCCATTTGATTAGAACCAAACCATTTTGGTTCATCCATTACGTCTTCATAACACACGACCCAACCACGCTTCCATTGCGACTGAAATGATTTCATGCTCGCTTTATGTTTGGTCCAACCAAACCTAGTTTCTCTCGATCTGAGAATCCCATTCTCAAGCTCGTTTTAAATCCTTCGGATTACGCTCGTTGTGCGTGTGACCAAATAGGTTCTCGGTTTATGTTGGCCGTCTATAATTAACCATTAATTATAGAACGATCATGAGTGGCACCTAGTAGTACATCATGATCCCCAATTAACCGAAAAGATCAACGGTTGATCCAGAACTATTTCTGAAACCCTTCAGCAGCTCAAATGAATCGTGCCCCATTCCCTTCACTCATCTTATACCCACTTGGTTCAGGATATGGTCTATAGTGTCAGTCCCCACTAGGCTGACTACGTCACACCTAGCCCAAGTATCATTTCCTCGTCCTACGGATTCTAGTTACTCCATATATATCGAAGAGTACTTTACTCTAAACATGTAATGCTTTGGCCAAAGACTTTAGTAACAATCCGACGAGAGGCCATGGGTATACATCTCCTCGCAAGAAGTGGTGAATCCTTTATAGGCTATTCAAACACCTTCGATCACTTTGACTTATACCCAATCATCCCGGGTCCACATCTCCTTGGAGATGTTTGCTTAAGATGTCAAAGCATAAGTCTCCATGATCAAGATGACTTGAATACCGCAAGTCAAAGGAACATCGCACTTAAGCTACAGTAAGAACTTCATTGACATATCTATATATGCAGAGAACCATATGAAGTCTTACGGCTGGTCACTCTAATGAACTAGTTACCATAACTAGCATCCACGATTAACTCCGGACATCACTATGTCTCCAGCCAGTGAGAATCAGCTGCTTGGATACACCAAGGAGTATACCTCGTGCTAGTCTCGACGGAATTGACGGTGTCCAAATCCATCAATTCATCGACTAGGGATAATTCCGATACATCACAATTACACATGTAGAGATACTCACTAGTTGTGATCCAATCACAAATTTTCTCATGCTGTGAATCGTATCGTGGACATTCAGTAAATGAGTTTAAGATCCAATCAAATACATAAAACATGTATACTCAAATAGTGAATCTTCATTTATCATATAAATGGTTCATACATAAGGCAATTACCTTAGGACATCTCTCATATATTACTAACATCGTCATCTAGTGACGATAAGGTAATAAACTCTTTTAAAGTTAAGCTTCTTTATAAATCAATTGCTTATCTTAAAGAGGCTCTAGATAAGTCTAAATCTAAGGTTAGAAGCATGAAGGTAGAACTTAAGGCCATTAGGAATGAAAAACCTTCACATGTTGATTCTTGCATACTTAAGGAAGAGAATGACAAACTTAAGGATGAGGTTAGTGACTTAAAGGCATGCTTAGAGAAATTTACGAATGGCTCAAAATATCTTGACATGATCCTTAGCCGACAAAGAGCCATTTACAACAAGGCCGGTATAAGATATAAGTCAAAAGAAAAAGAAGTTGCTTATATCTCATTGATTAATAGAAAAGAAACCATTAAGAGTAAGGTTAAGAAAGCATGGGTACCTAAGAAGTTTTTACTTAATGTTACTGGTCCTAATGTTTGGGTACCAAAAGATTGTGTTTTTCATGTGATTTAGGTAGGAGAGCAAGGTATGTGGATTGTGGATAGCGGTTGTTCAACACACATGACCGGAGATGTGAGCAAGTTCTCCACAATTAAGTATGTGAAGAAGGGAGCGGTGTCTTTTGGAAATAGTGGAAAACTCAAGATATTAGGTAGAGGTACAATTGAGGTATCCCCCAAAATTGTCATTCACAAAGTTTTACTAGTTGAAAATATGAAATTTAATTTATTAAGTGTTAGTCAACTTTGTGATGCAAGCTACCATGTTTCTTTTGAATCTTCTAAATGCATGATTAGACACAAGGAATTAAATGATTGTATGGTAGTTGGATATAGGAAATCAAATATTTATTATGTTGATCTTTCATATGCTTCTAACATTTCTACTAAGTGTCTTGTTGCAAAAGAAGAAGAAGTTGGCTATGACATAGGAGATTGGGGCACATCAACATGAAAAACATAGACAAGGTAGCCAAGTTGGAGTTGGTCAAAGGGCTACCAAAGATCAAGTATGTCAAGAACAAAATGTGTGATGCATGCCAAGAAGGAAAACAAACAAAGACATCACACAAAGGTAAAACCTTAACGAATACCTCTTTACCGTTAGAACTATTGTATCTTGACTTATTTGATTGCCATAGTACTCTTTCTTTAAATGGTAGCAAATATTGTTTAGTTATAGTAGATGATTTTTCTAGGTATACTTGGGTCTATTTTATGAAACATAAGGATGATACTTTAAAAATAATCATAGGATTTAGTAAAAGGGTTGAAAATGAAAAGAGTCTCAAAATCAACTGGATCCGTAGTGATCATGGCAGTGAATTTGAGAATTCTAAATTTTCACAATTTTGTTTAGAGCAAGGGTACACGCATGAGTTCTCTTGTCCTAGAACACCCCAATAAAATGGGGTGGTGGAAAGGAGAAATCGTGCCCTACAAGAGGTGGCTAGGACTATGCTTAATGCATACTCTCTACCTAGCTACTTGTGGGCGGAAGCGGTTAATACCGCTTGCTATATCCAAAATAGGGTTCAAATCCATAGGTTTTTAGGAAAGACACCATTTGAATTATGGAATGGGACTATTCCCACAATTCATTATTTCAAAGTCTTTGGATGTAAAGTTTATATTTTAAACACCAAAGATAACTTAGGAAAGTTTGAATCCAAAGCGGATGAGGGAATCCTAGTTGGATACTCATCCACGAGTAGAGGATATAAAGTCTATAATAAGAGAACCCAAGGGATTGAAGAGTCCTCTAATATTCAATTTGATGAAACCACTAGTACCTACCCTAGAAAGTCCTCCATTGATAAGGATATTAATGACAATAATCAAGACATTACCCAAAAACTTCAAAATTTGACCATAAGGGGTAATGATCAAGGGGGAGGAAGAGGAGATTCCGATGATGAAAGGAGGGTAGAAGATAATAATGATCAATTTGAAACCCCTTCTAGAACCCTAAGAATTCATCAAGATCATCCACTTGACCAAGTAGTAGGAGATCTATCTCAAGGAGTAAGAACTAGGTCATTTCATAGAGTTCCTACTAGTCAAGTTGCTCTTATTTCACAAATTGAGCCCAAATCGATCAATGAAGCATTACATGATCCGGATTGGATTTTGGCAATGCAAGATGAATTAGCTCAATTTGAGAGGAGTCAAGTATGGGAGTTAGTTCCTAGACCCAATGATAGCACCATAATTACTACAAGATGGGTCTTTAGGAATAAACTAGATGACCAAGGAAATATCACTAGAAATAAGGCTAGGTTGGTTGCTAGGGGATTCAATCAAGTTGAGGGGCTTGACTATGATGAGACTTATGCCCCGGTTGCTAGGTTAGAATCTATTAGAATTCTCTTAGGGTATGCTTCCTATATGGGATTTAAACTTTATCAAATGGATGTTAAATCGGCATTCCTAAATGGTTATATTAAGGAAGAAGTATATGTAGAACAACCACCCAGGTTTGAGAACATAGATTATCTAAACCACGTATGTAAGATTAGGAAAGCATTATATGGGTTAAAACAAGCTCCCCGGGCATGGTATGAAAGATTGTCATCTTTCTTAATTTCTAAGGATTTTAGAAGGGGCCAAGTAGATCAAACCTTGTTTATAAAGTCAACATTAAAGGATATCTTTATAGCCCAAATATATGTTGATGACATTATTTTTGGGTCAACAAATGATGATCTTCTTCAAGACTTTATAAAAAACATGGAGAATGAATTTGAAATGAGTTTAGTTGGAGAGCTTAACTTTTTCCTAGGGTTACAAGTCAAGCAAACCAATGAAGGGATTCATATTTATCAAACCAAATATGCAAATGAAATGATCAAGAAATTTGGTTTGGAAAATACCAAAATTGTAACCACTCCTATGGCCACTAACACTAGAATAGATAGTGATCATGATGGTAAATCAATTGAACTTAAACTTTATAGGAGTATGATTGGTAGCCTACTATACCTAACCGCTAGTAGACCCGATATCTTATTTGCGGTAGGTATATGTGCAAGATACCAATCTTGTGCCAAAGAATCACATTTAGTAGCCGTTAAGAGAATTTTAAGATATATTAAAGGCACCCTAAATGTAGGACTTTGGTATCCTAGGACTAAGTCCTTTGAGTTGCTTGGCTATACCGATTCCGATTATGCCGGTTGCAAATTGGATAGGAAGAGTACTAGTGGTGGATGTCAATTTCTTGGGTCCTCCCTAGTTAGTTGGAGTAGTAGGAAGCAACATTGTGTTGCTTTATCAACCACCGAAGCCGAATATGTGGCTATAGGTGGTTGTGTAGCTCAATTACTTTGGATGAGACATACTCTTGAGGACTATGAGCTACACTACTCTAACATTAAAGTTTATTGTGACAATGTGAGTACCATCAACTTGACCAAAAATTTGGTACATCACTCTAGGACCAAGCACATTGAAGTGAAACATCACTTCATAAGAGATCATGTGGCAAGAGGGGACATTAAACTTAATTATGTAGAATCTAAGTCCAACCTTGCCGATATCTTCACCAAAGCTCTTCCCGAAACCGAATTTTCATCATTAAGGAGAGAGCTTGGTATGTGCTTTGTAGAGTAAATTTTTAGGTTTGCATGATCCCATATTCATATGTTAGCCTTATACCTTGATGCATCTCACAAAAAGCCTTAAGAAACCTTGATTCTTGTATTAAGACACTTAGGAACATGTGAGATGATAGGGAAGGTGTACTTGACTCATCATGCTTGTTATGATGCATTACTATGAGCCAATGACACACCTAGAGACATGAATACTTCATGGACCAATAATTGGGAAGGCTTGTATTCAAGTAATGAATACATAGCTCCAAGAACATGATTGGAAATATCAAATAAAATATATTTTAAACTATGTTTATCATATTTTGAAAAAAATAGTTTTCAAGTGGAACACAAAAGTGATACAAAGTTTACAAAATTTTTAGAACTTTTGTTAGTTTCCAAGTTTGTATCAATCTTGAAATCTGGAAAACATATATTTTTCAAACTATTTTTCCTCAATAAAGTATGATCTCAGAAATGTGTACACAAAATTTCGTGATTTTTCGAGGTTTTTAGAATTTCTAATGCATTTGAAAAATTTGAAATTGAATTTTGATCGTAGTTAAAACCAATCAGTGATATTACACTGTTTTTGATAAATAGCTCCATTTTCTGATATTTAGTGTATCTTTGATGTACTAAAACTATAGAATGGTAATATTGAGTATAAATAAATTTTTAGGACTGTTTCATGCAGTGTTTTAGGGGGAGTTTCATAATATATATCTTTTCATCCCCAAACTTACATTGTTGGTGCAAAGTTAGGACTTAACTTTAAAACTTTTGTTATGCTTTGATTCAAATGTTATTCACACATCATGAAGCATATATTGGATTAAGGAGGAGCTTAATATCAATCTTATACCTTAGTCCAAGATACAACAACTTTAATTCTTTCATGAAATTTATGAATCCTTCTCTTTTTAATGTATGTCAAAGGGGGAGAAGGAATATTTTAAGTTAGAATTCATATTAAAAATATGATTATATGCATATGGTAAAGACCTAACTTAAATGATTATCAAACATCAAAAATGGGGAGATTGTTGGTGCAACAATGCCCCAAGCATGCATGTGTTTTGATGTTTGGATAATCATCTAAGTTAGGCAATGCTTTGTGATCTAATTGTGAAGATGTTTAAGTGACAGAGAAATCCAAGGATGAAGACTTGGTAAAAGAAAAGTCCAAGTATGATCTTGGCAAGGAAAGTCCAAGGGACGGACTTGGCAGCATAAGACCAAGCTTGTAGTCTTGGCAGTATAAAGTCCAAGTGAACCTTGGCAAAGGAAGTCCAAGGGATGGACTTGGCAGCATAAGACCAAGCTTGTAGTCTTGGCAGCGTAAAGTCCAAGTGAACCTTGGCAAAAGAAATCCAAAGTAAAGTCTTGGCAGCATAAGTCCAAGCTTGTAGTCTTGGAGGCGTAAAGTCCAAGCTTTTGGCAACCCAAGACATGATGAGGCCGAAGGAAACTCTTTAAAGCGGGCGCAAGGCTGAAGGAAGAGTTAGAAGGTCAAGTCTAGGTCTAGGGAGTCAATTCAAGTATGAATTATTCATACTTGACTAGTATCAGTCGACTGATACGATGTAGCAGTCGACTGATAAGGTGCTCGACTGAGTCAGGCTAAAAACTGGACTATCAGTCGACTGAACCGAGTAGTCGATCGTGATGAGGCAATCACATCGCCAATCCGTAAAGTTGGTGATCAAGTCGAAAATGGGCACAGAATGGAGTCTCACTCAACTCCTCGCGGCGATCACTGACTGATCGCTTCATCAGTCGACTGATGAAGTGATCAGTCGACTGATGGGTCTCCCATTGGAAATAGCGACTGCGGATCCCCACGGATCCGCTCTATCAGAAGCCGTTAGCTTCAACGACAGTCGACTGATGGTGAGCATTAGTCGACTGATCAAAGCTCAACGGGAAAAACAACCCTTCGTCTATAAGAAGAGGCCTTGGGGAGCTTGGTGAAACTAGTGCTCTCATTCCTAGCTACACCCTCGTGCTCACCAAGTATTTGTTGGATCGAAGCGGATCGCTAGAGGGGGGGGGGTGAATAGCGATAAAACTTTTTCGTACGAATTCGTTTCAAAACACTTATATGCAGAGGAAAGATAAATAAAAAATAAAAGAGACAAGTAGATTTTTTACTTGGTTCGTAGCCTTCGGCTACTACTCCAAGGCCCTAGTGATCCTTGATCATGCATGGAGGGAAAATCACTAATGAACTCCTCCTCGTTGGAGGTAGGAGTTAATCAGATACAAAAACCACGAAAGAGACTCGAGATAGAGGGACACTCCCCCTCTTCTCGTTACGATAAAACCAAAATGAAAAGAAGTACAGAATTGAATTAAACTTAGATTATACCGACGACTCGTAGATGAAAAGGTGAAACCCTAGTCGTCGTGTCTGCAGAGCTTCGTCGTAGGAATGTCGGAGACTCGTAGCGTATCGGAAGCACTTGGAAGCTTTTTTAATTGATGAAAAACCCTAGGACAAGCCCTCTTTTTATAGCCTTTAAGACCCTCATCGAATGGATCTTCAACCAATCACAAATGGACACAAAACCTCCTTGAAATGGGGTGATAAGCCTTGACTCCTCGAAGCTGATCATTGACTATCAGTCGACTGATGGCCATCATCAGTCGACTGATGGTAGCATCAGTCGAGTGCTGACAGTAGACAGTCGACTGATGAAGGGCAGTCGAGTCCTCTAAGATGGCAGTCGACTGATGCTAGCTGCAAGGCAAAGTTAGCTCAAAGAAAACATTATTTCGACGGCCTTCGACCGTCCGATCTCGACCTAGACCATCGATGGGATGTCTTTGGTCGGATCTACGCTTAAGACCATCCCCGTAAGGAGGATACGACCTCACGCTCGCACACACGAGCTTACCTCGATACTTACCATGTCTCTTTTGCTTCCGGCCTTCCACTCGATTCCTTCGGCTCCTTCCGAAGTCACTCGAGTGTCGCCCGACCACCCGGCTTCCTCCGGGTGTCGCTAGCCTTCAGCTCTAGCTTTAGCAATCTTCTACACACTCGATTCAGCTCGTGAGATAATGATATATCCTTGACTTTGCGTCTTTTGCCATAATCAAAATACAGGTTCGACTTAGGTGCCCCTGCACCAAAAGTTTTCTCCAAGTGTTTTTGTGATTCTAAACCTCCTCTTCTCTAGTCTTCATCTTCCATCATTGTAAAGAAGAGGAGTGCATTGTAAGACAAGGTTTCTCCACCTTGGTTCATCCAAAGGAGTATTTAGTGAAGCTTGGCTGGGGCTAATCCACCTTACGGATTACCGTGGAGTAGGAGCGTCATCTCCGAACCACGTACATCGGGTGTTAGCATTGTTTTCTTGTTTCTCATTTTTATGTGTATTTGTATTTGTATTGCTTCCGCTAACGTACTTGTAGAAACAAAGAAAGGCTAATCACCCCCCCTCTAGCCATTACAAAGATCCAACAGTGTTAACTTTACTATGGTTAGGTTAACTACCCACCAATTTAAGTTAACACCTCCAACCCACTTAGCGTGATAGAATCATGCTCTTAGGAACCCAATACTTGTTTGAGCTCCTTGGGTTAACTAGGTATTCCTTAGGGATAACTTCCCTAGATACCTTCCTAATGACCCTCCTAGGCTTAGGAGCCTTGGTCATTTGGGCCTTATCACGGTTAACCTTAGGGATTACCTCCCTAGTAACCTTCTTAGTGGTCTTCCTAGGTTTTATAGAAACCTTGGCCACTAGACACTTGCCTTGGTTAACCTTAGGGATAGCTTCCCTAGTAACCATGACCTTCCTTGACCTAGGTTGAGGTCCATACTCAAATGGAACCCTATGGTAGGTCATCTTGGGCTTAGGCTTGCCCTTGGTTGGACCTTGCTTTCTAAACTCTAGGTTTTGACTTCTTGACCTAGGTTTTTGATCATTTAACCCTTTAACTTGATTTTGAATCTTTTTGAGGGTCCTTTCAAGTTTTTTAAGCCTTGACCTCAAGGTTTGATTTTCTAACTCTAATTGTTCAATTTTTGATTTTTCATCTATTCTTTGGACATGAGACTTTCTAGGCATGTGTCTATGGTCCTTTGGATTACAACCTAGATGGTCTTCAATTTTCCTAATACTTGCCTTAGGTAGAATATTTTTAGGGACATTAGTCCCTAACTTCTCCTTATTTGAAATATTGTAACTCTTAGCCCCTAAGCAATAGTGTATACTATTTCTAACATGCTCTTTATGATAAATAGAAAAATTTCTAACATTATTTCTAACATGCTTTTGATAGCTATTTGAAGAAGAAGCATACTTAAAAATTACCTTAGGGTTTGCCTTAGCTCCCCCTACATGTGTAGCTCTTCCTTCATGAGTCTTCTTCCCTCCCTTTGGGCATTGACTTTTATAGTGCCCCTTTTGATGACACTTGAAGCAAATGATGTGCTCCTTGCTTTTCTTAGTGGAAACTCCGACTTCATTGGTATTTTCTTGAACTCTTGGTGTCGGTTGACTTTTCTTGACTCTTTTAGGACATTTACTCTTGTAATGTCCTACTTCCCTACACTCAAAGCATATGATATGATTTTTAATATGAATTGATATGCTTGAGTTATCTAGGTCAATAGTGGCCAGATTTTGAGCTTCTTCATCTTGACCGGATGTTGAAGGCTCTTCTTCTTGCTCTTGTTCTGGAGTGGATGATCTTTCCTCCCCCTCAATCCTTGAGGTGGAGACTTCCTCCAATTCCACTTCTTCTCTTGACCCAGATGTTGACTCCTCTTCAATTTCCAATATCGATCCGGATGATGATTCCGAATCCTCACTTTCTTGTGAGGAAGAGCTTTCTTCTTCTTGTGCCGAGTGAGACTCCTCATGGAATCTTGCCAACTTGCTCCATAGCTCCTTGGAATCCATGTAATCCCCTAGCTTGCACAAAATGTTATTAGGTATCAAATCTTCTAAAAGCTGTGTTACCTTGACTTCGGTCTTGAACTTGAGATGTTGCTCTTGTGTCCACTTCTTCAACTTCAAGACATTTCCCTTCTTATCTCTACGAGGTTCAAAGCCTTCCATGATGATGAACCAATCTCTTATGTCCATCATCAAGAAGTTCTCCATTCTTGCCCTCCATGCCGGAAAATTCTCTTGATCGTATGGTGGCGGTGTGTTGATGTCCCATCCTAATTTACCTTCAAATTCTATCTTGTTCCCTCTAGCGCCTTTGCTCCCGGGTGTTAGTCCGTAGAAGAGCCCCGGGCTCTGATACCAATTGTTAGGAACGTTGTGCCCGCTAGAGGGGGGGGGGAAGGTGAATAACGTCGTCGATGGAACTCGATCGCGTGCTTGCTACAAAACTTGTTATACGCAGCGGAATAATAATAATAAAACAAATACAACAAAAACACAAGCACAATAATTACACAATGATATAACGTGGTTCGGAGCCGAATGGTTCCTACTCCACGAATCATGCTCTAAAAGCCCTAACAATGCAAACACGCACTACTAATCACAAATACTCCTTCTCGAAATAATCCAGAGGTGGAGAAATCTCGTACAAGTATTCCTACAATAATAAGAATGAAATACAAGCAATTATAAATGAAATACAATAAGATAAGTAAAGAACGCTTTACAAAAACTCTTTTGGATGCTTGCTTGTTGATTGCCTTGGACTAGCCTTGAAGACCCTGATTTGCAACAGCAAATCGCTCCAAATCATCCAAGAAAACCGCTGCTCAATCCTTCCCTCCGTGCTCCTTTTAAACCTGCAACATGGGCTGGATTTCGTCGACTGATAGAGCCTTCACTCGACTGTTAACCCCAACAGTCAAGTCCGACTCCATTATGTGTTCGAATTCTCGAGCATCAATAGATTGATCACTAGACCAATCGACTGATCAGGCCAGCAGTCGACTACCTACCTCTGGCAGTCGATTACCAAGGCACTTTTCACAGTCAAACCCTAGTTGGCTCACACTAGTCGACTGACCCAATGATCCCCAGTCGACTAATACACCTCAAACATGAGGTTTTAACCCAAGTATGGTGCCCCTATACTTGCTAGACTACCTGTATCCTAGACCTAAGCCTTCTAGCCACCTCCGTCAGCCTCGTGCCTATCGGATCCCTCCAAGTCATCCATGACTTGTTCATCCATACGCTAGCCTTCAGATGCTTCCATCAGCTATTGTCATGCTAACAGTGTCTACACCGCCAAGGCACATTGGACTTACGCTGCCAAGACTCTTGCTTGGACTTTACACCTCTAACTATTGGACTTATGCTGCCAAGACTTCACCCTTGGACTTTACGTCGCCAATATTCTCCTTGGACTTCTCAAATGCCAAGACTCAAGCTTGGACTTTCCCTTGCCAACCCATGTTGGACTTTCCATGCCAAGACCCATGCTTGGACTTTACATGACAATGGTCAAACCATCGTCTAACATCAAATACTAACCTGGGTCGATTGCACTATAGAGTCTCCTCCTCGTTGGAGGTAGGAGACAACGATCACGAAAACCGAAAGCACGAGGATAAGGCAACAAGCCTACCTCACCTTGTTACGATTAAAACCATGAATACAATAACTAGGAGTCCTCCCCTCCTTTTATAGACTTGTGCATTGGAATAAGTCTAGATGTACATCCTCAACTTTTGGAACTTTTCATGAGGTGACACCTTATCTTATCACGAAGTGGCACCGTCAAACGTTATCCTTTTTGGCCTAGCGCACAAGGCTGATTTGTCGCCATCAGTCGACTGATGCCCTTCATTAGTTAACTGCCAATAGCCAGCAGTCGACTGTTAGCCTGGCCACTTCCCTGCAATAAGAGATTAGCATGGAATATGGTAAATATGACGGTTCCTTACCGTCCGATCTCGACCTAGACCTTCCACTGGAAGTCTTAGTCGGATCGCCGCCTATGGTCGTCCCCATATAGAGGACACATCCTTACTATCTTTCTTCGCACTCGTGCTTACCTCTGGTCCTTTATGACCTGTCGCTTTGCTTCCGGTCTTCACTTGGGTTCTTTGACTTCCACAAAGTTCTCTCGGTGTCGCCCGACCACCACGGTTTCCCGACTCAAGATTCTTTGGGTGTCGCTGACCTTCAGCTTAGCTTAACCATTTTTTGCACACTTAATTCAGCTCATGAGATAACAATATGACCTTAACTTTGGATCTTTTCCATAATCAAAACCTAGGTTCGATTATCTGGTGCCCCTGCACCAACAATCTTCCCCTTTTTGATCTATGGCAAACCGACACAAAGTTAAGAGAAATTTAAAGCATAAAACAAATAGAGTAAAAAATAAATGCTCTCTTAAAAACTCCCCCTTAACGGTAGGTGAGTTTTGAAAGAGATACTTTAATTTTTAAAATAAATTGTGTTACTCCCCCTTAACTTTTGCTCTTCTCCCCCTTTTGCCATAAATAAAAAAAAATGGGGGTGTTTATATAAAATAGAAGTTTTAAAACAACATGTGTCTAAAATTATTAAGGATAAATCAACTATGAGTCCAAGCATGCATCTAGCATTAGTTAGATAGATTGGTTCGAGGTGTGTCCCATTGCACCAACAATTTAATAAGTTTTTGAAACATACTTTTCAAAATACTTATAAGTTTATTTTCAAAAATAACTTCAAAGGTTTGTAATATTATCCTTAGGGTTAGTTTGCTCTCCCCCTTAGTCAAATATATGAAGTATAAAAGATAAAGGGGGCGCTAAACTTTGGCCTAGAGAGTTGTAAATATTCATTAAGTACAATAGTCGAGAAAATAGGTAGCATTTTGAAAAGGTTATGTTAAGTCTATTTCAATTATCCTTAACATCTCACCCATTCTATGTGTATCAGAATGTGTTCACCTTATATATTTTATGAGATGATTTGAACTTGATTAAAGATAGTTAACCTTGGGTTAGATTCATATTTAACCTTTAGATCGTTAAGTAACTTTTCGAGAAACTGGCTTCCAGGTCGTGGCGAGGCACATGACCCTTCTTTGATCGGAACAACAACCACTTTCTTAGACAAAGCCAAATTCAAGAAAATATCACTTAAGTCACTTAGGGTTATTTTTTGGTCTAACTAGTTTAGGATACGGCGAGGTAGCTTCAGCTAGTTCAACTCAACCAAGTGCACCAAGCTAGATACGCCTTATCTAGCTCAAATACATGAGACATTATTTCCCTAACATACTATCATCTTGTCATGTCCTGATACTATGTTATCAAGGTTGATTAACTATTGGTCCTATCTAACCATTCTAGAATTTAAAAGAAGAATGTAAACATGCAAAGATTCTAAGAGAGTGGGTACACAATTTTAGTACTAGCTCCCCTTGGACCATTGAACCAATTTGGTCTATCCACATAGTGGACTTAATCCTGGGGAATCCAATACTTATTAGTCCTTATATTTGAATTTAATAAAATTTTTGGGACCGATGCTTGGACTCTTTGATGACTACGATTCACAATAGACATGTACGATTTGTTCATAGCCGTTGACCTAAATCCGAGTCCGACTTTGTTGTACACGGCTCTTTGAGTTCCAAGTAGTCGGTTAAGATTCTTGGATCCCAACGTGAGTCTTTCCAACCTGGCCTCGACCTCTTGAACTTGTCCTTTCAAGAGATAATTCTCCTCAAGTTTTTCAACTTGAGTTGAGTTTCCCTCTTGAACTTGACTAGTTGAAGAGGTTAGAGTAGCCTCTTGCTTGAGGGTTTCAACCTCCTCAAGTAACTACTCAACTCTAGACTCAGACTTAGTCAATTTCCTATTTATCAACTTAATTGCATGATATAAGTTTTCAATTAATGAGCGACTTACCTTAATCTTTTCTTTTGATCCGACTTTGAGTCTTGACTCGAATTCATCCTCGGAGTCAGAGTCAGAGTTGGATTCATTGTCGGGTTCGGACTCAGACTCGAACTCTACTAGCTTTGACATGAATTCTAAGTCATCGTCTTGATCTTTTTGTTCCTCCCGCATTGCTTGAAATGCTTTCTTTGGTTGCTTGTGTTTTGGCTTCATTTTTGAGCAGTCTGACTTGTAATGCCCCTTCTTATTGCACCCATAACATGTGTATGTTTGTGGGGGTTTCTTGCTCTTCAATTGCTTCCTTTTCTTTTTGATGATTCTCCGAAATAGATTGACTAGTTCGGCCTCCATCTCCTCTTCGGATTTCGATTCGGATTCACCTTCCGATTCGGATTCTTCTTCTTCAGAAGGTATCTTGCTCTTTGCTTTTCGTCTTCGCCTGTAAACAATGCTACACCTTTCTCGACCGAGGCTGCATTAGTTTGTTCATGTAACTCAAATTTTGAAAAGAATTCGTCTAACCTAATCTTGGATAAATCTTTAGATACCTTTGTAGGGAATTCTCGTATGCCAAATGGCATATGCGCAACGGAAAATAGGATCCCTTCCAAATGATCCATGCGAAAGCAAACTCGTATAAAATAAATTTCTCTAAACCAAACCTATCTTATAGGAGAGGATTACCTTTGTTGCGTGCCCTTGTTAATCCCGCTTTTCCTTTCGGTTTGTTGGATCTTTAGCACGTTCAAGTGTCCGTGCCTCTATACGTATCCACACGAGCACGCTCTTGTCTCACAAAAGGAAAACTAGAAGAGCTCTCCTTTACTTCTTGCTAGAGAAGTCCCTAAAGGAGAGGAAGAGAGGGAAAAGGAGAAAGGAAGAAGAAGACTCCTCTTCTTGCTAGCCTACACTCACAAACCCACACAACCAAAGCTTCCACCAAGCTTTCTCACAACCACAACACCCAAAAACTCACTATGGCCGGCCACTCCATGGAGCCTTTTATAGGGTTGGAAAAACCCTTCCACCTCCTTCACATTCAATGCAATCCATTGCATTGAGACACACTCAAAAAGGATTTGGCTTCCTTGTTTGGCCGGCCACTTAAGGAGACAAAACCATTTTGTTTCCTTCCACCTTAACTAGCTTAGGTGGATGCTTAGGTGGCATGCTTATGTGGCATGCTTATGTGGCATTCTTATGTGGCATTCATGCATGTTGAATTAATCTTATTAATTCAATTAAGCTTATGTTATCATATTGAATTAATCTTATTAATTCAATTAAGCTTATGTTATCATATTGAATTAATCTTATTAAATCAATAAGGTAACATATTGAATTAATCTCATTAAATCAATTAGCTAAAATTCTCATTAAGCTTAAAGTCCAAAAACCATTTTGTACTTAAGCTTATTCCCATATTATTCTAGTCAAACTAGAATACTCTACTTCCTCTAATTATCATGCTCTTTGTGTGTGACCCTATAGGCTCTCATAACGTTGGCAGTGGATCTAAACTCTTTTAGATACACAAGCAATGAGCGGCATCTAGCAATACATCATTGCTACCCAAGTGACGAGATCAGTCAAGATCCGACTAACCTTTCCGTGACTACTATAATATATGACCGTGTCCTTCTATCCTGGATATCAGATTGATCAATGAGGCATAGACCGTGTCATCCTCGATCAATCTATGTGTTTCTTGATCCCTGAGTAAACTAACTCAAACAAATGAGCTCAATATCTCATATTGACTCATTCGAGCATGGCCATGCGCTTTAGTAGTTCTACTCAATCAAGGGGCCCACCGATATCACTCCGGCCATATGGAAGGGATAGATCCCATCTACATCACTCACATCCCTCCGCATAATTTGTTACATACCCAGTAATCGCCTTTATGGTCCACCCTGTTACGGGTGACGTTTGACGATACCAAAGTACATAACTCCTTATGTAGGGAACCATAGTGACTTCGTGTCTAAGGACTATTCATACCAATAGTCACATGAGAAAGTTTATGACACTCATATAACGATCCATGAAACTTTCTCATGGCGGGTCAGTTCAGTATATATTCTCCAATATATACCCATGTGTCAACTTGATATCATATATCCATGACTTGTGAGATCAAGTCATCAATTGACCTACATGCTAGCCTTTATGTATTAATATTGCCCTTGCATATTAATACTCGACTAGGAACATTTAGGAAAGTGTTCTCTACAGCCTCTCATAATCAATTCTGCCAATTGATGTGCTGTAGATAAGAACCTACTTTTCTAGGGCATTATTATATTTAAATTAGCTGGCACAAGCACGATGTAAATATAATAACCAATCCTTTGCCTTTATAGAATATGATACAAAATGTTCCCTATTCAACCATCACATGATTGGTTCTAGGGCTTTAACTAACAATCTCCCACTAGCACTAGTACCAATCACTATGATATCTAATACCTAGTGACCTAGTGTGACCATCATGCTTCCTCTGCGTACAAAGCCTTGGTCAATGGATCTCGCGATGTTAGCTTCGCTTGCAGATTGATATCCTCACATCTCCTCTATCGATGATCTCGAATGAGATGGAAGCGCCGCAAAGATGTGTTTGGTCCAATGATGTGATCGAGGTTCCTTAGCTCGTGCAATAGCCCCATTGTTGTCACAATAGAGGTCTATTGGATCCGCAATGCTAGGAACTACCCCAAGTTCATCGATGAACTTGCGAGCCAAATAGCCTCCTTCTTTGCATCGAGATGCGCAATATACTGGCTCGCTGTAGAATCAAGAATCGTGTCCTCGCTTGAACTCTTCCACTCACGGCTCCACCATTCAGCAAAACACGTACTCGATTGCGATCTATAGTCATCCTTGTCTGCTTGGAAGCTTGCATTCGTAACCTTTACGATTAGCTCCTCATTGCCTCCAAATATCGTGAAATATTCTTTCTTTCTTCGTAAGTACTTAAGAATATTTTTGACGCTATCCAGCTGACTTTCACCGATCCGATCGGGTATCTACTCGCCATGCTCAAAGCATACGAGACGCCGTGACGAGTACAAAAGCATGGCGCATATGATAGACCCTATAGGCGATGCATAAGGGATCTTATCCATGCGATCTCTCTCCTCCTTAGAAGAGGGACATTGAGTCTTCGAAAGACTCACACCATGTGATAAAGGCGTAAACCCTTTCTTGGAATTTTGCATAGCAAAACGATCTAGCACTTTATCAATGTAATGTACTTCGACTTAGGCCAAGTAATCTTCTAGATCTATCTCTATAGATCTTGATGCCTAGAATATAGGCAATTCACCTAAGTCCTTCATCGAGAAACAATTCCCTAACCACATCTTCACATGCATCCGGAGTGAGGGAATATCATTTCGATGAGAAGTATGTCATCTACATACAAGACAAGAAATACAACTGTTCCCACTATTTCTCTTGTAGACACAAGGCTCATCTTCATTCTTGATGAAACCAAACTCTTTGATTGCATCATCGAATCAAGATTCCAAATGAGAGGCTTGCTTTAGCAGCATACCTTTCCAGAGGCTTGATCTTCAAAACCTCAGTTGTGTCATGTACACATCCTCGAGTAGCTTTCATTCGTAAAGCGGTTTTGACATCCATCCGCCAGATCTCATAATCATGGTAGGTCGCAATAGCAAGTATGATCCGAATGGATTTAAGCATCGTGAATCGTGAAAAGGTTTCTTCATAGTCAATACCATGAATTTGTTTGAATCCTTTAGCCACCAATCTACCTTTATAGGTATGCTTATTACCATCCATGTCGCTTTTACTTTAAAGACCCACTTACACCCAATGGGTTTTACCCCTTCGTGGATCAACCAAAGTCCATACTTGGTTAGTGTACATGGATTCCATTTCGATCTCATGGCCTCTAGCCATTTCTCTAACTGGCTCATCATAGCTTCGATAGGATGTAGGCTCGCCAAGATCGATAAGCAATACTTCACCGCTGTCACCAAGAGAAAAGAATATCTCTCGGGTTGACGACGGATCCTATCAAATCTACGAAGAGGTTGGTCTACTTGAACAGGTGTTTGCTCCACAACTCTTTGGGCAACAATTTCCTCATCCACAACACTTTGTGGTTCCTGTTCATTTTCCATCGAAGCCTTAGTGTTATCATCATCTTGAACTTCTTCAAGATGAATTTTACTCCCACTAGTATTTCTAGAAATAAATTCTCTTTCTAGAAAGACAGCATTTCTGGCAACAAACACCTTGCCAAGTGTGGGATTGTAAAAGTAATATCCCTTAGTTTCCTTGGGATATCCTACAAAATAACACTTATCTGATTTGGGTCCTAGTTTATCTGAGACTTGACGTCTAACGTAAGCTTCACAACCCTAAATCTTTATAAAAGACATTTTGGGACTCTTCCCGGTCCATATCGTATATGGTGTCTTTTCTACGGCTTTTGATGGAACGCGATTAAGTGTGAAAGCGGCTGTCTCTAGAGCTAAACCCCAAAAGGAAGTAGGTAGATCAGTCTGGCTCATCATTGATCGTACCATATCTAATAGTAGATTTCTCCTCTCGGATACACCATTCCATTGTGGTGTTCGGTGGAGTGAGTTGGGATATTATCCCACACTCACCAGTGATCACGAAACTCTTGACTAAGGTATTCACCACCTCGATCCGATCAAGTAGCTTAATACGCTTACCAAGTTGGTTTTGTACTTCATTCTTGAATTCTTTGAACTTTTCAAAGGATTCTGACTTATGTCTCATCAAATATAAGTAGCCAAATCTACTCATATCATCAGTGAAAGTAATAAAGTACTTATAGCCTCCTCTGGCTTCGACATTGAAAGGGCCACATACATCAGTATGTATGAGTCCTAACAAATCCGTCGCTCTCTCGCCATGTCCACTAAATGGAGTTTTAGTCATCTTTCCTAAAAGACAAGACTCGCATACCTCATATGATTCAAAATCAAATGAGTCCAATAATCCATCTTTATGGAGTTGGGATATGCGTTTTCATTTATGTGACCTAGGCGACAGTGCCAGAGATATGTCTGGTTCAAATCATTCGATTTGAACCGTTTGGTATTTACGTTATAAATTGGGTTATCTAAATCTAGAACATAGAGACCATTCATAAGTGGTGCATTACAATAGAACATTTCATTTAAATAAATGGAACAACATTTGTCCTTTATTATAAAAGAAAAGTTTTTCTTGTCTAAACAAGATACAGAAATTATGTTCTTTGTTAATGCGGGTACATAGAAGCACTCCTCTAGTTCTAAGATAAGCCCAGTGGGCAAAGACAAAGAATATGTTCCTACAGCTACAGCAGCAACTTTTGCGCCATTGCCTACTCGTAGGTCCACTTCACCCTTTGCCATTATTCTACTATTTCTCAGTCCCTGCACATTAGTACAAATGTGAGATGCACATCCGGTATCTAATACCCATGTAGAAGAAATAGATAGATTAACTTCTATAACGTGTATACCTGAGGCAGAAGTCCCACTTCTCTTGTTCTTTACTTCCTCAAGGTAGACTTTACAGTTCCGCTTCCAGTGTCCAGTCTCACCGCAATGGAAGCAGTCCCCTTCCTTAGGTACTTTACCTTTACCCTTTGAAGTGGATGAATTGGCCTTGCCTTTGGCTTGGGTCTTACCCTTGCCTTTGCACTTACCTTTGTCCTTCTTGACCATTAGTACATTACTAACTTTCTTCTTGAGATTTGGTTCAGCAGTTCTTAACATGCTGAGAATCTCAGGCAAAGGTTTATCAATTTCATTCATGTTATAATTCATGACGAATTGATTGTATGCTTCCGGCAACGATTGCAGGATAACATCGGTTGCCAATTCTTGGCTCAGTGGAAAACCTAGTCTTTCAAGGTTCTCAACGTACCCAATCATTTTGAGTACGTGAGTTCCTACAGGTGTTCCTTCTTGCATCTTGCATGCAAAAAGTGCCTTAGACACTTCAAAACGCTCGTGCCTAGCTTGTCCTTGATATAGTTGTTTCAAATGCTCAACCATATCATAGGCATCCATGTTCTCATGTTGCTTCTGAAGCTCAGAGTTCATGGTGGCAAGCATAAGGCATGACACATCTAATGCGTCATCTTGATGCTTCTTATAAGCATCCTTTTCAGCACGAGTGGCCGTAGGGGTGGGTATTTCAGGGGTAGCCTGCTCTAGGACATATAGTTTGCGTTCTTGCTTGAGGATAATCCTCAAGTTCCTATACCAGTCAAGAAAGTTTGCTCCATTGAGCTTGTCCTTCTCAAGGACAGATCGCAAGTTGAGGGGGTGTGTCGTGTTAGATGACATGGTGATCTACAACATTAAAATGCAAAGTTAAGTATCATACCTAAATCATTTAATTAGGCCTTTAATTAAATGAGGCTCCCACTAAATTCTCATAGCTACTATTTAGTTATAAATTTATATGGGATAAAGATCCACATCATAATTCGTCTTGAGTTAGCTTTGGCTAATCGCCCAAGACGTAGTATAATTAGGTAGGCAATCTTTTGCCAATTACATCTGATGTAACTCTTTAATAGCTTTGGTTAAGTTTTAGATTAGTTTAGTGTTTATTCTTAAACCAGCTTCCAGGCTGTGGCGAGGCACAGGGGCCTTCTTGGATATCGGAGCAACGACCACTTCTAAGACAAAGCTGATGTTCGGAAATCACACAAAACTAATGTTAACACTTATGTTCAAAGCTAATATATGCCTCTACTTTCTTAACCAATTAAGAAAACACTTAATTAAGTCTTAACCAAGGCGATAGCGGACATCACGATTGTCCACTCGCACCCTCCAAGATAAAATGCATTGCTTTGCTTTGCAAACCCAATAACAAATGATCGAGGAAGTAGTGAGTACCAACTTTGGTAGGCATATCGTTTAGACTTATTAAGAAATAAACATGTATCATATACATATTAGCATACATCACATATAAGCTAAACTAATCATGCATCACATACAAGCTAAACTAACATGCATCACATACATATTAAACTAACGTGTCATGGTTATGGCCCTTATTCTACAATCTTCTCAAGCCAATGAAAAGATTGATTGGTCAACCTAGGGATAGCATCTTCTCCTAAGTGCTTCCTTTTGGTTGTCTTGTGTGTTGACTTCCTCCTTGTAACCTCATCTTCCAATGGACCCTCCATCCTTGTTTTGTACATTACAAAAGGAGAAATACTCGAGTTACATTCGAGTCTAAAACTAATTTTACAACAAGAATATTAGGAGAAAGGCACGACACGCAGGCCGTATTAAGAATTACAACACACAATCACAAACTTTTTGGGACTAGGCCATAACCATGCACCATGTCATTTTAACTTTTAAAAGACATTGGATATTTTATTATGTTTGAAAATTTGCTAATGCAATTATCAACTCATAATAAAATTTATCCTACTTCTATATCACATATAAAATAGAGAAAACCTATTTTTATACGATCTTTCGCAAGTGGCTCTGATACCACTGTAGGGAATTCTCGTATGCCAAATGGCATATGCGCAACGGAAAATAGGATCCCTTCCAAGTGATCCATGCGAAAGCAAACTCGTATAAAATAAATTTCTCTAAACCAAACCTATCTTATAGGAGAGGATTACCTTTGTTGCGTGCCCTTGTTAATCCCGCTTTTCCTTTCGGTTTGTTGGATCTTTAGCACGTTCAAGTGTCCGTGCCTCTATACGTATCCACACGAGCACGCTCTTGTCTCACAAAAGGAAAACTAGAAGAGCTCTCCTTTACTTCTTGCTAGAGAAGTCCCTAAAGGAGAGGAAGAGAGGGAAAAGGAGAAAGGAAGAAGAAGACTCCTCTTCTTGCTAGCCTACACTCACAAACCCACACAACCAAAGCTTCCACCAAGCTTTCTCACAACCACAACACCCAAAAACTCACTATGGCCGGCCACTCCATGGAGCCTTTTATAGGGTTGGAAAAACCCTTCCACCTCCTTCACATTCAATGCAATCCATTGCATTGAGACACACTCAAAAAGGATTTGGCTTCCTTGTTTGGCCGGCCACTTAAGGAGACAAAACCATTTTGTTTCCTTCCACCTTAACTAGCTTAGGTGGATGCTTAGGTGGCATGCTTATGTGGCATGCTTATGTGGCATTCTTATGTGGCATTCATGCATGTTGAATTAATCTTATTAATTCAATTAAGCTTATGTTATCATATTGAATTAATCTTATTAATTCAATTAAGCTTATGTTATCATATTGAATTAATCTTATTAAATCAATAAGGTAACATATTGAATTAATCTCATTAAATCAATTAGCTAAAATTCTCATTAAGCTTAAAGTCCAAAACCATTTTGTACTTAAGCTTATTCCCATATTATTCTAGTCAAACTAGAATACTCTAATTCCTCTAATTATCATGCTCTTTGTGTGTGACCCTATAGGCTCTCATAACGCGTTGGCGGTGGACCTAAACTCTTTTAGATACACAAGCAATGAGCGGCATCTAGCAATACATCATTGCTACCCAAGTTACGAGATAAGTCAAGATCCGACTAACCTTTCCATGACTACTATAATATATGACCGTGTCCTTCTATCCTTGATATCGATCGATCAATGAGGCATGACCGTGTCATCCTCGATCAATCTATGTGTTTCTTGATCCCCGAGTAAACTAACTCAAACAAATGAGCTCAATATCTCATATTGACTCATTCGAGCATGGCCATGCGCTTTAGTAGTTCTACTCAATCAAGGCCCACCGATATCACTCTGGCCATATGGAAGGGATAGATCCCATCTACATCACTCACATCCCTCCGCATAATTTGTTACATATACCCAAGAATCGCTTTATGGTCCACCTCTACGGTGACGTTTGACGATACCAAAGTACATAACTCCTTATGTAGGGAACCGTAGTGACTTCAGGTCTAAGGACTATTCATACCAATAGTCACATGAGAAAGTTTATGACACTCATATAACGATCCATGAAACTTTCTCATGGCGGGTCAGTTCAGTATATATTCTCCAATATATACCCATGTGTCAACTTGATATCATATATCCATGACTTGTGAGATCAAGTCATCAATTGACCTACATGCTAGTCTTTATGTATTAATATTGCCCTTGCATATTAATACTCGACTAGGAACATTTAGGAAAGTGTTCTCTACAGCCTCTCATAATCAATTCTGCCAATTGATGTGCTGTAGATAAGAACCTACTTTTCTAGGGCATTATTATATTTAAATTAGCTGGCACAAGCACGATGTAAATATAATAACCAATCCTTTGCCTTTATAGAATATGATACAAAATGTTCCCTATTCAACCATCACATGATTGGTTCTAGGGCTTTAACTAACAATCTCCCACTAGCACTAGTACCAATCACTATGATATCTAATACCTAGTGACCTAGTGACCATCATGCTTCCTCGTACAAAGCCTTGGTCAATGGATCCGCGATGTTAGCTTCGTACTGCATATCCTCACATCTCCTCTATCGATGATCTCTCAATGAGATGGAAGCGCCAAGAAGATGTGTTTGGTCCGGCCGATGATCGAGGTTCCTTAGCTCGCGGTAATAGCCCCATTGTTGTCTCTATAGAGGTCTATTGTATCTGGAATGCTAGGAACTACCCCAAGTTCATCGATGAACTTGCGGAGCCAAATGACCTCCTTTCGCATCGATGCAATATACCGGCTTCGTTGTAGAATCAAGAATCGTGGTCTCCGCTTGAACTCTTCCACCACGGCTCCACCATTCAGCAAAACACGCACTCGATTGCGATCTATAGTCATCCTTGTCCTGCTTGGAAGCTTGCATCACCGTAACCCTTTACGGCTCCTCATTGCCTCCAAATATCGGAAATATTCTTTCGCTCTTCGTAAGTACTTTAAGAATATTTTTGATCGCTATCCGATGACTTTCACCGATGGATGGTATCTACTCGTCATGCTCAAAGCATACGAGACGTCAGCAGTACAAAGCATGGCGCATATGATAGACCCTATAGCCGATGCATAAGGGATCTTATCCATGCGATCTCTCTCCTCCTTAGAAGAGGGACATTGAGTCTTCGAAAGACTCACACCATGTGATAAAGGCGTAAACCCTTTCTTGGAATTTTGCATAGCAAAACGATCTAGCACTTTATCAATGTATGTACTCGACTTAGGCCAAGTAATCTTCTAGATCTATCTCTATAGATCTTGATGCCTAGAATATAGGCACTTCACCTAAGTCTTTCATCGAGAAACAATTCCTAACCACATCTTCACAGATCGGAGTGAGGGAATATCATTTCCGATGAGAAGTATGTCATCTACATACAAGACAAGAAATACAACTGTGCTCCACTATTTCTCTTGTAGACACAAGGCTCATCTTCATTCTTGATGAAACCAAACTCTTTGATTTCATCGAATCAAGATTCCAGCCGAGAGGCTTGCTTTAGTCCATAAATGGACCTTTGCGCTTGCATACCTTTCCAGATGCTTTGATCTTCAAAACCCTCGTGTTGTGTCATGTACACATCCTCGAGTAGCTTTCCATTCGTAAAAGCGGTTTTGACATCCATCCGCCAGATCTCATAATCATGGTAGGTCGCAATAGCAAGTATGATCCGAATGGATTTAAGCATCGCAATCGTGAAAAGGTTTCTTCATAGTCAATACCATGAATTTGTTTGAATCCTTTAGCCACCAATCTACCTTTATAGGTATGCTTATTACCATCCATGTCGGTCTTTACTTTAAAGACCCACTTACACCCAATGGGTTTTACCCCTTGGGATCAACCAAAGTCCATACTTGGTTAGTGTACATGGATTCCATTTCGATCTCATGGCCTCTAGCCATTTCTCAACTGGGCTCATCATAGCTTCTTGATAGGATGTAGGCTCGCCAAGATCGACAAGCAATACTTCACCGCTGTCACCAAGAGAAAAGAATATCTCTCGGGTTGACGACGGATCCTATTAGATCTACGAAGAGGTTGGTCTACTTGGAATGTGTTTGCTCCACAACTCTTTGGGCAACAAATTCTCATCCACAACACTTTGTGGTGCCTGCTCATTTTCCATCGAAGCCTTAGTGTTATCATCATCTTGAACTTCTTCAAGATGAATTTTACTCCCACTAGTATTTCTAGAAATAAATTCTCTTCTAGAAAGACAAAGATTTCTGCAACAAACACCTTGCCAAGTGTGGGATTGTAAAAGTAATATCCCTTAGTTTCCTTGGGATATCCTACAAAATAACACTTATCCGATTTGGGTCCTAGTTTATCCGAGACTTGACGCCTAACGTAAGCTTCACAACCCCAAATCTTTATAAAAGACATTTTGGGACTCTTCCGGTCCATATCGTATATGGTGTCTTTTCTACGGCTTTGATGGAACGCGATTAAGTGTGAAAGCTACGCTCTCTAGAGCTAAACCCCAAAAGGAAGTAGGTAGATCTGGTCCTGCTCATCATTGATCGTACTCATATCTAATAGAGTACGATTTCTCCTCTCGATACACCATTCCATTGTGGTGTTCCAGTGGAGTGAGTTGGATATTATCCCACACTCACCAGTGATCACGAAACTCTTGACTAAGGTATTCACCACCTCGATCCGATCAAGTAGCTTAATACGCTACCAAGTTGGTTTTGTACTTCATTCTTGAATTCTTGAACTTTTCAAAGGATTCTCGACTTATGTCTCATCAAATATAAGTAGCCAAATCTACTCATATCATCGCTGAAAGTAATAAAGTACTTATAGCCTCTCGCTTCGACATTGAAAGGGCCACATACATCAAGATGTATGAGTCCTAACAAATCCGTCGCTCTCGCCATGTCCACTAAATGGAGTTTTAGTCATCTTTCCTAAAAGACAAGACTCGCATACCTCATATGATTCAAAATCAAATGAGTCCAATAATCCATCTTTATGGAGTTGGGATATGCGTTTTTCATTTATGTGACCTAGGCGACAGTGCCAGAGATATGTCTGGTTCAAATCATTCGATTTGAACCGTTTGGTATTTACGTTATAAATTGGGTTATCTAAATCTAGAACATAGAGACCATTCATAAGTGGTGCATTACAATAGAACATTTCATTTAAATAAATGGAACAACATTTGTCCTTTATTATAAAAGAAAAGTTTTTCTTGTCTAAACAAGATACAGAAATTATGTTCTTTGTTAATGCGGGTACATAGAAGCACTCCTCTAGTTCTAAGATAAGCCCAGTGGGCAAAGACAAAGAATAGAACTTTGCGCCATTGCCTACTCGTAGGTCCACTTCACCCTTTGCCATTATTCTACTATTTCTCAGTCCCTGCACATTAGTACAAATGTGAGATGCACATCCGGTATCTAATACCCATGTAGAAGAAATAGATAGATTAACTTCTATAACGTGTATACCTGAGGCAGAAGTCCCACTTCTCTTGTTCTTTACTTCCTCAAGGTAGACTTTGCGCCCGCCTGGTCCACCTCACCGCAATGGAAGCAAATCCCTTCCTTAGGTACTTTACCTTTACCCTTTGAAGTGGATGAATTGGCCTTGCCTTTGGCTTGGGTCTTACCCTTGCCTTTGCGCTTACCTTTGTCCTTCTTGACCATTAGTACATTACTAACTTTCTTCTTGAGATTTGGTTCAGCAGTTCTTAACATGCTGAGAATCTCAGGCAAAGGTTTATCAATTTCATTCATGTTATAATTCATGACGAATTGATTGTATGCTTCCGGCAACGATTGCAGGATAACATCGGTTGCCAATTCTTGGCTCAGTGGAAAACCTAGTCTTTCAAGGTTCTCAACGTACCCAATCATTTTGAGTACGTGAGTTCCTACAGGTGTTCCTTCTTGCATCTTGCATGCAAAAAGAGCCTTAGACACTTCAAAACGCTCGTGCCTAGCTTGTCCTTGATATAGTTGTTTCAAATGCTCAACCATATCATAGGCATCCATGTTCTCATGTTGCTTCTGAAGCTAAGAGTTCATGGTGGCAAGCATAAGGCATGACACATCTAATGCGTCATCTTGATGCTTCTTATAAGCATCCTTTTCAGCACGAGTGGCCGTAGGCTGGGTATTTCGTGGGTAGCTCGCTTCTAGGACATATAGTTTGCGTTCTTGCTTGAGGATAATCCTCAAGTTCCTATACCAGTCAAGAAAGTTTGCTCCATTGAGCTTGTCCTTCTCAAGGACAGATCGCAAGTTGAGGGGGTGTGTCGTGTTAGATGACATGGTGATCTACAACATTAAAATGCAAAGTTAAGTATCATACCTAAATCATTTAATTAGGCCTTTAATTAAATGAGGCTCCCACTAAATTCTCATAGCTACTATTTAGCTATAAATTTATATGGGATAAAGATCCACATCATAATTGCCTTGAGTTAGCTTTGGCTAATCGCCCAAGACGTAGTATAATTAGGTAGGCAATCTTTTGCCAATTACATCTGATGTAACTCTTTAATAGCTTTGGTTAAGTTTTAGATTAGTTTAGTGTTTATTCTAAACCACTTCCAGGTGTGTATGGCAGGCACAGGCCTTCTTGGATATCTGAGCAACGACCACTTCTAAGACAAAGCCGATGTTCGAAATCACACAAAACTAATGTTAACACTTATGTTCAAAGCTAATATATGCCTCTACTTTCTTAACCAATTAAGAAAACACTTAATTAAGTCTTAACTAAGACTGATAGCTGACATCACGATTGTCCACTCGCACTCTCCAAGATAAAATGCATTGCTTTGCTTTGGCAAACCCAATAACAAATGATCGAGGAAGTAGTGAGTACCAACTTTGGTAGGCATATCGCTTTAGACTTATTAAGAAATAAACATGTATCATATACATATTAGCATACATCACATATAAGCTAAACTAATCATGCATCACATACAAGCTAAACTAACATGCATCACATACATATTAAACTAACGTGTCATGGTTATGGCCCTTATTCTACAATCTTCTCAAGCCAATGAAAAGATTGATTGGTCAACCTAGGATAGCATCTTCTCTAAGTGCTTCCTTTTGGTTGTCTTGTGTGTTGACTTCCTCCTTGTAACCTCATCTTCCAATGGACCCTCCATCCTTGTTTTGTACATTACAAAAGGAGAAATACTGAGTTACATCGAGTCTAAAACTAATTTTACAACAAGAATATTAGGAGAAAGGCACGACACGCAGCCGTATTAAGAATTACAACACACAATCACAAACTTTTGGGACTAGGCCATAACCATGCACCATGTCATTTTAACTTTTAAAGACATTGGATATTTTATTATGTTTGAAAATTTGCTAATGCAATTATCAACTCATAATAAAATTTATCCTACTTCTATATCACATATAAAATAGAGAAACCTATTTTTATACGATCTTCTAAGTGGCTCTGATACCACTGTAGGGAAATCTCGTATGCCAAATGGCATATGCGCAACGGAAAATAGGATCCCTTCCAAGTGATCCATGCTAAAGCAAACTCGTATAAAATAAATTTCTCTAAACCAAACCTATCTTATAGGAGAGGATTACCTTTGTTGCGTGCCCTTGTTAATCCCGCTTTTCCTTTCGGTTTGTTGGATCTTTAGCACGTTCAAGTGTCCGTGCCTCTATACGTATCCACACGAGCATGCTCTTGTCTCACAAAAGGAAAACTAGAAGAGCTCTCCTTTACTTCTTGCTAGAGAAGTCCCTAAAGGAGAGGAAGAGAGGGAAAAGGAGAAAGGAAGAAGAAGACTCCTCTTCTTGCTAGCCTACACTCACAAACCCACACAACCAAAGCTTCCACCAAGCTTTCTCACAACCACAACACCAAAAACTCACTATGGCCGGCCACTCCATGGAGCCTTTTATAGGGTTGGAAAAACCCTTCCACCTCCTTCACATTCAATGCAATCCATTGCATTGAGACACACTCAAAAAGGATTTGGCTTCCTTGTTTGGCCGGCCACTTAAGGAGACAAAACCATTTTGTTTCCTTCCACCTTACCTAGCTTAGGTGGATGCTTAGGTGGCATGCTTATGTGGCATGCTTATGTGGCATTCTTATGTGGCATTCATGCATGTTGAATTAATCTTATTAATTCAATTAAGCTTATGTTATCATATTGAATTAATCTTATTAATTCAATTAAGCTTATGTTATCATATTGAATTAATCTTATTAAATCAATAAGGTAACATATTGAATTAATCTCATTAAATCAATTAGCTAAAATTCTCATTAAGCTTAAAGTCCAAAAACCATTTTGTACTTAAGCTTATTCCCATATTATTCTAGTCAAACTAGAATACTCTAATTCCTCTAATTATCATGCTCTTTGTGTGTGACCCTATAGGCTCTCATAACGTTGGCAGTGGATCTAAACTCTTTTAGATACACAAGCAATGAGCGGCATCTAGCAATACATCATTGCTACCCAAGTTACGAGATAAGTCAAGATCCGACTAACCTTTCCGTGACTACTATAATATATGACCGTGTCCTTCTATCCTTGATATCGATTGATCAATGAGGCATAGACCGTGTCATCCTCGATCAATCTATGTGTTTCTTGATCCCGAGTAAACTAACTCAAACAAATGAGCTCAATATCTCATATTGACTCATTCGAGCATGGCCATGCGCTTTAGTAGTTCTACTCAATCAAGGGGCCCACCGATATCACTCCGGCCATATGGAAGGGATAGATCCCATCTACATCACTACATCCCTCCGCATAATTTGTTACATACCCAAGAATCGCTTTATGGTCCACCTATTACGTGACGCTTGACGATACCAAAGTACATAACTCCATGTAGGGAACCGTAGTGACTTCAGTGTCTAAGGACTATTCATACCAATAGTCACATGAGAAAGTTTATGACACTCATATAACGATCCATGAAACTTTCTCATGGCGGGTCATTCAGATATATTCTCCAATATATACCCATGTGTCAACTTGATATCATATATCCATGACTTGTGAGATCAAGTCATCAATTGACCTACATGCTAGTCTTTATGTATTAATATTGCCCTTGCATATTAATACTGACTAGGAACATTTAGGAAAGTGTTCTCATACCTCTCATAATCAATTACGCCAATTGATGTCAGTAGATAAGAACCTACTTTTCTAGGGCATTATTATATTTAAATTAGCTGGCACAAGCAAGATGTAAATATAATAACCAAACCTTTGCCTTTATAGAATATGATACAAAATGTTCCCTATTCAACCATCACATGATTGGTTCTAGGGCTTTAACTAACAATCTCCCACTAGCACTAGTACCAATCACTATGATATCTAATACCTAGTGACCTAGTGTGACCATCATGCTTCCTCGCGTACAAAGCCTCGGTCAATGGATCGCGATGTTAGCTTCGCTGCATTCTGCATATCCTCACATCTCCTCTATCGATGATCTCTCGAATGAGATGGAAGCGCCGCAGTATGTGTTTGGTCCGCTGATGTGATCGAGGTTCCTTAGCCTGTGCAATAGCCCCATTGTTGTCACAATAGAGGTCTATTGGATCTGTAATGCTAGGAACTACCCCAAGTTCACTGATGAACTTGCGGAGCCAAACAGCCTCCTTTGCTGCATCAGATGCTGCAATATACTCGGCTTCTGTTGTAGAATCAGCAACTGTGTCCTGCTTCGAACTCTTCCAGCTCACAGCTCCACCATTCAGGCAAAACACGTACCCCGATTGCGATCTATAGTCATCCTTGTCTGTTTGGAAGCTTGCATCACTGTAACCCTTTACAGTTAGCTCCTCAGTGCCTCCAAATATCAGGAAATATTCTTTCGTTCTTCGTAAGTATTTAAGAATATTTTTGACTGCTATCCAGTGACTTTCACCTGGATCCGACTGGTATCTACTCGTCATGCTCAAAGCATACGAGACGTCAGGACGAGTACAAAGCATGGCGTACATGATAGACCCTATGGCAGATGCATAAGGGATCTTATCCATGCGATCTCTCTCCTCCTTAGAAGAGGGACATTGAGTCTTCGAAAGACTCACACCATGTGATAAAGGCAGAAACCCTTTCTTGGAATTTTGCATAGCAAAACGATCTAGCACTTTATCAATGTATGTACTCTGACTTAGGCCAAGTAATCTTCTAGATCTATCTCTATAGATCTTGATGCCTAGAATATAGGCAACCTAAGTCTTTCATCGAGAAACAATTCCCTAACCACATCTTCACAGACTGGAGTGAGGGAATATCATTTCCGATGAGAAGTATGTCATCTACATACAAGACAAGAAATACAACTGTGCTCCCACTATTTCTCTTGTAGACACAAGGTTCATCTTCATTCTTGATGAAACCAAACTCTTTGATTGCATCATCGAATCGAAGATTCCAGCTTCGAGAGGCTTGCTTTAGTCCATAAATGGACCTTTGCAGTTTGCATACCTTTCCAGGATGCTTTGGATCTTCAAAACCCTCAGGTTGTGTCATGTACACATCCTCGAGTAGCTTTCCATTCAGAAAAGCGGTTTTGACATCCATCTGCCAGATCTCATAATCATGGTAGGTTGCAATAGCAAGTATGATCCGAATGGATTTAAGCATCGCAACTGGTGAAAAGGTTTCTTCATAGTCAATACCATGAATTTGTTTGAATCCTTTAGCAACCAATCTACCTTTATAGGTATGCTTATTACCATCCATGTCGGTCTTTACTTTAAAGACCCACTTACACCCAATGGGTTTTACCCTTCGTGGATCAACCAAAGTCCATACTTGGTTAGTGTACATGGATTCCATTTCGATCTCATGGCCTCTAGCCATTTCTCTAACTGGGCTCATCATAGCTTCTTGATAGGATGTAGGCTCGCCAAGATCGACAAGCAATACTTCACCGCTGTCACCAAGAGAAAAGAATATCTCTCGGGTTGATGACGGATCCTATTAGATCTACGAAGAGGTTGGTCTACTTGAACAGGTGTTTGCTCCACAACTCTTTGGGCAACAAATTCCTCATCCACAACACTTTGTGGTGCCTGTTCATTTTCCATCGAAGCCTTAGTGTTATCATCATCTTGAACTTCTTCAAGATGAATTTTACTCCCACTAGTATTTCTAGAAATAAATTCTCTTCTAGAAAGACAAAGATTTCCGCAACAAACACCTTGCCAAGTGTGGGATTGTAAAAGTAATATCCCTTAGTTTCCTTGGGATATCCTACAAAATAACACTTATCCGATTTGGGTCCTAGTTTATCCGAGACTTGACGCCTAACGAAGCTTCACAACCCCAAATCTTTATAAAAGACATTTTGGGACTCTTCCCTCCATATCGTATATGGTGTCTTTTCTACGGCTTTTGATGGAACGCGATTAAGTGTGAAAGCTACCTCTAGAGCTAAACCCCAAAAGGAAGTAGGTAGATCATGCTCATCATTGATCGTACCATATCTAATAGAGTACGATTTCTCCTCTCGGATACACCATTCCATTGTGGTGTTCCAGGAGTGAGTTGGGATATTATCCCACACTCACCAGTGATCAAAACTCTTGACTAAGGTATTCACCACCTCGATCCGATCAAGTAGCTTAATACGCTGTTGGTTTTGTACTTCATTCTTGAATTCTTTGAACTTTTCAAAGGATTCGACTTATGTCTCATCAAATATAAGTAGCCAAATCTACTCATATCATCTGAAAGTAATAAAGTACTTATAGCCTCCTCTGGCTTCGACATTGAAAGGGCCACATACATCAGTATGTATGAGTCCTAACAAATCCGTCGCTCTCTCGCCATGTCCACTAAATGGAGTTTTAGTCATCTTTCCTAAAAGACAAGACTCGCATACCTCATATGATTCAAAATCAAATGAGTCCAATAATCCATCTTTATGGAGTTGGGATATGCGTTTTTCATTTATGTGACCTAGGCGATGATGCGGAGATATGTCTGGTTCAAATCATTCGATTTGAACCGATTGGTATTTACGTTATAAATTGGGTTATCTAAATCTAGAACATAGAGACCATTCATAAGTGGTGCATTACAATAGAACATTTCATTTAAATAAATGGAACAACATTTGTCCTTTATTATAAAAGAAAAGTTTTTCTTGTCTAAACAAGATACGTAAATTATGTTCTTTGTTAATGCGTACATAGAAGCACTCCTCTAGTTCTAAGATAAGCCCAAAGGGCAAAGACAAAGAATATGTTCCTACAATACAAGCAAAGAACTTTTGCGCCATTGCCTACTCAGTAGGTCCACTTCACCCTTTGCCATTATTCTACTATTTCTCAGTCCCTGCACATTAGTACAAATGTGAGATGCACATCCTGTATCTAATACCCATGTAGAAGAAATAGATAGATTAACTTCTATAACGTGTATACCTGAGGCAGAAGTCCCACTTCTCTTGTTCTTTACTTCCTCAAGGTAGACTTCATAGCCCGCCCAAAGGTCCGGGCCTCACCGAATGGAAGCCCTTCCTTAGGTACTTTACCTTTACCCTTTGAAGTGGATGAATTGGCCTTGCCTTTGGCTTGGGTCTTACCCTTGCCTTTGCGCTTACCTTTGTCCTTCTTGACCATTAGTACATTACTAACTTTCTTCTTGAGATTTGGTTCGTGAGCTTCTAACATGCCGAGAATCTCAGTGCAAAGGTTTATCAATTTCATTCATGTTATAATTCATGACGAATTGATTATATGCTTCCTAAGAACGATTGCAGGATAACATCGGTTGCCAATTCTGGCCTGGAAAACCTAGTCTTCAAGGTTCTCAACGTACCCAATCATTTTGAGTACGTGAGTTCCTACAGGTGTTCCTTCTTGCATCTTGCATGCAAAAAGAGCCTTAGACACTTCAAAACGCTCGTGCCTAGCTTGTCCTTGATATAGTTGTTTCAAATGCTCAACCATATCATAGGCATCCATGTTCTCATGTTGCTTCTGAAGCTCAGAGTTCATGGTGGCAAGCATAAGGCATGACACATCTAATGCGTCATCTTGATGCTTCTTATAAGCATCCTTTTCAGCACGAGTGGCCGTAGGGGTGGGTATTTCAGGGGTAGCCTGCTCTAGGACATATAGTTTGCGTTCTTGCTTGAGGATAATCCTCAAGTTCCTATACCAGTCAAGAAAGTTTGCTCCATTGAGCTTGTCCTTCTCAAGGACAGATCGCAAGTTGAGGGGGTGTGTCGTGTTAGATGACATGGTGATCTACAACATTAAAATGCAAAGTTAAGTATCATACCTAAATCATTTAATTAGGCCTTTAATTAAATGAGGCTCCCACTAAATTCTCATAGCTACTATTTAGCTATAAATTTATATGGGATAAAGATCCACATCATAATTCATCTTGAGTTAGCTTTGGCTAATCGCCCAAGACGTAGTATAATTAGGTAGGCAATCTTTTGCCAATTACATCTGATGTAACTCTTTAATAGCTTTGGTTAAGTTTTAGATTAGTTTAGTGTTTATTCCTAAACCAGCTTCCAGGCTGTGGCGAGGCACAGGGGCCTTCTTGGATATCGGAGCAACGACCACTTCTAAGACAAAGCTGATGTTCGGAAATCACACAAAACTAATGTTAACACTTATGTTCAAAGCTAATATATGCCTCTACTTTCTTAACCAATTAAGAAAACACTTAATTAAGTCTTAACCAAGACTGATAGCGGGACATCACGATTGTCCACTCGCACCCCTCCAAGATAAAATGCATTGCTTTGCTTTGGCAAACCCAATAACAAATGATCGAGGAAGTAGTGAGTACCAACTTTGGTAGGCATATCGTTTAGACTTATTAAGAAATAAACATGTATCATATACATATTAGCATACATCACATATAAGCTAAACTAATCATGCATCACATACAAGCTAAACTAACATGCATCACATACATATTAAACTAACGTGTCATGGTTATGGCCCTATTCTACAATCTTCTCAAGCCAATGAAAAGATTGATTGGTCAACCTAGGGATAGCATCTTCTCCTAAGTGCTTCCTTTTGGTTGTCTTGTGTGTTGACTTCCTCCTTGTAACCTCATCTTCCAATGGACCCTCCATCCTTGTTTTGTACATTACAAAAGGAGAAATACACGAGTTACATTCGAGTCTAAAACTAATATTACAACAAGAATATTAGGAGAAAGGCACGACACGCAGGCCGTATTAAGAATTACAACACACAATCACAAACTTTTTGGGACTAGGCCATAACCATGCACCATGTCATTTTAACTTTTAAAAGACATTGGATATTTTATTATGTTTGAAAATTTGCTAATGCAATTATCAACTCATAATAAAATTTATCCTACTTCTATATCACATATAAAATAGAGAAAACCTATTTTTATACGATCTTTCGCAAGTGGCTCTGATACCATCAGAGGAATTCTCAGTATGCCAAATGGCATATAAGAACGGAAAATAGGATCCATTCAAAGTGATCCATGCGAAAGCAAACTCGTATAAAATAAATTTCTATAAACCAAACCTATCTTATAGGAGAGGATTACCTTTGTTGCGTGCCCTTGTTAATCCCGCTTTTCCTTTCGGTTTGTTGGATCTTTAGCACGTTCAAGTGTCCGTGCCTCTATACGTATCCACACGAGCACGCTCTTGTCTCACAAAAGGAAAACTAGAAGAGCTCTCCTTTACTTCTTGCTAGAGAAGTCCCTAAAGGAGAGGAAGAGAGGGAAAAGGAGAAAGGAAGAAGAAGACTCCTCTTCTTGCTAGCCTACACTCACAAACCCACACAACCAAAGCTTCCACCAAGCTTTCTCACAACCACAACACCAAAAACTCACTATGGCCGGCCACTCCATGGAGCCTTTTATAGGGTTGGAAAAACCCTTCCACCTCCTTCACATTCAATGCAATCCATTGCATTGAGACACACTCAAAAAGGATTTGGCTTCCTTGTTTGGCCGGCCACTTAAGGAGACAAAACCATTTTGTTTCCTTCCACCTTAACTAGCTTAGGTGGATGCTTAGGTGGCATGCTTATGTGGCATGCTTATGTGGCATTCTTATGTGGCATTCATGCATGTTGAATTAATCTTATTAATTCAATTAAGCTTATGTTATCATATTGAATTAATCTTAGTAATTCAATTAAGCTTATGTTATCATATTGAATTAATCTTATTAAATCAATAAGGTAACATATTGAATTAATCTCATTAAATCAATTAGCTAAAATTCTCATTAAGCTTAAAGTCCAAAAACCATTTTGTACTTAAGCTTATTCCCATAATATTCTAGTCAAAAACTAGAATACTCTAATTCCTCTAATTATCATGCTCTTTGTGTGTGACCCTATAGGCTCTCATAGCGTTGGCGGTGGACCTAAACTCTTTTAGATACACAAGCAATGGCGGCATCTAGCAATACATCATTGCTACCCAAGTTACGAGATAAGTCAAGATCCGACTAACCTTCCGTGACTACTATAATATATGACCGTGTCCTTCTATCCTTGATATCGATTGATCAATGAGGCATAGCGTGTCATCCTCGATCAATCTATGTGTTTCTTGATCCCTGAGTAAACTAACTCAAACAAATGAGCTCAATATCTCATATTGACTCATTCGAGCATGGCCATGCGTTTTAGTAGTTCTACTCAATCAAGGGGCCCACCGATATCACTCCCGTCATATGGAAGGGATAGATCCCATCTACATCACTCACATCCCTCCGCATAATTTGTTACATACCCAGTAATCGCCTTTATGGTCCACCATGTTACGGGTGACGTTTGACGATACCAAAGTACATAACTCCTTATGTAGGGAACCGTAGTGACTTCAGGTCTAAGGACTATTCATACCAATAGTCACATGAGAAAGTTTATGACACTCATATAACGATCCATGAAACTTTCTCATGGCGGGTCAGTTCAGTATATATTCTCCAATATATACCCATGTGTCAACTTGATATCATATATCCATGACTTGTGAGATCAAGTCATCAATTGACCTACATGCTAGTCTTTATGTATTAATATTGCCCTTGCATATTAATACTCGACTAGGAACATTTAGGAAAGTGTTCTCTACAGCCTCTCATAATCAATTCTGCCAATTGATGTGCTGTAGATAAGAACCTACTTTTCTAGGGCATTATTATATTTAAATTAGCTGGCACAAGCACGATGTAAATATAATAACCAATCCTTTGCCTTTATAGAATATGATACAAAATGTTCCCTATTCAACCATCACATGATTGGTTCTAGGGCTTTAACTAACAACCTTGTAGGCATCAACCATGGATGCCCACAAGGTGGTCCTTGGAAATGCATTGAGTGCGTACCTTATTGTGTCTCGATTGTCTATCTTTTGTCCGATGGTGTGTAGGCCGTTCAATATGTCTTTGATCTGCGCATGGAGTTGTGAAGCAGTCTCATGATCTTGAATCTTTAGATTTTATAATTTATTCAATAGCATGTCTCTTTTTCATACCTTAGCATCAGATGTCCCTTCATGTAGCTCGATTAACTTGGTCCAGAGGTCTTTGGCGCTAATGAACGGTCCAATTTAGTTGAGCTCCTCCTTGGACAAGCCGCATTGCAACATTTGGGTTTCTTTTGCATCGGCTTCGATTTGCCTCTTGGTTGTGTTGGTCCATTTGTCAAAATACAAAGGCTCCCCTTGATCATTGGTGGGTAGAGCAAAGCCGGTTTGGATTATTATCCAAGTCTCGACTTGTGTTTTCAATAAACACTCCATCTGACCTTTCCAATCACGGAAATCATTTCCGTTAAAGAACGGAGGTCGGGTGGTGCTATACCCCTCAATGTGGGCAATTAATTATCTTGCAAAACACAAATAAAAACCAAAAGGAATTCAAAGACTTGGTCTTGGATTAGTAATGTAGGAAATAGTAAGGAATAAATGAGAGATAAAAGGCTAAACAAAAAACTACGCACTTATGACCTTCGATGTCCCAGAAAGGGTACTAAACGTTGATTTTTGGTGACAAAAATAGCTTGTTACGAGGGCAAACCCTCATAAGAAATGTAGATCTATGATAGCTTCAATTTGGTAGGTATCACGTTTTGTGGGTCCACTTGTGTGAAAAGTTATACTCATTTTACCGTCGGCTACTCCAAAAGCGAATAGTTCGATCGATACTTGCAAATACACAACCAAAAAAGGGTACCAAGACTTTATCTTGGATTAGTAGTGCGGGAGAAATAATAGGAATAACTCATGAATAAAAAAATACGAAAATAAAGACAAAAAGTGCTAGATTGGTGGTTACACCAAATCTTAGCACCCCCGCTCTGATACCAATTGTTGGATCGAAAGCGTCGCTAGAGGGGGGGGTGAATAGCGAGCGTAAAATCTTTTCATCTTTTCATTCATTCGATTAAAACACAAAGATACATAGCAGAAAAATAAATAACACAAGTTTGTTTTTACTTGGTTCACAATCCAACGGTTGCAAATCCAAGGCCCCACAATCCTTGACTGCATACGAAGGGACAATCCACTATAGAGTCTCCTCCTCGTTGGAGGTAGTAGACAATGATCACAAAAACCGAAAGCACGAGGATGAGACAACAAGCCTACCTCACCTCATTATGATTAAAACCACGAATACAATAACTAAATAGAAACAAACTTGCTGCTGCTGATGAAGAAGTTGTAAGCTTGGTGTTGCGTCAGCGTTATGATGATGTTAGAGCTTTAGCGTTGTAGAAGCACTTGAGAATAAGATTGATGATCTTTGGGTTGGAGTCCTCCCCTCCTTTTATAGACTTGTGCCTTAGAATAAGTCTAGATACAGATCTTCAACTTTTGGAACTTATCACGAGGTGACACTTTATCTTATCGTGAAGTGACGGTGTCAAACATTATCCTTTTTGACCTAGCACACAAGGCTGATTACTGATGCCCTTCATCAGTCGACTAATGTGCATCAGTTGACTGCCAATAGCCAGCAGTCGACTGCCAGCTTGTCCACTTCCCTGCAGTAAGAGGTTAGCACATAATATGGTAAATATGACAATTCCTTACTGTCCGATCTCGACCTAGACCTTCCACTAGAAGTCTTAGTTGGATCGCTGCCTATGGTCATTCCCGTATAGAGGACACGACCTTACCATCTCTCTTCACACTCATGCTTACCTCTAGTCCTTTATGACCTGTCGCTTTACTTCCGATCTTCATCTGGGTTCTTTGACTCCCACGAAGTTCTCCCGGTGTCATCTGACCACCACAGTTTTTTGACTCGGGATTCTCCGGGTGTCGCTGACCTTCGGCTTAGCTTAACCATTTCTTACACACTTAATTCAGCTCATGAGATAACAATATGACCTTAACTTTGGATCTTTTTCATAATCAAAACCTAGGTTCGATTATCTGGTGCCCATACACCAACAACTTATATGTATTAGAGTTGTTGCATTCGGAGCTGGCTCTCCATTTCTTATATAAGAATTTTTCAGTAGACTGGAAAGCCCTCCAGTCGACTCCAAATCACCTTATCAATTTAATATTTCGGTCTCTCCAGTCGACTGGACTTGGTCCACCTGACTTCAGGTTGCCTGACTCTGCTCCTTTGCAGTTCAAGAAAAATCATATTATAGTATACTAGAATTCTTGCCATCTAGATCGCTAGATCTCCAATCAATCACCATCCTGTGTTGCCAACTCAGCATTCCAGTCGACTGGACCATACTCAATTGATTGGGTATGAGTCAACTGGAAACCATCCAGTCGTCTAGATACCTGCAAAACCATATTAATACAATATATAGTATGAAATAGAATTATAATAGTAGTACTGCTCGATCTCGACTTCTTAGTCCCACACGGACTATCTGTCGGATCAACGCCTACCTTGTCCCCCTACAGATGACTGAACCTCACCCGATGCCTACCTTGTCCCCCTACAGAGGACTCAGCCTCACCTTTTCACTCGAGGTTTACCTGCCGACTGTCCAACCAGAGTTACTATTCTTGACATCCGATCTTACCCACCAGGACTTTTCGCCAGTTGTCCGGTCTCCCTGACCCAGCTGGGCTTCATGATAGTTATCTGGTCTTTTTACCCAACCAGTCTTCTGCCAGATGTTCGATCCACACGACCCATCTGGACTTTTTGCCTGGTGTCCGATCCTTCTGATCTGTCAAGTCCTCTGCTTAGTATTCGATAAACACGACCTACTAGGACTTTTACTCAATGCCTAGTATCTGGTCAACCTGACCTACTAGGACTTCCTGTCAAACCTACATACTTAATATACATATTAAAACACAAGTAATTCCTAATTTTAAACTATGGTTCATACATCAAAACTAAGGAGTGGTGCTCTCTGCACCAACAATCTCCCCCTTTTTAATGTATGACAACACATCGATTAAAGTTAGAAGAATCAATTTGCAATACATTAAGTTCAACACATATTAGCATATTCACATACATCAAGTCCAATTATATCAAGTTTGAGTTCATATGCAATGAATGAAGTCATGAAATGCATTCTTGATATCAAGTAAATGTATTAACTTCAAACTATTAGGACCTGTGTGCCCACTAGAGGGGGGGGGGGCGTGAATAGCGTTTCGACATTCTTGATGGAATTCATTCGGGCTTGCTCTAAAGGTTAGTGTACGCAGCGGAAAAAATAAATACACAACACAAGCAATACACGAGATATAATGTGGTTCGGAACTTCAAGGTTTCTACTCCATGGGTTGGGCTCGTAAGAACCCTAGCGATGCAAACACACACCACTAATCCAATAAACTCCTTCTCGACAAAAAGTTGGAGGCGGAGAAACCTCGTATAAAGATTACAATAGTAATACTAAGATCTCAAGCAAATACAATAGAATGCAAGTAAAGAAAACTTTACAAAGAGCTTTTAGATGCTTGATTAATGATCTCTTGAACCGTGCTTGAAGACCTTGATTTGCACCAGCAAATCGCCTAAAAAATGCTCAAGAAATCGCTACCAAAACCTTCCCTTCGAGCTGCCTTTATAACCTACACTCGAGCTATTTTCGTGCCTGTCAGTCGACTGATCGAGACCATCAGTCGACTGCTCCTGTAGTCCTTGTGAGACAATGACATGATCCATGCTGGAAAAACTCCAATGGATCAGTTGGCAGTCAACTGGCAACATCATCAGTTGACTGCCAACGCCGTAGCCGACTTCCCAGTCGGCTACCGAGCATTCTGTGCTCGCGACATCAACTAGGAGTCAACTGATATCCATAATCAGTCGACTGCTGAAGCCATCAGTCGACTGACCACTTCTGGTAGTCGACTAATAGGCTATTTTACCGCAGTCGAACCATAGTCGATCACGACAGTCGACTGGTCATAATCCCAGTCGACTGCTGAGTGTCGACTTGGCTACCAAGTGTCAAAACACTTGACCAGTCGACTGGTCCATAACCTCAGTCGACTGACAAACCTCAACCATGTGATTTAACACCAAGTATGATGCCCTCATACTTGCTAGACTACCCTTAGCCTAGACTTAAGCCTTCTAGCCACCTCCATCAGCCTCACGCCTATCGGATCCCTCCAAGTTATCCATGACTTGTTCATCTATATAATAGCCTTCAGGTGCTTCCATCAGCTATTGTTATGCTAACGTGGTCTACACCACCAAGGCACATTGGACTTGCGCTGCCAAGACTCCGCTTGGACTTTATGCTACCAACCATTGAACTTATGCTGCCAAGACTCTGCCCTTGGACTTTACGCTGCCAATATCACCCCTTGGACTTCCCTTACCAACCCATGTTGGACTTTCCATTTGCCAAGACTCAAGCTTGAACTTTCCCTTGCCAAGACCCATGCTTGGACTTTCCTTGCCAACCCATGTTGGACTTTCTATGCCAAGTATACAAGACTTGGACTTCTCCCATGACAATGGTCAAACCATCGTCAAACATCAAAATCATGACCTGGGTCGATTGCACCAACAATCTCCATAACACATTGTTAAACATCAATGTCAAACATCAAAACACTACTCAAGTCAAACTCGAGTTTGGTCAATCATGACCTGGGTCGATTGCACCAACAATCTCTTCCTTTTTGATATTTGACAAAAACCAAATACCTTTGAGTTAGACCTAAAACCTAACTCAAATCTTCTTACCAATTATCCCAAATTGGTAGTTTCTCTCTTTCTGTCTCATATCCCAATGAGATCTTATAATCTCCCCCTTGGTCCAAAAGCACCTAGGATGCCTTCACTCTTCCTAGTGATAAGTTCCATATCACTTAAGAAAGGCTTCCTATAAACTCTCCCAAATTCTCTCCCTCATGAGGAAGAAACTCATCAATCATCCCATGATGGATACCTCCTCCTAAAGGCTTGCTCCATCTTGACCATTGCACCAACAATGTCCTTGGAGAGTCCCTAGGCCTATAGGAACACTAAACTATCAAAAATTAAGGTCCAAAGTTTAACATTGAACTTTCACATACCTTAAAATTGGTACACACCCTAACAACTCTCCTAATCCATATCCAATGGATTTTCACCCTTTCTAATGTTTTCCAAAGCATATCCTAAGGTTAGGAGCAGTTAGGGAACCTAACATAGCTGAAACATGGGCTAAACATCCTTGTTTATCCGAAATCATCTCTGCCAGTCGACTCTGATAGTAATCAGTCGACTACCCTATACATCAGTCGACTACCATCAAGCGGCAGTCGACTGATAACTGAAATTTCCGAATTTCAGTTATCAGAAATAATTTTGGAAATTCATAAATAATTATATGTGATTTGAAAAATCCTGAAACTTTATATGTATAATACTTATGACAAATAAAATGGGTGAAAAAAATGTGAAAAATAATTTACCTATAAAATAGTGAAATTGATACAAAGTTCAAAAATGAAGAAAAACTTCAATGTTTTGAGCCTTCTTTGTATCAACATAATCAATAGTGACTTCTATCAAAAGATAGATCGCACCATGGTTTTTCAAAATGATTTTCAAATTGTTTTAAGACCTTATATTGGATCATGTTCTTTGGGCTCAATGCACATGACTTGTACATTGCTTTCCCAATGATCCCTCTATGGTTTTAGATGAGTTTGAGTTCATCTAGATGCAAAAACTATGCACCTTGAACTTAACTCATTTACTAGCATCTCACATGTGTTTAGGGTGTATCAATATACACACATGTTAATTTGATGTGAGATGTGAGTTTTGTTCATCCTAAACTAGGGTTTCATGCATTTTCTAGGGCAACACTACTTGATTCCCTTATACATTGGACTTTAAGTCATGCCATAGTCCTTAAATCAATTTCAATTACTTTAAATTCATGAATGATCATGGCATAAATGATGAAATAAATAAGCATGACCGATGATCATGATGACATGACATATGATATAAATCTAAACATACATGACATTTAACCTTAATCCTAAGCATGATCATGACATATTATATAATTAAAAGTAGATATGATGTCATGACATGTTATATGGAAAATCAATCATGGCAAATAAAATATAAAGGTATATAATACCTAAATTTTAACATTAATTGCCATTTGTTAAGGTTACATCTATTTTTCCATATTATCACTTTTCTCCCAAGTGTGCCAAAAACTCAAAATGGTACACTATGACCTCTAAACCTAATTTGTGCCAATTTGATTGATTTTTCATAATCTTCAAAAATATATTGGCACATCCTAAAAGCCTTTAGAATAATGATCAAAACACATTTCAAAGGTATTCATAACCTTGGAAATGACCTAAAGTGCCACCTTTACCATGGTTAGGTTAACTACCCATCCATTTAAAGTTGGCACACCCTAATCCATTTAGCGTGAATCGATCACGCTCCAAGGAACCCAATACCTATTGGAGCTCTTTGGGTTTGCTAGGTATTCCTTAGGGATAACTTCTCTAGATACCCTACTAATGACCCTCCTAGGCTTGGTAGCCTTGGTCATTATGGTCTTACCTAGGTTAACTCTAGGAGTAACTCCCCTTATAACATTCTTAATGACTTCCCTAGGTTTCCTTGAAACCTTAGCCACTAAGCACCAACCTTGGTCAACCTTAGGGATGACTTCCCTATTGACCTTGGTTTTCCTAGACCTAGATTGAGTTCCATAATCGAATGGAACATTGTGATAGGTCTTTTTGGGCTCAAGCTTGCCCTTGGATGGTTCTTGCTTCCTAGGTCTTTGATTTTGACTCCTAGACCCTAGGCTTTGACTATTTGACCCTTGTATTTGATTTTTCATTTTCCAAAGGATCTTCTCCAATTTCTCAAGCCTTGACCTCAAGGCTTGGTTCTCTAACTCCAATTTCTCTAATTTGGTGGGCCCAAGGTTTCTTTGATCATTTTTGCCCCTCCTAGGCATATGTCTAGATTTCTTTGGAGTAAAGCCTAAATAATCTTCAATTTTTCTAATACTTGCCTTAGGTAAAATTGTTTTAGGGACATTAGTCCCAAATTTCTCCTTATTTCTAAAGAGAATATTTTTAGCTCCTAGACAATAAAATCTATTATTTCTACTAGCATGCTTTTCATGATGAATTTCAAGTGAATTAAAAACATGCTTTTGCCTATAAATTAAAGAATGAGCATTATTAAATTTTACCTTAGGGTTTGCTTTAAAAGCTCCCCCTACATGTGATGCCCCTTCCTTGCCTTTGCTTTCCTTCTTCCTAGGGCATTGACTCCTATAATAACCCTTTTGGTTGCATTTGAAGCACACCACGTGCTCCTTGCTTTTAATTGTCGGAGCTCCGGCTTCCTTTGACTTTTCTTGGAGATTTGGTGCCGATTGACTTTTCTTGACCTTCTTAGGGCACTTACTCTTGTAATACCCAGCTTCCCTACACTCAAAGCATATAATATGGATTTTATTTTTAATTTGAATACCTGAGTTACCTAGGTTGGTGGTCGGTGTCGAAGTTGATTCTTCACTTCTTACGAAGGTTGAAGTGACTTCTTGATTTTGTTCCGGCTCCAGCATAGATGGTCTCTCCTCCCCCTGAATCCTAGAGGTGGAGACTTCTTCTACTTCTACTTCTTCTACCGATTCCGATCTGGATGTTGATTCCCTATCAACCTTCGAATCCTCACTTTCTTATGAGGAAGAGCTTTCTTCTTTGGCCTCCTCCTCTTCTTGAGCCGAATGTGGGTTCTCATGGAATCTTGCCACTTTGCTCCATAGCTCTTTGGCATCCATGTATTCATCTAAGCTACACAAGATGTCATTAGGGATCAAATCAATAATAAATTTTACTACCTTCATGTTTTTCTCGAATCCTTGGAGCTGTTACTCATTCCATCTCTTCATCTTGAGGAATCCTCCCTTTGACCCTCTTGGATATTCGAATCCTTCCATTAGGGCGGATCAATCTTCGATGTCCTTCATCATCATGAAGTCTTCAATCATTGCTTTCCATTGATTGAAGCCTTCTCGTCCATAAAGTGCATACGGGATCGGTGTGTTGATGTCCCATCCTAATTGTTCTTCAAATTCCATCTTCTTCCTCTAGCGGTGCTCTCTTGGTTATTAATCCTTGAAGAGCGGCCTTGCTCTGATACCACTTGGTAGGACCTGTGCGCTTGCTAGAAGGGAGGGGTGAATAGCGTTTCGATGTTCTTGATGGAATTCATTCGTGCTTGCTCTAAAGGTTAGTGTACTCAGTGGAAACAATAATGATAAAACAAATACACAACACAAGAAATACACAAGATATAACGTGGTTCAGAACCTCAAGGTTCCTACTCCACGGGTTGGGCTCGTAAGAACTCTAGCGATGCAAACACATACCGCTAATCCAATAAACACCTTCTCGACAAAGAGTCGGAGGTGGAGAAACCTCGTACAAAGATTACAACAGTAATACAACAAAAACACAATCAAATACAATAGAATGCAAGTAAAGAAAACTTTACAAAGAACTTTTAGATGCTTGCTTGATGATTGCTTGAACCGTGCTTGAAGACCCTGATTTGCACTAGTAAATTGCCTAAAAATGCTCAAGAAATCGCTGCCAAAACCTCTCCTTTGAGATGCCTTTATAACCTGCACTCAGGCTATTTTCATGCCTGTCAGTCAATTGATCGAGACCATCAGTCGACTGCTCCTATAGTCATTCTGAGACAACGACATGATCCACACTGGAAAAACTCCAATGGATCAGTTGGCAGTCGACTGCCAACGCCGTAGCTGACTGCCTAGTCAGCTACCGATCGTTCTATGCTCGCGACATCAACTAGCAGTCGATTGATATCCATCATCAGTCGACTGCTGAAGCCATCAGTCGACTGACCACTTCTGGCAGTCGACTGATAGGCTATTTTATCGCAGTCGAACCATAGTCGACTCACGGCTTGATCGTCATAATCGATCGACGAGTGTTGACTCTACGCTAGTGTCAAAACACTTGACCACCAACCATGAGGTTTAACACCAAATATGATGCCCTCATACTTGCTAGACCACCCTTAGCCTAGACCTAAGCCTTCTAGCCACCTCCATCAGCCTCATGCCTATCATATCCCTCTAAGTTATCCATAACTTGTTCATCCATACGCTAGCCTTCAGGTGCTTCCATCAGCTATTGTCATGCTAATGTGGTCTACACCGCCAAGATACATTGGACTTACGCTGCCAAGACTCCACTTGGATTTTATGCCGCCAACCATTGGACTTATGCTGCCAAGACTCCACCCTTGGACTTTACGCCACCAATATCACCCCTTGGACTTCCCTTGCCAACCCATGTTGGACTTTCCATTTTCCAAGACTCAAGCTTGGACTTTCCCTTGCCAAGACCCAAGCTTGTGTTGGTGTAATCGGCCCAGGTCATGATTGACCGGACTCGAGTTTGACTTGAGTGATGTTTTGATGTTTGACATGGAAGTTTGACATCGATGTTTGACATTGATGTATGATAATATTTTGGGGAGATTATTGGCACAATTGACCCGGATCATGATTGACCGGACTCGAGTTTGACTCGAAGGGGATTTTGATGGTTGACTCGAGTTGACTGTTGGTGCAACAATGCTCCAAGCATTTATATATGTTTTGATGTTTGGAAAATCATCTAAGTTAGACAATATCTTGTGATCTAATTGCGAAAATGTTTAAGTGACAGGGAAGTCCAAGTATGATCTTGGCAAAGGAAGTCCAAGTATGATCTTGGCAAAGGAAGTGCAAGGGATGGACTTGGCAGCGTAAGACCAAGCTTGTAGTCTTGGCAGCATAAAGTCCAAGTGAACCTTGACAAAGGAAGTCCAAAGTAAAGTCTTGGCAGCGTAAGTCCAAGCTTGTAGTCTTGGCGGCATAAAGTCCAAGCATTTGGCAACCCAAGACATGACGAAACCGAAGAAAGCTCTTGGAAGCAAAGCGCAAAGGATGAACAAGTCGCGGACTCGGAGGGATCCTGAAGGCGCAAGGCTTATTGAGGAGCTAGAAGGTTGAGTCTAGGTCTAGGGTATAAAATCAAGTATGAATTACTCATACTTGATGAGTATCAGTCGACTGATACGATGTATCGATCGGCCCGTCGGCGTTCGGCGAGTCGGTGAAACCCTAACCATCGATCGCTTTGGGTAGAGCGGATCGGATCGCGATCGATCGACGCAAGGGCATCAGTCGACTGATCAAGGGGAATATCGCCATAGAATACAGTCTCACTCGACTGCTGCCTTGATCACTCGACTGATCACCCCATCAGTCGACTGATGGAGGGATCAGTCGACTGATCACCTGGACGTTGGAAATTGTGGCTACGAATCTCTGCGGAGATCGCATTTCAGAAGCCATTGGCTTCGGCGGCAGTCGACTGATGGCAAGCATCAGTCGATTGATTGAAGCCCAACGGGAAAAAAAGCCTCTCTTCTATAAAAAGGGGCCATGGGGAGCTTGGTGAAGCTAGTGCTCTTGCTCCAAACTACACCTACGTGCTCACCAAGCTTTCCAAGTGTTTTTAGCAATCCAAAACCTCCTCTTCTCTTATTCTTAATCATCCATCATTGTAAAGAAGAGGAGTGCATTGTAAGATAAGGTTTCTCCACCTTGGTTGATCCAAAGGAGGTTCTAGTGAAGATTGATTAGGGCTAATCCACCTTACGGATTGCCGTGGAGTAGGAACGTCATCTCCAAACCACGTTACATCGGGTGTTAGCTTTGTTTCTTGTTTTTGTTTGTGCTTATATTTGTATTGCTTCCGCTAACATTTTTGTAGAAAGAAAGAAAGGCTAATCACCCCCCCTCTAGCCATTCCAAGGGTCCTAACAAGTGGTATCAGAGCCCGGATAGCTTGGAAGATCTCAACATCAACCAAGACATCAATGGCTCTTCAAGAGGGATATAGCACCGCCAAGCCACCGCTCTTCGATGGGAGCCATTTTGCGTATTGGAAAGGTAGGATGAAGTACTATCTTATGAGTAATATTGAAATTTGGCATAGTATTGTAGATGGCTTCGAAGAACCGGTGGATGAGCATGGACATCCTATTCCAAGCAAGGATTGGACAAGAGAAATAAACAAGAAATTTGAATCAAATGCAAAGGCCGTCCTCACCATCCAATGTGGCGTCACAATGGAGCAACTCAACAAGGTGGGGCCTTTTGAATCCACCAAGGAGCTATGGGAAAAGCTCATTGAGCTAAATGAAGGTTCCAAGGAGTCAAAGAGGGCCAAGAAGGACCTACTAATTGGACAACTTCAAGCCTTCCAAATGAAGATGCATGAAACCGTAAGTCAAATGCATGGAAGGTTCAAAGAAATTGTTAACGGACTCCATATCATAGGTGAGCGAGTTGACAATCGGGATTTGGTAAGGTATATTTTACAAGCATTTCCTAGAAATTCTTTATGGACTTCTATAGTTGATTCCATTAAGGTAACTAGGGATCTTTCGCAAATTAAAATTGATGAACTATTTTGTGAATTTGAATTGCATGAGCAAACTAACATGTCTTCTAAGGAAAAGGGCTTAGCTCTATTTGTTGAGAAGAAAGAAAAGAAGAAGAAAGAAAGGAAAGAGGTGTCATCATCATCCGAGTCGGAGCGTGAGTCAAGTAGTGACGAAGATTCGGCTAGTGAGATGGCCCATTTTGTCAAGAAGTTCCTTAGAAAATCAAAGGAATTCAAGAATAGAGATGCAAGAAAGGGGTCCCATTCTTCAAGAGGTAAGAATAGTGGTAATTCAAGTTTTAACAATAATGTGATTTGCCATGCTTGCAACAAGAAGGGGCACATAAAGCCGAATTGCCCGGAGCTAAAGAAGAAGGAGGAAAAGGAAAAGAAAAAGAAGGACAAGAAGGAGAAGAAGAAGAAGGAGGCCATGGTGGCTCAAACCACATGGGACACACCAAGTGTTGAAGACTCTTCCTCCGATGATGAGCTTTGCCACATCACACGCCATGTGGCACTCATGGCACTAGGAGATGATTCGGGCACATCAAGCCAAGAAGATTCCTCAAGCAATGAATCGTCATCTAGTGACGATGAGGTAATGAACTCTCCCAAGGTTAAGCTCCTTTATAAGTCAATTGCCTATCTTCAAGAAGCTCTAGATAAGTCTAAATCTAAGGTTAAGAGCATGAAGGTAGAACTAAAGGCTATTAGAAATGAAAAACCTTCACATGTTGATTCTTGCATGCTTAAGGAAGAAAATGACAAACTTAAGGATGAGGTTAGTGAATTAAAAGCATGTTTAGAAAAATTTTCAAATGGCTCAAAGTGTCTTGATATGATTCTTAGTAGGCAAAGAGCGGTTTATAACAAGGCCGGTTTAGGATATAAGCCAAAAGAAAAAGAAGTTGCTTATATTTCATTAATTAATAGGAAAGCAACTATTAAGGGTAAGGTTAAGAAAGCTTGGGTACCTAAGAAGTTTTTACTTAATGTTACCGGTCCAAATGTTTGGGTACCAAAAGCTTGTGTTTTTCATGTGATTTAGGTAGGAGAGCGAGGTATGTGGATTGTGGATAGCGGTTGCTCAACACATATGACCGGGGATGTGAGCAAGTTCTCCACAATTAAATATGTGAAGAAGGGAGCCGTGTCCTTTGGGAATAGTGGAAAACTCAAGATATTAGGTAGAGGAACAATTGAGGTATCCCCCAAAATTGTTATTCACAAAGTCTTGCTAGTTGAAAATATGAAATTTAATTTATTAAGTGTTAGCCAACTTTGTGATGAAAACTATCATGTCTCCTTTGAATCCTCTAAATGCATGATTAGACACAAGGAATTAAATGATTGCATGTTAGTTGGATATAGGAAATCAAATATCTATTATGTTGATCTTTCATATGCTTCTAACGTTTCTACTAAGTGTTTTGTTGCAAAAGAAGAGGAAAGTTGGCTATGGCATAGAAGATTGGGGCATATCAACATGAAAAACATAGCCAAGGTAGCCAAGATGGAGTTGGTCAAAGGGCTACCAAAGATCAAGTATGTCAAGAACAAATTGTGTGATGCATGCCAAGAAGGAAAACAAACAAAGGCATCACACAAAGGTAAAACCCTAACCAATACCTCTTTACCATTAGAATTATTGCATCTTGACTTATTTGATTGCCATAGTACTCCATCTTTAAATGGTAATAAATATTGTTTGGTTATAGTAGATGATTTTTCTAGGTATACTTGGGTCTATTTTATGAAACATAAGGATGATACCTTAGAAATAATCATAAAATTTAGTAAAAGGGTTGAAAATGAAAAGAGTCTCAAAATCAACCGGATCCGTAGTGATCATGGTGGTGAATTTGAAAACCTAAAATTTTCACAATTTTGTTTAGAGCAAGGGTACAAGCATGAGTTCTCTTGTCCTAGAACACCCCAACAAAATGGGGTGGTGGAAAGGAGAAATCGTGCCCTACAAGAGGCGGCTAGGACTATGCTTAATGCATATTCTCTACCTAGCTACTTGTGGGCGGAAGCGGTTAATACTGCTTGCTATATCCAAAATAGGGTTCAAATCCATAGGTTTTTAGGAAAAACACCATTTGAATTATGGAATGGGACTATACCCACAATTCATTATTTCAAAGTCTTTGGATGTAAAGTTTATATTCTAAACACCAAAGATAACTTAGGAAAATTTGAATCAAAAGCGGATGAGGGAATCCTAGTTGGATACTCATCCACAAGTAGAGGATATAGAGTCTACAATAAGAGAACCAAAGGGATTGAGGAGTCTTCCAATGTTCAATTTGATGAAACTACTAGTACCTACCCTAGAAAGTCCTCCATTGATAAGGATATTAATAACAATAATCAAGACATTACCCAAAAACTTCAAAATTTGACCATTAGGGGTAATGATCAAGGGGGAGGAAGAGGAGACTCCGATGATGAAAGAAGGGTGGAAGATAACAATGATCAAATTGAAACCCCTTCTAGAAACCTAAGAATTCATCAAGATCATCCACTTGACCAAGTAGTAGGAGATCTATCTCAAGGAGTAAGAACTAGGTCATTTCATAGACCTCCTACTAGTCAAGTTGCTCTTATCTCACAAATTGAGCCCAAATCGATCAATGATGCATTACATGATCCGGATTGGATTTTGGCAATGCAAGATGAATTGGCTCAATTTGAGAGAAGTCAAGTGTAAATTAGTACCTAGACCCAATGATAGCACCATAATTACTACACGATGGGTCTTTAGAAATAAGCTAGATGATCAAGGAAATATCACTAGAAATAAGGCTAGGTTGGTTGCTAGGGGATTCAATCAAGTTGAGGGCCTTGACTATGATGAGACTTATGCCCCGGTTGCAAGGTTAGAATCTATTAGGATTCTCTTAGGGTATGCTTCCTACATGGGATTTAAACTTTACCAAATGGATGTTAAATCGGCATTCTTAAATGGTTTTATTAAGGAGGAAGTATATGTAGAGCAACCACCCGGATTTGAGAACATAGATTATCCAAATCATGTATGTAAGCTTAGGAAAGCATTATATGGGTTAAAACAAGCTCCCCGGGCATGGTATGAAAGATTGTCATTCTTCTTAATTTCTAAGGATTTTAGAAGAGGCCAAGTAGATCAAACTTTGTTTATAAAGTCAACGTTAAAAGATATATTCATAGCCCAAGTATATGTTGATGATATCATTTTTGGGTCAACAAATGATGATCTTCTTCAAGACTTTATAAAAAATATGGAAAATGAATTTGAAATGAGTTTGGTTGGAGAGCTTACTTTTTTCCTAGGTTTACAAGTCAAACAAACCAATGAGGGTATTCATATTTATCAAACCAAATATGCAAATGAAATGATCAAGAAATTTGGTTTGGAAAATGCCAAAATTGTAACCACTCCTATGGCCACTAGCACTAGGATAGATAGTGATCATGAAGGTAAATCAATTGATCTTAAACTTTATAGGAGTATGATTGGTAGCTTACTATACCTAACCGCTAGTAGACCCGACATTTTATTTGCGGTAGGTATGTGCGCAAGATACCAATCTTGTGCCAAAGAATCACATTTGGTAGCCGTCAAAAGAATATTAAGATATATTAAAGGCACCCTAAATGTAGGACTTTGGTATCCTAGGACTAAGTCGTTTGAATTGCTTGGTTATACCGATTCCGATTATGCCGGGTACAAATTGGATAGAAAGAGTACTAGTGGTGGATGCCAATTTCTTGGGTCCTCCCTAGTTAGTTGGAGTAGTAGGAAGCAACATTGTGTTGCTTTATCAACCACCGAAGCCGAATATGTGGCTATGGGTGGTTGTGTGGCTCAATTACTTTGGATGAGACATACTCTTGTGGACTATGAGCTACACTACTCTAACATTAAAGTTTATTGTGATAATGTGAGTACCATCAACTTGACCAAAAATCCGGTACATCACTCTCGAACCAAGCACATTGAAGTGAAACATCACTTCATAAGAGATCATGTGGCAAGAGGGGACATTGAACTCAATTATGTAGAATCTAAGTCCAACCTTGCCAATATCTTCACCAAAGCTCTTCCCGAAGCCGAATTTTCATCATTAAGGAGAGAGCTTGGTATGTGCTTTGTAGAGTAAAATTCTAGGTTTGCATAATCCTATACTTATATAGCTTCTTTATACCTTGATGCATCTCACAAAAGCCTTAAGAAACCTTGATTTTTGTATTGAAATACTTAGAAACATGTGAGATGATAGGGAAGGTGTACTTGGCTCATCATGCTTGTTATGATGCATTACTATGAGCCAATGACACACCTAGAGACATAAAAACCTTATGGACCAATCATTGGGAAGGCTTGTATTCAAATAATGAATACATAGCTCAAAGAACATGGTTGGAAATTCCAAATAATATACATTTTAAACTATGTTCATCATATTTTGACAAACAGTTTTCAATTGGAACACAAAAGTGATACAAAGTTTGCAAAATTTTTAGAACTTTTGATAGGTTCCAAGTTTGTATCAATCTTGTAATCTGGAAAACATATATTTTTCAAATTATTTTTCCTTGATAAAGTATGAATTCAGAAATGTGTATGCAAAATTTTGTGATTTTTCGAGGTTTCTAGAATTTCTACCGCATTTTTTGATTTTAAATTTGAAAAGGCCGAATTTCGGTTTCAGCCTATCGATCGTTCGTAAACCAATGATGATACACTGTGTTTTCTGATAATAAACTCCATTTTTTGATATTTGGTGTATCTTTGATGTCCTAACACTATAGTATGATAATATTGCGTATAAACAAGATTTAGGACTGACTAATGCAGTGTTTTAGGGGGAGTTTTCATAAATTATATCTTTTTCATCCCCAAAACCATTGTTGGTGCAAAGTTAGGACTTAATTTTTGAATTTTTGGTACTCTTTGCTTCAACTATTGTTTATACATTATAAAGCATATCTTGGATTAAGGGGGAGCTTAATTTCAATATTGTACCTTAGTCCAAGATCTAACACATTATTTCCTTCATGTTTGAATCCTTCTCTTTTTGATGTATGTCAAAGGGGGAGAAGGAGTGTTTAAGTTAAAATTCATATTGAAAATTTGATTATGTGTGTATTTAAAGACCTAACTCAAATGATTACCAAACATCAAAAAGGGGGAGATTGTTGGTGCAACAATGCTCCAAGCATTTATATATGTTTTGATGTTTGGAAAATCATCTAAGTTAGGCAATATCTTGTGATCTAATTGCGAAAATGTTTAAGTGACAGGGAAGTCCAAGTATTATCTTGGAAAAGGAAGTCCAAGTATGATCTTGGCAAAGGAAGTGCAAGGGATGGACTTGGCAGCGTAAGACCAAGCTTGTAGTCTTGGCAGCATAAAGTCCAAGTGAACCTTGACAAAGGAAGTCCAAAGTAAAGTCTTGGCAGCGTAAGTCCAAGCTTGTAGTCTTGGCGGCATAAAGTCCAAGCATTTGGCAACCCAAGACATGACGAAACCGAAGGAAGCTCTTGGAAGCAAAGCGCAAAGGATGAACAAGTCGCGAACTCGGAGCGATCCTGAAGGCGCAAGGCTTATTGAGGAGCTAGAAGGTTGAGTCTAGGTCTAGGGTATAAAATCAAGTATGAATTACTCATACTTGATGAGTATCGATCGGCCCGATACGATGTATCGATCGGTAGTCAGCGTTTGGTGAGTCGGTGAAACCCTAACCATCGATCGCGCTGGGGCGGTCGACGATCGTGATCGATCGACGCCAAGGGCATCGATCGATTGATCAAGGGAATATCGCCACGAACGGTCTCGCTCTCACTGCGCTTGATCACTGATCGATCACCCCATCGTGATGGAGGATCGATCGATCACCCGGCCGTTGAAATTGTGGCTACGAATCTCGCGGAGATCGCATTTCGTTTGTTGGCCGGCCTGATCGTGATGGCAAGCATCGATCGTGATTGAAGCCCAACGGGAAAAACAACCCCTCTTCTATAAAAAGGGGCCATGGGGAGCTTCGTGAAGCTAGTGCTCTTGCTCCAAACTACACCTACGTGCTCACCAAGATTTCCAAGTGTTTTTAGCAATCCAAAATCTCCTCTTCTCTTATTCTTAATCATCCATCATTGTAAAGAAGAGGAGTGCATTGTAAGATAAGGTTTCTCCACCTTGGTTGATCCAAAGGAGGTTCTAGTGAAGATTGATTAGGGCTAATCCACCTTACGGATTGCCGTGGAGTAGGAGCGTCATCTCCGAACCACGTTACATCGGGTGTTAGCTTTGTTTCTTGTTTTTGTTTGTGCTTATATTTGTATTTCTTCCGCTAACATTTTTGTAGAAAGAAAGAAAGGCTAATCACCCCCCCTCTAGCCGTTCCAAGGGTCCTAACATTGACCATGTCATGGAAAGTCCAAGTCTTGAGTACTTGGCATGTAAAGTCCAAGCATGGATCTTGGCAAGGAAAAGTCCAAGCATGGGTCTTGGCATGGAAAGTCCAACATGGGTTGGCAAGGGAAAGTCCAAGCTTGAGTCTTGGCATTTGAGAAGTCCAAGGGGTTTGATATTGGTGGCGTAAAGTCCAAGTTGGATGCTTGGGAGCATAAGTCCAATGGTTGGCGAGGTAAAGTCCAAGTGGAGTCTTGGCAACGTAAGTTCAATGTGCCTTAGCAATGTAGACACCATTAGCATAACATAGCCGATGGAAGCACCTGAAGGCTAGCGCAATGCAATGGATGAACAAGTCATTGATGACTTGGAGGGATCCGAGAGGCGTGAGGCTGACGGAGGTGGCTAGAAGGCTTAGGTCTAGGCTAAGGGTGGTCTAACAAGTATGGGGGCACCATATTTGGGTTAAACCTCATGTTTGAGGTTAAAACCTTATGTTTGAGGTGTATCGATCATGGGTGCCATGTGCGCGATCGTGACAGTCAACTAGGGTTTGTGTAGGAATTACCGTGATCATTGCGAAACTTTGGCGATTGATCGATTAATCAGCGTGATCGATCATGTAATCGATCGTTCTGGTTCTTAATTTCGGGCACAGAATAGAGTTTGACTTGACTGCTGGGGTGAGCAGTCGAGTGGAGTCTCGATTAGTCGACTGATGGTCATGATCAGTCGACTGATGATGTATCTATTGGATTTTTCCAGCGTGGATCTAGTCATTGTCTCACGACAACAGTGACATCAGTCGACTGATGGTCCCGAGCAGTCAACTAATCGGCGATTTCCAGCCCAGGCAGAAGCTTTAAATGGAGCTCTTGGAGGAGGAAATCAATAGCAATTCTTGAGAGCTTTTGGAGCGATTTGTTGCTACAAATCAGGGTCTCCAAGTGCAAGTCAAGCAACCAAGCATTCAAGCAATCAAAAGCAAAGTGTTGTAAAATTTTCTTTACTTGTCTTTTGTATTTGTACTGTATCTTGCTTGTATTTATTTCTTACTGTTGTAAGATAACTTGTACGACGTTTCTCCGCCTCCGACTTATGTCGAGAAGAAGTATTTGTGATTAGTGGTTGCGTGTACATCACTAGAACTCTTTAGAGCTTGATCCGTGGAGTAGGAATCGTTTGGTTCCGAACCACGTTATATGATTGTGTAATTGTGTGTTTGTATTTGTGTTTGTTTTATTTCCACTGCGCTAACACGAATTTAGACAAGCACGCAATTGAAATCCATCACGCTACGAATCGACGCTATTCACCCCCTCTAGCGGTCAACATTTCCCCAACAATTGGTATCAGAGCCCGGGGCTCTTCTACAGACTAACCGCCGGGAGCTAAACCCTCTAGGGGGAAGAAGATGGATCTTCAAGAAAGATGGGGCGATGACATAGTGATTCCACTCGCATTCGACCACGAAGATTTCGCGTATCGGAAAGGTAGGATGGAATATTTTCTAATGTCAAATATAGAAAATTGGTTTGCCGTGATTCCCAAATGAAGGATTCAAGCTCCTCGGTGAGAGAGCTCAATGGAGAAAAGAGGTGGACCGAGGAGCAACGGCAAAAATTCAAGACAACCGTTAAGGTAACAAAAATGTTAGTTAATTTGATACCTAACGATATTTTGTCTAGATTAGGAAGCTATAGGGATGCTAAGGAGTTGTGGAACAAGTTGGTTAAGTTCTACGACAATCCCGAATCGGCCCAAGAAGACTTGGAAGAGGAGGAGACCGAAGAGGAAACTTCATCTTCCTCACAAGAAAGTGAGGAGTCAACTTCCGGATCGAAGGAAGAAAAAGTAGAAGAGGTGGAAGAGACCTCCACCTCTAGGATTAAGGGGGAGGAGATTAGAGCATCCTTAACACTGGAGCAACAAGAAGAACCATCTACATCCGGTCGAGAGGAAGAGCAAGCTCAAGAGACTCTCACCACCGAACTAGGTAATGTAAGTGATTTGAGGCAGCTAGAGGGGGGGGGGTGAATAGCATCGCGTGATGGAATTCGTTTCGCATTCGTCTATAAATTTTGTTAGCGCGCAGCGGAATAATAATGAAGCAATACGAAATAGACAAACACAAATACACAAGTATTTAACGTGGTTCGGAATCGAACGGTTCCTACTCCACGGATCGGACTCTAAAAGCCCTAGTAATGCAAACACGCACTACTAATCACAATAACTCCTTCTCGACACAAGTCGGAGGTGGAGAAACCTCGTACAAATGATCTTACAACAGCAAGAATGAAATACAAGCAATATACAATGCAAATATGAAAGACAAGTAAAGAAAAGACTTTACAACACTTATTTTTGATTGCTTGAATGCTTGGTTGCTTGCTTCCACTTGGAGACCTGATTTGTAGCAACAAATCGCCCCAATAGCTCTCAAGAACTGGATGCATTTTTCTCCATCATGAGCTCCTTTTATAGCTTCAACCTGTGCTGGAAAAAGTTGATCAGTCGATTGCTCAGGACCATAAGTCGACTGATGCCACTGTTATCGTGAGACAACGGCTAGATCCACGCTGGATAAGTCCAATGGATCCATCATCAGTCGACTGATGGAGCCTTCACTCGACCAGTCGAGTCTCGACTCCATTCTGTGCACGATTTCATGAGCACCAGTCGACTGATCATAAGATCAGTCGATTGATAAGCCAATCAGTCGACTGCCCACATATGGCAGTCGACTGGTAGGCCAAATCTCGTAGTCAAACCCTAGTTGACTACACCAGTCGACTGCCACATGACACCAGTCGACTGGCACACCTCAAATATGAGGTTTTAACCCAAGTATGGTGCCCCCATACTTGCTAGACCACCCTTAGCCTAGACCTAGGCCTTCTAGCCACCTCCATCAGCCTTATGCCTCTCGGATCCTTCCAAGTCATCCATGACTTGTTCATCCATCGCGCTAGCCTTTAGGTGCTTCCATCGGCTATGTTATGCTAACGATGTCTACACCGCCAAGGCACATTGGACTTACGCCGCCAAGACTCCGCTTGGACTTTACGCCGCCAACCATTGAACTTATGCTGCCAAGACTCCACCCTTGGACTTTACGCCGCCAATATCAACCCCTTGAACTTCTCAAATGCCAAGACTCAAGCTTGGACTTTCCCTTGCCAACCCATGTTAGACTTTCCATGCCAAGACCCATGATTGGACTTTCCCAAATACCAAGTGTCCCACTTGGACATTCCATTCCAAGTACCCATGACTTGGACTTTTCATAATCACATGGTCAACCCTAGTCAACCATCAAAGTCTCCCTCGAGTCCAGTTAAACATAACTCGGGTTGATTGTATAAACAATCTCTCTAAAACATCAACAGACATTAATGTCAAACATCAATGTCAACTTACTTTGTCAAACATCAAAACATCACTCGAGTCAAACTCGAGTCTGGTCAATCGTGACCTGGGTTGATTGCAGCAACAATCTCCCCCTTTTTGATGTTTGACAAAAACAACCTTGAGTTAGGCCCCTAACTCAAATTCCCTTACCAATTTCATAAAGTGGTAATCTTATGTTCTCCCCCTTTTTGACATACATCAAAAAGGTTCACTCCAAGGAGGTCAATGTCTCATGTCCCAATGAGATCTTACAATCTCTCCCTTGGTCCAAAAATACCTAGGATGCCTACCATCTTCCTAGTGATAAGTTCCATATCACCCAAGAGAGACAATCCTATTCACTCTCCCAATTTCCAAATTGGGTATCTCAAAATCGCATTTTTCCTTCCCATGAGGAAAAATACCATCCATCATCCCATGATGGATACCTCCCCCTAAAGGCTTGCTCCCCCTTGACCATTGCACCAACAATGTCTTTGGGAAGTCCCTAAACCAATAGGAACTCTAAACCATCAAAGATAAGGTTAGAAATTCAACATTGAACTTTCCAACACCTTAAATTTGATATAAGCCCTAAACAACTCTCCTAATTCATATCCAATTGATTTTCACCCTTTATAATGCTCCCCAAAGTATATCCTAGGGTTAGAAGTGATTAGGGACCTTAACCGTAGCTGCAATCGGGTTAAACAAGCTTGTTTATCCCGAGTCAAGTCCTACAGAAACCAGTCGACTAATGCGCCCATCAGTCGATTGGCACCGAGCAGCAGTCGAGTGATACTGCACCAGGACAGTTCCACCCGTTGCCCATCAGTCGACTGCCCTGTAGAGGCAGTCGACTGATAACTGAAAAAACCTATTTTTTTTCAATTATCAGACTCCAACTTTGAAAAATCATTAATAAATATACATAGCTTGAAAAATCACAAAATTTCACATGTATAATACTTATCACACATACAATCAGTGAAAAATCTTGGAAAAATATTTTAACCATTAAAATAGGAGATTGGTACAAAGTTCAAAAACTATTAAAACTTTAAAGTTTTTGATCTACTTTGTATCAACTTCTACAATGATGATTGCTATCAAAAGATAGACTTCACCAAGGTTTTCTAAAGTGATTATAAAATGTTTTTGAAAACCTATTTTGAACCATGGATTATTGGCTAAATATACATAACTTGTATATTAGCTTTTCTCATGATTCTTAGTGATGATTGAAATAAGTTAAGTTCATCTAGATGCACTACCTATGCACCTTGAACCTAACTTATTATCCTAACATCTCACATGTTATCTAAGGTGTATACACACACATACATGTCAGTTTAGATGTGAGATGTGGAGTTAGGATTATTATAGCCTCATACATTTTCTAGGCAACCCTACTTGATTCCCTTATAAATGAGACTCCAAGTCATGTCATTGTCCTTAACTCAATTTTAATCAAGTTAAATGCATGAATGATCATGGCATAAATGATAACAATAATAAAACATGATAATGATCATGATGTCATGATATATAAATAAGCTTTTAAAAAAAGATGAACATGACATCTACAAAAGTCCTAATCAACAACATGATATGGTATATGAGAAAACGGAATTAGATGCCATGACATAGCAAGCTTACACAAACAAACACATGTCAACCAAACATACAATCAGACACCAATAATTTTAGAAACAAAATATTTCATTAAAAACTTCAAGTTTTTTACATCCAAAATATGAAATGTTCAAACAAAGAGACATCCTAAATCACTAAACATCCTAATAGCGCTAGTCCTCTGCGGAAGGTGGAGGCGGAGGTGGCTGCTGACCCAAAGTCCATGCTCACATCATCTCGTACATGTCGAGCTGACGCTGCTCAATGCGGCTCTATGACTCCTCAATCCGAATGTAGCGCTCTCCATCCGACTGAGATGCTCACCCATGGAGGATTGCCCTGATATAATCTCTGCTAGTTGGGAGTCCATCATCTGTTGATAATCCTGGAAGCTGGACTCCAGCTGGACCATCCGATCTGAAGGACCTACTGCTGATGCATTTACTGGCATCTGGTCCTCCTCGTCAGCAACAGCTGGATCCTCATGTCGTTCTGCAGGCTCTCCCGATACTAGAGGTGGCTCCCCACGTGGCCTGGGTGGAGGTCGAGGTACCAACTCCATTTGCCCATGTCCGATCCGCAACTTCGCTAATGAGAAGTTACAAACTGATATACAGTCGTAAACCTCGGAAAGTGCCCTCAGAGATCCCCTATTAATGTTAATGCCTATAGACTCTAGCCATGCAGTTATGAGATGACCAAAAGGCATATGCACTTTCCCTTGCACAGGGGATATGAAATGTACAATGCAATGAAACATGTTCAATGTAATGTTTATATCTAATCTATGACGCATGACATACATAAGAAAAAGATGGGGAGGCCGAATCTTGGCCAGACCCCGAGTCACGATAGGGAGAAAACACCCAACAATGACTTTGTAAAGTATATTGTCATGGGAAGATAGCTCAGTGATAGGGAATAGGTTCTGAGATGGTGGGCGAGGATGGTGAAAAATGTCCTCATGCATGGAGTCCAAAGAAATATGATCAAACGGCTTAGGAGGAGGGGCATCGAAGGTAGGATAGAAGATGAAAGTATCATCCAATGGCCTACACTCAAGAAACTCCTGCAATATTGCAGGAGTGAACTCTAAGTTGCATTTTGCAACGCGAGTAGTGTAGGTAGAACCATCGTCTACCTTCCTTAAGTTTTGATAGAACTCCTTAAGGAGATCATCATTTATTGCATGAGTGCAAAGAACTACCTTCATGAGTTGATAATATGCTAAAATCTCCATGATATCGCCACAATAATGGCTAAAGAAGTCGATATCGATGTACCTAACTGACATGGGTTGGTACAATCGTGATGCGACCTCAGTCGGGTCGTTCCTACGTGGTCGTCTATATGAATGCAATGCAGTGGAATGAAATGCAATGATACAAATACACGATTAAATCACAATGAGTTGTAAATACAAAAATCTAGGGTTTAAGGGGTATAGAAGTTATACTTTGGTGCCATTTGAAGGTGATGAAGGGAAGGCACAAGGCAACTGCTGAGGGGAATGCCAGAAAGATCGTCGGAGAAGAAAGTCTCACCGGAACCCTAATCATTTGGAGAAGAAAAAAAAACTAGGGCTGTGAGATGCCATTAGGGTTCTAGAGAGATCAAAGACACAACCGGAAGAGAAGACTACCAACCTTAGGGCTTTGGTCGCCGACGTGGATGAGGAAAGGCTGGTCAGAGACGATGAGCGCCGATCGGAGCGAAAATCGTGAGGGAAATGAGTGTGAAGATGCCAAACCCTAGCAGTTCGGCGTTATAAAATCGCGACTCCAGTCGATTGATGTGTGACATCGATCGATGGCGGTTAAGAGCGATTTCAACCGAGCGATCATTGCTCGGCTCGGCTCATTGCGAGTATATCTTGTGTCATGCTACAGTAACATCAGTCGACTGATGTTGGTCATCATTCGACTGATGCGATCATCACTCGATTGCTCAGTGACCACTCGACTGATGATTCTTCTGCCTCGATGAACAGTACCATCAGTTGATTGATGTATCCTATCAGTCGACTGATGTACAAAATAGTTGAGTCCTAGAAACAACACTTGACTTCCGGACTCACCGTATCATGCTACAAAGAGTAATAACGATCGATAAATCAGTATCGATCGATCTCGATTTCGATTAAAATTAAGTGAATTTCGATTTCTTCACTCAATTTGTTTCATTTTATCATGTTTACTCTTGTATGTCGAATATATTAATATTATGCTTATATTCATGTATTTGTTAATATATTTTGGTATTTTATTTCATTTTAACAATCAGTAGCATCCAATGATTTTAAAATCTTAACATCTCACCCTTTCTAAGTGTGGAAATACACAATCAAGATAAATGACCTGTTTTGTGAGATGCAATATACCATAAACATTTCTTCCATGCAAACATATGGTAAAACACATGAAGCATGGTAAGTGTAAGACATCAAGGTGTGTGGAACTTAAATATCACTCTTGATGTGGCTTATAAACTTTAAGTTCTTCTCTTGATACATTAATTCCTAAAGTGCGTCAAAATCCTAAAATGGCACACCATTGATTTTTCATGATTCCAAAAATATATGACACATCCTAAAACCTTTTAGGATATAATATCAAACCTATTTCCAAGGTATCCATAACCTTGAAAATAACCTAAAATGTCAACTTTGCTATGGTTGAGTTAACTACCCATCCAATCAAAGTTGACACATCCTAACCCATTTAGCGTGAGTCAATCACGCTCCTTGGAACCCAAAATCTATTTGAGCTCATTGGATTAATTAGGTATTCCTTAGGGATGACTTCCCTAGATATCTTTCTAATGACCCTTCTAGGCTTGTTAGCCTTGGTCATTATGGTCTTGCCATGGTTAGCCTTAGGGATTGCCTCCCTAGTAACCTTCTTAGTGACTTCCTTAGGTTTCTTAGAAACCCTAGCCACTAGGCACATACTATGGTTGGCCTTAGGAATAATTTCCCTAGAGACTTTGGTTTTCTTAGATTTAGGTTTAGTTCCATAATCAAATGGAACATTGTGATAAGTAGGCATTACTTTCTTAGACATAAGCTTGTGACCCAAACCTTGTCTCCTAGATGATTCTTGCCTCTTACACCCTTTTTGTTGACTTCTAGATCCTAGAGTTTGACAATTTGACCCTTTAAGTTGATTTTGCTTACTTGCAAGGGTCTTTTTCAATTTCTCAAGCCTTGATCTCAAGGCTTGATTTTCTAACTCTAATTGCCCAATTGATTTTTGATTAGGTTTTTGGGCATTACCATTCTCTTTAGGCATATGTCTACCCTTACTAGGATTGATGCCCAAATGGTTTTCGATTTTCTCAATTGTTTTCTTAGGAAGGACATTTCTAGGGACATTAGTCCCAAATTTCTCCTTCTTTGAAATAGGTCTAGAGTTATCATTTCTAGATTTCTCCTTAGTCCTAAGACCAACATGTTTAGCTTCTAGACAACCATAATTATTATTTCTAGCATGCTTTGATTCATGAGTAATAGCAAAATTATTTAAATTAATTCTAGCATGCTTTTGCTTAGAATTTAAAGAATGAGCATTATGAAAATATACCTTAGGGTTAGTCTTAGAGAATTCCCCTACTTGTAAAGCTCCCTCCTTTCTTCTAGGACATTGGCTCCTATAGTGTCCCGGTTGTTGGCATTTGAAGCACACCATGTGCTCCTTGCTCTTCTTGGTGGGCACGCCGGCATCCTTGACTTTTTCATTGACTTTTGATGTCGGAGGGGCTTTCTTAACCCTTTTTGGACACTTACTCTTGTAGTGTCCGGATTCCCTACACTCAAAGCATATTATATGAATTTTGTTATTAATTGACATACTTGAGTTACCTAGGGTGGTGGTGAGGTTCTCTTGAGCTTGCTCTTCTTCTCTACCGGATGTAGATGATTCTTCTTGAGATTGCTCCGGTGTAGATACTCTAATCTCCTCCCCCTCAATCCTAGAGGTGGAGGTCTCCTCTTCTTCCACCAATCTGGAAGTTGATTCCTTCTCAACTTCCGAGTCCTCACTCGCTAGTGAAGATGATGATGATTCTTCCTCGACTTCTTCCTCTTCTTGAGCCAATGAAGATTCTTCTTCTTCTACTTGTGCCAAGTGAGACTTCTCATGGAACTTGGCCAATTTGTCCCATAGCTCCTTGGCATCTTGAAATTCACCTAAACTCGATAAAATGTCATTAGGTATCAAATCTTCTAAAAGCTTTGTTACCTTGACTTCGGTCTTGAACTTGAGACGTTGCTCTTCTGTCCACTTCTTCAATTTCAAGACATTTTCATTCTTATCGCGAGGAGGTTCAAAGCCTTCTACGAGGATGAACCAATCCTCTATATCCATCATCAAGAATGTCTCCATTCTTGCTTTCCACTCCGAAAATTCTTCTCGATCATATGGTGGTGGAGTGTTGATGTCCCATCCAACCTTGTCTTAGAATTCCATCTTCCCTCTAGCTTCTTTAGCTCCCGGCGGTTAATCCATAGAAGAGCCCCGGGCTCTGATACCAATTGTAAGTGATTTGAGGCCGCTAGAGGGGGGTGGTGAATAGCGTCGCATGATGGAATTCGTTTCGCGTTCGTCTACAAATTTTGTCAGCGCGCAGTGGAATAATAATGAAGCAATACAAAATAGACAAACACAAATACACAAGTATTTAACGTGGTTCGGAACCGAACGGTTCCTACTCCACGGATCGGGCTCTAAAAGCCCTAGCAATACAAACACGCACTACTAATCACAATAACTCCTCGACACAAGTTGGAGGTGGAGAAACCTCGTACAAACGATCTTACAACAACAAGAATGAAATACAAGCAATATACAATGCAAATACGAAAGATGAGTAAAGAAAAGACTTTACAACACTTGTTTTTGATTGCTTGAATGCTTGGTCGCTTGCTTGCACTTGGAGACCTGATTTACAGCAACAAATCGCCCCAATAGCTCTCAAGAACCGGATGCATTTTTCTCCATCACGAGCTCCTTTTATAACTTCAACCTGTACTGGAAAAAGACGATCAGTCAACTGCTCGGGACCATCAGTCGACTGATGCCACTGTTGTCGTGAGACAACGGCTAGATCCACACTGGATAAGTCCAACCGATCCATCATCAGTCGACTGATGATACCCATCAGTCGACTGATGGAGCCTTCACTCGACTAGTCGAGTCTCGACTCCATTCTGTGCCCGATTTCAAGAGCACCAGTCGACTGATCACAAGATCAGTCGACTGATAAGCCAATCAGTCGACTGCCCACATATGGTAATCGACTGCTAGGCCAAATCCCACAGTCAAACCCTAGTTGACTACGCCAGTCGACTGCCACATGGCACCAGTCGACTGACACACCTCAAACATGAGGTTTTAGCCCAAGTATGGTGCCCCCATACTTGCTAGACCACTCTTAGCCTAGACCTAAGCCTTCTAGCCACCTCCATCATCCTTACGCCTCTCGGATCCCTCTAAGTTATCCATGACTTGTTCATCCTATTGGAATGTATACTGAAAGCCTATCTCTTTTTGTATGAACATTTTTATTTTGAAATAAGAATCACATGATCATTGTTTACACTTTATATTTATTATATGTGTGCATATTGTCTAATATTTTACATTGTAGATAACATGGTGCTTGGTGTGACACAGAAGATCATGTTATCAGTCCCTTGTAGAATATAAGTAGAGGCTCACAACCAAGATGGTTTTGGATAAACCATTGGCATGGTTGTAGTGTAGCTTGGTATTGTTTTGTCTTGAACATAGAGTTACACTAGTACACTTAGGTGTATTAAGCAGGACCGACATAGAGGTGATTCAATTTATTGTTGACTACATAATTGAATCGGACCTCGGATATTATGTTGTACATGCTCTTAATCCCGATATAATAACGGGCACATGTACTTAGTATTTATTTCTTTGATTTACCAAAGGGTGAGATTTAGATGGATTAAATCAATATGCCCGGTAAGTTTGAAAATGATATTATTTACATGGTGTGCTGTTGATTATATGAGGAAACTGTCCTATATATTAGGTTGATGATATCCCCTTGAGGAGCTCATAAGGTTCATCATGTAAACCCAGCTGGTTGACTTAGTCAACATGATGATAAGGTTGAGTGGTACTACTCGAGGAGTTAGATGTTAATTGATTGATGATCAGTAAATCAATTAATTAACGGACATTTGATATCTTAAACACAGGGAGATGGATGTACAAATAATATATGGAGCCCATATTAATTTATGGGGGTTGGTGAGGTAATTCAATGATGATCCTCTAGTGGAATGGAACATCATTGATGGATCAAGTTTGTGTGGTTCTGATCCATCGGGTGGCCAAGATCCAACTCCTCTTCATGGTCCCTATCGTAGCCTAATATAATCCTCATGAAGTCTAGATCCAAGGATGGAAAACAAAACTCTAGAATCGACGGTTGAGATTAAATCTCTAGATCCGATGGTGGAGATTAAATCTCTAGAACCGACGGTTGAGATTAAATCTCTAGAACCGACAGTTAAGATTAAATCTCTAGAATCGATGGTTGGGATGAAACCCTAGATCCGACAGTTGGGATGAAACCCTAGATTCGACGATTGGGATGAAACCCTAGATTCGACGGTTGGGATAAAACCCTAGATCCGCCGGTTGGGATAAAACCCTAGAACCAACGGTTGAGATTAAATCAAGGCTTAAGCCTAACTCTATAAAAGGGAGACTAAAGGTGGGCGGAAAGATAAGTTGGTTTTAGGAGAAATTAGGGTTTTGCCTCTCCAATCTTGGGCGGCAAGAAACCCTAGGAGAACAAGGGCTTGGGCGGCTAGGTTTTGGAAGTAGGGTTGGTGGCATCAAGAGAAGAAGAACCCTTCTTCTTCCTAAGGTTGGCTGGCGCCTAACTCTCTTCCTCCTCTATTCCTTGGCCGGCGCTCTTCCTCCTCCTTTTCTCCTTGGTGGCCGGCAGCAACCTTTGTTCAAGGTTGGCCGGTGCTCTTCCTTCTCCCTTTCTCCTTGGTGGCCGGCGGCAACCTTTCTTCAAGGTTGGACGACACTCAAGAAACTACTCCTTGGCCGGCGGTTATATCAAGCTCCTTGGCTTGGTGGCCGGTTCTAGATAGGAGAAGGAGTTTTTGTTTAGTTCTTCTCTTTGTTCGGATAGAGCAAGGAAAGGAAGAACGTGATCTAGGAGGCTTCTACTCGTGGAGGATCTTCGCCCACACGACGTCCATGAGGAGGATAGGACATACGATAGAAGATCGAGAGGTATAAAAGTTTTACAACTTTTATTGATCTTTGCATGTTCTTATCTTTATGTTAGTATGTGTTGATTATACTAGTTTGCATTTGAATGTATTTGTATAATCATGGACCCCAAAGACAAACACAAAAACCAGCGATTCGTCCGTCATCTCTTCCGCGGCTAACCAACTAGAAGAGTTGTGTTGCTTGAACAACTAGTTTGTTCAAGCGATCGCTCAAGTTGTTAGCACAACGATGAATTGGTTGTGCTTAGGAAACTCATCCCATCCGGATTAGTTTTCATTAGTGAAAATTTTAATCCGGGGACATGGGAGCCAATGACCCTCCGAAGCAATTCCTACACATCCATCGCGCTAGCCTTCAGGTGCTTCCATCGGCTATGTCATGCTAACGGTGTCTACACCGCCAAGGCACATTGGACTTACGCCGCCAAGACTCCGCTTGGACTTTACTCCGCCAACCATTGGACTTATGCTGCCAAGACTCCACCCTTGGACTTTACGCTGCCAATATCAACCCCTTGGACTTCTCAAATGCCAAGACTCAAGCTTGGACTTTCCCTTGCCAACCCAGGTTGGACTTTCCATGCCAAGACCCAAGCTTCGACTTTCCCAAATGCCAAGTGTCCCACTTGGACTTTCCATGCCAAGTACCCATGACTTGGACTTTCCATAATCACATGGTCAACCCTAGTCAACCATCAAAGTCTCCCTCGAGTACAGTTAAACATAACCCGGGTTGATTGTATAAACAATCTCTCCAAAACATCAACAGACATTAATGTTAAACATCAATGTCAACTTACTTTGTCAAACATCAAAACATCACTCGAGTCAAACTCGAGTCTGGTCAATCGTGATCTGGGCTGATTGCACCAATAGGTAACTCAAGCAATTTGGTTTTAAATAAAAAACATATAATATGCTTTGAGTGTAGGGAATCCGAGCACTACAAGAATAAGTGCCCTAAGAAAGTCAAAAAGATTCCTCCGACACCAAAAGTCAAGGATGCCAGTTCCCCCATAATTAAAAGCAAGGAGCAAGTGATTTACTTCAAATGTCGACAACCGGGACACTACCGGAATCAATGCCAAAAGGGGGAGAAGAAAACTCAAAAGGGAGCTACACATGTAGGGGGAGCCTCTAAGGCAAACCCTAAGGTAACTTCTAATTTTGCTCCTTCCTTAATTAATAGGCAAAAACATGTTAAGAGTAATCTTGCTATTTATCATGAAAAACATGCTAGAAATAACAAATATTTTTGTTTAGGAGCTAAAAATGTCCACTTAGGAAATAAGCAGAAATTTGGGACTAATGTCCCTAGAACAACCTTACTTAGGAAATCTATTAGGAAAATAGAAGATCACCTAGGTTTTAACCCTAAATGGACTAGGCATATGCCTCGAAAGAACAATGCCCAAAGACCAAATCAAAATTCAAAAATTGGGCAATTAGAGGTTGAAAATCAAGCCTTGAGGTCAAGGCTTGAGAAACTTGAGAAGACCCTTAAAATTATGTAAAATCAATTTCAAGGGTCAAGTGATCAAAAATCTAGGTCTAGGAGTCAAAGTCAAAGACCTAGAAATAAAGAGTCAACCAAGGGCAAGCCTAAGCCCAAAAAGACCTACCATAATATTCCATTTGATTATGGAACTCAAATTAGGTCTAGGAAAACCAAGGTTACTAGGGAAGTCATCCCTAAGGGTAACCAAGGAATGTGCCTAGTGGCTAGGGTTTCTAAAAAACCTAGGGTGGCCACTAAGAAGGTTGCAAGGGGAGTTGTCCCTAGAGTCAACCTAGATAAGACCCAAATGACCAAGGCTAACAAGCCTAGGAGGGTCATTAGGAAGGTATCTAGGGAGGTCATCCCTAAGGAATACCTAATTAACCCTAGGAGCTCAAATAAGTTTTGGGTTCCTAAGAGCGTGATTGATTCACGCTAGATGGGTTTAGGGTGTGGCAACTTTAAATGGAAGGGTCGTTAACCTAACCATGGTAATGGTGGCACTTTAGGTAATTTTTAAGGTTATGGATACCTTGAAAATAAATTTGATTATTAATCCTAAAAGATTTTAGGATGTGCCAATATATTTTTTGAATTATGAAAAATCAATCAAATTGACACAATTTAGGTTTAGAGGTCACAGTGTGCCATTTTGGGTTTTTGGCACACTTGGGAGAAAATTAGTATTATGGCAAAATATACTTAATTATATCAAATGACAACAAATATTAAAATTTGGGTATTATTATACCTATACATTCTATTTCCCATGCCTTGTTTACCATATAACATGCCATGATATCATATCTATTTTTAATCATTTAAAATGTCATGATCATGTTTAGGATTAAGGTTTAATGTCATGTGTTTTTAGATTATATCTTATGCCATGACATCATGATCATTGGCCATGATTAATTATTGCTATCATTTATGCCATGATCATTCATGCATTTAAGTTAATGAAAATTGAGTTAAGGACTTTGGCATGACTTGAAGTCCCATTTATAAGGGAATCAAGTAGGGTTGCCTTAGAAAAATGCATGGAACCCTAGATTAGGATGAACAAAAACCATATCTCATATCTAAATTGACTTGTATGTGTTTTCATACACCCTAGATACATGTGAGATGCTAAGATATGAGTTAAGTTCAAGGTGCATAGTTTTTGCATCTAGTTGAACTAAAACTCATCTTATCATATTGGTGGATCATTGAGAAAGCTTGTGTACAAGTCATGTACATTGAGCCAAAGGAATATGATCCAAAATAAGGTTTTAAAAACATTTTAAAATCATTTTAAAAATCCTTGGTGAAGTCTATCTTTTGATAGCAATCACCATTGATGAAGTTGATATAAAGTAGGGCCAAAACATTGAAAATATCAATGGTTTTAAACTTTGTGTTAATTTCACTATTTTATAGGTAAAATAATTTTCCAACATTTTTCACCAATTGTATGTGTCATAAGTATTATACATATGAAATTTCATGATTTTTAAAGCTATGTATAATTACTTATAATTTTTCAAAATCGGATTCTGATAACTAAAAAATTGAGTTTTATTATCGATCGCCCCTTGTTTGGCGATCAAGCGATAAGCGCGGTGTACCTAGCAAGAATTGTCCTGGCGAAAATCGCCCTGGCGGCAAAATTGCCCTAGCAAAACTTCCCTGACGGCAAAATCGCCCTGGCAGAACCGCCAGCACCTGAGCGCCCTAGTGGAAATCGCCCACTGGCCGGCGCCCTAGCGAAGTGCCTGGCGTGGAACTGTACGCGAAGCGCTGCAGTGTCGACCATCGATCATTGTTGCTTAGTGCGATCGGTGATGAATAACATCGGCGAGTTCTGAAGGACTCGACTGCCTATGCTGATTTCGGATAAAACAAGGATGTTTAACCCCATTTCAGCTATAGTAAGGGTTCCTAACCACTCCTAACCCTATGATATGCTTTGGGAAGTATTATAAAAGGTGAAAATCCATTAGATATGGATTAGAAGAGTTGTTTAGGGTTTGTATCAAATTTAAGGATGGAAAAGTTCTATGTTGAACTTTGAACCTTATTTTTGATGGTTAGAGTTCCTATTGGCTTAGAGACTTCCCAAAGACATTGTTGGTGCAATGGTCAAGGGGGAGCAAGCCTTTAGGGGGAGGTATCCATCAAGGGATGATGGATGTTATTTTTCCTCATGAGGAGGAGAAATGAGATTTTGAGATACCCAATTTGGAAATTGGGAGAGTGTATATGATTGCCTCTCTTGAGTGATATGAGACTTATCACTTGGATGATGGTAGGCATCCTAGGTATTTTTGGACCAAGGGAGAGATTGTAAGATCTCATTGGGACATGAGACATTCACCTCCTTGGAGAGAACCTTTTTGATGTTAGTCAAAAAGGGGGAGAATATTTTTGGGGGAGAATGTTATGGAAATTGGTAATCTTACCTTTCTCCAAAATGTTTTGGGGGAGAATAGTATGGAGAGTGTTATCAATTGTCAATTCGGAGAATTGAGGAGAATGTTTGGGATTACCAATTTGGGATAATTGGTAAGGAGATTTGAGTTAGTGTTCTAACTCAAAGGTATGTGTTTTTGTCAAACATCAAAAAGGGAGAGATTGTTTGTCACGCCTCGAGAGTATGCCGTGTCGAAAAGAAAACAGACGACATCTCCCCTGTACGTGACAATATATCTGATTAATACAAGGCCCATAGGCCCACAACAACAACATAATAAGCAAACATGAATATACTAAACACAGCAGAAACATACTGACAGATAAACAAAATACAAAGATCCAACTGTGCACTCCAGAGTGACTTTGACACAACAAGAATCATAACAGAAATCACATCAAAGACCATATACATACAACACATCCGTATATCGTAAATACGGAAACAATACAGGGTAAAATCCCAAAACGACAATCCACAAGAATACAATAATACGAAATAAATATCCATTCATCCGGTGTGAAATGGGATCAGCTGGCGGAGCTCCAAATGTCCAAGGAAATCTTCTACCTGTTACCTGGGCGACAGGAAACTCAGGGTCCGGGGTGGTGAGTATAAACTCAGGGGTAATATGTAGAAAGTGCATGAACAACATATAGAATATAGAGGTCTACAAGTATACATGTGAATATCTACAGGTATACAATATATCTCCAATAGCCATTTTGTCCTATCCAAATCTAATAACAAGTATCCACAGTATAGTCATACTCAATGTATATACTAAACAGATCAATTGAACATGAAGTAATGTACCAACGTACCTGATAGTCTGCAACACCATAAGCTATATCATCCTGAAAAGATATACAATAACATAACCCATATAACATACAAAGTCAATCCCATACATGACCAACACTCAGACATATGAACAATATATAATAACATGTAATAACATCCCGGTCCATACCATACTATGACATGACACTAATCAAATGCATACAACAGTCTGGACCAAATATATATCATGCTCAACACATAGCAGTATATAATATGCAAATGACATGTATCATGATAAACAAGCATATGCAGCAATCATAGCTCAATCAAATGCAACATCTTACAGGCATATGTAAAACATATATCAAATACATGCATACAAATATATTAGCAATGCATATGCATGACCATGTCTGCGGACCCGTCCAACCGTGACCCCAGAGTAGCTAGGGTGGCACAACATGACTACTATCCCGACTCCAGCCGCCACCACTCTCGAGTGACTGAGTTGTGTAGTATGACTGAGTAGCATATAAGCGTAAAGAGCTAACTACTCCTAGGGTTCCCTGCTGCTAGCCACGCCATCTCTACCCATGAGTAGACAAGCACCACACACAGGATAACTACACAACACGCAACCACCATCTATAGTGGGCGAGTGTGCTAACTACCACTCTGCACAGTGGCAAAGTGCGCATCTACAGCTACCACCGTCTATAGTGGTCGAGCGCGACACATCCAATGCTCTGCCCTTAACCCTGCTACCACTACCCCGAGTGGCCGGGGAGGCAGGATGACTGACGACCCGTTTCAACCACAAGGGAGACCTAATCGCCAGCATGCATGCAATGTAATTATGCATAGCTCCATACACGTATCCTCGCCACACTCCCTATCCCACGAGGAGTCCTAGTCAACCAAAAGTTAACTATGCAAGGACTACAATCCACAAGACTCTCTCTATCGCACAAAGAGTCATACACATCTAACAGTCAACCACGCTAAGACTTCTAGTCAGTAGAGAGATAATATCGACCGTCCATATAACCATACATAGGCATACAATCCATAATGGATATACCATCACGCTAGGACCTCTAGTCCATGGCCACATACTGACAACCACACACTTATCTATGCACAGACGACTAGATCCACTATAGATGCACAACTAATAAGTGTACGATACAACAATCGACTCCATAATCTAATCCATCACCTAACTCTAGTGATATAATACAGTAACTCAATATGAGGTCATAAAGATAACCCTAACCACATGTACTTACTGAGCATCCATCAGCTAACACACAATAGGGTTTGTAGTTCAGATCCATGAAAGATAATCAATGAGGTAACAACAATATATCTCAAAGTTCAAGGCAGTACAAGCATATAATTAAATAAGAGTGGATCTAAGATCAAAGTAATAGCATAAGTCCAAATTCATGCACCAGATTCAGATCAAAACTACCTGACCAGAGTAGATATTACCCACCTGATATGGGAACACCAGTTGTCTTTAAATATGAGAACTCTTCCTCAAGTCAAAGTCTTGCACAAAACATAACCACTGTTAAATTCTAACATACGACAAATGATTAAGTCGAATCCTACATCAACTCCTGTTATATCATAATGAGTATACATTCTAAACCTCACTAGCAACTCACACCATCGTTCACAACTCACTTCAATATCCATCCCCTACACATTCTACAGTCGTGGTAGCTCCACCCCAACAGCAAATTAATCAACAATCCACATCCTCCAGTCATTCACAAAATCAACTAAAGGAACCGAATTAAACCGTCCTCAACCCAACTGTTAGGGCAGCTTACTACCAGATTAAACCACCACCTCCTTCCACAGCAGCACAACACTTAACTCATTTCACCTATTCACAGATCCACTAAATCGTCAACTGAACTCCTCAGCTCCAAACCCAATCTGCAACTTCTTCTTCCACACACACCTGGCACAGATCAACAACTCCACAACATTGAAGGAAGAACATGGCTTACACCTTGCTGCTTCAACTATACAACCGACACTACACAACATCACCCTTAGCATCCCGATCACACTGGCAATTCGAAACAAAATTGAACACACAGCAAGTAAGAGGGAAATAGATCAGAACTTACCAACACCTAGGATCCACCGTCGTTGCTCCTTCCCTAATCCCTCACTCACCGAAGATAGTCCAAGCTCACACTAACTCCGGCGACCATCAAGCTCCACACACTGCATAAATGACAACGCCGATCTAAGCTGTATTCTCATGGTGGTCAACCAAGATAGCCGACGAAATAGGCGGTGGTGGTGACCCTGCTTATAGCCAGTGCTCCGCTCACATCACGAAGTGACCCACTGTGGCAGGTGGCCGATCGAGCTAGCTCGGTGGCCGTGGAGGTCGTCCTTTGTGCCGAGGCAAGATGGAAGAGCTTGCTATTGCCGAGATCGAAAGGGAGAGGCTTCGGCGGCAAGGAGATTGAAAATAGAGGTGTCGCACAGTGGAGAAAAGGCGTCGGGGTGGCAGCAGGTCACCTTGCGACGACAACGAGGCAGGCGATGGTGGCCAGTGGAAGAGGGAAGCTGTCGGTGCCGGGCAGAGGCTGGCCACGGATGGGGCGGCGATCGGGATTTTGATGAAGAGGAGGAGAGTTTGCAGTGACGAAGAGGTCGGGATCGCGAGAGGGAAGATCGCGATCGGGTTTATAAAAGCCGTTCAACCCTATGCTCGAACCGGTCTTGGGTCAAGTCCTAACCCAAGTTGAGCCCAACACCCAATAAACTTCAATATTCCTCGTATGGACTCCTTTTGAATTCGAAAAAATTTCTGTGAACTCCTGAGAAATTATATAAGACAATTTCTCCATTAACAAGGGGTATTTTATTTTTCGTATCTTACATTCTCCCCCACTTATAAAAATTTGGTCCCCAAATTTCCAACTCATGTACGAGTACGAGATGTCTCAACAACCATCTCAAGTATCCGGAGAAAAGTCACACACCTCAAGTGACTAAGTGGGGTACTGAGCTCAAATATTATATTCCAGCTCTTATATACACTCTCAAGCGACCTATTAAAAGGTAAATACCTGTACCAAAGTGGAGCTCTATATCCATGACCTGTTGGAGACTTTGCCAGAATCGTAAGATGAATCATGAATCACTATCAGAAATGATACTCAAGGATACTCCATGAATATATTTCCGTCAAGCGATCAAACGAAATCTATCTTACGGCTCGGAAGAAAATGAGCGGACCTAGCTAGTCGATCATCGATTACCTAAATCACATCAAGTCCTTTCCGAATTCTATATACTCCTTCGACACAGTCCATCAAACTAGGCTCCTACTTCCATCTCAGTATGTAACCCTACTGGTCACTAATATTTCACCTTTACATGTTGGCATACCAACATCAAGCTACGAAATCAACTATTGTCTAGGCCCTGAAACCTAGTTTCACAAGCTTCTGACTAAGTGATTCCCATCACCTTCTTGGTCCAACAAGTCAGCGGTATAGTAACTCTAGAGCATCCTATCCACATCTACCATAACAACCATATCAATTCAGGAAACCATAACTTCCCTTAAGATCGTGAAGATGCCCAAAAATTTATCGTCTAAGACGACAACCATCAACTGGTTCAATCACTTCATAAACGACTAAATTGTCGATAAGTCTAACAACATTATCAACATCTCCTAAAATTCATACCAAGTATGAAATGTCATCTTCTACACACCTGCATCCTTTTTACTCTGAGCTGATGATAGCTCAATCATCACACCGACAATGATAATTGTATGACACTAAGTCATTACAATATCAACCCTCCAATCGTAGATCAACCCTAGGATATATATAGGCGTCCTTTAGCTGATCTAAATAGATCATCTATCCACAACGAAGGATATTCATTCTCAACTTCTGCATTCCAATCATCGATAATCGATGCATAACCTCAAAGGTCTATCTCTCTTTTAACAAAGAGTTACAAGTCTTCTCAAGAAGAAACACTCGGAAAGATAAATCTCCCATCCAATACCTCATATAATCGCAACTTATGTTCTTCCAATTTCTACGGTATTTAGCAACACTGATACCAATAAAATCATCTCCTGGTATGAGGTCTTCAATATCGAAACTATTCCTGAAATCACTCCAATCGCCTACTCCACCTGCCTATGCAGTGGCAAGCCCGGGAGTTCATCCGAAACTATATCCGAATACTCTCGGATTATATGCACATCCGAGATACCTATTATACCCTCATTTCAACAATTTAACTATCCGTAAGGATATGTCTATAGTAGAGGTATGTCTAGCAAAGGCTAAGGGTATCCCTTGACTTATTGGTCGTTGATCAATATCTCATCTGACGGTAGAGAAAAATCACCAACCCACAAGTCGATAGGAACCCTTCTAATCCTATCTAAGAACGTTCCAGATAAAGATACCTGTAAACTACCCGTATCTCTCGATACACCAGCAAATAGGGTAACCCAAAAGTAATACCCCAAATGACCACTTCTTCGGTCTTCTATACCTCTTCCCGAGTAATCATGTAACTCGTCCAACTTCTGCTCTTGGTGACTGAGCTCATGTAGATGCAAAAGACTACCATGGAGGAACTGAAGTCAACTGCTAAACTGAGGTACAAACTAAAACAACTGCAACGGAGATGGTAAACACTATTGTACTAGCAAAGGTACACATCCGACTGTAAAATACTGAAGAACTGTCAACATCATAGCATGCTCCAACTCTGTAAAAGATATAGCTGCAACTGGGGAATACAGCATAGATACGACCATCGTTGTATACACTCTCCTCTGTACAAAGCATAACCATGCCCGGGGAGGTAATTGTTGTCGTCTGGATGTCTGAACGTCTGAGTCTTCTGAGATGTCTTCTGCTGATAGTGCTGAGTAACTCGCTTCTCTCGGATGGAAGTATCAAAGAACTCCACTATGTCTGAGGCAATAAGTCGCTGCTGGTGTGATAATCTAATCTCCTGTGATGAACTCATCTTTCGATGTTGTGGATCGTCCTCTCGAAAGCATCATCCATAGTGTTCAACTGCATCTTCAAAGTACATACTCTCCTTGTAGATACTGGTTGCTTATAGTAGAATTATATAAAATGATCCATCGAATAATCTGATTCTGGTGTCGTCGTGACCCACACTTCATGCACATAATCCCTTCGGAGTCTTTCTTTTGAGTTCGCTGATAAACATGAGAAGATGCTGACAATCTGCAATCGGTCTTCTATGATCGAAAAACTCTCCAATAGTTGCTTGTGACTCATGACTCTAATCTTTCTCCTTTTGTCAAACATTCGGAGACTTATGATTCCAATAATTTGACTTGCAATATATGCTTATCAAATCTCCAACTCTTAAACACTAGCTACAGAGCCACTTCTATACACATGACTCAGTCTCATGCCTTCCAGTAGGATCTGATAGGAAAATCTAAACATCCTGATCAAGATGTCAGCCAATAAACCATGGGTGGCCGAAATCAACCCAATCACATTCTTGAGCTATTAGGTGGTCATAATCTTCGCAAGTCTAACGACTCTGCATGGTACCTTATTACCAAATGATCACCCAACCTGAAGCTCAAGAATTCCCTGACAATAAGTCAAAGAAGATGACGTGGGAAAATACTCTCTCACAACATCACTACACCGTGGCCAAGTGATGTGTGATTTCCCGAAGGTTATTTCCTATCTCTTCCACTAAGTATCGGCTTGATCCTGATAATGGTATGCAACCAACTCCACTATCTTCGTATAACACGAGTTAAGTACTCAAAAGTACTCTCAAAGTTATACAACCTAGAACGACCATCTCAGGGGTCAAAATCCCCATGAATATCATCCACAAATTTTCTACTATCTGCATCAGTAATAGTATACTCGCTTAGTCCATTACCCCTCAGGTAACAATCTGATAAGTATAATTAGTGAAAATCCTTAGGATTTTAATCTTTGATCTCCACAAGAGATGTGACTACTAACCCCTGCTTTCTGACTCGGTATCAGTCGACTTTCAAAGGTAATTACCTTTTCGATAGCAGGTACATGTCTAATAATCTCAACATGTCGTTCCCGTGGTCAACTCAAACCACGGTTACGAATACTAACCAACACCCTACAAGTCATCCTTGTTATAAGCAACTAAATGCATAGCCAACAGAAGGATATGTAATAACAGTTAACATACCTTAAACCTTGCAGCTCGAAGATGTCCACAACAGCCAGATCCCAGAACTCACAAAACCAAAATCGAGTAAAGCAAAACTCGATGTCCGAACAAAATAAAATCCGAAAATGGACTTGGCAACCTAGGGCTCTGATACCAATAAAATTGTCATGCCCTGAGAGTATGCTGTGCTGAAAAGTAAACGGACGACATTGTAGGGGATCGATCGACCGGCTAGAGGGTGGGTGAATAGCCCTCTTACGTTGGATAATGGTATTTGCTCGTCTACAAAAAGATTAGTGCAACGGAAACAACAAGACAAGAAAATTAAGCAAATAAAAACAAAGGCAAAGAAAACAAACAATGCTAACACAAGGTCGTAACGTGGTTCATGGCTACGCCGCTAATCCATGATCCCGATTCGTCCAAGGTGAATCACTCCTTTGCCAAATCCACTAAATCTCTCCTTTGCACCAAGCTAGGTGGAGGTAACCTCTTTACAACTCAAAGACACTCCTTCTTTTACAATAGATATGAAAGAAAGCTAAGAGAAGGAGTTTGAATCTTGTAGAGCACTTGGATGGTCACTTAGAGCATAAGCATTAGCCATCCAAAAGCCCACACCCTCTCTTTTTATAGAGAGGGCTGATTTCTTCCCGTTAGCCGCCACCAGTCGACTGCTGCCCTTGGCAGTCGACTGCCGTCACTTCAACGACCTCCGAACATGTCAGATCTCGACCATTGTAGTCCAACGGAACACTTGGCAGTCGACTGATGGATCCCATCACGATCAGCTCCGTAGTCGATCGCCCAATGACTACGAGTGGTTCTGGCAAACTCTTTTAATCGATCCGCGCTTGCGTGATCGATAATCTGGCAATGATCGCACATATGATCGCTGGCGCCCCAAAACAACTCAGTCGGATACCAGTCAAAACTATTCGACTCAGAGCAGTCGACTGCCATTTCATGGCAGTCGACTGATGTCGGGAAAACTCATCCGACACTTAGCCATTCGGCCAAGTTCACCTAATGAGCTACTTATAATTCACTCATTCTCTCATCTCACTCGAAGTCCCTCGCCGAAGCTCTCTTCGTTCGCGGCCACGTCCCTCGGCAGCATCAGGCGCACGACTCTGCAATGCTCCTTCGCGTCTCTTGCCTCCGAAGTCTGCTTCCTTGGCTTCGCTTCAAGTCATCTCATCTGGCGGTCCCTTGGCAGCATCAAGCGCACGACTTTGCAATGCTCCTTCTTCGACTCAAGCATGAGGTTGTGAGTGGTGAACCCGCTAAGACTCCATGTGCGAATTACTAATTCCTGCAAGACTCTAATGCACATATCAAATCATAATCACAACCTAACTTAAACCCTTTGCCACACACATCAAAACCTTATCATGACAAGAGATTGCCCTAACAATCTCCCCCTTTTTGATGTGTGGCAATCCGTTTAAGTTAGGTAAAACATTTGATAAAACTATTAAGGAAAGAAAGCATGTGAATAAACATGATTAGCAACTCTCCCCCTTAATACATGAAACTCCCCCTAAATATATTCCCCCTTGCTTAAACATATAGTTTTCTCCCCCTTTGACACCATCAAAAAGATTAAACAAGGTTTATATATCATGGCATCAAGTATAGAGAAAAACAAACATTAAAATTAGTCAAAAACCTAATAAAATCAGGTTACTGTGCTCATTTACAGTCCATCAGTCGACTGTTATCAGTATGGCAGTCGACTGTCACAATGAAATCCGAATTTCTGATTTTCTGGATGAAATTCAGAAATGCACTATAAATTCCAGAAAATTCTAAAAATAGTGAAATTTAGGGAACACATTTCTTTTAAGTATATCTATCAATGAAAAATAGATTTTCATGAAAAATCATCATATTTTGAGAGATTTGCCAAAAATCCAAAAGCTTTAAAACCCACTAGGTTTTTGATCATGTTTGTATCCATTTTAACACCTAGTCTTGCTTTGGATTGTTTCAAAACACGAACACACAGATTTTAAAGTAAGAAATTGTTTTGAAAACATATGAAATATCCAACCATGATCTTTGGGCAATATGTCTATGAATTAAACACAAGCCTTCCCCATGATTGGTCTATTATTGCTATTTTGATACCTTAAATGACCATCTAAATGCCATAGGCATTAGTGGACATTTTTATCATCCTAACATCTTACTCATGCTAAGTTTTCAATCAAAGTAGCCTATAGTGAGTGTGAGATTTGTCTTAAAGGTATTTGTATGTACTTAACCATTATTTTCATGCAATTCTATCAAGGTTAAGTATCATCCTAACAATCCACATGATCATAAAGATGTATATGACATAATTTTACATTATGATCATTGAAACAAATGCATTCATCAAATTGTGATCATGCATTAGGTATGATGATAATAAAGCAAATATCACCTAAAGCATGATTTTATCTATTTATAGGTGCATTATCATCACCTAACACTATTTTAAAAATGTTGTCCCACCATCCCAAGTCAACCAATATATGATATAGGTAAATTGCATATGGTTGACTACCCTAGGGTTTTCCTAACCCTTTAAGATGGATTTTGGAATCCAAAATAAGTTCTTTCCTATTGGGTTCACTAAAAATTTCTTAGGAATCCATTTTCTAGCAATTACCTTCTTCTTGTCTTGACCCCTACCTATTAGACATTTGTAGGCCTTTTCATTTTTCTTTTCCTTATAACCTAGGCATTTCTTGTTGAAGCTTGCCCTTTGGCTCCCTATGATTATGTTCAAGGTGTTGGAGCCTATTGTAAACTTTTCTAGGGCTTTGGTCAAATAGTCTACCTTTTCCCTTAAAGCTCTAGTTTCTTCTATGCATGCATCATTAACATCCAAAGGCATATAATTATCATGTAAGCATGCATCATCATCATTATCATTAAAACATGCTTTTTCTAATTTTTGCTCTAAATCTTTAATTTGATCAAGCATGGTTTTATTTTTCTTCTTTGCTCTAAATAAGTCCTTAGTGAGACTAGAAATCATAGAAACTATTTTACTAGGTGAAAGGTTAGTTACCATAGTTTCCATGTCCTCTTCTTCGGATGAGGAGGTAGAGGAGGCTCCCCCTTCACTTGAGCTCTCTCCACTTGAACTTGATCCTTCATTTTCGGAGGAGGAGCAATCCAAGTCGTCAATGGCCATTAGGGCTAAGTTGGTGACAAAATCATTCTCCTCTTCCGATGATGACGAAGATGATGAGGAGGGGTCATCCCAAGTCCTTGCCTTTAAAGCTTTGGTCTTCCCCTTTTCTTTGGCCTTCTTCTCTTCTTCCTTCTTTTTTCTCCCCTTCTTCTTCTTCTTTTCTACTTTCTTCTTCCTTTCTTCTTTGCTCTTGTTTAGGAGAGGACAATTGTCCCTTATGTGTCCCTCTCCTTGGCAATTGTAACAAATTACCTTTCCCCTTGGTCTTCTTCTCCTATCATTAGATTTATTAAAATGAAAACCTTTTAATGCACACCTTACCCTCCTTACCATATAGGCTTCTTCCGTGCTATCCATGGAGGAGGAGGAAGACACTTCATCGGAGGAGGAGGGGATCTCTATCTTCTTCTTCCCCTTATGTGCCATCAAGGCTACTCCTCTTGAAGGTTGAAACTTTTTCTCTTCTTGTATTCCTTCAAGCCTCGTTTCGTGGAGCTCCATTGTTGAGAAGAACTCCTCTAAGGTGCTCACTTCTAGATTCTTGGACATGTAGAAGGAGTCCACCATTGAGCTCCATTTTGATGACCGGGGAAAAGCATCAATTGCTTTCATGAGCATGTCCCAGTTGGAGAGCCTTTCTCCTACACTTGTTAGTCCAATCAAAATTTCTTTAAACCTAGAATGCAATGAGGTTACCTTTTCTCCCTTTTCTAATTTTATGTTGGATAGTTGGGAGCGGAGGAGGTCTCTCCTTGCAAGTTTTGCCTCCGAGGTGCCTTCATGAAGCTCTACTAGCTTCTCCCACATCTCCTTTGCACTAGAGCATTCCCCTATTCTATTCACCTCTTGTTGGGGGAGTACATTGTAGAGGTGGTGCTTGGCCTTTGAATTTGCCAAGTATTCTTCCCTTTGGCTCTTGCTCCACCTTGCTTTCTCCAATGGCTCCCCATCTTTATTCCTAGGCAATTCGAAACCGTTTTCCATAATCAAAAGAATTTCAAAATCGGTCTCGAAAAATACCTCCATTCTCTTTTTCCACCAAGAGAATTCCCCCTCGAACTTTGGCGGATGAATATTTGAGCCGGCCATTCTTGAATGTGCTTGTTGTGGCGGTGAGTCCTCGATAAGCTTTCCTTGGCTCTGATACCACTTGTAGGGGATCGATCGGCCGGCTAGAGGGGGGTGAATAGCCCTCTTACGTTGGATAATGGTATTTGCTCGTCTAAAAAAAGATTAGCGTAACGGAAACAACAAGACAAGCAAATTAAGCAAATAAAAACAAAGGCAAAGAAAACAAACAATGCTAACACAAGGTCGTAACGTAGTTCACGGCTACGCCGCTAATCCACGATCCTGATTCGTCCAAGGTGAATCACTCCTTTGCCAAATCCACTAAATCTCTCCTTTGCACCAAGCTAGGTGGAGGTAACCTCTTTACAACTCAAAGACACTCCTTCTTTTACAATAGATATGAAAGAAAGCTAAGAGAAGGAGTTTGAATCTTGTAGAGCACTTGGATGGTCACTTAGAGCATAAGCATTAGCCATCCAAAAGCCCACACCCTCTCTTTTCATAGAGAGGGATGATTTCTTCGATCGGCCGCTCTTGGCGATCGCCTACTTCAACGACCTCTGAACACGTCGAATCCCGACCGTTGTAGTCCAATGGAACACTTGGCAGTCGGTTGATGGATCCAATCGATCTCGCCTCGTAGTCGATCGCCCGATCGGCTATGCAGTGGTTCGTGGCCAAACCCTTTTAATCGATCGATCGCCATCAATGCGATCGATGGTCTTAGCGAATCGCCACATATGGCGATCCGGCCCCAAAACAACTCAGTCGGATACCAGTCGAACCTATTCGACTCAGAGCAGTCGACTACCATTTCATGGCAGTCGACTGATGTCAGGAAAACTCATCCGACACTTAGCCATTAGGCCAAGTTCACCTAATGAGCTACTTACAATTCACTCATTCTCTCATCTCGCTCGAAGTCCCTCGCCGAAGCTCTCTTCGTTCGCGGCCACGTCCCTCGGCAAGATCAGCGCACGACTGCAATGCTCCTTCGTGTCTCTTGCCTCCGAAGTCTGCTTCCTTGGCTTCGCTTCAAGTCATCTCATCTGGCGGTCCCTCGGCAGCATCAAGCGCACGGCTCTGCAATGCTACTTCTCTGACTCAAGCACGAGGTTGTGAGTGGTGAACCCGCCAAGACTCCATCTGCGAATTACTAAGTCCTGCAAGACTCCAACGCACATATCAAATCATAATCACTACCTAACTTAAACCCTTTGCCACACACATCAAAACCTTATCATGGAAAGAGATTGCCCTAATAGACATCTCCCCTGTACGTGGCAACATATCTGGTTAATACAAGGCCCGTAGGCCCACAACAACAACATAATAAGCAAACATGAATATACTAAACACAACGAAAACATACTGACAGATAAACAAAATACAAAGACCCAACTGTGCACTTTGGAGTGACTTTGACACAACAAGAATCATAACAGAAATCACATCAAAGACCAAATACATACAACACATCCGTATATCATAAATATGGAAACAATATAGGGTAAAATCCCAAAATGACAATCCACAAGAATACAACAATAAGGAATAAATATCCATCCATTCGTGTGAAATGGGATCACCAAGTGAGCTCCAACGCCCAAGGAAATTTTTACCATACGGGCGATAGAAACCTGTGGTCCTGGGTGGTGAGTATAAACTCAAGGGTAATATGTAGAAAGTGCATGAACAACATATAGAATATAGAGATCTACAAGTATACATGTGAATATCTATAGGTATACAATATATGTCCAATAGCCATTCAGTCCTATCCAAATCTAATAACAAGTATCCACAGTATAGTCATACTCAATGTATATACTAAACTGATCAACTGAACATGAAGTAATGTACCAACGTACCTGACGGTCTGCAACACCATAAGCTATATTATCCTGAACAGATATACAATAACATAACCCATATAACGTACAAAGTCAATCCCATACCTGACCAACACTCAGATATATAAACAGTATATAATCACATGTAATAACATCCCGGTCCATACCACACTATGAAATGACGCTAATCAAATGCATACAATAGTCTGGACCAACATATATATCATGCTCAATACATAGCAGTATATAATATGCAAATGACATGTATCATGATGAACAAGCATATGCATCAATCATAACTCAATCAAATGCAGCATCTCACAGGCATACGTAAAACATATATCAAATACATGCATACATATATATCAGCAATGCATATGCATGGCCATGTCTGTGGACCAGTCCAACCACAACCCTAGAGTGGCCAGGGTGGCACAACATGACTATTATCCCAACTCCAACCACCACCACTCTCGAGTGACTGAGTTGTGTAGTATGACTGAGTAGCATATAAGCGTAAAGAGCTAACTACTCCTAGGGGTCCTTGATGCTAGCCACCCCATCCCTAGTAGACAAGCCGCACAGAGGACAATCGCACAACATGGAACCATCGCTATAGTGGCGAGTGCACTAACGCCACTCGCAAAGTGGCCAAGTGCGCATCTCTTGCTACCACCGTCTATAGCGGCAAAGCGCAACACATCCAATGCTCTGCCCTTAACCCTGCTACCACTATCCTGAGTAGCCGGGGAGGCAGGATGACTGATGACCCGTCTCAACCATAAGGGAGACCTAATCGCCAGCATGCATGCAATGTAATGATGCATAGCTTCATACATGTATCCTCACCACACTCCCAATCCCATGGGGAGTCCTGGTCATCCAAAAGTCAACTATGCAAGGACTACAATCCACAAGACTCTCTCTATCGCACAAAGAGTCATACACATCTAACAGTCAACCACGCTAAGACCTCTAGTCAGTAGCGAGATACTATCGATCGTCCATATAACCATACACATGCACACAATTCATAATGGATATACCATCACGCTAGGACCTCTAGTCCATGGCCACATACTGACAACCACACACTTATCTATGCACAGACAACTAGATCCATCATATATACACAACTAATAAGTGTACGATACAACAATCGACTCCATAATCTAATCCATCACCTAACTCTAGTGATATAACACAATAACCCAATCTGAGGTCATAAAGATAACCCTAACAACATGTACTTACTGAACATCCATCAGATAACACACAATAGGGTTTGTAGTTCAGATCCATGATAGATAATCAATGAAGTAACAACAATATATCTCAAAGGTCAAGGCAGTACAAGCATATGATTAAATAAGAGTGGATCTAAGATCAAAGTAATAGCATAAGTCCAAATTCATGCACCAGATTCAGATCAAAACTACTTGACCAAGGTAGATATTACCCACCTGATATGGGAACACCAGTTGTCTTTACATCCGAGAACTCTTCCTCAAGTCAAAGTCCTGCACACAACATAACCACTGTTAAATTCTAACATACGACAAATGATTAAGTCGAATCCTACATCAACTCCTGTTATATCATAATGAGTATACATTCTAAACCTCACTAGCAACTCACACCATCGTTCACAACTCACTTCAATATGCATCCCCTACACATTCTACAGCCGTGGCAGCTCCACCTCAACAACAAATCAATCAACAATCCACATCCTCCAGTCATTCACAAAATCAACTAAAGGAACCGAATTAAACCATCCTAAACCTAACTGTTAGGGCAGCTAACTACCAGATTAAACCACCACCTCCTTCCACAGCAGCACAACACTTAACTCATTTCACCTATTCACAGATCCACTAAATCGTCAACTGAACTCCTCAGCTCCAAACCCAATCTGCAACTTCTTCTTCCACACACACCTGGCACAGATCAACAACTCCACAACATTGAAGGAAGAACATGGCTTACACCTTGCTGCTTCAACTATACAACCGACACTACACAACATCACCCTTAGCATCCCGATCACACTGGCAATTCGAAACAAAATTGAACACACAGCAAGTAAGAGGGAAATAGATCAGAACTTACCAACACCTAGGATCCACCGTCGTTGCTCCTTCCCTAATCCCTCACTCACCGAAGATAGTGTAGGGAATTCTTTATGCCAAATGGCATATGCGCAACGGAAAAATTAGGATCCCTTCCAAGTGATCCATGCGAAAGCAAACTCGTATAAAATAAATTTCTCTAAACCAAACCTATCTTATAGGAGAGGATTACCTTTGTTGCGTGCCCTTGTTAATCCCGCTTCTTCCTTTTGTTTGTTGGATCTTTAGCACGTTCAAGTGTCCGTGCCTCTATATGTATCCACACGAGCAAGCTCTTGTCTCACAAAAGAAAACTAGAGGAGCTCTCCTTTACTTCTTGCTAGAGAAGTCCCTAAAGGAGAGGAAGAGAGGGAAAAGGAGAAAGGAAGAAGAAGACTCCTCTTCTTGCTAGCCTACACTCACAAACCCACACAACCAAAGCTTCCACCAAGCTCTCTCACAACCACAACAACAATTGCTTTGGCCGGCCACTTCATGGGGTCTTTTATAGGGTTGGAAAAACCCTTTCACCTCCACACATTCAATGCAATCCATTGCATTGGGACACAAGTTTGGCCGGCCACTTAAGGAGACAAAACCATTTTGTTTCCTTCCACCTTATCTAGCTTAGGTGGATGCTTAGGTGGCATGCTTATGTGGCATGCTTATGTGGCATTCTTATGTGGCATTCATGCATGTTGAATTAATCTTATTAATTCAATTAAGCTTATGTTATCATGTTGAATTAATCTTATTAATTCAATCATATTGAATTAATCTTATTAATTCAATTAAGCTTATGTTATCATATTGAATTAATCTTATTAAATCAATAAGGTAACATATTGAATTAATCTCATTAAATCAATTAGCTAAAATTCTCATTAAGCTTAAAGTCCAAAAACCATTTTGTACTTAAGCTTATTCCCAAATTATTCTAGTCAAACTAGAATACTCTAATTCCTCTAATTATCATGCTCTTTGTGTGTGACCCTATAGGCTCTCATAACGTTGGCAGTGGACCTAAACTCTTTTAGATACACAAGCAATGAGCGGCATCTAGCAATACATCATTGCTACCCAAGTTACGAGATAAGTCAAGATCCGACTAACCTTTCCGTGACTACTATAATATATGAACGTGTCCTTCTATCCTTGATATCAGATTGATCAATGAGGCATAGACCGTGTCATCCTCGATCAATCTATGTGTTTCTTGATCCCTGAGTAAACTAACTCAAACAAATGAGCTCAATATCTCATATTGACTCATTCGAGCATGGCCATGCGTTTTAGTAGTTCTACTCAATCAAGGGGCCCACCGATATCACTCTCGTCATATGAGAGGGATAGATCCCATCTACATCACTCACATCCCTCCGCATAATTTGTTATATACCCAGTAATCGCCTTTATGGTCCACCCTATTACGGGTGACGTTTGACGATACCAAAGTACATAACTCCTTATGTAGGGAACCGTAGTGACTTCAGGTCTGAGGACTATTCATACCAATAGTCACATGAGAAAGTTTATGACACTCATATAACGATCCATGAAACTTTCTCATGGCGGGTCAGTTCAGTATATATTCTCTAATATATACCCATGTGTCAACTTGATATCATATATCCATTACTTGTGAGATCAAGTCATCAATTGACCTACATGCTAGTCTTTATGTATTAATATTGCCCTTGCATATTAATACTTGACTAGGAACATTTAGGAAAGTGTTCTCTACAGCCTCTCATAATCAATTCTGCCAATTGATGTGCTGTAGATAAGAACCTACTTTTCTAGGGCATTATTATATTTAATTTAGCTGGCACAAGCAAGAGTAAATATAATAACCAATCCTTTGCCTTTATAGAATATGATACAAAATGTTCCCTATTCAACCATCACATGATTGGTTCTTAGGGCTATAACTAACAATCTCCCACTAGCACTAGTACCAATCACTATGATATCTAATACCTAGTGACCTAGTGTGACCATCATGCTTCCTCTGTGCTAAGCCTTGGTCAATGGATCTGCGATGTTAGCTTACATCGGTTCTGCATATCCTCACATCTCCTCTATCGATGATCTCTCGAATGAGATGGAAGCGCCCGCGATATGTGTTTGGTCCCATTGATGTGATCGAGGTTCCTTAGCTTTGCAATAGCCCCATTGTTGTCACAATAGAGGTCTATTGGATCTGCAATGCTAGGAACTACCCCAAGTTCAGCGATGAACTTACGAGCCAAACCTCCTTTCTTTGCATCGGATGCGCACATATACTCTTGTAGAATCAAGCGGTTCTGCTTTGAACTCTTCCGACTCACACCACCATTGACAAAACCACGTACCCGATCTATAGTCATCCTTGTCTGTTTGGAAGCTTGCATCACTGTAACCCTTTACAGCTAGCTCCTCATTGCCTCCAAATATCAGGAAATATTCTTTCGTTCTTCGTAAGTATTTAAGAATATTTTTGACTGCTATCCAGTGACTTTCACCTGGATCCGACTGGTATCTACTCGTCATGCTCAAAGCATACGAGACGTCAGGACGAGTACAAAGCATGGCATACATGATAGACCCTATAGCGGTGCATAAGGGATCTTATCCATGCGATCTCTCTCCTCCTTAGAAGAGGACATTGAGTCTTGAAAGACTTACACCATGTGATAAAGCGAAATCCTTTCTTGGAATTTTGCATAGCAAAATGATCTAGCACTTTATCAATGTATGTACTCTGACTTAGGCCAAGTAATCTTTTAGATCTATCTCTATAGATCTTGATGCCTAGAATATAGGCAGCTTCACCTAAGTCTTTCATCGAGAAACAATTCCCTAACCACATCTTCACAGACTGGAGTGAGGGAATATCATTTCTGATGAGAAGTATGTCATCTACATTCAAGACAAGAAATACAATTGTGCTCCCACTATTTCTCTTGTAGACACAAGGTTCATCTTCATTCTTGATGAAACCAAACTCCTTGATTGCATCATCAAATCGAAGATTCGGCCGAGAGGCTTGCTTTAGTCCATAAATGGACCTTTGCGGTTTGCATACCTTTCGAGGATGCTTTGGATCTTCAAAACCCTCGGTGTGTCATGTACACATCCTCGAGTAGCTTTCCATTGAGCGGTTTTGACATCCATCTGCCGGATCTCATAATCGTGGTAGGTAATAGCAAGTATGATCCGAATGGATTTAAGCATCATAGTGGGTTTCATCATAGTCAATACCATGAATTTGTTTGAATCCTTTAGCCACCAATCTACCTTTATAGGTATGCTTATTACCATCCATGTCAGTCTTTACTTTAAAGACCCACTTACACCCAATGGGTTTTACCCCTTCAGGTGGATCAACCAAAGTCCATACTTGGTTAGTGTACATGGATTCCATTTCGGATCTCATGGCCTCTAGCCATTTCTCAGAATCTGGGCTCATCATAGCTTCTTGATAGGATGTAGGCTCGTCAAGATCGACAAGCAATACATCACCATTGTCAAGAGAAAAGAATATCTCTCGGGTTGACGACGGATCCTATCAGATCTACGAAGAGGTTGGTCTACTTGAACAGGTGTCTGCTCCATAACTCTTTGGGCAACAATTTCCTCATCCACAACACTTTGTGGTTCCTGTTCATTTTCCATCGAAGCCTTAGTGTTATCGTCATCTTGAACTTCTTCAAGATGAATTTTACTCCCACTAATTTTTCTAGAAATAAATTCTCTTTCTAGAAAGACAGCATTTCTGGCAACAAACACCTTGCCAAGTGTGGGATTGTAAAAGTAATATCCCTTAGTTTCCTTGGGATATCCACAAAATAACACTTATCGATTTGGGTCCTAGTTTATCCGAGACTTGGCGTCTTACATAAGCTTCACAACCCCAAATCTTTATAAAAGACATTTTGGGACTCTTCGATCCATATCGTATATGGTGTCTTTTCTACTGACTTTTGATGGGACGCGATTAAGTGTGGCGGTGTCTCTAGAGCTAGTCCCCAAAAGGAAGTAGGTAGATCGATCGGCTCATCATTGATCGTACCATATCTAATAGAGTACGATTTCTCCTCTCGGATACACCATTCCATTGTGGTGTTCGAGTGAGTTGGGATATTATCCCACACTCGGTCCAGTGATCACGAAACTCTTGACTAAGGTATTCACCACCTCGATCGATCGAAGTAGCTTAATATGCTTACCAAGTTGGTTTTGTACTTCATTCTTGAATCTTTGAACTTTTCAAAGGATTCGACTTATGTCTCATCAAATATAAGTAGCCAAATCTACTCATATATCATCGGTGAAAGTAATAAAGTACTTATAGCCTCCTCACGGCTTCGACATTGAAAGGCCACATACATCGGTATGTATGAGTCCTAACAAAGTCCGTCGCTCTCTCTCCATGTCCACTAAATGGAGTTTTAGTCATCTTTCCTAAAAGGACAAGATTCGCGTACCTCATATGATTCAAAATCAAATGAGTCAATAATCCATCTTTATGGAGTTGGGATATGTGTTTTCATTTATGTGACCTAAGCGTGATGCCAGAGATATGTTTGGTTCAAATCATTCGATTTGAACCGTTTGGTATTTACGTTATAAATTGGGTTTTCTAAATCTAGAACATAGAGACCATTCATAAGTGGTGCATTGCAATAGAACATTTCATTCAAATAAATGGAACAACATTTGTCCTTTATTATAAAGAAAAGTTTTTCTTGTCTAAACAAGATCTGAAATTATGTTCTTTGTTAATGCGGGTACATATAAGCACTCCTCTAGTTCTAAGATAAGCCCAGTGGGCAAAGACAAAGAATATGTTCCTACAGCTACAGCAGCAACTTTTGCGCCATTGCCTACTCGTAGGTCCACTTCGCCCTTTGCCATTTGTCTACTATTTCTCAGTCCCTGCACATTAGTACAAATGTGAGATGCACATCCGGTATCTAATACCCATGTAGAAGAAATAGATAGATTAACTTCTATAGCGTGTATACGAGGCGAAGTCCCACTTCTTTTATTCTTTACTTCCTCAAGGTAGACTTTGCGGTTCGCTTCCGGTGTCGATCTCACGCAATGGAAGCGATCCCTTCCTTAGGTACTTTACCTTTACCCTTTGAAGTGGATGAATTAGCCTTGCCTTTGGCTTAGGTCTTACCCTTGCCTTTGCGCTTACCTTTGCCTTCTTGACCATTAGTACATTACTAACTTTCTTCTTGAGATTGGTTGTGATTCTTAACATCTTTGAGAATCTCGAGCAAGGTTTATCAATTTCATTCATGTTATAATTCATGGCCGAATTGATTATATGCTTAAACACGATTGCGAGGATAACATCGGTTGCCAATTCTTGGCTCGATGGAAAACCTAGTCTTTGAGGTTCTCAACGCGTACCCAATCATTTTAGTCGTGAGTTCCTATAGTGTTCCTTCTTGCATCTTGCATGCAAAAAGAGCCTTAGACACTTCAAACGCTCGTGCCTAGATTGTCCTTGATATAGTTGTTTAAAGTGCTCAACCATATCATAGGCATCCATGTTCTCATGTTGCTTCTGGAGCTCAGAGTTCATGGTGGCAAGCATAAGACATGACACATCTAATGCGTCATCTTGATGCTTCTTATAAGCATCCTTTTCAACGAGTGGCCGTGGCGGGTGTTTGAGGTAGCTGCTCTAGGACATATAGTTGCGTTCTTGCTTGAGGATAATCCTCAAGTTCCTATACCGATCAAGAAAGTTCGCTCCATTGAGCTTGTCCTTCTCAAGGGCGGATCGCAAGTTGAGGGTGTGTGTCGTTTTAGATTACATGGTGATCTACAACATTAAAATGCAAATTTAAGTATCATAACTAAATCATTTATTTAGGCCTTTAATTAAATGAGGCTCCCACTAAATTCTCATAGCTACTATTTAGCTATAAATTTATATGGGATAAAGATCCACTTTATAATTCGTCTTGAGTTAGCTTTGGCTAATCGCCCAAGGCGTAGTATAATTAGGTAGGCAATCTTTTGCCAATTACATCTGATGTAACTCTTTAATAGCTTTGGTTAAGTTTTAGATTAGTTTAGTGTTTATTCCTAAACTGACTTCGGTGTGGCGAGAGCACAGGCCTTCTTGGATATCGAACAACGACCACTTCTAAGACAAAGGCGATGTTGAAATCACACAAAACTAATTTTAAAACTTATGTTCAAAGCTAATATATGCCTCTACTTTCTTAACTAATTAAGAAAACTTAATTAAGTCTTAACCAAGTTTGATAGCGGGACATCACGATTGTCCACTCGCACTCTTCCAAGATAAAATGCAGTGCTTTGCTTTGGCAAACCCAATAACAACTGATCGAGGAAGTAGTGAGTACCAAGCTTTGGTAGGCATATCGTTTTGACTTATTAAGAAATAAACATGTATCATATACATATTAGCATACATCACATATAAGCTAAACTAATCATGCATCACATACAAGCTAAACTAACATGCATCACATACATATTAAACTAAGCGTGTCATGGTTATGGCCCTTATTCTACAATCTTCTCAAGCAATGAAAGATTGATTGGTCAACCTAGGGATAGCATCTTCTCCTAAGTGCTTCCTTTTGGTTGTCTTGTGTTGACTTCCTCCTTGTAACCTCATCTTCCAATGGACCCTCCATCTTTGTTTTGTACATTACAAAGGAAATACTCGAGTTACATTCGAGTCTAAAACTAATTTTACAACAAGAATTTTAGGAGGAAGGCCACGACAGCGGGCGTATTTAAAATTACAACACACACACATTCCACAAACTTTTAGGACTAGGCAATAACCATGCACCATGTCATTTTAACTTTTAAAAGACATTGGATATTTTATTATGTTTGAAAATTGCTAATGCAATTATCAACTCATAATAAAATTTATCCTACTTCTATATCACATATAAAATAGAAAACCTATTTTTATACGATCTTTCATAAGTGGCTCTGATACCCCTTTGTAGGGAATTCTTTATGCCAAATGGCATATCTTAACGGAAAATTAGGATCCCTTCCAAGTGATCCATGCGAAAGCAAACTCGTATAAAATAAATTTCTCTAAAAAACCTATCTTATAGGAGAGGATTACCTTTGTTGCGTGCCCTTGTTAATCCGCTTCTTCCTTTTGTTTTGTTGGATCTTTTAGCACGTTCAAATGTCCGTGCCTCTATATGTATCCACACGAGCAAGCTCTTGTCTCACAAAAGAAAACTAGAGGAGCTCTCCTTTACTTCTTGCTAGAGAAGTCCCTAAAGGAGAGGAAGAGAGGGAAAAGGAGAAAGGAAGAAGAAGACTCCTCTTCTTGCTAGCCTACACTCACAAACCCACACAACCAAAGCTTCCACCAAGCTCTCTCACAACCTCAACACAACAATGCTTGGGCGCCACTCCATGGAGTGTTTTATAGGGTTGAAAAACCCTTTCACCTCCTTCACATTCAATGCAATCCATTGCATTGAGACACACTCCTTGTTTGGCGGCCACTTCAGGAGACACAACCATTGTGTTTCCGTCCACCTTATCGAGCTTAGGTGGATGCTTAGGTGGCATGCTTAGGGGGCATTCTTATGTGGCATTCATGCATGTTGAATTAATCTTATTAATTCAATTAAGCTTATGTTATCATATTGAATTAATCTTATTAAATCAATTAAGCTTATGTTATCATATTGAATTAATCTTATTAAATCAATAAGGTAACATATTGAATTAATCTCATTAAATCAATTAGCTAAAATTCTCATTAAGCTTAAAGTCCAAAAACCATTTTGTACTTATTCCCCAGTATTCTAGTCAGAGCTATACTCTAATTCCTCTAATTATCATGCTCTTTGTGTGTGACCCTATAGGCTCTCATAACGCTGGCAAAGGGACCTAAACTCTTTTAGATACACAAGCAATGAGCGCATCTAGCAATACATCATTGCTACCCAAGTTACTGAGATAAGTCAAGATCTGACTAACCTTTCCGTGACTACTATAATATATGACCGTGTCCTTCTATCCTTGATATCAGATTGATCAATGAGGCATAGACCGTGTCATCCTCGATCAATCTATGTGTTTCTTGATCCCTGAGTAAACTAACTCAAACAAATGAGCTCAATATCTCATATTGACTCATTCGAGCATGGCCATGCGGTTTAGTAGTTCTACTCAATCAAGGGGCCCACCGATATCACTCTCGTCATATGAGAGGGATAGATCCCATCTACATCACTCACATCCCTCCGCATAATTTGTTATATACCCAAGAATCGCTTTTTATGGTCCACCCTTACGGGTGACGCTGACGATACCAAAGTACATAACTCCTTATGTAGGGAACCGTAGTGACTTCGTGTCCGAGGACTATTCATACCAATAGTCACATGAGAAAGTTTATGACACTCATATAACGATCCATGAAACTTTCTCATGGCGGGTCAGTTCAGTATATATTCTCTAATATATACTCATGTGTCAACTTGATATCATATATCCATGACTTGTGAGATCAAGTCATCAATTGACCTACATGCTAGTCTTTATGTATTAATATTGCCCTTGCATATTAATACTTGACTAGGAACATTTAGAAAGTGTTCTCTACAGCCTCTCATAATCAATTCTGCCAATTGATGTGCTGTAGATAAGAACCTACTTTTCTAGGGCATTACTATATTTAATTTAGCTGGCACAAGCAAAACTTAAATATAATAACCAATCCTTTGCCTTTATAGAATATGATACAAAATGTTCCCTATTCAACCATCACATGATTGGTTCTTAGGGCTATAACTAACAGATAGTCCAAACTCACACTAACTCCGGCGACCATCAAGCTCCACACACTGCATAAATGACAACGCCGATCTAAGCTGTATTCTCATGGTGGTCAACCAAGATAGCCGACGAAATAGGCGATGGTGGTGACTTCGCTTATAGCTGCCCGCACATCACGAAGTGACCCATGGCTAATCGAGAGGGCCGTGGAGGTCGTCCTTTTTGCCGAGGCAAGATGGAAGAGCTTGCTATTGCCGAGATCGAAAGGGAGAGGCTTCGGCGGCAAGGAGATTGAAAATAGAGGTGTCGCACAGTGGAGAAAAGGCGTCGGGGTGGCAGCAGGTCACCTTGCATTACAACGAGGCGATGGTGGCCTAAAGAGGGAATCGCTGTCGGCAGAGGGCCGCAACGGGCGCGATCGGATTTTGATGAAGAGGAGAGAGTTGTGAAGAGGTCGGATCGCGAGGAAGATCGCGATCGGGTTTATAAAAGCCGCTCAAATTATGAACCGGTCTTGGTCAAGTCCTAACCCAAGTTGAGCAACACCCAATAAACTTCAATATTCCTCATGGACTCCTTTGAATTAAAAAATTTAGAACTCTGAGAAATTATATAAGACAATTTCTCCATTAACAAGGGGTATTTTATTTTTCGTATCTTTCTCACTTATAAAAATTTGGTCCCAAATTTCCAACTCATGTCTGTACGAGATGTCTCAACAACCATCTCAAGTATCCGAGAAAAGTCACACACCTCAAGTGACTATGGTACGAGCTCAAATATTATATTCAAATTTATATACACTCGCGACCTATTAAAGGTAAATACCATACAAAGTGGAGCTCTATATCCATGACTTGAGACTTTGCTTAATCGTAAGATGAATCATGAATCACTATCGAAATGATACTCATGATACCATGAATATATTTCCGCGATCAAACGAAATCTATCTTACGGCTCAAGAAAATGAGCGACCTAGCTAGTCGATCATCGATTACCTAAATCACATCAAGTCCTTTCAATTCTATATACTTCACACCCATCAAACATCCTACTTCCATCTCAGATGTAACCCTCACTCACTAATATTTCACCTTTACATGTTGGCATACCAACATCAAGCTACGAAATCAACTATTGTCTAGGCCTCAAAACCTAGTTTCACAAGCTCGACTAAGTGATTCCCATCACCTTCTTGGTCCAACAAGTCGTGTATAGTAACTCTAGAGCATCCTATCCACATCTACCATAACAACCATATCAATTCAGAAACCATAACTTCCCTTAAGATCGTGAAGATGCCCAAAAATTTATCGCCTAAGACGACAACCATCAACTGTTCAATCACTTCATAACGACTAAATTGTCGATAAGTCTAACAACATTATCAACATCTCCTAAAATTCATACCAAGTATGAAATGTCATCTCTACACATCCTTTTACTCGATGATGATAGCTCAATCATCACACACAATGATAATTGTATGACACTAAGCAATATCAACCTCCAATCGTAGATCAACCCTAGGATATATATAGGCCCTTTAGCTGATCTAAATAGATCATCTATCCACAACGAAGGATATTCATTCTCAACAGATTCCAATCATCGATAATCGATGCATAACCTCAAAGGTCTATCTCTCTTTTAACAAAGAGTTACAAGTCTTCTCAAGAAGAAACACTGAAAGATAAATCTCCCATCCAATACCTCATATAATCGCAACTTATGTTCTTCCAATTTCTACGATTTAGCAACACTGATACAATAAAAACATCTTCCGGTATGAGGTCTTCAATATCAGAACTATTCCAAATCACTCCAATCCTACTCCACGCTTGCAAAGGGCAAGCCCTGGAGTTCATCCAAACTATATCAATACTTTATATGCATATCCGAGATGCCTGTTATACCCTCATTTCAACAATTTAACTATCCGTAAGGATATGTCTATAGTAGAGGTATAGCAAAGGCTAAGGTATCCCTTGACTTATTGGTCATGATCAATATCTCATCCGACAGAGAGAAAATCACAACCCACAAGTCGATAGGAACCCTTCTAATCCTATCTAAGAATGCCTATGATAAAGATACTTGAAACTACCCGTATCTCTCGATACACCAGAAATAGGGTAACCAAAGTAATACCCCAAATGACCACTTCTATACCTCTTCCCGAGTAATCATGTAACTCCCAACTTCGCTCTTGGTGATCATGTAGATGCAAAAGACTACCATGGAGGAACTGAAGTCAACTGCTGAACTGAGGTACAAACTAAAACAACTGCAACGGAGATGGTAAACACTATTGTACTGGCAAAGGTACACATCCGACTGTAAAATACTGAAGAACTGTCAACATCATAGCATGCTCCAACTCTGTAAAAGATATAGCAAATCGGGGAATACAAAGATAGATACGACTCATCGCTGTATACACTTCCTCCGCATAAAGCATAACCATGCCCGGGAGGTAATTGTTGTCGCCTCGATGTCAACGCCCGAGTCTTCTGAGATGTCTTCTGCTGATAGTGCTGAGTAACTCGCTTCTCTCGGATGGAAGTATCAAAGAACTCCACTATGTCTGAGGCAATAAGTCGCTGCTGGTGTGATAATCTAATCTCCTGTGATGAACTCATCTTTCGATGTTGTGGATCACCCTCTCAAAGCATCATCCATCATGCATCTTCAAAGTACATACTCTCCTTGTAGATCTTGCTAGTAGAATTATATAAAATGATCCATCGAATAACGATTCGTGTCGCAGTGACCACACTTCATACATAATCCCTTGAGTCTTTCTTTTGAGTTCAATAAAAAACATGAGAAGATCGATAATCTGCAATCGGTCTTCTATGATCGAAAATCTCCAATAGTTGCTTGTGACTCATGACTCTAATCTTTCTACAAACATTCGAGACTTATGATTCCAATAATTTGACTTGCAATATATGCTTATCAAATCTCCAACTCTTAAACACTAGCTACAGAGCCACTTCTATACACATGACTCAGTCTCATGCCTTCCAGTAGGATCTGATAGGAAAATCTAAACATCCTGATCAAGATGTCAGCCAATAAACCATGGGTGGCCGAAATCAACCCAATCACATTCTTGAGCTATTAGTTGGTCATAATCTTCGCATGTCTAACGACTCTGCATGGTACCTTATTACCAAATGATCACCCAACCTGAAGCTCAAGAATTCCCTGACAATAAGTCAAAGAAGATGAGGAAAATACTCACAACATCACTACACCGTCCAAGTGATGTGTGATTTCCAAGGTTATTTCCTATCTCTTCCACTATAGATCCTCGATAATGGTATGCAACTAACTCCACTATCTTCAGATAACACGAGTTAAGTACTAAAAGTACTCAAAGTTATACAACCTAGAACGACCATCTCAGGGGTCAAAATCATGAATATCATCCACAAATTTTCTACTATCCGCAAGTAGTATACTCGCTTAGTCCATTACCCTCGTGTAAATAACTGATAAGTATAATTAGTGAAAATCCTTAGGATTTTAATCTTTGATCTCCACAAGAGATGTGACTACTAACCCTCGACTTAGATCAATGACTTTCAAAGGTAATTACCTTTCGATGAGTACATGTCTAATAATCTCAATCGTGCTCCTGGTCAACTCAAACCACTACATAATACTAACCAACACCCTACAAGTCATCCTTGTTATAAGCAACTAAATGCATAGCCAATAAGGATATGTAATTTAACATACCTTAAACTCGCAAAAAGATGTCCAGTAAAGATCTTAACTCACAAAACCAAAATCGAGTAAAGCAAAACTCGATGTCCGAACAAAATAAAATAAATGGACTTGGCAACCTAGGGCTGACCAATAAAATTGTCATGCCCGAGAGTATCTGGCCGAAAAGTAAACGAATATGGGGGATCGATCGGCCAGAGGGTGGGTGAATAGCCCTCTTGGATAATGGTATTTGCGCCTACAAAAAGATTAGTGCAACAAACAACAAGACAAGAAAATTAAGCAAATAAAAACAAAGGCAAAGAAAACAAACAATGCTAACACAAGGTGAACGTGTTCATGGCTACGCCGCTAATCCATGATCCCGATTCGCCCAAGGTGAATCACTTGCAAATCCACTAAATCTCTCCTTTGCACAAGCTAGGTGGAGGTAACCTACAACTCAAAGACACTCCTTCTTTTACAATAGATATGAAAGAAAGCTAAGAGAAGGAGTAATCTTGTAGAGCACTGGATGGTCACTTAGAGCATAAGCATTAGCCATCCAAAGCCCACACCTCTTTTATAGAGGGTCGATTTCTTCCTTTAGCCACTCGATCACGATCGCTCTTGGCACTGATCGCTGGCTACTAACGACCTCCAACATGCCGATCCCATCAGTAGTCCAACAACATTAATCGATCGATGGATCCCATCACGACCGCCGTCGAGAGTCGCCGCCACGAAAGTGGTTCTGCGCTTCCTTTAATCACGATCGCTTCAAGAATGATCGATCGGCAATGATCGATTGAAATGATACCGATCCGCCCAAAACAACTCATGTGATACTCACCAAAACTATTCGATTGGGAATAATGATCGCATTTCATGATAAATGATCGATGTCGGAAACTCATCCGACACTTAGCCATTCGCCAAGTTCACCTAATGAGCTACCTTACTCATTCTCTCATCTCACTCGGAGTCCTCGCCGTTCTCTTCGCGCCACGCCCCCAAAGATCAGCACGATCGCAATGCTCCTTCGCGCCTCTTGCCTCGGGGTCCGCTTCGCGCCGCTTCAAGTCATCTCATCTGGCGGTCCCTTGGCAGCATCAAGCGCACGACTTTGCAATGCTCCTTCTTCGACTCAAGCATGAGGTTGTGAGTGGTGAACCCGCTAAGACTCCATGTGCGAATTACTAATTCCTGCAAGACTCTAATGCACATATCAAATCATAATCACAACCTAACTTAAACCCTTTGCCACACACATCAAAACCTTATCATGACAAGAGATTGCCCTAACAATCTCCCCCTTTTTGATGTGTGGCAATCCGTTTAAGTTAGGTAAAACATTTGATAAAACTATTAAGGAAAGAAAGCATGTGAATAAACATGATTAGCAACTCTCCCCCTTAATACATGAAACTCCCCCTAAATATATTCCCCCTTGCTTAAACATATAGTTTTCTCCCCCTTTGACACCATCAAAAAGATTAAACAAGGTTTATATATCATGGCATCAAGTATAGAGAAAAACAAACATTAAAATTAGTCAAAAACCTAATAAAATCAGGTTACTGTGCTCATTTACAGTCCATCAGTCATCACATTATCGGTATAGTGATCATTGTCACAATGAAATCCGAATTTCTGATTTTCTGGACGAAATTCAGAAATGCACTATAAATTCCAGAAAATTCTAAAAATAGTGAAATTTAGGGAACACATTTCTTTTAAGTATATCTATCAATGAAAAATAGATTTTCATGAAAAATCATCATATTTTGAGAGATTTGCCAAAAATCCAAAAGCTTTAAAACCCACTAGGTTTTTGATCATGTTTGTATCCATTTTAACACCTAGTCTTGCTTTGGATTGTTTCAAAACACGAACACACAGATTTTAAAGTAAGAAATTGTTTTGAAAACATATGAAATATCCAACCATGATCTTTGGGCAATATGTCTATGAATTAAACACAAGCCTTCCCCATGATTGGTCTATTATTGCTATTTTGATACCTTAAATGACCATCTAAATGCCATAGGCATTAGTGGACATTTTTATCATCCTAACATCTTACTCATGCTAAGTTTTCAATCAAAGTAGCCTATAGTGAGTGTGAGATTTGTCTTAAAGGTATTTGTATGTACTTAACCATTATTTTCATGCAATTCTATCAAGGTTAAGTATCATCCTAACAATCCACATGATCATAAAGATGTATATGACATAATTTTACATTATGATCATTGAAACAAATGCATTCATCAAATTGTGATCATGCATTAGGTATGATGATAATAAAGCAAATATCACCTAAAGCATGATTTTATCTATTTATAGGTGCATTATCATCACCTAACACTATTTTAAAAATGTTGTCCCACCATCCCAAGTCAACCAATATATGATATAGGTAAATTGCATATGGTTGACTACCTAGGTTTTCTAACCCTTTAAGATGGATTTTGGAATCCAAAATAAGTTCTTTCCTATTGGGTTCACTAAAAATTTCTTAGGAATCCATTTTCTAGCAATTACCTTCTTCTTGTCTTGACCCCTACCTATTAGACATTTGTAGGCCTTTTCATTTTTCTTTTCCTTATAACCTAGGCATTTCTTGTTGAAGCTTGCCCTTTGGCTCCCTATGATTATGTTCAAGGTGTTGGAGCCTATTGTAAACTTTTCTAGGGCTTTGGTCAAATAGTCTACCTTTTCCCTTAAAGCTCTAGTTTCTTCTATGCATGCATCATTAACATCCAAAGGCATATAATTATCATGTAAGCATGCATCATCATCATTATCATTAAAACATGCTTTTTCTAATTTTTGCTCTAAATCTTTAATTTGATCAAGCATGGTTTTATTTTTCTTCTTTGCTCTAAATAAGTCCTTAGTGAGACTAGAAATCATAGAAACTATTTTACTAGGTGAAAGGTTAGTTACCATAGTTTCCATGTCCTCTTCTTCGGATGAGGAGGTAGAGGAGGCTCCCCCTTCACTTGAGCTCTCTCCACTTGAACTTGATCCTTCATTTTCGGAGGAGGAGCAATCCAAGTCGTCAATGGCCATTAGGGCTAAGTTGGTGACAAAATCATTCTCCTCTTCCGATGATGGCGAAGATGATGAGGAGGGTCATCCCAAGTTCTTTCCTTTAAAGCTTTGGTCTTCCCCTTTTCTTTGGCCTTCTTCTCTTCTTCCTTCTTTTTTCTCCCCTTCTTCTTCTTCTTTTCTACTTTCTTCTTCCTTTCTTCTTTGCTCTTGTTTAGGAGAGGACAATTGTCCCTTATGTGTCCCTCTCCTTGGCAATTGTAACAAATTACCTTTCCCCTTGGTCTTCTTCTCCTATCATTAGATTTATTAAAATGAAAACCTTTTAATGCACACCTTACCCTCCTTACCATATAGGCTTCTTCCGTGCTATCCATGGAGGAGGAGGAAGACACTTCATCGGAGGAGGAGGGGATCTCTATCTTCTTCTTCCCCTTATGTGCCATCAAGGCTACTCCTCTTGAAGGTTGAAACTTTTTCTCTTCTTGTATTCCTTCAAGCCTCGTTTCGTGGAGCTCCATTGTTGAGAAGAACTCCCCTAAGGTGCTCACTTCTAGATTCTTGGACATGTAGAAGGAGTCCACCATTGAGCTCCATTTTGATGACCGGGGAAAAGCATCAATTGCTTTCATGAGCATGTCCCAGTTGGAGAGCCTTTCTCCTACACTTGTTAGTCCAATCAAAATTTCTTTAAACCTAGAATGCAATGAGGTTACCTTTTCTCCCTTTTCTAATTTTATGTTGGATAGTTGGGAGCGGAGGAGGTCTCTCCTTGCAAGTTTTGCCTCCGAGGTGCCTTCATGAAGCTCTACTAGCTTCTCCCACATCTCCTTTGCACTAGAGCATTCTCCTATTCTATTCACCTCTTGTTGGGGGAGTACATTGTAGAGGTGGTGCTTGGCCTTTGAATTTGCCAAGTATTCTTCCCTTTGGCTCTTGCTCCACCTTGCTTTCTCCAATGGCTCCCCATCTTCATTCCTAGGCAATTCGAAACCGTTTTCCATAATCAAAAGAATTTCAAAATCGGTCTCGAAAAATACCTCCATTCTCTTTTTCCACCAAGAGAATTCCCCCTCGAACTTTGGAGGATGAATATTTGAGCCGGCCATTCTTGAATGTGCTTGTTGTGGCGGTGAGTCCTCGATAAGCTTTCCTTGGCTCTGATACCACTTGTAGGGGATCGATCGGCCGGCTAGAGGGGGGTGAATAGCCCTCTTACGTTGGATAATGGTATTTGCTCGTCTAAAAAAAGATTAGCGTAACGGAAACAACAAGACAAGCAAATTAAGCAAATAAAAACAAAGGCAAAGAAAACAAACAATGCTAACACAAGGTCGTAACGTAGTTCACAGCTACGCCGCTAATCAACGATCCTGATTCGTCCAAGGTGAATCACTCCTTTGCCAAATCCACTAAATCTCTCCTTTGCACCAAGCTAGGTGGAGGTAACCTCTTTACAACTCAAAGACACTCCTTCTTTTACAATAGATATGAAAGAAAGCTAAGAGAAGGAGTTTGAATCTTGTAGAGCACTTGGATGGTCACTTAGAGCATAAGCATTAGCCATCCAAAAGCCCACACCCTCTCTTTTCATAGAGAGGGATGATTTCTTCCCGTTGGCTGCCACCAGTCGACTGCTGCCCTTGGCAGTCGACTGCCGTCACTTCAACGACCTCTGAACACGTCGAATCCCGACCGTTGTAGTCCAATGGAACACTTGGCAGTCGGTTGATGGATCCAATCAGTCGACTGCTGCCTCCGTAGTCGACTGCCCAGTCGGCTACGAGTGGTTCTGTGGCCAAACCCTTTTAATCGATGCGTCTCGCCATCAGCGATCGGTGATGGTCTTAGCGATCAGCGCCCACATATGGCGATCATTGCGGCCCCAAAACAACTTCGATCGGATACCCGGTCGAACCTATTCGACTTCGGAAGCGATCGACTACCATTTCATGGCGGATCGGTGATGTCGAAAACTCATCCGACACTTAGCCATTAGGCCAAGTTCACCTAATGAGCTACTTACAATTCACTCATTCTCTCATCTCGCTCGAAGTCCCTCGCCGAAGCTCTCTTCGTTCGCGGCCACGTCCCTCGGCAGCATCAGGCGCACGACTCTGCAATGCTCCTTCGTGTCTCTTGCCTCCGAAGTCTGCTTCCTTGGCTTCGCTTCAAGTCATCTCATCTGGCGGTCCCTCGGCAGCATCAAGCGCACGACTCTGCAATGCTACTTCTCTGACTCAAGCACGAGGTTGTGAGTGGTGAACCCGCCAAGACTCCATCTGCGAATTACTAAGTTTTGCAAGACTCCAACGCACATATCAAATCATAATCACTACCTAACTTAAACCCTTTGCCACACACATCAAAACCTTATCATGGAAAGAGATTGCCCTAATAGACATCTCCCCTGTACGTGGCAACATATCTGGTTAATACAAGGCCCGTAGGCCCACAACAACAACATAATAAGCAAACATGAATATACTAAACACAACGAAAACATACTGACAGATAAACAAAATACAAAGACCCAACTGTGCACTTTGGAGTGACTTTGACACAACAAGAATCATAACAGAAATCACATCAAAGACCAAATACATACAACACATCCGTATATCATAAATATGGAAACAATATAGGGTAAAATCCCAAAATGACAATCCACAAGAATACAACAATAAGGAATAAATATCCATTCGTTCGGTGTGAAATGGGATCAGCTGGCGGAGCTCCGAACGTCCAAGGAAATATTTTACCTGTTACCTAGGCGATAGGAAACCCAGGGTCCTGGGTGGTGAGTATAAACTCAAGGGTAATATGTAGAAAGTGCATGAACAACATATAGAATATAGAGATCTACAAGTATACATGTGAATATCTATAGGTATACAATATATGTCCAATAGCCATTCAGTCCTATCCAAATCTAATAACAAGTATCCACAGTATAGTCATACTCAATGTATATACTAAACTGATCAACTGAACATGAAGTAATGTACCAACGTACCTGACGGTCTGCAACACCATAAGCTATATCATCCTGAACAAATATACAATAACATAACCCATATAACGTACAAAGTCAATCCCATACCTGACCAACACTCAGATATATAAACAGTATATAATCACATGTAATAACATCCCGGTCCATACCACACTATGAAATGACGCTAATCAAATGCATACAATAGTCTGGACCAACATATATATCATGCTCAATACATAGCAGTATATAATATGCAAATGACATGTATCATGATGAACAAGCATATGCATCAATCATAACTCAATCAAATGCAGCATCTCACAGGCATACGTAAAACATATATCAAATACATGCATACATATATATCAGCAATGCATATGCATGGCCATGTCTGTGGACCAGTCCAACCACAACCCTAGAGTGGCCAGGGTGGCACAACATGACTATTATCCCAACTCCAACCACCACCACTCTCGAGTGACTGAGTTGTGTAGTATGACTGAGTAGCATATAAGCGTAAAGAGCTAACTACTCCTAGGGGTCCTTGATGCTAGCCACCCCATCCCTACCCATGAGTAGACAAGCGCCGCATAGAGGACAACTGCACAACATGGAACCATCGTCTATAGTGGGCGAGTGCACTAACTGCCACTCTGCAAAGTGGCCAAGTGCGCATCTCTTGCTACCACCGTCTATAGCGGCAAAGCGCAACACATCCAATGCTCTGCCCTTAACCCTGCTACCACTATCCTGAGTAGCCGGGGAGGCAGTATGACTGATGACCCGTCTCAACCATAAGGGAGACCTAATCGCCAGCATGCATGCAATGTAATGATGCATAGCTTCATACATGTATCCTCACCACACTCCCAATCCCATGGGGAGTCCTGGTCATCCAAAAGTCAACTATGCAAGGACTACAATCCACAAGACTCTCTCTATCGCACAAAGAGTCATACACATCTAACAGTCAACCACGCTAAGAACTCTAGTCAGTAGCGAGATACTATCGATCGTCCATATAACCATACACATGCACACAATTCATAATGGATATACCATCACGCTAGGACCTCTAGTCCATGGCCACATACTGACAACCACACACTTATCTATGCACAGACAACTAGATCCATCATATATACACAACTAATAAGTGTACGATACAACAATCGACTCCATAATCTAATCCATCACCTAACTCTAGTGATATAACACAATAACCCAATCTGAGGTCATAAAGATAACCCTAACAACATGTACTTACTGAACATCCATCAGATAACACACAATAGGGTTTGTAGTTCAGATCCATGATAGATAATCAATGAAGTAACAACAATATATCTCAAAGGTCAAGGCAGTACAAGCATATGATTAAATAAGAGTGGATCTAAGATCAAAGTAATAGCATAAGTCCAAATTCATGCACCAGATTCAGATCAAAACTACTTGACCAAGGTAGATATTACCCACCTGATATGGGAACACCAGTTGTCTTTACATCCGAGAACTCTTCCTCAAGTCAAAGTCCTGCACACAACATAACCACTGTTAAATTCTAACATACGACAAATGATTAAGTCGAATCCTACATCAACTCCTGTTATATCATAATGAGTATACATTCTAAACCTCACTAGCAACTCACACCATCGTTCACAACTCACTTCAATATGCATCCCCTACACATTCTACAGCCGTGGCAGCTCCACCTCAACAACAAATCAATCAACAATCCACATCCTCCAGTCATTCACAAAATCAACTAAAGGAACCGAATTAAACCATCCTAAACCTAACTGTTAGGGCAGCTAACTACCAGATTAAACCACCACCTCCTTCCACAGCAGCACAACACCTAACTCATTTCACCTATTCACAGATCCACTAAATCGTCGACTGAACTCTTCAGCTCCAAACCCAATCTGCAACTTCTTCTTCCACACACACCCGACACAGATCAACAACTCCACAACGTCGAAGGAAGAACACGGCTTACACCTTGTTGCTTCAACTATACAGCCGACACTACACAACATCACCCTTAGCATCCCCGATCACACCGGCAATCCGAAACAAAATTGAACACACAGCAAGTAAGAGGGAAATAGATCGGAACTTACCAATACCTGGGATCCACCGTCGTTGCTCCTTCCCTAATCCCTCGCTCATCGAAGGCAGTCCAAGCTCACACTAACTCCGGTGACCATCAAGCTCCACACACTGCATAAATGACAATGTCGATCTAAGCTATATTCTCATGGTGGTCGGCCGAGATGGTCAGCGAAATAGGTGGTGGCGGCGACCCTGCTCATAGCCAGTGCTCCGCTCACATCACGAAGTGACCCACTGTGACAGGTGACCGATCGAGCTAGCTCGGTGGCCGTGGAGGTCGTCCTTTGTGCCGAGGCAAGCTGGAAGAGCTTGCTATCGTCGAGATCGAAAGGGAGAGGCTTCGACGGCAAGGAGATCGAAAACAGCGATGTCGCACGATGGAGAAAAGGTGTCAGGGTGGCAGCAGGTCACCTCGCAGTGACGAGGCAAGCGATGGTGGCCAATGGAAGAGGGAAGCTGTCAGCTCCAAGCAGAGGCTGGCCGCGGATGGGGCAGCGATCGGGATTTTGACGAAGAGGAGGAGAGTTTGCAGTGACGAAGAGGTCAGGATCGTGAGAGGGAAGATCGTGATCAGGTTTATAAAAGTCGTTCAACCCTATGCTCGAACCAGTCTTGGGTCAAGTCCTAACCCAAGTTGAGCCCAACACCCAATTAACTTCAATCTTCCTCGTATGGACTCCTTATGAATCCGAAAAATTTTCTGTGAACTCCTGAGAAATTATATTAGAAAATTTCTCCATTAACAAAGGGTATTTTTTTTCTTTTTTTTTTCGTATCTTACATTGTTGGTGTAATCGGCCCAGGTCACGATTGACCGAACTCGAGTGATATTTTGATGTTTGACATGAAAGTTTGACATCGATGTTTAACATTGATGTCTGATAATATTTTGGAGAGATTGTTGTCACAATCGACCTAGGTTATGATTGATCGGACTCGAGTTTGACTCGAGGGGGATTTTGATGGTTGACTGGAGTTGACCATGTCATGGAAAGTCCAAGTCTTGAGTACTTGGCATGTAAAGTCCAAGAATGGGTCTTGGCAAGGAAAAGTCCAAGCATGGGTCTTGGCATGGAAAGTCCAACATGGGTTGGCAAGGGAAAGTCCAAGCTTGAGTCTTGGCATTTGAGAAGTCCAACATGGGTTGTCAAGGGAAAGTCCAAGCTTGAGTCTTGGCATTTAAGAAGTCCAACATTGGTTGTCAAGGGAAAGTCCAAGCTTGAGTCTTGGCATTTGAGAAGTCCAAGGGGTTTGATATTAGCGACGTAAAGTCCAGGCGGGAGTCTTGGCAGCATAAGTCCAATGGTTGGCGGTGTAAAGTCCAAGTGGAGTCTTGGCAGCGTAAGTCCAATGTACCTTGGCGGTGTAGACACCGTTAGCATGACATAGTCGATGGAAGCACCTGAAGGCTAGCACAATGGATGAACAAGTCATGGATGACTTGGAGGGATTCGAGAGGTGTGAGGCTGACGGAGGTGGCTAGAATGCTTAGGTCTAGGCTAAGGGTGGTCTAACAAGTATGGGGGCACCATATTTGGGTTAAACCTCATGTTTGAGGTTAAACCTCATGTTTGAGGTGTATCAGTTGACTGGTGTCATGTGGTAGTCGACGTGCATGAGTCAACTAGGGTTTGACTTTGGGAATTTGCCCGATGATCATTGCCCGACCTTTGGTAGTCGGTGATTAGCCGGCGATCTATTGATCATCGATCAATCGGTAGTTCTTAGTTTTTCGACGCGAATGAATTCGACTCATTCTTGGGGTTAGCAGTCGAGTGGAGTCTCGATCAGTCTATCGATGGTCATGATCAGTCGACTGATGATGGATCCGTTGGATTTTTCCAGTGTGGATCAAGCCGTTGTCTCACGACAACAGTGACATCAGTCGATTGATGGTCCCGAGCAGTTGACTGATTGGCAATTTCCAGCCCAGGCAGAAGCTTTAAATGGAGCTCGTGGAAGAAGAAAATCAATAGCGGTTCTTGAGAGCTTTTGGGGTGATTTGTTACTGCAAATCAGGGTCTCCAAGTGCAAGTCAAGCAACCAAGCATTCAAGCAATCAAAAGCAAAGTGTTGTAAAGTTTTCTTTACTTGTCTTTTGTATTTGTATTGTATCTTGCTTCTATTTATTTCTTATTGTTGTAAAATAACTTGTACGAGGTTTCTTCACCTCTGACTTGTGTCGAGAAGGAGTATTTGTGATTAGTGGTTGCGTGTGCATCACTAGAGATCTTTAGAGCTCGATCCGTGGAGTAGGAACTGTTTGGTTTCGAACCACGTTATATGATTGTGTAATTGTGTGTTTGTATTTGTGTTTGTTTTATTTCTGCTGTGCTAACATGAATTGTAGACAAGCACGCAATTGAAATCCATCACGCTACGAATCGATGCTATTTACCCCCCTCTAGCGGTCAACATTTCTCCAACATCTTGGACTTTCCTTGCCAACCCATGTTGGACTTTCCATGCCAAGTACACAAGACTTGGAATTCTCTCATGACAATGGTCAAACCATCGTCAAACATCAAAATCATGACCTGGGTCGATTGCACCAACAATCTCCCCAACACATTATCAAACATCAATGTCAAACATCAAAACACTACTCGAGTCAAACTCGAGTCTGATCAATCGTGACCTGGGTTGATTGTACAAACACAAACTACTCTCTAAATCACTCTCTCTCTTTGATATTAACTATAAACCACTCTCTCTCTCCCTTTGGCATATATCAAAATACTATTATCTTTCAAATGTCAAAATTCAAAATTTGAGAATTTCACAAAAGTCATTAAGTAATTTCAATGTATTAGCTTTAAGCAAGATTGGTTTAAGATAAATTCTAAGTTTATGAAAATTGCTTAAACATTTCACTTTTGACAAAGTACATAAGCACTTCAAGGTACTTATGCATTACATTAACTTCTCAAATTGCTATAAGTTTTTCAAAAATACTTAGAATTTTTAAAGTTTTTCAATGTATAAGCCTTAAGCTTTTTAAAGTTCATGAAAACTTTTTCAAAATACTTAGGTTTTTCAAAGTACTTAAGCTTTTCATAAGCTTTTAAAGATTATAAGCATTTCAAAATAACTCAAAGTACTTAAATTTAATGAAAAGTTGAAACTAAATAGCTTAATGGTAAAATTTGAAAATTCCCCATAAACTTAGAAAAATATTTTCTCCCCCTTAATAAAGGCTAAAAGTTTTGAAAATATTTAAAACTCCCCCTCAAACATGGCTCGAAACTGTTTGAAAAACCGTTTCTCCCCTTAATTCAAAATATATTTTAAATTTTTTAAAAATGTACTAATAATTTTCAAACATGTTTATTTTCAAACTAAATCCCTAATTATTGATTCATGTAATGCAATTAATGTCTTAAGAGTATCCAAGCATGGATCCAGACTTGAAAGTAAATAATTATTTTTATTGAAAATAGACATCTAAAATTTGTCCTTAAAACAAATGTCTAACTCTTGGAAAACTCAAATGATATAAAATTATCATTAAGTTTTGGGTAAGAGTTGGTCACCGAAGTGATCGATTTGCTTTAAACCCCTTTTGGTTCATGTCGATGCACTGAGTCTACATCTGGAACCAATAGTGCAGTCCTAACATCTCATGCCCATCTTCATGGCTCAATAGACAAATAGGTAATCCTAGGTGTTTGTGAGATGTGAAGGGTTGCCTAGTTTTATAGGTTCATGAAGTCTAAACTCGACCTAGGCTAGATCAATTTTAATTTTCTTAGTGAAAAATAATATTTACTTAGTAAAAAATAGGGTTGAAATGATAAAACATTAAAGAAACCTATTATACCAAAAATAACCTCAATTAACTATTAATTTAACAATCAAGACTTTAAGATAAAACAAATATTAAAATGTTAACTACATATGTCCATAGTAAGTCAAATACTTCATTTAACAAAGTCCTAATTTGAGGAAGAGGGAGGTGAATGAGGATGACTCATGCCCCAAGATCGAAGCATCTCCATCATCTCTCTGTTCTCATCCTTCTATTGCTGGAGTATATACATCATCTCTAGATGCTGCTGCTCCTGACGCTACATCACATCCTCCAATCAAGATAATCTCTCGGCTACTATGGGAGGAGCAGGAAGTCCAAGAAAGGGAGATAAGTTATGGATCTCATAGTCTGGTGGCTCCTCAATCCTATCTGCTGATGCTCTGGGTCAGGCTTGTTGGTGCAACAATGCCCCAAACATTTATGTATTTTGATGTTTGGAAAATCATTTATAGTTAGGCAATATTTGTGATCTAACCATGAATGTGTTAAGTGAAAGGAAAATCCAAGTGTGAAGACTTGGTAAATAAAAGTCCAAGTGTGATATTAGCAAGAGAAGTCCAAGGGAAGGTCTTAGCAGCATAAGTCCAAGCATGTAATCTTGGCAGCGTAAAGTCCAAGTGGACTTTGGCAAAGGAAATCCAAAGGCAAGGTCTTCGCAGCGTAAGTCCAAGCATGTAGTCTTGGAGATGTAAAGTCTAAGCAGACTTTGGCAAAGGAGAAATCCGAAACATGACGAAGTCGAGGGAAGCTCTTGACGACAAGCGCAAGGATGAAGGAGTCGCTGACTTGGAGGGATCCTAGAGGCGCAAGGCTGAAGGAAGAGCTAGAAGGTTGAGTATAGGTCTAGGGTGCTGGTTTCAAGTATGAATTGATCATACTTGAAGAATGCCAGTCGACTAAGGTCGTGTCCCAATCGACTGGTCTTGAGTTCTCGACACTCAAGGGTCTAAAAGGCTTGAACAGTTCACTGAGGTTATGACGACTGGTTGAGCAGTTGACTGAAGACTATGATTATGTGCCACCAGTAGTCGACTGCCAGCCTTGGGTAGTCGACTGCCTTCATGATCAATCAATTGCCATGGAGGGAAGTTGACTGATTGAGATGGACACGGACACAGAAATATTTTGAGTCGACTGAATGCTTAGAGCAGTCTATTGATGGATCGATCAGTCGACTGCTAGTGTGATCAATAGACTGATCAGAGTTCTGTTGAGCCATGACGATCATAGATTAGGCCGTCGGAAATCATTGGATAGAGTTAGCAACAACGAAGTCAATTTGTTGGTAGAAAGACAACCTTGTCTCTATAAAAGGAGACCTTTGGGAGCTTGAGAGGGCTAGTGCTCTCATTCCAAACTTTACTCTCAAGCTCATCAAAAGTCTTCTCAAGCTTTCTAGTGTGTTTTAATCTCTTCTTCCCTAATTTACTTCCATCATCTTGTAAGAAGAAGAGTTGATTGTAAGAAGGCTTCTCCACCTTAGTGTGATAATCAAAAGTAGATTTTTAGTGAAGGTTTGCTAGGGTTAATTCACCTTACGGATTGCTGTGGAGTAGGAGCATCATCTCCGAACCACATTAACCTCCTTTGTTTGCATTGTTTTTTTATTTCTTTTTAAATTGCATTATCATTTTGCTTCCTCTAACATCTTATAGAAATCAAAAGAGGCTATTCACCCTCTATAGAAATCCAAGGATCCCCTACAAGTGGTATCAGAGCCAGGATCACATCGGAATATCTAACAATCAACTGGAGCACGATGGCATTTCAAGAGGGATATAACACGACGCGACCACCTTTCTTTGATGGCAACGACTTTGCCTATTGGAAAGGTAGGATGAAGTATTATTTAATGAATGATATTGATAATTGGTTTAATGTAGTAGATGGATTCGAGAAGCCCGTAGACAAATTTAGAGCTCCACTACCGACAAAGGATTGGACTAGAGAGATGGCTAAGAAAGCTCAAGCGAATGTCAAAGCAACAACCACACTCCAATATGGTCTATCCAAGGAGAAATTGAGCAAAGTCGGACCCTTCGATTCTACCAAAGAGCTTTGGGAGAAGCTCATTGAGTTTAATGAAGGATCCAAGGAGACAAGGAGAGCCAAGAGGGACCTATTGATAGGTCAACTTTAAACTTTTAGCATGAAGACCAATGAGACCGTGAGCCAAATGCACGTCAGATTCAAGGAGGTGGTCAACGGATTACACATAATATGTGAGAAGGTGGACAACTGCAATTTGGTAAGATACATTCTTCAAGATTTTCCTAGAACAACCTTATGGGCATCAATGGTAGATGCTTATAAGGTTTCTAGAGGTCTTTCCTTAGTTAAATTAGATGAATTATTTTGTGAATTTGAATTGCATGGCCAAGCTAACACCTCATCAAAGGAGAAAGGTCTAGCTCTTCTTGTAGGAAAGAAGGAGAAGAAAAAAGAAGGAGAAGAAGGAGGTCTATTCATCATCTGAGTATGAAGATGAGTCATCAAGTAGCGATGAAGAGTTGTCGGCTAGTGAAGTGGCTCACTACGTCAAGAGGTTTGGTGGAAAATCAAGAAGACTCAAAAATAAGGATGTGAGGAGGATGTTCCAATCCTCAAAAGGTAAATCAAGTAGTAATTATGGATGTAATAAGAAGGGGCATATCAAGCCAAATTGCCTAGAATTGAAGAAAAAGGAAGAGAAAGAGAAGAAGAATAAAGAAAAGAAAAAGAAGAAGAAGAAAGAGGCCATGGTAGCACAAACAACATGGGACACACAAAATATTGAAGACTCATACGATGAGGAGGAGCTTTGCCACATCACACACCATGTGGCACTCATGGCATTGGGAGATGACTCCAAAGCATCAAGCCAAGAAGAGTCTTCATCAAGCGATGAATCGACATCTAGTGACGATGAGGTAATGGACTCCCCTAGAGTTGAATTGTTATATGAAACTATTGCTTATCTTAAAAATGCTTTGGATAAATCAAAATCTAGGATTAAGGACTTGAAGGTAAAAATTAAGGCAATTAGAAATGAACAATCCCTATGTGATGATTCATGCATGATTAAGGAGGAGAATGAAAAACTTAAAAATGAGGTTAGTGTGAAGGGTTTTTGTCTGGAATCGAAGCTCTTATTCCACATGAAGGTGGAGAAACTTTGCTTCCCACTTCAACTCGGTCGCTTGTTCATGGCGATCCCATCAACGTCCTCGGATTTAAAAAATTTAATCCTAGACAAAAGGGATCACCCAAGCAACCATTTCATCGTCGCGCTATTTGATTAGAGTAGTCACTTGAACAAACTTGTTGTTCAAGCAACCAACCTCTATTCTACGAATAGCCGCGGAATAGACGATGTACGGATCACTGACTTTTGTGTTTATGTTCGGGGTCCAAGTTATATTAGCTACATACATAAAATAAACAATCACATACAACATGCATATAATTGAAAACAATTATAGACATAATACAAAAGAACATTAATCAAAATAAACAAGATTATACCTCTTGTTATACCTCTTGATCTTTCCTCCTTTTGGACGTCTTGTGGGCGACAGTCTTCCAAAAGTCAAAGCCTCCTATATCACCAATCTTCCTTTCCTTGTTCACTCTGAACAAAGGAAGATCATCAAACAAAACTCTTCTTCCTATCTAGAACCAGCCACCAAGTCAATAGACTCGATGTTGCCGCTGGCCAAGGAAGAGAACATAGAGTATAGGAACCGGCCAAAGGAGAAACAATGAGAGCATGGGCGCCGGCCAACACTTGGAGAAGAAAAAGAAAAACAATCTTCACCTTGTAGCCACCCAAAACCCTAACCCTAGTTCTCCTAATTGCCGGCCAAAGAAGAGGGGAAGAAGGATAGGTTGAGCACTGGCCAAAGTAGAGGGAAGAAGGATAGGTTGCCGGCAACACCTTAGGAAGAAGAAGAAAGGACCTTCTCCTCTTGTTGCCGCCCACATCCAACACCCAAACCCTAGCCGCCCACTCCTAATCCTAACCTAACTAGGATTGCTTGCCGCCCAAGGGAAGCAAACCCTAATCCTCATCCATCAAGTTGCCGCCCACCCCTATCCTCTCCTTTTATAGAGTTAGGGATAAGCCTTGTTTTAATCTCCACCATTGGTTCTAGGGATTTAAAGTCAACCGTCGGATCTAGAGATTTAATCCCAACCATCGGATCTAGAGATTTAATCTCTACCGTTGGATCTAGAGTTTTGTTATCATCCATTGGATCTAAGCTTCATGAGGTATTAATAGGCTACAATAGGGACCATGAGGAGGAGTTGGATCTTGGCCACCCAATGGATCAAGCCCACATAAAGTCCGATCCATTAATGATAATCCATTCCACTAGAGGATCATCATTGATCTACCTCACCAACCCCCATAAATTAATATATGCTCCATATATTATTTGTATATTTTATCCCCGTGTTTAAGATCTCGAATGTCCGTCGATCAATTAATTTACTGACCATTAATTAATCAACATCTAACTCCATGAGTAGTACCACTTAACCTTTTCATCATGCCGGACCAAGTCCTCCTGCAGGGTTTACATGATGAGCCTTATCAGCTCCTCAAGGGGACATCATCATCCTAATATATAGGACACGGTTTCTTCCAATAATCAACGACACACCATATAAACAATATCATTTCCCAACTAACCGAGCCTATCGATTTAATCTAAAATCTCGCCCATTGGTAAATCAAAGAAATGAATACTAATTATATGTGCCCGTTATTATATTGGGATTAAGAGCATGTACAAAATAATATCTGAGGTCCGATTCGATTATGTAGTCAGCAATAAATCGAATCACCTCAAAGTCGGTCCTGCTCAATACACACAAAGTGCACTAGTGTGATTCTATGGTCAAGACAAACCAATACCAAATAACACTACAATCATACCAATGGTTTGTCCAAAGCCATCTCGGTTGTGAGCCTTTACTTATACTTTACAAGGAGCCGATAACATGATCTCCCGTGTGACACCACACACCATGTTATCTACAATGTAATGTATTAGACAATATGCATATTCGTAAATATGCAAACAATGATCATGTGATTCTTATTTCAAAAATAAAGATGTTCATACAAAAGATAGACTTTTCAGTATACATCCCAACAATCTACCACTTATACTAAAAGACTATGCTGTCCTCAAACTGCCATACATCTGATCCCCATTCCCTTCACATGCCTATCAAAAGCTCTCGCTAGAAAGACCTTAGTGAATGGTGTAGGATCGATGAAGTGTGGATGTGGCATGCTAGAGGGGGGGGGGTGAATAGCCCTCTTTCGTTAGATGACGGAATTTTCTCATCTACAAAATCGTTAGCGCAAGAGGAATACTAAACAAGACAAGCAAATAAACAATGCAAAGATAAAAACAATGCTAACAAGGTAATATAACGTGGTTCACAGCTACGCCACTAATCCATGGTCCCCGATTCATCCTCGGTGAATCACTCCGCAACCAAATCACTATCGGTCTCTCCTTTGCACTAAGCTAGGTGGAGGTAACCCTTACAACTCAAGAACACTCCTTCTTTTACAATAGATGTGAAAGAAAACTAAGAGAAGGAGTTTGAATCTTGTGGAGCACTTGGATGATCACTTAGAGCATAAGCATTAGGCATCCACAAGCCCACACCCCTCTCTTTTTATAGAGAGGGCTGATTTCTTCCCGTTGGCTGCCACCAGTCGACTGCCGCCACTTCAACGACCTCCGAACACGTCGGATCCCGACCGTTGTAGTCCAACGGAATACTTGGCAGTCGACTAATGGATCCATCAGTCGACTACTGCCTCCGTAGTCGACTGCCCAATTGACTACGAGCAATTCTGTGCCCGCGACATCCTCTGGCAGTCGACTACCATTCCATGGCAGTTGACTGCTGGGCATAAACCCATCAGTCAGATACCAGTCGAACCGAGTTTGACTCAGAGCAGTCGACTGCCATTTCATGGCAGTCGACTGGTGCCGTGTGAAACTCAAACCTAACATTCATTTGAGCTTTCGGCGGTCGAGTAAATCTCAACCCTTGCGGTCGAGCCTCTGACACTCAGCCATTCGGCCAAGTTCACCTAATGAGCTACTTACAATTCACTCATTCTCTCATCTCACTCGAAGTCCCTCGCCGAAGCTCTCTTCGTTCCCTGCCACGTCCCTCGGCAGCATCAGGTGCATGAATCTGCAATGCACCTTCGCGTCTCTTGCCTCCGAAGTCTGCTTCCTTGGCTTCACTTCAAGTCATGTCGTTCGGCGGTCCCTCGGCAGCATCAAGCGCACGACTCTGCAATGCTCCTTCTCCGACTCAAGCACGAGTTTGTGAGTGGTGAACCCGCCAAGGCTCCATGTGCGAATTACTAAGTCCTGCACGACTTCAACCCACATATCAAATCACAATAACACAATAACAAACTAACTTAAACCCTTTGCCACACACATCAAAACCATATCACAGCAAGAGATTGCCCTAACAATCTCCTCCTTTTTGATTTGTGGCAATCCGTTTAAGTTAGGTAAAAACATTTGATAAAATATTAAGGAAAGAAAGCATGTGAATAACATGAATAGCAACTCTCCCCCTTAATACATGAAACTCACCCTAAATATATTCCCCCTTACTTAAACATATAGTTTTCTCCCCCTTTGACACCATCAAAAAGATTAAACAAAGTTTATATATCATGGCATCAAGTATAGAGAGAAACAAAAATTAAAATCAGTCAAAAACCTGATAAAATCAGGTTACTGTGCTCGTTTACAGTCCATCAGTCGACTGCTATCAGTATCATAGTCGACTGGCACAATGAATTCTGAATTTCTGATTTTTTGGAAAAATTTCAGAAATGCACTATAAATTTCAGAAAATTCTAAAAATAGTGAAATTTGAGGAACACATTTTTTTAAGTATATCTATCAACGAAAAATAGTTTTTCATGAAAAATCATTATATTTTCTGAGATTTGCCAAAAATTAAAAAGATTTAAAAACAACTAAAGTTTTGATCAAGCTTGTATCTATTTTAACACCTAGTTTTGCTTTGGATTGTTTCAAAACATGAACACACAGATTTTAAAGTTAAAAATTGTTTTGAAAACATATAAAATATCCAACCATGATCTTTGGACAATATGTCTATGAATTAAACATAAGCCTTCCCCATGATTGGTCTATTATTGCTATTTTGATAATTTAAATGACCATCTAAATGCCATAGGCATTGTTGGATCGAAGCGGATCGCTAGAGGTGGGGCGGGGGGGGGGGGTGGATAGCGATAAAACTTTTACGAAATAGTTCATTAAAACTCGAGTAGATAATTTGCAGCGGAAAGATAAACAATAAATAAAAGAGACAATTCTTTTTACTTGGTTCGTAGCCTTCGGCTACTACTCCAAGGCCTTAGTGGTCCTTGACCACGCACGGAGGGAAAAATACTAAACGAACTCCTCCTCGTTGGAGGTAGGAGTTAATCGATACAATAAAGAACAAAACTTGAGGTAGAGGGACACTCCCCCTCTCCTCGTTATGATAAAAGCTCCGAAAGAATTAAAGTAACAAACTGAAGTAAAAGCTTAAACCGACGTTACAAAAATAAAAGAAGTTAAGACCTAGACGTCGGAGAAGAAGCACTTCGTTGTCGGAGAGTTGTAGCTTTGCGGAGGCTTTTGGAAGCTTAGAATTATTGAGAAAACCCTAGGTTAGGACCTCCTTTTATAGCCTTTGAGCCCCTCATCGAATGGGTCTTCAACCAATCACAAATGAACACACAACCTCCTTGAAAAGTGGTGATAAGCCTTGACTCCTCGAGGCTGATCTTTTGACCATCAGTCGACTGATGGCCATCATCAGTCGACTCATGGCAGCATCGATCAGTCTTGACCTCCGGCGATCGGTGATTGTGATAGTCGAGTCCTCCAAGCTGGCAGTCGACTGATGCTTGCTGCAAGTCAAAGTTAGCTCAAAGAAAACATTATTTCGACGGCCTTCGACCATCCGATCTCGACCTAGACCATCGATGGGATGTCTTTGGTCGGATCTATGCTTAAGACCATCCCCGTAAGGAGGATACGACCTCACTTACGCTCACACACACGAGCTTACCTCGATACTTACCATGTCACTTTTGCTTCCGGCCTTCCACTCGATTCCTTTGGCTCCCTCCGAAGTCACTCGAGTGTCGCCCGACCACCGCGGCTTCCTCCGGGTGTCGCTAGCCTTCAGCTCCAGCTTTAGCACTTTTCTGCACACTTGATTCAGCTCGTGAGATAACGATATATCCTTGACTTTGCGTCTTTTGCCATAATCAAAATATAGGTTCGACTTAGGTGCCCCTGCACCAACAGACATTAGTGGACATTTGTATCATCCTAACATCTCACTCATGCTAAGTTTTCAATCAAGGTAGCCTATGGTGAGTGTGAGATGTATTCTAAAGGTATTTGTATATACTTAACCATTATTTTCATGCAATTCTATCAAGGTTAAGTATCATCCTAACAATCCACATGATCATAAAGATGTATATGAATTAATTTCACATTATGATCATGAAACACATGTATTCATCAAATTGTTATCATGCATTAGGTATTACATGATGATAATAAGGTAAACATTACCTAAAGCATGATTTATCTATTTATAGGTGCATTATCATCACCTAACACTATTTTAAAAATGTTGTACCGACATCCTAAGTCAACCAAAAATATGATATAGGTGAATTCCATATGGTTGACTATCCTACGGTTTTTTAACCCTTTAGGATGGATTTTGGAACCCAAAATAAGTTCTCTCCTATGGGGTTCACTAAATACTCCTTAGGGATCCATTTTCTAGCTATTACATTCTTTTTGTCTTGACCCCTAGCTATTAGACATTTATAGGCCTTTTCATTTTTCTTTTCCTTATAACCTAGGCCTTTCTTGTTGAAGCTTGCCCTTTGGCTCCCAATTATCATGTTAAGGGTATTTGAGCCTATTGTAAATTTTTCTAAGGCCTTGGTCAAATAGTCTACCTTTTCCCTTAGAGCCCTATTTTCATCCATACATGCAACACTAACATTAAATGACATATATTCATGTGAGCATGCATCATTTAAGCTAGAAGAAATATTATCATTTACATTTAAGCATGCTTTTTCTAATTTTTCTTCTAAGTCCTTAATTTGATCTAGCATGCTCTTATTTTTGTTCTTTGCCCTAAACAAGTCCTTAGTGAGGCTAGAAATCATGGAAACTATTTTACTAGGTGAAAGGTTAGTTACCATAGTTTCCATGTCCTCTTCTTCGGATGAGGAGGATGATGAAGCTCCCCCTTCACTAGAGCTCTCCTCACTTGAGCTTACTTCTTTATTTTCGGAGGAGGAGCAATCTAGGTCGTCAAAGGCCATCAATGCCAAATTTGTGACAAAGACATTTTGTTCCTTGGATGATGATGATGAGGAGGAGGATGGGTCATCCCAAGTCCTTGCTTTTAATTCCTTTGCCTTCCCTTTTTCCTTGGCCTTCTTTTCTTCTTCCTTTTTCTTTTTGCTCCCCTTCTTCTTCTTCTTTTCTTCCTTCTTTCTCTTCTCCTCCTTGCTCTTGTTCAAGAGGGGACAATTGTCCCTTATGTGTCCCTCTCCTTGGCAATTGTAGCAAATAATCTTCCCCCTTGGTCTTCTACTCCTATCATTAGATTTATTAAATCTAAAACCTTTTAATGCACACCTTACCCTCCTTACCATATAGGCTTCTTCCGTGCTATCCATGGAGGAGGAGGAAGATGCTTCATCGGAGGAGGAGGGGATCTCCATCTTCTTCTTTCCCTTGTTGGCCAAAAGTGCTACTCCTCTTGAAGGTTGAAATCTTGGCTCTTCTATTATTCCTTCAAGTCTTGTTTCGTGGAGCTCCATGGTTGAGAAGAATGTAGGATATTTGAAGCCGCTAGAGGGGGGGGGTGAATAACATCGTGCTTGTTCGATGATGGAATTCGATCGCGTGTCGTCTCTACAAATTTCGTTAGTGCGCAGCGGAATAATAATGAAAGCAATAACGAAATAAACAACAACGCAAACACACGGATATAACGTGGTTTGGAACCGAATGGTTCCTACTCCACGGATTGGGTTCGTACAAACCCTAGCGATGCCAATCACACACCACTATGTAATAACTCCATCTCGACGCACTTCGGAGGCAGAGAAACCTCGTAAAATGTATACGACAGTAATACAATGACAAAAAAAGCAAATACAATGAAATACAAAGTAATACACGTAAAGAAACTACTTTACAAATGCCTTTGGATCACTTTCTTGTTGATTGCTTGAATTGTGATTGAAGACCCTGATTTGCAACAGCAAATTGCCTCAAGACGTCAAAGAAAATCACTCCTTTTTCCCCCTTCACGAGCTCCTTATATAGCTTCAACCTGTGCTAGAAAAAGTTGATCAGTCGACTGATCGGGACCATCAGTCGACTGATGCACTGTTGTCGTGAGACAATGGCTAGATCCACGCTGGAAAAATCCAACGGATCTACCATCAGTCGACTGATCAAGACTATCAGTCGACTGATGGAGTCCTCACTCGACCAGTCGAGTCTCGACACCATTTTGTGGCTGATTTCTCAAGCACTAGTCGACTGATCACCTTAATCCCGATCGCTGACATCACCGACCGCCACCTGCATGATCGCTAGGCCACTTTACAGTCCAAACCCTAGTTGATTTCGGAGCCGGTCCGCCATATGACACCCCGATCGCACACCTCAAACATGAGGTTTTAGCCTAAGTATGGTTCCCCCATACTTGCTAGAACACCCTTAGCCTAGACCTAAGCCTTCTAGTCACCTCCATCAGCCTCACGCCTCTCGGATCCCTCCAAGTCATCCATGACTTGTTCATCCATCGCGCTAGCCTCCAGGTGCTTCCATCGGCTATGTCATGCTAATGGTGTCTACACCACCAAGGCACATTGGACTTACGCCGCCAAGACTCCGCTTGGACTTTACGTCGCCAACCATTGGACTTATGCTGCCAAGACTTTACCCTTGGACTTTACGTCGCCAATATTAAACCCCTTGGACTTCTCAAATGCCGAGACTCAAACTTGGACTTTCCCTTGCCAACCCATGTTGGACTTTCCATGCCAAGACCCATGCTTGGACTTCCCTTGTGCCAAGTACTCAAGACTTGGACTTTCCCAAATGCAAGTGTCCCACTTGGACTTTCCATGCCAAGTACCCATGACTTGGACTTTACCTTGACAATTACGTTGTCATATAAGATGATTATAACAATAATCAAAAGCTACAAGCAAATATAATGATATACAAAGCAAGACTAGTAAAGAAAAACACTTTACAAATTCTCTTGAATGCTTGATCACTAGGTTGATCGAGTAGCACTTGGAGACCCTGAATTGCATCAGCAACTCACCCCAAATCGCCTCAAAGAACCATGCCAATTTCCTCCATCACGAGCTCCTTATAAAGCTTCAACCTGTGCTGGAAAAAGTCAATCAGTCGACTGATCAGGACCACAGTCGACTAATGTCATTGTTATCGTGAGACAATGGCTAGATCCACGCTGGATAAGTCCAACGGATCTAATATCAGTCAACTGATCATACCCATCAGTCGACTGATGGAGTCCTCACTCGACCAGTCGAGTCTCGACTCCATTATGTGGCCGATTTATCGAGCACCAGTCGACTGATCACACGATCAGTTGACTGCTCGAGCCATCAGTCGACTGCCCACCTCTAGCAGTCGACTGCTAGGCCACTTCCCGCAGTCAAACCCTAGTTAACTCAAGCCAGTTGACTGCCATATGGCACAAGTCAACTGGCACACCTCAAACATGAGGTTTTAGCCCAAGTATGGTTCCCCCATACTTGCTAGACCACCCTTAGCCTAGACCTAAGCCTTCTAGCCACCTCCATCAGCCTCACGTATCTCGGATCCCTCCAAGTCATCTATGACTTGTTCATCCATCATGCTAGCCTCCAGGTGCTTCCATCGGCTATGTCATGCTAACGGTGTCTACATTGCCAAGGCACATTGGACTTACACCGCCGCCGCCAACCATTGGACTTATGCTGCCAAGACTTCACCCTTGGACTTTACGCCGCCAATATTAAACCCCTTGGACTTCTCAAATGCCAAGACTCAAGCTTGGACTTTCCCTTGCCAACCCATGTTGGATTTCCATGCCAAGACCCATGCTTGGACTTCCCTTGTGCCAAGTACTCAAGAGTTGGACTTTCCCAAATGCCAAGTGTCCCACTTGGACTTTCCATGCCAAGTACCCATGACTTAGACTTTACCTTGACAATTACGTTGTCATATGTTTTTGTGTAACATCAAAACATCTCTTGAGCCAAGCTCGAGTCCTGGTCAATCGTGACCTGGGCCGATTGCACCAACAATCTCCCCCTTTTTGATGTTTGACAAAAACCAAACAAACCATTTCAAACCATTTGAGTTAGACCATCTAACTCAAAACTACTTACCAATTATTCCAAATTGGTAATCTTAACTTTCTCCCCCTTTTTGACATACATCAAAAAGGTTCTCTCTCCAAGAAGGTCAATGTCTCATGCCCCAATGAGATCTTACAATCTCCCCCTTGATCCAACAATACCTAGGATGCCTACCATCTTCCTAGTGATAAGTCCCATATCACTCAAGAGAGGCAATCCTTTGCTCTCTCCCAATTTCCAAATTGGATTTCTCAAAAACCCATCAATTTTCCCAATTGATGTCATTTTTCCCATAACTTCTCCTCTTCAAGGAGAAAAACACATCCATCATTCCAAGATGGATACCTCCCCCTAAAGGCTTGCTCCCCCTTGACCATTGCACCAACAATGTTCTTGGGAAGTCCCTAAGCCAATAGGAACTCTAAACCATCAAAAATAAGGTTAAAAGTTCAAACATAAACTCTCCCCACCTTAAATTTGATACAAACCCCAAACAATTCTCCTAATCCATATCCAATGGATTTTCATCCTTTATAATGCTTCCCATAGTATATCCTAGGGTTAGGAGTGGTTAGGGACCTTAACCGCAGCTGAACACGGGCTAAACAAACCTAGTTTTCCCAAAATCAGCATTGGCAGTCTACTCCGTCAGCTACCAGTCGACTGCCACTCACATCAGTCGACTACCACCCAGGGCAGTCTACTGATAACTGAAATTTCCGAATTTTAGTTATCAGAATCAAATTTCAGAAAATCATAAGTAATTCTACGTATATAAAAAAATCACGAAATTTGATACGTATATTACTTATAGGCAATACAATGGGTGAAAAATAATAGAAAAATATTTTACCCATAAAATACTGAAATTGATACAAAATTCAAAAGTGAAGAAAACTTCTATGTTTTGGCTCACTTTGTATCAACTTCATCAATGGTGATTGCTATCAAAAGATAGACTTCCCCAAGGTTTTCTAAAATGATTTTAAAATATTTTCAAATCCTTATTTTAGATCATATTCCTTGGGCTCATTGTACATGGCTTGTACACAAGCTTTCCCAATGATCCACCAATGATTTTATGAGTTTTAGTTCATCTAGATGCAAAGACTATGCACCTTGAGCTCAACTCATATCCTAGCCTCTCACATGTATCTAGAGTGTATAAATATATATACATGTCAATGTGATGTGAGATGCGGGTTTTGGTTCATTTAATCTAGGGTTTTATGTATTTTCTAAGGCAACCCTACTTGATTCCCTTATGAATGAGACTCCAAGTCATGCCAAAGTCCTTAAATAAATTTTCATTAATTTAAATGCATGAAATGATCATGGCGTAATGATAGCAAAATAAAAACATGGCCAATGATCATGATGTCATGACATATGATACAAAACTTAAACTCATGACATTCAATCCTAATTCCTAAACATAATCATGACATATAAATGATAAAAATAAACATGATGTCATGGTATGTTATATGGCAAACAAAACATGTCAAATAAAATACATAGGTATAATGATACCTAGATTTTAATATTAGTTGCCATTTCATATAATTAAGTATATTTTGCCATATTATCACTAATCTCCCTAGTGTGCCAAAAACCCAAAATGGCACAATATGACCTCTAAACCTAAAATGTGCCAATTTGATCATTTTATCAAACTCCTCAAATAATATTGGCACATCCTAAAATCCTTTAGGATTAAAGCTCAAATGTATTTCCAAGGTAACCATAACCTTGAAAATAACCTAAAGTGCCACCTTTACCATGGTTGAGTTAACTACCCATCCAATCAAGGTTGGCACACCCTAACCCATCTAGGTGAGTCAATCACGCTCTTAGGAACCCAGAACCTATTTGAGCTCCTAGGGTTAATTAGGTATTCCTTAGGGATAACCTCCCTAGATACCCTCCTAATGACCCTCCTAGGCTTGTTAGCCTTGGTCATTTGGGTCTTACTTAGGTTGACTCTAGGGGTAACTCCCCTTACAACCTTTTTAGTGGCCACCCTAAGTTTCCTAGAAACCCTAGCCACTAGGAACAACCTTTGGTCAACCTTAGGGATGACTTCCCTATTGACCTTGGTCTTCCTAGATCTAGTTTGTGTTCCATAATCAAATGTAACACTATGGTAAGCCACCTTAGGCTTAGGTTTGTGACCCAAACCATTCTTGCCCTTGGTTGACTTTTGTTTCTTGGGTCCTAGATGTTGACTTTGAGATTTTGACCCTTGACTTTGACCATTAGACCCTTGCATTTGATTTTACATAATCTTGAGGGTCTTTTCTAGTTTTTCAAGCCTTGACCTCAAGGCTTGGTTCTCTAATTCTAATTGCCCAATTTTAGAATTTTGATTTGGTCTTTGGGCATGGGACTTCCTAGGCATATGCCTAGTCCACTTGGGATTCAAACCTAGGTGCTCTTGTATTTTCTTGATAGATTCCCTAGGTAAGGTATTTTTAGGGACATTAGTCCCAAATTTCTCCTTATTTCTTAAGTGGACACTTTTAGCTCCTAAACACAAATATTTATTTCTAGCATGCTTTTCATGGTGAATTGCAAGAGAATTAAATTTCCTAGCATGCTTTTGACTTTTAACTAAAGAAAAAGCATTATTAACATGATATACCTTAGGGTTTGCCTTAGTAGCTCCCCCTACTTGTGATGCTCCTTCTTGGGTCTTTTTGCTCCCCCTAGGACATTGATTCCTATAATGTCCTTTTGAATTGCACTTGAAGCATATGATGTGCTCCTTGCCTTTAGGTGTTGGGGAACCGGCATCCTTGACTTTTGGTGCCGGTGGAGCTTTCCTAATCTTCTTTGGGCACTTGCTCTTATAGTGCCCAAATTCCCTACACTCAAAACACATAATATTATTTTTATTTTGAATTACGATGTTTGAGTTACCTAGGGTGGTTGTGGTGATTGGAGTGTATTCTTCATTCCTCCCGGAGGTTGAAGTGACTTATTGCTCTTGCTCCGGTGTTGAGGATGGTCTAATCTCCTCCAATTCTACTTCCTCTTCCTCCTTGGATGTTGATGGTCTCTCAACCTCCAAGTCCTCACTTCCTTGTGAGGATGATGGGCTTGCCTCTTCGATCCCTTCCTCTTGGACCGGTGATGGACCTTCATGGTGCTTGGCCAAATTGCTCTAAAGCTCTGTAGCATCCATGCACTCACCTAGGCTACACAAGAACTCATTAGGAATTAAATCGAAAATGAATTTGATTACCTTCTTGTTTTTCTCGAATCTTTTGAGTTGATCCTCACTCCATCTTTTCTTTTTGAGGAATCCACCTTTTGGTCCTCTTGGATACTCAAATCCTTCCATTAATAAGGAACATTCCTCTAAATCCCACATCATAAAAAAATCTTCAATTCTTCTTTTCCAAGAATTGAAGCCTTCTCGTCCATATAATGAGTATGGGACCGGTGTGTTGATGTCCCAACCGAGTTGTTCTTCCAACTCCATCTTCACCCTCTAGCTTCTTTGTCTTAGCTCCCAGCGGTTAGTCCGTAGAAGAGCCCGGGCTCTGATACCAATTGTAGGATATTTGAAGCCGCTAGAGGGGGGGTGAATAGCGTCGTGCTTGTTCGATGATGGAATTCGATCGCGTGTCGTCTCTACAAATTTCGTTAGCGCACAGCGGAATAGTAATGAAAGCAATAACAAAATAAACAACAACGCAAACACACGGATATAACGTGGTTCGGAACCGAATGGTTCCTACTCCACGGATTGGGTTCGTACGAACCCTAGTGATGCCAATCACACACCACTATGTAATAACTCCTTCTCGACACACGTCGGAGGTGGAGAAACCTCGTACAATGTATACGACAGTAATATAATGACAAAACAAGCAAATACAAAGCAATACATGTAAAGAAACTACTCTACAAATGCCTTTGGATCACTTTCTTGTTGATTGCTTGAATCGTGATTGAAGACCCTGATTTGCAATAGCATATCGCCTCAAGACGTCCAAGAAAATCACTCCTTTTTCCCCCTTCACGAGCTCCTTATATAGCTTCAACTTGTGTTGGAAAAAGTCGATCAGTCAACTGATCGGGACCATCAGTCGATTGATGCACTGTTGTCGTAAGACAACGGCTAGATCCATGCTGGAAAAATCCAACAGATCTACCATCAGTCAACTGATCATGACTATCAGTCGACTGATGGAGTCCTCACTCGACCAGTCTCGACTCCGATACGTAGTCGATTTCTCAAGCTTCGTCGGTGATCACCTTGATCGATCATTGCTCGAGCCATCGATCGATTGCCCACCTCGGCGATCATTGCTACTTTTCACTCAAACCCTAGTTGACTCGGGCGGTCATTGCCATAGTGCACCCGGTCGGTAGCACACCTCAAACATGAGGTTTTAGCCCAAGTATGGTTCCCCCATACTTGCTAGACCACCCTTAGCCTAGACCTAAGCCTTCTAGCCACCTCCATCAGCCTCACGTCTCTCGGATCCCTCCAAGTCATCCATGACTTGTTCATCCATCGCGCTAGCCTCCAGGTGCTTCCATCGGCTATGTCATACTAACGGTGTCTACACCGTCAAGGCACATTGGACTTATGCCGCCAAGACTCCGCTTGGACTTTACGCCGCTAACCATTGGACTTATGCTGCCAAGACTTCACCCTTGGACTTTACGCCGCCAATATTAAACCCCTTGGACTTCTCAAATGCCAAGACTCAAGCTTGGACTTTCCCTTGCCAACCCATGTTGGACTTTCCATGCCAAGACCCATGCTTAGACTTCCCTTGTGCCAAGTACTCAAGACTTGGACTTTCCCAAATGCCAAGTGTCCCACTTGGACTTTCCATGCCAAGTACCCATGACTTGGACTTTACCTTGACAATTACGTTGTCATATGAGATGATTACAAAAATAATCAAAAGCTACAAGCAAATACAATGAAATACAAAGCAAGACTAGTAAAGAAAAACACTTTACAAATGCTCTTGAATGCTTGATCGCTAGGTTGATCGAGTAGCACTTGGAGACCCTGAATTGCAGCAGCAACTCGCCCCAAATCGCCTCAAAGAACCATGCTAATTTCCACTATCATGAGCTCCTTATAAAGCTTTAACCTGTGCTGGAAAAAGTCAATCAGTCAACTAATCAGGACCATCAGTCGACTGATGTCATTGTTGTCGTGAGACAACGGCTAGATCCACGCTGGATAAGTCTAACAGATCTACCATCAGTCGACTGATCATGCCTATCAGTTGACTGATGGAGTCCTCACTCGACCAGTTGAGTCTCAACTCCATTCTGTGGCCAATTTCTCAAGCACCAGTCGGTGATCACGATCGATCGGGCCGCTCAGCTCATCGATCATTGCCAACCTCGGCGGTCATTGCTGGGCTACTTCCGCGATCAAACCCTAGTTGACTCGGGCCAGTCGACTGCCATATGACACCAGTCGACTGGCACACCTCAAACATGAGGTTTTAGCCCAAGTATGGTTCCCCCATACTTGCTAGACCACCCTTAGCCTAGACCTAAGCCTTCTAGCCACCTCCATCAGCCTCACGCCTCTCGGATCCCTCCAAGTCATCCATGACTTGTTCATCCATCGTGCTAGCCTCCAGGTGCTTCCATCGGCTATGTCATGCTAACGGTATCTACACCGCCAAGGCACATTGGACTTATGCCGCCAAGACTCCGCTTGGACTTTACGCCGCCAACCATTGGACTTATGCTGCCAAGACTTCACCCTTGGACTTTACACCGCCAATATTAAACCCCTTGGACTTCTCAAATGCCAAGACTCAAGCTTGGACTTTCCCTTGCCAACCCATGTTGGACTTTCCATGCCAAGACCCATGCTTGGACTTCCCTTGTGCCAAGTACTCAAGACTTGGACTTTCCCAAATGCCAAGTGTCCCACTTGGACTTTCCATGCCAAGTACCCATGACTTGGATTTTACCTTGACAATTACGTTGTCATATGTTTTTGTCTAACATCAAAACATCTCTCGAGCTAAGCTCGAGTCGTGGTCAATCATGACCTGGGCCGATTGCACCAATAAAGAACTCCTCCAAGGTGCTAACTTCTAAATTCTTGGACATGTAGAAGGAGTCCACCATTGAACTCCATTTCGATGACCGGGAAAAAGCGTCGATTGCTTTCATAAGCATATCCCGGTTCGAAAGTTTTTCTCCTACTCATGTTAGCCCAATTAAAATTTCTTTAAACCTAGAATGTAATGATGTTACCTTTTCCCCCTTTTCTAATTTGATGTTGCTTAATTGGGAGCGGAAGAGGTCTCTCCTTGCAAGCTTGGCTTCCGAAGTGCCTTCATGAAGTTCAACCAATCTCTCCCACATCTCCTTGGCACTTGAGCACTCCCCAATCTGTTTGATCTCTTGTTGGGGGAGCACATTGAAGAGATGGTGCTTGGCTTTTGAGTTTGCAAGGTGCTCTTCCCTTTGCTTTTTCGTCCACCTTGACTTCTCTATTGGTTCACCCTCTTCGTCCCTAGGCATCTCAAAACCATTTTCCATTATAAGCATAATATCGAAATCGATTTCAAAGAATACCTCCATTCTCTTTTTCCACCAAGAGAATTCGCCTTCAAATTTCAGTGGGTGAATGTTTGAGCCGGCCATCCTTGATTGTGCTTGTTGTGACGGTTAGTCCTCGACAAGCGACTTGGCTCTGATACCACTTGTAGGATCGATGAAGTGTGGATGTGGTCGGCTAGAGGGGGTGAATAGCCCTCTTTCGTTGGATGACGGAATTTGCTCTCTACAAAATCGTTAGCGCAAGAGGAATACTAAACAAGACAAGCAAATAAACAATGCTAACAAGATAATATAACGTGGTTCACAACTACGCCGCTAAACCATGGTCCCCGATTCGTCCTCGGTGAATCACTCCGCAACCAAATCACTATCGGTCTCTCCTTTGCACTAAGCTAGGTGGAGGTAACCCTTACAACTCAAGAACACTCCTTCTTTTACAATAGATGTGAAAGAAAACTAAGAGGAGTTTGAATCTTGTGGAGCACTTGGATGATCACTTAGAGCATAAGCATTAGGCATCCACAAGCCCACACCCTCTCTTTTTATAGAGAGGGCTGATTTCTTCCGGTTGGCCGCCACCAGTCGACTGCCGCCCTTGGCAGTCGACTTCCGCCACTTCAACGGCCTCCGAACACGTCGGATCCCGACGGTTGTAGTCCAACGGAACACTTGGTAGTGGACTGATGGATCCATCAGTCGACTGCTGCCTTCGTAGTCGACTGCCCAGTCGGCTACGAGCGGTTCTGTGCCCACGACATCCTCTGGCAGTGGACTGCCATTCCATGATAGTCGACTGCTGGTCATAAACCCATCAGTCGGATACCAGTCGAATCGATTTCGACTAAGAGCAATCGACTGCCATTTCATGGCTGTCGACTTGTGCCGTGTGAAACTCAAACCTAACATTCGTTTGAGCATTCGACGACCGGGTAAATCTCAACCCTTGCAGTCGAGCCTCCGACACTCAGCCATTCGGCCAAGTTCACCTAATGAGCTACTTACAATTCACTCATTCTCTCATCTCACTCGAAGTCCCTTGCCGAAGCTCTCTTCATTCGCGACCACGTCCCTCGGCAGCATCAGGCGCACAACTCTGCAATGCTCCTTCGCGTCTCTTGCCTCCGAAGTCTGCTTCCTTGGCTTCACTTCAAGTCATCTCATCCGGTGGTCCCTCAGTAGCATCAGGCGCACGACTCTGCAATGCTCCTTCTCCGACTCAAGCACGCGGTTGTGAGTGGTGAACCCGCCAAGGCTCCATGTGCGAATTACTAAGTCCTGCACGACTTCAACGGACATATCAAATCACAATAACAAACTAACTTAAACCCTTTGCCACACACATCAAACCATATCACGGCAAGAGATTGCCCTAACAAAAGGGTCTACTAGGTCATCCTCTGATGCAATCTAGGTGACAACAACTTCTACCTCCTTTACGTTTTCTCATATCAGGTGGTACTTACGCTCTATGTGTTTACTTGCCTTATGGGCTCATGGTTCCTTCGAGTTTGCAACTGCACCACTATTATCACAATAAATTGTGATAGTTCTGGGCAAACCAGGAATCACATCCAAGTCCATCAGGAAGTTCCTGAGCCACACAACTTCTTTGGCCACCTCAGAGGCTGCCACATACTCAGCTTCCATGGTGGAGTCCGCCACGCATTTCTGCTTGACACTCCTCCATACAATGGCTCCACCTCCCAAAGTAAACACAAAACCTGAGGTAGACTTACTGTTATCCCAATCTGATTGGAAGTCGGAATCCGTGTAACCCACAGGGAGTAATTGGTCTGCCTGGTAAACTAGCATATAAGCTCTAGTCCTTCTCAAGTACTTTAATATATGCTTTACCGCAGTCCAATGTCCCTGTCATGGATTACTCTAATATCTGCTGACTATGCCCACGGCAAAGCAGATATCTGGTCTCGTACATAGCATCGCATACATTAGGCTTCCTACCGTCAAAGCATAAGGAACCGCCTTCTATAGGATATTTGAGGCCGCTAGAGAGGGGGGGGGGTGAATAGTGTCGCGCTCGTTTGATAATGGAATTCATTATGTTTGTCTCTACAATTTCGTTAGCGTAGTGAAAATAGAAAAATAATAATGATAACGAAATATACAATACGCAAACATAAATATTTAACGTAGTTCGGAACCGAACGGTTCCTACTCCACGGATTGGGTTCGTACGAACCCTAGCGATGCCAATCACACACCACTATGATAAACACTCCTTCTCGACACAAGTCGGAGGCGAAGAAACCCCTTACAAGTGATCTTACAACAGTAAGAAACAAAAACAAGCAATTACAATAATTAATGTGAAAGACAAGTAAAGAAAAACTTTACAAAACTTGCTTTTGATTGCTTGAATGCTTGGTTGTTTGATTAGCACTTGGAGACCAGATTTGCAGCAACAAATCGCCCCTAAAGCTCTGAAAAACCAGATCCATTTTTCTCCATCACAAGCTCCTTTTATAGCTTCAACTGTCAAATGTCGATCGATCATTGCTCGGGACCATCGGTCGGCCGATCACATTAATCGCTTTCGAGACAACCAATGGCTAGGACATCAGTCGACTGATCATACATATCAGTCGACTGATGAAGCATCACTCGACTTCTCGTCCCAGCGGTTGAGTGAGACTCCATTCTGTGCCCTAAAATCCGAGCATCGATCGGTGATCACAAGATCGATCATTGCTACCAATCGATCATTGCTCATCAATAGCGGTCATTGTTAGGGCAATTCCATGATCACACCCTAGTTGACTATGCCAGTCGACTGCCACATGATATTAGTCGACTGACACACCTCAAACATGAATTTTTAGCCTAAGTATGGTGCCCCCATACTTGCTAGACCACCCTTAGCCTAGACCTAAGCCTTCTAGCCACCTCCATCAGCCTTACGCCTCTCGGATCCCTCCAAGTCATCCATGACTTGTTCATCCATCATGCTAGCCTTCAGGTGCTTCCATCGGCTAGTCATGCTAAGACTCTGCCAAGACTCTGCTTGAACTTTACGCCGCCAACCATTGGACTTATGCTGCCAAGACTCCCGCTTTGACTTTACGCCTCCAATATCAAACCCCTTGGACTTCTCAAAAGCCAAGACTCAAGCTTGGACTTTCCCTTGCCAACCCATGTTGGACTTTCCATGCCAAGACCCATGCTTGGACTTTTCCAAATGCCAAGTGTCCCACTTGGACTTTCCTGCCAAGTACCCATGACTTGGACTTTCCATAACCACATGGCCAACCCTAGTCAACCATCAAAGTCTCTCTCGAGTCAAACTCGAGTCCAGTTAACATGACCCGGGTTGATTGTATAAACAATCTTCCCAAAATATCAACAGACATTAATGTCAAACATAAATGTCAACTTACTTTGTCGAACATCAAAATATCTCTCGAGTCAAACTCGAGTCTGGTCAATCGTGACCTGGGCTAATCTCCCCCTTTTTGATGTTTGACAAAACAAACCTTGAGTTAGGCCCCTAACTCAAATTCCCTTACCAATTTTCCAAATTGGTAATTTAATGTTCTCCCCCTTTTTGACATACATCAAAAAGGTTATCTCTCCAAGGAGGTCAATGTCTCATGTCCCAATGAGATCTTACAATCTCCCCCTTTGTCCAAAAATACCTAGGATGCCTACCATCTTCCTAGTGATAAGTCCCATATCACTCAAGAGAGACAATCCTATATGCTCTCCCAATTTCCAAATTGGGTCACTCAAAATTTCATTTTCCTCCTCATGAGGAAAAAAAATACCATCCATCATCCCATGATGGATACCTCCCCCTAAAGGCTTGCTCCCCCTTAACCATTGCACCAACAATGTCTTTGGGAAGTCCCTAAGCCAATAGGAACTCTAAACCATCAAAGATAAGGTTAGAAATTCAACATTGAACATTCCAACACCTTAAATTTGATACAAACCCTAAACACCTCTCCAAATCCATTTCCAATGAATTTTCACCCTTTATAATGCTTCCCAAAGCATATCCTAGGGTTAGGAGTGATTAGGAACCTTAACCGTAGTTGAAACCGGGTTAAACAAACCTAGTTTTCCCGAAATCAGCATTGCGATGCGATTGTTACTACGGCCGATCGATGTGCCCATCGATCGCACCGAGCAGAGTCGAGTGATATATGCTGCTAGTCTCAGGCGCGCCATCAACCTTATTTTCGCGACTTTGGAAAATCATAAGTAATTCTACGTATATCGAAAAATCATGAAATTTGATACGTATATTATTTATCACACATACAATTGGTGAAAAGTTTTAGAAAAATATTTTAACCATTGAAATAGGAGATTGGTACAAAGTTCAAAAACTGTTAAAACTTTAAAGTTTTTGATCTACTTTGTATCAACTTCTACAATGATGATGGCTATCAAAAGATAGACTTCACCAAGGTTTTCTAAAGTGATTTTAAAATATTTTTGAAAACCTATTTTGAACCATGATTTATTGGCTAAATATACATAACTTATATATTAGCTTTCCTCATAATTCTTAGTGATGATTGAAATAAGTTAAGTTCATCTAGATGCACTATCTATGCACCTTGAACCTAACTTATTATCCTAACATCTCACATGTTATCTAAGGTGTACACACACACATACATGTCAATTTAAATGTGAGATGTGGGATTAGAATTATTATGGCCTCATGCTTTTTCTAGGCAACCCTACTTGATTCCCTTATAAATGGGACTCCAAGTCATGCCATTTTTCCTTAAATCAATTTTAATCAAAATAAATGCATGAATGATCATGGTATAAATGATAACAATAATAACGCATGGCCAATAATCATGATGTCATGACATATGATATAATCTAAAAACAAACATGACATCTAAAATAATCCTAAACAATGGCATGACATGTTATATGATAAGATGAAATTTCATGTCATGATATGGCAATTTTCCATAAACCAATACAATAATACAAGCACATAATCAGACACAAATGATCTTCATAAATAGAAATTTCATTCAATTTAAGAAAGCTTCAGTTTTTACATCAAAAATAGAGATTTGAGACGCTCAATCTCACTACAAAAACTAAAAATAAAAATCCTAACATCCTCTAGCTCTAATCATCTGCAGAAGGTAGAGGTGGAGGAGGTTGCTGGCTCAAGGTCCAGGCTCGCATAATCTCATACATATCGAGCTGACGCTGCTCGATACGACTCTGTGACTCCTGAATGCGAATATAGCGCTCTTCCATCCGACTGAGATGCTCGCCCATGGAGGATTGCCCTACTAAGAGCTCTGACAACCGAGAGTCGACTGTCTACTAGTAGTCCTGGAATCTGGCCTCCGGTGTCAAAGCGATCCGATGGACGTTCTTGATGCATCTGCTGGCATCTGGTCCTCCTCATCAGTAGCATCTGGATCCTCATAGTCCTCTGCAACCTCTCTAGGCACTAGAGGTGGCTCCCCACGTGCCCTGGGCGGAGGTCGAGGTGCCAACTCCATCTGCCCACGTCCCATCCGCAGCTTCGCCAACGAGAAGTTATGAACTAATATGTAGTCGTACACCTCAGATAGCGCCCTCAGAGACCCCCTGTTGATGTTAATGCCTACAGACTCTAACCATGCAGTGATGCTGTGGCCAAAAGCCATATGTACTTTCCCCTGCACAGGGGATATGAAATGTACAATGCAATGAAACATGTTCAATGCAATGTTTATGTCTAGTCTATGACGTATGGCGTACAGGAGAAAGAGATGGGGAGGCCGAATCTTGGCCAGCCGAGTCTGTCAACCCAATAATGACTTTGTAGAGTACATTGTCAGGTGCAGATAGCTCAGTAATAGGAAATAGGTTCTGAGCTGGTGGGCGAGGATGGTGAAAGACATGCTCATGCATGGAATCCAAAGAGATGTGATCAAAGGGCTCAGGTAAAGGGGCATCGAAGGTAGGGTAGAAAATGAAGGTATCAGCCGATGGCTTACACTCAAGAAACTCCTGCAATATCGCAGGAGTGAACTCTAAGTCGCGTTTTGCAACATGGGTAGTGTAGGTAGGGACATCGTCTACCTTTTTTAAATTCTGATAGAACTCCTTAAGGAGATCATCGTTTATGACATGAGTGCATAAAACTATCTTCATGAGATGATAATATGATAAAATTTCCATGACGTCACCGCAGTAACGATTAAAGAAATCCCTATCAATGTACCTAACCAACATGACTTGGTACAACCGTGATTCAACCTCAATCGGGTCATTTCTACGGGATCGCCTATATGAATGCAATGCAATGACATGAAATGCAAAGACACAAATGCACGATTAGATCATAATAACTTATAATGAAATAATTAGGGTTTTAGAGGAGTAAGAAGGTTATACTTTGGCGCCATTTAGGATGGTAAGGAGAAGGTGCTCAGATACTGTGAAAAGAGAGCACCGAAAAGTTCGCCTGAGCAGTGGGTTCGTCGGAACCCTAATCGAAGAAAAAAAATCGCCAGAGAGTGGATTAGGGTTGTGAGATGAGTAGTAGGATGAGTTTGGCTATGAAACCTAGGGCTTAGGTGGCTGAGGTGGTCGGAAAAGCTCATCGGAAAAGGAAGCGGCGACCGGAGAGAAGGAAGAAGCGAGAGATCGACGCGTGAAGACGCCGAACCCTAGCGGTTCGGCATTATAACATCGCGCCTCCAGTCGACTGATGTGCAACATCAATTGACTGATTGTGGCTTATAAGCAGTTTTTATCGGCGGAAGTCATTGCGCCACTCGAATCATTGATCGATCTGTATCGTCTTATAGTAACATCACGGATCGATGTTGCTCATCGATCGACTTATGCGATCACCACTCATTGCTCTGAGCACTCGATGATCCTCTACCTCGATGAAACAGTACCATTAGTCGTCGATGTAACCTAGCGATCGATCGATGTACAAAATAGTCGAGTCCTTGAAAGCGACTTTCGGCTTGGCGCGATCGTATCGTGCTTATGATAATCGATCGACTAATAATCAGTATCGATCATTGAACTCGATTTCGATTGAGAAAATCTCAATTTCTTTATCCAACTTGTTTCATTTTCTCATGTTTAATCTTGTATATCGAATATATTAATGTTATTCTTATATTCATGCATTTGTTAATGTATTTTGATATTTTATTTCATTTTAGCAAACATTAACATCCAATGATTTCAAAATCCTAACATCTCACCCTTTCTAAGTGTTGAAATACACAATCAAGTTAAAAGACTTGTTTTGTGAGATGCAATCCACCCTAGGCATTCCTTCCAAGCAACCACATGGTGAAACACATGAAGCATGGTAAGTGTAAGACATCAAGGTGTGTGACACTTGAGTATCACTCTTGATGTAACTTCTACACCTTAAAAACACTTTTCTTGATACATTAATTCCTAAAGTGTGCCAAAGATCAAAATGACACACTATGACCTCTAAATCTAGATTGTGCCAATTTTATTGATTTTTCATGATTTCAAAAATATATTGGCACATCCTAAAATCTTTTAGGATAGAATATCAAACCTATTTCCAAGGTATCCATAACCTTGAAAATAACCTAAAAATATCAACTTTGCTATGGTTGAGTTAACTATCCATCCAATCAAAATTGACACATTCTAACTCATTTAACGTGAATCAATCATGCTCTTTGGAACCCAAAATCTATTTGAGCTCATTGAATTAATTAGGTATTCCTTAGGGATAACCTCCCTATATACCTTCCTAATGACCCTTCTAGGCTTATTAGCCTTGGTCATTATGGTCTTGCCATGGTTAGTCTTAGGGATTGCCTCCCTAATAACCTTCTTAATGGCTTCCTTAGGTTTCTTAGAAACCCTAGCCACTAAGCACACACTATGGTTGTCCTTAGGAATAATTTCCCTAAAGACCTTGGTTTTCTTAGATCTAGGTTTAGTTCCATAGTCAAATGGAACATTGTGATAAGTAGGCATTACTTTCTTAGACATAGGTTTGTGACCCAAACCTTGTCTCCTAGATGATTCTTGCCTCTTACACACTTTTTGTTGACTTCTAGATCCTAGAGTTTGACACTTTGACCCTTTAAATTGATTTTGTATATCTGCAAGGGTCTTTTCCAATTTCTCAAGCCTTGACCTCAAGACTTGATTTTCTAACTCTAATTGCCCAAATGATTTTTGATTAGGTTTTTGGGCATTACCATTCACTTTAGGCATATGTCTACCCTTATTGGGATTGATGCCTAAATGATTTTTGATTTTCTTAATTGTTTTCTTAGGAAGGACATTTCTAGGGACATTAGTCTCAAATTTCTCCTTCTTTGAAATAGACCTAGAGTTATCATTTCTAGCATGCTTTGAATCATGAGTACTAGAAAGATTATTTGAATTAATTCTAGCATGCTTTTGCTTAGAATTTAAAGAATGAGCATTATGAAAACATACCTTAGGGTTAGTCTTAGAGACTCCCCCTGTAGGGAGTTGCTTCGGAGGCTCATTGGCTCCAATGTCCCCGGATTAAAATTTTCACTAATGAAAGAATTAATCCGGATGGGATGAGCTTCCTTAGCACAACCATTTCGTCGTCGTGCTAACAACTTGAGTGGTCGCTTGAACAAACTAGTTGTTCAAGCAACACAACTCTTCTAGTTGGTTAGCCGCGGAAGAGACGACGGACGGATCGCCGGTTTTTGTGTTTGTCTTCGGGGTCCATGATTATACAATATATATTCATACGCATACATGTATAATCAAAACATAAAAGAACATGCTCAGATCTGTAAATAAAGTTAAAAAAAAAACTTTATACCTTATGATCTTCTACCGTATGTCCTATCCTTCTCGTGGACGACGTGTGGACGAAGATCCTCCATGAGTAGAAGCCTTCTAGATCGTGTTCTTCCCTTCCTTGTCCGCTGCGAACAAAGAGAAGAACCAACAAATACCTATCCTTTCTAGAACAGGCCACTAAATTAGGGAATTTGGTGCAACCGCCGGCCAAGGAGCAAGTGGATGAAGCGCCGGCCAACTTGAAGAGGGGTTACTGCCGGCCACCAAGGAGAAAGGGAGGAGGAAGAGCACCGGCCACCAATGGAAGGAGAACCGCCGGCCAAGGAATAAGAGAGAGGCCTTGAGAATGGGCGCCGACCAAGTCTAGATGGAAGAAGGTTGGGCGCCGGCAACTTCTTGGAGGAAGGAGGTTGCCGCCCAAGACAAAACCCTAGCTCCCAAACCCTAGCCGCCCACTTGTGGAAAAGCCAAACCCTAATTCTCTATCCCATTCTTCTATTGCCGCCCAAGCCTAAGCCCCCTATTTATAGAATTGGGCTTAAGCCTCCTTTAATCTCCACCGTCGGATCTAGGGATTTAATCTCCACCGTCAGATCTAGGGTTTTATCCCAACCGTCGGATCTAGGGTTTCATCCCAACCGTCGGATCTAGGATTTCATCCCAACCGTCGGATCTAGGGTTTCATCTCAACCGTCGATTCTAGGGATTCATCCTAACCATCGGATCTAGGGATTTAATCCCAACCGTTGGTTCTAGGGTTTCATCCTAACCATCGGATCTAGGGATTTAATCCTAACCGTTGGTTCTAGGTTTTGTTTTACATTCTTAGATCTAGACTTCACAAGGATTATATTAGGCTACGATAGGGACCATAAGGAGGAGTTGGATCTTGGCCACCCGATGGATCGGAACCACACAAACTTGATCCATCAATGATGTTCCATTCCACTAGAGGATCATCATTGAACTACCTCACCAACCCCCATAAATTAATATGGGCTCCATATATTATTTGTACATTAATCTCTCCGTGTTTAAGATATCGAATGTCCGTCAATTAATTGATTTACTGACCATCAATTAATTAACATCTAATTCCTCGAGTAGTACCACTCAACCTTATCATCATGTTGACTAAGTCAACCAAATTGGGTTTACATGATGAACCTTATGAGCTCCTCAAGGGGACATCATCAACCTAATATATAGGACACGGTTTCCTCCTATAATCAACGACACACCATGTAAATAATATCATTTCCCAACTTACCGGGCATATTGATTTAATCCATCTAAATCTCACCCTCTGGTAAATCAAAGAAATAAATACTAAGTACATGTGCCCGTTATTATATCGGGATTAAGAGCATGCACAACATAATATCCGAGGTCCGATTCAATTATGTAGTCAGTACTAAATTGAATCACCTCTATGTCGGTCCTGCTCAATACACCTAAGTGTACTAGTGTAACTTTATGTTCAAGACAAAACAATACCAAGCTACACTACAACCATGCCAATGGTTTGTCCAAAACCATCTTGGTCGTGAGCCTCTACTTATATTTTACAAGGGACTGATAACATGATCTTCTGTGCCACACCAAGCACCATGTTATCTACAATGTAAAATATTAGACAATATGCACACATATATAGTAAATATATAAAGTGCAAACAATGATCATATGATTCTTATTTCAAAATAAAATGTTCATACGAAAAGAGCTAGACTTTCAGTATACATTCCAACAATCTCCCACTTATACTAAAAGACTATGCCGTCATCACTCTGCCATACATCTGATCCCCATGTCCTCCACATGCCTATCAAACGCTTTCGCTGGAAGGGCCTTAGTGAATGGATCCGCCAGGTTATCCTCTGATGCAATCTTGGCGACAACAACATCTCCTCGCTTTACGATCTCTCATATAAGGTGGTACTTGCGCTCTATGTGTTTACTCGCCTTATGGGCTCGTGGTTTCTTCGAGTTTGCAACTGCACCACTGTTATCACAATAAATTGTGATAGTTCTGGGCAAACCAGGAATCACATCAAAGTCCATCAAGAAGTTCCTGAGTCATACAACTTCCTTGGCTGCCTCAGAGGCTGCACATACTCAGCTTCCATGGTAGAGTCCGCCACGCATTTCTGCTTGACACTCCTCCATACTATGGCTCCACCTCCAAAAGTAAACACAAACCCCGAGGTAGACTTACTCTTGTCCCTATCTGATTGGAAATCCGAATCAGTAACCCACAGGGGACTAATTGATCTGCCCTTAAACCAAAGATATAATCCCTAGTTTTTCTCGGGTACTTCAATATATGCTTTACAGATCCAATGTCACTGTCGAGATTACTACGATATCACTAACCATGCCACGCAGCAGATATCCGGTCTCGTACATAGCATAGCATACATAAGGCTTCCCACTGCCGAAGAATAAGGAACCACCTTCATGTCCTCTATCTCCTTTGATGTTTTGGGACACATCTCTTTAGATAAAGAAACTCCATGCCTAAAAGGTAGAAAACCTTTCTTGGAGTTCTGCATGCTAAAACGAGCAAGGATAGTGTCAATGTATGAAGCTTGAGATAAGCACAACATCCTTTTCTTGCAATCCCTTATAACTTTGATCCCAAGGATGTGTCCCACTTCTTCCAAGTCCTTCATGTCAAACTGTTTGGACAACCATACCCTTACGTCTGATAACACTTTGATATTGTTGCCAACTAACAAAATGTCATCTACGTATAGTACAAGAAACACCACTACGTTTCCGTCACATCTCTTGTATACACAAGGCTCATCCGGACTTTGAATAAATCCATATGACTAGATTACCTCATCAAAGCGGATGTTCCAAGATCTAGAAGCTTGCTTCAATCCATAAATGGACCGATTAAGCTTACATACAAGATTCTCTTTGCCTTTAGCAATGAATCCCTCTGGTTGCCGCATATAGATGTTCTCCTCAAGACTTCCGTTAAGGAAAGCTGTCTTGACATCCATCTGCCAAATCTCATAATCCATATGAGCAGCTATAGATAAGAGAATCCGGATAGACTTAAGCATAGCTACCGGCGAAAAGGTCTCCTCATAATCGATACCCTCTTTCTGAGTATACCCTTTCGCAACAAGCCTAGCTTTGAAGGTCTCAACCTTCCTGTCTACTCCTCTCTTTCTCTTGTAGATCCACTTGCATCCAATGGTTTTTACACCATCGGGTGGTTCTACTAGCTCCCATACCTGATTAGAATCCATAGATTGTATCTCTGAATTCATCGCTCTTTGCCAAGATACCACATCTCTATCTTGGATTGCCTCGTCATATGTCCAGGGATCAGGTTCATGTTCACCAGGGACTAAGTCCGAAGACTCTCCCAAAAACATGAATCTCTCGGGTTGTCTAACAACCCTCCCACTATGACGAGGTGCCTCCTGTGTATGCTCTGTGACACGCGGTGCAGTGACTTGTGGTGTCTCCTCTTGTACCGGTGGTACTGAAGTCGGGACTTCCCCTGTTAACTCCTCAAGAACAATCCTACTCTTGGGCTTGTGGTTCATTACATAATCTTCCTCTAGAAATCTGGCGTTCGTGCTAACGATCACCCTCTGATCTCTAGGATTATAAAACAAACCACCTTTCATTCCCTTAGGATAGCCAACAAACATGCACACTTCTATACGAGGTTCCAACTTACGGCCTCGGACCTTGCATGTCTTTGGACTCCTATATCTGAATATGTCTCGGACTAGGCTTTGCTTGATCCACAATTCTCTGAGGGTAGAAGGTACTGATTTAGATGGAACCAAGTTCAGAGTGTACATTGCCGTATCTAGTGCATACCCCCAGAACAAAACAGGTAACTCAGAATAACTTATCATCGATCTGACCATCTCCATAAGAGTCCTATTCCTTCGCTCCACTACACCATTCTGCTGGGGTGTGCCAGGTGCAGACAATTGGGATTGAATCCCAGACTCTGATAAGTAACTCCTAAACTCTCCCAAGAGGTACTCGCCACCATGATCAGATCGTAGTGTCTTGATACTTTTACCTTGACGGTTCTCCACATCAGCCTTGAATTCTTTGAACCTGTCAAAGCATTCAGACTTGCGGCGCATCAAGTAAATGTATCCATATCTTGAATAATCATCTATAAAAGAGATGAAATATTCAAAACCACCTCTTGCCTGGATAGACATAGGACCGCACAAATCAGAATGAACCAATTCTAACACATCTTTGGCTCTATACCCCTTGGCCTTGAAAGGCCTCTTGGTCATTTTACCTTCCAAGCAAGATTCGCAGGTTGGGAGATCCTCCACCACTAATGAACCCAAAGGTCCATCAGCTATCAACCTTTGAATTCTTCCTAGGTTAATATGACCAAGCCTTAGATGCCAAAGATATGTCTGGTTCATTTGCGAAGGTTCTTTTCTCTTATTAGACTTAGAAGATGAGTTATTTACTTCTATATGCATCGTGGGAGTTTTCGGTTCAAGAGTATATAAATTGCCAACCAATGTACCAGAACAGATAATCTCCCTATTCTTTTTTATAACCACTTTGTCATTAAAAGAAACAGAATATCCATCCTTAAATAATTTAGAAACTGAAATTAAATTCTTACTAAAAGTAGGTACATAAAGACAATTTCTCAAAACCAAAACTTTATTCCTATCAAAAGATAAATAAACGTCTCCCACTGCAATAGCCGCCACCTTTGAAGCATTGCCCATGAAGACGGTAATCTCTCCCTCAGCTAGTCATCGGGTTTCCTGGAACCCCTGCAAAGTATTGCAGACATGATCAGTGGCTCCTGTATCTACACGAACGGTAGATAACACCGCTAAACATGTTTCAACAACTAAACAAGAAGATATACCTTTGTTCTTTCGGCGAGGAAAGTCCGTCTTCCAATGTCCAGTCTGCTTGCAAGTGAAGCACTTGCCTTTCGGCTTCTTCACTCCTGCCTGAGGTCCCACTGCCACCTTCTTCGCTCCACCTTGCTTCTTCTTCTTCTTACCTTTCGGTTTAGAGGAAGAAACCTTCTGAGCGACCATGACTTGAGCACTCTGACTAAAAAGCCCCTCTGCCGCCTGGAGTTCTATCAGAAGCTCCGCCAACGAATAAAACCTCTTGTTCATGTTGTAGTTGAGGCGGAACTGCTCAAAACTCCTAGGCAGAGACTGGAGAATGATATCGACCTGGGTTTCCCCATCGATCTCAGCTCCGAGGACTTCCATCTCATTAAGATGAGCCATCATCTTGAGAACATGATCCCTAACGGGTGTTCCCTCGATCATGGTGGTCATCATCAAGTTTCTCATTGCCTCCTGCCTAGCCGCCCTACTCTGATGTACGAAAAGTTCCTTGAGATTGAACATCATGTCATAAGCTGTGGCTATAGCCTGATGCTGATGTTGCAGCACATTTGACATAGATGCCAAAATGTAACACCGCGTCATCTCATCTGCCTTAACCCATTTCTTATAACGTTCTTTCTCCTTTTCATCAGAGTCATCGGAGGGCTTAGGAGGACAGACCTCGAAGAGTACAAATTTGTACTCCTCCGCAGTTAAGACAATATCCAAGTTTCTTTTCCAATCAATGTAGTTTGGTCCAGTTAGTTTGTTTTCTTTTAAAATCACAGCAAGTGGGTTGAAAGCCATTTGAAAATCCTAAAAATCACAATGATCAAAATATTAGATTTCAAATATTATTGATTCCTCAAAACAATAAAATCTCGAAATCAACCAACACCTCAAATCACCGAGAATATCGTATGCCACGCTGTGTGGACGTATACGAATTCTACATTTGTAAGAGGAGATTTTACCCTTTAATTTTATTATCTTGTCAACCTTACTTTTTGACAAATAAAATTAATAGTTGGTTCCTCTTTGGCCCTACAAATAAAAGCAGTGACTCCGATGGGGAGGATACTTCTATTTGCATCTAAGTGTGCACCATTACACGATACTAAGGGAATTATTTCGGATTATGTGCCTTACCGCTGTAGAAGTACACATGCTCCTAGATAATTTCCTATAACCATTATTTGACCTAGTGATCCGCAAACAAACCCGTCCGCAGGGGGGAAGGCACTCAGAGCCAACACACAAGTTTGTTGCATCACACGTCAAATTGTAATGGAGGCCGCGGGAATTAATTAAAATGTCCCTCTCCCACTTAGTTAATTGAAAATGAGGAATTTTAAAACATACACAACATGCATATAAAACAAATAAGCAATAAATATGGAAAAAATAGAATTTTTCTAACTATTATGGCATTGTCCTCCAATATGCATCCCGTCGTGTCGCCACCTCGTCCGCTCCACCTTTTCCCGTGCGCAAGTCACCAAAGATATCCGAGCCGAGATAAATCATTTTAATTTACATCCATCGATCCAATACTCCACGAAGGAGTGTACAAATAATCTAGATCGAAAGTAAACTAAAATCAGCAGCTAAACAATGTCGTATTTAATTATAAAAAATTAAATACTAATCTAGCCTCGTCAACCCCGAGGATTCAAATAATAAATATTTACACACATCCAATCACATACACACATATGACCATAATAGTCGGATCTTATGCCTGCAACCAAAGAGTTAAACTACGCATATCCTACTATTATCCGGCACATATAATATATGAATAAGTGCATAAAAATTAACCGAATCATAAACACACAAAACCGGAAACCGTGGCTCTGATACCACTTGTAGGGAGTTGCTTCGGAGGCTCATTGGCTCCCATGTCCCCGGATTAAAATTTTCACTAATGAAAGAATTAATCCGGATGGGATGAGCTTCCTTAGCACAACCATTTCATCGTCGTGCTAACAACTTGAGTGGTCGCTTGAACAAACTAGTTGTTTAAGCAACACAACTCTTCTAGTTGGTTAGCCGCGGAAGAGACGACGGACGGATCGCCGGTTTTTGTGTTTGTCTTCGGGGTCCATGATTATACAATATATATTCATACGCATACATGTATAATCAAAACATAAAAGAACATGATCAGATCTATAAATAAAGTTAAAAAAAAAACTTTATACCTTACGATCTTTTACCGTATGTCCTATCCTTCTCGTGGACGACGTGTGGACGAAGATCCTCCACGAGTAGAAGACTTCTAGATCGTGTTCTTCCCTTCCTTGTCCGCTGCGAACAAAGAGAAGAACCAACAAATACCTATCCTTTCTAGAACCGGCCACCAAATTAGGGAATTTGGTGCAACCGCCGGCCAAGGAGCAAGTGGATGAAGCGCCGGCCAACTTGAAGAGGGGTTGCTGCCGGCCACCAAGGAGAAAGGGAGGAGGAAGAGCACCGGCCACCAATGGAAGGAGAACCACCGGCCAAGGAATAAGAGAGAGGCCTTGAGAATGGGCGCCGGCCAAGTCTAGATGGAAGAAGGATGGGCGCCGGCAACTTCTTGGAGGAAGGAGGTTGCTGCCCAAGACAAAACCCTAGCTCCCAAACCCTAGCCGCCCATTTGTGGAAAAGCCAAACCCTAATTCTCTATCCCATTCTTCTATTGCCGCCCAAGCCTAAGCCCCCTATTTATAGAATTGGGCTTAAGCCTCCTTTAATCTCCACCGTCGGATCTAGAGATTTAATCTCCACCGTCGGATCTAGGGTTTTATCCCAACCGTCGGATCTAGGGTTTCATCCCAACCGTAGGATCTAGGATTTCATCCCAACCGTCGGATCTAGGGTTTCATCCCAACCGTCGATTCTAGGGATTCATCCTAACCATCGGATCTAGGGATTTAATCCCAACCGTTGGTTCTATGGTTTCATCCTAACCATCGGATCTAGGGATTTAATCCTAACCGTTGGTTTTAGGTTTTGTTTTACATTCTTAGATCTAGACTTCACAAGGATTATATTAGGCTACGATAGGGACCATAAGGAGGAGTTGGATCTTGGCCACCCGATGGATCGGAACCACACAAACTTGATCTATCAATGATGTTCCATTCCACTAGAGGATCATCATTGAACTACCTCACCAACCCCCATAAATTAATATGAGCTCCATATATTATTTGTACATTAATCTCCCCGTGTTTAAGATATCGAATGTCCGTCAATTAATTGATTTACTGACCATCAATTAATTAACATCTAATTCCTCGAGTAGTACCACTCAACCTTATCATCATGTTGACTAAGTCAACCAGCTGGGTTTACTTTATGAACCTTATGAGCTCCTCAAGGGGACATCATCAACCTAATATATAGGACACAGTTTCCTCCTATAATCAACGACACACCATGTAAATATTATCATTTCCCAACATACCGGGCATATTGATTTAATCCATCTAAATCTCACCCTCTGGTAAATCAAAGAAATAAATACTAAGTACATGTGCCCGTTATTATATCGGGATTAAGAGCATGCACAACATAATATCTGAGGTCCGATTCAATTATGTAGTTAGTACTAAATTGAATCACCTCTATGTCGGTCCTGCTCAATACACCTAAGTGTACTAGTGTAACTTTATGTTCAAGACAAAACAATACCAAGCTACACTACAACCATGCCAATGGTTTGTCCAAAACCATCTTGGTCGTGAGCCTCTACTTATATTTTACAAGGGACTGATAACATGATTTTCTGTGCGACACCAAGCACCATGTTATCTACAATGTAAAATATTAGACAATATGCACACATATACAGTAAATATATAAAGTGCAAACAATGATACTATGATTCTTATTTCAAAATAAAATGTTCATACGAAAAGAGCTAGGCTTTCAGTATACATTCAAACACCCCCTACTTGTGAAGCTCCCTCCTTTCTTCTAGGACATTGGCTCCTATAATGTCCCGGTTGTCGGCATTTGAAGCACACCACGTGCTCCTTGCTCTTCTTGGTGGGGACACCAGCATCGTTGACTTTTTCATTGACTTTTGGTGCCGGAGGAGCTTTCTTAACTCTTTTCGGACACTTACTCTTATAGTGTCCGGATTCCCTACACTCAAAGCATATTATATGATTTTTATTTACAATTGACATGCTTGAGTTACCTATGGTGGTGGTAGGTGCCGGAATTGGAGCTTCTTCATCTTGACTAGATGTCGAAGCTTTCTCTTGTTGCTCCGGAGTGGAAATTCTTTCCTCCCCCTCAATCCTAGAGGTGGAAGTGTCTTCTACTTCTTCCACCTCCTCTTCCACCGATCTGGAAGTTGACTCCTCTTCAATTTCCGATTCCTCACTTTCTCTTGAGGATGATGAACTCTCTTCATCCTCTTCCTTATCTTCTTATACTTGTACCATGTGGGGCTTCTCATTGAACTTGGCTAATTTGTCCCATAGCTCCTTGGCATCAAGATATTCACCTAGCTTAGACAAAACATCATTAGGTATCAAATCTTCTAAAAGTTTTGATACCTTGGCTTCGGTTTTGAATTTTTTCCATTGCTCTTGAGTCCATTTCTTCAACTTGAGGACTTGTCCCTTCCTATCCCGAGGAGGTTCAAAACCTTCTACGAGGATGAACCAATCCTCTATATCCATCATCAAGAATGTCTCCATTCTTGTTCTCCACGCTGAAAAGTCTTCTCGATCATATGGCGGTGGAGTGTTGATGTCCCATCCAAGCTTTTCTTGGAATTCCATCTTCCCTCTAGCCTTTTAGCTCCAGGCGGTTAATTCGTAGAAGAGCCCCGGGCTCTGATACCAAATGTAGGATATTTGAGGCCGCTAGAGGGGGGGAGGGGTGAATAGCGTCGCGCTCGTTTGATAATGGAATTCATTGTGTTTGTCTCTACAATTTCGTTAGCGCAGCGAAAATAGAGAAATAATAATGATAACGAAATATACAACACGCAAACACAAATATTTAATGTGGTTTGGAACCGAACGGTTCCTACTCCACGAATTGGGTTCGTACGAACCCTAGCGATGTCAATCACACACCACTATGATAAACACTCCTTCTCGACACAAGTCGGAGGCGGAGAAACCCCTTACAAGTGATCTTACAATAGTAAGAAATAAAAACAAGCAATTACAACAATTAATGCGAAAGACAAGTAAAGAAAAACTTTACAACACTTGCTTTTAATTGCTTGAATGCTTGGTTGTTTGATTAGCACTTGGAGACCAGATTTGCAGCAACAAATCGCCCCTAAAGCTCTCAAAAACCGGATCCATTTTTCTCCATCACAAGCTCCTTTTATAGCTTCAACCTGTGCTAGAAAATGTCGATCAGTCGACTGCTCGGGACCATCAGTCGACTGATCACACTATTGCTGTGAGACAACGGTGTAATCCACGTTGGAAAAATCCAACGGCTAGGACATCAGTCGACTGATCATACATATCAGTCGACTGATGAAGCATCACTCGACTGCTCATCCCAGCGGTCGAGTGAGACTCCATTCTATGCCCTAAAATCGAGATCGATTAATCGATCACAAGATCGATCATCGCTGCTCAATCGATCGATCGCTTCATCTATGGCGTCATCGCTAGGGCAATTCCCGCAGTCAAACTCTAGTTGACTATGCCAGTCGACTGCCACATGGCATCAGCCGACTGGCACGCCTCAAACATGAAGTTTTAGCCCAAGTATGGTGCCCCCATACTTGCTAGACCACCCTTAGCCTAGACCTAAGCCTTCTAGACACCTCCATCAGCCTTATGCCTCTCGGATCCCTCAAAGTCATCCATGACTTGTTCATCCATCGCGCTAGCCTTCAGGTGCTTCCATCGGCTATGTCATGCTAATGGTGTCTACACTGCCAAGGCACATTAGATTTACGCTGCCAAGACTCCGCTTAGACTTTACGCCGCCAACCATTGGACTTATGCTGCCAAAACTCCCGCTTGGACTTTACGCTTCCAATATCAAACCCCTTGGACTTCTCAAATGCCAAGACTCAAGCTTGGACTTTCCCTTTCCAACCCATGTTGGACTTTCCATGCCAAGACCCATGCTTGGACTTTCCCAAATGCCAAGTGTCCCACTTGGACTTTCCATGCCAAGTACCCATGACTTGGACTTTCCATAACCACATGGTCAACCCTAGTCAACCATCAAAGTCACCCTCGAGTCAAACTCGAGTCCAGTTAACATAACCCCGGTTGATTGTATAAACAATCTTTCCAAAATATCAAAAGACATTATTGTCAAACATCAATGTCAACTTACTTTGTCAAACATCAAAACATCTCTCGAGTCAAACTCGAGTCTGGTCAATCGTGACCTGGGCCGATTGCACCAACACCTTCATCTCCTCTATCTCCTCAGATGTTCTAAGACACATCTCCTTAGATAAAGGAACTCCATGCCTGAAAGGTAGAAAACCCATCTTGGAGTATGCTAAAATGATCCATAATCGTGTCTATATATGAAGCTTGGGATAAGCACAACATCCTTTTCCTGCGATCTCTTACAACCTTGATCCCAAGGATGTGTCCCACTTCTCCCAAGTCCTTCATATCAAACTGTTTGGACAACCATACCCTTATATCCGATAACACCTTGATATTGTTACCAATCAACAAAATATCATCTACGTATAGTACAAGAAATACCACTACGATTCCGTCACATCTCTTGTATACACAAGACTCATCCGGACTTTGAATAAATCCATAAGACTGGATTACTTCTTCAAATCGGATGTTCCAAGACCTCAAAGCTTGCTTCAATCCATAAATGGACCGATTAAGCTTACATACAAGATGCTCTTTGCCCTTCGCAATGAATCCCTCTGGTTGCTTCTTATAGATGTTTTCCTCAAGACTTCCATTAAGGAAAGTTGTCTTGACATCCATCTGCCATAACTCATAATCCATATGAGCTGCAATGCATAAGAGAATCCGGATAGACTTAAGCATGGCTACCGGCAAAAAGGTCTCCTCATAATCGATACCCTCTTTCTGAGTATATCCCTTCGTAACAAGCCTCGCTTTGAAGGTCTCAACCTTCCCATCTATTCCTCTCTTTCTTTTGTAGATCCACTTGCATCCAATGGTTTTTACACCATTGGGTGGTTCTACTAGCTCCCAGATCTGATTTGAATTTATAGATTCAATCTCAACATTCATTGCAGTTTACCAAGATACTGCATCTTTATCATGGATTGCCTTGTCATATGTCCAGGGATCTGATTCATGTTCGCCAGGGACCAAATCAGAAGATTCTCCCAAGAACATGAATCTATTAGGCTGTCTCACAACCCTCCCACTACGATGAGGTATCACCTGTGTATCCTCTATGATACGCGGTGCAGTGACTTGTGGTATATCCTCTTGTACCGGTGGTACTGAAGAAGTGACTTTCCCTTTTATTTCCTCTAGAACAATCTTACTCATGTGCTTGTGGTTCATCACATAGTCTTCCTCTAGAAATCTGGCGTTCGTACTAACGATCACCCTCTGATCTCTAGGACTATAAAACAAACCACCTTTCGTTCCTCTAGGATAGCTAACGAACATTCGCACTTCTGTATGAGGTTCCAACTTACCAGCATCTGCCTTCAGCACATGTGTTGGACTCCCCCAAATCCGAATATGTATTAGACTGGGATTTCGCCCAGTCCGTAATTCTATGGGAGTCAAAGGCACTGATTTAGATGGAACCAAGTTCAGAATGTACACCACAGTATCTAGAACATATCCCAGAACGAATCTGGCAATTCAGAATAACTCATCATCGATCTAACCATCTCCATAAGAGTCCTATTCCTTCGCTCTGCTACACCATTCTGCTGGGGTGTGCCAGGTGTAGACAATTGGGATTGAATCCCTGCCTCTAATAAGTAATTCCTAAACTCTCCCAAGAGGTACTCACTACCACGATCAGATCGTAGTGTTTTGATACTTTTACCTTGACGTTTCTCCACATCAGCCTTGAATTCTTTGAACTTGTCAAAGCATTCAGACTTACGACCCATCAAGTAAATGTATCCATATCTCGAATAATCGTCTATAAAAGAGACGAAATGCTCAAAACCACCTCTAGCCTGGATAGACATAGGACCACACTGTTGGTGCAGTGGGCACCTAAGTCGAACCTAAGTTTTGATTATAGCAAACGATATAAAGTTAAGCTTATATTATTATCTCACGAGCTAAATCAAGTGTGCAGAAAAGTCTCAATGCTGGAGCTGAAGGCTAGCGACACCCGGAGGAAGCCGCGGTGGTCAGGCGACGCTCGAGTTACTTCGGAGGGAGCCGAAGGAATCGAGTGGAAGGCCGGAAGCAAAAGTGACACGTAAGTATCGAGGTAAGCTCGTGTGTGCGAGCGTAAGTGAGGTAGTATCCTCTTTACGGGGATGATCTTAGGTGACGATCCGACCCAAGACTTCCCATGGAAGGTCTATGTTGAGATCGGACGACAAGTGGCCGTCGAATCCACTTATATTTTGAGCTAACTCTTTATTGTAGTCAAAAATTCTGGCCATCAGTTCAACCGGCCAGTTCAACCAGTGGTCAAAAATCAGCCTCGAGGAGTCAAGCTTTATCACCATTTTTCAAGGAGTTTTGTGCCCATTTGTGATTGGTTGAAGACCCATTCGTTGAGGGGCTTAAAGGCTATAAAAGGAGGGCCAAACCTAGGGTTTCATCCTTAATTCTAAGTGCTCAAAAGCCTCCGTTACGCTGCAACTCTCCGACGACTCTACAACAACGAAGTGCTGCCAACAACCCTAGCTTAAAGTTTCTTTTGTTTAGTTGTTGGTATAATCTTAATTTGTTATTGCTTTCAATATTGCAATTCTTTTTAATCGAGACTTTTCGTTGCATTTTACTTTAATAGAAGAGAGGGTTTGTCTCTCTATCTTTTTGCTTCGAAGGCTTTTGTAATCGTAAAACTCCTACCTCCAATGAGGAGAAGTGTTTTAGTGAATTGCCCTCCGTACATGGTCTAGGACCGTTAGGGCCTTGGAGTAGTAGCCGAAGGCTACAAACCAAGTAAAAAAACTATTTGTCTCATTTAGTTTTTATTTACATTTCCGCTGCGTTTAATTGTCTATCGAACGATTTAAAAGAAAAGTTTTTATCGCTATTCACCCCCCCCTCTAGCGATCCGCTTCGATCCAACAATTAGTATCAGAGCCAGGGGGTGCTAAGATTTGGTGAAACCACCAATCTAGCCATTTTTCACAGATTTATTTTTCTTTTATTTCTGTTTATTTCTGATTTATTTCGCTTTGTTAAATTTACTCCCGCACTACTAATCCAAGACGCGAGTCTTGGTACTTTGTTTTGTGTTTTTGTCGTTGCTAGTTTCTTCGTCTTCGTCCCTTTTTGTCTTTTGTTCTAATGACCCATCTTGAGGGTTTTAGCACCGTCCGACCTCCATTTTACAATGGAGATGACTTCCGTTATTGGAAGGGTCGGATGGAATGCTTTCTCAAAACCCAAATCGAGATGTGGATCATAATCCAAACGGGTTTCACACTTCCGACTAATGAAGTGGGTGACTCCTTGGATTATGATCAATGGACCATTGCGACAAAACGACAAGTCAAAGCCAACGCCAAGGCAACACAAATCCTCCAATGCGGCTTGTCCAAGGAGGAGTTAAATCGCGTCGGCCCCTTCATTAGTGCAAAGGACCTTTGGACAAAGCTGATCGAGTTACACGAAGAATCGGATCAAGCTAAGGTTTGCAAACATGATTTGTTGTTCAATAAATTATACACACTAAAAATGCAAGAACACGAGTCCGCGACGCAACTCCATGCCCGTGTCCAAGACATAGTCAACAACCTACACGCAATCGGGCAAAAGATCGAAAACCGCGACCTTATAAGGTATGTTCTAAACTCTTTTCCGAGGACTACCTTGTGGGCATCCATGGTCGATGCCTACAAGGTCTCCAAGGACCTTTCTAAACTTAGATTAGATGAACTCTTTTTGGATTTTGAATTACATGAACTTCCAACTCGGAACCGAGAGAGTATAGCCTTGTTTGCGAGTTCAAAGAAGAAGAAAATCGCAAGCAAGCCACCAACCGAGGAGGAAGATGAGTCCGAAGAAGAAGTTGACCCGGAATTGACTGTCGAACTAATGAACCTAGCTCGAAGGATAGCCAAGGGATGAAAGCGAACCACAACTCGACCCAAACAAGGTAAGCCTAAAAGTTCTAATATTAGGTGTTATGAGTGTAACAGGTTTGGACATATAAAGTCCGAGTGCCCCAAGCTCAACCACCAAGCACCTAAGCACAAGAAGGCCCTCAATGTGACATGGGAAGAAGCGTCATCCGAAGAAGACGAAGACCACGTCTTCATGGCGAAATCGATTGAGTCCGACACGGAGACCGAACCTGAACTTGAGTCAGAACCTGAGGATGACTCGGACTCTGGCTACCTTCAAGTCAAGCCACGGATACGCATCCGGTTCAAAAGATACCCTTAAGGTGAGTCGAACCTTATTTAATACTTTACATAATACGGTTAGGTTTTTGTCTAGGAAGTTAGCTAAGTCCGAGTCCAAGGTCGAGACCCTGGTTGAGGAAGTTAAACTCCTCAAACATGAGGTCTCCCTAACCTCTTCGACTAGTCGAGTTCAAGAGAAGGACTCAACTCGGGTTGAAAAACTCGAAGTTGAGAACTCACTCTTGAAAAGTCAAGTCGAAGATCTTAGGAATACGTTGGAAAGGTTTACTTTGGGATCCAAAGGACTTGACCTCCTACTTGGATCGCAAAGGGCCATGTACAACAAGGCCGGACTAGGGTTTAGCTCAAACATGACCAATAAGTCGTATATGTCAATCGTAAGTAGACATAAAAAATGTGTCCAAGCATGGGTCCCTAAGACCACTTTGATTTCAACTCTAGGATCCAACTCGTACTGGGTTCCCAAGGACCAAATCCACTATGTGGATAGACCGAACCAATTCAATGGTCTATGGGGAGCCAGTACAAAACATGTTTGTGTTTTAACTTAGAAATTGCATGCTTAGATTTTTATTGTTTTTTTTTCTTTCGTGAACTCACTTAGAACACGTAAATAACCAACTAAAATCCTTCGAAAAGATTGAGCCTCGGGGAGCCTCTTTTCAAATAACCAACTAAAGCCTTCGAAAAGATTGAGCCTCGGGGAGCCTCTTTTCAAATAATCAACTAAAATCCTTCGAAAAGATTGAGCCTCGGGGAGCCTCTTTTCAAAAATAACTAGTTAGACACGGAAATAATTTTAGGTGAGTCAAGTCATCATTTTCTTGAAAATGGCTTTGTATAAGGAAGTGGTCGATGATCCGATAAAAGAAGGCCCCTGTGCCTCGCCATGACCTGGAAGCCATGATCTTGAAAAGGTAAACTTGACAAGCCTAGGGTCAAATCCAAATCTAACATTACTTAAACATAAATGCACTTAATCAACTTAATTGGAAGTCATCTCACAAAGAACACATAAGTATAACATGCTTGATCATATAGACTCCGGCGAGATGACCTAGGTTTAACAACTTACAACCAATTTTTTTAAAAAAAATATAATAATCTAACATCCAATCTAACCACCTTGTGTGTAGGATCAATGGATGTTAGGCGTTGTACTCGACACATGATCGAGGATCAACTCAAATTCAAGCTTCGATTCAAGCGACAAGGATCGGTAGCCTTTGGGAATAACGGCAAGCTCAAAATCATCGGATCGGTGATATCGAGCTTAACTCAATTTTGTTATTAAAAATGTATTACTTGTAGAGAATTTTGAATATAACTTAGCGTAAGCCAATTATGTGACAATAATTATAAGGTCGTATTTTTAGAAAATGAATGTGTAATTAAAACAAATGAAACTAAAACAATACTCAAAGGAACTAGGACAAATAACATTTATACAATTAACTTAATCAAATCCTCACCAAATGTCTTATGACACAGAAGAGGAATCATGGTTGTGGCACCGATGACTCGGTCACTCACTAAGACTCGTCCACAAGATGAGTCGAGTGGCCTAGTCGGAGGCTTACCCAACCTTAACAATTTGGTTAATAAAATCTGTAATGCTTGTCAACAAGGAAAACAACCTAGGACACAACACAAGTTAACTAACCAGAAGCAGACCTCAAGTGTACTTGAGCTCCGCATATGGATCTATTCGATTCACATGGAGCCAAGTCACTCAATAAAAGTCAATATTGCTTAGTCATAATTGGCGACTATTCCAGTTTACTCAGGTTAGGTTCATCAAACATAAAAATGATACCTAGATCAATTAATCAATTTATTCAAATTAATCGAGAATCAAAAAACCTTAAGGTTAAAAGAATTAGAAGCGATCATGGTGGTGAATTCAAAATCAAAGGTTCACCGACTTCGTAACCTAAACGGATACCACCATGAATTCTCTTGCCCTAGGACCCTCAACAAAATGGCCTAGTGGAGCGGAAAACCGAACTCTACAAGAAGCCGCTAGGACCATGTTGAGCGGATATGACCTACGATAGGTTTTGGGCGTGAAAGCCGTGAATACATGCTATGTCCAAAATAGAATCCTTATGGTAAAGAGGCACCTTAAGATCTCATACGAGATTTATCACGATAAAATACCTAACATCAAGTACTTTAGGGTATTTGGGTGTAAGGTACATATCCTAAACACTAAGGATTACCTAGGGAAATTTACATCCAAGACCACGACCGGAATCTTTCTAGGATACTCGACTACAAGTCGAGCTTATAGAGTATATAACCACGACACCCTTAGAGTCGAGGAGACTATCAATGTAGTATTTGATGAAGGACATGAACCTAAAAAACCCCCGACAACCCCAATTAGCGAGCCGATTCATACTAGACCTAACTCTGATCCGGAGATCAGGTCTAGTGTTAATCCTAACCTAAGTCAACCAAGTCACTCTATTGATCAAGTGATAGATGACTCCAACCAAACTAATGTTCAACCAAGTCACCCCATTGATCAAGCATTAGGTGACACAAACCCAACCCAATCTAGGATTCAGACTAACCACCCTATCGATCAAGTGATAGGAGATCCTAATCTAGGAGTTCGAACTAGAGCATCCTATAGGAACCTTAGTCAAATTTCCTTAATTTCAAAGATAGAACCCAAATCAATTGAACAAGCTCTTCTTGATCTCGATTGGATTATTGCAATGCAAGAAGAGCTAGCTCAATTTACTAGGAATGAAGTGTGGGAATTAGTACCACCACCTAAAGACAAAACGATAATTGGAACAAGGTGGGTGTTTCGAAATAAGCTTGATGATAAAGGTGAAGTAGTTAGAAACAAGGCTAGGTTAGTCGCCAAAGGGTTTAGTCAAGTCGAAGGCTTAGATTACGACGAAACCTATGCCCTAGTAGCTAGACTCGAATCCATTCGAATGTTGCTAGCTTATGCCGCACATCGAGGATTTAAGCTATTTCAAATGGATGTTAAGTCGGCATTCTTAAATGGATACATTAAAGAAGAAGTTTATGTTAGCCAACCCCCCGGGTTCGAAAATCTAGATAAACCCGACCATGTTCTAAAACTTAAGAAAGCTCTCTATGGACTTAAACAAGCTCCTCGAGCTTGGTACGAGAGACTTTCAATCCATCTTAAGTCAAAAGGGTTTAACCAAGGCTTGTTGACCCAACTCTCTTCGTAAAAACCTTAGGTAAAGAAATATTCATAGCTCAAATTTACGTAGACGATATAATTTTTGGAACCTCTAACTCAGCCTTACTAAACGAGTTCGTTTCACTCATGGAAAGTGAGTTTGAAATGAACTTGGTAGGCGAGTTAAGTTTCTTTTTAGGTCTACAAATTAAACAAACTAAGGATGGTATATACCTATATCAACAAAAATACACTAAGGAGTTAATTAAAAGATTTGGAATGCAAGACGCTAAGATAATAAACACCCCAATGGCGATTAATGTTAACATAGGAGAGGACCTAGAAAGTAAGTCCATTGACTTAAAGTACTATAGGAGCGCGATAGGAAGTCTCCTATACTTAATCATCGACGACATCCTATTCATAAGTAGTATGTGCGCCACATTTCAAACCTGTGCTAAGGAGTCTCACCTAACCCTAGTTAAGCGTATCCTTAGATATCTTAAGGGTACACTTAACGTTGGTATTTGGTACCCTAGATCTACGGAGTTCGAACTAATCGGCTACTCCGATTCGGATTATGCCGGTAGTAAACTTGATAGAAAGAGCACGAGTGGTTGTTGTCAACTACTCGGCTCAAGTCTAGTGAGTTGGTGCAGTAGGAAGCAACATTGTGTTGCCTTATCTACCACCGAAGCCGAATACGTTGCGATGGGTGAGTGTGTAACTCAGCTTCTTTGGATGAAGCACACTCTCCGAGACTTTAGGTTGGACTTCACCAAAACTAAAATTTTTGTAGACAACATAAGTTCGATAAATCTAACTAAGAACCCTATATTCCATTCAAGGACAAAGCATATAGAGGTAAAACACCATTTCATTCGAGAACATGTAGCCAACGGCTCCATACAACTCGAATATGTTGACTCGAAGTCTAACCTAGCAGACATATTTACTAAACCACTACCCGAAGCTGAATTTAGTCTCTTGAGATGAGGATTAGGCATGAGAGTAATAGAATAGGAACTTACAAATTATATTTTCTTACTACTATTTCTTATTTTTTTTCATGGAACTAGCATAGGACATACCTTAGATATCATGCACCTATAGATTTAAGGAGCCAATACATCTCACAACACATAGGACTAATGTGTTTGTGTACTTAGCCACGTAGATGGGCGTGAGATGTTAGGACCTTACTCCTGGTTCCAGATGTAGAGCTAGTGCATCGCTATGAACCACGGAGTATAATCATACCGACTCTGACCAGGACTTATTGATCCTTCATATCAATCAAGCCAAATATGAGTCGAACATTTTATAGATGAACTTATTTTCAGTATATTATTTTTAAAAATAAAAATGTGGAACATGCTTGGACTTTAAATTTAACATTTATTTTGTTTTCCACACACCCCTTACTCTTTTCGATATACGGCAAAAGGGGGAGAAAAAGGAGAAAAAGGACAAAAGTTAAGGGGTTAAATTTTTTTTTTTGATAACTTACCTCTTACTTCATAATTAAACCAAAAGTTAACTTTAAGTTTTGAAAACTTATTTAACTTTTAACAAAAGGCCAAGGTTAAGAAATTATTTGGTTTCTTAACTTAAAACTTATTTTAAACACTATGGCCAATATTAAGTAATTTCGGTTACTTAATTCTTTTTCTTAGTAGCACATATCAAGGGGGAGAGTTAAAACCCTTTCTCAAGTACTCACCCTCGGTCAAGGGGGAGGATTCCTCAAGGGGGAGCACTTGAAAAAGAATTTTTTATACTCCTACTCATTCATGCATAATCTCATACTTATTTTTGTCTTAACTTTGTATGTGGGTTTGCCATAAATCAAAAAGGGGGAGATTGTTGGTGTAGTGGGCACCTAAGTCGAACCTAAGTTTTGATTATAGCAAACGATATAAAGTTAAGCTTATATTGTTATCTCACGAGCTAAATCAAGTGTGCAGAAAAGTCTCAATGCTGGAGCTGAAGGTTAGCGACACCCGGAGGAAGCCGCGGTGGTCGGGCGACATTCGAGTTACTTCGGAGGGAGCCGAAGGAATCGAGTGGAAGGCCGGAAGCAAAAGCGACACATAAGTATCGAGGTAAGCTCGTGTGTGCGAGCGTAAGTGAGGTCGTATCCTCTTTACGGGGATGATCTTAGGCGACGATCCGACCCAAGACTTCCCATGGAAGGTCTATGTTGAGATCGGACGGAAAGTGGCCGTCGAATCCACTTATATTTTGAGCTAACTCTTTATTGTAGTCAAAAATCCTTGCCATCAGTTCAACCGGCCAGTTCAGCGGCGCCCGATTCAACCGGCGATTCAAGCGCGATTCAACGATGGTCAAAAATCAGCCTCGAGGAGTCAAGCTTTATCACCATTTTTCAAGGAGTTTTGTGCCCATTTGTGATTGGTTGAAGACCCATTCGTTGAGGGGCTTAAAGGCTATAAAAGGAGGGCCAAACCTAGAGTTTCATCCTTAATTCTAAGTGCTCAAAAGCCTCTGTTACGCTGCAACTCTCCGACGACTCTACAACAATGAAGTGCTGCCAACAACCCTAGCTTAAAGTTTCTTTTGTTTAGTTGTTGGTATAATCTTAATTTGTTATTGCTTTCAATATTGCAATTCTTTTTAATCGAGGCTTTTCATTGCATTTTACTTTAATAGAAGAGAGGGTTTGTCTCTCTATCTTTTTGCTTCGAAGGCTTTTGTAATCGTAAAACTCCTACCTCCAACGAGGAGGAGTGTTTTAGTGAATTGCCCTCCGTACACGGTCTAGGACCGTTAGGGCCTTGGAGTAGTAGCCGAAGGCTACGAACCAAGTAAAAAAACTATTTGTCTCATTTAGTTTTTATTTACATTTCCGCTGCATTTAATTGTCTATCGAACGATTTAAAAGAAAAGTTTTTATCACTATTCACCCCCCCCTCTAGCGATCCGCTTCGATCCAACACACACAAATCAGAATGAACCAATTCTAACACATCTTTGGCTCTATACCCCTTGGCTTTAAAAGGCCTCTTGGTCATTTTACCCTCCAAGCAAGATTCGCAGGTTGGGAAATCCTCCACCACTAATGAACCCAGAGGTCCATCATCTATCAACCTTTGAATTCTGCTTAGGTTAATATGACCAAGCCTAAGATGCCAAAGATATGTTTCGTTCATCTTCGAAGGTTCTTTTCTCTTATTGGAATTAGAAGATGAGTTATTAACTTCTATTTGCATCGTGGGAGCTTTTGGTTCGAGTGTATACAAATTTCCTATCAATGAACCAGAATAGATAATGTCCCTATTCCTTTTTATAACAACTCTGTCATTAAAAGAAATAGAATATCCATCTATAAACAATTTAGAAACCGAAATTAAATTCTTTCTAAATAAAGGTACATAAAGGCAATTCTTAAGAATCAAAACTTTATTTTTCTCAAAAGACAAAATAAACATCTCCCACTGCAACAGCTGCCACCTTCGTGGCATTGCCCAAGTAAACGGTAATCTCCCCTTTAGCTAGTCGTCGGGTTTCCTGGAACCCCTGCAAAGTATTGCAGACATGATCAGTGGCTCCCGTATCTACACACTAGGTGCCGGTAGATAACACCGCTTAACCATGTTTCAACGACTAGACCAATGGATATACCTTTGTTCTGCTTCCGATTGAAACAATCCTTCTTCCAATGTCCATCCTGCTTGCAAGTGAAGCACTTGCCTTTCAGCTTCTTCACTTGTCCCTGAGATCCTCCCATCACCTATGCCACAGCTTGTTTCTTCTTCTTCTTGCCTTTTGGCTTAGAAATAGAAACCTTTTGAGCAACCATGGCCTGAGCCTGAGCAAGCCCTTCTGTTGCCTGGAGAATGACATCGACCTGGGTTTCCCCATTGATCTCAGCTCCAAGGACTTCCATCTCATTCGCAGGCTTATGAGGACACTCTTTGAAAAGTACATACTTGTACTCCTCAACAGTTAAGACAATATCTAGATTCCCTTTTCCAATCAACATAATTATGTACAGTAAGTTTATTTTCCTTTAGTATCACAACAAGTGGACTGAAAGTCATTTTTGAAAATCCTAAGAATCACATAGATCATTACTTTAGATTTCAAAAAATTATTGATTCCTCAAACAATAAAATTTTAAAATCAACCTGTTGGGTTTTTCCGAGCCGCAAAAACCGCTTTTTGCGTTGCGGAAACCTCGGAAGCCCCGGCCACGGATCCGTGCGAAGTATAAAAATATAAAAACATGTATGTGCTTACAAAAACCCTAGATCTACCTTAGATCTAAGAGGTTAAAACATTACCCTCGTAGCGATGCCCTTCGCTTATCCCGCTCGTCCAAAAGTTCGCCGGAACTCGAGAGTGTCAAGTGCACACTCCTCTATTGGTATCCACACAAGCAATAGGTGGAGAAAAATGCCTTAGAGTGTGCTAGCACTCCTTTAGGAATTTCGGCCAAGGAGAGGTTGGGAGAGGTAGATCTTGAGAGAAAGAGCACCAAGGTTGAAGATGAAGTTAAGAGTGTAACTCACCAAATGAATTCACCACACATAACCCCCAAAGTGGCCGGCCACTTCATGGAAGGGGGGGGGAGGTTACATGCATGCATGTAACTCCCATGACCCTTGGTCTCCCTCATGATGTGGCACCAATTGACAAAGTCAATGATGATGTGGAGCATCATCATTGGCCGGCCATGCCAAGTCATCATCATGACATGGCATTTGGTCAAGTCAAACTTGACCTTTCATCTTCCCTCTCAAGTCAAGTCAAACTTGACCTCTAATCTCCCATGGTTGATCAAATCTAACCACTTGACTCAAGTCAATTTAATTTAATGAATCTCTATTCATTTAATTTAAATTGATTTGATGAATCAAATCTAAATTAGACTCATTCAACACTTGAATCAACTTGAGTCTAACTCAATTAGTCTAATTTGGATTACTCTTAATCCAATTTGGTTCATCCCATGAACCTAATCCTCATGGTTCATTATATGAACCTAATCTCCATCTAATTGCTCTTATGTGTGTGACCCTATAGGTTCTTGTAACGTTGGCAATGTCCCTAAACCGATTTAGGAACATAAGCAATGAGCGGTATCTAGCAACACATCATTGCTACCCAAGTTACAAGAATGTTGAGCTCCAACATCACCTTTGTGACTACTAATTGTGACTCTCACAATATGTGACAATGTCCCTCTATCCTTGACATCTAGATTGACCAATCGAGGCATAGACCGTGTAATCCTCGGTACAATCTAAATCTTGATCTCCAAGTAGACTCACTCTAATCAAATGAGCTCAATATCTCATATTGACTCAGTTGGGCATGGCCATGCACTTCGTGGTCTCACTCTATCAAGAATATCGATGTCACTCCCGTCATATAGGAGGGATAGATCCCATCTACATCACTCACATCCCTCCGCATAATTCGTTACATACCCAGTAATCGCCTTTATAGTCCACCCATTTACGGGTGACGTTTGACGAAGCCAAAGTATGCAATTCCTTATGTAGGGAACCATGGTGACTTCAGGTCTAAGGACTAATAGTCATACTAATAGCCACATGAGAAAGTATATGACACTCATATAACGATCCATGATACTTTCTCATGGCGGGTCATTCAGTATACATTCTCCAATGCATACCCATGTGTCAACTCGATATCTCATATCCATGACTTGTGAGATCAAGTCATCGTTTTGACCTACATGCTAGTCTCTACGCATTAACATTGTCCCTGAATGTTAATACTCGACTAGGAATGATTAAGAGCAGTGTTCTCTATATCATCTCATTATCGATTCAACCAATCGATTGATATAGATAAGAACCTACTACTCAAGGACATTATTATATTTAGTTATTTGGCACCAATACAAGTAAATATAATAACCATGCCTTTATAAATAGTAATAAGATACAATAAAGTCCATACAACAATCATCACATGATTGGCTCTAGGGCTTTCACTAACAATCTCCCACTAGCACTAGTGCCAATCACCGTAGTATCAAATACCCAATGACCTAGTGTGACCATCATGCTTTTTCTGTGCCAAAGCCTTGGTCAAGGGATCTGCGATGTTAGCCTCTGTGGGTACTCTGGAAATATTCACATCTCCTCTATCGATAATCTCTCAAATGAGATGGAAGCACCGATATATTTGGCCTCTGTTGTAGAATCAGCAACTGTGTCCTGCCTGGAACTATTCCAGCTCACAGCGCCACTATTAAAGCAAAACACGAACCCTGACTGTGATCTATAATCATCCTGGTCAGTTTGGAAGCTGGCATTGCTATAACCCTTTACACCTGGATCTGACTGGTATCTACTCGTCATGCTCAAAGCATACGAGACATCAGGACGAGTACATAGCATGACGTACATGATAGATCCTATAGCAGATGCGTAAGGGATCTTATCCATGCGGTCTCTCTCCTCTCTAGAAGAGGGACTTTGAGTCTTCGAAAGACTCACACCATGTGACATCGGCAGAAGTCCTTTCTTGGAATTCTACATGGCAAACCGAAGTAATACCGTGTCAATGTATGTACTCTGACTTAGGCCAAGCAATCTCTTAGATCTATCTCTATAGATCTTGATGCCTAGAATACAGGCTGCTTCACCTAAGTCTTTCATTGAGAAGCACGTCCCGAGCCAAGTCTTCATAGGCGTATGGCGAAGGGATGTCATTCAATAATGAGCGATGTCATCCACATACAATACAAGGAAGACAAGCTGTGTTCCCATTAACCCTCTTGTAGACAGGTTCATCTTCATTCTTGATGAAACCAAACTGTTTGATCGCATCATCGAATCGAAGATTCCAGCTCCGAGAAGCTTGCTTTAGCCCATAAATGGACCTTTGCAGCTTGCATACCTTCCCAGTATGCTGTGGATCTACAAAACCCTCAGGTTGTGTCATGTACACATCCTCGAGCAAGTTTCCATTCAGAAATGCGGTTTTGACATCCATCTGCCAGATCTCATAATCGTGGTATGCTGCAATAGCAAGCAAGATCCGAATGGACTTAAACATCGCCACTGGAGAAAAGGTTTCATCATAGTCAATACCATGAATTTGCTTGAAACCTTTAGCCACCAATCGGCCCTTATAGGTATGCGTAAGACCATCCATGTCAGTCTTTCTCCTAAAGACCCACTTACACCCAATGGGTTTGACCCCTTCAGGTGGATCAACCAAAGTCCATACTTGGTTGGTGTACATGGATTCCATCTCGGATCTCATGGCCTCTAGCCATTTCTTAGAATCTGGGCTCATCACAGCTTTCTGATAGGAGGTAGGCTCATTCTCAATGAGCATTACGTCATCATGGTCAGACAAGAGAAATGAATATCTCTCAGGCTGACGACATACCCTATCAGATCTGCGAAGAGGTAGGTCTACATGAACAGGTGGTTATTCCACAACTCTTTGTGCAATAACCTCATCACCCACAACACTTTGTGGTTCCTGTTCAACCTCCATCAAGGCCTCAGTGCTATGGTCCTTATCTTGAATTTCTTCAAGATCGAAGGTACTCCCACTAGTTTTTCTAAAAATAAAATCCCTTTCTAGAAAAACTCCAGTCTTTGCCACAAACACTTTGTGCTGACTGGGAATGTAGAAGTAATATCCCTTTGTATCCTTGGGATATCCAACAAAATAGCACCTATCAGATTTGGGTCCCAGTTTGTCTGAGACTTGACGTCATGGTGGGATTTCTCCCTATCCATATCGTATATGGTGTCTTTATCACAGCCTTGGATGGTACACGGTTAAGGGTAAAGGCTGCTGTGTCTAGAGCATATCCCCAAAAGGATATAGGAAGATCTGTGTGACTCATCATAGATCGTACCATATCTAATAGGGTACGATTCCTCCTTTCGGATACACCATTCCACTGTGGTGTTCCAGGAGGACTAAGTTGGGATAGAATCCCACACTCAGCTAGATAGTCACGAAACTCATGGCTAAGGTATTCTCCACCTTGATCTGATCGAAGTATCTTAATACTCTTGCCAAGCTGGTTTTGTACTTCATTCTTGAATTCTTTGAACTTTTCAAAGGATTCTGATTTATGTGTCATAAGATACACATAACCATATCTACTGAAGTCATCAGTAAATGTAATAAAGTACCTGTAACCACCTCTAGCAGCAACATTGAAAGGACCACATACATCACTATGTATAAGTCCTAACAAATCTGTTGCTCTTTCGCTATGTCCACTAAAGGGAGTCTTGGTCATCTTGCCTAAAAGGCAAGACTCGCATATCTCATATGATTCAAAATCAAATGAGTCTAGCAGCCCATCCTTATGGAGCTGAGATAAGCGACTCTCATTTATGTGACCTAAGCGACAATGCCAGAGATAGGTTTGGTTCAACTCATTTGACTTGAACCTCTTGGTACTTATGTTATAGATAGGGCTCTCTAAGTCTAGAAAGTAGAGTCCGTTCATTAGAGGTGCACTACAATAGAACATATCATTTAAATAAACTGAACAACATTTGTTCTTTATTATAAATGAAAAACCTTTCTTGTCCAAACAAGAAACTGAAATGATGTTCTTAGTTAAGGCAGGCACATAACAACATTCATCTAATTCTAATACAAGCCCAGAGGGCAGAGATAGATCATAAGTTCCTACAGCAACAGCAGCAACCCTTGCTCCATTGCCTACTCGTAGGTCCATCTCTCCCTTTGTCAATGCCCTGCTATTTCTCAGCACTTGCACATTGGTACAAATGTGAGATGCACATCCGGTATCTAATACCCATGATGAAGAAATAGATAGATTGACTTCTATAACATTTATACCTGAAGTAGAAGTCTCACTTCTTTTCTTCTTAAGATCTTCCAGGTATGCCTTGCAGTTACGCTTCCAGTGTCTTGCTTCCTTGCAGTGGAAGCAAGCCCCTTCCTTGGCTACCCCTCCTTTGGGTTTAAGTTCTTTGCCTTTGCCCTTGGCTTGGGACTTTCCCTTACCTTTAGGCTTGCCCTTGCCTTTCTTCTTCTGCACCATCAAAATGGTGTCAGATTTACCCTTCTTAAGGTTAAGCTCGTGATTCTCAACATCTTTGAGCATTTCAGGCAATGACTTATCAATTTCATTCATGTTATAATTCATGACAAATTGATTGAAGACTTGTGGCAAAGATTGCAAGATCAGGTCAGTGGCCAGCTCTTGGCCAAGTGGGAATCCCAGCCTTTGTAGGTTTTCTACGTACCCAATCATCTTGAGTACATATGTACCTACGGGAGTCCCTTCTTGCATCTTGGACCCAAATAATGCCTTAGAGACTTCATATCTCTCATGCCTAGCTTGTCCTTGATATAGTTGACGAAGATGTCCAACCATATCATAAGCATTCATGAACTCATGTTGCTTCTGAAGCTCAGAGTTCATGGTTGCGAGCATTAGACATGACACATCTAATGCATCATCTTGATGCTTCTTGTAAGCATCTTTGTCAGCTCGCGAGGCACTGGCAGGAGGTGCCTCCGGAATGGGCTGCTCCAGGACGTACAACTTCCTTTCTTGGGTGAGAATAATTCTCAAGTTCCTGTACCAGTCCAAGAAATTTGCTCCATTGAGCTTGTCCTTCTCAAGGACAGATCGCAGAGAGAGAGTGTTCGTGGTTTATCTACAACATACAATGCAGAGAATTAATATCATATTCCTTTTATCATTTAATTAGGCCTTTAATCAAATGATACTCCCACTGAATTATAGGAATTTTGTAGAATCGAGTTATGGATGTGGTCAAACCACATTTACTAGATTCATACAAACTAGCTATAATTCTTGCGGGACAAGATCCACATTATACTAAGCCTTGAGTTAGCTTTGGCTAAATCGCCCAAGACTTAGTACGATCGGTGGATAACACATTACCGATTACATCTCTATGCAACTCTTGTTTATAGGATCAAGACCCACATTTACAAAAGACCTTGAGTTAGCTTTGGCTAAATCGCCCAAGATTTAGTGTAAATGCGATCTTGACCTATCATTCCAACGATTGGAATATGCCTATAGTTCTACTCGATCCAATTGAGTTTAACTAGTTTTGCTCAATCTAATTGAGCTTACTCTAACCCAAGCGTGATAGGCGGGACCAAGATTGTCCCTCCGCACCCTACCAAGATAATATGCGTTGCTCTGCTTTGGCAGATTCAACAACAACAAATGATCGAGGTAGTGATGGGTATCAAGGCTCGGTAGGCATTTTCGAGTTGATTCGATTATGATCTAATCTAATCGTAATGTGTATCTTATACGCATTTAGGCCTTTATTATCCTATATTAGCATGCATCATATACATACATTCATTATTCTAGCATGCATCATATACATACAAGAAAATTATCCTAGCATGCATCATATACATACATACATTATTCTACTAGCATGCATCACATACATACAAGCAAAATCAATTAAATATATATATATATATATATCAACATATATATATATAAATAAATGTGATATAGTCATGGCCCTACTACGATCTTCTCAAGCCAATGAGAAGATCGGACGGTCAACCTAAGGCTAGCGGCTTCTCCAAGCGCTTCCTTTGACCGCCATGTGTCGTCGTCACCCTTCTCGTAATCTTGTCTTCGAGTGGACTTTCCACCGCTCCATTTTGTACATTACAAATATGAAACTTGAGTTACATTCGAGTCTAAAAACTAATTACAACTAGAATATCAAAAGAAGAGGTACGACGCGCAGGTCGCATACACTATACAACACGCACAACCACAAAACGGCACGCAGGCCGTATTATGAATTACAACACACATAATCCAATCAAATTGGGGTCATTGGGCCATGACAATCACAGAATAATACATAATTCTAAATTATGTATTTTTTACAGAAATTTCTATAATTTTTCCTAATTTGTTTTTCAAATTAATGAGTCACATCTCTGTAACGGTCCCGCTAAGCGGTTTCCGGGCGCGATCGCGGGACATTGTCCCTTCGGGGATAGGGGAAGCGCCCCTACTCGCAAAATAAACTTCACGAGTGTCCCTAAAATGATCTTACATCAACTTAAGTCGCTGTCCCAAAAACCTAAAGCGAGAACTCGCCGATTCGGAGAGTTTTTCTTGACGGTTGAAGCCTACAAGTGTCCCAACACTTGTTGCTTCGACTCTTTGAGAAAAATACCCAAAAATTCTATAAAATTAGGAAATTTAAAGAAACATATAAATCTGTAATTTTTTATATCTAATACAAAATTACAAAAATGAAACACATACATGCTTCGCACGTGGCTCTGATACCACTGTTGGGTTTTTCCGAGCCGCAAAAACCGCTTTTTGCGTTGCGGAAACCTCGGAAGCCCCGACCACGGATCCGTGCGAAGTATAAAAATATAAAAAAATGTATGTGCTTACAAAAACCCTAGATCTACCTTAGATCTAAGAGGTTAGAACATTACCCTCGTAGCGATGCCCTTCGCTTATCCCGCTCGTCCAAAAGTTCGCCGGAACTCGAGAGTGTCAAGTGCACACTCCTCTATTGGTATCCACACAAGCAATAGGTGGAGAAAAATGCCTTAGAGTGTGCTAGCACTCCTTTAGGAATTTCGGCCAAGGAGAGGTTGGGAGAGGTAGATCTTGAGAGAAAGAGCACCAAGGTTGAAGATGAAGTTAAGAGTGTAACTCACCAAATGAATTCACCACACATAACCCCCAAAGTGGCCGACCACTTCATGGAAGGGGGGGGGGGAGGTTACATGCATGCATGTAACTCCCATGACCCTTGGTCTCCCTCATGATGTGGCACCAATTGACAAAGTCAATGATGATGTGGAGCATCATCATTGGCCGGCCATGCCAAGTCATCATCATGACATGGCATTTGGTCAAGTCAAACTTGACCTTTCATCTTCCCTCTCAAGTCAAGTCAAACTTGACCTCTAATCTCCCATGGTTGATCAAATCTAACCACTTGACTCAAGTCAATTTAATTTAATGAATCTCTATTCATTTAATTTAAATTGATTTGATGAATCAAATCTAAATTAGACTCATTCAACACTTGAATCAACTTGAGTCTAACTCAATTAGTCTAATTTGGATTACTCTTAATCCAATTTGGTTCATCCCATGAACCTAATCCTCATGGTTCATTATATGAACCTAATCTCCATCTAATTGCTCTTATGTGTGTGACCCTATAGGTTCTTGTAACGTTGGCAATGTTCCTAAACCGATTTAGGAACATAAGCAATGAGCGGTATCTAGCAACACATCATTGCTACCCAAGTTACAAGAATGTTGAGCTCCAACATCACCTTTGTGACTACTAATTGTGACTCTCACAATATGTGACAATGTCCCTCTATCCTTGACATCTAGATTGACCAATCGAGGCATAGACCGTGTCATCCTCGGTACAATCTAAATCTTGATCTCCAAGTAGACTCACTCTAATCAAATGAGCTCAATATCTCATATTGACTCATTTGGGCATGGCCATGCACTTCGTGGTCTCACTCTATCAAGAATATCGATGTCACCCCCGTCATATAGGAGGGATAGATCCCATCTACATCACTCACATCCCTCCGCATAATTTGTTACATACCCAGTAATCGCCTTTATAGTCCACCCATTTACGGGTGACGTTTGACGAAGCCAAAGTATGCAATTCCTTATGTAGGGAACCATGGTGACTTCAGGTCTAAGGACTAATAGTCATACTAATAGCCACATGAGAAAGTATATGATACTCATATAACGATCCATGATACTTTCTCATGGCGGGTCATTCAGTATACATTCTCCAATGCATACCCATGTGTCAACTCGATATCTCATATCCATGACTTGTGAGATCAAGTCATCGTATTGACCTACATGCTAGTCTCTATGCATTAACATTGTCCCTGAATGTTAATACTCGACTAGGAATGATTAAGAGCAGTGTTCTCTATATCATCTCATTATCGATTCAACCAATCGATTGATATAGATAAGAACCTACTACTCAAGGACATTATTATATTTAGTTATTTGGCACCAATACAAGTAAATATAATAACCATGCCTTTATAAATAGGAATAAGATACAATAAAGTCCATACAACAATCATCACATGATTGGCTCTAGGGCTTTCACTAACACAACCAACACCTCAAAACACCGAGAATATCGTATGCCACGATCGTGTAGATGTATACGAATTCTACATTTGTAAGAGGTGGTTTTACCCATTAATTTTACTATCTTGTCAACCTAAATTTTTGACAAATAAAATTAATAGTTGGTTTCTCTTCGACCCTACAAATAAAAGCAGTGACTCCGATGGGGAGGATACTCCTATTTGCATCTAAGTGTTCACCATTACTTGATACCAAGGAAATTATCTCGGGTTATGTGCCTTCCGATGGGGAAGTACACACGCTCCTAAATAATTTCCTATAACCATATCCGACCCTGTGATCCACAAACAAACTCATCCGATGGGGACGAAGGCACTTAGAGCCGACGCACAAGTTTGCTTGCATCACATGTCAAATTGTAATGGAGGCCGTGGGAATTTATAAAAATATCCCTCTCCCACTTAGTAATTTGAAATTGAGGAATTTTCTAGCCTACGACATGCATATCAAACAATAAGCAATAAATATGAAAAACAATTATTTTCCATATATTATGACTTTTGTCTTCAATATGTCTCCCGTCGTATCACCATCTCGTCCGATCCTCCTACGCCATGTACGAGCCATCCGAAGATCTGAGCCGAGACTAAAATCTATTTTAATTTACATCCATCGATCCTATACTCCATGAGGGAGTGTACATGAAATCTAGATCGAAAGTAAACTAAAATAAAAAGAGTGGCTAAACAATGCCGTATCTAATTTACAAAAAAAATTAAATACTAGCCTCGTCAACCCCGAGGATTCAATAAAATATACATTTACACACATATAATCACATACACACATATGGCCATAATAGTTGGATCCTATGCCTGCAACCAAAAAGTTAACCTACGCATATCTTACTATTATCTGGCACATATAATATATGAAAAGTGCATAAAAGTAACCGAATCCTAAACACACAAAACCGAAAACCGTGGCTCTGATACCAATTGAAGGGTTTTTGTCCGGAACCGAAGCTCTTATTCCACATGAAGGTGGAGAAACTTCACTTCCCACTTCAACTCGGTCGCTTGTTCATGGCGATCCCATCAACGTCCCCAGATTAAAAAAATTTAATCCTAGACAAAAGGGATCACCCAAGTAACCGTTTCATCGTCGTGCTATTCGATTAGAGTAGTCACTTGAACAAACTTGTTGTTCAAGCAACCAACCTCTATTCTACGAATAGCCACGGAATAGACGATGTACGGATTGCCGACTTTTGTGTTTATGTTCGGGGTCCAAGTTATATTAGCCACATACATAAAATAAACAACCACATACAACATGCATATAATTGAAAACAACTATAGACATAATACAAAAGAACACTAATCAGAATAAACAAGATTATACCTCTTATTATACCTCTTGATCTTCTATTGTATGTCCTTCCTCCTTTTGGACGTCGTGTGGGCGATGATCTTCCAAAAGTCGAAGCCTCCTAGATCACCAATCTTCCTTTCCTTGTTCACTCCGAACAAAGGAAGATCATCAAACAAAACTCTTCTTCCTATCTAGAACCGGCCACCAAGTCAATAGACTCGATGTTGCCGCCGGCCAAGGAAGAGAACATGGAGTATAGGAACCGGCCAAAGGAGAAACAATGAGAGCATGGGCGCCGGCCAACACTTGGAGAAGAAAAAGAAAAACAATCTTCACCTTGTAGCCGCCCAAAACCCTAACCCTAGTTCTCCTAATTGCCGGCCAAAGAAGAGGGGAAGAAGGATAGATTGAGCACCAGCCAAAGTAGAGGGAAGAAGGATAGGTTGTCGGCAACACCTTAGGAAGAAGAAGAAAGGACCTTCTCCTCTTGTTGCCACCCACATCCAACACCCAAACCCTAGCCGCCCACTCCTAATCCTAAACTAACTAGGATTACTTGTCGCCCAAGGGAAGCAAACCCTAATCCTCATCCATCAAGTTGCCGCCCATCCCTATCCTCTCCTTTTATAGAGTTAGGGATAAGCCTTTTTTTAATCTCCACCATTGGTTCTAGGGATTTAATCTCAACCGTCGGATCTAGAGATTTAATCTCAATCGTCAGATCTAGTGATTTAATCTCTACCGTTGGATCTAGAGTTTTGTTTTCATCCATTGGATCTAAGCTTCATGAGGTATTAATAGGCTACAATAGGGACCATGAGGAGGAGTTGGATCTTGGCCACCCAATGGATCAAGCCCACATAAAGTCCGATCCATTAATGATAATCCATTCCACTAGAGGATCATCATTGATCTACCTCACCAACCCCCATAAATTAATATGGGCTTCATATATTATTTTTACATTTTCTTTCCGTGTTTAAGATCTTGAATGTGCGTCGATCAATTAATTTATTGACCATTAATTAATCAACATCTAACTCCATGAGTAGTACCACTCAACCTTTTCATCATGCCAGACCAAGTCCACTTGCAGAATTTACATGATGAACCTTATTAGCTCCTCAAGGGGACATCGTCATCCTAATATATAGGACACGATTTCCTCCTATAATCAACGACACACCATATAAATAATATCATTTCCCACCTTACCGAACCTATCGATTTAATCTATAAATCTCGCCCATTGGTAAATCAAAGAAATGAATACTAAGTATATGTGCCCGTTATTATATCGAGATTAAGAGCATGTACAAAATAATATTTGAGGTCCGATTCGATTATGTAGTCAGCAATAAATCGAATCACCTCTAAGTCGATCCTGCTCAATACACACAAAGTGCACTAGTGTGATTCTATGGTCAAGACAAACCAATACCAAATCACACTACAACCATTCCAATGGTTTGTCCAAAGCCATCTCGGTTGTGAGCCTTTACTTATACTTTACAAGGAGCCGATAACATGATCTCCTATGTGACACCACACACCATGTTATCTACAATGTAATGTATTAGACAATATACATATCCATAAATATGCAAACAATGATCATGTGATTCTTATTTAAAAAATAAAGATGGTCATACAAAAGATAGACTTTTCAGTATACATCCCAACATAGTGAACTAAAGGCATGTTTAGAAAAGTTCACAAATGACTCAAAATACCCTGACATGATTCTTAGGAACCAAAGAGCGGTTTATAACAAGGCTGACATAGGATATAACCCTAAGGATAAGGAAGTAGCTTATATCTGCTTAATTAGTAGAAAGGTAACAATTAGGGCTAAGGTTAAGATGGTTTGGGTCTCAAAGAAGTTTTGGAATGATATTACCGGTCCAAATGTTTGGGTACCAAAGGAGTTTGTTTTTCATGTTGTTTAGGTAGATGTGTTGGTGCAATCGGCCCAGGTCACGATTGACCGGACTCGAGTTTGACTCGAGCGATGTTTTGATGTTAGACATGGAGATTTGACATTGATGTTTGACATTGATGTCTGATAATATTTTGGAGAGATTATTGATGCAATCGACCCAGGTCATGATTGACCGGACTCGAGTTTGACTTGAGAGGGATTTAATGGTTGACTGGGGTTGACCATGTCAGGGAAAGTCCAAGTCTTGAGTACTTGGCATGTAAAGTCCAAGCATGGGTCTTGGCAAGGAAAAGTCCAACATGGGTTGGCATTTGGAAAGTCCAAGGGTGTAGTCTTGCCCACGTAAGACTAAGGGTGTAGTCTTGGCGGTGAAAGTCCAAGTCATGAGTACTTGGCATTTGAAAAGTCCAAGGGGTTTGATATTGGCGGCATAAAGTCCAAGGGTCAAGTCTTGGCAGCATAAGTCCAATGGTTGGCGGCGTAAAGTCCAAGCGGAGTCTTGGTAGTGTAAGTTCAATGTGCCTTGGTGATGTAGACATCGTTACCATGACATAGCCGATGGAAGCATATGAAGGCTAGTGTATGGATGAACAAGTCATGGATGACTTGGAGGAATCCGATAGGCGCGAGGCTGATGGAGGTGGCTAGAAGGCTTAGATCTAGGCTACGGGTGGTCTAGTAAGTATGGGGGCACCATACTTGGGTTAAACCTCATGTTTGAGGTTAAAACCTCATGTTTGAGGTGTATCAGTCGACTGGTATCATGTGGCAGTCGACTGGTGTGAGTCAACTAGGGTTTGACTGTGGGGAGTGCCCTAGCAGTCAATTTCTAGAGGTGGGCGATCGATTGAGTGAGCACCGATCTTGTGGATCACCCGGTGCTCGATTTGGGCATAGAATGGAGTTGGACTCGATTGCTGGGGTAAGCAGTCGAGTGAAGGATCGATCAGTTGACTGATTGATATAATCAGTCGATTGATGTCCTATCCATTGGATTTTTCCAGCATGGATTACACCTTTGTCTCACAACAACAGTGTCATCAGTCGACTGATGGTCCCGAGTAGTCGACTGTTAGGCTAAAATCCAGCCCGATTGTAGGTTATAAAAGAAGCTCGGAAAAGAGATTTTGGTAGCGATTTCTTGAGCATTGTTGAGGCGATTTGCTGGTGCAAATCAGGGTCTTCAACCACATTTCAAGCAATCGAAGATCAAGCAATCAAGTTCACATTTATAAAGGTTTTCCTTACTTGTATTTGTGTAGCTTACTTGTATTTTCTTGTATTTTATTCTTATTATTGTAATAATATTTGTACGAGGTTTTTCCACCTCCGGATTGTTCCGAGAAGGAGTTATTTGTGATTAGTGGTTGCATGTGTATCACTAGAGCTCTTTAGAGCTCGATCCGTGGAGTAAGAACCATTCGGTTCTGAACCATGTTACATACTTGTGTATTGGTGTATTTGTGTTTGCTCTCGCTTTCGTTATTGCTATTATTTCTATTTTTTCCGTGCTAATGAAATTTGTAGACAAAACGAATTCCATCGAGCATCAAAATGCTATTCACCCCCTCTAGTGGCCAACGAATCCTCTACAATTGATATCAGAGCCCAGAGCTCTTCTACGGACTAATCGCCGGGAAGAAAAGATGCTAGAGGGTGAAGAGGAACAAGATGAAGTTCGAAGGTAAATTAGGATGGGACATCTACACACCGTTGCCATATGACCAAGAAGATTTTTCGGTATGGAGGGCAAGAATGGAGAACTTCTTGATGATGGACATAGAAGATTGGTTCATCGTCATGGAAGGCTTTGAACATCTGAGGGACAAGAAGGGAGAGGTCCTAAAATTGAAGAAGTGGACCCAAGAGCAATGCCAAAAGTGTTTGGGCAATCTCTTGCCGTGATAAGGTTTTGATGTGTGTGGCAAAGAGTTTAAGTTAGTTTGTTATGTTGATTTGATATGTGCGTTGAAGTCTTGTAGGACTTAGTAATTCGCACATGGAACCTTGGCGGGTTCACCCTCACAACCTCGGTCTTTGAGTCGGTGAAGGATGACTTTGCGGAAGCCGTGCGCTTGGAGCATCCGAGGGACCGCCGGACGAGATGACTTGAAGTGAAGCCAAGGAAGCAGACTTCGGAGGCAAGAGACGCGAAGGAGCATTGCAGAGCCATGCGCCTGATGCTGCCGAGGGATGTGGCCGCGAACGAAGAGAGCTTCGGCGAGGGACTTCGAGTGAGATGAGAGAATGAGTGAAATGTAAGTAGCTCATTAGGTGAACTTGGCCGAATGGCTGAGTGTCAGTGACTTGACCGCAAGGGTTAAGGTTTACCCGACCGCCGGAAGCTCAAACTTATGTTAAGTTTGAGTTTCACACGGCACCACCGATCGCTATGTAATGGCAATGATCGCTTCGAGTCGAGTGTGTCTGACCGTATCCGATCGATGGCGAGCCGCCACCGATCGCCATGGAATGACAATGATCCGCCAGAGGATATCGCGGCATTACCGCCAGAGCCGATCCGGGCCGATCGATGGAGGCGCAGCCGACCGTGAGGTCCATCACCGACCGCTAAGAGTTCTGCTGACTACAACGGCCGAGATCCGACGCGTGTTCGGAGGCCGTAGGACGGCAATGACTACCAAGGGCGCAATGATCGGTGGCGGCCAATGGGAAGAAATCAGCCCTCTCTATAAAAAGAGAGGGTGTGAGCCTTTGAGAGGCTAATGCTTATGCTCTAAGTGATCTTCCTAGTGGCCCACAAGCTCTAAACTCTTCTTACTTGTTTTTACTCCATTCTTATTGTAAGAAGAGTGATCTTGATTGTAAAGGTTACCTCCACCTAGCTTGGTGCAAAGGAGAGACCAATAGTGATTGGCTTTGGAGGAGTGATTCACCTTGGACGAATCAGACCGTGGATTAGCGGCGTAGCCGTGAACCACGTTACATCTTCTTTGTTAGCGTTTGTATTTTCATTTATTGCTTTGTCTTTATTGTTTATGCTTCCGCTTGCTCTAACGATTGTGTAGACGAGCAAACGAACGAGAGAATTCCGACATCCATCGTAAGAGGGCTATTCACCCCCCTCTAGCTGGCCAATCGATCCCCTACAAAATGTTCAAGACCGAAGTTAAGGTAACAAAACTTTTGGAAGATTTAATCCCTAATGATGTTTTGTGCAAGCTAGGGGATTACATGGATGCCAAGGAGCTATGGAGCAAATTGGCAAGATTCCATGAGGAGCCTCACTCGACACAAGAAGAAGATGAAGAGGAGGAAGAAAGCTCATCCTCACAAGAAAGTGAGGTGTTGGAAGTTGAAAAGGAGTCGACTTCCGGATCGGTGGAAGAAGAAGTAGAAGAAACCTCCATCTCTAGGATTGAGGGGGAGGAGATTAGACCTTCCACTCCGGAGCATCAAGAGGAGCCTTCCACATCCGGTCAAGGTGATGAAGCTCAAACTCTAGCAACTACCACCACTCTAGGTAACTCAAACGTATGTGTTAATAATAAAATGCATATAATATGTTTTGAGTGTAGGAAAATCGGGCACTATAAGAGCAAGTGCCCAAAGAGAGTAAGGAAAACTTCACCAACGCCTAAAAGTCAAGAAAAGTCAAAGGATGCCGGTTCCCCAACCATCAAAAGCAAGGAGCACATTATATGTTTCAAATGTAGTCAAAGAGAGCATTATAGGAATCAATGCCCTAAGGGGAGCAAAAAGACTCAAGAAGGAGCATCACAAGTAGGGGGAGCTAAGGCTAACCCTAAGGTACATTTTAGTAGTGCACCTTCTAATTTAAATGTCAAAAAGCATGCTAGGAACTTTAATTATCTTGCAATTTATCATAAAGACCATGCTAGAAATAGGGAATATTGTTTAGGAGCTAAGAAAGTCAACCTTAGGAATAAGAAGAAATTTGGGACTAATGTCCCTAAAAATATTTTACCTAAGGCATCTAATAGAAAATTGAGGATCATCTAGGTTTTAATCCTAAATGGACTAGGCATATGCCTAGGAAGAACCATGCCCAAGGATTAAATCAAAATTCAAAAATTGGGCAATTAGAGGTTGAAAATCAAGCCTTGAGGTCAAGGCTTGAGAAACTTGAGAAGACCCTTAAGATTATGCAAAACCAAATAAAAGGGTCAAATGGTCAAACTCTAGGGTCTAGAAGTCAAAGTCTAAACCTAGGGCCTAAGAGACAAGAGTCAACCAAGGGCAAGAAAGGTTTGGGTCACAAACCTAAGCCTAAGGTGACTTATCATAGTGTTGTATTTGATTATGGAACACAAACTAGGTCTAGGAAAACCAAGGTTACTAGGGAAGTCATCCCTAAGGGTAACCAAGGAATATGCCTAGTGGCTAGGGTTTCAAGGAAACCTAGGGAAGCCACTAAGAAGGTTACAAGGGGAGTCACCCCTAGAGTTAACCATGGCAAGACCCAAATGACCAAGGCTAACAAGCCTAGAAGGGTCATTAGGAAGGTATTTAAAGAGGTTATTCCTAAGGAATATCTAGTAAACCCTAGGAGCTCAAATAGGTTTTGGGTTCCTAAGAGCGTGATTGATTCACGCTAGATGGGTTTAGGTGTGTCAACTTTAAATGGATGGGGTAGTTAACCTAACCATGGTAAAGGTGGCACTTTAGGTAATTTTCAAGGTTATGGATATCTTGGAAATAGATTTGATCTTATGATCCTAAAAGATTTTAGGATGTGCCAATACATTTTTGGGATTATGAAAAATCAATTAAATTGACACATTTTAGGTTTAGAGGTCATAGTGTGCCATGTTGGGTTTTTGGTACACTTGGGAGAAAAGTGATAATATGACAAAATATACTTAATTATATCAAATAGAAATTAATACTAAGTTTTAAGTATTATTATACCTATATATTTTATTTGTCATGTTGTGTTTGTCATATAACATGCCATGACATCATATTTATTTTTAATTATTTAATATGTCATGATCATGTTTAGGATTAGGGTTAAATGTCATGTATTCTTAGATTCCATCTTATGCCATGACATCATGATTATGAGCATGTGTTTATTTATATCATCATTTATGCCATGATCAGTCATGCATTTAATTTGATTAAAATTGATTTAAGGACTATGCCATGACTTGAAGTCCCATGTATAAGGGAATCAAGTAGAGTTGCCTTAGAAAATGCATGAGGCCCTAAATTAAGATGAACAAAACCCGCATCTCACATCACATTGACATGTATGTGTATTTATACACCCAAGATACATGTGAGATGATAGGATATGAGTTAAGTTTCAAGGTGCATAGTTTTTGCATTTAGATGGACTATACCTCATCTTAACTTATTAGTGGATCATTGGGAAAGCTTGTGTACAAGTCATGTACATTAAGCCCAAGGAATATGATCCAATATAGGTTTTCAAAAATATTTTAAAATCACTTTAGAAAACCTTGGTGTAGTATATCTTTTGATAACAGTCACCATTGAAGAAGTTGATACAATGTAGATCAAAATATTGAAGTTTTAATGGTTTTTGAACTTTGTATCAATATCCTATTTTAATGGGTAAAATATTTTTTGAACAATTTTCACCCATTGTATTGGTCATAAGTATTATACGTATGAAATTTCATGATTTTTTGAATTACCTATAATTAGTTATGAATTTCTGAAATTTGTTTCTGATAATTGAAATTCTGAATTTGATTATCGATCGGCCAACTTGATGGTCAGTGATGATGACTTCGATCGACTAATATCGAGGCAGATCAAGCGATAAGTTAATGATTGACCGGACTCGAGTTTGACTCGAGCGATGTTTTGATGTTTGACATGGAGATTTGACATTGATGTTTGACATTGATTTCTGATGATATTTTGGGGAGATTATTGATGCAATTGACCTGGGTCATGATTGACCGGACTCGAGTTTGACTCGAGAGGGATTTTGATGGTTGACTGGGGTTGACCATGTCAGGGAAAGTCCAAGTCTTGAGTACTTGACATGTAAAGTCCAAGCATGGGTCTTTGCAAGGAAAAGTCCAACATGGGTTGGCATTTGGAAAGTCCAAGGGTGTAGTCTTGGCCACGTAAGCCCAAGGGTGTAGTCTTGGCGGTGAAAGTCCAAGTCATGAGTACTTGACATTTGGAAATTCCAAGGGGTTTGATATTGGCGATGTAAAGTCCAAGGCTGAAGTCTTGACAGCATAAGTCCAATGGTTGGCGGTGTAAAGTCCAAGCGGAGTCTTGGCAGCGTAAGTCCAATGTGCCTTGGCGGTGTAGACACCGTTAGCATGACATAGTCGATGGAAGCACCTGAAGGCTAGCGTATGGATGAACAAGTCATGGATGACATGGAGGGATCTGATAGGCACGAGGCTGACGGAGGTGGCTAGTGAAGTGTTTTGCTTATCGAGTCCGTGAGGGGAAACTTCGCTTCCCACTTCACCTTGGTCGTTTGTTCATGGTGATCCCCTCGATGTCCCCGTATTAAAAAATTTAATCCTAGACAAAAAGGGTTGCTCAAACAACCAAGTCATCGTCGTGCTATTCGTTTAGAGAGGTCACTTGAACAAACTAGTTGTTCAAGCGACCATCCTCTATTCTACGAGTAGCCGCGGAATAGACAATGTCCGGATCGCCGGTTTTTGTGTTTATGTTCGGGATCCAAGTATTATTTAGCCATATACAGATTTATATCATTCTCATAGTTGAAAAACAAAAACAAGCAAGTAACAAAAGGAGAAAGAAGAATAGGTATACCTCTCGATCTTCTAATGTATGACCTTCCTCTTTTTGGATGTCGTGTGGGCGATGATCTACCAAAAGTCGAAGCTCCTAGATCGCAAATCTTCCTTCCTTGCTCTTCCAAAGCAAGAGGAAGAGTAGAAACAAAGTTCTTCTCCTCCCTAAAACCAACCAACAAGGAACAATTAGAAACCTTGCCGCCGACCAACTAGGAGGACTTTGTGGTGGAATCCGACCAAGACACCAAGGGAAAGCTGTAACGCCCGTAAAATTTCTAGCAATTTTACGAGAATTTTGGCTTTATGATGATAGGCTTTATGTGGGTTTTTTTGGGAAAAATAAAAGAAAATAAGCCAAAAGAAAAAAAAGATGCAAAGCCTAGGAATTGAACCCCAAACCTCTAGAGATAGCCAAGCCCTATAGATGCACCCACTAACCATAAGCCCAATAGAATTATATCATTAGAGGAAGAGGGGAATTTATAGATAAGTGGAAGGAGGGTAAGTGAAGAGGCATGATAAAGAAAAGAGAAACTTCTCTTCCTCCCTTTATAAAGAAGAAGGAAGTTTCCTTTTGGCCATTTTCTTCCTCTCCTCTTCATCCTCACCGAAATCAACCCCCCCTTCAAGCTAGGAGAAAGCTAGGTGACTCCCATTAGGTCATCTCTCAAGCAAAGCGAAGGATGTAAGTTTCCCCTCACCTGCAGTGTATTAGTTTCGTAAGTTAAATTTCATGTAAGAACGATGAAGTTGTAGCCCTTGTAGGTTTCGGCCAATCAAGTTTTCTTGGGCTAAGATTCATGAAAATGTTTCTAGGAAACTTCTATAGGATGTATGCTCACTATAGGACCTTTTAAGGGACAAAAATTCCAACTTGGTGCCCTTATAGGTTTCGGCCACCAAGGCCTTTTAGGGTTAGGGTTTTTTTATGACAACTCCCTCTTATGAGGTTAGGCCATGATAATGCTTATGAATGAATTTTAGGGGACAAAACCTAAGCTTGAACCCATTCCATGTTTCGGCCAACCCATATAATTAGGGTTAGGGTTGCATGAAAATGTTCCTAATGACACTAGGTTAAGTAATAATGCTTGATGAATGGACTTTAGGGGACAAAACCTAAAGTTTGAACCCATTCCATGTTTCGGCCAACCCATATAATTAGGGTTAGGGTTTCATGAAAATGTTCCTAATGACACTAGGGTAAGTAATAATGCTTATGAATGAACTTTAGGGGACAAAAGTCCAAGGATCTAACCTTACAAGATTCGGCCAACCAATGGAAGTAGGGTCAGGGTTGCATGAAAATATCTCTAATGATGCTATGATTAGTTATAAGGCTTCATGAGTGAACTTTAGGGGGCAAAACCCAAGCTCAAGCCCCTTACAAGATTCGGCCAACCCATGGTTTTAGGGTTAGGGTTTCATGAAAACACCCCACATGTAGTTGTGCTAAGGGTATGGTTTTGTTTGTTTATATGTCATGAACTATGCTTGTGTGATGTATATGGTTATGATTCAATGCAACAAGAAATAAGCTTAGGTGATGAACATGATTATGATATAGTATGACATGAAACATACCTAGATGTGGATCATGTTTTGTGATTTAATATGCCATGATTATGCCAAGGAAATAGGCTTCATGTTATGATGTAATGTGCCATGAAATAGGCTTAGGTGATGAACATGTTTTTATGATTTAATATGCCTTGAATATGCTTAGGAAACATGCTACATGTTGAGGATGTAATGTGCCATGAAATATGCTTAGGTGATGAACATGTTTTTGTGATTTAATATGTCATGAATATGCCAAGGAAAATATGCTTCATGTTTATGATGTAATGTGCCACGAAATATGCTTGTATGATGAACATGTTTATACTTTAGGACCCCTTTAGGGGTACTCTTATGTTATGAATGCATGTGTCCTCATGATAAGATGGAGATGCATCCCTTTCAAGTAGGGACCAAGAGCTCTCCTTATGACAAGATGGAGATGCTTCCCTTTCAAGTAGGGACCAAGAGCTCTCCTTATGACAAGATGGAGATGCTTCCCTTTCAAGTAGGGATCAAGAGCTCTCCTTAAGATAAGATAAAATGGAGATGCTTCCCTTTCAAGTAGGGATCAAGAGCTCTCCTTATGATAAGATAAGATTAAGATGCTTCCCTTTTTATGTTGGGGATCAAGAGAATTCTTTATGTTATGACAAGAAAAGAAAGGAATTAAGTATTTTACTTTGCAAGAGGTTAAGTACCTGACCCGTCAGGTGGTCGTTAATCAAATCCATAGGGACATAAGAAGACGTAAGAGGTCTTGCCCTGGTAAGACGTAAGAGGTCTTGCTCTAGTAGGACTGGTGGCTCGCTACTGACCTACTAGGGAACGCGATTATGTGGTACTTAACACAGGGCCCCCAAACAAGTTATGATGATTTTGAAGTATCTATAAGTATATGTTTTGAAAAGGAAAGACTTTTATGATTATTGTGTATGCTCATGTTAAATACTCAATGCTTGCAAATGTGTTCTTTATGCATCTTTGGATGTTAGGAAGTTATGATGATTTTGAAGTATCTATAAGTATATGTTTTGAAAAGGAAAGACTTTTATGATTATTGTGTATGCTCATGTTAAATACTCAATGCTTGCAAATGTGTTCTTTATGCATCTTTGGATGTTAGGAAGTTATGATGATTTTGAAGTATCTATAAGTATATGTTTTGAAAAGGAAAGACTTTTATGATTATTGTGTATGCTCATGTTAAATACTCAATGCTTGCAAACTGTGGTTCTTTATGCATGCTAGATGTTAGGAAGTTATGATGATTTTGAAGTATCTATAAGTATATGTTTTGAAAAGGAAAGACTTTTATGATTATTGTGTATGCTCATGTTAAATACTCTGAATGCTTGCAAACTGTGTTCTTTATGCATGCTAGATGTTAGGAAGTTATGATGATTTTGAAGTATCTATAAGTATATATTTTGAAAAGGAAAGACTTTTATGATTATTGTGTATGCTCATGTTAAATACTCTGAATGCTTGCAAACTATGTTCTTTATGCATGCTAGATGTTATGAAGTTATGATGTTTAGAGTTAAGTTTAAGAACGTTGCGATTATGTACTTCATGCTAGTTTAGAATTTATGATGTGGTGAATGTTACGGGTAAGATTATGAATACTTGCGATTATGTTCTTTCTACAAGTTTAGGATTTATGTTGTTACAAATGTTTATGTCCAAGTTAAACAAACGCTTATGAATATGTCTTTCCGGCATGCTTAGTTTTATGTAGTTATAATGTTTATGTTCAAATTATGCCCTGCTTAGATTAATTATGCTTAATTAGCTTATGAACAATTCTATGCCATGCTTAGTTTTTTTTATTACATGGATATGTTGTTGATTAGTGTTGCTATGAAATACTTAGGTCCTTGATGCTAGTATGCTCATGTTCTAATTGCTTGATGAAGTTTGTGGCTTTTGTGAGTAGGCAAGGATCTTACTAAGCTATATGCTTATAGTTCATGTTGTCCATATACTGCAGATAAAGGAAGTCTACGCTAGAGGAAGTAACAGGAGGGGCCAAGTGTGTGTGATAGTGGCATGGTGGAAGAAGACCCTATACTATCTGCTTGTATTTATATGCTCTAAGAACAACTTAAGACATTGCTTCCGCTTATAAGACTTGTGTTTAATGAGTATCATCTACTTAAGAAGGATGGAAATGTTAGAACTCATGAACGAATCTTTATGTATGCATGTTAGGAAAGATATGTTAACATGCCAATGATGAATATGATATGTGATGCATGTGCAAAAGAAGGTTTAAGTTATGATGACCTGTTAAAGTACGTAGGTTGTGAGAGGATCCATATGTAGTTGTTTTAAAAAAAAAAAAGGAGTAACAGTAGCGCCGCCCTGAGAGCAGATAAGGGCGGGCGTTACAAAAGCCCTATATCTTGTTTCCATCACCTAAGGAGAAGAGAATAGAGCCTTTTGGGCACTGGCCAAGGGCTGGAAGAGGGCTGGAAAGGTGCTGGACACCGGCCAATGAAGGAAGAAGATGAAAGAAAAACCTTCCTTATTAGGTGCCGCCCAAGCCTCCAAACCCTAACCCTAATCCTATCTCAACTAGGATTGCTCTCTTGCCGCCCAAAACCCTAGCTATCATGGATGATGTTCACGCCAACTCCCTTGCCCTCCTTTTATAGAGTTAGGGATACGTCATAATTAAATCTCCTCCATTGGTTCCAGGGATTTAATCTCAACCGTCGGGTCTAGAGATTTAATCTCAACCATCGGATCTTAGAGATTTAATCTCTACCTATGGATCTTAGAATTTTGTTTCTATCCATTGGATCTAAGCTTCATGAGGTGTTAATAGGCTACATTAGGGACCATGAGGAGGAGTTGGATCTTGGCCACCCATGGATCAAGCCCACATAAAGTCCGATCCACTAATGATGATCCAATCCATTAAAGGATCATCATTGATCTACCTCACCAACCCCCATATGATAATATGGGCTCCATATATTATTTGTACATTTTCTCTCCGTGTTTAAGATCTCGAATGTCCGTTGATTAATTAATTTACTGACCATTAATTAATCAACATCTAACTCCATGAGTAGTACCACTCAACCTTTTCATCATGCCGGACCAAGTCCACCTGCAGGATTTACATGATGAACCTTATGAGCTCCTCAAGGGGACATCATAATCCTAATATATAGGACACGGTTTCCTCCTATAATCAACGACACACCATATAAATAATATCATCTCCCAACTTACCGAGCCTATCGATTTAATTTATAAATCTCGCCCATTGGTAAATCAAAGAGATGAGTACTAAGTATATATGCCCGTTATTATATCGGGATTAAGAGTATGTACAATATAATATCTGAGGTCCGATTCGATTATGTAGTCAACAATAAATCGAATCACCTCTAAGTCGGTCCTGCTCAATACACACAAAGTGCACTAGTGTGATTCTATGGTCAAGACAAACCAATACCAAATCACACTACAACCATTCCGATGGTTTGTTCAAAGCCATCTCGGTTGTGAGCCTTTACTTATACTTTTCAAGGGGCCGATAACATGATCTCCCATGTGACACCACACACCATGTTATCTACAATGTAAAGTATTAGACAATATTGCATAACCATAAAAATATGCAAACAATGATCATGTGATTCTTATTTCAAAATAAAGATGTTCATATAAAAGAGACTTTTCAGTATACATCCCTATAATCTCCCACTTATACTAAAAGACTATGCTGTCCTTAAACTGCCATACATCTGATCCCCATTCCCTCCACATGCCTATCAAAAGCTCTCGCCGAAAGGGCCTTAGTGAAAGGATCTGCCAGGTCATCCTCCGATGCAATCTTGGCCACAACAACTTCTCCTCTCTTTACGATTTCTCGTATCAGGCGGTACTTGCGCTCTATGTGTTTACTAGCCTTATGGGCTGGTGGTTCCTTCGAGTTTGCAATTGCACCACTTTTATTACAATAAATTGTGATAGTTCTGGGCAAAACAGGAATCACATCCAAGTCCATCAGGAAGTTCCTGAGCCATATAACTTCTTTGGCCGCCTCAGAGGCCGCCACATACTTAGATTCCATGGTGGAGTCCACTACGCACTTCTGCTTGACACTCCTCCATACAATGGCTCCACCTCCCAAACTAAACACAAAACCTGAGGTAGACTTACTGTTATCCCTATCAGATTGGAAGTAAAAATCCGTGTAACCCACAGGGAGTAATTGGTCTGCTCGATAAACCAGCATATAATCCATAGTCCTTCTCAGGTACTTCAATATATGCTTTACCGCAATCCAATGTCCCTGTCCTGGATTACTCTGATATCTGCTGACCATGCCCACGACAAAGCAGATATCTGGTCTCGTACAGAGCATCGCATACATGAGGCTTTCTATTGCCGAAGCATAAGAAACCACCTTCATCTCCTCTATCTCCTCAGATGATCTAGGACACATCTCCTTAGATAAAGGAACTCCATGCCTGAAAGGTAGAAAACCCTTTTTGGAGTTCTGCATGCTAAAATGCTCCATAATTGTGTCTGTGTATGAAGCTTGGGACAAGCACAACATCCTTTTCCTGCGATCCCTTATAACTTTGATCCCAAGGATGTGTCCCACCTCCCCCAAGTCCTTCATATCAAACAGTTTGGACAACCGTACCCTTACGTCTGATAACACCTTGATATTGTTTCCAATCAACAAAATGTCATCTACGTATAGTACAAGAAATACCACTATGTTTCCGTCACATCTCTTGTATACACAAGACTCATCCGGACTTTGAATAAATCCATAAGACTGGATTACCTCATCAAAGCGGATGTTCCAAGACCTCGAAGCTTGCTTCAATCCATAAATGAACCAATTAAGCTTACACACAAGTTGCTCTTTGCCTTTAGCAATGAATCCCTCTGGTTGCTTCATGTAGATGTTTTCCTCTAGATTTCCATTAAGGAAAGCTGTCTTGAAATCCATCTGCCACACCTCATAATCTATATGAGCTGCTATGCATAAGAGAATCTGGATAGACTTAACCATGGCTACCGGCGAAAAGGTCTCCTCATAATCGATACCCTCTTTCTGAGTATACCCCTTCACAACAAGCCTCGCTTTGAAGGTCTCAACCTACCCATCTATTCCTCTCTTTCTCTTGTAGATCCAATTGCATCCAATGGTTTTTACACCATCGGGTGATTCAACTAGCTCCCAGACCTAATTTGAATCCATAGATTCAATCTCAGCATTCATTGCACTTTGCGAAGATACTGCATCTTTATCTTAGATTGCCTCGTCATATGTCCAGGGATCAGGTTCATGTTCGCTAGGGACCAAATCAAAAGATTCTCCCAAGAACATGAATCTACCAGGCTGTCTCACAACCCTCCCACTACAACGAGGTATCACCTGTGTATCCTCTGTGACACGCGGTGCAGTGACATTTGGTATATCCTCTTGTATCGGTGGTACTAAAGAAGTGACTTCCCCTTTTAACTCCTCTAGACCAATTTTACTCTTTGGCTTGTGGCTCATCACATAGTCTTCCTCTAGAAATCTGGTGTTCGTGCTAACGATCACCCTCTGATCTCTAGGACGATAAAACAATCCACCCTTCGTTCCCCTGGGATAGCCAACAAACATGCGTACTTCTGTACAAGGTTCCAATTTACCAGCATCTACCTTCAGCACATGTGTTGGACTCCCCCATATCCGAATATGTCTTAGACTAGGCTTTCGCCCAATCCAAAATTCTGTGGGAGTAGAAGGTACTGATTTAGATGGAACCAAGTTCAGAATGTACACCGCCGTATCTAGAGTATATCCCTAGAACGAATCTGGCAACTCAGAATACCTCATCATCGATCTAACCATCTCCATAAGAGTCCTATTCCTTCGCTCTGCTACACCATTCTGCTGGGGTGTGCCAGGTGCAGTCAATTGGGATTGAATCCCAGCCTCTGATAAGTAGTTCCTAAACTCTCCCAAGAGGTACTCACCACCACGATCAGATTGTAGTGTCTTGATACTTTTACCTTGACGTTTCTCCACATCAGCCTTGAATTCTTTGAACTTGTCAAAACATTCAGACTTGCAGCGCATCAGGTAAATGTATCTATATCTCGATTAATCATCTATAAATGAGATGAAATACTCGAAACCACCTCTAGCCTGGATAGACATAGGACCACACAAATCAGAATGAACCAATTCTAACACATCTTTGGCTCTATACCCCTTGGCCTTAAAAAGCCTCTTGGTCATCTTACCCTCCAAGCAAGATTCACAGGTTGGGAGATCCTCCACCACTAATGAACCCAAAGGTCTATCAGCTATCAACCTTTGAATTCTGCTTAGGTTAATGTGACCAAGCCTAAGATGCCAAAGATATGTTTGGTTCATTTTCGAAGGTTCTTTTCTCTTATTGGAATTAGAAGATGAGTTATTAATTTCAATATGCATCGTGGGAGGTTTTGGTTCAAGTGTGTACAAATTTCCTATCAATGTACCCAAATAGATAATGTCCCTATCTCTTCTTATAACAACTCTGTCATTAAAAGAAATAGAATATCCATGCATAAATAATTTAGAAACTGAAATTAAATTATTTCTAAATAAGGGTACATAAAGGCAATTCTTAAGAACCAAAAGTTTATTTTTCTCAAAAGATAAATGAACGTCTCCCACTGCAACTGCCGTCACCTTCGTGGCATCGCCCAAGTACATGGTAATCTCCCCCTCAGCCAGTCGTCTGGTTTCCTGGAACCCCTGCAAAGTATTGCAGACATGATCAGTGACTCCCGTATCTACACACCAGGTGCCGATAGATAACATCGCTAAACATGTTTCAACGACTAGACCAAAAGATATACCTCTATTCTGCTTGCGGTTGGGGCAGTCCTTCTTCCAGTGTCTAGTCTGCTTACAAGTGAAGCACTTGCCTTTTGTCTTCTTCACTCTTCCCTGAGTACCTCCCGCCACCTTCGCCCAAGTTTGTTTCTTCTTCTTCTTGCATTTCGGCTTAGAAGTAGAAACCTTTTGGGTCACCATGGCATGTGTTTGAGCACTCTGACGAAATAGCCCCTCTGCCGCCTGGAGTTCTGTCAGAAGTTCCGCCAATGAATACAACCTCTTATTCATGTTGTAGTTCAGGCGAAACTGCTCAAAACTCCTAGGTAGAGACTGGAGTATGATATCGACTTGGGTTTCCCCACTGATCTCAACTCCAAAGACCTCCAGCTCATTCAAATGAGCCATCATCTTGAGAACATGATCCCTCACGGGTGTTCCCTCGATCATGGTGGTCGTCATCAAGTTTCTCATGACATCTTGCCTCGTAGCCCGATTCTGGTGTCCGAAAAGCTCCTTGAGATTGAGCATCATATCATAAGCAGTGGGCATGGCTTGATGCTGATGTTGGAGTACATTTGACATAGATGCCAAAATGTAACACCGTGTCATCTCATCGGCCTTGATCCACTTCCTATAGCTCTCTCTCTCCTTTTCCCCAGAATCATCTGTAGGCTTGGGAGGGCACTCTTCGAGGAGTACATATTTGTATTCCTCAACAGTCAAGACAATGTCTAGATTTCTCTTCCAATCTACATAGTTGGGTCCAGTAAGTTTGTTCTCTTTCAATATCACAGCAAGTGGGTTGAAAGTCATTTTGAAAGAAAACCTAAGAATCACATAAATTAAAACATTAGATTTCAAAAAATTATTGATTCCTCAAACAATAAAATTTTAAAATCAACCAACACCTCAAAACACCGAGAATATCGTATGCCACAATAGTGTGGACGTATATGAATTCTTCATTTGTAAGAGGAGGTTTTACCCATTAATTTTACTATCTTGTGAACCTAACTTTTTGACAAGTAAAATTAATAATTGGTTCCTCTTTAGCCCTACAAATAAAAGCAGTGACTCCGATGGGGAGGATACTTATATTTGTATCTAAGTGTTCACCATTACTCGGTACCAAGGTAATTATCTCGGGTTATGTGCCTTCCGATGGAGAAGTACACACGCTCCTTGATAATTTCCTATAACCATATTTGACCTTGTGATCCGCAAACAAACCCATCCGATATAGAGGAAGGCACTCAGAGTCGACGTGCAAGTTTGTTTGCATCACTTGTCAAATCGTAATGGAGGTCGTGGGAATTTTTTTTAAAAAAATTGCCTCTCTCACATAGTAATTTGGAATTGAGGAATTTTCCTAGCCTACGACATGCATATCAAACAAAAGGCAATAAATATGAAAAATAAATTATTTTCCAACTATTATGGCTTTTGTCTTTAATATGTCTCCCATCGCATCGCCATCTCGTCCGCTCCTTCTACGCCATGTACGAGCCACCCGGAGATCCGAGCCAAGACTAAAACTTATTTTAATTTACATCCATCGATCCTATACTCCACAAGGGAGTGTACATGAAATCTAGATCGAAAGTAAAATAAAATAAAGAGTGGCTAAACAATGCCGTATTTAATTTACAAAAACTAAATACTAGCCGCGTCAACTCCGAGGATTCAACAAAATAAATATTTACACACATACAATCACATACACACATATGGTCATAATAGTCGGATCTTATGCCTGCAACCAAATAGTTAAACTACACATATCCTACTATTATCTGGCACATATAATATATAAAAAAGTACATAAAAATTAACTGAATCCTAAACACACAAAACCGGAAACCTTGGCTCTGATACCAATTGAAGGGTTTTGCTTATCGAGTCCGTGAGGGGAAACTTCGCTTCCCACTTCACCTTGGTCGTTTGTTCATGGCGATCCCCTCAATGTCTCTGGATTAAAAAATTTAATCCTAGAAAAAAAGGATTGCCCAAACAACCAAGTCATCATCGTGTTATTTGTTTATAGAGGTTGCTTGAACAACTAAACTAGTTGTTCAAGCGACCATCCTCTATTCTATGAGTAGCCGCGGAATAGACAATGTCCGAATCGCCGGTTTTTGTGTTTATGTTCGCGATCAAAGTATTATTTAGCCATATACAGATTTATATCATGCTCATAGTTGAAAAACAAAAACAAGCAAGTAACAAAAGGAGAAAGAAGAATAGGTATACCTCTCGATCTTCTAATGTATGACCTTCCTCCTTTTGGACGTCGTGTGGGCGACAATCTACCAAAAGTCGAAGCTCCTAGATCGCAAATCTTCCTTCCTTGCTCTTCCAAAGAAAGAGGAAGAGTAGAAACAAAGTTCTTCTCCTCCCTAAAACCAACCAACAAGGAACAATTAGAAACCTTGCCGCTAGCCAACTAGGAGGAGGACTTTGTGGTGGAATCCGGCCAAGACACAAAGGGAAAGCCCTATATCTTGTTTCCACCACCTAAGGAGAAGAGAATAGAGCCTTTTGGGCACCGGCCAAGGGCTGGAAGAGGGCTGGAAAGGTGCTGGACGCCGGCCAATGAAGGAAGAAGATGAAAGAAAAACCTTCCTTATTAGGTGCCGCCCAAGCCTCCAAACCCTAACCCTAATCCTATCTCAACTAGGATTGCTCTCTTGCCACCCAAAACCCTAACTCTCATGGATGATGTTCATGCCAACTCCCTTGCCCTCCTTTTATAGAGTTAGGGATAAGTCATGATTTAATCTCCTCCATTGGTTCTAGGGATTTAATCTCAACCGTCGGATCTAGAGATTTAATCTCAACCGTCGGATCTTAGAGATTTATTCTCTACCTATGGATCATAGAATTTTGTTTCTATCCATTGGATCTAAGCTTCATGAGGTGTTAATAGGCTACATTAGGGACCATGAGGAGGAGTTGGATCTTGGCCACCCATGGATCAAGCCCACATAAAGTCCGATCCACTAATGATGATCCAATCCACTAAAGGATCATCATTGATCTACCTCACCAACCCCCATATGATAATATGGGATCCATATATTATTTGTACATTTTCTCCCTGTGTTTAAGATCTCGAATGTCCGTCGATTAATTAATTTACTGACCATTAATTAATCAACATCTAACTCCATGAGTAGTACCACTCAACCTTTTCATCATGTCGGACCAAGTCCACCTACAGGATTTACATGATGAACCTTATGAGCTTCTCAAGGGGACATCATAATCCTAATATATAGGACACGATTTCCTCCTATAATCAATGGCACACCATATAAATAAAATCATCTCCCAACTTACCGAGCCTATCGATTTAATCTTTAAATCTCGCCCATTGGTAAATCAAAGAGATGAGTACTAAGTATATGTGCCCGTTATTATATCAGGATTAAGAGTATGTACAATATAATATCTGAGGTCCGATTTGATTATGTAGTCAGCAATAAATCGAATCACCTCTAAGTCGATCCTGCTCAATACACACAAAGTGCACTAGTGTGATTCTATGGTCAAGACAAACCAATACCAAATCACACTACAACTAATCCGATGGTTTGTCCAAAGCCATCTTGGTTATGAGCCTTTACTTATACTTTTCAAGGGGCCGATAACATGATCTCTCATGTGACACCACACACCATGTTATCTACAATGTAAAGTATTACACAATATTGCATAACCATAAAAATATGCAAACAATGATCATGTGATTCTTATTTCAAAATAAAGATGTTCATACAAAAGATAGACTTTTCTGTATAAATCCCTACAACTAGAAGGCTTAGGTCTAGGCTACGGGTGGTTTAGTAAGTATGGGGGCACCATACTTGGGTTAAACCTCATGTTTGAGGTGTATCAGTCGACTGGTATCATGTGGCAGTCGACTGGTGTGAGTCAACTAAGGTTTGACTACGGGGAGTACCCTAGCAGTCGACTGCCAGAGGTCGGCAGTCAACTGATTGGTCGAGCAGTCGACTGATCTTGTGATCAATCGACTGGTGCTCGTTATTTTAGGCATAGAATGGAGTCGGACTCGACTGCTGGGGTAAGCAGTCGAGTGAAGGTTCGATCAGTCAACTGATGGACATGATCAGTCGACTGATATCCTATCCGTTGGATTTTTCTAGCGTGGATTGCACCGTTGTCTCACAACAACAGTGTCATCAGTCGACTGATAGGCAAAAGTTTAGCCCGATTACAGGTTATAAAAGCAGCTCGAAAGAGGGATTTTGGTAGCGATTTCTTGAGAATTATTAAGGCAATTTGCTCGTCATAATCAGGGTCTTCAACCATGATTCAAGCAATCAAAGATCAAGCAATCAAGTTCACATTTGTAAAGGTTTTCCTTACTTGTATTTGTGTAGCTTACTTGTATTTGCTTGTATTTTATTCTTATTGTTGTAGGAATATTTGTACGAGGTTTCTCCACCTCCAGATTGTTCCGAGAAGGAGTTATTTGTGATTAGTGGTTGCGTGTGCATCACTAGAGCTCTTTAGATCTCGATCCATGGAGTAGGAACCATTCGGTTCTGAACCACGTTACATACTTTTGTATTGGTGTATTTGTGTTTGCTCTCACTTTCGTTATTGCTATTATTTCTATTTCTACTATGCTAACAAAATTTGTATATGAAATGAATTCCATCGAGCATCAAAATGCTATTCACCCCCCTCTAGTGGCCAACGAATCCTCTACAAGGTGGACCAAGCATGTGGATTGTGGATAGTGGTTGTTCAAGACACATGACCGAGGATGTGAGCAAGTTTCCACAATCGATTATGTTAGAAAGGGAACTGTGTCTTTTGGCAAAAGTGGAAAGCTCAAGATCTTAGGTAGAGGTAAAATTGAGGTATCCCCCAAAATTGTTATTCACAAAGTTTTACTAGTTGAAAACATGGAGTTTAGTTTATTGAGTGTAAGTTAACTTTGTGATGCGGGCTATAAGGTAGAGTTTAAATCTTCTAAATGCGTAATTAGACACAAGAACATAAATGATTGCATGTTAGTTGGATATAGGAAATCAAACATTTATTATGTTGATCTTTCATATGCTTCTAACATTTCTACCACATGTCTCATGTCAAAAGAAGAGGAAGGTTGGTATGGCATAGAAGACTTGGACATATCAAAATGAAGAACATTGCCAAGATAGCCAAGTTGGACCTAGTTAAAGGACTACGAAAAGTGAAGTACATCAAAGACAAAATGTGTGATGCATGTCAAGAAGGAAAGCAATCCAAGTCATCACACAAGGGTAAAACTTTAACTAGTACTTCATTACCTTTAGGGCTATTGCATTTAGATTTATTTGATTGTCATAGTATCCCTTCATTAAATGACAATAAATATTGTTTAGTGATACTGGATGATTTTTCTAGGTAGACATGGGTTTATTTTATGAAACATAAGGATGATACCTTAGAAATAATCATAGGATTTAGCAAAAGGGTTAAAAATGAAAGAAATCTCAAAACCAACTGGATCCGTAGTGATCATGGTGGAGAATTTGAGAATTCTAGCTTTTTAAATTTTTTCTTAGAACAAGGGTACAAGCATGAGTTCTCTTGTCCTAGAACACCCCAACAAAATGGGGTGATGGAAAAGGAGAAATTGTGCCCTACAGCAAGCGGCTAGGACAATGCTTAATGCATATTCCTTACCTAGCTACTTGTGGACGGAAGCGGTTAACACCGCTTGCTATATTCAAAATTGACTTTTAATCCATAGGTTTATAGGTAAAACACCTTTTAAATTATGGAATGACACAATTCCTACATTCATTATTTCAAGGTCTTTGGATGCAAAGTCTACATTCTAAATACCAAAGACAACTTAGGAAAATTTGAGTCCAAAGCGGATGAGGTAATCCTAGTTAGATACTCATCCACTAGTAGACGATATAGAATATACAACAAGAGGACTCAAAAGGTTGAGGAATCCTCAAATGTGAAATTTGGTGAATCTACTAGTACTTACCCTAGGAAATCCTCCATTGATAAAGATATCAATGATAAAAAAACAAGACATTACCCAAAAACTTCAAAATCTAACTTTAGAGGGTAATGATCAAGGGGGAGGAAGAGAAGATTCTGATGATGAAAGGAGAAAGGATAACCATGATCTAAATCAATTAGAATCACCTCCTAGGAGCCTTAAGGATTCATCAAAATCATCCCCTAGACCAAGTTGTAGAAAACTATCCCAAGGAGTAAGGACTATTGGTGCAATCGACTCAGGTCACGATTGACCAGACTCGAGTTTGACTCGAGTAGTATCTTGATGTTTGTGTTTTGATGTTTGACAATGAGTTGACTATATGGTTGACATGGGGTTGACCATATGATGGAGAAGTTCAAGTGGGACACTTGAAATGGAAAGTCCAAGCATGGGTTTTGGCAATGGTAAAGTCCAAGTCTTGAGTACTTAGCATAGAAAGTCCAAGCTTGAGCCTTGGCAATTGGAAAGTCCAACATGGGTTGACATGGGAAGTCCAAGCATGGGTCTTGGCAAGGGAAAGTCCAAGCTTGAGCTTGGAAAATGGAAAGTCCAACATGGGTTGGCAAGGGAAGTCCAAGGGTTGATATTGGCGGCGTAAAGTCCAAGGGTGGAGTCTTGGTATCATAAGTCCAATGGTTGGCAGCGTAAAGTCCAAGCGTGTGTCTTGGCAGCATAAGCCCAATGTGCCTTGGTGGTGTAGACCATCTTAGCATGACAATAGCCGATGGAAGTACTTGAAGGCTAGCGTATGGATGAACAAGTCTTGGATGACTTGGAGGGATCCAATAGGCGTGAGGCTGATAGAGGTGGCTAGAATGCTTAGGTCTAGGCTAAGGGTGGTCTAGCAAGTATGAGGACATAATACTTGGGATAAACCTCATGGTTGAGGTGTAGCAGTCGACTAGGGTTATGTACCAGTCGGCTGGTCAAGTGTTTTGACACTTGGTAGTTGCGATGAGTAGTCGACTAGGATTATGACTAGTCAATTGGCCGGGAGTCGACTGGCATTCGACTGTGCCCGCGTTGCCTTGAAAGTCGACTACCAGCATTGGATAGTCGACAGATGGCTTGATCAATCGACTAACATGGATGGTAGTCGACTGATGGTCGAGGACACATGCATAAAATGTTTCCGAGTTGACTTCAAGGGTTTGACAGTCGAGTGGAGGCATGATCAGTCGACTGATGGTCTATCCGTTGGAACTTGTCCAACATGGATTAAGTCATTTTCTCACAATGGCTACAGGAGCAGTCGACTGATGGTCGCGAGCAATCAATTGCTAGGAGGAATTTAGCCTGAGTTGCAGCTTTAAAGGGAGCTCGAAGAGAAGGATTTTGGTATGGTTTTTTGAGGAGATTTAGAGGGGACTTGCTGCTGCAATCCAGACCTTCAAGGCTCTTCGCAAGCAACCAAAAGCAAGCATTCAAAGTTCTCTTGTAAAGTGATTTTCTTTACTTGTATTGCATTCCATCTTTGTATTTGCTTGTGTTCATTGTATTACTGTTTGTAATCACTTATACGAGGTTTCTCCACCTCCGGTGTGTCATCGAGAAGGAGTGTTATTGTTTAGTGGTGTGTTCATCACTAGAGCTCGTTGAGCTCACCCCATGGAGTAGGAACCCTAAGGTTCCAAACCATGTATATTCTCGTGTATTGTTCATTGTGTGTATTTGTTTTTGTTATCATTATTTTTGCTGCGTACACTAACGCACCATTCACCCCCCTCTAGCACTCACCGACGTTCCTACAAGGACTAGATCCTTCCATAGGACTCCTACTAGTCAAGTAGTTCTCATCTCACAAATTGAGTCTAAATCAATCAATGATGCATTATTTGATCCGGATTGGATTTTGGCAATCCAAGAAGAATTAGCTCAATTTGAGAGAAGTCAAGTATGAGAGTTAGTCCCTAGACCCAATGATAGCACTATTGTTACAACAAGATGGGTCTTTAGGAATAAGTTGGATGATCAAGGGAACATAACTAGAAACAAGGCTAGATTAGTGGCAAGAGGATTCAATCAAGTTGAAGGACTTGACTATGATAATACCTATGCATTGGTTGCTAGGTTAGAGTCAATTAGAATCCTATTAGGCTATGCCACTCACATGGGATTTAAGCTTTATCAAATGGATGTGAAATCGACATTCCTAACTGGATTTATTAAGGAAGAGGTATATGTAGAACACCCTTCTGAGTTTGAGAGTGTAGATTACCCAAACTACGTATATAAGCTTAGAAAAGCTTTATATGGGTTAAAACAATCTCCCCAGGCTCGGTATGAAAGATTATCATCTTTCTTAATCTCTAAGGATTTTAGAAGGGGCCAAGTTGATCAAACTCTCTTTATTAAGTCAAAGTCAAAGGACATCTTTGTTGCCCAAGTGTATGTTGATGACATTATTTTTGGGTCAACAAATGATGATCTCCTCCAAGACTTTATTAAAAGTATGGAAAATGAGTTTTAAATGAGTCTAGTTGGGGAGTTAAATTTCTTCTTAGGTCTACAAATTAAACAAACTAATGAGGGAATCCAAATATACCAAACTAAATATGCCAAAGAAATGATCAAGAAATTTAGTTTGGAAAATGCTAAGGTAGTAACCACTCCTATGACAACTAACACTAAGATAGACAATGATCTTGAAGGTAAATCAATTGACTTAAACCTCTATAGGAGTATGATTGGTAGCCTACTATACCTAACCGCTAGTAGACCCGATATTTTATTTGCAGTAGGTATATGTGCAAGATATCAATCTTGTGCCAAAGAGTCTCACTTAGTGGCCATTAAAAGAATCTTAAAATACATCAAAGGCACACTAAATGTAGGACTTTGGTACCCTAGGATTAGGTCTTTTGACTTGGTTGGGTACACCGATTTTAATTATGCGGGTTACAAATTGGATCGGAAGAGTACTAGTGGTGAGTGCCAATTTCTTGGATCCTCCCTAGTTAGTTGGAGTAGTAGGAAGCAACCTTGTGTTTCTTTATCCACCACCGAAGATGAGTATGAAGCCATGGGTGGTTGTGTAGCTTAACTACTGATGCACGTGAACATGACCTCAAATCTCGCGATGGAGACTGTCGAGGACTCAAAAGGCGTGCTCGCGCTCAACGCTCGCAAGTGCACGGGTGTTGTCAAGTAATAATATAGATTATCGATCCCACAGGGACTGAGATTCGAGTACCGATCTATTCGGTGGACGTTGTTTTCTGGAATTCAATTCTAATGGTTGTGCTTAGGAGGTCATTGGTGGTCCAAACTCAGTACAGTGTCACACAGAGGAAGAGAAGCATTACTATCAGTCTTTAGATGGGATTCTAGGATTTCGATTTCGTTTATGTGTCGCAGAACACGTTGTCAATTGAGTTTTGTCTAGGTTTCTAACTACGGTTTTGTGGAAAGGAAATCATACACTCCCCGATAAACCTTCGCATCTATGGGAAGCTACCTCTGCCACACCAGGTCGACCCCTGACTTTAGGATGGGATAGTCGGTGTGAGGATGTCAAATTGATCCCTGCGACGAGTCAAAAATGGGGCGCATTTCCTACTCTATTGCCTCCTTCTACCCAAGGTTACCGGCGATGAGGCCAACCCCTTGGTTCCTCCTTAATTCGCCTAAATCTTTTATATGAGGGCTGCCACCTCTTGTATCGGCTAAGCACAATGACTAGAAAACCAAAACAATAACTATTGATCTAAACCAAGTGACAATTGCAAATATAAATTCAAGAATGAAAAGATATTTGAACCAACATGTTCTAACTCAACACAAACTACTCTCTAGTCCTAGAATCAGAGAATCTACTCCATGAATATGAGAAAAGAAACACAAGGCATTGTCAAATTCGTATATAAAAGATAAATCATGGGATGAATATAGATTACAATGCGATGGTGCTCTTCTCCTTGGCATTGAGGTGTAGAATTTGGATCTCGAGCGGCTTCCTTCCTCCCCGTTGTGAGTTTTCGATGCTTTTTAGGGCACCGGTGTGCCGTCCTGACCATCGGGCCTCCGTCTTAGGGTTTGGGCATAGCCTCCTTTATATAGACACCAACCTGGATCTCCCCAAAACCTAGAAAATAACCGACTCACGTCGGAATCGCGCAATGCAACATGACCATGTGGATCCACACGGCCAGGCCATGTGTGGCACTGTGGTGCAGGCCGTGTGTTTTCATAGGGCCAGGGTATGTGTAATTCTGCTCTAGTTGCCAAATGTCTTTTTTTTGCTCCAAAAGTGTGCCATTTTCCTCGTGTATTGCTGTCCTGTAGACAAAAGTACAATGAGCATATCTCCGAACTAGAAAATAGGAAATGCATGAAAAATAAATTAAAATATGCATGAAACAAACATAAAACGAAATAAGATTTGAGTGAAAACTACTCCTAAAACTCTATATGTTTTGTTCACATCAATTCCCCCAGACTTAGATCTTTGCTTGTCCTCAAGAAAACCTAAGTGCCATGAAATTTTAAAAAGGTAGTGTTCCATACTTAGCATGTTAACTAGATTTATCAAGTGGTATTTGCAATCAAAGCAAAATAGATATGTTCTAGAAATTCACTAAGTTAGCTTCTCATGCTCGTACTAAGCAAATCTTCTTAGGGGATACTCGTCTATGGTAAGTTAAGTCGTCATCCTATAGCTTTCCTAAGGTCTCCGGGTCTTAGGCACTTACTTGCCCAAAGTGAGGGTCGTTCCCTAGATTTAGTACAAAGTCTCAAAGGCGTGCTCGGTATTGAGAGAAATTGGTAGGTGTTTCCCTAGTAACCTAACTCGGTCTCAAAGGGGCACCAAACCATTTCCACCCACGACAACTATTTTTATCCCTCATAATCTTTTTCAATCATTTTTTTTCTTTTCTTATTCCATTTTTTTCTCTCTCTCTTGGGATTTTGATTTTTCCAAATGGGCTTCCACAATCCGAGCATCTCCAGTAACTAAAATGCTAAATCTAGAGTCACCTATGGATTTCAAAGTACTAGACTACAGAAATGAATCATAACTAGGTACGTATTGGATTTTTCCTTTCAGAATGTTCATCATGTATAGGTGTAAAAATAAAAGCTAACAAGTGTAAGACTAGAACATTCATTAGAGCAAATAAAATAAAATACCACGAGGTAAATGAAGTTAAGCTACCCATGGAAACAACTTATGAATAAAACTTTAGCAATACTACTGAGGTAGCTTAAATATAGCAAAAATTATGTACTGAAGAAACTAAAAACTCTATGTATGAACAAATGAATGCTAACTAAAAATGCAAATGACAGGAAAAAAACTATTGCTAGAAACAAAATAAATCAAGACTTGGGCCCCCCCAGACTTAAATGAAGAATACCTCTAGTATGGTGGATGAGGTGGAAAGTTTGGTAGCCTTAGCATCTCGGGGTCCTGGGAGAATCTGGTGTTGAGCCGCTGATGCAACATGTACATGTGGTCGATCTAAGAGCTGGTTGATGCAGCGGCTGCTCGGTGCTCCACCTCCCTAGCCCACTGTGCCTGCTAGGCATGCATGTGCTGCCGCATCTCCTGGCGGTAGGTGGCCTCCTCCTGGAGACGGGTAGCCTCCTCCTGGAAGTAGACGTGGGCCTCATCATAGAACTCCTCGGCCTACTAGAAGTGCTCCTGGAAGCCTTGAAACTCTACCTGAGTATATGTGCTCTACTCCTCCTATCGCTGCCTCTGCATCTGCTTCTTAGCGTATATATCGTCGAGGCACAATCGAAACTCTGAAAAATCATAGGTAGATATACCTGCATCCTACTCAAAATTAGAAAAAGGTGGTGGTGCAGGTGCAGGCTCATGTCAACATGGACTAGGAGGGCTCCTATACATGTGTGGACTGGAGGGAGAGTGATGAATAGGGGTGAAACACAAGGTGCGACGCCCTTTATCCCTTGTGCAACACAACGGTGTGAAAACACACGGCCAGACCGTGTGTGCTACTAGAATTTGAGGCATGGCCATGTGAAAATACATGGCCAGACCAAGTGCCCCCCATTTATCTCTTATGGTGCACAATGGTCCAAATTCTCCTTACACTATTAGTTGTGTAGGTTCAAAATGATTTGTGTTTCTACCTAGAAATTCCTCTCTAGTTCTAATTTATTTGCAAAATGCTAAATGTTATAAATTAAAGTTTAAATTACCCAAATGAATGCAATAAAATAAAAAGAGAACATAAAAACTAAACTTGGGTTTCCTCCCAAGAAGCCCTTTGTTTAAGGTCTTTTAGCTCGACCTTATTCCTACATTTCATTTGATGTGTTTCAATCTTGCTCATGGGGGAGCAAGATATTTGCTCACCTTATGCCTCCTCCCTTGTGGTCCCTTATCACCATATCTCTTGAATCTTGCTCATGGAGGGGCAAAATATTTATTGGCTACCTTCCTTGGTTCGAGAGTGAACATGCTTATCTTTAAAGAATCATCAGGAGTTTGATCATGATATTCTATTTCATCCATATGCTGTGAATAATATAACTCACTACAAATATCCTCACCAAAAGATTGATCAACTGATTCTATTATGTCAAATGAAATTTTATCATTACAAATCATTAAATGGGCTTCGTTATTGGTAGCTAAAGTTTCGGTGAGGGTTAAGGTAGGCTCTTCTAGACCCTTGAAGTTAGGAGGTGTTTGGATTGAAGCAATGCACTCCTCGATTAAAGTATCAATTATATAATTCTCAAGTTCATCTTCCAGTGGTGATTGAATGAATTGTCCTTCTTCACTTCATATGTCATCTACGTTATCCTCATTCATTCGCTCAAAGTGAGTCTCTGCCATATTAGGTGTAATCCAGTCATCAAAGCCACCTTCTAATCATTTGGATTCTTCATCTACTAGATTTTGTTGCATAAACTCCGTGAATTGTTGACTATGCTCCTTGCATTCCCTAGTTACTTTATCTTGCAAGGCTTCTGGGTGTAGACTTGGTTCTGGATAAAATTTGTATGGTATTTCATAGCACTCGTTCTCTCTTGGGAAACAATATTGAGTCTTTGTTTGTGAATGCCGCCGTCGGAATTCATCGTTCGTCGCTTGTTGCATTTGAATGAAATCTTCCATCATCTGCTCTAGTTGGGATTTAGGCGGATAGTATTGAGGGTTTAAGTAGCCAGGGTCATAACTATATGAATAGGAATCATCTTGTGACCACTGGTTGTAATTGTAGGTGACATCTTCTTGTTCAAATTGTGAAGGTTCAAATATATCCGGACAATCGTTAATGTTATGCCATGTTTCACCACAGTGCTCACAATAAATTTTACCAAAACTCACAGCACTAAATTGACCATAATCATGAGTAAAAGCATGCATTGTTATATGTAGAAATTATAAATAAGGAAAGAGCAACATAATGAACAAAAGTGAAATAGAATAAAATAAAATAAAATAAAACAAGAAAAGTAAATCTAGCCTAAGTTCGATCCAACTATCAACTTCTTGATTAGATATCGAATCAATCAGTTCCCCCCAACGACGCCAAAAACTAGATGCATGCGAACGCGACCACAAAACTCGTGATGGAGACCGTCGAGGACACGAAGCGCGCGCTTGCGCTCAATGCCTGTAAGTGCATGGGTGTCGTCAAGTAATAATATAGATTATCGATTCCATAGGGACTGAGATTCGAGTACCGATCTATTCGGTGGACGTTGTTGTTCGAAATTCAATTCTAATGGTTGTGCTTAGGAGGTCGTCGGTGCTCCGAACTCAGTATGGTGTCACACGGAGGAAGAAAAGGGTTGCTACGAGTCTTTAGATGGGATTCTAGGATTTCGGTTTCGTTTGTGTGTCGCGGAACACGTTGTCAATTAAGTTTTGTCTAGGTTTCTAACTACGATTTTGTGGAAAGGAAATCATACACTCCCCGATAAACCTTCGCATCTATGGGAAGCTACCTCTGCCACACCAGGTCGACCCCTAGCTTTAGGACGGGATAGTCAGTGTGAGGATGTCAAATTGATCCCTGCGACGAGTCAAAAATGGGGCTCATTTCCTACTCTATTGCCTCCTTCTACCCAAGGTTACCGGTGATGAGGCCAACCCCTTGATTCCTCCTTAATTCGCCTAAATCTTTTATATGAGGGCTGCCACCTCTTGTATCGGCTAAGCACAATGACTAGAAAACCAAAACAATAACTATTGATCTAAACCAAGTGACAATTGCAAATATAAATTCAAGAACGAAAAGGTATTTGAACCAACATGTTCTAACTCAACACAAACTACTCCCTAGTCCTAGAATCAGAGAATCTACTCCATGAATATGAGAAAAGAAACACAAGGCATTGTCAAATTCGTATATAAAAGATAAATCATGGGAAGAATATAGATTACAATGCGATGGTGCTCTTCTCCTTGGCATTGAGGTGTAGAATTTGGATCTCGAGCGGCTTCCTTCCTCCCTGTTGTGAGTTTTCGATGCTTTTTAGGGCACCGGTGTGCCATCCCGACCATCGGGCCTCCGTCTTAGGGTTTGGGATTAGCCTCCTTTATATAGACACCAACCTAGATCTCCCCAAAACCTAGAAAATAACCGACTCGCGTCGGAATCGCGCAATGCAACATGACCATGTGGATCCACACAGCCAGGCCGTGTGTGGCACTGTGGTGCAGGCCGTGTGTTTTCATAGGGCCAGGGTATGTGTAATTCTGCTCTAGTTGCCAAATGTTTTTTTTTTGCTCCAAAAGTGTGCAATTTTCCTCGTGTATTGCTGTCTTGTAGACAAAAGTACAACGAGCATATCTCCGAAATAGAAAATAAGAAATGCATGAAAAATAAATTAAAATATGCATGAAACAAACATAAAACGAAATAAGATTTGAGTGAAAACTACTCCTAAAACTCTATATGTTTTGTTCACATCAATTCCCCCAGACTTAGATCTTTGCTTGTCCTCAAGCAAACCTAAGTGCCATGAAATTTTAAAAAGGTAGTGTTCCATACTTAGCATGTTAACTAGATTTATCAAGTGGTATTTGCAATCAAAGCAAAATAGATATGTTCTAGAAATTCACTAAGTTAGCTTCTCAAGCTCGTACTAAGCAAATCTTCTTAGGGGATACTCGTCCATGGTAAGTTAAGTCGTCATCCTATAGCTTTCCTAAGGTCTCCGGCTCTTAGGCACTTACTTGCCCAAAGTGAGGGTCGTTCCCTAGATTTAGCACAAAGTCTCAAAGGCGTGCTCGGTATTGAGAGAAATTGGTAGGTGTTTCCCTAGTAACCTAACTCGGTCTCAAAGGGGCACCAAACCATTTCCACCCACAACAACTATTTTTATCCCTCATAATCTTTTTCAATCATTTTTTTTCTTTTCTTATTCCATTTTTTTCTCTCTCTCTTGGGATTTTGATTTTTCCAAATGGGCTTCCACAATCCGAGCATCTCCAGTAACTAAAATGCTAAATCTAGAGTCACCTATGGATTTCCAAGTACTAGACTACAGAAATGAAACATAACAAGGTACGTATTGGATTTTTCCTTTCAGAATGTTCATCATGTATAAGTGTAAAAATAAAAGCTAACAAGTGTAAGACTAGAACATTCATTAGAGCAAATAAAATAAAATACCACGAGGTAAATGAAGTTAAGCTACCCATGAAAACAACTCATGAATAAAACTTTAGCAATACTACTGAGGTAGCTTAAATATAGCAAAAATTATGTACTGAAGAAACTAAAAACTCTATGTATGAACAAATGAATGCTAACTAAAAATGCAAATGACAGGAAAGAAACTATTGCTAGAAACAAAATAAATCAAGACTTGGGCCCCCCCCAGACTTAAATGAAGCATACCTCTAGTATGGTGGATGAGGTGGAAAGTTTGGTAGCCTTAGCATCTCGGGGTCCTGGGAGAATCTGGTGTTGAACCGCTGATGCAACATGTACATGTGGTCGATCTAAGAGCTGGTAGATGCAGCGGCTGCTCAGTGCTCCACCTCCCTAGCCCACTGTGCCTGCTGGGCATGCATGTGCTGCCGCATCTCCTGGCGGTAGGTGGCCTCCTCCTGGAGACGGGTAGCCTCCTCCTGGAAGTAGATGTGGGCCTCGTCATAGAACTCCTCGGCCTACTGGAAGTGCTCCTGGAAGCCTTGAAACTCTACCTGAGTATATGTGCTCTACTCCTCCTATCGCTGCCTCTGCATCTGCTTCTTAGCGTATATATCGTCGAGGCACAATCGAAACTCTGAAAAATCATAGGTAGATATACCTGCATTCTACTCAAAAGTAGAAAAAGGTGGTGGTGCAGGTGCAGGTCATGTCAACATGGACTAGGAGGGCTCCTATACATGTGTGGACTGGAGGGAGAGTGATGAATAGGGGTGAAACACAAGGTGCGACGCCCTTTATCCCTTGTGCAACACAACCGTGTGAAAACACACGGCCAGACCGTGTGTGCTACTAGAATTTAAGGCATGGCCATGTGAAAATACATGGCCAGACCGAGTGCCCCCCATTTATCTCTTATGGTGCACAATGGTCCAAATTCTCCTTACACTATCAGTTGTGTAGGTTCAAAATGATTTGTGTTTCTACCTAGAAATTCCTCTCTAGTTCTAATTTATTTGCAAAATGCTAAATGTTATAAATTAAAGTTTAAATTACCTAAATGAATGCAATAAAATAAAAAGAGAACATAAAAACTAAACTTGGGTTTCCTCCCAAGAAGCCCTTTGTTTAAGGCTTTTAGCTCGACCTTATTCCTACATTTCATTTGATGTGTTTCAATCTTGCTCATGGGGGAGCAAGATATTTGCTCACCTTATGCCTCCTCCCTTGTGGTCCCTTATCACCATATCTCTTGAATCTTGCTCATGGAGGGGCAATATATTTATTGGCTACCTTCCTTGGTTCGAGAGTGAACATGCTTATCTTTAAAGAATCATCAGGAGTTTGATCATGATATTCTATTTCATCCATATGCTGTGAATAATATAACTCACTACAAATATCCTCACCAAAAGATTGATCAACTGATTCTATTATGTCAAATGAAATTTTATCATTACAAATCATTAAATGGGCTTCGTTATTGGTAGCTAAAGTTTCGGTGAGGGTTAAGGTAGGATCTTCTAGACCCTTGAGGTTAGGAGGTGTTTGGATTGAAGCAATGCACTCCTCGATTAAAGTATCAATTATATAATTCTCAAGTTCATCTTCCAGTGGTGATTGAATGAATTGTCCTTCTTCACTTCATATGTCATCTACGTTATCCTCATTCATTTGTTCAAAGTGAGTCTCTGCCATATTAGGTGTAATCCAGTCATCAAAGCCACCTTCTAGTCATTTGGATTCTTCATCTACTAGATTTTGTTGCATAAACTCCGTGAATTGTTGACTATGCTCCTTGCATTCCCTAGTTACTTTATCTTGCAAGGCTTCTGGGTGTAGACTTGGTTCTGGATAAAATTTGTATGGTAATTCATAGCACTCGTTCTCTCTTGGGAAACAATATTGAGTCTTTGTTTGTGAATGCCGCCGTCGGAATTCATCGTTCGTCGCTTGTTGCGTTTGAATGAAATCTTCCATCATCTGCTCTAGTTGGGATTTAGGCAGATAGTATTGAGGGTTTATGTAGCCAGGGTCATAACTATATGAATAGGAATCATCTTGTGACCACTGGTTGTAATTGTAGGTGACATCTTCTTGTTCAAATTGTGAAGGTTCAAATATATCTGGACAATCGTTAATGTTATGCCATGTTTCACCACAATGCTCACAATAAATTTTACCAAAACTCACAGCACTAAATTGACCATAATCATGAGTAAAAGCATGCATTGTTATATGTAGAAATTATAAATAAGGAAAGAGCAACATAATGAACAAAAGTGAAATAGAATAAAATAAAATAAAATAAAACAAGAAAAGTAAATCTAGCCTAAGTTCGATCCAACTATCTACTTCTTGATTAGATATCGAATCAATCAGTTCCCCGCAACGGCGCCAAAAACTAGATGCATGCGAACGCGACCACAAATCTCGTGATGGAGACCGTCGAGGACACGAAGCGCGTGCTTGCGCTCAATGCCTGTAAGTGCATGGGTGTCGTCAAGTAATAATATAGATTATGGATTCCATAGGGACTAAGATTCGAGTATCGATCTATTCGGTGGACGTTGTTGTTCGAAATTCAATTCTAATGGTTGTGCTTAGGAGGTCGTCGGTGCTCCGAACTCAGTATGGTGTCACACGGAGGAAGAAAAGGGTTGCTACGAGTCTTTAGATGGGATTCTAGGATTTCGGTTTCGTTTGTGTGTCGCGGAACACGTTGTCAATTAAGTTTTGTCTAGGTTTCTAACTACGATTTTGTGGAAAGGACATCATACACTCCCCCAATGAGCCTTCACATCTATCGAAAGCTACCTCTACCATACCAGGTCGACCCCTGGCTTTAGAACGGGATAGTCGGTATGAGGATGCCGAATCTATCCCTGCGACGAGTTGAAAATGGGGCACGTTTCCTACTCTATCGCCTCCTTCTACCCATGGTTACTAGCGATGAGGGCAACCCCTAGGTTCCTCCTTAATTCGCCTAAATCTTTAATATGAGGTTTATCACCCCTTGTATCAGCTAAGCACAGTGACTAGAAAACCAAAACAATAGCTATTGATCTAAACCAAATGCCAATTGCAAATATAAATTCAAGAACGAAAAGATATTTGAACTAACATGTTCTAACTCAACACAAACTACTCCCTAGTCCTAGAATCAGAGAATCTACTCCATGAATATGAGAAAAGAAACACAAGGCATTGTCAAATTCGTATATACAAGATAAATCATGGAAAGAATATAGATTACAATGAGATGGTGCTCTTCTCCTTGGCGTTGAGGTACAGAATTTGGATCTCGAGCGGCTTCCTTCCTCCCCATTGCGAGTTTCCAGTGCTTTTTAGGGCATCAGAGTGTCGTCCTAGCCGTCGTGCCTCCCCCCTAGGGTTTGGGCGTAGCCTCCTTTATATAAACATCAGCCTGGATCTCCCCGAAACTTGGAAAATAATCGACTCGCATCGAAATTGTGCAATGCCACACGGGCATGTGGATCCACATGGCTAGGCCGTGTGTGGCGCTGTGGCATAGGCCGTGTGTTTTCACAGGGCCAAGGTGTGTGTCATTCTTCTCTAGCTACCAAATGTCTTCTTTTCGCTCCAAAAGTGTGCCTTTTTTCCCGTATAATGTTGTCCTACACACAAAAGTACAACGAGCAGATCTCTGAACCAGAAAATAGGAAATGCATGCAAAATAAATTAAAATATGCATGAAACAAACATAAAATGAAATGTGATGTGAGTGAAAACTACTCCTAAAACCCTATATGTTTTGCTCACATCAACTACTTTGGATGAGATATACCTTAGAAGATTATGAGCAACATTACTCGAACATTAAGGTCTTTTGTGATAATGTGAGTACCATCAATTCGACTAAAAATCTGGTACATCTCTCTTGGACCAAGCACATTGAAGTGAAGAATCAATTCATTAGAGATCATTTGACAAAGGGGCATATTGAACTTAATTACATTGAATCTAAGTCCAACCTTGCCGACATTTTCACCAAGGCTCTCCTCAAAGTAGATTTTTCATCACTTAGGAGAACTTGGAATGTGCTTTGTAGAGTAGTGGTCTAGGTTTGCATGATCCCATAGCATAATCTAGGACTATACCTCTAAGCATCTCACAACACACCTAAGAATCCATGATTTTTGTATTGAGCCACTTAGACATCATGTGAGATGTTAGAAAGATACACTTGGTTCATCATGCTTGTTATGATGCTTTACTATGAACCAAAGTGTTATCTAGAGACATTGATCCTTAATTAGACCAATCATTGGGAAGGCTTGTGCACAATTACTGTGCACATAGCTCTAAGGACATGATTGGAAATGTCAAATAAAATATCTTTTAAATTAAGTTTATCATATTTTGAAAAATAGTTTGAAATTGGTAGGCAAAAGCGGTACAATGTTTTGAAAAACTTTAGGCATTAAAGTTTTCAAAGTTTTGTCAATTTCAAAATCTGAAAAAGATAAATTTTCCAAATTATTTTTCTTTGATAGAAAATGACTTGACAAATATGTCCACAAAATTTCATGAATTTTTTTTGACACTTTTTGAATTTTTAATGCATTTCTGAAGTTAGGCTGAAAATCTGGACTTGGCGTTTTAGGGTTAGCAATCGACTGCTTCAGAGTCTAATCGACTGCCACACTAATTTTTCTGCAAATCATCCTTATTTACTTACCTAGACTTCAATCTTAGGTGTCCTAACCCTATGGTATGATAAGTGTAGCAAATAAGGGGGAATAGGACTAAATGATGCATTGATTTAGGGGGAGTTTTCTTATGATATTTTCATCCCAAAATCTATAATGTTTATTGTTGGTGCAAAGTTAGGATATATTTCTTACCTATGATTTCATACTTTGCTCAAAATATCATTCACACATGATAATTTATGTCTTGGATTAAGGGGGAGCTTTATGTCTATTTTATAACTTAGTTCAAGGCATAACCAATTTTACTCATCAAATGAACTTATTTTCTATGTTCCCTACTTTTCTAGGGCATTATTATATTTAAGTTAGCTGGCACAAGAAAGACGTAAATATAATAACCAATCCTTTGCCTTTATAGAATATGATACAAAATGTTCCCTATTCAACCATCACATGATTGGTTCTAGGGCTATAACTAACAATCTCCCACTAGCACTAGTACCAATCACTATAATATCTGATACCTAGTGACCTAGTGTGACCATCATGCTTCCTCTGTGCCAAAGCCTTGGTTAATGGATCTGTGATGTTAGCTTCTGTCGGTACTTTGCATATCCTCACATCTCCTCTATCGATGATCTCTCGAATGAGATGGAAGCGCCGCAGTATGTGTTTGGTCCGCTGATGTGATCGAGGTTCCTTAGCCTGTGCAATAGCCCCATTGTTGTCACAATAGAGGTCTATTGGATCTGCAATGCTAGGAACTACCCCAAGTTCACTGATGAACTTGCGGAGCCAAACAGCCTCCTTTGCTGCATCAGACGCAACAATATACTCGGCTTCTATTGTAGAATCAGCAACTGTGTCCTGCTTCGAACTCTTCCAGCTCACAGCTCCACCATTCAGGCAAAACACGTACCCCGATTACGATCTATAGTCATCCTTGTCTGTTTGGAAGCTTGCATCACTGTAACCCTTTACAGTTAGCTCCTCATTGCCTCCAAATATCAGAAAATATTCTTTCATTCTTCGTAAGTATTTAAGAATATTTTTGACTGCTATCCAGTGACTTTCACCTGGATCCGACTGGTATCTACTCGTCATGCTCAAAGCATATGAGACGTTAGGACGAGTACAAAGCATGGCGTACATGATAGACCCTATAGCAGATGCATAAGGGATCTTATCCATGCGATCTCTCTCCTCCTTAGAAGAGGGACATTGAGTCTTCGAAAGACTCATACCATGTGAAAAAGGCAGAAATCCTTTCTTGGAATTTTGCATAGCAAAACGATCTAGCACTTTATCAATGTATGTACTCTGACTTAGGCCAAGTAATCTTTTAGATCTATCTCTATAGATCTTGATGCCTAGAATATAGGCAGCTTCACCTAAGTCTTTCATCGAGAAACAATTCCCTAACCACATCTTCACAGACTGGAGTGAGGGAATATCATTTCCGATGAGAAGTATGTCATCTACATACAAGATAAGAAATACAACTGTGCTCCCACTATTTCTCTTGTAGACACAAGGTTCATCTTCATTCTTGATGAAACCAAACTCCTTGATTGCATCATCGAATCGAAGATTCCAGCTTCGAGAGGCTTGCTTTAGTCCATAAATGGACCTTTGCAGTTTGCATACCTTTCCAGGATGCTTTGGATCTTCAAAACCCTCAGGATGTGTCATGTACACATCCTCGAGTAGCTTTCCATTCAGAAAAGTGGTTTTGACATCCATCTGCCAGATCTCATAATCGTGGTAGGCTGCAATAGCAAGTATGATCCGAATGGATTTAAGCATCGCAACTGGTGAAAAGGTTTCATCATAGTCAATACCATGAATCTGTTTGAATCCTTTAGCCACCAATCTACCTTTATAGGTATGCTTATTACCATCCATGTTAGTCTTTACTTTAAAGACCCACTTACACCCAATGGGTTTTACCCCTTCAGGTGGATCAACCAAAGTCCATACTTGGTTAGTGTACATGGATTCCATTTCGAATCTCATGGCCTCTAGCCATTTCTCAGAATCTGGGCTCATCATAGCTTCTTGATAGGATGTAGGCTCGTCAAGATCGACAAGAAATACATCACCATTGTCAGTCGAGAGAAAAGAATATCTCTCGGGTTGACGACGGATCCTATCAGATCTATGAAGAGGTTGGTCTACTTGAACAGGTGTTTGCTCCACAACTCTTTGGGCAACATTTTCCTCATCCACAACACTTTGTGGTGCCTGTTCATTTTCCATCGAAGCCTTAGTGTTATCTTCATCTTGAATTTCTTCAAGATGAATTTTACTCCCACTAGTTTTTCTAGAAATAAATTCTCTTTCTAGAAAGACAACATTTCTGGCAACAAACACCTTGCCAAGTGTGGGTTTGTAAAAGTAATATCCCTTAGTTTCCTTGGGATATCCTACAAAATAACACTTATCTGATTTGGGTCCTAGTTTATCTGAGACTTGAAGTCTAACATAAGCTTCACAACCCCAAATCTTTATAAAAGACATTTTGGGACTCTTCCCAGTCCATAACGTATATGGTGTATTTTTTACGGCTTTTGATGGGACGCGATTAAGTGTGAAAGCGGCTGTCTCTAGAGCTAAACCCCAAAAGGAAGTAGGTAGATCAGTCTGGCTCATCATTGATCGTACCATATCTAATAGAGTACGATTTCTCCTCTCAGATACACCATTCCATTGTGGTGTTCCAGGTGGAGTGAGTTGGGATATTATCCCACACTCAGGCAGGTGATCACGAAACTCTTGACTAAGGTATTCACCACCTCGATCTGATCGAAGTAGCTTTATACGCTTACCAAGTTAGTTTTGTACTTCATTCTTGAATTCTTTGAACTTTTCAAAGGATTCTGACTTATGTCTCATTAAATATAAGTAGCCAAATCTACTCATATCATCAGTGAAAGTAATAAAGTACTTATAGCCTCCTCTGGCTTTGACATTGAAAGGGCCACATACATCAGTATGTATGAGTCCTAACAAGTCCGTCCCTCTCTCGCCATGTCCACTAAATGGAGTTTTAGTCATCTTTCCTAAAAGACAAGATTCGCATACCTCATATGATTCAAAATCAAATGAGTCCAATAATCCATCTTTATGGAGTTGGGATATGCATTTTTCATTTATGTGACCTAGCGACGATGTTGCAGAGATATGTTTGGTTCAAATTATTCGATTTGAACCGTTTGGTATTTACGTTATAAATTGGGTTTTCTAAATCTAGAACATAGAGACCATTCATAAGTGGTGCATTACAATAGAACATTTCATTCAAATAAATGGAACAACATTTGTCCTTTATTATAAAAGAAAAGTTTTTCTTGTCTAAACAAGATGCAGAAATTATGTTCTTCGTTAATGCAGGTACATAAAAGCACTCCTCTAGTTCTAAGATAAGCCCAGTGGGCAAAGACAAAGAATATGTTCCTACAGCTACAGCAGCAACTTTTGCGCCATTGCCTACTCGTAGGTCCACTTCGCCCTTTGTCATTAGTCTACTATTTCTCGATCCTCGCACATTAGTACAAATGTGAGATGCACATCCGATATCTAATACCCATGTAGAAGAAATAGATAGATTAACTTCTATAACGTGTATACCTGAGGCAGAAGTCCGACTTCTTTTCTTCTTTACTTCCTCTAGGTAGACTTTGCAGTTCCGCTTCCAGTGTCCAGTCTCACCGCAATGGAAACAGTCCCCTTCCTTAGGTACTTTACCTTTACCCTTTGAAGTGGATGAATTGGCCTTGCCTTTGGCTTGGGTCTTACCCTTGCCTTTACGCTTACCTTTGCCCTTCTTGACCATTAGTACGTTACTAACTTTCTTCTTGAGATTCGGTTCAGCAGTTCTTAACATGCTGAGAATCTCAGGCAAAGGCTTATCAATTTCATTCATGTTATAATTCATGACGAATTGATTATATGCTTCCGGCAATGATTGTAGGATAACATCGGTTGCCAATTCTTGGCTCAGTGGAAAACCTAGTCTTTCAAGGTTCTCAACGTACCCTATCATTTTAAGTACGTGAGTTCCTACAGGTGTTCCTTCTTGCATCTTGCATGCAAAAAGAGCCTTAGACACTTCAAAACGCTCGTGCCTAGCTTGTCCTTGATATAGTTGTTTCAAATGCTCAACCATACCATAGGCATCCATGTTCTCATGTTGCTTCTGAAGCTCAGAGTTCATGGTGGCAAGCATAAGACATGACACATCTAATGCGTCATCTTGATGCTTCTTATAAGCATCCTTTTCAGCATGAGTGGCCGCAGGGGCGGGTGTTTCAGGGATAGACTGCTCTAGGACATACAGTTTACGTTCTTGCTTGAGGATAATCCTCAAGTTCCTATACCAGTCTAGAAAGTTAGCTCCATTGAGCTTGTCTTTCTCAAGGACATATCACAAGTTGAGGGGGTGTGTCGTGTTAGATGACATGGTGATCTACAACATTAAAATGCAAAATTAAGTATCATACCTAAGTCATTTAATTAGGCCTTTAATTAAATGAGGCTCCCACTAAATTCTCATAGCTTTGATATGAGCTAATCATTGATGTAGGTAAACACATTTTGCTTACATCATTAGCTTCTATTTAGCTATAAATTTATATGGGATAAAGATCCACATCATACTTCGTCTTGAGTTAGCTTTGGCTAATCGCCCAAGACGTAGTATGATTAGGTAGGCAATCTTTTGCCAATTACATCTGATGTAACTCTTTAATAGCTTTGGTTAAGTTTAGATTAGTTTAGTGCTTATTCCTAAACCAGCTTCCAGGCCGTGGCGAGGCACAGAGGCCTTCTTTGATATCGGAGCAACGACCACTTTCTAAGACAAAGCTGATGTTCAGAAATCATACAAAACTAATTTTTAAAACTTATGTTCAAAGCTAATATATGCCTCTACTTTCTTAATTAATTAAGAAAAACTTAATTAAGTCTTAACCAAGTTTGATAGCGGGACATCACGATTGTCCACTCGCACTCTTCCAAGATAAAATGCAGTGCTTTGCTTTGGCAAACCCAACAACAAATGATCGAGGAAGTAGTGAGTACCAAACTTTGGTAGGCATATCGTTTTTGACTTATTAAGAAATAAACTTAAACATGCATCACATACATATTAAACTAAGCGTGTCATGGTTATGACCCTTATTCTACAATCTTCTCAAGCCAATGAAAAGATTGATTGGTCAACCTAGGGATAGCATCTTCTCCCAAGTGCTTCCTTTTGGTTGTCTTGTGTGTTGACTTCCTCCTTGTAACCTCATCTTCCAATGGACCCTCCATCTTTGTTTTGTATATTACAAAAGGAGAAATACTCGAGTTACATTCGAGTCTAAAACTAATTTTACAACAAGAATTTTAGGAGAAAGGCGACGACCATGAGCCGTATTAAGAATTACAACACACACATTCACAAACTTTTTGGGACTAGGCCATAACCATGAACCATGTCAATTTTAACTTTTAAAAGACATCGGATATTTTATTATGTTTGAAAAATTGCTAATGCAATTATCAATTCATAATAAAATTTATCCTACTTCTATATCATATATAAAATAGAGAAAACCTATTTTTTATATGATCTTTAAAGTGGCTCTGATACCCTTTGTAGGATTTATTATGCAAAATAGCATATGCGCAACGGAAAAATAGGATCCCTTCCAAGTGATCCTTGCGAAAGAAAACCTCGTACAAAAATAAATTTCTCAAAACCTATCTTATAGGAGAATATTACCTTTGTTGCGTGCCCTTTTTAATCCCGCTTCTCCTTGGGTTTGTTGGATCTTTTAGCACGTTCAAATGTCTGTGCCTCTATATGTATCCACACGAGCAAGCTCTTGTCTCAAAAAAGAAACTAGAAGATCTCTCCTTTACTTCTTGCTAGAGAAGTCCCTAAAGGAGAGGAAGGTAGGGAAAAAGAGAAAGGAAGAAGAAGACCACTCTTCTTGCTAGCCTACACTCACAAAAGCCACACAACCAAAGCCTCTCACCACCAAGCTCTCTCCAAGCCTCAAGCTTCACCAAGTTTGGCCGGCCACCCCATGGAGTGTTTTATAGGATTGAAAAAACCTTTCACCTCCTATCACATTCAATGCAATCAATTGCATTGAAAAATAATCCTTGTTTGGCCTGCCACATGTGGAGAAATTCCAAATGTCAAAACCCTTTGTCTCCTTCCACCTCATCAAGCTTAGGTGGCATGCTTATGTGGCATGCTTAGGTGGCATGCTTATGTGGCATTCATGCATGTTGAATTAATCTTATTAATTCAATAAGCTTATGTTATCATATTGAATTAATCTCATTAAATCAATAAGGTAACATATTGAATTAATCTTATTAAATCAATTAAGCTTAGGCTATCATGATAACATATTTATTTAATCTTATTAAATTAATAAGCTTAGCATATTGAATTAATCTCATTAAATCAATAAGCTAAAATTCTCATTAAGCTTAAAGTCCAAAACCATTTTGTACTTAAGCTATTCCCAAATTATTCTAGTCGAACTAGAATGCACTAATTCTTTAATCATCATGCTCTTTGTGTGACCCTATAGGCTCTCATAACGTTGGCGGTGGATCTAAACTCTTTTAGATACACAAGCAATGGCATCTAGCAATACATCATTGCTACCCAAGTTCTGAAATAAGTCAAGATCCGACTAACCTTTCCATGACTACTATAATGTATGGCCGTGTCCTTCTATCCTTGATATCAGATTGACCAATGAGGCATAGACCGTGTCATCCTCGATCAATCTATGTGTTTCTTGATCCCTGAGTAAACTAACTCAAACAAATGAGCTCAATATCTCATATTGACTCATTCGAGCATGGCCATGCGTTTTAGTAGTTCTACTCAATCAAAGGGCCACAGATATCACTCCGTCATATGGGAGGATAGATCCCATCTACATCACTCACATCCCTCGCGCATAATTTGTTATATACCCGGTAATCGCCTTTATGGTCCACCTACATTACGGGTGGCGTTTGTGATACCAAAGTACATAACTCCTTATGTAGGGAAGTAGTGACTTGAGTTTGAGGACTATTCATACCAATAGTCACATGAGAAAGTTTATGACACTCGTATAACGATCCATGAAACTTTCTCATGGCGAATTGATTCGGTATATATTCTCTAATATATACCCATGTGTCAACTTGATATCATATATCCATGACTTGTGAGATCAAGTCATCAATTGACCTACATGCTAGTCTTTATGTATTAATATTGCCCTTGCATATTAATACTCGACTAAATGTTCTCTCTGACCTCTCATAATCAATTCTGCCAATTGATGTGCTGTAGATAAGAACCTACTTTTCTAGGGCATTATTATATTTAAGTTAGCTGGCACAAGCAAGACGTAAATATAATAACCAATCCTTTGTCTTTATAGAATATGATACAAATATTCTATAAATGACTCACTTATTCAACCATCACATGATTGGTTCTAGGGCTATAACTAACAGTTAGGATGATACAAATGACTCACTTATGCTTGTGACATTTTGATGGGTCATTAGGTGTATCATGACATAGCAATCATAGACCAATCATGGGGAAAACATATGTTTAATTCATAGACACATTGCCCAATGATCATGGTTGGATATTTCAAATATTTTAAAACCATTTTATGTTTTATAAACTGAGAGTTCATGTTTTAAATCGTTTCAAGGCAAAACTAGGCTTTCAAGTTGATAAAAACTTTAGTGATTTTCAACACCGTTGAGTTTTTGCCAAACTTTCGAAAATTGATTGAACTTTCATGTCAAACTATTTTTCTTTGACAAAGGGACTTATGAGAAATGTGTTCCCCAAATTTCACAATTTTTTGAATTTTATAGATTTTTTTAATGCATTTCTCAATTTTGGTCCGAAAATCAGAAATGGAAATCAGGTGCTAGTCGACTTGCAATCTGAACCAGTCGACTGATGGACTGTGCACAGGAATAGTAACTTGCTTTGTGTAGTTTTCAGAAGTTTTTGGTATTTTCTCTCCTTAGACTTGATGTCATGCTTGTATAACATATGTTAAATGTTTTTGATGGTGTCAAAGGGGGAGAAATGTAGAGTTTAAGTTAATCATGCTAGGGGGAGGGAATTAGCATGTGTTAAGGGGGAGTTGCATGTATTAAGGGAGAGTGTTTAATGCTCATATTTGTATTACATGTTTTCTTGCCTTATGTATTTGGTTATTGTTTTACCTAACTTAAACGGATTGTCACACATCAAAAAGGGGGAGATTGTTAGGGAAATCAACCCATGTATGATGTGGTTTTGATGTGTGTGGCAAAGAGTCTAAGTTAGGTTGTTTATGTGATTCGATATGTGTGTTGAAGTTATTTAGGACTTAGTAATTCACATATGTATTGGCTTGATGAAAGCATTGGTGGGTTCACCATCTCATGGCTCGAGTCTTTGAGTCGGTGAAGGATGGCATTGCGGAAGTTGTGCGCTTGGTGCATCTGAGGGACCACCAGATGAGGAGTATTGAAGTGAAGCCAAGAAAGAAGACTTCAGGGCGAGATGCAAAGGATGACATTGCAAGCCGTGCGCTTGGTGCATCCGAGGGACATGTCCAGACGAAGAGAGCTTCGGCGAGGGACTTTAAGGGAGATGAGAGAATGAGCGATTTGTAAATGGTAGCTCATAAGTGAACTTGGCTGAATGGCTAAGTCAAGTGTCGGATGCTCAACCGAGTAGGTTTGAGGTTTTACCCGACAAGTCGGATGCTCAAACTTATGTTTGAGGTTTTACCCGATGTTTGTTGAGTCAGACGCTCAAACATGGGTTTGAGGTTTCTACCCGACGAATGGAAGTCTCGGATGCTCAAACAAGTGGTTTGAGGTTTACCAGACCATCGGATGCTCAAACAAATGTTTGTTTGAGGTTTTACCTGACACCAGTCGACTAATATAGATATCAGTCGACTGCTCTAGGTCGATGGCACTCGACTGGTGCTCTACCAATATTCGATCGATCATCTTCTTGCCCATCAGTCGACTGCTAGAGTTTAGCAATTGACTGACTCCACCATCAGTCAACTGCCAAGGGACGGCAGTCGACTGATCAAGGTGGTTGCGGGCACAAAAGTTTGAAAGTCGATTGATCGCCTGGATCACTCGACTGATGGCTCTATCAGTCGACTGGTGGGCATGATCAATTGATTGATGTGGGAGCCATTGAATGGACGCCATTGTGGATGAAGTCGTTGCGAGGCAACGGCTACAACAGCAGTCGACTGCTCGCTACCCAACGAGAAGAATGGCCTCTTCCCTATAAGAAGAGGCCTTGGGTGCTCTTGGGAGGCTAATGCTTAACTCCTAAACTTCTTCCAAGTTCCCAACACGTTTTCTACTCCTCTTACTTGCTTTTATTTCAATTCTATTGTAAGAGGAAGTGATCTTGTAAGAAAGGTTTACCTCCTCCTTGAAGGAGAGATTAGTGATTGGTTAAGGAGTGATTCACCTGGAACGAATCATCCGTGGATTAGCGGCAAGGGTCGTGAACCACGTTACATCTCCGGTGTTAGCGTTTGTGTTTGCTTCTCTTTGTATTTTGTCTTAATCGCTTGTTTAGATTTATATTTCCATTGCGCTAATAGTAATTGTAGACGATTAAGCGAATAACTTCCATCATCTACGTCGAATTAGGCTATTCACCCCCCTCTAGTCGGCCACCGATCCTCCAACACCTTTCTCTTTTTGAGTCAAAAGGGGAGAAGAGAGAATTTAAGTTAGAATTCATATTTGGATATATGATTTTTTTTATTTATATCATATTTCAAGACCTAACTTAAATGATAAAAGCAAGAGATTTTTGGTGCAATAATGCCCCAAGTGTTGGAACATCGGTGGCCGGCTAGAGGGGGGGTGAATAGCCCGATATGCGTAGATGATGGAAATTGTTTATTCTTCTTGTGTTACTTGTCTACGATTGTCGTTAGCACAGCGGTATAGTAATACAAATGAAAATTCTAACAACACATACAAATATACACAAGATATATGTGGTTCGGAACCGAATGATTCCTACTCCACAGGGCAAGCTCAACGAGCTTTAGTTATGCACACGACACTAACTAAACTCATTCTCGACAACACGTTGGAGGTGGAGAGAACTTGTACAAGAAATTACAATAGTAATACAAAAAGACAAGCCAAAATACAAAGACAATACAAAAGAAAACTTTTACACAATTGCTTTGATCACTTGCTTGTTGCTTGCTTTAGTTTGGCTCTTGAAGGTTTAGAATGCAGCAGCAATTCCCCTCCAAAATCTCTCCAAAAACCTTGGTTAAATCCTCCATCTCGAGCTCCATTTATAACCTGCATCGAGTTGATTCTGTGCCCATCAGTCGATTGATCGTGACCATCAGTCGACTGGTCCTGTTGCCATTGTCTCACAATGACTTGATCCACACTGGCCAAGTTCCAACGGATCCATCATCAGTCGAGTGGTCGCTGCGATCTTGACTGAAAACCATTCTGTGCCTAAATTCGCCCCTATTAGTCAACTGATAACATCATCAATCGACTGATGACATCAACATTCGACTGCCCTCCCTCGACAGTTGACTATTCAGCCAGAACCTGGTCAGTCAAACACCTATCGAGTCCAATTGACTGGCACCTATACTAGTTGACTGATGTCGGGTAAAACCTCAAACACCAAGTTGTTTGAGCATCCGACCATTGGGTAAACCCTCAAACACCACGTTTGATCCTCCAACACTCAATCTTAGCCACTTGGCCAAGTCCACCTCATCCTCTCATGGAGTACCTCACCGAAGCTCTCTTCCCTCGGCCTACGTCCCTCGGATGCACCAAGCGCACGACTTCACAATGCCATCCTTCGTGTCTCTTGCCCTCGAAGTATGCTTCCCTTGGGCCTCACTCCATTTTCTCCCCGTTCGACGGTCCCTCGAATGCACCAAGCGTACAACTTTGGAATGTTATCCTTCACCGACTCAAGGACCCCGAGCCTAGTGAACTTGCCAAGTCCTCAAGACTTCCCACACCAAGCCTCATGCTTGGATTTTCCATGCCAAGCCCCATGCTTGGACTTTTCACCACCAAGGCTACACACTTGGATTTACGTGGCTAATCCTATGTTGGACTTCCCATGACAATCCCATGTCATGCGTTTTGTCTAACATCAAAACACAGTTCGAGTCAAACTCGAGTCCTGGGCCGATTGCACCAACAATCTCCCCCTTTTTGATGTTTGACAAAACCTCAAACCCAAGTTTACCAATTATCCCCAATTGGCAATTCTCACATCTCAAAGAGAATTCCAACTATCCCAATTGGTAACTTCTTCCCCTTTTTGACATACATCAAAAAGGTCCTCCCCAAGGGTATGAATTGTCACGCCCGCCCTTTCCTAGGTTCCGAAAGGGAGGCACGACGCGATCGTACATACATACATCGTACTACTTACAGCGGAAGACTTTATGTAGGGGATCGGTACGGCCGGCTAGAGGGGGGTGAATAGCCCTTTTCGTTTGGATGCCGGTATTTGCTCGTCTACAAAACTAATTAGCGCAAGCGGAAGACTAATAAAGACAAACAAATAGAAATACGAGAAAACAATCGCTAACAAAGAATGTAACGTGGTTCACGGCTACGCCGCTAATCCACGATCCCGATTCATCCGAGGTGAAACACTCCTCCAAAGCCAATCACTATTGGTCTCTCCTTTTCACCAAGCTAGGTGGAGGTAACCTTTACAATCAAGATCACTCTTCTTACAAATAGAATGGAGTAAAAAAAAGTAAGAAGAGTTTAGAGCTTGTGGGGCACTAGGAAGATCACTTAGAGCATAAGCATTAGCCTCCCAAAGGCTCACACCCTCTCTTTTTATAGAGAGGGCTGATTTCTTCCCGTTGGCTGCCACCAGTCGACTGCCGCCCTTGGCAGTCGACTGTCGTCACTACAATGGCCTCCGAACACGTCGGATCCTGACCGTTGTAGTCCAACGGAACTCTTGGTAGTCGACTGATGGACCTCATCAGTCGACTGCCCAGTCGGCTACGAACGGTTCTGTGGCCAAAACCCTATTGACTACGATCGGCCGCTTTCGGCCGTGATGATGGTCTTGGCAATGACTACCCATGTATGGCGATCGCGCTACATTCCAGTCAGTCGGATACCAGTCGAACTCACTCGACTCAGAGCAGTCGACTTCCATGTCATGGCAGTCGACTGGTGTCGGGAAAACCCATCCGACACTTGGCCAAATGGCCAAGTTTCACCTAAGAGCTACCCTTCCCCGGGTTACAATCGCTCACTCTCATCTCTCGGAGTCCCTCGCCTTCGAAGTTCTCTTCATTCTCGGCCACGTCCCTCGGCAGCATCAGGTGCACGGCTCTGCAATGCTCCTTCGCGTCTCTTGCCTCGAAGTCTACTTCCTCCGGCTTCACTCCAAGCTTCTCGTCCGGCCCAGTCAATTTATTTGAATCCAAAATGGAACGCAAATTCAAACACATCATGATCAATATATTAACTTAGAAATACAAAACGAGCATATATGAGAAAGATGTTTTTTTTTTTAAAAAAATGCATCAATATACATTTATAAATCCCATTCATTTTTCGAATTTCAAAAACCCTTAAAATCACTTCGGGAGATCGTAGGTCCATCTCCGAATGGGCTAATATCCATCATAGATAAGAACAACCTTGGAGTGAGTCCAACAAGCCATTCTTAGCTATGATGGTGGGTATCAAATATACCGATTACATATCATGTATATGTAACTATCACAATGTGCTATCAACTAATTGAATGTTTACACATACATTGGGTTGTTAACACATTAACAAGTATGCATCATATGCATAGCACCCAACTTCACCTCTCTTCACATCGACCTTGGAGTGAGTCCAACAAATCGATGCTCCAAGTTAAAGCCGACCCATTAATCGCGAAATAGTTTTAATATGGTTAGAGCGCATTCAACCAATTAGCCAGGCTTGGAGTGAGTCCAACAACCCAAACTAACGATTGACCTCTGACTCTTACCATATTAGAGTTAAACTATTCCAATGATTTGAACATGTTCAGGTTCGAGCCGGGCTTGGAGTGAGTCCAACAATCCAAACAAGAAACAGAACTCTGGTTCTAACCATATTAATGGAAGGTGTAGGCTTTAATATTGAGTTAGGGTTTTTATGTCTCATCCTCTTTGCATGCAAATAACTATTATCTACATGGCATGGCATACATGGCATACATCTACATGTCACGACACGCATGGCATAATGTTATGCATCTAATGCAATTACATGGCATACAATTATGTCATGTATATATTTCCTTATATGTCATAACTATTTATGGAAATAAAATATGTTTAAGATTTGATTCTCCAAATCAAATCATAATTAAATTAGGAAACAAATTTCCAAATCTAATCACATATTTTATTCATGGAATTATTTGATTAAGGAAAATCTATTTAGGAAACCAATTTCCTAAATCATTAAAACTACTTATGGAAATAAAATATTTTAAGATTTGATTCCCAAATCAAATCATGATTAAATTAGGAAACAAATTTCCAAATCTAATCAAATATTTTATTTATGGAAAATATCAATTTCCATAAATACTTCCAACTTTCCAAAAGTGGAAGATTTCCATAAATACTTCTAGACTTTCCAAAATTGAAAAATTTCCATAAATACTTCTAAATTTCCAAAATTTAGAAAACTTCCAGAAATACATTATGACTATCGCAAAACCAATTTTACTATTATGTCGAAACACAACCTGGGCTCTGATACCACTGTTGGGTTTCCGGCACCGCGGCGTGTGTGTGTTCGATCATGTTTCGTAAACATGAGCACAGCGGAAGCAATAAAAATAATAAATACTCCTATTTATTACAACACACACAACACACGCATGCTATTACAACAAGTGTAGACATAACCGTAAATTAAAATTGCAATAAAAGGAAATTAAACTACGTTATACCTTTCGTATGACGTGTAGCGGGAACGGCATCAACCGGAACGATCCTCGTAAGAATCGTCTCTATCCGTATCCACGCCGAGCTCCTCGGGATGACTTCGCCAAGCCACGAGCTTCGTCTTCGTACGGGTTACTAGCCTCGTGTTGAAGACGACGTGATCGAGAGATGATCACGATCCGAATCCAAATTCGGATCCAAAACGAGTTCTCAAAACTCGCTTCTCCGGAGAGGTATTCGTCAACCGTTTGACGAATCCTTCGTCCTCCACCTCAGAGGATTACCGGAGATCAAATCCCCGGTATTTTAGCCGCTGTCGGAGCACTAACCGTCGTCCAAACGACGCTCCGACGAGAGGAGAAGAAGCTGTCCAGAAAACTGGACAGCTTGGTGGAGGAGATAGGCGCCGGCCAAAACAAGGAGACAAAAGCTCACCTTGATGCCGAACCTTTTAGGGGATCACCGGAGGGTCGCCGGAGGTTCACCGGCTGAAGCTTGGTCGCCGGCAACAAGTTGGAAGGCTGCACCACAAGCTGGGCGGCAACAAGATGTTGGGCGGCCACAATGTGTTGGGCGGCAACTAGTTGATTAGGATTAGGGTTAGGGTTTAATCCCTATTTTATAGAGAACTAATTCTCTTAATGGTTAATGGATCATATCCATAAAGCCCGTTAACCCGCTCCATTAAGATAAGTTAAAATAAACCAAACCATGATGGTTTATTTTAAGTTAAAACGAACCGAACCAACTTTTGGTTCATTCGTTTAAAATAAATCAAACCCTTTGGTTTATTCTTATCCATTGGATTAGAACCAAACCATTTTGGTCCATCCATTACGTCTTCATAAGACGCAGCCCATCCACGCTTCCATTGCGACTGAAACAATTTCATGCTCGCTTTATGTTTGGTCCAACCAAACATAGTTTCTCTCGGTCTGAGAATCTCATTCTCAAGCTCGTTTTTAAATCCTTTGGATTACACTCGTTGTGCGTGTGACCAAATAGGTTTTCGGTTTATGTTGGCCGTCTATAATTAACCATTAATTATAGAATGATCATGAGTGGCACCTAGTAGTACATCATGATCCCCAATTAACCGAAAAGATCAACGGTTGATCCAGAACTATTTACAAACCCTTCATGGCTCGAATGAATCGTGCCCCATTCCCTTCACTCATCTTATACCCACTTGGTTGAGGACATGGTCTATTGTGTCACGGTCCCACTAGGTCGACTCTACGTCACACCTAGCCCAAGTATCATTTCCTCGTCCTACGGATTCTAGTTACTCCACATGTATCGAAGAGTACCTTACTCTAAACATGTAATGCTTTGGCCAAAGACTTTAGTAACAATCCGACGAGAGGCCATGGGTATACATCTACTCGCAAGGAGTGGTGAATCCTTTATAGGCTATTCAAACACCTTCGATCACTTCGACTTATACCCAATCATCCCGGGTCCACATCTCCTTAGAGATGTTTGCTTAAGATGTCAAAGCATAAGTCTCCATGATCAAGATGACTTGAATACCGCAAGTCAAAGGAACATCGCACTTAAGCCACGTAAGAACTTCATTGACATATCTATATATGCAGAGAACCATATGAAGTCTTACTACTGGTCACTCCAATGAACTAGTTACCATAACTAGCATCCACGATTAACTCCGGACATCACTATGTCTCCAGCCAGTGAGAATCAGCTGCTTGGATACACCAAGGAGTATACCTCGTGCTAGTCTCAACAGAATTGATGGTGTCCAGATTCATCAATTCATCGACTAGGGATAATTCCGATACATCACAATTACACATGTAGAGATACTCACTAGTTGTGATCCAATCACAAATTCTCTCATGCTGCGAATCGTATCGTGGACATTCAGTAAATGAGTTTAAGATCCAATCAAATACATAAAACATGTATACTCAAATAGTGAATCTTCATTTATCATATAAATGGTTCATACATAAGGCGATTGCCTTAGGACATCTCTCATATATTACTAACAGACTCCCACTTGGCCTAATGCCAATCGCTACGGTATCCAATACCATAAGCACCAACATGACCCTCAAACTTACTTTGAGGTAATGCTTTAGTCAAAGGATCCGCTAAGTTCCTTTCAGTGGGAATTTTCTTGATTTGTATTTCGTTCCTACTTATGATCTCTCTGATAAGATGATAGCGGCGAAGCACATGTTTGGATCATTGATGAGACCACATCAAGTTCATAGATGAACTACTTGATCCAAACCGCTTCCTTTCGCCTTCAAAGTGCAACGATTCTCGCTTTTAGTGGAAGAATCCGCTATAGTGTCAAGTTTGGAACCTTTCTAACTTATTGCGCCTCCATTCTAGGTGAATACATACCCAGACTAAGACATGGAATCATCCTTGTCTGTCTGGATCTGGCATCCGTATACCCACGTATCACCATGTACCCTTCTCCATATATTAGGAACACATCCTTAGTTCTTCTCAAGTACTTAAGGATCGTCTTAACAGCCGCCCAATGATCCATTCCTGGATCGGACTGGTATCTGCTCGTGACACTCAGAGCATACGATACATCGGGCCTCGTACATAACATAGCATACATGATAGATCCTATTGCGGATGCATAGGGAATCTTACTCATGCAAATCCTCTCGTCTTATGTGCGCGGACACATAGACTTCGAAAGGTGTACCCCATGCCTGATGGGCAGATAACCTTTCTTGGATTCCGACATGCTAAACCTCTTTAGCACTCGGTCTATATATGTAGACTGCGAAAGACCAAGCAACCGTTTCGATCTATCTCTATAGATCTTAATCCCAAGGATGTAGGTTGCTTCTCCCAGGTCTTTCATGGAGAATGTCTTGGATAACCAAACCTTAACTGACTGTAAGATTGACACATCGTTTCCTATAAGTAATATGTCATCGACATACAATACTAGGAACACGACTGCACTCCCACTAACCTTCTTGTACACACAAGATTCGTCTGGATTTTGTGAGAAATCAAACTTTTTGATTGTCTCATCAAAACGGATATTCCAGCTCCTGGATGCTTGCTTCAATCCATAAATGGATCGTCGCAATTTGCATACCTTGGTTTTGTCAACCGATGTGAAACCCTCAGGCTGTATCATATACACGTCCTCGAGCAGGTTTCCATTAAGGAAAGCTGTTTTCACATCCATCTGCCATATCTCATAATCATAATGAGCCGCTATGGCCAGGAGCATCCGAATGGATTTAAGCATAGCTACAGGCGAATAGTGTAAGAGATCGGATGGCCGGCTAGAGGGGGGTGAATAGCCCTCGTTCGTTGGTTATCGGAATTTGCTCGTCTACAATTAGATTAGCGCAAGCGGAAACAACAATACAAGCAAATTAAACAAATAAAACAAAGCAAAGGAAATAGACAATGCTAACACAAGATGTAACGTGGTTCACGGCTACGCCGCTAATCCACGGTCCCCGATTCGTCCTCGGTGAATCACTCCGCTCAACCAATCCACTAAATGGTCTCTCCTTTGCACCAAGCTAGGTGGAGGTAACCTTTACAATCAAGATCACTCTTCTTACAAATAGAATGGAGTAAAAGCGAGTAAGAAGAGTTTAGAGCTTGTGGGGCACTAGGAAGATTGTTTGGAACTTAAGCATTAGCCTCTCAAAGGCTCACACCCTCTCTTTTTATAGAGAGGGCTAACTTCTTCCGTTGGCGCCATGATCGTGCCGCCCATGGCGATCATTGCCGCAGGCCAGCCTCGAACCGTCGGATCCTGTTGTCCAGCGGAACTCTTGGCGATCATTCTGGACCTCACGATTTTCGACCCCCATCGGGCCGACTACGAGTGGCGAAACCCTATTGACCACCGATCGCCTTGATCGGCCCGCATTCTTGATCGGCTAAGCGTATGGCGATCGGATCGCGCAAACTGATATCGTATACGGTCGAGCTACACTCGGCTGAAGCGATCGGCCATGACATGGCGTGACCGGTGTCGAAACCTATCCGACACTTGGCCAAATGGCCAGTTTCACCTAAGAGCTACCCTTCCCGGTTACAATCGCCACTCTCATTTCGGAGTCCCTCGCCTTGGTTCTCTTCGTTCTCGGCCACGTCCTCGGCGGTCGGTATGCTCTGCAATGCTCCTTCGCCTCTTGCCTCAAGTCTACTTCCTCCGGCTTCACTCCAAGCTTCGTCCGGCGGTCCCTCGGATGCTCCAAGCGCCGCGGCTTCATAGCTATCCTTCACCGACTCAAGGCACGAGTCATGAGATGTGAAACTTCGCCATGGCTCCATGTGCGAATTACTAAGTCTGCAACGCAATATCAAATAAACATAACACACTAACTTAAACCCTTTGCCACACCATCAAAACCATATCACGGCAAGAGATTGCCCTAACAATCTCCCCCTTTTTGATGTGTGACAATCCGTTTAAGTTAGGTAAAACATTTGATAGAAATTCTAAGGGTAAGAAAGCATGTAAAGATAAACATGATCTAACAACATGCAATTCCCTTAATCCATGAAATTCTCTATGCAAATTTTCTCCCCTATCATATATTTCTCCCCTACAATATATTTCTCCCCTACATATATTTCTCCCTAATGTGATTAACTTAAACATACTTATTTCTCCCCTTTGACACCATCAAAAGATTAACACTAAGTTATAAGCTCATGGCATCAAGTATAATGGAGGAAAATATGATCAAGTTGATTTAAAAATTGGGTACCATTTGTTGATGGCATCAAGTATATTTCTACCACTTGTAGGAGGTTTACAAACCTGAATTCACCTTCAATATTCTGATTTATAGCCACGATCATCGCTATTAGTATGGCAATGACCAAAAGCAATTTCGATTTTGGATGAAATTCAGAAATGCATTAAAAATTTTAGAAAATTCGAAAAATCATGAAATTCGAGGAACATATTTCTCTTAAGTATATCTATCAATGAAAAATAGTTTTTCATGAAAACTCATTATATTTTCTTGTTTTTGCCAAAAATCCAAAAGTTCTAAAAACCACTAGGTTTTTGATCATTCTAGTGTCAAGTTAGCTACCTAGTTTTGCATCCAATTGTTTCAAAACATGAATACATGTATTTTAAGGTAAGAAATTGTTTTGAAAACATTAGAAATATCCAACCATGATCTTTGGGCAATATGTCTATTAATTAAACATAAGCCTTCCCCATGATTGGTCTATTATTGATATTTTGATACTTTAAATGACCATCTAAATGCCATAGGCATTAGTGGACATTTGTATCATCCTAACATCTCACCCATGCTAAGTTTGCAATCAAGTTAGCCTATAGTGAGTGTGAGATGTATCCTAGGGGGTATTTGTATATACTTAACCCATATATTCATGCAATTTTATCATGGTTAAGTATCAACCTAACATCCTACATGATCATAATGACATATATGAATGAATTCCACATTATGATCATAAAATACATGTTTTCATCAAATTATAACCATGCATTAGGCATTATATGATGATAATAAATAAAGTATCACCTAAAGCATGATTTAAACCTATTTCTCATGATGATGTGCCCAATATCAAAATCATAAACCATGATTACACATATGCATAGAAGTTACATTAATCATCATGATTTAAGCATTATTACCTTTTTATGGGCACGTTATCATCACCCAACACTATCTAAAAATGTTGTCCCGTCATCCTAAGTCAACCAAAATATGATATAGGTCAAGTTCATATGGTTGACTACCCTAGGGGTTTTCTAACCCTTAAGGATGGATTTTGGAACCCAAAATAGATTTTTACCTATGGGGTTCACTAGAAATTCCTTGGGGATCCATTTCTTAGCTATTACTTTGTTTTTGTCTTGTCCCCTAGCTATTAGGCATCTATAGGCCTTCTCATTTTTCTTCTCTTTATATCCTAGGCCTTTCTTGTTAAAACTTGCCCTTTGGCTCCCTATGATCATATTCAAGGTGTTGGAGCCAATTGTGAATTTTCCTAGGGCTTTGGTTAAATAATCTACCTTTTCCCTTAATGCCCTATTTTCTTCTATGCATGCATCACTAACATCTAAAGGCACATAATTATCATGTGAGCATGCATCATCATGGCAAGAAGAAGTATCATTATTATTTAAGCATGCATTTTCTAGCTTATTTTCTAATGCCTTAATTTGATCTAGCATGCATTTATTTTTCTTCTTTGCTCTAAACAAATCCCTAGTTAAACTAGAAATCATAGAAACTATTTTACTAGGAGAGGCTTTCGTTACCATAGTTTCCATGTCCTCTTCTTCTTCTTCGGATGATGAGGAGGATGATGATGTGGAGGAGGCTCCCCCTTCACTTGAGCTCTCTCCTCTTGTGCTTGATCCTTCATTTTCGGAGAAGGAGCAATCCAAGTCGTCAAAAGCCATCAAGGCCAAATTGGCGACAAAGGCATTCTCCTCATCCGATGATGAGGAGGAGGATGAGGAAGGATCATCCCATGTCTTGGCCTTGAATGCTTTGGCCTTCCCTTTTTCTTTTGCCTTCTTCTCCTCTTCCTTCTTTTTCTTGCTCCCCTTTTTCTTCTTCTTTTCTTCTTTCTTTTTCCTCTCTTCCTTGCTTTTGTATAGGAGAGGACAATTGTCCCTTATGTGTCCCTCTCCTTGGCAATTGTAGCATATGACCTTCCCCCTTGGTCTTCTATTCCTATCATTAGATTTATCAAATCTAAAATTCTTAAATACACGCCTCACCTTCCTTACCATGTAGGCTTCTTCGGTGCTATCCATGGAGGAGGATGAGGCTTCATCATCGGAGGAGGAAGGGATCTCTATCTTCTTCTTCCCCTTGTTTGCCATCAAAGCTACTCCTCTTGAGGGTTGAATTTTAGGCTCCTCTTGTATTCCCTCAAGCCTAGTTTCGTGGAGTTCCATTGTTGAAAAGAACTCCTCCAAAGTGCTCACTTCTAAATTCTTGGAGATGTAGAAGGAGTCCACCATGGAGCTCCACTTTGAGGACCGGGGAAAGGCATCTATGGCCTTCATTACCATATCCCGGTTGGAGAGCTTTTCACCTACACTTGTCAAACCGGTTAGAATTTCCTTAAATCTAGAGTGTAGAGATTTTACCTTCTCTCCTTTTCGAGTTTGATATTGGACAATTGGGAGCTTAAGGACATCTCTCCTTGCTAGCTTTGCCTCGGATGTGCCTTCATGGATCTCTATTAATTTCTCCACATTTCCTTGGCGCTAGCACACTCTCCTATCCGGTTGACTTCTTGTTGAGAGTACGTTGTATAGATGGTGCTTGGCCTTTGAATTTGCCAAATACTCTTCTCTTTGTCTTTTGCTCCATCTCGATTTTTCCAAAGGCTCCCCATCTTCATTCCTAGGCAACTCGAAACCGTTTTCCATAATTAACAATATTTCAAAATCGGTTTCGAAGAATACCTCCATTCTCTTTTTCCACCAAGAGAATTCGCCGTCGAACTTCGTGGGTGGATGTTGAGCCGCCATTTTGATGTAGGGCTTGTTGCGCGGTTAGTCCGGGTGACAAGCAACCTCCGCCTGATACCACTTGTAAGAGATCGGATGGCGGCTAGAGGGGGTGAATAGCCCTCGTTGGTTATCGGAATTTGCTCGTCTACAATTAGATTAGCGCAAGCGGATACAACAATACAAGCAAATTAAACAAATAAAACAAAGCAAAGGAAATAGACAATGCTAACACAAGATGTAACGTGGTTCACGGCTACGCCGCTAATCCACGGTCCCCGATTCGTCCTCGGTGAATCACTCTGCTCAACCAATCCACTAAATGGTCTCTCCTTTGCACCAAGCTAGGTGGAGGTAACCTTTACAATCAAGATCACTCTTCTTACAAATAGAATGGAGTAAAAGCGAGTAAGAAGAGTTTAGAGCTTGTGGGGCACTAGGAAGATTGTTTGGAACTTAAGCATTAGCCTCTCAAAGGCTCACACCCTCTTTTATAGAGAGGGCTAACTTCTTCCGTTGCCGCCATCGATCATCGCCCATGGCGCGTCATCACTACAACGGCCTCCGAACACGCTCGGATCCGTTGTTGTCCAAGGAACTCTTGGCGATCAGGACCTCACCGCCATTCGATCATCGACTCGTAGTCGATCGGCTACGAGTGGTTCTGGTGCAAACCCTATTGACGATCGCGCCGCTGGATCGGCGTATTCTTGGCAATGATCGCTAACGATGTACGATCACGACAAACCGATACATCGACTACACGGAAGCTGACGCCATGACATGGCCGACCGTGTCGGAAACCCATCCGACACTTGGCCAAATGGCCAAGTTTCACCTAAGAGCTACCCTTCCCGGGTTACAATCGCTCACTCTCATTTCTGAGTCCCTCGCCTTGAAGTTCTCTTCGTTCTCGCGTCCTCGGCGCGAGACGGCCTCGCAATGCTCCTTCGCGTCTCTTGCCTCGAAGTCTACTTCCTCCGGCTTCACTCCAAGCTTCTCGTCCGCGGTCCTCGGATGCTCCAAGCGCCGGCCCTGCAGCTATCCTTCACCGACTCAAGGCACGAGTCATGAGATGTGAAACTCGCCATGGCTCCATGTGCGAATTACTAAGTCCTGCACGACTTCAACGCACATATCAAATAAACATAACACACTAACTTAAACCCTTTGCCACACCATCAAAACCATATCACGGCAAGAGATTGCCCTAACAAATAGGTTTCATCATAATCAACACCTTGTTTTTGACGATATCCTTTCGCCACCAATCTAGCCTTATAGGTAATCACATTACCATCCATGTCGGTTTTCTTCTTGAAAACCCACTTGCACCCTATAGGCTTTATGCCTTCAGGTGGGTCAACCAAGTTCCAAACTTGGTTTTCGTACATGGAATCCATTTCCGACTTCATGGCACCAAGCCACTTATCCCTTTCTGAACTTGTCAGCACTTCTTCATAACTGGTAGGCTCCTCATCATCAATGAGTAACACGTCGTTCGATTCACTTACAAGAAATCCATATCTCTCAGGAATATTGCGTGTTCTACCAGATCTACGAAGATGTGGTGTTACAATAGGTCCAGCCGATTGCTCATCACTATGAGTTGTCGGCTGTTGTGCTTCACCAGGTATCTCATTAATGTCTATTTGAGTCTCTCGAGCCTCCTCTTCAAAGAGAAACTCTTTCTCTAGAAACACAGCATGCCTTGAAACAAACACCTTTTGTTCCACAGGATGATAGAATTGGTAACCCCTTGTTTCCTTAGGGTATCCAATAAATAGACATTTATCAGACTTAGCATCCATTTGTCTGATACAGTCCGCTTCACATAAGCAGGACAACCCCATATCTTCAAGTAAGATACATGAGGTTTCTTACCATTCCATATCTCATATGGAGTAGTTGAGACTACCTTGGTAGGCATTCTGTTTAACAAGTAAACAGCTGTCTGAAGTGCATAGCCCCAAAAGGACTTGGGAAGAGTCGCATGATTCATCATTGACCTGACCATGTCCAACAAGGTCCGGTTACGCCTCTTAGATACACCATTATGCCTTGGTGTATATGGCGGAGTTCATTGAGACAATATGCCATTGTCTCTTAGATAATCAAGAAACTCTTGACTTAAGTATTCACCACCTCGATCCGATCGAAGTATTTTAATACTTTTGTCATGTTGTTTCTCTACTTCATTTCTGAATTCTTTGAACCTTTCAAAGGCTTCAGACTTGTGTTTCATCAAGAACACATACCCAAACCGTGAGTGGTCATCGGTGAAGGTAATGAAGTAGCTATAGCCTCCTAAAGCTTGAGTTGACATAGGTCCACATACATCAGTATGTATTAGACCTAGTAACTCTCCCACTCGTTCACCCTTTCCAGTAAAAGGTAACTTAGTCATCTTGCCTTTTAAGCATGATTCGCATGTATCGTATGAATCTAATTCAAACGATTCCAGAATTCCACATCGGTGTAATTCGGACATGCGTTTCTTGCTTACATGGCCAAGACGACAATGCCACATATAGGAGTCTATTTGATTATCCTTTCGAGCACGCGTGTTGCTCGCTTCGATATTGAAATCGTCACTGGATACGTCCAACGTATAAACACCATTGCTTAAAGTTCCAATCTCATAAAGAACTCCATTCAAAGTTATGTAACAACAATTGTTACTAAAAGTCAAATGGAACCCATTTCTATTTAGACAAGAAATAGAAATGATATTCTTTATCAACGAAGGAACATAAAAGCAATTGTCCAGTTCTAAGACAAGTCCTACAGGGAGTTCCAACAAATACGTTAGATGGCGAGTGCGGCAACTTGCTTCATTCCCAACACGTAAATTTGACTCTCCCCTTGACGAGTCTTCTTCTATTCCTTAGCCCATGTATGTCATTACATATATGTGAGCCACACCCAGTATCAAATACCCAAGTGTCTGAGGAAATAGAATGACAATCAATAAAGAAGTTTTCTGAAGAAGATGGGGCATCCGATGCCTTATCCTTCTTCACTCATAAATCTTGCACTTTCTTCGCAAATGGCTCTCCTTGCCATAATGATGGCAAGTTTCCTTTTGTGCTAGTTCTACCTTCTTAGCCCTTCTCTTCTTTCCCTTCTGCTGTTCCTTTGACTTCCTCTTAGAACCTTTCTTTGAGGAATCAACTAATCGACACCCCTGCTCATGCTTCTCGAGAAGACTCCACAGTCTTGACATATTGGCGATACCACGCAGATGAACCTCCTAGCATCTCGAGGTGAAGAGGAGCTTTGAGACTTGAACCTTTCGAATCTCACTTGCTCATCAACCAACTCACAAAGATGAAGGACTACGATATGAGCATCCATATGCTCATGCTGCTTTCGTAGCTTGGGTTCCATCGCGGCTAGCATGATGCAACTCATTTGTTCAGAATCACTCACATGTTTCTGATAGGCCAACAATTGGTCCAAAGTTGCATCGTCACTAGGACGGGCGGGAAGAGGCGCTTCGAGGACATACACAAGCTTTTCACCTTGAGAACAATTCTCAAGTTTCTAAGCCAGTCCAAGAAGTTCGGCCCAGTCAATTTATTTGAATCCAAAATGGAACGCAAATTCAAACACATCATGATCAATATATTAACTTAGAAATACAAAACGAGCATATATGAGAAAGATGATTTTTAAAATGCATCAATATACATTTATAAATCCCATTCATTTTTCGAATTTCAAAAACCCTTAAAATCACTTCGGGAGATCGTAGGTCCATCTCCAAATGGGCTAATATCCATCATAGATAAGAACAACCTTGGAGTGAGTCCAACAAGCCATTCTTAGCTATGATGGTGGGTATCAAATATACCGATTACATATCATGTATATGTAACTATCACAATGTGCTATCAACTAATTGAATGTTTACACATACATTGGGTTGTTAACACATTAACAAGTATGCATCATATGCATAGCACCCAACTTCACCTCTCTTCACATCGACCTTGGAGTGAGTCCAACAAATCGATGCTCCAAGTTAAAGCCGACCCATTAATCGCGAAATAGTTTTAATATGGTTAGGCGCATTCAACCAATTAGCTTGGGCTTGGAGAGTCCAACAACCCAATCTACCGCTTGACCTCTGACTCTTAGCATTTTAGAGTTAAACTATTCCATTGTTTTGTAGCTGTTCTGGTTAGTGCCGGGCTTGGAGTGAGTCCAACAACCCAAACAAGAAACAGAACTCTGGTTCTAACCATATTAATGGAAGGTGTAGGCTTTAATATTGAGTTAGGGTTTTATGTCTCATCCTCTTTGCATGCAAATAACTATTATCTACATGGCATGGCATACATGGCATACATCTACATGTCACGACACGCATGGCATAATGTTATGCATCTAATGCAATTACATACAATTATGTCATGTATATATTTCCTTATATGTCATAACTATTTATGGAAATAAAATATGTTTAAGATTTGATTCTCCAAATCAAATCATAATTAAATTAGGAAACAAATTTCCAAATCTAATCACATATTTTATTCATGGAATTATTTGATTAAGGAAAATCTATTTAGGAAACCAATTTCCTAAATCATTAAAACTACTTATGGAAATAAAATATTTTAAGATTTGATTTCCCAAATCAAATCATGATTAAATTAGGAAACAAATTTCCAGAATCTAATCAAATATTTTATTTATGGAAAATATCAATTTCCATAAATACTTCCAACTTTCCAAAAGTGGATGATTTCCATAAATACTTCTAGACTTTCCAAAATTGAAAAATTTCCATAAATACTTCTAAATTTCCAAAATTTAGAAAATTTCCAGAAATACATTATGACTATCACAAAAACCATTTTACGATTATGTCGAAACACAACCTGGGCTCTGATACCACTGTTGGGTTTCCGGCACCGCGGCGTGTGTGTGTTCGATCATGTTTCGTAAACATGAGCACAACGGAAGCAATAAAAAATAATAAATACTCCTATTTATTACAACACACACAACACACGCATTCTATTACAACAAGTGTAGACATAACCGTAAATTAAAATTGCAATAAAAGGAAATTAAACTACGTTATACCTTCCGTATGACGTTTAGCGGGAACGGCATCAGCGGGCGATCCTCGTAAGAATCGTCTCTATCCGTATCCACGCCCGAGCTCCTCGGGATGACCGCTAAGCCACGAGCCGTCTTCGTGCGGGTTACTAGCCTCGTGTTGAAGGCGGCGTGATCGAGAGATGATCACGATCGAATCCAAATTCGGATCCAAAGCGAGTTCTCAAAACTTCGCTTCTCCGGAGAGGTATTCACAACCGTTTGGCCGAATCGCCGTCCTCCACCTCAGAGGATTACCGGAGATCAAATCCCGGTATGTTAGCGCTGTCGGGCACTAACCGTCGTCAAGCGGCGCTCCGGCGGAAGGAGAAGAAGCTGTCCAGAAAACTGGACAGCTTGGTGGAGAGATAGGCGCCGGCCAAAACAAGGAGACAAAAGCTCACCTTGATGCCGAACCTTTTAGGGGATCACGGAGGTGTCGCGGAGGTTCACCGGCTGAAGCTTGGTCGCGGCAACAAGTTGGAAGGCTGCACCACAAGCTGGGCGGCAACAAGATGTTGGCGGCCACAATGTGTTAGCGGCAACTAGTTGATTAGGATTAGGGTTAGGGTTTAATCCCTATTTTATAGAGAACTAATTCTCTTAATGGTTAATGGATCATATCCATAAAGCCCGTTAACCCGCTCCATTAAGATAAGTTAAAATAAACCAAACCATGATGGTTTATTTTAAGTTAAAACGAACGAACCAACTTTTGGTTCATTCGTTTAAAATAAACCAAACCCTTTGGTTTATTCTTATCCATTGGATTAGAACCAAACCATTTTGGTCCATCCATTATGTCTTCATAAGACGGCCCATCCACGCTTCCATTGCATTGAAACAATTTCATGCTCGCTTTATGTTTGGTCAACCAAACATAGTTTCTCTCGATGCGAGAATCTCAGTCCCAAGCTCGTTTTAAATCCTTTGGATTACGCTCGTTGTGCGTGTGACCAAATAGGTTCTCGGTTTATGTTGGTAGTCTATAATTAACCATTAATTATAGAACGATCATGAGTGGCACCTAGTAGTACATCATGATCCCCAATTAGCAGAAAAGATCAGCAGTTGATCGAACTATTTACGAAACCCTTGATGGCTCGAATGAATCGTGCCCCATTCCCTTCACTCATCTTATACCCACTTGGTTGGGACATGGTCTATTGTGCCGATCCCACTAAGTGAACTCACGCCACACCTAGCCCAAGTATCATTTCCTCGCCCCACGGATTCTAGTTACTCCACATGTATCAAGAGTACCTTACTCTAAACATGTAATGCTTTGGCCAAAGACTTTAGTAATAATCCGACGAGGCCATGGGTATACATCTCCTCGCAAGGAGTGGTGAATCCTTTATAGGCTATTCAAACACCTTCGATCACTTCGACTTATACCCAATCATCTCGGTCCACATCTCCAGAGATGTTTGCTTAAGATGTCAAAGCACAAGTCTCCATGATCAAGATGACTTGAATCAAGTCAAAGGAACATCGCACTTAAGCTACAGTAAGAACTTCATTGACATATCTATATATGCAGAGAACCATATGAAGTCTTACGGCTGGTCACTTCGATGAACTAGTTACCATAACTAGCATCCACGATTAACTCCGGACATCACTATGTCTCCAGCCAGTGAGAATCAGCTGCTTGGATACACCAAGGAGTATACCTCGTGCTAGTCTCGACAGAATTGATGGTGTCCAGTTCATCAATTCATCGACTAGGGATAATTCGATACATCACAATTACACATGTAGAGATACTCACTAGTTGTGATCCAATCACAAATTCTCTCATCTTTGCGAATCGTATCGTGGACATTGATAAATGAGTTTAAGATCCAATCAAATACATAAAACATGTATACTCAAATAGTGAATCTTCATTTATCATATAAATGGTTCATACATAAGGCGATTGCCTTAGGACATCTCTCATATATTACTAACACAACCTTGCCGACATTTTCACCAAGGCTCTCCTCAAAGTAGATTTTTCATCACTTAGGAGAACTTGGAATGTGCTTTGTAGAGTAGTGGTCTAGGTTTGCATGATCCCATAGCATAATCTAGGACTATACCTCTAAGCATCTCACAACACACCTAAGAATCCATGATTTTTGTATTGAGCCACTTAGACATCATGTGAGATGTTAGAAAGATACACTTGGTTCATCATGCTTGTTATGATGCTTTACTATGAACCAAAGTGTTATCTAGAGACATTGATCCTTAATTAGACCAATCATTGGGAAGGCTTGTGCACAATTACTGTGCACATAGCTCTAAGGACATGATTGGAAATGTCAAATAAAATATCTTTTAAATTAAGTTTATCATATTTTGAAAAATAGTTTGAAATTGGTAGGCAAAAGCGGTACAATGTTTTGAAAAACTTTAGGCATTAAAGTTTTCAAAGTTTTGTCAATTTCAAAATCTGAAAAAGATAAATTTTTCAAATTATTTTTCTTTGATAGAAAATGACTTGACAAATATGTCCACAAAATTTCATGAATTTTTTTTGACACTTTTTGAATTTTTAATGCATTTCTGAAGTTAGGCTGAAAATCTGGACTTGGCGTTTTAGGGTTAGCAATCGACTGCTTCAGAGTCTAATCGACTGCCACACTAATTTTTCTGCAAATCATCCTTATTTACTTACCTAGACTTCAATCTTAGGTGTCCTAACCCTATGGTATGATAAGTGCAGCAAATAAGGGGGAATAGGACTAAATGATGCATTGATTTAGGGGGAGTTTTCTTATGATATTTTCATCCCAAAATCTATAATGTTTATTGTTGGTGCAAAGTTAGGATATATTTCTTACCTATGATTTCATACTTTGCTCAAAATATCATTCACACATGATAATTTATGTCTTGGATTAAGGGGGAGCTTTATGTCTATTTTATAACTTAGTTCAAGGCATAACCAATTTTACTCATCAAATGAACTTATTTTCTATGTCCCTTTTGTTAGGGCAATCAACCCATGTATGATGTGGTTTTGATGTGTGTAGCAAAGGATTTAAGTTAGGTTGTTTATGTGGTTTAATATATGTTGAAGTCGTGTAGGACTTAGTAATTCACACATGTGTTGGCTTGACGAAAGCATTGGTGGGTTCACTATCTCATGGCTCGGGTCTTTGAGTCGGTGAAGGATGGCATTGCGGAAGCCGTGCACTTGGTGCATCTGAGGGACCGCCGAACGAGGAGCATTGAAGTGAAGCCAAGGAAGCAGACTTCAGGGTGAGACATGAAGGATGACATTGCGAAGCCATGCACTTCGTGCATCTAAGGAACGTCGCCAGACGAAGAGAGCTTCAGCGAGGGACTTCAAGGGAGATGAGAGAATGAGTGATTTGTAAATGGTAGCTCATAGGTGAACTTGGCCGAATGACTAAGTCAAGTGTTGGATGCTCAACCAAGTAGGTTTGAGGTTTTACTCGACAAGTCAGATGCTCAAACTTATATTTGAGGTTTTACCTGACGTTTGGTTAAATCGGATGCTCAAACATGGGTTTGAGATTTCTACCCGACGAATGAAAGTGTCAGATGCTCAAACAAGTGGTTTGAGGTTTACCCGACCGTCGGATGCCCAAACAAATGTCTGCTTGAGCTTTTACTCGACACCAGTTGACATATATATATATATATCAATCGACTGCTCTAGGTCGATGGCACTCGACTGGTGCTCGACCGGTGTTCGACTAATGATCTTCTTGTCCATTAGTCAACTGCTAGGGTTTAGCAGTCGATTGACTGCACCATCAGTTGACTGCCAAGGGATGGCAGTTGACTGATCAAGGTGGTCATGGGCACAGAAGGTTTGAAAGTCGACTGATCGCCTGGATCACTCGACTGATGGACATGATCAGTCAACTGATGTGGGAGCTGTTGGCTGGATGCCAACGTAGATGAAGCTGTTGCAAGGCAAAGGCTATAGCAGCAGTCGACTGATTGCTGCATCAGTCGACTGCTAGCTGCCCAACGGGAAGAATGACCTCTTCCCTATAAGAAGAGGCCTTGGGTGCTCTTGGGAGGCTAATGCTTAACTCCTAAACTTCTCCCAAGTGCCCAACACATTTTCTACTCCTCTTACTTGCTTTTATTTCAATTCTATTGTAAGAGAGAGTGATCTTGTAAGAAAGGTTTACCTCCACCTTGAAAGAGAGATTAGTGATTGGTTAAATAGTGATTCACCTGGAATGAATCGTCCGTGGATTAGTAGCAAGGGTTCTGAACTATGTTACATCTTCGATGTTAGCGTTTGTGCTTGCTTCTCTTTGTATTTTGTCTTAATCGCTTGTTTAGTTTTATATTTCCGCTGTGCTAATAGTAATTGTAGATGATTAAGTGAACAACTTCCATCATCTACGTCGAATTGGGCTATTCACCCCCCTCTAGCCGGCCACCGATCCTCCAACAAGTGGTATCAGAGTGAGGAGCTTGTCTCGGACTCTTCGCCAACACAAGCATGACAAGATGCCCAGTTCCAACATTCATCCACCCAAATTCGAGGGTGACTTCACAAGGTGGAAGAAAAGAATGGAAGTATTTTTCGAGATCGACTTTGATATCATGCTAATCATGGAAAGCGGTTTTGAAGTACCTAGGGACGAAGAAGGAAAGTCGATAGAAAGATCGAGATGGACAAAGAAGAAAAGAGAGGAGCACTTGGCGAATTCAAAGGCTTGCAAGCACCATCTATACAACGTGCTCCCTCAACAAGAAATAAATAGAATTGGAGACTGCTCTAGCGCCAAGGAAATGTGGGAAAAGCTTGTAGAGCTTAATGAAGACACTTCCGAGGTAAAGCTAGCAAGAAGGGATCTCCTCCACTCTCAATTAAGAAATATCAAATTAGATAAGGGGGAAAAGGTATTATCACTACACTCTAGATTTAAAGAGATAATAAATGGTTTATCAAGTGTAGGTGAAAAACTCTCCAATCGGGACATGATAATGAAAGTCATAGATGCCTTCCCCCAGTCATCCAAATGGAGCTCCATGGTCGACTCCTTTTATATTTCAAAGAATCTAGAGGTAAGTACTCTAGAAGAATTTTTCTCCACCATGGAATTGCATGAGACTAGGCTTGAAGGCATAATTGAAGAACCAAGCATAAAGCCAAGGGGAGTAGCATTAATGGCCGAGAAAGGAAAGAAGAAGAAGGAGACTCCACCTTCCTCATCGGATGAAGAATCCTCCTCTTCCTCAATGAATAGCAATGAAGAAACCTATATGGTAAGGAAGGTAAGGCGTGCTTTACAGAATTTTAGATTTAACAAATCTCATAATAGGAGGAGGACTAGGAAGATGATATGCTACAATTTCCAAGGAGAAGGGCACATGAGAAATGAATTCCCTCTCTTAAACAAAAGCAAGGAAGAAAGGAGAAAGAATGATAAGAAGAAGAAAGTCAAGAAGAAATAAGAAAAGAAGAAGGAGAAGAAGACAAAAGCCCACAACCTTAAAGCGGTGACATGGGATGATCCATCATCCTCATCGGAGGAAGAAGAAGCATTCACAAGCCTTGCACTAATGGGGATAGATGACTTGGACTCCACCTCATCCGAACAAGAAGAAACAAGCTCAAGTGAGGAGGAGAGCTCAAGTGTAGGGGGAGCATCCTCATCGGAATCACAAGAAGGAGATTGGGTAAGTGAGGTAACGAATCTCCCACCTAAAAAGATTGTTTCAATGATTTCAAGCCTAACTAAGGACTTGTTTAGGGCTAAAAAGAAAAACAAATGCATGCTTAATCAAATTAAGACTCTAGATGAAAATCTAGCAAATGCATGCTCACATGTTAATGATATTTCTTCTAGTGTAAATGATGCATGCTTAATTGAGGAAAATATGGCTTTAAGGGAAAAGGTAGAATTTCTTACAAAGGCCTTAGAAAAATTTACTATTGGCTCAAATACCTTGAACATGATAATTGGAAGCCAAAGAGCAAGTTTTAAAAAGAAGGGCCTAGGATACAAGGGATCAAAGAATGAGAAGGCCTACCATTGTCTAATTGCTAGGGGACAAACCAAAACTACAATGGTAGCTAGGAAATGGATCCCAAAGGAATACATGGTGAACCCCATTGGAAAGAATTTGTATTGGGTTCCCAAGTCAATCCTCAAGGGTTAGGAAAACCTAGGAAAGTCAACCATAAGTGGACTTTACTTATATAATGTTAAATGGTTTACTTATGATGATGTGGGTGATGATTTTTGACTTATGATATTGGGTGATAATGTTTAAATCATGATGGATAATATGTGTTTTGTGATCATAATATGGAAGCATGGATAATACTTGTTTTATGATCATGATGGGTTTTTAGAATTACACTTAACCTTGATAGAATTGTATGAAATTTATGGTTAAGTATAAATACCTCTAGGCACATCTCACATTCACCATAAGACTAACTTGATTGAAAACATAGCATGAGTGAGATGTTAGTGTAGGGATTTATTATGCAAAATAGCATATGCGCAACGGAAAAATAGGATCCCTTCCAAGTGATCCTTGCGAAAGAAAACCTCGTACAAAAAATAAATTTCTCAAAACCTATCTTATAGGAGAATATTACCTTTGTTGCGTGCCCTTTTTAATCCCGCTTCTCCTTGGGTTTGTTGGATCTTTTAGCACGTTCAAATGTCCGTGCCTCTATATGTATCCACACGAGCAAGCTCTTGTCTCACAAAAGAAACTAGAAGAGCTCTCCTTTACTTCTTGCTAGAGAAGTCCCTAAAGGAGAGGAAGGTAGGGAAAAAGAGAAAGGAAGAAGAAGACCACTCTTCTTGCTAGCCTACACTCACAAAAGCCACACAACCAAAGCCTCTCACCACCAAGCTCTCTCCAAGCCTCAAGCTTCACCAAGTTTGGCTGGCCACCCCATGGAGTGTTTTATAGGATTGAAAAAACCTTTCACCTCCTATCACATTCAATGCAATCAATTGCATTGAAAAATAATCAACACTCCTTGTTTGGCCGGCCACATGTGGAGAAATTCCAAAGGTCAAAACCCTTTGTCTCCTTCCACCTCATCAAGCTTAGGTGGCATGCTTATGTGGCATGCTTAGGTGGCATGCTTATGTGGCATTCATGCATGTTGAATTAATCTTATTAATTCAATAAGCTTATGTTATCATATTGAATTAATCTCATTAAATCAATAAGGTAACATATTGAATTAATCTTATTAAATCAATTAAGCTTAGGCTATCATGATAACATATTTATTTAATCTTATTAAATTAATAAGCTTAGCATATTGAATTAATCTCATTAAATCAATAAGATAAAATTCTCATTCAGCTTAAAGTCCAAAAACCATTTTGTACTTAAGCTCATTCCCAAATTATTCTAGTCAAACTAGAATGCACTAATTCTTCTAATCATCATGCTCTTTGTGTGTGACCCTATAGGCTCTCATAACGTTGGCAGTGGATCTAAACTCTTTTAGATACACAAGCAATGAGTGGCATCTAGCAATACATCATTGCTACCCAAGTTACGAAATAAGTCAAGATCTGACTAACCTTTCCGTGACTACTTTAATGTATGACCGTGTCCTTCTATCCTTGATATCAGATTGACCAATGAGTCATAGACCGTGTCATCCTCGATCAATCTATGTGTTTCTGTATCCCTGAGTAAACTAACTCAAACAAATGAGCTCAATATCTAATATTGACTCATTCGAGCATGACCATGCATTTTAGTAGTTCTACTCAATCAAGGGGCCCACAGATATCACTCCCGTCATATGGGAGGGATAGATCCCATCTACATCACTCACATCCCTCCGTATAATTTGTTATATACCCAGTAATCGCCTTTATGGTCCACCCTGTTACGAGTGACGTTTGACGATACCAAAGTACATAACTCCTTATGTAGGGAACCATAGTGACTTCAGGTTTGAGGACTATTCATACCAATAGTCACATGAGAAAGTTTATGACACTCATATGACGATCCATGAAACTTTCTCATGGTGGGTCAGTTCAGTATATATTCTCTAATATATACCCATGTGTCAACTTGATATCATATATCCATGACTTGTGAGATCAAGTCATCAATTGACCTACATGCTAGTCTTTATGTATTAATATTGCCCTTGCATATTAATACTTGACTAGGAACATTTAGGAAAGTGTTCTCTACAGCCTCTCATAATCAATTCTGCCAATTGATGTGCTGTAGATAAGAACCTACTTTTCTAGGGCATTATTATATTTAAGTTAGCTGGCACAAGAAAGACGTAAATATAATAACCAATCCTTTGCCTTTATAGAATATGATACAAAATGTTCCCTATTCAACCATCACATGATTGGTTCTAGGGCTATAACTAACAATCTCCCACTAGCACTAGTACCAATCACTATAATATCTGATACCTAGTGACCTAGTGTGACCATCATGCTTCCTCTGTGCCAAAGCCTTGGTTAATGGATCTGTGATGTTAGCTTCTGTCGGTACTTTGCATATCCTCACATCTCCTCTATCGATGATCTCTCGAATGAGATGGAAGCGCCGCAGTATGTGTTTGGTCCGCTGATGTGATCGAGGTTCCTTAGCCTATGCAATAGCCCCATTGTTGTCACAATAGAGGTCTATTGGATCTGCAATGCTAGGAACTACCCCAAGTTCACTGATGAACTTCATGAGCCAAACAGACCTCCTTTCTGCATCGAGACGCAACAATATACTCTTCTATTATAGAATCAAGAATCGTGTCCTCGCTTGAACTCTTCCAAACTCACAGCTCCACCATTCGTGCAAAACACGCACTCGATTACGATCTATAGTCATCCTTGTGCTTGGAAGCTTGCATCATGTAACCCTTCTGATTAGCTCCTCATTGCCTCCAAATATCGAAAATATTCTTTCATTCTTCGTAAGTATTTAAGAATATTTTTGATCGCTATCCAGCTGACTTTCACCGATCCGATCCGTATCTACTCATGCTCAAAGCATACGAGACGCCTTAACGAGTACAAAGCATGGCGCATATGATAGACCCTATAGCGATGCATAAGGGATCTTATCCATGCGATCTCTCTCCTCCTTAGAAGAGGGACATTGAGTCTTCGAAAGACTCACACCATGTGATAAAGGCGTAAATCCTTTCTTGGAATTTTGCATAGCAAAACCATCTTCTAGCACTTTATCAATGTATGTACTCGACTTAGGCGAGTAATCTTTTAGATCTATCTCTATAGATCTTGATGCCTAGAATATAGGCGGCTTCACCTAAGTCTTTCATCGAGAAACAATTCCCTAACCACATCTTCACGTGGGTGAGGAATATCATTTCCAGAGAAGTATGTCATCTACATACAAGATAAGAAATACAAGCTGTGCTCCCACTATTTCTCTTGTAGACACAAGGTTCATCTTCATTCTTGATGAAACCAAACTCCTTGATTGCATCATCGAATCGAAGATTCCGGCAGAGGCTTGCTTTAGTCCATAAATGGACCTTTGCAGTTTGCATACCTTTCCAGGATGCTTTGGATCTTCAAAACCCTCAGGATGTGTCATGTACACATCCTCGAGTAGCTTTCCATTCAGAAAAGTGGTTTTGACATCCATCTGCCAGATCTCATAATCGTGGTAGGCTGCAATAGCAAGTATGATCCGAATGGATTTAAGCATCGCAACTGGTGAAAAGGTTTCATCATAGTCAATACCATGAATTTGTTTGAATCCTTTAGCCACCAATCTACCTTTATAGGTATGCTTATTACCATCCATGTTAGTCTTTACTTTAAAGACCCACTTACACCCAATGGGTTTTACCCCTTCAGGTGGATCAACCAAAGTCCATACTTGGTTAGTGTACATGGATTCCATTTCGAATCTCATGGCCTCTAGCCATTTCTCAGAATCTGGGCTCATCATAGCTTCTTGATAGGATGTAGGCTCGTCAAGATAAGACACAATACATCACCATTGTCAGTCGAGAGAAAAGAATATCTCTCGGGTTGACGACGGATCCTATCAGATCTATGAAGAGGTTGGTCTACTTGAACAGGTGTTTGCTCCACAACTCTTTGGGCAACATTTTCCTCATCCACAACACTTTGTGGTGCCTGTTCATTTTCCATCGAAGCCTTAGTGTTATCTTCATCTTGAATTTCTTCAAGATGAATTTTACTCCCACTAGTTTTTCTAGAAATAAATTCTCTTTCTAGAAAGACAACATTTCTTGCAACAAACACCTTGCCAAGTGTGGGTTTGTAAAAGTAATATCCCTTAGTTTCCTTGGGATATCCTACAAAATAACACTTATCTGATTTGGGTCCTAGTTTATCTGAGACTTGAAGTCTAACATAAGCTTCACAACCCCAAATCTTTATAAAAGACATTTTGGGACTCTTCCCAGTCCATAACGTATATGGTGTATTTTCTACGGCTTTTGATGGGACGCGATTAAGTGTGAAAGCGGCTGTCTCTAGAGCTAAACCCCAAAAGGAAGTAGGTAGATCAGTCTGGCTCATCATTGATCGTACCATATCTAATAGAGTACGATTTCTCCTCTCAGATACACCATTCCATTGTGGTGTTCCAGGTGGAGTGAGTTGGGATATTATCCCACACTCAGCCAGGTGATCACGAAACTCTTGACTAAGGTATTCACCACCTCGATCTGATCGAAGTAGCTTTATACGCTTACCAAGTTAGTTTTGTACTTCATTCTTGAATTCTTTGAACTTTTCAAAGGATTCTGACTTATGTCTCATTAAATATAAGTAGCCAAATCTACTCATATCATCAGTGAAAGTAATAAAGTACTTATAGCCTCCTCTGGCTTTGACATTGAAAGGGCCACATACATCAGTATGTATGAGTCCTAACAAGTCCGTCCCTCTCTCGCCATGTCCACTAAATGGAGTTTTAGTCATCTTTCCTAAAAGACAAGATTCGCATACCTCATATGATTCAAAATCAAATGAGTCCAATAATCCATCTTTATGGAGTTGGGATATGCATTTTTCATTTATGTGACCTAGGCGACAGTGCCAGAGATATGTTTGGTTCAAATTATTCGATTTGAACCGTTTGGTATTTACGTTATAAATTGGGTTTTCTAAATCTAGAACATAGAGACCATTCATAAGTGGTGCATTACAATAGAACATTTCATTCAAATAAATGGAACAACATTTGTCCTTTATTATAAAAGAAATGTTTTTCTTGTCTAAACAAGATACAGAAATTATGTTCTTCGTTAATGCAGGTACATAAAAGCACTCCTCTAGTTCTAAGATAAGCCCAGTGGGCAAAGACAAAGAATATGTTCCTACAGCTACAGCAGCAACTTTTGCGCCATTGCCTACTCGTAGGTCCACTTCGCCCTTTGTCATTAGTCTACTATTTCTCAGTCCCTGCACATTAGTACAAATGTGAGATGCACATCCGATATCTAATACCCATGTAGAAGAAATAGATAGATTAACTTCTATAACGTGTATACCTGAGGCAGAAGTCCGACTTCTTTTCTTCTTTACTTCCTCTAGGTAGACTTTGCAGTTCCGCTTCCAGTGTCCAGTCTCACCGCAATGGAAACAGTCCCCTTCCTTAGGTACTTTACCTTTACCCTTTGAAGTGGATGAATTGGCCTTGCCTTTGGCTTGGGTCTTACCCTTGCCTTTACGCTTACCTTTGCCCTTCTTGACCATTAGTACGTTACTAACTTTCTTCTTGAGATTCGGTTCGTGATTCTTAACATCTTTGAGAATCTCGAGCAAAAGGCTTATCAATTTCATTCATGTTATAATTCATGACGAATTGATTATATGCTTCCGCAATGATTGTAGGATAACATCGGTTGCCAATTCTTGGCTCGATGGAAAACCTAGTCTTTGAGGTTCTCAGCGTACCTATCATTTTAAGTCGTGAGTTCCTACAGGTGTTCCTTCTTGCATCTTGCATGCAAAAAGAGCCTTAGACACTTCAAAACGCTCGTGCCTAGCTTGTCCTTGATATAGTTGTTTCAAATGCTCAACCATACCATAGGCATCCATGTTCTCATGTTGCTTTTGAAGCTCAGAGTTCATGGTGGCAAGCATAAGACATGACACATCTAATGCGTCATCTTGATGCTTCTTATAAGCATCCTTTTCAGCATGAGTACCGTAGGCGGGTGTTTCAGGGATAGACTGCTCTAGGACATACAGTTTACGTTCTTGCTTGATGATAATCCTCAAGTTCCTATACCAGTCTAGAAAGTTAGCTCCATTGAGCTTGTCTTTCTCAAGGACATATCACAAGTTGAGGGGGTGTGTCGTGTTAGATGACATGGTGATCTACAACATTAAAATGCAAAATTAAGTATCATACCTAAGTCATTTAATTAGGCCTTTAATTAAATGAGGCTCCCACTAAATTCTCATAGCTTTGATATGAGCTAATCATTGATGTAGGTAAACACATTTTGCTTACATCATTAGCTTCTATTTAGCTATAAATTTATATGGGATAAAGATCCACATCATACTTCGTCTTGAGTTAGCTTTGGCTAATCGCCCAAGACGTAGTATGATTAGGTAGGCAATCTTTTGCCAATTACATCTGATGTAACTCTTTAATAGCTTTGGTTAAGTTTAAATTAGTTTAGTGCTTATTCCTAAACCAGCTTCCAGGCCATGGCGAGGCACAGAGGCCTTCTTTGATATCGGAGCAACGACCACTTTCTAAGACAAAGCTGATGTTCGAAAATCATACAAAACTAATTTTTAAAACTTATGTTCAAAGCTAATATATGCCTCTACTTTCTTAATTAATTAAGAAAAACATAATTAAGTCTTAACCAAGTTTGATAGCGGGACATCACGATTGTCCACTCGCACTCTTCCAAGATAAAATGCATTGCTTTGCTTTGGCAAACCCAACAACAAATGATCGAGGAAGTAGTGAGTACCAAACTTTGGTAGGCATATCATTTTTTGACTTATTAAGAAATAAACTTAAACATGCATCACATACATATTAGCATACATCACATATAAGCTAAATTAACATGCATCACATACATATTAAACTAAGCGTGTCATGGTTATGGCCCTTATTCTACAATCTTCTCAAGCCAATGAAAAGATTGATTGGTCAACCTAGGGATAGCATCTTCTCCCAAGTGCTTCCTTTTGGTTGTCTTGTGTTGTTGACTTTCTCCTTGTAACGTCATCTTCCAATGGACCCTCCATCTTTGTTTTGTATATTACAAAAGGAGAAATACTCGAGTTACATTCGAGTCTAAAACTAATTTTACAACAAGAATTTTAGGAGAAAGGCACGACCCGCAGGCCGTATTAAGAATTACAACACACACATTCACAAACTTTTTGGGACTAGGCCATAACCATGAACCATGTCAATTTTAACTTTTAAAAGACATCGGATATTTTATTATGTTTGAAAAATTGCTAATGCAATTATCAACTCATAATAAAATTTATCCCACTTCTATATCATATATAAAATAGAGAAAACCTATTTTTTTATATGATCTTTACTTAAGTGGCTCACGATACCCTTTGTAGGGTATGCAAAATAGCATATGCATACGGAAAAATAGGATCCCTTCCAGTGATCTCATGAAAGAAAACCTCGTACAAAAAATAAATTTCTCAAAACCTATCTTATAGGAGAATATTACCTTTGTTGCGTGCCCTTTTTAATCCCGCTTCTCCTTGGGTTTGTTGGATCTTTTAGCACGTTCAAATGTCCGTGCCTCTATATGTATCCACACGAGCAAGCTCTTGTCTCAAAAAAGAAACTAGAAGATCTCTCCTTTACTTCTTGCTAGAGAAGTCCCTAAAGGAGAGGAAGGTAGGGAAAAAGAGAAAGGAAGAAGAAGACCACTCTTCTTGCTAGCCTACACTCACAAAAGCCACACAACCAAAGCCTCTCACCACCAAGCTCTCTCCAAGCCTCAAGCTTCACCAAGTTTGGCCGGCCACCCCATGGAGTGTTTTATAGGATTGAAAAAACCTTTCACCTCCTATCACATTCAATGCAATCAATTGCATTGAAAAATAATCCTTGTTTGGCCTGCCACATGTGGAGAAATTCCAAATGTCAAAACCCTTTGTCTCCTTCCACCTCATCAAGCTTAGGTGGCATGCTTATGTGGCATGCTTAGGTGGCATGCTTATGTGGCATTCATGCATGTTGAATTAATCTTATTAATTCAATAAGCTTATGTTATCATATTGAATTAATCTCATTAAATCAATAAGGTAACATATTGAATTAATCTTATTAAATCAATTAAGCTTAGGCTATCATGATAACATATTTATTTAATCTTATTAAATTAATAAGCTTAGCATATTGAATTAATCTCATTAAATCAATAAGCTAAAATTCTCATTAAGCTTAAAGTCCAAAAACCATTTTGTACTTAAGCTCATTCCCAAATTATTCTAGTCAAACTAGAATGCACTAATTCTTTTAATCATCATGCTCTTTGTGTGTGACCCTATAGGCTCTCATAACGTTGGCAGTGGATCTAAACTCTTTTAGATACACAAGCAATGAGTGGCATCTAGCAATACATCATTGCTACCCAAGTTACGAAATAAGTCAAGATCCGACTAACGTTTCCATGACTACTTTAATGTATGACCGTGTTCTTCTATCCTTGATATCATATTGACCAATGAGGCATAGACCGTGTCATCCTCGATCAATCTATGTGTTTCTTGATCCCTGAGTAAACTAACTCAAACAAATGAGCTCAATATCTCATATTAACTCATTCGAGCATGGCCATGCGTTTTAGTAGTTCTACTCAATCAAGGGGCCCACAGATATCACTCCCGTCATATGGGAGGGATAGATCCCATCTACATCACTCACATCACTCCGCATAATTTGTTATATACCCAGTAATCGCCTTTATGGTCCACCCTGTTACGGGTGACATTTGATGATACCAAAGTACATAACTCCTTATGTAGGGAACCGTAGTGACTTCAGGTTTGAGGACTATTCATACTAATAGTCACATGAGAAAGTTTATGACACTCATATAACGATCCATGAAACTTTCTCATGGCGGGTCAGTTCAGTATATATTCTCTAATATATACCCATGTGTCAACTTGATATCATATATCCATGACTTGTGAGATCAAGTCATCAATTGACCTACATGCTAGTCTTTATGTATTAATATTGCCCTTGCATATTAATACTTGACTAGGAACATTTAGGAAAGTGTTCTCTACAGCCTCTCATAATCAATTCTGCCAATTGATGTGATGTAGATAAGAACCTACTTTTCTAGGGCATTATTATATTTAAGTTAGCTGGCACAAGCAAGACGTAAATATAATAACCAATCCTTTGTCTTTATAGAATATGATACAAATATTCTATAAATGACTCACTTATTCAACCATCACATGATTGGTTCTAGGGCTATAACTAACAGTTAGGATGATACAAATGACTCACTTATGCTTGTGACATTTTGATGGGTCATTAGGTGTATCATGACATAGCAATCATAGACCAATCATGGGGAAAACATATGTTTAATTCATAGACACATTGCCCAATGATCATGGTTGGATATTTCAAATATTTTAAAACCATTTTATGTTTTATAAACTGAGAGTTCATGTTTTAAATCGTTTCAAGGCAAAACTAGGCTTTCAAGTTGATAAAAACTTTAGTGATTTTCAACACCGTTGAGTTTTTGCCAAACTTTAAACATCGCTTGAGTTTTTGCCAAACTTTCGAAAATTGATTGAACTTTCATGTCAAACTATTTTTCTTTGACAAAGGGACTTATGAGAAATGTGTTCCCCAAATTTCACAATTTTTTGAATTTTATAGATTTTTTTAATGCATTTCTCAATTTTGGTCCGAAAATCAGAAATGGAAATCTAGTCGACTAGTAACTGAATCCAATGATCGATGGATCGTGTACGTGAATAGTAACTTGCTTTGTGTAGTTTTCAGAAGTTTTTGGTATTTTCTCTCCTTAGACTTGATGTCATGCTTGTATAACATATGTTAAATGTTTTTGATGGTGTCAAAGGGGGAGAAATGTAGAGTTTAAGTTAATCATGCTAGGGGGAGGGAATTAGCATGTGTTAAGGGGGAGTTGCATGTATTAAGGGAGAGTGTTTAATGCTCATATTTGTATTACATGTTTTCTTGCCTTATGTATTTGGTTATTGTTTTACCTAACTTAAACGGATTGTCACACATCAAAAAGGGGGAGATTGTTAGGGAAATCAACCCATGTATGATGTGGTTTTGATGTGTGTGGCAAAGAGTCTAAGTTAGGTTGTTTATGTGATTCGATATGTGTGTTGAAGTTATTTAGGACTTAGTAATTCACATATGTATTGGCTTGATGAAAGCATTGGTGGGTTCACCATCTCATGGCTCGAGTCTTTGAGTCGGTGAAGGATGGCATTGCGGAAGTTGTGCGCTTGGTGCATCTGAGGGACCACCAGATGAGGAGTATTGAAGTGAAGCCAAGAAAGAAGACTTCAGGGCGAGATGCAAAGGATGACATTGCAAGCCGTGCGCTTGGTGCATCCGAGGGAAATGTCCAGACGAAGAGAGCTTCGGCGAGGGACTTTAAGGGAGATGAGAGAATGAGCGATTTGTAAATGGTAGCTCATAAGTGAACTTGGCTGAATGGCTAAGTCAAGTGTCGGATGCTCAACCGAGTAGGTTTGAGGTTTTACCCGACAAGTCGGATGCTCAAACTTATGTTTGAGGTTTTACCCGATGTTTGTTGAGTCAGACGCTCAAACATGGGTTTGAGGTTTCTACCCGACGAATGGAAGTCTCGGATGCTCAAACAAGTGGTTTGAGGTTTACCAGACCATCGGATGCTCAAACAAATGTTTGTTTGAGGTTTTACCTGACACCAGTCGACTAATATAGATATCAGTCGACTGCTCTAGGTCGATGGCACTCGACTGGTGCTCTACCAATATTCGATCGATCATCTTCTTGCCCATCAGTCGACTGCTAGAGTTTAGCAATTGATCGATTTACCATCACCAACCGCCAAGGGACCGCAAATGATCGATCAAGGTGGTTGCGGGCACAAAAGTTTGAAAGTCGATTGATCGCCTGGATCACTCGACTGATGGCTCTATCAGTCGACTGGTGGGCATGATCAATTGATTGATGTGGGAGCCATTGAATGGACGCCATTGTGGATGAAGTCGCTAGGCAACGGCCATAACAAAGAATGATCGCCGCTACCCAACGAGAAGAATGGCCTCTTCCCTATAAGAAGAGGCCTTGGGTGCTCTTGGGAGGCTAATGCTTAACTCCTAAACTTCTTCCAAGTTCCCAACACGTTTTCTACTCCTCTTACTTGCTTTTATTTCAATTCTATTGTAAGAGGAAGTGATCTTGTAAGAAAGGTTTACCTCCTCCTCGAAGGAGAAATTAGTGATTGGTTAAGGAGTGATTCACCTGGAACGAATCATCCGTGGATTAGCGGCAAGGGTCGTGAACCACGTTACATCTCCGGTGTTAGCGCCATGTGTTTGCTTCTCTTTGTATTTTGTCTTAATCGCTTGTTTAGATTTATATTTCCATTGCGCTAATAGTAATTGTAGACTATTGTTAATAACTTCCATCATCTACGTCGAATTAGGCTATTCACCCCCCTCTAGTCGGCCACCGATCCTCCAACACCTTTCTCTTTTTGAGTCAAAAGGGGAGAAGAGAGAATTTAAGTTAGAATTCATATTTGGATATATGATTTTTTTTATTTATATCATATTTCAAGACCTAACTTAAATGATAAAAGCAAGAGATTTTTGGTGCAATAATGCCCCAAGTGTTGGAACATCGGTGGCCGGCTAGAGGGGGGGTGAATAGCCCGATATGCGTAGATGATGGAAATTGTTTATTCTTCTTGTGTTACTTGTCTACGATTGTCGTTAGCACAGCGGTATAGTAATACAAATGAAAATTCTAACAACACATACAAATATACACAAGATATATGTGGTTCGGAACCGAATGATTCCTACTCCACAGGGCAAGCTCAACGAGCTTTAGTTATGCACACGACACTAACTAAACTCATTCTCGACAACACGTTGGAGGTGGAGAGAACTTGTACAAGAAATTACAATAGTAATACAAAAAGACAAGCCAAAATACAAAGACAATACAAAAGAAAACTTTTACACAATTGCTTTGATCACTTGCTTGTTGCTTGCTTTAGTTTGGCTCTTGAAGGTTTAGAATGCAGCAGCAATTCCCCTCCAAAATCTCTCCAAAAACCTTGGTTAAATCCTCCATCTCGAGCTCCATTTATAACCTGCATCGAGTTGATTCTGTGCCCATCAGTCGATTGATCGTGACCATCACCGATCGTCCTCTGCATTGTCTCACAATGACTTGATCCACACTGGCCAAGTTCCAACGGATCCATCATCAGTCGAGTGGTCGCTGCGATCTTGACTGAAAACCATTCTGTGCCTAAATTCGCCCCTATTAGTCAACTGATAACATCATCAATCGACTGATGACATCAACATTCGACTGCCCTCCCTCGACAGTTGACTATTCAGCCAGAACCTGGTCAGTCAAACACCTATCGAGTCCAATTGACTGGCACCTATACTAGTTGACTGATGTCGGGTAAAACCTCAAACACCAAGTTGTTTGAGCATCCGACCATTGGGTAAACCCTCAAACACCACGTTTGATCCTCCAACACTCAATCTTAGCCACTTGGCCAAGTCCACCTCATCCTCTCATGGAGTACCTCACCGAAGCTCTCTTCCCTCGGCCTACGTCCCTCGGATGCACCAAGCGCACGACTTCACAATGCCATCCTTCGTGTCTCTTGCCCTCGAAGTATGCTTCCCTTGGGCCTCACTCCATTTTCTCCCCGTTCGACGGTCCCTCGGATGCACCAAGCGTACAACTTTGGAATGTCATCCTTCACCGACTCAAGGACCCCGAGCCTAGTGAACTTGCCAAGTCCTCAAGACTTCCCACACCAAGCCTCATGCTTGGATTTTCCATGCCAAGCCCCATGCTTGGACTTTTCACCACCAAGGCTACACACTTGGATTTACGTGGCTAATCCTATGTTGGACTTCCCATGACAATCCCATGTCATGCGTTTTGTCTAACATCAAAACACAGTTCGAGTCAAACTCGAGTCCTGGGCCGATTGCACCAACAATCTCCCCCTTTTTGATGTTTGACAAAACCTCAAACCCAAGTTTACCAATTATCCCCAATTGGCAATTCTCACATCTCAAAGAGAATTCCAACTATCCCAATTGGTAACTTCTTCCCCTTTTTGACATACATCAAAAGGTCCTCCCAAGGGTATGAATTGTCACGCCCGCCTTTCCTAGGTTCCGAAAGGGGAGGCACGACGCGATCGTACATACATACATCGCACTACTTACAAATGAAGACTTTATGTAGGGATCGTGACACGGCCAGAGGGGGTGAATAGCCCTTCGCTTGATGCCGATTTGCTCGCCTACAAAACTAATTAGCGCAAGCGAAGACTAATAAAGACAAACAAATAGAAATACGAAAACAATCGCTAACAAAGAATGTAACGTGGTTCACGGCCACGCCGCTTAATCCACGATCCCGATTCATCCGAGGTGAAACACTCCTCCAAAGCCAATCACTATTGGTCTCTCCTTTCACCAAGCTAGGTGGAGGTAACCTTTACAATCAAGATCACTCTTCTTACAAATAGAATGGAGTAAAAAAGTAAGAAGAAGAGTTTAGAGCTTGGGGGCACTAGGAAGATCACTTAGAGCATAAGCATTAGCCTCCCAAAGGCTCACACCCTCTCTTTTTATAGAGAGGGCTGATTTCTTCCGTTGCCGCCACTACGATCGCGCCTCTAGGATCGTCGTTACGACCGCCTCCGAACACGCCGGATCGGATCGGCGGGTGTAGTCCAACGGAACTCTTGGTAGTCGATGATGGACCTCATCACGATCACCTCCGTAGTCGACGCCACGGCTTACGAGCGGTGCTGCGCCAAAACCTATTGACCCGATCGCCGCCTTTCGAGCGATCGATGTCTTGGCGTCGATCGCCATGTATGGCAATGATCGCCGCCATTCGATCGTTGGATACACTAAACTCACTGACTCGAGCTCCATGTCATGTCGATCGGCGATCCGAGAAACTCCGACACTGGCCAATTTTCACCTAAGACTACCCTTCCCGGGTTACAATCGCTCACTCATCTCTGAGTCCCTTGCCTTGAAGTTCTCTTCATTCTCGGCCACGTCCTGCAGATCGGTGCGGCTCGCAATGCTCCTTGCCTCTTGCCTCAAGTCTACTTCCTCCGGCTTCAAGCTTCTCGTCCGTGGTCCCTCGGATGCTCCAGCGCACGGGCTTCCGCAAAGCTATCCTTCACCGACTCAAGGCACGAGTCATGAGATGTGAAACTCGCCACGGCTCCATGTGCGAATTACTAAGTCCTGCACGACTTCAACGCACATATCACATCAACATATCAAACTAACTTAAACCCTTTGCCACACCATCAAAACCATATTACGGCAAGAGATTGCCCTAACAATCTCCCCCTTTTTGATGTGTGGCAATCCGTTTAAGTTAGGTAAAAACATTTGATATAAATTCTAAGGTAAGAAAGCATGTAAAGATAAACATGATATAGCAACATGCAACTCCCCCTTAATCCATGAAACTCTCTATGCAAATTTTCTCCCCCTATCATATATTTCTCCCCCTAAAATAATTAACTTAAACATAATTATTTCTCCCCCTTTGACACCATCAAAAAGATTAACACTAAGTTAAAAGCACATGACATCAAGTCTAATAGAAAGAAAATACCACAAGTTGAATTAAAATCGGAATTCAGCCTTTACTGGTCTGATATTCAGGTCATCAGTCGACTGGTTCAGACTACCAGTCGACTGGCACACTGTATTCGAGATTTCTGATTTCTGGGGTGAATTTCAGAAATGCGTTAAAAATTCCAGAAAATTCGAAAAATCATGAAATTTGGGGAACACATTTCTTTTAAGTATATCTATCAGTGAAAAATAGGTTTTCATGAAAAATCATTATATTTCCACGTATTTGCCAAAAATCCATAAGCTTTAAAAACTACTAGGTTTTTGATCATAAGAGTATCCATTTTAACACCTAGTCTTGCTTTGAATTGTTTCAAAACATGAATACATAGATTTTAGATTAAGAAATTGTTTTGAAAACATATGAAATATCCAACCATGATCTTTGGGCAATATGTCTATGAATTAAACATAAGCCTTCCCCATGATTGGTCTATTATTGCTATGTTGATACTTTAAATGACCATCTAAATGCCATAGGCATTAGTGGACATTTGTATCATCCTAACATCTCACCCATGCTAAGTTTGCAATCAAGTTAGCCTATAGTGAGTGTGAGATGCATCCTAGGGGGTATTTGTGTATACTTAACCAATATATTCATGCAATTCTATCAAGGTTAAGTATCAACCTAATAATCATCATGATCATAAAGGCATATATGAATGAATTCCACATTATGATCATGAGACTCATGTATTCATCAAATAATAGTCATACATTAGGTATTATAAGATGATAATAAACAAAGTATCACCTAAAGCATGATTCAACCCTATTTCTCATGATTGTTAGGGCAATCTCTTGCCGTAATATGGTTTTGATGGTGTGGCAAAGGGTTTAAGTTAGTTTGATATGTTGATGTGATATGTGCGTTGAAGTCGTGCAGGACTTAGTAATTCGCACATGGAGCCATGGCGAGTTTCACATCTCATGACTCGTGCCTTGAGTCGGTGAAGGATAGCTTTGCGGAAGCCGTGCGCTTGGAGCATCCGAGGGACCGCCGGACGAGAAGCTTGGAGTGAAGCCGGAGGAAGTAGACTTCGAGGCAAGAGACGAAGGAGCATTGCAGAGCCGCGGCGCTCGATCGCTGAGGGACGTGGCCGAGAACGCGAGAACTTCAAGGCGAAGGACTCGAGAAATGAGAGTGAGCGATTGTAACCCGGAGGGGTAGCTCTTAGGTGAAACTTGGCCATTTGGCCAAGTGCGGATGGGTTTTCGACACCACCGATCGCCATGGAATGGCAATGATCGCTTCAATCGAGTGTAGCTCGACCGTATACGATCGATCGGTTTGTGGCGTGCCGATCGCGCTATACGCGATCGGCCGATCAAGATTAGTGCCGATCAAAGCGCGCAATGAGTCAATAGGGTTTTGGCCAGAACCGCCAGAGCCGATCGGGAGGTCGACTACGGGGCGTGATCGGGTGAGGTCCAAGAATGATCGCAAGAGTTCCGTGACAACAACGGCCGCAGTCCGACGGCGTGTTCGGAGGCCATTGTAGTGACGTGCAGCTGATCGCCATGGGCGGCATGATCGATGATGGCGCCAACGGAAGAAGTTAGCCCTCTATAAAAGAGAGGGTGTGAACCTGAGAGGCTAATGCTTAAGTTCCAAACAATCTTCCTAGTGCCCCTCAAGCTCTAAACTCTTCTTACTCGCTTACTCCATTCTATTTGTAAGAAGAGTGATCTTGATTGTAAAGGTTACCTCCACCTAGCTTGGTGCAAAGGAGAGACCATTTAGTGGATTGGATTGAGTGATTCACCGAGGACGAATCGGGGACCGTGGATTAGCGGCGTAGCCGTGAACCACGTACATCTTGTGTTAGCATTGTCTATTTCCTTTGCTTTGTTTTTATTTGTTTAATTTGCTTGTATTGTTGTTTCGCTTGCGCTAATCTAATTGTAGACGAGCAAATTCATAACAACGAGAGGGCTATTCACCCCCTCTAGCCCATCCGATCTCTACAAGTGGTATCGAGCGAGGTTGCTTGTCAGGACTAACCGCCGCAACAAGCCCTACATCAAAATGGCCGGCTCAACATCCATCCACCCAAGTTCGACGGAGAATTCTCTTGGTGGAAAAGGAGAATGGATATTCAAACCGATTTTGATATTATGCTTATAATGGAAAATGGTTTGAGTTGCCTAGGGATGAAAGGGTGAGCCAATAGAGAAATCAAGGTGGAATAAGAAGCAAAGAGAGGAGCACCTTGCAAACTCAAAGGCAAAACATCATCTTCTCAATGTGCTCCTCAACAAGAGATCAACCGGATCGGAGAATGCACTAGCGCCAAAGAGATGTGGGAGAAGCTTGTAGAACTTCATGAAGGCACATCCGAGGCCAAGCTAGCAAGGAGAGACCTCCTCCGCTCCCAACTATCCAATATAAAACTAGAAAAGGAGAAAAGGTAACCTCACTACACTCTAGGTTTAAAGAAATTTTAATTGGGCTAACAAGTGTAGGTGAGAAGCTATCAAACCGGACATGCTCATGAAGGCTATAGATGCCTTTCCCGTCCTCAAAGTGGAGTTCCATGGTGGACTCTTCTATATGTCCAAGAACTTGGAAGTAAGTACCTTGGAGGAATTCTTTCAACAATGGAGCTCCACTTAAACTAGGCTTGAAGGAATACAAGAAGAGCCAAGAATTCAACCTCAAGAGGAGTAGCATTGTTGGCAAACAAGGGGAAGAAGAAGATGGAAATCCCTCCTCCTCCGATGAAGCGCCTCTCCTCCCTCCATGGATAGCAATCAAGAAAGCCTATATGGTAAGGAGGGTAAGACGTGCATTTAAGAATTTTAGATTTGATAAATCTAATGATAGGATGAGAAGACCAAGGGGGAAGGTCATATGCTATAATTGCCAAGGAGAAGGGCACATAAGGGACAATTGTCCTCTCCTAAACAAAAGCAAGGAAGAGAGGAAAAAGAAAGAAGAAAAGAAGAAGAAAAAGGGGAGCAAGAAAAAGAAGGAAGAGGAGAAGAAGGCAAAAGAAAAGGGAAGGCCAAAGCATTCAAGGCCAAGACATGGGATGATCCTTCCTCATCCTCCTCCTCATCATCGGATGAGGAGAATGCCTTTGTCGCCAATTTGGCCTTGATGGCCTTTGACGATTTGGATTGCTCCTCCTCCGAAAATGAAGGATCAAGCACAAGAGGAGAGAGCTCAAGTGAAGGGGGAGCCTCCTCCACATCATCATCCTCCTCATCATCCGAAGAAGAAGAAGAGGACATGGAAACTATGGTAGTAAAGCCTCTCCTAGTAAAATAGTTTCTATGATTTCTAGTTTAACTAGGGATTTGTTTAGAGCAAAGAAGAAAAATAAATGCATGCTAGATCAAATTAAGGCATTAGAAAATAAGCTAGAAAATGCATGCTTAAATAATAATGATACTTCTTCTTGTCATGATGATGCATGCTCACATGATAATTATGTGCCTTTAGATGTTAGTGATGCATGCATAGAAGAAAATAGGGCATTAAGGGAAAAGATAGATTATTTAACCAAAGCCCTAGGAAAATTCACAATTGGCTCCAACACCTTGAATATGATCATAGGGAGCCAAAGGGCAAGTTTTAACAAGAAAGGCCTAGGATATAAAGAGAAGAAAAATGAGAAGGCCTATAGATGCCTAATAGCTAGGGGACAAGACAAAAACAAAGTAATAGCTAAGAAATGGATCCCCAAGGAATTTCTAGTGAACCCCATAGGTAAAAATCTATTTTGGGTTCCAAAATCCATCCTTAAGGGTTAGAAAACCCCTAGGGTAATCAACCATATGAACTTGACCTATATCATATTTTGGTTGACTTAGGATGACGGGACAACATTTTTAGATAGTGTTGGGTGATGATAACGTGCCCATAAAAAGATAATAATGCTTAAATCATGATGATTAATGTAATTTCTATGCATATGTGTAATCATGGTTTATGATTTTGATATTGGGCACATCATCATGAGAAATAGGTTTAAATCATGCTTTAGGTGATACTTTATTTATTATCATCATATAATGCCTAATGCATGGTTATAATTTGATGAAAACATGTATTTCATGATCATAATGTGAAATTAATTGATATATGTCATTATGATCATGTAGGTTGTTAGGTTGATACTTAACCATGATAGAATTGCTTGAATATATTGGTTAAGTATATATATACAAATACCCCCCTAGGATGCATCTCACACTCACTATAGGCTAACTTGATTGCAAACTTAGCATGGGTGAGATGTTAGGATGATACAAATGTCCACTAATGCCTATGGCATTTAGATGGTCATTTAAAGTATCAAAATATCAATAATAGACCAATCATGGGGAAGGCTTATGTTTAATTAATAGACATATTGCCCAAAGATCATGGTTGGATATTTCTAATGTTTTCAAAACAATTTCTTACCTTAAAATACATGTATTCATGTTTTGAAACAATTGGATGCAAAACTAGGTAGCTAACTTGATACTAACATGCTCAAAAACTAGTGGTTTTTCAAGTGTTTGGATTTTCGGCAAATCTTGTAAAATATAATGATTTTTCATGAAAAACTATTTTTCCTTGATAGATATACTTAAAAGAAATATTTTCCCCAAATTTCATGATTTTTCAAATTTTCTGGAATTTATAATGCATTTCTGAAATTCGTCCAGAAAATCAGAAATATGGATTCATTTGTGCCGATCAGCCATCGCGATGTGATCATTGGTGCTATAAATCAGAATATTGAAGGCCGAATTCAGTTTGTAAACCTCCTACAAGTGGTAGAAATATACTTGATGCCACCAACAAATTGTACCCAATTTTTAAATCAACTTGACATATTTTTCCTCCAGTATACTTGATGCCATGAGCTTATAACTTAGTGTTAATCTTTTTGATGGTGTCAAAGGGGGAGAAATAAGTATGTTTAAGTTAATCACATGTAGGGGGAGAAATATATGTAGGGGGAGAAATATATGATAGGGGGAGAAAATTTGCATAGAGAATTTCATGGATTAAGGGGGAGTTGCATGTTGCTATATCATGTTTATCTTTACATGCTTACTTACCTTAGAATCTATATCAAATGTTTTTACCTAACTTAAACGGATTGCCACACATCAAAAAGGGGGAGATTGTTAGGGCAATCTCTTGCCGTAATATGGTTTTGATGGTGTGGCAAAGGGTTTAAGTTAGTTTGATATGTTGATGTGATATGTGCGTTGAAGTCGTGCAGGACTTAGTAATTCGCACATGGAGCCATGGCGAGTTTCACATCTCATGACTCGTGCCTTGAGTCGGTGAAGGATAGCTTTGCGGAAGCCGTGCGCTTGGAGCATCCGAGGGACCGCCGGACGAGAAGCTTGGAGTGAAGCCGGAGGAAGTAGACTTCGAGGCAAGAGACGCGAAGGAGCATTGCAGAGCCGTGCGCCTGATCCGCCAGGGGCGTGGCGAACGAAGAGAACTTCAAGGCGAAGGACTCGAGAAATGAGTGAGCAATTGTAACCCGGGAGGGGTAGCTCTTAGGTGAAACTTGGCCATTTGGCCAAGTGTCGGATGGTTTTCACACCGATCGCCATGGAATGGCGGTCGGCTCTAGTCGAGTGTAGCTCGTGGTATACGATCGCCCGGTTTGTGCAGCCGATCGATACGCATCGTTAGCGATCTGCCAGACTAACGATCGCCAAAAGCGGCCCGATCGGTAGTCAATAGGGTTTTGGCAGAACCGCTGCTCGTGGCCGGAGGCGGTCGACTACGGGTCGTGATCGGCCCCGGTGAGGTCCAGCCGATCGGCCAAGAGTTCCGTTGGACAACAACGGTCGGCATCCGGCGTGTTCGAGGCCGTTGTAGTAGCAGCGATCGGCGCCATGGGGCGTGATCGGTGATGGCGCCAACGGAAGAAGTTAGCCCTCTCATAAAAGAGAGGGTGTGAGCCTTTGAGAGGCTAATGCTTAAGTTCCAAACAATCTTCCTAGTGCCCCACAAGCTCTAAACTCTTCTTACTCGCTTTTACTCCATTCTATTTGTAAGAAGAGTGATCTTGATTGTAAAGGTTACCTCCACCTAGCTTGGTGCAAAGGAGAGACCATTTAGTGGATTGGTTGAGCGGAGTGATTCACCGAGGACGAATCGGGGACCGTGGATTAGCGGCGTAGCCGTGAACCACGTTACATCTTGTGTTAGCATTGTCTATTTCCTTTGCTTTGTTTTTATTTGTTTAATTTGCTTGTATTGTTGTTTCCGCTTGCGCTAATCTAATTGTAGACGAGCAAATTCCGATAACCAATGAACGAGGGCTATTCACCCCCCTCTAGCCGGCCATCCGATCTCTTACAATGATTACGTGCCAAATATTAAAATCATAAATCATGATTTCAAACATACATAGCAATTACATTAATCATCATGATTTAAGCATTATTATCTATTTATGGGCACGTTATCATCACCCAACACTATTCTAAAAATGTTGTCCCGCCATCCTAAATCAACCAAAATATGATATAGGTTAATTCCATATGGTTGACTACCCTAGGGTTTTCCTAACCCTTAAGGATGGATTTTGGAACCCAAAATAAGTTCTTTCCTATTGGGTTCACTAAATATTCCTTGGGGATCCATTTCCTAGCTATTACTTTCTTCTTATCTTGTCCCCTAGCTATAAGGCATTTGTAGGCCTTTTCATTTTTCTTTTCCTTGTAGCCTAGGCCCTTTTTGTTAAAACTAGCTCTTTGGCTCCCTAAGATCATGTTCAATGTGTTGGAGCCAATTGTGAATTTTTCTAGGGCTTTTGTCAAATAGTCTACCTTTTCCCTTAAAGCCCTATTTTCCTCTATGCTTGCATCATTAACATTCAAAGGAATATAGTCATGTGAACATGCATCATTTAAGCTAGAAGAATTATTTTCATTTAAGCATGCATTTTCTAGCTTATGCTCTAAATCCTTAATTTGAACAAGCATGCTTTTATTTTTCTTTTTCATTCCAAATAAGTCCTTAGTTAAACTAGAAATTATGGAAACTATTTTCTTAGGAGAGGCTTTCGTTACCATAGTTTCCATGTCCTCTTCTTCTTCGGATGATGAGGATGTAGAAGCTCCCCCTTCATTTGAGCTCTCCCCACTTGAGCTTGATCCTTCATTTTCGGATGAAGAGCAATCCAAGTCATCAAAGGCCATTAAGGCCAAATTGGTGACAAAGGCATTCTCCTCATCCGATGATGATGAGGAGGATGAGGATGGGTCATCCCAAGTCCTTGCCTTTAGAGCTTTGGTCTTCCCCTTTTCTTTTGTCTTCTTCTCCTCTTCCTTCTTTTTCTTGCTCCCCTTTTTCTTCTTCTTTTCTTCTTTCTTTTTCCTCTCTTCCTTGCTCTTGTTTAGGAGAGGACAATTGTCCCTTATGTGCCCCTCTCCTTGGCAATTGTAGCATATGACCTTCCCCCTTGGTCTTCTATTCCTATCATTTGATTTATGAAAATGAAAACCTTTTAAAGCACGTCTTACCCTCCTTACCATATAGGCTTCTTCGGTGCTATCCATGGAGGAGGAGGAAGACGCTTCGTCATCGGAGGAGGAGGAGATCTCTATCTTCTTCTTTCCCTTATTTGCCAACAATGCTACTCCCCTTGAAGGTTGTATTTTTGGCTCTTCTTGTATTCCTTCAAGCCTAGATTCATGTAATTCCATAGTGGAGAAAAATTCATCTAGAGTACTTACCTCTAGATTCTTTGAAATGTAAAATGAGTCCACCATTGAACTCCACTTGGATGACCGAGGGAAAGCATCTATGGCCTTCATTATCATATCGCGATTGGAGAGCCTTTCTCCTACACTTGTTAGTCCATTTAAAATTTCTTTGAATCTAGAATGCAAAGAAGTTACCTTTTCTCCCTTTTCTAATTTAATGTTGGATAGTTGGGAGCGGAGGAGATCTCTCCTTGCTAGCTTTGCCTCGGATGTGCCTTCATGAAGCTCAATTAGCTTCTCCCACATCTCCTTGGCGCTTAGGCATTCTTTTATTCGGTTGATTTCTTGTTGGGGGAGCACATTGAAGAGATGATGCTTGGCTTTTGAATTTGCAAGGCGCTCTTCCCTTTGCCTTTTGGTCCACCTAGATTTCTCTATTGGCTTCCCCTCTTCATCCCTAGGCAAAACGAAATCGGATTCCATTGTACTCATAATATCAAAATCCGTTTCAAAAAATACCTCCATTCGCTTCTTCCACCAAGCGAATTCTCCTTCAAACTTCGGAGGATGGATGTTGGAGCCGGCCATTTTGAAAGTTGCTTGTTGTGGCGGTTAGTCCTCGATAATCTTTCCTTGGCTCTGATACCACTTGTAGGGGATCAGTACGGCCGGCTAGAGGGGGGTGAATAGCCCTTTTCGTTTGGATGCCGGTATTTGCTCGTCTACAAAACTAATTAGCGCAAGCAGAAGACTAACAAAGACAAACAAATAGAAATACGAGAAAACAATTGCTAACAAAGAATGTAATGTGGTTCACGGCTACGCCGCTAATCCACGATCCCGATTCGTCCGAGGTGAATCACTCCTCCAAAGCCAATCACTATTGGTCTCTCCTTTGCACCAAGCTAGGTGGAGGTAACCTTTACAATCAAGATCACTCTTCTTACAAATAGAATGGAGTAAAAACAAGTAAGAAGAGTTTAGAGCTTGTGGGGCACTAGGAAGATCACTTAGAGCATAAGCATTAGCCTCCCAAAGGCTCACACCCTCTCTTTTTATAGAGAGGGCTGATTTCTTCCGTTGGCGCCATCGGATCATTGCCGCCCTTGGCGATCATTGCGTCCTAGCGACCTCCGAACACGTCGGATCCCGACCGTTGTAGTCAGCGGAACTCTTAGCGGTCGGTGATGGACCTCGTGATCGACTCTCCGTAGTCGGCGCGATCGGCTCGAGCGAATCATGGCGAAAACCCTATTGACGATCATTGCGCCTTGGCGGATCGGGATGTCTTTCGATCGGCCCCACGTATGGCGATCAGGCTGCCATCGATCGATCGTATACGGTCGAACTCACTCGACTCGAAGCGATCGGCTGCCATGTCATAGCGATCGGCGGTGTCGAAAACCCATCCGACACTTGGCCAAAGGGCCAAGTTTCACCTAAGAGCTACCCTTCCCCGGGTTCCAAGCGCTCACTCTCATCTCGCGGAGTCCCTCGCCTTCGAAGGTCTCTTCGTTCTCGGCCACGTCCCTCGGCGACATCGAGCGCCGCGGCTCTGCAATGCTCCTTACGGCGTCTCTTGCCACTCCAAGCGCACGCGGCTCAAAGCTATCCTTCACCGACTCAAGGCACGAGTCATGAGATGTGAAACTCGCCACGGCTCCATGTGCAAATTACTAATGTTGGAATGTATACTGAAAGCTTAGCTCTTTTTGTATGAACATTTTATTTTGAAATAAGAATCACATGATCATTGTTTGCATTTTATATATTCATTATATATGTGTGAATATTGTCTAATATTTTACATTGTAGATAACATGGTGCTTGGTGTGGCACAGAAGATCATGTTATCAGTACCTTGTAAAATATAAGTAAAGGCTCACAACCAAGATGGTTTTGGACAAACCATTGGCATGATTGTAGTGTAACTTGGTATTGTTTTATCTTGAACATAGAGTTACACTAGTACACTTAGGTGTATTGAGTAGGACCGACATAGAGGTGATTCAATTTAGTACTGACTACATAATTGAATCGGACCTCGGATATTATGTTGTACATGCTCTTAATCCCGATATAATAACGGGCACATGTACTTAGTATTTATTTCTTTAATTTACCAGTGGGTGAGATTTATATGGATTAAATCAATATGCCCGGTAAGTTGGGAAATAATATTATTTACATGGTGTGCCGTTGATTATAGGACGAAACCGTGTCCTATATATTAGGTTGATGATGCCCCCTTGAGGAGCTCATAAGGTTCATCATGTAAACCCAGCTGGTTGACTTAGTCAACATGATGATAAGGTTGAGTGGTACTACTCGAGGAATTAGATGTTAATTAATTGATGGTCAGTAAATCAATTAATTGACGGACATTCGATATCTTAAACACGGGGAGATTAATATACAAATAATATATGGAGCCCATATTGATTTATGGGGGTTGGTGAGGTAGTTCGATGATGATCCTCTAGTGGAATGTAACATCATTGATGGATCAAGTTTGTGTGGTTCCGATCCATCGGGTGGCCAAGATCCAACTCCTCCTTATGGTCCCTATCGTAGCCTAATACAATCCTTGCGAAGTCTAGATCCAAGAATGTAAAACAAAACCTAGAACCAACGGTTGGGATTAAATCCCTAGATCCGATGGTTGGATGAAACTCTAGAACCAACGGTTGGGATTAAATCCCTAGATCCGATGGTTAGGATGAAATCCTAGAATCGATGGTTGGGATTAAATCCCTAGATCCGACGGTTGGGATAAAACCCTAGATCCGACGGTTGGGATGAAACCTTAGATCCGACGATTGGGATGAAATCCTAGATCCGACGGTTGGGATTAAACTCTAGATCCGACGGTTGGGATAAAACCCTAGATCCGACGGTAGAGATTAAATCTCTAGATCCGACAGTGGAGATTAAAGGAAGCTTAAGCCCTATTCTATAAATAGATGCTTAGGGTTGGGCGGCAAGATTAATCAAGATAATTCAAATTGGGATTAGGGTTTGGAAAGAGTTGGGCGGCTAGGGTTGGGAGCAAGGTTGGGCGGCAACCATCTTCATCCAAAATTGTTGCCGGCGCCCACCTCCTTCAAGCATTCCTTGGCCGCCCCATTAGACACTCTCTTCTTCCTTTTGGCCGGTTCTCCTCCCATTGGTGGCCGGCAAGATCATCTTCCTCCAATCTCTCCAAGGTGGCCGGCGGTTTCCATTCATTTGGTGGCCGGCGCATCATCCACTCATTCCTTGGCGGGCGGTTGCATCAAACTTCCTAGCTTGGTGGCCGGTTCTAGATAGGAAAGGTATTTGTGGTTTTTCTCTTTGTTCACAGCGGACAAGGAAGAGGAGAACTCGATCTAGAAGGCTTCTACTCGTGGAGGATCTTCGTCCACACGTCGTCCACGAGAAGGATAGGACATACGATAGAAGATCGTAAGGTATAAAGTTGTTTTTAACTTTATTTACAGATCTGAATATGTTCTTTAATATTTTGATTGTGCATGTGTATGAATGGATATATATTGTATAATCATGGACCCCGAAGACAAACACAAAAACCGGCGATCCATCCGTCGTCTTTTCCGCGGCTAACCAACTAGAAGAGTTGTGTTGCTTGAACAACTAGTTTGTTCAAGCGACCACTCAAGTTGTTAGCACGACGACGAATAGGTTGTGCCAAGGAAGCTCATCCCATCCGGATTAAGTCTTTCATTAGTGAAAATTTTAATCCGGGGACATGGGAGCCAATGAGCCTCCGAAAGCGACATACCAACAACTGGTATCAGAGCCACGGTTTCCGATTTTGTGTGTTTTGGATTCGGTTAATTTTTTATGCATTTTTCATATATTATATGTGCCGGATAATAGTAGGATATGCGTAGTTTAACTTTTTGGTTGCAGGCATAAGATCCGACTATTATGGCCATGTGTGTGTATGTGAATGGATGTGTGAAAAAAAAAATATTATTTGAATCCTCGGGGTTGACGAGGCTAGATTAGTATTTAATTTTTGTAATTAAATACGTCATTGTTTAGCCGATCATTTTAGTTTACTTTCGATCTAGATTATTTGTACACTCCTTCGTGGAGTATAGGATCGATGGATGTAAATAAATGATTTATCTCGGCTCGGAACTCTTTGGTGACTTGTGCACGGGAAAAGATGGAGCGGACGAGGTGGCGACACGACGGGATGCATATTGGAGGACAATGCCATAATAGTTGGAAAAATTCTGTTTTTTTCCATATTTATTGCTTATTTGTTTTATATGCATGTTGTGTATGTTTAAAATTCCTCGATTGCAATTTACTAAGTGGGAGAGGGATATTTTAATTAATTCCCGCGGCCTCCATTACAATTTGACGTGTGATGCAACAAACTTGCGCGTTGGCTTTGAGTGCCTTCCTCCCCATCGGATGGGTTTGTTTGCGGATCACTAGGTCAAATAATGGTTATAGGAAATTATTTAGGAGCGTGTGTACTTCCCCATCGGTAAGGCACATAATCCGAAATAATTCCCTTAGTACCGTGTAATGGTGCACACTTAGATACAAATAAAGGTATCCTCCCCATCGGAGTCACTGCTTTTATTTGTAGGGCTAAAGAGGAACCAACTATTAATTTTATTTGTCAAAAAGTAAGGTTGACAAGATAATAAAATTAATGGGTAAAACCTCCTCTTACAAATGTAGAATTCAGATATCGCCCACACTATCGTGGCATGCGATATTCTCGTTTTGAGGTGTTGGTTGATTTGAATTTTATTGTTTTGAGGAATCAATAATTTTGAAATCTAATATTTTGATCATTGTGATTTTTAGGATTTTCAAATGGCTTTCAACCCACTTTGTGATTTTAAAAGAAAACAAACTTATCGTCCAAACTACATTGATTGGAAAAGAAACTCGATATTGTCTTAATCAAGTGAGGAGTACAAATTTGTACTTTTCGAGGTCCGCCTCCTAAGCCCTCGATGACTCGATGAAAAGGAGAAAGAATGTTATAAGAAATGGGTTAAGGCGTATGAGATGGCGCGTGTTACATTTTGGCATCTATGTCAAATGTGCCAGAACATCGATCGTGCCATAGCCACAGCTTATGACATGATGTTCAATCTCAAGGAACTTTTCGGACATCAGAGTAGGGCGGCTAGGCAGGAGGCAATGAGAAACTTGATGACAACCACCATGGTCGAGGGAACACCCGTTAGGGATCATGTTCTCAAGATGATGGCTCATCTTAATGAGATGGAAGTCCTCAGAGCTGAGATCGATGGGGAAACCCAGGTCGATATCATTCTCCAGTCTCTGCCTAGGAGTTTTGAGCAGTTCCGCCTCAACTACAACATGAACAAGAGGTTGTATTCGTTGGCGGAGCTTCTGACAGAACTCCAGGCGGCAGAGGGGCTTTTTCGTCAGAGTTCTCAAGCCATGGTCGCTCAGAAGGTTTCTTCTTCTAAACCGAAAGGTAAGAAGAAGAAGAAGCAAGGAGGAGCGAAGAAGGTGGCAGCAGGACCTCAGGCAGGAGTGAAGAAGCCTAAAGGCAAGTGCTTCACTTGCAAGCAGACTGGACATTGGAAGGCGGACTGTCCTCGCCGAAAGAACAAAGGTATATCTTCTTATTTAGTTGTTGAAACATGTTTAGCGGTGTTATCTACCAGTGCCTGGTGTGTAGATACAGGAGCCACTGATCATGTCTGCAATACTTTGCAGGGGTTCCAGGAAACCCGACGACTAGCTGAGGGAGAGATTACCATCTTCATGGGCAATGCTTCAAAGGTGGCGGCTATTGCAGTGGGAGACGTTTATTTATCTTTTGATAGGAATAAATTTTTGGTTTTAAGAAATTGTCTTTATGTACCTACTTTTAGAAAGAATTTAATTTCAGTTTCTAAATTGTTTATGGATGGATATTCTGTTTCTTTTAATGATAAGGTGGTTATAAAAAGGAATAGGGAGATTATCTGTTCTGGTACATTGGTTGGCAATTTATATACTCTTGAACCAAAAACTCCCACGATGCAAATAGAAGTAAATAACTCATCTTCTAAATCTAATAAGAGAAAAGAACCTTCAAGAATGAACCAAACATATCTTTGGCATCTAAGGCTTGGTCATATTAACCTAAGTAGAATTCAAAGGTTGATAGTGATGGACCTTGGGTTCATTAGTGGTGGAGGATCTCCCAACCTCGCGAATCTTGCTCGAAGGTAAATGACCAAGAGGCCTTCAAGGCCAAGGGGTATAGAGCCAAAGATGTGTTAGAATTGGTTCATTCTGATTTGTGTGGTCCTATGTCTATCCAGTAAGAGGTGGTTTTGAATACTTCGCCTCTTTATAGACGATTATTCAAGGTATGGATACATTTACTTGATGCGCCAGAAGTCCAATGCTTTGACAAGTTCAAAGAATTCAAGGTCGATGTGGAGAACCGCCAAGGTAAAAGTATCAAGACATTACGATCCGATCGTGGTGGCGAGTACCTCTTGGGAGAGTTTAGGAGTTACTTATCGAGGTCTGGGATTCAATCTCAATTGTCCGCACCGCACACCCCAGAATGGTGTGGCGGAGCTGAAGGAATAGGACTCTTATGGAGATGGTCGATCGACGATGAGTTATTCCGAGTTACCCGATCTGCTTCGGGGTTTGCTGAAACAAAGAAAGACATTCGAACTTGGTCCCATCTAAGTCGGGCGACTTCTACTTCCACAGAGTTGTGGACTGGGCGAAAGCCTAGTCTAAGACATATTCATATTTGGGGTAGTCCAACACATGTTCTGAAGGGAGATGCTGGTAAGTTGGAATCTCGTACAGAAGTGCGCTTGTTTGTTGGCTACCCTAAGGGAACGAAGGGTGGTTTATTCTATAGTCCTAGAGATCAGAAGGTGATCGTGAGTACGAATGCCAGATTTCTAGAGGAGGACTATGTGATGAACCACAAGCCCACGAGTAGGATTGTTCTTGAGGAGTTGGCGAAGTCCGCTTGATACCACGGTACAGAGGAGACACCACAAGTCAGCTTTGCACCGCGTGTCACGAGCATACCAGAGAGGCACCTCGTCGTAGTGGGAGGGTTGTTAGACAACCCAGAGAGATTCATGTTTTTGGGAGAGTCTTGGACTTAGTCACAGTGAACATGAACTGATCCTGGACATATGGGAGGCAATCCAAGATAGAATCACGATATCTTGGCAAAGAGCGATGAATTCAGAGATAGAATCTATGGATTCTAATCAGGTCTGGGAGCTAGTAGAGCCACCCGATGGTGTAAAAACCATTGGATGCAAGTGGATCTACAAGAGAAAGAGAGGAGTAGACGGGAAGGTTGAGACCTTCAAAGCTAGGCTTGTTGCGAAAGGTTATACTCAGAAAGAGGGTATCGATTATGAGGAGACCTTTTCGCCGGTAGCTATGCTTAAGTCTATCCGGATTCTCTTATCTATAGCTGCTCATATGGATTATGAGATTTGGCAGATGGATGTCAAGACAACTTTCCTTAACGGAAGTCTTGAGGAGAACATCTACATGCGACAACCAGAGGGATTCATTGCTAAAGGCAAAGAGCATCTTGTATGTAAGCTTAATCGGTCCATTTATGGATGGAAGCAAGCTTCTAGATCTTGGAACATCCGCTTTGATGAGGTAATCCAATCATATGGATTTATTCAAAGTCCGGATGAACCTTGTGTATACAAGAGATGTGACGAAAACGTAGTGGTGTTTCTTGTACTATACGTAGATAACATTTTGTTAGTTGGCAACAATATCAAAATGTTATCAGACGTAAGGGTATGGTTGTCCAAACAGTTTGATATGAAGGACTTGGGAGAAGTGGGACACATCCTTGGGATCAAAGTTATAAGGGATCGCAAGAAAAGGATGTTGTGCTTGTCTCAAGCTTCATACATTGACACTATCCTTGCTCGTTTTAGCATGCAGAACTCCAAGAAAGGTTTACTACCTTTTAGGCATGGAGTTCCTTTATCTAAAGAGATGTGTCCCAAAACATCAAAGGAGATAGAGGACATGAAGGCGGTTCCTTATGCTTCGGCAGTAGGAAGCCTTATGTATGCTATCTATATGCGAGATCGGATATCTACTTTTGCAGTGGGCATGGTTAGCGAATATCGAGTAATCTGGGCGGGGACATTGTAAAACATATATTGAAGTACGAGAAGGACTAGGGATTATATCTTTGGTTTAAGGCGGATCAATTAGTCCACTGGGTTACAGGATTGATTTCCAATCAGATAGGGACAAGAGTAAGTCTACCTCGGGGTTTGTGTTTACTTTTGGAGGTGGAGCCATAGCATGGAGGAGTGTCAAGCAGAAATGCGTGGCAGACTCTACCATGGAAGATAAGTATGTGGCAGCCTCTGAGGCAGCCAAGGAAGCTTTATGGCTCAGGAACTTCTTGATGGACTTAGATGTGATTCCTGGTTTGCCCAGAACTATCACAATTTATTGTGATAATAGTGGTGCAGTTGCAAACTCGAAGGAACCACAAGCCCATAAGGCGAGTAAACATATAGAGCGCAAGTACCACCTCATACGAGAGATCGTAAAGCGAGGAGAAGTTGCTGTCGCCAAGATTGCATCAGAGGATAACCTGGCGGATCCATTCACTAAGGCCCTTCCAGCGTTTGATAGGCATGTGGAGGACATGGGGATCGGATGTATGGCGAGTGATGTGGCATAGTCTTTTAGTATAAGTGGGAGATTGTTGGAATGTATACTGAAAGCCTAGCTCTTTTTGTATGAACATTTTATTTTGAAATAAGAATCACATGATCATTGTTTGCATTTTATATATTCATTATATATGTGTGCATATTGTCTAATATTTTACATTGTAGATAACATGGTGCTTGGTGTGGCACAGAAGATCATGTTATCAGTCCCTTGTAAAATATAAGTAAAGGCTCACAACCAAGATGGTTTTGGACAAACCATTGGCATGGTTGTAGTGTAGCTCGGTATTGTTTTATCTTGAACATAGAGTTACACTAGTACACTTAGGTGTATTGAGCAGGACCGACATAGAGGTGATTCAATTTAGTGCTGACTACATAATTGAATCGGACCTCAGATATTATGTTGTACATGCTCTTAATCCCGATATAATAACGGGCACATGTACTTAGTATTTATTTCTTTGATTTACCAGTGGGTGAGATTTAGATGGATTAAATCAATATGCCTGGTAAGTTGGGAAATAATATTATTTACATGGTGTGCCGTTGATTATAGGAGGAAACCGTGTCCTATATATTAGGTTGATGATGCCCCCTTGAGGAGCTCATAAGGTTCATCATGTAAACCCAGCTGGTTGACTTAGTCAACATGATGATAAGGTTGAATGGTACTACTCGAGGAATTAGATGTTAATTAATTGATGGTCAGTAAATCAATTAATTGACGGACATTCGATATCTTAAACACGGGGAGATTAATGTACAAATAATATATGGAGCCCATATTGATTTATGGGGGTTGGTGAGGTAGTTCGATGATGATCCTCTAGTGGAATGGAACATCATTGATGGATCAAGTTTGTGTGGTTCTGATCCATCGGGTGGCCAAGATCCAACTCCTCCTTATGGTCCCTATCGTAGCCTAATACAATCCTTGCGAAGTCTAGATCCAAGAATGTAAAACAAAACCTAGAACCAACGGTTGGGATTAAATCCCTAGATCCGATGGTTGGATGAAACTCTAGAACCAACGGTTGGGATTAAATCCCTAGATCCGATGGTTAGGATGAAATCCTAGAATCGACGGTTGGGATTAAATCCCTAGATCCGACGGTTGGGATAAAACCCTAGATCCGATGGTTGGGATGAAACCTTAGATCCGACGATTGGGATGAAATCCTAGATCCGACGATTGGGATTAAACTCTAGATCCGACGGTTGGGATAAAACCCTAGATCCGACGGTAGAGATTAAATCCCTAGATCCGACGGTGGAGATTAAAGGAAGCTTAAGCTCTATTCTATAAATAGATGCTTAGGGTTGGGCGGCAAGATTAATCAAGATTATTCAAATTGGGATTAGGGTTTGGAAAGAGTTGGGTGGCTAGGGTTGGGAGCAAGGTTGGGCGGCAACCATCTTCATCCAAAATTGTTGCTAGCGCCCACCTCCTTCATGCATTCCTTGGCCGGCGCCCTTCACATTAGACACTCTCTTCTTCCTTGCTCCTCCCATTGGTGGCGGCAAGATCATCTTCCTCCAATCTCTCCAAGGTGGCGGCGGTTTCCATTCATTTGGTGGCGGCGCATCATCCTCATTCCTTGGCGGCGGTTGCATCAAATTCCTAATTTGGTGGCGGTTCTAGATAGGAAAGGTATTTGTGGTTTTTCTCTTTTTACTTAGCGGACAAGGAAGAGAGAACTTCGATCTAGAAGGCTTCTACTCATGGAGGATCTTCGTCCACCGTTAAATCCACGAGAAGGATAGGACATACGATAGAAGATCGTAAGGTATAAAGTTGTTTTTAACTTTATTTACAGATCTGAATATGTTCTTTAATATTTTGATTGTGCATGTGTATGAATGGATATATATTGTATAATCATGGACCCCGAAGACAAACACAAAAACCGGCGATCCATCCGTCGTCTTTTCCGCGGCTAACCAACTAGAAGAGTTGTGTTGCTTGAACAACTAGTTTGTTCAAGCGACCACTCAAGTTGTTAGCACGACGACGAATAGGTTGTGCCAAGGAAGCTCATCCCATCGGATTAAGTCTTTCATTAGTGAAATTTTAATCCGGGGACATAGGAGCCAATGAGCCTCGAGCGACATACCAACAATTGGTATCGAGCCACGGTTTCGGTTTTGTGTGTTTTGGATTGATTAATTTTTATGCATTTTTCATATATTATATGTGCCGTATAATAGTAGGATATGCGTAGTTTAACTTTTTGGTTGCAGGCATAAGATCCGACTATTATGGCCATGTGTGTGTATGTGAATGGATGTGTGAAAAAAAAAATTATTATTTGAATCCTCGGGGTTGACGAGGCTAGATTAGTATTTAATTTTTGTAATTAAATACGACATTGTTTAGCCGATCATTTTAGTTTACTTTCGATCTAGATTATTTGTACACTCTTTCGTAGAGTATAGGATCGATGGATGTAAATAAAATGATTTATCTCGGCTCGGAACTCTTTGGTGACTTGCGCACGGGAAAAGATGGAGCGGACGAGGTGGCAACACGACGGGATGCATATTGGAGGACAATGCCATAATAGTTGGAAAAATTCTGTTTTTTTCCATATTTATTGCTTATTTGTTTTATATGCATGTTGTGTATGTTTAAAATTCCTCGATTGCAATTTACTAAGTGGGAGAGGGATATTTTAATTAATTCCCACGGCCTCCATTACAATTTGATGTGTGATGCAACAAACTTGCTCTTTGGCTTTGAGTGCTTTCCTCCCCATCGGATGAGTTTGTTTGCGGATCACTAGGGCAAATAATGGTTATAGGAAATTATTTAGGAGCGTGTGTACTTCCCCATCGGTAAGGCACATAAGCCGAAATAATTCCCTTAGTATCGTGTAATGGTGCACACTTAGATGCAAATAAAAAGTATCCTCCCCATCGGAGTCACTGCTTTTATTTGTAGGGCCAAAGAGGAACCAACTATTAATTTTATTTGTCAAAAAGTAAGGTTGACAAGATAATAAAATTAATGGGTAAAACCTCCTCTTACAAATGTAGAATTCAGATACGTCCCACACTATCGTGGCATGCGATATTCTCTGTTTTGAGGTGTTGGTTGATTTGAATTTTATTGTTTTGAGGAATCAATTTTTGAAATCTAATATTTTGATCATTGTGATTTTTAGGATTTTCAAATGGCTTTCAACCCACTTGTTGTGATTTTAAAAGAAAACAAACTTACTGGTCCAAACTACATTGATTGGAAAAGAAACCTGGATATTATCTTAACTGCGGAAGAGTACAAATTTGTACTCTTCGAGGTCTGTCCTCCTAAGCCCTCAGATGACTCTGATGAAAAGGAGATAGAACGTTATAAGAAATGGGTTAAGGCAGATGAGATGGCGCGGTGTTACATTTTGGCATCTATGTCAAATGTGCAACATCAAAGATCGTGCCATAGCCACACCTATGATGACATGATGTTCAATCTCAAGGAACTTTTCGGACATCAGAGTAGGGCGGCTAGGCAGGAGGCAATGAGAAACTTGATGACGACCACCATGGTCGAGGGAACATCCGTTAGGGATCATGTTCTCAAGATGATGGCTCATCTTAATGAGATGGAAGTCTTCAGAGCTGAGATCGATGGGGAAACCCAGGTCGATATCATTCTCCAGTCTCTGCCTAGGAGTTTTGAGCAGTTCCGCCTCAACTACAACATGAACAAAAGGTTGTATTCGCTGGAGAGCTTCCGATGTAACTCCAGCAAGCAGGGGCTTTTTCACAAAGTAGTTCTCAAGCCATGGTCGCAGAAGGTTTCTTCCTCTAAACCGAAAGGTAAGAAGAAGAAGAAGCAAGGTGGAGCGAAGAAGGTGGCAGCAGGACCTCAGGCAGGAGTGAAGAAGCCGAAAGGCAAGTGCTTCACTTGCAAGCAGACTGGACATTGGAAGGCGGACTGTCCTCGCCGTAAGAACAAAGGTATATCTTCTTGTTTAGTTGTTGAAACATGTTTAGCGGTGTTATCTACGATTGCACGTGTGTAGATACAGAGCCATCGATCATGTCTGCAATACTTTGCAGGGGTTCCAGGAAACCCGACGACTAGCTGAGGGAGAGATTACCATCTTCATGGGCAATGCTTCAAAGGTGGCGGCTATTGCAGTGGGAGACGTTTATTTATCTTTTGATAGGAATAAATTTTTGGTTTTAAGAAATTGTCTTTATGTACCTACTTTTAGAAAGAATTTAATTTCAGTTTCTAAATTGTTTATGGATGGATATTCTGTTTCTTTTAATGACAAGGTGGTTATAAAAAGGAATAGGAGATTATCTGCAGTACATTGGTTGGCAATTTATATACTCTTGAACCAAAAACTCCCACGATGCAAATAGAAGTAAATAGCTCATCTTCTAAATCTAATAAGAGAAAAGAACCTTCGCAAATGAACCAAACATATCTTTGGCACCTAAGGCTTGGTCATATTAACATTAGTAGAATTCAAAGGTTGATAGCTGATGGACCTTTGGGTTCATTAGTGGTGGAGGATCTCCCAACCTGCGAATCTTGCTTGGAAGGTAAAATGACCAAGAGGCCTTTCAAGGCCAAGGGGTATAGAGCCAAAGATGTGTTAGAATTGGTTCATTCTGATTCATGTGGTCCTATGTCTATCCAGCAAGAGGTGGTTTTGAATATTTCGCCTCTTTTATAGACGATTATTCAAGGTATGGATACATTACCGCAAGTCCAATGCTTTGACAAGTTCAAAGAATTCAAGGTCTGATGAGAACCGCAAGGTAAAAGTATCAAGACATTACGATCCGATCGTGGTGGCGAGTACCTCTTGGGAGAGTTTAGGAGTTACTTATCGAGGTGGGATTCAATCCCAATTGTTCGCACCGCACACCCCCAGAATGGTGTAGCGAGTAAGGAATAGGACTCTTATGGAGATGGTCGATCGATGATGAGTTATTCTCGAGTTACCCGATTCGCTCGGGGTTTGCTCGAAACAAAGAGACACATTCTCGAACTTGGTTCCATCTAAGTCGCACTCTACTCCCACAGAGTTGTGGATCGGGCGAAAGCCTAGTCTAAGACATATTCGATTTGGGGTAGTCCAAAGACACTGTGCCAAGGGAGATGCCGGGTAAGTTGGAATCTCGCATGTATGCGCTTGTTTGTTGGCTACCCTAAGGGAACGAAGGGTGGTTTATTCTATAGTCCTAGAGATCAAGGTGATCGTGAGTACGAATGCCGATTTAGAGAGGAGGACTATGTGATGAACCACAAGCCCACGAGTAGGATTGTTCTTGAGGAGTTGGCGGGAAGTCCGACTTCAGATTACCGACAAGAGGAGACACCACAAGTCAGCGCAGCGTGTCACGAGCATACACAGGAGGCACCTCGTCGTAGTGGGAGGTTGTTAGACAACCCGATGATTCATGTTTTTGGGAGAGTCTTGGACTTAGTCCCACAGTGAACATGAACTGATCCCTGGACATATGACGAGGCAATCCAAGATAGAGATCACGATATCTTGGCAAAGAAGCGATGAATTGAGAGATAGAATCTATGGATTCTAATCAGTCGAGCTAGTAGAGCCACCCGATGGTGTAAAACCATTGGATGCAAGTGGATCTACAAGAGAAAGAGAGGAGTAGACGGGAAGGTTGAGACCTTCAAAGCTAGGCTTGTTGCGAAAGGTTATACTCAGAAAGAGGGTATCGATTATGAGGAGACCTTTTCGCCGGTAGCTATGCTTAAGTCTATCCGGATTCTCTTATCTATAGCTGCTCATATGGATTATGAGATTTGACAGATGGATGTCAAGACAGCTTTCCTTAACGGAAGTCTTGAGGAGAACATCTACATGCGACAACCAGAGGGATTCATTGCTAAAGGCAAAGAGCATCTTGTATGTAAGCTTAATCGGTCCATTTATGGATTGAAGCAAGCTTCTAGATCTTGGAACATCCGCTTTGATGAGGTAATCCAATCATATGGATTTATTCAAAGTCCGGATGAACTTGTGTATACAAGAGATGTGACGAAAACGTAGTGGTGTTTCTTATACTATACGTAGATGACATTTTGTTAGTTGGCAACAATATCAAAGTGTTATCAGATGTAAGGGTATGGTTGTCCAAACAGTTTGATATGAAGGACTTGGGAGAAGTGGGACACATCCTTGGGATCAAAGTTATAAGGGATCGCAAGAAAAGGATGTTGTGCTTGTCTCAAGCTTCATACATTGACACTATCCTTGCTCGTTTTAGCATGCAGAACTCCAAGAAAGGTTTTCTACCTTTTAGGCATGGAGTTCCTTTATCTAAAGAGATGTGTCCCAAAACATGAAAGGAGATAGAGGACATGAAGGCGGTTCCTTATGCTTCGACAGTAGGAAGCCTTATGTATGCTATGCTATGTACGAGACCGGATATCTGCTTTGCCGTGGGCATGGTTAGCAGATATCAGAGTAATCTGACGAGGACATTGGGTGCGATAAAGCATATATTGAAGTACCTGAGAAGGACTAGGGATTATATGCTGGTTTACCGGGCAGATCAATTAGTCCCTGTGGATTACACGGATTCGGATTTCCAATCAGATAGGGACAAGAGTAAGTCTACCTCGGGGTTTGTGTTTACTTTTGGAGGTGGAGCCATAGCATGGAGGAGTGTCAAGCAGAAATGCGTGGCAGACTCTACCATGGAAGATAAGTATGTGGCAGCCTCTGAGGCAGCCAAGGAAGCTGTATGGCTCAGGAACTTCTTGATGGACTTAGATGTGATTCCTGGTTTGCCCAGAACTATCACAATTTATTGTGATAATGGTGGTGCAGTTGCAAACTCGAAGGAACCACAAGCCCATAAGGCGAGTAAACACAGAGCGCAAGTACCACCTCATACGAGAGATCGTAAAGCGAGGAGAAGTTGCTGTCGCCAAGATTGCATCAGAGGATAACCTGGCGGATCCATTCACTAAGGCCCTTCCAGCGAAAGCGTTTGATAGGCATGTGGAGGACATGGGGATCAGATGTATGGCAGAGTGATGACGGCATAGTCTTTTAGTATAAGTGGGAGATTGTTGGAATGTATACTGAAAGCCTAGCTCTTTTTGTATGAACATTTTATTTTGAAATAAGAATCACATGATCATTGTTTGCATTTTATATATTCATTATATATGTGTGCATATTGTCTAATATTTTACATTGTAGATAACATGGTGCTTGGTGTGGCACAGAAGATCATGTTATCAGTCCCTTGTAAAATATAAGTAAAGGCTCACAACCAAGATGGTTTTAGACAAACCATTGGCATGGTTGTAGTGTAGCTTGGTATTGTTTTATCTTGAACATAGAGTTACACTAGTACACTTAGGTGTATTGAGTAGGACCGACATAGAGGTGATTCAATTTAATCGACTACACAATTGAATCGGACCTCGGATATTATGTTGTACATGCTCTTAATCCCGATATAATAACGGGCACATGTACTTAGTATTTATTTCTTTAATTTACCAGTGGGTGAGATTTAGATGGATTAAATCAATATGCCCGGTAAGTTGGGAAATAATATTATTTACATGGTGTGCCGTTGATTATAGGAGGAAACCGTGTCCTATATATTAGGTTGATGATGTCCCCTTGAGGAGCTCATAAGGTTCATCATGTAAACCCAGCTGGTTGACTTAGTCAACATGATGATAAGGTTGAATGGTACTACTCGAGGAATTAGATGTTAATTAATTGATGGTCAGTAAATCAATTAATTGACGGACATTCGATATCTTAAACACGGGGAGATTAATGTACAAATAATATATGGAGCCCATATTGATTTATGGGGGTTGGTGAGGTAGTTCGATGATGATCCTCTAGTGGAATGGAACATCATTGATGGATCAAGTTTGTGTGGTTCCGATCCATCGGGTGGCCAAGATCCAACTCCTCCTTATGGTCCCTATCATAGCCTAATACAATCCTTGCGAAGTCTAGATCCAAGAATGTAAAACAAAACCTAGAACCAACGGTTGGGATTAAATCCCTAGATCCGATGGTTGGATGAAACTCTAGAACCAACGGTTTGGATTAAATCCCTAGATCTGATGGTTAGGATGAAATCCTAGAATCGACGGTTGGGATTAAATCCCTAGATCCGACGGTTGGGATAAAACCCTAGATCCGATGGTCGGGATGAAACCTTAGATCCGACGATTGGGATGAAATCCTAGATCTGACGGTTGGGATTAAACTCTAGATCCGACGGTCGGGATAAAACCCTAGATCCGACGGTAGAGATTAAATCCCTAGATCCGACGGTGGAGATTAAAGGAAGCTTAAGCTCTATTCTATAAATAGATGCTTAGGGTTGGGCGGCAAGATTAATCAAGATAATTCAAATTGGGATTAGGGTTTGGAAAGAGTTGGGCGGCTAGGGTTGGGAGCAAGGTTGGGCGGCAACCATCTTCATCCAAAATTGTTGCCGGCGCCCACCTCCTTCATGCATTCCTTGGCCGGCGCCCTTCACATTAGACACTCTCTTCTTCCTTTGCCGGCGGTTCTCCTCCCATTGGTGGCCGGCAAGATCATCTTCCTCCAATCTCTCCAAGGTGGCCGGCGGTTTCCATTCATTTGGTGGCCGGCGCATCATCCACTCATTCCTTGGCCGGCGGTTGCATCAAACTTCCTAGCTTGGTGGCCGGTTCTAGATAGGAAAGGTATTTGTGGTTTTTCTCTTTGTTCGCAGCGGACAAGGAAGAGGAGAACTCGATCTAGAAGGCTTCTACTCGTGGAGGATCTTCGTCCACACGTCGTCCACGAGAAGGATAGGACATACGATAGAAGATCGTAAGGTATAAAGTTGTTTTTAACTTTATTTACAGATCTGAATATGTTCTTTAATATTTTGATTGTGCATGTGTATGAATGGATATATATTGTATAATCATGGACCCCGAAGACAAACACAAAAACCGGCGATCCATCCGTCGTCTTTTCCGCGGCTAACCAACTAGAAGAGTTGTGTTGCTTGAACAACTAGTTTGTTCAAGTGACCACTCAAGTTGTTAGCACGACGACGAATAGGTTGTGCCAAGGAAGCTCATCCCATCCGGATTAAGTCATTCATTAGTGAAAATTTTAATCCGGGGACATGGGAGCCAATGAGCCTCCGAAAGCGACATACCAACAACTAAGTCATGCACGACTTCAACGCACATATCACATCAACATATCAAACTAACTTAAACCCTTTGCCACACCATCTAAACCATATTACGGCAAGAGATTGCCCTAACACTTTAGACACATTTTTTTTTTCTTTTAAACATAAACATGCATCGTCATTTTATAGATACTTCTTCTTAACATAGAGCATGCATCATTATTTCATAAGTACTTAGTGCTTAGTTCAAGTCCATAAACATTATCATCATAGGGAAAACATACATAAAGAACATAACAGATCTCCTCCACCATGCCACTACCACACACACTTATGCCCCTCCTGCTGCTCCCTTTAGTTTATCCACCCCTTACCCTTATCTGCAGTACAAGGGAAAAATAAACTATAAGCGCATAGGCTTAGTAAGATCCTGTCCTACTCACAAAAACCATACATCGACATTAAGCATGGCATGTAACATTCATAACATATAAGAAAAATAACATGTAACATATATGACGTAAGCAAACCTAACATGTAGCATAAGTAACATAAGCAAACATAACATGTAACATATATAACATAGCAACATATCATGTACATATATGACATAATCAAACATAACATGCAACCTATATATCATAGCAACATATCATGTACATATATGGCATAATCAAACATAACATGCAACATATATATCATAGCAACATATCATGTACATATATGGCATAATCAAACATAACATGCAACATAGGTAACATAGCAACATATCATGTACATATATGACATAATCAAACATAACATGCAACCTATATAACATAGCAACATATCATGTACATAGATGGCATAATCAAACATAACATGCAACATATATATCATAGCAACATATCATGTACATATATGGCATAATCAAACATAACATGCAACATAGGTAACATAGCAACATATCATGTACATATATGACATAATCAAACATAACATGCAACATATATAACATAGCAACATAGCATGTAAACATAACAATCATAACAATCATAACATGTAAACATAACAATCATAACATGCAAACATAACAATCATAACATGTAAACATAACAATCATAACATGTAAACATATGCAGGTTGCTCTTTGAAAATATATATTATAGGTACGTAAACATAAATCTCAACATATTGGGCCCGGCATTGTACCACATCATCATCATCATAGCGCGCATCCCTAAATAGACCCGAGGTAGCAAGTCTCGAACCTACTAGGTTACTAGGCCCGATCTTAGTCCGTCGACCTAGGGGCCATCATCATAACATAGAAGCCCATCCTAGGCCCGATCTTAGTCCATCGACCTAGGGCATCTAGGAGCCCATCCCATACTAGGCCCGATCTTAGTCCGTCGACCTAGGGGCTATCATACATAGAAGCCCATCCTAGGCCCGATCTTAGTCCGTCAGCCTAGGGCAACTTAGGTGCCCATCCCTTTGGACCTTGTTAGGGTCCAGGTACAAGCCATGCAGAAGGTAAAATACTTATATGCTTCTTATCATAACATATCATATTTCATTTCGCAGACATATCATACTTCATTTCATAACATATCATATTTCACTTCATGAACATATCATATTTCATTTCATAAACATATCATACTTCATTTCATAAACATATCATACTTCATTTCATAACATATCATATTTCACTTCATGAACATATCATATTTCATTTCATAAACATATCATATTTCACTTCATAATATATCATATTTCATTTCATAATCACATCATATTTCAATTCATAACATATCTTAAATATCACACACATATAGGGCATGGCATAAGGCATAAACATCAAGAGTGAGTAAACACTAACCTAGAGCATGTTATCTTCATCTAGCATCATTTAACATCACAAGTTAACATGAACTCACCTAAGCATAAAACACATGTTAACCTAACCTAGAGCATGTTATCTTCATCTAGCATCATTTAACATCACAAGTTATCATGAATTCACTTAAAGCATGGCATAAGGACACCTTTGGGGTCTTGGCCGAATGGTTCAATGGGTTCCATGGATCAACCACTTAACTAACTCATCTAAAAAAATCCCTCATCATCATATTAATACAAGATATAGCATGGATCATCATGGTAAGCCCTAGTTATGGTCTTGGCCGAATGTTTCATGGGGAATTTAGGGTTAAACTCTTAACCTAATCCATCTAGCATCCTAACATCATCATATTCATACAAGATATGGTTTAGAACTTCATTGAAAACTCAAGAAAAAGGTTTGGCCGAATGGTTCATGGAGAGTTTTAGGGTTAAACTCTTAACCTAATCCATCTAGCATCCTAACATCATCATATTCATAGAAGATATGGTTTAGAACTTCATTGAAAACTCAAGAAAAGGGTTTGGCCGAATGGTTCATGGAGAGTTTAGGGTTAAACTCTTAACCTAATCCATCTAGCATCTTAACATCATCATATTCATACAAGATATGGTTTAGAACTTCATTGAAAACTCAAGAAAAGGGTTTGGCCGAATGGTTCATGCAGAGTTTAGGGTTAAACTCTTAACCTAATCCATCTAGCATCCTATCATCATCAAATTCATACAAGATATGGTTTAGAACTTCATTGAAAACCCAAGAAAAAGGTTTGGCAGAATGGTTCATGGAGGATTTGACATAACAACTTAAATCGAAAAGCTACTTGTATGCAGGTGAGGGGATACTTACTTCCTTCGCTTTGCTTTTTGGTTGGAAGATGACCTAAGGGAAGCAAACCTAGCCCCCTTCTTGCTTGGATGAATTTCGGACAAGGATGAAAAGGAGGAGCTCTAGGGTTCGGTGAGGAAGAAGAGGAGGAGGAGAAAAACAATTTGATCCCTTATGTCTCCTCATTCCCCCTATTTATTCACTTGAAGAGTCCCTTAGTCTCCCTTACCCCTAACTATAATTTCCCACATTCCTCTAATAATACAATCTTGTTGGGCTTCTGGTTATTGGATGCACCCTTAGAGCTTGGCTATCTCTAGAGGTTTGGGGGTTCAATTCCTAGGTCTTGCATCCTTTTTGGCTCATTTTCTTTTATTTTTGAAAAGCCCACATAAAGCCCATCATAATCAAGAAAAAAATTCTTGTAAAATTACTAGAAATTTTACGGGCGTTACATGAATGTCTCATATCCCAATGAGATCTTACAATATCTACCTTGGAGGAACAAACATGCCTACAATATTTCTAGTGATAAGTCCCATATCACTTAAGAGAGACCATCTCCTAATTTTCCTCCCAGGAGGAAAAAATACACATCCATCTTCCCATGATGGATATCTCCCCCTAAAGGCTTGCTCCCCCTTGACCATTGCACCAACAATGTCCTTGGAGAGTCCCTAAGCCAATAGAAATGCTAAACAATCAAAATTAAGGCAAAGTTTAACAATGAACTCTCAACCACCTTAAAATTGATACTCACCCTAAACACTTCTCCTAATCCATATCCAATCGATTTCCACCCTTTCTAATGCTCTCCATAGCATGTCCAAGGGTTAGCAGTGGTTAGGGGACCAAAACATAGTTGAACATGGGCCTAACAACCATGGTTTACCCAAAATCAGCATTATCAGTCGACTCTCTCATAGATCAGTCGACTCCTTCCCACATCAGTCGACTGTCATCCATGGCAGTCGACTGATAACTGCAAATTGCAGTTTTCAGTTTTTAGAACCTAAGTTCCAAAATTCATAAGTAAATATACATAGGTTGAAAAATTATGAAAATTCATATGTATATTACTTATAACAATTATTATGGGTGAAAAATATTAGAAAATTATTTTACCCACAAAATAGCGAGATTGATACAAAGTTCAAAAGTTGAGAAAAGCTTCAATATTGAGCCCTCTTTGAATCATCCCATTCAATGGTGATTGTTATCAAAAGATAGACTTCACCAAGATTTTTCAAAATGACTTTGAAATGTTTTTAAAACCTTTGATTTAATTTTCCTAAACATCTCACTTGTATCTAGATGTGTAAAACACATACAAGTCAAGTATTAGTGAGATGTGGGCTTTGTTATTTAGGGTTTCATGCATATCTCTAGGCAACAATATTTGATTCCCTTCAAATCATGCCTTTGTCCTTAAATCCATTTTATTTATGCATGAATGATGATTATGGCATAAATGATACAAAGATAAGAGCATGTGCCAAAATCATGATGTCAATGCATGTGAATGAAATCTAAGCATACATGACATATAGAAATAACCCTAAAAATGATCATGACATTTTATATGATAAAACTAAATATGATGTCATGTCATGGCAAGGAAAACAAAGCATGACAATTATAAAATACTAAGGTATAGAATACCTAAGTGTTAAGCCCAAATTGCCATTTCTAGGATTAAGTACATTTTTGCCTTAATGCCAATTATCCCCTAGTGTGCCAAAAGACCAAAATGGCACACCATTACTCCTAAGATCTAATTGTGCCAATTTAATCATTTTTCATCTTCTCAAACCACATTGGCACATCCTAATATGTCAACTCAACCATGGCTAGGTTAACTAACCATCCACTTAGTGTTGATACACCCTAACCCATCTAGCGTGAATCGATCACACTCCTAGGAACCCAATACCTATTGGAGCTCCTTAGGTTAACTAGGTATTCACTAGAGATAACTTCCCTAGATACCTTCATAATGACCCTTTTTGGCTTTGAAGCCTTAGTCAATTGGGTCTTTCTTAGGTCAACTCTAGAGGTGACTCCCCCTTTGACCTTCTTAGTGGCTACCTTAGTTTTTCTTGAATCCTTAGTCACTAAACAAACACCATGGCTAGTCTTAGGGATGACTTCCCTACTAACCTTGGTTTTCCAAGACCTAGAAATAGTTCCATAATTGAATGGAATATTATGGTAGGACATAGGTTTGTGACCCAAACCTTTCTTGCCCTTGGACATTTCTTGTTTCCTAGGCCTTGAATTTTGAACATTTAACCCTTTAAATGAATTTGTAATTCTTGCTAGGGTCTTCTTAAATTTCTTAAGCCTTGACCTCAAGGCTTGGTTTTCTAGTTCTAATTTTCCCAATATTGATTTTTCATTTATCTTTTGGGAAAGACTCTTTCTAGGCATATGCCTAGACTTCTTGGGATTAATATCTAAATTTTCTTCAATTCTCCTAATGGACTCCCTAGGAAGAATTCATCTAGAGTTATGGTGTCTAGGTTTGTCCTTAGATAAATCGACATGCTTGGCACCTAGGTAAACATATTTATTCCTCTTAGCATGCTTTTCATTAATAATTGCAAGATAGCTAAAATAATTTCTAGCATGCTTATTAACCTTAGAAATTGAAGGTGCATTAAATTTTACCTTAGGGTTAGCTTTGGAAGTTCCCCCTACATGAGATGCCCCTTCTTGGCCTTTCTTCCTCCCCTTAGGACATTGGTTCCTATAATGTCCCTTTTGATGGCATTTGAAACACACAAGGTGCTCCTTGCTTCTAATTGTGGGGACACAGATATCTTTCACTTTTGGTACCGGTTGAGCCTTCTTCACCTTCTTGGGACACTTGATTTTATAGTGCCCTTGCTCCCTACACTCAAAGCATATTATGTGACTTTTATCTTTAATTATAATGCATGAGTTACCTAGAGAGGTGGATGCCTCTTGATCTTCACTTCTCCCGGATGTAGATACTTCTTCTTGATCTTGTTCCGGGATGGAAGGCCTCTCCTCCCCCTCAATACTAGAGGTGGAGGTCTCCACCAAATCATCCACATCGTCAAATGTAGATGTTGATTCTTCCTCGGCATGGACCAATGTGGGCTCTTCATGAAATTTGATCACCTTGTCCCATAGGTCCTTAGCATCCCTATAATTACCTAGCCTAGACCAAATGTTATTAGAAATCAAATCACTAAGAAATTTGATTACCTTGAGATTTTTCTTGAAGCCTTTGATTTGGTCCTTGTTCCATCTTGAATTTTCAATTGGCATGTTGTCTTTACCCTAAGGCACTTCAAAACCATTTTCAATAATTAACATGAAATCGAAATCAGTTTCGAAGTATACCTCCATCTTCCTTCTCCACCAATGAAAATCTCCTTTGAATTTTGGTGGTTGGAGGTTGTAGCCGACCATCTTGTCGTGCTTGTGTTGGTGGTTAGTCCTCGACAAGCAACTCGCTCTGATACCACTTGTTGGAACCTTGGTGGCTGGCTAGAGGGGGGTGAATAGCCCGATATGCGTAGATGATGAAAATCATTCATTCTTCTTGTGTCACTTGTCTATGATTGTCGTTAGCGCAGCAGAATACTAATACAAATGAAAATACTAACAATACATACAAGCATACAAAAGATATACATGGTTCGGAATCGAATGATTCCTACTCCACGGGGCGAGCTCAATGAGCTCTAGTTATGCACACGACACTAACTAAACTCCTTCTCGATAACACGTCGGAGGTGGAGAAACCTCGTACAAGAAATTACAATAGTAATACAAAAATACAAGCCAAAATACAAAGACAATACAAAAGAAAACTTTTACATAATTGCTTTGATCACTTGCTTGTTGCTTGCTTTGGTTTGACTCTTGAAGATCTGGAATGCTGCAGCAATTCCCCTCCAAAATCTCCCCAAAATCCTTGGCGAAATCCTCCATCTCGAGCTCCATTTATAACCTACATCGAGCTAATTCTGTGCCCTTCAGTTGACTGATCGTGACCATCAATCGACTAGTCCTATTGTCGTTGTCTCACAACGACTCGATCCACGCTAGCCAAGTTTCAACGGATCCATCATCAGTCGACTGATCATACCCATCAGTCGACTGATGGTCCAATCAGTCGAGTGGTCACCGTGATCACTCGACTAGAAACCATTCTGTTCCCGAATTTGCCCCTATCAGTCTATTGATAACATCATCAGTCGACTGATGGCATCGACAGTCGACTGCCCTCCCTCGATAGTCGACTATTTGGCCAGAACCTGGTCAGTCGAACACCGGTCGAGTGCAATTGACCTAGAGCAGTCGACTGGAACCTATGTCAGTCGAGTGATGTCGAGTAAAACCTCAAACACCAAGTTGTTTGAGCATCCGACCATCAAGTAAACACTCAAAAACCACATTTAAGCCTTCGACACTGAGTCTTAGCCACTAGGCCAAGTCCACCTCATCCTCTCATGGAGTTCCCCACCGAAGCTCTCTTTGTTGGAATGTATACTGAAAGCCTAGCTCTTTTTGTATGAACATTTTATTTTGAAATAAGAATCACATGATCATTGTTTGCACTTTATATATTTATTATATGTGTGCATATTGTCTAATATTTTACATTGTAGATAACATGGTGCTTGGTGTGGCACAGAAGATCATGTTATCAGTTCCTTGAAAAATATAAGTAGAGGCTCACAACCAAGATGGTTTTGGACAAACCATTGGCATGGTTGTAGTGTAGCTTGGTATTGTTTTGTCTTGAACATAGAGTTACACTGGTACACTTAGGTGTATTGAGCAGGACCGACATAGAGGTGATTCAATTTAGTACTGACTACATAATTGAATCGGACCTCGGATATTATGTTGTACATGCTCTTAATCCCGATATAATAACGGGCACATGTACTTAGTATTTATTTCTTTGATTTACCAGTGGGTGAGATTTAGATGGATTAAATCAATATGCCCGGTAAGTTGGGAAATAATATTATTTACATGGTGTGCCGTTGATTATAGGAGGAAACTGTGTCCTATATATTAGGTTGATGATGTCCCCTTGAGGAGCTCATAAAGTTCATCATGTAAACCCAGCTGGTTGACTTAGTCAACGTGATGATAAGGTTGAGTGGTACTACTCGAGGAATTAGATGTTAATTAATTGATGGTCAGTAAATCAATTAATTGACGGACATTCGATATCTTAAACACGGGGAGATTAATGTACGAATAATATATGGAGCCCATATTAATTTATGGGGGTTGGTGAGGTAGTTCAATGATGATCCTCTAGTGGAATGGAACATCATTGATGGATCAAGTTAGTGTGGTTCCGATCCATCGGGTGGCCAAGACCCAACTCCTCCTTATGGTCCCTATCGTAGCTTAATATAATCCTTGTGAAGTCTAGATCCAAGAATATAAAACAAAACCTAGAACCAACGGTTGGGATTAAATCCCTAAGATCCGATGGTTAGGATGAAACCCTAGAACCAACGGTTGGGATTAAATCCCTAAGATTCGATGGTTAGGATGAAACCCTAGAATCGACGGTTAGGATTAAATCCCTAGATCCGACGGTTGGGATAAAACCCTAGATCCGACGGTTGGGATGAATCCCTAGATCCGATGGTTGGGATGAAATCCTAGATCAGACGGTTGGGATGAAACCCTAGATCCGACGGTTGGGATAAAACCCTAGATCCGATGGTGGAGATTAAATCCCTAGAACCGACGATGGAGATTAAAGGAGGCTTAAGCCCAATTCTATAAATAGGGGGCTTAGGCTTGGGCGGCAATAAGAGATTTCGAATTGGAGTTAGGGTTTTTGGGCGGCTAGGGTTTTTTGGGCGGCTAGGGTTTGAAGCAAAGTGGGCGGCAACCTTCATCCTTCTTGTTGATTGTCGGCGCCCATCTCCTTTGATCATTCCTTGGCTGGCGCCCATCCAAGAGGCCTCTCCCTTCTTCCTTGGTCGGCGGTTCTCCTCCCATTGGTGGTCGGTTCTCATCCTCCTCCCTATTCTCCAAGGTGGCCGGCGGTTGTCCTTCATTTGGTGGCCGGCACATCATCCATTTGATCCTTGGCCGGCAGTTGCACCAAATTTCCTAATTTGGTGGCCGGCTCTAGAAAGGATAGGTATTTGTAAGTTCTTCTCTTTGTTCGCAGCAGACAAGGTAGAGAAGAAAGCGATCTAGAAGGCTTCTACTCGTGGAGGATCTTCGTCCACACGTCGTCCACGAGAAGGATAGGACATACGGTAGAAGATCGTGAGGTATAAAGTTATTTTAACTTTATTTACAGATCTGAGCTTGTTCTTTTATGTTTTGATTATGCATGTGTAAATTAGTAAATATATTGTATAATCATGGACCCCGAAGACAAACACAAAAACCGGCGATCCGTCCGTCGTCTCTTCCGCAGCTAACCAACTAGAAGAGTTGTGTTGCTTGAACAACTAGTTTGTTCAAGCGACCACTCAAGTTGTTAGCATGACGACGAAATGGTTGTGCTAAGGAAGCTCATCCCATCCGGATTAATTCTTTCATTAGTGAAAATTTTAATCCGGGGACATGGGAGCCAATGAGCCTCCGAAGCAACTCCCTTCACTCTTCCCCCAGCCTACGTCCCTCGGATGCAAGCGCACAGCTTCACAATGCCATCCTTCCCGTCTCTTTCCCTCGAAGTACACATCCCTTGGGCCTCACTCCATTTGCTCCCCATCCGGCGGTCCCTCAGATGCACCAAGCGCATGGGTTTGCAATGCCATCCTTCACTGACTCAAGGACCCCGAGCCTAGTGAATTTGCCAAGTCCTCAAGACTTCCCACACCAAGCCTCATGCTTGGATTTTCCATGCCAAGCCCCATGCTTGGACTTTTCACCACCAAGGCTACACACTTAGATTTACGTGGCCAACCCTATGTCGGACTTCCCATGACAATCCCATGTCATGCATTTTATCTTACATCAAAATACAGTTCGAGTCAAACTCTAGTCCTGGGCCGATTGCACCAACACCAAGCATTTATGTATTTTGATGTTTGGATAATCATTTATAGTTAGACAATATTTGTGATCTAACCGTGAATGTGTTAAGTGGAAAGAAAATCCAAGTGTGAAGCCTTGGTAAAGAAAAGTCCAAGTGTGATCTTGGCAAGGGAAGTCCAAGGGAAGGTCTTGGGAGCATAAGTCCAAGCATGTAGTCTTGGCGGCGTAAAGTCCAAGCGAACCTTGGCAAAGGAAGTCCAAAGGTAAGTTCTTGGCAACGTAAGTTCAAGCATGTAGTCTTGATGGCGTAAAGTCCAAGTGGACTTTGGTAAAGGAGAAACTTAAAACATGACGAAATCGAGGGAAGCTTTTAAAGGCAAGCGCAAGGATGAAGGAGTCACGGAGTTGGAGGGATCCTGGAGGCGCAAGGATGAAGGAAGATCTAGAAGGTTGAGTCTAGGTCTAGGGTGTTGGTTTCAAGTATGAATTGATCATAGTTGAAGTATGCCAGTTGACTGGTCTTGAGTTCTCGGCACTCGAAGGTCCAGAAGGCTTGAACAGTCGATTATAAGAAGGCTTCCATCATCTTGTAAGAGTTCTCGACACATTAAAAGTCTTCTCAAGCTTTCTAGTGTGTTTTAATCTCTTCTTCTCTTATTTACTTCCATCATCTTGTAAGAAGAAGAGTTGATTATAATAAGACTTCTCCACCTTGGTTTGATCTTCAAAAGAGATTTTTAGTGAAGGCTTGCTATGGTTAATCCACCTTATGGATTACCGTGGAGTAGAAGCGTCATCTCTAAACTATGTTAAACTCCTTTGTTTGAATTGTTTTTTTATTTATTTTTAAATTGCATTATCATTTTGCTTCCTCTAACATCTTATAGAAATCAAAAGAGGTTATTCACCCCCTCTAGCCATCCAAGGATCCACTACAAGGCTAAGGATTAGACTGAGACTGAGGCTAAGGTTGAGGTTGTGGTCCATCCCTCTTTCAAGTATGGATATTATTCTCATCTAAACCTATCTTCGCTAATGCAAACTGTCTAGAGACTATCATGTCATACTTAGTAAGTTTCTTAACGTTACCTATGGTAACGTCGAACTACAGTGTAGCTAATAAAGATGTGATGATGTGGCAGTAAGGAAAATGTGCCCTACCGTTAGTAATCACCCTAGAGTGATGAATGATAGACTGGAACATCTACAGAATGATGTCTATGTCAAATCAGTGAATGAATGCATAAAGTAAAAAGTGAATGATAGGAATGCATCATAGTGATACCCCTAGTAGTGAGTGGCAAAACACAGTTCACTATAACTCTGTATAGGGCATAATCCTTACTCTGACTCTAGTAGAACTAAAAAGACTCACAGATCGAGTCCTATCCTCACCAAAAAAAAAATGCAAATGCATCATATCTAATGTAATGTGAGAGTAGGGATCACCATATAGTAATTCTCTGGGAGGGAAAAAAACAACTGGACATGATGAATGCAAGAGACCCAGATGATCTCTCAGTATCGAAGGGGTAAAGATAATATGTCTACCCTGTACTCTGGTAGAGTATGTGAAGTCATTGATCCTAATAAAGTTATTGTAAAACTCAACACATAAGTCTATGTTGATTGAGTTTTGCAATAAACTAAGTTTCCTAAGCCATAATGATTTATAACTTCTAGACTTGGTATGCATGATCTACTGAAAAATGACCTACTTAGATACCTAGTAGACATAGGAGTATAAGTGGTCGTATTAAATCTAATCCTATGTCCCTCAGTGGGAAATCTAATATTCAAACTTGGTGGAGAGGATGTCTTAGCCTCAATTTCTCTTTTCTTTCCCCTAATTAAATTGCATGTTTCAATATTAATTCAACAAAAATTTAGAAAAGAAGTTTAGGATTGTTACCTAGGCATTGTGGATGTAATTATATAATAGATTTGATGACCTAAATGCATAAAATAGGTTGAAAATTGAATTTTTCCGGAGGTTTAAGTGATGTTTAGTCGACTCAGTGTTGCCTTGTCTCTAGCTTTATAATGGGAATCTAGTCAAATCAACCAACTAGGTTTTGGGTCTGAACTTGGTCCGATCGATTATCTGGTTTTACCATTCTTGCACCCACTCTCCGATTGGTATATTGAATTGATCGGTTAGTCTTATCACTTAATTGGGAGCATTCCAGTTGACTGAGTATGGTTCAATCGACTGGATTCGTGTTTTTCACCATTGTAGTTAGTTTATCCTTCTCAGGCAACTAGATATGGTCCAATCACCTGAATATAATCCAGTCGACTAGAATATGGTCCAAACCTACATCCTCGGGATTAAGATCTATAGATATAGATCGAAACAGTTGCTTGGTCTTTCACAGTCTACATATATAGACCGAGTGCTAAAGAGGTTTAGCATGTCAGAATCCAAGAAAGGTTTCCTACCCATCAGGCATGGGGTACACCTTTCGAAGTCTATGTGTCCGCGCACAGAAGATGAGAGGATTTGTATGAGTAAGATTCCCTATGCATCCGCAATAGGATCTATCATGTATTCTATGTTATGTACGATGCCCGATGTATCGTATGCTCTGAGTGTCATGAGCAGATACCAGTCTGATCTAGGAATGGATCATTGGGGGGCTGTTAAGATGATCCTTAAGTACTTAAGAAGAACTAAGGATGTGTTCCTAATATATGGAGAAGGGGACATGGTGATACGCGAGTAAATGGATGCCAGCTTCCAGACAGACAAGGATGATTCCAGGTCTCAGTCTGGAAACGTGTTCACCTTGAATGGGGGCGCAGTGAGTTGGAAAAGTTCCAAACAAGACACTGTAGCAGATTCTACCACTGAGGCAGAATACATTGTAGCTTCGGAAGCAGCAAAGGAAGCGGTTTGGATCAAGAAGTTTATTTATGAACTTGGTGTGATTCCAGCCATTGTTGAAGCAATACCGATCTACTGTGACAACAATGGAACAATTGCACAAGCGAAAGAGCCAAGGTCTCATCAACGATCCAAATATGTGCTTCGCCGCTATCATCTTATCAGAGAGATCATCAGTAGGAAAGAAATACAAATCGAGAAAATCCCCACTGAAAGGAACTTAGCGGATCCTTTGACTAAGGCATTACCTCAAAGTAAGTTTGAGGGTCATGTTACAGCTTATGGTATTGGATACACGTGCGATTAGCATTAGTCCAAGTGGGAGTCTGTTAGTAATATATGAGAGATGTCCTAAGGCAATCGCCTTATGTATGAACCATTTATATGATAAATGAAGATTCACTATTTGAGTATACATGGTTTCATGTATTTTATTGGATCTTAAACTCATTTACTGAATGTCCGCGATATGACTCACAGCATGAGAGAATTTGTGATTGGATCACAACTAGTGAGTATCTCTACATGTGTAATTGTGATGTATCGGAATTATCCCTAGTTGATGAATTGATGGATTTGGACACCATCAATTCTGTCGAGACTAGCATGAGGTATACTCCTTGGTGTATCCAAGCAACTGATTCTCACTGGCTGGAGACATTGTGATGTCCGGAGTTAATCGTGGATGCTAGTTATGGTAACTAGTTCATTGGAGTGACCAACCGTAAGACTTCATATGATTTTCTACATATATAGATATGTCAATGAAGTTCTTACTGTAGCTTAAGTGCGATGTTCCTTTGACTTGCGGTATTCAAGTCATCTTGATCATAAAGACTTATGCTTTGACATCTTAAGCAAGCATCTCTGAGGAGATGTGGACCGGGATGATTGGGTATAAGTCAGTGATCGAAGGTGTTTGAATAGCCTATAAAGTTCACCACTCCTTGCGAGGAGATGTATACCCATGGCCTCGTCAGTTGTTACTAAAGTCTTTGGCCAAAGCATTACATGTTTAGAGTAAGGTACTCTTGATACATGTGGAGTAACTAGAATCCGTAGGGACGAGGAAATGATACTTGGGCTAGGTGTGGCGTAGTCGACCTAGTGAGGCTGACACTATAGACCATGTCTGAACCAAGTGGGTATAAGATGAGTGAAGGGAATGGGGCACGATTCATTCGAAGGTCTTTGAAGGGTTTGAAATAGTTACGGATCGTAGTTGATCTTTTCGGTTAATTGGGGATCATGATGTACTACTAGGTGCCACTCATGATCATTCTATAATTAATGGTTAATTATAGATGGCCAATATAAACCGAGAACCTATTTGGTCACACGCACAATGAGTGTAATCCGAAAGATTTAAAACGAGCTTGAGAATGAGATTTTCATACCGAGAGAAACTAGGTTTGGTTGGACCAAACGTGGAGCGAGCATGAAATCATTTCAATCGCAATGGAAGCGTGGATGGGCCGTGTCTGGTGAAGACATAATGGATGAACCAAAATGGTTTGGTTCTAATCCAATGGAGGAGAATAAACCAAAGGGTTTAGTTTATTTTAAACGATTGAACCAAAGTTGGTTCGGTTCATTTTAACTTAAAATAAACCATCATGGTTTGGTTTATTTTAACTTAAATTAATGGAGCGGGTTAACGGGCCTTATGGTTATGATCCGATAACCATTAAGAGAATTTGTTCTCTATAAAATAGGGCTTAAGAGTTTTTGTTAAACTTTAATTGAGGCAACCCTAGTTTTGGCCGCCCCCTCCTCTCCTTGGAGAAGTCGGCGCCAACACCTCCCTTTGCCGCCGCCCACCATCAAGCTCCTTGAACCGCCATCCAGCTGTCATCTTCTCCACTTTCCGGCGTCGATCTGCTTCCGGAGGAGCTCTGGTGATCTCCCTTGGGTTCGGTAATAAGGTGAGCTTCCACCTTTCCTTTTTGGCTGGCCCTACTCCTCCACCAAAGCTGTCCAGTTTTCTGGACAGCTTGTTTCCTTCTCGTCGGAGCGTCGTTTGGACGACGTTTGGAGCTCTGACAGCGCCTTACTTACCGGAGATTCAATCTCCAGTAATCGTCATAGGTGGAGGACGAAGGATTCATCAAACGGTTGACGAATACCTCTCTGGAGAAGCGAGTTTTGAGGACTCATCTTTGGATCCGAATTTGGATTTGGATCGTGATCTTCTCTCGATCACTTCGTCTTCAACACGAGGCTAGTAACCTGTACGAAGACGAGGCTCGTGACTTAGTGAAGTCATCTTGAAGATACTCGGCGTGGACACGGATAGAGACGATTCTAGCGAGGATCGTTCCGGTTGATACCGTTCCCGCTACACGTGATACGTAAGGTATAGGTAGTTAAATTTTCTTTTATTGCAAAATTTAAATTTACGATTATGTCTACACATGTTGTATTATGCATGCGTGTGATGTGTGTGTTGTAATAAATGTAGATTTATTATTTTTTCCTTCCGCTGTGCACATGTTTATGAAACATGTTCGAACACACACTCGCCGCGGTGCCGGAAACCCAACAGTGGTATCAAAGCCCAGGTTGTGTTTCGACATAATCATAAAATTGTTTTGCGATAGTCATAATGATATTTCTGGAAATTTTCTACTTTTGGAAAGTTAGAAGTATTTATGGAAAATTTTCAATTTTGGAAAGTCTAGAAGTATTTATGGAAATCTTCCACTTTTGGAAAGTTGGAATTATTTATGGAAATTGATATTTTCCATAAATAAAATATTTGATTAGATTTGGAAATTTGTTTCCTAATTTAATCATGATTTGATTTGGGAAATCAAATCTTAAAATATTTTATTTCCATAAGCAATTTTGATGATTTAGAAAATTGGTTTCCTAAATTGACTTTCCTTAATCAAATATTTCCACAAATAAAATATGTGATTAGATTTGGAAATTTGTTTCCTAATTTAATCATGATTTGATTTGGAGAATCAAATCTTAAACATATTTTATTTCCATAAATAGTTATGACATATAAGGAAATATTGTACATGACATAATTGTATGTCATGTAATTGCATTAGATGCATATCATTATGCCATGCGTGTCGTGACATGTAGATGTATGTCATGTATGTCATGCCATGTAGATAATAGTTATTTGCATGCAAAGAGGATGAGACATAAAAACCCTAACTCAATATTAAAGCCTACACCTTCCATTAATATGGTTAGAACCAGAGTTTTGTTTCTTGTTCGGGTTGTTGGACTCTCTCCAAGCCCGGCTCGAACCCGAACATGTTCAAACCATGGAATAGTTTAATACTAATATGGTAAGAGTCAGAGGTCAATCGTTAGCTTTGGTTGTTGGACTCTCTCCAAGCCGGGCTAATTGATTGAATGCGCTCTAACCATATTAAAACTATTTCTTGATTAATGGGTCGGCTTTAACCTAGAGCATCGGCTTGTTGAACTCTCTCTAAGGTCGATGTAAAGGGAGGTGAAGTTGGGTGCTATGCATATGATGCATACTTGTTAATGTGTTAACAACCCGATGTATGTGTGAACATTCAATTAGTTGATAGCACATTGTGATAGGTGCATATACGTGATATGCAATCGGTATAGTTGATACCTATCATCGTAGTTATGAATGACTTGTTGGACTCTCTCCAAGGTTGTTCATATCTAAGATGGATATCAGCCCATTCGGAGATGGACCTATGATCTCCCGAAGTGATTTTGGGGTTTTTGAAATTCGAAAAATGAATGGGATTTATGAATGTATATTGATGCATTTTAAAAATCATCTTTCTCATATATGCTCGTTTTGTATTTCTAAGATTGATCATGATGTCTTTGAATTTGCATTCCATTTTGGATTCGAATAAATTGACTGGGCCAAACTTCTTGGACTGGCTTAGAAACTTGAGAATTGTTCTCAAGGTTGAAAAGCTTGCAAATGTCCTCGAAGCGCCTCTTCCCGCCCGTCCTAGTGACAATGCAACTCTGGACTAATTGTTGGCCTATCAGAAACATGTGAGTGATTCTGAACAAATGAGTTGCATCATGCTAGCCATGATGGAACCCAAGCTACGGAAGCAGCATGAGTTGTTTGATAAGCAAGTGAGATTCGAAAGGTTCGAAGTCTCCAAGCTCCTCTTCACCTCTAAGATGTAAGAAGGTTGTGGTACTGCTCAACATGCTGAAGACTGTGGAGCCTTCTGAGAAGCATGAGCAGGGGACGGTGTTGTTAGTTGATTCCTCGAAGAAAAGTTCTAAGAGGGAGTCAAAGGAACAACTGAAGGGGAAGAAGAAAAAGGCTAAAAGGCAGAACTAGTTCAAAAGGGCACTTGCCATCATTATGGCAAGTAGGGTCATTAGCGAAGAAATTGCAAGATTTATCTTGAGTCCGTGAAGAAGGATAAGGCATAAGATGCTCCATCTTTTTCATATATCTTCATTATTGATTTTCATTCTATTCCCTCAGACACTTGGGTATTGGATACTGGGTGTGGCTCACATATATGTAATGACATACATGGGCTAAGGAATAGAAGAAGACTCATCAAGGGAGAGTCAAATTTACGTGTTGGGAATGGAGCAAAGGTTGCTGCACTCGCCATCGGAACGTATTTGTTGAAACTCCCTGCAGGACTTGTCTTAGAACTGGACAGTTGCTTTTATGTTCCTTCATTGATAAAGAACATCATTTCTATTTCTTGGTTAAATAGAAATGGGTACCATTTGACTTTTAGTAACAATTGTTGTTACATAACATTGAATGGAGTTCTTTATGGGATTGGAACTTTAAGCAATGTTGTTTATACGTTGGACGTATCCAGTGATGTTTTCAATATCGAAGCGAGCAACAAGCGTGCTCGAAAGGATAATCAATTAGGCTCCTACATGTGGCATTGTCGTCTTGGCCATGTAAGCAAGAAACACATGTCCGAATTACATCGATGTGGAATTCTGGAATCGTTTGAATTGGATTCATACGATACATGCGAATCATGCTTAAAAGGCAAGATGACTAAGTTACCTTTTATAGGAAAAGGTGAACGAGTGGGAGAGTTACTAGGTCTAATACATACTGATGTATGTGGACCTATGTCAACTCAAGCTTTAGGAGGCTATAGCTACTTCATTACCTTCACCGATGATCACTCACAGTTTGGGAATGTGTTCTTGATGAAACACAAGTCTGAAGCCTTTGAAAGGTTCAAAGAATTCAGAAAAGAAGTAGAGAAACAATATGACAAGAGTATTAAAATACTTCGATCGGATCGAGGTGGTGAATACTTAAGTCAAGAGTTTCTTGATTATCTAAGAGACAATGGTATATTGTCTCAATGGACTCCGCCATATACACCACAGCATAATGGTGTATCTGAGAGGCGTAACCAGACCTTGTTGGACATGGTCAGGTCAATGATGAATCATGCAAATCTTCCCAAGTCCTTTTGGGGCTATGCACTTCAGACAGCTGTTTACTTGTTAAACAGAATGCCAACCAAGGTAGTCTCTACTACTCCATATGAGATATGGAATGGTAAGAACCCTCATGTATCTTACTTGAAGATATGGGGTTGTCCAGCTTATGTGAAGCGGACTGTATCAGAAAAATTGGATGCTAAGTCTGATAAATGTCTATTTATTGGATACCCTAAGGAAATAAGGGGTTACCAATTCTATCATCCTGTGGAACAAAAGGTGTTTGTTTCAAGGCATGCTGTGTTTCTAGAGAAAGAGTTTCTCTTGCAAGAAAATAGTGGGAGTGTCGTCGAGCTTGAGGAGGCTCTAGAGACTCAAATAGACATTGATGAGATACCTGGTGAAGCACAACAACCGATAACTCATAGTGATGAGCAATCAGCTGGACCTACTGTAACACCACATCTTCGTAGATCTGGTAGAACATGCAACATTCCTGAGAGATATGGATATCTCGTAAGTGAATCGAACAACGTGTTACTCATTGATGATGAGGAGCCTACCAGTTATGAAGAAGTGCTGAAAAGTTCAGAAAGGGATAAGTGGCTTGATGCCATGAAGTCGGAAATGGATTCCAAGTATAAAAACCAAGTTTGGAACTTGGTTGACCCACCTGAAGGCATTAAACCTATAGGGTGCAAGTGGGTTTTCAAGAAGAAAACCGACATGGATGGTAATGTGATTACCTATAAAGCTAGATTAGTGGCGAAAGGATATCGTCAAAAACAAGGTGTTGATTATGACGAAACCTATTCTCCTGTAGCTATGCTTAAATCCATTCGGATGCTCCTAGCCATAGCGGCTCATTATAATTATGAGATATGACATATGGATGTGAAAATAGCTTTCCTTAATGGAAATCTGCTCGAGGACGTGTATATGATACAGCCTGAGGGTTTCACATCGGTTGATAAAACCAAGGTATGCAAATTGCGACGGTCCATATATGGATTGAAGCAAGCATCCAGAAGCTGGAATATCCGTTTTGATGAGACAATCAAAAAGTTTGATTTCTCACAAAATCCAGACGAACCTTGTGTGTACAAGAAGGTTAGTGGGAGTGCAGTCGTGTTCCTAGTATTGTATGTTGATGACATATTACTTATAAGAAATGATGTTTCAATCTTACAGTCAGTTAAGGTTTGGTTATCCAAGACATTCTCCATGAAAGACCTGGTAGAAGCAACCTACATCCTCAGGATTAAGATCTATAGAGATAGATCGAAACGGTTGCTTGGTCTTTGCAGTCTACATATATAGACCAAGTGCTAAAGAGGTTTAGCATGTCGGAATCCAAGAAAGGTTTCCTACCCATCAGGCATGGGGTACACCTTTCGAAGTCTATGTGTCCGCGCACAGAAGACGAGAGGATTTGCATGAGTAAGATTCCCTATGCATCCGCAATAGGATCTATCATGTATGCTATGTTATGTACAAGGCCCGATGTATCGTATGCTCTGAGTGTCACGAGCAGATACCAGTCTGATCCAGGAATGGATCAGTGGGGGGCTGTTAACACGATCCTTAAGTACTTAAGAAGAACTAAGGATGTGTTCCTAATATATGGAGAAGGGGACATGGTGATACGCGAGTAAACGGATGTCAGCTTCCAGGCAGATAAGGATGATTCCAGGTCTCAGTCTGGTTACGTGTTCACCTTGAATGGGGGCGCAGTGAGTTGGAAAAGTTCCAAACAAGACACTATAGCAGATTCTACCACTGAGGCAGAATACATTGCAGCTTCGGAAGCAACAAAGGAAGCGGTTTAGATCAAGAAGTTCATTTATGAACTTGGTGTGATTCTAGCCATTGTTGAAGCAATATCGGTCTACTGCGATAACAATGGAGCAATTGCACAGGTGAAAGAGCCAAGGTGTCATCAACGATCCAAACATGTGCTTCGCCGCTATCATCTTATCAGAGAGATCATCAGTAGGAAAGAAATACAAATCGAGAAAATCCCCACTGAAAGGAACTTAGCGGATCCTTTGACTAAGGCATTACCTCAAAGTAAGTTTTAGGGTCATGTTACAACTTATGGTATTGGATACCGTAGCGATTGGCATTAGGCCAAGTGGAAGTCTATTAGTAATATATGAGAGATGTCCTAAGGCAATCGCCTTATGTATGAACCATTTATATGATAAATGAAGATTCACTATTTGAGTATACATGGTTTCATGTATTTGATTGGATCTTAAATTCATTTACTGAATGTCCGTGATATGACTCACAGCATGAGAGAATTTGTGATTGGATCACAACTAGTGAGTATCACTACATGTGTAATTGTGATGTATCGGAATTATCCCTAGTCGATGAATTGATGGATTTGGACACCATCAATTCTATCGAGACTAGCACGAGGTATACTCCTTGGTGTATTCAATCAACTGATTCTCACTGGCTGGAGACATTGTGATGTCCGGAGTTAATCGTGGATGCTAGTTATGGTAACTAGTTCATTGGAGTGACCAACCTTAAGACTTCATATGGTTCTCTGCATATATAGATATGTCAATGAAGTTCTTACTGTAGCTTAAGTGTGATGTTCCTTTGACTTGCGGTATTCAAGTTATCTTGATCATAAAGACTTATGCTTTGACATCTTAAGCAAGCATCTCTGAGGAGATGTGGACCCGGGATGATTGGGTATAAGTCGAAGTGATCGAAGGTGTTTGAATAGCCTATAAAGGATTCACCACTCCTTGCAAGGAGATGTATACCCATGGCCTCTCGTCGGATTGTTACTAAAGTCTTTGGCCAAAGCATTACATGTTTAGAGTATGGTACTCTTCGATACATGTGCAGTAACTAGAATCCGTAGAACGAGGAAATGATACTTGGGCTAGGTGTGACATAGTCAGCCTAGTGGGGACTGACACTATAGACCATGTCCTGAACCAAGTGGGTATAAGATGAGTGAAGAGAATGGGGCACGATTCATTCGAGCTGCTGAAGGGTTTCAGAAATAGTTCTGGATCAACTGTTGATCTTTTCGATTAATTGGGGATCATGATGTACTACTAGGTGCCACTCATGATCGTTCTATAATTAATGGTTAATTATAAACGACCAACATAAACTGAGAACCTATTTGGTCACACGCACAACGAGCGTAATCCGAAGGATTTAAAATGAGCTTGAGAATGGAATTCTTAGACCGAGAGAAACTAGGTTTGGTTGGACCAAACGTGGAGCGAGCATGAAATTGTTTCAGTCGCAATGGAAGCGTGGATGGGCCGTGTCTGGTGAAGACATAATGGATGAACCAAAATGGTTTGGTTCTAATCCAATGGAGGAGAATAAACCAAAGGGTTTGGTTTATTTTAAACGGATGAACCAAAGTTGGTTCGGTTCGTTTTAACTTAAAATAAACCATCATGGTTTGGTTTATTTTAACTTAAATTAATGGAGCGGGTTAACGGGCCTTATGGTTATGATCCGATAACCATTAAGAGAATTTGTTCTCTATAAAATAGGGCTTAAGGGTTTTTGTTAAACCCTAATTGAGGCAACCCTAGTTTTGGCTGCCCCCTCCTCTCCCTGGAGAAGTCGGCGCCAACACCTCCCTTTGCCGTTGCCCACCATCAAGCTCCTTGAACCGGCGTCTAGCTGCCATCTTCTCCACTTGCCGGCATCGATCTGCTTCCGGAGGAGCTCCGGTGATCTCCCTTGGGTTCAGTAATAAGGTCAGTTTTCTGGACAGCTTGTTTCCTTCTCGTCGGAGCATCGTTTGGACGACGTTTGGAGCTCCGACAGCGCCTTACTTATCGGGGATTCGATCTCCGGTAATCCTCATAGGTGGAGGATGAAGGATTCGTTAAACGGTTGATGAATACCTCTCCAGAGAAGCGAGTTTTAAGGACTCATCTTTGGATCCGAATTTGGATTCGGATCGTGATCTTCTCTCGATCACATCGTCTTCAACACGAGGCTAGTAACCTGTACAAAGACGAGGCTCGTGACTTAGTGAAGTCATCCCGAAGATACTCGGCGTGGACACGGATAGAGACAGTTCTAGCGACGATCGTTCCGGTTGATGTCGTTCCCGCTACACGTGATACGTAAGGTATACGTAGTTAAATTTCCTTTTATTACAAAATTTAAATTTACGGTTATGTCTACACATGTTGTATTATCCATGTGTGTGATGTGTGTGTTGTAATAAATGTAGATTTATTATTTTTTTTTCCTTCCGCTGTGCACATGTTTATGAAACATGTTCGAACACATACTCGCCGCGGTGCCGGAATCCCAACAAGCTTCGGTTAGTTTCACTTCCTAAGACATACACTTCAAAGAGCTTCCCTAACATAATATTAGTTCACTTCATCTTAGTACTAGGTTGTTCAAGCATAAACTACTTTGTTTCCTATCTAGTCCATTCTAAATTAAGCAAGTAAAACTAACTAAGCATGCAAGAGTTCAATTAAGAGTAGTAATTGTTAGGAACATTGGCGTCGCTAGAGGATGGGCGTGAATAATGGTTTCACTTCGTCGCATGGAATTTGATTGTGTTCATTCAATTACTTGTCTACAATTGTTGTTAGCTTTGGATTTTCTGGAATTCAGCAACACTTTCCCTTAAAAATTGCCCCAAAAACTATTGCAAAATCCTCCATCTCGAGCTATTTTTATAACCTGCATCGAGTCGATTTTTCACCTAGCAGTAGACTGCCAAAAGGTACCAGTCGACTGCTCTCCCATCCATTGTCTCACAATGGCTCAATCCACACTGGAACAATACCAACGAATACCCTAGTAGTCGAATTTCCTTACTAGCAGTCGAATGTTTGGTAGTCGACTTCCTAGTCGACTACCAAACATTCTGTGCTCGTGTCCACCAGCTATTGGTGCAATTGGCCTAGGTCACGATTGATCGAACTTGAGTTTGACTCGAATTATATTTTGATGTTAGACAAAATGTATGACATGGGATTGTCATGGGAAGTCCAATATGGGTTGGCCACGTAAATCAAAGTGTGTAGCCTTGGTTGTGAAAAGTCCAAGCATGGGGCTTGGTATTGGGAAAATCTAAGTATGAGGCTTGGTGTGGGAAGTCTTGAGGACTTGGCAAGTTCACTAGGCTCGGGGTCCTTGAGTCGGTGAAGGATGGCATTGTGAAGTCGTGTGCTTGGTGCATCTGAGGGATCACCGGACGGGGAACGAATGGAGTGAGGCCCAAGGGAAGCAGAGTTCGAGGGCAAGAGATGCAAAGGATTGCATTGCGAAGCCATGCGCTTGGTGCATCCGAGGGACGTGTTGGTGCAATCGGCCCAGGTTGACTCGAGTTTGACTCGAGCAGTACTTTGATAGTATTTTGATGATAGACAAAACTCATGACATGGGATTGTCATGGGAAAGTCCAACATGGTGTTGGCATGGAAAATCCAAGCATGGAGCTTGGTGTGGGAAAATCCAAAGCATTGCGAAGCCGTGCACTTGGTGCTTGGTGATTGGAAAGTCCAACATGGTGTTGGCATGGAAAATCCAAGCATGGAGCTTGGTGTGGGAAAATCCAAAGCATTGCGAAGCCGTGCGCTTGGTGCTTGGTGAGAAATGCATTGCGAAGCCGTGCGCTTGGTGCATGTGGGAAGTCTTGAGGACTTGGCAAGTTCACTAGGCTCGAGGTCCTTGAGTCGGTAAAGGATGACATTGTGAAGTCGTGCGCTTGGTGCATCTGAGGGACCGCTGGACGGGGAGCGAATGGAGTGAGGCCCAAGGGAAGCATACTTCGAGGGCATGAGATGCGAAGGATGGCGTTGCGAAGTCGTGCGCTTGGCGCATCCGATGGACGTAGGCCGAGGAAAGAAAACTTCGGTGGGGAACTCCATGAGGGATGATGTGGACTTGGCCAAGTGGCTAAGACTGGTTATCGAATGCTCAAACAGCTTGATGTTTGAGATTTTACCCGACATCAGTTGACTGGCATAGGTGTCAATTGACTGCTCTAGGTCGTATGGGTTCAACCAGTGTTCGACTGAATAGAGTCTGGCTGATCAGTCGACTACCATTGGAGAGCAGTCGACTGTTGACAACATCAATCGACTGCTTAAGGGAAGTAGTTGATTGATAGCACTGTGCATGGACACAGAAGCTAGTCGAGCTCACCAGCACTCGACTGATGGGTACCCGTCGACTGATGGGTACCATCAGTCGACTGATGTGTGATTCCTTGGAACTTAACCAACGTGGATCTGGCCATTGTGAGACAACGGCTACAGGACCAGTCGACTGATGCGTGCGAAATCAGCTTGATGCAGGTTATCAATGGAGCTCAAGATGGGGGATTTCGCCAAGCCTTTAAGGAAGCGATTGGAGGAGAATTGATGCTGCATTCCAGTCCTTCAAAAGCCATCCAAAGCAAGCAACAAGAAAGGGTTCAAAGCAAAGAGTTGTAAACCGTTCTTTACTTGTATTTCTTGTAGTATTACTATTGTGATAACTTGTACGAGGTTTCTCCACCTCCGACGTGTAGTCGAGAAGGAGTTTAGTTAGTGTCGTGCACATAACTAGAGCTCGGTGAGCTCACCCGTGGAGTAGGATCCATTCTGTTCTGAACCACGTATATCGTGTTGTCTTTTGTGTGATTGTATTTGTTATTAGTATTTATATTTGTATTAGTATTCTGCTGCGCTAATGACAATTGTAGACGAGCACGCAACGAGAACGATCGTATTCCACCGTACGATGATTGAGGGATATTCACCCCCCTCTAGCCAACCAACAACATACATATCGATCCCCTACAAGTGGTTTTAGGGCCAAGACGCTTGTCAAGGACTAACTGTTAACACAAGCACTACAAAATGGCCGGCAACATCCATCCATAGAAATATGATGGAAACTTTGCTTGGTGGAAGAAACAGATGGAGGTATATCTCGAAGCTGACTTTGATGTTATGATTATTGTAGAAAACGGTTTTGAGATGCCTAGGGACAAAGACAACAAGCTAATTGAGAAGTCAAGGTGGACCCAAGACCAAATCAAGGACTTCTAGACAAATCGCAAGATAATTGAATTACTTAGTGATTTGATTCCTAACAATATTTGGTCTAGGTTGGGTAATTTTAGTGATGCAAAGGAATTATGGGATAAAGTAATGAAATTCCAAGAAAATTTCCAACCGGCACAAGTAGAGGAGAATGCTGAGGAAGAAGCACCCATCACATTTGAAGATGTTGATGATTTGGTGAAGACCTCTACCTCTAGCATTGAGGAGGAGGAAAGGATTTCCATTCCGGAGCAAGATCAAAATGAAGCTTCTACCTCCAGAAGAAGTGAAGAGGCCTCCACCACCTCCTTAGGTAACTCAAGTGTTGTGATTTTAAATAAAGATCATATAATATGCTTTGAGTGTAGGGAGAAAGGGCATTACAAGAGTAAATGCCCAAAATTGGCTAAGAAGAAGGCATCGGCACCAAAAGTCAATCCAAAGTCAAAGGATACCGGAATCCCCTCAACCAAGAGCAAAGAGCACATTGTGTGCTTTAAATGCAATCAAAAGGGACACTATCGAAGCCAATGCCCTAGGGGGAGGAAGAAAGGGGAAGAAGGTGTATCTCATGTAGGGGGAGCTTTCCAAGCTAACCCTAAGGTAAATTTAATTAATGCACCTTCAATTCCTAAAGTTAAAAAGTATGCTAAGAATTATTTTAGTTCTCTTGCTATTATTAATGAAAAGCATGCTAGTAGAAATAAATATTTTTGCCTAGGTGCCAAGCATGTTCATGTAACTAAGGACAAAACTAGGACTCATAATTCTAAAAATATTTTACTAAAGGAGTCCATTAGGAGAATAGAAGAAAATCTAGGCATTAACCCTAAGAAGGGTAGACACATGCCTAAGAGGAAGAACCTTTCCCAAAAACCTAATGAAAATTCAAAATTGGGAAAATTAGAGCGAGAGAACCAAGTCTTGAGGTCAAGGCTTGAGAGAATGGAGAAAACCCTTGGAATCATAGAAAATTCAATTCTAGGGTCAAATGCCCAAAAGTCAAGACCTAAGGTTCAAAAACGGTCTAAGGGCAAGGAAGGTTTGGGTCACAAACCTAAGCCCAAGAAGACTTATCATAATGTTCCATTTGATTATGGAACTATTTCTAGGTCTAGGAAAATCAAGGCTAATAGGGAAGTTATCCCTAAGACTAGCCACGGTATTTGCTTAGTGGCTAAGGACTTAAGGAAAACTAAGAAAGTCACTAAGAAGGTCAAAGGAGGAGTCACCTCTAGAGTTGACCTAGGAAAGACCCAAAAGACTATGACTTTAAAGCCTAAAAGGGTCATTAGGAAGGTATCTAGGGAAGTTATCCCTAGTGAATACATTGTTAACCCAAGGAGCTCCAATAGGTATTGAGTTCCTAGAAGCGTGATCGATTCACGCTAGATGGGTTAAGGTGTGTCAACCCTAAATGGATGGGTAGTTAACCTAGCCAAGGTGAGTTGACACATTAGGATGTGCCAATGTGTTTGAGAAATTGAAAATTGATGAAATTGACACAATTAGGTGTTAGAGGTATTGATGTGTCATTTTGGATTTTTGGCACACTAGGGGGATAAATGACATAAAGTCAAAAATAGACTTAATCCTAGAAATGACAATTTGGATTCAACACTTAGGTATTTTATACCTTAGTATATTTTACTTGCCATGATTTACTTGCCTTGCCATGCCATTGTAGGGAGTCACTTTGGAGGCTCATTGGCTCCCATGTCCCCGGATTAAAATTTTCACTAATGAAAGAATTAATCCGGATGGGATGAGCTTCCTTAGCACAACCATTTCGTCGTCGTGCTAACAACTTGAGTGGTCTCTTGAACAAACTAGTTGTTCAAGCAACACAACTCTTCTAGTTGGTTAGCCGCGGAAGAGACGACGGACGGATCGCCGGTTTTTGTGTTTGTCTTCGGGGTCCATGATTATACAATATATATTCATACGCATACATGTATAATCAAAACATAAAAGAACATGCTCAGATCTGTAAATGAAGTTAAAAAAACTTTATACCTTACGATCTTCTACCGTATGTCCTATCCTTCTCGTGAACGACGTGTGGACGAAGATCCTCCACGAGTAGAAGCCTTCTAGATCGCGTTCTTCCCTTCCTTGTCCGCTGCGAACAAAGAGAAGAACCAACAAATACCTTTCCTTTCTAGAACCGGCCACCAAATTAGGGAATTTGGTGCAACCGCCGGCCAAGGATCAATTGGATGAAGCGCCGGCCAACTTGAAGAGGGGTTGACGCCGGCCACCAAGGAGAAAGGGAGGAGGAAAAGCACCGGCCACCAATGGAAGGAGAACCGCCGGCCAAGGAATTAGAGAGAGGCCTTGAGAATGGGCGCCGGCCAAGTCTAGATGGAGGAAGATGGGCGCCGGCAACAAGGAGAAGGAAGAGTGTTGCCGCCCAAGCCTTTGCTCCAAACCCTAGCCGCCCACTTTGAGAAGAGCCAAACCCTAACTCCAATCCAATTGATGCTTGCCGCCCAACCCTAAGCTTTCCTTTTATAGAGTTAGGCTTAAGTTCCCTTTAATCTCCACCGTCGGATCTAAGGATTTAATCTCCACCGTCGGATCTAGGGTTTCATCCCAACCGTCGGATCTAGGATTTCATCCCAACCGTCGGATCTAGGGTTTCATCCCAACCGTCGGGTCTAGGGTTTTATCCCAACCGTCGGATCTAAACATTTAATCCCAACCGTCGATTCTAGGGATTCATCCTAACCATCGGATCTAGGGATTTAATCCCTACCGTTGGTTCTAGGGTTTCATCCTAACCATCGGATCTAGGGATTTAATCCCAACCGTTGGTTCTAGGTTTTGTTTTACATTCTTAGATCTAGACTTCACAAGGATTATATTAGGCTACGATAGGGACCATAAGGAGGAGTTGGATCTTGGCCACCCGATGGATCGGAACCACACAAACTTGATCCATCAATGATGTTTCATTCAACTAGAGGATCATCATTGAACTACCTCACCAACCCCCATAAATTAATATGGGCTCCATATATTATTTGTACATTCATCTCCCTGTGTTTAAGATATCGAATGTCCGTCAATTAATTAATTTACTGACCATCAATTAATTAACATCTAATTCCTCGAGTAGTACCACTCAACCTTATCATCATGTTGACTAAGTCAACCAGCTGGGTTTACATGATGAACCTTATGAGCTCCTCAAGGGGACATCATCAACCTAATATATAGGACACGGTTTCCTCCTATAATCAACGACACACCATGTAAATAATATTATTTCCCAACTTACCGGGCATATTGATTTAATCCATCTAAATCTCACCCACTGGTAAATTAAAGAAATAAATACTAAGTACATGTGCCCGTTATTATATCGCGATTAAGAGCATGTACAACATAATATCCGAGGTCCGATTCAATTATGTAGTCAGTACTAAATTGAATCACCTCTATGTCGGTCCTGCTCAATACACCTAAGTGTACCAGTGTAACTCTATGTTCAAGATAAAACAATACCAAGCTACACTACAACCATGCCAATGGTTTGTCCAAAACCATCTTGGTTGTGAGCCTCTACTTATATTTTACAAGGAACTAATAACATGATCTTCTGTGCCACACCAAGCACCATGTTATCTACAATGTAAAATATTAGACAATATGCACACATATAATAAATATATAAAGTGCAAACAATGATCATGTGATTCTTATTTCAAAATAAAATGTTCATACAAAAAGAGCTAGGCTTTCAGTATACATTCCAACAATCTCCCACTTATACTAAAAGACTATGCCGTCATCACTCTGCCATACATCTGATCCCCATGTCCTCCACATGCCTATCAAACACTCTCGCTGGAAGGGCCTTAGTGAATGGATCCGCCAGGTTATCCTCTGATGCAATCTTGGCGACAACAACTTCTCCTCGCTTTACTATCTCTCGTATAAGGTGGTACTTGCGCTCTATGTGTTTACTCGCCTTATGGGCTCGTGGTTCCTTCGAGTTTGCAACTGCACCACTGTTATCACAATAAATTGTGATAGTTCTGGGCAAACCAGGAATCACATCCAAGTCCATCAAGAAGTTCCTGAGCCATACAGCTTCCTTGGCTACCTCAGAGGCTGCCACATACTCAGCTTCCATGGTAGAGTCCGCCACGCATTTCTGCTTGACACTCCTCCATACTATGGCTCCACCTCCAATAGTAAACACAAACCCCGAGGTAGACTTACTCTTGTCCCTATCTGATTGGAAATCCGAATCCGTGTAACCCACATGGACCAATTGATCTGTCCGGTAAACCAGCATATAATCCCTAGTCCTTCTCAGGTACTTCAATATATGCTTTACTGCAGTCCAATGTCCCTGTCCAGGATTACTCTGATATCTGCTAACCATGCCCACGGCAAAGCAAATATCCGGTCTCGTACATAGCATAGCATACATAAGGCTTCCTACTACCGAAGAATAAGGAACCACCTTCATGTCCTCTATCTCCTTTTATGTTTTGGGACACATCTCTTTAGATAAAGGAACTCCATGCCTAAAAGGTAGAAAACCTTTATTGGAGTTCTGCATGCTAAAATGAGCAAGGATAGTGTCAATGTATGAAGCTTGAGATAAGCACAACATCCTTTTCTTGCGATCCCTTATAACTTTGATCCCAAGGATGTGTCCCACTTCTCCCAAGTCCTTCATGTCAAACTGTTTGGACAACCATACCCTTACATCTGATAACACTTTGATATTGTTGCCAACTAACAAAATGTAATCTACGTATAGTACAAGAAACACCACTATGTTTCCGTCACATATCTTGTATACACAAGGTTCATCCGGACTTTGAATAAATCCATATGACTGGATTACCTCATCAAAGCGGATGTTCCAAGATCTAGAAGCTTGCTTCAATCCATAAATGGACCGATTAAGCTTACATACAAGATGTTCTTTGCCTTTAGCAATGAATCCCTCTGGTTGCCGCATATAGATGTTCTCCTCAAGACTTCCGTTAAGGAAAGCTGTCTTGACATCCATCTGCCAAATCTCATAATCCATATGAGCAGCTATAGATAAGAGAATCCGGATAGACTTAAGCATAGCTACCGGCGAAAAGGTCTCCTCATAATCGATACCCTCTTTATGAGTACACCCTTTCGCAACAAGCCTAGCTTTGAAGGTCTCAACCTTACTGTCTACTCCTCTCTTTCTCTTGTAGATCCACTTGCATCCAATGATTTTTACACCATCGGGTGGCTCTACTAGCTCCCAGACCTGATTAGAATCCATAGATTCTATCTCTGAATTCATCACGCTTTGCCAAGATACCGCATCTCGATCTTGGAGTGCCTCGTCATATGTCCAGGGATCCGGTTTATGTTCACCAGGGACTAAGTCCAAAGACTCTCCCAAAAACATAAATCTCTCGGGTTGTCTAACAACCCTCCCACTACGACGAGGTGCCTGCTGTGTATGCTCTATGACACACGGTGCAGTGACTTGTGGTGTCTCCTCTCAGTACGTGGATCAAGCCTGGACTTCGTTAACTCCTCAAGAACAATCCTACTCGTGGGCTTGTGGTTCATTACATAATCCTCCTCTAGAAATCTGGCATTCGTGCTAACGATCACCCTCTGATCTCTAGGATTATAAAACAAACCACCTTTCGTTCCCTTAGGGTAGCCAACAAACATGCATACTTCTGTACGAGGTTCCAACTTACCAGTATCAGCCTTCAGCACATGTGCTGGACTCCCCTATATCCGAATATGTCTTAGACTAGGCTTTCGCCCAGTCCACAATTCTACAGGGGTAGAAGGTACTGATTTGGATGGAACCAAGTTCAGAGTATACATTGTCGTATCCAGTGCATACCCCCAGAACGAAACAAGTAACTCAGAATAACTCATCATCGATCTGACCATCTCCATAAGAGTTCTATTCCTTCACTCCGCTAAACCATTCTGCTAGGGTGTGCCAGGTGCAGACAATTGGGATTGAATTCCAGCCTCTGATAAGTAATTCCTAAACTCTCCCAAGAGGTACTCACCACCACGATCAGATCGTAATGTCTTGATACTTTTACCTTGAAGGTTCTCCACATCAGCCTTGAATTCTTTGAACCTGTCAAAGCATTCAGACTTGCAGCGCATCAAGTAAATGTATCCATATCTTGAATAATCGTCTATAAAAGAGACGAAATATTCAAAACCACTTCTTGCCTGGATAGACATAGGATCGCACAAATCAGAATGAACCAATTCTAACACATCTTTGGCTCTATACCCCTTGGCCTTGAAAGGCCTCTTGGTCATTTTACCTTCCAAGCAATATTTGCAGGTTGGGAGATCCTCCACCACTAATGAACCTAAAGGTCCATCAGTTATCAACCTTTGAATTTTGCTTAGGTTAATATGACCAAGCCTTAGAAGCCAAAGATATGTTTGGTTCATTTGCGAAGGTTTTTTTCTCTTATTAGACTTAGAAAATGAGTTATTGATTTCTATATGCATCGTGGGAGTTTTTGGTTCAAGAGCATATAAATTGCCAACCAATGTACCAGAACAGATAATCTCCCTATTCCTTTTTATAACCACTTTGTCATTAAAAGAAACAGAATATCCATCTATAAACAATTTAGAAACTGAAATTAGATTCTTTCTAAAAGTAGGTACATAAAGACAATTTCTCAAAACCAAAACTTTATTCCTATCAAAATATAAATAAACGTCTCCCACTGCAATAGCCGCCACCTTTGAAGCATTGCCTATGAAGGTGGTAATCTCTCCCTCAGCTAGTCGTCGAGTTTCCTGGAACCCCTGCAAAGTATTGCAGACATGATCAGTGGATCCTATATCTACACACCAGACACTGGTAGATAACACCCCTAAACATGTTTCAACAACTAAACAAGAAGATATACCTTTGTTCTTTCGGCGAGGATAGTCCGCCTTCCAATGTTCAGTCTGCTTGCAAGTGAAGCACTTGCCTTTTGGCTTCTTCACTCCTGCCTGAGGTCCCACTGCCACTTTCTTCGCTCCACCTTGCTTCTTCAACCTCTGCCGCCTGGAGTTCTGTCAGAAGCTCCGCCAACGAATACAACCTCTTGTTCATGTTGTAGTTGAGGCAGAACTGCTCAAAACTCCTAGGCAGAGACTGGAGAATGATATTAACCTGGGTTTCCCCATCGATCTCAGCTCCGAGGACTTCCATCTCATTAAGATGAGCCATCATCTTGAGAATATGATCCCTAACGGGTGTTCCCTCGACCATGCTGGTCGTCATCAAGTTTCTCATTGCCTCCTGCCTAGCCGCCCTACTCTAATGTCCGAAAAGTTCCTTGAGATTGAACATCATGTCATAAGCTGTGGCTATGGCCTGATGCTGATGTTGCAGCACATTTGACATAGATGCCAAAATGTAACACCGCGCCATCTCATCTGCCTTGACCCATTTCTTATAATGTTCTTTCTCCTTTTTATCAGAGTCATCGGAGGGCTTAGGAGGACAGACCTCGAAGAGTACAAATTTGTACTCCTCCGCAGTTAAGACAATATCCAGGTTTCTTTTCCAATCAATGTAGTTTGGACCAGTAAGTTTGTTTTCTTTTAAAATCACAGCAAGTGGGTTGAAAGCCATTTGAAAATCCTAAAAATCACAATGATCAAAATATTAGATTTCAAATATTATTGATTCCTCAAAACAATAAAATCCCGAAATCAACCAACACCTCAAATCACCGAGAATATCGCATGCCACGCTGTGTGGACGTATACGAATTCTACATTTGTAAGAAGAGGTTTTACCCATTAATTTTATTATCTTGTCAACCTTACTTTTTGACAAATAAAATTAATAGTTGGTTCCTCTTTTTCCCTACAAATAAAAGCAGTGACTTCGATGGGGAGGATACTTTTATTTGCATCTAAATGTGCACCATTACACGATACTAAGGGAATTATTTCGGATTATGTGCCTTACCGCTGTGGAAGTACACATGCTCCTAGATAATTTCCTATAACCATTATTTGACCTAGTGATCCGCAAACAAACCCGTCCGCAGGGAGGAAGGCACTCAGAGCCGACACACAAGTTTGTTGCATCACACGTCAAATTGTAATGGAGGCCGCGGGAGGCTCATTGGCTCCCATGTCCCCGGATTAAAATTTTCACTAATGAAAGAATTAATCCGGATGGGATGAGCTTCCTTATCACAACCATTTCGTCGTCGTGCTAACAACTTGAGTGGTCGCTTGAACAAACTAGTTGTTCAAGCGACACAACTCTTCTAGTTGGTTAGCCGCGGAAGAGACGACGGACGGATCGCCGGTTTTTGTGTTTGTCTTCGGGGTCCATGATTATACAATATATATTCATATGCATACATGTATAATCAAAACATAAAAGAACATGCTCATATCTGTAAATGAAGTTAAAAAACTTTATACCATACAATCTTCTACCGTAGGTCCTATCCTTCTTGTGGATGACGTGTGGACGAAGATCCTCCACGAGTAGAAGCCTTCTAGATCACGTTCTTCCCTTCCTTGTCCGCTGCGAACAAAGAGAAGAACCAACAAATACCTAGCCTTTCTAGAACCGACCACCAAATTAGGGAATTTGGTGCAACCGCCGGCCAAGGAGCAATTGGATGAAGCGCCGGCCAACTTGAAGAGGGGTTGCCGCCGGCCAGCAAGGAGAAAGGGAGGTGGAAGAGCACCGGCCACCAATGGATGGAGAACCGCCGGCCAAGGAATTAGAGAGAGGCTTTGAGAATGGGCGCCGGCCAAGTCTAGATGGAGGAAGATGGGCGTGGGCAACAAGGAGAAGGAAGATGGTTGCCGCCCAAGCCTTTGCTCCAAACCCTAGCCGCCCCTTTGAGAAGAGCCAAACCCTAACTCCCTATTCAATTGATCCTTGCCGCCCAACCCTAAGCTTTCCTTTTATAGAGTTAGGCTTAAGCCCCCTTTAATCTCCACCGTCGAATCTAGGGATTTAATCTCCACCGTCGGATCTAGGGTTTTATCCCAACCGTTAGATCTAGGGTTTCATCCCAACCGTCAGATCTAGGATTTCATCCCAACCGTCGGATCTAGGGTTTCATCCCAACCGTCGGATCTAGGATTTTATCCCAACCGTCGGATATAGGGATTTAATCCCAACCGTCAATTCTAGGGATTCATCCTAACCATCGGATCTAGGGATTTAATCCCTACCGTTGGTTCTAGGGTTTCATCCTAACCATCAGATCTAGGGATTTAATCCCAACCGTTGGTTCTAGGTTTTGTTTTACATTCTTGGAACTAGGCTTCACAAGGATTATATTAGGCTACGATAGGGACCATAAGGAGGAGTTGGATCTTGGCCACCCGATGGATCGAAACCACACAAACTTGATCCATCAATGATGTTCCATTCCACTAGAGGATCATCATTGAACTACCTCACCAACCCCGACAAATTAATATGGGCTCCATATATTATTTGTACATTCATCTCCCCATGTTTAAGATATCGAATATCCATCAATTAATTGATTTACTGACCATCAATTAATTAACATCTAATTCCTCGAGTAGTACCACTCAACCTTATCATCATGTTGACTAAGTAAACCATCTGGGTTTACATGATGAACTTTATGAGCTCCTCAAGGGGACATCATCAACCTAATATATAGGACACGGTTTCCTCCTATAATCAACGGCACACCATGTAAATAGTATTATTGCTCAACTTACCGGGCATATTGATTTAATCCATATAAATCTCACCCATTGGTAAATCAAAAAAATAAATACTAAGTACATGTGCCCGTTATTATATCGGGATTAAGAGCATGTACAACTTAATATCCGAGGTCCGATTCAATTATGAAGTCAGCAATTAATTGAATCACCTCTATGTCGGTCCTGCTCAATACACCTAAGTGTACTAGTGTAACTCTATGTTCAAGACAAAACAATACCAGGCTACACTACAACCATGCCAATGGTTTGTCCAAAACCATATTGGTTGTGAGCCTCTACTTATATTCTACAAGATACTGATAACATGATCTTCTGTGCCACACCAAGCACCATGTTATCTACAATGTAAAATATTAGACAATATGCACACATATAATAAATATATAAAGTGCAAACAATGATCATGTGATTCTTATTTCAAAATAAAATGTTTATACAAAAAGAGCTAGGCTTTCAGTATACATTCCAACAATCTCCCACTTATACTAAAAGACTATGTCGTCATCACTCTGCCATACATCTGATCCCCATGTCCTCCACTTGCCTATCAAACGCTTTTGCTGGAAGGGCCTTAGTGAATGGATCCGCCAGGTTATCCTCTGATGCAATCGTGGCGACAGCAACTTCTCCTCGCTTTACGATCTCTCGTATAAGGTGGTACTTGCTCTCAGAAAAAGAAACCTTCTGAGCGACCATGGCTTGAGCTCTCTGACGAAAAAGCCCCTCTGCCGCCTGGAGTTCTGTCAGAAGCTCTGCCAACGAATACAACCTCTTGTTCATGTTGTAGTTGAGGCGGAACTGCTCAAAACTCCTAGGCAGAGACTGGAGAATGATATCGACCTGGGTTTCCCAATCGATCTCAGCTCCGAGGACTTCCATCTCATTAAGATGAGCCATCATCTTGAGAACATGATCCCTAACGGGTGTTCCCTTGACCATGGTGGTCGTCATCAAGTTTCTCATTGCCTCCTGCCTAGCCGCCCTACTCTGATGTCCGAAAAGTTCCTTGAGATTGAACATCATGTCATAAGCTGTGGCTATGGCCTGATGCTGATGTTGCAGCACATTTGACATAGATGCCAAAATGTAACACCACGCCATCTCATCTGCCTTGACCCATTTCTTATAACGTTCTTTCTCCTTTTCATCAGAGTCATCGGAGGGCTTAGGAGGATAGACCTCGAAGAGTACAAATTTGTACTCCTCCACAGTTAAGACAATATCGAGGTTTCTTTTCCAATCAATGTAGTTTGGACCAGTAAGTTTGTTTTCTTTTAAAATCACAGCAAGTGGGTTGAAAGTCATTTGAAAATCCTAAAAATCACAATGATCAAAATATTAGATTTCAAATATTATTGATTCCTCAAAACAATAAAATCCCGAAATCAACCAACACCTCAAATCACCGAGAATATCGCATGCCACGCTGTGTGGACGTATACGAATTCTACATTTGTAAGAGGAGGTTTTACCCATTAATTTTAGTATCTTGTCAACCTTACTTTTTGACAAATAAAATTAATAGTTGGTTCCTCTTTGGCCCTACAAATAAAAGCAGTGACTCCGATGGGGAGGATACTTTTATTTGCATCTAAGTGTGCACCATTACACGATACTAAGGGAATTATTTCGGATTATGTGCCTTACCGCTGTGGAAGTACACATGCTCCTAGATAATTTCCTATAACCATTATTTGACCTAGTGATCCGCAAACAAACCCGTCCGCAGGGAGGAAGGCACTCAGAGCCGACACACAAGTTTGTTGCATCACACGTCAAATTGTAATGGAGGCCGTGGGAATTAATTAAAATATCCCTCTCTCACTTAGTAAATTGAATATGAGGAATTTTAAAACATACACAATATGCATATAAAACAAATAAGCAATAAATATGGAAAAAACAGAATTTTTCAAACTATTATGGCATTGTCCTCCAATATGCATCCCGTTGTGTCTCCACCTCATCCGCTCCACCTTTTCCATTAAAGATATCTGAGCCGAGATAAATCATTTTATTTACATCCATCGATCCTATACTCTACGAAGGAGTGTACAAATAATCTAGATCGAAAGTAAACTAAAATGAGCGGCTAAACAATGTCGTATTTAATTACAAAAATTAAATACTAATCTAGCCTTGTCAACCCCGAGGATTCAAATAATAAATATTTACACACATCCATTCACATACACACACATGGCCATAATAGTCGGATCTTATGCCTGCAACCAAAGAGTTAAACTACGCATATCCTTCTATTATCCGTCACATATAATATATGAAAAAGTGCATAAAAATTAACCGAATCCAAAACACACAAAACCGAAAAACGTGGCTCTGATACCAGTTGTAGGGAGTCGCTTCGGAGGCTCATTGGCTCCCATGTCCCCGGATTAAAATTTTCACTAATGAAAGAATTAATCCGGATTGGATGAGCTTCCTTAGCACAACCATTTCGTCGTCGTGCTAACAACTTGAGTGGTCGCTTGAACAAACTAGTTGTTCTAGCGACACAACTCTTCTAGTTGGTTAGCCGCGGAAGAGACGACGGACGGATTGCCGGTTTTTGTGTTTGTCTTCGGGGTCCATGATTATACAATATATATTCTTACGCATACATGTATAATCAAAACATAAAAGAACATGCTCAGATCTGTAAATGAAGTAAAAAAAACTTTATACCTTACGATCTTCTACCATAAGTCCTATCCTTCTCGTGAACGACGTGTGGACGAAGATCCTCCACGAGTAGAAGCCTTCTAGATCGCGTTCTTCCCTTCCATGTCCACTGCGAACAAAGAGAAGAACCAACAAATACCTTTCCTTTCTAGAACCGGCCACCAAATTAGGGAATTTGGTGCAACCGCCGGCCAAGGAGCAATTGGATGAAGCGCCGGCCAACTTGAAGAGGGGTTGCCGCCGGCCACCAAGGAGAAAGGGAGGAGGAAGAGCACCGGCCACCAATGGAAGAAGAACCGCCGGCCAAGGAATTAGAGAGAGGCCTTGAGAATGGGCGCCGGCCAAGTCTAGATGGAGGAAGATGGGCGCCGGCAACAAGGAGAAGGAAGATGGTTGCCGCCCAATCCTTTGCTCCAAACCCTAGTCGCCCACTTTGAGAAGAGCCAAACCCTAACTCCAATCCAATTGATGCTTGCCTCCCAACCCTAAGCTTTCCTTTTATAGAGTTAGGCTTAAGCCCCCTTTAATCTCCACTGTCGGATCTAGGGATTTAATCTCCACTGTCGGATCTAGGGTTTTATCCCAACCGTCGGATCTAGGGTTTCATCCCAACCGTCAGATCTAGGATTTCATCCCAACCGTCGGATCTAGGGTTTCATCCCAACCGTCGGATCTAGGGTTTTATCCCAACCGTCGGATCTAGGTATTTAATCCCAACCGTCGATTCTAGGGATTCATCCTAACCATCGGATCTAGGGATTTAATCCCTACCGTTGGTTCTAGGGTTTCATCCTAACCATCAGATCTAGGGATTTGATCCCAACCGTTGGTTCTAGGTTTTGTTTTACATTCTTGGATCTAGACTTCACAAGGATTATATTAGGCTATGATAGGGACCATAAGGAGGAGTTGGATCTTGGCCACCCGATGGATCGGAACCACACAAACTTGATCCATCAATGATGTTCCATTCCACTAGAGGATCATCATTGAACTACCTCACCAACTCCCATAAATTAATATGGGCTCCATATATTATTTGTACATTCATCTCCCCGTGTTTAAGATATCGAATGTCCGTCAATTAATTGATTTACTGACCATCAATTAATTAACATCTAATTCCTCGAGTAGTACCACTCAACCTTTTCATCATGTTGACTAAGTCAACCAGCTAGGTTTACATGATGAACCATATGAGCTCCTCAAGGGGACATCATCAACCTAATAAATAGGACACGGTTTCCTCCTATAATCAACGGCACACCATGTAAATAATATTATTTCCCAACTTACCGGGCATATTGATTTAATCCATCTAAATCTCACCCACTGGTAAATCAAAGAAATAAATACTAAGTACATGTACCCGTTATTATATCGGGATTAAGAGCATGTACAACATAATATCCGAGGTCCGATTCAATTATGTAGTCAGTACTAAATTGGATCACCTCTATGTCGGTCCTGCTCAATACACCTATGTGTACCAGTGTAACTCTATGTTCAAGACAAAACAATACCAAGCTACACTACAACCATGCCAATGGTTTGTCCAAAACCATCTTGGTTGTGAGCCTCTACTTATATTTTACAAGGAACTGATAACATGATCTTCTGTGCCACACCAAGCACCATGTTATCTACAATGTAAAATATTAGACAATATGCACACATATAATAAATATATAAAGTGCAAACAATGATCATGTGATTCTTATTTCAAAATAAAATGTTCATACAAAAAGTGCTAGGCTTTCAGTATACATTCCAACAACCATGACATCATTCTCATCTTTATCTATAAAAATATCATGATCATGTTTTAGACTTATCTCTATATGTCATGTATGCTTAGATTTCATTCACATGCCATGACATCATGATTTTGGCATATGCTTTTATCTATATAATATTTATGCCATAATCATCATCATGCATATAATTAAAAATGGATTTAAGGACTATGGCATGAGCTGATGGTAATCAAATAATATTGCCTAGAAATATGCATGAGACCATTAAAGAACAAAAACCCACATCTTACTAGATTAATTGCCTTGTATGTGTTTTACACATCTAGATACAAGTGAGATGTTTAGGAAAAATGAATTAAAGGTTTCAAAAACATTTTGAAATTTTTTTGAAAAACCTTGGTGAAGTCTATCTTTTGATAGCTATCACCATTGAATAGGATGATACAAAGAGGGCTCAATATTGAAGCTTTTCTTAACTTTTGGACTCTGTATCAATCTCATAATTTAGTGGGTAAAATAAGTTTCAAATATTTTTCCCCCATAGTGTTTATGATAAGTATTATACGTATGAATTTTCAAGATTTTTAAAACTACATATATTTACTTATGGATTTCAGAAATTTATTTCTGAAAATGCTGAAAACTGCAAATGCAGTTATCAGTCAACTAGAATGGAGACCAGTCGACTGATGCCAAGCCCAGTCAATTGGTAACTGAGAGAGTTGACTGGCACATGCTAATTTCGGCTAAACCCTGTGGTTAGGCCCATGTTCAGCTAGGTTAAGGTCCCCTAACCACTCCTAACCCTAGGACATGCTTGGGAGAGCATTAGAAAGGGTGAAAATCCATTGGATATAGATTAGGAGAAGTGTTATGGTTAGTATCAATTTTAAGGTGGAAGTGAGTTCATTGTTGAACTTTGCCTTAATTTTGATTGGTTAAATGTCCTATTGTCTTAGGGACTCTTCAAGGACATTGTTGGTGCAATGGTCAAGGGGGAGCAAGCCTCTAGGGGGAGGTATCCATCATGGGAAGATGGATATGTATTTCCTCATGGGAGGAAAATTGGGTTGCCTCTCTTTAAGTGATATGGGATCGCTAGAAAGATTATAGGCCTGTGTTCCTCCAAGGGAGAGATTGTAAGATCTCATTGGGATATGAGACATTCATACCCTTGGGGTGGACCTTTTTGATGTAATGTCAAAAAGGGGGAGAAGTTACCAAGTTACCAATTAGGGTTCGTTGGAATTCTCATTGGGATATGAGAATTGCCAATATGAGAGAATTGGTAGACTTGAGATGGTAGTTTTGTCAATCATCAAAAAGGGGGAGATTGTTGGTGCAATCAACCCAGGTTGACTCAAGTTTGACTCGAGCAGTACTTTGATAGTATTTTGATGATAGACAAAACTCATGACATGGGATTGTCATGGGAAAGTCCAACATGGTGTTGGAATGGAAAATCCAAGCATGGAGCTTGGTGTAGGAAAATCCAAAGCATTGCGAAACCGTGCACTTGGTGCTTGGTGATGGGAAAGTCCAACATGGTCTTGGCATGGAAAATCCAAGCATGGAGCTTGGTGTGGGAAAATCCAAAGCATTGCGAAGCCGTGTGCTTGGTGCTTGGTGAGAAATGCATTGCGAAGTCGTGTGCTTGGTGCATGTGGGAAGTCTTGAGGACTTGGCAAGTTCACTAGGCTCGGGGTCCTTGAGTCTGTGAAGGATGACATTGCGAAGCCGTACGCTTGGTGCATCCGAGGGACCGTCGGACGGGGAGAGAATGGAGTGAGGCTCAAGGAAAGCATACTTCGAGGGCATGAGACGCGAAGGATGGCGTTGCGAAGCCGTGCGCTTGGCACATCCGAGGGACGTAGGCCGAGGGAAGAGAGCTTCAGTGGGGAACTCAATGAGGGATGATGTGGACTTGGCCAAGTGGCTAAGACTGGTTGTCAGATACTCAAACAGCTTGATGTTTGAGATTTTACCCGACATCAGTCGACTGGCATAGGTGCTAGTTGACTGCTCTAGGTCGTATGGGTTCGACCAGTCTTCGACTGAACAGAGTCTAGCTGATCAGTCGACTGCCATTGAAGGGCAATCGACTATTGACAACATCAGTCGACTGCTTAAGGGAAGCAGTCGACTGATAGCACTGTGCACGGGCACAGAAGCTAGTCGAGCTCGCCAGTACTCGACTTATGGGTGCCATCAGTCGACTGATGTGTGATTCATTGGAACTTAACCAACGTGGATCTGGCAGTTGTGAGACAACGACTACAGGACCAGTCGACTGATGGTCACGATCAGTCGACTGATGCGCGCGAAATCAACTTGATGCAGGTTATAAATGGAGCTTAAGATGGGGGATTTTGCCAAGCCTTTAAGGAAGCGATTGGAGGGGAATTGCTGCTGCATTCCAGTCCTTCAAGATCCATCCAAAGCAAGTAACAATAAAGGGTTCAAAGCAAAGAGTTGTAAAACATTCATTACTTGTATTTCTTGTGTCTTTGTATTTCTTGTAGTATTACTGTTGTAATAGCTTGTACGAGGTTTCTCCACCTCCGATGTGTAGTCGAGAAGGAGTTTAGTTAGTGTCGTGCGCATAACTAGAGCTCGGTGAGCTCGCCCATGGAGTAGGAACCATTCGGTTCCGAACCACGTATATCATGTTGTCTTTTGTGTGATTGTATTTATTGTTAGTATTCATATTTATATTAGTATTCCGCTGTGCTAATGACAATTGTAGATGAGCACGCAACGAGAACGATCGTATTCAACCGTACGACGATTGAGGGTTATTCACCCCCCTCTAGCCGGCCAACAACATACATATCGATCCCCTACAGGACGTAGGCCGATGGAAGAGAGCTTTGGTGGGGAACTCCATAACAGGATGAGGTGGACTTGGCCAAGTGGCTAAGACTGAGTGTCGGATGCTCAAACAACTTGGTGTTTGAGGTTTTACCCGACATCAGTCGACTGACATAGGTGCAGTCAACTACTCTAGGTCAATTGGACTCGATCGGTGTTCGACTGACCTGGTTCTAGCCGAACAGTCGACTGCCAAGGGATGGTAGTCGACTGTCGACACCATCAGTCGACTGTAGAGGGAGGGCAGTCGACTGATCAGGGTGTATTTGGACACAGAAGGTCTTCCAGTCGAGTGATCATGGCGAGCACTCGCCTGATGGGATCATCAGTCGACTGATGGGTATGATCAGTCGACCGATGGTGGATCCGTTGGAACTTATCCAGCGTGGATCGAGTCATTGTGAGAAAATGACTACATGACCAGTCGACTGATTGGAACAAAATCAGCTCGATGCAGGTTATAAATGGAGCTCGAGATGGTGGATTTTGCAAGAGTTTTTGGGGCAATTTTAGACGGGAATTGCTGCTCTATTCTAGTGCTTCAAGAGCCAAACCAAAGCAAGCAACAAGAAAAAGCGATCAAAGCCATTTTTGTAAAGTTTTCTTTCGTATTGTCTTTGTATTTGCTTGTACTTTTGTATTACATTGTAATTGCTTGTGCGAGGTTTCTCCACCTCCGACTTGTTGTCGAGAAGGAGTTTTATTAGTGTCATGCGCATAACTCGAGCTCGTTGAGCTCACCCCGTGGAGTAGGAACCCTAAGGTTCTGAACCACGTATATTGCCGCGTATTTTGTGTGTGCTTGTGTATTCATTTTCATTACTATTATTTTCGTTGCGTATTTATGAGTATTGTAGACAAGCACGCACAAGAATGAACAAATTCCATCACCACCATGCGATTTAGGCTATTCACCCCATCTAGCCGGCCACCGATCCTCCAACAAGTGGTATCAGAGCGAGGAGCTTGTTGCGGACTCATCGCCAACACAAGCACGACAAGATGGCCGGCTTGAACCTCCAACCACCAAAATTCGAAGGGGATTTTCAATGGTGGAAAAGAAAAATGGAGGTATATCTCGAAACCGATTTTGATATATTGTTAATTCTAGAAAATGGTTTCGAAATGCCTAGGAATGAAGACAATAGGCAAATTGAAAAGACGAGATGGAACAAGGACCAAATCAAGGATTTCAAGACAAATCTCAAGGTAATCAAATTGCTAAGTGATTTGATTCCTAACCATATTTGGTCTATATTAGGTAATTATAGGAATGCTAAGGACCTATGGGACAAGGTGGTCAAATTTCATGAAGAGCCCACATTGGTCCATGAGAAGGAGGCAGAGGAAGAATGTCCATCAACATTCAGATCCGAGGATGTTGAAGAATTGCCATCAACGTTCGAAGATGTGGATGACATGGAGGAAACCTCCACCTCTAGCATTGAGGGGGAGGAGAGGTCTTCCACCTCATAACAAGAATGAGAAGAAGCATCTACATCGGGGAGAAGTGAAGATCAAGAGGCTTCCACCATCCTAGGTAACTCAAGCAATGTAATTAATAATAAAGATCACATAATTTGCTTTGAGTGTAGGGAGAAAGGGCATTACAAGAGTAAGTACCCAAAATTGGCTAAGAAGAAGGTACCGGCACCAAAAGTCAATCAAAAGTCAAAGGATGCCGGAGTCCTCATCAAGAAGAGCAAAGAGCACATTGTGTGCTTCAAATGCAACCAAAGAGGACATTACCGAAGCCAATACCCTAATGAGAGGAAGAAGGGGAAAGAAAGGGCATCTCACGTAGGGGGAGCTTCCAAAGCTAACACTAAGGTAAATTTAGTTAATGCACCTTCTAGCTCTAGGACTAAGAAGCATGCTAGAAATTACTTTAATGCACTTGCTATTATTAATGAAAAGCATGCTAGTAGGAATAAATACCTTTTCCTAGGTGCCAAGCATATTGATTTACCTAAGGAAAAACCTAGACACCATAACTCTAGACCAATTCTACCTAGGGAGTCCATTATGAGAATTGAAGAAAATTTGGATATTAACCCCAAGAAGTCTAGGCATATGCCTAAGAAAAGTCCTTCCCAAAGAAAGAATGAAAAATCAAAATTGGGAAAATTAGAATTAGAGAACCGAGTCTTGAGGTCAAGGCTTGAAAAATTATAAAAGACCCTCAAAATTATGACAAACTCAATTATAGGGTCAAAGGATCAAAATTTAAGATCTAGGAGACAAGAATCGGTTAAGGGCAAGAGAGGTTTGGGTCACAAACCTAAGTCCTACCATAATGTTCCATTTGATTATGGAACAATAACTAGGTCTAGGAAAACCAAGGTTAATAGACAAGTCATCCCTAAGACTAACCATGGTGTTTGTCTAGTGGCTAAAAATTCAAAGGAATTCAAGGTAGCCACTAAGAAGGTCAAAGGGGGAGTCACCTCTAAAGTTGACTTAGGAAAGACCCAATTGACTAAGGCTTCAAAGCCAAAAAGGGTAATTAGGAAGGTATCTAGGGAAGTTTTCCCTACTGAATACCTGGTTAATCCAAAGAGCTCCCATAAGTATTGGGTTCCTAGGAGCATGATCGATTCATGCTAGATGGGTTAGGGTGTGTCAACCCTAAGTGGATGGGTAGTTAACCTGACCATGGTGAGTTGACACTTTAGGATGTGCCAATGTGTTTTGAGAAGTTGAAAATTGATTAAAATTGGCACTTTAGGTTTAGAGGTCATGGTGTGCCATTTTGGATTTTTGGCACACTAGGGAAATGGGTTGTATTATGGCAAAATGGATTTAATTATATCAAATGACAATTAATAATAAAATCTAGGTATTTGTACCTTTATCTTTTACTTGCCATATGTCATGATATGACATCATATTTACTTTTATCATGTAAAATGTCATGATCATATTTAGGGGTATGTTTTTGTGTCATGTATGCTTAGATTTCATTCACATGCTTATTCATGTTATCAATTATGTCATAATCATCATTCATGCATAAATAAAATGCATTTAAGGACTATGACATGATTTGAAGTCCCATGCATAAGGGAGTCAAATAGTGTTGTCTAGCATATGCATGAAACCCTAAATAACCAAGACCCACATCTCATAAGAAAACTTGACTTGTATGTGTTTCACATATTTAGATACAAGTGAGATGTTTAGGAAAATGGAATAAAAGGTTTTAAAATCATTTAAAAATAATTTTGAAAAACCTTGGTGAAGTCTATCTTTTGATAGCAATCACCATTGAATGAGGTGATACAAAGAGGGCATAATATCGAAGCTTTTCTCAACTTTTGAACTTTGTATCAATCTCACTATTTTGTGGGTAAAATAATTTTCAAACATTTTTCACCCATATTGATTGTTATAAATATTATGCATATGAATTTTCATGATTTTTCACCGTATGTATAATTACTTATAAATTTTTGAAAACCATTTCTGATATCTGAAATTCAGATTTTTCAGTTATCAGTCAACTGCAGCTTAATGGCAGTCGACTGATGTGAGAGTAAGTTGACTGGTAGCTGAAGGAGTCGACTGTCTATGTTGATTTCGGGTAAACATATTTGTTAGGCCCATGTTCAGCTATGTTTTGGTTCCCTAACCACTCCTAACCTTAGGACATACTTTGGAAAGCATTAGAAAGGGTGGAAATCCATTGGATATGAATTAGGAGAAGTGTTTAGGATGAGTATCAATTTTAAGGTGTATGGAAGTTCAATATTGAACTTGTGCCTTAATTTTGATTGTTTAAGTATTCCTATTGGTTAAGGGACTCTCCAAGGGCATTGTTGGTGTAATGGTCAAGGGGGAGCAAGCCATTAGGGGGAGGTATCCATCATGGGAAGATGGATGTGTATTTTTCCTCATGGGAGGAAAATTAGGAGATTGCCTCTCTTAAGTGATATGGGACTTATCACTAGAAAGATTGAAGGCATATGCTTTCCTCCAAGGGAGAGATTGTAAGATCTCATTGGGATATGAGACATTCATACCCTTGGAGAGGACCTTTTTGATGTATCTCAAAAAGGGAGAGAAGTTACCGATCGCGGTTAGTTGGAATTCTCATTGGAATGTGAGAATTGTCAATTGGGGATAATTGGTAGACTTGAGTTTGAGGTTTTGTCAAACATAAAAAAGGGGGAGATTGTTGGTGCAATTGGCCTAGGTCACGATTGACCGGACTCGAGTTTGACTCGAACTATATTTTAATGTTAGACAAAACGCATGACATGGGATTGTCATGGGAAGTCCAACATGGGTTGGCCACGTAAATCCAAGTGTGTAACCTTGGTTGTGAAAAGTCCAAGCATGGGGCTTGGTGTTGGGTAAATCCAAGCATGAGGCTTGGTGTGGGAAGTCTTGAGGACTTGTTTGCTAGGCTCAGGGTCCTTGAGTCGATGAAGGATGGAATTACGAAGCTGTACGCTTGGTGCATCTGAGGGACTGCTGTACGGGGAGCGAATGGAGTGAGTCCCAAGGGAAGCAGACTTCGAGGGCAAGAGACGTGAAGGATGACATTGCGAAGTCATGCGCTTGGTACATCTAAGGGACGTAGGCCGAGGGAAGAGAGCTTCGGTGGGGAATTCCATGAGAAGATGAGCTAGACTTGGCCAAGTGGCTAAGACTAAGTGTCGGATGCTCAAACAACTTGGTGTTTGAGGTTTTACCTGACATTAGCCGACTGGAATAGGTGCCAGTCGACTGGTCTAGGTCGATTGGACTTGATCGATGTTCGGCTGGCCTAGTTCTGGCTGAACAATCGACTGCCAAGGGATGGCAGTCAACTGCCGACACCATCAGTCGACTGCAGAGGGAGGGCAATCGGCTGATCAGGGTGAATTCAAGCATAGAAGGTGTTAGTGAAAGCCCTAAGGCCAATCATGTGATGATTGTTGTATGGACTTTATTGTATCATATTCCTATTTATAAAGGCATGGTTATTATATTTACTTGTATTGGTGCCAAATATAACTAAATATAATAATATCCTTGAGTAGTAGGTTCTTATCTATATCAATCGATTGGATGAATCGATAATGAGATGATATAGAGAACACTATTCTTAATCATTCCTAGTCGAGTATTAACATTCAGGGACAATGTTAATGCGTAGAGACTAGCATGTAGGTCAACACGATGACTTGATCTCACAAGTCATGGATATGAGATATCAAGTTGACATATGGGTATGCATTGGAGAATATATACTGAATGACCCGCCATGAGAAAGTATCATGGATCGTTATATGAGTGCCATATATTTTCTTATGTCGCTATTAGTATGACTATTAGTCCTTAGACCTGAAGTCACCATGGTTCCCTACATAAGGAGTTTCATACTTTGGCTTCGTCAAACGTCGCCCATAAATGGGTGGACTATAAAGGCGATAACTGGGTATGTAACAAATTATGCGGAGGGATGTGAGTGATGTAGATGAGATCTATCCCTCCTATATGACGGGGGTGACATCAATATTTTTGATAGAGTGAGACCACGAAGTGCATGGCCATGCCCAAATGAGTCAATATGAGATATTGAGCTCATTTGATTAGAGTGAGTCTACTTGGAGTTCAAGATATAGATTGTACCGAGGATGACACGGTCTATGCCTCAATTGGTCAATCTAAATGTCAAGGATAGAGGGACATTGTCACATATTGTGAGAGTCACAATTAGTATTCACAAAGGTGATGTTGGAGCTCAACATTCTTGTAACTTGGGTAGCAATGATGTGTTGCTAGATACCGCTCATTGCTTATGTTCCTAAATCGGTTTAGGGACATTGCCAACGTTACAAGAACCTATAGGGTCACACACATAAGGGCAATTAGATGGAGATTAGGTTCATATGATGAACCATGAGGATTAGGTTCATGGGATGAACCAAATTGGATTAAGAATAATCCAAATTAGACTAATTGAGTTAGACTCAAGTTGATTCAAGTGTTGAATGAGTCTAATTTAGATTTGATTCATCAAATCAATTTAAATTAATGAATAGAGATTCATTAAATTAAATTGACTTGAGTCAAGTGGTTAGATTTGATCAACCATGGAAGATTAGAGGTCAAGTTTGACTTGAATTGAGAGGGAAGATGAAAGGTCAAGTTTGACTTGACCAAATGACATGTGCCAATGATGATGCTCCACATCACATCATCATTGACTTATCATGTGGTGCCACCTCATGAGGGAGACCAAGAGCCATGGGAGTTACATGCATGCATGTAACCTCCCAAGCCTTGAAGTGGCCGGCCACTTTAGGAGTTTTGATGGTTGAATTCATTTGGTGAGTTACAAACAACTTCATCTTCTTCCTTGGATCAACTTCCCTCAAGCTCTCCCTCTCTCCTTCCTCATCTTGCCAAGCATCTAAGGAGTGCTAGCACACTCAAGATTGCTTTTCTCCACCTTTTGCTTGTGTGGATACCAATAGAGGAGTGTGCACTTGACGCTCTTGGATTTGCGAAGGGCGTCGCATCGAGGGTAACGTCCTTATCATATAGATTTAAGGTAGATCTAGGGTTTTATAAGCACATACATGTTTTAGTTTTAATACATCTCCGCACGGATCCGTGGCCGGGGCTTCTAAGGTTTCCGCAACGCAAAAAGCGGTTTTTGCGGCTCGGAAAAACCCAACAGTGGTATCAGAGCCACGTGCGAAGCATGTATGTGTTTCATTTTTGTAGTTTTTATATTAGATATTAAAATTACAAATTTTTATGTTTCTGTAAATTTCCTAATTTTATAGAATTTTTGGGTATTTTTCTCGAAGAGTCGAAGCAACGAGTGTTGGGACACTTGTAGGCTTCAACCGTCGAGAAAAACACTCTGAAACGCCGAGTTCTCGCTTTAGGTTTTTGGGACAGCGACTTAAGTCGCTGTAGGATCATAATAGGGACACTCGCAAAGTTAATTTTGTGAGTATGGGCGCTGCCCCTATTCCCGAAAGGGGCCTTGTCCCGCGATCGTGCCCGGAAACCACTTAGCGGGACCGTTACGGAGAGATGACTCATAAATTTGAAAATAAAATTAGGAAAAATTATAGAAATTTTTTGTAAAAATACATAATTTAAAATTATGTATAATTCTGTGATTGTCATGGCCCAATGACCCCAATTTGATTGGAATATATGTGTTGTAATTCATAATACAGCCTGGGTGCCGTTTTTGTGGTTGTGCGTGTTGTATAGTGTATGCGACTTGCGCGTCGTACCTCTTCTTTTGAAATTCTAGTTGTAAATAGTTTTAGACTCGAATGTAACTCGAGTTTTATATTTGTAATGTACAAAATGGAGCGGTGGAAAGTCCACTTATAGACGAAGTTACGAGAAGGGTGCCGATGACACATGGCGGTCAAAGGAAGCGCTTGGAGAAGCCGCTAGCCTTAGGTGGACCGTCCGATCTTCTCATTGGCTTGAGAAGATCGTAGTAGGGCCATGACTACATCACAGTTAAATGTATACATATATGTTGATATATATATATATATATATATATATATATATATATATATATATATATATATATATATTGCTTGTATGTATGTGATGCATGCTAGTAGAATAATGCTTGTATGTAAATGATGCATGCTAATATAGGATAATAAAGGCCTCAATGCGTATATGATACACATTATGATTAGATTAGATCATAATCGAATCAATTCGAAAATGCCTACCGAGCCTTGATACCCATCACCACCTCAATCATTTGTTGTTGTTGAATCTGCCAAAGCAGAGCAATGCATATTATCTTGGTAGGGTGTGGAGGGACAATCTTGGTCCCGCCTATCACACTTGGGTTAGAGTAAGCTCAATTAGATTGAGCAAAACTAGTTAACTCAATTGGATCGAGTAGAACTATAGGCATATTCCAACCGTTGGAAAGATAGGATAAGATCGCATTTACACTAAATCTTGGGCGATTTTGCCAAAGCTAACTCAAGGTCTTTTGTAAATGTGGGTCTTGATCCTATAAACAAGAGTTGCATAGAGATGTAATCGGTAATGTGTTACCCACCGATCGTACTAAGTCTTGGGCGATTTAGCCAAAGCTAACTCAAGGCTTAGTATGATGTGGATCTTGTCCCGCAAGAATTATAGCTAGTTTGTATGAATCTAGTAATGTGGTTTGACCACATCCATAACTCGATTCTATAAAATTCCTATAATTCAGTGGGAGCATCATTTGATTAAAGGCCTAATTAAATGATAAAAGGAATATGATATTAATTCTCTGTATTGTATGTTGTAGATAACTATGTCGACAAACACGAACACTCTCCCTCTACATTCTGTCCTTGAGAAGGACAAGCTCAATGGAGCAAATTTCTTGGACTAGTACAGGAACCTGAGAATTGTTCTCACCCAAGAAAGGAAGTTGTACGTCCTGGAGCAGCCCATTCTGGAGGCACCTCCTGCCACTGCCTCGCGAGCTGACAAAGATGCTTACAAGAAGCATCAAGATGATTCATTAGATGTGTCATGTCTAATGCTCGCGACCATGAACTCTGAGCTTCAGAAGTAACACGAGTTCATGAATGTTTATGATATGGTTGGACATCTTCATCAACTATATCAAGGACAAGCAAGGCATGGGAGATATGAAGTCTCTAAGGCATTGTTTGGGTCCAAAATGCAAGATGGGACTCTCGTAGGTCCATATGTACTCAAGATGATTGGGTACGTAGAAAACCTACAAAGGCTGAGATTCCCACTTGGCCAAGAGTTGGCCACTGACCTGATCTTGCAATCTTTGCCACAAGCCTACAATCAATTTTTCATGAATTACAACATGAATAAAATTGATAAACCACTGCCTGAGATGCTCAGCATGTTGTGAACTGCTAAGCTTAACCTTAAGAAAGGAAAATCTGACACCATTTTGATGGTGCACAAAAAGAAAGGCAAGGGCAAGCCTAAAGGTAAGGGAAAGTCCCAAGCCAAGGGCAAAGACAAAGAACTTAAACCCAAAGGAGGGGTAGCCAAAGAAGGGGTTTGCTTACACTGCAAGGAAGCTGGACACTTGAAGCGTAACTACAAAGCTTACCTGGAAGATCTTAAGAAGAAAAGAAGTGAGACTTCTACTTCAGGTATAAATGTTATAGAAGTCAATCTATCTATTTCTTCATCATGGGTATTAGATACCGGATGTGTATCTCACATTTGTACCAATGTGCAGGCGCTGAGAAATAACAGGGCATTGACAAAGGGCGAGGTGGACCTACGAGTAGGCAATGGAGCAAGGGTTGCTGTTGTTGCTGTAAGAACTTATGATCTATCTCTGCCCTCTGGGCTTGTACTAGAATTAGATAAATGTTGTTGTGTGCCTGCTTTGACTAAGAACATAATTTCGATTTCTTGTTTGGACAAGAAAGGATTTACATTTATAATAAAGAACAAATGTTGTTCAGTTTATTTAAATGATATGTTCTATTGTAGTGCACCTCTAATGAACGGACTCTACTTTCTAGACTTAGAGAGTCCTATCTATAACATAAGTGCCAAAAGGTTCAAGTCAAATGAGTTGAACCAAACCTATCTCTGGCATTGTCGCTTAGGTCACATAAATGAGAGTCGCTTATCTCAGCTCCATAAGGATGGGATGCTAGACTCATTTGATTTTGAATCATATGAGACATACGAGTCTTGTCTTTTAGGCAAGATGACCAAGACTCCCTTTAGTGGACACAGCGAAAGAGCAACAGATTTTTTAAGACTTATACGTAGTGATGTATGTGGTCCTTTCAATGTTTCTTCTAGAGGTGGTTACAGGTACTTCATTACATTTACTGATGACTTTAGTAGATATGGTTATGTGTATCTTATGACACATAAATCAGAATCCTTTGAAAAGTTTAAAGAATTCAAGAATGAAGTACAAAACCAGCTTGGCAAGAGTATTAAGATACTTCGATCAGATTGAGATGGTGAATATCTTAGCCATGAGTTTCGTGACTATCTAGCTGAGTGTGGGATTCTATCCCAACTCACTCCTCCTGGAATAACACAGTGGAATGGTGTATCCGAAAGGAGGAATCGTACCCTATTAGATATGGTACGATCTATGATGAGTCACACAGATCTTCCTATATCCTTTTAGGGATATGCTCTAGACACAGCAACCTTTACCCTTAACCGTGTACCATTCAAGGCTGTCATAAAGACACCATATACGATATGGATAGGGAGAAATCCCAAGATGTCTTTCATGAGGATTTGGGGTTGTGAGGCTTACGTTCGACATCAAGTCTCAGACAAACTGGGACCCAAATCCGATATGTGCTATTTTGTTGGATATCCTAAGGATACAAAGGGATATTACTTCTACATTCCCAGTCAGCACAAAGTGTTTGTGGCAAAGACTGTGGTTTTTCTAGAAAGGGATTTTGTTTCTAGAAAAACTAGTGGGAGTACGTTCGATCTTGAAGAAATTCAAGATAAGGACCATAGCACTAAGGCCTTGATGGAGGTTGAATAGGAACCACAAAGTGTTGTGGGTGATGAGGTTGTTGCACAAGGAGTTGTGGAACAACTACCTGTTCAAGTAGACCTACCTCTTCGCAGATATGATAGGGTACGTCGTTAGCCTGAGAGATACTCATTTCTCTTGTCTGACCATGATGATGTAATGCTCATTGAGAATGAGCCTACCTCCTATCAGGAAGCTGTGATGAGCCCAGATTCTAAGAAATGGCTAGATGCCATGAGATCCGAGATGGAATCCATGTACACCAACAAAGTATGGACTTTGGTTGATCCACCTGAAGGGGTCAAACTTATTGGGTGTAAGTGGGTCTTTAGGAGAAAGACTGACATGGATGGACTTACGCATACCTATAAGGGCTGATTGGTGGCTAAAGGTTTCAAGCAGATTTATGGTATTAACTATGATGAAACCTTTTCTCCATTGGCGATGTTTAAGTCCATTCAGATCTTGCTTGCTATTGCAGCATACCACGATTATGAGATCTGGCAGATGGATATCAAAATCGCATTTCTGAATGGAAACTTACTTGAGGATGTGTACATGACACAACCTGAGGGTTTTGAAGATCCACAGCATACTGGGAAAGTATGCAAGCTACAAAGGTCCATTTATGGGCTAAAGCAAGCCTCTCGGAGCTGGAATCTTCGATTCGATGATGCGATCAAACAATTTGGTTTCATCAAGAATGAAGATGAACCCTGTGTCTACAAAAGGGTTAATGGGAATATAGTTGTCTTCCTTGTATTGTATGTGGATGACATACTACTCATTGGGAATGACATCCCTTCGCTACAGTCTGTAGAGACTTGACTAGGGACGTGCTTCTCAATGAAGGACTTAGGTGAAGCAGCCTGTATTCTAGGCATCAAGATCTATAGAGATAGATCTAAGAGATTGCTTGGCCTAAGTTAGAGTACATATATTGACACGGTATTACTATGATTTGCCATGCAGAATTCCAAGAAGGGACTTCTGCCGATGTCACATGGTGTGAGTCTTTCGAAGACTCAAAGTCCCTCTTCTATAGAGGAGAGAGAGCTCATTGATAAGATCCCTTACGCATCTGCTATATGATCTATCATATACGCCATGCTATGTACTCGTTATGATGTCTCGTATGTTTTGAGCATGACGAGTAGGTACCAGTCAGATCCAGGTGAGCGTCACTGGATAGAAGTCAAGAATATTCTTAAGTACTTGAGAAGGACTAAAGAATATTTCTTGATATTTGGAGGCAATGAGGAGCTAGCTGTAAAGGGTTACAGCGATGCTAGCTTCCAAACTGACCAGGATGATTATAGATCGTAGTCAGGGTTTGTGTTTTGCTTGAATGGTTGCACTGTGAGCTGGAAGAGTTCCAAGCATGACACAGTTGCTGATTCTACAACAGATGCCTAATATATCGGTGCTTCCATCTCATTCGAGAGATTATCGATAGAGGAGATGTGAAGATTTGCAGAGTACCCACAGAGGCTAACATCGCAGATCCCTTGACCAAGGCTTTGGCACAGGAAAAACATGATGGTCACACTAGGTCATTGGGTATTAGATACTATAGTGATTGACACTAGTGCTAGTGGGAGATTGTTAGTGAAAGCCCTAGAGCCAATCATGTGATGATTGTTGTATGGACTTTATTATATCATATTCATATTTATAAAGGCTTGGTTATTATATTTACTTGTATTGGTGCCAAATAACTAAATATAATAATATCCTTGAGTAGTAGGTTCTTATCTATATCAATCGATTGGTTGAATCGATAATGAGATGATATAGAGAACACTATTTTTAATCATTCCTAGTCAAGTATTAACATTCAGGGACAATGTTAATGCGTAGAGACTAGCATGTAGGTCAACACGATGACTTGATCTCACAAGTCATGGATATGAGATATCAAGTTGACATATGGGTATGCATTGGAGAATGTATACTGAATGACCCACCATGAGAAAGTATCATGGATCGTTATATGAGTGTCATATACTTTCTCATGTGGCTATTAGTATGACTATTAGTCCTTAGACCTGAAGTCACTATGGTTCCCTACATAAGGAGTTACATACTTTGGCTTCGTCAAACGTCACCTGTAAATGGGTGGACTATAAAGGCGATTACTGGGTATGTAACAAATTATGCGGAGGGATGTGAGTGATGTAGATGGGATCTATCCCTCCTATATGACGGGGATGACATCGATATTCTTGATAGAGTGAGACCACGAAGTGCATGGCCATGCCCAAATGAGTCAATATGAGATATTGAGCTCATTTGATTAGAGTGAGTCTACTTGGAGTTCAAGATATAGATTGTACCGAGGATGACACGGTCTATGCCTCAATTGGTCAATCTAGATGTCAAGGATAGAGGGACATTGTCACATATTGTGAGAGTCACAATTAGTAGTCACAAAGGTGATGTTGGAGCTCAACATTCTTGTAACTTGGGTAGCAATGATGTGTTGCTAGATACCGCTCATTACTTATGTTCCTAAATCGGTTTAGGGACATTGCCAACGTTACAAGAACCTATAGGGTCACACGCATAAAGGCAATTAGATGGAGATTAGGCTCATATGATGAACCATGAGGATTAGGTTCATGGGATGAACCAAATTGGATTAAGAGTAATCCAAATTAGACTAATTGAGTTAGACTCAAGTTGATTCAAGTGTTGAATGAGTCTAATTTAGATTTGATTCATCAAATCAATTTAAATTAATGAATAGAGATTCATTAAATTAAATTGACTTGAGTTAAGTGGTTAGATTTGATTAATCATGGGAGATTAGAGGTCAAGTTTGACTTGACTTGAGAGGGAAGATGAAAGGTCAAGTTTGACTTGACCAAATGTCATATCATGATGATTACTTGGCATGGCCGGCCAATGATGATGCTCCACTTCATCATTGACTTATCATGTGGTGCCACCTCATGAGGGAAACCAAGAGCCATGGGAGTTACATGCATGCATGTAACCTCCCAAGCCTTGAAGTGGCCGGCCACTTTAGGAGTTTTGATGGTTGAATTCATTTGGTGAGTTACACACAACTTCATCTTCTTCCTTGGATCAACTTCCCTCAAGCTCTCCCTCTCTCCTTTTTCATCTTGTTGAGCATCTAAGGAGTGCTAGCACACTCAAGATTACTTTTCTCCACCTTTTGCTTGTGTGGATACCAATAGAGGAGTGTGCACTTGACGCTCTTGAGTTCCGGCGAACCTTTTGGACGAGCGAGATTTGCGAAGGGCGTCGCATCGAGGGTAACGTCCTTATCATATAGATCTAAGGTAGATCTAGGTTTTTATATAAGCACATACATGTTTTAGTTTTAATAAATCTTCATACGGATCCGTGGCCGGGGCTTCCGAGGTTTCCGCAACGAAAAAAGCGATATTTGCGGCTCGGAAAAACCCAACAGAAGGTCTTCTAGTCGAGTGATCGCGGCGAGCACTCAACTGATGGGATCATCAGTCGACTGATGGGCATGATCAGTCAACTGATGGTGGATCCGTTGGAACTTGTCCAGCATGGGTCAAGTCGTTATGAGACAATGACTACAGGACCAGTCGACTCATGGTCACGATCAGTCGACTGATTAGCACGAAATCAGCTCGATGCAGGTTATAAATGGAGCTCGAGATGATAGATTTTGCAAGAGTTTTTGGGGAGATTTTTGAGGGGAATTGCTGCTGCATTTGCAGTCCTTCAAGAGTCAAACCAAAGCAAGCAACAAACAAAAGCGATCAAAGCCATTTGTGTAAAGTTTTTTTTTCATATTGTCTTTGTATTTGCTTGTACTTTTGTATTACATTGTAATTGCTTGTACGAGGTTTCTCCACCTCTGACTTATTGTCGAGAAGGAGTTTTGTTAGTGTCGTGCGCATAACACGAGCTTGTTAAGTTCACCCTGTGGAGTCAGAACCCTAAGGTTCCGAACCACGTATATTGTCGCGTATTGTGTGTGTGCTTGTGTATTCGTTTTCATTACTATTATTTCCGCTGTGTATTAACTAGTATTATAGACAAGCACATACAAGAACGAATGAATTCCATCACCACCACGCGATTTAGGCTATTCACCCCCTTTAGCCGGCCACCTATCCTCCAACACCAGCTCCAGTCGATTACCCTCCATGGCAGTCGATTGCTCAAGGGCAGTTGACTGCCCATATATAGAAGTCGACCTCATGTGGCACATGACATCAGTCGATCCTTCAATCGACTACTGACCAATCGACTGCTATGAGTTGACTAGGCTGTCAAGTGTCAAACACTTGGCCAGTCGACTGATCCATAATCCTAGTCGACTAATAAACATTAAATATGAGGTTTAATTCAAGTATGATCCCCTCATACTTGATAGACCACCCTTAGCTTAGACCTAAGCCTTCTAGCCTCCTTCATTAGCCTTACACCTATCGGATCCCTCAAAGTCCTCCATGACTTGTTCATCCATATACTAGCCTTTAGGTGCTTCCATCAGCTATTGTCATGCTAACTGGTTCTATTTGCCAAGGTACATTTGGACTTACGCTCCAAGACAAACACTTGGACTTTACACTGGCAAATATTGGACTTATGCCGCTAAGACAACATGCTTGGACTTTACGTCGCCAATATCACATCCTTGGACTTCCCAATTGCCAAGCATCAATACTTGGACTTTCACTTCCAAAGTTCACTTGGATTTTATGCCGCCAAGACTACACACTTGGATTTATGCCACAAAGACTATACCTTTGGACTTTCCTTGCCAAGTACCCATGACTTGGACTTTACCATTGCCAAGACCGATGCTTGGACTTTACCATTGCTAAGACCCATGATTGGACTTTTCCTTTGCCAAGACCTATGCTTGGACTTTCCATGACAATCATATTGTCAATTATTTTGTCAAACATCAAAATACTACTCGAGTCAAACTTGAGTCTTGCCAATCGTTACCTGGGCCGATTTCACCAACAATCTCCCCCTTTTTGATGTTTGACAAAACCTTTGAGTTAGGCTACCTAACTCAAGCCATCAATTCTCCCCCTTTTTGATAGACATCAAAAAGTCTCCCCCAAGGGTACCAATGTCTTATATCTTAATGAGATCCTTTACTCTACCTCTTGGTCCAAAATCATCTTGGATGCCTTCACTCTTCCTAGTGATAAATCACATATCACTAAATGAGAGACAATCCTCACTATTCTCCAACTCTCCCCCTTTGAGGAAAAAAACTCATCCATCATCCCTCGATGGATAACCTCCCCCTAAAGGTTTGCTCCCCCTTGACCATTGCACCAACAATGTTCTTGGAGAGACCCTAAGCCAATAAGAACTCTGAATAATCCAAATTAAGGGTAATGATTCAACATTTAACTTTCACCTCCCTTAAAATTTATTTTTCACCCTAAACACCTCTCCTAATTCATTTTCTAATGAAATTTTCCCTCCCAATACTTTCCAAAACATATCCTAGGGTTTGGAGCAGTTAGGGTAGCCTAAACTTGTTGATAAATAACTAAACAAACCTAGTTCAGCTAAAATTAGCCTAACAATGACTCATTAGGAAAACCACAATCATCGACTCACCTTACATCAAGCCATTGACTGGAGCATTCCAAAACGTAAAATCAGAAATTAGCAATACGTAACTGGAACGAAGTACAATCGAAATCCATAAATAAATATATGTAATTTGAAAAATCTTGAAATTTCATACATATATTGCCTATGTCAAATACAATGGGAGAAAAATAGTTTTAAAATAAAATACCCATTAAATTTTGAGATCGATACAAAGTTCAAAACCAATGACAACTTCAATGTTTTGAGTCCACTTTGTATCAACTTCATCAATGGTGATTGCAAAAGATAAACTTCACCAAGGTTTTCTAAAATAATTTTAAAATGTGTTTGAAAACCTATTTTCAACCATGGTTTATGGGCTAGATGTACATGACTCGTACATTAGCTTTCCTTATAATTCATCATTGGTATACTATAAGTTTGAGTTCATCTAGATGCAATAACTATGCATGCACTTTGAACTTAACTCATTTTCCTATCATCTCACATGTGTCTAGAGTGTATCAATACACACACATGTCAATCTAATGTTCTTGTGAGATTTTCTAGGCAACTTCATTTGATTCCCTTATACTTGGGACTTCAAATCATGCCATTGTCCTTAAATAAATTTTAATTAACCTAAATGCATGAATTACGATCATGACATATAAGATAGCATAATTAAGTATGTGCCAATGATACATGATGTCATGCCATAAAGTTGTAACCTAAGTACAATATGACATTAAAATTAACCCTAAGCATTATCATGATATTTTAAATAATTAAATGAAATATAATGTCATAACATGACACATGGCAAACAAAATATGGCAAATAAAATGAAAAGGCATAGGAATATCTAAATTTTAATATAATTTCCATTTGTTAAAATTAAACCCAATTTTCCATAATACCAAATCTCCCAAGTGTGTCAAAAACCCAAAATGACACACCATGACTCTAAGATCTCATTGTGAAAATTTTGATCAATTTTTTATACTTATAAATTCATATTGGAACATCCTAAAATCTTTTAGGATAAAAAATCCAAACTCATTTCCAAGGTATCCCATAACCTTGAAAAAGTTCTAAAGTGCCAACTTTGCTATGGTTAGGTTAACTAACTTACCAATTCAAGTTGACACACCCTCCTAGGAATCCAATACCTATTGGAGCTCCTTGGGTTTACTAGATACTCACTAGGGATAACTTCCCTAAGTTCCTTTCTAATGCCCCTCCTAGGCTTTGTAGCCTTGGTCATTTGGATTTTGCCTAGGTCAACTCTAGGAATAGCTTCCCTTGTGACATCCTTGGTAGCCTCCCTAGGTTTCTTTGAAACCTTGGCCACTGGGTACTTATCATGATTAACCTTAGGGATGACTTCCCTAGTACCCTTAGTTTTTCTTGACTTATTGGTGATTCCATAGTCAAATATAATGATATGATAGGTTGGCACAACCTCCTTGGACTTAGGCTTGTGACCCAAGCCTTAATTTCCTATCCTTGAAAGGCTCTTACCTCATAAACCCTAGTTTTTTATCATTAGACCCATTAATTGAATTTGTCATTTTTGCAAGAGCCTTTTCTAATTTCTTAAGCCTTAACCTCAAGGCTTGATTTTCTACAACTAATGTCTCATATTTTGAATTTTCATTTGTTCTTTGGGCATTGTTCCTCCTTTTAGGCATATGCCTACCTTGTTAGTTATATATGAAAGGTGTCCTAAGGCAATAGCCTTATGTTTAAACCATTTATATGATAAATGAAGATTCACTATTTGAGTATACATGTTGTCATATATTTGATTAGATCTTAAACTCATTTACTGAATGTCCACAATACGATTCACAGAATGAGAGAATTTGTGATTGGATCACAACTAGTGAGTATCTCTACATATGTAATTGTGATGTATTGGAATTATCCCTAGTTAATGAATTGATGGATTTGGACACCATCAATTTTGTTGAGACTAGCACGAGGTATACTCTTTGGTGTATCTAAGCAGCTGATTCTCACTAGCTGGAGACATTGTGATGTCCGGAGTTAAACGTGGATGCTAGTTATGGTAACTAATTCATTGGAGTGACCAGCTGTAAGACTTCATATGGTTCTCTGCATATATGGATATGTCAATGAAGTCCTTATTGCAGCTTAAGTGCGATGTTCCTTTGACTTGCGGTATTCAAGTCATCTTGGTCATGGAGACTTATGCTTTGACATCTTAATCAAGCATCTCCAAGGAGATATGGACCCAAGATGATTGGGTATAAATCGAAGTGCCCGAAGGTGTTTGAATAACCTATAAAGGATTCAACACTCCTTGTGGGGAGATGTATACCCAGGGTCTCTTGTTGGATTGTTACTAAAGTCTTTGGCTAAAACATTACATGTTTAGAGTAATGTACTCTCTTTTTTTTATTAAAAGGTAAATATATATCTTCAAAATAAGGTACAAACACATCCATACTCCTAGGTCCTAGCTCCGGTTATGTCTGACAAAGTGTCAGATATGAGCAAGGAGCCCTAGTAGGGTATGGCTCCAAGATACAATACAATCCGAACTCAAAACAGAAAGTGTCCTATCCTCTAGTTGTGCTCTCATCCCTCACATGAATCAGGGATCTTGTGACAACCAGTGTCCCTCCTCACTCGCTGGGTGTCCCCAGTGTATCCTCAGAATATGTGCTCTCCATCACCACAGCCCGCATATCCAGAAGCTAAGTGGCCGACGCGACATCATCCTCATCTCTCTGTCCTCCATCCTCCAAAAGCCACTTTAAGCAAGTCGTCAGCTATCAACGGATTTGACGTGTCTTTACAGTAGCCGTTACTACGGACTAGATAGGCCATTCAGGTGGGCCTATTCATCTACTATAGGCTTTTTGGCAACACCTCAGCCATCAATGGATTTGGTGTGTCTTTACCACAGTCGTTATCAGCGGACTAGATAGGTCATCCTGGTAGACCTATTCACCATCTCCTCTATGTCCTCTCATCAATCCAAACCATGCCATGCCACTCATCAAAAGAGCACAAAACCTCTCATCAATTCAAAAGATGCCACACATCAACCCGTTTTTTTTCTTCCAAAAATGGTTTAGGGTTTGGAAACCCTAACCCTAAACCCTAACCTCTACCACGATTCTTTTAAAAAAAAATGGGTTAGGGTTTGGAAACCCTAACCCTAAACCCTAACCTCTACCACATTTTTTTTTCCAAAAATGAGTTAGGGTTTGGAAACCCTAACCCTAAACCCTAACCTCTACCATGGTTTTTTCCCCCAAAAATGGGTTAGGGTTTAGAAACCCTAACCATAAACCCTAACCTCTACCACAGTTTTTTTTTTCCAAAAATGGGTTAGGGTGTAGAAACGCTAACACTAAACCCTAATCTCTACCACATTTTGTTTTCTTCCAAAATCGGGTTAGGGCTTGGAACCCTAACCCTAAACCCTATCTACACAAAATGGGGATTAGGGTTTGGAACCCTAACCCTAAGCCCTATCTACACAAAAATGGGGTTTAGGGATAAGAACCCTAACCCTAAACCCTATCTACACAAAATGGGGTTTAGGGTTTGGAAGCCTAACCCTAAATCTTATCTACTAAAACGGGGGTTGGGCCTTGGAACCCTTAGCCCTATCTACACAAAATGGGGGTTAGGGTTTGGAACCCTTGTTGGGAAGTTGCTTCGGAGGCTCATTGGCTCCCATGTCCCTGGATTAAAATTTTCACTAATGAAAGAATTAATCCGGATGGGATGAGTTTCCTTAGACATACCCAATTCGTCGTCGTGCTAACAACTTGAGTGGTCGCTTGAACAAACTAGTTGTTCAAGCAACACAACTCTTCTAGTTGGTTAGCCGGGGAAGAGACGACGGACGGATCGCCAGTTTTTGTGTTTGTCTTCGGGGTCCATGATTATACAAAATATATACATACACACACATGTATAATCAACACATAAAAGAACATGCTCAGATCTGAAAATAAAGTTGTAAAACTTTATACCTTACGATCTTCTACCGTATGTCCTATCCTCTTCGTGGACGACGTGTGGACGAAGATCCTCCACGAGTAGAAGGCTTCTAGATCGCGTTCTTCCCTTCCTTGTCCGCTGCGAACACAGAGAAGAACCAACAATACCTTTCCTTTCTAGAACCGGCCACCAAACTAGGGAGTTTGATGCAACCACCGGCCAAGGAACAATTGGATGAAGTGCCGACCACCAATGCAATGTTTCCGCCGGCCACCTAGAGGTAAGAGAAGCGCCGACCACCAAGTGTTGGAGAGCTGCCGGCCACCAAGGAGCAAGGGAGGAGGAAGAAGAGAACCGGCCAAGGATGAGTAGAGGGAGAGGGACGCCGGCCAAAAACCTAGGAGGAACAAGAACCTTGTCGCCCACTTCTAGCTGCCCAAAACCCTAGCCGCCTCTAGGGTTTGTGTTTGCCGCCCACTTTGAGAAGAGCCAAACCCTAATTTCCCAAAATCTTATTGCCGCCCAAGCCTTAGCCTCTATTTATAGAATAGGGCTTAAGCCTCCTTTAATCTCCACCGTCGGATCTAGGGATTTAATCTCCACCATCGGATCTAGGGTATTATCCCAACCGTCGGATCTAGGGTTTCATCCCAACCGTCGATTCTAGGATTTCATCCTAACCGTCGGATCTAGGGTTTCATCCCAACCGACGATTCTAGGATTTCAACCTAACCATCGGATCTAGGGATTTAATCCCAACCGTTGGTTCTAGGGTTTCATCCCAACCATCGGATCTAGGGTTTCATCCCATCTGTCGATTCTAGGATTTCATCCTAACCGTCGGATCTAGGGTTTTAATACCAACCGTTGGTTCTAGGGTTTCATCCCAACCATCGGATCTAGGGATTCATCCCAACCGTCGGTTCTAGGTTTTGTTTTACATCCTTGGATCTAGACTTCACGAGGATTATATTAGGCTACGATAGGGACCATAAGGACAAGTTGGATCTTGGCCACCCGATGGATCGGAACCACACAAACTTGATCCATCAATGATGTTCCATTCCACTAGAGGATCATCATTGAACTACCTCACCAACCCCCAAAAATCAATATGGGCTCCATATATTATTTGTACATTCATCTCCCCGTGTTTAAGATATCGAATGTCCGTCAATTAATCGATTTACTGACCATCAATTAATTAACATCTAACTCCTCGAGTAGTACCACTCAACCTTATCATCATGTTGACTAAGTCAACCAGCTGGGTTTACATGATGAACCTTATGAGCTCCTCAAGGGGACATCATCAACCTAATATATAGGACACGGTTTCCTCCTATAATCAACGGCACACCATGTAAATAATATTATTTCCCAACTTACCGGGCATATTGATTTAATCCATCTAAATCTCACCCTCTAGTAAATCAAAGAAATAAATACTAAGTACATGTGCCCGTTATTATATCGGGATTAAGAGCATGTACAACATAATATCCGAGGTCCGATTCAATTATGAAGTCAGCAATTAATTGAATCACCTCTATGTCGGTCCTGCTCAATACACCTAAGTGTACTAGTGTAACTTTATGTTCAAGACAAAACAATACCAAGCGACACTACAACCATGCCAATGGTTTGTCCAAAACCATCTTGGTTGTGAGCCTCTACTTATATTCTACAAGATACTGATAACATGATCTTCTGTGCCACACCAAGCACCATATTATCTACAATGTAAAATATTAGACAATATAAACACATATAATAAATATATAAAGTGCAAACAATGATCATGTGATTCTTTTTTCAAAATAAAATGTTCATACAAAAAGAGCTAGGCTTTCAGTATACATTCCAACAATCTTCCACTTATACTAAAAGACTATGCCGTCATCACTCTGCCATACATCTGATCCCCATGTCCTCCACATGCCTATCAAATGCTTTCGCTAGAAGGGCCTTAGTTAATGGATCTGCCAGGTTATCCTCTGATGCAATCTTGGTGATAGCAACTTCTCCTCGCTTTACGATCTCTCGTATAAGGTGGTACTTGCGCTCTATGTGTTTACTCGCCTTATGGGCTCGTGGTTCCTTAGAGTTTTCAACTACACCACTGTTATCACAATAAATTGTGATAGTTCTGGGCAAACCAGGAATCACATCCAAGTCCATCAAGAAGTTCCTGAGCCATACAACTTCTTTGGCTGCCTTAGAGGCCGCCACATACTTAGCTTCCATGGTAGAGTCCGCCACGCATTTCTGCTTGACACTCCTCCATACTATGGCTCCACCTCCAAAAGTAAACACAAACCCCAAGGTAGACTTACTCTTGTCCCTATTTGATTGGAAATCCGAATCCGTGTAACCCACAGGGACTAATTGATCTGCTCGGTAAACCAGCATATAATCTCTAGTCCTTCTCAGGTACTTCAATATATGCTTTACCGCAGTCCAATGTCCCTATCCAGGATTACTCTGATATCTGCTAACCATGCCCATGGCAAAATAGATATCCGGTCTCGTACATAGCATAACATACATAAGGCTTCCTACTGCCGAAGCATAAGGAACCACCTTCATGTCCTCTATCTCCTTTGATGTTTTTGGACACATCTCTTTAGATAAAGGAACTCCATGCCTAAAAGGTAGAAAACCTTTCTTGGAGTTCTGCATGCTAAAACGAGCAAGGATAGTGTCAATGTATGAAGCTTGAGATAAGCACAACATCCTTTTCTTGCGATCCCTTATAACTTTGATCCCAAGGATGTGTCCCACTTCTCCCAAGTCCTTCATGTCAAACTGTTTTGACAACCATACCCTTACGTCTGATAACACTTTGATATTGTTGCCAACTAACATAATGTCATCTACGTATAGTACAAGAAACACCACTACGTTTCCATCACATCTCTTGTATACACAAGGCTCATCCGAACTTTGAATAAATCCATATGACTGGATTACCTCATCAAAGCGGATGTTCCAAGATCTAGAAGTTTGCTTCAATCCATAAATGGACCGATTAAGCTTACAAACAAGATGCTCTTTACCTTTAGCAATGAATCCCTCTAGCTTCCGCATATAGATGTTCTCCTCATGACTTCCGTTAAGGAAAGCTGTCTTGACATCCATCTGCCAAATCTCATAATCCATATAAGCAGCTATAGATAAGAGAATCCGGATAGACTTAAGCATGGCTACCGGTGAAAAGGTCTCCTCATAATCGATACCCTCTTTCTGAGTATACCCTTTCACAACAAGCCTAGCTTTGAAGGTCTCAACCTTCCCGTCTACTCCTCTCTTTCTCTTGTAGATCCACTTGCATCCAATGGTTTTTACACCATTGGGTGGTTCTACTAGCTCCCAGACCTAATTAGAATCCATAGATTCTAACTCTGAATTCATTGCTCTTTGCCAAGATACCGCATCTCTATCTTGGATTGCCTAGTCATATGTCCAGGGATCAGGTTCATGTTCACTAGGGACTAAGTCCGAAGACTCTCCCAAAAACATGAATCTCTTGGGTTGTCTAACAACCCTCCCACTACGACGAGGTGGCTCCTGTGTATGCTCTGTGACACGCGGTGCAGTGACTTGTGGTGTCTCCTCTTATACCGGTGGTACTGAAGTCGGGACTTCCCTGTCAACTCCTCAAGAACAATCCTACTCTTGGGCTTGTGGTTCATTACATAATCCTCCTCTAGAAATCTGGCGTTCGTGCTAATGATCACCCTCTGATCTCTAGGATTATAAAACAAACCACCTTTCATTCCCTTAGGGTAGCCAACAAACATGCACATACATGCGAGGTTCGACTTACGGCCATCGACCTTGGCACATGTCTTTGGACTCCCCATATCGAATATGTCTCGGACTAGGCTTTCGCCCGATCCACAATTCTCTGAGAGTAGAAGTGCGATTTAGATGGAACCAAGTTGAGTGTACATTGTCGTATCCAGGCATACCCCGAACAAAATAGGTAACTTCGAGAATAACTCATCATCGATCGACCATCTCCATAAGAGTCCTATTCCTTCGCTCCGCACACCATTCTGTTTGGGGTGTGCGGTGCGGATAATTAGGATTGAATCTCGACCTCGATAAGTAACTCCTACACTCTCCCCAGAGGTACTCGCCACCATGATCAGATCGTAATGTCTTGATACTTTTACCTTGACGGTTCTCCACATCAGCCTTGAATTCTTTGAACCTGTCAAAGCATTCAGACTTGCGGCGCATCAAGTAAATGTATCCATATCTTGAATAATCGTCTATAAAAGAGATGAAATATTCAAAACCACCTCTTGCCTGGATAGACATAGGACCGCATAAATCAGAATGAACCAATTCTAACACATCTTTGGCTCTATACCCCTTGGCCTTGAAAGGCCTCTTGGTCATTTTACCTTCCAAGCAAGATTCGCAGGTTGGGAGATCCTCCACCACTAATGAACCCAAAGGTCCATCAGCTATCAACCTTTGAATTCTGCTTAGGTTAATATGACCAAGCCTTAGATGCCAAAGATATGTCTGGTTCATTTGCGAAGGTTCTTTTCTCTTATTAGACTTAGAAGATGAGTTATTGACTTCTATATGCATCGTGGGAGTTTTCGGTTCAAGAGTATATAAATTGCCAACCAATGTACCAGAACAGATAATCTCCCTATTCCTTTTTATAACCACTTTGTCATTAAAAGAAACAGAATATCCATCCAAAAACAATTTAGAAACTGAAATTAAATTCTTTCTAAAAGTAGGTAGATAAAGACAATTTCTCAAAACCAAAACTTTATTCCTATCAAAAGATAAATAAACGTCTCCCACTGCAATAGCCGCCACCTTTGAAGCATTTCCCATGAAGACGGTAATCTCTCCCTCAGCTAGTCGTCGGGTTTCCTGGAACCCCTGCAAAGTATTGCAGACATGATCAGTGGCTCTTGTATCTACACACCAGGCACTAGTAGATAACATCGCTAAACATGTTTCAACAACTAAACAAGAAGATATACCATTGTTCTTTTGGCGAGGACAGTCCGCCTTCCAATGTCCAGTCTGCTTGCAAGTGAAGCACTTGCCTTTCGGCTTCTTCAATCCTGCCTGAGGTCCCATTGCCACTTTCTTTGCTCCACCTTGTTTCTTCTTCTTCTTACCTTTCAGTTTAGAGGAAGAAACCTTCTGAGAAACCATGGCTTGAGCACTTTGACGAAAAAGTCCCTCTGCCGCCTGGAGTTCTGTCAGAAGATCCGCCAACGAATACAACCTCTTGTTCATGTCGTAGTTAAGCCGGAACTGCTCAAAACTCCTAGGTAGAGACTGGAGAATGATATCGACCTGGGTTTCCCCATCGATCTCAGCTCCTAGGACTTCCATCTCATTAAGATGAGCCATCATCTTGAGAACATGATCCCTAACGGGTGTTCCCTCGATCATGGTGGTCGTCATCAAGTTTCTCATCGCCTCCTTCCTAGCCGCCCTACTCTGATGTCCGAAAAGTTCCTTGAGATTTACCATCATGTCATAAGCTGTGGCCATGGCCTGATGCTGATGTTGCAGCACATTTGACATAGATGCCAAAATGTAACACCGCGCCATCTCATCTGCCTTGATCCATTTCTTATAACTATATCTCTCCTTTTCATCAGAGTCATCGGTGGGCTTAGGAGGACAGACCTCGAAGAGTACAAATTTGTACTCCTCCGCAGTTAAGACAATATCCAGGTTTCTTTTCCAATCAATGTAGTTTGGACCAATAAGTTTGTTTTCTTTTAAAATCACAGCAAGTGGGTTGAAAGCCATTTGAAAATCCTAAAAATCACAATGATCAAAATATTAGATTTCAAATATTATTGATTCCTCAAAACAATAAAATTCCGAAATCAACCAACACCTCAAATCACTGAGAATTTCGTATGCCACGCTGTGTGGACGTATACGAATTCTACATTTGTAAGAGGAGGTTTTACCCATTAATTTTATTATCTTGTCAACCTTACTTTTTGACAAATAAAATTAATAGTTTGTTCCTCTTTGGCCCTACAAATAAAAGCAGTGACTCCGATGGGGAGGATACTTCTATTTGCATCTAAGTGTGCACCATTACATGATACTAAGGGAATTATTTCGGATTATGTGCCTTATCGCTGTGGAAGTACACATGCTTCTAGATAATTTCCTATAACTATTATTTGACCTAGTGATCCGCAAACAAACCCGTCCGCAGGGAGGAAGGTACTCAGAGCCGACACACAGGTTTGTTGCATCACACGTCAAATTGTAATGGAGGCCGCGGGAATTAATTAAAATGTCCCTCTCCCACTTAGTAAATTGAAAATGAGGAATTTTAAAATATACACAACATGCATATAAAACAAATAAGCAATAAATATGGAAAAAATAGAATTTTTCAAACTATTATGGCATTGTCCTCCAATATGCATCCCGTCGTGTCGCCACCTCGTCCGCTCCATCTTTTCCCGTGCGCAAGTCACCAAAGATATCCGAGCCGAGATTAAGCTATTTTAATTTACATCCATCGATCCTATACTCCACGAAGGAGTGTACAAATAATCTAAATTGAAAGTAAACTAAAAATGAGCTGCTAAACAATGCCGTATTTAATTACAAAAATTAAATACTAATCTAGCCTCGTCAACCCCGAGGATTCAAATAATAAATATTTACACACATCCAATCACATACACACATATGGCCATAATAGTTGGATCTTATGCCTGCAACCAAAGAGTTAAACTACGCATATCCTACTATTATCTGGCACATATAATATATGAAAAAGTGCATAAAAATTAATCGAATCCTAAACACACAAAATCGGAAACCGTGGCTCTGATACCAGTTGTTGGGAAGTTGCTTCAGAGGCTCATTGGCTCCCATGTCCCCGGATTAAAATTTTCACTAATGAAAGAATTAATCCGGATGGGATGAGTTTCCTTAGCACAACCAATTCGTCGTCGTGCTAACAACTTGAGTGGTCGCTTGAACAAACTAGTTGTTCAAGAAACACAACTCTTCTAGTTGGTTAGCCACAGAAGAGACGACGAACGGATCACCGGTTTTTGTCTTTGTCTTCGGGGTCCATGATTATACAAAATATATACATACGCACACATGTATAATCAACACATAAAAGAACATGCTCAGATCTGAAAATAAAGTTGTAAAACTTTATACCTTACGATCTTCTACCGTATGTCCTATCCTCTTCGTGGACGACGTGTGGACGAAGATCCTCCACGAGTAGAAGGCTTCTAGATCGTGTTCTTCCCTTCCTTGTCCGCTGCGAACAAAGAGAAGAACCAACAATACCTTTCCTTTCTTGAACCGGCCACCAAACTAGGGAGTTTGATGCAACCGTCGGCCAAGGAACAATTGGATGAAGCGCCGGCCACCAATGCAATGTTGCCGCCGACCACCTAGAGGTAGGAGAAGCGTCGGCCACCAAGTGTTGGAGAGCCGCCGGCCACCAAGGAGCAAGGGATGAGGAAAAAGAGAACCGGCCAAGGATGAGTAGAGGGAGAGGGACGCCGGCCAAAAACCTAGGGAGAACAAGAACCTTGCCGTCCACTTCTAGCCGCACAAAACCCTAGCCGCCTCGAGGGTTTGTGTTTGTCGCCCACATTGAGAAGAGCCAAACCCTAATTTCCCAAAATCTTATTGCCGCCCAAGCCTAAGCGTCTATTTATAGAATAGGTCTTAAGCCTCCTTTAATCTCCACCGTCGAATCTAGGGATTTAATCTCCACCGTCGGATCTAGGGTTTTATCCCAACAGTCAGATCTAGGGTTTCATCCCAGCCATCGATTCTAGGATTTCATCCTAACCGTCGGATCTAGGGTTTCATCCCAACCGTCGATTCTAGGATTTCATCCTAACCATCGGATCTAAGGATTTAATCCCAACCGTTGGTTCTAGGGTTTCATCCCAACCATCGGATCTAGGATTTCATCCCAACCGTCGATTCTAGGATTTCATCCTAACCGTCGGATATAGGGTTTTAATCCCAACCGTTGGTTCTAGGGTTTCATCCCAACCATCGGATCTAGGGATTCATCCCAACCGTCGGTTCTAGGTTTTGTTTTACATCCTTGGATCTAGACTTCACAAGGATTATATTAGGCTACGATAGGGACCTTAAGGAGGAGTTGGATCTTGGCCACCCGATGGATCGGAACCACACAAACTTGATCCATCAATGATGTTCCATTCCACTAGAGGATCATCATTGAACTACCTCACCAACCCCCATAAATTAATATGGGCTCCATATATTATTTGTACATTCATCTCCCCATGTTTAAGATATTGAATGTCCGTCAATTAATCGATTTACTGACCATCAATTAATTAACATCTAACTCCTCGAGTAGTACCACTCAACCTTATCATCACGTTGACTAAGTCAACCAGCTGGGTTTACATGATGAACCTTATGAGCTCCTCAAGGGGACATCATCAACCTAATATATAGGACACGGTTTCCTCCTATAATCAACGGCACACCATGTAAATAATATTATTTCCCAACTTACGCATATTGATTTAATCCATCTAAATCTCACCTCGTAAATCAAAGAAATAAATACTAAGTACATGTGCCCGCTATTATATCGGGATTAAGAGCATGTACATAATATCCGAGGTCCGATTCAATTATGTAGTCAAGACTAAATCAATCACCTCTATATCGGTCCTGCTCAATACACCTAAGTGTACTAGTGTAACTCTATGTTCAAGATAAAACAATACCAAGCTACACTACAAACATGCCAATGGTTTGTCCAAAACTATCTTGGTTGTGAGCCTCTACTTATATTCTACAAGATACTGATAACTTGATCTTCTGTGCCACAACAAGCACCATGTTATCTACAATGTAAAATATTAGACAATATGCACACATATAATAAATATATAAAGTGCAAACAATGATCATGTGATTCTTTTTTCAAAATAAAATGTTCATACAAAAAGAGCTAAGCTTTCAGTATACATTACAAAAATCTCCCACTTATACTAAAAGCACATAGGCTTAGTAAGATCCTTTCCTACTCACAAAAGCCATACATCAAGAATTAGACATAGAGTAGTGAAATATTCATCTAGACAACATATAGGCATAGCATTCATATAAAAGTAGTGACATGATCATTTAAGAACATATAAGCATAGCATTCATATAAGAGTAGTGACATGATCATTTAGGAACATATAACTAGAATTCGTAAAACATAATAATCACATAGACATGAAAAGGGTATATGCAAGATGTTTTTTGAAAACATATATTTTATAAGTACTTAAACATAATCTCAACAAAGTGGGCCCGATATTGTACCACATACATCATCATCTTTGTGCGCATCCCTAAATAGACCCGAGGTAGCTAATCCCAAACCTACTAGGGTACTAGGTTCATACTATGACCGTCGACCTAGGGGCAACATAACATAGAAGGCCATCCTAGGCCCGTACTACGACCGTCAGCCTAGGGCAACTTAGGAGCCCTTCCCGTACTAGGTCCGTACTATGACCGTTGACCTAGGGGCACGTAGGAGCTCATCCCTTGGACCTTGCTAGGGTCCGGTACAAGCCATACAAAAGTAAAATAGCATATCATGTTCCTTATCATAACATATCATGTTCCATATCATAACATATCATATTCTTTATCATAACATATCAGGTTCCTTATCATAACATATCATGTTCCTTTTCATAACATAAAGAGTGCTCTTAGTCCCCATTCATAAGGAAGCATCTCTTAGGCATTTCATCATACATACTTGTACATCATGACACAATGAGCATAACATAAAAATACATTCATACAATTAACATGGACATAAGGTAGTAGCATAAACAAATCATAAACATACATTCATAAAATTAACATGAACATAAGGTGGTGGCATAAACAAATCATGCTATCATAAAGTCTAACTATCAACATGTTAACATTATATATAGATATATCATGGCATGGGAGACTCTTGGTGAGCATGAACAAGGTTTGGCCGAAACATCCAAGCGAGGGATCCTAAGAATTCAAACCCTAATTCAACTTGTACAAGGTCTAACTATCAACATGTTAACATCATATACTTATAAAACATGGCAAGGGGAATCATTGGTAGCCCAAACATGGTTTGGCCAAAACCCTAATGGAGGTTTCTAGGGATTCAAATGCTCAACAACTTACACAAAGCTTAACTAATATCATATTGACATCTCATATACATGTAGCATGGCATGGAGGATCATTAGAGGACATGAACATGGGTTGGCCGAAACCCTAAGGGAGGGTTCTTAAGAATTCAAACACTAAAACAACTTGTACAAGGTCTATCTAACATCATACTAACATCATATACATATATAGTATGGCATGAAACATCATTAACAAGCATAAACATGGGTTGGCCGAATCTTCATGGGCGCTCTTAACAATTCAAACCCTAAAACAACTTGTACAAGGTCTAACTAACAACATGATAACATCAATTACATATAGATCATGGCATGGAAGATCATTAGGAGCATAAATAGGGACTTGGCCGAAACTTTCAAGGAGGGGCATTGAAATCAAACACTCAAACAACTTGTAAAAAGCCTATCTATCAACATGTTATCATCATATACATACAAAACATGGCATGGAAAATCATTAGAAGCATAAAGGGGGTATTGGCCGAAACTTTCAAGGAGGTGCTTTGAAATCAAACACTCAAACTGCAAGGAGTTGCTTCGGAGGCTCATTAGCTCCCATGTCCCCGGATTAAAATTTTCACTAATGAAAAAATTAATCCGGATGAGATGAGCTTCCTTAGCACTACCATTTCATCGTCGTGCTAACAACTTGAGTGTTCGCTTGAACAAACTAGTTGTTCAAGCAACACAACTCTTCTAGTTGGTTAACCGCGGAAGAGACGACGGATGGATCGCCGGTTTTTGTGTTTGTCTTCGGGGTCCATGATTATACAATATATTTACTAATTTACACATGCATAATCAAAACATAAAAGAACAAGCTCAGATCTGTAAATAAAGTTAAAATAACTTTATACCTCAGGATCTTCTACCGTATGTCCTATCCTCCTCGTGGACGACGTGTGGACGAAGATCCTCCACGAGTAGAAGCCTTCTAGATCGCTTTCTTCTCCACCTTGTCCGCTGCGAACAAAGAGAAGAAACAACAAATACCTTCCTATCGAGAACCGGCCACCAAATTAGGGAATAAGGAACAATTGGATGATGGCCAACTTCAAGAAGTGTTGCCGCCGGCCACTCTAGGATGAAGGGAGGAAGATGAATGCCGGCCACCTATGGAAGGAGAACCGCCGGCCAAGGAAGAAGGGAGAGGCCTCTAGGATGGGCGCCGGCCAAGTGTTGATGGAGGAGGATGGGTGCCGACAATAAACTAGAAGGAAGAGTTGTCTCCCACTTGTTTTGCTCCAAAATCCTAGCCACCCAAAAACCCTAGCAGCCCACTTTTGGATGAGCCAAAACCCTAATTCCTAAATCAATTGATCATTGCCGCCCAACCCTAAGCTTTCCTTTTATAGAGTTAGGCTTAGGACTCCTTTAATCTCCACCGTCGGATCTAGGGATTTAACCTCTACCGTCGGATCTAGGGTTTTATCCCAACAGTCGGATCTAGGGTTTCATCTCAACCGTCGGATCTAGGATTTCATCCCAACTGTCGGATCTAGGATTTCATCCCAACCGTCGGATCTAGGGTTTTATCCCAACCGTCAGATCTAGGGTTTCATCCCAACCGTCGGATCTAGGATTTCATCCCAACCGTCGGATCTAGGGTTTCATCCCAACCGTCGGATCTAGGGTTTTATCCCAACCGTCGGATCTAGGGATTTAATCCTAACCGTCGATTCTAGGGTTTCATCCTAACCATCGGATCTTAGGGATTTAATCCCAACCGTTGGTTCTAGGGTTTCATCCTAATCATCGGATCTTAGGGATTTAATCCCAACCGTTGGTTCTAGGTTTTGTTTTATATTCTTGGATCTAGACTTCACAAGGATTATATTAGGCTACGATAGGGACCATAAGGAGGAGTTGGGTCTTGGCCACCCGATGGATCGGAACCACACTAACTTGATCCATCAATGATGTTCCATTCCACTAGAGGATCATCATTAAACTACCTCACCAACCCCCATAAATTAATATGGGCTCCATATATTATTCGTACATTAATCTCCCCGTGTTTAAGATATCGAATGTCCGTCAATTAATTGATTTACTGACCATCAATTAATTAACATCTAATTCCTCGAGTAGTACCACTCAACCTTTTCATCACGTTGACTAAGTCAACCAGCTGGGTTTACATGATGAACTTTATGAGCTCCTCAAGGGGACATCATCAACCTAATATATAGGACACGGTTTCCTCCTATAATCAATCGACGAAAGATGTAAATAATATTATTTCCCAACTTACCGGGCATATTGATTTAATCCATCTAAATCTCACCCTCTGGTAAATCAAAGAAATAAATACTAAGTACATGTGCTCGTTATTATATCGGGATTAAGAGCATGTACAACATAATATCCGAGGTCCGATTCAATTATGAAGTCAGCAATTAATTGAATCACCTCTATATCGGTCCTGCTCAATACACCTAAGTGTACTAGTGTAACTCTATGTTCAAGATAAAACAATACCAAGCTACACTACAACCATGCCAATGGATTGTTCAAAACTATCTTGGTTGTGAGCCTCTACTTATATTCTACAAGATACTGATAACTTGATCTTCTGTGCCACACCAAGCACCATGTTATCTACAATGTAAAATATTAGACAATATGCACACATATAATAAATATATAAAGTGCAAACAATGATCATGTGATTCTTTTTTCAAAATAAAATGTTCATACAAAAAGAGCTAAGCTTTCAGTATACATTACAAAAATCTCCCACTTATACTAAAAGCACATAGGCTTAGTAAGATCCTTTCCTACTCACAAAAGTCATACATCAAGAATTAGACATAGAGTAGTGACATATTCATCTAGACAACATATAGGCATAGTATTCATATAAAAGTAGTGACATGATCATTTAAGAACATATAAGCATAGCATTCATATAAGAGTAGTGACATGATCATTTAGGAACATATAACTAGAATTCGTAAAACATAATAATCACATAGACATGAAAAGGGTATATGCAAGATGTTTTTTGAAAACATATATTTTATAAGTACTTAAACATAATCTCAACAAAGTGGGCCCGATATTGTACCACATACATCATCATCTTTGTGCGCATCCCTAAATAGACCCGAGGTAGCTAATCCCAAACCTACTAGGGTACTAGGTTCGTACTATGACCGTCGACCTAGGGGCAACATAACATAGAAGGCCATCCTAGGCCCGTACTACGACCGTCGGCCTAGGGCAACTTAGGAGCCCTTCCCGTACTAGGTCCGTACTATGACCGTCGACCTAGGGGCACGTAGGAGCTCATCCCTTGGACCTTGCTAGGGTCCGGTACAAGCCATACAAAAGTAAAATAGCATATCATGTTCCTTATCATAACATATCATGTTCCATATCATAACATATCATATTCTTTATCATAACATATCAGGTTCCTTATCATAACATATCATGTTCCTTTTCATAACATAAAGAGTGCTCTTAGTCCCCATTCATAAGGAAGCATCTCTTAGGCATTTCATCATACATACTTGTACATCATGACGCAATGAGCATAACATAAAAATACATTCATACAATTAACATGGACATAAGGTAGTAGCATAAACAAATCATAAACATACATTCATAAAATTAACATGAACATAAGGTGGTGGCATAAACAAATCATGCTATCATAAAGTCTAACTATCAACATGTTAACATCATATATAGATATATCATGGCATGGGAGACTCTTGGTGAGCATGAATAAGGTTTGGCCGAAACATCCAAGGGAGGGATCCTAAGAATTCAAACCCTAATTCAACTTGTACAAGGTCTAACTCTCAACATGTTAACATCATATACTTATAAAACATGGCAAGGGGAATCATTGGTAGCCCAAACATGGTTTGGCCAAAACCCTAATGGAGGTGTCTAGGGATTCAAATGCTCAACAACTTTCACAAAGCTTAACTAACATCATATTGACATCTCATATACATGTAGCATGGCATGGAGGATCCTTAGAGGACATGAACATGGGTTGGCCGAAACCCTAAGGGAGGGTTCTTAAGAATTCAAACACTAAAACAACTTGTACAAGGTCTATCTAACATCATACTAACATCATATACATATATAGTATGGCATGAAACATCATTAACAAGCATAAACATGGGTTGGCCGAATCTTCATGGGCGCTCTTAACAATTCAAACCCTAAAACAACTTGTACAAGGTCTAACTAACAACATGATAACATCAATTACATATAGATCATGGCATGGAAGATCATTAGGAGCATAAATAGGGACTTGGCCGAAACTTTCAAGGAGGGGCATTGAAATCAAACACTCAAACAACTTGTACAAAGCCTATCTATCAACATGTTATCATCATATACATATAAAACATGGCATGGAAAATCATTAGAAGCATAAAGGGGGTATTGGCCGAAACTTTCAAGGAGGTGCTTTGAAATCAAACACTCAAACTGCAAGGAGTTGCTTCGGAGGCTCATTGGCTCCCATGTCCCCGGATTAAAATTTTCACTAATGAAAGAATTAATCCGGATGAGATGAGCTTCCTTAGCACTACCATTTCTTCGTCGTGCTAACAACTTGAGTGGTCGCTTGAACAAACTAGTTGTTCAAGCAACACAACTCTTCTAGTTGGTTAGCCGCGGAAGAGACGACGGACGGATCGCCGGTTTTTTTGTTTGTCTTCGGGGTCCATGATTATACAATATATTTACTAATTTACACATGCATAATCAAAACATAAAAGAACAAGCTCAGATCTGTAAATAAAGTTAAAATAACTTTATACCTCACGATCTTCTACCGTATGTCCTATCCTTCTCGTGGACGACGTGTGGACGAAGATCCTCCATGAGTAGAAGCCTTCTAGATCGCTTTCTTCTCCACCTTGTCCGCTGCGAACAAAGAGAAGAAACAACAAATACCTTCCTATCTAGAACCGGCCACCAAATTAGGGAATTTGGTGCAACCGCCGGCCAAGGATCAATTGGATGATGCGCCGGCCAACTTCAAGAAGTGTTGCCGCCGGCCACTCTAGGTTGAAGGGAGGAAGATGAATGCCGGCCACCTATGGAAGGAGAACCGCCGGCCAAGGAAGAAGGGAGAGGCCTCTAGGATGGGTGCCGGCCAAGTGTTGATGGAGGAGGATGGGTGCCGGCAATCAACTAGAAGGAAGAGTTGTCGCCCACTTGTTTTGCTCCAAAATCCTAGCCACCCAAAAACCCTAGCCGCCCACTTTTGGATGAGCCAAAACCCTAATTCCTCAATCAATTGATCATTGCCGCCCAACCCTAAGCTTTCCTTTTATAGAGTTAGGCTTAGGACTCCTTTAATCTCCACCGTCGGATCTAGGGATTTAACCTCTACCGTCGGATCTAGGGTTTTATCCCAACAGTCGGATCTAGGGTTTCATCTCAACCGTCGGATCTAGGATTTCATCCCAACTGTCGGATCTAGGATTTCATCCCAACCGTCGGATCTAGGGTTTTATCCCAACCGTCGGATCTAGGGTTTCATCCCAACCGTCGGATCTAGGATTTCATCCCAACCGTCGGATCTAGGGTTTCATCCCAACCGTCGGATCTAGGGTTTTATCCCAACCTTCGGATCTAGGGATTTAATCCTAACTGTCGATTCTAGGGTTTCATCCTAACCATCGGATCTTAGGGATGTAATCCCAACCGTTGGTTCTAGGGTTTCATCCTAATCATCTGATCTTAGGGATTTAATCCCAACCGTTGGTTCTAGGTTTTGTTTTATATTCTTGGATCTAGACTTCACAAGGATTATATTAGGCTACGATAGGGACCATAAGGAGGAGTTGGGTCTTGGCCACCCGATGGATCGGAACCACACTAACTTGATCCATTAATGATGTTCCATTCCACTAGAGGATCATCATTAAACTACCTCACCAACCCCCATAAATTAATATGGGCTCCATATATTATTCGTACATTAATCTCCCCGTGTTTAAGATATCGAATGTCCGTCAATTAATTGATTTACTGACCATCATTTAATTAACATCTAATTCCTCGAGTAGTACCACTCAACCTTATCATCACGTTGACTAAGTCAACCAGCTGGGTTTACATGATGAACTTTATGAGCTCCTCAAGGGGACATCATCAACCTAATATATAGGACACGGTTTCCTCCTATAATCAACGACACACCATGTAAATAATATTATTTCCCAACTTAGCGGGCATATTGATTTAATCCATCTAAATCTCACCCACTGGTAAATCAAAGAAATAAATACTAAGTACATGTGCCCGTTATTATATCGGAATTAAAAGCATGTACAACATAATATCCGAGGTCCCATTCAATTATGTAGTCAGTACTAAATTGAATCACCTCTATGTCGGTCCTGCTCAATACACCTAAGTGTACCAGTGTAACTCTATGTTCAAGACAAAACAATACCAAGCTACACTACAACCATGCCAATAGTTTATCCAAAACCATCTTGGTTGTGAGCCTCTACTTATATTTTACAAGGAACTGATAACACGATCTTCTGTGCCACACCAAGCACCATGTTATCTACAATGTAAAATATTAGACAATATGCACACATATAATAAATATATAAAGTGCAAACAATGATCATGTGATTCTTATTTCAAAATAAAATGTTCATACAAAAAGAGCTAGACATTCAGTATACATTCCAATAATCTCCCACTTATACAAAAAGACTATGTCGTCATCACTCTGCCATACATCTGATCCCCATGGCCTCCACATGCCTATCAAACGCTTTCGCTGGAAGGGCCTTAGTGAATGGATCCGCCAGGTTATCCTCTGATGCAATCTTGGCGACATCAACTTCTCCTCGCTTTACAATCTCTCGTATAAGGTGGTACTTGTGCTCTATGTGTTTACTCGCCTTATGGGCTCGTGGTTCCTTCGAGTTTGCAACTGCACCACTGTTATCACAATAAATTGTGATAGTTCTGGGCAAACCAGGAATCACATCCAAGTCCATCAAGAAGTTCCTGATCCATACAGCTTCCTTGGCTGCCTCAGAGGCTGCCACATACTCAGCTTCCATGGTAGAGTCCGCCACGCATTTCTGCTTGACACTCCTCCATACTATGGCTCCACCTCCAAAAGTAAACACAAACCCCGAGGTAGACTTACTCTTGTCCCTATCTGATTGGAAATCCAAATCCGTGTAACCCACAGGGACTAATTGATCTGCCCGGTAAACCAGCATATAATCCCTAGTCCTTCTCAGGTACTTCAATATATGCTTTACCGCAGTCCAATGTCCCTGTCCAGGATTACTCTGATATCTGCTAACCATGCCCACGGCAAAGCAGATATCCGGTCTCGTACATAGCATAGCATACATAAGGCTTCCTACTGCCGAAGCATAAGGAACCGCCTTCATGTCCTCTATCTCCTTTGATGTTTTGGGACACATCTCTTTAGATAAAGGAACTCCATGCCTAAAAGGTAGAAAACCTTTCTTGGAGTTCTGCATGCTAAAACGAGCAAGGATAGTGTCAATGTATGAAGCTTGAGACAAGCACAACATCCTTTTCTTGCGATCCCTTATAACTTTGATCCCAAGGATGTGTCCCACTTCTCCCAAGTCTTTCATATCAAACTGTTTGGGCAACCATACCCTTACGTCTGATAACACTTTGATATTGTTGCCAACTAACAAAATGTCATCTACGTATAGTACAAGAAACACCACTACGTTTCCGTCACATCTCTTGTATACACAAGGCTCATCCGGACTTTGAATAAATCTATATGACTGGATTACCTCATCAAAGCGGATGTTCCAAGATCTAGAAGCTTGCTTCAATCCATAAATGGACCGATTAAGCTTACATACAAGATGCTCTTTGCCTTTAGCAATGAATCCCTCTGGTTCCCGCATATAGATGTTCTCCTCAAGACTTCCGTTAAGGAAAGTTGTCTTGACATCCATCTGCCAAATCTCATAATCCATATTGTTAGGAATATTGGAATGGCTAGAGGGGGGGTGATTAGCCTTTCTTCTTTTCTACAAAAATGTTAGCGGAAGCAATACAAAATATAAACACAAATCAAAGCAAGAACAACGCTAACACCGGATGTACGTGGTTCGGAGATGACGCTCCTACTCCACGATAATCCGTAAGGTGGATTAGCCCTAATCAACCTTCACTATAACCTCCTTTGGATGAACCAAGGTGGAGAAACCTTTCTTACAATGCTCTCCTCTTCTTTACAATGATGGATGATCAAGAACAAGAGAAGAGGAGGATTTAAATCACTAAAAACACTTGGAAGGCTTGGTGAGCACGAGAGTATAGTTAGGAGCAAGAGCACTAGCTTCACCAAGCTCCCCATGGCCCCTTTTTATAGAAGAGGGGTTGTTTTTCCCGTTGGGCGTCGATCAGTCGACTGATGCATACCATCGATCATCAACCAGCGACTTAACGCGATCTCCGTGGAGATTCGTAGCTGCAATCTCCAACGGCTAGGTGATCAGTCGACTGATCCCTCCATCAGTCGACTGATGGGGTGATCGGTCGAGTGATCAAGGCAGCAGTCGAGTGAGACTGCATTCTGTGGCGATATTTCCCTTGATCGATCCGATCGATGGATGCCCTTGGCGATCGTGATCGCGGCCCGATCATTGCTCGACCTAAGGCGATCGATAGTCGTGGTTTCACCTGACTCGAAAACGCTGACCGATCGGTGATACATCGTATCAGTCGACTGATACTCATCAAGTATGAGTAATTCATACTTGATTTTATACCCTAGACCTAGACTCAACCTTCTAGCTCCTCAATAAGCCTTGCGCCTTCAGGATCCCTCCGAGTCCGCGACTTGTTCATCCTTTGCGCTTTGCTTCCAAGAGCTTCCTTCGGTTTCGTCATGTCTTGGGTTGCCAAATGCTTGGACTTTACGCCGCCAAGACTACAAGCTTGGACTTATGCTGCCAAGACTTTACTTTGGACTTCCTTTGTCAAGGTTCACTTGAACTCTACGCTGCGAAGACTACAAGCTTGGTGTTATGCCGCCAAGTCCATCCCTTGGACTTCCTTTGCCAAGATCATACTTGGACTTCCTTTTACCAAGTCTTCATCCTTGGATTTCCCTGTCACTTAAACACATTCGCAATTAGTTCACAAGATATTGCCTAACTTAGATGATTAGCCAAACATCAAAACATAAAAATGCTTGGAGCATTGTTGCACCAACAATCTCCCCCTTTTTGATGTTTGACAATCATTTAAGTTAGGTCTTTAAAGATACACACATAATCATCTAACTTAAGCATTCCTTCTCCCCCTTTGACATACATCAAAAAGAGAAGGATGAAAGAATTTAGAGTGTTGGATCTTGGACTAAGGTATTAGATTGAAATTAAGCTCCCCCTTAATCCAAGATAGGATGTAAATTACATTTGAAGCAAAGCATAATCTAAAATTCAAAAGTTAAATCCTAACTTAGCACCAACAATGGTTTTGGGGATAAAAGGATAGAATTTATTGAAACTCCCCCTAAACCACTGTATTAAGCAGTCCTAAAACTCATTTATACGCAATATTATCATACTAGAGTGTTAGGACATCAAAAATACACCAAATATCAGAAAATGGAGCTTATTATCAGAAAATCATTTGCTACTCTAAATCGAAATTTCAAATTTTTCACCATTTTCTGCGTAGAAATTCCAGAAATCTCGAAAAATCACGAAATTTTGCGTACACATTTCTAAAATCATACTTTATTAAGGAAAAATAATTTGAAAAATATATGTTTTCCAGATTTTAAGATTGATACAAATTTGGAAACTTACAAAAGTTCTCAAGAATTTTCAAACATTGTATCACTTTTGTGATTCATTTGAAAACTGTTTTCCAAAACATAATGAACATAGTTTAAAATATATATGATTTGGAATTTCCAACCATGTTCTTAGAGCTATGTACTCATTACTTGAATACAAGCCTTCCCAATGGTTGGTCCATAAGGTATTTATGTCTCTAGGTGTGTCATTGGCTCATAGTAATGCATCATAATAAGCATGATGAGCCAAGTACACCTTTCCCTATCATCTCACATGGTTCTAAGTGTCTCAATACAAAAATCAAGGTTTCTTAATGTTGGGTTTCCGGCACCGCGGCGTGTGTGTGTTCGATCATGTTTCGTAAACATGAGTACAGCGGAAGCAATTAAAAATAATAAATCTATATTTATTACAACACACACAACACACGCATTCTATTACAACAAGTGTAGACATAACCGTAAATTAAAATTAGCAATAAAAGGAAATTAAACTACGTTATACCTTTCGTATGACGTGTAGCGGGAACGGCATCAACCGGAACGATCCTCGTAAGAATCGTCTCTATCCGTATCCACGCCGAGCTCCTCGGGATGACTTCGCCAAGCCACAAGCTTCGTCTTCGTACGGGTTACTAGCCTCGTGTTGAAGACGACGTGATCGAGTGATGATCACTATCCGAATCCAAATTCGGACCTAAAAACAAGTCCTCAAGACTCGCTTCTCCGGAGAGGTATTCGTCAACCGATTGACGAATCCTTCGTCCTCCACCTCAGAGGATTACCGGAGATCAAATCCCCGGTATGTTAGCCGCTGTCGGATCACTAACCGTCGTCCAAACGACGCTCCGACGAGAGGAGAAGAAGCTGTCCAGAAAACTGGACAGCTTGGTGGAGGAGTAGGCGCCGGCCAAAACAAGGAGAGAAAAGGCTCACCTTGATGCCGAACCTATAGGAGATCACCGGAGGGTCGCCGGAGGTTCACCGGCTGGAGCTTGGACGCCGGCAAGGGTCTTGGACGGCGGCACAAAGCTGGGCGACGGCAGCTTTAGGGTTGGCGCCGATTAACTCCTCCAAGGAGTGGGCGGCAACTCAAGGGGGGGCTAGGGTTTGGATTAGTTAGGTATTAACAATCCCTTAAGCCCACTTTTATAGAGAACTAATTCTCTTAATGGTTAATGGATCATATCCATAAAGCCCGTTAACCCGCTCCATTAAGATAAGTTAAAATAAACCAAACCATGATGGTTTATTTTAAGTTAAAACGAACGAACCAACTTTGGTTCATTCGTTTAAAATAAACCAAACCCTTTGGTTTATTCTTATCCATTGGATTAGAACCAAACCATTTTGGTCCATCCATTACGTCTTCATAAGACGCAGCCCATCCACGCTTCCATTGCGACTGAAACGGTTTCATGCTCGCTTTATGTTTGGTCCAACCAAACCTAGTTTCTCTCGGTCTGAGAATCCAATTCTCAAGCTCGTTTTAAATCCTTTGGATTACACTCGTTGTGCGTGTGACCAAATAGGTTCTCGGTTTATGTTGGTCATCTATAATTAACCATTAATTATAGAACGATCATGAGTGGCACCTAGTAGTACATCATGATCCCCAATTAACCGAAAAGATCAACGGTTGATCCCGAACTATTTCACGAAACCCTTGAGCTCGAATGAATCGTGCCCCATTCCCTTCACTCATCTTATACCCACTTGGTTCAGGACATGGTCTATTGTGTCAGTCCCCACTAGGCTGACTACGTCACACCTAGCCCAAGTATCATTTCCTCGTCCTACGGATTCTAGTTACTCCACATGTATCGAAGAGTACTTTACTCTAAACATGTAATGCTTTGGCCAAAGACTTTAGTAACAATCCGACGAGAGGCCATGGGTATACATCTCCTCGCAAGGAGTGGTGAATCCTTTATAGTCTATTCAAACACCTTCGATCACTTCGACTTATACCCAATCATCCCGGGTCCACATCTCCTCGGAGATGTTTGCTTAAGATGTCAAAGCATAAGTCTCCATGATCAAGATGACTTGAATACCGCAAGTTAAAGGAACATCGCACTTAAGCCACAGTAAGAACTTCATTGACATATCTATATATGCAGAGAACCATATGAAGTCTTACGGCTGGTCACTCCAATGAACTAGTTACCATAACTAGCATCCACGATTAACTCCGGACATCACTATGTCTCCAGCCAGTGAGAATCAACTGCTTGGATACACCAAGGAGTATACCTCGTGCTAGTCTCGACAGAATTGATGGTGTCCAAATCCATCAATTCATCGACTAGAGATAATTCCGATACATCACAATTACACATGTAGAGATACTCACTAGTTGTGATCCAATCACAAATTCTCTCATGCTGTGAATCGTATCGTGGACATTCAGTAAATGAGTTTAAGATCCAATCAAATACATAAAACATGTATACTCAAATAGTGAATCTTCATTTATCATATAAATGGTTCATACATAAGGCAATTGCCTTAGGACATCTCTCATATATTACTAACAGACTCCCACTTGGCCTAATGTCAATCGCTACGGTATCCAATACCATAAGCTCTAACATGACCCTCAAACTTACTTTGAGGTAATGCTTTAGTCAAAGGATCCGCTAAGTTCCTTTCAGTGGGAATTTTCTCGATTTGTATTTCGTTCCTACTGATGATCTCTCTGATAAGATGATAGCGGCGAAGCACATGTTTGGATCGCTGATGAGACCTTGGCTCTTTCGCCTGTGCAATTGCTCCATTGTTGTCGCAGTAGACCGGTATTGCTTCAACAATGGCCGGAATCACACCAAGTTCATGAACGAACTTCTTGATCCAAACCGCTTCCTTTGCTTCCGCCGCAATATATTCTCGCCTCAATGGTAGAATCCGCTCGCTGATCTCTTGTTTGGAACTTTTCCAACTCACTGCGCCCCCATTCAAGGTGAACACGTATCCAGACTGAGACCTGGAATCATCCTTGTCTGTCTGGAAGCTGGCATCCGTATACCCTCGTATCACCATGTCCCCTTCTCCATATATTAGGAACACATCCTTAGTTCTTCTCAAGTACTTAAGGATTGTCTTAAATACCAATGATCCATCCTCGATTGGATTGGTATCTTCGCGACACTCGAGAGCGCACGATACATCGGGCCTCGTACATAACATAGCATACATGATAGATCCTATTGCGAATGCATAGGGAATCTTACTCATACAAATCCTCTCGTCTTCTGTGCGCGGACACATAGACTTCGAAAGGTGTATCCCATGCCTGATGAGTAGGAAACCTTTCTTGGATTTCGACATGCTAAACCTCTTTAGCACTCGGTCTATATATGTAGATTGCGAAAGACCAAACAACCGTTTCGATCTATCTCTATAGATCTTAATCCCGAGGATGTAGGTTGCTTCTCCCAGGTCTTTCATGGAGAATGTCTTGGACAACCAAATCTTAATCGATCAGAAGATTGACACATCGCTTTCCTATAAGTAATATGTCATCGACATACAATACTAGGAATACGATTGCACTCTACTAACCTTCTTGTACACACAAGGTTCGCTCGATTTTGCGAGAAATCAAACCTTTTGATCGTCTCATCAAAGCGGATATTCCGTCGGATGCTTGCTTCAATCCATAAATGGATCGTCGCAATTTGCATACCTTGGTTTTATCAACCGATGTGAAACCCTCAGGCTGTATCATATACACGTCCTCGAGCAGGTTTCCATTAAGGAAAGCTGTTTTCACATCCATCTGCCATATCTCATAATCATAATGAGATATGGCGGGAGCATCCGAATGGATTTAAGATAGCTACGTAATATGTTTCGTCATAATCAACACCTTGTTTTTGACGATATCCTTTCGCCACCAATCTAGCCTTATAGGTAATCACATTACCATCCATGTCGGTTTTCTTCTTGAAAACCCACTTGCACCCTATAGTCTTTATGCCTTCAGGTGGGTCAACCAAGTTCCAAACTTGGTTTTCGTACATGGAATCCATTTCCGACTTCATGGCACCAAGCCACTTATCCCTTTCTGAACTTGTCAGCACTTCTTCATAACTGGTAGGCTCCTCATCATCAATGAGTAACACATCGTTCGATTCACTTACGAGAAATCCATATCTCTCAGGAATATTGCGTGTTCTACCAGATCTACGAAGATGTGGTGTTACAATAGGGTCCAATGATTGCTCATCACTATGAGTTGTTTTTGTGCTTCACCAGGTATCTCATCAATGTCTATTTGAGTCTCTCGAGCCTCCTCAAGCTCGACGACACTCCCACTGTTTTCTTGCAAGAGAAACTCTTTCTCTAGAAACACAGCATGCCTTGAAACAAACACCTTTTGCTCCACATGATGATAGAATTGGTAACCCCTTGTTTCCTTAGGGTATCCAATAAATAGACATTTATCAGACTTAGCATCCAATTTGTCTGATACAGTCCGCTTAACATAAGCAGGACAACCCCATATCTTCAAGTAAGATAAGAGGTTTCTTACCATTCTATATCTCATATGGAGTAGTTGAGACTACCTTGGTAGGCATTCTGTTTAACAAGTAAACAGCTGTCTGAAGTGCATAGCCCCAAAAGGACTTGGGAAGAGTCGCATGATTCATTATTGACCTGACCATGTCCAACAAGGTCCGGTTACGCCTCTCAGATACACCATTATGCTGTGGTGTATAGGGCGGAGTCCATTGAGACAATATACCATTGTCTCTTAGATAATCAAGAAACTCTTGACTTAAGTATTCACCACCTCGATCCGATCGAAGTATTTTAATACTCTTGTCATGTTGTTTCTCTACTTCATTTCTGAATTCTTTGAACCTTTCAAAGGCTTAGACTTGTGTTTCATCAAGAACACATACCCAAACCGTGAGTGATCATCGGTGAAGGTAATGAAGTAGCTATAGCCTCCTAATGCTTGAGTTGACATAGGTCCACATACATCAGTATGTATTAGGCCTAGTAACTCTCCCACTCGTTCACCTTTTCCAGTAAAAGGTAACTTAGTCATCTTGCCTTTTAAGCATGATTCGCATGTATCGTATGAATCCAATTCAAACGATTCCAGAATTCCACATCGGTGTAATTCGGACATGCGTTTCTTGCTTATATGGCCAAGACGACAATGCCACATATAGGAGTCTATTTGATTATCCTTTCGAGCACGCGTGTTGCTCGCTTCGATATTGAAAATGTCACTGGATACGTCCAACGTATAAACACCATTGCTTAAAGTTCCAGTCCCATAAAGAACTCCATTCAAAGTTATGTAACAACAATTGTTACTAAAAGTCAAATGGTACCCATTTCTATTTAAACAAGAAATAGAAATGATGTTCTTTATCAACGAAGGAACATAAAAGCAATTGTCCAGTTCTAAGACAAGTCCTACAGGGAGTTCCAACAAATACGTTCCGATGGCGAGTGCAGCAACCATTGCTCCATTCCCAACACGTAAATTTGACTCTCCCTTGACGAGTCTTCTTCTATTCCTTAGCCCATATATGTCATTACATATATGTGAGCCACACCCAGTATCAAATACCCAAGTGTCTGAGGAAATAGAATGACAATCAATAAAGAATATTTCTGAAGAAGATGAGGCATCCGATGCCCTATCCTTCTTCACGGACTCAAGATAAATCTTGCACTTTCTTCGCAAATAGCCCTACTTGCCATAATGATGGCAAGTGCCCTTTTGAGCTAGTTCTACCTTCTTAGCCCTTCTCTTCTTTCCCTTCTGTTGTTCCTTTGACTTCCTCTTAGAACCTTTCTTCGAGGAATCAACTAACAGTACCGTCCCCTGCTCATGCTTCTCAGAAGACTCCACAGTCTTCAGCATATTAAGCAGTACCACAGATGAACCTTCTAGCATCTCAGAGGTGAAGAGGAGCTTTGAGACTTCGAACCTTTCGAATCTCACTTGCTCATCAACCAACTCACAAAGATGAAGGACTACGACATGAGCATCCATATGCTCATGCTGCTTTCGTAGCTTGGGTTCCATCGCGGCTAGCATGATACAACTCATTTGTTCAGAATCACTCACATGTTTCTGATAGGCCAACAATTGGTCCAGAGTTGCATTGTCACTAGGATGGGCGGGAAGAGGCGCTTCGAGGACATACACAAGCTTTTCCACCTTGAGAACAATTCTTAAGTTTCTAAGCTAGTCCAAGAAGTTCGGCCCAGTCAATTTATTTGAATCCAAAATGGAACGCAAATTCAAACACATCATGATCAATATATTAACTTATAAATACAAAACGAGCATATATGAAAAAGATGATTTTAAAATGCATCAATATACATTTATAAATCCCATTCATTTTTCGAATTTCAAAAACCCCAAAATCACTTCGGGAGATCGTAGGTCCATCTCCGAATGGGCTGATATCCATCATAGTTATGAACAACCTTGGAGAGAGTCCAACAAGCCATTCATAACTACGACGGTAGGTATCTTCTATACCGATTGCATATCACGTATATGCAACTATCACAATGTGCTATCAACTAATTGAATGTTCACACATACATCGGGTTGTTAACACATTAACAAGTATGCATCATATGCATAGCACCCAACTTCACCTCCCTTTACATCGACCTTGGAGAGAGTCCAACAAGCCGATGCTCCAGGTTAAAGCCAACCCATTAATCGGGACATAGTTTTAATATGGTTAGAGCGCATTCAACCAATTAGCCCAGCTTGGAGAGAGTCCAACAACCAAAGCTAACGATTGACCTCTGACTCTTACCATATTAGTATTAAACTATTCCATGGTTTGAACATATTCAGGTTCGAGCCGGGCATGGAGAGAGTCCAACAACCCAAACAAGAAACAGAACTCTGGTTCTAACCATATTAATGGAAGGTGTAGGCTTTAATATTGATTAAGGGTTTTTATGTCTCATCCCTTAAGCCCACTTTTATAGAGAACTAATTCTCTTAATGGTTAATGGATCATATCCATAAAGCCCGTTAACCCGCTCCATTAAGATAAGTTAAAATAAACCAAACCATGATGGTTTATTTTAAGTTAAAACGAACCGAACCAACTTTTGGTTCATTCGTTTAAAATAAACCAAACCCTTTGGTTTATTCTTATCCATTGGATTAGAACCAAACCATTTTGGTCCATCCATTACGTCTTCATAAGACGCAGCCCATCCACGCTTCCATTGCAACTGAAACGGTTTCATGCTCGCTTTATGTTTGGTCCAACCAAACCTAGTTTCTCTCGGTCTGAGAATCCAATTCTCAAGCTCATTTTAAATCCTTTGGATTACACTCGTTGTGCGTGTGACCAAATAGGTTCTCGGTTTATGTTGGCCGTCTATAATTAACCATTAATTATAGAACGATCATGAGTGGCACCTAGTAGTACATCATGATCCCCAATTAACCGAAAAGATCAACGGTTGATCCCGAACTATTTCTGAAACCCTTCAGTAGCTCGAATGAATCGTGCCCCATTCCCTTCACTCATCTTATACCCACTTGGTTCAGGACATGGTCTATTGTGTCAGTCCCCACTAGGCTGACTACGTCACACCTAGCCCAAGTATCATTTCCTCGTCCTACGGATTCTAGTTACTCCACATGTATCGAAGAGTACTTTACTCTAAACATGTAATGCTTTGGCTAAAGACTTTAGTAACAATCCGACGAGAGGCCATGGGTATACATCTCCTCGCAAGGAGTGGTGAATCCTTTATAGGCTATTCAAACATCTTCGATCACTTCGACTTATACCCAATCATCCCGGGTCCACATCTCCTCGGAGATGTTTGCTTAAGATGTCAAAGCATAAGTCTCCATGATCAAGATGACTTGAATACCGCAAGTCAAAGGAACATCGCACTTAAGCCACAGTAAGAACTTCATTGACATATCTATATATGCAGAGAACCATATGAAGTCTTACGGCTGGTCACTCCAATGAACTAGTTACCATAACTAGCATCCACGATTAACTCCGGACATCACTATGTCTCCAGCCAGTGAGAATCAGCTGCTTGGATACACCAAGGAGTATACCTCGTGCTAGTCTCGACAGAATTGATGGTGTCCAAATCCATCAATTCATCGACTAGGGATAATTCCGATACATCACAATTACACATGTAGAGATACTCACTAGTTGTGATCCAATCACAAATTCTCTCATGCTGTGAATCGTATCATGGACATTCAGTAAATGAGTTTAAGATCCAATCAAATACATAAAACATATATACTCAAATAGTGAATCTTCATTTATCATATAAATGGTTCATACATAAGGCGATTGCCTTAGGACATCTCTCATATATTACTAACACTTAAGGCTTTTTGTGAGATGTATCAAGGTATAAAGATAACATATAAACATGGGATCATGCAAACCTAGAATTTTACTCTACAAAGCACATACCAAGCTCTCTCCTTAAAGATGAAAATTCATTTTCGGGAAGAGCTTTGGTGAAGATATCGGCAAGGTTGGACTTAGATTCTACATAATTAAGTTCAATGTCCCCTCTTGCCACATGATCTCTTATGAAGTGATGTTTCACTTCAATGTGCTTGGTCCTAGAGTGATGTACCGGATTTTTGGTCAAGTTGATGGTACTCACATTATCACAATAAACTTTAACGTTAGAGTAGTGTAGCTCATAGTCCACAAGAGTATGCCTCATCCAAAGTAATTGAGCTACACAACCACCCATAGCCACATATTCGGCTTCGGTGGTTGATAAAGCAACACAATGTTGCTTCCTACTACTCCAACTAACTAGGGAGGACCCAAGAAATTGACATCCACCACTAGTACTTTTCCTATCCAATTTGCACCCTAAGATAATCAGAATCGGTATAACCAAGTAATTCAAATGACTTAGTCCTAGGATACCAAAGTCCTACATTTAGGGTGCCTTTAATATATCTTAATATTCTTTTGACGGCTACCAAATGTGATTCTTTGGCACAAGATTGGTATCTTGCACACATACCTACCGCAAATAAAATGTCGGGTCTACTAGCGGTTAGGTATAGTAAGCTACCAATCATACTCCTATATAGTTTAAGATCAATTGATTTACCTTCATGATCACTATCTACTCTAGTGCTAGTGGCCATAGGAGTGGTTACAATTTTGGCATTTTCCAAACCAAATTTCTTGATCATTTCATTTGCATATTTGGTTTGATAAATATGAATACCCTCATTGGTTTGTTTGACTTGTAAACCTAGGAAAAAGGTAAGCTCTCCAACCAAACTCATTTCAAATTCATTTTCCATATTTTTTATAAAGTCTTGAAGAAGTTCATCATTTGTTGACCCAAAAATGATATCATCAACATATACTTGGGCTATGAATATGTCTTTTAACATTGACTTTATAAACAAAGTTTGATCTACTTGGCCTATTCTAAAATCCTTAGAAATTAAGAAGGATGACAATCTTTCATACCATGCCCGGGGAGCTTGTTTTAACCCATATAATGCTTTCCTAAGCTTACATACATGATTTGGATAATCTATGTTCTCAAATCCAGGTGGTTGCTCTACATATACTTCCTCCTTAATAAAACCATTTAAGAATGCCGATTTAACATCCATTTGGTAAAGTTTAAATCCCATGTAGGAAGAATACCCTAAGAGAATCCTAATAGATTCTAACCTTGCAACCGGGGCATAAGTCACATCATAGTCAAGCCCCTCAACTTGATTGAATCCCCTAGCAACCAACCTAGCTTTATTTCTAGTGATATTTCCTTGATCATCTAGCTTATTCCTAAAGATCCATCTTGTAGTAATTATGGTGCTATCATTGGGTCTAGGTACTAATTCCCACACTTGACTTCTCTCAAATTGAGCCAATTCATTTTGCATTGCCAAAATCCAATCCGGATCATGTAATGCATCATTGATCGATTTGGGCTCAATTTGTGAGATAAGAGCAACTTGACTAGTAGGAGGTCTATGAAATGACCTAGTTCTTACTCCTTGAGATAGATCTCCTACTACTTGGTCAAGTGGATGATCTTGATGAATTCTTAGGTTTCTAGAAGAGGTTTCAATTTGATCATTGTTACCTTCCACCCTTCTTTCATCATCAGAGTCTCCTCTTCCTCCCCCTTGATCATTACCCCTAATGGTCAAATTTTGAAGTTTTTGGGTAATGTCTTGATTATTGTCATTAATATCCTTATCAATGGAGGACTTTCTAGGGTAGGTACTAGTAGTTTCATCAAATTGAACATTTGAAGACTCCTCAATCCCTTTGGTTCTCTTATTATAGACTCTATACCCTCTACTTGTGGATGAGTATCCAACTAGGATTCCCTCATCCGCTTTTGATTCAAATTTTCCTAAGTTATCTTTGGTGTTTAGAATATAAACTTTACATCCAAAGACTTTGAAATAATGAATTGTGGGTATGGTCCCATTCCATAATTCAAATGGTGTTTTTCCTAAAAACCTATGGATTTGAACCCTATTTTGGATATAGCAAGCGGTATTAACCACTTCCGCCCACAAGTAGCTAGGTAGAGAATATGCATTAAGCATAGTCCTAGCCGCCTCTTGTAGGGCACGATTTCTCCTTTCCACTACCCCATTTTGTTGGGGTGTTCTAGGACAAGAGAACTCATGCTTGTACCCTTGCTCTAAACAAAATTGTGAAAATTTTAGATTTTCAAATTCACCACCATGATCACTACGGATCCGGTTGATTTTGAGACTCTTTTCATTTTCAACCCTTTTACTAAATCCTATGATTATTTCTAAGGTATCATCCTTATGTTTCATAAAATAGACCCAAGTATACCTAGAAAAATCATCTACTATAACCAAACAATATTTGTTACAATTTAAAGATGGAGTACTATGGCAATCAAATAAGTCAAGATGCAATAATTCTAATGGTAAAGAGGTATTGGTTAGGGTTTTACCTTTGTGTGATGCCTTTGTTTGTTTTCCTTCTTGGCATGCATCACACAATTTGTTCTTGACATACTTGATCTTTGGTAGCCCTTTGACCAACTCCATCTTGGCTACCTTGGCTACCTTGGCTATGTTTTTCATGTTGATATGCCCCAATCTTCTATGCCATAGCCAACTTTCCTCTTCTTTTGCAACAAAACACTTAGTAGAAATGTTAGAAGCATATGAAAGATCAACATAATAGATGTTTGATTTCCTATATCCAACTAACATACAATCATTTAATTCCTTGTGTCTAATCATGCATTTAGAGGATTCAAAAAAGACATGATAGTTTGCATCACAAAGTTGACTAACACTTAATAAATTAAATTTCATATTTTCAACTGGCAATACTTTGTGAATAACAATTTTAGGGGATACCTCAATTGTACCTCTACCTAATACCTTGAGTTTTCCACTATTCCCAAAAGACACCGCTCCCTTCTTCACATATTTAATTGTGGAGAACTTGCTCACATCCCCGGTCATATGTGTTGAGCAACCGCTATCCACAATCCACATACCCCGCTCTCCTACCTAAATCACATGAAAAACACAAGCTTTTGGTACCCAAACATTTGGACCGGTAACATTAAGTAAAAACTTCTTAGGTACCCAAGCTTTCTTAACCTTACCCTTAATGGTTGCTTTCCTATTAATTAATGAAATATAAACAACTTCTTTTTCTTTTGGCTTATATCCTAACCCGGCCTTGTTATAAACCGCTCTTTGTCTACTAAGAATCATATCAAGACACTTTGAGCCATTTGAAAATTTTTCTAAACATGCTTTCTATTCACTAACCTCATCCTTAAGTTTGTAATTTTCTTCCCTAAGCATGCAAGAGTCAATATGTGAAGGCTTTTCATTCCTAATGGCCTTTAGTTCTACCTTCATGCTCTTAACCTTAGATTTTGACTTATCTAGAGCTTCTTTAAGATAAGCAATTGATTTATAGAGAAGCATAACCTTGGGAGAATTCATTACCTCATCGTCACTAGATGACGATTCATCACTTGAAGAATCTTCTTGACTTGATGTGCTGGAATCATCTTCTAATGCCATGAGTGCCACATGGCGTGTGATGTGGCAAAACTCATCATCGGATGAAGAGTCTTCAACACTTGGTGTGTCCCATGTGGTTTGAGCCACCATGGCCTCCTTCTTCTTCTTTTCCTTCTTGTCCTTCTTTTTCTTTTCCTTTTCCTCCTTCTTCTTTAGCTCCGGGCAATTCGGCTTTATATGCCCCTTCTTATTGCAAGCATGGCAAATCACATTATTGCTAAATCTTGAATTACCATTAAATTTACCTTTTGAGGAATGAGACCCCTTCCTTGCTTCTCTATTCTTGAACTCTCTTGACTTTCTATAAAGCTTCTTGACGAAATTTTCCATTTCACTAGATGAGTCCCCATCGCTACTTGACTCATCCTCCGACTCGGATGATGATGATGCTTCTTTTCTTTCCTTCTTCTTCTTTTCTTTCTTGTCCTTCTTTTCAACAAATAGAGCTAAACCCTTTTCCTTAGAGGACATGTTAGTTTGCTCATGTAATTCAAACTCACAAAATAATTCATCAATTTTAATTTGAGATAAATCCCTAGTTACCTTAATGGCATCAACTATTGAAGTCCATAAAGAATTTCTAGGAAATGCTTGTAAAATATACCTTACCAAATCCCGGTTGTCAACTCGCTCACCTATGATATGGAGTCCGTTTAAAATTTCCTTGAACCTTCCATGCATTTGACTTACGGTTTCATGCATCTTCATTTGGAAGGCTTGAAGTTGTCCAATTAATATGTCCTTCTTGGCCCTCTTTGATTCCTTGGAACCTTCATTTAGCTCAATGAGCTTTTCCCATATCTCCTTGGCGGATTCAAAAGGCCCCACCTTGTTGAGTTGCTCCATTGTGACGCCGCATTGGATGGTGAGGATGGCCTTTGCATTTGATTCAAATTTCTTGTTTATTTCTCTTGTCCAATCCTTGCTTGGAATAGGATGTCCATGTTCATCCACCGGTTCCTCGAAGCCATCTACAACACTATGCCAAATTTCAATATTACTCATAAGATAGTACTTCATCCTACCTTTCCAATACGCAAAATGACTCCCATCGAAGATCGGTGGCTTGGCGATGCTATATCCCTCTTGAAGAGCCAATGATGTCTTGGTTGATGGTGAGATCTTCCAAGCTATCCGGGCTCTGATACCACTTGTTAGGAATATTGGAATGGCTAGAGGGGGGGTGATTAGCCTTTCTTCTTTTCTACAAAAATGTTAGCGGAAGCAATACAAAATATAAACACAAATCAAAGCAAGAACAAAGCTAACACCCGATGTACGTGGTTCGGAGATGACGCTCCTACTCCACGACAATCCGTAAGGTGGATTAGCCCTAATCAACCTTCACTAGAACCTCCTTTGGATGAACCAAGGTGGAGAAACCTTTCTTACAATGCTCTCCTCTTCTTTACAATGATGGATGATCAAGAACAAGAGAAGAGGAGGATTTAAATCACTAAAAACACTTGGAAGGCTTGGTGAGCACGAGAGTATAGTTAGGAGCAAGAGCACTAGCTTCACCAAGCTCCCCATGGCCCCTTTTTATAGAAGAGGGGCTATTTTTCCCGTTGGGCGTCGATCGGTCGGATGCATACCATCACGATCGCGCTGCCAACGACTGAACGCGATCTCCGCGATTCGAGTCAGCCGTAATCTCCAACGGCCAGGTGATCAGTCGACTGATCCCTCCATCAGTCGACTGATGGGGTGATCAGTCGAGTGATCAAGGCAGCAGTCGAGTGAGACTGCATTCTGTGGCGATATTTCCCTTGATCGGTTGGTGATGCCCTTAGCGATCGATCGCAATATCACGATCGCTCAGGCAAGCGATCGATAGTCGTGGTTTCACGATGTATCATGAGTAATTCATACTTGATTTTATACCCTAGACCTAGACTCAACCTTCTAGCTCCTCAATAAGCCTTGCGCCTTCAGGATCCCTCCGAGTCCGCGACTTGTTCACCCTTTGCGCTTTGCTTCCAAGAGCTTCCTTTGGTTTCGTCATGTCTTGGGTTGCCAAATGCTTGGACTTTACGCCGCCAAGACAACAAGCTTGGACTTATGCTGCCAAGACTTTACTTTGGACTTCCTTTGTCAAGGTTCACTTGGACTTTACGCTGCCAAGACTACAAGCTTGGTGTTATGCCGCCAAGTCCATCCCTTGGACTTCCTTTGCCAAGATCATACTTGGACTTCCTTTTACCAAGTCTTCATCCTTGGATTTCCCTGTCACTTAAACACATTCGCAATTAGTTCACAAGATATTGCCTAACTTAGATGATTAGCCAAACATCAAAACATAAAAATGCTTGGAGCATTGTTGCACCAACACATATGAGCAGCTATAGATAAGAGAATCTGGATAGACTTAAGCATAGCTACCGGCGAAAAGGTCTCCTCATAATCGATACCCTCTTTCTGAGTATACCCTTTCGCAACAAGCCTAGCTTTGAAGGTCTCAACCTTCCCGTCTACTCCTCTCTTTATCTTGTAGATCCACTTGCATCCAATGGTTTTTACACCATCGGGTGGCTCTACTAGCTCCCAGACCTGATTAGAATCCATAGATTCTATCTCTGAATTCATCGCTATTTGCCAAGATACCGCATCTCTTTCTTGGATTGCCTCGTCATATGTCCAAAGATCAGGTTCATGTTCACCAGGGACTAAGTCCGAAGACTCCCCCAAAAACATGAATCTATCGGGTTGTCTAACAACCCTCCCACTATGACGAGGTGCCTCCTGTGTATGCTCTATGACATGCGGTGCAGTGACTTGTGGTGTCTCCTCTTGTACCGGTGGTACAGAAGTCGGGACTTCCCCTGTCAACTCCTCAAGAACAATCCTACTCTTGGGCTTGTGGTTCATTACATAATCCTCCTCTAGAAATATGGCGTTCGTGCTAACGATCACCCTTTGATCTCTAGGATTATAAAACAAACCAGCTTTCGTTCCCTTAGGGTAGCCAACAAACATGCACACTTCTATACGAGGTTCCAACTTACCAGCATCAACTTTCAGCACATGTGCTGGACTCCCCCATATCCGAATATGTCTCAGACTAGGCTTTCGCCCAGTCCACAATTCTACAGGGGTAGAAGGTACTGATTTAGATGGAACCAAGTTCAGAGCGTACATTGTCGTATCCAGTGCATACCCCCAGAATGAAACAAGTAACTCAGAATAACTCATCATCGATCTGACCATCTCCATAAGAGTCCTATTCCTTCGCTCCGCTATACCATTCTGCTGGGGTGTGCCAGGTGCAGACAATTGGGATTGAATCCCAGCCTCTGATAAGTAATTCCTAAACTCTCCCAAGAGGTACTCGCTACCACGATCAGATTGTAATGTCTTGATACTTTTACCTTGACGGTTCTCCACATCAGCCTTGAATTCTTTGAACCTGTCAAAGCATTCAGACTTGCGGCGCATCAAGTAAATGTATCCATACCTTGAATAATCGTCTATAAAAGAGACGAAGTATTCAAAGCCACCTCTTGCCTGGATAGACATAGGACCGCACAAATCAGAATGAACCAATTCTAGCACATCTTTGGCTTTATACCCCTTGGCCTTAAAAGGCCTCTTGGTCATTTTACCTTCCAAGCAAGATTCGCAGGTTGGGAGATCCTCCACCACTAATGAACCCAAAGGTCCATCAGCTATCAACCTTTGAATTCTGCTTAGGTTAATATGACCAAGCCTTAGATGCCAAAGATATGTTTGGTTCATTTTCGAAGGTTCTTTTCTTTTATTAGACTTAGAAGATGAGTTATTGATTTCTATATGCATCGTGGGAGTTTTTGGTTCAAGAGTATATAAATTGCCAACCAATGTACCAGAACAGATAATCTCCCTGTTCCTTTTTATAACCACTTTGTCATTAAAAAAAACAGAATACCCATCCAAAAACAATATAGAAACTGAAATTAAATTCTTTCTAAAAGTAGGTACATAAAGACAATTTCTCAAAACCAAAACTTTATTCCTATCAAAAGATAAATAAACGTCTCCCACTGCAAATAGCCACCACCTTTGAAGCATTGCCCATGAAGACGGTAATCTCTCCCTCAGCTAGTCGTCGGGTTTCCTGGAACCCCTGCAATGTATTGCAGACATGATCAGTGGCTCCTATATCTACACACCAGGCACTGGTAGATAACACCGCTAAACATGTTTCAACAACTAAACAAGAAGATATACCTTTGTTCTTTCGGCGAGGACAGTCCGCCTTCCAATGTCTAGTCTGCTTGCAAGTGAAGCACTTGCCTTTCGGCTTCTTCACTCCTGCCTGAGGTCCCACTGCCACTTTCTTCGCTCCACCTTGTTTCTTCTTCTTCTTACATTTCGGTTTAGAGGAAGAAACCTTCTGAGCGACCATGGCTTGAGCACTCTGACGAAAAAGCCCCTCTGCTGCCTGGAGTTCTGTCAGAAGCTCCGCCAACGAATACAACCTTTTGTTCATGTTGTAGTTGAGGCAGAACTGCTCAAAACTCCTAGGCAGAGACTGGAGAATGATATCGACCTGGGTTTCCCCATCGATCTCAGCTCCTAGGACTTCCATCTCATTAAGATGAGCCATCATCTTGAGAATATGATCCCTAACAGGTGTTCCCTCGATCATGGAGGTCGTCACCAAGTTTCTCATTGCCTCCTGCCTAGCCACCCTACTCTGATGTCCGAAAAGTTCCTTGAGATTGAACATCATGTCATAAGCTATGGCTATGGCCTGATGCTGATGTTGCAGCACATTTGACATATATGCCAAAATGTAACACTGCGCCATCTCATCTGCCTTGACCCATTTCTTATAATGTTCTTTCTTCTTTTCATCAAAGTCATCGGTGGGCTTAGGAGGACAGACCTCGAAGAGTACAAATTTGTACTCCTCCGTAGTTAAGACAATATCCAGGTTTCTTTTCCAATCAATGTAGTTTGGACCAGTAAGTTTGTTTTCTTTTAAAATCACAGCAAGTGGGTTGAAAGCCATTTGAAAATCCTAAAAATCACAATGATCAAAATATTAGATTTCAAATATTATTGATTCCTCAAAACAATAAAATTCCGAAATCAACCAACACCTCAAAACACCGAGAATTTCGTATGTCACTCTGTGTGGACGTATATGAATTCTACATTTGTAAGAGGAGGTTTTACCCATTAATTTTATTATCTTGTCAACCTTACTTTTTGACAAATAAAATTAATAGTTGGTTCCTCTTTGACCCTACAAATAAAAGCAGTGACTCCTATGGGGAGGATACTTTTATTTGCATCTAAGTGTGCACCATTACACGATACTAAGGGAATTATTTTGGATTATGTGCCTTACCTCTGTGGAAGTACACATGCTCCTAGATAATTTCCTATAACCATTATTTGACCTAGTGATCCGCAAACAAACCCGTCCTCAGGGAGGAAGGCACTCAGAGCCGACACACAAGTTTGTTGCATCACACATCAAATTGTAATGGAGGCCGCGGGAATTAATTAAAATGTCCTCCCACTTAGTAAATTGCAAATGAGGAATTTTTAATCATACACAACATGCATATAAAACAAATAAGCAATAAATATGGAAAAAATAGAATTTTTCCAACTATTATGGCATTGTCCTCCAATATGCATCCCGTCGTGTCGCCACCTCGTCTGCTCCATCTTTTCCCGTGCGCAAGTCACCAAAGAGATCCGAGCCGAGATTAAGCTATTTTAATTTACATCCATCGATCCTATACTCCACGAAGGAGTGTACAAATAATCTAGATCGAAAGTAAACTAAAATGAGCGGCTAAACAATATTGTATTTAATTATAAAAATTAAATACTAATCTAGCCTTGTTAACCCCGAGGATTCAAATAATAAATTTTTGCACACATCCATTCACATACACACACATGGCCATAATAGTTGGATCTTACGCCTGCAACAAAAGAGTTAAACTACGCATATCCTACTATTATCCGACACATATAATATATGAAAAATGCATAAAAAAATTAACCGAATCCTAAACACACAAAACCGGAAACCTGGGCTCTGATACCACTTGCAGGGAGTTGCTTCGGAGGCTCATTGGCTCCCATGTCCCCGGATTAAAATTTTCACTAATGAAAGAATTAATCCGGATGGGATGAGCTTCCTTAGCACAACCATTTCGTTGTCGTGCTAACAACTTGAGTGGTCGCTTGAACAAACTAGTTGTTCAAGCAACACAACTCTTCTAGTTGGTTAGCCGCGGAAGAGACGACGGACGGATCGCTGGTTTTTGTGTTTGTCTTCGGAGTCCATGATTATACAATATATTTACTAATTTACACATGCATAATCAAAACATAAAAGAACAAGCTCAGATCTGTAAATAAAGTTAAAATAACTTTATACCTCACGATCTTCTACCGTATGTCCTATCCTTCTCGTGGACGACGTGTGGACGAAGATCCTCCACGAGTAGAAGCCTTCTAGATCGCTTTCTTCTCCACCTTGTCCGCTGCGAACAAAGAGAAGAAACAACAAATACCTTCCTATCTAGAACCGGCCACCAAATTAGGGAATTTGGTGCAACCGCCGGCCAAGGAACAATTGGATGATGCGTCGGCCAACTTCAAGAAGTGTTGCCGCCGGCCACTCTAAGATGAAGGGAGGAAGATGAATGCCGGCCACCTATGGAAGGAGAACCGCCGGCCAAGGAAGAAGGGAGAGGCCTCTAGGATGGGCGCCGACCATGTGTTGATGGAGGAGGATGGGCGCCGGCAATCAACTAGAAGGAAGAGTTGCCGCCTACTTGTTTTGCTCCAAAACCGTAGCCACCCAAAAACCCCAGCCGCCCACTTTTGGATGAGCTAAAACCCTAATTCCTCAATCAATTGATCATTGCCGCCCAACCCTAAGCTTTCCTTTTATAGAGTTAGGCTTAGGACTCCTATAATCTCCATCGTCGGATCTAGGGATTTAACCTCCATCGTCGGATCTAGGGTTTTATCCCAACCGTCGGATCTAGGGTTTCATCTCAACCGTCGGATCTAGGATTTCATCCCAACCGTCGGATCTAGGATTTCATCCCAACCGTCGGATCTAGGATTTTATCCCAACCGTCAAATCTAGGGTTTCATCTCAACCGTCGGATCTAGGATTTTATCCCAACCGTCGGATCTAGGGTTTCATCCCAACCGTCGGATCTAGGGTTTTATCCCAACCGTCGGATCTAGGGATTTAATCCTAACCGTCGATTCTAGGGTTTCATCATAACCATCGGATCTTAGGGATTTAATCCCAACCGTTGGTTCTAGGGTTTCATCCTAACCATCGGATCTTAGGGATTTAATCCCAACCGTTGGTTCTAGGTTTTGTTTTATATTCTTGGATCTAGACTTCACAAGGATTATATTAGGCTACGATAGGGACCATAAGGAGGAGTTGGGTCTTGGCCACCCGATGGATCGGAACCACACTAACTTGATCCATCAATGATGTTCCATTCCACTAGAGGATCATCATTGAACTACCTCACCAACCCCCATAAATTAATATGGGCTCCATATATTATTCGTACATTAATCTCCCCGTGTTTAAGATATCGAATGTCCATCAATTAATTGATTTACTGACCATCAATTAATTAACATCTAATTCCTCGAGTAGTACCACTCAACCTTATCATCACGTTGACTAAGTCAACCAGCTGGGTTTACATGATGAACTTTATGATCTCCTCAAGGGGACATCATCAACCTAATATATAGGACACAGTTTCCTCCTATAATCAACGACACACCATGTAAATAATATTATTTCCCAACTTACCGGGCATATTGATTTAATCCATCTAAATCTCACCCACTGGTAAATCAAAGAAATAAATACTAAGTACATGTGCTCGTTATTATATCGGGATTAAGAGCATGTACAACATAATATCCGAGGTCCGATTCAATTATGTAGTTAGTACTAAATTGAATCACCTCTATGTCGGTCCTGCTCAATACACCTAAGTGTACCAGTGTAACTCTATGTTCAAGACAAAACAATACCAAGCTACACTACAACCATGCCAATGGTTTGTCCAAAACCATCTTGGTTGTGAGCCTCTACTTATATTTTACAAGGAACTGATAACATGATCTTCTGTGCCACACTAAGCACCATGTTATCTACAATGTAAAATATTAGACAATATGCACACATATAATAAATATATAAAGTGCAAACAATGATCATGTGATTCTTATTTCAAAATAAAATGTTCATACAAAAAGAGCTAGGCTTTCAGTATACATTCCAACACAAACAACTTGTACAAGCCTATCTATCAACATGTTATCATCATATATATACAAAACATGGCATGGAAAATCATAAGAAGCATAAATGGGGTCTTGGCCGAAACTTTCTAAGAGGGTTTTTAAGAAATCAACAATCGAAACAACTTGTACTGCAGGTGAGGGGATTACTTACATCCTTTCGCTTGTTTAGTATAAGGATATACCCTAGGTGGTGCCAAGACAAAACCTCTCTTTCTTGCTTCTTGAGTTTTCGAAAATGGAAGAAGGGAGAGGTTAGGTTTTCTGTGGAGGAAGAAGAGAGGAAGAAGAGAATGATAACTTGTGTTCTCTTGTCTCCTCATTACTCCTATTTATTCAAGTGAAGGTGTCCCTTTGCCTCCCTTACCCTTATCTATCATTTCCCTTACCCTTCTAATAGCACACCTCTGCTAGGTTTCTGGTTATCACATGCATCTTAAGGTTTAGTTATCTTCTTGGAGGTTCAGGGTTCAAACCCTGGGCCACGCATCCTTTTTGCTCTATTTTCTTTAATTTTTGAAAGAGCCCACATAAAAGCGCATTATAATCATGCATAATTCTTATAAAATTTGCTAGAAATTTTGCGGGCATTACACTTTTGTCTAGCAAGGAGACATAGCAAGTTGCATGATCTGAGTGGACTCCTGGAGGCTTAAATTCTGCATAAGAACTATTTTCCTACTCCAACCATAACCTATAAACCATTGCTCTATCATGCTTGCTTACCACTTTGCCGTTTATCCAAGTGTAATAGCATCCCACTGATTTAAGGTCTTCCATTCTAGTCGTGGCCACAAACTGCTGAAAATCTACTATGGTATAGGAAGTAACATCAATTCCCTCTTTCTTATCTCTAGCCGGCAAAGGTTAGTTAAAATCTTCAATGATTGTTGGTAACTCATGCTTCTCGGAAACTCATTAGTTCCCATGTCCCCGGATTAAAATTTTCACTAATGAAAACTAATCCAGACGGGATGAGTTTCCTAAGCACAACCAATTCGTCGTCGTGCCAACGACTCGAGCGATCGCTTGAACAAACTTGTTGTTCAAGCAATCAACTCTTCTAGTCGGTTAGCCGCGGAAGAGACGACGGACGGATCGCCGGTTTTTGTGTTTATCTTCGGGGTCCATGATTATACAAATACATACACATGCAAACTAGTATAATCATCACATACTAATCAAAATAATAAGAACATGCACAGATCAATAATAAATGTTATAAAACTTTTATACCTCTTGATCTTCTATCGTATGTCCTAACCTCCTTGTAGACTTCGTGTGGGCGAAGATCCTCCACAAGTTGAAGCTTCCTAGATCTTCTTCAATCCAAAGAAAGAAAAACTCTCCTTCCCTTCTTGCTTGAGCAAACCACCAATCCACAAAGGATTGATGCCGCTGGCCCCAAGAATAGAGAGAACTAAATGGAAACCACCAAGGAACCAAACAAGGGACAAACCCTAGCTTCTAGTGCCGCCGGCCAATAGGGAGTGAAGAGGATAAAAGGAATGTGTTGGGCGCCGGCCAAGGTATATGGAAAAGAGAAGGAGCCGGCAACACCCTAGGAAGAAGAAGAGCACTTCCCCTATAGTTGCCGCCCAACCAAGCTTTCAAACCCTAGCCGCCCAACCTTTCTTCCTTTGGATTTCTTGCCGCCCAAGCAATAAGAGGCTAAACCCTAATTTCCAAAAACCAAATCCCCTTTTTTTTTGCCGCCCAACCTATTCTCCCATATATATAGAGTTAGGTTTAGGCCTAGGTTTAATCTCCTCCATTGGTTCTAGAGATTTAATCTCAACCGTCGGATCTTAGAGATTTAATCTCTACCGTCGGATCTTAGAGATTCAATCTCCACCTAGGGATTTAATCTCAACCGTCGGATCAAGAGATTTAATCTCAACCGTCGGATCTAGAGATTTAATCTCAACCGTCGGATCTAGAGATTTAATCTCAACCGTCGGTTCTAGAGATTTAATCTCCACCGTCGGTTCTAGAGATTTAATCTCAACCGTCGGATCTAGAGATTTAATCTCCATCGTCGGTTCTAGAGATTTAATCTCAACCGTCGGTTCTAGGGTTTTGTTTTCCATCATTGGATCTAGAGTTCATGAGGTTTATATTAGGCTACGATAGGGACCATGAGGAGGAGTTGGATCTTGGCCACCCGATGGATCGGAACCACACAAACTTGATCCATCAATGATGTTCCATTCCACTAGAGGATCATCATTGAACTACCTCACCAACCCCAATAAATTAATATGGGCTCTATATATTATTTGTACATCCATCTCCCCGTGTTTAAGATATCGAATGTCCGTCAATTAATTGATTTACTGACCATCAATTAATTAACATCTAATTCCTCGAGTAGTACCACTCAACCTTATCATCACGTTGACTAAGTCAACCAGCTGGGTTTACATGATGAACTTTATGATCTCCTCAAGGGGACATCATCAACCTAATATATAGGACACAGTTTTCTCCTATAATCAACGACACACCATGTAAATAATATTATTTCCCAACTTACCGGGCATATTGATTTAATCCATCTAAATCTCACCCACTGGTAAATCAAAGAAATAAATACTAAGTACATGTGCCCGTTATTATATCGGGATTAAGAGCATGTACAACATAATATCCGAGGTCCGATTCAATTATGTAGTCAGCAATAAATTTAATCACCTCTATGTCAGTCCTGCTCAATACACCTAAGTGTACTAGTGTAACTCTATGGTCAAGACAAACCAATACCAAGCTACACTACAACCATGCCAATGGTTTGTCCAAAACCATCTTGGTTGTGAGCCTCTACTTATATTCTACAAGGGACTGATAACATGATCTTCTGTGTCACACCAAGCACCATGTTATCTACAATGTAGAGTATTAGACAATATGCACACATATAATAAATATAAAGTGCAAACAATGATCATGTGATTCTTATTTCAAAATAAAAATGTTCATACAAAAAGAGCTAGGCTTTCAGTATACATCCCAACAATCTCCCACTTATACTAAAAGACTATGCTGTCATCACACTGCCATACATATGATTCCCTTTCCCTCCACATGCCTATCAAAGCTCTCGCTAGAAGGGCCTTAGTGAAAAGGTCTACCAGGTCATCCTCTGATGCAATCTAGGCGACAACAACTTCTACCTCCTTTACGATTTCTCGTATCAGGTGGTACTTGCGCTCTATGAATTTACTTACCTTATGGGCTCGTGGTTCCTTCGAGTTTGCAACTGCACCATTATTATCACAATAAATTGTGACATTTCTAGGCAAACCAGGAATCACATCCAAGTCCATCAGGAAGTTCCTGAGCCACACAGCTTCTTTGGCTGCCTAAGAGGCTGCTACATACTCAGCTTCCATGGTGGAGTCCGTCACGCATTTCTGCTGGACACTCCTCCATACAATGGCTCCACCTCCCAAAGTAAATACAAAACCTGAGGTAGACTTACTGTTATCCCTATCAGATTGGAAATCGGAATCTATGTAACCCACAGGGAGTAATTGGTCTGCCCGGTATACTAGCATATAATCCGTAGTCCTTCTCAGGCACTACAATATATGCATTACCGTAGTCCAATGTCCCCATCCTGGATTACTCTGATATCTGCTGACCATGTGTTAGTGAAAGCCCTAGAGCCAATCATATGATGATTGTTGTATGGACTTTATTGTATCATATTCCTATTTATAAAGGCATGGTTATTATATTTACTTGTATTGGTGCCAAATAACTAAATATAATAATGTCCTTGAGTAGTAGGTTCTTATCTATATCAATCGATTGGTTGAATCGATAATGAGATGATATAGAGAACACTACTCTTAATCATTCCTAGTCGAGTATTAACATTCAGGGACAATGTTAATGCATAGAGACTAGCATGTAGGTCAACAAGATGACTTGATCTCACAAGTCATGGATATGAGATATCAAGTTGACACATGGGTATGCATTGGAGAATGTATACTGAATGACCCGCCATGAGAAAGTATCATGGATCGTATATGAGTGTCATATACTTTCTCATGTGGCTATTAGTATGACTATTAGTCCTTAGACCTGAAGTCACCATGGTTCCCTACATAAGGAGTTGCATACTTTGGCTTCGTCAAACGTCACCCGTAAATGGGTGGACTATAAAGGCGATTACTGGGTATATAACGAATTATGCGGAGGGATGTGAGTGATGTAGATGGGATCTATCCCTCCTATATGACGGGGTGACATCGATATTCTTGATAGAGTGAGACCACGAAGTGCATGGCCATGCCCAAATGAGTCAATATGAGATATTGAGCTCATTTGATTAGAGTGAGTCTACTTGGAGTTCAAGATTTAGATTGTACCGAGGATGACCCGGTCTATGCCTCGATTGGTCAATCTAGATGTCAAGGATAGAGGGACATTGTCACATATTGTGAGAGTCACAATTAGTAGTCACAAAGGTGATGTTGGAGCTCAACATTCTTGTAACTTGGGTAGCAATGATGTGTTGCTAGATACCGCTCATTGCTTATGTTCCTAAATCGGTTTAGGGACATTGCCAACATTACAAGAACCTATAGGGTCACACACATAAGAGCAATTAGATGGAGATTAGGTTCATATGATGAACCATGAGGATTAGGTTCATGGGATGAACCAAATTGGATTAAGAGTAATCCAAATTAAACTAATTGAGTTAGACTCAAGTTGATTCAAGTGTTGAATGAGTCTAATTGAGATTTGATTCATCAAATCAATTTAAATTAATGAATAGAGATTCATTATATTAAATTGACTTGAGTCAAGTGGTTAGATTTGATCAACCATGGGAGATTAGAGGTCAAGTTTGACTTGACTTGAGAGGGAAGATGAAAGTCAAGTTTGACTTGACCAAATGCCATGTTATGATGATGACTAGGCATGGCCGGCCAATGATGATGCTCCACATCATCATTGACTTGGTCAATTGGTGCCACATCATGAGGGAGACCAAGGGTCATGGGAGTTACATGCATGCATGTAACCCCCCTTCCATGAAGTGGCCGGCCACTTTGGTGTTAGGGGTTTCATGAGGTGAATTCATTTGATGAGTTACTCTCATGACTTCATCTTCAACCTTGGAACTTTTCCTCTCAAGCTCTCTCCCTCTCCTTCCTCATCTTGCCGAGACACCCTAGGAGTGCTAGCACACTCAAGTGTGTTTTTCTTCCACCTATTGCTTGTGTGGATACCATAGAGGAGTGTGCACTTGACACTCTCGAGTTCCGGCGGACTTTTGGACGAGCGGGATTTGCGAAGGGCATCGCATCGAGGGTAATGATCTTATCTCTTAGATCTAAGGTAGATCTAGGGTTTTTATACAAGCACATACATGTTTTGTTTTAATACTTCTTCGCACGGATCCATGGCCGGGGGCTTCCGAGGTTTCCGCAACGCAAAAAGCGGTTTTTGCGGCTCGGAAAAACCCACACCATGCTCACGGCATAGCAGATATCGGGTCTCGTACATAGCATCGTATACATGAGGCTTCCTACTGCCGAAGCATAAAGAACCGCCTTCATCTCCTCTATCTCCTAAGATGATCTAGGACACATCTCCTTAGATAAATAAACTCCATGCCTGAAAGGTAGAAAACCTTTCTTGGAGTTCTGCATGCTAAAACGAGCTCGGACCGTGTCTATGTATGAAGCTTGAGATAAGCACAACATCCTTTTCTTGCGATCCCTTATAACTTTGATCCCAAGGATGTGTCCCACTTCTCCCAAGTCCTTCATGTCAAACTGTTTGGACAACCATACCCTTACGTCTGATAACACTTTGATATTGTTGCCAACTAACAAAATGTCATCTACGTATAGTACAAGAAATACCACTACATTTCCGTCACATCTTTTGTATACACATGGCTCATCCGAACTTTGAATAAATCCATATGACTGGATTACCTCATCAAAACGGATCTTCCAAGATCTCGAAGCTTGCTTCAATCCATATAAGGATCGATTAAGCTTACACACTAGATGCTCTTTGCCTTTAGCAATGAATCCCTCTGGTTGCCGCATATAGATGTTCTCCTCAAGACTTCCGTTAAGGAAAGTTGTCTTGACATCCATCTGCCAAATCTCATAATCCATATGAGCAGCTATAGATAAGAGAATCCGGATAGACTTAAGCATAGCTACTGGCGAAAAAGTCTCCTCATAATCGATACCCTCTTTCTTAGTATACCCTTTCGCAACAAGCCTAGCTTTGAAGGTCTCAACCTTCCCGTCTACTCCTCTCTTTCTCTTGTAGATCCACTTGCATCCAATGGCTTTCACACCATCGGGTGGTTCTACTAGCTCCCAGACATGATTAGAATCCATAGATTCTATCTCTGAATTCATTGCTTTTTGCCAAGATACCGCATCTCTATCTTGGAGTGCCTCGTCATATGTCCAGGGATCAGGTTCATGTTCGCCAGGGACCAAATCAGAAGATTCTCCCAAGAACATCAATCTCTCGGGGTGCCTAACAACCCTCCCACTATGACGAGGTGCCTCCTGTGTATGCTCTGTGACACGCGGTGCAGTGACTTGTGGTATCTCCTCTTGTACCAGTGGTACTGAAGTCGGGACTTCCCCTGTCAATTCCTCAAGAACAATCCTACTTGTGGGCTTGTGGTTCATCACATAGTCCTCCTCTAGAAATCTGGCATTCGTACTCACGATTACCTTCTGATCTCTAGGATTATAAAACAAACCACCTTTCGTTCCTTTAGGGTACCCCACGAACATGCACACTTCTGTACGAGGTTCCAACTTACCAGCATCAGCCTTCAGCACATGTGCTGGACTACGCTAAATCCGAATATGTCTTAGACTAGGCTTTCGCCCAGTCCACAATTCTGTGGGAGTAGAAGGTACTGACTTAGATGGAACCAAGTTCAGAATGTGTGCTACCGTTTCTAGAGAAAACCCCCAGAACGAATCAGGTAACTCAGAATAACTCATCATCGATCTGACCATCTCCATAAGAGTCCTATTCCTTCGCTCCGCCACACCATTCTGCTGGGGTGTGCCAAGTGCGGACAATTGGGATTGAATCCCAGCCTCTGATAAGTAACTCCTAAACTCTCCCAAGATGTACTCGCCACCACGATCAGATCGTAGTGTCTTGATACTTTTATCTTGACGGTTCTCCATATCAGCCTTGAATTCTTTGAATCTGTCAAAGCACTCAGACTTGCGGCGCATCAAGTAAATATATCCATACCTTGAATAATCATCTTTAAAAGAGACGAAGTATTCAAAGCCACCTCTAGCCTGGATAGACATAGGACCGCACAAATCAGAATGAACTAATTCTAACACATCTTTGGCCCTATACCCCTTGTCCTTGAAAGACCTCTTGGTCATTTTACCTTCCAAGCAAGATTCGTAGGTTGGGAGATCCTCCACCACTAATGAACCCAAATGTCCATCAGCTATCAACCTTTGAATTCTACTCAGGTTAATATGACCAAGTCTTAGGTGCCAAAGATATGTCTGGTTCATTTTCGAAGGTTCTTTTCTCTTATTGGACTTAGAAGATGAGTTATTCACTTCTATATGCATCGTGGGAGCTTTTGGTTCAAGAGTATACAAATTGCCAACCAATGTACCTGAACAGATAATCTCTCTATTTCTTTTTATAACAACTCTGTCATTAAAAGAAACAGAATATCCATCCATAAACAATTTAGAAACCGAAATCAAATTCTTTCTAAATGTAGGTACATAAAGACAATTTCTCAAAACCAAAACTTTATTTCTATCAAACGATAAATAAACATCTCCCACTGCAATAGCTGCTACCTTTGTAGCATTGCCCATGTAGATGGTAATTTCTCCTTCAGCTAGTCGTCAGGTTTCCTGGAACCCCTGCAAAGAATTGCAGACATGATCAGTGGCTCCCGTATCTACACACCATGTACCGGTAGATAACACCACTAAACATGTTTCAACGACTAAGGCAGAAGATATACCTATGTTCTGCTTTAGGAAGGGGAAGTCTTTCTTCCCAGGTCCAGTCTGTCTACAAGTGAAGCACTTGCCTTTCAGCTTCTTCACTCCACCCTGAGGTCCACCCGCCATTTTTGCTCTACCTTGTTTCTTCTTCTTATTGCCTTTTGGCTTAGAAGTAGAAACCTTCTGAGCAATCATAGCTTCCTGCCTAGCAGCTCGATTCTGGTATCCGAAAATTTCCTTTTCCCCAGAATCATCTGCAGGCCTAGGAGGACACTCATCGACAGTTAAGACACTATCGACATTTCTTTTCCAATCAATATTATTTGGGTACAGTAAGGTTTTTTTTTTTTTAGCATCATAGTAAGTGGGTTGAAAGCCATTTGAAAATCCTAAGAATCACAATGATCAAAATATTAGATTTCAAATATTATTGATTCCTCAAAACAATAAAATTCCGAAATCAACCAACACCTCAAAACACCGAGAATATCGCATGCCACGATAGTGTGGACATATACGAATTCTACATTTGTAAGAGGAGGTTTTACCCATTAATTTTATTATCTTGTCAACCTTACTTTTTGACAAATAAAAATAATAGTTGGTTCCTCTTTGGCCCTACAAATAAAAGCAGTGACTCCGATGGGGAGGATACTTTTTATTTGCATCTAAGTGTGCACCATTACATGATACTAAGGGAATTATCTCAGATTATGTGTCTTACCGATGGGGAAGTACACATGCTCCTAAATAATTTCCTATAACCATTATTTGACCTAGTGATCCGCAAACAAACTCATCTGATGGGGAGGAAGGCACTCAGAGCCGACACGCAAGTTTGTTGCATCACACGTCAAATTGTAATGGAGGCCGCGGGAATTAATTAAAATATCCCTCTCCCACTTAGTAAATTGAAAATGAGGAATTTTCAAGCACACACAATAAGCATATAAAACAAATCAACAATAAATATGGAAAAACAGAATTTTTCTAACTATTATGGCTTTGTTCTCTAATATGCATCCCGCCATGTCGCCACCTCGTCCGCTCCCACTTTTCCGTACGCAAGCCACATAAAGAGATCCGAGCCGAGATATATCATTTTAATTTACATCCATCGATCCTATACTCCACGAAGGAGTGTATAAATAATCTAGATCGAAAGTAAACTAAAATGAGCGGCTAAACAATGTCGTATTTAATTACAAAAATTAAATACTAATCTAGCCTCGTCAACCCCGAGGATTCAAATAATATACATACAATCACACACAAAACAATCACATACACACAAATAGCCATAATAGTCGGATCTTATGGCTGCAACCAAAAAGTTAGCCTACGCACATCCTACTATTATCCGGCATACTCAATATATGATATGTTCATGAAAGTAACCGAATCCAAAACACACAAAACCGGAAACCGTGGCTCTGATACCAATTGTTGGTAACTCATGCTTCTCGGAAACTCATTGGTTCCCATGTCCCCGGATTAAAATTTTCAATAATGAAAACTAATCCGGACGGGATGAGTTTCCTAAGCACAACCAATTCATCGTCGTGCCAACGACTCGAGCGATCGCTTGAACAAACTTGTTGTTCAAGCAATCAACTCTTCTAGTCGGTTAGCCGCGGAAGAGACGACGGACGGATCGCCGGTTTTTGTGTTTATCTTCGGGGTCCATGATTATACAAATACATACACATGCAAACTAGTATAATCATCACATACTAATCAAAATAATAAGAACATGCAAAGATCAATAATAAAAGTTATAAAACTTTTATACCTCTTGATCTTCTATCGTATGTCCTAACCTCCTTGTAGACTTCGTGTGTACGAAGATCCTCCACAAGTTGAAGCTTCCTAGATCTTCTTCAATTCAAAGAAAGAAGAACTCTCCTTCCCTTCTTGCTTGGGCCAACCACCAATCCACAAAGGATTGATGCCGCCGGCCCCAAGAATAGAGATAACTAAATGGAAACCACCAAGGAACCAAACTAGGGACAAACCCTAGCTTCTAGTGCCGCCGGCCAATAGGGAGTGAAGAGGATAAAAGGAATGTGTTGGGCACCGGCCAAGGTATATGGAAAAGAGAAGGAGCCGACAACACCCTAGGAAGAAGAAGAGCACTTCCCCTATAGTTGCCGCCCAACCAAGCTTTCAAACCCTAGCCGCCCAACCTTTCTTCCTTTGGATTTCTTGCCGCCCAAGCAATGAGAGGCTAAACCCTAATTTCCAAAAACCAAATCCCCTTTTTTTTGCCGCCCAACCTATTCTCCCATATATATAGAGTTAGGTTTAGGCCTAGGTTTAATCTCCTCCATTGGTTCTAGAGATTTAATCTCAACCGTCGGATCTTAGAGATTTAATCTCTACCGTCGGATCTTAGAGATTCAATCTCCACCTAGGGATTTAATCTCAACCGTCGGATCAAGAGATTTAATCTCAACCGTCGGATCTAGAGATTTAATCTCAACCGTCGGATCTAGAGATTTAATCTCAACCGTCGGTTCTAGAGATTTAATCTCCACCGTCGGTTCTAGAGATTTAATCTCAACCGTCGGTTCTAGAGATTTAATCTCCACCGTCGGTTCTAGAGATTTAATCTCAACCGTCGGTTCTAGGGTTTTGTTTTCCATCATTGGATCTAGAGTTCATGAGGTTTATATTAGGCTACGATAGGGACCATGAGGAGGAGTTGGATCTTGGCCACCCGATGGATCGGAACCACACAAACTTGATCCATCAATGATGTTCCATTCCACTAGAGGATCATCATTGAACTACCTCACCAACCCCCATAAATTAATATGGGCTCTATATATTATTTGTACATCCATCTCCCCGTGTTTAAGATATCGAATGTCCGTCAATTAATTGATTTACTGACCATCAATTAATTAACATCTAACTCCTCGAGTAGTACCACTCAACCTTATCATCATGTTGACTAAGTCAACATGCAGGGTTTACATGATGAACCTTATGAGCTCCTCAAGGGGACATCATCAACCTAATATATAAGACATGGTTTCCTCCTATAATCAATGGCACACCATGTAAATAATATCATTTCCCAACTTACTGGGCATATTGATTTAATCCATAGAAATCTCACCCTTTGGTAAATCAAAGAAATAAATACTAAGTACATGTGCCCGTTATTATATCGGGATTAAGAGCATGTACAACATAATATCCGAGGTCCGATTCAATTATGTAGTCAGCAATAAATTTAATCACCTCTATGGATCTGCTCAATACACCTAAGTGTACTAGTGTAACTCTATGTTCAAGACAAAACAATACCAAGCTACACTACAACCATGCCAATGGTTTGTCCAAAACCATCTTGGTTGTGAGCCTCTACTTATATTCTACAAGGGGTGATAACATGATCTTACATGCCACACCAAGCACCATGTTATCTACAATGTAAATATTAGACAATATGCACACATATAATAAATATAAAGTGCAAACAATGATCATGTGATTCTTATTTCAAAATAAAAATGTTCATACAAAGAGCTAGGCTTTGTTATACATCCCAGCAATCTCACTTATACTAAAAGACTATCTTTGTCATCATCACACTGCCATACATATGATTCCCTTTCCCTCCACATGCCTATCAAAGCTCTCGCTAGAAGGGCCTTAGTGAAAAGGTCTACCAGGTCATCCTCTGATGCAATCTAGGCGACAACAACTTCTACCTCCTTTACGATTTCTCGTATCAGGTGGTACTTGCGCTCTATGAATTTACTTACCCTATGGGCTCGTGGTTCCTTCGAGTTTGCAACTGCACCATTATTATCACAATAAATTGTGACATTTCTAGGCAAACCAGGAATCACATCCAAGTCCATCAGGAAGTTCCTGAGCCACACAGCTTCTTTGGCTGCCTAAGAGGCTGCTACATACTCAGCTTCCATGGTGGAGTCCGTCACGCATTTCTGCTGGACACTCCTCCATACAATGGCTCCACCTCCCAAAGTAAATACAAAACCTGAGGTAGACTTACTGTTATCCCTATCAGATTGGAAATCGGAATCTATGTAACCCACAGGGAGTAATTGGTCTGCCCGGTATACTAGCATATAATCCGTAGTCCTTCTCTGGCACTCTGATATATGCTTTCTGTGTCAATGTCCATCTGGATTACTCGATGTCTGTGACCATGCTCCGGCATGGCGGTCTCGGTCTCGTACATAGCATCGTATACTTGAGGCTTCCTACTACCGAAGCATAAAGAACCGCCTTCATCTCCTCTATCTCCTCAGATGATCTAGGACACATCTCCTTAGATAAATAAACTCCATGACTGAAAGGTAGAAAACCTTTCTTGGAGTTTTGCATGCTAAAACGAGCTCGGACCGTGTCTATGTATGAAGCTTGAGATAAGCACAACATCCTTTTCTTGCGATCCCTTATAACTTTGATCCCAAGGATGTGTCCCACTTCTCCCAAGTCCTTCATGTCAAACTGTTTGGACAACCATACCCTTACGTCTGATAACACTTTGATATTGTTGCCAACTAACAAAATGTCATCTACGTATAGTACAAGAAATACCACTACATTTCCGTCACATCTTTTGTATACACATGGCTCATCCGAACTTTGAATAAATCCATATGACTGGATTACCTCATCAAAACGGATCTTCCAAGATCTCGAAGCTTGCTTCAATCCATTAATGGACCGATTAAGCTTTACACACTAGATGCTCTTTGCCTTTAGCAATGAATCCTCTCCGTTGCCGCATATAGATGTTCTCCTCAAGACTTCAAGGAAAGTTGTCTTGACATCCATCCGCCAAATCTCATAATCCATATGAGCTATAGATAAGAGAATCCGATAGACTTAAGCATAGCTATCCGTAAAAAGTCTCCTCATAATCGATACCCTCTTCTTAGTATACCCTTTCGCAACAAGCCTAGCTTTGAAGGTCTCAACCTTCCCGTCTACTCCTCTCTTTCTCTTGTAGATCCACTTGCATCCAATGGCTTTCACACCATCGGGTGGTTCTACTAGCTCCCAGACATGATTAGAATCCATAGAATCTATCTCTCAATTCATCGCTTTTGCCAAGATACAGATTCTATCTTGGAGTGCCTCACATATGTCCAGGATCAGTTCATGTTCGCCAGTGACCAAATCGTAAGATTCTCCCAAGAACATGAATCTCTTTGTCTAACAACCTCCCACTATGACGCAGGTGCCTCCTGTGTATGCTCTGTGACACGCGGTGCAGTGACTTGTGGTATCTCCTCTTGTACCAGTGGTACTGAAGTCGGGACTTCCCCTGTCAATTCCTCAAGAACAATCCTACTTGTGGGCTTGTGGTTCATCACATAGTCCTCCTCTAGAAATCTGGCATTCGTACTCACGATTACCTTCTGATCTCTAGGATTATAGAATAAACCACCCTTCGTTCCCTTAGGGTACCCCACGAACATGCACACTGCATTTAGGTTCCAACTTACCAAAGATCACCTTCAAATGTCTTTGGACTACGCTAAATCCGAATATGTCTTAGACTAGGCTTTCGCTTAGTCCACAATTCTGTGGGAGTAGAAGGTACTGACTTAGATGGAACCAAGTTCAGAATGTGTGCTACCGTTCTAGAAAACCCCGAAAAGAATCGGGTAACAATAACTCATCGATCTGACCATCTCCATAAGAGTCCTATTCCTTCGCTCCGCCACACCATTCTGCTGGGGTGTGCCAAGTGCGGACAATTGGGATTGAATCCCATCCTCTGATAAGTAACTCCTAAACTCTCCCAAGATGTACTCGCCACCACGATCAGATCGTAGTGTCTTGATACTTTTATCTTGACGGTTCTCCATATCAGCCTTGAATTCTTTGAATCTGTCAAAGCACTCAGACTTGCGGCGCATCAAGTAAATATATCCATACCTTGAATAATCATCTTTAAAAGAGACGAAGTATTCAAAGCCACCTCTAGCCTGGATAGACATAGGACCGAACAAATCAGAATGAACTAATTCTAACACATCTTTGGCCCTATACCCCTTGGCCTTGAAAGACCTCTTGGTCATTTTACCTTCCAAGCAAGATTCGTAGGTTGGGAGATCCTCCACCACTAATGAACCCAAATGTCCATCAGCTATCAACCTTTGAATTCTACTCAGGTTAATATGACCAAGTCTTAGGTGCCAAAGATATGTCTGGTTCATTTTCGAAGGTTCTTTTCTCTTATTGGACTTAGAAGATGAGTTATTCACTTCTATATGCATCGTGGGAGCTTTTGGTTCAAGAGTATACAAATTGCCAACCAATGTACCTGAACAGATAATCTCTCTATTTCTTTTTATAACAACTCTGTCATTAAAAGAAACAGAATATCCATCCATAAATAATTTAGAAACCGAAATCAAATTCTTTCTAAATGTAGGTACATAAAGACAATTTCTCAAAACCAAAACTTTATTTCTATCAAATGATAAATAAACATCTCCCACTGCAATAGCTGCTACCTTTGTAGCATTGCCCATGTAGATGGTAATTTCTCCTTCAGCTTGTCGTCAGGTTTCCTGGAACCCCTGCAAAGAATTGCAGACATGATCAATGGCTCCCGTATCTACACACCATGTACCGGTAGATAACACCACTAAACATGTTTCAATGACTAAGGCAGAAGATATACCTATGTTCTGCTTTAGGAAGGGGAAGTCTTTCTTCCCAGGTCCAGTCTGTCTACAAGTGAAGCACTTGCCTTTCAGCTTCTTCACTCCTCCCTGAGGTCCACCCGCCATTTTTGCTCTACCTTGTTTCTTCTTCTTATTGCCTTTTGGCTTAGAAGTAGAAACCTTCTGAGCAATCATAGCTTCCTGCCTAGCAGCTCGATTCTGGTATCCGAAAATTTCCTTTTCCCCAGAATCATCTGCAGGCCTAGGAGGACACTCATCGACAGTTAAGACACTATCGACATTTCTTTTCCAATCAATATTATTTGGGTACAGTAAGGTTTTTTTTTTTAGCATCATAGTAAGTGGGTTGAAAGCCATTTGAAAATCCTAAGAATCACAATGATCAAAATATTAGATTTCAAATATTATTGATTCCTCAAAACAATAAAATTCCGAAATCAACCAACACCTCAAAACACCGAGAATATCGCATGCCACGATAGTGTGGACGTATACGAATTCTACATTTCTAAGAGGAGGTTTTACCCATTAATTTTATTATCTTGTCAACCTTACTTTTTGACAAATAAAAATAATAGTTGGTTTCTCTTTGGCCCTACAAATAAAAGCAGTGACTCCGATGGGGAGGATACTTTTTATTTGCATCTAAGTGTGCACCATTACATGATACTAAGGGAATTATCTTAGATTATGTGTCTTACCGATGGAGAAGTACACATGCTCCTAAATAATTTCCTATAACCATTATTTGACCTAGTGATCCACAAACAAACTCATCCGATGAGGAGGAAGGCACTAAGAGCCGACACGCAAGTTTGTTGCATCACACGTCAAATTGTAATGGAGGCCGCGGGAATTAATTAAAATATCCCTCTCCCACTTAGTAAATTGAAAATGAGGAATTTTCAAGCACACACAATAAGCATATAAAACAAATCAACAATAAATATGGAAAAACAGAATTTTTCTAACTATTATGGCTTTGTTCTCTAATATGCGTCCCGCCATGTCGCCACCTCGTCCGCTCCCCCTTTTCCGTACGCAAGCCACATAAAGAGATCCGAGCCGAGATATATCATTTTAATTTACATCCATCGATCCTATACTCCACGAAGGAGTGTATAAATAATCTAGATCGAAAGTAAACTAAAATGAGCGGCTAAACAATGTCGTATTTAATTACAAAAATTAAATACTAATCTAGCCTCGTCAACCCCGAGGATTCAAATAATATACATACAATCACACACAAAACAATCACATACACACAAATAGCCATAATAGTCGGATCTTATGCCTGCAACCAAAAAGTTAGCCTACGCACATCCTACTATTATCCGGCATACTCAATATATGATATGTTCATGAAAGTAACCGAATCCAAAACACACAAAACCGGAAACCGTGGCTCTGATACCAATTGTTGGTAACTCATGCTTCTCGGAAACTCATTGGTTCCCATGTCCCCGGATTAAAATTTTCAATAATGAAAACTAATCCGGACGGGATGAGTTTCCTAAGCACAACCAATTCGTCGTCGTGCCAACGACTCGAGCGATCGCTTGAACAAACTTGTTGTTCAAGCAATCAACTCTTCTAGTCGGTTAGCCGCGGAAGAGACGACGGACGGATCGCCGGTTTTTGTGTTTATCTTCGGGGTCCATGATTATACAAATACATACACATGCAAACTAGTATAATCATCACATACTAATCAAAATAATAAGAACATGCAAAGATCAATAATAAAAGTTATAAAACTTTTATACCTCTTGATCTTCTATCGTATGTCCTAACCTCCTTGTAGACTTCGTGTGTACGAAGATCCTCCACAAGTTGAAGCTTCCTAGATCTTCTTCAATTCAAAGAAAGAAGAACTCTCCTTCCCTTCTTGCTTGGGCCAACCACCAATCCACAAAGGATTGATGCCGCCGGCCCCAAGAATAGAGATAACTAAATGGAAACCACCAAGGAACCAAACTAGGGACAAACCCTAGCTTATAGTGCCGCCGGCCAATAGGGAGTGAAGAGGATAAAAGGAATGTGTTGGGCACCGGCCAAGGTATATGGAAAAGAGAAGGAGCCGACAACACCCTAGGAAGAAGAAGAGCACTTCCCCTATAGTTGCCGCCCAACCAAGCTTTCAAACCCTAGCCGCCCAACCTTTCTTCCTTTGGATTTCTTGCCTGCAATGAGAGGCTAAACCCTAATTTCCAAAAACCAAATCCCCTTTTTTTTGCCGCCCAACCTATTCTCCCATATATATAGAGTTAGGTTTAGGCCTAGGTTTAATCTCCTCCATTGGTTCTAGAGATTTAATCTCAACCGTCGGATCTTAGAGATTTAATCTCTACCGTCGGATCTTAGAGATTTAATCTCCACCTAGGGATTTAATCTCAACCGTCGGATCAAGAGATTTAATCTCAACCGTCGGATCTAGAGATTTAATCTCAACTGTCGGATCTAGAGATTTAATCTCAACCGTCGGTTCTAGAGATTTAATCTCCACCGTCGGTTCTAGAGATTTAATCTCAACCGTCGGTTCTAGAGATTTAATCTCCACCGTCGGTTCTAGAGATTTAATCTCAACCGTCGATTCTAGGGTTTTGTTTTCCATCATTGGATCTAGAGTTCATGAGGTTTATATTAGGCTACGATAGGGACCATGAGGAGGAGTTGGATCTTGGCCACCCGATGGATCGGAACCACACAAACTTGATCCATCAATGATGTTCCATTCCACTAGAGGATCATCATTGAACTACCTCACCAACCCCCATAAATTAATATGGGATCCATATATTATTTCTACATCCATCTCCCCGTGTTTAAGATATCGAATGTCCGTCAATTAATTGATTTACTGACCATCAATTAATTAACATCTAACTCCTCGAGTAGTACTACTCAACCTTATCATCATGTTGACTAAGTCAACCTGCAGGGTTTACATGATGAACCTTATGAGCTCCTCAAGGGGACATCATCAACCTAATATATATGACACGGTTTCCTCCTATAATCAACGACACACCATGTAAATAATATCATTTCCCAACTTACCGGGCATATTGATTTAATCCATAGAAATCTCACCCTTTGGTAAATCAAAGAAATAAATACTAAGTACATGTGCCCGTTATTATATCGGGATTAAGAGCATGTACAACATAATATCCGAGGTCCGATTCAATTATGTAGTCAGCAATAAATTTAATCACCTCTATGTCGGTCCTGCTCAATACACCTAAGTGTATTAGTGTAACTCTATGGTCAAGACAAACCAATACCAAGCTACACTACAACCATGCCAATGGTTTGTCCAAAACCATCTTGGTTGTGAGCCTCTACTTATATTCTACAAGGGACTGATAACATGATCTTCTGTGCCACACCAAGCACCATGTTATCTACAATGTAGAGTATTAAGACAATATGCACACATATAATAAATATAAAGTGCAAACAATGATCATGTGATTCTTATTTCAAAATAAAATTGTTCATACAAAAAGAGCTAGGCTTTCAGTATACATCCCAACAATGATGAGCCAAGGAAATTGCATTGAGCTTGCTATTCGTTGGAGGCCATCCCATAGTGTTTTCCTAGAGAGAATAGTGAGCTGTCCATAGATGAAGGTAACTACATATTGCTGATTTGTCTCTCTACTCCGGATAAGTGTGTGTATAAATTGGTCTTCTGATTGTTGGATTGAAAGATTGACCAATTGAGGGTTCCAAATTAAGAGCATACGACTTCTATCTCTCTCTCCTACTTGTTGGAAGCTTTCTAAATGCTGTAAAGTTGTTGTCTTCAGCCCTTGATACCGATGAGTGGTTAGTTTAGCTTCCAATATGCAGAAAACACCAAGTGAATGTGTGCGGAGGAGATGCATCATCTCCTTCTGCTTGAGACCTTTATTGAGGACTCTTATATTCCATGTATCAATCTTCATGTTACCTTGGCTAGCATTTGCCAGCTCCTCAATTTCATTTGTTTTTTCTCCTTGGTTCCTTCCTGCAGTCCCACTCCCTCCTCCTCACAGTAGTTTGCTTTAAACCAGTCCATTGCCGATAGTCCAACAATAATGGGTGGGAGGTGGCTAGCTTCATCATTCTCCTGCATAACCACTGGGATTTGATCCTGCTTGACCCCCTCCAATCTGAACTCTCCCTCTTCTAGGATGTCTAATATTTGGACAGCTCCTTTGGCCTTCTTTTTTTTTTCATAGTGCTCTTGATTTGGTTTGGATTTTCCCTGGGATGCTATCTTGAGTTGCTTCAGCCCCATGTAAAACTTGATACTGGTTATCTGGGATTACATCTAATGTAGGAATTAATCCCCCCTTGGGTTGTTTCACTGCTAGAATCTTCAACTTGCTGCTATGTCCTTTCCTGAGAAATCAACCTGTCCATTGAAATTGGAAAACATTTGCCTTCAAACTCAAGGTCTTGTGTGCCATTATCTGTAAGTGGATTTGAAATGGCCATCCTGATTCCCAAATCTATCTAGTTTCCCAACTGAGTTGCTGATTTAACTTGTTGTTCAGAATTGAGTGTTATCTACAGCTGTTGTTTGCTTGATACCTGCACTTGCTGTTCAAAATTGAGTGTGCCAATATCTGTAAATGGATCTGAAATGGGCAACCTGATTCCCAAATCTATTTGGATTCCCAACTGAGATGATGTTTTAACTTGGTTTTCCCCTTGTTCTACAAGATAATTTAACTTATCAGATTTGCAGGCTATATTTGATACCATCAAATTGTCAATTATTTGCAGCTACTGTTTGCTTGATACCTGCACTTGCTGATCTGAAATCGTGTGTTGAAAAAGTTTCAGTGGCCTAGTTGAGGTATCCTGAAGCCTATTAGCTACCTGATACGCCACATTCCCTGTGCTGATTTCATTATAGGTCCTTTTAAGCGGAGTTTGAGATTGGCACAGTTTGGTGCCAACCTTGTGGTTTCTATTTTGGGGTTTCTTTGCTTCCTTTGGAACCCTTATACTATTAGATTGTGTGCCAGATTTAGTGTTCTGGCATGTCATGTAGCATGAGAGAGCATCGACGGTCACATTTTTTCCTTTGCTGAACCTCTGACATTGAAGGAGACTCTGGTATTAGAGATACAACAGGGATCCTCGTGCCTAAATTTTGCCCGGTGAAATGACAGCCTCCTAGCTTTTGTCAAAATTCTGAAATCGTGTTAGTTCCACTACAGCTGGCCCCTATCTCTCTGTTGTCAGTTTGTATGCCCTCTTAGGATGTATACAAAAAGCCTAGCTTTTGTATGAACATCTTCATTTTGAAATAAGAATTACATGATCATTGTTTGCATTTTATATTTATGCATATTGTCTGATACCTTACATTGTAGATAACATGGTGAGTGGTGTCGCACAGAAGATCATGTTATCAGTTCCTTGTAGAGTATAAGTAGAGGCTCATAACGAAAATGATTTTGAATAAACCATTGGCATGGTTGTAGTGTAATTTAGTATTGGTTTATCTTGACCATAGAATTACACAAGTACACTTTGTGTGTATTGAGCAGGACTGATTTAGAGGTAATTCAATTTATATTTACTATATAATTGAATCAGACCTCAGATATTATGATGTACATGCTCTTAATCCCTATATAATAATGAGCACATGTACTTAGTATTTATTTCTTTGATTTATCAATGGGCGAGATTTATGTATTAAATCGATAGGCCTGGTAAGTTGGAAAATAATATTATTTACATGGTGTGCCATTGATTATAGGAGGAAACCATGTCCTATACACTAGTATGATGATGTCCCCTTGAGGCGCTCATAAAGTTCATCATGTAAATCCTGCAGGGGGACTTGGTCTAACATGATGATAAGGATGAGTGGTACTACTCATGGAGTTAGATATTGATTAATTAAATTTTCAGTAATTTAATTAATTAATGGACATTCGATATCTTAAACATGGGGAGATATTTTATACAAATAATATGTGGAGCCCATATTTAATTATGGGGGTTGGTGAGGTAGATGAATGATGATCCTCTAGTGGAATGGATCATCATTAATGGATCGGGTTATATGTGGTTCAGATCCATTGGGTGGCCAAGAACCAACTCCTCCTCATGGTCCCTATTATAGCCTATTATAAATACCTCATGAAGCCTAGATCTATATAAGGTGGTGGAGAGGCTTGGGCGAAAAGGGGGTGTGCTAGGGTTTTGTTTCTTGAGGGTCGTAGACAAGCAAGGGGTTTAGGGTTTTTCCTTCTATTCCTTCTCTTGGTCAGCGCCTCCTCTCCATCTCCTAGGGTCGGCGCCTCCTTCTCCCTTTCCAAGGGTCAGTGCCTCCTCTCCCTCTCCTAGGGCCAGTGGCAACAAGCAAGGAGGAAGAGGGTTATCTCTTCCTCAATCTCCTCTCCTCTCCTTAGGGCCGGCGGAAACCACACTTGAAGTTTGTGTAGGGATCCCGAGCGATAAACAAAATTCGCAGCGGAAAACTTAGGATCCCTCCAGAGATCCAAGCAAAAAAAATTATACTCGTTTCAATTATCGATTCTGTCCTATAGGAATCGAGATTACCTTCGAAGCGTGCCCTTCGAATTCCAGTCAGCAACACTTGCGGATCTCAGCGTGGTCAGAATGTCCACGCCTCTACGGTGCACACACACACGATCTTGGAGAGAAGAGGTAAGCCCTTTCGGTTGTGCTAGCAACCACTCCAAGGTCTCACTTTTCCACTCTATACTTGACCCTCTTGTGTTGTGAACGAAAAATAAAATCTGATTTTTTTTTCATTGTCCACGTTGAAGAAGAAGAAGCAACCATAATACACCTTAATGAGACATTAAATTCACTTCCTTATTCTCCATGGTAAAAGAAAGGAAGTAAATTAATGCTCATTAAATGCACATTAATGAGTTTTAAATCCCATTTAAAATGTTGGGAGTATGAGGAATACAATCAAAGTCCCACATTGGTAAGACATAGAAAAGATCATGTGCTTATAAGAAAAAAAGATATCTCCATTGGTATGAGGCCTTTTGGGTAAAGCCCAAAAATAAAACCATGAGGGCTTAGACCCAAAGTGGACAATATCATACCATTGTGGAGATATGTGGAGCTTATAAGCACTAACAATTGGTATCAGAGCCATGGTCCATGTCAAGCCATGAACCTCGAACGAAGGAAGTTGAGCTCCCACGTCCGGATCAAGAGAACCAGACATTAGGAAGGAAGTCTAGTTGGGTCGGAGGGACCGAACAACTGGCAGGAAGTCCTGGTGGGTTGAAGATCGGACATCAAGCAGAGAAAATCCTTCGAGGAGGGATAGGCTTGAGGGGGGGCCCAATGTGGTCCTTCGTTTGAGGGGGGGATTGTTGGGAGTATGAGGAATACAATCAAAGTCCCACATTGGTAAGACATGGAAAAGATCATGTGCTTATAAGAAAAAAAGATATCTCCATTGGTATGAGGCCTTTTGGGTAAAGCCCAAAAATAAAACCATGAGGGCTTAGACCCAAAGTGGACAATATCATACCATTGTGGAGATATGTGGAGCTTATAAGCACTAACATTAAAACCCCATTTATTAATTCGTGTATTATATTATTAATTCGTGTATTATATTATTAATTTGTGTATTATTCATTTTAGCCTTTTTCTCTTGGTTTGACTTGAGTCTAACTCAACATAAACCAATTTGAGTCCAACTCAAATTTAGCCAAGTAATGAGTCTTACTCATTCTAGTTAATCCAATTAACTAATAATTCATTTTAGTCAAACCAAAATGATTTCCTCTCAAAAATAATATGTTCTATGTGTGTGACCCTATAGGCTCTCATAACGTTGGCAATGTATCCAAAACCATTTTAGATACATAAGCAATGAGCGGCATTTGGCAATACATCATTGCTACCCAAGTGATGAGAATGTCGAGATCCGACAACTTCTTCCATGACTATTATCATATGACAGTGTCCTTCTATCCTTGATATCTCAGATCGATCAATGAGGCATAGACCGTGTCACCCTCTTATCAATCTTTATGTTTCTTGATCCCCAAGTAGACTCACTCAAACAAATGAGCTCAATATCTCATATTGACTCATTTGAGCATGGTCATGCATTTCGTTGTCCTACTCTATCAAGAGGCCAAAGATATCACTCCCTTCATATGGGAGGGATAGATCCCATCTACATCACTCACATCCCTCCGCATAATTCGTTACATACTCAGTGATCGCCGTTATAGTCACCCAATTACGGTGTGACGTTAGACGATACCAAAGTACATAACTCCTTATGTAGGGAACCGTAGTGACTTCAGGTCTAAGGACTATTCATACCAATAGTCACATGAGAAAGTATATGACACTCATATAACGATCCATGATACTTTCTCATGGTGGGTCAATTCAGTATATATAGTCTCCAATATATATACCCATGTATCAATGTGATATCACATATCCATGACTTGTGAGATCAAGTCATCCATTGACCTACATGCTAGTCTCAATGTATCAATATAGCCCTTGTCTATTAATACAATACTCGACTAGGAATATTTAAGAATAGTGTTCTCTACAGCTTCTCATAATCAATTCTACCAATTGATATACTGTAGATAACAACCTACTATTCATGGGCATTATTATATTTATTTATCTGGCACACGCATAAAGAAATATAATAATCAATCTTTGCCTTTATTAATGCAAGAATATAATACAAAAGTTTCCCTCACCAATCATCTCATAATTGGCACTAAGGGCTCATACTAACAGTTTGGTGGTCGGTAAAAGCAAGGAGAAGAGGAGAAGGCTTTGTGTTCGACACAAGAAAGGAGAAAAAGGGAGGGTTTTCTTCTATTGTTCGGAGCGAGCAAGGAAGGGAAGATACGTGGTCTAGGAGGCTTCAATTCTTGGAAGATCGTTGCCCACACGATGTCCAAGAAGAGGATAGGAATACAATAGAAGATCATAAGGTAAAATAAGAGGTATAATCTTGTTTAATTTTAATTCTTGTTCTTTTTTATTTTCCATCTTGTTGATTGACATGGACCCCGATTATAAACATAAAAATTGACGATCCGTTCATCATCTATTCCACGACTAATCGAGGAAAAGGGTTAGGTCGCTTGAACAATAAGTTTGTTCAAGCGACCACTCAAATCGAATAGCATGATGATGAATCAGTTGCTTGGGTAATCCATCTCCATCCGGATTAGTTTTAATTAATAAAATTTTAATCCGAGGACGCAAGATAGGATCGTCATGCACAAGAGACCGAAGTGAAGCGAAACACTTTCATGCAAGTGGTATCAGAGCAACAGTTTTCGGTTTTGTGTGTTTTGGATTCGGTTACTTTCATGCATTTATCATATATTGTTTATGCCAGATAATAGTAGGTTGTGCGTAGGCTAACTTTTTGCTTGCAGGCATAAGATCCAACTATTATGGCTATGTGAATGTATGTGATTGTGTGTGTGTGATTGTAATTAATTATTAGAATCCTCGGGGTTGACGAGGTTAATTAGTATTTAATTTTTGTAATTAAATGCGACATTGTTTAGCTGCTCATTTTAATTTACTTTCGATCTAGATATGTTGTACACTCCTTCATGGAGTATAGGATCGATGGATGTAAGTTAAAATATTTTATCTCGGCTCGGATCCCCTTGTGGCTTGCGCATGGTAAAGGGAGGAGCGGACAAGGTGGCGACACGACGGGAAGCATATTGGAATACAAAAGCCACAATAGTTGGAAAATTTAATTTTTCATATTTATTACTTATTGTTTGATATACATGTTGTGTGTGTTTGAAAATTCCTCAATTTTAAATTACTAAGTGGGAGAGGGATATTTTTTAATTCCCGGGGCCTCCATTACATTTGGACATGTGATGCGAACAAACTTGCGCGTTGGCTCTGAGTGTCTTCTTCCATATCGGATGAGTTTGTTTTGTGGATCACTAGGTCAAATATGGTTATAGGAAATTATTTAGGAGCGTGTGTACTTCCCCATCGGAAGGCACATAATCCGAGGTAATTGCCTTAGTATCGGGTAATTGTAAACACTTTGATGCAAATAATAGTATCCTCCCCATCGGAGTCACTGCTTTTATTTGTAAGGCCAAAAAGGAACCAACTATTAATTTTATTTGTCAAAAAGTAAGGTTGACAAGATAATAAAATTAATGGTTAAAACCTCCTCTTACAAATGTAGAATTCGTATATGTCCACACTATCGTGGCATATGATATTCTCGATGTTTTGAGGTGTTGGTTGATTTTAAAATTTTATTGTTTGAGGAATCAATAAATTTTGAAACCTAATGTTTTGATTGAAGGTAGGAAACTTCGCTTCCCACTTTACCTCGGTCGCTTGTTCATGGCGATCCCTTCTACGCCCCCGGATAAAAAAATTTAATCCTAGACAAAAGGGATTACCCAAGCAACTGTTTCATCGTCGTGCTATTCGATTAGAGTAGTCACTTGAAAAAACTTGTTGTTCAAGTAACCAACCTCTATTCTACGAATAGCCACAGAATAGACGATGTATGGATCGCCGACTTTTGTGATTATGTTCGGGGTCCAAGTTATATTAGCCTCAAAATAAAATATATAACATTCATATAATTGAGGAACAAATATAGACATGTTACAAAAGAAAATAGACAATCGATATACCTTTCGATCTTCTATTGTATGACCTTCCCCCTCTTGGACATCGTGTGGGCGACGATCTACCAAAAGTCGAAGCTCCTAGATCACCAATATTCCTTCCTTGCTCGCTCCGAAGAAGAGGAAGAATAAGAAACAAGGCACTTCTCCTTCTTTCAACAAACCACCAAGCTCCAAGCTTGGTGCTTGCCGCCGGCCAAGAAGGAGAAGATGAATAAGATGGAAACTGGCCAAGACACCAAGGGAAGACCCTAAGTCTTGTTTTCACCGACCAAGGAGAAGGGGATGAAGGAGTTTGGATGTCGGCCAAGGGAGGAAAAGCTGGTTTTGGGCGCCGGCCACTAAGGAAGAAGAAGAAGAAAAGGAAAAACTTTCCTTATTTGGTGCCGCCTACACCCCAAACCCTAATCCCCAAAACTTGCCGCCCCTTACCCTAATCCTATCTCTATTAGAATTCATCTTGCCGCCCATCCCATGCTCTCCTTTTATAGAGTTAGGGATATGCCTTGTTTTAATTTCAACCATTGGATCTAGGCTTCATGAGGTATTAAAAGGCTACAATAGGGACCATGAGGAGGAGTTGGATCTTGGCCACCCAATGGATCAAGCCCACATAAAGTCCTATTCATTAATGATAATTCAATCCACTAAAGGATTATCATTGATCTACCTCATCAACCCCCATAAGTTAATATGGGCTCCATATATTATTTGTACATTTTTCTCTCCGTGTTTAAGATCTCGAATGTCCGTCGATTAATTAATTTACTGACCATTAATTAATCGACATCTAACTCCATGAGTAGTACCACTCAATCTTTTTCATCATGCCGGACCAAGTTCACCTGCAGGGTTTACATGATGAACCTTATGAGCTCCTCAAGGGGACATCATTATCCTAATATATAGGACACAGTTTTCTCCTATAATCAACGACACACCATATAAATAATATCATTTCCCAACTTACCGAGCCTATCGATTTAATCTATAAATCTCGCCCATTGGTAAATCAAAGAAATGAATACTAAGTATATGTGCCCGTTATTATATCGGGATTAAGAGCATGTACAATATAATATCTGAGATCCGATTTGATTATGTAGTCAGCAATAAATCGAATCACCTCTAAGTCGGTCCTGCTCAATACACACAAAGTGTACTAGTGTGATTCTATGGTCAAGACAAACCAATACCAAAACACACTACAACCATACCAATGGTTTGTCCAAAGCCATCTCGGTTGTGAGCCTATACTTATACTTTACAAGGAGCTGATAACATGATCTTCCGTATGACACTACACACCATGTTTTCTATAATGTAATGTATTAGACAATATGCATAACCATAAATATGCAAACAATGATCATGTGATTCTTATTTCAAAATAAAAATGTTCATACAAAAGATAGACTTTTTAGTATACATCCCAACATTGATCACTGTGATTCTTAGCTTTTTCAAAATGGCTTTCAACCCACTTGCTGTGATTCTAAAAGAAAAAAAAACTTACTGGACGTAATTATGTTAATTGGAAATGGAATCTTGATATTGTCTTGACTGCTGAGGAGTACAAATATGTACTCTTCGAAGAATGTCCTCCTAAGCCTATGGATGATTCTAGTGAAAAGGAGAAAGAGAGTTATAGGATGTGGATCAAGGTAGATGAGATGGCGCAATATTACATTTTGGCTTCTATGTCAAATGTATTGCAACATCAGCATCAAGCTATGACTACTGCCTATGACATTATGATCAATCTCAAGGAACTTTTTAGACACCAGAATCGGGCTGCAAGGTAGGAAGCTATGAGGAACTTGATGACGACGACCATGATTGAGGGAACACCCGTGAGGGATCATGTTCTCAAGATGATGACTCATTTGAATGAGATGGAAGTCCTTGGAGCGGAGATCGATGGGGAAACCCAGGTCGATATCATTCTCAAATCTCTACCTAGAAGTTTTGAGCAATTTTGCCTGAACTACAACATGAATAAGAGGTTGTATTCATTGGCGAAGCTTATGATAGAACTCCAGGCAGGAGAGGGGTTTTTTCGTCAGAGTGCTCATGACATGGTTGCTCAAAAGATTTCTACTTCTAAGCCAAAAGTCAAAAAGAAGAAGAAACAAGGCGTAACAAAGATGACGACAGTATCTCAGGTAGGAGTGAAGAAGCCGAAAGGCAAGTGCTTCACTTGCAAGAAGATTGGACATTGGAAGGCGGACTGTCCTAACCGAAAATAGAACAAAGGTATATCTTTTAGTTTAGTCATTGAAATATATTTAGCGGTGTTATCTACCGGTACCTGGTGTGTAGATACGGGAGCCACTAATCATGTCTGCAATTCTTTGTAGGGGTTCCAGGAAACCAGACGACTAGCTGAGGGAGAGATTACCATCTACATGGGAAATCCTACGAAGGTGGCGGCTGTTGCAGTGGGAGACATTTATTTATCTTTTGATAGAGATAAAACTTTAGTTCTGAGAAATTGCCTTTATGTACTTACATTTAGAAAGATTTTGATTTCAGTTTCTAAATTGTTTATTAATGGGTATTCTATTTCTTTTAATGACAGAGTTGTTATAAAAAAAATAGGAAGATTATCTATTCTGGTGTGTTGGTAGGAAATTTATACACTCTTGAACCAAAAACTCTCATGATACAAATAGAAATAAATAACTCATCTTCTAAATCTAATAAGAGAAAAGAATCTTCAAAAATGAACCAAACATATCTTTGGCATCTAAGGTTAGGTCATATTAACCTGAGTAGAATTCAAAGGTTGATAGCTGATGGACCTTTGGGTTCATTAGTGGTGGAAGATTTCTCAACCTGCGAATCTTGCTTGGAAGGTAAAATGACCAAGAGGCCTTTTAAGGCCAAGGGGTATAGAGCAAAAGATTTGTTGGAATTGGTTCATTCTGATTTGTGTGGTCCTATATCTATTGAGGCTAGAGGTGGTTTTGAATATTTTGTCTCTTTTATAGATGATTATTCAAGATATGGATACGTTTACTTGATGCGTCACAAGTCTAAATGCTTTGACAAGTTCAAAGAATTCAAAGCTGATGTGGAGAAACATCAAGGTAAAAGTATCAAGACACTACGATCTGATCATGGTGGTGAGTACCTCTTGGGAGAGTTTAGGAGTTACTTATCAGAGACTGGGATTCAATCCCAACTGTCTGTACCTGGTACACACCAACAGAATGGTGTGGCGGAGCTAAGGAATAGGACTCTTATGGAGATGGTTAGATCGATGATGAGTCATTCTGAGTTACCAGATTCGTTCTGGGGCTATGCTTTGGAAACGTCAGTGTATATTTTAAACTTGGTACCATCTAAATCAGTACCTTCTACTCCCATAGAATTTTGGACTGGGCGAAAGCCTAGTCTGAGACATATTCAGATTTGGGGTAGTCCAACACATGTGCTGAAGGGAGATACTGGTAAGTTGGAATCTCATACAGAAGTACACCTGTTCGTAGGCTATCCTAGAGGAACGAAAGGTGGTTTGATCTATAGTCCTAGAGATCAGAGGGTGATCGTTAGCAAGAATGTCTGATTTTTAGAGGAAGACTATGTGATGAACCACAAGCCCATGAGCAAGATTGTTCTAGAGGAATTAAGAGGGGAAGTCGCTGCTTCAGTACCAACGGTACAAGAGGACATACCACAAGTGACTGCACCACGTGTCACAGAGGATACACAGGTGATACCTCATCGTAGTGGGAGGGTTGTTAGACAACCTGATAGATTTATGTTCTTGGGAGAATCTTCGGATTTGGTACCCTGGCGAACAAGAACCTGATCCCTAGACATATGACGAGGCACTCCAAGATAAAGATGCAGTATCTTGGCAAAGGGCTATGAATTCTGAGATAGAATCTATGGATTCAAATCAGGTCTGGGAGCTAGTAGAACCACCCAATGGTGTAAAAGTCATTGGATGTAAGTGGATCTACAAAAGAAAGAGAGGATCAGATGGAAAGGTAGAGACCTTCATGAAGGGAAAAATTTGCTTCCTGTCTCGGTCGCTTGTGCATGGCGATCCTATCTCGCATCCCCGGATAAAAAATTAATCTAGATGAAGATTGATTACCTAAGCAATCAATCCATCATTGTGCTATTCGATTTGAGTGGTCGCTTGAACAAACTTGATGTTCAAGCAACCTAACTCTTTTCCTCGATTAGCTGAGGAATAGATGTTGTATGGATCGCTGGTTTTAGCATTTATATTCAGGGTCCATGATCATACAATTATAATCCAATTACATAGAACAAGAAACAAAACTAAACAAGAATTATACCTCTTGTTTGCCTCTTGATCTTCTATTGTATGACCTATCCTCTTCTGGGACATCATGTGGGCGATGATCCTCCAAGAATAGAAGCCTCCTAGATCTCGTCTTCCCTTCCTTGCTCGCTCTGAACAAGGGAAGATGACCAAACTCTTCTTCTCCTATCTAGTGCTGACCACCAAGCCTCCTAGCTTGGTTGTTGTAGCCGGCCAAGGAGAGGAAGAAGGAGAAGTGGGCGTCGACCAAGAGATGAGCTCTTGTTGCCGCCGACCAAGGAGAAAGAGAGGAGGTGTGGAGGAGGCGCTGGCCAAGGAGATAGGGTGGAGGCGCCAACCAAAGGGGAAGAGAAACCCTAATGTTGCCGCTGGCCCTATGAAAAACCAAACACCTTGCCGCCCAAGCCTTGGAAGCAAACCCTAATGTTGCCGCCCAACCCAATGCTATTTCCAAACCCTCAAAGTTATTTTCTCCCAAGCCTCTCCCACCTTTTATAGATCTAGGCTTCATGAGGTATTTATAATAGGCTATAATAGGGACCATGAGGAGGAGTTGGATCTTGGCCACCCAATGGATCCGAACCACACAAACCCGATCCATTAATGATGATCCATTCCACTAGAGGATTATCATTGATCTACCTCACCAACCCCCATAATTAAATATGGGCTCCATATATTATTTGTACAAAATATCTCCCTGTGTTTAAGATATCAAATGTCTGTTAATTAATTAATTTACTGATAATTAATTAATTAACATCTAACTCCATGAGTAGTACCACTCAACCTCATCATCATGTTGGACCAAGTCCGAGTCCAAGGTCGAGACCCTAGTTGAGGAAGTTAAACTCCTCAAACACGAGGTCTCCCTAACCTCTTCGACTAGTCGAGTTTGAGAGGAGGACTCAACTCGAGTTGAAAAGATTGAAGTTGAGAACTCACTCTTGAAGAGTCAAGTCGAAGATCTTAGGAACACATTGGAAAGGTTTACTTTGCGATCCAAAGGACTTGACCTCCTACTTGGATCGCAAAGGGCCATCTACAACAAGGCCGAACTAGGGTTTAGCTCAAATACGACCAACAAGTCATATATGTCGATTGTAAGTCGACATAAAAAATGTGTCCAAGCATGGGTCCCTAAGATCGCCTTGATTTCAAACTTAAGATCGAACCAGTACTGGGTTTCCAAGGACCAAATCCACTATGTGGAGAGACCGAACCGATTCAACGGTCCAGGGGGAGCCAGTACAAAACTTGTTTGTATTTTAACTTAGAAATTGCATGCTTAGGTTCTTTATTTAGTTTGATTTTTATTTTTAGAATGGTTAGATAGGACTATAACTCGTCAATACTTGATAACATAGTACCAGGATGCGGCGAGATGATAGTACGCTAGGAAAGCGGAGTCTTGTGTATTCGGGCTAGATAAGGCGTATCTAGTTCGATTCACTTGACCGAGTGGAACTAGCTGAAGCTACCTCGCCGTATCCTAGACTAGTTAGACCAGTAAGTGGTCTTAGGTGAGTCAAGTGTCTATTTTCTTGAAAATGGCTTTGTCTAAGGAAGTGGTCGTTGTTCCGATCAAAGAAGGCATCTGTGCCTCGCCATGACCTGGAAGCCATGATCTTGAAATGGTGACTTGATGAGTCTAAGGTCAAATCCGAATCTAACGCAAGGTTGACAAGTGTTCAAATCATTAAATTTAAATCAATAAAAATTGGAAGTCATCTCACAAAAACATATAGGGTTAACATGTTTGATCATGTAGACATGGGTGAGATGATTTAGGTTTATAATCTTCAACCAATCTTTAATAAATCCAATATCTGATCCAACTACCTTGTGTGTAGGATCAATGGATGTTGGATAGTGGTTGCTCCCGACACATGACCGGGGATCAACTCAAGTTTTCGAAGCTTCGATTCAAACAACAAGGATCGGTAGCCTTCGGAAACAACGACAAGCTCAAAATCATCGGATCAGGTGATATTGAGCTCAACTCTAACTTTATTATTCAAAATGTCTTATTGGTAGAAAATTTTCAATATAATTTACTTAGTGTAAGCCAATTGTGTTATAATAACTATAAGGTTATATTTCTAGAAAATGAATGCATAATTAATACAAATGAAACTTCTAAAACAATCCTTAAGGGAACCAGAAACAATAATATTTACACTATTAATCTAACTAACTCCTCAACCAAGTGTCTTATGACACGACAAGAGGAATCATTGTTGTGGCACTGACGACTCAGTCATTCACACCCAAGACTCATCCACAAAATGAGTCAGAGTGACTTAGTCAGAGGTTTGCCTAATCTCAATAACTTGAACAATAAAATATGTAATGCTTGTCAACAAGGTAAACAATCTAAGACACAACATTAACTAACTAATCAAGAATGAACCAAAAGTGTTCTTGAGCTCCTACACATGGATCTATTTGATTCACATGGAGCTAAGTCACTTAATGAGAGTAAATTCTGCTTAGTTATAATTGATGACTATTCTAGATTTACTTGGGTTAGGTTTATCAAAGACAAAAGTGATACCCTAGATCAATTAATCAACCTATTTAAACTAATAGAAAATAAAAAAAACCTTAAAATCAAAAGACTTAGGACTGATCATGGTGGTGAATTCGAGAACCACAAGTTTACAGAATTCTGTAACCTAAATGGATACCACCATGAGTTCTCTTGCCCTAGAACCCCACAAAAAAATGACCTAGTAGAACGTAAAAATAGAACCCTACAAGAAGCCACTAGGACAATCTTAAATGAGTATAACCTACCCGATAGGTTTTGGGCGGAAGCCGTGAGTACTGTTGGACTTTCCGAGCCACAAAAACCGCTTTTTGCGTTGCGAAAACCCCGGAAGTCCGGCCACGGATCCATGTAAAGATGTATTAAAACTAAAACATGTATGTGTTTGTATAAAACCCTAGATCTACCTTAGATCTACATGATAAGGACGTTACCCTCGATGCGATGCCCTTCGCAAATCCCGCTCGTCCAAAAGCTTCGCCGGAACTCGAGAGTGTCAAGTGCACACTCCTCTATTGGTATCCACACAAGCAATATGTGGAGAAAACACAACCTTGAGTGTGCTAGCACTCTATGGATTGTTCAGCCAAGGAGGTTGGGAGAGGGGGAGAGCTTGAGGGAATAATCCAAGGAAGAAGATGAAGTTGTGAAGAAGAAGATGGAGTTACCCAAAATCAATTCACCCCCATCAAGAAGTGGTCGGCCACATTATGGAGAGGGGATTACATGCATGCATGTAACTCCCATGACCCTTGGTCTCCCTCATGAGGTGGCACCATATGACAAAGTCAATGATGATGTGGAGCATCATCATTGCCCGGCCATGCCAAGTCATCATCATGACATGGCATTTGGTCAAGTCAAACTTGACCTTTCATCTTCCCTCTCAAGTCAAGTCAAACTTGACCTCTTGTCTCCCATCATTGATCAAATCCAACCATTTGATTCAAGTCAATTTAATTTAATGAATCTCTATTCATTAATTTAAATTGATTTGATGAATCAAATCTAAATTAGACTCATTCAACACATGAATCAACTTGAGTCTAACTCAATTAGTCTAATTTGGATTACTCTTAATCCAATTTGGTTCATCCCATGAACCTAATCCTCATGGTTCATCATATGAACCTAATCTCCATCAAATTTCTCTTATGTGTGTGACCCTATAGGTTCTTGTAACGTTGGCAATGTCCCTAAACCGATTTAGGAACATAAGCAATGAGCGGTATCTAGCAACACATCATTGCTACCCAAGTTACAAGAATGTTGAGCTCCCACATCACCTTTGTGACTACTAATTGTGACTCTCACAATATGTGACAATGTCCCTCTATCCTTGAAATCTAGATTGACCAATCGAGGCATAGACCGTGTCATCCTCGGTACAATCTAAATCTTGAACTCCAAGTAGACTCACTCTAATCAAATGAGCTCAATATCTCATATTGACTCATTTGGGCATGGCCATGCACTTCATGGTCTCACTCTATCAAGAATATCGATGTCACTCCCGTTATATAGGAGGGATAGATCCCATCTACATCACTCACATCCCTCCGCATAATTTGTTACATACCCAGTAATCGCCTTTATAGTCCACCCATTTACGGGTGACATTTGATGAAGCCAAAGTATGCAACTCCTTATGTAGGGAACAATGGTGACTTCAGGTCTAAGGACTAATATTCATACTAATAGCCACATGAGAAAGTATATGACACTCATATAACGATCAATGATACTTTCTCATGGCGGATCATTCAGTATACATTCTCCAATGCATACCCATGTGTCAACGTGATATCTCATATCCATGACTTGTGAGATCAAGTCATCGTGTTGACCTACATGCTAGTCTCTACACATTAACATTGTCCCTGAATATTAATACTCGACTAGGAATGATTAAGAGTAGTGTTCTCTATATCATCTCATTATCGATTCAACCAATCGATTGATATAGATAAGAACCTACTACTCAAGGACATTATTATATTTAGTTATTTGGCACCAATACAAGTAAATATAATAACCATGCCTTTATAAATAGGAATATGATACAATAAAGTCCATACAACAATCATCACATGATTGGCTCTAAGGCTTTCACTAACAATCTCCCACTAGCACTAGTGCCAATCACCGTAGTATCTAATACCCAATGACCTAGTGTGACCATCATGCTTTTTCTGTGCCAAAGACTTAGTCAAGGGATCTGCGATGTTAGCCTCTGAGGGTACTGATGTGTTATTTTCCGCAAGTGCACAGTTGTCGTCAAGTAATAAAAATATCGATCCCACAGGGATTGGGACAATTACCGAATGATCGTGATACCAAGTTATCTAGTCAATCAATTTGTAGATTAAGCAAAGACACTGAGCAGTCAAGAACAATGAATGAGAAGAACGAGCTAAAAGTCAATAGTTGAGGAGAATCTCAGGATATGGGTTTCACCACGTCGACGATTTATAAGGTGATTTAATTCTTTCCTACCCCTATTAGAGTTGTTTTGATAGAACCTATCCTAAGGTAAATCAACGGCCCCTTTCGAGGTCTACGCTAACTGTACCTATCAAACTCAATTTACCTGTCACGGTATTTGAGCGTAGGGGATCATAATCAGCTAAGGGGACCTGTCACGAGACCCCCGCAAACCTCCCTAGTCTTACCTCCATTACTTGGTAAAAACTAGATTTGATAGATCCATTAAGTCCATAAGAGTTCCTTTAGATTCTAAATTTTCTTTTCACAGTAGGTTTGCACACAGGACCATAATCATCTAAGGGGACCTATCACGAGACCCCTGAAGCCCTCATAGATACACTACCACTACTTGGTAGGAGTTAATCCCTAATTGGTTCTGGGTTTCGGGAACTTGGGTTCACTGTTAGGTACTTCCCCTTAGCTCCTTAGGTTTATCAATAAGAATCCAAAAACCAGATCAAAACAAACAAAAATTCAAGTAGTATAGATTACATCATCCATCATAAATCGTCAAGGGCTACTCCCCCATCCTAAGATTACAAGACACTACTCCATAGTCTTGCAAGAATTGCTAGAGAAAGAAATTACGATACTTAGTGCCATCTGTGTTCCTCTGTCGTCGACTCCTTCCTTCTCCTCCTTCTGTCATCCTTTTGACCACCCGTCGTCCTCTCCTTTAGGGTTAGAATATCTCATCTTTTATAGCCGTGGCCTCCTCTTTAATTAAGGTAATAGATTTTCCTTTAATTGAGACGAAGATCGCGGCTTCGTCGAGTTGCTCGCAGAAAAGAAAATCTGGAATCAGGCCAACACGCCCGTGCCAAATGAGGGCACAGGCTGTTGGATCGAAAGTGTCGCTCGAGGGGGGGGTGAATAGCGATACGGTGTCGTTAAAAACTTTTGCAATAAGTAAAAAGCAAGTAGAGAATGCACAGCGGAAATATAAAGTAGACAAGATATTTTTACGTGGTTCACAATCTTTCGATTGCTAATCCACGGCCCTAGTGATCCTTGATCACGTACGGAGGGCAATTCACTAAAACCACTCCTCTTCGTTGGAAGTAGGAGCAACGATTACAAAAAGAAATCAAGGCAAAGGGACACTCCCCCTTTCCTTGTTACGATTAAAGCACAAAGACAATTTAAAGAAGTAGAACTTAAATAAATATACCGACAACTCTTATAAGTAGAAGATGTAGCTTTCGTTGTCGGCGCTTCGTAGCAAATGTGAGTAGTAGTAGCGGCGTTACGACGGCGTGTTGAGAGCTCTTGAATTCTTGTTTTTGCTTGGAGTGAACATGTCTATTTATGGATATTGATCTATGAATTTAGACATAGGTAGTGTCCAAGGTGAGGTTCTTATCCCAACTCAAGGATGAGGTGTTTCATCCAACCACCTTGTGCCACCTCCAAACCTTCTTGTGCGCCAACTCAAGGATGAGGTGTTTCATCCAACCACCTTGTGCCACCTCCAACCTCCTTGGGCGCCAACTTGAGGATGAGGTGTTTCATCCAACCACCTTGTGCCACCTCCAACCTCCTTGGGCGCCAACTTGAGGATGAGGTGTTTCATCCAACCACCTTGTGCCACCTCCAACCTCCTTGGGCGCCAACTTGTTGGAGCCATTCAACTTGTGCCACATTATGGGAGCCAACCATCTTGTGCCAACTCACCTTATTTTGGGCGTCCACCACAAGGAAGCTTGGTGATGGTTTGGATGTCCACCTTGATGCCACATCACCCTTTGTACCAAAACACGAGTCAAGTCCAAATTCACCCCTTTGAAATTCGAGCTCTTCTCGAGGCTGGAACTTGACTAGCAGTTGACTGTAGTCAAAGGGTTTTGGACTGCAGTACAAGTTAGCTTAAAATATAAAGTACGATGGTTCTAACCATCTGATCTCGACCTAGACCTTCCATTGGAGGTATTGGGTCGGATCTAACGACCTTGCTTCGCTTTCACACGAGCTTACCTTGTAGCCTCGCTTGGTCTTCACCCGAGTACCTCGGCTTCCTCCAAGTCCCTCGGCGTTGCCCACCACCTCGGTTCCCACCGGTGTCGCAGACCTTCCGCTCAACTTTAGCATTTCTGCACACTTAATTGAGCTCGTAAGATAACAAATATACCCTTAACTATTGAGCCTTTTGCCATAATCAAAATACCGGTTCGACTTTGGTGCCCATTGCACCAACAATCTCCCCCTTTTTGATTCATGGCAAACCGACACAAAAGTTAAGGAAAAATTAAGCATAACAGTAAGCTAGCATAATGATTAAGCATGAATGAGCTAGCATAAAGATTAAATATGAATGAGCTAGCATAAAGATTAAATATGAATGAGCTAGCATAAAGATTAAATATGAATGAGCTAGCATAAAGATTAAATATGAATGAGCTAGCATAATGATTAAGCATGAGTGAAATATTATTGTTTCAAGTTCTCCTTTGAGGTAACCTCCCCTTGACCGAAGGTGAGTTCTTGAAAAATAATTTTTACTCCCCTTAATAGTTGCTTAAGTAAACGGAATTACTTAATATAAAAGGTAATAATTTTGTTTACTTTCTTCCTTACTTTTGTGACTTTCTCTCCCTTTTGCCTTAACTCAAAAAGTTTGTAAATATATTTTAGGGTTTGTAAGTCCAAGCAAGTTCCCAATATAAATATATTATTTTTAAAATAATAATAAGCTTGAAAATATGTTCATCTAAAATGTACAACTCCGGTTGGACTTGATTGATATAGAATGATCAATAAGTCTTGAAGGAGTTGATTAATTTTAAATAATTATACTCCATGGTTCATGTCGATGCACTGAATCTACATCCGAACTGTGAGTAAGGTCCTAACATCTCACGCCCGTCTACGTGGCTAAGTACACAAACACATTAGTCCTATGTGTTGTGAGATGTGTTGGCTCCTTAAATCTATAGGTATATGATTTCTAAGGTAAGACTTAGGCTAATTTCATAAAAAGAAGCAAAGTAGAGTACATATATAGAAAAATTTAAATCCTACTCTATTACGCACATACCTAACTTTCGTCTTAATAAACTAAATTCCGGGTAGTGGTTTGGTGAAGATGTCCGCTAGGTTTGATTTGGACTCAACATACTCTAGTTGTATAGTTCCATTAGTTACATGTTCCCTAATGAAGTGGTGTTTAACTTCTATATGTTTTGTCCTAGAATGACATATTGGATTTTTAGTTGTTAATTGAACTAATGTTATCTATGTAGGTTTTAATGTTGTTAAAGATTAAGCTAAAGTCTTGGAGAGTGTGCTTCATCCACAGGAGCTGAGAGACACACTCACCCATCGCAACGTATTCGGCTTCGGTGGTAGATAAGGCAACGCAATGCTGCTTCCTACTGCACCAACTTACTAGACTCGAGCCGAGGATTTGACCACAACCACTCGTGCTCTTTCTATCGAGTTTACTACCGGCATAGTCGGAGTCGGAGTAGCCGATTAGATTAAACTCGGTAGATCTAGGGTACCAAATACCTACGTTTAGCGTGCCCTTTAGATATCTAAGGATACGCTTGACTAGGGTTAGGTGAGACTCCTTGGCACAGGTTTGTAACCTTGAGCACATACTTACCGCGAATAAAATGTCGGGTCGGCTCGCGGTTAAGTATAGGAGACTTCCTATTGCGCTCCTATAGTATTTTAGGTCAACGGGTTTTCCTTCTACATCTTCGTTTATATTAACATTAGTTGCCATAGGTGTATTGATTATTTTAGCATCTTGCATTCCAAATCGATTTATTAAGTCCTTAGTATATTTTTGTTGATGTAAATATATTCCATCTTTAGTTTAGGCAAACCTATAACCAAGCCACTCTGACTCATCTTGTGGACGAGTCTTGGGTGCGAGTGTCCGAGTCTTCGGTGCCATAACCAAGATTCCTCTTGCTGTGTCATAAGACACTTGGTTGAGGAGTTGGGTAAATTTATTGTGTAGATGTTGCTACTCCTAGTTCCTTTAAGTATTATTTTAGATGTTGCATTTATTTTGATTACGCATTCATTTTCTAGAAATATGACCTTATAATTGTTATCACACAATTGGCTTACACTAAGTAAATTATATTGAAAGTTTTCTACTAATAAGACATTTTGAATTGTAAAGTTAGAGTTGAGCTCAATATCACCTGATCCGATGATTTTGAGCTTGCCGTTATTTCCGAAGGCTACCGATCCTTGTCGTTTGAATCGTAACTTCGAAAATTTGAGTTGATCCCCGGTCATGTGTCGGGAGCAACCACTGTCCAACATCCATTGATCCTACACATAAGGTAGTTGGATCGAATATTGGAATTACTAAAGGGTTGTTTGTAAGTTTTTAAACCTAAATCATCTCACCAATATCTACATGATCAAAACATGTTATTCCTATGTGTTATTGTGAGATGACTTTCAATTTTACTTGATTAATTTTAATGAATTTAAATTAACCAACATTAGGTTAGATTCGGATTTAGTCTAAGCTCATCAAGTAATCTTTTCAAGAGATTAGCTTCCAGTGTCGTGGCGAGGCCACAGAGGCCTTCTTTGATCGGAACAACGACCACTTCCTTAGACAAAGCTAATTTCAAGAAATTGATAACTCGACTTACTTGAGACTACGTCTTGGTCTAACTAGTTATTTTTGAAAAGAGGCTCCCCGAGGCTCAATCTTTTCGTAGGATTTTAGTTGGTTTATTTTTGAAAAGAGGCTCCCCGAGGCTCAATCTTTTCGCAGGATTTTAGTTGGTTATGAGTCCTATCTAACCATTCTAAAAATAAAGGAAAAACTAAGCATGCAATTTCTAAGACTTAACAAAAATACATTTTGTATTGGCTCCCCCTGGACCATTGAATCGAGTGGGTCTATTCACATAGTGAATTTGGTCCTTGGGAACCCAATACATGTTAGATCCTAAAGTTGAAATCAAAGTGATCTTAGGGACCCATGCTTGGACATTTTTCTTATGTTGGTTTACTATAGACATATATGACTTATTGGTTGTATTTGAGTTAAACCCGAGTCCGGCCTTGTTGTACACGGCCCTTTGTGATCCAAGTAAGAGGTCAAGTCCCTTGGATCCCAAAGTGAACCTTTCCAACGTGTTCCTAAGGTCTTCGACTTGTGTTTTCAAAAGCGAGTTCTCAACTTCAAGCTTTTCAACTTGAGTTGAGTCCTCCTCTTGAATACGAGTAGTCGAAGAGGTTAGGGAGACCTCATGTTTGAGGAGGTTAACCTCCTCAATTAGGGTCTCGACCTTGGACTCGGACTTAGCTAGTTTCTTATTTAAAAATTTAATTGCACCATACAAAGTATTAAGTAACGACTTACCCTTAATGATTCTTTTGAACCGGATACGGATCCGTGGCTTGTCTTGAATGGAAGCTCATCATCGGATTCGGACTCGGACTCTTCTTCGGTTTCGGAGTCGTGCTCGGTCGGCTTGGCCATTAGAGCTTGGATATCGTCTTCTTCCTCCGGGGGTGGCTTGCTTGGGGGCTTCTTCTTCTTGGAACCTGCAACTAACGCAATACTCTTCGGCCTCGACCACGTTAGTTTGCTCATGTAATTCAAGTTCAAAACAATTTCTAACCTAATCTTAGAAAGGTCCTTGGAGACCTTGTAGGCATCGACCATGGATGCCCACAAGGTGGTCCTAGGAAACGAGTTAAGAGAATACCGATAAGGTCGCGATTCTCGACCTTTGTCCGATGGCATGGAGTTGGTTGACGATGTCTTGGATACGAGCATGTAGTTGAGTTGCGGTCTCGTTTTCCTGCATTTTCAAGTTATACAATTTATTTAAAAGTAAATCTCTTTTACATACCTTCGTATCGTCGGTGCCTTCGTGTAGTTCCACTAGCTTGGTCCATAAGTCCTTTGCACTAATGAAGGGGCCGACGCGGTTGAGCTCTTCCTTGGACAACCCACATTGCAAGATTTGAGTTGCCTTGGCATCGGCTTCTACTTGTTTTTTCATGGAATTTGACCATTGATCGTAACCCAAAGATTCACCATCTTCATTAGGAAGTGTGAAACCGGTTTGGATTACGATCCACATCTCGATTTGGGTTTTAAGAAAGCATTCCATCCGACCCTTCCAATAAGGAAAGTCATTACCGTTGTAAAACGGGGGTCGGGCGGTGCTAAACCCTTCGAGATGGGCCATTTAAAAACAAGAAGAAAAGAGAATCTTGCAAAAACACACGGAAAGAATATTCCAAGACTTTCGCCTTGGATTAGTAATCTTGAGAAGTAAAAAGATATATAAAATGTAACTTGCAAAAAGAAATAAACAATCAAATGCGAATGTCGCTGAAGTTCCGAGGACAACCTTACTCGGATCTAACCCAAGGACAACCTTATCCGGATCCTAAAGCCTCTAATGCAATTCTATATGTAGGAGAAGATAAGCAAGTGAAATAATTATACGAAAACAGAAATAAATAAATAAAAAATCTGTAAAAAAGAAAACAAAGCTAGATTGGTGGTTTCACTGAATCTTAGCGCCCACTCGATACCAATTGTTGGATCGAAGTGTCGCTAGAGGGGGTGAATAGCGATACTGTCGTTAAAAACTTTTGCAATAAGTAAAAAGCAAGTAGAGAATGCACAGGAAATATAAAGTAGACAAGATATTTTTACGTGGTTCACAATCTTTCGATTGCTAATCCACCCTAGTGATCCTTGATCACGCGGAGGGCAATTCACTAAAACCACTCCTCTTCGTTGGAAGTAGGAGCAACGACATTACAAAAGAAATCAAGGCAAAGGACACTCCCCTTTCCTTGTTACGATTAAAGCACAAAGACAATTTAAAGAAGTAGAACTTAAATAAATATACCGACAACTCTTATAAGTAGAAGATGTAGCTTTCGTTGTCGGCGGCACTTCGTCGTAGCAAATGTGAGTAGTAGTAGCGGCGTTACGACGGCGTGTTGAGAGCTCTTGAATTCTTGTTTTTTGCTTGGAGTGAACATGTCTATTTATTGATATTGATCTATGAATTTAGACATAGGTAGTGTCCAAGGTGAGGTTCTTATCCCAACTCAAGGATGAGGTGTTTCATCCAACCACCTTGTGCCACCTCCAACCTTCTTGTGCGCCAACTCAAGGATGAGGTGTTTCATCCAACCACCTTGTGCCACCTCCAACCTCCTTGGGCACCAACTTGAGGATGAGGTGTTTCATCCAACCACCTTGTGCCACCTCCAACCTCCTTGGGCGCCAACTTGAGGATGAGGTGTTTCATCCAACCACCTTGTGCCACCTCCAACCTCCTTGGGCGCCAACTTGTTGGAGCCATTCAACTTGTGCCACATTATGGGAGCCAACCATCTTGTGCCAACTCACCTTATTTTGGGCGTCCACCACAAGGAAGCTTGGTGATGGTTTGGATGTCCACCTTGATGCCACATCACCCTTTGTACCAAAACACGAGTCAAGTCCAAATTCACCCCTTTGAAATTCGAGCTCTTCTCGAGGCTGGAACTTGACTAGCAGTTGACTGTAGTCAAAGGGTTTTGGACTGCAGTACAAGTTAGCTTAAAATATAAAGTACGATGGTTCTAACCATCTGATCTCGACCTAGACCTTCCATTGGAGGTATTGGGTCGGATCTACGCTTAACGACCTTGCTTCGCTTTCACACGAGCTTACCTTGTAGCCTCGCTTCCGGTCTTCACCCGAGTACCTCGGCTTCCTCCGAAGTCCCTCTGGCGTTGCCCGACCACCTCGGTTCCCACCGGGTGTCGCAGACCTTCCGCTCAACTTTAGCATTTCTGCACACTTAATTGAGCTCGTAAGATAACAAATATACCCTTAACTATTGAGCCTTTTGCCATAATCAAAATACCGGTTCGACTTTGGTGCCCACTGCACCAACACAGGCGTGTCACGGGCTTCCCACCGAGCGTGTTGCTCTTGAATTGGGGCGTGTCGAAGGCTGAACTGGGGCGTGTTGAGCGCTGGAACTCCTGACACGGACGTGTCACTGATAACACGCCTGTGTTGTTTTGATACGCCGGCCGTGTCAACGCTTTGAACGGGGCGTGTCGGCTGCTAAACCTGGGCGTGTTGAAGGCTGGAACTCCTGACACGGGCGTGTCACTGATGACACGCTTGTGTTGTTTTGATACGCCTGCTTCTTTGCCCTGTTAACACGAAAAACACCCAAAAGCAGTCTCTTTGTCCAAAATATGCTAAACTCAACTAAATCATGATAAAATACATGCCTAAGACATGAAATGAGATAAAATGAATGTATATGGAGTAGTGAAAACATAGCATGATTTACACATATCAAAATCCCCTAGTCCTAAACTTTTGCTTGTCCTCAAGCAAAGACAACTTATTTGTGGGAATGCTAGACACCATCCAGAGGTATACAATCTGATCTTAATCTTTTCAAATTATTCCTAGTTGCCAAGCTTGAAAGATCCCTATATAGTGCATGTGAAAAGTTGACTAAAGTCATTGGACACCAATCCGGATTTGACATCCCTTCTATCGTAGAGCATTCTTATTTCCGGCATAGAGGCACTTACCTGCCTTAATGCATGGATCATCCTTACCCATCATCAAAAGGTCTCAAAGGAGCACTTTCTAAGAAGAAAGAAAGAAAGAAATTTATAGAGAGCATTTCCCCAGTAACTAGTTAGTCTCAAAGGGGCACCTTTTTGGTGTTTCCCCAGTAACTACTTGGTCTCAAAGGGGTGCTTGAAAACAATTCCAGTTTTTGTTTTTTTTTAATCATACTTCTAGTGAAAGTGTTTCTTCAGTAACCAAGTTGCGCAGGCAAGTCTCTAATGGAAAATTGAGTACTCGTCCGATATGGGGGATTTAAATCTTTTTTTTTTGGATACCTCAGACCTATAGACCGTGTTAGAAGTGAAATAGGGTTCTTATCAAATAGGCAAAAAGGAATATCATGATCCGACCAATGTTCGGTTGTATTACGCTAGATGATATAAAAATGCAATGTTATGATATATGAAAAGATGCAAACAAAATAGCACTAACCAAACTAAAAATCTAAGTAGAAACAGCATAAGCAGTAAAGGATGTGCATCGAAACTCACAAAATAGTTCAAGGTGGTCAATGGTCATCGTCTTCGCTACTAGCATCCTCCTCTGCCCACCTACGCCGGTCTCTCTCGAGTGGAAAAATTAGGGCGTGCTCAGGCCGACTTTAGAGGGCTATCCGCAACATAGGCGTGCTTCCGTCTAGCCCAGGCGTGCCGCAGTTGAGAAAGGTGCGACACGGGCGTGCTCATCAGCATGCTCGACCTGTGTTGTCTTCGGGTAACCTCAACACGCCTGTGTTGTTCGGCATAGGTGGGTCGTGTCAATCAGGCACGCATGTTGGATCGAAGCGGATCGCTAGAGGGGGGGTGAATAGTGATAAAAACTTTTTTTTCTTCGTTCGTTAAAAAAAACCGAGTAGATAATTAATTTGCAGTGGAAAAGATAAGCAATATAAAGAGAAGACAAATGTTTTACTTGGTTAGTAGCCTTCGTCTACTACTCCAAGGCCCTAGTGGTCCTTGACCACGTACGGAGGGCAAAAGCACTAAAGGAACTCCTCCTCGTTAGAGGTAGGAGTTAATCGATACAAGAAGGAACAAAAACTTGAGGTAGAGGGACACTCCCCCTCTCCTCGTATATGATAAAAGCTCCCGAAAAGTAGATGAACAACTGATAAAAACTAATACCGACGTACAAAAATAATAAAGAAAGTTAAACCTAGACGTCGGAAAGGAAGGACTTCGTTGTCGGAGAGTTGTAGCTTTGCGGAGGCTTTTGGAAGCTTAGAATTGTTGTGAAAACCCTAGGTTAGGACCTCCTTTTATAGCCTTTGAGCCCCTTTTCGAGAGGAACCCTAGCCAATCATATTTGAGCACCACTCCCCTTGAAATTTGGTGATAAACCTTGACTCCTCGAGGCTGATCCTTTGACCAGCAGTGGACTGATGGCCATCACCAGTCGACTGCTGGCAGCATCAGTCGAGTGCTAGCCGTAGTCACCTGACTGATGGACGGCAGTCGAGTCCTTCAGGTTGGCAGTCGACTGATGCTGGCTGCAAGGCAATGTTAGCTTAAAGAAAACATTATTTCGACGGTCGTCGACCGTCCGATCTCGACCTAGACCACTTACGAGATGTCTTGGGTCGGATCTACGCTTAAGTCTTTCCCCATAACGAGGATACGACCTTACTTACACTCGCACACACGAGCTTACCTTGATACTTACGTGTTGCTTTTGCTTCCGGCCTTCCACTCAATTCCTTCGGCTCCCTCCGAAGTCACTTGAGTGTCGCCCGACCACCGCAACTTCCTCCGGGTGTCGCTAGCCTTCAGCTCCAGCTATAGCAATTTTCTGCACACTCGATTCAGCTCGTGAGATAACAACATGAGCTTAACATTGTATAGTTTACTATAATCAAAACTCAGGTTCGACTTAGGTGCCTACTGCACCAACAATCTCCCCCTTTTTGATTTATGGCAAACCCACATACAAAGTTAAGTACATTAAGAAAAGATATGCATGAATGAGCAGGAGTGTTAAGAGCATGAATGAACAGGAGTATAAAAACTCTTTTTCAAGTGCTCCCCCTTGAGGAATCCTCCCCCTTGACCGAGGGTGAGTACTTGAGAAAGAGTTTTAACTCTCCCCCTTGACGTTTGCTACTAAAAAAGAATTAAGTAACCGAAATTACTTAATATTGGCCATAGTATTTAAAATAAATAAGTTTAAGTTAAGAATTATTTGGCCTTTGAATAAGTTTTAACTTTTGGTTTAAATATGAAATAAGAGTTAAGTTGTCAAAAAAAATTTGAATTTGACCCCTTAACTTTGACCTTTTAACTTTGGCCTTTTTCTCCCCCTTTTGCCGTATATCGAAAAGAGAGAGGGGTGTGTGGAAAACAAAATAAGTGTTAAATTTAAAGTCCAAGCATGTTCCCCATTTTTTATTTTTAAAAAAATATACTGAAAATAAGCTCATCTATAAAATGTTCGACTCATATTTGGCTTGATTGATATGAAAGATCAACCAGTCCTAGTCAGAGTCGGTTAGTGTGTATGATTATACTCCATGGTCCATGGCGATGCACTAGATCTACATCTGGAACCAGGAGTAAGGTCCTAACATCTCACGCCCATCTACGTGGCTAAGTACACAAACACATTAGTCCTATGTGTTGTGAGATGTATTGGCTCCTTAAATCTATAGGTGCATGATATCTAAGGTATGTCCTATGCTAGTTCCATAAAATTGAAAATTTAAGAAATAGTAGTAAGAAAATATAATTTGCAAGTTCCTATTCTACTATGCACATGCCCAATTTTCGTCTTAATAGACTAAATTCGACTTCGGGTAGGGGTTTAGTAAATAGGTCTGCTAAGTTAGACTTTGATTCGACGTATTCGAGTTGTATTGCTCCGTTGGCCACATGTTCTCGAATGAAATGGTGTTTGACCTCTATATGTTTGATCCTAGAGTGACATATCGGATTCTTAGTAAGATTAATTGAACTAATGTTGTCTATGTGAAGTTTAGTATTCGTAAAGTCTAACTTAAAGTCGCGGAGAGTGTGCTTCATCCAAAGAAGTTGAGTGACACACTCACCCATCGCGATGTATTCAGCTTCAGTGGTAGATAAAGCGACACAGTGTTGCTTCCTACTGCACCAACTTACTAGACTCGAGCCGAGAAGTTGACAACAACCACTCGTGCTCTTTCTATCGAGCTTACTACTGGCATAGTCCGAATCGGAGTAGCCGATTAGTTCGAACTCCGTAGATCTAGGGTACCAAATACCAACGTTAAGTGTACCCTTAAGATATCTAAGGGTACGCTTAACTAGGGTTAGGTGAGACTCCTTAGCACAGGTTTGAAACCTGGCGCACATACTTACTGCGAATAGGATGTCGGGTCGGCTCGCAGTTAAGTATAGGAGACTTCCTATCGCGCTCCTATAGTACTTTAAGTCAATGGACTTACTTTTTAGGTCTTCTCCTATGTTTACATTAATCGCCATTAGGGTGTTTATTATCTTAGCGTCTTGCATTCCAAATCTTTTAATTAACTCCTTAGTGTATTTTTGTTGATATAGGTATATACCATCCTTAGTTTGTTTAATTTGTAGACCTAAAAAGAAACTTAACTCACCTACCAAGTTCATTTCGGACTCACTTTCCATGAGTGAAACGAACTCGTTTAGTAAGGTTGAGTTAGACGTTCCAAAAATTATATCGTCTACGTAAATTTGAGCTATGAATATTTCTTTACCTAAGGTTTTTACGAAAAGAGTTGGGTCAACTAAGCCTTGGTTAAACCCTTTTGACTTAAGATGGATTGAAAGTCTCTCGTACCAAGCTCGAGGAGCTTGTTTAAGTCCATAGAGAGCTTTCATAAGTTTTAGAACATGGTCGGGTTTATCTAGATTTTCGAATCCGGGGGGTTGGCTAACATAAACTTCTTCTTTAATGTATCCATTTAGGAATGCCGACTTAACATCCATTTGAAACAGCTTAAATCCTCGATGTGCGACATAAGCTAGCAACATTCGAATGGATTCGAGTCTAGCTACTGGGGCATAGGTTTCGTCGTAATCTAAGCCTTCGACTTGACTAAACCCTTTGGCGACTAACCTAGCCTTGTTTCTAACTACTTCACCTTTATCATCAAGCTTATTTTGAAACACCCACCTTGTTCCAATTATCGTTTTGTCTTTAGGTGGTGGAACTAATTCCCACACTTCATTCCTAGTAAATTGAGCTAGCTCTTCTTGCATTGCAATAATCCAATTGGGATCAAGAAGAGCTTGTTCAATTGATTTGGGTTCTATCTTTGAAATTAAGGAAATTTGACTAAGGTTCCTATAGGATGCTCTAGTTCGAACTCCTAGATTAGGATCTCCTATCACTTGATCGATAGGGTGGTTAGTCTGAATCCTAGATTGGGTTGGGTTTGTGTCACCTAATGCTTGATCAATGGGGTGACTTGGTTCAACACTAGTTTGGTTGGAGTCTGTTGGGATGTCGCTTCGGAGGCTCATTGGCTCCCATGTCCCCGGATTAAAATTTTCACTAATGAAAGACTTAATCCGGATGGGATGAGCTTCCTTGGCACAACCTATTCGTCGTCGTGCTAACAACTTGAGTGGTCGCTTGAACAAACTAGTTGTTCAAGCAACACAACTCTTCTAGTTGGTTAGCCGCGGAAAAGACGACGGATGGATCGCCGGTTTTTGTGTTTGTCTTCGGGGTCCATGATTATACAATATATATCCATTCATACACATGCATAATCAAAATATTAAAGAACATATTCAGATCTGTAAATAAAGTTAAAAACAACTTTATACCTTACGATCTTCTATCGTATGTCCTATCCTTCTCGTGGACGACGTGTGGACGAAGATCCTCCAGGAGTTGAAGCCTTATTGATCACTTTCTTCTCTACCTTGTCCGCTGCGAACAAAGAGAAGCAATCACAAATACCTTTCCTATCTAGAACCGACCACCAAATTAGGGAATTTGGTGCAACCGCCGGCCAAGGAGCAAGTGGATGATGCGCCGGCCACCAAATGAATGGAAACCGCCGGCCACCTTGGAGAGATTGGAGGAAGATGATTGCCGGCCACCAATGGATGGAGAACCGCCGGCCAAGGAGCAAGGAAAAGGGAAGAGTGCCACCCAAAACCAAGGAGGAGAAGAGAGGGATGACCGGCCAAACCCTAGCTTGCCGCCCAAAACCAAGGAGGAGAAGAGAGGGATGACCGGCCAAACCCAAGCTTGCCGCCCAAGCTTGTAGCCGCCCAAACCCTAGCCGCCCAATGGAAGATGAGCCAAACCCTAATCCTAATTCGAAAACCAATCTCCTTTTCTTTTTCTTTGCCGCCCAACCCTAAGCACCTATTTATAGAATAGGGCTTAAGCCTCCTTTAATCTCATCCGTCGGATCTAGGGATTTAACCTCCACCGTCGGATCTAGGGTTTTATCCCAACCGTCGGATCTAGGGTTTCATCTCAACCGTCGGATCTAGGATTTCATCCTAATCATCGGATCTAGGATTTCATCCCAACCATCGGATCTAGGGTTTTATCCCAACCGTCGGATCTAGGGATTTAATCTCAACCGTCGATTCTAGGGTTTCATCCTAACCATTGGATCTTAGGGATTTAATCCCAACCGTTGGTTCTAGGGTTTCATCCTAACCATCGGATCTTAGGGATTTAATCCCAACCGTTGGTTCTAGGTTTTGTTTTACATTCTTGGATCTAGACTTCACAAGGATTATATTAGGCTACGATAGGGACTATAAGGAGGAGTTGGGTCTTGGCCACCCGATGGATCGGAAACACACATACTTGATCCATCAATGATGTTCCATTCCACTAGAGGATCATCATTGAACTACCTCACCAACCCCCATAAATTAATATGGGGTCCATATATTATTTGTACATTAATCTCCCCGTGTTTAAGATATCGAATGTCCGTCAATTAATTGATTTACTGACCATCAATTAATTAACATCTAACTCCTCGAGTAGTACCACTCAACCTTATCATCATGTTGACTAAGTCAACCAGCTGGGTTTACATGATGAACCTTATGAGCTCCTCAAGGGGACATCATCAACCTAATATATAGGACACGGTTTCCTCCTATAATCAACGGCACACCATGTAAATAATATTATTTCCCAACTTACCGGGCATATTGATTTAATCCATCTAAATCTCACCCACTGGTAAATTAAAGAAATAAATACTAAGTACATGTGCCCGTTATTATATCGGGATTAAGAGCATGTATAACATAATATCCGAGGTCCGATTCAATTATGTAGTCAGTACTAAATTGAATCACCTCTATGTCGGTCCTACTCAATACACCTAAGTGTACTAGTGTAACTCTATGTTCAAGATAAAACAATACCAAGCTACACTACAACCATGCCAATGGTTTGTCCAAAACCATCTTGGTTGTGAGCCTCTACTTATATTTTACAAGGGGCTGATAACATGATCTTCTGTGCCACACCAAGCACCATGTTATCTACAATGTAAAATATTAGACAATATGCACACATATATAATGAATATATAAAATGCAAACAATGATCATGTGATTCTTATTTCAAAATAAAATGTTCATACAAAAAGAGCTAGGCTTTCAGTATACATTCTAACAATCTCCCACTTATACTAAAAGACTAGGCTGTCATCACTGCCATACATCCGATCCCCATGTCCTCCACATGCCTATCAAAGCGCTTTATTTGGAAGGGCCTTAGTGAATGGATCTCGAGTTATCCTCTGATCACGCAATCTTGGCGACAACAACTTCTCCTCGCTTTACGATCTCGTATGAGGTGGTACTTGCGCTCTATGTGTTTACTTCGCCTTATGGGCTCGTGGTTCCTTGAGTTTGCAATCTGCACCACTTGTTATCACAATAAATTGTGATAGTTAAGGCAAACCAGAATCACATCCAAGTCCATCAAGAAGTTCTGAGCCATCTGACTTCCTTGGTCACTCAGGTCGCCACATACTCCTTCCATGGTAGAGTCCGCCACGCATTTCTGCTTGACACTCCTCCATACTATGGCTCCACCTCCAAAAGTAAATACAGACCCCGAGGTAGACTTACTCTTGTCCCTATCTGATTGGAAATCCGAATCCGTGTAACCCACAGGGACTAATTGATCTTCCCAGTAAACCAGCATATAATCCCTAGTCCTTCTCAGGTACTTCAATATATGCTTTACTGGCATCCGATGTCCTCGAGATTACTCGATATCACTAACCATGCCCACACGCAGCGGATATCCGGTCTCGTATAGCATAGCATACATAAGGCTTCCTCTGCCGCATAAGGAACCGCCTTCATGTCCTCTATCTCCTTTGATGTTTTGGGACACATCTCTTTAGATAAAGGAACTCCATGCCTAAAAGGTAGAAAACCTTTCTTGGAGTTCTGCATGCTAAAACGAGCAAGGATAGTGTCAATATATGAAGCTTGAGATAAGCATAACATCCTTTTCTTGCAATCCCTTATAACTTTGATCCCAAGGATGTGTCCCACTTCTCCCAAGTCCTTCATGTCAAACTGTTTGGACAACCATACCCTTACGTCTGATAACACTTTGATATTGTTGCCAACTAACAAAATGTCATCTACGTATAGTACAAGAAACACCACTACGTTTCCGTCACATCTCTTGTATACACAAGGTTCATCCGGACTTTGAATAAATCCATATGACTGGATTACCTCATCAAAGCGGATGTTCCAAGATCTAGAAGCTTGCTTCAATCCATAAATGGACCGATTAAGCTTACATACAAGATGCTCTTTGCCTTTAGCAATGAATCCCTCTGGTTGCCGCATATAGATGTTCTCCTCAAGACTTCCGTTAAGGAAAGCTGTCTTGACATCCATCTGCCATATCTCATAATCCATATGAGCAGCTATAGATAAGAGAATCCGGATAGACTTAAGCATAGCTACTGGCGAAAAGGTCTCCTTATAGTCGATACCCTCTTTGTGAGTATACCCTTTCGCAACAAGCCTAGCTTTGAAGGTCTCAACCTTCCCGTCTACCCCTCTCTTTCTCTTGTAGATCCACTTGCATCCAATAGTTTTTACACCATCGGGTGGCTCTACTAGCTCCCAGACCTGATTAGAATCCATAGATTCTATCTCTGAATTCATCGCTCTTTGCCAAGATACTGCATCTCTATCTTGGATTGCCTCGTCATATGTCCAGGGATCAGGTTCATGTTCACCAGGGACTAAGTCCGAAGACTCTCCCAAAAACATGAATCTATCGGGTTGTCTAACAACCCTCCCACTACGACGAGGTACCTCCCGTGTATGCTCTGTGACACGCGGTGCAGTGACTTGTGGGGTATCCTCTTGTACCGGTGGTACTGAAGTCGGAACTTCCCCTGCCAACTCCTCAAGAACAATCCTACTCTTGGGCTTGTGGTTCATTACATAATCCTCCTCTAGAAATCTGGCATTCGTGCTAACGATCACCCTCTGATCTCTAGGATTATAAAATAAACCACCTTTCGTTCCCTTAGGGTAGCCAACAAACATGCATACTTCTGTACGAGGTTCCAACTTACCAGCATCAGCCTTTAGCACATGTGCTGGACTCCCCCATATCCGAATATGTCTCAGACTAGGCTTTTGCCCAGTCCACAATTCTCTGAGGTAGAAGTGCTTGATTTAGATGGAACCAAGTTCGAGAAGTATACATTGTCGATCCGGTGCATACCCCCGAGGCAAACGGGTAACTCGAATAACTCATCATCGATCGACCATCTCCATAAGAGTCCTATTCCTTCGCTCCGCTACACCATTCTGGGGTGTGCGGTCGGAACAATTGGGATTGAATCGACCTCGATAAGTAACTCCTAAACTCTCCCAAGAGGTACTCGCCACCACGATCGGATCGTAATGTCTTGATACTTTTACCTTGGCGGTTCTCCACATCGGCCTTGAATTCTTTGAACTTGTCAAAGCATTGGACTTATCGCATCAAGTAAATGTATCCATACCTTGAATAATCATCTATAAAAGAGGCGAAGTATTCAAAGCCACCTCTTGCTGGATAGACATAGGACCGCACAAATCAGAATGAACCATTTCCAACACATCTTTGGCTCTATACCCCTTGGCCTTGAAAGGCCTCTTGGTCATTTTACCTTCCAAGCAAGATTCGCAGGTTGGGAGATCCTCCACCACTAATGAACCCAAAGGTCCATCAGCTATCAACCTTTGAATTCTACTTAGGTTAATATGACCAAGCCTTAGATGCCAAAGATATGTTTGGTTCATTTGCGAAGGTTCTTTTCTCTTATTAGATTTAGAAGATGAGTTATTTACTTCTATTTGCATCGTGGGAGTTTTTGGTTCAAGAGTATATAAATTGCCAACCAATGTACCAGAACAGATAATCTCCCTATTCCTTTTTATAACCACCTTGTCATTAAAAGAAACAGAATATCCATCCAAAAACAATTTAGAAACTGAAATTAAATTCTTTCTAAAAGTAGGTACATAAAGACAATTTCTCAACACCAAAAATTTATTCCTATCAAAAGATAAATAAACGTCTCCCACTGCAATAGCTGCCACCTTTGAAGCATTGCCCATGAAGACGGTGATTTCTCCTCTAGTCGTGGTTTCCTGGAACCCCTGCAAAGTATTGCAGACATGATCAGTGGCTCCTGTATCTACACACCAGGTACTGGTAGATAACACCGCTAAACATGTTTCAACAACTAAACAAGAAGATATACCTTTATTCTTTCGGCGAGGACAGTCCGCCTTCCAATGTCCAGTCTGCTTGCAAGTGAAGCACTTGCCTTTCGGCTTCTTCACTCCTGCCTGAGGTCCTCCTGCCACTTTCTTCGCTCCACCTTGCTTCTTCTTCTTCTTACCTTTCGGTTTAGAGGAAGAAACCTTCTGAGCGACCATGGCTTGAGAACTCTGACGAAAAAGCCCCTCTGCCGCCTGGAGTTCTGTCAGAAGCTCCGCCAATGAATACAACCTCTTGTTCATGTTGTAGTTGAGGCGGAACTGCTCAAAACTCCTAGGCAGAGATCGGAGAATGATATCGACTGGGTTTCCCCATCGATCTCAGCTCGAGGACTTCCATCTCATTAAGATGAGCCATCATCTTGAGAACATGATCCCTAACGGTGTTCCTCGACCATGGTGGTCGCCATCAAGTTTCTCATTGCCTCTGCTGCCGCCTACTACGATGTCGAAAAGTTCCTTGAGATTGAACATCATGTCATAAGTCGTGGCTATGGCACGATGTCGATATGTTGCAGACATTTGACATAGATGCCAAAATGTAACACCGCGCCATCTCATCTGCCTTAACCCATTTCTTATAATGTTCTTTCTCCTTTTCATCAGAGTCATTGGTGGGCTTAGGAGGACAGACCTCGAAGAGTACAAATTTGTACTCCTCCGCAGTTAAGATAATATCCAGGTTTCTTTTCCAATCAATGTAGTTTGGACCAGTAAGTTTATTTTCTTTTAAAATCACAGCAAGTGGGTTGAAAGCCATTTGAAATTCCTAAAAATCACAATGATAAAAAATATTAGATTTCAAATATTATTGATTCCTCAAAACAATAAAATCTCAAATCAACCAACACCTCAAAACAAATGAGAATTTCGTATGCCACTGCGTGTGGACGTATACGAAACCTACATTTGTAAGAGGAGGTTTTACCCATTAATTTTATTATCTTGTCAACCTTACTTTTTGACAAATAAAATTAATACTTGGTTCCTCTTTGGCCCTACAAATAAAAGCAGTGACTCCGATGGGGAGGATACTTTCATTTGCATCTAAGTGTGCACCATTACACGATACTAAGGGAATTATTTCGGATTATGTGCCTTACCGCTGTGGAAGTACACATGCTCCTAGATAATTTCCTATAACCATTATTTGACCTAGTGATCCGCAAACAAACCCGTCCGCAGGGAGGAAGGCACTCAGAGCCAACACACAAGTTTGTTCGCATCACACATCAAATTGTAATGGAGGCCGCGGGAATTAATTAAAATATCCCTATCCCACTTAGTAAATTGCAAATGAGGAATTTTAAATCACACACAACATGCATATAAAACAAATAAGCAAAAAATATGGAAAAAACAGAATTTTTCCAACTATTATGGCATTGTCCTCCAATATGCATCCCGTCGTGTGGCCACCTCGTCTGCTCCATCTTTTCCCGTGCGCAAGTCACCAAAGAGTTCCGAGCTGAGATAAAACATTTTAATTTACATCCATCGATCCTATACTCCACGAAGGAGTGTACAAATAATCTAGATCGAAAGTAAACTAAAATGAGCGGCTAAACAATGCCGTATTTAATTACAAAAATTAAATACTAATCTAGCCTCGTCAACCCCGAGGATTCAAATAATAAATTTTTACACACATCCATTCACATACACACACATGGCCATAATAGTCGGATCTTATGCCTGCAACCAAAAAGTTAAACTACGCATATCCTACTATTATCCGGCACATATAATATATGAAAAATGCATAAAAAATTAACCGAATCCAAAACACACAAAACCGGAAACCGTGGCTCTGATACCAATTCCAGGGATGTCGCTTTGAAGGCTCATTGGCTCCCATGTCCCCGGATTAAAATTTTCACTAATGAAAGACTTAATCCGGATGGGATGAGCTTCCTTGGCACAACCTATTCGTCGTCGTGCTAACAACTTGAGTGGTCGCTTGAACAAACTAGTTGTTCAAGCAACACAACTCTTCTAGTTGGTTAGCCACGGAAAAGACGACGGATGGATCGCCGGTTTTTGTGTTTGTCTTCGGGGTCCATGATTATACAATATATATCCATTCATACACATGCATAATCAAAATATTAAAGAACATATTCAGATCTGTAAATAAAGTTAAAAACAACTTTATACCTTACGATCTTCTATCGTATGTCCTATCCTTCTCGTGGACGACGTGTGGACGAAGATCCTCCACGAGTTGAAGCCTTCTTGATCACTTTCTTCTCTACCTTGTCCGCTGCGAACAAAGAGAAGCAATCACAAATACCTTTCCTATCTAGAACCGACCACCAAATTAGGGAATTTGGTGCAACCGCCGGCCAAGGAGCAAGTGGATGATGCGCCGGCCACCAAATGAATGGAAACCGCCGGCCACCTTGGAGAGATTGGAGGAAGATGATTGCCGCCACCAATGGATGGAGAACCGCCGGCCAAGGAGCAAGGAAAAGGGAAGAGTGCCGCCCAAAACCAAGGAGGAGAAAAGAGGGATGACCGGCCAAACCCTAGCTTGCCGCCCAAGCTTGTAGCCGCCCAAACCCTAGCCGCCCAATGGAAGATGAGCCAAACCCTAACCCTAATTCGAAAACCAATCTCCTTATCTTTTTCTTTGCCGCCCAACCCTAAGCACCTATTTATAGAATAGGGCTTAAGCCTCCTTTAATCTCATCCGTCGGATCTAGGGATTTAACCTCCACCGTCGGATCTAGGGTTTTATCCCAACCATCGGATCTAGGGTTTCATCTCAACCGTCGGATCTAGGATTTCATCCTAATCGTCGGATCTAGGATTTCATCCCAACCGTCGGATCTAGGGTTTTATCCCAACCGTCGATCTAGGGATTTAATCTCAACCGTCGATTCTAGGGTTTCATCCTAACCATCGGATCTTAGGGATTTAATCCCAACCGTTGGTTCTAGGGTTTCATCCTAACCATCGGATCTTAGGGATTTAATCCCAACCGTTGGTTCTAGGTTTTGTTTTACATTCTTGGATCTAGACTTCACAAGGATTATATTAGGCTACGATAGGGACCATAAGGAGGAGTTGGGTCTTGGCCACCCGATGGATCGGAACCACACATACTTGATCCATCAATGATGTTCCATTCCACTAGAGGATCATCATTGAACTACCTCACCAACCCCCATAAATTAATATGGGCTCCATATATTATTTGTACATTAATCTCCCCTTGTTTAAGATATCGAATGTCCGTCAATTAATTGATTTACTGACCATCAATTAATTAACATCTAACTCCTCGAGTAGTACCACTCAACCTTATCATCATGTTGACTAAGTCAACCAGCTGGGTTTACATGATGAACCTTATGATCTCCTCAAAGGGACATCATCAACCTAATATATAGGACACGGTTTCCTCCTATAATCAACGGCACACCATGTAAATAATATTATTTCCCAACTTACCGGGCATATTGATTTAATCCATCTAAATCTCACCCACTGGTAAATTAAAGAAATAAATACTAAGTACATGTGCCCGTTATTATATCGGGATTAAGAGCATGTATAACATAATATCCGAGGTCCGATTCAATTATGTAGTCAGTACTAAATTGAATCACCTCTATGTCGGTCCTACTCAATACACCTAAGTGTACTAGTGTAACTCTATGTTCAAGATAAAACAATACCAAGCTACACTACAACCATGCCAATGGTTTGTCCAAAACCATCTTGGTTATGAGCCTCTACTTATATTTTACAAGGGACTGATAACATGATCTTCTGTTCCACACCAAGCACCATGTTATCTACAATGTAGAATATTAGACAATATGCACACATATATAATGAATATATAAAATGCAAACAATGATCATGTGATTCTTATTTCAAAATAAAATGTTTATACAGAAAAGAGCTAGGCTTTCAGTATACATTCTAACACTTCATTCCTAGTAAATTGAGCTAGCTCTTCTTGCATTGCAATAATACAATTGGGATCAAGAAGAGCTTGTTCAATTGATTTGGGTTCTATCTTTGAAATTAAGGAAATTTGACTAAGGTTCCTATAGGATGCTCTAGTTCGAACTCCTAGATTAGGATCTCCTATCACTTGATCGATAGGGTGGTTAGTCTGAATCCTAGATTGGGTTGGGTTTGTGTCACCTAATGCTTGATCAATGGGGTGACTTGGTTGAACACTAGTTTGGTTGGAGTCATCTCTCACTTGATCAATATAGTGACTTGGTTGACTTAGGTTAGGATTAACACTAGACCTGATCTCCGGATCAGAGTTAGGTCTAGTATGAATCGGCTCGCTAATTGGGGTTGCTGGGGGTTTTGTAGGTTCATGTCCTTCATCAAATACTACATTGATAGTCTCCTCGACTCTAAGGGTGTCATGGTTATATACTCTATAAGCTCGACTTGTAGTCGAGTATCCTAAGAAGATTCCGGTGGAGGTTTTGGATTTGAATTTCCCTAGGTGGTTCTTAGTGTTTAAGATATGTACTTTACATCCAAATACCCTAAAGTACTTGATGTTGGGTACTTTATTGTGATAAATCTCGTAGGAGGTCTTAAGGTGCCTCTTTACAATAACGATCCTATTCTGGACATAGCAAGCCATGCTAACGACTTCTGCCCAAAACCTATCAGGTAGGTCGTATTCGTTCAACATGGTCCTAGCGGCTTCTTGTAGAGTTCGGTTTTTCTACTCCACTAGGCCATTTTGTTGAGGGGTCCTAGGGCAAGAGAATTCATGGTGGTATCCGTTTAGGTTACAGAAGTTGGTGAACCTTTGATTTTCGAATTCACCACCATGATCGCTTCTAAGTCTTTTAACCTTAAGATTTTTTTGATTCTCGATTAATTTGAATAGATTGATTAATTGATCTAGAGTATCATTTTTATGTTTGATGAACCTAACCCAGGTAAACCTGGAGTAGTCGTCAATTATGACTAAGCAATATTGACTTCTATTGAGTGACTTGGCTCCATGTGAATCGAATAGATCCATATGCAGGAGCTCAAGTACACTTGAGGTTCGTTCTTGGTTAGTTAACTTGTGTTGTGTCCTAGGTTGTTTTCCTTGTTGACAAGCATTACAGATTTTATTAACCAAGTTGTTGAGGTTGGGTAAGCCTCTGACTAAGCCACTCTGACTCATCTTGTGGACGTGTCTTGGGTGCGAGTGACCGAGTCGTCGGTGCGACAACCATGATTCCTCTTCCTGTGTCATAAGACATTTGGCTGAGGATTTGATTAAGTTAATTGTATAAATGTTATTTGTCCTAGTTCCTTTGAGTATTGTTTTAGCTATTTTATTTGTTTTAATTACACATTCATTTTCTAAAAATACGACCTTATAGTTATTGTCACATAATTGACTTACGCTAAGCAGGTTATATTCAAAATTCTCTACAAGTAAAACATTTTTAATAACAAAATTTGAGTTAAGCTCGATATCACCTGATCCAATGATTTTGAGCTTGCCGTTATTCCCAAAGGCTACCGATCCTTGTCGTTTGAATCGAAGCTTTGTGAATTTGAGTTGATCCCCGGTCATGTGTCGGGAGCAACTGCTGTCCAACATCCATTGATCCTACACACAAGGTGGTTGGATTGGATGTTAGATTTTTTTTTTTTAAATTGGTTGTAAGTTGTTAAACCTAGGTCATCTCACCTGTGTCTATATGATCAAGCATGTTATACTTATGTGTTTTTTGTGAGATGACTTCCAATTAAGTTGATTAAGTGGATTTAGGTTCAAGTAATTTTATGTTAGATTTGGATTTGACCCTAGGCTTGTCAAGTTTACCTTTTTCAAGATCATGGCTTCCAGGTCGTGGCGAGGCGCAGAGGCCTTCTTTTATCGGATCATCGACCACTTCCTTAGACAAAGCCATTTTCAAGAAAATGATGACTTGACTCACCTAAGACTATTTCCTAGTCTAACTGATTATTTTTGAAAAGAGGCTCCCCGAGGCTCAATCTTTTCGAAGAATTTTAGTTGGTTATGTTTTTGAAAAGAGGCTCCCCGAGGCTCAATCTTTTCGAAGAATTTTAGTTGGTTATGTTCGTGTTCTAAGTGAGTTCACAAGTTTTAAAGCACAATCTTTCTAAGTTAAAGCATGTAATTTCTAAGTTAAAGCAGAAACTTTCTAAGTTAAAACATGCAATTTCTAAGTTAAAGCACAAACTTTCTAAGTTAAAACATGCAATTTCTAAGTTAAAGCACAAACATGTTTTGTACTGGCTCCCCCTAGACCATTGAATCGGTTCGGTCTATCCACATAGTGGATTTGGTCCTTGGGAATCCAGTACGGGTTGGATCCTAGAGTTGAAATCAAAAGGTTCTTAGGGACCCATGCTTGGACATGTTTCCTATGTCGACTTACAATCGACATATACGACCTATTAGTCGTGTTTGAGTTAAACCCTAGTCCAGCCTTGTTATACACGGCCCTTTGAGATCCAAGTAGGAGGTCAAGTCCTTTGGATCCCGAAGTGAACCTTTCCAACGTGTTCCTAAGATCTTCGACTTGACTTTTCAAGAGTGAGTTTTCAACTTCGAGTTTTTCAACCCGAGTTGAGTCCTTCTCTTGAACTCGACTAGTCGAAGAGGTTAGGGAGACCTTGTGTTTGAGGAGTTTGACCTCCTCAACCAGGGTCTCGACCTTGGACTCGGATTTAACTAATTTCCTAGACAAAAACCTAACCGTATTTTGTAAAGTATTAAATAAAGTTCGACTTACTTTAAGGGTATCTTTTGAACCGGATGCGTATCCGTGGCTTGACTTGAAGGTAGCTTCATAGTCCGAAAGTCATCCTCAGTTCGACTCAAGTTCAGTCTCCGTGTCTGACTCAATTGATTTCGCCATGAAGACGTGGTCTTCGTCTTCTTCGGATGACGCTTCTTCCCATGTCGCGTTGAGGGCCTTCTTGTGCTTAGGTGCTTTGTGGTTGAGCTTGGGGCACTCGGACTTGATATGTCCAAACCTGTTACACTCATAACACCTAATATTAGAACTTTTAGGCTTACCTTGGTTGGGTCGAGTTGTGGTTCGCTTTTGTCCCTTGGCTATCCTTCGATCTAGGTTCATTAGCTCGGCAGTCAATTCCGGGTCAACTTCTTCTTCGGACTCGTCTTCCTCCTCGGTTGGTGGTGGCTTGCTTGCGATTTTCTTCTTCTTTGAACCTGCAAACAAGGCTATACCCCTCTCGGGTTCCGAGTTGGACTGCTCATGTAATTCGAAATCTGAGAATAATTCATCTAACCTAATTTTAGAAAGATCTTTGGAGACCTTGTAGGCATCGACCATGGATGCCCACAAGGTAGTCCTCAGAAAAGAGTTTAGAACATACCTTATAAGGTCGCGGTTTTCGACCTTTTGCCCGATTGCGTGTAGGTTGTTGACTATGTCTTGGACACGGGCGTGGAGTTGCATCGTGGACTCGTGTTCCTACATTTTTAGTGTGTACAATTTATTGAACAACAAATCGCGTTTGCAAACCTTAGCTTGATCCGATCCTTCGTGTAACTCGATTAGTTTTGTCCAAAGATCCTTTGCGCTTATGAAGGGGCCGACACGATTTAGCTCCTCCTTGGATAGGCTGCATTGAAAAATTTGTGTTGCCTTGGTGTCGGCTTCGACTTGTCATTTTGTCGCAATGGTCCATTGATCATAATCCAAGGAGTCACCCACTTCATTAGTCGGAAGTGTGAAACCCGTTTGGATTATGATCCACATCTCGATTTGGGTTTTGAGAAAGCATTCCATCCGACCCTTCCAATAACGGAAGTCATCTGCGTTGTAAAACGGAGGTCGGACGGTGCTAAAACCCTCGAGATGGGCCATTAGAACAAAAGACCGAAGGAGACGAAGATGAAGAAACTAGCAACGACAAAAACACAAAAAAAAGTACCAAGCACTACACCAAAAAATCGAATAGACAACGGTGAAAAACCGTTGTCTATTAGCCAAAAAATCTGTTGTTAATCGACCCGTTGTGAAAAGGGGGTCGGTCAAAGACAACGGTGAAAAACCGTTGTAGATTTAAGGAAAGACAACGGTGAAAAACCGTTGTCTATTAGAAAAAAAATCGTGGTAAATCGACCCGTTGTGAAAAGTGGTTTGGTCAAAGACAACGGTGAAAAACCGTTGTCTTTTCAAAGATAAGACAACGGTTTTTACCCGTTTTCTTTGACCAAACCACTATTTACAACGGGTCGATTTACCATGGTTTTTTTTTCTAATAGACAACGGTTTTTCACCGTTGTCTTTCCTTAAATCTACAACCGTTTTTCACCGTTGTGACTTCAATTTACCACGGTAACTTTTGCTCATAGACAACGGTTTTTTCAAAGATTGTCATTTCTCAACACATATATACACATAATAAAGCGTTGTAGATGTTGCATTTTTAATATAAATCATACAACATCAATAAGAATTATAGAAAACATATATACACTCCACTTGTAGCAATGTAAAATACAAGGTCACATTACATTTTAAACGATCACTTTTACCGATATATATGAAAAGTATCAGTGGCAAAACAACTACACATCATATGCACTAAAAGTATTTGCATAGCAAAACACTTATAGAATGTAACCAAAAGATGTATGTACACCAAATCTCTCCTAATCATCGATATGTAATCTTGTATGCAATCACCACTAACGACGTATTCATCAATTTCCTTTGCACCTATCACGTGCATTTGCGAACGCATGTGAAAAAAATGAAAATGTAATTAAACGCTATGGTATCAATAAGAAAATTTGAAAAATATCTAATATTACTATTGATCGTAGGGAAGACTTGTCAAAGGATGCGCGCCTTCAATTATCTCTCTCATATATCGTAAAACAAAATACCGCATTGAGCTCCATCCGGTTGAAGGGGAACTGTGATGGAAAAAACATCATCTAGCAATGCGAGAAGAAACACAGAAAGATCAAAATGAGATACGTTCATTGCCAATTTGATTAGTACAAATGTTTAACATGAAACGCTATGTTTAACAGAAGAAGAAGCTAAAGTCGCATTACCAGAAGAATGTAAAGCATGGGCTTCTAAATTGGTTCAAATCACGGGTATAGATCAATCAGATATGCGTCTTGCTAGTATTTTTTTTTTTGCTTGTCAGTAAGGTTGTTTTTTTTACTAGTGACTTTTTGCAACTTTGCTGTAGTATTGTTGTAACATTTAGAATGAAAGAAGATTTTGGGTCTGACTTTTGATTCTTTTACTCTGTCAATAAGAAATAGGAATATTGTTCTTAGAAAAAAAGGGAAAACACTCAATATGCAAGATTGAAAAAAAAGTTCAGTAGAATGCCATAAATCATACTAATGGAAGATGAATTTCATATCATGATAGTACATGCATTGCCTTATCAGCTTATGCATGCTTTAAGATACGAATAAATATTTGACTTTAAATTGCTAACTTTATATCCATAGGATGATAGGAGCAAAAATCCTTTTGAGACATTCCTCACAACTATCTGTGCAATCTACTTCATCATCATTGGAAAATTTATGCCCTGTTGGATTGCATTTTTCAGTGATGTGGTTACATTTGTTTGACACATGTTATGCTGAGCTCCAACAATTAAGAGCGATAGTGAGAAAATTGCAAATTAGAAGGGTAATACCAGTATCGCAGGCAATTCAGAGCACACTGTCATTTTGCTCCAGGAATCAGCATCGCAGCCAATTCAGAGCACAATGTCAATTTGCTCCAGAACACAATGTCGATTGGCAAAACACTCCAGAATAGATTGGAGTAAGTAGCCCGATCAGAGCACAATGTCAATTTAGCCACAGTCAAGAAGCAGATCAAAGGCAAAACAAAATGTCGGGGAGGAGGTCAGATTAGGTTATGCTTAACAAAAAATAAGGAATTTGTAGATCTAACTCAAACTAATTTGATACCCACCTCAGCCAATTCCAGAATAGATCTGAGTTATCTGAATATTATCAAAATGTCACTAAATAATTCACAAATAACTTGATTATATAAATGTCACTAAATAACAAATAACTTGATTATATAAATGTCACTAAATAATTCAAATTATATAAGCTTTGATGTAAAACATACCTTGATTATTGCCCACAAAGGGTGTTTCTTCCCGTGCTTGCCAATGTCTGTGTTGAACAATTTCAAGGCCCTTCATAAAATCAAAAAAAATTATAGACTTTTAGTGCATATAGTATATATAAAAAAATTATAATAAATATTGACAATATTTTGCTACTAAAACTTACATCTTCACAACATTCTTCCAAGTCTCATCACGAGTATGCTGACTGAGAGGATCCAATAACGAAACAACCTCTTTGTGAGGATCGAATGATCAAAATCCAATGGAAACTACATATATACACAATAGTAATGCATGTAATTAAGCAAGTGTTTATCAAAGTAAAAAATTAGCATTCCACCTCTATTTTACACACCCTATGTTAATCGAACCAAAACTAGTTTGGTTTGGTGGTGTGCCATTCAACCTAGCTGCCAAACCAAGGGCCCTCTTATCAACTGATGTGAAGTGACACCCAACAACATATGGATCCACAAATCTAAACCTCTCCAGCTTATCTTCCTCCTTCATCTTTTTATATAAATACCTACCATTTAAACATACAACAAAATGCATAAGACCAAGATAAATAAAACTCATAAATCAATAGTCAAAGTGTTAGTACATGAAAACAATATACGTACCATATGTACACAACTATGCAATTGTATGAAATTGGTGCCAAGTTGCAAAGGAATGATGTCTTGAAGGCAAACACTGCCGAACTTACCACCAAATACATCATACTCCAACATAAATTTCATAGGATCTGTGATCATGAAGAGCACGCTTGCAATAACAATACAACAGCCATAGTGATCTAGGCATATCTGATGATCGCACTGTTAATGATTGCACATTTGGTGATTGCAATCGATGCTTCCTTTTGCCACAGTCAGGTTTTTTCCCCTTGACCTTCTAGTTTATGAAAACATATACTTGTTAGGCACTTGTATAGCTAAATTTAAATAGATTGTAGCATTTACCGAAGACTCTTGTGTTTGCATCAAGTGTCTGGGCCAAGCTACATGTGATCCGATAGCATCACCAATGCTTTGACACACAGGTGTTGGAATTGGAAAAGGGGCGGTTTCATCCAATGCTTCATCAACCATTACGAAACAATGGTTTGTATGCTTACTTGGATCACCATTAAGATGCTCATCATCTCCCCCAATATTAACAATTGTACCAAAAGCTACATGGATGCCAGATTCCACACTCAATGCAACTAATTGACCCTTGTAAGACAAAACATAATGCTTGTATAAAAAATAAATGTATTTAAATTGGACAATTTCAATGATATCATTAAAGATTAAAGATACCTGTAAAGGCTCAGCCTCGTTAATAAACTCCACATCCATCATGCCTTTCATCTCATTTGATAGACCATGATCATAGTTAAACTCATTTTCCTGCAAGGTTTGAGGAAACTTCACACTACAACTTCCCTTCTCATCATTCTCAATCTCGCATTTGCCATTTTTGAAAACCATTGCTTCTAACTTGTTTATCCGATCCTCCTGCTCTAAAATTTTTTTATGTTGCTCCAACAACATATTTTGTTGATCATTAAATACAGCTTGTTGAACGTGAGACCCCCATTTTGACAAGCCTAAGTATGTACTTGGAGTGACGTAAGCTCCAACTGCCCTTATACGCCCACCATGTTCCTTAGTTTCAAGTGCAACTGTTAGAATGTCTTGTGTCTGTTCACCAAGCATTAACTTTCCTCCCTCTTTGTAAGATACCATCATCTCGCAATGCACAAAAACATATATTGACTAATATCCGGATGGGAACCATTAACATAACAAGCCAAAATCTAAAACATTTACTTACAATTTTGAGGTTGTTGCCTTGATTGATCACCAACAAACTCCCTTCTTTATTAGTGGCCTTTCTTCCAAAGGATAGCTCGGTTGATTTCATTATCGATAGATAATTCATCCTTCTAATAACAATAACAAATGAATCAATATTATTTAAATACCTGTTCGTTAAGGTATAAAATTTATTGTAAGTGATAATTAAACATTACTTACTATCTCTTCAAACTAGGCGTGCATATCCTTCATGAGAAAGTCGATGGGGGTATTTGTTTTGGGCTCTCCTTTCCTGTTGTTTCTCACTTAGTTCCTTAAAAAATAAACAAGACAACAATGCATTACCAATAACAATATTCTATTAAGAGTTAATTATTTGAGACATGAGATTTAAAAATCTTACTTTAAATTCATTAGACAAATGACTTATCACGAACTTGCTCCATATGTCTGCTGGAATATTTGATCCTGGAGGTGGCATATGCAACTTCTCCGATATTTGCAATTGGGATAAATATAGTTTTGCGTGAGACTGCTTTTCCATTGCCGCCACTTATCATTTGCCGAGGTCAAACATCCCTTTTTCCAAGCAACATCAACCTTGTACGCCAACTACAAATCCATAAAAAATTTAATAAACATCAAATGTTAATAAACACAAACAAAAGTATTAGTTTATATTTGAAGAATAAAAGTATGGTCATTTATATTTACATTCACGGCTTCCCACACGCTCCTTGATGTCAATAGGAACATGCTTCCAAGTATTGTAAGTTATTGGTACTTTCTCTCGAACAATCTGCCAAGTGAACTTTGCATTTTAACCGCATTTTCCCAATAGGTCATTCCCGATTATTGAATTCAACTTTCAAGATAATGCCCTTATTCCTTAGCCTTGAAATCATCCATATGTGTAGGACCTCTACTCATTTTGTTTGATTGGGTGGCGATGGAATCTGTGCACCAACATTTTCCTCGTATAATAAATCAAGCAATTTTTTCCTTACCCTTGTCAAGGTTTCTACCTCCTCGTTTGCTTTGATTTTTGTCATAGAGTTGACAACCTATTAATCACAAAATCTGCACTTTGCAAATATAAGGTAAATATCATAAATTACGATGGAGATAACAATAAATATTAAACTTGCAACTTCGTCTTGTGTGAGTCGACAACAAAAATTCAGCTTTAGATTAATATAATCTACAATAAGCAAGTTTTTTCCAACAGAATATAATCATGTGCATCCACACGTATTTGAGATTGCTAAAATATGTGCAACTATTAAGAAAAACAAATAACAAGTAAGCAACATAAAGTTGAAATTCTTACAATCTCCTGAGGGTTGATAAATTTGGAGGTGCAAATGACTATCACAAAGAATAAACTGCATTTCATTATTGTGTTGCAAAATTATCCGACATATAAAGCGATTATTTACTAAACCAGATTTAATGCCGGTGTGGTAAACCATCATCAAAATTATGGGATAAAGAGTATCATTTATGATAATGTATAATAGATAAAGCAAGATCATCTACCAAAACAGTAAATAATCGAGTGACAAATAAAATAAAGCAATCCCATAAGATATAGCAAATTTATGGGAAAAAATATAATTCCAAAGGTGACACAAAGACAAACCAAAACATTAACGAGGATTTAAATTTAAATATAATTTCCACACTAAGGTAAAACATCATCAACCCAAGTTCACACAATCTTCACGCATGCACGGTGGTTCATTGTCATCTAATTCGTCAACATCCATTATTGGGAGCCCTCGGAAAAACATTGATAGTTTGTTGCGCTTTCTTCCAAATTATCACCAATAATATTTTCAAAGTAGTCTCTACTAGGAGTTGCAAGTGCAATGTAACCATGTGGGATCTTCGTGGTCTTCAAGGTAAAAACTTGTTTCGCTTGACTACCTAAGATGAATGAATCGATTTAAACCCTATCCTTTTGAGGTTTACTAATGTGAAACCATGTTCATCTACTTTAATACCACCATTGTTATCAACCCAACTACATTTAAACACTGGAATTCGATAGAGATGGTAATCGAGCTCCCATATTTCATCAATAACGCCATAAAATACCATGTCTGACACAATTGGATTCCTATCCTTTGCGCTAGAAAGTTGCATAGTCTTTGCAACTAAGCTTACTCCAGAATTTTGCACTACCCGCACGTCATCACGCTCTTTTGTGTGATAAGTAACCCCAGCAATTAAATATGCAGAATACTTGAATACTCGCGTGCTTGGTCCATGCGCCAACCACTTTAATTGTTCAGAGATTTGATGTGTCGAATGGTTAATTGCATTTGCAACCTATAAATTGCACAAAAGTTGAATTATATATTAATCTTCATAAATTATAAATACCCCCATTAATTTGCATGTAACTTACAGTATCACGCAACCACGGAATAAAAGTCCGATTGTGCTCATCTTGTAACCACTTTTTTGACTTTGCTTTCTGATGAAATGTTGCCTTCAAATGAGCCATGTGTTTGCTGTTGAAGAAACGATTAGATACTATAATTTAATGTCGCATTTGAAAGTACCAATGAGTTGGAGAAATTACTCGATATATGGCTCTATCTCATCATTATTTTCTAATACATGACCATGTGCTTGCTCCCACTCCTCATGATTGGTGGAGTGCGCTCGATCTCGTGATAAAGGTCTGGTAAACTCCAATTGACGATTCCTTGTTGGGATGCCAACAGTGTGCACATTAAACAGGTAGTCTGAGCAAAATTCTAGAGCCTCCTCAGCAATATAACATTCGGCTATACAACCTTCGGGTCGATTGCGGTTTCGCACATAACCTTTCAATGTTTTCATGAATCTTTCAAATGGGTACATCCATCTATACCAAATGGTCCACACAATTTAACCTCACGTACGAGGTGAACAGTCAAATGGAGCATGACATCAAAAAATGAAGGAGGAAAATATTTTTCAAGTAAGCACAATGTTGTCACAATATCTCTTTGCATATCATCTAACTTCGAGACATCTATCACTTTGCTACACAACCTGTTGAAGAAAAAGCACAATCGAGTGATAGTATATCTAACATGTTTGGGTAAGACACCACGAATGGCAACTGGAAGTAACTGTTGCATCAAAGTGTGACAATCGTGTGATTTCATACCAAAAAGTTGCAATTCCTTCATTGATACAAGGCTTCTAATATTGGATGAATAACCTGTAGGAACCTTCATTCCCAACAAGGAGCTACAAAATTTCCTTTTCTCATCTTTACTTAATGTATAACATGCCGCTGGCAAAAAAGTTTTCTTTTTCCCCTCCTTTGGTGCCAATTCCAACCTGACATTCATATCCACAAGGTCTAGGCGTGCTGCTAATCCATCTTTTGTTTTCCCTGGAATGCCAAGTAATGTGCCGACCAGGCTTTCACATATATTTTTCTCGATGTGCATCACATCAAGAACATGTCGGACATGTAGATGCTCCCAATACGCAAGTTCGAAGAATATTGATTTCTTCTTCCAATATGGATGACTACCATCCTCTGATGCTTGAAGTTTTCTGTTCATTTTTCCCCAACGACAATTAATTTTATTAAGCTTTTGGAAATATCACGACCACTCAATGGTCTCGATGCAATGTTAAAGTCTTGCTTTCCATCAAATGCTTTCTTTTGCCTTCGATAAGGATGGTTCTCAGGAAGAAACCTTCTATGGCCTATGAATGACATTTTTCTACTATGTTTCAATCTTTTTGCACATGTGTTTTCACCACAGATAGGACATGCATTATATCCTTTCACGCGACATCCAGAAAGGTTTCCATATGGAAAGTCATTAATTGTCCATAATAAGACTGCCTTAAGGGTGAATCTTTCTTGGCGATATGCATCATATGCTTCAATACCTTCTTCCCATAAATGCTTTAAGTCATCAATCAAAGGTGCTAGGTAAACATCAATATCATTCCCTGGTTGTTTAGGACCCGATATTAATAAAGTAAGCATCATAAATTTTCTCGTCATACACAAAAATGGAGGAAGATTGTAAGTGATCAACAGAACTGGCCAACAACTATACGTAGAACTCATCAATCTATGTGGATTTATTCCATCTGCCGATATGGCCAATCTCAAATTTCTTGGCTCATAAGAAAAATCTGGCCACTTATGGTCGACTACCTTCCAATTGGGTGAATCTGCTGGATGACGCAAATAACCATCACAAGTTCTACTATCAGCATGCCAGGTTAACACCTTAGAGGTTTCTTGGTTTCTAAACAATTTTCGAAATCTTGGAATAGGTGGAAAGTACCATAGGACCTTTCAGAACTCCTTCAATTACTTTTGAATTCTTGCATATCTTCCATCTTGAAAACCCACAAGTAGGATAATTGATTCAATCTGCGTATTCCTTCCGATATAAGATACAATCATTAGGACATGCATGGATTTTTTCATATTCCATACCCAATCTGACCAAGGATTTCTTGGCAGCATACACTGATAAAGGCAAGTCATTACCAGCTGGAAGCATTTCTCCCAACAAAGAAAGAATGTCTGTGAATCCTTTATCGCTCCAACTATATTTGGCTTTCAAGTTGTACAATTTAACAATGGCAGATAACTTTGTAAATTTTGTACATCCAGGATATAAAGGTTTCTCAACATCATGGAGTAGGTTATTGAATGTAGTTGGATTCTCATCATATTCATATGTCGCATTTACCATATCTACAAGCTTCTCATCAAAGAAATTCTGTTCACCTTGTTGGCCTTGTTCACTATCATTCATTAAGTTGGTAAATGAGGGTTTTTCTCCATGCCATATCCACACTACGTATGTTAAATCAATACCATTACTTCTTAAATGAGCCCTTGTGACATCAATACTGTTCCTTCTTAGGTTACCACACATGGCACATGGACAAGATATTGCATTAGAATCGCCAGAATTTTGCCCGCAAATTGCAAGAAGGACTCTACTCCATACGCATACTCAGGTGATAATCTATCCTTGAACATCCATTCTTTGTCCATTCTAGTGCATAAAAACATTAATTGACAATTAAATAAACCTTCATAATACTTAACACCACTAGATCATTAATAAAGCAGCAGTAGATGCTTCAATGTATCAAACTTATATTTCCAGGATAAGAAGGTAATATGAAGTAACTTAAATTTGTATATGATCAAGCTGTCCACCTAAGCTAAAGTTAGAAAGTACAAACAAAGCAAATTGCTCAGTGAATAAAATATATGACATTTTATATTATAGAAAATCGAGAGAATGGCTTCTAGAATAGATAAATCGATGTACAAACGATGATATAAGGTGAATAATCTTCATGAAGAATAAGGTTGGAACATGACTGGATTTTTCAGATGCGCAGATCTGGGATTATCTCGTGGTTCAATGGATATAAACAATCCAACTCAAACCTTATTAACCAATAAAGGTTTGAAGGCACAACATGATAACCCTAAAACAAGAGTTTATGACGCTAAACTCGCTGGGACTAATCGATGGAACGATGGACGAAGGCCGACGGACGGAGGTCGAGCAATGGCCGACGGAAAAGGAAGAGAACGAACAGAGGGCTACCAACCGTGAGAATGCAGCGCGGAAGAAGATGGGATGGACGAGCGCGCAACGGAGAACGGGAGGTTTTTTGAAGTAGGAACCGCAAGATTTTTGAAAGTAAGAACGACTTTAGAAGTTTAGGAAGATTTATTTAACCTAAATATATATAACAACTTTTAAAAATAAAATTTGTTGTAATATATTGTTTAAAAAATATATATAGACTTTTAAATATATTGTTGTAAACGTATATATTTATAATTTTTTTAAAAAAAACTTATTTCCAATAATTAAAAAAAAATAGTATTAATAATTAAAAAAAGAATTTCACCGTTGTTTTATAATAATAAAATAGTATTAATAGTATTATAAACTTTTAAAATTTTATTAACAACGGTTTAAAACCGTTGTAATATTATCACAACGACAACAAAAAAACCCTCATTCACAACGGTTGATTGCACCGTTGTCCCAACTGTTGTTAATATAAAAAAAAAATCTTAAAGACAACAGTTTTGGAAAACCGTTGTAAAATGTGTTGTTGATTTAAAAAAAAATATGCTCAACGACAACGGATACTGTAAAACCGTTGTCGTTTGTGTTATGTGGCCGCTCAAAGACAACGGTTTTGTCAAAAACCGTTGTCTTTTAACAAAAAGACAACGGTTTCTCCTAAAACCGTTGTCTTTGTGGTGTTGTCTTATGTCATTTTTGTTGTAGTGAAGACTCGCGTCTTGGATTAGTAGTGCGGGAGAAAACTTAACAAAGAGAAATAAATAGAAATAAACAGAATTAAAAGAATAATAAATCTGTAAAAATGGCTAGATTGGTGGTTTCACCAAATCTTATCAACCCCCGGCTCTGATACCAATTGTTGGATCGAAGCGGATCGCTAGAGGGGGGGTGAATAGCGATAAAAAAAATTTTTTCTTCGTTCGTTAAAAAAACCGAGTAGATAATTAATTTGCAGCGGAAAAGATAAGCAATATAAAGAGAAGACAAATGTTTTACTTGGTTCGTAGCCTTCGGCTACTACTCTAAGGCCCTAGTGGTCCTTGACCACGTACGGAGGGCAAAAGCACTAAAGGAACTCCTCCTCGTTAGAGGTAGGAGTTAATCGATACAAGAAGGAACAAAAACTTGAGGTAGAGGGACACTCCCCCTCTCCTCGTATACGATAAAAGCTCCGGAAAAGTAGATGAAAAACTGATAAAAACTAATACCGACGTACAAAAATAATAAAGAAAGTTAAACCTAGACGTTGGAAAGGAAGGACTTCATTGTCGGAGAGTTGTAGCTTTGCGGAGGCTTTTGGAAGCTTAGTATTGTTGTGAAAACCCTAGGTTAGGACCTCCTTTTATAGCCTTTGAGACCCTTTTCGAGAGGAACCCTAGCCAATCATATTTGAGCACCACTCCCCTTGAAATTTGGTGATAAACCTTGACTCCTCGAGGTCGATCCTTTGACCAGCAATGATCGTGATGGCCATCACCGATCATTCTGGCAAAGATCGATCGAGTGCTAGCCATAGTCACCCGATCGATGGACGCAATGAGTCCTTCAGTTGGCAATGATCGTGATGTTGGTAAGGCAATGTTAGCTTAAAGAAAACATTATTTCGACGGTCGTCGACCGTCCGATCTCGACCTAGACCACTTATGAGATGTCTTGGGTCGGATCTACGCTTAAGTCTTTCCCCGTAACGAGGATACGACCTTACTTACACTCGCACACACGAGCTTACCTCGATACTTACGTGTTGCTTTTGCTTCCGGCCTTCCACTCAATTCCTTCGGCTCCCTCCGAAGTCACTTGAGTGTCGCCCGACCACCGTGGCTTCCTCCGGGTGTCGCTAGCCTTCAGCTTCAGCTATAGCAATTTTCTGCACACTCGATTCAGCTCGTGAGATAACAACATGAGCTTAAGTTTGTATCGTTTGCTATAATCAAAACTCAGGTTCGACTTAGGTGCCTACTGCACCAACAATGCAGTGGCACGTTTAACATGTCGTGTCCTGTAAACCTAAAAAAAAAATGTAAAACTCAAGATAAAACGACTAAAAAAATGAAAATAGCTTGGGTTGCCTCCCAAGAAGCGCTTGTTTAAGGTCGTTAGCTTGACCCCTCAGTTATTCCCTAATTTTGGGGATATAGCTCGAGGAGTGTGCTATGCCCCTCTTCCTCCTCAACCATCCCAGTTTAGCATTAATGATCATAGGATAAGTAGAGTTTTCGCCAAGAAATTCATACCTGAGTGTTGATGGAAGAGGCTTAAGTTCTACCTGTGGTGTTACGTTGGGGTCGGAAATCTCCACCTCTTTATCCTCAAAATCCCCTTTGAGCTTATTAAGATAAGTTTGTTCTGGTGCTCCTTCTAGTGCTATTGACTGGAAACTATCAATCCTACAACAAACATCAAAAACAGAAGGTTGTTTAACAACTTTTGAAAGGTCGAATTCAATTTTGTCGTTTCCAAATGCATGTGAGAGTTTGTGGTTCTTGACATCTATCATTGCCCCTGCAGTAGCCAAGAAAGGTCTCCCCAAAATGAGTGGAATGCATGGGTCTTCATCCATGTCAAGCACTACAAAATCGGCAGGAATAATAAAATTTCCACTGCCTTTGGTACATCTTCTAAGATTCCCAAAGGATATCTAATGGAGCGATCGGCTAACTGCAAGGCCATAGTAGTTAGTTTCATTTCTCCCAAATCCAATTTCTTGCATATGGAAAGAGGTATCAGATTGACACTGGTGCCCAAATCGCAAAAAGCCTTATCAAAATATGAGTCATTAATTATGCAAGGGATAGAAAAGCTACCAGGATCATTTAGTTTGGGAGGTACCATGTTCTTAATTGAAGCACTGCACTCCTCAGTAAGAGCCACTGTTACATGCTCCTCGACTTTTCTTTTATTGGTTAAGATATCCTTCAAGAACTTGGAGTATGTAGGCATTTGTTGAAGAGCTTCTATAAAAGGTATATGGATATATAGCTTTCTAATTACCTCAAGGAACTTACCAAATTGATCATCCAATTTTTCCTTAATCAGCCTCTGAGGGAACGGGATAGGGGGCTTATATGTTCTTGGTTCCTTATACGACACGCCTATGTCGCTAAGACAGTCAAGGCGTGTTGGTCAGGAGTGACCCGACATGGGTGTGTCGGCTGACACGCGCTCATGGGTATTCTCTCCCTCAGGCGTGTTGAACAACACGCCCTGGGTCACGGTGTGTCGGCTTCCTTTTCTATTCATCCCAGGCATGCTGTTGTCTTCTTCCAACTCTGACACGCTCGTGTCCTTTAGCACAGGGGCCGCTTGTTGAGCTCTATCTCCTTCTAAAATCCTTCCACTTCTCAAACTTATGGAATTACAATGCTCAGCTGGGTTTACTTCTAAATTTCGTGAAATCGCCTCGGCCTTGATGTTGAGCTGGCAATTTGGGAAATTTGATTTTCCAGCATTCTTGTGTGATTAGTCAAATTATCAACCTTGCCTCCCAATTGCTTGATTGCCTCGGTATTATTTTGATGTTGCCGATTTGATTCTACAATATGCTATCGAAATTCATTATTTATCTTCCCCTGACACGTAATAAAATTTTCCATCATCTTTTCTAAGCTCGACTTGGGTCCTGGCTGAAATCCCGAAGGTGCTCCAAAACTGTTTTGTCCAAAAGAATTTTGGTTGGCTCTATACGAAAAGTTGGGATGATTCCTCCAACCGGGATTGTACGTGTTCGAGTAAGGGTTGCCACCATTAGGCTTATGATTAAAATTATTTAGCGCATCTACTTGCTCAATCCCAGCTCCTGCAGATGGTGCGTGTAGGATTTGGCAATTCATTGCTACATGTCCTGTTACACCACAGATCTCGCAAGTGACATTAGATGAGTTTACAGCTGATACATTAAAATGTTCGAGCTTTTGAGTTAACGATCGACTTTTGCCGAGTAGATCAAGGGTACTTACCTCAAACTTACACGCATTTTAGTTTGATATCCTCGTTCTGTAGCCCATTAGTGAGAATTCATTGTCACATTCTCGATGATCTCAAAAGCTTCATCCAATGTTTTGTTCATAAGAGCTCCTCCTGCAGTAGAATCAAGAGAAACTTTAGTAGCATACGAGATTCCATTGTAGAAAGTATGAACAATGAGCCACTTCTCCAGCCCATGATGAGGGCATTGCTGTAGTAATCCCTTAAATCTGTCCCATGCTTTAAATAATGTTTCTCCATCCTTTTGCGCAAAATTAGTGATTTGATGACGAAGACTTGCAGTTTTGCTAGGTGGAAAATACTTGTCTAAAAATCTTTGCTCCAAATTGATCCTGTAGTTATGCAATCTGCTGGAAGAGAGTGTAGCCAGGCTCTAGCTTTGTCCCGCAATGAGAAAGGAAACAAGCGCAATCTAATAGCATCAGCTGAGGCTCCATTCAGTTTTAAAGTTTCACAAAATTCTAAAAATACTTCCAAGTGCAGATTTGGATCTTCAGTGGGTGCTCCTCCGAATTGATGTTGTTGGACCATGGATAGTAGAGCCGATTTTAATTCAAAATTGTTCGCTTCAATAGGGGGTCTTCTAATACTCGATCTCAATCCCCTTGTACTAGGTGCTACATAATACCTTAAAGGTTTATTCTCATTCTGATCAGCCATGTTGGAGGTCGATTGTCTTCCTGACGTTGCTGAAATCGTCTTCTAGAGAGGAATGTTCTCTCTACCTCAGGATCAATATCGAGAATTTCCCTATTAAGTCTATGCATGCAACAACAAGAGAGGCTCCCAAAACAATAATTTAGAACAGACACAAAAAATAGGAACAAAAATAGAAATCTAGATTAACTAAATCACGCTCAATTCAATATTGAGTGCCAATCCCCGGCAACGGCGCCAAAAACTTGATGTGTTATTTTTCGCAAGTGCACGGTTGTCGTCAAGTAATAAAAATATCGATCCCACAGGGATTGGGACAATTACCGAATGATCGTGATACCAAGTTATCTAGTCAATCAATTTGTGGATTAAGCAAAGACATTGAGCAGTCAAGAACAACGAATGAGAAGAACGAGCTAAAAGTCAATAGTTGAGGAGAATCTCAGGATATGTGTTTCACCATGTCGACGATTTATAAGGTGATTTAATTCTTTCCTACCCCTATTAGAGTTGTTTTGATGGAACCTATCCTAAGGTAAATCAACGACCCCTTTCGAGGTCTACGCTAACTGTACCTATCAAACTCAATTTACCTGTCACGGTATTCGAGCGTAGGGGATCATAATAAGCTAAGGGGACCTGTCACGAGACCCCCGCAAACCTCCCTAGTCTTACCTCCATTACTTGGTAAAAACTAGATTTGATAGATCCATTAAGTCCATAAGAATTCCTTTAGAGTCTAAATTTCCTTTTCACGGTAGGTTTGCACACGGGACCATAATCAGCTAAGGGGACCTATCACGAGACCCCTGCAAGCCCTCATAGATACACTACCACTACTTGGCAGGAGTTAATCCCTAATTGGTTCTGGGTTTCGGGAACTTGGGTTCACTGTTAGATACTTCCCCTTAGCTCCTTAGGTTTATCAATAAGAATCCAAAAACCAGATCAAAACAAACAATAATTCAAGTAGTATAGATTGCATCATCCATCATAAATTGTCAAGGGCTACTCCCCCATCCTAATATTACAAGACACTACTCCATAGTCTGGCAAGAATTGCTAGAGAAAGAAATTACGATACTTAGTGCCATCTGTGTTCCTCTGTCGTCGACTCCTTCCTTCTCCTCCTTCTTCTGTCATCCTTTTGACCACCCGCCGTCCTCTCCTTTAGGGTTAGAATATCTCCTCTTTTATAGACTTGGCCTCCTCTTTAATTAAGGTAAAAGATTTTCCTTTAATTGAGACAAAGATCGCGGCTTTGTCGAGTTGCTCACAGAAAAGGAAATCTGGAATCAGGCCAACATGCCCGTGCCAAATGAGGGCATAGGCGTGTCGCGGGCTTCCCACCGAGCGTGTTGCGCTTGAATTGGGGCATGTCGAAGGCTGAACTAGGGCGTGTTGAGCGCTGGAACTCCTGACACGGACGTGTCACTGATAACACGCCTGTGTTGTTTTGATACGTCGGTCGTGTCAACACTTTGAACGGGGCATGTCATCTACTGAACCAGGGCGTGTTGAAGGCTGGAACTCCTGACACGGGCGTGTCACTGATGACACGCCTGTGTTGTTTTGATACACCTGCTTCTTTGTCCTGTTAACATGAAAAACACCCAAAAGCAGTCTCTTTGTCCAAAATATGCTAAACTTAACTAAATCATGATAAAATACATGCCTAAGACATGAAATGAGATAAAATGCATGTATATGGAGTAGTGAAAACATAGCATGATTTACACACATCAGGTACTCTGCAAATCTTTGCATCTCCTCTATCGATAATCTCTCGAATGAGATGGAAGTGTCGTAGTATGTGTTTGGTCCGCTAGTGTGAGCGAGGTTCCTTAGCCTATGCAATCGTTCCATTATTGTCACAATAGAGCTCTATGGTATCTGCTATGCTAGGAACCACCCCAAGCTCAGTAATGAACTTGCGGATCCAAACTGCCTCTTTTACTGCCTCAGATGCAGCGATATACTCGGCTTCTGTTGTAGAATCAACAACTGTGTCCTGCTTCAAACTCTTCCTGCTCACAGCGCCACCATTCAAGCAAAACATGAACCCTGACTGTGATCTATAATCATCCTGGTTAGTTTGGAAGCTGGCATCGCTGCAACCCTTTACAGCTAGCTCCTCATCACCTCCAAATATCAATAAATATTCTTTAGTCCTTCTCAAGTACTTAAGAATATTCTTGACTGTTATCCAGTGATGCTCACTTAGATCTAACTGGTATCTACTCATCATGCTCAAAGCATACGAGACATCAGAACGAGTACACAGCATGACGTACATGATAGATCCTATAGCAGATGCGTAAGGGATCTTATCCATGCGGTCTCTCTCCTCTCTAGAAGAGGGACTTTGAGTCTTCGAAAGACTCACACCATGTGACATCGGCAGAAGCTCCTTCTTGGAATTCTGCATGGCAAACTGTAGTAATACCATGTCAATGCATGTACTCTGACTTAGGCCAAGCAATCTGTTAGATCTATCTCTATAGATCTTGATGCCTAGAATACAGGCTGCTTCACCTAAGTCCTTCATTGAGAAGCACGCCCCCATCCACGTCTTCATAGACTGTAGCGAAGGGATGTCATTTCCAATGAGTAGTATGTCATCCACATACAATATATGGAAGACAACTATGTTCCCATTAACCCTCTTGTAGACACAGGGTTCATCTTCATTCTTGATGAAACCAAACTGTTTGATCACATCATCGAATCGAAGATTCCAGCTCCGAGAAGCTTGCTTTAGCCCATAAATGGACCGTTGCAGCTTGCATACTTTTCCAGTATGCTGTGGATCTTCAAAACCCTCAAGTTGTGTCATGTACACATCCTCGAGTAAGTTTCCATTCAGAAATACGGTTTTGACATCCATCTTCTAGATCTCATAATCGTGGTATGCTGCAATAGCAAGCAAGATCCGAATGAACTTAAACATCGCCACTGGAGAAAAGGTTTCATCATAGTCAATACCATGAATTTGCTTGAAACCTTTAGCCACTAATCGTCCCTTATAGGTATGCGTAAGTCCATTCATGTCAGTCTTTCTCCTAAAGACCCACTTACACCCAATGGGTTTGACCCCTTCAGGTGGATCAACCAAAGTCCATACTTGGTTGGTGTACATGGATTCCATCTCGGATCTCATGGCCTGTAGCCATTTCTCAGAATCTGGGCTCGTCACAGCTTCCTGATAGCAGGTAGGCTCATTCTCAATGAGCATAACGTCATTATAGTCAGACAAGAGAAATGAGTATCTCTCAGGCTGACGACGTACCCTATCAGATCTGCGAAGAGGTAGGTCTACCTGAACAGGTGATTGTTCCATAACTCTTTGTACAATAACCTCATCACCCACAACACTTTGTGGTTCCTGTTCAACCTCCATCAAGGCCTTAGTGCTATGGTCCTTATCTTGAATTTCTTCAAGATCGAAGGTACTCCCTCTAGTTTTTCTATAAACAAAATCCATTTCTAGAAAAACTCCAGTCTTTGCCACAAACACTTTGTGCTGACTGGGAATGTAGAAGTAATATCCCTTTGTATCCTTGGGATATCCAACAAAATAGCACCTATCGGATTTGGGTCCCAGTTTGTCTGAGACTTGACATCGAACGTAAGCCTCACAACCCCAAATCCTCATGAAAGACATCTTGGGATTTCTCCCTGTCCATATCGTATATGGTGTCTTTATGACAGCCTTGGATGGTACACGGTTAAGGGTAAAGGCTACTGTGTCTAGAGTATATCCCCAAAAGGATATAGGAAGATCTGTGTGACTCATCATAGATTGTACCATATCTAATATGGTACGATTCCTCCTTTCGGATACACCATTCCACTGTGGTGTTCCAGGAGAAGTGAGTTGGGATAGAATCCCACACTCAGCTAGATAGTCACGAAACTCATGGCTAAGGTATTCACCACCTCGATCTGATTGAAGTATCTTAATACTCTTGCCAAGCTGATTTTGTACTTCATTCTTGAATTCTTTGAACTTTTCAATGTAAGGGATCGTTTGAAGGCTAGAGGGTGGGGGGGTTAATAGCTCTTTTCGTTTCTACAAAAATAATTAGCGGAAGCAAACACAAGTAATATATGTAAAAACAAAAACCAATGCTAACAAAGCCTTTACATGGTTCGGAGATAACGCTCCTACTCCACGGCGATCCTTAAGGTGGATCAACCCAAGCAATTTCACTATGAAGCTTTCTCTTTACAAAGACCTCCTCTTCTTACAAAAGATGACAATGAAGATTTGAGAGGAGAAAGGAGATTAATACACTTAGAAAGCTTGGAAAACTTGTAGCAGCTTCGAAGAAAGATCAGAATATAAGCATTAGGCTCTTCTTGCTCCCCTTGGGCTCTTTTTATAGGAAAGAGCCTCTTTCCGCTTGAGGTCTATCACCGATCGATGACTTTCATCACCGACCGCCGATTCTAACGCTAGTCGGATTTTTTGTCGCCATCGCCAATGGGAAGACTATCACCGCCAGAGTGCCGATCGATAGCTCGAAGAGCCGATCGCCACCGGCCACGCAATTATTTGTGTCGGTCGACCGCTAATAATGGGCCGATCGCCACCTTTGTAAGCCGCCGAAGTCAGGAAGTCGATCGTCACCGGGCCTCGATCGATAACCCCGACCGTGAGCAACACCTTCCAAACTCTAATGATATATTTTAAGGGCGACCGACACCATGTTCCAATGATCGCACACTCCAAGTATGACTAATTCATACTTGAAAACATAACCTAAGCCTAGACTTAACCTTCTAGCTTCTCCATCAGCCTTGCACCTCTAGGATTTCTCTGAGTCCACGACTCCATCCATGCGCTTGCCTTCAAAAGCTTCCTTCGGTTTCGTCATGTTTTGGGTTTCTTCTTTGCCAAAGTACGCTTGGACTTTATGCCGCCAAGACTATATGCTTGGACTTATGCCGCCAAGACTTTCCTTTGGTCTTCCTTTTCCAAGAACTGCTTGGACTTTATGCCGCCAAGACTACATGCTTGGACTTATGCTGCCAAGACCTTTCCTTGACTTCTCTTTGCCAAGATCACACTTGGACTTGTCTTTTACCAAGTCTTCATACTTGGATTTTCCTGTCACTTAAACATGTATACAATTAGATCACAAAACATTGCCTAACTTAGATGATTATCCAAACATCAAAATATATATAAATGCTTAGGGCATTGTTGCACCAACATTCAAATGATTATGATTTATGTGTCATAAGATACACATAACCATATCTACTGAAGTCATCAGTAAATGTAATGAAGTACCTGTAACCACCTCTAGCAGCAACATTGAAAGGACCACATACATCACTATGTATAAGTTCTAACAAATCTATTGCTCTTTCGTTGTGTCCACTAAAGGGAGTCTTGGTCATCTTGCCTAAAAGGCAAGACTCGCATGTCTCATATGATTCAAAATCAAATGAGTCTAGCAGCCCATCCTTATAGAGCTAAGATAAGCGACTCTCATTTATGTGACCTAAGCGACAATGCCAGAGATAGGTTTGGTTCAACTCATTTGACTTGAACCTCTTGGTACTTATGTTATAGATAGGGCTCTCTAAGTCTAGAAAGTAGAGTTCGTTCATTAGAGGTGCACTACAATAGAACATATCATTTAAATAAACTGAACAACATTTGTTCTTTATTATAAATGAAAATCCTTTCTTGTCCAAACAAGAAACTGATATGATGTTATTAGTTAAGGCAGGCACATAACAACATTCATCTAATTCTAGTACAAGCCCAGAGGGCAGAGATAGATCATAAGTTTCTACAGCAACAGCAGCAACCCTTGCTCCATTGCCTACTCGTAGGTCCACCTCTCCCTTTGTTAATGCCCTGCTATTTCTCAGTGCCTACACATTGGTACAAATGTGAGATGCACATCCGATATCTAATACCCATGATGAAGAAATAGATAGATTGACTTCTATAACATTTATACCTGAAGTAGAAGTCTCACTTCTTTTCTTCTTAAGGTCTTCCAGGTAAGCTTTGCAGTTATGCTTCCAGTGTCCAGCTTCCTTGCAGTGGAAGCAAGCCCCTTGGCTACCCCTCCTTTGGGTTTAAGTTCTTTGCCTTTGCCCTTGGCTTGGGACTTTCCCTTACCTTTAGGCTTGCCCTTGCCTTTCTACTTGTGCACCATCAAAATGGTATCAGATTTTCCCTTCTTAAGGTTAAGCTCAGCAGTTCTCAACATGCTGAGCATCTCAGGCAGTGGCTTATCAATTTCATTCATGTTATAATTCATGACAAATTGATTGTTGGCTTGTGGCAAATATTGCAAGATTAGGTTAGTGGCCAGCTCTTGGCCAAGTGGAAATCCCAGCCTTTGTAGGTTTTCTACGTACCCAATCATCTTGAGTACATATCGACCTATGGGAGTCCCATCTTGCATTTTGGACCCAAATAATGCCTTGGAAACTTCATATCTTTCATGCCGTGCTAGTCCTTGATATAGTTGACGAAGATGTCCAACCATATCATAAGCATTCATGAACTCATGTTGCTTCTGAAGCTCAGAGTTCATGGTCACGAGCATTAGACATGACACATCTAATGCATCATCTTGATGCTTCTTGTAAACATCTTTGTCAGCTCGTGAGGCAGTGGCAGGAGGTGCCTCCGGAATGGGCTGCTCCAGGACGTACAACTTCCTTTCTTGGGTGAGAACAATTCTCAGGTTCCTGTACCAGTCAAGGAAATTTGCTCCATTGAGCTTGTCCTTCTCAAGGATAGAACGCAGAGAGAGAGTGTTCGTGTTTGTCGACATAGTTATCTACAACATACAATGCATAGAATTAATATCATATTCCTTTTATCATTTAATTAGGCCTTTAATCAAATGATGCTCCCATAGGAATTTTGTAGAATCAAGTTATGGATGTGGTCAAACTACATTACTAGATTCATACAAACTAGTTATAATTCTTGCGGGACAAGATCCACATCATACTAAGCCTTGAGTTAGCTTTAGCTAAATCGCCCAAGACTTAGTACGATCGGTAGGTAACACATTACCGATTACATCTCTATGCAACTCTTGTTTATAGGATCAAGACCCACATTTACAAAAGACTTTGAGTTAGCTTTGGCTAAATCGCCCAAGATTTAGTGTAAATGCGATCTTATCCTATCTTTCCAACGATTGGATTATGCCTATAGTTCTACTCGATCCAATTGAGTTAACTAGTTTTGCTCAATCTAATTGAGCTTACTCTAACCCAAGCGTGATAGGCGGGACCAAGATTGTCCCTCCGCATCCTACCAAGATAATATGCATTGCTCTGCTTTGGCAGATTCAACAACAACAAATGATCGAGGTAGTGATGGGTATCAAGGCTCGGTAGGCATTTTCGAGTTGATTCGATTATGATCTAATCTAATCGTAATGTGTATCTTATACGTATTTAGGCCTTTATTATCCTATATTAGCATGCATCACATACATACAATCATTATTCTAGCATGCATCATATACATACAAGAAAATTATCCTAGCATTCATCCTATATATACAAGCATTATTCTACTAGCATGCATCACATACATACAAGCAAAATCAAATATATATATATGGATGGTTCGGCTAAGGAGGTTGGAAGAGAGGGAGAGCTTGAGGGAATAATCCAAGGAAGAAGATGAAGTTGTGAAGAAGAAGATGGAGTTACCCAAAATCAATTCACCCCCATCAAGAAGTGGCCGGCCAAATTATGGAGAGGGGGTTACATGCAGGCATGTAACTCCCATGACCCTTGGTCTCCCTCATGAGGTGGCACCATATGACAAAGTCAATGATGATGTGGAGCATCATCATTGGCCGGCCATGCCAAGTCATCATCATGACATGGTATTTGGTCAAGTCAAACTTGACCTTTCATCTTCCCTCTCAAGTCAAGTCAAACTTGTCCTCTTATCTCCTATGGTTGATCAAATCCAACTATTTGATTCAAGTCAATTTAATTTAATGAATCTCTATTCATTAATTTAAATTGATTTGATGAATCAAATCTAAATTAGGCTCATTCAACACTTGAATCAACTTGAGTCTAACTCAATTAGTCTAATTTGGATTACTCTTAATCCAATTTGGTTCATCCCATGAACCTAATCCTCATGGTTCATCATATGAACCTAATCTCCATCTAATTGCCCTTATGTGTGTGACCCTATAGGTTCTTGTAACGTTGGCAATGCCCCTAAACCAATTTAGGAACATAAGCAATGAGCGGTATCTAGCAACACATCATTGCTACCCAAGTTACAAGAATGTTGAGCTCCAACATCACCTTTGTGACTACTAATTGTGACTCTCACAATATGTGACAATGTCCCTCTATCCTTGACATCTAGATTGACCAATCGAGGCATAGACCGTGTCATCCTCAGTACAATCTTAATCTTGAACTCCAAATAGACTCACTCTAATCAAATGAGCTCAATATCTCATATTGACTCATTTGGGCATGGCCATGCACTTCGTGGTCTCACTCTATCAAGAATATCAATGTCACTCCCGTCATATAGGAGGGATAGATCCCATCTACATCACTCACATCCCTCCGCATAATTTGTTACATACCCAGTAATCGCCTTTATAGTCCACCAATTTACAGGTGATGTTTGACAAAGCCAAAGTATGCAACTCCTTATGTAGGGAACCATGGTGACTTCAGGTCTAAGGACTAATAGTCATACTAATAGCCACATGAGAAAGTATATGACACTCATATAACGATCCATGATACTTTCTCATGGTGGGTCATTCAGTATACATTCTCCAATGTATACCCATGTGTCAACTTGATATCTCATATCCATGACTTGTGAGATCAAGTCATCGTGTTGACCTACATGCTAGTCTCTACGCATTAACATTGTCCCTGAATGTTAATACTCGACTAGGAATGATTAAGAGTAGTGTTCTCTATATCATCTCATTATCGATTCAACCAATCGATTGATATAGTTAAGAACCTACTACTCAAGGACATTATTATATTTAGTTATTTGGCACCAATACAAGTAAATATAATAACCATGCCTTTATAAATAGGAATATGATACAATAAAGTCCATACAACAATCATCACATGATTGACTCTAGGGCTTTCACTAACAAGTACGACATGCTATGTCCAAAATAGGATCCTTATGATAAAGAGGCACCTTAAGACCTCATACAAGATTTATCATGATAAAATACCTAACATCAAGTACTTTAGGGTATTTGGGTGTAAGGTACATATCCTAAACTCTAAGGATTACCTAGGAAAATTTACATCCAAAACCTCAACTGGGATCTTTCTAGGATACTCGACTACAAGTAGAGCTTATAGAGTATATAACCATGACACCCTTAGAGTCGAGGATACTATCAATGTAGTATTTGATGAAGGACACGAATCTACAAAACCCTCGGCAATCCCAATTAGCGAGCCGATTCATACCAGACCTAACTCTGATCCGGAGATCAAGTCTAGTATTAATCCTAACCTAAGTCAACCAAGTCATTCTATCGACCAAGTGGTAGAAGACTCTAGTCAAACTAGGACTCAAACGAGTCATCCTATTGACCAAGTGGTAGATGACCCAAACCCAAATCAAACTAGGACTCAAACCAATCATCCTATCGACCAAGTGATAGGTTATCCAAGTCTAGGAGTTTGAAGTAGAGCCTCATACAGAAACTTTAGTCAAATCTCCCTGATTTCCAAAATTGAACCCAAAACTATTGACCAAGCTCTTCTTGATCCCGATTGGATTATTGCAATGCAAGAAGAGCTGGCTCAATTCCTAGGAACGAAGTATGAGAATTAGTACCACCACTTAAAGATAAAACAATCATTGGAACAAGGTGGGTGTTTAGAAATAAACTTGATGATAAAGGTGAAGTAGTTAGAAATAAAGTTAGACTAGTCGCTAAAGGGTTTAGTCAAGTCGAAGGTTTAGATTACGTCGAAACCTATGCTCCAGTAGCTAGGTTAGAGTCCATTCGAATGTTATTAGCATTTGTTGCTCATCGAGGATTTAAGTTGTTTCAAATGGATGTAAAGTCAGCATTCTTGAATGGATACATTAAAGAAGAGGTTTATGTTAGTCAACCCCTCGGTTTCGAAAGTCTAGATAAACCTGACCATGTTCTTAGGTTAAAGAAAGCTCTCTATGGACTTAAACAAGCTCCTCGAGCTTGGTACGAGAGGCTTTTGGTTTATCTTAAGTTCAAAGTATTTAATCAAGGTGTGGTTGACCCAACTCTTTTCGTAAAAATCATAGGTAAAGACATATTCATAGCCCAAATCTATGTAGATGATATTATTTTCGGAATCACCAACTCGATCCTACTGAATGAATTCATTTCACTTATGGAAAGTGAATTTGAAATGAATTTAGTAGGTGAGTTAAGTTTCTTCTTAGGTCTACAAATTAAACAAACTAAAGATGGAATATACCTACATCAACGCAAATATACTAGGGAATTAATTAAACGCTTTGGAATGCAAGACGCTAAAATTATTAATACCCAAATGGAAACTAATGTGAATATAGAAGAAGATGTAATCGGAAATTCAATTGATTTAAATTACTATAGGAGCATAATAGGGAGTCTCCATTACTTAACCGCGAGCCGACCCGATATCCTATTTGCAGTAAGTATGTGTGCAAGGTTCCAAACCTGTGCCAAGGAGTCTCACCTAACTCTAGTCAAGCGTATCCTTGTTGGTAACTCATGCTTCTCGGAGGCTCATTGGCTCCCATGTCCCTGGATTAAAATTTTCACTAATGAAAACTAATCCGGATGGGATGAGTTTCCTAAGCACAACCAATTCATCGTCGTGCTAACGACTTGAGCGATCGCTTGAACAAACTAGTTGTTCAAGCAACATAACTCTTCTAGTCGGTTACCCGCGGAAGAGACGACGGATGGATCGCCGGTTTTTATGTTTATCTTCAGGGTCCATGATTATACAAATACATACAAATGTAAACTAGTATAATCAACACATACTAACATAATGAACATAAACTAGCATATTAATAAGAACATGCAAAGATCAATAATAAAAGTTGTAAAACTTTTATACCTCTCGATCTTTTATCGTATGTCCTAACCTCCTTGTAGACTTCGTGTGGGCGAAGATCCTCCACAAGTTGAAGCTTCCTAGATCACGATCTTCTTTCCTTGCTCGCTCTGAACAAGAAGAAGTATAGAAACATAACTCATCTCTTATCTAGGACCAACCATCAAGCTCCAAGCATGATGTTTGCCGCCGGCCCAAAGAGAATAAAAGGAATTGCCGACCAACCTTGAAGAAGGTTGCCGCCGGCCAACCTTGATAGAGAAGAGGAGAGAATGCTCTGGCCAAGAGATGAAGATGAGAAGCTAATCCCTTACCTTCTTGCCACCGGCCACACACCATGGACCATGGGCACTGCCCAAAGATTAGGGTTCTAAACCCTAATCTTGCCGCCCAAGCATTAGGGTTATAAACCATAATGATGCCGTCCAAGGTCTCTCCCAAAACCCTAACCTTTTAGCATTAGGTTGCCGCCCAAGCCAATGCCCTCTATTTATAGAGTTAGGCTTAAGCCTCCTTTAATCTCCACCGTCGGATCTAGGGTTTTCATCCCAACCGTCGGATCTAGGGTTTCATCCCAACCGTCGGATCTAGGTTTTCATCCCAACCGTCGGACCTAGGGATTTAATCTCCACCGTCGGTTCTAGGGATTTAATCTCCACCGTTGGATCTAGAGTTTTGTTTTCCATCCTTGGATCTAGACTTCATGAGGATTATATAAGGCTACGATAGGGACCATGAGGAGGAGTTGGATCTTGGCCACCCGATGGATTGGAACCACACAAACTTAATCCATCAATGATGTTCCATTCCACTAGAGGATCATCATTGAATTACCTCACCAACCCTCATAATTTAATATGGGCTCCATATATTATTTGTACATCCGTCTCCCCGTGTTTAAGATATCGAATGTCCGTCAATTAATTGATTTACTGACCATCAATTAATTAACATCTAACTCCTCGAGTAGTATCACTCAACCTTATCATCATGTTGACTAAGTCAACCTGCAGGGTTTACTTGATGAACCTTATGAGCTCCTCAAGGGGACATCATTAACCTAATATATAGGACATGGTTTCCTCCTATAATCAACGGCACACCATGTAAATAATATCATTTCCCAACTTACCGGGCATATTGATTTAATCCATAGAAATCTCACCCTTTGGTAAATCAAAGAAATAAATACTAAGTACATGTGCCTGTTATTATATCGGGATTAAGAGCATGTACAATATAATATCCGAGGTCCGATTTAATTATGTAGTCAGCAATAAATTGTATTACCTCTATGTCGGTCCTGCTCAATACACCTAAGTGTACTAGTGTAACTTTATGTTCAAGACAAAACAATATCAAGCTACACTACAACCATGCCAATGGTTTGTCCAAAACCATCTTGGTTGTGAGCCTCTACTTATATTTTACAAGGGACTGATAACATGATCTTCTGTGCCACACCAAGCACCATGTTATCTACAATGTAAAATATTAGACAATATGCACACATATAATAAATATAAAGTGCAAACAATGATCATGTGATTTTTATTTCAAAAATAAAAATGTTCATACAAAAGAGATAGGCTTTCAGTATACATCCCAACTATCTCCCACTTATACTAAAAGACTATGCTGTCATCACACTGCCATACATCTGATTCCCTTTCCCTCCACATGCCTACCAAAGCTCTCGCTAGAAGGGCCTTAGTGAAAAGGGTCTACCAGGTCATCCTCTGATGCAATCTAGGCGACAACAACTTCTACCTCCTATACGATTTCTCGTATCTGGTGGTACTTGCGCTCTATGCATTTACTTACCTTATGGGCTTGTGGTTCCTTCAAGTTTGCAACTGTACCATTATTATCACAATAAATTGTGATATTTCTGGGCAAACCTGGAATGACATCCAAGTCCATCAGGAAGTTCCTGAGCCACCCAGCTTCTTTGGCCACCTCATAGGCTGCCTCATACTCAGCTTCCATGGTGGAGTCCGCCACGCATTTCTACTGGACACTCCTCCATACAATGGCTCCACCTCCCAAAGTAAATACAAAACCCCGAGGTAGACTTACTATTATCCCTATCAGATTGGAAATAGGAATCCGTGTAACCCACAAGGAGTAATTGGTCTGCCCGGTAAACTAGCATATAATCCCTAGTCCTTCTCAGGTACTACAATATATGCTTTACCGCAGTCCAATGTCCCTGTCCTAGATTTCTCTGATATCTGCTAACCATGCCCACGGCAAAGCAGACATCTGGTCTCGTACATAGCATGGCATACATGAGGCTTCCTACTGCCGAAGCATAAGGAACCGCCTTAATCTCCTCAGATAAAAGAACTCCATGCCTGAAAGGTAAAAAACCTTTCTTGGAGTTTTGCATGCTAAAATGATCCATTATCGTGTCTATGTATGAAGCTTGGGATTAGCACAATAACCTTGATCCCAAGGATGTGTCCCACTTCTCCCAAGTCCTTCATATCAAACTGTTTGGACAACCATACCCTTACGTCCGATAACATTCCGATATTGTTGCCAACTATCAAAATGTCATCTACGTATAGTACAAGAAATACCACTACGTATCCGTCACATCTCTTGTATACACAAGACTCATCCGGACTTTGAATAAATCCATAAATCTAGATTTACCTCATCAAAGCGGATGTTCCAAGACCTCGAAGCTTGTTTCAATCCATAAATGGACCGATTAAGCTTACATACAAGATGCTCTTTGCCCTTAGCAATGAATCCCTCTGGTTGCTTCATATAGATGTTCTCCTCAAGACTTCCATTAAGGAAAGCTGTCTTAACATCCATCTGCCACACCTCATAATCCATATGAGCTGCTATGCATAAGAGCTCCCAGACCTGATTTGAATCCATAGATTCAATCTCAGTATTCATTGCACTTTGCAAAGATGCTGCATCTATATCTTGGATTGCCTCGTCATATGTCCAGGGATTAGGTTCATGTTCGCCAGGGACCAAATCAGAAGATTCATCCAAGAACATGAATCTGAGAGGCTGTCTCACAACCCTCCCACTACGACGAGGTATCACCTGTGTATCCTCTGTGACACGTGGTGCAGTGACATGTGTTATATCCTCTTGTACCGGTGGTACTAAAGAAGTGAATTCCCCTTTCAACTCCTCCAGAACAATTTTACTCTTAGGCATGTGACTCATCACATAGTCTTCCTCTAGAAATCTGGCATTCGTGGTAACAATCACCCTCTGATCTCTAGGACTATAAAACAAACCACCCTTCGTTCCCTTAGGATAGCCATCAAACAAGCGCACTTCTGTACGAGGTTCTAACTTACCAGTATTTTCCTTCAGCACATGTGCTGGACTCCCCATATCTGAATATGTTATAGACTAGGCTTTCGCCCGGTCCACAACTCTGTGGGAGTAGAAGGTACTGATTTAGATGTAACCAAGTTCAGAATGTACACCGCCGTATCTAGAGCATATCCCCAGAACGAATCTGACAAGTCAGAATAACTCATCATCGATCTAACCATCTCCATAAGAGTCCTATTCCTTCGCTCTGCTACACCATTCTACTGGGGTGTGCCAGGTGCAGACAATTGGGATTGAATCCCAACCTCTGATAAGTAGTTCCTAAACTCTCCCAAGAGGTACTAACCACCACGATCAGATCCTAGTGTCATCCATATCTTGAATAATCATCTATGAAAGAGACAAAATATTCGAGACTACCTCTTGCCTAGATAGTCATAGGACCACACAAATCAGAATGAACCATTCCTAACACATCTTTGGCTCTACACCCCTTGGCCTAAAAAGGCCTCTCGATCATTTTACCTTCCAAGCAAGATTTGCAGGTTGGGAGATCCTCCACCACTAATGAACCCAAAGGTCCATCAGCTATCAACCTTTGAATTCTACTCAGGTTAATATGACCAAGCCTTAGATGCCAAAGATATGTTTGGTTCATCTTCGAAGGTTCTTTTCTCTTATTAGAATTAGAAGATGAGTTATAAACTTTAATTTGAATCGTGGGAGGTTTTTGGTTCAAGTGTTTACAAATTTCCTATCAATGTACCTGAACAGATATTTTCCCTATTCCTTTTTATAACAACTATGTCATTAAAAGAAATAGAATATCCATCCATAAACAATTTAGAAATCGAAATTAAATTCTTTCTAAATAAAGGTACATAAAGGGAATTTTCCAGAACCAAAATTTTATTTTTCTTAAGAGATAAATAAAACTTCTCCCACTGCAATAGCCGCCACCTTCATGGCATTGCCCAAGTAAATGATAATCTCCTCTTTAGCTAGTCGTCGGGTTTTTTGGAACCCCTGCAAAGTGTTGCAGACATGATTAGTGACTCTCGTATATACACACCAGGTGCCGGTAGATAACACTGCTAATCATGTTTCAACGACTAGTCCAAAAGATATACATTTGTTCTTGCTTCAGATTTGGATAATCCTTCTTCTTATGTCCAGTCTGTTGGGATGTATACTGAAAGCCTAGCTCTTTAGTATGAACATCTTTATTTTGAAATAAGAATCACATGATCATTGTTTGCACTTTTATATTTATTATATGTTGTGCATATTGTCTAATACTTTACATTGTAGATAACATGGTGCTTGGGTGATGGCACAGAAGATCATGTTATCAGTCCCTTGTAGAGTATAAGTAGAGGCTCACAACCAAGATGGTCTTGGACAAACCATTGGCATGGTTGTAGTGTAGCTTGGTATTGTTTTATCTTGAACATAGAGTTACACTAGTACACTTAGGTGTATTGAGCAGGACTGACATAGAGGTGATTCAATTTATTGCTGACTACATAATTGAATCGGACCTCGCATATTATGTTGTACATGCTCTTAATCCCGATATAATAACGGGCACATGTACTTAGTATTTATTTCTTTGATTTACCAGAGGGTGAGATTTCTATGGATTAAATCAATATGCCTGGTAAGTTGGGAAATGATATTATTTACATGGTGTGCCGTTGATTATAGGAGGAATCCGTGTCCTATATATTAGGTTGATGATGTCCCCTTGAGGAGCTCATAAGGTTTATCATGTAAACCCCGCGGGTTGACTTAGTCAACATGATGATAAGGTTGAGTGGTACTACTCGAGGAGTTAGATGTTAATTGATTGATGGTCAGTAAATCAATCGATTGACGGACATTCGATATCTTAAACACGGGGAGATAAATGTACAAATAATATATGGAGCCCATATTAATTTATGGGGGTTGGTGAGGTAGTTCGATGATGATCCTCTAGTGGAATGGAACATCATTGATGGATCAAGTTTGTGTGGTTCCGATCCATCGGGTGGCCAAGACCCAACTCCTCCTCATGCTCCCTATCGTAGCCTTATATAAACCTCATGAAGTCTAGATCAAATCCTGGAAAACAAATCTCTAAATCCGACGGTTAGGATTAAATCCCTAGAACCGACGGTGGAGATTAAATCTCTAGATCCGACGGTTGGGATTAAATTCCTAGAACCGACGATTGAGATTAAATCTCTAGATCCGACGGTTGGGATTAAATTCCTAGAACCGACGGTTGAGATTAAATCTCTAGATCCGACGGTTGGGATTAATTCCTAGAACCGACGGTTGAGATTAAATCTCTAAATCCGACGGTTGAGATTAAAACCCTAGAACCGACGGTGGAGATTAAACCAAGGCCTAACCCTAACTCTATAAAAGGATGGCTATGGGTTGGGCGGCAAAAAGGGTTAATGGTTCATGATGGATGCTAAGGAAATTAGGGTTTTGCCTAGTATGCTTGGGCGGCAAGCAACCTCATGGAGGAAACCCTAATTAGGGTTTTGGCTCCTTAGGTTGGGCGGCCAAGGTGATGAAGGAGGGTGGGCGGCAACCTATGGAGGAGCTTGTCTTCTTCATTGAAGGTGGCTAGCTCCTAGATCTCTCCTCTCCACCATGCTTAGGCGGCAAGAAACCTATGGAGGAAACCCTAATTAGATTAGGGTTTGGCTCTTTGGATTGGGCGGCTAGGTTGGAAGTTAGGTTGGGCGGCAACTATAGGGGAAGTGTTCTTCTTCTTCCTAGGGTGTTGGCCGGTTCCTATACTTTTTCCTATACCTTTGGTGGTGCCCAACCTATTCCTCTTTTCCTCTTGTTTTCCTCTTGGCCGGCGGCACAAGGAGCTAGGGTTTGTCCCTAGTTCGGTTGCTTGGTTGTTTCCATTATGTTCTCTCTATTCTTGGGGCCGGCGGCATCAATCCTTTGTGGATTGGTGGTTGGCTCAAGCAAGAAGGGAAAGAGAGTTCTTCTTTCTTTGGATTGAAGAAGATCTAAGAAGCTTCGACTTGTGGAGGATCTTCGCCCACACGAAGTCTACAAGGAGGTTAGGACATACGATAGAAGATCAAGAGGTATAAAAGTTTTATTAACTTTTATTTATGATCTTTGCATGTTCTTATTTGATATGCTAGCTTATGTTCTTTATGTTAGTATATGTTGATTATACTAGTTTACATTTGCATGTATTTGTATAATCATGGACCCCGATAAGAAACACAAAAACCGGCGATCCGTCCGTCGTCTCTTCCGCGGCTAATCGACTAGGAGAGTTGGTTGCTTGAACAACTAGTTTGTTCAAGCGATCACTCGAGTCGTTAGCACGACGACGAATTGGTTGTGCTTAGGAAACTCATCCCATCCGGATTAGTTTTCATTAGTGAAAATTTTAATCCGGGGACATGGGAGTCAATGAGCATTCCGAGTACTAGCACATTGCCAACACAGTCTGCTTGCAAGTGAAGTACTTGCCTTTCGGCTTCTTCACTCCTCCCTTAGATCCTCCCACCACCTTTGCTCCACCTTGTTTCTCCTTCTTCTTGCCTTTCGGCTTAGAAGTAGAAACCTTTTTGAGCAACCTTGGCTTGAGGACACTCTTTGAAGAGTGCATACTTGTACTTCTTAGCAGATAATATAATATGTAGATTCTTTTCCAATCAATATTATTTGGGTACAGTAAGTTTATTTCCTTTAGTATCATCATAAGTGGACTGAAAGTCATTTTTGAAAATCCTAAGAATCACAATGATCAAAACATTAGATTTCAAATATTATTGATTCCTCAAAACAATAAAATTCTGAAATCAACCAACACCTCAAAACACCGAGAATATTGCATGCCATGCTAGTGTGGACGTATACGAATTCTACATTTGCAAGAGGAGGTTTTACTCATTAATTTTATTAACTTGTCAACCTTACTTTTTGACAAATAAAATTAATAGTTGGTTCCTCTTTGGCCCTACAAATAAAAGCAGTGACTCCGATGGGAAGGATACTTTTTATTTGCATCTAAGTGTACACCATTACACGATACTAAGGGAATTATTTCGGATTATGTGCCTTACCGCTGTGGAAGTACACACGCTCCTAGATAATTTTCCTATAACCATTATTTGACCTAGTGATCCGCAAACAAACCCATCCGCAGGGAGGATGGCACTCAGAGCCGACACGCAAGTTTGTTGCATCACACGTCAAATTGTAATGGAGGCCGCGGGAATTAATTAAAATGTCCCTCTCCCACTTAGTAAATTGAAAATGAGGAATTTTCAAGCACACACAACATGCATATAAAAAAAATAAGCAATAAATATGGAAAAAATCAGAATTTTCTCAACTATTATGGCATTGTTCTAAATCAACCAACACCTCAAAACACCGAGAATATCGCATGCCACGATAGTGTGGACGTATACGAATTCTACATTTGTAAGAGGAGGTTTTACCCATTAATTTTATTATCTTGTCAACCTTACTTTTTGACAAATAAAATTAATAGTTGGTTTCTCTTTGGCCCTACAAATAAAAGCAGTGACTCCGATGGGGAGGATACCTTTATTTGCATCTAAGTGTGCACCATTACACGATACTAAGGGAATTATTTCGGATTATGTGCCTCACCGCTGTGGAAGTACACACGCTCCTAGATAATTTCCTATAACCATTATTTGACCTAGTGATCCGCAAACAAACCCATCCGCAGGGAGGAAGGCACTCAGAGCCGACACGCAAGTTTGTTGCATCACACATCAAATTGTAATGGAGGCCGCGGGAATTAATTAAAATATCCCTCTCCCACTTAGTAAATTGAAAATGAGGAATTTTCAAGCACACACAACATGCATATAAAACAAATCAGCAATAAATATGGAAAAAAATAGAATTTTTCCAACTATTATGGCTTTGTTCTCCAATATGCGTCCCGTCGTGTCGCCACCTCATCCGCTCCACCTTTTCCCGTGCGCAAGTCACCAAAGATATCCGACCCAAGATATATCATTTTAATTTACATCCATCGATACTATACTCCACAAAGGAGTGTACAAACTATCTAGATCAAAAGTAAACTAAAATGATCGGCTAAACAATGCCGTATTTAATTACAAAAATTAAATACTAATCTAGCCTCGTCAACCTCGAGGATTCAAATGATATACATACAATCACACACAAACAATCACATACACACATATAACGCCATAATAGTTGGAACTTATGCCTGCAACCAAAAAGTTAGCCTACGCACATCCTACTATTATCCGGCATATACAATATATGATATGTGCATGAAAGTAACCGAATCCAAAACAGACAAAACTAGAAACCGTGGCTCTGATACCATTTGTTGGTAACTCATGCTTCTCGGAGGCTCATTAGCTCCCATGTCCCCGGATTAAAATTTTCACTAATGAAAACTAATCCGGATGGGATGAGTTTCCTAAGCACAACCAATTCGTCGTCGTGCTAACGACTTGAGCGATCGCTTGAACAAACTAGTTGTTCAAGCAACATAACTCTTCTAGTCGGTTACACGCGGAAGAGACGACGCATGGATCGTCGGTTTTTGTGTTTATCTTCGGGGTCCATGATTATACAAATATATACAAATGTAAACTAGTATAATCAACACATACTAACATAATGAACATAAGCTAGCATATTAATAAGAACATGCAAAGATCAATAATAAAAGTTGTAAAACTTTTATACCTCTCGATCTTCTATCGTATGTCCTAACCTCCTTGTAGACTTCGTGTGGGTGAAGATCCTCCACAAGTTGAAGCTTACTAGATCACGATCTTCTTTCCTTGCTCGCTCCGAACAAGAAGAAGTATAGAAACATAACACATCTCTTATCTAGGACCAACCATCAAGCTCCAAGCATGATGTTTGCCGCTGACCCAAAGACAATAAAAGGAATTGCCGACCAACCTTGAAGAAGGTTGCCGCTGGCCAACCTTGATAGAGAAGAGGAGAGAATGCTCCGGCCAAGAGAGGAAGATGAGAAGCTAATCCCTTACCTTCTTGCTGCCGGCCACACACCATGGACCATGGGCGCCGCCCAAAGATTAGAGTTCTAAACCCTAATCTTGCCGCCCAAGCATTAGGATTCTAAACCCTAATGATGCCGCCCAAGGTCTCTCCCAGAACCCTAACCTTTTAGCATTAGGTTGCCGCCCAAGCCAATGCCCTCTATTTATAGAGTTAGGCTTAAGCCTCCTTTAATCTCCACCGTCGGATCTAGGGTTTTCATCCCAACCGTCGGATCTAGGGTTTCATCCCAACCGTCGGATCTAGGGTTTCATCCCAACCGTCGGATCTAGGGTTTCATCCCAAACGTCAGATCTAGGGTTTCATCCCAACCATCGGATCTAGGGTTTCATTTGTTAGAATGTATACTGAAAGCCTAGCTCTTTTTGTATGGACATTTTATTTTGAAATAAGAATCACATGATCATTGTTTGCACTTTATATATTTATTATATGTGTGTGCATATTGTCTAATATTTTACATTGTAGATAACATGGTGCTTGGTGTGGCACAGAAGATCATGTTATCAGTCCCTTGTAAAATATAAGTAGAGGCTCACAACCAAGATGGTTTTGGACAAACCATTGGCATGGTTGTAGTGTAGCTTGGTATTGTTTTATCTTGAACATAGAGTTACACTAGTACACTTAGGTGTATTGAGCAGGACCGACATAGAGGTGATTCAATTTAGTGTTGACTACATAATTGAATCGGACCTCGGATATTATGTTGTACATGCTCTTAATCCCGATATAATAACGGGCACATGTACTTAGTATTTATTTCTTTGATTTACCAGTGGGTGAGATTTAGATGGATTAAATCAATATGCCCGGTAAGTTGGGAAATAATATTATTTACATGGTGTGCCGTTGATTATAGGAGGAAATCGTGTCCTATATATTAGGTTGATGATGTCCCCTTGAGGAGCTCATAAGGTTCATCATGTAAACCCAGCTGGTTGACTTAGTCAACATGATGATAAGGTTGAGTGGTACTACTCGAGGAATTAGATGTTAATTAATTGATGGTCAGTAAATAAATTAATTGACGGACATTCGATATCTTAAACACGGGGAGATTAATGTACAAATAATATATGGAGCCCATATTAATTTATGGGGATTGGTGAGGTAGTTCAATGATGATCCTCTAGTGGAATGGAACATCATTGATGGATCAAGTTTGTGTGGTTCCGATCCATCGGGTGGCCAAGACCCAACTCCTCCTTATGGTCCCTATCGTAGCGTAATATAATCCTTGTGAAGTCTAGATCCAAGAATGTAAAACAAAACCTAGAACCAACGGGTGGATTGAATCCATAGATCCGATGGTTGGGATGAAACCCTAGAACCAACGGTTGGATCAATCCATAGATCCGATGGTTAGGATGAAATCCTAGATCCGACGGTTAGGATGAAATCCAAGATCCGACGGTTGGGATGAAATCCTTGATCCGACGGTTGGGATGAAATCCTAGATCCTATGGTTGGGATGAAATCCTAGATCCTACGGATGGGATGAAATCCTAGATCCGACGGTGGAGATTAAATCCCTAGATCCGACGGTGGAGATTAAATCCCTAGATCCGACAGTGGAGATTAGAGGAGGCTTAAGCCTAAATTCTATAATTAGGGTTTGGCTCATCCATGTGTTGAGCGGCAACAAATCTTAAAGGAGTTAGGGGTTGGGCGGCAAGAATATAGGAGTTAGTTCCTATAATTTTGGCTAACCAACTTTCTCCTAAATTCTATAAATAAGGGCTTAGGGTTGGGCGGCAAGAGATAGATTTTCGAATAGGGATTAGGGTTTGGAAAGAGTTGGGCGGCTAGGGTTTGGAGCTAGGTTGGGCGGCAACCATCTTCATCCAACATTGTTGCCGGCGCCCAATTCATTCAAGCTTTCCTTGGCCGGCGCCCTTCATCTTAGCCACTCTCTTCTTCCTTTGCCGGCGGTTCTCCTCCCATTGGTGGCCGGCAAGATCATCTTCCTCCAATTCCCAAAGGTGGCCGGCGGCTCCTCTTGTTTTGGTGGCCGGCGCATCTTCATCCATTCCTTGGCCGGCGGTTGCATCAAACTCTCTTGTTTGGTGGTCGGTTCTAGAAAGGAAAGGTTTCGTTGGTTCTTCTCTTTGTTCGCAGCGGACAAGGAAGAGAAGAACGTGATCTAGAAGGCTTCTACTCGTGGAGGATCTTCGTCCACACGTCGTCCACGAGAAGGATAGGACATACGGTAGAAGATCGTAAGGTATAAAGTTTTATAACTTTAATTTCAGATCTGAGCATGTTCTTATATATGATGATTATGCATATATGTGTATGAATATATATTGTATAATCATGGACCCCGAAGACAAACACAAAAATCGGCGATCCGTCCGTCGTCTCTTCCGCGGCTAACCAACTAGAAGAGTTGTGTTGCTTGAACAACTAGTTTGTTCAAGCGACCACTCGAGTTGTTAGCACGACGATGAAATGGTGTCGTTAAGGAAGCTCATCCCATCCGGATTAATCCTTTCATTAGTGAAAATTTTAATCCGGGGACATGGGAGCCAATGAGCCTCCGAAGCGACATTCGATCAATTGGTATCAGAACCACGGTTTCCGGTTTTGTGTGTTTAGGATTCGGTTATTTTTTTTATGCATTTTTCATATATTATATGTGCCGGATAATAGTAGGATATGTGTAGTTTAACTCTTTGGTTGCAGGCATAAGATCCGACTATTATGGCCATGTGTATGTATGTGAATGGATATGTGTAAAAATTTATTATTTGAATCCTCGGGGTTGACGAGGCTAGATTAGTATTTAATTTTTGTAATTAAATACAGCATTGTTTAGCCGCTCATTTTAGTTTACTTTCGATCTAGATTATTTGTACACTCCTTCGTGGAGTATAGGATCGATGGATGTAAATTAATATGATTTATCTCGGCTCGGAACTCTTTGGTGACTTGCGCACGGGAAAAGATGGAGCGGACGAGGTGGCGACACGACGGAATACGTATTGGAGAACAATGCCATAATAGTTGGAAAACTTCTGATTTTTCCATATTTATTGCTTATTTGTTTTATATGCATGTTGTGTTTGTTTTAAAATTCCTCGATTACAATTTACTAAGTGGGAGAGGGACATTTTAATTAATTCCCGCGGCCTCCATTACAATTTGACGTGTGATGCAACAAACTTGTGCGTTGGCTCTGTGTGCCTTCCTCCCCATCGGATGGGTTTGTTTGCGGATCACTAGGTCAAATAATGGTTATAGGAAATTATTTAGGAGCGTGTGTACTTCCCCATCGGTAAGGCACATAATCCGAAATAATTCCCTTAGTATCGTGTAATGGTGCACACTTAGATGCAAATAAAAAGTATCCTCCCCATCGGAGTCACTGCTTTTATTTGTAGGGCCAAAGAGGAACCAACTATTAATTTTATTTGTCAAAAAGTAAGGTTGACAAGATAATAAAATTAATGGGCTAAACCTCCTCTTACAAATGTAGAATTCGTATTCATCCACACTATCGTGGCATGCGATATTCTCGGTGTTTTGAGGTGTTGGTTGATTTGAGATTTTATTGTTTTGAGGAATCAATATTATTTGAAATCTGATATTTTTTATCATTGTGATTTTTAGGATTTTCAAATGGCTTTCAACCCACTTCTGTGATTTCAAAACAAACTTCTTGGTCAAACTACATTGATTGGAAAAGAACACGGATATTGTCTTAAGCTGCGGAAGAGTACAAATTTGTACTCTTGAGTCTATCCTCCTAAGCCCAATGACTCGATGAAAGGAGAAAGAACATTATAAGAAAGTGGGTTAAAGGCGGATGAGATGGCACGGTGTTACATTTTGGCATCTATGTCAAATGTCTTTGCAACATCGACGCTTCGAGGCCATAGCCACGCTTATGACATGATGTTCAATCTCAAGGAACTTTTCGGACATCGAGTAGAGGCGGCTAAGCGAGGCAATGAGAAACTTGATGGCGACCACCATGATCGAGGAACACCGTTAGGGATCATGTTCTCAAGATGATGGCTCATCTTAATGAGATGGAAGTCCTCGGGCTGAGATCGATGAAACCCAGTCGATATCATTCTCCGATCTCTGCCTAGGAGTTTTGGCGATTCGCCTCAACTACAACATGAACAAGAGGTTGTATTCGTTGGCGGAGCTTCGAGAACTCGCGGCGGAGAGGGCTTTAAACGAGTTCTCAAGCCATGGTCGCTCGGAAGGTTTCTTCCTCTAAACGAAAGGTAAGAAGAAGAAGAAGCAAGGTAGAGCGAAGAAAGTGGAAATGGGACCCAGGCAGTAGTGAAGAAGACGAAAGGCTAGTGATTAACTTGCAAGCAGACTGTACATTGGAAGGCGGACGGTCCTCGCCGAAAGAACAAAGGTATATCTTCTTGTTTAGTTGTTGATACATGTTTAGCGGTGTTATCTACGATTACGGTGTGTAGATCTGAGAGCCAGCGATCATGTCTGCAATACTTTGCAGGGTTCGAAACCCACGACTAGAGGAGAGGATTCTAGTCTACATGGGCAATGCTTCAAAGGTGGCGGCTATTGCGGTGGGAGGCGTTTATTTATCTTTTGATAGGAATAAAGTTTTGGTTTTAAGAAATTGTCTTTATGTACCTACTTTTAGAAAGAATTTAATTTGATTTCTAAATTGTTTTTGGATGGGTATTATGTTTCTTTTAATGACGAGTTGTTATAAAGGAATAGGAGATTATCTGATTACAGTACATTGGTTGGCAATTTATATACTCTTGAACCAAAACCTCCACGATGCAAATAGAAATAAATAGCTCATCTTCTAAATCTAATAAGAGAAAAGAACCCATGAATAGACCAAACATATCTCTCTGGCATCTAAGGCTTGGTCATATTAACCTAAGTAGAATTCAAGGTTGATAGGTGATGGACCTTTAGGTTCATTAGTGGTGGAGGATCTCCCAACTGCGAATCATGCTTGGAAGGTAAAATGACCAAGAGGCCTTTTAAGGCCAAGGGTATAGAGCAGATGTGTTAGAAGTTCATTGATTTGTCTTGATCCTATGACTATCCGAGGAAGAGGTGGTTTTGAATATTTCATCTCTTTTATAGATGATTATTCAAGATATGGATACATTTACTTGATGCGCCAAAAGTCCAATGCTTTGACAGTTCAAAGAATTCAAGGATGTGGAGAACGCCTAGGTAAAAGTATCAAGACATTACGATCTGATCGTGGTGGCGAGTACCTCTTGGGAGAGTTTAGGAATTACTTATCAGAGGCTGGGATTCAATCCCAATTGTCTGCACCTGGCACACCCCAGCAGAATGGTGTAGCGGAGCAAAGGAATAGGACTCTTATGGAGATGGTCAGATCGATGATGAGTTATTCTAAGTTACCTGATTCGCCGGGGTTTGCTCGAAAAACGACACATTCTCGAACTTTGGTTCCATCTAAGTCGCCCTCTACTCCCACAGTAGTTGTGGGATCTAAAGCCTAGTCTAAGACATATTCGATAGTAGTCCAAAGGCACATGTCAAGGAGAGATCGGTAAGTTGGAATCTCGCATGTATGCGCTTGTTTGTTGGTTACCCTAAGGGAACGAAGGGTGGTTTATTCTATAGTCCTAGAGATCAAAAGGTGATCGTGAGTACGAATGCCAGATTTCTAGAGGAGGACTATGTGATGAACCACAAGCCCACGAGTAGGATTGTTCTTGAGGAATGGCGAAGTCCGACTTCAGTACCACCGGTACAAGAGGAGACACCACAAGTCACTGCACCGCGTGTCACAGAGAATATACAGGAGGCACCTCGTCGTAGTGGGAGGGTTGTTAGACAACCTGACAGATTCATGTTTTTGGGAGAGTCTTCGGACATAGTCCCTAGTGAACATGAACCTGATCCCTGGACATATGACGAGGCAATCCAAGATAGAGATGCAGTATCTTGGCAAAGAGCGATGAATTCAGAGATAGAATCTATGGATTCTAATCAGGTCTGGGAGCTAGTAGACCCACCCGATGGTGTAAAAACCATTGGATGCAAGTGGATCTACAAGAGAAAGAGAGGAGTAGATGGGAAGGTTGAGACCTTGAAAGCTAGGCTTGTTGCGAAAGGGTATACTCAGAAAGAGGGTATCGATTATGAGGAGACCTTTTCGCCGGTAGCTATGCTTAAGTCTATCCGGATTCTCTTATCTATAGCTTCTCATATGGATTATGAGATTTGGCAGATGGATGTCAAGACAGCTTTCCTTAACGGAAGTCTTGATGAGAACATCTATATGCGACAACCAGAGGGATTCATTGCTAAAGGCAAAGAGCATCTTGTATGTAAGCTTAATCGGTCCATTTATGGGTTGAAGCAAGCTTCTAGATCTTGGAACATCCGCTTTGATGAGGTAATCCAGTCGTATGGATTTATTCAAAGTCCGGATGAGCCTTGTGTATACAAGAGATGTGACGGAAACGTAGTGGTGTTTCTTGTACTATACGTAGATGACATTTTGTTAGTTGGCAACAATATCAAAGTGTTATCGGACGTAAGGGTATGGTTGTCAAAACAGTTTGACATGAAGGACTTTAGGGAAGTGGGACACATCCTTGGGATCAAAGTTATAAGGGATCGCAAGAAAAGGATGTTGTGCTTGTCTCAAGCTTCATATATTGACACTATCCTTGCTCGTTTTAGCATGCAGAACTCCAAGAAAGGTTTTCTACCTTTTAGGCATGGAGTTCCTTTATCTAAAGAGATGTGTCCCAAAACATCAAAGGAGATAGAGGACATGAAGGCGGTTCCTTATGCTTCGGCAGTAGGAAGCCTTATGTATACTATGCTATGTACGAGACCGGATATCTGCTTTGCCGTGGGCATGGTTAGCAGATATCAGAGTAATCCTGGACAGGGACATTGGACTGCGGTAAAGCATATATTGAAGTACCTGAGAAGGACTAGGGATTATATGCTGGTTTACCGGGCAGATCAATTAGTCCCTGTGGGTTACACGGATTCGGATTTCCAATCAGATAGGGACAAGAGTAAGTCTACCTCGGGGTTTGTGTTTACTTTTGGAGGTGGAGCCATAGTATGGAGGAGTGTCAAGCAGAAATGCGTGGCGGACTCTACCATGGAAAGTATATGTGGCGACCTCACGAGGCAGCCAAGGAAGCTGTATGGCTCAGGAACTTCTTGATGGACTTGGATGTTATTCCTGGTTTGCCCAGAACTATCACAATTTATTGTGATAACAGTGGTGCAGTTGCAAACTCGAAGGAACCACGAGCCCATAAGGCGAGTAAACACATAGAGCGCAAGTACCACCTTATACGAGAGATCGTAAAGAGAGGAGAAGTTGATGTCGCCAAGATTGCATCAGAGGATAACCTGGCGGATCCATTCACTAAGGCCCTTCCAGCGAAAGCGTTTGATAGGCATGTGGAGGACATGGGGATCAGATGTATGGCACTGTGATGACAGCTTAGTCTTTTAGTATAAGTGGGAGATTGTTAGAATGTATACTGAAAGCCTAGCTCTTTTTGTATGAACATTTTATTTTGAAATAAGAATCACATGATCATTGTTTGCACTTTATATATTTATTATATGTGTGCATATTGTCTAATATTTTACATTGTAGATAACATGGTGCTTGGTGTGGCACAGAAGATCATGTTATCAGTCCCTTATAAAATATAAGTAGAGGCTCACAACCAAGATGGTTTTGGACAAACCATTGGCATGGTTGTAGTGTAGCTTGGTATTGTTTTATCTTGAACATAGAGTTACACTAGTACACTTAGGTGTATTGAGCAGGACCGACATAGAGGTGATTCAATTTAGTGCTGACTACATAATTGAATTGGACCTCGGATATTATGTTGTACATGCTCTTAATCCCGATATGATAACGGACACATGTACTTAGTATTTATTTCTTTGATTTACCAATGGGTGAGATTTAGATGGATTAAATCAATATGCCCAGTAAGTTGGGAAATAATATTATTTACATGGTGTGCCGTTGATTATAGGAGGAAACCGTGTCCTATATATTAGGTTGATGATGTCCCCTTGAGGAGCTCATAAGGTTCATCATGTAAACCCAGCTGGTTGACTTAGTCAACATGATGATAAGGTTGAGTGGTACTACTCGAGGAATTAGATGTTAATTAATTGATGGTCAGTAAATCAATTAATTGTGGACATTCGATATCTTAAACACGGGAGATTAATGTACAAATAATATATGGAGCCCATATTAATTTATGGGGTTGGTGAGGTAGTTCAATGATGATCCTCTAGTGGAATGGAACATCATTGATGGATCAAGTTTGTGTGGTTCCGATCCATCGGGTGGCCAAGACCCAACTCCTCCTTATGGTCCCTATCGTAGCCTAATATAATCCTTGTGAAGTCTAGATCTAAGAATGTAAAACAAAACCTAGAACCAACGGGTGGATTGAATCCATAGATCCGATGGTTGGGATGAAACCCTAGAACCAACGGTTGGATCAATCCATAGATCCGATGGTTAGGATGAAATCCTAGATCCGACGGTTAGGATGAAATCCTAGATCCGACGGTTGGGATGAAATCCTTGATCCGATGGTTGGGATGAAATCCTAGATCCTACGGTTGGGATAAAATCCTAGATCCTACGGATGGGATGAAATCCTAGATCCGACGGTGGAGATTAAATCCCTAGATCCGACAGTAGAGATTAAATCCCTAGATCCGAAGGTGGAGATTAAATCCCTAGATCCGACGGTGGAGATTAGAGGAGGCTTAAGCCTAAATTCTAGAATTAGGGTTTGGCTCATCCATGTGTTGGGCGGCAACAAATCTTAAAGGAGTTAGGGGTTGGGCGGCAAGAATATAGGAGTTAGTTCCTATAATTTTGGCTAACCAACTTTCTCCTAAATTCTATAAATAAGGGCTTAGGGTTGGGCGGCAAGAGATAGATTTTCGAATAGGGATTAGGGTTTGGAAAGAGTTGGGCGGCTAGGGTTTGGAGCTAGGTTGGGCGGCAACCATCTTCATCCAACATTGTTGTCGGCGCCCAATTCATTCAAGCTTTCCTTGGCCGGTGCCCTTCATCTTAGCCAATCTCTTCTTCCTTTGCCGGCGGTTCTCCTCCCATTGGTGGCCGGCAAGATCATCTTCCTCCAATTCCCAAAGGTGCCGGCGGCTCCTCTTGTTTTGGTGACCGGCGCATCTTCATCCATTCCTTGGCCGGCGGTTGCATCAAACTCTCTTGTTTGGTGGTCGGTTCTAGAAAGGAAAGGTTTCATTGGTTCTTCTCTTTGTTCGCAGCGGACAAGGAAGAGAAGAACGTGATCTAGAAGGCTTCTACTCGTGGAGGATCTTCGTCCACACGTCGTCCACGAGAAGGATAGGACATACGGTAGAAGATCGTAAGGTATAAAGTTTTATAACTTTAATTTCAGATCTGAGCATGTTCTTATATATGATGATTATGCATATATGTGTATGAATATATATTGTATAATCATGGACCCCGAAGACAAACACAAAAACCGGCGATCCGTCCGTCGTCTCTTCCGCGGCTAACCAACTAGAAGAGTTGTGTTGCTTGAACAACTAGTTTGTTCAAGCGACCACTCGAGTTGTTAGCACGACGATGAAATGGTGTCGTTAAGGAAGCTCATCCCATCCGGATTAATCCTTTCATTAGTGAAAATTTTAATCCGGGGACATGGGAGCCAATGAGCCTCCGAAGCGACATTCGATCAATTGGTATCAGAGCCACTATTTCCGGTTTTGTGTGTTTAGGATTCGGTTATTTTTTTTATGAATTTTTCATATATTATATGTGCCGGATAATAGTAGGATATGCGTAGTTTAACTCTTTGGTTGCAGGCATAAGATCCGACTATTATGGCCATGTGTATGTATGTGAATGGATGTGTGTAAAAATTTATTATTTGAATCCTCGGGGTTGACGAGGCTAGATTAGTATTTAATTTTTGTAATTAAATACGGCATTGTTTAGCCGCTCATTTTAGTTTACTTTCGATCTAGATTATTTGTACACTCCTTCGTGGAGTATAGGATCGATGGATGTAAATTAATATGATTTATCTCAGCTCAGAACTCTTTGGTGACTTGCGCACGGGAAAAGATGGAGCCGACGAGGTGGCGACACGACGGGATGCGTATTGGAGAACAATGTCATAATAGTTGGAAAAATTCTGATTTTTCCATATTTATTGCTTATTTGTTTTATATGCATGTTGTGTTTGTTTTAAAATTCCTCGATTGCAATTTACTAAGTGGGAGAGGGACATTTTAATTAATTCCCGCGGCCTCCATTACAATTTGACGTGTGATGCAACAAACTTGCGCGTTGGCTCTGAGTGCCTTCCTCCCCATCGGATGGGTTTGTTTGCGGATCACTAGGTCAAATAATGGTTATAGGAAATTATTTAGGAGCGTGTGTACTTCCCCATCGGTAAGGCACATAATCCGAAATAATTCCCTTAGTATCGTGTAATGGTGCACACTTAGATGCAAATAAAAAGTATCCTCCCCATCGGAGTCACTGCTTTTATTTGTAGGGCCAAAGAGGAACCAACTATTAATTTTATTTGTCAAAAAGTAAGGTTGACAAGATAATAAAATTAATGGGTAAAACCTCCTCTTACAAATGTAGAATTCGTATACGTCCACACTATCGTGGCATGCGATATTCTCGGTGTTTTGAGGTGTTGGTTGATTTCGGGATTTTATTGTTTTGAGGAATCAATATTATTTGAAATCTAATATTTTTTGATCATTGTGATTTTTAGGATTTTCAAATGGCTTTCAACCCACTTGCTGTGATTTTAAAAGAAAACAAACTTACTGGTCCAAACTACATTGATTGGAAAAGAAACCTGGATATTGTCTTAACTGTGGAAGAGTACAAATTTGTACTCTTCGAGGTCTGTCCTCCTAAGCCCACCGATGACTCTGATGAAAAGGAGAAAGAACATTATAAGAAGTGGGTTAAGGCAGATGAGATGGCGCGGTGTTACATTTTGGCATCTATGTCAAATGTGCTGCAACATCAGCATCAGGCCATAGCCACTGCTTATGACATGATGTTCAATCTCAAGGAACTTTTCGGACATCAGAGTAGGGCGGCTAGGCAGGAGGCAATGAGAAACTTGATGACGACCACCATGATCGAGGGAACACCCGTTAGGGATCATGTTCTCAAGATGATGGCTCATCTTAATGAGATGGAAGTCCTCGAGTGAGATCGATGGGGAAACCCAGTCGATATCATTCTCCTCCTAGGAGTTTTGAGCAGTTCTGCCTCAACTACAACATGAACAAGAGGTTGTATTCGTTGGCGGAGCTTCCGGTAACACCAGCGGCAGAGGGGCTTTTTGTCGAGTTCTCAAGCCATGGTCGCTCGGAAGGTTTCTTCCTCTAAACCAAAGGTAAGAAGCGTAAGAAGCAAGGTAGAGCGAAGAAAGTGGCGTGGGACCCAGTGCAGAGTGAAGAAGCCGAAAGGCAAGTGCTTCACTTGCAAGCAGACTGGACATTGGAAGGCGGACTGTCCTCGCCGAAAGAACAAAGGTATATCTTCTTGTTTAGTTGTTGAAACATGTTTAGCGGTGTTATCTACCAGTACCTGGTGTGTAGATACAGGAGCCACTGATCATGTCTGCAATACTTTGCAGGTTCCGAAACCCACGATTAGGAGGAGAGGTTACCGTCTACATGGGCAATGCTTCAAAGGTGGCGGCTATTGCAGTAGGAGACGTTTATTTATCTTTTGATAGGAATAAAGTTTTGGTTTTAAGAAATTGTCTTTATGTACCTACTTTTAGAAAGAATTTAATTTCAGTTTCTAAATTGTTTTTGGATGGGTATTCTGTTTCTTTTAATGACAGAGTTGTTATAAAAAAAAATAGGGAGATTATCTGTTCTGGTACATTGGTTGACAATTTATATACTCTTGAACCAAAACCTCCCACGATGCAAATAGAAATAAATAGCTCATCTTCTAAATCTAATAAGAGAAAAGAACCTTCGCAAATGAACCAAACATATCTCTGGCATCTAAGGCTTGGTCATATTAACCTAAGTAGAATTCAATGGTTGATAGCTGATGGACCTCTATGTCGGTCCTGCTCAATACACCTAAGTGTACTAGTGTAACTCTACGTTCAAGACAAAACAATACCAAGCTACACTACAACCATGCCAATGGTTTGTCCAAAACCATCTTGGTTGTGAGCCTCTACTTATATTCTACAAGGGACTGATAACATGATCTTCTGTGCCACACCAAGCAGCATGTTATCTACAATGTAAAATATTAGACAATATGCACACATATAATAAATATAAAGTGCAAACAATGATCATGTGATTCTTATTTCAAAAATAAAAATGTTCATACAAAAGAGCTAGGCTTTCAGTATACATCCCAACAATCCTTAGATATCTAAAGGGTACACTTAATGTCAGTATTTGGTACCCTAGATCTACCAAGTTCAAACTAATCGGCTACTCTGATTTGGACTATGCCGGTAGTAAGCTCGATAGAAAGAGTACGAGTGGTTCTTGTCAACTTCTCGGCTTGAGTCTAGTAAGTTGGTGTAGTAGGAAGCAACACTGTGTTGTCTTATCTACCACCGAAGCCGAATACATCGCGATGGGTGAGTGTGTTACTCAGCTTCTTTGGATGAAACACACTCTCCAAGACTTTAAGTTAGATTTTACATACACTAAACTTCATGAAGATAACATTAGCTCAATTAACCTAACTAAGAATCCAATATGTCATTCTAGGACCAAACATATAGAGGTCAAACATCATTTCATTCGAGAACATGTGGTCAACGGAGCCATACAACTCGAATACGTCGAATCGAAGTCCAACTTGGCAGACCTATTTACTAAACCCCTACCCAAAGCCGAATTCAGTCTATTAAGATGAAAATTGGGCATGTGCGTAGTAGAATAGGAACTTACAAATTATATTTTCTTACTACTATTTCTTACTTTTCATTTTCATGGAACTAGCATAGGACATACCTTAGATATCATGCACCTATAGATTTAAGGAGCCAATATATCTCACAACATATAGGACTAATGTGTTTGTGTATTTAGCAACGTAGATGGGCATGAGATGTTAGAACCTTACTCCTGGTTCCAAATTAGAGCTAGTGCATTGCCATGAACCACGGAGTATAATCATACATATTAACCGACTCTGACCAGGACTGGTTGATCTTTCATATCAATCAAGTCAAATATGAGTCAAACATTTTATAGAAGAGATTATTTTCAGTATATTATTTTCAAAATAATATGGAACATGCTTGGACTTTAAAATTAATATCTATATTTGTTTTTCACTCACCCCCACTCTTTTCGATATATGGCAAAAGGGGGAGAAAAGGCCAAAGTTAAGAGATCAAAATTTTTGATAACTTAACTGATCAAAATTTTTGATAACTTAACTGATCAAAATTTTTGATAACTTAACTCACTTCGTATTTATTCACATGGCCAAAAGTTAAGTAAATGTTTACTTAACTTTAAGTTTTGAAAATTTACTTAACTTGTTTTTGTTAACAAAAAGGAAGTAAAGGCCAAGTTAAGAGAATTCTTAACTTAAACTTATTTTTAAACACTATGGCCAAACGTTAATAATTTACTTAAGAAAGGGGGAGAAAGGGCCAAGTTAAGAAGTCTTCTTAACTTAAACATTTCACTAAGGCCAACTTTAAGTAATGTTGATTACTTAAACTCTTCCTAAATAGCAACCCTCAAGGGGGAGGATTAAGGTTTTCTTTCAAGACTCCCCTCAGTTAAGGGGGAGGTTTCTCCAAGGGGGAGTACTTGAAGAAAATCCTTACTACTCCTACTTAATCCTTCTATTATTGTTTCTCATGCACATTATTATTTTTCATGCATGCTATTTTCTTAACTTTGTATGTGGGTTTGCCATAGATAAAAAAGGGGGAGATTGTTGGTGCAGTAGACACCTAAGTCGAACCTGAGTTTTGATTATAGAAAACGATACAAAGTTAAGCTCATATCGTTATCTCACGAGCAAAATTGAGTGTGCAAAAAAGTGCCAACGCTGGAGCTGAAGGCCAGCGACACCCGGAGGAAGCCGCCGTGGTCGGGCGACACTCGAGTGATTTCGGAGGAAGCCGAAGGAATCGAGTGGAAGGCCAGAAGCGAAAGTGACACAGTAAGTATCGAGGTAAGCTCGTGTGTGCGAGCATAAGTGAAATCATATCCTCCTTACGGGGATAGTCTTAAGCGTAGATCCGACCCAAGACATCCCATCGGTGGTCTAGGTCGAGATCGGACGGTCAGAGGCCGTCGAAATAATGTTTTTGTTTAGATAACTTTTGATTTCAGCTAGCATCAGTCGACTGCTAGCTTGGAGGACTCGACTGCTGTCTATCAGTTGACTATCTGCGATCAGCATTCGACTGATGCTTCCATCAGTCGACTGATGATGACCATCAGTCGACTGATGGTCAAGGATCAGCCTCGAGGAGTCAAGCTCTGTCACCATTTTTCAAGGAGTCTTGTGCCCAATTTCTATTGGTTGAAGATCCTCTCGAAAAGGGGCTTAAGGGCTATAAAAGGAGGGCCTCTCCTAGGGTTTTTCATCATTTCTAAGTGCTCAAAAGCCTCTGCAACGCTGCGACTCTACAACGCCGAAGTGCTATCGACAACCCTAGCTTAATTTCTTTTATCTAGTTGTTGGTATAACTTTAATTTGTTGTCTCTTTAATATTGCAATTCTTTTAGTTAATCGAGGTTTTCTATCATTGCATTTTACCTTAATAGAAGAGAGGGTTTGTCTCTCTATCTTTTGCTTTCGAAGGTTTTGTAATCGTCAAACTCCTACCTCCAACGAGGAGGAGTGTTTTAGTGAATTACCCTCCGTACACGATCTAGGACCGTTAGGGCCTTGGAGTAGTAGCCGAAGGCTATGAACCAAGTAAAATTCCATTTGTCTCTCTTTATTTGTCATTTATCTTTCCGCTGTAATTAATTGTCTACTCGGGTTTTAACGAACGAAACGAAAGAAAAGTTTTATCGCTATTCACCTCTAGCGATCCGCTCGATCCAACAATCCGAAGATCTGAGCTGAGAAAAATTATTTTAATTTACATCCATTGATCCGATAATCCACAAAGGAGTGTACATGAAATCTAGATTGAAAGTAAACTAAAATAAAAGAGTGGCTAAACAATATCATATTTAATTACAAAAATTAAATACTAGCCTCGTCAACCCCGAGGATTCAAATAATATTACAATTATACACATAGAATCACATACACACACATGGCCATAATAGTTGAATCTTATGTCTGCAAACAAAAAGTTAGCCTACACACATCCTACTATTATCCGACACACATGATATATGATAAGTGCATAAAAGTAACCTAATCCTAAATACACAAAACCAGAAACCGTTGCTCTGATACCAAATGAAGGGAAAATTTTGCTTCCCGTCTTGGTCTCTTGTGCATGGCGATCCTATCTCGCGTCCCCAGATAAAAAATTAATTCGAACGAAGATGTATTACCCAAGCAACCGATCCATCATTGTGCTATTCGATTTGAGTGGTCGCTTGAACAAACTTGATGTTCAAGCAACCTAACTCTTTTTCTCGATTAGTCGCGAAATAGATGATGTATGGATCGCCAGTTTTTTCATTTATCTTCGGGGTCCATGATCATACAATTATAATCCAATTATATAGTACAAGAAAGAAAACTAAACAAGAATTATACCTCTTGTTTACCTCTTGATCTTCTATTGTATGACCTATCCTCTTCTTGGACGACGTGTGAGCGACGATCCTCCAAGAATAGAATCCTCCTAGATCTCGTATCTTCCCTTCCTTGCTCGCAACGAACAAGGGAAGATGACCAAACTCTTCTTCTCCTATCTAGTGCCGACCACCAAGCCTCCTAGCTTGGTTGTTGCCGCCGGCCAAGGAGAGGAAAAAAGGAGAAGTGGGTGCCGACCAAGAGATGAGCTCTTGTTGCCGCCGGCCAAGGAGAAAGAGAGGAGGTGTGGAGGAGGTGCCAGACAAGGAGATAGGGTGGAGGCACCAACCATAGGGGAAGAGAAACCCTAATGTTGTCGTCGGCCCTAAGCAAAACTAAACACCATGCCGCCCAAGCCTTGGAAGCAAACCGTAATGTTGCTGCCCAACCCAATGCCACCTCCAAACCCTCAAAGTTATTTTCGCCCAAGCCTCTCCCACCTTTTATAGATCAAGGCTTCATGAGGTATTTATAATAGGCTACAATAGGGACCATGAGGAGGAGTTGGATCTTGGCCACCCAATGGATCCGAACCACACAAACCCGATCCATTAATGATGATCCATTCCACTAGAGGATTATCATTGATCTACCTCACCAACCCCCATAATTAAATATGGGCTCCATATATTATTTGTACAAAATATCTCCCCGTGTTTAAGATATCGAATGTCCTTAATTAATTAATTTATTGATAATTAATTAATTAACATCTAACTCCATGAGTAGTATCACTCAACCTCATCATAATGCTGGACCAAGTCCACCTGTAGGATTTACATGATGATCCTTAAGAGCTCCTCAAGGGGACATTATCATCCTATTACATAGGACACAGTTTTCTCCTATAATCAACAACATAACATGTAAATAACATCATTTCCCAACTTGCCGGGCCTATCGATTTAACCCAAAAATCTCGCCCATTGGTAAATCAAAGAAATAAATATTAAGTACATGTGCCTATCATTATATCGGATTAAGAGCATGTACACCATAATATCCGAGGTCCTATTCAATTATATAGTCAGTATAAATAAAATCACCTCTAAATCGGTCCTACTCAATACACACAAAGTGTACTAGTGTAATTCTATTGTCAAGATAAACCAATACCAAATTACACTACAAACATGCCAATGGTTTGTCCAAAACCATCTTGGTTGTGAGCCTCTACTTATACTCTACAAGGAACTAATATCAAGATATTCTATGCGACACCATACACCATGTTATCTACAATTTAATTTATCAAACAATATGCATAAATATAAATATAAAATGCAAACAATGATCATGTGATTCTTATTTCAAAATGAAGATGTTCATACAAAGACTAGGCTTTCAGTATACATCCCAACACTTCAAAGCAGGGCTTGTTGCGAAAGGGTATACTTATAAAGAGGGTATCGATTATGAGTAGACTTTTTCGTTGGTTGTCATGCTTAAGTCTATCCGAATTCTCATGTCTATTGTTGCTCATATGGATTATGAGGTTTAGCAGATGGATGTCAAGACAGCTTTCCTTAATGGAAGTCTTGAAGAAAACATCAATATGGAGCAACAAGAGGGATTCATTGCAAAAGACAAAGAGCATCTTGTGTGCAAGCTTAATCGGTCCATTTATGGATTAAATCAAGCTTCAAGATCTTGGAGCATCCACTTTGATGAGGTAATCCAGTCATATGGATTTATTCAAAGTCCGGATGAGTCTTGTGTATACAAGAGATGTGATAGAAACGTAGTGGTATTTCTTGTACTATATGTAGATGACATTTTGCTCATTGGAAACAATGTCAAAGTGTTATCTGACATAAGGGTATGGTTGTCCAAACAATTTGATATGAAGGACTTGGGAGAAGTGGGACACATCCTTGGGATCAAGGTTATAAGGGATCGCAAGAAAAGGATGTTGTGTTTATCTCAAGCTTCATACATAGACACTATTTTAGCTTGTTTTAGCATGAAGAACTCCAAGAAAGGTTTTCTACCTTTTCGGCATGGAGTACCTTTATCTAAAGAGATGTGTCTTAGAACATCAAAGGAGATAGAGGAGATGAAGGTGGTTCCTTATGCTTCGGTGGTAGGAAGCCTCATGTATGCTATGTTATGTACGAGGCCGGATATCTGCTTTGCTGTGGGAATGGTTAGTAGATATCAGAGTAATCCAGAATAGGGACATTGGACTGCGGTAAAGCATATATTGAAGTACCTGAGAAGGACTAGAGATTATATGCTAGTATACTAGGCAGATCAATTACTCCACTGTGGGTTACACAGATTCTGACTTCCAATTAGATAGGGATAACAATATGTGTACCTCAGGTTATGTATTTACTTTGGGAGGTGGAGCCATTGTATGGAGGAGTGTCAAGCAGAAATGCATGGCGGACTCTGTTGGGTTTTCGACACCTCGACGAGTGTGTGTTCGAACATGTTTCGTAAACATGTGCACAACGAAAGAATTAAAAAGCAATAAATCTAATTTATTACAACAAACACACCACACGTATGCATAGTACAACATGTGTAGACATAATCGAAGTTTCAATTTTTTGCAATAAAAGGAAATTACGCTAGTTATACCTGACGTATCACGTGCAGCAGGAATGATAACATTCGGAGCAACTCTCGCTAGAATTGCCTCAATCCGTATCCACACCGAGTACCGTCGGGATAGCTTCACCAAGCTACTAGCCTCGTCTTCGTAGGAGTTACTAGCCTCCTGTCGAAGACGATGTGATTGAGAGAATATCACAATCCGAATTAAAATTCGGATTAAAAAATGAGTCCCCAAAACTCGCTTCTCTGAAAAGGTATTTGTCAACCGATTGACGAATCCTTTGTCCTCCACCTATGAGTATTATCAGAGATCCAATCCCCAAAAATAAAGTTGCTATCGAAGCTCCAAACGTCGTCCAAATGATGCTCCGACAAGAAGGAAACAAGCTGTCCAAAAACTAAACAGCTTGGTGGAGGACTTGGCGTCGGCCAAAGTGTTGGGATGTATACTGAAAAGTCTATCTTTTGTATGAACATCTTTATTTTTGAAATAAGAATCACATGATCATTGTTTGCACATTTATGGTTATGCATATTGTCTGATACATTACATTGTAGATAACATGGTGTGTAGTGTCAAACAGGAGATCATATTATCAGTTCCTTGTAGAGTATAAGTAGAGGCTCACAACCGAGGTGGTTTTGAACAAACCATTGGTATGGTTGTAGTGTGATTTGGTATTGGTTTGTCTTGACCATAGAATTACACTAGTACACTTTGTGTGTATTAAGCAGGACCGACTTAGAGGTGATTCAATTTATTGCTGACTACATAATTGAATCGAACCTCGGATATTATGGTGTACATGCTCTTAATCGCGATATAATAACGGGCACATATACTTAGTATTTATTTCTTTGATTTACCAATGGGCGAGATTTATAAATTAAATCAATAGGCTCGGTAAGTTAGGAAATGATATTATTTACATGGTGTGCCATTGATTATAGGAGGAAACCGTCCTATATATTAGGATGATGATGTCCCCTTGAGGAGCTCATAAGGATCATCATGTAAACCCTACAGGTGGACTTGGTCCTGCATGATGATAAGGTTGAGTGGTACTACTCATGGAGTTAGATGGTGATTAATTAATTATCAGTAAAATAATTAATTGATGAACATTCGATATCTTAAACACGGGGAGATATTTCTACAATTAATATATGAAGCCCATATTTATTTATGGGGGTTGGTGAGGTAGCTCAATGATAATCCTCTAGTGGAATGGATAATCATTAATTGATTGGACTTTATGTGGGCTAGATCCATTCGGTGGCCAAGATCCAACTCCTTCTCATGGTCCCTATTGTAGCCTATTAAAACCCTCAAGAAACTTAGATCAACGGATATGATTAAATGGAGGCTTGGGCGAAATCTATAAATAGATTCCAAGGCTTGGGTAATTTTTTTTTTTTTTTGAATTCTAGGTTTTTTTATTGTTGGCGTGGAAGAGGTTGGGTGGCAAGCAAGGTTGGTGGCTAGGGTTTGGTGGCTTTTCTCTTAAGTGTCGGCGGCATCACATTGGGTGGTTAGGGTTTTGCTTCTTCCTTCCCTTCCCATCACTTGGCCAGCGCCCCTTCACCTTCTTCCCTTGGCCGGCGACATCTTTCTTCCTCTCCAAGTGGCCAGCAGTTCCTTCTCCATAGGAAAGGGCCGGCACCTCCTCCTTTCCCTCTCCTTAGGGCCGGCGGACACCAAGGAATTGGTCCTTGGTGGTTGGTGCAAGCAAGGAGAAGAAGGGTTCGAGTATTCTTCCCTTTGTTCGGAGCGAGCAAGGAAGAGAAGAACGTGATCTAGGAAGTTTCATCTCTTGGAGGATCGTTGCCCACACAACGTCCAAGAGGAGGATAGGACATACAATAGAAGACCAAGAGGTAAACAAGAGGTATAATTCTTGTTTTGGTTTCCTTTTGTTTCTTTATATTATGTATGAAATTGCATGTGGCTAATTTACTTGGACCCCCAAGATAAACACAAAAATCGGCGATCCGTACATCATCTATTTCGTGGCTAATCGAGGAAAAGAGTTATGTTGCTTGAAAAACATGTTTATTCAAGAGACTAATATAATCGAATAGCACGATGATGAATCGTTTGCTTGGGTAATCCGTCATCGTCTTGGATTAATTTTTTTTAATCCAAGGATGTAGATGGGATCGCCATGCACAAGTGGCTGAGGTGCGAAGCGAAGCTTTGGTTCCAACCTTCAATTGGTATCAGAGCCACGGTTTTCGGTTTTGTGTGTTTAGGATTTAGTTACTTTTATGCACTTATCATATATTGTATGTGACAGATGATAGTAGTATGTGCGTAGGCTAATTTTTTGGTTGCAAGCATAAGATGCAACTATTATGGCCATATGTGTGTGTATATGATTGGATGTGTGTAATTGTAATATTATTTGAATCCTCGGGGTTGACGAGGCTAGTATTTAATTTTTGTAATTAAGTACGATATTTTTTAGCCACTCTTTTATTTTAGTTTACTTTCGATCTAGATTTCTTGTACACTCTTTCGTGGAGTATAGGATCGATGGATGTAAATTAAAATAATTATTCTCGGCTCAGATCTCTGGATGGCTTGTACATGGTGTATGGAGGAGCGGACGAGATGGCGACATGACAAGAGGCATATTGAAAACAAAAGCCATAATAGTTGGAAAATATTTTTTTTCATATATATTTCTTCTTGTTTGATATACATGTTGTGTTCTAGAAAAATTCCACATTTTAAATTATTAAGTGGGAGAGGGATATTTTTTTTTTTAAATTCCCATGACCTCTATTACGATTTGACATGTGATGCAAACAAACTTGCACATCGGCTCTGAGTACCTTCCTCCCTATCGGATGAGTTTGTTTTGCATATCACAGGGTCAAATATGGTTATAGGAAATTATTTAGGAGCGTGTGTACTTCCCCATCGGAAGGCACATAATCCGAGATAATTGCCTTGGTATCGAGTAATGGTGAACACTTAGATGCAAATAAGAGTATCCTCCCCATCAAAGTCACTGCTTTTATTAGTAGAGCCGAAGAGGAACCAACTATTAATTTTATTTGTCAAAAAGTTACGTTGATAGGAAAATAAAATTAATGGGTAAAACCTCCTCTTACAAATGTAGAATTCGTATACGTCCATACTATCGTGGCATACGATATTCTCGGTGTTTTGAGGTGTTGGTTGATTTTAAAATTTTATTGTTTGAGGAATGAATAATTTTTTGAAATCTAATGTTTTGATCTATGTGATTCTTAGGTTTTTCAAAAATGACTTTCAATCCAATTGCTGTGATACTAAAGGAGAATAAACTTACTAGACCCAATTATGTTAATTGGAAAAGGAATCTTGATATTGTCTTGACTGCTGAGGAGTACAAGTATGTACTCTTCGAAGAGTGCCCTCCTAAGCCTACGGATGATTCTGGGGAAAAGGAGAAAGAGAGTTATAAAAAGTGGATTAAGGCTGATGAGATGACACGATGTTACATTTTGGCTTCTATGTCAAATGTATTGCAACATCATCATTAAGTCATGCCCACTGCTTATGACATGATGCTCAATCTCAAGGAACTTTTCGGACACCAGAATCGGGTTGTAAGGCAAGAAGCCAACTTGATGACGACCACCATGATTGAGGGAACACCTGTGAGGGATCATGTTCTCAAGGTGATGGCTCATTTGAATGAGCAGTAAGTCCTTGGAGCAGATATCGATGGGGAAACCTAGATCGATATCATTCTCCAATCTCTACCTAGGAGTTTTGAGCAGTTTCACCTGAACTACAACATGAACAAGAGGTTGTATTCATTGGTGGAGCTTCTGACAGAACTCCAGGCGACAGAGGGCCTTTTTCGTCATAGTGCTCAAGCTCAGGCCATGGTTGCTCAGAAGGTTTCTACTTCTAAGCCAAAAGGCAAGAAGAAGAAGAAACAAGGTGGAGAAAAGGTGGAGCAAAGAATCTCAAGGAGGAGTGAAGAAGCCGAAAGGCAAGTGCTTCACTTGCAAGCAGACTGGACATTGGAAGAAGGACTGCCCCAATCGGAAGTAGAACAAAGATATATCTTTTGGTCTAGTCGTTAAAAATTATTTAGCAGTGTTATCTACTGGCACCTGGTGTGTAGATACAGGAGCCACTGATCATGTCTGCAATACTTTGCAGGGGTTCTAGGAAATCAGACGACTAGCTGAGGGGGAGATCACCATTTACTTGGGCGATGCTACGAAGGTGGCGATTGTTGCAGTGGGAGATGTTTATTTACTTTTTGATAGGAATAAAACTTTGGTTTTGAAAAATTACCTTTATATACCTCTATTTAGAAAGAATTTAATTTCGATTTCTAAATTATTTTTGGATGAATATTCTATTTCTTTTAATGATAGAGTTGTTATAAAAAGGAATAGGGAGATTATCTATTCTATTACATTGATAGGAAATTTATATACCCTTGAACCAAAAGCTCCCACGATGCAAATATAAGTGATTAACTCATCTTCTAAATCTAATAAGAGAAAAGAACCTTCGAAAATGAACCAAACATATCTTTGGCATCTAAGGTTAGGTCATATTAACCTAAGTAGAATTCAAAGGTTGATAGCTGATAGACCTCTGGGTTCATTAGTGGTGGAAGATTTCCCAACCTGCGAATCTTGCTTGGAAGGTAAAATGACTAAGAGGCCTTTTAAGGCCAAGGGGTATAGAGCCAAAGATGTGTTGGATTTGGTTAATTCTGATTTGTGTGGTCCTATGTCTATCCAGGCTAGAGGTGGTTTTGAATATTTCATCTCTTTTATAGATGATTATTCAAGATATGGATACATTTACTTGATGCGCCGCAAGTCTGAATGCTTTGAAAGGTTCAAAGAATTCAAGGCTGATGTGGAGAAACGTCAAGGTAAAAGTATCAAGACATTACGATCTGATCGTGGTGGTGAGTACCTCTTGGGAGAGTTTAGGAATTAGTTATCAAAGGCTGGGATTCAATCCCAATTGTCTGCACTTAGCACACCCCAGTAGAATGGTGTAGTGGAGCGAAGGAATAGGACTCTTATGAAGATGGTTAGATCGATGATGAGTTATTCTGAGTTGCCAGATTCGATCTGGGGGTATGCTCTGGATACGACAGTATATATTCTGAACTTAGTACAATCTAAATCAGTGCCTTCTACTCCCATAGAATTGTGGACTAGGCGAAAGCCTAGTCTGAGACATATTAAGAATTGCGGGAGTCCAACACATGTGCTTAAGGCAGATGTTGGTAAGTTGAAACCTCTTATAGAAGTGCACATGTTCGTAGGCTATCCTAGAGGAACGAAAGGTGGGTTGTTCTATTGTTCTAGAGATCGGAGGGTGATCGTTAGCACAAATTCTAGATTTTTAGAGGAAGACTATGTGATGAACCACAAGACCATGAGTAAGATTGTTCAGGAGGAATTGAGAGGGGAAGTCACTACTTCAGTACCACCGGTACAAGAGGACATACCACAAGTGACTGCACCGCGTGTCACGGAGGATACACAGGTGATACCTCATTGTAGTGGGAGGGTTGTTAGACAGCTTGATAGTTTTATGTTCTTGGGAGAATCTTCTGATTTGGTCCCTGGCGAACATGAACCTGATCCCTGGACATATGACGAGGCAATCCAAGATAAAGATGCGGTATCTTGGCAAAGTGCAATGAAAGTTGAGATAGAATCTATGGATTCAAATCAAGTCTGGGAGCTAGTAGAACCACCCAATGGTGTAAAAATCATTGGATGTAAGTCGATCTATAAAAGAAAGAGAGGAATAGATGGGAAGGTTGAGACCTTCAAAGCAAGGCTTGTTGTGAAAGGGTATACTCAAAAAGAGGGTATGAATTATGAGGAGACCTTTTTGCTGGTGGGCATGCTTAAGTCTATCCGGATTCTCTTATGTATTGCTGCTCATATGGATTATGAGGTGTGGAAGATGGATGTTAAGACAACTTTCCTTAATGGAAGTCTTGAGATAAACATCTATATGGAGCAAACAGAGGGATTCATTGTGAAGGGCAAAGAGCATCTTGTGTGCAAGCTTAATCGTTCCATTTATGGATTGAAACAAGCTTCGAGATCTTGGAACATCCACTTTGATGAGGTAATCTAGTCTTATGGATTTATTCAAAGTCTGGATGAGTCTTGTATATACAAGAGATGTGACAGAAACGTAGTAGTATTTCTTGTACTATACGTAGATGACATTTTGTTAATTGGCAACAATGTCAAGGTGTTATCAGACATAATGGTATGGTTGTCCAAACAGTTTGATATGAAGGACTTAGGAGAAGTGGCACACATCCTTGGGATCAAGATTATAAGGGATCACAGGAAAATGATGTTGTGCTTATCTCAAGCTTCATACATAGACACCATTTTGGCTCATTTTAGCATGCAGAACTCCAAGAAAGGTTTTCTATCTTTTAGGCATGGAGTTCCTTTATCTAAAGAGATATGTCCTAGAATATCAAAAGAGATAGAGGAGATGAAGGTGGTTCCTTATGCTTCGACAGTAGGAAGCCTCATGTATGCTATGTTATGTACGAGGTCGGATATCTACTTTGCCGTGGGCATGGTTAGCAGATATCAGAGTAATCCAGGATAGAGACATTGGACTGCGGTAAAATATATATTGAAGTACCTGAGAAGGACTATGGATTATATGCTGGTATACCAGGCATATCAATTACTCCCTGTGGGTTACACAAATTTTGATTTCCAATCAGATAGGGATAACAGTAAGTCTACCTCGGATTTTTTATTTATTTTGGGAGGTGGAGCCATTGTATGGAGGAGTGTCAAGCAGAAATGCATGGCGGATTCTACCATGGAAGCTGAGTATGTGGCAGCCTCTGAGGCATCCTAAGAAGTTGTATGGCTCAGGAACTTCTTGATGGACTTGGATGTGATTCCTGGTTTGCCCAGAACTATCACAATTTATTGTGATAACAGTGGTGCAGTTGCAAACTCGAAGGAACCACGAGCCCATAAGGCAAGTAAAAACATAAAGCGCAAGTACCAACTGATACGAGAGATCGTAAAGCAAGGAGAAGTTGTTGTGGCCAAGATTGCATCAGAGGATAACCAGGCAGATCCTTTCACTAAGGCCCTTCTAGCGAGAGCTTTTGATAGGCATGTGGAGGGAATGGGAATCAGATGTATGGCAGTATGAGGACAACATAGTCTTTTAGTATAAGTTGGAGATTATTGGAATGTATACTGAAAAGTCTATCTTTTGTATGAACATCTTTATTTTTGAAATAAAAATCACATGATCATTGTTTGCATATTTATGGTTATGCATATTGTCTAATACATTACATTGTAGATAACATGGTGTGTAGTATCACACGGAAGATCATGTTATCAGTTCCTTGTAGAGTATAAGTAGAGGCTCACAACCGAGATGGTTTTGGACAAACCATTGGTATGGTTGTAGTGTGATTTGGTATTGGTTTGTCTTGACCATAGAATTACACTAGTACACTTTGTGTGTATTGAGTAGGACTGACTTAGAGGTGATTCAATTTATTGATGACTACATAATTGAATTGGTTCTCTGATATTATGGTGTACATGCTCTTAATCTCGATATAATAACGGGCACATATACTTAGTATTTATTTCTTTGATTTACCAATGGGCGAGATTTATAGATTAAATTGATAGGCTCGGTAAGTTGGGAAATGATAGTATATACATGGTGTGTCGTTGATTATAGGAGGAAACCATGTTCTATATTTTAGGATTATGATGTCCCCTTGAGGAGCTCATAAGGATCATCATGTAAACCCTGTAGGTGGACTTGGTCCGGCATGATGATAAGGTTGAGTGGTACTACTCATGGAGTTAGATATTGATTAATTAATTGTCAGTAAATTAATTAATTGACGGACATTCGATATCTTAAACACGACGATATATTTATACAATTAATATATGGAGCCCATATTTATTTATGGGGGTTGGTGAGGTAGATCAATGATAATTCTCTAGTGGAATGGATTATCATTAATGGATCGAACTTTATGTGGGCTAGATCCATTGGGTGGCCAAGATTCAACTCCTCCTCATGGTCCCTATTGTAGCCTATTAAAACCCTCATGAAACTTAGATCCAACAGACACGATTAAATAGAGGCTTGGGCAAAATCTATAAATAGATTCCAAGGCTTGGGTGAATTTTTTTTTTTTTTGAATTCTAGGTTTTTTTGTTGTTGGCGTGGAAGAGTTGTTGGGATGTATACTGAAAGCCTAGCTCTTTTGTATGAATATTTTTATTTTGAAATAAATATCACATGATCATTGTTTGCACTTTATATTTATTATATGTGTGCATATTGTCTAATATTTTACATTGTAGATAACATGGTGCTTGGTGTGGCACAAAAGACCATATTATCAGTCTCTTGTAGAATATAAGTAGAGGCTCACAACCAAGATGGTTTTGGACAAACCATTGGCATGGTTATAGTGTAGCTTGGTATTGTTTTGTCTTGAACATAGAGTTACACTAGTACACTTAGGTGTATTGAGCAGGACCGACATAGAGGTGATTCAATTTATTGCTGACTACATAATTGAATCGGACCTCAGATATTATATTGTACATGCTCTTAATTCCGATATAATAACGGGCACATGTACTTAGTATTTATTTCTTTGATTTACCAACGGGTGTGATTTCTATGGATTAAATCAATATGCCCGGTAAGTTGGGAAATGATATTATTTACATGGTGTGCCGTTGATTATAGGAGGAAACTGTGTCCTATATATTTGGTTGATGATGTCCCCTTGAGGAGCTCATAAGGTTCATCATGTAAACCCTGTAGGTTGACTTAGTCAACATGATGATAAAGTTGAGTGGTACTACTCGTGGAGTTAGATGTTAATTAATTGATGGTCAGTAAATCAATTAATTGACGGACATTCGATATCTTAAACACGGGGAGATGGATGTACAAATAATATATGAAACCCATATTAATTTATGGGGGTTGGTGAGGTAATTCAATGATGATCCTCTAGTGGAATGGAACATCATTGATGGATCAAGTTTGTGTGGTTCCGATCCATCGGGTGGCCAAGATCCAACTCCTCTTCATGGTCCCTATCGTAGCCTAATATAATCCTCATGAAGCCTAGATCCAAGGATGGAAAACAAAACTCTAGAACCGACAGTTGAGATTAAATCTCTATATCCGACGGTGGAGATTAAATCTCTAGAACCGACGGTTGAGATTAAATCCCTAGAACCGACTGTTGAGATTAAATCTCTAGATCCGACGGTTGAGATTAAATCCTTAGATTCGACGATTGGGATGAAACCCTAGATTCGATGGTTGGGATGAAACCCTAGATCTGACGGTTGGGATGAAACCCTAGATCTGAGGGTTGGGATGAAACCCTAGGTCTGACGGTGGAGATTAAATCCCTAGATCCGACGGTGGAGATTAAAGGAGGCTTAAGCCTAACTCTATAAATAAGGCTCTAAGGCTTGGGCGGCAACAACTTAATGCTAAAAGGTTAGGGTTTTGGGAGAGACCTTGGGTGGCATCATTAGGGTTTAGAACCCTAATGCTTGGGCGGCAACATTAGGGTTTAGAACCCTAATCTTTGGGCAGCGCCCATGGTCCATGGTGTGTGGCCGGCGGCAAGAAGGTAAGGGATTAGCTTCTCATTTTCCTCTCTTGGCCGGAGCATTCTCTCTTCTTCTCTATCAAGGTTAGCCGGCGGCAACCTTCTTCAAGGTTGGTCGGCAATTCCTTTTATTCTCTTTGGGCCGGCGGCAAACATCATGCTTGGAGCTTGATGGTTGGTCCTAGATAAGAGATGAGTTATGTTTCTATACTTCTTCTTGTTCGGAGCGAGCAAGGAAAGAAGATCGTGATCTAGGAGGCTTCAACTTGTGGAGGATCTTCGCCCACACGAAGTCTACAAGGAGGTTAGGACATACGATAGAAGATCGAGAGGTATAAAAGTTTTACAACTTTTATTATTGATCTTTGCATGTTCTTATTAATATGATAGCTTATGTTCATTATGTTAGTATGTGTTGATTATAGTAGTTTACATTTGTATGTATTTGTATAATCATGGACCCCGAAGACAAACACAAAGACCGGCGATCCGTCCGTCGTCTCTTCTGCGGCTAATCGACTAGAAGAGTTGTGTTGCTTGAACAACTAGTTTGTTCAAGCGATCGCTCAAGTCGTTAGCACGACGACGAATTGGTTATGCTTAGGAAACTCATCCCATCCGGATTAGTTTTCATTAGTGAAAATTTTAATCCGGGGACATGGGAGCCGATGAGCCTCCAAAGCAATTCCCAACAAGAGTTTGGGCGTCAAGCAAGGTTGGGTGGCTAGGGTTTGGTGGCTTTTCTCCTAAGTGCCGGCGGCAACACATTGGGTGGTAAGGGTTTTGGTTCTTCCTTCCATTCCCATGACTTGGTCGGCAACCCTTCACCTTCTTCCCTTGGCCAGCGGCATCTCTCTTCCTCTCCAAGTGGTCGGCGATTCCTTCTCCATAGGATAGGCCCGACACCTCCTCCTTTCCCTCTCCTTAGGGCTGGCGGACACCAAGGAATTTGTCCTTGGTGGTTGGCACAAGCAAGAAGAAGAAGGGTTCGAGTATTCTTCCCTTTGTTCGGAGCGAGCTAGGAAGGGAAGAACGTGATCTTGGAAGTTTTATCTCTTGGAGGATCATTGCCCACACAACGTCCAAGAGGAGGATAGGGCATACAATAGAAGACCAAGAAGTATACAAGAGGTATAATTCTTGTTTTGGTTTCCTTATGTTACTTTATATTATGTATGTAAATGCATGTGGATAATTTACTTTAATACACCAAAGAGTATACCTCATGATAGTCTCGACAGAATTGATGGTGTCCAAATCCATCAATTCATCGACTAGGGATAATTTCAATACATCACAATTACACATGTAGAGATACTCACTAATTGTGATCCAATCACAAATTCTCTCTTGCTGTGAATCATATTTTGGACATTCAGTAAATGAGTTTAAGATCTAATCAAATATATGAAAACATGTATACTCAAATAGTGAATCTTCATTTATCATATAAATGGTTTAAACATAAGGCGATTGCCTTAGGACACCTTTCACATATTTATATAACTAACAAACTCCCACTTGGCCTAATGTCAATCGCCACAGTATCTAATACCATAAGCTCTAACATGACCATCAAACTTACTTTGAGTTAAGGCCTTAGTTAAAGGATCCGCTAAGTTATTTTTAGTGGGAATATTCTCGATTTGTATTTCCTTCCTACTTATGATCTCTCTGATCAAATGATAGCGACGAAGCACATGTTTGGATCGTTGATGAGACCTTGACTCTTTCGCCTGTACAATTGCTCCATTGTTGTCACAGTAAATCGGTATTGCTTCAACAATGGTTGGAACCACACCAAGTTCATAAATGAACTTTTTGATCCAAACTGCTTCTTTGTTGCTTCAGAAGCTGCAATGTATTCTGCCTCTGTGGTAGAATCCGCTATAGTGTCTTGTTTAGAACTTTTCCAACTCACTGCACCTCCATTCAAGGTGAACACGTACTCAGACTGAGACCTGGAATCATCCTTGTCTATCTGGAAGCTGGCATTCGTATACCCGCGTATCACCATGTCCCCTTCTCTATATATTAAAAACACAACCTTAGTTCTTCTTAAGTACTTAAGGATCGTCTTAACAGTCGGCCAATGATCAATTCCTGGATCAGACTGCTATCTACTCGTGACACTCAAAGCATACAATACATTGGGCCTCATGCATAACATAGCATACATGATAGATTCTATTGTGGATGCATAGGGAATCTTACTCATGCAAATCCTCTCGTCTTCTATACGTGGACACATAGACTTCGAAAGGTGTATCCCATGCCTGATGGGAAGGAAATCTTTCTTGGATTCCGTCATGCTAAACCTCTTTAACACTCGGTCTATATATGTAGACTGCGAAAGACCAAGCAATCGATTCGATCTATCCCTATAGATCTTAATCTCGAGGATGTAGATTGCTTCTCCCAGGTCTTTCATGGAGAATATCTTGGACAACCAAATATTAACAGACTGTAAGACAGAAACATCGTTTCCTATAAGTAATATGTCATCGACATACAATACTAGGAACACGACTGCACTCCCACTAACCTTCTTGTACACACAAGGTTTGTCCGAATTTTGTGAGAAATCAAACTTTTTGATTGTCTCATCAAAACGGATATTCTAGCTCCTAGATGCTTGCTTCAATCCATATATGGACCGTCGCAATTTGCATACTTTGGTTTTATCAACCGATGTGAAACTCTCAGGCTATATCATATACACGTCCTCTAGTAGGTTTCTATTAAGGAAAGCTGTTTTCACATCCATCTGTCATATCTCACAATCATAATGAGCCGCTATGGCCAGGAGAATCCGAATGGATTTATGCATAGCAACAGGTGAATAGGTCTCGTCATAATCAACACCTTGCTTCTAACGATACCCTTTCGCCACAAATCTAGCCTTATAGGTAATCACATTACTATCCATGTCAGTTTTCTTCTTGAAAACCCACTTGCACCCTATAGGCTTTATGCTTTCAGGTGGGTCAATAAAGTTCCAAACTTGATTTTCATACATGGAATCCATTTTTGCCTTCATGGCGTCAAGCCATTTATCCCTTTCTGAACTTTTCTGAACATTTTCATAACTGGTAGGCTTCTCATCATCAATGAGTAGCACGTCATTCGATTCACTTACGAAAAATCCATATCTCTCAGGAATGTTGTGTGTTCTTCAAGATCTACGAAGATGTGATGTCGCAATAGGTCCAGCCGATGGCTCATCACTATGAGTTATCGGTTGTGGGGCTTCACCAAGTGTCTCATCAATGTCTATTGGAGTCTCTCGAGCCTCCTCAAGCTCAATGACACTCCCACTGTTTTCTTGCAAGAGAAACTCTTTCTCTAGAAACTCAGCATGCCTTGAAACAAACACCTTTTGTTCCACAGGATTATAGAATTGGTAACCCCTCGTTTCCTTAGGGTGTCCAATAAATAGATATTTATCAAACTTAGCATCCAATTTGTCTGATACAGTCTGCTTCACATAAGCAGGACAACCCCATATCTTCAAGTAAGATAAATGAGGTTTCTTACTATTCCATATCTCATATGGAGTTGTTGAGACTACCTTGGTTGGCATTCTGTTTAGCAAGTAAACAGTTGTCTGAAGTGTATACCCCCAAAAGGACTTGGGAAGATTCACATCATTCATCATCGACCTGACCATGTCCAACAAGGTGCAGTTACACCTTTCAGATACACCATATGCGGTGATGTATATGTTGGGATGTATACAGAAAAGTCTACCTTTTATATGAACATCTTTATTTTGAAATAAGAATTACTTGATCATTGTTTGCATATTTTTATGGCTATGCATATTGTCTAATACATTACATTGTAGATAACATGGTGTGTGATGTCACACGGGAGATCATGTTATCGGTTCCTTGTAATGTATAAGTAAAGGCACACAACCAAGATGGCTTTGGACAAACCATTGAAATGGTTGTAGTGTGATTTGAGATTGGTTTGTCTTGATCATAGAATCACACTAGTGCACTTTGTGCATATTGAGCAGGACCGACTTAGAGGTGATTCGATTTATTGCTAACTACATAATCGAATCGAACCTCAGATATTATTTAGTACATGCTCTTAATCCCGATATAATAACAGGCAGATATATTTAGTATTCATTTCTTTGATTTACCAATGGGTGAGATTTATAGATTAAATCGATAGGCTCGGTAAGTTGGGAAATGATATTATTTATATGGTGTGTCGTTGATTATAAGAGGAAACTGTGTCCTATATATTAGAATGATGATGTCCCCTTGAGGAGCTCATAAGGTTCATCATGTAAACCCTGCAGGTGGACTTGGTCCGGCATGATGAAAAAGTTGAGTGGTATTACACATGGAGTTAGATGTTGATTAATTAATGGTCTGTAAATTAATTAATCGACGGATATTCGAGATCTTAAACACGGGGAGAAAATGTACAAATAATATATGGAGCCAATATTAACTTATGGGGGTTGGTGAGGTAGATCAATGATAATCCTCTAGTGGAATGGATAATCATTAATGGATCAGACTTTATGTGGGCTTGATCCATTGGGTGGCCAAGATCCAACTCCTCCTCATGGTCCCTATTGTAGCCTATTAATACCTAATGAAGCTTAGATCCAATGGATAAAAACAAAACTCCAAATCCAATGGTAGAGATTAAATCTCTAGATCCGATGGTTGAGATTAAATCTCTAGATCTGACGGTTCAGATTAAATCCCTAGAACCAATGGTGAAGATTAAAAGGAGGGATGAACCTAACTCTATAAATATGGGATGAGAATAGGGTTTGCTTCCCTTGGGCTGCAAGTAATCCTAGTTTGGTTAGGATTAGGAGTGGGCGGCTAGGGTTAGGGTTTGGGTGTTGGTTGTGGGCGGCAACATAAGGAGAAGGCCTTTTCTTCTTCTTCAAAGGTTTGGCCGGCAACCTATACTTCCTCCCTCTACCTTGGCCGATGCTCAACCTATTCTTCTTCCCCTCATCCTTGGCCGGAAATTAGGAGAGCTAGGTTTAGGGTTTGGGCGGCAACAAGGAGAAGGATTGCTTTCCTTTCTCTTCTCCAAGTGTTGGCCGGCACCCATGCTCTAATGTTTTCTCCTTTGGCCGGTTCCCATACTCCGTGTTCTCTTCCTTGGCCGGTGGCAACATCGAGTCTATTGAATTGGTGGCCGGTTCTAGATAGGAAGAAGAGTTTTATTTTATGATCTTCCTTTGATCAGAGTGAACAAGGAAAGGAAGATTGGTGATCTAGGAGGCTTCGACTTTTGGAAGATCGTCGCCCAAACGACGTCCAAAAGGAGGAAGGACATACAATAGAAGATCAAGAGGTATAATCTTGTTTATTTTGATTAGTGTTCTTTTGTATTATGTTTATAATTGCCTTTAAATTATATGCATGTTCTATGTGGTTGTTTACTTTATGTATATGGCTAAATAATACTTGGATCCTGAACATAAACACAAAAACCGACGATCCGTACATCGTCTATTCCATGGCTATTCGTGGAATAGAGGTTGGTCACTTGAACAACAAGTTTGTTCAAGTGACTACTCTAAACGAATAACACGACAATGACAAGGTTGCTTGGGTGTTCCCTTTTTTCTAGGATTAAATTTTTAATCCGGGGACATTGATGGAATCGCCATGAACAAGCGATCGAGTTGAAGTGGGAAGCGAAGTTTCCCCTCACGGATCATTGATCAAACCCAACAATTGGTATCAGAGCTACAATTTTCGGTTTTGTGTGTTTAGGATTCGATTACTCTTATGCATTTTTTATATATTATATTTGTCGGATAATAGTAGGATATGCGTAGGTTAACTCTTTGGTTGCAGGCATAAGATCCGACTATTATGGCCATATGTGTGTATGTGATTGTATGTGTGTAATAGTATATTTTGTTGAATCCTTAGGGTTGATGAGGCTAGTATTTAATTTTTTGTAAATTAGATACGACATTGTTTAGCCACTCTTTCTATTTTTAGTTTACTTTCGATCTAGATTTCATGTACACTCCCTCGTGAAGTATAGGATTGATGGATATAAATTAAAATAATTTTTAGTCTCGGCTCGGATCTCCGGATGGCTCGTACATGGCGTAGGAGGAGCGGACGAGATAGCGATGGGGAAACTCAGGTCGATATCATTCTTGTTAATGCAATCTCTTGCCGTAATATGGTTTTGATGGTGTGGCAAAGGGTTTAAGTTAGGTTGTTATTGTGATTTGATATGTGCGTTGAAGTCGTGCAGGACTTATTAATTCGCACATGGAGCTGTGGCGAGTTTCACATCTCATGACTCGGGCCTTGAGTCGGCGAAGGATAGCTTTGCGAAAGCCGTGCGCTTGGAGCATCCGAGGGACCGCCGGACGAGATGCTTGGAGTGAAGCCGGAGGAAGTAGACTTCGAGGCAAGAGACGCGAAGAAGCATTGCAGAGTCGTGCGCCTGATGTTGCCGAGGGACGTGGCCGCGAACGAAGAGAACTTCGAAGGCGAGGGACTCCGAGGGATGAGAGTGAGCGATTGTAACCCGGGAAGGGTAGCTCTTAGGTGAAACTTGGCCATTTGGCCAAGTGTCGGATGGGTTTTCGACACTACCGACCGCCATGGCATGGCAATGATCGCTTCCGAGTCGATGGTTCGATCAATGGTATAAGACGATTTAGTGCTTGGCCGATCGCCATGGATCGGCAATGATCGATATCGGCAGCAGCTGCCGCCAGGAATGGCGCGATCGATGGCACTGCGGCACGCAATGAATGGAGTCGACTCCATTGAGCACTCGACGGATCGAGCATCAGTCGACTGATGGTAGGATCAGTCGACTGATGCCAGTGCCGTTGGATGGAATCCAACGTTGAAAGCAGCCGTTATTGATATGACGCGGACTACCGACCGATCGAGGGCATCACCGACCGCTCTGTCAACGGAAGAAACCCTCTTCCTCTATAAAAAGGAAGGGGATGGGGCTTTGGGAGGCTAATGCTTATGCTCTAATACTCTCCCAAAGTTCCCTAAAGCTTTCCATCCTCTTACTCAAGCTTATTTCCATTATATTTGCAAGAGGAGTGTTTTTGCGTAAAGAGGTTACCTCCACCTAGCTTTGTGCAAAGGAGAGATCTAGTGGATAGATTGCGGAGTGATTCACCGTGGACGAATCGGACCGTGGATTAGCGGCTAAGCCGTGAACCACGTTACATCTCGTGTTTGTATTGCTTGTCTATCTTTTGTGTTGTCTTTATTTGTATTTGTATATTCCGCTTGCGCTAACGCTTTGTAGACGAGAGAATTCCGACATCCATCGTAAGAGGGCTATTCACCCCCCTCTAGCCGGCCAATCGATCCCCAACAAGTGGTATCAGAGCAAGGTTGCTTGTCACCGGACTAACCGCCGCAACAAGCTCTACATCAAAAATGGTCGGCTCAAACATCCACCCACCGAAGTTCGACGACGAATTCTCTTGGTGGAAAAAGAGAATGGAGGTATTCTTCGAAACCGACTTTGAAATATTGTTAATTATGGAAAACGGTTTCGAGTTGCCTAGGAACGAAGATGGGGAGCCATTGGAGAAATCGAGATGGAGCAAAAGACATAGAGAGGAGTATTTGGCAAATTCAAAGGCCAAGCACCATCTCTATAATGTACTCCCCCAACAAGAAGTCAATAGGATAGGGGAATGTTCTAGTGCTAAGGAGATGTGGGAGAAGCTAGTTGAACTTCATGAAGGCACTTCGGAAGCCAAGCTAGCAAGAAGAGATCTCCTCCGCTCCCAACTATCAAATATTAAGCTTGAAAAGGGAGAAAAAGTAACTTCCCTACATTCTAGATTTAAAGAAATATTAATTGGGCTAACAAGTGTAGTAGAAAAGCTCTCCAATCGGGATATGGTAATGAAGGCCATAGATGCCTTTCCCCGGTCCTCAAGATGGAGCTCCATGGTGGATTCATTTTACATCTCCAAGAACTTGGAAGTAAGTACCTTGGAGGAGTTTTTCTCAACAATGGAGCTCCACGAAATGAGGCTTAAAGGAATACAAGAAGAGCCAAAAATCCAACCTTCAAGAGGAGTATCTTTGATAGCGAACAAGGGGAAGAAGAAGATGGAGATCCGCTCCTCCTCCTCCGATGATGAAGCCTCCTACTCCTCCTCCATGGATAGCACAGAAGAGGCGTATATGGTAAGGAGGGTAAGGCGTGCTTTAAAAGGTTTTCATTTTGATAAATCAAATGATAGGAATAGAAGACCAAGGGGGAAGGTCATATGCTACAATTTCCAAGAAGAGGGGCACATAAGGGATAATTGTCCCCTCCTAAACAAGAGCAAGGAAGAGAAGAAAAAGAAAGAAGAAAAGAAGAAGAAAAAGGGGAGCAAGAAGAAGAAGGAAGAGGAGAAGAAGACAAAAGAAAAGGGGAAGACCAAAGCTCTAAAGGAAAGGACTTGGGATGACCCATCCTCATCCTCCTCATCATCATCGGATGAGGAGAATGCCTTTGTCACCAATTTGGCCTTGATGGCCTTTGATGACTTGGATTGCTCTTCCTCCGAAAATGAAGGATCAAGCTCAAGAGGAGAGAGCTCAAGTGAAGGGGGAGCTTCTACATCCTCCTCATCCGAAGAAGAAGAAGAGGATATGGAAACTATGGTAACGATTGCCTCTCCTAAGAAAATAGTTTCCATAATTTCTAGTTTAACTAAGGACTTATTTGGAATGAAAAAGAAAAATAAAAGCATGCTTAATCAAATTAAGGCATTGGAAAATAAGCTAGAAAATGCATGCTTAAATGATAATATTTCTTCTAGCTTAAATGATGCATGCTCACATGATCTTTATGTGCTATTAGATGTTAGTGATGCATGTATAAATGAAAATAGGGCTTTAAGAGAGAAAGTAGATTATTTAACCAAAGCCCTAGAAAAATTCACCATTGGCTCAAACACCTTGAACATGATTATAGGGAGCCAAAGAGCGAGCTTTAACAAAAGAGGCCTAGGTTACAAAGAAAAGAAAAATGAAAAGGCCTATAAATGCCTAATAGCTAGGGGTCAAGATAAGAAAAAGACAATTGCTAGGAAATGGATTCCTAAGGAGTATCTAGTGAACCCAATAGTCAAGAACTTATTTTGGGTTCCAAAATTCTTCCTTAAGGGTTAGAAAATCCCTAGGGTAGTCAACCATATGCAATTGACCTATATCATATTTTGGTTGACTTAGGATAACGGGACAATATTTTTAGAATAGTGTTGGGTGATGATAACGTGCCCATAAATAGATAATAATGCTTAAATCATGATGATTAATGTAATTCCTATGTATGGTTGTAATCATGATTTATGATTTTGATATTTGGCACATAATCATGAGAAATAGGTGTAAATCATGTTTTAGGTGATACTTTACTTATTATCATGATATAATACCTAATGCATGATTATAATTTGATGAAAACATGTAGTTCATGATCATAATGTTGGATCGATCGGATCGCTAGAGGGGGGGGTGAATAGCGATAGAAACTTTTTAGTACGAATTCGTTTTAAAAAAAACTTATATGCAGCGGAAAGATAAACAAAACAAAAAGTAAAGGAGACAATAGACACAAGAGATTTACTTGGTTCGTAGCCGAAGGCTACTACTCCAAGGCCCTAGTGGTCCTTGACCACGTACGGAGGGCAAACTTCTAAAGAACTCCTCCTCGTTGGAGGTAGGAGTTAGACGGATACAAAAAGCCCGAGGTAGAAGGACACTCCCCCTCTCCTCGTTATAATGAAAGATTTACTAAAATGAATAAGATGAAATACAATTTAGAACTTTCGTTACCGATGACTTTAAATGTTGGAGGTTGAAGTTCTAGTCGTCGTCTCGGCAGCGCTTCGTCGTAGGGATGTCGGAGAGTCGGAGCGTATCGGAAGAACTTGGAAGCTTTTGAATTAATGAAAAACCCTAGGTTTGGCCCTCCTTTTATAGCCTTTGAGCCCCTCATCGAATGGGTCTTTAGCCAATCATAAATGGGCACAAAACCCCTTGAAAAATGGTGATAACTCTTGACTACTCAAGGCTGATCCTTTGACCAGCAGTCGACTGATGGCCATCATCAGTCGATCGATGGCGATTAGTCGATTGACCTTCTAGCCGATCGCTTTGATGGCGAGTCCTCCAAGTCGGCAATGATCGATGCTAGCTGCAAGGCAAGGTTAGCTCAACAAAAACATAATTTCGATGGTCGTCGACCATCCGATCTCGACCTAGACCATCTATAAGAAGACTTTGGTCAGATCTACGCTTAAGATCATCCCCGTAAAGAGGATACGACCTTACTTACGCTCGCACACATGAGCTTACCTCAGTACTTACGTGTTGCTTTTGCTTCCGGCCTTCCACTCAATTCCTTCGGCTCCCTCCGAAGTCTCTTGAGTGTCGCCCGACCACCGCGGCTTCCTCCGGGTGACGCTAGCCTTCAGCTCCAGCGTTGAGACTTTTCTGCACACTTGATTTAGCTCATGAGATAACAATATATGCTTAACTTTGTATCGTTTGCTATAATCAAAACTTAGGTTCGACTTAGGTGCCTACTGCACCAACAATCTCCCCCTTTTTGATTTATGGCAAACCCACATACAAAGTTAAGTAAATAGCAAGCATGAAGAGTAATAATGTGCATGAGAAACAAAAAATATGAAGATTAAGTTGGAGTAGTAAGGATTTTCTTCAAGTACTCCCCCTTGAGGAATCCTCCCCCTTGACCGAGGGTATGTCTTGAAGAAAGACCTTAATCCTCCCCCTTGAGGGTTGCTTTAAGTAATTAACATTACTTAAAGTTGGCCTTAGTAAAACGTTTTAGTTAAGCCCTTTCTCCCCCTTAAGTAAAACATTAACGACATAAAGTTTAAAAAATAAGTTTAAGTAAAACGTAGACGGCACAAATAAGTTTAAGTTAAGAATTCTTTGGCCTTTTGGTAAAAGTTAACTAAGTTTTAACTTTTGGTTTAAATATGAAGTAAGAGTTAAGTTATCAAAAAAAAATTTGACCCCTTAACTTTGGCCTTTTTCTCCCCCTTTTGTCGTATATCGAAAAGAGTAAGGGGTGTGTGGAAAAGAAAATAAGTGTTAAATTTAAAGTCCAAGCATGTTCCCCATTTTTTATAAAAAAATATACTGAAAATAAGCTCATCTATAAAATGTTCGACTCATATTTGGCTTGATTGATATGTAAGATCAACCAGTCCTGGTCAGAGTCGGTTAGTATGTATGATTATACTCCGTGGTTCATAGCGATGCACTAGCTCTACATCTGGAACCAGGAGTAAGGTCCTAACATCTCACGCCCATCTACGTGGCTAAGTACACAAACACATTAGTCCTATGTGTTGTGAGATGTACTGGCTCCTTAAATCTATAGGTGCATGATATCTAAGGTATGTCCTATGCTAATTCCATAAAAATGAAATTAAAGAAATAGTAGTTAGAACATATAATTTGCATGTACCTATTCTATTACGCACATGCCCAATTTTCGTCTTAATAGACTAAATTCGGCTTAGGGTAGGGGTTTAGTAAATAGATCTGCCAAGTTAGACTTCGATTCGACGTATTCGAGGTGTATGGCTCCGTTGGCCACATGTTCTCGAATGAAATGGTGTTTGACCTCTATATGTTTGGTCCTAGAGTGACATATCAGATTCTTTGTAAGATTAAATGAACTAATGTTATCTACATGAAGTTTAGTATTCGTAAAGTCTAACTTAAAGTCGCGGAGAGTGTGCTTCATCCAAAGAAGCTGCGTGACACACTCACCCATCCCGATGTATTCGGCTTTGGTGGTAGATAAAGCAACACAGTGTTGTTTCCTACTGCACCAACTCACTAGACTCGAGCCGAGAAGTTGACAACAACCACTCGTGCTCTTTCTATCGAGCATAATCCGAATCGGAGTAGCCGATTAGTTCGAACTCCGTAGATCTAGGGTACCAAATACCAACGTTAAGTGTACCCTTAAGATATCTAAGGATACGCTTAACTAGGGTTAGGTGAGACTCCTTAGCACAGGTTTGAAACCTGGCGCACATACTTACTGCGAATAGGATATCGGGTCGACTCGCAGTTAAGTATAGGAGACTCCCTATTACGCTCCTATAGTATTTTAAGTCAATGGACTTACTTTCTAGGTCTTCTCCTATGTTAACATTTATCGCCATTGGGGTGTTTATTACCTTAGCGTCTTGCATTCCAAATCTTTTAATTAACTCCTTAGTGTATTTTTGTTGATATAGGTATATACCATCCTTAGTTTGTTTAATTTGTAGACCTAAAAAGAAACTTAACTCGCCTACCAAGTTCATTTTGAACTCACTTTCCATGAGTGAAACGAACTCGTTTAGTAAGGCTGAGTTAGAGGTTCCAAAAATTATATCGTCTATGTAAATTTGAGCTATGAATATTTCTTTACCTAAGGTTTTTACGAAGAGAGTTGGGTCAACTAAGCCTTGGTTAAACCCTTTTGACTTAAGATGGATTGAAAGTCTCTCGTACCAAGCTCGAGGAGCTTGTTTAAGTCCATAGAGAGCTTTCTTAAGTTTTAGAACATGGTCGGGTTTATCTAGATTTTCGAATCCGGGGGGTTGGCTGACATAAACTTCTTCTTTAATGTATCCATTTAGGAATGCCGACTTAACATCCATTTGAAACAGCTTAAATCCTCGATGTGCGGCATAAACTAGCAACATTCAAATGGATTCGAGTCTAGCTACTGGGGCATAGGTTTCGTCGTAATCTAAGCCTTCGATTTGGCTAAACCCTTTGGCGACTAACCTAGCCTTGTTTCTAACTACTTCACCTTTATCATCAAGCTTATTTCGAAACACCCACCTTGTTCCAATTATCGTTTTGTTTTTAGGTGGTGGTACTAATTCCCACACTTCATTCCTAGTAAATTGAGCTAGCTCTTCTTGCATTGCAATAATCCAATCGGGATCAAGAAGAGCTTGTTCAATTGATTTGGGTTCTATCTTTGAAATTAAGGAAATTTGACTAAGGTTCCTATAGGATGCTCTAGTTCGAACTCCTAGATTTGGATCTCCTATCACTTGATCGATAGGGTGGTTAGTCTGAATCCAAGATTGGGTTGGGTTTGTGTCACCTAATGCTTGATCAATGGGGTGACTTGGTTGAACACTGGTTTGGTTGGAGTCATCTATCACTTGATCAATAGAGTGACTTGGTTGACTTAGGTTAGGATTAACACTAGACCTAATCTCCGGATCAGAGTTAGGTCTAGTATGAATCGGCTCGCTAATTGGGGTTGCTGGGGGTTTTGTAGGTTCATGTCCTTCATCAAATACTACATTGATAGTCTCCTCGACTCTAAGGGTGTCGTGGTTATATACTCTATAAGCTCGACTTGTAGTCGAGTATCCTAGAAAGATTCCGGTCGTGGTTTTGGATGTAAATTTCCCTAGGTAATCCTTAGTGTTTAGGATATGTACCTTACACCCAAATACCCTAAAGTACTTGATGTTGGGTACTTTATCGTGATAAATCTCGTATGAGGTCTTAAGGTGCCTTTTTACCATAAGGATCCTATTTTGGACATAGCATGTTGTACTCACGGTTTCTGCCCAAAACCTATCGGGTAGGTTGTATTCGTTCAACATGGTCCTAGCGGCTTCTTGTAGAGTTCGGTTTTTCCGCTCCACTAGGCCATTTTGTTGAGGGGTCCTAGGGCAAGAGAATTCATGGTGGTATCCATTTAGGTTACAGAAGTCGGTGAACCTTTGATTTTCGAATTCACCACCATGATCGCTTCTAAGTCTTTTAACCTTAAGGTCTTTTTGATTCTCGATTAATTTGAATAGATTGATTAATTGATCTAGGGTATCATTTTTATGTTTGATGAACCTAACCCAGGTAAACCTGGAGTAGTCGTCAATTATGACTAAGCAATATTGACTTCTATTGAGTGACTTGGCTCCATGTGAATCGAATAGATCCATATGCAGGAGCTCAAGTACACTTGAGGTTCGTTCTTGGTTAGTTAACTTGTGTTGTGTCCTAGGTTGTTTTCCTTGTTGACAAGCATTACAGATTTTATTAGCCAAGTTGTTGAGGTTGGGTAAGCCTCTGACTAAGCCACTCTGACTCATCTTGTGGACGAGTCTTGGGTGCGAGTGACCGAGTCGTCGGTGCCACAACCATGATTCCTCTTCCTGTGTCATAAGACATTTGGCTAAGGATTTGATTAAGTTAATTGTATAAATGTTATTTGTCCTAGTTCCTTTGAGTATTGTTTTAGCTATTTTATTTGTTTTAATTACACATTCATTTTCTAAAAATATGACCTTATAGTTATTGTCACATAATTGGCTTACGCTAAGCAGGTTATATTCAAAATTCTCTACAAGTAATACATTTTTAATAACAAAATTCGAGTTAAGCTCGATATTACCTGATTCGATGATTTTGAGCTTGCCGTTATTCCCAAAGGCTACCGATCCTTGTCATTTGAATCGAAGCTTTGTGAATTTGAGTTGATCCCCGGTCATGTGTCGGGAGCAACCGTTGTCCAACATCCATTGATCCTACACACAAGGTGGTTGGATTGGATGTCAGATTTTTTTTTAAAAAAAAAATTGGTTGTAAGTTGTTAAACCTAGGTCATCTCACCTATGTCTATATGATCAATCATGTTATACTTATGTGTTTTTTGTGAGATGACTTCCAATTAAGTTGATTAAGTGCATTTAGGTTCAAGTAATTTTATGTTAGATTTGGATTTAAACCTAGGCTTGTCAAGTTTACCTTTTCAAGATCATGGCTTCCAGGTCGTGGCGAGTCACAGGGGCCTTCTTTTATCGGATCATCGACCACTTCCTTAGACAAAACTATTTTCAAGAAAATGATGACTTGACTCACCTAAGACTATCTCCTAGTCTAACTGGTTATTTTTGAAAAGAGGCTCCCCAAGGCTCAATCTTTTCGAAGAATTTTAGTTGGTTATGTTTGTGTTCTAAGTGAGTTCACAAGTTTTAAAGCACAAATTTTCTAAGTTAAAGCATGCAATTTCTAAGTTAAAGCACACACTTTTTAAGTTAAAACATGCAATTTCTAAGTTAAAGCACAAACTTTCTAAGTTAAAGCATGCAATTTCTAAGTTAAAGCATAAACATGTTTTGTACTGGCTCCCCCTAGACCGTTGAATCGGTTCGGTCTATCCACATAGTGGATTTGGTCCTTGGGAATCCAGTATGGGTTGGATCCTAGAGTTGAAATCAAAAGGTTCTTAGGGACCCATGCTTGGACATGTTTCCTATGTCGACTTACAATCGACATATACGACCTATTAGTCGTGTTTGAGTTAAACCCTAGTCCAGCCTTGTTGTACATGGCCCTTTGAGATCCAAGTAGGAGGTCAAGTCCTTTGGATCCCGAAGTGAACCTTTCCAACGTGTTCCTAAGATCTCCGACTTGACATTTCAAGAGAGAGTTCTCAACTTTGAGCTTTTCAACTCGAGTTGAGTCCTTCTCTTGAACTCGACTAGTCGAAGAGGTTAGGGAGACCTCGTGTTTGAGGAGTTTAACCTCCTCAACAAGGGTCTCGACCTTGGACTCGGACTTAGCTAACTTCCTAGACAAAAACCTAACCGTATTATGTAAAGTATTAAATAAAGTTCGACTTACTTTAAGGGTATCTTTTGAACCGGATGCGTATCCGTGGCTTGACTTGAAGGTAGCTTCGTAGTCCGAGTCATCCTCAGGTTCCGACTCAAGTTCAGGTTCGGTCTCCGTGTCTGACTCAATCGATTTCTCCATGAAGACGTGGTCTTTGTCTTCTTCGGATGACGCTTCTTCCCATGTCGCGTTGAGGGCCTTCTTGTGCTTAGGTGCTTTGTGGTTGAGTTTGGGGCACTCGGACTTGATATGTCCAAATCTGTTACACTCATAACACCTAATATTAGAACTTTTAGACTTACCTTGGTTGGGTCGAGTTGTGGTTCGCTTTCGTCCCTTGGCTATCCTTCGAGCTAGGTTCATTAGTTCGGCAGTCAACTCCGGGTCAACTTCTTCTTTGGACTCGTCTTCCTCCTCGGTTGGTGGTGGCTTGCTTGCGATTTTCTTCTTCTTTGATCCTGCAAACAAGGCTATACCCCTTTCGGGTTCCGAGTTGGACTGCTCATGTAATTCGAAATCGGAAAAGAGTTCATCTAACCTAATTTTAGAAAGATCCTTGGAGACCTTGTAGGCATCGACCATGGATGCCCACAAGGTTGTCCTCGGAAACGAGTTTAGAACATACCTTATAAGGTCATGGTTTTCGACCTTTTGCCCGATTGCGTGTAGGTTGTTGACTATGTCCTGGACTCGGGCGTGAAGTTGGCTCGCGGACACGTGTTCCTGCATTTTTAGGTTATATAGTTTATTGAAAAGAAGATCATGCTTACATACCTTGGCTTCATCGGTCCCTTCGTGTAGCTCCACTAGTTTCGTCCAAAGATCTTTTGCGCTTATGAAGGGGCTGACGCGATTTAGCTCCTCCTTGGATAGGCCGCATTGGAGGATTTGTGTTTCCTTGGTGTCGGCTTCGACTTGTCATTTTGTCGCAATGGTCCATTGATCATAATCCAAGGAGTCACCCACTTCATTAGTCGGAAGTGTGAAACCCGTTTGGATTATGATCCACATATCGATTTGGGTTTTGAGAAAGCATTCCATCCGACCCTTCCAATAACAGAAGTCATCTCCGTTGTAAAACGGAGGTCGGACAGTGCTAAAACCCTCGAGATGGGCCATTATAACAAAAGACACAAATAGACGGAGACGAAGAAACTAACAACGACAAAAACACAAAAACAAGTACCAAGACTCGCATCTTGGATTAGTAGTGCGGGAGAAAAACTTAACAAAGCGAAATAAATAAAAAAAATAGAATAAATCTGTAAAAAGGCTAGATTGGTGGTTTCACCAAATCTTAGCAACCCCCGGCTCTGATACCAATTGTTGGATCGATCAGATCGCTAGAGGGGGGTGAATAGCGATAGAAACTTTTTAGTACGAATTTGTTTTAAAAAAAACTTATATGCAGCGGAAAGATAAACAAAACAAAAAGTAAAGGAGACAATAGACACAAGAGATTTACTTGGTTCGTAGCCGAAGGCTACTACTCCAAGGCCCTAGTGGTCCTTGACCACGTACGGAGGGAAAACTTCTAAAGAACTCCTCCTTGTTGGAGGTAGGAGTTAGACGGATACAAAAAGCCCGAAGTAGAAGGACACTCCCCCTCTCCTCGTTATAATGAAAGCTTTACTAAAAGGAATAAGATGAAATACAATTTAGAACTTTCGTTACCGACGACTTTAAAGGTTGGAGGTTTCAGTCAGCTGGGCCGTCGTAGGGATGTCGGAGAGTCAGAGCGTATCGGAAGCACTTGGAAGCTTTTGAATTAATGAAAAACCCTAGGTTTGGCCCTCCTTTTATAGCCTTTGAGCCCCTCATCGAATGGGTCTTTAGCCAATCACAAATGGGCACAAAACCCCTTGAAAAATGGTGATAACTCTTGACTACTTGAGGTTGATGATCGATGGCCATCATCACGATCGATGGCAAGATCGGCCGATTGTCGACCTTCAGCAATGATCGCTTGATGGCGCTTGAGTCCTCAAGCCGGCAATGATCGATGCTAGCTGCAAGGCAAGGTTAGCTGGACAAAAACATAATTTCGATGGTCGTCGACCATCCGATCTCGACCTAGACCATCTATAAGAAGTCTTTGGTCAGATCTACGCTTAAGATCATCCCCGTAAAGAGGATACGACCTTACTTACGCTCGTACACACGAGCTTACCTCAGTACTTACATGTTGCTTTTGCTTCCGGCCTTCCACTCAATTCCTTCGGCTCCCTCCGAAGTCTCTTGAGTGTCGCCTGACCACCGCGGCTTCCTCCGGGTGTCGCTAGCCTTCAGCTCCAGCGTTGAGACTTTTCTGCACACTTGATTTAGCCCATGAGATAACAATATATGCTTAACTTTGTATCGTTTGCTATAATCAAAACTTAGGTTCGACTTAGGTGCCTACTGCACCAACACATAATGTGAAATTAAATCATATATGTCTCTATGATCATGTAGATTGTTAGGGTGATACTTAACCTTGATAGAATTGCATGAATATATTGGTTAAGTATATACAAATACCCCCTAGGATGCATCTCACACTCACCATAGGCTACCTTGATTGAAAACTTAGCATGAGTGAGATGTTAGGATGATACAAATATCCACTAATGCCTATGGCATTTAGATGGTCATTTAATGTATCAAAATAGCTATAATAGACCAATCATGGGGAAGGCTTATGTTTAATTCATAGACATATTGCCCAAAGATCATGGTTGGATATTTCATATGTTTTCAAAACAATTTCTTAATATAAAATCTATGTATTCATGTTTTGAAACAATTGGAACCAAAACTAGGTGTTAAGCTTGATACTAGAATGGTCAAAAACCTAGTGGTTTTTAAACCTTTTGGATTTTTGGCAAAAACATGAAAATATGATGATTTTTCATGAAAAACTATTTTTCACTAATAACGAACCTTACAAGAAATATTTTCCCAAAATTTCATGATTTTTCGAATTTTTTGGAATTTTTAATGCATTTTTGAAATTCAGTTCGAAAATCAGAATTTTAAAAAAGCTACGTGCGATCAGTAGTAATCTGAATGATTGGTGGCTCAGAATCAGAATAAGAATGGCCAAATTCAGTTTTTAAACTAATTTTTGGTATTTTTCTTCTATTAGACTTGATGCCATAACTTAGTATTAATCTTTTTGATGGTGTCAAAGGGGGAGAATTGATTATGTTTAAGTAAATTATGATAGGGGGAGAAAATTGAGAATTTGTAGAGAGAGTTTCATGGATTAAGGGGGAGTTGCATGTTGCTATATCATGTTTATGTTTACATGCTTTCTTACCTTAAAATTTATATCAAATGTTTTTACCTAACTTAAACGGATTGCCACACATCAAAAAGGGGGAGATTGTTAAGGCAATCTCTTGCCGTAATATGGTTTTTATGGTGTGGAAAAGGGTTTAAGTTAGGTTGTTATTGTGATTTGATATGTGCGTTGAAGTCGTGCAGGACTTAGTAATTCGCACATGGAGCTGTAGCGAGTTTCACATCTCATGACTCGGGCCTTGAGTCGGCGAAGGATAGCTTTGCGGAAGCCGTGCACTTGGAGCATCCGAGGGACCGCCGGACGAGAAGCTTGGAGTGAAGCCGGAGGAAGTAGACTTCGAGGCAAGAGACGCGAAGGAGCATTGCAGAGTCGTGCGCCTGATGCTGTCGAGGGACGTGGCCACGAACGAAGAGAACTTCAAAGGCGAGGGACTCCGAGGGATGAGAGTGAGCGATTGTAACCCGGGAAGGGTAGCTCTTAGGTGAAACTTGGCCATTTGGCCAAGTGTCGGATGGGTTTTCCCGACACCAGTCGACTGCCATGGTATGGCAGTCGACTGCTCTGAGTCGATGGTTCGATCGACTAGTATAATACCAGTTTAGTGCTTAGCGATCGCCATGGACCGGCAATGATCGATGTCGACAGCAATGATCGCCAGGAATGGCGATCGATGGCACCGCACGGCATGAATAGAGTCGACTCCATTGAGCACTCGACTGATCGAGCATCAGTCGACTGATGGTAGGATCAGTCGACTGATGCCAGTGCCGTTGGATGGAATCCAACATGGAAAGCAGCCGTTATTGGGCAACGGCTACAGGACCAGTCGACTGTTCGAGGGAATCAGTCGACTGCTCTTGTGTCAACGGGAAGAAACCCTCTTCCTCTATAAAAAGGAAGGGGATGGGGCTTTGGGAGGCTAATGCTTATGCTCTAATACTCTCCCAAAGTTTCCTAAAGCTTTCCATCCTCTTACTCAAGATTATTTCCATTATATTTGTAAGAGGAGTGTTTTTGTGTAAAGAGGTTACCTCTATCTAGCTTTGTGCAAAGGAGAGATCTAGTGGATAGATTGCGGAGTGATTCACCGTCGGCGAATCGGACCGTGGATTAGCGGCGTAGCCGTGAACCACGTTACATCTCGTGTTTGTATTGCTTGTCTATCTTTTGTGTTGTCTTTATTTTTATTTGTATATTCCGCTTGCGCTAACGCTTTGTAGACGAGAGAATTCCGACATCCATCGTAAGAGGGCTATTCACCCCCCTCTAGCCGGCCAATCGATCCCCAACAATTTTCCAGTCTCTACCTAGGAGTTTTGAGTTGTTTCGTCGTAATTACAACATGAACAAGAGGTTGTATTCATTGGCGGAGCTTCTGTTAGAACTCCAGGCGGCGGAGGGGTTTTTTTGTCAGAGTGCTCAGGCTCAGGCCATGGTTGTCCAAAAGGTTTCTACTTCTAAGCCGAAAGGGAAGAAGAAGAAAAAAGGTGGAGCAAAGGTGGCGGGAGGATCTCAGGGAGAAGTGAAGAAGTCGAAAGGCAAGTGCTTCACTTGCAAGCAGACTGGACACTAGAAGAAGGACTTCCTCAACCGGAAGCAAAACAAAGGTATATCTTTTGGTCTAGTCATTGAAACATGTTTAGCGGTGTTATCTACCGGCACATGGTGTGTAGATATGGGAGACACTGATCATATCTGCAATACTTTGTAGGGGTTCCAGGAAACTAGACGACTGGCTGAGGGAGAGATTACCATTTACTTGGGGGATGCTACGAATGTGGCGGCTGTTGTAGTGGGAGATATTTATTTATCTTTTGATAGAAATAAAGTTTTGGTTCTAAAAAATTGCCTTTATGTACCTTTATTTAGAAAGAATTTGATTTCAGTTTCTAAATTATTTATGGATGGATACTCTATTTCTTATAATTACAGGGTTATTATAAAAGGGAATAGGGAGATTATCTGTTTTGGTGCATTGATAGGAAATTTATATACCCTTGAACCAAATGCTCTCACGATGCAAATAGAAGTAAATAACTCATCTTCTAATTCCAATAAGAGAAAAGAACCTTTGAAGATGAACCAAACATATCTTTGGCATCTAAGGCTAGGTTATATTAACCTAAGTAGAATTCAAAGGTTGATAACTGATGGACCTCTGGGTTCATTAGTGGAGGAAGACTTCCCAACCTGTGAATCTTGCTTGGAGGGTAAAATGACCAAGAGGCCTTTTAAGGCCAAGAGGTATAAAGCCAAAGATGTGTTGGAATTGGTTCATTTTGATTTGTGTGGTCCTATGTCTACCCAGGCAAGAGGTGGTTTTGAATATTTCATCTCTTTTATAGACGATTATTCAAGATATGTTTACATTTACTTGATGCGTCGGAAGTCTAAATGCTTTGACAGGTTCAAAGAATTCAAGGCTGATGTGGAGAAACTTCAAGGTAAAAGTATCAAGACACTACGATCTGATCATGGTGGTGAGTACCTCTTGGGAGAGTTTAGGAATTACTTATCAGAGGCTGGGATTCAATCCCAATTGTCTGTACCTAGCACACCCCAGCAGAATGGTGTAGCGGAGCGAAGGAATAGGACTCTTATGGAGATGGTTAGATCGATGATGAGTTATTCTGAGTTGCCAGATTCATTCTGGGGGTAGGTTCTAGATATGGCAGTTTATATTCTGAACTTGGTACCATCTAAATCAGTGCCTTTTACTCCAACAGAATTGTGGACTGGGCGAAAGCCCAGTCTGAGACATATTCAGATTTGGTGGAGTCCAGCACATTTGCTAAAGGCAGATGCTCGTAAGTTGGAACCTCGTACAGAAGTGCACATGTTCGTTGGCTATCCTAGAGGAATGAAAGGTGGTTTGTTTTATAGTCATAGAGATCAGAGGGTGATCGTTAGCATGAATAACAGATTTCTAGAGGAAGACTATGTAATGAACCACAAGCCCATGAGTAAGATTGTTCTGGAGGAATTGAGAGGGGAAGTCACTACTTCAGTACCACCGGTACAAGAGGATATACCACAAGTGACTGCACCGTGTGTCACAGAGGATACATAGGTGATACCTCATCGTAGTGGGAGGATTGTTAGATAGCCTGATAGATTTATGTTTTTGGTAGAATATTCTGATTTGGTCTCTAGCAAACATGAACCAGATCCCTGGACATATGATAAGGCAATCCAAGATAAAGATGCGGTATCTTGGCAAAGTGCAATAAATTCCGAGATAGAATCTATGGATTCAAATCAAGTATGGGAGCTAGTAGAACCACCGAATGGTGTAAAAGCCATTGGATGCAAGTGGATCTACAAAAGAAAGAGAGGAATAGATGGGAAGGTTGAGACCTTCAAAGCGAGGCTTATAGCGAAGTGGTATACTCAGAAAGAGGGCATCGATTTGTTGGGTTTTCTGAGCCGTAAAAACCCCTTTTTGCATTGCAGAAACCTCGGAAGCCTCGACCACAGATCCGTGCGAAGTATAAAAATAAAACTAACATGTTTGTGTTTAATACCTTTAGATCTACTCTAGATCTACATGATAAGAAGTTACCCTTGAAGCGATTCCCTTCGCTTATCCCGCTTGTCCAAATGGATTGCAAGAACATGAGAGTGTCAAGTGCACACTCCTCTATTGGTATACACACAAGCAATAGGTAGAGAAAAGACAATCTTGAGTGTGCTAGCACTCCTTGAAGGTCTCGGCAATGGAGGATTGGGAGAGCAAGAGAGGAAGAGAGCCAAGGAAGAAGATGGTCCAAGGAGGAAGTAGATGGAGTTACCCAAAAATAATTCACTCCTCATCAAGAAGTGGCCGGCCACATCAAGGCTTGGGAGGTTACATGCATGAATGTAACTCCAATAGCCAATGGATCTTGGTCTCCCTTGGAACCACATGATAAGTCAATGATGATGTGGAGCATCATCATTGGCCGGCCATGCCAAGTCATCATCATGGCATGACATTTGGTCAAGTCAAACTTGACCTTTCATCTTCCCTCTCAAGTCAAGTCAAACTTGACCTCTTATCTCCCATGGTTGATCAAATCCAACCATTTGATTCAAGTCAATTTTAATTTAATCAATCTCTATTCATTAATTTAAATTGATTTGATGAATCAAATCTAAATTAGACTCATTCAACACTTGAATCAAATTGAGTCCAACTCAATTAGTCTAATTAGGATTACTCTTAATCCAATTTGGTTCATCCCATGAACCTATAATCCTCATGGTTCATCATATGAACCTAATCTCCATCTAATTGCCCTTTGTGTGTGACCCTATAGGTTCTTGTAACGTTGGCAATGTCCCTAAACCGATTTAGGAATATAAGCAATGAGCGGTATCTAGCAACACATCATTGCTACCCAAGTTACAAGAATGTTGAGCTCCAACATCACCTTTGTGACTACTAATTGTGACTCTGACAATATGTGACAATGTCCCTCTATCCTTGACATCTAGATTGACTAATTGAGGCATAGACCGTGTCATCCTCGGTACAATCTATATCTTGAACTCCAAGTAGACTCACTCTAATCAAATGAGCTCAATATCTCATATTAACTCATTTGGGCATGGCCATGCACTTCGTGGTCTCACTCTATCAAGAATATCGATGTCACCCCCATCATATTGGAGGGATAGATCTCATCTACATGACTCACATCCCTCCGTATAATTTATTACATACCCAGTAATCGCCTTTATAGTCCACCCATATACGGGTGACGTTTGACGAAGCCAGAGTATGCAACTCCTTATGTAGGGAACCATGGTGACTTCAGGTCTAAGGACTAATAGTCATACTAATAGCCACATGAGAAAGTATATGACACTCATATAACGATCCATGATACTTTCTCATGGCGGGTCATTCAGTATACATTTTCCAATGCATACTCATGTGTCAACTTGATATCTCATATCCATGACTTGTGAGACCAAGTCATCATGTTGACCTACATGCTAGTCTCTATGCATTAACATTGTCCCTGAATGTTAATACTCGACTAGGAATGACTAAGAGTAGTGTTCTCTATATCATCTCATTATCGATTCAACTAATCGATTGATATAGATAAGAACCTACTACTCAAGGACATTATTATATTTAGTTATTTGGCACCAATACAAGTAAATATAATAACCATGCCTTTATAAATAGGAATATGATACAATAAAGTCCATACAACAATCATCACATGATTGTCTCTAGGGCTTTCGCTAACAATCTCCCACTAGCACTAGTGTCAATCACCGTAGTATCTAATACCCAATGACCTAGTGTGACCATCATGCTTTTTATGTGCGAAAGCCTTGGTCAAGGGATCTGCGATGTTAGCCTCTGTGGGTACTCTGAAAATCTTCACATCTCCTTTATTGATAATCTCTCGAATGAGATGGAAGCGCCGTAGTATGTGTTTGGTCCGCTGGTGTGAGCGAGGTTCCTTAGCCTGTGCAATCGCTCCATTGTTGTCACAATAGAGCTCTATAGGATCTGCAATGCTAGGAACCACCCTAAGCTCAGTAATAAACTTGAGGATCCAAACTGCCTCCTTTGCTACCTCAGATGCAGCGATATACTCGACTTCTATTATAGAATCAACAACTGTGTCCTGCTTTGAACTCTTCCATCTCACAGCGCCACCATTCAAGCAAAACACGAACCCTGACTGTGATGTATAATCATCCTGGTCAGTTTGGAAGCTAGCATCATTGTAACCCTTTACAACTAGCTCCTCATTGCCTCCAAATATCAAGAAATATTCTTTAATCCTTCTCAAGTACTTAAGAATATTCTTGACTGCTATCCAGCGACGCTCACTTGGATCTGACTGGTACCTACTCGTCATACTCAGCATACGAGACATCAGGACGAGTACACAGCATGACGTATATGATAGATCCTATAGCAGAAGCGTAAGAGATCTTATCCATGTTGTGTCTCTCCTCTCTAGAAGAGGGACTTTGAGTCTTCGAAAGACTCACACCATGTGATATCGACAGAAGTACCTTCTTTAAATTCTGCGTGGCAAACCGTAGTAATACAGTGTCAATGTATGTACTCTGACTTAGGCCAAGCAATCTCTTAGATCTATCTCTATAGATCTTGATGCCTAGAATACATGCTGCTTCACCTAAGTCCTTCATTGAGAAGCACGTCCCCAGCCAAGTCTTCAGAGACTGTAGCGAATGTATGTCATTCCCAATAAATAGTATGTCATCCACATACAATACTAGGAAGATAACTGTGTTCCCATTAACCCTCTTGTAGACACAGGGTTCATCTTCATTCTTGATGAAACCAAACTGTTTGATTGAATCATCGAATCGAAGATTCCAACTCTGAGAGGCTTGCTTTAGCCCATAAATGGACCTTTGCAGCTTGCATACTTTCCCATTATGTTGTGGATCTTCAAAACCCTCAGGTTGTGTCATGTACACATCCTTGAGTAAGTTTCCATTCAGAAACGCAGTTTTGACATCCATCTGTCAGATCTCATAATCGTGGTATGCTGCAATAGCAAACAAGATCCGAATGGACTTAAACATCGCCACTAGAGAAAAGGTTTCATCATAGTCAATACCATGAATTTGCTTGAAACCTTTAGCCACCAATCGGCCCTTATAGGTATGCGTAAGTCCATCCATGTCAGTCTTTCTCCTAAAGACCCACTTACACCCAATGGGTTTGACCCCTTCAAGTGGATCAACCAAAGTCCATACTTGGTTGGTGTACATGGATTCCTTCTCGGACCTCATGGCCTCTATCCATTTCTCAGAATCTGGGCTCATCACTGCTTCCTGATAAGAGGTAGGCTCATTCTCAATGAGCATAATGTCAACATGGTCAGACAAGAGAAATGAATATCTCTCAGGCTGACGACATACCCTATCAAACCTGCGAAGAGGTAGGTCTACATGAACAGGTGGTTGTTCCACAACTCTTTATGCAACAATCTCATCACCCACAACACTTTGTGATTCCTGTCCAACCTCCATCAAGACCTCAGTGCTATGGTCCTTATCTGGAATTTCTTCAAGATCGAACGTACTCCCACTAGTTTTTCTAGAAATAAAATCCCTTTCTAAAAAAACCCTAGTCTTTGCTACAAATACTTTGTGCTGGCTGGGAATGTAGAAGTAATATCCCTTTGTATCCTTGGGATATCCAACAAAATAGCACCTATCGGATTTGGGTCCCAGTTTGTCTGAGACTTGACGTTGAACCTAAGCCTCACAACCCCAAATCCTCATGAAAGAATCTTGGGATTTCTCCTTGTCCATATTGTATATGGTGTCTTTATCATAGCCTTGGATGATACACGGTTAAGGGTAAAGGCTGTTGTGTCTAGAGCATATCCCCAAAAGGATATAGGAAGATCTGTGTAACTCATCATAGATCGTAACATATCTAATAGGGTACGATTCCTCCTTTCGGATACACCATTCCATTGTGGTGTTCGAGGAGGAGTGAGTTGGGATAGAATCCCACACTCAGCTAGATAGTCATGAAACTCATGGCTAAGGTATTCACCACCTCGATCTGATCGAAGTATTTTAATACTCTTGCCAAGCTGGTTTTGTACTACATTCTTGAATTCTTTGAACTTTTCAAAGGATTCTGATTTATGTGTCATAAGATACACATAACCATATCTACTGAAGTCATCAGTAAATGTAATGAAGTACTTGTAACCACCTCTAGATGCAACATTGAAAGGGCCACATACATCACTATGTATAAGTCCTAACAAGTCCGTTGCTCTTTCGCTGTGTCCACTAAAGGGAGACTTGGTCATCTTGCCTAAAAGGCAAGACTCGCATGTCTAATATGATTCAAAATCAAATGAGTCTAGCAACCCATCCTTATGGAGCTGAGATAAGTGACTCTCATTTATGTGACCTAAGCGACAATGCCAGAGATGGGTTTGGTTCAACTCATTTGACATAAACCTTTTGGTACTTATGTTATAGATAGGGCTCTCTAAGTCTAAAAAGTAGAGTTCGTTCATTAGAGGTGCACTACAATAGAACATATCATTTAAATAAACTAAACAACATTTGTTCTTTATTATAAATGTAAATCCTTTCTTGTCCAAACAAGAAATCGAAATGATGTTCTTAGTTAAGGCAGGCACATAACAACATTCATCTAATTCTAGTACAAGCCCAGAGGGCAGAGATAGATCATAAGTTCCTACAGCAACAGAAGCAACCCTTTCTCCATTGCTTACTCGAAGGTCCACCTCGCCCTTTGTCAATGCCCTGCTATTTCTCAGTGCCTGCACATTGGTACAAATGTGAGATGCACATCCGGTATCTAATACCCATGATGAAGAAATAGATAGATTGACTTCTATAACATTTATACCTTAAGTAGAAGTCTCACTTCTCTTCTTCTTAAGATCTTCCAGATATGCCTTGCAGTTACGCTTCCAGTGTCCATCTTCCTTGCAGTGGAAGCAAGCCCCTTCCTTGGCCACCCCTCCTTTGGGTTTAAGTTCTTTGCCTTTGCCCTTGGCTTGGTACTTTCCCTTACCTTTAGGCTTGCCCTTGCCTTTCTTCTTTTGCACCATCATAATGGAGTCAGATTTTCCCTTCTTAAGGTTGAGCTCAGCAGTTCTCAACATGCTGAGCATCTCACACAGTGGCTTATCAATTTCATTCATGTTGTAATTCATGACAAATTGATTGTAGGTTTGTGGCAAAGATTGCAAGATCAGGTCAGTGGCCAGCTCTTGGCCAAGTGGGAATCCTAGCCTTTGTAGGTTTTCTACATACCCAATCATCTTGAGTACATATGGACCTACGGGAGTCCCATCTTGTATTTTGGACCCAAACAATGCCTTAGAGACTTCATATCTCTCATGCCTTGCTTGTCCTTGATATAGTTGATGAAGATGTTCAACCATATCATAAGCATTCATGAACTCGTGTTGCTTCTGAAGCTCAGAGTTCATGGTCGTGAGCATTATACATGACACATCTAATGCATCATCTTGATGCTTCATGTAAGCATCTTTGTCAGCTCGCGAGGTAGTGGCATGAGGTGCCTCCGGAATGGGCTGCTCCAGGATGTACAGTTTCCTTTCTCAGGTTCCTGTACCAGTCCAGGAAATTTGCTCCATTGAGCTTGTCCTTCTCAAGGACAGAACGCAGAGAGAGAGTGTTCGTGTTTGTCGACATAGTAATCTACAACATATAATGCAGAGAATTAATATCATATTCCTTTTATCATTTAATTAGGCCTTTAATCAAATGATTCTCCCACTGAATTATAGGAAATTTATAGAATCGAGTTATGTATGTGGTCAAACCACATTACTAGATTTATACAAACTAGCTATAATTCTTGCGGGACAAGATCCACATCATACTAAGCCTTGAGTTAGCTTTGGCTAAATCGCTCAAGACTTAGTACAATCGGTGGGTAACACATTACCGATTACATCTCTATGCAACTCTTGTTTATAGGATCAAGACCCACATTTACAAAATACCTTGAGTTAGATTTGGCTAAATCGCCCAAGATTTAGTGTAAATGCGATCTTATCCTATTTTTCCAACGGTTGGAATATGCCTATAGTTCTACTCGATCCAATTGAGTTAACAAGTTTTACTCAATCTAATTGAGCTTACTCTAACCCAAGCCGTGATAGGCAGGACCAAGATTGACCCTCCGCACCCTACCAAGATAATATGTGTTGCTCTGCTTTGGCAGATTCAACAACTACAAATGATCGAGGTAGTGATGGGTATCCAGGACCTGGTAGGCATTTACGAGTTGATTCGATTAAGATCTAATCTAATCATAATGTGTATCATATACGAATTAAGGCCTTTATTATCCTATATTAGCATGCATCACATACATACAAGCATTATTCTAGCATGCATCATATACATACAAGAAAATTATCCTAGTATGCATCATATACATACAAGCATTATTCTACTAGCATGCATCACATACATACAAGCAAAATCAAATATATATATATATATATAATCAACTGTGATGTGGTCATGGCCCTACTACGATCTTCTCAAGCCAATGAGAAGATCAGACGGTCAACCTAGGGCTAGCGGCTTCTCCAAGCACTTCCTTTGACCGCCATGTATCGTCGACACCCTTCTCGTAACTTCGTCTACAATTAGACTTTCCACCGCTCCAATTTGTACATTACAAATATGAAACTCGAGTTACATTCGAGTCTAAAACTATTTACAACTAGAATTTCAAAAGAAGAGGCACGACGCGCAGGTCACATACACTATACAACACGCACAACCACAAAAACGGCACGCAGACCGTATTATGAATTACAACACATTAACATCCAATCAAATTGGGGTTCTTGGACCATGACAATCACAGAATTATACATAATTCTAAATTATATATTTTTACAGAAAATTTCTATAATTTTTCTAATTTTTTTCAATTTTATGAGTCACCTTACCGTAACGGTCCCGCTAATCGATTTCCAGGCGCGATCGTGGGACAAGGCCCCTTTCGGGGATAGGGACAGTGCCCCTACTCGCAAAATAAACTTTGTGAGTGTCCCTACTACGATCTTACAGCGACTTAAGTGGCTGTCCCAAAAATCAAAAGCGAGAACTCGCCGTTTCACAGAGTTTTTCTCGATGGTTGAAGCCCACAAGTGTCCCAACACTCGTTGCTTCGACTATTCGAGAAAAATACCCAAAAATTCTATAAAAATAGGAAATTTACAGAAGCATAAAAATCTATAATTTTTATATCTAATATAAAAACTACAAAAATGAAACACATACATGCTTCGCACGTGGCTCTGATACCACTGTTAGATTTTCTGAGCCGTAAAAACCGCTTTTTGCGTTGCTGAAACCTCGGAAGCCCCGGCCACAGATCCGTGCGAAGTATAAAAATATAACTAATATGTATGTGTTTAATACCTTTAGATCTACTCTAGATCTACATGATAAGAAGTTACCCTTGAAGCGATGCTTTTCGCTTATCCCGCTCATCCAAATGGATTGCCGAAACTCGAGAGTGTCAAGTGCACACTCCTCTATTGGTATCCACACAAGCAATAGGTGGAGAAAAGACAATCTTGAGTTTGCTAGCACTCCTTGAGGGTCTCGGTAATGGAGAATTGGAAGAGCAAGAGAGGAAGAGAGCCAAGGAAGAAGATGATCCAAGGAGGAAGAAGATGGTCCAAGGAGGAAGAAGATGAAGTTACCCAAAAACAATTCACTCCTCATCAAGAAGTGGCCAGCCACATCAATGCTTGGGAGGTTACATGCATGCATGTAACTCCAAGAGCCAATGGCTCTTAGTCTCTCTCATGAGGTGGCACCACATGATAAGTCAATGATGATGTGGAGCATCATTATCGGCCGGTCATGCCAAGTCATCATCATGACATGGCATTTGGTCAAGTCAAACTTGACCTTTCATCTTCCCTCTCAAGTCAAGTCAAACTTGACCTCTTATCTCCCATGGTTGATCAAATCCAACCATTTGATTCAAGTCAATTTTAATTTAATCAATCTCTATTCATTAATTTAAATTTATTTGATGAATCAAATCTAAATTAGACTCATTCAACACTTGAATCAAATTGAGTCCAACTCAATTAGTCTAATTAGGATTACTCTTAATACAATTTGGTTCATCCCATGAACCTAATCCTCATGGTTCATCATATGAACCTAATCTCAATCTAATTGCCCTTTGTGTGTGACCCTATAGGTTCTTGTAACGTTGGCAATGTCCCTAAACAGATTTAGGAACATAAGCAATGAGCGGTATCTAGCAACAGATCATTGCTACCCAAGTTACAAGAATGTTGAGCTCCAACATCACCTTTGTGACTACTAATTGTGACTCTCACATTATGTGACAATGTCCCTCTATCCTTGACATCTAGATTGACCAATTGAGGCATAGACCATGTCATCCTCGGTACAATCTATATCTTGAACTCCAAGTAGACTCACTCTAATAAAATGAGCTCAATATCTTATATTGACTCATTTGGGCATAGCCATGCACTTCGTGGTCTCACTTTATCAAGAATATCGATGTCACCCCCGTCATATAGGATGGATAGATCCCATCTAAGTAACTCACATCCCTCCGCATAATTTGTTACATACCCAGTAATCGCCTTTATAGTCCACCAATATACGGGTGACGTTTGACGAAGCCAAAGTATGCAACTCCTTATGTAGGGAACCAGGGTGACTTCAGGTCTAAGGACTTATAGTCATACTAATAGCCACATGAGAAAGTATATGACACTCATATAACGATCCATGATACTTTCTCATGGTGGGTCATTCAGTATACATTCTCTAATGCATACCCATGTGTCAACTTGATATCTCATATCCATGACTTGTGAGATCAAGTCATCGTGTTGACCTACATGCTAGTCTCTATGCATTAACATTGTCCCTGAATGTTAATAATCGACTAGGAATGATTAAGAGTAGTGTTCTCTATATCATCTCATTATCGATTCAACCAATCGATTGATATAGATAATGTTGGATCGAAGCGGATCGCTAGAGGGGGGGGTGAATAGCGATAAAAACTTTTCTTTTAAATCGTTCGATAGACAATTAAACGCAGCAGAAATGTAAATAAAAACTAAATGAGACAAATAGTTTTTTTACTTGGTTCGTAGCCTTCGGCTACTACTCCAAGGCCCTAACGGTCCTAGACCGTGTACGGAGGGCAATTCACTAAAACACTCCTCCTCGTTGGAGGTAGGAGTTTTACGATTACAAAAGCCTTCGAAGCAAAAAGATAGAGAGACAAACACTCTCTTCTATTAAAGTAAAATGCAACGAAAAGCCTCGATTAAAAAGAATTGCAATATTGAAAGCAATAACAAATTAAGATTATACCAACAACTAAACAAAAGAAACTTTAAGCTAGGGTTGTTGGCAGCACTTCATTGATGTAGAGTCGTCGGAGAGTTGCAGCGTAATGGAGGCTTTTGAGCACTTAGAATTGAGGATGAAACCCTAGGTTTGGCCTTCCTTTTATAGCCTTTAAGCCCCTCAACGAATGGGTCTTCAACCAATCACAAATGGGCACAAAACTCCTTGAAAAATGGTGATAAAGTTTGACTCCTCGAGGTTGATTTTTGACCACCGGTTGAACTGGCCGGTTGAACTGGCGCCGATTGAACTGGCCGGTTGAACTGATGGCCAGAATTTTTGACTACAATAAAGAGTTAGCTCAAAATATAAGTGGATTCGACGGCTACTTGCCGTCCGATCTCAACATAGACCTTCCATGGGAAGTCTTGGGTCGGATCGTCGCCTAAGATCATCCCCGTAAAGAGGATACGACCTCACTTATGCTCGCACACACAAGATTACCTCGATACTTATGTGTCGCTTTTGCTTCCGGCCTTCCACTCGATTCCTTTGGCTCCCTCCGAAGTAACTCGAGTGTTGCCCGACCACCGCGGCTTCCTCCGGGTGTCACTAGCCTTCAGCTCCAGCATTGAGACTTTTCTGTACACTTGATTTAGCTCGTGAGATAATAATATAAGCTTAACTTTATATCGTTTGCTATAATCAAAACTTAGGTTCGACTTAGGTGCCCACTGCACCAACAATCTCCCCCTTTTTGATTTATGGCAAACCCACATACAAAGTTATGACAAAAATAAGTATGAGATTATGCATGAATGAGTAGGAGTATATAAAAATTCTTTTTCAAGTGCTCCCCCTTGAGGAATCCTCCCCCTTGACCGAGGGTGAGTACTTGAGAAAGGGTTTTAACTCTCCCCCTTGATATGTGCTACTAAGAAAAAGAATTAAGTAACCGAAATTACTTAATATTGGCCATAGTGTTTAAAATAAGTTTTAAGTTAAGAAACCAAATGATTTCTTAACCTTGGCCTTTTGTTAAAAGTTAAATAAGTTTTCAAAACTTAAAGTTAACTTTTGGTTTAATTATGAAGTAAGAGTTAAGTTATCAAAAAAAAAATTTTTGACCCCTTAACTTTTGTCCTTTTTCTCCCCCTTTTGCCGTATATCGAAAAGAGTAAGGGGTGTGTGGAAAACAAAATAAATGTTAAATTTAAAGTCCAAGCATGTTCCACATTTTTATTTTTAAAAATAATATACTGAAAATAAGTTCATCTATAAAATGTTCGACTCATATTTGGCTTGATTGATATGAAGGATCAACCAGTCCTGGTCAGAGTCGGTATGATTATACTCCGTGGTTCATAGCGATGCACTAGCTCTACATCTGGAACCAGGAGTAAGGTCCTAACATCTCACGCCCATCTACGTGGCTAAGTACACAAACACATTAGTCCTATGTGTTGTGAGATGTATTGGCTCCTTAAATCTATAGGTGCATGATATCTAAGGTATGTCATATGCTAGTTCCATGAAAAAAAAGTAAGAAATAGTAGTAAGAAAATATAATTTGTAAGTTCCTATTCTATTATGCACATGCCTAATCTTCATCTCAAGAGACTAAATTCGGCTTCGGGTAGTGGTTTAGTAAATATGTCTGCTAGGTTAGACTTTAAGTCAACATATTCGAGTTGTATGTGTTAGAATGTATACTGAAAGCCTAGCTCTTTTCTGTATGAACATTTTATTTTGAAATAAGAATCACATGATCATTGTTTGCATTTTATATATTCATTATATATGTGTGCATATTGTCTAATATTCTACATTGTAGATAACATGGTGCTTGGTGTGGCACAGAAGATCATGTTATCAGTCCCTTGTAAAATATAAGTAGAGGCTCACAACCAAGATGGTTTTGGACAAACCATTGGCATGGTTGTAGTGTAGCTTGGTATTGTTTTATCTTGAACATAGAGTTACACTAGTACACTTAGGTGTATTGAGTAGGACCGACATAGAGGTGATTCAATTTAGTACTGACTACATAATTGAATCGGACCTCGGATATTATGTTGTACATGCTCTTAATCCCGATATAATAACGGGCACATGTACATAGTATTTATTTCTTTGATTTACCAGTGGGTGAGATTTAGATGGATTAAATCAATATGCCCGGTAAGTTGGGAAATAATATTATTTATATGGTGTGCCGTTGATTATAGGAGGAAACCGTGTCCTATATATTAGGTTGATGATGTCCCCTTGAGGAGCTCATAAGGTTCATCATGTAAACCCAGCTGGTTGACTTAGTCAACATGATGATAAGGTTGAGTGGTACTACTCGAGGAGTTAGATGTTAATTAATTGATGGTCAGTAAATCAATTAATTGACGGAAATTCGATATCTTAAACACGGGGAGATTAATGTACAAATAATATATGGAGCCCATATTGATTTATGGGGGTTGGTGAGGTAGTTCAATGATGATCCTCTAGTGGAATAGAACATCATTGATGGATCAAGTTTGTGTGGTTCCGATCCATCGGGTGGCCAAGACCCAACTCCTCCTTATGGTCCCTATCGTAGCCTAATATAATCCTTGTGAAGTCTAGATCCAAGAATGTAAAACAAAACCTAGAACCAACGGTTGGGATTAAATTCCTAAGATCCGATGGTTAGGATGAAACCCTAGAACCAACGGTTGGGATTAAATCCCTAAGATCCGACGGTTGGGATAAAACCCTAGATCCGACGGTTGGGATGAAATCCTAGATCCGACGATTAGGATGAAATCCTAGATCCGACGGTTGAGATGAAACCCTAGATCCGACGGTTTGGATAAAACCCTAGATCCGACGGTGGAGGTTAAATCCCTAGATCCGACGGATGAGATTAAAGGAGGCTTAATCCCTATTCTATAAATAGGTGCTTAGGGTTGGGCGGCAAGGATAAGAAAAGGAGATTGGTTTTCGAATTAGGGTTAGGGTTTGGCTCATCTTCCATTGGGCGGCTAGGGTTTGGGCGGCTACAAGCTTGGGCGGCAAGCTAGGGTTTGGCAGTCATCCCTCTCTTCTCCTCCTTTGTTTTGGGTGGCACTCTTCCCTTTTCCTTGCGGTTCTCCATCCATTGGTGGCGCAATCATCTTCCTCAATCTCTCCAAGGTGGCGGCGGTTTCCATTCATTTGGTGGCGGCGCATCATCCACTTGCTCCTTGGCGTGGTTGCACCAAATTCCCTAATTTGGTGGTCGGTTCTAGATAGGAAAGGTATTTTTGATTGCTTCTCTTTGTTACTTGCGGACAAGGTAGAGAAGAAAGTGATCAAGAAGGCTTCAACTCGTGGAGGATCTTCGTCCACACGTCGTCCACGAGAAGGATAGGACATACGATAGAAGATCGTAAGGTATAAAGTTATTTTTAACTTTATTTACAGATCTGAATATGTTCTTTAATATTTTGATTATGCATGTGTATGAATGGATATATATTGTATAATCATGGACCCCGAAGAAAAACACAAAAACCGGCGATCCATCCGTCGTCTTTTCCGCGGCTAACCAACTAGAAGAGTTGTGTTGCTTGAACAACTAGTTTGTTCAAGCGACCACTCAAGTTGTTAGCACGATGACGAATAGGTTGTGCCAAGGAAGCTCATCCCATCCGGATTAAGTCTTTCATTAGTGAAAATTTTAATCCGGGGACATGGGAGCCAATGAGCCTCCGAAGCGACATCCCAACAATTGGTATCAGAGTCACGGTTTCCGGTTTTATGTGTTTTGGATTCGGTTAATTTTTTATGCATTTTTCATATATTATATGTGCCGGATAATAGTAGGATATGCGTAGTTTAACTTTTTGGTTGCAGGCATAAGATCCAACTATTATGGCCATGTGTGTGTATGTGAATGGATGTGTGTAAAAAATTTATTATTTGAATCCTCGGGGTTGACGAGGCTAGATTAGTATTTAGTTTTTGTAATTAAATACGACATTGTTTAGCCGCTCATTTTAGTTTACTTTCGATCTAGATTATTTGTACACTCCTTCGTGGAGTATAGGATCGATGGATGTAAATTAAAATGTTTTATCTCGGCTCGGAACTCTTTGGTGACTTGCGCACGGGAAAAGATGGAGCGGATGAGATGGCCACACGACGGGATGCATATTGGAGGACAATGCCATAATAGTTGGAAAAATTTTGTTTTTTCCATATTTATTGCTTATTTGTTTTATATGCATGTTGTGTGTGATTTAAAATTCCTCATTTGCAATTTACTAAGTGGGAGAGGGATATTTTAATTAATTCCCGCGGCCTCCATTACAATTTGACGTGTGATGCGAACAAACTTGTGTGTTGGCTCTGAGTGCCTTCCTCCCTGCGGACAGGTTTGTTTGCGGATCACTAGGTCAAATAATGGTTATAGGAAATTATCTAGGAGCATGTGTACTTTCACAGCGGTAAGGCACATAATCCGAAATAATTCCCTTAGTATCGTGTAATGGTGCACACTTAGATGCAAATGAAAGTATCCTCCCCATCGGAGTCACTGCTTTTATTTGTAGGGCCAAAGAGGAACCAACTATTAATTTTATTTGTCAAAAAGTAAGGTTGACAAGATAATAAAATTAATGGGTAAAACCTCCTCTTACAAATGTAGGTTTCGTATACGTCCACACAGCGTGGCATACGAAATTCTCGGTGTTTTGAGGTGTTGGTTGATTTCAGGATTTTATTATTTTGAGGAATCAATAATATTTGAAATCTAATATTTTTTATCTTTGTGATTTTTAGGAATTTCAAATGGCTTTCAACCCACTTGCTGTGATTTTAAAAGAAAACAAACTTACTGGTCCAAACTACATTGATTGGAAAAGAAACCTGGATATTGTCTTAACTGCGGAGGAGTACAAATTTGTACTCTTCGAGGTCTGTCCTCCTAAGCCCACCGATGACTCTGATGAAAAGGAGAAAGAACATTATAAGAAATGGGTTAAGGCAGATGAGATGGTGCGGTGTTACATTTTGGCATCTATGTCAAATGTGCTGCAACATCAGCATCAGGCCATAGCCACAGCTTATGACATGATGTTCAATCTCAAGGAACTTTTCGGACATCAGAGTAGGGCGGCTAGGCAAGAGGCAATGAGAAACTTGATGACGACCACCATGGTCGAGGGAACACCCGTTAGGGATCATGTTCTCAAGATGATGGCTCATCTTAATGAGATGGAAGTCCTCGGAGCTGAGATCGATGGGGAAACCCAGGTCGATATCATTCTCCAGTCTCTGCCTAGGAGTTTTGAGCAGTTCCGCCTCAACTACAACATGAACAAGAGGTTGTATTCGTTGGCGGAGCTTCTGACAGAACTCCAGGCGGCAGAGGGGCTTTTTCGTCAGAGTTCTCAAGCCATGGTCGCTCAGAAGGTTTCTTCCTCTAAACCGAAAGGTAAGAAGAAGAAGAAGCAAGGTGGAGCGAAGAAAGTGGCAGGAGGACCTCAGGCAGGAGTGAAGAAGCCGAAAGGCAAGTGCTTCACTTGCAAGCAGACTGGACATTGGAAGGCGGACTGTCCTCGCCGAAAGAATAAAGGTATATCTTCTTGTTTAGTTGTTGAAACATGTTTAGCGGTGTTATCTACCAGTGCCTGGTGTGTAGATACAGGAGCCACTGATCATGTCTGCAATACTTTGCAGGGGTTCCAGGAAACCCGACGACTAGCTGAGGGAGAAATCACAGTCTTCATGGGCAATGCTTCAAAGGTGGCAGCTATTGCAGTGGGAGACGTTTATTTATCTTTTGATAGGAATAAATTTTTGGTGTTGAGAAATTGTCTTTATGTACCTACTTTTAGAAAGAATTTAATTTCAGTTTCTAAATTGTTTTTGGATGGATATTCTGTTTCTTTTAATGACAAGGTGGTTATAAAAAGGAATAGGGAGATTATCTGTTCTGGTACTTTGGTTGGCAATTTATATACTCTTGAACCAAAAACTCCCACGATGCATATAGAAGTAAATAACTCATCTTCTAAATCTAATAAGAGAAAAGAACCTTCGCAAATGAACCAAACATATCTTTGGCATCTAAGGCTTGGTCATATTAACCTAAGTAGAATTCAAAGGTTGATAGCTGATGGACCTTTGGGTTCATTAGTGGTGGAGGATCTCCCAACCTACGAATCTTGCTTGGAAGGTAAAATGACCAAGAGGCCTTTCAAGGCCAAGGGGTATAGAGCCAAAGATGTGTTGGAAATGGTTCATTCTGATTTGTGCGGTCCTATGTCTATCCAGGCAAGAGGTGGCTTTGAATACTTCGTCTCTTTTATAGACGATTATTCAAGGTATGGATACATTTACTTGATGCGCCGCAAGTCTGAATGCTTTGACAAGTTCAAAGAATTCAAGGCTGATGTGGAGAACCGTCAAGGTAAAAGTATCAAGACATTACGATCTGATCGTGGTGGCGAGTACCTCTTGGGAGAGCTTAGGAGTTACTTATCAAAGGTTGGGATTCAATCCCAATTGTCTGCACCTAGCACACCCAGCAGAATGGTGTAGCGGAGCGAAGGAATAGGACTCTTATGGAGATGGTCAGATCGATGATGAGTTATTCTGAGTTACCTATTTCGTTCTGGGGGTATGCACTGGATACGGCAATGTATACTCTGAACTTGGTTCCATCTAAATCAGTACCTTATACCCCTGTAGAATTGTGGACTGGGCAAAAGCCTAGTCTGAGACATATTTGGATATGGGGGAGTCCAGCACATGTGCTGAAGGCTGATGCTGGTAAGTTGGAACCTCGTACAGAAGTATGCATGTTTGTTGGCTACCCTAAGGGAACGAAAGGTGGTTTATTTTATAATCCTAGAGATCAGAGGGTGATCGTTAGCACGCCCTTGATTTCTAGAGGAGGATTATGTAATGAACCACAAGCCCAAGAGTAGGATTGTTCTTGAGGAGTTGGCAGGGGAAGTTCCGACTTCAGTACCACCGGTACAAGAGGATACCCCACAAGTCACTGCACCGCGTGTCACCGAGCATACACGGGAGGTACCTCGTCGTAGTGGGAGGGTTGTTAGACAACCCGATAAATTCATGTTTTTGGGAGAGTCTTCAGACTTAGTCCCTGGTGAACATGAACCTGATCCCTGGACATATGACGAGGCAATCCAAGATAGAGATGCGGTATCTTGGCAAAGAGCGATGAATTCAGAGATAGAATCTATGGATTCTAATCAGGTCTGGGAGCTAGTAGAGCCACCCGATGGTGTAAAAACTATTGGATGCAAGTGGATCTACAAGAGAAAGAGAGGGGTAGACGGGAAGGTTGAGACCTTCAAAGCTAGGCTTGTTGCGAAAGGGTATACTCAGAAAGAGGGTATCGACTATGAGGAGACCTTTTCGCCAGTAGCTATGCTTAAGTCTATCCGGATTCTCTTATCTATAGTTGCTCATATGAATTATGAGATATGGCAGATGGATGTCAAGACAGCTTTCCTTAACGAAAGTCTTGAGGATAACATCTATATGCGGCAACCAGAGGGATTCATTGCTAAAGGCAAAGAGCATCTTGTATGTAAGCTTAATCGGTCCATTTATGGATTGAAGCAAGCTTCTAGATCTTGGAACATCCGCTTTGATGAGGTAATCCAGTCATATGGATTTATTCAAAGTCCGGATGAACCTTGTGTATACAAGAGATGTGACGGAAACGTAGTGGTGTTTCTTGTACTATACGTAGATGACATTTTGTTAGTTGGCAACAATATCAAAGTGTTATCAGACGTAAGGGTATGGTTGTCCAAACAGTTTGACATGAAGGACTTGGGAGAAGTGGGACACATCCTTGGGATCAAAGTTATAAGGGATCGCAAGAAAAGGATGTTATGCTTATCTCAAGCTTCATATATTGACACTATCCTTGCTCGTTTTAGCATGCAGAACTCCAAGAAAGGTTTTCTACCTTTTAGGCATGGAGTTCCTTTATCTAAAGAGATGTGTCCCAAAACATCAAAGGAGATAGAGGACATGAAGGCGGTTCCTTATGCTTCGGCGATGGGAAGCCTTATGTATGCTATGCTATGTGCGACCGGATATCTTTGCTAGTGGGCATGGTTAGCGAGATATCGAGTAATCCTTACGAGGACATTGGGTGCGGTAAAGCATATATTGAAGTACCTGAGAAGGACTAGGGATTATATGCTGGTTTACCGGGCAGATCAATTAGTCCCTGTGGGTTACACGGATTCGGATTTCCAATCAGATAGGGACAAGAGTAAGTCTACCTTGGGGTTTGTGTTTACTTTTGGAGGTGGAGCCATAGTATGGAGGAGTGTCAAGCAGAAATGCGTGGCGGACTCTACCATGGAAGCTGAGTATGTGGCAGCCTCTGAGGCAGCCAAGGAATGTATGGATGGACTTGGATGTGATTCCTGGTTTGCCCAGAACTATCACAATTTATTGTGATAACAGTGGTGCAGTTGCAAACTCGAAGGAACCACGAGCCCATAAGGCGAGTAAACACATAGAGCGCAAGTACCACCTCATACGAGAGATCGTAAAGCGAGGAGAAGTTGCTGTCGCCAAGATTGCATCAGAGGATAACCTGGCAGATCCATTCACTAAGGCCCTTCCAGCGAAAGCGTTTGATAGGCATGTGGAGGACATGGGGATCAGATGTATGGCAAAGTGATGACAGCATAGTTATTTAGTATAAGTGGGAGATTGTTAGAATGTATACTGAAAGCCTAGCTCTTTTCTGTATGAACATTTTATTTTGAAATAAGAATCACATGATCATTGTTTGCATTTTATATATTCATTATATATGTGTGCATATTGTCTAATATTCTATATTGTAGATAACATGGTGCTTGGTGTGGCACAGAAGATCATGTTATCAGTCCCTTGTAAAATATAAGTAGAGGCTCACAACCAAGATGGTTTTGGACAAACCATTGGCATGGTTGTAGTGTAGCTTGGTATTATTTTATCTTGAACATAGAGTTACACTAGTACACTTAGGTGTATTGAGTAGGACCGACATAGAGGTGATTCAATTTAGTACAGACTACATAATTGAATCGGACCTCGGATATTATGTTGTACATGCTCTTAATCCCGATATAATAACGGGCACATGTACTTAGTATTTATTTCTTTGATTTACCAGTGGGTGAGATTTAGATGGATTAAATCAATATGCCCCGGTAAGTTGGGAAATAATATTATTTATATGGTGTGTCGTTGATTATAGGAGGAAACCGTGTCCTATATATTAGGTTGATGATGTCCCCTTGAGGAGCTCATAAGGTTCATCATTTAACCCAGCTGGTTGACTTAGTCAACATGATGATAAGGTTGAGTGGTACTACTCAAGGAGTTAGATGTTAATTAATTGATGGTCAGTAAATCAATTAATTGACGGACATTCGATATCTTAAACACGGGGAGATTAATGTACAAATAATATATGGAGCCCATATTGATTTATGGGGGTTGGTGAGGTAGTTCAATGATGATCCTCTAGTGGAATGGAACATCAATGATGGATCAAGTTTGTGTGGTTCCGATCCATCGGGTGGCCAAGACCCAACTCCTCCTTATGGTCCCTATCGTAGCCTAATATAATCCTTGTGAAGTCTAGATCCAAGAATGTAAAACAAAACCTAGAACCAACCGTTGGGATTAAATCCCTAAGATCCGATGGTTAGGATGAAACCCTAGAACCAACGGTTGGGATTAAATCCCTAAGATCCGATGGTTAGGATGAAACCCTAGAATCGACGGTTGAGATTAAATCCCTAGATCCGACGGTTGGGATAAAACCCTAGATCCAACGGTTGGGATGAAATCCTAGATCCGACGATTAGGATGAAATCCTAGATCCGACGGTTGAGATGAAACCCTAGATCCGACGGTTGGGATAAAACCCTAGATCCGACGGTGGAGGTTAAATCCCTAGATCCGACGGATGAGATTAAAGGAGGCTTAAGCCCTATTCTATAAATAGGTGCTTAGGGTTGGGCGGCAAGGATAAGAAAAGGAGATTGGTTTTCGAATTAGGGTTAGGGTTTGGCTCATCTTCCATTGGGCGGCTAGGGTTTGGTGGCTACAAGCTTGGCGGCAAGCTAGGGTTTGGCGGTCATCCCTCTCTTCTCCTCCTTGGTTTTGGGCGGCACTCTTCCCTTTTCCTTGCTCCTTGGCCAGCGGTTCTCCATCCATTGGTAGCAATCATCTTCCTCCAATCTCTCCAAGGTTGCAAGCGGTTTCCATTCATTTGGTGGCGGCGCATCATCCACTTGCTCCTTGGCGTGGTTGCACCAAATTCCCTAATTTGGTGGTCGGTTCTAGATAGGAAAGGTATTTGTGATTGCTTCTCTTTGTTCACAGCGGACAAGGTAGAGAAGAAAGTGATCAAGAAAGCTTCAACTCGTGGAGGATCTTCGTCCACACGTCGTCCACGAGAAGGATAGGACATACGATAGAAGATCGTAAGGTATAAAGTTATTTTTAACTTTATTTACAGATCTGAATATGTTCTTTAATATTTTGATTATGCATGTGTATGAATGGATATATATTGTATAATCATGGACCCCGAAGACAAACACAAAAACCGGCGATCCATCCGTCGTCTTTTCCGCGGCTAACCAACTAGAAGAGTTGTGTTGCTTGAACAACTAGTTTGTTCAAGCGACCACTCAAGTTGTTAGCACGACGACGAATAGGTTGTGCTAAGGAAGCTCATCCCATCCGGATTAAGTCTTTCATTAGTGAAAATTTTAATCCGGGGACATGGGAGCCAATGAGCCTCCGAAGCGATATCCCAACAGTATGGAGCCGTTGGCTACATGTTCTCGAATGAATTGGTGTTTTACCTCTATATGCTTTGTCCTTGAATGGCATATAGGGTTCTTAGTTAGATTTATCGAACTTATGTTGTCTACAAAAATTTTAGTTTTGGTGAAGTCCAACCTAAAGTCTCGGAGAGTGTGCTTCATCCAAAGAAGCTGAGTTACACACTCACCCATCGCAACGTATTCGGCTTCGGTGGTAGATAAGGTAACACAATGTTGCTTCCTACTGCACCAACTCACTAGACTTGAGCCGAGTAGTTGACAACAACCACTCGTGCTCTTTCTATCGATTTTACTACCGGCATAATCCGAATCGGAGTAGCCGATTAGTTCGAACTCCGTAGATCTAGGGTACCAAATACCAACGTTAAGTGTACCCTTAAGATATCTAAGGATACGCTTAACTAGGGTTAGGTGAGACTCCTTAGCACAGGTTTGAAACCTGGCGCACATACTTACTGCGAATAGGATGTCGGGTCGACTCGCAGTTAAGTATAGGAGACTTCCTATCGCGCTCCTATAGTACTTTAAGTCAATGGACTTACTTTCTAGGTCTTCTCCTATGTTAACATTAATCGCCATTGGGGTGTTTATTATCTTAGCGTCTTGCATTCCAAATCTTTTAATTAACTCCTTAGTGTATTTTTATTGATATAGGTATATACCATCCTTAGTTTGTTTAATTTGTAGACCTAAAAAGAAACTTAACTAGCCTACCAAGTTCATTTCAAACTCACTTTCCATGAGTGAAACGAACTCGTTTAGTAAGGCTGAGTTAGAGGTTCCAAAAATTATATCGTCTACGTAAATTTGTGCTATGAATATTTCTTTACTTAAGGTTTTTACGAAGAGAGTTGGGTCAACTAAGCCTTGGTTAAACCCTTTTGACTTAAGATGGATTGAAAGTCTCTCGTACCAAGCTCGAGGAGCTTGTTTAAGTCCATAGAGAGCTTTCTTAAGTTTTAGAACATGGTCGGGTCTATCTAGATTTTCGAACCCGGGGGGTTGGCTAACATAAACTTCTTCTTTAATGTATCTATTTAAGAATGCCGACTTAACATCCATTTGAAACAGCTTAAATCCTCGATGTGCGGCATAAGCTAGCAACATTCGAATGATTCGAGTCTAGCTACTGGGGCATAGGTTTTGTCGTAATCTAAGCCTTCGACTTGACTAAACCCTTTGGCGACTAACCTAGCCTTGTTTCTAACTACTTCACCTTTATCATCAAGCTTATTTCGAAACACCCACCTTGTTCCAATTATAGTTTTGTCTTTAGGTGGTGGTACTAATTCCCACACTTCATTTCTAGTAAATTGAGCTAGCTCTTCTTGCATTGCAATAATCCAATCGGGATCAAGAAGAGCTTGTTCAATTGATTTGGGTTCTATCTTTGAAATTAAGGAAATTTGACTAAGGTTCCTATAGGATGCTCTAGTTCGAACTCCTAGATTAGGATCTCCTATCACTTGATCGATAGGGTGGTTAGTCTGAATCCTAGATTGGGTTGGGTTTGTGTCACCTAATGCTTGATCAATGGGGTGACTTGGTTGAACATTAGTTTGGTTGGAGTCATCTATCACTTGATCAATAGAGTGACTTGGTTGACTTAGGTTAGGATTAACACTAGACCTGATCTCCGGATCAGAGTTAGGTCAAGTATGAATCGGCTCGCTAATTGGGGTTGCCGGGGGTTTTGTAGGTTCATGTCCTTCATCAAATACTACATTGATAGTCTCCTCGACTCTAAGGGTGTCATGGTTATATACTCTATAAGCTCGACTTGTAGTCGAGTATCCTAGAAAGATTCCGGTCGTGGTCTTGGATGTAAATTTCCCTAGGTAATCCTTAGTGTTTAGGATATGTACCTTACACCCAAATACCCTAAAGTACTTGATGTTAGGTATTTTATCGTGATAAATATCGTATGAGGTCTTAAGGTGCCTCTTTACCATAAGGATTCTATTTTGGACATAGCATGCCGTACTCACGGCTTCTGCCCAAAACCTATCAGGTAGGTCATATTCGTTCAACATGGTCCTAGCGGCTTCTTGTAGAGTTCGGTTTTTTTGCTCCACTAGGCCATTTTTTTGTGGGGTCCTAGGGCAAGAGAATTCATGGTGGTATCCGTTTAGGTTACAGAAGTCGGTGAACCTTTGATTTTCGAATTCACCACCATGATCGCTTCTAATTCTGTTAACCTTAAGGTTTTTTTGATTCTCGATTAATTTGAATAAATTGATTAATTGATCTAGGGTATCATTTTTATGTTTGATGAACCTAACCCAGGTAAACCTGGAGTAGTCGTCAATTATGACTAAGCAATATTGACTTTTATTGAGTGACTTGGCTCCATGTGAATCGAATAGATCCATATGCAGGATCTCAAGTACACTTGAGGTTCGTTCTTGGTTAGTTAACTTATGTTGTGTCCTAGGTTGTTTTCCTTGTTGACAAGCATTACAGATTTTATTAACCAAATTGTTAAGGTTAGGTAAGCCTCTCGACTAGGCCACTCGACTCATCTTGTGGGCCGAGTCTTGGGTGCAGTGACCGAGTCGTCGGTGCCACAACCATGATTCCTCTTCCTGTGTCATAAGACATTTGGCTGAGGATTTGATTAAGTTAATTGTATAAATGTTATTTGTCCTAGTTCCTTTGAGTATTGTTTTAGCTGTTTCATTTGTTTTAATTACACATTCATTTTCTAAAAATACGACCTTATAATTATTGTCACATAATTGGCTTACACTAAGCAGGTTATATTCAAAATTCTCTACAAGTAGTACATTTTTAATAACAAAATTCGAGTTAAGCTCGATATCACCTGATCCGATGATTTTGAGCTTGTCGTTATTCCCAAAGGCTACCGATCCTCGTCGTTTGAATCGAAGTTTCGCGAATTTGAGTTGATCCCCGGTCATGTGTCGGGAGCAACCGCTGTCTAACATCCATTGATCCTACACACAAGGTGGTTGGATTGGATGTTAGATTATTATATTTTTTAAAAAAAAATTGGTTGTAAGTTGTTAAACCTAGGTCATCTCACCGGAGTCTATATGATCAAGCATGTTATACTTATGTGTTCTTTGTGAGATGACTTCCAATTAAGTTGATTAAGTGCATTTATATTTAAGTAATGTTAGATTTGGATTTGACCCTAGGCTTGTCAAGTTTACCTTTTCAAGATCATGGCTTCCAGGTCGTGGCGAGGCACAGGGGCCTTCTTTTATCGGATCATCGACCACTTCCTTAGACAAAGCCATTTTCAAGAAAATGATGACTTGACTCACCTAAAATTATTTCCTCGTCTAACTAGTTATTTTTGAAAAGAGGCTCCCCGAGGCTCAATCTTTTCGAAGGATTTTAGTTGATTATTTGAAAAGAGGCTCCCCGAGGCTCAATCTTTTTGAAGGATTTTAGTTGGTTATTTGAAAAGAGGCTCCCCGAGGCTCAATCTTTTCGAAGGATTTTAGTTGGTTATTTACGTGTTCTAAGTGAGTTCACGAAAGAAAAAAAAATCTAAGCATGCAATTTCTAAGTTAAAACACAAACATGTTTTGTACTGGCTCCCCCTAGACCGTTGAATCGGTTCGGTCTATCCACATAGTGGATTTGGTCCTTGGGAACCCAATACGAGTTGGATCCTAGAGTTGAAATCAAAGTGGTCTTAGGGACCCATGTTTGGACACATTTTTTATGTCTACTTACAATTGACATATACGACTTATTGGTCGTGTTTGAGCTAAACCCTAGTCCGGCCTTGTTGTACACGGCCCTTTGCGATCCAAGTAGGAGGTCAAGTCCTTTGGATCCCAAAGTAAACCTTTCCAATGTATTCCTAAGATCTTCGACTTGACTTTTCAAGAGTGAGTTCTCAACTTCGAGTTTTTCAACCCGAGTTGAGTCCTTCTCTTGAACTCGACTAGTTGAAGAGGTTAGGGAGACCTCGTGTTTGTGGAGTTTAACTTCCTCAACCAGGGTCTCGACCTTGGACTCGGACTTAGCTAACTTCCTAGACAAAAACCTAACCGTATTATGTAAAGTATTAAATAAGGTTCGACTCACCTTAAGGGTATCTTTTGAACCGGATGCGTATCCGTGGCTTGACTTGAAGGTAACCGTGGTCGAGTCATCCTCGTGTTGACTCAAGTTCAGGTTCGGTCTCCGTGTCGGACTCAATCGATTTCTCCATGAAGACGTGGTCTTCATCTTCTTTGGATGACGCTTCTTCCCATGTCGCATTGAGGGCCTTCTTGTGCTTTGGTGCTTGGTGGTTGAGCTTGGGGCACTCGGACTTTATATGTCCAAACCTGTTACACTCATAACACCTAATATTAGAACTTTTAGGCTTACCTTGGTTGGGTCGAGTTGTGGTTCGCTTTTGTCCCTTAGCTATCCTTCAAGCTAGGTTCATTAGTTCGGCAGTCAATTCCGGGTCAACTTCTTCTTCGGACTCATCTTCCTCCTCGGTTGGTGGTGGCTTGCTTGCGATTTTCTTCTTCTTTGAACCTGCAAACAAGGCTATACCCCTCTCAGGTTCCGAGTTGGACTGCTCATGTAATTCAAAATCCGAAAAGAATTCATCTAATCTAAGTTTAGAAAGGTCCTTGGAGACCTTGTAGGAATCGACCATGGATGCCCACAAGGTAGTCCTCGGAAAAGAGTTTAGAACATACCTTATAAGGTCGCGGTTTTCGACCTTTTGCCCGATTGCGTGTAGGTTGTTGACTATGTCTTGGACACGGGCGTGGAGTTGCGTCGCGGACTCGTGTTCCTGCATTTTTAGTGTGTACAATTTATTGAACAATAAATCACGTTTGCAAACCTTAGCTTGATCCGATCCTTCGTGTAACTCGATCAGCTTTGTCCAAAGGTCCTTTGCGCTAATGAAGGGGCCCACGCGATTTAACTCCTCCTTGGACAAGCCGCATTGGAGGATTTGTGTTGCCTTGGTGTCGGCTTCGACTTGTCATTTTATCGCAATGGTCCATTGATCATAATCCAAGGAGTCACCCACTTCATTAGTCGGAAGTGTGAAACCCGTTTGGATTATGATCCACATCTCGATTTGGGTTTTGAGAAAGCATTCCATCCGACCCTTCCAATAACGGAAGTCATCTCCGTTGTAAAACGGAGGTCGAACGGTGCTAAAACCCTCGAGATGGGCCATTAGAACAAAAGACAAAAAGGGACGAAGACGAAGAAACTAGCAACGACAAAAACACAAAACAAGGTACCAAGACTCGCGTCTTGGATTAGTAGTGCGGGAGTAAATTTAACAAAGTGAAATAAATTAGAAATAAACAGAAATAAAAGAAAAATAAATCTGTGAAAAATGGCTAGATTGGTGGTTTCACCAAATCTTAGCAACCCCCGGCTCTGATACCAATTGTTGGATCGAAGCGGATCGCTAGAGGGGGGGTGAATAGCGATAAAAACTTTTCTTTTAAATCGTTCGATAGACAATTAAACGCAGCAGAAATGTAAATAAAAACTAAATGAGACAAATAGTTTTTTTACTTGGTTCGTAGCCTCCGGCTACTACTCCAAGGCCCTAACGGTCCTAGACCATGTACGGAGGGCAATTCACTAAAACACTCCTCCTCGTTGGAGGTAGGAGTTTTACGATTACAAAAGCCTTCGAAGCAAAAAGATAGAGAGACAAACCCTCTCTTCTATTAAAGTAAAATGCAACGAAAATCCTCGATTAAAAAGAATTTCAATATTGAAAGCAATAACAAATTAAGATTATACCAACAACTAAACAAAAGAAACTTTAAGCTAGGGTTGTTGGCAGCACTTCGTTGTTGTAGAGTCGTCGGAGAGTTACAGCATAACGGAGGCTTTTGAGCACTTAAAATTGAGGATGAAACCCTAGGTTTGGCCCTCCTTTTATAGCCTTTAAGCCCCTCAACGAATGGGTCTTCAACCAATCACAAATGGGCACAAAACTCCTTGAAAAATGGTGATAAAGCTTGACTCCTCGAGGCTGATTTTTGACCACCGGTTGAACTGGCCGGTTGAACTGATGGCCAGGATTTTTGACTACAATAAAGAGTTAACTCAAAATATAAGTGGATTCGACCGCCACTTGCAGTCCGATCTCAACATAGACCTTCCATGGGAAGTCTTGGGTCGGATCGTCGCCTAAGATCATCCCCGTAAAGAGGATACGACCTCACTTACGCTCTCACACACGAGCTTACCTCGATACTTACGTGTCGCTTTTGCTTCCGGCCTTCCACTCGATTCCTTCGGCTCCCTCCGAAGTAACTCGAGTGTCGCCCGACCACCGCGGCTTCCTCCGGGTGTCGCTAGCCTTTAGCTCCAGCATTGAGACTTTTCTGCACACTTGATTTAGCTCGTGAGATAACAATATAAGCTTAACTTTATATCGTTTGCTATAATCAAAACTTAGGTTCGACTTAGGTGCCCACTGCACCAACAGATAAGAACCTACTACTCAAGGACATTATTATATTTAGTTATTTGGCACCAATACAAGTAAATATAATAACCATGCCTTTATAAATAGGAATATGATACAATAAAGTCCATACAACAATCATCACATGATTGGCTCTAGGGATTTCACTAACACGATTATGAGGAGACCTTTTCGCTGGTAGTCATGCTTAAGTCTATCCGGATTCTATTATGTATTGCTGCTCATACGGATTATGAGGTATGACAGATGCATGTCAAGACAGCTTTCCTTAATGGAAGTCTTGAGGAAAACATCTATATGAAGCAACTAGAAGGATTCATGGCAAAGGGTAAAGAGCATCTTGTGTGCAAGCTTAATCGGTCCATTATGGATTGAAGCAAGCTACGAGATCTTGGAACATTCGCTTTGATGAGGTAATCAAATCTTATGGATTTATTTAATGTCTGGATGAGTCTTGTGTATACAAGAGATGTGACGGATGTTCGTGCAATTGGCCCAGGTTGACTCGAGTTTGACTCGAGCAGTACCTTGATAGTATTTTGATGATAGACAAAACTCATGACATGGAATTGTCATGGGAAAGTCCAACATGGGGTTGGCATGGAAAATCCAAGCATGGAGCTTGGTGTGGAAGTCCAAGGGGGAAGCCGTGCGCTTGGTGCTTGGCATGGGAAATCCAAAGCATTGCGAAACCGTGCGCTTGGTGCTTGGTGAGAAATGCATTGCGAAGCCGTGCGCTTGGTGCAATTGGGAAGTCTTGAGAACTTGGCAAGTTCACTAGGCTCGGGTCCTTGAGTCGGATCATATATAGATATATCATGGCATGGAAGATCATGGGTGAGCATGAACAAGGTTTGGCCGAAACTTTCAAGGGGGGATCTTACAAATTCAAACCCTAATTCAACTTGTACAAGGTCTAACTAACATCATGCTAACATCATATACATATATATCATGGCATGGAAGATCATTGGTGAGCATAAACTTATCATGGCCGAAACATCAAAGGAAGGTTTGTAAGAATTCAACACCCAAACAACTTACACAAAGCCTAACTAACATCAGGTTAACATCTTATATACATGTAGCAAGGCATGGTAGGTCATTAGTAGGCACATACATGATCTTGGCCGAAACCCTAGTGGAGGTTTTTAAGGGTTCAAATGCTCAAACAACTTACACAAAGCCTAACTAACATCATATTAACATCTTATATACATGTAGCATGGCATGGAGGATCATTACAGGACATGAACATGGGTTGGTTGAAACCCTAAGGGAGGGTCTTTGGAAATCTACACCCAAACAACTTGTGCAAAGCCTATCTATCAACATGTTAGCATCATATATATATAAAACATGGCAAGGGGAATCATTGGTGATCATGAACACATCTTGGCTGAAACCCTAAGGAAGGGTCTTAGGAAATCACCCCCAAACAACTTGTACAAAGCCTATCTATGAACATTTTATCATCATATACATATAAAAAATGGCATGGAGGATCATTAGAGGACATGAACATGGGTTGGCCGAAACTTTCAAAGAGGGGTTTGAACTCAAACACTCAAACAACTTGTACAAAGGCTATCTATCAACATGTTATCATCATATACATATAAAACATGGCAAGGGGGATCATTGGTGAGAATGAACATGTCCTGGCCGAAACATCCAAGGAAGGGACTTAGGAAATCTACACCAAAAACAACTTGTACAAAGCCTATCTATCAACATGTTAACATCATATACATATAAAACATGGCATGGAAGATCATTAGAAGCATAAATGGGGTCTTGGCCGAAACTTTCAAAGCATGATCTTAAGAAATCAACAATCGAAACAACTTGTACTACAGGTGAGGGGATTACTTACATCCTGTCGCTTGTTTAGTATAAGGATATACCCTAGGTGGTGCCAAGACAAGAGCTCTTTTCTTGCTTCTTGAGTTTTCTGAAATGGGAGAAAGGAGAGGGAGGCTTTCGGTGGAGGAAGAAGAAATGAAGAAGAGAAGGATACTTGTGGTTCTCTTGTCTCCTCATTACCCCTATTTATTCAATTGAAGGTGTCCCTTTGCCTACCCTACCCTTATCTATCATTTCCCTTACCCTTCTAACATCACACCCCTGCTGGGTTTCTGGTTATCAAATGCATCTTAAGGTTTAGTTATCTGCTTGGAGGTTAAGGGTTAAAACCCTGGGCCATGCATCCTTTTTGACTGTATTTTCTTTTATTTTTGAAAGAGCCCACATAAAGCCCATTATAATCATGCAACATTCTTATAAAATTTGCTAGAAATTTTATGGGCGTTACAGCTGGCATCGCTGTAACCCTTTACAGCTAGCACCTCATCGCCTCCAAATATCAAGAAATATTCTTTAGTCCTTCTCAAGTACTTAAGAATATTCTTGACTTCTATCCAGTGACGCTCACTTGGATCTGACTGGTATCTACTCGTCATGCTCAAAGCATACGAGACATTAGGACGAGTACCCAACATGTCGTACATTATAGATCCTATACCAGATGCATAAGGGATCTTATCCATGCGGTCTCTCTCCTCTTTAGAAGAGGGACTTTGAGTCTTCGAAAGACTCACACCATGTGACATCAGCAGAAGTCTCTTCTTGGAATTCTGCATGGAAAACCGTAGTAATATTGTGTCAATGTATGTACTCTGACTTAGGCCAAGCAATCTCTTAGATCTATCTCTATAGATCTTGATGCCTAGAATAAAGGCTGCTTCACCTAAGTCCTTCATTGAGAAGCACGTCCCTAACCAAGTCTTCACAGACTGTAGCGAAGGGATGTCATTCCCAATGAGTAGTATGTCATCTACATACAATACAAGGAAGACAACTGTGTTCCCATTAAATCTCTTGTAGACATAGGGTTCATCTTCATTCTTGATGAAACCAAATTGTTTGATCGCATCATCAAATCAAAGATTCCATCAACTAGAAGCTTGCTTTAGCCCATAAATGGACCTTTGTAACTTGCATACTTTCTCAGTATGCTATGGATCCACAAAACCCTCAGGCTGTGTCATGTACACATCCTCGAGCAAGTTTCCATTCAGAAATGCGATTTTGACATCCATCTGCCAGATATCATAATCGTGGAATGCTACAATAGCAAGCATGATCCGTATGGACTTAAACATCGCCACTGGAGAAAAGGTTTCATCATAGTCAATACCATGAATTTGCTTGAAACCTTTAGCCACCAATTGGCCCTTATAGGTATGTGTAAGTCCATCCATCTCAGTCTTTCTTTTAAAGACCCACTTACACCCAATGGGTTTGATGCCCTCAGGTGGATCAACCAAAGTCCATACTTGGTTGGTGTACATGGATTCCATCTCTGATCTCATAGCCTCTAGCCATTTCTCAGAATCTGGGCTGATCACAGCTTCCTGATAGGAGGTAGGCTCATTCTCAATGAGCATAACATCATCATGGTCACACAAGAGAAATGAGTATCTCTCAGGCTGAGGACGTACCCTATAAGACCTGCGAAGAGGTAGGTCTACCTGAACAGGTGGTTGTTCCACAACTCTTTGTGCAACAATCTCATCACTCACAACACTTTGTGGTTCCTATTCAACATCCATCAAGGCCTCAGTGCTATGGTCCTTTATCTTGAATTTCTTCAAGATCGAACGTACTCGCACTAGTTTTTCTGGAAACAAAATCCCTTTCTAGAAAAACCCCAGTCTTTGCCACAAACAATTTGTGTTGACTGGGAATGTAGAAGTAATATCCCTTCGTGTCCTTGGGATATCCAACAAAATAGTACTTATCGGATTTGTGTCCCAGTTTGTCTGAGACTTGACGTCAAACGTAAGCCTCACAACCCCAAATCCTCATTAAAGATATCTTGGGATTTCTCCCTATCCATATCGTATATGATGTCTTTATGACAGCCTTGGATGGTACCCGGTTAAGTGTGAAGGCTGCTGTGTCTAGAGCATATCCTTAAAAGGATATAGGAAGATCTGTGTGACTCATCATAGATCGTACCATATCTAATATGGTACGATTCCTCCTTTCGGATATACCATTTCACTGTGGTGTTCCAGGAGGAGTGAGTTGGGATAGAATCCCACACTCAACTAGATAGTCACGAAACTCATGGCTATGGTATTCACCTCCTCAATCTGATCGAAGTATCTTAATACTCTTGCCAAGCTAGTTTTGTACTTCATTCTTGAATTCTTTGAACTTTTCAAAGGATTCTGATTTATTTGTCATGAGATACACATAACCATATCTACTGAAGTCATCAGTAAATGTAATGAAGTACCTGTAACCACCTCTAGAAGTAACATTGAAAGGGCCACATACATCACTATGTATAAGTCCTAACAAGTCTGTTTCTCTTTCGTTGTGTCCACTAAAGGGAGTATTGGTCATCTTGCCTAAAAGGCAAGAATCGCATGTCTCATATGATTCAAAATCAAATGAGTCCAGCAGCCCATCCTTATGGAGCTGAGATAAGCGACTCTCATTTATGTGACCTAAGCGACAATGCCAGAGATAGGCTTGGTTCAACTCATTTGACTTGAACCTTTTGGTACTTATGTTATAGATGGGGCTCTCTAAGTCTAGAAAGTAGAGTCTGTTCATTAGAGGTGCACTACAATAGAACATATCATTTAAATAAACTGAACAACATTTGTTCTTTATTATAAATGTAAATCCTTTCTTGTCCAAACAAGAAACCAAAATTATATTCTTAGTTAAAGCAGGCACATAATAACATTTATCTAGTTATAGTAGAAGCTCAAATGGCAGAGATAGATAATAAGTTCTTACAGCAACAACAACAACTCTTGCTCCATTGCCTACTCATAGGTCCACCTCGTCCTTTGTCAATGCCCTATTATTTCTCAGCGTCTGCACATTGGTATAAATATGAGATGCACATCCAGTATCTAATACCCATGATGAAGAAATAGATAGATTCTTCTATAACATTTATACCTGAAGTAGAAGTCTCACTTCTCTTCTTCTTAAGATCTTTCAGGTATGCTTTGCAGTTATGCTTCCAGTGTCCAGCTTCCTTGCAGTGGAAGCAAGTCCCTTTTTTAGCCACCCCTCCTTTGGGTTTCAGTTCTTTGCCTTTGCCCTTGGCTTGGGACTTTCCCTTACCTTTAGGCTTGCCCTTGCCTTTCTTCTTTTGCACCATCAAAATGGAGTCAGATTTTCCCTTCTTAAGGTTGAGCTCAGCAGTTCTCAACATGCTGAGCATCTCAGACAGTGGCTTATCAATTTCATTCATTCTGTAATTCATGACAAATTGATTGTAGGTTTGTGGCAAAGATTGCAAGATCAAGTCAGTGGCCAGCTCTTGGCCAAGTGGGAATCCCAACCTCTGTAGATTCTCAATGTACCCAATCATCATGAGTACATATGGACCTACGAGAGTCCCTTCTTGCATCTTAGACTGAAATAATGCCTTAGAGATCTCATATCTCTCATTCCTTGCTTGTCCTTGATATAGTTGACAAAGATGTTCAACCATATCATGAGCATTCATGAACTTATGAAGCTCAGAGTTCATGGTCTCGAGCATGAGGCATGATACATCTAATTCATCATCTTGATGCTTCTTGTAAGAATCTTTGTCAGTTCGCGAGGCAGTGGCAGGAGGTGCCTCCGGAATGGGCTGCTCCAGGATGTACAGTTTTCTTTCTTGGGTGAGAACGATTCTCAGGTTCTTGTACCAGTCCAGGAAATTATCTCCATTGAGCTTGTCCTTCTCAAGGACAGAATGCAGGGAGAGAGTGTTCGTGTTTGTCGACATGGTAATCTACAACATACACAATGCAAAAAATTAATATCATATTCCATTTATCATTTAATTAGGCCTTTAATCAAATGGTGCTCCCACTGAATTATAGGACTTTTGTAGAATCGAGTTATGGATGTTGTCAAACCACATTACTAGATTCATACAAACATGCTATAATTCTTGCGGGACATGATCCACATCATACTAGACCTTGAGTTAGCTTTGGCTAAATCGTCCAAGACTTAGTATGATCGGTAGGTAACACATTACCGATTACATCTCTATGCAACTCTTGTTTATAGGATCAAGACCCACATTTACAAAAGACCTTGAGTTAGCTTTGGCTAAATCGCCAAAGATTTAGTGTAAATGCAATCTTATCCTATCTTTTCAACGGATGGAATATGCCTATAGTTCTACTCGATCCAATTGAGTTAATTAGTTTTTACTCAATCTAATTGAGCTTACTCTAACCCAAGCCATGATAGGCGGGACCAAGATTGTCCCTCCGCACCCTACCAAGATAATATGCATTGCTCTGCTTTGGCAGATTCAACAACTACAAATGATCGAGGTAGTGATGGGTATCAAGACTTGGTAGGCATTTTTGAGTTGATTCGATTAAGATCTAATCTAATCGTGAATGTGTATCATATACGCATCAAGGCCTTTATTACCCTACACTAGCATGCATCACATACATACAAGCAATATACTAGCATGCATCATATACATACAAGCAAAATATTCTAGCATGCATCATATACATACAAGCAAAATTTACTAGCATGCATCACATACATACAAGCAAAACAAATATATATATATATATATATATATATATATATATCTAAATTAATTGTGATGTGGTCATAGCCCTACTACAATCTTCTCAAGCCAATGAGAAGATCGGACGGTCAATCTAGGGTTAGCGGCTTCTCCAAGTGCCTCCATTGACTGCCATGTGTCGTCGGCTCCCTCCTCGTAACTCCGTCTATAAGTGGACTTTCCACCGCTCCATTTTGTACATTAAAAATATGAAACTCGAGTTACATTCGAGTCTAAAACTATTTACAACTAGAATTTTAAAAGAAGAGGCACGACGCACAGGTCGCATACCCTATACAATATGCACAACCACAAAAACGGCACACAATCCATATTATTAATTACAACACATTTATCATCCAATCATATTGGGGTTCTTGGGCCATAACCATCACATAATTATACATAATTCTAAATTATGTATTTTATATAATTTTTTTATAATTTTTCCTATTTTTTTTTAATTTTACGAGTCACATCTCTGTAATGGTCCCGCTAAACGGTTTCCGGGCGCGATCTCGGGACAATGCCCCTTTCGGGGTTAGGGGAAGCACCCCTACTTGAAAAATAAACTTTGAGAGTGTCCCATTTAGATCTTACAGTGACTTAAGTCGCTGTCTCAAAAACTTAAAGCGAGATTTCGCCATTCCAGAGAGTTTTTCTCGGTGGTTGAAGCCTACAAGTGTCCCAACACTTGTTGCTTCGACTCTTCGAGAAAAATACCCAAAAAATATATAAAAATTGGAAATTTATAGAAACTTAAAAATCTGTAATTTTTATATCTAATACAAAAACTACAAATTTAAAACACATACATGCTTCGCACGTGGCTTTGATACCACTGTTGGACTAACTGAGCCGTAAAAACCGCTTTTTTGCATTGTGAAAACCTCGGAAGCCCAGCCACGGATCCATGTGAAGATATATAAAATAAATTCATGTACGTGTTATGCAAACCTAGATCTACCTTAGATCTACATGATGATAGCGTTACCCTCGTAGCGATGCCCTTTGCTTATCCCGCTTGTCCAAATGCTTTGCCGGATCTCGAAGAGTGTCAAGTGTACACTCTTCTACAAGTATCCACACAGACAAATGGTGGAGAAGAAACCTTAGAGTGTGCTAGCACCCTTGAGGAATCTCGGCAAGAAGATGATGAGGGAGAGAGCTTGAGAGGACCAACCAAGGAAGATGATGTTATTTCCAATAACTTCACACACTAATGCAAAGTGGATGGCCACTTCTATTTGGGGGGTTACTGTTAGTAATATATGAGAGATGTCCTAAGGCAATCGCCTTATGTTTGAACTATTTATATGATAAATGAAGATTCACTATTTGAGTATATATATTTTCATGTATTTGATTAGATCTTAAACTCATTTACTGAATGTCCACGATACGATTCACAGCATGAGAGAATTTGTGATTCGATCACAACTAGTGAGTATCTCTACATGTGTAATTGTGATGTATCGAAATTATCCCTAGTCGATGAATTGATGGATTTGGACACCATCGATTCTGTCGAGACTAGCACGAGGTATACTCCTTGGTGTATCCAAGCAGCTGATTTTCACTGCCTGGAGACATTGTGATGTCCGGAGTTAATCGTGGATGCTAGTTATGGTAACTAGTTCATTGGATTAACTAGTCGTAAGACTTCATATGGTTCTCTGCATATATAGATATGTCAATGAAGTTCTTACTGTAGCTTAAGTGCGATGTTCCTTTGACTTGCAGTATTCAAGTCATCTTGATCATAGAGACTTATGCTTTGACATCTTAAGCAAGCATCTCTGAGGAGATGTGGACCCGGGATGATTGGGTATAAGTCGAAGTGATCGAAGGTGTTTGAATAGCCTATAAAAGATTCACCACTCCTTGCGAGGAGATGTATACCCATGGCCTCTCGTCGGATTGTTACTAAAGTCTTTGGCCAAAGCATTACATGTTTAGAGTAAGGTACTCTTGGATACATGTGTAGTAACTAGAATCACGAGGATGAGGAAATGATACTTGGGCTAGGTGTGACGTAGTCAACCTAGTGGGGACTGACACAATAGACCATGTCCTGAACCGAGTGGGTATAAGATGAGTGAAGGGAATGGGGTACGATTCATTGTAGCTGCTGAAGGGTTTCAGAAATAGTTCTGGATCAACCGTTGATCTTTTCGGTTAATTGGGGATCATGATGTACTACTAGGTGCCACTCATATCGCTCTATAATTAATGATTAATTATAGACGACCAACATAAACCGAAAACCTATTTTGTCACACGCACAACGAGCATAATCCGAAGGATTTAAAACGAGCTTGAGAATGAGATTCTCAGACCGAGAGATACTAGGTTTGGTTGGACAAAACAAGGAGTGAGCATGAAATCGTTTCAGTCGCAATGGAATCGTGGATGGGCCGTGTCTTATGAAGACATGATGGATGAACCAAATTTGTTTGCTTCTAATCCAATGGTGGAGAATAAACCAAAGGGGTTTGGTTTGTTTTAAACGAATGAACCAAAGTTGGTTCGGTTCGTTTTAACTTAAAATAGACCAATTCGGTTTGGTTTATTTTAACTTAAATTAATGGAGCGGGTTAACGGGCTTTTGGTTATGATCCGATAACCATTAGGAGAATTTGTTCACTATAAAATAGGGCTTAAGGGTTTTGTGAAAACCTAATCCAAGCAATCCCTAGTTGCCGCCCACCTCTCCTCTCCTCTAGTGGTTGGCGCCCAACCCTAGCCGGCGCACAGCCTTGTGCCGCCATCCAAGATCCTTGCCGGCATCCAATCTTCAGCCGGCGATCGTCCGGCGACCATCCGGTGATCTTCCTTGGCTTCGGCGACACAGTGAGCATCTAGCTTCCTTATTTGGCCGGCACTAATCCTCCACCAAAGCTGTCAAGTTTTCTGGACAGCTTGTTTATTTCGTGTCGGAGCGTCATTTGGATGATGTTTGGAGCTCCAACAGTGGCTACTTTGCCGGAGATTCGATCTCCGGTAATCCTCAGAGGTGGAGGACGAAGGATTTGTTAAATGGTTGGCGAATACCTCTCCGGATAAGCGAGTTTTTGAGGACTCATTTTGAATCCGAATTTTGATTCGGATTGTGATCTTCTCTCGATCACATCGTCTTCGACACGAGGAAAGTGACTCGTACGAAGATGAGGCTCGTGACTTTGTGAAGTCATCCCGAAGATACTCGGCGTGGATACGGATAGAGGCGATTCTAGCGAGGATCGCTCTGGTTGATGTCTTTCCCGCTACACGTGATACGTCAGGTATACGTAGAATAAATTTCCTTTTATTGCAAAATTTGAAACTACGGTTATGTCTACACATGTTGTACTATGCATGCATATGGTGTGTGTGTTGTAACAAATTAGATTTATTTTTTTTATTTCTTCCGCTGTGCACATGTTTACGAAACATGTTCGAACACACACTCGCCGCGGTACCGAAAACCCAACAGTGGTATCAGAGCCCAGGTTGTGTTTCGATATAATCGTAAAATTATTTTGCGATAGTCGTAATGGTATTTATGGAAATTTTCTACTTTTGAAAAGTTAGAAGTATTTATGGAAATTTTTAATTTTGGAAAGTCTAGAAGTATTTATGGAAATCTTCTACTTTTGGAAAGTTAGAAGTATTTATGAAAATTAATATTTTCCATAAATAAAATTTTTGATTAGATTTGGAAATTTGTTTCCTAAATTAATCATGATTTGATTTAGGAAATCAAATCTTAAAATATTTTATTTCCATAAGTAGTTTTGATGATTTAGTAAATTTGTTTCCTAAATTGACTTAATCAACAGTTTCCACAAATAAAATATGTGATTAGATTTGGAAATTTGTTTCCTAATTTAATCACGATTTTATTTGGAGAATAAAATCTAAAACATATTTTATTTCCATAAATAGTTATGACAGAAAAGGAAATTTTGTACATGTCATAATTATATATCATGTAATTGCATTAGATGCATATCATTATGCCATGCGTGTCATGACATGTAGATGTATGCCATGTATGTCATGCCATATAGATAATAGTTATTTGCATGCAAAGAGGATGAGACATAAAAACCCTTACTCAATATTAAATCCTACACCTTCCATTAATATGGTTAGAACCAGAGTTCCGTTTCTTGTTTGGGTTGTTGGACTCTCTCCAAGCCCAGCTCGAACCCAAACATGTTCAAACCATGGAATAGTTTAATACTAATATGGTAAGAGTCAGAGGTCAATCGTTAGCTTTTGTTGTTGGACTCTCTCCAAGCCGGGCTAATTGGTTGAATGCGCTCTAATCATATTAAAACTATTTCTCGATTAATAGGTTGGCTTTAACTTGGAGCATCGGCTTGTTGGACTCTCTCCAAGGTCGATGTGAAGGGAGGTGAAGTTGGGTGCTATGCATATGATGCATACTTGTTAATGTGTTAACAACCCGATGTATGTGTGAACATTCAATTAGTTGATAGCACATTGTGATAGTTGCATATACATGATATGCAATCGGTATATTTGATACCTACCATCGTAGTTATGAATGGCTTGTTGGACTCTCTCCAAGGTTGTTCATATCTATGTTGGATATCAGCCCATTCGGAGATGGACCTACGATCTCCCGAAGTGATTTTAGGGTTTTTAAAATTTAAAAAATAAATGGGATTTATGAATATATATTGATGCATTTTAAAATCATTTTTTCATATATGCTCGTTTTGTATTTCTAGGTTAATTGATTGATAATGATGTCTTTGAATTTGCGCACTATTTTAGATTCAAACAAATTGACTGGGCCTAACTTCTTGGACTATCTTAGAAACTTGAGAGTTGGTCTCAAGGTTGAAAAGCTTGCGAATGTCCTCGAAGCGCCTCTTCCCGCTCGTCCTAGTGACAATGCAACTATGGACCAATTGTTGGCCTATCAGAAACATGTGACTGATTCTGAAATGATGAGTTGCATCATGCTAGCCGCGATGGTACCTGAGCTGCGGAAGCAACATGAGCATATGGATGCTCATACCATAGTCTTTCATCTTTATGAGTTGGTTGATGAGCAAGTGAGATTCGAAAGGCTCGAAGTCTCAAAGCTCCTCTTTACCTCTGAGATGCAAGAAGGTTCATCTATGGTACTGCTCAAAATGCTGAAGGCTGTGGAGCCTTTTGAGAAGCATGAGCAGGGGACGGTGCTATTAGTTGATTCCTCAAAGAAAGGTTCTAAGAGGAAATCAAAGGAACAACAAAAGGGGAAGAAGAAAAAGGCTAAGAAGGCAGAACCAGCACAAAAGGGAACTTGCCATCATTGTGGCAAGGAAGGCCACTGGCGAAGAAACTGCAAGATTTATCTTGAGTCCGTGAAGAAGAAGAAGAAGGCATCCGATGTCCCATCCTCTTCAGGTATCTTCATTATTGATTGTCATTCTATTTCCTTAGACACTTGGGTATTGGATACTGGGTGTGGCTCACATATATGTAATGACATACAGGGGCTAAGGAATAGAAGAAGACTCGTCAGAGGGGAGTCAAATTTGTGAGTTGGCAATGGAGCAAAGGTTGCTGCGGTCGTCATCGGAACTTATTTGCTGAAGCTCCCTAGTGGACTAGTCTTGGAACTAGACAATTGCTATTGTGTTCCTTCTCTAATAAAGAACATTGTTTCTATTTCCTTCTTAAATAGAAATGGTTACCATTTGATATTTAGTAACAATTATTGTTATATAACTTTGAATGGCATACTTTATAGAACTCGAACTTTGAGCAATGGTATTTATACGTTGGACGTATCTAGTGACATTTTCAATATCGAAGCGAGCAACAAGCATGCACGAAAGGATAATCAATTAGACTCCTATATGTGGCATTGTCATCTTGGCCATGCAAGCAAGAAATGCATGTTTGAATTACACCGATGTGGAATTCTGGAATCGTTTGAATTGGATTCATATGATACATGCGAATCATGCTTAAAAGGTAAGATGACTAAGTTACTTTTTACAGGAAAAGGTGAATGAGTGGGAGAGTTGCTAGGTCTAATACATGCTGATGTATGTGGACCTATGTCAACTCAAGCTTTAGGAGGCTATAGCTACTTCATTACCTTCACCGATGATCACTCACGGTTTGGGTATGTGTTCTTGATGAAACACAAGTCTGAAGCCTTTGAAAGGTTCAAAGAATTCAGAAATGAAGTAGAGAAATAACATGACAAGAGTATTAAAATACTTCGATCGGATAGAGGTGGTGAATACTTAAGTCAAGAGTTTCTAGATTATCTAAGAGACAATGGTATATTGTCTCAATGGACTCCTCCATATACACCACAGCATAATGGTGTATCTGACAGGCGTAACTGGACCTTGTTGGACATGATCAGGTCAATGATGAATCATGCGAATCTTCCCAAGTCCTTTTGGAGCTATGCACTTCAGACAGCTGTTTACTTGTTAAACAGAATGCCAACCAAGGTAGTCTCTACTACTCCGTATGAGATATTGAATAGTAAGAAACCTCATGTATCTTACTTGAAGATATGGGGTTGTCCTGCTTATGTGAAGCGGACTGTATCAGACAAATTGGATGCTAAGTCTGATAAATGTCTATTTATTGGATACCCTAAGGAAACAAGGGGTTACCAATTCTATCATCCTATGGAACAAAAGGTGTTTGTTTCAAGGCATGCTCTGTTTCTAGAGAAAGAGTTTCTCTTGCAAGAAAACAGTGAGAGTGTCATCGAGCTTGAGGAGGCTCGAGAGACTCAAATAGACATTGATGAGATACCTGGTGAAGTACAACAACCGATAACTCATAGTGATGAGCAATCGGTTGGACCTATTGAAACACCACATCTTCATAGATCTGGTAGAACACACAATATTCCTGAGAGATATGGATTTCTCGTAAGTGAATCGAACGATGTGTTACTCATTGATGATGAGGAGCCTACCAGTTATGAAGAAGTTCTGACAAGTTCAGAAAGGGATAAGTGGCTTGAAGCCATGAAGTCAGAAATGGATTCCATGTATGAAGATCAAGTTTTAAACTTGGTTGACCCACCTAAAGGCATCAAGCCTATAGGGTGCAAGTGGGTTTTCAAGAAGAAAACTGACATGGATGGTAATGTGATTACCTATAAGGCTAGATTAGTGGCGAAAGGATATCGTCAAAAGAAAGGTGTTGATTATGACGAATCCTATTCGCCTGTAGCGATGCTTAAATCCATTCAGATGCTCTTGGCCATAGCGGCTCATTATGATTATAAGATATGGCAAATGGATGTGAAAACAGCTTTCCTTAATGGAAACCTGCTCGAGGATGTGTATATGATACAGCCTGAGAGTTTCACATCGGTCGATAAAACCAAGGTATGCAAATTACGACGGTCTATATATGGATTGAAGCAAGTATCCAAGTGCTGGAATATCCATTTTGATGAGACAATCTAAAAGTTTGATTTCTCACAAAATCCAGACGAACCTTGTGTGTACAAGAAGGTTAGTGGGAGTGCAGTCGTGTTCCTAGTATTGTATGTCGATGACATATTACTTATAGGAAACGATGTTTCAGTCTTACAGTCAGTTAAGATTTGGTTGTCCAAGACATTCTCCATGAAAGACCTGGGAGAAGCAACCTACATCCTCAGGATTAAGATCTATAGAGATAGATCGAAACAGTTGCTTGGTCTTTCGCAGTCTACATATATAGACTGAGTGCTAAAGAGGTTTAGCATGTCGGAATCCAAGAAAGGTTTCCTACCCATCAGACATGGGATACACCTTTCGAAGTCTATGTGTCTGTGCACACAAGACGAGAGGATTTGCATGAGTAAGATTCCCTATGCATCCGCAATAGGATCTATCATGTATGTTATGTTATGTATGAGCCCCGATGTATCGTATGCTCTGAGTGTCATGAGTAGATACTAGTCTGATCCAGGAATGGATCATTGTGCAGCTGTTAAGACAATCCTTAAGTACTTGAGAAGAACTAAGGATGTGTTTCTAATATATGGAGAAGGGGACATGGTGATACTCGGGTATACGGATGCCAGCTTCCAGACAGACAAGGATGATTCCAGGTCTCAGTCTGGATACGTGTTCACCATGAATGGGGGCGCAGTGAGTTGGAAAAGTTCCAAACAAGACACTGTAGCGGATTCTACCACTGAGGCAGAATACATTGCAGCTTCGGAAGCAGCAAAGGAAGCGGTTTAGATCAAGAAGTTCATTTATGAACTTGGTGTGGTTCCAGCCATTGTTGAAGCAATACCGGTCTACTGTGACAACAATGGAGCAATTGCACAGGCAAAAGAGCCAAGGTCTCATCAACAATCCAAACATGTGTTTTGCCGCTATCATCTGATCAGAGAGATCATTAGTAGGAAGGAAATACAAATCGAGAAAATCCCCACTCAAAGGAACTTAGCGCATCCTTAAACTAAGACATTACCTCAAAGTAAGTTTGAGGGTCATGTTAGAGCTTATGGTATTGGATATCGTAGCGATTGACATTAGGCCAAGTTGGAGTTTGTTAGTAATATATGAGAGATGTCCTAAGGCAATCGCCTTATGTTTGAACCATTTATATGATAAATGAAGATTCACTATTTGAGTATACATGTTTTTATGTATTTGATTATATCTTAAACTCATTTACTGAATGTCCACGATACGATTCACAGCATGAGAGAATTTGTGATTGGATCACAACTAGTGAGTATCTCTACATGTGTAATTGTGATGTATCAAAATTATCCCTAGTCGATGAATTGATGGATTTGGACACCATCGATTCTGTCGAGACTAGCACGAGTTATACTCCTTAGTGTATCCAAGCAGCTGATTCTCACTGGCTGGAGACATTGTGATGTCTGGAGTTAATCGTGGATGCTAATTATGGTAACTAGTTCATTGGAGTGACCAGCCGTAAGACTTCATATGGTTCTCTGCATATATAGATATGTCAATGAAGTTCTTACTGCAACTTAAGAGCGATGTTCCTTTGACTTGCAGTATTCAAGTCATCTTGATCATAAAGACTTATGCTTTGACATCTTAAGCAAGCATCTCTGAGAAGATGTGGACCCGGGATGATTGGGTATAAGTCGAAGTGATCGAAGGTGTTTGAATAGCCTATAAAAGATTCACCACTCGTGCGAGGAGATGTATACCCATGGCCTTTCGTCGGATTGTTACTAAAGTCTTTGGCCAAAGCATTACATGTTTAGAGTAAGGTACTCTTGGATACATGTGCAATAACTAGAATCCGTAGGACGAGAAAATGATACTTGGGCTAGGTGTGACGTAGTCAACCTAGTGGGGACTGACACGATAGACCATGTCCTGAACCGAGTGCGTATAAGATGAGTGAAGGGAATGGGGCATGATTCATTGTAGTTGCTAAAGGGTTTCAGAAATATTTTTGGATCAACCGTTGATCTTTTCGGTTAATTAGGGATCATGATGTACTACTAGGTGCCACTCATGATCATTCTATAATTAATGGTTAATTATAGACGGCCAACATAAACCGAGAACCTATTTGGTCACACGCACAATGAGCGTAATCCGAAGGATTTAAAACGAGCTTGAGAATGAGATTCTCAGACCGAGAGAAACTAGGTTTGGTTGGACCAAACAAGGTGCGAGCATATAATCATTTCAGTCACAATGGAAGCGTGGATGGGCCGTGTCTTACGAAGACATGATGGATGAACCAAATTGGTTTGGTTTTAATCCAATGGTGGAGAATAAACCAAAGGGGTTTGGTTTGTTTTAAATGAATGAACCAAAGTTGGTTCGGTTCGTTTTAACTTAAAATAGACCAATTTGTTTTGGTTTATTTTAACTTAAATTAATGGAGCAGGTTAATGGGCTTTTGGTTATGATCCGATAACCATTAGGAGAATTTGTTCTCTATAAAATAGGGCTTAAGGGTTTTGTGAAAACCTAATCCAAGCAATCCCTAGTTGCCACCCACCTCTCCTCTCCTCTAGTGGTCGGCACCCAACACTAGCCGCCGCCCAGCCTTGTGCCACCGTCCAAGATCCTTGTCGGCATCCAATCTTCAGCCGGCGATCCTCCGGCGACCCTCCGGTGATCTTCCTTGCCTTCGGCGACAAAGTGAGCATCTAGCTTCCTTATTTGGCCGGCGCTAATCCTCCACCAAAGTTGTCCAGTTTTCTAGACAGCTTGTTTATTTCGTGTCGGAGCATCGTTTGGACGACGTTTGGAGCTCCAAAAGTAGCTATTTTGTTGGGGATTTGATCTCTGGTAATCCTCAGAGGTTGAGGATGAAGGATTCATCAAACGGTTGGCGAATACCTCTCCGGAGATGCGAGTTTTTGAGGACTCATTTTGAATCCAAATTTTGATTCGGATTGTGATCTTCTCTCGATCACATCGTCTTTGACACGAGGCTAGTGACTCGTACGAAGATGAGGCTCGTGACTTTGTGAAGTCATCCCAAAGATACTCGGCGTGGATACGGATAGAGGCGATTCTAGCGAGGATCGCTCCGGTTGATGTCTTTCCCGCTACACGGTTATGTCTACACATGTTGTACTATGCATGCCTATGGTGTGTGTGTTGTAATAAATTAGATTTATTATTTTTATTTCTTCTACTGTGCACATGTTTACGAAACATGTTCGAACACACACTCGCCACGGTGTCGGAAACCCAACAGTTACATGCATGCATGTAACTCCAAGAGCAAATGGTTCTTGGTCTCCCTCATGAGGTGACACCCCATGATAAGTCCATGATGATGTGGAACATCATCATTGGTCGGCCCCCATGCCAAGTCATCATGACATGGCAATTGGTCATGTCAAAATTGACCATTCATCTTCCCTCTCAAGTCATGTCAAACTTGACCTATTATCTCCCATGGTTGATAAAATCTAACCACTTGATTCAAGTCAATTTGATTTAATGAATCTCTATTCGTTAATTTAAATTGACTCAATGAATCAAATCTAAATTAGACTCATTCAACACTTGAATAAAATTGAGTCTAACTCAATTAATTTAATTTGGATTTCTCTTAATCAAATTTGGTTCATCCCATGAACCTAATCCTCATGGTTCATCATATGAACCTAATCTCCATCTAATTGCCCTTTGTGTGTGACCCTATAGGTTCTTGTAATGTTGCCAATGCTCCTAAACCCATTTAAGAACATAAGCAATGAGTGGTATCTAGAAACACATCATTGCTACCCAAGTTACAAGAATGTTGAGATCCAACGTCACCTTTGTGACTACTAATTGTGACTCTCACAATATGTGACAATATCCCTCTATCCTTGACATCTAGATTGACCAACTGAGGCATAGATCGTGTCATCCTTGTTACAATATATATCTTGAAACCCAAGTAGACTCACTCTAATCAAATGAGCTCAATATCTCATATTGACTCATTTGGGCATGGTCATGCACTTCGTGGTCTCACTCTATCAAGAATAACGATGTCACTCCCGTCATATAGGAGAGATAGATCTCATCTACATCACTCACATCCCTCCGCATAATTTGTTATATACACAATAATCGCCTTTATAGTCCACCCATTTACGGGTGACATTTGACGAAGCCAAAGTCTGCAACTCCTTATATAGGAAACCATGGTGACTTTAGGTCCAAGGACTAATAGTCATACTAATAGTCACATGAAAAAGTATATGACACTCATATAACGATCCATGATACTTTCTCATGGCGGGTCATTCAGTATACATTCTCCAATGCATACCCATGTGTCAACTTGATATCTCATATCCATGACTTGTGAGATCAAGTCTTTGAGTTGACCTACATGCTAGTCTCTACGCATTAACATTGTCCCTGAATGTTAATACTTGACAAGGAATGATTAAGAGTAGTGTTCTCTATATCATCTCATTATCGATTCAACCAATCGATTGATATAGATAAGAACCTTCTACTAAAAGACATTATTATACTTAGTTATTTGTCACCAATACATATAAATATAATAACCATGCCTTTATAAATAGGAAAATGATACAATAAAGTCCATACAACAATCATCACATGATTGACTCTAGGACTTTCACTAACAACTTTAAGAGTAAATGCCAAAAAAAAGTCAAAAAGGCTCAACTGGCACCAAGGGCCAAAGAAAAGTCAAGGAAAGCTGGAGTCCAAATTTGTAAGAGCAAGGATCATATAGTATGCTTCAAGTGCCAAAAACGGGGACACTACCGAAGTCAATGCCCTAGGGGGATTCACCCTCAGAAGGGCAATGGAGAGAGTTCAACTGTAGTCGGAGCTAAGGGAAACCCTAAGGTAAATTTAAATAATGCCCTTCCTTTACGTAGTGTTAGAAAGCATGCTCATAATTTTAATGCACTTGCTATTTTTCATGAAAAGTATGCTAGAAATAGATTTTATTGCTTAAGTGCTAAGCATGTTAATTTACCTAAGGACTATGCTAGATCAACCTTACCTAAGGATAGGAAGGTAGAGAACAACAATTTAGGCATCAACCCTAAATGGACTAGACATATGCCTAGGAAGATGAAAATCTCAAGAGTCAATGAAAAATCAAAACTTGAGATATTAGAAATTGAAAATCAAGCTTTGAGGTCAAGGCTTGAAAAATTGGAAAATACCTTTCAAAAGATGAAAAATATGATTAATTGGTCAAATGAACAAAAATTAGGTTCTAGGAGGCAAGGTGCATCTAAGGACAGGTCATTAGAAAGGTACTAAGGGAAGTTATCCCTAGTGAGTACCTAGTAAACCCAAGGAGCTCCAATAGGTAATGGGTTCCTAGGAGCGTGATACCCTCACGCTAGATGGGTTTAGGGTGTGTCAACCTTGAATGAATTGGTAGTTAACCTAACCATGGTAAAGGTGAAACTTTAGAACATTTTCAAGGTTTTGGGATTCCTTGAAAATGAGGTTGAATTGTCCTAAAAGATTTTAGAATGTGCCAATGAATTTTATGGATGTTGAAAAATTGATCATATTTGACACAATTAGGTTAAGGGTCAATAGTATGCCATTTTTGGATTTTTGGCACATTTGGGAGAATGATCTATTATGGCAAATGTGGTCTTAATCCTAGAAATGACAATTTGAGCTTAACACTTGGGTATTATAAACCCTTGTATTTTATACTTGGCATGCCTTGTTTGCATTGTCATGTCATGACATCATATTTCATTTAATCATATAAAATGTCAGGATAATGTTTAGGTTTAATTTTTATGTCATGTTAGTGTTTAGATTTTATTTATATGCCATGACATCATGATTATTGGCTATGTGCTAATTCATGCTATCTATAATGCCATAATCATCATTCATGCATTTAGGATTAATTAAAATTGATTTAAGGACTATAACATGATTTGAAGTCTCATGTATAAGGGAATCAAATAGAGTTGCCTAGGAAAATACATGAGATCGTAGATTAAGAAAATGAAAATCTACATCTCACAAGAACACTTGACTTGGATGTGTATTGATACACCTATATACATGTGAGATGCTAAGAAGTGAGTCAAGTTCAAGGTGCATAGATGTTGCATCTAGATGAACTCAAACTCATCTCAATCATAGGTATAAATTATGAGGAAAGCTAGTATACAAGTTATGTATACTTAGCCCATAAACCATAATTGAAGGTTTTAAAAATATTTTAAAATCATTTTGAAAAACCTTGGTGAAGCATATCTTTTGATGGCAATCACCATTGAGAAGATTGGAGCAAAGTTGGATTAAAACATTGAAAGTTTCAATGCTTTTGAACTTTGTATTATTCTTTGAATTTAAAAGTTATTTTCTTAAAAAAAAACTAATTTTCCCCTATAATATTTGGCATAAGTAATGTGTGGTTGAAATTTCAAGATTTTTTTAATTTTCTAAAATTATTTATACATTTCTGAAGTTGGTCTGAAAATTCGATTTCAGACACCAGTCGAGGCAGTGCCTTAACTGGAGATGTTACCACTCTACTGAGAGCCTTCTCAGTAGACTATTAGCACTGTTTTGGCTTACCAATGTTGGTTTAAGCCATCTGATCATAACCCTAGGCTAGGTAACTACTCCGACACCTCTAATATGCTTAGATAAGCACTGAAAGGTTGAGATTTTCATTTGAAATGAATTAGAGAGTTAATTAGGATAAAAATAAAATTTTTTTAAGGGTTTTGAAAGTTCAAATTTGAACCTTTATCCTTATTTTCTATTGTTTAAGGTTCCTATTGCCTTAGGAATTCTCCAAGAACATTGTTGGTGCAATGGTCAAGAGGGAGTAAGCCTTTAGTAGGAGATTATCCATATAGGTATGAAGGATGATGGATTATGAAAAAGTGGGGGAAAATGGAAGATTGCTTTTCATTTAGTGATAGATCACTAAGGAAAATGAAGGCATTCCAGATGAATTTTGACCAAGGAGGAGAAGGAAGAATCTTATTGAAAATGAGACATGGTAAATCTTGGTGGACTTTTTGATGTGTGTCAAGAAGGGAGAGAAATGGAAGAGGTTATGTAATATATCGGGAAAAAAAATAAATTGAATTAAAAGTTTAATATAATGTTATATAATAATAATATAATTATAAATGAGATAAATAAATAAATAAATTTATTTATTTTATTAAAAGGAATTTAGTTATTTAAATTTGGGATAAGATTTTATTAGATTGGATGAGGTCTAATTAGTGTTAATCATTATGTGGATTAAGTCAATTAATATAAGGACATATTAATTAAACTCTAGGTTAAGATTTAAGGAAAAGGGTTGGAATTAGGGATTTACCCGTTTTCCTCTTTTCCTCCCTGTTCCTCTTCTCGCATCGTATCCGCTGGTGCCTTCTTCTCCGCGTTTCCCCTCTCCGCCACTGCTCACCCGAGCCGCACACGCCGACGGCCAATCTACCGCCTCCTCGCTATGTCTCTTCACATCTGCCAGTCGTCGCTGCTTCGCCGCTATCACATGCACGCCGTCGCTCTTGCGCGTTGCGCGCACGCGGCCAGTAGCTGTGACCTTTGCACGCTCGCCACCCACAACATCTCTCGCGCCGTCGACCCACATGCCCCCTTGCTCAGCCTCCTCGCCGCTGCGAGCAATGGCAACACTATCGACTTCCTGACTATCAGTTTTTCCTTCAGTGCCTCCATCACCACCAAGGTCGTGATCGTCGTGGGGATCACCGTCGTCAATGAAGGTGGGAAACTTCGCTTCTCACTTCAACTCGGTTGATTGTTCATGGCGATCCCTTCTACGTCCCCGGATAAAAAAAAATTATCCTTGACAAGGAGGGATCACCCAAGCTACCGTTTCATCGTCATGCTATTCGATTAGTGTGGTCACTTGAACAAACTTGTTGTTCAAACCACCAACCTCTATTCTACGAATAGCCGCGGAATAGACCATGTACAGATCGTCGACTTTTGTGTTTATATTTGAGGTCTAAGTTAATTTAACTACAAAATAGAATACACAACATGTATATGATTGAAAAACAATTATAGACATGTTAAAAAAGAAAATAGACAAGTGTTATACCTCTCGATCTTCTATTGTATGTCCTTCCTCCTTTTGGATGTCGTGTGGGCGACGATCTTCCAAAAGTAGAAGCCTCCTAGATCACCAATCTTCCTTCCTTGCTCGCTCCAAACAAGAGGAAATATATAATCAAAACTCTCCTCATTCCTTTACCCAACCACCAAGCACCAACCTTGATGCTTGCCGCCGGCCAACAAGAAGAAGAGGTGAGGAAGTGGGCGCCGGCTAAGAGCTCCAAGCAATCACCCTAACCCTTGTCTCCACCGGCCAAGGAGAAGAGGAGGAAGTGCATTGGATGCCGGCCAAGGAGAGGAGAGGAGAAGAAGGGCGCCGACCACCAAGGAAGAAGAAGAAGAAGGAAACTATTTCCTTATTTGTGGCCGCCCAACCTCCAAACCCTAGCCCCTCTTCAATTCTTGTTGCCGCCCACCCCCTTGCCTCCTTTTATAGAGTTAGGCATAAGCCTTGTTTTAATCTCCACCATTGTTTCTAGGGATTTAATTTCAACCATCGGATCTAGAGATTTAATCTCAACCGTCGTATCTAGAGATTTAATCTATACCATTGGATCTAGAGTTTTTTTTCCATCATTGGATCTAGGCTTCATGAGGTTTTAATAGGATACAATAGGGACCATGAGGAGGAGTTGGATCTTGGCCACCCAATGGATCAAGCCCACATAAAGTCTGATCCATTAATGATAATCTAATCCACTAAAGGATTATCATTGATCTACCTCACCAACCCCCATAAGATAATATGGGCTCCATATATTATTTGTACATTTATCTCCCCGTGTTTAAGATCTCAAATGTCCGTCGATTAATTAATTTACTGACAATTAATAAATCAACATCTAACTCCATGAGTAGTACCACTCAACCTTATCATCATGCCGGACCAAGTCCACCTGCAATGAAAGGATCTGCCACGTTATCCTCTAATGCAATCTTAGCCACAACAACTTCTCCTCACTTTACGATTTCTCGTATTAGGTGATACTTGTGCTCTATATGTTTACTTGCCTTATGGGCTCGTGGTTCGTTCAAGTTTGCAACTGCACCACTATTATCACAATAAATTGTGATAGTTCTGGGCAAACCAGGAATCACATCCAAGTCCATCAAGAAGTTCCTGAAACACACAGCTTCTTTGGCCACCTCAGAGGCTGCCACATACTCAACTTCCATGGTAGAGTTCGCCATGCATTTCTGCTTGACACTCCTCCATACAATGGCTCCACCCCCCAAAGTAAACACAAAACCTGAGGTAGACTTACTGTTATCCCTATCTAATTTGAAGTCAGAATCCGTGTAACCCACAAGGAGTAATTGATCTGCCTGGTATATCAGCATATAATCCCTAGTCCTTCTTAGGTACTTCAATATTTGCTTTACTGCAGTCCAATGTCCTTGTCCTGGATTACTTTGATATCTGCTAACCATGCCCACGACAAAGCAGATATTCAGTCTCGTACATATCATAGCATACATGAGGCTTCCTACTGCCGAAGAATAAGGAACCACCTTCATCTCTTCTATCTCCTTAGATGTTCTAGGACACATCTCCTTAGATAAAGGAACTCCATGCTTGAAAGGTAGAAAATCTTTCTTGGAGTTTTGCATGCTAAAACGATCCATAATGGTGTCTATGTATAAAGCTTGAGATAAGCACAGCATCCTTTTGCTGTGATCCCTTATAACCTTGTTCCCAAGGATGTGTCCCATTTCTCCCAAGTCCTTCACATCAAACTATTTGGACAGCCATACCCTTACGTCCAATAACACCTTGACATTATTGCCAATTAACAAAATGTCATCTACGTATAGTACAAGAAATACCACTACGTTTCCGTCACATCTCTTGTATACACAAGACTCATCCGGACTTTGAAAAAATCTATAAGACTGGATTACCTCATCAAAGAAGATGTTCTAAAATCTCGAAGCTTGCTTCAATCCATAAATGAACCGATTAAGGTTGCACACAAGATGTTCTTTGTCCTTTGCAATGAATCCTTCTGGTTGCTTCATATAGGTGTTTTCCTCAAGACTTCCATTAAGGAAAGCTGTCTTGACATCCATCTGTCACACCTCATAATCCATATGAGCAGCAAAACATAAGAGAATCCGGATAGACTTAAGTATGGCTACCGGCGAAAAGGTCTCCTCATAATTGGGAAGGGTTTTGCTTATCGAGTCCGTGAGGGGAAACTTCGCTTCCCACTTCACCTCGATTGCTTATTCATGGCGATCCCATCGATGTCCTTGGATTAAAAAATTTTAATCCTAGACAAAAGGGATTGCCCAAACAACCAAGTAATCATCGTACTATTCGTTTAGAGAGGTCACTTGAACAAACTCGTTGTTCAAGCGACCATCCTCTATTCTATGAGTAGCCGCGGAATAGACGATGTCCAGATCGCCGGTTTTTGTGTTTATGTTCGGGATCTAGGTATTATTTAGCCACAAACAGATTTATATCATGCTCACAATTGGAAAAACAAATACAAGCAAGTAACAAAAGAGAATAGAGAATAGGTATACCTCTCGATCTTCTAATGTATGACCTTCCTCCTTTTGGACGTCGTGTGGGCGACGATCTACAAAAAGTTGAAGCTCCTAGATTGCAAATCTTTCTTCCTTGCTCTTCCAAAGCAAGAGGAAGAATAGAAACAAGGCTCTTCTCCTTCCTATAGCCAACCAACAAGCAACAAGGGGAATCCTTGCCGCCGGCCAACTAAGAGGAGGAGATGATGATGGAAACTGACCAAGACACTAAGGGAAAGCCCTAAGTCTTATTTACACCACTCAAGGAGAAGGAGAAGAGAGGTTTGGATGCCGGATAATGGATGGAAAAGGCTGAAAAAACCTGCTGGGCACTGGCAACCTTTAAGGAAGAAGAAGAAAGGAATTACCTTTCTTATTTGGTGCCGCCAACCCCTAAACCCTAGCTTCCAAGCCTTGCCGCCCAAAACCCTAGCTCCTCTTAGATTCTTTTCCATGCCAACCCCTTCCCCTCCTTTTATAGAGTTAGGGATAAGCCACCTTTTAATCTCCACCATTGGTTCTAAAGATTTAATCTCAATCGTCGAATCTAGAGATTTAATCTCAACCGTCGGATCTTAGAGATTTAATCTCTACCTTTGGATCTAGAGTTTTATTTCTATCCATTGGATCTAAGCTTCATAAGGTGTTAATAGGCTACATTAGGGACCATGAGGATGAGTTGGATCTTGGCCACCCATGAATCAAGCTCACATGAGGATTATCATTGATATACCTCACCAACCCCCATAAGTTAATATGGGATCCATATATTATTTGTACATTTTCTCCCCGTGTTTAAGATCTCGAATGTCCATCGATTAATTAATTTACTGACCATTAATTAATCAACATCTAACTCCATGAGTAGTACCACTCAACCTTTTCATCTTGTCGGACCAAGTCCACCTGCAAGGCTTACATGATGAACCTTATGAGCTCCTCAAGGGGACATCATCATCCTAATATATAGGACACGATTTCCTCCTATAATCAATGACACACCATATAAATAATATCATCTCCAAACTTACCGAGCCTATCGATTTAATCTATAAATCTCGCCCATTGGTAAATCAAAGAGATGAAAACTAAGTATATGTGCCCGTTATAATATCGGGATTAAGAGCATGTAAAAAATAATATATGAGCTCTGATTCGATTATGTAGTCAACAATAAATCGAATCACCTCTAAGTCTGTCCTACTCAATACACACAAAGTGCACTAGTGTGATTCTATGGTCAAGACAAACCAATACCAAATCACACTACAACCATTCCGATGGTTTGTCTAAAGCTATCTCAGTTGTGAGCCTTTACTTATACTTTACAAGGAGCCGATAACATGATCTCCCGTGGGACACCACACACCATGTTATCTACAATGTAATGTATTAGACAATATTGCATAACCATAAAAATGCAAACAATGATCATGTGATTCTTATTTCAAAAATAAAGATGTTCATACAAAAGATAGACTTTTTAGTATACATCCTAACAATCTCCCACTTATACTAAAAGACTATGCTGTCAACATACTACCATACATCTGATTCCCATTCCCTCCACATGTCTATCAAAAGCTTGTTAGGGCAATCTCTTGTCGTAATATGGTTTTGATGGTATGGCAAAGGGTTTAAGTTAGTGTGTTATGTTGATTTGATATGTGCGTTGAAGTCATGCAGGACTTAGTAATTCGCACATGGAGCCGTGGCGAGTTTCACATCTCATGACTCGTGCCATGAGTCGGTGAAGGATAGCTTTGCGGAAGCTGTGCGCTTGGAGCATCCGAGGGACCGCCGGACGAGAAGCTTGGAGTGAAGCCGGAGGAAGTAGACTTCGAGGCAAGAGACGCGAAGGAGCATTGCAGAGCCATGCACCTGATGCTGCCGAGGGACGTGGCCGAGAACGAAGAGAACTTCGAAGGCGAGGGACTCCGAGAGATGAGAGTGAGCGTTTGTAACCCGAGGAAGGGTTGCTCTTAGGTGAAACTGTTAGAATGTATACTGAAAGCCTAGCTCTTCTTGTATGAACATTTTATTTTGAAATAAGAATCACATGATCATTGTTTGCACTTTATATATTTATTATATGTGTGTGCATATTGTCTAATATTTTACATTGTAGATAACATGGTGCTTGGTGTGGCACAGAAGATCATGTTATCAGTCCCTTATAAAATATAAGTAGAGGCTCACAACCAAGATGGTTTTGGACAAACCATTGGCATGGTTGTAGTGTAGCTTGGTATTGTTTTATCTTGAACATAGAGTTACACTAGTACACTTAGGTGTATTGAGCAGACCGACATAGAGGTGATTCAATTTAGTCTTGACTACATAATTGAATCGGACCTCGAGATATTATGTTGTACATGCTCTTAATCCCGATATAATACGGACACATGTACTTAGTATTTATTTCTTTGATTTACCAAAGGTGAGATTTAGATGGATTAAATCAATATGCCCTTAAGTTGGGAAATAATATTATTTACATGGTGTGTCGTTGATTATAGGAGGAAACCGTGTCCTATATATTAGGTTGATGATGTCCCCTTGAGGAGCTCATAAGGTTCATCATGTAAAACCAGCTGGTTGACTTAGTCAACATGATGATAAGGTTGAGTGGTACTACTCGAGGAGTTAGATGTTAATTAATGGATGATCAAGAAATCAATTAATTGACGGACATTCGATATCTTAAACACGGGGAGATTAATGTACAAATAATATATGGAGCCCATATTCATTTATGGGGGTTGGTGAGGTAGTTCAATGATGATCCTCTAGTGGAATGGAACATCATTGATGGATCAAGTTTGTGTGGTTCCGATCCATCGGGTGGCCAAGATCCAACTCCTCCTTATGGTCCCTATCGTAGCCTAATATAATCCTTGTGAAGTCTAGATCCAAGAATGTAAAACAAAACCCTAGAACCAACGGTTGGATTAAATCCATAGATCCGATGGTTAGGATGAAACCCTAGAACCAACGGTTGGATTAAATCCATAGATCCGATGGTTAGGATGAAACCCTAGAACCAACGGTTGGATTAAGTCCATAGATCCGATGGTTAGGATGAAACCCTAGAACCAACGGTTGGATTAAATCCATAGATCCGATGGTTAGGATGAAACCCTAGAACCAACGGTTGGATTAAGACCATAGATCCGATGGTTAGGATGAAACCCTAGAATCGACGGTTGGGATTAAATCCCTAGATCCGACGGTTGGGATAAAACCCTTGATCCGACGGTTGGGATGAAATCCTAGATCCTATGGTTGGGATGAAATCCTAGATCCAACGGTTGGGATCAAATCCCTAGAACCGACGGTGGAGATTAAAACCCTAGAACCGACGGTGGAGATTAAATCCCTAGATCCGACGGTGGAGATTAGAGGAGGCTGTTGGATCGAAAGTGTCGCTAGAGGGGGGGGTGAATAGCGATACGGTGTCGTTAAAAAAAAAACTTTTGCAATAAGTAAAAAGCAAGTAGAGAGTGCACAGCGGAAATATAAAGTAGACAAGATATTTTTACGTGGTTCACAATCTTTCGATTGCTAATCCACGGCCCTAGTGATCCTTGATCACGTACGGAGGGCAATTCACTAAAACCACTCCTCCTCGTTGGAAGTAGGAGCAACGATCACAAAAAGAAATCAAGGCAAAGGGACACTCCCCCTTTCCTTGTTACGATTAAAGCACAAAGACAATTTAAAGAAGTAGAACTTAAATAAATATACCGACAACTCTTATAAGTAGAAGATGTAGCTTTCGTTGTCGGCGGCACTTCGTCGTAGCAAATGTGAGTAGTAGTAGCGGCGTTACGACGGCGTGTTGAGAGCTCTTGATTTCTTATATATTTTTTGCTTGGCGTGAACATGTCTATTTATGGATATTGATCTATGAATTTAGACATAGGTAGTGTCCAAGGTGAGGTTCTTATACCCCAAGTCTTGCTCATCCACATCCTTTGCTCCAACTCTGATGAGGTGCTTCATCCAACCACCTTGTGCTGACTCAAGGATGAGGTGCTCATCCAACCACCTTGTGCCACCTCAAGGAGGCCTTCCGCCAACTTGAGGATGAGGTGTTTCATCCAACCACCTTGTGCCACATCATGGGAGCCAACCATCTTGTGCCAACTCTCAACTCATTTGCCACATATGGTGGTTTGCCAACCATCTTGTGCCAACTCACCTCATTTTGGGCGTCAACTTGGATGATGGTTTGGATGTCCACCTTGATGCCACATCACCCTTTGTACCAAAACACGAGTCAAGTCCAAATTCACCCCTTGAAATTCGAGCTTCTCGAGGTCTTCTAGAGAAATTTGGAACTTGACTAGCGGTTGGTTGTAGTCAAAGGGTTTTGGCTGCATACAAGTTAAGCTTAAAATATAAAGTATGATGGTTCTAACCATCGATCTCTAAACCTAGACCTTCCATTGGAGGTATTGGGTCGGATCTCCACGCTTAACGCCCGGCTTTCACACGAGCTTACCTTGTAGCCTCGCTTAGGTCTTCACCCGAGTACCTCGGCTTCCTCGAATCCCTGCGGCGTTGCCCGACCACCTCGGTTCCCACCGGTGTCGCGGACCTTCCTCAACTTTAGCATTTACGCACACTTAATTGAGCTCGTAAGATAACAAATATACCCTTAACTATTGAGCCTTTTGCCATAATCAAAATAGGTTCGACTTTGGTGCCCCTTGCACCAACAATCTCCCCCTTTTTGATTCATGGCAAACCGACACAAAAGTGAAGGAAAAATTAAGCTAGCGTAATGATTAAGCATGAATGAGCTAGCATAAAGATTAAATATGAATGAGCTAGCATAATGATTAAATATGAATGAGCTAGCATAATGATTAAATATGAATGAAATATTATTGTTTCAAGTTCTCCCCTTTGAGGTAACCTCCCCTTGAGAAGGTGAGTTCTTGAAAAATAATTTTACTCCCCCTTAATAGTTGCTTAAGTAATCGGAATTACTTAATATAAAAGGTAATAATTTTGTTTACTTTCTTCCCTTTTAATTTTGGTTAATTTTGGTTACTTTTGTGACTTTCTCCCCCTTTTGCCTTAACTCAAAAAGTTTGTAAATATATTTTAGGGTTTGTAAGTCCAAGCAAGTTCCCAATATATATATATATATATATATATATATATATATATATATATATATATATATATATATATATTTTTTAAAAATAATAATAAGCTTGAAAATATGTTCATCTAAAATGTACAACTCCGGTTGGACTTGATTGATATAGAATGATCAATAAGTCTTGAAGGAGTTGATTAATTTTAAATAATTATACTCCATGGTTCATGTCGATGCACTGAATCTACATCTGGAACCAGGAGTAAGGTCCTAACATCTCACGCCCGTCTACGTGGCTAAGTACACAAACACATTAGTCCTATGTGTTGTGAGATGTGTTGGCTCCTTAAATCTATAGGTATATGATTTCTAAGGTAAGACTTAGGCTAATTTCATAAAAGAAGCAAAATAGAGTACATATATAGAAAAATTTAAATCCTACTCTATTACGCACATACCTAACTTTCGTCTTAATAAACTAAATTCGCCGGGTAGTGGTTTGGTGAAGATGTCCGCTAGGTTTGATTTGGACTCAACATACTCTAGTTGTATAGTTCCATTAGTTACATGTTCCCTAATGAAGTGGTGTTTAACTTCTATATGTTTTGTCCTAGAATGACATATTGGATTTTTAGTTAAGTTAATTGAACTAATGTTATCTATGTAGGTTTTAATGTTGTTAAAGATTAAGCTAAAGTCTTGGAGAGTGTGCTTCATCCACAGTGAGAGACACACTCACCCATCGCATAGCGTATTCGGCCGGTGGTAGATAAGGCAGCAATCTTTGCTTCCTCTGCACAACTTCACTAGACTCGGCCGAGGATTTGACAACAACCACTCGTGCTCTTTCTATCGAGTTTACTACGGCATAGTAGTCAGATGGCCGATTAGATTAAACTCGGTAGATCTAGGGTACCAAATACCTCGTTTAGCGTGCCCTTTAGATATCTAAGGATACGCTTGACTAGGGTTAGGTGAGACTCCTTGGCAGAGGTTTGTAACCTTGCGCACATACTTACCTGAATAAAATGTCGGGTCGGCTCGGTTAAGTATAGGAGACTTCCTATTAGCGCTCTATAGTATTTTAGGTCAAGCGGGTTTTCCTTCTACATCTTCGTTTATATTAACATTAGTTGCTATAGGTGTTATTAATTATTTTAGCATCTTGCATTCCAAATCGATTTATTAAGTCCTTAGTATATTTTTGTTGATGTAAATATATTCCATCTTTAGTTTGTTTAATTTGTAAACCTAAGAAGAAACTTAACTCTCCTACTAAATTCATTTCAAATTCACTTTCCATAAGTGAGATGAATTAGTTTAGCGAGGATCGAGTTAGGTAGTTCCAAAATTATATCATCTACATAGATTTGGGCTATAAAGATTTCTTTTCCTACGGTTTTACGAATAAGGTTGGGTCGACTAAACCTTGGTTGAATCCTTTGGACTTAAGATAGATCGAAAGCCTTTCGTACCAAGCTCTTGGGGCTTGTTTGAGTCCATATAGGGCTTTCTTAAGTCTAAGGACATGGTCGAGGTTTATCTAGATTTTGAATCCGGAGGTTGGTAGCGTAAACTTCTTCCTTAATGTATCCATTCAAAAATGCTGACTTGACATCCATTTGAAACAATTTAAAACCTCGATGTGCGGCATATGCTAACAACATTCGGATGGACTCTAGTCTTGCTCAGGCGTAGGTCTCATCGTAATCTAAACCTTCGACTTGACTAAACCCTTTTGCGACTAACCTAGCTTTATTTCTAACTACTTCACCTTTATCATCAAGTTTATTTGAAATACCCACCTTGTTCCAATAATTGATTTTTCTTTAGGTGGTGGTACTAATTCCCGGACTTCATTTCTAGTGAATTGAGCTAGCTCTTCTTGCATAGCAATAATCCGATCGGGATCAAGAAGTGCTTGTTCAATAGTTTTGGGTTCGATTTTGGAAATTGCGAGATTTGACTAAGGTTTCGATATGAAGCTCTAGTTCGAACCCTAAATTTGGATCACCTATAACTTGATTGATAGGATGATTTGTTTGAGTCTTAGTGTGACGGGTTTATCATCTATCACTTGGTCGATAGGATGACTTGGGTTAGTTAGTTTGACTTGATTTGCTAGTTGGTTTTGTTAAGGATTGAGCGGGTTCGTGTCCTTAAATCGAAAACTATATTAATGGTTTCTTGACTCTAAGAGTGTCGTGATTGTATACCCTATAAGCTCTCTTGGTGGTTGAGTATCCTAGAAAGGTTCGAGTAGAGGTTTTGGATTTGAATTTCCTAGGTAATCCTTAGTGTTTAAGATATGTACCTTGCATCCAAATACCTAAAGTACTTGATGTTGGTATTTTATCGTGATAAATCTCGTCTGAGGTCTTTTGGTGCCTCTTTACCATAAGGATCCTATTTTGGACATAGCAAGCCGTACTAACGTCATCTGCCCAAAATCTATCGGGTAGGTTATACTCGTTTAACATTGTCCTAGCGGCTTCTTGTAGGGTTCTATTTTTCCGTTCGACTAACCCATTTTGTTGTGGGGTTCTAGGACATGAAAACTCATGGTGGTATCCATTTAGGTTACAGAAATCTGTAAACCTTTGGTTTTCGAATTCACCACCATGATCGCTTCTAAGTCTTTTAATCTTAAGGTTCTTTTGATTTTCGATTAACCTACAAAGATTGATTAGTTGGTCTAGGGTATCATTTTTATGTTTGATAAACCTAACCCAAGTAAATCTAGAATAGTCGTCAATTATGACTAAGCAAAATTGACTACCATTGAGTGACTTAGCTCCATGTGAATCAAATAGATCCATGTGTAGGAGCTCAAGAACACTTTTGATTCGTTCTTGATTAGTTAATTGATGTTGTGTCCTAGATTGTTTACCTTGTTGACAAGCATTACATATTTTATTATCCAAGTTGTTTAGTTTAGGCAAACCTATAACCAAGCCACTCTGACTCATCTTGTGGGCCGAGTCTTGGAGTGCAGTGTCCAGTCTTGATTGCCATAACCAAGATTCCTCTTGCTGTGTCATAAGACACTTGGTTGAGGAGTTGGGTAAATTTATTGTGTAGATGTTGCTATTCCTAGTTCCTTTAAGTATTATTTTAGATGTTGCATTTATCTTGATTACGCATTCATTTTCTAGAAATATGACCTTATAATTGTTATCACACAATTGGCTTACACTAAGTAAATTATATTGAAAGTTTTCTACTAATAAGACATTTTGAATTGTAAAGTTAGAGTTGAGCTCAATATCACGATCCGATGATTTTGAGCTTGCCGTTATTTCAAGGCTACCGATCCTTGTCGTTTGAATCGTAACTTCAAAATTTGAGTTGATCCCGGTCATGTGCCGGGAGCAACCAGCATCCAACATCCATTGATCCTACATATAAGGTAGTTGGATCGGATATTGGAATTACTAAAGGGTTGTTTGTAAGTTTTAAACCTAAATCATCTCACCAATATCTACATGATCAAAACATGTTATTCCTATGTGTTATTGTGAGATGACTTTCAATTTACTTGATTAATTTTAATGAATTTAAATTAACCAACATTAGGTTAGATTCGGATTTAGTCTAAGCTCATCAAGTAATCTTTTCAAGAGATTAGCTTCAGTCGTGGCGAGGCCTGAGAGGCCTTCTTTGATCGGAACAACGACCACTTCCTTAGACAAAGCTAATTTCAAGAAATTGATAACTCGACTTACTTGAGACTACGTCTTGGTCTAACTAGTTATTTTTGAAAAGAGGCTCCCGAGGCTCAATCTTTTTAAATAGGATTTTAGTTGATTATGAGTCCTATCTAACCATTCTAAAAATAAAGGAAAAACTAAGCATGCAATTTCTAAGACTTAACAAAAATACATTTTGTATTGGCTCCCTGGACCATTGAATCAGTGGGTCTATTCACATAGTGAATTTGGTCCTTAGGAACCCAATACATGTTAGATCCTAAAGTTGAAATCAAAGTGGTCTTAGGGACCCATGCTTGGACATTTTCTTATGTTGGTTTACTATAGACATATATGACTTATTGGTTGTATTTGAGTTAAACCCGAGTCCGGCCTTGTTGTACCACGGCCCTTTGTGATCCAAGTAAGAGGTCAAGTCCCTTGGATCCCAAAGTGAACCTTTCCAACGTGTTCCTAAGGTCTTGACTTGTGTTTTCAAAAGCGAGTTCTCAACTTCAAGCTTTTCAGCAGTTGAGTCCTCCTCTTGAATCTGAGTAGTCGAAGAGGTTAGGGAGACCTCATGTTTGAGAAGGTTAACCTCCTCAATTAGGTCTCGACCTTGGACTCGGACTTAGCTAGTTTCTTATTTAAAATTTAATTGCACCATACAAAGTATTAAGTAACGACCGACTTACCCTTAATGATTCTTTTGAACGGATCACGGATCAGTGGCTTATCTTGAATGGAAGCTCATCGCCAGTTCGGACTCGGACTCTTCTTGATTTGGAGTCGTGCTCGGTCGGCTTGGCCATTAGAGCTTGGATATCGTCTTCTTCCTCCGACAACTCCTCCCAAGTAGCGTTTAGCGCTTTCTTGGTCTTTGATCGTTATTCTTTAGCTTTGGGCACTCGGACTTGATGTGGCCAGAACACTGTGCACTCATAGCATCTAAAATTAGAAGTATTTGAATTAGGTTTAGGCTTACCTTGAGTTGTTGGTCGTTTCGTCTCTTGATCATCTTCCGAACTAGATTGACTAGTTCGGATTCTATTCGAGTCTACTTCCGATTCGGACTCGTCTTCTTCCTTGGGGTGGCTTGCTTGCGGGCTTCTTCTTCTTGGAACCTGCAACTAACGCAATACTCTTCTCGGCCTGGACCACGTTAGTTTGCTCATGTAATTCAAGTTCCGAAAACAATTCGTCTAACCTAATTTTAGAAAGGTCCTTGGAGACCTTGTAGGCATCGACCATGGATGCCCACAAGGTGGTCCTAGGAAACGAGTTAAGAGAATACACGATAAGGTCGCGATTCTCGACCTTTTGTCCGATGGCATGGAGTTAGTTGTGATGTCTTGGATCGAGCATGTAGTTGAGTTGCGGTCTCGTTTTCCTGCATTTTCAAGTTATACAATTTATTTAAAAGTAAATCTCTTTTACATACCTTCGTCGGTGCCTTCGTGTAGTTCCACTAGCTTGGTCCATAAGTCCTTTGCACTAATGAAGGGGCCGGCGGTTGAGCTCTTCCTTGGACAACCACATTGCAAGATTTGAGTTGCCTTGGCATCGGCTTCTACTTGTTTTTCATGGAATTTGACCATTGATCGTAACCCAAAGATTCACCATCTTCATTAATAGGAAGTGTGAAACCGGTTTGGATTACGATCCACATCTCGATTTGGGTTTTAAGAAAGCATTCCATCCGACCCTTCCAATAACGAAAGTCATTACCGTTGTAAAACGGTCGGGCGGTGATGCTAAACCCTTCGAGATGGGCCATTTAAAACAAGAAGAAGAGCACGACGAAAAGAATCTTGCAAAACACACACGAAAGAATATTCCAAGACTTTCGTCTTGGATTAGTAGTCTTGAGAAGTAAAAAATATATATAAAATGTAACTTGCAAAAGAAATAAACAATCAAATCGAATGTCGTTGAAGTTCCGGAGGATAACCTTACTCGGGATCTAACCCAAGGACAACCTTATCCGGATCCTAAAGCCTCTAATGCAATTCTATATGTAGGAGAAGATAAGCAAGTGAAATAATTATACGAAAATAGAAATAAATAAATAAAAATCTGTGAAAAAGAAAAACAAAGCTAGATTGGTGGTTTCACGAATCTTAGCGCCCGACTCGATACCAATTGTTGGATCGAAAGTGTCGCTAGAGGGGGGGGTGAATAGCGATACGGTGTCGTTAAAAAAACTTTTGCAATAAGTAAAAAGCAAGTAGAGAGTGCAGTGAAATATAAAGTAGACAAGATATTTTTACGTGGTTCACAATCTTTCGATTGCTAATCCACGGCCCTAGTGATCCTTGATCACGTCACGGAGGGCAATTCACTAAAACCACTCCTCCTCGTTGGAGTAGAACGATCACAAAAGAAATCAAGGCAAAGGGACACTCCCCCTTTCCTTGTTACGATTAAAGCACAAAGACAATTTAAAGTAGAACTTAAATAAATATACCGACAACTCTTATAAGTAGAAGATGTAGCTTTCGTTGTCGGCGGCACTTCGTCGTAGCAAATGTGAGTAGTAGTAGCGGCGTTACGACGGCGTGTTGAGAGCTCTTGATTTCTTGTATTTTTTTGCTTGGCGTGAACATGTCTATTTATGGATATTGATCTATGAATTTAGACATAGGTAGTGTCCAAGGTGAGGTTCTTATCCCCCAAGTCTTGCTCATCCACATCCTTTGCGCCAACTCAAGGATGAGGTGCTTCATCCAACCACCTTGTGCCACAACTCAAGGATGAGGTGCTCATCCAACCACCTTGTGCCACCTCAAGGAGGCCTTCACGCCAACTTGTTGGAGCCATCCAACTTGTGCCACATCATGGGAGCCAACCATCTTGTGCCAACTCACCAACCATCTTGTGCCAACTCACCTCATTTTGGGCGTCCAACTTGATGATGGTTTGGATGTCCACCTTGATGCCACATCACCCTTTGTACCAAAACACGAGTCAAGTCCAAATTCACCCCCTTGAAATTCGAGCTCTTCTCGAGGCTGGAACTAGACCAGCAGTTGACTGTAGTAGACGACTGATCAAAGGGTTTTGGACTGCAGTACAAGTTAGCTTAAAATATAAAGTACGATGGTTCTAACCAACTGATCTCGACCTAGACCTTCCATTGGAGGTATTGGGTCGGATCTACGCTTAACGTCCTTGCTTCGCTTTCACACGAGCTTACCTTGTAGCCTCGCTTCCGGTCTTCACCCGAGTACCTCGGCTTCCTCCGAAATCCCTCTGGCGTTGCCCGACCACCTCGGTTCCCACCGGGTGTCGCAGACCTTCCGCTCAACTTTAGCATTTCTGCACACTTAATTGAGCTCGTAAGATAACAAATATACTCTTAACTATTGAGCCTTTTGCCATAATCAAAATATCGGTTCGACTTTGGTGCCCACTGCACCAACAGAGGCTTAAGCCTAAATTCTAGAATTAGGGTTTGGCTCATCCTTGGTTGGGCGGCAACAAATCTTAAAAGGGATAAGGTTTGTTGGGCGGCAAGAATATAGGAGTTAGTTCCTATATTTTAGGCTAACCAACTTTCTCCTAAATTCTATAAATAAAGGCTTAGGCATTGGGCGAAAATAGGTTTTTTGGATTGGAGAATTAGGGTTTGGCTCATCCAAGAGTTGGGCGGCAACAAACCCTAGAGGAGCTAGGGTTTTTGGGCGGCTAAGAAAGTGGGTGGCAAGGTGATTGTTCTCCCTAAGGTTTTTGGCCGGCGCCCTTCTATCCCTTCTCATCCTTGGCCGGTTCTCTTCTTCCTCCTCTCTTGCTCCTTGGTGGCCGGTGCTTCTCCAACATCTAGGTGGCCGGCGGCAACAATACAACAAGTTGGCCGGCACTCATCCAATCGTTCCTTGGCCGGCGGTTGCATCAAACTCTCTTGTTTGGTGGCCGGTTCTAGAAAGGAAAGGTTTTGGTGGTTCTTCTCTTTGTTCAGAGGACAAGGAAGAGAAGAAGCGTGATCTAGAAGGCTTCTACTCGTGGAGGATCTTCGTCCACGTAAATCACGAGAAGGATAGGACATACGGTAGAAGATCGTAGGTATAAAGTTTTATAACTTTAATTTCAGATCTGAGCATGTTCTATATATGATGATTATACATGTGTGTATGAATATATATTGTATAATCATGGACCCGAAGATAAACACAAAAACGGCGATCCGTCGTCGTCTCTTCGCGGCTAACCAACTAGAAGAGTTGTGTTGCTTGAACAACTAGTTTGTTCAGCGACCACTCGAGTTGTTAGCATGACGACGAATAGGTGTTGCTAAGAAGTCCCATCCGGATTAATCCTTTCATTAGTGAAAATTTTAATCCGGGGACATGGGAGCCAATGAGCCTCCGAAGCGACATCCCATCAAATGGTATCAGAGCCACGGTTTCCGGTTTTGTGTGTTTAGGATTCGGTTATTTTTTTTATGCACTTTTCATATATAATATGTGCCGGATAATAGTAGGATATGCGTAGTTTAACTCTTTGGTTGCAGGCATAAGATCCGACTATTATGGCCATGTGTGTGTATGTGAATGGATGTGTGTAAAAATTTATTATTTGAATCCTCGGGGTTGACGAGGCTAGATTAGTATTTAATTTTTGTAATTAAATACGGCATTGTTTAGCCGCTCATTTTAGTTTACTTTCGATCTAGATTATTTGTACACTCCTTCGTGGAGTATAGGATCGATGGATGTAAATTAATATGATTTATCTCGGCTCGGAACTCTTTGGTGACTTGCGCACGGGAAAAGATGGAGCGGACGAGGTGGCGACACGACGGGATGCGTATTGGAGAACAATGCCATAATAGTTGGAAAAATTCTGATTTTTCCATATTTATTGCTTATTTGTTTTATATGCATGTTGTGTTTGTTTTAAAATTCCTCGATTTCAATTTACTAAGTGGGAGAGGGACATTTTAATTAATTCCCGCGGCCTCCATTACAATTTGACGTGTGATGCAAACAAACTTGTGTGTTGGCTCTGAGTGCCTTCCTCCCTGCGGACGGGTTTGTTTGCGGATCACTAGGTCAAATAATGGTTATAGGAAATTATCTAGGAGCGTGTGTACTTCCACAGAGGTAAGGCACATAATCCAAAATAATTCCCTTAGTATCGTGTAATGGTGCACACTTAGATGCAAATAAAAATATCCTCCCCATAGAGTCCTTTGCTTTTATTTGTAGGGCCAAAGAGGAACCAACTATTAATTTTATTTGTCAAAAAGTAAGGTTGACAAGATAATAAAATTAATGGGTAAAACCTCCTCTTACAAATGTAGAATTCGTATACGTCCACACAAAGTGGCATACGAAATTCTCGGTGTTTTGAGGTGTTGGTTGATTTCGGGATTTTATTGTTTTGAGGAATCAATAACATTTGAAATCTAATATTTTGATCATTGTGATTCTTAGGATTTTCAAATGGCTTTAAACCCACTTGCTATGATACTAAAGGAAACAAACTTACTATACCCAAATTATACTGATTGGAAAAGAAAAATGGATAGTGTCTTAACTGTCGATGAGTGTCCTCCTAGGGTTGCGAATGATTCTGGGGAAAAGGAACTTTTAGGATACAAGAATCATTTGCTAGGAAGGAAGCCATGGTTGCTCGGAAGGTTTCTACTTCTATGCGAAGGCAAGAAGAAGAAGAAACAAGGTAGAGCAAAGGTGGTGGGAGGACCTCGAGGAGAGTGAAGAAGCCAGAAGGCAAGTACTTCACTTGTAGCCAATTTGGACATGGGAAGAAAGACTTCCCAACCTAAAGAGAACAAAGGTATATCTTACGCCTTAGTCGTTGAAACATGTTTAGTGGTGTTATCTACTTTACCGGTGTGTGAATCGGAGCCCTGATCATGTCTGCAATTCTTTGCGGGGGTTCGAGGAAACCGACTAGTGAGGAGAAATTACCGTCTACATGGGCAATGCTTCAAAGGTGGCGGCTATTGCGAGTGGGAGATGTTTATTTATCTTTTGATAGGAATAAAGTTTTGGTTTTGAGAAATTGTCTTTATGTACCTACATTTAGAAAGAATTTGATTTGGTTTCTAAATTGTTTGTGGATGGATATTCATTTCTTTTAATGTGAGTTGTTATAAAAGAAATAGAGAGATTATCTGTTCAGGTACATTGGTTGGCAATTTGTATACTCTTGAACCAAAAACTCCCACGATGCATATAGAAGTGAATAACTCATCTTCTAAGTCTAATAAGAGAAAAGAACCTTCATGAATGAACCAAACATATCTTTGGCATCTAAGGCTTGGTCATATTAACCTAAGTAGAATTCAAGGTTGATAGGGTGATGGACCTTTGGGTTCATTAGTGGTGGAGGATCTCCCAACTGCGAATCTTGCTTGGAAGGTAAAATGACCAAGAGGCCTTTTAAGGCCAAGGGTATAGAGCCAAAGATGTGTTAGAATTGGTTCATTCTGATTTGTCGATCCTATGTCTATCCGAGGCAAGAGGTGGCTTTGAATATTTCGTCTCTTTTATAGATGATTATTCAAGATATGGATACATTTACTTGATCTTGTATGAAATCTGAATGCTTTGAGAGTTGAAGAATTCAAGGTTGATGTGGAGAACCGTCAAGGTAAAAGTATCAAGACATTATGATCTGATCGTGGTGGCGAGTACCTCTTGGGAGAGTTTAGGAGTTACTTATCAGAGGCTGGGATTCAATCCCAATTATCACTTTGGCACACCCAGAATGGTGTGGCGGAGGCGAAGGAATAGGACTCTTATGGAGATGGTCGGATCGATGATGAGTTATTACGAGTTACAGATTAGCAGGGGTATATGCTTGGATCGGCAATGTACACTCTGAACTTGGTTCCATCTAAATCAGTACCTTCTACCCCTGTAGAATTGTGGACTGGGCGAAAGCCTAGTCTGAGACATATTCGGATATGGGGAGTCGGCCACATGTCTTTGAAGGCGATCTTTGGTAAGTTGGAACCTAAATGCAGTGTGCATGTTTGTTGGCTACCCTAAGGGAGCGAAGGTGGTTTGTTTTATAATCCTAGAGATCGGAGGTGATCGTTAGCGCTGAGCCTTGATTTCTAGAGGAGGATTATGTAATGAACCACAAGCCCAGAGTAGGATTGTTCTTGAGGAGTTGGCGAGAAGTTCGACTTGATTACCACCGGTACAAGAGGATACACCACAAGTCAGCACGCCTTAGCGTGTCCTGGAGCATACAGGCACCTCATCGTAGTGGGAGGGTTGTTAGACAACCCGACAGATTCATGTTTTTGGGAGAGTCTTCGGACTTAGTCCCTGGTGAACATGAACCTGATCCCTGGACATATGACGAGGCACTCCAAGATAGAGATGCTGTATCTTGGCAAAGTGCGATGAATTCAGAGATAGAATCTATGGATTCTAATCAGGTCTGGGAGCTAGTAGAACCACCCGATGGTGTAAAAGCCATTGGATGCAAGTGGATCTACAAGAGAAAGAGAGGAGTAGACGGGAAGGTTGAGACCTTCAAAGCTAGGCTTGTTGCGAAAGGGTATACTCAGAAAGAGGGCATCGATTATGAGGAGACCTTTTCGCCGGTAGCTATGCTTAAGTCTATCCGGATTCTCTTATCTATAGCTGCTCATATGGATTATGAGATTTGGCAGATGGATGTCAAGACAGCTTTCCTTAATGGAAGTCTTGAGGAGAACATCTATATGCGGCAACCAGAGGGATTCGTTGCTAAAGGCAAAGAGCATCTTGTATGTAAGCTTAATCGGTCCATTTATGGATTGAAGCAAGCTTCTAGATCTTGGAACATCCGCTTTGATGAGGTAATCCAGTCATATGGATTTATTCAAAGTCCGGATGAGCCTTGTGTATACAAGAGATGTGACGGAAACGTAGTGGTGTTTCTTGTACTATACGTAGATGACATTTTGTTAGTTGGAAACAATATCAAAGTGTTATCAGACGTAAGGGTATGGTTGTCCAAACAGTTTGACATGAAGGACTTGGGAGAAGTGGGACACATCCTTGGGATCAAAGTTATAAGGGATCGCAAGAAAAGGATGTTGTGCTTGTCTCAAGCTTCATACATTGACACTATCCTTGCTCGTTTTAGCATGCAGAACTCCAAGAAAGGTTTTCTACCTTTTAGGCATGGAGTTCCTTTATCTAAAGAGATGTGTCCCAAAACATCAAAGGAGATAGAGGACATGAAGGCGGTTCGCTTCTGGCAGAGGGAAGCCTTATGTATGCTATGCTATGTCAGAGACCAGGATATCTGCTGCAGTGGGCATGGTTAGCGTATATCGAGTAATCTGACAGGGGACATTGACGCGTAAAGCATATATTGAAGTACCTGAGAAGGACTAGGGATTATATGCTGGTTTACCGGGCAGATCAATTAGTCCCTGTGGGTTACACGGATTCAGATTTCCAATCGGATAGGGACAAGAGTAAGTCTACCTCAGGGTTTGTGTTTACTTTTGGAGGTGGAGCAATAGTATGGAGGAGTGTCAAGCAGAAATGCGTGGCGGACTCTACCATGGAAGCTGAGTATGTGGCAGCCTCTGAGGCAGCCAAGGAAGCTGTATGGCTCAGGAACTTCTTGATGGACTTGGATGTGATTCCTGGTTTGCCCAGAACTATCACAATTTATTGTGATAACAGTGGTGCAGTTGCAAACTCGAAGGAACCACGAGCCCACAAGGCAAGTAAACACATAGAGCGCAAGTACCACCTTATACGAGAGATCGTAAAGCGAGGAGAAGTTGCTGTCGCCAAGATTGCATCAGAGGATAACCTGGCGGATCCATTCACTAAGGCCCTTCCAGCGAAAGCGTTTGATAGGCATGTGGAGGACATGGGGATCAGATGTATGGCACTGTGATGACAGCTTAGTCTTTTAGTATAAGTGGGAGATTGTTAGAATGTATACTGAAAGCCTAGCTCTTCTTGTATGAACATTTTATTTTGAAATAAGAATCACATGATCATTGTTTGCACTTTATATATTTATTATATGTGTGTGCATATTGTCTAATATTTTACATTGTAGATAACATGGTGCTTGGTGTGGCACAGAAGATCATGTTATCAGTCCCTTATAAAATATAAGTAGAGGCTCACAACCAAGATGGTTTTGGACAAACCATTGGCATGGTTGTAGTGTAGCTTGGTATTGTTTTATCTTGAACATAGAGTTACACTAGTACACTTAGGTGTATTGAGCAGGACCGACATAGAGGTGATTGATTTAGTCCGACTACATAATTGAATCGGACCTCGGATATTATGTTGTACATGCTCTTAATCCCGATATAATAACGGGCACATGTACTTAGTATTTATTTCTTTGATTTACCAGTGGGTGAGATTTAGATGGATTAAATCAATATGCCCGGTAAGTTGGGAAATAATATTATTTACATGGTGTGTCGTTGATTATAGGAGGAAACCGTGTCCTATATATTAGGTTGATGATGTCCCCTTGAGGAGCTCATAAGGTTCATCATGTAAACCCAGTTGGTTGACTTAGTCAACATGATGATAAGGTTGAGTGGTACTACTCGAGGAGTTAGATGTTGATTAATTGATGGTCAGTAAATCAATTAATTGACGGACATTCGATATCTTAAACACGGGGAGATTAATGTACAAATAATATATGGAGCCCATATTCATTTATGGGGGTTGGTGAGGTAGTTCAATGATGATCCTCTAGTGGAATGGAACATCATTGATGGATCAAGTTTGTGTGGTTCCGATCCATCGGGTGGCCGAGACCCAACTCCTCCTTATGGTCCCTATCGTAGCCTAATATAATCCTTGTGAAGTCTAGATCCAAGAATGTAAAACAAAACCTAGAACCAACGGTTGGATTAAATCCATAGATCCGATGGTTAGGATGAAACCCTAGAACCAACGGTTGGATTAAATCCATAGATCCGATGGTTAGGATGAAACCCTAGAACCAACGGTTGGATTAAGTCCATAGATCCGATGGTTAGGATGAAACCCTAGAACCAACGGTTGGATTAAATCCATAGATCCGATGGTTAGGATGAAACCCTAGAACCAACGGTTGGATTAAGACCATAGATCCGATGGTTAGGATGAAACCCTAGAATCGACGGTTGGGATTAAATCCCTAGATCCGACGGTTGGGATAAAACCCTTGATCCGACGGTTGGGATGAAATCCTAGATCCTATGGTTGGGATGAAATCCTAGATCCAACGGTTGGGATCAAATCCCTAGAACCGACGGTGGAGATTAAATCCCTAGAACCGATGGTGGAGATTAAATACCTAGATCCGACGGTGGAGATTAGAGGAGGCTTAAGCCTAAATTCTAGAATTAGGGTTTGGCTCATCCTTGGTTGGGCGGCAACAAATCTTAAAAGGGATAAGGTTGGTTGGGCGGCAAGAATATAGGAGTTAGTTCCTATATTTTAGGCTAACCAACTTTCTCCTAAATTCTATAAATAAAGGCTTAGGCATTGGGCGAAAATAGGTTTTTTGGATTGGAGAATTAGGGTTTGGCTCATCCAAGAGTTAAGGCAACAAACCCTAGAGGAGCTAGGGTTTTGGGCGGCTAAGAAAGTGGGTGGCTTGGTGATTGTTCTCCATAAGGTTTTTGGCCGGCGCCCCTCTTTCCCTTCTCATCCTTGGCCGATTCTCTTCTTCCTCCTCTCTTGCTCCTTGGTGGCCGGCGGATCTCCAACAATTGGTGGCCGGTGCTTCTCCAACATCTAGGTGGCCGGCGGCAACAATACAACAAGTTGGCCGGCACTCATCCAATCGTTCCTTGGCCGGCGGTTGCATCAAACTCTCTTGTTTGGTGGCCGGTTCTAGAAAGGAAAGGTTTTGGTGGTTCTTCTCTTTGTTCGCAGCGGACAAGGAAGAGAAGAACGTGATCTAGAAGGCTTCTACTCGTGGAGGATCTTCGTCCACATGTCGTCCACGAGAAGGATAGGACATACGGTAGAAGATCGTAAGGTATAAAGTTTTATAACTTTAATTTCATATCTGAGCATGTTCTTATATATGATGATTATACATGTGTGTATATGAATATATATTGTATAATCATGGACCCCGAAGACAAACACAAAAACCGGCGATTCGTCCGTCGTCTCTTCCGTGGCTAACCAACTAGAAGAGTTGTGTTGCTTGAACGACTAGTTTGTTCAAGCGACCACTCGAGTTGTTAGCACGACGACGAATAGGTGTTGCTAAGGAAGCTCATCCCATCCGGATTAATCCTTTCATTAGTGAAAATTTTAATCCGGGGACATGGGAGCCAATGAGCCTCCGAAGCGACATCCCATCAGAAACTTGGCCATTTGGCCAAGTGTCGGATGGGTTTTCCCGACACCAGTCGACTGTCATGGTATGGCAGTCGACTGCTCTGAGTCGAGTGAGTTCGACTGGTATCCGACTGATGGGTTTATGCCCAGCTATGGAATGGCGATCGGCCGCGAAGGATATCGCGGCAGAACCACTCGTAGCCGAGGCGATCGACTACGGAGGCGCGAATGATCGTGAGGTTCATCGACCGATCGCCAAGAGTTCCGTTGGACTACAACGGTCGGGATCCGACGTGTTCGGAGGCTGTTGTAGTGATGGCAGTCGACTGCCAAGGGCGTCAGTCGACTGGTGGCGGCCAACGGGAAGAAATCAGCCCTCTCTATAAAAAGAGAGGGTGTGAGCCTTTGAGAGGCTAATGCTTATGCTCCAAGTGATCTTCCTAGTGCCCCACAAGCTCTAAACTCTTCTTACTTGTTTTTACTCCATTCCATTTGTAAGAAGAGTGATCTTGATTGTAAAGGTTACTTCCACCTAGCTTGGTGCAAAGGAGATACCAATAGTGATTGGCTTTGGAGGAGTGATTCACCTCGGACGAATTGGGATCGTGGATTAGCGGTGTAGCCGTGAACCACGTTACATCTTCTTATTAGCGCTTGTATTTTCGTTTATTGCTTTGTCTTTATTGTTTATGCTTCCGCTTGCGCTAACGATTGTGTAGTCGAGCAAACGAACGAGAGAATTATGACATCCATAGAAAAAGGGCTATTCACCCCCCTCTAGCCAGCCAATCAATCCCCTACAAGTGGTTTCAGAGCCGAGGAAAGCTTGTCGAGGACTAACCGCCACAACAAGCAACTTTCAAAATGGCCGACTCCAACATCCATCCTCTGAAGTTTGAAGGAGAATTCGCTTGGTGGAAGAAGCGAATGGAGGTATTTTTCGAAACGGATTTTGATATTATGATTACAATGGAATCCGGTTTCGTTTTGCCTAGGGATGAAGAGGGGAAGCCAATAGAGAAATCTAGGTGGACCAAAAGGCAAAGGGAAGAGCACCTTGCAAATTCAAAAGCCAAGCATCATCTCTTCAATGTTCTCCCCCAACAAGAAATCAACCGAATAGGAGAATGCCTAAGCGCCAAGGAGATGTGGGAGAAGCTAATTGAGCTTCATGAAGGCACATCCGAGGCAAAGCTAGCAAGGAGAGATCTCCTCCGCTCCCAACTATCCAACATTAAATTAGAAAAGGGAGAAAAGGTAACTTCTTTGCATTCTAGATTGAAAGAAATTTTAAATGGACTAACAAGTGTAGGAGAAAGGCTCTCCAATCGTGATATGATAATGAAGGCCATAGATGCTTTCCCTCGGTCATCCAAGTGGAGTTCAATGGTGGACTCATTTTACATTTCAAAGAATCTAGAGGTAAGTACTCTAGATGAATTTTTCTCCACTATGGAATTACATGAATCTAGGCTTGAAGGAATACAAGAAGAGCCAAAAATACAACCTTCAAGGGGAGTAACATTGTTGGCAAATAAGGGAAAGAAGAAGATAGAGATCTCCTCCTCCTCCGATGACGAAGCGTCTTCCTCCTCCTCCATGGATAGCACCGAAGAAGCCTATATGGTAAGGAGGGTAAGGCGTGCTTTAAAAGGTTTTCATTTTCATAAATCAAATGATAGGAATAGAAGACCAAGGGGGAAGGTCATATGCTACAATTGCCAAGGAGAGGGGCACATAAGGGACAATTGTCCTCTCCTAAACAAGAGCAAGGAAGAGAGGAAAAAGAAAGAAGAAAAGAAGAAGAAAAAGGGGAGCAAGAAAAAGAAGGAAGAGGAGAAGAAGACAAAAGAAAAGGGGAAGACCAAAGCTCTAAAGGCAAGGACTTGGGATGACCCATCCTCATCCTCCTCATCATCATCGGATGAGGAGAATGCCTTTGTCACCAATTTGGCCTTGATGGCCTTTGATGACTTGGATTGCTCTTCATCCGAAAATGAAGGATCAAGCTCAAGAGGAGAGAGCTCAAGTGAAGGGGGAGCTTCTACATCCTCCTCATCCGAAGAAGAAGAAGAGGATATGGAAACTATGGTAACGAAAGCCTCTCCTAAGAAAATAGTTTCCATAATTTCTAGTTTAACTAAGGACTTATTTGTAATGAAAAAGAAAAATAAAAGCATGCTTAATCAAATTAAGGCATTGGAAAATAAGCTAGAAAATGCATGCTTAAATGATAATATTTCTTCTAGCTTAAATGATGCATGTTCACATGACTATATGCCTTTGGATGTTAATGATGCATGCATAGAGGAAAATAGGGCATTAAGGTAAAAGGTAGATTATTTAACCAAAGCCCTAGAGAAATTCACAATTGGCTCCAACACATTAAATATGATCATTGGGAGCCAAAGAGCTAGCTTCAATAAGAAAGGCCTAGGATATAAGGAAAAGAAAAATGAAAAGGCCTACAAATGCCTAATTGCTAGGGGACAAGATAAGAAGAAAGTAATAGCTAGGAAATGGATCCCCAAGGAATACTTAGTGAACCCAATAGGAAAGAACTTATTTTGGGTTCCAAAATCCATCCTTAAGGGTTAGGAAAACCCTAGGGTAGTCAACCATATGGAATTGACCTATATCATATTTTGGTTGACTTAGGATGGCGGGACAACATTTTTAGAATAGTGTTGGGTGATGATAACGTGCCCATAAATAGATAATAATGTTTAAATCATGATGATTAATGTAATTGCTATGTATGTTAGCAATCATGATTTATGCTATTGATATTTGGCACATAATCATGGGAAATAGGTTTGAATCATGCTTTAGGTGATACTTTGTTTATTATCATCATATAATACCTAATGCATGACTATTATTTGATGAATACATGAGTTTCATGATCATAATGTAGAATTCATTCATATATGCCTTTATGATCATGAGGATTATTAGGTTGATACTTAACCTTGATAGAATTGCATGAATATATTGGTTAAGTATATACAAATACCCCCTAGGATGCATCTCACACTCACTATAGGCTAACTTGATTGCAAACTTAGCATGAGTGAGATGTTAGGATGATACAAATGTCCACTAATGCCTATGGCATTTAGATGGTCATTTAAAGTATCAAAATAGCAATAATAGACCAATCATGGGGAAGGCTTATGTTTAATTCATAGACATATTGCCCAAAGATCATGGTTGGATATTTCATATGTTTTCAAAATAATTTCTTACTTTAAAATACATGTATTCATGTTTTGAAACAATTGGATGCAAGACTAGGTGTTAAAATGGATACTCTTATGATCAAAAACCTAGTAGTTTTTAAAGTTTTTGGATTTTTGGAAAATACGTGGAAATATAATGATTTTTCATGAAAATATATTTTTCACTGATAGATATACTTAAAATAAATGTGTTCCCAAAATTTCATAATTTTTCGAATTTTTTGGAATTTTAATCCATTTAATGCATTTAATCATATAAATGATCATTGATAGTAATGATCGATAACTGAAAAACAACCCAATATTTTCTGATTTCAAATTTTAATCAAGTTTTTGGGTTTCTCTTTCTACTATACTTGATGCCATAAGTTTATAAATTAGGATTAATCTTTTCGATGGTGTCGAAGGAGGAGAAATGTATGTAAATGGGAACATATTTAGGGGGAGAAATGATTATGCTTATGATAGGGGGAGAAAATTTGGATAGAGAGTTTCATGGATTAAGGGGGAGTTGCATGTTGCTATATCATGTTTATGTTTACATGCTTTCTTTCCTTTAAAATTTATATCAAATGTTTTTACCTAACTTAAACGGATTGCCACACATCGAAAAGGGGGAGATTGTTAGGGCAATCTCTTGCCGTAATATGGTTTTGATGGTGTGGAAAAGGGTTTAAGTTAGTGTGTTACGTTGATTTGATATGTGCGTTAAAGTCGTGCAGGACATAGTAATTCGCACATGGAGCCGTGGTGAGTTTCACATCTCATGACTCGTGCCTTGAGTCGGTGAAGGATAGATTTGCGGAAGTCGTGCGCTTGGAGCATCTGAGGGACCGCCGGACGAGAAGCTTGGAGTGAAGCCGGAGGAAGTAGACTTCGAGGCAAGAGACGCGAAGGAGCATTGCAGTCGTCGCGCCGATCGTCGCGAAGGGCGTGGAGAACGAAGAGAACTTCGACGGAGAGGGACTCCGAGAGATGAGAGTGAGCGATTGTCACCCGGGGAAGGGTAGCTCTTAGGTGAAACTTGGCCATTTGGCCAAGTGTCGGATGGGTTTTCGACACGGTCATTGCCATGGCATGGCGATCGGATCGCTCCGAATCAGTGTGTTCGATGGTATCCGACCCGATGGGTTTATGCCGCAGCCGATCGCTATGGAATGGCCGATCGCCGAAGGATATCGCGGGCACAACCACTCGTGGCCGAGGCGTCGATACGGAGGCGAATGATCGGTGAGGTTCATCAGTCGACTGCCAAGTGGTCCGTTGGCCTACAACGGTCGGGATCCGACGTGTTCGGAGGCCGTTGTAGTGACGGCAATGACGATCGGCCAAGGGCGTCGATGATCGTGGCAGCCAACGGGAAGAAATCAGCCCTCTCTATAAAAAGAGAGGGTGTGAGCCTTTGAGAGGCTAATGCTTATGCTCCAAGTGATCCTCCTAGTGCCCCACAAGCTCTAAACTCTTCTTACTTGTTTTTACTCCATTCTATTTGTAAGAAAAGTGATCTTGATTGTAAAGGTTACCTCCACCTAGCTTGGTGCAAAGGAGAGACCAATAGTTATTGGCTTTGGAGGAGTGATTCACCTCGGACGAATCGGGATCGTGGATTAGCGGCGTAGCCGTGAACCACGTTGCATCTTCTTATTAGCGTTTGTATTTTCGTTTATTGCTTTGTCTTTATTGTTTATGCTTCCGCTTGTGCTAACGATTGTGTAGTCGAGAAAACGAACGAGAGAATTACGACATCCATAGAAAAAGGGCTATTCACCCCCCTCTAGCCGGGGCTCATGGTTCCTTCGAGTTTGCAACTGCACCACTATTATCACAATAAATTTTGGTAGTTCTGGGCAAACCAGGAATCACATCCAAGTCCATCAGGAAGTTCCTGAGCCACACAACTTCTTTGGCCGCCTCAGAGGCTGCCACATACTCAACTTCCATGGTGGAGTCCGCCACGCATTTCTGCTTGACACTCCTCCATACAATGGCTCCACCTCCCAAAGTAAACACAAAACCTGAGGTTGACTTACTGTAATCCCTATCAGATTTAAAGTCGGATTCCGTGTAACCCACAGGGAGTAATTGGTCTGCCTGATAAATCAGCATATAATCCCTAGTCCTTCTCAGGTACTTCAATATATGCTTTATCGTAGTCCAATGTCCCAGTCCTGGATTACTCTGATATCTGCTGACCATGCCAACGACAAAGTAGATATCTGGTCTCGTACATAGCATCGCATACATGAGGCTTCCTACTGCCGAAACATAAGGAACCACCTTCATCTCCTCTATCTCCTCAGATGATCTGGGACACATCTCCTTAGATAAAGGAACTCCATGCCTGAAAGGTAGAAAAACCCTTCTTAGAGTTCTGCATGCTAAAACGATCCATAATCGTGTCTATGTATGAAGCTTGGGAGAAGCACAACATCCTTTTCCTGCGATCTCTTATAACCTTGATCCCAAGGATGTGTCCCACCTCTCCCAAGTCCGTCATATCAAACTGTTTGGACAACCATACCCTTACATCTGATAACACCTTGATATTATTTCCAATCAACAAAATGTCATCTACGTATAGTACAAGAAATACCACTACATTTTCGTCACATTTCTTGTATACATAAGACTCATCCGGACTTTGAATAAATCCATAAGACTGGATTACCTCATCAAAGCGGATGTTCCAAGACCTCGAAGCTTGCTTCAATATATAAATGGACCGATTAAGCTTACACACAAGATGCTCTTTGACTTTAGCAATGAATCCCTGTGGTTGTTTCATATAGATGTTTTCCTCAAGACTTCCATTAAGGAAAGCTGTCTTGACATCCATCTACCACACCTCATAATCCATATGAGCTGTTATGCATAAGTGAATCCGGATAGACTTAAGCATGGCTACCGGCGAAAAGGTCTCCTCATAATCGATACCCTTTTTCTGAGTATACACCTTCGCAACAAGCCTCGCTTTGAAGGTCTCAACCTTCCCATCTATTCCTCTCTTTCTCTTGTAGATCCACTTGCATCCAATGGTTTTTACACCATCGGGTGCTTCTACTAGATCCCAGACCTGATTTGAATCCATAGATTCATTCACAGCATTCATTGCACTTTGCCAAGATACTGCATCTTTATTTTGGATTGCCTCGTCATATGTTCAGGGATCAGGTTCATGTTCGCTAGGGACCAAATCAGAAGATTCTCCCAAGAACATGAATCTATCAGGCTGTCTCACAACCCTCCCACTACGATGAGGTATTTCTTGTGTATCCTCTGCGACACGCAGTGCAATGACATGTGGTATATCCTCTTGTACTGGTGGTACTAAAGAAGTGACTTCCCCTTTTAATTCCTCCAGAACAATTTTACTCTTTGGCTTGTGGCTCATCACATAGACTTCCTCTAGAAATCTGGCGTTTGTTCAAATGATCACCCTCTGATCTTTAAGACTATAAAACAAACCATCCTTCATTCCTCTAGGATAGTCAACGAACATGCGTACTTCTGTACGAGGTTCTAACTTACCAGCATATGCCTTCAGCACATGTGTTGAACTCCCCATATCCGAATATGTCTTAGACTAGGCTTCCGCCCAGTCCACAATTCTATGGGAGTAGTAGGCACTGATGGAACCAAGTTCAGAATGTATACCGTCGTATCTTGAGCATATTCCCAGAACGAATTTGGCAACTCAGAATAACTCATCATCGATCTAACCATCTCCATAATAGTCCTATTCCTTCGCTCTACTACACCGTTCTGTTGGGGTGTGCCAGGTGCAGTTATTTGGGATTGAATCCTAGCCTCTGATAAGTAATTCCTAAACTATCTCAAGAGGTACTCACTACCACGATTAGATCATAGTATCATCCATATCTTGAATAATCATCTATGAAAAAGATGAAATATTAAAAACTACCTCTTGCCTGGATAGACATAGGACCATACGAATCAGAATGAACCAATTCCAACACATCTTTGGATCTATACCCCTTGGCCTTAAAATGGCCTCTTGATCATTTTACCCTCCAACCAAGATTCGCAGGTTGGAAAATCTTCCACCACTAATGAACCCATAGGTCCATCAGCTATCAACCTTTGAATTCTACTTAGGTTAATATGACCAAGCCTAAGATGCCAAAAGATATGTTTGGTTCATCTTCGAAGGTTATTTTCCCTTATTGGAATTAGAAGATGAGTTATTAACTTCTATTTGCATCGTGGGAGCTTTTGGTTCAAGTGTATACAAATTTCCTATCAATGTACCTAAATAGATATTCTCCCTATTTCTTTTTATAATAACTCTGTCATTAAAAGAAATAGAATATCCATCCATAAACAATTTAGAAACTGAAATTAAATTCTTTCTAAATAAAGGTTCATAATGGGAATTTTTAAGAACCAAAACTTAATTTTTCTCAAAAGATAAATGAACGTCTCCCACTGCAATAGCCGCCACCTTCGTGGCATTGCCCAAGTAAATGGTAATCTCTCCCTCAGCTCGTCGTCGAGTTTCCTGGAACCCCTACAAAGTATTGCAGATATGATCAGAGGCTCCCGTATCTACACACCAGGTCCCGGTAGATAACACCGCTAACCATGTTTCAACGACTAGACCAAAGGATATACCTTTGTTCTGCTTCGAATTGGGTCAGTCCTTCTTCCAATGTCCATTCTGCTTATAAGTGAAGTACTTGCCTTTCAGCTTCTTCACTCATCCCTGAGTTCCTCCCACCACCTTTGCTCCATCTCATTTCTTCTTCTTCTTGCCTTTCGGCTTAGAAGTAGAAACCTTCTGAGCAACCATGGCCTGAGCCTGAGCAAAGCCTTTCTGTCGACTTGAGAATGATATCGACCTGGGTTTCCCCATCGATCTCAGCTCTAAGGACTTCCAGCTCATTCGCAGGCTTAGGAGGATACTCTTCGAAAAATACATATTTGTACTTCTCAGCTGTTAAGACAATATCTAAATTCTTTTCCAATCAACATAGTTTTGGTACAGTAAGCTTATTTTCCTTTAGTATCACAACAAGTGGACTGAAAGTCATTTTTGTAAATCCTAAGAATCACATAGATCATTACTTTATATTTCAAAAAATTATTGATTCCTCATACAATAAAATTTTGAAATCAACCAACGCCTCAAAACACCGAGAATATCATATGCCACGATAGTTTGGACGTATACAAATTCTACATTTGTAAGAGGAGGTTTTACCCATTAATTTTACTATCTTGTCAACGTAACTTTTTGACAAGTAAAATTAATAGTTGGTTCTTCTTTGGCCCTACAAATAAAAGCAGTGACTCCGATGGGGAGGATACTTATATTTGTATCTAAGTGTTCACTATTACTTGATACCAAGGAAATTATCTCGGGTTATGTCCCTTACGATGGGGAAGTACACACGCTCCTTAATAATTTCCTATAACCATATTCGACCTTGTGATCCGCAAACAAACTCATCCGATGGGGAGGAAGGCACTCAGAGCCGACGCGCAAGTTTGTTTGCATCACTTGTCAAATCGTAATGGAGGCTGTGGGAATTTTAAAAAAAATTCCCTCTCCCACTTAGTAATTTGAAATTGAGGAATTTTCTGAGCCTACGACATGCATAACAAACAAAAAGCAATAAATATGAAAAATAAATTATTTTCCAACTATTATGGCTTTTGTCTTCAATATGTCTCCCGTCGCATCGCCATCTCGTCCGCTCCTCCTACGCCATGTACGAGCCGTCCGGAGATCCGAGCCGAGACTAAAACCTATTTTAATTTACATCCATCGATCCTATACTCCATGAGGGAGTGTACATGAAATCTAGATCGAAAGTAAAATAAAATAAAGAGTGGCTAAACAATGTCATATCTAATTTACAAAAAATCAAATACTAGCCTCGTCAACCCCGAGGATTCAACAAAATATACACATACAATCACATACCCACATATGGCCATAATAGTCGGATCTTATGCCTTCAACCAAAGAGTTAACCTACGCATATCCTACTATTATCCGACACATATAATATATGAAAAGTACATAAAAATTAATCGAATCCTAAACACACAAAATTGGAAACCTTGGCTCTGATACCAATTGAAGGGTTTTGCTTATCGAGTCCGTGAGGGGAAACTTCGCTTCCCATTTCACCTTGGTTGCTTGTTAATGGCGATCCCATCGATGTCCCCGGATTAAAAAAATTTAATCCTAAACAAAAAGGATTTCCCAAACAACCAAGTCATCGGCGTACTATTCGTTTAGAGAGGTCACTTGAACAAACTCATTGTTCAAGCGACCATCCTCTATTCAACGAGTAGGCGCAGAATAGACGATGTCCGGATCGCCGGTTTTTGTGTTTATGTTCGGGATCTAGGTATTATTCACAAATAGATTTATATCATGATCATAATTGGAAAAACAAATACAGGCAAGTAACAAAAGAGAATAGAGAATAGGTATACCTCTAGATCTTCTAATGTATCACCTTCCTCCTTTTGGACGTCGTGTGGGCGACGATCTACCAAAAGTTGAAGCTCCTAGATCACAAATATTCCTTCCTTGCTCTTCCCAAGTAAGAGGATGAATAGAAACAAGGCTCTTCTCCTTCCTATAGCCAACCAACAAGCAACAAGGGGAATCCTTGCCGCCGGCCAATTAAGAGGAGGAGATGATGATGGAAACCGACCAAGACACTAAGGGAAAGCCCTAAGTCTTGTTTCCACCACTCAAAGAGAAGGAGAAGAGAGTTTTGGACGCTGGAGAATGGCTGGAAAAGGCTGGAAAAACCTGCTGGGCGCCGGCCACCTTGAAGGAAGAAGAAGAAAGGAATTACCTTCCTTATTTGGTGCCGCCAACCCCTAAACCCTAGCTTCCAAGCCTTGCCACCCAAAACCCTAGCTCCTCTTGGATTCTTTTCCACGCCAACCCTTTGCCCTCCTTTTTTAGAGTTAGGGATAAGCCTCCTTTTAATCTCCACCATTGGTTCTAGGGATTTAATCTCAATCGTCGGATCTAGAGATTTAATCTCAACCGTCGGATCTTAGAGATTTAATCTTTACCTTTGGATCTAGAGTTTTGTTTCTATCCATTGGATCTAAGCTTCATGAGGTGTTAATAGGCCACATTAGGGACCATGAGGAGGAGTTGGGTCTTAGCCACCCATGGATCAAGCCCACATAAAGTCCGATCCATTAATGATAATCCAATCCAATAAAAGATAATCATTGATCTACCTCACCAACCCCCATAAGTTAATATAGGCTCCATATATTATTTGTACATTTTCTCTCCATGTTTAAGAGCTCGAATGTCCGTCGATTAATTAATTTACTGACCATTAATTAATCAACATCTAACTCCATTAGTAGTACCACTCAACCTTTTAATCATGTCGGACCAAGTCCACATGTAGGGTTTACATGATAAACCTTATGAGCTCCTCAAGGGGACATCATCATCCTAATATATAGGGCATGGTTTCCTCCTATAATCAACAACACACCATATAAATAATATCATCTCCTAACTTACCGAGCCTATCGATTTAATCTATAAATTTTGCCCATTGGTAAATCAAAGAGATGAATACTAAGTATATGTGCCCGTTATTATATTGGGATTAAGAGCATGTACAAAATTATATCTGAGGTCCGATTTGATTATGTAGTCAGCAAAAAATTGAATCACCTCTAAGTCGGTCCTACTCAATACACACAAAGTGCACTAGTGTGATTCTATGGTCAAGACAAACCAATACCAAATCACACTACAACCATTCCGATGGTTTGTCCAAAGCCATCTCAGTTGTGAGCCTTTACTTATACTTTATAAGGAGTCGTTAACATGATCTCCCGTGTGACACCACACACCATGTTATCTACAATGTAATGTATTAGACAATATTGCATAAACATAAAAATGCAAACAATGATCATGTGATTCTTATTTCAAAAATAAAGATGTTCATACAAAGGATAAACTTTTCAGTATACATCCTAACAAATTGATGCCCTCTTTTTGAGTATACCTCTTCGCAACAAGCCTCGCTTTTAAGGTCTCATCCTTCCCGTCTATTCCTCTCTTTCTTTTGTAGATCCACTTGCATCCAATTGTTTTTACATCATCGGGTGGTTCTACTAGCTCCCAGACCTGATTTGAATCCATAGATTCTATCTCAGAATTCATTGCACTTTTCCAAGATACTACATCTTTATCTTGGATTGCCTCATCATATGTCCAGTGATCAGGTTCATGTTCGCCAGGGACAAAATCAGAAGATTCTCCTAAGAACATGAATCTATCCGGCTGTCTAACAACCCTCCACCTACGATGAGGTATCACCTGTATATCCTCTGTGACACGTGGTATAGTCACTTGTGGAATATCCTCTTGTACCGGTGGTACTGAAGTAGTGACTTGCCCTCTCAATTTCTCTAGAACAATCTTACTCATGGGCTTGTGGTTCATCACATAGTCTTCCTCTAGAAATCTTGAGTTCGTTCTAACGATCATCCTCTGATCTCTAGGACTATAAAACAAACCACCTTTCATTCGTCTAGGATAGCCAATAAACATGCGCACTTCTATACGAGGTTTCAACTTTCCAGCATCTGCCTTCAGCACATGTGCTGGACTCTCACAAATCCGAATATGTCTCAGACTAGGCTTTCGCCCATTCCTCAATTCTGTTAGAGTATATGGCATTGATTTAGATGGTAGCAAGTTCAGAATATACACTGCCGTATCTAGAGCATATCCCCTGAACGAATCTGACAACTCAGAATAACTCATCATCGATCTAACCATCTCCATAAAAGTTCTATTCCTTCGCTCTGCTACACCATTCTACTGGGGTGTGCCAGGTGCAGACAATTGGGATTGAATCCCAGCCTCTGATAAGTAATTCCTTATCCTTAAAAGGCCTCTTGGTCATTTATCCTTCCAAGCAAGATTCGCAGGTTGAGAAATCTTCCACCACTAATGAACCTAGAGGTCCATCAGCTATCAACTTTTGAATTCTACTTAGGTTAATATGACCTAGCCTTAGATGCCAAAGATATGTTTGGTTCATCTTTGAAGGTTTTTTCTCTTATTGAAATTAGAAGATGAGTTATTTACTTCTATTTGCACCATGGGAGCTTTTGGTTCAAGTGTATATAAATTTCCTAACAATGCACTAGAACAGATAATCTACCTATTCCTTTTTATAACAACTTTGTCATTAAAGGAAATAGAATATCCATCCATAAACAATTTAGAAACTGAAATCAAATTCTTTCTAAATAAACGTACATAAAGGCAAATTTTTAGAACCAAAACATTATTCCTCTCAAAAGACAAATAAATATATCCCACTACAACAGCCGCTACCTTCATAGCATCACCCAAGTAGACGGTAATCTCCCCTTCAGCCAGTCGTCTAGTTTCCTGAAACCCCTGTAAAGTATTGCATACATGATCAATGCCTCCCGTATCTACACACCAGGTGCCGGTAGATAACACCGCTAAACATGTTTCAATGACTAGACCAAAAGATATACCTTTGTTTTGCGTGCGGTTGGGGCAGTCCTTTTTCCAGTGTCTAGTCTGCTTACAAGTGAAGCACTTGCCTTTCGGCTTCTTTACTCCTCCCTGAGTTCATCCTACTGCCTTTTCCCCAGATTGTTTCTTCTTCTTCTTGCCTTTCGGCTTAGAAGTAGAAACCTTTTGGGCAACCATGGTTTGCGCCTGAGCACTCTGATGAAAAAGCCCCTGTGCCGCCTGGAGTTCCATCAGAAGCTCCGCCAACGAATACAACCTCTTGTTCATGATGTAGTTCAGGCAAAACTGCTCAAAACTCCTATGTAGAGACTGGAGAATGATATCGACCAGGGTTTCTCCATTGATCTCAGCTCCGAGGACTTCTAGCTCATTCAAATGAGCCATCATCTTGAGAACATGATCCCTTACGGGTGTTCCCTCGATCATGGTGGTCGTCATCAAGTTCCTCATGGCTTCCTGCCTAGCAGCCTGATTCTGGTGTCCAAAAAGCTCTTTGAGATTGAGCATCATGTCATAAGCAGTGGGCATGGCTTGATGCTGATGTTGCAGTATATTTGACATAGATGCCAAAATGTAACACCGCGCCATCTCATCAGCCTTAATCCACTTTTTATAACTCTCTTTCTCCTTTTCCCCAGAATCATCCGCAGGTTTAGGAGGACACTCTTCGAAGAGTACATACTTTTACTCCTCATTAGTCAAGACAATATCTAGATTCCTTTTCCAATCAATATAATTTGGTCCAGTAAGTTTATTCTCTTTCAATATCACAGCAAGTGGGTTGAAAGTCATTTTGAAAAAACCTAAGAATCACATAGATCAAAACATTAGATTTCAAAAAATTATTGATTCCTCAAACAATAAAATTTTAAAATCAACCAACACCTCAAAACACCGAGAACATCGTATGCCACGATCGTGTGGATGTATACGAATTCCACATTTGTAAGAGGAGGTTTTACCCATTAATTTTACTATCTTGTCAACCTAACTTTTTGACAAACAAAATTAATAGTTGGTTCCTCTTCAGCCCTACAAATAAAAGCAATGACTCTGATGGGGAGGATACTCCTATTTAAATATAAGTGTTCACCATTACTCGGCACCAAGGCAATTATCTCGGGTTATGTGCCTTCCGATAGAAAAGTACACACGCTCCTTAATAATTTCCTATAAACATATTCGACCCTGTGATATGCAAAACAAACTCATCCGATATGGAGGAAGGCACTCAGAGCCGACGCACAAGTTTGTTTGCATCACATGTCAAATCATAATAAAGGCTGTGGGAATTTATAAAAATATCCCTCTCCAACTTAGTAATTTAAAATTGAGGAATTTTCCTAGCCCACAACATGCATATCAAATAATAACCAATAAATATGGAAAATAAATATTTTGCAACTATTATGACTTTTGTTTTCCAATATGCCTCCCCTCGTATCGCCATCTCATTCGCTCCTCCCTATGCCATGTACAAGCCATCCGGAGATCCGAGCCCAGAAAAACTATTTTAATTTACATCCATCGATTCTATACTCCACGAAGGAGTGTACATGAAATCTAGATCGAAAGTAAACTAAAATAAAAAGAGTGGCTAAACAATGTCATTCTTAATTACAAAAATTAAATACTAGTCTCGTCAAACCCGAGGATTCAAATAATATACAATTATATATATACAATCACATACACACATATGACCATAATAGTTGGATCCTATGTCTGCAACAAAAAATTTAACCTAGCACATCCTACTATTATCCGACACATACAATATATGATAAGTGCATAAAATTAATCGAATCCTAAACACACAAAACCGGAAACCATGGATCTGATACCAATTGAAGGGTGGAAACTTCGCTTCCAACTTCAACTCAGTCGCTTGTTCATGGCGATCCCGTCTTCGTCCCAAGATAAAAAAAAATAATCTTTGACAAATAGGGAATACCCAAGCTACCGTTTCATCGTCGTGCTATTCGATTAGAGTGGTCACTTGAACAAACTTGTTGTTCAAACAACCTACCTCTATTCTTCGAATAACCGTGGAATAGACTGTTGGGATGTATACTAAAAAGTCTATCTTTTGTATGAACATATTTATTTTGAAATAAGAATCACATGATCATTGTTTGGATATATATCGTGATGCATATTGTCTAATACATTACATTGTAGATAACATGGTGTGTGGTGTCACACGGGAGATCATGTTATTAGCTCCTTGTAAAGTATAAGTAAAGGCTCCCAACCGAGATGGCTTTGGACAAACCATTGGTATGGTTGTAGTGTGATTTGGGATTGGTTTGTCTTGACCATAGAATCACACTAGTACACTTTGTGTGTATTGAGTAAGACCGACTTAAAGGTGATTCAATTTATTGCTGACTGTATAATCGAATCAGACCTCAGATATTATATTGTACATGCTCTTAATCCCGATATAATAACGGGCATATATACTTAGTATTCATTTCTTTGATTTACCAATGGGCGAGATTTATAGATTAAATCGATAGGCTCGATAAGTTGGGAAATGATATTATTTATATGGTGTGTCATTGATTATAGGAGGAAATTGTGTCCTATATATTACGATGAATGTCCACTTGAGGAGATCATAAGGTTCATCATGTAAACCCTGCAAGTGGACTTGGTCCGACATGATGATAAGGTTGAGTGGTACTACTCATGGAGTTAGATGTTGATTAATTAATTGCCAGTAAATTAATTAATTGACGGACATTCGAGATCTTAAACACGAGGAGAAAAATGTACAAATAATATATGGAGCCCATATTAACTTATGGTGGTTGGTGAGGTAGATCAATGATAATCATTTAGTGGATTGGATTATCATTAATGGATAGAACTTTATGTGGGCTTGATCCATTGGGTTGCCAAGATCCAACTTATCCTCATGGTCCCTATTGTAGCCTATTAAAACCTCATGAAGCCTAGATCCAATGGTTGAAAATAAAACTCTAGATCCAACGGTAGAGATTAAATCTCTATATCCGACGGTTGAGATTAAATCTCTAGATCCGACGGTTGAGATTAAATCCCTAGAATCAATGATGGAGATTAAAACAAGGCTTATCCCATACTCTATAAAAAGGGGCTTAAGGGTTGGCGTGGAGAATAAGAATCAATGGAGGGGCTAGGGTTTTGGGCAGCAAGGAGGCTTAGGGCTTTGGGCGGCCACAATTAAGGAAAGAATTTCCTTTCTCTTCTTCTTCTTGTTGTTGGCCGGCACCCAAGGTTAGCTTCTCCTCTCCTTGTCCGGCGTTCAAGCCCTCCCTCTCTTCTCCTTGGCCGGTGGAAACAAAGCTTAGGGTCTTCCCTTGGAGCTCTTAGCCGGGATCCATCTCCTTCATCCATTCCTTTGGCCGGTGCACACCAAGTTGGTGCTTGGTGGTTGGCACAAGCAAGGAGAGGTAGAGTTTTGTTATTGATCTTCCTTTGTTCGGAGAGAACAAGGATAGAAAGATTGGTGATCTAGGAGCTTTGACTTTTGGAAGATCGTTGCCCACACGATGTCCAAAAGGAGGAAGGACATACAATAGAAGATCGAGAGGTATAACGATTGTCTATTTTCTTTTGTAACATGTCTATAATTGTTTTTCAATCATATACATGTTATATATTCTATTTTATGGTTAAATATACTTGGACCCCGAACATAAACACAAAAACCGACGATTCGTACATCGTCTATTCCGCGGCTATTCGTAGAATAGAGGTTGATTGCTTGAACAACAAGTTTGTTCAAGTGACTACTCTAATCGAAAGCATGACGATGAAACGGTTGTCTGGGTGATCCCTTTTGTCTAGGATTAAATTTTTTTTAATGTGGGGATGTCGATGGGATCGCCATGAACAAGCGACCGATTTGAAGTGGGAAGCGAAGTTTCCTACCTTGATAGACGATGTACGGATAGCCGGTTTTTGTGTTTGTATTCAGGGTCCAAGTAAATTAGCCACATAACAAAGCATACAACATGGGTAGAATAAGAAAAGATTCATAAACAAGCATTATACCTCTCATTATACCTCTTGATCTTTTATCGTATGTGTTGGGATGTATACTGAAAAGTCTATCTTTTGTATAAACATCTTTATTTTTAAAATAAGAATCACAAGATCATTGTTTGCATATTTATGGTTATCCATATTGTCTAATACATTACATTGTAGATAACATGGTGTGTGGTATCACACGGGAGATCATGTTATCGGCTCCTTGTAAAGTATAAGTATAGACTCACAACCGAGATGGCTTTGGACAAACCATTGGTATGGTTATAGTGTGATTTCATATTGGTTTGTCTTGACCATAGAATCACGCTAGTGCACTTTGTGTGTATTAAGCAGGACCGACTTAGAGGTGATTCGATTTATTGCTGACTACCTAATCGAATTAGACCTCAGATATTATGTTGTACATGCTCTTAATCCCGATATAATAACGGGCACATATACTTAGTATTCATTTATTTGATTTACCAACGGGCGAGATTTATAGATTAAATCGATAGGCTCGGTAAGTTGGGAAATGATATTATCTATATGGTGTGTTGTTGATTATAGGAGGAAACCGTATCCTATATATTAGGATGATGATGTCCCCTTGAGGAGCTCATAAGGTTCATCATGTAAACCCTGCAGGTGGACTTGGTCCGGCATGATGATAAGATTGAGTGGTACTACACATGGAGTTAGATGTTGGTTAATTAATGGTCAGTTAATTAATTAATCGACGGACATTCGAGATCTTAAACACGGGGAGAAAATGTACAAATAATATATGGAGCCCATATTAACTTATGTGGGTTGGTGAGGTAGATCAATGATAATCCTCTAGTGGAATGGATAATCATTAATGGATCGGACTTTATGTGGGTTTGATCCATTGGATGGCCCAGATCCAACTCCTCCTCAAGGTCCCTATTGTAGCCTATTAATACCTCATGAAGCTTAGATCCAATGGATGAAAATAAAACTCTAGATCCAATAGTGGAGATTAAATCTCTAGATCTGACGGTTGAGATTAAATCTCTAGATCCGACGGTTCAGATTCTAGAACCAATGGTGGAGATTAAAACAAGGCTTATCCCTAACTCTATAAAAGGAGAGGCTAGGGGTGGGCAGCAACATGATGGATGAGGATTAGGGTTTGCTTCCCTTGGGCGACAAGCAATCCTAGTTAGGTTAGGATTTGGAGTGGGCTGCTAGGGTTTTGGTGTTGGGGTAGGCGGCAACAAGAGGAGAAGGACCTTTCTTCTTCTTCCTAAGGTGTTGCCGGCAACCTATCCTTCTTCCCTATACTTTGGTTGGTGCTCAACCTATCCTTTTTCCCCTCTTCTTTGGCCGGCAATTAGGAGAGCTAGGGTTAGTTTTTGGGCGGCTACAAGGTGAAGATTGTTTTTCTTTTTCTTCTCCAAGTGTTGGCTGGGGCCCATGCTCTCATTGTTTCTCTTTTGGCCGGTTCCCATACTCCATGTTCTCTTCCTTGGCCGGTGGCAACATCGAGTCTATTGACTTGGTGGCCGGTTCTAGATAGGTAGAAGAGTTTTGTTTTATGATCTTTCTTTGTTCGGAGTGAACAAGGAAAGGAAGATTTGTGATCTAGGAGCTTCAACTTTTGGTAGATTGTCGCCCACACGATGTCCGAAAGAAGGAAGGACATACAATAGAAGATCAAGGGGTATAACAAGAGGTATAATCTTGTTTATTTTGATTAGTATTCTTTTGCATTATGTCTATAATTGTTTTTCAATTATATGCATGTTGTATGTGGTTGTTTACTTTATGTATGTGGTTAAATATACTTGGACCCCGAACATAAACACAAAATATGGCGATCCTTACATCATCTATTCCACAGCTATTCATAGAATAGAGGTTGGTGGCTTGAACAACAAGTTTGTTTAAGTGACTACTCTAATCGAATAGCACGACGATGAAACAATTGCTTGGGTGATCCCTTTTGTCTAGGATTAAATTTTTTTAATCCGGGGGCATCGATGGGATCGCCATGAACAAGCGACCGAGTTGAAGTGGGAAGCTAAGTTTCTCCACCTTCATGTGGAATAAGAGCTTCGGTTCCGGGCAAAAACCCTTCAGTATGTCCTTCCTCCTTTTGGACATCGTGTGGGCGACGATCTTTCAAAAGTCGAAGCCTCCTAGAACACGCTCTTCCTGTTGGGATGTATAGTGAAAAGTCTATCTTTTGTATGAACATCTTTAGTTTTGAAATAAGAATCACATGATCATTGTTTGCATATTTATGGCTATGCATATTGTCTAATGCATTACATTGTAGATAACATGGTGTGTGGTGTCACACGGGAGATCATGTTATCAGTTCCTTGTAAAGTATAAGTAAAGGCTCACAACCGAGATGATTATGGACAAACCATTGGAATGGTTGTAGTGTGATTTGGTATTGGTTTGTCTTGACCATAGAATTATACTAGTACACTTTGTGTGTATTGAGCAGGACCGAAATAGAGGTGATTTGATTTATTACTGACTACATAATCGAATCAGACCTCAGATATTATGTTGTACATGCTCTTAATCCCAATATAATAACGGGCACATATACTTAGTATTCATTTTTTTTTATTTACCAATGGGCGAGATTTATAGAGTAAATCGATAGGCTCGGTAAGTTGGGAAATGATATTATTTATATTGTGTGTCGTTGATTATAGGAGGAAACTGTGTCCTATATATTAGGATGATGATTTCCCCTTGAGAAGCTCATAAGGTACATCATGTAAACCCTGCAGGTGAACTTGGTCTGGCATGATGATAAGGTTGAGGGGTACTACTCATGGAGTTAGATGTTGATTAATTAATTAATTGACGGACATTCGAGATCATAAACACTAGGAGATAAATGTACAAATAATATATGGAGCCCATATTATCTTAATGGGGTTGGTGAGGTAGATTAATGATAATCCTTTAGTGTAATGGATTATCATTAATGGATCAGACTTTTTGTGAGCTTGATCCATTGGGTGGCCAAGATCTAACTCCTCCTCATGGTCCCTATTATAGCCTATTAAAATCTCATGGAGCCTAGAATCGATGGTGGAAGATGAAACTCTAGATCCGACGGTGGAGATTAAATCTATAGATCCGACGGTTGAGATTAAATCTCTAGATCCGACGGTTGAGATTAAATCCCTAGATCCAACGGTGGAGATTAAAACAAGGCTTAAGCTTAACTCTATAAAAGGAGGCCAATGCTTGGGCATGGAGCATACTAGAGAGATTAGGGTTTTTGTTTCTTTTGGATTGGGAGGCAAGAAACAAAAGGGAGGCTAGGGTTTTCGAGGAGGCTTGGGCGGCCACAATTTTGGAAGGTTTTTCCTTTTTCCTAAGAAGTTGCCAGCGGCCATCTTTCTCCCCTCTACCTTGGTCAGTGCTCAACCTATTCCTCTTCTTCTCCTTGGCCGGTGGAAAGAATGGTAAGGGTGGTTCCTTGGAGCTCTTGGCTGGCGCCCACCTTCTACTCTCTTTGGGTCGGCAGCAAGCATTAAGTTTGGAGTTTGTTGGTTGGTCCTAGATAGAGGAGAGTTTTGATTATATACTTCCTCTTGTTCAGAGCGAGCAAGGAAAGGAAGATCGTGATCTAGGAGGTGAAGTGTTTTGCTTATCGAGTCTGTGAGGGGAAACTTCGCTTCCCACTACACCTTGGTGGTTTGTTCATGGCGATCCCATCGATGTCCCCAGATTAAAATAATTTAATCCTAGACAAAAGGGATTTCTCTAACAACCAAGTCATCGTCGTGCTATTCGTTTAGAGAGGTCACTTGAACAAACTTGTTGTTCAAGCGACCAACCTCTATTCTACGAGTAGCCGCGGAATAGACGATGTCTGGATCACCGATTTTTGTGTTTATGTTCGAGATCCAACTATTATTTAGCCACCAACATAATATTACATGCTCATAATTGAAAAACAAAAACAAACATGCTACAAAAGAGAATGAAGAATAGGTATACCTCTCGATCTTCTAATGTATGACCTTCCTCCTTTCGTACATTGTGTGGGCGACGATCTACCAAAAGTTGAAGCTCCTAGATCGCAAATCTTCCTTTCTTGCTCTTCCAAAGCAAGAAGAAGAATAGAAACAAGGTTCTTCTCCTTCCTATAGCCAACCAACAAGCAACCAAAGGAAACCTTGTCATCGGCCAAGAAAGAAGAAGAGTTTGAGAGTGGCCGGCCAAAAGCTTGAAGGGAGGACCCTAAACCTTTGTTCCACCGGCCAAGGAGAAGGAGAGGACCTGTTTTGGACACCGGCCAAGAGCTGGAAGGAACACCAAGGGCGCCGGTAGCTTGGGGAAGAAGAACAACACAAGGAAAAATTTCCTTATTAGGTGTCGCGCAAGCCCAAACCCTAATTCCTATGCCTTGCCGCCAACCTCCAAAACCCTAGCTTTTCTTGATTTTTTATCTCCACGCCAACCCCTCAAGATCCTTTTATAGAGTTAGGGATAAGCCTCCTTTTAATCTCAACCATCGGTTCTAGGGATTTAATCTCAACTGTCGGATCTAGAGATTTAATCTCAACCGTCGGATCTTAGAGATTTAATATCTACCTATGGATCTAGAGTTTTGTTTCTATCCATTGGATCTAAGCTTCATGAGGTGTTAATAGGCTACATTATGGAACATGAGGAGCAGTTGGATCTTGGCCACCCATGGATCAAGCCCACATAAAGTCCGATCCATTAATGATAATCTAATCCACTAAAGGATTATCATTGATCTACCTCACCAACCCCCATATGATAATATGGGATCCATATATTATTTGTACATTTTCTCCCCGTATTTAAGATCTCGAATGTCCGTCGATTAATTAATTTACTGACTATTAATTAATGAACATCTAACTCCTTGAGTAGTACCACTCAACCTTTTCATCATGCCGGACAAAGTCCGCCTGCAGGGTTTACATGATGAAACTTATGAGCTCCTCAAGGGGACATCATCATCCTAATATATAGGACACGGTTTCCTCCTATAATCAACGACACACCATATAAATAATATCATCTCCCAACTTACCGAGCCTATCGATTTAATCTATAAATCTCGCCCATTGGTAAATCAAAGAGATGAATACTAAGTATATGTGCCCGTTATTATATCGGGATTAAGAGCATGTACAAAATAATATCTGAGGTCCGATTCGATTATGTAGTCAGCAATAAATCGAATCACCTCTAAGTCAGTCCTACTCAATAAACACAAAGTGGAATAGTGTGATTTAATGGTCAAGACAAACCAATACCAAATCACACTACAACCATTCCGATGGTTTGTCCAAAGTCATCTCGGTGGTGAGCCTTTTACTTATACTTTTCAAGGAGCCGATAACATGATCTCCCGTGTGACACCACACACCATGTTATATACAATGTAAAGTATAAGTCAATATGCATAACCATAAAAATATGCAAACAATGATCATGTGATTCTTATTTCAAAATAAAGATGTTCATACAAAAGATAGACTTTTCAGTATACATCCCTACAATCTCCCACTTATACTAAAAGACTATGCTTTCCTCAAACTATCATACATCTGATCCCTATTCCCTCCACATGCCTATCAAAAGCTCTCGCCGGAAGGGCCTTAGTGAAAGGATCTGTCAGGTTATCCTCCGATGCAATCTTGGCCACAACAACTTCTCTCTTTATGATTTCTCGTATCAGGTGGTACTTGCGCTCTATGTTTTTACTAGCCTTATGGGCTCGTGGTTCCTTCGAGTTTGCAACTGCACCACTATTATCACAATAAATTGTGATAGTTCTGGGCAAACCAGGAATCACATCCAAGTCCATCAGGAAGTTCTTGAGCCACACAACTTCTTTGGCTGCCTAAGAGGCTGCCACATACTCAGCTTCCATGGTGGAGTCCGCCACGCATTTCTGCTTGACGCTCCTCCATACAATGGCTCCACCTCCCAAAGTAAACACAAAACATGAGGTAGACTTATTGTTATCCCAATCATATTGGAAGTCGAAATCCGTGAAACCCATAGGGAGTAATTGGTCTGCCCGGTAAACCAGCATATAATCCCTAGTCCTTCTCAGGTACTTCAATATATGCTTTACCACAGTCCAATGTCCCTATCCAGGATTACTCTAATATCTGCTGACCATGCCCACGGCAAAGCAAATATCTGGTCTAGTACATAGCATCGCATACATGAGTCTTCCTACTGCCGAAGCATATGGAACCGCCTTCATCTCCTCTATCTCCTCAAATGATCTAGGACACATCTCCTTAGATAAAGGAACTCCATGCCTGAAAGGTAGAAAACCCTTCTTGGAGTTCTGCATGCTAAAACGATCCATAATCGTGTCTATGTATGAAGCTTGGGATAAGCACAACATCCTTTTCCTGCGATCTCTTATAACCTTGATCCCAAGGATGTGTCCCACCTCTCCCAAGTCCTTCATATCAAACTGTTTGGACAACCATACCCTTACGCCCGATAATGCCTTGATATTGTTGCCAATCAACAAAATGTCATCTACGTATAGTACAGGAAATACCACTACGTTTCCGTCACATCTCTTGTATACACAAGACTCATCCGGACTTTTAATAAATCCATAAGACTAGATTACCTCATCAAAGCAGATGTTCCAAGATCTCAAAGCTTGCTTCAATCCATAAATGGACCGATTAAGTTTACATACAAGATGCTCTTAGCCTTTAGAAATGAATCCCTTTGGTTGCTTCATATAGATATTTTCCTCAAGACTTCCATTAAGGAAAGCTGTCTTGACATCCATCTGGCACACCTCATAATCCATATGAGGTGCTATGCATAAGAGAATCCAGATAGACTTAAGTATGGCTACCGGTGAAAAAGTCTCCTCATAATCGATACCCTCTTTCTGAGTATACCCCTTCGCAATAAGCCTCGCTTTGAAGATTTCAACCTTCCCATCTATTCCTCTCTTTCTCTTGTAGATCCACTTGCATCCAATGGTTTTTACACCATCGGGTGCTTCTACTAGCTCCCAGACCTGATTTGAATCCATAGATTCAATCACAACATTCATTGCACTTTGCCAAGACACTGCATCTTTATCTTGGATTGCCTCGTTATATGTCAAGGGATCAGGTTCATGTTCGCCAGGGACGAAATCAGAAGATTCTCCCAAGAACCTGAATCTATCAGGCTGTCTCACAACCCTCCCACTACGATGAGGTATCTCTTGTATATCCTCTGCGACACGCGGTGCAGTGACATGTGGTATATCCTCTTGTACCGGTGGTACTAAAGAAGTGACTTCCCCTTTTAATTCCTCCAGAACAATTTTACTCTTGGGCTTGTGGCTCATCACATAGTCTTCCTCTAGAAATCTGGCATTCGTACTAACGATCACCCTCTGATCTCTAGGACTATAAAACAAACCACCCTTCGTACCTCTAGGATAGCCAACGAACATACGTACTTCTGTACGAGGTTCCAACTTACCAGTATCTACCTTCAGTACATGTGCTGGACTCCCCCATATCCGAATATGTCTTAGACTAGGCTTTCGCCCAGTCCACAACTCTGTGGGAGTAGAAGGCACTGATTTAGATGGAACCAAGTTCAGAATGTACACCGCCGTATCTAGAGCATATCCCCAGAATAAATCTGGCAACTCAGAATAACTCATCATCGATCTAACCATCTCCATAAGAGTCCTATTCAAGATCGTAGTGTCTTGATACTTTTACCTTGACGTTTCTCTACATCAGCCTTGAATTCTTTGAACTTGTCAAAGCATTTAAACTTGCGGCACATCAGGTAAATGTATCCATATCTTGAGTAATCATCAATAAAAGAGACAAAATACTAAAAACCACCTCTAGTCTGGATAGACATAGGACCACACAAATCAGAATGAACCAATTCTAACACATCTTTGGCTCTATACCCCTTGGCCTTAAAAGGCCTCTTGGTCATCTTACCCTCCAAGCAAGATTTGCAGGTTGGGAGATCCTCCACCACTAATGAACCCAAAGGTCCATCAGATATCATCCTTTGAATTCCGCTTAGGTTAATGTGACCAAGCCTAAGATGCCAAAGATATGTTTGGTTCATCTTCGAAGGTTCTTTTCTCTTATTGGAATTAGAATATGAGTTATTAATTTCAATATACATCGTGGGAGCTTTTGGTTCAAGTGTGTATAAATTTCCTATCAATGCACCCGAACAGATAATGTCCCTATTCCTTCTTATAACAACTTTGTCATTAAAAGAAATAGAATATCCATCCATAAATAATTTAGAAACCGAAATTAAATTCTTTCTAAATAAGGGTACATAAAGGCAATTCTTAAGAACCAAAAGTTTATTTTTCTCAAAAGATAAATGAACATCTCCCACTGCAACAGCTGCCACCTTCGTGGCATCGCCCAAGTACATGGTAATCTCTCCTTCAGCCAGTCGTCTGGTTTCCTGGAACCCCTGCAAAGTATTGCAAACATGATCAGTGGCTCCCGTATCTACACACCAGGTGCCGGTAGATAACACCGCTAAACATGTTTTAACGACTAGGCCAAAAGATATACCTTTGTTCTTGCGGTTGGGGTAGTCCTTCTTCCAGTGTCCAGTCTACTTACAATTGAAGCACTTGCCTTTTGGCTTCTTCACTCCTCCCTGAGTACCTCCCGCTGCCTTCGCCCCAGTTTATTTCTTCTTCTTCTTGCCTTTCGGCTTAGAAGTAGAAACCTTTTGGGTCACCATGGCATGGCATGTGCTGAGCACTCGTGAAATAGCTCCTTCTGCTGGAGTTACATCGGAAGTTCATGAATACAACCTCTTGTTCATGTTGTAGTTTAGGCGAAACTGCTCAAAATTCCTAGGTAGAGACTGGAGTATGATATCGACCTGGGTTTCCCCATCGATCTCAGCTCCAAGGACCTCCAGCTCATTCAAATGAGCCATCATCTTGAGAACATGATCCCTTACGGGTGTTCCCTCGATCATAGTGGTCGTAATCAAGTTTCTCATGACTTCTTGCCTCGCAGCCCGATTCTGGTGTCCAAAAAGCTCTTTGAGATTGAGCATCATGTCATAAGCTGTGGGCATGACTTGATGCTGATGTTGCAGTACATTTAACATAGATGCCAAAATGTAACACCGTACCATCTCATCGGCCTTTACCCACTTCTTATAACTCTCTCTCTCCTTTTCCCCAGAATCTTCTGCAGGCTTAGGAGGGCACTCTTCGAGGAGTACATATTTGTATTCCTCAGTAGTCAAGACAATGTCTAGATTCCTCTTCTAATCAACATAGTTGGGTCCAGTAAGTTTGTTCTTTTTCAGTATCACAGCAAGTGGGTTGAAAGTCATTTTGAAAGAAAACATAAGAATCACATAAATCAAAACATTAGATTTCAAAAAATTATTGATTCCTCAAACAATAAAATTTTAAAATCAACCAACACCTCTAAATACCGAGAATATCCTATGCCACGATAGTGTGGACGTATACGAATTCTACATTTGTAAGAGGAGGTTTTACCCATTAATTTTACTATCTTGTCAACCTAACTTTTTGACAAGTAAAATTAATAGTTGGTTCCTCTTTAGCCTTACAAATAAAAGCAGTGACTCCGATGGGGAGGATACTTATATTTGTATCTAAGTGTTCACCATTACTCGGTACCAAGGTAATTATTTCGAGTTATGTGCCTTCCGATGGGGAAGTACACACGCTCCTTGATAATTCCCTATAACCATATTTGACCTTGTGATCCGCAAACAAACTAATCCGATGGGGAGGAAGGCACTCAGAGCCGACGCGCAAGTTTGTTTGCATCACTTGTCAAATCGTAATGGAGGCCGTGGGAATTTTTTTTTAAAAAATTCCCTCTCCCACTTAGTAATTTGAAATTGAGGAATTTTCCTAGCCTACGACATTAATATCAAACAAAAAGTAATAAATATGAAAAATAAATTATTTTCCAACTATTATGGCTTTTGTCTTCAATATGTCTCCTGTTGCATCGCCATCTCGTCCGCTCCTCCTACGCCATGTACGAGCCATCCGGAGATCCGAGCCGAGACTAAAACCTATTTTAATATACATCCATCGATCCTATACTCCACGAGGGAGTGTACATGAAATCTAGATCGAAAGTAAAATAAAATAAAGAGAGGCTAAACAATGTCGTATCTAATTTACAAAAAAATCAAATACTAGCCTCATCAACCTCGAGGATTCAACAAAATAAACATTTACACACATACAATCACATACACACATATGGCCATAATAGTCGTATCTTATGCCTGCAACCAAAGAGTTAAACTACACATATCCTACTATTATCCGGAACATATAATATATGAAAAGTGCATAAAAATTAAACGAATCCTAAACACTCAAAATCGGAAACCTTGGCTCTGATACCAATTGAAGGGTTTTGCTTATCGACTCTGTGAGGGTAAACTTCGCTTCCCACTACACCTTGGTTGTTTGTTCATGGCGATCCCATTGATGTCCCCGAATTAAAAAAATTTAATCTTAGACAAAAGGGATTGCTCTAACAACCAAGTCATCATCGTGCTATTCGTTTAGAGAGGTCACTTGAACAAACTCGTTGTTCAAGCGACCAACCTCTATTCTACGAGTAGCCACGAAATAGACGATGTCCGGATCCAAGTATTATTTAGCCACAAATAGAATATTACATGCTCATAATTGAAAAACCAAACATGTTACAAAAGAGAATGAAGAATAGGTATACCTGTCGATCTTTTAATGTATGATCTTCCTCCTTTCGGACGTTGTGTGGGCGACGATGTACCAAAAGTTGAAGCTACTAGATCACAAATCTTCCTTCCTTGCTCTTCCAAAGCAAGAGGAAGAATAGAAACAAGGTTCTTCTCCTTCCTCTAGCCAACCAACAAGCAACCAAAGGAAACCTTGCCGCCGGCCAAGAAAGAAGAAGAGTTTGAGAGTGGCCGGCCAAAAGCTTGAAGGGAGGACCCTAAACCTTTGTTCCATCGGCAAAGGAGAAGGAGAGGACGTGTTTTGGAAGTCGGCCAAGGGCTGGAAGGAACACCAAGGGCGCCGGTAGCTTGGGGAAGAAGAACAACACAAGGAAAAATTTCCTTATTAGGTGCCACCCAACCCCAAACCCTAATTCCTATGCCTTGCCGCCAACCTCCAAAATCATAGCTTTTCTTGATTTTTTATCTCCACGCCAACCCCTTTTATAGAATTAGGGATAAGCCTCCTTTTAATCTCTACCATTGGTTCTTTGGATTTAATCTCAATCGTCGGATCTAGAGATTTAATCTGAACCGTCGGATCTTAGAGATTTAATCTGTACCTATGGATCTAGAGTTTTTTTCCTACCCATTGGATCTATGCATCATGAGGTGTTAATAGGCTACATTAGGGACCATGAGGAGGAGTTGGATCTAGGCCACCCATGGATCAAGCCCACATAAAGTCTGATCCATTAATGATAATCCAATCCACTAAAGGATTATCATTGATCTACCTCACCAACCCCCATATGATAATATGGGCTCCATATATTATTTGTACATTTTCTCCCCGTGTTAAAGATCTCGAATGTCGGTCGACTAATTAATTTACTGACCATTAATTAATCAACTTCTAACTCTATGAGTAGTACCACTCAACATTTTCATCATGTCGGACCAAGTCCACCTGCAGGGTTTACATGATGAACCTTATGAGCTCCTCAAGGGGACATCATCATCCTAATATATAGGACACGGTTTCCTCCTATAATCAACGATACACCATATAAATAATATCATCTCCCAACTTACCGAACCTATCGATTTAATCTATAAATCTCGCCCATTGGTAAATCACAGAGATGAATACTAAGTATATGTGCCCGTTATTATATCAGGATTAAGAGCATTTACAAAATTATATCTGAGGTTTGATTCGATTATGTAGTCAGAAATAAATCGAATCACCTCTAAGTCGGTCCTACTCAATACACACAAAGTGCACTAATGTGATTTTATGGTCAAGACAAACCAACACCAAATCACACTACAACCATTCTGATGGTTTGTCCAAAGCCATCTCGATTGTGAGCCTTTTACTTATACTTTTCAAGGAGCCGATAACATGATCTCCCATGTGACACCACACACCATGTTATATACAATGTAAAGTATTAGACAATATGCATAACCATAAAAATATGCAAACAATGATCATGTGATTCTTATTTCAAAATAAAGATGTTCATACAAAAGATAAACTTTTCAGTATACATTCCTACAGGAGGCTTCGACTTTTGGAAGATCGTCGCCCACACGACGTCCAAAAGGAGGAAGGACATACAATAGAAGATCGAGAGGTATAAATTTTGTTTTTTTCCTTTTTTTCCATTGTATGTTGTATGTTTGTGTTATGTGGCTAATTTACTTGGACCCCAAATACAAACACAAAAATCGGTGATCCGTACATCGTCTATTCCATGACTATTCGAAGAATAGAGGTAGGTTGCTTAAACAACAAGTTTTTTCAAGTGACCACTCTAATCGAATAGCATGACAATGACACGGTAGCTTGGGTAATCCCTCTTTGTCAAGGATAAATTTTTTTATTCGGGGACATAGAAGGGATTACCATGAACAAGCAACCGAGTTGAAGTGGGAAGCGAAGTTTCCCCTACCTTCAATTGGTATCAGAGCCACGGTTTTCGGTTTTGTGTGTTTATGATTCGGTTATTTTATGCACTTATCATATATTATATGTGTCAGATAATAGTAGGATGTGCGTAGGTTAACTTTTTGGTTGCAGGCATAGAATGCAACTATTATGACCATATGTGTGTATGTGATTATATGTGTGTAATTGTATATTATTTGAATCCTCGGGGTTAACAAGGCTAGTATTTAATTTTCTATTTAAATACGGCATTATTTAACCATTCTTTTTATTTTAGTTTACTTTCGATCTAGATTTCATGTACACTCCTTCATGGAGTATATGATCGATAGATGTAAATTAAAATAGTTTTTTTCTCGGCTCGGATCTCCGGATGGCTTGTACATGGCAGAGGGAGGAGCGGACGAGATGGCGATACGACGGGAGGCATATTGGAGACAAAAGCCATATTAGTTGGAAAATATTTCTTGTTCATATTTATTGCTTTATTTTTGATATGCATGTTGTAGGCTAGAAAATTCCTCAATTTTAAATTACAAAGTGGGAGAGGGATATTTTCATAAATTCCCACCGCCTCCATTATAATTTGACATGTGATGCAAACAAACATGCGCGTCGGCTCTGAGTGCCTTCCTCCACATCGGATGAGTTTGTTTGTGGATCACAAGGTCGAATATGGTTATAGTAAATTATTAAGGAGCGTGTGTACTTCCCCATCGGAAGGCACATAACCCGAGATAATTACCTTGGTACCAAGTAATGGTGAACACTTAGATGCAAATAAGAGTATCCTTCCCATCGGAGTCACTTCTTTTATTTGTATGGCCAAAGAGGAACCAACTATTAATTTTATTTGTCAAAAAGTTAGGTTGACAAGATGGTAAAATTAATGGGTAAAATCTCTTCTTACAAATGTAGAATTCGTATACGTCGACACTATTGTGGCATACGATATTCTCGTTGTTTTGAGGTGTTGGTTGATTTTAAAATTTTATTATTTGAGGAATCAATAATTTTTTAAAATATAATGTTTTGATCTATGTGATTCTTAGGTTATTCAAAATGACTTTCAACTTGCTTGTTGTGATACTATAAGAAAATAAACTTACTGGACCCAATTATGTTGATTGGAAAAGGAATCTTGACATTGTCTAGACTGTTGAGGAATACAAATATGTACTCCTCGAAGAGTGCCCTCCTAAGCCTACGAATGATTCTGGAGAAAAAGAGAAGGATAGTTATAAGAAGTGGATTAAGGCCGATGAGATGGCGCGGTGTTACATTATGACATCTATGTCAAATGTACTGCAACATCAGCATCAAGCCATGCCCACTGCTTATGACATGATGCTCAATCTCAAAGAACTTTTCTGATACCAGAATCAGGCTGCTAGGCAGGAAGCCATGAGGAACTTGATAACGACCACCATGATCGAGGGAACACTCGTGAGGGATCATGTTCTCAAGATGATGGCTGATTTGAATGAGCTCGAAGTCCTCAGAGCTGAGATCGATGGGGAAACCCAGGTCGATATCATTGTCCAATCTCTACCTAGAAGTTTTGAGCAGTTTTGCCTGAACTACAACATGAACAAGAGGTTATATTCGTTGGCAGAGCTTTTGACAGAACTCCAGGCGACAGAGGGGCTATTTCGTCAGAGTGCTCAGGAGCAGGCCATGGTTACCCAAAAGGTTTCTACTTCTAAGCTGAAAGGCAAGAAAAATAAGAAACAAGCTGGGAATAAGGTGGCGGGAGGAACTCAGGGAGGAGTGAATAAGCTGAAAGGCAAGTGCTTCACTTGCAAGCAGACTGAACACTGGAAGAAGGACTACCCCAACCGGAAGTAGAACAAAGGTATATCTTTTGGTCTAGTCATTGAAACATGTTTAGCGGTGTTATCTACCGACACCTAGTGTGTAGATATGGGAGCCACTGATCATATCTGCAATAATTTGTAGGGGTTCCAGGAAACCACACGACTGGCTGAGGGGGAGATTACCGTGTACTTGGGCGATGCCACAAAGGTGGCCACTGTTGCAGTGGGAGATGTTTATTTGTCTTTTGAGAGGAATAAAGTTTTGGTTCTTAAAAATTGTCTTTATGTACCTTTATTAAGAAAGAATTTGAATTCGGTTTCTAAATTGTTTAAGGATGGATATTCTATTTCTTTTAATGACAGAGTTGTTATAAAAAAGAATAGGGAGATTATCTGTTCTGGTGCATTGATAGGAAATTTGTATACACTCGAACCAAACTCTCCCACGATGCAAATAGAAGTGAATAACTCATCTTCTAATTCGAATAAGATAAAAGAACCTTCGAAGATGAACCAAACATATCTTTGGCATCTAAGGCTTGGTCACATTAACCTAAGCAGAATTCAAAGGTTGATAGCTGATGGACCTCTTAGTTCATTTGTGGCGGAAGACTTCCCAACCTGTGAATCTTGCTTGGAAGGTAAAAAGACCAAGAGGCCTTTTAAGGCCAAGGGGTATAGAGCCAAAAATGTGTTTTAATTGGTTCATTCTGATATGTGTGGTCCTATGTCTATCCAGACTAGAGGGGGTTTTGAGTATTTCGTCTCTTTCATAGACGATCATTCAGGATATGGATACATTTACCTGATGCGCCACAAGTCTGAATGCTTTGACAAGTTCAAAGAATTCAAGGTTGATGTGGAAAAATGTCAAGGTAAAAGTATCAAGACACTATGCTCTTATCGTGGTGGTGAGTACCTCTTGGGAGAGTTTAGGAATTACTTATCAGAGGTTGAGATTCAATCCCAATTGTCTTCACCTGGCACACCTCAGTAGAATGGTGTAGCAGAGCGAAGGAATAGGACTCTTATGGAGATAGTTAGATCGATGATGAGTTATTCTAAGTTGTCAGAATCATTCTTGGGATATGCTCTAGATACGGCAGTGTATATTCTGAACTTGGTACCATCTAAATCAGTGGGTTCTACTCCCACAGAATTGTGGACTGGGCGAAAACCTAGTGTGACACATATTCGGATTTGGGGTAGTTCAACACATGTGCTGAAGGCAGATGATGGTAAGTTGGAACCTCGTATAGAAGTATGCATGTTCGTTGGCTATCCTAGAGAAACAAAAGGAGGTTTGTTTTAAAGTCCTAGAGATTAGAGGGTGATCATTAGCGCGAAAGCTAGATTTCTAGAGGAAGTCTATGTTATGAACCACAAGCCCCTAAGTAAGATTGTTCTAGAGGAATTGAAAGGGTAAGTCACTACTTCAGCACCACCGGTACAAGAGGATATACCACAAGTCACTGCACCGCGTGTCACAGAGGATACACGGGTGATATCTCGTCGTAGTGGGAGGGTTGTGAGACAGCCTGATAGATTCATGTTCTTGGGAGAATCTTATGATTTGATCCCTGGTGAACATGAACCTGATCCCTGGACATATGACGAGGCAATCCAAGATAAAGATGCGGTATCTTAGCAAAGTGCAATGAATGCTGAGATTGAATCTATGGATTCAAATCAGGTCTGGGAGCTAGTAGAACCACCCAATGGTGTAAAAACCATTGGAAGCAAGTTGATCTACAAAAGAAAGAGAGGAATAGACATGAAGGTTGAGACCTTCAAAGCGAGGCTTGTTGCGAAGGGGTATACTCAGAAAGAGGGCATCGATTATGAGGAGACCTTTTTGTCAGTAGCCATGCTTAAGTCTATCCAGATTCTCTTATGTATTGCTGCTCATATGAATTATGAGGTATGATAGATGGATGTCAAGACATCTTTCCTTAATGGAAGTCTTGAGGAAAACATCTATATGAAGCAACCAGAGGAATTCATTGCAAAGGGCAAAGAGCATCTTGTGTGCAAGCTTAATCAGTCCATTTATGGATTGAAGCAAGCTTCGAGGTCTTAGAACATCCGCTTTGATGAGGTAATCCAGTCTTATGGATTTATTCAATGTCTGAATGAGTCTTGTATATACAAGAGATGTGATGGAAATGTAGTAGTATTTCTTGTACAATACGTTGATGACATTTGATTAATTGGCAACAATGTCAAGGTGTTATCGGACGTAAGGGTATGGTTGTCCAAACAGTTTGATATGAAGGACTTGGGAGAAGTGGGACATATCCTTGGGATCAAGGTTATAAGGGATCGTAGGAAAAGGATGTTGTGCTTATCTCAAGCTTCATACATAGACACCATTATGGATCGTTTTAGCATGCAGAACTCCAAGAAAGGTTTTCTACCTTTCAGGCATGGAGTTCCTTTTTCTAAGGAGATGTGTCCTAGAACAACTGAGGAGATAGAGGAGATGAAGGTGGTTCCTTATGCTTCAGCAGTAGAAAGCCTCATGTATTCGATGCTATGTATGAGACCGGATATCTTCTTTGCTGTGAGCATGGTCAGCAGATATCAGAGTAATCCACGACAGGGGCATTGGACTACGGTAAAGCATATATTGAAGTACCTGAGAAGGACTAAGGATTATATGCTAGTTTACCAGGCACACCAATTACTCCCTATGGGTTATACAGATTCTGACTTCCAATCAGATAGGGATAACAATAAGTATACCTCAGGTTTTGTGTTTACTTTCGGAGGTGGAGCCATTTTATGGATGAGTGTCAAGCAGAAATGCGTGGCGAACTCTACCATGGAAGCTGAGTATGTGGCAGCCTCTGAGGCGGCCAAAGAAGCTGTGTGGCTCAGGAATTTCTTGATGGACTTGGATGGTATTCCTGGTTTTTCCAGAACTATCACAATTTATTGTGATAATAGTGGTGCAGTTGCAAACTCGAAGAAACCACGAGCTCATAAGGCAAGTAAACACATAGATCGCAAGTACCACCTGATACGAGAAATTGTAAAGCAAGGATAAGTTGTTGTGGCCAAGATTGCATCAGAGGATAACCTGGCAGATCCTTTCACTAAGGCCCTTCCAGCGAGAGTTTTTGATAGGCATGTGGAGGGAATGGGAATCAGATGTATGGCAGTTTAAGGACAGCATAGTCTTTTAGTATAAGTGGGAGATTGTTGGGATGTATATTGAAAAGTCTATCTTTTGTATGAATATCTTTAGTTTTGAAATAAAAATCACATGATCATTGTTTTCATATTTATGGCTATGCATATTGTCTAATTCATTACATTGTAGATAACATGGTATGTGGTGTCACACAGGAGATCAAGTAAAAGCTCACAACCAAGATGGTTATGGACAAACCATTAGAATAGTAGTAGTGTGATTTGATATTGGTTTGTCTTAATCATAGAATTACACTAATACACTATGTGTGTATAGAGCAGGACCAATATAGAGGTGATTCGATTAATTGCTGACTACATAATGGAATAGGACCTCAGATATTATGTTGTACATGCTCTTAATCATGATATAATAACGGGCACATATACTTAGTATTCATTTCTTTGATTTACCAATGGGCGAGATTTATAGAGTAAATCGATAGCCTCGGTAAGTTAAAAAATGATATTATTTATATGGTGTGCCATTGATTATAGGAGAAAAACGTGTCCTATATATTAGGATGATGATGTTCCATTGAGGAGCTCATAAGGTTCATCATGTAAACTCTGCAGGTGGACTTGGTCCGGCATGATGATAAGCTTGAGTGGTACTAGTCATGGAGTTAAATGTTGATTAATTAATTTTCAGTAAATTAATTAATGGACGGACATTCGTGATCTTAAACACGGGGAGATAAATTTACAAATAATATATGGAGCCCATATTAACTTATGGGGGTTGGTGAGGTAGATCAATGATAATCCTCTAGTGGAATGGATTATCATTAATGGATCGGACTTTATGTGGGCTTGATCCATTGGGTGGCCAAGATCCAACTCCTCCTCATGGTCCCTATTGTAGACTATTAAAACCTCATGGAGCCTAGATCCAATGGTGGAAGATGAAACTCTAGATCCGACAGTGGAGATTAAATCTCTAGATCCGACGGTTGAGATTAAATCTCTAGATCCGACGGTTGAGATTAATTTCCTAGATCCAATGGTGGATATTAAAACAAGGCTTAAGACTAACTCTATAAAAGGAGGCCAAGGCTTCAGCGTTGAGCATACTAGAGAGATTAGGGTTTTTGTTTCTTTTGGCTTGGGCGGCAAGAAATAAAAGGGAGGCTAGGGTTTTGGAGGAGTCTTGGGCGGCCATAATTTTGGAAGGTTTTTCCTTCTTCCTAAGAAGTTTCTTGCAACCATCTTTCTCCCCTCTATCTTGGCCGGTGCTCAACCTATTCCTCTTCTTCTCCTTGGCCGGTGGAAACAAGAGTAAGGGTGGTTCCTTGGAGCTCTTGGCCGGCACCCACCTTCCCCTCTCTTTGGGCCAGCGGCAAGCTTCAAGTTTGGAGCTTGTTGGTTGGTCCTAGATAGAGGAGAGTTTTGATTATATACTTCCTCTTGTTCGGAGCGAGCAAGGAAAGGAAGATTGTGATCTAGGAGGCTTTGAATTTTGGAAGATCGTCGCCCACACGACGTCCAAAAGGAGGAAGGACATACAATAGAAGATCGAGAGGTATAAATTTTGTTTTGTTTTCCTTTTGTTCCTTTGTATGTTGTATGTTTGTGTTATGTGGCTAATTTACTTGGACCCCGAATACAAAGACAAAAACTGGCGATCCGTACATCGTCTATTCCACGGCTATTCGAAGAATAGAGGTAGGTTGCTTGAACAATTTGTTTGTTCAAGTGACCACTCTAATCGTATAGCACGACGATGACACGGTAGCTTGGGTAATCCCTCTTTGTCAAGGATAATTTTTTTTTATCCAGGGACATAGAATGGATCGCCATGAACAAGCAACCGAGTTGAAGTGGGAAGCGAAGTTTCCCCTACCTTCACTTCCCTTCCTTGCTTGCTCCGAACAAAGGAAAGAATGAAAAGAAACTCTTCTCCTATCTCGGACAAACCATCAAGCTCCAAGCTTGATGTTTGCCACCGGCCCAAAGAGAATAGGTGATGGAGCGCCGGCCAACCTTGAAGAAGGGTTGCCGCCGGCCTCAAGGAAAGGACAAAAGGGAGCTCCGACCAAAGGATGAAGAAGAGATGTCAAACCCTAACCACCTTGCCGTCGGCCCCTTGCTCTTGGACAATGGCGCCACCCAAAGCAAAAGGAAACCCTAACCCTAATGCCTTGCCGCCCAAGCCAAGGAAGAAAAAACCCTAATCTCCAAAGCTGTTCTCCATGCCCAAGCCTTGGCCATCCTTTTATAGAGCTAGGCATAAGCCTCCTTTTAGTCTCCACCATCGGATCTAGGGATTTAATCTCAACCGTCAGATCTACGGATTTAATCTCAACCGGCGAATCTAGAGATTTAATCTCCACTGTCGGATCTAAAGATTTAATCTCCACCATTGGATCTAGAGATTTAATCTCCACCGTCGGATCTAGAGTTTCATTTTTCATCATCGGATCTAGGCTCCATGAGGGTTTTAATAGGCTACAATAGGGAGCAAGACGAGGAGTTGGATCTTGGCCACCCAATGGATCAAGCCCACATAAAGTCCGATCCATTAATGATAATCCATTCTACTAGAGAATTATCATTTATCTACCTCACCAACCCCATAAATAAATATGGGCTCCATATATTATTTTGTATAAATGTCTCCCCGTGTTTAAGATCTCGAATGTCCGTCAATTAATTAATTTACTAATAATTAATTAATCAACATCTAACTCCATGAGTAGTACCACTCAACCTTATCAAAATGTCGGACCAAGTCCACCTGCAGGGTTTACATGATGAACCTTATGAGCTCCTCAAGGGGACATCATCATCCTAATATATAGGGCACAGTTTCTTCCTATAATCAACGGCACACCATATAAATAATATCATTTCTCAACTTACCGAGCCTATCGATTTACTCTATAAATCTCGCCCATTGGTAAATAAAAAAAATAAATACTAAGTATATGTGCCCTATTATTATATCGCGATTAAGAGCATGTACACCATAATATGGTTTGTCCATAACCATCTCGGTTATGAGTCTTTACTTATACTTACAAGAAACTGATAACATGATCTCCCATGTGACACTACAAACCATGTTATCTACAATGTAATGTATTCGAGAATATGCATAACCATAAATATGCAAGCAATGATCATGTGATTCTTATTTAAAAAATAAAGATGTTTATACAAAAGATAGACTTTTCAATATACATCCCAACATTTGAACTATCCCTAGTCGATGAATTCATGGATTTGGATGCCATCAATTCTATTGAGACTAGCACAAGTCATACTCTTTGGTTTATCCATGCAACTATTTCTCACTGGTTGGAGACATTGGGATGTCCGGAGTTGAACGTGGATGTAAGTTATGGTAACTAGTTCATCGAAGTGGCCAGCTGTAAGATTTCATATGGTTCTCTACATATATAAATATGTCAATGAAGTTTTTACTGCAGCTTAAGTGCGATTTTCCTTCGACTTGCGATATTCGAGTCATCTTGTCCATGTCGACTTATGCTTTGACATCTTAAGCAAGCATCTCCGAGGAGATGTGGACCCGGGATTATTGGGTACAAGTCGAAGTGGCCAAAGGTGTTTGAATAGCCCAGAGAGGATTCACCAATCTTTGCGAGGAGATGTCAACCCTATGGCCTCTCGTCGGATTGTTACTAAAGTCTTTGGTCAAAGCATTACATGTTTAGAGTATGATACTCTTTGATACATGTGTAGTAACTAGAATCCGTAGGACGAGGAAGTAATACTTGGGCTAAGTGTGACGTAGTCAACCTAGTGGGGACTTACACAATGGACCATGTCCTGAACCAAGTGGGTATAAGATGAGTGAAGTGAATGGGGCACGTTTCACTGTAGCTACTGAAGGGTTTCAGAAGCATTCTGGGATCAACCGTTGATTTTTTGGTTAATTGGGGATCACGATGTACTACTAGGTGCCACTCATGATTTTTCTATAATTAATGCTTAATTATAGACGACCAACATAAATAAGGAACCTATTTGATCACACACACTACGAGTCTTATCCGAAGGATTTAAAATGAGCTTGAGAAGATCATTCTCAGATTGAGAAAGACATGATTTGGTTGGACCAAACAAAGAGCGAGTATGAAATTGTTTTAGTCGAATCCGAAGAATGGATGGGCTGAGTCTTATGAAGACGTGATGGATGAACCAAATCGGTTTGGTTCTAATCCTATGCTGGAAAATAAACCAAAGGGGTTTAGTTTATTTTAAACGAATGAACCGAAATTGGTTCAGTTCATTTTAAATTAAAATAGACCAACGCTATTTCGTTTATTTTAACTTAAGTTATTGGAGTGGGTTAACGGATTTTGGTTATCAACCAATAACCGTTAGGAGAATATGTTCTCAATAAAAACACGACTTAAGGGTATTGTAATTGATGAATGACTTAGGTTTTGGAAACCCTAGTCATTTTTTCCCTTCTTCTCTCCTTGCTCCTTGCCGCCCAACCCATTGGAGAAGCCCAACTTGTTGTGGGTGCCCATTCTCCTTGCTGCCGGCCAACCACTAGCCATCGGCAGCCCTCCATGTTGGAATGTATACTGAAAAGTCTATCTTTTGTAAGAACATCTTTATTTTTTAAATAAGAATCACATGATCATTGATTGCATATTTTTATGGCTATGCATATTGTCTAATACATTACATTGTAGATAACATGGTGTGTGGTGTCACACCGGAGATCATGTTATCGGTTCCTTGTAAAGTATAAGTAAAGGCTCAAAACTGAGATGGCTTTGGACAAACCATTGGAATGGTTGTAGTGTGATTTGGGATTGGTTTGTCTTGACCATATAATCACACTAGTGCACTTTGTGTGTATTGAGCAGGACCGACTTAGAGGTGATTCGATTTATTGCTGACTACATAATCAAATCAGACCTCAGATATTATATTTTACATACTCTTAATCCCTATATAATAACGTGCACATATACTTAGTATTCATCTCTTTGATTTACCAATGGGCGAGATTTATAGATTAAATCGATAGGCTCGGTAAGTTGGGAGATGATATTATTTATATGGTGTGCCGTTGATTATAGGAGTAAACCGTGTCCTATATATTAGGATGATGATGACCCCTTGAGGAGCTCATAAGGTTCATCATGTAAACCCTGCAGGTGGACTTGGTCCTGCATGATGAAAAGGTTGAGTGGTACTACTCATGGAGTTAGATGTTGATTAATTAATGGTCAGTAAATCAATTAATCGATGGACATTCAAGGTCTTAAACACGGGGAGAAAATGTACATATAATATATGGAGCCCATATTAACTTATGGGGGTTGGTGAGGTAGATCAATGATAATCCTCTAGTGGAATGGATAATCATTAATGGATCGGACTTTATGTGGGCTTGATCCATTGGGTGGCCAAGATCCAACTCCTCCTCATGGTCCCTATTGTAGCCTATTAATATCTCATGAAGCTTAGATCCAATGAATGAAAACAAAACCATAGATCCAAAGGTAGTGATTAAATCTCTAGATCTGACGGTTGAGATTAAATCTCTAGATCTGACAGTTGAGATTAAATCCCTAGAACCAATGGAGGAGATTAAAACACGGCTTGAGCCCAACTCTATAAATAGAGCATTAAGGTGGGCGGCAAGGCCAAGATGGATGCGGTTTAGGGTTTGCTTCCCTTGGGTGGCAAGTAATCCTAGTTTGGTTAGGATTAGGAGTGGGCGGCTAGGGTTTGGGTTTGAGAGTTGGTTGTGGGTGGTAACATGAGGAGAAGGCATCTTCTTCTTCTTCCTAAGGTTTGGCCGGCACCTTCCTTCTTCCCTCTACCTTGGCCGGTGCTCAACCTATTCTTCTTCCCCTCATCCTTGGCCGGAAATTAGGAGAGCTAGGTTTAGGGTTTGGGAGGCAACAAGGAGAAGGATTGCTTTCCTTTCTCTTCTCCAAGTGTTGGCCGGCGCCCATGCCCTCATTGATTCTCCTTTGGCCAGTGTCTATACTCCATGTTCTCTTCCTTGGCCAGCAGTAACATCAAGTCTATTGACTTGGTGGCCGGTTCTAAATAGGAAGAAGAGTTTTGTTTTATGATCTTCCTTTTTTCAGAGTGAACAAGGAAAGGAAGATTGGTGATCTAGGAGGCTTCGACTTTTGGAAGATCGTCGCCCACACGACGTCCAAAAGGAGGAAGGACATACAATAGAAGATCAAGAGGTATAACAAGAGGTATAATCTTGTTTAATTTGATTAGTGTTCTTTTGTATTATGTTTATAATTGCTTTTCAATTATATGCATGTTGTATGTGGTTGTTTACTTTATGTATGTGGCTAAATAATACTTGGATCCCGAACATAAACACAAAATCCGAAGATCCGTACATCGTCTATTCTGCGGCTATTCGTGGAATAGAGGTTGGTCGCTTGAACAACAAGTTTGTTCAAGTGACTACTCTAAACGAATAGCACGACGATGACAAGGTTGCTTGGGTGTTCCCTTTTGTTTATGATTAAATTTTTAATCCGGGGACATCGATGGGATCGCCATGAACAAGCGACCGAGTTGAAGTGAGAAGCGAAGTTTCCCCTCATGGATCAATGAAACCCATCAATTGGTATCAGAGCCAAGGTTTCCGATTTTGTGTGTCTAGGATTCGGTTACTCTTATGCATTTTTTTCATATATTATATGTGTCGGATAATAGTAGGATATGCGTAGGTTAACTCTTTGGTTGCAGGCATAAGATCCGACTATTATGGCCATATGTGTTTATGTGATTGTATTTGTATATTTTGTTGAATCCTCAGGGTTGACGAGGCTAGTATTTAATTTTTGTAAATTAGATACGGCATTGTTTAGCCACTCTTTTATTTTAGTTTACTTTCGAAAAAGATTTCATGTACACTCCCTCGTGGAGTATAGGATCGATGGATGTAAATTAAAATAGATTTTAGTCTCGGCTTGAATCTCCGGATGGCTCGTACATAGTGTAGGAGGAGCGGACGAGATGGTGATGCGACGGGAGACATATTGAAGACAAAAGTCATAATAGTTGGAAAATAATTTATTTTTCATATCTATTGATTATTGTTTGATATGTATGTCGTAGGATAGAAAATTCCTCATTTTCAAATTACTAAGTGGGAGAGGGATATTTTTATAAATTCCCATGACCTCCATTACGATTTGACATGTGATGCAAGCAAACTTGCACATCGGCTCTGAGTGCCTTCCTCCCCATCAGATGAGTTTGTTTGTGGATCACAGGGTCGGATATGGTTATAGAAAATTATTAAGGAGCTTGTGTACTTCCCCATCGGAAGGCACATAACCCGAGATATTTTTCTTGGTATCGAGTAATGGTGAATACTTAGATGCAAATAGGAGTATCCTCCCCATCAGAGTCATTGCTTTTATTTGTAGGGCCGAAGAGAAACCAACTATTAATTTTATTTGTCAAAAAGTTAGGTTGACAAGATAGTAAAGTAAATGGGTAAAACCTCCTCTTACAAATGTAGTATTCATATACGTCCACACGATCGTGGCATGCGATATTCTCAGTGTTTTGAGGTGTTGGTTGATTTTAAAATTTTATTGTTTGAGGAATCAATAATTTTTTGAAATCTAAAGTAATGATCTATGTGATTCTTAAGATTTTCAAAAATGACTTTCAGTCCACTTGTTGTGATACCAAAGGAAAATAAGCTTATTGTACCCAAATTATGTTAATTGGAAAAGAATCTAGATATTGTCTTAACTGCTGAGGAGTACAAATATGTACTTTTTGAAGAGTATCCTCCTAAGCCTCTGAATGAGTTGGAAGTCCTTGGAGCTAAGATCGATGGGGAAACCCAGGTCGATATCATTCTCCAGTCGACAGAAAGGCTTGCTCAGGCTCAGGCCATGGTTGCTCAAAAGGTTTCTACTTCTAAGCCGAAAGGCAAGAAGAAGAAGAAACAAGGTGGAGCAAAGGTGGTGGGAGGATCTCAGGGAAGAGTGAAGAAGCCGAAAGGCAAGTACTTCACTTGTAAGTAGGATGGACATTGGAATAAGGACTGTCCCAATCTGAAACAGAACAAAGGTATATCCTTTAGTCTAGTCGTTGAAACATGGTTAGCGGTGTTATCTACCGGCACCTAGTGTGTAGATACGGGAGCCTCTGATCATGTCTACAATACTTTGCAGGGGTTCCAGGAAACCCGACGACGAGCTGAGGGAGAGATTACCGATTACTTGTGCAATGCCATGATGGTGGCAACTATTGAAGTGGGAGATGTTTTATTTTTTGAGAAAAATAAAACTTTGGTTCTAAAAAATTCACTTTATGTACCTTTATTTAGAAAAAATTTAATTTCGGTTTCTAAATTGTTTATGGATGGATATTTTATTTCTTTTAATGACAGAGTTGTTATAAAAGGGTATAGGGACATTATCTGTTCTGGTGCATTGATTGGAAATTTTTATACACTCGAACCAAAAGCTCCCACGATGCAAATAGAAGTTAATAACACATCTTCTAACTCCAATAAAAGAAAATAACCTTCGAAGCTGAACCAAACATATCTTTGGCATCTTAGGCTTGGTCATATTAACCTAAGCAGAATTCAAAGGTTGATAGCTGATGGACCTCTGGGTTCATTAGTGGTCGAGGATTTCCCAACCTGTGAATCTTGCTTAGAGGGTAAAATGAGCAAGAGGCCTTTTAAGGCCAAGGGGTATAGAGCCAATGATGTTTTAGAATTGGTTCATTCTGATTTGTGTGGTCCTATGTCTATCCATGCTAGAGGTGGTTTTGAGTATTTCGTCTCTTTTATAGACGATTACTCAAGATACAGATACATTTACCTGATATGCCGTAAGTCTTAATGTTTTGACAGGTTCAAAGAATTCAAGGCTGATGTGGAGAAACGTTAAGGAAAAAGAATCAAGATACTATGATCTGATCGTGGTGGCGAGTACCTCTTAGGAGAGTTTAGGAATTACTTATCAGAGGCTGGTATTCAATCCCAATTGTCTGCACCTGGAACACCCCAGCAAAATGGTGTAGCAGAGCGAAGGAATAGGACTCTTATGGAGATGGTTAGATCGATGATGAGTTATTCTGAGTTATCATATTCGTTATGGGGATTTGCTCTAGATACGAAGGTTTACATTCTGAACTTAGTTCCATCTAAATCAGTGCCTTCTACTCCCACAGAATTGTGAACTGGGCGAAAGCCTAGTTTAAGACATATTCGGATATGGGGGAGTCCAGCACATGTGCTGAAGGCAGATGCTGGTAAGTTGGAACCTCGTACAGAAGTACACATGTTCGTTGGCTATCCTAGAGGAACGAAGGGTGGTTTGTTTTATAGTCCTAGAGATCAAAGGGTGATCATTAGCACGAACGCCAGATTTCTAGAGGAAGACTATGTGATGAGTCATAAGCCCAAGAGTAAAATTGTTCTGGAATAATTAAAAGGGGAAGTCACTTCTTTAGTACCACCGGTACAAGAGGATATACCACAAGTCACTGCACCGCATGTCACAGAGGATACACAGGTGATACCTCATCGTAGTCATAGGGTTGTGAGACAGCCTGATAGATTCATGTTCTTGGGAGAATCTTCTGATTTGGTCCCTAGTGAACATGAACTTGATCCCTAGACATATGACGAGGCAATCCAAGATAAAGATCCAGCATCTTGGAAAAACGCAATGAATACTGAGATTGAATCTATGGATTTAAATCAAGTCTGGGTGCTAGTAGAACCACCCGATGGTGTAAAAACCATTGGATGCAAGTGGATCTACAAAAGAAAGAGAGGAATAGATGGGAAGGTTGAGACCTTCAAAGCGAGGCTTGTTGCGAAACGGTATACTCAGAAAGAGGGTATCGATTATGAGGAGACCTTTTCGCCGGTAGCCATGCTTAAGTCTATCCGGATTCTCTTATGCATAGCAGCTCATATGGATTATGAGGTGTGGTAGATGGATGTCAAGACAACTTTCCTTAATGGAAGTCTTGAGGAAAACATCTATATGAAGCAACCAAAGGGATTCATTGTGAAGGGTAAAGAGCAACCTGTATGTAAGCTTAATCGGTCCATTTATGGATTGAAGCAAGCTTCGAGGTCTTGGAACATTCGCTTTGATGAGGTAATCCAGTCTTATGGATTTATTCAAAGTCCGGATGAGTCTTGTGCATACAAAAGATGTGATAGAAACGTAGTGGTATTTCTTGTACTATACGTAGATGACATTTTGTTTATTGGCAACAATATCAAGGTGTTATCGGATGTAAGGGTATGGTTGTCCAAACAGTTTGATATGAAGGACTTGGGAGAAGTGGGACACATCCTTGGGATCAAGGTTATAAGGGATCGCAGGAAAAGGATGTTGTGCTTATCCCAAGTTTCATACATAGACACGATTTTGGATCATTTTAGCATGCAGAACTCCAAGAAAGGTTTTCTACCTTTCAGGCATGGAGTTCCTTTGTCTAAGGGGATGTGTCCTAGAACATCTGAGGAGATAGAGGAGATAAAGGCGGTTCCTTATGCCTCGGCAGTAGGAAGCCTCATGTATGCGATGCTATGTATGAGACCAGATATCATCTATGTCGTGGGCATGGTCAGCAGATATCAAAGTAATCCAGGACAGGGACATTGGACTGCGGTAAAGTATATATTAAAGTACCTGAGAAGGACTAGGGATTACCGGGCAGACCAATTACTCCCTGTGGGTTACACAGATTCCGACTTCCAATCAGATAGGGATAACAGTAAGTCTACCTCAGGTTTTGTGTTTACTTTGGGAGGTGGAGCCATTGTATGGAGGAGTGTCAAGCAGAAATGCGTGGCGGACTCTACCATGGAAGATGAGTATGTGGCAGCCTCTGAGGAGGCCAAAGAAGCTATATGGCTCAGAAACTTCCTAATGGATTTGGATGTGATTCTTGATTTGCCCAGAACTATCACAATTTATTATGATAATAATGGTGCAGTTGCAAACTCGAAGGAACCACGAGCCCATAAGGAAAGTAAATATATAGAGTGCAAGTACCACCTGATACGAGAAATCGTAAAGGAGGTAGAAGTTGCTGTCGCCTAGATTACATCAGAGGATGACCTGGTAGACCTTTTCACTAAGGCCCTCCTAGCGAGAACTTTGATAGGCATGTGGAGGGAAGGGGAATCAGGTGTATGGCAGTATGAAGACAACATAGTCATTTAGTATAAGTGGGAGATTATTGGGATGTATACTGAAAAGTCTATCTTTTGTATGAACATCTTTATTTTTGAAATAAGAATCAAATGATCATTGATTGCATATTTTTATGGCTATGCATATTGTCTAATACATTACATTGTAGATAACATGGTGTGTGGTGTCACACGGGAGATCATATTATCGGTTCCTTGTAAAGTATAAGTAAAGGCTCACAACCGAGATGACTTTGGACAAACCATTGGAATGGTTGTAGTGTGATATGGGATTGGTTTGTCTTGACCATAGAATCACACTAGTGCACTTTGTGTGTATTGAGCAGGACCGACTTAGAAGTGATTCGATTTATTGCTGACTACATAATCGAATCAGACCTCATATATTATATTGTACATACTCTTAATCCCGATATAATAACGGGCACATATATTTACTATTCATCTATTTGATTTACCAATGGGCAAGATTTATGGATTAAATCGATAGGCTCGGTAAGTTGGGAGATGATATTATTTATATGGTGTGTCGTTGATTATAGGAGGAAACCGTGTCCTATATATTAGGATGATGATGTCCCCTTGAGGAGCTCATAAGGTTCATCATGTAAACCCTGCAGGTGGACTTGGTTCGACATGATGAAATAGTTGAGTGGTACTACTCATGGAGTTAGATGTTGATTAATTAATAGTCAGTAAATTAATTAATCGATGGACATTCGAGATCTTAAACACGGGGAGAAAATGTACATATAATATATGGAGCCCATATTAACTTATGGGGGTTGGTGAGGTAGATCAATGATAATCCTCTAGTGGAATGGATAATCATTAATGGATCGGACTTTATGTGGGCTTGATCCATTGGGTGGCCAAGATCCAACTCCTCCTCATGGTCCCTATTGTAGCCTATTAATACCTCATGAAGCTTAGATCCAATGAATGAAAACAAATCTATAGATCCAAAGGTAGAGATTAAATCTCTAGATCCGACGGTTGAGATTAAATCTCTAGATCCGACGGTTGAGATTAAATCCCTAGAACTAATGGAGGAGATTAAAACAAGGCTTGAGCCCAACTCTATAAATAGAGCATTAAGGTGGAGGCCAAGATGGATGAGGTTTGGGGTTTGCTTCCCTTGGGTGGCAAGTAATCTTAGTTTGGTTAGGATTAGGAGTGGGCGGCTAGGGTTAGGGTTTGGGAGTTGGTTGTAGGCGGCAACATGTGGAGAATGCCTCGTCTTCTTCTTCCTAAGGTTTGGCCTGCACCTTCCTTCTTCCCTCTACCGTGGCCGGTGCTCAACCTATTCTTCTTCACCTCATCCTTGGCCGAAAATTAGGAGAGCTAGGTTAGGGTTTGGCCGACAACAAGGAGAAGGATTGCTTTCCTTTCTCTTCTCCAAGTGTTGGCTGACGCTCATGCCCTCATTGATTCTCCTTTGGCCGGTTTCTATACTCCATGTTCTTGTAGGGTTTTGCTTATCGAGTCCGTGAGGGGAAACTTCACTTCCCACTTCACCTCGGTTGCTTGTCCATGGCGATCCCTTCGATGTCCCTGGATTAAAAAAATTTAATCCTACACAAAAGGGATTGCCAAAGCAACCAAGTCATCGTCGTGTTATTCGTTTAGAGAGGTCACTTGAACAAACTAGTTGTTCAAGCAACCATCCTCTATTCTACGGGTAGTTGCGGAATAGCCGATGTCCGGATCGCCGGTTTTTGTATTTATGCTCGGGATCCAAGTATTATTTATCCATTTACAGATTTATAACATGCTTATAATTGAAAAACAAAAACAAGCAACAAACAAAAGAAGAAAGTAGAATAGGTATACCTCTCGATCATCTAATGTATGACCTTCCTCCTTTTGGACGTCGTGTGGGCGACGATCCACCAAAAGTTGAAGCTCCTAGATGCCAAATCTTCCTTACTTGCTCTTCAAAAGCAAGAGGAAGAATAGAAACAAGGTTTTTCTCCTCACTAGAAACAACCAACAATGAACCAAACTTATCTTTGCTGTCGGCCAACTAGATGAAGGAGAAGATGGTGGAAAACAACCAAGACACCAAGGGAAGCCCTATATCTTGTTTCCACCACCTAAGGAGAGGGAAAAGGAAGCTTTTGGGCACTGGCCAAGGCTGTAAAAGAGCTGGGAAGGGTGCTAGACGTTGGCCAAAAGAGGAAGAAGAAGAGAGAAAGAACCTTCCTTATTTGGTGCCACCCTTGCCTCCAAACCCTAATCCTAATCCTATCTCAAATAGGATTCCTTCTTGCCGCCCAAACCCTAGCTCTCCTATCATGTTGTTCACACCAAATCCCTTTGTCATCCTTTTATAGAGTTAGGGATAAGTCAAGAATTAATCTCCTCCATTGGTTCTAAAGATTTAATCTCAACCGTCGGATCTAGAGATTTAATCTCAACCGTCGGTTCTTAGAGATTTAATCTCTACCAATGAATCTTTGAGTTTTGTTTCTATCCATTGGATCTAAGCATCATGAGGTGTTAATAGGCTACATTAGGGACCATGAGGAGGAGTTGGGTCTTGGCCACCCATTGATCAAGCCCACATAAAGTCCGATCCACTAATGATGATCCAATCCACTAAAGGTTCATCATTGATCTACCTCACCAACCCCCATATGATAATATGGGCTCTATATATTATTTGTACATTTTCTCCCCATGTTTAAGATCTCGAATGTCCGTCGATTAATTAATTTACCGACCATTAATTAATCAACATCTAACTCCTTGAGTAGTACCACTCAACCTTTTTATCATGCCAGACCAAGTCCACATGCAGGGTTTACATGATGAAACTTATGAGCTCTTCAAGGGGACATCATCATGCTAATATAAAGGACACGGTTTCCTCCTATAATCAATGTCACACCATATAATAAGTTTTGATTATAGCAATATCTCACGGAATCGAGTGGAAGGCCTAAGCAAAAGCAACACGTATCGAGGTAAGCTTGAGGTCGTATCCTCTTACGGGATGATCTGCGAGATCCGACCCAAGACATCTCATAGGTGGTCTAGGTCGAGATTATGTTTTGTTGAGCTAACTTTGACTTCGCTTGGAGGACTCGTATCAACCGAGGTCATCAATCGCCATCGATCGATGATGGCCATCACCGATCGATGGTCAATGATCGATTCGAGGAGTCAAGGCTTATCCACCTCAAAGTTTGGTGTCCATTTGTGATTGGTTGAAGACCCACTCAAAAGGGGCTCAAAGGCTATAAAAGGAGGGCCAAACCTAGGGTTTTAACAACAATTCTAAGCTTCCAAAAGTCTCCAAGAGCTCCGACAACAACGTGCTTCTTCTCTCCACGGCGCCTAGGTTTCATTTCCTTTATTTTTGACGTATTATTTTAGTGCTTGTTCATTTACATTCTTGAGCTTTTATCGTAACGAGGAGAGGGGAGTGTCTCCCTCAAGTTTTTTGTATCGATTAACTCCTACCTCCAACGAGGAGGAGTTTGTTTAGTGATTGCCCTCCATCGTGGTCAAGGACCACTAGGGCCTTGGAGTAGTAGCCTACCACGAACCAAGTAAAACCCTTGTGTCTCTTGTTTTTTTACATTTACATTCGCTGCGATTAATTATCTCTGAGTTTTAACATGAAAGAAAAAGAAAATTTTCTATCGCTATTCACCCCTCTCTAGCGCATTTCGATCCAACAATTGGTATCGAGTCGGGCGCTTAGATTTGGTGAAACCACCAATCTAACATTTTTTTTCATTTGTTTTTTCTTTAAATTTTTCTCCAAGACTACTAATCCAAGACGAAGTCTTGGTACTTTCGCTTGATTTTGTTTGCAAGTATTCGCTTTTAGAAATACGGTCAAACGGGCATAACATCATATTGACGCTCTCTACAATGAATTAGAGATCTACACTTATGGGTTTTAACAAATTGTTTTCATCCTCAAAATCGACGTTTAGTAGCCTTTCACATCAAGGTTGTGAGTACTTACTTTTTTTAGTTTATTTCTTTTTCTAACTTTCTATTTTTCGTTTATTTCTTTTTTATTTCCCACTACTAATCCAAGACGCAAGTCTTGGTACTTGTGTTTTTTTGTTCTAGGTTTTTTTAGTCTCCTTGTCTTTTGTTCTAATGGCTATCTCGAGGGTTTTAGCACCGTCCGACCTCCGCTTTTACAACGGAGATGATTTCCATCTTGGAAGGGTCGGATGGAATGCTTTCTCAAAACCCAAATCGAGATGTGGATCATAATCCAAACGGGTTTCACACTTCCGACTAATGAAGTGGGTGACTCCTTGGATTATGATCAATGGACCGTTGCAACAAAACGACAAGTCGGCCGATGCCAAGGCAACACAAATTCTCCAATGGGGCCTATCCAAGGAGGAGCTAAATCGCGTCGGCCCCTTCATAAGCGCAAAGGATCTTTGGACAAAACTAATCGAGTTACACGAAGGATCGGATCAAGCTAAGGTTTGCAAACGTGATTTGTTATTCAATAAATTGTACACACACTAAAAATGCAGGAACACGAGTCCGCGATAACTCCACGCCTGTCCAAGACATAGTCAACAACCTACACGCAATCAAAAAGGTCGAAAACCGCGACCTTATAAGGTATGTTCTAAACTCCTTTCCGAGGACTACCTTGTGGGCATCCATGGTCGACGCCTACAAGGTCTCCAAGGACCTTTCTAAAATTAGGTTAGATGAACTCTTTTCCGATTTCGAATTACATGAACAATCCAACTCGGAGCCCGAGAGGGGTATAGCCTTGTTTGCAGGTTCAAAGAAGAAGAAAATTGCAAGCAAGCCACCACCAACCGAGGAGGAAGACGAGTCCGAAGAAGAAGTTGATCCGGAGTTGACAGCCGAACTAATGAACCTAGCTCGAAGGATAGCCAAGGGACGAAAGCGAACCACGACTCGACCCAACAAAGGTAAGCCTAAAAGTTCTAATATTAGGTGTTATGAGTGTAACAGGTTTGGACATATCAAGTCCGAGTGCCCTAAGCTCAACCACCAAGCACCTAAGCACAAGAAGGCCCTCAACGCGACATGGGAAGAAGTGTCATCCGAAGAAGACGAAGACCACGTCTTCATGACGAAATCAATTGAGTCGGACACAGAGACCACGAACTTGAGTCGTAACTCGAGGATGACTCGACTCACGGTTACCTTCAAGTCAAGCCACTGGATACGCATCCGGTTCAAAAGATACCCTTAAAGGTGAGTCGAACTTTATTTAATACTTTACATAATACGGTTAGGTTTTTGTCTAGAAGTTAGCTAAGTCCGAGTCCAAGGTCGAGACCTGTTGAGGAGGTTAAACTCCTCAAACAAGGTCTCCCTAACCTCTTCGACTAGTCGAGTTCAAGAGAAGGACTCAACTCGGGTTGAAAACTCGGTTGAGAACTCTCTTGAAAAGTCAAGTCAAGATCTTAGGAATACGTTGGAAAGGTTTACTGGGATCCAAAGGACTTGACCTCCTACTTGATCTCAAAGGGCCGTGTACAACAAGGCCGACTAGGGTTTAACTCAAACACGACTAATAAGTCGATATGTCAATCGTAAGTACATAAAAATGTGTCCAAGCATGGGTCCCTAAGACCACTTTGATTTCAACTCTAGGATCCAACTCAGACTGGGTTCCTATGACCAAATCCACTATGTGGATAGACCGAACCGATTCAACGGTCTAGGGAGCCAAGATAAAACATGTTTGTGCTTTAACTTAGAAATTGCATGCTTAGTTTTGTGCTTTAACTTAGTTGCATGTTTTTAGATTTTAAAACTTGTGAACTCACTGAGAATAACCAACTAAAATCTTTCAAAAGATTGAGCTCTGGGAGCCTCTTTTCAAATAACTAACTAAAATCCTTCAAAAGATTGAGCCTCGGGAGCCTCTTTTCAAAAATAACTAGTTAGACTAGGAAATAATTCTTAGGTGAGTCAAGTCATCATTTTCTTGAAAATGGCTTTGTCTAAGGAAGTGGTCGATGATCCGATAAAAGAAGGCCTCTCTCTCGCTAACCCTGAAGCCATGATCTTGAAAAGGTAAACTTGATCATCTAGGGTCAAATCCAAATCTAATATAAAATTACTTGAACCTAAATCCACTTAATCAACTTAATTGGAAATCATCTCACAAAAACACAAAAATCTATATATAACATGCTATCATAACATAGAGATCATTAACATAAATCACTTAACAATCCACTTAATCAACTTAATTTCATCTAAAAAACACATAAGTATAACATCCAATCATATCCTTGTGTGTAGGATCAATGGATGTTAAAAAATCTAACATCCAATCCAACCACGGTGTAGGATCAATGGATCAACTCAAATTCACTGGGATCATTCAAAGCTTCGATTCAAACGACAAGGATCGGTAGCCTTTGGGAATAAAGGCAAGCTCAAAATCATCGGATCGGTGATATCGAGCTTAACTTAATTTTGTTATTAAAAATGTATTACTTGTAGAGAATTTTGAATATAACTTACTTAGTGTAAGCCAATTGTGTGATAATAACTATAAGGTTATATTTCTAGAAAATGAATGTGTAATTAATACAACAAACCTCTAAAACAATTCTAAAGGAACTAGACAATAACAACATTTATACATCAACTTAATCAACTCCTCAACCAAATGTCTTATGACACAGAAGAGGAATCATGGTTGTGGCACCGACGATTTACTCACTGCACAAGACTCGCATCCACAAGATGAGTCGAGTGGCTTAGTCGGAGGCTTACCCAACCTCAACAACTTGGTTAATAAAATCTGTAATGCTTGTCAACAAGGAAAACAACCTAGGACACAACACAAGTTAACTAACCAAGAACGAACCTCAAGTGTACTTGAGCTCTCGTGATATGGATCTATTCGATTCACATGGAGCCAAGTCACTCAATAAGTCAATATTGCTTAGTCATAATTGTGACTACTGTGTTTACTCGGGTTAGGTTCATCAAACATAAAAATGATACCCTAGATCAATTAATCAATCTATTCAAATTAATCGAGAATCAAAAAGACCTTAAGGTTAAAAGACTTAGAAGCGATCATGGTGGTGAATTCAAAATCAAAGGTTCACCGATCAGAACCTAAACGGATACCACCATGAATTCTCTTGCCCTAGGACCTCAACAAAATGGCCTAGTGGAGCGGAAAAACCGAACTCTACAAGAAGCCGCTTAGGACCATGTTGAATACGACCTACCCGATAGGTTTTGGGCGTAAGCGTTAGCACGGCTTGCTATGTCCAAAATAGGATCCTTATGGTAAAGAGGCACCTTAAGACCTCGTACGAGATTTATCACGATAAAATACCTAACATCAAGTACTTTAGGGTATTTGGGTGTAAGGTACATATCCTAAACACTAAGGATTACCTAGGGAAATTTACATCCAAAACCACCAGAATCTTTCTAGGATACTCACTACAGTAGAGCTTATAGAGTATATAACCACGACACCCTTAGAGTCGAGGAGACTATCAATGTAGTATTTGATGAAGGACATGAACCTACAAAACCCCAAGAACCCCAATTAGCAGCCGATTCATACTAGACCTAACTCCGATCCGAGATCGTCTAGTGTTAATCCTAACCTAAGTCAACCAACACTCTATTGATCAAGTGATAGATGACTCAACCAAACTAGTGTTCAACCAAGTCACCCCATTGATCAAGCATTAGGTGACACAAACCCAACCCAATCTAGGACTGACTAACCACCCTATCGATCAAGTGATAGGAGATCCTAATCTAGGAGTTCGAACTAGAGCATCCTATAGGAACCTTAGTCAAATTTCCTTAATTTCAAAGATAGAACCCAAATCAATTGAACAAGCTCTTCTTGATCCCGATTGGATTATTGCAATGCAAGAAGAGCTAGCTCAATTTACTAGGAATGAAGTGTGGGAATTAGTACCACCACCTAAAGACAAAACGATAATTGGAACAAGGTGGGTGTTTCGAAATAAGCTTGATGATAAAGGTGAAGTAGTTAGAAACAAGGCTAGGTTAGTCGCCAAAGGGTTTTAGCCAAGTCGAAGGCTTAGATTACGACTTAAACCTATGCCCCAAGAGCTAGACTCAATCCATTCAATGTTGCTAGCTTATGCCGCACATCGAGGATTTAAGCTGTTTTCAAATGGATGTTAAGTCGGCATTCCTAAATGGATACATTAAAGAAGAAGTTTATGTTAGCCAACCCCTGATTCGAAAATCTAGATAAACCCGACCATGTTCTAAAACTTAAGAAAGCTCTCTATGGACTTAAACAAGCTCCTCGAGCTTGGTACGAGAGACTTTCAATCCATCTTAAGTCAAAAGGGTTTAACCAAGGCTTAGTTGACCCAACTCTCTTCGTAAAAACCTTAGGTAAAGAAATATTCATAGCTCAAATTTACGAGACGATATAATTTTTGGAACCTCTAACTCAGCCTTTACTAAACGAGTTCGCTTCACTCATGGAAAGTGAGTTCAAATGAACTTGGTAGGCGAGTTAAGTTTCTTTTAGGTCTACAAATTAAACAAACTAAGGATGGTATATACCTATATCAACAAAAATACACTAAGGAGTTAATTAAAAGATTTGGAATGCAAGACGCTAAGGTAATAAACACCCCAATGGCAATAAATGTTAACATAGGAGAAGACCTAGAAAGTAAGTCCATTGACTTAAAGTACTATAGAGCGTAATAGGAAGTCTCTATACTTAATCATGAGTCGAATTCGACATCCTATTCAAGAAGTATGTGCGCCTGTGTTTCAAACCTGTGCTAAGGAGTCTCACCTAACCCTAGTTAAGCGGATCCTTAGATACTGTGTGTCGGTATTTGGTATCCTAGATCTACGGAGTTCGAACTAATCGGCTACTCCGATTCGGATTATGCCGGTAGTAAACTCGATAGAAAGAGCACGAGTGGTTGTTGTCAACTACTCGGCTCGAGTCTAGTGAGTTGGTGCAGTAGGAAGCAACATTGTGTTGCCTTTATCTACCACCGGCTTTAATACATCGCGATGGGTGAGTGTGTCACCAACTTCTTTGGATGAAGCACACTCTCCGCGACTTTAAGTTAGACTTCAATACTAAACTTCACGTAGATAACATTAGTTCAATTAATCTTACAAAGAATCCAATATGTCACTCTAGGACCAAACATATAGAAGTCAAACACCATTTCATTCGAGAACATGTGGCCAACGGAGCCATACAACTCAATACGTCGAATCAAAATCTAACCTAGCACCTATTTACTAAACCCCTACCCGGTTTAATTTAGTCTATTAAGACGAAAATTGGGCATGTGAATAGAATAAGAACTTGCAAATTATATTTTCTTACTACTATTTCTTATTTTCATTTTGATGGAACTAGCATAGGACATACCTTAGATATCATGCACCTATAGATTTAAAAGACATCTCACAACACATAGGACTAATGTGTTTGTGTACTTAGCCACGAGATGTGAGATGTTAGGACCCTACGTTCCAAGATGTAGATTAAGTGTCAATATGAACCCTGAGTATAAATATGCAACTAATTATTAACCAACTCTAATCAGACTTATTGATAATATCATTTCAATCAAGTCAAACTAGAGTTGAACATTTAGATGAATTATTTTCACATACTATTTTTAAAATCATCATGCTTGGACTTAGGATTTTCTTACACTTTTTTCCTTGATTTATGTCAAAAGGGGGAGAAAAGGCCAAAGTTAAGGGCCAAAGTTCAAATTTTCAATTTCAAACTTTTAACTTTGATTCCGCCTAAGTTAAGGGGGAGTAAGGTTTAGGCTTTAAGTTTTTACTTAATTACTTTTAAAGCAACCCTCAAGGTTTGGAGAACTAAAAGTCTTTTTCAAGTACTCACCCTCGGTCAAGGGGGAGGTTTCCTCAAGGGGGAGTACTTGAAGAAAATCCTTACTACTCCAACTTAATTTTTTTTTCCCATGAACATTATTCTTCATGCTTGCTATTTACTTAACTTTGTATGTGGGTTTGCCATAAATCAAAAAGGGGGAGATTATTGGTGCAGTGGGCACCTAACCTAAGTTTTGATTATAGCAAATGATACAAAGTTAAGCTTATATTGTTATCTCACGAGCTAAATCAAGTGTGCAGAAAAGTCTCAATGCTGGAGCTGAAGGCTAGCGACACCCGGAGGAAGCCGCGGTGGTCGGGCGACACTCGAGTGATTTCGGAGGGAGCCGATGGAATCAAGTGGAAGGCCGGAAGCAAAAGCAACACGTAAGTATCGAGGTAAGCTCGTGTGTCGAGTGATTTCCTGGAACCCTTGCAAAGTATTGCAGACATGATTAGTGGCTCTCGTATCTACTCACCAGGTACCGGTAGATAACACTGCTAATCATGTTTCAACGACTAGTCCAAAGGATATACCTTTGTTCTGTTTCGGACTGGGACAGTCCTTCTTCCAATTTCCATCCTGCTTATAAGTGCTTGCCTTTCGGCTTCTTCACTCCTCCCTGAGATCCTCCCACCACCTTTGCTTCACCTTATTTCTTCTTCTTCTTGCCTTTCAGCTTAAAAGTAGAAACCTTTTTGAGCAACCATGGCTTGAGGACACTCTTCGAAGAGTGCATACTTGTACTCCTTAGCAGATAAGACAATACCTAGATTCTTTTCCAATCAACTTTATTTGGGTACAGTAAGTTTATTTCCTTTAGTATCATAGTAAGTGGACTGAAAGTCATTCGTGAAAATCCTAAGAATCACATAGATCATTACTGTAGATTTCAAAAAATTATTGATTCCTCAAACAATAAAATTTTAAAATCAACCAACACCTCTAAATACCGAGAATATCGCATGCCACGATCGTGTGGACGTATACGAATTCTACATTTGTAAGAGGAGGTTTTACCCATTAATTTTACTATCTTGTCAACCTAACTTTATACCAAGAAAAATTAATGGTTGGGTTCTCTTCGACCCTACAAATAAAAGCAGTGACTCTGATGGGGAGGATACATATATTTGTATCTAAGTGTTCACCATTACTTGGTACTAAGGTAATTATTTCGGGTTATGTGTCTTACGATGGGCAAGTACACACGCTCCTTAATAATTTCCTATAACCATATTCGACCTTGTGATCCGCAAACAAACCCATCCGATGGAGAAGAAGGCACTCAGAGTCGACGCGCAAGTTTATTTGCATCACTTGTCAAATCGTAATGGAGGCCGCAGGAATTTATAAAAATATCCCTCTCCCACTTAGTAATTTGAAATTGAGGAATTTTCCTAGCCTACGACATGCATATCGAACAAAAAGCAATAAATATGAAAAATAAATTATTTTTCAACTTTTATGGCTTTTGTCTTCAATATGACTCCCGTCGCATCGCCATCTCGTCCGCTCCTCCTACGCCAAGTACGAGTCATCTGGAGATCCGAGCCGAGACTAAAACCTATTTTATTTTACATCCATCGATCCTATACTCCACAAGGGAGTGTACATGAAATCTAGATCGAAAGTAAAATAAAATAAAGAGCGGCTAAACAATACCGTATTTAATTTACCAAAAACTAAATACTAGCCTCGACAACCCAGAGGATTCAACAAAACAAATATTTACACACATACAATCACATACACACATATGACCATAATAGTCGGATCTTATGCCTGCAACCAAAGAGTTAAACTACGCATATCCTACTATTATCCGGCACATATAATATATGAAAAAGTGCATAAAAATTAACCAAATCCTAAACACACAAAATCGGAAACCTCGGTTCTGATACCAATTGTAGGGTTTTGCTTATCGAGTCCGTGAGGGGAAACTTCGCTTCCCACTTCACCTCGGTAGCTTGTCCATGGCGATCCCTTCGATGTCCCCAGATTAAAAAAATTTAATCCTAGACAAAAGGGATTGCCAAAGCAACCAAGTCATCGTCGTGCTATTCGTTTAGAGAGGTCACTTGAACAAACTAGTTGTTCAAGCAACCATCCTCTATTCTACGAGTAGCCGCGGAATAGACGATGTCCGGATCGCCAATTTTTGTGTTTATGCTCAGGATCCGAGTATTATTTAGCCATTTACAGATTTATAACATGCTTATAATTGAAAAACAAAAACAAGCAACAGACAAAAGAAGAAAGTAGAATAGGTATATCTCTCGATCTTCTAATGTATGACCTTCCTCCTTTTGGACGTCGTGTGGGCGACGATCCACCAAAAGTCGAAGCTCCTAGATGCCAAATCTTCCTTCCTTGCTCTTCCAAAGCAAGAGGAAGAATAAAAACAAGGTTTTTCTCCTCACTAGAAACAACCAACAAGGAACCAAACTTATCCTTGCCGCCGGCCAACTAGATGAAGGAGAAGATGGTGGAAAACAACCAAGACACCAAGGGAAGCCCTATATCTTGTTTCCACCACCTAAGGAGAGGGAAAAGGAAGCTTTTGGGCACCGGCCAAGGCTGGAAAAGAGCTGGGAAGGGTTCTGGACGTTGGCCAAAAGAGGAAGAAGAAGAGAGAAAGAACCTTCCTTATTTGGTGCCACCCTTGCCTCCAAACCCTAATCCTAATCCTATCTCAAATAGGATTCCTTCTTGCCGCCCAAACCCTAGCTCTCCTATCATGTTGTTCATGCCAAATCCCTTTGCCATCCTTTTATAGAGTTAAGGATAAGTCATGAATTAATCTCCTCCATTGGTTCTAGGGATTTAATCTCAACTGTTGGATCTAGAGATTTAATCTCAACCGTCGGTTCTTATATATTTAATGTCTACCAATGGATCATTGAGTTTTGTTTCTATCCTTTGGATCTAAGCATCATGAGGTGTTAATAGGATACATTAGGGACCATGAGGAGGAGTTGGGTCTTGGCCACCTATGGATCAAGCACACATAAAGTCCGATCCACTAATGATGATCCAATCCACTAAAGGTCATCATTGATCTACCTCACCAACCCCCATATGATAATATGGGCTCCATATATTATTTGTACATTTTCTCCCCGTGTTTAAGATCTCGAATGTCCGTCGATTAATTAATTTACCGACCATTAATTAATTAACATCTAACTCCTTGAGTAGTACCACTCAACCTTTTCATCATGCCGGACCAAGTCCACATGCAGGGTTTACATGATGAAACTTATGAGCTCCTCAAGGAGACATCATCATCCTAATATATAGGACATGGTTTTCTCCTATAATCAATGACACACCATATAAATAATATCATCTCCCAACTTACCGAACCTATCGATTTAATCTATAAATCTCGCCCATTGGTAAATCAAAGAGATGAGTACTAGGTATATGTGGTCGTTATTATATCGGGATTAAGAGCATGTACTAAATAATATCTAAGGTTCGATTCGATTATGTAGTCAGCAATAAATCGAATCACCTCTAAGTCGGTCCTGCTCAATACACACAAAGTGCACTAGTGCGATTCTATGGTCAAGACAAACCAATACCAAATCACACTACAACCATTCCGATGGTTTGTCCAAAGTCATCTTGGTTGTGAGCCTTTACTTATACTTTTCAAGGGGCCGATAACATGATCACCTGTGTGACACCACACACTATGTTATCTACAATGTAAAGTATTAGACAATATTGTATAACCATAAATATATGCAAACAATGATCATGTGATTCTTATTTAAAAAATAAAGATGTTCATAGAAAAGATAGACTTTTCAGTATACATCCCTACAGTTCTCTTCCTTGGACGATGGCAACATCGAGTCTATTCACTTGGTGGCCAGTTCTAGATAGGAAGAAGAGTTTTTTTTTATGATCTTCCTTTGTTCGGAGTGAACAAGGAAAGGAAGATTGGTGATCTAGGAGGCTTCGATTTTTGGAAGATCGTCGCCCACAGAACGTCCAAAAGTAGGAAGGACATACAATAGAAGATCAAGAGGTATAACAAGAGGTATAATCTTGTTTATTTTGATTATTGTTCTTTTGTATTATGTTTATAATTGCTTTTCAATTATATGCATGTTGTATTTGGTTGTTTACTTTATGTATGTGGCTAAATAATACTTGGATCCCGAACATAAATACAAAAACCGATGATCCGTACATCGTCTATTCCGTGGCTATTCATGGATGAGAGGTTGGTCGCTTGAACAACAAGTTTGTTCAAGTGACTACTCTAAACGAATAGCACGACGATGACAAGGTTGCTTGGGTGTTCCCTTTTGTCTAGGATTAAATTTTTAATCTGGGGACATCGATGGGATCGCCATGAACAAGCGACCGAGTTTAAGTGGGAAGCGAAGTTTCCCCTCATAGATCAATGAAACCCATCACTCCAGCAATCCTCAGCCTCCAGCCAACCTCCCATGGCTGTCGGTGACCAAGGAGCAGCGGGCCACTTGTTGTGTCAGCCATCTCCTCCACCAAAACAAGCTGACTAGTTTTGGACATCATGCTGTCCTCTTCATGGAGAGGTCGTTTGGTCCACGTTTTGCACTCTGACACTGACCTACTTGTTGGGGATTGGATCTCCGGCAATTCCTTTTGGTGGAGGACCAAGATTTCGTCAATTGGTTGAGGAAAACCGCTTCTGAGAAGCGAATTCATGGAACTCATTTTTGGTTCCGATTTTGATTCGGATTGTGATCGTCTCTCGGATCACAACGTCTTTGATGCGAGGCTAGTAACTCTTGTAAAGACGGGGCTCGTAGCTTGTTGAAGCTATCCCGATGATACTCGGCGTGGATACAGATAGAGGTGAAACTCGCGAGGGTCGCTTGGTTGATGTCATTCCCGCTTCACATAATTTGTTAGGTATACCTAGAGTAGTTTTCCTTTATTGCAAAATTTGAAATGACGATTATGTCTACACTTGATGTATCCTTTCATGCGTGTGGTGTGTGTGTTGTAATAATTTAGTTATTACTTGTATTTGATTCCGCTATGTGCACGTTTGTGAAACGTGTTCGAAGACACACCCACATCGGTGCCGGGGAAACACAACAGTGGTATCAGAGCTCGACTGTGTTTCGACATAATCGTAAAATTGTTTTGCGATAATCATAATTGTATCTTTGGAAATTTTCTACTTTTCGAAAGTTTAGAAATAATTATGGAAATTTTCTAATGTGATTAGGAAATTACAATTTAGGAAATTTATTTCCTAAATTAAATTTGAATTTCCTTAATTAATATTTTCTATAAATAAAATATGTGATTAGATTTGAAAATTTGTTTTCTAATTTAATCAAGATTTGATTTGAGAAATCGAATCTCGAACATTTTTTATTTCAAAATTTAGTTATGACAAATAAGGAAACTACTTGTACATGTCATAATTGTGTGCCATGTAATTGCATTAGATGCATAACATTATGCCATGCGTGTCGTGACGTGTAGATGCATGTCATGTGTGTCATGTCATGTAGATAATAGTTATTTGAATGAAAAGGAGGATGAGACATGAAAACCCTTAAAAAAATATTAATCTCTCAAGGGCCAATATCATCATCCTAAGCAATACGTTTTCTTGTTTGTGAAGGGAAAATTGCTTCCCCTTTCGGTCGCTTGTGCATGATGATCCTATCACACATCCCCGGATAAAAAAAATTAATCTGGACGAAGATAGATTACCCAAGCAACCGATCCATCATCGTGCTATTCGATTTGAGTGGTCGCTTGAACAAACTTGTTGTTCAAGAAACCTAACTCTTTTCCCCGATTAGCCACGGAATAGATGATGTACGGATCGTCAATTTTTGTGTTTATCTTTGGGGTCCATGATCATACAATTATAATCCAATTATATAGAACAAGAAAGAAAACTAAACAAGAATTATACCTCTTGATCTTCTATTGTATGACCTATCCTCTTCTTGGATGTCATGTGGTCGACAATCTTTCAAGAATCGAAGCCTCCTAGATCACATGTCTTCCCTTCCTTGCTCGCTCCGAACAAGGGAAGAACAAAAGCTCCCTTCTTCTCCTTGCTTGCGCTGACCACCAAGGATCAAGTTCTTGGTGTCCGCCGGCCCTAAGGAGCGGGAGTAGATGAACGTGCCAAGACAAAGGAAGAAAGCACCCTATCCTTTGTTGTCGCCGGTCCTAGGAGAGAAGGAGATGGGTTGCCGGCCAAAGGTTGAGAGAAGGGAGGGCGCCGGCCAAAGGTTGAGAGAAGGGAAACCAAAACCCTAACCTTGCCGCCGGCGAAGAGGAAGGAAACCCTAGCCTCCAATGCTTGCCGCCCAAGCCTCTCAATGCCAACCCAAACCCTAGCACAACCAATTGTTGTTGCCGCCCAAGCCTATCCCCCTTATTTATAGATCTAGGCTTCATGAGGTATTTATAATAGGCTACAATAGGGACACTGAGGAGGAGTTGGATCTTAGCCACACAATGGATCTGAAACACACAAAACCCGATCCATTAATGATGATTCATTCCACTAGAGGATTATCATTGATCTACCTCACCAACCCCCATAAATAAATATGGGCTCCACATATTATTTGTACAAATATATCCCCGTGTTTAAGATATCGAATTTCTGTTAATTAATTAATTAAAATCTAATTCCATGAGTAGTACCACTCAACCTCATCATCATGCTGGACCAAGTCCACCTGTAGGATTTACATGATGATCCTTATGAGCTCCTCAAGGGGACATCATCATCCTAATACATAGGACATGCTTTCCTCCTATAATCAACGGCACACCATATAAATAATATTATTTCTCAACTTACCGGGCCTATCGATTTAACACATAAATCTCGCCCATTGATAAATCAAATAAATAAATATTAAGTACATGTGTCTGTTATTATATCGGGATTAAGAGCATGTACACCATAATATCCGAGGTATGATTCAATTATGTAGTCAGCAATAAATTAAATCACCTCTAAATCGGTCATGCTCAATACACACTAAGTGTACTAGTGTAATTCTATGGTCAAGATATACTAATACCAAATTATCCTACAACCATACCAATGGTTTGTCCAAAATCATTTTGGTTGTGAACCTCTACTTATACTCTACAAGGAACTGATAACATGATCTTCTGTGTGACACCACACACCATGTTTGTTGGATTTTCGGCACCGTGTGTGTTCGAACATATTTTGTAAACATGTGCATAGCGGAAGAATAAAAAACAATAAATTTAATTTATTACAACACACACATCACACGCATGCATAGTAGAACATGTGTAGACAAAATCATAAATTTAAATTTTTGCTTAAAAGGAAATTACTCAAGTTATACCTGACGTATCACGTGCAGCGGGAATTGCATCAACTGGAGCGACTCTTGCTAGAATCACCTCTATCTGTATCCACGCCGAGTATCGTCGAGATGGCTTCACAAAGCCATGAGCCTCATCTTCGTAGGAGTCACTAGCCTCGTGTCGAAGACGATGTGATTGAGAGAAGATCACAATCCGAATTAAAATTCGGATTCGAAAATGAGTCCCCAAAACTCGCTTCTCCGGAGAGGTATTCGTCAACCATTTGATGAATTTTTGGTCCTCCACCTATGAGGATTACCGAAGATTGAATCCCCGACAAGGTAGCCACTGTCGGAGCTCCAAACGTCGTCCAAACGATGCTCTGACATGCAAGGCTTGGTGGAGGAGTTTCACCGGCCAAAGAGGATGGCCGACCAACCCTTTGTCGCTAGAACCAAGGTAAGTTGTCGGAGGGTCACTGGAGGAAGTCCGATAGCAGCTTGGATGCCGGCAGTAGGGTGGACAATGGCACAAGGGGCTGGCGGCATGGAGTCCTTGGGCGGCGGCAAGGAGAAGAGAGGGGTTTGGCGACAAGAATAGAATTAGGTTTCACAAAAACACTTATGCCCTATTTTTATAGAGAACACATTCTCCTAACGGTTATTGGTTCATAACCAAAACCCATTAACCCGCTCTAATAATTTAAGTTAAAATAAACCAAACCACTTTGGTTTATTTTAAGTTAAAATGAACCAAACCAACTTTGGTTCATTCGTTTAAAACAAACCAAACCCCTTTGGTTTATTCTTCACCATTGGATTAGAACCAAACCAATTTCATTCATCGATCATGTCTTCATAAGACACGGCCCATCCAAGCTTCTATTGCGATTGAAACAATTTCATGCTCGCTCCTTGTTTGGTCCAACCAAACCTAGTTTCTCTCGATCTGAGAATCTCATTCTCAAGCTCGTTTTAAATCCTTTGGATTACGCTCATTGTGCGTGTTACAAAATAGGTTCCTGATTTATATTGGCCACCTATAATTAACCATTAATTATAGAACAATCATGAGTTACACCTAGTAGTACATCATGATCCCCTATTAACCGAAAAATCAACGATTGATTCCAGAACCATTTCTGAAACCCTTCAGCAGCTACAATGAATCGTGCCCCATTCCCTTCACGCATCTTATACCCACTTGGTTCACGATATGGTCTATAGTGTTAGTCCCCACTAGGTTGACTACGTGGCACCAATCCCAAGTATCATTTTCTTATCCTACGGATTCTAGTTACTGCACATGTATCCAAGAGTACCTTACTCTAAACATGTAATGCTTTGGCCAAAGACTTTAGTAACAATCCGATGAGAGGTCATGGGTATACATCTCCTCGCAAAGAGTGGTGAATCCTTTATAGGCTATTCATGCACCTTCGGTCACTTCGACTTATACCCAATTATCCTAGGTCTACATCTCCTCAGAGATGCTTGCTTAAGATGTCAAAGCATAAGTCTTCATGTCCAAGATGACTTGAATACCGCAAGTCAAAGGAACATTGCACTTAAGCTGCAGTAAGAACTTTATTGACATATCCATATATGTAGAGAACCATATGAAGTCTTACAACTGGTCACTCCAATGAACTAGTTTCCATAACTAACATCCACGATTAACTCCGGACATTACAATGTCTCCAGCTAGTGAGAATCAGCTGTTTGGATATACCAAGGAGTATACCTCATGCTAGTCTCGACAGAATTGATGGTATCCAGATCCATCAATTCATCGACTAGGGATAATTCCAATACATCACAATTATACATGTAGAGATACTCACTAGTTGTGATTCAATCACAAATTCTCTCATGCTGTGAATCGTATTGTGGACATTCAGTAAATGAGTTTAAGATCTAACCAAATACATGCAAACATGTATACTCAAATAGTGAATCTTCATTTATCATATAAATGGTTCAAACATAATGTGATTGCCTTTGAACACCTCTCATATATTACTAACAAACTCCCACTTGGCCTAATGTCAATCGCCACAGTATCCAATACCATAAGCTCTAACATGACTCTGAAACTTACTTTGAGGTAAGGCCTTAGTTAAAGAGTTCGCTAAGTTCCTTTAAGTGGGAATCTTCTCTATTTGTATTTCTTTCCTACTTATGATCTCTCTGATCAAACGATAGTGGCGAAGCACATGTTTGGATCATTGATGAGAACACATCAAGTTCAGAGATGAACTTCTTGATCTAAACCGCTTCCTTTGCTGCTTCCAAAGCTGCAATGTATTTGCCTCAATGGCAGAATCTGCTATAGTGTCTTACTTGGAACCTTTCCAACTTATTGTGCCTCCATTCAAGGTAAATACATAACCAGACTGAGACCTGCTATCATCCATGTTTGTCTGGATGCTGGCATCCGTTTACCCACGTATTACCATATCTCCTTCTCCATATATTAAGAACACATCTTTAGTTCTTCTTAAGTACTTAAGGATTGTTTTAACAGTCGCCCAATGATCCATTCCTGGATCAGACTGATATATGCTCGTGACACTCAGAGCATATGATATATCGGGCCTCGTACATAACATAGCATACATGATAGATCCTATTGCAGATGCATAGGGAATCTTATTCATGCAAATCCTCTCATCTTCTGTGCATGGACACATAGACTTCGAAAGGTGTATCCCATGCCTGATGGTTAGGAATCCTTTCTTGGATTCCGACATGCTAAACCTCTTTAGCACTCAGTCTATATATGTAGACTTCGAAAGACCAAGCAACCGATTTGATCTATACCTATAGATCTTAATCCCAAGAATGTAGGTTGCTTTTCTCAGGTCTTTCATTGATAACGTCTTGGACAACCAAATTTTAACTGACTGTAAGAAAGAAATATCGTTTCCTATAAGTAATATGTCATCGACATACAATACTAGGAAGACGACTGCACTCCCACTAACCTTCTTGTACACACAAGGTTCGTCCAGATTTTGTGAGAAAACAAACCTTTTGATTGTCTCATCAAAACGGATATTCCAGCTCTTGGATGCTTGCTTTAGTCCATATATGGACCGTCGCAGTTTGTATACCTTGGTTTTATCAACCGATGTGAAACGCTCAGGTTGTATCATATACACGTCCTCTAGTTGGTTTCCATTAAGGAAAGCTATTTTCACATCCATCTGTCATATCTCATAATCATAATGAGCTAATATGGCCAGGAGCATCCAAATGGATTTAAGCATAGAAACAAGTGAATAGGTCTCGTCATAATCAACACCTTGCTTTTGATGATACCCATTCACCACCAATCTAGCCATATAAGAAATCACATTACCATCCATGTCGGTTTTCTTCTTGAAAACCCACTTGCAGGTGGGTCAATCAAGTTCCAAACTTGATTTTCATAGATGGAATCCATTTCTTGTAGGGATGTATACTGAAAAGTCTACCTTTTGTATGAACATCTTTATTTTGAAATAAGAATCACATGATCATTGTTTGCATATTTTTATGGTTATGCATATTGTCTAATACATTACATTGTAGATAACATGGTGTGTGATGTCACACGGGAGATCATGTTATCGCCTCCTTGTAAAGTATATGTAAAGGCTCACAACCGAGATGACTTTGGAAAAACCATCGGAATGGTTGTAGTGTGATTTGGTATTGGTTTGTCTTGACCATAGAATCAAACTAGTGCACTTTGAGTGTATTGAGAAGGACTGACTTAGAGGTGATTCAATTTATTGCTGACTACATAATCGAATCGGAACTCATATATTATTATGTACATGCTCTTAATCCCGATATAATAACGGGTACATATACTTAGTATTCATCTCTTTGATTTACCAATGGGAGAGATTTATAGATTAAATCGATAGGCTCGGTAAGTTGGGAGATGATATTATTTATATAGTGTGTCGTTGATTATAGGAGGAAACCATGTCCTATATATTAGGATGATGATGTCCCCTTGAGGAGCTCGTAAGGTTCATCATGTAAACCCTGCAAGTGGACTTGGTCCGGCATGATGAAAATGTTGAGTTGTACTACTCAAGGAGTTAGATGTTGATTAATCAATGGTCAGTAAATTAATTAATCGACGCACATTCGAGATCTTAAACACGGGAAGAAAATGTACAAATAATATATGGAGCCCATATTAACTTGTGGGAGTTGGTGAGGTAGATCGATGATGATCCTTTAGTGGATTGGATTATCATCAATGGATCGGACTTTATGTGGGCTTGATCCATGGGTGGCCAAGATCCAACTCCTTATCATGGTCCCTAATGTAGCCTATTTAACACCTCATGAAGCTTAGATCCAATGGATAGAAAAAAAACTATAGATCCAAAGGTAGAGATTAAATCTCTAGATCTGACGGTTGAGATTAAATCTCTAGATCCGACGATTGAGATTAAATCTCTAGAACTAATGGTGGAGATTAAAAGGAGACTTATCCCTAAGTCTATAAAAGGAGGGCAAGGGGTTGGCATGGAGATAAATCCAAGGGGAGCTAGGGTTTTGGGCGGCAAGGAAGGAGTCCTAATTGAGATAGGATTAGGGTTTGGAGGCTTAGGGTTTTGGAGGCTTGGGCGGCACCAAATAAGGAAGTTTTTCCTTTCTTCTTCCTCCTCCATTGACCGGCATCCAGCACCTTTTCCAGCCCTTGGCCGCGCGGCCGAAAGACTCTCTTCTCTTCTCTTTGAGTGGTGGAAACAAGACTTAGGGGTTTTCCTTGGTGTCTTGGCCGGTTTCCATCATTATCCCCTTCTCCTTGTTGGCCGGCGGCAAGGTTTCCCTTGGTTCCTTGTTGGTTGGTTTTAGGAAAGAGAAGAACCTTGTTTCTATTCTTCCTCTTGCTTTGGAAGAGCAAGGAAGGAAGATTTGCGATCTTGGAGCTTCGACTTTTGGTAGATCGTCTCCCACATGACATCCGAATGGAGGAAGGTCATACATTAGAAGATCGAGAGATATATCGATTCTCTAATTTTTATATGTTACATGTTTGTATTTATTTTTCAATTATGAGCATGATATTATTCTGTTTTGTGGCTAAATAATACTTGGATCCCGATCATAAATACAAAAATCGGCGATCCGTACATCGTCTATTCCGCGGCTACTCGTAGAATAGAGGATGGTCGCTTGAACAACGAGTTTGTTCAAGTGACCTCTCTAAACGAATAGCACGACGATGACATGGTTGTTTGGGCAATCCCTTGTATCTAGGATTAAATTTTTTAATACGGGGACATCGATGGGATCGCCATGAACAAACGACCGAGGTGAAGTGGAAAGCGATGTTTCCCCTCACGGACTCGATAAGCAAAAACCCTTTATTTCCGACTTCATGGCGTTAAGTCATTTATCCCTTTCTGAACTTTTCAGAACTTCTTCATAACTGGTAGGCTCCTCATCATCAATGAGTAACACATCGTTTGATTCACTTACGAGAAATCCATATCTCTCGGGAATATTGTGTATTCTACCAGATCTACGAAGATGTGGTGTCACAATAGGTCCAGTTGAAAGCTCATCACTTTGAGTTATCGGTTGTGGTGCTTCACCAGGTATCTCATCAATGTCTATTGGAGTCTCTTGAGCCTCCTCAAGCTCAACGACACTCCCACTATTTTCTTGCAAGAGAAACTCTTTATCTAGAAAAACGGCATGTCTTGAAACAAACACCTTATGTTCTATAGGATGATAGAATTGGTAACCCCTTGTTTCCTTAGGGTATCCAATAAATAGACATTTATCAGACTTAACATCCAATTTGTCTGATACAATCCGCTTCATATAAGCAGGACAACCCCATTTCTTCAAGTAAGATAAATGAGGTTTCTTATTATTCCATATCTCATATGGAGTAGTGGAGACTACCTTGGTTGACATTCTGTTTAGCAAGTAAATAGCTGTCTGAAGTGCATAGCTCCAAAAGGACTTGGGAAGAATTGCATGATTCATCATTAACCTGACCATGTCCAACAAGGTCCGGTTACGCCTTTCAGATACACCATTATACTATGGTGTATACGGCGGAGTCCATTGAGACAATATACCATTGTCCCTTAGATAATCCAGAAACTCTTGACTCAAGTATTCACCACCTCGATCTGATCGAAGTATAACTACAAAAATATACCCAAATAGCGACGAAATTTAGCATCAAAAATATTTCGTTGGAAATCTGCAATTAAATTTGCAACAAATTTTTAAATCGTCGCAAATTTGTAACGATATTTGCAACAAAAAAAATTGTCACAAACTTGCGGCGAATTATCTTTTGTTGCAAATATCGTCGCTGTTTTGCAACGAATTATTAATTTTTTACAAATTTATGACAAAAAAATCAAATTCGTTGCAAAAGTTTGCAACGAATTAGAAATTCGTTGCAAAAGTTTGCAATGAATTTGAAATTCGTTGCAAGGGTTGGCAACGAATTGGGAATTCGTTGCAAAAGTTTGCAAGGAATTGGGAATTTGTTGCAAGAGTTGGCAATGAATTTGGAATTCGTTGAAAACTTTGTAACGAATTCCCAATTCGTTGCAAGAGTTGGCAACGAATTGGAAATTCGTTGCCAATTTTGCATTGAATTCCAAAATCATTGCATAATTCCGATTAAAATTCAGAGCTCAAAATTTACTTGTGGTGTCCCAAAATTTGCGACAAATTTCATTTTTGTCGCAAAATTTGTGACGAATTTCATTTTTGTCGCAAAATTTGCGACGAATATGGGATTCATTGCAGATTTTCCGACGAATATGGGATTCGTTGCAGATTTTGCAACGAATATATTTTTTCGTCGCAACATTACAAGGAATTTGGCAACGAAATATTTTCATCATTTTTTTTAATTATTTTTAAGATCGTAAAAGAAAACGTAGAAAATGGTGCATGTCCAAAATTTTGCGATGAATTTCATATTCGTCGCAAACTTTGCAATGAAAATATAAATTCGTCGCAGATTTTGCGACGAATATGGAATTCATTTCAGATTTTGCAACTAATATATTTTTTTCGTCGCAAAATTGCAATGAATTTGGTAACGAAATATTTTTGTTGCTCTTTTTTAATTATTTTTGAAAAAAAACACTGATTATCGTAAAACAAAACGCACCATCCTACCAAAAATTTTGTGACGAATTTCATATTCATCGTAAAATCTACAACGAAAATATAAATTCGTCACAAATTTTGTAACGAATATGAGATTTGTTATAAATTATGCAACGAATATGAAATTCGTCGTCAATTTGTAACGAAATATTTTCGTCGCAAAATCCCTTTTAATTGCCCATACTTATCCTTTTCCTCTCACGCTCGCAACCTCGCACCCCTTCTCCGAAACACCCTCCTCTCTCTTTCTCTCTCAATCTCCGACCATCCATCATCGGATCTTCATGGATCCGGCGGTGGATCACTGGATATATGCGTTATGGTAGACGGCCCCGCCCCAACTTCAGTCTTAGCCCCCTTCTCCTCCGGCGGCGATGGATCACCAAATTTGAATGGAGTCTTCGGAGCAACTCCGCATTCTTCTCCGCGGCGGTGGATCAGCCGCCTTCTTCTCCGACGGTGATGGATCGGCCACCTTCTGAGCGGAGGCTTCAGAGAGACGCCGCCTTTTTCTCTGACGGTGGTGGATCATCCACCTTTTGAGAGGAAAAGGACTTCAATGTCTCAGAAAACAACCTCTCCGGTGTTTTTTCGGTGATCACAGTGCTGGACTTATTTGACCCCTCCGTCTTCACCGATAACACCAGCCTCTACAGTGCTATTTCCATAAGAAATGTGTTTCCACCCCCTTCTTCCCTGGCATAGGCAATGGCGCCTCTCCTCCTGCTCCCACGCCCATCGTCGCCGAGGTGGCACAACAGGTCGCAACCTCACCTCTCCCAGTCTCTGTTCTGCTGGCACTAACGGCGTCCCACGTGAAGACCGCCATGGAAATCGATAATTTTAAGAGAATACACCGAGCAATCTTTTTCTTTAATCCTCTCTTCCGATCTTTTTTGCTCTCTTCTAACGCTCGATCCACCAAGAGATCTCGAGAAACCAAAGAGGAAAGACACACGGGTATTCCTTTTCTTCCTTTCTTTCGTCTATCTTCTAAGGATTTTGATTTTTTTTCTTGTCTATTTCGGTTTTCGTTTTGGATCTATATATAGGTTTGAAAAAGTTTTATACGCTTCATGCGAGAGTTGGATTGCAGGTCTCCGAGAGCTGGATTGCAAGTACAATCTGTTATTTTTTTGGAGACAAAATTTGTGTGAACTGCAAGGTGAAATTTTGATTAGAATTTCATATATGAAGGTTGCTTGTTTGTGGTTGAAGTAAGATGTTTGTGCAAGTTGTCATCTTTTTAGTTGTTTGTTTTGATATAGAACAATTTTAGTACTACTGAAAAATTTTGAGATCTAATCTTCAATAGAAAATAGATACAAATTCTTATGGATAATAATATCTAGGAACGTAATGATTTGTCATATTGACGTGATATATAATAATGTTGCAAACTAAAATTTAACCTTTCTATCGAGTTTGCAAACATATGCTTGATTTTCTTGTCGTGGTAGAGGTTATAAGCTCACAATGGTTAATTGTTCTACTTCGTTAACTTTCTGAGAAAATTGATTTGTTAATTTGAAGGTGGATAAGTTTGAACTTGCTTATTACTTGCCTGACAATTCCCCTCAGTTATATAAGACAACAACAAAAGTCTTACTTAATTGGATGCAACACTTTGCTACATCCATCTTATTTATAGTTTCTCAATAAAAAAATGCAATTAGAATTTATAAATTGATACAGAGTTGTGTTTTAAGGGCGCTGACTAGTTCAGTTAATAAGAGCCTTATTAGTTGTTGCTAAATCTTGGGTTCTAAATTTGTCTTTAGCTAAATGTGAGGTCTTCAGGACTGTCAGTTATGCTATCTTAAAAACGTGAGAGTTGTATGCTCTTATTTTTTGTTGATATCCTCCTTGTAGTTTCCTATAGTTTCTCAAATGATAGAAATCGATAATGTTCTATCTTTGTTCTCCTCTCCTTTGGATTCCTTGTTAGACATTCTCATCTTCTTGTAAACATACAAATTGACTAACACAAACAAGGAAGTTATCATAAATTTTATGAACAATCGGATGCAACTGAAGCATGAACTTGCATATTTACTTTATGAAAAAAAAATTGAATTATGTTATGAATCATGAATGTAAGAAAAATTGAGAGGAGATTAACCCTTCTAATTCAAATAAAAAGTTGTTTGCTAACTCTACAAGATAGATGAATCGAAATTGCTTGATCTTTATAGGTAGATTGTCCCATCCTTATGGTGGGGGTTAAAAAAAAAATACTGTCGGTGTCTAATATCTAGCAATAATGAAAGATTAGCAACCTGAGTGAGAAATTGAAATAGTTAAATGCGAACAATAATAGACAAGGATGAGTTTAGGATGTCTAATATATATGGAGACAAGGTAAGTTATTGGGAATGAGTACCGTTGGAATTTTAGGATGTCTAATATATATGAAGAAATATTTACCACATTTGTTAATCTGTTTAGGATTTATCCCTAACATTCTCATTTCTTATCGTAACTCACATCAAAATAACATAATGCAGATTAAAATAGATAGACAAAATAAATCATCTTATGAACTAAAAATAGCATACATTTTGAAATTCCTTTCCAAATAGCAACATTATACGGGGAATTTATTGTTGTTTTTTACCTTTATATTACTTTTTTTACGTTCCAAATTTTATGATACAATAAATGCCTATGTTGATTCATATATTTACAGGATGTCACCAATCTTTGAGAAGAAGGTCAATAGTTTCCTTATAACTTATATTTGTTTTTCTTCGCTCGATTTGCATCACTATCTATATGTGGTATCTTAACTTCTCCGGTCGAACTCTTGCCTTCAACATTCCCCTAGCTTAGGGAATAATATTTAGTAATATGGCATGAAGAGGATCTATCAAAATTGTTCTAACTTCTTGTGTTGTCCTAAATTGACATCCGTGGTTCGCGTGTTCATTAACCTTTCTTCGGATTTGTTTTCGCACTATCTTGCTCATTGATTGCTTCGAGTCGATATTTGTCAGGCAATCCAATCGATCTTTAGTAATGAGTATACTACCTAAAGAGTCTCATGCTTTACTCTCCAACTCTATGGCTTCTTCTGAGTCACTGCAGTATACTTATTGACTCGGAAGGAGCCACAGTACTAAAGCATGCAACTCTTTAGGTAGTATACTTGTTGTTAAAGATCAGGTTAGATTGCCCAACAAATATCGACTCGAAGCGATAAATGACCAAGATAGTGTTAAAAAATACCCGAAGAAAGATTCATGAACATATAAACCACGGATGTCAATTCAAGACGACACAAGAAATTAGAATAATTTTGACAGTTCCTCTTCATGCCATATTACTAGATATTATTCTGAATCTAAACCAGAGGAAAGTTAAAGGCGAGAGTTCGGCCGGAGAAGTTATGATACCACATATAGATAGAGATGCAAATCGAGCGAAGAAAAAAAAATTGTAAGTTATTAGGCGTTAGAGAATTTTTTTGATATATTAGTGAATTATTTCGGCGTCTAGTACTTCAAATAAAATATGGTAAGTTTTTTCATATTATTCATTATACATCCGATGAAGATACTTTCTTCCTCCGTTTCAGCCCTTGTATCATCTGATTCACTTGTAGGATATGTGTCTTCGACCCCTTCTCCAGCTGCAAGATCTCCTTCTTCAGTTGCAGGATCTTCTAGTTCTCCAGTTGCAGGATCTCCTTCGCCAATTGCTAGATCTACTAGTTCTCCAACTATAGGAAATTTTGGTTCTCCAACTGTAGGATCTCCTTCTCCAGTTGCAGGATCAATTGTTGAGAGGGAAGATATGCGAGAGTTGATGATAGTGGTTATGTTTCAATTTTTATATTTAAATGTTTCTTGACTTGCTACATTTGATATTTTTGTATTATAAGTTTCATACGATTAATGGTTTATTATGTGTGTTGATGAATATTTGGAATAATTAGATGTGTTTATCAAGTTTGATATGTGAATTTTTATATATTGGTAGATGTGTTTGGTGTAAAATTTATAAAAATAGGTAGCAACAGTAGGTTATATTATAGTGTTTTTTTTTCATATTTTTTAGATTTGCAATGAAACAAAAAATTCATCGCAAATTTAGCGATAAAAAAAAAAATTCATCCCTAATTTGGTGACGAAAGCATATTTTCGTTGCCAAATGTGGAACATCACTCGACTGGTGTAGGTAGCAGTCGACTGGTAATACTACAGCAGTGTACAAATTTGTTTTTAGTTGACTCGTCAGTAGATTGATCCATTATCAGTCGACTGATAGATAGTAGCAGTCGACTGTTAGTCCACATTTTGCAACGAAAACTTAATTCGTCGCTAAATTAAATAAACCTGTCAAATTCACTAATTTTGCAATGAAAACTTGTTTTCGTCGCTAAATTTTGCGACAAAAACAAAAGTTCTTCGCAAAAAGTTTCCACGAATTCATTTTTCGTCGTAATTTTTTGCGACGAAATTTAGTTTTCGTCGCAAAATTTGGCGATGAATCCATTTTCGTCGCAAAATTTTATAAACCTACCGAACCCATATCTACCTAATTTGGCGACGAAAACTTATTTTCGTCGCCAAATTTTGCGACAAAAACTAAAGTTCGTCGCATAAAGTTGCAATGAATCGATTTTTCGTCGCAAATTTTTGCGACGAAATTTAGTTTTCGTCGCAAAAAGTTACGACGAATCTATTTTTCGTCGCAAACTTTTATAACCATGCCGAACCCATACTACCTAATTTGGCGAGGAAAATTTATTTTCGTTGCCAAATTTTACGACGAAAACTAAAGTTCGTCGCAAAAAGTTGCAACGAATCCATTTTTCGTCGCAAAATTTTGCGATGAAAACTAGATTTTGTCGCAAAAATTTGTTACGAAAAATGAATTCGTTGCAAATTTTTGCAATCAATATTATTATGTTGCAGAATTTGTCGCTAATTTGCAATAAAGTTTGCGACAAAATTTTTATTTGTCGCATATTTTGCGACGAATTTGAGTTTTTCATCGCAATTTTTTTGCAACGACCCATTTGCAACAATATAATTTTCATCGCAAAATTCTTTGCAAAAAATATTTGCAACGAATTTTGACTCAAATTTCGTTGTCAAATTCATTGCAAAAGATTAACATTTTTCTAGTGAATTTTCATGCAAACTTTATCAATGTTAAGTATCAACCACAACAACCAACATTATCATAACACAAACAGTATCATAATTGCATATCATGATCAGAAATCAAGTATTATCACTACATCCACCATACTTATAAGTCAACTACCCACATCATTATAAGTCAACCATTTAATAAGATATGAAATAAAATAAAGTGTGGTTGACTATCCTAGATTTTTCTAACCTTTAAGGATTGACTTGGGAATCCAATATAAATTCTTTCCAAAGGGGTTTACTAAGTAATCCTTAGGGATCCATTTCCTAGCTACTATTGTTGTTTTTGATTGCCCCTAGCTATTAAACAGTGGTAAGCTTTTTCATTCTTAGATCCCTTGTATCCTAGGCCCTTCTTGTTAAAGTTAGCCCTTTGGCTCCCAATGATCATATTTAGGGTGTTGGAGCCAATTGTGAATTTCTCTAGGGCCTTAGTTAAGAAATCTACCTTTTTCCCTTAAAGCCTTATTTTCTTCTATACATGAATCATTAATACTAGAATAAATACAATCATCATGTGAGCATGCATTTTTGAGTTTTTCTACTTGTTTCCTAATATCATTAAGCATGCATTTATTTTTCTTCTTACTCCTAAATAAATCTCTAGTAAGACTTGAAATCATGGAAACAATTTCTTGGGTAGGGAGATTTCTTACCATACTTACCATATCTTCTTCTTCCAATTCCGATGAAGATGATGATGTTGGGGAATTGATCGTCACAAGAGGGGGGGGTGAAAAGCATTTCATACGTCGATGGAATTCGTTCGTGTTCGTCTCTATAAAGCTTGTTATGTGCAGCAAAATATATATAATAACAATAACAAAAATGAAGACAAACAAAAATACACAATGATGTAATGTGGATCAGAACCTCAAGGTTCCTACTCCACGGGGTGAGCTCAAATGAGCTCTAGCGATGCAACCAACACCACTAATCAGTAATACTCCTTCTCAACAACACGTTGGAGGTGGAGAAACCTCGTACAAGCGATTACACAAAGTAATACAACAAATGCAAGCAAATACAAGTTTAAAATACAATACAAGTAAAGAAAACACTTTACAAGAGATCTTTGATTGCTTGCTTTTGGTTGCTTGAGAATAACCTTGAAGGTCTAGATTGTAGCAAGAAATCACCTCCAAATCGTCTCAACAAACCTTGCCAAAATCCATCTCCATGAGCTACTTTTATAACCTGCATTCGGGTTGGGATTCACCTAGCAGTCGACTGATCGATACCATCAGTCGACTGTTGTAGTCATTGTCTCACAACGGCCCGAGCCATGTTGGATAAGTTCCAACGGATAAATCATCAGTCGACTGATCATGCCCATCAGTCGACTAATAGAGTCATCACTCGACTGTCAAACCCTAACAGTCAACTCGAAAATATTATATTCCCGAAAACTCAACCATCAGTCGACTGCCCAATGCTTGCAGTCGACTGCCAGACCATTTTCTGTAGTCGAACTCTAGTCGACTCCTATCAGTCGGCTGATAATACTATGAGTCGACTGATAACCTCATCCATGAGGTTTTAACACCAAGTACGATGCCCTCATACTTGCTAGACCATCCTTAGCCTTGACCTAAGCCTTCTAGCCATCTCTGTCAGCCTCATGCCTCTCGAATCCCTCTAAGTAATCCATGCCTTTTTCATCTATACGCTAGCCTTCAGGTTCTTCCATCAGCTAATATCATGCTAACATGGTCTACACTGCCATGACACATTGGTCTTATACTGCCAAGACTACAACTTGGACTTTACGCCACCAACCATTGGACTTATGCTTCCAAGACTCCACCCTTGGACTTTACACCGCCAATATAACCCCTTAGACTTGCCTTGCCAACTTATGTTGGACTTTCCAATTGCAAAGACTCAAGCATGGACTTTCCCTTGCCAAGACCCATGCTTGGACTTTCCATGCAAAGTACCCAAGACTTAGACTTTACATTTCCAAATGTCCCACTTGGACTTCTCCATCATATGGTTAACTCCATGTCAACCACATAGTCAAACAATGGTCAAACCATCGTCAAACATCAAAATACCACTCGAGTCAAACTCGAGTCCGGTCAATCATGACCCGGGTCGATTGTACCAATAATCTCCCCAAACCATTGTCAAACACCAAAATACTACTCAAGTCCAACTCGAGTCTGGTCAATCATGACTTAGGCCGATTGCACCAACAATCTCCCATTTTTTGATGTTTGACAAAAACAACAAACAAAAAATTGAGTTAGGTCACCTAACTCAAATCTCCTTACCAATTCTCTCAAATTGGTAATCCCGTTAATTCTCCCGTGTTAATACTCTCTCTTTTTGATATACATCAAAAAGGTTCTCTCCAAGAAGGTCAATGTATAATATCCCAATGAGATCTTACAATCCCCCCTTGGTCCAAAACACCTAGGATGCCTTTAGTCTTCCTAGTGATAAGTCCCATATAACTAAAGAGAGGCTTCCTATAGAAACTCTCTCAATTTCCAAATTGGGCATCTCACAATCCCATTTCTCCCCCTCATGAGGAAGAACACATTCATCATCCCATGATGGATACCTCCCCCAAAAGGCTTGCTCCCCCTTTACCATTGCATCGTCGCAAGATTTGAGGTCGCGTTTGTGTGCATCAAGTTTTTGACACCATTGTCGGGGACTGATTGATTCGATATCGAATCAAGAGGTGGATAATTTGATCGAACTTGGGATTAGATTTATTTACTTGCTTTATTTTATTTTATTTCAGTTTTATTTCATTTTAGATTTGTGCTATTCAATTTGCAGTTTAGATTAATTACATCTTTCTTTCTTTCAGTTTTTAGTAGTGCTCAAGAAAAAAAAAAAAAAAACTCTTGCCAACCCACTGCTATTCCATTCCTTACCTATAATTTCCTGTGTATAACGATGCATGCTTTTACTCATGATTATGGTCAATTTAATATTGTAAGTTTTGGTAACATTTATTGTGAGCATTGTGGTGAAACATGGCATACCATTAACAATCGTCCGAATATATTCGAACCTTCACAATTTGAACAAGAAGATGCCACCTACAATTACAACCAGTGGCCACAAGATTATTCATATTCATATAGTTATGACCTTGGGTACTTAAACCCTCAATATTGTCTGCCTAAATCCCGACTTGAGCAAATGATGGAAGACTTCATTCGAACAGAACAAGCGGCGAACACTGAATTCCAACGGCGGTATTCGTAGACAAAGACTCAATATTGTTTCCCAAGTGAGAACGAGAGCTATGAATCACCAAGAGAATTTTATCCAGAATCAAGTCGGCACTTAGAAGCCTTGCTAGACAATTCTACAAGGGAATGCAAGGAGCATAGTCTACAATTCGTGGAGATTATTCAATGGAAAGAAGAAACCAAACGACTAGAAGGTGCCTTCAATGACTGGATTACACCTAATATGGCGGAGACTCACTTTGAGTGAATGGATGAGGAAGACGTAGATGGCATAGGAAGTAAAGAAGGGCAATCCATTCAATCACCACTTGAAGAAGAACTTGAGGATTATTTAATTGATACTTTATTCAAGGAGTGTATTGCTTCAATGAAAACACCTCCTAACCTCAAGGATCTATAAGAGCCTACCTTAACCCTCACTGAAACTTTAGTTACTAGTAACAAAATCCTTTTGGTGATTGATAATGATAAAATTTCATTTGACATAATAGAATCTACTAATCAATCTTTTGGTGAGGATGTCTTTGGTGAGTTAAATTATTTACAACACTTAGAATTTAATGATCAAACTATTGATCATTCGTTGAGAGTAAGCATGTTCAATCTCGAGTCAAGGAAAGCAACGTCCAAATATCTTGCCCCTCCATGAGGAAGATTTAAAAGATATAGTAATGGAGGACCAAAAGGTAGAAAGTGAAAGGTGAGAAAGTATCTGGCCCCACCACGAGCAAAATTTAAGGGATATAGTGATGGAGAACCACGAGGCAAGAGGCATAAAGTGAGCAAGTATCTTGCTCCCCCATGAGCAAGATTCAAACACATCAGGGGAGGGAGAAAGATCTCGTTTGGCCATCAAAGCCAAGCTGAAGCATAACGGTATGGTCGAGCTAAAGACCTTAAACAAGTGCTTCTTGGGAGGCAACCCAAGTTTAGATTTTGTATTTATCTCTTATTAGTTTATTGCATTCATTTGTTTTGAACTTTGATTTATATTCATTTAGTGTGTTTCATTTGAATTAGAACTAGAAAGAACTTGCTAGGTAGAAACAAAAATAATTTTAAACCTACACGACTGAGCCTCTCAGGAGAATTCCGACCATTGTGCCCCATGAGAGAGAAACAGGGGGCACACGACCTGGACGTGTGTTTTCACATGGTCGTGCCCTACATTCCAGCAGTGCACAAGGCCTGACCATGTGTTTTCACACGGCCATGTTGCGCAAGGGATAAAGGGCACTGCACTGTACGTTTCACCCCTATACATCACTCTCCCTCCAGTCCACGCATGTATAGAAGCCCACATAGTCCACATCGACATGAGCCTGCACCTGCACCGCCATCTTTTCCTACTTTTGAGTAGGATGCAGGTACATCTACCTATGTTTTTTCGAAGTTTCGATCGCGCCTGGACGACATATATACCGAGTAGCAGACGCAGAGGCAACGATGGGAGGAGCAGAGTGCTTACACGCAGGCAGAGTTTTCGGGCTTTCGGGAGCACTTCCAGTGGACTGAGGAGTTCTACGACGAGGCCCGCATCTACTTCCAAGAGAAGGTTGTCCGTCACCAGGATGAGGCCACCTACTGCCAGGAGATGCGGCAACACATGCATGTCCAGCAGTCAAAGTGGGCCCGGGACGAGGAGAACAGAGTGGCCGCTGCATCCACTAGCTCTCAGATCAACCACATATACATGTGGCATCAGCGGCTGAGCACCAAGTTTTCCCAAGATCCTGACATGTCGAGACTGCCGGACTTCCCACCTCGGCCACCATATTAGCGGTATGATCTCATATAAGTCTGGGGGGGACCCCATGTTTTGTTTTGTTTCTAGCAGTAGTTTCTTTCCTAATGTTTGCATTTTGGTTAGCATTCATTTATTCATGCATTAGGTGTTTAGTTTCTTTCAGCACTTAGTTTTTGCTACCTATAAGCTGCCTCAGTAGTATTTTTAAAAGTCTTCTTCATGAGTTGTTTCCATGAGTAGTGTAACTTCATTTATCTCATGGTATTTTTTTTAGTTGCTCTAATGAATGTTCTAGACTTACACTGGTTAGCTTTTATTTTTACACCTACACATGATGAACATTCTGAAAGGGAAAATCTAATACGTACCTAGTTATGATTAATCTCAATAGTCTAGTACTTTGGAAGTCATAGGTGACTCTAGATTTAGCATTTTAGTTACTAGAGATGCTCGTGTTGGGATGTTTACTGAAAAGTCTATCTTTTGTATGAACATCATTATTTTTGAAATAAGAATCACATGATCATTGTTTGCATATTTATGGTTTTGCATATTGTCTAATACATTACATTGTAGATAACATGGTGTGTAGTGTCACACGGTAGATCATATTATCAGTTCCTTGTAAAGTATAAGTAAAGGCTCACAACCGAGATAGTTATGGACAAACTAATGGAATGGTTGTAGTGTGATTTGGTATTGGTTTGTCTTGACCATAGAATCACACTAGTACACTTTGTGTGTATTAAGCAGGACTCACTTAGAGATGATTCGATTTATTGCTGACTACATAATTGAATCAGACCTCGGATATTATGTTGTACAAGCTCTTAATCCCGATATAATAATGGGCACATATACTTAGTATTCATTTCTTTGATTTACCAATGGGCGAGATTTATAGAGTAAATCGATAGACTCGGTAAGTTGAGAAATGATATTATTTATATGGTGTATCGTTGATTATAGGAGGAAACCGTGTCCTATATCTTAGGATGATGATGTCCCCTTGAGGAGCTCATAAGGTTCATCATGTAAACCTTGCAGGTGGACTTGGTCCGGCATAATAATAAGGTTGAGTGGTACTACTCATGAAGTTAGATGTTGATTAATTAATTGTTAGTAAATTAATTAATTGATGGACATTCGAGATCTTAAACACGGGGAGATAAATGTACAAATAATATATGGAGTCCATATTAACTTATGGGGGTTGGTGAGGTAGATTAATAATAACCCTCTAGTGGAATGAATTATGATTAATGGATCGGACTTTATGTGGGCTTGATCCATTGGGTGGCCAAGATAGAACTCCTCCTCATGGTCCCTATTGTAGCCTATTAAAACCTAATGGAGCCTAGATCCGATGATGGAAAATGAAACTCTAGATCCGACGATGGAGATTAGATCTCTAGATCCGACGGTGGAGATTAAATCTCTAGATCCAACGGTGGAGATTAAATCTTTAGATCCAATGGTGGAGATTAAATCTCTAGGTCCGATGGTTGAGGTTAAATCTATAGATCCGACGGTTGAGATTAAATCTTTAGATCCGACGGTGGAGATTGAAGGAAGCTTAAGCCTAACTCTATAAATAAGGCTTAAGGGGTGGGCGACAACAAGACAAGGGAGGTTATGGTTTTGGATTGGGCGGCTAGGGTTTTGGAGGAGGCATTGGGCGTCAACACAAGGGGATGTTTTTCCTTCTTCCTAAGGTTTTGGTCGGTGCCCATCTTCTCTATTCCTCTCCTTGGTCAACGTCCAATCTTCTTCCTCTCATCCTTTGCCGGCGACAAGGGCTAGGGTCTCTTCCCTTGGAGCTTTTGGCCAGCACCATACTCATTGTTCTCTCCTTGGCCGACGACAATCACTAAGCAAGGTGGCTTGGTGGTCAGTTTTAGATACGAGAAGAGTTTTGTTTTATTCTTCCTTTTGTTCGGAGCGAGCAAAGAAAGGAAGAACGTGATCTAGGAGGCTTTGACTTTTGGAAGATCGTCGCCCACACGACGTCCAAAAGGAGGAAGGACATACAATAGAAGATCGAGAGGTATAATGCTTGTTTATGTTCTTTTGTATTATGTCTATAATTGTTTTCAATTATATGTGGCTAATTTACTTAGACCCCGAATACAAACACAAAAATCGGCGATCCGTACATCATCTATTCCGCGGCTAATCGAAGAATAGAGGTTGGTTGCTTGAACAACAAGTTTGTTCAAGTGACCACTCAAATCGAATAACACGATGATGAAATGGTAGCTTGGGTAATCTACCTTTGTCAAGGATAAATTTTTTTATCCGGGGACGTAGACGGGATCGCCGTGAATAAGCAACCGAGTTAAAGTGGGAAGCGAAGTTTCCCCACCTTCAAGTGGTATCAGAGCCACGGTTTCCAATTTTGTGTGTTTAGGATTCGGTTACTTTTATGCACTTTTCATATATTGTATGTGCTGGATGATAGTATGATGTGCATAGGTTAACTTTTTGGTTGCATGCATAGGATCCAACTATTATGGCCATATGTGTGTAATTGTATATTATTTGAATCCTCGGGATTGACGAGGCTAGTATTTAATTTTTGTAATTAAGTACGACATTGTTTAGCCAGTCATTTATTTTAGTTTACTTTCGATCTAGATTTCATGTACACTCATTCATGGAGTATAGGATCGATGGATGTAAATTAAAATAGTTATTCTCGGCTTGTATCTCTGGATGGCTTGTACATGGCGTAGGGAGGGGCAGACGAGATGACGATACGACGGGAGGCATATTGGAGACAAAAACCATAATAGTTGGAAAATATTTTTTTTCATTTTTATTGCTTCTTGTTTGATAGGCATATCGTAGGCTAGGAAAATTCCTCAATTTTAAATTACTAAGTGGGAGAGGGATATTTTTATAAATTCCCACGACCTCCATTATGTTTTGACATGTGATGCAAACAAACTTGCGCGTCGGCTCTGAGTGCCTTCCTCCCCATCAGATGAGTTTGATTTGCGGATCACAAGTTCGAATATGGTTATAGGAAATTATTAAAGAGCATGTGTACTTCCTCATCGCACAGCACATAACCCGAGATAATTGCCTTAGTACCGAGTAATGGTGAACAGTTAGATACAAATAGGAGTATCCTCCCCATCGGAGTCACTGCTTTAATTTGTAGGGCCGAAGAGGAACTAACTATTAATTTTATTTGTCAAAATGTTAGGTTGACAAGATAGTAAAATTAATGGGTAAAACCTCCTCTTACAAATGTGGAGTTCGTATACGTCCACACTATTGTGGCATACGATATTCTCGGTGTTTTGAGGTGTTAGTTGATTTTAAAATTTTATTGTTTGAGGAATCAATAAATTTTTGAAATCGAAAGTTTTGATCTATGTGATTCTTAGGTTTTTCAAAAATGACTTTCAATCCACTTGCTGTGATACTAAAGGAAAATAAACTTACTATACCCAATTATGTTGATTGGAAAAGGAATCTAGATATTGTCTTAACTGCTAAGGAGTACAAGTATGTACTCTTCGAAGAGTATCCTCCTAAGCCGGCAAATGAGTTGGAAGGCCTTGAAGTTGAGATCGATGGGGAAACCCATGTCGATGTCATTCTCTAGTCTCTAACTAGGAGTTTTGTAAAGGGAGTGTCATTGGTTGCGTCGGAGTCTCATTGCCTCCCATGTCCCCGGATTAAAATTTTATCAACTAAAACTAATCCGGACGGGATGAGTTTCTGAAGCACAACCGTTTCGTCATCGTGTCAACGACTCGAGCGATCGCTTGAACAAACTTGTTGTTCAAGCAATCAACTCTTCTAGTCGGTTAGCCGCGGAAGAGACGACGAACGGATCGCCGGTTTTTGTGTTTCTTATCGGGGTCCATGATTATACAAATACAAACAAATACAAACTAGTATAATCAACACATACTAACATAAAGAACATAAGCTAGCATATCTTATCATAAGAGGATCAAGAATAAAGTTTGTAAAACTTTTCTACCTCTTGGTCTTCTACCGTATGTCCCATCCTCCTCGTGGACGTCGTGTGAGCGAAGATCCTCCACGTGTTGAAGCCTCCTAGATCACGTTCTTCCCTTCCATGCTCGCTCCGAACAAAGAGAAGAACCAAACAAAAACTCCTTCTCCTATCTAGAACCGACCACCAAGCCAAGGAGCTTGATATAGCCGCCGGCAGAGGAGTAGATAATTGAGCGCCGGCCAACCTTGAAGAAAGGTTGCCGCCTGCCACCAAGGAGAGAGGGAGAAGGAATAATGGGTATGGGCGCCGGCCAAAGCAAGGAAGAAGAAGATGGGCGCCGGCTACTATTGGGGATCGAATCGTCACGAATGGCCAGCTAGAGGGGGGTGAATAGCCCTCGTTCGTTGGTCGTCGTATTTTGCTCGTCTACAAAATGTTAGCGCAAGCGGAATATACAAATACAAACAAAGACAAACAAAATATAAGCAAGCAATACAAACACCGAGATGTAACGTGGTTCACGGCTACGCCGCTAATCCACGGTCCGATTCGTCCACGGTGAATCCATCCGCAATCTATCCACTAGATCTCTCCTTTGCACAAAGCTAGGTGGAGGTAACCTCTTTACAATCAACACTCCTCTTACAAGTATAATGAAAATAAGCTTGGGTAAGAGGATGGAAAGCTTTAGGGAACTTTGGGAGAGTGTTAGAGTGTAAGCATTAGCCTCCCAAACCCTTACCCCCTTCCTTTTTATAGAGGAAGAGGGTTTCTTCCCGTTGACACCCATCACCGATCGGCCGTGAGCCGCTGCCCAATAATCGGCCGCTTTCCACGCTGGATACTATCCATCTAAGATCGACATCGATCGACCGATGGCACCCATCACCGATCGCGATGTCAACCGGGCCGAGTCCTCAACGAGGTCGACTCCATTCTGCGCCATGCATGACATCGATCAGCCATCCCTTGGCGACGATCGATTACCACGATCGACGATCGGCAATGATCGATCAACTTGATTCAACATTAGCCACATTAATCGATCGACCCATCGACTCAGAGTAGTCGCCGGCCGGGACATGGCAGTCGGCTGGGGTCGTGAAAACTCATCCGACCCTTGGCCAAAAGGCCAAGTTTAAACTAAGAGCTAGCCTTCCCGGGTTACAATTGCTCACTCTCATCCTCGAGTCCTCGCCAAGTTCTCTTCGCTCAGCCACGCCCCTGGCAAAGATCAAAGCGCACGACCGCAGAATGCTCTTCGCCTCTTACCTCAAGTCTACTTCCTCCGGCTTCACTCCAAGCTTCTCGTCCGGCGGTCCCTCGGATGCTCCAAGCGCACGGCTTCCGCAAAGATATCCTTCACCGACTCAAGGCACGAGTCATGAGATGTGAAACTCGCCACGGCTCCATGTGCGAATTACTAAGTCCTGCACGACTTCAACGCACATATCAAATCAACATATCAAACTAACTTAAACCTTTTGCCACACCATCAAAACCATATCACGGCAAGAGATTGCCCTAACAATCTCCCCCTTTTTGATGTGTGGCAATTCGTTTAAGTTAGGTAAAAACATTTGATATAAATTTTAAAGGAAAGAAAGCATGTAAAGATAAACATGATATAGCAACATGCAACTCCCCCTTAATCCATGAAACTCTCTATGTAAATTTCTCCCCCTATCATAAATTTCTCCCCCTTTCATAATTAACTTAAACATAATCATTTCTCCCCCTTTGACACCATCAAAAAGATTATTACTAAGTTAAAAACACATGGCATCAAGTCTAATAGAAAGAAAATACCACAAGTTGATTTAAAATCGGAATTCAGCCTTTACTGGTCTGATATTCAGGCCATCAGTCGACTGGTTCAGATACCAGTCGACTGGCACGTGAATTTCGGGATTTTCTGATTTTCAGACCGAATTTCAGAAATACATTAAAAATTCCAGAAAATTCAAAAAATCATGAAATTTGGGGAACACATTTCTTTTAAGTATATCTATTAGTGAAAAATATGTTTTCATGAGAAATTATTATATTTCCACGTATTTGCCAAAAATCCAAAAGCTTTAAAAACTACTAGGTTTTTGATCATAAGAGTATCCATTTTAACACCTAGTCTTGCATCCAATTGTTTCAAAACATGAATATATGTATTTTAAAGTAAGAAATTGTTTTGAAAACATATGAAATATCCAACCATGATCTTTGGGCAATATGTCTATGAATTAAACATAAGTCTTCCCCATGATTGATCTATTATTGCAATGTTGATACTTTAAATGACCATCTAAATGCCATAGACATTAGTGAACATTTGTATCATCCTAACATCTCACTCATGCTAAGTTTTCAATCAAGTTAGCCTATAGTGAGTGTGAGATGCATCCTAGGGGGTATTTGTATATACTTAACCAATATATTCATGCAATTCTATCAAGGTTAAGTATCAACCTAATAATCATCATGATCATAAGGGTATATATGAATGAATTCTACATTATGATCATGAAATACATGTATTCATCAAATAATAGTCATGCATTAGGTATTGTATGATGATAATAAACAAGGTATCACCTAAAGCATGATTCAACCCTATTTCTCATGATAACGTGCCAAATTTCAAAAACATAAATCATGATTGTAAATATACATAGGAATTTCATCAATCATCATGATTTAAGCATTATTATCTATTTATGGGTACGTTATCATCACCCAACACTATCTAAAAAATGTTGTCCCGTTATCCTAAGTCAACCAAAATATGATATAGGTTAGGTCCATGTGGTTGACTACCCTAGGGTTATTCTAACCCTTAAGGATGGATTTTGGAACCCAAAATAAGTTCTTTCCTATTGGGTTCACTAGATATTCCTTGGGGATCCATTTTCTAGCAATTACTTTCTTTTTATCTTGTCCCCTAGCTATGAGGCATTTGTAGGCCTTTTCATTTTTCTTTTCCTTGTAGCCTAGGCCCTTTTTGTTAAAGCTTGCCCTTTGGCTCCCTATGATCATATTTAATGTGTTGGAGCCAATTGTGAATTTCTCTAGGGCTTTGGTTAAATAATCTACTTTTTCCCTTAAGGCCCTATTTTCATCCATACATGCATCATTAACATCCAAAGGCATATAGTCATGTGAGCATGCATCATCATGGCAAGAAGAAACATTATCATTTAAGCATGTATTTTCTAGCTTATTTTCCAAATCCTTAATTTTATCTAGCATGCTCTTATTTTTCTTTTTCATGCCAAATAAGTCCTTAGTTAAACTAGAGATTATGGAAACTATTTTCTTAGGAGAAGCTTTCGTTACCATAGTTTCCATATCCTCTTCTTCTTCTTCGGATGAGGAGGATGTAGAAGCTCCCCCTTCATTTGAGCTCTCCCCACTTGAGCTTGTTTCTTCATTTGAGGAGGAGGAGGAGCAATCCGAGTCATGAAGAGCCATTAGTGCTAGGTTGGAGTAGACATGCTCTTCTTCTTTGGATGAGGAGGATGGGGCAACATCATCCCAAGTCTTGGCTTTGAGTGTCATGGCCTTCCCTTTTCCTTTTGCCTTCTTTTCTTCTTCCTTTTTCTTTCTCCCCTTCTTCTTCCTCTTTTCTTCCTTCTTTTTCTTATCTTCCTTTCTCTTGTTTAGGAGGGGACAATTGTCCCTTATGTGTCCCTCTCCTTGGCAATTATAGCATATGACTTTCCCCCTTGGTCTTCTATTCCTATCATGAGATTTATCAAATCTAAGATTCTTAAATGCATGCCTTACCTTCCTTACCATGTAGGCTTCTTCCGTGCTATCCATGGAGGAGGTAGAGGCTTCATCGGATGAGGAGAAGGGGACTCCCATCTTCTTCTTCCCCTTGTTCGCCATCAAGGCAACTCCTCTTGGGTTTTGGACTCTAGGCTCTTCTTGTATACCTTCAAGCCTTGTCTCATGAAGTTCCATTGTTGAGAAGAATTCCTCCAAGGTGCTTACTTCTAAGTTCTTGGAGATATAGAATGAGTCCACCATGGAGCTCCATTTTGAGGACCGGGGAAAGGCATCTATGGCCTTCATTACCATATCCCGGTTTGATAGCTTCTCACCTACACTTGTTAGCCCAATTAATATTTCTTTAATTCTAGAATATAGAGAAGTTACCTTTTCTCCCTTTTCAAGCTTAATATTTGATAGTTGGGAGCGGAGGAGATCTCTTCTCGCTAGCTTGGCTTCCGAAGTGCCTTCATGAAGTTCAACCAATCTCTCCCACATCTCTTTGGCACTTGAGCACTCCCCTATTCTATTTACTTCTTGTTGAGGGAGGACATTGTATAGGTGGTGCTTGGCCTTTGAGTTTGCCAAGTATTCTTCTCTTTGCCTTTTGCTCCACCTCGATTTCTCCAATGGCTCCCCATCCTCGTTCCTAGGCAACTTGAAACCGTTTTCCATTATTAAAAGGATTTCAAAGTCGGTTTCAAAGAATACCTCCATTCTCTTTTTCCACCAAGAGAATTCGCCGTCAAACTTCGGTGGGTGGATGTTTGAGCCGGCCATCTTTAGATGAAGTGTTTGTTGCGGCGGTTAGTCCTCGACAAATGACTTGGCTCTGATACCACTTATTGGGGATCGAATCGTCACGAATGGCCGGCTAGAGGGGGGTGAATAGCCCTCGTTCGTTGGTCGTCGTATTTTGCTCGTCTACAAAATGTTAGCGCAAGCGGAATATACAAATACAAACAAAGACAAACAAAATATAAGCAAGCAATACAAACACCGAGATGTAACATGGTTCACAGCTACGCCGCTAATCCACGGTCCGATTCGTCCACGGTGAATCACTCCGCAATCTATCCACTAGATCTCTCCTTTGCACAAAGCTAGGTGGAGGTATCCTCATTACAATCAACACTCCTCTTACAAGTATAATGAAAATAAGCTTGGGTAAGAGGATGGAAAGCTTTAGGGAACTTTGGGAGAGTGTTAGAGTGTAAGCATTAGCCTCCCAAACCCTTACCCCCTTCCTTTTTATAGAGGAAGAGGGTTTCTTCCCGTTGACACAGATCGCCGACCGATGGCACCCATCACCGATCGGTGTCAGAGCCGCTGCCCAATAACGCCGCTTCCACGCTGGATACTATCCATCCAAGATCGACATCACCGATCGATGATGGCACCCATCACGATCGATGTCAACTACCGAGTCCTCAACGAGGTCGCCATTCTCCCGATCGATCGTGCCATCGGGCCGATCGCATACCGCGCAAATGATCGATCAACTTGATTCACCACATTAGACCGGCCGATCGACCCATCGACCAGAGCTAGCCGACCGCCGGACATGGCAAATGACCGGGTGTCGAAAACTCATCCGACACTTGGCCAAATGGCCAAGTTTCACCTAAGAGCTACCCTTCCGGTTACAATCGCCACTCTCATCCCTTGAGTCCTCGCCTTCAAGTTCTCTTCGCTCGCGCCACGCCTCGCAAAGATCAGACGGCACGCAATGCTCCTTCGCGTCTCTTACCTCGAAGTCTACTTCCTTCGACTTCACTCCAAGCTCCTCGTCCGGCGGTCCCTCGGATGCTCCAAGCGCACGGCTTCCGCAAAGCTATCCTTCACCGACTCAAGGCACGAGTCATGAGATGTGAAACTCGCCATAGCTCCATGTGCGAATTACTAAGTCCTGCACGACTTCAACGCACATATCAAATCAACATATCAAACTAACTTAAACCTTTTGCCACACCATCAAAACCATATCACGGCAAGAGATTGCCCTAACAGCTACCAATTAGGAAGAGAAGGAAACAAACCTTAATCCTTCCTAATCTCCTTCTTGATATATCTCTCTTAAGCCTTAGCCCTCCTTTTATAGAGTTTAGGCTTAGGCCTCCGGATCTAGAGACTTAGTATCCACCGTCGGATCTAGGGTTTCATCCCAAACGTCAGATCTAGGGTTTCATCCCAACCGTCGGATCTAGGGTTTCATCCCAACCGTCGGATCTAGGGTTTCATCCCAACCGTCGGATCTAGGGTTTTATGTTCCATCATTGGATCTAGGCTCCATGAGGTTTTAATAAGGCTACGATAGGGACAATGAGAAGGAGTTGGATCTTGGCCACCTGATGGATCGGAACCACACAAACTTGATCCATCAATGATGTTACATTCCACTAGAGGATCATCATTAATCTACCTCACCAACTCCCATTTATATGGGCTCCATATATTATTTGCACAACTATCTCCCCGTGTTTAAGATATCGAATGTCCGTCAATTAATTGATTTACTGACCATCAATTAATTAACATCTAACTCCTCGAGTAGTACCACTCAACCTTATTATCATGTTGACTAAGTCAACCCGTGGGGTTTACATGATAACCCTTATGAGCTCCTCAAGGGGACATCATCAACCTAATATATAGGACACGGTTTCCTTCTATAATCAACGACACACCATGTAAATAATATCATTTCCCAACTTACTGGGCCTATTGATTTAATCTATAAATCTCACCCATTGGTAAATCAAAGAAATAAATACTAAGTATATGTGCCCGTTATTATATCGGGATTCAGAGCATGTGCAACATATTACTCGAGGTTTGATTCAATCATATAGTCAGCAATAGATTGAATCACCTCTATGTCGGTCCTGTTCAATACACACAAAATGTACTAGTGTAATTCTATGGTCAAGATAAACCAATACCAAATCACACTACAACCATGCCAATGGTTTTTTCAAGACCATCTTGGTTGTGAGCCTATAGTTATATTCTACAAGGAACTGATAACATGATCTTCTGTGCCACACCAAACACCACGTTATCTACAATGTAGAGTATTAGACAATATGCACACATATAATAAATATAAAGTGAAAACAATGATCATGTGATTCTTATTTCAAAATAAAGATGTCCATACAAAAGGCTAGGCTTTCAGTATATATCCCAACAATCTCCCACTTATACTAAAAGACTATGCTGTCATCACACTGCCATACATCTGATCCCCATGTCCTGCACATCCTATCAAACGCTTTCGCTGGAAGGGCCTTAGTGAATGGACCCGCCAGGTTATCCTCTGATGCAATCTTGGCGACAGCTACTTCTCATCGCTTTACGATCTCTCGTATCAGGTGGTACTTGCGCTCTATGTGTTTACTCGCCTTATGGGCTCGTGGTTCCTTCGAGTTTGCAACTGCACCACTGTTATCACAATAAATTGTGATAGTTCTGGGAAAACTAGGAATCACATCCAAGTCCATCAAGAAGTTCCTAAGCCATACAACTTCCTTGGTTGCCTCAGAGGCTGCCACATACTCAGCTTCCATGGTAGAGTCCGCCACGCATTTCTGCTTGACACTCCTCCATACTATGGCTCCACCTCCAAAAGTAAACACAAACCCCGAGGTAGACTTACTGTTGTCCCTATCTGATTGGAAATCGAACTGGGTAACCCATGTGGACTAATTGATTCGCCTAAACCAAAGATATAATCCCTAGTCCTTCTCAGGTACTTCAATATATGCTTTACCGTAGTCCAATGTCCCTGTCCAGGATTACTCTGATATCTGCTAACCATGCCCACGACAAAGTAGATATCTGATCTCGTACATATCATAACATGCATGAGGCTTCCTACTGCCCAAGCATAAGGAACCGCCTTCATCTCCTCTATCTCCTTTGATGTTTTGGGACACATCTCTTTAGATAAAGGTACTCCATGCCTAAAAGGTAGAAAACCTTTCTTGGAGTTCTGCATGCTAAAATGAACAAGGATAGTGTCAATGTATGAAGCTTGAGATAAGCACAACATCCTTTTCTTGCGATCCCTTATCACCTTGATCCCAAAGATGTGTCCCACTTCTCCCAAGTCCTTCATGTCAAACTGTTTGGACAACTATACCCTTACGTCTGATAACACTTTGATATTGTTGCCAACTAACAAAATGTCATCTACATATAGTATAAGAAATACTACTACATTTTCGTCACATCTTTTGTATACACATGGCTCATCCAGACTTTGAATAAATCCATATGACTGGATTACCTCATCAAAACGGATGTTCCAAGATCTCGAAGCTTGCTTCAATCCATAAATGGACCGATTAAGCTTACACACTAGATGCTCTTTGCCTTTAGCAATGAATCCCTCTGGCTGTTGCATATAGATGTTCTCCTCAAGACTTCCGTTAAGGAATGTTGTCTTGACATTCATCTGCCAAATCTCATAATCCATATGAGCAGCTATAGATAAGAGAATTCGGATAGACTTAAGCATAGCTACCGACGAAAAAGTCTCCTCATAATCGATACCCTCTTTCTGAGTATACCCTTTCGCAACAAGCCTAGCTTTGAAGGTCTCAACCTTCCCATCTACTCCTCTCTTTCTTTTGTAGATCCACTTGCATCCAATGGCTTTTACACCATCGGGTGGCTCTACTAGCTCCCAGACCTGATTAGAATCCATAGATTCTATCTCAGAATTCATCGCTCTTTGCCAAGATACCGCATCTTCATCTTGGAGTGCCTCGTCATATGTCCAGGGATCAGGTTCATGTTCGCCAGGGACCAAGTCCGAAGACTCTCCAAAGAACATGAATCTATCAGGCTGTCTCACAATCCTCCCACTACGATGAGGTATCACCTGTGTATCCTCTGTGACACGCGGTGCAGTGACTTGTGGCATATCCTCTTGTACCGGTGGTACTGAAGTAGCGACTTCCCCTCTTAATTCCTCTAGAACAATCCTACTCTTGGGCTTGTGGTTCATCACATAGTCTTCCTCTAGAAATCGGGCGTTCGTGCTAACGATCACCCTCTTCCCTCTAGGATTATAAAACAAACCACCTTTCGTTCCTCTAGGGTAGCCCACGAACATGCACACTTCTGTACGAGGTTCTAACTTACCAGCATCAGCCTTCAGCACATGTGCTGGACTCCCCCATATCCGAATATATCTCAGACTAGGCTTTCGCCCAGTCCACAATTCTATGGGGGTAGAAGGCAATGATTTAGATGGAACCAAGTTCAGAATATACATCCAGATTCCAAATAAGATACCCCGTAACGAATTTGACAACTCAGAATAACTCATCATCGATCTAACCATCTCCATAAGAGTCCTATTCTTTCGCTCCGCTACACCATTCTGCTGGGGTGTGCCAGGTGCAGATAATTGGGATTGAATCCCAGCCTTTGATAAGTAATTCCTAAACTCTCCCAAGAGGTACTCACCACCACGATCAGATCGTAGGGTCTTGATACTTTTACCTTGACGGTTCTCCACATCAGCCTTGAATTCTTTGAACCTGTCAAAGCATTCAGACTTGCGGTGCATCAAGTAAATGTATCCATATCTTGAATAATCGTCTATAAAAGAGACGAAATATTCAAAATCACCTCTTGCCTGGATAGACATAGGACCGCACAAATCAGAATGAACCAATTCTAACACATCTTTGGCTCTATGCCCCTTGGCCTTGAAAGACCTTTTGGTCATTTTACCTTCCAAGCAAGATTCGTAGGTTGGGAGATCCTCCACCACTAATGAACATAAAGGTCCATCAGCTATCAACCTTTGAATTCATCTCAGGTTAATATGACCAAGCCTTAGATGCCAAAGATATGTTTGGTTCATCTTCGAAGGTTCTTTTCTCTTATTGGAATTAGAAGATGAGTTATTAACTTCTATATGCATCGTGGGAGCTTTTGGTTCAAGAGTATACAAATTGCCAACCAATGTACCTGAACAGATAATCTCTCTATTTCTTTTTATAACAACTCTGTCATTAAAAGAAACAGAATATCCATCCATAAATAATTTAGAAACCAAAATCAAATTCTTTCTAAATTTAGGTACATAAAGACAATTTCTCAAAACCAAAACTTTATTTCTATCAAACGATAAATGAACGTCTCCCACTGCAATAGCCACCACCTTTGTAGCATTGCCCATGTAGACGGTAATTTCTCCTTCAGTTAGTCATTAGGTTTCCTGGAACCCCTGCAAAGAATTGCAGACATGATCAGTGTCTCTTGTATCTACACACCAGGTACCGGTAGATAACACCACTAAACATGTTTCAACGACTAAGCCAGAAGATATACCTTTGTTCTGCTTTAGGTTGGCGCAGTCTTTCTTCCCATGTCCAGTCTTCTTACAAGTGAAGCACTTGCCTTTCGGCTTCTTCACTCCTCCCTGAGGTCCACCCGCCACCTTTGCTCCACCTTGTTTCTTCTTCTTCTTGCCTTTTGGCTTAGAAGTAGAAACCTTCTGAGCAACCATGGCTTCCTGCCTAGCAGCCCGATTCTGGTATCCGAAAAGTTCCTTTTCCCCAGAATCATCCACAGACTTAGGAGGACACTCATCGAAGAGCACATACTTGTACTCAACAGTTAAGACAATATCCAAATTTCTTTTCCAATCAATGTATTTTATTCCAGTAAGTTTATTTTCTTTCAGTATCATAGCAAGTGGGTTGAAAACCATTTGAAAATCCTAAGAATGACAATGATCAAAATATTAGATTTCAAATATTATTGATTCCTCAAAATAATAAAATTCCGAAATCAACCAATACCTCAAAACACCGAGAATATCGCATGCCACGATAGTGTGGACATATACGAATTCTACATTTGTAAGAGGAGGTTTTACCCATTAATTTTATTATCTTGTGAACCTTACTTTTTGACAAATAAAATTAATAGTTAGTTCCTCTTAGGCCCTACAAATAAAAGCAGTGACTCCGATGGGGAGGATATCTTTATTTGCATCTAAGTGTTTACCATTACTCGGTACTAAGGCAATTATCTCGGATTATGTGCCTTACCGATGGGGAAGTACACACGCTCCTAAATAATTTCCTATAATCATATTTGACCTAGTGATCCGCAAACAAACCCATCCGATGGGGAGGAAGACACTCAGAGCCGACACGCAAGTTTGTTGCATCACACATCAAATTGTAATGGAGGCCACGGGAATTAATTAAAATATCCCTCTCCCACTTAGTAAATTGAAAATGAGGAATTTTCAAGCACACACGATATTCATATAAAACAAATCAGCAATAAATATGGAAAAAACAATCAGAATTTTCCCAACTACTATGGCATTGTTCTCCAATATGCGTTTCGTCGTGTCGCCACCTTGTCCGCTCCACCTTTTCCCGTGCGCAAGTCACCAAAGAGATCCGAGCCAAGACAAACTATTTTAATTTACATCCATTGATCCTATACTCCACGAAGGAGTATACAAATAATCTAGATCGAAAGTAAACTAAAATGAGTGGCTAAACAATGTCGTATTTAATTACAAAAATTAAATACTAATTTAGCCTCGTCAACCCCGAGGATTCAAATAATATACAATCACACACACATGCAATCACATACACACATATATAGCCATAATAGTTGGATCTTATACCTGCAACAAAAAAGTTATCCTACGCACATCCTACTATCATCTGGCATATACAATATATGATAAGTGCATGAAAGTAACCAAATCCAAAACACACAAAACTGGAAACCTTGGCTATGATACCATTTGAAGGGAGTGCCATTGGTTGCGTCGGAGTCTCATTGCCTCCCATGTCCCCAGATTAAAATTTTATCAACTAAAACTAATCCGGACGGGATGAGTTTCCGAAGCACAACCGTTTCGTCATCGTGCCAACGACTCGAGTGATCGCTTGAACAAACATGTTGTTCAAGCAATCAACTCTTCTAGTCGGTTAGCCGCGGAAGAGACGACGAACGGATCGCCGGTTTTTGTGTTTCTTATCGGGGTCCATGATTATACAAATACAAACAAATGCTATAATCAACACATACTAACATAAAGAACATAAGATAGCATATCTTATCATAAGAGGATCAAGAATAAAGTTTGTAAAACTTTTATACCTCTTGGTCTTCTACCATATGTCCCATCCTCCTCATGGACGTCGTGTGGGCGAAGATCCTCCACGAGTTGAAGCCTTCTAGATCACGTTCTTCCCTTCCTTGCTCGCTCCGAACAAAGAGAAGAACCAAACAAAAACTCCTTCTCGTATCTAGAACCGACCACCAAGCCAAGGAGCTTGATATAGCCGTCGGCCAAGGAGTAGATAATTGAGCGTCAGCCAACCTTAAAGAAAGGTTGCCGCCGGCCACCAAGGAGAGAGGGAGAAGGAATAATGGGTATGGGCGCTGGCCAAAGCAAGGAGGAAGAAGATGGGCGTCGGCTACCAATTAGGAAGAGAAGGAAACAAACCTTAATCCTTCCAAGGATTGCCGCCAAACCTTTTCCCAAACCCTAGCCACCCAAGCCAAAAACCCTAATCTCCTTCTTGATATCTCTCAATCTCCCTTCTACGCCCAAGCCCTTAGCCCTCCTTTTATAGAGTTAGGCTTAGGCCTCCTTTCAATCTCCACCGTTGGATCTAGAGACTTAGTCTCCACCGTCGGATCTAGGGTTTCATCCCAACCGTCGGATCTAGGGTTTCATCCCAAACGTCAGATCTAGGGTTTCATCCCAACCGTCGGATCTAGGGTTTCACCCCAACCATCGGATCTAGGGTTTCATCCAAACCGTCGGATCTAGGGTTTCATCCCAACCGTCGGATCTAGTGTTTCATCCCAACCGTAGGATCTAGGGTTTCATCCCAACCGTCGGATCTAGGGTTTTATGTTCCATCATTGGATCTAGGCTCCATGAGGTTTTAATAAGGCTACGATAGGGACCATGAGGAGGAGTTGGATCTTGGCCACCCTATGGATCGGAACCAGACAAACTTGATCCATCAATGATGTTCCATTCCACTAGAGGATCATCATTGGTCTACCTCACCAACCCCCATTTATATGGGCTCCATATATTATTTGCACAACTATCTCCCCGTGTTTAAGATATCGAATGTCCGTCAATTAATTGATTTAATGACCATCAATTAATTAACATCTAACTCCTCGAGTAGTACCACTCAATCTTATTATCATGTTGACTAAGTCAACCCACGGGGTTTACATGATAAACCTTATGAGCTCCTCAAGGGGACATCATCAACCTAATATATAGGACACCATTTTCTTCTATAATCAATGGCACACCATGTAAATAATATCATTTCCCAACTTACCGGGCCTATTGATTTAATCTATAAATCTCACCCATTGGTAAATCAAAGAAATTAATACTAAGTACATGTGCCCGTTATTATATCGGGATTCAGAGCATGTGCAAAAAAATACCCGAGGTCTGATTCAATCATATAGTCAGCAATAGATTGAATAACCTCTATGTCGGTCCTGCTCAATACACACAAAATGTACTAGTGTAATTCTATGGTCAAGATAAACCAATACCAAATCACACTACAACCATGCCAATGGTTTGTCCAAGACCATCTTGGTTGTGAACCTATACTTATATTCTACAAGGAACTGATAACATGATCTTCTATGCCACACCAAGCACCACGTTATCTACAATGTAGAGTATTAGACAATATGCACACATATAATAAATATAAAGTGCAAACAATGATCATGTGATTCTTATTTCAAAATAAAGATGTCCATACAAAAGGCTAGGCTTTCAGTATACATCCCAATATTTTGAGCAATTTCGCCTGAATTACAACATGAATAAGAGGTTGTATTCATTAGCTGAGCTTTTGAGAGAACTCCAGGCGGTAGAAGGGTTTGCTCAGGCTCATACCATGGTTGCTCAGAAGGTTTGAACTTCTAAGCCGAAAGGCAACAAGAAGAAGAAACAAGGTGGAGCATAGGTGGTGGGAGGACCTCAGGGAGGAGTGAAGAAGTCGAAAGGCAAGTGCTTCACTTGCAAGTAGATTGGACATTGGAAGAAGGACTATCCCAACCGGAAGCAGAACAAAGGTATATCCTTTGGTCTAGTCATTGAAACATGTTTAGCGGTGTTATCTATCGACACCTGGTGTGTAGATACGGAAGTCACTGATCATGTCTGCAATACATTGCAGGGGTTCCAGGAAACCAGACGACTGGCGGAAGGGGAGATTATCATCTACTAGGGTGATGCTACGAAAGTAGTGGCTGTTGCAGTGAGAGATGTTTATTTGTCTTTTGAGAGGAAAAAAGTTTTGGTTCTTAAGAATTGCCTTTATATACCTTTATTTAGAAAGAATTTGATTTCGATTTCTAAATTGTTTATGGATAAATATTCTATTTCTTTTAATTACAGAGTTGTTATAAAAAAGAATAGGGAGATTATATGTTCTGGAGCATTGATAGGAAATTTATACACACTTGAACCAAAAGCTCCCACGATGCAAATAGAAGTGAATAACTCATCTTCTAATTCCAATAAGAGAAAAGAACCTTCGAAGACGAACCAAACATATCTTTGGCATCTAAGGCTAGGTCATATTAACCTAAGCAGAATTCAAAGGTTGATAGCTAATGAACCTCTGGGTTCATTAATGGTGGAAGATTTCCCAACCAGCGAATCTTGCTTGGAGGGTAAAATGACCAAGAGGCCTTTTAAGGCCAAGGGATATAAAGCTAAAGATGTGTTGGAATTGGTTCATTCTGATTTGTGTGGTCCTATGTCTATCCAGGCTAGAGGTGGTTTTGAATATTTTGTCTCCTTTATAGACGATTATTCGAGATATGGATACATTTACTTGATGCGCCGCAAGTCTAAATGCTTTGACAAGTTCAAAGAATTCAAGGTTGATGTGGAGAAATGTCAGGGTAAAAGTATCAAGACACTACGATCTAATTGTGGAGGTGAGTACCTCTTGGGAGAGATTAGGAATTACTTATCAGAGGCTGGGATTCAATCCCAATTGTCTGCACCTGGCACACCCTAGTAGAATGGTATAGTAGAGCGAAGGAATAGGACTCTTATGGAGATGGTTAGATCGATGATGAGTTATTCTGAGTTGCTAAATTTGTTCTGGGGATATGCTCTAGATATGATAGTGTATATTCTGAACTTGGTACCATCTAAATCAGTGCCTTCTACTCCCACAAAATTGTGGACTAAGCGAAAGCCTAGTCTAAGACATTCGGATATGGCAGAGTCCAGCACATGTGCTGAAGGCAGATGCTGGAAAGTTGGAACCTCGTACAGAAGTGTGCATGTTTGTTGGCTATCCTAGAGGGACGAAAGGTGATTTGTTTTATAGTCCTAGAGATCATAGGGTGATCGTTAGCACGAACGCCAGATTTATAGAGGAAGACTATGTGATGAACCACAAACCCATGAGTAAGATTGTTCTGGAAGAATTAAGAGGGGAAGTCACTGCTTTAGTACCACCGGTACAAGAGGATATACCACATGTCACTGCACCGCGTGTCACAGAGGATACACAGGTGATACCTCGTCGTAGTGGGAGGATTGTTAGACAGCCTGATAGATTCATGTTCTTGAGAGAATCTTCTGATTTGATCGTTGGCGACATTGAACCTAATCCCTGGACATATGACGAGGCGATCCAAGATAAAGATGCGGTATCTTGGAAAAGTGCGATGAATTATGAGATAGAATCTATGGATTCAAATCAAGTTTGGGAGCTAGTAGAACCACCCAATGGTGTAATAGCCATTAGATGCAAGTGAATCTACAAAAGAAATAGAGGAATAGATGGGAAGGTTGAGACCTTCAAAGCGAGGCTTGTTGTGAAAGGGTATACTCAGAAAGAGGGCATCGATTATGAGGAGACCTTTTCGCCCATAGCCATGCTTAAGTCTATTCGGATTCTCTTATGTATTGCTGCTCATATGGATTATGAGGTATGGTAGATGGATGTCAAGACAACTTTCCTTAATGAAAGTCTTGAGGAAAACATCTATATGAAGCAACCAGAGGGATTCATTGCAAAGGGCAAAGAGCATCTTGTGTGCAAGCTTAGTTGCTCCATTTATGGATTAAAACAAGCTTCGAGGTCTTGGAATATCTGCTTTGATGAGGTAATACAGTCTTATGGATTTATTCAAAGTCCGGATGAGTCTTGTGTATACAAGAGATGTGACGGAAACGTAGTTGTATTTCTTGTACTATACGTAGATGACATTTTGTTAATTGGCAATAATGTCAAGGTGTTATTGGACATAAGGGTATGGTTATCCAAACAGTTTGATATGAAGGACTTAGGAGAAGTGGGACACATCCTTGGGATCAAGGTTATAAGGGATCGCAAGAAAAGGATATTGTGCTTATCTCAAGCATCATACATAGACACCATTATGGATCATTTTAGAATGAAAAACTCCAAGAAAGATTTTCTATCTTTCAGGCATGGAGTTCCTTTATCTAAGGAGATGTGTCCTAAAATATCTAAGGAGATAGAGGAGATGAAGGCGGTTCCTTATGCTTTGGCAGTAGAAAGCCTCATGTATGTCGTGCTATGTATGAGAATGGATATCTTCTTTGCTGTGGGCATGATTAGCAGATATCAGAGTAATCCAGGATAGGGACATTGGACTATGGTAAAGCATATATTGAAGTACCTGAGAAGGACTAGTGATTATATGCTAGTTTACCAGGTAGACCAATTACTCCCTATGGGTTACACAGATTCTGACTTCCAATCAAATAGGGATAACAGTAAGTCTCCCTCTGGTTTTGTGTTTACTTTGGGAGGTGGAGCCATTATATGGAGGAGTGTTAAGCAGAAATGCATAGCGGACTCTACCATGGAAGCTGAGTCTGAGGTGGCCTCTGAGGCGGCCAAAGAAGCTGTGTGCCTCAGGAACTTCTTGATGGACTTGGATGTGATTCTTGGTTTGCCCAGAATTATCACATTTTATTTTGATAATAGTGGTGCAATTGCAAACTCGAAGAAATCACGAGCCAATATGTCAAGTAAACACATAGAGCGCAAGTACCACCTGATACCAGAAATCGTAAAGGAGGTAGAAGTTGTTGTCACCCAGATTGCATCAAAGGATGACCTGGTAGACCCTTTCGCTAAGGCCCTTCTAGCGAGAGCATTGATAGGCATGTGGAGGGAATGGGAATCAGATGTATGACAGTATGAGGAGAGCATAGTCTTTTAGTATAAGTGGGAGATTGGTGGGATGTATATTAAAATGTCTATCTTTTGTATAAACATCTTTATTTTTGAAATAAGAATCACATGATCATTATTTGCATATTTATGATTATGCATATTGTCTAATATATTACATTGTAGATAACATGGTGTGTAGTGTCACACGGGAGATCATGTTATCAGTTCCTTGTAAAGTATAAGTAAAGACTCAGAACCGAGATGGTTATGGATAAACTATTGGAATGGTTGTAGTGTGATTTGGTATTGGTTTGTCTTGACAATAGAATCACACTAGTACACTTTGTGTGTATTGAGCAGGACCGACTTAGAGATGATTCGATTTATTGCTGACTACATAATTGAATCGAACCTCGGATATTATGTTGTACATGGTCTTAAACCCAATATAATAACGGGCACATATACTTAGTATTCATTTATTTGATTTACCAATGGGCGAGATTTATAGAGTAAATCGATAGGCTCGGTAAGTTGGGAAATGATATTATTTATATGGTGTGTCATTGATTATAGGAGGAAATCATGTCCTATATATTAGGATGATGATGTCCCCTTGAGGAGCTCATAAGGTTCATCATGTAAACCCTGCAGGTGGACTTGGTCCGGCATAATGATAAGGTTTAGTGATACTACTCATGGAGTTAGATTTTGATTAATTAATTTTCAGTAAATTAATTAATTGATGGACATTCGAGATCTTAAACACAGGGAGATAAATCTACAAATAATATATAAAGCTCATATTAACATATGGGAGTTGGTGTGGTAGATCAATGATAACCCTCTGGTGGAATGGATTATCATTAATGGATTGGACTTTATGTGGGCTTGATCCATTGGGTGGCCAAGATCCAACTCCTCCTCATGGTCCCTATTGTAGCCTATTAAAACCTCATGGAGCCTAGATCTGATGATGGAAAATAAAACTCTAGATCCGACGATGGAGATTAGATCTCTAGATCCAACTGTGGAGATTAAATCTCTAGATCCGACTGTGGATATTAAATCTTTAGATCTGATGGTGGAGATTAAATCTCTAGGTCCGACGGTTGAGAATAAATCTCTAGATCTGATAGTTGAGATTAAATCCCTAGATCCGATGGTGGAGATTGAAGGAGGTTTAAGCCTAACTCTATAAATATGGCTTAAGGGGTGGGCGGCAACAAGACAAGGGAGGCTAGGGTTTTGGATTGGGCAGCTAGGGTTTTGGAGGAGGCATTGGGCGGAAACACAAGGGGAAGTTTTTCCTTTTTCCTAGGGTTTTGGCCGGCGCCCATCTTCTCTATTCCTCTCCTTGGCCGGCATTCAATCATCTTCCTCTCATCCTTGGCCTGCGGCAAGGGCTAGGGTCTCTTCCCATGGAGCTTTTGGCCAGTGCCCATACTCCTTGTTCTCTCCTTGGCCAGCGGCAATCACCAAGCAAGGTGGCTTGGTGGTTGGTTCTAGATAGAAGAAGAGTTTTATTTTATTCTTCCTTTTGTTCTGAGCGAGCAAAGAAAGGAAGAACGTGATCTAGGAGGCTTCGACTTTTGGAAGATCGTCGCCCACACGACGTCCAAAAGGAGGAAGGACATACAATAGAAGATTGAGAGGTATAATGCTTGTTTATGTTCTTTTGTTTTATGTCTATAATTGTTTTCAATTATATGTGACTAATTTACTTGGAGCCCAAATACAAACACAAAAATTGGCGATCCGTACATCGTCTATTCCGCGGCTAATCGAACAATACAGATTGGTTGCTTGAACAACAAGTTTGTTTAAGTGACCACTCTAATCGAATAGCACAACGATGAAACGGTAGCTTGGGTAATCCATCTTTGTCAAGGATAAATTTTTATATTCGGGGACGTAGATAGGATCGTCATGCACAAGCGACCGAGTTGATGTGGGAAGCGAAGTTTCCCCACCTTCAGCTCGAATTGTTGAAGCCCATTCGGAAAAATCAAAATCCCAAGAGAGAGAGAAGGAAAAAAAAAGGAATAAGAAAAGAGAAAAAAAAGGAAAAAAAACAGAGTAAGAAAAGAAATTTGAAAAAAAATTGAGGGACAAAAAATAGTTGTCATGGGTGTAAATGGTTAGGTGCCCCTTTGAGACCGAGTTAGGTTACTGGGGAAACACCTACCAATTTCTCTCAATACCAAGTACGCCTTTGAGACTTTGTGCTAGATCTAGAGAACGACCCTCGCTTTGGACAGGTAAGTGCCTAAGAGCCGGAGACCTTAGGAAAGCTATAGGATGACGACTTAACTTACCATGGAACGAGTATCCCCTAAGAAGATTCGCTTAGCATGAGCACGAGGAGCTAACTTAGTGAATTTCTAGAAATATCTATTTTTCTTTGATTGTAAATACCACTTGATAAATCTAGTTAACATGAAAAGTATGGAACAATACCTTTTAAAAACTTCATGGCACTGGGGTTTGCTTGAGGACAAGCAAAGATTTAAGTCTGGGAGAATTGATGTGAGCAAAACATATAGGGTTTTAGGAGTAGTTTTCGCTCACAGCTCATTACATTTTATGTTTGTTTCTTGCATATTTCACTTTGTTTTGCATGCATTTCTTATTTTTCGGCCGGTTTGGAGATGTGCTCTTTGTACTTTTGTGTGTAGGATAGCATTTCATGGGAAAAGGGACTTTCGGAGAAAAAGAAGGGCATTTTGCAGCTGGACACAGAAGGGAACATGGCCAGGGCATGTGTCTACACACGACCGTATTCAGAGGGCGAAAATGGCCTCCACATCATGACACACAGCCAGGCCGTGTGTTTCCACATGGTCGTGTGGCGGGCAAGCAGATTGACGCGATTAGGGATTTTTTCAGATTTCACAGCGATCCGACATGATGTATATATAAAGGAAGCTCCACCCAAATCCTAGGGGGTACGACGAGGAGGCACGACGGCTAGGACGACACATCGAAGCCTTAAAAAGCTTCAGGGACTCACAACGGGGAAGAAGAACGATGTCATGGATCTAAATTCTGCACCTCAACGCCAGAGAGAAGGGATGCATTGCATTGTAATTCATATTTCTTACACATTTTGTAGGAATGTATACTGAAAAGTCTATATTTTCTATGAATATCTTTATTTTTGAAATAAGAATCACATGATCATTATTTGCATATTTTTATGGTTATGCAATATTGTCTAATACTTTACATTGTAGATAACATGGTGTGTGGTGTCACACGGGAGATCATGTTATCGGCCCCTTGAAAAGTATAAGTAAAGGCTCACAACCGAGATGACTTTGGACAAACCATCGGAATGGTTGTAGTGTAATTTGGTATTGGGTTGTCTTGACCATAGAATCACACTAGTACACTTTGTGTGTATTGAGCAGGACCGACATAGAAGTGATTCGATTTATTGATGACTACATAATCGAATCGGACCTCAGATATTATTTAGTACATGCTCTTAATCCCGATATAATAACGGACACATATACTTAGTATTCATCTCTTTGATTTACCAATGGGCGAGATTTATAGATTAAATCGATAGGCTCGGTAAGTTGGGAGATGATATTATTTATATGGTGTGTCGTTGATTATAGGAGGAAACCGTGTCCTATATATTAGGATGATGATGTCTTCTTGAGGAGCTCATAAGGTTCATCATGTAAACCCTGCAGGTGGACTTGGTCCGACATGATGAAAAGGTTGAGTGGTACTACTCAAGGAGTTAGATGTTGATTAATTAATAGTCAGTAAATTAATTAATCGACGGACATTCGAGATCTTAAACACGGGAAGAAAATGTACAAATAATATATGGATCCCATATTATCATATGGGGGTTGGTGAGGTAGATCAATGATGAACCTTTAGTCGATTGGATCCTCATTAGTGGATCGGAATTTATGTGGGCTTGATCCATGGGTGGCCAAGACCCAACTCCTCCTCATGGTCCTTAATGTAGCCTATTAATACCTCATGATGCTTAGATCTAATGGATAGAAACAAAACTCTAAGATCCATAGGTAGAGATTAAATCTCTAAGATTCGACGGTTGAGATTAAATCTCTAGATCTGACGGTTGAGATTAAATCTCTAGAACTGACGGTTGAGATTAAATCTCTAGAACCAATGGATGAGATTAATTTATGACTTATCCCTAACTCTATAAAAGGATGAAAAGGGAGTTGGCGTGGGATAATTGATGAGACCTAGGGTTTTTGGGTGGCAAGGAAGAAGGAATCCTATTTGAGATAGGATTAGGATTAGGGTTTGGAGGCAAGTGTGGCACTAAATAAGGAAGGTTCTTTCTCTCTTCTTCTTCCTCTTTTGGCCAACGTCCAGCACCCTTCCCAGCTCTTTTCCAGCCTTGGTCGGTGCCCAAAAGATTCTTTTTTTCTCTCCTTAGGTGGTGGAAACAAGATATAGGGCTTCCCTTGGTGTCTTGGTTGTTTTCCACCATCTTCTCCTTCATCTAGTTGGCTGGCGGCAAGTATAAGTTTGGTTCCTTGTTGGTTATTTCTAGTGATGAGAAAAACCTTGTTTCTATTCTTCCTCTTGCTTTGGAAGATCAAGGAAGGAAGATTTGGCATCTAGGAGCTTCGACTTTTGGTGGATCGTCGCCCACACGACGTCCAAAAGGAGGAAGGTCATACATTAGAAGATCGAGAGGTATACCTATTCTACTTTCTTCTTTTGTTTGTTGCTTGTTTTTGTTTTTCAATTATAAGCATGTTATAAATCTGTAAATGGCTAAATAATACTTGGATCCCAAGCATAAACACAAAAATCGGTGATCCGGACATCGTCTATTCCACGGCTACTCATAGAATAGAGGATTGTCGCTTGAACAACTAGTTTGTTCAAGTGACCTCTCTAAACGAATAGCACGACGATGGCTTGGTTGTTTGGGCAATCCCTTTTGTCTAGAATTAAATTTTTAATCCAGGGACATCGAAGGGATCGCCATGAAGGAAGCTACCGAGGTGAAGTGGGAAGCGAAGTTTCCCCTCACGGACTCGATAAGCTAAAACCATTAAATTGATAAGAGAGCTTCCGGGGCAATTCCCTTCAATTGGTATCAGAGCCGAGGTTTCCGGTTTTATGTGTTTAGGATATGGTTAATTTTTATGCACTTTTTCATATATTATATGTGTCGGATAATAGTAGGATATGCGTAGTTTAACTCTTTGGTTGCAAGCATAAGATCCGACTATTATGGCCATATGTGTGTATGTGATTGTATGTGTGTAAATATTTGTTTTGTTGAATCCTCGCGGTTGACGAGGCTAGTATTTAGTTTTTGGTAAATTAAATACGACATTGTTTAGCTGCTCTTTATTTTATTTTACTTTCGATCTAGATTTCATGTACACTCCCTTGTGGAGTATAGGATCGATGGATGTAAAATAAAATAGGTTTTATTCTCGGCTCGGATCTCCGGATGACTCGTACATGGCGTAGGAGTAGCGGACGAGATGGCAATGCGACGGGAGTCATATTGAAGACAAAAGCCATAATAGTTGGAAAATAATTTATTTTTCATATTTATTGCTTTTTGTTTGATATGCATGTCGTAGGCTAGGAAAATTCCTCAATTTCAAATTACTAAGTGGGAGAGGGATATTTTTATAAATTCCCGCGGGCTCCATTACGATTTGACAAGTGATGCAAACAAACTTGCGTGTCGGCTCTGAGTGCCTTCCTCCCCATCGGATGAGTTTGTTTGTGGATCACAGGGTCGAATATGGTTATAGGAAATTATTTAGAAGCGTGTGTACTTTCCCATCGTAAGGTACATAACCCGAGATAATTACCTTGGTACCGATTAATGGTGAACACTTAGATACAAATATAAGTATCCTCCCCATCGGAGTCACTGCTTTTATTTGTAGGGCCGAAGAGAAACCAACTATTAATTTTACTTGTCAAAAAGTTAGGTTTACAAGATAGTAAAATTAATGGGTAAAACCTCCTCTTACAAATGTAGAATTCGTATACATCCACACAATCGTGGCATGCGATATTCTCGGTGTTTTGAGGTGTTGGTTGATTTTAAAATTTTATTGTTTGAGTAATCAATAATTTTTTGAAATCTATAGTAATGATCTATGTGATTCTTAGCATTTTCAAAAATGACTTTCAGTCCATTTACTATGATACTAAAGGAAATAAACTTACTGTACCCAAATAATGTTGATTGGAAAAGAATCTAGATATTGTCTTATCTGCTAGGGAGTACAAGTATGCACTCTTCGAAGAGTGTCCTCAAGCCATGGTTGCTCAAAAAGGTTTCTAGTTCTAAGCCGAAAGGCAAGAAGAAGGAGAAACAAGGTGGAGCAAAGGTGGTGGGAGGTACTCAGGGAGGAGTGAAGAAGCCGAAAGGCAAGTGCTTCACTTGTAAGTAGATTGGACACTGGAAGAAGGACTGCCCCAACCGCAAGAACAAAGGTATATCTTTTGGTCTAGTCGTTGAAACATATTCAGCGGTGTTATCTACCGACACCTGGTGTATAGATATGAGAGCCACTAATCATGTCTGCAACACTTTGCAGGGGTTCCAGGAAACCTGACGACTAGCTAAAAGGGAGATTACCATTTACTTGGGCAATGCCATTAAGATGACATCTATTGCAGTGGGAGAAGTTTTATTTATCTCTTGAGAAAAATAAAATTTTGGTTCTGGAGATTTGTCTTTATGTATCTTTATTTAGAAAGAACTTAGTTTCAGTTTCTAAATTGTTTATGGATGAATATTTTATTTCTTTTTATGACAAGAGTTGTTATAAAAAGGAATAGGGAGAATATCTGTTCAGGTACATTGATAAGAAATTTGTATACACTTGAACCAAAATCTCTCACGATGCAAATTGAAGTTAATAACTCATCTTCTAATTCCAATAAGAAAAAAGAACCTTCGAAGATGAACCAAACATATCTTTGGCATCTTAGGCTTTGTCACATTAACCTAAGTAGAATTCAAAGGTTGATAGCTGATGGACCTTTGGGTTCATTAGTGGTGGAGGATCTCCCAACCTGTGAATCTTGCTTGGAGGGTAAGATGACCAAGAGGCCTTTTAAGGCCAAGGGGTATAGAGCCAAAGATGTATTAGAATTGGTTCATTCTGATTTGTGTGGTCCTATGACTATCCAGGCAAGAGGTAGTCTTGAATATTTCATCTCTTTCATAGACGATTATTCAAGATATGGATGACACTACGATCTGATCGTGGTGGAGAGTACCTCTTGGGAGAGTTTAGGAATTACTTATCAGAGGCTGAGATTCAATCCCAATTGACTGCACCTAGCACACCCCAGCAGAATGGTGTAGCAGATCGAAGGAATAGGACTCTTATGGAGATGGTTAGATCGATGATGAGTTATTCTGACATGCCAAATTCGTTCTGGGGATATGCTCTAGATATGACGGTGTACATTCTGAACTTGGTACCATCTAAATCAGTGCCTTCTACTCCCACAGAGTTGTGGACTGGGCGAAAGCCTAGTCTAAGACATATTCGGATATAGGGGAGTCCAGCACATGTGCTGAAGGCAGATGCTGGTAAGTTGGAACCTCGTACAGAAGTACGCTTGTTCGTTGGCTATCCCAGGGGAACGAAGGGTGGATTGTTTTATAGTCCTAGAGATCAAAGGGTGATCGTTAGCACGAACGCCAGATTTTTAGAGGAAGACTATGTGATGAACCACAAGCCCAAGAGTAAAATTGTTCTGGAGGAAAGGGGAAGTCACTTTTTTAGTACCACCGGTACAAGAAGATATACCACGTGTCACTGCACCGCGTGTCACAGAGGATACACAGGTGATACCTCATCATAGTGGGAGAGTTGTTAGACAGCCTCATAGATTCATGTTCTTGGGTAACATGAACCTGATCCTTGAACATATGATGAGGCAATCCAAGATATAGATTCAGCATCTTGGCAAAGTGCAATGAATACTGAGATTGAATCTATGGATTCAAGTCAGGTCGGGGAGCTCTTAGCATAGAAGCTCATATGGATTATGAGGTGTGGCAGATGGATGTCAAGATAGCTTTCCTTAATGGAAGTCTTAAGGAAAACATCTATATGAAGCAACCAGAGGGATTCATTGCTAAGGGAAAAGAGCATCTTGTATGTAAGCTTAATTGGTCAATTTATGGATTGAAACAAGCTTCGAGGTCTTGGAACATTTTCTTTGAGGAGGTAAATTAGTCTTATGGATTTATTCAAAGTTCGGATAAGTCTTGTGTATTCAAGAGATGTGACGGAAACGTAGTAGTATTTCTTGTACTATACGTAGATAACATTTTGATGATTGGGAACAACATCAAAGTGTTATCGGACGTAAGGGTATGGTTGTCCAAACAGTTTGATATGAAGGACTTGGGAGAGGAGGGACACGTCCTTGGGATCAAGGTTATAAGGGATCGCAGGAAAAAGACGTTGTGCTTATCCAAAGCTTCAAACATAGACACAATAATGGATCATTTTAGCATGCAAAACTCCAAGAAAGGTTTTCTACCTTTCAGGCATGGAGTTCCTTTATCTAAGGAGATGTTTCCTAGATCATATGAGAAGATAAAGGAGATGAAGGCGGTTCCTTATGCTTCGACAGTAGGAAGCCTCATGTATGCGATGCTATATATGAGACCAGGTATCTGCTTTGCCGTGGGCATGGTCAGCAGATATCAGAGTAATCCAGGACATGGATATTGGACTGTGGTAAAGCATATATTGAAGTGCCTGAGAAGGACTAGGGATTATATGCTAGTTTACCAGGCAAACCAATTACTTCTTGAGGGTTACATGGATTGTGACTTCCAATCAGATAGGGATAACAGTATGTCTACCTCAGGTTTTGTATTTACTTTGGGAGGTGGAGCCATTGTATGGAGGAGTGTCCAGCAGAAATGTGTGGCGGACTCCACCATGGAAGCTGAGTATGTGGCAGCCTCTAAGGCGGCCAAAGAAGTTGTATGGATCAGGAACTTCCTGATGGACTTGGATGTGATTCCTGATTTGCCCAGAACTATCACAATTTATTGTAATAATAGTGGTGCAGTTGCAAACTCGAAGGAACCACGAGCCCATAAGGCTAGTAAACACATAGAGCGCAAGTACCACTTGATACGAGAAATCGTAAAAGAGGTAGAAGTTGTTGTCACCTAGATTACATCATAGGATGACCTGGTAAACCCTTTCACCAAGGACCTTCTAGCGAGAGCTTTGATAGGCATGTGGAGGGAAGGGGAATCAGATGTATGGCAGTATGAGGACAGCATAGTCTTTTAGTATAAGTGGGAGATTGTAGGAATGTATACTGAAAAGTCTATCTTTTCTATGAATATCTTTATTTTTGAAATAAGAATCACATGATCATTGTTTGCATATTTTTATGGTTATGAAATATTGCCTAATACTTTACATTTTAGATAACATGGTGTGTGGTGTCACACGGGAGATCATGTTATCGGCCCCTTGAAAAGTATAAGTAAAGGCTCACAACCGAGATGACTTTGGACAAACCATCGGAATGGTTGTAGTGTGATTTGGTATTGGTTTGTCTTGATCATAGAATCACACTAGTACACTTTGTGTGTATTGAGCAGGACCGTCATAGAGGTGATTCGATTTATTGCTAACTACATAATCGAATGGGACATCAGATATTATTTAGTACATGCTCTTAATCCCGATACAATAACGGGCACATAGACTTAGTATTCATCTCTTTGATTTACCAATGGGCGAGATTTATAGATTAAATTGATAGATTCGGTAAGTTGGGAGATTATATTATTTATATGGTGTGTCGTTGATTATAGGAGGAAATCGTATCCTATATATTAGGATGATGATGTCCCCTTGAGGAGCTCATAAGGTTCATCATGTAAACCCTGCAGGTGGACTTGGTCCGACATGATGAAAAGGTTGAGTGGTACTACTCAAGAAGTTAGATGTTGATTAATTAATAGTCAGTAAATTAATTAATCGACGGACATTCGAGATCTTAAACACGGGGAGAAAATGTACAAATAATATATGGAGCCCATATTATCATATGGGGGTTGGTGAGGTAGATCAATGATGAACCTTTAGTGGATTGGATCATCGTTAGTGGATCGGACTTTATGTGGGCTTGATCCATGGGTGGCCAAGACCCAACTCCTTCTCATGGTCCCTAATGTAGCCTATTAACACCTCATGATGCTTAGATCCAATGGATAGAAACAAAACTCTAAGATTCATAGGTAGAGATTAAATCTCTAAGATCCGACGGTTGTGATTAAATCTCTAGATCCGATGGTTGAGATTAAATCCCTAGAACCAATGGATGAGATTAATTCATGACTTATCCCTAACTCTATAAAAGGATGACAAGGGAGTTGGCGTGGGATAATTTATGAGAGCTAGGGTTTTTGGGTGGCAAGGAAGGAGTCCTATTTAAGATAGGATTAGGATTAGGTGGGTTTGGAGGCAAGGGTGGCACAAAATAAGGAAGGTTCTTTCTCTCTTCTTCTTCCTCTTTTGGCCAATGTCCAGCATGTAACGCCCATAAAATTTCTAGCAATTTTACAAGAAATTTTGGCTTGATGATAATGGGCTTTATGTGGGCTATTTAAAAAATAAAAGAAAATAAACCAAAAAGGATGCAAGTCCTAAGAATTGAACCCCAAACCTCTAGATAGCAAGCCCTATAGATGCATCCACTAACCAGAAGCCCAACAAGATTATATTATTAGAGGAATATGGAAAATTATAGTTAGGGGTAAGGGAGACTAAGGGACTCTTCAAATGAATAAATAGGGGGGGGGGGATGAAGAGACATGAGTTATCAAGTTGATTTTCTCTCCTCTCATCCTCTTCCTCACCGAGATCCACTTCTCCTCCCCCTTCTCATCCCTTGTCCAAAAGCCATCCAAGCAAAAAGAAAGCTAGGTTGCTTCCCTTAGGTCATCTTCCAACCAAAAAGCAAAGCGAAGGATGTAAGTATCCCCTCACCTGCATACAAGTAGCTTTCCGATTGAAGTTTTGTATCAAACCCTCCATGAACCATTCGGCCAACCCTTGCTTTTGAGGCTTTAATGAAATTCTATACCATAATTTGTATGTATATGATGATGTTAGGGTGTTAGATGGATTAGGTTAAAAGTTTAACCCTAAAAGCCTCCATGAACCATTCGGCCAACCTTTGATTTTGATGTTTCAATGAAGTTCTATACCATATTTTGTATGCATATGATGATGTTAGGATGTTAGATGGATTAGGTTAAAAGTTTAACCCTAAAAGCCTCCATGTGTTGGTGCAGGGGCACCTAAGTCGAACCTGTATTTTGATTATGGCAAAAGACGCAAAGTCAAGGATATATCATTATCTCACGAGCTGAATCGAGTGTGCAGAAAAGTGCTAAAGCTGAAGCTGAAGGCTAGCGACACCCGGAGGAAGCCACGGTGGTCGGGCGACACTCGAGTGACTTCGGAGGGAGCCGAAGGAATCGAGTGGAAGGCCGGAAGCAAAAGCAACACGTAAGTATCGAGGTAAGCTCGTGTGTGCGAGTGTAAGTGAGGTCGTATCCTCCTTATGGGGATGGTCTTAAGCATAGATCCGACCAAAGACATCCCATCGATGGTCTAGGTCGAGATCGGACGGTCGAAGGCCGTCGAAATAATGTTTTCTTTCAGCTAACTTTGCCTTGCAGCATCACGATCGCTACTTGAGGACTCGACGCCCTTCATCACCGATGTTTATCGACTGACCGATGCTACCATCGACGATCGATGATGACCATCAGTCGACTGATGGTCAATGATCAGCTTCGAAGAGTCAAGGCTTATCACCCCATTTCAAGGAGGTTTTGTGTCCATTTGTGATTGGTTGAAGACCCATTCGATGAGGGACTCAAAGGCTATAAAAGGAGGGCTTGTCTTAGGGTTTTTCATCAATTAAAAAAGCTTCCAAGTGCTTCCGATACGCTACAAGTCTCCGACATCCCTACGATGAAGCGCTGCCGAGACGATGACTCAAGCTCCAAGATTCAAGTCTTCAAAAGTCGTCGGTATAATCTTTAATTTGTATAAGTTGTTCTTATTTCGAGCTTTAAATCATATCAAGGAGAGGGGGAGTGTCCCTCTACCTTGAGTCATTCTTGAATTTTTGTATTCGTTTAACTCCTATCTCCAACGAGAAAGAGTTCGTTTAGTGTTTTTCCCTCCGTCCGTGGTCAAGGACCACTAGGGCCTTGGAGTAGTAGCCTTCGGCTACGAACCAAGTAAAAAAAACCCATTGTCTCTTCTATTTTAGATTTATCTTCCGCTGTGTCTACTCGTGATTTACTGAACGAATTCAAAGAAAAGTTTCTATCGCTATTCACCCCCCCTCTAGCGATCCGCTTCGATCCAACACCATGAACCATTCGGCCAACCTTTGCTTTTGATGTTTCAATGAAGTTCTATACCATATTTTATATGCATATGATGATGTTAAGATGTTAAATGGATTAGGTTAAAAGTTCAACCGCAAAAGCCTCCATGAACCATTCGGCCAACCTTTGATTTTGATGTTTCAATGAAGTTCTATACCCTATTTTATATGCATATGATGATGTTAGGATGTTAAATGGATTAGGTTAAAAGTTTAACCCTAAAAGCCCCCACGAACCATTCGGCCAAACATTGTTTTTGAGGTTTCAATGAAATTCTATACCATATTTTGTATGTATATGATGATGTTAAGATGCTAGATGAAGATAACATGCTCTAGGTTAGGTTAACATGTGTTTTATGTTTAGGTGAATTCATGTTGACTTGTGATATTAAATGATGTTAGATGAAGATAACATGCTCTAGGTTAGGTTAACATGTGTTTTATGCTGAGATGAATTCATGTTAACTTGTAATATTAAATGATGCTAGATGAAGATAACATGCCCTAGGTTAGTGTTTACTTCCTCTTGATGTTTATACCTTATGCCATGCCCTATATGTGTGTGATATTAAGATATGTTAGGAAATGAATATGATATGATTATGAAATGAAAAATGATATGTTTATGAAATGAAATATGATATGTTCATGAAGTGAAATATAACATGTTATGAAATGAAGTATGATATGTTTATGAAATAAAATATGATATGTTTATGAAGTGAAATATGACATGTTATGAAATGAAGTATGATATGTTTATGAAATGAAATATGATATGTTCATGAAGTGAAATATGACATGTTATGAAATGAAGTATGATATGTTTATGAAATGAAATATGATATGTTCATGGAGTGAAATATGATATGTTATGAAATGAAGTATGATATGTTTGTGAAATGAAATAAGATATGTTATGATAAAAAAAGCATATAAGTATTTTACCTTCTGCATGGCTTGTACCAGGACCCTAACAAGGTCCAAAGGGATGGGCTCCTAAGTTGCCCTAGGTCTGCATGGCTTGTACCAGGACCCTAACAAGGTCCAAAGGGATGGGCTCCTAAGTTGCCCTAGGCCGACGGACTAAGATCGTGTAACGCCCGTGAAATTCTAGCAATTTTACGAGAATTTTTGGCTTTATGATGATGGGCTTTATGTAGGCCTTTTTGGAGAAATAAAAGAAAATAAGCCAAAAAGAGATGCAAAGCCTAGGAATTGAACCCCCCACCTCTAGAGATAGCCAAGCCTTATAGATGCACCCACTAACCATAAGCCCAATAGAATCATATCATTAGAGGAAAAGGGGAACCTATAGATAAATGGGAGGAGGGTAAATGAAGAGGCTTGACAAAGAGAAGAGAAACTTCTCTTCCTCCCCTTTATAAAGAAGAGAGAAGTTCCACTTGGCCACTTCTTCCTTCCTTCTTCCTCTTCTCTTCATTCTCACCGAAACCCAAGCTCTCTTCTTCTTCCTTTGGCCGAGAGCCCCTTGCAAGCTAGGAGAGAGCTAGGTGACCTCCATTAGGTCATCTCCCAAGCCGAAGGATGTAAGTTTTCCTCACCGCAGGGTATTAGTTTGATAGGTTAGGTTGCTTGAAAGAAATATGAAATCAGAGCCTTATAAGTTTCGCCAACTAAGTTGGTGGCTAGGATTCATGAAAATGCTACTAAGGGAGGTTTTTATGGGTGGTATGTTTCAAGTAGATACCTTTTAGGAGTCCAAAAGTCCAAAGGATGACCCTATATGGTTCGGCCAACCCCAAGATTTTAGGGTTAGGGTTGCATGAACTTGATCCTAAAGTTATGTTCTTAGATGGTATGTTTCAAGTAAGACCTTTAAGTAACCACCATCCAAGATGATGCCCTTATAGGTTTCGGCCACCCTAGGTAACTAGGGTTAGGGTTGCATGAAAATATCCCTAATGATGCTATGCTAGGTTATAATGCTCATGAATGAAGGTTAGGTGACAAGAACCCTAGTTGAGCCCTTATAGGTTTCGGCCACCCTAGGTAACTAGGGTTAGGGTTGCATGAAAATATCCCTAAAGATGCTATGCTAGGTTATAGTGCTCATGAATGAATATTAGGTGACAAGAACCCTAGTTGAGCCCTTATAGGTTTTGGCCACCCTAGGTAACTAGGGTTAGGGTTGCATGAAAATATCCCTAATGAGGCTATGCTAGGTTATAATGCTTTATGAATGAATTTTAGGGGACAAAACCTAAGCTTGAGCCCCTTACAAGATTCGGCCAACCAATGATTTTAGGGTTAGGGTTTCATGAAAACACCCCTATATGTAGTTGTGCTATGGGTATGTTTTTTTAATATGACATGAAATATGCTTAGGTGATGAACATGTTGTGTGAATTAATATGCCATGTATATGTTTAGGGAATATGCTTCAAGTTTATGAATTAGTATGCCATGAAATTTAGCCATGTGATGAACATGTTTTATGATTTAATATGCCTTGAATAAGCCTAGGAAATAAGCTTCATGTTATGATGTAATGTGCCATGAAATATGCTTAGGTGATGAACATGTTGTGTGAATTAATATGCCATGTATATGTTTAGGGAATATGCTTCAAGTTTATGAATTAGTATGCCATGAAATTAGGCCATGTGATGAACATGTTTTATGATTCAATATGCCATGAATATGCCTAGGAAATGTGCTACATGTTTATGATGTAATGTGCCATGAATATTGTGATTTGCCTAGGTGAAGAACATGTTTTGTGATTTAATATGTCATGAATATGCTTAGGAAATATGCTTCATGTTTACGATGCAATGAAACATGCTTATGTGATGAACACGTTTATGCTTTAGGACCCCTTTAGGGTACTCTTACGTTATGAATGCATGTGTCCTTATGATAAGATAAGATGGAGATGCTTCCCTTTCAAGTAGGGATCAAGAGCTCTCCTTATGACAAGATAAGATGGAGATGCTTCCCTTTCAAGTAGGGATCAAGAGCTCTCCTTATGATAAGATAAGATGGAGATGCTTCCCTTTCAAGTAGGGATCAAGAGCTCTCTTTATGACAAGATAAGATCAAGATGCTTCCCTTTTTGTGTTGGGGATCAAGAGCATTCTTTATATTATGACAATAAAAAGGAAAGAATTAAGTATTTTACTTTGCAAGAGGTTAAGTACCCACCGTCGTGGTCGTTAATCAAATCCATAGGGACATAAGAAGACGTAAGAGGTCTTGCCCTGTAAGACGTAAGAGGTCTTGCTCTAGTAGGATCGTGTGGCTCGCTACCCCAGCCTATTAGGGAACGCGCATTATGTGGTACTTAACCTGGGGCCCCCCAAACAAGTTATGATGATATTGAAGTATTTATAAGTATATGTTTTGAAAAGAAAAGACTTTTATGATATTGTGTATGGTTATGTTAAATGCTCTGAATGCTTACGAACTAGGTTCTTTATGCATGCTAGATGTTATGAAGTTATGATGATATTGAAGTATTTATAAGTATATGTTTTGAAAAGAAAAGACTTTTATGATATTGTGTATGGTTATGTTAATTGCTCTGAATGCTTACGAACTAGGTTCTTTATGCATGCTAGATGTTATGAAGTTATGATGATATTGAAGTATTTATAAGTATATGTTTTGAAAAGAAAAGACTTTTATGATATTGTGTATGGTTATGTTAAATGCTCTGAATGCTTACGAACTAGGTTCTTTATGCATGCTAGATGTTATGAAGTTATGATGATATTGAAGGATTTATAAGTATATGTTTTGAAAAGAAAAGACTTTTATGATATTGTGTATGGTTATGTTAATTGCTCTGAATGCTTACGAACTAGGTTCTTTATGCATGCTAGATGTTATGAAGTTATGATGATATTGAAGTATTTATAAGTATATGTTTTGAAAAGAAAGGACTTTTTATGATATTGTGTATGCTTATGTTAAATGCTCTGAATGCTTACGAACTAGGTTCTTTATGCATGCTAGATGTTATGAAGTTATGATGATATTGAAGTATTTATAAGTATATGTTTTGAAAAGAAAGGACTTTTATGATATTGTGTATGCTTATGTTAAATGCTCTGAATGCTTACGAACTAGGTTCTTTATGCATGCTAGATGTTATGAAGTTATGATGTTTAGAGTTAAGTCTAAGTATGTGGTGACTATGTACTTTATGCTAGTTTAGAATTTATGATGTGGTGAAGGTTATGGGTAAGGTTAAGAATACTTGCGATTATGTTCCTTCTGCATGATTAGGGTTTATGTTATTACAAATGTTTATGTTCAAGTTAACCAAATGCTTATGATTACGTCCTTTATGCATGTTTGGATTTTCCTGATGAATGGTTATGGTTACTTTGAAGAATGTTCGTACCTATGTACTTTATGTAGGATTAAGATGTATGTTGTTACGAAGGCTTAGGTTAGGAATGCTTAATGTTAAGTTTTAAAACGCTTATGAATACGTCTTTCATGCATGCTTAGTTTATGCAGTTATAACGCTCATGTTCAAAGTATGCCCTGCTTAGATTAATTATGCTTAACCTGCTTATGAACAATTCTATGCCATGCTTAGTTCTTTTTGTACTATTACCTGGATATGTTGTTGATTAGTGTTGTTATGAAATGCTTAGGTCATTTTCTATGCCAGCATGCTCATGTTCTAATAGTTTGATGAAATCGTGGCTTTGTGAGTAGGCAAGGATCTTACTAAGCTATATGCTTATAGTTTATGTTGTCCATATCTCGCAGATAAAGGAAGTCTGCACTAGAGGAAGTGGCGGGAGGGGCCATGCGTGTGTGATAGTGGCATGGTGGAAGAAGACCCTTCACTATCTGCTTATATTTATATGCTCTAAGAACAATTTAAGACATTGCTTCCTTATAAGACTTGTGTTTAATGAGTATCCCTTTATTTAAGAGGTTCGATGTTAGAACTCATGAACGAATCCTTTTTATGCATGTTATGAAATGAGATAAGATATGTGGTCATGCTAATGATGAATAAGATAGGTGATGCATGTGCCAAAGAAGGTTTCATTATGATAACTTTGTTTAAGCATGTAGACTTTGAACGGATCCATATGTAGTATGCTAATAAAAAAATATATAGACTAAAGTAGCGCGCATACGAGAGCGGATAAGGGCGCTATGTGGTATCAGGCGGGTTCACCTTTCCACTATCACACATCAAGCCTCCATCCCCGCTATTTCCAAGTAAGTAACTTTATGCATACTTGAGTTTCTTTTATAATGAAGAATGACTCTATCTAGATAGAAATAATACCTCATCATGTTTTAGTAGATTGGAATCACACTTGTGAACTAGATAGAAATAATACCTCATCATGTTTTAGTAGATTGGAATCACACTTGTGATCTAGATAGAAATAATACCTTATCATATTTTAGTAGATTGGAATCACACTTGCGATCTAGATAGAAATAATACCTTATCATGTTTTAGTAGATTGGAATCACACTTGTGATCTAGATAGAAATAATACCTCATCATGTTTTAGTAGATTGGAATCACACTTGTGATCTAGATAGAAATAATACCTACTCATGTTTTAGTAGATTGGAATCACACTTGTGACGTAGATAGAAATAATACAATATCATGTTTTAGTAGATTGGAATCACACTTGTGACTTAGATAGAAATAATACCTTATCATGTTTTAGTAGATTGGAATCACACTTGTGATCTAGATAGAAATAATACCTCATCATGTTTTAGTAGATTGGAATCACACTTGTGATCTAGATAGAAATAATACCTTATCATGTTTTAGTAGATTGGAATCACACTTGTGATCTAGATAGAAATAATACCTCCTCATGTTTTAGTAGATTGGAATCACACTTGTGACTTAGATAGAAATAATACCTCGTTATGTTTAGTATAATGGAACCGTACTTGTGATTGAGATAGCAACAATACCTTACCATGCTTTATATGATGGAAACATGTCTTTAACCTGCATATACCATTCCAAAAATTTCAAGATCCGATTTTCGTAATTATCGGTGTCGGTCTATGCTCATATGAATTGAAATAAGCCGGTTTAGTGGGTTAGTCGGTCTTTGTGCCGACTTCATTTTTCAATTTCGGATGGCACTGACGATGACTACCATGACCCGTCGTGATGTGTCCCAAACCGATTGAGGAAGCTATTGAAGAGATAGTTTATAAACGATGGTGGGGTCGCACACATGAGGAGACTCGATGGTCTCTTTAGGAGACTCGGCAGGAGTTTCCGAGCATCGATAATTATCGGATATGGGCCTTGGTACGCTCCCGCCAAACGATTTCTTGGTAGTCGCAAGATCACGTATGGGGCGCTATGAAGGGCGGATAACATATATGGAGTTGTCTTTGGAGCTACCGGAGCACAAGGTTCAAGAGAAGCTCGTGGTAGAGAATCCGGTGGTAGCCGGCCTCAAGAGGAAGGAAGAGGGTTCTGTAACAGTGACAACTTAGTGGCTAGTGAGGCCAGGAAGATAGGACTAAAAATAGTTACAACCGCACTAGGGTTTGTCCTAGTGGGAGTCATAATGAACTATCTTCTTAAGTAGTCTCGTTGTTCCAATTAGGAATAAAGAATGTTATATGTTAACATTATTCCTTCCGTCCAAAATATGAATAAAAGATGATGAGTCGTTCTTTTGAAATTAAAGATGAGTTCGTTGCATGGGAAGTGTATGGTATAATTGATCAATGTCATAGATCGAACATACGAATAATGAGTGGAAACAAAGTCCGGTGCCGCTTTGATGTCCTTATCGATGCTATCTCAACCCACGAAAGGGAAGTAATGAATTACGGAATAGAAATCATTTCGACAACTTTCCACCATGACTATAATGCCGAACTCGATATATAAAGGGAAAGCAAGATGGTGATTGGACATCCAGAAGTTCAAACAAGAAGTACTAGAAGGAAGGGATAATGGATTCCGCATCACCGACGGCGGATTATTATACTTCCGGGATCGCCTATGCATTCCGAACGATCCGGAGTTACGGCAGAAGATACTCGAGGAATCCCATGGAACACCTTATACCATGCATCCTCGGATCTAATAAAATGTATCGTGACTTAAGGGATAAATTTTGGTGGTCCGCATGAAAAGGGATGTGGCTCAAGACGCCAACACATGCGACTCGCGGAAGGTGAAGCGAGAACACCGTAAACCCGGGATTATCAGCCAATACAGATTCCCGAGTGGAAATGGGAAGAAATTTCCATGGATTTCATCTCGGGATTACCCAGAACAACAAATGGTTACGATGCTATATGGGTAATCATAGACCGGTTGACAAAGTCCGCCCATTTCACAATCAAGATGACCTATTCGGTTGGCTAGCTCAATTATATGTCAAGGAAATTATCAAATTACATGGAGTGCCTAAGGCTATTATTTCGACCGATGGCCGCTTTACCTCCCATTTCGGGAATGTGTTGAAGGCTCTTGGCACTAAGTTGAGATTCAAGATCTGCGTTTCATCCTCGATCGACGGTCGACGGAAAGAGTGAACCAGTCTTTGGAAGATATCATGGCTGTGCTCTAGACTTTAAGGAGTGGTGTCGATATTTGTGCTGGCGCTAATTTGCTTACAACAATGAATGGCACCCTATGAAGCTCTATACGAGAAGATCGGTCTCCTATCTGTTGGTACGAGGGTGGTGAAAGGAGGGAAATGGGTCTTCAGCCGATATTATTGTGATACCACCGCTTATCTGAGAATATCCGTCGAGAATCGAAGCGCTCAGGAGCCAGAAGAGCTATGCGGATATGCGGCGTAGACCGTTAGAATTCGAAGTCGGGGACCCGGTATTCCTCAAAGTTACCCCTATGAAGGGAGTGATGAGATTCGGAAGGAATGGTAAACTGAATCCACGTTACTTGGGACCCTATCCGATATCACGCAGAGTGGGCAAGGTGGCGTATAAGTCGACCCCAAGAGATGTCGGCTATACACAACGTGTTCCATGTCTCTATGCTCAAGAAATGCATATCCAGAGCGGACCAAGTGATCGAGCCACAAATTGTACACGCGTTCAAGAGGACACGAGTATCGAAAGTCGGCGATACTAGACCGAGATGTCAAGAGACTAAGGAACAAAGAGGTGCCCTTAGTGAAGGTCCTGTGGCAGAATTTTGCAATGAGGAGGCTACTTGGGAACGCGAGGAGGACATGAGGCATACCCGAATTGTATTTTAAGTTTCGAGGACGAAACTTTTACAAGGTATGAGGGATTGTAACGCCCGTGAAATTCTAACAATTTTACGAGAATTTTTGGCTTTATGATGATGGGCTTTATGTAGGCCTTTTTGGAGAAATAAAAGAAAATAAGCCAAAAAGAGATGCAAAGCCTAGGAATTGAACCCCCCACCTCTAGAGATAGCCAAGCCTTATAGATGCACCCACTAACCATAAGCCCAATAGAATCATATCATTAGAGGAAAAGGGGAACCTATAGATAAATGGGAGGAGGGTAAATGAAGAGGCTTGACAAAGAGAAGAGAAACTTCTCTTCCTCCCCTTTATAAAGAAGAGAGAAGTTCCACTTGGCCACTTCTTCCTTCCTTCTTCCTCTTCTCTTCATTCTCACCGAAACCCAAGCTCTCTTCTTCTTCCTTTGGCCGAGAGCCCCTTGCAAGCTAGGAGAGAGCTAGGTGACCTCCATTAGGTCATCTCCCCAAGCAAAGCGAAGGATGTAAGTTTTCCCTCACCTGCAGTGTATTAGTTTGATAGGTTAGGTTGCTTGAAAGAAATATGAAATTGTAGCCTTATAAGTTTCGGCCAACTAAGTTGGTGGGCTAGGATTCATGAAAATGCTACTAAGGGAGGTTTTTATGGGTGGTATGTTTCAAGTAGATACCTTTAGGAGTCCAAAGTCCAAAGGGGATGACCCTATATGGTTCGGCCAACCCCAAGATTTTAGGGTTAGGGTTGCATGAACTTGATCCTAAAGTTATGTTCTTAGATGGTATGTTTCAAGTAAGACCTTTAAGTAACCACCATCCAAGATGATGCCCTTATAGGTTTCGGCCACCCTAGGTAACTAGGGTTAGGGTTGCATGAAAATATCCCTAATGATGCTATGCTAGGTTATAATGCTCATGAATGAAGGTTAGGTGACAAGAACCCTAGTTGAGCCCTTATAGGTTTCGGCCACCCTAGGTAACTAGGGTTAGGGTTGCATGAAAATATCCCTAAAGATGCTATGCTAGGTTATAGTGCTCATGAATGAATATTAGGTGACAAGAACCCTAGTTGAGCCCTTATAGGTTTCGGCCACCCTAGGTAACTAGGGTTAGGGTTGCATGAAAATATCCCTAATGAGGCTATGCTAGGTTATAATGCTTTATGAATGAATTTTAGGGGACAAAACCTAAGCTTGAGCCCCTTACAAGATTCGGCCAACCAATGATTTTAGGGTTAGGGTTTCATGAAAACACCCCTATAGTTGTGCTATGGGTATGTTTTTTTAATATGACATGAAATATGCTTAGGTGATGAACATGTTGTGTGAATTAATATGCCATGTATATGTTTAGGGAATATGCTTCAAGTTTATGAATTAGTATGCCATGAAATTAAGCCATGTGATGAACATGTTTTATGATTTAATATGCCTTGAATAAGCCTAGGAAATAAGCTTCATGTTATGATGTAATGTGCCATGAAATATGCTTAGGTGATGAACATGTTGTGTGAATTAATATGCCATGTATATGTTTAGGGAATATGCTTCAAGTTTATGAATTAGTATGCCATGAAATTAGGCCATGTGATGAACATGTTTTATGATTCAATATGCCATGAATATGCCTAGGAAATGTGCTACATGTTTATGATGTAATGTGCCATGAATATTGTGATTTGCCTAGGTGAAGAACATGTTTTGTGATTTAATATGTCATGAATATGCTTAGGAAATATGCTTCATGTTTACGATGCAATGAAACATGCTTATGTGATGAACACGTTTATGCTTTAGGACCCCTTTAGGGTACTCTTACGTTATGAATGCATGTGTCCTTATGATAAGATAAGATGGAGATGCTTCCCTTTCAAGTAGGGATCAAGAGCTCTCCTTATGACAAGATAAGATGGAGATGCTTCCCTTTCAAGTAGGGATCAAGAGCTCTCCTTATGATAAGATAAGATGGAGATGCTTCCCTTTCAAGTAGGGATCAAGAGCTCTCTTTATGACAAGATAAGATCAAGATGCTTCCCTTTTTGTGTTGGGGATCAAGAGCATTCTTTATATTATGACAATAAAAAGGAAAGAATTAAGTATTTTACTTTGCAAGAGGTTAAGTACCCGACCCGTCAGGTGGTCGTTAATCAAATCCATAGGGACACAAGAAGACGTAAGAGGTCTTGCCCTGGTAAGACGTAAGAGGTCTTGCTCTAAGTAGGATGGTGGCTCGCTACTGACCTATTAGAGCAGCGCATTATGTAGTACTTAACACAGGGCCCCCAAACAAGTTATGATGATATTGAAGTATTTATAAGTATATGTTTTGAAAAGAAAAGACTTTTATGATATTGTGTATGGTTATGTTAAATGCTCTGAATGCTTACGAACTAGGTTCTTTATGCATGCTAGATGTTATGAAGTTATGATGATATTGAAGGATTTATAAGTATATGTTTTGAAAAGAAAAGACTTTTATGATATTGTGTATGGTTATGTTAAATGCTCTGAATGCTTACGAACTAGGTTCTTTATGCATGCTAGATGTTATGAAGTTATGATGATATTGAAGGATTTATAAGTATATGTTTTGAAAAGAAAAGACTTTTATGATATTGTGTATGGTTATGTTAATTGCTCTGAATGCTTACGAACTAGGTTCTTTATGCATGCTAGATGTTATGAAGTTATGATGATATTGAAAGTATTTATAAGTATATGTTTTGAAAAGAAAGGACTTTTATGATACTGTGTATGCGTATGTTAAATGCTCTGAATGCTTACTAACTAGGTTGTTTATGCATGCTAGATGTTATGAAGTTATGATGATATTGAAGTATTTATAAGTATATGTTTTGAAAAGAAAAGACTTTTATGATACTGTGTATGCTTATGTTAAATGCTCAATGCTTACGAACTAGGTTCTTTATGCATGCTAGATGTTATGAAGTTATGATGTTTAGAGTTAAGTCTAAGTATGTGGTGACTATGTACTTTATGCTAGTTTAGAATTTATGATGTGGTGAAGGTTATGGGTAAGGTTAAGAATACTTTGCGATTATGTTCCTTCTCGCATGATTAGGGTTTATGTTATTACAAATGTTTATGTTCAAGTTAACCAAATGCTTATGATTACGCCCTTTATGCATGTTTGGATTTTCCGATGAATGGTTATGGTTACTTTAAGAATGTTCGTACCTATGTACTTTATGTAGGATTAAGATGTATGTTATTACGAAGGCTTAGGTTAGGAATGCTTAATGTTAAGTTTTAAAACGCTTATGAATACGCCTTTCATGCATGCTTAGTTTATGCTTATAACGCTCATGTTCAAAGTATGCCTGCTTAGATTAATTATGCTTAACACCTTATGAACAATTCTATGCCATGCTTAGTTCTTTTTGTACTATTACCTGGATATGTTGTTGATTAGTGTTGCTATGAAATGCTTAGGTCATTTTCTATGCCAGCATGCTCATGTTCTAATAGTTTGATGAAATCGTGGCTTTTGTGAGTAGGCAAGGATCTTACTAAGCTATATGTTTATAGTTTATGTTGTCCATATACTGCAGATAAAGGAAGTCTGCACTAGAGGAAGTGGCAGGAGGGGCCATGTGCGTGTGTGATAGTGGCATGGTGGAAGAAGACCCTTCACTATCTGCTTATATTTATATGCTCTAAGAACAATTTAAGACATTGCTTCCGCTTATAAGACTTGTGTTTAATGAGTATCCCTTTATTTAAGAGGTTCGATATGTTAGAACTCATGAACGAATCCTTTCGTTATGCATGTTATGAAATGAGATAAGATATGTGGTCATGCTAATGATGAATAAGATAGGTGATGCATGTGCCAAAGAAGGTTTCAGTTATGATAACCTGTTTAAGCATGTAGACTTTGAACGGATCCATATGTAGTATGCTAATAAAAAAAAAATATATAGACTAAAGTAGCGCCACCCTGAGAGCAGATAAGGGCGGGCGCTATAGATCGGGCCTAGGATGAGCTTCTATGTATGATTGCCCCTAGGTCGACGGACTAAGATCGGGCCTAGTACGGGATGGGCTCCAAGATGCCCTAGGTCGATGGACTAAGATCGGGCCTAGGATGGGCTTCTACGCTATGACGATGGCCCCTAGGTCGACGGACTAAGATCGGGCCTAGTAACCTTATAGGTTCGAGACTTGCTACCTCGAGTCTATTTAGGGATGCGCGCTATGATGATGATGATGTGGTACAATGTCGGGCCCAATATGTTGAGATTTTTGTTTACGTACCTATAATATATGTTTTCAAAGAGCATCCTGCATATGTTTACATGATATGATTGTTTTATTCATATGTTATGATTGTTATGTTTACATGCTATGTTGCTATGTTACACATGTTGTATGTTATGTTTGATTATGTCATATATGTGCATGATATGTTGCTATGTTACACATGTTGTATGTTATGTTTGATTATATCATATATGTGCATGATATGTTGCTATGTTACATATGTTGTATGTTATGTTTGATATGTCATATATATGTTGCTAAGTTATATATGTTGCATGTCATATATATGTTGCATGTCATATATATGTTGCTATGTTACACATGTTGTATGTTATGTTTGATTATATCATATATGTGCATGATATGTTGCTATGTTACATATGTTGTATGTTATGTTTGATTATGTACATGATATGTTGCTATGTTATATATGTTACATGTTATGTTTGCTCATGTTACTTATGCTATATGTTATGTTTATTCGTCATATATATTTACATGTTATATTGTATATGTTATAGATATTACATACCCAAATACCGACATTAAGTGTACCCTTTAGATATCTAAGGATACGCTTGACTAGAGTTAGGTGAGACTCCTTGGCATCGGTTTGGAACCTTGTGCACATACTTACTGCAAATAGGATATCAGGTCGGCTTGCAGTTAAGTAAAGGAGACTCCCTATTATGCTCCTATAGTATTTTAAATCAATTGAGTTTCCGATTAAATCTTCTTCTATATTCACATTAGTTGCCATTGGGGTATTAATAATTTTAGCGTCTTGCATTCCAAAGCGTTTAATTAGTTCCCTAGTATATTTGCGTTGATATAGGTATATACCATCCTTAGTTTGTTTAATTTGTAGACCTAAAAAGAAACTTAACTCGCCTACCAAGTTCATTTCGAACTCACTTTCCATGAGTGAAACGAACTTGTTTAGTAAGGCTGAGTTAGAGGTTCCAAAAATTATATCGTCTACATAAATTTGAGCTATGAATATTTCTTTACCTAAGGTTTTTACGAAGAGAGTTGGGTCAACTAAGCCTTGGTTAAACCCTTTTGACTTAAGATGGATTGAAAGTCTCTCGTACCAAGCTCGAGGAGCTTGTTTAAATCCATAGAGAGCTTTCTTAAGTTTTAGAACATGGTCGGGTTTATCTAGATTTTCGAATCCGGGGGGTTGGCTAACATAAACTTCTTCTTTAATGTATCCATTTAGGAATGCCGACTTAACATCCATTTAAAACATCTTAAATCCTCAATGTGCGGCATAAGCTAGCAACATTCGAATGGATTCGAGTCTAGCTACTGGGGCATAGGTTTCGTCGTAATCTAAGCCTTCGACTTGACTAAACCCTTTGGCGACTAACCTAGCCTTGTTTCTAACTACTTCACCTTTATCATCAAGCTTATTTCGAAACACCCACCTTGTTCCAATTATCGTTTTGTCTTTAGGTGGTGGTACTAATTCCCACACTTCATTCCTAGTAAATTGAGCTAGCTCTTCTTGCATTGCAATAATCCAATCGGGATCAAGAAGAGCTTGTTCAATTGATTTGGGTTCTATCTTTGAAATTAAGGAAATTTGACTAAGGTTCCTATAGGATGCTCTAGTTCGAACTCCTAGATTAGGATCTCCTATCACTTGATCGATAGGGTGGTTAGTCTGAATCCTAGATTGGGTTGGGTTTGTGTCACCTAATGCTTGATCAATGGGGTGACTTGGTTGAACACTAGTTTGACTCGGATCACTTGTCACTTGGTCGACAAGAGAAGTTGGTTGATGTGGATTAGACTCGATCTCAGGTTCGGAGACGAGTTTGGTATCAGTGGGCTCAACACTTGGGGTCATTAAGGGTTTTGTAGGTTCGGGTACTTCATCGAACACTACATTAATAGTCTCTTCGACTTTAAGGGTATCGTGGTTATATACCCTATAGGCCCTACTCGTGGTTGAGTATCCTAAGAAGATTCCGATGGAGGTTTTGGATTTGAATTTCCCTAGGTGGTTCTTAGTGTTTAAGATATGTACTTTACATCCAAATACCCTAAAGTACTTGATGTTGGGTACTTTATTATGATAAATCTCGTAGGAGGTCTTAAGGTGCCTCTTTACCATAAGGATCCTATTCTGGACATAGCAAGCCGTGCTTACGGCTTCTGCCCAAAACCTATCAGGTAGGTCGTATTCGTTCAACATGGTCCTAGCGGCTTCTTGTAGAGTTTGGTTTTTCCGCTCCACTAGGCCATTTTGTTGAGGGGTCCTAGGGCAAGAGAATTCATGGTGGTATCCGTTTAGGTTACAGAAGTCGGTGAACCTTTGATTTTCGAATTCACCACCATGATCGCTTCTAAGTCTTTTAACCTTAAGGTTTTTTTGATTCTCGATTAATTTGAATAGATTGATTAATTGATCTAGGGTATCATTTTTATGTTTGATGAACCTAACCCAGGTAAACCTGGAGTAGTCATCAATTATGACTAAGCAATATTGACTTCTATTGGGTGACTTGGCTCCATGTGAATTGAATAGATCCATATGCAGGAGCTCAAGTACACTTGAGGTTCGTTCTTGGTTAGTTAACTTGTGTTGTGTCCTAGGTTGTTTTCCTTGTTGACAAGCATTACAGATTTTATTAACCAAATTGTTGAGGTTGGGTAAGCCTCTGACTAAGCCACTCTGACTCATCTTGTGGACAAGTCTTGGGTGCGAGTAATGAGTCGTCGATTGCCACAACCATGATTCCTCTTCCTGTGTCATAAGACATTTGGCTGAGGATTTGATTAATTTAATTGTATAAATGTTATTTGTCCTAGTTCCTTTGAGTATTGTTTTAGCTGTTTTATTTGTTTTAATTACACATTCATTATCTAAAAATACGACCTTATAGTTATTGTCACATAATTGGCTTACGCTAAGCAGGTTATATTCAAAATTCTCTACAAGTAATACATTTTTAATAACAAAATTCGAGTTAAGCTCGATATCACCTGATCCGATGATTTTGAGCTTGCCGTTATTCCCAAAGGCTACCGATCCTTGTCGTTTGAATCGAGGCTTTGTGAATTTGAGTTGATCCCCGGTCATGTGTCGGGAGCAACCGCTGTCCAACATCCATTGATCCTACACACAAGGTGGTTGGATTGGATGTTAGATTTTTTATATATATTTTTTAAAAAAATTGGTTGTAAGTTTTTAAACCTAGGTCATCTCACCTGTGTCTATATGATCAAGCATGTTATACTTATGTGTTTTTTGTGAGATGACTTCCAATTAAGTTGATTAAGTGCATTTAGGTTCAAGTAATTTTGTGTTAGATTTGGATTTGACCCTAGGCTTGTCAAGTTTACCTTTTCAAAATCATGGCTTCTAGGTCGTGGTGAGGCACAGGGGCCTTCTTTTATCGGATCATCGACCACTTCCTTATACAAAGCCATTTTCAAGAAAATGATGACTTGACTCACCTAAGACTATTTCCTAGTCTAACTGGTTATTTTTGAAAAGAGGCTCCCCGAGGCTCAATCTTTTCGAAGGATTTTAGTTGGTTATGTATGTGTTCTAAGTGAGTTCACAAGTAAAAAAAACAAAAAAAATTCTAAGCATGCAATTTCTAAGTTAAAGCACAAACATGTTTTGTACTGGCTCCCCCTAGACCGTTGAATCGGTTCGGTCTATCCACATAGTGGATTTGGTCCTTGGGAACCCAGTACGGGTTGGATCCTAGAGTTGAAATCAAAAAGTTCTTAGGGACCCATGCTTGGACATGTTTCCTATGTCGACTTACAATCGACATATACGACCTATTAGTCGTGTTTGAGTTAAACCCTAGTCCAGCCTTGTTGTACACGGCCCTTTGAGATCCAAGTAGGAGGTCAAGTCCTTTGGATCCCGAAGTGAACCTTTCCAACGTATTCCTAAGATCTTCAACTTGACTTTTCAAGAGAGAGTTCTCAACTTCGAGCTTTTCAGCTCGAGTTGGGTCCTCTTCTCGAACTTGACTAGTCGAAGAGGTTAGGGAGACCTTGTGTTTGAGGAGTTTGACCTCCTCAACCAGGGTCTCGACCTTGGACTCGGACTTAACTAATTTCCTAGACAAAAACCTAACCGTATTATGTAAAGTATTAAATAAAGTTCGACTCACTTTAAGGGTATCTTTTGAACCGGATGCGTATCCGTGGCTTGACTTGAAGGTATCCTTAGTCAGTCATCCTCGGAGTTCGACTCAAGTTGAGTTCGGTCTCCGTGTCTGATTCAATCGATTTCGCCATGAAAATGTGGTCTTCGCCATCTTCGGATGATGCTTCTTCCCATGTCGCGTTGAGGACCTTCTTGTGCTTAGGTGCTTGGTGGTTGAGCTTGGGGCACTCGGACTTGATATGTCCAAACTGTTACACTCATAACACCTAATATTAGAACTTTTAGGCTTACCTTGGTTGGGTCGAGTCGTGGTTCGCTTTAGTCCCTTGGCTATCCTTGAGCTAGGTTCATTAGTTGTGATCGACTGGTCAACTTCTTCTTGGACTCGTCTTCCTCCTCGGTTGGTGGTGGCTTGCTTGCGATTTTCTTCTTCTTTGAACACTGCAAACAAGGCTATACCCTCTCGGGTTAGAGTTGGTGCTCATGTAATTGAAATCGAGAATAATTCATCTAATTCTAACTTTAGAAAGGTCCTTGGAGACCTTGTAGGCATCGACCATGGATGCCCACAAGGTAGTCCTCGGAAAAGAGTTTAGAACATACCTTATAAAGTCGCGGTTTTCGACCTTTTGCCCGATTGCGTGTAGGTTGTTGACTATGTCTTGGACGCGGGCGTGTGTTGCGTCGCGGACTCGTGTTCTCATTTTTAGTGTGTATAATTTATTGAACAACAAATCACGTTTGCAAACCTTAGCTTGATCCGATCCTTCGTGTAACTCGATCGGCCTCGTCAAGATCTCTTGCTTATGAAGGGCCGATCGGTTGCTCCTCCTTGGATAGCCGCATTGGAGGATTTGAGTCGCCTTGCATCGGCTCGACTTGTCGTTTTAGTGGCAATGGACCATCATTGTAATCCAAGGATTCACCTTCTTCATTAGTAGGAAGTGTGAAACCGTTTGGATCATGATCCACATCTCTATTTGGGTTTTAGAAAGCATTCCATCAGGCCTTCCAATAGCGGAAATCATCTCCGTTGTAAAAGCGGTGGTCGGACGGTGCTAAAACCCTCGAGATGGGCCATTAGAACAAAAGACACAAAGAGACGAAGACGAATAAACTAGCAACCATAAAAACACAAAAACAAGTACCAAGACTCGCGTCTTGGATTAGTAGTGCCGGAGAAAAATTTAACAAAGCGAAATAAATAATAAAAAAAATAGAATTAAAAGAAAAATAAATCTGTAAAAATGGCTAGATTGGTGGTTTCACCAAATCTTAGCAACCCGACTCGATACCAATTGTTGGATCGATGCGGTTCGCTAGAGGAGAGGGTGAATAGCGATAAAAAACTTTTCTTTTAAATTTGTTTCAAGACAAATATACATGTGAAATGTAAATAAAAACTAAAAGAGACAAATAGTTTTTTACTTGGTTCATAGCCTTGGCTACTACTCCAAGGCCCTAACGGTCCTTGACCACTGCGGAGGGCAATTCACTAAAACACTCCTCCTCGTTGGAGGTAGGAGTTTCACGATTACAAAAAAAACTTTGAAGCACAAGATAGAGACAAACCCTCTCTTGATTAAAATGAAAATGCAGCGATAGAAAGCCTCGATTAACAAACTAATTGCAAGATTAAAAGAAATGACAAGACAAGATTATACCAACAACTTGAAGATGGGACTTAAACTAGGGTTGTTGGCGGCACTTCGTTGTCGTAGAGTTGTCGGAGTCGCGTATTTGGAGGCTTTTGAGCACTTAGAATTGATGATGAAACCCTAGGTTTAGGCCCTCCTTTTATAGCCTTTGAGCCCCTTTTAGGAGGAACCTAGCCAATCACAAATTGAGCACCACTCCTTGAAATGGGGTGATAAACCTTGACTCCTCGAGGTGATCCTTTGACCATCGGTCGGTGATGGCCATCATCGATCGGCGATGGCATCGATCGATCTTGACGACCTCGCGATCGTGATTGGCGCGTCGAGTCCTCTGGCGGTCGTGATGCTAGGCTGCAAGCAAAGTTAGCTCAACAAAAACATTATTTTGGCGTCGGCCGTCCGATCTCGACCTAGACCATCTATGGGATGTCTTTGGTCGGATCTCGCTTAAGATCATCGTAAAGAGGATACGACCTCACTTACGCTCGCACACACGAGCTTACCTCGATACTTACGTGTTGCTTTTGCTTCCGGCCTTCCACTCGATTCCTTCGGCTCCCTCCGAAGTCACTCGAGTGTCGCCCGACCACTGCGGCTTCCTCCGGGTGTCGCTAGCCTTCAGCTCCAGCTATAGCAATCTTCTGCACACTCGATTCAGCTCGTGAGATAACGACATGAGTTTAACTTTGTATCGTTTGCTATAATCAAAAATCAGGTTCGACATAGGTGCCTACTGCACCAAGAAAGACATCCTATAGATGGTCTAGGTCGAGATCGGACGGTCGACGACCGTCGAAATTATATTTTTATTGAGCTAACTTTGACTTGCAGCAAGCATCAGTCATTGCCCGACTTGGAGGACTTATTGCCAATCGATCGGTCGGAGTCGGTCGGCCTCGGTGATCGCCATCGATCGGTGATGATGGCCATCAGTCGACTGATGGTCAATGATCAGATTCGAGGAGTCAAGGCTTATCACCCCATTTCAAGGAGATTGGTGCTCAATTGTGATTGGCTAGGGTTCCTCTCGAAAAGGGGCTCAAAGGCTATAAAAGGAGTCCTAACCTAGGGTTTTCTCATCAATTCTAAGTGCTCAAAAGCCTCCGCAATGCTGCGACTCTCCGACGACTCTCCAACAACGAAGTGCTGCCAACAACCCTAGTTTAAGTCCTATCTTCGAGTTGTTGGTATAATCTTAGTTTGTCATTTCTCTTAATCTTGCAATTCGTTTGTTAATTGAGGCTTTCTACCGTTGCATTTTATTTTAATAGAAGAGAGGGGTTGTCTCTCTATCTTTTGCTTCGAAGGTTTTTGTAATCGTAAAACTCCTACCTCCAACGAGGAGGAGTGTTTTAGTGAATTGCCCTCCGTACATGGTCTAGGATCGTTAGGGCCTTGGAGTAGTGGCCGAAGGCTACGAACCAAGTAAAAAAACTATTTATCTCATTTAGTTTTTATTTACATTTCCGCTGCATTTAATTGTCTACCGAACGATTTAAAAGAAAAAGTGTTTATTGCTATTCACCCCTCTCTAGCGAACCGCCTCGATCCAACAATGTCCTATCAGAGCCGGGGGCGCTCAGATTCGGTGCAACCACTGGTCGAGCATTGTTTTGTTTTCGTATTTATCGTTTTAAGATTTCTCCCACACTACTAATCCAAGACCAAGTCTTGGTACATAGTTTTTGGTTGTGTTTTTGCAAGTATTGATCGCCTTCGGAGTACCTCACGATCAAACGAGCATAAATTTTGCTACTAGTGAACTCACAAGCTATTTTCATCCTCAAAAATCGACGTTTAGTAGCCTTTCGGGGACATCAAAGTTTGTGAGTACTTACCTTTTATTTAGTTTCTTATTTCTTTGCTTAACTTTCTAGTTTTTGTTTGTTTCTTTTTATTTCCTGCACTACTAATCCAAGACGCAAGTCTTGGTACTTTCGTGTGTTTTTGTCGTTGCTAGGTTTTCTTTTTAGTCTCCTTGTTTTTTTGTTCTAATGGCCCATCTCGAGGGTTTTAGCACCGTCCGACCTCCGTTTTACAACGGAGATGATTTTCATTACTGGAAAGGTCGGATGGAATGCTTTCTCAAAACCCAAATCGAGATGTGGATCATAATCCAAATGGGTTTCACACTTCCGACTAATGAAGTGGGTGACTCCTTGGATTATGATCAATGGACCGTTGCAACAAAATGACAAGTTGAAGCCGATGCCAAGGCAACACAAATCCTCTAATGCGGCTTGTCCAAGGAGGAGTTAAATCGCGTCGGCCCCTTCATCAGCGCAAAGGACCTTTGGACAAAGCTAGTGGAGTTACACGAAGGGACCAATGAAGCCAAGGTATGTAAGCGCGACCTTTTATTCAATAAATTATATAATCTAAAAATGCAGGAACACGAGTCTGCGATGCAACTTCATGCCCGAGTCCAGGACATAGTCAACAATCTACACGAAATCGGGCAAAAGGTCGAAAACCGCGACCTTATAAGGTATGTCCTAAACTCCTTTCCGAGGACTACCTTGTGGGCATCCATGGTCGATGCCTACAAGGTCTCCAAGGATCTTTCTAAACTTAGATTAGATGAACTTTTTTCTGATTTTGAACTTCATGAGCAGTCTAACTCGGAACCCGAGAAAGGTATAGCACTATTTGCAGGTTCAAAGAAGAAAATTGCTAGCAAGCTACCACCGAAGGAAGAAGAGGAGGAGTCCGATTCGGAGGTTGACTCGGAAATGGAGGCCGAACTAGTCAACCTTGTTCGGAGGATAGTCAAGGGCCGAAAATGAGCCGTCACTCGACCCAACGAAGGTAAGCCTAAAAGTTCAAACATAAGATGTTATGAATGCAACAGGTTTGGACATATCAAGTCCGAATGCCCAAAACTCAAGAGCAAGGCACCAAAACACAAAAAGACGCCACTTGGGAAGAAGCTTCTGAGGAAGAAGATAATGATCGAGTCCTCATGGCTAAACCAGTGGAATCAGAGACGGAGTCGGAACCGAAACTTGAATCGAAAACCGAAGACGAGTTGGACTGCGAAGCACTATTCAAGACGAGCCACGGATACGCATCCGGTTCAAAAGATACACTCAAGGTGAGTCGGTCTCTTATTACTACACTTTATAGTGCAATTAAGTTTCTAAATAGAAAGTTAGCTAAGTCCGAGTCCAAGGTCGAGACCCTGGTTGAGGAAGTTAAACTCCTCAAACACGAGGTCTCCCTAACCTCTTCGACTAGTCGAGTTCAAGAGAAGGATTCAACTCGGGTTGAAAAACTCGAAGTTGAGAACTCACTCTTGAAGAGTCAAGTCGAAGATCTTAGGAATACGTTGGAAAGGTTTACTTTGGGATCCAAAGGACTTGACCTCCTACTTGGATCGCAAAGGGTCGTGTACAACAAGGCCGGGCTAGGGTTTAGCTCAAACACGACCAATAAGTCGTATATGTCAATCGTAAGTCGACATAAAAAATGTGTCCAAGCATGGGTCCCTAAGACCGCCTTGATTTCAAACCTAGGATCGAACTAGTACTGGGTTCCCAAGGACCAAATCCACTATGTGGAGAGACCGAATCGATTCAACGGTCCAGGGGGAGCTAGTACAAAACTTGTTTGTGTTTTAACCTAGAAATTGCATGCTTAGGTTTTTATTTAGTTTGATTTTCCTTTTTAGAATGGTTATATAGGACTATAACTCATCAAAACTTGATAACATAGTACCAGGACGCGACGAGATGATAGTACACTAGGAAAGCGGAGTCTTGTGTATTCAGGCTAGATAAGGCGTATCTAGTTCGGTGCACTTGACCGAGCGGAACTAGCTGAAGCTACCTCGCCGTATCCTAGACTAGTTAGACCAGGAAGTGGTCTTAGGTGTGTCAAGTTACTATTTTCTTGAAAATGGTTTTGTCTAAGGAAGTGGTCATTGTTCCAATCAAAGAAGGCCTCTGTGCCTCGCCACGACCTGGAAGCCATGATCTTGAAAAGGTGACTTGATGAGCCTAAGGTCAAATCCGAATCTAACGCAAGGTTGACAAGTGTTTAAGTCATTAAATTTAATTCAACTAAAATTGGAAGTCATCTCACAAGAACATATAGGATTAACATGTTTGATCATGTAGACATGGGTGAGATGATTTAGGTTAATAATTTTCAACCAATTTTTAGTAAATCCAATATCCGATCCAACTACCTTGCGTGTAGGATCAATGGATGTTGGACAGTGGTTGCTCCCAACACATGACCGGGGATCAACTCAAGTTTTCGAAGCTTCGATTCAAACGACAAGGATCGGTAGCCTTCGGAAATAATGACAAGCTCAAAATCATCGGATCAGGTAATATTGAGCTTAACTCAAATTTTGTTATTCAAAACGTTTTATTAGTAGAAAATTTTCAATATAATCTATTTAGTGTAAGCCAATTGTGTGATAATAACTATAAGGTCATATTTCTAGAAAATGAATGCGTAATTAATACAAACGAAACCTCTAAAACAATTCTTAAGGGAACTAGAAATAACAACATTTACACTATTAACTTAACTAACTCCTCAACTAAGTGTCTTATGACACGGCAAGAGGAATCATGGTTATGGCACCGATGACTTGGTCACTCAAACCCAAGACTCATCCACAAGATGAGTCAGAGTGATTTAGTCAGAGGTTTGCCTAACCTCAACAACTTGGATAATAAAATATGTAATGCTTGTCAACAAGGTAAACAATCTAGGACACAACATCAACTAACTAGTCAAGAACGAACCAAAAGTGTGCTTGAGCTCCTACACATGGATCTATTTGATTCACACGGAGCTAAGTCACTTAACGGAAGTAAATTCTGCTTAGTCATAATTGATGACTATTCTAGATTTACTTGGGTTAGGTTCATCAAACACAAAAATGATACCCTAGATCAATTAATCAATCTATTTAAGTTAATAGAAAATCAACAAAACATTAAAATCAAAAGACTTAGGACTGATCATGGTGGTGAATTCGAAAACCATAGGTTTATAGAATTCTGTAACCTAAATGGATACCACCACGAGTTCTCTTGCCCTAGAACTCCACAACAAAATGGCCTAGTAGAACGCAAAAATAGAACCATACAAGAAGCCACTAGGAATATGTTAAATGAGTATAACCTACCCGATAGGTTTTGGGCGGAAGCCGTGAGTACGACATGCTATGTCCAAAATAGAATCCTTATGGTAAAGAGGCACCTTAAGACCTCATACGAGATTTATCACGATAAAATACCTAACATCAAATACTTTAGGGTATTTGGATGTAAGGTACATATCCTAAACACTAAGGATTACCTAGGGAAATTTACATCCAAAACCACGACCGGAATCTTTCTAGGATACTCGACTACAAGCAGAGCTTATAGAGTATATAACCACGACACCCTTAGAGTCGAGGAGACTATCAATGTAGTTTTTTATGAAGGACACGAACCTACAAAACCCTCGGCAACCCCAATTAGCGAGCCGATTCATACTAGACCTAACTCTGATCCGGAGATCAGGTCTAGTGTTAATCCTAACCTAAGTCAACCAAGTCACTCTATTGACCAAGTGATAGATGACTCCAACCAAACTAGAACTCAAACGAGTCATCCTATAAATCAAGTTGTAGACTCAAACACAAATCCAACTAGGACTCAAACGAATCATCCTATCGATCAAGTGATAGGTGATCCAAGTCTAGGAGTTTGAACTAGAGCCTCATACAGAAACCTTAGTCAAATATCTTTGATTTCTAAAATTGAACTCAAAACTATTGACCAAGCACTTCTTGATCCCGATTGGATTATTGCAATGCAAGAAGAGTTGGCTCAATTCACTAGGAACGAAGTATGAGAATTAGTACCACCACCTAAAGATAAAACAATCATTGGAACAAGGTGGGTGTTTAGAAATAAACTTGATGACAAAGGTGAAGTGGTTAGAAATAAAGCTAGACTAGTCGCTAAAGGGTTTAGTCAAGTTGAAGGTTTAGATTATGACGAGACCTATGCCCCAGTAGCTAGATTAGAGTCCATTCGAATGCTATTAGCATATGCAGCACATCGAGGATTTAAGTTGTTTCAAATGGATGTGAAATCTGCATTCTTAAATGGATACATTAAAGAAGAAGTTTATGTTAGTCATCCCCCTGGTTTCGAAAGTTTAGACAAACCTGATCATGTCCTTAGATTAAAGAAAGCTCTTTATGGACTTAAACAAGCTCCGCGAGCTTGGTACGAGAGACTTTCGATTTATCTTAAGTCCAAAGGCTTTAACCAAGGTGTAGTTGACCCAACCCTTTTCGTAAAAACTATAGGTAAAGACATATTCATAGCCCAAATCTACGTAGATGATATTATTTTCAGAACCACCAACTCAATCCTACTAAATGAGTTCATTTCACTTATGGAAAGTGAATTTTAAATGAATTTAGTAGGCGAGTTAAGTTTCTTCTTAGGTCTACAAATTAAACAAACTAAAGATGGAATATACCTACATCAACGCAAATATACTAGGGAATTAATTAAACGCTTTAGAATGCAAGACGCTAAAATTATTAATACCGCAATGACAACTAATGTGAATATAGAAGAAGATTTAATCGGAAACTCAATTGATTTAAAATACTATAGGAGCATAATAGGGAGTCTCCTTTACTTAACTGCAAGGCGACCTGATATCCTATTTGTAGTAAGTATGTGCGCAAGGTTCCAAAACGGTGCCAAGGAGTCTCACCTAACTCTAGTCAAGCGTATCCTTAGATATCTAAAGGGTACACTTAATGTCGGTATTTGGTACCCTAGATCTACCGAGTTTGAACTAACCGGCTACTCCGATTCGGACTATGCTGGTAGTAAGCTCGATAGAAAGAGCACGAGTGGTTGTTGTCAACTTCTCGGCTCGAGTCTAGTGAGTTGGTGCAGTAGGAAGCACAACACTGTGTTGCCTTATCTACCACCGAAGCCGAATACATCGCGATGTGTGAGTGTGTCACTCAGCTTCTTTGGATGAAGCACACTCTCCGCGATTTCAAGTTAGACTTTATGAACACAAAACTTCACGTAGATAACATTAGTTCAATTAATCTTACTAAGAATCCAATATATCACTCTAGGACCAAACATATAGAGGTCAAACACTATTTCATTCGAGAACATGTGGCCAACAGAGCCATACAACTCGAATACGTCGAATCAAAGTCTAACTTAGCAGACCTATTTACTAAACCCCTACCCGAAGCCGAATTTAGTCTATTAAGATGAAAATTGGGCATGTGCATAGTAGAATAGGAACTTGCAAATTATATTTTCTTACTACTATTTCTTAAATTTTCATTTTTATGGAACTAGCATAGGACATACCTTAGATATCATGCACCTATAGATTTAAGGAGCCAATACATCTCACAACACATAGGACTAATGTGTTTGTGTACTTAGCCACGTAGATGGGCGTGAGATGTTAGGACCTCACTCCTGGTTCCAGATGTAGAGCTAGTGCATTGTTATGAACCACAGAGTATAATCATACATACTAACCGGCTCTGACCAGGACTGGTTGATCTTTCATATCAATCAAGCCAAATATGAGTCGAACATTTTATAGATGAACTTATTTTCAGTATATTATTTTCAAAATAATGTGGAACATGCTTGGACTTTAAATTTAACACTTATTTTTTTTTTCCACACACACCCTCACTCTTTTCGATATATGGCAAAAGGGGGAGAAAAAGGCCAAAGTTAAGGGGTCAAAATTTTTTTTATAACTTTACTCTTACTTCATATTTAAACCAAAAGTTAACTCTAAGTTTTTGAAAACTTATTTAACTTTTAACAAAAGGAAGTAAAGGCCAAGTTAAGAGAATTTTTAACTTAAACTTATGTGTGCCGTCAACGTAAACATTATGCCGTTAATGCTTTACTTAAAGGGGAGAAAGGGCCAAGTTAAGAAGAACTCTTAACTTAAACATTTTACTAAGGCCAACTTTAAGTAATTACTTAAACCAACCCTCAAGGGGGAGGATTAAGGTCTTTCTTCAAGACTCACCCTCGGTCAAGGGGGAGGTTTCCTCAAGGGGGAGTACTTGAAGAAAATCCTTACTACTCCAACTTAATCTTCTTTATTTCTTGTTTGTTTCTATTGCACATTATTCTTCATGCTTGCTATTTACTTAACTTTGTATGTGGGTTTGCCATAAATCAAAAAGGGGGAGATTGTTGGTGCAGTAGGCACCTAAGTCGAACCTGAGTTTTGATTATAGCAAACGATATAAAGTTAAGCTCTTGTCGTTATCTCATGAGCTGAATCGAGTGTGCAGAAGATTGCTATAGCTGGAGCTGAAGGCTAGCGACACCCGGAGGAAGCCGCGGTGGTCGGGCGACACTCGAGTGAATTCGGAGGGAGCCGAAGGAATCGAGTGGAAGGCCGGAAGCAAAAGCAACACATAAGTATCGAGGTAAGCTCGTGTGTACGAGCGTAAGTGAGGTTGTATCCTCATTACGGGGATGATCTTAAGCGTAGATCCGACCAAAGACATCCTATAGATGGTCTAGGTCGAGATCGGACGGTCGACGACCATCGAAATTATGTTTTTGTTGAGCTAACTGGAGGACTCATTGCGTCAATCGATCGTTGGAGGTCGACTTCGTCGAGGACTTTGCCATCACGATCGATGATGGCCATCAGTCGACTGATGGTCAATGATCAGATTTGAGGAGTCAAGGCTTATCACCCCATTTCAAGGAGATTGGTGCTCAATTGTGATTGGCTAGGGTTTCTCTCGAAAAGGGGCTTAAAGGCTATAAAAGAAGGTCCTAACCTAGGGTTTTCTCATCAATTCTAAGTGCTCAAAAGCCTCTGCAACGCTGCGACTCTCTGACGACTCTCCAACAACGAAGTGCTGCCAACAACCCTAGTTTAAGTCCTATCTTCGAGTTGTTGGTATAATCTTAGTTTGTCATTTCACTTAATCTTGCAATTCGTTTGTTAATCGAGGCTTTCTACCGTTGCATTTTATTTTAATAGAAGAGAGGGCTTGTCTCTCTATCTTTTGCTTCGAAGGTTTTTATAATCGTAAAACTCCTACCTCCAACGAGGAGGAGTGTTTTAGTGAATTGCCCTCCGTACACGTTCTAGGATCATTAGGGCCTTGGAGTAGTGGCCGAAGGTTACGAACCAAGTAAAAAAACTATTTGTCTCATTTAGTTTTTATTTACATTTCCGCTGCATTTAATTGTCTACCGAACGATTTAAAAGAAAAAGTGTTTATCGCTATTCACCCCCCCTCTAGCGAACCGCCTCGATCCAACAATGTCCTATATGTGTGTGATATTAAGATATGTTAGGAAATGAATATGATATGATTATGAAATGAAAAATGATATGTTTATGAAATGAAATATGATATGTTCATGAAGTGAAATATGACATGTTATGAAATGAAGTATGATATGTTTATGAAATGAAATATGATATGTTCATGAAGTGAAGTATGACATGTTATGAAATGAAGTATGATATGTTTATGAAATGTAATATGATATGTTCATGAAGTGAAATATGAAATGTTATGAAATGAAGTATGATATGTTTATGAAATGAAATATGATATGTTCATGGAGTGAAATATGATATGTTATGAAATGAAGTATGATATGTTTGCGAAATGAAATAAGATATGTTATGATAAAAAAAACATATAAGTATTTTACCTTCTGCATGGCTTGTACCAGGACCCTAACAAGGTCCAAAGGGATGGGCTCCTAAGTTGCCCGAGGCCGACGGACTAATATCGAGCCTAGTATGGGTTTCTATGTATGATTGCCCCTAGGTCGACGGACTAAGATTGGGCCTAGTACGGGATGGGCTCCAAGATGCCCTAGGTCGATGGACTAAGATCGAGCCTAGGATGAGCTTCTACGCTATGACGATGACCCCTAGGTCGACGGACTAAGATCGGTCCTAGTAACCTAGTAGGTTCGAGACTTGCTACCTCGAGTCTATTTAGGGATGCACGCTATGATGATAATGATGTGGTACAATGCCGGGCCCAATATGTTGAGATTTATGTTTACGTACCTATAATATATGTTTTCAAAGAGCATCCTGCATATATTTACATGATATGATTGTTTTGTTCACATGTTATGATTGTTATGTTTACATGCTATGTTGCTATGTTACACATGTTGTATGTTATGTTTGATTATGTCATATATGTGCATGATATGTTGCTATGTTACACATGTTGTATGTTATGTTTGATTATGTCATATATGTGCATGATACGTTTCTATGTTACATATGTTGTATGTTATGTTTGGTATGTCATATATATGTTGCATGTCATATATATGTTGCTATGTTACACATGTTGTATGTTATATTTGATTATGTCATATATGTGCATGATATGTTGCTATGTTACATATGTTGTATGTTATGTTTGATTGTGTACATGATATGTTGCTATGTTATATATGTTACATGTTATGTTTGCTCATGTTACTTATGCTACATGTTATGTTTGCTTACGTCATATATGTTACATGTTATGTTGCTTATATGTTATGAATGTTACATGCCATGCTTAATGTCGATTTATGGTTTTTGTGAGTAGGACATGATCTTACTAAGCCTATGTGCTTATAGTTTATTTTTCCCTTGTACTGCAGATAAGGGTAAGGGATGGATAAACTAAAGGCAGCAGCAGGAGGGGCCAAGTGTGTGTGGTAGTGGCATGGTGGAGGAGATCTGTTATGTCCTTATAAATGTTTCCTTATGATGATGATGTCTATGGACTTGAACTAAGCACTATGTACTTATGAAATAATGATGCATGCTCTATGTTAAGAAGAAGTATCTATAAATGACGATGCATGTTTATGTTCAAAAGAAAAAAAAAGTGTCTAAAGTCTTCCGCTGTAAGCAGTACGATGTATGTATGTACGGTCGCGTCACGCGCCGCCCCTCCGGACCCTAGGAAAGGGCGGGCGTGACACAACACCCTTCCCAGCTCTTTTCCAGCCTTGGCCGACGCCCAAAAGCTTCCTTTTCCCTCTCCTTAGGTGGTGGAAACAAGATATAGGGTTTCCCTTGGTGTCTTGGTTGTTTTCCACCATCTTCTCCTTCATCTAGTTGGCCGGCGGCAAGGATAAGCTTGGTTCCTTGTTGGTTGTTTCTAGTGAGGAGAAAAACCTTGTTTCTATTCTTCCTCTTGCTTTGGAAGAGCAACGAAGGAAGATTTGGCATCTAGGAGCTTCGACTTTTGGTGGATCGTCGCCCACATGACGTCCAAAAGGAGGAAGGTCATACATTAGAAGATCGAGAGGTATACCTATTCTACTTTCTTCTTTTTTTTGTTGCTTGTTTTTGTTTTTCAATTATAAGCATGTTATAAATCTGTAAATGGATAAATAATACTTGGATCAAGAGCATAAACACAAAAACCGGCGATCTGGACATTGTCTATTCCGCGGCTTCTCGTAGAATAGAGGATGGTCGCTTGAACAACTAGTTTGTTCAAGTGACCTCTCTAAACGAATAGCATGACGATGGCTTGGTTGTTTGGGCAATCCCTTTTGTCTAGGATTAAATTTTTAATCCGGGGACATCGAAGGGATCTCCATGAAGGAAGCTACCGAGGTGAAGTGGGAAGCGAAGTTTCCCCTCACGGACTCGATAAGCTAAAACCATTAAATTGGTATGAGAGCTTCCGGGGCAATTCCCTTCACATTTATCATTGTATCCATGAATTCCAAAATGTTTTGTGATTCTCTTCTCGTATCCATGGAGTAGATTCTCTTATTCTAGGATTAGAGAGTAGTTTATGTTGAGTAGAACATTGCAATTTCTAATATGTTTCTTGAAATCGTATTTCTAGTTGAATGATTGTTTAGATATATAGCTTTGTGTTTTGGTTTTTTATCTTCTGTGTGTAGACGATACAAGGGGTGACAGTCCTTGCATCACAAATTTAGGGGATATTAGGAAGAACCTAAGGGTTGGCCTCATCACTTGCAATTGTGGTTAGAAGGATGCGATAGAGTCGGTACTGTATCTCGTTTCTGACTCATCACAGGGATTGATTCGACATCCTCGTACCGACTATCCCGTCCTGAGGCCAAGGGATGACCTGGCATGGCAGAGGTAGCTTCCAATAGATGCGAAGGCTCATCAGGGGAGTGTATGATGTCCTTTCGACAAATCCCTAGTTAGAATGTCTGGATACATTCAATTGATAGCATGTTCGGCGATACACAAACAAAACCGAAATCCTAGAATCCCATCAAAATCCTCATAGCAAACCCTCTCTTCTTCTGTGTGACACCGTACTAGAGTTTAGTCCATCGACAACCTTCACAATCACAACCTTTAGATCTGATCTCCGAACAATAACATCCACCGAATAGATTGATATTCGAATCTCAGTCCCTATGGGATTGATAAATTTTTTTATTACTTGATGACATTCATGCACTTGCAAGAATTGAGTGTTAGCATGAGCTTCGAGTCCTCAACGGTCTCCGTCGCAAGATTTGAGGTCACGTTCGTGTGCATCAACTACTAGGCAAAATTCAGCCCGAATGTAGGTTATAAAAGCAGCTCGTGGAGATGGTTTTTGGCAAGGTTTCTTCAGGCAATTTGGAGGGGATTTGCTGCTACAATCCAGACCTTCAAGGCTATTCTCAAGCAACCAAAAGAAAGCAATCAAAGATCTCTTGTAAAGTGTTTTTCTTTACTTGTATTATATTTCAAACTTGTATTTGCTTGCATTTGTTGTATTACTTTATGTAATCACTTGTACGAGGTTTCTCCACCTCCAACATGTTGTGGAGAAGGAGTATTACTGATTAGTGGTGTTGGTTGCATCGCTAGAGCTCATTTGAGCTCACCCCGTGGAGTATGAACCTTGAGGTTCCGAACCACGTTACATTCTTGTGTATTTGTGTTTGTCTTCATTTTTGTTATTGCTATTATATATATTCCACTGCACATAACAAGCTTTGTAGAGAAGAATACGAACAAATTCCATTGATGTACGAAATGCTATTCACCCCCTCTAGTGACGATCAATTCCCCAACAAGTGGTATCAGAGCGAGGTTGCTATTCAAGGTTTAACAACTAAGGGAGCATGCTAGAGGGAATAAGATGGAATTTGAAGAAAAAGTGGGATGGGACATCAACACTCTGGTCCCATATGGAATCTATGGACGAGAAGGCTTCAATTCATGGAAGGGAAGGATTGAAGACTTCATCATGATTAGGGAGTTTAAAGAATGGTCCGTCTTGATGGAAGGATTTAATTATCCATGAGGGCCAAAGGGAGGTTTCCTCAAAATGAAGAAGTGGATCGGGGAACAACTCCAAGAATTTGAGAAAAAACAAAGGTAATAAAATTCTTGGTTGATTTGATCCCTAATGACATCTTGTGTTGCTTAGGTGAATACAAGGATGCTAAGGAGCTGTGGAGTGAGTTGGAAAAATATCATGAAGATCTATCACCGACTCAAGAAGAGGAGGGCAAAGAAGAATGCTCTTGATCACAAGAAAGTGAGGATACAGAGGTTGATAGGGAATCAACATCCGGATCAGAATAGGTGGAAGAGGTAGAAGTAGAAGAAGCTTTCACTTCAAGGATTGAGGGGGAGGAGAGAATTTCCACACTGGATCAAACTCAAGAGGAGCCATCTACCTCCGATCGAGAAGATGAAGAAGTCCAAAATTCCACCACCATTGACCTAGGTAACTCAAGCAAAATAATTCAAAATAAAAAATCATATTATGTGTTTTGAGTGTAGGGAATATGAGCACTATAAGAGCAATGCCCTAAAAAGGTTAAGAAGGCTCCACCGGTTCCAAAGGTCAAGGAGACCAGAGCCCCAACCATTAAGATCGAGGAGCACATAGTGTGCTTCAAGTGCCTTCAAAGAGGACATTATAGGAGCCAATGCCCAGGGGAAAACTAACCAAGGGCCAAGAAGAAGCATCAAATGTAGGGGGAGCTAAGGTAAACCCCAAGGTAACCTTTAAGTATGATTCCTCTTCAATTAATAGTCAAAAGCATGCTAGGAACAATTTTAATGCTATTGCTATTACTTATGAACAAAAGCATTCTAGGAATAATAGGCTTTATTGATCAGGGGCTAAGCATGTTGATTTTAGGGATAATGACAAGTCTAAAAATAATGACTCTAGACCTATTTCAACCAAGGAAAAATTTGAGACTAAAGTCCCTAGAAAAATCCTACCTAAGGAGTCTATTAGGAAGGTAGAAAATCATCTAGGCTTTAACTCCAAGAACCATAGACATATGCCTAGGAAGTCTCATTCCCAAAGAATAAATTAAAAGTTAAAATTGGGAAGATTAGAACTAGAGAACCAAGCCTTGAGGTCAAGGCTTGAGAAAATGGAGAAGACCCTTGCAAGGATGCAAAATTCAATTAAAGGGTCAAATGGTCAAAATAAAAGGCCTAGGAAACAAGAACCCTCAAGGGGCAAGAAAGGTTTGGGTCACAAACCTAAGCCCAAGAAGAGTTATCATAATGTTCCATTCGATTATGGAACTAAACCTAGGTCTAGGAAAGTCATGGTTACTAGGGAAGTCATCCCTAAGAGTAACCAAGGTGTGTGTCTAGTGGCAAGGGGTTCGAAGAAACCTAGGAAGGCCACTAAGAAGGTTACAAGGGGAGTCACTCCTAGAGCTAACCTAGGTAAGATGATAATGAACAAGGCTACTAAGCCTAGAAGGGTCATTAGGAGGGTATCTAGGGAGGTTATCCCTAGGGAATACCTAGTAAACCCAAGGAACTCAAATAGGTTTTGGGTTCCTATGAGCGAGATAGATTCATGCTAAATGGGTTAGGTTGTGCCAACTTTAAATGTATGGGTACTTAACCTAACCATGGTAAAGGTGCCACTTTAGGATATTTTCAAGCTTATGGGTACCTTGGAAATATGTTTGAATGTAAATCCTAAAAGGATTTTAGGATGTACGAATATCACTTAAGAAGTTTGATAATTTGATCAAATTTGCACAATTTAAGTCTTAGGGTCATGGTGTGCCATCTTGGGTTTTTGGCACACTTGAGGGATTAGTAATAATATGGCAAAATGGAATTAATCATAACAAATAGAAATTAATTTTAAAATTTAGGTATTATATACCTCTATATATTTTATTTTCTATGATTGATTTGTCATATGTAATGTCATGACATCATATCTATTTTTATAATTTATATGTCAAGATCATGCTTAGGTTGTAGTCTTAATGTCATGTATGCTTAGGTTATATCATATGTCATGATATCATGACCATTGCCCATGATTATTTATGTCATCATTTATGCCATGATCATTCATGTATTTAAAGTAATTAAAATTGATTTAAGGACTATTGCATGACATGATGTCTTAAGGGAATCAAGTAGTATTTCCCTAGAAAATGCATGAAACCCTAGTTGAGGATGAACATAACTCACATTTCATATCACATTGACATGTGTGTGTATTGATATACCATAGACACATGTGAAATGCTAGGAAATGAGTTAAGTTCAAGGTGCATAGTTTTTGCATATAGATGAACATAAACTCAACTCATACCATGGATGAATCATGAGGAAAGCTTATGACAAGTCATGTGCATTAAGCACATAGACCATGGTTCAAAATAAGGTTTTAAAAATATTTCAAAATCATTTTGAAAAACCTTGGTGTAGTCTATCTTTTGATAGAAGTCACCATTGATGATATTGATAAAAAGTGAGCTCAAAACAATGAAGTTTTTCTCATTTTTTGAACATTGTATCAATTTCACTACTTTGTGGGTAAATTATTTTTCATATATTTTTCACCCATAATGTGTGTTATAATTATTATACATATGAATTTTTGTGATTTTTTTATTTATGTATAATTACTTATGATTTTTGAAAATTCAGATTATGAAACTAAAATTCTACATTTGCAGATATCAGTTGACTGCCGCTTGAGGGCAGTCGACTGATTACTGTCAGAGTCGACTACCAACACTGATTTCGAGTAAACAAGGATGTTTAAACCATGTTTTAGCTATGTTAGGTTACCCTAACTACTCCTGACCATAGGATATGCCTTGGAAAGCATTAGAAAGGGTGAAAATCCATTGGATATGGATTAGGAGAGTTGTTTAGGGTGTATATCAATTTTAAGGTATGTGAAAGTTCGAGTTTAAACTTTTGACCTTTATTTTGATGGTCACGCTCGCGCTCAACACCTGCAAGTGCACGGATGTTATCAAATAATAAATAGATTTATCGATCCCACAGGGACTGAGATTTGAATACCGATCTATTTGGTGGATGTTATTGTTCGGAGATCAGATCTAAAGGTTGCAATTGTGAGGGTTGTCGGTGGACTAAACTCTAGTACGGTGTCACACGGAAAAAGAGAGGCTTTGCTATTAGGATTTTGATGGGATTCTAGGACTTCGATTTTGTTTGTCTATCACATAACATGCTATCAATTGAATGTATCTAGACTTTCTAACTAGGGATTTCTGGAAAGGACATCATACACTCCCCCGATGAGTTTTGCATCTATCGGAAGCTACCTTTGCCATGTCAGGTCATCCCCTGGCCTCAGGATGGGATAGTTGGTATGAGGATGCCGAATCGATCCCTGCAGATAGTTGGTACGACATTACCGACTCTATCTCATCCTTCTATCCACAGTTGCATGCGATGAGGCCAACCCTTAGGTTGCTCCTAATATCCCCTAAATTTGCAATACAAGGACTATCACCCCTTCTATCATCTACACACAGAAGATAGAAAACCAAAACACAAAACTATAGATCTAAACTATCATTCAACTGCAAATACGATTTCAAGAAACATATTTAAAATAGCAATGTTCTACTCAACACAAACTACTCTCTAATCCTAGAATAAGAGAATCTACTCTATGGATATGAGAAGGTAATCACAAAACATTATGGAATTCATGGATACAATGATAAACGTGTAAGAAATATGAATTACAAGGCAATGAGACCCTTCTATCTGACGTTGAGGTACAGAATTTGGATACCCGGCGTAGTTCTTCTTTCCCGTTGTGAGTCCCCGAAGATTTTTAGGACTTCAGAGTTCTGTCCCAAGCATCGTGCCTCCTTGTCATCACCCCTAGGGTTAGGGTGGAGCTTCCATTATAAAGACATCATGTCGGATTGCTGCAAAATCTAGAAAAATCCCTAATCGCGTCAATATGCCTAGCCACCACATGACCGTGTGAAAACACATGGTCTGGCTGTGTCGGGATGTGGCAGTCGTTTTCGCCCTTTAAACATGACCGTGTGTTGACACACACCCTAATCGTGTTCCCTTCTGCGTCCAACTATAAAATGCCCTTATTTTGCTCCGAAAGTGCACCTTTTCCCATGAAATGCTATCCTGCACACAAAACTACAAAGAGCATATCTCCGAACCAAAAAATAGGAAATGCATGCAAAACAAAGTGAAATATATTGGTGCAGTGGGCACCTAAGTCAAACCTGAGTTTTGATTATAGCAAATGATACAAAGTTAAGCTCATATCATTATATCACGAGCTGAATCGAGTGTGCAGAAAAGTGCTAAAGCTGGAGCTGAAGGCTGGCGACACCTAGAGGAAGATGTGGTGGTCAGGCGACACTCAAGTGACTTCGGAGGGAGCCGAAGGAATCGAGTGGAAGGTCGGAAGCAAGAGAGACAAAGTAAGTATCGAGGTAAGCTTATGTGTGTGAGCAAAAGTTGTTGGTGCAATCGGCCCAGGTTGACTCGAGTTTGACTCGAGCAGTACCTTGATAGTATTTTGATGATAGACAAAACTCATGACATGGGATTGTCATGGGAAAGTCCAACATGGGGTTGGCATGGAAAATCCAAGCATGGAGCTTAGTGTGGAAGTCCAAGGGGGAAGCCTTGGCATGGGAAAGTCCAAAGCATTGCGAAGCCGTGTGCTTGGTGCTTGCCATGGGAAAGTCCAAAGCATTGTGAAGCCGTGCGCTTGATGCTTGGCATGAGAAATCCAAAGCATTGCGAAGCCGTGCGCTTGGTGCATGGTGAGAAATGCATTGCAAAGTCGTGCGCTTGGTGCATTTGGGAAGTCTTGAGAACTTGGCAAGTTCACTAGGCTCGGGTCCTTGAGTCGGTGAAGGATGACATTGCGAAGCCGTGCGCTTGGTGCATCCGAGGGACCGCTGGACGGGGAGCGAATGGAGTGAGCCCAAACGGAAGCATACTTCTAGGGCATGAGACGTGAAGGATGGCGTTGCGAAGTCGTGCGCTTGGCGCATCCGAGGGACGTAGGCCGAGGGAAGAGAGCTTCGGTGGGGAACTCCATGAGGGATAAGGTGGACTTGGCCAAGTGGCTAAGACTAAGTGTCGGATGTCCAAATAACTTTGTGTTAGGTGTCGGTCATTGCTCAGGTTGTATGGGTTCGACCGGTGTTCGGTGAACCAAGTCGGATGATCGATCATTTAGGGAGGCGATCATTGTTGGGAGAATCGATCGTCGAGGGATGATAGTCGTGATGACCTTTGTGCAGACGCAGAATGGAGTCGAGCTTCGCCGACACTCGTCGATGGATGATCGATCGGTGATGGGTGTCATCGATCCAATCGATGTGTGATCCGTTGGAACTTAACGAATGTGGATGTGGCCATTGTGAGACAACGACTACGGGACCAGTCGACTGATGGTCACGATCAGTCGACTGATGGGCGCAAAATCAGCTTGATGCAGGTTATAAAAGGAGCTCAAGAGGGAGGATTTCGCCAAGACTTTTGTGAAGCTATTGGAGGGGAATTGCTGCTGCATTCCAGACCTTCAAGAGTCATCTAAAGCAAGCTACAAGCAAAGGGTTCAAAGCAAGCATTGTAAAGTGTTCTTTACGTGTATTTTGTATTTGTCTTTGTATTGCTTGTATTTTATATATTACTTGTTGTAATAACTTGTGAGAGATTTCTCCACCTCCGACGTGTAGTCGATAAGGAGTGTTGTTAGTGTCGTGCGCATAACACGAGCTCGTTGAGCTCACCCCGTGGAGTAGGAACCATTCGGTTCCGAACCACATATATACTTGTGTATTGATTATGCTTGTGTTGTTATTATTTCTATTGTTATTCCGCTGCGTATATTAACGACACTTGTAGACAAGCACACGAGAACGAACAAATTCCACCATCCAACGATCGAGGGCTATTCACCCCCCTCTAGCCGACCATTTCGATCTCCAACATAAGTGAGGTCATATCCTCACGGGGATGGCCTGAAGCGTAGATCTAACCAAAGATATCCCATGGATGGTCTAGGTCAAGATCGGACAGTTGGCGACCATCGAAATTATGTTTTTATTAAGCTAACTTGTGATTTCAGCAAGCATCAGTCGACTGCCAACAATAGCCACTCAACTACCTTAAATTAGTCGACTACCCAGTGTTGCGACTCGACTGACATTACCATCAGTCGACTGATGATGGCCATCAGTCGACTGATGGTCAAGGATCAGCTTCGAGGAGTCAAGCCTTATCACCTCATTCCAAGGAGCTTGGTGCCTAATTTTGATTAGCTAAAGACCCATTCAATGAGGGTCTCAAAAGCTATAAAAGGAGGGCTTCTCTAAGGGTTTTTCATCAATTCTAAATGCTTCCAAGTGCTTCCGATATGCTACAACTCTCCGACATCCCTACGACGAAGCGCTACAGACACGACGACTAGAGCTCAATCTTCTTCATCTACGAGTCATCGGTAAAAGTGTTTTTATAGTTTCAATATGTACTTAGGTTCATTATCATGTTTTTATTGTAACAAGAAGAGGAGGAGTGTCCCTCTATCTCAATCCTTTTCGTGGTTTTTGTTTTCGATTAACTCCTACCTCCAACGAGGAGGAGTTCGTTAGTGATTTGACCTCCGTGCGTGGTCAAGGACCACTAGGGCCTTAGAATAATAGTCGTAGGCTACGAACCAAGTAAAAACCCTCTTGTCTTCTTTAGTTTTGTATTGTTTTATTCTTTCCACTGCGTAACTCATGTATCGAAATGAACAAAAGTTTTTATCGCTATTCACCCCCCTCTAGTGATCCGCTCGATCCAACAATTGGTATCAGAGCCGAGGGTGCTAAGATTTGGTGAAACCACCAATCTAGCTTTTCTACAGATTTTTTTTATTTTTATTTCTGTTTATTTCATTTTCTTAAAGCTCTTTCATTCGTTGAGTTTTTCTCCCGCACTACTAATCCAAGACGCGAGTCTTGGTACATTTCGCTCGTTTGTGTCATTGCTAGGTTTTCTTTTTTTTTTCTCTCTCCCTTCATTTTCTTGCTCTTTTTGTGTCGATGGCCCATCTCGAGGGTTTTAGCACCGTCCAACCTCCATTTTACAATGAAGATGACTTCCGTTATTGGAAGGGTCGGATGAAGTGCTTCCTTAAGACCCAAATCGAGATGTGGATCATAATCCAAATGGGATTCACACTTACGACTAACGAAGTGGGTGAACCTTTAGATTTTGACCAATGGACAAATGCTACAAAAAGACAAGTTGAAGTCGATGCCAAGGAGACTCAAATCCTCCAATGCGGCTTGTCCAAGGAGTAGCTTAATCGCGTCGGCCCATTCATCAGTGCCAAAGACTTATGGACAAAGTTGGTCGAATTACACGAAGGGACCGACGAAGCCAAGGTATGTAAGCGTGATCTTATTTTCAATAGGTTGTATAATCTAAAAATACAAGAACACGAGACGGCGACACAATTCCACGCTCGGGTTCAAGATATCATCAACAACCAACATGCAATCAGACAAAAGGTCAAAAATCGTGACCTTATCAGGTATGTACTAAACTCATTTCCTATGACTACCTTGTGGGCATCCATGGTCGATGCCTACAAGGTCTCTAAGGATCTTTCAAAACTTAGATTAAATGAATTGTTTTCGGATTTCGAACTCCATAAACAGTCTAACTCAGAACTCGAAAAGGGTATAGCACTTTTTGTAGGATCGAAGAAGAAGATCGCGAGCAAGCCACCCCCGAAGGAGGAAGAAGATGAGTCCGATTTGGAGGTTGACCCAGAATTGGAGACTGAACTAGTCAACCTAGTTCGGAGGATGGTCAAGGGCCGAAAGCGAACCGTCACTCGACCCAATGAAGGTAAGCCTAAAAGTTCTAATGTTAGGTGTTATGAATGCAACAAGTTTGAACATATCAAGTCCGAATGTCCGAAGCTCAAGAGCAAAGCACCGAAACACAAGAAGACACTCAACGCTATGTGGGAAGAAGCGTCAGAGGAAGAAGACGACGATCACATCTTCATGGCTAAACTAGATGAATTGGAGATGGAGTCTGAACTGGAGCATGAGTCTGAACCCGAAGATGAATCGGACTACGAAGCTTTATTCAAGACAAGCCACGGATCAACATCCGGTTCAAGAGATACACTTAAGGTAGGTTGATCTCTTATTAGTACTCTTTACAGTGTGATTAAATTCTTAACTAGGAAATTAGCTAAGTCTGAGTCCATGATCGAGACTGTTGGGTTTCCGGCACCGCGGCGAGTGTGTATTCGAACATGTTTCGTAAACATGTGCGCAGTGGAAGAAATAAAAGTAATAAATCTAATTTATTACATCACACACACCACACGCATGCATAGTACAACATGTGTAGACATAACCGTAGTTTCAAATTTTGCAATAAAAGGAAATTATTCTACGTATACCTGACGTATCACGTGTAGCGGGAAAGGCATCAACCAGAGCGACTCTCGCTAGAATCGCCTCTATCTGTATCCACGCCAACTTCAAAAATCCACGAGCCTCGTCTTCTTATGAGTCACTAGTCTCATGTCGAAGACGATGTGATTGAGAGAAGATCACAATCCAAATCAAAATTCGGATTCAAAAATGAGTCCCAAAAACTTGCTTCTCCGGAGAGATATTCGTCAACCGTTTGACGAATCTTTCGTCCTCCGACAATGAGGATTACTGGAGATCGAATCCCCGACAAAGTTACCACTGTCGGAGCTCTAAACGTCGTCCAAACGACGCTCCGACACGAAGGAAACAAGCTGTCCAAAAAACTGGACAGCTTGGTGGAGGATGTTGTGCCGGCCAAATAAGGAAAGCTAGGTGCTCACCTTGTCGCCGGAGTCAAGGAAGATCACTGGAGTGTCGCCAGAGGATCGCCGGTAGGATCTTGGACGCCGGCAACAGTTTGGATGGTGGCACAAGGCTGGGCGGCAACCAAGGTTGGGTGGCACAATGAGAAGAGAGGGAAGGGGGCGACAACTTCATTAGGGTTGGGGCTTTCTCAAAAACCTTAAGACCTATTTTATAGAGAACAAATTCTCCTAATGGTTATTGGTTCATAACCAAAAACCGTTAATCCGCTACATTAATTTAAGTTAAAATAAACCAAACCGATTTGGTCTATTTTGAGTTAAAACGAACTGAACCAACTTTGGTTCATTCGTTTAAAACAAACCAAACCCTTTTGGTTTATTCTTCACCATTGGATTAGAACCAAACCAATTTGATTCATCCATTATGTCTTCGTAAGTCATGGCCCATCCATACTTCCATTGCGACTGAAACAATTTCATGCTCGCTCAATGTTTGGTCCAACCAAACGTAGTTTCTCTCGGTCTGAGAATCTCATTCTCAAGCTCATTTTAAATCATCGGATTATGCTCGTTGTGCGTGTGACCAAATATGTTCTCGGTTTATGTTGGTCGTCTATAATTAACCATTAATTATAGAACGATCATGAGTGGCACCTAGTAGTACATCATGATCCCAAATTAACCAAAAAGATCAACGGTTGATCCAGAACTATTTCTGAAATCCTTCAGCAGCTACAATGAATCGTGCCCCATTCCCTTTATGCATCTTATACCCACTTGGTTCAGGACATGGTCTATAGTGTCAGTCCCCACTAGGTTGACTACGTCACACCTAACCCAAGTATCATTTCCTAGTCCTACGGATTCTAGTTACTGCACATGTATCTAAGAGTACCTTACTCTAAACATGTAATGCTTTGGCCAAAGACTTTAGTAACAATCCGACGAGAGGCCATGGGTATACATCTCCTCGCAAGGAGTTGTGAATCCTTTATAGGCTATTCAAACACCTTCAATCACTTCGACTTATTCCCAATCATCCCGGGTCCACATCTCCTCAGAGATGCTTGCTTAAGATGTCAAAGCATAAGTCTTCATGATCAAGATGACTTGAATACTGTAAGTCAAAGGAACATCGCACTTAAGCTACAGTAAGAACTTCATTGACATATCTATATATGTAGAGAACCATATGAAGTCTTACAACTAGTCACTCCAATGAACTAGTTACCATAACTAGCATTCACGATTAACTCCAGACATCACAATGTCTCAAGCTAGTGAGAATCATCTGCTTGGATACACCAAGGAGTATACCTCGTGCTAGTCTCGACAGAATTGATGGTGTCCCAATCCATCAATTCATCGACTAGGGATAATTCCAATACATCACAATTACACATGTAGAGATACTCACTAGTTGTGATCCAATCATAAATTCTCTCATGCTGTGAATCGTATCGGGAAAATTCAATAAATGAGTATAAGATCTAATCAAATACATGAAAATATGTATACTCAAATAGTGAATCTTCATTTATCATATAAATGGTTCAAACATAAGGCGATTGCCTTAGGACATCTCTCATATAACCCTGGTTGAGGAGGTTAAACTCCTCAAACACGAGGTCTCCCTAACCTCTTCGACTAGTCAAGTTCGAGAGGAGGACTCAACTCGAGTTGAAAAGCTCGAAGTTGAGAACTCACTCTTGAAAAGTTAAGTCGAAGATCTTAGGAACATGTTGGAAAGGTTTACTTTGGGATCCAATAGACTTGACCTCCTACTTGGATAGCAAAGGGTCGTGTACAATAAGGCCGGACTAGGGTTTAGTTCAAATACGACCAACAAGTTGTATATGTCGATTGTAAGTCGACATAAAAAACATGTCCAAGCATGGGTCCCTAAGACCGCTTTGATATCAAACTTAGGATCCAACTAGTATTGGATTCTCAAGGACCAAATCCACTATGTGGAGAGACCGAACCGATTCAACGGTCCAGGGGGAGCCAATACAAAACTTGTTTGTGCTTTAACTTAGAAATTGCATCCTTAGGTTCTTTATTTATTTTGATTTTTCTTTTTAGAATGGTTAGATAGGACTATAACTCGTCAATACTTGGTAACATAGTACCAAGATGCGACAAGATGATAGTATGCTAGGAAAGCGGAGTCTGGTGTATTCGGGCTAGATAAGGCGTATCTAGTTCGGTGCACTTGACCGAGTGGAACTAGCTGAAGCTACTTCGCCGTATCCTAGACTAGTTAGACCAGGAAGTGATCTTAGGTGAGTCAAGTCTCTATTTTCTTGAAAATGGCTTTGTCTAAGGAAGTTGTCATTTTTTCGATCAAAGAAGGCCCCTGTGCCTCGCCATGACCTGGAAGCCATGATCTTGAAAAGGTGACTTGATGAGCTTAAGGTCAAATTCGAATCTAACGCAAGGTTGACAAATGTTCAAATCATTAAATTTAAATCAAGTAAAATTGGAAGACATCTCACAAGAACATATAAGGTTAACATGCTTGATCATGTAGACATGGGTGAGATGATTTAGGTTTAATAATTTACAACCAACCTTTAGGAATTCCAATATCTGATCCAACTACCTTGTGTGTAGGATCAATGGATGTTTGACAGTGGTTGCTCCAGACACATGACTGGGGATCAACTCATGTTTTTGAAGCTTCAATTCAAATGACAAGGATCGGTAGCCTTCGGAAACAACGACAAGTTCAAAATCATCGGGTCAGGTGATATTGAGCTCAACTCAAACTTTATTATTCAAAATGACTTATTGGTAGAAAATTTCCAATATAATTTACTTAGTGTAAGACAATCGTGTGATAATAACTATAAGGTCATATTTTTAGAAAATGAATGCGTAATTAATACAAATGAAACCTCTAAAACAATTCTTAAAGGAAACAAAAATAACAATATTTATACTATTAATTTAACTAACCCCTCAACCAAGTGTCTTATGACATGGCAAGAGGAATCTTGGTTGTGGCACCGACAACTCGGTCCCTCGCACCCAAGACTCATCCAAAAGATGAGTCAGAGTGACTTAGTAAGAGGTTTGCCTAACCTCAACAACTTGGATAATAAAATATGTAATGCTTGTCAACAAGGTAAATAATCTAGGACACAACATCAATTAACTAATCATGAACGAACCAAAAGTGTTCTTGAGCTCCTACACATGGATCTATTTGATTCACATGGAGCTAAGTCACTTAATGAGAGTCAATTTTGCTTAGTCATAATTGACGACAATTCTAGATTTACTTGGGTTAGGTTCATCAAACACAAAAGTGATACCCTTGATCAATTAATCAACCTATTTAAACTAATAGAAAATCAACAAAACCTTAAAATCAAAAGACTTAGGAGTGATCATGGTGGTGAATTCGAGAACCACAGGTTTATAGAATTCTGTAACCTAAATGGATACCACCATGAGTTCTCATGCCCTAGAACCCCACAACAGAATGACCTAGTAGAACATAAAAATAGAACCCTACAAGAAGCCGCTAGGACAATGTTAAACGAGTATAACCTACCCGATAAGTTTTGGGTAGAAGCCGTTAGTGCGGCTTGCTATGTCCAAAATAGGATCCTTATGATAAAGAGGCACCTTAAGACCTCGTACGAGATTTATTACGATAAAATACCTAACATCAAGTACTTTAGGGTATTTGGATGTAAGGTATATATCCTAAACACAAAGGATTACCTAGGGGAATTCACATCCAAAACCTCTACCGGAATCTTTTTAGGATACTCGACTACGAGTAGAGCCTATAGGGTATATAACCATGACACTCTTAGAGTCGAAGAGACTATTAATGTAGTGTTTGATGAAGGACACAAACCTACAAAACCCCTAGCAACTTCAATTAGTGAGCCGATTCATACTAGACTCAACTCCGATCTTGAGATCGAGTCTAGTATTAATCCTAACCTTAGTCAACCGAGTCATCCTATCGACCAAGCGATAGGTGACTCTAACCCAAGTCAAACTAGGACTCAAACAAGTCATCCTATCGACCAAGCGATAGGTGACTCTAACCCAAGTCAAACTAGGACTCAAACGAATCATCCTATCGACCAAGTGATAGGTGATCCAAGCCTAGGAGTTTGAACAAGAGCTTCATACCGAAACCTTAGTCAAATCTCCTTGATTTCCAAAATTGAACCCAAAACCATTGACCAAGCTCTTCTTGATCCCGATTGGATTATTACAATGCAAGAAGAGCTAGCTCAATTTACTAGGAATGAAGTATGGGAATTAGTATCACCACCTAAAGATAAAACAATCGTTGGAACAAGGTGGGTGTTTCAAAATAAACTTGATGATAAAGGTGAAGTAGTTAGAAATAAAGCTAGATTAGTTGCTAAAGGGTTTAGTCAAGTCGAAGGTTTAGATTACGATGAGATCTATGCCCCAGTAGCTAGATTAGAGTCCATCTGAATGTTATTAGCATATGTTGCACATCGAGGATTTAAGTTGATTCAAATGGATGTAAAGTCAACATTCTTGAATGGATATATTAAGGAAGAGGTTTATATTAGTCAACCCCCTGGTTTTGAATGTCTAGATAAACCCGACCATGTCCTTAGATTAAAGAAAGCTCTCTATGGACTCAAACAAACTCCTCGAGCTTAGTACGAGAGGCTTTGGATTTATCTTAAGTTCAAAGTATTTAACCAAGGTTTAGTCGACCCAACACTCTTCGTAAAAACCGTAGGTAAGGAAATATTTATAGCCCAAATTTACATAGATGATATCATTTTTGGAACAACCAATTTGATCCTACTAAACAAATTCATTTCACTTTTGGAAAGTGAATTTGAAATGAATTTAGTAGGTGAGTTGAGTTTCTTCTTAGGTCTACAAATTAAACAAACTAAAGATGAAATATACTTACACCAATGCAAATATATTAGGGAATTAATTAAATGCTTTGGATTGCAAGACGCTAAAATTATTAATACCCCAATGGCAACAAATGTAAATATAGGAGAAGATGTAACCGGAAATTCAATTGACTAAAAATACTATAGGAGCGTGATAGGGAGCCTCCTTTACTTAACTGCGAGCCAACCTGATATCTTATTTGCAGTAAGTATGTGCGCAAGGTTTCAACCCTGTGCCAAATTATCTCACCTAACTCTAGCTAAATGTATCCTTAGATATCTAAAGGGTACACTTAACGTCGGTATTTGGTACCCTAGATCTACCGAGTTCGAACTAATCGACTACTCTGACTCAGACTATGTCGGTAGTAAACTCGATAGAAAGAGTACGAGTGGTTGTTGTCAACTTCTTGGCTCGAGTCTAGTGAGTTGGTGTAGTAGGAAGCAACACTGTGTTGTCTTATCTACCACCGAAGACGAATACATTGCGATGGGTGAGTGTGTCACTCAGCTTCTTTGGATGAAGCAGACTCTCCGAGATTTTAAGTTAGACTTTACAAAATCTAAAATTCACATAGATAACATTAGCTCAAATAGCCTAACTAAAAATCCAATATGTCACTCTAGGACCAAACATATAGAGGTCAAACACCATTTCATTCGAGAACATGTGGCCAACGGAGCCATACAACTCGAATACGTTGAATCGAAGTCCAACTTGGCAGATCTATTTACTAAATCCCTACTCGAAGTCGAATTCAGTCTATTAATATGAAAATTGGGCATGTGCGTAGTAGAGTAGCAATTTACAAATCATATTTTCTTATTACTATGTTTTACATTTCATGCTCATTGAACTAGCTTAGGATATACCTTAGATATTATGTACCTATAGATTTAAGGAGCCAATACATCTCACAACACATAGGACTAATGTATTTGTGTACTTAACCATGTAGATGGGCGTGAGATATTACGACCTTACTCCTGGTTCCAGATGTAGAGCTAGTGCATCGCCATGAACCATGGAGTATAATCATAAAATATTAACCATCTCTGACCAGGACTTGTTGATCTTTCATATCAATCAAGTCAAATGAGAGTTGAACATTATATAGATGAGCTTATTTTTAGTATATTATTTTTAAAATAGTATGGAACATGCTTGGAGTTGAAACTTTAACTTAATACTTATATTTTTTTCAAAACCCCCCACTCTTTCCGATATATGGCAAATGGGGGAGTAAAAGGTCAAAGTTAAGGGATCAATATTTTTTTGATAATTTAACTTAGTACTCCATACTTATTCTCTTGGCCAAAAGTTAAGTAAATGTTTACTTAACTTTAATTTTAGTTAACAAAAGGGAGATAAAGGCCAAGTTAAGAAAATTATTAACTTAAACATATTTTTAATACTATGGCCAAACGTTAATGTTTACTTAAGAAAGGGGGAGAAGGGGCCAAGTTAAGATATTTTCTTAACATAAATTTTGTTTACTAAGGCCAACTTTAAGTAATTGTTAATTACTTAAACTCTTCCTAAATAGAAAACATCATGGGGGAGGATTATGATCTTCTTTCAAGACTCACCCTTGGTCAAGGGGTGGTTTCCTCAAGGGGGAGTACTTGGAAGAAAGTCTCTACTACTCCTACTCAATATTTCTTCATGCATATTATTATTCTTTACATTATTTCCTTATCTTTGTATGGGTTTGCCATAGATTAAAAAGGGGGAGATTGTTGGTTCAGTGGACACCTAAGTTGAACCTGAGTTTTGATTATAGCAAATGATAAAAAGTTAAGCTCATATCGTTATCTCACAAGCTGAATCGAGTGTGCAGAAAAGTGCTAAAGTTGGAGCTGAAGGCTGACGAATCCTGGAGGAAGCCACGGTGGTCGAGCAACACTCGAGTGACTTCGGAGGGAGTCGAAGTAATCGAGTGGAAGGCTGGAAGCAAGAGCTATAAAGTATGTATCGAGGTAAGCTCGTGTGTGTGAGAGTAAGTGAGGTCGTATCCTCCATACGAGGATGGCCTTAAGAGTAGATCCGACCAAAAACATCCCATGGATGGTATAGGTCGAGATCGGACGGTAGCCAACTGTCAAAATTATATTTTATTAAGCTAACTTGTGATTTCAGCAAGCATCAGTCGACTGTCCACAAGAGCCACTCGTCTGCCTTAAATCAGTCACCTACTGAGTGTTGCGACTCGACTGGCACTGCCATCAGTCGACTGATGGTCAAGGATCAACTTCGAGGAGTCAAGCCTTATCCCCTCATTCCAAGGAGCTTGGTGCCTAATTTTGATTGGCTGAAGACCCATTCGATGAGGGGCTCAAAAGCTATAAAAGGAGGGCTTCTTTAAGGGTTTTTCATCAATTCTAAAAGCCTCCGAGTGCTTCTGATACACTACGACTCTCCGACATCCCTACGACGAAGTGTTGTAGACACGATTACTAGAGCTCAATCTTCTTCATCTATTAGTCATCGGTAAAAGTGTTTTTATAGTTTCAATCTGTACTTAAGTTCATTATCATGTTTTTATGGTAACGAGAAGAGGGGGAGTGTCCCTCTATCTCGATCCTTTTCGTGGTTTTTGTATTCGATTAACTCCTACCTCCAACGAGGAGGAGTTCGTTAGTTATTTGCCCTCCGTGCATGGTCAAGGACCACTAGGGCCTTTGAGTAGTAGCCGTAGGCTACAAACCAAGTAAAAAACCCTCTTATCTTCTTTAGTTTTGTATTGTTTTATTCTTTCCGCTGTGTAACTCAAGTATCGAAACGAATGAAAGTTTTATTGCTATTCACCCCCCCTCTAGCGATCCGCTCGATCCAACAAAATATGCATGAAACAAACATAAAATGTAATGAGATGTGAGCGAAAACTACTCCTAAAACCCTATATGTTTTGCTCACATCAACAGTCGATTGATCGAGACCATCAGTCGACTGCTCCTGTAGTCATTGTCTCACAATAGCCCGAGCCACGTTGAATAAGTTCCAAGAGAAAGACCATTAGTCGACTGATCATGCCCATCAGTCGACTGATAGAGTCATCATTAGACTGTCAAACCCTAATAGTCGACTCAGAAACATTATGTTCCCAAAAACTCAACCATCAGTGGACTTCCATCCATAACAATCAACTGCTTAGGCCATCAATCAACTACCCAATTATGGCAGTCGATTGCCAGGTCATTTTATGCAGTCGAACTCTAGTCGACTCCCATCAGTCGACTGATAGTATTATCACCAAGTATGATGCCCTCATACTTACTAAACCACCCTTAGCCTATACCTAAGCCTTCTAGCCACCTCCGTCAGCCTCACGCCTATCGAATCCCTACAAGTCATCCATGACTTTTTCATCTATACACTAGCCTTCAGGTGCTTCCATCAGCTATTGTCATGCTAACGTAGTCTACACTACCAAGGCACATTGGTCTTACGCTGTCAAGACTACAACTTGGACTTTACGCTGCCAACCATTGGACTTATGCTTCCAAGACTCAACCCTTGGACTTTACGCTGCCAATATCACCCCTTGGACTTCCTTTGCCAACCCTTGTTAAAATTTTCAATTGCCAAGATTCAAGCTTGGACTTTCCCTTGCCAAGACCCATGCTTGGACTTTCCATGCCAAGTACCCAAGACTTCGACTTTCCATTGCCAAGTGTCCCACTTGGACTTCTCCATCATATGGTCAACCCCATGGTAACCATATAGTCAAATAATGGTCAAACCATAGTCAAACATCAAAATACCACTCGAGTCAAACTCGAGTCCGGTCAATCATGACCCGAGTCGATTGCACCAACAATCTCCCCAAACCATTGTCAAATATCAAAACACTACTCGAGTCTAGTCAGTCATGACCTGGGCCGATTGCACCAACAGATGATGCTCCCCCTACATTTGAGTTCTCCTCCTCACTTGTACTTCCTTCTTGTTCGGATGAGATGGAGGCTATGTCTTCTATAGCCATAAGTGCAAGGCTTGTGAATGCTTCTTCTTCCTCCGATGAGGATGGATCATCCCATGTGGCCTTCAAGTTTTGCATTTTGCACTTTCCTTTATCTTTCGATTTCTTCTCTTCTTTCTTCTTCCCTTTCTTCTTGTCTTTCTTCTTATCTTCTTTTGCTTTGTTCAACAAGGGGCACTCATCCCTCATGTGCCCCTCTCCTTGGCAATTGTAGCAAATAACCTTTCTTCTTGGCCTTCTCCTATCATGAGACTTGTTAAATTTAAAACTCTTAAGAGCACGTCTCACCTTTCTTACCATGTAGGCCTCCTTGTTGCTATCCATTGAAGAGGATGATTCTTCATCTGATGAGGAAGGTGGAGTCTCCTTCTTCTTCTTCCCTTTGTTGGCTACTAGTGCTAATCCCCTTGATGGCTTGATTAGATCTTCTACTATACCTTCAAGCCTAGTTTCATGCAATTCCATAGTGGAGAAAAATTCTTCTAGAGTACTTACTTCTAGATTATTGGAGATGTAGAATGAGTCTACCATGGAGCTCCATTTGGATGACCGGGGGAATGCGTCTATTGCCTTCATGATCATGTCCCGATTGTAGAGCTTTTCTCCTACACTTGATAAGTCATTAATTATTTCTTTAAAACAAGAATGCAAAGATAATACCTTCTTCCATTTGTCAAGCTTGATGTTGTTTAATTGAAAGTTGAGGAGGTCCCTTCTTGCTAACTTGGCTACGGAGGTTCCTTCATAAAGCTCTACCAATTTTTCCCACATCTCCTTAGCGCTTGCGCATTCTCCTATTCGGTTGATCTCTTGTTGAGGGAGCACGTTGTAGAGATGATGCTTGGCTTTTGAATTTGCAAGGTGCTCCTCTCTTTGCTTCTTAGTCCACCTTGAATTTTCTATTAGCCTCCCTTCTTCATTCCTAGGTATCTCGAAACCATTTTCCATGATTAGCATAATTTCAAAATTGGTCTCGAAAAATACCTCAATTTGCTTTTTCCACCAAGTGAAGTCCCCTTCAAATTTAGGCAGATGAATGTTGGGCCGACCATTTTTGTTTTTCTTGTTATGGCGGTGAGTCCGGTGACAAGCAACTTTGGCTCTGATACCACTTGTTGGAGGATCGTGGCCCAGCTAGAATGGGGGTTGAATAGCCTTTCGTGTACGATGGACTTTGTTCACTTCTTAATCGTCTACAAATACTAATAGCGTAGTGGAAATATGATGTTAAACAAGACAATTATAACAAAACATGATAAACAAAGAAAACAAATGCTAACAAGATTGTGTAACGTGGTTCACGACCTTTGCCGCTAATCCATGGACGATTCGTTCAATGAATCACTCCCTTAAATCCAATCACTAGTCCCTCCTTTAGCCCAAGCAAGGTGGAGGTAAACCTTATTACAAGAATCACTCCCTCATACAATATAATTGAAATAAGAACAAGGAAGAGGAGTGGAAAATTTTTAGGGCATTTGGGAGTATAAATGGGAGTTAAGCATTAACCTCCCAATAGCCCCCAACCCTTCTTTTTATAGAGAAGAAGGATTTCTTCCCATTGGGTAGGTGGCAGTCGACTGATGTATGCATCAGTCTACTATTGGCCGTTCTAATGACTTCTGACCGGACTGAATCGCTATCATCACAACCAATGACTCCTCCATCAGTCGATTGATCTAGCCATTAGTCGAGTGATCTAGGCAATCGGTCGACTTTCAAACCTTCTGTGCTCGCGACCACCTTGTTATGTCGGCTGTCATCCTTTGGTAGTCGACTGATAGTGCAACAGTCAACTATCAAACCCTAGCAGTTGACTGCTAGGCTAGAAACCAAACAGTCGAATACCGATCGAGCTCTAGTCGAGTGCCATCGACCTAGATCAGTCGACTGATATCTTTATCAGTCGACTGGTGTAGGGTAAAACCTCAAACAAGGCACTTGTTTGAGCATCCGACTTAACCAAATGTTAGGAAAACCTCAAACCTAAGTTTGAGCATCCGACTCTTGACTTAGCCATTCGGCCAAGTTCACCTATGAGCTACTATTACAATTCGCTCAATCTCTCATCTCCCTTTGAGTCCCTCACCGAAGCTCTCTTCGTCAGGCCATGTCCCTTAGATGCACCAAGCGCACGGCTTCCCAATGCCATCCTTCATGTCTCGCCCTGAAGTCTGCTTCCTTTGGCTTCACTCCAATGCTCCTCGTCCGACGATCCCTCGGATGCACCAAGTGCACGGCTTCCGCAATGTCATCCCTCACCAACTCAAGGGCCCGAGCCATGAGATGGTGAACTCACCAATGCTTTCATCAAGCTAACTCATGTGTGATTTACTAAGTCATGCACAACTTAAACACACATATCAAATCAACATAATCAAACTAACTTAAACCCTTTGCCACACACATCAAAATCACATCATACATGGGTTGATTGCCCTAACACATAGTTTAGTTGTTTCTTTAATAATTTTAGATTTATTTTTCATTATTTTTCCAACATGCATTAGTTTTTTGAATTTACATATTTTCAAGCATTGTTATTCTTATGATGAGTTCATGCATCGACTTGTCCTTTAAGTAGGCTTCTATGTGTACTATTTTGATGGTATCATGTTGATATGCTTTATTATTTTTAGTAATTAAAATTCTTCTATCTTGTGGTGCAAAATTTTATAAAAGTTATATGACTGTATACCAAGTTCTACTAACTTGTTTTGATTTTTTACTAACACTTAAATTGAATTCCAAAACATTGATCTAGTACATAATTAGTCAAGATTCATCTCGTTTGACTAGTACTTTGGAATACATAGGTACCTTTCAATTTTCATTTTTGTTATTGGAGATGCTCAGATTGTGTAAGCCCATTCGAAAAAATCAAAATCCCTGTGAGCATGAGAGGAACAAAAGTTCTTTGAAAAGAAAAAAAAAAGAGAGAAAAGAAAAGGGAGAGAGCAACCCGACAAATTGTGAGTTAAAAAAAAGAGAGAAAAATTTTGATGGATAGAAAATAGTTGTTATGGGTAGAAATGGTTTGGTGCCTCTTCGAGACCAAGTTAGGTTACTGGGGAAACACCTACCAATTTCTCTCAATATCGAGCACGCTAATACATGCGAATGCTACATCAAATCTCGGGATGGAGGTTGTCAAGGACTCGAAGCACGCGCTCACGCTCAACGCCCGCAAGTGCACTGATGTCATCAAGTAATAAAATATTATCGATCCCAGAGAGACTGGGATTCGAATACCGATTTGTTCAGTGGGTGAAATTGTTCAAAAGTAAAATCTAGAGGTTTCAATTGTGACGGTTGTCAGAGGACTAAACTCTAGTATGGTGTCACACAGAGGAAGAAAGGAGCATGTCGAGATCATTAAAAGGGATTCTAGGACTTCGGTTTTACTTGTGTGTCGTAAAACATGCTATCGATTGGGCGTTGTCTAAATGTCTAACTATGGTTTCGTGGAAGGGACATCATACACTCTCCCGATGAGCCACCGCATCTATCAGGATCTATCTTGTCCTTACAAGGATAGGATACATGATACGAGGATGTCAAATCAATCCCTGCGATGAACCATTTCCAGTTCCATCGCATCCTTCTACTCACGGTTATAGGAGATTAGGTTTACCCCTAGGTTCCTTGTATAAATCCCCTAAATCTTAGATACGAGGGATGTCACCCCTCGTATCGCCTAAGCACAGCAGGTAGAAAACCAAACACGCATAGATATGGGTATAAACAATTTCCAATTGCAAATTCAAATTCAAAAGCAGAATTCAATTTGAAGCAACATGTCATGCGTACACAAGCTACTCCCTAATCCTAGAATCTAAGGAACTACTCCATATATAAAAGAGGAGAATCACAAGGCATGTTCATGTTCGAATATATCAGAAATAAAATGTAAGAATAAAAGGTTATAATGCCGATGTGGCCTTCTCTTTGGCGTTGAAGTGTAGAACTTGGATCTCCCGCGGTGTTCTTCCTCCACATTGCAAGTTCCCGAAGCTTTTTAGGGCTTTGGTGTGTCATCCTAGCCATCGTGCCTCTCCTTAGGGTTTGGGCAGAGCCATCCTTATATAGACATCACCTCGGACCACTGTAAAATCAGGAAAAAACCCTAGTCGCGTCAATCTGCTGGGCCGCCACACGGTCATGTCTTTCCACATGGCCAGGTCGTGTGCTACCCTGGGGTGGTTGATCTCGCCCATTGGACATGGTTGTGTGTAGCCACATGCCCTGGCCATGTCTCATTATGCATCTAGCTGCAAAATATCCTTCTTTTGCTCCGAAAGTGCACCTTTTTCCCCCGAAATGCTATCCTGCACATAAAAGTACAAAGAGTAGACCTCCGAACAAGAAATAGGAAATGTGTGCAAAATAGAGTGACATATGCATGAAACTAACATAAAATGTAATGAGATGTGAGCAAAAACTACTCCTAAAACCCTATATGTTTTGCTCACATCACTTCCCCCAGACTTAAATCTTTGCTTGTCCTCAAGCAAACCGCAATGCCATGAAATTTTAAAAGATATTGTTCCATACTTAGCATGTTAACTAAATGTATCAAGTGGTATTTGCAATCAAAGCAAAATAAATATGTTCTAGAAATTCACTAGGTTATCATCTCATGCTCGTGATAAGCGAATCATTCTTACAGGATACTCGTTCCATGGTGAGTTAAGTCGTCATCCTATAGCTTTCCTAAGGTCTCTGACTCTTAGGCACTTACCTGCCCAAAGCAAGGGTCGTTCTCTAGATCTAGCACAAAGTCTCAAAGGCATTCTCGGTATTGAGAGAATTTGATAGGTGTTTCCCCAGTAACCTAAGTCGGTCTCAAAGGGGCACCTAGCCATTTCTAACCACGACAACTATTTTTTTTATCCCTCATAATCTCTCTCTCTCTCTTTTTCTTTTTATTTTCTTTTCTTTTTCATTTCTCTCTTTTATTTTTCGGCTCATTGGGATTTTGATTTTTCCGAATGGGCTTACACAATCCGAGCATCTCCAGTAACTAAAATTCTAGCCTAGAGTCACTTGTGGATTCCAAAGTACTAGACTACTGAGATGAATCATAACTAGGTATGTACTAGATTCTCCCTTTCAGAGTGTTCGACATGTGTAGGTGTGGAAATAAAAGCTAACCAGTGTAAGTCTAGAATATTTATTAGAGCAAATAAAATAAAATACCACGAGATAAATGAAGTTACACTACTCATGGAAAAAACTCATGAAGAAGACTTTTAAAAATACTACTGAGGCAGTTTTACAGATAACAAAAACTAAGTGCTGAAAGAAACTCAACAACCTATGCATGAATAAATGAATGCTAATGATAATGCAAATACCATGAAATAAACTACTATTAGAAAATAAAATAAAATTTGGAGTCCCCCCCAGACTTAATTGAAAGTATACGTCTAGTATGGTGGACGAGGTGGAAAGTCTGGGAGCCTCGGCATCTCGAGATCTTGGTAGAACTTACTACTGAGCCGCTGATGCCGCATATACATGTGGTCAATCTGAGAGCTGGTGGATGCAGCGGCTGCTTGGTGCTCCTCCTCCCTAGCCCATTGTGCCTACTGGGCATGCATGTGCAGTCGCATCTCCTGGTGGTAGGCAGCCTCATCCTGGCGACGGGCAGCCTCCTCCTGGAAGTATATACGAGTCTCGTCGTAGAACTCTTCAACCCACTGGAAGTGCTCCCAGAAACCGTGGAACTCCGCCTGGGTGTAGGCACTTTGCTCCTCCCATCGATGCCTCTGTGTCTGCTGCTCGGCATATATGTCGTCGAGGTGCGATCGAAACTCTGAGAAATCATAAGATGACATACCTGCATCCTGCTCAAAAGTGGGAAAAGGTGGCGGTGCAGGTGAAGGCTCATGTCGGCGTGGACTAGGTGGGCTCCTATGCATGTGTGGACTGGAGGGAGAGTGATGCAAAGGGGGAGAGATGAGTGCCGATGTGGATGGTCCCTCGTGTGGAGGGGACTCCACTATCAGGTCCAAGTGTCATTTGGCGCGTGTAGTGATGGTGGTACGATCATGATCGGGGAGCCTAAGGGTTGTTAGATTTTTCCTTACAAAGCATAAAGAGTGTCCTTCTCTCACAATCATCTTCATGGCCATGCACACTTCTAGGTCGATCCTAAGGCTCCCCTCTATACTCTCTAACGTAGTGTAATCGTACCCCATCCTATGACAAATGTGGGTAAGTAGGCCTCCCACATTAATCTCTCCTCGTGCTGCTTTGCCCATCTTCACTAAGTGTCTGATGAAGTGGGATCCTACATCGATGCTACTCCTTTCTTGTAGCATATCCCAGAGGCAAAGCAGCTCGCTAGCTCTAACCACACCGTCACTCTCCCCATTACCAAATATAGTATTGACCATGATACAGTGGAGGTATCGGAAAATGGGGTTTTGGAGGCGCGACGCTTTTGCCCTTGAAGGGTCATAAGTGTGCTCCCCCTGAATGGTGGATCCGAAGCTTCGCATCCCACCTCGGTCGCTAGTGCATGGTGATCCCACCAACGTCTCTGGATTAAAAAAAATAATCCTTGATAAAGAGAGATTACCCAAGCAACCGATCCATCGTCGTGCTATTCGAATAGAGTGGTCACTTGAACAAACTTGTTGTTCAAGTAACCTACCTCTTTTCTTCGATTAGCCGCGGAATAGACGATGTACGAATCGCCGATTTTTGTGTTTGTCTTCGGGGTCCAAGTAAATTAGTCACATACCATACATACATTTTTCATAGAATAAGAATACATACTTAAACAAGAATTATACCTCTTGTTTATCTCTAGGTCTTCTATTGTATATCCTTCGTCCTTTTGGACGTCGTGTGGGCGATGATCTTCCAAAAGTCAATGCCTCCTAGATCACATTCTTCCCTTCCTTGCTCGCTCCGAACAAAGGGAAGAATAAAACAAAACTTCTTCTCCTATCTAGAATAGACCACCAAGCCAAGGAACTTGATGTTGCTACCGGCCAAGGAGAGGATGAAGGAGCGCCGACCAACCTTGAAGAAAGGTTGCCACCATCCAAAGGAGAGGAGAGGGCACCGACCAAAGTTTGAGGGAAAGGATGACCAGCCAAGTGAAGGAGAAGCTGAAGAAAACCTAAGCCTCCAACCTTGTTGTCGCGGCCCTAGGAGGAGCAAACCCTAGCAATCAATGCTTGCCGGCCCAAACCCTAGCAAAACTCCAAAACCCTAGAAGCCTTGCCGCCGAACTCCAAAACCCTAATCTACCAAAGGATATCCATGCCCAAGCCCTTAGCCCTCCTTTTATAGAGCTAGGCTTAAGCCTCCTTTCAATCTCCATCGTCGGATCTAGAGATTTAATCTCCACCGTCGGATCTAGAGATTTAATCTCCACCGTCGGATCTAGGCTTTCATGATGATTTTAATAGGCTACAATAGGGACCATGAGGAGGAGTTGGATCTTGGCCACCCAATGGATCTAGCCCACATAAAGTCTGATCCATTAATGATAATTCATTCCACTAGAGGATTATCATTGATCTACCTCAGCAACCCCCATAAATAAATATGGGCTCTATATATTAATTGTACAAATATCTCCCCGTGTTTAAGATCTCGAATGTCCGTCAATTAATTAATTTACTGATAATTAATTAATCAACATCTAACTCCATGAGTAGTAGCACTCAACCTTATCATCATGCTGGACCAAGTCCACCTGCAGCGTTTACATGATGAACCTTATGAGCTCCTCAAGGGGACATCATTATCCTAATATATAGGACACGGTTTCCTCCTATAATCAACGGAACACCATGTAAATAATATCATTTTCCAACTTACCGATCCTATCAATTTAATCTATAAATCTTGCCCATTGGTAAATCAAAGAAATAAATACTAAGTATATGTGCCCATTATTATATCAGGATTAAGAGCATGTACACCATAATATCCGAAGTTCGATTCAATTATGTAGTCAGCAATAAATTGAATCACGTATAAGTTGGTCCTGCTCAATACACACAAAGTGTACTAGTGTAATTCTATGGTCAAGATAAACCAATACCAAATTACACTACAACCATACCAATGGTTTGTCCAAAACTATCTCGGTTGTGAGCCTCTACTTATACTCTACAAGGAACTGATAACATGATCTCCCATATGACACTACATACCATGTTATCTACAATGTAATGTATTAGACAATATGCATAACCTTAAATATGCAAACAATGATCATGTGATTCTTATTTCAAAAATAAAGATGTTCATACAAAAGATAGACTTTTTAGTATACATCTTAACACCCCCATCAACTCGGTCCAAAATATCCGAGAGTTAAACCCAATAGGGGTTCTTCTCTCTCCCCCACTCGGCAAGTCAAAGCATGAATTCCATTGGTGAAAGGTCCATACATGCTCAATGTTAGAAATCCTAAAAGTTATCCTACCCTCTTTGCTCTCTCTACCCGTTAAAATTTCCACCTCTAAGGAACTCAAAAATTCTAGAACTATCCTAGGGTAGGTTGGGTGTCATATTCCCATCATCTCTTCCCACCCCATTTTTCCAAATAGGGCTTGAATGTCACCAAACAACCTTAAGGACTCTAGCAAATCTTCATCAAGGTACATAGTAGCAGTGAGTTTATAAGTAGAAAGCATATTATATCTATCTCTATGTTCATTGTTGCGAAAAAGAAAGGTTGGTAGAGCGTTACCCTCCTCCGGAGCTTGAGGGAAATCGGTTCTCCTTATTCGTCACTCCGAAGCACCGGATCGAGGCGGCACATGCTTGGTCCTCCTCATCCTTGCTTCTTTTGGCTTCCTTCAAGGTTAGAAGAGCTTCTAGGTGGTGGGGAAGAAGAAACCACACGACTAGGGCAAGGGAAATCGAAGCACACGACACAAATGGGGTGAAAACACACGGCTCGCCCTATTTAACCTTGCACGACACTGCCGTGTGAAAACACACGGCCAAGTCGTGTGCACCTCGGGTCAGTTGGGCATGACCATGGAAAAACACATGGCCAGGCCATGTGTCCCCCTTTTCCTCCCATTTTTGCATAACGGTCTGAATTTTCTCATACACTTCGTCGTGTAAGCTAATATGGATTTTATTTTTACCTAGCAAAGTTTCTTTCTAGTCCTAATTCTAAATGAGATGGAAATAAAAATTCATATTAACTAAATGCATGCAATATGATCAAAAGGAAATCTAAAAACATAACTTTGGTTGCCTCTCAAGAAGCGCTTTGTTTAAGGTCTTTTAGCTCGACCGCACTCCACTATCAACTTGTCTCTGGAGGTTCAGTGAACCTCCATTCATCCATCTCGAAATCTTTATTTGGTGGCCTCGGCTTCATTCTACTAAAAGTGAAGTCGTCGAGGTAGGGGGCTCTATGCTCCGAAAGGCTGAAGAGGATGATCTCCCCATCTACCTCTAGGGAGATCTAATGTGCCTTCACATCTATGCATGCTCTCGCTGTTGCCAGAAAAGGCCTTCCTAGAATAATGGGATTCTGGGGATTGGGTCCTGTGTCTAGTATGATGAAATCCATGGGTATCACAAAATTCTCAACAACCACAGGCACGTGTGCTAGCAAGCTGACGGGTTCCTTGACTGAGTCATCCCCCATACGAATACCAAGATTTGCTGGTTGGAGCCCATTCAGTTCCATCTTCAGATATTATGCATAGGGCATCACACTGACTGATGACCCCAAGTTGAATAGCACTTCATCGAAGCTCCCCCCATAAATTGAGTAGGGGATAACAAATTCACTGGGGTCCTCAAGATGTGGTGGAATCTTATCTTCAATTTCAGCTTGGTCAGGTAGGGTGGAAATCATGGTTGCACACCCCTGGCGAATTTGCTACTCTTCCCCACTCCTTCCTCTTTAGCTTGACTCTGCTCGGGTAATGACGGAGAGCTCTTCATCGATTGTGACACGGTTTGGGCTATCTGGGCCACTTGTGTCTCCAACATCCTTGTGTGACATGCAAGACCGTCAACGGTGGCCTTCAAGTCTCTAAGTGATTCTTCATATTTCTGATGTTTGCGATGAAATTCCTCATTGGCCTTAGTTTGGGTAGCAATGAATTCTTCAATCATCAATTCCAATCTAGACTTCTGTTGTTGCTGCCCATACCCCTCTGATGGTTGGGAGTTTTTCGAGTTATTCTTATTGGAGAAATTCGAGTGATTCCTCCATCTGAGATTGTAGGTATTGGAGTATGGGTTGTTGGGCCTTTGATTATAGTCCCCAACCACATCAGCATGCTCAATCTGCTCTTCTGAGGTTCCCTGCCCTCCATAGTGGTCCTCTCGATATGCTATCTCTCTCACTCCAAAGTCAATGGCCGCGCATGTAGATGAAGGATTCAAATATTTGAATCGTCTGCTAAGCGCGCCCATCCTTGCTGCTAGGTGGTCCATGGAGTTGACAGTGTATCATCCTGTTGCAAGCATTGGTTGATCACGTTCGGAAGCCCATTGATGGTGGTTCTGGACCACCTCTTCTATCAGCTCCTATGCTACCTTTATGGTCTTATTCATAAGTGTAGGGGATCGATATGGCCAGCTAGAGGGGGGTGAATAGCCCTCGTACGTTGGACGTCGTAAATTGCTCGTCTACAAAAACGTTAGCGCAAGCGGAAGCAATAAACTAAGACAAGCAATAAATGAAAATACAAACACTAACAAAGAATGTAACGTGGTTCACGGCTACGCCGCTAATCCACGGTCCCTGATTCATCCTCGGTGAATCACTCCGTTAAACCAATCCACTAAATGGTCTCTCCTTTGCACCAAGCTAGGTGGAGGTAACCTTTACAAATCAAGCACACTCTTCTTACAAATAGAATGGAGTAAGAACAGGTAAGAAGAGTTTAGAGCTTGTGGGGCACTAGGAAGATTGTTTGGAGTATGAGCATTAGCCTCTCAAAGGCTTACACCCTCTCTTTTTATAGAGAGGGCTAACTTCTTCCCGTTAGCGCCACCCGATGCCGCCCTTGGCGATCATTGCCGATACTACAACGGCCTCCGAACACGTCGGATCCCGACCGCCGTTGTAGTCCAACGGAACTCTTGGCGGTCGGTGATGGACCTCATCACGATCGGCTCGCTCCGTAGTCGATCGTGCCTGATCGACTATGAACGGCTGGTCGAAACCTTATTTGACCGATCGCCGCCTTTGCCGATCGGTGATGGTCTTGGCAATGATCCGCCACGCGTATGGCGATCATTGCGCCAATCCACGATCGTATACCGGTCGAACTCACTCGACTCGGGCGATCATTGCCATGACATGTCGGTCGACCGTGTCGAAAACCCATCCGACACTTGGCCAAATGGCCAAGTTTCACCTAAGAGCTACCCTTCCCGGGTTACAATCGCTCACTCTCATTTCTGAGTCCCTCGCCTTCGAAGTTCTCTTCATTCTCGGCCACGTCCCTCGGCAGCATCAGGCGCACGGCTCTGCAATGCTCCTTCGCGTCTCTTGCCTCGAAGTCTACTTCCTCCGGCTTCACTCCAAGCTTCTCGTCCGACGGCCCCTCGGATGCTCCAAGCGCACGGCTTCCGCAAAGCTATCCTTCACCGACTCAAGGCACGAGTCATGAGATGTGAAACTCGCCACGGCTCTATGTGCGAATTACTAAGTCCTGCACGACTTCAACGCACATATCAAATCAACATATCAAACTAACTTAAACCCTTTGCCACACCATCAAAACCATATTATGGCAAGAGATTGCCCTAACAATCTCCCCCTTTTTGATGTGTGACAATCCGTTTAAGTTAGGTAAAACATTTGATATAAATTTTAAGGTAAGAAAGCATGTAAAGATAAACATGATATAGCAACATGCAACTCCCCCTTAATCCATGAAACTCTCTATGCAAATTTTCTCCCCCTATCATATATTTCTCCCCCTAAAATATATTTCTTCCCCATAAAATATATTTCTTCCCCCTAAAATGATTAACTTAAACATAAATTATTTCTCCCCCTTTGACACCATCAAAAAGAATTACACTAAGTCATAAGCTTATGGCATCAAGTATAATGGAGGGAAAATAAGACAAGTTGATTTAAAATTGGGTACCACTTGTTGGTTTACAAACTGAAATCGGCCTTCAATGTTCTGATTTACAGGCCACCAATGATCAAGCATCAAGATGGCAATGATCGGAATAAAGGAATCCAAATTTCGATTTTCGGGACTAATTTTGAAATGCATTATAAATTCCAGACAATTTGAAAAATCATGAAATTTGGGGAACATATTTCTTTTAAGTATATCTATCAATGAAAAATAGTTTTTCATGAAAACCCATTATATTTTCTTGTTTTTGCCAAAAATCCAAACACTTGAAAAACCACTAGTTTTTAAGCATGTTAGTATCCATTTCAACACCTAGTCTTGCTTTGAATTGTTCCAAAACATGAATACATAGATTTTAGATTAAGAAATTATTTTGAAAACATATGAAATATCCAACCATGATCTTTGGGCAATATGTCTATGAATTAAACATAATCCTTCCCCATGATTGGTCTATTATTGCTATTTTTGATACTTTAAATGACCATCTAAATGCCATAGGCATTAGTGGCCATTTGTATCATCCTAACATCTCACTCATGCTAAGTTTTCAATCAAGGTAGCCTATGGTGAGTGTGAAATGCATCCTAGGGGGTATTTGTATATACTTAACCAATATATTCATGCAATTATATCATGGTTAAGTATCATCCTAACAATTAACATGATCATAATGACATATATGAATGAATTGTACATTATGATCATGAAATGCATGTTTTCATCAATTTAAAACCATGCATTAGGTAATATGTGATGCTAAATAAAGTATTACCTAAAACATGATTCAAACCTATTTCTCATGATAATGTGCCAAAATTTCAAAAACATAAATCATGATTTAAAATATACATAGCAATTACATTAATCATCATGATTTAAGCATTATTACCTATTTATGGGTACGTTATCATCACCCAACACTATCTAAAAAATGTTGTCCCGTCATCCTAAGTCAACCAAAATATGATATAGGTTAGGTCCATGTGGTTGACTACCCTAGGGGTTTTCTAACCCTTAAGGATGGATTTTGGAACCCAAAATAGATTCTTTCCTATTGGGTTCACTAAATACTCCTTGGGGATCCATTTCCTAGCAATTACTTTCTTTTTATCTTGTCCCCTAGCTATTAGGCATTTATAGGCCTTTTCAATTTTCCTTTCTTTGTATCCTAGACCTTTCTTGTTGAAACTAGCTCTTTGGCTCCCTAAGATCATATTTAAGGTGTTGGAGCCAATTGTGAATTTCTCTAGGGCTTTGGTTAAGTAATCTACCTTTTCCCTTAATGCCCTATTTTCCTCTATGCATGCATCATTAACATCCAAAGGCATATAATCATGTGAGCATGCATCATCTAAGCTAGAAGAAATATTTTCATTTTCATTTAAGCATGCTTTTTCTAATTTTTGTTCTAGGTCCTTAATTTGATCTAGCATGCTTTTGTTCTTCTTCTTAGCTCTAAATAAGTCCTTAGTTAAGCTAGAAATCATAGAAACTATTTTATTAGGTGAGAGGTTGGTTACCATAGTTTCCATGTCCTCTTCTTCTTCGGATGATGAGGATGATGTAGAAGCTCCCCCTTCATTTGAGCTCTCTCCTCTTGAGCTTGAACCTTCATCTTCGGAGGAAGAACAATCCAAGTCATCAAAGGCCATCAAGGCCAAATTGGTGACAAAGGCATTCTCCTCTTCCGATGATGATGAAGAGGATGAGGAAGGATCATCCCATGTCTTGGCCTTGAATGCTTTGGCCTTCCCCTTTTCTTTTGCCTTCTTTTCTTCTTCCTTTCTCTTGCTCCCCTTCTTCTTCTTCCTCTTCTCTTCTTTCTTTTTCTTCTCTTCTTTGCTTTTGTTTAGGAGGGGACAATTGTCCCTTATGTGTCCCTCTCCTTGGCAATTGTAGCATATGACCTTCCCCCTTGGTCTTCTACTCCTATCATTAGATTTATCAAATCTAAAATTCTTAAATACACGCCTCACCTTCCTTACCATGTAGGCTTCTTCGGTGCTATCCATGGAGGAGGAGGAGGCTTCATCGGATGAGGAGGAGGGGACTTCTATCTTCTTCTTCCCCTTGTTTGCCATCAAGGCTACTCCTCTTGAGGGTTGAATTCTAGGCTCCTCTTGTATTCCTTCAAGCCTAGTTTCGTGAAGCTCCATGGTTGAAAAGAATTCCTCCAAGGTGCTCACTTCTAGGTTCTTGGAGATATAAAATGAGTCCACCATGGAGCTCCATTTTGAGGACCGGGGAAAGGCATCTATGGCCTTCATTACCATATCCCGGTTTGATAGCTTCTCACCTACACTTGTTAGCCCAATTAAAATTTCTTTAAACCTAGAGTGTAGTGAGGTTACCTTTTCTCCCTTTTCTAGTTTTATATTGGATAGTTGGGAGCGGAGGAGGTCTCTCCTTGCTAGCTTGGCCTCGTATGTGCCTTCATGGAGTTCTATAAGCTTCTCCCACATCTCTTTGGCGCTAGCACATTCTCCGATCCGGTTGATCTCTTGTTGAGGGAGCACATTGTAGAGATGGTGCTTGGCTTTGGAGTTTGCAAGGTGCTCTCTTTGCCTCTTGGTCCACCTAGATTTCTCTATTGGCTTCCCTCTTCATCCCTAGGCAAAACGAAACCGAATTCCATTGTAATCATTATATCAAAATCCGCTTTGAAAAATACCTCCATTCGCTTCTTCCACTGCTTAATTCTCCTTCAAACTTGGAGGATGGATGTTGAGCCGCCATTTTGATGTAGGGCTTGTTGGGCGGTTAGTCCGTGACAAGCTTTCCTTGGCTCGATACCACTTGTAGGGGATCGACATGGCTAGAGGTGAATAGCCCTCTTCGTTGGGCGCCGTAAATTGCTCGCTCACAAAAATGTTAGCGCAAGCGAAGCAATAAACTAAGACAAGCAATAAATGAAAAAATACAAACACTAACAAAGAATGTAGCGTGGTTCACGGCTACGCCGCTAATCCACGGTCCCGATTCGTCTCGGTGAATCACTCCGTTAAACCAATCCACTAAATGGTCTCTCCTTTGCACCAAGCTAGGTGGAGGTAACCTTTACAAATCAAGATCACTCTTCTTACAAATAGAATGGAGTAAAGCAAGTAAGAAGAGTTTAGAGCTTGTGGGGCACTAGGAAGATTGTTTGGAGTATGAGCATTAGCCTCTCGAAGGCTCACACCTCTCTTTTTATAGAGAGGGCTAATTTCTTCCGTTGCCGCCATCACGATCATTGCCGCCCTTGGCGATCTGCCGTCATCTAGCGGCCTCCGAACCACGTCGGATCCCGATGTTGTAGTCAGCGGAACTCTTAGGCGATGATGGACCTCATCTCACCGATCATTGCTGCCTCCAATCGGCCCGATCGGCTCGAGCGGATTCAATGGCCGAAACCCTTATTGACGATCGTTCGCCGCCTTGATCGGCGTAATCTGGCATCGTATAGTGATGATCGCTGCCGCCAATCGATCGATCGTATACGGTCGAACTCACTCGACTCGGGCGATCATTGCCATGACATAGCGATCGGGGTGTCGGGAAAACCCATCCGACACTTGGCCAAATGGCCAAGTTTCACCTAAGAGCTACCCTTCCTCGGGTTACAATCGCTCACTCTCATTTCTCGGAGTCCCTCGCCTTCGAAGTTCTCTTCATTCTCGGCCACGTCCCTCGGCAGCATCAAGCGCACGGCTCTGCAATGCTCCTTCGCGTCTCTTGCCTCGAAGTCTACTTCCTCCGGCTTCACTCCAAGCTTCTCGTCCGGCGGTCCCTCGGATGCTCCAAGCGCACGGCTTCCGCAAAGCTATCCTTCACCGACTCAAGGCCACGAGTCATGAGATGTGAAACCTTCGCCACGCTCCATGCGAATTACTAAGTCCTGCACGACTTCAACGCACATATCAAATCAACATATCAAACTAACTTAAACCCTTTGCCACACCATCAAAACCATATTATTGCAAGAGATTGCCCTAACAATAAGTGCTCCTCCTACAGCAGAATCCAGGGACATCTTCGTGGCATACGCGATCCCATTGTAGAAGATGTGGATCACTAGCCACCTTTCCAGTCCATGGTGGGGGAATTGGTAGAGTAGCCCCTTGTAGCGATCCCAGGCTTCGAATAGGGGCTCCCCCTCCTTACAGAAGCTTGTGATAAGATGGCGCATGTGAGCAGTCTTGCTTGGTGGGAAATATTTATTCAGGAACTACTGCTCACATTGCTCCCATATGATGATGCTTCCCGAAGGTAGGGAGTGATGCCATGCCTTAGCCTTATCCCGCAATGAGAACGGGAATAAGCTTAGGCGGATCACGTCAGCAGGGACTCCGTTCATCTTCATTGTCGAGCATATTTCTAGAAATGTCTCTAGGTGCCTATTCGAGTCTTCAATGGTAGCTCCCCCGAATTGACTTTACTGGACCATATGTATAAGTGTCGGTTTCAGTTCAAAGTTGTTTGCCGAGAAAGATGGTCCAGCTATACTAGGCCTAAATCTTCTAGCGCTAGGAGCTGCGTAATCCCGCAGAGGTTGGCTACCTATATGTACTTCAGATGCAACTTGATCCTCTATACTCTTCTATTCTACTCTCTGACGATGATAGGTGTTGGGGAATCGAAACGGACGGCTAGAGGGGGGTGAATAGCCCTCGATCGTTGGATATCGGAATTCGCTCATTCTCGTTGCTTTGCTTGTCTACGATTGTTGTTAGCGCAGTGGAATAACAATAATAATGAAACTAACAACAATACATAATCACACAACACAAGATATACATGGTTCGAAACCAAATGGTTCCTACTCCACGGGCGAGCTCACCGAGCTCTAGTTATGCGCACGACACTAACTAAACTCCTTCTCGACTACACGTCGGAGGTAGAGAAACCTCTCACAAGCAATTACAACAGTAATATACAAATACAAACAAGAATACAAATACAATACAAAAGAAACACTTTTCACCGATTGCTTTTGATTACTTGTTTGTTGCTTGCTTTGATTGACTCTTGAAGGACTGGAATGTAGCAGCAATACCCCTCCAATAGCTCCACAAAAACCATTGCAAAAACCTCCATCTCGAGCTCCTTTTATAACATGCATCGAGCTGTTTTCGCGCTTAGCAATCGACTGCCAAAAGGCCCCAGTCGACTGCCCCTGTAGCCGTTGTCTCACAATGGCCAGATCCATGTCAGACAAGTTCCAATGGATCACCTACCAGTCGACTGATGATGCCCATCAGTCGACCGGTGACCTAGTAGTCGACTGCCCAGTCGACTACGGAGCGTTCTGTGCTCGCGACACTTCCATTAGTCGACTGTCATCCCTCGACAGTTGACTGCCATCAACTACCAGTCCATGGCAGTCGACTGCCCAGCACAAAACCCTAGCCTTACACCAGTCGAATCCCAGTCGACTTGGACCAGTCGACTGACATCGGGCAAAACCTCAAACACCAAGTTGTTTGAGCATCCGACCGTCGGGTAAACCCTCAAACATCATGTTTGAGCCTCCGACACTCAGTCTTAGCCACTTGGCCACCTTATCCCTCATGGAGTTCCCCACCGAAGCTCTCTTCCCTCGGCCTACGTCCCTCGGATGCGCCAAGCGCACGGCTTCGCAATGCCATCCTTCGCGTCTCATACCCTAGAAGTATGCTTCCCTTTGGGTTCACTCCATTTGCTCCCCGTCCGGCGGTCCCTCGGATGCACCAAGCGCATGGCTTCGCAATGTCATCCTTCACCGACTCAAGGACCTGAGCCTAGTGAACTTGCCAAGCTCTTAAGACTTCCCAAATGCACCAAGCGCACGACTTCGCAATGCATTTCTCACCAAGCACCAAGCGCACGGCTTCGCAATGCTTTGGATTTCCCATGCCAAGCACCAAGTGCACGGCTTCGCAATGCTTTGGATTTCCCATGCCAAGCACTAAGCGCATGGCTTCGCAATGCTTTGGACTTTCCCATGCCAAGGCTTCCCCCTTGGACTTCCACACCAAGCTCCATGCTTGGATTTTCCATGCCAACCCCATGTTGGACTTTCCCATGTCATGAGTTTTGTCTATCATCAAAATACTATCAAGGTACTGCTCGAGTCAAACTCAAGTCAACCTGGGCCGATTGCACCAACAATAGGTTCATTCGATTTCTAAGTCGATCAAAATCAGACCTTCTGATCCTAAGCGTCTAAGCGTACGAAGAACCAAACCACAAAAATTATGAGTGCTACCTAATTCTTAGAAGTAGGAAATAAAACAATCTAGCTAATAAAAGCAAAGATGCAATAAGGAAATAAAAACCTATTGCTAAAAATAAAAATCAAAAACTAAATCTAAATATGGAAAACTTTGAACTAAAGTAAATAAGGCAAATTGAAAAGAAAATAAAGCAAGTAAATAAATCTAATTATAAATCTGATCTAATTCTCCACTTCTCGATTCGATATTGAATCAATCAGTCCACGACAACAACACCAAAAACTTGATGCACGCGAACGCTACCTCAAATCTTGCGACGGAGGCCGTCGAGGACTCGAAGGTTGTGCTCGCGCTCAATGCCCGCAAGTGCATGGATGTCATCAAGTAATAAAAGATTATCGATCCCACAGGGACTGGGATTCGAATATCGATTTGTTCAGTGGGTGAAATTATTCGGAAGTAAAATCTAGAGGTTTCGATTGCGAGGGTTATCGGTGGACTAAACTCTAGTACGGTGTCACACGGAGGAAGAAAAGAGCATGCCAAGATCTTTAAAAGGGATTCTAGAACTTTGGTTTCACTTGTGTGTCACAAAACATGCTATCAACTGAGCGTTGTCTAAACGTCTAACTATCGTTTTATGGAAGGAACATCATACACTCTCCCGATGAGCCACCGCATCTATAGGGAGCTATCTCTGCCTTACAAGGATGGGATAGGCAGTATGAGTATGCCAAATCAATCCCTGCGACGAACCGTTTCCAGTTCCATCGTATCCTTCTACCCATGGTTACAGGAGATCAGGTTTACCCCTAGGTTCCTTGTATAAATCCCCTAAATCTTAGATACGAGGGTTGTCACCCCTCGTATCGCCTAAGCACAATAGGTAGAAAACCAAACACACATAGATATGGGTATAAACATTTTCCAATTGCAAATTTAAATTCAAAAGAAGAATTTAATTTGAAGCAACATGTCATGCATATACAAGCTACTCCCTAATCCTAGAATCTAAGGAACTAATCCATATATAAAAGAGGAGAATCACAAGGCATGTTCATGTTCGAATATATCAGAAATAAAATGCAAGAACAATAGGTTACAATGCCGATGTGGATTTTTCTTTGGCGTTGAAGTGCAAAACATGGATCTACGACGGTGTTCTTCCTCTCCGTTGTGAGTTCCTGAAGCTTTTTAGGACTTCGGTGTGTCGTCCTAGCCATCGTGCCTCTCCCTAGTGTTTGGGCGGAGCCATCCTTATATAGACATCACCTAAGATTGCTACAAAATTCGAAAAAAACCCTAGTCGCGTCAATCTGCTGGCCCGCCACACGGCCATGTGTTTCTACACGGCTAGGCCGTGTGCGGCCTAGGGTGGCGGATCTCGCCCATTAGACACGACCATGTGTTGCCACATGCCCTGGCCGTGTCTCATTCTGCGTCTAGCTGTAAAATGTCACTCTTTTGCTCCAAAAGTGTGCCTTTTCCCTCAAAATGCTATCCTACACACAAAAGTACAAAGAGCAGACCTTCAAACCTAAAAATAGGAAATGCGTGCAAAATAGAGTGGCATATGCAGAAACTAATATAAAATGTAATGAGATGTGAGCAAAAAACTACTCCTAAAACCCTATATGTTTTGCTCACATCACACACCTTTGATGTTGGATCGAGAAGCGTCGCTAGAGGGGGGGGGGAATAGCGATTGTAAATCTTTTCGATGTTTCGTTTGAGTAGATAATTAAATGAGTAAAAGCAGCAGAAAATAAAGAGACACGTTTATTTTTACTTGGTTCACAACCCAGCGGTTGCTACTCCAAGGCCCTATCGGTCCTAGACCGCGTACGGAGGGCAAAGCACTATAACGTCTCCTCCTCGTTGGAGGTAGGAGACAACGATCACAAAACTGAAAGTATGAGGATGAAGCCTACCTCACCTTGTTACGATTAAAACAAATAATACAATAAAAACAATTACTTGCTACTGCTGCCGACGAAGGAGATTTGAACTTGTCGTCGCATCGACGTTATGACGGTGTTAGAGCGTTGGCATTGTAGGAGCACTTGAGAATAAACTTGATGTGATTTGGAGTTGGAATCCTCCCCTCCTTTTATAGATTTTGGCCTCTGAATATGTCTTCTCTTTTTTTGGAACATATCACAAAGTTGTATAATTTTTATCGCAAAGTGGCTGCGTCAAACCTTATCCATTTTGACCTAGCGCAAAGGATGATTAGTCGCCATCAGTCGACTGATGACTCCCATCAGTTGACTGATGAGCATCAGTCGACTGCCCAATGTCCAACAGTCGACTGTCAGTCTGGCCACTTCCCTTCAGTAAGAGGTTAGCTCGGAAAATGATAAATGCGACGGTTTCTAACCGTCCGATCTCGACCTAGACCTTCCACAGGAAGTCTTAGTTGGATTGCCGCCTACGGTCATCCCCGTAAAGAGGACACGACCTTACAATCTCTCACTCACACGAGCTTTCCTCGATACTTACCTTGTAGCTCTCGCTTCCGGCCATCTACTCGATTCCTACGGCTCCCTCCGAAGTCACTCGAGTGTCGCCCGACCACCACGGCTTCCTCTGGGTGTCGCTAGCCTACAACTCCAGCTTTAGTACTTTTCTACACACTCAATTTAGCTCGTGAAATAACAATGTAAACTTAACTTTGTGTCTTTTCCATAATCAAAACACAGGTTCGATTATCTAGTGCCCCTGTACCAACATTTGAGACTTTGTGTTAGTTTGAGAGGATGACCCTCGCTTAGGGAAAGTAAGTTCCCAAAGCTGGAAACCTTAAAAACACAATGAGATAATGACTTGACATAACATAGAATTTGAAAACTCTAGGATAAAATTTTACACTTGAACGAAAGGCTTTCTTTGTAGACTTTGTAAACTTATTTATTTGATTTAGTAGTAGCACTTGATAGGATTAGATGAACATATAAGATAATGAAGCAATTCATTTATATGCATTGAGCTGAACACGAAAGTTTGCTTGAGGAAAAGAAAAGTTTAATTCTGGGGATTTTGATGTGAGCATTTTATATAAGGTTTTAGCTATCATTTTAGCACAAATCTTACCTCGTTTTTAGGGTATTCAATGCATATTATCTTTGATTACACCACTTTTCTATATTTTCCATTCATAGATCTACTTTTATTAATTTATGTGTAGGATGACATTTTTAGAGAAAAAATAAAGAATTTTATGGAGCACTTGTTAGGGCAATCAACCCATGTGATGTGATTTTGATGTGTGTGGCAAAGGCTTTAAGTTAGGTTTGTTATGGATTTGATATGTGTTGAAGTCATGCAGGACTTAGTAATTCGCACATGGATCGAGCATTGGCAATATTCACCATCTCATGACTCGGTCCTTGGGTCGGTGAAAGATGCATTGCGAAAGTCATGCGCTTGGTGCATCCGAGGGACCGTCGGACTAGGAGAATTGGAGTGAAGCCGAAGGAAGTAGACTTTAGGGTGAGACGCGAAGGATGGCACTATGAAGTCGTGTGCTTGGTACATCCGAGGGACGTGGCTGGACGAAGAGAACTTCAAGGCGAGGGACTCCAAGGGAATGAGAGTGAGCGGTTGTAACCCGGGATGGGGTAGCTCGTAGGTGAAACTTGGCCAAATGACTAAGTGTCGAATGGGTGTTTCATGACAACAGTTGACTGCTATAGGTAGCAGTTGACTGCTCCAAGTCGATTTGAGACTCGACTGGTGTTCGAGTCCATGTTATGGTTGATCAGTCGATTGTCAGCTTGTGGCAGTTGACTGATCACTCCATCAGTCGACTGCCAAGGGGAGCACTCGACTGATGTTGAGGGTTTTTGGCACAGAAGCTTCAACAGTCGAGTGATCGTGTTGACCACTAGACTGATGGCTCCATCAGTCGACTGATGGGAAGATTAGTCAGCTGATGTGGGAGCCGTTGGTTGGAATCCAACATGGAAGAAGCCGTTGTGAGGCAACGACCACAGCAGCAGTCGACTGATGGCTTCATCAATCGATTACTCGAGGCCCAATGGGAAGAATGGCTTCTTCCCTATAAAAAAAGGGCCTTGTGTGACTTGGGAGGGTTAATGCTTAAACTCCAAACATACTCCCAAGTGCCAAAACGTTTCTACTCTTCTTACTTGCTCTTATTTATATTCTATTGTAAGAAGAGAGATCTTGTGTAAGAAAAGGTTTACCTCCACCTTTCTTGGTGCCAAGGAGAGAATAGTGAAGGTTTAGGCATGATTCACCTGGAATGAATCGATCTGTGGATTAGCGGCAAGGTCGTGAACCACGTTATGCAATTGTGTTAGTGTTTGATTTCCTTTACTTCTTGCATTTACTTAATTGTCTTTGATTTTTGTATTCCGCTATGCTAACCGAGTTTGTAGACGATTAAGCAACGAGAAAATTCCACCGTACACACGAAAGACTATTCACCCCTCTCTAGGTGGCCACCGATGTTCCAACAAGTGGTATCAGAGCCAAGTTGCTTGTCACCGGACTCACCCCCACAATAAGCATGACAACAATGATGGTCAACTCCACATCCATCCGCCAAAGTTCGAGGGGGAATTCGCTCGGTGGAAAAAGCGAATGGAGGTATTCTTCGAGACCGATTTTGAAATTATGTTAATAATGGAAAATGATTTCGATTTTCCTAGGAATGAGGAAGGGGAGCCACTAGAGAAATCAAGATGGACAAAGAAGCAAAGAGAGGAGTACTTGGCGAATTCAAAGGCCAAGCACCATTTATACAATGTGCTCCCTCAACAAGAGATTAATAGAATTGGTGAATGCTCAAGCACCAAGGAACTGTGGGAGAGACTTGTAGAACTCCATGAAGGCACCTTGGAAGCCAAACTAGCAAAAAGGGACCTTCTTTGCTCCCAACTCAACAACATCAAACTCGATAAGGGGGAGAAGGTAATATCTCTTCATTCACGCTTTAAAGAAGTTATTAATGGCTTAACAAGTGTAGTGGAGAAGCTCTCAAATAGAGACATGATCATGAAGGCCATAGATGCCTTCCCTCGGTCATCCAAATGGCGCTCCATGGTGGACTCCTTCTACATCTCCAAGAATCTAGAGGTAAGTACTCTAGAGGAATTCTTTTCTACTATGGAATTGCATGAAACACGACTTGAAGGTATAGTAGAAGAGCCAAGGAGTCAATCAAGGGGAGTAGCACTCATGGCCGAAAAAGGGAAGAAGAAGAAGGAGATTGCACTTCCCTCATCCGATGAAGATTCCTCCTCCTCATCCATGGATAGCAATGAACAGGCCTATATGGTAAGGAAGGTAAGACGTGCCTTAAAGAATTTTAAGTTTAACAAATCTAATGATAGGGGAAGAAGGCCAAGAAGAAAGATAATATGCTACAATTGCCAAGGAGAGGGACACATAAGGGATGATTGTCCCCTCTTGAACAAAAGCAAGGAGGAGAGAAGGAAGAAAGAAGAAAAGAAGAAGGGGAGTAAGAAAAAGGAGGATGAAAAGAAAACCAAGGAGAAAGGGAAGGCTAAGGCACACAAACTGGTGACATGGGATGATCCATCATCCTCCTCGGAAGAAGAAGAAGCCTTCACAAGCCTTGCCTTAATGGCCATAGAAGACTTGGACTCCACCTCCTCCTCCGAGCAACAAGAAAGAAGTTCAAGTAAGAAGAGCTCAAGTGAAGGGGGAGCTTCATCTTCATCGGAATCGGAGGAAGAAGACATGAAAACTATGGTAACGAATCTTTACCCTAAGAAAATTGTTTCCATGATTTCAAGTTTAACTAGGGACTTATTTAAAATGAAAAATAGAAATAAATGCATGCAAAATGAAATTAAGGCCCTAGAAGAAAAACTAGCAAATGCATGCTCACATGATGATTTATTCCTTTTGATGATAATGATGCATGTATTGAGGAAAATAAGGCCTTAAGGGAAAAGATAGATCATTTAACAAAGGCTTTAGAAAAATTTACCATTTGCTCCAACACATTGAACATGATTATAGGGATCCAAAGGGCTAGCTTTAATAAGAAAGGCCTAGGATACAAGGGAAACAAAAATGAAAAGGCCTATCATTGTTTAATTGCTAGGAGTCAAGCTAAAAATAAAATGGTAGCTAGAAAATGGATCCCTAAAGAATATTTAGTGAACCCTATAGGAAAGAACTTATATTGGGTTCCTAAATCTATCCTTAAGGGTTAGAAAAAACCCTAGGATAGTCAACCATGAGTGGGCTTATTTATATCATGTAAAATGATTGACTTTTAAGGATGTGGATGATAGTTTTTGATCTAAGTGTTGGGTGATGATAATATGTTCATAATATGGAAATTATAATAATATTTGATCTATGATCATGATATGCAATTATTGAAGATTTATGATCATGATTGATAATTCTTGTTTTTATGATCATATTGATGGTTTTAGGATGTATGATACTTAACCTTGATAGAATCACATGAAAATTATGGTTAAGTATAAATACCTTTAGGTACATCTCACATCCCACTAAAGGCTAACTTGATTGAGAACATAGCAATGGGTGAGATGATATGATGATACAAATGGTCCATTAATGCTTATGGTATTTAGATGGGTCATTAAGTGTATCAATAGATTAATCATAGACCAACTATGGGGAAAGCAAATGTTTAATCAATGGACATATTTCCCATAGATCATAGTTGGATATTTTAAATGTTTTGAAACCATTTTATACTTTGCAAACAGTGAGTTCATGTTTTTAAAAGTTTCAATGCAAAACTCGGCTTTAAAATGGATACAAACTTTAGACATTTTTGCAACTTTTTAGTTTTTTCCAAATTTTCAAAAATAAAATGAATTTTCATGAAAAATCATTTTTCACTGATAAAGGAACTCACTTGAAATATGTATTTCAAATTTCTTGATTTTTCAAATTTTCTATAATTTCTGGTGCATTTCTGAAGTTAATTCAAAAAATTAGAAAAACTTGAAAATTGAGTGCCAGTTGACTGATTGACTGATTCAGTCGACTGATGTATTGTGCACGAGCACAGTAACCTATTTTATCAGGTTTTGGGTTAGTTTTTTGTATTTTCTTCCATTAGACTTGATGTCATGCGTGGATAACATTTGTATAATGTTTTTGGTGATGTCAAAGGGGGAGAAATGGTGAGTTTAAGTTAATCATGCTAAGGGGAGAGTTAGCATGTCTTAAGGGGGAGTTGCATGTTTAAGGGGAAGTTTTTGTACTCATGTTATTTACATGCTTTCTTGCCTTACGATTTTGTGTAATTGTTTTTCCTAACTTAAACGGATTGTCACACATCAAAAAGGGTGAGATTGTTACGGCAATCATCCCATGTGAGGTGGTTTTGATGTGTATGGCAAAGGATTTAAGTTAGGTTTATATGGATTTGATATGTGCGTTAAAGTCATGCAGGACTTAGTAATTTTCACATGGATGGAGCATTGGCAAGATTCACCATCTCATGACTCGGTCCTTGAGTCGGTGAAAGATGCATTGTGAAAGTCGTGAGCTTGGTGCATCCGAGGGATCACCGAACAAGGAGCATTGGAGTGAAGCTTAAGGAAGTAGACTTCAGAGCAAGACGCGAAGGATAGCGTTGTGAAGCCGTGTACTTGGCGCATCTGAGGGACGTGGCCGGACGAAGAGAACTTCAAGGTGAGGGACTATAAGGGAATGAGAGTGAGCGATTGTAACCCGAGACGATATAGCTCATAGGTGAAACTTGGCCAAACGGCTAAGTGTTGGATGGGTGTTTCCCGACACCAGTCGACTACTATAGGTAGCAGTCGACTATTCCAAGTCGACTGGAGACTCGACTGGTGTTCGAGTCCAAGTTCTGGCCGATCAGTCGACTGCCAGCTTGTGGCAGTGGATTGATCGCTCAATCAGTCGACTGCCAAGGGGAGCAATCAACTGTTGTCGAGGGTTTCGAGCACAGAAGCTTCGGCAGTCGAGTGATCACATCGATCATTCGACTTTTGGCTCCATCAGTCGACTAATGGGAAAATCAGTCGACTAATGTGGGAGCCGTTGGTTGGAATCCAACTTGGAAGAAGTCGTTGCGAGGCAACGACCACAGCAGCAGTCGACTGATGGCTTCATCAGTCGATTGCTCGAGGCCCAACGGGAAGAATGACTTCTTCCCTATAGGATGGGGCCTTGGGTGATTTGGGAGGGTTAATGCTTGAACTTCAAACGTACTCCCAAGTGCCTAAACGTTTCAACTCTTCTTACTTGCTCTTATTTCTATTCTATTGTAAGAAAAGAGATCTTGTGTAAGAAAAGGTTTACCTCCACCTTGCTTGGTGCCAAGAAGAGAATAGTGAAGGTTTAGGCGTGATTCACTTGGAACGAATCAGTACGTTGATTAGCGGCAAGGTCGTGAACCACGTTACGTAATTGTGTTAGCATTTGATATCCTTTATTTCTTGCATTTACTTAATTGTCTTTGATTTTAGTATTCCGCTATGCTAACCGAGTTTGTAGACGATTAAGCAATGAGCAAATTCCACCGTACACACGAAAAGCTATTCACCCCCCTCTAGCTGGCCACCGACGTTCCAACAACACAGACTTTAGGGAACATGCCCAGGCTGTGTCCCAAGACATGAGCATGTTCCCAAAGAGAAATGGAACAAAGTGAAGGCTCTAGAGTGATACACGGTCGACCGTGTTATATTAACATGATCGTGTCTTTTTTCAAGCAAAATTTTCAGCCTAGATTTCAGCCATTTCCAGTCATGCACATGGCCCGCCCGTGTGAAATTCACACGGCCGTGTGGCGGCGCCGTAAATTTTAGGAAATATGATTTTTTCAAGCATTTATGGAAAGCCGGAGCTGTCTCTATATATAGGAAACTCATCTAAGAAGCTAGGGATCATTTTGAATCACGAGGATCGAGAGGGGAGCCTCCCTAGGACTCCCAAGACCCAAAAGGGGGTCGTCCAAGGGCCCCGACCCTATCGTAGGTTTTTGTTCTAGAGCTTCTCTACGTGCCGAGATCAGATTGGTGCAGAATCCTTTGCCATGACTCCAGTTCTGAATGCGAGCCGCACCCCAAGACCCTCTTCACCTCGAGACTAAACCTTCTTTTACTTTTATGCAATTCCTTTTGGTTTTCTTTTGGTTTGTCAATGTCTTGTGGTTGTGATTCTTTGATTAGGGAGTAGCCTATCTTGACTTGTAAACATACGTATGCAATGAATTCATGTTATCTTACATTGCTTTCATTATATATGCTTGCTTTTTATTCTATGATATTATTATTCATGGTCCGACTTTATTTTGTTAATCCGATTTAGATGTCAAAAGCACTAGGTCATATTTTAGAGGTATGAGGAATGACCGAAAGACGAGCCCAATCCTCCGAACCATAGAGAATTGAGATGTGGGCACTACAACAAAAAATCGAATAGACAACGGTGAAAAACCGTTGTCTATTAGCCAAAAAATATGTGGTTAATCGACCTATTGTGGAAAGTGGTTCGGGCAAAGACAACAGTGAAAAACTATTGTAGATTTAAGGAAAAGACAACGGTGAAAAACCGTTGTCTATTGGTAAAAAAATCCGTGGTAAATCGACCCGTTGTGAAAAGTGGTTCGGGCAAAGACAACGGTGAAAAACCATTGTCGTTTCAAAGATAAGACAACGGTTTTTAACCATTGTCTTTGACCAATCCACTATTCACAACGGGGCGATTTACCACGGATTTTTTTTCTAATAGACAACGGTTTTTCACCGTTGTCTTTTCCTTAAATCTACAACGGTTTTTCACCGTTGTCTTTGACCGACCCCCGATTTACCACAAATTTTTTTTGCTCATAGACAACGGTTTTTTAGCGTTGTCATTTCTCAACAGTTACTCTATAACATAATAAACCGTTGTAGATTTATAGTGTTGCATTTTTAATATAAATCATACAACATCAAAAAGAATTATAGAAAACACATATATACACTCGCACTTGTAGCAATATAAAGTACAAGGTCACATTACATTTTAAATGATCACTTTTACCGATATATATTAAAAAGTACTGTGGCAAAACAACTACACATCATATGCACCAAAAGTATTTGCATAGCAAAACACTCAGCCTAGTCCTTCACGGGGAAGAAATGATTAAAGATAGTATCAGAGCAGGGAGAACTCCAGTCAAGACTAGAACCAAAAGATGTATGTACATGCACTTAAATCTCTCCTAATCATCAGATATGTGATCTTGTATGCAATCAGCCCACTCCGAATGTACCTCATCAATTTCCTTTGAAGCTATCACAGAATTTGCGAACTGCATGTGAAAAAATGAAAATGTAATTAAATGCTATGGTATCAATAAGAAAATTTGAAAATATATCTAATATTACTATTGATCGTAGGGAAGACTTGTCAAAGGATGCGGTGCCTTCAATTATCTCTCTCATATATCGTAAAACAAAATACCTGCATTGAGCTCCATCCGGTTGAAGGGGAACCTGTGATGGAAAAAAATTATAGTAGTTATTCTGATAGTAAAATTTGATACATAAATTATACACGACATAAAAAAAGTTGGCATAAGGGAAAAAAAAATTGTCATTAATTTCAATTGTTACATTTGTTTTATTTTCAATTATACATCTAATAACCTCCTTAATTTCCCTACTTGAGTTAAAAAAAAGCTGGTAGTTATTCCTTGAGCAACATCTAGTACGAGTAAAAGTCTTTTGGAATTTAACTCCTCCTTGAGCTTCACTGGTAACCGTTGTCAGATTTTGTGACACTATTCTATTACTTCAGTGCATTATTCTAGTAAATCCTAAAACACTCTGAGTATGAAACTGTCATGGTTGAAAGTGGTATTCTCTTTAGGAACTAGATGTCATTTGCTATCATAAGACTGCAGCAAAGTGAGATTTATCTGAGTTTAATAGAATAACTAATGACAAGATCTAGAGCAAAGAAGATTTGCATATTTCTTTTAATGATTTAGTAAAAGTTATGACAGGCCTACACAACCTTTGCTTACATTGAAGTAATAATAAATTTGTAATAAGAATTTACTTTTACGATAGTCCTACACAACTTTTATCATTTGTTTTTTTTCTGCTTGCAGGAGAATATAGGATGTAAACAGTTTACATGATCTTTCCCGAAATTCCTTGTGCCATAAAGTCACCTGATCACATGATGATTTTCTAGCTGGATTCTATTTTAAAAAATGCAACAATTAAGAGCGATAGTGAGAAAATTATTGCAATGCAAATTAGAAGGGTACTACCAGTATCGCAGGAAATTCAGAGCACACTGTCATTTTGCTCCAGGAATCAGCATCGCAGCCAATTCAGAGCACAATGTCAATTTGCTCCAGAACACAATGTCGGTTGGCAAAACACTCCAGAATAGATTGGAGTAAGTAGGCCGATCAGAGCACAATGTCAATTTAGCCACAGTCAAGAAGCAGATCCATGAGAAAGAATCCGAGGAAAGTAAAGCCACAGTCAATCTCTCTTGCTAGAATCATTTACTGCCAATTAAGTCAGGCCCTTGTCTTAGTTGATCAGCTTATCCATGAGAAAGAATCCGAGGAAAGTAAATTTCATCATCTTTTGAAACAGATTATGGAAGAAAAAGGAACATGGAAGAAAAAGAAACGAGAAGGAATAAGACTTTCTTTTCCGCCTATAATTGAGGGCCTTGAGAATGAAAGAAAATTAAGAAGAAGAGCTGAGTGCAAGAATGAAAGGCTCAGAGTTGAACTAGAAAAAGTTAATTCTTCACTGGTAGAAGCATGTGAAAAGCTGGAAAGTGAGAGGAAAACAAGGAAAATGATTGAACAATTCTGTGGTCAGATGATTAAAGAAATCGGTGATGACAAGGCTGAAGTAGAAGAACTGAAGAGGGAGTTTGTAAAGGCACGTGAAGAGCTGGACGAGGAGAGACAAATGCTTCATCTCGCAGATGAGTTGCGTGAAGAAAGAGTTCAGATGAAGTTATCTGAAGCCAAATATCAATATGAAGAGAAGAATGCAGCTGTTGACCAATTGAGGTGCCAGCTTGAGGCATTTCTATAACTAAAAGAACAAAAGAAACAGAAAATGAGCCATGGAATCTGATTTGTGACGTGGAAAATGATATCCCAACACAAATGGTGCACCGAAGCAGGAGCAGTAGCCTAGGTAAGCTAATTGTGGACAATAAAGATCTAGATGAAGAAAATGATGAGACTGACTCAGAAGACAGTGATTTGCACTTGATTGAACTGAATTTGGACAACAACAACAATGGTTATTGTTGGAATCATGTTTCTGCAGCCATTGATGATGATAAACTAGATTTGTCAAAGGGAAAACATTGTAGGAGCACGAAATGTGAAAAACTGCATGGTGTGAAATATACCTTGATTATTTCCCACAAAGGGTGTTTCTTCCCATGCTTGCTAATCTCTGTGTTAAACAATTTCAAGGCCCTTCATAAAATCATAAAAGATTATAGGCTTTTAGTGCATATAGTATATATAAAAAAATTATAATAAATATTGACAATATTTTGCTACTAAAACTTACATCTTCACAACATTCTTCCAAGTCTCACGACATACTGATCGAGAGGATCCAACAACGAAACAACCTCTTTGTGAGGATCGATGATAGTCAAAATCCAATGGAAACTACATATATACACAATAGTAATGCATGTAATTAAGCAAGTGTTTATCAAAGTAAAAAAAATTAGCATTCCACCTCTATTTTACACACCCTATGTTAACTGGAACCCAAACTAGCTAGTTTGGTGGTGTGCCATTCAACCTAGCTGCCAAACCAAGGGCTCTCTTATCAACTAATGTGAAGTGACACCCAACAACATATGGATCCACAAATCTAAACCTCTCCAGCTTATTTTCCTCCTTCATCTTTTTATATAAATGCCTACCATTTAAACATACAATAAAATGCATAAGACCAGGATAAATAAAACTCATAAATCAATAGTCAAAGTGTTAGTACATGAAAACAATATACGTACCATATGTACACAACTATGCAATTGTATGAAATTGGTGCCAAGTTGCAGAAAGGAATGATGTCTTGAAGTCAAACACTGGCTTCGAACTTACCACCAAATACATCATACTCCAACATAAATTTCATAGACTGGTGATCATGAAGAGCACACTTGCAATAACAATACAACAGCCATAGTGATCTAGGCATATTTGATGATCGCACTGTTAATGATTCCACATTTGGTGATTGCAATCGATGCTTCCTTTTGGCACAGTCAGGTTTTTTCCCCTTGACCTTCTAGTTTATGAAAACATATACTTGTTAGGCACTTGTATAGCTAAATTTAAATAGATTGTAGCATTTACCGAAGAATCTTGTGTTTGCATCAAGTGTCTGGGCCAAGCTACATGTGATCCGATAGCATCACCAATGCTTTGACACACAGGGGTTGGAATTGGCAAAGGGGCGGTTTCATCCAATGCTTCATCAACCATTACGAAACAATGGTTCATATGCTTACTTGGATCACCATTAAGATGCTCATCATCTCCCCCAATACTAACAATTGTACCAAAAGCTACATGGATGCCAGATTCCACACTCAATGCAACTAATTGACCCTTGTAAGACAAAACATAATGCTTGTATAAAAAATAAATGTATTTAAATTGGACAATTTCAATGATATCATTAAAGATTAAAGATACCTGTAAATGCTCTGCCTCGTGAATAAAGTCCACATCGGCATCACTGTCTGCTTTCATCTCATTTGATAGACCATGATCATAGTTAAACTCATTTTCCTGCAAGGTTGGAGGAAACTTCACACTACAACTTCCCTTCTCATCATTCTCAATCTCGCATTTGCCATTTTTGAAAACTATTGCTTCTAACTTGTTTATCCGATCCTCCTGCTCTAAAATTTTTTTATGTTGCTCCAACAACATATTTTGTTGATCATTAAATACAGCTTGCTGAACGTGAGCCCCCCATTTTGACAAGCCAAAGTATGTACTTGGAGTGACGTAAGCTCCAACTGCCCTTATATGCCCACCATGTTTCTTAGATTCAAGTGCAACTGTTAGAATGTCTTGTGTCAGTTCACCAAGCATTAACTTTCCCTCCCTCTTTTGTAAGATACCATCATCCTGCAATGCACAAAAACATATATTGACTAATATTTGGATGGGAACCATTAACATAACAAGCCAAAATCTAAAACATTTACTTACAATTTTTGAGGTTGTTGCCTTCAGTTGATCACCAACAAACTCCCCTTCTTTATTGAGTAGGCCTTTCTTCCAAAGGATAGCTCGATTTATTTCATTATCATTAGATAATTCATCCTTCTAATAACAATAACAAATGAATCAATATTATTTAAATACCTCTTCGTTAAGGTATCAAATTTATTGTAAGTGATAATTAAATATTACTTACTATTTCTTCAAAGGCGCATATCCTTCATGAGAAAGTTGATGGGGGTATTTGTTTTGAGCTCTCCTTTCCTGTTGTTTCTCACTTAGTTCCTTAAAAAATAAACAAGACAACAATGCATTACCAATCACAATATTCTATTAAGAGTTAATTATTTGAGACATGAGATTTAAAAATCTTACTTTAAATTCATTAGACAAACGACTTATCACGAACTGGCTCCATATGTCTTCTGGAATATTTGATCCTGGAGGTGGCATATGCAACTTCTCTAGAGTTTTGCAATTGGGATAAATATAGTTTTACGTGAGACTGCTTTTCCATTGGCGCCACTTATCATTTGCCGAGCTCAAACATCCCTTTTTCCAAGCAACATCAACCTTGTACGCCAACTACAAATCCATAAAAAAATGGATAAACATCAAATGTTAATAAACACAAAAAAAGGTATTAGTTTATATTTGAAGAATAAAAGTATGGTAATTTATATTTACATTCACGGCTTCCCACACATGCTCCTTGATGTCAATAAGAACATGCTTCCAAGTATTGCAAGTTATTGGTACTTTCTCTCGAACAATCTGGCCAAGTGAACTTTGCATTTTAACTGCATTTTCCCCAATAGGCTGTCCCAGATTATTGAATTCAACTTTCAGTATAATGCCCTTATTCCTTAGCCTTGAAATACTGTCCATATGTGTAGGACCTCTACTCATTTTGTTTGATTGGGTTGCAGTGGAATCCTGTGTGCAGCCAACATTTTCCTCGTCTAATAAATCAACGCCAATTTTTTCCTTACCCTTTTCAGGGTTTGTAACTCCTCGTTTGCTTTGATTTTTTGTCATAGAGTTGGGAACCTATTAATCACAAAATCTACACTTTGCAAATATAAGGTAAATATCATAAATTACTGATGGAGATAACAACAAATATTAAACTTGTAACTTCTATCTTGTGTGAGTTGACAACAAAAAATTCAGCTTTAGATTAATATAATCTACAATTGGCATGCTTAGTATCCTTAATTATATAAAAGTTCATGAACAGAACTCATATACAAATAAGCAAGTTTATTTTCAACATGAATATAATCATGTTGCAGTCCACACGTAGCTGAGCTTGCTAAAATATGTTCAAATATTAAGAAAAACAAATAACAAGTAAGCAACACAAAGTTGAAATTTTTACAATCTTCTGTAAGGGTTGAAAAATTTGGAGGTGCAGCGACTATCACAAAGAATCAAACTGGCATTTCATTATTGTGTTGCAAAATTATCTGACATATAAAGCAGTATCATTTACCAAACCAGATTTGATGCCGGTGTGGTAAACCACCATCAAATTTATGGGATAAAGTGTATCATTTACAGATAACAGATAATAGATAAAGAAGTATCATCTACCAAAACATAAATAATCGAGTGACAAATAAAATAAAGCAATCCCATAAGATATAGCAAATTTATGGGAAAAAAATATAATTCCAATCCAAAGTAACACAAGGTGACACAAAGACAAACCAAAACATTAATGTAGGATTTAAATTTAAATATAATTTCCACACTAAGGTAAAACATCATCAACCCAGGTTCTGTCACAATCTTCACGCATGCACGGTGGTTCATTGTCATCTAATTCATCAACATCCATTATTGGGAGCCCTCGGGAAAAACATTGATAGTTGGTTGCAGTTTCTTCCAAATTATCACCAATAATATTTTCAAAGTAGTCTCTACTAGGAGTTGCAAGTGCAATGCAATGTATGGGATCTTCAGGGTCTTCAAGGTAAAAAACTTGTTTCGCTTGACTACCTAAGATGAATGAATCAGATTTAAACCCTATCCTTTTGAGGTTTACTAATGTGAAACCATGTTCATCTACTTTAATACCACCATTATTATCAACCCAACTACATTTAAACACTGGAAGTCGATAGAGATGGTAATCGAGCTCCCATATTTCATCAATAATGCCATAGAATACCATGTTTGACATAATTGGATTCCTATCCTTTGCGCTAGAAAGTTGCATAGTCTTTGCAACTAAGCTTACTCGCACTTGCACTACCCGCACGTCATCACGCTCTTGTGTGATAAGTAACCCCAAAGAATTAAATATGCAGAATACTTGAATACTCGCATGCTAGGTCCATGCGCCAACCACTTTAATTGTTCAGAGATTTGATGTGTCGAATGGTTAATTGCATTTGCAACCTATAAATTGCAAAATGCAAAAGTTGAATTATATATTAATCTTCATAAATTATAAATACCCCCATTAATTTGCATGTAACTTACAGTATCACGCAACCACGGAATAAAAGTCCGATTGTGCTCATCTTGTAACCACTTTTTTGACTTTGCTTTCTGATGAAATGTTGCCTTCAAATGAGCCATGTGTTTGCTGTTGAAGAAATGATTAGATACTAGAATTTAATGTCTCATTTGAAAGTAGCAATGAGTTGGAGAAATTACTCAATATATGGCTCTATCTCATCATTATTTTCTAATACGTGACAATGTGCTTGCTCCCACTCCTCATGATTGGTGGAGTGCACTCGATCTCGTGATAAAGGTCTGGTAAACTCCAATTGACGATTCCTTGTTGGGATGCCAACAGTGTGCACATTAAACATGTAGTCTGAGTAAAATTCTAGAGCCTCCTCAGCAATATAACATTCGGCTATACAACCTTCGGGTCGATTGCGGTTTCGCACATAACCTTTCAATGTTTTCATGAATCTTTCAAATGGGTACATCCATCTATACCAAACTGGTCCACACAATTTAACCTCACGTACGAGGTGAACAGTCAAATGGAGCATGACATCAAAAAATGAAGGAGGAAAATATTTTTCAAGTAAGCACAATGTTGTCACAATATCTCTTTGCATATCATCTAACTTCGAGACATCTAACTTCGAGCTACACAACTTGTTGAAGAAAAAGCACAATCGAGTGATAGTATATCTAACATGTTTGGGTAAGACACCACGAATGGCAACTGGAAGTAACTGTTGCATCAAAGTGTGACAATCGTGTGATTTCATACCAAAAAGTTGCAATTCCTTCATTGATACAAGGCTTCTAATATTGGATGAATAACTAGGGAACCTTCATTCCCAACAAGGAGCTACAAAATTTCCTTTTCTCATCTTTACTTAATGTATAACATGCCGCTGGCAAAAAAGTTTTCTTTTTCCCCTCCTTTGGTGCCAATTCCAACCTGACATTCATATCCACAAGGTCTAGGCGTGCTGCTAATCCATCTTTTGTTTTCCCTGGAATGCCAAGTAATGTGCCACTAAAGCTTTCACATATATTTTTCTCGATGTGCATCACATCAAGAACATGTCGGACATGTAGATGCTCCCAATATGCATGTTCAAAGAATATTGATTTCTTCTTCCAATATGGATGACTACCATCCTCTGATGCTTGAAGTTTTTTGTTCATTTTTCCCCAACAACAATTAATTTTATTAACTGTTTTGGAAATATCATGACCACTCAATGGTCTCGATGCAATGTTAAAGTCTTGCTTCCCATCAAATGCTTTCTTTTGCCTTCGATAAGGATGGTTCTCAGGAAGAAACCTTCTATGGCCTATGAATGACATTTTTCTACTATGTTTCAATCTTTTTGCACATGTGTTTTCACCACAGATAGGACATGCATTATATCCTTTCACGCGACATCCAGAAAGGTTTCCATATGCCGGAAAGTCATTAATTGTCCATAATAAGACTACCTTAAGGGTGAATCTTTCTTGTCGATATGCATCATATGCTTCAATACCTTCTTCCCATAACTGCTTTAAGTCATCAATCAAAGGTGCTAGGTAAACATCAATATCATTCCCTGGCTGTTTAGGACCCGATATCAATAAAGTAAGCATCATAAATTTTCTCGTCATACACAAAAATGGAGGAAGATTGTAAGTGATCAACAAAACTGGCCAACAACTATACGTAGAACTCATCAATCTATGTGGATTTATTCCATCTGCCGATATGGCCAATCTCAAATTTCTTGGCTCATAAGCAAAATCTGGCCACTTATGGTCGACTACCTTCCAATTGGGTGAATCTGCTGGATGACGCAAATAACCATCACAAGTTCTACTATCAGCATGCCAGGTTAACACCTTAGAGGTTTCTTGGTTTCTAAACTTTTTTCGAAATCTTGGAATAGGTGGAAAGTACCAGAGGACCTTTGCAGGAACTCCTTCATTTACTTTTGAATTCTTGCATATCTTCCATCTTGAAAACCCACAAGTAGGACAATTGATACAATCTGCGTATTCCTTCCGATATAAGATACAATCATTAGGACATGCATGGATTTTTTCATATTCTATACCCAATACAGGCAAGGATTTTTTCGCAGCATACACTGATAAAGGCAATTCATTACCATCTAGAAGCATTTCTCCCAACAAAGAAAGAATGTCTGTGAATCCTTTATTGCTCCAACTATATTTGGCTTTCAAGTTGTACAATTTAACAATGACAGATAACTTTGTAAATTTTGTACATCCAGGATATAAAGGTTTCTCAACATCATGGAGTAGGTTATTGAATGTAGTTGGATTCTCATCATATTCATATGTCGCATTTACCATATCTACAAGCTTCTCATCAAAGAAATTCTGTTCACCTTGTTGGCCTTGTTCACTATCATTCATTAAGTTGGTAAATGAGGGTTTTTCTCCATGTCATATCCACACTACGTATGTTAAATCCATACCATTACTTCTTAAATGAGCCCTTGTGACATCAATACTGTTCCTTCTTAGGTTACCACACATGGCACATGGACAAGATATTGCTTTAGAATCACTAGAATTTTGCACTGCAAATTGCAAGAAGGACTCTACTCCATACGCATACTCAGGTGATAATCTATCCTTAAATATCCATTCTTTGTCCATTCTAGTGCATAAAAACATTAAATGACAATTAAATAAACCTTCATAATACTTAACACCACTAGATCATTAATAAAGTAGCAGTAGATGCTTCAATGTATCCAACTTATATTTCCAGGATAAGAAGGTAATATGAAGTAACTTAAATTTGTATATGATCTAGCTGTCCACCTAAGCTAAAGTTAGAAAGTACAAACAAAGCAGCTGTTCAGTGAATAAAATATAAATTTAAGTAGAAACTAACAATAAATACAGACAAAGCAACTATTCAGTGAATTAAATATAAATTTCAGGGGTTGGAAGGTACTATAAAGTAAAAAATTTAAACTAAATTTATAAACAGACATTTTATATTATAGAATACCGAGAGAATGGCTTCTAGAATAGATAAATACGATGTACAAACGATGATATAAGGTGAATAATCTTCATGAAGAATAAGGTTGGAACATAACTGGATTTTCTGTATGCGCAGATACCGGATTATCTATGACAATGAGATTAAGGTTCAATGGATAGAAATAATCCAACTCAAACTTCTTAACCAATAAAGGTTTGAAGGCACAACATGATAACCATAAACCAAGAGTTTATGACGGTGAACCTGTTGGGACGGAATCAGGACGGTGAACGATGGACGAAGGCCGATGGACGGAGGTTGAGCAATGGCCGACGGAAAAGGAAGAGAATGAACAGAGGGCAACCAACCGTGAGAATGCGGCGCGGAAGAAGATGGGATGGACGAGCGTGCAATGGAGAACGGGGGAGGTTTTTTGGGAAGTAGGAACCGCGGAGGTTTTCGGAAAGTAAGAACGACGGAGAAGTTTAGGGAAGATTTATTTAACCTAACAAATTTTTAAATATATATAGCAACTTTTAAAAAAAATATTGTTGTAAATATTGTTTAAAAAATATATATAAACTTTTAAATATATTGTTGTAAACGTATATATTTATAATTTTTTTAAAAAAAAACTTATTTCCAATAATTTTTAAAAAAATAGTATTAATAATTTAAAAAATAATTTCACCGTTGTATTATAATAATAAAATATTATTAATAGTATTATAAACTTTTAAAATTTCATTGACAACGGTTTAAAACCATTGTAATATTATCACAACGACAACAAAAAAATTCTCATTGACAACGGTTGATTGCACCATTGTCCCAACTGTTGTTGAGATAAAAAAAAAACCTTAAAGACAACAGTTCTGGAAAACCGTTGTAAAATGTATTGTTGATTTAAAAAAAATATGCTCAACGACAACGGATACTGTCAAACCGTTGTCTTTTGTGTTATATGGCCGCTCAAAGACAACGGTTTTGTCAAAAACCGTTGTCTTTTAACAAAAAGACAACGGTTTCTCCTAAAACCGTTGTCTTTGAGGTGTTGTCTTTTAGTATTTTTGTTGTAGTGGGGGGAATCGACTATGAGTGAGGAGTTAATCCGGTGGAATTCTCGTTACAGGCTCCCTATGCGACTAAGGTTACCCCGCAAGTAGATTGATTCATCGCGAGGACCCATAGGTATCATAGAACATAATGAACCTATTCTAGCAGAAGACCCAAAGTAGGAGAAATTAACTCTAGAATGATTGTGGGACCCAGTGAAAGGGGCTTTCCAAAGATAGCAACCCCCTGAGCTCTGACGATTCGAAAGAGAAACTTGGTTAGGATAGGGTAATCCGGTGTAGTTCCAAAAGATCACATCAGATAAAATAGGATATCCCACCAACATGAACAACCATTGAGAATTAGAAGTAAGATATATGTTTACAATCATTTAGGTGAAACCAAAAACATAGAATCTTTTCGTCGATCATAACAGGGACACAATAGGAGTGGCGTCCCTGTAAAAATGATCTCCAAGTCTTCTTGTCTTCCTTTCAACCCATTTTACGTATCAAACAACTGATTCGGCCTAAACAATCTATATTCACTCAGTAAACCAGTACTCGATTCCCAATTCTTGTCGGATCGATATTTTTTTACTTGATGACAACCATGCACTTACGGGCATTGAGTGCGAGAACGCACTTCAAGTCCTTGGCGATTCTCGTCGGATATTTGGGGTCATGCTCGGGTGCATCACATAATCCGGATATAATCGATACACATGCATAAACACACTAAAATGAAAAAAAAAATAGATGAATAAATCAAATCCATAAAAATTCTATCTATGTAATCAGAGATCAGTCGATTGCTTCAGTTGAGCAGTTGACTAAAGTTACTGTAGCACGATACTGGAAGTTGAGAAGTCGATTGATGGTCCTTATCAGTCAACTGCTGTTACTGTTGCTCAGCAAAGAATGTTCAGTAGTCGACTTCAAGCGGTGTGACCTGATCACAAAACCTTGAGAAGTCGACTGCCGTTACTGTAGCTCGGCAAAGAATGTTCAGCAGTCGGCTTCAAGCGTTGTGACCCGATCACAAAACCTTGAGGAGTCGACTGCTTTGGTCCAGCAGTCGACTGATCTCTGTGATTTTATAAGACTAAACCCTAGCGGTTCGACTTCTTCACGTAAACTTTTTTCTTCCCGACGCTCTTGACATTTTCGTTCCTCCTTGTCCAAGTGCACGCTGACGATTCCAGCCCTCGGTAAGCCCTATTTCTTGAACCTTAACCATTTTTACCCTATTTCTATCTCTCTATCATGCTAATGGAACCCTATCTTCCTCCTATTTTCATCAATTCCGCCCAAACCTAGGGTTCTAGGCGCAAGAGACTATTTCCTGCCACTTTTCTCTAGTGTTTGCTTGTTTCGACCATCTCCTACAACCTCATATTAAATGGCACCTAAGTAACATCTCTAACCCTAAACCCTAATCATTTTACTTATACAATGCCTTGATTTAACCACGTTTTGTGCTCATTCATTGCATCCATTACATTCATATAGACAAAACCGTAGGCTAGAACCTAGTGAAGGATCCCAAGAGCCATCCCAAATGTATCAGCCCAAGGCTATACGTTATTTGGATGAGCCATTTTTCCAGTCCTATTGTGGGGATGCCATCCAAATCATAATGCATTACCAATTAGTGAAATTAGTTATTTGCATGCATCCGGTTAATATTGACCTACTCATGGAGTTTTACTCAAACTTAAGAAAATCGGGGATGGTTCGACATATCAGACTTTCATTGTAAAACACAATCTAGACTTTACTCCAGAAATCCTATGGAAATTTTTGGAGTGTCGACCATCAGATTACACTTTTGTGTTTTATCCTACCCTAGATCCAAGACCCCTTGCACCATTTATGTTGGGATGTATATTGAAAGTCTAGCCTTTGTATCAACATCTTCATTTTGAAATAAGAAACACATGATCATTGTTTGTAATTTATATTTATTTATGCATATTGTTTGATACTTTACATTGTAGATAACATGGTGTGTGGTGTCACACAGAAGATCATGTTATCAGTTCCTTGTAGAGTATAAGTAGAGGCTCATAACCAAGATGGTTTTGAACAAACCATTGGCATGGTTGTAGTGTAATTTGGTATTGGTTTATCTTGACCATAGAGTTACACAAGTACACTTTGTGTGTATTGAGCAAAACTGATCCAGAGGTGATTCAATTTATACTGACTATATAATTGAATCATACCTCAGATATTTTGGTGTACATGCACTTAATCCCGATATAATAACGGGTACATGTACTTAGTATTTATTTCTTTGATTTATGAAGGGGCGAGATTTATGTGTTAAATCGATAGTCCTGGTAAATTGGAAAATAATATTATTTACATGGTGTGTAATTGATTATAGGAGAAAACCGTATCCTATATATTAGGATGATGATGTCCCTTTGAGGATCTCATAAAGTTCATCATGCAAATCCTTCAGGTGGACTTGGTCCAACATGATGATAAGGATGAGTGGTACTACTCATGTAGTTAGATATTAATTAATTAAATTATCAGTAATTTAATTAATTAATGGACATTCGATATCTTAAACATGGGGTGATATTTTGTACAAATTGTTGGAATGTATACTGAAAGCTTAGCTCTTTTTGTATGAACATTTTTATTTTGAAATAAGAATCACATGATCATTGTTTGCACTTTATATTTATTATATGTGTGCATATTGTCTAATACTTTACATTGTAGATAACATGGTGCTTGGTGTGGCACAGAAGATCATGTTATCAGTCCCTTGTAGAATATAAGTAGAGGCTCACAACCAAGATGGTTTTGGACAAATCATTGGCATGGTTATAGTGTAGCTTGGTATTGTTTTTTTTTGAACATAGAGTTACACTAGTACACTTAGGTGTATTGAGCAGGACCGACATAGAGGTTATTCAATTTATTGCTGACTACATAATTGAATCGGACCTCGGATATTATGTTGTACATGCTCTTAATCTCGATATAATAACGGGCACATGTACTTAGTATTTATTTCTTTAATTTACCAACGGGTGAGATTTATATGGATTAAATCAATATACCCGGTAAGTTGGGAAATGATATTATTTACATGGTGTGTCGTTGATTATAGGAGGAAACCGTGTCCTATATATTAGGTTGATGATGTCCCCTTGAGGAGCTCATAAGGTTCATCATGTAAACCCTGCAGGTTGACTTAGTCAACATGATGATAAGGTTGAGTTGTACTACTCGAGGAGTTAGATGTTAATTGATCGATGGTTAGTAAATCAATTAATTGACGGACATTCGATATCTTAAATACAGGGAGATGGATGTACAAATAATGTATGGAGCCCATATTAATTTATGGGGGTTGGTGAGGTAATTCAATGATGATCCTCTAGTGGAATGGAACATCATTGATGGATCAAGTTTGTGTGGTTCCGATCCATTGGGTGGCAAAGATCCAACTCCTCCTCATGATCCCTATCGTAGCCTAATATAAACTTCATGAAGTCTAGATCCAATGATGGAAAACAAATCCCTAGAACCGACGGTGGAGATTAAAACAAGGCTTAAGCCCAACTCTATAAAAGGGGGGCTTATGGTTGGGCAGAAAGGAAGTTGGATGTTTTTGGAGATTAGGGTTTTGAATTTCATTGGCTTGGGTGGCAAGGAACCCTAGGGAGATTAGGGTTTGGTTGGGTGGCTAGGGTTTTGAGAGCTAGGGGTGAGCGGCAACATTGGGAGGAGATTTTCTTCTTCTTCCTAAGGTGTGGCCGGTTCCTCCATCTTCCCTCTACCTTGGCTTGAGCTTATACTAATCTTCTTCCTCACTTCCATGGCCAGCTATAAGGAGAGCTTGGATTAGGGTTTGGAAGCTTAGGGTTTAGGAGGTTTGGGTGGCACCAAATAAGGAAGGTTTCTTCCTTTCTTCTTCATGCTTTGGTGGTCGGCGCCCATATCACTCTTTCCAGCACTTGGGCAGCATCCAAAGACTCCTTCTCCTTCTCCTTGGGTGGTGGAAACAAGACTTAGGGGTTTCCCTTGATGTCTTGGTCGGTTTCCACCATTATCTCCTTCTCCTTGTTAACCGGCGGCAAGCATTTCTTTTGTTGCTTGTTGGTTGGCCATAAGAAGGAGATGAGCCTTGTTTCTATTCTTCCTCTTGCTTTGGATGAGCAAGGAAGGAAGATGTGCAATCTAGGAGCTTCAACTTGTGGAGGATCTTCGCCCACACGAAGTCTACAAGGAGGTTAGGACATACAATAGAAGATCAAGAGGTATAAAAGTTTTACAAGTTTTATTATTGATCTTTGCATGTTCTTATTAATATGATTGTATGTGTTGATTATACATGTCTACATCCATATTTATTTGTATAATCATGGACCCCGAAGATAAACACAAAAACCGGTGATCCGTCCGTCGTCTCTTCCTTGGCTAATCGACTAGAAGAGTTGTGTTGCTTGAACAACTAGTTTGTTCAAGCGATCGCTCAAGTCGTTAGCACGACGACGAATTGGTTGAGCTTAGGAAACTCATCCCATCCGGATTAGTTTTCATTAGTGAAAATTTTAATCCGGGGACATGGGAGCCAACGAGTCTCTGAGCACAAAGGCATCAAAAATGGTATCAGAGCCACAGTTTCTGGTATTGTGTGTTTTGGATTCGGTTACTTTCACGCACTTATCATATATTGTGTATGCCGGATGATAGTAGGATGTGCGTAGCATAACTTTTTTATTGTAGGCATAAGATTCAACTATTATGGCTATATATGTCTGTATGTGATTGCATGTGTGTGTGATTGTATATTATTTGAATCCTTGGGGTTGATGAGGCTAAATTAGTATTTAATTTTTGTAATTAAATACGACATTGTTTAGCCACTCATTTTAGTTTACTTTCGATCTAGATTATTTGTACACTCCTTCGTGGAGTATAGATCGATGGATGTAAATTAAAATAGTTTATCGTGGCTCGGATCTCTTTGGTGACTTGTGCACGGGAAAAGGTGGAGCGGACGAGGTGGCGACACAACGGGATGCATATTGGAGAACAATGTCATAATAGTTGGGAAAATTCTATTTTTTTCCATATTTATTGCTGATTTGTTTTATATGCATGTTGTGTGTGCTTGAAAATTCCTCACTGTCAATTTACTAAGTGGGAGAGGGACATTTTAATTAATTCCCGCGACCTCTATTACAATTTGACGTGTGATGCAACAAACTTGCATGTCGGCTCTGAGTGCCTTCCTCCCCATCGGATGAGTTTGTTTGCATATCACTAGGTCAAATAATGGTTATAAGAAATTATTTAGGAGCGTGTGTACTTCCACATCGGTAAGGCACATAATCCGAGATAATTCCCTTAGTATCGTGTAATGGTGCACACTTAGATACAAATAAAAAGTATCCTCCCTATCGGAGTCACTGCTTTTATTTGTAGGGCCAAAGAGGAACCAACTATTAATTTTATTTGTCAAAAAGTAAGGTTGACAAGATAATAAAATTAATGGGTAAAACCTCCTCTTATAAATGTAGAATTCGTATACGTCCACACTATTGTGGCATGCGATATTCTCGGTGTTTTGAGGTGTTGGTTGATTTCGGAATTTTATTGTTTTGAGGAATCAATAATATTTGAAATCTAATATTTTGATCATTGTGATTCTTAGGATTTTCAAATGGTTTTCAACCCACTTGCTGTGATACTGAAAGAAAATAAACTTACTGGAATAAAATACATTAATTGGAAAAGAAATTTGGATATTGTCTTAACTATCGAGGAGTACAAGAATGTGCTCTTCGATGAGTGTCCTCCTAAGCCTGCGGATGATTCTGGGGAAAAGGAACTTTTCGGATACCAGAATTGGGCTGCTAGGCAGGAAGCCATGGTTGCTCAGAAGGTTTCTACTTCTAAGCCGAAAGGCAAGAAGAAGAAGAAACAAGGTGGAGCAAAGGTGGCGGGTGGACCTCAGGGAGGAGTGAAGAAGCCGAAAGGCAAGTGCTTCACTTGTAAGAAGACTGGGCATGGGAAGAAAGACGCAACCTAAAGCAGAACAAGGTATATCTTCTCGGCTTAGTCGTTGAAACATGTTTAGTGGTGTTATCTCTAGTACCGGTGTGTAGATACGGGAGCCACTGATCATGTCTGCAATTCTTTGCAGGGGTTCCAGGAAACCCGACGACTAGCTGAAGGAGAAATTACCGTCTACATGGGCAATGCTACAAAGGTGGCGGCTATTGCAGTGGGAGACGTTCATTTATCGTTTGATAGAAATAAAGTTTTGGTTTTGAGAAATTGTCTTTATGTACCTACATTTAGAAATAATTTGATTTCGGTTTCTAAATTGTTTATGGATGGATATTCTGTTTCTTTTAATGACAGAGTTGTTATAAAAAAGAAATAGAGAGATTATCTGTTCAGGTACATTGGTTGGCAATTTGTATACTCTTGAACCAAAAGCTCCCACGATGCATATAGAAGTTAATAACTCATCTTCTAATTCCAATAAGAGAAAAGAATCTTTGAAGATGAACCAAACATATCTTTGGCATCTAAGGCTTGGTCATATTAACCTGAGTAGAATTCAAAGGTTGATAGCTGATGGACCTTTGGGTTCATTATTGGTGGAGGATCTCCCAACCTGCGAATCTTGCTTCGAAGGTAAAATGACTAAGAGGCCTTTCAAGGCCAAGGGGCATAGAGCCAAAGATGTGTTAGAATTGGTTCATTCTGATTTGTGCGGTCCTATGTCTATCCAGGCTAGAGGTGGTTTTGAATATTTCGTCTCTTTTATAGATGATTATTCAAGATATGGATACATTTACTTGATGCGTCGCAAGTCTGAATGCTTTGACATGTTCAAAGAATTCAAGGTTGATGTGGAGAACCGTCAAGGTAAAAGTATCAAGACCCTACGATCTGATCGTGGTGGTGAGTACCTCTTGGGAGAGTTTAGAAATTACTTATCAGAGGCTGGGATTCAATCCCAATTGTCTGCACCTGGCACACCCCAACAGAATGGTGTAGCGGAGCGAAGGAATAGGACTCTTATGGAGATGGTTAGATCGATGATGAGTTATTCTGAGTTGCCAGATTCATTCTGGGGGTATGCGCTGGATACGGTAGTGTATATTCTGAACTTGGTTCCATCTAAATCAGTGCCTTCTACCCCCATAGAATTGTGGACTGGGCGAAAGCCTAGTCTGAGACATATTCGGATATGGGGGAGTCCAACACATGTGCTGAAGGCTGATGCTGGTAAGTTGGAACCTCGTACAGAAGTGTTCATGTTCGTGGGCTAACCTAGAGGAACGAAAGGTGGTTTGTTTTATAATCCTAGAGATCAAAGGGTGATCGTTAGCACGAACGCACAATTTCTAGAGGAAAACTATGTGATGAACCACAAGCCCAAGAGTAGGATTGTTCTGGAGGAATTAAGAGAGGAAGTCGCTACTTCAGTACCACCGGTACAAGAGGAAATACCACAAGTCACTGCACCGCGTGTCACAGAGCATACACAGGAGGCACCTCGTTGTAGTGGGAGGGTTGTTAGAGAACTCGAGAGATTCATGTTCTTGGGAGAGTCTTCGGACTTAGTCCCTGGTGAACATGAACCTGATCCCTGGACATATGACGAGGCACTCCAAGATAGAGATGCGGTATCTTGGCAAAGAGTGATGAATTCAGAGATAGAATCTATGGATTCTAATTATGTCTGGGAGCTAGTAGAACCACCCGATGGTGTGAAATCCATTGGATTCAAGTGGATCTACAAGAGAAAGAGAGGAGTAGACGGGAAGGTTGAGACCTTCAAAGCTAGGCTTGTTGCGAAAGGGTATACTCAGAAAGAGGGTATCGATTATGAGGAGACCTTTTCGTCTGTAGCTATGCTTAAGTCTATCTGGATTCTCTTATCTATAGCTGCTCATATGGATTATGAGATTTGGCAGATGGATGTCAAGACAGCTTTCCTTAACGGAAGTCTTGAGGAAAACATCTATATGAAGCAACCAGAGGGATTCATTGAAAAGGGCAAAGAGCATCTTGTGTGTAAGCTTAATCAGTCCATTTATGGATTGAAGCAAGCTTCTAGATCTTGGAACATCCGCTTTGATGAGGTAATCCAGTCATATGGATTTATTTAAAGTCCGGAAGAGCCTTGTGTATACAAGAGATGTGATGGAAACGTAGTGGTATTTCTTGTACTATACGTAGATGACATTTTGTTAGTTGGCAACAATATCAGAGTGTTATCAGACGTAAGGGTATGGTTGTCCAAACAGTTTGATATGAAGGACTTGGGAGAAGTGGGGCACATCCTTGGGATCAAGGTGATAAGGGATCGCAAGAAAAGGATGTTGTGCTTATCTCAAGCTTCATACATTGACACTATCCTTGCTCGTTTTAGCATGCAGAACTCCAAGAAAGGTTTTCTACCTTTTAGGCATGGAGTACCTTTATCTAAAGAGATGTGTCCCAAAACATCAAAGGAGATAGAGGAGATGAAGGCGGTTCCTTATGCTTTGGCTGTAGGAAGCCTCATGTATGCTATGCTATGTACGAGACCAGATATCTGCTTTGTCGTGGAAATGGTTAGCAGATATCAGAGTAATCCTGAACAGGGACATTGGACTGCGGTAAAGCACATATTGAAGTACCTGAGAAGGACTAGGGATTATATGATGGTTTACCGGGCAGATCAATTAGTCCCTGTGGGTTACACGGATTCTGATTTCCAATCAGATAGGGACAACAGTAAGTCTACCTCGGGGTTTGTGTTTACTTTTGGAGGTGGAGCCATAGTATGGAGGAGTGTCAAGCAGAAATGTGTGGCGGACTCTACCATGGAAGCTGAGTATGTGGCAGCCTCTGAGGCAGCCAAGGAAGTTGTATGGCTCAGGAACTTCTTGATGGACTTGGATGTGATTCTTGGTTTGCCCAGAACTATCACTATTTATTGTGATAATAATGGTGCAGTTGCAAACTCGAAGGAACCACGAGCCCATAAGGCGTGTAAACACATAGAGCGCAAGTACCACCTGATACGAGAAATCGTAAAGGAGGTAGAAGTTGCTGTCGCCAAGATTGCATCAGAGGATGACCTGGTAGACCCTTTCACTAAGGCCCTTCTAGCGAGAGCTTTGATAGGCATGTGGAGGGAAGGCGATCAGATGTATGGCAGTGTGATGACAGCATAGTCTTTTAATATAAGTGGGAGATTGTTGGAATGTATACTGAAAGTCTAGCTCTTTTTGTATGAACATTTTTATTTTGAAATAAGAATCACATGATCATTGTTTGCACTTTATATTTATTATATGTGTGCATATTGTCTAATACTTTACATTGTAGATAACATGATGCTTGGTGTGGCACAGAAGATCATGTTATCAGTCCCTTGTAGAATATAAGTAGAGGCTCACAACCAAGATGGTTTTGGACAAACCATTGGCATGGTTGTAGTGTAGCTTGGTATTGTTTTGTCTTGAACATAGAGTTACACTAGTACACTTAGGTGTATGACATAGAGGTGATTCAATTTATTGCTGACTACATAATTTAATCGGACCTCGGATATTATATTGTACATGCTCTTAATCTCGATATAATAACGGGCACATGTACTTAGTATTTATTTCTTTGATTTACCAAAGGGTGAGATTTATATGGATTAAATCAATATGCCCGGTAAGTTGGGAAATGATATTATTTACATGGTGTGCCGTTGATTATAGAAGGAAACCGTGTCCTATATATTAGGTTGATGATGTCCCCTTGAGGAGCTCATAAGGTTCATCATGTAAACCCTGCAGGTTGACTTAGTCAACATGATGATAAGGTTGAGTGGTACTACTCGAGGAGTTAGATGTTAATTGATTGATGGTCAGTAAATCAATTAATTGACGGACATTCGATATCTTAAACACGGGGAGATGGATGTACAAATAATGTATGGAGCCCATATTAATTTATGGGGGTTGGTGAGGTAATTCAATGATGATCCTCTAGTGGAATGGAACATCATTGATGGATCAAGTTTGTGTGGTTCCGATCCATCGGGTGGCCAAGATCCAACTCCTCCTCATGGTCCCTATCGTAGCCTAATATAAACCTCATGAAGTCTAGATCCAATGATGGAAAACAAATCCCTAGAACCGACGGTGGAGATTAAAACAAGGCTTAAGCCCAACTCTATAAAAGGGGGGCTTATGGTTGGGCGGCAAGGAAGTTGGATGTTTTTGGAGATTAGGGTTTTGCCTTTCATTGGCTTGGGCGGCAAGAAACCCTAGGGAGATTAGGGTTTGGTTGGGTGGCTAGGGTTTTGAGAGCTAGGGGTGGGCGGCAACATTGGGAGGAGATTTTCTTCTTCTTCCTAAGGTGTGGCAGGTTCCTCCATCTTCCCTCTACCTTGGCTTGAGCTCATACTAATCTTCTTCCTCACTTCCATGGCCGGCCATAAGGAGAGCTTGGATTAGGGTTTGGAAGCTTAGGGTTTAGGAGGTTTGAGTGGCACCAAATAAGGAAGGTTTCTTCCTTTCTTCTTCATGCTTTGGTGGCCGGCGCCCATATCACTCTTTCCAGCCCTTGGGTAGCATCCAAAGACTCCTTCTCCTTCTCCTTGGGAGGTGGAAACAAGACTTAGGGGTTTCCCTTGATGTCTTGGACGGTTTCCACCATTATCTCCTTCTCCTTGTTAACCGGTGGCAAGCATTTCTATTGTTGCTTGTTGGTTGGCCATAGGAAGGAGATGAGCCTTGTTTCTATTCTTCCTCTTGCTTTGGATGAGCAAGGAAGGAAGATGTGCAATCTAGGAGCTTCAACTTGTGGAGGATCTTCGCCCACACGAAGTCTACAAGGAGGTTAGGACATACGATAGAAGATCAAGAGGTATAAAAGTTTTACAAGTTTTATTATTGATATTTGCATGTTCTTATTAATATGATTGTATGTGTTGATTATACATGTCTACATCCATATGTATTTGTATAATCATGGACCCCGAAGATAAACACAAAAACCGGCGATCCGTCCGTCGTCTCTTCCGTGGCTAATCGACTAGAAGAGTTGTGTTGCTTGAACAACTAGTTTGTTCAAGTGATCGCTCAAGTCGTTAGCACGACGACGAATTGGTTGAGCTTAGAAAACTCATCCCATCCGGATTAGTTTTCATTAGTGAAAATTTTAATCCGGGGACATGGGAGCCAACGAGTCTCCGAGCACAAAGCCATCACAAATAATATGTGGAGCCAATATTTAATTATGGGGGTTGGTGAGGTAGATCAATGATGATGCTCTAGTGGAATGGATCATCATTAATGGATCGGGTTATATGAGGTTCGGATCCATTGGGTGGCCAAGATCCAACTCCTCCTCATGGTCCCTATTGTAGCCTATTATAAATACCTCATGAAGCCTAGATCTATATAAGGATGTAGAGAGCCTTCGGCGAAATACAAGTTGTGCTAGGGTTTGCATTGGAGAGGCTTGGCCGGCAACAAGAGTTGTGCTAGGGTCGGCAGCAACAAGAGGTGGCTAGGGTTTTGCATCTTCTTCCTCTCTTGGCCGGCACCTCCTCTCCTTCTCCAAGGCCCGGCGGAAACATACCTTCTTCCTTGGGATTTGACCAGCACCTCTTCCACCTCTCCTAGAGCCAGTGGCAACAAAGGATAGGGTGCCTTCTTCCTTTGTCTTGGCCGGCACATCCTCTCCCTCTCCTTAGGGCCCGCGGACATCAAGCTTGGTAGTTGGTGGTTGGCACAAGCAAGGAGAAGAAGGGAGTTTGTTCTTTCCTTGTTCGGAGCGATCAAGGAAGGGAAGACACACGATCTAGGAGGCTTCAATTCTTGGAACATCGTCGCCCACACGACGTCTAAGAAGAGGATAGGAATACAATAGAAGATCAAGAGATAAAACAAGAGGTATAATCTTGTTTAATTTTGATTCTAGTTCTTTTTTATTTTGTATGTTATTGATTAACATGGACCCCAATGATAAACACAAAAACCGGCGATCCGTTCATCATCTATTTCGTGACTAATCGAGGAAAAGAGTAAGGTTGCTTGAACAAGTTTGTTCAAACGACTACTCAAATCGAATAATACGATAATGAATCGGTTGCTTGGGTAATCCATCTCCATCCGAATTATTTTAGATTAATAAAATTATAATCCATGGACGTGTGATAGGATCACCATGTACAAGAGACTGAAGCTCAAAAGCAATTCCCTTCAAGTGGTATTAGAGCCACAGTTTCCAATTTTGTATGTTTGGATTTGGTTACTTTAATGCATTTATCATATATTGTATATGCTAGAAAATAGTAGAATGTGCGTAGGCTAACTTTTTGTTTGCAGGCATAAGATCAAACTATTATGGCTATATGGATGTATGTGATTGTGTGTGTGTGATTGTAACTAATTATTTGAATCTTCGGGGTTGACGAGGCTAATTAGTATTTAATTTTTTTAATTAAATAAGACATTGTTTAGTCGCTCATTTTAATTTACTTTCGATATAGATATGTTGTACACTCTTTCGTGGACTATAGGATCGATGGATGTAAATTAAAATAGTTTATCTCGGCTCGGATCCTTTTGTGGCTTGCACATGATAAAGGGCGGAGCAGACGAGGTGGCGACACGACGGAAAGCATATTGGAAAACAAAAGCCATAATAGTTGGAAAGTTTTTTTTCATGTTTATTTCTTATTTTTTGATATGCATGTTGTGTGAAAATTCCTCAATTTTAAATTACTAAGTGGGAGAGAGACATTTTTTTAATTCTCGTGGCCTCCATTACAATTTGACAAGTGATGCGAAAAAACTTGCGCGTTGACTCTGAGTGCCTACCTTTATATCGGATGAGTTTGTTTTGTCGATCACTATGTCAAATATGGTTATAGGAAATTATTTAGAAGCGTGTGTACTTCCCCATCGGAAGGCACTTAATCCAAGATATATGTCTTAGTATCGGGCAATGGTTAACACTTAGATGCAAATTAAAGTATCCTCCCTATCGGAGTCACTACTTTTATTTGTAAGGCCGAAGAGGAACCAACTATTAATTTTATTTGTCAAAAAGTAAGGTTGACAGCATAATAAAATTAGTGGGTAAAACCTCCTCTTGCAAATGTAGAATTCGTATACATCCACACTATTATGTCATACGATATTCTCGGTATTTTGAGATGTTAGTTGATTTTAAAATTTTATTGTTTGAGGAATCAATAAATTTTAAAATCTAATGTTTTGATCACTGTGATTCTTAGGTTTTTTCAAAATAGCTTTCAACCCACTTGTTGTGATTCTGAAAGAAAACAAACTTACTAGACCTAACTATGTTGATTGGAAATGGAATCTGTATATTGTCTTAACTGTTGAGGAGTATAAATATGTAATATTTGAAGAGTGCCCCCCTAAGCCTACGGATGATTCTAGTGAAAAGGAGAAAAAGAGTCATAAGAAGTGGATCAAGGCTGATGAGATGGCACGGTGTTACATTTTGGCTTCTATGTCAAATGTATTGCAACATCAGCATCAAGCCATGAATACTGCCTATGACATGATGTTAAATCTCAAGGAAATTTTCAGACACTAGAATCGGGCTGCTAGGCAGGAAGCTATGAGGAACTTGATGATGACCACCATGATTGAGGGAACACCCATAAGGGATCATGTTCCCAAGATGATGGCTCATTTGAATGAGTTAGAAGTCCTTGGAGCGAAGATCTATGGGGAAACCCAGGTCGATATCATTCTCCAATCTCTACCTAGGAGTTTTGAGTAGTTCTGCATGAACTACAACATGAATAAGAGGTTGTATTCGTTGGCGGAGCTTCTGACAGAACTTCAGGTGGCAGAGGGGCTTTTTCGTCAGAGTGCTCAAGCTATGGTCGCTCAGAAGGTTTCTACTTCTAAGCCAAAAGGAAAGAAGAAGAAGAAACAAGGTGTAGCAAAGATGGCATCAGGACCTCAGGCAGGAGTGAAGAAGCCGAAAGGCAAGTGCTTCACTTGCAAGCAGACTGGACATTAGAAGGTGGACTGTCCCAACGGGAAACAGAACAAAGGTATATCTTTTAGTTTAGTCGTGGAAACATGTTTAGCGGTGTTATCTACTGGTACTTGGTGTGTAGATACGGGAGCCACTAATCATGTCTGTAATTCTTTGCAGGGGTTTCAGGAAACTAGACGACTAGCTGAGGAAGAGATTACCGTCTACATGGGCAATTCTACGAAGGTGGCAGCTATTGCAATGAGAGATGTTTATTTATCTTTTGATAGAAATAAAACTTTGGTTCTGAGAAATTGCCTTTATGTACCTTCATTTAGAGAGAATTTGATTTCAGTTTCTAAATTATTTATGGATGGGTATTCTATTTCTTTTAATGACAGAGTTGTTATAAAAAGGAATAGGGAGATTATTTGTTCTGTTGCATTGGTAAGAAATTTATACACTCTTTAACCAAAAACTCTCATGATGCAAATAGAAATAAATAACTCATCTTCTAAATCTAATAAGAGAAAAGTACATTCGAAAATGAACCAAACATATCTTTGGCATCTAAGGTTAGGTTATATTAACCTGATAAGAATTCAAAGGTTGATTGCTGATGGACCTTTGGGTTCATTAGTGGTGGAATATTTCCCAACCTACGAATCTTGCTTGGAAGGTAAAATGACCAAGAGGCTTTTTAAGGCCAAGGGGTATAGAGCCAAAGACGTGTTGGAATTAGTTCATTCTGATTTGTGTGGTCCTATGTGTTGGGTTTCCGGCACCGCGGCGAGTGTGTGTTCGAACATATTTCGTAAACATGTGCGCAGCAGAAGAAATAAAAAGAAATAAATCTAATTTATTATATCACACACACCACACGCATTCATAGTACAACATGTGTAGACATAACCGTAGTTTTAAATTTTGCAATAAAAGAAAATTATTCTACGTATACCTGACGTATCACGTGTAGCTGGAAAGGCATCAACCAGAGCGACCCTCGCTAGAATCGCCTCTATCCGTATCCACGCCGAGTATCTTTGGGATGACTTCACAAAGTCATGAGCCTCATCTTCGTACGAGTCACTAGCCTCATGTTGAAGACGATGTGATCGAGAGAAGATCACAATTCGAATCAAAATTTGGATTCAAAACTGAGTCCCCAAAACTCGCTTCTCCGGAGAGGTATTCGTCAACCGTTTGACGAATCCTTCGTCCTCAACCTATGAGGATTATCGGAGCTCGAATCTCCGCCAAGGTAGCCTCTGTCGAAGCTCTAAACATCATCCAAACGATGCTCCGACAAGAACGAAACAAGCTATCCAGAAAACTGGACAACTTTGGTCGAGAACTTGCGCCGGCTAAATAAGGAAAGCTAGATGCTCACCTTGTCGTCGGAGCCAAGGAAGATCACTGGAGGGTCGCCAGAGGATTGCCGGCAGGAGCTTGGATGCCGACAACAACTTGGACAGTGGCACAAGGGCTGGGCAGCGGGCAAGGGGTTAGGCATCGGCTACACAAGGAGAAGAGGGAGAGGGGGCGGCAAGATTAGGGTTAGGGCTTTCTCAAAACCCTTAAGTCCTATTTTATAGAGAACAAATTCTCCTAATGGTTATTGGTTCATAACCAAAAACCGATTAACCCGCTCCATTAATTAAAGTTAAAATAAACCAAACCGATTTGGTCTATTTTAAGTTAAAACTAACCAAAACAACTTTGGTTCATTCGTTTAAAACAAACCAAACCCTTTTGGTTTTTTCTTCACCATTGAATTAGAACCAAACCAATTTGATTCAACCTTTATGTCTTCATAAGACACGACCCATCCATGCTTCCATTGTGACTGAAATGATTTTATGCTCGCTCCTTGTTTGGTCAAAACAAACCTAGTTTCTCTCGGTCTGAGAATCTCATTCTCAAGCTCGTTTTAAATCCTTCGGATTATGCTCATTATGCGTGTGACCAAATAGGTTCTCGGTTTATGTTAGCCATCTATAATTAACCATTAATTATAGAATGATCATGAGTGGCACCTAGTAGTATGTCATGATCCCCAATTAACCGAAAAGATCAATGGTTGATCCAGAACTATTTCTGAAACCCTTCAGCAGCTACAATGAATCATGCCCCATTCCTTTCACTCATCATATACTCACTTGGTTCTGGACATGGTCTATAGTGTCAGTCCCCACTAGGTTGACTACGTCACACCTAGCCCAAGTATCATTTCCTCGTCCTACGGATTCTAGTTACTGCACATGTATCCAAGAGTACTTTACTCTAAACATTTAATGCTTTGGCCAAAGACTTTGGTAACAATCTGACCAGAGGCCATGGGTATACATCTCCTTGCAAGGAGTGGTGAATCCTTTATAGGCTATTCAAACACCTTTGATCACTTCAACTTATACCCAATCATCCCGGGTCCACATCTCCTCAGAGATGCTTGCTTAAGATGTTAAAGCATAAGTCTTCATGGTCAAGATGACTTGAATTCTGCAAGTCAAAGGAACATCGCACTTAAGCTGTAGTAAGAACTTCATTGACATATCTATATATGCAGAGAACCATATGAAGTCTTACGGCTGGTCACTCCAATGAACTAGTTACCATAACAAGCATCCACGATTAACTCCGGACATCACAATGTCTCCAGCCAGTGAGAATCAGCTGCTTGGATACACCAAGGAGTATACCTCGTGCTAGTCTCGACAGAATTGATGGTGTCCAAATCCATCAATTCATCGACTAGGGATAATTCCGATACATCACAATTACACATGTAGAGATACTCACTAGTTGTGATCCAATCACAAATTCTCTCATGCTGTGAATCGTATCGTGGACATTCAGTAAATTAGTTTAAGATCTAATCAAATACATGAAAACATGTATACTCAAATAGTGAATCTTCATTTATCATATAAATGGTTCAAACATAAGGCGATTGCCTTTGGACATCTCTCATATATTACTAACAAACTCCCACTTGGCATAATGTCATTCGCTACGGTATCCAATACCATAAGCTCTAACATGACCCTCAAACTTACTTTGAGGCAATGCCTTAGTCAAAGGATCCGCTAAGTTCCTTTCAGTGGGGATTTTCTCAATTTGTATTTCCTTCCTACTAATGATCTCTCTTATCAAATGATAGCGGCGAAGCACTTGTTTGGATCATTGATGAGACCACATCAAGTTCAGAGATGAACTTCTTTATCCAAACCGCTTCCTTTGCTGCTTCCAAAGCTGCAATGTGTTCTGCCTTAGTGGCAGAATCCACTATAGTGTCAAGCTTGGAACCTTTCCAACTTATTGCACCTCCTTTCCAGGTGAATACATACCCAGACTAAGACTTGGAATCATCCTTGTCTGTAATACCCGCGTACCACCATATCCCCTTCTCCATATATTAGGAACACATCCTTAGTTCTTCTTAAGTACTTAAGGATCGTCTTAACAGCCGTCCAATGATCCATTCCTGGATCAGACTGGTATCTACTCGTGACACTCAGAGCATACAATACATCGGGCATCGTACATAACATAGCATACATGATAGATCCTATTGCGGATGCATAGGGAATCTTACTCATGCTAATCCTCTCGTCTTCTGTGCGTGGACACATAGACTTCAAAAGGTGTATCCCATGCATGATGGGTAGGAAACCTTTCTTAGATTCTGACATGCTAAACCTCTTTAGAACTCGATCTATATATGTAGACTGCGAAAGACCAAGCAACTGTTTCGATCTATCTCTATAGATCTTAATCCCGAAGATGTAGGTTGCTTCTCCCAAGTCTTTTATGGAGAATGTCTTGGACAACCAAATCTTAATTGACTGTAAGACTGAAACATCATTTCTTATAAGTAATATGTCATCGACATGCAATACTAGGAACACGACTGCACTTCCACTAACCTTCTTGTACACATAAGGTTCGACTGGATTTTGTGAGAAATCAAACTTTTTGATTGTCTCATCAAAACGGATATTCCAGCTCCTGGATGCTTGCTTCAATCCATATATGGACCATCATAATTTTCATACCTTGGTTTTATCAACCGATGTGAAACCCTCAGGCTGTATCATATACACGTCCTCGAGTAGGTTTCCATTAAGAAAAGTTGTTTTCACATCCATCTGCCATATCTCATAATCATAATAAGCCGCTATGGCCAGGAGCATCCAAATGGATTTAAGCATAGCAACAGGTGAATAGGTTTCGTCATAATCAACACCTTGGTTTTGATGATATCCTTTCGCCACCAATCTAGCCTTATAGGTAATCACATTACCATCCATGTCAGTTTTCTTCTTGAAAACCTACTTGCACCCTATAGGCTTTATGCCTTCAGGTGGGTCAACTAAGTTCCAAACTTGGTTTTCATACATGGAATCCATTTCCGACTTTATGGCTTCAAGCCACTTATCCCTTTCTGAACTTGTCAGAACTTCTTCATAACTGGTAGGCTCCTTATCATCAATGAGTAACACGTCATTCGATTCACTTACGAGAAATCCATATCTCTCAGGAATATTGCGTGTTCTACTATATCTACGAAGATGGGGTGTCTCAATAGGTCCAGCCGATTGCTCATCACTATGAGTTATTGGTTGTTGTGCTTCACCAGGTATCTTATTAATGTCTATTTGAGTCTCTCGAGCCTCCTCAAGCTCGACGACACTCCCACTGTTTTCTTGCAAGAGAAACTCTTTCTATAGAAACACAGCATGCCTTGAAATAAACACCTTTTCTTCCACAGGATGATAGAATTAGTAACCCCTTATTTCCTTAGGGTATCTAATAAATAAACATTTATCAGACTTAGCATCCAATTTGACTGATACAGTCCGCTTCACATAAGCAGGACAACCCCGTATCTTCAAGTAAGATACATGAGGTTTCTTACTATTCCATATCTCATATGGAGTAGTTGAGACTACCATGGTTGGCATTCTGTTTAACAAGTAAACAACTGTCTGAAGTGCATAGCTCTAAAAGGACTTGGGAAGATTCGCATGATTCATCATTAACCTGACTATGTCCAACAAGGTCCAATTATGCCTCTCAGATACACCATTATGCTGTGGTGTATATGGCGGAGTCCATTAAGACAATATTGTAGGGATGTATACTGAAAAGTCTACCTTTTGTATAAACATCTTTATTTTGAAATAAGAATCACATGATCATTGTTTGTATATTTTTATGGTTATGCATATTGTCTAATACTTTACATTGTAGATAACATTGTGTGTGGTGTCACACGGGAGATCATGTTATCGGCTCCTTGTAAAGTATAAGTAAAGGCTCACAACCGAGTTGACTTTGGACAAACCATCGGAAGGATTGTAGTGTGATTTGGTATTGGTTTGTCTTGACCATAGAATTACACTAATGCACTTTGTGTGTATTGAGCAGGACTGACTTAGAGGTGATTCGATTTATTGCTGACTACATAATCGAATCGAACCTCAGATATTATTTAGTACATGCTCTTAATCCCGATATAATAACGGGCATATATACTTAGTATTCATCTCTTTGATTTACCAATGGGCGAGATTTATAGATTAAATCGATAGGTTCGGTAAGTTGGGTGATGATATTATTTATATGGTGTGTCGTTGATTATAGGAGGAAATCGTGTCCTATATATTAGGATGATGATGTCCCCTTGAGGAGCTCATAAGGTTTATCATGTAAACCCTACAGGTGGACTTAGTCCGACATGATGAAAAGGTTGAGTGGTACTACTCATGGAGTTAGATGTTGATTAATTAATGGTCAGTAAATTAATTAATCGACGGACATTCGAGATCTTAAACATGGGGAGAAAATGTACAAATAATATATGGAGCCCATATTATCATATGGGGGTTGGTGAGGTAGATCGATGATGATCCTTTAGTGGATTGGATTATCATTAGTGAATCGGACTTTATGTGGGCTTGATCCATGGGTGGCCAAGATCGAACTCCTCCTCATGGTCCCTAATGTAGCCTATTAACACCTCATGAAGCTTAGATCCAATGGATAGAAACAAAACTCTAGATCCATAGGTAGAGATTAAATCTCTAAAATTTGACGGTTGAGATTAAATCTCTAGATCCGACGGTTGAGATTAAATCCCTAGAACCAATGGTAGAGATTAAAAGGAGGCTTATTACTAACTCTATAAAAGGAGCTTGATGGGTTGGCGTGGAGATTATTCCAAGGAGAGCTAGGGTTTTGGGCGGCAAGAGAGGAATCCTAGTTGAGATAGGATTAGGGTTTGGAGGCTTAGGGTTTTGGAGGCTTGGGTGGTACCAAATAAAGAAGTTTTTCCTTTCTTCTTCCTTCTCCATTGGCCGGCATCCAACACCTTTTCCAGCTCCTTTCCAGCCCTTGGCCGGTGCCCGAAGGCTCTCTTCTCTTCTCCTTGAGTGGTGGAAACAAGACTTAGGGGTCTCCCTTGGTGTCTTGGTCGGTTTCCATCATCATCTCCCTCTCTTGGTTGGCCGGCGGCAAGGATTGTTTTTGTTCCTTGTTAGTTGGTTTTAGGGAGGAGAAAAACCTTGTTTCTATTCTTCCTTTTGCTTTGGAAGAGCAAGGAAGGAAGATTTGCGATCTAGGAGCTTTGACTTTTGGTAGATCGTCGCCCACACGACGTCCAAAAGGAGGAATGTCATACATTAGAAGATCGAGAGGTATATCGATTCTCTAATCTTTATATGTTACATGTTTGTATTTGTTTTTCAACTATGAGCATGATATAAATCTGTATATGGCTAAATAATACTTGGATATCGAGCATAAACACAAAAACCGGCGATCCGGACATCGTCTATTCCGCGGCTACTCGTAGAATAGAGGATGGTCGCTTGAACAACGAGTTTGTTCAAGTGACCTCTCTAAACGAATAGAACGACGATGATTTGGTTGTTTGGGAAATCTCTTTTGTCTAGGATTAATTTTTTTTAATCCAAGGACATCGATGGGATCACCATGATCAAGCAACCGAGGTGAAGTGAGAAGCGAAGTTTCCCCTCATGGACTGGATAAGCAAAACCCTTCAATTGGTATCAGAGCCAAGGTTTCCGGTTATGTGTGTTTAGGATTCGATTAATTTTTATACACTTTTCATTTATTATATGTGCCGGATAATAGTAGGATATGCGTAGTTTAACTCTTTGGTTGCAGGCATAAGATCCGACTATTATGGCCATATGTGTGTATGTGATTGTATGTGTATAAATATTTGTTTTGTTAAATCCTCGGGGTTGAGAGGCTAGTATTTGATTTTTTGTAAATTAGATATGACATTGTTTAGCCACTCATTATTTTATTTTACTTTCGATCTAGATTTCATGTACACTCCCTCGTGGAGTATAGGATCGATGGATGTAAATTAAAATAGGTTTTAGTCTCGGCTCGGATCTCCGGATAGCTTGTACATGGCGTAGGAGGAGCGGACAAGATGGCGATGCGACGGGAGACATATTGAAGACAAAAGCCATAATAGTTGGAAAATAATTTATTTTTCATATTTATTGCTGATGCGACGAGGAAAATCGGTTCACTCCTTTTCAATGCAGTGAAGCACTGAGGGAGATCTCAGAGTGTTCTCTCAGGCCGCAATCAGTAAAGAATAAGAAGATGAAGCAGATGAAATGCAAAAACCGACACCAGCGATCAAAACTCAGACAAAAGATGTAACGTGGTTCGGAATGAGGATTCCTACTCCACGGAGGTGAGCTTTCTCACCGGGTGCAGTGCCTAAACACTTTCACTATAAAGGTCCTCCCTTACGGAAAAGAAGTTTCCGGAGGTGGAGGAGAAAAACCTCTTACAGTGGTATCACAAGACGAGAAAGAATACAAGGGATGTCACAACAACAGATCCCTGCCCTCCTTCTCCGGCGAGGTGGTTGTCCCCCCCTTTCTCCTCTCGCCTCTTCTTTTTTCTTGCTGGGCTAGAATAATTGCGGATCGATCTCCTCTCTCCTCCTAGCTTCCTCCCTTTTATCTTCCTCTTTTCCTCCATCGTGATGTCGTGGGCTGTCTCCATTGTACACGTGGCCACCACCTCCACCTGGAGAATAATTCTGTTACAGATATGAGGAACGAAGGCTCCTTGGAATATTGTGTGGGGACCTCCTAAGCTACTGCATAACGCCTCTTCCTCTACTTTTCAGGTAACTAGGTTAGACTGTCTCCCTCAACCATCCGCTTTTGGTGAAACTAACTCAGGTCTATAGCCCACCGGTGACCTAGCCCTAGGGCTCCTCGTCAACCCGAACCAATTCCTCTTTTTCCCGTGCCGAACTTCCTTCGGATCGATCAGGTTGAGTCGACCCTTTATCCATCCTATTTGCTTCTAGGATTATCTAGCTGAACCGATTCCTGTTCCGCCCTTAGTGAAGTTCCATCCGTCTCTTCTTTGTCATGCCAATTGCTTCTGCTAACTCTCCCGTGCTAATTGCTTCTACTAACTCCCGTGCCAATTGCTTCTGCTAACTCCCGTGCCAATTGCTTCTACTAACTCCCATGCCAATTGCTTCTGCTAACTCCCCTATGCCAATTGCTTCGGATATCTGCGCCCGAACCGTTCTTCCTTTTCTCCCTTTGCTGAGCCAAATATTTTGGCTCGGATCATGTATTACATGCAAACCCTTCTATCTGGCGTATATAGAAAAGGTATCAGTAGTATCATTAGTCAACCCTGAAAAATAGTCAAGCGAAGTTATAAGCTTGACTTTCCAGATGTATATAAAGTTTCTGCCCTATTCTTTATTCCTTAACTTAAATTCACTCTTTCCCTTATAGCTCCCTTATGTATACTCGAGGCGGCCCGATGGGCCCATGGGCCCCGCTTCTCCTTCTCGTGTCGTGTAGTCGAACCGTCACGAAAAATCCTATATAAACTCCCACCTTCTCCTTTTAGGTATCACTTAGCGTGTTTAACAATCCTGTCTGTTCTACTTCTTTCGTGATTTTCACCGCCGGCGTTTCGGCGACCCAGTCCTTCCTTTCCCACACGATTCTTCCTTAACCTTCGAGTAAGTGCTCTGCCTTGTTCACACCCATGGCTCATAAGACCATCCCTTCACCCGCATGGTATGAACATACCATAACTCAACTAGATTGCAACCATTATTTCTTTAATCTTAAGAACAAATACATAGACCCTTCTATAAAATGTTGTTTCACTACTAAAATACATCGGCCCCATAGTCCTCCTCCCGGTTTGACGTGCTTTTTCTCTGAAGAATTTCTTAATGGCCTATGTCTACCAGCGCCTTCCGGTTATCTAGATATTTTCAACTTTTACAGACTTCCTTTAAACCAATTCACCCCCAATTCTTTTCACATTTTGTCAGGAGCTTCTATGGTGTTTCAACACCTAAACCTTCCCTTAACCCCTGAAATATTCCATTGCTTTTTCCAATTGAAATCTTCCAAGGCAGGTCTCTTCTATTTATCTAGCCATTCAGACTGCCAATTCTTAGTGAACCTACCTACTTCCCACAAGGGATGGGAAGAATTATACTTTTTTGTACAACTTCCAGAATCTCTACCTTATTCTGATACCTGGAAGGTAGACCTTCCCGAACTGCCTCCCTTCCCGGAAATGAGGACCAAATGCCCCTTCCTGGAGGTTTATAGAGTATTAGGAGAGTTACATTACTGCTCAAACCACCTAATAGAAATTCCCATTTTGAGCCACTTTGGATTGTCTCCTCTACCTTTGATGACTTCGGTTGCTGTAGGTAGGGTGATACTTACCCTGCAGTATGACTTCCTTTTTATATTATTCATCTTTCTCACCAGTACACTTTGCAGATAATCTAATGTAGAAGGCTTTGGAGGAGGGAGAGGTGATTGAGGCTGCCAAAAAGAAGAAAACCTCAACCATAAGAGGTAAATCAGTAGCAGCTCCATCATCCCCTCGGAAAAAGCTGCAACTCACTAAGAAAGGGGCCTCAAGTTCATCCGCTCTTCTCCCCTCGTCTTCCGACCAGCTAGGGTCTCAGTCCCTAACCATCTATGAGCCGATAAGAGGAGGCAATACCTCATCTGTCCCTTCTCCATCTCCTCAAGGAAGGGACTCTCCCTCCCATTTTCTCCATTCCTCCCCATCTGCACAGAATTCAGCCACACCTTCTCATACTGAGTCTCTCCAAGCTCCTATCCCTTCCGACGCAAGAGCTTCTCCTAGCCCCCTTCGGTGTATCAGACCCCCTCTTTCCTCTGAAGGGGAGGATCTTCCCCTTCCCGTTCCTTCGAGGGCCACATTGGGGTCCTTGCTGAAGATCCGGCACCCCTCGGAGGTGAAAATTTTCAATCAGTTGGGCATACAGGGCCCCTGTGAGCAAGTGGGCAAGCTGCTGGCGGAGGTATCTACTATTTCTTTTTCTCCTCTTTACTATAGGTATCTCTATATGCCGATGTATACTGATGGTTTTTTCCCTTTAGGCTGCCACTCAGCATAACAAAATGGTAGCCCAGCTAGCCCAGTTTCAGTCTACCGTGGAGACACGCCACTTCGCCTCTGTAACACAACAAAAAGATCTCGTTCGGCAGTTAAGCGAGCGAGAGGTGAAGGAAGCTGATCTGAGGGGCCAATGCGAAGAAGTAATGATGCAATTGGCCCTGGTCCAGAGCGAGAAGGAGGAATTGCAACGAAAGAATGAGAAACTTGAACGACAAGTTTTCCTCCAATCCAGTGAACTGCAACAAGTGGACGTCTTGGCCTGGGAACTGAAGGAATATAAAGGGTACCTTGGGGATGCCATGATCAAAGCTGCTAACTCCTCGACCACAATTCTACAGCTTCAGCAAGAACGCTACAAGCTTCAACTGGAGCGTCAAGCCTGAGAAGCTACAAAGAGATCTTGTATAGAAAAATGTCAGGAGCTTTCCTCTATAGTGGCAGCTTTTCCTCAAGCCTTATCAACGACGGCTCGGCAGCAGTCCACCCTTCACCAAGAGTATTTGGAGGCCCTCTCGACTCTGGGTCGGCAAGCCATACAAGTGGCCACCGAAAAAGTCGAGCCCAGCTGGCCAAATGTCAAGATCAGCTAAAAGAGCAGGAAGCTGATCTTAAGAGGAGATACATCAAGAATGGGGTAGATTTGTTCATACTAGGCTTTGAGGGGTCCTCGGCTCAAAATGCCGAACAAGGATACCCGCCCCCTGGCACAGACACTAGCTATTTGAATCATATGGATGTGCTAGCTAAGTGTCCTCCCGAACTCTTTGAGCTGTAATTTCTACTATTCTCTTCTTTAGTAATTTTGTCAATAGCTTCGCTCTTGCTTCAGAATAGTAATTTTGTCTATATATTTAGTTGTCATCATCTTGTCATGCTCCTTGATGGGTCGGGAATTCTTAACAAATTTTAAACTACTCTCTTTTTAGACTGTTATCTCTTTTCCCGTGTCATATGGCTCAATCACCTAGTTGGTTCGGGGATTTGCTCGCAGGGTCTCGCATAATCTTATTCATATCCATCCCAATTTTGGTTCGGCCCATGCTTTAAATGGTTTTCGCCTGTTGATCTTCTCCATCTCTCTTACCACATCGAGAACGATACCAGTCTCTTCATCGTCTTCCCCTTCCCAAGAGCTACTGCTGTCACTTTCCTTTCGCTATAAATCACCGCCCTCCATGTCTTCGTCCTTCTATCTTACTCTCATGGCTTCAGCGGGACACCCCATTGAAATTTCCTCAAATTCAGAATCTTTCGAGCTGTAGGACTGGGTTTCTGAAGACACTGAAGATTCGAAGACCCGCTCAACTGCCACTTCAGCTTTTCGTCCTCTTCCTTTTCCGCCTCACACCCCAGCTTCCACCTCTCATGCAAAGAGGTCTTTTCGCGCACCATTTCCCTCATTTCGCAATCGGGTATGGAATCCTCCCTTCACATGGGAGTATACAATGGGAGACCCCCGTGCTGCTGCCGAACTTCCCCCACTTCCACCGGCGCTGGCTTTCCTCCCAGTCTCCCCCGCAAGGATTCGTTCACCCCCTTTGGATGAAGGTCCATCAGGGCTACCCCCATCTCAAGGCGCACGCTATAGGGTTATACTGGCATCTTCCCCACCCCAGGAACCTTCGAAAGCTTCTTCTGTTAAAAGCAACAAAAAGTCTTCATAGACTAAACGATGTAATCTTTTTCAAAAATGTTAATAAAAATAAGGGAGGGGACTGATATTTGTTTTTGTCGTTTTCCTGTAAAAGTAAGGTTTTCGTCTTCAGAAAGACTGTATCCTGGCCCGAACATACCTTCCCTTACCATCTCCCGGGGGATTCGGACCCTCTTAATTATAGTTACAGTTCCGACGACCCTCCACATACTGTCTCTACGCCTCCTCTTCTTCACTAACATTTATTATCCACCTCTCTTCTACTAATGAATGTGCCCTTCTCCTTCCTCGCTATAAAGACTTCCAACCCTTACCGTATAGCTTCCATTTTCTCCTTTTTTTTCTCCTTGTCATGGACAAAATATCTGAACAGGGCAGCAATTCCTCTCCTACTGAAGAACTGATAGATGATCACCGCTACATAGCTAATCTGGAGGAGCAGATGAGGTACTTGCAACAGCGGCTGAGGGAAACGTCCGACAGCAATCTCTCTTTGCGTCAACAACTGGTTGGGTCCCAAAAGGAGCTATCCAAGCAAATCTTCCTGCAGCAGTCCTATCTTCGGCAACTACTGTGCCAACCTCGATCGTGCAAAGAAGCTCCATCTGTTCCTCCCAACAAAGAACTGTAATTCCCTAGATGTATAAGGGTTTCTTTTGCTATCTCTTCTTTGTAAAGGACTTAGAGTATGTAATTTTTCCGTATTACTGAACTTTTCCTACTTATCATCTTCTTCCAACGCCTCTTGAGTTATGCCTCGCTTTAATCTTTTCATATTTAAATAGGCTGACATATGGCTAGGGCATATTTTGGCTCTTCTACCCTTTTATCCCGTCGGGAATATAATAATATAGAGTCGCTAAATGAGCCGACTCCACTGCTCGACCACTGCACAGAAATAGAATAATACAAGGTTAAATAAGGACTTCAACTTCTCCTGTTGTGCAGGGAAAAAAATGATATATAACTGAGGAGACCCTAGTTCTTCCGTTCCACCACCACACGGGGATTTCTTCCACTTCGCGGGGATAAAAATTATATGTAACTGAGGAGACCCCAGTTCTTCCGTTCCACCACTACACGGGGATTTCTTCCGCTTCGTGGGGATAAAAGTTAAGTATAACCGAATGAATTTCGGTTTTCCGTTCCGCCACCACACGGGGATTTATTCCGCTTCGCGGGGGATAAAAATGATATGTAACTGAGGAGACCCCAGTTCTTCCGTTCCACCACCACACGGGGATTTCTTCCGCTTCACGGGGATAAAAATTAAGTATAACCGAATGAATTTCGGTTCTTCCGTTCCGCCACCACACGGGATTTCTTCCACTTCACGGGGATAAAAATTATATGTAACTGAGGAGACCCCAGTTCTTCCGTTCCACCACCACACGGGGATTTCTTCCGCTTCGCGGGGATAAAAATTAAGTATAACCGAATGAATTTCGGTTCTTCCGTTCCGCCACCACACGGGGATTTCTTTCGCTTCGCGGGGATAAACATTAAGTATAACCGAATGAATTTCGGTTCTTCGGTTCCGCCACCAGAAGGGGATTTCTTCCGCTTCGCTGGGATAAAAATTAAGTATAACCGAATGAATTTCAGTTCTTCCGTTCCACCACCACACGGGTATTTCTTCCGCTTCACGGGGATAAAAAATAAGTACAACCGAATGAATTTCGGTTCTTCCGTTCCACCACTACACGGGGATTTCTTCAGATTCCTGGGGATAAAAATTAAGTATAACCGAATGAATTTTGGTTCTTCCATTCCGCCACCACACAGGGATTTCTTCCGCTTCGCGGGGATAAAAATTAAGTATAACCGAATGAATTTCGATTCTTCCGTTCCACCACCACACGGGGATTTCTTCCTCTTCGCGGGGATAAAAATTAAGTATAACCGAATGAATTTCGGTTCTTCCATTCCACCACCACACAGGGATTTCTTCCGCTTCGCGGGGATAAAAATTAAGTATAACCGAATGAATTTCGGTTCTTCCATTCCACCACCACACGAGGATTTCTTCCGCTTCGCGGGGATAAAAATTAAGTATAATCGAAAGAATTTCGGTTCTTCTGTTCCACCACCACATGGGGATTTCTTCCGCTTCACGGGGATAAAAATTAAGTATAACCGAATGAATTTCGGTTCTTCCGTTCCACCACCACACGAGGATTTCTTCCACTTCGTGGGGATACACATTAAGTATATATTGCCTAAAGGCCTTCAGCATAAAGGAGGCGACGCCTTCATATCATCCTTCTTTGTGCTTCCCTCCTGAAGGGGAACGCCTACATCCATCCCTTCCCATGCAAATAAGGGCTTTAGTACATAATGGGCCATTAGAAAAATAAACCCTTCTTTACCTTTCACTTAGGGCCTCCTTCACCATAAACGAGGAGCCTAATAGTGGTTACAAGACCATTCTTCCTTCCTTTTATAGGGGATCCTTCGTCTTCATCTCTCTTGTTATCTTCATCCCTTCGCCTTTTCGTCTCCTTCTTCTTCGCCTGTTCGTTTTTCCGCCGCCACACTCCGTTGCCTCAATCCCTTTCTTTAGCCCTTTTTCCTTATTCTCAGACCCTCACAATGCATTCTACCTTCTTCCAGGAGATAGCAGGCCATTATCCACACCGCAAGCGGGGTGCTGGTCAGCCGTCAGCTCCGTCTTCCCCTTCACCTTTCCCGATCATCATCACACCTGCTTTATCTCGGTTTTCTTCCTCTCCTCCTCTTGCAACCCTTGTTACCTCCATCCCGGAGGATACCGGGGTAATTAGTCCCTCCTCACTTCCTCCGGCATCTACAAACCCTAACTCTCCCACTCTTTCTCCTTCTGCCACCAATGTTCGGAAGTCGCTTTCTCCTTCCCCACAACCTGAGGATGAACCTGGGGAGGATGTACTTCCATGTCAGCCAATGGCAGAGGCTGGCTCACCCTTGCCTTCCCTTTCCCCTGAATACTATTCCTCCTCTGAACCCATGGCGGTTGATATCCCCTCACTGCCAACTTCCCCCTGCACTCATCACCTGAAGAGCCCTTCTCCTCCTATGGGCCCTAGCTAGGGTCCATCTACTTCTCGCCTTCCCATCAAAGGCTCCTCTAGCCCTGTGCTCATCATCTCATCCTCTTCGGATTCCTCATCCAACCAGCTTCCTTCCGTCTTTCCTACCAGGCTTAACTCACAACCAGATATGGCACATGTTCTCCCTACGACTCCTGATATGCTGCCTCTGACTACCACCCCCATGAGCCTTCTGACTGATGCCCCTCCTTCTTTCCCTTCTCAACCCATGGATATCTCTCCCATTCTCCCCATTATAAGTGAACTTCCCCCCTTAGTATCATCCGTCCCATCTTCTTCCCTTTCTCCCAGGAGTCTTCAGATCCTGAACTTAGAGGAATTGGTTCCTCGCTTGGAAGGCCTACGCCATGCTCTTGATTTGGTATGTTTTTTCAATTAGCTTCCTTAGCTTTATCTTCCTACCCAATTTCTTTTATACAACCGGCATGCAGGCCCTGACCAACTATCAAGAGTTGGATCGCTCCCTTCATCAATACCGAGCTCAAGCTCTGGAATGGGACCAAAGAACGGGAAGATTCGACGACGCCTGTAATCAAGAACGGCTCTGGTAAACAATCGCACATGTGCCAGGAGCAATTGGCAGAAGCTCACCAACAAACTCAAAAGGATGCTGATACCATTGTAGCATTACGGGAACAACAATGAAGGTGTGGATCCACCCGCCCTCCAAATGGAAGTCCACCTACCCTTCGATGAGGAGTCTTCCTCTATTCGAGAATTAATACGTCTTCAAGGGCAGGTAGTAGAGCTCCTCCAGGGGAGACAACAGGACTCTGACACCATCGCTCATCTTCAGGTTCAACACCGGCAGGCACAGGATAAAATAGGAGACCTCCGCACCCACTTATGCAAGGAGGTACAAGAAAACTCATCCCTCATAAATTCCAGGGTGCATGCTCACGCCCGTCTACGCAAGCAAGAGACTTCTCCAGAGGTCGAGCACCGAACTCGCCCGAACTGCATCTTACTCAAGCAAGAGAGGGAATTTCAGCTTCAATGCGTCAAAATATGGTGGAGATGACACACTTGATGCAGCAAGACCAAACTTCCCGAGCCGATGATATTTCAGTCTTGGCGGATGCCATTATGGAAGTATCTAGGCGTTATAGTGATATGCATCGAGAACTCCGAAAGCATCAAGAAAAGCGTCATAGGCTCCATCGAGACAAAAGTCCAGACCGCCCAAACCAACAGGAGCGATTCATCATCCTGATGCATGCCACTTATCAGGATGGATTTAACGAAGCGGTTCGACAATATGCTGATCAAGGACTACCTCCTCCAGCTTATCCTCCATTCTCCTTAAATTGGGAGGCTTGCTTTAGACGCTATCCTCCCGACCGATTTAAGATGTAATTCGACATACTGCTTCGGAATGGAGTTCCCTTTCCATCTTCCTTTTCTTTTTCAAAGTTTATTAGGAGTACCGTATCGCCATTGTAAATGGATTATTAACAGAATTTGAACATACTTCGTGTCTAATTAATACAATCAAGTTAGGAAGTACATCCCCTCGGGAGCCCCACAACTCCTTTTCTTCTATCTCTCGCTTCTCATATAGTGTGGAAAAATTTCAGATGAATGGCGTTCCAGGGTCGAGGAAATTCCTTACCCTGATCGTCCTTTAGGTAATATGCCGACCCAGCTACGCAACGCTTTATTTCATAGGGCCCTTCCCAGTTCGGAGCTAGCTTCCCTGGGTCTCCAGCGGGATTAACCTTTCGCAACACCCAATCCCCCTCTTGAAATCTTCGAGGCATCACTTTCTTATTAAAGGCTTGCTGCACTCTTTGCTTGTAAAATTTTGCTCGTCTCCGTGCCATCTCCCGCTTTTCCTCCACCAAGTCCAATTTAGTACTTTAGATAAGTTGGTTCTGATTTGGTTCGTACGCCTCTATCCGAGCACTACTTAAAAGAGCTTCGACCGGAATAATGGCTTCCATCCCGTATACTAAACTGAAGGGAGTTTCCCCTATTGCAGTCTTTGGTGTAGTTTGGTAGGCCCACAAGACTCCTGGTAATTCTTCTACCCAGTTTCCCCTCTGAACCCCCAATTTGGTCTTTAATCCTTGAATGAGAATTCTGTTAGTCACTTCCACTTGCCCGTTAGCTTGAGGGTGAGCTACCGAAGTGAAAGCCTGCAGAATGTTGAGATTTTGGCACCACTCTTTGATCTTTTTTCCTTGGAACTGTCGTCCATTGTCACTGACTATTTTCCGAGGAATACCATATCAACATAAAATATTCTTCCATAAGAACTGTATCACAGCATTCTCAGTAATTTTGGCCAGGGGCTCTGCCTCCCCCCATTTGGAGAAATAATCTACAACCACCAACAAAAACTTCTTCTGTAAAGGTGCCACTGGCATCAGACCCACTATATCCATTCCCCATTGATCAAAAGGACATGAAGAGACCACGACTTTCATTAACTCAGCCGGCCATTTGAAACAGTTGCTATGCTTCTGACAAGTGGGGCAAGCTTGCACTATATGGGCAACATCCTGCTAGAGAGTAGGCCAAAAATATCCTGCTAACAGGGCCTTCCTTGCTAAAGCTCTCCCTCCTAGATGATTGCTGCAACAACCTTCATGAATCTCCCGGAGTACCCATTCCGCATCCTCACTTCCCAAGCATTTCAGTAAGGGTCGTCCGAAAGATGTCTTGTATAAGTCTCCATTTTAGAGGGTAAACTGTCTGGCTTGACACATTAAAGCTGATGCCGCTCTTTTTTCTTCCGGGACCTTCCCATGCCGCAAATAAGCTATGATGTCAGTTCTCCAATCAAGAGCTGGGCTTGGTTCAGGTGCAACTTCCTCCACATTGCATATCGCTAAGGAAGTAGGGACCGTTTTCGATGATTTCACCCCTTCCATAGCAATAGCCATCCGAGCCAATTCATCTGCCTTCCCGTTGTTCTCTCGTGGGATTTGCTTCAAGAGGACTTGCTGAAACTGAGCTTTTTATCTCTCAAAAGCTTTCAAGTACTTATGCAATCTTTCCTCCCAAAGCGCGAAAGAACCTTGAAGTTGTGATATTACCAGCTGGGAATCCGAATGAATTATAATTGAAGAAACCCCCACCACCTTAGCAACCTGCAGTCCCGCTAAAATGGCTTCATATTCTGCCTCATTGTTGGATGCCCGATATCCCAGGTGTATGACTATGCGGGTCTCCTCCTTATCAGGGAAAATTAACAGAATACCGACACCGCTACCCGTAGATCCTGAAGAACCATCCACAAATATATTCCATGCATCTGATCCTTCCTCTTTTGATGACGAACCATCTTCCGGGCCATTAGGTACCTCTGCTAGGAAATCAACAAGTGCTTGGGCCTTGATAATCGTTCGGGGTTGGTAGTGAATATCATATTTGCTTAGTTCTACCACCCACTTGGCCAATCTTCTGGAGAAACTGGGCTTAGTGATGACCTTGCCCAATTCGCTATGAGTTAGCACAGTGATGGGATGAGCCAAAAAGTACGACCTCAATTTGTGGGCAGTTAACACTAGGATATATGCCAGCTTCTCTAGCTCTGTATAACGGAATTCGACCCCCTTCAGGATATGGCTGGTGTAATAAATAAGCTGTTGGTGAGAACCTTCTTGTTTCAATAAAACCGAACTAATAGCTCCTTCCGAGATGACCAAATACATCCATAATGGTTCTCCTGTTATTGGTTTGGTTAGCAGTGGAAGTCCAGCCAAATACTTCTTCAACTCCTGGAAAGCCTGTTCGCATTGATCATCCCACTGAAATTTAGTAGCCTTGCGTAGGATCTTGAAGAAAGGCAACCCTTTATCCATCGACCTGGCTATGAATCGGGATAAGGAAACAACCCTGTCCACCAACTTCTGGGTCTCCCACAGATTAGTGGGTGATTTCATGTTGCACAACGCCTGCACCTTCTCAGGGTTGGCTTGCAACCCCTTCTCAGTTACTATGTACCCCAAGAACTTGCCGCTTTTGACCCCAAATAGGCATTTGTTAGGGTTCATCTTCATATTAAACCATCTCAATGTAGAAAAGGTTTCATTTAAATCATTGACTAGATCCCGAGTGGTCTTTGATTTGACCAAGATATCGTCCATGTAGACTTCCATATTTTTCCCTTTCTCCTCCACAAAAATCTTGTCCATGAGGCGCTGGTAGGTGGCTCCAGCGTTCTTTAACCCGAATAGCATCACCACATAAGCATATAACCCTCCTGCCGTCACAAAGCTAACCCTCTTTTGGTCTTCTTTAGCCAAAGGTATTTGATGGTTTCCTTGATATGCATCCATTAGGGACACCACTTCATATCCCACAGTAGAATCTACCAACTGATCAATATGAGGCAAGGGGTAGCAGTCTTTAGGGCACGCTTTATTCAAATCACGAAAATCGATACACATCCTCCACTGCCCCGAAGGCTTGGGGACCAAGACTACATTGGAAACCCACTCGGGAAACTGGATTTCTTTTACATGACCCGCTTTTAGCAGTTTTTCCACCTCTTCAGTTATGATCTTGTCCTTCTCCGGTCCAAAATGTCGCCTCTTCTGTTGGACGAGTTGGGCTCCTCTGGTAACATTGAGATGGTGTTCAGCCACTCGAGGGTTTATCCCAGTGAGATCATGCACATCTCCTGCGAAGATGTCTTCATTCTCTCTTAGGCAGGCCACTAGCTCCTCCTTGGCTTCCAGCTGCTGCGCTACCCGTGTAGCCTTTCCCGGCGCAATTTCCACTAGCTCTCCTTCTTTTATTTTGTCTACCTTGGGGGGGGGATTCTTCCATGACACAGACGTCAGAGATGACGATAGCTTTGCCCTTGAGATCATCAGTTCGAGCCTTCTTCTGATCGTCCCGAACTATTTGCACGTAGCAGCTCCTAGAGGCCTTCTGTTCTCCGCGAACTTCTCCCACCAATTGTCCCACCGGAAATTTCAGCTTCTGATGGTACGGGGAAGCCACTGCCTGAAAAAGGGTAAGGAAAGGACGCCCAAGAATAGCATTATAAGTGGACGGAGTTTCCACGATGAGGAAAGAGATTATACTGGTTTTTTGGCTGGGCTTTACACCCAGAGTCAGAGGCAATGAAATCTGCCATGTAGGGTGGACCACATGCCCTACGAATCCAAAGAGGGGGATGGCCACATCTTCTAGCTGGGCATTTCCCAGTTGCATCTGTCCGAAAGCTTCCTGGAAGAGGATATTGACGGAGCTTCCTGAGTCGACCAGTACCCTTGCCACTTCATAATTGGCTAGGGATATACGAATAACTAAGGTGTCCGTGTGGGGCAGTAGGACACCTTGGAGGTCTTCTGGCCCCAATGAAATGGGCGGTGCAACTTGAATAGTTTGGTCGGTGACGATGGCCTAACTCTCCATGAGACAGGCGTACGACTTCTGCGCCCGGTTAGAGTCCCCATCATTAGGTCCTCCAGCTATAACATGGATAACTCCCCGTGTGGGAGCATTATCTTGATTGGATGAGGGGCCCTCACCCGATGGGCCTTCTTGAGAGACAACCTCCTGAGATGGTGTTTGGGGGAAAGTGACTTGAGGTTGTTGATTATACGACCCTGGACGGGTTACATTGGGTCGGGGGCCCCGCCGTACTGGCCCTCCTGTCTGAAACCGCAATTGTGGATACGCGGCTCGGAGGCGATCCAATTCCTCCTGTAACTTGAAACATCGGCCACTAGCGTGGCCATATTCCATATGATATTGGCAGAATAATGGGGTGGGGGGGGGGGGGTTACGTGGGATCCCCCTGTATCCTAAGGGTCGTTGCAGCAGACCCTGTTGGTCATAAAATTCTATCTCCCGTTCCTTCCAAGTCCTCGCAGGAGGAAGTGCTTCAGCGGCCATGATTTGTAACGCCGATACGGGGCGAACACCCTGTAGCATTGGACGAGGCCTCGGAGCCTCTTGTCGAAAAGGTCGCACATATTCCCGCCGAGGGGGTGCTTGAGAAGCGGTGGGGCGAGCTCTTTCAGTTGGAACTGCTGTGGCAGCCTGTTCAGCTCTCTGCACCTTTAATCCTTCCTCCTCGCCGATAAATTGCTCCACACGGCTTAGTAGCTCCTCATAATTGTCTGCATATTGTCTTAACAAGGAACTGAGGAAGGGGCCCTCCTTCTGCCCGTGCTGAATAGCGCCTCTGAAAGCTTCTGACCTAGTAGAGGGGATTCCCCTAGCTGCAGAAGTGAATCGGTGGAGATACCCTCTAAGGGATTCTGAGGGTCCCTGGGTGATATGCATCAGTATAGAGGCATCATGTTTATACGCCTTGCAACTGGCAAACTCCCGACTGAACATTCCCCGAAAATCAGTGAAACAAGTGATGGATCCTGGGGGCAGAGTATTAAACCACTTTTGTGCTGAGCCAGTTAAGGTGGTCCGGAAAACTCGGCATTTGAGAGAATCGGTATAACAGTGGAGCGAGGCCGCTCCATCAAATTGAGATATGTGCTCTTCGGGATCCGTTGAACCATCATACTTATCGATCTGAGGATTCCGGAAGTAGGACGGAGGGACTTCAGAGAGAATGTCCATTGTAAAGGGACTGGCCTCATATACTTCTGGAGGTCTGGTTGATTGACTTTCGCCCTGTTCTTCCCTGCGTGTTTGGGTGAAGGGCATAGTGTTCTGAGGTTCTCTTCCCCCAAATTCTCCTCCAGGCAATATTTCCACATTGATTGCTGTATGAGATGGGGGAGGCATTTCTGGGGCTGGGCCTCGGGAAGAAGGTTCACCGGAATGCGGATGCAAATATTCGGTCCTTCTCCTTTCCCTAGCTAGGGCCTCTGTAATAGCGTCATCCATCAGGACCTTCAACTGTGATGGTAAAAGGATGATGGGGCACTCCTCCGCTGCAGAGGTAGCGGGTTGTTGTATCTCTTCAGGTTGCATCTCGACGTCCAGCTCAATGTTCCCACAGACGGTGCCAACTGATGCGATGAGGAAAATCGGTTCACTCCTTTTCAATGCAGTGAAGCACTGAGGGAGATCTCAGAGGGTTCTCGCAGGTCACAATCAGTAAAGAATAAGATGAAGCAGATGAAACGCAAAAACCGACACCAGCAATCAAAACTCAGACACAAGATGTAACGTGGTTCGGAATGAGGATTCCAACTCCACGGAGGTGAGCTTTCTCACCGGGTGTAGTGCCTAAGAACTTTCACTATAAAGGTCCTCCCTTACGGAAAAGAATTTTTCGGAGGTGGAGGAGAAAAACCTTTTACAGTGGTATCACAAGATGAGAAAGAATACAAGGGATGTCACAACAACAGATCCCTGCCCTCCTTCTCCGGCGAGGTGGTTGTCGCCCCCTTTCTCCTCTCGCCTCTTCTTTTTTCTTGCTGGGCTAGAATAATTGCGGATCGATCTCCTCTCTCCTCCTAGCTTCCTCCCTTTTATCTTCCTCTTTTCCTCCATCGTGATGTCGTGGGCTGTCTCCATTGTACACGTGGCCACCACCTCCACCTGGAGAATAATTCTGTTACGGATATGAGGAACGAAGGCTCCTTGGAATATTGTGTGAGGACCTCCTAAGCTACTGCATAACGCCTATTCCTCTACTTTTCAGGTAAGTAGGTTAGACTGTCTCCCTCAGCCATCCGCTTTTGGTGAAACTAACTTAGGTCTATAGCCCACGGGTGACCTAGCCCTAGGGCTCCTCATCAACCCGAACCAATTCCTCTTTTTCCCGTGTCGAACTTCCTTCGGATCGATCAGGTTGAGTCGACCCTTTATCCATCCTATCTGCTTTTGGGATTATCTAGCTTAACTGATTCCTGTTCCGCCCTTAGTGAAGTGCCTTCCGTCTCTTCTTTGGCGTGCCAATTGCTTCTGCTAACTCTCCCGTGCCAATTGCTTCTACTAACTCCCGTGTCAATTGCTTCTACTAACTCCCGTGCCAATTGCTTCTACTAACTCCCGTGCCAATTGCTTCTGCTAACTCCCCTGTGCCAATTACTTCGGATATCTGCGCCCGAACCGTTCTTCCTTTTCTCCCTTTGCTGAGCCAAATATTTTGGCTTGGATCACGTATTACATGCAAACCCTTCTATCTGGCGTATATAGAAAAGGTATCAGTAGTATCAATTGCTTTTTGTTTGATATGCATGTCATAGGCTAGGAAAATTCCTCAATTTCAAATTACTATGTGGGAGAGGGAATTTTTAAAATTCCCACGGCCTCCATTACGATTTGACAAGTGATGCAAACAAACTTTCGCGTCGGCTCTGAGTGCCTTCCTCCATATCGGATGGGTTTGTTTGCGGATCACAAGGTCAAATATGGTTATAGGGAATTATCAAGGAGTGTGTGTACTTCCCCATCAGAAGGCACATAACCCGAGATAATTACCTTGGTACCGAGTAATGGTGAACACTTAGATACAAATATAAGTATCCTCCCCATCGGAGTCACTGCTTTTATTTGTAGGGCCAAAGAGGAACCAACTATTAATTTTACTTGTTAAAAAGTTAGGTTGAAAAGATAGTAAAATTAATGGGTAAAATCTCCTCTTACAAATGTAGAATTCATATACGTCCACACTATCATGGCATACGATATTCTCGGTGTTTTGAGGTGTTGGTTGATTTTAAAATTTTATTGTTTGAGGAATCAATAATTTTTTGAAATATAATGTTTTGATTTATGTGATTCTTAGGTTTTCTTTCAAAATGACTTTCAACCCACTTGTTGTGATACTGAAAGAGAACAAACTTACTGGAGCAAACTATGTTGATTGGAAGAGGAATCTAGACATTGTCTTGACTGCAGAGGAATACAAATATGTACTCCTTGAAGAGTGCCCTCCCAAGACTACAGATGATTATGGGGAAAAGAAGAGAGAGAGCTATAAGAAGTGGATCAAGGCCGATGAGATGGCACGGTGTTACATTTTGGCATCTATGTCAAATGTACTGCAACATCAGTATCAAGCCATGTCCACTGCTTATGATATGATGCTTAATATCAAGGAGCTTTTTGGACACCAGAATCGGGCTGCAAGGCAAGAAGCCATGAGAAACTTGATGACGACCACCATGATCGAGGGAACACTCGTGAGGGATCATGTTTTCAAGATGATGGCTCATTTGAATAAGCTGGAGGTCCTAGGAGCTGAGATCGATGGGGAAACCCAGGTCGACATCATACTCCAGTCTCTACCTAGGAGTTTTGAGCAGTTTCACCTGAACTACAACATGAACAAGAGGTTGTATTCATTGGCGAAACTTCTGACAGAACTTCAGGTGGCAGAGGGACTATTTTGTTAGAGTGCTCAGGTGCATGTTGTGATGACCCAAAAGGTTTCTACTTCTAAGCCGAAAGGCAAGAAGAAGAAGAAACAAATTGGGGAGATGGCAGTGGGAGGTACTCAGGGAGGAGTGAAGAAGCCGAAAGGCAAGTGCTTCACTTGTAAGCAGACTGGACACTGGAAGAAGGACTGTCCCAACCGCAACAACAAAGGTATATCTTTTGGTCTAGTCATTGAAACATGTTTAGTGGTGTTATCTACCGGCACCTGGTGTGTAGATATGAGAGCCACTGATCATGTCTGCAATACTTTGCAAGGGTTCCAAGAAACCAGACGACTGGCTGAAGGAGAGATTACCGTGTACTTGGGCGATGCCACGAAGGTGGCAGCTATTGCAGTGGGAGATGTTCATTTATCTTTTGAGAAAAATAAACTTTTGGTTCTTAAGAATAGCCTTTATTTACCCTTATTTAGAAAGAATTTAATTTCGGTTTCTAAATTATTTATGGATGGATATTCTATTTCTTTTAATGACAGAGTTGTTATAAGAAGGAATAGGGACATTATCTGTTCGGGTGCATTGATAGAAAATTTGTACACAATTGAACCAAAACCTCCCACGATGCAAATTGAAGTTAATAACTCATCTTCTAATTCCAATAAAGAGAAAAGAATCTTCAAAGATGAACCAAACATATCTTTGGCATCTTTGGCTTGGTCACATTAACCTAAGAAGAATTCAAAGGTTGATAGCTGATGGACTTTTGGGTTCATTAGTGGTGGAGGATCTCCCAACCAGTGAATCTTGCTTGGGGGGTAAGATGACCAAGAGGCCTTTTAAGGCCAAGGGGTATAGAGCCAAAAATGTGTTAGAATTGGTTCATTCTGATTTGTGTGGTCCTATGTCTATCCAGGCTAGAGGTGGTTTTTGTTGAGGATCGATTGGCCGGCTAGGGGGGGGGGGGTGAATAGCCCTCGTTCGTTGGATGTCGTAATGCGTTCGTTCTCGTGTGCTTGTCTACAATTGTCATTAATATATGCAGCGGAAAAACAATAGAAATAACAACAATACAAGCACAATCAATACACAAGCATATACGTGGTTCGGAACCGAATGGTTCCTACTCCACGGGGTGAGCTCAACGAGCTCGTGTTATGCGCACGACACTAACAACACTCCTTATCGACTACACGTCGGAGGTGGAGAAACCTCTCACAAGCTATTACAACAAGAAATACAAAGACAATACAAAAGAGAACTTTTACACAATTGTTTTGATCCCTTTCTTGTTGCTTGCTTTTGCTTGCTCTTGAAGGTCTGGAATGCAACAACAATTCCCCTCCAAAGTCACCTCAAAAGCCTTGGCGAAATCCTCCCTCTTGAGCTCCTTTTATAACCTGCATCAAGCTGATTTCGCGCCCATCAGTCGACTGATCGTGACCATCAGTCGACTGGTCCCATAGCTGGTGTCTCACAACGGCTAGATCCACGTTGGTTAAGTTCCAATGGATCACACATCAGTCGACTGATCATCCATCAGTCGAGTGCTGGCGAGCTCGACTCCATTCTGTGCCCGTGCACAGTGTCATCAGTCGACTGCCATCCCTCGGCAGTTGACTGATTCTCCCAACAGTCGACTGCCCTCCCTCGGCAGTCGACTGATCAGCAAGACTCGGTTCAGTTGAACACTGGTCAAACCCATACGACCTAGAGCAGTCAACTGGCACCTATGCCAGTCGACTGATGTCGGCTAAAACCTCAAACACAAAGTTGTTTGAGCGTCCGACACTCAGTCTTAGCCACTTGGCCAAGTCCACCTTATCCCTCATGGAGTTCCCCACCGAAGCTCTCTTCCCTCGACCTACGTCCCTCGGATGCGCCAAGCGCATGGCTTCGTAACGCCATCCTTCGCGTCTCATGCCCTAGAAGTATGCTTCATTTTGGGCTCAATCCATTCCCTCCCCGTCCGACGGTCCCTCGGATGCACCAAGCGCACGGCTTCGCAATGCCATCCTTTACCGACTCAAGGACCCGAGCCTAGAGAACTTGCCAAGTTCTCAAGACTTCCCAAATGCACCAAGCGCACGGCTTCGCAATACATTTCTCACCAAGCACCAAGCGCACGGCTTCGCAATGCTTTGGACTTTCCCATGCCAAGGCTTCCCCCTTGGACTTCCACACCAAGCTCCATGCTTGGATTTTCCATGACAACCCCATGTTGGACTTTCCCATGACAATGCCATGTCATGAGTTTTGTCTATCATCAAAATACTATCAAGGTACTGCTCAAGTCAAACTCGAGTCAAACTTGGCCGATTGCACCAACAATCTCCCCCTTTTTGATGATTGACAAAACTACCATCTCAAGTCTACCAATTCTCCCATATTGGCAATTCTCATATCCCAATGAGAATTCCAACGAACCCTAATTGGTAACTTGGTAACTTCTCCCCCTTTTTGACATTACATCAAAAAGGTCCTCCCCAAGGGTATGAATGTCTCATATCCCAATGAGATCTTACAATCTCTCCCTTGGAGGAACACATGCCTACAATCTTTCTAGTGATCCCATATCACTTAAAGAGAGGCAACTCAATTTTCCTCCCATGAGGAAATACACATCCATCTTCCCATAATGGATACCTCCCCCTAAAGGCTTGCTCCCCCTTGACCATTGCACCAACAATGTCCTTGGATAGTCCTTAAGCCAATAGGAACATTAAACCAAACAAAATTAAGGCAAAGTTCAACAATGAACTCTCATCCACCTTAAAATTGATACTCACCCTTAACCCAACTCCTAATCCATATCCAATGGATTTCCACCCTCTCTAATGCTCTCCTAAGCATATCCTAGGGTTAGGAGTGGTTAGGGGACCAAAACATGGCTAAACATGGGCCTACCAAATCATAATTGGGCCGATCAAGACTACCGATCACCGATCCGCCATCGGCAATGATCGATAATCGATTTGTAGCTTTTCAAAGATTTCGTAAATGGATTTTTGAAATCCATAAGTAAATATACATAATTTTAAAAATCTTGAAAATGCATACGTATAATACTTATTCTAAACACTATGGGTGAAAAATATTGGAAATTTATTTTACCCATTAAATTAGGAGATTGATACAAAGTTCAAAATTTAAGAAAAACTTCAATAAAGAGCCATCTTTGTATCATACCATTCAATGGTGATAGCTATCAAAAGATAGGCTTCACCAAGGTTTTTCAAAATGTTTTCAAAATATTTTTCAAACCTTTATTTTCTTTTTCCTAAACATCTCATCGATATCTAGATGTGTAAAACACATACAAGTCAAATTTTTGTGAGATGTGGGTTTTGTTTTGTTTATGTTCTCATGCATATTTCTAGGCAACATTAATTTGATTCCCTTCAAGTTGTGCCATAGTCCTTAACTCCATTTTAAACTATGCATGATATGATTATAGCATAGATATGATATAAGTAAAAGTATATGCCAATATCATGATGTCATGACATGTGAATGATGTTTTAGCATACATGACATATAAGGATGAGTCTAAACATGATCATGACATTTTTAGAGATAAAAATGAAAATGATGTCATGACATGGTAAGGTAAACAAATCATGGCAACTAAAATATACTAAGGTATATAATACCTAAGTGTGAAAATCAATTTGCCCTTTTTTTTTTTTAGGGATTAAATACATTTTGCCTTAATGCCATTCATCTCCCTAGTCTACCAAAAACCCAAAATGGTACACCATGACTTCTATGACCTAATTGTGTCAATTTAAATCATTTTAAACTTCTCAAACCATATTGGCACACCCTAATGTGTCAACTCACAATATCTAGGTTAACCACCCATCCACTTAGGGTTGATACACCCTAACCCATTTAGCGTGAATCAATCACGCTCTTAGGAATCCAATATCTATTGGAGCTCCTTGGGTTAACAAGGTATTCCCTAGGGATAACTTCCCTAGATACCTTCCTAATGACCCTTTTAGGCTTTGAAGCCTTAGTCAAATGGGTCTTACTTGGGTCAAACCTAGAGGTGACTCCTCCATTCACCTTCTTAGTGGCTACATTTGATTTCTTTGAGGTGTTAGCCACTAAGCACACACCATGACTAGTCTTAGGGAAGACTTCCCTATTAGCCTTGGTTTTCCTAGACCTAGAAATAGTTCCATAATTAAATGGAACATTATGATAAGTCTTCTTGGGCTTAGGTTTGTGACCCAAACCTTCCTTGCCCTTAGACCGTTTTTGAACCTTAGGTCTTGACTTTTGGGCATTTGACCCTAGAATTGAATTTTCTATGATTCTAAGGGCTTTCTCCATTCTCTCAAGTCTTGACCTCAAGACTTGGTTCTCTAGCTCTAATTTTTCCATTTTTGAATTTTCTTTAGGTTTTTGGGAAAGCCTCTTCTTCTTAGGCATGTGCCTAGACTTTTTGGGATTAATACCCAAATTTTCTTCTACTCTCCTAATTGACTCCCTAGGCAAGATATTTCTAGAATTATGAGTCCTAGGTTTGTCTTTAGTCATATGAACATGCTTGGCACCTAAGCAATAAACCTTATTGTTTCTCCTAGCATGCTTTTCATTAATAATGGCAAGAGAACTAAAATAATTTTTGGCATGCTTTTTGACTTTAGGAATTGAAGGTGCATTAACTAAATGTACCTTAGGGTTAGCTTTAGAAGCTCCCCCTACATGAGTCACACCTTCTTGCCCTTTCTTCCTCCCCCTAGGGCATTGGCTTCGGTAATGTCTCCGTTGGTTGCATTTAAAGCACACAATGTGCTCTTTGCTCTTGATTTTAGGAACACCGGCATCCTTTGACTTTGTGTTGACTTTTGGTGTTGATGTCTTTTCCTTAGCCAATTTAGGGCATTTACTCTTATAGTGCCCTTTCTCCCTACACTCAAAGCATATTATGTGATTTTTATTTAAAATAATAACACTTGAGTTACCTAGGGAGGTGGTGGAGGCCTCTTCCTGATCTTCACTTCTCCCAGATGTGGATGCTTCTTGTTCTTGCTCCGAAATGGAAGATTGCCTCTCCTCCCCCTCAATGCAAGAGGTGGAGGTCTCCACCAAGTCATCAACATCTTCAAATGTTGTGGGTTCTTCTTCCTCGGCATTTTCTTCTACTTGTGCCGATTGGGAATTTTCTTGGAACTTTATTATTTTATTCCATAGTTCCCTTGCATCCCTATAATCACCCAATCTAGACCAAATAGTGTTAGGTAACAAATCACTAATCAATTTAATTACCTCGAGATTTGTCTTGAAGTTCTTGATTTGGTCTTGGGTCCACTTTGATTTTTCCATGGGCTTGTTTTCTTTGTCCCTAGGCATCTTAAAACCATTTTCTACAATTAACATAGAATCAAAATGGGTTTCAAGATATACCTCCATCCGTTTCCTCCACCAAGCAAAATCTCCATCGAATTTCGGTGGATGGATGAAGCCGGCCATTTTATAGTGCTCTCGCGGCGGTTAGTCCTTGAAGAGCGAACCTGGCTCTGATACCACTTGTTGAGGATCGATTGGCTGGCTAGAGGGGGGTGAATAGCCCTCGTTCGTTGGATGTCGTAATTCATTCATTATCGTGTGCTTGTCTACAATTGTCGTTAATATACGCAGCGGAATAACAATAGAAATAACAACAATACAAGCATAATCAATACACAAGCATATACGTGGTTCGGAATCGAATGGTTCCTACTCCACGGGGTGAGCTCAACGAGCTCGTGTTATGTGCACGGCACTAACAACACTCCTTATTGACTACAAGTCGGAGGTGGAGAAACCTCACACAAGCTATTACAACAAGTAATATGAAATACAACAAGAAATACAAAGACAATACAAAAGAGAACTTTTACACAATTGTTTTGATCGCTTTCTTGTTGCTTGCTTTTGCTTGCTCTTGAAGGTCTGGAATCCAACAGCAATTCCCCTCCAAAGTCACCTTAAAATCCTTGGAGAAATCCTCCCTCTTGAGCTCCTTTTATAACCTGCATCAAGCTGATTTCGCGCCCATCAATCGACTGATCGTGACCATCAGTCGACTGGTCCCGTAGCCGTTGTCTCACAACGACCAGATCCACATTGGTTAAGTTCCAACGGATCACACATCAGTCGACTGATGGCACCCATCAGTCGACTGATCATCCATCAGTCGAGTGCTGGCGAGCTCGACTCCATTTTGTGCTCCGTGCGCGGTCATCGACCGATCGCCATCCTCGATAGTCGATCGATTCTCCCAACGATCGCCATCCTCTAGCGAATGATCGACGCAAGAAGACTCGGGCCATCGAACACTGGTCGAACCCATATGACCTAGATCAGTCGACTTGCACCTATGCCAGTCGACTGATGTCGGCTAAAACCTCAAACATAAAGTTGTTTGAGCGTCCGACACTCAGTCTTAGCCACTTGGCCAAGTCCACCTTATCCCTCATGGAGTTCCCCACCGATGCTCTCTTCCCTCGGCCTATGTCCCTCGGATGCGCCAAGCGCACGACTTTGCAATGCCATCTTTCGCGTCTCATGCCCTAGAAGTATGCTTCCCTTTGGGCTCACTCCATTCGCTCCCCGTCCGGCGGTCCCTCGGATGCACCAAGCGCACGACTTCGCAATGCCATCCTTCACCGACTCAAGGACCCGAGCCTTGTGAACTTGCCAAGTTCTCAAGACTTCCCAAATGCACCAAGCGCATGGCTTCGCAATGCTTTGGACTTTCCCATGCCAAGGCTTCCCCCTTGGACTTCCACACCAAGCTCCATGCTTGGATTTTCCATGCTAACCCCATGTTGGACTTTCCCATGACAATCCCATGTCATGAGTTTTGTCTATCATCAAAATACTCTCAAGGTACTACTCGAGTCAAACTCGAGTCAACCTGGGTCGATTACACCAACAGATTTGAGTATTTCATCTCTTTTATAGACGATTACTCAAGATATGGATACATTTACCTGATGCGCCGCAAGTCTGAATGCTTTGACAAGTTCAAAGAATTCAAGGCTGATGTGGAGAAACGTCAAGGTAAAAGTATCAAGACACTACGATCTGATCGTGGTGGTGAGTGTTAGTAATATATGAGAGATGTCCTAAGGCAATCGCCTTATGTATGAACCATTTATATGATAAATGAAGAATCACTATTTGAGTCTACATGTTTTCATGTATTTGATTGGATCATAAAATCATTTACTGAATGTCCACGATACGATTCACAACATGAGAGAATTTGTGATTGGATCACAACTAGTGAGTATCTCTACATGTGTAATTGTGATGTATCAGAATTATCCCTAGTCGATGAATTGATGGATTTGGACACCATCAATTCTGTCGAGACTAGCACGAGGTATACTCCTTGGTGTATCCAAGCAGCTGATTCTCATTGGCTGGAGACATTGTGATGTCCGGAGTTAATCGTGGATGCTAGTTATGGTAACTAGTTCATTGGAGTGACCAACCGTAAGACTTCATATGGTTCTCTGCATATATAGATATGTCAATGAAGTTCTTACTGCAGCTTAAGTGCGATGTTCCTTTGACTTGCGGTATTCAAGTCATCTTGATCATGAAGACTTATGCTTTGACATCTTAAGCAAGCATCTTTGAGGATATGTGGACCCAGGATGATTGGGTATAAGTCGAAGTGATCGAAGGTGTTTGAATAGTCAATAAAGGATTCACCACTCCTTGCGAGGAGATGTATACCCATGGCCTCTCATCGGATTGTTACTAAAGTCTTTGGCCAAAGCATTACATGTTTAGAGTAAGGTACTTTTCGATACATGTGCAATAACTAGAATCTGTAGGACGAGGAAATGATACTTGGGCTAGGTGTGACGTAGTCAGCCTAGTGGGGACTGACACTATAGACCATGTCCTGAACCAAGTGGGTATAAGATGAGTGAAGGGAATGGGGCACGATTCATTCGAGCTGTTGAAGGGTTTCAGAAATAGTTCTGGATCAACCGTTGATCTTTTCGGTTAATTGGGGATCATGATGTACTACTAGGTGCCACTCATGATCGTTCTATAATTAATGGTTAATTATAGACGGCCAACATAAACCGAGAACCTATTTGGTCACAAGCACAACGAGCGTAATCCGAAGGATTTAAAATGAGCTTGAGAATGGGATTCTCAGACCGAGAGAAACTAGGTTTGGTTGGACCAAACAAGAAGCGAGCATGAAATCATTTCAGTCGCAATGGAAGCGTGGATGGGCCATGTCTTATGAAGACATAATGGATGAACCAAAATGGTTTGGTTCTAATCCAATGGAGGAGAATAAACAAAAGGGTTTGGTTTATTTTAAACGAATGAACCAAAAGTTGGTTCGGTTCATTTTAACTTAAAATAAACCATCATGGTTTGGTTTATTTTAACTTATATTAATGGAGCGGGTTAGCGGGCCTTATGGTTATGATCCAATAACCATTAAGAGAATTAGTTCTCTATAAAAGAGGGCTTAAACCCTAATCCAAAAAACCCAAACCAAGTTTTGCCCGCCCACTTCTCCCTCCTCTTCATCTATTCGGCGCCAACACCCATTGCCACCGCCCAGCTCCTTGTGTCGCCGTCCAAATTTTTGTCGACGTCCAAGCTTCAGCCGGTGATCCTCCGGCAACTCTACGGTGATCTCCTTTGGGTTTGGCATCAAGGTGAGCTTCATCCTACCTTTTTGGCCGGTTCTAATTCATCCACCAAAGCTGTCCAGTTTTCTGGACAGCTTGTTTTCTTCTCGTCGGAGCATTGTTTGGACGATGTTTAGAGCTTCGACAGTGCCTTACTTACCTAGGATTCGATCTCCGGTAATCCTCTGAGGTGGAGGACGAAGGATTCGTCAAACGGTTGACGAATACCTCTATGGAGAAGCGAGTTTTGAGGACTCGGTTTTGGATCCGAATTTGGATTCGGATCGTGATCATCTCTCGATCACATCGTCTTCAACACAAGGCTAGTAACCCATACGAAGACGAGGCTCGTGACTTAGCGAAGTCATCACGAGGATATGTTAGTAATATATGAGAGATGTCCTAAGGCAATTGCCTTATATATGAACCATTTATATGATAAATGAAGATTCACTATTTGAGTATACATGTTTTATGTATTTGATTGGATCTTAAACTCATTTACTGAATGTCCATGATACGATTCACAGCATGAGAGAATTTGTGATTGGATCACAACTAGTGAGTATCTCTACATGTGTAAATGTGATGTATCAGAATTATCCCTAGTCGATGAATTGATGGATTTGGACACCATCAATTCCATCGAGACTAGCACGAGGTATACTCCTTGGTGTATCCAAGCAGCTGATTCTCACTGGCTAGAGACATAGTGATGTCCGGAGTTAATCGTGGATGCTAGTTATTGTAACTAGTTCATTGGAGTGACCAGCCGTAAGACTTCATATGGTTCTCTGCATATATAGATATGTCAATGAAGTTCTTCCTGTGGCTTAAGTGCGATGTTCCTTTGACTTGCAGTATTCAAGTCATCTTGATCATGGAGACTTATGCTTTGACATCTTAAGAAAGCATCTCTAAGGAGATGTGGACCCGGGATGATTGGGTATAAGTCGAAGTGATCGAAGGTGTTTGAATAGCCTATAAAGGATTCACCACTCCTTGCGAGGAGATGTATACCCATGGCCTCTCGTCGGATTGTTACTAAAGTCTTTGGCAAAAGCATTACATGTTTAGAGTAAGGTACTCTTCGATACATGTGAAGTAACTAGAATCCGTAGGACGAGAAAATGATACTTGGGCTAGGTGTGCGATTCGACCTAGTGGGACCACGGTATAAGATGAGTGAAGGGAATGGGGCACGAATCATTCAAGCTGCTGAAGGGTTTCAGAAATAGTTCTGGATCAACCATTGATCTTTTCGGTTAATTGGAGATCATGATGTACTACTAGGTGCCACTCATGATCGTTCTATAATTAATGGTTAATTATAGACGGCCAACATAAACCGAGAACCTATTTGGTCACACGCACAACGAGCGTAATCCAAAGGATTTAAAACGAGCTTGAGAATGGGATTCTCAGACCGAGAGAAACAAGGTTTGGTTGGACCAAACATGAAGCGAGCATGAAATCGTTTCAGTCGCAATGGAAGCGTGGATGGGCCGTGTCTTATGAAGATATAATGGATGAACCAAAATGGTTTGGTTCTAATCCAATGGAGGAGAATAAACCAAAGGGTTTGGTTTATTTTAAACAAATGAACCAAAAGTTGGTTCGGCTCATTTTAACTTAAAATAAACCATCATGGTTTGGTTTATTTTAACTTATCTTAATGGAGCGAGTTAACGGGCCTAATGGTTATGATCCAATAACCATTAAGAGAATTAGTTCTCTATAAAAGAGGGCTTAAGGGATAATTAAGCCCTAATCCAAAACCCTAGCTTGGAGTTGCCGCCCAACCTTCATTGCCGCCCAACCTCCATTGCCGCCCAGCTTGTTGTGCCGCCGTCCAGCTCCTTGCCGGTGACCAAGCTTTAGCCGGTGATCCTCCGGCGACCCTCCGGTGATCTCCTATAGGTTTGGCATCAAGGTGAGCCTTTTCTTCCCTTGGTTGGCCGGCGCCTATCTCCTCCACCAAAGCTGTCCAGTTTTTCTGGATAGCTTGTTCTCCTCTCGTCGGAGCGTCGTTTGGACGACGGTTAGAGCTCTGACAGCAGCTAACTTATCGGGGATTCGATCTACGGTAATCCTCTGAGGAGGAGGATGAAGGATTCGTCAATTAGTTGACGAATACCTCTACGGAGAAGCGAGTTTTGAGAACTCGTATTAGGATCCGAATTTGGATTCGGATCGTGATCATCTCTCGATCACGTCGTCTTCAACACGAGGCTAGTAACCCGTACGAAGACGAAGCTCGTGGCTTAGCGAAGTCATCCCAAGGAACTCGACGTGGATACGGATAGAGACTATTCTAGCGAGGATCATTCCTGTTGATGTCGTTCCCGCTACATGTCATACGAAAGGTATAACGTAGATAAATTTCCTTTTATTTCAAATTTAAATTTACGGTTATGTCTACACTTATTGTAATATGCATGCGTGTGTTGTGTGTGTTGTAATAAATATAGATTTATTATTTTTATTGCTTTCGCTGTGTTCATGTTTACGAAATGTGATCGAACACACACACGCCGCGGTGCCGAAAACCCAACAGTGGTATCAGAGTCCATGTTGTATTTCGACATAATCGTAAAATGGTTTTGCGATAGTCATAATGTTATTTCTGGAAATTTTCTAATTTTGGAAATTTAGAAGTATATTATGGAAATTTTTCAATTTTGGAAAGTCTAGAAGTATTTATGGAAATCTTCCACTTTTGGAAATTTGGAAGTATTTATGGAAATTGATATTTTCCATAAATAAAATATTTGATTAGATTTTAGAAATTTGTTTACTAATTTAATCTTGATTTGATTTGGGAAATCAAATCTTAAAATATTTTATTTCCATAAGTAGTTTTAATGATTTAGGAAATTGATTTCCTAAATAGATTTTTCTTAATCAAATAATTCCATGAATAAAATATGTGATTAGATTTGGAAATTTGTTTTCTAATTTAATTATGATTTGATTTGGAGAATCAAATCTTAAACATATTTTATTTCCATAAATAGTTATGACATATAAGGAAATTATATACATGACATAATTGTATGCCATGTAATTGCATTAGATGCATAACATTATGCCATGCGTGTCGTGATATGTAGATGTATGCCATGTATGTCATGCCATGTAGATAATAGTTATTTGCATGCAAAGAGGATGAGACATAAAAACCCTTAAACAATATTAAAGCCTACACCTTCCATTAATATTGTTAGAACCAGAGTTCCGTTTCTTGTTTGGGTTGTTGGACTCTCTCCAAGCCCGGCTCGAACCCGAACATGTTCAAACCATGGAATAGTTTAATACTAATATGGTAAGAGTCAGAGGTCAATCGTTAGCTTTGGTTGTGGGACTCTCTCCAAGCTGGGCTAATTGGTTGAATGCGCTCTAACCATATTAAAACTATTTCCCGATTAATGGGTTGGCTTTAACCTGGAGCATCGGCTTGTTGGACTCTCTCCAAGGTCGATGTAAAGGGAGGTGAAGTTGGGTGCTATGCATATGATGCATACTTGTAAATGTGTTAACAACCCGATGTATGTGTGAACATTCAATTAGTTTATAGCACATTGTGATAGTTGCATATACGTGATATGCAATCGGTATAGTTGATACCTACCGTCGTAGTTATGAATGGCTTGTTGGACTCTCTCCAAGGTTGTTCATAACTATGATGGATTTTGGGGTTTTTAAAATTCGAAAAATGAATGGGATTTATAAATGTATATTGATGCATTTTAAAAATCATCTTTCTCATATATGCTCGTTTTGTATTTCTAAAATTGATCATGTTGTCTTTTAATTTGCGTTCCATTTTGGATTCGAATAAATTGACTGGGCCGAACTTCTTGGATTGGCTTAGAAACTTGAGAATTCTTCTCAAGGTGAAAAGCTTGCGTATGTCCTCGAAGCGCCTCTTCCCGCCCATCCTAGTGACGATGCAACTCCGGACCAATTGTTGGTCTATCAGAAACATGTGACTGATTCTGAACTGACAAGTTGCATCATGCTAGCCGCGATGGAACCCAAGCTATGAAAGCAGCATGAGCATATGGATGCTCATATCGTAGTCCTTCATCTTTATGAGTTGTTTGATAAGCAAGTGAGATTCGAAAGGTTCGAAGTCTCCAAGCTCCTCTTCACCTCTGAGATGCAAGAAGGTTCATCTCGTAGTCTTGCTCAACATCTTTGAAGACCGTGGAGCCTTCTGAGAAGCATGAGCAGGGGACGGTGTTGTTAGTTGATTCCTCGAAGAAAGGTTCTAAGAGGGAGTCAAAGGAACAACAGAAGGGGAAGAAGAAAAAGGCTAAAAAGGCAGAACCAGCTCAAAAAGGCACTTGCCATCATTATGGCAAGTAGGGCCATTTGCGAAGAAAGTGCAAGATTTATCTTGAGTCCGTGAAGAAGGATAAGGCATCGGATGCCCCATCTTCTTTATTGATTGTCATTCTATGTCCTCAGACACTTGGGTATTTGATACTGGGTGTGGCTCACATATATGTAATGACATACATGGGCTAAGGAATAGAAGAAGACTCGTCAAGGGAGAGTCAAATTTACGTGTTGGGAATGGAGCAAAGGTTGCTGCACTCGCCATCGGAATGTATTTGTTGAAACTCCTTGCAGGACTTGTCTTAGAACTGGACAATTGCTTTTATATTCCTTCGTTGATAAAGAACATCATTTCTATTTCTTGTTTAAATAGAAATGGTTTCCATTTGACGTTTAGTAACAATTGTTGTTACATAACTTTGAATAAGGTTCTTTATGGGACTGGTACTTTAAGCAATGGTGTTTATACGTTGGACGTATCCAGTGACATTTGCAATATCGAAGCGAGCAACAAGCATGCTCGAAAGGATAATCAAATAGACTCCTACATGTGGCATTGTCGTCTTGTCCATGTAAGCAAGAAACGCATGTCCAAATTACACAAATGTGGAATTCTGGAATCGTTTGAAATGGATTCATACGATACATGCGAATCATGCTTAAAAGGCAAGATGACTAAGTTACCTTTTACTGGAAAAAGTGAACGAGTGGGAGAGTTACTAGGTCTAATACATACTGATGTATGTGGACCTATGTCAACTCAAGCTTTAGGAGGCTATAGCTACTTCATTACCTTCACCGATGATCACTCACGGTTTGGGTATGTGTTCTTGATGAAACACAAGTCTGAAGCCTTTGAAAGGTTCAAAGAATTCAGAAATGAAGTAGAGAGACAACATGACAAGAGTATTAAAATACTTCGATCGGATCGAGGTGGTGAATACTTAAGTCAAGAGTTTCTTGATTATCTAAGAGACAATGGCATATTGTCTCAATGGACTCCGCCATATACACCACAGCATAATGGTGTATCTGAGAGGCGTAACCGGACCTTGTTGGACATGGTCAGGTAAATGATGAATCATTCGAATCTTCCCAAGTCCTTTTGGGGCTATGTACTTCAGACAGCTATTTACTTGTTAAACAGAATGCCTACCAAGGTAGTCTCAACTACTCCATATGAGATATGGAATAGTAAGAAACCTCATGTATCTTACTTGAAGATATGGGGTTGTCCTGCTTATGTGAAGCGGACAGTATCAGACAAATTGGATGCTAAGTCAGATAAATGTCTATTTATTGGATACCCTAAGGAAACAAGGGGTTACCAATTCTATCATCCCGTGGAACAAAAGGTGTTTGTTTCAAGGCATGCTGTGTTTCTAGAGAAAGAGTTTCTCTTGCAAGAAAACAGTGGGAGTGTCGTCGAGCTTAAGGAGGCTCGAGAGACTCAAATAGACATTGATGAGATACCTGGTGAAGCACAACAGCCGACAACTCATAGTGATGAGCAATCGGCTGGACCTATTGTAACACCACATCTTCGTAGATCTGGTAGAACACGCAATATTCCCGAGAGATATGGATTTCTCGTAAGTGAATCGAACGACGTGTTACTCATTGATGATGAGGAGCCTACCAGTTATGAAGAAGTGCTGACAAGTTCAGAAAGGGATAAGTGGCTTGGTGCCATGAAGTCAGAAATGGATTCCATGTATGAAAACCAAGTTTGGAACTTGGTTGACCCACCTGAAGGCATAAAGCCTATAGGGTGCAAGTGGGTTTTCAAGAAGAAACCGACATGGATGGTAATGTGATTACCAATAAGGCTAGATTGGTGGCGAAAGGATATCGTCAAAAGCAAGGTGTTGATTATGACGAAACCTATTCACCTGTAGCTATGCTTAAATCCATTCGGATGCTCCTGGCCATAGCGGCTCATTATGATTATGAGATATGGCAGATGGATGTGAAAACAGCTTTCCTTAATGGAAACCTGCTCGAGGACGTGTATATGATACAGCCTGAGGGTTTCACATCGGTTGATAAAACTAAGGTATGCAAATTGCGACGGTCCATTTATGGATTGAAGCAAGCATCCAGGAGCTGGAATATCCGTTTTGATGAGACAATCAAAAGGTTTGTTTTCTCACAAAATCCAGACGAACCTTGTGTGTACAAGAAGGTTAGTGGGAGTGCAGTCGTGTTCCTAGTGTTGTATGTGGATGACATATTACTTATAGGAAACGATGTCTCAATCTTACAGTCAGTGAAGGTTTGGTTATCCAAGACATTCTCCATGAAAGACCTGGGAGAAGCAACCTACATCCTCGGGATTAAGATTTATAGAGATAGATCGAAACAGTTGCTTGGTCTTTCGTAGTCTACATATATAGACCGAGTGCTAAAGAGGTTTAGCATGTCAGAATCCAAGAAAGGTTTCTTACCCATCAGGCATGGGGTACACCTTTCGAAGTCTATGTGTCCGCACACAGAAGACGAAAGGATTTGCATGAGTAAGATTCCCTATGCATCCGCAATATGATCTATCATGTATGCTATGTTATGTACGAGGCCCGATGTATCGTATGCTCTGAGTGTCACGAGCAGATACCAGTCTGATCCAGGAATGGATTATTGGGTGGCTGTTAAGATGATCCTTAAGTACATAAGAAGAACTAAGGATGCGTTCCTAATATATGGAGAAGGGTACATGGTGATACGTGGGTATACGGATGCCAGCTCCAGACAGACAAGGATGATTCCATGTCTTAGTCTGGGTATGTATTCACCTAGAATGGACGCACAATAAGTTGGAAAGGTTCCAAGCTTGACGCTATAGCGGATTCTGCCACTAAGGCAGAATACATTGCAGCTTTGGAAGAAGCAAAGGAAGCGGTTTGGATCAAGAAGTTCATCTCTGAACTTGATGGTAGGAACAAAATAAGTTTGGATCCGCTATCATCTTATCAGAGAGATCATCAGTAGGAACGAAATACAAATCGAGAAAATTCCCACTTAAAGGAACTTAGCGGATCCTTTAACTAAGGCATTACCTCAAAATAAGTTTGAGGGTCATGTTAGAGCTTATGGTATTGGATACCGTAGCGATTGGCATTAGGCCAAGTGGGATTCTGTTAGTAATATATGAGAGATGTCCTAAGGCAATCGCCATATGTATGAACCATTTATATGATAAATGAAGATTCACTATTTGAGTATACATGTTTTATGTATTTGATTGGATCTTAAACTCATTTACTGAATGTCCACGATATGATTCACAGCATGAGAGAATTTGTGATTGGATCACAACTAGTGAGTATCTCTACATGTGTAATTTTGATGTATCGGAATTATCCCTAGTCGATGAATTGATGGATTTGGACACCATCAATTCCATCGAGACTAGCACGAGGTTTACTCCTTGGTGTATCCAAGCAGCTGATTCTCACTGGCTGGAGACATAGTGATGTCCGAAGTTAATCGTGGATGCTAGTTATGGTAACTAGTTCATTGGAGTGACCAGCCGTAAGACTTCATATGGTTCTCTGCATATATAGATATGTCAATGAAGTTCTTCCTGTGGCTTAAGTGCGATGTTCCTTTGACTTGCGGTATTCAAGTCATCTTGATCATGGAGACTTATGCTTTGACATCTTAAGCAAGCATCTCTAAGGAGATGTGGACCCGGGATGATTGGGTATAAGTCAAAGTGATCGAAGGTGTTTGAATAGCCTATAAAGGATTCACCACTCCTTGCGAGGAGATGTATACCCATGGCCTCTCGTCGGATTGTTACTAAAGTCTTTGGCCAAAAAATTACATGTTTAGAGTAAGGTACTCTTCGATACATGTGGAGTAACTAGAATCCGTAGGACGAGGAAATGATACTTGGGCTAGGTGTGACGTAGTCAGCCTAGTGGGGACTGACACAATAGACCATGTCCTGAGCCAAGTGGGTATAAGATGAGTGAAGGGAATGGGGCACGAATCATTCGAGCTGCTGAAGGGTTTCAGAAATAGTTCTGGATCAACCGTTGATCTTTTCGGTTAATTGGGGATCATGATGTACTACTAGGTGCCACTCATGATCGTTCTATAATTAATGGTTAATTATAGACGACCAACATAAACCGAGAACCTATTTGGTCAAATGCACAACGAGCGTAATCCAAAGGATTTAAAATGAGCTTGAGAATGGGATTCTCAGACCGAGAGAAACAAGGTTTGGTTGGACCGAACATAAAGCGAGCATGAAATCGTTTCAGTCGCAATGGAAGCGTGGATGGGCCGTATCTTATGAATACATAATGGATGAACCAAAATGGTTTGGTTCTAATCCAATGTAGGAGAATAAACCAAAGGGTTTGGTTTATTTTAAACGAATGAACCAAAAGTTGGTTCGGTTCGTTTTAACTTAAAATAAACCATCATGGTTTGGTTTATTTTAACTTATCTTAATGGAGCGAGTTAACGGGACTAATGGTTATGATCCAATAACCATTAAGAGAATTAGTTCTCTATAAAAGAGGGCTTAAGGGATAATTAAGCCCTAATCCAAAACCCTAGCTTGGAGTTGCCGCCCAACCTTCATTGCCGCCCAACCTCCATTGCCGCCCAGCTTGTTGTGCCGCCGTCCAGCTCCTTGCCGGTGACCAAGCTTCAGTCGGTGATCCTCCGGTGATCTCCTATAGGTTTGGCATCAAGGTGAGCCTTTTCTTCCCTTGGTTGGCCGGCGCCTATCTCCTCCACCAAAGCTGTCCAGTTTTTCTGGACAGCTTGTTCTCCACTCGTCGGAGCGTCGTTTGGACGACGGTTAGAGCTCCGACAGCGGCTAACTTACCGGGGATTCGATCTCCGGTAATCCTCTGAGGAGGAGGATGAAGGATTCGTCAATTAGTTGACGAATACCTCTCCGGACAAGCGAGTTTTGAGAACTCGTATTAGGATCCAAATTTGGATTCGGATCGTGATCATCTCTCGATCACGTCGTCTTCAACACGAGGCTAGTAACCCGTACGAAGACGAAGCTCGTGGCTTAGCGAAGTCATCCCGAGGAACTCGGCGTGGATACGGATAGACACGATTCTAGCGAGGATCGTTCCGGTTGATGTCATTCCCGCTACACGTCATACGAAAGGTATAACGTAGATAAATTTCCTTTTATTGCAAATTTAAATTTACGGTTATGTCTACACTTGTTGTAATATGCATGCGTGTGTTGTGTGTGTTGTAATAAATGTAGATTTATTATTTTTATTGCTTCCGCTGTGTTCATGTTTACGAAACGTGATCGAACACACACACGCCGCGGTGCCGGAAACTCAACAGGATACTCGGCATGGATACGGATAGAGACGATTCTCGCGAGGATCATTCGGGTTGATGTCGTTCCCGCTACACGTGATACGAAAGGTATATATAGTTAAATTTCCTTTTATTGCAAATTTAAATTTACGGTTATGTCTACACATGTTCTACTATGCATGCATGTGATGTGTGTGTTGTAATAAATGTAGATTTATTATTTATATTTCTTCCGTTGTGTACATGTTTGCGAAACATGTTCGAACACACACTCGCCGCGGTGCCGGAAACCCAACAGTGAGTACCTCTTTGGAGAGTTTAGGAACTACTTATCAGAGGTTGGGATTCAATCCCAATTGACTGCACCTGGCACACCCTAGTAGAACGGTGTAGCAGAGCGAAGGAATAGGACTCTTATGGAGATGGTTAGATCGATGATGAGTTATTCTGACTTGCCAGATTCGTTCTGGGGATATGCACTAGATACGGCGGTGTACATTCTGAACTTGGTTCCATCTAAATCAGTGCCTTCTACTCCCATAGAATTGTGGACTGGGTGAAAGTCTAGTCTAAGACATATTCGGATATGGGGGAGTCTAGCACATGTGTTGAAGGCAGATGCTAGTAAGTTGGAACCTCGTGTTGGATCGATCGGATCACTAGAGGGGGGGTGAATAGCGATAGAAATTTTTCTTTCAAATTCATTTCAAGACAAATATACGCAGCGGAAAAATAAACAAAAATAAAAGACAATAGACACAAAGGTTTTACTTGGTTCGTAGCCGAAGGCTACTACTCCAAGGCCTTAGTAGTCCTTGACCACGTACGGAGGGCAATCTACTAAAAAACTCCTCCTCGTTGGAGGTAGGAGTTAGACGGATAGACAAAATGAAAAAAGGCTCAAGGTAGAGGGACACTTCCCCTCTCCTTGATATGATTTAAAGCTTGAAAAGAAGAGCAACTTATAAACTGAATTATAATTCAAACTTTTCGTTACCGACGACTTCAAAGGTTGGAGGTTGAAGCTCTAGTCGTCGTCTCGGCAGCGTTTCGTCGTAGGGATGTCGGAGAGTCAGAGCGTATCGGAATCACTTGGAAGCTTTTTTTTTTTTATTGCAAAACCCTAAGACAAGCCCTCCTTTTATAGCCTTTGAGTCCCTTTTTGAGAGGAAACCTAGCCAATCAAAATTGAGCACCAATCTCCTTGAAATGGGGTGATAAGCCTTGACTCCTCGAATCTGATCATTGACCATCAGTCGACTAATGGCCATCATCACGATCGATGGCAAGATCAATCGAGTGTCGACCTTTGGCAATGATCGCTTGACGGCCGAGTCCTCCAAGCTAGCAAATGATCGATGCTAGCAGGCAAAGTTAGCTCAAAGAAAACATTATTTCGACGGCCTTCGACCGTCCGATCTCGACCTGGACAATCGATGGGATATCTCTGGTCAGATCTATGCTTAAGATCATCCCCGTAAGGAGGATACGACCTCACTTACGCTCGCACACACGAGCTTACCTCGATACTTATGTGTTGCTTTTGCTTCCGGCCTTCCACTCAATTCCTTTGGCTCCCTCCGAAGTCACTCGAGTGTCGCCCGACCACCGCGGCTTCCTCCGGGTGTCGCTAGCCTTCAGCTCTAGCTATATCAATCTTCTGCACACTCGATTCAGCTCGTGAGATAACGATATGAGCTTAACTTTGTATCGTTTGCTATAATCAAAACCCAGGTTCGACTTAGGTGCCTACTGCACCAACAATCTCCCCCTTTTTGATTTATGGCAAACCCACATACAAAGTTAAGAAAGACAAATTAAGTGCATTAAGTAAACTGAGTAAGATATATGCATGAATGTGCAGGAGTATATAAAAACTCTTTTTCAAGTGCTCCCCCTTGAGGAATCCTCTCCCTTGACCGAGGGTGAGTACTTGAGAAAGTAACCGAAATCACTTAATATTGGCCATAGGGTTTAAAATAAATTCTAAGTTAAGAAATAAAAAAAAATGATTTCTTAACCTTGGCCTTTACTTTCATTTTGTTAACAAATTAACTAAGAGTTAAGTAAATTACTTTTTGTATTGTTAACGAAAACAAGTTAGCTAAATGTATTTAAGTTAAGAATTCCCTTAACTTGTTTTGTTAACTTAAAGTTAAGTAAGTAAGCCTTGGCCATAAAAAAAATGATCTCTTAACTTTGGCCTTTTTCTCCCCCTTTTGCCATATATCGAAAAGAGTGAGGGTGTGTGTGGAAAAAAAAATAAGTTTTAATTTTAAAGTCCAAGCATGTTCCACATTATTTCAAAAATAATATACTGAAAATAATTTCATCTATAAAATGTTCGACTCATATTTGGCTTGATTGATATGAAAGATCAACTAGTCTTGGTCAGAGTCGGTTAGTATGTATGATTATACTCCGTGGTTCATAGCGATGCACTAGCTCTACATCTGGAACCAGGAGTAAGGTCCTAACATCTCACGCTCATCTACGTGGCTAAGTACACAAACACATTAGTCCTATGTGTTGTGAGATGTATTGGCTCCTTAAATCTATAGGTGCATGATATCTAAGGTATGTCCTATACTAGTTCTATAGAAATGAAATTAAATAAATAGTAGTAAGAAAATATAATTTGCAAGTTCCTATTCTACTACACACATGCCCAATTTTCGTCTTAATAGACTAAATTCGGCTTCGGGTAGGGGTTTAGTAAATAGGTCTGCCAAGTTAGACTTCGATTCGACGTATTCGAGTTGTATGGCTCCGTTGGCCACATGTTCTCGAATGAAATGGTGTTTGACCTCTATATGTTTGGTCCTAGAGTGACATATCGGATTCATTGTAAGATTAATTGAACTAATGTTTTCTACGTGAAGTTTAGTATTCGTAAAGTCTAACTTAAAGTTGCGGAGAGTGTGCTTCATCCAAAGAAGCTGCGTGACACACTCACCCATCGCGATGTATTCAGCTTCGGTGGTAGATAAATCAACACAGTGTTGCTTCCTACTGCACCAACTCACTAGACTCGAGCCGAGAAGTTGACAACAACCACTCGTACTCTTTCTATCGAGCTTACTACCGGCATAGTCCGATTCGGAGTAGCCGGTTAGTTCGAACTCGGTAGATCTAGGATACCAAATACCGACATTAAGTGTACCCTTAAGATATCTAAGGATACGCTTAACTAGGGTTAGGTGAGACTCTTTAGCACAGGTTTGAAACCTGTCGCACATACTTACTGCGAACAGAATGTCGAGTCGACTCGCAGTTAAGTATAGGAGACTTCCTATTGCGCTCCTATAGTACTTTAAGTCAATGGACTTACTTTCTAGGTCTTCTCCTATGTTAACATTAATCGCCATTGGGGTGTTTATTATCTTAGCGTCTTGCATTCCAAATCTTTTAATTAACTCCTTAGTGTATTTTTGTTGATATAGGTATATACCATCTTTAGTTTGTTTAATTTGTAGACCTAAAAAGAAACTTAACTCGCCTACCAAGTTCATTTCAAACTCACTTTCCATGAGTGAAACGAACTCGTTTAGTAAGGTTGAGTTAGAGGTTCCAAAAATTATATCGTCTACATAAATTTGAGCTATGAATATTTCTTTACCTAAGATTTTTACGAAGAGAGTTGGGTCAACTAAGCCTTGGTTAAACCCTTTTGACTTAAGATGGATTGAAAGTCTCTTGTACCAAGATCGAGGAGCTTGTTTAAGTCCATAGAGAGCTTTCTTAAGTTTTAGAACATGGTCGGGTTTATCTAGATTTTTGAATCCGGGGGGTTGGCTAACATAAACTTCTTCTTTAATGTATCCATTTAGGAATGCCGACTTAACATTCATTTGAAACAGCTTAAATCCTCGATGTGCGGCATAAGCTAGCAACATTCGAATGGATTCGAGTCTAGCTACTGGGGCATAGGTTTCGTCATAATCTAAGCCTTCGACTTGACTAAACCCTTTGGCGACTAACCTAGCCTTGTTTCTAACTACTTCACCTTTATCATCAAGCTTATTTCGAAACACCCACCTTGTTCCAATTATCGTTTTGTCTTTAGGTGGTGGTACTAGTTCCCACACTTCATTCCTAGTGAATTGAGCTAGCTCTTCTTGCATTGCAATAATCCAATCGGGATCAAGAAGAGCTTGTTCAATTGATTTGGGTTCTATCTTTGAAATTAAGGAAATTTGACTAAGGTTCCTATAGGATGCTCTAGTTCGAACTCCTAGATTAGGATCTCCTATCACGTGATCGATAGGGTGGTTAGTCTGAATCCTAGATTGGGTTGGGTTTGTGTAACCTAATGCTTGATCAATTGAGTGACTTGGTTGAACACTAGTTTGACTCGGATCACTTGTCACTTGGTCGACAAGAGAAGTTGGTTGATGTGGATTAGACTCGATCTCAGGGTCGGAGATGAGTTTGGTATCAGTGGGCTCAACACTTGGGGTCATTAAGGGTTTTGTAGGTTCGGGTACTTCATCGAACACTACATTAATAGTCTCTTCGACTTTAAGGGTATCGTGGTTATATACACTATAGGCCCTACTCGTGGTTGAGTATCCTAAGAAGATTCCGGTGGAGGTTTTGGATTTGAATTTCCCTAGGTGGTTCTTAGTGTTTAAGATATGTACTTTACATCCAAATACCCTAAAGTACTTGATGTTGGGTACTTTATTGTGATAAATCTCGTACGAGGTCTTAAGGTGCCTCTTTACCATAAGGATCCTATTCTAGATATAGCAAGGCGTGCTAACGGCTTCTGCCCAAAACCTATCAGGTAGGTCGTATTCGTTCAACATGGTCCTAGCGGCTTCTTGTAGAGTTCGGTTTTTCCGCTCCACTAGGCCATTTTGTTGAGGGGTCGTAGGGCAAGAGAATTCATGGTGGTATCCGTTTAGGTTACAGAAGTCGGTGAACCTTTGATTTTCGAATTCACCACCATGATCGCTTCTAAGTCTTTTAACCTTAAGGTTTTTTTGATTCTCGATTAATTTGAATAGATTGATTAATTGATCTAGGGTATCATTTTTATGTTTGATGAACCTAACCCAGGTAAACCTGGAGTAGTCGTCAATTATGACTAAGCAATATTGACTTCTATTGAGTGACTTGGCTCTATGTGAATCGAATAGATCCATATGCAGGAGCTCAAGTACACTTGAGGTTCGTTCTTGGTTAGTTAACTTGTGTTGTGTCCTAGGTTGTTTTCCTTGTTGACAAGCATTACAGATTTTATTAACCAAATTATTGAGGTTGGGTAAGCCTCTGACTAAGCCACTCTAACTCATCTTGTGGACGAGTCTTGGGTGCGAGTGACCGAGTCGTCGGTGCCACAACCATGATTTCTCTTCCTGTGTCATAAGACATTTGGCTGAGGATTTGATTAAGTTAATTGTATAAATGTTATTTGTCCTAGTTCCTTTGAGTATTGTTTTAGCTGTTTTATTTGTTTTAATTACACATTCATTTTCTAAAAATACGACCTTATAGTTATTGTCACATAATTGGCTTACGCTAAGCAGGTTATATTCAAAATTTTCTACAAGTAATACATTTTTAATAACAAAATTCGAGTTAAGCTCGATATCACCTGATCCGATGATTTTGAGCTTGCCGTTATTCCCAAAGGCTACCGATCCTTGTCGTTTAAATCGAAGCTTTGTGAATTTGAGTTGATCCCCGGTCATGTGTCGGGAGCAACCGCTGTCCAACATCCATTGATCTTTAAGGGTATCTTTTGAACCGGATGCGTATCCGTGGCTTGACTTGAAGGTAGCTTCGTAGTCCGAGTCATCCTCAGGTTCTGACTCAAGTTCAGGTTCGGTCTCCGTTTCTGACTCAATCGATTTCGCCATGAAGACGTGGTCTTCGTCTTCTTCGGATGACGCTTCTTCCCATGTCGTGTTGAGGGCCTTCTTGTGCTTAGGTGCTTGGTGGTTGAGCTTGGGGCACTCGGACTTGATATGTCCAAACCTGTTACACTCATAACACCTAATATTAGAACTTTTAGGCTTACCTTGGTCGGGTCGAGTCGTGGTTCGCTTTCGTCCCTTGGCTATCCTTCGAGCTAGGTTCATTAGTTCGGCAGTCAACTCCTGGTCAACTTCTTCTTCGGACTCGTCTTCCTCCTCGGTTGGTGGTGGCTTGCTTGCGATTTTCTTCTTCTTTGAACCTGCAAACAAGGCTATACCCCTCTCGGGTTTCGAGTTGGACTGCTCATGTAATTCGAAATCAGAAAAGAGTTCATCTAACCTAATTTTAGAAAGATCCTTGGAGACTTTGTAGGCGTCGACCATAGATGCCCACAAGGTAATCCTTGGAAAAGAGTTTAGAACATACCTTATAAGGTCGCGGTTTTCGACCTTTTGCCCGATTGCGTGTAGGTTGTTAACTATGTCTTGGACACGGGCGTGGAGTTGCGTCACGGACTCGTGTTCCTGCATTTTTAGGTTATATAGCTTATTGAAAAGAAGATCACGTTTACATACCTTGGCTTCATCGGTCCCTTCGTGTAGCTCCACTAGTTTCGTCCAAAGATCTTTTGCGCTTATGAAGGGGCCGACGCGATTTAGCTCCTCCTTGGATAGGCCGCATTGGAGGATTTATGTTGCCTTGGCGTCGGCTTTGACTTGTCGTTTTGTCGTAATGGTCCATTGATCATAATCCAAGGAGTCACCCACTTCATTAGTCGGAAGTGTGAAACCCGTTTGGATTATGATCCACATATCGATTTGGGTTTTGAGAAAGCATTCCATCCGACCCTTCCAATAACGGAAGTCATCTCCGTTGTAAAACGGAGGTCGGACAGTGCTAAAACCCTCGAGATGGGCCATTAGAACAAAAGACACAAAGAGACGAAGACGAAGAAACTAGCAACGGCAAAAACACAAAAACACGTACCAAGACTCGCGTCTTGGATTAGTAGTGCGGGAGAAAAACTTAACAAAGCGGAATAAAATAAAAGAAAAAAAATAAATCTGTAAAAATGGCTAGATTGGTGGTTTCACCATATCTTAGCAACCCCCGGCTCTGATACCAATTGTTGGATCGATCGGATCGCTAGAGGGGGGGGTGAATAGTGATAGAAATTTTTCTTTCGAATTCGTTTCAAGACAAATATACGCAGCGGAAAAATAAACAAAAATAAAAGACAATAGACACAAAGGTTTTACTTGATTCATAGCCGAAGGCTACTACTCCAAGGCCCTAGTGGTCCTTGACCACGTACGGAGGGCAATCTACTAAAAAACTCCTCCTTGTTGGAGGTAGGAGTTAGACGGATACACAAAATGAAAAAAGGCTCAAGGTAGAGGGACACTTCCCCTCTCCTTGATATGATTTAAAGCTTGAAAAGAAGAACAACTTATAAACTGAATTATAATTCAAACTTTTCGTTACCGACGACTTCAAAGGTTGGAGGTTGAAGCTCTAGTCGTCGTCTCGGCAGCGCTTCGTCGTAGGGATGTCGGAGAGTCAGAGAGTATCGGAAGCACTTGGAAGCTTTTTTTTTTTATTGCAAAACCCTAAGACAAGCCCTCATTTTATAGCCTTTGAGTCCCTTTTCGAGAGGAACCCTAGCCAATCAAAATTGAGCACCAATCTCCTTGAAATGGGGTGATAAGCCTTGACTCCTCGAATTTGATCATTGACCATCAATCGACTGATGGCCATCATCAGTCGACTGATGGCAGTATCAGTCGAGTGTTGACCTTTGGCAGTCGACTTTTTGATGGCAGTCGAGTCCTCCAAGCTGGCAGTCGACTGATGCTTGCTTCAGGGCAAAGTTAGCTCAAAGAAAACATTATTTCGACGGCCTTCGACCGTCCGATCTCGACCTGGACCATCGATGGGATGTCTCTGGTCGGATCTACGCTTAAGATCATCTCCGTAAGGAGGATACGACCTCACTTACGCTCGCACACACGAGCTTACCTCGATACTTACGTGTTGCTTTTGCTTCCGGCCTTCCACTCGATTCCTTCGGCTCCCTCCGAAGTCACTCGAGTGTCGCCCGACCACAGTGGCTTCCTCCGGGTGTCGCTAGCCTTCAGCTCCAGCTATATCAATCTTCTGCACACTCGATTCAGCTCGTGAGATAACGATATGAGCTTATCTTTGTATCGTTTGCTATAATCAAAACCCAGGTTCGACTTAGGTGCCTACTGCACCAACACCTCGTACAGAAGTACGCATGTTCGTTGGCTATCCCAGGGGAACGAAGGGTGGTTTGTTTTATAGTCCTAGAGATCAGAGGGTGATCGTTAGCACGAACGCCAAATTTCTAGAAGAAGACTGTGATGAGCCACAAGACCAAGAGTAAAATTGTTCTATAGGAGTTAAAAGGAGAAGTCACTTCTTTAGTACCACCGGTACAAGAGGATATACCACATGTCACTGCACCGCGTGTCACAGAGGATACACAGGTGATACCTCGTCGTAATGGGAGGATTGTGAGACAGCCTGATAGATTCATGTTCTTGGGAGAATCTTCTAATTTGGTCCCTGGCAAACATGAACCTGATCCCTGGACATATGACGAGGCAATCCAAGATAAAGATGCAGTATCATGGCAAAGTGCAATGAATGCTGAGATTGAATCCATGGATTCAAATCAGGTATGGGAGCTAGTAGAACCACCCGATGGTATAAAAACCATTGGATGCAAGTGGATCTTCAAGAGAAAGAGAGGAATAGATGAGAAGGTTGAGACCTTCAAAGCGAGGCTTGTTGCGAAGGGGTATACTCAGAAAGAGGGTATCGATTATGAGGAGACCTTTTTGCCGGTAGCCATGCTTAAGTCTATCCAGATTCTCTTATGCATAGCAGCTCATATGGATTATGAGGTGTGGCAGATGGATGTCAAGACAACTTTCCTTAATGGAAGTCTTGAGGAAAACATCTATATGAAGCAACCAGAGGGATTCATTGCTAAAGTAAAAGAGCATCTTGTGTGTAAGCTTAATCGGTCCATTTATGGATTGAAGCAAGCTTCGATGTCTTGGAACATCCGCTTTGATGAGGTAATCCAGTCTTATGGATTTATTCAAAGTCAAGATAAGTCTTATGTATACAAGAGATGTGACGGAAACATAGTGGTATTTCTTATACTATACGTAGATGACATTTTGTTGATTGGCAACAATATAAAGGTGTTATTGGACGTAAGGGTATGGTTGTCCAAACAGTTTGATATGAAGGACTTGGGAGAGGTGGGACACATCCTTGGGATCAAGGTGATAAGAAATCGCAGGAAAAGGATGTTGTGCTTATCCCAAGCTTCATACATAGACACGATTATGGAGCATTTTAGCATGCAAAACTCCAAGAAGGGTTTTCTACCTTTCAGGCATGGAGTTCCTTTATCTAAGGAGATGTGTCCTAGATCATCTGAGGAGATAGAGGAGATGAAGGTGGTTCCTTATGCTTCCGCAGTAGGAAGCCTCGTGTATGCGATGCTATGTATGAGACCAGATATCTGGTTTGTCGTGGGCATGGTCAGCATATATCAGAGTAATCCAGGACAGGGACATTGGACTATGGTAAAGCATATATTGAAGTATCTGAGAATGACTAGGGATTATATGTTGGTTTACCGGGCAGACCAATTACTCCCTGTGGGTTACACGGATTCCGACTTCAAATCTGATAGGGATAATAGTAAGTCTACCTCAGGTTTTGTGTTTACTTTGGGAGGTTGAGCCATTGTATGGAGGAGTGTCAAGCAGAAATGCATGGTGGACTCCACCATGGAAGTTGAATATGTGGCAGCCTCTGAGGCGGCCAAAGAAGCTGTGTGGCTCAGGAACTTCCTGATGGACTTGGATGTGATTCCTGGTTTTCCTAGAACTATCACAATTTATTGTGATAATAGTGGTGCAGTTGCAAACTCAAAGGAACCACGATCCCATAAGGCTAGTAAACACATAGAGAGAAAGTACCACCTGATACGAGAAATTGTAAAGAGAGAAGTTGTTGTGGCCAAGATTGCATCAGAGGATAACCTAGTAGATCCTTTCACTAAGGCCTTTCCGGCAAGAGCTTTTGATATGCATGTGGAGGGAATGGGGATCGGATGTATGACAGTTTGAGGACAGCATAGTCTTTTAGTATAAGTGGGAGATTGTAGGGATGCATACTGAAAAGTCTACCTTTTGTATGAACATCTTTATTTTGAAATAAGAATCACATAATCATTGTTTGCATATTTTTATGGTTATGCATATTGTCTAATACTTTACATTATAGATAACATGGTGTGTAGTGTCACACGGGAGATCATGTTATCAGCTCCTTGAAAAGTATAAGTAAAGGCTCACAACTGAGATGACTTTGGACAAACCATCGGAATGGTTGTAGTGTGATTTGGTATTGGTTTGTCTTTACCATAGAATCACACTAGTGCACTTTGTGTGTATTGAGCAGGACCGATTTAGAGGTGATTCGATTTATTGCTGACTACAAAATTGAATCGGACCTCAGATATTATTTAGTACATGCTCTTAATCCCGATATAATAACGGGCACATATACTTAGTATTCATCTCTTTGATTTACCAATGGGCGAGATTTATAGATTAAATCGATAGGCTCGGTAAGTTGGGAGATGATATTATTTATATGGTGTGCCGTTGATTATAGGAGAAAACCGTGTCCTATATATTAAGATGATAATGTCCCCTTGAGGAGCTCATAAGGTTCATCATGTAAACCCTGCAGGTGGACTTGGTCCAGCATGATGAAAAGATTGAGTGGTACTACGCATGGAGTTAGATGTTGATTAATTAATGGTCAGTAAATTAATTAATCGACGGACATTCGAGATCTTAAAAACGGGGAGAATATGTACAAATAATATATGGAGCCCATATTATCATATGGGGGTTGGTGAGGTAGATCTATGATGATCCTTTAGTGGTTTGGATTATCATTAGTGGATCGGACTTTATGTGGGCTTGATCCATGGGTGGCTAAGATCCAACTCCTCCTCATGGTCCCTAATGTAGCCTATTAACACCTCTTGAAGCTTAGATCCAATGGATAGAAACAAAACTCTAGATCTATAGGTAGAGATTAAATCTCTAAGATCTGACGGTTGAGATTAAATCTCTAGATTCGACGGTTGAGATTAAATCTCTATATCCGATGGTTGAGATTAAAAGGAGGCTTATCCCTAACTCTATAAAAGGAGCTTCATGGGTTGGCGTGGAGATTATTCCAAGGAGAGCTAGGGTTTTGGGCGGCAAGAGAGGAATCCTAGTTGAGATAGGATTAGGGTTTGGAGGCTTAGGGTTTTGGAGGCTTGGGCGGCACCAAATAAGAAAGTTTTTCCTTTCTTCTTCCTTCTCCATTGGCCAGCATCCAGCAACTTTTCCAGCCCCTTTCCAGCCCTTGGTCGGTGCCCGAAGGCTCTCTTCTCTTCTCCTTGAGTGGTGGAAACAAGACTTAGGGGTCTCCCTTGGTGTCTTGGTTGGTTTCCATCATCATCTCCCTCTCTTTGTTGGCCGGCGGCAAGGATTGTTTTTGTTCCTTGTTGGTTGGTTTTAGGGAGGAGAAAAACCTTGTTTATATTCTTCTATTTGCTTTGGAAGAGCAAGGTAGGAATATTTGCGATCTAGGAGCTTCGACTTTTGGTAGATCGTCGTCCACACGACGTCCGAAAGGAGGAAGTTCATACATTAGAAGAACGAGAGGTATATCGATTCTCTAATCTTTATATGTTACATGTTTGTATTTGTTTTTCAACTATGAGCATGATATAAATCTGTATATGGCTAAATAATACTTGGATCCCAAGCATAAACACAAAAACCGACAATCCGGACATCGTCTATTCCATGGCTACTCGTAGAATTGAGGATGGTCGCTTGAACAACGAGTTTGTTCATGTGACCTCTCTAAACGAATAGCACGATGATGACTTGGTTGTTTGGGCAATCCCTTTTGTCTAGGATTAAATTTTTTTTAATCCGGGGACATCTAAGGGATCGCCATGATCAAGCAACCGAGGTGAAGTGGGAAGCGAAGTTTCCCCTCACGGACTCGATAAGCAAATGTTGGGTTTCCGGCACCGCGGCGTGTGTGTGTTCGATCATGTTTCGTAAACATGAGCACAGCGGAAGCAATAAAAATAATAAATACTCCTATTTATTACAACACACACAACACACGCATGCTATTACAACAAGTGTAGACATAACCGTAAATTAAAATTTGCAATAAAAGGAAATTAACTACGTTATACCTTTCGTATGACGTGTAGCGGGAACGACATCAACCGGAACGATCCTCGTAAGAATCGTCTCTATCCGTATCCACGCCGAGCTCCTCAGGATGACTTCGCTAAGTCACGAGCTTCGTCTTCGTACGGGTTACTAGCCTCGTGTTGAAGACGACGTGATCGAGAGATGATCACGATCCGAATCCAAATTCGGATCCAAAACGAGTTCTCAAAACTCGCTTCTCCGGAGAGGTGTTCGTCAACTGTTTGACGAATCCTTCGTCCTCCACCTCAGAGGATTACCGGAGATCAAATCCCCGGTAAGTTAGCCGCTATCGGAGCACTAACCGTCGTCCAAACGACGCTCCGACGAGAGGAGGAGAAGCTGTCCAGAAAACTGGACAGCTTGGTGGAGGAGTAGGCGCCGGCCAAAACAAGGAGAGAAAAGCCTCACCTTGATGCCATAACTATAGGAGATCACCGGAGGGTCGCCGGAGGTTCACCGGCTGAAGCTTGGTTGCCGGCAACAAGTTGGATGGCGGCACAAGTGGTTGGGCGGCGGCACAAGGCTGTTGGCGCCGAATTCACCAAGGAGGTGGGCGGCAACTATGTGTTGGGCGGCCAAAAATAGATTAGGTTTAGGGTTAGGGTTTAATCCCTATTTTATAGAGAACTAATTCTCTTAATGGTTAATGGATCATATCCATAAAGCCCGTTAACCCACTCCATTAAGATAAGTTAAAATAAACCAAACCATGATGGTTTATTTTAAGTTAAAACGAACCGAACCAACCTTTGGTTCATTCGTTTAATATAAACCAAACCCTTTGGTTTATTCTCATCCATTGGATTAGAACCAAACCATTTTGGTCCATCCATTATGTCTTCATAAGACACCGCCCATCCACGCTTCCACTGCGACTGAAACAATTTCATGCTCGCTTTATGTTTGGTCCAACCAAACATAGTTTCTCTCGGTCTGAGAATCCCATTCTCAAGCTCGTTTTAAATCCTTTGGATTACACTCGTTTTGCGTGTGACCAAATAGGTTCTCGGTTTATGTTGGCCGTCTATAATTAACCATTAATTATAGAACGATCATGAGTGGCACCTAGTAGTACATCATGATCCCCAATTAACCGAAAAGATCAACGGTTGATCCGTAACTATTTCAAAACCCTTCAAGAGTCGAATGAATCGTGCCCCATTCCCTTCACTCATCTTATACCCACTTGGTTCAGGACATGGTCTATTGTGTCCCTCACTAGGTGACTCACGCCACACCTAGCCCAAGTATCATTTCTCGTCCCACTGATTCTAGTTACTCCACATGTATCAAGAGTACTTTACTCTAAACATGTAATGCTTTGGCCAAAGACTTTAGTAACAATCCGACGAGAGGCCATGGGTATACATCTCCTCGCAAGGAGTGGTGAATCCTTTATAGGCTATTCAAACACCTTCGATCACTCGACTTATACCCAATCATCCCGGGTCCACATCTCCTGAGATGTTTGCTTAAGATGTCAAAGCATAAGTCTCCATGATCAAGATGACTTGAATACCGCAAGTCAAAGGAACATCGCACTTAAGCCACAAGAAGAACTTCATTGACATATCTATATATGCAGAGAACCATATGAAGTCTTACGGCTGGTCACTCCAATGAACTAGTTACCATAACTAGCATCCACGATTAACTCCGGACATCACTATGTCTCCCCAAGGAGAATCACCGCTTGATACACCAAGGAGTATACCTCGTAAGTCTTGATGCAATTGATGGTGTCCAAATCCATCAATTCATCGACTAGGATAATTCCGATACATCACAATTACACATGTAGAGATACTCACTAGTTGTGATCCAATCACAAATTCTCTCATGCCGTGAATCGATCGTGACATTCAAGAAATGAGTTTAAGATCCAATCAAATACATAAAACATGTATACTCAAATAGTGAATCTTCATTTATCATATAAATGGTTCATACATAAGGCGATTGCCTTAGGACATCTCTCATATATTACTAACAGACTCCCACTTGGCCTAATGCCAATCGCTACGGTATCCAATACCATAAGCTCTAACATGACCCTCAAACTTATTTTGAGGTAATGCCTTAGTCAAGGGATCCGCTAAGTTCCTTTCAGTGGGAATTTTCTCGATTTGTATTTCATTCCTACTGATGATCTCTCTGATAAGATGATAGCGGCGAAGCACATGTTTGGATCATTGATGAGACCACATCAAGTTCATAGATGAACTACTTGATCCAAACCGCCTCTGCCTAAAGTCGCAACGATTCGCCGCTTAGTGGCAGAATCCGCTATAGTGTCAAGCTTGGAACCTTTCCAACTTATTGCGCCTCCATTCTAGGTGAATACATACCCAGACTGAGACATGGAATCATCCTTGTCTGTCTGGAGCTGGCATCCGTATACCCACGTATCACCATGTACCCTTCTCCATATATTAGGAACGCATCCTTAGTTCTTCTCAAGCACTTAAGGATCGTCTTAACAGCCACCCAATGATCCATTCCTGGATCGATCGGTATCCGCCGTGACACTCGTGAGCATACGATACATCGGGCCTCGTGACATAACATAGCATACATGATAGATCCTATTATGATGCATAGGGAATCTTACTCATGCAAATCCTCTCGCCTTCTGCGCATACACATAGACTTCGAAGGTGTACCCCATGCCCGATGGGTAAGAAACCTTTCTTGATTCCGACATGCTAAACCTTCTATATATGTAGACTCATAAAGACCAAACAAACCGCTTCGATCTATCTCTATAGATCTTAATCCCAAGGATGTAGGTTGCTTCTCCTGTGTCTTTCATGGAGAATGTCTTGGATAACCAAACCTTCATCGATCAGAAGATTGAAACATCGCTTCCTATAAGTAATATGTCATCGACATACAATACTAGGAACACGACTGCACTCCCACTAACCTTCTTGTACACACAAGGTTCGTCTGGATTTTGTGAGAAATCAAACCTTTTGATCGTCTCATCAAAACGGATATTCCAGCTCCTGGATGCTTGCTTCAATCCATAAATGGACCGTCGCAATTTGCATACCTTGGTTTTATCAACCGATGTGAAACCCTCAGTTGTATCATATACACGCCTCGAGCGGTGTTTCCATTAAGGAAAGCCGTTACATCCATCCGCCATATCTCATAATCATAATGAGCCGCTATGGCCAGAGCATCCGAATGGATTTAAGCATAGCTACAAAGTAATAGGTTTCGCCATAATCAACACCTTGTTTTGACGATATCCTTTCGCCACCAATCTAGCCTTATAGGTAATCACATTACCATCCATGTCGGTTTTCTTCTTGAAAACCCACTTGCACCCTATAGGCTTTATGCCTTCAGGTGGGTCAACCAAGTTCCAAACTTGGTTTTCACATGGAATCCATTTCCACTTCATGGCACCAAGCCACTTATCCCTTTCTCAACTTGTCAAGACTTCTTCATAACTGTAGGCTCTCATCATCAATGAGTAACACGCCGCTCGATTCACTTAAGAAATCCATATCTCTCGTGAATATTACGTGTTCTACCAGATCTACGAAGATGTGGTGTTACAATAGGTCCAAATTGATTGCTCATCACTATGAGTTATCTACCGCTGTGCTTCACTGTATCTCATCAATGTCTATTTGAGTCTCTCGAGCCTCCTCAAGCTCGAGACACTCCCACTGCTTTCTTGCAAGAGAAACTCTTTCTCTAGAAACACAAAGATGCCTTGAAACAAACACCTTTGTTCCACAGATGATAGAATTGGTAACCCCTTGTTTCCTTAGGGTATCCAATAAATAGACATTTATCGACTTAGCATCCAATTTGTCCGATACATACCGCTTCACATAAGCAGTGACAACCCCATATCTTCAAGTAAGATACATGAGGTTTCTTACTATTCCATATCTCATATGGAGTAGTAGAGACTACCTGTAGGCATTCTGCTTAACAAGTAAACAATGTCTCAAGTGCATAACCCCAAAAGGACTTGGGAAGAGTCGATGATTCATCATTGACCTGACCATGTCCAACAAGGTCCGCTACGCCTCGATACACCATTATGTGGGTGTATAGGGCGGAGTCCATTGAGACAATATGCCATTGTCTCTAGATAATCAAGAAACTCTTGACTTAAGTATTCACCACCTCGATCCGATCAAGTATTTTAATACTTTGTCATGTTGTTTCTCTACTTCATTTCTGAATTCTTTGAACCTTTCAAAGGCTTCAGACTTGTGTTTCATCAAGAACACATACCCAAAGCGTGAGTGATCATCTATGAAGGTAATGAAGTAGCTATAGCCTCCTAATGCTTGAGTTGACATAGGTCCACATACATCAAGATGTACTAGACCTAGTAACTCTCCCACTGCTCACCTTTCCAAAAGGTAACTTAGTCATCTTGCCTTTTAAGCATGATTCACATGTATCGTATGAATCCAATTCAAATTCCACATTCCACATCGGTGTGTAATTCGACATGCTTTTGCTTATATGGCCAAGACGACAATGCCACATATAGGAGTCTATTTGATTATCCTTTCGAGCACGCTGTTGCTCGCTTCGATATTGAAAATGTCACCGATACGCCCAACGATAAATGCCATTACTCAAAGTTCCAGCCCATAAAGTACGCCATTCAAAGTTATATAACAACAATTGTTACTAAACGCTAAATGGAACCATTTCTTCTATTTAAGAAATAGAAACAATGTTCTTTATTAGAGAAGGAACATAATAGCAATTGTCGTTCTAAGACAAGTCCACAGGAGTTTGACAAATACGTTCCGATGGCGAGTGCAGCAACCTTTGCTCCATTCCCAACACGTAAATTTGACTTTCCCTTGACGAGTCTTCTTCTATTCCTTAGCCCATGTATGTCATTACATATATGTGAGCCACACCCAGTATCCAATACCCAAGTGTCTAAGGAAATAGAATGACAATCAATAAAGAAGATTTCTGAAGAAGATGGGGCATCCGATGCCTTATCCTTCTTCACGGACTCAAGATAAATCTTGCACTTTCTTCGCAAATGGCTCTCCTTGCCATAATGATGGCAAGTTTCCTTTTGTGCTAGTTCTACCTTCTTAGCCCTTCTCTTCTTTCCCTTATGTTGTTCCTTTGACTTCCTCTTAGAACCTTTCTTCGAGGAATCAACTAACAGCACCGTCCCCTGCTCATGCTTCTCAGAAGACTCCACAGTCTTCAGCATATTGAGCAGTACCACAGATGAACCTCCTAGCATCTCAGAGGTGAAGAGGAGCTTTGAGACTTCGAACCTTTCGAATCTCACTTGCTCATCAACCAACTCACAAAGATGAAGGACTACGATATGAGCATCCATATGCTCATGCTGCTTTCGTAGCTTGGGTTCCATCGTGGCTAGCATGATGCAACTCATTTGTTCAGAATCACTCACATGTTTCTGATAGGCCAACAATTGGTCCAGAGTTGCATCGTCACTAGGATGGGCGAGAAGAGGCGCTTCGAGGACATACGCAAGCTTTTCCACCTTGAGAACAATTCTCAAGTTTCTAAGCTAGTCCAAGAAGTTCGGCCCAGTCAATTTATTTGAATCCAAAATGGAACGCAAATTCAAACACATCATGATCAATATATTAACTTAGAAATACAAAACGAGCATATATGAGAAAGATGATTTTAAAATGCATCAATATACATTTATAAATCCCATTCATTTTTCGAATTTCAAAAACCCCAAAATCACTTCGGGAGATTGTAGGTCCATCTCCGAATGGGCTGATATCCATCATAGTTATGAACAACCTTGGAGTGAGTCCAACAAGCCATTCTTAGCTATGATGGTGGGTATCAAGTATACCGATTACATATCATGTATATGTAACTATCACAATGTGCTATCAACTAATTGAATGTTTACACATACATTGGGTTGTTAACACATTAACAAGTATGCATCATATGCATAGCACCCAACTTCACCTCTCTTTACATCGACCTTGGAGTGAGTCCAACAAATCGATGCTCCAAGTTAAAGCCGACCCATTAATCGAAATAGTTTTAATATGGTTAGGCGCATTCAACCAATTAGCCCAGCTTGGAGTGAGTCCAACAACCCAAACTAACGATTGACCTCGACTCTTACCATATTAGTAGTTAAACTATTCCAATGGATTTGAACATGTTTAGGGTTCGAGCCGGGCTTGGAGTGAGTCCAACAACCCAAACAAGAAACAGAACTCTGGTTCTAACCATATTAATGGAAGGTGTAGGCTTTAATATTGAGTTAGGGTTTTTATGTCTCATCCTCTTTGCATGCAAATAACTATTATCTACATGGCATGACATACATGGCATACATCTACATGTCACGACACGCATGGCATAATGTTATGCATCTAATGCAATTACATGGCATACAATTATGTCATGTATATATTTCCTTATATGTCATAACTATTTATGGAAATAAAATATGTTTAAGATTTGATTCTCCAAATCAAATCATAATTAAATTAGAAACAAATTTCCAAATCTAATCACATATTTTATTCATGGAATTATTTGATTAAGGAAAATCTATTTAGGAAACCAATTTCCTAAATCATTAAAACTACTTATGGAAATAAAATATTTTAAGATTTGATTTCCCAAATCAAATCATGATTAAATTAGGAAACAAATTTCAGAATCTAATCAAATATTTTATTTATGGAAAATATCAATTTCCATAAATACTTCCAACTTTCAAAAGTGGAAGATTTCCATAAATACTTCTAGACTTTCCAAAATTGAAAAATTTCCATAAATACTTCTAAATTTCCAAAATTAGAAAATTTCAGAAATACATTATGACTATCGCAAAACCATTTTTACGATTATGTGAAACACAACAGCTCTGATACCCTTTGTTGGGTTTAAAACTTGCATGGCGTGTGTGTGTTCGATCATGTTTAAGTAAACATGAGCACAGTGAAGCAATTAAAATAATAAATCTCCTATTTATTACAACACACACAACACCGCGCATGCATTACAACAAGTGTAGACATAATGTAAATTAAAATTTGCAATAAAGGAAATTATCTCGTTATACCTTTCATTATGGCGTGTGGCGAAACGGCATCAAGCGGGCGATCCTCGTAGAATCGTCTCTATCCGTATCACGCCGAGCTCATCGGGATGACTTCCGCTAAGTCACGAGCCGTCTTCGTGCGGGTTACTAGCCTCGTGTTGAAGGCGCGTGATCGAGAGATGATCGCGATCCGAATCCAAATTCGGATCCAAGCGAGTTCTCAAAACTTCGCTTCTCCGGAGAGGTATTCGTCAACCGTTTGGCGAATCGCCGTCCTCCACCTCAGAGGATTACGGAGATCAAATCCCGGTAAGTTAGCCACTGTCGGAGCACTAACCGTCGTCAAGCGGCGCTCCGGCGAGAGGAGAAGCTGTCAGAAAACTGGACAGCTTGGTGGAGAATAGGCGCCCGGCCAAAACAAGGAGATAAAGCCTCACCTTGATGCCAAACCTATAGGAGATCACGGAGGGTCGCGGAGGTTCACCGGCTGAAGCTTGGTTGCGGCAACAAGTTGGATGGCGGCACAAGGGCGCGGTTGGACGGCTTTAGGTTGGCGCCAATTCACCAAAACTAATTCTCTTAATGGTTAATGGATCATATCCATAAAGCCCGTTAACCCGCTCCATTAAGATAAGTTAAAATAAACCAAACCATGATGGTTTATTTTAAGTTAAAGCGAACGAACCAACCTTTGGTTCATTCGTTTAATATAAACCAAACCCTTTGGTTTATTCTCATCCATTGGATTAGAACCAAACCATTTTGGTCCATCCATTATGTCTTCATAAGACCACGGCCCATCCACGCTTCCATTGCAGTGAAACAATTTCATGCTCGCTTTATGTTTGGTCGACCAAACATAGTTTCTCTCGATGCGAGAATCCCATTCTCAAGCTCGTTTTAAATCCTTTGGATTACACTCGTTGTGCGTGTGACCAAATAGGTTCTCGGTTTATGTTGGCCGTCTATAATTAACCATTAATTATAGAGCGATCATGAGTGGCACCTAGTAGTACATCATGATCCCCAATTAACGAAAAGATCAGCAGTTGATCGGAACTATTTACGAAACCCTTGATGGCTTCGAATGAATCGTGCCCCATTCCCTTCACTCATCTTATACCCACTTGGTTGAGGACATGGTCTATTGTGTCGATCCCCACTAAGTGACTCGTCACACCTAGCCCAAGTATCATTTCCTCGTCCTCACAGTTCTAGTTACTCCACATGTATCGAAGAGTACTTTACTCTAAACATGTAATGCTTTGGCAGACTTTAGTAACAATCCGACGAGAGGCCATGGGTATACATCTCCTCGCAAGGAGTGGTGAATCCTTTATAGGCTATTCAAACACCTTGATCACTTGACTTATACCCAATCATCCGGGTCCACATCTCCTAGAGATGTTTGCTTAAGATGTCAAAGCATAAGTCTCCATGATCAAGATGACTTGAATACCGCAAGTCAAAGGAACATCGCACTTAAGCCACAGTAAGAACTTCATTGACATATCTATATATGCAGAGAACCATATGAAGTCTTACGGTGGTCACTCAATGAACTAGTTACCATAACTAGCATCCACGATTAACTCGGACATCACTATGTCTCTCGGCCCGGTGAGAATCATTGCTTGGATACACCAAGGGTATACCTCGTGCTAGTCTCGTGAAATTGATGGTGTCAAATCCATCAATTCATCGACTAGGGATAATTCCGATACATCACAATTACACATGTAGAGATACTCACTAGTTGTGATCCAATCACAAATTCTCTCATGCTGTGAATCGTATCGTGGACATTCAGTAAATGAGTTTAAGATCCAATCAAATACATAAAACATGTATACTCAAATAGTGAATCTTCATTTATCATATAAATGGTTCATACATAAGGCGATTGCCTTAGGACATCTCTCATATATTACTAACAGCAAAACCCTTCAAATATACCATTGTCTCTTAGATAATCTAGAAACTCTTAACTTAAGTGTTCACCACCTCGATCCGATCGAAGCATTTTAATACTCTTGTCATGTTGTTTATCTACTTCATTTCTGAATTCTTTGACCCTTTCAAAGGCTTCATACTTGTGTTCCATCAAGAACACATACTCAAACCGTGAGTGATTATCGGTGAAGGTAATGAAGTAGTTATAGCCTCCTAAGGCTTGAGTTGACATAGGTCCACATACATCAGTATGTATTAGACCAAACAACTCACCCACCGTTTCACCTTTTCCAGTACAAGTTAACTTAGTGATCTTACCTTTTAAGCATGATTCACATGTATCATATGAATCTAATTCAAATGATTCCAGAATTCCACATCGGTGTAATTCGGACATGCGTTTCTTACTCACATGGCCAAGACGACAATGCCACATGTAGGAGTCTAATTGATTATCTTTTCGAGCATACTTGTTGCTCGCTTCGATATTGAAAATGTCACTGGATACGTCCAACGTATAAATATCATTGCTTAAAGTTCCAGTCCAATAAAAAATGTCATTCAAAGTTATGTAACAACAATTGTTAGTAAACCTTAAACGATACCCATTTCTATTTAAACAAGAAATAGAAATGATGTTCTTTATCAACGAAGGAACATAAAAGTAATTGTCCAGTTCTAAGACAAGTCCTGTAGCCAGTTTCAATAAATACGTTCCGATGGTGAGTCCAGCAACCTTTGCTCCATTCCCAACACGCAAATTTGACTCTCCCTTGATGAGTCTTCTTCTATTCCTTAGCCCATGTATGTCATTACATATATGTGAGCCACACCCAGTATCTGTTGGTGCAGGGGCACTAGATAATCGAACCTGTGTTTTGATTATGGCAAAGACACAAAGTTAAGTCTACATTGTTATCTCACGAGCTAAATCAAGTGTGCAGAAAAGTGTTAAAGCTGGAGCTGAAGGCTAGCGACACCCGGAGGAAGCTGCGGTGGTCGGGCGACACTCGAGTGACTTCGGAGGGAGCCGAAGGAATCGAGTGGAAGGCCGAAAGCGAGAGCTACTATCGAGGTAAGCTTGTGCGAGTGAGAGATTTTAAGGTCGTGTCCTGTATACGGGGACGATCATAGGCGGCGATCCGACTAAGACTTCCTGTGGAAGGTCTAGGTCGAGATCGGACGGTTAGAAACCGTCGTATTTATCATTTTTTGAGCTAACCTCTTATTGCAGGGAAGTGGTTGTCGGCATCATTGGAAAATGGAGCAGTCGACTGATGCCCATCAGTCGACTGATGGGAGGCATCAGTCGACTGATGGCGACGATTCAACTTTTGCGCTAGGTCAAAACGGATAACGTTTGACGCGGCCACTTCGCGATAAAATTTGGACAACTTCATGATCCGTTCCGAAATAAGAGGAGATAAATTCAGAGGCCAAAGTCTATAAAAGGAGGGGAGGATTCCATCTCCAAATCACATCAAGTTTATTCATCAAGTGCTCCTATAACGCCAACGCTCCAACATCGTCATAACGCCGACGCGACGTCAAGTTTCGATCTTCTTCGTTGGCAGCAGAATCAAGTAATATTTTTGTTATTGTATTCTTTGTTTTTCTTCATAACGTGGTGAGGTAGGGTTGTTGCCTCATCCTCGTATATTCGGTTTTGTGATCGTTGTCTCCTACCTCCAACGAGGAGGAGACGTTATAGTGCTTTGCCCTTCGTACGTGGTCTAGGACCGATAGGGCCTTGGAGTAGCAACCGCTGGGTTGTGAACCAAGTAAAATAAAGGTGTTCATTTATTTTTCGTTGTGCTTACTTTGCGTATCGAACGAACGAAAAAGAAAAGATTTACGATCGCTATTCACCCCCCCCTCTAGCCACGCTTCTCGATCCAACAGTATCCAATACACAAGTGTCTTAGGAAATATAATGATAATCAGTAATGAAGGTATCTGTAGAAGATGGGGCATCTGAGGCCTTATTCTTCTTTACGGACTCAAGATAAATCTTGCAGTTTCTTCGCCAATGACCCTCCTTGCCATAATGATGGCAAGTGCCCTTTTGAGCTAGTTCTGCCTTTTTAGCCTTTTTCTTCTTCCCCTTTTGTTGTTCCTTTGACTCCCTCTTAGAACCTTTCTTCGAGGAATCAACTAACATCACCTTCCCTTGCTCATGCTTCTCAAAAGGCTCCACAATCTTCAGCATGTTGAGTAGTACCACAGATGAACCTTCTTGCATCTAAGAGGTGAAGAGGAGCTTGGAGACATCGAACCTTTCGAATCTCACTTGCTCATCAAACAACTCATAAAGATGAAGGACTATGGTATGAGCATCCATATGCTCATGTTGCTTCCGCACCTCAGGTACCATCGCGGCTAGCATGATGCAACTCACTTGCTCAGAATCACTCACATGTTTCTAATGGGCCAACAATTGGTCCGGTGTTGCATCATCACTAGGACAGGCGGGAAGAGATGCTTCGAGGACATTGTGAAGCTTTTCCGCCTTGAGAATAATTCTTAAGTTTCTAAGCCAGTCCAAGAAGTTCGGCCCAGTCAATTTATTCAAATTCAAAATAGAGCACAAATTCAAAGACATCATGATCAAGCGATTAACCTAGAAATAAAAAATGAGTATATATGAGAAAGATGATTTAAATGCATCAACATACATTTATAAGTCCCATTCATTTTTCGAATTTCAAAAACCCCAAAATCACTTTGGGAGATCGTAGGTCCATCTCCGAATGGGCTGATATCCAACATAGATATGAACAACCTTGGAGAGAGTCCAACAAGTCATTCATAGCTACGATGGTAGGTATCAAATATACCAATTGCATATCACATATATGCAACTATCATAATGTGCTATCAACTAATTGAATGTTCACACATACATCGGGTTGTTAACTCATTAACAAGCATGCATCATATGCATAGCACCCAACTTCATCTCCCTTCACATCGACCTTGGAGAGAGTCCAACAAGCCGATGCTCTAGGTTAAAGCCAACCCATTAATCGAGAAATAGTTTTAATATGGTTAGAGCGCATTCAACCAATTAGCCCGGCATGGAGAGAGTCCAACAACCAAAGCTAATGATTGACCTCTGACTCTTACCATATTAGTAGTAAACTATTTCATGGTTTGAACATGTTCAGGTTCGAGCTGGCCTTGGAGAGAGTCCAACAACCCAAACAGGAAACAGAACTCTTGTTCTAACCATATTAATGGAAGGTGTAGGCTTTAATATTGAGTAAGGGTTTTTATGTCTCATCCTCTTTGCATGAAAATAACTATTATCTACATGGCATGACATACATCTACATGTCACGACACGCATGACATAATGATATGTATCTAATGCAATTACATGACATACAATTATGGCATGTACAAAATGTCCTTATATGTCATAACTATTTATGGAAATAAAATATGTTTGAGATTTGATTATCCAAATCAAATCATGATTATATTAGGAAACAAATTTCCAAATCTAATCACATATTTTATTTATGGAAGGTCTCAATTAAGGAAAGTCAAATTTAATTTAGGAAACAAATTTCCTAAATTGTTAAAACTATTTATGAAAATAAAATATATTTTATATTTGATTTTCCAAATCAAATCATGATTAAATTAGGAAATAAATTTCTAAATCTAATCAAATATTTTATTTATGGAAAGTATCAATTTCCATAAATACTTCAAACTTTCCAAAAGTGGAAGATTTCCATAAATACTTCTAGACTTTTCAAAATTAGAAATTTTCCATAAATACTTCTAACTTTTCAAAAGTAAAAAATTTCCATAAATACAATTACGACTATCGCAAAACAATTTTATGATTATGTCAAAACACAATCTGGGCTCTGATACCACTGTTGGGTTTCTGGCACCGCGGCGAGTGTGTGTTCGAACATGTTTCGTAAATATGTGCGCAGCGGAATAAATAAAAAGTAATAAATATAATTTATTAAATCACACACACTACATGCATTCATAGTACAACATGTGTATAAATAACTGTAGTTTCAAATTTTGCAATAAAAGGAAATTATTTTACGTATACCTGACATATCACGTGTAGCGGGAAAGGCATCAACCAGAGCGACCCTCGCTAGAATCGCCTTTATCCGTATCCATGCCGAGTATCTTCGGGATGACTTCACAAAGTCATGAGCCTCATCTTCATATGAGTCACTAGCCTCGTGTCGAAGATGATGTGATCGAGAGAAGATCACAATCCGAATCAAAATTCGGATTCAAAACCGAGTCCCCAAAACTCGCTTTTCCAAAGAGGTATTCGTCAACCGTTTGACGAATCCTTCATCCTCCACCTATGAGGATTACCGGAGATCGAATCCCCGGCAAGGTAGCCTCTGTCGGAGCTCCAAATGTCGTCCAAATGATGCTCCGACAAGAAGGAAACAAGCTGTCCATAAAACTAGACAACTTTGGTGGAGAACTTGCGCTGGCAAAATAAGGAAAGCTAGATGCTCACCTTGTCGTCGGAGCCAAGGAAGATCACCGAAGGGTCGCCGGCAGGAGCTTGGACACTGGCAATAACTTGGTTTGCGGTACAAGGGCTTAGCGGCGGCAAGGGGTTGGGTGCCAGCTACACAAGGAGAAGAGGGAGAGGGGGCAGCAAGATTAGGGTTAGGGTTTTCTCAAAACCCTTAAGCCCTATTTTATAGAGAACAAATTCTCCTAATGGTTATTAGTTCATAACCAAAAACCCGTTAACCCTCTCCATTAATTTAAGTTAAAATAAACGAAACCGATTTGGTCTATTTTAAGTTAAAATGAACCGAACCAACTTTGGTTCATTCGTTTAAAACAAACCAAACCTTTTTGGTTTATTCTTCACCATTGGATTAGAACCAAACCAAATTTGATTCATCCATTATGTCTTAATAAGAAACAGCCCATCCATGCATCCATTGTGACTGAAACAATTTCATGCTCGCTCCTTGTTTGGTCCAACCAAACCTAGTTTCTCTCGGTCTGAGAATCTCATTCTCAAGCTCGTTTTAAATCCTTCGGATTACGCTCGTTGTGCGTGTGACCAAATAGGTTCTCAGTTTATGTTGGTCATCTATAATTAACCATTAATTATAGAACGATCATGAGTGGCACCTAGTAGTACATTATGATCCCCAATTAACTGAAAAGATAAACGGTTGATCCAGAATTATTTCTGAAACCCTTCAGCAGCTACAATGAATCGTGCCCCATTCCTTTCACTCATCTTATACCCACTTGGTTCAGGACATGGTCTATAGTGTCAGTCCCCACTAGGTTGACTATGTCATACTTAGCCCAAGTATCATTTCCTCGTCCTACGGATTCTAGTTACTGCACATGTATCCAAGAGTACCTTACACTAAACATGTAATGCTTTGGCCAAAGACTTTAGTAACAATCCGACGAGAGGCCTTGGGTATACATCTCCTCACAAGGAGTGGTTAATCCTTTATAGGCTATTCAAACACCTTCGATCACTTCGACTTATACCCAATCATCTCGGGTCCACATCTCCTTAGAGATGCTTGCTTAAGATGTTAAAGCATAAGTCTTAATGGTCAAGGTGACTTGAATACCGCAAGTCAAAGGAACATCGCACTTAAGCTGTAGTAAGAACTTCATTGACATATCTATATATGCAGAGAACCATATGAAGTCTTATGGCTGGTCAATCCAATGAACTAGTTACCATAACTAGCATCCACGATTAACTCCAGACATCACAATGTCTCCAGCCAGTGAGAATCAGCTGCTTGGATACACCAAGGAGTATACTGATCAAACGATTTTTAGTGTCGCAATACCGTTCCCAAATTATTTACCGAACCCCCTAACTACACTAATGCAGTATAGGACTGACTCGGGTCATCTCCCAACGAACTTAATGGCTGGACGTTTGTTTTTAAACAGAAGTAAACACTGGGGGTTTTTACAGTTATCAAAACAATTATTCAAAGCTAACCTAATGCAAGAACGATTCAACCTTGCACCGCACTGTCACTATACTATGCAATGGTCAAACAATTCTGGTAAACAAACCAACATGGAAATTAAATCTGCAGGAAATAAATCTAACTAATGCGCAAAAGTAAGTAATCACGCACCGCACTGTCACTACTATACGCATAATGATCAAAACAAATGTGAACAACTTAACTATGTACCGCATGTCACTATACGATACAGAGGTCAAATATACTAAAAATTGCAATAAATGAAATGCAATCGAAAGCACCGCATAATCGTGACCATTACTATACTAAGAATCGTCGAATGTAAATGAAATCTAATCTAATAATGAAAGCACTCCAACCAAACACCGTGACTGTCACTATACGATGCATGGATCGACAATTTTAATTGATAACTAACCTAAACATGATCAACATAACATAACAAATTAATCAGTAATAAAACAAACATGATAAAGTAAATATCCAATTAAATGGATCAATGCAAATATAAGTAATCCAGAACTACGATGGCGATAATAAACCGAATAACCCCTCCGCGATGGATTACGGATGCGGTCCTAATCCCGCACCGCAAGAAAGAGTCAATGCGGAGGAATGTGAACACCGCCCAGGCGTGGATGGCGGAGCTCCTAGTCCCGTAGCTAGTGGATGGAATGTCGGTGCGGCCAAATCCCTGGCCACGGAAGGAATGGAATCGCCGGAAGAGTGAAAGGGACCTTCACTGGTGGAGATGGAGCTGTCCTAAATCGGCGCAGCTGTGTGGGTGGCTCCGGCGAGATGGAAAGGCCTTTCCCAGCCGCCGGAATGGAGTGAACGCCGGTGAAGGGTGTACTCACGACAGACGCTGCCCCTCTTCCAACTAGCTATCCGAATCACGGCATCTAATCGTCCGCCGAGGCTCGCTTCGGGGATCATCGCCACCGGAGGAAAGGTCGCCAAGAAGCCGCCGGATTGCGCCACGGACGTGGGAAGAAGACCGCCGCTGTGGAAATGGGGAAAACGCCGCGTGGCTTGAGTTGCCGCCGCGACATGGGAGGACCTCCCTTCAGGCGCCGGCGAGCCTCGTTCAATCCGCCCCACGGCCGTGACGGCCGCGAAGAAGCCGCCGCCGCCCACGAGGAAGAAGATGCTCGGCCGTGAAGTTCTCACGCGACCGCTTTCTACGCGATGCCGCCACCGCCAGGTAATCGGCCACGCCGGCCGTGACGGTCGAAGAAGCCACGCACGCCGCCGCGAGGATGAAGACCGCCGCCGACGATTTCAAGGCTTCTCGCTGGAGCTTCACGATTCTGTGGAGTGTAGGAAAGTTAGGTTTTATTAAATGAATTCTTCGAGCCGTCCGACCGAGCTTCATCCGATCCCACCGGCCCATTTGAAGCTAGGGCTTGATGATATATTAATCGCTTAATTAGGCCGCCCATCCAACTACAAATCACCGATTTGCAATGGACGAATCCGATCCGTCTGAAGGTATAATCACGATCCAACGGTCCGGATGAACGGCCAAGACGTAGATCTTAATGTACGGGCCGGATCGCTCCAGCATCCGATGGATGGCTCGTAATCAATCACTTTCTTAGGACGGTCTATAATGCTCGATATGAACCCTTGATTTGATTTGCCTTCTAACTGGATGAAGGGCTCAGATTAAATCATTTTGAAATGTCCATTATGACCCCAGATGAAGCCATATTTGATCTAACTTGAGTCTAGTCCAGTGGCTTATCTCGATCTCCTACAAATAAAGATAACATTCGCAAATAAGTCCAAAATATGGGAGAATTTACAAAAAGGTCCAAAATGAATCCAAACTCATAAAACATACAAATAATCAATAATAAATCACTCGAGAGGATAAAAACAGTGATATTAAGGACCAAAATAATACAACAAAATGGCGCTTATCAATTCCCCACACTTATTTTTTGGCGTCCGAGCAATAATGAAAATAAAGAAACACTAACACCCTAACTCATTCCCCTAGCAATACCTAGATCATTAATTCATTGACATAAAATATAAGTTACTTAGGATCACCAAATTCATCAGTATCTAGGGTATTTAAAAGATCCGACTCTACAACAATCAACATGTATGATGATTTACCAAATCAAATAGACTAAGCCTGATACAAAACCTCCCAAAATGGATATATGCACTGATGCTCACATAATAACATAGGAGTGGGGCGCCCTCAAAACAACATGCAATTTTGTACTACCATATGCTTGCTTATCATCTACTTCATCGCTATCAATACATCTCATACATGAATCAAAAGGATTTATCAGAATCGAATGAGATCAAAAGTAGACAATGTGATAAAGTATGCAAAGAGTAGTACAAGACAAAGGTACAAATGAATAGGAAACAAGAGAAGAATTGAGAAATAAACTGATGAGTTGCTATGTGAAATGCTCAAGAATCAAAGAATATGGGAAGAGGCTAAGACAATTGGAAACTTTAGAATTGGATTCAGGATCAAATGACTCTATCCAACACATTGCAATTCAATTTGCCTGCATTACAATTGCACATTTTTTTTTTCTTTTCTTTTTTTTTTCAAAAGAAATATCAATGGAGCCAATTTTTTTTTTTTTTTTTTTTTTTTTTTTGTGCAGAAAATCAAGTACTAATCACATAAATATATCTCAGAACCAATGACCTCTGAAAACTATATCTTCCATATCATGTTTCCAACACAAATAATATAGCTCCTCCCCCACACTTAAAATTTTGTCCGTCTCGGACAATACAACCCATCAAACTATTCCTCCAATATGGAAAATAATAGATATACAAAAGATAATCCACAGAGATACAAAGACAATGGATAGCAAATGAAAAGATATGATAAGTAAGACATAGAAGATGGAAGTATCAAGTGGATTAGACAATCAAACCAAGTCAGAAAAGAGTCAAGAATGAAATCCTTCATCATATTCATGCAAGTAAATGTTATCATAGCTTTGAAAAGATTCAAAGCAAGTTCTAGAGTAACAAGAATCACATGTGTTATCACACAAAAGTGGGTAGATGATAAGAATGGCTTATAACCTCACTAGGTGAATCAAAATCAAGCTTAATCTATCAATAAAAAGTTCACCATCATAACAAGTGACTGCATGCAAGTGAAGTCTCTTATCATACACACAAATCCATAAATTGATGATCAAACTTAACTAATTTTTACCACCTCTGAAATGATACTAAGGCATGCATAGAGAATATTATTTGACTCAACAATGCATAAACAAACCTATGTAAACAGGCAAACAAACACACCACCCATACAATTTATTCCGAACATGAAAGGAAGAAAATAAATGCTGTAAATAAAAGAACACACTCCCCTTTCATGTTGGAGAAGAAGCATCATCATGTCTGACCCCACCGTATTCTCTAGAATAGACTTGATCTCATTGCTTAACACTTCATGAGGCTGTTGCAAAAGTGAGACCCTTGATCGCTAATGATCGCCCTGGGAACTCCAAATCTGCAAAATATGTGAGACCTAACAAAATCCACAACAACTAGAGAATCATCCCCGTGGGATGGCCTCCACCCATTTAGAAACATAATCATATGCCAAAAGAATATATGGAAATCCAAAAGATACAGGAAAAGGACCCATAAAATCAATACCTCAAATATCGAAAATCTCACAACATAACAAAAGTTTTTGAGGCATTTCATTTCTACGTCCTATGTTCCCTGTTCGTTGACATCGCTCAAAAGACTTGTAGAATTCAGAGACATCATGAAATAAGGTGGGCCAATACAAATCAAACTCTAAAACTTTCCTAGTAGTTCTTTGGGGTCCAAAGTGCCCCCCACAAGCCATAGAATAATAAAAAGTAAGTACGTATGGAATGAAACTCATAATCAAGTTCACATCATCTAATAATATGATCACTACACAATTTTCAAAGATAAAGATCATCCCATACATAATACTTATCATCACTTTTCAATTTTTGGACTTGTGCATGAGTAAAATGTGAAGGTACAACATGACAACTAAATAAATAGCAAGATCTGCATACCATGGTGTCTTACCCTACAGGTGAAAAAGTTGCTCATCCGAAAAGAATCGCTATGGAGGTGGGCCTGATCTCCTCACAATCTCGTCAAACCGAAATATCACCTCCTTCTCGCAACAATTTGGTCAAGGGTAGGCAATCCATCAAGTCTCGATAAAATGTCTGTAGAAACCTGCATGACCTAGTAAAGCACAAACTTCCCGCACAGAAGCGGGGTAAGATAAAGAAGATATAACATGAATTATAGCAGGATCTACTTCAATACCATACACAGAGATGATATGACCTAAGACTATCCCATGCTCGACCATGAAATGACATTTCATAAAAACATCGATGGAAGTGATCCTTGGGGCATCGCAAGAGCTAGTCCCTACACAATCCATATCCTGTCTACATAAAAAGAGGGCCCACAGATAGGTCATAACAACAAATCATTATCAACATCGTAATCAATGTAATCAATAAAATCATAACAAAATATAGAAGGTGCAGAGATATCCAAATGAAAAATAGACTAAGAAATAAAATTCATGCAATCCAACTCATCAGCTATAACCACGCTAAGAATAGAATGATCCTCCATCGGGTACCTCATAACGTCCAAAATACTTCAACCAAACCACAAGATCTCCTACCTCCATAGAAAGAGTACAACTTCTCGTGAAACAAAACCTCGGCATACTTGGGAATCGCTTCCCTAGCCTTTTCTTCAACAACCCCTTCCTAGGTCGGGCCTCGAGGGAAGAGAAAAATCACGCAAAATTCAAGTAGATGATCACCTGAAGACCTAGTCATCCACACAAACAAATATAATGAGAAACAAATATAAATGATAAGAAAGACAATAATAACAAAATAAAAAGAAAACAAACAAACAAACTACAGTTTAAAGACAAACAAACCCATTAGAGTTCCCAAGAATCTACAAGAAAATTTGATCAAACGATTTTTAGTGTCGCAATACCGCTCCCAAATTATTTATCAACCCCTAACTACACTAATGCAGATAGGACTGGACTGTCATCTCCCAACGAACTTAATGGTCGGACGCGTTTGTTTTTAAAAATGCAGTAAACAGGGTTTTAGTTATCAAAACAATTATTCAAAGCTAACCTAATGCAAGAACGATTCAACCTTGCACCGCACTGTCACTATACTATGCAATGGTCAAACAATTCTGGTAAACAAACCAACATGGAAATTAAATCTGCAGTAAGTAAATCTAACTAATGCGCAAAAGTAAGTAATCACGCACCGATCCTACTATACGGTACATAATGATCATGAAACAAATGTGAACAACTTAACCATGTACCGCATCATCACTATACGACACGAGTCAAATACTACTAAAATTGCAATAAATGAAATGCAATAATCAAAGCAATTCGCCACATCATTACTATACTGCTCGACAATCGTCGAATGTAAATGAAATCTAATCTAATAATGAAAGCACTCCAACCAGACACCGCACTGTCACTATACGATGCATGGATTGGACAATTTTAATTGATAACTAACCTAAATATGATCAACATAACATAACAAATTAATCAGAACAAAACAAACATGATAAAGTAAATATCCAATTAAATGGATCAATGCAAATATAAGTAATCAGAACCCCACGATGGCGACATAATAAACCGAATAACCCCTCCGTCGATAGATTACGGATGCGGTCCTAATCCGCACCGCAAAGAGTCAATGCGAGGAATGTGAACACCGCTCGGTCCGTGGATGGCGAGCGAGCTCTAGTCCCAGCTAGTGGATGGAATGTCGGCGTGCGGCCTAATCCCGTCGCCGGAAGGAATGGAATCGCAATAGCTGAAAGGGACCTTCACCGGTGGAGATGGAGTCGTCTAAACCGGCGCAGTATGTGGGTGGCTCGGCGAGATGGAAAGGCCTTTCACCGCCGGAATGGAGTGAACGCCGGTGAAGGGTGTACTCGCCGGAATCGCACGCTTGCCCCTCTTCCAACTAGCTGTCCGAATCACGGCATCTAATCGTCCGCCGAGGCTCGCCTGGGATCATCGCCGCCGTCGGAGGTCGCGAAGAAGCCGCCGGATTATCGCCGCCACGGATGTGGGGAAGAAGATTGCCGCGCGTGGAAATGGGGGAAAAAACGCTGTGGCTTGAGTTGCTGCTGCTCGTCGCGACATGGGAGGACCTCCTTCTGCGCGTCGCCGGCGAGCCCTGTTCAATCCCGCCGCCGCCGGTCGCACGGCTGCGGAAGAAGCCGCCTGCTGCCCACGAGGAAGAAGACGCCTGCGCTGGTGAAGTTCTGCTGCGATCTGCCTTCTACGCGACGCCGCCGGCTGTCAGGTAATCCCGCCACGGCCAACGCACGGCAAGAAGCCGCCCCGCGAGGATGAAGACCGCCGACGATTTCTGCGCTTCTCTGGAGCTTCTGAAAGTTAGGTTTTATTAAATGAATTCTTTGAGCCATCCGATCGAGCTTCATCCGATCCCACCGTCCATTTGAAGCTAGGGCTTGATGATATATTAATCGCTTAATTAGGTCGCTCCATCCAACTTGAAATCACCGATTTGCGATGGACCGGATCCGATCCGGCTCAAGGTATAATCACGATCCAACACTCCGGATGAACGGCCAAGATGTGTAGATCTTAATGTACGGGCCGGATCGCTCCAGATCCAGATGGATGGCTCAGAATCAATCACTTTCTTCGGACGGTCTATAATGCTCAGATATGAACCCTTGATTTGATTTGCCTTCTAATCTGGATGAAGGGCTCAGATTAAATCATTTTGAAATGTCCATTACGACCCCAGATGAAGCCATATTTGATCTAACTTGAGTCTAGTCCAGTGGCTCATCTCGATCTCCTACAAATAAAGATAACATTCGCAAATAAGTCCAAAATATAGGAGAATTTACAAAAAGGTCCAAAATGAATCCAAACTCATAAAACATACAAATAATCAATAATAAATCACTCGAGAGGATAAAAACAGTGATATTAAGGACCAAACTAATACAACAAAATGGCAGTTATCATATACCTCGTGCTAGTCTTGACAGAATTGATGGTGTCCAAATCCATCAATTCATCGACTAGGGATAATTTCGATACATCACAATTACACATGTAGAGATACTCACTAGTTGTGATCCAATCACAAATTCTCTCATGCTATGAATCGTATCATAGACATTTAGTAAATGAGTTTAAGATCTAATCAAAATACATGAAAACATGTATACTCAAATAGTGAATCTTCATTTATCATATAAATGGTTCAAACATAAGTCGATTGCCTCAAGACATCTCTCATATATTACTAACACTATGTCTATCTAGCATAGAGGTGGTTTTGAATATTTCATCTCTTTTATAGATGATTATTCAAGATATGGATACATTTACTTGATGCATCACACTGAATGCTTTGACAGGTTCAAAGAATTCAATGATGATGTAGAGAAACGTCAAGGTAAAAGTATCAAGACACTACGATCTGATCACAGTGGTGAGTACCTCTTGGAAGAGTTTAGGAGTTACTTATTAGAGGCTAGGATTCAATCCCAACTATCTGCACCTGGTACACCCCAGCAAAATGATGTGGCAGAGCGAAGGAATATGACTCTTATGGAGATGGTTAGATCGATGATGAGTTATTCTGAGTTACCAGATTTGTTCTGGGGGTATTTTCTGGATACGACAATGTATATTCTGAACTTGGTACCATCTAAATCAGTACCTTCTACTCCCACAGAATTGTGGATCGGGCGAAAGCCTAGTCTGAGACATATTCGGATTTGGGGTAGTCCAGTACATGTGCTGAAGGGAGATGTTGATAAGTTGGAATCTCGTACAGAAGTGTGTCTGTTCGTAGGCTATCCTAGAGGGACGAAAGGTGGTTTGTTCTATAGTTCTAGAGATCAGAGGGTGATCGTTAGTACGAATGCCCAATTTTTAGAGGAAGACTATGTGATGAACAACAAGCCCATGAGCAAGATTGTTCTGGAGGAATTAAGAGGGGAAGTCACACTTCAGTACCAACGGTACAAGAGGACATACCATAAGTGACTGCACCGTATGTCATAGAGGATACATAGGTGATACCTCGTCATAGTGGGAGGGTTGTTAGACAACCTGATAGATTTATGTTCATGGGAAAATCTTCTAATTTGGTCCCTGGTGAACATGAACCTTATCCATGGACAAATGATGAGGCACTCCAAGATGAAGATGCGGTATCTTGGCAAAGGGCGATGAATTCTGAGATAGAATCTATGGATTCAAATCAGGTTTGGGAGCTAGTAGAACCACCCATTGGTGTAAAAGCCATTGGATGCAAGTGGATCTACAAAAGAAAGAGAGGATCAGACACGAAAGGGTATACTCAGAAAGAGGGTATCGATTATGAGGAGACCTTTTCGCCGATAGTCATGCTTAAGTCTATCTGGATTATCTTATCTATTACTGCTCATATGGATATGAGGTTTGGCAGATGGATGTCAAGACAACTTTCCTTAATGGAAGTCTTGAAGAAAATATCTATATGGAGCAACTAGAGGAATTCATTGCAAAGGGCAAAGAGCATATTGTGTGTAAGCTTCGAGATCTTGGAACATCCGTTTTGATGAGGTAATCCAGTCATATGGATTTATTCAAAGTTTGTGTGAGTCTTATGTATATAAGAGATATGATGGAAACATAGTGGTATTTCTTGTACTTATGTAGATGACATTTTTCTCATTGGTAACAATGTCAAAGTGTTATCAAATGTAAGGGTATGGTTGTCCAAATAATTTGATATGAAGGACTTGGGAGAAGTGGGACACATTCTTGGGATCAAAGTTATAAGGGATCGCAAGAAAAGGATGTTGTGCTTATCTCAAGCTTCATACATAGACACTATTTTAGCTCATTTTAGCATGAAAAACTCCAAGAAAGGTTTTCTACCTTTTCGGCATGGAGTACCTTTATCTAAAGAGATGTGCCCTAGAACATCAAAGGAGATAGAGGAGATGAAGGCAGTTCCTTATGCTTCGGCAGTAGGAAGCCTCATGTATGCTATGTTATGTACGAGACCGGATATCTGCTTTGTCGTCAGCATGGTGAGAAAATATCAGAGTAATCTAGGACAGGGACATTGGACTGCGGTAAACCATATATTGAAGTACCTAAGAAGGACTAGAGATTATATGCTGGTATACCATGCAAATCAATCACTCCCTATGGGTTACACAGATTCTGACTTCCACTCAAATAGGGATAATAGTAAGTCTACCTCGGATTTTATGTTTACTTTGGGAGGTGGAGCCATTATATGGAGGAGTAATGCATGGCGGACTCTACCATGGAAGCTGAGTATGTGGCAGCTTCTGAGGCAGCCAAAGAAGTTGTGCGGCTCAGGAACTTCTTGATAGAATTGGATGTGATTCATGGTTTGCCCAGAACTATCACAATTTATTGTGATAACAGTGGTGCAGTTACAAACTCAAAGGAACCACAAGCCCATAAGGCAAGTAAACACATAGAGCGCAAGTTCCACCTGATATGAGAGATTGTAAAGCGAGGAGAAGTTGTTGTTGCCAACATTGCATCAAAAGATAACCTGAAAGATCCTTTCACTAAGGCCCTTCCAGCAAGAGCTTTTGATAGGCATGTGGAGGGAATGGAAATCATATGTATGGCAGATTGATGGCAGCATAATCTTTTAGTATAAGTGAGAGATTGTTGGGATGTATACTGAAAGCCTAGCCTTTGTATGAACATCGTCATTTTGAAATAAGAATGACATGATCATTGTTTGCATTTTATATTTATTTATGCACATTGTCTGATACTTTACATTGTAGATAACATGATGTGTAGTGTCGCACAGAAGATCATGTTATCAGTTCCTTATAGAGTATATGTAGAGGCTCAGAACCAAGATGGTTTTAGACAAACCATTGGCATGGTTGTAGTTTAATTTGGTATTGGTTTATCTTGACCATAGAATTATACTAGTACACTTTGTGTGTATTGAGCAAGACCGATCCAAAGGTGATTCAATTTATACTGACTATATAATTGAATCAGACCTCAGATATTATGGTGTACATGCTCTTAAGCCCGATATAATAATGGACACATGTACTTAGTATTTATTTCTTTGATTTACGAATGGGAGAGATTTATGTGTTAAATCGATAGTCCTGGTAAGTTGGAAAATAATATTATTTACATGGTGTGTCGTTGATTATAGGAGGAAACTGTGACCTATATATTAGGATGATGATGTCCCCTTGAGGAGCTCATAAAGTTCATCATGTAAATCCTACAGGTGGACTTGGTCCAACATGATGATAAGGATAAGTTATACTACTCATAGAGTTAGATATTATTTAATTAAATTATCAGTAATTTAATTAATTAATGGACATTCGATATCTTAAACACGGGAGATATTTTGTACAAATAATATGTGGAGCCCATATTTAATTATGGGGGTTGGTGAGGTAGATCAATGATGATCCTCTAGTGGAATGGATCATCATTAATGGATCGTATTATATGTGGTTCGGATCCATTGGGTGGCCAAGATCCAACTCCTCCTCATGGTCCCTATTGTAGCCTATTATAAATACCTCATGCAGCCTAGATCTATATAAGGATGTGAAGAGCCTTGGGAAAAATACAAGTTGTGCTAGGGATTGCGTTGGAGAGGCTTGGGCAACAACAAGAGTAGGGCTAGGGCCTACGGCAACAAGAGGTGGCTAGGGTTTTGCATCTTCTTTCTCTCTTGGCCAGCACCTCCTCTTCTTCTCCAAGGGCTGGCGGCAACATACCTTCTTCCTTGGGATTTGGCCGGCACCTCTTCCACCTCTCCTAGGGCTGGCGACAACAAAGGATAGGGTGCCTTCTCCCTTTGTCTTGGCCGGCACATCCTCTCCATCTCCTTAGGGTCGACGGACACCAAGCTTGGTGGTTGGTGGTCAGCACAAGCAAGAAGAAGAAGGGAGTTTGTTCTTTCCTTGTTCGGAGCGAGCAAGGAAGGAAAGACACACGATCTAGGAGGCTTCGATTCTTGGAATATCGTCGCTCACACGACGTCCAAGAAGAGGATAGGAATACAATAGAAGATCAAGAGGTAATACAAGAGGTATAATCTTGTTTAATTTTGATTCTAGTTCTTTTGTATTTTGTATGTTATTTATTAACATGGACCCCGATAATAAACACAAAAATCGACGATCCATTCATCATCTATTCCACGGCTAATCGAGAAAAAGAGTAAGGTTGCTTGAACAACAAGTTTGTTCAAGCGACTACTCAAATCGAATAGCACGATGATGAATTGGTTGCTTGGGTAATCCATCTTCGTTCGGATTAGTTTTGATTAATAAAATTTTAATCCGGGGACGTGTGATAGGATCGCCATGCACAAGAGACCGAAACTCAGAAGCAATTCTGTTCAATTTAATCATATTACACTTGACCATATGCATCAATATTTCTTTAATCGTCCTCGTCATTTATGTCAAAACCTATTTTCCATCAATGACCTCTCAAGTCTAGATAATTGTTAATAGTAAGGCCTAGAGTCAATTATGTGATGATTGACTAGGACTTTTTTTATCATATTTTATTAATAAAGGCAAAGGCTGGTTATTATATTTACTTCATGCTTGTCTCAGCCGAATAAATATAATAATGCCCTAGAAAGATGGTTCTAATCTACAACATATCATTTGGTAGAATTGATTATGAGAAGCTGTGGAGAACACTATTCTTAAATATTCCTAGTCAAGTATTAATATACAAGGGCAATATTAATGCATTGAGACTAGCATGTAGATCAATTGATGACTTGATCTCACAGGTCATTGATATGTGATGTCACGTTGACACATGGGTATATATTAGAGAATATATACTAAATTGACCCGCCAAGAGAAAATTTCTTGGATCGTTATTTGAGTTTCATAAACTTTCTCATATGATTATTAGTATGAATAGTCCTTAGACCTGAAATAACTACGGTTCCCTACAAAAGGAGTTATGTACTTTTGTATCATCAAAACATCACCCATAACATGGTGGACTATAAAGGCAATCATTGGGTATGTAACAAAATATGTAGAGGGATGTGAGTGATGTAGATGAGATCTATCCCTTCCATATGATGAGAGTGATATTTTTATGTCTCTTAATAGAGTATGACCACGAAATGCAAGTCCATGCTCAAATGAGTCAATAGGAGATATTGAGCTCATTTCTTTGAGTGAGTCTACTTGGGGATCAAGAAACATAAAGATTGATTAGAGGATGATACGATCTATGCCTCATTGATCGATCTAGATATCGAGGATAGAAGGACAAGATCATACATTATAGTAGTCACGGAAAGGTTAGGTCGGATCTCGACTACTCGTAACTTGGGTAGCAATGATGCATTGCTAGATGCTGCTAATTGCTTATGTGTCTACAGTGGTTTAGAGACATTTCCAACATTATAAGAACCTATCGGGTCACACACAAATGACATTCTATTTTTGAAATTTAGAGATGGGTTCATTTTAGTTTGACTAAAGGAACAATTAAGAATATTGGTGGACAAGACTTGAGTTAGACTCGAGTTGGTTGAATTTGAGTTAGGCTCAAATTAAACCAAGTGGATGAATGAAGTTAAATGCATCATTCATGATTAATAAGGATTAATCATGCATTCATGAGGGATACCAAGAGCCTAAATGCATCATGCATGATTAATAAGGATTAATCATGTATTGATGAGGGAATACCAAAAGCTTAAGAACCTTTAGTATTCATGGCTTGAGTATAAAGGTTTTCTTCTTCCATGAGACTTAGTGGATGTTTTTTTTGTTCATCTTCTTGCTCTTGGTGGCTTGGCCGAATTTTGCTAAAAGGGTTGCTAGCACAACCATATATTCTCCTTCTTGAGTGAGTGTCAGTGTGGATACTCATAGAGGCACAGACACTTGAACGTGCAAGAGATCCGACGAATCTTGGACTAGCGGGATAAGTTAAGGGCACGCTGCAAAGGTATACCTATAAGTTAGAACATTAGATCTAACTTTGTAAGACATTTTACAAACTTTCACATGGATCATTGGAAAGGGATCCGATTTTTCTACTGTGTGTATGTTGTTTTTCACATTAAGATCCCTACAATAATGTCCTATATAAGGTCATTATTGCATGCATTTTACCCATAGTGACTAGGGGTTTAGCCATGGTTCGATCCCCTCATTTATTTTTGATGTATGGGATGTGTCACCTACTAGATATCAATGTGGCGTTAAACATTTTTCATTGCACTGTTCATTTTGTGTCCACTGTCCAAGGGAAGGTCCATATGCCTTTTGGTCAAATCATTATTGCATGAATAGCATCTAGAGGAATAAACATCTCTAGGGGGACCTTGAGGCCATTGTCGGACTCCTACGACAGCATCACCCTGAGGCACTTCGCATTGGCTAGAATGCAAATGGGCTATGGACGAATGGAATGGTTGGCGGAGCCTGTTCAAATAGCTAGGGATCATGGAGAGACAACTGCAGAGCATGGCGAGGGAGTTGCAGAGGAGGATGACCATATGCTACCAGATGCACGGACGGAGGGTCTCTCGGCATGCTTTGCACACTTGGATACCAGATTCGAGGATTTTCATGAGGAGGTCAACACACGGTTGGAAGAGCTTAGCTTAGAGTAGTCCTCCATTTCCTATCAGCTGAGTCGGATAGAGTAGTGTTTGCTCGAGATGTTCAAGATGATGCGGAGTTGGACGCTGAGTCAGCAACCTCCACCTCCTCCATCACCTCAAGTCGATGATTCTAGTGGGTGGATGGTAGTTAAGACCTTTTTTATGTATTTTCTTTTATTTTCGTAGTGAGGTTGAGTGTCTGGACATCTATTTTTTGTTTGTAGGAATGACTTTAAGATAAATGAAATATTTTATTTTGCAAAATTATGTGTCATTTATCTCCTATTATTTTGTTGATGTGTTCTTATTACATGTGTTGATGTGTATGTTCATGTATTCCTATTATGTCATGTCATGACATCATATTTCATTTAATCATTTTAAATGTCAGAATAATGTGTAGGTTTGATTTTAAAGTCATGCTTGTATTTGGGTTATATTTTTATGTCATGACATCATGATTATTGGCACATGTTTATTTATGCAATCTTATATGCCATAATCATCTTTCATGCAATTTTGGTTAATCAAATTGATTTAAGGCAAATGACATGATTTGAAGTCCCAAGTATAAGGGAATCAAATAGAGTTGCCTAAAATATACATGAAACCCTAAGAACTAAAACCCACATCTCACATTAAATTGACATGTGTGTGAGTTAAATTCATGTGCTTATTTAGTACATCATATTGAATTTAGAACTCATTAAATGATAATGATGAATCATGAGGAAAGCTAATGTACAAGTCATGTACATCTAACCCATAGTCCATGGTTCAAAATAGGTTTTCAAAAATATTTATAATCATTTTAGAAAATCTTGGTGAAGTCTATCTTTTGATAGCAATCACCATTGAAAAAGTTGATACAAAGTAGGTCAAAAATATTTAAAATTTCAAGGGATTTGATCTTTGTATCAATCTCTCATTTTAATGGGGATTTTATTTTAAAACTATTTTCCACCCACTATATCTCATGTAAGTAATGTACGTATGAATTTTTAAGATTTTTCAAAGTATGTATTTTTACTTATACATTTTCAAATTTAGTTTATAAAAATATGATTTTTGAAAATCATAGAGTAGTCGACTGTTGCAGTATGGCAGTCGACTGCTTGTTAATCAAGTCAACTACTGAGTTGATTTTGGATAAACAAGGATTGTTTAACCCATTTTTCAGCTATCCCTATGTACCCTAACTTTTCCTAACCCTAGGATATGTTTTGGAAAGCATTGGAAGGGTGAAAATCCAGTAGATATGGATTAAAAGAGTTGTTTAGGATAAGAATCAATTGTTAATGTGTGTGAAAGCTTAAGTTTAAATTTTTTTTCCCTTAATTTTGATGGTTTAGAGTTCCAGCTGGCTAAGGGTATCTCCAAGGACATTGTTGGTGCAATTGTAAAGGAGGAGTAAGCCTTTACGGAGAGGTTGTTCATCATGTGATGATAGATGTGTTTTTCCTCAAAGGGGGAGAATTTGAAGAAGTGAGGATTGCCTCTCATTTAGTGATATGAGACTTATCACTAGGAAGAGTGAAGGCATCCTAGATGTTTTTGGACCAAGGGGAGATTGTAAGATCTCATTGGGATATGAGACATTGATACCCTTGGGGAGAGTCTTTTTTTATGTATGTCAAAAAGGGGGAGAATTGTGAAAATTAATGGTTTGAGTTAGGTGGTCTAACTCAAAATTTTTGTCAAACATCAAAAACGGAGAGATTGTTGGTGCAATCGGTTAAGTTCATGATTGACCAAAATCGAGATTGACTCGAGCAGTATTTTTATGTTCGACAAAACATATGAGAATGTGATTGTCATTGAAAAGTCCAAGTCTTGAGTACTTGGCATGGGAAGTCCAAGCATGAGTCTTGGCAATGGTAAAGTCCAAGTCATGAGTACTTGGCATGGAAAGTTTAAGCATAGGTCTTGGTAATACAATCCAAGTCATGGGTACTTGGCAATTGGAAAGTCCAAGCATGAGTCTTGGCAATTAGAAAGTCCAAGCATGGGTCTTGGCAATTGGAAAGTCCAATATAGAGTTGGCAAGGAAAGTCCAAGGGTGTGATATTGGGAGCATAAAGTCCAAGCGTGTGTCTTGGAAGCGTAAGTCCAAATGTACCTTGGCAGAGTAGACCCATTTAGCATGACAATAGCAAATGGAAGCACATGAAGACTATTGTATAGATGAACAAGTCATGGATGACTTGGAAGGATCCGATAGGCGTAAGGCTGATGGAGGTGTCTAGAAGGCTTAGGTCTAGGCTAAGGGTGGTCTATCAAATATGAAGGGATTATACTTGAGTTAAACCTCATGTTTGAGGTTTATCAGTTGACTGAGTTATGGATCAGTCGACTAGCTGAGTGTTTGACACTTGTCAGCCTAGCTAACTTGGATCAGTTGACTGGGGTTATGAGCAGTTGACTCGGGTTATGAGCAGTCGACTGATGCTCGACTGCTATTCTATGGTCCAGCAGTCGACTGCTAGGGTTTAGTCGACTGGTCACAACAGTCGACTTCCATGAAGGGCAGTCGACTGTCAAGCCATCAGTTGACTGCTAGTGTATCCATTGGAGTTTTTCCAAAAGTGGATTTAGACGTTGTGAGACAACGACTATAGGAGGAGTCAACTGGTGCCCTATGACGGTCGACTTATATGCAAAAATCAGTTAGAGTTGCAGCTTTATAATGAGCACGAAGAGGAGGATTTTAGTCAGCATTTCTTGAGGAATTTTAAGGGGAATTACTACTACATTCCAGACCTTCAAGGTAATCCAAAACAACCAAAGATCAAACAATCAAAGATCACATTTGTAAAGTGTTTTTCTTTACTTTTATTCATTTTCTTAGTGTAATTGCTTGTATCTTGTTCTTATTGTTGTATTACTTTTGTAATCACTTGTACGAGGTTTCTCCACCTCCGGATTGTTCCGAGAAGGAAAGTATTAGTGGTAGTGTGCATCACTAGAGCTCTTTTGAGTTTAACTAGTGGAGTAGGAACCTTAGGATCCGAACCACATTATATGTTTTTGTATTGCATGTGAGTGTTTGTCTTTATTTTGAGTTTATGCTTTATTATTTCCGCTGCACAAACTAATGAATTCCAATAGTCGAATTGAAACTGCTATTCACCCCCTCTAGCGCATCGCCAACGGTCCTACAGTTTGGGTGTCAAAGAGCTATGTACAACAAGACTGAACTTGGATTCAAAGCTAAATCAAATAATAGATCATACCTTTCTATTGTTTATCATAATTATAAAAGAATTTGAGCATGGGTCTCTAAGTTGAGTGTAGTAAAACAATTAGTTTCAACCAAGTATTATGTTCCCAAGGATCAAATTTATTATGTGGACAGACCAAACCGTAGACATGATCCAGGGGGAGCTAATACTAAAATTTTATTCTTGATTGATTAAACCATATGATTGTCTTTATTTTAGTTTATTGCATGCTTAGGTTAATTTAATTTCTTAAATTAAAATGGTTAGATAGAAAAAGGATTAGTTATCCTTGACAATATAGTTCTAGGACGCGGTAAGATGATAGTAAGCTAGTGAAACCTAGTCTAAGTGTATTCAAGATGGATTAGAGTATCCAACTTGGTTCCCTTAGCTAAGTGAATCTAGCCGAAGCTACCTTACTTCATGCTAAACTAGTTAGACCAGAATTTGACTCTAAGAAAGCTAAGTATATAATTTCCTAAGATGGCTTTGTTTATGGAAGTGATTGTTAATCCGATCACAGAAGACTCCTGTGTCTCACCACGACCTAGAAGCCATATTTTAAAATGTTCACTTAGTTGACTAAAGGTTATACTTGAATCTAACACAAGGTTAAGTAATCTTCATAACACCAGTCTCAACTAAAATTAATCTCACAAAATACATAGGAATAACTTGATTGATCATGTAGAATGGCTGAGATATAACCTAATACGAAACATATCAATTTTTTTTAAAATTCCGAATCCAATCAAAACCAAATACCTTGTGTGTAAGATAAATGGATGTTGGACAATAGGTGCTTCATGTTGGGACCTTGATGTAGTGCTAGAGGGGGAGTGAATAGCGTCGATTTCGATCTCATCGATTTCACTTATCATGATTGCTTGTCTACAAAATGTTAGTAGTAGAAATATAAAGTCAAAAACAAAACACAATAAAAAAATAGAGGTTTTACATGGTTTAGAACCCTAGTTCCTACTCCACGGGTGGGCTCTAGTGATTTACCACACTAAAACTTGTCTCCTTCTCGGAATCACACAGAAGGTGGAGAAACCTCTTACAATGGATCTTACAATGCAATAATACACAACCAAATACAAATATAAGGAAAATCATGAAAGAAAACACTTTACAATAATGCTTTTGATCGCTTGTTGATTTGGTTGCGTTGGTGAGCTTTTGAAGACCTGAAATGCAACAACACTTCCCTTAACTGGCTTCGAATCTCCAAACAAAGTCCTCCTTTATAAACTCTCATCGGGTTGATTTTTGCTGATTAGTTGGTTGCCCTTACCCCCCCCCCCTCAGTCGACTGGTCACTTATCTGGTGCCTCACAATGGCTTAATCCACATTCGATTTAAGTCAATCCGTCGATCGACATGACCCATCAGTTGATTGCCTGAGCTATCAATCGACAGACAAGAGCCTTCAGTGGACTAGAAAACATTCTGTGCTCCTGACCACTGAAGTAAGTTGATGTGAGCAAAATATATAGGGTTTTAGGAGTAGCTTTAGCACACATCTCATTGCATTTTATTCTTGTTTCATGCATATTCATCCTTGTTTTGCATTCATTTCCAATGTTCTAGTTTGGAGATCTGCTTCTGTTATTCTTATGTGCATAGCATCATTTTTGGAGCAAAAATGGAGCAATTTGTTTAGCACAGACCTCACGGAACACACACTGGCCATGTCCCAAGACATGGGCATGTTTTTGAAGCGAAATGGATCAAAACTAATGCTCCAGAAATCCACACGGGCAACCATGTGAAATTCACACAATCGTGTATTTTTTTCTAGCCCAATTTTTAGCCTAGAAATCACCAATTTCCAAACTTGCACATGGCCGACCGTGTGAAATTCACATGCCCATGTGGTGACGCGGCAAATTCGAAGACATAGGGTTTTTTCGAGCATTTATGGAAAGCTGGAGGCGCCTCTATATATAGGAAACTCATCTAAGAGAATAGGGATCACAAGGAGAATTGCCCTAGGGCTTCCAAGCCCTAGAGGAGGCACGACAGCTAGGACGGTAAGAAGGTGCCCTAAAAAGCACTAGAGACTCTCAACCGGGAGGAAGGAAGCGACTCGAAGATCGTAATCTGCGTTTCAATGCCAAAGAGAAGGACCAAGAGTACTATAATTTCATTCCTATACATCTTTTTCATTGTAATGATTCATTCTTTTATGCCTTGTGTCTTTTCTCTTCCGTCTATGGAGTAGATACTTTGATTATAGGATTAAGGAGTAGCATGTGTACGTAGAACATATTAGTTTGATGATATATTCTGTCTCTAAATTTATATTTGCAATTGGTGTTGTTTGGATTGATGAATGATTGTATCTTGATTCTTTATCTATTGTGCATAGTCGATACAAAGGGTGACAATCTTTGTATCAAAAACCTTGGAAAACTAGGGAGGCGCCTCACAGTGGACCTCCCTCTGGTAACCGTAGGTAAAAGAGTATGATAGAAAAGGAAACGAGACACGTTCTGACTCTTCATAGGGATGATTAGGTTATCCTTGTACCATCTATCCTATCTTAACTAGGTAGTTTCTGGTAGAAGCGAAAGCTCATTGGGAAAGTGTATGATGGCCCTCCCACAAGACCATAATTAGAGATCTAGTCCACATTTAATTGATAGTATGTTTCATGACGCACAAGTGAAATCGAAGTTCTAGAATCCTTCTGAGAACTTTCAACCAACCTTCCCTTCCTCCGAGTGACACTGTACTAGAGTTTGGACTACAATCATCCTCGCAACCACAACTCTTAGGGTTTTAACTCCAATCAATAACATCCATTGGACAAATGATACTCGAATCTAAATTCCTATGGGATCGCTAATCTTTATTACTTAACGGCATCCGTTCACTTGCGGGCGTTGAGCACGAGCACGTGCTTCGAGTCTGTTGGAGCATTGGTGGCCGGCTAGAGGGGGTGAATAGCCCTCAATCATCGTATGATGAAATTGCTTGTCTACAAAGAATATTAGCGCAACGGAAACAAAAATAAACAAGCAATTAAGATAAGCAAAAACAAAATCAATGCTAACACACAATATAACGTGGTTCACAGCCTCGCCGCTAATCCATGGTCCGATTCGTCTCCGGTGAATTACCCCGAAACCAATCCACTATTGGTCTCTCCCTTTAGCCCAAGCAAGGTGGAGGTAAACCTTTAAAACAATGAGAACACTCCTTCTTTTACAATAGATGTGAAAGAAAAATAGAAGGAGTTTCAGCTTTGTGGGGCACTTAATAGGATGTTTAGAGCATGAACATTGACCATCTAAAAGCCTCCACCCTCTCTTTTTATAGAGAGGAAGCAAATCTTCCCGTTGAAAACTATCAGTCGACTGATGCTTTCATCAGTCGACTAATGTCGACTCCAACGGCTTCTGACTAAGCTGGATTCACGGGATCCGTGACCGCCTTCTCCAACAATCAGATTATCGATCGATTGATAATATCATCAGTTGACTGATGTCGACTCCCAGTTGAGTGACAACTAGCTTCTGTGCCCATGCATAGTGCAATCAGTCGACTACTTCCCTTAATCAGTTGACTGATCGACTTGGTTTCACAGCCAAACACCAGTCGATTTGTTATCGACTTGGAGTAGTCGACTGCCATGACATGGCAGTCGACTGATGTCGAGTAAACCTCAAACTTTACCTCCGTTTGAGCGTCTGGCAGTCGGGTAAACCTCAACCCTTCCGGTCGAGCCTCCGACACTTAGCCATTAGGCTAAGTTCACCTAATGAGCTATTTACATTTCACTCATTCTCTCATCTCACTTGAAGTCCCTTGCCGAAGCTCTCTTCCTTCGTGGCCACGTCCCTCGGCAGCATCAAGTGCACGACTCAACAATGCTCCTTCGCGTCTCTTGCGCTCGAAGTCTGCTTCCTTGGCTTCACTTCAATTCATCTCGTCCAGCGGTCTTTCGGATGCATCAAGCGCACGACTCTGCAATGCTCCTTCGCTGACTCAAGCACGAGGTTGTGAGTTGGTGAAACTTGTCAAAGCTTCATGTGTGAATTACTAAGTCCTGCAAGACTCCAACGCACATATCAAATCCAATCAACCTAACTTAAACCCTTTGCCACACACATCAAAACCATATCACATGGGTTGATTGCCCTAACAATCTCCCCCTTTTTGATGTGTAACAATCCGTTTAAGTTAGGTAAAACAAATAACAATAACAACATAAGCAAGGAAAGCATGTAAATAATATGAGCATCAAAACTCCCCCTTAAACATGCAACTCCCCCTTATGACATGCTAAATTTTCCCTTTTACCATGATTAACTTAAACTTCCCTATTTCTCCCCCTTTGACACCATCAAAAACATTATCTAAATGTCATACACACATGACATCAACTCTAAGGAGGAAAAATATCCAAAAACCAAACAAAACCTGATGAAATCAGGTTACTGTGCTCGTGTATAGTACATCAGTCGACTGGTTCAGACTACCAGTCGATTGGCAGACAAATTTAAGGTTTTTTGATTTTATGGATGAAATTCAGAAATGCACTAGAAATTCCAAAAAATTCAAAAAATTATGAAATTTTGAAAACACATTTCTTTTAATATCCTTTATTAGTGAAAGATAAGTTTTCATCAAAATTACTTATATTTTCAATGATTTGCCAAAAATCCTAAAGCTTCAAAAATAACTAGTATTTTGATCATATTTGTATCAATTTTAACACGTAGTTTTGCATTAGATTGTTTCAAAACATGAAAACACAGATTTTAAAGTAAGAAATAGTTTTGAAAACATATGAAATATCCAACCATGATTTTTGGGCATTATGTCTATAAATTAAACATAAGTCTTCCCCATGATTGGTCTATTATTGCTATTTTGATACTTAAAATGACCATCTAAATGTCATAGGCATTATTGGACCATTAGTATCATCCTAACATCTCACCCATGCTATGTTTTCAATCAAAGTTATCCTTATGGTGAATGTGAGATGTTCCTAAAGCTATTTATGTACTTAATCAAAAATTTCATGCATTTTTACCCATGATTAACTATCACCCTAACATACTACATGATCATAAAGACATATATGAATTGATTTTACATTATGATCATGAAACAATTGTATCGATCAATTTATAATCATTCATTAGGTATAAAATCATGATAATAATTCAAGTATCACCAAAGCATGATTTAAACTATTTATGGGTGCATTATCATCACCCAAAACTATTTCAAAAATTAAGTCCCGATCATCCTAAGTCAACCAAAACATATGATATAAGTAAAATCCTTATGGTTGACTATCCTAGGGTTTTCCTAACCCTTAAGGATGGATTTAGGAACCCAATACAAGTTCTTTTCTATAGGGTTCACTAAATATTCCATAGGGATCCATTTTCTAGCAATTGTCTTATTTTTGGTTTGACCCCTAGCAATCAAACATTTATAGGCCTTTTCATTTGTCTTTCCCTTATATCCAAGGCCTTTCCTATTGAAGCTTGCCCTTTGGCTCCCTATAATCATATTAAGGGTGTTGGAGCCAATTGTGAATTTTTCTAGGGCTTTAGTCAAATGATCTACCTTTTCCCTTAACATCCTATTTTCCTCAATGCATGCATCATTAACATCAAAAGGCATGTAATCATGTGAGCATGAATCATCATCATTAGAAGAAATATTATCATTAATATTTAAGCATGCTTGTTCTAATTTATTTTCTAGGGCCTTAATTTGATCTAGCATGCTCTTATTTTTCTTTTTGTCTCTAAATAAATCCCTAGTTAAGCTAGAAATCATGGAAACTATTTTCTTGGGAGTTAGATTCGTTATCATAGTTTCCATGTCTTCTTCTTCGGATGAAGAGGATGACGATGAGCCTCCCCCTTCACTAGAGCTCTCCTCACTTGTGCTTGATTTTTCTTGCTCGGAGGAGGAGGTGGAGTCTAGATCATCAAACGCCATCAATGCAAGGTTTGTGACAAAAGCATTTTCTTCCTCCGATGATGATGATGAGGAAGGATCATCCCATGCCCTTGCTTTGAGTGTCTTGGCCTTCCCCTTTTCCTTGGCCTTCTTTTCTTCTTCCTTTTTCTTGCTCCCCTTTTTCTTTTCTTCTTTTCTCCTCCTTTCCTCTTTGCTCTTGTTCAAGAGGGGACAATCATCTCTTATATGTCCCTCTTGTTGGCAATTATATCAAATGATTTTCCTCTTGTGCCTTATCCTATCATAAGATTTGTTAGATTTTAAATTCCTTAAAGCATGCCTTATCTTCCTTACCATATAAGCATCTTCATTTCTATTCATGGAGGATGATGAGGATGCTTTATCGGAGGAGGAGGGAGTCTCTATCTTCTTCTTCTTTCCTTTGTTGGCTACTAGTGCCACTCCCCTAGATGGCTTGATGCTTGGTTCTTCACTAATTCCTTCAAGCATTGTCTTGTGGAGCTCCATGGTTGAGAAGAATTCTTCTAAGGTGCTAACTTTTAAATTTTTGGGATGTAGAAGGAGTCCACCATTGAGGTCCACTTCGAAGACCGGGGAGAGGCATCTATAGACTTCATTATCATGTCCCGGTTTGATAGCTTTTCTCCTACACTCGTTAGTCCAATTAAAATTTCTTTAAAACGAGAGTGTAATGAGGTTACCTTTTCTCCCTTTTCAAGTTTGATATTTGTTAGTTGGGAGCGAAGAAGGTCTCTCCTTGCAAGCTTGGCCTCGGAAGTGCCTTCATGGATCTCTATGAGTTTCTCCCACATTTCCTTAGCACTTGGACATTCCCCTATCTGGTTGATCTCTTGTTGGGGGAGCACATTATACAAGTGATGCTTGGCCTTCGAATTTGCCAAGTACTCCTCTCTTTGTCTCTTTGTCCATCTTGTCTTCTCTATTTGCTCCCCATCTTCATCCCTAGGTATCTCAAAATCATTTTCCATTATTAATAAGATTTCGAAGTCGGTTTCGAAAAATAACTCCATGCATTTCTTCCACCATGCAAATTCCCCTTCAAACTTCGGCGGATGAATATTAGAGTCGGTCATCCTTAATGTAGTGCTTGTTGTGGTGATTAGTCCTCGACAAGCTAGCTTGGCTCTGATACCACTCGTTGGAGCCTTGGTGGTCGGCTAGAGGGGGGTGAATATCCCTCAATCGTCGTATGATGAAATTGCTTGTCTACAAAGAATATTAGCGCCACAGAAACAAAACTAAACAAGTAATTAAGATAAGCAAAAACAAAATCAATGCTAACAAATGATATAATGTGGTTCACGACCTCGGTGCTAATCCATGGTCCGATTCGTCTCCGATGAATCGCCCGGAAACCAATCCACTATTGGTCTCTCCCTTTAGCCCAAGCAAGGTGGAGGTAAACCTTTACAACAATGAGAACACACCTACTTTTACAATAGATGTGAAAGAAAACTAGAAGAAGGAGTTTCAGCTTTCTGGGGCACTTAATAGGATGTTTAGAGCATGAACATTGACCATCTAAAAGCCCCCACCCTCTCTTTTTATAGAGAGGAATCGAATCTTCCCGTTGGACACTATCAGTCGACTGATGCTTTCATCAGTCGACTGATGTCGACTCCAATGGCTTTTGACCAGGCCGAATTCGTGGGATCTGCGGCCACCTTCTCCAACAGTCGGATTATCAGTCGACTGATGATATCATCAGTCGACTAATGTCGACTCCCAATCGAGTGATGACTAGCTTCTGTGACTGTGCACAGTGTGATCAGTCAAGTGCTTCCCTTAATCAGTCGACTGATCGACTTGGTTCTGCAGCCAAACACCAGTCGATTTGCGATTGACTTAGAGTAAACGACTACCATGACATGGCAGTCGACTGATGCCAAGTAAACCTCAAACTTTACCTCCATTTGAGCGTCTCACTTTAAGTCCCTCACCGAAGCTTTCTTCGTTCACAGCCACGTCCCTCGGCAGCATCGAGCGCACAACTCTGCAATGCTTCTTCACATCTCTTTCCCTCGAAGTGTGCTTCTTTGGCTTCGCTTCAAGTCATCTCGTCTGGCGGTCCTTCGGATGCATCAAGCGCACGACTCTGCAATGCTCCTTCGCCAACTCAAGCACGAGGTTGTGAGTTGGTGAAACTTGCTAAAGCTCCATGTGTGAATTACTAAGTCCTGCAAGACTGTAACGCACATATCAAATCCAATCAACCTAACGTAAACCCTTTTCCACACACATCAAAACCATATCACATGGGTTGATTGCTCTAACAGAGTCCTCGACGATTCTCATCATAGATTTGAGGATTGCGTTTTCTTGCATCAAATTTTTTGCACCGTTGTCGGGGATTGTTGATTCGATATCGGATCGAAAGTGGATAGTTTAGATTGGACCTAGTTTAGGATTATTTACCTAATCTTCATTAATCTAATTCAGATTTCATCTTTTCTTTTCAGTTATTTTCTAAGCACTTGATTCCCCTTTTGTCTCTTGCTGAGGCACTTCTTTTCCTTTCGTTATCTAATATTTCCTATATATAATGATGCATGCTTTCACTCATGATTATGATAAATTTAATCTTGTCAGTTTTGGTAACATTTATTGTGAGCATTATGGTGAAACATGGCATACCATCAATAATTGTACAGATATATTTAAACCTTTGCAATTTGAACAAGAAGATGTCACCTACGATTACAACCAGTGGCCACAAGATGATTCCTATTCATATAGTTATGTCCCTGGCTACATAAACCCTCAATATTGTCCGCCTAAATCCCGACTTGAGCAGATGATGGAAAAGTTCATTCAAACGCAACATGCGGCGAACATAAAATTCTGACGGTGGCATTCGTAGATAGAGACGATACTTGAAGAATTAAGGTCATTTGTGAATGACCTTGTGAGTCCACAAAATAAGCTAGAGATTCAGATAGCACATATCGCCAGCTAGTCTGCTAGAACACTAGGCCAATTAATAGGAAAATCAGAAAGGCAATCCATTCAATCACCACTAGAAGGAGAACTTGAGGATTATATAGTTGCTACTTTAATCGAGGAGTGCATTGCTTCAATTAAAATACCTCCTAACCTCAAGGACTCAAAAGAGCCTGCCTTAACCCTCACCGATCTTTAGTTTCCAATAACGAAGCCCTTCTAGTGATTGGTAATGATAAAGTTTCATTCGACGTAATAGAATCTGCTAATCAATCTCTTGGTAAGGATATTTGTGGTGAGTTACATTATTTAGAGCATATGGATGAAATGGAATATTGTGATCAAACTCCTGATGATTCTTTGAAGATGAGTATGTTCAATCTCGAACTAAGGAAGGCATCTAAAAAATATCTTGCCCCTCCACTAGCAAGATTTAAGAGATATGGTGATGGAGGAGCACAAGGTAAGAGCCATAAAGTGAATAAGTATTTTGCCCGTCCACGAGCAAGATTTAAGAGATACAGTGATTAGGGACCACAAGGTAAGTGGCATAATGTGAGCAATTATCTTGCTCCCCCACGAGCAAGATTCAAACCTATCAAGAAAGGGAGGAGGAAAAATCTCCTTGGACCACTAGAGCCAAGATGAAACATAGGGGTACGATCGAGCTAGAGACCTTAAACAAGCACTTCTTGGGAGGCAACCCAAGTTTAAATTCACATGTTTTAATCTTTTTGCATTCATGCATTGTTAGTTTAGACTTTAATTTTTTGTTAATTGGAATATTTACAAGTGTTTTAGGGTCAGATAGAACTTGCTAGGTAGAGAGGTGAACCCTTGTTCGAACCTCATAGGGAAGCATGGGCGACCGTGTGGATTTCACATGGCAATGCCCAACGGTCAGAAGAGCACACAGAAGGGCATGTGAAAATTCTCGGACTGTGTTGCACTCCGAGAGAAATCTAGAGTCACACATGGTTGGCTATGTGAATTTTACACGGTCGTGCCAAATCTAGAAATTTTTTTTCCAAGCGCCCAATAGGAGCCCACCTAGTCTACACCACGAACCTACACCTGCACCACCTTCTTTTTCTTCTTTTGAGCAGGATAATGGTTTCCCTACCTACAACTTCTTGGAGTTCCGATTGCTCCTTAATGACATCTTCATGGAGCAGCAGACATAGGGGCAGTGATAGAAGGAGCATAGGACCTATACACAGTCGGAGTTCCAGGATCTACAAGAGCATTTTCAGAAGGACGAGGAGTTCTATGACGAGGCCCAACACTATTTCAGGAGGAGGATGCCTATCTCCAAGAGGCTCGGTAGTTCATGCGAGATGCACTATCACAGTGGGATAGGGAGGAAGCGAACAGAGCAGTCGCTGCATCCACTAGTTCTCAGATTGATCATATGTATATGTGGCACCAGCGGCTGAGCACCAGATTTTCCCAGCAGCTCGACATTCTGACACAACCATACTTCCCACCTCAGCCGCCATATTAGAGGTACTATTTTACTTAAGTCGGGGGCCCCAAATTTCAATATGTCTTTCTTCCATGCAGTAGCTTTTTTCTTGATATTTAGGTTTAGTTTTAGTTTGCATTCATTTGATCATGCATGGAGTGTTTAGTTTTCTTTCAGCACTTAGCTTTTGCCATCTTTAAGTTGCATCAGTAATATTTTTAGAATCTCTTAACAAATTGCTCCCATAGATAGCTTAACTTCATTTATCTTTTGGTATTTTATTTTAATTAATGAATGCTTTAGACATGCACTGGTTAGCTTTTATCTGTCACTTACACTTGATGAATATTCTAAAAGGGAAAATCTATTACATACATAGTTATGATTCATCCCAGTGGTCTAGTAATTTGGAATTCATAGGTGACTCTAGATTTAGCATTTTAGTTACTGGAGATGCTCGGATTATGTAATCCCATTTGAAAAAATCAAAATACCAGTGAGCTAGAGAGGAACAAAGTTCCTTGAAAAAAAATAAAAAGAGAGAAAGAGAAGAAAAAAAAGAGAGAGAAACAAAAGGAGAGTAAAAAATAGTTGTCGTGGGTGGAAATGATTAGGTGCCCTTTTGAGACCGAGTTAGGTTACTGGGGAAACACCTTCCAATTTCTCTCAATACCGAGCATGTCTTTGAGACTTTATGTTAATTCTAGGGAATGACCCTCACTTAAGGCAGGTAAGTGCCTAAAAGCTAGAGGCCTTAGGAAAGCTATAGGATGACAACTTAACTCACTGTGGAACGAGTATCCCTTAGGAAAATTCTCTCAGCACATGCACGAAAAGCTAACTTGGTGAATTTTTAGAACATATCTATTTTCTTTGTTTGAAAATACCACTTGATAACTTTAGTTAGAATGCTAATTATGGAACAGTACTTTAAGAATTTCATGGCACTGAGGTTTGTTTGAGGACAAGCAAAGATCTAAGTCTAGGTGAATTGATGTGAGAAAAATATATAGGGTTTTAGGAGTAGTTTTAGCACACATCTCATTGCATTTTATACTTGTTTCATGTATATTCTTCCTTGTTTTGCATTCATTTACCATTTTCTAGTTTGGAGATCTTCTTTTGTTATTCTTAAGTGCAAAGCGTCATTTTTGGAGAAAAAATGGAGCAATTTGTGGAGCACGAACCTCAGGGAACACACACTGGCCATGTCCCAAGACATGGGCAGGTTTCTGAAGCAAAACAGATCAAAACTAATACTCCAGAAATCCACATGACCGATCGTGTAAAATTCACATGGTCGTGTGTTTTTTCTAGACCGATTTTCAACCTAGAATTCATCAATTTCCAGCCTTGCACACAGCCGATCGTGTGAATTTCACATGGTCGTGCAGCTACGCCATAAATTCAAAGAAATAGGGTTTTTTTGAGCATTTATGGAAAGCCTGAGCCACCTCTATATATAGAAAACTCATCTAAGAGGTTGGTGATCACGAGGGGAGCTGCTCTAGAGCTTCAAAGCCCTAGAGGAGGCACGACGGTTGGGACAACAAGAAGTTGTCCTAAAAAGCACCGGAGACTCACAACGGGGAGAAAGGAAGTGACTCGAGGATCGTAATCTGCATTCCAATGCCAAAGAGAAGGACCAAGAGTACTATAATTTCATTCCTATACATCTTTTACATTGTAATGATTCATTCTATTATGCCTTGTGTTTTTTCTCTTCCATCTATGGAGTAGATACTTTGATTCTAGGATTAGAGAGTAGTTTGTGTACGTAGAACATTTTAGTTTGAATATATATTTTGTCTCTGAATTTATATTTACAATTGGTGTTGTTTGGATTGATGAATGATTGTGTATTGATTCTTTATCTATTGTGCATAGCCGATACAAAGGGTGACAACCTTTGTATCATAAACCTAGGAGAACTAAGGAGGCATCTCGCGGTGGACCTCCCTCTGGTAACCGTAGGTAGAAGAGTATGATGGAGAAGAAAATGAGACACGTTCTGACTCTTCAAAGGGATGATTAGGTTATCCTCGTACCATCTATCCTATCTTAACTAGGTAGTTCCCAGTAGAAGCGAAAGTTCATCGAGAAAGTGTATGATGGCCCTCCTGCAAGACCATAATTAGAGATCTAAACAACATTTAATTGATAGTATGTTCCATGATGCACAAGTGAAATAGAAGTCCTAGAATCCTTCTGAGAACTTTGAACCAACCTTCCCTTCCTTCTAGTGATACCGTACTAGAGTTAGGACCACCGTCAACCTCGCAACAACGACTCTTAGGATTTTAACACCAAACAACAACATCCACTGGACAAATGATACTCGAATCTCAGTCCCTGTGAGATCAATAATCTTTATTACTTGATGACATCCGTGCACTTGCAGGCATTGAGCACTAGCGCACGCTTTGAGTCCTCGATGATTCTCATCGTAGATTTGAGGATTGTGTTTGCGTGCATCATCAGTCGACTGCCTCATCACAACTGTCGACTGCTCCATCAGAGTATTCTTTTCCTAGTCGGTCGATCGCCCAAGTCCATATCCCGACTACCCATTGCCAGTCAACTGCCTCACCACATTAGTCAACTTCCCGGGCACAGAGCTCCTGAGTGCTTGAGTCAACTACTCGATAATTCGTCTTGTTGATACCACCAATCAACTACAAAATAATCTGTGTGATTATTTTAACTCACCAGTCGACTAGTCAAGACCATCAGTAGACTAGTACACTGCAAAACTGAGATTTACCTTATCAAGTATGATTCTCTAATACTTGACTGTTTATGCTGAAAGCACCACTCCTGAGTTTTGATGTATGAACCATGGTTAAATCTAGGATAAGCTTGTTATCTAATGTGCACGTTGAGTATTCAGGCCTAATAGGAAAGTCCTAGTAGGTCGTGTTGACCGGATACTAGGTACGAGTCTTGATAGATCAGGAGGACTGAACATAATGTTGGAATGTATACTGAAAGCCTAGCTCTTTTTGTATAAACATTTTTATTTTGAAATAAGAATCACATGATCATTGTTTGCACTTTATATTTATTATATGGGTGCATATTGTCTAATATTTTACATTGTAGATAACATGGTGCTTGGTGTGGCACAGAAGATCATGTTATCAGTCCCTTATAGAATATAAGTAGAGGCTCACAACCAAGATGGTTTTGGACAAACCATTGGCATAGTTGTAGTGTAGCTAGGTAATGTTTTGTCTTGAACATAGAGTTATACTAGTACACTTAGGTGTATTGAGCAGGACCGACATAGAGGTGATTCAATTTATTGCTGACTACATAATTGAATCGGACCTCGGATATTATGTTCTACATGCTCTTAATCCCGATATAATAACGGGCACATGTACATAGTATTTATTTCTTTGATTTACCAAAGGGTGAGATTTAGATGGATTAAATCAATATGCCCAGTAAGTTGGGAAATGATATTATTTACATGGTGTGTCATTGATTATAGGAGGAAACCATGTCCTATATATTAGGTTGATGATGTCCCCTTGAGGAGCTCATAAGGTTCATTATGTAAACCCAGCTGGTTGACTTAGTCAACATGATGATAAGGTTGGGTGGTACTACTCGAGGAGTTAGATGTTAATTGATTGATGGTCAGTAAATCAATTAATTAACGGACATTCGATATCTTAAACATGGGGATATGGATGTACAAATAATATATGGAGCCCATATTGATTTATGGGGGTTGGTGAGGTAATTCAATGATGATCCTTTAGTGGAATGGAACATCATTGATGGATCAAGTTTGTGTGGTTCCGATTCATCGGGTGGCCAAGATCCAACTCCTCCTCATGGTCCCTATCGTAGCCTAATATAATCCTCATGAAGTCTAGATCCAAGAATGGAAAACAAAGCTCTAGAACCGATGGTTGAGATTAAATCTCTAGATCCGACGGTGGAGATTAAATCTCTAGAACCGACGATTGAGATTAAATCCCTAGAACCGACGGTTAAGATTAAATCTCTTAAACCAACGGTTGGGATTAAATCCTAGATCCGACGGTTGGGATGAAACCCTAGAACCAACGGTTGGGATTAAACCCTAGATCCGACGGTTTGGATGAAACCCTAGATCCGACGATTGGGATTAAACCCTAGATCCGACGGTTGGGATGAAACCCTAGAACCAACGGTTGAGATTAAATCAAGGCTTAAGCCTAACTCTATAAAAGGGAGACTTAAGTGGGCGGCAAGGAAGGTGGTTTTTTTTTTAGAGATTAGGGTTTTATCTACCTAAGCTTGGGCGGCAAGAAACCCTAAGGGAATTAGGGTTTTGGGCGGCTATAGTTTTTGGAGAAGATTGGGTGGCTAGAAGTGGGAGATAAGGCTTTCTTCTTCCTAGGGTTTTGTCCGGCGCCCCTCTTCCTCCTCTCAACCCTTTGCCGGCGCTCTTCCCTTCTTCCTCATCTCCTTGGCCGGTGGAAACAAGGGCTAGGTTTTATCCATGGAGATCTTGGCCGGCGCCCTCTTCTTTTCTCTTTTGGTGGCCGACGGCAACTTTGCTTCAAGGTTGGCCGACGCTCAAGAAGCTACTCCTTGGTCGGCGGTTATATCAAGCTCCTTGGCTTGGTGGCCGGTTCTAGAAAGGAGAAGGAGTTTTAGTTTGGTTCTTCTCTTTGTTCGGATAGAGCAAGGAAAGGAAGAACGTGATCTAAGAGGCTTCTACTCGTGGAGGATCTTCGCCCACACGACGTCCATGAGGAGGATAGGACATACGATAGAAGATCGAGAGGTATAAAAGTTTTACAACTTTTATTGATCTTTGCATGTTCTTATCTTTATGCTAGTATGTGTTGATTATACTAGTTTACATTTGTATGTATTTGTATAATCATGGACCTCGAAGACAAACACAAAAACCAGCGATCCGTCCGTCATCTCTTCCGCGGCTAATCGGCTAGAAGAGTTAGGTTACCTGAACAACTAGTTTGTTCAAGCGATCACTCAAGTTGTTAGCACGACGACGAATTGGTTGTGCTTAGGAAACTCATCCCATCCGGATTAGTTTTTTCATTAGTGAAAATTTTAATCCGGGGACATGGGAGCCAATGATCCTCCGAAGCAATTCCTAACAATTGGTATCAGAGCCACGGTTTCCGGTTTTGTGTATTTTGGATTCGATTACTTTCATGCACATATCATATATTGAGTATGCCGGATAATAGTAGGATGTGCGTAGGCTAACTTTTTTGTTGTAGGCATAAGATCCGACTATTATGGCTATATGTGTTTATGTGATTGTTTGTGTGTGATTGTATGTATATTATTTGAATCCTCGGGGTTGACGAGGCTAGATTAGTATTTAATTTTTGTAATTAAATACGACATTGTTTAGCCACTCATTTTAGTTTACTTTCGATCTAGATTATTTGTGCACTCCTTCGTGGAGTATAGGATCGATGGATGTAAATTAAAATAGTTTATCTCGGCTCGGATCTCTTTGGTGACTTGCGCACGGGAAAAGGTGGAGCGGACGAGGTGGCGACACGACGGGATGCATATTGGAGAACAATGCCATAATAGTTGGGAAAATTCTGTTTTTTCCATATTTATTGCTGATTTGTTTTATATGCATGTTGTGTGTGCTTGAAAATTCCTCATTGTCAATTTACTAAGTGGGAGAGGGACATTTTAATTAATTCCCATGGCCTCCTTTACAATTTGACGTGTGATGCAACAAATTTGCGCGTCGGCTCTGAGTGCCTTCCTCCCCATCGGATGGGTTTGTTTGTGGATCACTTGGTCAAATAATGGTTATAGGAAATTATTTAGGAGCGTGTGTACTTCCACATCGGTAAGGCACATAATCCGAGATAATTCCCTTAGTATCGTGTAATGGTGCACACTTAGATGCAAATTAAAAGTATCCTCCCCATCGGAGTCACTGCTTTTATTTGTAGGGCCAAAGAGGAACCAACTATTAATTTTATTTGTCAAAAAGTAAGGTTGACAAGATAATAAAATTAATGGGTAAAACCTCCTCTTACAAATCTAGAATTTGTATACGTCCACACTATCGTGGCATGCGATATTCTCGGTGTTTTGAGGTGTTGGTAGATTTCGGAATTTTATTATTTTAAGGAATCAATAATATTTGAAATCTAATATGTTGATCATTGTGATTCTTAGGTTTTTCAAATGGCTTTCAACCCACTTGCTGTGATATTAAAAGAAAATAAACTTACTAGAACAAATTATATTGATTGGAAAAGAAATTTGGATTTTGTCTTAACTGCAGAATAGTACAAATTTATACTCTTCGAGGTCTGTCCTCCTAAGCCCACTGATGAATTTGATGAAAAGGAGAAAGAAAGTTATAAGAAATGGATCAAGGCAGATGAGATGGTGTGGTGTTATATCATGGCATCTATGTCAAATGTGCTGCAACATCAGCATCAGGCCATGGCCACAACTTATGACATGATGTTCAATCTCAAGGAACTTTTCGGACATCAGAGTAGGGCGGCTAGACAGGAGGCTATGAGGAACTTGATGACGACCACCATGATCGAGGGAACACCCGTCAGGGATCATGTTCTCAAGATGATGGCTCATCTTAATGAGATGGAAGTCCTCGGAGCTGAGATCGATGGGGAAACCCAGGTCGATATCATTCTCCAGTCTCTGCCTAGGAGTTTTGAGCAGTTCCGCCTCAACTACAACATGAACAAGAGGTTGTATTCGTTGGCGGAGCTTCTGACAGAACTCCAGGCGGCAGAGCGGTTTTTTCGTCAAGGCACTCAAGTCATGGTTGCTCAGAAGGTTTCTTCTTCTAAACCAAAAGGTAAGAAGAAGAAGAAGCAAGGTGGAGCAAAGAAAGTGGCAGTAGGACCTCAGGCAGGAGTGAAGAAGCCGAAAGGCAAGTGCTTCACTTGCAAGCAGACTGGACATTGGAAGGCGGACTGTCCTCGCCGAAAGAACAAAGGTATATCTTCTTATTTAGTTGTTGAAACATGTTTAGCGGTGTTATCTACCAGTGCCTGGTGTGTAGATACAGGAGCCACTGATCATGTCTGCAATACTTTGCAGGGGTTCCAGGAAACCCGACGACTAGCTGAGGGAGAGATTACCGTCTTCATGGGCAATGCTTCAAAGGTGGCGGCTATTACAGTGGGAGACGTTCATTTATCTTTTGATAGGAATAAAGTGTTGGTTTTGAGAAATTGTCTTTATGTACCTACTTTTAGAAAGAATCTAATTTCAGTTTCTAAATTGTTTATGGATGGATATTCTGTTTCTTTTAATGACAAAGTGGTTATAAAAAGGAATAGGGAGATTATCTGTTCTAGTACATTGGTTGGCAATTTGTACACTCTTGAACCGAAAACTCCCAAGATGCATATAGAAGTAAATAACTCATCTTCTAAGTCTAATAAGAGAAAAGAACCTTCGAAAATGAACCAGACATATCTTTGGCATCTAAGGCTTGGTCATATTAACCTGAGTAGAATTCAAAGGTTGATAGCTGATGGACCTTTGAGCTCATTAGTGGTGGAGGATCTCCCAACCTGCGAATCTTGCTTGGAAGGTAAAATGACCAAGAGGCCTTTCAAGGCCAAGGGGTATAGAGCCAAAGATGTGTTGGAATTGGTTCATTCTGATTTGTGCGGTCCTATGTCTATCCAGGCTAGAGGTGGTTTTGAATATTTCGTCTCTTTTATAGACGATTATTCAAGATATGGATACATTTACTTGATGCGCTGCAAGTCTGAATGCTTTGACAGGTTCAAAGAATTCAAGACTGATGTGGAGAACCATCAAGGTAAAAGTATCAAGACACTATGATCTGATCGTGGTGGCGAGTACCTCCTGGGATAGTTTAGGAGTTACTTATCAGAGGCTGGGATTCAATCCCAATTGTCCGCACCTGGCACACCCCAGCAGAATAGTGTGGCTGAGCGAAGGAATAGGACTCTTATGGAGATGGTTAGATCGATGATGAGTTATTCTGAGTTACCTGATTCGTTCTGGGGGTTTACTCTGGAAACGACAACACACATTCTGAACTTGGTTCCATCTAAGCCGACTTCTCTACTCCTACGCACTGTGGATCGGGCGAAAGCCTAGTCTAAGACATATTCGGATTTGGGGTAGTCCAGCACATGTGCTGAAGGGAGATGCTGGTAAGTTGGAATCTCGTACAGAAGTACGCTTGTTTGTTGGCTACCCTAAGGGAACGAAGGGTGGTTTGTTCTATAGTCCTAGAGATCAGAAGGTGATCGTGAGTACGAATGCCAGATTTCTAGAGGAGGACTATGTGATGAACCACAAGCCCATGAGTAGGATTGTTCTTGAGGAGTTGACAGGGGAAGTCCCGACTTCAGTACCACCGGTACAAGAGGAGATACCACAAGTTACTGCATCGCGTGTTACAGAGCATACACAGGAGGCACCTCGTCGTAGTGGGAGGGTTGTTAGACAACCCGAGAGATTCATGTTCTTGGGAGAATCTTCTGATTTGGTCCCTGGCGAACATGAACCTGATCCCTGGACATATGACGAGGCACTCCAAGATAGAGATGCGGTATCTTGGCAATGAGCGATGAATTTAGAGATAGAATCTATGGATTCTAATCATGTCTGGGAGCTAGTAGAACCACCCGATGGTGTGAAAGCCATTGGATGCAAGTGGATCTACAAGAGAAAGAGAGGAGTAGACGGGAAGGTTGAGACCTTCAAAGCTAGGCTTGTTGCGAAAGGGTATACTCAGAAAGAGGGTATCGATTATGAGGAGACTTTTTTGCCAGTAGCTATGCTTAAGTCTATCCGGATTCTCTTATCTATAGCTGCTCATATGGATTATGAGATTTGGCAGATGGATGTCAAGACAGCTTTCCTTAACGGAAGTCTTGAGGAGAATATCTATATGCGGCAACCAGAGGGATTCATTGCTAAAGGCAAAGAGCATCTATTGTGTAAGCTTAATCGGTCCATTTATGGATTGAAGCAAGCTTCTAGATCTTGGAACATCCGTTTTGATGAGGTAATCTAGTCATATAGATTTATTCAAAGTCCGGATGAGCCATGTGTATACAAAAGATGTGACGAAAATGTAGTGGTATTTCTTGTACTATACGTAGATGACATTTTGTTAGTTGGTATCAATATCAAAGTGTTTTCAGACGTAAGGGTATGGTTGTCCAAACAGTTTGACATGAAGGACTTGGGAGAAGTGGGACACATCCTTGGGATCAAAGTTATAAGGGATCCCAAGAAAAGGATGTTGTGCTTATCTCAAGCTTCATATATAGACACGGTCCTAGCTCGTTTTAGCATGTAGAACTCCAAGAAAAGTTTTCTACCTTTTAGGCATGGAGTTCCTTTATCTAAAGAGATGTGTACCAAAACATCAAAGGAGATAGAGGAGATGAAGGTGGTTCCTTATGCTTCGGCAGTAGGAAGCCTCATGTATGCTATGCTATGTACGAGACCAGATATCTGCTTTGTCGTAGGCATGGTTAGCAGATATTAGAGTAATCCTGGACAGGGACATTGGACTGCGGTAAAACATATATTAAAGTACCTGAGAAGGACTAGGGATTATATGCTGGTTTATCGGGCAGATCAATTAGTCCCTGTGGGTTACAAGGATTTAGATTTCCAATCAGATAGGGATAAAAGTAAGTCTACCTCGGGGTTTGTGTTTACTTTTGGAGGTGGAGCCATTGTATGGAGGAGTGTCAAGCAGAAATGCGTGGCAGACTCTACCATGGAAGCTGAGTATGTGGCAGCCTCTGAGGCAGCCAAGGAAGCTGTATGGCTCAGGAACTTCTTGATGGACTTGGATGTGATTCCTGGTTTGCCCAGAATTATCACAATTTATTGTGATAACAGTGGTGCAGTTGCAAACTCGAAGGAACCACGAGCTCATAAGGCGAGTAAACAAATAGAGCGCAAGTACCACCTGATACGAGAGATCGTAAAGCGAGGAGAAGTAGCTGTCGCCAAGATTGCATCAGAGGATAACCTGGCGGATCCATTCACTAAGGCCCTTCTAGCGAAAGCGTTTGATAGGCATGTGGAGGACATGGGGATCAGATGTATGGCAGTGTGATGACAGCATAGTCTTTTAGTATAAGTGGGAGATTGTTGGAATGTATACTGAAAGCCTAGCTCTTTTTGTATGAACATTTTTATTTTGTAATAAGAATCACATGATCATTGTTTGCACTTTATATTTATTATATGGGTGAATATTGTCTAATATTTTACATTGTAGATAACATGGTGCTTGGTGTGGCACAGAAGATCATGTTATAAGTCCCTTGTAGAATATAAGTAGAGGCTCACAACCAAGATGGTTTTTGACAAACCATTGGCATGGTTGTAGTGTAGCTAGGTATTGTTTTGTCTTGAACATAGAGTTACACTAGTACACTTAGGTGTATTGAGCAGGACCGACATAGAGGTGATTCAATTTATTGCTGACTACATAATTGAATCGGACCTCGGATATTATGTTCTACATGCTCTTAATCCCGATATAATAACGGGCACATGTACTTAGTATTTATTTCTTTGATTTACCAAAGGGTGAGATTTAGATGGATTAAATCAATATGCCCGGTAAGTTGGGAAATGATATTATTTACATGGTGTGTCGTTGATTATAAGAGGAAACTGTGTCCTATATATTAGGTTGATGATGTCCCCTTGAGGAGCTCATCAGGTTCATCATGTAAACCCAGTTGGTTGACTTAGTCAACATGATGATAAGGTTGAGTGGTACTACTCGAGGAGTTAGATGTTAATTGATTGATGGTCAGTAAATCAATTAATTAACGGACATTCGATATCTTAAACACGGGGAGATGGATGTACAAATAATATATGGAGCCCATATTGATTTATGGGGGTTGGTGAGGTAATTCAATGATGATCCTCTAGTGGAATGGAACATCATTGACGGATCAAGTTTGTGTGGTTCCGATCCATCGGGTGGCCAAGATCCAACTCCTCCTCATGGTCCCTATCATAGCCTAATATAATCCTCATGAAGTCTTGATATAAGGATGGAAAACAAAGCTCTAGAACCGACGGTTGAGATTAAATCTCTAGATCCAATGGTGGAGATTAAATCTCTAGAACCGACGGTTGAGATTAAATCCCTAGAACCGACGGTTAAGATTAAATCTCTAAAACCAACGGTTAGGATTAAACGCTAGATCCAATGGTTGGGATGAAACCCTAGAACCAACGGTTGTGATTAAACCCTAGATCTGACGGTTGGGATGAAACCCTAGATCCGACGGTTGGGATTAAACCCTAGATCCGACGGTTGGGATGAAACCCTAGAACCAACGGTTGAGATTAAATCAAGGCTTAAGCCTAACTCTATAAAAGGGAGACTTAAGTGGGCGGCAAGAAAGGTGGTTTTTTTTGAGAGATTAGGGTTTTGTCTACCTAAGCTTGGGCGGCAAGAAACCCTAAGGGAATTAGGGTTTTGGGCGGCTAGAGTTTTTGGAGAAGATTGGGCGGCTAGAAGTGGGAGGCAAGGCTTTCTTATTCCCAGGGTTTTGGCCGGCGCCCCTCTTCCTCCTCTCAACCCTTTGCCGGTGCTCTTCCCTTCTTCCTCATCTCCTTGGCCGGTGGAAACAAGGGCTAGGTTTTATCCTTGGAGCTCTTGGCCGGCGCCCTCTTCTTTTCTCTTTTGGTGGCCAGCGGCAACTTTGCTTCAAGGTTGGCCGGTGCTCAAGAAGCTACTCCTTGGCCGGCGGTTATATCAAGCTCCTTGGCTTGGTGGCCGGTTCTAGAAAAGAGAAGGAGTTTTAGTTTGGTTCTTCTCTTTGTTCGGATAGAGCAAGGAAAGGAAGAACGTGATCTAGGAGCCTTTTACTCGTGGTGGATCTTCGCCCACACGCCGTCCACGAGGAGGATAGGACATACGATAGAAGATCGAGAGGTATAAAAGTTTTAAAATTTTTATTGATCTTTGCATGTTCTTATCTTTATGCTAGTATGTGTTGATTATACTAGTTTACATTTGTATATATTTGTATAATCATGGACCCTGAAGACAAACACAAAAACCGGCGATCCGTCCGTCGTCTCTTCCGCGGCTAATCTGCTAGAAGAGTTTGGTTACTTGAACAACTAGTTTGTTCAATCGATCGCTCAAGTCGTTAGCACGACGACGAATTGGTTGTGCTTAGGAAACTCATCCCATCCGGATTAGTTTTTTCATTAGTGAAAATTTTAATCCGGGGACATGGGAGCCAATTAGACTCCGAAGCAATTCCTAACACATCAAGCATGAAGTCAAGATGGGTCACCTATGGCAGAAGACTGATTGAGTTAGGAAGACCAGACAATAGACCCGAAGTCCACCTAGGTCAAGAAGACTAGACAGCTGGCATGAAGCCCTGGTGGGTCAGATCGGATGTAAAACAAGGTAAGTTTGGCTGGACAGTTGGCAGGTAAGCCTCGAGTGAAGAGGTGAGGTTGAGTCCTCAGTTGGGGATAAGGTAGGCATCAATGCAACAGAGGGTTCGTGTTGGAGTCGGAAGTTGAAATCGAGTAGTATTACTACTGCCAAAGTGATATTATACTATGGCTTTTTCTAACTCTGTGTTGCAGGTATGTAGGCAACTCGGACCCAGTCGACTGGACTTGGTACAGGCGATTGAGTTGTCAAGTTGGCAAACCAGCTGAAAATCCTATGACAAGATGGAAGGAATTTCAGTCAATTGGATACGGTTGAGTCCACTTGGGTAGGAAGATACTAAAATAATAACAGATCGGAGACAGATGACATGGAGTTGACTAGATCATGCCCAGTCGATTGGAAAGCCCAGAATACCAAATCGACAGGCTAATTTGGAGTCGACTAGAGAGTATTCTAGTTTACTAGAAAAGGCTCATAAAAGAAATACAGGACCAACTCTGAAGTATTAATTGCTCATACCTCAAAGTGTTGTCGCCATTGTTCGTCATCCGCAAAAGCTTCAATATGCCAAAACTCCGACACTACTGTTGGCAACGTGCTATTCCTCGGAAGGCTCATTGGCTCCCATGTCCCCGGATTAAAATTTTCACTAATGAAAACTAATCCGGATGGGATGAGTTTCCTAAGCACAACCAATTCGTCGTCGTGCCAATGACTCGAGCAATCACTTGAACAAACTTGTTGTTCAAGCAATCAAATCTTCTAGTCGGTTAGCCGCGGAAGAGACGACGGACGGATCGCCGGTTTTTGTGTTTCTTATCGGGGTCCATGATTATACAAATACATGCAAATGTAAACTAGTATAATCAACATATACTAACATAAAGAACATAAGCTAGCATATCAATAAGAACATGCAAAGAACAATAATAAAAGTTGTAAAACTTTTATACTTCTTGATCTTCTATCGTATGTCCTAACCTCCTTGTAGACTTCGTGTGGGCGAAGATCCTCCACAAGTTGAAGCTTCCTAGATCTTCTTCAATCCAAAGAAAGAAGAACTCTCTTTCCCTTCTTTCTTGAGCCAACCACCAATCCTCAAAGGATTGATGCCGCCGGCCCCAAGAATAGAGAGAACAAAATGGAAACAAAACTCATCTCTTATCTAGAACCAACCATCAAGCTCCAAGCATGATGTTTGCCACCGGCCCAAAGAGAGCAAAAGGATTGCCGACCAACCTTGAAGAAGGTTGACGCCGGCCAAGAGAAGAGGAGAGGATGCTCCGACCATGAGATGAAGATGAGAAGCTTCTCCCTTCCCTCCTTGCCGCCGGCCACATCCCATAGGCCATGGGCGCCGCCCAACCATTAGGGTTCTAAACCCTAATGGTTCCCGCCCATGCATTAGGGTTCTCAACCCCAATCTTGTCGTCCAAGCATTTGGGTTCTCCACCCTAATTCTTGCCGCCCATGGTCTCTCCAAAACCCTAATCCTTGGCCATTAACTTGCCGCCCAAGCCAAGAAGCTCTATTTATAGAGTTAGGCTTAAGCCTTGTTTTAATCTCCACCGTCGGTTCTAGGGTTTTAATCTCAACCGTCGGATCTAGGGATTTAATCTCAACCATCGGTTCTAGGGATTTAATCCCAACCGTCGGATCTAGAGATTTAATCTCAACCGTCGGTTCTAAAGATTTAATCTCCACCGTCGGTTCTAGGGATTTAATCTCAACCATCGGTTCTAGGGATTTAATCCCAACCATCGGATCTAGAGATTTAATCTCAACCGTCGGTTCTAGAGATTTAATCTCCATCATTTGATCTAGACTTCATGAGGTTTATATTAGGCTACGATAGGGACCATGAGGAGGAGTTGGATCTTGGCCACCCGATGGATCGGAACCACACAAACTTGATCCATCAATGATGTTCCATTCTACTAGAGGATCATCATTGAACTACCTCACCAACCCCCATAAATCAATATGGGCTCCATATATTATTTGTACATCCATCTCCTTGTGTTTAAGATATCTAATGTCCGTCAATTAATTGATTTACTGACCATCAATTAATCAACATCTAACACCTCGAGTAGTACCACTCAACCTTATCATCATGTTGACTAAGTCAACCTGCAGGGTTTACATGATGAACCTTATGAGCTCCTCAAGGGGACATCATCAACCTAATACATAGGACACGGATTCCTCCTATAATCAACGACACACCATGTAAATAATATCATTTCCCAACTTACCGGGCATATTGATTTAATCCATAGAAATCTCACCCTCTGGTAAATCAAAGAAATAAATACTAAGTACATGTGCCCGTTATTATATCGGGATTAAGAGCATGTACAACATAATATCCGAGGTCCGATTCAATTATGTAGTCAGCAATAAATTAAATCACCTCTATGTCGGTCCTGCTCAATACACCTAAGTGTACTAGTGTAACTCTATGTTCAAGATAAAACAATACCAAGCTACACTACCACCATGCCAATGGTTTGTCCAAAACCATCTTGGTTGTGAGCCTCTACTTATACTCTACAAGGGACTGATAACATGATCTTCTGTGCCACACCCAAGCACCATGTTATCTACAATGTAAAGTATTAGACAATATGCATATATATAAATAAAGTGCAAAGAATGATCATGTGATTCTTATTTCAAAATAAAGATGTTCATACAAAAGAGCTAGGCTTTCTGTATACATCCCAACAATCTCTCACTTATACTAAAAGACTATGCTGTCCTCATACTTCCATACATCTGATTCCCCTTCCTTTCCCATGCCTATCAAAGCTCTCGCCAGAAGGGTCTTACTGAAAGGGTCTACCAGGTCATCCTCTGATGCAATTTAGGTGACAACAACTTCTACCTCCTTTACGATTTCTCGTATCAGGTGGTACTTGCACTCTATGTGTTTACTAGCCTTATGGGCTCGTGGTTCCTTTGAGTTTGCAACTGCACCATTATTATCACAATAAATTATGATAGTTCTGGGCAAACCAGGAATTACATCCAAGTCCATCAGGAAGTTCCTGAACCACACAACTTCTTTGGCCGCCACAGGGGCTGCCACATACTCAGCTTCCATGGTGGAGTCCGCCATGCATTTCTGCTTGACACTCCTCCATACTATGGCTCCACCTCCAAAAGTAAACTCAAACCCCGAGGTAGACTTACTGTTATCCCTATCTGATTGGAAATCGCAATCCATGCAACCCACAGGGAGTAATTGGTCTGCCCGGTAAACTTGCATATAATCCCTAGTCCTTCTCAGGCACTACAATATATGTTTTTACCGCAGTCCAATGTCCCTGTCTAGGATTACTCTAATATCTGCTAACCATGCCCATGGCAAAGCAGATATCTTGTCTCGTACATAGCATACATGAGGCTTCCTACTGCCGAAGCATAAGGAACCGCCTTCAGCTCGTTTATCACCTCAAATGATCTAGGACACATCTCCTTAGATAAAGGAACTCCATACCTGAAAGGTAGAAAACCCTTCTTGGAGTTCTGCATGCTAAAACGATCCAAAATAATGTCTATGTATGAAGCTTGGGATAAGCACAACAACCTTGATCCCAAGGTTGTGACCCGCTTCTCCCAAGTCCTTCAAAACTGTTTGGACAACCATACCCTTACGTCTGATAACACTCTGATATTGTTTCCAACTACCAAAATGTCATCTATGTATAGTACAAGAAATACCACTACGTTTCCGTCACATCTCTTGTATACACAGGACTCATCCGGACTTTGAATAAATCCATAAGACTGATTTACCTCCTCAAAGCGGATGTTCCAAGACCTCGAAGCTTGCTTCAATCCATAAATGGACCGATTAAGCTTACATACAAGATGCTCTTTGCCCTTAGCAATGAATCCCTCTGGTCGCTTCATTTGGATGTTTTTCTCAAGACTTCCATTAAGGGAAGCTGTCTTGACATCCATGTGCCACATCTCATAATCCATATGAGCTGCTATGCATAAGAGCTCCCAGACCTTACTTGAATCCATGGATTCAATCTCAGTATTCATTGCACTTTGCCAAGATGCTGTATCTATATCTTGGATTGTCTCGTCATATGTCTAGGGATCAGGTTCATGTTTGCTAGGGACTAAATCAGAAGATTCACCCAAAAACATGAATCTAAGATGTTGTCTAACAACCCTCCCACTACGATGAGGTATCATCTGTGTATCCTTTTTGACATGTGGAATATCCTCTTGTACCGGTGGTACTAAAGAAGTGACTTCCCCTTTTAACTCCCCCAGAACAATTTTACTCTTGGGCTTGTGGCTTATCACATAGTCTTCCTCTAGAAATTTGGCATTCGTGTTAACGATCACCCTCTGATCTCTAGGACTAAAAAACAAGTCAAAATAACTCATCATCAATCTAACCATCTCCATAAGAGTCCTATTCCTTCGCTCTGCTACACCGTTCTGCTGAGGTGTACCAGGTGCAGTCATTTGGGATTGAATCCCAACCTCTGATAAGTAGTTCCTAAACTCTCCCAAGAGGTTGTCACCACCACGATCAGATCGTAGTGTCATCCACATCTTGAATAATCATCTACAAAAGAGACGAAATATTTAAGATTACCTCTTGCCTAGATAGCCATAGGACCACACAAATTAGAATGAACCATTTCTAACACATCTTTGGCTCTATACCCCTTGGCCTTAAAAAGGCCTCTTGGTCATCTTACCCTCCAAGCAAGATTCGTAGGTTGGGAGATCCTCCACCACTAATGAACCCAAAGGTCCATCAGCTTTCAACCTTTGAATTCTGCTTAGGTTAATGTGACCAAGCCTAAGAAGCCAAAGATATGTTTGGTTCATCTTCGAAGGTTCTTTTCTCTTATTTGAATTAGAAGATGAGTTATTAACTTCAATTTGCATCGTGGGAGGTTTTGGTTCAAATTTCCTTTCAATGTACCTGAATAGATATTCTCCCTATTTCTTTTTATAACAACTCTGTCATTAAAAGAAATAGAATATCCATCCATAATAATCTAGAAACTAAAACTAAATTCTTTCTAAATAAAGGTACATAAAGGGAATTTTCCAGAACCAAAGTTTTATTATTCTCAAGAGATAAATAAAACTTCTCCCACTGCAATAGCCGCTACCATCATGGCATTGCCCAAGTAAATGGTAATCTCCCCTTTAGCTAGTCATCGGGTTTCCTGGAACCCCTGCAAATTGTTGCAGACATGATTAGTGGCTCCCGTATCAACTCACCAGGTGCCGGTAGATATCACCGCTAATCATGTTTCAATGACTAGTCCAAAAGATATACCTTTGTTCTGTTTTGGATTGGGACAGTCCTTCTTCCAATGTCCATCCTGCTTGCAAGTGAAGTACTTGCCTTTCGGCTTTTTCACTCTTCCCTGAGATCCTCCCACCATCTTTGCTCCACCTTGTTTCTTCTTCTTCTTGCCTTTCGGCTTAGAAGTAGAAACCCATTTTGAGCAACGATGGCTTGAGGACACTATTTGAAGAGCGCATACTTGTACTCCTTAGCAGATAAGACAATATCTAGAATCTTTTCCAATCAACATTATTTAGGTACAGTAAGTTTATTTCCTTTAGTATCACAGTAAGTGGACTGAAAGTCAATTTTGAAAATCCTAAGAATCACATAGATCATTACTTTAGATTTCAAAAAAATATTGATTCCTCAAAAAATAAAATTTCAAAATCAACCAACACCTTAAAACACCGAGAATATCGCATGCCACGATAGTGTGGACGTATACGAATTCTACATTTGTAAGAGGAGGTTTTACCCATTAATTTTATTATCTTGTCAACCTTACTTTTTGACAAATAAAATTAATAGTTGGTTCCTCTTTGGCCCTACAAATAAAAGCAGTGACTTAGATGGGGAGGATACTTTTTATTTGCATCTAAGTGTGCATCATTACACGGTACTAAGGCAATTATTTTGGATTATGTGCCTTACCACTGTGGAAGTACCCACACTCCCAGATAATTTCCTATAACCATTATTTGACCTAGTGATCCGCAAACAAACTCATCCGATGGAGAGGAAGGCACTCAGAGCCGACGCACAAGTTTGTTGCATCACATGTCAAATTGTAATGGAGGCCGCGGGAATTAATTAAAATGTCCCTCTCCCACTTAGTAAATTGAAAATGAGGAATTTTCAAGCACACACAACATGCTTATTATTACTGTAGATTTCAATAAAAATTATTGATTCCTCAAATAATAAAATTTCGAAATCAACCAACACCTCAAACACCGAGAATATCGCATGCCACGATAGTGTGGACGTATACGAATTCTACATTTGTAAGAGGAGGTTTAACCCATTAATTTTATTATCTTGTCAACCTTACTTTTTGACAAATAAAATTAATAGTTGGTTTCTCTTCGGCCCTACAAATAAAACTACTTTTTATTTGCATCTAAGTGTGCACCATTACACGGTACAAAGGGAATTATTTTGAATTATGTGCCTTACCGCTGTGGAAGTACACACGCTCCTAGATAATTTCCTATAACCATTATTTGACCTAGTGATCCGCAAACAAACTCATCCGATGGGGAGGAAGGCACTCAGAGCTGACGCGCAAGTTTGTTGCATCACATGTCAAATTGTAATGGAGGCTGCGGGAATTAATTAAAATGTCCCTTTCCCACTTAGTAAATTGAAAATGAGGAATTTTCAAGCACACACAACATGCATATAAAACAAATCAGCAATAAATATGGAAAAATCAGAATTTTTCCAACTATTATGGCATTGTTCTCCAATATGCGTCCCGTCGTGTCGCCACCTCGTCCACTCCTCCTACGCCATGTACGAGCCATCCGGAGATCCGAGCCGAGAATAAAACCTATTTTATTTTATATCCATCGATCCTATACTCCACAAGGGAGTGTACATGAAATCTAGATCGAAAGTAAAATAAAATAAAGAGTGGCTAAACAATGTAGTATTCAATTACAAAAATTAAATACTAATTTAGCCTCGTCAACCCCGAGGATTCAAATAATATACAATCACACACACACAACCACATACACACATATAGCCATAATAGTCGGATCTTATGCCTGCAACCAAAAAGTTAGCCTACGCACATCCTACTATTATTCGGCATACTCAATATATGATATGTGCATGAAAGTAACCGAATCCAAAACACACAAAACCGAAAACCGTGGCTCTGATACCAATTGTTGGCAACGTGCTATTCCTCGGAAGGCTCATTGGCTCCCATGTCCCCGGATTAAAATTTTCACTAATGAAAACTAATCCAGATGGGATGAGTTTCCTAAGCACAACCAATTCGTCGTCGTGCCAACGACTCGAGCAATCACTTGAACAAACTTGTTGTTCAAGCAATCAACTCTTCTAGTCGGTTAGCCGCGGAAGAGACGACGGACGGATCGCTGGTTTTTGTGTTTCTTATCGGGGTCCATGATTATACAAATACATGCAAATGTAAACTAGTATAATCAACATATACTAACATAAAGAACATAAGCTATCATATCAATAAGAACATGCAAAGAACAATAATAAAAGTTGTAAAACTTTTATACCTCTTGATCTTCTATCGTATGTCCTAACCTCCTTGTAGACTTCGTGTGGGCAAAGATCCTCCACAAGTTGAAGCTTCCTAGATCTTCTTCAATCCAAAGAAAGAAGAACTCTCTTTCCCTTCTTGCTTGAGCCAACCACCAATCCTCAAAGGATTGATGCCGCCGGCCCAAAGAATAGAGAGAACAAAATGGAAACAAAACTCATCTCTTATCTAGAACTAACCATCACGCTCCAAGCATGATGTTTGCCGCCGGCCCAAAGAGAGCAAAAGGATTGCCGACCAACCTTGAAGAAGGTTGCCGCCGGCCAAGAGAAGAGGAGAGGATGCTCCGGCCATGAGATGAAGATGAGAAGCTTCTCCCTTCCCTCCTTGCCGCCGGCCACATCCCATAGGCCATGGGCGCCGCCCAACCATTAGGGTTCTAAACCCTAATGGTTGCCGCCCATGCATTAGGGTTCTCAACCCCAATCTTGCCGTCCAAGCATTAGGGTTCTCCACCCTAATTCTTGCTGCCCATGGTCTCTCCAAAACCCTAATCCATGGCCATTAACTTGCCGCCCAAGCCAAGAAGCTCTATTTATAGAGTTAGGCTTTAGCCTTGTTTTAATCTCCACCGTCGGTTCTAGGGTTTTAATCTCAACCGTCGGATCTAGGGATTTAATCTCAACCATCGGTTCCAGGGATTTAATCCCAACCGTCGGATCTAGAGATTTAATCTCAACCGTCGATTCTAGAGATTTAATCTCCACCGTCGGTTCTAGGGATTTAATCTCAACCATCAGTTCTAGGGATTTAATCCTAACCGTCGGATCTAGAGATTTAATCACAACCGTCGGTTCTAGAGATTTAATCTCCATCATTTGATCTAGACTTCATGAGGTTTATATTAGGCTACGATAGGGACCATGAGGAGGAGTTGGATCTTGGCCACCCGATGGATCGGAACCACACAAACTTGATCCATCAATGATGTTCCATTCCACTAGAGGATCATCATTGAACTACCTCACCAACCCCCATAAATCAATATGGGCTCCATATATTATTTGTACATCCATCTCCCCGTGTTTAAGATATCGAATGTCCGTCAATTAATTGATTTTCTGACCATCAATTAATCAACATCTAACTCCTCGAGTAGTACCACTCAACCTTATCATCATGTTGACTAAGTCAACCTGCAAGGTTTACATGATGAACCTTATGAGCTCCTCAAGAGGACATCATCAACCTAATACATAGGACACGGATTCCTCCATAATCAACGACACACTATGTAAATAATATCATTTCCCAACTTACCGGACATATTGATTTAATCCATAGAAATCTCACCCTCTGGTAAATCAAAGAAATAAATACTAAGTACATGTGCCCGTTATTATATCGGGATTAAGAGCATGTACAACATAATATCCGAGGTCCGATTCAATTATGTAGTCAGCAATAAATTGAATCACCTCTATGTCGGTCCTGCTCAATACACCTAAGTGTACTAGTGTAACTCTATGTTCAAGATAAAATAATACCAAGCTACACTACCACCATGACAATGGTTTGTCTAAAACCATCTTGGTTGTGAGCCTCTACTTATACTCTACAAGGGACTGATAACATGATCTTCTGTGCCACACCCAAGCACCATGTTATCTACAATGTAAAGTATTAGACAATATGCACATATATAAATAAAGTGCAAAGAATGATCATGTGATTCTTATTTCAAAATAAAGATGTTCATACAAAAGAGCTAGGCTTTCAGTATACATCCCAACAACTACGAGCTCAAACTCCATTCCTTAAGTGTCGGTATAAAAGTGTTTTATTTACTTTCGCATTTGTACTTAATATTCAAGGGAAAACATAGTGTGTTATTGGTAGCTTCATTTTTATTGCACTGTTTTGATTTTTGGATTAGACATTTTAGGCTTTTTGATGGGGTAATTATTGTTATTCGTTATATTTTTACATATTGAATCTATTTGCGATTAATTGTGTTAATTTCTATCATTTCAGTATTTTTCACGAATTGAATGTGATTTTGTAGGAAACATGAAAAGAGGGCCTAATTGGAGTAATCAAACCCGTCGATCTGGATCCAAATCGATCGCAACTATTGGATTTTAGTGATCAACCAACATAAGGAAAAGATTAATCCAATTAATTAAACCCTAGGTCTAATGGACGGTTGAGATTGAAGGGAATTCGATCGAACGACCAAGCAAAAGCACCACAAAAATCTAACATTTTCTCCATCGCGAAATCGCAACACAGAAACACGCAAGTGAGAAACGCTGCGACCTTCTTCCCCTTGCTCGAGCGATCGACGATTCTGCCTCCTCAACAGCAGTGGTGACAACTATGGCACTCCATCCAGTGATCCTTCCCTCCATCAGCTGGCGTTGATCCCTTCCCATCCCGGTCGCAGATCGAGATGTTGAGATTCGCTAGCTCGGTTGGCAACAAGTAGATGTAGGGATTCCAGTCCACCCTCTTCATCAGCAAACATTCCAGCACCTACGACCGTAGCTGAGACACCTCAGCTGGACATGATTCGAAAGGCCGAGGTCAACTCCTACTGCAGTGATTCAACAACATCTTTTCCTAGGCCCGAAAGCTTCTTTGAAAGCCCAATTCCGACAGTAGAGCAACAAGCAAGTGGTGGTGAAGAGCTCTACAGCTAGTGTTCAGGTTCTACTCCTTCCCGCGACAAGGATTCGGTGGCTCCACCTTTTCAGATCCACCCATTGGATACCAAGATTCGGCAGCTCCGCAATCCGTTGTCGGATCAATAGGCAATTATTTAGTTATAGATCAACACTTGTCAGAGGATTTTTCGTCAAGGAATCCATTCATTCCATTGCCGGAAGGGGTTGTTTGGGTCGTCGTCATTGCCGGAAAGGGAGGTTCCTTCCCCATGTGTTGTTGATCGTCGGTTTACTATTTTTGGAATTAGTGAATTGAATTGATTATCATACCTTGATTGTTATCTTTGTAGTTTCATTTGTAGTTTAGGTTATTGAATTTGTAGTTTAATTTGAATGTTAGTCTGTAGTTTCATTTGTAGTTTAATTTGTAGTTAGTTTGTAGCTTGTCTTGCAGTTTTACATTGTTGTTAATTCGTAGCTTGTCTGGGAGTTTAATTAGTAGTTTCATTTGGATGTTTAGTTGTAGTCTAATTAGGATGTATATTTTTGAGTTTTATTTGTAGTTAATGAGTTTGATTGGTTAATTTCAAAGCTTAGCTTAATTGATTGTTAGTTGGATTTCTTACATGTTTAAGTGTTATTTCCATTAGTTAGGAGTGTTTAATAATAGGTTAGATTTATTTTATGTTTTCCTTTACACTCATGTTATTTTGCATTTGAATTGTTGTTTAAATTCCTGTGTTGTCTTTATGTTTTTGAATGCACTTATTTGAATTCTTAGTTCATATCTTCTTTAATTTCATTACCATCCTAGTTTAGTTAGAATAGGGTTTTAATTACTTGCATTGTCTTTCATTTAGTAGGATTAGACTTTTACATTCCAAACCCCATTTATAATAGAAAACACAAAGCAATTATTAATAATTCTAAGACTACTGTTCTATCTATTACACTCGTTGGGAAACGATCCGGGTCATTCACTATGATATATTAGTGTAGAGAGGATTTGGTAATTAATTTGGAATGGTACCATGACACAAATACTATTCATCAAATTTTTGGCATCGTTGTTGGGGAGTGTAATGGTGCTTAGTAGATTTAGGATTTTTTACCCATTTTTCTAAAAAAAATTCAAATTTTTTGTTTAGGGCTTCATTCTTTCATTTTCTGTATATCCATGTATTTTTTCATGTTTACTTCCTGTGTCTTTTGATTTGTGTTTTGGTTTTTTAGGAAAGATCAGGAATTATCTTTTCTATGAAGCATGGATCTGTATTATCAGTAGTATGGAGACTACAGTGCATAGTTATCATTATTGCTACAACAATAAATGAGTGATAATCATCAGCGACAATAAGAAAGGATAAAAATTTTGCAAATCCAGCTAAATCAAATTGCATCATCCATCAGCCAGATGCAAGCACAAAAGTTTATCCTGTTGGTGCAATCGACCTAGGTCACGATTGACCAAACTCGAGATTGACTCGAGCGATGTTTTGATGTTCGACATAAACATATGACAATGTGATTGTCGTGGTAAAGTCCAAGTCATGGGTACTTGGCATGGAAAGTCCAATATGGGTTGGCAAGGAAAGTCCAAGCATGGGTCTTGGCAAAGTAAAAGTCTAAGCATGGGTCTTGGCAAAGTAAAAGTCCAAGCATGGGTCATGGCATGGAATGTCCAACATGGGTTGGCAAGGGAAAGTCCATGCTTGAGTCTTGGCATTTGGAAAGTCCAAGGGGAATATTAGCGGCATAAAGTCCAAGAGTGGAGTTTTGGCAGCATAAGTCCAATGGTTGGCGGCGTAAAGTCCAAGAGGGAGTCTTGGCAGCGTAAGTCCAATGTGCCTTGGCGGTGTAGACACTGTTCCATGACAATAGTCGATGGAAGCACCTAAAGGCTAGCGTATGGATGAACAAGTCATGGATGACTTGGAGGGATCCGATAGGCGCGAGGCTGACGGGGGTGGCTAGAAGGCTTAGGTCTAGGCTACGGGTGGTCTAGCAAGTATGGGGGCACCATACTTGGGTTAAAACCTCATGTTTGAGGTGTATCAGTCGACTGAGACTATGGTCAGTCGAATGGTGCGAGTCAACTAGGATTTGACTATTGGAAGTTCCTCCGCAGTCAATCGCCAGAGGTTGACAATGATCGCTAGTCGAGAAGTCGATCGATCCGTGATCACCGATCGATGGTCGGGATTTCGAGTACAGAAGATTCTCTAGTCGAGTGATTAGCTAGAATACTTGACTGATTGAGCCATTAGTCGACTGATGGGTATGATCAGTTGACTAATTGTGTATCCTTTGGACTTATCCAACGTGGTTCATATCGTTGTGAGACAACGGATACAAGGGCAATCGACTGATGGTCCCAATCAGTCGACTGCCAAGCGAAATCCAACCCAAGGAGCAGCTTTAAAGAGGGCTCGTGGAGGGAGGATTTGGCACCAGTTCTTGGACGTGTTTGGGGCGATTTGTTGCTGTAAATCAGGCTCTTTAAGTGCAATTCAAGCAACCAAATATCAAACAATCAAAAGAGCATTTGTAAAGTATTTTTACTTTACTTCTAGTGTATTTCATATTTGTATTTGCTTGTATCTATTCGTTTACTATTGTAATCACTTATACGAGGTTTCTCCACCTCTGGATTGTTCCAAGAAGAAGTTTATTTGATTAGTTGTGTTGTATGCATCGCTAAAGCTTGTTTGAGCTTGATCCGTGGAATAGGAACCACGTTATATCTTCATGTTGTGATCGTGTTTGTGTGTTTGCATTGTATTATTTCTATTTCCGCTGCGTACTAATATATTTGTAGCAAGCACAATCGAATTTCATCATCCTATGACGAACACGCTATTCACCCCCCCTCTAGCGGTCACGAAGGTTCCTGCAATTGTTATCAAAGCGAGGCCGCTCTTCAAGGATTAACAACCATAAGAGCACCGCTAGAGGAACAAGATTGATTTTGAAGAACAACTAGGATGGGATATCAACACACCAGTCCCATACACCTTCTATGGACAAGAAGGGTTTAGGCAATGGAAGGCAAGAATTGAAGATTTTCTGATGATGAGGGACTTTGAGGAGTGGTCCATCTTAATGGAAGGATTCCAATACACAAGAGGACCCATGGGAGGCTTCCTCAAAATGAAGAAATGGACCAAGGAGCAACTCCAAGGGTTTGATAAAAATAAGACGATAATAAATTTTTTGATTGATTTAATACCTAACAATATTGTGTCTAGTTTAGGGGACTACATAGATGCCAAGGAGCTATGGAGCTAAGTGGCAAAATTCCATGAAGACCCATCACCGGCTCAAGAAGAGGAGGCCGAAGAAGGTAGCTCTTCCTCAAAAGAGAGTGAGGATTCGAAAGTTGATAGGAAATCAACATCCGATTCAGAATCAATGGAAGAGGTAGAAGTAGAAGAATTCTCCACCTCTAGGATTGAGGGGGAGGAAATTAGATCATCTACACTGGAGAAACCTTAAGAAGAACCATCCACCTCCGGTCAAGAGGAAGAGGAAGCTCGGGGCTCCCCTACCATGGAAGGTAACTCAAGCATGTCAATAAATAATAAATTCATATTTTATGCTTTGAGTGTAGGGAGCAAGGACACTACAAGAGTAAGTGTCCTAAACGAGTCAAGAGGTCTCAACCGGTGCCAAAGGTCAAGGTTGTCGTTCCCCCAACAACTAAAAGCAAGGAGCATGTCATTTGCTTCAAATGTCGACAACTGGGTCACTACCGGAGTCAATGCCCAAAGGAGGAGAAGAAGACTCAAAAGGGAGCATCACAAGTAGGGGGAGCTAAGGCTAACCCTAAGGTATATTTTAATAATGCACCTTCAACTTATGTTAAAAAGCATGCTAGGAGTTATGTTAATAATCTTGCTATTTCTCATGAACAAAAGCATGCTAGTAGAAATAATAGATTTTATTGTCTAGGTGCTAAGAGTGTCAACCTTAGGAATAAGGAGAAATTTTGGACTAATGTCTCTAAAAATGTTTTACCTAAGGCAAGTATTAGGAAAATTAAGGACCACCTAGGTTTTAACCCTATATGGACTAGGCATATGCCTAGGAATGGTAATGCCCAAAGATTAAACAAAAATTCAAAAATTGGACAATTAGAGAAAGAAAATCTAGCCTTGAATGGTCATTAGGAATATATCTAGGGAGGTTATCCCTAAGGAATACCTAGTTAACCCAAGGAGCAAAAATAAGTATTGGGTTCCTAAGAGCGTGATTCCATCACGCTAAGTGGGTTGGGGGTGTTAACTTGAATTGGTGGGTAGTTAACCTAACCATAGTAAAGTTAACACTTTATAATATTTTCAAGGTTATGTGATACCTTAGAAAATAAGATTTAATGTTAATCCTAAAATATGTTAGGATGTGCCAATAAACCTTGAGAATTATGAAAAATTGATTCAACTTGGCACATTTATACTTAGAGGTATTGGTGTGCAATTTGGGGTTTTGGCACTCTTTGGGAATTAAAGTATCAAGAAAATTGTCTTAAGGCTTAGAAATTACATTTAAAATTAATACTCAAGTACTATACATCTTAATGTCACGTACTTACCATGCTTCATATGTTTTACAATATGTTAGCATGGAAGCAATGTTTATGATGTATTGCATCTCACAAAATATATCATTTACCTTGATTGTGTATTTCAACACCTAGAAAGGGCGAGATGCTAAGATTTGAAACTCTTGGATGTTAATGCTTGTGAAAATGAAATAAAATACCAAAATACATTAACAAATACATGAACATAGGCATAACACTAATATATTTGATATACATGAATAAACATGTTAAAATGAAACAAATTGAGTGAAGAAATCGAAATTCACTTAATTTTAGAACTGAAAATTAGATATCAGTCGACTGATAATACTGTAGCACGATACTGCAAACCCAACAGTCTAGTGCTGCTTCTAGGACTCGAATGATTGTCCATTGTCAACTGGATATCAACAACAGTCGACTGATATTACTGTTCATCGGGATAAAATAGCCAACAGTCGAGTGGCTCATCCAGTAGTAGAGTGCTAGCAACATCGGTCGACTGACAACCAATATTAGTCGACTGATGAGACTGTAGCTCGGCACAGAACGTTCGGCAGTTGAGTGTCAAGCCAAAGCAGTCGACTTTCGGTTCTGTGAATTGGTCACTGAATTGCTATCAGTCGACTGATGTATCACATCAGTTGATTGGATTCGCGATTTTATAACGTCGAACCGCTAGGGTTCGACTTCTTCATGCACTCCTCTTGTGCGATTTCTTCTCCGATCGTTGCAAAACCCTCCGACCAACCTCCTCGTGCCCACGCCGGCGACTCACATCCCTTAGGTTTTAAACCTGACCCTATCCTTCATGTTTTTGGTCCTTCTATCATGATAATAGCGTCTCACAACTTTCATCCTCCTCCGGGGTTAGGGTTCTGGTGAGACCTTCTTTCTGGCGATCCTCCGGCGTCCTCTCTAGCAAGTAGACTACTCACTTCGTCCCTCATAACCCTCAACCCAGCAATGGCGCCAAAGTATACCTCTAAACCCTTAAACCCTATTTTCTACATATACCACATTTTTGATCTAATCATGTTATTTGTGTCATCACATTGCATTGCATTGCATTCATCATAATCATTTAGAAGACAACGTAGGAATGAGCCAAATGAGGGTATATCACTCTCGTACCAACCGATGTCGGTTAGGTACATAAATGAGCGATTTTGTAGATTCTACTGTGACGACATCATTTAGATTTTATTGCATTATCAGTTGATTAAGATCGCCCTTTGCAACCATGCCATTAATGATAACCTACTCAAAGAATTTTACCAAAATTTGAAGAAAGTCGACGATAGCCCTACCTACACCACTCGCGTTGCAAAACGTGACCTGGAGTTCACTCCAGTGATCTTGCAGGAGTTCCCGGAGTGTAGGGCATCGGATGACACTTTCATCTTTTATCCTACTCTTGATGCACCTTTTTCGGCTCCATTTGACCATATCTCATTAGACTCCATGCATGAGCATTTCTTCCGTCATCCTCGTCCACCAGCTCAAAACTTATTTCCTATCAATGAATTATCTACACCTGACAATGTTCTTTACAAAGTCATTGTTGGGTGCTTCCTTCTGATCGTGACTCGAGGTCAGGCCAAGATCTGACCTCCTCATCTCTTTCTTATGTATGCCATGCATCATCGGTTGGACGTGAACATTGCATTAATCATTTTTCATTGCATTTTCCATTTCATATCCCCTGTATAAGGGAAAGTTCATATGCCCTTTGGACACATTATCACTGCATGGTTAGAGTCCATTGGCATTAACATATCCAGGGGATCATTGAGGGCGCTATCAGAAGTATATGACTACATCACAGTGCGCAACTTCACAATGGCTGGGTTTCAGACTTGCACTGGACAGATGGAGTTGGTGCCTCGGCCTCAACCCATGGGGCAAGAGGAGCCGACCATAGAGCCTAGAGAGCCTCCAGCACAGCATGAGAGGCCCACTGCTGAGGAGGATGACCCTGTTGTTGGGTTTCCGGCACCGCGGCGTGTGTGTGTTCGATCATGTTTCGTAAACATGAGCACAGCGGAAGCAATTAAAAATAATAAATCTATATTTATTACAACACACACAACACACGCATGCATATTACAACAAGTGTAGACATAACCGTAAATTAAAATTTGCAATAAAAGAAAATTATCTACGTTATACCTTTCGTATGACGTGTAGCGGGAACGGCATCAACCGGAACGATCCTCGTAAGAATCGTCTCTATCCGTATCCACGCCGAGCTCCTCGGGATGACTTCGCTAAGTCACGAGCTTCGTCTTCGTACGAGTTCCTAGCCTCGTGTTGAAGACGACGTGATCGAGAGATGATCACGATCCGAATCCAAATTCGGATCCTAAAACGAGTTCTCAAAACTCGCTTCTCCGGAGAGGTATTCGTCAACCGTTTGACGAATCCTTCGTCCTCCACCTCAGAGGATTACCGGAGATCAAATCCCCGGTAAGTTAGGCGCTATCGGAGCAGTAACCGTCGTCCAAACGACGCTCCGACAACAAAGAAACAAGCTGTCCAGAAAAACTGGACAGCTTTTGGTGGAGGAATAGAGGCCGGCCAAGGAGAGATGGAAGCTCACCTTATCACCGAACCTAGAGGAGATCACCGGAGGGTCGCCGGAGGTTCATCGGCTGAAGCTTGGTCGCCGGCAACAAGTTGGAAGGCGGCACAAGGGGCTGGGCGGCGGCACACTAGGGTTGGCGCCGAAAACTCCTTCAAGGGGTGGGCGGCAACACCAAGGGCTAGGGTTTTGGATTAGGGTTTAAGCCCTATTTTATAGAGAACTAATTCTCTTAATGGTTAATGGATCATATCCATAAAGCCCGTTAACCCGCTCCATTAAGATAAGTTAAAATAAACCAAACCATGATGGTTTATTTTAAGTTAAAACGAACCGAACCAACCTTTGGTTCATTCGTTTAATATAAACCAAACCCTTTGGTTTATTCTCATCCATTGGATTAGAACCAAACCATTTTGGTCAATCCATTATGTCTTCATAAGACACGACCCATCCATGCTTCCATTGCGACTGAAACAATTTCATGCTCGCTTTATGTTTGGTCCAACCAAACATAGTTTCTCTCGGTCTGAGAATCTCATTCTCAAGCTCGTTTTAAATCATTTGGATTACGCTCGTTGTGCGTGTGACCAAATAGGTTCTCGGTTTATGTTGGCCGTCTATAATTAACCATTAATTATAGAACGATCATGAGTGGCACCTAGTAGTACATCATGATCCCTAATTAGCGAAAAGATCAGCGGTTGATCGAACTATTTACGAAACCCTTGATGCTCGAATGAATCATTGCCCCATTCCCTTCACTCATCTTATACCCACTTGGTTGGGACATGGTCTATTGTGCCGATCCCCACTAAGTGACTCGTCACCTAGCCCAAGTATCATTTCCTCGTCCTCACAGTTCTAGTTACTCACATGTATCGAGAGTACTTACTCTAAACATGTAATGCTTTGGCCAAAGACTTTAGTAACAATCCGACGAGAGGCCATGGGTATACATCTCCTCGCAAGGAGTGGTGAATCCTTTATAGGCTATTCAAACACCTTCGATCACTTGACTTATACCCAATCATCCGGGTCCACATCTCCTCGAGATGTTTGCTTAAGATGTCAAAGCATAAGTCTCCATGATCAAGATGACTTGAATCAAGTCAAAGGAACATCGCACTTAAGCCACAGTAAGAACTTCATTGACATATCTTTATATGCGAGAGAACCATATGAAGTCTTACGGTGGTCACTCAATGAACTAGTTACCATAACTAGCATCCACGATTAACTCGGACATCACAATGTCTCGGCCGGTGAGAATTAGGTGCTTGGATACACCAAGGAGTATACCTCGTGCTAGTCTCGACAGAATTGATGGTGTCCAAATCCATCAATTCATCGACTAGGGATAATTCCGATACATCACAATTACACATGTAGAGATACTCACTAGTTGTGATCCAATCACAAATTCTCTCATGCTGTGAATCGTATCGTGGACATTCAGTATATGAGTTTAAGATCCAATCAAATACATAAAACATGTATACTCAAATAGTGAATCTTCATTTATCATATAAATGGTTCATACATAAGGCGATTGCCTTAGGACATCTCTCATATATTACTAACAGACTCCCACTTGGCCTAATGCCAATCGCTACGGTATCCAATACCATAAGCTCTAACATGACCCTCAAACTTACTTTGAGGTAATGCCTTAGTCAAAGGATCCGCTAAGTTCCTTTCGGTGGGAATTTTCTCGATTTGTATTTCGTTCCTACTGATGATCTCTCTGATAAGATGATAGTGGCGAAGCACATGTTTGGATCATTGATGAGACCACATCAAGTTCAGAGATGAACTTTTGATCCAAACCGCTTCCTTTGCTGCTTCCAAAGCTGCAATGTATTCTGCCTTAGTGGCAGAATCCGCTATAGTGTCAAGCTTGGAACCTTTCCAACTTATTGCGCCTCCATTCCAGGTGAATACATACCCAGACAAAGACATGGAATCATCCTTGTCTATCTGGAGCTGGCATCCGTATACCCACGTATCACCATGTACCCTTTTCCATATATTAGGAACACATCCTTAGTTCTTCTCAAGTACTTAAGGATCGTCTTAACAGCCACCCAATGATCCATTCCTGGATCAAATTGGTATCTGCTCGTGACACTCAGAGCATACGATACATCGGGCCTCGTACATAACATAGCATACATGATAGATCCTATTGCGGATGCATAGGGAATCTTACTCATGCAAATCCTCTCGTCTTACGTGCGCGGACACATAGACTTGAAGGTGTACCCCATGCACGATGGGTAGAAACCTTTCTTGGATTCCGACATGCTAAACCTCTTTGCACTTCGGTCTATATATATAGGCTGCGAAAGACCAAGCAACCGTTTGATCTATCTCTATAGATCTTAATCCGAGGATGTAGGTTGCTTCTCCCGGGTCTTTCATGGAGAATGTCTTGGATAACCAAACCTTCAGCATTGTAAGATTGAAACATCGTTTCCTATAAGTAGTATGTCATCGACATACAATACTAGGAATACATTTGCACTCCCACTAACCTTCTTGTACACACAAGGTTAAATGCGGATTTTGTGAGAAATCAAACTTTTTGATTGTCTCATCAAAGCGGATATTCGACTCTGGATGCTTGCTTGATCCATAAATGGACCGTCGCAATTTGCATACCTTGGTTTTATCAACCGATGTGAAACCCTCGGTGTATCATATACCGTCCTCGGCGAGTTTCCATTAAGGAAAATGTTTTCACATCCATCTGCCATATCTCATAATCATAATGAGCCGCTATGGCGGGAGCATCGAATGGATTTAAGCATAGCTACGATGAATAGGTTTCGTCATAATCAACACCTTGTTTTTGGCGATATCCTTTCGCCACCAATCTAGCCTTATAGGTAATCACATTACCATCCATCGGTTTTCTTCTTGAAAACCCACTTGCACCCTATAGGCTTTATGCCTTGGTGGGTCAACCAAGTTCCAAACTTGGTTTTCATACATGGAATCCATTTCCGACTTCATGGCACCAAGCCACTTATCCCTTCTGAACTTGTATCGGCACTTCTTCATAAGCTGGTAGGCTCCTCATCATCAATGAGTAACCGTCGTTCGATTCACTTACGAGAAATCCATATCTCTCGGGAATATTGCGTGTTCTACGGATCTCTGAAGATGTGGTGTTACAATAGGTCGAGGATTGCTCATCACTATGAGTTGTCGGTGTTGTGCTTTCACCGGGTATCTCATCAATGTCTATTTGAGTCTCTCGAGCCTCCTCAAGCTCGGCGACACTCCCACTATTTTCTTGCAAGAGAAACTCTTTCTCTAGAAACACGGCATGCCTTGAAACAAACACCTTTTGTTCCACGGGATGATAGAATTAGTAACCCCTTGTTTCCTTAGGGTATCAATAAATAGACATTTATCGGACTTAGCATCCAATTATGTACGTCTGATCCGCTTCACATAAGCGAGACAACCCCATATCTTCAAGTAAGATACATGAGGTTTCTTACTATTCCATATCTCATATGGAGTAGTTGAGACTACCTTGGTAGGCATTACATTTAACAAGTAAGCGGTATGCGAAGTGCATAGCCCCAAAAGGACTTGGGAAGAGTTGCATGATTCATCATTGACTGACCATGTCCAACAAGGTCGATTCGCCTCTCGGATACACCATTATCTTTGTGGTGTATAGGCGGAGTCCATTGAGACAATATGCCATTGTCTCTTAGATAATCAGAAACTCTTGACTTAAGTATTCACCACCTCGATCCGATCAGTATTTTAATACTCTTGTCATGTTGTTTCTCTACTTCATTTCTGAATTCTTTGAACCTTTCAAAGGCTTGGACTTGTGTTTCATCAAGAACACATACCCAAGCGTAGTGATCATCGGTGAAGGTAATGAAATGCTTCTATAGCCTCTAATACTTGAGTTGACATAGGTCCACATACATCAGTATGTATTAGACCTAGTAACTCTCCCACTCGTTCACCTTTTCCAGTAAAAGGTAACTTAGTCATCTTGCCTTTTAAGCATGATTCATGTATATGAATCAATTCAAGCGATTCGAATTCCACATCGGTGTAATTCGGACATGCGTTTCTTGCTTATATGGCCAAGGCGACAATGCCACATGTAAGTCTATTTGATTATCCTTTGAGCACGCTTGTTGCTCGCCGATATTGAAAATATCCTTTGGAATCGTCCAGCGTATAAACACCATTGCTTAAAGTTCGGTCCATAAAGAACTCCATTCAAAGTTATGTAACAACAATTGTTACTAAAAGTCAAATGGTACCCATTTCTATTTAAACAAGAAATAGAAATGATGTTCTTTATCAACGAAGGAACATAAAAGCAATTGTCCAGTTCTAAGACAAGTCCTACAGGGAGTTCCAACAAATACGTTCCGATGGCGAGTGCAGCAACCGTTGCTCCATTCCCAACACGTAAATTTGACTCTCCCTTGACGAGTCTTCTTCTATTCCTTAGCCCATGTATGTCATTACATATATGTGAGCCACACCCAGTATCAAATACCCAAGTGTCTGAGGAAATAGAATGACAATCAATAAAGAAGATTTCTGAAGAAGATGGGGCATCCGATGCCTTATCCTTCTTCACGGACTCAAGATAAATCTTGCACTTTCTTCACAATGGCTCTCCTTGCCATAATGATGGCAAGTTTCCTTTGTACTAGTTCTACCTTCTTAGCCCTTCTCTTTCCTTCTGTTCCTTTGACTTCTCTTAGAATCTTTCTTGAGGAATCAACTAACAAAAGACCGTCGCTCATGCTTCTCAAAGACTCCACGGTCTTGATATTGAGCAAGACTACGAGGATGAACCTCCTAGCATCTCAGAGGTGAAGAGGAGCTTTGAGACTTGAACCTTCGAATCTCACTTGCTCATCAACCAACTCACAAAGATGAAGGACTACGATATGAGCATCCATATGCTCATGCTGCTTTCGTAGCTTGGGTTCCATCGTGGCTAGCATGATGCAACTCATTTATTCAGAATCACTCACATGTTTCTGATAGGCCAACAATTGGTCCAGAGTTGCATTGTCACTAGGATGGGCGGGAAGAGGCGCTTCGAGGCCATACGCAAGCTTTTCCACCTTGAGAACAATTCTCAAGTTTCTAAGCTAGTCCAAGAAGTTCGGCCCAGTCAATTTATTTGAATCCAAAATGGAACGCAAATTCAAACACATCATGATCAATATATTAACTTAGAAATACAAAATGAGCATATATGAGAAAGATGATTTTAAAATGCATCAATATACATTTATAAATCCCATTCATTTTTCGAATTTCAAAAACCCCAAAATCACTTCGGGAGATTGTAGGTCCATCTCCGAATGGGCTGATATCCATCATAGTTATGAACAACCTTGGAGAGAGTCCAACAAGCCATTCATAACTACGACGGTAGGTATCATCTATACCGATTGCATATCACGTATATGCAACTATCACAATGTGCTATCAACTAATTGAATGTTGACACATACATCGGGTTGTTAACACATTAACAAGTATGCATCATATGCATAGCACCCAACTTCACCTCCCTTTACATCGACCTTGGAGAGAGTCCAACAAGTCGATGCTCCAGGTTAAAGCCAACCCATTAATCAGGACATAGTTTTAATATGGTTAGAGCACATTCAACCAATTAGCCCAGCTTGGAGAGAGTCCAACAACCAAAGATAACGATTGACCTCTGACTCTTACCATATTAGTATTAAACTATTCCATTGTTTGAACATATTCAGGTTCGAGCCGGGCTTGGAGAGAGTCCAACAACCCAAACAAGAAACAGAACTCTGGTTCTAACCATATTAATGGAAGGTGTAGGCTTTAATATTGATTAAGGGGTTTTATGTCTCATCCTCTTTGCATGCAAATAACTATTATCTACATGGCATGACATACATGGCATACATCTACATGTCACGACACGCATGGCATAATGTTATGCATCTAATGCAATTACATGGCATACAATTATGTCATGTATATAATTTCCTTATATGTCATAACTATTTATGGAAATAAAATATGTTTAAGATTTGATTCTCCAAATCAAATCATAATTAAATTAGGAAACAAATTTCCAAATCTAATCACATATTTTATTCATGGAATTATTTGATTAAGGAAAATCTATTTACGAACCCAATTTCCTAAATCATTAAAACTACTTATGGAAATAAAATATTTTAAGATTTGATTTCACAAATTAAATCATGATTAAATTAGGAAACAAATTTCCAGAATCTAATCAAATATTTTATTTATGGAAAATATCAATTTCCATAAATACTTCCAACTTTCCAAAAGTGGAAGATTTCCATAAATACTTCTAAATTTCCAAAATTTAGAAAATTTTCAGAAATACATTATGACTATCGCAAAACCATTTTTACGATTATGTCGAAACACAACCTGGGCTCTGATACCACTGTTGGGTTTTCGGCACCGCGGCGTGTGTGTGTTCAATCATGTTTCGTAAACATGAGCACAGCGGAAGCAATTAAAAATAATAAATCTATATTTATTACAACACACACAACACACGCATGCATATTACAACAAGTGTAGACATAATCGTAAATTAAATTTGCAATAAAAGAAAATTATCTACGTTATACCTTTCGTATGACGTGTAGCGGGAACGACATCAACCGGAACAATCCTCGTAAGAATCGTCTCTATCCGTATCCACGCCGAGCTCCTCGGGATGACTTCGCTAAGTCACGAGCTTCGTCTTCGTACGGGTTACTAGCCTCGTGTTGAAGACGACGTGATCGAGAGATGATCACGATCCGAATCCAAATTCGGATCCTAAAACGAGTTCTCAAAACTCGCTTCTCCGGAGAGGTATTCGTCAACCGTTTGACGAATCCTTCGTCCTCCACCTCAGAGGATTACCGGATATCAAATCCCCGGTAAGTTAGGCGCTATTGGAGCACTAACCGTCGTCCAAACGACGCTCCGACAACAAAGAAACAAGCTGTCCAGAAAAACTAGACAGCTTTTGGTGGAGGAATAGAGGCCGGCCAAGGAGAGATGGAAGCTCACCTTATCACCGAACCTAGAGGAGATCACCGGAGGGTCGCCGGAGGTTCATCGGCTGAAGCTTGGTCGCCGCCAACAAGTTGGAAGGCGGCACAAGGGGCTGGGCGGCGACACACTAGGGTTGGCGCCGAAAACTCCTTCAAGGGGTGGGCGGCAACACCAAGGGCTAGGGTTTTGGATTAGGGTTTAAGCCCTATTTTATAGAGAACTAATTCTCTTAATGGTTAATGGATCATATCCATAAAGCCCGTTAACCCGCTCCATTAAGATAAGTTAAAATAAACCAAACCATGATGGTTTATTTTAAGTTAAAACGAACCGAACCAACCTTTGGTTCATTCGTTTAATATAAACCAAACCCTTTGGTTTATTCTCATCCATTGGATTAGAACCAAACCATTTTGGTCCATCCATTATGTCTTCATAAGACACGGCCCATCCATGCTTCCATTGCGACTGAAACAATTTCATGCTCGCTTTATGTTTGGTCCAACCAAACATAGTTTCTCTCGGTCTGAGAATCTCATTCTCAAGCTCGTTTTAAATCCTTTGGATTACACTCGTTGTGCGTGTGACCAAATAGGTTCTAGGTTTATGTTGGCCGTCTATAATTAACCATTAATTATAGAACGATCATGAGTGGCACCTAGTAGTACATCATGATCCCCAATTAACCGAAAAGATCAACGGTTGATCCAGAACTATTTCTGAAACCCTTCAGTAGCTCGAATGAATCGTGCCCCATTCCCTTCACTCATCTTATACCCACTTGGTTCAGGACATGGTCTATTGTGTCAGCCCCCACTAGGCTGACTACGTCACACCTAGCCCAAGTGTCATTTCCTCGTCCTACGGATTCTAGTTACTCCACATGTATCGAAGAGTACTTTACTCTAAACATGTAATGCTTTGGCCAAAGACTTTAGTAACAATCCGACGAGAGGTCATGGGTATACATCTCCTCGCAAGGAGTGGTGAATCCTTTATAGGCTATTCAAACACCTTCGATCACTTCGACTTATACCCAATCATCCCGGGTCCACATCTCCTTAGAGATGTTTGCTTAAGATGTCAAAGCATAAGTCTCCATGATCAAGATGACTTGAATACCGCAAGTCAAAGGAACATCGCACTTAAGCCACAGTAAGAACTTCATTGACATATCTTTATATGCAGAGAACCATATGAAGTCTTACGGCTGGTCACTCCAATGAACTAGTTACCATAACTAGTATCCACGATTAACTCCGGACATCACAATGTCTCCAGCCAGTGAGAATCAGCTGCTTGGATACACCAAGGAGTATACCTCGTGCTAGTCTCGACAGAATTGATGGTGTCCAAATCCATCAATTCATCGACTAGGGATAATTCCGATACATCACAATTACACATGTAGAGATACTCACTAGTTGTGATCCAATCACAAATTCTCTCATGCTGTGAATCGTATCGTGGACATTCAGTAAATGAGTTTAAGATCCAATCAAATACATTAAACATGTACACTCAAATAGTGAATCTTCATTTATCATATAAATGGTTCATACATAAGGCGATTGCCTTAGGACATCTCTCATATATTACTAACACCTGTGACAGCAGATGCACCAGCAGCAGGTCTCTAAGAGTGTGTTGTGTAGGGCGTTGCTTCGGAGGCTCATTGGCTCCCATATCTCCGGATTAAAATTTTCACTAATGAAAGAATTAATCCGGATGGGATGAGTTTCCTTAGCACAACCAATTCGCCGTCGTGCTAACAACTTGAGTGATCGCTTGAACAAACTAGTTGTTCAAGCAACACAACTCTTCTAGTTGGTTAGCCGCGGAAGAGACGACGGACGGATCGCCGGTTTTTGTGTTTGTCTTCGGGGTCCATGATTATACAAAATATATACAAATGCACACTTGTATAATCAACACATAAAAGAACATGCTAAGATCAGAAAATAAAGTTGTAAAACTTTTATACCTTACGATCTTCTACCGTATGTCCTATCCTCCTCGTGGACGACGTGTGGGCAAAGATCCTCCACGAGTAGAAGCCTTCTAGATCGCGTACTTGCCTTCCTTGTTCGCTGCGAACAAAGAGAAGAACAAAAAAAAAACTCCTCCTTTCTAGAACCGGCCACCAATCAAAAGAGCTCGATGTAACCGCCGACCAAGGAGCGAATGGATGAGCACCAGCCAACTTGTTGAAATGTTGCTGCCGGCCACCTAGAGGTTGGAGAAGCGCCGGCCACCAAGGAGTGAACGCCGGCCAACCTTGAAGAGAGGTTGCCGCCGGCCAAGGAATAAGAGAGGGACCAAGAGGATGGGCGCCGGCCAAGTCTTGATGGAAGAAGATGGGCGTTGGCCACTTGTCCAAGAGTTGCCGCCCAAGCCAAAGCTTCCAAACCCTAGCCGCCCAACCTAAAACCCTAACTCCAATTGAACCATTACTTGCCGCCCAAACCTAAGCCCTCTATTTATAGAATTGGGCTTAAGCCTCCTTTAATCTCCACCGTCGGATCTAGGGATTTAATCTCCACCGTCGGATCTAGGGTTTTATCCCAACCGTCGGATCTAGGGTTTCATCCCAACCGTCGGATCTAGGATTTCATCCCAACCTTCGGATCTAGGGTTTCATCCCAACCGTCGGATCTAGGGTTTTATCCCAACCGTCGGATCTAGGGATTTAATCCCAACCGTCGATTCTAGGGTTTCATCCTAACCATCGGATCTAGGGATTTAATCCCAACCGTTGGTTCTAGAGTTTTGTTTTACATCCTTGGATGTAGATTTCATGAGGATTATATTAGGCTACGATAGGGACCATAAGGAGGAGTTGGATCTTGGCCACCCGATGGATCGGAACCACACAAACTTGATCCATCAATGATGTTCCATTCCACTAGAGGATCATCATTGAACTACTTCACCAACCCCCATAAATTAATATTGGCTCCATATATTATTTGTACATTCATCTCCCCATGTTTAAGATATCGAATGTCCGTCAATTAATTGATTTACTGACCATCAATTAATTAACATCTAACTCCTCGAGTAGTACCACTCAACCTTATAATCATGTTGACTAAGTCAACCATCTGGGTTTACATGATGATCCTTATGAGCTCCTCAAGGGGACATCATCAACCAAGTATATAGGACACGGTTTCCTCCTATAATCAACGGCACACCATGTAAATAATATCATTTCCCAACTTACCGGGCATATTGATTTAATCCATCTAAATCTCACTCTCTGGTAAATAAAAGAAATAAATACTAAGTACATGTGCCCATTATTATATCGAGATTAAGAGCATGTACAACATAATATCCGAGGTCCGATTCAATTATGTAGTCAACAATTAATTGAATCACCTCTATGTCGGTCCTGCTCAATACACCTAAGTGTACTAGTGTAACTCTATGTTCAAGACAAAACAATACCAAGCTACACTACAACCATGTCAATGGTTTGTCCAAAACCATCTTAGTTGTGAGCCTCTACTTATATTTTACAAGGGACTGATAACATGATCTTCTGTGCCACACCAAGCACCATGTTATCTACAATGTAAAATATTAGACAATATGCACACACACATATAATAAATATATAAAGTGCAAACAATGATCATGTGATTCTTATTCCAAAATAAAATGTTCATACAAAAAGATCTAGGCTTTTAGTATACATTTCAACAATCTCCCACTTATACTAAAAGACTATGCCATCATCACACTGCCATACATCTGATCCCCATGTCCTCCACATGCCTATCAAACACTTTCGCTGGAAGGGACTTAGTGAATGGATCCGCCAGGTTAACCTCTGATGCAATCTTGGCGACAGCTACTTCTCCTCGCTTTACGATCTCTCGTATAAGGTGGTACTTGCGCTCTATGTGTTTACTCGCCTTATGGGCTCGTGGTTCCTTCGAGTTTGCAACTGCACCACTGTTATCACAATAAATTGTGATAGTTCTGGGCAAACCAAGAATCACATCCAAGTCCATCAAAAAGTTTCTGAGCCATACAGCTTCCTTGGCTGCCTCAGAGGCTGCCACATACTCAGCTTCCATGGTAGAGTCTGCCACGCATTTCTGCTTGACACTCCTCCATACTTTGGCTCCACCTCCAAAAGTAAACACAAACCCCGAGGTAGACTTACTCTTGTCCCTATCTGATTGGAAATCCGAATCCGTGTGACCCACAGGGACTAATTGATCTGCCCGGTAAACCAGCATATAATCCCTAGTCCTTCTCAGGTACTTCAATATATGCTTTACCGTAGTCCAATGTCCCTGTCCAGGATTACTCTGATATCTGCTAACCTTGCCCACGACAAAGCAGATATCCGGTCTCGTACATAGCATAGCATACATAAGGCTTCCTAATGCCGAAGCATAAGGAACCGCCTTCATGTCCTCTATCTCCTTTGATGTTTTGGGACACATCTCTTTAGATAAAGGAACTCCATGCCTAAAAGGTAGAAAACCTTTCTTGGAGTTCTGCATGCTAAAACGAGCAAGGATAGTGTCAATGTATGAAGCTTGAGATAAGCACAACATCCTTTTCTTGCGATCCCTTATTACTTTGATCCCAAGGATGTGTCCCACTTCTCCCAAGTCCTTCATGTCAAACTGTTTGGACAACCATACCCTTACATCCGATAACACTTTGATATTGTTGCCAACTAACAAAATGTCATCTACGTATAGTACAAGAAATACCACTACGTTTCCGTCACATCTTTTGTATACACAAGGCTCATCCAGACTTTGAATAAATCCATATGACTGGATTACCTCATCAAAGCGGATGTTCCAAGATCTAGAAGCTTGCTTCAATCCATAAATGGACCGATTAAGCTTACATACAAGATGCTCTTTGCCTTTAGCAATGAATCCCTCTGGTTGCCGCATATAGATGTTCTCCTCAAGACTTCTGTTAAGGAAAGCTGTCTTGACATCCATCTGCCAAATCTCATAATCCATATGAGCAGCTATAGATAAGAGAATCCGGATAGACTTAAGCATAGCTACTGGCGAAAAGGTCTCCTAAAAATCGATACCCTCTTTCTGAGTATACCCTTTCGCAATAAGCCTAGCTTTGAAGGTCTCAACCTTCCCGTCTACTCCTCTCTTTTTCTTGTAGATCCACTTGCATCCAATGTCTTTTACACCATCGGGTGATTCTACTATCTCCTAGACTTGAGTAGAATCCATAGATTCTATCTCTGAATTCATCGCACTTTGCCAAGATACCGCATCTCTATCTTGGAGTGCCTCATCATATGTCCAGGGATCAGGTTCATGTTCACCAGGGACTAAGTTCGAAGACTCTCCCAAAAACATGAATCTCTCGGGTTGTTTAACAATCCTCCCACTACGACGAGGTGCCTCCTGTGTATGCTCTGTGACACGCGGTGCAGTGACTTGTCGTATCTCCTCTTGTACCGGTGGTACTGAAGTCGGTACTTCCCCTGTCAACTCCTCAAGAACAATCCTACTCTTGGGCTTGTGGTTCATTACATAATCCTCCTCTAGAAATCTGGCGTTCGTGCTAACGATCACCCTCTGATCTCTAGGATTATAAAACAAACCACCTTTCGTTCCCTTAGGGTAGCCAACAAACATGCACACTTCTGTACGAGGTTCCAACTTACCAGCATCAGCCTTCAGCACATGTGCTGGACTCCCCATATATGAATATGTCTTAGATTAGGCTTTCGCCTAGTCCATAATTCTACAGGGGTAGAAGGTACTGATTTGGATGGAACCAAGTTCAGAGTATACATTGTCGTATCCAGTGCATACCCCTAGAACGAAACAGGTAACTTAGAATAACTCATCATCGATCTGAACATCTCCATAAGAGTCCTATTCCTTCGCTCCGCTACACCATTCTGCTGGGGTGTGCCAGGTGCAGACAATTGGGATTGAATCCCAGCCTCTGATAAGTAATTCCTAAACTCTCCCAAGAGGTACTCGCCACCACGATCAGATCGTAATGTCTTGATACTTTTACCTTGACAGTTCTCCACATCAGCCTTGAATTCTTTAAACCTGTCAAAGCATTCAGACTTGCGGTGCATCAAGTAAATGTATCCATATCTTGAATAATCGTCTATAAATGAGACGAAATATTCAAAACCACCTCTTGCCTGGATAGAAATAGGACCGCACAAATCAGAATCAACCAATTCTAACACATCATTGGCTCTATACCCCTTGGCCTTGAAAGGCCTCTTGGTCAATTTACCTTCCAAGCATGATTCGCAGGTTGGGAGATCCTCCACCACTAATGAACCCAAAGGTCCATCAGCTATCAACCTTTGAATTCTTCTTAGGTTAATATGACCAAGCCTTAGATGCCAAAGATATGTCTGGTTCATTTGCGAAGGTTCTTTTCTCTTATTAGACTTAGAAGATGAGTTATTTACTTCTATATGCATCGTGGGAGTTTTCGGTTCAAGAGTATATAAATTGCCAACCAATGTACCAGAACAGATAATCTCCCTATTCCTTTTTATAACCACTTTGTCATTAAAAGAAACAGAATATCCATCCATAAACAATTTAGAAACTGAAATTAAATTCTTTCTAAAAGTAGGTACATAAAGACAATTTCTCAAAACCAAAACTTTATTCCTATCAAAAGATAAATAAACGTCTCCCACTGCAATAGCCGCCACCTTTGAAGCATTGCCCATGAAGATGGTAATTTCTCTCTCAGCTAGTCGTCGGGTTTCCTGGAACCCCTACAAAGTATTGCAGACATGATCAGTGGCTCCTGTATCTACACACCATGCACTGGTAGATAACACCGCTAAACATGTTTCAACAACTAAACAAGAAGATATACCTTTGTTCTTTCGGCGAGGACAGTCCGCCTTCCAATGTCCAGTCTGCTTGCAAGTGAAGCACTTGCCTTTCGGCTTCTTCACTGCTGCCTGAGGTCCCACTGTCACTTTCTTCGCTCCACCTTGCTTTTTCTTCTTCTTACCTTTCATTTTAGAGGAAGAAACCTTCTGAGCGACCATGGCTTGAGCACTTTGACGAGAAAGCCCCTCTGCCGCATGGAGTTCTGTCAGAAGCTCCGCCAACAAATACAACCTCTTGTTCATGTTGTAATTGAGGCGGAACTGCTCAAAACTCCTAGGCAAAGACTGGAGAATGATATCAACCTGGGTTTCCCCATCGATCTCAGCTCCGAGGACTTCCATCTCATTAAGATGAGCCATCATCTTGAGAACATGATCCCTAACGGGAGTTCCCTCGATCATGGTGGTCGTCATCAAGTTTCTCATTGCCTCCTGTCTAGCCTCCCTACTCTGATGTCCAAAAAGTTCCTTGAGATTGAACATCATGTCATAAGCTGTGGCTATGGCCTGATGCTGATGTTGCAGCACATTTGACATAGATGCCAAAATGTAACACCGCGCCATCTCATCTGCCTTGACCCATTTCTTATAATGTTCTTTCTCCTTTTCATCAGAGTCATTGGAGGACTTAGGAGGACAGGCCTCGAAGAGTACAAATTTGTACTCCTCCGCTGTTAAGACAATATCCAGATTTCTTTTCCAATCAATATAGTTTGGTCCAGTAAGCTTATTTTCTTTTAAAATCACAACAAGTGGGTTGAAAGCCATTTGAAAATCCTAAAAATCACAATGATCAAAATATTAGATTTCAAATATTATTGATTCCTCAAAACAATAAAATTCTGAAATTAACCAACACCCCAAATCACCGAGAATATTGCATGGCACGCTATGTGGATGTATACGAATTCTACATTTGTAAGAGGAGGTTTTACCCATTAATTTTATTATCTTCTCAACCTTACTTTTTGACAAATAAAATTAATAGTTGGTTCCTCTTTGGCCCTACAAATAAAAGCAGTGACTCCGATGGGGAGGATACTTTTATTTGCATCTAAGTGTGCACCATTACACGATACTATGGGAATTATTTCGAATTATGTGCCTTACCGCTGTGGAAGTACACATGCTCCTAGATAATTTCCTATAACCATTATTTGACCTAGTGATCCGCAAACAAACCCGTCTGCAGGGAGGAAGGCACTCAGAGCCAACACACAAGTTTGTTGCATCACACGTCAAATTGTAATGGAGGTCACGAGAATTAATTAAAATATCCCTCTCCCACTTAGTAAAATGAAATTGAGGAATTTTAAAGCATACACAACATGCATATAAAAACAAATCAGCAATAAATATGGAAAAAACAGAATTTTTCCAACTATAATGGCATTGTTCTCCAATACGCATCCCATCGTGTCGCCACCTCGTCCGCTCCACCTTTTCCCGTGCGCAAGTCACCAAAGATATCCGAGCCGAGATAAATCATTTTAATTTACATCCATCGATCCTATACTCCACGAAGGAGTGTACAAATAATCTAGATCGAAAGTAAACTAAAATGAACGGCTAAACAATGCCGTATTTAATTAAAAAAATTAAATACTAATCTAGCCTCGTCAACCCCGAGGATTCAAATAATATACATACAATCACACACAAAACAATCACATACAAACAAATAGCCATAATAGTCGGATCTTATGCCTGCAACCAAAATGTTAGCCTACGCACATCCTACTATTATCCGGCATACTCAATATATGATATGTGCATGAAAGTAACCGAATCCAAAACACACAAAACTGGAAACCGTGGCTTTGATACCACTTGTAGGGCGTTTCTTCGGAGGCTCATTGGCTCTCATATCCCCGGATTAAAATTTTCACTAATGAAATAATTAATCCGGATGGGATGAGTTTCCTTAGCACAACCAATTCGTCGTCGTGCTAACAACTTGAGTAATCGCTTGAACAAACTAGTTGTTCAAGCAACACAACTCTTATAGTTGGTAAGCCGCGGAAGAGACGACGGACGGATCGCCGAATTTTGTATTTGTCTTCGGGGTCCATGATTATACAAAATATATACAAATGCACACTTGTATAATCAACACATAAAAGAACATGCTAAGATCAGAAAATAAAGTTGTAAAACTTTTATACCTTACGATCTTCTACCGTATGTCCTATCCTCCTCGTGGACGAGGTGTGGGCAAAGATCCTCCACGAGTAGAAGCCTTCTAGATCGCGTTCTTCTCTTCCTTGTTCGCTATGAACAAAGAAAATAACAAAACAAAAAACTCCTCCTTTCTAGAACCGGCCACCAATCAAAAGAGCTCAATGTAACCACCGGTCAAGGAGCGAATGGATGAGCACCGGCCAACTTGTTGCATTGTTGCCGCCGGCCACCTAGAGGTTGGAGAAGCGCCGGCCACCAAGGAGTGAACGCCGGCCAACCTTGAAGATAGGTTGCCGCCGGCCAAGGAATAAGAGAGGGACCAAGAGGATGGGCGCCGGCCAAGTCTTGATGGAAGAAGATGGGCGCTGGCCACTTGTCCAAGAGTTGCCGCCCAAGCCAAAGCTTCCAAACCCTAGCCGCCCAACCTAAAACCCTAACTCCAATTGAACCATTACTTGCCGCCCAAACCTAAGCCCTCTATTTATAGAATTGGGCTTAAGCCTCCTTTAATCTCCACCGTCGGATCTAGGGATTTAATCTCCACCGTCGGATCTAGGGTTTTATCCCAACCGTCGGATCTAGGGTTTCATCCCAACCGTCGAATCTAGGATTTCATCCCAACCTTCGGATCTAGGGTTTCATCCCAACCGTCGGATCTAGGGTTTTATCCCAACCGTCGGATCTAGGGATTTAATCCCAACCGTCGATTCTAGGGTTTCATCCTAACCATCGGATCTAGGGATTTAATCCTAACCGTTGGTTCTAGGGTTTCATCCCAACCATCGGATCTAGGGATTTAATCCCAACCGTTGGTTCTAGAGTTTTGTTTTACATCCTTGGATCTAGATTTCATGAGGATTATATTAGGCTACGATAGGGACCATAAGGAGGAGTTGGATCTAGCCACCCGATGGATCGGAACCACACAAACTTGATCCATCAATGATGTTCCATTCCACTAGAGGATCATCATTGAACTGCCTCACCAACCCCCATAAATTAATATGGGCTCCATATATTATTTGTACATTCATCTCCCCGTGTTTAAGATATCGAATGTCCGTCAATTAATTAATTTACTGACCATCAATTAATTAACATTTAACTCCTCGAGTAGTATCACTCAACCTTATCATCATGTTGACTAAGTCAACCAGCTGGGTTTACATGATGAACCTTATGGGCTCCTCAAGGGGACATCATCAACCTAGTATATAGGATATGGTTTCCTCCTATAATCAATGGCACACCATGTAAATAATATCATTTCCCAACTTACCGGACATATTGATTTAATCCATCTAAATCTCACCCTCTGGTAAATCAAAGAAATAAATACTAAGTACATGTGTCCGTTATTATATCGGGATTAAGAGCATGTACAACATAATATCCGAGGTCCGATTCAATTATGTAGTCAGCAATTAATTGAATCACCTCTATGTCGGTCCTGCTCAATACACCTAAGTGTACTAGTGTAACTCTATGTTTCAAGACAAAACAATACCAAGCTACACTACAACCATGCCAATGGTTTGTCCAAAACCATCTTAGTTGTGAGCCTCTACTTATATTTTACAAGGGACTGATAACATGATCTTCTGTGCCACACCAAGCACCATGTTATCTACAATGTAAAATATTAGACAATATGCACACACACATATAATAAATATATAAAGTGCAAACAATGATCATGTGATTCTTATTCCAAAATAAAATGTACTAGAGCCAAATGGAGCAACACCAGATTGATATATATGAGATGGTGCGGACCATGACCCTGGGTCAGTAGCCCCCACCACCTCCAGGAGATGGCTTCAGAGACGTTAGCTAGGCGAGGATTAGGAATTTTTTTTTTGTTTTCGTAGTGATGTCGAGAGTTTATCTTGAACATCTATTTTGATTGTAGAACAAAATTTCTTGTTGAATGAAATCCCTTGTTTTCTGATTGTAGAACAAAATCATGTGTCTTTGTCTGATTGTGTGGGTGTTAATGTGTTTACATACTCTATTTTGCCATGTCATGACATCATGTTTTCTTTTATCATATAAAATTTCATGATATTGCTTAGGATTACTTTTAATGTCATGTATGCTTCAGTTATATTTTATACCATGACATCATGATCATTGGCCATGTTTATTTATGATTATCACTTATGCCATGATCATTCATGCATTAATTAAAATTGAGTTAAGGACTATGACATGATTTGAAGTCTCATGTATAAGGGAGTCAAATAGAGTGCCTAGAAAATGCATGAAGTCATAACAACCCTAATTCCACATCTCACAATCACATTGACTTGTGTGTGTTTTATACACCCTAGATACATGTGAGATGTTAGGAAAATAAGTTAAGTTCAAGGTGCATAGATGTTGCATCTAGATTAACTTAAACTTATTTCAATCATAAATATGAATCATGAGGAAAGCTAATGTACAAGTCAAGTACATCTAGCCAATAGTCCATAGTTCAAAATAGGTTTTCAAAATCATTTTAAAATCCTTTTAGAAAACCTTGGTGGAGTCTATCTATTGATAGCAATCATCATTGAAGAAGTTGATACAAAGTAGATCAAAAGCATTAAAGTTTTAATGGTTTTTGAACTTTGTATCAAACTCCTATTTTTTATGAGTATTTTATTTTCAAACTATTTTTCACGCATTATATTCCATGTAAGTAAAGTGCATATGAAATTTCAAAAATTTTCAAAATACTTATATTTACTTACACATTTTCACACTTCATTTTTGAAAACCTGATTTCTGAAAATCAGGGATCAGTCGACTGCTAAAGATTATCGGTCGATTGATGATGATTTCAGTCGACTGTTATATGGAAGAGTCGATTGATAGGCTGATTTCGGGTAAACAAGGATGTTTAACCCATGTTTCAGCTAGTTAGGGTTCCCTAATGACTCCTAACCCTAAGATATACTTTGGGAAGCATTAGAAAGGGTGAAAATCCATTGGATATGAATTACGAGAGTTGTTAGGGTGATGTATCAAATTTAAGGTGTGAGAAAGTTCAATGTTGAACTTTGAACCTTATTTTTGATGGTTTAGAGTTTTTATTGGCATAGGGACTTCCCAAGGACATTATTGGTGCAATTGTCAAGGGAGAGCAAGCCTTTAGGGGGAGGTATCCATCATGGGATGATGGATGTTATTTTTTCTCATGAGGGGGAGAAATGGAAATTTGAGATGCCCAATTTTGAAATTGGGAGACTTCATAGGAGTGCCTTTCTTAAGTGATATGGGACTTATCACTAGGAAGAGTGAAGGCATCCTAGGTGTTTTGGACCAAGGGGGAGATTGTAAGATCTCATTGGGATATGAGACATTGACCTCCTTGGGAGAACCTTTTTAATGTATGTCAAAAAGGGGGAGAATGTATGGAATTACCAATTTGGGATAATTAATAAGGGAATTTGAGTTAGGGGCCAAACTCAAGGGTGTTTTTGTCAAACATCAAAAAGGGAAAGATTTTTGATGCAATCGGCCCAGGTCACGATTGACCAAACTCGAGTTTGACACGAGCGATGTTTTGATGTTCGAGAAAAACATATGACAATGTGATTGTAATGGTAAAGTCCAAGTTGTTGGTGCAGGAGCACCAGATGATGGAACTTGTGTTTTGATTATTGCAAAGGCGCAAAGTTAAGATTACATCGTTATCTCACGAGCTGAATCGAGTGTGCAGAAAAGTTCTAAAGCTGGAGCTGAAGGCTAGCGACACCCGGAGGAAGACGCAGTGGTCGGGCGACACTCGAGTGACTTCCGAGGGAGCTGAAGGAATCGAGTGGAAGGCTGGAAGCGAGAGCTACAAAGTAAGTATCGAGGTAAGCTCGTGTGTGTGAGCATAAGTGAGGTCGTATCCTCCTTACGGGGATGGTCTTAAGCGTAGATCCGACCAAAGATATCCCATGGATGGTCTAGGTCGAGATCGGAAAGTCGGCGACCGTCGAAATTATGTTTTTGTTGAGCTAACTTTGACATGCAGCAAGCATCAGTCAACTACCAGCTTGGAGAACTTTACTGCCATCCATCAGTCGACTGCCTGCGATCAGCACTCGACTGATGTTGCCATCAGTTAATTGATGATGGCAATCAGTCGACTGATGGTCAAGGATCAGCTTCGAGGAGTCAAGCCTTATCACCTCATTCCAAGGAGCTTTGTGCCCATTTGTGATTGGTTGAAGACCCATTCGATGAGGGGCTCAAAGGCTATAAAAGGAGGGCTTGTCCTAGGGTTTTTCATCAATTCAAAATCTTCCAAGTGCTTCCGATATGCTACAAGTCTCCGACATCCCTACGACGAAGCGCTGTCGAGACGATGACTCAAGCTCCAAGATTCATGTATTTAAATGTTATTGGTATATGCTTTAATTTGTATAAGTTATTCTTTTTATTTTGAGCTTTAAATCGTATCAAGGAGAGGGGGAGTGTCCCTCTACCTTGAGTCCTTCTTGAGTTTTGTATTCGTTTAACTCCTACCTCCAACGAGGAGGAGTTCGTTTAGTGTTTGCCCTCCGTGCATGGTCAAGGACCACTAGGGCCTTGGAGTAGTAGCTGTAGGCTATGAACCAAGTAAAAAACTCATTGTCTCTTTTTTTTAGATTTACTTTATGCTGTGTTTACTCGTGTCTCAACAAACGATTTCGAAAAAGGGTTTTATCGCTATTCACCCCCCCTCTAGCGATCCGCTCAATCCAACAATTGGTATCAGAGTCGGGGGCGCTCAGATTCGGTGCAACCACCGGTCGAGCATTTTTCTTTTCGTATTTATTGTTTTAAGATTTCTCCCACACTACTAATGCAAGACCAAGTCTTGGTACATAGTTTTTGGTTGTGTATTTGCAAGTACTAATCGCCTTCGGAGTACCTCACGATCAAACGAGCATAACTTTTGCTACAACTGGACTCACAAAACATTCTACCCACCAAATCGAAGCTCTCTGAGAGATATACACTTCTTATGGGGGTTTACCCCCATAACAATCTGTTTTTATCCCCAGAAATTGACATTTAGTACCCTTTCGGGGACATCAAAGGTTGTGAGTACTTACTTTTTGTTTAGTCTCTTATCTCTTTGTTTAAATTTCTATTTCTCGTTTGTTTTTTTTTATTTCCCACACCACTAATCCAAGACTTGAGTCTTGGAAAGTTTTTTTTGTGTTTTTTTTTGTGTGTGCAAGTTTTTCTTTATGGCCCACATTGAGGGGTACAACACCACCCAACCTCCGTTCTTTAGTGGAGATGATTTCCATTATTGGAAAGGTCGGATGGAGTGTTTTCTAAAAACACAAGTCGAGTCTTGGATAATCATCCAAACTGGCTTTGCTCTACCCACCAATGATCAAGGAGAGCCCTTGGATTTTAACAAGTGGACAAATACAACCAAGAGGCAAATCGATGCCGATGCAAGAGCAACCCAAATATTGCAATGCGACTTGTCCAAAGAGGAGCTCAACCGCATCGGACTCTTCATTAGCGCAAAGGACCTGTGGAAAAAATTAATCGAGATACACGAAGGAACGTTCGATGCAAAGTATGTAAACGTAACCTTCTTTTCAATAAATTGTATAACCTTAAGATGCAGGAACATGAGATGGTGATGCAACTACACGCCCGCGTCCAGGACATTGTCAACGGCCTACACACCATCGGACACAAGGTCGAAAACTATGACCACCTAAGGTATGTTCTTAATTCATTTCCTAGGACTACCTTGTGGGCATCCATGGTCGATACCTACAAGGTCTCTAAGGACCTTTCGAAGCTTAGGTTAGATGAATTATTTTCCGAGTTTGAACTTCACGAGCAAACTAAAATGGTCCGAGCCGAGAGAGGTATTGCTCTACTTGCAGGACAAAGAAGCAGGCCATCTACCAGACAAGAAGATGGTCTCGAACCCGAAGATGAATCAGAGTCTGAATCCAAAGAGGTGGAGGCAATAGTGAACGTAGTGCGGAAGATCGTTCGGAGGGAAAGGAGGCTACTAAAGAACCAAAAGAGGGCACAATTCAAATCAAATCAAAAGAAGGCTTTTCATGCAACATGGGACAACGAAGAAGGCGTCGGCATAGCATGCATGGCAAGACCCGAAGAGTCCGAGTTAGAGTCCGAATCTGAATCAAACTACAACACCGACTCCGAACTCGAGGACTACTTCGAGAAGAAACTCAAAGCCGGACCGAAAGAGAAAATTAAAGTTAGCCGCTCACTAATTCATACACTTTACAATACGATTAAATTGCTAACTAGGAAATTAGCTAAATCCGAGTCTAGGGTCGAGTCCTTTGTTGAGGAGGTTGAAACCCTCAAACAAGAGACACACCTAAACTCTTCGACTAGTCGAGTTCAAGAGGAGGACTCAACTCGAGTTGAAAAACTCAAAGAAGAGAACTCTCTCTTGAAAGGGCGAGTCCAAGAGCTTGTAACTAAGTTGAACAAGTTCTTGATGGAGTCCAAGAATCTTAACCGACTTCTTGGAACTCAGAGAGCCGTGTACAATAGAGCCGGACTCGGATATAGCTCGAAGACTACGAATAGATCTTACATGTCTATCGTAAACCGTAGTCATCATCAAGTCCAAGAGTGGGTCCCGAAAACCTTATTAAACTCACATATAAGGACCAATAGGTTTTGGATTCCCCAGGATCAAGTTCATTACTTGACCAGACCATACTGGTTCAATGATCCAGGGGGAGCTAATACCAAAATAGTATATCCGACAACCTAAACCTCTTATTTTCTTTAGAATGGTTAGATAGGACTATAACTCATCAATGCTTGATAACATAGTACCAAGATGTGGTGAGATGATAGTACACTAGGAAAATAGAGTCTTGTGTATTCGAGCTAGATAAGGCGTATCTAGTTCGGTTCACTTGACCGAGTGGAACTAGCTGAAGCTACCTCGCCGTATCCTAGACTAGTTAGACCAGGAAGTGGTCTTAGGTGAGTCAAGTTACTACTTTCTCGAAATTGGATTTGTCTAAGGAAGTGGTCATTTTTTCGATCAAAGAAGGCCCCTGTGCCTCGCCACGACCTAGAAGCCAAGATCTTGAAAAAGTGACTTGATGAGCTTAGGGTCAAATCCGAATCTAACACAAGGTTGACCAATTTCAAATCATTAAAACTTAATCAAGATAAAATTGGAATCATCTCACACAACATATAAGGTGAACCACTTCTAAGACATGGGTGAGATGAATAAGGAACAATTTCAATTTACATAATCCTTTCAAAAATGTTATCTATTTTTCAAACTATCGAGCTTAAACATTTACTTATACTCGGACAAAACTCTAAATATACAACCTTCTAGGTCAATGTTTAGTGCCCCCTAACTCTTCTATACCTTATATACTTGATTAAGGGGGAGAGCAAATTAACCCTAAGGGTTATATATTTTCAAAAGTTATTAGCGTATACATATCTTGAAACTCAAAGCTAATTTTATAAGTATTTTGAAAATCAAATTAGTCTCAAGACTTATATTGTTGGTGCAGAGGGTTATACCTCGAACCAAATTAAATCGAGACACATGCTTGGACTCATGTTAGATAATCTTTACATATTGTTATGCATGCTACTTTTTTTTGTTAAAAACCCCTACTTTTTATATAAAACCCCAAATCTTTTTTGATTTATGGCAAAAGGGGAAGAAGAGCACAAGTTAAGGGGGATAACAAAAATTTAAAACACAAGTTAAGGGGGAGAACACAAATTTAAAATTTTTAAGATGAACTTTGTCATAAAACTCACCTAAGGTTAAGGGGGAATCGATTATAATGAGTGCATCTTTTACATTTACTCATTTTCCACATTTTTCCTTAACTTTGTGTAAGTTTGTCATAGATAAAAAAGGGGGAGATTGTTGGTGCAGGGGGACCAGATGATCGAACCTATGTTTTGATTATGGCAAAGACGAAAAGTTAAGATTACATCCTTATCTCACGAGATGAATCGAATGTGCAGAAAAGTGCTAAAGCTAGAGCTGAAGGCTAGTGACACCCGACGAAAGCCGCAATGGTCGGGTGACACTCGAGTGACTTCGAAGGGAGCCAAAGGAATCGAGTGGAAAACCAGAAGTGAGAGCTACAAAGTAAGTATCGAGGTAAGCTCATGTGTGTGAGCATAAGTGAGGTCGTATCCTCCATACAGGGATGGTCTTAAGCGTAGATCCAACCAAAGATATCCCATGGATGGTCTAGGTCGAGATCGGGCGGTCGGCGACTGTCGAAATTATGTTTTTGTTGAGATAACTTTGACTTGCAACAAGGATCAGTCGACTGCCATGAATCAATCGACTGCCCACGATCAGAACTCGACTGATGCTGCCATCAGTCGACTGATGATGGCCATTAGTCGACTGATGGGCAAGGATCAGCTTCGAGGAGTCCAGCCTTATCACCTCTTTCCAAGGAGCTTTGTACTCAATTGTGATTGGTTGAAGACCCATTCTATGAGGGCTCAAAGGCTATAAAAGGAGGGCTTATCCTAGGGTTTTTCATCAATTCAAAAGCTTCCAAGTGCTTCCGATATGCTACGAGTCTCCGACATCCCTACGACGAAGCATTGTCGAGACGATGACTCAAGCTCCAAGATTTAAGTCTTCAAAAGTCATCGGTATAAGCTTTAATTTGTATAAGTTATTCTTATTATTTCGTGATTTAAATCGTATCAAGGAGAAGGGGAGTGTCCCTCTACCTTGAGTCCTACTTGAGTTTTGTATTCGTTTAACTCCTACCTCCAACGAGGAGGAGTTCGTTTAGTGTTTTGCCCTCCCTGCGTGGTCAAGGATCACTAGGGCCTTGGAGTAGTAGCCGTAGGCTATGAACTAAGTAAAAAACCCATTGTCTCTTCTGTTTTAGATTTACTTTCCATTGTGTTTACTCGTGTCTCAACGAACGATTTCGAAAAAGAGTTTTATCACTATTCACCCCCCCCTCTAGTGATCCACTTGATCAAACACAAGTCATGGGTACTTGGCATGGAAAGTCCAACATGGGTTGGCAAGGAAAGTCCAAGCATGGGTCTTGGCAAAGGAAAAGTCTCAGCATGGGTCTTGGCATGGAAAGTCCAACATGGGTTGGCAAGGGAAAGTCCAAGCTTGCGTCTTGGCATTTTGAAAGTCCAAGGGGAATATTAGCGGCGTAAAGTCTAAGAGTGGAGTCTTGGCAGCATAAGTCTAATGGTTGGCGACATAAAGTGCAAGCGGCAGTCTTGGCTGCATAAGTCCAATGTGCCTTGGTGGTGTAGACACCGTTAGCATGACAATAACTGATAGAAGCACCTGAAGGCTAGCGTATGAATGAACAAGTCATGGATGACATGGAGGGATCCAATAGGCGTGAGGTAGACGGAGGTGGCTAGAAGGTTTAGGTCTAGGCTACGGGTGGTCTAGCAAGTGGGGGCACCATACTTGGGTTAAAACCTCATGTTTTAGGTATATTAGTCGACTGGTGTGAGTCAACTAGGGTTTGACTGCGGAAAGTGCCCTGACAGTCGACTGCCAGAGGTGGATAGTCCACTGTTGGCCTGAGCAGTCAACTGATGGTCATAATTTCGAGCACAGAAGGTTCTCTAATCGAGTGATCGGCTAGAACACTCGACTGATTGAGCCATTAGTTGACTGATGGTGTATCCGTTGGACTTATCCGATGTGGTTCATGCCATTGTGAGACAATGGATACAAGGGCAGTCTATTGATGGTCACGATCAGTCGACTACAAGGCAAAATCTAGCCCAGGGAGCAACTTTAAAGGGAGCTTGTGGAGGAAAGATTTGGTACCGGTTCTTGTACGTGTTTAGGGCGATTTGTTGCTGCAAATCAGGGTCTCTAAGTGAAATTCAAGCAACCAAAGATCAAGCAATCAAAAGAGCATTTGTAAAGTATTTTTCCTTTACTTCTAGTGTATTTCATATTTGTATTTGCTTGTATCTATTTGTCTACTATTGTAATCACTTGTACGAGGTTTTTCCACCTCTGGATTGTTTCGAGAAGGAGTTTATTTGATTAGTGGTGTTGTACGCATCACTAGAGCTCGTTTGAGCTTCATCCGTGGAGTAGTAACCATTCAGTTCCGAACCACGTTATATCTTCGTGTTGTGATCGTGTTTGTGTGTTTGCATTGTATTATTTCTATTTCCACTGCGTACTAATATATTTGTAGCAAGCATGATCGAATTCCATCATCCTACGACGAACGAACTATTCACCCCCCTCTAGCGGCCACAAAGGTTCATACACATCCAGCCTCCATCAAAAACCATTTCTATGGATATCGACCCGCTTAGGGAGATGGATTGTGGAGTGGGTGATAAGCAAATTTATGATTCAGCTACTCCACAGGACTCCTATGAACCATTTTTCTATGATGTGATTTTGGACATTAATGGATGTGGATACATTGATGAAGTTGCTGTTGTGTCAGATGTTGAGGATGATGACATGGGAGTGGTGGATAGATGGACACCCCCGGACTGGACACTCCCACCTGAGATAGAGTCTCCAACAAGAATGGTGTTGATTAAGGCTCTGATAGGAAATGCAATATCCAGCCCCCAAGCTGGAAACTTCTATTGAATCACCTCTGACCTCCAAAGAAGACATATAAGAAGGTGATCATATTAGAGGGAGCAACACAAGACTATTCTGATCACATGAAGGAGGTGCTCACTTTCTCTTGATCCATCCCACCTTTGACGTGGATTTTACTTCTAAACCATCTTCAACTGCCGGGGAGGACTTTTACTCCACTCCTAGCTTGGATCCTCTTACTAAACTGCCTCCAACCAGTAAGACCTCAGCGGAGTTTGCTCCATCTTATCTTCTTTTATGTTCATTGTATATACATTTCTTTTACTTTATTTGTTTTTGTTTTACTTGTTATGTTTCATTTGTTGAGTTTTTATTTTGTCGGTGTTTTGAAATAAATTTTCTATGCATTCCTTTATATCATCTTAGAAGTCATGAAAGCTAGTTAAATTTGATTGTTGACTTTCGGAGATTTATTGTCATGAAGGGATTATTTGATTGCATATGGTTACTAGTTGTTGATGGATTTTGTGTTGATATATTGAGATGACTTTTTTTTATTCCTAGAGAAGATTGTGCCTATTTTTATTGCTTGTGTGTGGTGCACTTGTGGTTATTGTAACTCTAGAACTTGCTTTGATTCTTTCAAGACCACTTAACCATAGGTTTGCATGATTACTATGAAGGCGGTCTCACATGTTTCCCTTTACTTATTTTATTGCCACATGCTTACTGAATAATATGTTGGATCGAGAAGCGTCGCTAGAGGGGGGGGGGTGAATAGCGATCGTAAATCTTTCGTTCGAATTCGTTCGTTGATACACAAGTAAACGAGTAAGCTCAGCGGAAAATAAATGAACACGTTTATTTTACTTGGTTCACAACCCAGCGGTTGCTACTCCAAGGCCCTATCGGTCCTAGACCGCGTACAGAGGGCAAAACACTATAACGTCTCCTCCTCGTTGGAGGTAGGAGACAACGATCACAAAACCGAATATACAAGGATGAGGCAACAAGCCTACCTTACCTTGTTATGAAGAAAAACAAAGAATACAATATCAAAAATATTACTTGATTCTGCTGCCGACGAAGAAGATCGAAACTTGGCGTTGCGTCTGTTGGCGGATATGCTCTTAGGCTCCCATGTCCCCGGATTAAAATTTTCACTAATGAAAACTAATCCGGATGGGATGAGTTTCCTAGGCACAACCAATTCGTCGTCGTGCTAACAACTTGAGCGATCGCTTGAACAAACTAGTTGTTCAAGCAACACAACTCTTCTAGTTGGATAGCCGCGGAAGAGACGACGCACGGATCGCCGGTTTTTGTGTTTCTTATTCGGGGTCCATGATTATACAAATACATGAAAATGCAAACTAGTATAATCAACATATACTAACATAAAGAACATAAGCTAGCATATCAAATAAGAACATGAAAAGAACAATAATAAAAGTTGTGAAACTTTTATACCTCTTGATCTTCTATCGTATGTCCTAACCTCCTTGTAGACTTCGTGTGGGCGAAGATCCTCCACAAGTTGAAGCATCCTAGATCTTCTTCAATCCAAAGAAAGAAGAACTCTCTTTCCCTTCTTGCTTAAGCCAACCACCAATCCACAAAGGATTGATGCCGCCGGCCCCAAGAATAGAGAGAACAAAATGGAAACAAAACTCTTCTCTTATCTAGGACCAACCATCAAGCTCCAAGCATGATGTTTGCCGCCGGTCCAAAGAGAAGATGGAATGGAGTATGGAAGCCAACCGAAAGAGAAACACCAAGGGTATGGGCGCCGGCCAACACTTGGAGAAAGGAAAGGAAAACAATCCTCCTCCTTGTTGCCGCCCAAACCCTAGACAAAGCTTTCCTAATTTCCGGCCAAGGATGAAGGGAAGGAGAATAGGTTGAGCTCCGGTCAAGGTATAGGGAACATGGATAGTGGCCGGCCAACACTTAGAAGGAAGAAGAAAAAGATCTTCATCTCCATGTTGCCGCCCACCCTAATCCCAAAACCCTAACCCTAGCCGCCCAACCCCAATCCTATCCCATCTAGGTTTTGGTTGCCGCCCAAGGGAAGCCATCCTAATTCCATCCAACCTAAGCCATAGAAGGAAAGGAAAAACTTGGGCGCGCCAAACCAAGGAGGAAAAGGGGGAAAGGGTTGCCGGCCATCAATGGGAAGAAGAGGAAGCCTTGCCGCCCAACACAATGAACCAAACCCTAACCCTAATCTCCTTTTCTTTCTTGCCTCCCAAGCCACCTTGTTTCAATTAGGTTTTTCATCTCATCTTGCCGCCCAAGCCTAAGCCCATATATATAGAGTTAGGTTTAGGCCTTGTTTTAATCTCCTCCATTGGTTCTAGAGATTTAATCTCAATCGTCGGATCTAGAGATTTAATCTCAACCGTCGGATCTAGAGATTTAATCTCAACCGTCGGTTCTAGGGTTTTAATCCCAACCATCAAATCTAGAGATTTAATCTCCACCGTCGGTTCTAGGGTTTTAATCCCAACCATCGTATCTAGAGATTTAATCTCAACCGTCGGTTCTAGGGTTTTAATCCCAACTGTCGGATCTAGAGATTTAATCTCCACCGTCGGTTCTAGGGATTTAATCCTAACCGTCGGATCTAGAGATTTGTTTTCCATCATTTGATCTAGACTTCATGAGGTTTATATTAGGCTACGATAGGGACCATGAGGAGGAGTTGGGTCTTGGCCACCCGATGGATTCGGAACCACACAAACTTGATCCATCAATGATGTTCCATTCCACTAGAGGATCATCATCGAACTACCTCACCAACCCCATAAATTAATATGGGCTACATATATTATTTGTACATCCATCTCCCCGTGTTTAAGACATCGAATGTCCGTCAATTAATTGATTTACTGACCATCAATTAATTAACATCTAACTCCTCGAGTAGTACCACTCAACCTTATCATCATGTTGACTAAGTCAACCTGCAGGGTTTACATGATGAACCTTATGAGCTCCTCAAGGGGACATCATCAACCTAATACATAGGACACGGATTCCTCCTATAATCAACGACACACCATGTAAATAATATCATTTCCCAACTTACCGGGCATATTGATTTAATCCATAGAAATCTCACCCTCTGGTAAATCAAAGAAATAAATACTAAGTACATGTGTCCGTTATTATATCGGGATTAAGAGCATGTACAACATAATATCCGAGGTCCGATTCAATTATGTAGTCAGTAACAAATTGAATCACCTCTATATCGGTCTTGCTCAATACACCTAAGTGTACTAGTGTAACTCTATGTTCAAGACAAAACAATACCAAGCTACACTACAACCATGCCAATGGTTTGTCCAAAACCATCTTGGTTGTGAGCCTTTACTTATATTCTACAATGGACTGATAACATGATCTTCTGTGCCGCACCCAGGCACCATGTTATCTACAATGTAAAATATTAGACAATATGCACACATATAAATATAACGTGCAAACAATGATCATGTGATTCTTATTTCAAAATAAAGATGTTCATACAAAAGAGCTAGGCTTTGATACATCCCAACAATCTCCCACTTATACTAAAAGACTATCTTGTCATCATCATATCACATACATCTGATTCCCCTCCCCTCCACATGCCTATCAAAGCTCTCGCCAGAAGGGCCTTAGTGAAAGGGTCTACCAGGTCATCCTCTGATGCAATCTAGGCGACAGCAACTTCTACCTCCTTTACGATTTCTCATATCAGGTGGTACTTGCACTCTATGTGTTTACTAGCCTTATGGGCTCATGGTTCCTTCGAGTTTGCAACTGCACCATTATTATCACAATTAATTGTGATAGTTCTGGGAAAACCAGGAATCACATCCAAGTCCATCAGGAAGTTCCTGAGCCACACAGCTTCTTTGCCTGCCTCATAGGCTGCCACATACTCAGCTTCGATGGTGGAGTCCGCCATGCATTTCTGCTGGACACTCCTCCATACAATGACTCCACCTCCCAAAGTAAACACAAAACCTAAGGTAGACTTACTGTTATCCTTATCTGATTGGAAATCGCAATCCATGCAACCCACAGGGAGTAATTGGTCTGCCCGGTAAACTAGCATATAATCTCTAGTCCTTCTCAGGCACTACAATATATGCTTTACCGCAGTCCAATGTCCCTGTCCTGGATTACTCTGATATCTGCTGACCATGCCTACGGCAAAGCAGATATCTGGTCTCGTACATAGCATACATTAGGCTTCCTACTGCCGAAGCATAAGGAACCGCCTTCAGCTCCTTTATCACCTCAGATGATCTAGGACACATCTCCTTAGATAAAGTAACTCCATACCTGAAAGGTAGAAAACCCTTCTTGGAGTTTTGTATGCTAAAACGATCCAAAACCATGTCTATGTATGAAGCTTGGGATAAGCACAACAACCTTGATCCCCAAGGTTGTGACCCACTTCTCCCAAGTCCTTCATATCATACTGTTTGAACGACCATACCCTTACGTCTGATAACACTCTGATATTGTTGCCAACTACCAAAATATTATCTACGTATAGTACAAGAAATACCACTACGTTTCCGTCACATCTCTTGTATACACAAGACTCATCCAGACTTTGAATAAATCCATAAGTCTGGATTTACCTCATCAAAGCGGATGTTCCAAGACCTCAAAGCTTGCTTCAGTCCATAAACGGACCGATTAAGCTTATATACAATATGCTCTTTACCCTTAGCAATGAATCCCTCTGGTCGCTTCATGTAGATGGATTCCTCAAGACTTCCACTAAGGAATGCTGTCTTGACATCCATCTGTCACGCCTCATAATCCATATGAGTTGCTATGCATAAGAACTCCCAAACCTGTCTTGAATCCATAGATTCAATCTCGATTCATTGCACTTTGCAAAGATGCTATTTATATCTTGGATTGCCTTCGTCAGATGTCTAGGATCAAAGTTCATGTTTACTATGAACCAAATCAGAAGATTTATCCAAAAACATGAATCTGAGAGGCTGTCTCACAACCCTCCCACTATGACGAGATATCATCTATGTATCCTCTGTTACACGCGGTGCAGTGACATGTGGTATATCCTCTTGTACCGGTAGTACTAAAGAAGTGACTTCCCTTTTAACTCCTCCAGAACAATTCTACCCTTGGGCTTGTGGCTCATCACATAGTCTTCCTCTAGAAATCTGGCGTTCGTCTTAACGATCACCCTCTGATCTCTAGGACTACAAAACAAGTCAGAATAACTCATCATCGATCTAATCATCTCCATAAGAGTCCTATTCCTTCGTACTGCTACACTGTTCTGCTGGGGTGTGCCAGGTGCAGTCAATTGGGATTGAATCCCAACCTCTGATAAGTAGTTCCTAAACTCTCCCAAGAGGTTGTCACCACCATGATCAGATCGTAGTGTCATCCATATCTTGAATAATCATCTATGAAAGAGACGAAATATTCAAGATTACCTCTTGCCTAGATAGTCATAGGACCTCACAAATCAGAATGAACCATTTCTAACAAATCTTTGGCTCTATACCCCTTAGCCTTAAAAAGGCCTCTTGGTCATCTTACCCTCCAAGTAAGATTCGTAGGTTGGGAGATCCTCCACCACTAATGAACCCAAAGGTCCATCAGCTATCAACCTTTGAATTCTGCTTAGGTTAATGTGACCAAGCCTAAGAAGCCAAAGATATGTTTGGTTCATCTTCGAAGGTTCTTTTCTCTTATTGGAATTAGAAGATGAGTTATTAACTTCTATTTGCATCGTAGAGCTTGTGGTTCAAGTTATAAATTTCCTATCTATGTACTGAATAGATAATGTCCCTATTCCTTTTATAACAAATCATCATGAAAAGAAATAGATTATCCATCCAAAAACTATTTAGAAACCGAAATCAATTCTTTCTAAATAAGGGTACATAAAGGAAATTCTTAAGAACCAAAAACCTTTATTTTTCTCAAAAGATAAATAAAACATCTCCCACTGCAATAGCCGCCATCTTCATGGCATTGCCCAAGTAAATGGTACTATCCTTTAGCTAGTCATCTGGGTTTCAGAACCCTGCAAAGTATTGCAGACATGATTAGTGGCTCTCGTATCTACACACCAGGTGTCGGTAGATAACACTGCTAACCATGTTACAACGACTAGACCAAAAGATATACTTTTGTTCTGTTTTGGATTGGGACAGTCCTCCTTCCAATGTCCATCCTGCTTGTAAGTGAAGTACTTGACTTTCGGCTTCTTCACTCCTCCCTAAGATCCTCCCACCACATTTTCTCCACCTTGTTTCTCCTTCTTCTTGCCTTTCGGCTTAGAAGTAGAAACCTTTTTGAGCAACCATGGCTTGAGGATACTCTTCGAAGAGTGCATACTATACTTCCTAGCAGATAAGACAATATCTGGATTCCTTTCCAATCAACATTATTTGGGTACAGTAAGTTTATTTCCTTTAGTATCGCAGTAAGTGGACTGAAAGTCAATTATGAAAATCCTAAGAATCACATAGATCATTACTTTAGATTTCAAAAAATTATTGATTCCTCAAACAATAAAATTTTGAAATCAACCAACACCTCAAAACACCGAGAATATCGCATGCCACGCAGTGTGGACGTATACGAATTCTACATTTGTAAGAGGAGGTTTTACCCATTAATTTTATTATCCTGTCAACCTTACTTTTTGACAAATAAAATTAATAGTTGGTTCCTCTTTGGCCCTACAAATAAAAGCAGTGACTCCGATGGGGAGGATACTTTATATTTGCATCTAAGTGTGCACTATTACACGATACTAAGGGACTTATTTCGGATTATGTGCCTTACCGCTGTGGAAGTACACACACTCCTAGATAATTTCCTATAACCATTCTTTGACCAAGTGATCCGCAAACAAACTCATCCGCAGGGAGGAAGGCACTCAGAGCCGACACGCAAGTTTGTTGCATCACACGTCAAATTGTAATGGAGGCCGCGGGAATTAATTAAAATATCCCTCTCCCACTTAGTAAATTGAAAATGAGGAATTTTCAAGCACACACAACATGCATATAAAACAAATCAGCAATAAATATGGAAAAATCAGAATTTTTCCAACTATTATGGCATTGTTCTCCAATATGTGTCCCGTCGTGTCGCCACCTGATCCGCTCCTCCTACGCCATGTACGAGCCATCCGGAGATCCGAGCCGAGAATAAAACCTATTTTATTTTACATCCATCGATCCTATACTCCACGAGGGAGTGTACATGAAATCTAGATCGAAAGTAAAATAAAATAAAGAGTGGCTAAACAATGTCGTATTCAATTACAAAAATTAAATACTAATTTAGCCTCGTCAACCCCGAGGATTCAAATAATACACATACACTCATATAGCCATAATAGTTGGATCTTATGCCTGCAACCAAAAAGTTAGCCTACGCACATCCTACTATTATCCGGCATACACAATATATGATAAGTGCGTGAAAGTAACCGAATCCAAAACACATAAAACCGGAAACCGTGGCTCTGATACCAATTGTTGGCGGATATGTTCTTAGGCTCCCATGTCCCCGGATTAAAATTTTCACTAATGAAAACTAATCCGGATAGGATGAGTTTCCTAAGCACAACCAATTCATCGTCGTGCTAACAACTTGAGCGATCGCTTGAACAAACTAGTTGTTCAAGCAACACAACTCTTCTAGTTGGTTAGCCGCGGAAGAGACGACGCACGGATCGCCGGTTTTTGTGTTTCTTATTCGGGGTCCATGATTATACAAATACATGCAAATGAAAACTAGTATAATCAACATATACTAACATAAAGAACATAAGCTAGCATATCAAATAAGAACATGAAAAGAACAATAATAAAAGTTGTGAAACTTTTATACCTCTTGATCTTCTATCGTATGTCCTAACCTCCTTGTAGACTTCGTGTGGGCGAAGATCCTCCACAAGTTGAAGCATCCTAGATCTTCTTCAATCCAAAGAAAGAAGAACTCTCTTTCCCTTCTTGCTTAAGCCAACCACCAATCCACAAAGGATTGATGCCGCCCGCCCCAAGACTAGAGAGACCAAAATGGAAACAAAACTCTTCTCTTATCTAGGACCAACCATCAAGCTCCAAGCATGATGTTTGCCGCCGGTCCAAAGAGAAGATGGAATGGAGTATGGAAGCCAACCGAAAGAGAAACACCAAGGGTATGGGCGCCGGCCAACACTTGGAGAAAGGAAAGGAAAACAATCCTCCTCCTTGTTGCCGCCCAAACCCTAGACAAAGCTTTCCTAATTTCCGGCCAAGGATGAAGGGAAGGAGAATAGGTTGAGCTCCGGTCAAGGTATAGGGAACATGGATAGTGGCCGGCCAACACTTAGAAGGAAGAAGAAAAAGATCTTCATCTCCATGTTGCCGCCCACCCTAATCCCAAAACCCTAACCCTAGCCTAACCCCAATCCTATCCCATCTAGGTTTTGGTTGCCGCCCAAGGGAAGCCATCCTAATTCCATCCAACCTAAGCCATAGAAGGAAAGGAAAAACTTGGACGCCGGCCAAACCAAGGAGGAAAAGGGGGAAAGGGTTGCCGGCCATCAATGGGAAGAAGAGGAAGCCTTGCCGCCCAACACAATGAACCAAACCCTAACCCTAATCTCCTTTTCTTTCTTGCCGCCCAAGCCACCTTGTTTCAATTAGGTTTTTCATCTCATCTTGCCGCCCAAGCCTAAGCCCATATATATAGAGTTAGGTTTAGGCCTTGGTTTAATCTCCTCCATTGGTTCTAGAGATTTAATCTCAACCGTCGGATCTAGAGATTTAATCTCAACCGTCGGATCTAGAGATTTAATCTCAACCGTCGGTTCTAGGGTTTTAATCCCAACCATCAAATCTAGAGATTTAATCTCCACCGTCGGTTCTAGGGTTTTAATCCCAACCATCGGATCTAGAGATTTAATCTCAACTGTCGGTTCTAGGGTTTTAATCCCAACCGTTGGATCTAGAGATTTAATCTCCACCGTCGATTCTAGGGATTTAATCCTAACCGTCGGATCTAGAGATTTGTTTTCCATCATTTGATCTAGACTTCATGAGGTTTATATTAGGCTACGATAGGGACCATGAGGAGGAGTTGGGTCTTGGCCACCCGATGGATCGGAACCACACAAACTTGATCCATCAATGATGTTCCATTCCACTAGAGGATCATCATCGAACTACCTCACCAACCCCATAAATTAATATGGGCTCCATATATTATTTGTACATCCATCTCCCCATGTTTAAGACATCGAATGTCCGTCAATTAATTGATTTACTGACCATCAATTAATTAACATCTAACTCCTCGAGTAGTACCACTCAACCTTATCATCATGTTGACTAAGTCAACCTGTAGGGTTTACATGATGAACCTTATGAGCTCCTCAAGGGGACATCATCAACCTAATACATAGGACACGGATTCCTCCTATAATCAACGACACACCATGTAAATAATATCATTTCCCAACTTACCGGGCATATTGATTTAATCCATAGAAATCTCACCCTCTGGTAAATCAAAGAAATAAATACTAAGTACATGTGTCCATTATTATATCGGGATTAAGAGCATGTACACCATAATATCCGAGGTCCGATTCAATTATGTAGTCAGCAACAAATTGAATCACCTCTATGTCGGTCCTGCTCAATACACCTAAGTGTACTAGTGTAACTCTATGTTCAAGACAAAACAATACCAAGCTACACTACAACCATGCCAAGTGTTTGTCCAAAACCATCTTGGTTGTGAGCCTTTACTTATATTCTACAAGGGACTTATAACATGATCTTCTGTGCCGCACCCAGGCACCATGTTATGTACAATGTAAAATATTAGACAATATGCACACATATAAATATAACGTGCAAACAATGATCATGTGATTCTTATTTCAAAATAAAGATGTTCATACAAAAGAGCTAGGCTTTTAGTATACATCCCAACAGCGTCGGCGTTATGACGATGTTGGAGCGTTGGCGTTGTAGGAGCACTTGATGAATAAACTTGATGTAATTTGGAGATGGAATCCTCCCCTCCTTTTATAGACTTTGGCCTCTGAATTTGTCTCCTCTTATTTCGGAACGGATCATGAAGTTGTCCAAATTTTATCGCGAAGTGGCCGCGTCAAACGTTATCCGTTTTGACCTAGCACAAAAGCTGAATCGTCGCCATCAGTCGACTGATGCCTCCCATCAGTCGACTGATGGGCATCAATCGACTGCTCCATTTTCTAGCAGTCGACTTCCAGCTTGGCCACTTCCCTACAATAAGAGGTTAGCTCGAAAAATGATAAATACGACGGTTTTTAACCGTCCGATCTCGACCTAGACCTTCCACAGGAAGTCTTAGTCGGATCGCCGCCTACGGTCATCCCCGTAAAGAGGACACGACCTTACAATCTCTCACTCACACGAGCTTACCTTGATAGTAGCTCTCGCTTCCGGCCTTCCACTCGATTCCTTCGGCTCCCTCCGAAGTCACTCGAGTGTCGCCCGACCACCGCGGCTTCCTCCGGGTGTCGCTAGCCTTCAGCTTTAGCTTTAACACTTTTCTGCACACTTGATTTAGCTCATGAGATAACAATGTAGACTTAACTTTGTGTCTTTGCCATAATCAAAACACATGTTCGATTATCTAGTGCCCCTGCACCAACATAATATTCTAGCTATCATCATGTCATTTTTCTTTCCTTCCATTACTTTCTTCTTTGTTACTCTTCTAGATGTGGAATATTGTATTTTCCATGATGAGTTTTTTCCCAGGATGGACAAGTTTAAGTGTGGGGGAGAGAGAGAATAGCTCAGAAGAATTCAATGTAAGCATAGGCATGTCGTGCTTGATCACATGGATAAGCCGTGTTTTTATTTTTCTAGCTGAGCTTGATGAATTTTTTTTAGAGCATAGGGAAGTGTATTGCATGCCATAAAGAAAAAAATTATAAAAAAAAAGTTGAAAAAAAAACATTTGGCTAAAACAATAATGGAAATAAAAAAATCTTTGACATGTTGTGCAACTTTTTATGTGTGTGATAGTATTTTTGTGATAGACATCCCTTATTGCAACTATTGAGAGATTTATTGTATATCATATATGGATTTGTATTGTGGAAGTTATAGGGGTTGTTTACATGTTTAGTCAATTGTAAAAACCTAGCTTGGATGAAAACTTTTTGGGCATTGCTTTCTTGTACTCATCTATGTAGCATTCCAGTATTTCCATATCTTCTTTCATTTCTTTAGTTATTTTATTTCTTACCTTTCTTTCTTTCCACACATACCATCATTTTTCCTATATTCATGTTTGTTGGTGCAATCGACCCAGGTCATGATTGACCGGACTTGAATTTGACTCGAACAGTATTTTGATGTTAGACAAAACGTATGACATGTGAGTGTCATGGGAAAATCCAAGCATGGGGCTTGGTGTTGGGAAAATCCAAGCATAGGGCTTCGTGTTGGTAAAGTCCAATGTGTAGCCTTGGCATGGAAAATCCAAGCATAGGGCTTGGTGTTGGTAAGTCCAAGTGTGTAGTCTTGGCAATGAGAAGTCTTGAGGACTTGGCAAGGTCACTAGTCTTGTAGGCTCAGGGTCCTTGAGTCGGTGAAGGATGACATTGCGGAAGTCGTGCACTTGGTGCATCCGAGGGACCGCCGGATGGGGAGCGAATGGAGTGAGGCCAAAGGGAAGCAAACTTCAAGGGCAAGACGCGAAGGATGACATTGCGAAGTCATGCGCTTCGTGCATCCGAGGGACGTAGGCCGAGGGAAGAGAGCTTCATTGGGGAACTCCATGAGAGGATGAGGTGGACTTAGCCAAGTGGATAAGATGAAGTGTCAGATGCTCAAACATGATATTTGAGGTTTAACCCGACGGTCAGATGATCAAACAAAGTATTTGTTTGAGGTTTTACCCCACAGCAGTCGACTGGTATAGGTGTCGGTTCAACTGGTCCATGTCGATGGCAATCGACTGGTGTGCGACTAGTGGTTTATGGCCCAGTAGTCGATTGCCAAGGGACGACAGTCGACTCATGAAGGTGAATGCGGGCATAGAACCATTTCGAGTCGACTGATTACCTGGATCACTCAACTAATGGTTCTATTAGTTGACTGATGGTGGATTTGTTGGAACTTATCCAGCGTGTATCGAGTCGTTGTGAGACAATGGCTACAGGAGCAGTCGACTGATGGTCTCGATCAGTCGATTGATTGGCATGAAATTTGCTCGATGCAGGTTATTTAAGGAGCTCGATATGGAGGATTTTGTAACTATTTTTGGGGAGATTTTGGAGGGGAATTGCTGCTGCATTCCAAACCTTAAAGAGCAAACCAAAGCCAGTGATCAAAGCCAAGTGTTTTAAAGTTGTTCTTTACTTGTATTTCATATTGTCTTTGTATTTTTCTTGTAATTTTGTATTACCTGTTGTAATTGCTTGTACAAGGTTTCTCTACCTCCGACTTATTGTCGAGAAGGAGTTTGGTTAGTGATGTGCACATAACTTGACCTCGTTGAGCTCACCCCATGGAGTAGGAACCCTAAAGTTCCAAACCACTTATATCGGTTGCTATTGTGATTGTGTGTTTGTGTTTATTTTTGTATTTCGTATTTGCATTTCCGCTGCGCATATTAACGATCATTGTAGACAAAGCACGCAAGAACGAACGATTTCCATCAAGTACGCGAATTGGGCTATTCACCCCCCTCAAGTCGGCCACCGATCCTCCAATAAGTTGTATCAGAGCAAGGAGTCTGTCATCGGACTCACCGCCGTGACAATCAACAAGATGGTTGGCATCAACATCCAACCACCGAAATTTGAAGGAAAATTTTCTTGGTGGAAGAAACGGATGGAGGTATACTTTGAAAATGATTTTGATACTATGCTAATCATTGAAAATGGTTTTGAAGTGCCTAGGGGTGAACACAACGTGTCGTTAGTAAAATCAAGATGGACCGAGGAGCAACGACAATAATTCAAAACAAATATTAAGGTAACGATTATGGTAGTAAAAGTAATACCTAACAATATTTTGTCTAGGCTAGGTGAATATAAGGATGCTAAGGAATTGTGGGATAAAGTGGTCAAATTCCACAAAAATTCAGAACCAGCAAAGTAGAGAAGGAAGCCGAGGAAGAATATCAATCAACATCCGAGGATGTAGATGAGTTGGAGGAAACCTCCACCTCTCGCATTGAGGGGGAGGAGAGGCAATCCTATATCCTGGAGCAAGAACGAAAAGAAGCATTTACATCCGGGAGAAGTGAAGACCAAGAGGCTTCCACTACCCTAGGTAACTCAAATGCAATTCCTAATAGTAAAGATAATATAATTTGCTTTGAGTGTAGGGAGAAAGGGCATTACAAGAGTAAGTGGCCAAAATTGGCTAAGGAGAAAGTGCCGACACCAAAAGTCAAGGACAAGTCAAAGGATTCCGGAGTCCTCCCTAGGAAAAACAAAGAGCACATTGTGTGCTTCAAGTGCAACCAAAGAGGACACTACCGAAGCCAATGCCCTAGGGGGAGGAAGAAGGGGCAAGAAGGAGCTACACAAGTAGGGAGAGCTTCCAAAGCAAACCCTAAGGTATATTTTAATGCACCTTCTAGTTCTAGGTTTAAAAAGCATGCTAGAAATTATTTTAGTACTCTTGCTATTGTTAATGAAAAGCATGCTAGTAGAAATAATGGATTTTATTGTTTAGGTGCTAATCATGTAAATTTATCTAAGGACAAACCTAGGAATAACAACTCTAGACCGATTTTACCTTGGGAGAGCATTAGGAGGATAGAAGAGAATTTGGACATTAACCCCAAAAAGTCTAGGCATATGCCTAGGAAGTATCCTTCCCAAAAGACCAGTGAAAGATCAAAATTGGGGAAGTTAGAATTAGAAAACTAAGTCTTGAGGTTAAGGCTTGAGAAACTTGAAAAGACCCTAGCAACTATGACAAATTAATTTAAGGGGTCAAACGGTCAAAATCTAGGTCGTAGAAGGCAAGAACCGTACAGGGGTAAGAAAGGTTTAGGTCACAAACCTAACCCCAAGAAGACTTATCATAATGTTCCATTCAATTATGGAACTATTTCTAGGTCTAGGAAAACCAAGGTTAATAGGGAAGTTATCCCTAAGATTAGCCATGGTGTCTGTCTAGTGGCTAAAAATTCAAGAAAATCTAAGGTAGCCACTAAGAAGGTCAAAGGGGGAGTTACCTCTAGAGTTGACCTAGGAAAGACCCAATTGACTAAGGCTTCAAAGCCAAATAGGGTCATTAGGAAGGTATCTAGGGAAGTTATCCCTAGTGAATACCTTGTTAACCCAAGGAGCTCCAATAGGTATTGGGTTCCTTAGAGCGTGATCGATTCACGCTAGATGGGTTAGGGTGTGTCAACCCTAAGTGGATAGGTAGTTAACCTAACCATAGTAGAGTTGACACTTTAGGATGTGCCAATGTGCTTTGAGAAGATGAAAATTGATTAAATTGGCACAATTAGGTCTTAGAAGTCATGGTGTACCATTTTGGGTTTTGGCACACTTGGTAGATTTGGTTAATATGGAAAAATAAACTTAATTCTATCAAATGGCAACTAATGTTAAAATCTAGGTATTCCTATACCTTTACCTTTTATTTGTCATGTTTTGATTTCCATTTAACATGCCATGATGTCAAATTTATGTTTTATCATTGAAAATGTCATGCTTAGGGTTTATTTTTAAATGTCATGTATGCTTAAGTTTATATCACATGTCATGACATCATGATTATATGACACATGCTTATGTTAGTGTCAGTCCTTAGTGTCAATCATGAGATGATTGATTAGGGATCATATGTATCATATTTCATTAATAAAAGGCAAAAATTATTTATTATATTTACTTTATGCATGTGCCAGCTAAAATATATATAATAATGCCCTTGAATAGTATGTTCTAATCTACAATATATCAACTGGTAGAATTGATTATGAGAAGCTGTAGAGAACATTATTCTTAATATTCCTAGTCAAGTATTAATAGACAAGGAAAATATTAATACATTGAGAGTAGCATGTAGGTCAATGGATGACTTGATCTCACAAGTCATGGATATGTGATATCACATTGACACATGGGTATATATATTGGAGAACATATATACTGAATTGACCTGCCATGAGAAAGTGTCATGGATTGTTATATGAGTGTCATATACTTTCTCATGTGACTATTGGTATGAATAGTCCTTAGACCTGAAGTCACTACGGTTCCCTACATAAGGAGTTATGTACTTTGGTATCGTCTAACGTCACACCGTAACAGGGTGCACTATAACGGTGATCACTCGACATGTAACGAATTATGTAGAGGGATGTGAGTGATGTAGATGTGATCTATCCCTCCCATATGACAGGAGTGATATCATTGGCCTCTTGATAGGGTAGGACCAAGAAATGCATGACCATGTTCAAATGAGTCAATATGAGATATTGAGCTCATTTGTTTGAGTGAGTCTACTTAGGGATCAAGAAACATAAAGATTGATAAAGGGATGACACGGTCTATGTCTCATTGATCGATCTAAGATATCAGAGATAGAAGGACACCGTCATACATGATAATAGCCACGAAAAGGCTGTCGGATCTCAACGATCTTGTAACTTGGGTAGCAATGATGTATTGCTAGATGTCGCTCAATGCTTATGTATCTAAAATGGTTTTAGATACATTGCCAATGTTACAAGAGCCTATAGGGTCACACAAAAATGACATTCTATTTTAGAGATGATTTCTTTTAGTTGGACTAAAAGAACAATTTAGCATATGGTCAAGACTTGAGTTAGACACAAACTGATTAAACTTGAGTTAGACTCTAGTTCATCCATGGAAGATGATGCATCATCATGCATGATTAATTTGATTAATCATGCATGGGAATACCAAGGGCCTTGGTATTCATGATGAAGGAGAATATCAAGGGTCTTGGTATTAAGAGTCTTCTTAATGAGGAGTTAAGAGGAATTTATGGTTTTTGGTGCAGTAGGCACCTAAGTCGAACCTGAGTTTTGATTATAGCAAATGATACAAAGTTAAGCTCATTTTGTTATCTCACGAGCTAAAATAAGTGTGCAGAAAAGTGTTAAAGCTAAAGGTCAGTGACACCCGGAGGGAGCTATGGTGGTCGGGCGACAGCGGGATGACTTCAGAGGGAGCCGAAGGAATCAGGTGGAAGATCGGAAGCAGAAGCTACAAGGTAAATGTTGAGGTAAGCTAGTGTGACTGAGCACAAGGAAAGTCATGTCCTCTGTACGGAGACATTCTTAGGTGATGATCCGACCAAGACCTCCCATGGAAGGTCTAGGTCGAGATCAGATGGTATATGACCATTTAATTTGGTTGTATTAACTGTTTTTTCGAGCTAACTCTTCGTTGCAGCTAGAAAACCTACCATCAGTCGACTGAGGGCTTGTATCAGTTGACTGATCCATAAGCAGTCGACTGGTAAGGGTAGCAGTCGACTGTTGGTCAAGGATCAGCTTCGAGGAGAGTCAAAGCTTATCTCCATTTTTAAAGGGATAGGAGGCTTGCTCTCATTGGTTGAAGATGTGAATGTCTAGGGTTTGCAAGGCTATAAAAGTAGGGGTTCTCCACCCTATTTCCATCATCAAAAGCTCTCCAAAAAGCCTCCACTATGATACTCTTCTACGACCTTGCGGCGACGAAGTGCTACCGCATCTCCGACGATAAATGCCTAATTTTCTTACTTTATTCAGTTGTTGGTTTTCTCTTTTATTGTCATCTATAAATCTTTATTTATCATGTTTTAACCGTAACAAGGAGAGGGGGAGTGTCCCTCCACCATGAGCTTTTTCATCGATTGTATTCGCTTACTCCTACCTCTAACGAGGAGGAGTGTTTTTAGTGCTTTGCCCTCCGTACGCGGTCTAGGACCGTAAGGGCCTTGGACTAGCAGCCGAAGGCTGTGAACCAAGTAAAAACAAACAAGTAATTTTTCCTTTCCATTTCATTTACTCTCACTCGCATTTTATTTCATACGAATGAATTTTGTCTTGCGTTATTCACCCCCCCCCCTCTAGCACTCTAATCGATCCAACAATTGGTATCAGAGCCGGGGGTGCTAAGATTTGGTGAAACCACAAAACTAGTTTTTTTTTACAGATTTATTTTCATTTTTATTTCTGTTTATTTTGATTTTTTTACAAGCTCTTTCATTCGTTTAAATTTTCTCCCGCACTACTAATCCAAGACGCGAGTCTTGGTACATTCCGCTTGTTTTTGTCGTTGCTAGGTTTCTTCTTCGTTTTTCTTTCTCTTTTTTTTGTATCAATGGCCCATCTCGAGGGTTTTAGCACAGTCCGACCTATGTTTTACAACAGAGATGACTTCCGTTATTGGAAGGGTCGGATGGAGTGCTTTTTTAAGACCCAAATCGAGATGTGGATCATAATCCAAACGGGATTCACACTTCCGACTAACGAAGTGGGTGAATCTTTGGATTATGACCAATTGACCAATGCTATGACAAGACAAGTTGAAGTCGATGCCAAGGTGACTCAAATCCTCCAATGCGGCTTGTCCAAGGAGGAGCTTAATCGCGTCGGCCCCTTCATCAGTGCAAAGGACTTGTGGACCAAATTAGTGGAATTGCACGAAGGAACCGACGAAGCAAAGGTATGCAAACGGGACCTTCTTTTTAATAAATTATATAATTTAAAAATGGAGGAACATGAGACCGTGACTCAACTACACACCCAGGTACAAGACATCATCAACAACTTGCACGCAAAAGAAGAAGCATGACCTAATAAGGTATGTCTTGAATTCATTTCCTAGGACTACCTTGTGGCCATCTATGGTCGATGCCTACAAGGATTTTAAGGACTTATCAAAAATTAGGGTAGATGAATTATTTTCAAAATTTGAACTTCACGAACAGTCTAATTCGGTACCCGAGAAAGGTATAGGTCTTATTGCAGGTCAAAAGAAGAAGCCCGCAAGTAAGCCACCCCCGAAGGAAGAAGAAGACAAGTACGAGTCGGAGGTCAATCCGGAGATGGAAACCAAACTAGTCAACCTAGTTCGGAGGATGATCAAAAGACAAAGATGACTCGTCACTCAACTCAACGAAGGTAAATCTAAAACTAGTTCTAACGTTAGGTGCTATAAATGCAACAGGTTCGAACATGTCAAGTTGCAATGTCTGAAGCTCAAAAATAAAGCACCAAAGTTCAAAAAGGCGCTCAATGCTACGTGGGAAGAGGCATCGGAGGAAGAAGATGATGACCTCGTCTTCATGGCTAAACCAACCGAATCGGAATCGGAGTCCGAATCTGAACCTGAGGATGAGTCGGACTACGAATCTCTATTCAAGACAAGCCACGGATACGCATCCGGTTCAAGAGATACTCTCAAGGTAAGTCGGTCCCTCATAAGTACTTTATACAATGCAATTAAGTTTCTAACTAGAAAGTTAGCTAAGTCTGAGTCCAAGGTCGAGACCCTATTCGAGGAGGTTAAACTCCTTAAACATGAGGTCTCCCTAACCTCTTCGACTAGTCAAGTTCAAGAGGACGAACCAACTCAAGTTGAAAAGCTCGAAGTTGAGAACTCACTCTTAAAAAGTCAAGTCGAAGATCTTAGGAACACGTTGGAAATGTTCACTTTGGGATCCAATGTTGAGATGTATACTAAAAAGTCTATCTTTTGTATGAACATCTTTAATTTTGAAATAAGAATCACATGATCATTGTTTGCATATTAATGGTTATGCATATTGTCTCATACATTACATTGTAGATAATATGGTGTGTAGTGTAACACGGTAGATCATGTTATCAGCTCCTTGTAGAGTATAAGTAAAGCCTCATAACCGAGATGGTTTTGGACAAAACATTGGTATGGTTGTAGTGTGATTTAGTATTGGTTTGTCTTGACCATAGAATCGCACTAGTACACTTTGTGTGTATTGAGCATGACCGACTTAGAAGTGATTCGATTTATTGCTGACTACATAATCGTATCGGACCTCAGATATTATATTGTACATGCTCTTAATCCTAATATAATAATGGGCACATATACTTAGCATTCATTTCTTTGATTTACTAATGGGCGAGATTTATAGAGTAAATCGATAGGCTCGGTAAGTTGGGAAATGATATTATTTATATGGTATGTTATTGATTATAGGAGGAAACCGTGTCCTATATATTAGGATGATGATAACCCCTTGAGGAGCTCATAAGGTTTATCATGTAAACCCTGCAGGTGGACTTGGTCCGGCATGATGAAAAGGTTGAGTGGTACTACTCATGGAGTTAGATGTAGATTGATTAATTGTCAGTAAATTAATTAATCGACGGACATTCGAGATCTTAAACACAGGGAGATAAATGTACAAACAATATATGGAGCCCATATTAACTTATGGGGGTTGGTGAGGTTGATCAATGATAATCCTCTAGTGGAATGGATTATCATTAATGGATCGGACTTTATGTGGGCTTGATCCATTGGGTGGCCAAGATCCAACTCCTCCTCATGGTTCCTATTGTAGCCTATTAAAACCTCATGGAGCCTAGATCTGATGATGGAAAATAAAACTCTAGATCCGACAGTAGAGATTAAATCTCTAGATCCGACGATTGAGATTAAATCTCTAGATCCGACGGTTGAGATTAAATCCCTAGAACCGACGGTGGAGATTAAAACAAGGCTTAAGCGTAACTCTATAAAAGGAGGCTTAAGGTGTGTGGCAAGAGAAGAGAGGAAAGTAGAGGATTAGGGTTTTTGGGCGGCAAGGGGGCTTGAGAGGCTTGGGCGGCCACAAACTTGGAAAGTTTTTCCTTCTTCTTCCTTTGGTGGTCGGCGCCCATCCTCTCCTCTTCTCTTCTTGTTTTTGCCGGCGTCCAACCTTCTTCCCTTCATCCTTGTCCAGAACTAGGGTCTTCCCTTGAAGCTTTTGGCTGGCGCCCTTCCTCCTTATTTCTCTCTTTGGCCGGCGGCAAGCATCAAGCTTGGAGCTTGATGGTCGGTTAAAGGAAGGAGAAGAGTTTTGTTTCTATATTTCCTCTTGTTCGGAGCGAGCAAGGAAAGGAAGATTGGTGATCTAGGAGGCTTCTACTTTTGGAAGATTGTCGCCCACACGACATCCAAAAAGAGATAGGACATACGATTGAAGACCTAGAGGTAAATAGGAGGTATAAATATTGTTTTGCTTTCCTTTTTGTTTCTTTGTATATTGTATGAATGGCATGTGGTTAAATTTACTTGGACCCCAAATACAAATGCAAAAACCGGTGATCCATACATCGTCTATTCCGCGACTACTCGTAGAATAGAGGTTGGTTGCTTGAACAACAAGTTTGTTCAAGTGACCACTCTAATCGAATAGCACAACAATGAAATGGTAGCTTAGGTAATCCCTCCTTGTCAAGGATAACTTTTTTTATCCTGGGACATAGAAGGGATCGCCATGAACAAGCAATCGAGTTGAAGTGGGAAGCAAAGTTTCCTACCTTCAAGTGGTATTAGAGCCACGGTTTCCAATTTTGTGTATTTAGGATTCGGTTACTTTAATGCACTTTTCATATATTATATATGCCGAATAATAGTAGGATGTGCGTAGGTTAACTTTTTGTTTGCAAGCATAGGATCCAACTATTATGGCCATATGTGTTTATATGATTGTATGTGTGTAATTGTATATTATTTGAATTCTCGGGGTTGATGGGGCTAGTATTTAATTTTTGTAATTAGATACGACATTGTTTAGAGCCTCTTTTTATTTTAGTTTACTTTAGATCTAGATTTCATGTACACTCCTTCGTGGAGTATAAGATCGATGGATGTAAATTAAAATAGTTTTTCTCGGCTCGGATCTCCGGATGACTTGTACATGGCGTAGGGAGGAGCGGACGAGATGGCGATACGACGGGAGGCATATTGGAGACAAAAGCCATAATAGTTGGAAAATATTTATTTTTCATATTTATTGCTTATTGTTTGTATTGCATGTCGTAGGCTAGAAAATTCCTCAATTTTAAATTACTAAGTGGGAGAGGGATATTTTTATAAATTTCCACGACCTCCATTACAATTTGACATGTGATGCAAACAAACTTGCGCGTCCGCTCTGAGTACCTTCCTCCCTATCGGATGAGTTTGTTTGTTGATCACAAGGTCGAATATGGTTATACGAAATTATTAAAGAGCGTGTGTACTTCCCCATCGGAAGGCACATAACCCGAGATAATTACCTTGGTACCAAGTAATGGTGAACACTTAGATACAAATATAAGTATCCTCTCCATCGGAGTCACTGCTTTTATTTGTAGGGCCGAAGAGAAACCAACTATTAATTTTATTTGTCAAAAATTTAGGTTGACAAGATAATAAAATTAATGGGTAAATCCTCCTCTTACAAATGTAGAATTCGTATACGTTCACACTATCATGGCATACGATATTCTCAGTGTTTTGAGGTGTTGGTTGATTTTAAAATTTTATTGTTTGAGGAATCAATAATTTTTTTAAATCTAATTTTTGATCTATGTGATTCTTAGGTTTTTTCAAAATGACTTTCAACCCGCTTGCTGTGATACTGAAAGAAAATAAACTTACTGGACCCAACTATGTTGATTGGAAGAGGAATCTTGACATCGTCTTGACTGCTGAGGAATACAAATATGTACTCCTCGAAGAGTGCCCTCCTAAGCCTGCGGATGATTCTGGGGAAAAGGAGAAGGAGAGTTATAAGAAGTGGATTAAGGCCGATGAGATGGTGCGGTGTTACATTTTGGCATCTATGTCAAATGTACTGCAACATCAGCATCAAGCCATGCCCACTGCTTATGACATGATGTTCAATCTTAAAGAGATTTTCGGACACCAGAATCAGGCTGCTAGGCAGGATGCCATGAGGAACTTGATGACGACCACCATGATTGAGTGAACACCCGTGAGGGATCATGTTCTCAAGATGATGACTCATTTGAATGAGCTGGAAGTCCTCAGAGCTGAGATCGATGGGGAAACCCAAGTCGATATCATTCTCCAGTGTCTACCAAGGAGTTTTGAGCAGTTTCACCTGAACTACAACATGAATAAGAGGTTGTATTCGTTGGCAGAGCTTCTGACAGAACTCCAGGCGACAGAGGGACTTTTTCGTCAATGTGCTCAGGCGTAAGCCTTGGTTACCCAAAAGGTTTCTACTTCTAAGCCGAAAGGCAAGAAGAAGAAGAAACAAGCTGGGGCAAAGGCTGTGGGAGGAACTCAAGGAGGAGTGAAGAAGCTAAAAGGTAAGTGCTTCACTTGTAAACAGACTGGACACTAGAAGAAGGATTGCCCCAATTTGAAGCAGAACAAAGGTATATCTTTTGGTCTAGTCGTTGAAACATGTTTAGCGGTGTTATCTACCGGTACGTGGTGTGTAGATATGGGAGTCATTGATCATGTCTGCAATACTTTGTAGGGGTTCTAGGAAACCAGACGACTGGATAAAGGGGAGATTACCGTCTACTTGGGTGATGCCACGAAGGTGGCGGCTGTTGCAGTGGGAGATGTTTATTTGTCTTTTGAGAGGAATAAAGTTTTGATTCTTAAAAATTGCCTTTATGTACCTTTATTTAGAAAGAATTTGATTTCGGTTTCTAAATTGTTTATGGATGGATATTCTATTTCTTTTAATGACAGAGTTGTTATAAAAAGGAATAGAGAGATTATATGTTCTGGTGCATTGATAGGAAATTTGTATACACTCAAACCAAAAGCTCCCTCAATCCAAATTAAAGTGAATAATTCATCTTCTAATTCCAATAAAAGAAAAGAACCTTCGAAGATGAACCAAACATATCTTTGGAATCTAAGGCTTGGTCATATTAACCTAAGAAGAATTCAAAGGTTGATAGTTGATGGACCTCTAAGTTCATTAGTGTTGGAAGACTTCCCAACCTGCGAGTCCTACTTGGAAGGTAAAATGACCAAGAGGCTTTTTAAGGCCAATGGGTATAGAGCCAAAGATGTGTTGGAATTGGTTCATTCTGATTTGTGTGGTCCTATGTCTATCCAGGCTAGAGGTGGATTTGAGTATTTCGTCTCTTTCATAGACGATTATTCAAGATATGGATACATTTACTCGATGCGCCGCAAGTCTGAATGCTTTGACAAGTTCAATGAATTCAAGGCTAATGTGGAGAAACGCCAAGGTAAAAGTATCAAGACACTACGATCTGATCGTGGTGGTGAGTACCCCTTGGGAGAGTTTAGGAGTTACTTATCAGAGGCTAGGATTCAATCCCAATTGTTTGCACCTAGCACACCCCGGTAGAATGGTGTAGCAGAGCGAAGGAATATGACTCTTATGGAGATGGTTAGATCAATGATGAGTTATTCTGAGTTGCCAGATTCGTTCTGGGGATATGCTCTAGATGCGGTAGTGTATATTTTGAACTTAGTACCATCTAAATCAGTGCCTTCTACTCCCACAGAATTATTGACTGGACGAAAGCCTAGTCTAAGACATATTCGGATTTAGGGGAGTCCAGTGTAGGAGATCGGATGGCCGGCTAGAGGGGGGTGAATAGCCCTCGTTCGTTGGTTATCGGAATTTGCTCGTCTACAATTAGATTAGCGCAAGCGGAAACAACAATACAAGCAAATTAAACAAATAAAAACAAAGCAAAGGAAATAGACAATGCTAACACAAGATGTAACGTGGTTCACGGCTACGCCGCTAATCCACGGTCCCCGATTCGTCCTCGGTGAATCACTCCGCTCAACCAATCCACTAAATGGTCTCTCCTTTGCACCAAGCTAGGTGGAGGTAACCTTTACAATCAAGATCACTCTTCTTACAAATAGAATGGAGTAAAAGCGAGTAAGAAGAGTTTAGAGCTTGTGGGGCACTAGGAAGATTGTTTGGAACTTAAGCATTAGCCTCTCAAAGGCTCACACCCTCTTTTTATAGAGAGGGCTAACTTCTTCCCGTTGCCATCACCGATCACGCCATGGCATCGACTACAACGGCCTCGAACACGCCGGATGCCGATCGTTGTTGTCCAATCGGAACTCTTGGCCGATCACGACCTCACCACCGCACGACTCGTAGTCGATCGCCTCAAATGCTACGAGCGTTCTCGGGCTAAACCCTATTGACTACCGATCGTTGCAGCAATAGCCGATCGATCTTGGGGCCGATCGCTAACGATGGCGTCACCGATCACGCCACAAACCGGGCCACAGATACCGGGCCGAGCTACACTGATTAGCACCGCCATTCCATGGCAATGATCGGGTGTCGAAAACCCATCCGACACTTGGCCAAATGGCCAAGTTTCACCTAAGAGCTACCCTCCCGGTTACAATCGCCACTCTCATTTCTGAGTCCTTCGCCTCAAGTTCTTCGTTCGCCACGCCCTCGCAGATCAGACGGCTCTGCAAATGCTCCTTCGCCTCTTGCCTCAAGTCTACTTCCTCCGGCTTCTCCAAGCTTCGTCCGGCGGTCCTCGGATGCTCCAAGCGCACGGCTTCCGCAAAGCTATCCTTCACCGACTCAAGGCACGAGTCATGAGATGTGAAACTCGCCATGGCTCCATGTGCGAATTACTAAGTCCTGCACGACTTCAACGCACATATCAAATAAACATAACACACTAACTTAAACCCTTTGCCACACCATCAAAACCATATCACGGCAAGAGATTGCCCTAACAATCTCCCCCTTTTTGATGTGTGGCAATCCGTTTAAGTTAGGTAAAAACATTTGATATAAATTCTAAGGGTAAGAAAGCATGTAAAGATAAACATGATATAACAACATGCAACTCCCCCTTAATCCATGAAACTTTTTATAAAAATTTTCCTCCCCCTATCATATATTTCTCCCCCTTTTATAATTAACTTAAACATAATATTTTCTCCCCCTTTGACACCATCAAAAAGATTATCACTAAGTTAAGAACCCATGGCATCAAGTCTAATGGAGGGAAAATATGACAAGTTATAAAATTGGGTACCACTTGTAAGTTCACAAACTGAAATCGGCCTTCAATGTTCTGATTTATAGCCACCACGATCGCTATCAAGATATATGGCACCGTAATAAAGGAGCAATTTCTGATTTTCTGGATGAAATTCAGAAATGCATTAAAAATTTTAGAAAATTCGAAAAATCATGAAATTCGAGGAACATATTTCTCTTAAGTATATCTATCAAGGAAAAATAGTTTTTCATGAAAAATCATTATATTTTACAAGATTTGCCGAAAATCCAAACACTTGAAAAACCACTAGTTTTTGAGCATGTTAGTATCAAGTTAGCTACCTAGTTTTGCATCCAATTGTTTCAAAACATGAATACATGTATTTTAAGGTAAGAAATTGTTTTGAAAACATTAGAAATATCCAACCATGATCTTTGGGCAATATGTCTATTAATTAAACATAAGCCTTCCCCATGATTGGTCTATTATTGATATTTTGATACTTTAAATGACCATCTAAATGCCATAGGCATTAGTGGATATTTGTATCATCCTAACATCTCACCCATGCTAAGTTTGCAATCAAGTTAGCCTATAGTGAGTGTGAGATGCATCCTAGGGGGGTATTTGTATATATATACTTAACCAATATATTCAAGCAATTCTATCATGGTTAAGTATCAACCTAACAACCTACATGATCATAATGACATATATCAATTAATTTCACATTATGATCATGAAATACATGTTTTCATCAAATTATAACCATGCATTAGGCATTATATGATGATAATAAATAAAGTATCACCTAAAGCATGATTTAAACCTATTTCTCATGATGATGTGCCCAATATCAAAATCATAAACCATGATTACACATATGCATAGAAATTACATTAATCATCATGATTTAAGCATTATTACATTTTTATGGGCACGTTATCATCACCCAACACTATCTAAAAATGTTGTCCCGTCATCCTAAGTCAACCAAAATATGATATAGGTCAAGTTCATATGGTTGACTACCCTAGAGGGTTTTCTAACCCTTAAGGATGGATTTTGGAACCCAAAATAGATTTTTACCTATGGGTTCACTAGAAATTCCTTGGGATCCATTTCTTAGCTATTACTTTGTTTTTGTCTTGTCCCCTAGCTATTAGGCATCTATAGGCCTTCTCATTTTTCTTCTCTTTATATCCTAGGCCTTTCTTGTTAAACATGCCCTTTGGCTCCTATGATCATATTCAAGGTGTTGGAGCCAATTGTGAATTTTCCTAGGGCTTTGGTTAAATAATCTACCTTTTCCCTTAATGCCCTATTTTCTTCTATGCATGCATCACTAACATCTAAAGGCACATAATTATCATGTGAGCATGCATCATCATGGCAAGAAGAAGTATCATTATTATTTAAGCATGCATTTTCTAGCTTATTTTCTAATGCCTTAATTTGATCTAGCATGCATTTATTTTTCTTCTTTGCTCTAAACAAATCTCTAGTTAAACTAGAAATCATAGAAACTATTTTACTAGGAGAGGCTTTCGTTACCATAGTTTCCATGTCCTCTTCTTCTTCGGATGATGAGGAGGATGATGATGTGGAGGAGGCTCCCTTCACTTGAGCTCTCTCCTCTGTGTGCTTGATCCTTCATTTTCGAGGAGGAGGAGCAATCCAAATCCAAAGGCCATCAAGGCCAAATTGGCGACAAAGGCATTCTCCTCATCCGATGATGAGGAGGAGGATGAGGAAGGATCATCCCATGTCTTGGCCTTGAATGCTTTGGCCTTCCCTTTTTCTTTTGCCTTCTTCTCCTCTTCCTTCTTTTTCTTGCTCCCCTTTTTCTTCTTCTTTTCTTCTTTCTTTTTCCTCTCTTCCTTGCTTTTGTTTAGGAGAGGACAATTGTCCCTTATGTGTCCCTCTCCTTGGCAATTGTAGCATATCACCTTCCCCTTGGTCTTCTATTCCTATCATTTGATTTATCAAATCTAAAATTTAAATACACGCCTCACCTTCCTTACCCTGGAGGCTTCCTCGGTGCTATCCATGGAGGAGGAGGAGGCTTCATCATCGGAGGAGGGGACTTCCATCTTCTTCTTCCCCTTGTTTGCCAACAATGCTACTCCTCTTGAGGGTTGAATTCTTGGCTCTTCTTGAATTCCTTCAAGCCTCGTTTCGTGGAGCTCCATTGTCGAGAAGAACTCCTCCAAGGTACTTACTTCCAAGTTCTTGGACATATAGAAGGAGTCCACCATGGAACTCCACTTTGAGGACCGGGGAAGGCATCTATAGCCTTCATGAGCATGTCCCGTCGATAGCTTCTCACCTACACTTGTTAGCCCAATTAAAATTTCTTTAAACCTAGAGTGTAGTGAGGTTACCTTTTCTCCCTTTTCTAGTTTTATATTGGATAGTTGGGAGCGGAGGAGGTCTCTTCTTGTAAGCTTGGCCTCCGAGGTGCCTTCATGAAGCTCTACAAGCTTCTCCCACATCTCTTTGGCGCTAGTGCATTCTCCGATCCGGTTGATCTCTTGTTGAGGGAGCACATTGAGAAGATGATGTTTTGCCTTTGAGTTTGCAAGGTGCTCCTCTCGTTGCTTCTTATTCCACCTTGACTTCTATTGGCTCACCCTTTCATCCCTAGGCAACTCAAACCATTTTCCATTATAAGCATAATATCAAATCGGTTTCAAGAATACCTCCATTCTCCTTTTCCACCAAGAGAATTGTCGAACTCGGTGGGTGGATGTTGAGCCGCCATTTTGATGTAGGGCTTGTTGCGGCGGTTAGTCGGTGACAAGCAACCTCGGCTCGATACCACTTGTAGGAGATCGGATGGGGCTAGAGGGGTGAATAGCCCTCGCTCGAGTTATCGGAATTTGCTCGCCTACAATTAGATTAGCGCAAGCGAAACAACAATACAAGCAAATTAAACAAATAAAACAAAGCAAAGGAAATAGACAATGCTAACACAAGATGTAACGTGGTTCACGGCCACGCCGCTAATCCACGGCCCCGATTCGCCCCGGTGAATCACTCCGCTCAACCAATCCACTAAATGGTCTCTCCTTTGCACCAAGCTAGGTGGAGGTAACCTTTACAATCAAGATCACTCTTCTTACAAATAGAATGGAGTAAAAAGCAGTAAGAAGAGTTTAGAGCTCAGGGGCACTAGGAAGATTGTTTGGAACTTAAGCATTAGCCTCTCAAAGGCTCACACCCTCTTTTATAGAGAGGGCTAACTTCTTCCGCCATCACGATCGCCGCCATGGCGATCATTACAACGGCCCTCCGAACACGCCGGATGCCGACCGTTGTTGTCCAATCGAACTGGCTGATCACCGGACCTCACCGGGCCGATCAGCCGACCCGAGTCGACCGCCGGCCGGCTACGAGCGGTTCTGCGGGAAACCCTATTGACTACCGACCGCTCATTGCAGAATGATCGTTAGTCTTGGCGACCGCTAACGATGGCGCGATCACGCCACAAACTCCAATAGATAGTATACACCGAGCTACACTGATTAGAGTAATGATCGCCATTCCATGGCAATGACCGTGTCGGAAAACCCATCCGACACTTGGCCAAATGGCCAAGTTTCACCTAAGAGCTACCCCTCCCGGGTTACAATCGCCACTCTCATTTCTGGATTCCGCCTCGCTTCGTTCTCGCCACGCCCCCAAAGATCAGGCGCACGGCTCTGCAATGCTCCTTCGCGACTCTTGCCTCGAAGTCTACTTCCTCCGGCTTCACTCCAAGCTTCTCGTCCGGCGGTCCCTCGGATGCTCCAAGCGCACGGCTTCCGCAAAGCTATCCTTCACCGACTCAAGGCACGAGTCATGAGATGTGAAACTCGCCATGGCTCCATGTGCGAATTACTAAGTCCTGCACGACTTCAACGCACATATCAAATAAACATAACACACTAACTTAAACCCTTTGCCACACCATCAAAACCATATCACGGCAAGAGATTGCCCTAACATCCAGCACATGTGCTAATGGCAGATACTGGTAAGTTAGAACCTCGTACAGAAGTGTGCATGTTGGTTAGCTATCCTATAGGAACAAAATGTGGTTTTTTTTATAGTCCTAGAGATCAGATGGTGATCGTTAGCACGAATGCCAGATTTCTAGAGGAAGACTATGTGATGAACCACAAGCCCATGAGTAAGATTGTTCTGGATAAATTGAAAGGGGAAGTCACTACTTCAGTACCACTAGTACAAAAGGATATACCACAAGTCACTGCACCGTGTGTCACAGAGGATATGTTAGTAATATATGAGGGATGTCCTAAGGCAATTGCCTTATGTTTGAATCATTTATATGATAAATGAAGATTTACTATTTGAGTGTACATGTTTTCATGTTTTTGATTAGATCTTAAACTTATTTACTGAATGTCCACGATACGATTCACAGCATGAGAGAATTTGTGATTGGATCACAACTAGTGAGTATCTCTACATGTGTAATTATGATGTATCGAAATTATCCCTAGTCGATGAATTGATGGATTTGGACACCATCGATTCTGTCGAGACTAGCACGAGGTTACTCCTTGGTGTATCCAAGCAGCTGATTCTCACTGGCTGGAGACATTGTGATGTCCGGAGTTAATCGTGGATGCTAGTTATGGTAACTAGTTCATTGGAGTGACTAGCCGTAAGACTTCATATGGTTCTCTGCATATATAGATATGTCAATGAAGTTCTTACTGCAGCTTAAGTGCGATGTTCCTTTGACTTACGGTATTCAAGTCATCTTGATCATAAAGACTTATGGTTTGACATCTTAAGCAAGCATCTCTGAGGAGATGTGGACCCGGGATGATTGGGTATAAGTCGAAGTGATCGAAGGTGTTTGAATAGCCTATAAAGGATTCACCACTCCTTGCGAGGAGATGTATACCCATGGCCTCTCATCGAATTGTTACTAAAGTCTTTGGCTAAAGCATTACATGTTTAGAGTAAGGTACTCTTCGATATATGTGCAGTAACTAGAATCCGTAGGACGAGGAAATAATACTTGGGCTATGTGTGACGTAGTCAACCTAGTGGGGACTGACACTATAGACCATGTCCTGAACCAAGTGGGTATAAGATGAGTGAAGGGAATGGGGCACGATTCATTCGAGCTGCTGAAGGGTTTCAGAAATAGTTCTGGATCAACCGTTGATCTTTTTGATTAATTGAGGATCATGATGTACTACTAGGTGTCACTCATGATCGTTATATAATTAATGGTTAATTATAGACGACCAACATAAACCGAGAACCTATTTGGTCACACACACAATGAGCGTAATCCGAAGGATTTAAAACGAGCTTGAGAATGAGATTCTCAGACCGAGAGAAACTAGGTTTGGTTGGACCAAACATGGAGCGAGCATTAAATCGTTTCAGTCGCAATGGAAGCGTGGATGGGTCGTGTCTTATGAAGACATGATGGATGAACCAAATTGGTTTGGTTCTAATCCAATGGAGGAGAATAAACCAAGGGGGTTTGGTTTGTTTTAAACGAATGAATCAAAGTTGGTTCGGTTCGTTTTAACTTAAAATAGACCAACATGGTTTGGTTTATTTAAACTTAAATTAATGGAGCGGATTAACGGGCTTTTGGTTATGATCCGATAACCATTAAGAGAATTTGTTCTCTATAAAATAGGGCTTAAGGGTTTTGTTAAGCCCTAATCCTTGCAACCCTAAAGTTGCTACCCACCTCCCTCTCCTCTCCAAGTCTTGCCGGCGCCCAACTCCAAGCCACCGCCAAAGCTTCTTCAACCTGCGTCCAGCATCTGTCGTCCTCCCCACTTGTCGGCATCTAGCTATTGTCGGAGGAGCTCCGGTGATCTTCCTTGGCTCTGGCGACAAGGTGAGCATATTGCTTTCCTTATTTGGCTGGCGCAAGGTCTCCACCAAAGCTGTCCAATTTTCTTGACAGCTTGTTTCCTTCTTTTCGGAGCGTCGTTTGGACGACGTTTGGAGCTCCGACAGCGGTAGCCTTGCCGGGGATTCGATCTCCGGCAATCCTCATAGGTGGAGGACAAAGGATTCGTCAAACGGTTGACGAATATCTCTCCGGAGAAGCGAGTTTTTGAGGACTCGTTTTGGTTCCGAATTTTGATTCGGATCGTGATCTTCTCTCGATCACATCATCTTCAACACGAGGCTAGTAACTCGTACGAAGACGAGGCTTGTGACTTTGTGAATTCATCACAAAGATACTCGGCGTGGATACGGATAGAGACGATTCTAGCGAGGATCGTTCCGGTTGATGTCTTTCCCGCTACACGTGATACATCAGGTATACGTAGTATAAATTTCCTTTTATTGCAAAATTTGAATTTACGATTATGTCTACACATGTTGTACTATGCATGCGTGTGATGTGTGTGTTGTAATAAATTAGATTTATTATTTTATTCCTTCCGCTGTGCACATGTTTACGAAACATGTTCGAACACACACTCGCCGCGGTGCCGGAAACCCAACAAGATACACAGGTGATACCTCGTCGTAGTGGGAGGATTGTTAGACAGCCTGATAGATTCATGTTCTTAGAAGAATCTTCTGATTTGGTCCTTGGCGAACATGATCCTGATCCCTAGACATATGACGAGGCAATCCAAGATAAAGATGTGGTATCTTGGCAAATTGCAATGAATGCTGAGATTGAATCTATGGATTCAAATCAGGTCTGGGAGCTAGTAGAACCACCCAATGGTGTAAAAACCATTGAATGCAAGTGGATCTACAAAAGAAAAAGAGGAATAGACGGGAAGGTAGAGACCTTCAAAGCGAGGCTTGTTGCGAAGGGGTATACTCAGAAAGAGGGTATTGATTATGAGGAGACCTTTTCGCCGGTAGCCATGCTTAAGTCTATCCGGATTCTCTTATGTATTGCTGCTCATATGGATTATGAGGTATGCCAGATGGATGTCAAGATAGCTTTTCTTAATGGAAGTCTTGAGGAAAACATCTATATGAAGCAACCATGGGGATTCATTGCAAAGGTCAAAGAGCATCTTGTGTGTTAGCTTAATTGATCAATTTATGGATTGAAGCAAGTTCGAGGTCTTGGAACATCTGCTTTGATGAGATAATCCAGTCTTATGGATTTATTCAAAGTCCGGATGAGTCTTGTGTATACAAGAGGTGTGAAGGAAATGTAGTGGTATTTCTTGTACTATACATAGATGACATTTTGTTAATTGGCAACAATGTCAAGGTGTTATCGGACGTAAGGGTATGGTTGTCCAAACAGTTTGATATGAAGGACTTGGGAGAAGTGGGACACATCCTTGGGATAAAGGTTATAAGGGATCACAAGAAAAGGATGTTGTGCTTATCTCATGCTTCATACATAGACACAATTATGGATCGTTTTAGCATGCAAAACTCCAAGAAAGGTTTTCTACCTTTCAGGCATGGAGTTCCTTTATCTAAGGAGATGTGTCCAAGAACATCTGAGGAGATAGAGGAGATGAAGGTGGTTCCTTATGCTTTGACAGTAGGAAGCCTCATGTATGCGATGCTATGTACAAGACCGAATATCTACTTTGCCATTGGCATGGTTAGCAAATATCAAAGTAATCCAGGACAGAGACATTGGACTGTGGTAAAGCATATATTGAAGTACCTGAGAAGGACTAGAGATTATATGCTAGTTTACTAGGCAGACCAATTACTCCCTATGGGTTACACAGATTCTGACTTCCAATCAGACAGGGATAAAAGTAAGTCTACCTCAGGTTTTGTGTTTACTTTGGGAGGTGGAGCCATTGTATGGAGGAGTGTCAAGCAGAAATGCGTGACGGACTCCACCATGGAAGCTAAGTATGTGCCAGCCTCTGAGGCGGCAAAAGAAGTTGTGTGGCTTAGGAACTTCTTGATGGACTTGGATGTGATTCCTGGTTTGCCCAGAACTATCACAATTTATTGTGATAATAGTGGTGCAGTTGCAAACTCGAAGGAACCACGAGCCCATAAAGCTAGTAAACACATAAAGCGCAAGTACCACCTGATACGAGAAATCATAAAGAGAGGAGAAGTTGTTGTGGCCAAGATTGTAACAGGCCATTCCGGCGAGAGCTTTTGATAGGCATGTGGAGGGAATGGGAATCAGATGTATGGATGTTTGAGAATAGTATAGTCTTTTAGTATAAGTGGGAGATTGTTGGGATGTATACTGAAAAGTCTATCTTTTGTATGAACATCTTTAATTTTGAAATAATAATCACATGATCATTGTTTGCATATTAATGGTTATGCATATTGTCTCATACATTACATTGTAGATAACATGGTGTGTAGTGTCACACGGTAGATCATATTATCAGCTCCTTGTAGAGTATAAGAAAAGGCTCACAACCGAGATAGCTTTGGACAAACCATTGGTATGGTTGTAGTGTGATTTTGTATTGGTTTGTCTTCATCGTAGAATCGTACTAGTACACTTTGTGTGTATTAAGCAGGACCGACATAGAGGTGATTCGATTTATTACTGAATAGATAATCGAATCGGACCTGAGATATTATATTATACATGCCCTTAATCACGATATAATAACGGGCACATATACTTAGTATTTATTTCTTTGATTTACTAATGGGCGAGATTTATAGAGTAAATCGATAGGCTCGATAAGTTGGGAAATGGTATTATTTATATGGTGTGTCGTTGATTATAGGAGGAAACTGTGTCTTATATATTAGGATGATTATGTCCCCTTGAGTATCTCATAAGGTTCATCATGTAAACCTTGCAGGTTGAGTTGGTCCGACATGATGATAAGGTTGAGTGGTACTACTCATGGAGTTAGATGTTGATTGATTAATTGTCAGTAAATTAATTAATCGACGGACATTCAAGATCTTAAACATGGGGAGATAAATGTGTAAATAATATATGGAGCCCATATTAACTTATGGGGGTTGGTGAGGTAGATCAATAATAATCCTCTAGTGGAATGGAATATTATTAATGGATCGAACTTTATGTGGGCTTGATCCATTGGGTGTCCAAGATCCAACTCCTCCTCATGGTCCCTATTGCAACCTATTAAAACCTCATAGAGCCTAGATCCGATGGTAGAGATTAAATCTCTAGATCCGACGGTTGAGATTAAATCTCTAGATCCGACGATTGAGATTAAATCCCTAGAAGCGGCGGTGGAGATTAAAACAAGGCTTAATCCTAACTCTATAAAAGGAGGCTTAAGGTGGGCAGCAAGAGAAGAGAGGCAATAAGAGGATCAGGGTTTTTTGGCGGCAAGGGGGCTTGAGAGGCTTGGGCGGCCACAAACTTGGAAAGTTTTTCCTTTTTCTTCCTTAGGCGGCCGGCGCCCATCCTCTCCTCTTCTCCCCTTGTTTTTGCCGGCGTCCAACCTTCTTCCCTTCATCCTTGGCCGGAGCTAGGGTCTTCCCTTGAAGCTTTTGGTCGGCGCCCTTCCTCCATATTTCTCTCTTTTGCCGGTGGCAAGCATCAAGCTTGGAGCTTGATGGTCGGTTAAAGGAAAAAAGAAGAGTTTTGTTTCTATATTTCCTCTTGTTCAGAGCGAGCAAGGAAAGGAAGATTGGTGATCTAGGAGGCTTCGACTTTTGGAAGATAGTCGCCCACACGATGTCCAAAAGGAGATAGGACATACGATAGAAGACCTAGAGGTAAACAAGAGGTATAAATATTGTTTTGCTTTCCTTTTTGTTTCTTTGTATATTGTATGAATGGCATGTGGTTAAATTTACTTGGACCCCGAATACAAACACAAAAACTGTGGATCCGTACATCGTCTATTCCGCGGCTACTCGTAGAATAGAGGTTCGTTACTTGAACAATAAGTTTGTTCAAGTGACCACTCTAATCAAATAGCACGATGATGAAACGGTAGCTTGGGTAATCCCTCCTTGTCAAGGATAAATTTTTTTATCCGGGGACATAGAAGGGATCGCCATGAACAAGCGACCGAGTTGAAGTGGGAAGCGAAGTTTCCTACCTTCATCCAAGGGACTTGACCTCTTACTTGGATCACAAAGGGCCGTGTACAATAAGGTCGGGCTTGTGTTTAGCTCAAATACGACTAACAAGTCGTATATGTCAATCGTAAGTTGAAATAGAATACATGTCCAAGCATGGGTCCCTAAGAACACTTTAATTTCTCAATTAGGATCTAACCAGTAATGGGTTCCCAAGGACCAAATCCACTATGTTGAAAGACCGAACCGATTCAATGGTCCAGGGGGAGCTAGTACAAAACTTGTTCGTGCTATTACTTAGAAATTTCATGCTTAGTTTTTTTCCCCTTTTATTTTAAGAATGGTTAGATAGGGACTATAACTCGTCAATACTTGATAACATAGTACCAGGATGCGGCGAGATGATAGTATGTTAGGAAAGCGAAGTCTTGGGTGCTCGAGCTAGATAAGGCATATCTAGTTCGGTTCACTTGACAGAGTGGAACTAGCTGAAGCTACCTCACTGTATCCTAGATTAGTTAGACCAGGAAGTGGTCTTAAGTGAGTCAAGTTACTATTTTCTCGAAATTGGCTTTGTCTAAGGAAGTGGTCTTTTTTCCGATCAAAGAAGGCCTCTGTGTCTCGCCATGACCTAAAAGCCAAGATCTTGAAAAGGTGACTTGATGAGCTTAGGGTCAAATCTGAATCTAATGCAAGGTTGACTAGTTTCGATTCATTAAAATTAATCAAGTAAAATTGAATTCATCTCACAAGAACACATAAGGATAACATGTTTGATCATGTAGAAATGGGTGAGATGACTTGGACTAATAATCTTCAACTAACTCTTCAATTCCAATATCTGATCCAACTATCTTGTGTGTAGGATCAATGAATGTTGGATAGTGGTTGCTCCCGAGACATGACCGGGGATCAACTTAAGTTTTCAAAGCTTCGATTCAAATGACAAGGATCGGTAGCCTTTAGAAACAATGGCAAGCATTAAATCATCGAATCAGGTGATATTGAGCTCAACTCAAACTTTATCATTGAAAATGTTTTACTAGTTGAAAATTTCGAATATAATTTACTTAGCGTAAGTCAATTGTGTGATAATAACTATAAGGTCATATTTCTAGAAAATTAATGCGTAATTAAAACAAATGAAACCGCTAAAACAATCCTTAAAGGAACTAGGAATAGCAACATCTATACTATTAATCTACCTAACTCCTCAACTAAGTGTCTTATGACACAGCAAGAGGAATCTTGGTTGTGGCCCCGATAACTTGGTCACTCGCACCCAAGACTCATCCACAAGATGAGTCAGAGTGGCTTAGTCAGAGGTTTGCCCAACCTTAACAACTTATACAATGAAATTTGTAATGCTTGTCAACAAGGTAAACAATTTAGAACACAACATCAACTAACTAATCAAGAACGAACCAAAAGTTTTCTTGAGCTCCTACATATAGATCTATTTGATTCACATGGAGCTAAGTCACTTAATGGTAGTAAATTTTGCTTAGTCATAATTGATGACTATTCTAGGTTTACCTGGGTTAGGTTCATCAAACATAAAAGTGATACCCTAGATCAACTCATCAACTTGTTTAAACTAATCGAAAATCAAAAGAACCTTAAAATTAAAAGACTTAGGAGCGATCATGGTGGTGAATTCTAAAACCACAGGTTTACAGATTTCTATAACCTAAACGGATATCACCAAGAATTCTCATGTCCTAGAACCCCACAACAAAATGATCTAGTCGAACATAAAAATAGAATCCTACAAGAAGCCGCTAGTGTTAGTATTTGTTTGGAAGCTAGAGGGGGGGGTGAATAGCGTGTTTTTGTTTCTACAAGAATGATTAGCGGAAGCAAACAAAAACAATATAAGTAAAAATGAAAGAACAATGCTAACAAGACCTTTACGTGGTTCGGAGATAACGCTCCTACTCCACGGCGATCCTTAAGGTGGATCAACCCAAGCAATTCCACTTAGAAGCTTTCCTTTACAACAAACCTCTTCTTCTTTACAAAGAATGAAACTTGAGCTTAGAGAGAGGAGGAGGGGATTTAAGATCACTTAGAAAGCTTGAAAACTCGTGGATGCTTTGGAGAAGAATCAGAGAATAAGCATTAACCCCAAAAACCTCCACCAACCCTTTTTTTATAGAGAGAAGGTTGATTTTCCTGTTGGAGCATGATCAGTCGACTAATGCACAGCATCAGTTGACTGAGGGCATGATTAACATCTTCTGAACAGCCAGATTCACGGGATTCCGAGTCATTTCGTCCAATGGCATTCTCATCAGTCGACTGATCCATCCATTAGTCAACCGATGGAGTGATCAGTCGAGTAATCACAGGCTGCAGTCGAGTGTGACTCCATTCTCAGGCTCAGATTTAGCTTGATCACCGATCGCCATCGCTGGGCCGATCGATCACAACATCACCGATCGCTATGACCAAAGCAATCGACTGATGATCAAGGTTTCATCTTGACTCAGTCGAGCACCTAACCAGTCGAATGATACATCGTATCAGTCGACTGATACTCATCAAGTATGATTAATTCATACTTGATTTTAACCCTTAGACCTAGAGTCAACCTTCTAGCTCCTCCTTAAGCCTTGCGCCTCCAAGATCCCTCCGAGTCCGCGACTTGTTCATCCTTTGCGCTTTGCTTCCAAGAGCTTCCTTTGGTTTTGTCATGTCTTGGGTTTCCTTTGCCAAGGCGTGCTTGGACTTTATGCCACCAAGTCTACATGCTTGGACTTACGCTGCCAAGACTTTCCTTTGGACTTCCTTTGCCAAGGTTCGTTTGGACTTAATGCCGCCAAGACAACATGCTTGGTCTTATGCCGCCAAACCTTTACCTTGGACTTCTCTTGCCAAGATCATACTTGGACTTTGCCTTTACCTGTCACTTAATCATGTTCACAATTAGATCACAATTTGTTTCCTAACTTAGATGATTATCCAAACATCAAAACATATAAATGCTTGGGGCATTGTTGCACCAACAATCTCCCCCTTTTTGATGTTTGCCAATCATTTAAGTTAGGTCTTTTTAAAGATACTCATAATCATATCACATAATCATATATCCAATTCTAACTTAAACATTTCTTCTCCCCCTTTGACATACATCAAAAAGAGAAGAAATCATATATTTCATAAAAGAATTGAATGCATGGTAATCTTGAACTAAGGTATAGAATTTGAAATTTAGCTCCCCCTTAATCCAAGATATAGTTCATGATGAGTAAAATACATGTGGACCAAAAGTATATCAAACAATTTGAAGGTTTAAATCCTAACTTTGCACCAACAATGTAAATTTGGAAATGAAAAAGTTACATCTTATTAAACTCCCCCTAAAACACCGCATTAAACATTTCTAAGAGTTGGTTTATACTCAGTATAATCATGCTAAAGTTTTAGGAGATCAAAGATACACTCAATATCAGAAAATGGAGCTATTTATCAGAAAACACAGAGTATCAGTCGACTGGTTTTTGAACCGATCTAAGCTGAAATCGATTTTCAATCTTTTCATTAAATTAAATGCGTTAGAAATTCCAGAAATCTCAAAAAATTACGAAATTTTGTGTACACATTTATGAGATCATACTTTATCAAGGAAAAATATTTTGAAAAATATATGTTTTCCAGATTTCGAGATTGATACAAACTTGGAAACTAACAAAAGGTCTAATGTTTTTGCAAACTTTGTATCACTTTTATGTTTCACTTGAAAACTGTTTTTCAAAATATGATAAACATAGTTTAAAATATGTTTTATTTGACATTTCCAATCATGTTCTTGGAGCTATATGCACATCAATTTTGTATAAGTCTTCCCAATGATTGGTCCAATGAAGGATTAATGTCTCTAGATGACACTTTGGTCCATAGTAATGCATCATAATAAGCATGATGAACCAAGTGCATCTTCCTAACATTTCACATGTTGTCTAAGTGGCTCAATAAAAAAATCATGGTTTCTTAGGTAATTTGTGAGATGCTTAAAGGTATAAATCCTAGTATTTCTATAGGATCATGCAAACCAATACCTTTACTCAACCAAGCACATTCCAAGTTCTCTCCTAAGTGATGAAAATTCTACCTCGGGTAGAGCCTTGGTGAATATGTCGGCTAGGTTGGACTTGGATTCAATGTAATTAAGCTCAATGTCCCCCTTAGCCACATGATCTCTAATGAAGTGATGTTTCACTTCAATGTGCTTGGTCCTAGAGTGATGCACTGGATTTTTGGTCAAGTTAATGGTGCTCACATTATCACAAAATACTTTCATGTTGGAGTAAGATAGCTCATAATCTTCTAAAGTATGTTTCATCCATAGTAGTTGAGCTACACAATCACCCATAACCACATACTCGACTTCGGTGGTGGATAGGGCAACACAAGGTTGCTTCCTACTACTCCAACTAACAAGGGAGGACCCAAGGAATTGGCATCCACCACTAGTGCTCTTCCGATCCAATTTGCAACCGACATAATCGGAATCAGTGTACCCAACCAAATCAAAAGACCTAGTTCTAGGGTACCATAGTCCTACATTTAGTGTGCCATTAATATATCTTAAGATTCTCTTAACGGCAACTAAATGACACTCTTTTGCACATGATTGATATCTAGCACACATACCAACCGCAAATAATATGTCGGGTCTACTAGCGGTTAAGTACAAAAGACTACCAATCATGCTCCTATAAAGCATAAGATCAATTCGTTTTTCTTCATTATCACTATCTATTTTGGTATTGGTTGCCATTGGAGTTGAAACTACCTTAGCATTTTCTAAACCAAATTTCTTAATCATTTCCATATCATATTTGGTTTGATAAATATAAATACCTTGACTAGTTTTTTTGACTTGCAATCCTAGGAAGAAATTTAATTCCCCAACTAGACTCATTTCAAACTCTTTTTCCATATTTTTAATAAAGTCTTGGAGAAGTTCATCATTTGTTGACCCAAAGATAATATCATCAACATATACTTGGGCAACAAAGATGTCCATTGATGTTGACTTTATAAATAGAGTTTGATCTACACTATCCCTTTTAAAGTCCTTAGAAATTAAGAAAGATGATAATCATTCATACCAAGCCCGGGAAGCTTGTTTCAACCCATACAAAGCTTTCCTAAGCTTGTATACATGGTTTGGATAGTCTATATTTTCAAACCCAGGAGGTTGTTCTACATATACCTCTTCCTTAATAAACCCATTTAGGAATGCCGATTTGACATCCATTTGATGAAGTTTGAAACTCATATAGGAGGCATACCCTAATAGTATTCTAATAGACTCTAATCTAGCAACCGGGGCATATGTTTCATCATAGTCAAGTCCTTCAACTTGATTAAAACCCCTTGCAACTAGTCTTGCTTTATTTCTAGTGATATTTCCTTGGTCTTCTAATTTGTTCCTAAAGACCCATCTTGTAGTAATGATGGTGTTTTCATTAGGTCTAGGAACTAACTCCCATACTTGACTCCTTTCAAATTGAGCCAATTCATCTTGCATTGCTAAGATCCAATCCGGATCAAGTAATGCATCTTTGATTGTTTTGGGCTCAATTTGAGAAATTAAAGCTATATGACTAGTAGGATCCCTATGAAATGACCTAGTCCTAACACCTTGAGATAATTCTCCCACAATTTGATCTAAGGGGTGATTTTGATGAACTCTTATGGTTCTAGGAGGTGTATTAATTTGAGTTTGATCATGATTAACCTCAATCCTTTGCTCATCATCGGAATCACCTCTTACTCCCCCTTGATTCAATCCTTCCCCTTGATCATTACCCCCAAAGGTTAAATTTTGAAATTGTTGGGTAATTTCTTGATTTTCATTATTAATATCATCATCAATAGGGGATTTCCTAGGGTATGTATTGGAAGTTTCATCAAATTGGACATTTGAAGATTCCTCAATCTTTTGAGTCCTTTTATTGTAAACTCTATACCCTACACTAGTGGATCAGTATCCAACTAGGATTTCCTCATCCGCTTTGGACTCAAACTTACCTAGGTTGTCTTTGGTATTTAAAATATAGACTTTACATCCAAAGACCTTAAAATAATGAATTGTTGGAATTCTACCATTCCACAATTCAAATGGAGTTTTTCCTAAAAACCTATGAATCAATACCCTATTTTGGATATAGCAAGCGGTATTGACCGCTTCAGCCCACAAGTAGCTAGGTAAGGAGTATGCATTAAGCATTGTCCTAGCCGCTTCTTGTAGGGCACGATTTTTCCTTTCCACAACCCCAATTTGTTGGGGTGTTCTAGGACAAGAAAACTCATGCTTGTACCCTTGTTCTAAGCAAAAAGTTGAAAAGTTAGAATCTTCAAATTCTCCACCATGATCACTACGGATCCGGTTGATTTTGAGTTTTCTTTCATTTTCTACCCTTTTGCTAAATCCTATGATTATTCCTAAGGTTTCATCTTTATTTTTCAAGAAAAATACCCAAGCAAACCTAGAGAAATCATCTACTATTACTAAGCAATATTTACTACCAATAATAGAAGGGGTACTATGACAATCAAATAAATCCATATGTAAGAGTTCTAAAGGTAAAGCGGTACTATGTAAATTTTTACCTTTGTGTGATGTTTTTGATTGTTTTCCTTCTTGGCATGCATCACACATCTTGTCCTTGGCAACCCTTTGACTAATTTCATTTTTCCTATTTTGGCTATATTCTTCATGTTTATGTGTCCTAGCCTCCTATGCCAAAGCCAACTTTCTTCCTCTTTTGCAATGAGACACTTAGTAGAAGCATTAGTAGCATAGGATAAATCAACATAATATATATTTGATTTCCTAAAACCTACTAACATGCAATCATTTAGAGTTTTGTGTCTTATAAAACATTTTGAGGAATCAAATTTAACATCAAAGTTTGCATCACATAGTTGGCTTACACTAAGTAAATTAAATTTCATATTTTTAACTAATATCACTTTATGAATGACAAGATTGGGGGATACCTCAATTGTACCCTTTCCTAGAATCTTAAGTTTGCCGCTATTACCAAATGAGACCTTTCCTTTGCTAGTGTGGTTGATAGTGGAGAATTTTCTCTCATCACCGGTCATATGCTTTGAGCACCCACTATCAACTATCCACAAGCTTGGTTCTTCTACCTATATCACATGAAAAATACAATCCTTAGGTACCCAAATCTTAGGACCACTAGCATCAATTATAAATTTCTTAGGTACCCAAGCCTTTCTACCCTTGCTTTTAATTATGGATTTTTGACTAACAAGGGATGTTAATGCTACCTCCTTTTCCTTAGGTCTATATCCTAATCCGGCCTTGTTGTAGATAGCCCTTTGATCCTTAATAATCATGTCTAGGTATTTAGAGCTATTAGTAAATTTTTCTAAGCATGCTCTTAAGTTACCTATTTCTTTTCTTAATTCATCATTTTCATCCCTAAGGGTACATTCATCACTAGATAACTTACCACAAGATGATTCTATACTTTTAAGTGATTTAATCTCTATTTTTAAATCCTTAATCCTAGTTTTCGATCTATTCAAAGCATTTTGTAGGCATGCAATAGTCTTGTAAAGTAAATCTACTTTAGGTGAGTTGTTTACCTCATCATCATCACTTGATGATGATTCGTCGCTTGAAGAGGAAGAGGACTCCTCGCTTGATCTCCCGACTTCTTCCTCTAATGCCATGAGGGCAAGATTCTGGGTGGCATGACATACTTCTTCATCGTCAGAAGAATCCTCCATGCTTAGGGTGTCCCATGTTTGAGACACCATTGCCTCCTTCTTCTTCTTCTCCTTCTTTTCTTTCTTTTTCTTTTCCTTCTCCTCCTTCTTCTTTAGTTCTAGGCAATTTGGCTTTATATGCCCTTTCTTGTTGCAACCAAAACAAGTCACGTTAGAGGTAGAATTTGAACTATTTGAAGACTTACCTCTTGAGGATTGGAACATCCTCTTCACATCTTTCTTGGTGAGTTCCCTTGATTTCCCACGAAACTTTTTGACGTAGTGTGCCACCTCGCTTGCCGATAACTCATCTTCACTACTTGATGAGTCTTCCTCGGATTCGGATGAGAACACTTCTTTCTTCTCCTTCTTCTTTTTGTCCTTCTTTCCTACAAAAAAGCTATACCCTTCTCTTTGGATGAAGTGTTAGCTTGTTCATGTAATTGAAATTCACAAAATAGCTCATCTAGCTTAACTAATGAAAGATCCCTAGAGACCTTATAGGCATCTACCATTGAGGCCCATAAGGTTATTCTAGGGAAAGCTTGTAGCACATACCTTACAAGGTCTCGGTTGTCGACCTTCTCACCTATAACATGTAGTCTGTTGACTACTTCTTTGAAGCGACTGTGCATTTTTTTCACGGTCTCATTGGTCTTCATCGAGAAGCTTTGATGTTGGCCAATTAGAAGATCTCTCTTGGCCCTTCTTGTTTCTTTGAATCCTCGTTGAGCTCGATCAACTTCACTCAAAGCTCCTTTGCTGATTCAAATGGCCCCACCTTGCTTAGTTTCTCTTTTGACAAACCACATTGAAGTGTGGTTGTTGCCTTGGCGTTGGCTTGAGCCTTCTTGGCCATGTCTCTCATCCAATCCTTCGTCGGTATGGGTGCTCCGTGTTCATCCACCGACTTCTTGAAACCATCTACAACACTAAACCAATTCTCAATATCATTCATTAAATAATACTCCATCCTACCTTTCCAATAGCTGAAGTCGTTGCCATTGAAGAACGGAGGCCTCGCCGTGCTATACCCCTCTTGAAAAGCCATCTTTGCTCCGGTTGATTGCTAGATCTTTTGATGTGATTCGGGCTCTGATACCACTTGTTAGTGATCGTTTGGAAGCTAGAGGGAGGGGTGAATAGCGTGTTTTCATTTCTACAAGAATGATTAGCGGAAGCAAACAAAAACAATATAAGTAAAAACGTAAGAACAATGCTAACAAGACCCTTACGTGGTTCGGAGATAACGCTCCTACTCCACGGCGATCCTTAAGGTGGATCAACCCAAGCAATTCCACTTAGAAGCTTTCCTTTACAACAAACCTCCTCTTCTTTACAAAGAATGAAACTTGAGCTTAGAGAGAGGAGTAGGGGATTTAAGATCACTTAGAAAGCTTGAAAACTCGTGGATGCTTTGGAGAAGAATCAGAGAATAATCATTAACCCCAAAAACCTCCACCATCCCTCTTTTTATAGAGAGAAGGCTAATTTTCCTGTTGGAGCATGATCAGTCGACTGATGCACAGCATCAGTCGATTGCCGACACGATTAACGGCTTCTGAACAGCCAGATTTGTGGGATTCCGAGTTGTTTTGTCCAACGGATGAGTCGACTGATGGAGTGATTAGTTGAGTGATCACAGGCTGCAGTCGAGTGTGACTCCATTTTGTTCCTTTATTTAGCTTGATCAGTGGACTGCCATTGTTGGCAGTCGACTAATCGCAACATCAATCGACTACCATGACCAAAGCAGTCGACTAATGGTCAGGGTTTCATCCTGACTCAGTTGAGTACCTGACCAGTCGACTGATACATCGTATCAGTCGGCTGATACTCATCAAGTATGAGTAATTCATACTTGATTTTATCCCTTACACCTAGACTCAACCTTCTAGCTCTTCCTTAAGCCTTGCACCTCCAGGATCCCTCCGAGTCCGTGACTTGTTCATCCTTTGCGCTTTGCTTCCAAGAGCTTCCTTTGGTTTTGTCATGTCTTGGGTTTCCTTTGCCAAGGCGTGCTTGGACTTTACGCCGCCAAGTCTACATGCTTGGACTTACGCTGCCAAGACTTTCCTTTGGACTTCCTTTGCAAAGGTTCGTTTGGACTTAATGCCGCCAAGACAACATGCTTGGTCTTATGCCGCCAAACCTTTACCTTGGACTTCTCTTGCCAAGATCATACTTGGACTTTGCCTTTACTTGTCACTTAATCATGTTCACAATTAGATCACAATTTGTTGCCTAACTTAGATGATTATCCTATAATGCCCGTAAAATTCCTAGCAATTTTACAAGATTTTTTGCATGATTATAATGGGATTTATGTGGGCTCTTTCAAAAATAAAAGAAAAGGAGCCAAAAAGGGATGCAAGGCCTAGGAATTGAACCCCAAACCTCTAGTAGATAGCTAAGCCCTAAAGATGCATCCAATAACCAGAAGCCCAGCAGAGTTGTACTATTAGAGGAATATGGGAAATTATAGTTAGGGGTAAGGGAGACTAAGGGACACTTCAAGAGAATAAATAGGGGGAATGAGGAGACATGAGAAAACCAAATCGTTTTTCTCTCCTTCTCATCTTCTTCCTCACCGAACCCTAAGCTCCCCTTTTCACCATTTTCCGAGATCCATCCAAGCAAGAAGAAGGCTAGGTTAGGTTTCCCTTAGGTTGTCTTCAAACTCATAGCAAAGAGAAGGAAGTAAGTATCCCCCTCACATGCGTACAAGTAGTTTTCGATTGATGTATTTGTGTCAATCCCTTTTAAACCATTCAGCCAAGACCTTTGTTTGAGTTTTACATGAAGATCCATGCCATATCTTGTATGAACATGATGAAGATAGGATGCTAGATGGATTAGGTTAAGTGTTTAACCTTAAAAACCCCAAGGAAATTTCGGCCAAGACCAATATTTGTGCTCTCCATGAATATCCATGCTAAAACTTGTGTTAATATGAAGATGATAGATGTCTAGATGAGTTTGGTTAAGTGGTTGATCCTCAACCTCCCCTAAAACTCTCGGCCAAGACCATCTAGACCCCTAAGGTTATTTTCTATGCCATGTTTTAGATGAGTTTATGCTATGTTTTGATGCTAGATGAAGATAACATGTTCTATGCTAGGTTTTAAATGAGTTCATGCCATGGTTGATGTTAGAAGAAGATAACATGTTCTATGCTATGTTATAGATAAGTTCATGCTATGTTTTTGATGGTAAATGAAGATAACATGTTGTTTGTTTAACCTAGGTTTAAGTGGATGAACCTTTAGGCCCCTTCAACCATTCGGCCATGTCCATCTAGACCCCTAAGGTGTCTTTCTATGCTATGTTTTGGATGAGTTCATGATGACTTTTGGTGTTAGATGAAGATAACATGCTCTATGCTAGGTTTTAAATGAGTTCATGTCATGTTTGATGTTAAAAGAAGATAACATGTTCTATGACATGATATAGATAAGTTCATGCTATGTTTTGATGGTAAATGAAGATAACATGTTGTTTTGTTAACCTAGATTTAAGTGGATGAACCTTTAAGCCCTTTGAACCATTCGGCCAAGACAGCTAATATGTTTCTATGCCATGTTTTGATTGAGTTCATGATGACTTTTGATGTTAGATGAAGGTAACATGTTGTTGGTTAACCTAGAGTTAAGTGGTTGAGCCTTATGTTCTTTAAACCCATTCGGCCAAGACCCATTTAAGCCTAACATGCTATGATCTATAAATTACCATGTTATATTTTGAATGTAGATATAGGTAACATGTGAAAGCTAAGCTAGATTTAAGAAATGGATCTTAGGTTGTCTTGGAACTCTCGGCCAAGGTTTATTTAAAACCCTAAGTGCCCTCCCATGCCATGCTTTATATGTTAAAGAATTAACATGTGGTTAGTTAGACAATATATAAGTTATTTGGTGTTTAAAACATTGATAGAACTCCATGAAGTTTAGGTCATTCCATGTATACTTGTTCATGATGTTTATGCCTTATGCCATGCTTATATGTGTGTGATGTTGTGATCATGTTATGCTTATTACCTTGTGATTATATGAATGTATGATGTGTTATAAGAAAGGAACATGATGTGCATGAAAAGAAACATGATATGATATGAAGAAGAAATATGTTATGAAAGCCATATGATATGTTATGAAGAAGAAATATGTTATGAAAGCCATATGATATGTTATGAAGAAGAAAAATATGATATGTCATGATAAGGAACATGATATGTTTATGAAATGAAATATGATATGTTATGATAAGATGCATGTATGTAATTTACTTTCTGCATGGTTTGTACCAGGACCCTTACAAGGTCTAAAGGGATGGGCTCCTAAGATGCCCTATGCCGACAGACTTAGTACGGGCCTAGGATGGGCTTCTATGTTATGATTGCCCCTAGGTCAACGGTCATAGTACAGACCTAGTACGGGATGGGCTCCCAGATGCCCTAGGCCGACGGTCATAAGTAAGGGCCTAGGATGGGCTTCTATGTTATGATGATGGCCCCTAGGTCGACGGACATTGTACGGGCCTAGTAACCTAGTAGGTTCAAGACTTGCTACCTCGCGTCTATTTAGGGATGCGCGCTATGATGATGATGATGTGGTACAATATCGGGCCCAATATGTTGAGATTTATGTTCAAATACCTATAATATATGTTTCGAAGAGCATCCTGCATATACCTTTATGTTATGCCTGCTTATGTCTATGATGTTATATTCATGTTATGCTTGCTTATGTCTATGATGTTATGTTTATGTTATGCCTTCTTATGTCTATGATGTTATGATTATGTTATGCTTGCTTATGTCTATGATGTTATGTTTATGTTATACCTGCTTATATCTATGATGTTATATTCATGTTATGCTTGCTTATGTCTATGATGTTACATTTATGTTATGCCTGCTTATGTTCTATGATGTTGTATTCAAGTTATGTTTGTTTATGTCTTTGTATGTTTACATGTTATTCTTACGTATGGTTTTTGTGAGTAGGACAGGATCTTACTAAACCTATGTGCTTATAGTTTATGTTCCCTTGTACTGCAGATAAGGGTAAAGGGTGGCTAAACTAAAGGGAGCAGCAGGAGAGGCAAAGTGTGTGTGGTAGTGGCATGGTGGAAGAGATCTGTTATGTTCTTTATGCATGTTTTCCCTAAGATGATTTAGTTTATGAATTTGAACTAAGTACTTATGAACTGATGATGCATGCCCTATGTTTAAGAAGAAGTATCTATGAAATAATGATGCATGTTTTATGTTAAGAAGAAGTATCTATGAAATGACGATGCATGTTTATGTTTAAAAGAATAAAAATAAGTCTAAAGTCTTCCATTGTAAGAAGTATAGGTAGTCTTCCGCTGTAATGTAATGTATGTATGTACGATTGCGTCACGCGCAGACCCTCCGGACCCTTGGAAAAAGGGCGGGCGTGACAAGTTGGTATCAGAGCAGATTTGCCTTTCCACTACACACACATCAAGCTCCAATCCTGCCGCTCCAAGTAAGAATTTCTATGCCTACTCTATTTTGTTCATGTATGATAAGAAATGCTTCTAGCTTAAATATGCATGAAAATATGTATGATGACCTTATGCTAGCTTTTAGTTTAACTATGCATAGATAAATGAACGATAGTCTTATACTAGCCTTACTCTAATATATGAAGATAAACATGGCTGGAAGACGTAATAATAGGGTCGATGAGATAGTAATATATGGAAGACGTAGTAATAGGGTCGATGAGATAGTAATATAGGTAAGACGTAGTAATAGGGTCGATGAGATAGTAATATATGGAAGACGTAGTAATAGAGTCGATGAGATAGTACCCCCACCTGCCCTTATGCATGTGGTTACTGAACTCCAGTACTGTTGGTGAAGAAGAAAGACTGGTCTATGCAAATGTGCATAGACTACCGAACGCTAAATAATGTGACAATCAAGAATAGGTACCCTTTACCACGGATTGACGACCTGTTCGACCAGTTAAAGGGTGCCACCGTCTTCTCTCAGATTGATCTGTGGTCTGGCTATCATCAAGTGAAAGTGAAACTAGATGATATACCGAAGACGGCTTTCCGAAAAAGATATGGATGTTATGAGTTCGTAGTTATGCCTTTCGGAGTGACGAATGCACCTGCTATGATCTGCTAAATCGGATTCTTCAGGAAAAGCAGCTGTATGCAAAGTTCTCCAAACATGAGTTCTGGCTCGATCAAGTATCATTTTTGGGTCACGTTATATCCAAGCATGGAGTGATGGTAGACCCAATAAAGATCAAAGCTGTGAGTAACTGGAACAGACCAAAGAATGCCAGCAAGATCAGAAGCTTTCTTGGGCTAGCAAGCTAATATAGGAAGTTTGTAGAGAACTTCTCTAGAATTGCAGCCCCTATGACCGTCCTCACCAGAAAGAACAAAAAGTATGAATGGATGGACGCCTGTGAGAAGAGTTTCACAGAATTGAAAAAGAGACTGACCAGCGCTCCAATCCTTTCTCTTCTGGACAGTAATGAAGGCTTAGACATGTACAACGACGCTTCCAAGTTGGGACTCGGAGTTGTACTCATGCAGAATGGCAAGGTCATTGCCTACGCCTCTAGGAAACTCAAAGAACATGAAAGGAATTATCCCACTCACGATCTAGAGTTAGCGGCCGTGGTCTTTGCTCTAAAAATATGGAGGCATTATCTATATGGAGCTTAGTGTAGGATTTATACAGACCACCAGAGCCTAAAATATTTCTTCACACATAAGGACCTGAACATGAGACAACGCAAATGGCTCGAGCTCATCAAGGATTATGACTGCGAGATCTTCTACCATCCATGAAAAGAGAACAAGGTGGCTGATGCACTCAGCAGGAAGTCCTGCGCCGCCTTGATGTCTCTATCAGTGTTACCTTGGCCCTTAGAAAAAGAGATTATGCGTTACAGGGTTGAAATCATTTCCGGATAGCTCTCGACCATGATGATAGCACCGACGTTGTTCGACGATATACTGGAAAAGCAAACCCATGACCCGAGCATTCAGAGGATCAAGCAAGAGGTCCTAGAAGGAAAGGATGATAGATTTCGTATCTCTGACAGTGGAATACTCTACCTCAGGGATCGCTTGTGTATTCCTGATGACCCAGAATTACGGCAGAAGATATTTGAGGAAGCTCACAGAACTCCTTATGTGATGCATCCTGGAACCACCAAGATGTACCAAGACCTGAAAAGAAAATTCTGGTGGTTCGGAATGAAAAGAGATGTGGCTCAGTATGTCAGTACCTGCCAGACTTGCCAGAGGGTTAAAGCAAAACACCAGAGGCCTGGGGGAACACTGCAGCCGATCCAGATTCCAGAATGGAAATGGGAGGATATTTCTATGGATTTCATCTCAGGATTGCCCAAGACGACAAACGGATATGATGATATATGGGTAATTGTGGACAGATTGACGAAGTCTGCCCATTTCTTAGCCATCAAGATGACCTATTCGACTAAGCAACTGGCTCAATTATATGCTAAGGAAATTATCAGATTACATGGGATTTCTAAGACCATCATTTCTGACAGAGATGGTCATTTTATTTCCCATTTCTGGGAGTGTGTTCAGAAGGCACTTGGCACGAAGCTATTGTTCAGTACCGCCTTCCATCCTCAGACGGATGGACAGACCGAAAGAGTAAATCAAGTACTGGAGGATATGTTACGAGCTTGTTGTTGGGTGGATGCTTCGGAGGCTCATTGGCTCCCATGTCCCCGGATTAAAATTTTCACTAATGAAAGACTTAATCCGGATGGGATGAGCTTCCTTGGCACAACCTATTCGTCGTCGTGCTAACAACTTGAGTGGTCACTTGAACAAACTAGTTGTTCAAGCAACACAACTCTTCTAGTTGGTTTGCCGCGGAAAAGACGACGGATGGATCGCCGGTTTTTGTGTTTGTCTTCGGGGTCCATGATTATACAATATATATCCATTCATACACATGCATAATCAAAATATTAAAGAACATTTTCAGATCTGTAAATAAAGTTAAAAACAACTTTATACCTTACGATCTTCTATCGTATGTCCTATCCTTCTCGTGGACGACGTGTGGACGAAGATCTTCCACGAGTTGAAGCCTTCTTGATCACTTTCTTCTCTACCTTGTCCGCTGCGAACAAAGAGAAGCAATCACAAATACCTTTCCTATCTAGAACCGACCACCAAATTAGGGAATTTGGTGCAACCGCCGGCCAAGGAGCAAGTGGATGATGCGCCGGCCACCAAATGAATGGAAACCGTCGGCCACCTTGGAGAGATTGGAGGAAGATGATTGCCGGCCACCAATGGATGGAGAACCGCCGGCCAAGGAGCAAGGAAAAGGGAAGAGTTCCACCCAAAACAAAGGAGGAGAAGAGAGGGATGACCGGACAAACCCTAGCTTGCCGCCCAAGCTTGTAGCCGCCCAATGGAAGATGAGCCAAACCCTAACCCTAATTCGAAAACCAATCTCCTTATCTTATCCTTTCCGCCCAACCCTAAGCACCTATTTATAGAATAGGGCTTAAGCCTCCTTTAATCTCTTCCATCGGATCTAGGGATTTAACCTCCACCGTCGGATATAGGGTTTTATCCCAACCGTCGGATCTAGGGTTTCATCTCAACCGTCGGATCTAGGATTTCATCCTAATCGTCGGATCTAGGATTTCATCCCAACCATCGGATCTAGGGTTTTATCCCAACCGTCGGATCTAGGGATTTAATCTCAACCGTCGATTCTAGGGTTTCATCCTAACCATCAGATCTTAAGGATTTAATCCCAACCGTTGTTTCTAGGGTTTCATCCTAACCATCGGATCTTAGAGATTTAATCCTAACCGTTGGTTCTAGGTTTTGTTTTACATTCTTGGATCTAGACTTCACAAGGATTATGTTAGGCTACGATAGGGACCATAAGGAGGAGTTGGGTCTTGGCCACCCGATGGATCAGAACCACACATACTTGATCCATCAATGATGTTCCATTCCACTAGAGGATCATCATTGAACTACCTCACCAACCCCCATAAATTAATATGGGCTCCATATATTATTTGTACATTAATCTCCCTGTGTTTAAGATATCGAATGTCCGTCAATTAATTGATTTACTGACCATCAATTAATTAACATCTAACTCCTCGAGTAGTACCACTCAACCTTATCATCATGTTGACTAAGTCAACCAGCTGGGTTTACATGATGAACCTTATGAGCTCCTCAAGGGGACATCATCAACCTAATATATAGGACACGGTTTCCTCCTATAATCAACGGCACACCATGTAAATAATATTATTTCCCAACTTACCGGGCATATTGATTTAATCCATCTAAATCTCACCCACTGGTAAATTAAAGAAATAAATACTAAGTACATGTGCCCGTTATTATATCGGGATTAAGAGCATGTATAACATAATATCCGAGGTCCGATTCAATTATGTAGTCAGTATTAAATTGAATCATCTCTATGTCAGTCCTACTCAATACACCTAAGTGTACTAGTGTAACTCTATGTTCAAGATAAAACAATACCAAGCTACACTACAACCATGCCAATGGTTTGTCCAAAACCATCTTGGTTGTGAGCCTCTACTTATATTTTACAAGGGACTGATAACATGATCTTCTGTGCCACACCAAGCATCATGTTATCTACAATGTAGAATATTAGACAATATGCACACATATATAATGAATATATAAAATGCAAACAATGATCATGTGATTCTTATTTCAAAATAAAATGTTCATACAGAAAAGAGCTAGGCTTTCAGTATACATTCTAACACTTGCGCCCTAGATTTCAAAGGTAGCTGGTGCCGATACTTATGCTTGGCAGAATTCGCCTACAACAATAGCTACTAAGCTACTATTGGAATGGAACTTTACGAGGCTCTATACGGGAGGAAATGTAGATCTCCAATATGCTGATACGAGGGTGGTGAAAAGAAGGGGATGGGACTCCAGACGGACTTCATTGACGACACCACCCGAGCTATATAGAACATCCGCCAAAGAATTGAGACTACTCAGAGACGGCAAAAGAGCTATGCAGATATGCGACGTAGACCGTTAGAATTCGAAGTCGGGGATATGGTATTCCTCAAAGTGGCCCCTATGAAGGGAGTGATGAGATTCAAAAGGAAGGGTAAGCTGAGTCTGCACTACGTGGGACCATATCCGATATTAAAGAGAGTTGGCAAGGTAGCTTACGAGCTAGAGCTACCTCAAGAGATGTCGTCTATTCACAACGTGTTCCACGTTTCGATGCTCAAGAAGTGCATTTCCAGGATGGACCAAGTGATCGAGCCACAAACAGTGCAAGTTCAAGAGGACCTGAGTTATGAAAGTCGGCCTATCCAGATACTAGATGGAGAAGTTAAGAGGCTAAGGAATAAAGAGGTGCCCTTAGTAAAGGTCATGTGGCAGAATCAACGGTACGAAGAAGCTACCTGGGAACGCGAGGAGGACATGAAACAGAAGTACCCAAAATTGTTCTAAGTTTCGAGGATGAAACTTTTAAAAGGTATGAAGGATTGTAACGCCCGTAAAATTTCTAGCAATTTTACAAGAATTTTTGCATGATTATAATGGGCTTTATGTGGGCTCCTTCAAAAATAAAAGAAAAGGAGCCAAAACGGGATGCAAGGCCTAGGAATTGAACCCCAAACCTCTAGTAGATAGCTAAGCCCTAAAGATGCATCCAATAACCAGAAGCCCAGCAGGGTTGTACTATTAGAGGAATATGGGAAATTATAGTTAGGGGTAAGGGAGACTAAGGGACACTTCAAGAGAATAAATAGGGGGAATGAGGAGACATGAGAAAACCAAATTGTTTTTCTCTCCTTCTCATCTTCTTCCTCACCAAAGCCTAGGCTCCCCTTTTCACCATTTTTTGAGATCCATCTAAGCAAGAAGAAGGCTAGGTTTGGTTTCCCTTAGGTTGTCTTCAAACTCATAGCAAAGAGAAGGAAGTAAGTATCCCCCTCACATGCGTACAAGTAGTTTTCGATTGATGTATTTGTGTCAATCCCTTTTAAACCATTCGGCCAAGACCTTTGTTTGAGTTTTCCAAGAAGATCCATGCCATATCTTGTATGAACATGATGAAGATAGTATGCTAGATGGAATAGGTTAAGTGTTTAACCTTAAAAACCCCAAGGAAATTTCGGCCAAGACCAATATTTGTGCTCTCCATGAAAATCCATGCTAAAACTTGTGTTAATATGAAGATGATAGATGTCTAGATGAGTTTGGTTAAATGGTTGATCCTCAACCTCCCCTAAAACTCTAGGCCAAGTCCATCTAGACCCCTAAGGTGATTTTTTATGCCATGTTTTAATGAGCTAATGCTATGTTTTGATGCTAGATGAACATAACATGTTCTATGCTAGGTTTTAAATGAGATCATGCCATGGTTGATGTTAGAAGAAGATAACATGTTCTATGCTATGTTATAGATAAGTTCATGCTATGTTTTTGATGGTAAATGAAGATAACATGTTGTTTGTTTAACCTAGGTTTAAGTGGATGAACCTTTAGGCCCCTTGAACCATTCGGCCAAGTCCATCTAGACCCCTAAGGTGTCTTTCTATTCTATGTTTTGGATGTGTTCATGATGACTTTTGGTGTTAGATGAAGATAACATGCTCTATGCTAGATTTTAAATGAGTTCATGTCATGTTTGATGTTAAAAGAAGATAACATGTTCTATGCCATGCTATAGATAAGTTCATGCTATGTTTTGATGGTAAATGAAGATAACATGTGGTTTGGTTAACCTAGATTTAAGTGGATGAACCTTTAAGCCCTTTGAACCATTCGGCCAAGACCCCTAATATGTTTCTATGCAATGTTTTGATTGAGTTCATGATGACTTTTGATGCTAGATGAAGGTAACTTGTTGGTTAACCTAGAGTTAAGTGGTTGAGCCTTATGTTCTTTAAACCCATTCGGCCAAGACCCATTTAAGCCTAACATGCTATGATCTATAAATTACCATGTTATGTTTTGAATGTAGATATAGGTAACATGTGAAAGCTAAGCTAGATTTAAGAAATGGATCTTAGGTTGTCTTGGAACTCTCGGCCAAGGTTTATTTAAAACCCTAAGTTCCCTCCCATGCCATGATTTATATGTTAAAGAATTAACATGTGGTTAGTTAGACCATATATAAGTTGTTTGGTGTTTAAAACTTTGATAAAACTCCATGAAGTTTAGTTCATTCCATGTATACTTGTTCATGATGTTTATGCCTTATGCCATGCTTATATGTGTGTGATGTTGTGATCATGTTATGCTCATTACCTTGTGATTATATGAATGTATGATGTGTTATAAGGAAGGAACATGATGTGCATGAAAAGAAACATGATATGACATGAAGAAGAAATATGTTATGAAAGCCATATGATATGTTATGAAGAAGAAATATGTCATTAAATCCATATGATATGTTATGAAGAAGAAATATGTTATGATATGAAGAAGAAAAATATGATATGCCATGATAAGGAACATGATATGTTTATTAAATGAAATATGATATGTTATGATAAGAAGCATGTATGTATTTTACTTTTTGCATGGCTTGTACTAAGACCCTAACAAGGTCTAAAGGGATGGGCTCCTAAGATGCTCTAGGCCGACGGACTTAGTACGAGCCTAGGATGAGCTTCTATGTTATGAATGCCCCTAGGTCGACGGTTATAGTATGAACCTAGTACAAAATGGGCTCCCAGATGCCCTAGGCCGACTATCATAAGTACGTGCCTAGGATGGGCTTCTATGTTATGATGATGGCCCCTAGGTCGACGGACATAGTACGGGCCTAGTAACCTAGTAGGTTTGAGACTTGCTACCTCGGGCCTATTTAGAGATGCGCGCTATGATAATAATGATGTGGTACAATGCCGGGCCCAATATGTTGAGATTTATATTCAAATATATATAATATATGTTTCGAAGAGCATCCTGCATATACCTTTATGTTATGCCTGCTTATGTCTATGATGTTATATTCATGTTATGCTTGCTTATGCCTATGATGTTATGTTTATGTTATGCCTGCTTATGTCTATGATGTTATGATTATGTTATGTTTTCTTATGTCTATGATGTTATGATTATGTTATGCTTGCTTATGTCTATGATGTTATGTTTATGTTATACCTGCTTATGTCTATGATGTTATATTCATGTTTTGTCTGCTTATGTTCTACGATGTTGTATTCAAGTTATGCCTATTTATGTCTTTGTATGTTTACATGTTATGCTTACGTATGGTTTTTGTGAGTAGGTCAGGATCTTACTAAGCCTATGTGCTTATAGTTTATGTTCCCTTGTACTGCAGATAAGGGTAAAAGGTGGCTAAACTAAAGGGAGCAGCAGGAGGGGCAAAGTGTGTGTGGTAGTGGCATGGTGGAGGAGATCTGTTATGTTCTTTATGCATGTTTTCCCAAAGATGATTTAGTTTATGAATTTGAACTAAGTACTTATGAACTGATGATGCATGCCCTATGTTTAAGAAGTATTATCTATGAAATAATGATGCATGTTTTATGTTAAGAAGAAGTATCTATGAAATGACGATGCATGTTTATGTTTAAAAGAAAAAAAATAAGTCTAAAGTCTTCCGCTGTAATGTAATGTATGTATGTACGATCGCGTCATGCACCGCCCCTCCGTACCCTTGGAAAAAGGGCGGGCATGACATATCCAAACATCAAAACATATAAATGCTTAGGGCATTATTGCACCAACAGCTAGGACAATGCTAAACGAGTATAACCTACCTGACAGGTTTTGGGCAAAAGCCGTTAGTTTGGCTTACTATGTCCAAAATAGGATCCTTTTGGTAAAGAGGCACCTTAAGACCTCATACGAAATATATGACGACAAAGTACCTATCATCAAGTACATTAGGGTATTTGGATGTAAAGTACATATCCTGAACACTAAGGATTACCTTGGAAAGTTCACCTCCAAAACCTCTACCGGAATCTTCTTAGGATACTCGACTACAAGTAGAGCCTATAGGGTATATAACCATGACACCCTTATAGTTGAAGAGTCTATTAATGTAGTGTTCGATGAAGGACACGAATCTACAAAACCCATAGCAACACCAACTAGCGAACTGACTCATACCAGGCTCGACTCCGACCCCGAGATTGAGTCTAGTATTAATCCTAACCCAAGTCCAACGAGTCATCCAGTCGACTAAATGATAGGTGACCCTAACCTAAGTCAAATTAGGATTCAAACGAATCATCCTATCGACCAAGTGATAGGTGATCCTAGCTTAGGGGTTCGAACCAGATCATCTTATAGAAATGTTAGTCAAATCTCCTTGATTTCAAAAATCGAACCCAAAACCATTGAACAAGCTCTTCTTGATCCCGATTGGATTATTGCAATGCAGGAAGAGCTAACTCAATTCACTAGAAACGAGGTTTGGGAATTAGTACTACCACCTAGAGATAAATCAGTTATTGGAACAAGGTGGGTCTTCCGAAACAAAATTGATGACAAAGGTGAAGCAGCTAGAAATAAAGCAAGGTTAGTCGCCAAGGGTTTTAGTCAAGTTGAAGGATTAGATTACGATGAAACCTATGTCCCCGTAGTTAGACTAGATTCTATCCGAATGTTGTTAGCCTACGCTGCACATCGAAGATTTAAGTTATTTCAAATGGATGTCAAGTCAGCGTTTTTAAATGGACTTATTAAAGAAGAGGTGTATGTTAGCCAACCCCCAGGATTCGAAAGCCTAGATAAACCTGACCATGTCCTTAAACTAAAGAAAGCTCTTTATGGACTCAAATAAGATCCTCAAGCTTGGTATGAGAGACTTTCAATTTTTCTTAAGTCAAAAGGGTTTAACCAAGGCCTAGTCGATCCAACCCTCTTCGTAAAAACCATAGGTAATGAAATCTGTATAGCCCTAATCTACGTAGAGGATATCATTTTCGGAACAACCAATTCGATGCTACTAAACGAATTCATTTCACTTATGGAAAGTGAATTTGAAATGAATTTATTACATGAATTGAGTTTCTTTCTAGGACTACAAATTAAACAAACTAAGGATGGAATATATTTACATCAACAAAAATATACTAGGGAAATTAATTAAACGTTTTAGAATTCAAGATGCCAAAACCATCAATACACCCATGGCTACTACTGTCAATATAGGAGAGGACTTAGGAAAGCCCATCGACCTAAAATACTATAGGAGTGCTATAGGGAGTTTTCTATACTTAACTGCGAGTCGACCCAACATATTATTCGTAGTAAGTATGTGCGCAAGGTTCCAAACCTGTGCTAAGGAGTCTCACCTAACATTAATTAAGTGTATCCTTAGGTATCTAAAGGGCACGCTAAGCATCGATATTTGGTACCCTATATCTACCGAGTTTGAACTAATTGGCTACTCCAACTCAGACTATGCCGGTAGTAAACTCAATAGGAAGAGCACGAGTGGTTGTTGTCAACTTCTCGGGTCAAGTCTAGTGAGTTGGTGCAGTAGGAAGCAACACTGTGTTGCCTTATCTACCACCGAAGCTGAATACATCGCAATGGATGAGTGTGTGGCTCAACTTCTTTGGATGAATCACACTCTCTAAGACTTTAACTTAAACTTCAACAATATTAAAACTCACATAGATAATATTAGCTCCATCAACCTAAGCAAAAATCCTATTTGCCATTCTAGGACCAAACATATAGAAGTTAAACATCACTTTATTCGAGAACATGTAGCTAACGGAACCATTAAACTCGAATATGTGGAATCCAAGTCAAACCTAGCCGATCTTTTTACCAAGCCACTACCCGAAGCCGAATTTATTCTACTAAGATGAAAATTAGGCATGTGTGTAATAGAGTAGGACTTACATTCTTTTTATATACTCTAGTATTTACTTCTCTTTTCATGTTAATGGAACTAGCTTAGGGCTTACCCTAGATATCATGCACCTATAGATTTAAGGAGCCAATACAGCTCACAACACATAGGCCTAATGTGTTTGTGTACTTAGCAATGTAGATGGGCATGAGATGTTAGGACCTTACTCCTGGTTTCAGATGTAGAGTTAGTGCATCACCATGAACCACCGAGTATAATCATATATGTTAACCGACTCTGACTAGGACTTGTTGATCTTTCATATCAATCAAGTCAAATAAGTGTTGAACATTCAATATATGAGCTTATTTTTAGTATATTATTTTCAAAATAATATGGAACATGCTTGGACTTGGAACTTAAACTTAATACTTATATTTTTCAAGATCCACTCTTTCTGATTTATGGCAAAAGGGAGAGAAAAGGCCAAATTTAAGGGATCATTTTTTTTCCTGAGCCAAACGTAATGTTAGTCGAGAAAGGGGGAGAAAGGCCAAGTTAAGAAATCTTCTTAACTTAAACTTATTTGTTAATACTAAGGCCAACTTTAAGTAATTGTTAATCGAGGGGGAGGATTAAGACCTTCTTTCAAGACTCACCCTCGGTCAAGGGGGAGTACTCGAAAGAAAGTCTCTATTACTCTTAACTTTTAATTCTTCATGCATATTATTTCCTTAACTTTGTATGGGTTTGTCATACATCAAAAAGGAGGAGATTGTTGGTGTAGTAGGCACCTAAGTCGAACTTGAGTTTTGATTATAGCAAATGATACAAAGTTAAGCTCATTTTGTTATCTCACGAGCTAAATCAAGTGTGTAGAAAAGTGCTAAAGCTAAAGGTCAGCGACACCCGGAGGGAGCCATGGTGGTCGGGCGACACTGGGATGACTTCCGAGAAGCTGAAGGAATCATGTGGAAGACCAGAAGCAGAAGCTACAAGATAAATATTGAGGTAAGCTCATGTGAGTGAGCGCAAGGAAGGTCGTGTCCTCTGTACGGGGACGTTCTTAGGCGATGATCCGACCAAGACCTCCCATGGAAGGTCTAAGTCGAGATCGGATGGTATATGACCATTTAATTTGCTTGTATTAACTATTTTTTTGAGCTAACTCTTCGTTGTAGCTAGAAAACTTGCCATCAGTCGACTGATTCATCAGCAGTCGACTAGTAAGAGTAGCAGTCGACTGTTGGTCAAGGATTAGCTTCGAGGAGAGTCAAAGCTTATCTTCATTTTTGAAGGGATAGGAGGCTTGCTCTCTTTGGTTGAAGATGTGAACGTCAAGGGTTTGTAAGGCTATAAAAGTAGGGGTTCTCCACCCTATTTCCATCATCAAAAGCTCTCCAAAAAGGCTCCGCTACGATACTTTATTTAGTCATTGGTTTTCTCTTTTATTGTCATTTATAAATCTTTATTTATCGTGTTTTAATCATAACAAGGAGAGGGGGAGTGTCCCTCTACCTTGAGCTTTTTCATCGATTGTATTTGCTTACTCCTACCTCTAACAAGGAGAAGTGTTTTTAGTGCTTTGCCCTCCGTACGCGGTCTAGGACTATTAGGGCCTTGGACTAGCAACAGAAGGATGTGAACCAAGTAAAAACAAACGAGTACTTTTTCCTTTCCGTTGCATTTACTCTCACTCGCATTTTATATCGAACGAACGAATTTTGTCTTGTGCTATTCACCCCCCCCCTCTAGCGCTCTAATCGATCCAACAATGGCAATGGTTGCTAGTGGATTAAAAGGCTTTTTTGGTGTTGAACTTAGAAGAAATTTTTGGTGGCTTTTGTGTTTTGGGCGTGCAAGCTAAAAAAGGACCAAGAGAAGTATTCTCTCATCCCTCTCCTTCCTCTCCTTTTTCTTCCAAATGGTTCCTGGCCTTTTGCTGATGGTTTCTAGTACAACGTGACTCCAAAATGGGTGGGTATTAGTGTGGATTCCTTAGAGATACGGTTATCCTTATCCTATTGAGATCCGACAACATTTGGAAAAGCGGGATTGCGAAGGGCACACACCGAAGGTATACTTCTCCTTCTAGATAATATCTAGAAAAGTACGGTACGAAACGACTTATATAGTTTTGCATGGATCTCTAGTGGGATCCAGTTTATAGTTATTATTTCTGCTACAGTTGTGTGAATAATTCGCCCGCGAAGTTGTGAACATCAGATCCAAAATTTTCCCAACAGCTTATTCATGTTATCATTTATGCCATAATCATTATTCATGCATTAAATAAAATTGAGTTAAGGACTATGACATGATTTGAAGTCCCATGCATAAGGGAATCAAATAGAGTTACCTAGCATATGCATGAGACTCTAATTAACCAAAACCCACTTCTCACTAAAATACTTCACTTGTATGTGTTTCATACACTTAGATACAAGTGAGATATTTAATAAAATGAATTTAAAGGTTTTAAAATAATTTCAAAATCATTTTGAAAAACCTTGGTGAAGTCTATCTTTTGATAGCAATCACCATTGAATAAGGTGATACAAAAAAGTGTCAAACATTTAAACTTTCATAAGTTTAGAACTTTGTATCAATCTCACTAATTAATGGGAAATTTATTTTTCAAATATTTTTCACCCATAATATTTGCAATAAGTAATGTACGTATGGATTTTCAAAAATTTTTAAATTATATATTTTTACTTATGAATTTTGAAATTTCATTTTTGAAATCTGATTTCTTCACTATGCAGAAATCAGGTGACTGCCATGGATGACAGTCGACTGGAGTCAAAATCAATTGACTTGTAGCTTAAGGAGTCGACTGATAATGTTGATTTCGGATAAACAAGGTTTGTTAGGCCCATGTTCAGCTATGTTTTGGTTTCCTAACTACTCCTAACCCTAGGGCATACTTTGGAGAGCATTAGAAAGGGTGAAAATCCATTATACATGGATTAAGAGAAGTATTTAGGGTGTGTATCGAATTTTAAGGGAGGTAAAAGTTCAATGTTGAATCTTTTCCCTTAATTTCGATAGTTTAGTGTTCCTATTGGCTTAGGGACTCTCCAAGGACATTATTGGTGCAATGGTCAAGGGGGAGCAAGCTTTTAGGGGGAGGTATCCATCATGGGAAGATGGATGTGTATTTTTTCTCATGGGAGAAAAATTAGGGGATTGCCTCTCTTAAGCGATATTGGAATTATCACTAGAAAGATTGAAGGCATCCTATATGTTTTTGTACCAAGGAGAAGATTGTAAGATCTCATTGGGATATGAGATATTGACACCCTTGAGGAGGACCTTTTTGATGTATGTCAAAAAGGTGGAGAAGATACCAATTGGGGTTAGTTGGAATTCTCATTGGGATGTGAGAATTGTCAATTGGGGATAATTGGTAGACTTGAGTTTGAGGTTTTGTCAAACATCAGAAAGGGAGAGATTGTTGGTGTAATTGACCCAGGTCATGATTTACTGGACTCGAGTTTGACTCAAACAGTATTTTGATGTTAGACAAAACGTATGACATGTGAGTGTCATGGGAAAATCCAAGCATGGGGCTTGGTGTTGGGAAAATCCAAGCATAGGGCTTGGTGTGTAGGGATGTATACTGAAAAGTCTATCTTTTGTATGAACATCTTTATTTTGAAATAAGAATCACATGATCTTTGTTTGCATATTTTTATGGTTATGCAATATTGTCTAATACGTTACATTGTAGATAACATGGTGTGTGGTGTCACACGGGAGATCTTATTATCGGCTCCTTGTAAAGTATAAGTAAAGGCTCACAATCGAGATGACTTTGGACAAACCATCGGAATGGTTGTAGTGTGATTTGGTATTGGTTTGTCTTGACCATAGAATCACACTAGTGCACTTTGTGTGTATTGAGCAGGACCGATTTAGAGGTGATTCGATTTATTGCTGACTACATAATTGAATCGGACCTCAGATATTATTTAGTACATGCTCTTAATCCCGATATAATAACGGGCACATATACTTAGTACTCATCTCTTTGATTTACCAATGGGCGAGATTTATAGATTAAATCGATAGACTCGGTAAGTTGGGAGATGATATTATTTATATGGTGTGCCATTGATTATTGGAGGAAACCGTGTCCTATATATTAGGATGATGATGTCCCCTTGAGGAGCTCATAAGGTTCATCATGTAAACCCTGCAGGTGGACTTGGTCCGGCATGATGAAAAGGTTGAGTGGTACTACTCAAGGAGTTAGATGTTGATCAATTAATGGTTAGTAAATTAATTAATCGACGGACATTCGAGATCTTAAACACGGGGAGAAAATGTACAAATAATATATGGAGCCCATATTATCATATGGGGGTTGGTGAGGTAGATCAATGATGGACCTTTAGTGGATTGGACCATCATTAGTGGATCGGACTTTATGTGGGCTTGATCCATGGGTGGCCAAGACCCAACTCCTCCTCATGGTCCCTAATGTAGCCTATTAACACCTCATGATGCTTAGATCCAATGGATAGAAACAAAACTCTAAGATCCATTGGTAGAGATTAAATCTCTAAGATCCGACGGTTGAGATTAAATCTCTAGATCCGACGGTTGAGATTAAATCCCTTGAACCAATGGTGGAGATTAAACCAAGACTTATCCCTAAACTCTATATAAGGGTGGCTTAGGGATTGTTGGCGTGGAGAACACAAGGGATGAGGGGATTAGGGTTTGCTTCCTTTGGTGGCTAGGAATCCTAGTTGGTTTAGGATTGGGTTTGGTGGCTAGGGTTTGGGAGCAAGAGTGGGCGGCAACTAATGGAGGTTGTTCTTCTTCTTCCTTGGGTTGGCCGGCCACTATGCTGCTCCTATCTACCTTAGCTTGAACCTATCCTATTCTTCTTCCCCTCTTCCATGGCCGGATATAAGGTAAGTTAGGATTAGGGTTTGGGTGGCTAGGTTTTGGGAGAAAAGGGTGGTGCAACTATAGGAGATGTTCTTCTTCTTCCTAAGGGTTGGCCGGCCACTATGGTTCTCCTCTTTACCTTGGCTTGAGCTCATCCTAATCTTCTTCCTCACTTCCATGGCCAGCCACAAGGTGAGCTTGGATTAGGGTTTGGAAGCTTAGGGTTTAGGAGGTTTGGGTGGCACCAAATAAGGAAAGTTTCTTTCTTTCTTCTTCATGGTTTGGTGGCCGGCACCCATATCACCTTCTCCAACCCTTGGACAGCATCTAAAGACCCCTTCTCCCTCTCCTTGGGTGGTGGAAACAAGACTAAGGGGTTTCCCTTGATGTCTTGGTCGGTTTCCACCATTATCTCCTTCTCCTTGTTGGCCGGCGGCAAGCATTTCTTTTGTTGCTTGTTGGTTGGCCATAGGAAGGAGATGAGCCTTGTTTCTATTCTTCCTCTTGATTTGGATGAGCAAGGAAGGAAGATGTGTGATCTAGGAGCTTCGACTTTTGGTAGAGCGTCGCCCACACGACGTCCGAAAGGAGGAAGGACATACATTAGAAGATCGAGAGGTATATCGATTCTCTAATTTTATATGTTACATGTTTGTATTTGTTTTTCATTTATGAGCATGATATATTTCTGTGAATGGCTAAATAATATTTGGATCCCGAGTATAAACACAAAAACCGGCGATCCGGACATCGTCTATTCCGCGGCTACTCGTAGAATAGAGGATGGTCGCTTGAACAACTAGTTTGTTCAAGTGACCTCTCTAAACGAATAGCACGACGATGACTTGGTTGCTTTGGGAATCCCTTTTGTCTAGGATTAAATTTTTAATCCGGGGACATCGAAGGGATCACCATGGTCAAGCAACCGAGGTGAAGGGGAAGCGAAGTTTCCCCTCACGGACTCGACAAGGGAAATCCCTTCAATTGGTATCAGAGCTTCCGGGCAAAACCTTTCATGGTGTTGGTAAAGTCCAAGCGTGTAGCCTTGGTGTGGAAAATCAAAGCATGGGGCTTGGTGTTGGTAAGTCCAAGTGTGTAGCCTTGGTAATGAGAAGTCTTGAGGACTTGGTAAGGTCACTAGTCTCATAGGCTCAGGATCCTTGAGTCGGTGAAGGATGGCATTGTAGAAGTTGTGCACTCGGTGCATCCGAGGGACCACCGGATGGGGAGCGAATGGAGTGAGGCCAAAGGGAAGAAGACTTCAAGGGCAAGACTCGAAGGATGACATTGTGAAGTCATGCACTTGGTGTATCCGAGGGACGTAGGCCGAGGGAAGAGAACTTCGGTGGGGAACTTCATGAGAGGATGAGGTGAACTTGGCCATGTGGCTAAGACAAAGTGTCGGAAGCTCAAACATGATGTTTGAGGTTTTACCCGATGGTCAGATGCTCAAACAAAGTGTTTTTTGAGGTTATACCCGACAACAGTCGACTGGTATAGGTGTTGGTTCGACAGATCCAAGTCGATGGCAATTGACTCGTGTGCGACTGATGGTTTTTGGCCTAGTAGTTGACTGCCAAGGGATGGCAGGCGACTACTAGACCATCAGTCGACTGCCAAGGGATGACAGTTAACTGATGAAGGTGAATGCGAGTACATAACCATTTTGAGTCGACTGATTGCCTGGATCACTCAACTGATGGTTCTATCAGTCAAGTGTTGGCCATGATCATTCGACTGATGGTGGATCCATTGGAACTTGTCCAGCGTGGATCGAGTCATTGTGAGACAATGGCTATAGGAGCAATCGACTGATGGTCTCGATCAGTCGACTGATTGACGCGAAATCAGCTCGATGCAAGTTATTTAAGGAGATCGAGATGGAGGATTATGCAACCATTTTTGGGGAGATTTTGGAGGGGAATTGCTACTGCATTCTAAACCTTCAAGAGCAAACCAAAGCAAAAAATAAGCAAGTGATCAAAGCCAAGTGTTGTAAATTTATTCTTTACTTGTATTTCATATTGTCTTTGTATTTTGCTTGTACTTTTGTATTACCTATTGTATTTGCTTGTACGAGGTTTCTCACCTCCGATTTATTGTCGAGAAGAAGTTTGGTTAGTGTTGTGCGCATAACTCGAGCTCATTGAGCTCACCCCGTGGAGTAGGAACCCTAAGGTTCTGAACCACGCATATCGGTTGCCTATTGTGATTGTGTGTTTGTGTGTTTTTTTTGTATTTCCTATTTTCATTTCCGCTGCGCATATTAACGATCATTGTAGACAAAGCACGCAAGAACGAATGATTTCTATCAAGTACACGAATTGGGCTATTCACCCCCCTCTAGCTGGCCACCGATCCTCCAACAATATTTCTCTTACATTCCTAATAAGCCTTCAATAATTTTGCATTCTTATGTGTATATAGTGGTGAAGGTAGAAGAAAAGCAAGCATATGGTAGTGCATAAATCATGAGTAGCTTGAGTGAACTCCACTATTATATGCTTATGAGAGCGAGAGAAACAACCACTTATCTTTTGAGGCTTAATCATTCATAGTTTATTCAAGATGGATTGAAGTTACCATGTTTGTTAACCTGTGTAAGATTTGAGTCCATAATTGCTTGAGTCTTTGAGATTTGACAATCCTAGGTAACATTCTTTCACGATTTTCTATGTATGATTGAGAATTGCTATGAAAATATTTTTTCAGTTTACTTTTAATTTTTTTTACTTACTCGAGATGCGCAAAAATAAGTGTGGGAAAATTTTATCATTTCATTTTTATTGTATTGTTTTGATTTATGGATTAGACATTTTAGGCTCTTTGATGAGGTAATTATTGTTATTCAGTATGTTTTTATATATTGAATCTATTTGCGATTAATTTTGTTAATTCCTATAATTTCAATATTTTTCTCGAATTGAATGTGATTTTGTAGGAAACATGAAAAGAGGGCCTAATTGGAGCAATCGCAGCAGTCGATCTGGATCTAAATAGATTGCAGCCATTGGATTTTAGTGACCAACCTACTTAGGGAAAATATTAATCGGATTAATTAAACTCTAGCTCTAATGGATGACTGAGATTGAAGGGCATTTGATCGGACGATTAAGAAATAGAAGCATAAAAATCTAACATTTTCTCCATCACAATATCATGACACAGAAATGAACAAGCGAGAACCGTCGTGGCCTTCTTCCCCTTTCTCGCACAATAGGCGATTCCGCCTCCCCAACAGTGGCAATGATAGCTACGACACTCCTTCCTGTGATCCTTCCCTCCATCAGCTGGCATTGATCCCTTCCTATCCAGCCAACATATCGAGATGTCGGGATTTGCCAGCTCGGTCGACAGCGAGCAGATGTAAGGATTCCAGTCCACCCTCTTCACTAGCAAACTTTCTAGCGCCTACGATCGAAGATGAGATGCCTCGACTGGACGTGATTCGAAAGGTCGAGGTCAACTCCTATTGCGGTGATTCGGCATCATCTTTTCCCAGGTCCAGCAGCTTCTTTGAAAGCCCAATTCTGGTGGTATAGCAACAATCTAGCAGCGGTGAAGAGCTCATAGCTAGTGTTCCAGTTCCACTCCTTTTCGCAGCAAGGATTCGATGGCTCCACCTTTCCAGATCCACCCATTGGCTACCGTGATTCGGCAGCTCCACAATCCATCACTGGAGCAGTAGGCAATTATTCATTTCTAGTTCAGCACTTGTTGGAGGATTTTTCGACAAGGAATCCATTCATTCCATCGCTGAAAGGGGCTATTCGGGTCGTTGTCGTTGCCGAAAAGGGAGGTTCCTTTTTCGGGTGTTGTGGATCGTCGATTTACTAATTTTGGAATTAGTGAATTGATTTGGTTATCATCCCTTGATTGTTATCTTTGTAGTTTAAGCTATTGAATTTGTAGTTTAATTTGAATGTTATTCTATAGTTTCATTCATAGTTTAATTTGTAGTTAGTTTGTAGCTTGTCTTGCAGTTTTACATTGTAGTTAATTCGTAGGTTGGCTAGGAGATTAATTAGTAGTTTCATTTGGATGTTTAGTTTTGAGTTTGATTTGTAGTTAATGAGTTTGATTGGTTAATTTCAAAGCTTAGCTTAATTATTTGTTAGTTGGATTTCTTACATGTTTAAGTGTTATTTCCATTAGTTAGGAGTGTTTAATAATAGGTTATATTTATTTTATGTTTTCCTTTACACTCATGTTATTTTGCATTTGAATTGTTATTTAAATTCCTACACTGTTTTATGTTTTTGAATGCTCTTATTTGAATGCTTAGTTCATATCTTCTTTAATTTCATTACCATCCTAGTTTAGTTAGATTAAGCTTTTAATTACTTGCATTGTCTTTAATTCAGTAGGATTAGACTTTTACAATCCGAACCCCATTTATAATAGAAAATACAAAGTAATAATTAATAATCCTAAGACTACTATTCTATCAATTATACTCCTTGGGAAACAATCCGAGTCATTGACTATGCTATATTATTGTAGAGAGAGTTTAGTAATTAATTTAGAACGGTACCATGACACAAATATTGTTCATCAGTTACCTTTCTCTTATTCTTGTAAAAGAGAACACCCTTCGAGTTCGAGAGTTCTCGAGTTGGAGGGTTTTTAGTGACTTCTCGACGATGGGCCTTGGAGGAACAACTCGGCTAGGGTTGCAAACAAAGTAAAAAAAATACTTGTCTACTGTCACGCCCTGAGAGCATGCGGAGCCGAAAATAAACGGACGATACCTCCCCTGTACGTGGCAACATTTCGGGTTAATACAAGGCCCGTAGGCCAACAATGACAATAATATATACAAATATACCAAACCACAACAGTATATATATATCAAAACAACTACACACAGTGGAAATGATACCACAATAATACACATCCTACACATGCATATCGGTATGACTAACACATCACAACAATACAAAACTTCGACAAAAAAATCCGAATATACAACATGTACATCACGAAAACTCCAAAATACAATACACAACGGACAGAAAGCCCAAATACACACGGGAGCCTCGGAGGTGAGATGAGACGATGTCAGGCGGCGGTGCTCCAAGCTGTCACGAAGTCTTCTACCTGTTACCTGGGCGACAGAAAACCCAGGGTCCGTGGGGGGTGGTGAGTAAAACTCAGATGGTAATAGAAAAACATGTATATATGTTATATAACATGTATTTTCAATAACATACTCTAGAGGTACAACAGGTATATCAACATAGTATATAAAATCAAGCATATACCGTCTAACCAAATAACAACATAAAAATGCAGACATACCTGAAGTCTGCTACGCTACTCTGATCCAACCTGAACATATATCAAACATATATATATATAACAGGAAGAGTAGATCAACTCACAATATACTCTAGCTACAGGTCAAGGTATCTAATGGTCTGTCCAAACATATAACAGTACCCGACACAACCGTATAATAAATGCAAGAAGCATGTATGAATATGATGTACAAACAAGTGCAGCAAGCATAATACAACCAAATGCAACATCACAATAAGCATATATATATAGACTGTATCTATATATATATTAATCACAATAATCCATATATATATATATATATATATATACATCCATATATGTATATATATGGCAATATGCAAAAAAATGCCATAAGTCGGCAATGCAGCATGCATGGTCATGTCGGCTCACCCTAAAGCTACCACGACCCCAGTGTGGCCTTGGTGGCTCGAGCATGACAACTGTCCCAACTCAACACCAACCACTACTCTCGAGTGGCCGAGTGGGCAGTATGATCGAGTAGCATATAAGCATAAAGAGCAAGCTACACGATGGGGGTCCCTGCTGTTGGCCACTCCGATAGTCACTACCCATGAGTGGTCGAGTGTCAGATGCGGAGGACTACGACACGCAAATCCAACTACCACCGTCTATAGTGGTAGAGTGCGAAACCACAATGCTCTACCCTCACATGGGTGACTCCTCCTATGAGTAACCGTGGAGGCAGGATGACTGGCGACATTCTCAACCACAAGGGAGACCTCGTTGCTAGTGTGCATGCAAATGCATGAATGCAATGTCTCACATACAGACATCCAACATAGACTATCTATTCTACAGAGAATCATACTAACCAGATCAATGCACTCCCTATCATGCAGAGAGTCGTACTCAACTGATCATAATACTCTCTATCCTATAGAGAGTCATACCAATCTAATTGACGCACTCTCTATCCTGTAGAGAGTCGTACTCAACTGATGGACACACTGTCTATCCTGTAGAGAGTCGTACTCATCTGATTATAACAAGCTAGGACCACCGGTCCGTTGCGATACCCTAAGTATCATTCCTCTGACCATTTACACAATACATGTTCGGTGGTAACATACAACCTAAGGGTACTATAACTAACCCTAGGTTAAAGACATTATCTACCTACGGATGACCTTTTTGCCCAATGTACAATCAGGTTGTCATCCGGACTTTACTATTTGCACTTAACTTAAACAAATTCTAAGTTACTTACATCATCTATATGTATAATTCCTAATCATGATAAAATAAACATGATATCAGCAATGGAGTTAATAGTCAATGGTAAAATATCAAACATACGATAATAAGAGCAGGGTCAAGATAATATGAACACCAAACATGCTCATATCTATGACTAAATTTGAATGCAATTACCCACCTGTTATGTAATTCATGCTGATTGTATTCACATCCACAAATCTGCCTCGTATCAAAGTCCTGGAACCGTAGAATACCAATATAATCAAAATAACTTTAGTCTCCACTAACCATCAATATAATCAAATAATAACACATTCAGATCATTTTAATAAATTAAACTGATACATAATTATGAACAACCAAATCTCACTTACCAAGCCTAGCTTTCATTTACTCGACTTCTTGATCCTCATCAGATCTACTCAACTGCCCAAAAATACGATATGTAAATCTAGACTTAACACCACTATATTAATGATCACAAACAAATATGATTGTTCTCCAAATACATCATTACTAGATCAAAGCTTACCTCTCCCCCTTCAATCGACCACAACTTATCAATAAGCTAAATCCAGATAAACTGAAGGCGAAACTCCACGACAATAATCCCGAAACACCTGCAGATACATAATATCTAATTTTTTCTGCATCCTACCGATATGTGCTTACCATATCCAAAGAGAACAGAAAAATTACCTAACACCATCGTAGATATGGTCGATGGCCATTACCGATTGATAGGTCTACCCAATTTCCAAAGATCTACACGGTTGATGTTCCTCTCGAATTTGACAATCCTTCGGCTTTCCCTCTTGAACTTACTGTGAACTTCAATGGAACGCAAGCAACGAAAAGGAAGAACAACCTCTGGATCCAATCCACAGGAAGACAATACCGATCGAGCACCATACGGCTCGAAGTATTGAACAGGAGGTTGCACACGATCGTGGTGAAGACTTCAACATCGTTGGAACCCTCAGAAATTACAAATTCACTGGTTCCTCCTTTGGAAATCGTAGTGAACTGCATCCACCATAATTCCCATAATCCAAAACCGAAACAATACAAGCTGCATAAGCTATAGGTAGACCACCTTTCAACAAATCAAAGCTATCATTCATACAACTTAAAATTTACCTCCATCTCAGCTTCCACAACCCCATCCGAAAACATTCTCCCCCTGTTCCCCACCATCCCTGAAATCACTAACATATTGGCTACAAAATATCCATATACTAAATTTCTGTAACCTGAACTTACCTAGCCTTTCCTTTCCCATTCACAGCCAGAAACAAAAACATGATCGGTTGAAATCGGAGGTGGATGGCAACGACAGTGAAGCTACGGTCGATCCACCAAAAAAAAAATAGGGAGAAGAGGGAATAAACCCTGGCAGCCGGATGCTTCTCATGGAGGAGAGGGTGATTGGCGTGTTTCTATCATGATCAGAGGTAGTCGACGGCCGATCAGGAAGAAAGAGAGGACGATGCGCGGCAACAAAAGGCAGGCGGCGAGTGCCCAAAGGTCGCGATTGTTGGCTGCTGGCCGACGCTCGATGGCTGGCATTTACAGTGGCAACCAAGCCCGTGGCGTGCTATCCGTGAGCGGCAAACAAAAGGGTGGTAGCGGCAGCAGTGGCTCTAATTTTTGCGATGGCAGCGGCGACTGGCGATCCTGTGCGCGCGACGAACAGGGCAGCTGGACTGCGTGATGCTCGGCCCGGGTGTCGCGAGCAATCCTGGCTGGTCGCACGACGACGACGAGGCGAGGAGGGCGGCGCAAGAAGTGAAGATGGCGATTAGAAACCGAGAGGAAGCACAGCCGGCACCCGATGTGGTGCGCGATCGAGGGCGGGAGGGGATGGCGGTGGCGATTTAAGCTCTGGTGTCGGCGAGCGGCGGCGAGCGGTGCGGCGTGGAGGCGGAGATCACCCGGCGAGAAGGCCCCTCGCGATCGGGAAGGAGAAGAGGAAGAAGAGAAGTCGGGAAAACGGAACGGAAAGGGGATCGGCGGAAATAAATGCGTCCGTTAACCCATTTAATTTCTCAATATAAACAGGCTTTACAAAAGCATGTTCGCTTTATCCCCACGAAATATCCATAGAACCTCCATTTAAATCCCGAAAAATATCTAAAATTCCTGAAAAATTTCATAAGGTATTCTCCCAATTATCCAACATTTTATATATATATATATATATATATATATATATATATATATTATTATTATTATTATTATTTTTCACGGTATTTTACATTCTCCCCCACTTATAAAAATTTGGTCCCCAAATTTCTGACTTATGTATGAGTACGAGATGTCATAACAACCATCTCAAATATCTAGATGAGGGTACTAAGCTCGTATTGTATCTTCCAACTCCCACGTAGCCTCCTCATCAGTATGATATTGTCATCCAACCTTTACGAGTTGGATGGTCTTGTTCCGCTACTGTCGCTCCTTGCGACCCAAATTGTTTCACCCCTTTCGAAGGTGAAATACGCAGAAATACCTATTCTCCAACTGAGAATTTCTAAAGGCTTTCGCCTCCGGTTTGCATAACTCTTCTGTCGTTATAGGCAAATTCCAATGAATGAACATGGTCCTCCTAACTGCCTCTGAAATCATATGCTCAGACTGTCCATCCGTCTACGGATGAAATGTTGCACTAAGCCGAAGCTCTGTGCCTATAGTCTGGTGTAGACTCTGCCAAAATTGCGAGGTAAATCGCGAACCTCTATCCGATATGGTACTTAAAAGTACACCACACAATCCGATAATCTTCCGACAATATAACTCTGTCGAACGATCCAATCGGTACGACCCACGAATAGGAAAGAAGTGAGCTGATTTGATCAGTCGATCCACAATCACCCAAATCGCATCACGTCCTTTACGGGTTCTATGCAATCCCATAACGAAATCAATTGTGATATGCTCCCACTTCCATTCTGGAATCGGAATTTTCTAGAGCAATCCAGCGAGTTTCTGATGTTCAGTCTTCACCTACTGGCACACTAAACATCGAGCAGCAAAATCTTCTATAACTCTCTTTATACCATTCCACCAGTATAAACGTTTCAACTCTCGGTACATCTGAGTACCCTCAGGGTAAATAGCAAATCTCCAATGATAAGCTTCCTGTAGCAACTCTTTCTTAAACACTGTAACTTCGGAACCCACTATCCTTATCAGAGACGGGGAGTTATTTTTCTCAAAAGAGAAATCCATCAACCATCCAAGATACACTCCACACACGCTGTAAGTGCATGGAAGACTATAGCAATCAATCTTCTTTGTTGCAAGTGTTTGCGCTCCAGCAACTCTATAGTAGCTACCCAGTAGCTAGTTACAATCTCATGAGTATTCCTGCTCCATACAACTACAAATCCAAATAATAACTACTAAAGTCGCGTCATGTATATGACAGACTATCTCGTAGTTTCTTAACTGACGTAGGCATAAGATATGCCTCATTCAGCTGCATCGGAATCGTTCCGATCCCTAAAACGATGCATCCGCGTACAACCTCCTTTTTATCCACTCCGGAAGGATTAACTAATACTCGTGTAAAAGTTAACCGCCGTCTAAGCCTTGTAACTGGTTTCACCAGCTTCCGACTAAATGATTTCCATCATCACCTTTGTCAAACAAGTCCGTGGTATAGTAATGCTAAGACATTCTATCCACATCTACATTACTAACCAAACCATGCAAGGAAAACCACCATCTACGATGGTCGAGTTCGCAACTCCAACTACCACAATCAACAGTGGCCAAGTTACGCAACTCCAACAACTACAAAAGGATCCTATCGTGTTTAGGATACACGATTCTCCAATCCAGTGACGACTAAATCGTTAATTAGTCTAGCAACTTAATCAAAATTCATACAATTCATACCAAGTATGAAATTGTCGTCTCCACACACCTGCATCCCCTTTTCTCTAGGCTGATGATATATCAATCATCACAACGACAATGATACTTATATGACACTATGTCACTATCATATCAACTCTCCAGTCGTAAACCAACCCTAGAGTATACACAGGTGTCTTTAGCTAATCTAACAGATCATTTATCCACAACGAAGGATATTCATTTATAACAACTACTGTATTCATCATCGATAATCGATGCCTAATCTCAAAGGTCCATCTCTCTTTCAACAAAGAGTTCCGGATCTTCTTAAGGAGGAATACTAGGATAGATAAATATCCCTTCCAACTTCTCCTATAATCGCAACACGCAATCTTCCAATTTCTATAGTGTTTAACAACACTGATACCAACAAAACTATCACTCGATATGTGATATTCGGTACCAGAACTATTTCCACAATCCTTTCGATCACCTACTCCACTTGCCTATACAACGGCAAAGCTAGGAGTTCATCCGAACTACATCCGAATGCTCTCGGATTATACGCACATCTGAGAGACATAACATTACTATAATCTCAACAACTTGACCATCCGTAAGGATATGTCTACAGTAAAGATATGTCTATCCAAGTCTAAGGGTCTCCCTTGGCTTCTTAATTGTTGGTCCACTTCTCACCTGGCGGTAGAGATACCACCGACCCACAAGTCGATGTATAGGAACCCTACTAATCCGAACTAAGAATGTTCTAGACAAAGATACCTGTAACTACAAGCATCTCTCAACATATTAACCTAGAGGGTAAACTAAAGTAATACCCTGAACGATTAATTATCTGTCAATCCGATCCAAAGGCTCCCCGCAGGCCTCCGCCTTTCTCTGAAGAGAACAAGATCAGATCCAACAGTTCGCGACAAAATGGTCGCATTTTTGCGATGAATGATCCAAGGGTTTTTTTTTCCAGATCATCTGATCCATCCCTAAATCCTACGATCTGTAACTGTAGAATACTGAATAAATACGACCATCGTCATAAACTCTCTCCTCTGTCCGAAGACAATCCACATCTTGGGGTAACTATTGGTGTCTGCATGTGCCTTCTACGATGTCTTCTGCTGATGCTGCTTCTGTGCTGATCTCTGCTGAAGGGGAGTATCAAGGAACTCCAACCACGCCTGAGGTAGTAAGTTGCTGCTCATGAGATAACCCAATCCTCTATGCTGATCTCTGCTGTCGAGATGATGCATCTTCCTCCCGGAACACCATCAATAGTCTTCAACTGAGTCTTCAAAGTACACCTCCTCCACTGTACTAGTTGCTCACAATAGCATTAGATGAACTGATCTGACAGATAATTTGTCTTCGCATGTCTTCGTGATCTGTACTGCACACACATAATCCCTTCGAAGTCTTTGTTTTGATTGTGTTGATATCCACAAGAACATCCTGATGATCTACGGTTGGTCTTCTATAATCAAAAAATAGATCAAAGCCTATGATTCCGATCTTGCTCCTTTTTATCCAACAGCCGAAGACTTCTGACTCTATTAAGTTGACCTGCAATATTTGTTTATCGATCTCCAACTTTTAAACTCTTGTACGGAGTCATTTCTAAACTCCTGTCTTAATCCAACGTCTTCCGGCAGGATCTGGTAGAAGATCTCGACATCATAATCCAACTATAAGTCAATAACTTTGGATGGCTTAAATCATCCACTCATCTTCTTGAGCTATTAGGTTGTCGTAATCTCTGCAAGTCTCACGACTCTGCACAGTACACTATTACTAACCGATCCCCCTTTCTTGAAGCTCAAGAATTCCTTACAATGTGTCACTAAAAGTGACACTGGAAAATTCTTTCTTTCAACATCACTAAATAATGATCAAGTGATGTTTTATTTCCCGAAGGTCATTTTCTGCATTTTTCATCAAATACCGGCTTGATCCCGATAATGGTATGCCAACAACTCTTCTTTCTCGGTATAACATGAGTTAAGTACTCGAAAGTACTCTCAAAGTTATACAACTCAGTACGAACAACTCAGGAATAAAATCCCTATGAAACACCATAACCTAGCCTTCCGCTATCTGCATCAATAATAATCTACAAGTTTGTTCATTACCCACAGGTAATGATCTGACTAGCACAGTTAGTGGAAATCTCTAAGACTGTAGTCTCTGATTTCCATAATAAATGTGATGACTTGGCCCCTATTTTCCGACTCGATATCAGTCAGCTCTCAGAGGTAAATCACCTCCTCGACACAGGTTCAAGACTCACAGACTCAATAGGTTATTCCCGTGGTCAACTCATACAACGGTTACGAATAATAACCAACACACTACAGGTTATTCCCTGGTATAAGCATCTAAATACATATCCAACATAACAGAAAGTATAAACCCTAAAGGTCACTCCGGTTGGTCGCCTCGGTGGACGACCCCTACTACAAGTCTGCACAGGTGTCATAACTATACTGTATACACCTACTGATCTAGTTTAGATAAATATCTACTAAACCATAAGTTATCAGGAATTCTTACCTCATGCTGCTTGGAGCTCAGGCCGCTGTCCATCTCATCTCAAAAAAACCAAAACCGAATAAATCGACTCCCAAAAATCCAAGACTCGACACAAAAACAACATTGTATGGCATCGCAGAACCTTCGGCTCTGATACCACTAAAGTTGTCACGCCGCGAGAGCATGCCGAGCCAAAAATAAATGGACGGCACCTCCCCTGTACGTGACAACATTTCAGGTTAACACAAGGCTCGTAGGCCCACAATGACAAAAATATATACAAATATACCAAACCACAACAGTATATATATATATCAAAACAACTACACACAGCGGAAACGATACCACAATAATACACATCCTACACATGCATACCGGTATGACTAACACATCACAACAAAACAAAACATCGACAAAAAAAATCCGAATATACAACATGTACATCACGAAAACTCCAAAATACAATACACAACGGACAGAAAGCCCAAATACACACGGGAGCCTCGGAGGTGAGATGAGACGATGTTAGGCGGCGGTGTTCCAAGCTGTCATGAAGTCTTCTACCTGTTACCTGGGCGACAGAAAACCCAGGGTCCGTGGGGGGTGGTGAGTAAAACTCAGATGGTAATAGAAAAACATGTATATATGTTATATCACATGTATTTTCAATAACATACTCTAGAGGTACAACAGGTATATCAGCATAGTATATAAAATCAAGCATATACCATCTAACCAAATAACAACATAAAAATGCAGACATACAAGTTCATACGCTACTGATCCAACTTTCAACATATATCAAACATATATATATATAACAGGAAGAGTAGATCAACTCACAATATACTCTAGCTACAGGTCAAGGTATCTAATGCTCTGTCCAAACATATAACAGTACCCGACACAACCGTATAATAAATGCAAGAAGCATGTATGAATATGATGTACAAACAAGTGCAGCAAGCATAATACAACCAAATGCAACATCACAATAAGCATATATATATAGACTGTATCTATATATATATTAATCATAATAATCCATATATATATATATATATATATATATATATATATATATATATATATGCATGCATATATGTATATATATGGCAATATGCAAAAAAATGCCATAAGTCGGCAATGCAGCATGCATGGTCATGTCGGCTCACCCTAAAGCTACCACGACCCCAGTGTGGCCTCGGTGGCTCGAGCATGACAACTATCCCAACTCAACACCAACCACTACTCTCGAGTGGCCGAGTGGACAGTATGATCGAGTAGCATATAAGCGTAAAGAGCAAGCTACACGATGGGGGTCCCTGCTGTTGGCCACTCCGATAGTCACTACCCATGAGTGGTCGAGTGCCACACATGCAGGACTACGGCACGCAAATCCAACTACCATCGTCTATAGTGGTAGAGTGCGACACCACAATGCTCTGCCCTCACACGGGTGACTCCTCCTACGAGTAACCGTGGAAGCAGGATGACTGGCGATACTCTCAACCACAAGGGAGACCTCATCGCCAGTGTGCTTGCAAATGCATGAATGCAATGTCTCACATACAGACATCCAACATAGACTATCTATTCTACAGAGAATCATACTAACCAGATCAATGCACTCCCTATCATGCAGAGAGTCATACTCAACTGATCATAATAGTCTCTATCCTATAGAGAGTCATATCAATCTAATTGACGCACTCTCTATCCTGTAGAGAATCGTACTCAACTGATGGACACACTGTCTATCCTGTAGAGAGTCGTACTCATCTGATTATAACAAGCTAGGACCACCGGTCCATTGCGATACCATAAGAATCATTCCTCTGACCATTTACACAATACATGTTCGGTGGTAACATACAACCTAAGGGTACTAGAACTAACCCTAGGTTAAAGACATTATCTACCTACGGATGACCTTTTTGCCCAATGCACAATCAGGTTGTCATCCGGACTTTACTATTTGCACTTAACTTAAACAAATTCTAAGTTACTTACATCATCTATATGTATAATTCCTAATCGTGATAAAATAAACATGATATCAGCAATGGAGTTAATAGTCAATGGTAAAGGATCAAACATACGATAATAAGAGCAGGGTCAAGATAATATGAACACCTAACATGCTCATATCTATGACTAAATCTGATTGAAATTCATCTACCCGGACCAGGTAGGAAATTACCCACCTATTATGTAATTCATGTTGATTGTATTCACATCCGCAAATTATCCTCGTATCAAAGTCCTGGAACCGTAGAATACCAATATAATCAAAATAACTTTAGTCTCCACTAACCATCAATATAATCCAATAATAACACATTCAGATCAGTTTAATAAATTAAATTGATACATAATTATGAACAACCAAATCTCACTTACCAAACCTAGCTTTCATTTGCTCGACTTCTTGATCCTCATCAGATATACTCAACTGCCCAAAAATACGATATCTAAATCTAGACTTAACACCACTATATTAATGATCACAAACAAATATGATTGTTCTCCAAATACATCATTACTAGATCAAAGCTTACCTCTCCCCCTTCAATCGACCACAACTTATCAACAAGCTAAATCCAGATAAACTGAAGGCGAAACTCCACCACAATAATCCCGAAACACCTGCAGATACATAATATCTACCGATACGTGCTTACCATATCCAAAGAGAACTGAAAAATTACCTAACACCATCGTAGATATGGTTGATGCCCATTGTTGATTGATAGGTCTACCCAATTTCCAAAGATCTACACGGTTGATGTTCCTCTCAAATTTGAAAGACCTTCAGCTTTCCCTCTTGAACTTACTATGAACTGCAATGGAACGCAAGCAACGAAAAGGAAGAACAACCTCTGGATCCAATCCACAGGAAGACAACACCGATCGAGCACCACACGGCTCGAAGTATTGAACAAGAGGCTACACACGATTGTGGTGAAGACTTCAACATCGTTGGAACCCTCAGAAATTACAAATTCACTGGTTCCTCCTTTGGAAATCGGAGTGAACTGCATCCACCATAATTCCCATAATCCTAAACTGAAACAATACAAGCTGTATAAGCTATAGGTAGACCACCTTTCAACAAATCAAAGCTATCATTCATACAACTTAAAATTTACCTCCATCTCAGCTTCCACAACCCCATCCGAAAACATTCTCCCCCTGTTCCCCACCATCCCTGAAATCACTATCATATTGGCTACAAAATATCCATATACTAAATTTCTGTAACCTGAACTTACCTAGCCTTTCCTTTCCCATTCACAGCCAGAAACAAAAACACGATCGGCTGAAATCAGAGGTGGATGGCAACAACAGTGAAGCTACAGTCAATCCACCAGAAACAAACAGGGAGAAGAGGGAACAAACCCTGGCATCCTGATGCTTCTCGTGGAGGAGAGGGTGATCGGCGTGTTGCTATCAGGATCGGAGGTAGTCGATGGCCGATTAGGAAGAAAGAGAGTACGATGCGTGGCAACAAAAGGCAGGCGGCGAGTGCCCGAAGGTCGCGATTGTTGGCTGCTGGACGACGCTCGATGACTGGCATTTACAGTGGCAACCGAGCCCGTGGCGTGCTGTCCGTGAGCGGCAAACAAAAGGGTGGCGGCGGCAGCAGTGGCTCTAATTTTTGCAATGGCAGCGGCGACCAGGGATCCTGTGCGTGCGACGAACAGGGCGGCTAGACTGCGTGATGCTCGACCCGGGGGTCGCGAGCAATCCTGGCTGGTAGCACGACGACGACGAGGTGAGGAGGGAGGCGCACGAAGTGAAGAGGGCGGCAAGAAACTGATAGGAAGTACAGTCGGCACCCGATGTGGTGCGCGATCGAGGGCGGGAGGGGACGGCGGTGGCGATTTAAGCTCGGGCGTCAGCGAGTGGCGCGGCGTCCGGCGAGAAGGCCCCTCGCGATCGGGAAGGAGAAGAGGAAGAAGAGAAGTCGGGAAAAAGGAACGGAAAGGGGATCGGCGGAAATAAACGCATCCGTTAACCCATTTACTTTCTCAATATAAACAGGCTTTACAAAAGTCTGTTCGCTTTATCCCCATGAAATATCCATAGAACCTCCATTTAAATCCAGAAAAATATCTAAAAATTCCATAAGGTATTCTCCCAATTATCCAACATTATATATATATATATATTATATTTTTTTTTTCACGGTATTTTACATCTACTTTTTTATTTTATTTTTAATTCTGCTACATATTACTCTCAATTTTGAAATAAAAGAAAATTTTTAAATATAAAAGAAAATTTTGCTAAACACCGAGATTCACCCATCTCTCTCGCTGGCTACATCCTACAATTGGTATCAGAGCACGGGGGTGCTCCAATTTTGGTGAAACCACCAAAGTGAGCATATAAAATATTCTTAATACATTTGTCTTTCTTTCTTTAGTTTAAATTTTTGCACTAGATTAAGTTTTCTTTACATTTTTTAATCTTGTCTTAGTATTGTTTAATTTGAATCTTACACTAGTGTAAATTTTCTCAATCTAGTAAAGTTTTGCGTAGGGAAAAATTTTATGTAAATTAATTAGAAAATGTCACATTTAGAGGGATATAGCACTGTTCACCCTCCTCTCTTTAACATATAAAATTTAGTTATTGGAAGAGGCGAATGGAATACTTTTTAAAAACCGATCTCAATGTTTTGTTTTCTATTAGGAAAGGTTGCATTGCTCCGATAGATGACTCGAGAGAGTTGTTAGATCCTGAGAGATGGACCTTAGATGTAAGGAAAATAACTCAAGTTGATTACAAGGCCCTTAACACCTTACAATGCAGACTTACTAAAGAAGAGCTCAATAGAGGTGAACCATTCCAAAACTCAAAAGAACTTTGGGTTAAATTGATAGAATTACATGAAGGAACAAATGAAACTAGGATAGAAAAATGAGATATGTTGTTAAATAAGATTTTTAAATGTAAAATGTTAGATGGTGAAAGTGCGAGTCAATTGCACACTAGGATTAATGATATTCTAAATGGACTTCACCTAATAGGACATCAAATAGAAAATCACAATTTGATTCTATATACTATTAAGGCAATTCCTCATAACACTTTATGGGAATCCATTTTCGATGCCTATAAAGATTCTAGGGATCTTTCCTTAGTTAGGTTAGATGAGTTATTTTGTGAACTTGAATTGCATGAAAAAGATAACTCGGGTGAAGCTGAGAATGGTATAGCTTAAAGACAGGTTCAACTAGGAGCAAAGAAGAAAAGAAAGTCAAGCATGAGTCCAAGGATGAATCAAAATTGGATATTAATGGAGAGGAGGAGATAGTGAACATGGTACGGAATATATTCAACCAGAAGAAGAGGTTCACCAAAAGAGATGCTAAGAAAGTTGTTGACAACAAACCGAGACCAAGATGGTAGGTAACATACTACGAGTACAACGGGAAGGGACATTACAAGTCTGAGTACGCGAATCTAAAAAAGGAAGAAAAGCATAAAAATTAAAGGAAGAACAAGGCACTTAAAGACGACTCATCATCTGAAGAATCGAACGGGGAAGAACCAAAGAAAAGCTTCGTCGCATTCATGGCAGCTGAAGAGTCCGAAGCCGAATCAAGCTCCATTTTCGAGTCCGAGTCCGAGACAAGCCACAGATCCGCATCTGTTTTCGTAGAACTAGATGTGGTAAACTCTCCTTTAGAAGATAAGTTGTACAATATCATAGCATGCCTAGGTAGGAAATTAACTAATTATGAGAATCGAGTAGATTTACTTCTTAAGGAAATACAAGTACTTAAGGAGCAAGTCAACTCAAAGACTTCGACTTTCCAAGTTCAAGATAGAGACTCAACTCAAGTTGTAAAGCTTGAGAAAGAGAATTCCTTCCTAAAAAGGCAAGTAGAAGATCTCACCGGAACATTGGAAAGGTTCACTTTGAGTTACAAGAAACAACAACAGATCGGAGATAGATGACTTGGAGTTGACTGGCTAATTTGGAGTCGACTAGAGGGTGTTCTAGTAGACTGAAAAAAACACTTCCTATTTAAATATTACCCTTTCACCCTTCCTATTTCATTGCTTCTTTTAGCTAAAATCCTTAGAAGTAAGCATCATTTATTTCTAGGCTCGCTCGAACTTTCAATTCTTAACTGACATCCCTTCTTCACACAAAGGATGGAAATAACATTATCTCTTTATACATCCTCCTTCCCCATTCACTTTCCCTTCCACTTGGCTACACACTCTTCCACCTTGTCCTGGGCCTAATATACTTCTACTCTGAAAAAAGTACTACAAGAAAGCCATGCTCGCGATATATCCCTACAACATGCCTACCAAAAGCTCAAGAAGGAATTATAGGCTTCCCATATAAAAGCACAAGTTGACCTAGTAGAACTTACATCCCTTTGATTCCAAACAACTTATTTACAAAATGATTTGGGAAATAAACAAGCTGAATCATCATCCGAGAGAAAGAACAACACAACTCAAGAAGAAACATTTTGGTCGTCCACCAAGATCAATGACCTGTTCCTCGACAGAGGCTTCGCCTTCCTTCAATGGGGTTTTCAAGATTGCATAAATCAATTCCAAGCAGTAGGCTCTCCTCCTCCTGGACATCCCACAACTTTTCTAGATTTAGGCAATACCATAGACCATACTCCCCCCGACCTATTGTCTTTTCCTTTTTCAATTCAATACTGAAAAAATATAAACTTTGTATTTGTCATACTACTTGGAGTACAATACACTTTATCCAGTCTTCCCATTACATTATTTCAAAAAAATAAAAGCACAAATTTTACAAAATTATCCACTAAAATATTAATACAAATTATACACATTCCATGGTCGTGCTAAAAGCCTTCCCTATGTGTCCTTGAAGTAGTAAGCTTCAATTCCCGATCAACTCTCTACCTGAAAAGGACCTTGCCACTTATGTCCTAACTTATCTTTGCATCCTTCAGGCAATACCTTTTTCAACACTAAATCCCCTACTTGAAAAGAACTTGGTACCACCTTTTTATTATAAGCTTTCATTATCGGTGACCGATACCTTTCAGCATGATACAAAGCATGATCCATTTTCTCCTGAATCAAGTCCAATTCCATATGCCAAGCCACCTATTTATCATTCGGAGCATAAGCTATCACCTGAGCATATTCTATTCTAACCTCCATAGGTAATACTGCTTCTGTACCATATACCATACTAAAAGGAGTTTCTCTCATAGCCCTTCTAGGAGTGGTACGAAAGGATCACAATATACTAGACAATTCTTCTACCCAACTACCTCCCACATGCTCCAACTTAACTTTTAACCCATGTACAAATTCCCTATTAGTGACTTAAGTCTGCCCATTACTCTGGGGATAAGCCACTGATGTAAACACTTGCTCAATCTTAAAATCTTGACACCATTTGGCTAACTTTTTATCCTGAAACTGACGCACATTATCTAATATTAATTGCCTAGGTATACCAAAATGACATATTATATTCTTCCATAAAAATTTTAATACCTTCTATTCAATAATACGAGCTAAGGGCTCAACTTCCATCCATTTAGAAAAATAATCAATAGACACTAACAGAAACATTTTCTTACTTGTCCCGACCGAAAAGGGCCCTACAATATCCATGCCCCACTGATCAAAAGGATAAGAGGACGCAACTGACTTCATATATTCAGCCGACTGATGCTGCCAATTATGATGCTTTTGACAACTTTCACATTGTTGTACTAACTAAATAGCATACTTCATCAGTGTAGGCCAAAAGTAACTAGCCAACAGTACTTTCCAAATCAGTGACCGATTACCTATTTGACTTCCATAAGTTCCTTCATGTATCTCCCTTAGTACATAATTCGCCTCAGTCCTCCCCAAACACCGCAACAAGGGCCAACACTGGTCCTTTTATATAAAACTTCTTTTAGCATGCAAAACTGGATAACTTGTTGTTTAAATTGTCGAGCTCAGATAGGATCCCCGACACCTTCTTATCTTGAAAAAATGATACCAATTCCCTTCTCCAATCATCTTCCATTAATTCTTCTGACCTCTCACCTTGAGTCAACAATTCAATATGTACAATTACCTCCCTAGTACTCCAATTTCCTAAAGAGCTAGGTAATTGAGCTAACTCATCAACCCTCTAATTTTTTGTTCAAGTAATCTTCTTTAATAATACCTCTGAAAAGTGCCCCTTAGCTTTTTCTACTAACTCGCAATAATTCTTACATTTTTCATCCCTAACTTCAAATCCTCCACTTGTTTGTTGCACCACTAATTGAGAATTCATATGTAACACTACCTGCTTGACCCTATATTTTTAGCATCCTGAAGTGCTATAAGAAAAGCCTCATACTTAGCCTCATTATTAGAAGCTCTAAAATCCAATCGAACTGCCATGTTAACCTCCTCTCCTTGTGGTGAAATCAAAATTACTCCTACCCCACAACCCTCCTTTCTAGAGGACCCATCTGCATATAGAGTCCAAGGATCTTGTTCCTCTTTGTGCACGGTTTCCACTAAGAAATCAGCTAAAGCATGTGTCTTAATAGAAGTACGAGGTTGATACGTGATATCATATTCACTAAGTTTAGTAGCCCATTTAATAAGCCTCCCAATAGTCTCAGGATCTATAAGTATATTCCCCAAAGGAGTATCAGTAAGTACTATCAATGGATGTGATTAAAAAATAAGGACATAATCGTCGATCAATTAAAACTAAACCCCAAGTTAACTTTTCAAAATTAGTATAACGAATTTTTGGCCCATTTAAAAGATAACTAATATAATAAACCGGATGTTGCTGATTCTGCTCTTGACATACCAATACAAAACTTATAGCAACTTCAGAAAAGGAAAGATATATCCATGGCACCTTTCTAGGTTGGGGATTGGCTAAAAAAGGGGGCTCAAACAAATATTATTTTAAGGATTAAAAAGACTTATTACAATGCTCATCCCATTGAAACCGAGCAGCTCTTTTTAATATTTTGAAAAAGGGAAGACTCCTATCTTTTGACTAGGATATGAATCGGGATAAAGCAGTAATTATTCCTAACAATCTTTGTACATCCCTCAGATTGTTTAGAGGTTGCATTTGCTGAATAACATCAATCTTACTAGGTTTAACTTTTATACCCTGCTCAATAATAACATATCCCAAGAAACATCCCTATGTGACTCCAAACACACATTTTTTTGGATTGAGATTCATTCTGAATCTTTGCAAAATACTAAAAGTTTCCTCTAAATAAGATATTAATTGCTTAACTTGTAAAGTTTTAACAAGAATATCATCAATATACACTTTAACGTTTCTTTCTAATTTCTCCTTAAAGATCTTATCCATTAATCTCTGATAAGTAGGTCCAATATTCTTTAAATCAAAGGGCATAACAATGTAACAAAAGGCCCCTTCAGCTGTAGTAAAGCTAACTTTATCTTAATCTTCTAATGCCAATGGTATCTAATGATATCCCTGATAAGCATTCATCATCAAAATAAATTGATGTCCTGTAGTAGAATCTACTAATTAATCTATACGAGGCAGAGGAGACTTTAGGGCATGCTTTGTTGAGATCGCGAAAGCCTACACACATCCTCTATTTCCCTGATGGATTAGGCACCAAAACTACATTGGACAACCAAGATGGATAATGTATTTCCCTAATGTGCACTGCTTTAAACAATTTGTGCACCTCCTCTTTAATAATTGCATCCTTCCCAACTCCAAAATGACGATGCTTCTGTTTTACAGGCGTTATTGTAGGCAAAATATACAACTTATGTTCCATAATGGCAAGATCAATTCCTACTAACTCTAAAGGTGACCATGCAAAAACATCAATATTATTGATAAGGCATTCTATCAAAGAAGCTTTCAATTGTACAGAAAGTTCTCTAGATATAAATGTAACATGTTCAGCACACTTAGCATCAATCACAACTGCTTCTTTATTAGATTCTCCTATATCCTCAGAGCCACCCTTCTGAATAACACAAATTGTATCCATATATTGAGCAAATTTCTTAAAAGACTTGTTCAAAGCCTTTCCCTTCTTTCCTGTTCGAATAGCATCCACATGACACCTTCTAGAAAGTTGTTGATCCCCTTTAACTTCTCCTACCTCATTTATGATAGGGAACTTAATCTTTTGATGATAAGCGGAAGCTACTACCTGTAAACTCACCAAGACTGGCCAACACAAAATAGCATTGTAAGAAGAAGACATATCTACCACTACAAAATTAATAAGTTGTCTTTCTTCTTGACTTTTCTCCTAGTGACAAAGGTAGTTTTATTTGCCCAATGATTGTACTTCATGATCAGAAAGCTAAAACAAAGAAGTACCTACAGGCTATAAATCCTCTATACCCACTCCCATTAGTTCTAATGCATACCAATATAAAATATCTACTAAACTATCCGGATCTACAAAGACTCTTCCTACATCAAAATTAGCAATAAGGGCCCGAATTACCAGAGCATCAGTATGAGGAGTCATCACTCCCTCTAAATCACTAGGACCAAAACCCAAGATAGGTCCCCCAGCCTTAGGCAGGGTTGCCACTGCCAAACATTCTTCTTGGCTATGTATTTTTTAGGCCCTATTTGAATCTTCGTTAGTAGAATCTCCAGAAATCATGTTAATGGCACCTCTTACAGGAGGTTGACTTGTAGGAATTACTCTATCAGAAATTGCTTCCCTCAGCTGAGCGGGCCGGAAAGGTCGGTTAATAGGAGGCCCCAACTGATTTCCTCTAGCATAATTTCTAACCCATGGCCTTGGTTGATATGGGGCCTGATTCATAACCATAGCCCTAACTCTAGGATGGGCTTCCATAATCCTTTGTAACTCAGAATCAACTATTGACAATCCTGAGTACTATGTCCATATTCCTGATGGTAAAATCAAAAAGTAGAAGTTGGTGGTCTTCGAGGCCCTCTAACAACTCCCATTGATCTTATCAATAATTGTTGCTCTTCACAAATATTTATAGCCCATTCTTTAGAAACCTATAATGGTGGGGCATATAAAGGTATTTCCCCCGAAGGATGAATAGGTCTTACCCATTCAGTTCAACATTCCGACATTTCCCCCATTCTATAATCCCTAGATTCCTGCCGAGTTTTCTGAGCATTTTCTAGATTAATAAACTTCTCATCCCTTGACAATAAAACATCAAAATCTACAGGGGCTTCTTAGCTAAAGATTAAAAAAATCTCCTTCCTTCAACCCCTGAGTAAATGCCCCTACTATACTATAGGAATTTCTCGTTTTGATTGAGTAAAGTTACAGAGTTTCTTGCCCTCTCTGCTTAAGGTTAAAAAGACTCAATGGTGGAAAAGGATATTTTTTGGCAATAGAAAAATATCTCAGAAATAATGTAGAAAAATCCTTAAATGAAGCAATAGTTCAAGGCTTTAAAGTATTAAACCATAGTTGTGCAAGTCCAACCAAAGTAGTTAGAAAACCCCGACACTTAACTCCCTTAGTGTAACGGTATAACAGTGTTGCATTTTTAAATCTACCCAAATGATCCTTGGGATCTGAAGAACTAGCATATTCAGGCATATGAGGAACTCAGAAATGTCAAGGCAATTCTTCATTCAAAATGTCATTTGTAAAGGGCTTCTGCTCGTCAACCTTGGAGATATTACTTACAAAGGGATATCCCCCATCAAATTGTTCTCCCCAAAGAGGAGTTACATATTATTTTTTTCCCCTTCGATCTCTTACAAATATGAGGAGAATCATTCCTCAGACAAGAGACTTTGATTTGATCTTCTTTAGAATCCTCTTCAGACGTATCATCTTCTTTCACTTCTTTAGGAATAGTTTGCTATGATATTTGATCCATTACAGCAACTACTACTTCCATAAGGTCCTCCCTACACACGGGTCCTGCCCTTCTCCTCCTTTACTGGCACCTTCATTGTTCTCCTCATATTCACCATCGTAGCATTTTGTTCAAGTTCCCATAGATATCACTAATTTTATGGTGTTCTCTTCTTCATTGATAACTCCGATTTGTCGTGGTACCGTTTCAAATTAATTATCGAACCCCCTAACTACACTAATATAGCATAGTGGATGGTCTGGATCCTTTCTCAACGAGTGTAATCGATAGAATAGTAAACTTAGGATTTCTAGTTATTGCTAATCCTATTGAATGAGGGTTTGGAATTTAAAAGACTAATCCTACTGAATGAAAGACAATGCAGGTAATTAAATAATTAATCTAACTAACTAAGATGACAATGAAATTAAAGAAGATCTAAACTAAGCATGCAAAGGAAAGCATTCGAAAACATAAAGACAGTGCAGGAAATTGAACAACAAGTCAAATGCAAACTAACATGTGTGTAAACGAAAACATGAAATAAATCTAACTTACTATTAAACACGTCTAACTAATGAAATTAACACTAAAACAGATAAGTAATTAAACTAACAATTAATTAATCTAAGCATCATAATTAAAATACAACTAAACAACCAAATGAAACTACTAATTACTCTAAGTCAAACTACGAAATAGCTACAATTTAAACTACAAGAAAACTACAAACTAACTACAAATTAGACTACAGTTAGACTACAAACTAACTACAAGTCAACTACAACAACAAATTTGGGGGTTTTTGACAAGTTCAATTCGTGAATCCAAACATAACGTAAAGTAAACAAACAATGCAATAAAACAAGATAAACATCCAAATCAATAGATCAAATCCAAACATAACCACCGATCACTCCACAACGGTGACAACAATCCGAACAACTCCTTCGGCGGATGGGATGACTGTGTTCCTTGTCGAAAATCCTCCGTCAAGTGCTGAATTGATGGATGAAGCGAGCCTTTTTCTCCGGTGGATGGTGCGGAACTGTCGGAGCCTTGGGAAGTTGCCATGATCGAAACCCAGGTCTCTCGATTGTAGCCGAGTATACTAACCACTATACTAGAACGACACCGGAACCTAACAATCTATTGATGACTCTGTGAAGGTGGAGCAGCCCGTAGTTCCGCCACCGGGAATCGAACCCGAGTCTCTCGGTTGTAACCGAGTATACTCACCACTATACTACAAAGGAACTGTCGGTGCTGCGTGGAGAGGATGGAACTGGAGTAGAAGCTAAAACTCTTTGGCAACGATGAAATGAAGTGCTGCCACCGAAAATTAGAGAAAGAATATCATTGTCGTGAGCTGGAAATAGGTTCTGTGGGATCCCAACAGTAGCAATCACCACAACCTTCCAAAATCTCATCCAGATGTGGCTCTCAGCTCTGACAGTAGGCGGAGGAAGCTATCGCCGGTGAAAAGCCCAGAATCTTCTCTTCTACGCATTGCGGACGAGCTGGTCGGAATCCCAGCATCTCGTCGCCAACTGAGAAAGGGGATCACCGTCAGCTTAGATGGAAGGAGACCATCAAAAATGTCGCGGGAAATGCTATGGAGGAAGCGCCTCTCGCCACGTGTGAGGAGGAAGAAGCATCCTCCGCCGCTTGAAAGGAAGGGGACGTCGTCGCCGACTATCGTGCGAGTGGAGAAGCTGTTATGTGTGCTGCGTGTCATCGTGACTGTCGCCCATGAATCCATGGCTCCGCTGCACGTCGCCGTCATCCTACTTTGTGAGGAGTAAGCGGCGATCTTGGCGCTTTCGCCGCCCATGAGTAGCGGGCGGCGTCGGCGCTCGCTCACGAGGTGTTATTCGCTCGGTGATTCTGCCGATTGGAAAAGATGTTGAATTTTTAAAAACTAATTTCCTTGACCGTCCAATCAAAGCCTCATCTGATCTCAGTCGCCCAATTGAATCTAGGGCTTGATTAATCAAATAAGTTGGCTTAATTTGGTTATTCCATCTAATGGTGGTGATCGTTTCAACTCTGGATGGACGGATCTGATAAATCTAAAGGGACGATCGAGATCCAACGATTCGGATGAATAGCCAAGATGTGTAGATCACAATGTATTGGTTGGATCGCTCCAGATTCAGATCAATGGCTCAGATCGAGCCATCACATTGGACTGTCAAGATTGCTCAGATCTCTAATGAATGGAACTGATTGAATCTGAATGGATAATCACGATCAGTCGAATCTGGATGAAGGGATAAGATGCCCAGATCTAAATGTACGAACCAGATCTCTCTAAATCTAGATAGATGGCTCAGAATCAAATCACTTTCATCAGACGATCCATATTACTCAGATCTGATCTCTTGATTGAATTGCCTTCGATCATGATGAAGGGATCAGATTAAATCAACTTGAAATGCACATTAGGCCTTAGATGAAGCCATATTTGATCCAACTTGAGTCTTGTCCAGTTGCTCATCTCGATCTGATGCAAACAAAGATAAAATTTACATATAAGTCTAAAATTTAGGATAATTTACAAAAAGGTCCAAAATGAATCCAAACTCAAAAAACATGCTAATAATTAACAATAAATCACTCGAGTGGATAAATACATGGATATTAAGGACCAAAATAATATGATAAAATGATAGTTGTCAATTCCCCCACACTTATTCTTATGCGTCCTGAGCAAGCAAAGAAAATTAAAAGTAAATTGAAGGTTTATTTCCCTAGCAATTCCCAAGCATACATAAAAGATCGTGAAAGAAATTTACCTAGGATTGTCAAATCTCAAAGACTCAAGCAATCATGGACTTAAATCTTACACAGGTTAACAAACATGGTGACTTCAATCCATCCTGAATAGACTATGAATTATTAAGACTCACAAGATAAGTGGTGACTTCTCTCGCTCTCATAAGCATATAATAGTGGAGTTCACTCAAGCTACTTATGGTTTATGAACTACCATATGCTTGTTTTTCTTCTACCTTCACCACTATATACACATAAGAATACACAATCACTGAAGGCTTATTAGGAATGTAAGGGAAACATGAATGCAAGGGAAATGACAATATGTGTGCAAGGAAAGAAAGGTAAAACATGAAATAGCTACAGAAATGCAAGGAGATATTGAAATACTGTAATGCTACATAGATGAGTACAAGAAAGTAGTACCCCAAAAGTTTTCATCCAAGCTAGCATTTTACCATCCACTAAACATGTAAACAATCCCTATCGCATTCACAATACAAGTCCAGATATGATATACAATAATTCTCTCAATAACTGTAACAAGGGATGTCATTAACAAAAATACTATCACACATAAATAAAAATGAATGGCACCACATGTCAAAATTTTCACAATACTTTTTTTTTCATGGGTACCCAATTTTTTTTCAACTTTTTTTTTCAGTTTTTTTTTTTCAAACTTTTTTTTTTCAACATGTAGTGCACTTCCCTATGCTCCAACATCAAGCTAAGCTAAAAAGATAAAGAGCATGACTAGCTCATGGTGATCAAGCACAACTTGCCTATGCTTCCACTAAATTCTCCTGAGCTACTCTCTCCCCCACACTTAAACTTTTGTCCATCCTAGATAAAATACTCATCATGTAACATTCAATATTCCGCATCCAAAAATAGAAATGTAAGAGAAATGACATGATGAAATTGAAGGAATAGAAAGACAATAGAATGAATAATGAACATGGCATGACGTATGATAAAGAAATTATTTAAGTAGCATGTGACAACAAAAGTAGTGAAGGGGAAAAATGTGAGAATGCCTTCATAGTAATCATGCAAACCTATGGTTGTGTGGTCTCGAAAGAATCAAAGCAAGTTCTAGAGTTACAATAACCACAAGTGCACCACACTCAAGTAATAAAAACAGGCACAATCCTCACGGGGAATGAAAAAAAATCATCTTAATCTATCAACACAAAATCTATCACCAAGGAGTAACCATATGCAATCAAATAATCCATTCATGATAATAAATCCCCGAAACTCGACAATCAAATTTAACTAGCTTTCATGACTTCTAAGATGATATAAAGGAATGCATAGGAAATTTATTTGAAAGCACCGACAAAACAAAAACTCAACAAACGAAACATAACAACTAAAACAAAAACAAATAAAGTAAAATGAAGTGAAAGAAGTGTATATACAATGAAAAGAAAAATAGATTGGATAGAACAAACTCCCCTGAGGTCCTGGCAGTTCAAGGCGGTTCAGTAAGACATCCAGGCTGGGAGTGGGATGGATCGGATGGAGGTGAGTGCTCTCTTGATGTGATCAGGGTTGTTTCATGCTGCTTCCTCTGAAATGATCATCGCCTCATCATATGTACTCTCTAGTGATCGTAGCCATTTCAACAAAAGTATACAACCTTGCAGCTAGATTATTGCATTTGTTGTTAGGGCTTTCATCAGCAACTTCGTGGAGACTCTATCTTAAGTCGGAGTGTCTAGTCTGGGGGTGTCCAGCTATCCACCACTCCTGTGTCAACATCCTCAACATCTGAAACAACAACTTCATCAATGAAATCACATCCATCAGCATCCGAAATCACATCACAGCACAATGGTTCATAGGAGTCCTGTGGAGTAGTATGCCTATCACTCGCTCCACAATCCATCTCCCTAAGAACGTCGATATCCACAGAAGTGGTCTTTGACGGAGGCTGAATGAACTCTTGTTCTGCATTTGGCTGAAGGATGTTGCAATTTGATCTAGCTGTTTGATCAATGATGCTAACTATCACCGTAGTCTCCATATTACTGATTATAGAGATCCATGTTTCTCAGAAAAGATAATTCCTGATCTTTCCTAAACCACCACAAACAAATCAAAAGACACAAGAAGTAGACATGATAAAATACATGGATGTACAAAAAATGAAAGAATGAAGCCCTAAATATTTTATTTTTAGAAAAATGGGAAAATAATCCTAAGTTTACTAAGCATCATTACACTCCCCGACAACGACGCCAAATTTTGATAACGACGATTTGTCCTGGTACCATTTCAAATTAATTACTGAACCCCTAACTACATTAATATAGCATAGTTGATGGCCCAGATTGTTTCCCAATAAGTGTAATCGATAGAATAGTAAACTTAGGATTTCTAGTTATTTCTAATCCTACTGAATGAGGGTTTGGAATTTAAAAGACTAATCCTACTGAATGAAAGACAATGCAGGAAATTAAAGCATTAATCTAACTAACTAAGATGACAATGAAATTAAAGAATATCTAAACTAAGCATGCAAAGGAAAGCATTCGAAAACATAAAGACAGTGCAGGAAATTGAACAACAAGTCAAATGCAAACTAACATGTGTGTAAACGAAAACATGAAATAAATCTAACTTACTATTAAACACGTCTAACTAATGAAATTAACACTAAAACAGATAAGTAATCAAACTAACAATTAATTAAGCTAAGCATCATAATTAAAATACAACTAAACAACCAAATGAAACTACTAATTACTCTAAGTCAAACTACGAAATAGCTACAATGTAAACTATAAGACAATTACAAACTAACTACAAATTAGACAACAGTTAGACTACAAACTAACTACAAGTCAACTACAACAACAATTTTGGGGTTTTTTGACAAGTTCAATTCGTGAATCCAAACATAACGTAAAGTAAACAAACAATGCAATAAAACAAGATAAACATCCAAATCAATGGATCAAATCCAAACATAACCACCGAACACTCCACAACGGTGACAACAATCCGAACAGCTCCTTCGGCGGATGGAATGACTGAGTTCCTTGCCGAAAATCCTCCGGCAAGTGCTGAATTGATGGATTAAGTGAGCACTTTTCTCTAGTGGATGGTGTGGAACAGTCAAAGCCTAGTGTAGTTGCCGGGATCCGAACCCGGGTCTCTCGGTTGTAGCCGAGTATACTAACCACTATACTACAAGGACACCGGAACCTGACAATCTATGGATGACTCGGTGAAGGTGGAGCAGCCCGTAGTTTCGCCACCGGGGACCGAACCTGAGTCACTCAGTTGTAACCGAGTATACTCACCACTATACTACAATAGAACTGCTGGTGCTGCTTGGAGAGGATGGGACCAGATTTAAAGATGAAACTCTTCGCCGACGATGAAATGAAGTGCTGCCGCTAGAAATTGGAGAAGGAATATCACTACCGTGAGATAGAAACATGTTCTGCGGGATCCCGACTGTAGCAATCACCACAACCTTCCAAAATCTCATCCAACTGTGGCTCTCAGCTCCGACAATACGCGGAGGAAGCTATCGCCAGTGAAAAGCCCGAAATCTTCTCTTCTACGTGCTGCCGACGAGCTGACCAGAATCCCACCATCTCATCACCACCTGAGGAAGGGGATCGCCGCCGGCTTGGATGGAAGGAGGCCTCCAAAAATGTCGTCGGAAATGCTGTGGAGGAAGCACCGCTCGCCGCGCGTGAGGAGGAAGAAGCATCCACTGTCGCTCGTGAAAAAGGGGACATCACCGTCGGCTGTCGCGCAAGTTGAGAAGTTGTTCTGTGCGCTGTGCGTCGCCGCGGCTGTCGCCCATGAACCCATGGCTCCGCTGCACATCGCCATCGTCACTCTCCTGCGAAGAGCAGGCGGTGGCGCCGACGCTCGCGAGGTGTTGTTCACTCGGTGATTCTGTCGATTGGGGAAGATGTTGGATTTTTAAAAACTAATTTCTTTGACCGTCTGATCAAAGCCTCATCTGATCTCAACCATCCAATTGAAGCTAGGGCTTGATTAATCAATTAAGTTGGCTTGATTTGGCTACTCCATCCATCGATGGTTATCGATTCAACTCTAGATGGCCGGATCTGATAAATCTAAAGGGACAATCGAGATACAACGGTCCGGATGAACAGGCAAGATGTGTAGATCACAATATATGGGTCGGATTGCTCCAGATTCAGATCAATGACTCAGATCGAGCCATAACATTGGACAGTCAAGATTGCTCCGATCTCTAATGAATGGAACTGATTGAATCTGAATGGATAATCATGATTGATCGAATCTAGATGAAGAGATAAGATGCCCAGATCTAAATGTACGGACCAGATCTCTCCATATTTAGATAGATGGCTTAGAATCAAACTGCTTTCATCAGACTGTCCATATTACTCAGATCTGATCTCTTGATTGAATTGCCTTCGATCATGATGAAGGGCTCAAATTAAATCAACTTGAAATGCACATTAGGCCTTAGATGAAGCCATATTTGATCCAACTTAAGTCTAGTCTAGTGGCTCATCTTGATCTCCTACAAACAAAGATAAAATTTGCATATAAGTCAAAAATTTAGAAGAATTTACAAAAAGGTCCAAAATGAATACAAACTCATAAAACATGCTAATAATCAACAATAAATCACTCAAGTGGATAAAAACATGGATATTAAGGACCAAAATAATACGATAAAATGATAGTTGTCATTCATCCCACTCAGATACCCTTCTCCTTTCTTGAGAATCCCTACAGGTCACCTTGAATCCTTAGGACAGAGGCTATATCTGTCTCTCAACAGAATGTTAGAGGTGGGTCGGTGTTACTGGCACAACCCCTCCGATGCTCAAGTCAGAATTGCAAGTATAGAGTAATATAATGAAGAAGAAGAAATGAGAAGAGATCCTTATGTACCAAATAGAGAAGAAAGAACCATCCCATCTTCCTCCTCTTCGCCGCCTTTTATAGGAGATTCATACAGCCTTGTTCCTAAATGAATTTACTTTAATGCCCCTAGTAGTCCATTGAAATTTAACTGCTTTTCCCGCTTCTTTTCAAAATAATTTCTTCCATACCTTCCACGTGTCCCTCCTCATTCTTCCTTATTAGTTACTTGAAAAATAAACTATATTTCAAATAAACAATAAAAAATATTTCTTATTCCAAAAACCCTTTAACATCTCCTATTATACTTCAGAATACCCCATCATTCACCTTATCAAATTTAGGAAATAAAATCCTAAAAATAAATAGTGTACTCGATAAATATATATATAGCTCAGGAAATATACATACTGCTCGAGAAATATATATATGACTCAGAAAAATGCCTAGATTGCTCAATAATCTACTCATCCCTACTAAGCTCAGGAAATACTTAGGTGGCTTGGGAAATACATAAGTAGCTAGGAAAATACATAAAAAACTAACATCAAAAAATGACCTCTGGACCAACTACACTGACCATCCCTATTGAGCTTCGAAAATGCATATATCGGTCGGGAACTGCACATACTGCTCAAATTAACACTTCACATAGTAGAGCTCTGGATCAACTACTCTACTCATCCCTACTGAGCTCGAAAAATACATAGGTGGCTTGAGAAATACATAAGAAGCTTAGGAAATACATAGACTGCTCAACACTGACATCACCAAACTGAGTGTTGGGGATTTGATCGTCGCTAGTGGGGGTGAATAGCGTGTCGTACGTCGCATGATGGAACTCGATCATTCGTCTCTACAATTGTCGTTACCACAGCAGAATATAGAAATACAAATGTAGAAACAAATAAAAATATAAATTCATGCACAACACAAGCGATATAACGTGGTTCGAAATCATAGGGTTCCTACTCTATGGGACGAGCTCAACGAGCTCTAGTGATGACAACACCACTAATAAAACTTCTCGATAACAAGTCGGAGGTGGAGAAACCTTGTACAAATATTACAACGGTAATAAAATAGAAATACAACAAGAAAAACTAAGCAATACATAAAACAAGTAAAGAACACTTTACACAAGAACTTTGGATTGCTTGTTGTTGCTTGCTTTGGATTGGCCTTGAAGATCTGGAATGCAACAACAATTCCCCTCTAAAATCACCCCAAAAATCGTTGCCCAAATCCTCCATGAGTTTCTTCTTTTATGCCTGCATTGGGCTGGATTCATGCCTAGCAGTCGACTTCTAACAATACTGTTGTGAGACAATGGCTTAATCCACGTCGACATCAAAGCTATGATTCTTGGCGATCAATGCCATAACCCAGATGAACTACGGTCATAGCCGCGATCGACCGGCACTCTGGTCTGCTCTCGTAACCGACTAGCGATCATTGCCTTCCATGGCGATCATTGCTCAACCATCATTCGGCCCAATCTTTGCATCGCCAAGATATTTCTTACAGTCAAACACCAGTCGAGTCTGAGTAGTTCGAATGGCCATAATCCTACTCAACTACTGCAAGTCGACTCGGCTACCAAGTGTCAAAACACTTGACCAGTCGACTTGTCCAAAGCCCCAGCCAAATGTTAATCTCAAATATGAGGTTTAACCCCAAGTATGATGCCCTCATACTTACTAGACCTTAGCCTAGACATAAGCCTCCTAGCAACTTCCGTTAGCCTCACGCCTATCGGTCCCTCTAAGTCATCCATAAATTGTTCATCCATACACAAGCATTCAGGTGCTTCCATTGACTATTGTCATGCTAAGTTAGTCTACACTGCCAAGGCACATTGTGTTGGGATGTATACTGAAAAGTCTATTATTTGTATGAATATCTTTATTTTTGAAATAAGAATCACATGATCATTGTTTGCATATTTATACTTATGCATATTATCTAATATTGTACATTGTAGATAACATGGTGTGTGGTGTCACACGGAAGATCATGTTATCAGTTCCTTGTAGAGTATAAGTAGAGGCTCACAACCAAGATGGTTTTGGACAAACCATTGGTATGGTTGTAGTGTAATTTGGTATTGATTTGTCTTGACCATAGAATTACACTAGTACACTTTGTGTGTATTGAGCAGGACCGACTTAGAGGTGATTCAATTTATTGCTGACTACATAATTGAATCGGACCTCGAATATTATGGTGTACATGCTCTTAATCCCGATATAATAACGGGCACATGTACTTAGTATATATTTTTTTGATTTACCAATGAGCGAGATTTATAGATTAAATCGATAGCCTCGGTAAGTTGGGAAATGATATTATTTACTTGGTGTGTCATTTATTATAGGAGGAAACCATATCCTATGTATTAGGATGATGATGTCCCCGTGAGGAGCTTATAAGGATCGTCATGTAAACCCTACAGGTGGACTTGGTCCGGCATGATGATGAGGTTGAGAGGTACTACTCATGGAGTTAGATGTTGATTAATTAATTGTCAGTAAATTAATTAATTGATGGACATTCAATATATTAAATACGGGGAGACATTTGTACAATTAATATAAGGAGCCCATATTTATTTATGGGGGTTGGTGAGGTAGATCAATGATAATCCTCTAGTAGAATGGAATATCATTAATGGATTGGATTTTATGTGGGTCGGATCCATTGGGTGGCCAAGATCCAACTCCTCCTCATGGTCCCTATTGTAGCCTATTTAAACTCTCATGAAGCCTAGATCCAACAGACAAGATTAAAAGGAGGTTTGAGCTATATCTATAAATATTCCTCCAAGGCTTGGGCGGCAACTAATGTTTTGGTTCAAGAGTTTGGTTTGGCGTGAGAGGCTTGGGAGGGATGAGGTGGTTCTAGGGTTTTGCTTCTCTCTTTGGGCGGCAACCTACCTATGGTTTGCTTCTAGAGGCCGGCGGCACAAGAAGGTGTAGAGGTACTTTATTCTCTTCTTCTCCATTGGCCGGCACCTCCTCCCATCTCATTGACGGCGCACCATCACTCTCTCTTTTGGCCGGTTGCAAAGCAAGGAGGAAGGGATGCTTTCTTCTTTGGTTTTGGCCGGTTCATCTCTCCCTTTCTTTAGGGCCGACAGACACCAAGGATTGATCCTTGGTGGTTGGTACAAGTAAGGAAAAGAAGGGAGTGTTTGTCCTCCCTTTGTTCCGAGCAAACAAGGAAGGGAAGATACGCGATCTAGGAGGCTTCAACTCTTGGATGATCGTTGCCCACACAACGTTCAAGAGGAGGATAGGACATACAATAGAAGGTCAAGAGTTAAAATCTTGTTTATTTTGATTTAGTTCTTTTGTACAATGCATGTGGATAATTTACTTGGACCCTAAAGATAAACACAAAAATTGGCGATCCGTACATCATCTATTCTGTGGCTAATCGAGGAAAATAGTTAGGTTGCTTGAACAAAAATTTTGTTCAAGTGACCACTCTAATCGAATAGCATGATGATGGATCGATTTCTTGGGTAATCCATTTTCATCAAGGATTAATTTTTTTAATCCGGGGATGTAGATAGGATTGCCATGCTTAAACGATCGAGTCGAAGAGGGAAGCGAAGCTTCGACCTACAAGTGGTATCATAGCAACGGTTTTCGATTTTGTGTGTTTTGGATTTGGTTAATTTTATGCACTTATCATATATTATATGTGTCGGATGATAGTAGGATGTGCGTAGGCTAACTTTTTGGTTGCAGACACAAGATCTAACTATTATGGGCATATGTGTGTGTATGTGATTGCATGTGTTTAATATTATTTGAATCTTCGGGGTTGACGAGGCTAGTATTTAATTTTTGTAATTAAGTACGACATTGTTTAGCCACTCTTTTTATTTTAGTTTACTTTCGATCAAGATTTCATGTACACTCCTTCGTGGAGTATAGCATCGATGGATGTAAATTAAAATAATTATTCTCGGCTCGGATCTCCGGATGGCTTGTACATGGTGTAGGGAGGAGAGGACGAGATGGCGATACGATGGGAGGCATATTGGAGAACAAAAGTCATAATATTTGGAAAATATTTTTTTTCATATTTATTGCTTCTTGTTTGATATGCATATCGTGTGCTTGGAAAATTCATCAATTTTAAATTACTAAGTGGGAGAGGGATAATTTTTAAAAAAAAATCCACAGCCTCCATTATGATTTGACATGTGATGCAAATAAACTTGCACGTAGGCTCTGAATGCCTTCCTCCCCATCGACTGAGTTTGTTTTGCGGATCACAGGGTCAAATATGGTTATAAGAAATTATTTAGGAGCATGTGTACTTCCCCATCGGAAGGCACATAACCCGAGATAATTGCCTTGGTACTAAGTAATGGTGAACACTTAGATGCAAATAGGAGTATCCTCCCTATCAGAGTCATTGCTTTATTTGTAGGGTTGAAGAGGAACCAACTATTAATTTTATTTGTCAAAAAGTTAGGTTGACAAGATAATAAAATTAATGGGTAAAACCTCCTCTTACAAATGTAGAATTCGTATACGTCCACACGATCGTGGCATACGATATTCTCGGTGTTTTAAGGTGTTGGTTGATTTTAAAATTTTATTATTTTAGGAATCAATAATTTTTTGAAATCTAATTTTTTGATCTATGTAATTCTTAGGTTTTTTCAAAAATGACTTTCAACCCGCTTGCTGTGATACTAAAAGAGAATAAACTTACTGGACCCAATTATGTTGATTGGAAGAAGAATCTTGATATTGTCTTGACTGTTGAGGAGTACAAATATGTACTCTTCGAAGAGTGTCCTCCTAAGCCTATGGATGATTCTGGGGAAAAGGAGAAGGAGAGTTATAAGAAGTGGATAAAGGCTGATGAGATGGCACGATGTTACATTTTGGCTTCTATGTCAAATGTATTGCAACATTAGCATCAAGTCATGCCCATTGCTTATGACATGATGCTCAATCTCAAGGAGCTTTTCGGACACCAGAATCGAGCTGCTAGGTAGGAAGCCATGAGCAACTTGATGACGACCATCATGGTTGAGAGAACACCCTTGAGGAATCATGTTCTCAAGATGATGGCTCATTTGAATGAGTTGGATGTCCTTGGAGCTGAGATCGATGGGGAAACCCAGGTCGATATCATTCTCCAATCTCTACCTAGGAGTTTTGAGCAGTTTCGCCTGAACTACAACATGAACAAGAGATTGTATTCATTGGCAGAGCTTCTGACAAAACTCCTAGTGGCAGAGGGGCTTTTTCGTCAGAGTGCTCAGGCTCAGGCCATGGTTGCTCAGAAGGTTTCTACTTCTAAGTCGAAAGGCAAGAAGAAGAAGAAACAAGGTGGAGAAAAGGTGGCGGGAGGATATCAGGGAGGAGTGAAGAAGCCGAAAGGTAAGTGCTTCACTTATAAGCAGACTGGACATTGGAAGAAGGACTGCCCCAACCAGAAGCAGAACAAACGTATATCTTTTGGTCTAGTCGTTGAAACATGTTTAACAGTGTTATCTACCGGCACTTGGTGTGTAGATACGGAAGCCACTGATCGTGTCTGCAATACTTTGCAGGGGTTCCAGAAAACCAGACAACTAGCTAAGGGGGAGATTACCGTTTACTTGGGCAATGCTACCAAGGTGGCGGCTATTGCAGTGGGAGATGTTTATTTATCTTTTGATAGGAATAAAACTTTGGTTTTGAAAAATTGCCTTTATGTACCTTTATTTAGAAAGAATTTAATTTCAGTTTCTAAATTGTTTTTGGATGGATATTCTATTTCTTTTAAGTACAGAGTTGTTATAAAAATGAATAGGGAGATTATCTGTTCTGGTGAATTGATAGGAAATTTATATACCCTTGAACCAAAAGATCCCATTATGCAAATAGAAGTAAATAACTCATCTTCTATGTCTAATAAGAGAAAAGAACATTCAAAATTGAACCAAACGTATCTCTGGCTTCTAAGGTTAGGTCATATTAACCTGAGTCGAATTCAAAGGTTGATAGCTCATGGACCTTTGGGTTCATTAGTGGTGAGTGATTTACCAACCTGCGAATCTTGCTTGGAAGGGAAGATGACCAAGAGGACTTTTAAGGACAAGGGGTATAGAGCCAAAGATGTGTTGGAATTGGTTCATTCTGATTTGTGTGGTCTTATATCTATCCAGGCTAGAGGTGGTTTTGAATATTTCGTCTCTTTTATAGACGATTATTCAAGATATGGATACATTTACTTGATGCACCGCAAGTCTGAATGCTTTGACAGGTTCAAAGAATTCAAGGCTGATGTGGAGAAATGTCAAGGTAAAGTATCAAGACACTACGATCTGATCGTGGTGGTGAGTACTTCTTGGAAGAGTTTAGGAATTACTTATCAGAGGCTAGGATTCAATCCTAATTGTCTGCACCTGGCACACCCCAGCAGAATGGTGTAGCAGAGCAAAGGAATAGGACTCTTATGGAGATGGCTAGATCAATGATGAGTTATTCTGAGTTATCAGATTCATTCTGGGGGTATGCTCTGGATACGACAATGTATATTCTGAACTTGGTACGATCTAAATCAGTGCCTTCTACTCCCACAGAATTGTAGACTGGGCAAAAGCCTAGTCTGAGACATATTCGGATTTGGGGGAGTCCAGCACATGTGCTGAAGGCAGATGCTGGTAAGTTGGAACCTCGTACAGAAGTGCGCATGTTTGTAGGCAATCCTAGAGGATCGAAAGGTGGTTTGTTCTCTAGTCTTAGAGATCAGAGGGTCATCGTTAGCACGAATGTCAGATTTTTAGAGGAAGACTATGTGATGAACCACAAGCCCATGAGTAAGATTATTCTGGAGGAATTGAGAGGGGAATATATACCACAAGTAACTACACCGCGTGTCACAGAGGATACACAAATGATACCTCATCGTACTAGGAGGGTTGTTAGATAGCCTGATAGATTTATATTCTTGGGAAAATCTTCTGATTTGGTCCCTTGTGAACATGAACCTGATCCCTAGACATATGACGAGGCAATCCAAGATAAAGATGTCGTATCTTGGCAAAGTGCAATGAATTCAGAGATAGAATCTATGGATTCAAATCAGGTCTGGGAGCTAGTAGAACCACCAAATGGTGTAAAAACCATTGGATGCAAGTGGATACACAAAAGAAAGAGAGGAATAGATGAGAAGGTTGAGCAAGTGGATATACAAAGGCAAGCATTCGAAAACATAAAGATAGTGCAGGAAATTGAACAACAAGTCAAATGCAAACTAACATGTGTGTAAACGAAAACATGAAATAAATCTAACTTACTATTAAACACGTCTAACTAATGAAATTAACACTAAAACAGATAAGTAATTAAACTAACAATTAATTAAGCTAAGCATCATAATTAAAATACAACTAAACAACCAAATGAAACTACTAATTACTCTAAGTCAAACTACGAAATAGCTACAATTTAAACTACAAGAAAACTACAAACTAACTACAAATTAGACTACAGTGTGACTACAAACTAACTACAAGTCAACTACAACAACAATTTTGGGGGTTTTTGACAAGTTCAATTCGTGAATCCAAACATAACGTAAAGTAAACAAACAATGCAATAAAACAAGATAAACATCCAAATCAATAGATCAAATCCAAACATAACCACCGATCACTCCACAACGGTGACAACAATCCGAACAACTCCTTCGGCGGATGGGATGACTGTGTTCCTTGTCGAAAATCCTCCGTCAAGTGCTGAATTGATGGATGAAGCGAGCCTTTTTCTCCAGTGGATGGTGCGGAACTGTCGAAGCCTAGTGTAGTTGCCATGATCGAAACCCAGGTCTCTCGGTTGTAGCCGAGTATACTAACCACTATACTATAACGACACCGGAACCTGACAATCTATGGATGACTCCGTGAAGGTGGAGCAGCCCGTAGTTCCACCACCGGGAACCGAACCCGAGTCTCTCGGTTGTAACCGAGTATACTCACCACTATACTACAAAGGAACTGTCGGTACTGCGTGGAGAGGATGGAACCGGAGTAGAAGCTAAAACTCTTCGGCAACGATGAAATGAAGTGCTGCCACCAAAAATTGGAGAAAGAATATCTTTGTTGTGAGCTGGAAATAGGTTCTGCGGGATCCCAACAGTAGCAATCACCACAACCTTCCAAAATCTCATCCAGATGCTGCTCTCAGCTCCGACAGTAGGTGGAAGAAGCTATCGCCGGTGAAAAGCCCAGAATCTCCTCTTCTACGAGTTGCGGAAGAGCTGGTCGGAATCCCAGCATCTCGTCGCCAACTGAGGAAGGGGATCACCGCCGGCTTGGATGGAAGGAGGCCATCAAAAATGTCGCAGGAAATGCTATGGAGGAAGCGCCGCTCGCTGCGCGTGAGGAGGAAGAAGCATCCTCCGCCGCTCGAAAGGAAGGGGACGTCGCCGCCGACTGTCGTGTGAGTGGAGAAGTTGTTATGTGTGCTGCGTGTCACCGTGACTGTCGCTCATGAATCCACGGCTCCGCTGCACGTTGCCGTCATCCCTCGCCTGTGAGGAGTAGGCGGCGGTGTCGGCGCTAGCCCGCCCGCGAGTAGCAGGCGGCGACGTCGGCGCTCGCTCACGAGGTGTTATTCGCTCGGTGATTCTGCCGATTGGGAAAGATGTTGGATTTTTAAAAACTAATTTCCTTGACCATCCAATCAAAGCCTCATCTGATCTCAGTCGTCCAATTGAAGCTAGGGCTTGATTAATCAATTAAGTTGGCTTAATTTGGTTATTCCATCCAATGGTGGTGATCGTTTCAACTCTGGATGGACGGATCTGATAAATCTAAAGGGACGATCGAGATCCAACGATTCGGATGAATAGCCAAGATGTGTAGATCACAATGTATGGGATGGATCGCTCCAGATTCAGATCAATGGCTCAGATCGAGCCATCACATTGGACTGTCAAGATTGCTCAGATCTCTAATGAATGGAACTGATTGAATCTGAATGGATAATCACGATCAGTCGAATTTGGATGAAGGGATAAGATGTCCAGATCTAAATGTACGAACCAGATCTCTCTAAATCTAGATAGATGGCTCAGAATCAAATCACTTTCATCAGACGATCCATATTACTCAGATCTGATCTCTTGATTGAATTGCCTTCGATCATGATGAAGGGATCAGATTAAATCAACTTGAAATGAACATTAGGCCTTAGATGAAGCCATATTTGATCCAACTTGAGTCTAGTCCAGTGGCTCATCTCGATCTGATACAAACAAAGATAAAATTTACATATAAGTCCAAAATTTAGGAGAATTTACAAAAAGGTCCAAAATGAATCCAAACTCAAAAAACATGCTAATAATTAACAATAAATCACTAGAGTGGATAAATACATGGATATTAAGGACCAAAATAATACGATAAAATGATAGTTGTCAATTCCCCCACACTTATTCTTATGCGTCCTGAGCAAGCAAAGGATAAAAGAGGTGAGATCAGAATGCCAAAATATACATCCAAATAACACAAGCATTAAACAGAAAAGGGTCTGGATCAAAGAAACACAAAATTGAACAAGGGAAGGTTCGAGAAAGGTCGTCGTCACATCGGGCTTGTTGGGGCCGGCGAGATCGGCGAGAAGGCAAGTGCATGTGGACGGCTTCTTCTCGAATAGTCGCCGGTGCTTGGGAAGGGGAGCAAGACGAGTGAGCTTGATGGAAGGCTTATAAGTTATAAGAGGAGAGGATGGCGGAGGCGGCGAGGAGGAGGTGTTGAGATCAAAGCACGTACGTTGTTGATGAGCGATTATCGCTTTGAATATTCATTTAAAAAAAAAATAAAAGTAAAATATAAAAATGAATAGAGAGATTATCTGTTCTGGTGAATTGATAGAAAATTTATATACCCTTGAACCAAAAGATCCCATGATGCAAATAGAAGTAAATAACTCATCTTCTATGTCTAATAAGAGAAAAGAACCTTCAAAAATGAACCAAACATATCTCTGGCTTCTAAGGTTAGGTCATATTAACCTGAGTAGAATTCAAAGGTTGATAGCTCATGGACCTTTGGGTTCATTAGTGGTGAATGATTTACCAACCTGCGAATCTTGCTTGAAAGGGAAGATGACCAAGAGGCCTTTTAAGGACAAGGGGTATAGAGCCAAAGATGTGTTGGAATTGGTTCATTCTGATTTGTGTGGTCTTATGTCTATCCAAGCTAGTGGTGGTTTTGAATATTTCGTCTCTTTTATAGACGATTATTCAAGATATGGATACATTTACTTAATGCGCCGCAAGTCTGAATGCTTTAACAGGTTCAAAGAATTCAAGGCTGATGTGGAGAAATGTCAAGGTAAAGTATCAAGACACTACGATCTGATCGTGGTGGTGAGTACTTCTTGGAAGAGTTTAGGAATTACTTATCAGAGGCTGGGATTCAATCCTAATTGTCTGCACCTGGCACACCCCAGCAGAATGGTGTAGCAGAGCAAAGGAATAGGACTCTTATGGAGATGGCTAGATCAATGATGAGTTATTCTGAGTTTCCAGATTCATTCTGGGGGTATGCTGTGGATACGACAGTGTATATTCTAAACTTGGTACGATCTAAATTAGTGCCTTCTACTCCCACAGAATTGTGGACTGGGCAAAAGCCTAGTCTGAGACATATTCGGATTTGGGGGAGTCTAGCACATGTTCTAAAGGCAGATGCTGGTAAGTTGGTGTTGGTGCAGTGGGCACCAAAGTCGAACCGGTATTTTGATTATGGCAAAAGGCTCAATAGTTAAGGGTATATTTGTTATCTTACGAGCTCAATTAAGTGTGCAGAAATGCTAAAGTTGAGCGGAAGGTCTGCGACACCCGGTGGGAACCGAGGTGGTCGGGCAACGCCAGAGGGACTTCGGAGGAAGCCGAGGTACTCGGGTGAAGACCGGAAGCGAGGCTACAAGGTAAGCTCGTGTGAAAGCGAAGCAAGGTCGTTAAGCGTAGATCCGACCCAATACCTCCAATGGAAGGTCTAGGTCGAGATCAGATGGTTAGAACCATCGTACTTTATATTTTAAGCTAACTTGTACTGCAGTCCAAAACCCTTTGACTACAGTCAACTGCTAGTCAAGTTCCAGCCTCGAGAAGAGCTCGAATTTCAAGGGGGTGAATTTGGACTTGACTCGTGTTGTGGTACAAAGGGTGATGTGGCATCAAGGTGGACATCCAAACCATCACCAAGCTTGGACCTCATCCTTGAGTTGGCGTGAAGGCCTCCTTGAGGTGGCACAAGATGGTTGGCTCCCATGATGTGGCACAAGTTGGATGGCTTCTTCTTCTTGGCGTGAAGGCCTCCTTGAGGTGGCACAAGATGGTTGGCTCCCTTGATGTGGCACAAGTTGGATGGCTTCTTCTTCTTGGCGTGAAGGCCTCCTTGAGGTGGCACAAGATGGTTGGCTCCCATGATGTGGCACAAGTTGGATGGCTTCTTCTTCTTGGCGTGAAGGCTTCCTTGAGGTGGCACAAGGTGGTTGGATGAAACACCTCATCCTTGAGTTGGGATAAGAACCTCACCTTGGACACTACCTATGTCTAAATTCATAGATCAATATCCATAAATAGACATGTTCAAGCCAAGCAAATAACAAGAATTCAAGAGCTCTCAACACGCGTCGTAACGCCGCTACTACTACTCACATTTGCTACGACGAAGTCACGACAACTAAAGCTACATCTTCTACTTATAAGAGTTGTCGGTATATTTATTTAAGTTCTACTTCTTTAAATTGTCTTTGTGCTTTAATCGTAACAAGGAAAGGGGGAGTGTCCCTTTGCCTTGATTTCTTTTTGTGATCGTTGCTCCTACTTCCAACGAGGAGGAGTGGTTTTAGTGAATTGCCCTCCGTACGTGATCAAGGATCACTAGGGCCGTGGATTAGCAATCGAAAGATTGTGAACCACTTAAAAATATCTTGTCTACTTTATATTTCCGGTGTGCAGTCTCTACTTGCTTTTTACTTATTGAAAAAGTTTTTAACGACAATCAGACGCTATTCACCCCCCCCCTCTAGCGACACTTTCGATCCAACAATTGGTATCAGAGCCAGGGGCGCTAAGATTCGGTGAAACCACCAATCTAGCTTTGTTTTTCTTTTTTTTTTTTTTACAAATTTTTTATTTATTTATTTCTGTTTTCGTATAATTATTTCACTTGCTTATCTTCTCCTACATATAGAATTGCATTAGAGGCTTTAGGATCCGGATAAGGTTGTCCTTCGGGTTAGATCCCGAGTAAGGTTGTCCTCCGGAACTTCAACGACATTCGCATTTGATTGTTTATTTCTTTTTGCAAGTTACATTTTATATATCTTTTTACTTCTCAAGCACTACTAATCCAAGACGAAAGTCTTGGAATATTCTTTCGTGTGTGTTTTGCAAGATTCTTTTCGTCGCTCTTCTTCTTGTTTTTAAATGGCCCATCTCGAAGGGTTTAGCATCCGACCCCCGCTTTACAACGGTAATGACTTTCCTTATTGGAAGGGTCGGATGGAATGCTTTCTTAAAACCCAAATCGAGATGTGGATCATAATTCAAACCGGTTTCACACTTCCTAATGAAGATGGTGAATCTTTGGGTTACGATCAATGGTCAAATTCCATGAAAAACAAGTAGAAGCCGATGCCAAGGCAACTCAAATCTTGCAATGTGGGTTGTCCAAGGAAGAGCTCAACCGCGGCCCTTCATTAGTGCAAAGGACTTATGGACCAAGCTAGTGGAACTACACGAAGGCACCGACACGAAGGTATGTAAAAGAGATTTACTTTTAAATAAATTGTATAACTTGAAAATGCAGGAAAACGAGACCGCAACTCAACTACATGCTCGTATCCAAGACATCGCAACCAACTCCATGCCATCGGACAAAAGGTCGAGAATCGCGACCTTATCGTATGTATTCTCTTAACTCGCTTTCCTAGGACCACCTTGTGGGCATCCATGGTCGATGCCTACAAGGTCTCCAAGGACCTTTCTAAAATTAGGTTAGACGAATTGTTTTCGGAACTTGAATTACATGAGCAAACTAACGTGGTCCAGGCCGAGAAGAGTATTGCGTTAGTTGCAGGTTCCAAGAAGAAGAAGCCCCCAAGCAAGCCACCCCCGGAGGAAGAAGACGATATCCAAGCTCTAATGGCCAAGCCGACCGAGCACGACTCCGAAACCGAAGAAGAGTCCGAGTCCGAATGGCGATGAGCTTCCATTCAATACAAGCCACGGATCCGTATCCGGTTCAAAAGAATCATTAAGGGTAAGTCGGTCGTTACTTAATACTTTGTATGGTGCAATTAAATTTTTAAATAAGAAACTAGCTAAGTCCGAGTCCAAGGTTGAGACCCTAATTGAGGAGGTTAACCTCCTCAAACATGAGGTCTCCCTAACCTCTTCGACTACTCGTATTCAAGAGGAGGACTCAACTCAAGTTGAAAAGCTTGAAGTTGAGAACTCGCTTTTGAAAACACAAGTCGAAGACCTTAGGAACACGTTGGAAAGGTTCACTTTGGGATCCAAGGGACTTGACCTCTTACTTGGATCACAAAGGGCCGTGTACAACAAGGCCGGACTCGGGTTTAACTCAAATACAACCAATAAGTCATATATGTCTATAGTAAACCAACATAAGAAAAATGTCCAAGCATGGGTCCCTAAGACCACTTTGATTTCAACTTTAGGATCTAACATGTATTGGGTTCCATAGGACGAAATTCAATTTGTGAATAGACGCACTCGATTCAATTGTCCAGGGGTTTACAATAGAAAATGTATTTTTGTTTATTATTAGTAATTTCATGCTTAGTTTTTCCTTTATTTTTAGAATGGTTAGATAGGACTCATAACCAACTAAAATCTGAGAAAAGATTGAGCCTCGGAGCCTCTTTTCAAAAATAAATCAACTAAAATCCCATTTAAAAGATTGAGCCTCGGGAGCCTCTTTTCAAAAATAACTAGTTAGACCAAGATGTAGTCTCAAGTAAGTCGAGTTATCAATTTCTTGAAATTAGCTTTGTCTAAGGAAGTGGTCGTTGTTCCGATCAAAGAAGGCCTCTGTGCCTCGCCACGACTGAAGCTAATCTCTTGAAAAGATTACTTGATGAGCTTAGACTAAATCCGAATCTAACCTAATGTTGGTTAATTTAAATTCATTAAAATTAATCAAGTAAAATTGAAAGTCATCTCACAATAACACATAGGAATAACATGTTTTGATCATGTAGATATTGGTGAGATGATTTAGGTTTAAAACTTACAAACAACCCTTTAGTAATTCCATTGATCCTACACATAAGAGTCGAAGAAACCATTAATATAGTTTTCGATTTAAGGACACGAACCTGCTCAATCCTTAACAAAACCAACTAGCAAATCAACTTATAGCTAACCCGACTGATCTTGAACTTGAATCTCGCCCCAACTCAAGTCATCCTATCGACCAAGTGATAGATGACCCTAACCCGAGTCACACTAAGACTCAAACAAATCATCCTATCAATCAAGTTATAGGTGATCCAAATTTAGGGGTTCGAACTAGAGCTTCATATCGAAACCTTATTCGAATCTCGTTAATTTCCAAAATCGAACCCAAAACTATTGAACAAGCACTTCTTGATCCCGACTGGATTATTGCTATGCAAGAAGAGCTAGCTCAATTCACTAGAAATGAAGTCTGGGAATTAGTACCACCACCTAAAGAAAAATCAATTATTGGAACAAGGTGGGTATTTGAAATAAACTTGATGATAAAGGTGAAGTAGTTAGAAATAAAGCTAGGTTAGTCGCAAAGGGTTTAGTCAAGTCGAAGGTTTAGATTACGATGAGACCTACGCCCCGTGTAGCGGACTAGAGTCCATCCGAATGTTGTTAGCATATGCGCACATCGAGGTTTTAAATTGTTTCAAATGGATGTCAAGTCAGCATTTTTGAATGGATACATTAAGGAAGAAGTTTACGTCGTCAACCTCCGGATTCGAAAATCTAGATAAACGACCATGTCCTTAGACTTAAGAAAGCCCTATATGGACTCAAACAAGCCCCAAGAGCTTGTACGAAGGCTTTCGATCTATCTTAAGTCCAAAGGATTCAACCAAGGTTTAGTCGACCCAACCTTATTCGTTAAAACCGTAGGAAAAGAAATCTTTATAGCCCAAATCTATGTAGATGATATAATTTTTGGAACTACCAACTCGATCCTGCTATGAATTCATCTCACTTATGGAAAGTGAATTTGAAATGAATTTAGTGGGAGAGTTAAGTTTCTTCTTAGGTTTACAAATTAAACAAACTAAAGATGGAATATATTTACATCAACAAAAATATACTAAGGACTTAATAAATCGATTTGGAATGCAAGATGCTAAAATACTCAATACACCTATGGCAACTAATGTTAATATAAACGAAGATGTAGAAGGAAAACCCGTTGACCTAAAATACTATAGGAGCGCAATAGGAAGTCTCCTATACTTAACCGCGAGCCGACCCGACATTTTGTTCGCGGTAAGTATGTGCGCAAGGTTACAAACCTGTGCCAAGGAGTCTCACCTAACCCTAGTCAAGCGTATCCTTAGATATCTAAAGGGCACGCTAAACATAGGTATTTGGTACCCTAGATCTACCGAGTTTAATCTAATCGGCTACTCCGACTCCGACTATGCCGGTAGTAAACTCGATAGAAAGAGCACGAGTGGTTGTTGTCAAATCCTCGGCTCAGTCTAGTAAGTTGGTGCGGAGGAAGCAGCATTGCGTTGCCTTATCTACCACCGAATACGTTGCGATGGGTGAGTGTGTCTCTCAGCTCCTGTGGATGAAGCACACTCTCCAAGACTTTAGCTTAATCTTTAACAACATTAAAACCTACATAGATAACATTAGTTCAATTAACTTAACTAAAAATCCAATATGTCATTCTAGGACAAAACATATAGAAGTTAAACACCACTTCATTAGGGAACATGTAACTAATGGAACTATACAACTAGAGTATGTTGAGTCCAAATCAAACCTAGCGGACATCTTCACCAAACCACTACCCGAAGCCGAATTTAGTTTATTAAGACAAAAGTTAGGTATGTGCATAATAGAGTAGGATTTAAATTTTTCTATATATGTACTCTATTTTTGCTTCTTTTTATGAAATTAGCCTAAGTCTTACCTTAGAAATCATATTGGGAACTTGCTTGGACTTACAAACCCTAAAATATATTTACAAACTTTTTGAGTTAAGGCAAAAGGGGGAGAAAGTCACAAAAGTAAGGAAGAAAGTAAACAAAATTATTACCTTTTATATTAAGTAATTCCGTTTACTTAAGCAACTATTAAGGGGGAGTAAAAATTATTTTTCAAGAACTCACCTTCGGTCAAGGGGGAGGTTACCTCAAAGGGGAGAACTTGAAACAATAATTTTTCTCACTCATATTTAATCTTTATGCTAGCTCATTCATATTTAATCTTTATGCTAGCTCATTCATATTTAATCATTATGCTAGCTCATTCATATTTAATCTTTATGCTAGCTCATTCATATTTAATCTTTATGCTAGCTCATTCATATTTAATCTTTATGCTAGCTTCTTTGTTATGTAATTTTTCCTTAACTTTTGTGTCGGTTTGCCATGAATCAAAGGGGAGATTGTTGGTGCGATGGGCACCAAAGTCGAACCGGTATTTTGATTATGGCAAAAGGCTCAATAGTTAAGGGTATATTTGTTATCTTACGAGCTCAATTAAGTGTGCGAAATGCTAAAGTTGGCGGAAGGTCTGCGACACCGGTGGGAACCGAGGTGGTCGAACGCCGAGAGGACTTGAGGAAGCCGAGGTACTCGGGTGAAGACCGAGCGAGGCTACAAGGTAGCTCGTGTGAAAGCGAAGCAAGGTCGTTAGCGTAGATCCGAGGCCCAATACCTCCAATGGAAGGTCTAGGTCGAGATCGGATGGTTAGAACCATCGTACTTTATATTTTAAGCTAACTTGTCGGTCCAAAACCCTTTGACTACGTCAAGCTGCTAGTCAAGTTCGACCTCGAGAAGAGCTCGAATTTCAAGGGGTGAATTTGGACTTGACTCGTGTTGTGGTACCATCAAGGTGGACATCAAACCATCACCAAGCTTGGACCTCATCCTTGAGTTGGCGTGAAGGCCTCCTTGAGGTGGCACAAGATGGTTGGCTCCCATGATGTGGCACAAGTTGGATGGCTTCTTCTTCTTGGCGTGAAGGCCTCCTTGAGGTGGCACAAGTTGGTTGGCTCCCTTGATGTGGCACAAGTTGGATGGCTTCTTCTTCTTGGCGTGAAGGCCTCCTTGAGGTGGCACAAGATGGTTGGCTCCCATGATGTGGCACAAGTTGGATGGCTTCTTCTTCTTGGCGTGAAGGCTTCCTTGAGGTGGCACAAGGTGGTTGGATGAAACACCTCATCCTTGAGTTGGGATAAGAACCTCACCTTGGACACTACCTATGTCTAAATTCATAGATCAATATCCATAAATAGACATGTTCAAGCCAAGCAAATAACAAGAATTCAAGAGCTCTCAACACGCCGTCGTAACGCCGCTACTACTAATCACATTTGCTACGACGAAGTGCCGCCGACAACGAAAGCTACATCTTCTACTTATAAGAGTTGTCGGTATATTTATTTAAGTTCTACTTCTTTAAATTGTCTTTGTGCTTTAATCGTAACAAGGAAAGGGGGAGTGTCCCTTTGCCTTGATTTCTTTTTGTGATCGTTGCTCATACTTCCAACGAGGAGGAGTGGTTTTAGTGAATTGCCCTCCGTACGTGATCAAGGATCACTAGGGCCGTGGATTAGCAATCGAAAGATTGTGAACCACGTAAAAATATCTTGTCTACTTTATATTTCCGCTGTGCATTCTCTACTTGCTTTTTACTTATTGCAAAAGTTTTTAACGACACCGTATCGCTATTCACCCCCCCCCCCCTCTAGCGACACTTTCGATCCAACAGTTGGAACCTCGTACAGAAGTGCGCATGTTTGTAGGCAATCCTAGAGGATCGAAAGGTGGTTTGTTCTATAGTCTTAGAGATCAGAGGGTCATCGTTAGCACGAATGTCAGATTTTTAGAGGAAGACTATGTGATGAACCACAAGCCCATGACTAAGATTGTTCTGGAGGAATTGAGAGGGGAGGATATACCACAAGTAGCTACACCGCGTGTCACAGAGGATACACAGATGATACCTCATCGTACTAGGAGGGTTGTTAGATAGATTGATAGATTTATATTCTTGGGAAAATTTTCTGATTTGGTCCCTTGTGAACATGAACCTGATCCCTAGACATATGACGAGGCAATCCAAGATAAAGATGTCGTATCTTGGCAAAGTGCAATGAATTCAGAGATAGAATCTATGGATTCAAATCAGGTCTGGGAGCTAGTAGAACCACCCAATGGTGTAAAAATCATTGGATGCAAGTGGATATACAAAAGAAAGAGAGGAATAGATGAGAAGGTTGAGACCTTTAAAGCGAGGCTTGTTGCGAAAGAGTATACTCAGAAATAGAGTATCGATTATGAGGAGACCTTTTCGCCGGTAGTCATGCTTAAGTCTATCCGGATTCTCTTATGTATTGCTGCTCATATGGATTATGAGGTGTGGCAGATGGATGTCAAGATAACTTTCCTTAATGGAAGTCTTGAGGAAAACATCTATATGGAGCAACTAGAGGGATTCATTGCAAAGGGCAAAGAGCATCTTGTGTTTAAGCTTAATCGGTCCATTTATGAATTAAAGCAAGCTTCGAGATCTTGGAACATCCACTTTGATGAGGTAATCCATTTTTTTAGATTTATTTAAAGTCCAGATGAGTCTTGTGTATACAAGAGATGTGATGGAAATGTAGTGGTATTTCTTCTACTATACGTAGATGACATTTTATTAATTGGCAACAATGTCAAGGTGTTATCAGACGTAAGGGTATGGTTGTCTAAATAGTTTGATATGAAGGACTTAGGAGAAGTGGGACACATCCTTGGGATCAAGGTTATAAGGGATCGCAGGAAAAGGATGTTGTTCTTATCTCAAGCTTCATACATAGACACTATTTTGGCTCATTTTAGCATGCAAAACTCCAAGAAAGGTTTTCTACCTTTTGGGCATAGAATACCTTTATCTAAAGAGATGTGTCCTAGAACATCAAAGGAGATAGAGGATATGAAGGCGGTTCCTTATGCTTCAGCGATAGGAAGTCTCGTGTATGCTATGTTATGTAAGAGGTCGGATATCAACTTTGTTGTGGGCATGGTTAGCAGATATCAGAGTAATCCAGGATAGGGGCATTGGACTGCGGTAAAATATATATTGAAGTACCTGAGAAGGACTAAGGATTATATGCTGGTATACCAGGCAGATCAATTACTCCCTGTGGGTTACAAAGATTCTGACTTCCAATCATATAGGAATAATAATAAGTCTACCTCAGGTTTTGTGTTTACTTTAGGAGCTGGAGCCATTGTATAGAGGAGTGTCAAGCAGAAATGCGTGGCAGACTCTACCATGGAAGCTGAGTATGTGGCAGCCTCTGAGGCAACCAAAGAAGTTGTATGGCTCAGGAACTTCTTGATGGACTTGGATGTGATTCTTGGTTTGCCCAGAACTATCACAATTTATTGTGATAACAGTGGTGCAGTTGCAAAGTCAAAGGAACCACGAGTCCATAAGGCAAGTAAACACATAGAGGGCAAGTACCACCTGATACAAGAGATCGTAAAGCGGGTAGACGTTGATGTCGCCAAGATTGCATCAGAGGATAAGCTAGTAGATCGTTTCTCTAAGGCCCTTCTAGCGAGAGCTTTGATAGGCATGTGGAGGGAATGAGAATCAAATGTATGACACTTTGATGGCAGCATAGTCTTTTAGTATAAGTGAGAGATTGTTGAGATGTATACTAAAAAGTTTATTCTTTGTATGAACATCTTTATTTTTGAAATAAGAATCACATGATCATTGCCTGCATATTTATAGTTATGCATATTGTCTAATATTGTACATTGTAGATAACATGGTGTGTGGTGTCACACGGAAGATCATGTTATCAGTTCCTTGTAGAGTATAAGTAGAGGCTCACAACAAAGATGGTTTTGGACAAACCATTGGTATGGTTGTAGTGTAATTTGGTATTGGTTTGTCTTGACCATAGAATTAGACTAGTACACTTTGTGTGTATTGAGCAAGACCGACTTAGAGGTGATTAAATTTATTGCTGACTACATAATTGAATCAGACCTCAGATATTATGGTGTACATGTTCTTAATCCCGATATAATAACGGGCACATGTACTTAGTATTTATTTCTTTGATTTACAAATGGGCGAGATTTAAAGATTAAATCGATAGGCTTGGTAAGTTAGGAAATTATATTATTTACTTGGTGTGTCATTGATTATAGGAGGAAACTGTGTCATGGGATGATGATGTCCCCTTGTGGAGCTCATAAGGATCATTATGTAAACCCTGCAGGTGGACTTGGTCTAGCATGATGATGAGGTTGAGTGGTACTACTCATGGAGTTCGATGTTGATTAATTAATTATTAGTAAATTAATTAATTGTCGGACATTCGATATCTTAAACACATAGAGACATTTATACAATTATTATAAGGAGCTCATATTTATTTATGGGGTTTGGTGAGGTAGATCAATTATAATCCTCTAGTTGAATGGATTATCATTAATGGATCGGATTTTATGTGGGTCGGATCAATTGTGTGGCCAAGATCCAACTCCTCCTTATGGTCCCTATTGTAGCCTATTTAAACTCTCGTGAAGCCTAAATCCAATGGACAAGATTAAAAGGAGGTTTGGGCTAGATCTATAAGTATTCCTTCAAGGCTTGGGCGGCAACTAATGTTTTGGTTCAAGAGTTTGGTTTAGCGTGAGAGGCTTGGGAGGCAAGAGGTGGTTCTAGGGTTTTGCTTCTCTCTTTGAGCGGCAACCTACCTAGGGTTTGCTTCTAGTGGCCAGCGGCACAAGAAGGTGTAGAGGTCCTTTATTCTTTTCTTCTCCATTGGACGGCACCTCCTCCCATCTCATTGTCGGCGCACATCACTCTCTCTTTTGGCCGGTGGCAAAGCAAGGAGGAAGGGCTACTTTCTTCTTTAGTTTTGGCCGGTTCATCTCTCCCTTTCTTTAGGGCCGGTGGACACCAAGGATTGGTCCTTGGTGGTTGGTGCAAGTAAGGAGAAGAAGGGAGCATTTGTTCTCCCTTTGTTCGGAGCGAACAAGGAAGGAAAGATCTAGGAGGCTTCAACTCTTGGAGGATCGTTGCCCACACAACGTTCAAGAGGAGGATAAGACATACAATAGAAGATCAAAAGGTATACAAGAGGTATAATCTTATTTATTTTGATTTAGTTCTTTTGTATAATGCATGTGGCTAATTTACTTGGACCCCGAAGATAAACACAGAAATCGGTGATCCGTACATCATCTATTCCGCGGCTAATCGAGGAAAAGTCTTAGGTTGCTTGAACAACAAGTTTGTTCAAGCGAGCACTCTAATCGAATAGCACGATAATGAATCAGTTTCTTGGGTAATCCGTTTTCGTCAAGGATTAATTTTTTTAATCCGAGGACGTAGATAGAATCGTCATGCACAAGCGACAGAGTCGAAGAGGGAAGCGAAGCTTCGACCCACACATTACCCTTACACTGCCAAGAATCTCGCTTGGACTTTACACCGCCAACCATTGGACTTATGCTGCCAAGACTCCACCCTTAAACTTTACGCCACCAATATCAGCCCTTGGACTTCCCTTGCCAAACCATGTTGGACTTTCCATTTGCCAAGACTCAATCTTGGACTTTCCCTTGCCAAGACCCATGCTTGGACTTTCCATGCCAAGTACCCATGACTTAGACTTTCCTATTGCTAAGTGTCCCACTTGGACTTTTCATTTCAAGTACACAAGACATGGACTTCTCCATCATATGGTCAACCACATATCAACCATATAATCAAACAATGGTCAAACCATCATCAAACATCAAAATACCACTCGAGTCAAACTCGAGTCTAGTCAATTATGACCCAGGTCGATTGCACCAACAATCCCCCCAAAACATTGTCAAACATCAAAACACTACTCGAGTCTAACTCGAGTCTGGTCAATCATGACCTGGGTCGATTGCACTAACAATCTCCCTCTTTTTGATGTTTGACAAAAACCAAAAAACCATTGAGTTAGGCTACCTAACTCAAATCTCCTTACCAATTCTCCCAAATTGGTAATTTCATAAATTCTTCCCCTTTTTGACATACACCAAAAACGTTCTCTCCTCAAGGGTGTCAATGTCTCATATCCCAATGAGATCCTACAATCTTCCCTTGGACCAAAAATATCTAGGATGCCTTCTCTCTTCTTAGTGATAAGTCTCATATCACTTAAGAGAGGCTTCCTATAGACTCTTCCAATTTCCAAATTGGGCATCTCACATTCCCATTTCTCCCCCTCATGAGGAAGAACACATCTATCATCCCATGATGGATACTCCCCCTAAAGGCTTACTCCCCCTTGATCATTGCAGCAACAATGTCCTTGGAGAGTCTCTAAGCCTATAGGAACACTAAACCATCATGATTAAGGTCAAAAGTTCAACCTTGAACTTTCACACACCTTGAATCATCAATGGATTTTCACCCTTTCCAATGCTTTCCAAAATATATCCTAGGGTTAGGAGCAATTAGGGTAACCTAACGTAGTTGAAATATAGGCTAAACATCCTTGTTTACTCAAAATCAGCTCTGGCAGTCAACTCTTACACTCACAAGTCGACTGCCGTTGACTCCAGTCGACTGATTTCTACAAGTGTAGAATTTCAATTTTCAGAAATGAATTTTCAAAATACATAAATAATTATACATAATTTGAAAAATCATGAAACTTCATACGTATAATACTTATAACAAATACAATGGGTGAAAAATATTTGGAAAATAAATTACCCTTAAAATAATGAGTTTGACATAAAGTTCAGAACCATTGAAAAGTTCAATGTTTTGTCCATACTTTGTATCAACTCTCTCAATGGTGACTTCTATCAAAAGATAGACTACACCAAGTTTTTCTAAAATGCTTTTGAAAACCTATATTAGATCATGATCAATGGTCTCAATGCACATGACTTGCATATTAGCTTTCCCATGATCCACCATGGTATTAGATGAGTTTGAGTTCATCTAGATGCAAGAACTATGCACCTTGAAGTTAACTCATTTCCTAGCATCTCACATGTTTCTAGGGTGTATCAATACACATACATGTCAATGTGATGTGGGATGTGGATTTTGTTCATCCTAAACTAGGATTTCATGCATTTTCTAAGGCAACACTACTTGATTCCCTTATACATGGGACTTCAAGTCATGTCAATTGTCCTTAAATCAATTTTAATTAATGCATGAATGATCATGGCATAAATATAACATAAATAAGCATGACCAATGATCATGATGTCATGATATATGATTAAATCTAAATACACATGACATTAAAACTAACCTAAGTATAATCATGACATTTTATATGATAAAAATAAATATGATGTCATGACATGGCATATGACAAATCAATCATGGAAAATAAAATATAAAGGTATATAATAACTAAATTTTAGTATTAATTTCCATTTGTTAGAATTAAACTCATTTTGCCATATTATCACTAATCCCTTAAGTGTGTCAAAAACCCAAAATGGCACACTATGACCTCTAAACCTAGTTTGTGCCAATTTGATTGATTTTTCATAATTCTCAAAATATATTTGCACATCCTAAAATCCTACAACATTTCCAAGGTACTTATAACCTTCAAAATGACCTAAAGTGCCACCTTTACCATGGTTAGGTTAATTACCCATCCATTTAAAGTTGGCACACCCTAACCCATTTAGCGTGAATCGATCACACTCCTAGGAACCCAAAACCTATTTGAGCTCCTTGGGTTTACTAGGTATTCCTTAGGGATAACCTTCATAGATACCCTCCTAATGACCCTTCTAGTCTTGGTAGCCTTGGTCATTTGGGTCTTGTCATGGTTAACCTTAGGGATTGCCTCCCTAGTTACTTCTTAGTGGTCTTCCTAGGTTTCATGGAAACCTTGGCCACTAGACACTTGGCTTGGTTAACCTTAGGGATGACTTCCCTATTAACCTTGGCTTTCCTAGACCTAGTACTAGTTCCATAATCAAATGGAACATTGTGGTAAGTAGACATTACCTTCTTGGACATAGGCTTGTGACCCAAACCTTGCCTCCTAGATTGTTCTTGCCTCTTACACCCTAGATTTTGACTATTTGACCCTTGTATTTGATTTTGCATTTTATTAAGGGTCTTCTCAAGTTTTTCAATCCTTGACCTCAAGGCTTAGTTTTCTAACTCTAATTTCTCTAATTTGGTGGGCCCAATTATTTCTTTGATCATTATTTCTCTTGCTAGGCATGTGTCTAGATATCTTTCGATTAAAGCCTAAATGGTCTTCGATCTACCTAATACTTTCCTTAGATAGGGTTTTTCTAGGGACATTAGTCCCAAATTTCTCCTTAGTTCTAATATTGACATGTTTAGCACCTAAGCAATAAAAACTATTTCTAGCATGCTTTTGTTCATAAGTAATAGCAATAAAATTCCTAGCATGCTTTTGCCTATTAATTAAAGAAGGTCCATTACTAAAATATACCTTAGGATTTGCCTTAGATGCTCCCCCTACATGTGATGCTCCCTCTTGCCCTTTCTTCTTCACCCTAGGGCATTGACTCCTATAATGCCCTCTTTGGTGGCACTTGAAGCACACCACGTGCTCCTTGCTCTTAATGGTTGAGGCATTGGGTTCCTTGGTCTTTGGCACCGGTGGAGCCTTCTTGACTTTCTTAGGACACTTGTTCTTGTAGTGTCCTACTTCCCTACACTCAAAGCTTATGATATAGATTTTATTTTTAAAAGTAATGCTTGAGTTACCTTGGCCAATGGTGGCCGAATTGATTCTTCTTCATCTCTCCCAGATGTTGAGGCTACTTCTTGATTTTTCTCTTGTTCCGGAGTAGATGGCCTAATCTCGTCCCCCTCAATCCTAGATGTCAAGCCCCAAGAGTATGCCGAGCCCGAAAATCGGACAACATTGTTGGTCCAGGGGCACTAGATAATCGAACCTAGATTTTGATTATGAGAAAGATCCAAAGTTAAGGTCATATTGTTATCTCATGAGTTGAATTAAGTGTGCAGGAAATAATTAAGCTAAGCCGAAGGTCAGCGACACCCGGATAATCCCTAGTCAGGAAACCATGGTGGTCGGGTGACATCGAGGGAACTTCATGGGAGTCAAAGAACCTAAGTGGAAGACCGGAAGCAAAGCGACAGGTCATTAAGGACCAGAGGTAAGCTCGTGTGAGTGACATATGGTAAGGTCGTGTCCTCTGTATAGGGATGACCGTAGGTCGTGATCCGACATAGACTTTCTGTGGAAGGTCTAGGTCGAGATCGGACAGTAAGAAACCATCATATTTACCATTTTTCGTACTAACCTCTTACTGCAGGGAAGTGGCTAGGCTGGCAGTCGACTACTGGCCATTAGACAGTCGACAGATGCACATCAGTCGACTGATGGAAGGCATCAGCTGACTGATGGCGACGAATTAGCCTTTTGCGCTAGGTCAAAATGGATAATGTTTGACGCGGCCACTTCGCGATAAAATATGGTACGACCTCGTGATCAGTTCCAAAAGATGAGGAGACTTATTCCAAGGCAAAACTCTATAAAAGGAGGGGAGGACTCCAACCCAAAAATCAATCAAGATTATTCTTAAGTGCTCTGATGAACAGGTATTTATGTCGTGATACCGTTTCAAATTAATTACCAAACCTCCTAACTATACTAATATAGTATAGTGAATGGCCCAGATCGTTGCCCAACAAGTGTAATCGACAGAATAGTAAACACATGATTTCTAATTATTGCTTTGGGTTTTCTAATGTAAAAGGAGGGTTTGGAATTTGAAAGGCTAATCCTACTGAGTGAAAGACAATGTAAGGTAATCAAGTTCTAATCTAACTAAACTATGAGTCCGATGAAATTAAAAGAAACCTAAACTAAGCATTTGAACAAGAAAGTGCATGAATTAAATATGCAGAATAACATAAGAGTAAAACATAACATGAAATTTGTTGGTGATCGTTTGGAAGCTAGAGGGGGGTGAATAGCGTGTTTTCGTTTCTACAAGAATGATTAGCGGAAGCAAACAAAAATAATATAAGTAAAAACGAAAGAACAATGCTAACAAGGCCTTTACGTGGTTCAAAGATAACGCCCCTACTCCACGGCGATCCTTAAGGTGGATCAACCCAAGAAATTCCACTAAGAAGCTCTCCTTTACAACAAACCTCCTCTTCTTTACAAAGAATGAAACTTGAGCTTAGAGAGAGGAGGAGGGGATTTAAAATCAGTTAGAAAGCTTGAAAACTAGTGGAGGATTTGGAGAAGAATCAGAGAATAAGCATTAACCCCAAAAACCTCCACCAGCCCTCTTTTTATAGAGAGAAGGCTGATTTTCCCGTTGGAGCACGATCAGTCGACTAATGCAGAGCATTAAGTCGGTCGTGCCGATTGCGAGCGATACGACAAAACACTCTCATCGATCGATCCATCCATCAGTCGACTGATGGAGTGATCAGTCGAGTGATCACAGGCTGCAATCGAGTGTGACTCTGTTCTATGCCCGTATTTAACTTGATCAGTCGACTGCCACTATTAGCAGTCGACTGATCGCAACATCAGTCGACTGCCACGACCAAAGCAATCGACTAATGGTCAAGGTTTCATCCTGACTCAGTCGAGCACCTGACCAATCGACTGATACATCTTATCAGTCGACTGATACTCATCAAGTATGAGTAATTCATACTTGATTTTACCCCTTAGACCTAGACTCAACCTTCTAGCTCTTCCTTAAGCCTTGCGCCTCCAGGATCCCTCCGAGTCTGCGACTTGTTCATCCTTTGCGCTTTGCTTCCAAGAGCTTCCTTTGGTTTTGTCATGTCTTGGGTTTCCTTTGCCAAGGCGTGCTTGGACTTTACGCCACCAAGTCTACATGCTTGGACTTACGCTGCCAAGACTTGCCTTTAGACTTCCTTTGCCAAGGTCCGTTTTGACTTAATGCTGCCAAGACAACATGCTTGGTCTTATGCCGCCAAACCTTTACCTTGGACTTCTCATGCCAAGATAATTACTTGGACTTTGCCTTTACCTGTCACTTAATCTTGTTCACCATTAGATCACAATTTGTTGGCTAACTTAGATGATTATCCAAACATCAAAACATATAAATGCTTGGGGCATTGTTGCACCAACAATCTCCCCCTTTTTTATGTTTGACAATCATTTAAGTTTGGTCTTTTAAAGATACACATAATCATATCACATAATAATATATCCAATTCTAACTTAAACATTTCTTCTCCCCCTTTGACATACATCAGAAAGAGAAGAAATCATATATTTTATAAGAGAATTTAATGCATGGTAATCTTGAACTAAGGTATAGAATTTGAAATTTAGCTCCCCCTTAATCCAAGATATAGTTCATGATGAGTAAAATACATGTGGAGCAAAAGTCTATCAAACAATTTGAAGGTTTAAATCCTAACTTTGCACCAACAATGTAAATTTGGAAATGAAAAAGACACATCCTAAGAGTTGGTTTATACTCGGTATTATCATGCTAAAGTTTTAGGAGATCAAAGATACACTCAATATCAGAAAATGAAGCTATTTATCGAAAAGAGTATCGATGGTTTTGAACGATCATTTACACATATGAAGTTTGAATTTCAGCCTTTTCAGCTCAAATTCAGAAATGCGTCAGAAATTTCATAAACCTCAAAAAATCACAAAATTTTATGTACATATTTCTGAAATCATACTTTATCAAGGAAAAATATTTTGAAAAATATATGTTTTCCAGATTTCAAGATTGATACAAACTTGAAAACCAACAAAAGTTCTAATGTTTTTGCAAACTTTGTATCACTTTTGTGTTTCACTTAAAAACTGTTTTTCAAAATATGATAAACATAGTTTAAAATATGTTTTATTTGACATTTCCAATCATTTTCTTGGAGCTATATGCACATCAATTGTGTATAAGCCTTTCCAATGATTGGTCCAATGAAGGATTAATGTCTCTAGATGACACTTTGGTCCATAGTAATGCATCATAACAAGCATGATGAACCAAGTGCATCTTCCTAACATCTCACATCTTGTCTAAGTGGCTCAATACAAAAATCATCGTCTCTTAGGTATTTTGTGAGATGCTTAAAGATATAAATCCTAGTATTTCTATAGGATCATGCAAGCCTATACCTTTACTCAACCAAGCACATTCCAAGTTCTCTCCTAAGTGATGAAAATTCTACCTCGGGGAGAGCCTTGGTGAATATGTCGGCTAGGTTGGACTTGGATTCAATGTAATTAAGCTCAATGTCCCCCTTAGCCACATGTTCTCTAATGAAGTGATGTTTCACTTCAATGTGCTTGGTCCTAGAGTGATGCACCGGATTTTTGGTCAAGTTAATGGTGCTCACATTATCACAAAATACTTTTATGTTGGAGTCAGATAGCTCATAATCCTCTAAGGTATGTTTCATCCATAGTAGTTGAGCTACACAACCACCCATAGCCACATACTTGGCCTCGGTGGTGGATAAGGCAACACAAGGTTACTTCCTACTACTCCAACTAACTAGGGAGGACCCAAGGAATTGGCATCCACCACTAGTACTCTTCCGATCCAATTTGCAACTGGCATAATCGGAATTGGTGTACCCAATCAAATCAAAAGATCTAGTCCTAGGATACCATAATCCTACATTTAGTGTGCCTTTAATATATCTTAAAATTCTCTTAACGGCAACTAAATGAGATTCTTTAGCATATGATTGATATCTAGCACACATACCAACCGCAAATAATATGTTGGGTCTACTAGCGGTTAAGTACAAAAGACTACCAATCATGCTCCTATAAAGTCTAAGATCAATTTGTTTTCCTTCATTATCACTATCTATTTTAGTATTGGTTGCCATTGGAGTTGAAACTACCTTAGCATTTTCTAAACCAAATTTCTTAATCATTTCCTTAGCATATTTGGTTTGATAAATATAAATACCTTCACTAGTTTTTTTGACTTGCAATCCTAGGAAGAAATTTAATTTCCCAACTAGACTCATTTCAAACTCTTTTTCCATATTTTTAATAAAGTCTTGGAGAAGTTCATCATTTGTTGACCCAAAAATAATGTCATCAACATATACTTGGGCTACAAAGATGTCTGTTGATGTTGACTTTATAAATAGAGTTTGATCTACACTACCCCTCTTAAAGTCCTTAGAGATTAAGAAAGATGATAATCTTTCATACCAAGCCCGGGGAGCTTGTTTCAAACCATACAAAGCTTTCCTAAGCTTGTATACATGGTTTGGATAGTCCATATTCTCAAACCCGGGAGGTTGTTCTACATATACCTCTTCCTTAATAAACCCATTTAGGAATGCCGATTTGACATCCATTTGATGGAGTTTGAAACCCATATAGGAGGCATACCCTAATAGTATTCTAATAGACTCTAATCTAGCAACCGGGCCATATGTTTCATCATAGTCAAGTCCTTGAACTTGATTAAAACTCCTTGCAACTAATCTTGCTTTATTTCTAGTGATATTTCCTTGGTCATCATGTTTGTTCCTAAAGACTCATCTTGTAGTAATGATAGTGTTTTCATTAGGTCTAGGAACTAACTCCCATACTTGACTCCTTTCAAATTGAGCCAATTCATCTTGCATTGCTATGATCCAATTCGGATCAAGTAATGCATCTTTGATTGTTTTGAGCTCAATTTGAGAAATTACAGCAATATGACTAGTGGGATCCCTATGAAATGACCTAGTCCTAACACCTTGAGATAATTCACCCACAATTTGATCTAAGGGGTGATTTTGATGACCTCTTATAGTTCTAGGAGGTGTATTAATTTGAGTTTGATCATGATTAACCTCAATCCTTTGCTCATCATCGGAATCACCTCTTACTCCCCCTTGATTCAATCCTCCCCCTTGATCATTACCCCCTAAGGTTAAATTTTGAAATTGTTGGGTAATTTCTTGATTTTCATTATTAATATCATCATCAATAGGGGATTTTCTAGGGTATGTATTGGAAGTTTCATCAAATTGGACATTTGATGATTCTTCAATCTTTTGAGTTCTTTTATTGTAAACTCTATACCCTACACTAGTGGATGAGTATCCAACTAGGATTCCCTCATCCGCTTTGGACTCAAACTTACCTAGGTTGTCTTTGGTATTTAAAATATATACTTTACATCCAAAGACCTTAAAATAATGAATTGTTGGAATTGTACCATTCCACAATTCAAATGTAGTTTTTTCTAAAAACATGTGAATCAATACCCTATTTTGGATATAGCAAGCGGTATTAACCGCTTCCGCCCACAAGTAGCTAGGTAAGGAGTATACATTAAGCATTGTCCTAGCCGCTTCTTGTAGGGCACGATTTTTCCTTTCCACAACCCCATTTTGTTGGGGTGTTCTAGGACAAGAAAACTCATGCTTGTACCCTTGTTCTAAGCAAAAAGTTGAAAAATTAGAATTCTCAAATTCTCCACCATGATCACTACGGATCCGGTTGATTTTGAGTTTTCTTTCATTTTCTACTCTTTTGCTAAATCCTATGATTATTCCTAAGGTTTCATCTTTATTTTTCAAGAAAAATATCCAAGTAAACCTAGAGAAATCATCTACTATTACTAAGCAATATTTACTACCAATAATAGAAGGGGTACTATGACAATCAAATAAATCCATATGTAAAAGTTCTAAAGGTAAAGCGGTACTAAGTAAATTTTTATCTTTGTGTGATGTTTTTGATTGTTTTCCTTCTTGGCATGCATCACACATCTTGTCCTTGAGAAATTTGACTTTAGGCAACCCTTTGACTAATTTCATTTTTGCTATTTTGGCTATGTTCTTCATGTTTATGTGTCCTAGCCTCCTATGCCAAAGCCAACTTTCTTCCTCTTTTGCAATAAGACACTTAGTAGAAGCATTAGTAGCATAGGATAAATCAACATAATATATATTTGATTTCCTAAAACCTACTAACATGCAATCATTTAGAGTTTTGTGTCTTATAAAACATTTTGAGGAATCAAATTTAACATCAAAGTTTGCATCACATAGTTGGCTTACACTAAGTAAATTAAATTTCATATTATTAACTAATAGCACTTTATGAATGGCAAGATTAGGGGATACCTCAATTGTGCCCTTTCCTAGAATCTTAAGTTTGCCGCTATTACCAAATGAGACCTTTCCGTTGCTAGTGTGGTTGATAGTGGAGAATTTTATCTCATCATCGGTCATATGCTTTGAGCACCCACTATCAACTATCCACAAGCTTAGTTCTTCTACCTATATCAAATGAAAAATACAATCCTTAGGTACCTAAATCTTAGGACCACTAGCATCAATTATAAATTTCATAGGTACCCAAGCTTTTCTACCCTTGCTTTTAATTATGGATTTTCTACTAACAAGGGATGTAAATGCTACCTCCTTTTCCTTAGGTCTATATCCTAATCCGGCCTTGTTGTAGATAGCCCTTTGATCCTTAATAATCATGTCTAGGTATTTAGAGCCATTAGTAAATTTTTCTAAGCATGCTCTTAAGTTACCTATTTCTTTTCTTAACTCATCATTTTCATCCCTAAGGGTACATTCATCACTAGATAACTTACCACAAGATGATTCTATACTCTTAAGTGATTTTATCTCTATTTCTAAATCCTTAATCCTAGTTTTTGATCTATTCAAAGCATTTTGTAGGCATGCAATAGTCTTGTAAAGTAAATCTACTTAAGGTGAGTTGTTTACCTCATCATCATCACTTGATGATGATTCGTCGCTTGAAGACGAAGAGGACTCCTCGCTTGAGCTCCCGGCTTCTTCCTCTAATGCCATGAGGGCTAGATTCCGGGTGGCATGGCATACTTCTTCATCATCGGAAGAATCCTCCATTCTTAGAGTGTCCCATGTTTGAGCCACCATTGCCTCCTTCTTCTTCTTCTTCTTCTTTTATTTCTTTTTCTTTTCCTTCTCCTTCTTCTTCTTTAGTTCCGAGCAATTTGGATTTATATGCCCTTTCTTGTATCAACCAAAACAAGTCATGTTAGAGGTAGAATTTGAACTATTTGAAGACTTACCTCTTGAGGATTGGAACATCCTCTTCACATCTTTTTTGGTGAGTTTCCTTGATTTCCCACCAAACTTTTTGACGTAGTGTGCCACCTCGCTTGTCGATTACTCATCTTCACTACTTGATGAGTCTTCCTCGGATTTGGATGAGGAGAATACTTCTTTCTTCTCCTTCTTCTTTTTGTCCTTCTTTCCTACAAAAAGAGTTATACCTTTCTCTTTGGATGAAGTGTTAGCTTGTTCATGTAATTGAAATTCGCAAAATAGCTCATCTAACTTAACTAATGAAAGATCCCTAGAGACCTTATAGGCATCTACCATTGAGGCCCATAAGGTTGTTCTAGGGAAAGCTTGTAGCACATACCTTACAAGGTCTCGGTTGTCGACCTTCTCATCTATAACATGTAGTCCGTTGACTACTTCTTTGAAGCGACCGTGCATTTGGCTCATGGTCTCATTGGTCTTCATCGAGAAGCTTTGAAGTTGGCCAATAAGAAGATCTCTCTTGGCCCTTCTTGTTTCTTTGGATCCTTCGTTGAGCTCGATCAACTTCTCCCAAAGCTCCTTTGCCAATTCAAATGGCCCCACCTTGCTTAGTTGCTCTTTTGACAAACCACATTGAAGTGTGGTTGTTGCCTTGGCGTTGGCTTAAGCCTTCTTGGCCATGTCTCTCGTCCAATCCTTCATCGGTATTGGTGCTCCGTGTTCATCCACCGGCTTCTCGAAACCATCTACAACACTAAACCAATTCGTAATATCATTCATTAAATAACACTCCATCCTACCTTTCCAATAACAGAAGTCATTATCGTTGAAGAACGGAGGCCTCGCCGTGCTATACCCCTCTTGAAAAGCCATCTTTGCTCCGGTTGATTGCTATATCTTCCGATGCGATCCGGGCTCTGATACCACTTGTTGGTGATCGTTTGGAAGCTAGAGGGGGGGTGAATTGCGCGTTTTCGTTTCTACAGGAATGATTAGCGAAAGAAAACAAAAATAATATAAGTAAAAATGAAAGAACAATGCTAACAAGGCCTTTACGTGGTTCGGAGATAACGCTCCTACTCCACAGCAATCCTTAAGGTGGATCAACCCAAGCAATTCCACTAAGAAGCTCTCCTTTACAACAAACCTCCTCTTCTTTACAAAGAATGAAACTTAAGCTTAGAAAGAGGAGGAGGGGATTTAAAATCACTTAGAAAGCTTGAAAACTCGTGGAGGCTTTGGAGAAGAATCAGAGAATAAGCATTAATCCCAAAAACCTCCACCAGCCCTCTTTTTATAGAGAGAAGGCTAATTTTCCCATTGGAGCATGATCAATCGACTTATGCACAACATCAGTCAACTGTCGGCGTGATTAACGGCTTCTGAATAGCCGGATTCACGGGATTCTGAGTCGTTTCATCCAACGACACTCTCATCAGTCGACTGATGGAGTGATCAGTCGAGTGATCATAGGCTGCAGTCGAGTGTGACTCCATTCTGTGCCCATATTTAACTTGATCAGTCGACTGCCACTGTTGGCAGTCGACTGATCGCAACATCAGTCGACTGCCACAACCAAAGCAGTCGACTGATGGTCAAGGTTTCATCCTAACTCAGTCGAGCACCTGACCAGTCAACTGATACATCGTATCAGTCGACGGATACTCATCAAGTATGAGTAATTCATACTTGATTTTACCACTTAGACCTAGACTCAACCTTCTAGCTCTTCCTTAAGCCTTGCACCTCTAGGATCCCTCCGAGTCCGCAACTTGTTCATCCTTTGCGCTTTGCTTCCAATAGCTTCCTTTGGTTTTGTCATTTCTTGGGTTTCCTTTGCCAAGGCGTGCTTGGACTTTACGCCGCCAAGTCTACATGCTTGGACTTACGCTGCCAAGACTTGCCTTTGGACTTCCTTTGCCAAGGTCCATTTTGACTTAATGCTGCCAAGACAACATGCTTGGTCTTATGCCGCCAAACCTTTACCTTGGACTTCTCTTGCCAAGATAATTACTTGGACTTTGCCTTTACCTGTCACTTAATCATGTTCACCATTAGATCACAATTTGTTGCCTAACTTAGATGATTATCCAAACATCAAAACATATAAATGCTTGGGGCATTGTTGCACAAACAAAATTAAATCTAAACAAACCAACTACAACCTAATTACTCTAAGAAACATTTCATCGAACACCTTCAAGGCATGAAACAAAATAAATCAAAAACGTACAATCTAAAACATGGAAGGAATTTTGGATTACAAACATTTGACATAAACTAAACCAATAAATAATCAATGAAAAGAATGCTAGAAAATAAGTGATGATCGATGAAGAAAGAGTTGCCGATCGGAGCTGGAAGTGCTAATAACGAAATCTGTTGGATTAATCGGAGCTGGAACAGGGCTGTCAGCGGTAGAAATGACATGCTACTGGTAGAGGAAGTGGACTGCCGGTGGCTGGAATAGTTCGGAGGAGAATCCTCACTCCGATTGCTGTTGTTGTGGCTAGCCAGAGCTGTGAAGGCGCAGTCGGTGGAGAAGGAGATGGTCGGTGCACGATCGAAGGGAGAAAACCGGCTCCCGCGTGAAAGGGGAGGTGATGGAGGTTGCCGGCGGTGGAGTGGCACCAGTCAACGGAGATTGGAGGGGATCCCTGTAACGCCCGTAAAATTTTTAGCAATTTTACAAGAATTTTTGGCTTGATGATAATGGGCTTTATGTGGGCTTTTTCAAAAATAAAAGAAAATAAGCCAAAAGGGATGCAAGGCCTGGGAATTGAACCCCAAACCTCTAGATAGCCAAGCCCTATAAATGCATCCACTAACCAGAAGCCCAATGAGATGTTATTAGTAGAGAAATAGGGGAAATTATAGTTAGGTGTAAAGGAGATTAAGGGACTCTTCAAGTGAATAAATAGGGGGAATGAGGGGGCATGAGTTACCAAACTTGTTTTCTCCTCCTCTTCTTCTTCCTCACTGAACTCTAGAGCTCCCCCTCTCCATTTCTTTGGCCGAACCCCATCCAAGCAAGGAGAAGGCTAGATTTGGCTTTCCTTAGGTCATCTTTCCACTAAAAGCAAAGCGAAGGAAGTAAGTATCCCTCACCTGCATACGAGTAGCTTTCGGTTGATGTTTTGTGTAAAAATCTCTATGAACTATTCGGCCAATATGGGTTTTTCTTGGTGTTCTATTGAAGTTCTATACCTTGTTTTACATACACATGATGAAGTTAAGATGTAGAATGAATTAGGTTAAAAGTTAACCCTAGAAACCTCTATGAACTATTCAGCCAAAATGGGTTCTTGGTGTTTTATTGAAGATCTATACCTTGTTTTACATACACATGATGAAGTTAAGATGTAGAATGAATTAGGTTAAAAGTTAACCCTAGAAACCTCTATGAACTATTCGGCCAACATGGGTTCTTGGTGTTTTATTGAAGTTCTATACCTTGTTTTACATGCACATGATGAAGTTAAGATGTAGAATGAATTAGGTTAAAAGTTAACCCTAGAAACCTCTATGAACTATTCGGCCAACATGGGTTCTTGGTGTTTTATTGAAGTTCTATACCTTGTTTTACATGCACATGATGAAGTTAAGATGTAGAATGAATTAGGTTAAAAGTTAACCCTAGAAACCTCTATGAACTATTCGGCCAACATGGGTTTCTTGGTGTTCTATTGAAGTTCTATACCTTGTTTTACATGCATGTGATGATGTTAGGATGTAGAATGAATTAGGTTAAAAGTTAACCCTAGAAACCTCTAAGGACTATTCGGCCAACATGTGTTTTTGGTGATTAATTGAAGTTTTATTCCATGTTTTGTATGCATATGGTGATGTTAGTGTGTTAGAGGGATTAGGTTAAAAGACTAGCCCTAAAAGCCTACATGGGCCATTCGGCCACCCCTTGGTTTTGATGTTTCAATGAAGTTTTATACCATGTTTTGTATGCATATGATTATGTTAGTATGTTAGATGGATTAGGTTAAAGGTTTAACCCTAAAAGTCCCATGAACCATTCGGCCAACGATTGTTCCTTAATATGCTCTAGGTTGGGTTAACATGTGTTTTATGTTTTGGTGAATTCATGTTGACTTGTGATATTAAATGATGCTAGATGAAGATAACATGCTTTAGGTTAGTGTTTACTTACTCTTGATGTTTATGCCTTATGCCATGCCCTATATGTATGTGATATTTAAGATAAGTTATGAAATGAAATACGATATGATTATGAAATGAGAAATGATATGTTCATGAAGTGAAGTATGATATGTTATGAATGAAGTATGCTATGTTTGCAAAATGAAAAAAGATATGTTATAATAAAAGCATATAAGTATTTTACCTTCTGCATGGCTTGTACCAGGACCCTAATAAGGTCCATAAAGGGATGGGCTCCTAAGATTCCCTAGGTCGACGAACTAAGATCGGGCCTAGGATGGGCCTCTATGTATGATTGCCCCTAGGTCGACGGACTAAGATCGGGCCTAGTACGGGATGGGCTCCAAGATGCCCTAGGTCGATGGACTAAGATCGGGCCTAGGTGTTGGATCGATGCGGTTCGCTAGAGTGGGGGGGGGGGTGAATAGCGAAAAAAAACTTTTTCTTTCGAATTCGTTTCAAGACAAATATACGCAGCGGAAATGTAAATAAAAACTAAAAGAGACAAATAGTTTTTTACTTGGTTCGTAGCCTTCGGCTACTACTCCAAGGCCCTAACGGTCCTAGACCGTGTACGGAGGGCAATTCACTAAAACACTCCTCCTCGTTGGAGGTAGGAGTTTACGATTACAAAAAAAACTTTCGAAGCACAAGATAGAGAGACACACCCTCTCTTCTATTAAAATGAAAATGCAATGAAAGAAAGCCTCGATTAACAAACTAATTGCAAGATTAAAAGAAATGACAAGACAAGATTATACCAACAACTCGAAGATAGGACTTAAACTAGGGTTGTTGGCAGCACTTCGTTGTCGTAGAGTTGTCGGAGAGTCGCAGCGTTGCAGAGGCTTTTGAGCACTTAAAATTGATGAGAAAACCCTAGGTTAGGACCTCCTTTTATAGCCATTGAGCCCCTTTTCGAGAGGAACCCTAGCCAATCACAATTGAACAAACCTCCCCTTGAAATTTGGTGATAAACCTTGACTCCTCGAGGCTGATCCTTTGACCATCAGTCGACTGATGGCTATCATCGATCGATGGTAGCATCACGATCGGCCGACCTCGGCAATGACCGATCGGCGACGAGTCCTCCGCTCAACAAAAATATAATTTCGATGGTCGTCGACCATCCAATCTCGACCTAGACCATCTATAGGATGTCTTTGGTCGGATCTATGCTTAATAACATCCCCATAAAGAGGATACGACCTCACTTACGCTCGCACACACGAGCTTACCTCGACACTTACCTGTTGCTTTTGCTTCCGGCCTTCCACTCGATTCCTTCGGCTCCCTCCGAAGTCACTCGAGTGTCGCCCGACCACCGCGGCTTCCTCCGGGTGTCACTAGCCTTTAGCTCCAGCTATATCAATCTTCTGCATACTCGATTCAGCTCGTGAGATAACGACATGAGCTTAACTTTGTATCGTTTGCTATAATCAAAACTCAGGTTCGACTTAGGTGCCTACTGCACCAACAATCTCCCCCTTTTTGATTTATGGCAAACCCACATACAAAGTTAAGAAAAAACAAATTAAGTGCATTAAGTAAAATGAGCAAGAGATATGCATGAATGTGTAGGAGTAAAAACTCTTTTTCAAGTGCTCCCCCTTGACCGAGGGTGAGTACTTGAGAAAGGGTTTTAACTCTCCCCCTTGATATTTGCTACTAAAAAAGAATTAAGTGACCGAAATTACTTAATATTGGACATAGTGTTTAAAATAAGTTTTAAGTTAAGAAAAAATTGATTTCTTAACTTTGGCCTTTTTCTCCCCCTTTTTCCATATATCGAAAAGAGTGAGAGTGTGTCTGAAATAAAAACAAGTTTTAATTTTAAAGTCCAAGCATCTTCCACATTATTTTGAAAATAATATATTGAAAATAAGTTCATCTATAAAATGTTCGACTCATATTTGGCTTGATTGATATGGAAGATCAATCAGTCCTGGTGGGAGTCGGTTAGTATGTATGATTATACTCTGTGGTTCATAGCGATGCACTAGCTCTACATCTGGAACCAGGAGTAAGGTCCTAACATCTCACGCCCATCTACGTGGCTAAGTACACAAACATATCTACCGTCGTAGTTATGAATGGCTTGTTGGACTCTCTCCAAGGTTGTTCATAACTATGATGGATATCAGCCCACTATTGGGTTTCCTGCACCGCGGCGTATGTGTGTTCGATCACGTTTCGTAAACATGAGCACAGCGGAAGCAATAAAAATAATAAATCTACATTTATTACAACACACATCACACGTATGCATAGTACAACATGTCTAGACATAACCGTAAATTTAAATTTTGCAATAAAGGAAATTTAACTACGTTATACCTTTCGTATCACGTGTAGCGGGAACGGCATCAACCGGAACGATCCTCGCTAGAATCGTCTCTATCCGTATCCACGCCGAGTATCCTTAGGATGACTTCGCTAAGCCACGAGCTTCGTCTTCGTACGGGTTACTAGCCTCGTGTTGAAGACGACGTGATCGAGAGATGATCACGATCCGAATCCAAATTCGGATCCAAAACTGAGTTCTCAAAACTCGCTTCTCCGGAGAGGTATTCGTCAACCGATAGACGAATCCTTCATTCTCCACCTCAGAGGATTACCGGAGATCGAATCCTCGGTAAGTTAGCCACTGTCGAAGCTCTAACCGTCGTCCAAACGACTCTCCGACGAGAGGAGAACAAGCTGTCCAGAAAACCAAACAGCTTTGGTGGAGGAGATAGGCGCCGGCCAACCAAGGGAAGATAAAGCTCACCTTGATGCCAAACCTAAAGGAGATCACCGGAGGGTCGCCGGAGGATCACCGGCTGAAGCTTGGACGCCGGCAAGGAGCTGGACGGCGGCACAAGGGGATGGGCGGCAATGGAGGTTGGCGCCAACTCTTAGAGAGGATGAAGTGGGCGGCAACTTACGGCTAGGGTTTTTTTTGGATTAGGGATTAATTATCCCTTAAGCCCTCTTTTATAGAGAACTAATTCTCTTAATGGTTATTGGATCATAACCATTAGGCCCGTTAACCCGCTCCATTAAGATAAGTTAAAATAAACCAAACCATGATGGTTTATTTTAAGTTAAAACGAACCAAACCAATTTTTGGTTCATTCGTTTAAAATAAACCAAACCCTTTGGTTTAATCTCCTCCATTGGATTAGAACCAAACCATTTTGGTTCATCCATTATGTCTTCATAAGACTCGGCCCATCCACGCTTCCATTGCGACTGAAATGATTTCATGCTCGCTCCATGTTTGGTCCAACCAAACTTTATTTCTCTCGGTCTGAGAATCTCATTCTCAAGCTCGTTTTAAATCCTTCAGATTACGCTCGTTGTGCGTGTGACCAAATAGGTTCTCGGTTTATGTTGGTCGTCTATAATTAACCATTAATTATAGAATGATCATGAGGGGCACCTAGTAGTGCATCATGATCCCCAATTAATCGAAAAGATCAATGGTTGATCCAGAACTATTTTTGAAACCCTTCAACAGCTCGAATGATTCGTGCCCCATTCCCTTCACTCATCTTATACCCACTTGGTTCAGGACATGGTCTATAGTGTCAGTCCCCACTAGGCTGACTACGTCACACCTAGCCCAAGTATCATTTCCTCGTCCTACGGATTCTAGTTACTGCACATGTATCGAAGAGTACTTTACACTAAACATGTAATGCTTTGGCCAAAGACTTTAGTAACAATCCGACGAGAGGCCATGGGTGTACATCTCCTCGCAAGGAGTGGTGAATCCTTTATAGGCTATTCAAACACCTTCGATCACTTCGACTTATACCCAATCATCCCAGGTCCACATCTCCTTAGAGATGTTTGCTTAAGATGTCAAAGCATAAGTCTCCATGATCAAGATGACTTGAATACCGCAAGTCAAAGGAACATCGCACTTAAGCTACAGTAAGAACTTCATTGACATATCTATATATGTAGAGAACCATATGAAGTCTTACGGCTGGTCACTCCAATGAACTAGTTACCATAACTAGCATCCACGATTAACTCCGGACATCACTATGTCTCCAGCTAGTGAGAATCAGCTGCTTGGATACACCAAGGAGTATACCTCGTGCTAGTCTCGACAGAATTGATGGTGTCCAAATCCATCAATTCATCGACTAGGGATAATTCCGATACATCACAATTACACATGTAGAGATACTCACTAGTTGTGATCCAATCACAAATTCTCTCATGTTGTGAATCGTATCGTGGACATTCAGTAAATGAGTTTAAGATCCAATCAAATACATAAAACATGTATACTAAAATAGTGAATCTTCATTTATCATATAAATGGTTCATACATAAGGCGATTGCCTTAGGACATCTCTCATATATTACTAACAGACTCCCACTTGGCCTAATGTCAATCGCTACGGTATCCAATACAATAAGCTCTAACATGACCCTCAAACTTACTTTGAGGTAATGCCTTAGTCAAAGGATCCGCTAAGTTTCTTTCAGTGGGAATTTTCTCGATTTGTATTTCGTTCCTACTGATGATCTCTCTGATAAGATGATAGCGGCGAAGCACATGTTTGAATCATTGATGAGACCACATCAAGTTCAGAGATGAACTTCTTGATCCAAACCGCTTCCTTTGCTGCTTCCAAAGCTGCAATGTATTCTGCCTTAGTGGCAGAATCCGCTATAGCGTCAAGCTTGGAACCTTTCCAACTTATTGCGCCTCCATTCTAGGTGAATACATACCCAGACTGAGACATGGAATCATCCTTGTCTGTCTGGAGCTGGTATCCGTATACCCACGTATCACCATGTACCCTTCTCCATATATTAGGAACACATCCTTAGTTCTTTTCAAGTACTTAAGGATCATCTTAACAGCCACCCAATAATCCATTCCTGGATCAGACTGGTATCTGCTCGTGACACTTAGAGCATACGATACATCGGGCCTCGTACATAACATAACATACATGATAGATCCTATTGCGGATGCATAGGGAATCTTACTCATGCAAATCCTCTCGTCTTCTGTGTACGGACACAGACTTCGAAAGGTGTATCCCATGCCTGATGGGTAGGAAACCTTTCTTGGATTCCGACATGCTAAACCTCTGTAGCACTCGGTCTATATATGTAGACTACGAAAGACCAAGCAACCGTTTCGATCTATCTCTATAGATCTTAATCCCGAGGATGTAGGTTGCTTCTCCCAGGTCTTTCATGGAGAATGTCTTGGATAACCAAACCTTAACTGACTGTAAGACTGAAACATCATTTCCTATAAGTAATATGTCATCGACATATAATACTAGGAACACGATTGCACTCCCACTAACCTTCTTGTACACACAAGGTTCGTCTGGATTTTGTGAGAAATCAAACTTTTTGATTGTCTCATCAAAACGGATATTCCAGCTCCTGGATGCTTGCTTCAATCCATAAATGGATCGTCGTAATTTGCATACCTTGGTTTTATCAACCGATGTGAAACCCTCAGGCTGTATCATATACATGTCCTCGAGCAGGTTTCCATTAAGGAAAGCTATTTTCACATCCATCTGCCATATCTCATAATCATAATGAGCCACTATGGCCAGGAGCATCCGAATGGATTTAAGCATAGCTACAGGCGAATAGGTTTCGTCATAATCAACACCTTACTTTTGACGATATCCTTTCGCCACCAATCTAGCCTTATAGGTAATCACATTACCATCCATGTCGATTTTCTTCTTGAAAACCCACTTGCACCCTATAGGCTTTATGCCTTCAGGTGGGTCAACCAAGTTCCAAACTTGGTTTTCATACATGGAATCCATTTCCGACTTCATGGCACCAAGCCACTTATCCCTTTCTGAACTTGTCAGCACTTCTTCATAACTGGTAGGCTCCTCATCATCAATGAGTAACACGTCGTTCGATTCACTTACGAGAAATCCATATCTCTCAGGAATATTGCATGTTCTACCATATCTACGAAGATGTGGTGTTACAATAGGTCCAGTCGATTGCTCATCAATATGAGTTGTCGACTGTTGTGCTTCACCAGGTATCTCATCAATGTCTATTTGAGTCTCTCGAGCCTCCTCAAGCTCGACGACACTCCCACTATTTTCTTGCAAGAGAAACTCTTTCTCTAGAAACACAACATGCCTTGAAACAAACACCTTTTGTTCCACAGGATGATAGAATTGGTAACCCCTTGTTTCCTTAGGGTATCCAATAAATAGACATTTATCAGACTTAGCATCCAATTTGTCTGATCTCGTCGCTTCATATAAGCAGGACAACCCCATATCTTCAAGTAAGATACATGAGGTTTCTTACTATTCCATATCTCATATGGAGTAGTTGAGACTACCTTGGTAGGCATTCTATTTAACAAGTAAACAGTTGTCTGAAGTGCATAGCCCCAAAAGGACTTGGGAAGAGTCGCATGATTCATCATTGACCTGACCATGTCCAACAAGGTCCGGTTACGCCTCTCAGATACACCATTATGCTGTGGTGTATATGGCGGAGTCCATTGAGACAATATGCCATTGTCTCTTAGATAATCAAGAGACTCTTGACTTAAGTATTCACTACCTCGATCCGATCGAAGTATTTTAATACTCTTGTCATATTGTTTCTCTACTTCATTTCTGAATTCTTTGAACCTTTCAAAGGCTTCAGACTTGTATTTCATCAAGAACACATACCCAAACCGTGAGTGATCATCGGTGAAGGTAATGAAGTAGCTATAGCCTCCTAAAGCTTGAGTTGACATAGGTCCACATACATCAGTATGTATTAGACCTAGTAACTCTCCCACTCGTTCACCTTTTCCAGTAAAAGGTAACTTAGTCATCTTGCCTTTTAAGCATGATTCGCATGTATCGTATGAATCCTATTCAAACGATTCCAGAATTCCACATCGGTATAATTCGGACATGCGTTTCTTGCTTACATGGCCAAGACGACAATACCACATGTAGGAGTCTATTTGATTATCCTTTCGAGCACTCTTGTTGCTCGCTTCGATATTGCAAATGTCACTGGATACGTCCAACGTATAAACACCTTTGCTTAAAGTTCCAGTCCCTTAAAGAACTCCATTCAAAGTTATGTAACAACAATTGTTACTAAAAGTCAAATGGTACCCATTTCTATTTAAACAAGAAATAGAAATGATGTTCTTTATCAACGAAGGAACATAAAAGCAATTGTCCAGTTCTAAGACAAGTCCTACAGGGAGTTCCAACAAATACGTTCCGATGGCGAGTGCAGCAACCGTTGCTCCATTCCCAACACGTAAATTTGACTCTCCCTTGACGAGTCTTCTTCTATTCCTTAGCCCATGTATGTCATTACATATATGTGAGCCACACCCAGTATCAAATACCCAAGTGTCTGAGGAAATAGAATGACAATCAATAAAGAAGATTTCTGAAGAAGATGGGGCATCCGATGCCTTATCCTTCTTCACGGACTCAAGATAAATCTTGCACTTTCTTCGCAAATGGCCCCACTTGCCATAATGATGGCAAGTGCCCTTTTGAGCTGGTTCTGCCTTTTTAGCCTTTTTCTTCTTCCCCTTCTGTTGTTCCTTTGACTCCCTCTTAGAACCTTTCTTCGAGGAATCAACTAACAACACCATCCCCTGCTCATGCTTCTCATAAGGCTCCACAGTCTTCAGCATGTTGAGCAGTACCACAGATGAACCTTCTTGCATCTCAGAGGTGAAGAGGAGCTTAGAGACTTCAAACCTTTCGAATCTCACTTGATTATCAAACAACTCATAAAGATGAAGGACTATGATATGAGCATCCATATGCTCATGCTGCTTTCATGGCTTGGGTTCCATCGCGGCTAGCATGATGCAACTTGTCAATTCAGAATCAGTCACATGTTTCTGATAGACCAACAATTGGTCTGGAGTTGCATCGTCACTAGGATGGGCGGGAAGAGGCGCTTCGAGGACATACGCAAGCTTTTCACCTTGAGAACAATTCTCAAGTTTCTAAGCCAGTCCAAGAAGTTCGGCCCAGTCAATTTATTCGAATCCAAAATGGAACGCAAATTAAAAGACAACATGATCAATTTTAGAAATACAAAACGAGCATATATGAGAAAGATGATTTTTAAAATGCATCAATATACATTTATAAATCTCATTCATTGTTCAAATTCAAAAACCCTTGAAATCAATTCGGGAGATCGTAGGTTAATCTCCGAATGGGCTGATATCCAATATAGATAAGAACAACCTTGGAGTGAGTCCAACAAGCCATTCTTAGCTATGATGGTGGGTATCAAGTATACCGATTACATATCATGTATATGTAACTATCACAATGTGCTATCAACTAATTGAATGTTTACACATACATTGGGTTGTTAACACATTAACAAGTATGCATCATATGCATAACACCCAACTTCACCTCTCTTCACATCGACCTTGGAGTGAGTCCAACAAATCGATGCTCCAAGTTAGAGCCGACCCATTAATCGCGAAATAGTTTTAATATGGTTAGAGCACATTCAACCAATTAGCCAGGCTTGGAGTGAGTCCAACAACCCAAACTAACGATTGACCTCTGACTCTTACCATATTAAAGTTAAACTATTCTAATGATTTGAACATGTTCAGGTTCGAGCCGGGCTTGGAGTGAGTCCAACAACCCAAACAAGAAACAGAACTCTGGTTCGAACCATATTAATGGAAGGTGTAGGCTTTAATATTGAGTTGGGGTTTTATGTCTCATCCTCTTTGCATGCAAATAACTATTATCTACATGGCATGACATACATGGCATACATCTACATGTCACGACACGCATGGCATAATGTTATGCATCTAATGCAATTACATGGCATACAATTATGTCATGTACATAATTTCCTTATTTGTCATAACTATTTATGGAAATAAAATATGTTTAAGATTTGATTCTCCAAATCAAATCATGATTGAATTAGGAAACAAATTTCCAAATCTAATCACATATTTTATTTATGAAAATAATTGATTAAGGAAAATCAATTTAGGAAACCAATTTCCTAAATCGTCAAAACTACTTATGAAAATAAAATATTTTAAGATTTGATTCTCCAAATCAAATCATGATTAAATTAGGAAACAAATTTCCAGAATCTAATCAAATATTTTATTTATGGAAAATATCAATTTCCATAAATACTTCCAACTTTCCAAAAGTGGAAGATTTCCATAAATACATCTAGATTTTCCAAAATTGAAAAATTTTCATAAATACTTCTAAATTTCCAAAATTAGAAAATTTCCAGAAATAACATTATGACTATCGTAAAACCATTTTACGATTATGTCAAAACACAACCTGGGCTCTGATACCACTGTTGGGTTTCCTGCACCGCGACGTGTGTGTGTTCGATCACGTTTCGTAAACATGAGCACAACGGAAGCAATAAAAATAATAAATCTACATTTATTATAACACACATCACACGCATGCATAGTACAACATGTGTAGACATAACCGTAAATTTAAATTTTGCAATAAAGAAAATTTAACTACGTTATACATATCGTATCACGTGTAGCGGGAACGACATCAACCGGAACGATCCTCGCTAGAATCGTCTCTATCCGTATCCACGCCGAGTATCCTTAGGATGACTTCGCTAAGCCACGAGCTTCGTCTTCGTACGGGTTACTAGCCTCGTGTTGAAGACGACGTGATCGAGAGATGATCACGATCCGAATCCAAATTCGGATCCAAAACCGAGTTCTCAAAACTCGCTTCTCCGGAGAGGTATTCGTCAACCGATCGACGAATCCTTCATCCTCCACCTCAGAGGATTACCGGAGATCGAATCCTCGGTAAGTTAGCCGCTGTCGGAGCTCTAACCGTCGTCCAAACGACGCTCCGACGAGAGGAGAACAAGCTGTCCAGAAAACTGGACAGCTTTGGTGGAGGAGATAGGCGCCGGCCAACCAAGGGAAGATAAAACTCACCTTGATGCCAAACCTAAAGGAGATCACCGGAGGGTCGCCGGAGGATCACCGGCTAAAGCTTGGATGCTGGCAAGGAGCTGGACGGCGGCACAAGGGGCTGGGCGGCAATGGAGGTTGGCGCCAACTCTTAGAGAGGATGAAGTGGGCGGCAACTTAGGGCTAGGGTTTTTATTTGGATTAGGGCTTAATTATCCCTTAAGCCCTCTTTTATAGAGAACTAATTCTCTTAATGGTTATTGGATCATAACCATTAGGCCCGTTAACCCGCTCCATTAAGATAAGTTAAAATAAACCAAACCAAGATGGTTTATTTTAAGTTAAAACGAACCGAACTAACTTTTGGTTCATTCGTTCAAAATAAACCAAACCCTTTGGTTTATTCTCCTCCATTGGATTAGAACCAAACCATTTTGGTTCATCCATTATGTCTTCATAAGACTCGGCCCATCCACGCTTCCATTGCGACTTAAACGATTTCATGCTCGCTCCATGTTTGGTCCAACCAAACTTTATTTCTCTCGGTCTGAGAATCCCATTCTCAAGCTCATTTTAAATCCTTCGGATTACGCTCGTTGTGCATGTGACCAAATAGGTTCTAGGTTTATGTTGGCCGTCTATAATTAACCATTAATTATAGAATGATCATGAGTGGCACCTAGTAGTGCATCATGATCCCCAATTAACCGAAAAGATCAACGGTTGATCCAGAACTATTTCTGAAACCCTTCAGCAGCTCGAATGATTCGTGCCCCATTCCCTTCACCCATCTTATACCCACTTGGTTCAGGACATGATCTATAGTGTCAGTCCCCACTAGGCTGACTACGTCACACCTAGCCCAAGTATCATTTCCTCGTCCTACGGATTCTAGTTACTGCACATGTATCGAAGAGTACTTTACTCTAAAAATGTAATGCATTGGCCAAAGACTTTAGTAACAATCCGACGAGAGGCCATGGGTATACATCTCCTCACAAGGAGTGGTGAATCCTTTATAGGCTATTCAAACACCTTCGATCACTTCGACTTATACCCAATCATCCCAGGTCCACATCTCCTTAGAAATGTTTGATTAAGATGTCAAAGCATAAGTCTCCATGATCAAGATGACTTGAATACCGCAAGTCAAAGGAACATCGCACTTAAGCTACAGTAAGAACTTCATTGACATATCTATATATGCAGAGAACCATATGAAGTCTTACGGCTGGTCACTCCAATGAACTAGTTACCATAACTAGCATCCACGATTAACTCCAGACATCACTATGTCTCCAGCTAGTGAGAATCAACTGCTTGGATACACCAAGGAGTATACCTCGTGCTAGTATCGACAGAATTGATGGTGTCTAAATCCATCAATTCATCGACTAGGGATAATTCCGATACATCACAATTACACATGTAGAGATACTCACTAGTTGTGATCCAATCACAAATTCTCTCATGCTGTGAATCGTATCGTGGACATTCAGTAAATGAGTTTAAGATCCAATCAAATACATAAAACATGTATACTCAAATAGTGAATCTTCATTTATTATATAAATGGTTCATACATAAGGCGATTGCCTTAGGACATCTCTCATATATTACTAACACTATGTGTTGTGAGATGTACTGGCTCCTTAAATCTATAGGTGCATGATATCTAAGGTATGTCCTATGCTAGTTCCATGAAATTAAAGAAATAGTAGTAAGAACATATAATTTTCAAGTACCTATTCTATTACGCACATGCCCAATTTTCGTCTTAATAGACTAAATTCGGCTTCGGGTAGGGGTTTAGTAAATAGGTCTGCCAAGTTAGACTTTGATTCGACGTATTCGAGTTGTATGGCTCCGTTGGCCACATGTTCTCGAATGAAATGGTGTTTGACCTCTATATGTTTGGTCCTAGAGTGACATATCGGATTTTTTTTAAGATTAATTGAACTAATGTTATCTACGTGAAGTTTAGTATTCGTAAAGTCTAACTTAAAGTCGTGGAGAGTGTGCTTCATCCAAAGAAGCTGCGTGACACACTCACCCATCGTGATGTATTCGGCTTCGGTGGTAGATAAAGCAACACAGTGTTGCTTCCTACTGCACCAACTCACTAGACTCGAGCCGAGAAGTTGACAACAACCACTCGTGCTCTTTCTATCGAGCTTACTACTAGCATAGTCCGAATCAGAGTAGCCGGTTAGTTCAAACTCGGTAGATCTAGGATACCAAATACCGACATTAAGTGTACCCTTTAGATAACTAAGGATATGCTTAACTAGGGTTAGGTGAGACTCCTTAGCACAGGTTTGAAACCTGGCGCACATACTTACTGCGAATAGGATGTCAGGTCGACTCGCAGTTAAGTATAGGAGACTTCCTATCGCGCTCCTCTAGTACTTTAAGTCAATGGACTTACTTTCTAGGTCTTCTCCTATGTTAACATTAATCGCCATTGGGGTGTTTATTACCTTAGCGTCTTGCATTCCAAATCTTTTAATTAACTCCTTAGTGTATTTTTATTGATATAGGTTTATACCATCCTTAGTTTGTTTAATTTGTAGACCTAAAAAGAAACATAACTCTCCTACCAAGTTCATTTCGAACTCACTTTCCATGAGCGAAACGAACTTGTTTAGTAAGGCTGAGTTAGAGGTTCCAAAAATTATATCGTCTACGTAAATTTTAGATATGAATATTTCTTTACCTAAGGTTTTTACGAAGAGAGTTGGGTCAACTAAGCCTTGGTTAAACCCTTTTGACTTAAGATGGATTGAAAGTCTCTCGTACCAAGCTCGAGGAGCTTGTTTAAGTCCATAGAGAGCTTTCTTAAGTTTTAGAACATGGTCGGGTTTATCTAGATTTTCGAATCCGGGGGGTTGGCTAACATAAACTTCTTCTTTAATGTATCCATTTAGGAATGCCAACTTAACATCCATTTGAAACAGCTTAAATCCTCGATGTACGGCATAAGCTAGCAACATTCGAATGGATTCGAGTCTAGCTACTGGGGCATAGGTTTCGTCGTAATCTAAGCCTTCGACTTGACTAAACCCTTTGGCGACTAACCTAGCCTTGTTTCTAACTACTTCACCTTTATCATCAAGCTTATTTCGAAACACCCACCTTGTTCTAATTATCATTTTGTCTTTAGGTGGTGGTACTAGTTCCCACACTTCATTCCTAGTGAATTGAGCTAGCTCCTCTTGCATTGCAATAATCCAATCGGGATCAAGAAGAGCTTGTTCAATTGATTTGGGTTATATCTTTGAAATTAAGGAAATTTGACTAAGGTTCCTATAGGATGCTCTAGTTCGAACTCCTAGATTAGGATCTCCTATCACTTGATCGATAGGGTGGTTAGTCTGAATCCTAGATTGGGTTGGGTTTGTGTCACCTAATGCTTGATCAATTGAGTGACTTTGTTGAACACTAGATTGACTCGGATCACTTGTCACTTGGTCGACAAGAGAAGTTGGTTGATGTGGATTAGACTCGATCTCAGGGTCGGAGACGAGTTTGGTATCAGTGGGCTCAACACTTGGGGTCATTAAGGGTTTTATAGGTTCGGGTACTTCATCGAACACTACATTAATAGTCTCTTCGACTTTAAGGGTATCGTGGTTATATACCCTATAGGCCCTACTCGTGGTTGAGTATACTAAGAAGATTCCGGTGGAGGTTTTGGATTTGAATTTCCCTAGGTGGTTCTTAGAGTTTAAGATATGTACTTTACATCCAAATACCCTAAAGTACTTGATGTTGGGTACTTTATTGTGATAAATCTCGTACGAGGTCTTAAGGTGCCTCTTTACCATAAGGATCCTATTCTGGACATAGCAAGTCGTGCTAACGACTTTTGCCCAAAACCTATCAGGTAGGTCATATTCGTTCAACATGGTCCTAGCGGCTTCTTGTAGAGTTCGGTTTTTCCGCTCCACTAGGCCATTTTGTTGAGGGGTTCTGTTAGTAATATATGAGAGATGTCCTAAGGCAATCGCCTTATGTATGAACCATTTTATGATAAATGAAGATTCACTATTTGAGTATACATGTTTTATGTATTTGATTGGATCTTAAACTCATTTACTGAATGTCCACGATACGATTCACAGCATGAGAGAATTTGTGATTGGATCACAACTAGTGAGTATCTCTACATGTGTAATTGTGATGTATCGGAATTATCCCTAGTCGATGAATTGATGGATTTGGACACCATCAATTCTGTCGATACTAGCACGAGGTATACTCCTTGGTGTATCCAAGCAGTTGATTCTCACTAGCTGGAGACATAGTGATGTCCGGAGTTAATCGTGGATGCTAGTTATGGTAACTAGTTCATTGGAGTGACCAACCGTAAGACTTCATATGGTTCTCTGGATATATAGATATGTCAATGAAGTTCTTACTGTGGCTTAAGTGCGATGTTCCTTTGACTTGCGGTATTCAAGTCATCTTGATCATGGAGACTTATGCTTTGACATCTTAAGCAAACATCTCTAAGGAGATGTGGACCCGGATGATTGGGTATAAGTCGAAGTGATCGAAGGTGTTTGAATAGCCTATAAAGGATTCACCACTCCTTGCGAGGAGATGTATACCCATGGCCTCTCGTCGGATTGTTACTAAAGTCTTTGGCCAAAGCATTACATGTTTAGAGTAAGGTACTCTTCGATACATGTGCAGTAACTAGAATCCGTAGGACGAGGAAATGATGTTTGGGCTAGGTGTGATGTAGTCAGCCTAGTGGGGACTGACACTATAGACCATGTCCTGAACCAAGTAGGTATAAGATGAGTGAAGGGAATGAGGCACGAATCATTCGAGCTACTGAAGGGTTTCAGAAATAGTTCTGGATCAACCGTTGATCTTTTCGGTTAATTGGGGATCATGATGTACTACTAGGTGCCACTCATGATCGTTCTATAATTAATGGTTAATTATAGATGGCCAACATAAAGCGAGAACCTATTTGGTCACACGCACAACGAGCGTAATCCGAAGGATTTAAAACGAGCTTGAGAATGGGATTCTCAGACCGAGAGAAACTAGGTTTTGTTGGACCAAACATAAAGCGAGCATGAAATCGTTTCAGTCGCAATGGAAGCGTGGATGGGCCGAGTCTTATGAAGACGTAATGGATGAACTAAAATGGGTTGGTTCTAATCCAATGGAGGAGAATAAACCAAAGGGTTTGATTTATTTTAAACGAATGAACCAAAAGTTGGTTCGGTTCGTTTTAACTTAAAATAAACCATCATGGTTTGGTTTATTTTAACTTATCTTAATGGAGCGGATTAACGGGCCTAATGGTTATGATCCAATAACCATTAAGAGAATTAGTTCTCTATAAAAGAGCGCTTAAGGGATGGTTTAAGCCCTAATCCACAACCCTAAGTTGCCGCCCATCTCTCCTTGGAGAAATTCGGAGCTAACTCTCCTCCTCCTTGCCGCCGCCCACCTTGAGGCTCCAACCGGCGTCCAGAAGGCTGCTTCCTTCCCCCTCGCGGGCATCGAGCTGCTTCTGGTTAGTGCTCCAGTGATCTCCTTCAAGTTTGGCATCAAGGTGAGCTCTATCTCCCTTGGTTGGCCGGCGCCTTTCACCTCCACCAAAGCTGTCCAGTTTTCTGGACAGCTGGTTCTCCTCTCGTCGGAGCGTCGTTTGGATGACGGTTAGAGCTCCGACAGCGGCTAACTTACCGGGGATTCGATCTCCGGTAATCCTCTGAGGTGGAGGACGAAGGATTCGTCAATTGGTTGACGAATACCTCTCCGGAGAAGCGAGTTTTGAGGACTCGTATTAGGATCCGAATTTTGATTCGGATCATGATCATCTCTCGATCACGTCGTCTTCGACACGATGCTAGTAACCCGTACGAGGACGAAGCTCGTGGCTTAGCGAAGTCATCCCGAGGAACTCGGCGTGGATACGGATAGAGACGATTCTAGCAAGGATCGTTCCGGTTGATGCCGTTCCCGCTACACGTCATACGAAAGGTATAACGTAGATAAATTTCCTTTTATTGCAAATTTAAATTTACGGTTATGTCTACACTTGTTGTAATATGCATGCGTGTGTTGTAATAAATATAGATTTATTATTTTTATTGCTTCCGTTGTGTTCATGTTTACGAAACGTGATCGAACACACACACGCCGCGGTGCCGAAAACCCAATAGGTCCTAGGGCAAGAGAATTCATGGTGGTATCCGTTTAGGTTACAGAAGTCGGTGAACCTTTGATTTTCGAATTCACCACCATGATCGCTTCTAAGTCTTTTAACCTTAAGGTTTTTTTGATTCTCGATTAATTTGAATAGATTGATTAATAGATCTAGGGTATCATTTTTATGTTTGATGAACCTAACCCAGGTAAACCTGGAGTAATCATCAATTATGACTAAGCAATATTGACTTCAATTGAGTGACTTGGCTCCATGTGAATCGAATAGATCCATATGCAGGAGCTCAAGTACACTTGAGGTTCGTTCTTGGTTAGTTAACTTGTGTTGTGTCCTAGGTTGTCTTCCTTGTTGACAAGCATTACAGATTTTATTACCCAAATTGTTGAGGTTGGGTAAGCCTCTGACTAAGCCACTCTGACTCATCTTGTGGACGAGTCTTGGGTGCGAGTGACCGAGTCGTCGGTGCCACAACCATGATTCCTCTTCCTGTGTCATAAGACATTTGGCTGAGGATTTGATTAAGTTAATTGTATAAATGTTATTTGTCCTAGTTCCTTTGAGTATTGTTTTAGCTGTTTTATTTGTTTTAATTACACATTCATTTTCTAAAAATACGACCTTATAGTTATTGTCACATAATTGGCTTACGCTTAGCAGGTTATATTCAAAATTTTCTACAAGTAATACATTTTTAATAACAAAATTCGTGTTAAGCTCGATATCACCTAATCAGATGATTTTGAGTTTGCCGTTATTCCCAAAGGCTACCGATCCTTGTCGTTTGAATCGAAGCTTTGTGAATTTGAGTTGATCCCCGGTCATGTGTCGGGAGCAACCGCTGTCCAACATCCATTGATCCTACACACAAGGTGGTTGGATTGGATGTTAGATTTTTTATATATTTTTTTTTAAATATTGGTTGTAAGTTTTTAAACCTAGGTCATCTCACCTGTGTCTATATGATCAAGCATGTTATACTTATGTGTTTTTTGTGAGATGACTTCCAATTAAGTTGATTAAGTGCATTTAGGTTCAAGTAATTTTATGTTAGATTTTGATTTGACCCTAGGCTTGTCAAGTTTACCTTTTCAAGATCATGGCTTCTAGGTCGTGGCGAGGCACAGGGGCATTCTTTTATCGGATCATCGACCACTTCCTTAGACAAAGCCATTTTCAAGAAAATGATGACTTGACTCACCTAAGACTATTTCCTGGTCTAACTGGTTATTTTTGAAAAGTGGCTCCCCGAGGCTCAATCTTTTCGAAGGATTTTAGTTGGTTATGTATGTGTTCTAAGTGAGTTCACAAGTTAAAAAAAACAAAACAAAAAAAATTCTAAGCATGCAATTTCTAAGTTAAAGCACAAACATGTTTTGTATTGGCTCCCCCTAGACCGTTGAATCAGTTCGGTCTATCCACATAGTGGATTTGGTCCTTGGGAACCTAGTACGGGTTGGATCCTAGAGTTGAAATCAAAAAGTTCTTAGGGACCCATGCTTTGACATGTTTCCTATGTCGACTTACAATCGACATATACGACCTATTAGTCGTGTTTGAGTTAAACCCTAGTCCAGCCTTGTTGTACACGGCCCTTTGAGATCCAAGTAGGAGGTCAAGTCCTTTGGATCCCGAAGTGAACCTTTCCAACGTGTTCCTAAGATCTTCAACTTGACTTTTCAAGAGAGAGTTCTCAACTTCGAGCTTTTCAACTCGAGTTGAGTCCTTCTCTTGAACTCGACTAGTCGAAGAGGTTAGGGAGACCTCGTGTTTGAGGAGTTTAACCTCCTCAACAAGGGTCTCGACCTTGGACTCGGACTTAGCTAATTTCCTAGATAAAAACCTAATCGTATTATGTAAAGTATTAAATAAAGTTCGACTCACTTTAAGGGTATCTTTTGAACCGGATGCGTATCTGTGGCTTAACTTGAAGGTAGCTTCATAGTCCGAGTCATCCTCAGGTTCTGACTCAAGTTCAGGTTCGGTCTCCGTGTCTGACTCAATCGATTTCTCCATGAAGATGTGGTCTTCATCTTCTTTGGATGACGCTTCTTCCCATGTCGTGTTGAGGGCCTTCTTGTGCTTAGGTGCTTGGTGGTTGAGCTTGGGGCACTCAGACTTGATATGTCCAAACCTGTTACACTCATAACACCTAATATTAGAACTTTTAGGCTTACCTTGGTTGGGTCGAGTCGTGGTTCGCTTTCATCCCTTGGCTATCCTTCGAGCTAGGTTCATTAGTTCGGCAGTCAACTCCGGGTCAACTTCTTCTTCGGACTCGTCTTCCTCCTCGGTTGGTGGTGGCTTGCTTGCGATTTTCTTCTTCTTTGAACCTGCAAACAAGGCTATACCCCTCTCGGGTTCCGAGTTGGACTGCTCATGTAATTCGAAATCTGAGAATAATTCGTCTATTCTAACTTTAGAAAGGTCCTTGGAGACCTTGTAGGCGTCGACCATGGATGCCCACAAGGTAGTCCTCGGAAAAGAGTTTAGAACATACCTTATAAGGTCGCGGTTTTCGACCTTTTGCCCGATTGCGTGTAGGTTGTTGACGATGTCCTGGACGCGGGCGTGCAATTGTGTTGCCGTCTCATGTTCCTGCATTTTTAGTGTGTACAATTTATTGAACAACAAATCGCGTTTGCAAACCTTAGCTTGATCCGATCCTTCGTGTAACTCGATCAGCCTCATCCAGAGATCTCTTACGCTGATGAAGGGTTCGACTCGGTTCAGCTCCTCCTTGGATAGCCCGCACTGCAGGATTTGAGTCGCCTTTGCATCTGCCTCGACTTGTCATTTAGTGGCAATGGACCACTGATTGTAATCCAAGGATTCACCTTCTTCATTAGTAGGAAGGGTGAACCCGGTTTGGATCACAATCCACATCTCTATTTGGGTTTTTAGGAAGCACTCCATCCGACCTTTCCAGTAACGAAAATCGTCACCGTTGTAAAATGGTGGTCGGACGGTGCTAAAACCCTCGAGATGGGCCATTAACACGAAAGACACAAAGAGACGAAGACGAAGAAACTAGCAATGACAAAAACACAAAAACAAGTACCAAGACTTGCGTCTTGGATTAGTAGTGCGGGAGAAAAACCTAACAAAGCGAAATAAATAATAAAAAAAATAGAATTAAAATAAAAATAAATCTGTAAAAATGGCTAGATTGGTGGTTTCACCAAATCTTAGCAACCCCCGGCTCTGATACCAATTGTTGGATCGATGCAGTTCGCTAGAGGGGGGGGTGAATAGCGAAAAAAAACTTTTTCTTTCGAATTCGTTTCAAGACAAATATACGCAGTGGAAATGTAAATAAAAACTAAAAGAGACAAATAGTTTTTTACTTGGTGCATAGCCTTCGGCTACTACTCCAAGGCCCTAACGGTCCTAGACCGTGTACGGAGGGCAATTCACTAAAACACTCCTCCTCGTTGGAGGTAGGAGTTTACGATTACAAAAAAAACTTTCGAAGCACAAGATAGAGAGACACACCCTCTCTTCTATTAAAATAAAAATGCAACAAAAGAAAGCCTCGATTAACAAACTAATTGCAAGATTAAAAGAAATGACAAGACATGATTATACCAACAACTCGAAGATAGGACTTAAACTAGGGTTGTTGGCAGCACTTCGTTGTCGTAGAGTTGTCGGAGAGTCGCAGCGTTGCGGAGGCTTTTGAGCACTTAGAATTGATGAGAAAGCCCTAGGTTAGGACCTCCTTTTATAGCCTTTGAGCCTCTTTTCGAGAGGAACCCTAGCCAATCACAATTGAGCACACCTCCCCTTGAAATTTGGTGATAAACCTTGACTCCTCGAGGCTGATCCTTTGACCATCAATCGACTGATGGCTATCATCAGTCGACTAATGGCAGATCGCGGTTAGTCCGACCTCGCGATCGGCGATTGATGCGATCGAGTCCTCCAAGCTGGCAGTCGACTGATGCTTGCTGCAAGTCAAAGTTAGCTCAACAAAAACATAATTTCGACGGTCGTCGACCGTTCGATCTCGACCTAGACCATCTATAGGATGTCTTTCGTCGGATCTACGCTTAAGAACATCCCCATAAAGAGGATATGACCTCACTTACGCTCGCACACACGAGCTTACCTCGACACTTACATGTTGCTTTTGCTTCCGGCCTTCCACTCGATTCCTTCGGCTCCCTCCGAAGTCACTCGAGCGTCGCCCGACCACCGCGGCTTCTTCCGGGTGTCGCTAGCCTTCAGCTCCAGCTATATCAATCTTTTGCATACTCGATTCAGCTCGTGAGATAACGACATGAGCTTAACTTTGTATCGTTTGCTATAATCAAAACTCAGGTTCGACTTAGGTGCCTACTGCACCAACACTATGATGGGCTTCTACGCTATGACGATTGCCCTAGGTCGATGGACTAAGATCGGGCCTAGTAACCTAGTAGGTTTGAGACTTGCTACCTCGGGTCTATTTAGGGATGCGCGCTATGATGATGAAGAAGTGGTACAATGCCGGGCCCAAATATGTTGAGATTTATGTTTACGTACCTATAATATATGTTTTCAAAAAGCATCCTGCATATGTTTATATGATTTGATTATTACGTTCACATGCTATGTTGATATGTTATATGTATGTTGCATGTTATGTTTGATATGCCATGTTTATGCTGCTATGTTATATATGTTGTATGTTATGTTAATATGTCATGTATATGTTGTTATGTTACATATGTTGTATGTTATGTTTGATTAAGTCATATGTTTACATGATATGCAACTATTGTTAGTGAAAGCCCTAGAGCCAATCATGTGATGATTGTTGTATGGACATTATTATATCATATTCCTATTTATAAAGGCATGGATATTTACTTATATTGGTGCCAAATAACTAAATATAATAATGTCCTTAAGTAGTAGGTTCTTATCTATATCAATCAATTGGTTGAATCGATAATGAGATGATATAGAGAACACTACTCTTAATCATTCCTAGTCGAGTATTAACATTCAGGGACAATGTTAATGTGTAGAGACTAGGATGTAGGTCAACAAGATGACTTGATCTCACAAGTCATGGATATGAGATATCAAGTTGACACATGGGTATGCATTGGAGAAGTATACTGAATGACCCGCCATGAGAAAGTATCATGGATCGTTATATGAGTGTCATATACTTTCTCATGTGGCTATTAGTATGACTAATAGTCCTTAGACATGAAGTCACCATGGTTCCCTACATAAGGAGTTGCATACTTTGGCTTCGTCAAACGTCACCCATAAATGGGTGGACTATAAAGGCGATTACTGGGTATGTAACAAATTATGCGAAGGGATGTGAGTAATGTAGATGAGATCTATCCCTCCTATATGACGGGAGTGACATCGATATTCTTGATAGAGTAAGACCACGAAGTGCATGGTCATGCCCAAATGAGTCAATATGAGATATTGAGCTCATTTGATTAGAGTGAGTCTACTTGGAGTTCAAGATTTAGATTGTACCGAGGATGACATGGTCTATGCCTCGATTGGTCAATCTAGATGTCAAGGATAGAGGGACATTGTCACATATTGTGAGAGTCACAATTAGTAGTCACAAAGGTGATGTTGGAGCTCAACATTCTTGTAACTTGGGTAGCAATGATGTGTTGCTAGATACCGCTCATTGCTTATGTTCCTAAATCTGTTTAGGGACATTGCCAACGTTACAAGAACCTATAGGGTCACACACATAAGAGCAATTAGATGGAGATTAGGTTGATATGATGAACCATGAGGATTAGGTTCATGGGATGAACCAAATTGGATTAAGAGTAATCCAAATTAGACTAATTGAGTTAGACTCAAGTTGATTCAATATTGAATGAGTCTAATTTTGATTTGATTCATCAAATCAATTTAAATTAATGAATAAAGATTCATTAAATTAAATTGACTTGAGTCAAGTGGTTAGATTTAATCAACCATGGGAGATTAGAGGTCAAGTTTGACTTGACTTGAGAGGGAAGATGAAAGGTCAAGTTTGACTTGACCAAATGCCATGTCATGATGATGACTTGGCATGGCCGGCCAATGATGATGCTCCACATCATCATTGACTTTGTCAATAGGTGCCACATCATGAGGGAGACCAAGGGTCATGGGAGTTACATGCATGCATGTAACCTCCTCTCCATGAAGTGGCCGGCCACTCTATTAGATGGGGTAATTGATTTTTGGTGGCTAAAATAACTTCATCTTCAACCTTGGTGCTCTTTCTCTCAAGCTCTACCTCTCCCAACCTCTCCTTGGCCGAAATTCCTAAAGGAGTGCTAGCACACTCTAAGGCATTTTTCTCCACCTATTGCTTGTGTGGATACCAATAAAGGAGTGTGCACTTGACACTCTCGAGTTCCGGCGAACTTTTGGACGAGCGGGATAAGCGAAGGGCATCGCTACAAGGGTAATGTTCTAACCTCTTAGATCTAAGGTAGATCTAGGGTTTTTGTAAGCACATACATGTTTTTTTTTATATTTTTATACTTTGCACGGATCCGTGGCCGGGGCTTCCGAGGTTTCCGCAACGCAAAAAGCGGTTTTTGCGGCTCGGAAAAACCCAACAACTATGATATATATGTTACATGTTATGTTTACTTATGTTACTTATGCTACATGTTAAGTTTCTTATGTCATGTATGTTACATGTTATGTTGCTTATATGTTATGAATGTTACATGTCATGATTAATGTCGATATAAGGTTTTTGTGAGTAGGACAGGATCTTACTAAGCCTATGTGCTTATAGTTTATCTTTCCCTCGTACTGCAGATAAGGGTAAGGGATGGATAAACTAAAGGGAGCAGTAGGAGGGGCTAAATATGTGTGGTAGTGGCATGGTGGAGAAGATCCGTTATGTCCTTATATATATGTTTCCCTATGATGATGAAGTTTATGGATGTCCTTATTTATGTCTTCTTATGATGATGATGTTTATGGATTTGAACTAAGCACTAAGGATCTATATAAGTTATGATGCATGCTCTATGTTAAGAAGAATTATCTATATATGTTATGATGCATGCTCTACGTTAAGAAGAAGTATCTATATATGTCAATGCATGTTTATGTTTAAAAGAAAAGAAAAAAAAATGTATCTAAAAGTCTTCCGCTGTAAGTAGTAAGAAGTGTATGTATGTACGGTCACGTCACGCGGCGCCCCTCCGGACCCTAGGAAAAAGGGCGGGCATGACAGGTTGGTATCAGAGCGGATCTGCCTTTCCACTACACACACATCAAGCTCCAAATCCTGCCGCTCCAAGTAAGAATTCTATGTCTACTCTAATTTTGTTAATTTTGTTCATGTATGATATGAAATGCCTTTAGCTTATTTTGTTCATGTATGATATGAAATACCTTTAGCTTATTTTGTTCATGTATGATATGAAATGCCTTTAGCTTATTTTGTTCATGTATGATATGAAATGTCGTTAGCTTAAAATATGCATGAAAACAAGAATGATAACTTTATGCTTGCTTTAGTTTAATTATGTGTAGATAAACGAACGAAAAATTTATACTAGCTTTACTTTAATATATGAAGATAAATATGTATGGAAGACGCAGTAGTATAGCTGCTGAGATAGCACCCCCGCATGACCTTACACACGTAGTTATTGAACTCCAGCGACAAGTCACAGAACAACAGCAAGTAATAAATACCCTAATGAATCAGCGAGGAAACCCTACTGCCCCACCAGCGGGCCCTGGCCCGATGGTTCGACAGGAAGCTTACGTAATCCAGTGGCAGAGACTGAAGCCGAAAAATTTCACTGGTACTGGTGAACCATGGGATGCCCAGGCCTGGTTCAAGACGGTGGAAAGCATCGTGGAGCTACTGGACTAGCCCGAATGCGAGAAGATTAAGTGTGCATCATTCTGCCTTTCAGGAGATGCTCGGATGTGGTGGGAACGGGTTAAAGCAAAGAGACAAGTAAACCAGATGAGATGGACAGATTTCGAGTACGAATTTTTTGAAGAATTCTTCCACATGAGGGTAACCAACAAGCATTACGACGAGTTCATTGGGTTCCGACAAGGTGACCTATCAGTCGTGGCCGTGAAGAGATTCAACCGACTGCACGCCTATGCCCGAGTTGGTCACGGAAAGAGAAAGGGTTAGACTCATCGAAGATGCTCAGGCCGTAAATAGCTCGAATGTGGCCAGAGGAGTTCATAGACCGCAGATGCAGAGGAGCTGTTCAAGAGTGCCACGACACGGCATTACCTGGACAACATTAACCAGCAAAAGAAGGCACTGAGTGAAGGAAGGGGTCAGGCCCAGTCAAGAGGTCAGAGAAACCAGAGTACATGGAAAGGGAACCACACTGTCAAGAGAAAACAATGGGAGGATCCTAAAGGTGGTCCAGCAAACAAGCAGCCCAGGATCCCTCTATGTGCCACCTGCAGAAAGATACATCCTGGAGTATGCTACCAAGGCACATATAGATGTTACAACTGTGGATGGGCAAGACATAGAGTCAGGGACTGCCCTATCCAGGTTCAGGCACCTCCTCAGCAGTATGCCCAACACAAGAGTGCTCCTCCACAGTTACACCAGATGCAGGCTACAATCGAAGGTACCCCGATCAGCCAAGGGAGACTAGAAGCCCCACCAGTTATGACAGATGCCAGGGTATTCCCTCTCACCCAAGAAGATGTGGCGAACGCTTCTACGGTTGTCACAGGTCGGATATTTATTTTCTGTCAGCATGCTACTGTATTATTTGATACTGGGGCAACACATTCGTTTGTTTCTACACACTTTACTGGAAAGATAAACATACCACCACAAGCTCTAGATCGCCAGTTCGTAACCACTCTGCCCTCGGGAGAAGTAATGCCCTCCACTAATATGCTGCGAGCCGCACCCATCGTAAGTGCAGCGAGAGAACTCTCGTGATCCGATGTAGTGCTCGACATGCAGGATTATGATATTATATTGGGCATGGATTTCTTAAGCAAGTACGGTGCTTCGATCGAGTGCCGTAAAAGAAAAGTGGTCTTCCAGCCGGAGGCGGAACCTATGTTTGAATTTATTGGAGAGCAAAGGAGAAGAGTCAATAAGATTTTATCAACTCTACAGGCACACAAGATGTTAGACAGTGGATGCACTGGGTTTCTGGCACACATAGTTGATACAAGTCAAGCCGAGGATCAGAAGCTAGAAGATGTCAGAGTTGTATACAACTACCCAGAGGTATTCCCAGATGAACTACCAGGGTTAGCCCTAGATAGAGAAGTTGAATTTGAGATCGAATTGATTCCTGGTACTAACCCAATCTCTAAAGCACCTTACCGCATGACACCGGCTGAATTGAAGGAACTTCAGGGACAGCTATAGGAGTTACTCGACAAGGGACTTATTCGCCCGAGTCGCTCTCCATGGGGAGCTCCAGTGCTGTTGGTGAAGAAGAAAGATGGGTCTATGCGAATGTGCATAGACTACCGAGCGCTGAATAATGTGACGATCAAGAACCGGTACCCTTTGTCGCGGATTGGCGACCTGTTCGACCAACTAAAGGGTGCCACCGTCTTCTCTAAGATCGACCTGAGGTCCGACTATCATCAAGTAAAAGTGAAATCAGATGATATACCAAAGACGGCCTTCCAGACCAGATACGAACATTACGAGTTCGTAGTTATGCCCTTCGGAGTGACGAATGCACCTGCTCTGTTCATGGATTTGATGAATCGAGTATTCTCGGCATTCCTTGACAAGTTTATGATCGTCTTCATCGATGACATACTGATATATTCAAGTACCCCAGAGGATCACGCAGAACACCTGAATGTGGTATTGCAAATTCTTCGGGAAAAGCAGCTATTTGCAAAGTTCTCCAAATGCGAGTTCTGGCTCGAACAAGTATCATTTTTGGGTCACGTTATATCCAAACATGGAGTGATGCTAGACCCAATAAAGATTGAAGCCATGAGTAACTGGAACCGACCAAAGAATGCCAGCGAGATCAGAAGCTTTCTTGGGCTAGCAAGCTATTACCGGAAGTTTATAGAGAACTCCTCCAGGATTGCAGCCCCTATGACAGTCCTCACCAGAAAGAACAAGAAATATGAGTGGACGGACGCCTGCGAGAGGAGTTTCACAGAATTGAAAAGGAGACTGACCAGCACTCCAATCCTTGCTCTTCCGGACAGTAACGAAGGCTTCGACATGTACAGTGACGCTTCCAAGTTGGGACTCGGAGCTGTACTCATGCAGAATGGCAAGGTCATTGCCTACGCCTCTAGGCAACTCAAGGAACACGAAAGAAATTAACCCACCCATGATTTAGAGCTAGCGGCCGTGGTCTTTGCTCTCAAAACATGGAGGCATTATCTATATGGAGCTCAGTGTAGGATTTATACAGACCACCAGAGTCTGAAATACTTCTTCACACAGAAGGACCTGAACATGAGACAACGCAGATGGCTCGAGCTCGTCAAGGATTATGACTGCGAGATCTTCTACCATCCGGGGAAAGCAAACAAGGTGGTTGATGCACTCAGCAGGAAGTCCTGCGCCACCTTAATGTCTCTATAAGTGTTATCTCGGCCCTTAGAAAAAGAGATTATGCGTTACGGGGTTGAAATCATTTCCGGACAGGTCTCCACCATGATGATAGCACTGACGCTGTTCGATGATATACTGGAAAAGCAGGCCCATGACCCAAGCATTAAGAGGATCAAGAAAGAGGTCTTAGAAAGAAAGGACGACGGGTTTCGTATCTCTGATAGTGGAGTACTCTACCTCAGGGATTGCTTGTGTATTCCCGATGATCCAGAATTACAGAAGAAGATATTTGAGGAAGCTCACGGAACTCCTTATGCGATGCATCCTGGAACCACCAAGATGTACCAAGACCTGAAAAGAAAATTATGGTGGTTCGGAATGAAAAGAGATGTGGCTCAGTATGTCAGTACCTGCCTGACCTGCCAGAGGGTTAAAGCAGAACACCAGAGACCTGGAGGAACACTGTAGCCGATCCAGATTCCAGAATGGAAATGGGAAGACATTTCTATGGATTTCATCTTAGGATTGCCCAAGACAACAAATGGTTATGATGCTATATGGGTAATTGTGGACAGATTGACGAAGTCCGCCCACTTCTTAGCAATCAAGATGACCTATTCGACGGAGCAACTGGCTCAGTTATATGCTAGGGAAATTATCAGACTACATGGAATTCCTAAGACCATCATTTCTAACAGAGATGGTCGCTTTATTTCCCATTTCTGGGAATGTGTTCAGAAGGCCCTAGGTACGAAACTATTGTTCAGTACTGCCTTCCATCCTCAGACGGACGGACAGACCGAAAGAGTAAATCAAGTACTGGAGGATATGTTACGAGCTTGCGCCCTGGATTTCAAAGGTAGCTGGTGCCGATACTTATGTTTGGCAGAATTCGCCTACAACAATAGCTACCAAGCTACTATTGGAATGGCACCCTACGAGGCTCTATACGGGAGGAAATGTAGATCTCCCATATGCTGGTACGAGGGTGGCGAAAAGAAGAGGATGGGACTCCAGACAGACTTCATTGATGACACCACCCGAGCTATACAGAACATCCGTCAGAGAATTGAAACTGCTCAGAGCCGACAAAAGAGCTATACGGATATGCGGCGTAGACCGTTAGAATTCGAAGTCGGGGACCTGGTATTCCTCAAAGTGGCCCCTATGAAGGGAGTGAAGAGATTCGAAAGGAAAGGTAAGCTGAGTCCGCGCTACGTGGGACCGTATCCGATATTGCAGAGGGTTGGCAAGGTAGCTTACAAGCTGGAGCTGCCTCAAGAGATGTCGGCTATTCACAACGTGTTCCATGTCTCTGTGCTCAAGAAATGCATTTCCAGTGCGGACCAAGTGATCGAGCCACAAACACTACAAGTTCAAGAGGACCTGAGTATTGAAAGTCGGCCTATCCACATACTAGACAGAGAAGTCAAGAGGCTAAGGAACAAAGAGGTGCCCTTAGTAAAGGTCCTGTGGCATAATCAACGATACGAGGAAGCTACCTGGGAACACGAGGAGGACATGAAGCAGAAGTACCCAGAATTGTTTTAAGTTTCGAGGATGAAACTTTTAAAAGGTATGAAGGATTGTAACGCCCGTAAAATTTCTAGCAATTTTACAAGAATTTTTGGCTTGATGATAATGGGTTTTATGTGACTTTTTTCAAAAATAAAAGAAAATAAGACAAAAGGGATGCAAGGCCTAGGAATTGAACCCCAAACCTCTAGATAGCCAAGCCCTATAGATACATCCACTAACCAGAAGCCAAATGAGATGTTATTAGTAGAGGAATATGGGAAATTATAGTTAGGTGTAAGAGAGATTAAGGGACTCTTCAAGTGAATAAATAGGGGGAATGAGAGGGCATGAGTTACCAAACTTGTTTGCTCCTCCTCTTCTTCTTCCTCACCGAACTCTAGAGCTCCCCCTCTCCATTTCTTTGGCCGAACCCCATCCAAGAAAGGAGAAGGCTAGATTTGGCTTTCCTTAGGTCATCTTTCCACTAAAAGCAAAGCGAAGGAAGTAAGTATCCCTCACCTGCATACGAGTAGCTTTCGGTTGATGTTTTGTGTAAAAATCTCTATGAACTTTTCGGCCAATATGGGTTTTTCTTGGTGTTCTATTGAAGTTCTATACCTTGTTTTACATACACATGATGAAGTTAAGATGTAGAATGAATTAGGTTAAAAGTTAACCCTAGAAACCTCTATGAACTATTCGGCCAACATGGGTTCTTGGTGTTTTATTGAAGTTCTATACCTTGTTTTACATACATATGATGAAGTTAAGATGTAGAATGAATTAGGTTAAAAGTTAACCCTAGAAACCTCTATGAACTATTCGGCCAACATGGGTTCTTGGTGTTTTATTGAAGTTCTATACCTTGTTTTGCATGCACATTATGATTTAAGATGTAGAATGAATTAGGTTAAAAGTTAACCCTAGAAACCTCTATGAACTATTCGGCCAACATGGGTTCTTGGTGTTTTATTGAAGTTCTATACCTTGTTTTACATGCACATGATGAAGTTAAGATGTAGAATGAATTAGGTTAAAAGTTAACCCTAGAATCCTCTATGAACTATTCGGCCAACATGGGTTTCTTGGTGTTCTATTGAAGTTCTATACCTTGTTTTACATGCATGTGATGATGTTAGGATGTAGAATGAATTAGGTTAAAAGTTAACCCTAGAAACCTCTAAGGACTATTCGGCCAACATGAGTTTTTGGTGATTAATTGAAGTTTTATTCCATGTTTTGTATGCATATGGTGATGTTAGTGTGTTAGAGGGATTAGGTTAAAAGACTAGCCCTAAAAGCCTACATGGACCATTGGGCCACCCCTTGGTTTTGATGTTTCAATGAAGTTTTATACCATGTTTTGTATGCATATGATGATGTTAGTATGTTAGATGGATTAGGTTAAAGGTTTAACCCTAAAAGTCCCATGAACCATTCGGCCAACCATTGTTCCTTAACATGCTCTAGGTTGGGTTAACATGTGTTTTATGTTTAGGTGAATTCATGTTGACTTGTGATATTAAATGATGCTAGATGAAGATAACATGCTTTAGGTTAGTGTTTACTTACTCTTGATGTTTATGCCTTATGCCATGCCCTATATGTATGTGATATTTAAGATAAGTTATGAAATGAAATACGATATGATTATGAAATGAGAAATGATATGTTCATGAAGTGAAGTATGATATGTTATGAATGAAGTATGCTATGTTTGCAAAATGAAAAAAGATATGTTATAATAAAAGCATATAAGTATTTTACCTTCTGCATGGCTTGTACCAGTACCCTAATAAGGTCCAAAAAGGGATGGGCTCCTAAGATGCCCTAGGTCGACGGACTAAGATCGGGCCTAGGATGGGCCTCTATGTATGATTGCCCCTAGGTCGACGGACTAAGATCGGGCCTAGTACGGGATGGACTCCAAGATGCCCTAGGTCGATGGACTAAGATCGGGCCTAGGATGGGCTTCTACGCTATGACGATTGCCCTAGGTCGACGGACTAAGATCGGGCCTAGTAACCTAGTAGGTTCGAGACTTGCTACCTCGGGTCAATTTAGGGATGCGCCCTATGATGATGAAGAAGTGGTACACTGCCAGGCCCAAATATGTTGAGATTTATGTTTACGTACCTATAATATATGTTTTCAAAAAGCATCCTGCATATGTTTACATGATTTAATTATTACGTTCACATGCTATGTTGATATGTTATATGTATGTTGCATGTTATGTTTGATATGTCATGTTTATGCTGCTATGTTATATATGTTGTATGTTATGTTGATATGTCATGTATATGTTGCTATGTTACATATGTTGTATGTTATGTTTGATTAAGTCATATGTTTACATGATATGCTACTATGATATATATGTTACATGTTATGTTTACTTATGTTACTTTTGCTACATGTTAAGTTGTTTATGTTATGTATGTTACATGTTATGTTGCTTATATGTTATGAATGTTACATGTCATGATTAATGTCGATATAAGGTTTTTGTGAGTAGGACAGGATCTTACTAAGCTTATGTGCTTATAGTTTATCTTTCCCTCGTACACCAGATAAGGGTAAGGGATGGATAAACTAAAGGGAGCAGCAGGAGGGGCCAAATGTGTGTGGTAGTGGCATGGTGGAGAAGATCCGTTATGTCCTTATATATATGTTTCCCTATGATGATGACGTTTATGGATGTCCTTATTTATGTCTTCTTATGATGATGATGTTTATGGATTTGAACTAAGCACTAAGGATCTATATAAGTTATGATGCATGCTCTATGTTAAGAAGAAGTATCTATATATGTTATGATGCATGCTCTACGTTAAAAAGAAGTATCTATATATGTCAATGCATGTTTATGTTTAAAAGAAAAGAAAAAAAAATGTATCTAAAAGTCTTCCACTGTAAGTAGTAAGAAGTGTATGTATGTACGGTCGCGTCACGCGCCGCCCCTCCGGACCCTAGGAAAAAGGGCAGGCGTGACAATCCCCTTTCCTCTCCGGTGACCGGCGGGGAAGGGGTGAGCGTGGCGGTGAGGATGAAGTGGCGGTGGTGTCGGGCTTGCGTGCGGGAAGAAGAAAATGCCGACTGAAGAAGCGTCGCGATGAAGGAGCATTAAGTGGATTTTTTTCCACCGTCCCATCCAAGCCAATCGAATCCCAGCCGTCCATTTAAGCTAGGTTAATTGAATCTTATTAATCCATGAACTAAGCAATGCATCCAACGGCTGTGATCAATCCAACTTTGAATGGATGGATCTGATAAATCTGAAAAGATAATCACGATTAGTCGAATTTGGAGGAACAGTAAAGATGTCCAGATCTAAATGTATAGATTGGATCACTCCAGATGCAGATGGATGGCTCAGATCAATCAGATCTCATCGAATGGTCAGGATTAAACAGATCTGAACCCTTGATTAAATTGCCTCTGATCTTGATGAAGGGCTTAGATTCTTCCAACTTAAAATGCCCATTATGACCCTTCGATGAAGCCATATTTGATCCCACTTGAGTCTAGTCCATTGGCTCATCTCGATCTCCTACAATTAAAATGTAAAATTTGCATATAAGTCCAAAATTTAGGAGAATTTATAATAAGGACCAAAAGATGATCCAACTCATAAAATATGCAAATAATCAACAATTAAACACACGAGAAGATTAAAATAGTGATATTAAGGACCAAAATAATGCAATAAAATGATAGTGATCAATTCCCTCATATTTATTCTTGCACGTCTCGAGCAAGCAAAGAAAACTAAAAATAAATTGAAAGTGTATTTCACTAGCAATTCCCAAGCATACACAGAAAATCGTGAATGAAAGTTACTTAGGATTGTCAATTCTCGGAGACTCACGCAATCATGGACTCAAATCTTACATAGGTTAAAAAACAAGGTAACTTCAATCCATTATGATAGACTAAGAATGATTAAGCCTCACAAGGTAAGTGGTGGTTTCTCTTGCTCTCATAAGCATGTAATAGTGGAGTTCACTCATGCTACTCAAGGTTTATGAAATACCATATACTTGCTTTTCTTCTACCTTCACCACTATATACACATAAGAATGCACAATCACTAAAGGGTTATTAAGAATGTAAGGGAAATATGAGTACAAGAAAAATGACAAGAGATATGAAAGAAAAGAAAGATAAGAAATGAAATAGCTAAAGAAATGCAAAAAAGAATATATGGAAATACTGGAATGCTACATAGATGAGTACAAGAAAGCATTCACTACACCAAAAAATCGAATAGACAACGGTGAAAAACCGTTGTCTATTAGCCAAAAAATCTGTTGTTAATCGACCCGTTGTGAAAAGTGGGTCGGTCAAAGACAACGGTGAAAAACCGTTGTAGATTTAAGGAAAGACAACGGTGAAAAACCGTTGTCTATTAGGAAAAAAAACCGTGGTAAATCGACCCATTGTGAATAGTGGTTTGGTCAAAGACAACGGTGAAAAACCGTTGTCTTTTCAAAGATAAGACAACGGTTTTTAACCGTTGTCTTTGACCAAACCACTATTCACAGGGTTGATTTACTACGGTTTTTCCTAATAGACAATGGTTTTTCACAGTTGTCTTTCTTTAAATCTACAATGGTTTTTAACTTTTGTCGACCCCCAATTTACCACGGTTTTTTTGCTCATAGACAGCGGTTTTTTGGCGTTGTCATTTCTCAACACATATATACACATAATAAACCTGTAGATGTTGCATTTTAATATAAATCATACAACATCAATAAGAATTATAGAAAACACATATATACACTCCACTTGTAGCAATGTAAAATACAGGTCACATTACATTTTTAGGCGAAAAATGCAGAAAGAGATATTGATGAAATCATTGCCTGGCGTGTGATGTTGATTCTTGAATTTTTGGGTGGTCTTCCAACTTCCAAGCAGGGACTTTTAAACCTGGAAAGAGTTTTGCATGCTTGAAAATCGTGTGGATGATGCATTTGTGTGATAATAACGCAACAGGCCACTACGAGGAGCTAATTCAAACTACAAAAGAAACAGATTATATCTCGACCGTGAATAACCCATAATAGTGTCGGATTTTAATGCGTAGAGAGGAGAGCATGAGTTGAGACTTCTTTGAGTTTATGCGAGTCCTCGCTTCCAAAGAACAATATCTTGTCTAATGGGGCTCGATTTGGTATGAATCTTTGCCACTGCTTCCACCTTCATACAAAGACAGATCAAATCATATAATGCACTAGTCAAGCTGAGAGCAATAGAAAAGACTGAAAGCATCTTAAAAAGTTCAATTGCTCTCTTATGGTTGGCCATTTGCTCAAGCATCTTAAAAAGTTTAAACTTTTGCTCCTTCAATAGTGCATGCATATTTAGCCAAAGTACCATCCACCAATTTATTTAAAACACCATGGACTAAGTAAATTCTTTCAAATATGAGATATAATATTAATACTAATATCAGACATCAATTAAAAAAGGCTAAACTAAAGAGACACAAGCGATGAAATTGACAGGGGCAAGGACAAGCTCACGAAGCATGTTCCATCTCCAAAATTCAAAAATATGCAAGTTTCTGATAGGAAACTTGCAAGATAATAAAATAATAAAAAAAGAAAAAAGAACTGATAGGCTATGGGTCATGAAGCAAGATGAATAATGCAGGCTTTGAGGAGCAAGGTAAAAAACAAATACCAAGGAGAAAGAAAATCGTAGATGCCAAATGATATACTTTCTATGAGGGGTTGATTGTATTCTAAAAGGATGAAAACATTACCAAGCCAATCTAAAATACCTGGATACAGAAAATGGAAAATACTACACGAAAAATGTATCAAATGAGTATAAATTTGATATAAAGTTTTCTCAAATAATGGCTTTGCATCTCTCTAAAAGCAAAAATTACTTTAGTTTAAATTTGAGATATACTTTTCGGTGACAGAAACATCTAGCACATCATTCATTAGACTCACAATCACAGAAAAAAAAATTACTCCAAGGGTTTAAACTGAAGACACAACATTGTCCCAAACTTGAAAGAGCCATCCGAAGTAAATAGTAATTTCATTAATCCTAACATTGGCATGCTGCTTTTTTATGTTAGCATCACCAAGCAAAACAAAAAATTCTGGTTGAAACAACCCAACTGATAATATTTTGGAGAAAACAAATGTACCGAAAACAATTATATGGACCTGATGTTTTCTTTCAGTGCAATGAAATCTCATTTGAGTCAAAATAACTTATTGGCTATGTCAAACACCTGCAGATGAACAGAAATAAGTGATATAGACTAATAAAAGGGGGAAAAGTATTTTCTTGCACAAGACAATGGACTAACAAAACATGCACAAGAATGTAGAGTACAGGCTCATATCAGAATTAACAACTTTCAGTTTACATTTCTTATGCCCACATCCCAAATCGTTATATATTTGTTTTAACCACTAGATATCCTCTAAATTTAGGCCTCTCTGGCTATCATTTGTTCCTAATGTCGTTGGAAAAGTAGGAGGACAATTAAGCAAATTAAGAGGAAAGAAAAAAGAATAATATTGTCTTACTTCCACTATATTCAATTGATCATATTTAATTGTAATCATAAAGAAAGAAATAATATCATTGCATACATGTTTAAATTCTTAAACTATATTTCTTTCCATTTGGGAAGGGAAAATATAGAGAATTTTGGATGGAATTAAATTCCCTCCAAGTGCTCTTTGCTTTCTTCCAAGTAGTAAATAAGAGAAATTGATAAATCTTTTCCTTTCTTATCCCTAGATAACACAAAGATCCTAGTCCAAACAATGTCAAGGCGAAAATTAGTTGAGAGGTTCAAAAAGAATTAACCTTTAACTGCAGAAACCACATTTAAAAGGGACAACATTAAGGTAAATAATAACAAGACACCTAAAGCATGATCTATCAAAATATTTAAACAGGGTAAAGAGCAATTACATAGTATGAAACTTTAACTAACATTTCATTTGATCTAAAAGGCAACAAATAACTTCTATTTAATTTGACATTAAACAAGCACTTTAAAGGTTTGATTTAATGCAGTATCTACATACCAAGTTGACCAATTACGAAAAGGGACAAGGAGATAAAGAACCTAGTATAGCTTCCATTATGTAATCTATAGAGGGAAGAAGTCATACAGAGCCGAATCTCTCATAATTGAAAGATTAAAAACCATAGGAATGTTGTCAAAGGCGAAGCCTTTATAACCCTTGTACGTGTAATACGCTATCCTTGTGTAGTAAAACCTTGGCAAGAACAGCACCGATCCCAGTATCGCAAAGAAAACCCCTAATCGATCAATCCAGGGAAAATCCAACCAACGAGGATAAGAAATTAACTGAAATAAAACCAGAAATAATAACGGTAGCAAGTAATTTAAGTCAACAAGAACCTGCAAGTGAATTGTTCTACTCATCACAAATTCAAATTTAAGTCAACTGTTGTAGGAAACACCCAAAGAGCAATCATCTTCTTTAACAGCAAACTGATATACATGTCCTCTCTTGCATTCCCTCGTTCAATTTCTAGAATAAATAAGAATATCGGAAAGATCAGCGAGACAGACTCTTGACATTCATTAAGATATTTTAATAAAAATCTATTTATGAAGTACATAAGACAATAGAATGATAAATGATAGATATAGATGAATACACTTCTAGTTAAGTTTGTTTGCCTGTCAATTAGTAAATGCTCATCTGCATCAGAAAGAAAAACCATAATTATAAATTTGCCCGGGACGAAACAATGCGCATTTGAGAACCAAAACAAAAAGGAAGAAGAATCATCAGGTAGAAAACTAGGATCTAAGCATATCTACAAAATAAATGGTGATTTACTAACGCAGTTAACTAGGATCGCATCTAAAAGACCACTTTTTTTTTTAGGTTTCCAATCAGGATACGAATCAGAGATCTTTGAGAAGATCTAAAAGTGGTGATTCTTGCCACTTTTTTTGTTCCAACCGCTGTCGCCGTCCTCTCCTACTACGCAACTCTTTGCGATGCCAAGGTGCCTCGGCCCGACTCGGCGTCTTCAGCGCCCTCACCCACCCCTGGCTCACCCCCTTCGAATGCATCTTTCTGCGGGTCGTCGGTACCGAAGCCCTCCTCACCTTGACCTCCTACTCGCCACTGCCTCCTCTCCCAGACCAGGCGCACGCCCGTCAAGGTCCTCGGAGGAGGTCGGTGACGAGCACCGAATCTCCAAGGACATGGCTGCCAGAAGCCTCACGACCAACCTCGTGTCGCTCTCCACCTTACTCCATGCCTTGCGGTGTTGTCATTGCCTTGCGATAAAAAAGAGAAGAGGAGAAACCTAGGTTCCGTGGGAGAAAAAGACGGAAGAGAAATGGGGAAAAAAAGAAAAAGACCTAAGTATTAAAATCCTAACAAATTTTAATATATATAATTTTGGGAAGAGAAATTTTGGGAAGTAGGAACTACGGAGGTTTTGGGAAGTAAGAACGATGGAGAAGTTTAGGGAAGAATTATTTAACCTAACAAATTTTTAAATATATATAAACTTTAAAAAAAATATTGTTGTAATATATTGTTTAAAAATATATATAAACTTTTAAATATATTGTTGTAAACGTATATATTTATATTTAAAAAACCTTATTTCAATAATTTAAAAAAATAGTATTAATTAAAAAAATAATTTCACCGTTGTATTATAATAATAAAATAGTATTAAAAAAATCACCGTTGTGTTATTTCCAATAATTTTTAAAAAATAGTAAAAAAAATTAAAAAAAATAGTATTATAAACTTTTAAAATTTCATTGACAACGGTTTAAAACCGTTGTAATATTATCACAACGATAAAAAAAAATTCTCATTGACAACGGTTGATTGCACCGTTGTCCCAACTGTTGTTAAGATAAAAAAAAACCTTAAAGACAACAGTTCTGGAAAACCGTTGTAAAATGTGTTGTTGATTTTAAAAAAAAATATGCTCAACGACAACGGATACTGTAAAACCGTTGTCTTTTGTGTTATGTGGCCGCTCAAAGACAACGGTTTTGTCAAAAACCGTTGTCTTTTAACAAAAAGACAACGGTTTCTCCTAAAACCGTTGTCTTTGTGGTGTTGTCTTATGTCATTTTTGTTGTAGTGATTGCCCTAAAAAATTTTTCTTCCAACCCAATAAACATGTAAACAACCCTTATCACATAATTTAATAAAAATCTACTCATGATATATAATAGATCTCTTAATAATGGCAACAAGGGATGTTGTTGGTGCAATCGACCCAGGTCACGATTGACCATGGACTCGAGTTTGACTCGAGTGATGTTTTGATGTTTGACAAAGTATATTTGAACAAAGTGTTTTGGCATTGATGTTTGACATTAATGTCGGTTAATATGTTGGGGAGATTGTTTACACAATCGACCCAGGTTATAATTGACTTGATGGTTGACCAGGGTTGACCATGAGTTCAAGGGAAAGTCCAAGCATGGGTCTTGGCAAGGTAAAGTCCAAGTCATAGGTACTTGGCATGGAAAGTCCAAGTGGGACACTTGGCATTTGGGAAAGTCCAAGTCTTGAGTACCTGGCACAAGAAAAGTCCAAGCATGGTCTTGGCAAATGGAAAGTCCAACATGGGTTGGCAAGGGAAAGTCCAAGCTTGAGTCTTGGCATTTGGGAAGTCCAAGGGGATTGATATTGGTGGCGTAAAGTCCAAGCGGAGTCTTGGCGGCGTAAGTCCAATGTGCCTTGGCAGTGTAAACACCGTTAGCATGACATAGCCGATGGAAGCACCGGAAGGCTAGCGCGATGGATGAACAAGTCATGGATGACTTGGAGGGATCCGAGGCGCAAGGGTGATGGAGGTGGCTAGAAGGCTTAGGTCTAGGCTAGGGTGGTCTAGCAAGTATGGGGCACCATACTTGGGTTAAAAGTCGACCTGAAAATGCCCGCGATCGACGCTCATTGGCGCGTGATCGGTAGTGGCTCGTGATCGGCCTAAGGGATGGCAATGATCGTATCGGTCAGTGTCGAGCGAGCGCTCCGTAGCCGATCGGGCGTCGACCACGAGCGTTACGATCGGCCAATGTTGGCGCCGATCGCCAAGAGATTCGTTGGAGTTTTTCCAGCGTGGATCGAGCCGTTGTCTCACGACAACAGTGGCATCAGTCGACTGGTGGCTTATGGCAGTCGACTGATAGGCGGAAATCCAGGTCGCGCGCAAGGATAAAAGGAGCTCGACGGGAAGGATTTTAGCATCGGTTTCTTGAGGCTTTTAGGCGATTCTGCGCAAATCAGGGTCTCAAGTTGACATCAAGCAACCAAGCGATCAAGCATCCAAGAGCATTTGTAAAGTGTTTTTACTTGTATTGCTTTGTATTTCATTGTCTTAGCTTGTAGCTTTTGATTATTGTTGTAATCACTATTGTATGAGGTTTCTCCACCTCGGATTGTTCGAGAAGGAGTTATTTGATTAGTGATTGCATTGGCATCGCTAGAGCTCGTTAGAGCTCAATCTGAGTAGGAACCGTGTGGTTCCGAACCACGTTATATGATCGTGTTGTGATTGTGTGTCTTGTTATATTTATTTGTTATTACTATTCCGCTGTGCTAACAAGATTGTAGACGATCAAACGCGAAAGAATTCCATCTACGTACGGTTACACGCTATTCACCCCCTCCCCTCTAGCGGGCGTCTAATTTCTAACAAGTGGTATCAGAGCCTGGTGGCTCTTCAACGGATTAACAACCGGGAGCAAGACGCTAGAGGGTAAAGATGGAATTCCAAGACAAGCTTGGATGGGACATCAACACACCGGTCCCGTACTCATTATATGGACAAGAAGGCTTCGATTCTTGGAAGAGAAGAATTGAAGATTTTTTGATGATGAAGGACTTCGAGGAATGGTCTCTATTAATGGAAGGATTTGAGTATCCTAGAGGACCAAAAGGTGGCTTCCTCAAGAAAAAGAGATGGAGTGAAGATCAACTCCAAAGATTCGAGAAAAACAAGAAGGTAATTAAATTCATTTTTGATTTAATTCCAAATGAATTCTTGTGTAGCCTAGGTGAATGCATGGATGCTAAGGAGCTATGGAGCGATTTGGCAAAGCTCCATGAAAGCCCATCAATGGTCCAAGAAGAAGAAGAAGAAGAAGAGTGCTCACCCTCTCAAGCTCAAGAAAGTTCACCATCAATTCAAGAAGATAAGGAGGGTGAAGAAGAGAGATCATCCTCACAAGGAAGTGAGGATTCGGAGGTTGATAGGGAATCAACATCCGGATCGGAAGATGTGAAGGAAGTGGAAGAAGCATCCACTTCAAGATTGAGGGGAGGAGAGAACTTCCATACCGGAACATCAAGAAGAAGCTTCGACATCCGGTCAAGATGAAGAAGCCCAAAGTCCAATTCCGGTCTCCATTAACCTAGGTAACTCAAACATATGTGTTAATAATAAAATGCATATAATATGTTTTGAGTGTAGGGAAACCGGGCACTATAAGAGCAAGTGCCCAAAGAAGATTAGGAAAGCTCCACGGTTCCAAAAGTTAAGGATGCGGTTCCCCAAATATCAAGAGCAAGGAGCATATCATATGCTTCAAGTGCCACAACCGACACTACCGAGTCAATGCAAGAAAGGGGACAAGAAGACTCAAAATGGAGCATCATATGTAGGGAGCTAAGGCAAACCCTAGGGTAACTTCTAATTTTGCTCCTCTTCAATTTACAAGCAAAAAGCATGCTAGGGATTTCAATTCACTTGCAATTTATAAAAAGCTAATAGGAATAAGTATTTTTGCTTAGGAGCTAAGAATGTTTACTTAGATAATAGGGAGAAATTTGGGACTAATGTCCCTAAAAATAACTTATCTAAGGACAAACCTAGGTCAAATAACTCTAAAAAACTTTACCTAGGGAGACCATTAGAAAGGTGCAAGAGCACCTAGGTCTTAATCCCAAATGGACTAGGCATATGCCTAAAAAGTCCCATGCCCAAGAACTCAATCAAAAATCAATTGGGCAATTGAATTAGAAACCAAGCCTTGAGGTCAAGGCTTGAGAAATTAGAAAAGACCCTTAGAAATATACAAAATCAAGTTCAAGGGTCTAATTGTCAAACTCCTAGGTCAAAAAGTCAAAGTCAACACTTAAGACCTAAGAGTCAAAAGTCAACCAAGGGCGAGCAAGGTTTGGGTCACAAACCTAAGCCTAAGGTAGCTTATCATAGTGTTCCATTTGACTATGGAACACAAACTAGGTCTAGGAAGACCAAGGTCAATAGGGAAGTCATCCCTAGAGTTGACCAAAGGGTGTGCCTAGTGGCTAGGGTTTCTAGGAAACCTAGGGTGACCACTAAGAAGGTTGCAAGGGGAGTCACCCCTAGAGTCAACCTAGGTAAGACCCAAATGACCAAGGCTAACAAGCCTAGGAGGGTCATTAGGAAGGTATCTAGGGAGGTTATCCCTAAGGAATACCTAGTTAACCCTAGGAGCTCAAATCGGTTTTGGGTTCCTAAGAGCGTGTTTGATTCACGCTAAATGGGTTAGGGTGTGCCAACTTTTAAATGGAAGGGTAGTTAACCTAACCATGGTAAAGGTGGCATTTTAGGTTATTTTCAAGGTTATGGTTGCCTTGGAAATACATTTAAGTCTTAATCCTAAAAGCTTTTAGGATGTGCCAATATTACTTGAGAAGTTTGATAAAATGATCAAAATTGGCACAATTTAGGTTTAGAGGTTAGTGTGCCATTTTGGGTTTTTGGCACACTTGGGAGAAAAATAGAAATATGGCAAAATATATCTAATTATATTAAATGGCAATTAATATTAAAATTTAGGTATTACATACCTTTATATCTTATTTGCCATGCTTTGATTTGCCATATGCCATGACATGACATCATGTTCATTCTCATTATTTATATGTCACGTACATGGTTAGGATTAAGGATTAAATGTCATGTGTTTTTAGATTTCATATTATGCCATGACATCATGATTATGAGCATATGCTTATTTATATCATCGTTAATGTCATAATCATTCATGCATTTAAGAAAATTTGATTAAAATTGATTTAAGGACTATGGCATGACTTGGAGTCCCATTTATGAGGGAATCAAGTAGAGTTGCCTTAGGAAAATGCATGAAACCTTAGCTTAGGGAGAACAAAACCCACATCTCACATCCAATTGACATGTATGTGTATTTATACACCCTAGATACATGTGAGATGCTAGGATATGAGTTAAGTTCAAGGTGCATAGTTTTTGCATCTAGATGAACTAAAACTCATCTAATTTTATTTGTGGATCATTGGGAAAGCTCGTGTACAAGTCATGCACATAGAGCCCAAGGAATATGATCCAAAATAAGGTTTTGAAAACGGTTTAAAATCATTTTGACAAACCTTGGTGAAGTCTATCTTTTGATAGCAATCACCATTGATGAGATTGATACAAAGTGAGCTTAAACTTTAAAGTTTTTAGTCACTTTTGGATTTTGTATCAATTTCACTATTTTATGGGTAAAATATTTTTAAAACATTTCTCACCCATTGTTTTGGTCATAAGTATTATACGTATCAAATTTCGTGATTTTTCGATGTACGTATAATTATTTATGAATTATAATTTAGTTCGACGATAATTAGAAATTCGAGAATTTATTACGATCATTGCCACTTGGTGGCATCGATGAGAATGGCAATGATCGATAACTCGCCGAAGTCGACTGCCAAGTCTGATTTCGGGTTAACAAGGTTTGTTTAGCCCGTGTTCAGCTATGGTAAAGGTTCCTAACCACTCCTAACCCTAGGATATGCTTTGGGAAGCATTATGAAGGGTGAAAATCCATTGGATATGAATTAGGAGTTATGTTAGGTTAAAGTATCAAATTTAGGGTGAGTAAAAGTTCTATGTTGAACTTAGAACCTTAATTTTGATGGTTTAGAGTTCCTATTGGCTTAGGGGCTTTCCAAGGACATTGTTGGTGCAATGGTCAAGGGGGAGCAAGCTTTTAGGGGGAGGTATCCATCTTGGGATGATGGATGTTTTTTTTTTGGGGAGAATGTTATCAATTAAAAATTGATGGGTGTTTGATACCCAATTTGGAAATTGGGAGAGTGAGATAGGATTGCCTCTCTTGAGTGATATGGGACTTATCACTAGGAAGATGGTAGGCATCCTAGGTATTTTTGATCAAGGGGGAGATTGTAAGATCTCATTGGGACATGAGACATTGACCTCCTTGGAGAGTAAACCTTTTTGATGTTAGTCAAAAAGGGGGAGAATGTTTGGGAGAATGTTTTGGAAATGTTTGGGAGAGAACATTTGGTGAGTGTTTACCGATTTGGGATAATTGGTAAGGGATTTGAGTTAGTGGTCTAACTCAAATGATTTGTTTGGTTTTTGTCAAACATCAAAAAGGGGGAGATTGTTGGTGCAATCGGCCAGTCCTGATTGACCATGGACTCGAGTTTGACTCGAGTGATGTTTTGATGTTTGACAAAGTATATTTGAACAAAGTGTTTTGGCATTGATGTTTGACATTAATGTCGATTAATATGTTGGGGAGATTGTTTACACACAATCGACCCAGTTATAATTGACTTGATGGTTGACGGGGTTGACCATGAGTTCAAGGGAAAGTCCAAGCATGGGTCTTGGCAAGGTAAAGTCCAAGTCATAGGTACTTGGCATGGAAAGTCCAAGTGGGACACTTGGCATTTGGGAAAGTCCAAGTCTTGAGTACCTGGCACAAGAAAAGTCCAAGCATGGTCTTGGCAAATGGAAAGTCCAACATGGGTTGGCAAGGGAAAGTCCAAGCTTGAGTCTTGGCATTTGGGAAGTCCAAGGGGATTGATATTGGCGGCGTAAAGTCCAAGCGGAGTCTTGGCGGCGTAAGTCCAATGTGCCTTGGCGGTGTAAACACCGTTAGCATGACATAGCCGATGGAAGCACCTGGAAGCTAGCGCGATGGATGAACAAGTCATGGATGACTTGGAGGGATCCGAGAGGCGCAAGGCTGATGGAGGTGGCTAGAAGGCTTAGGTCTAGGCTAAGGGTGGTCTAGCAAGTATGGGGGCACCATACTTGGGTTAAAACCTCATTCTTGAGGTTGGCAATCGACTGGCATTATGGCCGGTTCGACTGCCGTGAGTCGACTTGAGTTCGACTGCCAGCTTGGAAAATGCCCGCAATGACCGCTCATCGGCGCGACGATCGGTGGCTGGCAATGATCGCCAAGGGATGGCAATGATCGTCCGAGTGTCGAGCAGAGCGCTCTCGGCCGGCGGGGCGACACGGGCGTTAGCGATCGGCAATGTTGGCGATCGATCGCCAAGAGATCCGTTGGAGTTTTTCCAGCGTGGATCGAGCCGTTGTCTCACGACAACAGTGGCATCAGTCGACTGGTGACTTATGGCAGTCGACTGATAGGCGGAAATCCAGGTCGCGCGCAAGGATAAAAGGAGCTCGATGGGAAGGATTTTAGCATCGGTTTCTTGAGGCTTTTGGGGCGATTTGCTGCTGCAAATCAGGGTCTCCAAGTTGACATCAAGTAACCAAGCGATCAAGCATCCAAGAGCATTTGTAAAGTGTTTTCTTTACTTGTATTGCTTTGTATTTCATTGTCTTAGCTTGTAGCTTTTGATTATTGTTGTAATCACTATTGTACGAGGTTTCTCCACCTCCGGATTGTTCCGAGAAGGAGTTATTTGATTAGTGATTGCATTGGCATCGCTAGAGCTCGTCAGAGCTCAATCCGTGGAGTAGGAACCGTGTGGTTCCGAACCACGTTATATGATCGTGTTGTGATTGTGTGTCTTGTTATATTTATTTGTTATTACTATTCCGCTGTGCTAACAAGATTGTAGACGATCAAACGCGAAAGAATTCCATCTACGTACGGTTACACGCTATTCACCCCCTCCCCTCTAGCGGGCGTCTAATTTCTAACAGATGTCACTAACAAAAATACTATCACACATGAATAAAAAATGGCACAACATGTCAAAATTTTCACAATATTTTTTTTTATTTCATGGGCAACCAAATGTTTATTCTTATTTTTTTTCAACTTTTTTTTCAGCTTTTTTTTTAAACTCTTTTTTTTCGATATGTAGTGCACTTTTCTATGGTCCAACATCTAGCTCAGCTAAAAAGATAAAGAGCATGGCTAGCTCATGTTGATCAAGCACGACTTGCCTTTGCCAACACTAAATTTCCCTGAGCTACTCTCTACCCCCACACTTAAATTTTTATCCATCCTTGGCAAAACACTCATCATGGATCATCCAAGTATTCCACATCCAGAAATGGAAATGGACAAGAAAGTAATGGAAGGAAAGAAAAAAAGAAATGATGAATGACTAGAATGTTATTCAATAAGCATATGATGATAAAAGAAGTGAAGGAAAACAAATGTGATTGCCTTCATAATTATCATACAAACCTATTGTTGTGTGGTCTCAAAAGAATCAAAGTAAGTTCTAGAGTTACAATGACCACAAGTGCACCACACATAAGCAATAAAAATAGGCACAATCCTTACTAGGAATGAAAAAAAATCATCTAAATCTATCAACATAGAATACATCACCAAGGAGTATCCATATGTAATCAAATAATCTATTCATGACAATAAATACCCAAAACTCAACAATCAAATTTAGCTAGCTTTCACGACTTCTAAGATGATATAAAGGAATGCATAGGAAATTTATTTCAAAACATGACTAAACAAAAACTAGTCAAACAAAACTTAACAACTATAACTAAAATAAACAAAGTAAAAGAAACGTATATACAAGGGAAATAAAATAAAATGAGATGGAACAAACTCCCCTGAGGTCCTAGCGGTTGAAGAAGATTCAGTAAAAGGAGCCACGCAAGCTGTGGAGTGCTCCGAAAAAAATCCAATCCCAGTGGTTGAAGAAGATTTAGAGTAAGCATCCATGTCGGGATTGGAATGGACTGAATGGAGGTGAGCGCTTTCATCGTGTGATCATGATAGTTCCATGCTGCTCCCTCCGATATGATTGCCTCTTCATATGTAATCTCTGGTGGCTGGAGACGATTCAAGAAAAGTGTCCAGCCTTGGGGTTGAATTATTGCAATTGTTGTTAGGGTCTTCATCAGCAAAATTCTTGGAGACTATGGCTGAGATGGAAGTGTCCAGTCTGGAGGCCTCCAGCTATCCACCACTTCCATGGGAATCTGCTCGTCAGAATTGCTTGCCACCACTGTCTCATTTATCTTCTGGTCTGGTTGGCAAGTCTGGGCACTGGTATTTAGCAACACAAGGAGTACAACCTCATTTGTAAAAACCTCTACACTTTCCTCTTCAATAGCATCAGAAAAAGAAACAGCTGGAAATGCATCAATATTCTTATCAGTATCTGGGATGTCAACAACTGCATCATCATGATATAAATCAGCAGAGGAGTCCTGTAGAGTCGTAGAAGTAGAAGCAAGTGTATCCTCAACTCTGCAATCCATCTCCTCAAGCACATCACTTCCATCAGAAATGATCTCTAAGGAAAATTGGGAGGAATCTTGTGCTTGCATTTGATTGATAGATGATGCAATTTGATTTAACTAGGTCTACAAGTTCTGTAACCTTTGTTGTTATTAGTGATAACTATCGTTCATTTGTTGCTACAATATTGCTAGCTGTAAGAACTTTTCTAGTGTATTTTCTTGAGTGGGAGCAAGGGTTTCTTCACAGTAACTTGATTGATCTCCCTAACTAGGCATGTAAGGATCAATAGACGGTGGGGGTAGATAGCACTGAGACTGCTCAGGGGTGTACTGTTGTGTGTTCCCATACTTGAAATCTGAATTAAAATTATATGTACTAGAAAATGAATTATACCTATACTATTGATAAGGCAGATAATATTGAGGAATAGGCTGATGATATTGCAGCTGGTACTGATAATACTCATCTTCAGGTTGGTAACACTCTTGTTGCCCAATGCCTGAATAATAAGCATCACTGAAGTCTCCACACTGATGATAATATGAATCCATGCTCAAAGAAATTTCCTGTCTTTCTTGAAATACTAACAAACAATATCAAAAGAAACAGGAAGCATACATGATAAAATACATGGATATATAAGAGAATAAAAGAATGAAGCTCTAAACAAAATTTTTTGAATTTTGATTTTGATTTTTTTTTAGAAAAATGGTTAAACAATCCTAAGTCTACCAAGAATCATTACACTCCCCGGCAACAATGCCAAAATTTGATGAACAGGTATTTGTGTCGTGGTATCATTTCAAATTAATTATCGAACCCCCTAACTACACTAATATAGTATAGTGAATTGCCCGGATCATTTCCCAACGAGTGTAATCGACAGAATAGTAAACATACGATTTCTAATTATTGCTTTGGGTTTTCTAATGTAAAAGGAGGGTTTGGAATTTGAAAGGCTAATCCCACTGAGCGAAAGACAATGCAAGGTAATTATGTTCTAATCTAACTAAACTATGAGTGTGATGAAATTAAAAGAAACCTAAACTAAGCATTTAAACAAGAAAGTGCATGAATTTAAATATGCAGAATAACATAAGAGTGAAACATAACATGAAATTAAATCTAAACTAACCAACTACAACCTAATTACTCTAAGAAACATTTCATCGAACACCTTCAAGGCATGAAATAAAATAAATCAAAAACATACAATCTAAAACATGGAAGGAATTTTGGATTACAAACATTTGACACAAACTAAACCAATAAAAAATCAATGAAAAGAATGCAGGAAAATAAGTGTTGATCGATGAAGAAAGAGCTGTCGATCAGAGCTGGAAGTGATGATAACGGAAGCTGCTGGATTAATCGGAGCTAGAACAGGCCTACCAGCGGTAGAAATGACCTGCTAGTGGTGGAGGAAGTGGACTGCCGGTGGCTGGAACAGTTCGGAGGAGAATCCTCACTCTGATTGTTGTTGTGGTGGCTAGTCGAAGCTGTGAAGGTGCTGTCAGTGGAGAAGGAGATGGTCGGTGCACGATCGACGGGGGAAAACTAGATCGCGCGTGAAAGGGGAGGTGATGGAGGATGTCGACGGTGGAGTGGCACCAGTCACTAGAGATTGGAGGGGATCCACTTTCCTCTCCGGAGACCGCCGAGGAAGGGGTGAGCACGGCGGTGAGGATGAAGCGGCGGTGGCGTCGGGCTTGCGTGCGGGAAAAAGAAAATGTCGGCTGAAGAAGTGTCGCGATGAACGAGCATTAAGTGTATTTTTTCCACCGTCCGATCCAAGCCACTTGAATCCCAACCGTCCATTTAAGCTAGGTTAATTGAATCTGATTAATCCATGAACTAAGCAATTCATCCAATGGTTGTGATCAATCCAACTTTGAATGGATGGATCTGATAAATCTGAAAAGATAATCACGATCAGTCGAATCTGGAGGAACGATCAAGATGTCCAAATCTAAATGTATCGACCGGATTACTCCAGATGCAGATGGTGTTAGTGAAAGCCCTAGAGCAAATCATGTGATGATTGTTGTATGAACTTTATTGTATCATATTCCTATTTATACAGGCATGGTTATTATATTTACTTGTATTGGTGCCAAATAACTAAGTATAATAACGTCCTTGAGTAGTAAGTTCTTATCTATATCAATTGATTGGTAGAATCGATAATGAAATGATATAGAGAACACTACTCTTAATCATTCCTAGTCAAGTATTAACATTCAGGGACAATCTTAATGCGTAGAGACTAGCATGTAAGTCAACTCGATGACTTGATCTAATAAGTCATGGATATGAGTTATCAAGTTGACACATGGGTATACATTAGAGAATGTATACTGAATGACCCGCCATGAGAAAGTATCGTGGATTGTTATATGAGTGTCATATACTTTCTCATGTGGCTATTAGTATGACTATTAGTCCTTAGACCTGAAGTCACCATGGTTCCCTACATAAGGAGTTTCATACTTTGGCTTCGTCAAACGTCACCCATTAATGGGTGGACTATAAAGGCGATTACTGGGTACGTAACAAATTATGCGGAGGGATGTGAGTGATGTAGATGGGATCTATCCCTCTTATATGACGGGGGTGACATCGTTATTCTTGATAGAGTGAGACCACGAAGTGCATGACCATGCCCAAATGAGTCGATATGAGATATTGAGCTCATTTGATTAGACTGAGTCTACTTGGAGTTCAAGATATAGATTGTATCGAGGATGACACGGTCTATGCCTCGATTGGTCAATCTAGATGTCAAGGATAGAGGTACATTGTCACATATTGTGAGAGTCACAATTAGTAGTCACAAAGGTGATGTTGGAGCTCAACATTCTTGTAACTTGGGTAGCAATGATGTGTTGCTAGATACCGCTTATTGCTTATGTTCCTAAATCGGTTTAGGGACATTTCCAATGTTACAAGAACCTATAGGGTCACACACAAATGGAAATTAGATGGAGATTAGGTTCATATGATGAACCATGAGGATTAGGTTCATGGGATGAACCAAATTGGATTAAGAGTAATCCAAATTAGACTAATTGAGTTGGACTCAATTTGATTCAAGTGTTGAATGAGTCTAATTTAGATTTGATTCATCAAATCAATTTAAATTAATGAATAGAGATTCATTAAATTAAAATTGACTTGAATCAAATGATTGGATTTGATCAACCATGGGAGATAAGAGGTGAAGTTTGACTTGACTTGAGAGGGAAGATGAAAGGTCAAGTTTGACTTGACCAAATGTCATGTCATGATGATGACTTGGCATGGCCGGCCAATGATGATGCTCCACATCATCATTGACTTATCATGTGGTGCCACCTCATGAGGGAGACCAAGAGCTATTGGCTCTTGGAGTTATATGCATGCATTTAACCCCCCAAGTCATGAAGTGGCCGGCCACTCCATTTGATGGATGAATTCATTTTGTGAGTTACTAGAACTTCATCTTCTTCCTTGGATCATCCTCTCTAACTCACCTCTCCTCCTTGGCCGAACCATCCAAAGGGTGCTAGCACACTCAAGGTTGTGTTTTCTCCACCTATTGCTTGTGTGAATACCAATAGAGGAGTGTGCACTTGACACTCTCGAGTTTCGGCGAAGCTTTTGGATGAGCGGGATAAGCGAAGGGCATCGCTACGAGGGTAATACTCTCAACTTTTAGATCTAAGGTAGATCTAGGTTTACTTAGCACATACATGTTTTTATTTTAATATATCTTCGCACGGATCTGTGGCCAGACTTCTGGGGTTTTCGCAATGCAAAAAGCAGTTTTTACGGCTCGAAAAGTACAACAATGGTATCAGAGCCACCTGCGAAGCATGTATGTGTTTCATTTTTGTAGTTTTTGTATTAGATATAAAAATTATAGACTTTTTTATGTTTCTTTAAATTTCTTATTTTTATCTAATTTTTGGGTATTTTTCTCGAAGAGTCGAAGCAACGAGTGTTGGGACACTTGTAGGCTTTAACCATCGAGAAAAACTCTCCGAAACGGCGGGTTCTCACTTTATGTTTTTGGGACAGCAACATAAGTCGCTGTAAGATCGTAGTAGGGACACTCACAAAGTTTATTTTGCGAGTAGGGGTGCTGCCCCTATCCCCGAAAGGGGCCTTGTCCCGCGATCGCGCCCGGAAACCGCTTAGCGGAACCATTACGGAGAGGTGACTCATAAAATTGAAAAAAAAATACGAAAAATTATAGAAATTTTCTGTAAAAATACATAATTTAGAATTATGTATAATTCTGTGATTGTCATGGCCCAAGAACCCCAATATGATTGGATGATGATGTGTTGTAATTCATAATACGGCCTGTGTGTCGTTTTTATGGTTGTGTGTGTTGTATAGTGTATGCGACCTGCGCGTCGTGCCTCTTCTTTTGAAATTCTAGTTGTAAATAGTTTTAGGCTCGAATGTAACTCAAGTTTCATATTTGTAAAGTAACATCCCAAATTTTAGTTACTATATTTTTATTTAAAGGAAATATATATATATATATATATATATATAGAAATAAGAATAAAAAAAATGAATAAATAGTTCGTAGTTGAGGCTTGAAACATGAACCGTTGATTTGGAGGAATAGGCTTCCCACCACTAAGTCATAAGATTACCAATGATTAGGATATAACAGAATATATCTATTGGTAGAAAAAAAAGAAAGAAGGTGATTAATCTAGCTGATCATTTAAAAGGATAATTAGGTTAAGAAAAATCCTAATTTATATATATATTTCTTTTCTTTTCTCTCTCTCTCTCTCTCTCTCTTTTTCACGTCGCCGCCTGATCGCCTCCCCGGTTATGGTCGCCGCCCGAACATCTTCGTTCCCCGACTCCATCGATCTCTGACTGCGCATAGCCCGCTTCCAGTCGTCGCCCAATCACCGCTTGCAGCACCCGCATCCGCACCCCTCGCCTGTAGGGATGTATACAAAGAAGTCTATCTTTTCTATGAACATCTTTATTTTTGAAATAAGAATCACATGATCATTGTTTGCATATTTTTATGCATATTGTCTAATACGTTACATTGTAGATAACATGGTGTGTGGTGTCACACGGGAGATCATGTTATCGGCTCCTTGTAAAGTATAAGTAAAGGCTCACAACCGAGATGACTTTGGACAAACCATCAGAATGGTTGTAGTGTGATTTGGTATTGGTTTGTCTTGACCATAGAATCACACTAGTACACTTTGTGTGTATTGAGAAGGACCGACGTAGAGGTGATTCGATTTATTGCTGACTACATAATCGAATCGGACCTCAGATATTATTTAGTACATGCTCTTAATCCCGATATAATAACAAGCACATATACTTAGTACTCATCTCTTTGATTTACCAATGGGCGAGATTAATAGATTGAATCGATAGGCTCGGTAAGTTGGGAGATGATATTATTTATATGGTGTGTCGTTGATTATAGGAGGAAACCGTGTCCTATATATTAGAATGATGATGTCCCCTTGAGGAGCTCATAAGGTTCATCATGTAAACCCTGCAGGTGGACTTGGTCCGGCATAATGAAAAGGTTGAGTGGTACTACTCAAGGAGTTAGATGTTGATTAATTAATGGTCAGTAAATTAATTAATCGACGGACATTTGAGATCTTAAACACGGGGAGAAAATGTACAAATAATATATGGATCCCATATTATCATATGGGGGTTGGTGAGGTAGATCAATGATGAACCTTTAGTGGATTGGATCATCATTAGTGGATCGGACTTTATGTGGGCTTGATCCATGGGTGGCCAAGACCCAACTCCTCCTCATGGTCCCTAATGTAGCCTATTAACACCTCATGAAGCTTAGATCCAATGGATAGAAACAAAACTCTAAGATCCATAGGTAGAGATTATATCTCTAAGATCCGACGGTTGAGATTAAATCTCTAGATCCGACGGTTGAGATTAAATCCCTATAACCAATGGATGAGATTAATTCATGACTTATCCCTAACTCTATAAAAGGATGGCAAAGGGATTTGGCGTGAACTACATGATAGGAGAGCTAGGGTTTGGGCAGCAAGAAGGAATCCTATTTGAGATAGGATTAGGATTAGGGTTTGGAGGCAAGGGTGGCACCAAATAAGGAAGGATCTTTCTCTCTTCTTCTTCCTCTTATGGCCAACATCCAGCACCCTTCCCAGCTCTTTTCCAGCCTTGGTCGGTGCCCAAAATCTTCCTTTTCCCTCTCCTTAGGTGGTGGAAACAAGATATAGGGCTTCCCTTGGTGTCTTGGTTGTTTTCCACCATCTTCTCCTTCATCTAGTTGGCCGGCGGCAAGGATAGTTTTAGTTCCTTGTTGGTTGTTTCTAGTGAGGAGAAAAACCTTGTTTCTATTCTTCCTCTTGCTTTCTAAGAGAAAGGAAGGAAGATTTGTGATCTAGGAGCTTCGACTTTTGGTAGATCGTCGCCCACACGACGTCCAAAAGAAGGAAGGTCATATATTAGAAGATCGAGAGGTATACCTATTCTACTTTCTTCTTTTGTTTGTTGCTTGTTTTTGTTTTTCAATTATAAGCATGTTATAAATCTGTAAATGGCTAAATAATATTTGGATCCCGAGTATAAACACGAAAACCGGTGATTCGGACATCGTCTATTCCGCGACTACTCGTAGAATAGAGGATGATCGCTTGAACAACTAGTTTGTTCAAGTGACCTCTCTAAACGAATAACACGACGATGACTTGGTGGTTTGGGTAATCCCTTTTGTTTAGGATTAATTGTTTTTAATCCAGGGACATCGAAGGGATCGCCATGGACAAGCTACCGAGGTGAAGTGGGAAGCGAAGTTTCCCCTCACGGACTCGATAAGCAAAACCCTTCATCGCCGTGGTAATCGAAGCCGGTCACTAGTGATTGACGAGTTCATGCAGACGTGGATCATCCATGACAGTGAGAAGGAGGCTTTTGATCGACGGATCTTAGGAGTCAGTAAACCTCTTTTCACCTCTCTAGGCTGGTGAAGTTCTATTTTAGGCATTGGATCAAGGGATGCCGCGATGGTAGTGTTTTTGGGGCGGGATTTTGGAACTTTCAGCACCAAGGAAAAGATTTTCCTACTCGGGTAAGTATCCCCTCACCTGCAGTATAAGTGTTTACGATGTAATGTTGTATGCTTGATTTTGAACGAAAGAATCTAGAACTATGTGTAGAAGGTTCGACTAATAGGATTAGAGAAAATATTCTTGTTGAAATTCTTCCACGTTATGCATGTTAGATGATGATTTCTATTTATGTTAGCTTAATTTTCCTTATGTCACTACCTTATGCCATGTTAAATTGTACTCATGCCGATTTATGCTATGCTACATGCTTATGTTTTCATCTATGTTAGGCATGACTCACGTATATGAAATGTCTAAGAAATGTTTCCCTAAGAGTGGGGACAAGAACACTCTTCAGGACAAAGAACAAGTATGTTATTTTACTTTATGCATGGCTTGTACCGGACCCTAACAAGGTCCACGGGATGGGCTCCAAGGTTGCCCCTAGGTCGACGGACATAGTACGAACCTAGTAACCTAGGTCGGCGCCCCTATGTCTATTTAAGATGCGCGCGAATGATGTATGTGGTACAATGTCGGGCCCAATATGTTGAGATTATATTTAAATATATAAACTATATGTTTTCAAAGAGCATCCTGCATATACCATTTTATGTTCATCGAATTATCATGTTTAGAGACAATGTACTGTTGCGATGAAAATGCTAAGTTTATGTTTTTTTACTAAATTGATCATGTCTCTACTTTAAATAAATGTCGTGCTCATATGTTGTTTAAACGAACATGTCATTACTTTACGTTTAATTCATTATGCATGTTTTTGTGAGTAGGAAAGGACCTTACTAAGCCTATGTAAGCATGCTTTACTTTCCTTGTAGACCGCAAAAGGGCAAGGAATGGATAAATTAAAGGGAGCAGCAGGAGGGGCAAAGATGTGTGTGGCAGTGGCATGGTGGACGAGATCATTTTTCATATACGGACTTATGCATGATTTTCAGTTTATGTGTAAACTGTTAGGAGACGTTAATGCTTTCTATGTTTGTTACTCATGTTTATTTTTATGAAACTTGAAATGGTTAATACATGTTTAGTTAAATAAATTGCTAAGACCTTTTGCTATGATTAAATTGTTAGGTTGATTGGGTTAATGTAATTAGAGTTAAAAGTTGTAAAGTTTTTAAATGCTTCCGCTATTATATGCATGAATATATGATCGCGTAGCGCTGTCGCCCGTCTATAGGATGTGTGTTTGGAGGACGGGAAGGGAGAGCATTACAGGTGGTATTAGAGCCCAGTTCTGCCTTTCCACTACACACACATCAAGCTTCCATCCTGCCGCTCAAAGTAAGACACTCTATGCCTACTCTATTTATTTCATGTATGATATATATACGCTAAGAAATGTTTTTAGTTGGGTATGCATGAATATAAGTAAGGATGATAACTTATGTTGGCATTTTTTTTTTTATCATTTATGAAGATAAGCATGGCCAGAAGACGCGATAATGGAGTCAGTGAGACAAAATCTCCACTGGATCTTATGCAGGTGGTTACTGAACTCCAGCGTCAAGTCGTTAAACAACAGAAAGTGATAAATACCTTAATGAATCAGCAGGAAAACCCTAGTGGACCACCAGGGGACCAAAGAAAGATCCAGATAGGCTCGCAGCTACACACAAGCACCAGAGGCTCCGCCCGATAGTTCCACCAGAAGCTTACCTGATCCAGTGGCAAAGGCTGAAACCGGAGAATTTATCAGGTAATTGTGAACAATGGGATGCCTAGTCCTGGTTCAAAATGGTGGAAAGCATAGTAGAGCTGCTGGATTGGCTTGAACATGAAAAGATTAAGTGCACATCCTTTTGCCTTTCTGAAGATGCTCGAATGTGGTGGGAAAGAATTAAAGCAAAGAGGCAAGTAAACCAAATGAGATGGACGGACTTTGAAGCTGAATTTTTCGAAGAATTCTTCCATATGCGAGTGACCAACAAGCACTACGATGATTTCACCGGGTTCAGGCAAGGTGACCTATCAGTTAATGAAGCGGTGAAAAGATTCAACTGACTTGCATGCCTATGCCGAGAGTTGGTCAGCACCGAAAAAGAAAGGGTCAGACTTATGCTGAAGATGCTCTGACCTGAGATAGCTCTAAATGTGGCGGGCGGAGTGAATAGACCGCAGACCACAGAGGAGCTGTTCAATAGTGCCCTAATCACCGAGCACTACCTGAACAATATTAACCAGGAAAAGAAGGCGCTGAGTGAAGGCAAGAGTCAAGGCCAGCCAGGAGGTCAGAAAGCTCAAGGTAATTGGAAAGGAAACCATAGTGGAAAGAGGAAACAATGGAACGACTCTAAAGGTGGTCCAGCGAACAAACAAGCCAAGATTCCCCAATGTACTACATGTGGGAAACCACATACCGGGGTGTGCTACAAGGGCACAAATAGATGCTACCGCTGTGGACTGGAAGGACACAGAGTCAAGGACTACCCTACCCAGGTTCAGGCACCTCCTCAGTAGTATGCCTAGTATAGGGGTGCTCCTTCACAGCTACACCAGATGCAAGCTGCAATAGAAGGTACCCGGATAAGCCAAGGGATATTGGAAGCCCCGCCAGTTGTGATGAATGTCAGGGTTTTCTCTCTCACTAAGGAAGACGTGGAGAACGATTCTACTGTTGTCACAGGTCAGATAATTATTTTCTGTCAGCATGCTACTGTATTATTTGATACTGGTGCAACACACTCATTTGTCTCTACGCCTTTCACAAAGAAGATTGACATACCCCCGCAAGTTTTGGATTGCGAGTTCTTAACGACCTTGCCCTCGGGAGAAGTGATGCCTTCTACTCATATGCTGCGAGCCGCACCCATCAGAATTGTAGACAGAGAACTCTACTGTGATATGATAGTGCTCGACATGCAGGATTATGATGTCATATTGGGCATGGATTTCTTAAGCAAGTACGGTGCTTCGATCGAGTGCTGTAAGAGAAAAGTGGTCTTTCTGCCTGAGGCAGAAGCTATGTTTGAATTCATTGGAGAGCCAAGGAACATAACCTATAAATTCTTATCAGCTCTAAAGGCACGCAAGATGTTAGACATGGGATGCACTGGGTTTCTAGCACATGTGGTTGATACAAGTCAAGCTGAGGACCAGAAGCTAGAAGATGTCAGAGTGGTATGCCACTACCCAGAGGTATTTCCTGATGAACTACCAGGGTTATCCCCTGATAGAGAAATTGAATTTGAGATCGAATTAATTCTTGGTACTCATCCGATCTCTAAAGCACCTTACCGGATGGCGCCAACCGAATTGAAGGAACTTCAGGGACAGCTGCAGGAGTTACTCGACAAGGGTTTTATTTTCCCTAGTCACTCTCCATGGGGAGCTTCAGTACTGTTCGTAAAGAAGGATGGGACTATGCACCTATGCATAGACTACCAAGCGCTAAATAATGTGACGATCAAGAATAGGTACCCTTTACCACAGATTGACGATCTGTTCGACCAGTTAAAAGGTGCCACCGTCTTTTCAAAGATTGACATCAAATCTGTCTATCAACAAGTGAAAGTGAAACCAGATGATATACCGAAGACAGCTTTCTGAACAAGATATGAACATTATGAGTTCGTAGTCATGCCTTTCGGAGTGACAAATGCTCCTGCTATGTTCATGGACCTGATGAATCAAGTATTCTCAGCGTTTCTTGACAAGTTCGTGATTGTATTCATTGACGATATCCTCGTCTATTCGAGAAATCAAGAAGAGCATGCCGAACACCTGAAGATGGTATTTCAGAATCTTCGAGAAAAGCAACTATATGCCAAGTTCTCCAAATGTGAATTTTGGCTCGATCAAGTATCTTTTCTGGGTCATATTATATCCAAAGATGGAGTTATGGTAGACCCAAGAAAGATTGAAGCTGTGAGTAACTGGAGCAGGCCAAAGAATGCTAGCGAAGAGAGGAGTTTTCTCGGATTAGCGGGCTATTACCGGAAATTCATAGAAGACTTCGCCAGAATAGAAGCACCTATGACAGTTCTCACCCGGAAGAACAAGAAGTATGTATGGACGGAGGAATGTGAGAAGAGTTTCTTGGAGCTGAAAAGGAGACTTACAAGTGCTCCAATCCTTACTCTCCCAGAGAACGACAAGAGCTTCGACATGTACAGCGATGCCTCCGGATTGGGACTTGGAGTTGTACTTATGCAGAGGGGTAAGTTATTGCCTATGCCTCTAGGCAACTCAAGGAACATGAAAAGAACTATCCCACTCATGATTTAGAGCTAGCAGCTGTGGTCTTCACTCTCAAGGTATGGAGGCACTATCTGTATGGAGCACAGTGCAAGATTTATACAGATCACCAGAGTCTGCGGTATTTCTTCACTCAGAAGGACCTCAATATGAGACAACACAGATGGTTGGAGCTCGTGAAGGACTATGACTGCGAGATCTTTTACCATCCTGGCAAGGCAAATAAAGTGGCCAATGCACTCAGTAGGAAGTCCAGTGCCACCCTGATGTCCTTATCGGTATTGTCTCGACCGCTGGAGAAGGAAATTATGCGCTATGGAATCGAGGTTATTTTTGGGCAGCTTTCAACCATGGAAATAATACCAGCACTATTTGATGACATATTAGCAAAACAAAGTGATGATCCAAGTCTCCAGAGGATCAAGCAGGAGATCCTAGAAGGAAAAGGCGAGGGTTTCCATATCGCCAATAGCGGAGTATTATACCTTAGGGATCGGTTATGTATCCCTAACGATCCGGAATTACGCAAAAAGATATTAGAGGAGGCTCATGGAACCCCCTATTCTATGCATCCGGGATCCACCAAAATGTATCAAGACCTGAAAGAGAAGTTCTGGTGGTCAAGTATGAAGAGGGACGTAGCTCAAGACGCCGATTACCCGACCGCCAGCAAGTTAAAGCAGAACACCAGAGGCATGGAGGAGTTCTGCAACCGATCCAAATTTCGGAGTGGAAATGGGAAGACATCTCTATGGATTTCATTTCATGTCTTCCCAGGACTACGAACGGATATGACGCTATATGGGTTATCATTGACAGATTGACAAAGTCAGCTCATTTCCTAGCGATCAAGATGACATATTCGATTGAGCAACTAGCTCAATTATATGCTAAGGAAATCATCAGACTGCATGGTATTTCCAAGACCATCATTTCAGATAGGGATGGTCGCTTCACTTCACAGTTTTGGGGATGCATTCATAAGGCACTTGGCACGAAGCTGCGTTTCAGTACCGCCTTTCATCCTCAGACAGATGGGCAAACAAAAAGGGTGAACCAAGTACTAGAAGACATGTTACAAGCTTGTGCCTTGGATTTCAAAGGGAGTTGGTGCCGCTACTTATATTTAGTGGAATTCGCTTACAATAATAGCTACCAAGCTACCATCGGAATGACACCTTATGAAGAATTATATGGGAGGAGATGTAGGTCTCCGATCTATTGGTACGAAGGTGGTGTGAAGAAAGAGATGGGACTTCAGACGGATTTCATCGATGACACCACCCGAGCGATACAGAATATTCACCAAAGAATAGAGACTGCTCAGAGTCGGCAGAAGAACTATGCGGATCAGCGACGTAGACCTTTGGAATTCAATGTCGGAGATTTGGTATTTATCCGGGTAGCTCCTATGAAAGGAATAATGAGATTCGGAAAGAAAGGAAAGCTAAGTCAGCGATACGTAGGACCGTACAAGATCCTGAAAAGAGTTGGCAAGGTAGCTTATGAGCAAAGACTACCTCAGGAGATGTCTGCTATTCACAACGTGTTCCATGTCTCGATGCTTAAGAAGTGCATTTCCAGTACCGACCAAGTGGTCGAGCCACAGACAGTGCAAATTCAAGAGGACCTGAGCTATGAAAGTCGACCTATCCGGATACTAGACCGAGAAGTCAAAAGACTAAGGAATAAAAAAGTACCCTTAGTGAAGGTCCTATGGCAAAGTCAACGATACGAAGAAGCCACCTGGGAACGTGAGGATAACATGAAGCAAAAGTACCCCGAGTTGTTGTAAGTTTCGAGGACGAAACTTTTATAAGGTATAAGGGATTGTAACATCCCAAATTTTAGTTACTATATTTTTATTTAAAGGAAATATATATATATATATATATATATATATATATATATATATATATATATATATATATAAGAATAAAAAAAATGAATAAATAGTTCATAGTCAAGGCTTGAACCATGAACCGTTGATTTGGGGGAATAGACTTCCCACCACTAAGTCATAAGATTACCAATGAGTAGGATATAACAGAATATATCTATTGGTAGAAAAAAAAGAAAGAAGTTGATTAATCCAGCTGATCATTTAAAGGGATAATTAGTTTAAGAAAAATCCTAATTTATATATATATTTCTTTTCTTTTCTCTCTCTCTCTCTCTCTCTCTCTCTCTTTTTCGCGTCGCCGCCCGATCGCCTCCCCTATTATGGTCGCCACCCGAACATCTTCGTTCCCTGACTCCATCAATCTCTGACCATGCGTAACCCACTTCCAGCCGTCGCCCAATCACCGCTTGCAGCACCCGCATCCGCACCCCTTGCCGTGGTAATCGCAGTCGGTCACTAGTGATTGACGAGTTCGTGCAGACGTGGATCGTCTGTGATAGGGAGAAGGAGGTTTTTGATCGACGGATCTTAGGAGTCAGTAAACCTCTTCTCACCTCTCTAGGCTGGTGATGTTCTATTTTAGGCATTGGATCAAGGGATGCCGCGATGGTAGTGTTTTTGGGGCGGGATTTTGGAACTTTTGGCACCAAGGAAAAGATTTTCCTACTCGGGTAAGTATCCCCTCACCTGCAGTATAAGTGCTTACGATGTAATGTTGTATGCTTGATTTTGAACGAAAGAATCTAGAACTATGTGTAGAAGGTTCGGCTAATAGGATTAGAGAAATTATTCTTGTTGAAATTCTTCCACGTTATGCATGTTAGATGATGATTTCTATTTATGTTAGCTTAATTTTCCTTATGTCACTACCTTATGCCATGTTAAATTGTACTCATGCCGATTTATGCTATGCTACATGCTTATGTTTTCACCTATGTTAGACATGACTCACGTATATGAAATGTCTAAGAAATGTTTCCCTAAGAGTGGGGACAAGAACACTCTTTAGGATAAAGAACATGTATGTTATTTTACTTTATGCATGGCTTGTACGGGGCTAACAAGGTCCATAGGATGGGCTCCAAGGTTGCCCCTAGGTCGACGGATATAGTACGGACCTAGTAACCTAGTAGGTTCGGGATTAGCTTCCTCGGATCTATTTAGGATGTGCGCGAATGATGTATGTGGTACAATGTCGGGCCCAATATGTTGAGATTATGTTTAAGTATATAAACTATATGTTTTCAAAGAGCATCCTGCATATACCATTTTATGTTCATCGAATTATCATGTTTAGAGACAATGTACTGTTGCGATGAAAATGCTATGTTTATGTTCTTTTCCTAAATTGATCATGTCTCTACTTTAAATAAATGTCGTGCTCATATGTTGTTTAAACGAACATGTCATTACTTTATGCTTAATTCATGATGCATGTTTTTGTGAGTAGGAAAGGACCTTACTAAGCCTATGTGCTTAAAGTTTACTTTCCTTGTACTACTAAAAAGGGCAAGGAATGGATAAATTAAAGGGAGCAGCAGGAGAGGCAAAGATGTGTGTGGCAGTGTCATGGTGGACGAGATCATTTTTCATATACGGACTTATGCATGATTTTCAGTTTATGTGTAAACGTTTAGGAGACGTTAATGCTTTCTATGGTTGTTACTCATGTTTATTTTTATGAACCTTGAAATGGTTAATACATGTTTAGTTAAATAAATTGCCAAGTCCTTTTGCCATGATTAAATTGTTGGGTTGATTGGGTTAATGTAATTAGAGTTAAAAGTTGTAAAGTTTTTAAATGCTTCCACTGTTATATGCATGAATGTATGATCGCATAGCGCCGCCGCCCGTCTATAGGATGTGTGTTAGGAGGACGGGAAGGGCAGGCATTACATGTAATATACAAAATGGAGCGGTGGAAAGTCCACTTGTAAACGAAGTTACGAGAAGGGTGCCGACGACACATGGTGGTGAAAGGAAGGGCTTGGAGAAGCCGCTAGCCCTAGGTTGACCGTCCGATCTTCTCATTTGCTTGAGAAGATCGTAAAAGGGTCATGACCACATCACAGTTAATTATATATATATATATATATTTGATTTTGCTTGTATGTATGTGATGCATGCTAGTATAATAATGTTTGTATGTATATGATGCATGCTAGGATATTTTTCTTGTATGTATATGATGCATGCTAGAATAATGCTTGTATGTATGTGATGCATGCTAGTATAGAATAATAAAGGCCTCAATGCGTATATGATACACATTACGATTAGATTAGATCTTAATCGAATCAACTCGTAAATGCCTACCAAGTCCTTGATACCCATCACTACCTCGATCATTTGTAGTTGTTGAATCTGCCAAAGTAGAACAACGCATATTATCTTGGTAGGGTGCGGAGGGACAATCTTGGTCCCGTCTATCACGGCTTGGGTTAGAGTAAGCTCAATTAGATTGAGTAAAACTAGTTAACTCAATTGGATCGAGTAGAACTATAGGCATATTCCAACCGTTGGAAAGATAGGATAAGATCGAATTTACACTAAATCTTGGACGATTTAGCCAAAGCTAACTCAAGGTCTTTTGTAAATGTGGGTCTTGATCGTATAAACAAGAGTTGCATAGAGATGTAATTGGTAATGTGTTACCCACCGATCATACTAAGTCTTGGGCGATTTATCCAAAGCTAACTCAAGGCTTAGTATGATGTGGATCTTGTCCCGCAGGAATTATAGCTAGTTTGTATGAATCTAGTAATGTGGTTTGACCACATTCATAACTCGATTCTACAAAATTCCTATAATTCAGTGGGAGTATCATTTGATTAAAGGCCTAATTAAATGATAAAAGGAATATGATATTAATTCTCTGCATTGTATGTTGTAGATTACTATGTCGACAAACATGAACACTCTCTCTCTGCATTCTGTCCTTGAGAAGGACAAGCTCAATGGATCAAATTTCCTGGACTGGTACAGGAACCTGAGAATCGTACTCACCCAAGAAAGGAAATTGTATCTACTGGAGCAGCCCATTCCAGAGGCACCTTCTGCCACTGCCTCGCGAGCTGACAAAGATGCTTACAAAAAGCATCAACATGATTCATTAGATGTGTCATGTCTAATGCTCGCGACCATGAACTCTGAGCTTCAGAAGCAACACGAGTTCATGAATGCTTATGATATGGTTGAACATATTCATCAACTATATCAAGGACAAGAAAGGCACGAGAGATATGAAGTCTCTAAGGCATTGTTTGGTTCCAAAATGCAAGATGGGACTCCCGTAGGTCCATATGTACTCAAGATTATTGGGTACGTAGAAAACCTACAGAGATTGGGATTCCCCCTTGGCTAAGAGCTGGCCACTGACTTGATCTTGTAGTCATTGCCACAAAGCTACAATCAATTTGTCATGAATTATGACATGAATGAAATTGATAAGCCACTGCCTGAGATGCTCAGCATGTTGAGAACTATTGAGCTCAACCTTAAGAAGGGAAAATCTGTTGGTGCAATCAGCCCAGGTTGACTCGAGTTTGACTCGAGTAGTACCTTGATAGTATTTTGATGATAGACAAAACTCATGACATGGGATTGTCATGGGAACTCCAACATGGGGTTGGCATGGAAAATCCAAGCATTGAGCTTGGTGTGGAAAAGTCCAAAGCATTGCGAAGCCGTGCGCTTGGTGCTTGGTGAGAAATGCATTGCGAAGCCATGCGCTTAATGCATGTGGGAAGTCTTGAGGACTTGGTAAGTTCACTTGGCTCGTGGTCCTTGAGTCGGTGAAGGATGGCATTGCGAAGCCGTGTGCTTGGTGCATCCGAGGGACCGCCGGACGGGGAGTGAATGGAGTGAGCCCAAAGGAAAGCATACTTTGAGGGCATGAGACGCGAAGGATGGCGTTGCGAAGTTGTGCGCTTGGTGCATCCGAGAGACGTAGGCCGAGGGAAGAGAGCTTTGGTGGGGAACTCCATGAGGGATAAGGTGGACTTGGCTAAGTGGCTAAGACTGAGTGTCGAAGGCTCAAACTTGATGTTTGAGGGTTTACCCGACGGTCGGATGCTCAAACAACTTGGTGTTTGAGATTTTGTCTAACATCAGTCGACTGACATAGGTGCCAGTCGACTGCTCTAGGTCGTATGGGTTCGGTGAGCAATGTAAGTCCGGTGTCGATCACATTGCCACGGAAGGCAATGATCGCTGACATAATCGATCATTATTCGCTACTGCACGGGCACAGAATGGAGTCGAGCTCGCCAGCACTCGACTGATAGGGACAAGTCGACTGATGGGTGCCATCAGTTGACTAATGTGTGATCCGTTGGAACTTAACCAACGTGGATCTGTCCGTTGTGAGACAATGGCTACAGGACCAATCAACTGATGGTAACGATCAGTCGACTGATGTGTGCGAAATTAGCTTGATGCAGGTTATAAATGGAGCTCAAGAGAGAGGATTTCACCAAGGCTTTTTGAGGTGACTTTAGAGGGGAATTGCTGTTGCATTCCAGACCTTCAAGAGCAAGCAAAAGCAAGCAACAAGAAACCAATCAAAACAATTGTGTAAAAGTTCTCTTTTGTATTATCTTTGTATTTCTTGTTGTATTTCATATTGCTTGTTGTAATAGCTTGTGAGAGGTTTCTCCACCTCCGACGTGTAGTCGAGAAGGAGTTTAGTTAGTGTCGTGCGCATAACTAGAGCTCGGTGAGCTCGCCCGTGGAGTAGGAACCTTTCAATTCCGAACCACGTATATGTTTGTGTATTGCTGTTGATTGTTATGTGTTGTTAGTATTATTATTATCATTGTTATTCTGCTGCGCTAACAACAATCGTAGACAAGCAACGCAACAAGAACGAGCGAATTACGTTATCCAACGAAAGAGGGCTATTCACCTTCCTCTAGCCGGCCAATCGATCCCCCACAAGTGGTATCAGAGCCGAGGTCGCTATTCAAGGATTAACCGCCGCGAGAGCACTATAAGATGGCTGGCTACAACCTTCAACCACCAAAGTTCGATGGAGATTTTCTATGGTGGAGAAGAAAAATGGAGGTATACCTAGAAACCGATTTTGATTTTATGCTAATCTTAGAAAACGGTTTCGAATTGCCTAGGAATGAAAGAAATAGGCAAATTGAGAAGTCAAGGTGGACCGAAGACCAAATCAAGGACTTCGAGACAAATCGCAAGGTAATCGAATTACTTAGTGATTTGATTCCTAACAACATTTGGTCTTGGTTGGGTAATTATAGGGATGCAAAGGAATTATGGGAGAAGATAATGAAATTCCAAGAAAATTCCCAACTGGCACAAGTAGAGGAAAATGCTGAGGAAGAAGCACCCACAACTTTTGAAGATGTTGATGATTTAGTGGAGACCTCCACCTCTAGCATTGAGGGGGAGGAAAGGGTGTCTATTACGGAGCAAGATCAAGATGAAGCTTCTACCTCCGGAAGAAGTGAAGAGGCCTCCACCACCTCCCTAGGTAACTCGTGTATTATAATTAATCGTAAAGATTATATAATTTGTTTTGAGTGTAGGGAGAAAGGGTATTACAAAAGTAAGTGCCCAAAATTGGCTATGGAGAAGGTATCGGCACCAAAAACTCAAAAATCAAAAGATGTCAGAGTCCCCACAACTAGAAGCAAAGAGCACATTGTATGCTTTAAATGCAATCAAAAGGGGCACTACCGAAACCAATGCTCTAGGGGGAGGAAGAAAGGGCAAGAAGTTGTATCTCAAGTAGGGGGAGCTTCAAAAGCTAACCCTAAGGTACATTTAGTTAATGCACCTTCAATTCCTAGAATTAAAAAGCATGCTAAGAATTATTTTAGTTCGCTTGCAATTATAAATGAAAAGCATGCTAGGAGAAACAATAAGGTTTATTGCTTAGGTGCTAAGCATGTTAGTTTCTCTAAGGATAAACCTAGGACCTATAATACTAGACCAATCCTTCCTAGGGAGTTAATTAGGAGATTTGAAGAAAACTTGGGCATTAACCCCAAGAAATCTAGGCATATGCCTAAAAGGAAAAAACAATTCCCAAAAACCTAATGAAAAGTCAAAATTGGGAAAATTAGAGCTAGAAAACCAAGCCTTAAGATCAAGGCTAGAAAAATTGGAAAAGACCTTAGCAATTATCTCAAATTCGGTTAAGGGGTCTAATGTTCAAAAGTCAAGACCTAGGAAACAAGAAATGTCTAAGAGCAAGAAAGGTTTGGGTCACAAACCTATGTCCTAGCATAATGTTCCATTTAATTATGGAACCACACCTAGGTCTAGAAAAACCAAGGCTAATAGGGAAGTTATCCCTAAGACTAGCCATGGTGTGTGCTTAGTGGCTATGACCTCAAAGAAATCAAATGTAGCCACTAGGAAGGTCAAAGGAGGATTCACCCCTAGAGTTGACCTAGGAAAGACCCAAAAAACTATGGTTTTAAAGCCTAAAAGGGTCATTAGGAAGGTATCTAGGGAAGTTATCCCTAGAGAATACCTTGTTAACCCAAGGAGCTCCAATAGATATTGGGTTCCTAAAAGCGTGATCGATACACGCTAAATGGGTTAGGGTGTGTCAACTCTAAGTGGATGGGTAGTTAACCTAACCATAGTAGAGTTGACACATTAGGATGTGTCAATGTGCTTGAGAAGTTAAAAATGATTTAAATTGGCACAATTAGGTCTTAGAGGTATTGGTGTGCCTTTTTGGGTTTATGGCACACTTGGAAGATAATGGTTTTAAGGCAAAACGGAATTAATCCTAGAAATGGCAATTTGGATTCAACACTTAGGTATTCTATACCTTAGTATATTTTATTTGCCATGATTTGTTTGTCTTGCCATGTCATGACATCATTCTCATTTATATCTATAAAAATGTCATGATCCTGTTTAGAATTATTTTTAGATGTCATGTATGCTTAGATGTCTCTCACATGCCATGACATCATGGTTTTGGCATATGTTTTTATCTATATTATATTTTTGCCATAATAATCTTCATGCATATAACTAAAATGAAATTAAGGACTATGGCATGATTTGATGGGAATCAATATTATTGCCAAGAAATATGCATGAAACCATTAAAAGATCAAAACTCCACATCTCACTAAAAACTTGACTTGTATGTGTTTTACACATCTAGATACAAGTGAGATGTCTAGGAAAAAGAAATTAAAGGTTTCAAAAATATTTTGAAAAATCTTGGTGAAGTATATCTTTTGATAGCTATCACCATTGAATGGGATGATACAAAGAGGGCTCTTTATTGAAGCTTTTTCATAACTTTTGGACTTTGTGTCAATCTCTTAATTTAGTGGGTAAAATAATTTTTAAATATTTTTCACCCATAGTGTTTATGATAAGTAATATACATACCAAATTTCAAGATTTATCAACTTATGTATATTTACTTATGTATTTCAGAAATTCATTTCTGAAATGATGAAAACTTCAAATGCAGTTATCAATTGACTACCAGGGCGGCCAGTCGACTGATGGTAAGTCCAGTCAACTGGTATCTGACGGAGTCGACTGGCAGAGGTTGATTTTGGATAAATCTTGTTGGTTAGGCCCATGTTCAGCTAGGTTAAGGTCCCCTAATCACTCCTAACCCTAGGATATGCTTGGGAGAGCATTAGAGCGGGTGGAAATCCATTGGATATGGATTAGGAGAAGGGTTTAGGGAGAGTATCAATTTTAAGGTAGATGAAAGTTCATTGTTGAACTTTGCCTTAATTTTGATTTGTTAAATTTCCTATTGGCTTAGGGACTCTCCAAGGACATTGTTGGTGCAATGGTCAAGGGGGAGCAAGCCTCTAGGGGGAGGTATCCATCATGGGAAGATGGATGTGTATTTCCTCATGGGAGGAAAATTTGGGTTGCCTCTCTTTAAGTGATATGAGATCACTAGTAAGATTGTAGGCATGTGTTCCTCCAAGAGAGAGATTGTAAGATCTCATTGGGATATGAGACATTCATACCCTTGGGGAGGACCTTTTTGATGTAATGTCAAAAAGGGGGAGAAGTTACCAAGTTACCAATTAGGTTTGGAATTCTCATTTGGGGATGTGAGAATTGCCAATATGGGAGAATTGGTAGACTTGAAATGGTGGTTTTGTCAATCATCAAAAAGAGGGAGATTGTTGGTGCAATCGGCCCAGGTTGACTCGAGTTTGACTCGAGCAGTACCTTGATAGTATTTTGATGATAGACAAAACTCATGACATGGGATTGTCATGGGAAAGTCCAACATGGGGTTGGCATGGAAAATCCAAGCATTGAGCTTGGTGTGGAAAAGTCCAAAGCATTGCTAAGCCGTGTGCTTGGTGCTTGGTGAGAAATGCATTGCGAAGCCGTGCGCTTGGTGCATGTGGGAAGTCTTGAGGACTTGGTAAGTTCACTAGGCTCGGGGTCCTTGAGTCGGTGAAGGATGGCATTGCGAAGTCGTGCGCTTGGTGCATCCGAGGGACCGCCGGATGGGGAGCGAATGGAGTGAGCCCAAAGGGAAGCATACTTCGAGGGCATGAGACACGAAGGATGGCGTTGCGAAGCCGTGCACTTGGCGCATCCAAGGGACGTAGGCTGAGGGAAGAGAGCTTCGGTGGGGAACTCCATGAGGGATAAGGTGGACTTGGCCAAGTGGCTAAGACTGAGTGTCGGAGCCTCAAACTTGATGTTTGAGGATTTACCCGATGGTCGGATGCTCAAACAACTTGGTGTTTAAGGTTTTGCCCAACATCAGTCGACTGACATAGGTGGCAGTCGACTGCTCTAGATCATATGGGTTCGACCAGTGTTCGGTGAGCAGAGCAGTTGATCGATCGCCATGGGAGGCGGTCATTATGATCGATCATTGCTAATGGGTAGCAATCATTATTCCTGCACGAGCAGCACGGAATCAGTCGAGCTCACCAGCACTCGATTGATGGGGGCCATTCGACTGATGGGTGCCATCAGTCGACTGATGTGTGATCCGTTGGAACTTAACCAACGTGGATCTGGCCGTTGTGAGACAACGGACTCTGAGGATACGATGGTCGTGATGGTCACGATCGATCGTTATAAATAGAGCTCAAGAGGGAGTATTTCGCCAAGGCTTTTTGAGGTGACTTTGGAGGGGAATTATTGTTGCATTCCAGACCTTCAAGAGCAAGCAAAAGCAAGCAACAAGAAAGTGATCAAAACAATTGTGTAAAAGTTCTCTTTTGTATTGTCTTTCTATTTCTTGTTGTATTTCATATTACTTGTTGTAATAGCTTGTGAGAGGTTTCTCCACCTCTGACGTATAGTCGAGAAGGAGTTTAGTTAGTGTCGTGCGCATAACTAGAGCACGGTGAGCTCGCCCGTGGAGTAGGAACCTTTTAGTTCCGAACCACGTATATGCTTGTGTATTGCTTGTGATTGTTATGTGTTGTTAGTATTATTATTATCATTGTTATTCCACTGTGCTAACAACAATCGTAGACAAGCAATGCAACGAGAACGAGCGAATTACGTTATCCAATGAAAGAGGGCTATTCACCCCCTCTAGCCGGCCGATCGATCCCCCACAAAATCTGACTCCATTTTGATGGTGCAAAAGAAGAAAGGCAAGGGCAAGCCTAAAGGTAAGGGAAAGTCCCAAGCCAAGGGTAAAGGCAAAGAACATAAACCCAAAGGAGGGGTGGCCAAGGAAGGGGCTTGCATCCACTGCAAGGAAGCTGGACACTGGAAGCATAACTACAAAGCTTACCTGGAAGATCTTAAGAAGAAGAGAAGTGAGACTTCTACTTCAGGTATAAATATTATAGAAGTCAATCTATCTATTTCTTCATCATGGGTATTAGATACCAGATGTGCATCTCACATTTGTACCAATGTGCAAGTGCTGAGAAATAGCAGGGCATTGACAAAGGGCGAGTTGGACCTACGAGTAGGCAATGGAGCAAGGGTTGCTGCTGTTGCTGTAGGAACTTATGATCTATCTCTGCCCTCTGGGCTTGTACTAGAATTAGATGAATGTTGTTATGTGTCTGCCTTAACTAAGAACATCATTTCGGTTTCTTGTTTGGACAAGAAAGGATTTACATTTATTATAAAGAACAAATGTTGTTCAGTTTATTTAAATTATATGTTCTATTGTAGTGCACCTCTAATGAATGGACTCTACTTTCTAGACTTAGAGAGCCCTATCTATAACATAAGTACCAAAAGGTTCAAGTCAAATGAGTTGAACCAAACCTATCTCTGGCATTGTCGCTTAGGTCACATAAATGAGAGTCACTTATCTCAGCTCCATAAGGATGGGCTGCTAGACTCATTTGATTTTGAATCATATGAGACATGCGAGTCTTGCCTTTTAGGCAAGATGACCAAGACTCCCTTTAGTGGACATAGCGAAAGAGCAACGGACTTGTTAGGACTTATACATAGTGTTGTATGTGGCCCTTTCAATGTTGCTGCTAGAGGTGGTTATAGGTACTTCATTACATTTACTGATGACTTTAGTAGATATGGTTATGTGTATCTGATGACACATAAATCAGAATCCTTTGAAAAGTTCAAAGAATTCAAGAATGAAGTATAAAACCAGCTTGGCAAGAGTATTAAGATACTTCGATCAAATTTTGGTGGTGAATACCTTAGCCATGAGTTTCGTGACTATCTAGCTGAGAGTGGGATTCTATCCCAACTCACTCCTCCTGGAACACCACAGTGGAATGGTGTATCCAAAAGGAGGAATCATACCCTATTAGATATGGTACGATCTATGATGAGTCACACAGATCTTCCTATATCTTTTTGGGGATATGCTCTAGACACAAAGTGTTGTGGGTGATGAGATTATTGCACAAAGAGTTGTACAACAACCACCTGTTCATGTAGACCTACCTTTTCGCAGGTCTGATAGGGTACGTCGTCAGCCTGAGAGATACTCATTTCTCTTATCTGACCATGATGACGTTATGCTCATTGAGAATGAGCCTACCTCGTATCAGGAAGCTGTGATGAGCCCAGATTCCGAGAAATAGCTAGAGGTCATGAGATCCGAGATCGAATCCATGTACACCAACCAAGTATGGACTTTGGTTGATCCACTTGAAGGGGTCAAACCCATTGGGTGTAAGTGGGTCTTAAGGAGAAAAACTGACATGGATGGACTTACGCATACCTATAAGGGTCGATTGGTGGCTAAAGGTTTCAAGCAAATTCATGGTATTGACTATGATGAAACCTTTTCTCCAGTGGCGATGTTTAAGTCCATTCGGATCTTGCTTGCTATTGTAGCATACCACGATTATGAGATCTGGCAGATGGATGTCAAAACCGCATTTCTGAATGGAAACTTACTCAAGGATGTGTACATGACACAACCTGAGGGTTTTGAAGATCCACAGCATACTGGGAAAGTATGCAAGCTGCAAAGGTCCATTTATGGGATAAAGCAAGCTTCTCGAACCTGGAATCTTCGATTCGATGATGCGATCAAATATTTTGATTTCATCAAAAATGAAGATGAACCCTGTGTCTACAAGAGGTTTAATGGGAACACAGTTGTCTTCCTTGTATTGTATGTGGATGACATACTACTCATTGGGAATGACATCCCTTCGCTACAGTCTGTGAAGACTTGGTTGGGGACGTGCTTCTCAATGAAGGACTTAGGTGAAGCAGCTTGTATTCTAGGCATCAAGATCTATAGAGATAGATCTAAGAGATTGCTTGGCCTAAGTTAGAGTACATACATTGATACGGTATTACTACGGTTTGCCATGCAGAATTCCAAGAAGGGACTTTTGTCGATGTCACATGGTGTGAGTCTTTCAAAGACTCAAAGTCCCTCTTCTAGAGAGGAGAGAGACCACATGGATAAGATCCCTTATGCATTTGCTATAGGATCTATCATGTATGTGATGCTGTGTACTCGTTCTGATGTCTCGTATGCTTTGAGCATGACGAGTAGATACCAGTCAGATCTAGGTGAGTGTCACAGGATAGCAGTCAAGAATATTCTTAAGTACTTGAGAAGGACTAAAGAATATTTCTTGATATTTGGAGGTGATGAGGAGCTAGATGTAAAGGGTTACAGCGATGCCAGCTTCCAAACTGACCAGGATGATTATAGATCACAGTCAGGGTTCATGTTTTGCTTGAATGGTGGCGCTGTGAGATGGAAGAGTTCCAAGTAGGACACAATTGCTGACTCTACAACAGAGGCCGAATATATCGGTGCTTCCATCTCATTCAAGAGATTATCGATAGAGGAGATGTGAAGATTTGCAGAGTACCCAAAGAGGCTAACATCGCAGATCCCTTGACCAAGGCTTTGGCACAGAAAAAGCATGATGGTCACACTAGGTCATTGGGTATTAGATACTACGGTGATTGACACTAGTGCTAGTGGGAGATTATTAGTGAAAGCCCTAGAGCCAATCATGTGATGATTGTTGTATGGACTTTATTGGATCATATTCCTATTTATACAGGCATGGTTATTATATTTACTTGTATTGGTGCCAAATAACTAAGTATAATAACGTCCTTGAGTAGTAGGTTCTTATCTATATCAATCGATTGGTAGAATCGATAATGATATGATATAGAGAACACTACTCTTAATCATTCCTAGTCAAGTATTAACATTCAGGGACAATGTTAATGCGTAGAGACTAGCATGTAGGTCAACTCAATGACTTGATCTCACAAGTCATGGATATTAGTTATCAAGTTGACACATGGGTATACATTAGAGAATGTATACTGAATGACCCACCATGAGAAAGTATCCTGGATCGTTATATGAGTGTCATATACTTTCTCATGTGACTATTAGTATGACTATTAGTCCTTAGACCTGAAGTCACCATGGTTCCCTACATAAGAAGTTGCATACTTTGGCTTCGTCAAACGTCACCCGTAAATGGGTGGACTATAAAGGCGATTACTAGGTATGTAACAAATTATGCGGAGGGATATGAGTGATATAGATGAGATCTATCCCTCTTATATGATGGGAGTGACATCGTTATTCTTGATAGAGTGAGACCACGAAGTGCATGACCATGCTCAAATGAGTCAATAAGAGATATTGAGCTCATTTGATTAGAGTGAGTCTACTTGGAGTTCAAGATATAGATTGTACCGAGAATGACACGGTCTATGCCTCGATTGGTCAATCTAGATGTCAAGGATAGAGGGGCATTGTCTCATATTGTGAGAGTCACAATTAGTAGTCACAAAGGTGATGTTGGAGCTCAACATTCTTGTAACTTGGGTAGCAATGATGTGTTGCTAGATATCGCTCATTGCTTATGTTCCTAAATCGATTTAGAGATATTGCCAACGTTACAAGAACCTATAGGGTCACACACAAAGGGCAATTAGATGGAGATTAGGTTCATATGATGAACCATGAGGATTAGGTTCATGGGATGAACCAAATTGGATTAAGAGTAATCCAAATTAGACTAATTGAGTTGGACTCAATTTGATTCAAGTGTTGAATGAGTCTAATTTAGATTTGATTCATCAAATCAATTTAAATTAATGAATAGAGATTCATTAAATTAAAATTGACTTGAAACAAAATGGTTGGATTTGATCAACCATGGGAGATAAGAGATCATGTTTGACTTGACTTGAGAGGGAAGATGAAAGGTCAAGTTTGACTTGACCAAATGTCATGTCATGATGATGACTTGGCATGGATGGCCAATGATGATGCTCCACATCATCATTGACTTATCATGTGGTGTCACCTCATGAGGGAGACCAAGAGCCATTGGCTCTTGGAGTTACATGCATGCATGTAACCCCCCAAGTCATGAAGTGGCCGGCCACTCCATTTGATGGATGAATTCATTTTGTGAGTTACTAGAACTTCATCTTCTTCCTTGGATCATCCTCTCTAGCTCCCCTCTCCTCCTTGGCCGAACCATCCAAAGGGTGCTAGCAGACTCAAGGTTGTGTTTTCTCCACCTATTGCTTGTGTGGATACCAATAGAGGAGTGTGCACATGACACTCTCGAGTTCCGGCGAAGCTTTCGGACGAGCGGGATAAGCGAAGGGCATCGCTACGAGGGTAATACTCTCAACTTCTAGATCTAAGGTAGATCTAGGTTTACTTAGCACATACATATTTTTATTTTAATATATCTTCGCACGGATCCATGGCCGGACTTCCGGGGTTTCCGCAACGCAAAAAGTTGTATTTGCGGCTCGGAAAGTACAACAAATGGATGGCTCAGATCAATCAGATCTCATCGAATGGTCAGGATTAAACATATCTGAACCCTTGATTAAATTTCCTCTAATCTTGATGAAGGGCTCAAATTCTTCCAACTTAAAATGCCCATTATGACCATTCGATGAAGTCATATTTGATCTAACTTGAGTCTAGTCCAGTGGCTCATCTCGATCTCCTACAATTAAAATGTAAAATTTGCATATAAGTACAAAATTTAGGAAAATTTATAATAACGTCCAAAAGATGATCCAACTCATAAAACATGCAAATAATCAATAATCAAACACACGAGAAGATTAAAACAGTGATATTAAGGACCAAAATAATGCAATAAAATGATAGTGATCATGCTCTTACAATGCCAAAGCTCCAACACCGTCATAACGCCGACGCGATGTCAAGCTTTCATCTTCTTTGTCTGCAACAGCAGTAAGTAATATTTTTGTTTACTGTATTCTTTGTTTTAATCATAACGAGGTAAGATAGGCTTATTACCTCACCCTCATACTTTCGGTTTTGTGTTTGTTGTCTCCTACCTCCAACGAGGAGGAGACCTTATAGTAGATTGCCCCTTCATTCTCGGTCAAGGATCACGGGGCCTTAGAGTAGTAACCACTGAGTTGTGAACTAAGTAAAAATAAACTTGTCCTTTTTATTTTTTTCTCTGTGCTTGTTCATATATCGAACGAATGAAAAGATAAGTTTTACGCTCGTATATACTTCTCACACTCACACACATATATATACATAAATATATGTATATGTATATATATATATATACAAATGCCCTCACACATGGCAATGCAAATGCATGGTCATGTCTGCACACCCCACTCACTACCATGACCCCAGTGTGGCCTAGGTGGCACGACATGATAACTATCGCAACTCAACAACAACCACTCCTCTCGAGTGGCTGAGTGGGCAGTATGAATAAGTAGCAATAAGCTAAAGAGTTATAAGCTACACAACACGGGTCCTTGCTGCTGGCCACTACGATTGACACTACCCATGAGTGGTCGAGTGTCATACACCCAGGACAACTGCACACAACTCCAACTACCACTATCAATAATGGTCGAGTGTGGCACAACAAATGAACTTCCTTCACACCAATTACTACTACGATGAGTAACAGTGGAGGTAGGATGACTGACGACCCTGTCAACCACAAGGGAGACCAAGTCACCAGCATGCATGCAAATGGAATGAATGCACAACCACACATACGCACACCCACAACACACTCTCTATCCCTCAGAGAGTCATATACAACTAACCATCGGCCATGCTAGGACTTCTAGTCCGTAGCGGCACACCGTCGACACCCACACTACCATGTACAGACATATGATTCGTAATAGTTATACAATGAAAGGTAAGATGATACAACAACCAACTCTACATTAAGGACATCACCCATCTCCGGATGATTGTTCCATATGACATGAGTCAAATCAACATCTATACTCAGCTACACCCCCCATCGTTAAGCATCTAAAGACCTACAAGCCATAGCATCGGTAATTTATAGAAACGATGAACGAAAATGATGACAACAATAGTATATCTCAAAGTGCAAAGACTAAGTATCAAGCACATGATTAAATAAGAGTGGAGTCAAGGTAAAGGTCATCATCAACATAAAACTCATGCACCAAGTTTAAGCATCTACTTAACCAGGGTAGAATATTACCCACCTGATACGAAGACTTATCTTAGAAGCTCCACATCCAAAAGGACTATTCCGAATCAAGGTCCCAACTCCTTGATCCAATCTGAAACAACTAGTTAAACTGTAAACCAATAGACCTCTACAGACATATCAATCTTAATTCATCAACTATTCCAAACCAAAATAGAAATAGAGCAAGATTTTCCCAACCGTATAAGCCTAAATCACTGAATAATCTCCTTGGATGATCACAGAACATACCATGCTACCTCGGTGCTGCTACTTGAGAAAATGATTACTGCTACTGGTTGATGCTTCTTGAGTTGAGACAATGCAGAATAGAGGACAGCCAGGTATCTGCTCACAGCAGAGATACCTAAAAGAGTAGCAGCTGAAAGAGGACCCAGAGACAGTGGTGATCGACCTCAATCGGAATAGGTAGAACATGATCTGCATGCAATCGATCTCAATCATAGCTGATCAAAATAGCCAAAAGCTAGGGCATCGTGTGACCAAGCTCAATCGACGGTAATGGAGTAGTGACCACAATGGAAGAGAAAGGAAGAGAGCTTGAAATCAAGATCGAGATTAGGACAAGGAAAACTCAGGCGACGACAAACAGAGCTTGCAAGGAATGGGAACGGATCAGCCGACTGCAGCAGATGGAGGAGGTGACCATAAGCTCTCAGCGACTGGTGTTGGCCAGAAAACGGCTGGTGCTAGCCGATCGTGGCAACGGTTGCGTGTAGTGGCGCATGGGCAGAGGTGCTACAGTGGGAGGGCACTGAGGCAGAGGAAGGTGGCGCATGCGGCTAGCATCTCGCCGCTACCTGGGCACAGGGAAGAAGGTGGCAGCGATGTCGTCTGACTGAGGTCGAAGGCACGGGCACAAGAATGCCCCAGGTGGCGACGGCGGCTCGAGGAAGAAAAGGCGACGGTGAGAAATCGGGAGGGAGAAAATAAACAGCGAAAGTAAAGTCGGGAGAAAGAAAAGGGCAAATCGGGAGAAAAATAAAGAAACTCAAACCTAGGTTTTCTTTATATAATTTAGGTTAATTAACTCTATTAATCCCTCAACTATAGATAATCTAAACAAATTTTAATAAATCCCATTAAATCTTCCCCATAAATTCATAGAAATTCCATTTAAATCCAAATAAATTTCTAAGAAAATTTCCAAAATATTCTAGTGGGTATTTTATTTTCATTTATTTTTTTTTCTGGTATCTTACACTAGAGGTGGAGGCTTCTTCTACTTCTTCCAACGATCCGAAAGTTGACTCCTCTTTAACTTCCGAATCCTCACTTTCTTGTGAGGATGAGCTTTCTTCTTCTTCGGGCTCTCTCTCTACTTTAGCCATGGATGGTTCTTCATGGAGCATGGCCAATTTTTCCCATAGCTCCTTGGCATCTAGAAATTCACCTAACCTAGACACAATATCGTTAGGTAATGAATTTAATATCAATTGCATTACCTTATCACTTCTTTCGAAGGCTTGGACTTGCACTTTGGTCCATCTCTTCTTCTTGAGGTATCCACTTTTTGGACCCCTTGGGACTTTGAATCCCTTCATTAGGATGATCCAATCTTCGAAATCCATCATGAAGAAGTTCTCCATCCGTGCCTTCCATTGTTCGAACCCTTCTTGTCCATAGAAGGCATATGGGATTTGGGTGTTGATGTCCCATCCCAATTTTTCTTCAAACTCCATCTTATTCGTCACCCTCTAGTGGGGCTCTCTTGGCGGTTAGTCCAAATGAAGAGTGGCCTCGCTCTGATACCACTTGTTAGAGATTTGACCTTCGCTAGAGGGGGTGAATAGAGTGTCGTACATCGCATGATGGAACTCGATCGTTCATCTCTACAATCGTTGTTACCAAAGTGGAATATAGAAATACAAATGTAGAAACAAATACATGCACAACACAAGCGATATAACGTGGTTCGGAACCTTAGGGTTCCTACTCCACGGGACAAGCTCAACGAACTCTAGTGATGACAACACCACTAATAAAACTCCTTCTCAACAACAAGTCGGAGGTGGAGAAACCTCGTACAAAATTACAACAGTAATACAATAGAAATACAACAAGAAAAACTAAGCAATACAAAAAAAACAAGTAAATAACACTTTACACAAGAACTTTGGATTGCTTGCTTGTTTCTTGCTTTGGATTGGCCTTGAAGGTCTGGAATGCACCAGCAATTCCCCTCTAAAATCGCCCCAAAAATCGCTCCCCAAATCCTCCATGAGCTGCTCCTTTTATGCCTGCATCGGGCTGGATTCGCGCTTGGCAATCAACTGCCATAAGACCCTGATCGACTGCCAATGGTACCATTGTGAGACAACGGCTTAATCCACATCAACATCCAAGCCAACGATTACACTGGTAGTCGACTGCCATAACCCAACAGTCGACTGCCAGGGTCATAGCCGACTGACCAGTCGGCTACCGAGCATTCTGCTCCCGTAACCCCGACTAGCAGTCGACTGCCATCCATGGCAGTCGACTGCTCAAGCCATCAGTCGACTGCCCAATGCTGGCAGTCAACTGCCAGGCTATTTCCTGTAGTCGAACACTAGTCAAGTGCGAGCAATTTGACTGGCCATAATCCCAGTTGACTGCTGCAAGTTGACTCGGTTGCCAAGTGTCAAAACATTTGACCAATTGACTGGTCTAAAGCCCCAGTCGACTGTTAACCTCAAACATGAAGTGTAACCCCAAGAATGAGGGCCTCATACTTGCTAGACCACCCTTAGCCTAGACCTAGGCCTTCTAGCCACCTCTGTCAGCCTCACGCCTATCAGATCCCTCCAAGTGATCCATGACTTGTTCATCCATACGCTAACCTTTAGGTGCTTCAATTGGCTATTGTCATGCTAAGTTAGTCTATACTGCTAAGGTAAATTGGCCTTACGCTGCCAAGACTCCCACTTGGACTTTACATGGACAACCATTGGACTTATACTGCCAAGACTCCACCCTTGGACTTTATGCCGCCAATATTACCCCTTGGACTTCCCTTGCCAACCCATGTTGGACTTTCCATTTGCCAAGACTCAAGCTTGTACTTTTTCTTGCCAAGACCCATACTTGAACTTTCCATGCCAAGTACCTGTGACTTGGACTTTCCCATTGTCAAGTGTTCCACTTGGACTTTCCATGACAAGTACACAAGACTTGGACTTCTCCATCATATTGTCAACCCTATGTCAAATATATAGTCAAATAATGGTAAAAACCATTGTCAAACATCAAAATATCACTCGAGTCAAACTCGAGTCTGGTCAATCATGACCCAGGTCGATTATACCAACAATCTCCCCAAAACATTGTCAAACATCAAAATGTTACTCAAGTCCAACTCGAGTCTGGTCAATCGTGACCTAGGACTATTGCACCAACATTGAGCTCTGGACTAACTACACTGACCATCCCTACTGAACTCAAGAAATGCATATGTCAGTTGAGAAATACAAAGGCTACTTGAGAACTGCACATACTACTCAATATTAACACTTCACATAGCAGAGCTCTGGATCAACTACACTGACCATCCCTACTGTGCTCGTGAAATACATAAGTCAGTCGAGAAACACAAAGGTTGCTCGGGAACTACATAAACGACTCAAAAAGTACACATACTGCTCAATACTGACCTAATCTAGATCAACATGGTGACTATCCCTACTAAGCTGAGAAATATATGTGCAGCATGGGAAATACATAAATAGCTCAGGAAATACATAAACGGCTCGAGAAATACACAAATGGCTCGGAAAGTGCAAATACTACTCGAAAAACCTCAACTGAAAATCTAGAACCCATCAGTAATAAATGGCCTTTACTCAGGCATTAATGGAGTCTATGTCTCAAAGTCTATATAAAGAGACTCCTTCTTTGGTAGAAATAAGAAGCAAGAGATGCTGACACAGGCGGATAGCGGAATGGGCACTAATTATGGGTAGTTAGAAAAGTGGGAGAGTGATAGAGTCGTAGGAGGAGGGGTTTCGCTAACAAAGAGGGATACCTCTTAGTTTAAATGAAAATAAATATTATTAATCAAAAATTGAATGCCTTATAAGAGCCTAAACCTATGTTTAAATAGGCTTAGAGAAAGACAAAGTTTCTTAAAAAGAAAAAGTCAAAACCCTATCTATATCGAATAAAAAAATAAATAAACTTTAATATAAAAAGTCAAAACCCTATCCAGATCAAAAAATAAATAAACTTTAATAGAAAAAGTCAAAACGCTATCTAGATCGAAAAATAAACAAACTTTAATAGAAAAAGTCAAAACCCTATCTAGATTGAAAAATAAATAAACTTTAATAGAAAAAATCAAAACTCTATTTTAATACATCTAGATCGTGTTTACTGTTAGATGCCCCTGCATCAGGAGCCCTGAGTTAAAAAGAACTGGACCTCGAGTTCAAATTGGACTTTTCTCCTTTTGTATATGGGCTTAAATATTTGACATTGAATACATCCGATGTCTTCATGTGGCTAGGAAGGCGCAACCAGTAAGTATTGTCATTGATTTTTTGTAGGATTTCACAAAGACCCACCTTTCGCTCTTTTAGCTTGTTGTATTCTCTAATAGGGGAAGCGATCACGGGTTAATACAACCTAAACCAAATCTCCAACATCGAAAAGTACATGACGAAGATGATGATCCACTTGCTCCTTGTATTTAGCGTTACTTTTAATTAGGGCTTGCTTTACTTGTTCTTGGATATTTTGAAAGTGCTTACTCATCTCTTATGCTTTATGGTTATGTTGTTTGATGTGAGGGATGAGAGCTAAGTCTAATATGCCAGATGGATTCCGCCCATAAACTATCTCGAAAGGGGTAAATCTAGTAGTTATGTTCTTTGATCGATTATAGACAAACTCTGCTTGAGGTAGTGTCATATCCCACTGTTTTGGCTTAGATCCCACTAGGTACCTTAATAGGTTGTCTAGACTTCGATTGATGATCTTTGTCTGTCCATCTATCTGTGGGCGATAGGTGCTACTGAAATTAATCTTAGTCCCCATTTTACTCCATAAGTACTTCCAAAATTGAATGATGAACTTGGTGTCTCGATCTGAGGTAATAGAATGGAGAATCTTGTGTAGTCGAACCACATCTCTGAAATATAGGTGAGCAATTCGTGTTGCATCCATAGTTTTCCTGCAAGCCAAAAAGTGAGCCATCTTGGAGAACCTATCAACCACTACCAAAATAGAATCTGACACTCTCTGAGTGCGGGGAAGTCCAAGTATAAAATTCATGCTGACGTCCATCCATGAAGCTTTGGGAATATGTAGGGGAGTATATAAACTAGCCTTAGTGGGAGTTCCCTTAGATCGTTGACATATATAACATCATGTCACAAAATGTGTTATGTCACTTCTCAATTTTGCCCAATAAAAATCCGATGATATGAGGGTTAATGTCTTATCATGCCCAAAATGACCTTCATTATGTAATTCTTCCAAAATTTATCGTCTTAGTGAACAATCTGGAATGCATAGTTGTAGTCCTTGTTAGTAATATATGAGAGATGTCCTAAGGCAATCGCCTTATGTATGAACCATTTATATGATAAATGAAGATTCACTATTTGAGTATACATGTTTAATGTATTTGATTGGATCTTAAACTCATTTACTGAATGTCCACGATACGATTCACAGCATGAGAGAATTTGTGATTGGATCACAACTAGTGAGTATCTCTACATGTGTAATTGTGATGTATCGAAATTATCCCTAGTCGATGAATTGATGGATTTGGACACCATCAATTCTGTCGAGACTAGCACGAGGTATACTCCTTGGTGTATCCAAGCAGCTGATTCTCACTGGCTGGAGACATTGTGATGTCCGGAGTTAATCGTGGATGCTAGTTATGGTAACTAGTTCATTGGAGTGACCGGTAGTAAGACTTCATATGGTTCTCTGCATATATAGATATGTCAATGAAGTTCTTACTGTGGCTTAAGTGCGATGTTCCTTTGACTTGCGGTATTCAAGTCATCTTGATCATGGAGACTTATGCTTTGACATCTTAAGCAAACATCTCAGGAGATGTGGACCCGAGATGATTGGGTATAAGTCGAAGTGATCGAAGGTGTTTGAATAGCCTATAAAGGATTCACCACTCCTTGCGAGGAGATGTATACCCATGGCCTCTCGGATTGTTACTAAAGTCTTTGGCCAAAGCATTACATGTTTAGAGTAAAGTACTCTTGATACATGTGGAGTAACTAGAATCCGTAGGACGAGGAAATGATACTTGGGCTAGGTGTGGCGTGAGTCGACCTAGTGAGGGGCTGACACAATAGACCATGTCTGAACCAAGTGGGTATAAGATGAGTGAAGGAATGGGGCACGATTCATTGAGCTCTTGAAGGGTTTTGAAATAGTTCTAGATCAACCGTTGATTTTTTTTTGGTTAATTGGGGATCATGATGTACTACTAGGTGCCACTCATGATCGTTCTATAATTAATGGTTAATTATAGACGGCCAACATAAACCGAGAACCTATTTGGTCACATGCGCTTGAGTGTAATCCAAAGGATTTAAAAGCGAGCTTGAGAATGAGATTCTCGAAGAGAAACTATGTTTGGTTGGACCAAACATAAGCGAGCATGAAATTGTTTGATGCAATGGGCGTGGATGGGCGTCTTATGAAGGCGTAATGGATGGACCAAAATGGTTTGGTTCTAATCCAATGGATAAGAATAAACCAAAGGGTTTGGTTTATTTTAAGCGAATGAACCAAAAGTTGGTTGGTTCGTTTTAACTTAAAATAAACCATTATGGTTTGGTTTATTTTAACTTATCTTAATGGAGCGGGTTAACGGGCTTTATGGATATGATCCATTAACCATTAAGAGAATTAGTTCTCTATAAAAGTGGGCTTAAGGGATTGTTAAACCTAATCCAAAATCAAAACCCTAGCCTCCAGGAGTTGCCGCCCAACGGTTGTGCCAAGCTCCTTGCCGCCCAACGATTGTCTTTGCCGTCAAGACCCTTGCCCGGCGTCAAGCTCGGCCGGTGAACCTCCGGCGACCCTCGGTGATCCTAAAGGTTCGGCATCAAGGTGAGCTTTTGTCTCCTTGTTTTGGCGGCGCCTATCTCCTCCACCAAGCTGTCAGTTTTCTGGACAGCTTCTTCTCTCTCGTCGGGCGTCGTTTGGGCCGGCGGTTGAGTGCTCCGACAGCGGCTAACATACGGGATTTGATCTCCGGTAATCCTCTGAGGTGGAGGGCGAAGGATTCGTCAATTGGTTGTGAATACCTCTCGGAGAAGCAAGTCTTGAGGACTTGTTTTAGGTCGAATTTGGATTCGGATCGTGATCATCTCTCGATCACGTCGTCTTCAACACGAGGCTAGTAACCCGTACGAAGACGAAGCTCGTGGCTTGGCGAAGTCATCCCGAGGAGCTCGGCGTGGATACGGATAGAGACGATTCTTATGAGGATCGTTCCGGTTGATGCCGTTCCCGCTACACGTCATACGAAAGGTATAACGTAGTTTAATTTCCTTTTATTGCAATTTTAATTTACGGTTATGTCTACACTTGTTGTAATAGCATGCGTTTGTTGTGTGTGTTGTAATAAATAGGAGTATTTATTATTTTTATTGCTTCCGCTGTGCTCATGTTTACGAAACATGATCGAACACACCTGCCTTGTGATGCGGAAACCAACGGTGGTATCGAGCGAGTTTGTGTTTCGACATAATCGTAAAATGGTTTTGCGATAGTCATAATGTATTTCTGGAAGTTTTCTAAATTTTGGAAATTTAGAAGTATTTATGGAAATTTTTTCAATTTTGGAAAGTCTAGAAATATTTATGGAAATCTTCCACTTTTGGAAAGTTGGAAGTATTTATGGAAATTTAGATTTTCCATAAATAAAATATTTGATTAGATTCTGGAAATTTGTTTCCTAATTTAATCATGATTTGATTTGGGAAATCAAATCTTAAAATATTTTATTTCCATAAGTAGTTTTAAAGATTTAGGAAATTGGTTTCCTAAATAGATTTTCCTTAATCAAATAATTCCATGAATAAAATATGTGATTAGATTTGGAAATTTGTTTCCTAATTTAATTATGATTTGATTTGGAGAATCAAATCTTAAACATATTTTATTTCCATAAATAGTTATGACATATAAGGAAATAATATACATGACATAATTGTATGCCATGTAATTGCATTAGATGCATAACATTATGTCATGCGTGTCGTGACATGTAGATGTATGCCATGTATGCCATGCCATGTAGATAATAGTTATTTGCATGCAAAGAGGATGAGACATAAAAACCCTTAATCAATATTAAAGCCTACACCTTCCATTAATATGGTTAGAACCAGAGTTCTGTTTCTTGTTTGGGTTGTTGGACTCTCTCCAAGCCCGGCTCGAACATGAATATGTTCAAACCATGGAATAGTTTAATACTAATATGGTAAGAGTCAGAGGTCAATCGTTAGCTTTGGTTGTTGGACTCTCTCCAAGCTGGGCTAATTGGTTGAATGCGCTCTAACCATATTAAAACTATGTCTGATTAATGGGTTGGCTTTAACACCTGGAACATCGGTTTGTTGGACTCTCTCAAGGTCGATGTAAAGGGAGGTGAAGTTGGGTGCTATGCATATGATGCATACTTGTTAATGTGTTAACAACCCGATGTATGTGTGAACATTCAATTAGTTGATAGCACATTGTGATAGTTGCATATACGTGATATGCAATCGGTATAGAAGATACCTACCGTCGTAGTTATGAATGGCTTGTTGGACTCTCTCCAAGGTTGTTCATAACTATGATGGATATCAACCCATTCGGAGATGGACCTACAATCTCGAAGTGATTTTGGGGTTTTGAAATTCAAAAATGAATGGGATTTATAAATGTATATTGATGCATTTTAAAATCATTTTCTCATATATGCTCGTTTGTATTTCTAGGTCAATAAATTGATCATGGCGTCTTTGAATTTGCGCACTATTTTGGATTGAACAAAGTATTGGGCCTAACTTCTGGATTGGCTTAGAAACTGAGAATTGTTCTCAAGGAAAAGCTTGCATATGTCCTTGAAGAGCCTCTTCTGGCCGTCCTAGGGGCGATGCAACTCGGACCAAATGTTGGTCTATCGAAAGCATGTGAGCGGTCTGATTGGCGAGTTGCATCATGCTAGCGATGGTACCCAAGCTGCGAGCGGCATGAGCATATGGATGCTAACACTATGGTCTTCCATCTTCATGAGTTGTTCGATGACAGCGAGATCCGAAAGGTTCGAGGTCTCTAGGCTCCTCTTCACACGAAGATGCAAGAAGGTTCGTCGTAGTCTGTTTGTGCTAAAGATGAGCAGGTACATCGGACTAGCTACCCTCGGTTTTGTGATGGATCATGAGTTAAGTATTGACTTAATTCTGCATTGTTTGCCCAAGAGTTTCTCATTTGTGATGAACTATCGGATGAACAAATTGGAATCCACCATTCGAGCTCCTCAATATCTTTGAAGGCTGTGGAGCCTTACATGAAGCATGAGGAGAAAGCGGTTCTGATAGTTGATTCCTCAAAGAAAGGTTCTAAGAGGAAGGCAAAAGAATGTAGAAGAAAGGAAAGAAAAGGCAAAGAAGGCGGAACGGTAAAGGGCACTTGCCATCAACGTGCAAGGAAGGCCAGCGAAGAAAGCTGCAAGATTTATCTTGAGTCCATGAAGAAGAAGAAGGCATCCGATGCCCCATCCTCTTGGTATCTTCGTTATTGATTGTCATTCTATTTCCTTAGACACTTGGGTATTGGATCTGGGTGTAGCTCACATATATGTAATGACATACATGGGCTAAGGAATAGAAGAAGACTTGTCGAGGGAGTCAAATTTGCGAGTTGGCAATGGAGCAAAGGTTCTTTGCGATGCGCCATCGGAACTTATTTGTTGAAGCTCCTAGTGGACTAGTCTTAGAACTGGACAATTGCTATTATGTTCCTTCTCTAATAAAGAACATTGTTTCTATTTCTCTTAAATAGAAATGGTTTCCATTTAACGTTTAGTAACAATTGTTGTTATATAACTTTGAATGGCGTTCTTTATGGAATTGGAACTTTGAGTAATGGCATTTTATCGTTGGGCGTATCCGGTGACATTTTCAATATCGGCGAGCAACACGTGCTCGAAAGGATAATCACATAGACTCCTATATGTGGCATTGTCGTCTTGGCCATATAAGCAAGAAACGCATGTCCGAATTACACCGATGTGGAATTCGGAATCGCTTGAATTGGATTCATACGATACATGCGAATCATGCTTAAAAGGCAAGATGACTAAGTTACCTTTTACTGGAAAAGGTGAACGAGTGGGAGAGTTACTAGGTCTAATACATACTGATGTATGTGGACCTATGTCAACTCAAGCATTAGGAGGCTATAACTACTTCATTACCTTCACCGATGATCACTCACGGTTTGGGTATGTGTTCTTGATGAAACACAAGTCTGAAGCCTTTGAAAGGTTCAAAGAATTCAGAAATGAAGTAGAGAAACAACATGACAAGAGTATTAAAATACTTGATCGGATCGAGGTGGTGAATACTTAAGTCAAGAGTTTCTTGATTATCTAAGAGACAATGGTATATTGTCTCAATGGACTCCGCCCTATACACCACAGCATAATGGTGTATCTGAGAGGCGTAACCGGACCTTGTTGGACATGGTCAGGTCAATGATGAATCATGCAACTCTTCCCAAGTCCTTTTGGGGCTATGCACTTCAGACAGCTGTTTACTTGTTAAACAGAATGCCTACCAAGGTAGTCTCAACTACTCCATATGAGATATGGAATGATAAGAAACCTCATGTATCTTACTTGAAGATATGGGGTTGTCCTGCTTATGTGAAGCGGACTGTATCAGACAAATTGGATGCTAAGTCGATAAATGTCTATTTATTGGATACCCTAAAACAAGGGGTTACCAATTCTATCATCCTATGGAACAAAAGGTGTTTGTTTGAGGCATCTTTGTGTTTCTAGAGAAAGAGTTTCTCTTGCAAGAAAGCAGTGGGAGTGTTCGAGCTTGAGGAGGCTCGAGAGACTCAAATAGACAGTTAATGAGATACAGGTGAAGCTGACGGTAGGCAACTCATAGTGATGAGCAATCTGGACCTATTGTAACACCACATCTTCGTAGATCAGTAGAACACAATATTCTGAGAGATATGGATTCTCGTAAGTCGAATCGAGCGACGTGTTACTCATTGATGATGAGAGCCTACAGTTATGAAGAAGTCTTGACAAGTTGAGAAAGGGATAAGTGGCTTGGTGCCATGAAGTCGGAAATGGATTCCATGTGAAAACCAAGTTTGGAACTTGGTTGACCCACTGAAGGCATAAAGCCTATAGGGTGCAAGTGGGTTTTCAAGAAGAAAACCGACATGGATGTAATGTGATTACCTATAAGGCTAGATTGGTGGCGAAGGATATCGTCAAAAAGCAAGGTGTTGATTATGGCGAAACCTATTACTTTGTAGCTATCTTAAATCCATTCGGATGCTCCTGGCCATAGCGGCTCATTATGATTATGAGATATGGCGGATGGATGTGAAAACGGCTTTCCTTAATGGAAACTTGCTCGAGGGCGTGTATATGATACTGACTGAGGGTTTCACATCGGTTGATAAAACCAAGGTATGCAAATTGCGGCGATCCATTTATGGATTGAAGCAAGCATCGAGTGGAATATCCGTTTTGATGAGGCGATCAAAAGTTTGATTTCTCACAAAATCGAGAACCTTGTGTGTACAAGAAGGTTAGTAGAGTGCGATCGTGTTCCTAGTATTGTATGTCGATGACATATTACTTATAGGAAGCGATGTTTCAATCTTACTGATCAGATTAAGGTTTGGTTATCAGACATTCTCCATGAAAGACACAGGAGAAGCAACCTACATCCTTGGGATTAAGATCTATAGAGATAGATCGAAGCAGTTGCTTGGTCTTTCGCGGTCTACATATATAGGCCAGAGTGCTAAGAGGTTTAGCATGTCGGAATCCAAGAAAGGTTATCTTACCCATCGGGCATGGGTACACCTTCGAAGTCTATGTGTCGCGCCACGAAGGCGAGAGGATTTGCATGAGTAAGATTCCCTATGCATCCATAATAGGATCTATCATGTATGCTATGTTATGTACGAGGCCCGATGTATCGTATGCTCGAGTGTCACGGCGGATACGATCCGATCGGGAATGGATCATTGGGTGGCTATTAAGGCGATCCTTAAGTACTTGAGAAGAACTAAGGATGTGTTCTAATATATGGAGAAAGGGTACATGGTGATACGTGGGTATCACGGATGCGGCTCGAAGACAAGGATGATTCCATGTCTTTCGATGCAGGTATGTATTCACTGGAATGGGCGCAATAAGTTGGAAAGGTTCCAAAGCTTGACGCTATAAGCGGATTACGCCACTAAGGCGAGAATACATTGCGACTTTAGGCGACAAAGAGAGCGGTTTGGATCAAGAAGTTCATCTCTGAACTTGATGTGGTCTCATCGATGATCCAAACATGTGCTTCGCCGCTATCATCTTATCAGAGAGATCATCAGTAGGAACGAAATACAAATCGAGAAAATTTCCACTGAAAGGAACTTAGCGGATCCTTTGACTAAAGCATTACCTCAAAGTAAGTTTGAGGGTCATGTTAGTGCTTATGGTATTGGATACCGTAGCGATTGGCTTAGGCCAAGTGGGAGTCTGTTAGTAATATATGAGAGATGTCCTAAGGCAATCGCCTTATGTATGAACCATTTATATGATAAATGAAGATTCACTATTTGAGTATACATGTTTCATGTATTTGATTGGATCTTAAACTCATTTACTGAATGTCCACGATACGATTCACAGCATGAGAGAATTTGTGATTGGATCACAACTAGTGAGTATCTCTACATGTGTAATTGTGATGTATCGAAATTATCCCTAGTCGATGAATTGATGGATTTGGACACCATCAATTCTGTCGAGACTAGCACGAGGTATACTCCTTGGTGTATCCAAGCGACTGATTCTCACTGGCTGGAGACATAGTGATGTCCGGAGTTAATCGTGGATGCTAGTTATGGTAACTAGTTCATTGGAGTGACCAGCCGTAAGACTTCATATGGTTCCTTGCATATATAGATATGTCAATGAAGTTCTTACTGTGGCTTAAGTGCGATGTTCCTTTGACTTGCGGTATTCAAGTCATCTTGATCATGGAGACTTATGCTTTGACATCTTAAGCAAACATCTCTAAGGAGATGTGGACCCGGGATGATTGGGTATAAGTCGAAGTGATCGAAGGTGTTTGAATAGCCTATAAAGGATACACCACTCCTTGCGAGGAGATGTATACCCATGGCCTCTCGTCGGATTGTTACTAAAGTCTTTGGCCAAAGCATTACATGTTTAGAGTAAAGTACTCTTCGATACATGTGGAGTAACTAGAATCCGTAGGACGAGGAAATGATACTTGGGCTAGGTGTGACGTAGTCAGCCTAGTGGGGACTGACACAATAGACCATGTCCTGAACCAAGTGGGTATAAGATGAGTGAAGGGAATGGGGCACGATTCATTCGAGCTACTGAAGGGTTTCAGAAATAGTTCTGGATCAACCGTTGATTTTTTCGGTTAATTGGGGATCATGATGTACTACTAGGTGCCACTCATGATCGTTCTATAATTAATGGTTAATTATAGACGGCCAACATAAACCGAGAACCTATTTGGTCACACGCACAACGAGTGTAATCCAAAGGATTTAAAACGAGCTTGAGAATGAGATTCTCAGACCGAGAGAAACTATGTTTGGTTGGACCAAACATAAAGCGAGCATGAAATTGTTTCAGTCGCAATGGAAGCGTGGATGGGCTGCGTCTTATGAAGACGTAATGGATGGACCAAAATGGTTTGGTTCTAATCCAATGGATAAGAATAAACCAAAGGGTTTGGTTTATTTTAAACGAATGAACCAAAAGTTGGTTCGGTTCGTTTTAACTTAAAAATAAACCATTATGGTTTGGTTTATTTTAACTTATCTTAATGGAGCGGGTTAACGGGCTTTATGGATATGATCCATTAACCATTAAGAGAATTAGTTCTCTATAAAAGTGGGCTTAAGGGATTGTTAAACCCTAATCCAAAATCAAAACCCTAGCCTCGGTTGTGCCGCCTAAGCTCCTTGCCGCCACTTGATTGTGCTGCCGTCAAGACCCTTGCCGGCGTCCAAGCTCCAGCCGGTGAACCTCCGGCGACCCTCCGGTGATCCCCTAAAAGGTTCGGCATCAAGGTGAGCTTTTGTCTCCTTATTTTGGCCGGCGCCTATCTCTTCCACCATGCTGTCCAGTTTTCTGGACAGCTTCTTCTCCTCTCGTCGGAGCGTCGTTTGGACGACGGTTAGTGCTCCGACAGCGGCTAACATATCGGGGATTTGATCTCCGGTAATCCTCTGAGGTGGAGGACGAAGGATTCGTCAATCGGTTGACGAATACCTCTCCGGAGAAGCAAGTCTTGAGGACTTGTTTTTAGGTCCGAATTTGGATTCGGATCGTGATCATCTCTCGATCACGTCGTCTTCAACACGAGGCTAGTAACCCATACGAAGACGAAGCTCGTGGCTTGGCGAAGTCATCCCGAGGAGCTCGGCGTGGATACGGATAGAGACGATTCTTACGAGGATCGTTCCGGTTGATGCCGTTCCTGCTACACGTCATACGAAAGGTATAACGTAGTTTAATTTCCTTTTATTGCAATTTTAATTTACGGTTATGTCTACACTTGTTGTAATAGCATGCGTGTGTTGTGTGTGTTGTAATAAATAGGAGTATTTATTATTTTTATTGCTTCCGCTGTGCTCATGTTTACGAAACATGATCGAACACACACACGCTGCGGTGCCGGAAACCCAACAGTCCTCAAAATAGAAAACCATCTAGTATTATGTAATCATGATGATCCTTCCATTACTTCTTGAAAGATTTTACTAAAAGATGGGTCGGATACATAAAGTTTCATAAAAGATTCAAACCCGGTAACTTTGGATCGCATGGTGGTAAGTAAGGAAGATTGTCGCCTCAAAGCATCCGCTACACAATTTAGGACCCCCGCTTGGTGTCAGATAGTGAAAGTGAATTCCTATAAATATGCCACCCATTTATAGTGTCGTTTGCTTACCTTGTGCTGCCCATTGATGTATTTTAAAGCTTCATGATATGTGAAGAGGATGAATTCTTGTTGTATGAGATAGTGCCACCAATATTTTCAAGGATTAGATGATGGCGTAGAACTCAACATCGTAAGTAGAGTAGTTGAGTTTAGAACTTGTCAATTTTTCACTAAAGAAGGACATGGGTCGTCCGCTTTGACTAAGAACTCTGCCAATGTCGGTGCCAGAAGCATCACAAAGTACCTCAAATACTTTTTCAAAATCTGGGAGTGCTAAGATGGGAGCTTCGGTCATCCTTTGCTTAATCAACTAAAAGTTGTTATCGGCCTCCTCAGACCATTTGAAAATTTTTCCTTTTAGACATTCAATAATAGAGGCTGCTAAAGTGCTAAAGTTTCGGATAAATCAGTGATAGAAAGAAATTAATCCGTGAAAACTCTGAATATCGTGCAAGGTTAGTGGTGTTGGCCATTTTAGCATAGCGTCAATCTTTGAGGGATCTACATGAACACCCTTCGTAGAGACAATGAATCCAGCAAAGTTACTGATGTGGAGAAGAAAGAACACTTCTTTCGGCTAAGAAATGATTGCTTTAACCTTAGTTTCTCAAAAACCGCTCATAGGTGCTCAAAATGTAATGACTAGGTTAGGCTATAAATAAGAATGTCATCGAAGAAAACCACAACAAATTTACCCATAAAAGATCGTAGTACCTTATGCATGAATCTCATGAAAGTGCTCAGTGCAATGGATAATCCAAAAGGCATGACCATCCACTCATATAATCCATGTTGCATTTTGAACGTCGTCTTCCATTCATCACCCGGCTTGATCTGAATCTGATAATAACCGGTCTTGAGATCTAATTTAGAGAAGACTTTTGCACCTGCTAGCTGATCCAACATATCATCAAATCGTGGAATCGGAAATCTGTACTTCAAGGTAATTTTGTTGATGGCCCGACTGTCTACACACATAAGCCATGATCCGTCCTTCTTTGGAACAAGTAGGGCAGAGACGACACAAGGGCGCATGCTTTCTCGGAGGTATCCTCATTCTAAGAGCTCCACCACTTGTCGTTGTAACTCTTCAACCTCCTTAGGACTGAGGCAATAAGTTGGCCAGTTAGGTAAGCTTGATCCTAGGATAAGATCAATTTGGTGATGAAGGTCCCTCATGGGTGGTAGTCTAGAGGGAAAGTCCATAGGCATTTGATCTGAAAATTCGTCAAGTATATGTTGTACCTCCATTGGTAAATCTGATTCGGAGTCCGTTGTGTCTTTTGAGTGAGGTAGTAAAGCATAGACAAGTTTTTCTTGAGCTACTTCATTTAGAAATGTGGATATAGAGAGGAGAGAAGAGCTAGGGGATATCGTTACTGGTGGAGAATCCTTTCGTTGTGGGGCTAGCATGATCTTCTTCCCTTGGAGGTAAAAGGTGTAAGTGTTCTTCCATCCATCATGGATAGTGCTACGATCGTACTACCAAGGTCATCCCAATAGTATGTGACATGCATCCATTGACACTATGTCACACCATGCTTCATCGAAGTATTTACTTCCAATGGAAAAATAAACAAGGCATCGTTGATCAACTATTACCTCGTTTTCCTTATTGAGTCGAGATAGTTTGTATGGTTAGGATGACGATTTGTCTTCAATTGTAACTTTTGCACAGCTCCTCTAGATACCACATTCTCACAACTACCACTATCGATGATCATCTTGCATACTTTATCCGCAATGGTGCATGTAGTGTGAAAAATATTTGTTCTCAACCAATCATCCTTAGCCTCTTCCTTGGGAGTGAAAAGTGTCTTACAAACAACTAGAGTTTCTTGACCATCGCCATAGAGTATCTCGTCATTGTTATCTCCACCATATGCTGGATCATTGGTTGCCTCGTCATCTTCTTCTTCAATTAGCATGTTTTTTCCTTTAGAAAATTTCCTGCATTCGGGAGCCTTATGACCAAGTTCACCACAACGAAAACATTTGATAGTAGTTTTAGGGAGAACCTGTGGTGTTGGTTGAGATTCCTAGGGGTGGACTGCTTGGTTGCTTCGAATCAGGGGCTTCCAAATTTGTTTCTTTTCAAGTACCATGGCTCATTGATGAGCTTCGGAAACCGTCAAAAAAGAGTGCAAGTTGAGGCTATCCTGAAAGTGTTGTCGCAAGCCTCCTAAATATCGTACAATCAGTTCCGTCTCATATAGATCATTCCAAGAAACAAGTTGGTAGAATTCTTTCGATAATCGTTGATAGATCGGGCACCCTTTCTTAAATTATGAAGATGAAAAAACAATGATTGGGTATAGCCAAAAGGAAGGAAGTGACCTCACAGTTGCTTCTTCATCTTGTCCCAAGTTGTAATCTTGGTCTTGCCTTGCCTCTCACGTGAGCGCTTGAGTTGTTCCCACCAAGCTGAGGCTCGACCCTTGAGCTTTAGGGCGACAAGTTTTACTTTAATATGATCCGGGACTTCTTTGTATTAAAAAATTCATTCAATTTAATCAAGCCAATCAATAAAATCTTCCGCATGTAAAGTGCCAAAAAAACTTGGGAAGATCGATGCGAAAACCAAGGTCTCCATATCGTTCAACATAGACATGGTGACCTTGATGATATGGATTGTCAAGACTCACGGTAGACGATCTAGTACCTCACGATCATCTAAATCTCATGTAACCAGTGGGTTAGCTCCGTGACTTGCCTCCGTAGATCTTCGATTGTCTCTGTGGGATTTTGATCCTGAAGTGCGGCTTCCTCAATCGGAACCTGCCGACCACGTCCTCATTGACCTTCCATGGATTTAAGGCTTTGATACTAACTGACGCAGGCGGATAGCAGAATGCGCGCTAATTGTGGGTAGTTAGAAAAGAGGGAGAGCAAAAGAGTTGTAGGAGGGGTTTCACTAACAAAGAGGGGCACCTCTAAATTTAAATGAAAAGAAATATTATTAATCAAAAATTGAATGTCTTACATGAGCCTAAACCTATGTTTAAATAGGCTTAGAGAAAGAGAAAGTTTCTTAAAAAGAAAAAGTCAAAACCCTATCTATATCAAATAAAAAAATAAATAAACTTTAATAGAAAAAGTCAAAACCCTATCTAGATCGAAAAATTAACAAACTTTAATAGAAAAAGTCAAACCCCTATCTAGATCGAAAAATAAACAAACTTTAATAGAAAAAGTCAAAACCCAATTTTAATGCATCTAGATCGCGTTTACTGTTAGATGCCCCTGCATTAAATGCAATAGAGTGTAGCAAGAGAACTCCATTCACTATCTCCTCCTCCTTACCGAGAGATCAACTCAACAACTCTATTGTGATAGCATTCGTGTACATTCTCAGTTTTCCATGATCGATCCATGCTTGGTTGTGTATGTAGTCTTGTCATTGTATTTTGGAAAACAAATGTCTATCGTAACATCAAAGTACCATCAAAGATGACAAATTTATTTTAAGGAATTTGTATCAAACACATGTCTCAACATATATTTCCTTTCGAGAGAATAAATCATTCGGCGACTCAGCTATAGGGATCGTTGGTGACCGTTAAAGGGGGGTGAATAACATGTATTTCGTCGAAGATGGAAATCATTCGTGTTTGTTACAAAACTCGTTATGTGCAACGGAAATAAAGATAATAAATCAATAACAAAATATACAAGAACACAAGACAAAGATATAATTTTTTCGGAACCTCAAGATTCCTACTCCACGGGTTGGGCTCGAACGAGCCCTAGCGATGCCAAACACCACTAATAATCAAAACAATTCTTCTCGACAACACGTCGGAGACAGAGAAACCTTGTACAAGTGATTATAAAAGTAATACAAGTAAATACAAGCGATTACAAATGAAATATAAAAAAACAAGTAAAGAAAACTTTACAAATGTGCTTTTGGATGCTTGCTTGAACCGTGCTTGAAGACCCTGATTTGCACCAGCAAATAACCTCAAAAATACCTAAGAAATCACTGTGGAAATCCCTCCCGTCGAGCTCCTTTTAAGCCTCCTCGTGACCTAGATTTTCGCCTGATAGTCGCCTACCATAAGTCCCCAATCGAATGCCAAAAGTACCATTTTGAGGCAATGGCTTAATCCACGTCGGCATTCTAGCCAATGGTTACACTGGCAGTCGACTGCCATTACCCAACAGTCGACTGCCAAGGTTGTAGCCGACTGACCAGTCAGCTATCGAGCATTCTGCTCCCGCAACCCAACCAGTAGTCGACTGTCTTCTATGACAATCAATTGCCATCAGTCGATTACCAAGGCATTTTACCATAGTCGAACCATAGTCGACTCACGACAGTTGACTAATCATAACCCCAATCGACTGCCAAGAGTCAACTCGCCTGCCAAGTGTCAAAACACTTGACCAATCGACTGGTCCAAATCCCCATTCGACTGATAACCTCAAACATGAGGTTTAACCCCAAGTATGATGCCCTCATACTTTCTATCCCACCCTTAGCCTAGACCTAAGCCTTTTAGCCACCTCCATCAACCTCACGCCTATCGAATCCCTCAAAGTCATCTATACGCTAGCGTTCAGGTGCTTCCATCAGCTATTGTCATGCTAAGCTTGTCTATATCGCCAAGGCACATTGGGCTTACACTGACAAGACTACCGCATGGACTTTACGTTGCCAACCATTGGACTTAGGCTGCCAAGACTCCACCCTTGGACTTTACGCCGCCAATATCAACCCTTGACTTCCCTTGCCAACCCATGTTGGACTTTTCATTTGACAAGACTCAAGCTTAGACTTTCACTTGCCAAGACCCATGCTTGGACTTTCTATGCCAAGTACTCATGACTTGGACTTTCCATTGCCAAGTGTTCCACTTGGACTTTCCCATTACCAAGTGTCCCACTTGGACTTTCCATGACAATCACATTGTCATACATTTTGTCGAACATCAAAATACCGCTTGAGTCAAACTCGAGTCTGTTCAATCTTGACCTAGGCCGATTGTACCAATAATTTCCCCTTTTTTGATGTTTCACAAAATCCACAAACACCTTTGAGTTAGGCCACCTATCTCAAATCTCCTTACAAATTCTCCCAAATGTTGGGATGTATACTGAAAAGTCTATCTTTTGTATGAACATCTTTATTTTTGAAATAAGAATCACATGATCATTGTTTGCATATTTATGGTTATGCATATTATCTGATACATTACATTGTAGATAACATGGTGTGTAGTGTCACACGGGAGATCATGTTATCAGTTCCTTGTAAAGTATAAGTAAAGGCTCATAACCGAGATGGTTTTGGACAAACCATTGGTATGGTTGTAGTGAGATTTGGTATTGGTTTGTCTTGACCATAGAATTACACTAGTACACTTTGTGTGTATTGAGCAGGACCGACTTAAAGGTGATTCAATTTATTACATACTACATAATTAAATCAGACCTCAGATATTATGGTGTACATGCTTTTAATCCTGATATAATAACGGGCACATGTACTTAGTATTTATTTCTTTGATTTACCAATGGGCGAGATTTATAGATTAAATCGATAGGCTCGGTAAGTTAGGAAATAATATTATTTACATGATGTGTCATTGATTATAGGAGAAAACTGTGTCCTATATATTAGGATGATGATGTCCCCTTGAAGAGCTCATAAGGATCATCATGTAAACCATGCAGGTGGACTTGGTCCGGCATGATGATAAGGTTGAGTGGTACTACTCATGGAGTTAAATGTTGATTAATTAATTGTTAGTAAATTAATTAATTGACGGACATTCGAGATCTTAAACACGGGGAGATATTTGTACATTTAATATATGGAGCCCGTATTTATTTATGGGGGTTGGTGAGGTAGATCAATGATAATCTTCTAGTGGAATAGATTATCATTAATGGATCGGATTTTATGTGGGCTAGATTCATTGGGTGGCCAAGATCCAACTCCTCCTCATGGTCCCTATTGTAGCCTATTAAAACTCTCATGAAGCCTAGATCTGACAGTGGAGATTAAATCTCTAGATCCGATGGTGGAGATTAAATCTCTAGATCTGACGGTGGAGATTAAATCTCTAGATCCGATGGTGGAGATTAAATCTCTAGATCCGACGGTGGAGATTAAATCTCTAGATCCGACAGTAGAGATTGAAAGGAGGCTTAAGCCTATCTCTATAAAAGGAGGGCTAAGGGCTTGGGCGGAAAACATCTTTGGGAGATTAGGGTTTTTAGCTTAGGCGGCTAGGGTTTGGGAAAAGGCTTGGGCGGTAACAAGTGGAAGGATCAGGGTTTGTTTCCTTCTCTTTCAAAGGTGTAGCCAGCGCCCATCCTCTTCCTCCTCACTTAGGCCGGTGCCCATACCTCTTCCTATTCTTCTCCTTGGCCGGCAGCAACAAGGGTGAAGGTTCTTCCTTTGGAGCTCTTGGTCGGCACCCATTATTCCTTCTTCCTCCCCTTGGTGGCCGGCGACAACAACAAAGAGGAGAAGGTGGCTTGATCTTTCTCCAAAGGGATTGTGTCCGAAACTAGATAGGAGAAGAAGAGAGCTTATTATCTTCCTTTATTCAGAGCGAACAAGGAAAGGAAGATATGTAATCTAAGAGGCTTCATCTCTTGGAGGATCGTTGCCCACACAACGTCCAAGAGGAGGATAGGACATACAATAGAAGACCTTGATAAACAAGAGGTATAATTCTTGTTTTGGTTTCCTTTTGTTTCTTTGTATGATGTATGTAATTTCATGTGGCTAATTTACTTAGACCCCGAAGACAAACACAAAAATCGGCGATCCATACATCATCTATTCCGTGGCTAATCGAGGAAAAGAGTTAGGTTGCTTGAACAACTAGTTTGTTCAAGAGACCACTCTAATTGAATAGCATGATGATGGATCGGTTGCTTGGGTAATCCATCTTTGTCTTGGTTTAATTTTTTTAATCCAGAGACGTAGATGGGATAGCCATGCACAAGCGACTGAAGCAAAGCGAGAAGCGAAGCTTCGTCCCTTCAAGTAGTATCAAAGCCACGGTTTCTGATTTTGTGTGTTTAGAATTCAGTTACTTTTATGCACTTATCATATATTGTATGTGCCGGATAATAGTAGGATGTGTGTAGGCTAACTTTTTGGTTACAGGCATAAGATCCAACTATTATGGCCATATGTGTGTGTATGTGATTGGATGTGTGTAATTGTAATATTATTTGAATCCTTGGGGTTGACGAGGCTAGTATTTAATTTTTGTAATTAAGTACAACATTATTTATCCACTCTTTTATTTTAGTTTACTTTCGATCTAGATTTCATGTACACTCCTTCGTGGAGTATAGGATCGATGGATGTAAATTAAAATAATTTTTCTCAGCTCGGATCTCCGGATGGCTTGTACATGGCGTAGGGAGTTACGGACGAGATGGTAATACAACGGGAGGCATATTGGAGAACAAAAGCCATAATAGTTGGAAAATATTTTTTTTCATATTTATTGCTTCTTGTTTGATATGCATGTCATGTGCTAGGAAAATTCCTCAATTTTAAATTACTAAGTGGGAGAGGGATATTTTTTATAAATTTCCACGGCCTCCATTACGATTTGACATGTGATGCAAACAAACTTGCGCGTTGGCTCTAGGTGCCTACCTCCCCATCGGATGAATTTGTTTTGTGGATCACAGGGTCAAATATGGTTATAGGAAATTATTTAGGAGCGTGTGTACTTCCCCATCGGAAAGCACATAATCCGAGATAATTGCCTTGGTATCAAGTAATGGTGAACACTTAGATGCAAATAGGAGTATCCTCCCCATCGGACGAAGAGGAACCAAATATTAATTTTATTTGTCAAAAAGTTAGGTTGATAAGATAGTAAAATTAATGGGTAAAACCTCTTCTTATAAATGTATAATTCGTATACGTCCATACGATTGTGGCATACGATATTCTCGGTGTTTTGAGGTGTTGGTTGATTTTAAAATTTTATTGTTTGAGAAATCAATAATTTTTTAAAATCTAATGTTTTGATCTATGTGATTCTTAGGTTTTTCAAAAATGACTTTCAACCCGCTTGCTATGATATTAAAAGAGAATAAACTTACTGGACCCAATTATGTTGATTGGAAAAGGAATCTTGATATTGTTTTGACTACTGAGGAGTACAAGTATGTACTCTTCGAAGAGTGTCCTCCTAAGCCTGCGGATGATTCTGAGGAAAAGGAGAAAGAGAGTTATAAAAAGTGGATTAAGGCTGATGAGATGGCGCGGTGTTACATTTTGGCTTTTATGTCAAATGTATTGCAACATCAGCATCAAGTCATGCCCACTACTTATGACATGATGCTCAATCTCAAGGAGTTTTTCGGACACCAAAATCGGGCTGCTAGGCAGGAAGCCATGAGGAACTTGATGACGACCACCATGATCAAGGGAACACCCAAAAGGGATCATGTTCTCAAGATGCTGGCTCACTTGAATGAGCTGGAAGTCCTTGGAGCTGAGATCGATGGGGAAACCCAGGTCGATATCATACTCCAGTCTCTACCTAGGAGTTTAGAGCAGTTTTTCCTGAACTACAACATGAATAAAAGGTTGTATTCGTTGGCAGAGCTTCTGATAGAACTCTAAGTGACAGAGGGGTTTTTTCGTCAGAGTGCTCAGGCTCAGGCCAAGGTTTCTCAGAAGGTTTCGACTTCTAAGCCGAAAGGCAAGAAGAAGAAGAAACAAGGTGGAGCAAAGGTGGCGGGAGGATCTCAGGGAGGAGTGAAGAAGCAGAAAGACAAGTGCTTCACTTGCAAATAGACTGGACATTGGAAGAAGGACTGCCCCAACCGGAAGCAAAATAAAGGTATATCTTTTGGTCTAGTCGTTGAAACACGTTTAGCGGTGTTATCTACCGGCACCTGGTGTGTAGATACGAGAGCCACTGATCATGTCTGCAATACTTTGCAGGGGTTCCAGGAAACCAGATGACTAGCTGAGGGGGAGATTACCGTTTACTTGGCCGATGCTTTGAAGGTGGCGACTGTTGCAGTGGGAGATGTTTATTTATCTTTTGAGAGGAATAGAATTTTGGTTCTAAAAAATTGCCTTTATGTACCTCTATTTAAAAAAAATGATTTCGATTTCTAAATCTTTTTTGGATGGATATTCTATTTCTTTTAATGATAGAGTTGTTATAAAAAGGAATAGGGAGATTATCTGTTATGGTGTATTGATAGGAAATTTATATATCCTTGAACCAAAAGCTCCCATGATGCAAATAGAAGTAAATAACTCATCTTCTAAATCTAATAAGAGAAAAGAACCTTCGAAAATGAACCAAACATATCTTTGGCATCTAAGGTTAGGTCATATTAACCAGAGTAGAATTAAAAGGTTGATAGCTAATGGACCTCTGGGTTCATTAGTGGTGGAAGATTTCCCAACCTACGAATCTTGCTTGGAAGGTAAAATGATCAAGAGGCCTTTTAAGGCCAAGGGGTATTGAGTTAAAGATGTGTTGTAATTAGTTCATTCTGATTTGTGTGGTCCTATGTCTATCCAGGCTAGAGGTGGTTTTGAATATTTCATCTCTTTTATAGATGATTATTCAAGATATGGATACATTTACTTGATGCGCTGCAAGTCTGAATGCTTTGACAGGTTCAAAGAATTCAAGGCTGATGTGGAGAAACATCAAGGTAAAAGTATCAAGACGCGACGATCTAATCGTGGTGGTGAGTACCTCTTGGGAGAGTTTAGGAATTACTCATCAGAGGCTGGGATTCAATCCCAATTGTCTGCACCTGGCACACCACAGCAAAATGGTGTAGCGGAGTGAAGGAATAGGACTCTTATGGAGATGGTTAGATCGATGATGAGTTATTCTGAGTTGCCAGATTCATTCTGGGGGTATGCTCTAATATGACAGTGTATATTCTGAACTTGGTACCATCTAAATTAGTGTCTTCTACTCCTTGTGGATCAAAAGCCTAGTCCGAGACATATTCGATTTAGGGAGTTCAAAGACATGTGCCAAGGCGATCGTAAGTTGGAACCTCGTACAAAAGTGTGCATGTTCATTGGCTATCCTAGAGGAACGAAAGGTGGTTTGTTTTATAGTCCTAGAGATCAAAGGGTGATCGTTAGCACGAACGCCAGATTTCTAGAGGAAGACTATGTGATGAACCATAATCCCATGAGTAAGATTATTTTGGAGGAATTGAGAGGGAAGTCACTACTTCAGTACCACCGGTACAAGAGGATATAACACAGTGACTGCACCACGTGTCACAGAGGATGCACAGGTGATACCTCGTCGTAGTGGGAGGCTTGTTAGATAGCCTAATAGATTTATGTTCTTTGGAGAATCTTCTGATTTGGTCCCTGGCGAACATGAACCTGATCCCTGGACATATGACGAGGCAATCCAAGATAAAGATGCGGTATCTTGGCAAAGTGCGATGAATTCTGAGATAGAATCTATGGATTCAAATCAGATCTGGGAGCTAGTAGGACCACCCAATGGTGTAAAAACCATTGGATGAAAGTGGATCTACAAAAGAAAGAGAAAGAGAGGAATAGAAGGGAAGGTTGAGACCTTCAAAGAAAGGCTTGTTGTGAAAGGGTATACTCAAAAAGAGGGTATCGATTATGAGGAGACCTTTTCGCCAGTAGCCATGCTCAAGTCTATCCGGATTCTCTTATGTATTTCTGCTCATATGAATTATGAGGTGTGGCAGATGGATGTCAAGACAGCTTTCCTTAATGGAAGTGTTGAGGAAAACATCTATATGGAGCAACCAGAGGGATTTATTGCAAAGGGCAAAGAGCATCTTGTGTGCAAGCTTAATCGGTCCATTTATGGATTGAAGCAAGCTTCGAGATCTTGGAACATTCGCTTTGATGAGGTAATCTAGTCTTATGGATTTATTCAAAGTCCGGATGAGTCTTGTGTATATAAGAGATGCGATGGAAACGTAGTGGTATTTCTTGTACTATACGTAGATGACATTTTGTTAATTGGCAAAAATGTCAAGGTGTTATCAGACGTAAGGGTATAGTTATCCAAACAGTTTGATATGAAGGACTTGGGAGAAGTGGGACACATCCTTGGGATCAAGGTTATAAGGGATCGCAGGAAAAGGATGTTGTGCTTATCTAAAGCTTCATACATAAACAACATTTTGGCTCATTTTAGCATGTAGAACTCCAAGAAAGGTTTTCTACCTTTTAGGCATGGAGTACCTTTATCTAAAGAGATGTGTCCTACAACATCAAAGGAGATAGAGAAGATGAAGGTGGTTCCTTATGCTTCGACAGTAGGAAGCCTCATGTATGCTATGCTATGTATGAGACAGGATATCTGCTTTGTCATTGGCATGGTTAGCAGATATCAGAGTAATCTAGGACAGAGACATTGGACTACGGTACATCATATATTGAAGTACCTGAGAAGGACTACAGATTATATGTTGGTATACCAGGAAGATCAATTACTCCCTGTGGTTTACACAGATTTTGACTTCCAATTAGATAGGGATAACAGTAAGTCTACCTCAGGTTTTGTGTTTACTTTGAGAGGTGGAGCCATTGTATGGAGGTGTGTCAAGCAGAAATGCGTGGCGAACTCTACCATGGAAGCTGAGTATGTGGCAGCCTCTGAGGCGGCCAAAGAAGTTGTATGACTCAGGAACTTCTTGATAGACTTGGATGTGATTCCTGGTTTGTCTAGAACTATCAAAATTTATTGTGATAATAGTGGTGCAGTTGCAAACTCGAAGGAACCACGAGCCCATAAGGCAAGTAAACACATAGAGCGCAAGTACCACCTGATACGAGAGATCGTAAAGCGAGGAGAAGTTGTAGCCAAGATTGCATCAGAGGATAACCTGGCAGATCCTTTCACTAAGGCCCTTCCAACGAGAGCTTTTGATAGGCATGTAGAGGGAATGGGAATCAGATGTATGGCAGTATGAGGACAGCATAGTCTTTTAGTATAAGTGGGAGATTGATGGGATGTATACTGAAAAGTTTATCTTTTATATGAACATCTTTATTTTTGAAATAAGAATCCCATGATCATTGTTTACATATTTATGGTTATGCATATTGTCTGATACATTACATTATAGATAACATGGTGTGTAGTGTCACATGGGAGATCATGTTATCAGTTCCTTGTAAAGTATAAGTAAAGGCTCACAACTGAGATGGTTTTGGACAAACTATTGGTATGGTTGTAGTGTGATTTGGTATTGGTTTGTCTTGACCATATAATTACACTAGTACACTTTGTGTGTATTGAGCAGGACCGACTTAGAGGTGATTCAATTTATTTCTGACTACATAATTGAATCGGACCTCGGATATTATGGTGTACATGCTCTTAATCCCGATATAATAATAGACACATGTACTTAGTATTTATTTCTTTGATTTACAAATGGCCGAGATTTATAGATTAAATCGATGGGCTCGGTAAGTTGGGAAATAATATTATTTACATGTTGTGTCGTTGATTATAGGAGGAAACTGTGTCCTATATATTGGGATGATGATGTCCCCTTGAGGATCTCATAAGAATCATCATTAAACCCTACTGGTGGACTTGGTCCGGCATGATGATAAGGTTGAGTGGTACTACTCATAGAGTTAAATGTTGATTAATTAATTGTCAGTAAATTAATTAATTGACAGATATTCGAGATCTTAAATACGGAGAGATATTTGTACATTTAATATATGGAGCCCATATTTATTTATGGGGGTTGGTGAGGTAGATCAATGATAATCCTCTAGTGGAATGGATTATCATTAATGGATCAAACTTTATGTGGGCTAGATCCATTGGGTGGCTAAGATCCAACTCCTCCTCATGGTCCCTATTGTAGCCTATTAAAATCCTCATGAAGCCTAGATCCGACAGTGGAGATTAAATCTCTAGATCTAACGGTGGAGATTAAATCTCTAGATCCGGCAGTGGAAATTAAATCTCTAGATCCGACGGTGGAGATTGAAAGGACGATTAAGTCTAGCTCTATAAAAGAAGGGCTAAGGGCTTGGGCGGAAAGCATCTTTGGGAGATTAGGGTTTTTGGCTTGGGCGGATAGGGTTAGGGAAAAGGCTTAGGCGGCAACAAGTGGAAGGATTAGGGTGTGTTTCCTTCTCTTCCGAAGGTGTAGCTGGCGCCCATCCTCTTCCTCCTCACTTTGGACAGCGCCCATACCTCTTCCTATTCTTCTCCTTGGCCGGCGGCAACAAGGGTGAAGGTTCTTCCTTGGAGCTCTTGGTCGGCACCCATTATTCATTCTTCCTCTCCTTGGTGGCCGGCGGCAACAACAAGGAGAAGAAGGTGGCTTGATCTTTCTCCAAAGAGATTGTGTCCGAAACTAGATAGAAGAAAAAGGGAGCTTATTATCTTCCTTTGTTCGGAGTGAACAAGGAAAGGAAGATACATGATCTAGGAGGCTTCATCTCTTGGAGGATCATTGCCCACACAATGTCCAAGAGGAGGATAGGACATACAATAGAAGACCTTGAGGTAAACAAGAGGTATAATTCTTGTTTTGGTTTCCTTTTGTTTCTTTTTATGATGTATGTAATTGCATGTGGCTAATTTACTTGGACCCCGAAGAAAAACACATAAATCGGCGATCCATATATCATCGGCTAATCGAGGAAAAGAGTTAGGTTGCTTGAACAACTAGTTTGTTCAAGAGACCACTCTAATCGAATAGCACGATGATGGATCGATTGCTTGGGTAATCCATCTTCATCTTGGATTAATTTTTTTAATCCGGGGGCGTAGATGGGATAGCCATGGACAAGTGACCGAAGTGAAGCGAGAATCGAAACTTCGTCCCTTCACCAAATTGGTAATATCAAATTCTCCCATAATTCTCCCATTAATTCTCCCCCATTTTAACATATATCAAAAAGGTTCTCCCCAAGGGTGTCAATGTCTCATATCCCAATGAGATTTTACAATCTCCCCCTTGGTCCAAAACCACCTAGGATGCCTTCACTTTTCCTAATGATAAGTCTCATATCACTCAAGAGAGGCAATCCTACAAACTCTCCAACTCTCTAAATTCTCCCCCTCATGAGGAAGAACATATCTATCATCCCATGATGGATAACCTCCCTCTAAAGGCTTGCTCCCCCTTTATCATTGCACCGACAATGTCCTTGGAGAGTCCATAAGCCTATAGGAACACTAAACCATAAAAATTAAGGGCAAAAGTTCAAACTTGAACTTTCACACACCTTAAAGTTGATACACACCCAAACAACTCTCCTAATCAATATCCAATGGATTTTCACCCTTTCAAATGCTTTCCAATGCATATCCTAGGATTATGAGCAGTTAGAGTAGCCTAACATAGCTGAAATCAGGCTAAACAAACCTTGTTTACTCGAAATCATGCCTAATAGTCGACTTTGAGAGTCAATAGTCGATTGTCGTTGACACCAGTCGACTACCATAAGTGGCAGTCGACTGATTTCTGCAAATGCAGAAATTTAATTTTCAGAAATAAGTTTTGAAAAATTATAAGTAATTATACATAAATCAAAATATCACCATAATTCATATGTATAATACTTATGTCAAAAATTATGGGTGAAAAATATTTGAAAAATAAAATATCCATAAAATAATTAATGAGATTGACACAAAATTTAAAATCATTGAAAAGTTCAATATTTTGGCCCTACTTTATATTAAATCTCTCAATGGTGACTTATATCAAAAGATAGACTACACCAAGGTTTTATAAAATGATTTTAAAATGTTTTTGAAAACCTATATTGGATCATGATCAATGGGCTCAATGCACATGACTTGCACATTAGCTTTCTCCATGATCCACTCATGATATAAGATGAGTTTGAGTTCATCTAGATGCAAAAACTATGCATCTTGAACTTAACTCATTTCCTAGTTCTCAATGACTTGCACATGTGAGATGAGTTTGAGTTTATCTCACATGTGTCTAGGGTGTTTGAAAACACACACATGTCAATTTGATGTGAGATGTTGATTTTGTTCATCCTAAACTAAGGCCTCATGCATTTCCTAAGGCAACACTACTTGATTCTCTTATACATGGGACTTCAAGTCATGCCAATTATCCATAAATCAATTTTACTTAATGCATGGAATGATCATGGAATAAGTGATGTCATAAATAAGCATGTGCCAAAATCACGATATCATGACATAAAAATGAACCTAAGCACTCATGACATAAAAACTAAACTAAACATGATCATGACATATTATATGATAAAAATAAATATGATGTCATGTCATGACATATGACAAATAAAGCATGGCAAATAAAAAGTTATAGGTATAACAATACCTAAATTTTAATATTGATTGGCATTTGATATTATTAAGTTCATTTTTCCATATTACTATTAATCCCTCAAGTGTGCTAAAAACCCAAAATGACACACCAAGACCTCTAAACCTAAGTTGTGCCAAAATGATTGATTTATCAAACTTCTTAAATAATATTGGCACATCCTAAAATCTTTTAGGGTTTAAATTCAAACTTATTTCCAAGGTACCCATAACCTTGAAAAATGACCTAAAGTGCCACCTTTACCATAGTTAGGTTAATTACCCATCCATTTAAAGTTGGCACACCCTAACCCGTTTAGCGTGAATCGATCACGCTCCTAGGAACCCAATACCTATTGGAGCTCCTTGGGTTTACTAGGTATTCCTTAGGGATAACCTCCCTAGATACCCTCCTAATGACCCTCCTTGGCTTGGTAGCCTTGGTCATTGTGGTCTTGCCTAGGTTAACTCTAGGGGTGACTCCCATAGTAACCTTCTTGTGGCTTCCCTGGGTTTCCTTGAAACCCTAGCCACTAGGCACTTACCATGGTCAACTCTAGGGATGACTTCCCTTGTGACCTTGATTTTCCTAGACCTAGAAATAGTTCCATAATCGAATGGAACTTTGAGATAGGTAGGCTTATCTAACTTGGACCTAGGCTTGTGGCTCAAGCCTTTCTTGCCCATAGATGAGCCTTGCCTCCTAGGCTCTAGGCTTTGACCATTTGACCCCTTAATTTGATTTTGCATCCTTGCAAGGGTCTTCTCCATCTTCTCAAGTTTTGACCTCAAAACTTTATTTTCTAGCTCTAATTACCCAATTTTTGAATTCTCATTTATTCTTTGGGCATTTTTCCATTTCTTAGGCATATGCCTACCCTTCTTAGGATTAATGCCTAAATGATTTTCTACCTTCCTAATGGACTCCCTGGGTAGAATGGGTCTAGAGTTATTGTTCCTAGGTTTGTTCTTAGTTAAATCTACATGCTTGGCACCTAAGCAATAATATTTGTTTTTACTAGCATGCTTTTCATGATTATTAACAATTGCAAGAGTACTAAAATAATTACTAGCATGCTTTTTAAACCCAGAACTAGAAGGTGCATTAACATATACCTTAGGATTTGCTTTAGAAGATCCCCCTACATTGTTGACTCCTTCTTGACCCTTGGTTAGCTTCCTCCTAGGTCATTGACTTATATAGTGCCCTTTTTGGTTGCATTTGAAGCACACCACATACTCCTTGTTCTTCCTACTTGGGGCTCCGGCTTCATTGGTCTTTTCTTGAACTTTTGGCGCCAATTGGGCCTTCTTGACCTTTTTAGGGCACTTGCTCTTATAGTGCCAATACTCCCTACACTCGAAACACATAATATGATTTTTATTATTAATTAAAGTGTTTGAGTTACCTAGGTCAATGGTGGTGGCCAGAGTGAGTTCTTCATCTCTCCTAGAGGTAGAACCTACTCCTTGATTTCACTCCAGCTTCGGTGATCTAATGTCCTCCCCCTCAATCTTAGAGGTGGAGGCTTCCTCTACTTCTTCCTCTTCCACCGATCTGGAAGTTGACTCCTCAACTTCCAACTCCTCACTTTCTTGTGAGGATGAGCTTTCTTCTTCGGTTTCCTCCGATTGAGTCGATGAGCATTCCTTGAGCTCCTCTATTTCTTGAGTCGTTGAGGGTTCTTCATGATATTTCACCAATTCGCTCCAAAGCTCCTTGACATCCTTGTATTCACCTAAGCTATACAAGATATCATTAGGAATCAAATCGACCAAGAATTTAATTACCTTATTACTTCTTTCGAATTCTTGGAGTTGTTCCTCGGTCCACTTTTTCACTTTAAGGAATCCTCCCTTAGGCCCTCTTGGAAATTTGAATCCTTCCATCAAGGTGGCCCATTCTTCAAAGTCCCTCATCATGATGAAGTCTTCAATCCTTGCCTTCCATTGATTGAAGCCTTCTCATCCATAGAGTGCATACGAGACAGAGTGTTGATGTCTCATCCCAAATTTTCTTCAGGCTCCATCTTCTTCCTCTAGCGGTGCTCCCTTGGTTGTCAAACCTTGAAGTGTGACCTCGCTTTGATACCAATTATAGGGACCATTGGTGACCGCTAGAGGGGGGTGAGTAGCGTGTAGTTCGTTAAAGATGGAAATTGTTCGTGCTTGCTACAAAACTCATTATGCAGAGTAGAAATAAAGATAATAAAGCAATAACAAAATATACAAGCACACAAGACCAAGATATAACGTGGTTCGGAACCTCAAGGTTCCTACTCCATGGGTTGGGCACGAACGAGCCCTAGCGATGCCAAACACCACTAATAATCAAAACACTCCTTCTCGACAATATGTCGGAGGCGGAGAAACCTCGTACAAGTTATTACAAAAGAAATACAATAAAATACAAGTGATTATAAATGAAATACACAAAAAAACGTAAAGAAAACTTTACAAATGCGCTTTTGGATGCTTTCTTGTTGATTACTTGAACCGTGCTTGAAGACCCTGATTTGCACCAGCAAATCGCCTCAAAAATACCAAAGAAATCACGGTGGAAATCCCTCCCGTTGAGCTCCTTTTAAGCCTCCTCATGACCTGGATTTCCACTTGGCAGTTGACCGCCATAAGTCCCCAGTCGACTGCCAATAGTACCGTTGTGATACAACAGCTTAATCCACGTCAGCATTCAAGCTAATGATCACATTGACAGTCGACTGCAATTACATAGCAATAGACTGCAAAGGTCATAACCGACGACGATCGGCTGAGCATTCTCGCTCCGTAACGACCCACGATCGCCCTCCATGGTAGTCGATCGCCATCAATCGGCCGCAATCGCAATCGACAGCCAAGGCATTTTACCATAGTTGAACCCTAGTCGACTCATGACAATCTGTTGGTGCTGAAAGCTCAAAGTTATGTTTTGGTGTTTGACAAAGATTTAAGTGATTGTAAGAAATCCAAGGGTAGACCTTGGTGAAAAGTCCAAGATGGTTAATTCCTTGGCAGGTGAGAAATCCAAGGATAAACCTTGGTGAAAAGTCCAAGATGACTAATTCCTTGGCAATTGGAAATTCCTTGCCGGGGTGCAAGGTGAAAAGTCCAAGAAGGATAATTCCTTGGCAGAAGAAAAATTCCTTGCATGTGCGGTAAGGTGAAAAGTCAAAGAATTGCTGATGGCCGGAGACTTTGCGAGTAAAGAATCTCGGGGTAGAGTCTTTACTAGGTGTGTTTCAGTCTTAGAGCTGACTGAAACAATGGGTTTTAAGGACAACAATGGATTAATACCTCGATTGTTACCCTTACTGCATTGATCAAGTGGAGAAACTTATCGTCAAACAGGTATAGTCGAGTCGGCGCCTCGACTGCTCTAGAGCAGTCGAGGCAGCACCTCAACTGGTATTGAGCAATGGTCAACGGGGGGAGTCTAAGCTCGACTGCTGCAGGACAAGCCGCAGTCGAGATGATGCCTCGACTGATCCTGAGCTAAAGGATACAGACTCAAGTTGCACTCACCCAGTGCCTCGACTGAGGCAGGACAAATTTGTGAATCGTAACGGGTTTAACTATTTCAGTTGAGGTGACGCCTCGACTGGTCATGGGCAGGTGCAAATAAAAGCGAGGCAAGCTCGATTGTCGCCTCGACTGCAACAGGATAAACTTATGCTGCTGCCTATGCAGTCAAGGAAGCGCCTCAACTAACCTTCGCAGAAATGCATAGATGCAAGGCGCGCTTGACTGTCACCTCAACTGGTGGGAAACCAGTTTGGGATTCTGGCGAGGAAATGTTATTTATTTTTCTGTGTGTCTGATTTTTGTAGGTTATCGCTCAAATGGAAGACCTTTTCCAAGCTTCAGAGAGTGTTTGTGATCTTGTTATTAGAAGGAAAGCCACGGTTCATGGGATTAGGGTTTGGGTGAAGAACAAAAATGGCGTTGGTTCTGTTAGAAAAATAAAGAGAACGAACGAACAAACGAATGAAACTCAAGCTCTCTGGTTTTTCCGATGATTTTCTAAAAGACAATGCTCATGCTCTATTTCTGTTCAGTGATTGATTGATAGCACTTCTTGCTCCTGAACTCCTGCTCTTGATTGATTGATCTATTGTAAAAAGTTGTGACCTTTGCACTGGCTATTGTGAACCTTCTGCTCGGTTGGTGTTCTGTCAACCTGGACGGCTGGGGACATTGATGCACTTGCGGCCATCATGCTAATCCTCCATCACAGCTATAAAGGTTTTGTTTGTTGTTTCTATCTTACTGCTTTCTATCTATTTTTTAGCTATTGCTTATTGATTCATTTCAGATTCCTATATTAATATATCTAGAGGGTCTGTAATTTGTAAGTTCTTAAGAGGTTTCTCCGCCTTTGAAGTTTACTTCAAAAAGGAGAAAAGATAGAGGTAGGCCTTGGATTAGCAGCTCTAGGAGAGAGTTGTGAACCAAGTAAAATCAGCTGCGTCGTTTTATCTTTTGTTGGTTGCTTGTGATTCGTTTGTGCTTTGTGTGTGTGATCAAGTTGTTGTTACTCTATCCGCTGCATCTTTAGTTCTTTTGGTATAAAAAGAAAAGATTTTATAATAAAAATATAAAATGATATATCTCCACCCCCCTCTTCCGTAGTTACCGGTCCTATCAAGTGGTATCAAAGCTAAGGCTCTATTCACTGGCTTAACCTCCGTAGAGTCATAACCATGCAAGAGGGTTACAGTACAAACCAACCACCATTTTTTGATGGAACCAATTTCCAATACTAGAAAAGTCAGATGGAGTACTATTTAATGACTAAGATAGAGATGTGGTTCTCCATCACGGAGGGCTTCATCACTCTAGTGGATGAAGTAAGTAAGGTCTTAGGGTCTACTCTTTAGACAAATGAGCAAAAGCGCAAGGCACATTCTAATGCCAAAGCCATTATAACTTTATAGTGCGGCCTGGCAAAGGAACAACTAAATAAAGTTGGTCCTTTCAGCAGTATGCAAGACCTCTGTAACAAATTGCTTGAGGTGCACGAGGGTACCTGGGACTCTCGTATAGCCAAGAGGGATTTGTTCCTAAGTCAACTCCAGAATTTCGCTATGAAGGACACTGAATCTGTCAGTGAGCTTCATAGAAGATTCAAGGAGTTACTTACCGGTCTCCACTCTAATGTGGAGAGTGTTGAGAACCGAGATTTGGTAAGGTATGTGCTTAAGTCGTTTCCCCGAAATGCCTTATGGTCATCTATGATAGATGCCTATAAGGTATCAAGGGACTTGTCAACTATTAAAATAGAAGAATTGTTTTGTGAAATGGAATTGCATGAATAGGCTAATAAAGGTCAAAAGGAGAAGGGTATGGCTTTGTTTACAGGTGATCAGAATAAGGAAGGGAAGAAGAAGAAGAAGTTGTCATCATCCTCTTCTACTGAATCTGATGGAGACAATGAGTCCTCATCTAGCGAGGTGACCAACTTCGTGAGGAGGATGAGGAGGAGGAGCAGGAGATTCAACAGAAAGCAAGGTGAGACATTGATAATATGATTGATAAAAGTAACATAGTTTGCTATGAGTGCAGTAAGAAAGGACACTTCAGAAATGAGTGTCCTCAGCTCAAAAAGAAGGAGGAAAAGAGGAGAAGAAGGAAAGCTTTGAGAGCTACGTGGGATGAATCCTCATCCGGGTTATCGGAAGAGGACATGGAAGAGAAGACTAGTAGACATGTTGCTCTGATGGCATTGGAAGACTCTGGGACAGAGTCAGAAAGCAGAAGGTCATAATTAGAGTCAAACTCGAGTTCATCATCTTCGGATGATGACAAGGTAACCTCTGAACTGGTAGATTGCTATAATACAATAGGATACTTAATTGATATGTTGGATAAATTCAGGGCTAAGGTTAAATTGTTAAAATCTGAAATAGGATATTTAAAGAACCTTAAGAAACATGCGGTAGAATCGAGTGCTACCACTTCCCAAATTGATGAACCTATGGATGAAAATAGATCTTTGAAAGCACATGTGAACAATCTCAAGTGCACTCTTGAGAAATTCACCTCTAGCTCTAAAATGTTGAACATGATTTTAGAATCACAATGGGTTGTATACAACAAAGCTGGAATAGGTTGTAAACCTAAACAACAAGAACTTAGTTTCATGTCTTTAGTGTCTAGAAATTCTGATAGGAAGAAAACAACAAAGGCATGGATCCCTAGGAAATATATTATGGAAGCTAATTGACCCAATATTTGGGTTCCGAAATCTTGTTAGGGCAATCAACCCATGATGTGGTTTTGATGTGTGTGGCAAAGGGTTTAAGTTAGGTTGTTATGGTTTTCATATGTGTGTTGGAGTCTTGTAGGACTTAGTAATTTGCACAAGGTTAGCTTGACGAAGCATCAGCAAGTCACCATCTCATGACTTGGTCCTTGAGTCGGTGAAGGAGCATTGCGGAAGCCATGCACTTTGTGCATCCAAGGGACCGCCGGACGAGGAGCATTGGAGTGAAGCCGAAGGAAGTAGACTTCAGGGCGAGACGCGAAGAATGGCGCTACGAAGCCGTGCGCTTGGCGCATTTGAGGGATGTGGTCGGACGAAGATAACTTTAAAGGCGAGGGACTCCGAAGGGATGAGAGTGAGCGAATGTAACTCGGGTCGGGTAGCTCGTAGGTGAACTTGGCTAGATGGCTAAGTCAAGAGTCGGAGGCTCAACTGAATTGGCTGAAGTGGCCCCAACGGTCGGACGTACCCATGTTTAAGGGTTTTCCCGACATCAGTAGACTACCATTCATGGAAGTCGACTGCTCCAAGTCGACTGGTGTTCGAGTGTCCGTTCTGGCCGAACAGTCGACTACCAGCTCTTGGCAGTCGACTGATGGCTCCATCAGTCTACTGCCATGGGGAGCAGTCGACTAGTGTCAAGGGTTTTGGGCATAGAACCTTCTCTACTCGAGTGATCGCGTTGACCACTCGACTGATGGCACCATCAGTCGACTGATAGTCACAATCAGTCGACTGATGTGGGAGTTGTTGGTTGGAAATCAACGTGGATGAAGTCGTTAATGGGCAACAACTACAGCAGTGGGCTCTTCTCTATAAGAAGGAGCCTTTGGACACTTGGGGAGCCTAATGGTTCATTGTTAAACATCTCCCAAGTGCTCAAAATTATTTTCCTCCTCTTCCTTGTGTTTATTTTCATCTTATTGTAAAAGGAGAGAATTCTTGTAAGGAAAGGTTACCTCCACCTAGCTTTGTGCAAAGGAGAGATTAGTGGAAGGTTTAAGGCGTAATTCACCTTGGACGAATTGGGTCGTGGATTAGTGGCAAGGTCATGAACCACGTTACATCTTGGGGTGCGTTTGGTTCAAGTAATCATACATAACCTTAGTTATGTGATTACCAGAGAATAAAACATAACCTTGGAATAAAGTATAACCTTAGATAAAAATCTTGTTTGGTTGGAGGTGTTAATATATAACTTAGTTTAACATTTTACTAAATTATCCTTTGTCTTTCCTCAATCAATTCGACAACAATGACAGAAATATTAATGACGATGGTAGCGATCGGCCGACCGATGACGGCCGACGACGATGCGTCTGCGGCCGGCCGGCGGCGGCGGCGCTGCGACGACCAACGACGGCGCGGTGGCGAGCGGCACCGACGGCGATCACGACGGCAATGGCGGCGTCCGACGGCACGGCGGCGGCGGCGGCGATCGATGGCGACGGCGACGAGGGGCGGCGAACGACGGCGACGACGCGGTAGCAGCAACGGCCGGCGGCGGCGACCGGTGACGCCGGCGGCCGACGACGGCAGCATGGCGGCCGACGGCGGCAACAGCGGCGCGGCAGCCGACGCAACGGGCGGCGGCCGGACGACGGCGGCAGCACGGCAGCGGCATGGCGCAATGACGACGGCGGCGACCGAGCGGCGGCGGCGGCCGGCAGCGGCGGCGGCAGCAGAAGCGGCCGGCGACGGCGGCGATGAAGCGGCGTGGCGGCGGTGGTGGCGGATGTGGCGGCGGCGACCGGCAGCGAGGCGGAAAGCAGCGGAGGCGATCAGCGGCCGCGGGCGGCGATCGGAGGCGGCGGCTGTCATTTAATATATTGCTTGGGGTAATATTGGAAAAAAATTTCCTTAACCCCGGGAATCAACAAAAACCTTGGTTCTCTAAGGTTTTCCGATTCCCCCTAAAAAGGTTTTTGTTCATAACTTGGTAATGATCAATTACCAGGTAATTGTTTATAACCTAAACCAAACAAGGTTTTTGTTGATAACCTAACAAGGTTATCTACAAAAACCCCCAACCAAACGCACCCTTGGTGTTAGCGTTTGATTTCCTTTACTTATTGCTTTGTCTTTATTGTTTATATTTCCTCTTGTGCTAATGAGTTTGTAGACGAGCAATCAATGAGTAAATTCCATCATACAATGATAGAGGGCTATTCACCCCACTTTAGCCAGCCATCGACGTTCAAACAAGTGGTATCAGAGCCAAGTCACTTGTCACTGGACTAACTGCCGCAACAAGCATAATCAAGAGATGGTCGGCTCCAACATTCATCTACCGAAGTTTGAAGGAGAATTCGCTTGGTTGAAAAAGCGAATGGAGGTATTCTTCGAGACCGATTTTGATATAATGCTCACTATGGAAAATAGTTTCGAAGTTCTTAGGGATGAAGAGGGGGAGCCACTAGAGAAATCAAGGTGGACTAAGAAGCAAAGGGAGGAGCACCTTGCAAATTCAAAGGCCAAGCATCACCTTTTCAATGTACTCCCCCAACAAGGGATCAACCGGATTGGAGAGTGTGCAAGTGCCAAAGAGATGTGGGAAAGATTGGTAGAGCTTCATGAAGGCACTTCAGAAGCCAAATTAGCAAGAAGAGACCTTCTTCGCTCCCAACTCAACAACATCAAACTCGATAAAGGAGAGAAGGTATTATCACTACACTGTAGATTCAAGGAAATAATTAATGGATTGTCTAGTGTAGGTGAAAATCTCTCCAACCGGGATATGGTCATGAAGGCTATAGATGTCTTTCCCCGGTGCTCAAAGTGGAGCTCCATGGTGGACTCCTTCTACATATCGAAGAATCTAGAGGTGAGCACCCTAGAAGAAGAATTCTCCACCATGGAGCTACATGAAACAAGGCTTGAAGGAGTAATTGAAGAACCAAGAATCAAGCCATCAAGGGGAGTGGCACTAGTAGTCAACAAGGGGAAGAAGAAGAAGAAGACTCCCTCCTCATCCAATGATGACTCCTCCTCCTCCTCCATGGATAGCATGGAAGAAGCATACATGGTAAGGAAGGTAAGACATGCTTTGAAAAGTTTTTAATTTAATAAATCAAATGATAGGAGGAGAAGGCCAAGGAGGAAGATAATTTGCTACAATTGCCAAGGAGAGGGACATATAAGAGATGATTGTCCCTTCTTGAACAAGAGCAAAGAAGAGAGGAGGAAGAAGGAAGAAAAGAAGAAGGGGAGGAAGAAAATGGAGGAAGAGAAGAAAACTAAAGAAAAATGGAAGGCCAAAGCACACAAGGCTACTTGGGATGATCCATCATCCTCATCGGAAGAAGAAGAGGCCTTCACAAGCCTCGCGCTAATGGCCATAGAAGACTTGGACTCCTCCTCCTCCGAGCAAGAAGAAAGAAGTACTAGTGAGGAGAGCTCAAGTGAAGGGGGAGCTTCATCCTCATCCTCATCGGAATCGGAGGAAGAAGACATGGAAACTATGGTAATGAATCTTTCTCCTAAGAAATTAGTTTCCATGATTTCAAGTTTAACTAGGGACTTATTTAAAATGAAAAATAGAAATAAATTCATACAAAATGAGATTAAGGCCCTAGAAGAAAAACTAGCAAATGCATGCTTAAATGTTAATGACTATATTCCTCTATGTTAGTCTCAACCCTTAGTGTCAATCATGAGAGGTAGTTCCAATCATGAGATGATTGATTAGGGATCATGTGTATCATATTTCATTAATAAAAGGCAAGGATTGTTTATTATATTTACTTTATGCATGTGCCAACTAAAATAAATATAATAATGCCCTTGAATAGTAGGTTCTAATCTACCATTTATCAATTAGAAGAATTGATTATGAGAAGCTGTAAAGAACACTATTCTTAATAATCCTAGTCAAGTATTAATAGACAAGGGCAATATTAATACATTAAGACTAGCATGTAGGTCAATGGATGACTTGATCTTACAAGTCATGAATATGTGATATCACATTGACACATGGGTATATATATTGGAGAATATATATACTGAATTAACCTGCCATGAGAAAATATCATGGATCGTTATATGAGTGTTATATACTTTCTCATGTGACTATTGGTATGAATAGTCTTTAGACCTGAAGTCACTACGGTTCCCTACATAAGAAGTTATGTACTTTGGTATCGTCTAACGTCACACCATAACTGGGTTCACTATAACGGTGATCACTGGGTATGTAACGAATTATGCGACGGGATGTGAGTGATATAGATGGGATCTATCCCTTCTATATGACACGAGTGATATCTTTGGCCTCTTGATAGAGTAGGACCACGAAATACATGGCCATGCTCAAATGAGGCAATATGAGATATTGAGTTCATTTGTTTGAGTGTGTCTACTTGGGGATCAAGAAACATAAAGATCGATAAGGGGATGACACAGTCTATGCCTCATTGATTGATCTAAGATATCAGAGACAGAAAGACATCGTCATACATGATAATAGTCACGGAAAGGTTGTCGGATCTCAACGATCTTGTAACTTGGGTAGCAATGATGTATTGCTGATGTCGCTCATTGCTTATGTATCTAAAATGGTTTTAGATACATTGCCAACGTTACAAGAGCCTATAGGGTCACACACAAATGACATTCTATTTTGTAGATGGTTTCTTTTAGTTGGACTAAGAGAACAATTGAGCATATGGCCAAGATTTGAGTTAGACTCAAACTGGTTAAACATGAGTTAGACTCAATTTGAACCATGGAAGATGATTCATCATCATGCATGATTAATTGGATTAATCATGGATAGGAATACCAAAGGGCTTGATATTCATGATGAAAATTAAAAGATGGGAATACCAAGGGTCTTGATATTAAGAGTTTTCTTAATGGGGAGATAATGGCATTGATAACTATGGGATTAAAAGGCCCTTTTTTTGTGTTGAATGTGTATCACTTGTGTGTGGTTTTTGTTTTGGGCATGCAAGCCAAAAGGGACAAGATAAAGAGTTCTCTTATCTCTTCCTTCCTCTCCTTCTTCTTCCAAAGAGTTCTTGGCATTTTGCTAGGAGTTGCTAGCACAACGTGACTCCAAACCGTGTGGGTGTCAGTGTAGATACCATAGATATACGGTTACCCTTACAGTATTGAGATCCGACAGCGTTTGGAAAAGCAGGATTGCGAAGGGCACGCACCGAAGGTATATTCCTCATCTAGATAAGATCTAGACTAGATTAAAGAAAATGACTTATATAGTTTTGCATGGATCTCTGGTGGGATCCGATTTAATTATTGTTTCCGCTGTGATTGTGTGAAGTATTCACCCACGATGTTGCGAACATCAGATCCGGAGTTTTCCCAACACTCTAGATGTTAATGATGCATATATTGACGAAAATAGGGTCTTAAGGGAAATGGTAGACCATTTAACTAAGGCCGTAGAAAAATTCGGTATAGGCTCCAATACATTGAACTTGATCATAGGGAGCCAAAGGGCAAGATTCAATAGGAAAGGCCTAGGTTACAAGGGGAATAAAAATGAAAAGGCCTATCAATGCCTAATTGCTAGGGGTCAAGCCAAAAATAAAATAATAGCTAGAAAATGGATCCCTAAGGAATTTTTAGTGAATCCCATAGGAAAGAACTTATATTGGGTTCCTAAATCCATCCTTAAGGGTTAGAAAAACCCTAGGATAGTCAACCATGAAGATTTTACTTATATCATATTTAATGGTTGACTTAGGATGGTGTGAGTTATAAATTTTTAACATAGTGTTGGGTGATGATAATGCATAACCCATAAATTGAATGTTTAAATCATGATTCATGCTCAATTTTATAATTTATAATCATGATATGCAATTATTGATGATTTATGATCATGATTGATAATACTTGATGCATGTTCATGATTGGATTTTTAGGATGATACTTAACCATGGGTAGAAATGCATGAAATTTTGGTTAAGTGTAAATACCTTTAGGAACATCTCACATCCCACTATAAGGGTACTTTGATTGAAAACTTAGCAATGGGTGAGATGATAGGATAATACAAATGGTTCACTAATGCTTATGGCATTTAGATGGGTTATTAAGTGTATCAATAGATTAATCATAGACCAACTATGGGGAAAGCAAATATTTAATCAATGGACATATTTCCCATATATCATAGTTGGATATTTTAAATGTTTTAAAACCATTTTATACTTTGCAAATAGTGAGTTCATGTTTTGAAAAGTTTCAAGGCAAAACTAGGCTTCAAAGTTGATACAATCTTTAGATATTTTGTAACTTTTGAGTTTTTGCCTAAATTTCATAAATAAAATGAATTTTCATGAAAAACTAATTTTCACTGATAAAGCAACTCACTAGAAATATGTATTCAAAATTTCATGATTTTTTGAATTTTCTAGAATTTTTAATGCATTTATGAAATTGGAGTTCGAAAACCTAAAATTTGCGTGCCAGTCGACTAATCCTCTGATTCAGTCGACTGATGTACTGTGCACGAGCATAGTAACCTATTTTATCATGTTTTGAGTGGTTTTTGGGTATTTTTCTTCCTTAGAGTTGATGTCATTCGTGTATAACATTTAGATAATATTTTTGATGGTGTCAAGGGGGGAGAATTGATAGGTTTAAGTTAATCATGCTAAAAGGGAAATTTTAACATGTCTTAAAGGGGAGTTGCATGTTTAAGGAGGAGTTTGATACTCATGCTTTTATTTACATGCATTCTTGCCTTATGTTTTATGTATTTGTTTTACCTAACTTAAACGGATTGCCACACATCAAAAAGAGGGAGATTGTTAGGGCAATCAACCCATGATGTGGTTTTGATGTGTGTGGCAAAGGGTTTAAGTTAGGTTGTTATAGTTTTGATATGTGCGTTGGAGTCTTACAGGACTTAGTAATTTGCACAAGGTTAGCTTGACGAAGCATCGGCAAGTCACCATCTCATGTCTCAGTCCTTGAGTCGGTGAAGGAGCATTACGAAAGTCGTGTGCTTGGTGCATCTGAGGGACCATCGAACAAGGAGCAGTGGAGTGAAGTCGAAGGAAGTAGACTTCAGGGCGAGACTCGAAGGATGGCGCTGCGAAGCCGTGCGCTTGGCATATCCGAGGGACGTGGCCAGACAAAGATAACTTCAAAGGCGAGGGACTCCGAAGGGATGAGAGTGAGCGAATGTAACCCGGGTCAGGTAGCTCGTAGGTGAACTTGGTTGGATGGCTAAGTCAAGAGTCAGAGGTTCAACCAAGTTGGCTGAGGTGATCCTGACGATCGAATGTATCCAAGTTTGAGGGTTTTCCCGACATCAGTCGACTGTCATGTCATGGCAGTTGATTGATCCAAGTTGACTGGAGACTCGACTGGTGTTTGAGTCTCTATTCTAGCTGAACAGTCGACTGCTAGCTCTAAGCAGTCGACTGATGGCTCCATCAATCGACTGCCAAGAAGAGCAATCGATTGGTGTCGAGGGTTTCAAGCACAGAACCTTCTCCGATCGAGTGATTGCGTCGACCACTCGACTGATAGCACCATCAATCGACTGATGGTCACGATCAGTCGAATGATGTGGGAGCAATTGTTTGGAAACTAACGTGGATGAAGCCATTATTGGGCAATAGCTATAGCAGCAGTCGATTGATCGGGGCATCAGTCGACTGCCGCTGTGTTAACGAGAAGATTGGGCTCTTCTCTATAAGAATGAGCCTTTGGACACTTGGGGAGCCTAATGATTCATTGCTAAACATCACCCAAGTGCTCAAAATGATTTTCCTCCTCTTCCTTATGTTTATTTTCATCTTATTTTAAGAGGAGAGAATTCTTGTAAGGAAAGGTTACCTCCACCTAGCTTTGTGCAAAGGAGAGATTAGTGGAAGGTTTAAGGCATAATTCACCTTGGACGAATTGGGTCGTGGATTAGCGGCAAGGCCGTGAACCACGTTACATCTTGGTGTTAGCGTTTGATTTCCTTTACTTATTGCTTTGTATTTATTGTTTATATTTCTGCTTGCGCTAACGAGTTTGTAGATGAGCAATCAACGAGTAAATTCCACTATACGATGATAGAGGGTTATTCACCCCCCCCCTCTAGTCGGCCACCGATGTTCCAACAAATCTTTCATTTTTCATGTCTAGCAGGCATCTATTAAGGGGGAGTGTCCATCAACCTAGTTTATAGACAGTGGATGCTCCAAGCAGATGACCGGGGACTTATCACTATTTTCCACATTAGAGGACAAAAATAGAGGTACTATTTCATTCGGTAATAGTGGTAGTTTGAAAGTTATAGGAATAGGGAATATCTGTATATCTGAACACTTTATGATTAGGAACGTGTTGCTTGTTAAAAACATGTTGTTTAATCTTTTAAGTGTAAGTCAGTTGTGTGATGCTGGGTATAGGGTTGAATTTAATTCAACTCAGTGTCTAGTGAAACACAATATTTTGGGTGATACCATGTTAGTAGGAGTTAGGAAGGAGAACATATATCATGTGTATTTTGACAATGCTACTAATGTATCTGCCAAGTGTCTTATGTCTAGAACAGATGAGTCATGGTTGTGGCATAGGAGGGTTGAACATGTCAACTTGAAGAATCTGAGGAGACTAGCGGGCAAGGAACTTGTAAGGGGGCTACCACTACTAAAGTTTCAGAAGGACAGGTTGTGTGATGCTTGTTAGAAAGGTAAGCAAATAAGGGCATTACATAAGCCCAAGAACATTGTAAGTATCTCTACTGCTTTAGATTTTTTGCATTTGGACTTGCTTGATTGTAGCAATGTTAAATCCTTGAATGGTACCAGATACTGTTTGGTTATAATTGATGATTATGTTGGTGCAACAATGCCCCAAGCATTTATATGTTTTGATGTTTGGATAATCATCTAAGTTAGGCAACAAATTGTGATCTAATGGTGAACATGATTAAGTGACAGGTAAAGGCAAAGTCCAAGTATGATCTTGGCAAGAGAAGTCCAAGGTAAAGGTTTGGCAACATAAGACCAAGCATGTTGTCTTGGCGGCATTAAGTCCAAATGGACCTTGGCAAAGGAAGTCCAAAGGCAAGTCTTGGCAGCGTAAGTCCAAGCATGTAGACTTGGCGGCGTAAAGTCTAAGCACGCCTTGACAAAGGAAACCCAAGACATGACAAAATCGAAGGAAGCTCTTGGAAGCAAAGTGCAAAGGATGAACAAGTCGCGGACTCGGAGCGATCCTAGAGGCACAAGGCTTAAGGAAGAGCTAGAAGGTTGAGTCAAGGTCTAAGGGGTAAAATCAAGTATGAATTACTCATACTTGATGAGTATCGATCGGCGATCGATGTATTAGTCGGCCCAGTCGGTGCTCGGCCCGAGTCGGGGATGAAACCTGACCATCGATCATTGCTTTGTCGTGGCGTGTGATCGATGCGATCAATCGACCGCCAGCGATGGCGATCGGTGATCAATTTAAATCTGACGATAGAGTGGAGTCACACTCGACTACGGCCTGTGATCACTCGACTGATCACTCCATCAGTCGACTAATGGATGGATCAGTCGACTGATGAGAATGTCGTTGGAGGAAACGACTCTGAATCCTATGAATCTAGCTATTCAGAAGTCATTAACTGTGCTGACAGTCGACTGATGCTATGCATCAGTCGACTGATGGTGCTCCAACGGGAAAATTAGCCTTCTCTCTATAAAAAGAGGGATGGTGGAGGTTTTTGGGGTTAATGCTCATTCTCTGATTATTCTCTCAAGCCTCCATGAGTTTTCAAGCTTTCTAGTGATTTAAAATCTCCTCCTCCTCTCTCTAAGCTCAAGTTTCATTCTTTGTAAGAAGAGGAGGTGTGTTGTAAAGGAAAGCTTCATAGTGATTTGATTAGGGTTGATCCACCTCAAGGATCACCGTGGAGTAGGAGCGCCTTCTTCGAACCACGTAAAAGAATCGTGTTTGCGTGTTTTTCATTTGTGTGACTATTATTTTTGTTGTGCTTTCGCTAATATTTTTGTAGAGAAGAAAAACAAGCTATTCACCCCCTCTATCTTTAAATCGATCTCCAACAAGTGGTATCAGAGCCCGGATCACATCGGAAGATCTAACAATCAACCGGAGCAAAAATGGCTTTTCAAGAGGGGTATAGCACGGTGAGGCCTCCGTTCTTCGACGGAAATGACTCGGCTATTGGAAAGGTAGGATGGAGTATTACTTAATGAATGATATTGAGAATTGGTTTAGTGTTGTAGATGGTTTCGAGAAGCCGGTGGATGAACACGGACACCCATACCGACGAAGGATTGGACGAGAGACATGGCCAGGAAGACTCAAGCCAACGCCAAGGCAACAACCACACTTCAATGTGGTTTGTCAAAAGAGCAACTAAGCAAGGTGGGGCCATTTGAATCGGCGAAGGAGCTTTGGGAGAAGTTGATCGAGCTCAATGAAGGATCCAAAGAAACAAGAAGGGTCAAGAGAGATCTTCTAATTGGCCAACTTCAAAGCTTCTCAATGAAGACCAATGAGACCGTGAGCCAAATGCACAGTCGCTTCAAAGAAGTAGTCAACGGACTACATGTAATAGGTGAAAAGGTCGACAACCGAGACCTTGTAAGGTATGTGCTACAAGCTTTCCCTAGAACAACCTTATGGTCCTCAATGATAGATTCCTATAAGGTCTCTAGGGATCTTTCATTGGTTAAGTTAGATGAGCTATTTTGTGAATTTCAATTACATGAACAAGCTAACACTTCATCCAAAGAGAAGGGTATAGCTCTTTTTGTAGGAAAGAAGGACAAAAAGAAGAAGGAGAAGAAGGAAGTGTTCTCCTCATCCGAATCCGAGGAAGACTCATCAAGTAGTGAAGATGTGTTATCGACAAGCGAGGTGACACATTACATTAAGAAATTTGGTGGGAAGTCAAGGAAACTCACCAAGAAAGATGTGAGGAGGATGTTCCAATCCTCAAGAGGTAAGTCTTCAAATAGTTCAAATTCTACCTCTAACGTAACTTGTTTTGGTTGCAACAAGAAAGGGCATATAAAGCCAAATTGCCCGGAACTAAAGAAGGAGGAGAAGGAAAAGAAAAAGAAAGAAAAGAAGGAGAAGAAGAAGGAGGCAATGGTGGCTCAAACATGGGACACCCTAAGCATGGAGGATTCTTCCGAAGATGAAGAAGTATGCCATACCACTCGGAATCTAGCCCTCATGGCATTAGAGGAAGAAGCCGGGAGCTCAAGCGAGGAGTCCTCTTCCTCTTCAAGCGACGAATCATCATCAAGTGATGATGATGAGGTAAACAACTCACCTAAGGTAGATTTACTTTACAAGACTATTGCATGTCTTCAAAATGCTTTAAATAGATCGAAAACTAGGATTAAGGATTTAAAAATAGAGATTAAATCACTTAAGAGTGTAGAATCATCTTGTGGTAAATTATCTAGTGATGAATATACCCTTAGGGATGAAAATGATGAATTAAGAAAAGAAATAGGTAACTTAAGAGCATGCTTAGAAAAATTTACTAATGGATCTAAATACCTAGACATGATTATTAAGGATCAAAGGGCTATTTACAACAAGGCCGGATTGGGATATAGGCCTAAGGAAAAGGAGGTAGCATTTACATCTCTTGTTAGTAGAAAATCCATGATTAAAAGCAAGGGTAGAAAGACTTGGGTACCTAAAAATTTCTAATTGATGCTAGTGGTCCTAAGATTTGGGTACCTAAGGATTGTATTTTTCATGTGATATAGGTAGAAGAACCAAGCTTGTGGATAGTTGATAGTGGGTGCTCAAAGCACATGACCGGTGATGAGAGAAAATTCTCCACTATCAACCACACTAGCAAAGGAAAAGTATCATTTGGTAATAGCGGAAAACTTAAGATTCTAGGAAAGGGCACAATTGAGGTATCCCCCAACCTTGCCATTCATAAAGTATTATTAGTTAAAAATATGAAATTTAATTTACTTAGTGTAAGACAACTATGTGATGCAAACTTTGATGTTAAATTTGATTCCTCAAAATGTTTTATAAGACACAAAACTCTAAATGATTGCATGTCAGTAGGTTTTAGGAAATCAAATATATATTATGTTGATTTATCCTATGCTACTAATGCTTCTACTAAGTGTCTTATTGCAAAAGAGGAAGAAAGTTGGCTTTGGCATAGGAGGCTAGGACACATAAACATGAAGAACATAGCCAAAATAGCAAAAATGAAGTTAGTCAAAGGGTTGCCCAAAGTCAAATTTCTCAATGACAAAATGTGTGATGCATGCCAAGAAGGGAAACAATCAAAAACATCACACAAAGGTAAAAATTTACTTAGTACCGATTTGCCTTTAGAACTTTTGCATATGGACTTATTTGATTGTCATAGTACCCCCTCTATGATTGATAGTAAATATTGCCTAGTAATAGTAGATGATTTCTCTAGGTTTACTTAGGTATTTTTCTTGAAAAATAAAGATGAAACCCTAGGAATAATCATAGGATTTAGCAAAAGAGTAGAAAATGAAAGAAAACTCAAAATCAACCGGATCTGTAGTGATCATGGTGGAGAATTTGAGAATTCTAATTTCTCAACCTTTTGCTTAGAACAAGGGTACAAGCATGAGTTTTCTTGTCCTAGAACACCCCAACAAAATGGGGTTGTGGAAAGGAAAAATCGTGCCCTACAAGAAGCGGCTAGGACAATGCTTAATGCATACTCCTTACCTAGCTATTTGTGGGCGGAAGCGGTTAACACCACTTGCTATATCCAAAATAGGGTATTAATTCATAGGTTTTTAGGAAAAACTTCATTTGAATTGTGGAATGGTACAACTCCAACAATTCATTATTTTAAGGTATTTGGATGTAAAGTCTATATTTTAAATACCAAAGACAACCTAGGTAAGTTTAAGTCCAAAGTGGATGAGGGAATCCTAGTTGGACACTCATCCACTAGTGTAGGGTATAGAGTTTACAATAAAAGGACTCAAAAGATTGAAGAATCTTCAAATGTCCAATTTGATGAAACTTCCAATACATACCCTAGGAAATCCCCTATTGATGATGATATTAATAATGAAAATCAAGAAATTACCCAACAATTTCAAGAGTTAACCTTAGGGGGTAATGATCAAGGGGGAGGATTGAATCAAGGGGGAGTAAGAGGTGATTCCGATGATGAGCAAAGAATTGAGATTAATTATGATCAAACACAAATTAATACACCTCCTAGAACCATAAGAATTCATCAAAATCACCCCTTAGATCAAATTGTGGGTGAATTATCTCAAGGTGTTAGGACTAGGTCATTTCATAGGGATCCCACTAGTCATATAGCTCTAATTTCTCAAATTGAGCCCAAAACAATCAAAGATGCATTACTTGATCCGGATTGGATCTTAGCAATGCAAGATGAATTTGCTCAATTTGAAAGGAGTCAAGTATGGGAGTTAGTTCCAAGACCTAATGAAAACACCATTATTACTACAAGATGGGTTTTTAGGAACAAACTAGATGACCAAGGAAATATCACTAGAAATAAAGCAAGATTAGTTGCAAGGGGTTTTAATCAAGTTGAAGGACTTGACTATGATGAAACATATGTCCCGGTTGCTAGGTTAGAGTCTATTAGAATACTATTAGGGTATGCCTCCTATATGGGGTTCAAACTCCATCAAATGGATGTCAAATCGGCATTCCTAAATGGGTTTATTAAGGAAGAGGTATATGTAGAACAACCTCCCGGGTTTGAAAATATGGACTATCCAAACCATGTATACAAGCTTAAGAAAGCTTTGTATGGTTTGAAACAAGCTCCCCGGGCTTGGTATGAAAGATTATCATCTTTCTTAATTTCTAAGGACTTTAAAAGGGGCAGTGTAGATCAAACTCTATTTATAAAGTCAACATCAACGGACATCTTTGTAGCCCAAGTATATGTTGATGACATTATCTTTGGGTCAACAAATGATGAACTTCTCCAAGACTTTATTAAGAATATGGAAAAAGAGTTTGAAATGAGTCTAGTTGGGGAATTAAATTTCTTTCTAAGATTACAAGTTAAACAAACAAGTGGAGGAATTTATATTTACCAAACCAAATATGCTAAGGAAATGATTAAGAAATTTGGTTTGGAAAATGCTAAGGTAGTTTCAACTCCAATGGCAACAAGTACAAAAATAGATAGTGATAATGAAGGCAAACAAATTGATCTTACACTCTATAGGATCATGATTGGTAGCCTTTTGTACTTAACCGCTAGTAGACCCGACATATTATTTGCGGTTGGTATGTGTGCTAGGTATCAATCTTGTGCAAAAGAATCTCATTTAGTTGTCGTTAAGAGAATATTAAGATATATTAAAGGCACACTAAATGTAGGACTATGGTACCCTAGGACTAGGTCTTTTGATTTGGTTGGGTACATCGATTCCGATTATGCCGGTTGCAAATTGGATCGGAAGAGTACCAGTGGTGGATGCCAATTCCTTGGGTCCTCCCTAGTTAGTTGGAGTAGTAGGAAGCAACCTTGTGTTTCCCTATCCACCACCGAGGTCGAGTATGTGGCTATGGGTGGTTGTGTAGCTCAATTACTATGGATGAAACATACCTTAGAGGATTATGAGCTTTCTTACTCCAACATGAAAGTATTTTGTGATAATGTGAGCACCATAAACTTGACCAAAAATCCGGTGCATCACTCTAGGACAAAGCACATTGAAGTGAAACATCACTTCATTAGAAATCATGTGGCTAAGGGGGACATTGAGCTTAATTACATTGAATCCAAGTCCAACCTAGCCGACATATTCACCAAGGATCTCTCCGAGGTAGAATTTTCATCACTTAGGAGAGAACTTGGAATGTGCTTGGTTGAGTAAAGGTATAGGCTTGCATGATCCTATAGAAATACTAGGATTTATACCTTTAAGAATCTCACAAAATACCTAAGAGACCATGATTTTTGTATTGAGCCACTTAGACAAGATGTGAGATGTTAGGAAGATGCACTTGGTTCATCATGCTTGTTATGATGCATTACTATGGACCAAAGTGTCATCTAGAGACATTAATCCTTCATTGGACCAATCATTGGGAAGGCTTATACACAATTGATGTGCATATAGCTCCAAGAACATGATTGAAAATGTCAAATAAAACATATTTTAAACTATGTTTATCATATTTTGAAAAACAATTTTTAAGTGAAACACAAAAGTGATACAAAGTTTGCAAAAATATTAAAACTTTTGTTAGTTTCCAAGTTTGTATCAATCTCGAAATCTAGAAAACATATATTTTTCAAAATATTTTTCTTTGATAAAGTATGATTTCAGAAATGTGTACGCAAAATTTCATGATTTTTTGGGATTTCTAGAATTTCTAACGCATTTTTGAATTTGGACTAAAAAGGCTGAATTTCGGATTTCAGGCGTAGCAGTCGACTGGTTCAGAAACCAGTCGACTGATACACTGTATTTTCTGAAAAATAGCTCCATTTTCTGATATTTAGTATATCTTTGATCTCCTAAAACTTTAGCATGATAATACTGGGTATAAACAAACTTTTAGGACTGTTTAATACAGTATTTTAGGGGGAGTTTCATAAGATGTATCTTTTTCATTCCTAAATTTACATTGTTGGTGCAAAGTTAGGATTTAAACCTTCAAATTGTTGATAGATTTTTGCTCCACATGTATTTTACTCATCATGAACTATATCTTGGATTATGGGGGAGCTAAATTTCAATTCTATACATTAGTTCAAGATTACAATGCATTCAATTCTTCTATGAAATATATGATTTCTTCTCTTTTTGATGTATGTCAAAGGGGGAGAAGAAATGTTTAAGTTAGAATTGGATATATGATTATGTGATATGATTATGTGTATCTTTAAAAGACCTAACTTAAATGACTGTCAAACATCAAAAAGGGGGAGATTGTTGGTGCAACAATGCCCCAAGCATTTATATGTTTTGATGTTTGGATAATCATCTAAGTTAGGCAACAAATTGTGATCTAATGGTGAACATGATTAAGTGACAGGTAAAGGCAAAGTCCAAGTATGATCTTGGCAAGAGAAGTTCAAGGTAAAGGTTTGGCGGTATAAGACCAAGCATGTTATCTTGGCGGCATTAAGTCCAAACGGACCTTGGCAAAGGAAGTCCAAAGGCAAGTCTTGGTAGTGTAAGTCCAAGCATGTAGACTTGGCGGCGTAAAGTCCAAGCACGCCTTGGCAAAATAAACCCAAGACATTACAAAACCGAAGGAAGCTCTTGGAAGCAAAGCGCAAAGGATGAACAAGTCGCGGACTCAGAGGGATCCTGGAGGCGCAAGGCTTAAGGAAGAGCTAGAAAGTTGAGTTTAGATCTAAGGGGTAAAATCAAGTATGAATTACTCATACTTGATGAGTATCAGTCGACTGATACGATGTGTTGGTGCAGTAGGCATCTAAGTCGAACCTGAGTTTTGATTATAGCAAACGATACAAAGTTAAGCTCATGTCGTTATCTCACGAGCTGAATCGAGTGTGCAGAAAATTGCTATAGCTAGAGCTGTAGGCTAGCGACACCCGGAGGAAGCTGCGTTGGTCGGGCGACACTCGGGTGACTTCGGAGGTAGCCAAAGGAATCGGGTGGAAGGCCGAAAGCGAAAGCGACACAGTAAGTATCGAGGTAAGTCCGTGTGTGTGTGAGCGTAAGTTAGGTCGTATCCTCTTTACGGGGATGATCTTAAGCGTAGATCCGACCAAAGACATCTTATAGATGGTCTAGGTCGAGATCGGACGGTCGACGACTGTCGAAATTATGTTTTTGTTGAGCTAACTTTGACTTGCAGCAAGCATCAGTTGACTGCCAACTTGGAGGACTCGACTGTCGTCGATCAGTTGACTGTCGGAGGTTAGCACTCGACTGATGCTGCCATCAGTCGACTGATGATGGCCATCAGTCGACTGATGATGGCCATCAGTCGACTGATGGTCAAAGGATCAGGTTCAAGGAGTCAAGGCTTGTCACCAAATTTCAAGGGGAGTGGTGCTCAAATATGATTGGCTAGGGTTCCTCTCGAAAAGGAGCTCAAAGGCTATAAAAGGAGGTCATAACCTAGGGTTTCTTCATCAATTCTAAGTGCTCAAAAGCCTCCGCAACGCTGTGACTCTCCGATGACTCTACAACAACGAAGTGATGCCAACAACCCTAGCTTAAGTTCTTTTTTTATAGTTGTTGGTATAATCTTACTTTGTTATTGCTTTCAATATTGCAATTCTTTTTAATCAAGGTTTTCTATCATTGCTTTTTACTTAAATAGAAGAGAGGGTTTGTCTCTCTATCTTTTTGCTTCGAAGGTTTTTGTAACCATCAAACTCCTACCTCTAACGAGGAGGAGTGTTTTAGTGAATTGCCCTCCGTACACGGTCTAGGACCGTTAGGGCCTTGGAGTAGTAGCCGAAGGCTACAAACCAAGTAAAAAATATCTTGTCTCTTTTTGTTTCATTTATCTTTCCGCTGCACTTAATTGTTTTGATACAAACTCGAAAAAAAAAAAAGGTTTTTCGCTATTCACCCCCCCCCTCTAGCGAACCACTTCGATCCAACAATTGGTATCAGAGTCGGGGGTGCTTAGATTTGGTGAAACCACCAATCTAGCATTTTTTACAGATTTGTTTTTCATTCATTTAAATTTTTCTCCCACACTACTAATCCAAGACGAAGTCTTGGTACTCTTCGTTTGGTTTTGTTTTCAAGTATTCGCTTTTGGAGTAGCCGACGGTAAAATGGGCATTACTTTTCATACAAGTTGACCCAAGAAATGGTCTACCTACCAAAATGAAGCTCTCGGAAATATCTACACTTCTTATGAGGGTAAACCCTCGTAACAAGCTGCATTCATCCCGAAAACCCATCGTTTAGTACCATTTCTGGGACATCGAAGTAAGTGCTCAACTTTTATTTTAGTTGGTTATTTCTGATTTATTCCTTTTATTTCTTTTAATTTCCTACATTACTAATCCAAGGCGAAGTCTTGGAACCTTTTTTGTTTTTTTTTGGTATTTTTTGTGCAAGGTTTCCCTTCCAAATGGCCCATCTCGAGGGTTTTAGCACCGTCCGACCTCCATTTTACAACGGAGATGATTTCCGTTACTGGAAAGGTCGGATGGAATGCTTTCTCAAAACCCAAATCAAGATGTGGATCATAATCCAAATGGGTTTCACACTTCCGACTAATGAAGTGGGTGAATCCTTGGGTTATGACCAATGGACCATTGCGACAAAACGACAAGTCGAAGCCGACGCCAAGGCAACACAAATCCTCCAATGCGGCTTGTCCAAGGAGGAGTTAAATCGTGTCGGCCCCTTCATCAGCGCAAAGGACCTTTGGACAAAGCTAGTGGAGCTACACGAAGGGACCGATGAAGCCAAGGTATGTAAGCGCGACCTTTTATTTAATAAATTATATAATCTAAAAATGCAGGAACATGAAACGGCGACGCAACTCCACGCCCGCGTCCAGAACATAGTCAACAATCTACACGCAATCGGGCAAAAGGTCAAAAACCGTGACCTTATAAGGTATGTCCTAAACTCCTTTTCGAGGACTACCTTATGGGCATCCATGGTCGATGCCTACAAGGTCTCCAAGGATCTTTCTAAACTTAGGTTAGATGAACTTTTTTCTGATTTTGAACTTCATGAGCAGTCTAACTCGGAACCCGAGAAAGGTATAGGACTATTTGCAGGTTCAAAGAAGAAAACCGCTAGCAAGCCACCCCCGAAGGAAGAAGAGGATGAGTCGGATTCGGAGGTCGACTCGAAAATGGAGGCCGAACTAGTCAACCTAGTTCGGAGGATAGTCAAGGGCCGAAAATGAACCGTCACTCGACCCAACAAATGTAAGTCTAAAAGTTCAAATATTAGATGTTATGAATGCAACAGGTTTGGACATATCAAGTCCGAATGCCCAAAACTCAAGAGCAAGGCACTGAAACACAAAAAGGCACTCAACGCAACTTGGGAAGAAGCTTCCGAGGAAGAAGATGATGATCGAGTCCTCATGGCTAAACCGGTGGAATCGGAGACGGAGTCAGAACTGGAACTTGAATCGGAAACCGAAGACGAGTCGGACTGCGAAGCACTATTCAAGACAAGCCACGGATACGCATCCGGTTCAAAAGATACACTCAAGGTAAGTCGGTCTCTCATTACTACACTTTATAGTGCAATTAAGTTTTTAAATAGAAATTTAGCTAATTCTGAGTCCAAAGTCGAGACCCTGGTTGAGGAAGTTAAACTCCTCAAACACGAGGTCTCCCTAACCTCTTCGACTAGTCGAGTTCAAGAAAAGGACTCAACTCGGGTTGAAAAACTCGAAGTTGAGAACTCACTCTTGAAGAGTCAAGTCGAAGATCTTAGGAATATGTTGGAAAGGTTTACTTTGGGATCCAAAGGACTTGACCTCCTACTTGGATCGCAAAGGGCCGTGTACAATAAGATCGGGCTAGGATTTAGCTCAAACACGACCAATAAGTCGTATATGTCGATTGTAAGTCGACATAAAAAATATGTCCAAGCATGGGTCCCTAAGACCACCTTGATTTCAAACTTAGGATCAAACTAGTACTGGGTTCCCAAGGACCAAATCCACTATGTGGAGAGACCGAATCGATTCAACGATCCAGGGGGAGCTAGTACAAAATTTGTTTGTGTTTTAATTTAGAAATTGCATGCTTAGGTTTTTATTTAGATTGATTTTTTTTAGAATGGTTAGATAGGACTATAACTCGTCAACACTTGATAACATAGTACCAGGACGCGGCGAGATGATAGTACGCTAGGAAAATGGAGTCTCGTGTATTCGAGCTAGATAAGGCATATTTAGTTCGGTTCACTTGACCGAGTGGAACTAGCTGAAGCTACCTCGCCGTATCCTAGACTAGTTAGACCAGGAAGTGATCTTAGGTGAGTCAAGTTACTATTTTCTTGAAAATGGCTTTGTCTAAGGAAGTGGTCGTTGTTTCGATCAAAGAAGGCCTCTGTGCCTCGCCACGACCTGGAAGCCATGATCTTGAAAAAGTGACTTGATAAGCCTAAGGTCAAATCCGAATCTAACGCGAGGTTGACAAGTGTTTAAGTCATTAAATTTAAATCAAGTAAAATTGGAAGTCATCTCACAAGAACATATAGGGTTAACGTGTTTGATCATGTAGACATGGGTGAGATGATTTAGGTTAATAATTTTCAACTAATCTTTAATAAATCCAATATCCGATCCCACTACCTTGCGTGTAGGATCAATGGATGTTGGACAGTGGTTGCTCCCGACACATGACCGGGGATCAACTCAAGTTTTCGAAGCTTCGATTCAAACGACAAGGATCGGTAGCCTTTGGAAATAACGACAAGCTCAAAATCATTGGATCAGGTGATATTGAGCTTAACTCAAATTTTGTTATTCAAAACGTTTTATTAGTAGAAAATTTTCAATATAATCTACTTAGTGTAAGCCAATTGTGTGATAATAACTATAAGGTCATATTTCTAGAAAATGAGTACATAATTAATACAAACAAAACCTCTAAAACAATTCTTAAGGGAACTAGAAATAACAACATTTATACTATTAACTTAACTAACTCCTCAACTAAGTGTCTTATGGCACGGCAAGAGGAATCATGGTTGTGGCACCGACGACTCGGTCACTCACATCCAAGACTCATCCACAAGATGAGTCAGAGTGACTTAGGTAGAGGTTTGCCTAACCTCAATAACTTGGATAATAAAATATGTAATGCTTGTCAACAAGGTAAACAATCTAAAACACAACATCAACTAACTAATCAAGAACGAACCAAAAGTGTGCTTGAGCTCCTACACATGGATCTATTTGATTCACACGAAGCTAAGTCACTTAATGGAAATAAATTTTGTTTAGTCATTATTGATGACTACTCTAGATTTACTTGGGTTAGGTTCATCAAACACAAAAGTGATACCCTAGATCAGTTAATCAACCTATTTAAGTTAATAGAAAATCAACAAAACATTAAAATCAAAAGACTTAGGACTGATCATGGTGATGAATTCGAAAACCATAGGTTTACAGAATTTTGTAACCTAAATGGATACCACCATGAGTTCTCTTGCCCTAGAACTCCACAACAAAATGGCCTAGTAGAACGCAAAAATAGAACCCTACAAGAAGCCGCTAGGACAATGTTAAATGAGTATAACCTACCCAATAGGTTTTGGGCGGAAGCCGTGAGTACGGCATGCTATGTCCAAAATAGGATCCTTATGGTAAAGAGGCACCTTAAGACCTCATACAAGATTTATCACGATAAAATACCTAACATCAAGTACTTTAGGGTATTTGGGTGTAAGGTACATATCCTAAACACTAAGGATTACCTAGGGAAATTTACATCCAAAACCACGACCGGAATCTTTTTAGGATAGTCGACTACAAGCAGAGCTTATAGAGTATATAACCACGACAACCTTAGAGTTGAGGAGACTATCAATGTAGTATTTGATGAAGGACATGAACCTACAAAACCCCCGGCAACCCCAATTAGCGAGCCGACTCATACTAGACCTAACTCTGATCTGGAGATAAGGTCTAGTGTTAATCCTAACCTAAGTCAACCAAGTCACTCTATCGACCAAGTGATAGATGACTCCAACCAAACTAGAACTCAAACGAGTCATCCTATGGATCAAGTTGTAGACTCAAACCCAAATCCAACTAGGACTCAAACGAATCATCCTATCGACCAAGTGATAGGTGATCCAAATCTAGGAGTTCAAACTAGAGCCTCATAACGAAACCTTAGTCAAATATCTTTGATTTCTAAAATTGAACCCAAAACTATTGACCATGATCTTCTTGATCCCGATTGGATTATTGCAATGCAAGAAAAGTTGGCTCAATTCACTAGGAACGAAGTATGGGAATTAGTACCACCACCTAAAGATAAAACAATCATTGGAACAAGGTGGGTGTTTAGAAATAAACTTGATGATAAAGGTGAAGTGGTTAGAATAAAGCTAGACTAGCCGCTAAAGGGTTTAGTCAAGTCGAAGGTTTAGATTACGACGAGACCTATGCCCCAGTAGCTAGATTAGAGTCTATTCGAATGCTATTAGCATATGCAGCACATCGAGGATTTAAGTTGTTTCAAATGGATGTGAAATCTGCATTCTTAAATGGATACATTAAAGAAGAAGTTTATGTTAGTCAACCCCCCGGTTTCCAAAGTTTAGACAAACCCGATCATGTCCTTAGGTTAAAGAAAGATCTTTATGGACTTAAACAAGCTCCTCGAGCTTGGTACGAGAGACTTTCGATTTATCTCAAGTCCAAAGGCTTTAACCAAGGTGTAGTTGACCCAACCCTTTTTGTAAAAACCTTAGGTAAAGACATATTCATAGCCCAAATCTACGTAGATGATATTATTTTTGGAACCACCAACTCAATCCTACTAAATGAGTTCATTTCACTTATGGAAAGTGAATTTGAAATGAATTTAGTAGGCGAGTTATGCTTCTTTTTAGGTCTACAAATTAAACAAACTAAAGATGGAATATACCTACATCAACGCAAATATACTAGGGAATTAATTAAACGCTTTGGAATGCAAGACGCTAAAATTATTAATACCCCAATGGCAACTAATGTGAATATAGAAGAAGATTTAATCGGAAACTCAATTGATTTAAAATACTATAGGAGCATAATAGGGAGTCTCCTTTACTTATTTTACTGAGCATCCTATTTGCGTAGAAGTATGTGCGCAAGGTTCCAAACCTGTGCCAAGGAGTCTCACCTAACTCTAGTCAAGCATATCCTTAGATATCTAAAGGGTACACTTAATGTTGGTATTTGGTACCCTAGATCTACCGAGTCCGAACTAACCGACTACTCCGATTCAGACTATGCCAGTAGTAAGCTCGATAGAAAGAGTACGAGTGATTGTTGTCAACTTCTCGGCTCGAGTCTAGTGAGTTGGTGCAGTTGGAAGCAACACTGTGTTGCCTTATCTACCACCGAAACCGAATACATCGCGATGGGTGAGTGTGTCACTCAGCTTCTTTGGATGAAGCACACTCTCCGCGACTTTAAGTTAGACTTTACGAATACTAAACTTCACGTAGATAACATTAGTTCAATTAATCTTACAAAGAATCCGATATGTCACTCTAGGACCAAACATATAGAGGTCAAACACCATTTCATTCGAGAACATGTGGCCAACGGAGCCATACAACTCGAATACGTCGAATCAAAGTCTAACTTAGCAGACCTATTTAATAAACCCCTACCCGAAGCCGAATTTAGTCTATTAAGACGAAAATTAGGCATGTGCGTAGTAGAATAGGAACTTGCAAATTATATTTTCTCACTACTATTTCTTAATTTCCATTTTTTATGAAACTAGCATAGGACATACCTTAGATATCATGCACCTATAGATTTAAGGAGCCAATACATCTCACAACACATAGGACTAATGTGTTTGTGTACTTAGCCACGTAGATGGGCGTGAGATGTTAGGACCTTACTCCTGGTTCCAGATGTAGAGCTAGTGCATCGCCATGAACCACGGAGTATTATCATACATACTAACCAACTCTGACCAGGACTGATTGATCTTTCATATCAATCAAGCCAAATATGAGTCGAACATTTTATAGATGAACTTATTTTTAGTATATTATTTTCAAAATAATGTGGAACATGCTTGGACTTTAAAATTAATACTTATTTCACACACCCCCTCACTCTTTTCGATATATGGAAAAAGGGGGAGAAAAAGGCCAAAGTTAAGGGGTCATTTTTTTTGTATGGCAAAGGCTTACTTAACTTTAAGTTAACAAAACAAGTCAAGAGAATTCTTAACTTAAACACATTCAGTTAACTTGTTCATGTTAACAAAACGGAAGTAATTTACTTAACTTTAAGTTAACTTGTTAACAAATGGAAGTAAAGGCCAAGGTTGATCTCTTAACTTAAAACTTATTTTAAACACTATGGTCAATATTAAGTAATTTCGGTTACTTAATTCTTTTGTTTAGTAGCAAAAACCAAGGGGGAGAGTTAAAACACTTTCTCAAGTACTAACCCTCGGTCAAGGGGGAGGATTCCTCAAGGGGGAGCACTTGAACAAAAAGTTTTTATATACTCCTGCTCATTCATGCATAAAAGTTTTTATACTCCTACTCATTCATGCATATCTCTTACTCATTTTTCTTAATGCACTTAAGTTATTTTTCTTAACTTTGTATGTGGGTTTGTCATAAATCAAAAAGGGGGAGATTGTTGGTGCAGTAGGCATCTAAGTCAAACCTGAGTTTTGATTATAGCAAACGATACAAAGTTAAGCTCATATCGTTATCTCACGAGCTGAATCGAGTGTGCAGAAAATTGCTATAGCTAGAGTTGTAGGCTAGCGACACCCGGAGGAAGCCGCGGTGGTCGGGCGACACTCGGGTGACTTCGGAGGGAGCCGAAGGAATCGGGTGGAAGCGACGATGAAATATCGAGGTAAGCTCGTGTGTGCGAGCGTAAGTGAGGTCGTATCCTCTTTACGGGGATGATCTTAAGCGTAGATCCGACCAAAGACATCCTATAGATGGTCTAGGTCGAGATCGGACGGTCGACGACTATCGAAATTATGTTTTTGTTGAGCTAACTTTGACTTGCAGCAAGCATCAGTCATTGCCACCAAGGACTCATCGTCAATCGATCGATTGCGAGGTTAGCACTCGTGATGTTGCCATCGATCGATGATGGCCATCGATCGATGGTCAAAGGATCGACAGGAGTCAAGGCTTATCACCAAATTTCAAGGGGAGTGGTGCTCGAATATGATTGGCTAGGGTTCCTCTTGAAAAGGGGCTCAAAGGCTATAAAAGGAGGTCCTAACCTAGGGTTTCTTCATCAATTCTAAGTCTGTGCGACTCTCAAGCGACTCTACAACAACGAAGTGCTGCCAACAACCCTAGCTTAAGTTCTTTTTTTCTAGTTGTTGGTATAATCTTACTTTGTTATTGCTTTCAATATTGCAATTCTTTTTAATCAAGGTTTTCTATCATTGCATTTTACTTAAATAGAAGAGAGGGTTTGTCTCTCTATCTTTTTGCTTCGAAGGTTTTTGTAATCGTCAAACTCCTACCTTCAACGAGGAGGAGTGTTTTAGTGAATTGCCCTCCGTACACGGTCTAGGACCGTTAGGGCCTTGGAGTAGTAGCCGAAGGCTACAAACCAAGTAAAAAATATCTTGTCTCTTTTTGTTTAATTTATGTTTCTGCTGCACTTAATTGTTTTGATACGAACTCAAAAAAAAAAGGGTTTTTCGCTATTCACCCCCCTCTAGCGAACCACTTCGATCCAACACGATGTATCGATTGGATGGTCAGTGCTCGAGTCGAGGATGAAACTCGCCATCAATCATCGCTTTGGTCATGGCGGTTGGATCGATGTTGTGATCGATCGACTTCAATGTGGCGATTGGTGATCAAGTTAAATACTGAACGCAGTAGTCGAGTCACACTCAACTGCGGCCTGTGATCACTCGACTGATCACTCCATCAGTCGACTGATGGATGGATCAGTCGACTGATGAGAATGCCGTTGGAGGAAATGACTTTGAATCTCGTGAATCCGGCTATTTAGAAGTCGTTAACTGTGCCGGCAGTCGACTGATGCTGCTCCAATGGGAAAATCAGCCTTCTCTCTATAAAAAGAGGGATGGTGGAGGTTTTTGGGGTTAATGCTCATTCTCTGATTATTATCTCAAGCCTCCACGAGTTTTCAAGCTTTCTAGTGATTTTAAATCTCCTCCTCCTCTCTCTAAGCTCAAGTTTCATTCTTTGTAAGAAGAGGAGGTGTGTTGTAAAGGAAAGCTTCATAGTGATTTGATTAGGGTTGATCCACCTCAAGGATCACCGTGGAGTAGGAGTGCCTTCTCCGAACCACGTAAAAGAATCGTGTTTGCGTGTTTTTCATTTGTGTGACTATTATTTTTGTTGTTCTTTCGCTACTATTTTTGTAGAGAAGAAAAACAAGCTATTCACCCCCCCTCCCCTCTAGCTTCAAATCTATCTCCAACAGATTATACTAGATATGCTTAGATATTTTTTCTTACAACATTAGGATGAGACAATAGAGATTTTTATTTCTTTTAGTAAAATAGTTGAAAATGAGAAAAACACAACCATTGAAACCCTTAGGAGTGATCATGGAGGGGAGTTCTAAAATACTCGGTTTAGGGACTATTGTTTTTATAGGGGGTATAGACATGAGTTTTCTGTTCCAAGAACACCCCAACAGAATGGTGTTGTGGAAAGGAAAAATTGGGCCTTGTAAAAAGCAGCGAGGAGCATGCTTCATGAGTACGCTCTTCCAAGCTACTTGTGGGTCAAAGCCGTGAGTACAGCCTGTTATTTTCAGAACTGGGTGTTGGTACATAGGCTTTTAGTTAAAACATCACATGAGTTATGGTTTGGGAAACCACCTACAGTCAAGCATCTTAGGGTGTTTTGTTGCAAGGTGTTCATTCTGAATACCAAAGATCATCTAGGTAAGTTTGCAGCTAAAGCTGATGAAGGTATCCTTGTATGGTATTCCTCTATTAGCAAGCCATATAGAGTGTACAACAAGAAGTCGAGGTTGATAGAGGAGTCACCAAATGTTGTATTTGAGGAAGATGAAAATTCTAGTGATACTCGAGAAATTGAGGAAGAAATTATGTTTGGATTGGAGAAGGTGAAATTACATGAAAACACTGAAGTAGGGGGAGCTAAGATTGAGTCTGATGATATAAAGGTTAGGCAACAAGGGTCATTGTTTGAAGATGTATTAAACGACCAAGTACTTGAAACATCTCAAGCACCAAGATCCATTAGGACAATAAGTGGGCATCCCCAAGTTCAGATCATTGGAGAACTTCAACAAGGGGTGAGGACAAGATCATCCATTAGTAATGAAGGAGTTGAAGTTGCATTGATCTCAGAAATTGAACCCAGGGTAGAAGAAGAGGCTTTGCTTGATCCTGATTGGGTCTTAGCAATGCAGGATGAACTAGGACAATTCAAGAGAAGCCAAGTGTGGGACTTAGTTCCGAGGTCGAAAGAAGTTTCAGTGATTGCTACTAAATGAGTGTTTAAGAAGAAGATGAATCATAAGGGAGAGATAATCAAAAATAAGGCAAGGGTAGTTGCCAAGGGATATAACCAGATTGAAGGGTTAGATTATGAAGAGACCTATTCCCCAGTAACTCAACGAGAATCCATAAGGCTGATGTTAATATTTGCTGCATTCAAAGGCTTCAAACTCTATCAGATGGATGTGAAGTGTACCTTCTTGAATGGGGTGATTAAGGAAGAGGTGTATGTTAAGCAACCACTAGGATTTGAGAGTATAGAGTTTCCAAACGACGTGTATAAATTGAAAAAGACTCTTTATGGGCTGAAACAAGCACCTCGTGCCTGGTATGAAAGGTTGTCCACATTTCTTGTAGAGAAGGGGTTGAGAAGAGGTCAGATAGATCCCACACTATTTCTGAAAAGAGATGGTGAGAACATCTTTATAGTTTAGGTTTATGTTGACGACATAATCTGTGGCTCAAATAATAAGGATTATCTGAATGAGTTTGTAGGACACATGGAGAGTGAGTTTGAGATGAGTCTTGTGAGAGAATTGACGTTCTTCCTCGGACTTGATATCAAACAAACCAAGGAAGGTATATATGTTCATCAGTCTAGGTATGCAATGAATCTTTAAAAGATATTTGATATGGGGAATTCGAAGGAGATGTCTACTCCCATGGCACAAAACACAAATCTAGGAAGTGATGAAGGAGGAAAATTTGTGGTCTACTTTATCTCATAGCAAGTCGACCTGATATTTTATATGTTGTGGGAGTTAGTGCTAGGTATCAATCATGTGCCAAGGAGTCTCATTTAAGTGTTGTGAAGAGAATAATGAGATATCTTAAAGGCACTATTAATGTTGGCTTATGGTACCCTCGCACTGAATCATTTGATTTGGTTGGCTACACTGACTCAGATTATGTACGGTGCAAGTTAGATAGGAAGAGTACGAGTGGGGGATGTCAGTTCTTAGGTTCATCACTAGTGAGTTGGTCGAGTCGGAAGCAACATTGTGTTGTGAAGGGAGAAGCTTCGCTTCCCACTTCAACTTGGTCGCTTGTGCATGGCGATCCTATCTACGTCCCCAGATTAAAAAATTAATCCATGACGAAGACAAATTAACCAAGCAACCGATCCATCATCATGCTATTCGATTAGAGTGGTCATTTGAACAAACATGTTGTTCAAGCAACTTAACTCTTTTCCTCGATTAGCTACGGAATAGATTGAAGGGAGGGGAAACTTCTCTTCCCACTTCAACTCGGTCGCTTGTTCATGGCCATCCCTTCTACGTCCCCGAATAAAAAAAAATTATCCTTGACAAGGAGGGATAACCCAAGCTACTGTTTCATCGTCGTGCTATTCGATTCGAGTAGTCACTTGAACAAACTTGTTGTTCAAGCAACCAACCTCTATTCTATGATTAGCCACGGAATAGACGATGTACGAATCGCCGACTTTTGTGTTTGTATTCGAAGTCCAAGTAAATTAGCCACATAACAAAGTAAACAACCACATACAAAATACAAAAGAACACTAATCAAAATAAACAAGATTATACCTCTTGTTATACCTCTTGATCTTCTATTGTATGTCCTTCCTCCTTTTGGACGTCGTGTGGGCGACGATCTTCCAAAAGTCGAAGCCTCCTAGATCACCAATCTTCCTTCCTTGCTCACTCCGAACAAGAGGAAGTATAGAAATTAAACTCTTCTCTTATATAGGACCAACCATCAAGCTCCAATCTTGATTCTTGCTGCCAGCCCAAAGAGAGGTGTAAGGAGTGTGGGCGCCGATCAAGAGCTCCAAGGAACAACCCTAGCGCTTGTTTCCACCGGCCAAGGAGAAGAAGAGGAATAGGTTGAGCGCCGGCCAAGGTAGAGGGGAGAAAGATGGGTGCCGGTAACACCTTAGGAAGAAGAAAGGAAGCTCTCCAATTGTTGCCGCCCAAGCCACCTCCCAAACCCTAGCCGCCCAACCAAAACCCTAATCTTCCTAGGGTTTCATGCTGCCCAAGCTAAGGGAAGCAAAACCCTAATCTCCTCTAAGATATCTTGCCGCCCACCTTAAGCCTCCTTTTATAGAGTTAGGCTTAAGCCTTGTTTTAATCTCCACCGTCAGATCTAGGGATTTAATCTCAATCGTCGAATCTAGATATTTAATCTCAATGGTCGAATCTAGAGATTTAATCTCCACCATCGGATCTAGAGTTCCATATTCCACCATTGGATCTAGGCTTCATGAGGGTTTATTAGGCTACAATAGGGACCATGAGGAGGAGTTGGATCTTGGCCACCCAATGGATCAAGCCCACATAAAGTCCGATCCATTAATGATAATCCATTCCACTAGAGGATTATCATTGATCTACCTCACCAACCCCCATAAGTTAATATGGGCTCCATATATTATTTCTACATATATCTCCCCATGTTTAAGATCTCGAATGTCCGTCGATTAATTAATTTACTGACAATTAATTAATCAACATCTAACTCCATGAGTAGTACCACTCAACCTTATCATCATGCCGGATCAAGTCCACCTGCAGGGTTTACATGATGAACCTTATGAGCTCCTTAAGGGGACATCATCATCTTAATATATAGGATACGGTTTCCTCCTATAATTAATGTCACACCATATAAGTAATATCACTTCGCAACTTACCGAGCCTATCGATTTACTCTATAAATCTCGCCCATTGGTAAATCAAAGAAATGAATACTAAGTATCTGTGCTCGTTATTATATCGTAATTAAGAGCATGTACACCATAATATCCGAGGTCTGATTCGATTATGTAGTCATCAATAAATCGAATCACCTCTAAGTTGGTCCTGCTCAACACACACAAAGTGTACTAGTGTAATTCTATGGTCAAGAAAAACCAATACCAAATCACACTACAACCATACCAAGGGTTTGTCCAAAGTCATCTAGGTTGTGAGCCTTTACCTATACTTTACAAGGAACCGATAACATGATCTCCCATGTGACACTACACACCATGTTATCTATAATGTAATGTATTAGACAATATGCATAACCATAAATATGCAAACAATGATCATGTGATTCTTATTTCAAAAATAAAGATGTTCATACAAAAGATAGACTTTACAGTATACATCCTAACAATCTCCCACTTATACTAAAAGACTATGTTGTGCTCATACTGCCATACATCTGATTCTCATTCCCTCCACATGCCTATCAAAAGCTCTTGCTTGAAGGGCCTTAGTGAAAGGATCTACCAGGTCATCCTCTGATGCAATCTAGGCGATAGCAACTTCTACCTCCTTTACGATTTCTCATATCAGGTGGTACTTGCGCTCTATGTGTTTACTTGCCTTATGGACTCATGGTTCCTTGGAGTTTGCAACTGCACCACTATTATCACAATAAATTGTGATAGTTCTGGGCAAACCAGGAATCATATCCAAGTCCATCAAGAAGTTTCTCAGCCACACAGCTTCTTTGGCCGCCTCAGAGGCTGCCACATACTCAGCTTCCATGGTGGAGTCCGCCACGCATTTCTGCTTGACACTCCTCCATACAATGGCTCCACCCCCAAAGTAAACACAAAACCTGAGGTAGACTTACTATTATCCCTATCTAATTGGAAGTCGAAATCTGTGTAACCCACAGGGAGTAATTGGTATGCCTGGTAAACTAGCATATAATCCCTAGTCCTTCTCAGGTACTTCAATATATGCTTTACCGCAGTCCAATGTCCCTGTCCAAGATTACTCTGATATCTGCTAACCATGCCCATGGCAAAGCAGATATCTGGTCTCGTACATAGCATAGCATACATGAGGCTTCCTACTGTCGAAGCATAAGGAACCACCTTCATCTCCTCTATCTCCTCAGAGGTTCTAGGACACATCTCCTTAGATAAAGGAACTCCATGCCTGAAAAGTAGAAAACCTTTCTTGGAGTTCTGCATGCTAAAACGAGCCAAAATGGTGTCTATGTATGAAGCTTGAGATAAGCACAACATCCTTTTCCTGCGATCCCTTATAACCTTGATCCCAAGGATGTGTCCCACATCTCCCAAGTCCTTCATATCAAATTGTTTAGACAACTATACCCTTACATCCGATAACACCTTGACATTGTTGCTAATTAATAAAATATCATCTACGTATAGTACAAGAAATACCACTACATTTCCGTCACATCTCTTGTATACACAAGACTCATCCGGACTTTGAATAAATCCATAAGACTTGATTACCTCATCAAAGAGGATGTTCCAAGACCTCGAAGCTTGCTTCAATCCATAAATGGACCGATTAAGCTTACACACAAGATGTTCTTTGCCCTTTGCAATGAATCCCTCTGGTTGCTTCTTATAGATGTTTTCCTCAAGACTTCCATTAAAGAAAGCTTTCTTGACATTCATCTGCCATACCTCATAATTCATATGAGTAGCAATACATAAGAGAATCCGGATAGACATTAGCATGGCTACCGGTGAAAAGGTCTCCTCATAATCGATACCCTCTTTATGAGTATACCTTTTCGTGACAAGCCTCGCTTTGAAGGTCTTAACCATCCCGTCTATTCCTCTCTTTCTTTTGTAGATCCACTTGCATCCAATGGTTTTTACACCATCGGGTGGTTCTACTAGCTCCCAGACCTGATTTGAATCCATAGATTCAATCTCAGCATTCATTGTACTTTGTCAAGATATCGTATCTTTATCTTGGATTGCCTCGTCATATGTCCAGGGATCAGGTTCATGTTCGCTACGGACTAAATCATAAGATTCTCCCAAGAACATGAATCTATCAGGCTGTCTAACAACCCTCCCACTACGATGAGGTATCACCTGTGTATCCTCTGTGACACACAATGCAGTGACTTATGGTATATCCTCTTGTACCAGTGGTACTGAAGTAGTGACTTCCCCTTTCAATTCCTCCAGAACAATCTTACTCATGGGCTTGTGGTTCATAACATAGTCTTCCTCTAGAAATCTGGCGTTCATGCTAACGATCACCCTCTGATCTCTAGGACTATAAAACAAACCACCTTTCGTTCCTCTAGGATAGCCAACGAACATGCGCACTTTTGTACGAGGTTCCAACATACCAGCATCTGCCTTCAGCACATGTGCTGGACTCCCCCATATCCGAATATGTCTTAGACTAGGCTTTCGCCCAGTCCATAATTCTGTGGGAGTAGAAGGCACTGATTTAGATGGTACCAAGTTCAGAACATACACTGTCATATCTAGAGCATATCACCAGAACGAATCTAGCAACTCAGAATAACTCATCATCGATCTAACCATCTCCATAAGAGTCCTATTCCTTTGCTCTGCTACACCATTCTGCTGGGGTGTACCAGGTGTAGACAATTGGGATTGAATCTCAGCCTCTGATAAGTAATTCGTAAACTCTCCCAAGAGGTACTCACCACCACGATCAGATCGTAGTGTCTTGATACTTTTACCTTGACGTTTCTCCACATCAACCTTGAATTCTTTAAACTTGTCAAAGCATTCAGACTTGCGGTGCATCAAGTAAATGTATCCATATCTTGAATAATCATCTATGAAAGAGATGAAATACTCAAAACCACCACTAGCCTGGATAGACATAGGACCACACAAATCAGAATGAAACAATTCCAATACTTCTTTGGCTCTATACCCCTTGTCCTTAAAAGGCCTCTTGGTCATTTTACCTTCCAAGCAAGACTCGCAGGTTGGGAAGTCTTCCACCGCTAATGAACCCAGAGGTCCATCAGCTATCAACCTTTGAATTCTGCTTAGGTTAATATGACCAAGCCTTAGATGCCAAATATATGTTTGGTTCATCATCGAAGGTTCCTTTCTCTTATTGGAATTAGAAGATGAGTTATTAACTTCTGTTTGCATCGTGGGAGCTTTTGGTTCAAGTGTATATAAATTTCCTATCAATGCACCAGAATAGATAATCTCCCTATTCCTTTTTATAACAATTTATCATTAAAAGAAATAGAATATCCATCCATAAACAATTTAGAAACCGAAATCAAATTCTTTCTAAATAAAGGTACATAAAGGTAATTCTTAAGAACCAAAACTTTATTTTTCTCAAAAGACAAATAAACATCTCCCACTGCAACAGCTGTCACCTTCGTGGCATCGCTCAAGTATATGGTAATCTCCCCTTCAGCTAGTCGTCAGGTTTCCTGGAACCCCTGCAAAGTATTGCAGACATGATCAATGGTTCCTATATCTACACACCAGTTGCTGGTAGATAACACCACTAAACATGTTTCAATGACAAGACAAAAGGATATACCTTTGTTATGATTGGGACAGTTCTTCTTCCAATGTCCAGTCTGCTTGCAAGTGAAGCACTTACCTTTTGGCTTCTTCACTCCTCCCTGAGATCCTCCCACCACCTTTGCTCCACCTTGTTTTTTTTCCTCTTCTTTCCTTTCGGCTTAGAAGTAGAAACCTTCTGAGCAACCATGGCTTGGGCCTGAGCAAGCCCTTCTATCGCCTGGAGTTCTGTCAGAAGCTCCGCCAATGAATACAACCTCTTATTCATGTTGTAATTCAGGCGAAACTGCTCAAAACTCCTAGGTAGAGATTGTTGGATCGAAGCGGATCGCTAGAGGGGGGGTGAATAGCAATAAACCTTTTCTTTTGTTCGAATTCATTTCAATACAAATATAAGCAGCAGAAAGATAAATGAAAAACTAAAAGAGACAAATATATTTTTTACTTGGTTTGTAGCCTTCGGCTACTACTCCAAGGCCCTAGTAATCCTTGATCATGCACGGAGGGCAAATCACTAATGAGCTCCTCCTCGTTGGAGGTAGGAGTAAATCGAATACAAAAACCACGAAAGAGATTTGAGATAGAGGGGCACTCCCCCTCTTCTCGTTACGATAAAATCGCAATAAAGAAAAACTCAATGTAAGAATGGAATTAAACTAAGCTTATACCGATGACTCATAGATGGAAAGATGAAACCCTAGTCGTCGTGTCTGCAGTGCTTCGTCGCAGGAATGTCGGAGACTCGTAGTGTACCGGAAGCACTTGGAAGCTTTTTAATTAATGAAAAACCCTAGGACAAGCCCTCCTTTTGTAGCCTTTGAGCCCCTCATTGAATGGGTCTTCAACCAAACACAAATGGGTACAAAACCTCCTTGAAAAATGATGATAGAGCTTGACTCCTCGAGGCTGATCCTTGACCATCAGTCAACTGATGGCCATCATCAGTTGGCCATCAGTCGACTGATGGTAGCATCAGTCGAATGTTGATCACAGATAATCGACTGATGATAGCTACAAGACAAAGTTAGCATAACAAAAATATTATTTCGACGGCCTTTGATCGTCCGATCTCGACCTAGACCATCGATGGGATGTCTTTGGTCAGATTTACGCTTAAGACCATCCCCGTAAGGAGGATACGACCTCACTTATGCTCACACACACGAGCTTACCTCGATACTTACTGTGTCGCTTTCTCTTTCGGCCTTCCACTCGATTCCTTCGGCTCCCTCCGAAGTCACTCGAGTGTCGCCCGACCACCGCGGCTTCCTCCGGGTGTCGCTAGCCTTCGGCTCCAGCTTTAGCACTTTTCTGAACACTCGATTCAGCTCGTGAGATAATGATATATCCTTGACTTTGCGTCTTTTGCCATAATCAAAATACAGGTTCGACTTAGGTGCCCCTGCACCAACAGAGACTGGAGAATGATATCGACCTAGGTTTCCCCATCGATCTCAGCTCCAAGGACTTCCAGCTCATTTGCAGGCTTAGGAGGACACTCTTCTAAGAGTACATACTTGTACTCCTCACCAGTTAAGACAATATCAAGATTCCTTTTCCAATCAACATAATTGGGTCTAGTAAGTTTATTTCCTTTCAGTATCACAACAAGTGGGTTGAAAGACATTTTGAAAAACCCTAAGAATCACATAGATCATTACTTTAGATTTCAAAAAATTATTGATTCCTCAAACAATAAAATTTTAAATCAACCAACACCTCAAAACACCGAGAATATCGTATGCCACAATAGTGTGGACGTATACAAATTCTACATTTGTAAGAGGAGGTTTTACCCATTAATTTTATTATCTTGTCAACCTAACTTTTTGACAAATAAAATTAATAGTTGGTTCCTCTTCGGCCATACAAATAAAATCAGTGACTCCGGTGGGGAGGATACTTATATTTGTATCTAAGTGTTCACCATTACTCGGTACCAAGGTAATTATCTCGGGTTATGTGCCTTCCGATGGGGAAGTACACATACTTTTTAATAATTTCCTATAACCATATTCGATCTTGTGATCCGCAAACAAACTCATCCATGGGGAGGAAGGCACTCAGAGCCGACGTGCAAGTTTGTTTGCATCACATGTCAAATTATAATGGAGACCGTGAGAATTTATAAAAATATCCCTCTCCCACTTAGTAATTTAAAATTGAGGAATTTTCTAGCCTACGACATGCATATCAAACAATAAGCAATATATATGAAAAAGAAATATTTTCCAACTATTATGCCTTTTGTCTTCAATATGCCTCCCGTCGTATCGTCATCTCGTCCGCTCCTCCCTACGCCATGTACAAGCCATCCGGAAATCTGAGTCGAGAAAAACTATTTTAATTTACATCCATCTATCCTATACTCCACGAAGGAGTGTACATGAAATCTAGATCGAAAGTAAACTAAAATAAAAAGAGTGGCTAAACAATGTCATATCTAATTACAAAAATTAAATACCAGCATCGTCAACCCCGAGGATTCAAATAATATACAATTATACACACATATGGCCATAATAGTTGGATCCTATGTCTGCAACCAAAAAGTTAACCTACACACATCCTACTATTATCCGGCACATATAATATATGAAAGTGCATAAAAGTAACCGAATCCTAAACACACAAAACTAGAAATCGTGGCTCTGATACCACTTGAAGGGAGGGGAAACTTCGTTTCCCACTTCAACTCTGTCGCTTGTTCATGGCGATCCCTTCTACGTCCCCGGATAAAAAAAATTATCCTTGACAAGGAGGGATCACCCAAACTACCGTTTCATCATCGTGCTATTCGATTAGACTAGTCACTTGAACAAACTTGTTGTTCAAACAACCAACCTCTATTCTACAATTAGCCACGAAATAGACGATGTATGGATCGCTGACTTTTGTGTTTGCATTCGGGGTCCAAGTAAATTAGTCACATAACAAAGTAAACAACCACATACAAAATACAAAAGAACACTAATCAAAATAAACAAGATTATACCTCTTGATCTTCTATTGTATGTCCTTCCTCCTTTTGGACGTCGTGTGGGTGACGATCTTCCAAAAGTCGAAGCCTCCTAGATCACCAATCTTCCTTCCTTGCTCGCTCCGAACAAGAGGAAGTATAGAAACAAAACTCTTCTCTTATCTAGGACCAACCATCAAGCTCAAATCTTGATGCTTGCCGTCGGCCCAAAGAGAGGTGTAAGGAGTGTGGGCACCGGCCAAGAGCTCCAAGGAACAACCCTAACCCTTGTTTCCGCCGGCCAAGGAGAAGAAGAGGAATAGGTTGAGCGCCGGCCAAGGTAGAGGGGAGAAAGATGGGCGCTGGCAACACCTTAGGAAGAAGAAAGGAAGCTCTCCAATTGTTGCCGCACAAGCCACCTCCCAAACCCTAGCCGCCCAACCAAAACCTTAATCTTCCTAGGGTTTCTTACCGCCCAAGCTAAGGGAAGCAAAACCCTAATCTCCTCTAAGATATCTTGCTGCCCACCTTAAGCCTCCTTTTAAAGAGTTAGGCTTAAGCCTTGTTTTAATCTCCACCATCGGATCTAGGGATTTAATCTCAATCGTCAGATCTAGAGATTTAATCTCAATCGTCGAATCTAGAGATTTAATCTCCACTGTCGGATCTACAGTTCCATTTTCCACCTTTGGATCTAGGCCACCCAATGGATCAAGCCCACATAAAGTCTGATCCATTAATGATAATCCATTCCACTAGAGGATTCTCATTGATCTACCTCACCAACCCCCATAAATTAATATAGGCTCCATATATTATTTGTACATATATCTCCCCTTGTTTAAGATCTCGAATGTCCATCGATTAATTAATTTACTGACAATTAATTAATCAACATCTAACTTCATGAGTAGTACCACTCAACCTTATCATCATGTCAGACCAAGTCTGTTGGATCGAGCGGATCGCTAGAGGGGGGGGGTGAATAGCGATAGACCTTTTTTTTTCTTTCGTTAGACGATTCAAAAACACTTGTACGCAGAGGAAATGTAAATATAAAGTAAAAAAAGACAAGGGAATTTTACTTGGTTCATAGCCTTCAGCTACTACTCCAAGGCCCTAGCGGTCCTTGACCATGTACGGAGGGCAAAAACACTAAAGAACTCCTCCTCGTTAGAGGTAGGAGTTTAATCGATACAAGTGAAGCACAAAGATTGAGGTAGAGGGACACTCCCCCTCTCCTCGTTATGATAAAAGCTCCGAGAAATGAAAGTACTAAACTGAAATAAAAACTTTAACCGACGTAATAAAATGAAAACAAATAAACTTAGACGTCAGAGAAGAAGCACTTCGTTGTCGGAAGGTTGTAGCTTGGCGGAGGCTTTTGGAAGCTTATAATTGATGATGAAACCCTAGGATTGGCCCTCCTTTTATAGCCTTTGAGCCCCTTTTCGAGAGGAACTTCACCCAATAGAGTTTTGGCACATGGCTCCTTGAAAAATGGTGATAAGGCTTGACTCCTCGAGGCTGATCCTTGACCATCAGTCGATTGATGGTCATCATCAGTCGACTGATGGTAGCATCAGTCGAATGCTAACCTCCGGCAGTTGATTGTTGGACGACAGTCGAGTTCTCTAAGCTGGCAGTCGACTGATGCTAGCTGCAAGGCAAAGATAGCTTAACAAAAATATTATTTTGACGACCTCCGACCATCCGATCTCGACCTAGACCACCTATAGGATGTCTTTGGTCGGATCTATGCTTAAGATCATCCCCGTAAAGAGGAGACGACCTTACTTACGCTCACACACACGAGCTTACCTCGATACTTACTATGTTGCTTTTACTTCTGGCCTTCCACTCGATTCGTTCGGCTCCCTCCGAAGTCACTCGAGTGTCGCCCGACCACCGCGGCTTCCTCCGGGTGTCGCTAGCCTTCAGCTCCAGCTATAGCAATTTTTTGCACACTCGATTCAGCTCGTGAGATAACGACATGAGCTTAACTTTGTATCATTTGCTATAATCAAAACTCAGGTTCGACTTAGGTGCCTACTGCACCAACAAAGTCCACCTGCAGGGTTTACATGATGAACCTTATGAGCTTCTCAAGGGGACATCATCATCCTAATATATAAGACACGGTTTCCTCCTATAATTAATGGCACACCATATAAGTAATATCATTTCCCAACTTACTTAGCCTATCGATTTACTCTATAAATCTCGCCCATTGGTAAATCAAACAAATGAATACTAAGTATATGTGCCCATTATTATATCGGGATTAAGAGCATGTACACCATAATATCCGAGGTCTGATTCGATTATGTAGTCAGCAATAAATCGAATCACCTCTAAGTCGGTCCTGCTCAACACACACAAAATGTACTAGTGTAATTCTATGGTCAATACAAACCAATACAAAATCATATTACAACCATACTAATGGTTTGTCCAAAGTCATCTAGGTTGTGAGCCTTTACTTATACTTTACAAGGAACCGATAACATGATCTCCCGTGTGACACTACACACCATGTTATCTACAATGTAATGTATTAGAAAATATGTATAACCATAAATATGCAAACAATGATCATGTGATTCTTATTTCAAAAATAAAGATGTTCATACAAAAGATAGACTTTTAGGTATATATCCTAACATAGATGATGTTCGGATCGCCGGTTTTTGTGTTTATCTTTGGGGTCCAAGTAAATTAACCACATACAATTGCATAGAATAAGAAAGAAACATAAACAAGAATTATATCTCTTGTTTACCTCTTGATCTTTTATCGTATGTCCTATCCTCCTCTTTGACATTGTGTGGGCAACGATCCTCCAAGAGTTGAAGCCTCCTAGATCACGTTCTTTTCTTCCTTGCTCGCTCCAAACAAAAGAAAGAATACCAAACACTTCTTCTCCTAACTAGAACCGACCACCAAGCCACCAAACTTGGTTGTTGCCGGTGGCCAAGGAGAGGAAGAAGAAATATGGGTGCCAGCCAAGAGATCCATGGGAAGAAAACCTAACTCTTGTCGCCAGCCAAAGAAGAGGGGGAGAGGGTTGCACCGCCAGCCAAGGGAGAGGGAGAGAGGGTGGGCCGGCAATGAAGAAAAGGACAAGGAACACCTCAACTTCCTTGTGTCATCGGCCCTAGGAGACAAACCCTAGCACACCCTTGTCACCCAAGCCAAAGCCAACTCCAAACCCTAACCCTAATTGTTGTGTTACCGCCCAAGCCAAGGAAGCAAAACCCTAACACCAAAAATCTCTTTGATACTCTTGCTGCCTAAGCCTTGGAGGCATATTTATAGATTTCTCCCAAGCCTCCCTTTTAATCATGTCCGTTGGATCTAGGCTTTATGAGGGTTTTAATATGCTACAATAGAGACCATGAGGAGGAGTTGGAACTTGGCCACATAATGGATCCGACCCACATAAAATCCAATACATTAATGATAATCCATTCCACTAGATGATTATCATTGATCTACCTCACCAACCCCCATAAATAAATATGGGCTCCACATATTAATTGTACAAATATCTCCCCGTGTTTAAGATATCGAATGCCCGTTAATTAATTAATTTACTGACAATTAATTAATCAACATCTAACTCCATGAGTAGTACCACTCAACCTTATCATCATACTAGACTAAGTCCACCTACAGGGTTTACATGATGATCCTTATAAGCTCCTCAAGGCGACATCATCATCATAATACATAGGACACGGTTTCCTCCCATAATTAATGGCACACCTTGTAAATAATATTATTTCCTAACTTACTGTGCCTATCGATTTAATCCATAAATCTCGCTCATTGGTAAATCAAAGAAATAAATATTAAGTACATGTGTCCGTTATTATATCGGGATTAAGAGCATGTACACCATAATATCTAAGGTCTGATTCAATTTTGTAGTCAATAATAAATTGAATCACCTCTAAGTCGGTCCTGCTCAATACACACAAAGTGTACTAGTATAATTCTATGGTCAATATAAACCAATACCAAATTACACTACAACCATGCCAATGGTTTGTCCAAAACTATCTTGGTTGTGAGCCTCTACTTATACTTTATAAGGAACTGATAACAATGATCTACAATGTAAAGTATTAGACAATATACATAACTATAAATATGCAAACAATGATCATATGATTCTTATTTCAAAAATAAAGATGTTCATATAAAGGCTAGGCTTTCAGTATACATCCCAACAATCTCCCACTTATACTAAAAGACTATGTTACTCTCAAACTGCCATACATCTGATTCCTTTTCCCTCCACATGTCTATCAAAAGCTCTCACTGGAAGGGCCTTAGTGAAAGGATCTGTCAGGTTATCCTATGATGCAATCTTGGCGACAACAACTTCTCCTCGCTATATGATCTTTCGTATCAGGTGGTACTTTTGCTCTATGTGTTTACTTACCTTATGGGCTCGTGGTTCCTTCGAGTTTGCAACTGCACCACTGTTATCACAATAAATTGTGATAGTTTTGGGTAAACCAGAAATCACATCCAAGTCCATCAGGAAGTTCCTGAGCCATACAGCTTCTTTGGCTGCCTTAGAGGCTGCCACATATTCAGCTTCCATGGTAGAGTCTGCCACGCATTTCTGCTTGGCACTTCTCCATCCAATGGCTCCACCTCCCAAAGTAAACACAAAACCTAAGGTAGACTTACTATTATCCCTATCTGATTGGAAGTCAGAATTTGTGTAACCCACAGGGAGTAATTGATCTGCTTAGTATACCAGCATATAATCCCTAGTCCTTCTCAGGTACTTCAATTAATGTTTTATCGCAGTCCAATGTCCCTATCCTAGATTACTCTGATATTTGCTAACCATGCCCACGGAAAAGCAGATATCCGACCTCATACATAACATAGCATACATGAGGCTTCCTACCGCCGAAGCATAAGGAACCATTTTCATCTCCTCTATCTCCTTTGATGTTCTAGGACACATCTCTTTAGATAAGGTACTCCATGCCTAAAAGGTAGAAAACCTTTCTTGGAGTTCTGCATGCTAAAATGAGCCAAAATAGTGTCTATGTATGAAGCTTGAGATAAACACAACATCCTTTTCCTGCGATCCCTTATAACCTTGATCCCAAGGATGTGTCCCACTTCTCCCAAGTCCTTCATATCAAACTGTTTGGACAACCATACCCTTACGTCTGATAACACTTTGACATTGTTGCCAATGAGCAAAATGTCATCTACGTATAGTACAATAAATACCACTACGTTTCCATCACATCTCTTGTATACACCAGACTCATACAGACTTTGAATAAATCCATAAGACTGGATTACTTCATCAAAGCGGATGTTCCACAATCTCGAAGCTTGCTTCAATCCATAAATAGACCGATTAAGCTTGCACACAAGATGCTCTTTGCCCTTTGCAATGAATCCCTCTAGTTGCTCCATATAGATGTTTTCCTTAAGACTTCCATTAAGGAAAGTTGTCTTGACATCTATCTACCACACCTCATAATCCATATGAGCAGCAATAGATAAGAGAATCCGGATAGACTTAAGCATGGCTACTGGCGAAAAGGTCTCCTCATAATCAATATCCTCTTTCTGAGTATACCCTTTTGCAACAAATCTTGCTTTTAAGGTCTCAACCTTCCCATCTATTCCTCTCTTTCTTTTGTAGATCCACTTCCATCCAATGACTTTTACACCATTGGGTGGTTCTACTAGCTCCCAGACAAGATTTGAATCCATAGATTCTATCTCAGAATTCATTGCACTTTGCCAAGATACCGCATCTTTATCTTGGATTGCCTCATCATATGTCCAGGGATCAGGTTCATGTAAGCCAGGGACCAAATCAAAAGATTCTCCCAAGAACATAAAACTATCAGGTTGTCTAACAACCCTCCCACTACGACGAGGTATCACCTGTGTATCCTCTGTGACACACGGTGAAGTCACTTGTAGTATATCCTCTTGTACCAGTGGTACTGAAGTAGTGACTTCCCCTCTCAATTCTTCTAAAACAATCTTGCTCATGGGCTTGTGGTTCATCACATAGTCTTCCTCTAAAAATCTAGCATTCGTGCTAACAATCACCCTCTGATCTCTAGGACTATAGAACAAACCACCTTTCGTCCCTCTAGGATAGCCTACAAATAAGCACACTTCTGTACGAGGTTCCAACTTACCAGCATCTGCCTTCAGCACATGTGCTGGACTCCCCCAAATCCGAATGTCTCAGACTAGGCTTTTGCCCAGTCAACAATTCTATGGGAGTAGAAGGCACTGATTTAGATGGTACCAAGTTCAAAATATTCACTGCCACATCCAGAGTATACCCCCAGGACGAATCTAATAACTCAGCATCGATCTAACCACCTCCATAAGAGTCTTATTCCTTCGCTCCGCTACAACATTCTGCTGGGGTGTTCTAGGTGCAGACAATTGGGATTGAATCTCAGCCTCTGATAAGTAATTTCTAAACTCTCCCAAGAGGTACTCACCACCACGATTAGATCATAGTGTCTTGATACTTTTACCTTGACGTTTCTCCACATCAGCCTTGAATTCTTTGAACCTATCAAGGCATTCAGACTTGCGGTGTATCAAGTAAATGTATCCATATCTTGAATAATAATCTATAAAAGAGATGAAATATTCAAAACCACTTCTAGCCTGGATAGACATAAGACCACACAAATCAGAATGAACCAATTCTAACACATCTTTAGCTCTATACCCTATGACCTTAAAAGACATCTTGGTCATCTTACCTTCCAAGCAAGATTCGTAGGTTGGGAAATCTTCCACCACTAATGAATGCAAAGGTCCATTAGCTTTCAACCTTTGAATTCTACTCAAGTTAATATGACCTAACCTTAGATACCAGAGATACGTTTGGTTCATTTTCGAAGGTTATTTTCTCTTATTAGATTTAGAAGATGAGTTATTTACTTTTATTTGTATCGTAGGAGCTTTTGGTTCAAGAGTGTACAAATTACCTGTCAACGTACCAGAATAGATAATCTCTCTCTTCCTTTTTATAACAACTCTGTCATTAAAAGAAATAGAATATCCATCCAAAAATAATTTAGAAACTGAAATCAAATTCTTTCTAAATGAAGGTACATAAAGGCAATTTCTCAGAACCAAAGTTTTATTCCTATCAAAAGATAAATAAACATAACCCACTGCAATAGCCGCCACCTTCGTAGCATTGCCCATGTAGACGATAATCTCCCCCTTAGCTAGTCGTTTGGTTTCCTGGAACCCCTACAAAGTATTGAAGACATGATCAGTGGTTTTTGTTGTTGGGCTTTCCGAGCTAGAAAAACCATTTTTTGCATTGCGGAAACCTCGAAAGCCCGGCCATGGATCTGTGCGAAGTATAACAAAAAATTACATGTACATGTTTAAAACCTTAGATTTACCTTAGTTCTACTGGAAAAGAGCATTACCCTTGATGCGACGCCCTTCGCTTATCCCGTTCATCCAGATGGATTGTCGGAACTCGAGAGTGTCAAGTGTACACTCCTCTTTTGGTATCCACACAAGTAATAGGTGGAGAAAAGACAATCTTGAGTGTGGTAGCACTCCTTGATAGTCTCGGCAATGGAGGATTGGGAGAGCAAGAGAGGAAGAACCAAGGAAGAAGATGATGAAGTTACACACAAATAACTTTACACTAATGCTCACCATCAAAGTGGTCGGCCACTTCATGGAGGGGGGGGGGGGGGTTACATACATGCATGTAACTCCAAGAGTCAATGGCTCTTGGTCTCCCTCATGAGGTGGCACCCCATGATGAATCCATGATGATGTGGAACATCATCATTGGCCAGCCCCCATGCCAAGTCACCATGACATGGAAATTAGTCAAGTCAAAATTGACCATTCATCTTCCCTCTCAAGTCAAGTCAAACTTGACCTCTAATCTCCCATGGTTAATCAAATCCAACCATTTGATTCAAGTTAATTTGATTTAATGAATCTCTATTCATTAGTTTAAATTGACTCAATGAATCAAATCTAAATTAGACTCATTCAACACTTGAATCAAATTAAGCCTAACTCAATTAGTCTAATTTGGATTACTCTTAATCCAATTTGGTTCATCACATGAACCTAATCCTCATGGTCCATCATATGAACCTAATCTCCATCTAATTGCCCTTTGTGTGTGACCCTATAGGTTCTTGTAACGTTGGCAATGCTCCTAAACTGATTTAGGAACATAAGTAATGAGCAGTATCTAGCAACACATCATTGTTACCCAAGTTTCAAGAATGTTGAGATCCAACATCACCTTTGTGACTACTAATTGTGACTCTCACAATATGTGACAATGTCCCTCTATCCTTGAGATCTAGATTGACTAATTGGGGCATACACTGTGTCATCCTCGGTACAATCTATATCTCGAACTCCAAGTAGACTCACTCTAATCAAATGAGCTCAATATCTCATATTGACTCATTTGGGCATGGCCATGCACTTAGGCCAAGCAATCTCTTAGATCTATCTCTATAGATCTTGATGCCTAGAATACAGGTTGCTTCACCTAAGTCCTTGATTGAGAAGCACATCCCCAGCCAAGTCTTCACAGACTGTAGCGAAGGGATGTCATTCCCAATGAGTAGTATGTCATCCACATACAATACAAGGAAGACAACTGTGTTTCCTTTAACCCTCTTGTAGACACAGGGTTCATCTTCATTCTTGATGAAACCAAACTGTTTGATCGTATCATTGAATCGAAGATTCCAGCTTTAAAAAGCTTGCTTCAGCCCATAAATGGGCCTTTGCAGCTTGCATATTATCCCAGTATGCTATGGATCCACAAAACCCTCAGGTTGTGTCATGTACACATCCTCGGGCAAGTTTCCATTCAGAAACACAGTTTTGACATCCATCTGCCAGATCTCATAATCGTGGTATGCTACAATAGCAAGCATGATCCGAATAGATTTAAACATCGTCACTAGAGAAAAGGTTTCATCATTGTCAATACCATGAATTTGCTTGAAACCTTTAGCCACCAATAGACCCTTATAAGTATGTGTTGGATCGATTTGAGCGCTAGAGGGGGGGGGGGTGAATAGCGCTAAGAAAAAACTTTTCGTAATCGTTCGAATTGGCACGAGTAAACGCAGCGGAAAGATAGCAATAAATAAATAAAAACACGAGGGGTTTTTACTTGGTTCGTAGCCTACGGCTACTACTCCAAGGCCCTAATGGTCCTTGACCACGCACGGAGGGCAAATATTAAACGAACTCCTTCTCGATAGAGATAGGAGTTAAGCGAATACAAAAACTCAATAAAGATTCAAGGTAGAGGGACACTCCCCCTCTCCTTGATATGATTTAAAGCTTGAAACTAAAGACAACTTATACAAAATTAATCTCGGCGGCTTTAAGTAAATCAGAGAGATGCTCGAGAGTGAGAGCGATGTCGGAAGCACTTGGAAGCTTTTGAATTGATGTTAAAACCCTAGGTTTGGCCCTCCTTTTATAGCCTTTGAGCCCCTTTTCGAGTGGGTCTTCAACCAATCACAAATGGACACCAAACTGCTTTGAGGTGGAGTGATAAGCCTTGACTCTTCGAATCTGATCATTGACCATCGACGATGGCCATCATCACGATCGATGGCAAAGATCGGGCCGATTGATGACCTTCAGCCGATCGATACACGGCAATGAGTCCTCCAAGCCGGCAATGATCGATGCTTGTCAAGTCAAAGTTAGCTCAATAAAAACATAATTTCGATGGTCGTCGACCATCCGATCTCGACCTAGACCATCTATAAGATGTCTTTGGTCGGATCTACGCTTAAGATCATCCCCGTAAAGAGGATACGACCTTACTTACTCTCGCACACACGAGCTTACCTCGATACTTACGTGTCGCTTTTGCTTCCGGCCTTCCACTCGATTCCTTCGGCTCCCTCCGAAGTAACTCGAGTATCGCCCGACCACCGCGGCTTCCTCCGTGTGTCGCTAGCCTTCACCCAAATATATCAATCTTACACTGATTCATTCGTGAGAAAACAAAATAGACTTAACTTTTGTGTCTTTGCTATAATCAAAACACAGGTTCGATTTCGGTGCCTCACTGCACCAACAATCTCCCCCTTTTTGATATATGGCAAAAACACACAAAGTTAAGGAAATTAAGTGCATGAAACAGTAAAGACAAGAAGCAAAAGTAGGAGTAGTAAAAATATTTCTCAAGTTCTCCCCTTAGAGGAACCCTCCCCCTTGACCGAGGGTGAGTACTTGAAAAAGACTTTTAGTTCTCCAAACACAAAAGTTAAGTTAGGCTTCTTAGAGTCAAAAATAAGTGCAAGTTAAGTAATCAAAAGTTAAGTCAAAAGGTTAATTATTCAAAAGGTTTAACTTTTGATTTCTTAACTTGGGCCTTTAAAGTTTTCAATTCCGAAGAGTTGAAACCTAAACCTTACTCCCCCTTAACTTAGGCCAGAGTCAAAGTTTTAAGTTAAGTTATTAATTTCAAAAATTTTGAAATTGAACTTTGGCCTTTTCTTGAACCTTAACTTTGGCCCTTTCTCCCCCTTTTGACATAAATCAAGGAAAAAGTGGGGGTTTTTAAGAAAACCCTAAGTCCAAGCATGATGATTTTAAAAATAGTATGTGAAAATAATTCATCTAAATGTTCAACTCTAGTTTGACTTGATTGAAATGATATTATCAACAAGTCCTGATTAGAGTTGGTTAATATTAGTTGCATATTTATACTCCGAGGTTCATATTGACGCACTTGATCTACATCTTGGAACCTGGAGTAGGGTCCTAACATCTCACGCCCATCTACGTGGCTAAGTACACAAACACATTAGCCCTATGTGTTGTGAGATGTACTTGCTCCTTAAATCTATAGGTGCATGATATCTAAGGTATGTCCTATGCTAGTTCCATCAAAATGAAAATTAAGAAATAGTAGTAAGAAAATATAGTTTGCAAGTTCCTATTCTATTACGCACATGCCCAATTTTCGTCTTAATCGGGTAGGGGGTTTAGTAAATAGGTCCGCTAGGTTAGATTTCGATTCGACGTATTTCGAGTTGTATGGCTGGCCACATGTTCTCGAATGAAATGGTGTTTGACCTCTATATGTTTGGTCCTAGAGTGACATATTGGATTCTTTGTAAGATTAATTGAACTAATGTTATCTACGTGAAGTTTAGTATTCGTGAAGTCTAACTTAAAGTCGTGAGAGTGTGCTTCATCCAAAGAAGTTGAGTGACACACTCACCCATCGCGATGTATTCGGCCGGTGGTAGATAAGGCAACACAATGTTGCTTCCATCGCACTAACTCACTAGACTCGCCGAGTAGTTGACAACAACCACTCGTGCTCTTTCTATCGAGTTTACTACCGCATAATCCGAATCCGAGTAGCCGATTAGTTCAACTCTGAGATCTAGGATACCAAATACCAACGCATTAAGTGTACCCTTTAGATATCTAAGGATACGCTTAACTAGGGTTAGATGAGACTCCTTAGCACAGTGTTTGAAATCGCACATACTACTGAAAATAAGATATCGGTCGGCTTCATAGCTAAGTATAGGAGACTCCTATTACACTCCTATAGTACTTTAAGTCAATGGACTTACTTTCTAGGTCTTCTCCTATGTTAACATTTATCGCCATTGGGGTGTTTATTACCTTAGCGTCTTGCATTCCAAATCTTTTAATTAACTCCTTAGTGTATTTTTGTTGATATAGATAGGTATATACCATCCTTAGTTTGTTTAATTTGTAGACCTAAAAAGAAACTTAACTCGCCTACCAAGTTCATTTCGAACTCACTTTCCATGAGCGAAACGAACTCATTTAGTAAGGCTGAGTTAGAGGTTCCAAAAATTATATCATCTACGTAAATTTGAGCTATGAATATTTCTTTACCTAAGGTTTTTACAAAGAGAGTTGGGTCAACTAAGCCTTGGTTAAACCCTTTTGACTTAAGATGGATTGAAAGTCTCTCGTACCAAGCTCGAGGAGCTTGTTTAAGTCCACAGAGAGCTTTCTTAAGTTTTAGAACATGGTCGGGTTTATCTAGATTTTCGAATCCGGGGGGTTGGCTAACATAAACTTCTTCTTTAATGTATCCATTTAGGAATGCCGACTTAACATCCATTTGAAACAGCTTAAATCCTCGATAAAGCGGCATAAGCTAGCAACATTCGAATGGATTCGAGTCTAGCCATGGGCATAGGTTTCGCGTAATCTAAGCCTTCGACTTGGCTAAACCTTTGGCGACTAACCTAGCCTTGTTTCTAACTACTTCACCTTTATCATCAAGCTTTATTTCAAACACCCACCTTGTTCCAATTATCGCTTGTCTTTAGGTGGTGGTACTAATTCCCACACTTCATTCCTAGTAAATTGAGCTAGCTCTTCTTGCATTGCAATAATCCAATCGGATCAAGAAGAGCTTGTTCAATTGATTTGGGTTCTATCTTTGAAATTAAGGAAATTTGACTAAGGTTCCTATAGGATGCTCTAGTTCGAACTCCTAGATTAGGATCTCCTATCACTTGATCGATAGGGTGGTTAGTCCGAGTCCTAGATTGGGCTGGGTTTGTGTCACCTAATGCTTGATCAATGGGGTGACTTGGTTGAACACTAGTTTGGTTGGAGTCATCTATCACTTGATCAATAGAGTGACTAGGTTGACTTAGGTTAGGATTAACACTAGACTGATCTCCTGGATCGAGTAAGGTCTAGTATGAATCCTCCGCTAATTGGGGTTGCTGGGTTTTGTAGGTTCATGTCCTTCATCGAATACTACATTGATAGTCTCCTCGACTCTAAGGGTGTCGTGGTTATATACTCTATAAGCTCTACTTGTAGTCGAGTATCCTAGAAAGATTCCTGTGGTTTTGATGTAAATTTCCTAGGTAATCCTTAGTGTTTAGGATATGTACCTTACACCCAAATACCCTAAAGTACTTGATGTTAGGTATTTTATCGTGATAAATCTCGTAGACGAGGTCTTAAGGTGCCTCTTTACCATAAGGATCCTATTTTGGACATAGCAAGCCGTGCTAACGCTTCGCCAAAACCTATCTAGATCGTATTCGCTCAACATGGTCCTAGCGGCTTCTTGTAGAGTTCGGTTTTTCCGCTCCACTAGGCCATTTTGTTGAGGGGTCCTAGGGCAAGAGAATTCATGGTGGTATCCGCTTAGGTTACGTAAGTCGTGAACCTTTGATTTTCGAATTCACCACCATGATCGCTTCTAAGTCTTTTAACCTTAAGGTTTTTTTGATTCTCGATTAATTTGAATAGATTGATTAATTGATCTAGGGTATCATTTTTATGTTTGATGAACCTAACCCAGGTAAACCTGGAGTAGTCGTCAATTATGACTAAGCAATATTGACTTCTATTGAGTGACTTGGCTCCATGTGAATCGAATAGATCCATATGCAGGAGCTCAAGTACACTTCAGGTTCGTTCTTTGTTAGTTAACTTGTGTTGTGTCCTAGGTTGTTTTCCTTGTTGACAAGCATTACAGATTTTATTAACCAAGTTGTTGAGGTTGGGTAAGCCTCTGACTAAGCCACTCTGACTCATCTTGTGGATGAGTCTTGGGTGCGAGTGACCGAGTCGTCGGTGCCACAACCATGATTCCTCTTCCCGTGTCATAAGACATTTAGTTAAGGAGTTGGTTAAGTTGATTGTATAAATGTTATTATTTCCTAGTTCCTTTGAGTATTGTTTTAGAGGTTTCGTTGGTATTAATTACACATTCATTTTCTAGAAATATAACCTTATAGTTATTATCACACAATTGGCTTACACTAAGTAAGTTATATTCAAAATTCTCTACAAGTAATACATTTTTAATAACAAAATTCGTGTTAAGCTCGATATCACCTGATCCGATGATTTTGAGCTTGTTATTCCCAAAGGCTACCGATCCTTGTCGCTTGAATCAAGCTTTGCGAATTTGAGTTGATCCCTGGCCATGTGCGTCGAGCAACACGCCGTCAACATCCATTGATCCTACACACAAGGTAGTTGGATTGGATGTTAGATTTTTGTTAAGAAAATTGGTTGTAAGTTGTTAACCCTAGGTCATCTCACCGGAGTCTATATGATCAAGCATGTTATACTTATGTGTTTTTGAGATGACTTCCAATTAAGTTGATTAAGTGGATTTAGGTTCAAGTAATTTTATGTTGAGATGATTTCCAATTAAATTGATTAAGTGAATTTAGGTTCAAGTAGATTTAGGTTCAAGTGATTTTATGTTGAGATGATTTCCAATTAAATTGATTAAGTGAAAGTAGATTTAGGTTCAAGTAGATTTAGGTTCAAGTGATTTTATGTTAGATTTGGATTTAACCCAAGGCTTGTCAAGTTTGCCTTTTCAAGATCATGGCTTCCAGGTCGTGGCGAGGCACAGGGGCCTTCTTTTATCGGATCATCGACCACTTCCTTAGACAAAGCCATTTTCAGGAAAATGATGACTTGACTCACCTAAAATTATTTCCTCGTCTAACTAGTTATTTTTTTGAAAAGAGGCTCCCCGAGGCTCAATCTTTTCGAAGTATTTTAGTTGATTATTTGAAAAGAGGCTCCCCGAGGCTCAATCTTTTCAAAGGATTTTAGTTGATTATTTACGTGTTCTAAGTGAGTTCACGAAAAAAAAACAAAAACAACAAAAAAAATCTAAGCATGCAATTTCTAAGTTAAAACACAAACATGTTTTGTACTGGCTCCCCTTAGACCGTTGAATCAGTTCGGTCTATCCACATAGTGGATTTGGTCCTTGGGAATCCAGTACAAGTTGGATCCTAGAGTTGAAATCAAAGTGGTCTTAGGGACCCATGCTTGGACACATTTCTTATGTCTACTTATGATTGACATATATGACTTATTGGTCGTGTTTGAGTTAAACCCTAGTCCGGCCTTGTTGTACACGGCCCTTTACGATCCAAGTAGGAGGTCAAGTCCTTTGGATCCCAAAGTAAACCTTTCCAACGTATTCCTAAGATCTTCGACTTGACTCTTCAAGAGTGAGTTCTCAACTTCGAGTTTTTCAACCCGAGTTGAGTCCTTCTCTTGAACTCGACTAGTCGAAGAGGTTAGGGAGACCTTGTGTTTGAGGAGTTTAACCTCCTCAACCAGGGTCTCGACCTTGGACTCGGATTTAACTAATTTCCTAGACAAAAACCTAACCGTATTATGTAAGGTATTAAATAAAGCTCGACTTACTTTAAGGGTATCTTTTGAACCGGATGCGTATCCGTGGCTTGACTTGAAGGTAGCTTCGTAGTCCGAGTCATCCTCGTGTTCGACTCAAGTTGTGCTCGGTCTCCGTGTCCGACTCAATTGATTTCGCCATGAAGACGTGGTCTTCATCTTCTTCGATGACGCTTCTTCCCATGTCGCGTTGAGGGCCTTTTGTGCTTAGGTGCTTGGTGGTTGAGCTTAGGCACTCGGACTTGATATGTCCAAACTCTACACTCATAACACCTAATATTAGAACTTTTAGGCTTACCTTGGTTGGGTCGAGTCGTGGTTCGCCGTCCCTTGGCTATCCTTCGAGCTAGGTTCATTAGTTCTACCAACTCCGGTCAACTTCTTCTTCTGGACTCATCTTCCTCCTCGGTGGTGGTGGCTTGCTTGCGATTTTCTTCTTCTTTGAACCTGCAAACAAGGCTATACCCTCTCGGGTTCCGAAGTTGGATTGTTCATGTAATTCAAACCAAAAGAGTTCATCTAACCTAAGTTTAGAAAGATCCTTGGAGACCTTGTAGGCATCGACCATGGATGCCCACAAGGTAGTCCTCGGAAAAGAGTTTAGGACATACCCTATAAGGTCGCGGTTTTCGACCTTTTGCCCGATTGCGTGTAGGTTGTTGACTATGTCTTGGACACGGGCGTGGAGTTGCGTCGCGGACTCGTGTTCCTGCATTTTTAGTGTGTACAATTTATTGAATAACAAATCACGATTTCAAACCATATCTTGATCCGATCATTCGTGTAACTCGATAAGCTTTGTACAAAGATCCTTTGCGCTTATGAAGGGGCCGACGCGATTTAGCTCCTCCTTGGATAGGCCACATTGGAGGATTTGTGTCGCCTTGGCGTCGGCTTCGACTTGTCGTTTTGTTGCAACGGTCCATTGATCATAATCCAAGGAGTCACCCACTACATTAGTCGGAAGTGTGAAACCCGTTTGGATTATGATCCACATCTCGATTTGGGATTTGAGAAAGCATTCCATCCGACCTTTCAAGTAACGGAAATCATCTCCTTTTTAAAAGGGAGGTCGTAGGGTGATAAAACCCTCGAGTTGGGCAATTAGAAAAAAAAAAACAAGTAGAATAAAATGAAAATATAGAAAAAACAAAAACACACGAAATTACCAAGACTTGCTTTTTGTATTTGTTGTGCGGGAAATAAAAAGAAATAAACGAAAAATAGAAAGTTAAGCAAAGAAATAAGAAACTAAATAAAAGTAAGTACTCACAACCTTCGATGTCCCGAAGGCTACTAAACGTCGATTTTGAGGATGAAAATAGCTTTGTTACGGGGTAAACCCCGTAAGAAGTGTAGATCTCTGCGAGAGCTTCGATTTGGTAGGTAGACCGTGTCGTGGGTCAACTTGTATGAAAAGTTATGCCCGTTTGACCGTCGGCTACTCCAAAAGCGAATACTTGCAAAACAAAATCAAACGAAGAGTACCAAGACTTCGTCTTGGATTAGTAGTGCGGGAGAAAAATTTAAACGAAAAACAAATCTGGAAAAAAAAATGTTAGATTGGTGGTTTCACCAAATCTAAGCGCCCCCGGCTCTGATACCAATTGTTGGATCGATTTGAGCGCTAGAGGGGGGGGTGAATAGCGCTAAGAAAAACTTTCGTAATCGCAATTGGCACGAGTAAACGAGCGGAAAGATAGCAATAAATAAATAAAAACACGAGGGGTTTTTACTTGGTTCGTGAGCCTACGGCTACTTACTCCAAGGCCCTAATGGTCCTTGACCACGCACGGAGGGCAATATTAAACGAACTCCTTCTCGATAGAGATAGGAGTTAATACAAAAACTCAATAAAGATTCAAGGTAGAGGACACTCCCTCTCCTTGATATGATTTAAAGCTTGAAACTAAAGACAACTTATACAAAATTAAAGATTATACCGACGACTTCAAGGATTGGAGGTTGAATCGGCGAGCGCTTCGTCGAGGGGATGTCTGAGAGTCGGAGCGATCGGAAGCACTTGGAAGCTTTTTGAATTGATGTTAAAACCCTAGGTTTGGCCCTCCTTTTATAGCCTTTGAGCCCTTTTCGAGTGGGTCTTCAACCAATCACAAATGGACACCAAACCGCTTTGAGGTGGAGTGATAAGCCTTGACTCTTGAATCGATCATTGACCATCGATCGATCGATGGCCATCATCGATCGTGATGGCAGCATCGATCGATTGATGACCTTCAACGATCGTGATACGGCGATCGAGTCCTCCGTGGAAGTCGTGATGCTTCTTTGTCAAAGTTAGCTCAATAAAAACATAATTTCGATGGTTGCGACCATCCGATCTCGACCTAGACCATCTATAAGATGTCTTTGGTCGGATCTACGCTTAAGATCATCCCCGTAAAGAGGATACGACCTTACTTACTCTCGCACACACGAGCTTACCTCGATACTTACGTGTCGCTTTTGCTTTCGGCCTTCCACTCGATTCCTTCGGCTCCCTCCGAAGTAACTCGAGTATCGCCCGACCACCGCGGCTTCCTCCGGGTGTCGCTAGCCTTCAGCTCCAGCTATATCAATCTTCTGCACACTCGATTCAGCTCGTGAGAAAACAAAATAGACTTAACTTTTGTGTCTTTGCTATAATCAAAACACAGGTTCGATTTCGGTGCCTCACTGCACCAACAGTATGCGTATGTCCATCCATGTCAGTCTTTCTCTTAAAGACCCACTTACACCAAATGGGTTTGACGCCTTCAGGTGGATCAACCAAAGTCCATACTTTGTTGGTGTACATGGATTCCATCTCGGATCTCATGGCCTCTAGCCATGTCTCAGAATCTGGGCTCATCATAACTTCCTGATAGGAGGTAGGCTCATTCTCAATGAGCATAACATCATCATGGTCAGACAAGAGAAATGAGTATCTCTCAGGCTGATGACGTACCCTATCAGACCTGCGAAGAGGTAAGTCTACTTGAACAGGTTGTTGTTCCACAACTCTTTATGCAACAATCTCATCACCCACAACACTTTGTGGTTCCTGTTCAACCTCCATCAAGGCCTCAGTGCTATGATCCTTATCTTGAATTTCTTCAAGATTGAACGTACTCCCACTAGTTTTTCTAGAAACAAAATCCTTTTCTAGAAATATCCCAGTCTTTACCACAAACACTTTGTGTTGACTGAGAATGTATAAGTAATATCCCTTCGTTTCCTTGGGATATCCAACAAAATAGCACTTATCGGATTTGGGTCCCAGTTTGTCTGAGACTTGATGTCGAACGTAAGCCTCACAACCCCAAATCCTCATGAAAGACATCTTGGGATTTCTTCCTATCCATATCGTATATGGTGTTTTTATCACAGCCTTGGATGGTACACGGTTAAGTGTGAAGGTTGCTGTGTCTAGAGCATATCCCCAAAAGGATATAGGAAGATCTGTGTGACTCATCAAAGATAGTACCATATCTAATAAGGTACGATTCCTCCTTTCGGATACACCATTCCACTGTGGTTTTCCAGGAGGAGTGAGTTGGGATAGAATCCCACACTCAGCTAGATAGTGATGAAACTCATGGGTAAGGTATTCACCACCTCGATCTGATCGAAGTATCTTAATACTCTTGCCAAGCTGGTTTTGTACTTCATTCTTGAATTCTTTGAACTTTTCAAAGGATTCTGATTTATGTGTCATGAGATACACATTACCATATCTACTGAAGTCATCATTAAATGTAATAAAGTACCTGTAACCACCTCTAGCAGCAACATTGAAAGGGCCACATACATCACTATGTATTAGTCCTAACAAGTCTGTTGCTCTTTCGCTGTGTCCACTAAAGGGAGTCTTGGTCATCTTGCCTAAAAGGTAAGACTCGCATGTCTCATATAATTCAAAATCAAATGAGTCCAGCAGGCCATCCTTATGGAGCTGAGATAAGCGACTCTCATTTATGTGACCTAAGCGACAATGCCAGAGATAGGTTTGGTTCAACTCATTTGACTTGAACCTTTTGGTACTTATGTTATAGATGGGGCTCTCTAAGTCTAGAAAGTAGAGTCCGTTCATTAGAGGTGCACTACAATAGAACATATCATTTAAATAAACTGAACAACATTTGTTCTTTATTATAAATGTAAATCCTTTCTTGTCCAAACAAGAAACCGAAATTATGTTCTTAGTTAAAGTAGGCACATAACAACATTCATCTAGTTCTAGTACAAGCCCAAAGGGCAGAGATAGACCATAAGTTCTTACAACAACAACAACAACTCTTGCTCCATTGCCTACTCATAGGTCCACCCCACCCTTTGTCAATGCCCTGCTATTTCTCAGCGCATGCACATTGGTACAAATGTGAGATGCACATCTGGTATCTAATACCCATGATGAAGAAATAGATAGATTGACTTATATAACATTTATACGTAAAGTAGAAGTCTCACTTCTCTTCTTCTTAAGATCTTCCAGTTATGCTTTGCAGTTACGCTTCCAGTGTCCAGCTTCCTTGCAGTGGAAGCAAGTCCCTTCTTTGGCCACCCCTCCTTTGGGTTTCAGTTCCTTGCCTTTGCCCTTGGCTTGGGACTTTCCCTTACCTTTAGGCTTGCCCTTGCCTTTCTTCTTTTGCACCATCAAAATGGAGTCAGATTTTCCCTTCTTAAGGTTGAGCTCAGCAGTTCTCAACATGTTGAGCATCTCAGGCAGTGGCTTATCAATTTCATTCATGTTGTAATTCATGACAAATTGATTGTAGGTTTGTGGCAAAGATTGCAAGATCAAGTCAGTGGTCAGCTCTTGGCCAAGTGGGAATCCCAATCTCTGTAGGTTTTCTGTGTACCCAATCATCTTGAGTACATATGGACCTATGGGAGTCCCATCTTGCATCTTGGACTGAAACAATGCCTTAGAGATCTCATATCTCTCGTGCCTTGCTTGTCCTTGATGTAGTTAACGAAGATGTTCAACCATATCATAAGCATTCATGAACTCATGTTGCTTCTGAAGCTCAGAGTTCATGGTTGCGAGCATGAGACATGACACATCTAATGCATCATCTTGATGCTTATTGTAAGCATCTTTGTCAGTTCGCGAGGCAGTGGCAGGAGGTGCCTCCGGAATGGGCTGCTCCAGGACGTACAGTTTTCTTTCTTGGGTGAGAACAATTCTCAGGTTCCTGTACCAGTCTAGGAAATTTGCTCCATTGAGCTTGTCCTTCTCAAGGACAGAATTCATGGAGAGAGTGTTTGTGTTTGTCGACATGGTAATCTACAACATATACAATGTAAAAAGTTAATATCATATTCCATTTATCATTTAATTAGGTCTTTAATCAAATGATACTCCCACTAAATTATAGGATTTTTGTAGAATCGAGTCATGGATGTGGTCAAACCACATTACTAGATTCATATAAACATGCTATAATTCTTGCGGGACAAGATCCACATCATACTAGGCCTTGAGTTAGCTTTGGCTAAATCACCCAAGACTTAGTATGATCGGTAGGTAACACATTACTGATTACATCTCTATGCAACTCTTGTTTATAGGATCAAGACCCACATTTACAAAATACCTTGAGTTAGCTTTGGCTAAATCGCCCAAGATTTAGTGTAAATGCGATCTTATCCTATTTTTCCAACGGTTGGAAAATGCCTATAGTTCTACTCGATCCAATTGAGTTAACTAATTTTACTCAATCTAATTGAGCTTACTCTAACCCAAGTCGTGATAAGCAGGACCAAGATTGTCCCTCCGCACCCTACAAAGATAATATGTGTTGCTCTTCTTTGGCAGATTCAACAACTACAAATGATTGAGGTAGTGATGGGTATCAAGACTTGGTAGGCATTTTCGAGTTGATTTGATTAGGATCTAATCTAATCGTGAATGTGTATCATATACACATCAAGGCCTTTATTACCCTACACTAGTATGCATCACATACATACAAGCATTACACTAGCATGCATCATATACATACAAGCAAAATATCCTAGCATGCATCATATACATACAAGCAAAATTTACTAGCATGCATCACATACATACAAGCAAAACAAATATATATATATATATATATATATATATATATATATATATATATAAATTAATTGTGATGAAGTCATGGTCCTACTACGATCTTCTCAAGCCAATGAGAAGATCGGACGGTCATCCTTGGGTTAGCGGCTTCTCCAAGTGCTTCCTTTGACCGCCATGTGTCGTCGGCACCCTCCTCGTAACTTCGTCTACTAGTGGACTTTCGAACGCTCCATTTTGTACATTACAAACATGAAACTCGAGTTACATTCGAGCCTAAAACTATTTACAACTAGAATTTTAAAAGAAGAGGCACGACGTGCAGGTCGCATACCCTATACAACATGCACAATCAAAAAAATGGCGTGCAGGCCGTATTATGAATTACAACATCATCCAATCATATTGGGGTTCTTGGGCCATGACCATCACAGAATTATATATAAATCTAAATTATGTATTTTACAGAAAATTTTTATAATTTTTTTCTTTTTTTTAATTTTATGAGTCACCTCTCCGTAACGGTCCCGCTAAGCGTTTTCCAGGCTCGATCACAGGACAATGCCCCTTTTAGGGTTAAGGGCAGCGCCCCTACTCGCAAAACAAAGTTTGTCAGTGTCCCATCTTGATTTTACAGCGACTTAAGTCACTATCCCAAAAACCTAAAGCGAGATTTCGCCGTTCCGGAGAGTTTTTTCGGTGGTTGAAGCCTATAAGTGTCCCAACACTTGTTGCTTCGACTCTTCGAGAAAAATACCCAAAAATTCTATAAAAATAGGAAATTTACAGAAACTTATAGTTCTGTAATTTTCATATCTAATACAAAAACTACAAAAATAAACACATATATATTTCGTACGTGGCTCTGATACCACTATTGGGCTTTCTGAGCCGCAAAAACTGCTTTTTGCGTTGCGGAAACCTTGGAAGCCCGGCCACGGATCCGTGCGAAGTATAACAAAAAATTACATGTACATGTTTAAAACCTTAGATCTACTGGAGAAGAGCATTACCCTTGATGTGACGCCCTTCGCATATCCCGCTCAACCAAATGGATTGCCAGAACTCGAGAGTGTCAAGTGTACACTCCTCTATTGGTATCCACACAAGCAATAGGTGGAGAAAAGACAATCTTGAGTGTGCTAGCACTCTTTGATAGTCTCGGCAATGGAGGATTGGGAGAGCAAGAGAGGAAGAACCAAGCAAGAAGATGATAAAGTTACACACAAAAAACTTCACACTAACGCTCACCATCAAAGTGGTCGGCCACTTCAGGGGGGGGGGGGGGTTACATGCATGCATGTAACTCCAAGAGACAATGCCTCTTGGTCTCCCTCATGAGGTGGCACCCCATGATGAGTCCATGATGATGTGCAACATCATCATTGGTCGGCCCCCATGCCAAGTCACCATGACATGGAAATTGGTCAAGTCAAAATTGACCATTCATCTTCCCTCACAAGTCAAGTCAAACTTGACCTCTAATCTCCTATGGCTGATCAAATCCAACCATTTGATTCAAGTCAATTTGATTTAATGAATCTCTATTCATTAATTTAAATTGACTCAATGAATCAAATCTAAATTAGACTCATTCAACACTTGAATCAAATTGAGTCTAACTCAATTAGTTTAATTTGGATTACTCTTAATCCAATTTGGTTCATCCCATGAACCTAATCCTCATGGTCCATCATATGAACCTAATCTCCATCTAATTTCCCTTTGTGTGTGACCCTATAGGTTCTTCTAACGTTGGCAATGCTCCTAAACCGATTTAGGAATATAAGCATTGAGCGGTATCTAGCAACACATCATTGCTACCCAAGTTACAAGAATGTTGAGATCCAACATCACCTTTGTGACTACTAATTGTGACTCTCACAATATGTGACAATGTCCCTCTATCCTTGACATCTAGATTGACCAATTGAGGCATAGGCCGTGTCATCCTCGGTACAATCTATATCTTGAACTCCAAGTGGACTCACTCTAATCAAATTAAATGAGCTCAATATCTCATATTGACTCATTTGGGCATGGGCATGCACTTCGTGGTCTCACTCTATCAAGAATAACGATGTCACTCCCGTCATATAAGAGGGATATATCCCATCTACATCACTCACATCCCTCCGCATAATTTGTTACATACCCATTAATCACCTTTATAGTCCACCCATTTACGGGTGACGTTTGACGAAGCCAAAGTATGCAACTCCTTATGTAGGGAACCATGGTGACTTCAGGTTCAAGGACAAATAGTCATACTAATAGTCACATGAGAAAGAATCTGACACTCATATAACGATCCATGATACTTTCTCATGGCGGGTCATTCAGTATACATTCTCCAATGCATACTCATGTGTCAACTTGATATCTCATATCCATGACTTGTGCGATCAAGTCATCGAGTTGACCTACATTCTAGTCTCTATGCATTAACATTGTCCCTGAATGTTAATACTTGACTAGGAATGATTAAGTGTAGTGTTCTCTATATCATCTCATTATCGATTCAACCAATCGATTGATATAGATAAGAACCTTCTACTCAAGGACATTATTATACTTAGTTATTTAGTACTAATACAAGTAAATATAATAACCATGCCTTTATAAATAGGAATATGATACAATAAAGTACATACAACAATCATCACATGATTGGCTCTAGGGCTTTCACTAACACCCGTATCTACACACCAGGTGCCGGTAGATAACACCACTAAACATATTTCAATGACTAGACCAAAAGATATACCTTTGTTCTGCTTTCGGTTGGGGCAATCAGCCTTCCAATGTTCAGTCTACTTGCAAGTGAAGCACTTGCCTTTCGGCTTCTTCACTCTTCCCTGAGATCCTCCCGCCACCTTTGCTACACCTTGTTTCTTCTTCTTCTTGTCTTTTGGCTTACAACTCGAAACCTTTTGAGCAACCATGGCTGAGCACAGAACTCAACGAAAAACCCTCATGCTTTGGAGTTACGTGGAAGTTCTGCCAACGAATACAACCTCTTATTCATGTTGTAGTTTAGACGAAACTGTTCAAAACTCCTAGGTAGAGATTGGAGAATGATATGGACTTGGGTTTCCCCATCGATCTCAGCTCCAAGGACTTCTAGCTCATTCAAATGAGCCATCATCTTGAGAACATGATCTCTCATGGGTGTTCCCTCAACCATGATGGTCGTCATCAAGTTTCTCATGGCTTCCTGCCTAGCAGCCCAATTCTGGTGTCCGAAAAGTTCCTTGAGATTGAGCATCATGTCATAAGCAGTAGGCATGGCTTGATGTTGATCTTGCAATACATTTGACATAGAGGCCAAAATGTAACACCGCATCATCTCATCAGCCTTTATCCACTTCTTATAACTCTCTTTCTCCTTTTCCCTATAATAATTCATAGTATTAGGAGGACACTCCTCGAGAATTACATACTTGTACTCCTCAGCAGTCAAGACTATATCTAAATTTCTTTTCCAATCCACATAGTTAGGTCCAGTAAGTTTATTTTCCTTTAGTATCACATCAAGTGGGTTGAAAGTCATTTTTGAAAAACCTAAGAATCACATAGATCAAAACATTAGATTTCAAAAATTTATTGATTCCTCAAACAATAAAAAATTAAAATCAACCAACACCTCAAAACACCGAGAATATCGTATGCCATGATAGTGTGGACGTATACGAATTCTACATTTGTAAGAGGAGGTTTTACCCATTAATTTTATTATCCTGTCAACCTTACTTTTTGACAAATAAAATTAATAGTTGGTTCCTCTTCGGCCCTACAAATAAAAGAAGTGACTCTGATGGGGAGGATACTCTTATTTGCATCTAAGTGTTCACCATTACCCGATACTAAGCCAATTATCTTGGATTATGTGCCTTCCGATGGGGAAGTACACACGCTCCTAAATAATTTCCTATAACCATATTTGACCTAGTGATCCACAAAACAAACTCATACGATGGGGAGGAAGACACTCAGAGCTGACGCGCAAGTTTGTTTGCATCACATGTCAAATTGTAATGGAGGCCATGTGAATTTTTAAAAAAAATATCCCTCTCCCACATAGTAATTTAAAATGAGGAATTTTCCAAGCACACAACATGCATATCAAACAAGAAGCAATAAATATGAAAAATATTTTCCAACTATTATGGATTTTGTTTTCCAATATACCTCTCATCGTGTCACCATCTCGTCCACTCCTCCATACACCATGTACGAGCCATCCGAAGATCGGAGCCGAGAATAATTATTTTAATTTACATCCATTGATCCTATACTCCACAAAGGAGTGTACATGAAATCTAGATCGAAAGTAAACTAAAATAAAAGTGTGGCTAAACAATGTCATACTTAATTATAAAAATTAAATACTAGCCTCGTCAACCCCGAGGATTCAAATAATATTACAATTACACACATCCAATAACATACACACACATATGCCCATAATAGTTGGATCTTATGCCTGCAACCAAAAAGTTAGCCTACGCACATCCTACTATTATCTGGCACACATAATATATGATAAGTGCATAAAAGTAACCGAATCTTAAACACACAAAATCGGAAACCGTGGCTCTGATACCACTTGAAGGGAGAAGCTTTGCTTCCCACTTCAACTTGGTTGCTTGTGCATGGTGATCCTATCTACGTCCCCAGATTAAAAAATTAATCCTTGACGAAGATGGATTACCCAAGCAACTGATCCATCATCGTGCTATTCGATTAGAGTGGTCATTTGAACAAACTTATTGTTCAAGCAACCTAACTCTTTTCCTCGATTAGCCGCAGAATAGATGATGTACGGATCGCCAATTTTTGTGTTTATCTTCAGGGTCCAAGTAAATTAACCACATACAATTACATACAAATTGCATAGAACAAGAAAGAAACTTAAACAAGAATTATACCTCTTGTTTACCTCTTGATCTTCTATCGTATGTCCTATCCTCCTCTTGGACGTTTTGTGGGCAACGATCCTCCAAGAGTTGAAGCCTTCTAGATCATGTTCTTCCCTTCCTTGCTTGCTCCGAACAAAGGGAAGACTACCAAACACTTCTTCTCCTATCTAGAACCGACCACCAAGCCACCAAACTTGGTTGTTGCCACCGACCAAGAAGAGGAAGAAGGAATATGGGCGCTGGCCAAGAGCTCCAAGCGAAGAAAACCTAACTCTTGCCGCCGGCCAAAGAAGAGGGGGAGAGGGTGGCACTGCCAGCTAAAGGAGAGGGAGAGAGGGTGGCGCCGGCAATGAAGAAAAGGAGAAGGAACACCTCAACTTCTTTGTGTTGCCGGCCCTAAGAGACAAACCTTAGCACACCCTTGTCGGCCAAGCCAAAGCCAACTCCAAACACTAACCCTAATTGATGTGTTGCCGCCCAAGCCAAGGAAGCAAAACCCTAACACCAAAAATCTCTTTGATACTCTTGCCGCCCAAGCCTTGGAGGCATATTTATAGATTTCGCCCAAGCCTCACTTTTAATCGTGTCCGTTGGATCTAGGCTTCATGAGGGTTTTAATAGGCTACAATAGGGACCATGAGGAGGAGTTGGATCTTGGCCACCTAATGGATCCGGCCCACATAAATTCCGATTCATTAATGATAATCCATTCCACTAGAGAATTATCATTGATTTACCTCACCAACCCCCATAAATAAATATGGGCTCCATATATTAATTGTACAAATATCTCCCCATGTTTAAGATATCGAATGTCCATTAATTAATTAATTTACTGACAATTAATTAATCAACATCTAACTCCATGAGTAGTACCACTCAACCTTATCATCATGCTGGACCAAGTCCACCTGCAGGGTTTACATGATGATCCTTATGAGCTCCTCAAGGGGACATCATCATCCTAATACATAGGACACAATTTCCTCCTATAATCAATGACACACCATGTAATTAATATTATTTCCCAACTTATCGAGCCTATCGATTTAATCCATAAATCTCGTCCATTGGTAAATCAAAGAAATAAATATTAAGTATATGTTCCCGTTATTAT